>JADMNL010000031.1:75100000-85100000 GCA_016271365.2 Neoceratodus forsteri
ACTTTTGGCCCTCAGAGAGGCCATGAGGCTAGCTGCAGCCTCCAGGATGTCCTGTAGGTCAGAATCTACAGAATCTATGGGAGAGGCACGGGAAAGCCCCAAGAAGAGTGCCCAGACTGTAAAAGCAGCCAAGCAGTACTCCTTAATGGGGGACATTGGTGTAGTGCAAGAGGAGGAGTGGGAAGATGTGCCATGTACTGACCCTGAAGCAGGCAAAGAAGAAGAAATGGAGAAACTAGTAAAGAGCATTGGAGATAGCTTGAGAGAGCTATTGAGAAACAGCCGGAAAGCTCTGGAAACATCCAGTGACCTCAAGCCCTAAGGGAGCCACTGAAGGAAAATCTCTCACTGCCACCCCCCCCCCATACTGTGCCTGATGAGAAGGCATTACAAGTCAGCACAAGAACTGCTGGGGAAACAAGCTGTTATCCCGTCAAGCAACAGAAACCCTATAAAGCACCCCAGCGGTGTGGCTCCTATCAATGAAAACCCAGCTGTGGATGTGTGACCAAAGGAGATAGGCTCATCTGGGTGAGATGTACCACCTGCATCAGCCCCATCAACTCCCCACTGAGCAAGAGAGATCCTTGGACCACTCCCAGAATACTGAGGCAGGGGCAAGCCCACTAGGAAGCTGTTAGAGGATGTACTCCCCTCAATGTTAACCTAAGAAATAACATGTAGCTACCTGGGAAGGTTCCTAGGACCCCCAGTGAGGTCATTGCCGGAATGGAGCCAAGGGGAGTGAATTATAAGGCGCATCATAAAGAAGGACTTTCTGGAGCACGACTACCCCTATGTGTCAGAGTACATGTGGGATATGGTAGAGAGAAACCGAAAGGACTGGACCTGCAGAGCCATTGTTGATAAGGTGTGGAAAAAGAACGGTATCCCCTACAAAAGTAACGAAGCCACCAAAAATGAGGCCCAATTGGTGGTGTAGACTATTCTAGGGGTGTGTGTATCGGGAACTCATATTGTTCAAGCACTGTGCCCCAGTGCATTATCCAGAAAGGAATGTGGTCCAACATAAAGAGCCAGACACAGACTGTGGGGACAATCCCTGCACCAAGCCTGACCCCTGATGTTGTTTCTAACATCTGATGGACCCTCAGCTACCCAGTGGGGAAAAGTGTTGGTGATCCAGCGTCCAGCCAAGCTGACCTTCCTATAAGATGAAGAGCCACCCAGTGAGGTGCACCCAGCTTTAACACCCCAGTGGTGTTGCAGCAGATGCCAGTTTGTTGAAGAAGAGTTCAGCCTGTTGCAGCTCTTGCCATTTCCTGTCTTCTGGGCTCCCAGGCCATGACAGTAAAAGGGATCCTGGGCCCTGAAGGCTTTTCAAAGTCTTGTTGAAGACCAAGCCCTCCAGGATGAAGACCCATTGGTTCCGCTGCACCAGCTGTGTAGAGACGAAGACCCTGTGAGGTTGCAAGTGATATTTCTTGTTATCAGACCAGTGTTGTACATTTTCATTTATTATGGAAGTGGAACATATGGCTTGGGGTTTTGTTTGAAACATATCTGCCACTACAGCTACATGACTTTTAAATAACACAGTGACATTCACCCCAGAGGACTGGAGACAGCTACCCAGTGGGGCCCATAATAATGCAAATGAACACTATTTTATGCACGGACCCACAGATATCTTACATGTTTTAAAAGGGAAAATGTGTGCATCTAAAAGTAAAGGTGTGACATTCAGTATTGGGCTTCATAGCCTGTTACCTTCCCATGGTAATGATCTGTGTGTCAACATTATTAAATGTAATACTGTCCTGTAAAGGAAGGAAGGGATTGTAACTCTGGCCAAACTGCTGGCCAGCCGATCCCTTTCCACCTTCCAGTCTGCCTGCTCCACCCCGTGCGCCGATGTTTTGTGACATCTAACCAGGAGAGTAAGGGCATGCCCATTAGAGTCTACAAGTTTAGAAACCTTTGATAAACATCAAAGCCACCACTTAACTAATAGGGTCCCTATTAGTTGAGCGGTGGCTTTCATTTTTAATCAAAGGTTGCTTAAACTTCTGTAAAAACATTCTGAAAATGAGCTCCACAGACTTCAATGTGGCGTGCCCATGCACTCTCCCTGGTTAGACATCACAAAACATCGGAATGCTGGGGCAGAGCAGGCAGACTGAGAAGTGGAAAGGGATAAGCTGGCCAGTAGTTCAGCCAGAGTTACAATCCCTTCTCTCCCTTACAGGACAGTATTACATTTTATAATTTTGGCACAGATGGACCATCACTGCGGCAGGGTAATGGGCTATAAAGCCCAAAACTGAATGTGAAAAAGTCACACCTTTATTTTAATAGATGACACCATTTTATATGACACTAAGTAAAAGTGGTTATATGGTCCCTGTTTGGGGGAGGGGGAGTTTTTTTTTTTTTAAAACAGGGTTCCAGTGGCCAGATCCTAGCTCCTGAAAGAGCTATAGGTAACCAGGTTTTGGAGGGAAAAAAAATGTTTGGGTGCTGTTGTACAGGAGGTGTCACTGGGAGGTAGCTGTCGGGCACAGTATTTAGACAGGAGGAGTACCGAGATTGTTTAAAAGTTTAAATTAAAAAGAAAAAGTAAGTTTAAAGCAGATACTCAGTGATGTTTAGATTGTTATTGTAAAATCGGTGCAGTGCATGTTCGGTGTCATAAGCAAATGGGATGAAATAGCAGAGAGGTAGCTGGAATGTTAATAGTCCAGCAAGACGCACCACTACAAATAGATTAGGGCCTTAGTGTAAAGTAGCGTATGGATAACAAAGAGATCGAGTAAAACTGAGCATGGGGTATAAAGTACACTGCAAGAATTCTGTAAATGTTCACTGCATGTAATGTCCTAGAGGTCAATTCTAGAGTATTAGAGTCAAGTACATTTTATGAAATATGGCAACATGTGTACCACATGTGTAGGAGAAGTGTTAGAGTACAGAAGTAGTAGCGCAAGGTTTCATTGTATGGAGTTTTGTAGCAGCCACTGCATGAGCATTTGAGACTGGAGTAATGCATGTCTTGAAAAAATGTAACTGCATGCTATGGTGGGGTGCACTTACATATTTGGTAAGGTACAAGGTATTTACAGAAACAGAGTTGGGTTAGTTGCCCCGGTTGGGTAATTTGGTTTTGTTGCCTGGTCAGCAGTTTTTAGGCCTGATGTGCCACTGGGTCTCCTGGGTACAGCATTCCAGTGAGTTTGAAGGTTGGACTATCAGAGGAGCCAAGAGGGTGAGTCAGGACCTAGAGGCTTGGAGGACTCCCATTTTCTGTTTGTTTTAGTATAATGCACTACCCTTGTAGTGACAAGCCATATTTCCCCTTTGGGGCTGGCTGGTGGAGGAGTGGCCAACCCTCTGCCGGATGGGTCACTGGGTGAAGGTTGAATTACGGTGTCTCGGTGCTCACCGAGGACATCAAGCATTTAAAAGGCGGGTGAGTGTAACCCTCCTCCCCAGGGGTTATGTGTGTATATACCTTTAAGAGCGTCTCTCAGCCTCTAGCGTGATGAAGTTTCTATGTGGCTGCCCTTGAAGGACTGGGTCAGCTGGTCTGCCCCAGCATTCCAAACGCAAGAAGTCAGTGTTCTCTGCTGGAGGGGAGGAATTATGCTGAGTCAGAGTGTGGGAGACATAGTGCCAGCTCCCACTGCCTGAAAGTTTCTCTATTGAGGCTGGCGTAGTGTAAAAGAACTTGTTTGTGGCAGCGGCCATTAAACAAGGACCTCAGTGGGGGGGGGGGGTGCCCCTCTCCAGAAGGAGAAAAACCCACTTGAAGATTATTTCAGAGGTCTGTCTGTGAGAAAAGTATATCAGAGAGTGCTGTGGGCTGAAGAGAAGAGGTGACATTTAGTCCTGCTTGAACGTATTGTGTTTTGGGTGGCACCCAGCTGTGCACACCTTCCTCAAGATAAGGTATGGAATCTGACAGGATGCCAGTTCCAGTCAGTAAATGGATTTTGCCTCAGAAAATGTGTGGAGTGGGCTATTCTGCCCAGAATAAAGTGTGGTGTGCCCAGTAGGCACCTCAGCTATGCCCAGATGTGCCCAGAGTCTGTGACTGGTGGTCATAGTGAAGAGTATGGAAAAGAATAGAGAAAGGATGTGCTCCGTAGAAAACAAAGCGGATCACTGAGAAATCCTCACAGGATCATGTGGCACTGAAAAGCTGCCAGCCAGGAGACCGAAATTAGCCATGTGGCTACTCACTGGGAAAATGGGCTGCCAAAAGTGCATGCAAGTGTCCATTTGGGCTTCAGAGTGGAGACCCCCTCTATGAATGTGCTTCCTATCGGGGCCCAGGAATATGTGTTTAAAGTACTTCAACAGGGTTGTTGAAGTGTCTTTAAAATGCCACCTTGCTAATTTGGACAAAAGAACTGTGCCAGCTGGCTACACAGTACCGCTTTATGAGCTCAGAAAAATAAAGGATCCGGTTTGTTTTTAAAGTTATTCCCTTTTTGGACATTCCACTTGTTTGACTTATAAGTTGCTCTAACCTACTTAAATCTGCAGCCTTGCCAGGTCTGCCATGTGCCAGTGGATGGCAGGAGGTCAACCCCAGTGTTCAAGAACTCACGCAAGTGAACTTTGTGCTTCTTAGATGTAGGACCCCTCCCAGGCGGGCGTAACACCTTTAACCCCTAGACACACTGGGAGGGGAGACTTACACAGGCAATCTGATGGACCCCAAAACCAGAATCTTGCTATTATTCTTGGACCGTATGAGCAAGTATAACATCCATAGATTTCAGTTTGCCACTTATCTATAAATTACGAAGGCACTGCCCAGCTCCATTCTTGAAGAATACAGAATTCCTGGCAGTAAAGAATAATAGCAAATAGCAACTAAATTAAATTATCCAGGATGAAAAAAGGGGTTAGTGTAATGTATAAATATTTGACAGACAGTGACAGTGCAACCCTATGCATAATTCAAGCTAAAGAAAAATGGGAAAAAGAATTAGGACAGACTATTGCCGACGAAGAATGGTCCAAAACACGGGCTAATGCTTACAACAGCTGTAACGAAATACAAGGGAAAAAGATTTACTATTCGCCACAGAAATTAGAAAATATGTCGGTGTCCTGCTGGTGTAAGTAGTAGTGTTACCACCTGCAGCGCAGACAACCCGGGTTTAGAAGAGAGTCCAGAGCATCAGAGGGTCAACTGGGGGGGAGGAAGAGAGACTGAGCATCCCAGGGACTGGGTGTACACTAAGCTGGAACCACGTTATGAGTGCGGAGGCAACAGCGGACATCCGTGGAGCATGTGGGGGTGCACACACATTCCATGCACATCCACACCTCAGAGGGAACAAAGCCTGGAAAACCTTGGGTCAGCCACATAGTGACGCCACTGGACCCCCGCCCAAATGACACATTAGGTGCAGCCTCAGCCTCAAAGGTTGATCTTGGTCTCGACCTTTGGGGAGCCTCACCGCAGGGGGCAAGTTGCTGGCCCCCCAGCCTAGGTGACTTTGGGGGGGGGGGGATGCTTGAGTGAGTGGTCCAGGTACTGAGAGAGGGGGTATATCCTCTGCCTGTCACCAAAGTGACAAATAGAGCTGAAAAAAAAAAAAAAAAACACAAGATATGAAAATACAGGTCATCAACCTTCACAGTCATGTTGGAGATGTCAAGAGCTAATCTATTGCATAGGTTATGGAGTTGCCCAACATAGTACCTTTATGGAAAGAAGTACACAAAACATGTAAATTTAATAATTCAACACAAAATACATGTTAACCCTAATGTCCTAATTCAAGGTATTACCTCCCAGATTAAGTATCTATGCTAGGAGCAGTCTGTGTTTGCAGCATCCTCATCTTTTAAGAGACTACTCCAGTCCAACAGCAATATCACCATCCTATAAAGAATGGCGTGATAATTTAAGCCTTGTAGCACACGATGAGAACATTTCTCATCTTGTTGCAGATAAATTAGACTCCTTCAAAAGCATCTGGCTGCCTTTTTTGAAACTTTATTCTCTCCAAACAGTATATTGGTGCAATAGTTAAGTGGTCTCATTATAAAAATCTGTTCAACTGTAATTTTAACGGATGTATTTATTTTTATAATCTGTCCTTACCAAATTTTTTCCGTAATGCTGAAGACTATTTTTATGATAGGGCACAATTGCTCCATCCACCAGACAAACAGAATCAGGATTCTATACCTCTTACTTTTATAATGGAGTTTATTGCCATGGACCTGAGGGTTAAAAATAACCTGATAAAAAAATTGGTCTATCTTAAAACATTGCTCAGTGCCACACTTGTTTAACACACACCCCTTTCCCGGTTTACTTACTGCAGGGCCAGGAACCGGAGAGATCTCATCATCCATGGCCAGTTGATGCCAAAGACCGGATATAGAGCCAGTTGGTTGCCTCCAAAATGCTCTGTTTTTTATCTGTGTGGCAGATTCTCTATATGCAAACTGGGCACCCCGGTAGGGAATTACTAATACCACAGCTGAATATACAGATTTCAATTAAATTAATTTCCTGTTATACCATCTTTGATAGATATAGATATAGATATAGATATAGATATATATATATGTACACACACACACACACACAATCATTTGCCCATGCCTGCCCCTGCCCCATAGTTTATGTGGGGAGGACCATTCGTCCAGCTGGTCAAGAAAAGGTTCAGAGAGCATCCCTGCGATATTCGCACAGGTTGCAGGGATACAGCACTAGGAGATCATTTCAAATTGGTACAGGAGTGTGACCCCTACTGGTGCAAAATTCTGCCCTTCCGAGCATGTCCCTTCAAGCCCAAGATGCAATGATTACAAAAGGAATCCAGGTTGATTTTTCATTGAGAACACTAGGGCCAGTAGGATTGAATGCGGAACTAGATAGGACTGTTTTTTCTTAATATCTTTTTTTCCCTACTTGGCACATATTTCAGTGTGCATCTTAGGTTCCTAACTCCATTTCCACATCACAGGTTACTATAAAATATATTTATTTTTGATTGCCCTTAAGGCGGATCCATTTATAAATGTGGAACTTTCCATATTATTTTTGGGATAACTGTTTCGGTGGAGTGTGTATGTGTTTAGAAGGAATACTTCATCTTTTTTTTTTTTAAATAATAGTTCTGTTACCTATAGATAACATATTTAAATTTCAAAAAGTTTTCACCAGGAAAGACATACTGAAATGAATAGCAACTCGTTTCCAGATGCATCCTGAGGGGGGAAGGGAGAAGATAAACAGAGCATTTACAATATTAACAACATAGTTACGGTCAGTTCTATTCCTGTTTGTAAATACTGTATCAGCAAAATATGCAGTAAGAGGTGCTCAGCAATAAGGCGAGTTATCATAGACATAGACAGGGTAGAGAAGGTTCAGAGGCGGTTCAGAGGAGGGCAACAAAGATGGTGCATGGATTGCATCACAAGTCCTATGAAGACAGGTTGAAGGAACTGAACATGTACTCCCTGGAGGAGAGGAGGGAGAGAGGGGATATGATAGAGACATACAAGTATCTTACGGGAGGAACAGGGTGCAGGAAAACACTATTTTTAAGCGAAAAACATGTTCCAAGACTAGAGGCATGGGATGAAGTTGGAGGAGGGACGATTCAGAGGAAACATGAGAAAGAATTTCTTCACAAGACGGGTGGTTGACAAGTGGAACACCCTGCCAGAGGAAGTGGTGGGGGCTGAAACAATCACGGGATTTAAGAATGCATGGGATAGACATAAAGGAATTCTGGAGGTCAGGGGTAAGGTACAACAGACTTCTAGGAAAACAAACTGAACTTACAAGCTCAAATGGGCAGACTGGGTGGGCCATAGGCCCTTATCTGCAGACACTGTCTATGTATCTATGTATCAGGGTTAAGGCTGGAAAGTGCAGAGGAATAGTGTTCCAGGAACTATCCGAATGGGGGAGGCAGTGTAGGATTGTACAAAGGGTAGGACATTAGGTAGCAGAGATGCAGGGCAGAGTTATAGGGGGAAGGAAAAGGCAGGAGGGAATAATGGGGGGGGTGGGGACAGGTAGAGTGGAGGAGAAGGGTGGAGACTTGGGTGCATTAGGTAGCAGAGGGGCTAAGGCAGAGTTACAGGAGAAGAAGGTAGGGGGAAAAGAATGGGGCAGACCTCAGCACTGACAGAGTCTCGACTTTGCATCTAATAAATTAGCTTTTGGCACTTTTGCAACTACAATTGGAATGGAGTGCTTTTTGTGTGTTGTTTCCTTTCTGTATTTTGTTTTCCACTACCCAGTATCACCTGCACAAACACCCCTCCCACACCCAGTGCCACCCACACCAGCACCCCACACACACCAGGTCCCAGCCACACCAGCCCTCCACACACACACACACACACACACACACACACACACACACACAGTCCCAGCCACACCAGCACCTTCCCCACACACCCAGTACCAGTCACACCAGCACCCCTCACCACACCTGATCCAAGTCACACAAACACCCTCCGCACCGGTCCCACAGACACCCTCTCATACTTGGTCCCACAGACACCCTCCCATACCTGGTCCCAACTTGCAAAAACACCCCTCCCTACCCAGTCCCACACAAACACCCTCCCTACCCAGTCCCACACAAACACCCTCCCCTACCCAGTCCCACCCACACAACACCCCTCCCATTCCCAGTCCCACCCACATAAAAGCCATGCCTACCCAGTCCCACTCACACAACCCGCTCAACACACACACACACACACACACACACACACACACACACACACACACACTTTAAGATACTAGAACCAAAATACCATTACTGCACCTAGAATCATTGGTGTTGTGATTTTGAATCAGAACTCAACACCGAGATCTAACCGGTTTTAATCTTTTTTAGAACGAACAAAAAACGAATAATATAGAAAGGGTTTCTGAAATTTGTTACCTGGGCCTGGTTATTGATTGTAATTTATCATTTGAATTATATATTCAGAAGTTAATAGGTAAGTTGCATCGAAGATTAGGAATGCTTTATCGATTGAAAAAGTACTTAACAGACGAGGTTAGAATAATTTTGGTTAATAGTTTATTGTTTTCAGTCATTGATTATGGTTTAATTATATATTTTTTTACATCAGTTAGAATGCGTATTAAGTTAGTATCTACTTATCATAATATTATTAGATTTTCTACAGGTCAGAAAAAGAACTCACCATTGTTTACTCTATAGTTCTATGGGTGTTTGTCATTAGTTGATAGGTTTAGATTACGTGTTTTAGTATTTCTTCAAAAAATTAAATTAGGAATTTTTTCTGGTGTTATTTGTGATATGTTTCCTAAATTGATTAATGGTGTAAGAACTAGGTCACAGGTTAACCTTAACTTTAATTTTCGGATTCCCTATTATAAAAGTGTGTTTGCTCAGAATTCCCTTCAATTTTATGCAGTGAAATTGTATAATGAATTATCCTCTTATATTATGCAATGTGTTCCAATTTTGTCATTTAAGAGGGTTTTAAAGAAATTCTTGGTTGCTGATTCAAAGTGTTGTTGTTTTAAATAATGTATTTTTTTATATGTTTGTATATTATTTATGTATGTTTTATGTTGTGACTGGGCATCAGTGAAAATGGGCATTTTGCTCACTGATTATACAGAATAAAAATAAACAAACAAACAAACAAACAAAAGCCTGACAAATCAGTCAAAGACAACCGCCAACATACTGGAAGGGAGCCACTTGTGGCTAGGCCAAACTTCACAGTGCCACACACGTCGAGCCACGTTACACATTCTACACTTTAACTTCCTCCTCCACTGCCACAAGACTCCTATTCCACATTATTTCAGAACAGCTTCTGGATATGCCATACCTCTCAACTGTCACACATTCTGTGGTGCGTACCCCATTTTACCTCTCAGAAACCCCAGTGGTGTAGTGCTAAATTTAGAAGTGAGGGATCTCCGACCCCAAACCACAATCCCCCTCCCCCAGAACAGCTAATCATTAACCTATTTGAAATGGCTAGCGTGTGCACTTAGAAATTCAGACAATCATTTCTTATCTTGAGTTATTGTAAAGCAGTAGTATATGCAAGGTCAGGAGAGCTTTCAGCTAATGATAAAAACTTCATTTTATATATTACAGACATAATTAAAATACCATCGATCGATCCACGGTGCTCCAGATAAGATTTTACAGAGCGAGTATTGTACTCTGTTTTGGAAGCGAGGTGAGTAAAATCTAATTTGGAAGCATACAACTGACAAAATCCTTAAAGTGAAGAGTACTTTCTTTGTTAGCAATGGATTTTTTTGTAAAATAAATAAAAATAAAACCACAAACAAGTCTGTGTCTTGACTATACCACCCACATCCATTTTTCATTTAAACACTTGAAGCATGAGCAGAAAAATCACACAGTATTTCTTCTTTACATTAATTTAGTATGCACTGGGAACTCCAAAGCAGTGAATCAGGAAAAACAAAATGCAGAGTTCCAGAACAAATGGACAATCAGGCACATTAACACGAACTTTCACGTCTGCAGCTCAGACTTTTTTGATATAAAATTTACTATAAAGGCTTATCTTACCACAACAGAGTTCCTTCCTTCCGGCACAAATCCCCAATATCACCACCGAAACCACGGTACTGCCAGAGCCCGGGAGGCTAATTATGAGGAAGAGGTGGAGTGTAGTCCCACCAGCTTGCATGTGCACGGTCAGGTTCGGTACTACAGACAGCCTGCCGCACGGCACATGGGCAGACACTCTAGGTGAGTCAGCTGGCTCTCCTTTCATTCATCATGCAGGGAGGAAAACAAATAATAATTGCAGCCACCGCTGGGCCGCACTTAATCACAGCGTGCCCACTGCCCACCTGCATGAGCGAGAGCTGACTGAGCTGAGTGCCAACACCGCCGTTTTCAGTGCGCTGCGTGCACCAAAAAGAACGGGACAAGCAAGCCACCTGGAAGCCTCTCAGAAGACAGTGTGGGAGCACACTGCATGTGACACTGTGCCCACAACGCAAGCATACAACAGGCAGAGTCAGATTGCATGTTCAGAGCATGTGTGAGCACACACGGCATGGTGGGAGTCTGCATTAAATGTGTGCACCAACTCTGTGAACTGCATAATCAAAATCTGAAGTAGTAAAGAGTTGGCACTCCCTCACAATCCCGCAGGACTACACCACTGAGAACCCGCTTTCCCTCTTGGAGGCAGTGCTATTCCACATTACCAGTTTATTTATTTATTGAATTCTTGGATTAATTTATTTATAGGTTTGGAAAGTACTTTTGAGTCAGAGACTCCTTTACAAAGGTTCCACGTCACAGAAATGACATACAAAACAAACAATTAAACAGCTGTTCAGCAGGACACAATCAGATTGTTACAAGGACCAATGAAAGGCTAACAGTCAGATATTAGGAATAATTAGTGCAATCAAAGCAATACTATATATATACACACACACACACACACACACACACACACACACACACACACACACACTCAGACATAGAGCTAAGCCTGGGGGACTCAGGTTAGGGACACAAGGGTGGAAGAAGCCGCCAGAGACCTTAGTCAGGAAGCCGGGGGAGCTGGTTCAGTGGGAGTCACAGTGATTTGAGGACTGGAGATGATCTCTAAGAGAAGTTTTAAAGGGTCCAAATCTATTCTCATTGACAAGTGGGGTGGGTAGACTGTTCCCCCAAGAAGGGGCTCTGTAACTAAAGGACCTTTGGAGTTGGGAGATTTGGCAGTGAGGGACAGAGAGGAGCTGCTTGCCAGAGCTATGAGTATGCTTAAATGTCAGAGCCAGGCAGATTAGGGGTGCGAGCCCAGGAGGGGCAGTGGCCTAGGGCAATTATTTTGGCCATGAGGCAGGTGTGGAACCCAATTCTATTGTTGAGGTTAAGCCAGTTGGTAGCATTATAAAGAGAGCATGTGTGAGTGAGACAGTCACAGCCCAGGGTGAGGTGACAGGTTTTATTTAGGGAGAGACGAAGTCTATGAAGGGCCGAGGTGTTCGCCGCACTATAGATAAGTAAGCCATAGTAGAGCAGGGAGAGGACCGAGGAGGAGACAGCGAGCCTCAGGGCGTCTGGAGTAAGACAATGTTTGAAGCGATACAGTAGCCCAAGCTGAACACTGAGGGCGGCAGACAGTAGGTGTATATGTTGGTGGAAAGTAAGTGCAGGGTCTAGAGTGATGCCCAGGTATTTAAAGGTGTCCACTCGCTCAAGAGGGGTCAGGTTGGTAGTTCATACTTGGGGGCAAAGCTCCTTCCGGGAGTTCAGGGTGTATGAAAAGAACACAACTTTGGTCTTGTTATAGTTGAGGATTAGGCACTGTGTGGAGAACCACTTTTCAGCACCACTAAAGGAGGATTGAAGGGAAAGGTGGAGTTGCATGGGGTCAGAGTTGGAGGTACATAGGACAGCATCGTCCACATAGAGTAGTAGGCTGCCAGAGCAGGACATGGGGAGGGAGTTAAGGAAGAGGCTGAACAGTCGTGGTCCGAGGGATGAACCCCTGCGGGACTCCAGAGAGGACAGGTAGCCTATTAGATAAGGTGTTACCAATTTTGACCTGTTGGAAACAGTTTGACAGGTAGTCAGTGAACCAGCCAAGGGCATCCCGAGAGAAACCGATGTTGGAAAGTGTGGTTAGTAGGAGGGGAGTGGTTGATGGTGTCAAACGCCTTAGTGAGATCAATGAAGACAGCATCAGTGATCTGACCTCTAAGGTGGAGTGGATGTGTGTGTGGTGAGTTCCAGGAGAGCAGTAGTAGTGCTGTGCCCTTCCCAAAAGCCTTGTTGCTGTTGCAGAGTAGGTTGTATTTGTTGAGGTGGTCAGTGAGCTGATCAGAGATGATCCTCTCTAGGGCCTTGGATAGGGGAGGGAGAATGGAGATGGGGCGGTAGTTGTTGGTGATGGTACGGTCCCCACTTTTAAATATGGGAGTAATGGAGGCAGATTTCCACCGGCAGGGGAATTTCCCCCTGGCATAAAGAGCAGTTTAGTATATGGGTGAGGGGGGTTAAGCACCTCAAGGAGAGTGAGCCGAAGGAGTTTCAGGTCTAAGGAGTCACTACTATAACGGGAGTGGCTTAGGGCTATTCTGAGATACGGCTCAGCGGACTTGGGTGTAATGCGGTGCAGGTGAACGTTAGGGACTACTGGGGGTGGGTCAAAGAAGTTAGGAGGGAGAACCTGGCTGAGGTTTGTGAAGGCGTCGCTGAAGGCTGTGGCTATACGGGCTGGGTCAGAGGTCAGGCACCCATCAACCATCATCTGATTAGGGACAGGGTTGGGGTCATTGCCACAGATATCCTTAATATTGGTCCAGAACTTTCACCCCAAGCCCTAGGTAGAGGTTAGGGAGGATCTGTAATACTCAGCTTTGGCTTTGCGCAAGGACCACGTGCATTTGTTCTGTGCCTCTCTGTACTTCTGTCTATCAGATGGCAGGCCAGTCTCGTTGCAGAGGTGCCATAAAGAATAGCTGGTCCACATAAGGGCCAGAAGGTGGTCAGTGATCCCAAGGCGCTGAGTTGCCTTTGACCACGCTTTTGGTAATAGGGGCAAATTTATCACATATTGTGTTAAAGGAGAGAATGAAGAGGTCGAGGGCTCTGTCAGGGTCTGGGGTATTCATTATGTAGGACCAGTCCATAGTACTGAGATATGCTTTAAATTGAGCAAGTTTGCCAGGGCCAAGTTTGCACTGTTGGATTATTTTGGGAGGGGATTTTGGTGTTTTGCATGTCCAGGAGCAGAGGACAGGGGAGTGGTCACTAATGGCATTTGGAAGGACAGTAGCACTGGTGATTTTAAGGGAGCGGTTGGTGAATACCAGGTCCAGCAGTGAGGAAGACCCTGTGCGCTTGTTCAGTCGGGTTGGCGATGTGACTACTTGTGTCAGGTCTTGGGCAGTGGCTTTATCTAACCAATTAATATTGAAGTCTCCAAGTACGATTTTTTCAGCTTGAGATGGGAGGGTGACCAGGTAGGATAGTACAGAGCGGAAGGCCGCCTTCTGGTCCCTGGGAGGAATGTTGACAGCAGTGATGAGAAGGGGGGGTGGTTCTGGAGCTTCCCAGGGTAAGTTTGATTGTACCCTAACAGCTCATTTACAAAGGTTCTACACTGTAGGAGTACAGACAGTTTACAATAACAAGCAAGGTACAAACACTATTCATCTAGGAATAGAGTGTTCGTAATAAATCATTAAACATAGAGCAGATAATTATAGCCAATTATTTTGTTGGTACATTGAAGCATTGGTACAAAAAGTTGCAACATAAATGAAGAAATAGTCCCAAGTGGGACTTACCTGGCCCAGGAGGAGGAGGAGGAGGAGGGCATGGCTTAGATTGAAGTTGGGTTGCAAGGTGTTAGAACAGCAACAGGTTAAGAGCAGGTGCCACCAAGGGGGTTTCGTCAGTGTAGGGGTAACAGGTTAAGAAAAGAGCCACCCAGAGGTTTCATCGGTATTGATTAAAAGTAGAGATGGTCCCGGAGAAGAAGGAGGTGAAATAAAGATAAGTGCAGGTTATGCTTGAGTGAGTGGATTCTGGGTGCAAGAGGGGGGAATCAGTGCTATAGTTATTGCAGAAGGGGACGTCTACCTAATGTCAATAGGTTTTTGAGTCAACAATCACACGTATTGAGCGTGACAAGATGCACTTTCACTTTGGATTTGAAGGGGCCAGGTTCTGCTTCCATAATCAGTACCATGCTGAGAGTTTAGCCACAGGGGGGCCCTATACTCGAAGGATCTCTGCTTTCGTGTAGTGTGGCGAAAAAGGATTTGAAAGGCAGCTTTGCTAGTACACCTGGTTTGTCTAGGGTTGGTGGAATGGCTGAGAAGTATCTGCACTCCTGTGGGTGCTAGGCCAAGAGTGGACTTTTTTTGCAAGCAGACAAACCTGCTATTGGACCTGTTGCTCAGACTGAGCCATACAGTACTCGAGTAGAGCTTGCATGTGTGTGTGTTAGGCAGTGTGCTCCTAAAACAATCCTGCAAGCTTTGTTTAGGGCAATCTTAATCCTCTTCAGGGCAGTGTCACTGCCAGCCCCAGCCCCAGCCCCGCAGACAACAAGACCATAGTCTATGACAGACAAGATCAAGCTATTTACTGCCGGTTTTATTGCACTCTCCATGAGGCAGTGTCCATGCCGATACAGTTGGCCTACTCTGGTGCTAGTTGCCTTGGCAATGTGGTCAATGTGTAGACTATATAAGGGGAGCCAAAGGGAGGAAGACAGGGAGATGTACCTTGAATGTCTAAGGGAAAGCTGTTAGGAGGGCAAAGGCGCAGACAGAAGGAAGCTTAAGCGCAGTCTGTAAACAAAGGGGATGAAACATTTATAGGTACATTAGTAAAGAAAAAAACCGGGGTGGGGGGACAGAGATTGAGAGACTCAAAGGGAGGAGGAAGAGTGCAAGGAGGGGATCTGGACAAGGCAGAAATACTGAACAAATACTTCTGCTCAGTATTCACTAAGGAGGGGGCAGATCAAGGACCACAGTTGGGGTGCAGAGGCAATGGGGGGGGGGAGAAGTGAACACCAGTCCATTCACAGTGGAGAGTGTTCTGGAAGAACTCACAAAGCTGACCGTGGATAACGCCATGGGGCCAGATGGTATCCACCTGAGGATATTAAAGGAGCTGCGAAAGGAACTAGCAGCGCCTCTGGCAGCCCTGTTCACAGAGTCACTCAACATGGGTGTTGTTCCAGAGGACTGAAAGGAGGGCACATGTAGTCCCACTGCACAAAAGTGGCAGTAGAGAAGAGGCAGAGAACTACAGGCCAGTCAGCCTCACCTCAGTGGTGGGAAAGATCATGAAGACACTGCTGAAAGAAAGAATAGTGACACTTTTGGACTGCAATGGTGTGCAGGATCTGAGACAACATGGATTCACAGCAGGAAGGTCATGTCAAACGAATCTAATAGTTATTTTTGATTGGGTGACAAGGGAATTTAATCAGGGAGGGGGCAGTAGACTTCGCCTACCTGGATTTCAGCAAAGCCTTTGACATTGTCCCACATAGAAGGCTGATTAACAAGATGTGTAGTCTGGGCATGGGAGACAAGGTGGTGAACTGGGTTAGGAACTAGTTAACAGACAGAAGACAGAGGGTGGTGATAAATGGAGTACAATCTGGGGAGAGGGGGGTGACCAGTGGGGTACCTAGAGGATCAGTACTAGGACCAGTCCTGTTCAGTGTCTTCGTTAGAGACATTGCAGAGGGGCTAGAAAGAAAGGTCTGCCTGTTTGTAGAAGACACCAAGATCTGCAACAGGGTGGATACTCCAGAAGGGGTGCAGAAAATGAAGAGGGACCTGGAGAAGCTTGAAAGATGGTCAGAGATGTGGCAACTGAGGTTTAATGTAAAGAAGTTTAAAATAATGCACCTGGGTAGAGAGAACCCTGAGGAGTGCTACAGGTTGAGGGAGAGGAGCTGACTGTCACCAAGTAGGAAAGGGACCTAGGGGTTATCATCCCTGATGACCTTAAAGTATCAAAGCAGTGTACAAAGGCAGCAGGGAGGGCCAGTGGTATGCTGGGGTGCATAGGCAGGGGTATCACTAGCAGGAGGTGGGAGGTGGTGATGCCATTGTATAAAACATTGGTAAGGCCTCACCTGGAATATTGCCTGCAGTTCTGGAGGCCACACTTGCACAAGGACATAGATAAGGTGGAGACTATCCATAGAAGGGCAACAAAGCTGGTGCAGGGCTTACACCACAAAACATAGGAGGAGAGACTAAGGGACCTCAATATGTACTCACTGGAGGAGAGGAGGGGGGACATGATTGAAACTTTCAAGTACCTTAAGGGCATAAACAAGGTGCAGGCAGGTTAGCTTTTCCAGTGTAGAAAAAGAACAAGGGGGCACAATATGAAGTTGGAGGGGGGTTAGATTAAGAGATAATGTGAGGACGTTTCTCTACCCAGAAAGGGTAGTCGACATATGGAATAGTCTGCCACAGGAGGTAGTGGGGGAAGCACAGTGGAAGGGTTTAAGCATATTTGGGACAGGCACAAGGGAAACCTGAGAGGGAAGGGAGTGATGACAAGCCGTTGATCACATAGGATCAGCGGCCGCATACAATATATAGGGCCTACGGGCAGACTGGATGGGCCTAGCAGTCCTTATCTGTCGACAATTTCTATGTTACTATGAGAAAGAGCAGTCAAGGATGACCCTGAGGTATTTGAAGTTACTAACCATGTCTAGTAACTCGTTCTCGTTATATATTTTGATGGGAAATGGCTTGTGGCGGCTATGAAGGGAGGCAAACGACATTGTCTCTGTTGTTTTATAATTTAGTAGGAGCTTGGAACTTAGGAACCACTCCTCCACTGCACAAAAATCAGCTTGCATCATTTCTTCTAATGCTTCCGGCGCTGAGTGACATGTGCACACTACAGCATCATCTGCATAGAGAAGGGTCTTGTACTGGCATGCTTTTGGGAGATCATTCAGAAACAGGCTACATAGCAGGGGGGCCTAAAATTGAGCCTTGCGGTGCTCCTGTAGTGACTTTGATGGTCAGATAGCATAGGACCCTTGACTGCACTCTTCAATCAGTCCCTGAAAACGGGGGTGGTGCCGGAGGACTGGAGGCAGGCAAATGTGGTCCCTCTGCATAACGGTGTAGGGAGGAAGTGGGAAGTTATAGGCCCATGAGCTTGACATCAGTGGTAGGAAAGCTCATGAAGAAGCTAGTAAAAGGCAGGATCACCAGCTACCTGGAGACAAACGGCCTGATGAATCTAAGACAACAAGGTTTTACTACGTACCGATCCTGTCAAACAAATTTGATAGAGTTTTTTGATGGGGTCACCAAGGAAATAGATCAAGATAGAGTGGTAGATGTAGCTTATTTGGATTTCAGAAAGGTGTTTGACTCAGTGCCTTATGGGGGCCGCTGTGTAAATGACAGGACTGGGGATGAGGCAGAGGGTAGTCAAATGGGTGGGAAACTGGCTGGGGAAAAGGAGGCAGAGGGTCATAATAAATGGGGTGGCATCCGGGGAAGGCAAGGTCACGAGTAGGGTCCCCCAGGGATCAGTGCTGGGTACCCTACTGTTCAATATATTCGTAGGAGACACTGTGGAGGGCCTTGAAGGGGGTGTGAGTATGTTTGCGGATGATATCAAAATCTACAACAGGGTGGACACAGAGGAAGGGGTGGAACAAATGCAGAGAGATTTGGGGAGACTTGAGGCATAGTCAAAAAGGTGGCAGCTTGAATTCAATCCAGAAAAATGTAAAATCATACATCTGGGCTACAGAAATCAGAAGGCAGGATACCGTATGGATGGGCAGAGAGCTGGAGGAGACTGAGCAAGAAAGGGACCTAGGCATCATTATATCCGTGGACCTGAAGGTGGAAGGGCAGTGGCCAGAAGGAGTGGAATGCTGGGATGCATCGGAAGAGGGAATCACCAGTAGGAATAGGGAGGTCATAGTACCCTTGTACACCCATTTGGTTAGACCACACTTGGAGTACGGAGTCCAGTTCTGGAGGCCATACCTCAGGAAGGATGTGGGGAGGATAGAGAGGGTTCAGAGGAGAGCGACAAAAATGGTAAAAGGTTTAAGTCACCTATCCTATGAAGAAAGGTTGAGAGATTTGAACATGTACTCCCTGGAGCAGAGGAGGGAGAGGGGGGACATGATCGAGACCTTCAAGTACCTTAAGGGTATAAAACGGGGGTGCCGGGGGGAGCATCTTCAAGATGAAAGGAAGTCAGAGGATGAGGGGGCATGGCTGCAGGTGGAGGGAGGACAGTTCAGGGGTAACATTAGAAAATACTATTATTCAGAGAGAGTGTCATAGAAAAGCGGAACAGACTCCCAGAAGCAGTCATTGGAGAGGAAACAGTGGAGGGATTCAAAAGGGCATGGGACAACCACATGGGAGTGTTAAAGGTGGGGAGGCACAGGTCCAAGCAGACAGCTGGGCAAATGGGCAGACTTGGTGGGCCTAGTTTGGTCCTTTTCTGCTGTTACACATCTATGAATCTATGAATATCATGCATCTTGACCTGCTGTGTTCTATTGGAGAGGTAATTCCAGAACCAGCCCACTGAAACGTCAGATATCCATAGATACATAGACAGTGTCGGCAGATAAGGTCCTATGGCCCACCTAGTCTGCCCATTTGAGCTTGTAAGTTCAGTTTATGTTTTCCTAGAAGTCTGTTGCCCCTTACCCCTGACCTCCAGAATTCCTTTATGTCTATCCCATGCATTCTTAAATCCCGTGATTGTTTCAGCCCCCACCACTTCCTCTGGCAGGGTGTTCCACTTGTCCACCAGCCATTCTGTGAAGAAATTCTTCCTCACGTTTCCTCTGAATCGTCCTCCCTCCAACTTCATCCCATGCCCTCTAGTCCTGGTACATCTTTTTCACTTAAAAATAGTGTATTCCTGCACCCTGTTCCTCCCTGTGAGATACTTGTATGTTTCTAGCATATCCCCTCTCTCTCCCTGCTCTCCTCCAGAGAGTACATGTTCAGTTCCTTCAACCTGTCTTCATAGGACTTGTGATGCAATCCATGCACCATCTTTGTTGCCCTCCTCTGAACCTTCTCTACCCTGTCTATGTCCTTACGTAGGTATGGTCTCCAGAACTGTACACTGTACTCCAGGTGGGGCCTCACTAGTGTCTTTTATAGCGGAAATATGACCTCCTTTTCCTGCTGGTGATGCCCCTGCCTATACATCCCAGCATCCTATTTGCTTTACCTGCTGCCTTGTCACACTGTTTCCCTACCTTGAGGTCATCAGAGATGATAACCCCAAGATCCCTTTCCTGTTTGGTGCATGCTATATCCTCACCCCCAACTGATATATTGTGCCAGGGTTTTGTGCCCATATGCATTATCTTGCACTTCTTTGCATTGAATTTGAACTGCCAAACCCCTGATCATTCTTCAAGTTTCTGCGGTCCCTTCTCATTCTGTCTACACCCTCTGGTGTCTACTCTGTTAGAGAGCTTTGTGTCATCAGCGAACAGTGAAATTCTGCCTTCTAGGTCCTGCACAATGTCACTGATGAAGATGTTGAATAGGACCGGTCCCAGCACTGATCCCTGTGGTACCCCACTGGTCGCTCTTAGCTCTGTGGAGTGACAACCATTTACCACCACCCTCTGTGTCCTGCCACCCAGCCAGTTACCTACCCACCACACTACTGTCCTGCCCATACCCATATTCCCCAGTTTGTGTAGTAGTCTTCTATGTGGCACAGTGTCAAAGGCCTTGCTGAAGTCCAGATAGGCCATGTCCACCGCCCTCCCCTGATCCATCTCCCTAGTCACCCAGTCAAAAATTCACGAGGTTGGTCTGACATGGCCTCCCCTGGTGAAACCATGCTGCCTTGGGTCCTGTAGTCCATTGACAACCAGATGTTCCACCAATCTCTCCTTCAGTAGTGCTTCCATGATCTTCCCACTACCGAGGTGAGGCTGACTGGTCTGTAGTTCCCTTCCTCTTTGTTCCCGCTTTTGTATAGGGGACTACATCTGCTGTCCTCCAGTCTTTGGGTACCTCCCTGTTTCCAGTGATCGGCTAAACAGGATAGCCAGAGGTTCAGCCACCACCTCTTAGTTCTTTAAGGACCCTGGGGTGCACCCATCTGGCCCCATTGCTTTATCAACCCTTATTACTTCCAGTTCCTTCAAGACCCTTTCTCGTGTAAAGGGACTTGTGTCATTCTGCACCATTCTCACCTTGGCCTCCCTTCAGACCCATTACCTCCTCTTCCTCAGTAAAGACTGAGCAGAAATACCTGTTCAATATGTCAGCTTTACTGTTGTCATCCTCCACGCAGCCTCCATCCTCCCCTTCAGTCTCACTATCCCTCCTTTGTCTTTCTTTTTCACTTATGTACCTGTAAAGGTTTTTCCCTCTACCCACTGATTTTGCAATGTGTTCTTCTGTCTGAGCTTTGGCTTCCCTTACTGACCTCCTGCCTCCCTTTGCTTCTCCTGGTACTTCTCCCTATCCCTTCTGCCTGTGTCTTTTGTATTGCCTGAATGCAATCTTTTTGGCTTTCACTTTCTTTGCTACCTCTTTGGAAAACCATAATGGTCTCCTCTTCCTTTTCCTCTTGCTAACCTACTTAATGTATAATTATGTTGTTCCTGTAATCCCCATTTTAAATACTGCCCACTGTTCCTCAACCCCCGATTCCTGTCCCATTCCCCTTAATGCCTTTTTCAAGTATCTCCCCATTTTCCCAAAGTCTGCCCCCCTAAAATCCAGGATACGTGTTTTTGTGTGGTTTGGTTCTGCTCTTTCTGTGATTTCAAACCACAATGACTGGTGGTCACTGTTCTCCAGGTGCTCCCCCACTGTTACCCCATCACACTGTCCCTGTTTGTGAGCACAAGGTCTAGTATTGCCTTCTGTCGAGTTGGTTCCATGACCAGTTGCTTGAGGAAGGCACCCTGAAGGGAGTCCAGGATAAATCTGCTCCTAGTTGATGCTGCTGCTGGAATGCTCCAGTCCACGTCTGGAATATTGAAGTCCCCAACCAGTACTACCTCACCCTTGTCTGCCATCCTTTGGATGGCTAGCATCAACTCCTATCTGTTTCTTCCTCCTGGGCTGGTGGTCTATAGACACACCTGGCGCGGATGGCTGTCCCATTTTCTCCTTTCCAGCTTAACCCACAGTATCTCCCCATTTTGTTCCTCCTGGATTTCTGTGGCTCTTGTGTCATTTTTCACATACAGTGCCACTCCTCCTCCCTTCCTGCCTGCTCTGTCTCTTCTGAATATGTTGTAGCTAGGTATGGCCATCTCCCAGTCGTGGTTATCATTACACCAGGTTTCAGTGATGGCCACAATGTCCAGGTCTGACTGCACCATGACAGCCTCCAGATCTTCCATCCTGTTACTAAGGCTCCTGGCATTTGCACACATGGCTTTCCATGATTTGACCTCCCTAGACTGTTTCACTGTTCTACTCCAGCCCCTTCCTTGGTTGTCCTTTATCCCTGGTTCTCCTTGCTGTCTGCCCTTCTGCTGAATTTTGCCCCTTTTCTGCCTATCCACCTCTTGGGCACTAATCTACATCTTCTGCACACTGCTTTGAAGAGATAGCCACTCCTCTGGTTCACTGGTTCCACTGCTAGCTGTGGGGGGTGAGCAAGCAGGTACCCTCCTTGCTGGCCTGCCACCCCCCTTTGCTAGTTTAAATGCTTGTCAATGTAGCATTTAAACTTATCATTGAGTGCTTGGATTCCCCTCCAGGATGGATGCAGGCCATCAGGCTTGAACAAACCTCCATCCTCCAGGTGGGTCCCCAGTCACCAATGAATCCAAACCCTTCCTCACAGCACCAGTTCTTCAACCATGAGTTAAAGTTCCTGGTGCATGCACTCCTATGCTCTCCCTCCTCCTGCAGGTAGTACCTCTGAGAAAGTGACAGAAATAGCTACTTGCTTGAGACCCCTCCCCAATTTCCTAAACTCTTCCTGAACTTCCTTTGGCTCTCCATTTGCCAGGTCATTAGTACCTAGGTGGATAATGACATCCAGTTCACCCTCCCGTCTTGCCTTCCCAGTGATCCCTAGGATCTTCCTTCCATCCCTCCATGCCGTGGCACCTGGTAGGCACCTCACCTCACTGTCCTCCCCCTACTGTGTTCCTAGCTGGATCCTTCTTATGATGGAGTCCCCCACCAGGATTCGCTTCCTCCTCCTCTGGGGTCCACTGCTTTCCCCGCTGAGGTCACCTCCTTGGCTAACCTCCACCTCCTTTCCTTCCACTTCTCTAGGTACCTCTATTTGGTTGTCCTCATTTGCCAGTGTGGCATAGGAGTTCTTGAGTGGAATAGGATCTGGGATGTGCCTCTGCTCAACCGCTCTAACCCCCCCTGAGCCCACTGTCATCCAAGTGCTCCTCGTTCTCGGCATCCTTTGAGGCAGTTGCATTGGACTGGGTGGTCTCTGGATAAGGGTGAAGGTACTCCTGACCCAGTTTTACTTCCGCTCTGAGTCTGGCTACTTCAACCTGCAGTCCAGAGAGATGCATGCAGATAGGGCAGCACCTCAGTGTCCAGGTCTGCATGAATATGGCTGCCCCACAGCCACTGCATTGCACCAATCCCCACATTATACTGCAATTATACTGCTATTCCACTACTTGTCTGCTACTGAAGCTCTCCTAGTTCCCTCTTTATTAATTTACTGTCCTAAAAATCCTGCTACTGATCCTCAGATAATTTTCTTTAAAAAAAAAAAAAAAAAACACACACAAATAAATAAATAAATGAGTCAAAACACTTGTCGTGCTGAGGGTGGGCTTCTTCCCCCTTATGCCCCTCCTACTTCACACCCCTTACTATACCCTGTGTTTAGCTCCTGTCAACCAGATTTAAAAGAGCATATAATTAAGAGTTGAGGGGGGCGAAAATTTTGCAGCAATTAATGACAGCACAGAATTACATCACCACCACGACATTTTAAATTTTCAACAGCCCAAAAACAATTCTAAGTAAAGACAACAAAGAAAGTACAGTGTCACTAAAAGCCCACAATCTAAGTTTGAAAGAAAAATAGCAATTACCAGTTACTCTAAAGCACTGAATTGAATATGTTTCCTTCCTTCCCCTTCTGGCTTCTTCCCAATGTTGGCCAAAAAGTGACTCATGAGTAACCATATTAGAGGCTTTGGTGAGGTCAATAAAGGTAGCCCCCACCAAGAGCCCCTAGTCAAGTGAGACTTTAAAGCAGAAATTCCAAAGACTTTGATGCTCACAGGTCACCCCTGAAAACAGGCACTTGTGCCTAGTGGGCTGTACCCTGTTACCAAAGACTAAAATAAATAAAATAAAAATAAATAACTGATGAGTTATCAGCAAAGTACACCAATATCCACCATGTTCCGAGCTTGCAATGCCATGTTTGATTATATCTCACAAACTTTTTCCATCTGTCACACATCAAGGTGATGAAAGGCTGGGAAGTAGGTGTGTAGGAGACTCCATTTAAACAAACTTTATGGAACCATTCTTTAATCTAAATCACATGATACTCAGTAATATTCTTAGTTTTCAAAGAAAATAGTTACTCCTGAACCCCCCAGTTGTATACATATTCGTTGCCCCACCCCCATCCCATTTTGTATTTAAGGAAGTGTCAAAAAAAAAATCAGTAGTACATTAATACTTTGTTCTATGTACTGTCAATGTATTTGGTTTAGTTCAGACCAAGGACAACAATGATGGCATGGGGATATATTGGGGGGCAGTGGAAGCAACCAAAATCCAAACAGCCATGGGCCCAAAATGCGTGCCCCTCACCACATCAATTTGAGCTGTACGGCATACCCCGCCTGTTCCTGTACCCAGTGATGATGCACCTTAGGGCAATTACATTCCACACTGTAACGAATAGGTTGGGGAGGAGCACAACCTTGTTCACCTAGTCTCTTTAATGGAAACTGTAACGGACAGGTTGAGATTGGGGGGGAGGGGCGGCAAGGTGTTTCTCATCTATCTGCGATAGAGTGAGATTGCAGTTGGGGGGGCACAAAAGGTTTTCTACTCCGGTCTTTTTGACGGAGCAGCGGCTATCACTTTGCAACTCAGAACAGCAGCTCTCTTAGATAAAACAGCTTCTTCCTTGGATTATTTATTAGCCGATGACACATCCGCAATCCTGCTCTGAAAGTTGAACCGAACTCCGACAAGACCGTCTGAGAACAGCCCGCATGCCTTGCAGAGTGCAAACTCCACCCGACACAGCACTGGATATTTTATGGACGCAGCACACTTACCTTTGGCGTAGCTTTTGCCGGGACGAAAAAATAATCCGCTGGGTTGCAACAACGTCCACGTTCAACCAGGAACACGAAACATGTCCGGCTTCTCCGTAGTCCCAGTCGAGCTGTGTTTGTGCAGAGAGGGAGAGGCTGAATCCCCAAGTTCAGAGGCTGAGTAACACGGAGCTGGAGCACTGCCTGCAGGTAAAGCGCGGCTCGAACTACATACCTTCCAGGTGATTAACTCGCGAATAACCCTTTGACTGCCTGCTGCGGGCAAACGCTCAGCTCACAGGGGAGCAGCAGGACGTTTTCTACAGTACCCAATGTTCTCATGTCATGACAAGTGCTAAACTGCAATACCCCCAAGCCTAGTTCGGCTATGGTCCGCAGTGTTCACTTGTAATGACTTTTCCTCCCGCCACTCCCTCCTTTCATGATATCCACCCCCAATTGGAACGCTCAGCTGCGCTTCTTCAGGAAACTTGTGGTTTTTTTCTGTTCTCCTTGGTTACAATCTGATGAGGACACACACTCGGCTAAATCCACAGAACAAGCAAAACCAGCTTGGATTTCTCCCAGTTTATATTTACAGTTGGCGCTGCAGATACAAAAAGAGACTCCACATTGAAGGCCATTGCTTTATTTATTTCCTGATTTTGATCAGGGTTCTCTTGGATCATTTTTTTAAAAGTGGGAATACCCTCACTGCCTTCCAGCATGTGTTGTATAGTGTGCAAGTCTGTGTGTGTGGGTCAGTGATTTTACAGGTGTGTGCACTAAAGCACATGGAAACATAAAATTTGTCCACAAATAAGGACCACTTGGCCCACCTAGTTAGGGTTACCACCTTTTAAGAAGCCCAAAGTGGTACATTTCTTACTAAAATATGATTTTTCGCAGGATAGTAGGTAACCTCGACTACTGCAACAGACTTGTTTTCTCTATATAATCAGAATTAAGGCTAAGTATTGCAGTTTATCAGTTGCGTCTATGGTCTCATATCATTTTAATGTATTTTAGTTAAGGTACTATCATTTTCTACAAGATTTAGAGGAAAGTTAGAGATTATTTTTCTACAAAAAAATCAGGACATGTATTATTTTTCATGTTTTTTTGCAGGACATAGCTTCCCAAATCAGGACTGTCCTGCAAAACGCAGGACAGGTGGTAACCCTACACCTAGTCTGTCCATCTTTCCCTACCTACAGTATCACTGCAGAACCTACTTGGTCCCTGGCTCTTTCTCCACCCCCCCCCCCCCCATTCCTCTCCACTAAGCTTCCCTCATGCCTGTCCCATGCTTTCTTAAACCCCACCACTGTTTTTCAACCCTATTACCTCAGCAGGTAGGCTGTTCAGGAATCCACCACTCTTTCTGTGAAGGGGTCCTCACTTATTTCCTCACATCAGTATAGTGCAGTGGGTTCAGGCTCTGAGCTGCAGATCTGGAGACCTGGGTTTGAATCCCACAGCCACCTAGGTGCATACTGTGTGATCCTGAGCAAGTCACTTAACTTCCTTGTGCTCCCAGGTTGCATCTGGAAACAAGCTTTGGCTTAGTGTGCTACTCCTGGTTAAACAATGTTCCCTTTCCCTATCGCTGTTGTTTACCTACCTAGCTGCAACATTGCTATTGCGCTTCCTATAATTGCCTGTTGTAACCACACTCTGATGTTTCATTGATTTTCTTTGTTTTTCTCTACTGTCCCCTCATTCCCCTGCCACCCAGGTTGCACCTGGGAATGAGTCTTGGCTCAGTCAGTGTGCTTTCCTGGTTAATAATTTTTAAATAAAGAAACAAAATTGTCCCCTGCATTTGCCCTCTCCAGCTTTGTCGCATGCCCCCTTGTTCTTGAGCACAAACTACTTTCCTCTTGTACTTTATTTACCCGTGAGGTATTTAAAGGTCTCTATCATATTCTCCTCTCCCTCCTCTCTTGCAGAACATATATACTGTGTTCCTTTAGTCTCTCCTTGGAGGGCTTTTGATGTACACCCCTCACCATTTTAATTGCCCTCCATTGGACTGCTTCCACACTATGTCCTTCCAGAAATGTGGCCTCCAGAACTGCACACAGTATTCTAGGTGAGGTCTTACCAGCGATCAATAGAGAGGTACTACCTCCCTCCTTGTGCTGGTGATACCTCTCCCTATGCACCCCAACATTCCATTTACTCTTCCAGCTACCTTGTCGCACTGCCTGGCCACTGTCCACCTTTAGGTCTTCAAAGACGATTATCCCCAGGCCTCTCTCCTGCTTGGTGATCCTCCATAACACTCCTCCCATTTTGTATTCTGTCCTGGGCTTCTGTGCCTAAATTGCATTATTTTGCATTTTTTCAAGCTGAATCCCAGCTGCCATACTTTTGAGGTTTTTCAGGTTTATGCTGATCCTTGCCCCCCACCCCCGGAGTGTCCAGCCGATTGCATATTTTGGTGTCATCTACAAAGAGGCAGAAATTCCCTTCCAGCTCCTCTGCAATGTCACATACAAAGACATTAAAGAGACTTTAAAGGAGAATGGTCTGCTTCCCAGGAATAAGAACACAGGACCTATAGGTCCCACTGAGCTAAAATGCACTGTAGTGAATTTTTTTAATAACATACAGGGCTGAAATCTTAATGTTTATCTGGTTGATCCTGCAACCCCCCACTGGCCATTATTTTCGCACAGTCCCCTGCAGCCAGCCCTCTGATGATGCACCTGATGGGCTAAGCCATGGGGGAATTCCTATGTGCCACTATAGTGTCTGAAAAGATTAATCCATATACACTGCATGTTTGCACTTCTAACGCCAGTACCAACTGACCAAGGAAAGCATGAGCCCAAGAAGTCCCTGATGCATTCACCCATTTGTATAAAATCTGCCCTCCTGAAGGCCAAGATTCTTGCCCTTGTGTAGTTCAGTTCTGCAGCCATCCTTATATTGAACCACACTGTACGGTGATCACTGGTCCCCTGGTGGTCTCCCTCCTTGAAATCTGTAACACTGCCCCTGTTAGTGAGTACCAGGTCCAGTATTGCCCCATCACAAATGGGTTCAGTGACTAGTGGTCTAAGGAGTGCCCCATACAGGGAGTCCAGGATGTCCCGGCTTCTACACGAAGCTATTGCTAGGAGGCTGCAGTCTACCGCCAGGAGACTGAAATCCCCTCACCAGCAACGCCTCTCCTTTTCTGCCATCTTGCCAGTGGCTTCCACCAGTACCTTATCTCCCCCACCCCCGTGATGGAGGTCTGTAGATCACACCATTGTGAATAATGGCACTGTTCCTTTTTTTCAGGGTGACCCACAGTACCTCTGTCCCCTTGTATTCCCTGTATCTCTGTTGCTTTTATACTTTCCTTCTAATAAAGCACCACACACCCTCATTTTCTTCCCACCCTATCCCTCTTGAACAGAGTATAGTCTGGTATGGCCATGTACCAGTCATGGTTTTCAGTGCACCGTGACTCTGTAATGGCCACAATATCCAGGTTGGCTTCTGCCATGATGGCCTCTAGGTCCATAATCTTATTTCCTGGACTTCTAATATTTGCATACATGGCCTTCCAGATTTTGTTACCACTCTTTTTTCCTTTTTGCCCGCCCTCCTTCCTCTCTCTGGTTTGAATGCTTTCGTTTCCATTCGTCTTCATTTCTACCACCCCACTTCCTTGACTAATTTGGACTGAGTTATTTCTCTCCCCTCAAGTTTTCTCCTATTTCCTATTTAGCCTGTGAGGGGGCAGTTTCTGCCTCCAGAAACCACCCCAACCCCCAGCTAGTTTAAATGTTCACCAAAGTAATATTTAAACCATCCACTAAGGACTGTGGTTCCCCTCCTGGGTGGGTGCAGGGCATCACCCTGTAGAGGCAATTATCCCTCCAGGTTGGAGTCCAGTCTGCAATGTAGCCGAACCCTTCCTCGTTACACCATTCCTTCAACCATGAGTTGAAACTCTTGTTGCAGAGATCCCTTTGCTCCCCCCTGCCATAGACAGGCAGCACCGCTGCGAAAGCCACTGAATGTGTTACCTGCCCAAGACCTCTCCCCAGCTCTCTGAACTCCCTCTGCACTATCCCAGCCCTGCCCTTAGCCAGGTCATTAATCCACAGGTGAACAATGACATCCAGCCCTGCCTCTCTTCTTGATGCTTTAGCGATCCTCAGGATCTGTTTCATATCCCTCTGGGCCGTGGCAACACAAAGGAACCTAACTTCCTTCCCCGTACCTATCCTCCAGATCTATCCCCTTCACAATTGAGTCCCCAACCAGAAGTTGCATCCTTCTCCTCTAGGGTCCTCTACCACCCTTCTAGGGGTATTTACTACTGAGGACCCCCACATCCTCCCTGGTCCCTACCACAGGTGCCTCTCCTGGCAGTCCCACCCTGCTAGACTAGCATAGGAATTATTTAGTTACCAGCTGAGGAAAGTGCCTTTGACCCATCACTTCCAGGCTCCACAATTCCAGAGCCCACCATAGTCCAGCCGCTTCTCCTCCTAAGCATGTTCTGAGGTAACGGTGTCCAACTTGGAAACTAAAATGGTGCAGGGTCTGCAAGAGAAGCCATACAAGGAGAGACTAAAGGAGCTTAATATGCATACCCTTGAGGAAAGGAGGGAGAGGGGGGACATGATAGAGACTTTTAAGTACCTCAGTGGAATCAACAAAGTACAAGAGGGTAGCATCTTTCAGAAAAAGAGATGTGCAAGAACAAGGGGACACAATTTGAAGATGGGGGGGCGGTTCAGGGGCAATGTGAGGAAGTATTTTTTTCACAGAGAGGGTGGTGGATTCATGGAACAGCCTTTCTAAGGAGGCTGTGGGGTCTAAAACTGTGGGAGAATTCAAGAATGCATGGGACAGACAAGGCAATTTTTGTGGGGTGTAGGAACTAGAAATAGGCTGTTGATTAACTAGGATCTGCAGCTTATCCTGTAGGTAGGGAAATGAACAGACTAGGTGGGTCAAGCGGTTCTTATCTGCCATCAAAGTCTATGTTTCTATGTATTTGTGTTTTCTGATTTTTCGTCTTTTTGGGAGCGGGACACTAAATTTGAATGTGAGTTATTCTTCTCTATAAAACATAGACTTGGACGGCAGATAAGGACTGCTTGGCTCACTTAGTCTGCCCATTTTCCCTACCTACAGGAGAAGCCGCAGATCCTAGTTAACCAACAGTCTATTTCTTCCTACTCCCACCAAGAATTGCCTTATGTCTGTCCCATGCATTCTTGAATTTTCCCACAGTTTTAGACCCCACAAACTCCTCAGGAAGGCTGTTCCATACATCCACTACCCTCTCTGTATAAGCCTGAGTAACCTTGGTTAACATGTTCTCTCAGCATCTCAGGGGGTGGTGGTGTTATGAAACTACAGTCAGTCAGTGAGGGCCTCATAGAAAGTATGTTCCAGCAACCAGAGAAAAGGCCACACTTGTTGTGACTCACCAAATCAGCCATTAGCTTTGTAAGAATGGGCAGGGAAACCTTTGCCAGGTTCGAGATAACACCCATGAATCATTTAAATGCAGTTCAGCACAGTCCTCTACTAGAGAGTAATTTGTTATTTCTTTTTTGCTGTATTCGTATATCTCTCTTGTTGCTCAAGCAACTCCCTTCCAACAGTGACTCCCTGACCTGTGACCTACTAGCCTGGGCTTTACTCCATCTACTTACTTACCACTATGGGTCAGTGGGTGCCACAGACTGTGGAGTGAAACCTGTGGGGGGCACCACCCATCATCCATCATTTATCCTGCTGTTCTGTTTTATTATGATGGTGTGGGCACATGGAATGTAGACGCCATATGTGCTCTTGCACTTGTGTCCATCCCTTTGAGAAGTGATCGCTGTTGCTATATCATATGATGTGTGATTAATTGTGATGCACTGCAGCTGTTAAACTAATACAACTAAAGAAAAAAAGGATAGGAGAAAGTATTTCTTCATGGATAGAGTGGTGGAGAAATGGAATGGCTTGCCAAAGGAGATGATGGAAAAGAAAACCATTGTAGGCTTCCATGGGAGGCAGGACAGACAGAAGGGGCTAACTGGGGGAGATGGCAGGGCTGATGGGTGGAGGGGGCCAAGCTACCACTAGGGGACCCAGCTGGGCCTGCACAGCAGTATGCTGGTGGGTTTATGAAGTAACAAGGAACGGAACAGACGGGATGGATTTTGGTCTTTTTCTGCCTCCAAAAGTGTTTTGTGTCTGTATGAGATCACAGTGTGTTGTGGAAATTACTATGATGTCACAAAGAATTGTGACTTCATCAGAAGTTAAAGCAGGAGGACTAGGGGACAAAGATCTTATCTGCATGCAATAATCCTCAGGAAAAGATGTTGTAGGGCTGGTGGGGGAAGGGAGAATTGAGCATCCCAGGGGACGCTGTCTTATGGGAAGGGAGGGTCGCAACCTCCAATGCAGGGCTGCCACTGGGGTGACCACAGGCAGTATCGTAGCAGAAGGAACAGCAAGTGGGTAGATGCCATGCACACTTCTGCTTGAACCCCATGTTCACTGACATCCAGAGGGTGGGGAGCAGAAACTTGGAAAATGGGCCCCAGCATGGTAGAAGACAGACCCTGGAACATCCAGATCCCCCGCATCACCAATGGGGTCTGCTGATGATGCACAGAAACACAGGGTAAATTCCTTCTGTTTCCCATCCCTTCCTGGTAAGGTAAGCCAGGACTCTGTGGAGGGCACAGGCATTGGCTATCAAGGTATGTCATGGCTCAGCAATGTAACGTGGGACTGCCTGAGGGAAGATCATGCTGGAGTAGCGACGAGGGTATAAACAGGAAGTAAAAACAAGAACAAGGGGTGCCCTGATGGCCCAGCAGCCATGTGTTTGACTGCCATGTCCATGCCCCGAGTTTGGAAGTGAGCCCAAGAAGTCACATCGGGAGGCAGGCCAATGCTGAGACAGCTGCGGTTCTGCAGCGTGTCTTGAATTTGGAGGGTTGGCAATGGGTTCCGCCAGCACAGCGATCCCTTGTGGCTGGGCCAGGGAACTTGTTCCTGCAACAGGGTGGGCTGTGGCTGTGCGAGGCCAGTAGAGACATCACCCCCCACCCCCAATAGGGGAGGAGAGACAGGGATAAAAGATGGAGGGGAAAAATGGCAAGGTTCGGCCTGATCACCTGTGAACAGAGTGTATCCCTGGGGATGTGCTACCTGCTGGGGAAGAAAAGCCTAGTTAAAAAATAAATAAATAACGGAAGAAAAATACAGAGAATGAAGTAAGCAACAAGCCACAACATGGTGTGCATTAACTGACTGTACTCCCGGGGGTGAGGGGGTACCTAAGGTCAAAGGTTGCATATCCTTTTGCCCCTAGGAAGTGCATTCAGTTCCTTCCTTGCACACCCTGGAATGGCTTATTGCACTTATAAAATGACACACTGCTCTTTAGTATTGTATGTAAATTAAACATTTTTTTTCTTCCCCCTCCCAGTCAGCCCTCCTGATGAGTGCCCCTGCCCCGCCACCCTGACATCTGCCGGAACTTATGGCTTGCTCCCCCCCCCCCCGCAGCTGGATCAGCAGGGTTCCCCAAGCCCCATCACAAAATAGATACAGTTTGGGCCAGCGTGCCCAGCTGGTCGGGTGCAGGGCCTATGAGTGCTCATTGTCATCCTGCCGCCAGACTCTTTTTCCTCTGTTTATTTGTCCCCCGAGAGATGTGGCATGCAGTGACGACATGGTGCATGCCATGTGCTTCCACGTGGCATGCACCGAGGTCTGCCACGCCTCATGACTTTCTTGGCCCAGGTTGCCTTTCCCCCAGCTTCTGCCAGGGACCTGGCAAGCATCAGACTCTGCCAAACCAGCCCTCCCACCCCCCGGAGGAGGAGAGCAATCCTTCAGACACTTGATCCTCCTCCCCCCCAAGTCAGCCCTCCAAAGGCCCAGATTCGTTTCTGAACCCAGGTTGTCGGCATCGCAAGTGGCAGCGCCACCGCTGCGCCAGCGGGTCGGCTAAAGCAAAACATTCTTAATATGATTTTTGTACATAAAATCATTTGTTTAAATACATTTTAAATGGAAAAATTATATACTGTACATAAGATAAGCCCTGATTTTGTAGGTAATGAACCCTTTTTGCTTTCTTAATGAAATTTGGCACCCATTCACACATCGTTAGTTTTTTAGTGCATGATAAGGTGATGTTTTTCCACCAATGAGGTTTCAAGATTTTTCTTTGTCATTTTATAATGATATATAAGCTTGAATTGGTCCAAACATTCAAATATCTAGGGGTTACCTTAGACAGCTCCCTGTCATACTCACAACATGTCGACCAGGCTGCCAAATCAGCCAATTAGAAACTGGGTCAACTGTATCGACACAGACATACCCTAAAACTCGTCATTATTAGCTCTGTCCTCTCAGTAATAGACTACAGTCTTGTAGTATACAATGCAGCCTCCGACTTGTCCCTAAAAAGGATTTCCTTAACATTTAATAAAGCCTGCAGGCTAGTTCTGAGCACTCCACGGCTTACCCACACCTGTGACCTTTTCTCGCCTACGGGTTGGCTAGACCTGGAACACAGAATTCAGTACCAACTCTGACTCTGGCCAAAAAAGCTACCCTTTGCCAGGCCCCTCCTGGTGTGCAAACCTTGGTTAGCTCAGCTGCTCCTACTAGGCTGACTAGAGGAACCATAAACAACCCTTGCAAGATACCTTTTCACAGAACCTCCCTAGAGCAGAGATCTTTTGGATACTGAGCCCCCTGCTGGCTCAGCTCCATCCCATTAGACCTATACTAACTGAAACTGAACTAGGACCCTTCAAAGCTAAACTCCGTTTACACCTCGCATGCCAAATGAAGTGTAGCCACTCCAAATTATCCAACTCAAGATAGCTGCACCTGGCCCGACACTTACTCCACTTTATAGCCTAAGCCTTGGCATAGTCTGCTCCCTGCACTTGTACCCCACCTGCCCTTCCTACCCCCTCTTCCCCCGTCAACCTCAGGCCCAACCTTTTTCTGTAATCCCTCCTAGCAACCAACCTTTTTTCTCTCCCCACCCTGCACAACATACCTTTTTCCTCAGCATGGCTCAGTTAGTAGCACATCCTCCTCTGGATCAGAAGGTCATGTGTTCTCATCCCACACTGGGATTGGACTTGTACTTAAAATGCTGGCACCTGAGTGCAGTATTGGGGGGTGCTGTACTGCTGGGGTGTGCCGTCCTTCAGATGAGATGGTAGACCGAGGTCCCTTCTACCCATCCTGGTGCTGTCCTGGTGGGTGTCCAGGTGGAAGTAAAAGAACCCAGGGCATTCTTCACAAAGAGTAGGGGACATTCCTGGCCAACATTCCCCTTCCCATAAAACCAGTTCATGCAATTGTCCAGGCTGTGTGTGGGTGTTGATGTGCGATATGGCTGTCACTACACGTTGTCCACGTCACTACTAGTCTAGCGTTGCTTGTAAAGTGCTTTGGGATACATCGTGTATGAAAAGCGCTATGTAAATGCTGATTCTTCTTCTTCTTCTTCTTCTTCTTCCCCTATTCCCCTTTTCCCCTCTCCTACCTCCTCTGCCCCTTACCCCAATTCCACCCTGCCCTCCCCCATCAACAAAGACAATCGGGACTCCTGGTTCCCTGCACAGAACCCACCTAATCCCCTACCTTCTAACTGGGTCCCTTTGGCGTACCGCAACTCCTCTTTCCATAACTCAAGATGCTGCCACTGCAGTGGCAGCTAGCACTTGTTTTTTTCTTTTTTACTTATAATCATGAAGGTGTAATTTGTTATTTTGTAATCTTTTACGTTATCTGTTGTAGTCACTGCTGTTCATTACTGTTTGTTTCTTCAAGACGTGGAACCTTTGTAAATGAGCTCTTAGCTCAAAGGTCGAAATCCGAGAATGTAATAAATAAATAAGAACTGTTCCTGAATATCATATTTGAAAAAGGTTTAAAGTGATTCGCAGTATTCAGGGCAACTTTTTAAAATATAAAATTCAGACACAGTTCAGCTGATACATAAGTAATTTTCTGTATTAATTTCCCCTCATCCTTCATTAATGAGGACATTTACATGAAAACAAGATCTTCATGTCTCAGGTTTCATCTGTTCCAAATTGGTAATCAAAGGCTTTAGCAAATCCACAAGGATTACTCCTTCCTGCTTCCTCTACTTCAGCACAACTGACAATTGCGGTAGCTGTTAAAGGAAAAACCACACAAATCCTCCCCAGTGAACAGAGATGCAACTGATGACAGTTTTGGCACATAACTGAAATTTTTTTTTTTTTTACTACTTTGCCATATGCTTTTAAAAGCATAATCCCAAAGCACCGTAGCTTCCGATTTAAAGACACCCATGCCCGTTGTGGGCACCAGCCAGCTTCCTGTGCTCTCTGTGCTAAGTGGCACAGCTGACCTCAACCATAAGTCAGCAGTGCCAATTAGCTACGATAAAATACAGGAAGCTAACAATACCTAATGTGAACAATGCGCATCTTTAAATAAATCAGAAGCTGCGGCACACTAGGATTATGCTTTTAAAAGAATAAGGCAAGGTGGTAAAAACAATTTCATTATTTGTCAAAACCTTAGTTGGGGGCATATGTATTGACTGGGGAGGCTGCTAGGTTTGTGTTGCATTCCGAAAGCTGTTGGACTGGAAAAATGAAGGGTGGGGACTGGATTGTAATAACCTGTTAAGAACAGGCTTCTGTTGTTCAGCTCGTTCAAAGTCTGTTTATAGACAAACTTTTCAAAATGTTTTCCAAAGAGAGAGAGAGAGCAGAAATTGGGCAATAATGATCCTCACCTGGGCCCCCCTCCCCCACCCCATCACCAACCTTGTGTGACAGACAAACAACTGGAATCCTACCCTCGTATCAAAGGTCAGTTTTGCAGGCTGACCACTCACATCATCAGTGACCTGGGTTTCAGGGTGAGCCCTGGGTACTGTGGGGCAGCCCAGGGAAGGAGGCTTGCTCATTCCAGAGGGTGCTCTCCTCTTCTGGGGAAGGAGGCTGCCAGACACTGCTGTGTGAGCACCGGCTGGCTGACTACATGTGAAAACTGTCAGTGGTGCTGCTGGGGCAACACTGGCTGGTACCGCATGCCCTTACATGCGTATGTGCACATTCCCTTGCCACCAGCATAGAAACATAGAATTTGGTAGATAAGGACCACTAGGCCCATCTAGTCTGCCCATTTTTCCCTGCTTATACTGTCACCACAGACCCTATTTGATGTCCATCTGCCCCCTACTGTCCTACCAAGATTGCTTTGTACCAAGATGTCATGCATGCTTGAAGCCTGCCACTGTGTTTGCCCATACCACCTCCTCTGGAAGACTGTTCCAGACATCCAACACTCTTTCAGTGAAGAAGTGCTTCCTCACATCCATCCTACATTTCTCCACTTCCAGCTTCATTGCATGTCCCCTTGTTCGTGCACGTTCTCCTCTGAAAATACTCCCCTCCTGTACCTTATTCATCCCCTGATGTATTTATATCTTTATCATGTCCCCTCCTCTGTCTCCTCTCGTTGTGAGCATCCCAGGGGACAAGCAAGAAAAATGGTGAAACTATCCTGACTGCATCAGGATAAAGCTGGACACCCCTACGCCCCATACTGTTAATCATGGCTCCCTCATCATCTCCAGAGAAATTGTTGTACACCAACAGGCCCACCATGGGGCAGGCAAGCTGTTGGAAACAGAGGAAGAGGTAAGTACCTAGCCAGAGAAGATGGATGTTGAGGTTACATGGACCAACTGAAGGGGTCAGAACAGAAAGAAGGGGTCATAAAGAAAGTCGATTTTGCACCAGAACCTGGGAGACTGGAGTTTTTTTTTTGTTTGTTTGTTTTTTACCTTTTCATTTTTGTCACTTTCATTCTCAAGCCTCCAGCTTCCCTCTGGAGCATCCAAGGCCTACCCAATCCCAGGCATCCCCTTACCCGGAGGCTGCTAGTCCTCTATTTAACCTTGGTTTACACCCCAGGGAGGGATGAGGCAGTGGAGATTCACCCCCAAGCTTCTAGTATCATCAGGATGTGACTGAGGTGGAGGGGTAGGGTCCTGATATACCAAATATACCAAAGTCCATCATCATGGTGGCCTGGTCAGTGCTTAGGCAGAAGAGCAGGGTCCTGATATGCTGGGGTCCATCACTGTGCCTAAGGCAAGGAGCAGGGTCCTGAGATATTGGGGTCTATCCAGGGTCCTGATATACCAGGGCCCATTGACATGGTAACTGGGGGTAGCACTGAGGTGGGGGGGCAGGGTCCTGATATACCAGGGTGGATCATCTGGTAGCTTGAGCAGTGCTGAGGCAGGGGGGCAGAGTCCTTATATACCAGAGTTTTGCCATGGTGGCTGGGGAAGCGCTGAGGCAGAAGAACAGGGTCCTGACATACTGGGGTCCATCACCATGATGACTGGAGCAGTGCTAAGGCAGAAGAACAGGGTCCTGATATACTGGGGTCCATCACCATGATGACTGGAGCAGTGCTAAGGCAGAAGAACAGGGTCCTGATATACTGGGGTCCATCACCATGATGGCTGGGGCAGTGCTAAGGCAGAAGAACAGGGTCCTGATATACTGGGGTCCATTGCCATGATGACTGGGGCAGTGCTTAGGCAGGGGGGCAGGGTCCTGATATACCCAGGGTCCATCCTCTTGCCTGAGGCAATGCTGAGGCAGTGGGCAGGGTTCTGAGATACTGGGGTCTATCCAGGGTCCTGATATACTGGTGTCCATTGCTGTGGTGGCTGGGACGGTGCTGAGGCAGGAGGACTGGGTCCTTAATTACTGAGGTCCATCATCTGGTGGCTGGGGCAGCACTGAGGCAGGGAGGCAGGGTCCTTGTATACCAGGGTCCATTGCCTTGGTGGCTTGGGCAGTGCTGAGGCAGGAGGACAGGGTCCTGATATACTGAGGTCTGTCATCTGGTGGCTGGGGCAGCACTAAGGCAGGGGACAAGGTTCTGATATACTGGGGTCCATCATCGTGGTGGCTGGAGCAGCACTGAGGCAGGGGGGGTATGGTCCTGGTATACCGGGGTCCATCGTCGTAGGGGCTGGGGCTATTTTCTCTGTTTCTCCACTCTCTGGAATGTCACATGCCATGTCATCATGGTACAGACATGCAAGAGTCAGTGCTGGGACTCCTCCTTTTAATATTTGCATCAGCGACATAGCAGAGGGGCTGAGGGGAAGGGTGTGCCTGTTTGCTGATATGAAAATCTGCAATAGGGTGGACAGCATGGGGGGGTGGAGGACATGAAGCAGGACCTGAAGACTCTGGAGGGATGGGCAGAGACTTGGCAACTGAAATTCAATGCCAAAAAGTGTGCTATGATGCACTTGGGGCACAGGAACCCAAAAGCAAGATACACCCTTGGTGGGGAGGACATTAAGGATACGGAGCAGGAGAGGGATCTGGGGATTATAGTATCATGTAACCTTAAGGAAGGAAACAAATGTAGCTGGGCGGTGGGGAAGGCCAATGGAATGTTGGCATGTATTGGCAGGGGCATCACTAGCAGAAGGGGGGAGGTACTGATACCCCTCTACAAAGCCATGGTAAGACCACACCTGGAGTACAGAGTCCAATTCTTGAGGCCACATCTATGAAAAAACATAGATGGGACTGAGAGTTTTCAGAAAAGGGCAACCAGGATGGTGCAGGGTATGCCAGGGACGACATATGAGCAGAGATGTAAGGAATTGATCTGTACTTGTTGGAGACCAGAAGGGAGAGAGAGGACATGATTAAGACTTTTAAATATGTCAACGGCGTAGCCTAAGACTTCAGGGAGGAAGATACAGAGGCAGTGTGAGGGGATGATTCTTCATGGAGAGGGTGCTGGAGGCATGGAACAGGCTTCCAGAGGAGGTAGTGGGGGCTGAAACGGTGGAGGGATTCAAGAGAGTATGGGGCAGTCATATGGGGCTGTATAGCAGGGGAAGGGGTGGTTGGTGGGGGGGGACGAGTAATGGGGGGTAAAGGACAGACTAGATGGGCCAGTGGGTCTTTTACTGCTGCCGAGTTTCTTTTTTTTTTTTTCCCCATCATAATTTTTTATTTAAAAATTTGGATCATATACACACAAACATATAGCATGAATATCTTAAAAGACAAGCATATAAAACAACTTTTCAAACAACTTTTGGTTACACATCACAAGGTGAACTAATAAGGTAAAGTAAAGGTGTACATTATTAAACTACAAGACTTTCTAAATCCACCAGATTGATATTGAAAACACATTTTCTATCAAAACAGAAGCAGCTCACATACATTTTAGCTTACCTTACAATTATTGGCATTTGTTCTTGTTCTAGTTGCTATACTTACCAAACCCCTTTACATTAATAAGTTAGGGAAAGGTCCCCAGATCTCCCCAATTTTTTTCTAGAATGGTGTGACTAATTTTCTCATTGTTAGCTACAAAGTCCATCATATTGTACCATTCTTTTATTGTTGGGGCCACTGGGTTTTTCCAATGTTTTAATATAATCTGTTTAGCTGCTAGAGCAGCAGCTAGTAGCCATAGTTTCTGGGAATGGATAAGAACTCCATTCTCTGGGAAGATGCCTAATAGATACATTTCTGGTGAGAGATCAGTGTTTACTTTAATACACTTAGTGGTCGCTCTATGTACTTCTTTCCATCGGGTTAACAGTTCCTGACAACTCCATAACATATGTAATAGGGTACCCTCCTCTTTTCCACATCTTGTACATCTATTATTACTTTCATATCCCATTTCAAACATCTTTGTTGGAGACAAATAGCAGTGGTGTAGAATTTTAAACTTAATTAGCTTACCTTGTGTCTCTCTACAGCTCTGATATGTAAATTTCCAAACATCGAGCCAGTCTTCTTCTGTGATTACATTGTTTAATTCTTTGTCCCATTTGTCCTTAGCTGGCAGGATCAGAAGGAGTGGGTCAGACAGATTAGAAAAGATTTTGAAAATACAACTCATCCCTTTTTTTAGAACACCCCACTTTATTAATTGCTCTCATTGAGGGTGGTTATGTATAGAAAAGTCTGTACCTGGCAAAACATGTCCTTCACCCAATCTCAGCTATAGATAATAATGAATTTGTAGTTTTTGGAGTTTGTATTTTTCTCTTGGGTCGGAGAATGACATTAAAATATTTGATCCTGTGGTTAGTAAGTCACCTAGACTTCTCACTCCCGCCATTTCCCATGTAAAATTGATCAGATTAGTTGTGTCCTTAAACAATTTTGGATTATCCCATAGGGGGGAGGGCAAAATGAAGTGGAGAAGAATCTGGATTCACTTTTTTGTTAATCTTTTTTAGCAGTCTGACGGAGGTAGTAATACAGCAGTTATCTACAACCTTAGAAGGTGTGGGATAGTATATATAATCAGCCAGTAAATTAGGTGATACCATTTCTCTTTCTATGTCCAACCACAAGCGATGGTAATTTGAAGGAGAAATACTTTGGAAGTGGAGTGATATTTGCTTAAAAATGAAAACCATATGATAATTCTTCCAGCACGGTAGTGCCAGCCCACCTGCATCATGTGGGGCTTGTAGTTTTTTAAGACTAAGTCTGGGTGTTTCATATTTCTATAGAAAGGCCCTGATTAAGGAATGTAAATTTTTTAGGTGTGTTTTATTCATTAGGATGGGGATGTCCTGGAATACATAGAATAATTTTGGGGCTGTAATTATTTTGATGGCATTGACTTTTTCCCCAAAGGGAGAGATTTCGTTGACCCCATTTCACTAGATCTAGCTTGATTTTGGTTAGTAAAGGTTTGAGGTTGATTTCTAACAAAATATTCAGATTGGGACTAATTTGCAAACCTAAAAATGTTATTTGATCAGTTATCCAATTTGGGTCCCAGGCGTTAGTAATCTGAGAGGTTAGGGAGGCATTTTGAAACATCACTATGGCCTGAGTTTTTTGCCAGTTTATTTGAAGTCCTGTCAGATCATGGAATACCATGAGCAATTCCTTTAAAACTTCACACGATTGCAATGGTTTTGTTAGTGTTAAAAGCAGGTCATCAGCAAACGCAAAGACTTTGTGTATTTTCTTAATGACTTGTACTCCATGAATTCCTTTGTTTGTTTGAATATGTCTAATAAGAGGCTCTATTGGTAATATAAATAAATATGGGGTAGTAGGCATCCTTGTCTGGTTCCCTTGGATAGCAGAATTGTTCCACATAGGATTCCGTTTGTAAGAATCTGTGCTCTTGCACCATTGTATAACATAGAAACCCATTTTCCAAATTAATTTCCACATCCATATTCTGCCAATGCAGTTTGCGTAAAGGCATACCTCTCAACCTCCTGCCTCATAAATCAGGGACAAGGCTTAAAAAAATCAGGGACAAAGGACCAAAATCAGGGACACTTCTTCAAAATTGGAGATAGCCCTTCAGGAAGCTGGTAGAATAAAGGGATTGGTGTAACATGCATTATCTAAGGAAGAACAAGTCTGTAACTTTAATGTTTGACATTGTTTTGTGCTTATAACTCCCACAGTTTGGTCACAGAAAGACAATTTTTAGGAGGGACAGAGTAAAATTTTGAGGCAAAATCAGGGACGTCCCTGAAAATCAGGGACAGTTGAGAGGTATGCATAAAGGACCAGTCAAGGGAGTTGAATACTTTTAGATGATCTACTGATAGAATTGCATAGGGGTGTTTGTTAGCATTTGCAGACCAAATAACATTAGGAAGTCTTCTTACACTGTCAGAACCCACCCTTCCTGGCATGAAATCCATTTGTTCCTTGCCCACTAGTTCTCCAATAACAACCTGGATTCGAGCCATTAAGATTTTGGCTAGGATCTTGTAGTCCATATTCATAAGTGAAATGGGGTGGTAACTTGTACAGTCTAATGGATCTCTTTTTTTTTTGTAAATCAAAGTGTTCATGGCCTGTGTCATAGATGTAGGTAAGCATTTCTTGTCCCAAGCTTCTTTAAACATTGCTAACATAAAAGGGGTAATACTGGAGTTTAGTTTTGGATAGAATTCACCTGGTAAGCCATCTAGGCGTGGGGCTTTGCCATGGGGTACGTAACGAAGTGATAGCCTTCTCGATTTCCAGAGAGGGTATTTGTTTATTTAGGATGTCTTGCTGGATTTTGGGGAGGTTGGCTGCTTCTAGAAACTGCATAGCTGCATTTTTGTCAAAGTGGCATTTTTCCTTATATAATGTTTGATAAAATTCTCTAAAAGCTTTGTTTATATCTGAATTTTTGGTTAGTAATTTCCCTGTCTTATCTTTGCTGCTTGGAATAATATTTTTGGGAGTGTAGGGTTTTTAGTCTGGATGCCAGTAGCTTACCCGATTTGTTATCTGCCTCCAAGTATTTTCGTCCAGTCCAAAACAATGCATATTCTGCTTGCTCAGATAACATTGCATTTATTTCATATCTAAACTGGGTTACTCTGTAGAGAAATGAAAGGTCTAGCTTTGCAGATTATTTAAATTTGTAATCCCATTCTAATAGCAAGTCCTGCTTTTCTTTTCTTTTAGAATTTTCTGTCTAGCCTTATTTTTAGCTGCTGTATAACCAATGATTCTGCCTCTGATATAAACCATAACAGTTTCCCAGAGACAACTTTGTGAAACTTCACCACTGTCATTTATAATGAAAAAAGTTTTGGTTTCCTTCACAAGCCATTCAGTGAACTTTTTATCTTGGAAGAAATGAATATTCGTTCTCCATCTCATTTGTTTATCTCCCCCAAGTTGCAATTTTAGTTCAACTTTTCCATGATCAGAAATAATGATGGGATTTATATTTGACTCTGTTACTGAGTTGGTTAGGGAGTTGGCTATGAGGAACATATCTGTTCTGCTAAATGATAAATGTCTGTGTGAGAAGAAGGAATAATCTCTGTCCTTAGGGTGAGACAGGTGCCAGATGTCGATGAGGTTTAGTGAGGATATTAGATCAGCTAGGGCCTGTCTTGATTTAGTTTCTTGTATTGTTTTTGCTGATGTTTGTTTATCTAAGATTGGGTCCACAATTTTATTAAAGTCCCCTCCCAAAATGATTTTGTAATCTACTAAAGTACTCAGGGTAGCTGTCGGGGCGAGAAAGAAGTCAGCTTGGCAAGAATTAGGAGCATAGACATTACAAATGGCTATTTTCTGTCCATCTATAGCTCCTGCTAAAATTTAAAATCTGCCTTCGGGGTCTGCCTGATGACTGTCCTTCACAAAATTGATTCCCTTTCGAATTAAAATGGCTGCTCCCCTTTTTTTTTTTTTTTTTTCCCAGAGGAAAATGAACTAAATCCAACTGAAGCTGCCCAGGATCTAGCTAGTTTGGCTGCTTCATCTGCATCTAAATGTCTCTCTTGTAGTAGGGCAATATTAGCTTTGCTTCTATTTAATTGCGATAGAATTGTCTTTCGATAGGGGTGCTAATACCATTTACCTTCCAGTAAGCTATCTTGTATGTATGTAAGGCCATTACAAGAGATGATTAGGTCTGAGGGACTAAGAATGAAGCCTAGTAACTCCCAAAAAGAGTAAAATCTTGTAGTTTATAACATATACCAATGTACAATAGTAACAAGAATACTGAGTATATGATTTTAACCAGAACAACTCTACTTCAGCTTGTAATGCCACAGTTTCAATGGTTTGCTAGTCTTGGATAAAAATAAAGTCAAAAATATTAAATTTTAAATAATAAAAATGCAAGGTATTATACTACTAAATATAAAATACCTTAAATGTAGTCTGACTAGATCTTTTTTTGTTTAAAAGACTATTCAGCATTTGTTTGAAAGAATATGTACAGTAGTAGTGCTATAATAAAAATGCAATCTTAACTTACTATTATAGTTATCGTATTAATGTGAATGTATTAACTTAAAATTCTAGATAGAAGATGAGAATAAAAAATGATCTATTCTAGTAACAACAGGATGTTAACTACTGATGCGCTTATAATAACCACCGAATACCTAGTCCAAGGTGGCGATGTAACAGATTGCTGTAACCCTTACTCTAGACTGCTTATGTATTTAGTCCGTCTAAATTAGTCACAGTAAAAGTTATTAACAGTTATGAAGAGCAACAAATATGACAGTGTTATAATATAGGGAATAATTTGATTACAAGTGTTTTTAAACATTAAGCCAATATCTCAAGAAGCAAATTAGAGAAGAGAAAATAAGCCTATGTCAACCACAATTCTATGAGAGTGCCAATAAGAGGTTATCTTATTAGATAGCGCTGTCCCCAGTTCTAGATTTCATAAAAGACCTCCATGAAATTAAGGTTATCCACTAGTGCACATTCTGTAACAGGACTGAATAGCTCAACTCATTACTAGTCTGGTTAATTTCTCTCCCCTTTCCTTATTTATTTCCAGTTTAACCCAGAAGTTGCTTCCCTTAGGTACTCATGCAATAGAACTTTTTCCGCTATAAAATCAAGTTAATCAGTATCTAGGTGGCAATGGGACTGGAAAGGCAGAGAGACTAAACCATCACTATTTTTAGCCATAATCCTTAGTACCCAATCAGTTTGCACGTTCATCACCTTCATAGAATCAGCCCTTCTCTGCTAAAGTGATAACTGCCACCAAGTTTCTATGATTCTATGATAAGCGATGTCCAGCGCCAATGACCATGCTGTCCACACCCTTCCTATCTGGCTATCTGGAGGTTTGACAAGCTGATGCAGTGGGTACAGAACCCTGCAGCTAGATTGGTGGCCAGAGCCTCTCACTCTGAGCATATCACTCCAGTACTGCGGAGGTTGCACTGGCTGCCTGTGAAGTGATACAGCTCCTTCAAGATAAGTTTGACATGCAAAGCCTTACATGGCCTGGGCCTGGTATGCCTGAACCAGCTCCTTTGTCATTATGGTCCTGAAAGCCCCCTCTCCACTCTTCAGAACTGGACCTCCTGGGGGTCCCTAAGTCCTGACTTAAACTATCAGGGGACTGGGCGTTGGCGGTGGCTGCACTCGTACTGAGGAATGAGCTACCACAGAGTTTCAGGAAGGCCTCCTCTGTTGAAGCATTTGAAAGGAAACTGAAATATCTCATTTCATTGGTTTCTCCGCTGTATTAATGGACCTTCCAACACTACATTAGTTATATGTATTATAAAGATATTTATTTCATCGGTCCATCGGTGCAAAGGTAGCACTTTTGGCTTGCCATGCCAATAAGCTGGCTTTGGGAACTATTCAGGGCTGTTGGAGTGCCAGCCATGGGGAGGAGGAATTAGAATGCCAACAGAAGCTCTCCTCCTCCGGGGTGGGGGGACTCACAGGTCCACTGCTCTACTGTCATCTAGGGGACCACAGATGGTGGTGCAGGGTAAAGTGCTCCAACAGAGACGTTGGAGCAAGCACTGTTGTCAGGTGTGTCGGCGAGCCGTCACTCCATGATGCAGCAGGCTCCTGAGGGGAGGGTGGGACTTAAAGGGGAAAAAATGGGGCAGGATTGTGTAGGTGAAACCTCTGCCTGCTTGCCATGCTCACCATTATCTAGGGGCTACCCCGGGCCTTGACCTTGGCTGTGGGTGGCCAGCTAGATGGCAGGGAAGAAATGCCAAAGTGGCTGAAGGTGTACCTGGCCTAGAGGGGCAAGCAGGGGAGGGGGCGGCGGAGTAGTGCATCATGGGTGGGCCTTGGAGTCCTGGATAGGTCGGTGATGGAGCCTCAAAGAGTGGAAACAGGACATGGCTCTACTGGAAGGTGGTCTCAGCCTGCAAATGGGGAAATTTATGTTTAAAAATAAATTACATTATTTATGAGTATTTATACTATGTTGTTTATATTAGTGTGCTGTTGTTATGTTTGTCCTGTAAGGCACCCAGAACCTGCGTGATTGTGTGCCAAATAAATAAACTACTATTACTTCCTCAGTCCTCTATCCGTACTACTACCTGTGGTTATCCAGGTCACAGTATTGCGCCAAAAGACAGAACCCTTCCACCTCGGAGGAGAACGTCTTCTTGGTCACTTGATCCTCCTCCCTCTGGCTAATCCCTGATGGTCTACGCTCATTCCTAAACCCAGGTCGGCCACATCGTGAGCAGCAGCCTTATCACTATACTGACGGGCCAGCCAGGAGATTGGAGTTTATGTGTAAGTCCTGACTGGGGCCAAACTGTATCACACAGGTGCTCAGCTCCCAGAGAGGAGGGTCCCTATCGCTCCACATTCACGCATTGTCTGTAATGGTATTTGTTCACCCGTCTTCCTAGCTGAAGGATGGATGCAAACATTGCAACCCTGATCAGTGGGGTGGGGCAGAGGGGAGGGGAGGGTAGCAGAAAATAGCAAACAAGTTCAGTGTTGAAATAGGAGTTTTTTGAGCTGGCTAACTCACAAGGCACTGTGTCACAAGGCACTGTGTTTGCCAGTGAAAAGTTTTGTTATCCACCACTGGAGTGACTTGTGATTCGTGACCCTGAAATCTCACTTTAAGAGCAAATTGCTACTGAACTAAAAAGCTTAAAACAATTACATTTATAACAGCTTTGTTTAACTTTAGTGTTTTATAGAGCTGTGTGGAATGCAAAATTCCCCTGTCAGAATTCATGCAGCAGTTCATGCGGATTTTGAATTCTGCTTATTTATTGAATTTTGTTGATTGGGTAAGCCCACTGAGACTAGAAGTCCCTTTTTCAGGGTGACCGGGGGAGGGGGTACAGATGGTAACCAAGTGAAATTAAACCAGATTAGGCTGTTGGTGATATTTTTAGTGAATGGGGGAAATTTGGCCAGGACTCCGGGGAAATTCACGATGCATGATGGCCAGTCTGGAGGAAGCACGGTTGGAGATGGATGTGAGAGTTGCAGGAGAGCAGGTCTCCTCTCCTGTAGCTGAATCCTAAGAGGCCATTGAAGTAGAATTAGCAAGTATGGACTTTGTGGGGTACAGCTCTGATGAGAACCCGGTTGTGGACAGCCAGCGAAAAAGAAACAAGACTGTTATGTTTGAGGAAGCTCCGTGGAGACAGGCGGAGCTACAGCCAGATAAAGAACGATTATTGAACAAGAAATAAATACTCCAAAAAGAAGTACTGTCAGTGGAAATGGAGCTGGCAACACTGATGGAACCAGAGACTGCTGTCAAAAGCGGGGTTAGAGCTGTCAAAACCCCGGTGAGTCAGCAGCTTGGTGGTTTGGCTGCTGAAAGGCCCATGATGGAGGATGTGCTGGAGGAGTGCGTGGAGCAGGCTAACAGTCAAAACCAGGGCTCCCCACTGTGCCTAATGGCTGGGAATACGATAATCATCAAGAAAAAGCACAATAGGTGCTTAGGCACCAAACAGAGCCCCAAATCAGATAGAGCCCGGTTGCATGGAGGTACGGAGGAGCATGCAGAAGCAATGGAGGAGGTTTTCACCTTTCCAAAAGGACAAACAAGCTGCGGATGGAGTACAGGGGTGTCACACTCCGGAATAGCCCCTAAAGACTGTGGGGCTCATCTAAAAGGGAGCATAGACAAATCTAATGACATAGGGGGCCCAAACTGGTCACCAGTAAAGGCCCTGGAAAAATGCAGGTTGGGAACTTGGAGATAGTGAGACATGGACACTAGATTTAAAAGATCCCACATATATTCAAATGCTACAAAAAGCTTCATCGACTGTGGCCACCATCAAGATGACCTCAGAGAGCTTCAGCATACCCCGGGGTAATATTTCTTCAGTTCATTCTGGCTCTGTGGTTTCAAATGTAATGGTTGCAAATGTTGATTCAGCTCCTGACGGGGCAGGGGTAGAGGAGGGAATTGTGGGATTAATGCAATCTCCCACAAGAGAAACAGGAGAGGGGGATATTGTGAATGTACAGACCTTAACTAACAATTAAGTACTTAATTCCAGGGTACCAGAAAAGCCTTTACGATTAGGCCCTACTCCTGCCACAGCACAAAGCATTTCAGAGGGGGGAGAAAGGGCAGGGGCAATACTGAAAATGTCAGATCTTTTTCAAAATAAGGGGGAGACGGCCCCACGGTGGAATGCAATTAGGCGTTTGTGTAAGGGGGAGCTGGGTAGACACCTGGCAGGATTTATATAGCCAAAACACTATTGAAGGGTACAATGAGATTCTTCTCATCAGAAATATTTGCCCTTATTGGATTAGGAAATGGAAACTACGATGTCTGTTTCAAAAATGTCTCAAGCCTGGATAGGTTTTGGGCCCAGTACAATTCATGCACAAACTCCCCAGTATGGGCTCCGTTTCATGTCATTCCCTTGTCAAAACCAGCCGTAAAGAATGTTACTGTAATGTTCAAAAACAAGGGGGTGAACAGTGAGGATATTTTATTTAGGTTAAGACAACGCTGTGAGGTTTTAAGCAAACCCACCCCCACCCTGGATAGTGAACAAATCTGGGATGGAGGATGGAGATCAAGGGTAAAACTTCATACCACAAACACAGGGCCAGTCCACCTTCCAAGCTCCTTTTATTTAAGGAGGGAAAGAGGAGCAATATTTTATGCAGGACAACCCAGGTCATGTTTTAAGTGTGGCTCACGGACCCATGTAAGCTCTGCATGTGATTCGATCAAGTGTAGCCATTGTCTTGAGTTAGGTCACAGTTCTGGAAAGTGTCTCAATCTAACTGCCGTACTGATCAGGACCACCTCCTGATTTACCTTGACTGCCATGTATTGTAATGTATTGTATTTCTTCACTATGTGTTATGACTACCATGCACTGAAATGTTATGTAACTGTTCATTATGTATTGTACTGTACTGTCTTGTCTCTGTTAGCAAATGTTTCCCCTGTATTTTAATGTATGACGTGGAACTTTTGTAAATGAGTCTTGGCTCAAAAGTCTTTCTGATTATATCCAATAAACAATAAATAAACAATTTAAATGTAATTTGTATGAGCGCATGGGCCACGCTTATGGCCACTGCCCATGGGCATCACATAACAGAGAGGACTGCCCATCACACGAAGGAATTATTAATATGGCACAACAGCAGTTAGCAAAGAGGGCAGCAGAGCAATCTTTAAGAGCTGGTCTAGAGGTTTTAAGGCAGGAGCAGCAGGAAGAGGCACGGTCCACAGAATGCTGACAAGAGACATCTACTTCACAGATAGAGGTGTTACATGATGAAGGACCCCAAGTAGTCAGGATCCCACAAGCTCTTTTCCCCAGTGTGGAAATTACTGGTCCACAGGAAGAGATGTCCCTCCCAAGTGAGGTAGGATTAAGACAGTTTCACTGAAAAGAAATAAGTTTGGGAAGATTGTTAAAGGAAAGATTCCCCCTTCTAAACCTGATTCGTGGAAGGCTCTCAATAAATTTGCAGCACTCTCCTCTGAAGCCACAGATAGAGATTCAGAGGACGATGGTACAGGCACCTCTTCAATCCCCTCAAATACTGATACAGAAGATGGAGGGGGGGGGTCAGACTCAATAGCCAAAAGATCATTACAGAGTAGGAAAATTAGGACGCCCTAACTGATGGATGGTGGTTAGTTCCTTCTCCCATGATAAATGGACCATTTAACTCTTATCTCCACTAATGTGAACAGTATAAAAGGAGAAAGGAAGTTAGGTGGGACTCTGTTGACACTGCAAGAGGGAGCTAGAGATATCATGTGTTTAGTTGATACTCGTATTAAATCACACAGAGAATTACAGCAGGCCTCTAAGGCATGGCCACTAGGAGCCTCCTTTTGGTCCACAGGGTTAGATCCCTGTGGTGGGACTGGGGTAGTTTTTTCAAACCTACACTTAAAAGTGTCTAGGTTAGTTGAAATATGTTCAGGAAGAGCTTTACTCTTGGATATTTCATTCTTTCAAGAAAGATTTAGATTGATTGTGGTCTATGCCCCACAGACCAAAGTATTAAGAACAGCTCTATTCAGATATATTCAGCCATTTTTACACACTTCTAGGTTGGTCTTATGGATGGGAGATTTTAATTGTGGCTTACACCACTCTGATAGGGGTCTCCAAACAAGAAAGATGTTTAGTGATTCAGTATTATTACAACAGATATTGTCTACAGCATAGCTGATAGATGAGTATAGATGTCTACACACTACTGGAGGTTTTACTTATTTTTGAGGGAACATGAGGACCAGAATTGATTTTTTTTTTTTTTTTTTTTTTTTTTTTTATCTAAAGTCCTAAAAGTTAGGGAGACTAAAACCCAAGCCTATGAGTTTTCTGATCATGTGGCATTAAGGGCAAAGTTGACTTGGGTGGACACCCCTCGGTGTTAAAAAAAAAAAAATATATATATAACTGGAGATTAAATGATACTTTATCAAACCCTAAAATACAAAAAGAGTGGAGAAGAGAATGGCCCCGCTAGGTTATCTGTCACAGAATGTTATAATGACTTGGCAGAATGGCGGGAGGAGACCATGATCTCATGGAGAACCTTGTTCCAACAAAAAGCCCATTTTGAGAATAAGGTATATTTGAAATCTCTAGAGCTGAGGCAGCAGTTACAACCCTTAATTTCCTTGTCTAATGCCTCAGGCTTTGATTATGGCACACAAATAACAGTAATAAGTAACGAAACGAAACAGATTCAGTATAATAGAGCGAAATCTTTAGGTCAGGAAGCCCGATTTGGAACTCAGTTGAAGAAAGGAAGTATAGACCCATATAAGGATTGTCAAAATAGAGTTGACTCAATAATTATAACAGAATTGCTTACACTGGATGAGGAGGTTGTTACTACTCTGGAGGGCATACTAGGGGTAGTAGAGGCCCAGGCTCAGAAACTCTTCAGCGTGGACTCTTTAAAAGATGATTTTTCTGAATGCTTGAAATCTTTAAGGTTACCCCAGGTCCTACAGACAGACATTGCAGGTTTGTCAAAGGATATTACTGAGGTTAAAGTTCTTGATGATGCTGGAACACTGAAGTCGGATTCTGCCCCAGAGACAGATGGATTGGGGGCAGGACTGTACAAACAGTTGAGAGAGGATTTATAAAAGCTTTGACCATTTTATATAACCACATGCTCTCTAGCGGCAACTTTACCACCTCTATGCAAGAAGCAGTATTAGTTTTAATACATAAGAAAGGGACTATGGAAGGCATCAATAATTGGAGACCCCTGAGCCTACTGAATACTGACCGCAAGTTAGTGGCAAAAATATTGCTTCACAGTCTATCTAAAGTTTCAACATATTTGATTAGCCCAGAACAGACATGCACTGTACCAGGGCAGCAACAGTGCAACAACTAAATTATATTAAGGGAAATCTTTTTTCAGGGAGAAGTACACAAGACTCAGGGCTGGGTACTTGGAATAGACCAAGAAAAAGCATTCGACAGAATGTCTTGTCACTTCTTATTTTCAGTATTGAAAGCCTTTGGGATTTCAGATACCATTATTACTTGGGTAAAGGCACTGCATAAGAATGCGGTTTTGGTTCCAAATATAAATGGATGGGTAGGTAGTTGGGTCTTAGTGCAGAGGGGCATAAGGCAGGGGTGCCCTCTTAGTTCTCTACTATATGCCTTTGGAACTGATATACTCATTAGAGCAGTGGTGCAAGCACAGGAAGCAAGGGGAATAGTGGTAAACGAAAACATCCCTGCTGTCAAACTCTTGGCCTAAGCAGATAATTTAGTCCTGACATTGGGGTTGGACACTAAAGAAGAGGTTCTTCCAGATATCCTGGATAAATATTCATCCTTATCAGGGTCTCTGATCACTCCAGCTAAAGCAGAAGAGTACCCTTAGGAGCCACTCCAGTTCCACACTCGGGGATGTATTTGTGGGATATGAGTTACTACGGAACCCATTGACGTGTTAAGCATATTCTTTGGCCCACAGAATTTACAAATTTAAACTGGGAACAGGCTCTAACTAGGGCAGAGAGACTGCTGGCAGGGTGGAGGGGGAAACTGAAAAGAGTGTGCTTGATTAAGTCCTTATTGATACCAGTGTTTTTATATTTATGCTATGTTTTCCCCCTCCACAGCAGGTGTTCACTCGCCTATATAGCATTTTTTTCAGGCACTTTGGGGGTTTCGGTTAAACCCCATAAAGAGGGAATTTACTTATAGGCTATTGCAGAGGGAGGAGTAGGAATGGTACATTGAGTGGCATTCTTTTTTTTAGTATACACAGTAATTATAACTTTGGTCTAGCGTTAAAACCAGGGGAGAAGTCATGGAAACCTTTGCTTCAGTTTTGGTTACACTCCAATATAGGAGCCTGGAAACAGAGCAGTGTTAGAATTCTGGGGAAAGGTGGGACACCCCCTAAATATGGAATGGAGAGTTTAAAACAGGCACTTAAATGGAGACTTGGACCAGACAAGTTTTTACCTTTAGACAGGAAGCCTTTGTATCAGCACATTATGCCACAGGAATGGCAAACTCCCATAGTGTTTCCACTATGTAGTGCGGTTCAGACTGCACAAGTTATAAAACATCCAAAAAACAGTAGTATTCCACCATATGTCTGGGATAGTTTATGGTTAGGAAATTATGATAGGCTTAGTGTCAAAGGGAATAATAAACACAAACAGATGGAGGAAAGGTATTGCCCATGAGATACATGTATACAGGTGATTGAAACTCAGCAACATATGTTTTTAGACTGTCACTTTGTGCAAAATGTTTGGAATCTATTGGCGGTAGAATGGCAAGAACCACAATTCTTAAAGATGACTTATTCAGAGATAATGGGCCAGATATTCAAAACTTTGCCTCAGGGCTAAATTAGCACTGCCCGGCAGACAAACTTAGCCCGGAGCACAAAACAAGCCATATTCAAAAGGAATAGCCCAGGGCAAACAGCTTCTGAATATAGCATGGAATGAGGCCAGGCAAACTGGTTGGGGTGCAGGGCAAACTTAGCCCTGGAATAAGACAGCTCTGAATATGGCAACCAGGAAGTGCAAACCACAACAGCAACACAGTGCACAGCGATGTGAAGGTAGGTAGAGATGAACTGTGTGGCCAATGTGTGTGTGCCAGCAAATGCGTGGACCCAGTAAAGCTGCAGGCAGCAGCATATGTGAAAGTACAGTGTGCAAAACTGTAAAATATTCCTTGAGCTGTTAGCGCAGAGCTAACATGTTTGCAAGGGTTTAGCACAGGGCTAAACCGTTAGCCCGCTGCAAACACGTTTGCCCAGCACTAAACTTTGCCATATTCAAAAGTGACATGCAAATGAGCCTACTTAGGTAGTCTGTGGGCAAACATCCAGATTAGCATCTCATTATGCCCTGATTTGCATGCAGTTTGCACCAGGCTAACTGTTTAGCTCTGTGCTAAACCCGCACAAACATGTTAGCGCTGCACAAACAGCTTGGGGAATATTATATAGTTCTGAACACTACTTCCACATGCGCTATGGCCTGCAGCTGTACTGGGACAACACAGCATAAGTACAGATGGTGGTGGTGCTGCATTCAACTGTTACACTGTAGGTCATGCTACAGTGCACAGCAGAAACTACAGTAGAAAGGGGGCCAGTAGTGTGTGGGCACAGCAATGCCTAGGGTGTGTAGGGTAGTGATGATGACTGCACTATACACAGTGAGAGACCCTACCTGCAGGTGTTTACTGACAGTGGACATTACTGTTACGCTGTTGTGTGACCCACAGATGCTGCACCTCTGGCATGGGATGCTCACAGTGACATGTACATTTCTGGCTTTGTGTGCTATGGCAGTTGTACAGCTGTGTGGTATGTGGCCGGAGGGGCATATATTATCCAAAAGGCACACTGGTGTTGGGGTATTCCCAGTACTGGCCCATGTGCACTGCATGATGTGTCCCAGCCTTGTGGCCACACCTGGTCTGTAGCACAGCCTCGCCACCCATACATGCTCCCCTCAACATCCTCCATGCCCACAGTGCTGCATGTGTGTGCTGGCATCTGTTGGTGTCCACAGAAGTATGGTCCGCAGATGTGTGCTGTATGGCCACACTGTCATGCTGTCCACTGGTGGCAGGGTCACCACTTACTGCCTGATATGGCTGGGACTGGTGGCAGATGATGGCATCATTGTGATGCCATCACTTAGCAGCATGCTTCCTCTATGTTTGGCTTTATCTATGTGTCATATTTATTTGTTTGGGTCACGTAAAACCCACGCAAACACTGCGCAAGGCCATAGTGTCACGCAAAGCTGATTGCCCAGGATTAAGACAAGCTTTCCCCGGGCGGTAATGTGCACTGTGCTACGTGTTGCACTAAGTCACGCAAAACCACTTAGTGTGGCGCTAGTCGCTGAATATAGCATTGCGCCTGTATTCATGTCAGTTTGCCCCTTGCATACATTATAATTTTGCCCAGCGCTAATGCAGTTTGCCCACGTTATTTGGCCTTTTGAAAATAGTAGACCCGCTCTAATCCCGCGCTAAACCTACACAAACGTTTTTTGCCCGGGGCAAAGTTTTGAATATCTGGCCCAATGAATGGGATGGAATGAATCCATAATTAAGAGGGAAATATCATGCCGACACCCTTTATGTTGTATTAGCTGTCATTAGATACCATATTTGGCAAGCAAGATGCCTCTGGGTGTTACAACAAAAGCAAGTAACCCAGATAGAAATTATAAGAAATGTCAAGAAATCACTACAAGGGATTGTAAACTATGATAATACACAGGGGTCAAATACAAGGGTTGCACATTTAGGGATTAACTGTATGCACTGAATTGATGGATGAATGTTGGGACAGTATGATTCCTTTTTAGGTACTCCAGTTTTTGTTTTGTTCTTTTATGGTTTTATGTTGTACTTTCTCCTAGTTTTGTAATAGCATATAATTGTATGATCTGTTGAAGTTTTTTTTTGTAATGTGATTGTATGTACTGTAATGAAGTCCATCTTACTCTAATAAAAATTCCTCTACTCTTTTCGAGAACTGCCATGGGATCTTTAACATCCCCCAAGTCCCTACAACGTCTCTTAGTAGGGACACTATGGAAACTGAGATGCCCCCCCCAACCCAGAAAACCTTGGGTTCCAGAAAGTCCTGAAAGGGGGAAAAAAAAAAAGCAACAAGTAAGGTGTTACCCCCAGAACAAATTCCATTACACAATAAATTTTCCACATTGCAATGGGGGGATGCTGAAATGGAGAACGACTCGGATACAACATCGGGAGACACTTCTCTTGCTGAAGTTATTTTGGAAGGGGAAGATCAGCCACAAAGGCCAGAAATTGATCCTACAAGAAAAGGGATGGTAACCAGATCCCGTTTAAGGAAAAAGCCACTTGATTGACTTTGACCATGGACAGCTCTGATTTTTTTAATAGCGCCCTTGAATGTTAATGGTCTTAAATCTGAGAAAAGGAAAAAAATCTACTTATGCTTTGTTTACCACTTGTACATATGACTTGCTTTTTATTTCAGGATAAAAGATTAGTTACAACCAATGACATCCAAACAGCAAGGTCAGAATGGTTGTGGAGCTGCATGCACTGGTCAGTCGGGGAAGACGTGTGCAGTGGGGTTGGAATTTGTGTTACCTGAAATATCAAAGTCACACGTACAATAGATATTTCCCCGGGGAGGGCACTGCTCATGGTTGTTTCATTCGAAGGTCAGGAATTTAGACTTATTAACCTTTATGCACCTCAGACCAAACTTGGATGTGTAGACATATTTAAGTTTATTCAACCCTATCTTTTCATTTCAAAATATATTTTATTTGGTGGTGATTTTAATTGTAGCAGGTTACACAGGGATCGAGGTCTCACCACTGACAAAAACTATTGCGATTCAGACTGAATGGAAACCTTTCCCATACCACATCATCTCCCAGTATGCTCTGATTTCAGGACTTCTCCTTCACCGGGGTTTTCCATATAATGAAGGCACTATTAGGATCACATTGCATGTTTCGAATATTGGATTTGGCACACAAGATGCAGATTAACATTACAACAGCTTGAAATTCAACCAGAACAACATTTACACTCTATTTTAGACAGTATCGTCGAAATCAGAGAACAAGAAAGCATACCCTCACACAAGATGTATATCTGGAACGGTGCAGAGCACTCCATTGGTTACAGTGATTTTCTCTGTGATTTCTAACAGTTTGTTTTCTTTCTGATTTTGGAATGTTTTCCTTGCAATAGAAAGTATTGTATTGATTTCCTGTATTATTTCTGTATGAATTTTTTCTTTCATATTTTTGAGTATACTGTATATATGCATTTACTTCCTTAATAAAAAAAATTCCTCCCCCTACTCTTTTCAAGAAGTGCCATGGGATCTTTAACGTCCACCTGAACATCCATTAGAACAGGCAGACGGGACCTCGGTTTAATGTCTCATCCAAAAGATGGCACCTCAGAAATGCAGCATCCCCCTCATGATACACTACAGTGTCAGTATTGGGATTTACCCCACGTGCCTGGTGTGGGGCTTACAAAACGCTTCTCGAAATTTCTTTTATAATTTCACAGAACTTGGAAAAGCCTTTCTATGTAAACCATAAAATAATATTCCAAGGGGTTTATGAAAAATTAATTTAGCAGTTTATCTAAACCATGGTGAATACTCTCCCGTGGTTTAGGTATGTAAATCGCAAATTACTAATCTGCAGTTTAATAGAAATTCTACTTTCAGAATTCTGCTTTGGATGGAATTCCCTGAAATGAGGTGTAATTGTCAAAATTCTGTGGAACTGGGGCGGAACCAAAATTTAAAAATTCTGTATAGCTCTAGGCCCAGATATTCAAAAGGGTTGCGTCATGCGCAAGTCCAAAATGCGCCATTCTGCGATATTCAGCAGGAGGCAGTTACGCCACTGGCACCAGGTTGCGCTAGAGAGCAATGCAAATGAATGCATGCTCAACAGGAGGGGGAGGATCCATGCATAACCTCGCAGACCCGATATTCAGTCGGGTTGCGCGAGTTGGCATGCTCAACCAACCTGCGCCCGCACAAGCAGGCCAAAAAAGGCTTAAGTCGAGGGCCACCCACAGGTGAGCTGCTGCGTGCAGGCGCAACACAGCAGCTGCCACCCCTGGCTGGCCCCAACTCACTCCCTGTGCCCCCCACCAGCCCGATCGCGGGCAGTACAGGTACTGTCCCCCCACCTCCCACAGCCCAGTCAGCGGCCAGAACCTGCATAACCCCCAGTGCCCGATTGCGGGCAGAACCTACATAAACCCCCAGTGCCCGATCGCGGGCAGGAATGTAACCCTCCCCCAACCCGAATAACTCCCTGGTGGTCCAGTGGACCGTAAAGCCCGATCGCGGGCAGAATGTCTGCAGAACCCCCCAAACATCTCCCTGGTGTCTAGTGTCCCCCCACCCACCCGACCTCCACCCGCTCCCCCGCAGCCCGGGCGGCAGATCCACCGCCTGCCGCCCGCCCGACTGACTGTCCGGTAGGGCTGCATGCCCATGGTGAAAGCTACAGCCAATGAAGTGCAGCCCCATACCATGTGACAGTCAGATTGTGAATGATCATCACAAATCTGGACTGTCTCTTCTGTTATCGACTACTGCCCATTGACTGTAACTCTGCAACTCATGGCAGTCATCGGTCGGCGGCGCGACAAGCGGTGGGATGCTATCCCGCCGACTGCGGGGAGGCGAATGGAGGGGCAAGTAGGTGGGGACAGGCCCAGGAGAAGGCTGAAAAACTGTAATGCTGCCACAGCATCGATCTGAACCACCAGAAGTATCGGTGAAAGGCACATTCTGCCAGCGACACTGAGAACTATGCAGGTTCTACCATGATGACTATGGTGATAATGGGCGACATGCGGTTCTGCGATAAGCTATAGTGATGGAAGTCATGTAACAGTGATGCCCGCGATCGGGCTGCATTGTGCGTCGGTCCCCAACGGCTGCTGCCTGGCAGGGTAGCCAGGAGCAAGTCCTCGGGGATCGGCGCACCTACATGCAAATGGGGCCATAAAGAGATGCAAATGGCCCCCCCTGCGCCTTGCATAAATTATGGCCCCATTTGCATGTCACCTTTTGAATATCGGAAATCTGCACATGGCGCAATGGTGCTTGCGCCACCGCAAGTTTAATGCTCAACTCTGGCAACTTGCAGTAGCGCAAGTTCCACTGCGCCATGCGCAAGTGCTGTGGCTCGGGGGTGATATTCAAAGGAGTTGCTCAACAAGCGCAACTCTTTGAATATCTTGACTCCCCCCCCCCTGCGCAACTATTTTGAGCAGCGCAGGGGCTTGCGCCTCAGACTGGCGCAGTTTGAATATCTGGGCCCTAGTGTTTTCTATTTTTTAAGGTTGCCTGCTGTAGTCAGGACAGACTTCTTGGGATTACAATATGGACTCTACCAGAACTGGATGAGGCAGTTACCTATGTTCCTACCACAATTACTGTGAGGACAATTTCATGTGATCGCACAGTAACCATGGTAGCACATGGGCTCATCCGCAAAGTACCATCAGTGTCCATGGCAGGCCATCTCAATCCACCGTACGCTGAAAGCCACCACTCTCTCCCTACACTACCAGCACTGTCGCTTTTATCCTGTTCACGTGGCACTTTCTCTTTCATCTGCCACCTCAACTACTGGTGCTTCTTTCTCTATTGCCCCTCCCCCCCCATTTACAGGCAACAGTTTCTCTTTTCTTTGGTCCCCTCAATCTACTGGTTGCACATTCATCCGTTTCCCCATCTACCTTTCACACTTTCTCTTTCATCTGCCACCTCAACTACTGGCGGTTCTTTCTCTATTGCCCTCCCCCCCATTTACAGGCAACAGTTTCTCTTTTCTTTGGTCCCCCCCAATCTACTGGTGGCACGTTCATCCACTCCTCCCATCTACCTTCAGCACTTTCTCTTTTGTCCACTCCCCCAATCTACTGACGTCACACAGTACAGCTGCAGCTCGGTGGCAAGCTCCTCTAGCCCATGACCTCAAGAGATGGGTCAGAAACACTACAGCTTCCACTGGAGATGATCTCCTCAGGCCTCCTTAAGTGAGGGGGCAGGAACAGTAGAGCCACAGCTGGAAGACATCTCCTCGGGCCCCCTTAAGAGAGGGTGCAGAAACACTACAGCTGCATCTGATGACAATCTCCTCAACCCCCTCAAGACAGAGGGCAGAAACAGTAGAGCCACAGCTGGCTGTAATCTTCTCTAGCCCCCTCAAGAGTGGGGGAGCAGAAACACTACAGCCATGGATGGGGGTGATCTTCTTGGGCCTGCTCAAGAGAGGGGGCAGAAAGAAACAGCACCGCGGCTGGTGAAGGTCTTCTCGGGCCCCCTCAAGAGAGGGGGGCAGAAACAATAGAGTCATGCAGCAAGTAGCACTTGCAGCTGGAGATGAGTGGAAGATCTGTCAGCAGTAGCAAGTAGTGGTGCCTGACAGGAGAACTGCAGGTACAGTGACACGAAACAGAAACGTAGAATTTGATGGCAGATAAGGACTGCTTGGCCCCACCTAATCTGCTCATTTTCCTTACCTGCTTAGACCTCTCTTTCCTATCACTAGAGTTCCTTTATGTCTGTCCCATGCATTTTTGAATTCCCCTACAATTTTTGTCCCTACAACCTCTGCCAGGAGGCTGTGCCATGGATCCACCACCCCCTTCCATGAAAAAATAGTTTTTTACATTACCCCTAAGTCTGTCCCCTCTGTTTTCATATCACGGCCCCTTGTTCTTGAACATCTTTTTTTTTTTTTTTGAAGATGATACCCTCTTGTACCTTATTTATTCCCTTTGAGGTATTTGAAAGTCTATCATATCCCCTCTCTCTCCTCCAGGGAATACATACTAAGATCCTCCAGTCTCCCCCATATGACTTTTGGTACAGCCCCTGCACCATTTTTGTCACCCTTCTCTGAACTGCTTCTACTCTATGTCCTTCCAGAGATGCTGTAGATGAGGTCACACCAATGTTCTATACAGTGGCATCACCACCTCCTTCCTTCTGCTGGAGATACCTCTCCCTGTGCACACCAACATTCCACTGGCTTTCCTTACAGCCTTCTCACATTGTCAGTAGCCTTTAGATCATCAGATATAATTACTTCTAGGTCCCTTTCCTGTCTGGTGGCTGTCAGCACCTCCCCTCCCATCATGTACTCCTCCCCCGCATTACAGTTTCTCAAAATGTATTTCTCATTTTAGTAAACTATTGTAATTGTCACTTTTGGACTTTTTCATCAAAGCTTCAATGCCTACAAACTTCAATTCAAGTCTTCCTCCCGTACAGCTATAGGCCGCAGTTGCATAGTCCTTATTCCCATCTCGGATTGCCCTTTGATGCTCCCCTATTCTTATATGGAAAGTTTTTCCAATATAAAATGCTCCACAACAGCATAAGCCTTCACATACAGTGCCTGGCATACTAAATGTTATTAGAGCTTTGATTTCAACTGTGGTTCCTGTCCTCAGGTTTAGAAATTATTTCGCTTTGTGGGTAACAGAGCAGGACATACATCAACCACATGTGGTGCAGCCTGCTGGGAGTTCACTTAGTCATTTATTCATTTATTTGAAAATCGGTAACTAGGAAAAGCACACTGAGTTGAGGCTCATTTCCAGGTGCAACCCACAGAGGAGGGAGAAGGGGAGTACAAACAGAAAGAGTCCAACGACACATCAGTAAGCAAATTACAGTAACAACTGAAAGTGCTAGAGTAAAGATGCACAAACAGGCAAAGCAACAACTATTTGTTGTGACAGGACCCGGAGCACAAACTTGCCGGTACAGAGTAAAGTTCACAGCACCTGAGGAGGCTGTGACAGTGGATTAATGGAGGGAGAATCCATGTGAGGTGGATGGGGGGTCAGGAGGAGCTGACAGGGACAAGTCGGACCGGGAAAGTGCCTAGGTGGTATCTAAGGGCTGGAAGAAATGAAGGGTGGAAGGAGGGGGGAGCAGGTTCCATAGTGAGGGAAGATGGTAGGAGAAAGCAGCTTGCCCAGATGAGGAATGAGGGTGGGGAGTAGAAAAGGTACATTGATCCCTAGAGTGGACAGCATAGGAAGAGGAAGGGATGCGAGAGAGGAGTGAGGATTGGATACGTCTGTCTTTATTTTATTGGTTGAACATTGTGCACCAAATGGTTGTAAATTGCAACCTCTCCTAAAAACTACCCGTGGTCCATTTCTCACTACCTCCTGCAGTTTATCTGCTTCCAAAACATGGCAGTTTTTGTTAAAATTATTTTGCACTGAACTTGAAAAGAGGGTAAAAGTTGTCACTAGATTAACTACCTCTTCCCCCATCCTTACTGCACTGTCTCAGCTGTAGCAACTCCTGTCTTTCCTACTGATCAACACTGAACTATACTGGGCAGAATAACTAGGGTATCAACTCATCAGATGTACACAAAAAATTTGCATTTGTTTTAGTCAAGTAATTAGCACAACAGATCTGTGTGACTGCTAGGAATATAATATGGAGTTGTGTCTCAGTGAGTATTTGTGGCTATGTGATGGTGGGAAGCTTTAAGGTTTGTAGTAGGGTGAGTACAGTATTATGATCCCAGAACTCATTTTCAGTGTAAGTCCACTTTGTAGACTAACTTCCACAGTAAACCCATCTTCAGCAAAGATGATACAAACTGATTTTATTTCAGCTGCCGTTCAGCAGTTCCTGTGGTAGCCTGGCAGTTTTGGAGGACAGCAGCCATAGAGGTCAGGATTGCCGGAGACAAGACTATACTGTCAAAGGTAAGAAAGGAATCACAAGCACAAATCGAGGGCATGGGACAGGTGGAGGGAATCTTGCTGTTTGGAGTATTTTAATTCCTAGCAGCTAGGTCTTGCCATGTACCATATAAAACACATATTTTTACAGAGGAGACTGTCCCCTCACTAAGGGGGTTGGAACCACCCTCCAACCAAATCCTGGCTACACCTACGATAAAAGAATGGGATGTATGCTGTTCTTTACGTTTCTCAGTCAAAAATCTAATTTCTCTAATAAATGATTGGATTTTTGCTCCATTGACCTGGGGAGATAGTGTTCTGAATCTGGAGCACCAAAAGTAACCTTTTGTATGCCTATCAAGGTTAGGAACTTAAAGAGCAGCTGACGACTCTGGAAGAAGTCTCCAAAATGTAATATTTGGACCTTGTTTCCCTTACATTTCACGTTAGCTATTTGTTTTCCCCATTTTCAGCAGCAACGTCTGCTCAATTAGCTTATCACTCATGAAAGCAGTGCCAGTTGCAAGTAGCGTTGCTCAGATAGTCTCTGGCAGAATCAGATTCCATTGGATACCACCAATTTTCTCAAATAACGGGTGGCATCAGATACCATTCGCATCCCAGTACTGGATCTTATCACCAAGGATCCAATAAGATGCCAGCTATCCCATGTGACTATCTGGGATCCAAAGCGCTTTCCAACCTCAGATACCACTATCCAGTTTTGGAGATGAGGGATCCAAGGCAGACATCCAACTTCAGATCCCACTATCTGATTTTGGATCTGAGGGATCCGAGGTAGACATCCAAACTCGGATCCCACTATCCAACCTTGGATCCAAAACCTGAATAGAGTTGGATAGGATCTCGGATCTGTAGCCAGATAGCTGGACAATCCATCAGATCCAATTAGAATAGTCAAACGCACTATCCAAGCATCACTAGTCAGAAGCTGTCTAACCATTAGACCATCCCTTTAAATTGTTTCTCAATCAGCTGTTTTCTGATGATTATAGGAAGAAAAAGATGGCACTTCCCATTTCTAAACTTTTGATTTTTTAATGTTCCATTTTCCACTTTCATCTTGAATACATTTCACTGTTCCAAAAATGATTTTTTCAAATGAAACTCACATTTTCTTTTAGTTACCCTCTTTGCTATTTTAACTGTCCTTATGAAGAGTCAGATATTTTTAAATAATCTCAGCTTCACTCCAAACGGTCCCTCCTTGCTCCCCTATAATCTGCCACTCCTAGTTCCCAAAACTCTAATTTGTTTTGTTTATTGGACACCTTGCTCTCTCCCACATTTTCTTAAAATATTTGCCTCACTCCATTCCCATCTAAACCCCCCCTTCCCAAAACTCCTATGTTTGAATGACTATTGCCTGTGGTTCAGTGGGGCATTGGCCAACGCACACCACACACCGAATTGAGTGGCATTAATAACGTATATATACAAGTGTCCTTGGATGCTCATTTCTTTCTGCAGCCACATGGCTACCAGTTTGTCTGCCCACTCCCTCTCTCTTTCTGGTTGGCCTTCAGCTTCTGTGGCTGCTGCTTGTGGATTTGCAGCATAGGACGTAAACAAATATATTACTTGTTATAGTCTCATTTTTTTATCTTCACTGTGGGACCTGTACACAAAGGCATGCTGGGTATGTGTGAGAGGCACTTACCCAGCCCCTGCAGCTCTGAACCTGCAGACAGGCACGGGGGTGAGGTATGCACTAATGCGTGCCACTGCATGGTGCTTATCTGTGATACCGCCCTCCCACTGTACTGCTACACAAGGGCAGATTAGAGGCCATAAACAGGCATCAAGTCAGATGCCTGACTGGTCCACCAGTGGATGCCCTGCACACTTGGAGTAGGGGATTCTGGGACTGTGTCCTAGTACTGCACCAGAAATGGGCGAGTGCCCAAATGGCTGTCCCCAGCTCTACCTTCCTGACCAGAGAGGACTAGGGCAGCATTGTCACTATATATTTTTATCTGCCATGGCCGCAGGGTGTCATCCATGGGGGGCTCACAAAGGATATGGCTGGGTGCCTAGTGCCATATCCTACACCCCCCTCGCCTGACACTCCATGCTGTTCCGAATGACACAGACTGCTGGCATGCCCCAGATGCGCCCCTGGACCATCCACACACATAGCTTCAAGAATGACTGGAGGATCAGATGTGGAAGAGACACACATCCCTTTCATGAATGTGTGCGGGGGTCCGCAGGACTCCCAGTGCACGGAAGTCTAACATAGGGATGCCTATGTACCACATATCTACAGCACATAGCCAATTTGCCCCTTTGTGCATAGGGGCCTGTAATTGTATATAAGAATACAACAAGACCTTAAAGATCAAGAAAATGCAAACAATGCAAAAAGTAGGATGGACAGACTGGATAGGCCAACGGGAATTTTTCTACCATCATTTTCTATGTTTGTGTTACAAAAGACAGCCATTGTTGGCTCTAGCCAACTCTTGTTTTACTAGCTCCTGTTATTTGTTTACAAAATATTCCAGATAATGCTGTACTTATTTCACCGTCCCTTTCATGATGATTCTGACTATCCCCAGCTGACCTCACAAATGCTGTTTTCTGACATCATCTACTGTTGTCATGGTGAACACTATGATGTCATGAACAAAGGCAGTATGAGGTCAGTTTAGGACACAGTTGGATGCTTTTTATATGCCAACGCACCCTATAGAAAGGCTACCAAGGTGTGTTAAAAACCTGGAAGAGGAAGACTTAAAGCAGCAGTGCAACGGAAATGGGCAAAAATTTGATCCCATCTTTTTTTTCTTCCTAAGTGATGACATATGTCTTCCAATTTATTTTGGTGGTAAACTTTTCTGTTTTCATTATCATTTAAGAATTTTTTGAACGTTTTAAAGTAATTATTTCTCAAGAAAAAATGATGGCTGTCTCATTTGTGCCTAAAAATAATATTGAGGACCCAAGAATAGTACGAAACCAGGCAAAAATGCAAATGTACAGTAGGCAGCACAGGGAGCATCCAGAAAAGCCAAATCAACAGTTCTGGTAACATTTTTCATAACCACAGCAGAAAATTAGCTTTTTTGAATAACTTTTTGTGTTGCACTGCTGCTTTAAACTTTTTTTTTAATTTTGTTTATTTAAAATTGGGGACTGGGAAAAGCACACGGAGTCGAATCTTTTTTTCTACGTGTGACCTGCGGGAAGAGTATAGTAGGCAAAGATGCAGACAGTAAAAGCTAGTTTGTTCAAAAATAGTGTAATAACAGTAGGTACACTATTGTGCAGGTAGACAGTGAGTGTCTAATAAAATGAAAATCTTCCAGCTAAGGAGAGGGAGGGAGGGACACAAGAGGGCATGGATTGAGATTAGAGGGGGGAAGGTTTAGGAGGGAGGTAAGGAGACACTTTGTCACAGAAAGGGTAGTGGACAAGTAGAATACCCTATTGGAAGATCTGATGTCCTGTAAGATGGTGGGCAGTTTCAGAAGGGATGGGACAGAGTAAAGGAAGGGATACGGTGATGGGGGGGAGGGCAGTTGCAAAATGAAATGCTAGCTGCACACTCAGACAGACTTGTTAGACCATGGGCCTGTTTCTGCTGGCAATTTTGTATGTTCGTAAAATATATACAGTCCAATGTTATACTGAATAAATCATGGGGCTATATATATGAGGGAATACAACAGACAATGAAACTGTAGGGCGTGCTAAAAAATAAACATCGATTTGGATTATGGTTACAGCAAAAACAAAGCCCTAAGTGAAGCAAAATAGTTACACCTTAAAGGAAAAATGTGCCAAACCTGTCACTCATTTGTTCTGGTAAAAGCTGTTTTTCAGTTCTTGTTGCCATTCTGTTTTTGTTTCAATATTTATTAGTCTTTTTATAAATGTAGTAGCTCTGTCTGATTTATACTCCGTTGTTAAGTGCCATTTCGGAACTCATTGATGCAGTTTATGTCCCTTTCAGACTCTAGTAGAAGAGTGAATTGTTCCAGCAATCAGAGAACTTGACAAGGACATAAACTATGTTACACAGTTCTAAAATGGTCTGTAGCCTCAGTTTATTGTTCAGAAACACCCACTGAGCCTTCTTAATGGCCTATGGAGAGGGAACATTAACAGGAAGTGAAGAACCTATATTTAAAGATTCTACAGAAAATGTAGGCTTCTTGGGTTACATGCAGTTCTGCTTTAACTAGGAAAAGACTGCCAAAAGGTCAAATTAAGTTCAGTGCAGGAACAGAAGGGACAAAGTGAAGCTTTAGTAGCTGTTTAAGGGAGATGCAGTAAGGAGACAAGTGGAGTTGGGGAGACAGGTTGTTCCAGAGGAAGGGGAGATGGTAGGAGAAGACTGCTTGCCCAGTGGAATATTTTGCAACGATGGACAGTAAAGATACGGGAATCTATAGAGTGGATCGAATAAGTGGAGGATGACGCAGGGGAGAGCAGGTAGGAGAGATAAGGAGGGAGGAAGGAGAACCAGTATATAGAGCGAAAGTAGGCACAATGTGAGAGAAGATGGAGAGCAAGAAAAGGAAGGGAGAGGTTAATGAAGCGGGAGGAATGATGGGGAAGAGGAGGGTCATTTGAAGCACAGCAACAGAAGACATGGAAACTAGTGTCCAGTCTGGTGAGGAGCAAATTTTGAGCAGCACTAGACCACATCCGCATAGGTGAATACTGGAAGGAACATCCTGGTGAGGCTCTTACAGCGGACTGGAAGAGGTAGGCAAGATTTGTTGCAATCAAATTTTTTAAAATGTGATCACTAGGCTGGCCCAGTGGCGCTGAGGGTTGAGGCGCTGGATGCCACACCTTGCGCAAAGCCAGCGACCCAGATTTTGGAATGACCTCAGGTTGTCTGAGTGCCAGCATGGGGGGGGGTGGGAGGAGCAGGACTGAGCATGCTGTAAGGCTGCTTTCCTCTCCCAGGGGTGGTTGGAGTGGGTTGTCGACCCTCCCATAGTCCTGTTCCTCACTGGGTGGCGGTTTGGTGGGAGTAGCGTAGGTGGGCAGGGTAGCAGTATGGGTGGGTGGAAGGGGATGAGCTGGCTTCCATTGTGCATGCGGCGCCTCCAGGCGCACATACAGCCCTTGTGCCAGGGCTCTGGGGGGATGGGAGAAAACCCAGAAAAGATATATATATATATATATATATATATATATATATATATATATATATATATATATATATATATACTCACTAGTTAAAGTTATTTTACAGGTTTCTGAAAACCACTGACAGTTGGCTACAGCAGAACTCAAACCCCATAACATCAGAAAATGTCAAATTTCAGGACAATCTGTTCTTCATTACTGTACTAAAGTAATTTGCAGGAAACTGGCATTTTGCCCTTTAAACTTTGTGGGTTCCACCCATTTTTCCTGCCTTAGAGCCATGGGGCCCTATATTTAAAGTCATCTGTGAGCACCACACAGAGAGGAGTGCTGCGTGGCAAATAGCGCAGAGCCAACTTGTGGGTAATATTCAGACAGCACTCTTTGATCGGTATGTCGCTGCCCATGCGGAGTAACTCCTGGGCTGTGTGTTTACAACACATGGTGACTGTGCACTGTGCCAAAAGACCCTAGATGGATATGCCCACAGGAGTCCAGCAGAGAGAGTGCAGCCCAAACTGGAGAGTGCCAGGGCTCTTGTGAGCCATATTTAGCCCTGCCATGCTACTGAGCCCATTAGGCCTGCTAGGCAGTATGGGCCATTTGTATGCTCATTATGGGCTAATTAGCATAATGTTCAGTGCCACTGTGCAGGCAACGCAGCGGCATTGTGCAGAGCTGGGTGCCCCCCCCTCCACTGTTGCTCCTGGTGACCCCTAACATACTACATCTCCGTTGGTGGTATAGTGGTCTTCCACCCCCCTCGCCTCACCTGGTGAGCTGTATCATTCATAATCCCCATAGGTGGTAAGGTGGTCTTCCCACCCCCCACTCCTAATTGCCTCACTGGAAAGCTATATTGGTTACATTCCTTGTAGGCAGCATAGTGGTCCCCCTGAACCCCGCCCCACTAAATGTACAACTGACCCCCGTCCCATTTCACAGTTCAGGACCCACTACCCCAATACCCCCTTGCCCCCATTTACACACTGATGCCTCTAGACAGTAAATGGACAGGGACCAGTACAGCCTCTCTGAGGCACTTGTGCCCAAGTACCTATAAACACACAAGTGTGAAGTGCATTTATTTACCATAATTACACACCCTGACGTGTCTTAATGCACTTATAACATGGGCCACACTTAGAAATTGTAAGAATATATTTAAACTGACGATTTAAAAAACAGTGTTTTTTGTGGGAATCTCTGTAGAAGAAAAAATAGTTCTGACATGTATGTTTACAGCGTGAGAGAGTGGAACAAAGAGATGGAGACACTACATGCTTAGAGTGTGACAGAGTGAGACGCTGAGAGTGAGACCATAATGTACAACCCAGAAAAAAAAAAGAAAGAGTTGTCTTTATATTCTCAGAAACACTACATGGGGGAGTAGAGTGTGACTGTGAGCATTACTGTTTTTTTAATTTGTTAAAAAAGTTTGTGCAGTTAACATTTTGTGGAGCAGGATGGTGAGAGATGTCAGCATGATGGCCCGTGTTCTAGAGACATGTTGGAATGGCTAAGTGTGTACTGTAATATGGCACACATGACGAGGCTGGCACTTAGTAAACTAGTACAGACCTGTAAGTATGGTCTAAAAATGACATGATTGTTTTGGAGTTTAGCTGATCAAATTGCTGTGATCATTGTAAACTTTTGGTCACCTTGTTATAATTCATTTTTTGTTCACCATGTTAGAACTTACATTTTGTGACCTGGAGTTAGTCTTCATGCCTCAAGTGTCCCGTATATAAGCAATAACACATGATGGGGTGTGGGTTAGTGTGGATAAATGCACACACCTGAGGCATAGTGAGGCAAGAGGCCGCAGGCCAAATGCTTCACTATGCCCCTAGAAGTGGGTTTATCCACACTAACCCACACCCTGGAGTATATTATTGAACTTATAAAGTGAGTATATGTTTAGAAACTGTAAAAGTGTTGTCAAAATGCATAAAATAAAACAAAAAAGTCTTATTTAATGCGACATAGTCCCTCCACTTTCTGTTTCTTACTGGGGCGCTGTTGTATCACATGATGTCACTAGGGGCACTGTGCTGCAGCATTGTTTGACAGGGCCACCATATCACTACCTTAGGGCACCAGCAAAACTGTTATTTCCTGAAGGTCTTGCCGGCAGCACGCTATTATCTGCAGTAGCGCATTGTATGAAATTCCCAGTGGTCTCTTGAGTGCCTGCAGGTCAGGAGGGAGTTTCCCAAGTCCATGATGTGTGCGGCTCAGGAACAATAATGGCAGGTGGGCTGGGAGGGGCAACAAGAGGGATTTTATAGCACAAACAACACTTTTAAAGTGCTGTAAATCTTTTTGTGACTTGCGATCCTATAGCAAGCGGCTTGCTAACAGAAAACAGGCTACTCGGTTTAAAATTCTGTGCCAGGCTAGCACATGGATACCAATTGTAGAGTGGCTGATGGGTGACGGATCTTGTTTTTATCTGGGATATAGTTTAAATAAAAGACATAGCCACAGACCCATTTCAGCCAATCGCGTTCTTTCATTTCTTCAACCCATTTTATAAAGTCGGGTGCCAGATAACCAAAATCTCCATCCAGATCCCCACCCTTGTAACAGCAGCATAGCAGCTTTCCATCTCATTTATTTAATTTTACAAAGTTTGTCATTGTAATAACATTTTAATTGTTTTACTAAGCGATGCAGGTTGGGTAGGATCAGAGCAGACTTGATCATCCTAGGCCTTAAAGTTGATTATATTTGTTATGTCTACTTCAAGAATGAGAGTCACAACAGCACAGCTGTTGGAAAATTCATATTGAAATAATGATGTGTGAATTTCAGTAAGGGCATCATGTCAGGTGAGAAGATGACGGCCTGGGAGCATTGTTAGTGGAGGTGTATACAAAGGGTCTAAAGGAGGCAAAACAGAAAAGCAGGCAAGGTAGGACATAGTTATGTTGGGAGCGGTGCAGTGCAGTGGCTTTGGGATGGCAGTCTTCAGGGAGACTTTCTGGTGGCTGCAGTGCTGCTCCATCTGCATGCACCTCTCTGGGCTGAAGGAGGAGGTTGCCAGACTCCAGGCCGAGTTGGCTAGGAATCGGGTGCCTCTGTCCCCACCCAGGGACCACCAAGTCTGCCATCATGGCCTCAAAGGATGCCAAGGATGAGGAGTGTCTGGACTACGGTGGGCTCAGGAAGCATGAAGGTGGTGGGTCAGAGGCACATCTCTCACATGGTACCACTACAGAATTCCTACGCTGCTCTGGCTGGGTGCGACTGTCCCACTGAGGCACCTGCAGTAGTGACCAAGGAGGATGTGGGGGGTCCTCTGTAGTGGGGACTTTGAGGTGGGTGGTAGAGGACCCCAGAGGAGGAGGTAGCAACTCCTGGTGGGGGACTCAGTTGTTAGGGGGTAGATTTGGGGACAGGAAGGGAGGGGGGGGGAGAGAGGTTAGGTGCCTATCCAGCACCACTGCTCAGAGTGATGGGGAGCAGATCCTGATGATCACTAGGGAAGCAGAATGGAAGGGAGAGCTGGATGTCATGGTCCACCTCAGGACCAATGACCTAGCTGGGGATGAGGCTAGGATAGTACAGGAATTGTTCAGAAGGTTGGGGAGGGGTCTTAGGCAGGTAGCATGCTAAGTGGCCTTTTCTGAGGTGCTGCTCATCTACGACAGGGAGGAGGATAGGGTACTCCATACCAAGAGCTTCAACATGTGGTTGAAGGAATGGTGCAGAGAGGAGGGGTTCTACTACGTTGGGGATTGGGGTCCCATCTGGAGGGATAGACGCCTATACAGAGGAGATGGCCTGCATCCATCCAGGAAGGGAACCAAAGTCCTCAATGAATGGTTTAAATGTTACATTGATGGGCATTTAAAGTAGCCAAGGGGGTGGTGGAAGGAAATGGGGAAACATAAACTACCCCCACCCTCAAACTGAAGTAGGCAGTGGGGAAGAGACCCAAGGGAAAGAAATCCCCAAGGGTACCTGTGAAACTTGGACAGCTGGGTCTGATTACTCTGTGATTTTTGTAAAATAAAAATATAGTGTAATTGTCTGTCATGAGAAATGCTGTGCTCCTGGATGACCCCCCAGGTTTCACTTCAAAAGACAGGATATGCTAAACAGCAGATCTCTGTGAAGGGAGTAACTTCCAATAACTCGCATTTTAGAGCCTTATTTAGGATCTGGATTGTTTGAAGCTAAGACCTGAAATATCCATTTTATGATGTCCTCAGGAAGGTCAGTTAATTGACTGGTGTCACAAAGCATATTACACCTCGGTGAGATCTGGCAGAGAGTCATAAAAAGTCCTTTGATGTGTTTGAGAAAGGAAACTGCTCATGGATCAAAGGGACTGAGAAATCACAGTCTTAATTAAGAGTGTCATCATTTGGAAAATGAGTTTTGCTGAAGTCACAGAATTTAATACCTCTTGATGGGACTTCCTGTTTTGTGTAGATGTGTGTGTATATGTATATATGTATATATATGTATATGTCTCCTGAAAAGGAGGAGCTAGATGATGACATCATGGAGAAGGCAGGTTCAAGACAGTGTTTTAATTATGCTGTGACTGACCTTTAGGTGATAAACACGTTTGGACTCTGAAAAAGCAACATCCCACACTGTTAGAAGGTGTACATTAGAGAGACAAGTCTAAGTGTACCGTGGTAGGAATTTGCACTTTTAAACCTTATTCTTTTAAAAGATTGTATGTTTTGTGATATATTGTTCTGTATTTACATTTTACATATTTTTTTATCGATTTTAAGTAAAACCTCTTATTTTAAGAGACTACTTGGTGTGCCTTTGAAATTCTTTCTTTGACAAGTGAAGCATATATGGTTAAAACGGACACTGTGCATAAGCTTACCGGTTTACCAAACTGGAAAAAGGTAAGAGTTTAATAGAGGTCTTTAATAGAGTTTTTAAGGGTTTATTTTGTACACCTGGTTAGGTGCCCGTAGGCAAAAGATATTTGGCATTTCCCTGAAGAGCAGAATTATCTGAGCCTGTACATTGGGTACGCTAGCAAGAGGTTCACAGTTTGAATCCCTCCAGAACATGAGATCAAAGGTTGATTCAAACCACAAAACAGACAGGAAGGTTACCCTGTTTCTGTTCCTGTTCACAATACTGCACTCTGAGGTTGGCACTGTGGGAGCAGAGGGCCTGACCTGCTGAATGGGGTTGTGACAAACCAACAAAAAAGGAAACAAAGTGGTACAAGTGAAGAAAGATGGGACTGAGAGAAGAGGGGGTATGGAGAGATGGCAGAAAAGGACAGGGGATGATGACAGGGTGGCCGCACATTCTGGAAGGTCATGTTTGCAAATACTCGAAGTCTGGGAAACAAAATCCCAGACCTAGAGGCCATATCATGGTGGAAGATGGCATAGACATTGTCGCCATTACCAAGTGGTGCAGTGAGAATCATGAGTGGCATATAGCCATAACAGGCCACACTCTGTTTAGAAAGGACAGGGTGGAAAGAAAGGGGGAGTGGCTGTTTACATGAGGTAGCATAAAGGCTACTGAAATACACAGAAATCAGGAAGGGTGGAGGTACATGTGGATCATCCTAGAAACAGGGAAGGAGTCACTGCTTGCACTGGCATGATCTACAGACCTCCAGCATGGGGGTGGATAACGCTTTTAGTGGAAGCCTTCCAAAAGGTGGCAAGCAAGGGAGAGGTGCTGCTGGTGGGGGACTCAGTCTGCCAAATGTAGACTGGAGCATCCCAGCTGCAGCTTCAGCTAGGAGCAGGAACATCCTGTAAATATCATCTTTATTGTTTTTACAACAAGCAGTCGACAGGACTACAGAGTCACATCACAGCATTACTTATAGGCTTAGCTGGGAGGATCCCTACTGGCAAGGGCCCAGAAACCTCAAAGCACATCATATTAGAAACAGTGTGTGATTATTACATTGGTCCTCTCTTACTTAGTATTGCAATCAAGAAGAGGAACTTACATGAACGTTACTGAGTTGAATAAACAAACAAAGGGTAAATCCCTCTTCTGCATCCTTGTGTCTAGGATTACAAAATACCTTTGAGCCAAGGCTCTTTTACAAAGGTTCCACGTCATGCTGGTTACAGGGTAACAGACAGTAAAATATAAAACAGTTACAGGTACATGGTTTTAGACAGTAACTTTGCTTGGCAAAATCGGACTGAGCGATGAGTAACTCAAGAAACAATAGGAGGAAGAGGGCAAGAAGGGGAGAGGGCTGAGGGTAGGGGAAGGCATAGGTGTAGAGGGTCAGGGTGAGGCAGCCGAGGGGCCTTGTCAGGACAGACACAGGGCAAGTGCATTAGAAGTTGCATTGGACAGGTAAGTGCAACAAGAGAGGGCAGAAACTGACACCTATAAGGTCAGAAGCCGCGTAGGGAATGAAGATGTTATGGGGTGCAAGCACAGATGGAGGTGCCAGTTATGGAGTGGCGGAGCTTTTTTTTATTTGAATGCTCCAAGCGTTGCTGTGGATGAGGTGTCACTAGAGAGCTCATTCAGCCAGCTCAGAACCCTGTATGCAAATGACCTTTGGCCTTGGGATGTGTGGCAGCGGGGAATTTGAAGGATTTGGGGCTTAGAGCTCCTGGTGTTGCGGTTGGTGATTTTGGGCTTGAGGATGGTGCTGACTCTTGGTGGTGCCTTTCCCACCCTGATTTTCTTAGCAGTGATGCAGGTTTGGTATTTGATTCAGTTGCAGCCAGCCTGTTTTGGAGTAGAGGTCGCAGGTGTGGGTGAGACGGTGGGAACCTGTAACGAGTCGGCAGGCTTAATTGAGGGAAGTCGAAACATGCTTGAGAGATGAGGTTGTGGTAGATCCATAGATAATGAGACCGTAGTCAATGATGCTGATGATGGAGCTATGGACAGAGCTTCTGGGGGTTAGATGCTTCCTATGTCGGAATAGTAGGCCCATCCTGGTGTTGGCTACTTTTGCCATGTTATTGATGTGTGGAACATAGGAGAGATTACAGTCGAGGGTGAGGCCGAGTTATTTGAAGGTATGAACTTGTTCGAGGGTGATTCCTTGCTTGGTTTTAATGGAGAGCTGATATTGTTTGTGTTTGTTTTGGGAGCTGCAGAAGATCATGGTTTTGGTTTTTTTCTGGTTAAGTATAGGTCTGTGTTTTGTGAACCAGTTTTCGATTGCAGAGAAGGCCTGTTGGAGGTTACCTTGTAGATGGACTGGTTCATGGTGGGATGCCAGGATGACAGCATCATCCGTGTAGAGTAGGATCTGTTCAGGGCAGGATTCTGGCAGTGAGTTCAGAAAAAGGCTGAAAAGGAGGGGGCCCAAGATTGAGCCCTGTGGGACATTGGACCGGACTGGTCTTTAGTCTGAGAGTGTGCCAGCAATTCTTACTCTTTTGGAACGGTTGTCTAAGTAGCTTTTGAACCAGTTCACCGAGTTAGGTGAGAGCCCTGCTAGTTGAGGCTGGGCAAGTAGGAGATTGTGGTTGACAGTATCAAAGGCTTTAGTTAAGTCGATGAAGGTGGACCCAGTAAGATGACTGCTATTGAGTGAGTGATGGATTGCACCAATGAATTCAAGTAATGCCGTGGAAGTGCTATGACCTTTTCTAAAGCCATGTTGCCCTTTGCACAGGATGTTGTGATTGTCTAGGAAGTTGGTGAGCTGGTCTGACACAATCTGTTCTAGGGCCTTGGAGAGTGGAGGTAGGATGGAAATTGGACAGTAATTCTCAGTAGTTGTTTTGTCACCACTTTTATGAATTGGGGTTACCATGGCAGATTTCCATAAGTCAGGGAACTGGCTGAGGCTGAGGGAGGGGTTGAAAATCCTGGCCAGTGGTCGGAGTACTTCTTCAAGTGTGAGTAATAGCAGTTTGAGGTTGAGGGAGTCACTGCTGACTCTGGAGTTGCAAATGGCTTTGCTAACGTAGCTGCGGACTTGATGCATTTTAACTGCTTTAAAGTAGAAGGGAGGGTGGCTGGAGGTGGCTGAGGGGGCAAGGGGAACCACCTCATCGAAAAAACCCTGTGGGAGTACAGCACTGAGGTCTGTGAAGTGTCATTGAATGTATCAGCAATGAGCTTCTGGTCAAGTGTAGTTTCATCATTTATGCTGAGTACTGACGGGGGTGATTTAGATTGCTTCCCGGTGACTTCTTTAGTGTTATTCCAGAAGTCCCTACCGTTGCCCCATGAGTTAGTGAGAGCATTATGGAAATAGGTGGTCTTCGTCTCCCGGATATATTTGGTGCAGTCATTTTGTGCACGTTTATAGTTAGCAATATCAACTTGTCTCCCGGTGTTTCTGCCAATCTCCCAAAGGTGATCTCGAGCTTTTAGTCATCTAAGTAGGTCTCCGGTGAGCCAGGGGTTACATAGGGCTTTGGCCTTGTGCTTCTTGAAGGGTGCAAATATGTTGCATGCTTGATTGAAGATCCTGATGAAGAGTTCATATTGGTTGCAGTGAGAATTGATGACCAATCCTGTTGACGAAGGAAGTTTTTGAGATGAGGTAGCTTGCCTCTAGGTAGGACCCGGCTAGTAATGGTTTGGGGGGGGGGCTTGATGAATTTATTGGACAAGTAGCAGATGACGGGGGAGTGGTCACTGTGTGTGTCAGGGAGGACAGTGGTGTTTGTGATCCTGGTAGGATGGCTTGTTATGATCCAATCCAGAAGGGTGCTGGTACCCGTTTTATAGTTTGTCCTGGTTGGGGAGCTAACCATCTGAGAAAGGTTTGCTGCTGCTATCAAGTCCCTGTATGCCCCTGCCTCTGCAGCAGGCCAGTTAATATTAAAGTCACCGAGGAGGATGGTTTCTGAACCGTGAGAGAGATTTGGTAAACTCCAGGACTGCGTTAAGCCCATTACCTTGCTCTCTCGGTGGAATGTAGACTGTGACAACTGTGATGGCTTTATTGTGTGCACTGAGAAGGATCTTGACAGGAAGAATCTGTGCAGTGGTGGTTTGGGGGGTTAAGTTGATGAGGTGCCCCGGATTGTGTCTGTAAGGTACAGGGCGCAGCCACCACCCCTTTTTGATGTTCGATCAAGCCGGTAGACATTATACCCAGGGAGGGTGATAGCACGGTCGGGAACTGAAGGTGAGAGCCAGGTTTCTACAACTGCTAGTACGTCTGGGTTATGCTGGCAGGCAAAAGTCTGAAGGGTGTAAATTTTGTGAAGAAGACTGCATATGTTAAGTGAGATTATTGAGAGAGATCCTGGTTGACTGGTCTGAGTTGTTCTTATTGTAGGGGCTGGTCCGGGATTGGGATGAATGTTTCCCGACAATAGCAGGAGAAGAAGTATACATTTTAGAGTACTGGTGTGAGATACCCATGACTGGCACCTATTTCTTTGGGCCAGAGAACTCCGAGATTCACCAGGGCAAGTAAATGAGTGGAGCTGTGGGTAAAGCGTGGCAGTAGTAGCGGTGGACAGGGGTAGTACCCAATGACCATTTGGGGGAGAGAGCCATTTCGTAGTGATTGGAGATGCCGAAGGTGGGAACATGAAATCGAGAGGGAGGGTACCATGGAGGGGGTGAGAGAGCGTGAGTTGGTAGATGCTCAGGACAGTGGGGGAAACATGAGCAGGGGGAGATGTAGGAGTAAGAAGAGGGCAAATAAGGTGTGGAGAAAGGGGTATGGAGTACCGGTGTCATACATGATTCAGTGTGAAAGGGGGGGTGAGCGGGCACAGGGTGCTGGGTAGGTGGGAGGCAGCTAGTGACAGTGGCAGGAGGTAGGCAATGAGGTGGAGACTCGGGGCAGGGGGAACTTGGTAAGCAGGTGGCTGAGGGAGAACGGGCAGAGGGTGGGGCAGTGAGGAGACAAGGGCAGTAGCAAAGAGGAGGATGTAGCAGAGAGGTAGGTGGGGCATTAAAGAGTGTAACAAGACAGGGAAACAGGAGGTAGCAATCTAGAATAGAGTTCAGGAGTGAAAGGGGCAGGGGAGCTACGGAATGCCAAAGGGGCGGTTGGCCAGTCACACAGTGATGGAGCGATTGGCACTAGGAGATATAAGGAGGGTGTCAGGCACAGAAAGGAGGCAGGGGCAGTGAGGGGACTGAGTTGATTAGCAGAGGGGAAGGAGAAGCAGGGAGGAGGGAGAGTGGGCAGTAAACAGAGGAGGTACAGGAGAGAGTATCCAATAGGAAACAAAGGGCGTTCCCTAGGCAGAAGTGGGTGGAGCTAAGGCCTCATTTAATTAAGCTGGGAGGTGGGGAGGAGGTGCATGAAAATTTTCTTCAGAAACCACTGAAGTCTACGGGCGCAGAGCCCAGCAAAACAGTTTGAATCAGTCAAAATTGCAGGGCCAATCAGTGGCCGCGCGGAGCACAACAGTCCAACAGGAGATGGAAGCAACAGGCAGTGGCCAATGGGAGCCTTTCAGCACTTTCCAGTTCGGCGTGGGAGCTTACCAGCAAGAGGAGGGTTCCTTGGCGGTGAGCATTGGTGGTGTGGACGGCTGGCCCAGGTAGCCCTGGCCACTCAGATGTTTCCCTGATCAGGGGCTGAGAGATCTGAGGGAAGGCACAGAGCAACAAATTGTGAGTCGAGTAATACAAAGGTGACACTGGAGAGTAAATCAGGGGCGTGTACAGTGGAGAGAGAGAGAGAGAGGGAATATGGCAGAGGGCTGGGGGGCTACCACAGACAAGAGGAATAAACTTGAACTGGCACCAAGGGGAGGACAGAAGGGAGATTTAGTAGAATATGAAATTTACAAGGGGAGGAGAAGAGAGATGCAGGGTTTAGCAGCAGGGGGGAGGGTGGAGAGAGAGAGAGTGAATGCAGAGGGGCAGGAATTACTTCACAGCTCTAAATTACAACAGTTTCCAACTGCACTTTACAGTTCAATGCTAAAACATTTAGGCAGGTCTACACAATTAATTTTGACTTTGACAAAAAAAATAACAAGCAGCCTAGTAATTTAGCCTAGATTATCAGCTGAGACCCGGAGTTTTTAGAAGTCAAGTGCTAAGAACATCAAGACTGGGCTACACATTAATTGAGAGTTTAACAGAAAAATAAGCAAGCTGTTCAGCAATTTAACCAACATTTTCTTCCGAAACCCACTGAAGTCTATGGGCGCAGAGCCCAGCAAAACAGTTTGAATCAGTCAAGATTGCAGGGCCAATCAGTGGCCGCACAGAGTACAACAGTCCAACAGGAGATGGAAGCAACAGGCAGCGGCCAATGGAAGCCTTTCAGCACTTCTCAGTTCAGCCTGGGAGCTTACCAGCAAGAGGAGGGTTCCTTGGCAGTGAGCAGCGGTGGTGTGGACAGCTGGGCCAGGTAGCCCTGGCCACTCAGATGTTTCACCGATCAGGGACTGAGAAATCAGCAAGAGGAGGGTTCCTTGGCGGTGAGCAGTGGTGGTGTGGACGGCTGGCCCAGGTAGCCCTGGCCGCTCAGAAGTTACCCCGATCAGGGGCTGAGAGATCCTTATATTTTCTGTACTTATCCCTGTGGGTTCCCACACCGGGAGCACAGTGGGAACGAGTGTCTGTGCAGAGGAGAACTAGTAGACGAGGGCAGGGGGGAAGACCCTAGGAGCAGGGACCCAGACTCCAGCAGCGCCTCAACTCTTTAAATACTGTTAGGGTAACGCCTCAGGAGGAGAGGGGAGGAGAGAGGAACAGAGGAAATTTAAGGGACAAAAGATCCATCCTTTAGCATGTTGTATAGTAGCTAACATGCCCATCTGGAGTTACACTTCTCCTCCCTGTCATTACGTTTATGAGTGATTTTTTTTTTTTCCATTTGGTAAATTTGTTTAGTCACCAGCTACCAATCTTGAATGGATGGATTCTTGGGGAGAGCCAGACTTTGGTTATGGTTTTCTTGGCTGCTGTAATAAGAAGGCTTAGGAAGCAGGGACATCCTGGACTCCCTGCAGGGTACATTCCTCAGGCAACTAGTAAAAGAGACCACTTGTGGGGGGGGAAGTACTGGACTTTGTACTCAGCAATGGGCGGCAGTGTTGCAGACATCACAGTAGGTGGCCACCTGGGGATCAGCGATCACTGTACAGTGTGGTTCAGTGTAACTACTGCTGCAGGATGAACCACACAAAGGCAAGGGTCCTGGACTTCAGGAGAGATGATTTTAAAAAGATGGGGGAATGCCTCAGGGATGCCCTGGTGGGGGAGAGGACTTGGGAGGGGGAGTGGAGGAGGAGGGGGAAAATCTAAACAGATAGATAGAGAAGGCAACAAACCTCTGCATCAGACAAATGAGCAAAAGCAGGAGGAAAAAGACACCGCTGTGGTTCTCAAAAGAGGTGGCCGAGAAGGTAAGGGCAAAAAAGGTAGCATTCAGGTGGTATAAGGAGATGCAGAAGGAAGAGGATAGGGAGGTGTATCAGGAAAAACAGAGGGAAGCAGGGAAAGCAATCAGGAATGCAAAGGCACAAATGGAGGAGAAAAAAGCCCAGCAGTGCAGAAAGGGGACAAGGTATTTTTCAGGTATGTAAGCGAAAAGAGAAAGACCAGGGGAGGGATAGTAAGGCTTAGGAGGGAGGGGGGAGTGTGTGGAGGGGGGCCAGGAAAAAGCAGACATCTTGAACAAGTAATTTTGTTCAGTGTTCACAGAGGAAGGGGAAGGAGAGAGGACACGGATAAAGGCCAGGAGCATTGAAGGAAGGAAGGGAGGGAGGTAAACACTAGTACATTTACAGGGCAGAGGGTTCTGAGGGAACTCACAAATCTGAAAGTGGACAGGGCAATGGGGCCAGAAGGGGTGCATCCTAGGATATTGAAGGAGCACAGGGAGGTGCTGGCTGCACCTCTGACAGCCCTGTTCAAGCACTCACTGGAGACTGGAGTGGTTCTGGAGGATGACTGATGTAGTCCCATTTCTCAGAAGTGGAAGCAAAGAGGAGGCAGGCAATTACAGGCCAGTCAGCCTGACTTCAGTGGTGGGGAAAGTAAATGAATCACTACTGAAAGAAAGGATTGTGGAATATCTGGAATCCAGTGGCCTTCAGGATCCAATGCAGCATGGATTCACTGGGGGGAGATCAATGTCAAACAGATCTGATAGATTTCTTTGTCTGGGTGACCAGGGAATTGGATCAGGATGGAGCGGTGGATGTGGCCTACCTAGATTTCAGTAAGGCATTCAACACCATTCCACATAGGAGACTTATAAGCAAGCTGGGAAGCTGAGGAGTGGGTCCTAAGATGGTAAACTGGGTGAGAAATTTGTTGGGGGACAGGAGATAGAGGGTGGTGGCAAATGGCGTTCACTCTGAAGAAGGGAGGGTGACAAGTGGGGTGCCACAGGGATCAGTACCAGGACTGCTCCTCTTTAATGCCTTTATTAGAGACATTGCAGAGGGGCTAGAAGGGAAGGTATGCCTCTTTGCAGACAATACTAAAATCTGTGATAGAGTAGACACTCTGGGTGTGGGTGTGTGTGTGTGTGTGTGTGTGTATAAAAATGAATAGTGATCTAGCAAGAAAGTTAGAGGAGTGGTCAAGAGTATGGCAGCTAGGTTTCAATGCAAAGAAGTGCAAAATCATGCACGTGGGGCCCAGAAACCCAGAGCGGAGTACAATGGGGGGTGGGGGCACCACCCAAACAGGAAAAGGACCTGGGAGTAATCATATCTGATAACCTAAAGGTGGTCAGACACTGTGACAAGGCAGTGGGGAGAACTAGTGGGGTGCATAGAGAGGGGGTATCAGCAGTGTCAGTGGCTCAGCAGGTAGCACACTTGCCTCTGAGGCCGGAGATCAGAAGGCTGTGGGTTCTATCCCCACACCAGGCACTTGGGTTAATATCTCAATACTGACACTGTAGTGCAGCATGAGGGGGGTGCTGCACTCTTGAGGTGCTGTCTTTCGGATGAGACATTAAACCGAGGTCCCAGCTGCCTGTTCTGGTGGTAGTTCAAGTGGATGTTAAAGATCCCATGGCACTTCTTGAAAAAGAGTAGGAGAATTTTCCTTGGTACCCTGGCCAAATTTCCCCCCATTCACTAAAAATACCACCAACAGCTTAATCTGGTTCAAGGTCAGTTGGCATTCATCTGTATCCCCATCCCTCCGGGTCGTGCCTGAAAGTAGGCATAAATCTGTCTAGTGCACTTAACCCGGTCAACAAAAACTAAATAAATAAATCACCAGTGGTGTTACTGCTGTCTAGATCACTGGTGAGACCTCACCTATTACTGTGTCCAATTCTGGATAACATATCTCCAGAAGGACATAGACAGGAAAGAAGCATTCCAGAGGAGGGCAATCAAAATGGTTCAGGGTCTGCATCTCAAGCCCTATGAGGAGAAACTGAAGGACCTCAATATGTACACCCTGGAGGAAAGGAGGGAGAGGAGGGATATGATAGTAATATTCAAGTACATCATGGGTATACATAAAGTTTAAGAGGGAAGCATTTTCCAGAATAAAAGACGCTCAAGAACAAGAAGACATATTATGAAGCTGGAATGTGGGGGGAGACTCTGGGGAGATGTGAGGAAGTACTTCTTCACAGAAAGAGTGGTGGATGCATGGAACAGCCTCCCAGCAGCAGAGGTGGGGGCAAAAATGGCAAAGGGCTTTAGGAATGCATGGGATAGGCATAAGGGAACTTTATAGGTAGGGAAAGGGGAGTAAACCCAGAGATCAAGTAGGGTCTGCAGTGTTATAATAGGTAGGAAAATAAGCAAACTAGGTGGGCCAAGCAGTCCTTCTCTGCTGTCAATATCAGCAGTGCGATGAAAAACATTTTTCCCGAAAAGTTTGCTTCAGCTACCAGTAATAAAATATGAACATACCTGTCCAAAACTGAAACTTGGCTAACCGCAAAATCTCCTGAGACGATTGTTGGACTGGAATGTTTTAATGTGCACAGAAGGGACATGATTAGTAAAAAAGGAGGAGGACTAGCTATGTATATCGAGAATGACATTGAAGTACCGAAATTGGACTATACAGAAATTATTGAGGCTGTCGGAGCCTTTTTTTTAGAGTTAACACCAAAGAGTAAGACAAAGCAAATATGTGTTGGGAAGTGTATACAACCTGCCCAAAGTTAAAATCGAGGGTTTAGAAGAAATAATAAAAATATTAAGTTCTATGCCAAATAGGGAAATTAGAAAGATAGACAATGATGGCAGAAAATGACCACTTGTCCATCCAGTCTGCCCATAAACCCTACCATACCTGGGGCCTATTGTCCATTCAGGGTTCTAACCTACACTAGTCACTGCCATGCTCCCTGCCCTACCGCTATCACACTGAGCAATCACTAAGCCCTTCATTCTGTCCCAGCGGTGTTTGAAACCAATAATAGTTCTGGTGCCCATCACATCAGCTGGCAGATTGTTCCACTACTCCACCACCCTTTCTGTAACTAAAATGTTCTCCCTTCCCTCTTGAATCTCACCCCTTGTCAGCTTCCACACATGCCCCCGTGTTCTTGATCCACTACTTATGCTAAATAGTTCCTCACAGTTGTCCTTGTTCATTCCTTTCAGGAACTTGAAGGTCTCTGTCATATCTCCCCTCTCTCGTCTGTTCTCCAGTGTGTACATGTTCAGTGCCTTGAACCAGTCCTCATAAGATCTGCCCTGATTGCCCTGAATCATTTTGGTCACACTACGCTGCACTGTTTCCAGCCTATCCTTGTATTTCATTAGGCGAGGACTCCACAACTGGGCAAAGTACTCCAGGTGGAGCCTCTCCCATGTTCTATGGAGAGATAGTAATACCTCCTGCCTTCTGCTGTCAGAACCCCTTCCTATACACCCCAGCATCATACTTGCCTTACTGTAGGCCTTGTTACACTGGCTTGATTGTTTTAGGGAGTTACCGATGGTCCCTAGGTCTCTTTCTTCAGAAGTCATACACAGCTCCCCCACCCATCCAGTACTCTGTCCACAGGTTCTTGTTCTGTATGTGTGTAACTCCACCTTGGTGGGGTCAGAGCCTAAGGTATCGTACAGTTCATGCTAGTGGATGATTGATGGGTACAGTTCACACTTCAGTAGGTAAATAGGGGGGATTAGGTAGTTCGGTAAGGAAAGGGTTCATCCTGGGCTGCCCTTTGGTACCTACTGCTGGCGGAGGTCGCTATAAGCAGGCAGGATAAAAGCATGGGCATGTAGGAGTTGGAGAGAGTGCTAGAGAGTTTGAGAGAGGGAGAGGACTGAAGTGGGAGCAATTTCCCACTCTGGTGATCCAAAAATTTCAGGCTGAGAAAAAGAGAGAGAGAGAGAGAGAAAACCAATGGGAGGACATGGGAGTGGCCGTAGTTCGAGACCCATGTGGGATCTCAGCTGTGCCACCCCAGTGGGACTTGGAGCCAGATGTCCCGTTGGAATGAAGCCTGAATATGAGGCATGAGAATGAGCCAAGTAGAAAGGCACGGAGAAGAGTTTCACTTGAAGCTTCCTGCTCTGAAGCCCTGCGGAGAATAAAAGTGGACCGAGCAGGGATGAAGCACTGTTTGCCACAGTTTGGGAATGTGTTGCCCATAAGTCGTCGGGACAGTCACCAAAGGGAAGCTACACAAAGATAATATGGGAGTTGGAAGTGAGCCAGCGGCCTCAATTTGAGAGGCCAGCCTGTTCCGTGTGGAGAAGTCGGAGTGAGCCAGTCGAAATGGGACTCAGGGTGGAGTGGGCATCCCGAGGTGAAAGGCCAGCCTTCTCCATGGGATGAGATGCCAGTGAGTAAAGGGAGAGGAGGAGAAGTGGGGCCATATCAGCCCAAAGCATATCTGGGGATTAAAGCTGTCTCAATTTGAGGATGTCCGATTAACGCCCCGTGGAATCTGTGAGCTTTTGTTTATGTGAACTGTCTGCTCATGTGAACTGTTTGCCATATGAAATATGGGATCATAGTGGTCCAAGATATGTGCTGCCTGTCTCAACCCACTTATCTTTTATTCCATTGAGTGTGTATTAATTTTTGTTATTAATCGTGATCCCCCACCGTTTGTTCTATAAAGTTGTGGTTTCCAGTTATTTCATCTAATGTTGTTGTGCCTAACTGTGATTGCATTTCAGCCCAGCACCTGAAGAGCCTTGCACCCTGGTGTGACTGTAAGACCTGATAAACACAATTTATTTCTGGAGTGGTGTCTGCTGTGGTCCCCCTCCCCCACGGACAGTTACCATCAGCATACCCCTAGACGCTGGGGAGGGGGTGGGCTGCAAGTGCATCACCTTGCACCTTTTGGCATTGAATTTCAACTGCTAAACCTTTGACCACCTCTGTAGCTTTTGTAAGTCTCTCTGCATCTCTGCAACACCCTCCTCACTGTCTGCCCTTCTTCAGAACTTAGTGTCATCTGCAAAGAGACACATCTTGCCCTGGATTCCTTCTCCCATGTTGCTAATGAATATATTGAAAAGGACTGGACCCATGACCGATCCTTGTGGCACCCCACTGGTGACCGCCCTCTCTTTCTGATTTGACTCTGTTAACCACAAACTTCTACTGTCTCCCTTCCAACCAGTTTCTCACCCATCTGTATTCTTCCTTGTACCCAGATCTTCTATCTTCTTCAGCAGACTTCTGTGAGGCACCGAGTTGAAAGTCTTGATCCACAGCATGGCTTTATCCACTAACCTCGTTACCCAGTCAAAGAATGCTATCAAGTTGATCTGACAAGATCTTCCTGCCTCAGACCTGTGCTGTTTACTATCCTGAAGTCTGCTGCTCTCCAGGTATTTCACAAGGTTCTCTTTGACTAGTGTCTCTATCAGTTTACCCGCAATAGGGGTAAGACTGACAGGTCTGTAGTTACCTGGTTGCTCCTTGTTCTCCCCCCTTATGGAGTAAGACTGTCCACTACCCTCCAGTCTTTGGAACTACCCCTTTCTGAATTGAGCTACTGAATAACCTAAACACTTTTGCTTCCACCATTGACCTGGCTTGGGAGTTCCATACCAAATTCCTCACCATCTGGAATAAATGTGCCCCCCTCAGGCGGGTCAAAGTACATGGATATCACCTCCCCTGGATCACCCCTGAACTCCAAGCTTGTATTCATGTGCGTGACTTAGCCTGGAAGTTTCACAAATCCTCAGGCTCTCCAAATGATTTCCAGTGTTATCGCACTCTCCATAACTCGTGCACCCACGCCATAAGATTTGCACAAGCAGAATATTTCCAAACCACCTTCCATACCAACCTGAACCACCCATCTAAATTCTGGAAAGTGGTTCAAGTCCTTTTCTCTCATCCTCCTCCCCAAACCCCATCCCGGTTCTCCACGACACTGACTCCGTATTATCCGACCGCTTAGCAGTTGCCTCCAAATTTAACTCCTACTTTACTTCTTGTGCTGCTGACCTTCTCAGATCTCTCCTCTTCCATCCCCTCATCTTTCACCCCTATGAACCCCTCTCCCTTTGCCCCTCCTTCTCCTCTATACCCCTCTCACCACCCTCAAGGCCCTTCTTGCCTTGAACCCCTCTTCTGGTACCTCCCCTGATGGTCTTGACCTGAAACTCCTCTTACTATCGACCTCTGCCATTACCAACCCTCTCACCTCACTCCTGAACCTCTCCTTTTCCCCATCCCCATCCTCAGTCCTCGTAGCCTGGAAACACACCCAGCTCCTCCCTTTTCCTAAAGGGGGTGACCCCTCCTCTCCTGGCAACTATCAGCCAGTTTCCCTGCTCCCTATCCTGTCTAAGCTCCAAGAACACCTTGTCTTATCTCAGCTCTCCTCCTACCTTGACTCCCTTCTTCACCCCTTTCCAGTCTGGTTTTAGGAAGGATCACTCCACCACTACCTCTGTCCTCAGGCTGACTGACTCCATACTGGTAGTGGCCTCATCACCTCTGCCATTTTTGTCAACCTTGCTAAGGCATTTAACACAGTCTCTCACCCTATCCTTCTAACCAAACTCTCTTCAGCTGGGCTCTCTCCCTCTGCTGTTGACTGGTTCAGATCCTACCTGGTTTGCAGAACCTAGTCGGTTAGGATTACTGACTCTGTATCCCTTCCCCTCCCTATCCAGCCAGGTGTCCCACAGGGCTCTGTTCTGGGCCCCGTACTCTTTTCCATTTTTTTTAATGACCTCCCTTCTGTCTGCTCCTCTTCTAGCATCCACATGTATGCAGACTACATTGTTCTGTACACATCTGGCCCATCCCTGTCTAGTGTTGCTACCAGTCTACAACTGGACTTCGATAGGGTCCAATGCTGGCTAGTTTCTCATTAGCTTTTCCTCAATGCCAAAAAGACTATCTCTATCACCTTTGTGTGACAGGGAGCTCCTGCCATTCTTGAGGACTGACCTTTTCTTAAATCTTTTGCAGCAGTTCTTGTATCTCTTAGCCTAATCTATCCTTTACAACTTCTAGTCCATTAGGTTGGCCACCTATGGGCACCCCCTTCCCTTTCTTGGCTATGCTATAGTGTCCTCTTTAATTTTCCTTTTCCATCTCCGGTCATCATACAGAGAGGTTATTGTGGTGACCTCCAAGTGTTTGTAAAACAGGTTGTGTTTATCGTGATTGGATTTAGTATGTAATAGTACTATGTCATAAAATATCTTGATGTATGTACCTTATGTTTATGAAACCTGTAAATGTTGAAAATACCATGTCACTAGGTGTGTTTGTTAATGGTAAAAAGTACTAGGTGACTATTACAGAAATTAAGTTAGTTGTGCTATTTAAAATGCATGTAAATTACTGTAAACTGAACAAGTCTGAAATGTCATGGTGATTTGCATATATCCCACGATGCTTTGCATTATGGAAATATGATGTATTTCTTTGAAACTTGATTTGTTGCCAATGCTCTTTGGGGTAACCCCTTTTTTCAGAGTTTCTGCACTGAGGTTCTTTGTTTTTAGCTTGTTTTTTTTTTTGAGCCCCGGCTACTCAAACAAATGGGGCCCACATAGGGATGAAGGGTTTTCACTGAAAAGTGGTTAGACCAGAGATCAGTGTCAGTAGGTGCTGGCTAAATGCAGAGAAAGACATTCATAGTCTGTTGCTGCAAACTGATGTACTGAAGAAAGAATATTCTATTGCTGAAGCTTATTTCCTTTATTCTGAATAAACATCACACAGAGATTGTGTGTTGACCCTGAAGTTTGGTGTCTGGTCCATCTGTTATCCCACAACCCTTCCACCCTTTGGCACTAGTCAGAGATTGTCTTGCTTCCCCTCTTTGCCCTCTTTCCACACCCTCGATGGGACAAAACTGGAGGATACTTCTTTTGCTAAGGATATTGGTGTCTTGCTTGACCAACACTTTGATTTTTCTGTGCACATGGATCCAATTGCCAAAAAACTTCACCCCAAGCTTGGTGCTCTCTAACAAAACCACATCTGCATCCCACTGCCTGCCCACCGCACTGTAGTGCAGAAAATGATCCTCCCAGTTTTTGATTACAGTAACATAGTCTTCAGTGCTGCTCCCAAAACCTTCCTAGCCAGACTGGACGCCCTTTACAACTCCTTCTGCCAATTTACACTTTATGCTTCCCCTCTCACCCATCACTGTGACCTCTATAACTCCCTCTCCTTCCTCTCTCTTGAGGATAGGAGATGCTCCCACTGTATTTCCTTCACAGCGAAATATTGGCTTGGATCCCTTCCTTCTTATCTCTCCTCCTCCTTATCTTTCCAACCCCCCCCCACTCACTCCCTCTGTAGTTACGACCACTACTCTCTAACTAGTCCCAGAAGATCCACATCTAAAGGTCAATCTTCATTCTCCTACCATCTGCCCAAATTGTAGAACTCCCTCCCTCCGCCCATCCAACATGCCTCCTCCCCCTCCGCTCTCTCCTGTCTCCTTCATAAACTCCTTCCCCACATCTGCACCTACTTCTAAACTTACTTTCTTTCACCTTCTCTTCATGGTTCACCTCCCTCTACCCCATTACTTATCTCCCTCTAATTTGTAATAGTATCATCCGCCCTCTCCAAGGGCTGTCCAAATGGTCGAGTTGCATTTCCGGCAAATGAAATCTCTACAGTGAAATATGCTAGTAACAATATTTATGTCTCTGTATCTCTTTCATCAATTCACTGTACCGTTGTTCTAGACTTAACTGCTGTATTGTGTTATGTGTTACTTGTTACTTACTGTATATGTATACATATATGACTATTTCCCTCTGCCTCTTCCTCCAGAATGCACCTGGAAAAGAGCCTTGGCTCAGTGTGCCTTCCTGGTGAAACATTTAAATAAATAAATAATCAGGGTTCATTTAGTTCTGTTGCAAATTCATTGAGTACCCTTGGATGCATCCCGTCTAATCCCAGGCCTTGTCTATCTTTAGGGCTGCTAGCCCTTTCCAAACCCTTTTACTGGTAAATACTTGCTGCCTCATTTTAGGGATTCCCCTTACAACTGCCTTAATGCCACTCCCTGAAAGAGGTCCTCTGTCTTCCCTTGTAAATACAGAGGAAAAATAATAATTAAGAACGGCTGCTTTCTGCTCATCCTCCTCAATTACCCTGCCTGCCTCTGTTAGCCTAACAATTCCTCCTCCCTTCTTTTTTCCCCTAATACATGTATAGCTAAAGAACCGTTTTCCCTCACCTTTGACCCCCTCTGCAATACCCAGCTCTGTGTCTGCCTTTGCTTCTCTGACCGCCCTTTTGGTTTGCCATGTTCTCATTTGGTACTCTCCCCATGCTTCCTTCCCTTGTTTTTCCTTGCATTTGGTGAAGGCTTTCTTTTTGGCTCTGTCTGCTTCCCCAGCCTTTCCAGAGAACCAGATTGGTCTCTTGTACCTTTTTCTTTTGATAACCGTTTTCTCATGCAAGGCTTTGTTGCCTCAAGAATGGCCCCTTTGATTGCCCCCCCTCCATCTTTCCTTGGTATCCCATGTACAGGGTGACCACAATGGAATGCTTTCAAAAAGGGTGACTCAATCATGGCACTGGTGCACAGGGCTACCTGCCTGGCAGAGGCGACCAGCAAATATAATGGGATGTGCTATTATTACATGCGCATCGGGTGGGAGGGACCACGCCAAGGTAACGGAAGGAAGGGGAGGGAGGGAGGCGTATGGGGTGTAGTGCAGTGGTGGGCTGCTGAGCTGGCCATGTGGCATGGCGGGTAGGTGGCAGGCTGGGGTTGGGAGGGTGCCAGGTTCAATTCTGGGTGCAATACTGTTTTGCTTCCTGTTGTTTTGTTTTATTTTTTTAAAGTTTTACCCCTCTCCCCCGGAAATGCATCCTCCTGGAGTTGAGAATCCTTCAGTGGGGGGGGTGCAGGGGGCACAACCCCCTGCATAAAAAAGAAACCCATAGCTCTTGGGCACCCTCTTGCAGTTCACCGTGAGTGTGCATCGCCGAAATTCATTTTCAGCGATGTACACGCGTTCAAACGGCGACTGCTATTCTGTGATCGCCGTTATCACATAGAACCTCTTTTCTCCGCATCTCTGATGCTGTCCACTATGACCAACTTGTCCCAAACCAGCTCCCTCATCCAGTTGAAGTCTGCCCAAAGGACTTCAACCATTGATGAGGGCTTACTTGTCCGAAGAGCCAAGTTGAACCATACAGAGTTATGGTCACTGGACCCTAGTGGCTCTCCCTACCCTCACTCCTTCTACCACTTCTGAGTTGAAGAGTACCACAAAATGGCAGCCTGTCTAGTAGGTTCTTTAACCAGCTGCACCAGCAGGCAGTCCGGAATGTATTCAGTAAGGCCTGACCTCTTGAGTTCCTTGCTGCTGGAATGACCCAGTCAGTCTCTGGCAAGTTTAGATCTCCCACTGCCACAGCTCCCGCTTTGCCTTTGCCAACCCTTTCTAGTTCTGCTCCCTAGCTCATTCTCTCTCTCTCTCTCTCTCTCTCTCCTCCTCTCCCCTCCCTCCCCTCCCCTCTCCCTCTCTCTCTCTTCCTTCCCCTGTCCTGGAGGTCTATAGATCACCCCAGTCATAGTTTCTTGCCTGAGGATACTGCAAGCTGACCCCGCAGGGATTCTTTTTCCCCATTACCTCCGGTGATGTTTCTATCCTCCACTGACTCTATACCCTCTCTGACATTTAGAGCCACACCTCCTCCTCCTCCTCCTCCTCCTTTACCTTTTCCTCTATCACATCTAAACGTGGTGTAGCCTGGGACTGTCCTGCCCCAATCATTATTCCCTGTGGCCCAAGTTTCTTTGATGGCTACAATTTCCATCTCACTATCTGCCACCATTGCCTGGAGCTCACTCATTTTATTTCCCAGATTCCTGGCATTAAGACAGACCCTTTTCCATCTTTTTCCTGATCCCTTCTTGTTTTTCCTGTTCCTTCTCCCTTATTCTTCCCTAGTCTACTTAATTCTTTATTTTTATGAAATTATTATATTGGGTTATAGGAATCTGAACTTGGAGGGTCCTAAAAAATTCAAAATTGAAGAATAGCATAATAAAGGTAGATTTTTTTTTTCCATATTTGTTATTAATCTGTTTTTTCATGCTTTGTGTCCCTAATCCTTGGACCCCAGCACATGGCGATGCATGCATGTAGCAAGCACAAGCCCGATGGTGCGGTGACCTTCCACCCCACCGATGGCAATTGCTGGTCCCGTACAGCTTGGCACTACAACCCGTCCTCCACCGAGGCAGTCAAAGCTCAGGAACCCAACATCCCTCCCCGGGAGAGAAGAGCCACCGCAGCAGCTCAATCTAGCTCCCCCCGCCAACCCAGTCTTGTTCCTGAACCCTGTCACCAGCGTGGCATGAGGTATGGCGTCCAGCATCTCAACCCTCAGTACCACCGGGCCGGCTTAATAAAGGTAGACTTAAATCGTTACTAATCCTGCTGTAATGAATAATTATACAACAACAGAAACATTGATCAACGGGATAATGGTTAATGCTCCAATTAATGTAGCCAGCACAGGAGTGTTGTCCGACTCACTGAACGACCATACCCTTACCTACTGAGTCTGGAGCAATAAATGACCTAAAGGGCAACCTAGAACAATAGCTACAAGAAATTATTCATAAATAATGCAAATAATTTTAAAACAGAACTGGTAAGCATGAACTGGAATCCTTTAGTTGGACTGAATAAGGTGTCTGCCATTAGCCAGGCATGCTGCTCCAACACAGTACATACTGACCGCCTAGCCTATCTGCTGGACAACTTCACAGTCTGAAAGGCAACCTACTCCCCCCTGAGGAAGAAATGCTAGTTACTGCTTGCTCCCCATCTGGGTCACCTTGAACTTTTGCTTTCGGTACCAGATTCTTGGGACTATATGTTTTTAGGTTGAAACGTTAATTATTTGCTCACTCCCCATCTGGGTTAACTTGAACTTGTGCTTCTGGTACCTGTAGCTTATATAAATCTCTGGTTGGTTTATTTGCTCCTGCTACCGCTGCCACAATAGTCATAAATCTGCTTACCAAGCCTGTTCTAGTTGTTGCCTCAAGGTTTATTGCCACTTTATTTACTCTGTTTATAGCGCTGCCTGATTTTATTCAAGTTGTTTAACTGTTGCTTTTGTCTCACCGTCACTGTATTTGCTGTTGATCTACCTAGGTGAAGTCACCTTCCTTTAATTATATGTACCTATCTTCCTTACCCTTCCTGTCTGTTTCACTCTTCTCACCCTCCTATTCCTGTCCCCTCTATCCTCCTCCAATACCTTCCCCTTTTCTTCCCCTGTCCTTTATCCCTCAATTCTCCTCCCCCTCCCCTGCCCCTGTCTTACACCACCCCTTCCCCTCCTTCCCTTCCCCCTACTCTACCTCCCTATCCACCCTAGGCTCCTCCACACTCCCTCTCTAAACCTTAAATTTCACCACTGTGCCTTCTCTCTTCCACTGTCCCCCCTCCATCCTTGATTTCTCCCCTTGTTCAAGAGGGCGGAAGTCTTATTCCATTCCTCCTTGTCCTCTTTATTCTCTTCCTCCTTGCAGTGATGTTGAACCCAAATCTGGCCCCCTCTCTCCCTCATCCTACTCTCCCTAAAAGCCTCAGCATTTTCCTCCTTAATGCTAGGAGCCTCCTCCCTAAGCTTGACCCTCTTGAAGTCTGGATCTCTCAGCACTCTCTTTGCCTCTTGAGTATCTCTGAATCTTAGCTCTTCTCTAGGGTACCCGAGTCCAGCTTGGCTCTCCCTGACTACTACTTCTTCCAGCGGGACCATGGCAAGCATGGTGGGAGTTTTGCCTTGTATGTCCATCAGAACCTATTCTGCTCCATCACCTTCATAGAGTCAGTCCCTTCCTTTCATAAGCTCATTCTAGTCAAGCTACCCCTCCCTCCTTTCCACTCTCTCAATATTTGCTGGTGTTTTCTATAACTCTTCGAAAATTTCCCCCACCTCCTTAGTCTGCTCCCTCTCATTTCTTATTTCCCATGCTGCCCCCAGACTGTTTCCCACCCATATCACTACACCAGCTCCTTCTCCACTCCCAAGTCCTCTAACTTCTTCAGCTGTCTTCTCTGCAACACTGAGTCTAATGGTTTGCTGAAGTCGAAGTAGAGTAGAGCTACTGCCTGCCCCTGTGGAGGCAGTATAGTGTAGTGGTCTAGGGTTCTGAGCTGCACATATGGAGACCTGGGTTTGAATCCCACAGCCTCCACCTGCATACTGTGTGACCCTGAGCAAGTCACTTAACTTCCTTGAGCTCCCAGGTCACACCTGGAAACACGCTTTGGCTTAGTGTGCCTTTCCTGGTTAAACAGTTCCCCCACCCCTTTACTTATCTACCACCCTTGTAACCCAGTTAAAGAATACTATCAGGTTGGTCTAGCAATACCTCCCCACTGGATCCACGGTGCCGCATCGGCAATTTCATGTCAACGCAACGTTACCCTAGCTCCAGTACATCGACCGCAATTGCGGTCGAGAAGGTGCCGGGATGTGCAATCATCTTGTTTTGCCCGAGATGGACCTGAGTCGGGGATGGGGTGCAGGACCTTGGGGAAGGGTACCGGGGTCCCAGGCAGACTTTACAGTGATGTGGCGATGTTATCGGTATCGACCACATCACTGTAAAGTTGTCGCTGTAGCAACGGTATACCCTCTCCACCACAAACCCATGTACTAGATGGCTGAATATAACTTATTAGTGCAAAGCTTAATGAACCACTGACCAAACATCCCTATGTATCGCCATGTTCTGTGGCTTCCTCAGGTGGTGGGGCTGGTTTATAAGCATGTTACTTTTATAGTGCATTTCAATCACAAGGTGCACATTGATAACAATTGATAATTAGTAAAATGCTTGTAAGCTCACAAAGAGGATCAAGGCTCTTGTTAGTTGAACCCTGGCATCCATGTGTACCAAAACCCTACTTCAAATTGGGAAGAAAGCTTTAAAAAGATGCTGCGGATGGGCACTGTGGAGCAGCAAGACGGCCGCTTTTTAAAGTAGCTCCAAGATAACACCCAATAAAGTGCTAGAAACCTGAGATTATATCATATACAACCCTTAAAAAGTTATTGAGGTGCTGTCAGGAGCTCCCTGGCACAGAATGGGGCCAAAGAAAGACTCCAAGAAGGCAACGCACAATCGAGACCCTTTCCTGCCTCCTGTGAGCTCTGCTGCGGGTTCTGGGCCTACCACAGCTGGTGGAATGCCTTCACTAGAACTCTCGACCACACAGATCCTAGCTATGTTCTCCAAGATCCAGATCAAAGGTGAGGAGACAAATAAATGTCTTGTGGCAGTCGAGGCAAAGCTCACAGACAACGATCACATTCTCCTGGACAACACAGCGGTGATAAAAACCCTTCAAGAGTCGCAAGAGCGACAAGTTGTCTGCAATGCGGCCTATACCAGGGATTTCTCCTACCTGAAGTCTAAAATGGAATCAATTGAAAACATGCAGAAGCAATCAAATGTTCATATAGTGGGCTTCACCCTTAGGTTTGCTTTAGCAACTGAGATCTTACCAGCGATTACAAAATTTATCTTCGAAGGTTTACAGCTCTTGCCCAAGGACTTGGGGCTAAAAATTGTGTGGGTCTTCACCATTCCCTCAGCAATCTAAGCAACGAGGGGACACGCAGCAGAGACTGCTCACATCGATTGCCATGTTGTCGGTGCCAGAGGCTCGGATCGCGCTTCTGCAGGCTGCTAGATCGAGAGGAGACATCATCTGGGAAGGCAGCCACCTTGGGTTTTTTCCCCAACTTATCTGCTCATACACAGTCATGGAAAAAGGAGCTCCAAATAGTGAAAAAAGATCTGAGCCACGGCATTGAAGCCAGCGTAAACTATCCAGCACACCGTCATATCAGGCATGATTCCAAATCTTACACATTTTTAGATCCTACTGCGGCAGCTCAGTTCACAGAAAAACTCTTGCAAAAGTTGAATCCACCAGACACCAAGTCTGACGAAGATGGATGAAGTGCTGTTTGCATTTCAGGAACTTAAATTGTACCCATTTAAGGACTGGGGTTGTATTTATGGACCCTAAAAATTACGAATACACTTACTGAATATGCTCAGGTTGTTTACTGTTTTTTCTCTACTGTTCTCAGGATGCAAGTTTAATTCTGATTATTCCTGCTTTAAATACTTAGCTGTTATAGAAGTGGTTATTGACCTTGGTTAGGTCACCGAAATTGCTGTTCCTCTTAACATAACCTGTATTAAGCTACCTTTAGACTAACACTGTCGTTGATGTTATTATGGTGAATATGATCACCACTCAGTTTGTAGACTTTAAATATATTCTGAGCTGTATCCTATACCCATAGGGCAGGTTGCCTTGCTCTGCCATATACTAGGGGTTTCTCAATCAACTTAACTAAGCCCTGGCTGTCATGCTAAGTTTTTGTCTTCAAATGGATATGTCACTCAGACATCACAATACTTAATTTCTATGAGAGAACTGCTGTCCTGGCTGCATAGTATTTTTGAGCTTAGATGTGTGGTGAGTGTCATTGCCCTACAGGGAAATTAGTTCATACTATCCTCCTGTTAGCATATATTTAGCAGCCTTCTGTAGTGCTGAAATTTATAAACCCTATAGAAATACACCATTTTGTACTGTATCTGTACATCTACTGCGGAGGTCTGTGCACCTCAATCTTTCTTTTTATGTGTATCACAGCTTGCTGTAATATCATAAAATCTTTTTGTAAATAAAAAGTAAAAAAAAAAAAAAAAGACACTTAATTCAAGTGAATGGAGTGCGCCCCCGTGCTCTCCCTATACAGACATCACAAAACATCAGAGCATGGGACAGAGCCGGAGATAAGGAAGTTGGAAGGGATTGTGCGGCCAGGCCCTGGGGGCAAATTATGATTCCTTCCCTCTTTTCGGGAGCTACATGTAAAATTTATTTAAGTCAATGTCACCGTTATTTTTAAAAAGCTCTTTTCCAAACCCAAAGCACTTGTACATTAACACCAATAATAAAATGTCTACTTATCGGATTAAAAATAAGCAACAAAAGCAGCAAACTAGCAGTCATCGACAAATGCTAGGCTAAATAAATAAGTCTTCAGGGCAGATTTAAAAGACGCAGCTATCTGGCACTCTCTCACACGAATAGGTAGAGAGTTCCACAGGGTCAGAGCAACAAAAACAAAGGATCTAGCCCCCGAGGCCTTCAAACAGACCCTGGGAACCTCCAGCAATTCCTCATCAGTGGAGTGGATGGAGGGGGCAGTAGGGGTAAAGAAGATCTTCCGAATAACACAGCCTCTGCCCATGCATGGCTTTATAGGTCAACAAATCGACCTTGAAGGTAATCCTCCACTACACTCACACACTGGCAGCCAATGCAGTCTGCGGAGCACAGTCGTGATATGGCACAATCTAGATAAGCTAGTCAAATACCTGACTGCCACATTCTGCACCAGCTACAGGTGGTGGCCATCCACCCCCAGTAGGCCTACGTACAGAGCATTGCAGTAATCCAGGTGAGAGGTCACAAAGGCATTCACAAACATTACAGAGGAGCTCCCAATTCAAGTATTGGAATTCCCTGGTCTTCCTTGAAAGCACCAAGAAGGATGCTCTTTAAAGAGGAATGGAAAAAGGGGCGGGGGGACCCCAGCCACATATGCAATTTATATACCAAAAAGATGGTATTGTTTTATTGACAGTATCATATACTGTATATCTGGGGTGGGGGTTCAGAGTCAGCTGAACATTTCATTAAATGGCTAAATTGCAATGGTTGGAATATTCTGTGCACTCTCAGAATAAGTCCAAATACAATTGAGTAACATTAGGTATTGACACAAGCAATAAGGTGGTGAGGTCTCGGTATTGCAAACCAACGGAAAGAAATAGCCTGCTGCTTGCTGACAGCTCACATCCAGCTATTAATTGCTAGCATCCTATGTGGAGAAATCTTAAGACTAAGTAGAAATTGTACAAATGAAGACCTGTTTGGAATAGAAGTTATTATTATGCTTCAAACAAAGAGGACATGCTGTTGATACGGGTGCTGTAGAAAAGCTTGGAAAAATTGACAGACGGTCTTTATTTAACAAACCTATTAGTCAAAAACAAGTAGGTCGAGGGGCGCTGCTGAGCAGCCTAATAAGAAGCAGCACTTAACTTGAGCTCCTTGAGAAAACTAAGATTTAAACTAAAATAATACTTTTCCTGTGTCCAAAGTTTGATAACAAAGCCTCTGAAGGATAGTAGAACTGATCCTCACTGGAAAAACATTAAAATAGGGAAGAATAAGGGGACAGCTGTGACTGCGGGTGACTTCTTCACTCCCAAAAGACAGACTCTGGAGGAGAGGCCTAGGCAACGTGGTGCTTCTGCTGATTCTGCTCCTGAACCAACAAAGGCGGCGTCACTCACTATTATCCAGTCCGCTCTACACCAACTGGTGAAAACTGTACAAGATCTCGATACAAAGTTTAACAATCTTACCCCAAGAGTGACTGCACTAGAAACAAGGATGGAGCAGTGTGAGGCTACTGTACAGAGAGCTGATGCCTCAGCACTCTGGTCAAAATACTCTCCTCCATCAGCACTTGGAAACAGTGGAAAACTAAGCCAGGGAACACAATTTAAGAATTCTTGGGCTGTCGAAGGGGGCTGAGGGAGATGACCCTCTGTACTTTGCTAGATCCTGCTGCCAGCTATCTTGGGCTTGGAAGAAACTAACCCCCTCTATCTATTGAGAAGGCCTGTTGTATCACTCCTTGACATGCTGCGGCTGATCCTACAGCTCCTCGGGCCTTTCTGATAATCTGCACTGGCATTGGGTACTGGGATAGAGCTCTGATGATCACCAGACATTGCAGAGCCCTCAAGTATGGAGAAGATTCTCTGCCACTGTTTCTGGATCAATCCTATAGCTAGCACATGCCTAAGACATAAGGCCTTTGATGGCCTCAGAGGTCGGCTTCATCTGCTGAAGATCCCGCACCAGTTGCTGTTCCCGGCCAAGCTCTGGATTGTGTGGGGAGGCCAACAGTATTTGTTTAATGATGCCCGGGAGGTGGAGAAGCTGCTTGCACTTATAGAATCTGAGGTGGCAATGGGCAATGCAGGCTCCTCTTTGGATGCGGACTAGCATGCTGGCAATCCCGGTAATGTTCGCTGGGGTCCTGAAGGGCCTACAACGAGCCCCTGCTCATTTCTGGAATTTGAGATTTTTGTGGACCTAGTTACGATTCTTTATACTGATTTCTGTTGGAGACATGTTGACTGATCAGCAGGCATTTAAATGTTAAAATATGATGAATACAGTGTCAAGTCCCCTCATGGGTGAAATAAGGACTAGTTCTGCTATCAGGTGGATAGCTATTACACTTTCATAGTAGTTGCGTGTAATGTTACTTTGCTTTAACTTGAACAGGGATGCACAATTGTTTTTTTTTTTTGTTACTTGTTTAGAACATTATTTCTGTTTTTTCTTCGGGGAGCTTGGGGAAATATACCTTCCTATAGAAGATATCTGTATATTATTGGGGGAAATGCTTAGACAATAGTCTATTATAGTGATAGGGTAAACAGGTTTGATACTGTCCTTGGAATGTTTCCCCTTTGGCCTTCCTGGCTACATGCTCAGTGTTATGGATTTATCTTTCTTAGCAGGTAAATAGTTGGGAATTCCCTTCTCAGTTTAATTGTGATTGCCAGAGAGTGCCTGTATAGCCTCTGTGTACTGTCTCTTTAATAGCTGCCTGGATTGCAGTCATAAGTAATCTGAGAGGGAGCTCTGTCGAAAGATGTAACTATTTGCTGAAAATCATTTAGAGTGATAATGATAATGTGGTTTGTCTAGCCTACCTTCTTTGCAGCAAGGACTGTTTTGTTTATCTCTACTATCTTGGTCCTGGACTGCCGAATTGGACCAATCAGTACTGGTGGGACCTAAAATGGAGCTGGACTACAGGAGCTGTCTGGAGTCAAAATCTGTAGGAATTGTAGTTTTGGGCTTTTGGTGCCTTTTTGCACCTGAAGGGGGAGTCTTTGTTGTGACTGACAGACAGGTCAGCCAACTGAACCTTTTGGATTCTGGGGAAATTCCCAGGCTTGCTGGTGGTAGAGTCAGATCTAAGTTGGGAGCTGAAGAAGCAACAACTCAAGACAGTCTCTGTGGAAAGGCCTGAGTTGTGGCCTACATGTCTGTTTGTCTGCTGTCCCTGAGAGGGAGAGAAGAGAATTATTTCGGACTAAATCCAAGTTTGTGAGAACGAAGTAAGCCACTGATTTTTTTGCCAGGCTCATACCTGAAGAAAACTGAAGATTTTGCTGAATGCGATTGGCCTGTCAGGATTTCCAGCTGCTTTTGAATCCCCGGTTTGTGCTGAGACATTGCGATCATGACCGGAGAGCAGTTTGCCTGGTACAGTAGAATTTCCTTACATGTAAATGTGCTGTGTATTTAAAGTGGGTCGTGATTTGGTTCCCCACTGTGTGAACTGTGTTCTGTTTGCTGGTACTGTAGAATACTTTACATGTGTAACCGGTGGGTTACCCCAGGGGTCGGGTTGGTGGTATTTTTGTGTTATTAGCGCTGTGCGGTGCCTCCATATGTAACCCCCTACCTGGGACCTGGGCTGGGGGAGAAAACTGTTGCTCAGTGTTTTGGCTAGGTTTGACTTCTAGTCAGGGGCACCCAAGTAACTCCAGACACAGGAAGCAATAACTGTAATGTCCAATACCAGAAGCTGAGATTCTAAAGTGTGACTCTTATTCACAACCAACAGAATAACAAAGCATAGATAGACCCCCACAGGGTTACACTTCTGGTAATGCAGATTTATGAAGATCAGAATACATCCTCTTTACACTGAAACCCTCAGGTCTCAAAACATTCTGGGCACTCTGCCCTAACTCAACTCTTTTTCAGTTTCCCTGGCTCGGCTCCATTGCCAGCCCTTTGGACACTATCCATATAGCATGGAACATTTACTGGTGGCTCCCTAAACCACCTATGAGCACTTCTGGCTACATCAAGGAATCTTCCTCTTCAATCCCATGTCTGGGTACTTTCCTCGGGCACTGGCCAAGTACCTGAGAGAAAGCAACAGGTGTCCCAAAGCAAACCCGTAGAGGTGAATTTGGTTACTACTGATGGGGGGTCTCCCACCTCTCGCTCCCATAACTCATACCCGGCCATTTCTCTGGACTGTAACACCTCATCCTTAAAAAACACTTTGCAATTTAGATTCTCATTAAATGTATGCCACATCCAGTCTATTGTTTTTCCATCCCATTTGTGCTGAACTTCAACATACTTAAAAAGTGGCTGTGTCTATTACTCTAGACCCCCCACAGTGTTAAGCAGTCCAATCCCCACATCTTCCGAACTGTACTTGGCTGTCTTTTCCTGACCCCACAGAAACAGTCACTTTAGTTTCATCTTGTCTCAGGTGAAAACACATTGGCCCTTTAGCAGAGCAAACTCACCCCTTGGTTGCAGGGGCCCCACAGGCGTTTTCTCCTCAAAGAAATCTCGTCCAGAACTTCTGGTTCCTCAGCACAAACTTAAACTCAGGTGGCTTCTTGTTTCCTAGCCAGACCAGGGGGTTTACCCCTGGAAACAGGCTGATTCTTTCCCCCCATCCCCACAGGGATGGGGCCCTGAACCACTGAAAGTGGTCTCTACCACTTCACTTGGCTCTTCTTGTGTTCCTCGCCAGGTGAGAACACACACCTCTACAAAAAAAATAGCTCTTTGACAGAGCTTAGAACTCTGAGGGCCTGCTCACAGCAGAACACCTCCTTCCTCTACTACAGACTGCAAAAGACTGACTTCAAATTCCCCAATGTTCTACTCTAACCTCCAACTGCTACAATCCAGTGTGGCTTATGCAGCTGTGACAGTTCTAAAATGATGTCATCCCTCAGTTTCAGCTGAGACTGAGAAGAGTTAGACAGTGTGAAATCCATTTAACAGGAGTTTCACAAGCTGCCTGTCCCTGCCTACCACTAGGTCTAACTGGGATTCTAGTAACCCCGGGTAACGGGGGTTACACGTGTAAATGTGCTGTGTATTGAAAGTAGGTCGTGATTTGGTTCCCCACTGTGTGAACTGTGCTCTGCTTTCTGAAAGTTTTATCCAGCCTAATCAGACTGAATCCGCGTTCATCTCCATTCAGCCTGGGCCGTGCCACGCTGGCCCTGCCAAACTACTCCACTGCACAGAGAAAGCCACCAATGAGAGACCTGCCTGGGGATCAGCCCCCTGCTCCACGCTTGAACAGGAACGACGCCTCCGTGAATTGTGTGGGCCCTGCTTCTCCTGGCACTCCAGATTAACCACCTGCTGTCTAGATTTTCATCTAGCCTGTGTCCAGTCTTGGGTATTGTGAGTAATCATCAGGGTAGCTCCCTGCAACAACAGCCTAATCTAAAAGTGTGTCATCTGTTTGTCGTCTTGTTTTCTTTTCATGAACTGAGTCCTCCGACTCCGGATTACAAATAGTGTGTGTTGTGCATGTTGTTTTCTTCCATCACAGGGCCCCAACCAGCTGCAACGTTCCTGGCTAGCCCACCATTCTCCATCTGGGTACCCAGAGTGTGTGACTGTTTATGGACCCTGAAGTGCATGCATAACTGTTTGATTGATACAGCCTTTAAGCAAATTAATCTGATTACATCCTTCCCTTGTTCAAGTCCCTTAAATAAATCAGATCTAACTCTTTTTTGCATTTACCTTGACTGTGGTTCTAATTTGTGCAAGAGTACTGTACTGCTGTTATTTCCTGTGTATAACCTTGTTTTACAGGGGGTCCCCAGGGCCGGGCCGGAGGAAAGCCCTGGTGGTAAGTGCAAACAGTGTGGGTACTTGTGTGGTTTATTAGGGGTATTGTGAAAGTGATTATTGTGTATTGTTCCGGCCACTAGTAAGCAAAGGGGGGGGGTTACAGTGTCCTGGAGGGCTGTGCCCAGGTTAACTTGACCACTACCAACCCTGACCTCTGGGTGGAGGCACCCATTTCAGAACTCAGGCCCCTTTACCTGCTACTAGCCAAGCAGGCAGGGGTAGTAGCCCTTGGGATAGCGCCACCTAGGGGTTACATATGTATAACAATGTACTTGGTTAACCTCCTATGTATATTTGTGCTGAACGTTTCTGCTTACAAAACCAATAAATAAAATTATAAAAAAAAAAAAAGTAGGTCATGAAGGGCAACCTGTCACTTTTGTGACGGACTACCATCTTAGGGCTACATAGGTCAGACTTATAATAAAGGGCAGATGGTCCAAGGAGGTTGTGGGGTCAAAAACAGTGGGGGAATTCAAGAATGTATGGGACAGATGTAAGGCAATTCTGGTGGGGGGTAGGAAGAAATAGGCTGTTGTTTAGCTAGGATTTGCAGCTTATCAAATAGGTAGGGAAATGGGCAGACTGTGTGGGCCAAGTGGTCCTTTTCTGCCATCAAAGTCAATGTTTCTATGTTTCTGTTATCTGCAGCTTTAGTGGGACCATTGCCCAGAATTTTATTTCGCAGAGGTAAACCCATAGCCTCACATGTTACTAGCAGCCATTTCTTTCAGCAAGATTGAGAAACAGAGATTGACAGAGCAGGCGTCCAGAAATGCAGTCACTGCAACATCCGTAAATATGCCTAAACCGGCCCCAAGTTCCAGCCCCCTCCCCCCAGATTGGGAAAGAATACATACTGAATATGTGCATTGATTGCCAAATGAGCTTTTGTGTATATGTATATTGGTGCTGTTGCAGCCTCCTTTATGTGAGCTGTACCATTTGCCCCTTAAAACGTAGGATACAAGAGCACATTAGGCTCATTCACATGGCCAACTGTGAGTGGTTGGCAGTGGCTTACGGCGGCCAGATTGGTACTCCTGCCCACGTGTGAACGCTACCATTTGGGCACTTTTCCATTGTGTGGTGTTGCATCCACTTTCCCCCTTACCCTGGGTTTGCGGAGTAGTGTAGGTGGTTTTCTGTGCTGTCCGAACAGTCAAACCACCTGCACCACTCAAAATCCCCTGTCAAACCAACAGTGGCCGGAACAGCAGTCAAATCGCCGGAAAGAAAAAGGACAGCAGCAAAACCGATGCTGTGTGAACTCGGCATTAGAAACATAGAAACATAGAAGTTGACGGCAGATAAGGACCGCAAGGCCCATCCAGTCTGCCCATTTCTTTTTCTACCTCATAAATGTGCCATCGGCCTTTGCTCTGTCAGTGACCTATCTATTCATAGTCATTTGTATTGCTCCCTTTTGCCTATCCCATGCCTGTTTGAAGCCCTGCACTGTATTCATAGCCACCACTTCTTGTGGTAAGCCATTCCATGCATCCACCACCCTTTCTGTGAAAAGAATTTCCTCATATTCCCCTTAATCGGCCTCCTCTAATCTCATGCTGTGTCCTCTTGTCCTGCTATTTTTCTTATATTTAAACATGTTAGACTCTTTCACCTTGTTTATGCCCTTAAGGTGTTTAAATGTCTCGATCATATCACTCTCTCCTCCTTTGCTCAAGGGTATACATATTGAGCTCCGTTAATCTGTCCTCATATGTCTTCTGATGCAGTCCCTGCACCATTTTGGTTGCCCTTCTCTGGACTGCCTCAATTTGTTAATGTCCTTGTGAAGGTGTGGCCTCCAATACTGCACGCAGTACTCCAGATGGGGCCTAACCAATGTCTTGTACAGAGGGATTATTACCTCTCTCTTACGACTTGTGATACCCCTACTAATACACCCTAACACCCCCCTAGCCTTACCTACTGCTTTAGAGGTCTGCTTGGATGATTTTAGGTCATCAGTGATGATGATGCCCAAGTCTCTTTCTTCCTAATTCTAATGTTTTATTAAAGAATTTTGGAATAAATAAAAATGAACCGCTGGCGCAAGGTGCAGTGTAAACGAGCCTTTTAGGGCAGTTGTGAACTGCAACCCAAACCATGCCTTGGGACATCATTTCGGAGAAGCACACAACTCACAAACTCATGATTTCAAATTTAGAGCAGTGGAGCACGTTGCTCCATTGATTCGTGGAGGGGATAGTATCAAGATATTATTGCAGTGTGAAACAAAATGGAGAGCTATTCTGAACTGTCTTGCAACAATGAGTTTAAATGACCAAGTGGATTATAAACCTTTTCTGTGATTTTCTGGTAATAGTTCTCTGCGGTGCAGTTATCTATGATACATTTTATATGGTTTCCAATTTTTCTTTCCCACTTTCATTCCTTCCCCCAAATCCAATAAACCACGCCCCCCAAATCCTTTCCCCTTTCTGTCCTCTTAGCAGGATCTGATTGAGAAGCTTGCTTATTTTAATGAAGATAACGTCGATGCTGTATATAAAACAGATTTTTCTCTATTGCATACTGTTTCTCCTGTTGTTACATAGACACATACATAGATAGACAGTGTCAGCAGATAAGGGCCTATGGCCCACCCAGTCTGCCCATTTGAGTTTGTAACTTCAGTTTATGTTTTCCTAGAACTCTGCTGCCCCTTACCCCTGACCTCCAGAATTCCTTTATGTCTATCCCATGCATTCTTAAATCCCGTGATTGTTTCAGCCCCCACTACTTCCTCAGGCAGGGTGTTCCACTTGTCCACCACCCGTTCTGTGAAGAAATTCTTCCTCACATTTCCTCTGAATCATCCTCCCTCCAACTTCATCCCATGCCCTCTAGTCCTGGAACATCTTTTTTGCTTAAAAATAGTGTATTCTTGCATCCTGTTCCTCCCTGTAAGATACTTGTATGTCTCTATCATATCCCCTCTCTCCCTCCTCTCCTCCAGGGAGTACATGTTCAGTTCCTTCAACCTGTCCTCATAGGACTTGTGATGCAATCCATGCACCATCTTTGTTGCCCTCCTCTGAACCTTCTCTACCCTGTCTATGTCCTTACGTAGGTAAGGTCTCCAGAACTGTTCACTGTACTCCAGGTGGGGCCTCACTAGTGTTGTGTATAGTTTCATCAGATAACTGAGTTGTTTGCTGTTTCATCCTGCCTGTCTCCGCATGTTTTTAAGGAGAGGACAAGACTGCACAATTTAAATTTCATAAAACTGTTCATTTGTATTAGAGTAAATATTGTCCTTCTTATTTACAAAGGCTGCCTCCTGTTTTTCCATTTAATCTTATGTCCCCTGGTCATACATAAATCATAATTAATATGAATTTTGAATTAAAGGGGACATTGGTGTATAACATTGCATATGTGACTGGGTTATGCGTCCCCTTTTTTCTGTTCCTCTTTAAAGCAAGATAAGTAGTAAATGGAAATCGATGCAGCCGGGGCATCATGTGGAGTTATCTTTCATAGATTTAGACAGAAGAGTTTTCATAACATTTTAATCATTTTATTTAAGTCACTGTTGCACTGATCCCCTCTGTGAGACTACATGAGTTTTATTAATTATCACCTGTTATTAATTTGCACCTTGTGATTCAAATGCACTATAAAAGTAACATGCTCAGAAACAGCCCTGCTCCCTGAAGAAGCCACAGCGCTTGGCACTAATAAATTACATTCAGTGATCTAGTACTTGGTGTGTGCACCATTGTATTTTTGTTTTTTCAGACTAAGTAACTCTGCACGGTCGCACCTCCAGGAGCTTGGGAGTGCTGCCAGCCTTCCCCTGTTTGCTCACAGACCCATGTACTCAACATAAGAGATGCGTGTAATAATACTGTACACATCATTGCAAATATAGGTGGGAAATGTATAGACAATGATATTGCATACGGGTTGATAACAGTTTGGTTTTCACATGTTGTTGTCAAGATGGTTACTAAAAGCCAGCCTGGTGGCACTGAGGGTTGAGGTGGTGGACGCCACACCTCGTGCCATGCCACCGACCTGGGTTCAGGAGCGAGCTCTGGTGCCATGGGTTGGCAAAGAGGGGAAGGGATTGAGCATGCCCAGGATGGCTGTCCTTTCCCAGGGGAGGGTGTTGGGGATGACCGGTGTCCCAGTGACCCCAGGTGGAGACCAGGGGTACTGAAGGATCCCGGACTAGCAACGAGGGGATTGCCATGTCCCATGGTGTCACCACATGTCATGTTCAGGGGGATGGGGAAAAACATCCAGAAATACCCCTGTGGGCTGGATAGGCAACGGCATCTCAGTACCTTGACTGCCACATGCCCAACACTGGGCCTCCGCCCCTTAATTTCCTTGCGGTTTTGGACCCAGTGGCCCGTGGGGAGCGCTAATGACTTTGAGGCGGCGGATGGTCACAGTGGGCAGTAGAGCGGCAGGTGTGTGGACTTCCTGAGAGAGTTCCGGTCCACTGGAGATACAAAACAGATTGGAAAAAAAATAAGATGGTTACTAAAGACTGCAGTAATTTATGGCACCTTCAGCCAGCTAAAAAGGGGTCTCATTTAATTTTGAATTCTCTGGATGAGTTACTGACCGTATGATTCACTCGTTTGGTAAGTGCTAGGCTAACCATGTGTTTGGATCTGTCTTCTACACTCAGAGATCTAGGGTCTTTTCATCTGGCTAGAAGTTTATGTTTATGGCCAGACGCAGCTAATATTATCTAAGTTTGTTCATATTTATTCCCATAAAAAGACAGGAGGTATCTCCAAGTATAAAGCCTATTGGGTCAAATGGGCTATTTAATTTAATTTAATTTCATTTATTATATTGGACAGCAAGATAAGCTAAGGTACCCATTTTCACAAGCAACCAGTTGAGGAGAACATTAATGGTACAACATTTATGATGCAATACAGGAATAGGCAATGTACACAGGCAGGTAGTGCACTGTATACATTACAGTGAAACATAGATGTTGATGGCAGAGGAGGACTGCTTGGCCCACCTAGTCTGTCCATTTTTCCTACCTACTATAACACCGCAGACCCTACTTGATCCCCAACTTTACCTCCCATTAGAACAAATAACAAATTATGTACAGTTACATTGCATTTTGTTCAGCATAAACTGACGGAGGCTAGTGCTGAAGGAAGGAATGCTCACACCTGAGGTGAGAAGGGAAGGCAGGAGGTTGTAGGAAATAATAGCCCTGAAGGATGGGGCTCTTTGTACTGCAGCAGAATATCTAATGGGGAGTTGGAAGGTGAATTTTGGATTGACAGCAGCTCCCCAGCTTGTTAAAGGAGGAGGGGAAGGGTGTTGAAATACAGGAGGAAATTAGGAACACTGCTGACCTAGGGGTGAGGCAGTCCTCCAGGAAGAGGTAGGAAGCGGAACTATACATTTGGCAGTGATGAGTCCTATATGGCAGGCCGGTCTGGAAGCAATAGATACTATTGTATACTGTGCACACCTTGGCAATTCCTGAAGTAGCAGCAGCATATATTAAGGGGCAATGGTAAATGATGCTGAACAATAAGCTGAGTGCAAGTAATTTCTTTGTCTCTTGGGTCAAGAACCTTTTGACCATGTGAAGTGCTCAAGTTCTTTAGTGTACAGTCTTTGTCAGGTGACCGACATGGGTGTCAAAGGACAGTGTGCTGTCAAGGAAGATGCCTAGATATTTAAATCGTGTGACAGTCAAGCTCCACCACAGTGCCTTCCCAGTTGAGGATGGGAAAACGGGCCAGGGCTGCTTTCTTATGGATTCCCGAGAGGACCATGGAGTTGAACCCTCTTATTGTCTGGGAACCAAGATTGGAGGTGCTCGAAGTCCTATTGAATGATTTTGTTTAGTGTGGCCAGGTCCCTGCCTGAACTGAAGATGGCGGCATCATTGCATACAACAGGAGTGTTGGCTGAAGAGCAGGCATAGGGGAGTGAGTTGAGGAAAAGTGAGAAAAGTACAGGACCAAAGATGGAGCCCTTAGGGACCCTGCAGTTAATGGGATGAAAGTCTGAGTGGACATTATCAATGCCATCCTGTGCACCCTGCCCGAGAGGTAGTTATTATCGTCAGAGGAGAAACGGAGTGTGGAAAGGGTGAGGAGCAGCAAATCATGGTATGCAAGGTCAAAGGGCTTGGTGAGGTCCACAAAAACTGGGGGAACAAATTATGTGCAGTCTAAGGCATAATGTATGTAATCAGTGAGTCTCACCAAAGCAGTCTCAGTATTGTGCATAGGGCAGAATCCATGGTGGGTGCTGGTCTGTAAGTCATACTGCTGGATGTAAGCAGTTGTCTGGTCAAAGGCTGTCCTCTCAAAACCAATGGAGGCGAGAAGGGAACTGGGATCATAGCTGGACGCATGGGGTTTAGCCCAGAATTATGAATGGGAATGATGGTGGCCATCTTCCACTATCTGGGTTAGGCACCAGTGCGTAGTGAATGGTTAAAAATGTGAGAAATGGGGTATGCCTGTTCTTCTTATGCTAGTTTATCCAGATGGTAGTCAACTCCATCAGGGCAGAGGTGGGTTTGGGTAGATTGTCTAAGGTATTTGGCAACCAGCGCCAAAGACATGTGTTTGAAGTAAAATTTAGGTGGGGAGGATCCATGTGACATGATGGGTGAGGCCAGCAAGGGGGCGCCTTGGGATAGATTTTGGTACTTATCCAGGTCACCAAAGAAATTATTAAAAAGGGAGGCAACAGCCTTGTCCTCTGTGGTCCACAACTTGGTACCCTTAGATCTTCCAATAATATGGTTTATGCTGTTGCCCAGTTTTTTAGGATTCCCATGGTTGGGGGAGAGGCCAAGTTTAATATGTCTTATTTTGGGCTTGGGAACATTTGATTTGCAGGAGCTATGCAATGTTTTGTAATCCTGCAGATGTGCTGGGTCTTTCCTTTTTTATCTATTGGGCCCACAGTTTGTCCCTGGTTTTGAAGAGCCACAAGGGATCCCTGGAGACCAACTGGTGCATGTTGACACATATTCTGAGTTGCCTCAGAGGACAGTGGCTATCGCAGATACCAGCGAATAACTTACAGAAGCTGTCATAGGCTTGGTCTATGTCCAGAATATTGTTGAGGAAGGGCCAGTCAGTGGAGGACAGTGCAAAGGTGAAGGCCTCAAGGTTGAGATCCTACAGCTGTCTGGAATTGATATAGGTTGAGGGGGAATGGGAGAACCTGGTGGACCAGTGACAGAAGAAAAAATTACTTACCATAGTAATATTGCTTCTTCTAAGGGATCTCCTAACAACAGTTCTCAAACTTTGTTATAGTGAGCCTCCCCTAAGACAAGAAAAAGATCTTGAGCCTCCCCCAAAAATATAGAAATATTTTTGGGCCTCCTCATAGAAAAAATAGCCTACTTTTCACAGTACATCAGGAATAAATTGAAACCTCTTTGCATTGATGGCTCTCATGTTATTAAGCTTATTGTAACCCTTGTAACCCCCCTCCCCAAACAGGACAACCTACTTTCTCCAATATTTTGACTCTCGAACCATTGTTACCCCTTACTGCCATACCTTCATGGGTCAGACTACTTTTTCTGTTTCCCCTCTAACTGGAATAGCCTTCCTGCCGACCTCTGCCTCTCCACCTCTCACCCTGCTCTTAAGCAACTTATCAGGGATATTTTTATCACTCCTGCTCTTATTCCTAGTACCTGTATGGTTAACTGTTGTATTTGGACAGTTCTGCTGCCAGTCTAATTAATCAATTGTTTCTCACATTGTTAGTTTATTGTTCTTAATTTGTTTGCACTTTTATTCATCTTGTATTGCTTAAGTGTTCTGCAGTTACATTTTGAACTGTATTCCCTCACTATTCTTCCCTGGGTACACCTGAAATAAGCCATGGCTCAGTGTACAGTACCTTCCCTGGTCACTGACTTATGGATAAATACATAAATTCACCTCCTATTATCAGTTTGCCTTATCCCTTCACACAAAATCTATAAAGTTCAAAATTTAAATACAGTACTTTTTCCAAGACTTGCTTGAGCCTCCCCTGGAACAGGCTGGGGCCTCCCCAGGGAGGCTGGCCTCACCATTTGAGAACCCCTAGGATTAGACATATATACCAGCATACATTCCACATCAGAGCTCCGGGCAGTCAAGAGATTCTGAGCTGACTGCATATTGTTTAATATTACTCAGAGATTTCTGGGGTTTGAAAATCAGACTGTGGTCACTTAACGAGTCAGGGAGTACCCCAGAGTCATGGACATTGGAGGGGTTGGAAACAGCAATCCAGTCAAGGGTAGATTTATACCCAGACTTGTAGTTTACTCTGGTGGGGCCAGAGATGATCTGATTCAGACCAAGGTTCAAAAAGCAATTTCTGACTTTGTCTGCCTGCATTATGGGTCAGTTCATATTAAAGTCACCAAGAAGTATCCATTCCCTACTCTTGGGCAGAGATTGTCCAAAATCCAATATGACAGACAGGCCCTCATCTGTATGGTTACGGGGGATGTAAATGGTGGAGACTGTGAGGGTGTTGTCCTGACAAAACAGAATATCAAGAGACAGTATCTCGCAGGGGGCTGGGGAGCATTAGGTGGTGGACTCAGTGGCCTTGAAGTGTTTGGAGAGGTAGAAAAGGCAACCTGAGCCCCTTTTGTTAATCCTGCCTTTTCTGAAGACAGTGACGCCAGCTAATTTAATTTCATCGTCAGTGATTTTACTGGTTAGCCAGATCTTGGGAAGGAGGGTGATGTCAAACTCAGAAGCCAGAACCCAGGCTTCCAGTTCATCGCATTTTAAGCGAAAAAGATGTTCCAGGACTAGAGGGCATGGGATAAAGTTGGAGGGAGGACGATTCAGAGGAAACGTGAGGAAGAATTTCTTCATAGAACAGGTGGTGGACAAGTGGAACACCCTGCCAGAGGAAGTAGTGGGGGCTGAAACAATCACGGGATTTAAGAATGCATGGGATAGACATAAAGGAATTCTGGAGGTCAGGGGTAAGGGGCAACAGACTTCTTGGAAAACATAAACTGAACTTACAGACTTAAATGGGCAGACTGGGTGGGCCATAGGCCCTTATCTGCCGACACTGTCTATGTATCTATGTATGTATGTATCATTTAGCAGGGAGGCTGTGAATGTTCAGGTGCGCCACACTTAGGGCAAATTTGGGGGATGGTTGCTGGTAGGGTATGGGGGTTATTTTATTGTGAGATCCATGCACATATTTTCCAGATAATTCTACAAATGTTTTTGATTAATGAACATTCCCATGATATATGTAGGAGTTTATCATGCAGTTTATTCCATCTTTAGCACAAATCTTTATCCAAAAGTCCAATTGTATGCAGTTTAACAGGTGCTAAATAATAGTTACACAGGATTTTATACTGGATCAACTGCCTCTGTTCATCTTCGTTTCATGTATATGTATTTTTTTTTACTGTTTGTCCCAGGTCTCAGTCAGTAGTGTTCTGCATAAGTTTTTTCCCCGGTTGCCCTAGTCTTTTCTGGCAATCCAGCAGATGGAACATTACTGAATATAGTTTACTTGTTCCTTCTTTTCTGTTAGCTTCATTTACAAGTATCATCGATTCTTTATCTCATAAAATGGAAAAATTCGAGTCTAAAATATTTGTTAGGGCAAATCTTAATTGAAGATAGTCCTGGAACTGCTTATATGACATTGAGAATGTTTCTTTGATCCCTGCTAAAGAATGTTATGCCCGTATTTAGGTCTATAATGTCTCTCAATAAAGCGATATTTTTAGTTTCCCAGTATCGATCAGAATTTTCCCTTTGTATTGAATATGCAGGTTGTACCAGAGTGACATAATAAATTCCAGAGGGAAGGATTCATGACACAGCAATTCACTATACTTCAGACAGGCGTCATCTGAAACTTTTAGACGTGGGTGTGAATTGAGGTCATTCAGAATGGAGGAAAGAATATTGAGAGCAAGTGAGAGGGGTGTATACAGCCTTGTTTATATTCTTTTTCAAAAAGAAATTATTGATTATAATCAAAATTACATCGAGGGCACATATGAAATACATTCCATAATAATATCTTATAAATAAGTAAAGTCTATGGCTACTAATGGCTTAACAAATATTTTGTATTTATACTGTAGTTGTAAACTCACATCTACCTGTCTATTAGCACATCTTGCATCTTTTTTGAACTCTCTCTATCTCTGCCCCCTTGGAACCCTCTTGAGCAGATCCTACTCACCGCTGACTGCGCTACCATCCACCTGAAGGCTCCTTCAGTGGGAAATTGGGGACAGACACTCCCCACCTACCTTGATCCGATGAGCCCCCCCAACCTAGTGCACCAGAGCCAAGGTGGGGTGAGGGATTGGGAGAGCCAGTGAGTTGAGCCCAGCATTGGGTGTATGGCGGTGGGGCACTGGAGGTTGTTGTCACCTATCCAGGGAAGAGGGCTTTTTTCTTGTTTTGCAGTTTCCCCTGGAGATGTGCAATGACGACTGTGCACCTACATGCTGATGTCCGCCACCGCTCCACTCCATTATGGCATTGCTCTCTGCAGTGCCCCCAATCTCCATTGGCGGCCACTGTGGAGCAATGCGAGGACCACCACCCACTCCAGGAGAGGAGAGTAGTCCTCCAGACTCTCAATCCTCTCCCTCCCCAGCTGACCCCCAGTGGGCCTAGTCTGTTCCTGAACCCGGGTCACCAGTGTAGTGCGAGGTGTGGCATCCAGAACCTCAACCCTTAGCACCACCGGGCCAGCTTCTATCTTGCATCTTATGATCAATTACTGTATAGTGTATGGGAGAGCCTTATTGTTGATGGAATTCGATTACTAGAACTACCTTGCTGTGCTGCAATAGTGACGTCACGATGTTGTGCTGCACTAGCGACATCACTACTGCAGCACAAGATAGAACATCTTTGCATAGACATGTTGTTGAACCAACACACTTGATGAAGTGGCCATGGTAGTGAGAGTTAGCTCAGGGAGTGAGCAACACTGGAAAGAACCATTACAGCCCTCACTACAATAAGGCATTATGGGACCATGGAGGGGAATCTTTTTATGTGTGTCTGACACAAGATTGCAATAATGGTTGCCCATACACTATAAAATATTGTGTATGAGCACCATATACGATAAAGTTTATCGAGAGGTTTCATAAAAGACCTCTCGAGCTGCACTCTCAAGGTCTTTTGTTACCACAGAAACCTCTCGATTGAAAAACAGCCTTGTTGTGTATGACTGCTCTTGCACAATCCTCAATGTTTGTTTTTGTTTTTCTATATTTTTTTATTGCAGATTTTTGCATCCTCTGATGACAGTCGGGTGGGGGGAGATCCCCCCCCCATATTGGCTCAGTCCCAGCGTACCAGGATCCAGTATCATGGGGCTCACTCTGAAATGTTTCTCAATTAGAGATCCACCTGCATGACCTGCTGGAATGAAGGCAGTTGTGCAGTGACCTCAGCGCATGACCAGCAGCACTCCCACTCCTGATGTGCAAACGTCAGCTGACTCCATATGATCGGGCAAACAGCATGGTCTCAAGCTGCCATGCCCCCCTGCCAATGCTAGAGGTTGCTAGGTAATGGGCAGCAAGTCCCTTCCCTCCCTGGAGAAAGCAAGCAGTCCACTGGACACGCCACCTCCTCCTTCCCGGCTGACCCACCAATGTCCAAGGTCCACTCCCAAGCCACGGACATCGGTTCCACAGACAATAGCACTACAGCTGCACTGGTGGGCCGGCTACATCCTCTATGTTTCTAACCTTTTGAAGAAGTGGTTCCATACCATGTTGATTTTGTTTCCATGGAGTCCATAACTATATGACTTATACTCTCATTTAAAGCTATGTTGGACATGTGTTTAGGGAGGTGATCCTGCCCCTCTGCAGATCTTTGGTCAGACCGCACTTGGAGTACTGTGTGCAGTACTGGCAGTTGTATTTAAAGAGGGATATTAATTTACTGGAAGGTGTGTAATGGAGGGCCACAAAAATGTTACAGGTGATGGAGGGCAAGGCTTATGAGGACAGGCTGAATGAGCTGAATATGTGGACGCTGGAGGGGAGGAGGGATGGGGGATATGATTGAAACATTCAAATATTTGAGGGGGATAAACAAAGCTAGCAATGAAGGGGTGTTTAAACTGAGGAAGGGTAGGGACACGAGGGGGCACGGACTAAGATTAGAGGACAGAAGATTTAGGAGGGAGATGAGGAGGCAGTACTTCACGGAGAGGGTGGTGTCTAAATGGAATGCTCTACTGGAGCGGGTGGTATCATGTAAGACAGTAGGAAGTTTTAAGAGGGCATGGGACAAAGCATGAGGGCGGGTCTGGGTGGAGGGAGCTGAGGCCGTCATGGGAATATCAGGTGGGAAGGGGGTTGGGGCAGCTGCAATCTAGGTGGCTAGCTGCACATTCAGGCAGACATTGATATACCGGGTGGTCTGTTTCTGCTGGCAGATTCGTATGTTTAACCTATAGAAGGTGGATCATTCTCTTTCTAAAGACTAAGTGTTAGACATTTTTAACCTAGCACTGCCAATAACAGCCCTTTTTTCCTTCCATAGTCCAAGCAGTACAATTTACTTGTGCCCCCTATTAGGAAGATTCTGGGATCAAGTGGAATATTAGTATTTAGAATTTGTTTACAAGTTCTCCAAATCATTGTCCATGTGGATCCAATGCAGAAACCTTCACAAAGCATAGATGCTGTAATTTGCCCACAGCTTAATGTATCTTCAGCATTTGTTGTCCAGAGACAAACCAATCCAGTGTTTATCTGGAGACAGATCAATCCAGCATTTGTTATCTGAAGACAGACCAATCCAGCATTTGTTATCCAGAGATAATCCAATCCAGCGTTTGTTATCTGGAGACAGATCAATCCAGCATTTGTTATCTGGAGATAATCCAATCCAGCATTTGTTATCTGGAGACAGACCAATCCAGCATTTGTTATGAGAGACAGACCAATCCAGCATTTGTTATCTGGAGACAGTCCAATCCAGCATTTGTTATCTGGAGATAATCCAATCCAGCATTTGTTATCTGGAGATAATCCAATCCAGCATTTATCTGGAGACAGACCAATCCAGCATTTGTTATCTGGAGATAATCCAATCCAGCATTTGTTATCTGGAGACAGACCAATCCAGCATTTGTTATCTGGAGACAGACCAATCCAGCATTTGTTATCTGGAGATAATCCAATCCAGCATTTGTTATCCGGAGACAGACCAATCCAGCATTTGTTATCTGGAGATAATCCAATCCAGCATTTGTTATCCGGAGACAGACCAATCCAGCATTTGTTATCTGGAGATAATCCAATCCAGCATTTGTTATCCGGAGACAGACCAATCCAGCATTTGTTATCTGGAGATAATCCAGTCCAGCATTTGTTATCCGGAGACAGACCAATCCAGCATTTGTTATCTGGAGATAATCCAATCCAGCATTTGTTATCCGGAGACAGACCAATCCAGCATTTGTTATCTGGAGACAGACCAATCCAGCATTTGTTATCCGGAGACAGACCAATCCAGCATTTGATATCTGGAGATAATCCAATCCAGCATTTGTTATCCAGAGATAGACCAATCCAGCATTTGTTATTTGGAGATAATCCAATCCAGCATTTGTTATCTGGAGATAATCCAATCCAGCATTTGTTATTTGGAGATAATCCAATCCAGCATTTGTTATCTGGAGACAGACCAATCTAGCATTTGTTATCTGGAGACAGACCAATTCAGCATTTGTTATCCGGAGATAATCCAATCTAGCATTTGTTATCTGGAGATAATCCAATCCAGCATTTGTTATTTGGAGATAATCCAATCCAGCATTTGTTATCTGGAGATAATCCAATCCAGCATTTGTTATTTGGAGATAATCCAATCCAGCATTTGTTATCTGGAGACAGACCAATCCAGCATTTATTATCTGGAGATAATCCAATCCAGCATTTGTTATCTGGAGATAATCCAATCCAGCATTTGTTATCTGGAGATAATGCAATCCAGCATTTGTTATCCGGAGATAATCCAATCCAGCATTTGTTATCTGGAGACAGACCAATCCAGCATTTGTTATCTGGAGATAATCCAATCCAGCATTTTTTATCCAGAGACAGGCCAATCCAGCATTTGTTATCTGGAGATAATCCAATCCAGCATTTGTTATCTGGAGACAAGCCACATTTGTGTAGTTTCTCAGGCTTATAGTACCGATTATGTAGTATTTTGAATTGTTACTGTAGGTAATCTGGTAGGGCTTTGCCAGTTATATAAGAGTTAACCCATGTCTGAGCCCATGAGGCTTGTGATATTTCATATCCCAGACTGTTTTCTCAGGTCTCTAGTTTTTTTACTGTTTATTTGTTTGTTTTTGGGTTAGGTCAGGTCCTGGATTCGTAATGCGCTTGTATAACTTCCCTGCACCTCCTTTGTTCCTTACGATCAGTAAGATTCAGTAATTGCATTAAAATCACAATTACAATCAGTAAATTCAGATTCTCAAATTCTTTATTTGCTGGTGTTGAATTGTTTGTACCCAAAACATCCTTTACTCACTTAAGTGTCCCTGAAAATACCCTGTAGGTTTGGCATTTTTTGTGTTGTCTCTGACTCATTTTGGCACTTTTTAGTGCAATATTAATTACTGTGCATCCATAAGGCATCATATAACTTGAATATAATAAATCAGAAACTCTGTAGAACAGAAACAGACTACATAAGTAAAACGTGTATACAGTTGTATTCAATGTGATTTTCTTTTAAACAGGAGGAAGCAATGGCCACAAGATGGCATTGCTGGATAAGGAATGAAACTGGTCCCTTGTACATTGTCTAGGAAGAAATCTGGAAATGTTGAAACTTTATTCACCTATATTTAAAGAAATATTTCTAGCATACTCTCCTTGGCAGCAAAGGGGTTAAAGCAGCTCTTAAATGGATACTGTCAGCTTTTCCCCTAATTTTCAAATTCATAACAGCAGCTGTCCTGTTGACTTTACAGTGATTAAAAAATCCACACATGCCACAGGATTTTCTATGTACTCAAATTTAGTTTATTTTTTTTTTATGTATTCTAGTTAAACATAAAACTTGAGTGGTCCACCTTGAATAACACTGGCTGCTGCCCCTGCGCATTCCCAAGTAGTATACTGTGCTGAACCCTGGGCAAACTTATTCATGGTGAGTTTGAATTTTTTTAAAGTGCCAGACAAATATAGTGCCTGTTAATGTAAGATAGTCTGAGATCTGAATGAGTATTTTTATTTAAGAAACATTGGTCTAACCTTTTTAATCCTCTAGTTGAAAATTCCATCCATGACTCCGGGCATGTGCATCAGCATTGATACTAATGTGCACGGCCTTATTCTTATTGGGGTCTCTTCACGAATGGGTCGGAATGCCTGTGTATCTGAGGCACGCAGGCATTCCTATTCCTGAATGGTGTGCAGCAGTGATTTGTGCACCCCCAGTGGCATTCATTACGGGTGCACTGGATCCCCCAGCCACCCGAGCAGCTCCACGCCAGGGGCAGGACAGGGGCATGCCAGGGGACATGATCTGTGCAATGCCCATGCACAGTGGCACTACACACTGTGCCAGGGCTGAAAAATCTATGTGAGAGGGGACCCTGCCATAAATAGTTATGCGTCCCCCACAGGTTACCTGCAGGGCGTGGCAGCAATGGAATCTCCCTACACGCACTTGCCGAACCCTGATGGGCTGTCTGGGAGGGCTGGGGTGGCAGTTCGGGTGAACGCACATTCTTTTCTTCAGCAGTATACACGCCATCCCAGGATTCACTACAGGACCCGGGGCAGGCATCCGATTGAATGCCCACCTGCATGACTGTGCTCCTCATCTATGTTGCTGCGCCCTCCTGTGCATGGGTGTGAAGCAGCATGTTTCATGTGTAGTTAATGAATAGATGCCACTGAACCAGCTAGCTACTTGTTTGAGTAAAAATGTAGGAATCATTTCTAAAGTGTGGTAAACCCATTCCTCCCATCTCCCAATTCGTTGTTAATTTTTCCATACTAATACTCAACAATTTTGTCCCCCCCAAGGAATTTCTTGATGAATCTGCTTATTTTGTTAAACCACAGTCCAAGGAACCAGCACTTAAAGGAAAACTACACCCAAAACTTGAAAAAATATATGTTGTACAGAGTGTTTTAATTTGTATGTGAAGTTCTAGTGTTTCCTTCCCTCTGACTGGTATTAGGGGTTTTTCCCAAATTAGCTTGCTAGCTTTAGGCTAGTTTTACGACCCCTGGGGATCTTCATGCCTGATTGTGTAATTGTATTTCTTGTTCCCACAGTGCATCTTGTCTCATGTGACTGTGATGTAAGAGAGACCCAACATTCAGCACACACATGCCAAACAAACTAAATATCTTGGAAGCTTTACAAGCTGCACAAAAATTACCAGTAGCAAAGTTTTTCAGGACAGTAAAACCTTTAGGATGAGGGTGGTCACCAAGCTGAATTCTATAGATTTTAAAATATAGCCATCTCTATTGTTGTGAACTGATTGTAATGCAATGCTTTCTGCTGGATTTATGGGCTCTGCCACATCACCATCACATGAAACAATGTGCATTGTAGGACAAAGAAATGCAATAAACCTATTTGATATGGAGATCTTCAGGGGTCGTAAAACTACCCTAGAGCTAGCAGGCTAATTTAGGAAAAACTCCTAATACCAGTCAGAGGGAAGGAAACACTAGAACTTCACATACAAATTAAAACACTCTGCACAGCATATCTTTTTTCAAGTTTTGGATGTAGTTTTCCTTTAAGGACTGCAGAAGGCCAACAGTGAAGACAAACTCCTGGTGGGAATAACTTTTTCTTTAAATCTTCTTAAAGTGCAAACATGAGCAAATGCTCTCCAGGTAGACACAGCAGACTAGTATCTCGGTCCCTCGACTGTATGGTCTTCATCAGGGTGTGTGTGTCTCTGAAACAATGGAGACCAGTTTATAACTTACATATCTTAAAGTGGCAGTGCATACATAATAATGAATGTGACTTAGCCTCGTGGGAATTTATAAAGTTAACCCCAGACATATAAATAGGAATCACCGTTAAAAATACAATGATCACGGGGGCACTAGAGAGCCAAGCATCAGACTGGTCGTGTTTGCATCAGCTCCTGCAGAGCCACCGACTTTCAGCCTTTATATATTAACAAATTTGGCTTTTTCATCTCGATTTTCTGGGAAATTCAGTTACAGAAACTCCCATGCTACAGATCAGTATCAAACTTCAGTATGGGATGTCAGAGGGAGCAGAGGAGAGAGAATCTCCAAAACCTGCACAGCTAACTCGGCTACTAATGCAGCAGCCAGGCCCTAGCCAGGCCAGCATCTCAGGAGAACCACCACCTTGGGAACAGGTCCCAAAGGCAGTGGGCAACCTTGATAAAAAGGTTGAAAACATCTTAGAGCACCTGGGAATGCAGGATACAAAAACTGACAATTTATTTATTTAGTTTTTGTTGACCAGGTAGGGTGCACTAGCCATGGCAATGACTATTTTCAGGCACGACCCGGGAGGTTACAGAAACAATACTTTAGAGGAACAAGAGTAGCAGTGTAGACAATAAAACAATCCATACTTGTACAATAGGAATACAGTGCAGGCAGGGAAAAAACGACAGGTACTAATTAAGTGTAATAGCAATGTCTAAAGCAGATATAATGAAGCAATACAATAAACGGGACCGAAAGGCAACATAGAATCACAAATCTAGTAAGATAATACAATGATGACTTAAATACTAGCAATAGTCAGCAGGAAGGATATTTGAGGATAGGGAAGTAGATAAGTTGGGAAGATAGTAAAGGGATGGGTTAGATGGCTTGGGAAGTTAAAGTAAGATAGGAGAAGAGAACCGAGAAACTGAAAGACAGGTCAGAAAGGTGGCAAGAGGAAAGTGCCGAGCGAATTTTGGGGCAAGATTCTGTGTAGGTGGTTGGTGGTTGCAGGAGGTAGGAGACATAAAGGCTAGGGAGGTTTAAAACAGGCACAGGTGCCAGATTCTGCGAGATGGTCATGTAGCAGTTTTTTGAAAGAGGCATGGGATGGAGCTTGGCGTGTGGTTAGAGGGAGGGAGTTCCAGTGTAGTGGGGCATGACAGGAGAAAGTGCTAGCACCTTTGGAAGAGCTGTGCCTGGGAACAATGACAGGGGCATTGGCCGCCGAGCGTAGACCATAGCTGGATGTTTGGTTTAGAAATATACTGCCAGGGGCTTGGGTGTTTGGGTTCTGATTATGCTGTCTGTGATTGAGCCACACGTACAGACTCTAGAGGCAGACGGAGAAAGCCAACGCAGTTCAGAGTAGAGGAGGCAGTGGTGTTTCATCCAGTGTGAAGAGGTAACATAGCGACAGATATTGTTGTAAGTGGCATCCCATTTCCAAAGTATAGTTTTACCTGCAGAGGCACAGGTAGCAACTCCATAGGTGAGCGACAGGAGGAGTATACCACGTGCTATGGCAAGCCTGGCTGAGGGGATGAGCACATAGCTGGAGCAATAGGCAATGCCAAGTTTCATACTGACCATCTTACAGGTCCGCTGGATGTGGAGATCAAAGGTAAGGGACGGATCAAGAGTGATGCCCAGATATTTAAAAGAGGGTACCACCCAGACAGATGAACCATTTAAATCAGAGACATTGAAATTTGGTTGAGAGCGTTTGAGTTTAGCCTTAGAGCCGAATAGCATGGCCTGTGTCTTGGATACATTTAAGACAAGTTTATGGTTAGACAGCCACTGTTGAATTTGGTGGAAATCTTGGGAGAGATGCTGATTTATTTCAGTAATGGTATTCTCACTGGCATGCAGAACAATGTCGTCGGCATATAACAGGAGGCAGTCAGGTGGAGGTTAGTGGTGATGTTGTTTATAAAATGGTAAAGAGCAGGGGACCAAGGATAGACCCTGTGGAACACTGATGTTAATAGTTGCTTTGTCAGATAAGGTAGAGTTATATTTGACTAGTTGTGTCCTGTCTGAAAGGTAGCTACCAAACCACACAATGACATTCGTGAGAAACCTGATGATTTAAGAGCCGCTAGAGGAGGGGCTGGTCAACAAGGTCGAAAGCTTTCATCATGTTGATAAAAATTGCCCCTGTCAGAAGACCTGAGTCCATTGCCTCTAGGGTATCGGATGCAGTGACCATGGCCAAGAATGTGAAAGAGAGATCCAAGTGAACGTCAAGCAGCAGTTGCTCAGCTTGCAACTGAAAACTCATATCTTCTCACCTGCCTTGAGACTCTGGAAAATGCAACACAGGCTACAAACGTTTGCATGCTTGTCCTCCCAGGGGGTATAGAAGGAGAGAACTTGGTATCTTTTTTGAGAGCATGGCTTGTGGATGTACTGTATTACCAGAGGAAGTGGGGATTGATGGCTTAGACATTAAAAAAGCTTATCGGATTAACTTCTGAACCTGCCAGTTAAATCAGGATACCCCACACACTATCTTGATTGTAACAGCTGGAATGAATGTGTGGGATTGACTTTTAAACTGGGCCAAACTGAACCATCTGCTTCAATTTGAAGCTACTGGTATCAAATTTTTCCAGACTGGTCGTTTGCCACCTACAGCCGCAGGAAAATGTTTGACCCGCTCAGAGAGCAACTAAGAGTTCTCAGGGTGGTGCACTCGCCCCTTGCTCCTGTGAGGCTTTGCATAATATATGGTGGGAAAGTTCACAGACCCCAAGGAAGCCAAGAAAAGAATGGATAAAATTGCAGCAGAATTCAGATCAGCTGCACCAGTTCACAAAGATGAGGAGACTGACACAGAGACTGATCCCTAAGGTTGCCGTCCGAACTTTCTCTTTCCATTTTGTCCCTGCTATGATTTGAGAACACAATCCTTTTGTAGGGATGAATCTCTGAGTCCGTGGTTCAGGAGGAGTTCTTAATTATATTGTTATAGATCTATATGTTTAATATTTGAAAAGTTGATGAAAGTTACCCTCCCCCATAGTGTATATGATACTTAAGATGGCGCGCCTCTACTAATTGTGCATTACAGTTTTTGGTCTTTTTGGCACGAATGAGATTCATTGACTTTTTGTTGATGGGAACCTTCCTTTTGAACAAGTGTGAAACTATTCTGGCCTCAGATTAGACTGATTTTGTTTTCTTGAGGTCTAGGATAACACTGGAGGGGGGGAGCAGGATGTTTCCTGTTTAAATTGCAGTATAGAAAGCAATTGTCGTGGTTTACACTAGAGATCTGATGAAAAATATATTTTTTCCCTAATATAGGAATGGTTTAGTGGAAGCAGTGACTATGGTATGGTCACGATGGATCTATACCTTAGTTCATGGATGTTTTGTACTTCCACGTGTCATGACTTGGTGAGAATATCTATAAAATTAGTGTAAGTCATAAGTCAGTATGATGGTTCCCCATATGAGCTCCAGGAAATTTTCTAATTTTGGTGCCCATTATTCAGTACCTGGTGACTGGCCATTTTAGTGGAGAACTTCTCCGACTGGTTCCTAGAGTGAGCCGAAGGACTCTTGCCAAACCTGCTCTCCAGCTTCTGCCCTCTGCTGCTTTTAACTGCTTTTCTTCTCCTCTGAATTTTACTGTGTGAAACCTGTTGAAATTGCTGCTACTCAATTACAACTGCCATTTAATTGCTGAATTTGCTGTTAAATAATTACAACTGCTACTTAATTGCTGAAATTGCTGCTGTCTTAATTACAAATCTGTTTATTTGCTTAATTGTGCTGACAAATCTGCATTCGCTATTTCCTGATTCACAAATTGTATTACTTGCTCTGCAGCTGTGACCTTCATTCTATACCTTCATTTTTACTTTTGTTCCCCAGTTGCTCTACTCTCCCTTTCCATTGCTTTCTCCTCCTAAATCCCCTGCAGCTCGGCGTTGACCTACCGCCCCCCCAGCTCCTTTGTCTCTCTCTCTCTCCTACCTTCTGAGCTTATTCCTGCCCCTGATTAAGCTAATTCTTCCCCAGAAGCCTCCGGTCCCCTGCTGCTAAAATGTTGTTGTGCATCCAGCCCTGACGCCTACTCCTACCTTAAGTAATCGAACCCTCTGCTCTCTCTCTCTCTTCCACAGACTCAAGCCCCCTGACCAGGTGCGCTACCCAGCAGTGCAGCTTTCACTTCAGATGCCACCCAACTCACCCTCCACTGCTGCAAGGATAATCAGATATGGCTCCTCTAAGGAGCTCCAGGAAATTTTTCTAATTTTGGCGCCCATTATCCAGTACCCGGTGATTGGTCGTTTTAGTGGAGAACTGATACCGATTGGCTCCTAGAGCGAGCCGAAAGGACTCTTGCCAAACCTGCTCTCTGCTGCTTTTTAGCTGCTTTTCTTCTCCTCTAAATTTTTTCCACTCTCCCCCCACCCCATCACTCTTTAAATCTACTTGCTGCACCTCAGATTTCACCCAACAGTGCAGCTCGCCCAAGTGAAACCCAGCAGTATCCACCCTTGGAATCATTCACATTTTCTCTCCCTGCATCACCTTGTACTGTTTCTGCCTGTTAATATCAAGTAGCTCAGTCTTTAGACTTTTCTTAGCAGCTCGGTCCCCATTTCTCTACTGATGCTGCTTCTTTCTTCTACACCTTAAACTCTACCTTCACTTTTAACACTCTACCTTCACTGCTGCACCTATCTCCCATTTTACCTATTCTGTGTCACTCTCACCTGACCATGTCACCCACCCTCTCCCTCTCCCTCCATATCCTCCTCCTGATTCTCTTACTCACTTACCTTCCCTCCCCTCCAATCCCTTCCTTCTGCCCCTTTCCGACAGCTTGCCCCAGCCTTGTCTCACCACATCCACTCACCTCGCCATGCCCCTCCATCAGATGCCCCCACCCACCTACCTCTCCACAGCCCACCCCTGCACTCTCCTATCCCTCCTCACACACCCCATGTTTCCTCCCTCTTCCCTTTCACCCCTCCCTACTCCCTCCCACCTCCTAAACCTCAAGGCTCTCTACTGCTGCTTAAACCTCGCCATCCCACCCTCCACTCACAGTTCTGGCAGATTTAAACACCCCTCACTACTTCCCCTCTCCCTCCTCCTCCTGCTCCTGCTCCTCGCCGGTGACATCCAGCCCAACCCCAGCACCCAATGCCCCAATCCACCGTCACCCCAACCACTACCCTTCCTGGGTCTTCCATCCCAGACCTCATCCTCTCTACCTAAGGGTCTCCAGATTTTCATCTAACTGCCGAGCTTCCTTCTCAAAATTGATGCCCTAAATGTATGGCTTACCCAATATCTCCCGGACATACTCTGCATTTCTGAAACTTGACTATTTGTCAGAATCTCTTAACTTCTCTCTCTCACCATTCCTGATTTTAACCTATTCCACCAAGACAGAGGTAAGCGAGGTTGGGAAATAGCCTTGTACATCAGGCAATCCATCTCCAGCTCTATTATTTTCAATGAATCCACCCTTCCTCCCACTAACTCATTATTGCCCACTATCCCTTCCCTCCTCTGCCCCCCCTTTATATTGGTGCTCTGTATGCCCTGCCTAAGGCCTTGCCCAACTCCATCATCAAGGTCATCTCCTGTATCTCCACCCTCATCTCCAATGGTGAACTTTTGCTCCTAGGCAACTTCAATCTTGACTGTCTCTTCTCATCTGCCAAGCCTACCACCCCAATGATTGAGGCTCTCAGCCTCTCTCAGCTTATCCAGGAACCTACCCATCTAAACCCTCGGTCCCAAAACCACTCCCTTCTAGACTGGATATTATCCTCCCACCCCCACCACATCTCTGCTTCGGGCATCCTCTCCAATGCCCTCAGCGATCACTGTATTAGCTATTGCATTCTCAAAATCCACACTCCCCACCCCCCTTCCGAATTCGTATGGTCCTGCCTCTTCCACTCCCTTGACGAAATCAACCTGCAGCATGATCTCCTAAATGCTGACTGGCAACCTGTCTTCTCTGCCCTGGATGTTGATCTTGCTTATCCCATTTCTACAACATCTTTAATTGTAGCTGGGACCTTCATGCACCCCTTAGAAAAGTTAGGGTGAAATGATACCACCACCCTTGGATTACTTCTGACTATATCGCCATGTGTCATGCCCGGGACAAAGCCTGGAGACTTTACAAAATCATCCCACGTTCTAACTGACCTCCTAACTTACAGAAAACTCAGAAACAGGTGCAACAGGCTATTCGCCTGTCCAAGGCATCCTATTCTAAATCCCAGCTTGAAAAGAGCCAAAACTCCCTGCTTCTGTCTGAAAGGTGATCCACTCCTCCTGCCCCCCAACAAGCTGCTTCGGTCCTCAAAATCGATGGCTCCCTGTCTCTAACCTCGTTTCTGTAACTGAAGTTTTCAACAAGTTCTTTGTCTCTTGTGCCCTGCCTGACTCCCTCCCCAATCCACCTGGCTCTTCCTGTCCTCCTGAATCTCCCTCCCCTCCCACCGGCTTCCTCTTTCCTTCTTTCTCTCCTCTTAAAGTTTACTCTGCTCTCATCTCTCTCAGACCCTCCAAATCAAGCCCTGATGGTCTCCACCCTAGATTGCTCCACATCTCCGCTCCTGCAATAACTGCCCACTTGACATATATACTAAATCTCTCGCTACTGCTACTGTTCTGAAAGCCTGGAAATCAGCCAAGGTCCTACCCTTATTCAAGGGCAGTGATCCATCATCCCCTGGACATTATCAGCCCATCTCGCTCCTCCCATCCCTTGCTGAAGTCCAGGAATACCTCATTCTTGCAAAGCTCTCTGACTTTCTCTCCTCTAACTCTCTATCACCTGTACAATCAGGTTTTTGGAAGCAACACTCCACTATCACCTCTCTGCTGTGTGTCACCGACTCCATCTTTATTGCAATGGACCATAGCCAAATCACTGCTGCTCTCTTCATTGATTTGGCTAAAGCTTTTGTCTCTGTCTCCCACCCACTCTTCCTTCAAAAACTTAATTAATTTGGCCTTGCTAAGCCTGCAGTTGACTGATTCCATTCATACCTCCAAAATAGACAAAAGTCAGTTCTATAGGTGATGCATTCTCTGATCCTCTCCCTATCCTCCCCGGGGTCCCTCAGAGCTCTATCCTTGGCCCCATCCTCTTCTCTCTCTCTCTCTTCATAAATGATCTTTCCTCTGTCTGTCTCTCCTCCAACATGCACATGTACACAGATGACACTGTCGTCTATGCCTCCGGCCCATTCCATGACAGCGTTCTCCCCAGTCTCCAAAACGATTTCAACAGAGTTCTTTTTTTTTGAAACTTCAAGTTTATTTCAACTGACATGCATAAGTACAGTGTACATCAGTTAATCCATCATGAGAAAATTACAGTCGGTACAACTTAATTTATACATCCTTAATAAATAGCAGTTTTTAGTAGAAATTTAACAATGCCTTTTCTTGTTGTTTCCAGTTCTTATCCAGTCTGACCGTGGGAGGGAAGTGGTTGCCTACTTCCCCACTCACAGGTCCCATTTTCAACAGTATGGCTGTCCTTAATAACTGTGGATCAGCGATGGAAAAGACTGTTCACTTTGAAGCCTATCTTGTCTAAAATAGAACAATTTGAAATGTTTCTCTGTTTTTACTCCATAAGACTGCATACCTTAGTTTTTAGTATAATTAAACAATGATAAACAATAATAAACAGAACAGGGGGAGAGGAAATCAATTCTCCCCCATTGGACAGGATATATGGCCTATTGTCCCTTGGTATTTAACTTGATTCTGTTTATTTATGTTTATGTTGTACATATTCTTAATAAATTTGATTTAAACACAGTGTCCTAGCTGGTGTTCATTTGTTGTTTCTACACCATAGTTTAGGGTCAGCCAACATCTGGCGATTGCTTTACCTGCTGCTGCCAGGAGAATACCTGCAAAGTACTTCTTTTGGTTGGAGTATTTGCCCTTTGGGGGCAGGCCTAGTACTAAAGTGATGAAGTCCAGGGATTCTTGGGCTCCTGTCATTTGCTGAAAGCGCTACCCCACCGAGCACCAATAGGGTCTTAATTTTGGACAGCCCCAGAAGATGTGGAAATGGTTCCCCACCTCCCCACAATCTCTCCAGCATTTGTTGGAGCATCCAATTTTATAGTGTCTGGTTCTAGTTGGGGTGTCATAAACTGTATCAGAATTTTCCATCTGAACTCCCTTCAGTTATTAGAGGCAGAGGTGGAAACACTCCATCCTTGGATCCTTTACCTATCTGCCTCACTTAGCTGTATAATTGCTTCTTTCTCCCATTCTGTTTGGCATTGTGCTCCAGGTGAGTCCTTCAGGGCCATTCTGCACGCCACCAACTGGGAGATCAGGTGTGTTTTTCCAGTCAGGGGGATCACTTCAAACAATGTCTGCTCTAAAGGATGGGGGTCTTGTTGCACCTCTGCTATGTGCATGGTAGATCTTAAGAAAGAAGTAACCTGGAGGTATCTATAAAAATGTGATGTGGAAAGACAGAATTCTCTCTGCATTTCCTGAAAGGTCTTAATTTGTCCCTGTGAAATAAATTGTTGAAAGTGCACTAGGCCTTGTCTTTGCCACCGGGAGAAGATGTGATCTAGTCTCGGGGGGAGGGGGACTGGACACAGTGTATTATTTCTGTTCTGGTGGAAAAGGAGTAGCCCATCCCCAAGTCTTTCTTCACATCCCCCCATATTCTGTACATCTGCTTCAGCCATGGGTTTGCTATTTTCTTTTTACTTAAATGTTCATGAGGGCTTGAGAAGTCCATGCTCAGATTCACCTCTGGGTTGTTCCCCTGTTCCTGCATGACCCAGGTGTTACTAAGGTCTTTTTTTTAATGTTACCCACAGGGTTAGTTGTGCCATCTGATAATACATTTTTAAATTTGGGACCTAACCCACCTTTAGTCCTGGCCTTAAGTGTGTCCCAGGAGAATCTGGGCCTCCTGGTCCCCATATAAACCCGATGCAGGGCTTTGTTTTTTTTCAGTCAGAACTTGGTACCTGTAAGGGTAAGGAGTCAAACAGGAACATGAGATGAGGATATATTCATTTTTGGAGTCTACTTTTCCAATTAAAGAGAGGGAATCAGCTCCCACATCTTCAGGTCTGTAAGTATTTCCTTAAGTAACTTTCCACAGTTAACTTGGTATAATTGTCTAATGTCTAAGGGGGATGCAAATGCCTAGGTATCGGATTATGGTAGAGACCCATTTGTATGGGAACAGCTGAATTAGTTCTGGGGTCTTGGGGCCGCTGATCAGGAGTATCTCAGTTTTGTCTTCGTTAATTTTAAAGCCTGAAATCGCCCCGTATCTGGTCAATATTTCCTGTAGTTTAGGGAAGGATTCCAGTGGGTTGCTCAGATATAACAAGGTGTCATCTGCATAGAGGAAGATTCTATTTTTCTCTCTGCCCACCCTTATCCCCTTTATCCCTGGGTGTGACCTAATAAGTTCTGCTAGGGGTTCCATGCTAAGGGCAAACAGGATGCGGGTTCAGGGGCCTCCCTCTGTGGTTCCCCGTTGTATATTCAGGGGCTCCGAGGCTGTTCCGTTTACTTTGATTCTTGCCTGGGGGTTATGATACAGTGCCTTAGTCCAGGTCCTAAATTGCTCTCCAAAGCCAAATCTGGTGTGCTCTTCCATCAGGAACCTCCAATTTAAGCGGTTGAATGCTTTCTCAGCATCGATCGCTATAGCAACATGATGTACTTTAGCTGATTTCTCATGATATAGAATATTAAGGAACCTTCTAATGTTGTTTTTCAAATATCAATTTGGAACAAAGCCAGCTTGGTCTGGATGGACCAGCTCCGGTAGTATTGCATTGACCCTGTTAGCTAGTATTTTAGTAAACCTCTTCAAGTCTACATTAAGAAGTGAGGTAGGCCTGTATGAGGCACATTGACCCGGTGTCTTTCCTTCCTTCGGTATTACCGTTATGAAGGCCTCTCTCCAAGAGGAGGGGAAGTCCTCTTTTGTTTCTCCAGAATTGAAGCTCTTTACCAAGAGTGGGGTCAGGGAGGTCATAAATTTCTGGTAGAATTCCACATTGAACCCGTTGGGCCTGGTGATTTACCACCCTTCATATTTTTAATTGTATGAATGACCTCTGCTGTGGAGATTGGGGGCATCTAATTGCTGGCTGACTTCTTTGGAGAGTTTTGGGAGGGATACCTGGTTCAAAAAAGTTTTGGCCTGTTGTGAAGATTGTGGGGTGTCTGGGTCAGCTGCATACAGAGTTTTATAAAATTATTGTAACGCTTTTGCTATCTCTTTAGGGGTATAGTGGGTGATTGCACCTGCTTGCCTGGGTGTGTGAATTCTTTAACATACCGGTTGGCGTGAGCTTTGCGAATACAGAAGGCCAAGAGCTTTCCTGCTTTATTCCCAGATTCGTAATATTTCTGGTTGGAATAACATAGTTTTCCCGTGTTGTTGAGTTCTTCTCTGATTTGGTGGGTAGACTTGTGCTTGTCTATGGTCTACAATTGTTTTAACTTTGATTCCAATGAGTTTTGTTTGTCCCTCTGCTGTTTTTGTTCCACCTGGAGGCATAGGAGATGACCTCTCCTCATATTACTGCTTGTAAGCCATCCCAGAAGCACCTTGTGTCTGGGCCCTCTATTTTATTATGTCTCTGGTAGTCCCTGTGTTACACCAGGGTTATGCCCCCTATCGTCCCACATACACCTCGCCTCACATACACCTCACACTGTATTCCTGGTCTATTATACTGTGATACTGCTATTTTGCACTAACATATAGATATATGCACCCATCATATAAGCATGAGTGCTAGGAATGTGCTTTGCTGCTAATATATGCTAATGTTTATCATGCATGATTCATTATACCTCATTATAATACATTTATCTGGATTATGTTTATCTTTTACATATATTCCATATATATCTATCTAATAATCACTGATAAGATGACTCTGAGGGATCATCAGTGATTATTGTATACCTATATTCTCATATATGTAGTGTGTTTTAGTTGGTATGCCACGTGTAATAGAATCCTGTCAGCACTTCTCTTTGTCTAAGCAAGCTGACAGAGAGAGAAAACCTTTGTTATGTCTTTATGTCTTATACTGTACATAAGCAAGAAATGCCACGTGTAGTTTGAACCTGTCAGCATTTCTTTTGTCCAAGCTATAATGCTAATGAAGTATATTCTGTCTCATATGATACTCATTAGTAATTATGTCTCTTAAGTCATCATCCAATGGAGAATGACTTAGGACCAATATATATTGTTTCTCATATCTGTAACTATGAGGTAATCTCTGTTGCTATGCGGTTATCTGTAGTATTTAGCTGTCTGCAACCTACTGTAGCTTCTCTAGAAGAGCAGGGGGAGAGAGAGAATTAGATCTTGGAGAACCTGAGATCCTACAATCCTGAGATTATGTACATTCTTCAGGAGTGAGTGAGAAACCCATCTCCCTTGTGATTTTCCTTGTCACCTGCTTGGTGTAAGTAGTCTAATAAACATTCATTAGTACTCTTGCTTGTTTATGCATGTTTCTTGGCAGACTCCGAAGACACAAGAATCTGTATTATTAGTATTATTATTATTTACTCTACTATCTGAGATTGTTTACGTAACACCTGATGACTGCTTGTATGTGGGTCTGGAAGTCCTCGCTGCCTAACAATGATGTATTCATTTTCCAGAACATACATCTACTCCAATCTCCCAACTGTAGGACCAGAGTGACTGCAGAGTGGTCTGAGACTAGTCTGGGATGAACAGAGCATTTTTGCAATTTGTGAAGGTCTGTGTTGCTGCAGAGGAAATAATCTATTCTGGAGTGCAAGTCATTGGGGTTAGAATAAAAGGTGTAGTCTTTCATAGAGCCATTAAGTTACCTCCTGACATCTAGGAGAGCCAGCTCCTGCATACCTCCTCTGACCGCTTGACTCATGTTTTTGTTCGTAGAGATATTCTGAGAGGAGTGGTCCACCCAGGGGTTTAGGATGCAGTTGAAATCTCCTCCTAGCAAGACCATGCTCTCCCCTAACATAGATATTTTTTGGAATTTTTTTTGTAAAATGTTGGGTCATCAATATTGGGGGCATATATGTTTATCAGGTGTATTCTCTGGGGAAAAAAAGTTTTCCTGTGACGATTACCCCCCTGCCATTTTCAAGTGATTCCTCTGCTATAATTTCTAAAGGTAGATCCCTTTTGAACAAGATTGTTGTTCCTGTTTTTTTTCCTGAGGGATGGGAGGCCCCCACCACCCTGCCCACCCAAGAACGCTGTAGTTTAGAGTGCTCCTCACTCGAAAGCCTTGTTCCTTGTAGCAAGCAAATATCCATTTTAAGTTGTTTAAGGTAATGTAGAATTTTTGTGCATTGATTGGTGAGTTGAAACCCTGGACATTCAGAGATGTAACTGTTTTTAAGGTACCCATTTCTCTCTTGTGCTCTTCCAATAGTCGAGGGGTCTCCACCCCCTCCCCCTAGCCAAGGTGTCTTGTTTATCCCTCCCCTCCTGGATTTGTACTTCCTTCTCAAAAGGTTTCCAGCTATTGAACTTGTGCAAACTTGTATTTGCCATGTCGGTTCTGTATAACATAGAACATCGATAACAATAAGAACAGATAAACTATCTAAACTTAACATTGCTAAGAGTAACTCTAACTATACAATAAAATAAAATTGTCCTCAATGAACAACTTCCTAGGCATAAAACTTCATGTGAATGGTCCCCCATGGGAACAGGGGAGATGAAGTGTTGGCTACTGTGACTGTGATGTAGGCAGGCCTGACCTAAAAGTGTCAGGATGTAGCAGTCACCTTGTGTTGAGGTGCAGTGCCCTAGTGGCAGTTGTGCATCTCTGTGGTGTCTAACAGCTGCCTGAGCAGCGAGGGGGAGCTGCCCCGCACTGGGACCTGGATTAAAAGTAGGTGTGCTCCTTATTTGCCAGCAAGTTCAGGATATTCATGAGTTGCATTAACTACAACCTATCCCCACCAAGCCTGGGTCATTATCCAGTTTGTTGGGCCCATGTAACCTGAGTGATGGGGTTAAGAAGCCCTCCCTCACATCCCAGCCCCCATCTACACTCATCCACAGCCCCCCAATGCAACAGAAACAGGGGAGGAAGAAGGAAAACCAGAAACATCAGAAACATCAGGACTTCATTGTGTTACAGGGCCCAACAAGAGCCATTTCACCACTACCCATTTTGCCCTCAGTCCTTTAACTGCCCCAAATTTTAGTGTTATTTTAGGTCAAATGGTTAAAGCCTAATTGTTGCTTACTAAATTATGATTCATAAAAGTTCAGTCTTGCGTGAGAGTCCTCCGTGCCTGGAACAGAGGAGGTGAGGCGCAGATGAGGAGCAAACCACATTGGCCCGCTTCCTGCCCGAACCACACGGTTCAAATTATCAGGAGTTCATAAAGAAGCTGAAGCTCACAAAGCAGGAAAGCTCTCAAAATATGTTGTACCTCAGGTCAAGTTGGTGTCCAGTTGCTCCTCTCCACTCCCCCTCTCTAGTTGTCTGTTCTGGCTGTCCCTCTCGAGTAATTCCTTCAGGTCCCTGCTAAGATATGAGGGCCATGCAACTGATGTAGTTTGCATTCGTCTTGGTTTTCCAGCCCTCCACCAGTCCGCACGGGCGATCTCATGCTCCAAGGTGTCTGCTTGAAAGTCGGGGCACCTGAGGCCCATCTTACGTAGGGCTGGGGCTGCCTCCCTCAACGAGTCATACATAACTGGGCCATTCTCAGTGAAAATTCTTAGCTGAGCAGGGTAGTACAGTTGCATTTGGATTTTCTTCTCCTTGGCTTGTTTAATTACATTTCTCATTTGGCGCCTTTTGTCATTCAAAAAGTCTGAGAAGTCCTGATAGAAAAAAATTCTCTGACCATCCAGTTGTAAATCTCTGAGCTTCCAGGCTGTTTGCAGGACCCGCTGTCTATCTTGGTAATTTAGCATTCAGACCACAATCGAGCGGGGGTAGGCTGACTGCTCCTTGGGCTTCTGTGCTAGTGATCGGTGAGCCCGCTCGATTGATAGAGGTACTTTATCAGGGATCTGCAGGACCGATGTTAGGATATGCATCATGAATTCTTCCATTGTTGCAAATGTTTTTTCCATATCTTCAGGGACACCATAAACTCGAAAATTGTTCCGACGGGCATGGTTCTCTTGATTGTCGATTTTTAGTTGAAGTTCTTTCTCTATCGCCAACAAGTAAAGGATTGCCCTGTTGTGTTGGCTGGTAGAGTCGGCGAGAGTGCCTATTGCTTGCTCCGCTGCCATTGTCCGGGTGTCTATTTTTTTCATATCAGCCCTGAGGTCCGCTACCGAAGACTCTACTCATGAAGGGTCTTAATAATGCCATCTAACTTCATGAGGATGGTGTGTTGTTCTCCTAGCTCCAGATTTTCTTTGGAGTCTGCAAGGCTATGAACCAATGAGACATGGCAGTAGCCCTGGGCCAGGCCCATCGCTTATCCTCGTCCATCAGGGCTTTTATTTTTGGCTGAGTGAGAGTTTTTGGCCCTGATTTTACTTGTCGCCATTGTTCTATAGATTTTAGTGATTGCTTTGGCGAGGTTTCGATTTATTGCTGTTTTTTTTTTTTTTTTAATAAAATAGCGTGCGGCTCCCGGAGCTCCCAAATCAGGCTGTCATCTAGTCCGTGACATCACCAGTGTCACAAATGCACTCAGCAGGTCAGGCCCTCTGCTCCCACAGTGCCAACCTCAGAGCGCAATAGTGTGAACAGGTAACAGACAGGGTAACCCTCCTGTCTGCTTTTGGGTCCGAATCACCTTTAGTCTCAAGTTCTGGGGGGGATTCAAACTGTGAAACTTATGCTAGCGTACCCAATGTACAGGCTCAGATACATACCTTCTTTGGGGATTGCGGTACAATCTTAAGCCAGGGGCACCAAGCCAGGCTTCCAAAATGAACCCTTAAAACTCTATAAGAGAACTTGGGTATATTCTTACCTTTTTCCCAGTTTAGTAACACCATCAAGCCCTTCAAAATAGCTGTCAGACTTAACCAGGTATATATCACACATGCAAAAAGAACTTGGAAGACACACCCAGGCAGTATCTTGAAAAAAGATGATACAAATATGAAAAATGTAAACACAGAACAATATATCAAGGAGCTCACAATCACATAAACGAACAAGGGAAGATTACAAAACAAAACTCCTACCACAATGCATTTAGATTTTTGGCTATCTAAGGCATTACCTCTGGAAGTGCATTTAAAGTTAGATCAGAGAGCTGTGTCTCTCTGGAGTCCCAAGATGAAAATATCATCACTTCAGATACAAGTATCAGTTTAAACTCTATGTCTCCACGCTTCTGTGAGTCCTCTAGCTCCTCCTTTTAGAATATAAAATTAAAAAATTATTTCCTATCAGAGGTATTGTAAATAATGTGACTTCAGAAGAAAAAGACATTTCCTAAATGATGAGAGTCTTTAATCAAGCATTTCCTTTGAACTGGTGGCTGGTTCCTGTTTTCCCAAGGAACATCAAAGGGTTTATGATGTTTTAACACATTGTGTTATCAATAGATTCCTCTAGGAAATCATAAAAGTTTATTAGGCTTATCCTCTGGCAGATGGCCAGAGCCTTAATTAAGAACAGACAGGAAACTCTAGGTTTCCCCTTTACTAGTCAGTTTCACACATTCTCTGGTCAGTTTCACGTATCCTGTAATTTAAAAGGCCAAATCTCACAGACTGACATTTCATACACTGGCCATTTATTTATAGTACCAATAACATACAATAATCATAACTATCTGGCCAAGCATCACAAACGGAAGTCAATTTCAACAGAGTTCAGTCCTGGTTCCACTCTAACCAGCTAAAACTCAATGCCAAAAGACAGTTACCATGGTTTTGGTTCCAGACAGAAACTGGCCTCCATCCTCTCCCCATGGCATCACCATGCTGGATGGCTCACCCTCGAGATGGTCTCTGCCTTCAAATACCTGGGTGTCTGGCTGGACAGTCACCTCGATTTCTCTACACACATCAATGTCATCTGCACCAAACTCCAGCCCAAACTTTGCAGTCCTCTACTGCCAGAAAGCCAGCCTCCCTCTCCCTACTAGACATTAATTGGTACCTAAAACAATTTTGCACTGACCCTGGTTCAGGAATGTACTTGAGATGCTGGAGGTCGGCAGGGGAAGGAGAGGACTGAGTGTCCGGAGGACTGCTGTCCTATCCTGTGGGGGGATTGAGGAGCTTTCCTTGCTCTGTAGCGGCCCCTGGAGGAGACCAGGAGTACTACAGAGCGGCGCTGCAGTTGGGGCCAAGAAAACCAGAGAAAATGGTGTCTTCACCGACCGGATGATGGCCGCCCAGACCCTCGCTGCCATGGAGCTCCTGAACAGCTGGGATCTACCTCAGCAGCACCCAGGGCCAAGAAAGGTAAGCCGCAAGGCACTTTCTCTCTGGAAGGAGAGGACCCACCCAATGAAGGGATACATTAGATTACCCTGGGATGGCTGCAATATAAGGTGAGGAGTTGGTGACGGGGTTCCTGGAGGAGGTGAGCACAGTTCTTGCCGGCCCAAAGGAGAGGCCAGTTGAGATGTAGGAGACTGTGAACAAATAATGCAAAAAAACCCAACAATTTTGCCAGTATTAGATCATGCTGACATAGTCTATGGCACTGTCCCAGCCTCTTCCTGCTCTAAATTAGACACTCTCCTCAACTTCTTCTGCCGCTTTGCCACTGCCTCCCCTCCTCTTACACATCACTGTCTCCTTCATGCTCCACTCTCCCTCGCTCCACTATCTCACAGGAGAACTGTCCACTGTGCCTCCCTCATTGTAAATATTGGTTTGGCTCCCTTCTCCCCTACCTCTCATTACCGCCTTACACCAGCCAAATCCACAACTTACTCTCTACGTCACAAAGACTTGCATACCTTCTCCATCCATCGTCCTCACTCCACTGCAGGCCAGTCTGCCTTCTCATACCTTCTCCCTCTCCTCTGGAACAACCTATCCTCTGACCTTCATCCTGACTCCCCTTTCTTGTCTCTCAAAAGACTCCTCCCTCCCTCAGTGCCCCAATGCTTTAACCCCGCCACATCTCCCTTCTCTCCCTGTGCGCCTCCCTTGTATCTCTATTCTTTCCACATAAGCCTCCTACTCTGTGTTTATAGGTTTACGTTGATCAGAGCTGGACACCCTCCTGATTTCAAACTCAGCCCCTGCTTGCTCCAAATCCCTCACAAGGGACCTCTAAGTGTCTTAGGTTTTAACTGTTTATGTATTTATTTGCTGCTGATAACTGGGTAAGTGAACTAGGCATAAGGATGCTATTTTCAGGCACGACCCGAAGAACACAACCATCCGACCACCTGCTGCTTCGGGGTCCATTTCAAATCTGACTGGGACCATGGGTAAACCTAGTACCACCAACGCCCATCATGCCTTATTGCTTAAACAACCTGGATGACTTTTGTCAGTCAATGGTTTTATTGTTCAGCAAATATGCCATTACAATACACTAAAAAAAAAACACAGCGAAACAAATAAAAATGCAAGATACAAATGCACAGTGTAGCAAGCTAAAATAACACAGTTATACTGTACGTACTTAGAGCACCTATATTAATTATTCTGCCATCACTGGTTAGTTTATAAACTGTCTCTCTTATTTTATATCAATTAAGCTAAGAATAATGCACATTTTAACAGTTTCTGACACTGATATAAAATATGAGACATACTATACTACAATTATTATATTCCTGTACAGGCATTTTTTGGCAACGTAAATCACACACCAATGCTAGCCCAAAGTCAGGAGCAACTTAACTTCAAAGTATACAACATGCATAATAATTCCATGTGCATTTGAATATCTACTAAAAAAAAAAAGCAGAGATCGTAGAGCACCATCTTCACTCTGGAGTCTGACCATTTTAATAAAAGATATAAGGCTCCAATTACTGTAACGAGACTGTCCGTTTATAAAGGAGGTTCAACAATTGTTCTCCAGAGGCCGAGCCTTTATAAAAATATTACACTGGAGCCGTCAATATACTTTATCATTTGTATGTATAAACATTTTAGAAGTAAAACAATGATCCTTAACAGCGGCATCGCTTCTGCAGGAGTTCAGCTGCCATAATGAAATGCACACGAAAAAGCAGTCACTCCAGAATCCCTCCAGGATGAGAAGCTGACATACTGTTGGTTCAATAAAGTACTATAGTGCTCCTTAGTAGGGAGTCCCACTGTTTTTTTTTTAAATACTTAAGGAGACCCTTAGGTGTCGATGCTCATAGAATACACTATAATTAACTGAAGTCAATCATGGAGAGCAGTACTTATAGAATCTGAAGTGCCTTTTTACCTATCGTCCAGAGGAAAAAAAGTTCAAAGCTACCTTTCTAAAGTTTTAGCTCCACCAGCACTCAAATAGCGTTCTTGTGTGGATTGTAAGATAGTTAAAACTAATCTCCTATTTTATGTCTTCAGTATAATAGAGCCATAACATTCTCTCAGAACATTTATAGTCAACAGCTGCACCCTGTTCTCCGCCTTTTCAGCCTTCTGTTTTACATAGTAGAATGCTTTCCTGGGCATCAGTTAAAGGAAAAAATCAGTACCTTTCTGGGGGGAGCATTATGATGCTGGGTAATCAGGGCGCCAAATGTGGGCTGCAATCCTCCCAGGTCTGCCCACCTGCAGAGTCCATAAGGGGGGCGGTGTGCCCCCGCAAAACATGCTGATCGGCGACATTGCCAACTGGCACCCTAATTGCCCGGTGCCAGATTGCGGGCACGCTCCAGTGGTGGAACCATACAGTACACACCTACACGGCACCCTACACTATAGGAACAGTATGTTCATTTGCATGTAAAGAAACAAAACATAAATGCAAACTGCATTATTTATGCAGTTCAACACCAGTATGCCAGTGGAACTCTGAAGAATTTTAAATTCACTAATTCATGTTACCATTTCGTGTGTGTGTGTGTTGTGTGTGTGTGTGTGTTGGGGGGCATTCTACTACTGGAATAATGAGTTTTGAATTCTATTATTCCATGGTAAACAAGCAATAAGGCACGCTGGGGACATTGGTGTTACAGGTTTACCCCACGGTCAGGGGCTAAGGCACTTGTCCCTGACTGTGGGTAAACCCACTACTCACTCAACACCTGGTCCCCATCATGCCTTATTGCTTAAACAACCTGGATGACTTAACAGATTTAGCCATTACAGGAGAGTGCCAGATATGTGTGGGCATCCTGAGACCAGCAGAAATACAGGGACTAAACAGCAGCACTTGGGGGTTTGAGGCAGCAAGCTTTGACAGCAGATATGACAGATTGACAGCACTATATACATTATAAGTATCTTTTTATATATAGTATATTGCACTCTACAAACACATAAACACACACACACATATATATATATATATACACATATATTCCTTCACCTACAGAGCTCCACAATGGTTCAACTCACTGGACCATGAAGGCTCAACACTGCTTAAATTGGGTGCTTTCAAGACCAAGCTAAAACTGACCTTCGTGGCTGACAGTTCTTGTGACTGCTTCCATGATATCTGCCTAGTACTTTCTGAGATCTCGCTGCTTCTTCTGTCCTTGCTTCTCCCCATGCCCACTTCTCCTACCTACCCTTCCTTTTAGTAACCCCACTTTCCCTCTCCTCCCACCCCTCACCCTTAGAGTATGCTACGCTTGTCTTTATATGATATGCACCTCCCCTACCTCTCCTCTTATGCTCTTCCCTATCCTACTTCCCCTCACAAGCCTCTCTTACTCACAATTTATTACATGCTTTAACTCATGAGTCAAGCACTGTATTCAATTCCAGGTACTGTTTCTAATCTCATTTCTGCTACTGTCTATCCATTAGCTAAATTGTATATATCCTCTCATGTATATACTAACGATAATTTTCTGACATACTGTTGTTTTGTCATTTTAGTTTACAGTAATATTCCTGTGACTTTATGTTTCCCTCCCACCTCTGATGTGGAACCTTTATAAACGAGCGCCTGTGCTCACAGGTGTTAATCCAACAACAAAAAAAAATAATGCAATAAAATACTTTAATGCACTAGTTAGGGTTGATATCATGACTTTTAAAGTAAGGAAATGTAGTGTTAGGGTTCCCAACCCCTACACATCACCCCACCCTCTCCCACTCAACCATCCCACCCCTCCACCCTCCACACACCATTAGGTGTCAGGGTGTGCCTCGGGGCCATTAGCCCTGATGCCCACCCCATTCTATAGGTACATACGCTGAGATGGACAGAGTGTAAGAGAATGGGGTGAGCATTAAGGACCACAAGGGTGGGCTCCCAGTGTGCCACATAAGTGTGAGTGTGTGTGTGTGTGTGTGTGTGTGTGTGTGTGTGTGAGGGTGAAACATACCAACACGGGGATTGGCCACCCCGATGTCGGTGGAGCATAACAGGAATGGGTTGCAGCATACCACGATAGTTCGATGCAGGATCCTGCATCGACAATTGAGGTGCAGGATTCTGCATCGAAAAAATGTCGGTGGACGGTTTTCTTTATTTTCAACAGATGTAATCCAGTTGGGCACACGGAGTGGCCTCCCAGTGTGCACATGGGAAGGGCATACTACGGTAGTTCGATGCAGGATCCTGCATTGAAATTTAGGTGCAGGATTCTGTGAATGAAAAGACATCAGTGTTTTTTTTTTTCTTTATTTTTAAACAGGTTTAATACATTTGGGCACAGTGGGTGGGGTACACTATGGTAGTTTGATGCAGGATCTTGTACTGGAAAATATAGGTGTGCAGGATTCTGCATTGAAAAGATGTCAGTGGGTGGTTTCTTTATTTTCAACAGATGTAATACATTTGGGCACACTGGGTGGGCTCCAGTTTGCTACATAAGTGTGGCGTGTGTGTGAGGAGTGTCTGAAACATACCAACATGGGGATTGGGCACCCGATGTCGGTGGAGCATTATGGGAATGAGTTGGGGCATGCTACAGTAGTTCGATGCAGAATCCTGCATAGAAAATTGAGGTACAGGATTCTGTATCGATAAAAACATTGGTGGATGGTTTTCCTGATTTTAAACAAGGTGTAATACTTTGGGCACACTGGGGTGGGCTCCCAATGCGCACATGTGAGTATATGGGGATACTACTTATTTGCGAGATATAAACCCACATGGAAGGTAGGATGTGACATACCATGATATGATGAACATAGGATGCGACATACCATGATATGTTGTGAGGGACATCTATTTTTCCCAAAGGAAATAAAATATGTCACAACTTTAGAACAAATAATATTTTTCACCAAACCTTCAAAAGGCACTTTAAGGCAACAGCTTTGTACACAAAATTTCAAACCACAACTCACAGCAGTTTTTGAGATGTAGGTGAGCAAAAAGTCCCTAAAACAGTCAAACCTTCTGTATTTCAACATTCTGTATCTCAGAAATTAAATCAGTACTTAACACAAAATTTGCCACACACACAGACCTTTACATTGCCATTACATGCAAACATGCAAATCAGTTGAACCACTGCAGTTATTCACCTCCAAAAGTTGTCCTTTAACATTAAACACGAAACCAACCCTAACTATACTGGCCCTACTAGACCAGTATTATATATATATATTTATATTATTATACTGTCCCAGTAGGGCCAGTATAGTTAGGGTTGGTTTGGGTGTTTATTGCAAAGGGCAGTTTTGGAGGTGAATAACTGTAATGGTTCAACTGATTTTGCATGACATTTGGCACGTGTAATGGGCAAAGGTCTGTGTGTGTGGCAAATTTTGTGTTAATTACTGATTTACTTTCTGAGATACAGAATGTTGAAAATACAGAAAATGTTTGGCATTCACAGTGGTGTGCAACACCAGTATTTTAAGCAATAAATGTAGCTTTTGAATCGGGCACCTAGGCGTGGGGGTTATTTTTGCTTCTCAGTGGTGCCTTAGCACAAACTTCATTCTGCTAATTTGAATTACATGTTTGGAGCTCAGCAAATCCATCAGGTTGCTGCCTAAGCTACTGGATGCCCACGTTCAGAGGGCTGAAGGCACTCACCCCTGACCATGGGGTAAACCTAGTACCACCAATGCCCTGTTGTGCCTTATTGCTCAAGCAACCTGGATGACTTACCACGTTTAGTCATGACAGGGGAGAGCACCAGATATGTGTGGGCATCCTGAGACCAGCAGAAATACAGGGACTAAGCAGCACTTGGGGTGAGTGAGGCAGCAGGCTTTGACAGTAGACGTGACAAATTGTAAAGAAACTCAACAGGGAAAAACATTAATTTAACAAGTTATGGTGTCCTTAAGTTCCAGACATAGAATGCTGGAAGGTAAGTAGGACCGTAATGTTTTACAATCAGTGCTCCTGTAATCAGACAGCCCAAGTATGTTAATAAGTGAATAAGGCTCTCGAATGCTGACAGACAATAAGATTACAGCATTCGAGACCTTATAATAATCACTTTTAAACCATTCGTATGTTCTTATGGTTCACTACTTTGAAAGTTAATATTCATTTCAAAAAGTAGACTAGCTCTTTAAATTGCTGTGTTACTCTGTTACTTTTTACTATTTTAGACCACTGATGTCTGTAGAATACAGCTGTGGGCGTTAAAATAAGGAACTTCACAGCAAAAGAGGAACAGCCAGCAGCCGCAAGTCCCGCTGTGCACTGCAGTGTGAAGTGATACTGTTTTCCTGTGTGTCTTGATAGAGGAACCCCTACACCCTCTGTTAAATTAGCAGTGGAACATACTCTCCCCCTCCAAAAAAAAAAAAATCTTCTTGCCAAGTAGAACCAAAATATCAGTATATTTACCTGTGTAATGTTCACTTTCGTTTTTTGAGATGAAAGATGTCATCTTGAAGTTTTCAAAAATACCTGCTGCCCGTACTTGGGCACTACGATGTACTGTATGCAGAGTGGGGCAGTGGTGTGCAGTCAGTCTTCAGAGAGTTGTGCCAGCAGCACTGCCCCGCCCATTATATACACACATTATAAATACAGGGTATATAGCTGAAAAGTGACCTTGGGGAGGAGACTGGGGGCTCCACCGTTCTTCTAGTGCAATGCAGATTACAAAGCAAACTGTAATTTTCTTATCAAAATGATGGAAAGATTCATTTAACAAATCCAAGGAATGTTGTAAATGCATTAGCTTTCAACAGAAAGGTAGGGTTGACGTGTTTCCCAGATAAAACACTGCTGTCTTAGAAGCAGGCAGGAAGGTGTGGGGCTTGCACCAGAACACATATGAGAAGAGATTAAAAGATCTCAATATGTATACACTGGAAGAAAAGAGGGAACGGGGAGATATGATAGAAACCTTTAAGCATCTTAGGGACATAAACAAGGTGCCAGTGGTGACATTTTTCTATAGGAGCGATACAGAATGAGGGGACACGATATGAGATTGGATGGGGCAGGATAAGAGGAAATGTGAGAAAGTTACTTTTATGGAAAGGATGTTGGATGCATGGAATAGCCTGCCCAGGAGGTGGTGGAGGAGCACAGTGGGGGTGTTAAACATGCATGGGATAAGCATAAGGGAACCCTAGAAGTGGGAAGGAGATGCTAATGTTGACGACCAAGCAGGGTCAGTGGCCGCAAATAAAGGTAGAGTATATTGACAGACTAGATGGACCTAGCAGTCCTCATATGCTGGCAATTTCTATGTTTCTGTGCTCCTTACATGCCATAGTAAGGGTTTCCCCAGGTGACGATGGTCCTGTTTTCCCCTCTGTAGTTCTTGATCTGAGCAAAAGGAGAGGGGAAGGGGACAGTGATGTAGTTCTTGATCTGAACGGGGGAGCAGTAATGTAGTTCTTGATCTGAATGGGGGGCAGAAATGCAGTTCTTGATCTGAACAAAGGTGGCAGTAATGCAGTTCTTGATCTGAACAAAGGGGAGACAGTGATGCAGTTCTTGATCTGAACAGAGGGAGGACAGTGATGTGGTTCTTGATCTGAACAAAGGGGAGACAGTGATGTAGCTCTTGATCTGAACAAAGGGGGGCAGTGATGCAGTTCTTGATCTGAACAAAGGGGAGACAGTGATGCAGTTCTTGATGTGAACAAAGGGGGACAGTGATGCAGTTCTTGATCTGAACAAAGGGGAGACAGTGATGCAGTTCTTGATCTAAACAAAGGGGAGACAGTGATGCAGTTCTTGATCTGAACAAAGGGGGACAGTGATGCAGTTCTTGATCTGAACAGAGGGGGGACAGTGGTGCAGTTCTTGATCTGAACAAAGGGGAGACAGTGATGTAGCTCTTGATCTGAACAAAGGGGGCAGTGATGCAGTCTTGATCTGAACAAAGGGGGCAGTGATGCAGTTCTTGATCTGAACAAAGGGGACAGTGATGCAGTTCTTGATCTGAACAAAGGGGGACAGTGATGCAGTTCTTGATCTGAACAAAGGGAGCAGTGATGCAGTTCTTGATCTGAACGGGGGCAGTGATGCAGTTCTTGATCTGAACAAAGGGAACCAGTGATGCAGTTCTTGATCTGAAACAAAGGGAACCAGTGATGCAGTTCTTGATCTGAACAAAGGGGGAGACAGTGATGCACCTTATATTTCTCAATTTGAACAAAATGGAAAGACAGTGATGAACCTTGCATATCTTGATCTGCACAAAAGGGGGAGACAGTGACGCACCTTGCAGTTCTTGATCTGTACAAAAGGGGGAGACAGCGATGCACCATGATTTTAAGACCATCCATTTATTTTTATTTTACATGCTCTTTCACTGTTTTCATAAGCTGTTGTGCACTGATGGGGCAGTTTTGAAAACATGCAAGAGGTCTTAGAGTCTTAGGTGAGTTTTAAAATAAAACACCAGAGGCCACCAGATGGTCAAGTGGCAATGCAGTGCACATGCACTGTAGTGCTGTTGCACCGGTTCAACAGCAGACCTGGGGAGCCTTCTGGGCTGCCTGGGGAGGCTGGGAGGTGCAGCCCATGGCAGGGCCAGCCGGGGAGGGGAGGTAGGCTTCAGGGTTTGGCATCACAGCAACTCGTGTGAAGGACCCTGGAGCATACGCCAACACATTGACATCTGCATGCATGTGAGCCAACACATGGTACTGCAAGACACCACGGGTGGTGGGAGGGATGAAAAATATGGGGGGGTTAAAAATGGTGGTGCCATTGGGGTGACAGCCAATGAGGGTCTATGCCACACCATGAATCCACCCTGGTGTCAGCAATGTGGCTAGTGTAGGACAGGGCTGGGATCTCCACCATGGCTGTACGCCAGGAGACATGGGAGAAGAAAAGTTATATAGAAAACAACATGAAAATATCTATTCGCAGTTCTAGGGTACATACTGCTTTCTGGGCCAGAAAATCGGAAGGTCATGGTAGGTGCTGCTGGAAATCGAGATAGATCAATAAGTATAATAATTTTTTTAAAACCTTACCCAAATGTGCCTGTTTCCAGGGCAGCTGTGCATGACACTTTTACAGAAAAGAGTCTCACACGCAGAGGAAAGGAGCACTCTGACTGGTGGGGAGCGCCTCAATCTATATGTATCACCAAACTCACCTCACATGCCTAATATGAAATCTAATACAGGCAAAAGCCAAATCATGTGCTATTGTTATACCTAGAAAATATAGTGGAAAGTCTCCTAAGACCCCTTTCTGCAGGTGAGGGTAGCCATTCCAGGCTCCTTCCAGTGACAGAACAAAGTCCCAGAAACCTCCTTATATGTGGTCACTTAAGAAACAGGAAGGGAAAAGGAACACTGTTTAACCAGGAGTAGCACACTAAGCAAAAGCTTGTTTCCAGATACGACCTGGGAGCATAAGGAAATTAAGTGACTTGCTCAGGATCACACAGTATGCACCTAGGCAGCTGTGGGATTCAAACCCAGGTCTCCAGATCTGCAGCTCAGAGCCTTCCACTGCACTATACTGCCTCCACAACTCATACATAAGTATACACAGTGACTCATAGTTTCTGCTTGGGTAGTACAGCATTCTCTTGGGCAAAATCTTTTGTCTTGTGTTTCTGATTATCCTTCACATCTAGTTGACCATGAAAACTACTCCATGTCGCATCCCACATCCTAGCTCTCATCAAAGTAGGGAATTTTTTTTTATTACAAAAACAAAAATGAAAAGCACATCCAAATGTCAGAGAAAAATCACATTACACCATTCACGCTCAAAATGAAAACAAAAAATTAAGCAATTAAAAAGGGTGTGGGGTCGAACTTGCTCTAAAGAGAGAGCCCAAGGGTAGAGTTTATGAGTGAGTCAAAGTGCCTTCACAACACCTACACCTGGAAAGGAATGCGGGCCATAGATGAATGCAAATAGTGAAAAGTGAAAAGAAAAACAAGCACAAAAGTTGTTTTAGGTTGGAAAAGTTTCCTTTTATTAAATACCAGTTAAAGGTATAGTTAAGAATTATCATACGCAATGGCTGAACTATCTAGAGATACATGTATGCTGCAATACAATGAGGTTTGTTATACATTTTCTAACTATTAGAAGAGAAAGTCAAAACTCAAAAATCATTGCCTGTTTCTTCACGTGTGCTGTTTTCTACACTCATACTTCTAGGGTGACACCTCCATTTGACCTATGAAAAAATGGAAACCCAGGAGATGGCAGTGAGGCATGTCATGCACTGTGGATGGAATGTGCAGAGTGAGTGAGACGAGCACATACAGGTAAGAACAGTCCTTTTCTCCGGTATCGGTGGCGCCTCCAAGGGGAGGAGGGAAAGACAGGACCAGACAATAAACAGGTAAGGGTTAACTTAAAGAGAACAGAAGAGTGGATGAGCGGAAAGCAGGAGGTGGTGATAACATACCCAAAGGTAAACCAGTTTATAGTATTTTGTAACATGGCCATTAATAGCTGTCAAATTAAGCATATTTATTGGTTAAATGGCCACCTGTGATGCATTTGGAGTGGGGTTAAGCCCCTAGTAATGACTACTAATGCAGTACCTCAGTGATACATATAACTGCAGGCAACACAGTCTATCAGTGTGACAGTTAATTTCCCACCCACTCACCCCGCTAACTCCGACTGTCCAGTGCACCTCCGTGAATCGTCACAAAGTCAAACAATGGATAATTGCACAACCACGTTCTCGCTGTGTGGAGTAATGAGTATCAGTAGCTGGGTCAACAAAGCAAACTCCAGACTAGAGTTATAAACAGTGCATGAATCTACTTCTGTTTGAAGCACCAGACAAAGTCTCTGACCACAACAGAAACAAGTATACTGGTACCGGACCAATAAAATGTGGTTTAACCTAACGCCTTGACAGTAAGGCTAACCAGCACCCTACTACAGACCTGAATGAATGGCATCTGTATACTGCTCTGGACAGTCTGTATGCATATTTGCTGGAAGAGAGTAATGGCCCGATCCCACCCACCTGCCCTACCTATACTTCCAGTAATTGCACTAAACTTGGAGAAGCGGACAGTAACAAATAAGTGCAACTTCATGATGAGTCTTACCATAATGTACCTTGCCATCTTGTGTGCTAAAAAATATTTGTACGGCTCTCTGCAGTGTGTTTTCCATCAGCCGCAATATGCAAATGATGCATACCATAATACTCAAACAGTGTTTTAAGACTACTTATGAGTACTGTAAATAATTACTTGTTATTGTAATTAAACATTTTTTATTGTTAATATTATTAGTAAACATTAAGTTACCAAATAGCAATATTTGAAATCAGATGGGTAAAAATCGCAACCACAATATTAACAAATGTGGCTTTAATCAAAAATATATTTAACTGTTTCAAACTATGAGCACCAGTGTATGTGTAATCTTATCAAATGCAGAATTTTTGCAAGCGCTTGTCATGTTACAAGCATTAATCCCACAAGGGAGGGCTCTACTAGAGAATTAATGCTCAGGGTGGTTGGAGGCATGAGGCTGAACACTCCCCCCAAACTGGGCATTGATTCCCTAGTAGAGCCCTCCTTTGGAGTGGATTAATGCTTACATAAGGATATGATGAAAATAGCTGTCCACTGTGAAAAAAAAAGGTAAACAGACATGATATGAGTTATGAAATGTGTTTGAACTGCAAATGTAATTATGTACATGAATTATCTGGTTACTGAATAAAATACCAAGTTTAAAAAAAAAAAAAATACAAAATAAAGCATATCCTATAAAAGAGAAAAGAAAATAGGCAAAAGATAATTGTGTTCTTTTTCTTTTCCCTTTTCCACCTTTCCTCTTTTTCCCTTTTCCCCATTCCTTTAACACACCACACCTGCTCCCCCACTACCATTTTTACAGACAGGCCTCCTCCTGAGACAGGCCCTGGTGAATCACCTGGGGAAGACCCAGAACATACTTTTCCATACAGTTTTATGCATGGGAGTTTATAAATGCTCAAGTTCCTCTTTGTATGTCCCCAGTAGAGTTCCCCTAACCCAGGTTTCCAGGTCAACCGCAGTCATTAGATATCAGATGGCACCGTGACTGCCACATAAAAACTGCTTCACTTCAATAGTCTCTCTTGAGCAGAATGCATGTGAAATCACTCTTATCCCACAACGAGTGGCTCTGGGGACGTGTTGTTATAAATCCCACATCCGGGGGTTCTCTTATCAGATAGGGTTTGTAAGATCCCTTACTTCCCTGAAGCAAGGCAGAGCTCAAAAACAGCACCTAATGGAAAGGATGTTCTAACATGTAAGAATATAAATCTTTCCTAGAGGCACATCTTAGCAAGTCAGGCTCAATTTTCCGCTTCTTAATTTTGATCACTGTTATATGTTTTGATACTTGTTGTAAGCCATAACTAGCAAAAGACACTTTTACATTGTCCCATCTCTCAGTCTTGAAAAAGGAGACATAGTCAATCTTACCCCCCATGCCATGTGGAAATTTTAAGTGGGAGCCCAGATTATAAAAAAGGAAGCTAATACTGAAATGCCCACTGACTGGATTCACCATTCCTAGGCCCCCTCCATAAAAGGCAGATAAGTAATGTTGCATTTCATCATATTGAGACAACTCCCCCAGAAAAGCTGAAAAAATATGCTGTACAGCCCGGCTTCCATATTACTTGTTGGAGGGTAAACATAACTCCAAAAATTAAAAACCAGTAAGAGATAAGTTTTAGTAAGGTATATATGGCAATAATTGGCCATATGCCCTTCCTTCCACATATCTACTTTCGCCTCTCCTTTCCCTCTTTTGTTTCCAGTTACAAGAGGCATCATCTGGGCTCCGAACCAGACCCCAAGCAGACAGATAGGACCTTCCACAATTGGGATTCTGGCAATATTTTTAGTCCACTCTTCAAGCTGAACAGGGGGCGTCAGGAGCCCTAAAACAGGGGCATGGGCCTCCCCAGTTTAGTAGAGTGCCTCTACCAGACGCCCTCCAGACTTTGCATTTTTTAAAATAAATAAATAAATAATTTAATTTCCCTGTAAGAGTGCTATTACTCCCTCCCTCCACCGGCTGGCCTCTGTAGGATACAGACAATCAGACTGACACAGTGTGAGGACTGAGCGAGGGCAATGACAATGCAGATAGCACCCTCCCCTCCTCACCAACAGAACATAGTCGGGGGAGTCAAACAACAGCAGCAAGGATATGCTAATGAGAGCCACCTGCCCCTCATCTCTCTCTCTCCAGTCCCACCTGCATTGCCAGTCCCACTCTCCTCTGCCCTCCTACCTGTCCATGCTTGCAGTAAGTGCATGCTACTGCACGTGATAGTCAGCAGTGCTGTTCCATTCCTGGCTCACCTCCTCCCTGAGCTCCCTCATCACATGGTGCACTAGAGAGAGGACAGCAGTCATGTTGTGGGTGAGTGGACATCACAGCGTGAGTAGTATCACATGGGAGGGGGTCGCAGTCGCTGCAGCAGCTCAGGTGGGAGGGAGGGAACTTACTTGGGAAGCAATGAGGGTCAGGAGGGATGCGGGAGAGAGGGGACTACTGGACTGATGGACACTTGTGAGTAGCTCCTTGCACCAGTCCCATGTGTAGCCATCAGGGTGAGAATGTGCAGCGCCACACATGATTGGAGCAGTAACTATAAGGGGACAGGATCGGCTCAGTCTTTGTCTGACCTGAGAGACGACATTGCATTGTCATGATTTTGAACTCAGCATCAGCACAGATAGGGTTACCACCTTTTAAGAAGCCCAAAGTGGGACATTTCTTACTAAAACATGATTTTTCACAGGATAGTACGTAACCTCAGCCAATGCAAGAGACTTGTTTTCTCTATATAATCAGAATTAAGGCTAAGTATTGTAGTTTCTTAATTGCTTCTCTTGTTTCTTGCCATTTTAAGGTATTTTAGTTAAGGTGTAATAGTTTTCTGCAACATTTAGTGGAAAGTTAGGAAATATTTTTTCTAAAATAAAGTCAGGACATGTAGTATTTTTCATGTTTTTTGCAGGACACAGTTGCCCAGATCAGGACTGTCCTGCGAAAATCAGGACAGGTGGTAACCCTAAGCATGGAGCAGTTGAAAGGAGAACTTGAAAGTGCCAAAAATGACTCTGGACCGCAGCAGCAGCTGTAGTAGCAGACAGTTCATACTTTTTTTTTTCACTAACCAGCTGAAAAAGTGAGAGGCAGAGGGGAGGGGAGACAGGTCAGGGGAAGGCAGACACAGGTAAAGCAGCACTGCAGGCCAGGCCAGGCATGCACAGCAGCACTTGCCTTGAGCTGCAGCCTGCAGGCCGACTCGTTGAGTTATTTGTGTTTGACTGGCTAAGGAGGAACAAACCAAGGACAGAATGAAGAAAAAATGTAAACAAAATGAGAAAGAAAGCTGAGTTAAAAAAAAGAAAGAGACAAACATAAACTTGCAAGAGGGTGGGAGGGGGAGAGATTAGAGACACAGCGCAAGTCACCTGCTGTATTCCTGCTAGTATGCTTTGTACCACGGAAAATACAGCAAATCCCTTTCTACTGTACCAGTAACAGAATACTTGTCTTGTAGCAAATTTCATGGAAAGGCTTATAAAATGCACTATTTTGTACCTATTCTTCAAATTTTCTTATGGGGGGAAAATCCCCCATGCCCCCTTTTTGGAAAAAAGTCACTGGTGGGGGCATGTGCCTCCCCTCCCAGTTTTAGAACCGTGACGACACCCCTGAAGCCCAAAGATAAACTTCTATGCTTGTTAGTGTTTACTTGTGAGCCAGATGGACTCAAAAATCATTCAAGTCCTACGGGGCAACCTGGCCTGCTGACTCATTTTTGCGTTTGCTTGCGCTTGCACAAGAAACTTTTTTGTTACACTAAATGGCATTTCATAGATGTGTCACTGCTGAGCCCATTGCAGCTCAAGCTGGAAGGGGCTCAGTAGTCCAGACCAATGACCATGCACAGTGGTTGTGACACCACTCATTGCTTTGGGGCAGAAACTTTGTGTAGTGCCTATCAGAGCTCCTATCAGAGGGTGGGGCTTTGGTCATTTCATTTGCATGAAGCTGATCAGCAAGCAGCTGAAGCTGCACCATGGCGTCCTCTACACAGGACTACATGGCTCCCCACAAGTCAGCCATATCACGGATGGGCCGGGAAAAACGAAACAGTTTAACCTACCCTTCAGTTCTGTCTCTGACTGTATCTTTCTTTTTCTGTCTGTCTATCTACCAACCTACCTACCTACCTATCTATCTACTGTATCTGTCTGTCTGTCTGTCTATGCAGACAGGGGTGCCCACCGCCAGTACTACTTCTTTCTCCTCCTCCCCTCCAGGTAGCCCACCCTTCCCAATCTGATTTATTTAAATATAAGCAGACCAGGGTGCCCACCCTAGGTACTTCTTCTCTTGATCATCCTCACCTCCAGGTCACCCTCCCCAGTTCCCCTTATGTAGGTGGTGACACAGGGGTACCCACCCCCAGTGCCGCGGAACATGAGCCTGACACTGGGGTGCCCAATCCCCAGTGTTGTAATATCCCTGAAATAAAGAAAGCCATCCCTTGAGTTTTTTTAACCTGTTAAACAGAAAACGATCCTTGCTGATCTGCTCCCACACATGTCTCCCACCACCCCACCCCGTTTCCCAACCAGCACCCCCCAAAATACCCTCACTGACCTGAGCATATCCCAGGGTGATCTACTCTGTGATCGAAGGCGCATCTTGCTGCTGGAACCGCCTACTGCAATGTGAGAAACTAGGTGGCCAGCGGTTCAATGTATTTCAATGGGGTTTGAACTTTGTCATTTTTGCATATTTTGGCACCACATTTTTAACATGGCCTTTTTGGGATGCCACTGCATGATCAGTGGCGGTGGAATTATGCAAGTCAGGCCTGAAAGGCAATTTCACAATCATGTTGCGAAATCACCTTTCAGGCAGGATTTCAAAGTTTTCACCACTCCTGTTCATGAGGTGGGGTCATAAGAAGGCTATCTTGAAAATCTGGGTCAGAATATGTAAAAATGACAAAGTTATGGGCATACGTTGACATTTTTTCTATATTACCTATAACTTTAGTAATTTTTATTGTTTTGACCCCAAATTTTCAACATAGCCATTTTTTCACACCACCTCATGAAAGTGACAGCAGTCATTTTTCAAATCCTGGCCAAAATGGGTTTCTGCACCTGTGATGCAGAATGGCACTTTGGTGGCACAAAATTAAATTTTGGCCGGGATTTGAAAACTGTCACCTACTGGGTTCATGAGATGGGGTAATAAAAAAGCTATGCTGAAAATTTGGTTTACAAATACATAAAATGCCCAGGTTATGACTGAACGTTACAGACAGTATTTCAATGTCCACTCTTAACTTCGCTAATTTTCAATATTTTGACTCCAAACTTTCAACATAGCCATTTTCCTACACCACCTCATAAACATGATCTGTGTCATTTATTATTTCGTGGACAAGACGTGTTTTCGCACTTCTGGTGCAAAATGACATTTCGGCCAATATGATATAAATGTTACACGTCATGTTTGTAAGGTGAATCATAAAATGAGTATCTTGAAAATCTGGGGTCAAAATAAAAAAAATTATAATTGCTAAAAAAACTTTGTGTGTAGTGCCCCACCCCAGCGGCCATGGTCAATAAGGGTATCAAAATTTGCACTTTGATAATGCATTGTAAAAAGGAATTACATTTGTATCTTACTTATAAGAATTGCAATTGTAGCTAGTTAATTGAAAATGATGGATGGTGGGTTCTATCTGATTTGTGGCCACTAGAATTAATTAGCATACAATCAAGTGTGTTTTTTATTTTGGTGATATTTTTTGGTGGTGTTTATGTATTTTTCACCTGTTTATCTATTATTTATCAGTTGGTAAGTGCAAATGTATTCTAGCTCTGCATCTTGTATGTGGTTCAGTTGGAAGCACTGTCACTTTGTATAAATGAATTTTGGTGTGAGGTTGCAGTTACCCATGATCAAGCACCGTTTTAGGCATTTAACGTCAGGTGGATAAACCTCCATTGTCCTGTGGTGAATAAAGGTATTTATCTATTTTAACTGTTGTCAAAGTACAGCATTTGTTTGGTGTGACTGTGTAGCCCATTTTTTTCATTTTGTGCTCTTCAACTAGACCCAGCCCTGCCCTTGGAAACACAGAAACATAGAAGTTAACGGCAGATAAGGACCGCAAGGCCCATCCAGTCTGCCCATTTCTTTTTCTGCTTTATAAATGTGCCATCGGCCTTTGCTCTGTCAATGGCCTATCTATTCATACTCATCTGTATTACTCCCTTATGCCTATTCCATGCCTGTTTGAAGCCCTGCACTGTATTCATATCCACCACTTCCTGAGGTAGGCCGTTCCATGCATCCACCACCCTTTCTGTGAAAAAGAACTTCCTCACATTACCCCTTAATCGGCCTCCTCTAATCTCATGTTGTATCCTCTTGTCCTGCTATGTTTCTTATATTGAAACATGTTAGACTCTTTCACCTTGTTAATGCCCTTAAGGTGTTTGAATGTTTCGATCATATCACCTCTCTCCCTCCTTTGCTCTAGGGTATACATATTGAGCTCCATTAATCTGTCCTCATATGTTTTCTGATGCAGTCCCTGCACCATTTTGGTTGCCCTTCTCTGGACTGCCTCAGTTTGGTTAATGTCCTTGTGAAGGTGTGGCCTCCAGTACTGCACACAGTATTCCAGATGGGGCCTAACCAGTGTCTTGTAAAGAGGGATTATTACCTCCCTCTTCTGACTTGTGATACCCCTACTAATACACCTCAACATCTCCCTAGCCTTACCTACTGCTTTAGTAGCCTGCTTGGATGACAGAGCAAGCTCGAGGTTCTTCAACTATACCAAGCCCTGCTCCTGGAGATAGAGCAAGCTCATCGTGTGCTGGGTCTCAAGCCCACAGACTCTGATGTATGGCCTCACTCTATAATACTTTGCCTTCTAAAGTATAAAACTAACAGGACTTATTGCTGCAGGCATGGAGAACAAGAGCAGTCATGTACAATAATGTCAGAGTTTTTCTTCATAACAACTAATCACCTTTGACTATGAAGAAATGGAGGCAGTACATACCTATGCAAGCTCTCTAAACAACTGAAATTACAGACTGGACCAAAATCATGGCACTCACCCAAAGCACAAAATTGATTCCCTCAGACATTCAGCTTTAAAATTCCATTTATTACAAGTTGCAGGTAAAATGACCCTCCTGGATCAGGGAGACAAACAAAGCTCTGACGTTTCACCTGGTCACAGGCTTTTTCAATGATGGAGTTTTATAGCTAAATTTCTGAGCAGAACTTCAATTGTGTGCTTTGGTGAGTGCCTCAACTTTTGGTCCAGTTTGTCCTTTATATCACTGAGCACCCCATCCTGCCCTAGTGCGGCTCTGTTGCTTCTATGACATTGCAGACTCCTTATCTGGCCTGGTAGGCGATTTCTTTCTGGAGGGCTAATTTTAACGTGGTAGAAACAGCACAGAAGCATTCCAAGATCAAGGGATCCCTGTGAAGCACTGTTGATTTGGGACGCTGTCACACCAGGTTACAGAGCGAGACCTGGAGCCTGATCAAAAGTGCTGCTCAACTGACACCAAGAAGGACATTGTGGCACAACTACAAGCCTGTAACAACCTTCCGACCCAGCTGAACAACAGGACAATTAAATTGCCCCTGTGGAAACATAGAAACATAGAATCTGATGGCAGTTGAGGACCGCCAGGCCCATCCAGTCTGCCCTTTTTCCCTACCTAACCAAAAAGCATCAAATCCTACTTGATCTCCGGCTTCATCTCCTCCCTTAAACCACCAGTGTTCTCCTATGTCTATCCCATGCAGTTTTGAATTCCCCCACAGACTTTGCTCCCACCACCACTGCTGGGAGACTGTTACATGCCTCCACCATCCTTTCCATGAAGTACTTTCTCACGTTGCCCCTTGATCTTCCCCCTTCCAGTCTCATGTCATGTCCTCTTGTTCTAGAGCATCTTTTCATCTGAAAGATGACGCTCTCCTGTACCTTATTTATTCCCTTTAGGTACTTAAAGGTCTCAATCATGTTGCCCCTCTCTCTTCTCTCTTCCATGGTATACATATTGAGTTCCTCCAATCATTCCTCATATGATCCCTGGTGAAGGCCCTGCACCATTTTTATTGCCCTTCTTTGATCTGCCTCCACCTTATGTATGCCCATTTGGAGATGTGGCCTCCATAACTGGATGCAGTACTCCAAATGAGGCCTCACCAATGACCTGTACAATGGCATTACTACCTCCTTCCTTCTGCTGGTGATACCTCTCCCTGTGCACCCCAGCATCCCATTGGCTCTCCCCACCGCCTTGATACAGTGCTTGGCCACCTTTAGGTCATCAGATATGATCACCCCTAGATCTCTTTCCTGCTATGTGGTCTCTAACAACACTCCCCCATCATGTAATCTTCCCCTGGGTTTCTGTACCCCAAGTGCATGATTCTGCACTTTTTCGCATTAAATCTCAGCTGCCACACTCTGGACCAGTCCTCCAGCTTAGCTAGATCACTTCTCATTTTCTCCACCCTTCTCAGGCTGTCTACCCTATTAATGATCATTGTGTCATCAGTAAAGAGGCATACCTTCCCCTCCAACCCCTCCACAATGTCACTGATAAAGATATTAAATAGTACTGGCCCAAGAACTGATCCCTGTGGCACCCTGCTTGTCATCCTCTCTACCTTGGATTTAGCTCTGTTTACTGTGTCCTATCCCTTAACCAATTCCCAACCCAGTTCACCACCCTGTGACCCAGTCCCAGGCTACCCAACGGTGTTGAACGCCTTGCTGAAGTCAAGGTAGACTACATCCACTGCTCCCCCCGATCCACCTCCCTAGGTACCCAGTCAAAGAATTCTATCAGATTTGTCTGACATGACTTTCCTGATGTGAATCCGTGCTGCCTTGGATCTCGTTATCCACCAGCTTTAAGGTGCTCCACTATCCTCTCTTTTAGCAGTGATTCTATATACTTTATTTGACACTCTTGGTGAGCACTGTGGTAAGCAATAGTGGTGATAATCATTTTTAGTTAAATAGGGAGTCTAGAGATGGGGGGATAACCCAGGGACAGTATGTTTCAAATTTTCTCCCATATGTCTGATCTGTCCACCCAACCTTTCCCTTCCTTAACCTCAATCTCCCCTCTGGGCCAACCAATTTTTCCCTTAGCCGCGACATTTGGGACAACTGCAGGGAGTAAGAAATAGAACTGTAGAATTGGCCTGCTCCATATACTGTGCAGGATCTGTCCTATGACAATGAACAAGCATGCTGAAACAATTGATATGGAGATGGCTGTCCCCCCCAGATTTGACTGTCTGGGAGTGGGCAGGGTGTGCGGGCAGGAGGGTAAGCATGAAGTAATATAAACAGTTCAATCTGGTTTACTGTGAACACTATGGAGAAAATAGTCACACCAAAATCATGGTACTAGTTTTCAGAAAAGCCAACTTCCCCAAAATGAGAACTATGATCGCATCCATGCTAGAGAGGAATCACAGGAGATGTAGAGGACAGCTGGAATACTCTGAAGGCTGCTCTGCACACAGTAACAACCGTATGCACTAAACAGATCAGCAAGTCCAAAAGAAGGAAAAGATCTCTCTGGTTCTCTCAACAAGTAGCATCCAAAATCAAAAGAGAAAAAAGGCTTTTACACAATTCAAGCAAACAAAACATGAAGCAGACATGGAAGAATACAAGAACAAATTAAAGGAGGTGGGAAAGCTGTTAGAGACAGAAGCACAGATGGAAGATAAAATAGCACAGGGTGTTAGCAGGAAACAAAACCTTCTACAGATACATAAGAGAAAAAAGAAAAACTGCGGAGGAATAGTTTGACTAGCAACCAAGGAAGGTAAGATGACAGAGAGTCATGAGGACAAGGCAGAAGTGCTAAATGAGTTCTTTTGCTCTGTCTTCACCATAGAAGACAGTGGCAATGGTTCTGCACTGAACAAGACAAAGGAAGATACCCAGGGAGCAGATACTAGTCCCTTCACAAGGGAGAGAGTCCTAAAAGTGCATGATAAACTGAAAGTGGAAAAAGCCATGGGACCGGATGGCATACACCCTAGGATATTGAAGGAACTCCGAGAGGAACTGTCCGCACCACTGGCTGAGCTATTCAGCAAGTCACTAGACAGTGGGAAAATATCTCAGGACTGGAAACGGGCAACCATTGTGCCCTTACACAAGAGCAGAAACAAGGAAGAGGCAGGAAATTACCACCCTGTCAGTTTGACCTCAGTTGTGGACAAAATGATGGAGTCACTACTAAAAGAGAGGACAGTGGCGTACCTAACAGATACTAGAAAAATGGACCCAAAGCAACATGGTTTCACAGCAGGATGCTCTTGTCAAACCAACTTGATCGACTTCTTCGACTGGGTCACCAGAACATTGGATCGGGAGGGGGGGCGGTGGATGTTGTATACCTAGATTTCAGCAAGGCCTTTGACACCGTCCCTCATAGAAGGCTAACCAACAAGCTGGAATATACTGAAGTTGGCCAGAAGATGGTCAGCTGGATCAGTAACTGGCTGAACGAAAGGACCCAGAGAGTGCTAGTGTACCCCCCCCACCGTCCCCCCTTGTTTAACTAGCAGGACTGCTTCTCTCACCACATAGCGTCTAGGGGCAAACGGGAGGGGGTGGGGGTTTGCATATACACATCTTCTATTTCTGAGCCTGCTAGTACAGACAGGCAACCAAGTGTGGCAGCTACCTGGCACACACCTGGTGAGACCATTTACCATGGCCAGCAACCCAGGTCTCTGGGAGAAAATGGTGCTCACAATTGTGCTAGGTTTGCACTTCTGCACAGGGTACCAAGCAAATCCAGACACAAAGAAAGCAATAATAACAACACTGTCCAAACCAGGCTGGAATTCTAGAGTGGCTTTTATTCACGTAACAAAGTAGGAATAATACAAAGCGAAGATGGACCCCTACAGGTAATTACTCATACTGGTAATGCAAATTACATTGAGGTACAGAAATTCATGAAATCCCATTTAGCATAGGCATCGTGAACACAAACAGTGAGCTCTCAGGTTCTGAAATGCAGGTTGGACACATGGCCAGTTACTGGTACATTTCTCCCTCACTAGCACACACAGCCAGTACTAGGACACCTTCCCATATTTCATGAGGAATATTAGGGCACACACAACCACAAAAGAGTACATACAGGTTCAAAATCTTCCAGCACCCACTATACTAAGGTGAACTGAGAACAGAGAATCCAAAACCACATCTGGTTAATTATTTCCATCAGGCACTGGCCAAATCCACTGACTGAAAATTGTCCTGGTGCCCAAACTGAACCTGGAGAGGTAAACTGGTTACTCCAGATGGGGGGTCTCCACCTTTGCTTCCATGTTTATACTGCCATTCATCTGGTTAATAACACCCTCACAGAAAACTTGTAGATGCTATCTTTAAATGTAAATCACATTTAACATACTACTGGTTAAAAGTTCTGTACTTGGACAGTCCCTCACTAGACTCAAAACTTAGGCAGACACTTTCAAAACACACAAGAACTGGGTGACAGGGTCCCTTTGTCAGAGAGAAATTCACCACAAGGAATGCAGGTGCCCCAAGGTTATTCCAGAACAACAAAGGTACTCACAGAGCTTCAAAGTCCAGACTGGACCAGGGGATTGCCCTTGAATCTTGGAGTTCACTCCATCCCTCCTGGGATGGAGCACTGTGAAAACCATTTGGCTAGGTTTCCACCATTTCACCACTAGGCCGTACAGACACTCTCTCTAGGGTGAGAAACAAACAGAAACTGCACTATCTGCAGCCTCCTCCACTGACTCCTACTGCAGACTCACTACACTCTAACTCAACATTCTAAAGCTATCTCCCCAGAGCTGGACAAGACTGTGGCTCATGCCACTGCAAGAGTTCTAAGATTACATCATCCTCTAGCTCAGCTGAGACTGAACACAGAGTATGACAGTGGGAAACCCATTTACCTGGTATTTCACAAGCTGCCTTCCCTGCCTGCCACTGATTCTAATGGGATTCTTGTCAAGGGGTTACACTAGTCAATGGATCATTGTCAAGGGTGGGTAGGGTGACCAGAGATGTCCCACAGGGATCGGTACTGGGACTGATCCTATTTAACATATTTATAGCAGACTCAGTGAATGGACTAACAGGGAAGGTTTGCCTATTCACAGATGATACAAAACTCTGCAACAGAGTGGACACAAGGGAAGGAGCAGACAACATGGAAGCTGACCTTAGAAGGCTAGAGGATTGGTCCAGGGACTGGCAGTTACAATTTAATGGCAAAAAGTGTAAGTTAATGCACTTGGGAGAGAGGAACCCTGAATAAAAGTATACACTGGGAGCACATCAACTTGAGGAGATACAAACAGAGCGAGATCTCAGCATAATCATCACTGACAAATTAAAGATAGGAAAACAATGTGAGAAAGCAGCACAGAAAGTTGGTGGCATTCTCGATATATAAGTAGAGTATTTCTAGTAGAAAGAGGAGGTTATCATGCCCTCTACAGCTCCTTGGTGAGGCCACACTTGGAGTACTGCGTCAGTTCTGGAGACCTCACCTCAAGAAGGACATTGACCATTTGGAAACGGTGCAGGAAGGGCTACTAAGATGGTGCATGGACTGCATCACAGGTCATATGAAGCAAGACTCGGGGCTGAACCTACACTCCCTTGAGCCAAAAAGAAATAGAGGGACATGATTGAAACATTTAAGTATGTAATGAGTTTAGCAAGCTCAGACAGACAATCTATTTCAACAGAACACTGCAGCACGCACAAGAGGATATGATATGAGACTGGTAGAAGGAAGGTTCAAAAGCAACCTCAGGAAGTACTTCTTCACAGACAGAGGATAGAACTGTGGAACAGCCTGCCCCAGGAGGTGGTAGCATCAAAGACAATCAGGGAGTTCAAACTTGCATGGGACAGACATAAAGGACAAGTTAGGACAAAGGCTGCATGGGGGGGGGTAGTTTCTAGGGCAGACTAGATGGATCGCACAGTCCCCATCTGCCAACACTTTTCTTATGTTCTTAAATCTTGTACAAACGAGGTTGGGTGTCCTCAGATAGATGGACTACCTCCCCTCAGCGCTAGTGAAGACTTTATCTTGGCTCACGATACTGTGCACTCCTTAAGGAAGGGATAGTGCAACACCTGGAATCCATAGGCGCACAGGATCCAAGACAGCATGGGTTTACAAAAGGAAGGTCCTTTCAAACTAATCTCATAGATTTCTTTGACTGGGTAACCAGAGTGGTGGACCAAGGGGGAGCAGATGATGTCGCCTACCATGACTTCAGCAAAGCTTTCAATACTGTTCCACATAGAAGATTGATTAATAAGCTGGGTAGGCTCGGGGTGGGTCAGAAGTTGGTCAACTGGGTGGCAAACTGGTTAATGGACAGAAAACAGAGAGTGGTGGTAAACGGTATAGTCAGAAGAGATGCAAGTCACAAGTGGGGTATCTCAGGGATCAGTCCTGGTGCCAGTCCTCTTCAATATCTTCATCAGTGACATTGCAGATGGACTGGAGGGTAAGGATTGTCTGTCTGCAGATGACACCAAGATCTGCAGCAGAGTAGATAATCCAGATGGGGTGGGCAGAATGAGAAGAGATCTGGATAAACTAGCAAAATGGTCAGAAGAGTGGCAACTGGAGTTTAATGCAAAGAAGTGCAAGATCATGCACATAGGGAAGAGAAACCCGGAAGCCACCTATAGGCTGGGAGAGGAGTTGCTGGCAGTCACAAGGGAAGAAAGAGACTTGGGCATCATCATCACCAATGACCTGAAATCATCCAAGCAGACCACTAAAGCGGTAGGTAAGGCTAGGGGGATGTTAGGGTGTATTAGTAGGGGTATCACAAGTTGGAAGAAGGAGGTAATAATCCCTCTTTACAAGACACTGGTTAGGCCCCATCTGGAGTACTGTGTGCAGTACTGGAGGCCTCACCTTCACAAGGACGTAACAGATTGAGGCAGTCCAGAGAAGAGCAACTAAAATAGTGCAGGAACTGCATCAGAAAACATATGAGGACAGATTAACGGAGCTCAATATGTATACCCTAGTGCAAAGGAGGGAGAGAGGTGATATGATTAAAACATTCAAACACCTTAAGGGCATTAACAAGGTGAAAGAGTTTAACATGTTTCAATATAAGAAAAATAGCAGGATAAGAGGACACAACATGAGATTGAGGGAGGCCGATTAAGGGGTAATGTGAGGAAGTTCTTTTTCACAGAAAGGGTGGTGGATGCATGGAACGGTCTACCTCAGGAAGTGGTGGATATGAATACAGTGCAGGCTTCAAACAGGCATGGGATATGCATAAGGAGCAATACAGATGAGTATGAATAGATAGGCCACTGATAGAGCAAAGGCATGGCACATTTATAAGGTAGAAAAGAAATGGGCAGACTGGATGAGCCTTGTGGTCCTTATCTGCTGTCAATTCTATGTTTCTATGTGCACCTTGGCAGCAATTTTTTTTTCATGGTAAGGTGGGTGACGAGCCTCTCCCTTACCTGCTAGCAAGGCCACACAAATGGCTCCTGAAGAAGGCTGTTCCCTATGCCAGATCTGAGGATCCTATCTCCATACAGTAGTCTGCACCTGGCATAAGATGTTAGTTAAGTGTGGGTATTGGTGACAGTTAATCTGACTACTACCCTTACACCCCATTCGGACTTCAACCCTCCAGATTGGACACTGGATACAAAAATTGGTATCACAGTGGTGCAGTGTGTCCTCTGCTAATGATACAGAGGGAAGGTCCTTCCTTTCCTGCATTTTCATGAACTGTTAACTTTGCCTAGTATTGCTCTCTTTCACTGTTCCCAATCCAGAGCCTATTTCCTCCACCTGCTGACCTCCACTCTCTCCCCCCCCCCCCAGCAGCAGGTAAGGTCATCCCTTACTTACACTATTAACCACTGCATTGAGAGGGGCATTAGGTAACCATTTACTACCTCAATTATATGGGAGCTTACAAACTGAAGATCCAACTATCCCAATGCTAAAGGCATTTGAAACTTGAATGCTGAACTCAGTTTTCCCATCTCACTGGAGTAATGGATGCAGATCCGTGGATAATAACCACAGAGTGTCCTTCTCCATGCTCTGGAGGAATACAACTGGAAATGATTTATCTGTTCACGTTACAACATCAGTTCAGCGGTATGTAGGAGCACTGTGCAAACTGCTGCCTGCTGGAGACAGTGTGGGGACCTTAGGACAACACATTATTATGTAATGTGGTCTTGGCTAGCCCCACTCTTCAGCCTCTTCTTCGCAGCTCAGAGGAAACGCTAAGCGAGCTATTCACCCTTCAGCTGCAACTGGATGAACCTCTTTTTCTCTTTTCCTTTCTTGTGCAAAGGTGTAGCCAAGAGAGATGTATTAGTTATTCTGTTGGTAGTAGTGACAAAATGTAGAACAACAAAAAAAAGGCTGAGACAGGAAGCCCCTACAGTGGAGGAATGGAGATCCATGTTTTGCATTATTTCTTTTATGCTCCCCTAAGCCCTCTGCTGACCACTCCTTCAGGCAGCCTAGGGCCATGCTGCCAGTCCCTGTCAGCATCCCACCACCCTCAGTACTGCCGCAGCCTGGTTGACCCGATGTATCCCTTTGCTGGGGGGGGCAGGGGAACCAGGAGAGGAGACTTGTCTGAAGGCTTCCTTCTGTGCTGGACACATGGCAAGGGTCAGCACAGACACTTCTGGGTTTCGTGGTGAGCAGGGACCGGCCGCCATCATCTGGTCAGCTGAGCGGTTGTATATTTCCTGCTTTTAGCCTCCAGCTGACCCCCCCATGTAGTGGCCAACCATGGCGGTATCCTGTGGGCGGGCATGCGCAATGTCGAGGGTTCACATTGCTATAAACGTCAGCCACAAGCCACCACCAGGAACCGCCCAGACAAGCGTCCAGGGCCATCCCACCTCCTGGGAGAGAAGCGCCTGTAAGATGCTCATAACTCCCTCCCTGCTGGACTCCGCTCCTGACATCTGGGCTCAGAGCACGAACCTGGGTCGCCAGTATGCTGAGTGGACACCTGGGTCATGGTGCCATGGAGCTGGCATATGGAGATCCATTTTAATGGTATATACCAAATAGAACTTTCAACTTTCTAAGCCAATCAGCAATTAGAGAAGGGCACCAGCAGATGGGTGTGATGGGTCAGTGCACGTGATGAATGTGGACTCATTGTTTGTCCCATAGAACCATGCTTTCAATGGACCTTCTAGTGGCAGAAGCCCTCCCCAATTTGCAGATAGGAGTATTCCCATAGTCTTTGAATAAAATGAAACATTATGCATCAGAACTGACATGAAATGTGCTGTCAAGACCTCCATAATGCTGGCATTGTTATGTTAGGTTTGTCTGCTGATGTCTGTATGTTTACTCTGAAAAATAATAAACTGTAATCGTGTAACCCCTGGGCGGCGCCACCCCCCAGTGTTACACCCCTGCCTACTACCCTGGACATAGGCTAAGGGGTTTGGGTTTGCTAACTTATAACATTTTTTAAAACCTTTGCACAGTGCCTCCACTCAGGGTGCTTTACGTGGGTGAGATGGTACTGGGTGTAGCCCCCTGAGCTGCTACATCACCCACGATGACCAGTTACCCTCCCCAGACATGCCCCAAGACACAGCTCCCCGCATTTCAACATTTTGAATTAAAGGTTCTCTCTAATAATATGCTCACACAGGATTTCAAACAACAAGATATTTATTTTGGGGGTAATTAAAGGAGCTAGGAAAGGGAAACAGGAGGAGTAGAGGTTATCTTACCGTATTTACACATGTACAGAGATGATTTTGGATTTTTGCTGCTGAACCCTCCAGCTGGGTGGCTACATATTAACAGGCAGACATAAATCACATTTTACCATTCGACTTAAGACATCCAGAGCCCTGGCTATCTAGCTGCTGATAAATCAGATGTTAAACATAATTATTACTATTACCCACACTGATACCAGTCCCAGATACAGCAGAAACCCCGCAATCTCATACCATACTGGTTAAACAGATACCACAGTCCAAGATGTTGCAGGCCTGATGGAGTTGCAGCTGGTCAAGGTGGCCGGCTATTAATTTGAGGGTGGGGGCAACTTGGAAACAAATTTTTGTAAAGTAGCAAATTACTATTTACAACCACAGCAGGGACTGCCCTGCACTTTAGCAGACAAAGCAGGGATTGCCCTGCACTTGCAGACAAATCAGGGATTGCCCTGCACTTACAGACTTCTGAACATTCCTGAACAAACTATGTGGATCTTACATCCAGAACATTCAGCACAATATTTGAAAGTTCCATCCAATACAATGAGAGTGATGCTTCTGTCAAGCATCCTAAACACAGTTTAAACACGGTCACAGCCAGTACTTTATGTACTAAAAGGCATCCATCCATCCAGATTAAGTTGGCAATGACACTTTTATCAAGCATCCCGTATTTTAGTCACAGGCAGTCACATCCAGTACATTCTATATACCGAGAACATTATCCACAAACGGAGTCCTATCCAGCACATCTAGCCATTTAACACTTATACCAAGCGCTCTTAGACGAAATTCTGTGCAGACACAGGTACATTCTCTTTAAGGTATCTTAGACATTAATATGCTCTAGGGCCTCCTGTCTCATGAAGTGGCAAGCACGTCTTGCAGACAGCTCCACGATGGCAGGACTCTAACCCATAGCTACACATTTATATGATTCACTATGCCCAGCATCTTGCTGCACCTGCAACTTAGCCATTTGGGCCACAGACAAGATGCATCCATTACTTGAACTAGGCAGTCTCTTATGGGGTGAGTAGCCCAGACTGATGACTTCAATACTTCACACTTAACAGCACACATTTCTTAATGGGGCATGGAGCCCCCAAGATTACTTGCTTAGCTTCTCCCTCGCACCTAGGGGTACGAGGGTACTCACTCAGGTCCTCCACGGGTCTCATCCGCAATTGAAGGCATCCTGAAGACTTCTTCAGCTCTCTCACCACTGAGGTACGTGGTCAGCCCTCTCACCACTGCATGATGTCATCTGGTCTGGTCAGCGCTCTCACCGCTGTTGGACATCTGATTCTTCAGTCCACATCTTTCCCCGACGTGGGAGGGAAGGCTAACCTCTGGAGGACAGTACTGGAAACCTCCAGACTAGCTGTTGCAGAAAGCCCAATTATTGTAACTAGTTAACTGTTAACTGAAGAAAATAACAAATGCCCTCTGAAGACTGAAAGGGCTTGAATTAAGTGGCCCAGGCCTGATGGCATGGCTGGAGCCTGAACCCCTCCCCCATAGTGGGCTCCCAGCAGGCTGGAGCCTGCTCTGCTGCTCTCTCTCTCTCTCTCTGCTCTGCATCTCTGAATCTCCAGACAAAATGGCAACAATGTCTCTTTATAGAGCTCCTAGCTCGACTCCTGATTGGTAGCAGTGATGGGGTGACATGTCTCCAAGTTGCTGAAGGACCTGTCAATCAGAACACTCGAGGCACAATTAGGTTGTGGAATTTGCGCCTAAAATAATGTCCCTGTAAGCCCCCATAAGCACTTGGGTGCTTACCATGAGATGTGAATGTCCCACAAGTCCTGGCTTTCTATTGCTGCAATTCCAGTTAGCTGTACTGCTGGCAATGGCTGCTTAACTCACTGTCCCTTATAGCAGATTAGATACAGTCCTGAATAATGTCCTGGTGCAGCCAGAAAGAAGTAATTATTTGCCTCAAATGCCCCCACATTTCTGTAGCTTAAAGGCTGTACTTGCAGTCGCTGCACAGATGAAAACATGGTTTTACTTTTCCTGTCGCTACTGCACTTATGCAAGCTCCCTTGCAGCAGCTGACAGGCTGACACACAGAGTCCCAGATACTGGAATTGCCAGGGAAACAGTACTCATTTTAACTTTAAACACTTTTCCCCACATGCACAGCAAGCAGCAACAGTTCCATTATGTAAAACATTTTAATTCTTTACTTTTCGGCTGGAGCTGAACATAGCTACCCTGGAGGCAGCCAGACACACTGTTATGCATTATTCAGATGACCGGGGCCCTGCACAGGCATACTCAAATGAGCCCCGGTCAGAACTCCTTTCATTCCCATCTGAGCAGTCCCCCAGCAGGCTGTCCATGGTCACCGGGTCCCAAATAGGTGGAAGGGATCCCGGGACCCATGGCACAGTCCCCGAGGCGACCGCAAAACAAGCGACTCCACATCAAAGGCACTTAGCACGCCAACACGACTCCCACTGCCCTGGAGGCAGCGCTTTTGCAGCGGGAGCTCGCAGTCAGCAGTTTAAGCCCCAAGGGGCTGGATTGTCATTTGACTGCAAGCTGGGGCACACACGAGGGCAAACAGGACCTGGGAAGCCAGAAGAATGAGGGGCCAAGTCAGGAGAAGCCCGAGAGACAGTGGGAGAATGACAGAACAAACTGGGCTAAGAGTAAACCAGACTGGTATTTCTAGAACCCCCATTTGCAAGGTTTAAATAAAAAAAAAAAAAAAAAAAAAAAGGCCTCTCTGATCTTTTTTGTGTACATTGAGCACAACAGCCTGATTTCTTGTCCAGTCTGGTGAGAGATAATGGGATCTTGTGATGTTAAGTGTTCTTGAGCTGGGGGTAGGTGGTGAGGAGTGATCTGGGTTTCCTAGTCACAAACAAAGTAGCTGCTGTGGCACCCCATTCCTATCAGATTTGGCCTGCTCTGGTGTCTCTAGTACTGGTGCTGCTGTATTCTCCACAACTGCTCCCTCCCCTCCTGTTGTGCAGTGGGTGCGGTACCAGCCGCTTCGGCTGGAGCCGACTGTGTAGGGACGTCATCTGCTGGTATAGGACATATACACCGTCAGGAGCCCTCCATCTAAGTGAGCAGGTAAATGAGTATCAGCATCCCTTCTTGTTGATTACTTTCAGAAACTGGAGTCACTGATTTTACTGTAGTGTCAGAGATCTTGAGTGGATTCAACGGGGGTACAGAGCTTGTGTGAACACCTGGCAGCCAGTCAGCCCCATCAGCACTTTTCACCCAGCCAGCATGGCATAAGGCTTCCTCTGGCGAGAGGGTGGAAATTGGGTGAGCCTGCTACCTTAGACTTGGTGAACTTCTGCTGGACGGGTTGTGGTCCTATTCGGTGTCTAGTGCTGCTCAACTGATCAAGCAGTCAGAATCTGTCAAGCCTTTGACAGGCTTTCAGTTTTGGTACCATTTCTGAAATGGAGCTCCTTGCAGTTTGGGACTGATAGTCTGGGTCAGCAGTGTGTTCTTGCAATTGTAGAAGGGATTTTCTTCTCAGGAACTCCTTCTTCTCATCTGCCATCATTTATAGTAAGTGTACTTTTTTAATAGCCAGCCAAGCGTCCAACTTTTTTCTTCTGGTGCCAAATCAACTTCCATTATGTCGTCAGTCTCACTTGGTTCACATTCCCAGCACTATTATTATATTCAGCTTCCATTACTTCCACACCTTCTTACTTATGGTACAAACAGGGAGGGAAAAGGACTACCCTGTCTGTACAGCACCTTCCTCACTGTCCTTACGGACACCTCCATCATTCGGACAGGAGGACAGTAGCTCCCCCTGCTGAAGAGTAAGGGAATTTTTTACTAAAAGACAATCAGTCAAACACAGTCATCGAGGCACAGGTCAGGAAGCACTGGAAACCAATAGCAGCAGTTATAAAATTGTCAAGTAGCATTTTATTATCAATAACAGTAAAATAAAAAATAATAATGTTCAGTATAACTATTTACAAAGGCATTACAAATAGAGAAACAAAGTCTTTCATCTGAAGATATCTCTGATTCTAAGTTTCAGTCTCTAGTCTCTAACAAAAGATTGCTGTTCTTTTGTAAGTCTTTGCCTGGCAATTAACTTCTGCAACCTTATCTCATTAAGAGGCATCCTGTTTTTCACAAATATATAAGAACTTTGTCAATTTCTTTCAGGTGCAACAAATTAGAATATGGTGACCCAGAACTAACATCCTGTTGACATTGACAACTCTTCAAAAAGGTTTATGGAGGTCATGCTGCATCTCAAAGTTAACCCCTAAGTTCCAAATGGCTTTTGCAATCATTTCAACAATATAACTATATACATTTTCAAACCAAGGGATTCCAGTTTCACATAAAGATTCACACATATTTCATAATGTTGATACAAAGGAAAGAAAAGATAGAAAAGCAAGAAACAGCATGTGAATACAGGGATATAGGCGAGAGGGAGACTCGGCGGATCAACTCCAAGGTCTCACAAGAAAATCTGACTGCGTGTCGGACGGACAAGAGACAGAAAAGGAGAGGATAGAACAGATCCCTCGTGCTCAACTTTTTCTGTGTAACAAATGGGACAGGGTCTTACTCAACCCTGCCACACACACCTCTCTTTAAGAGGAACCTGTTTAAAACACAAGTTTCCTGAAAGTTTCTTTTAATTCTTTTCTAACATTATTTTATAACCTTTACAGTTCTGCACATATGCAGTATCCTTTTTCCATAACAACCAGGACAGCAAACAGTTAAGTTTAAACCCACACATCTTCTCTTTCAACCTTTGGAATTCTCAGTTCCTGATCCATATCTTGACAGAAAATTAACTTTGACATTCTCTTTTCCAGATTTGTGCATCACTTTAAATTTGAGTGGCTGCAGTGCTAGGTACCACCTTGTGATTCTAGAATGTTTATCTTTCATTTGGTTAAGTCAACAGAAAGGATTATGATCTGTTATAAGTACAAAGTCAGCTCCTAGCAAATAAAACTTAGAGAGCTAGTGTACTGCCTCGAAACTGCCTGCAATTAATTGTAACTTTCAGATGTAGTTAGCTATCACTTCTTATATCTCAAATATTTTTTCTTTTCTGTGTGCTAATTAGAAGATTTTCCACCTGGCAGTACTGGGGTGATGTGTGGAGCAGCACTCTTTCTGGAGGGGAAAAAAAGTCAGTTCTGTTCCTCCCATTGCATCAACACCGAGACCACACTGACTATGAAATCACTAGTAACCAATAAGAAACCATTTCTCACTGTCTGATTTCACTTTCACATGAAGCAGCAGGGACTGGCTCTCCCTGGTTACAAGTGATGTCAGTTTTCTGCATTTTGATTGGTAGCTTGTGAGGGTCACTGCTCAGGCTACAAGGATTGTGGTGCCTTAAGGTGTTTGGTCTCATTTGTGACATTGTAGTGGGAGGAACAGAACTGACTTTTGTTTCCCTCCAGACAGAGTGCTGCTCCACACATTACCCAAGTACTGCCAGGTGGAAAATCTTCTAATTAGCAAACAGAAAAGAAAAAGTACTTGAGATCTAAGAAATGATAGCTGACTGCATCTGAAAATTACTATTAATCCCAAGCAGTACACTAGCTCTTTAAGGGAATCCATGGCCTATTTTGCCGCAAGGTATTCCTTTCCAATGGTGGTATACCTTTTCTCTCTGTCATGCAGCTTCCTACTGATATATAGAATGGAATGTTCCTTACCATCTATATTCTGACTCAAGATTGCCCGTAGACCTACCTCTGATATTCCTGTCTGTAACAAAAATTGTTTCTCAAAGTTTGGGCTTCTTAAAACAGGGGCTGAACATAATGCAGCCTAGGTTGCTCAAAAAGCTTTATCACACGCTGGGGTCCATTTCACATTATTCGGGAATGTTTTTTCGTGAGTTCAGTGAGAGAGTAGCTAATTGGGCAAAGTTGGAAACAAATCTTTGATAGCAACCAGCCAGCCGTAAAAATGACTTGGCATGTTTCTTTGTTTTAGGGATAGGACTGTTAGCTGCAGCTTCTATCCTGGAAATCTCTGACTTTACTTCTCCATTTCCCAAAATATATCCCAAATATCTGGTTTCCTGCATGCCTAATGCACATTTGATAGGATTAATGGTCAGACCTGCCTATTTGATAGACTGGATAACTACTCGTAGGTGTTCCAGGTGGCTTTTCCAGTCTGGACTGTACACCACAACATCATCCAGGTATGCAGCCTCCCATCCAAGTTCCCAGACCTTGGGGCCTGGGTGTGTCTCTATAAGCCCCATGTGCTAGGGCTCTCTGAGACCTGGCTGAAACCCTACAACTCTGACTCCTCTTATCATCTCCCAGGTTATTCCCTCCTTTGCCTGGACAGACCAGGAAGAAAAAAGGGTGGGGGAGTAGCACTGTATGTCCAGGAACATATCTTGGTCACCATTGTTAGTCACTCCAATCCCCTCTCCCCAAGTGAATGGTTCCTTGCAGAATTGACTCTGGGTTCCTCAAAAAAGTTCTACCTGGGCTGTTGCTACAACCCCCTCTACCAGAGGTATCCCTGGATTATCCACCCTTCTCGACAGCCTAGGACTACTCTCTCTCCTACCAGGGACACCATAGTGCTCAGGGACTTTAACCTTAATTGGTTAAGGGCCCAGGAACCCAACTATGCAAACCTCCTGAAAACACACAACCTCAAGCAAATAAGCTCATCCCCCACCAGGCACAATGCCCGTCTGTTCAACCACTCACTGCTTGACTGGATAGCCACAAATCAGGTGGACATGGTCCTACAGGCGGTACCATTATCAGACTCCATAAGTGATCACTCCCCTACTTACGTCATATAGACCACCAAAATCAAACGCCCCCCCCCCCAAGTACCTGTTTTTCAGAAATTTTAACTGCCTAGATCCCACAAATCTCCTTGAGGATGTAAGAGCAGTGAACTGGTCTGCCCTCTACCTCATCAACAATGTGTCAGATGCAGTTAGCTTCCTCACAAATGCCTTCATTCGGATACGGTGAAAGTGAGCTGTACCATGGATATCCAAAAATTACTGTCCCTAATGAAAGAAAGGGACAGTAAATGGAAAGCTTATAAAGCATCCCCTTCCTCCCAACTCTGGAATGCCTATAGGTGCTTACACAACACATGTAAGCAAACTGCCAAATCTCTAAAATGCAGTTTCTACCTAAACCTTCAAAAGAAGAACCTTGGAGATCCCTGTCACTTCTGGGCCTCCCAAGACCCATAGCCAAGTTACTCAGCTCTCCTCCCTCTCAGGCACCCTGACTTGATCCCTCTGAGATTGCACAGATTTTTAACAAAAAATGTTCTGACCTCTCCGCCTATCTTACCAAACTACCCTCCCAGCCACCCCCTAGCCCTGGTAGTCAGGCTAACTACTACCCTCTGTCACCACCCTCCAACACCCCTCCCTTCTACTTTAGAGATATTGGCCCAGGTGTTATCACCAAGCTCCTGAAGTTCCTCCCTGCCAGGGTAGCCCTGGTAGTGATGGGCTTTTCCCTCATTCCTTAGGCTCATCTCACTGGCAATCCTTTAACCCCTAACCTTCATATTTAAACTTGCCCACCCTCATCCACAATGCTGGACTCCCTTTCTCCCGATAATTATAGGCCTATCTCCCTCCCTCCCTACCTGAGCAAGCTACTGGAAAAATCGTGCACTTCCAACCCTTGGAGCATCTTGGAAAGCATAATCTGCTATGCACCCAGTAGCACAGATTCCATAAGCACCACAGCACCACATCAACCTTAGTCCATTTCTCTAACCATGTCCTCAGAAACATGGATGTGGGTAAGACCACTGGTGCTGTATTCGTGGATCTGACTAAGGCCTTTGACCTTGTCAACCACTCCCTCCTCCACTCCACCTCCTACACCTTGATTGCTCTGCCGAGACAAGTGTGGTTTAGAGTTACCTCAAGGCAGGTCCCAGTCTGTTACAATTGGTACATTCTTCTCCCCTACCAGTATCCACAGGGGGTTCCCCAAGGATCCATCCTTGGCCCCCTACTTTTCTCCATTTTTATTAATACACTTCCGTCTGAGAGGCTCACCTGTGAGGCTCTCCTCTATGTGGATGACCTTGTCTTTTACCATAATGACAAGTCTCTTGCAAATATCTCCTCTGCCCTTACACTTAATTATGGTACTGCCCACAATTGGTTTCTTTCCAACAGACTCTTGGTAAATGAAAAGAAAACAAAAGCAATGTTATTCGGATCCACAGCATTCCTCACAAAGGTCTCCAAGGCAAATTCCTCCCTCCTTGTAGCTACACCTGCTGCCCACCCCCCCGAAAATGTCCCTAGTTTCAAATACTTAGGCGTGACCCTTGACCCCTCCCTTACATTCGCCGACCACGTCAATAATTCTATGCACAGAATTAATCCGAAGCTAGATACCACCTACCTAAATGCAGACCACTAGTGTCTCAGACTGCCCCTAGCCCCCACCCTCATCCCTTCAGTGGGCCTCCTCTTCCCCCCACCCCTGCCTTCTCCTGCTATGTTTTATGCCACCTCTAGTCCCACCCTTACTCAGTAATCCCGTGACGCAGCCTGGCTGTTGTAACCATTAATGCCTGTTGTTCTGCAGCTTTATTGTATACTCTGTTATGTCTGTCTCACTTACCATGTAAATTGTCATATGACGTGGAGCCTTTTAAATGAGTCCCTGACTCAAGAATTGTAATTTAGAAATGTTCAATAAAAAATAAATACACTCCTGTCTTATGAGGCCTGCCTAGCAATTACACAGGAAACTTTCTACTGCTCTTGAATACTGCTCTCCTGTCTATTCCCTCATATCCTCAGCTCTGTACTCTAGACTGAACTCAGTCTACAATGGTATTTGTTGCTTTGTCCTCCATGTCTCCTATTCTACCCATCATCATGTATTTTACCAGTAACTTGGTTGGCTCCCACTGCAAGGACAGTCGATCACGACCATGGTTGCTTAGTTGACAATACTCTGAGAGGTGGCCACCTGTCCCCATTCTCATCCTCCTCATGGCAGAGTGGCAGCTAGGAGCCTCCACAAATTATCCGCCCGGTAGTTCCATGAATCTACTTAAACCTTAAACATCTGCAGTCTTCTCCCAAAACTGGCCTCCCTTCAAATCTTTGCCAGCCAACACAACCTGGATATCCTTGCCATCGTCCGAAACTTGGCTGACACCTAATACTCGGATCATGCCATCTCTATACAAGACTACAAGATATTCAGGCTGGATAGGACCTCGAAAGGGTGGTGGGTGTGCAATCTACATGAAGGACTACCTCACCTGTCTCCCTGGTTCTTACCCACCACAGAAACCTCAGTGCAACTCCTCCCTATCAGGATACTACTTGGTGCCCAAAACAAAGTCTTCACGATTGCTGCTGGCTGCTATATCCCACCAAAGATCCTGATTCCGCCCACGGCTGTCCTCGAGTTCGTAAGTACACAACCTTCTGACATCGAACTCCTTTCCTTGGGGACTTTAATATAAATTGGCTTGCTCCTGATGCAGGGTCAAACAAAGATGCTATCCTAGCAGCAAATTTAACACAAGTGGTAAACTCCTACCAGGAAAAGCTACAAATCAGGGACCAGCACCCTCATTGACTGGATCCTTACCAGCCACCCTACCTGTATAACCAATGTAAGTGTTCTCCTGACTCGCCCAGTGATCACTCTCCAATAATATGCACCTGGACAAATAAGTTTCGTAGTCACTCAAAACCATCTATAGCAGAGTCCTACCTTATGGCAACCTTACTCATCTCAAGACCTGTCTTAGGCAGATAGACTGGTCCTTGATTTACAAAACTCAAGATGTTGACCTAGCCCTTGATCACTTTATTACTACTTTCAACTGCTTGTGACACCTATGCACCAGTAAAAAGCGCAAAATCAAAGCTCACAAACTCCCGGCACACGGCGAAGCTATTGGCACAACTCAAAAGTAGGATCACCTCTGGGCCACTGCAAGAACTAATGGCACTCTGTCGGACATCCAAAAATACAAACAGGCTCGCAACCACTGTACTAAACAGATCCGCTTGATGAAGAGCTCCTACTTCAAGAATGCCCTCTCCAACTCCTGGGGTGAAGGGAAATCCTTCTGGAACAACATAAGAAATATCATGGGTCAGCAGTCCAGATCCTCTCCTACAATAATGAATGTGGATGGAACCACTACATTAGACCCAGAGATTATTGCAAACACCCTAAATAATACCTTCACAGACCTTAGTGGTGTCCTCTCATCTGATTTCTTCACTGATGCTGACCCTCCAATTTCTACTTCTACTACTGCCTCTCCAACCAAACCATCCCTCTGCTACAGCCAATTCCATTTCAAACTAGTAAAGGCACATGAAGTCTATAAATATGTAAAGAAGGCCATTTCTAAGTCCTGAGCAAGCAGCGACACTATTGACCTTAAACTTCTGTCCCTCACTCTGGAGGAAGTACTGCTCCCCTCACAAAATTTTCAATCTCTCCTCTGCTACAGCCAATTCCCTAGGAAATGGAAGGCTGCAGTTGTCACTCCGTGCACAAAAGTGGTGATAAGTCACTGCCTGGTAACTATCGCCTGATATCAATACTACCATCTCTCTCTAAGGCCCTTGAACGCTTTGGTGGCGGACCAACTTTCAGACTACCTAGAAAAGCACAACATCCTATGCACTCAGCAGAATGGATTTAGGAAAGGGCACAGCACACTCGACTGCCCTACTTGAATTCTCAGGGGCAATCCACAATGCTCCAGTTAGGTTTCCTTTGTCCATGGCAGTCTACATTGACTTAACCAAGGCATTTGATACAGTACACCATGGCCTACTTATCAAACTACTACTATCCCTAGGGCTCTCGTGAGGGTCCTGGTAACTGGGTAAAATTACCTTGCTCAGCGCTCTCAATCTGTAAAAGTAGCTGGAGTTCTCTCAGACTCAAAACCGGTTCGCTCAGGAGTTCCCCAGGGATCCATCCTGGGCCCCTCCTTTTCAGCCTTTTCCTAAACTCCCTCCCCAAATCCTGCCCTGAACAAATAATCCTCTATGCCGATAATGCCGTGATTCTTGCCACTCATAAAGATCCAAACCTCTTACGCCTCAACCTTCAGCATGCTTTTTCCAAAGTTGAGATGTGGTTCCTTGAACATAAGCTGGTTCTAAACCACAAAAAAACTAAATCCATGCTCTTCTCTAACCCGCAAAACAAGAAATGGCAAGTCCCACTCACCATTAATACATACCTGGGAAATACCCTTGAACAAGTGCCAATTTTCAAATATCTTGGAATCAACTTTGATCAAGGCCTAACCTTTGCAACTCACATTGATAGTACAGCAAAAACTATTAATCAGCGAATTGGGATTCTGTATCGGAACTGACAGCTCCTTACCCATTCTGCACTGAGGATTGCCATCCAATCCTCTATCATCTCAGTCATTGACTATGGCTTAGTTATATACGGATCTGCCACTACTACAGCACTTAGTCGCATTACAACATCCCTAAATAAGGCCTGTCGGCTGCTCACTGGTGCACATCGACGTACCCACACATGTGAACTCTATGCTGACTCAGGTTGGTTGCAACTCTCAAACCGGATACAGTACCTTACCTGCCTGATGGCGAAAAAATCCACTCTGGACCTCACTCCACCTTGTATCCATGACCTGTTATGCCCGAGCACTAGCACCCGTTTTACCAGAAGATCATAACAACAGCCTCTCCGGTCCCCGATGCGGACTTCTCAGGGACAAAGATCATTTGCCTATCGTGCCCCCCAGCTGGCTAAACGCCCTCAGCACTCATATTATTGCCTCCACCTCTCTAGGTATTTTCAAATCAAGGCTGTTCTCTCACCTTGCCACCTCCAGCTCCTGTGACTGCCCTGATTAAACCTCCTATTTTCTCACTACCCACCCTGTTCCATTTATTTGACAAAGACATGTTTGGGAAACCTTTTTTCCTGCTATTGTCTGCTCCCCACACCTTTCACTTACCCTCTCTGTTCTGGACTTTTTCCCTATTTGTTTCTCCTAATCTGGCATGACCTCTTTCTTGTAATAATAATGTGATTATTGATATCTCATGTCCTTTTGCACAAATGATTTGATATGTATTTGTATATGTTTTCTCGCTCTTGACACAGCACAAATTGTTGTGTTATCTATGTAACCTTTTTTGTACTATACCTAATTGACGTGGAACCTTTGTAAAAGAGCCTCTGGCTCAAAGGTAGTAATTCCTAGAATAATAAACTAAACTAAACTAAACTACTCTACCATGAGCAGTAATGCCTTTTCCATTTCTGCCCCCTCCCTATAGAACAGACTCCCCACATCGCTCCACTCTTCTGCCTCCCATCTCTCTTTCAAAAACAATTTCAAAGACTGACTACTGTCTGAAGCCCAATGCCAGTGCTCTCCCAGGTAATCTCTGGCATCCCCCCATCCCCATCCCTCTACCCATTAGTGGGGTCTCGTCCTTTCTACACTCACTACTTCTGCTCTTCTCCTCTTTCCTCTCTTTTCAGTGCTGCTGCTGCTGTGGCCTCCCTGCTCTAAGTCCCTACGTATTTGATAAGGGGAAGTGTTGTACTTAATTTCCAGTTCAATCTGATTGTTGACCTGTGCACAATTAGTGTACCTGAATGCATTTTGCACTTTATGTATCGTATCTGATAATTATGTTTGGTCTGTGTTTTCTGACTTGTATTTCAGCCTGTTGTCTGGCCTGTGACTATGAATTTTGACAGTATCCCATGATAAGGGCATCCGCTATTGAGCACTTACAAAAAGGGTGACTCAGTAGCGGCGCCTGTTCACAGGACTACTGGACGGGGGTGAATATAGGTATAGCATCCTGTCACTATGTATATATGCGTGCAGGGGAGCGAGTCACGCCGTGGTGACAGGCGAAGGGGGGAGGGTTTGTGAGGTGTAGCACTACAGTGCATTGCCAAGCTGCCATGTGGTGTGGTGGGTCTGTGGCAGGCTAGGGTTGGGAGGCCGGGTTCAGTGCTGGGTGCGCCGGGATTTTTGTGCTGGTTCTTGTAAAATCTTTTTGTTGTTTTCACCCTCCCGACATGCACCCCCTGGAGTTGAGAATCCATTAGTAGGGGCTGCAGGGGCAAAGCCCCTACAACAACAAAAAACTATCTTTTCGGGCCATTTCATTTTGTGCCATGAGTGTACATCAAGCAAAATTGATTTTCACCTGTCATATTTGTCTCAACAGCGATTGCCTTTCCGCAATCGCCATTATCACATAGATCCATTTTGACCTGTATGCTGGCCTTTTTGGCACCTTGTATCCTATGTAATTGCACTTTTTCCTGCACCTCACATTGAGGCCTGTATTTACTGTTGCTCTCCACACCTGTATCGCTTAATGTGCCATGCTGTGGCTCAGGTTGTGCCTGAAAACGGTCCTTTGAATCAGTGCACCCACCCAGTTATCAAAGACATACATAAATAAATAAATAAAATAAAATAAAGCAGCACAATAACCAGTGTGAGGGGCTAGAATTACATCCATGTACCGCTGGAACGTAGCAGGTGTGCCATGTAAACCAAATGGCATGGTGGTGAGCTGACAGAATCCAATAGGAGTGGCAAATGCAGTTTTGTCTCTGGATTGTTTATCTAGGATAATTTGCCAGTAACACTTGGTGACATTGAGGGTACGAATGTACTTGGCATTCCCAATCTGTCCACCAAATCATCTATTCTGGGCATAGCATAACTATCAAATTCTGACAATTGATTAAGTTTCCTAAAATCAAGGAAGATTCTTGCACCCTCTTCTTTTTTGTTTACAGTCACCATTGGAGATGACCAAGCACTTCTCGATTCTTCTATGATACCCAATTCTTTTCTTTTTTGTTTTTCCTCAACCACGTCTGCCCTTAACTGCTCTGGTAATCTGTATGTCTTTGTCTGATAGGGTGAGCAGTCACTGTCACATGCTCAGCCCCTTTGCTCAGCCTGCTACTGTGGTAAAGTACTGCTAAATGTCTTTAGCAAGTTAGCAATTTCTGTGGTTTGTTCAGAGAATAAGGAAACATTCACCTTTACAGCATCAGCAGTTACAGTGTGTTCCAGTCTCACTGTACTCAGTCTTGGGATTATTTATCTTGTGTTGGTAAACTAGGTAAAATATCCCTTTCCTAAGGCCCAGTGCACTGCAACTTCTCCGAAACTCTCTAGGCTTTCGTGTTGTAATTGGTAGTTATGAATTCAGTACATGTGGATTTACGTTTCCTGGATACCAACAAACTGGGCAAGGACTATGTTTCTATTTTGCTGAAAGTTCAACTCTTGCCTTTAGAGATATTTTGGGGGAAAAGGACCCCACGCATCAACATAGGGTGCACAGTCAATATAGTGAAAGCCTATATTGTACTTGAGCTGTAAATTAAAAATGTTACATACCAGTCAATCCCTTAGCATAGCACCTGATCTTTTCAAGTACCTTGTCTTACTAAGCCCTTCTCAGGCCAGTTTCTAATGCAAAAACGTGTTTCGACTTCCCTTACCAGCTGCCAGGAGAGGGCATGTATCTAATTCCTCTTTGTGGTTGCAGCTTTACAAGTACTTCGTTTGCAGTGTTCTTAGCCCCTGCAAGTGGCTTTCGAGTGATTGATTCTCTTCCCCAATATGCCGGGGGTTCTGTAATAGCAGAGTTTACCACAAAGGATGCTGCCTTCTCATACCCCCTTTAATTAGCATGCATTCTCTCTTGCTCACAAAGCCTCTGCTTCAAACCACTTTGTCCTAACCCAGCCATACTCGCCACAAGAAATCCCCCCCAAAACAAAATTAAAAGACATCAGATATGTGCTGGCATGGTGGCATGGAGAGCTGAGGCACAGGATGCCTGACCTCCTGCCAGGCCAGTGACCCACGTTTGGTAGCGAGCTTGGGCCACCAGGGGTGGGCCGTGGATGGATGGGATGGAGCATCCAGAGGACTGCGTTCCTCTCAAAGACAAGGGGGTGAGTTGTGCCACTCCTAGACTGCCACCATATGGAGGCATAGTGGCAGGATAATCAGCACATCTCAGAGGGGAATATCTGGTGGCAGGCACTAGGTTCATGCATGCCCCTACATGTATGCACACCTACATCACTGCATGCCACCAGATGGAAGCAAAAGAAAAAAATGCAAAAAACCCTGGCTCTGGCTAATGAAGCTCGACATGCGCTACCACCTGGGACCACCACTTGCTGGATTGTGCTCCAGATGGGCAGGTTCCCTTCCTCCCCTAGCCTCGCTGTGGGGGGAAATCCACAGGGGCGCTCAAGATAGGTCCTGGGGGAAGCAGTTGCCAGTTGGGAGAGTGTAGGGGCTGATAGTCCTGCTGGAGCCAGGGCTGTAGAAACAGTTATATAACATTTATTTGTTTTATTTTATTTATTTAAGTATTTGGTAACGAGGTAAGTGCACTGATCCAGGGGACCATTTTCAGGCATGACCCGGGCCACACAGGCGGCAGTTACAGAGGTAGTGACAAGTTATACAATGAGTACAAGCCATGTGGATAGACAGACAGTACTATCCCGGGTTGTTCCTGAAAATAGGCACAATACTTGTCTAGTGTACTTACCCGGTAAACAAAAGCTAAATAAATAAATCATTTGTGAACAGAGAAAGTGACGTGAGGAAAGTAAAATTAATGAGGGCTGAAAAACAATCAGTACATCATGATAAGGAACAATTATTATACAATTATTTACTAAAATATACAAGACAATAGCCAAGTGGAGAGCCAAGAAGCAGGTAGTGAGGGATGTGACAGAGAGTCCTAAGAAATGAGAGAAGGGCAGGAGGCCAAAGCAGCCCAAGAGGGAAAGTCAGAAAGGTGGTGGTGGGGTGCAGTAGCATGCAGCCTCATCAAGCAGCCAGGATTTGAGATGTGTCTTGAAAGTGGCATGGGCTTCCAGAGAGTGGATGGGCATGGGGACTCTGTTCCACAGTGTGGGAGCGGCTACAGATAACGCTCTACTACCCAAAGCCGAGGAGACTTTCGGGATATCTGGGGGGTGGAACTGAGGATGCACACAGGTGCCTTGAGGGAGTTCTGGTCTTGAGGAGAGACATATAAGGGGAGACTTCTGTCCAGGAGGCAGCCAAGCCCATAATCAAATCTGCAGTGTAGTGGGAGCCAGCCAACAGTCTGGTAGAGGTGGCAGTGGTGAGTGGAATATGGTGCCAGGAGAGTGAAATGACATATGTTGTTGTACGTGGAGCAGAGGCGCGCACACAAAGCTGAGGATATGTGTGAGTAAATAGGGGAGGAGTAGTCGATCAAGGGTAGTAGGTTCCCTTGGGCAATGGCTAAATGGGCTTCCCTGGTCAGGAGTGACTCTGGTTAATATGGCAGATAACAGAGGAGATCTGATCAGAAAAGGAGAGGGACAGGTCCAGGATAACGCCCAGATATTTGAGAGTTAGTACATTTTCAAGTACAGTGTTGTCTGGTGAGACTGCTGAGAGGGTGGACCCAGCCTTGGCGACCTTAGATAGGAGGGGTTTAGATCCAAATAGCAAGGATTTCGTTTTTTTAGCATTAACAATTAGGCGATGTGAGTGGAACCAGGTGTGCACCGCAGAGTAATTATCGGATAAAGCCCTGGATACATTCTCAAGAGCCTTGTCACTAATGAAGAGGACAAGGTCATCTACATAAAAGAGGGCATCACAAGTGAGACAGTCATGGGGGAGAAAGTTTATAAATAGGGAGAATAAGGGTGGTCCCAGGATGGAACCCTGAGGTACAGCAGTAGTGACTGGGAGGGCAGGAGAGGTGGAAGGTCCTACACATACCGACTGAGATCTATCTGAAAAGTAACTTTGGAACCACTGCATGGTCCCAGCAGAGCAGCCAAGGGTCTGCCGGAGAGAGAACAACAAGATGTGGTTGACCAGGACAAAAGCTTTTAGACAGGTTGACAAAGACAGCACCTGTTCCTAAGAATATGATTGGTAAACAGGGCAAGGGCAGATGTGGTGGAGTGATGTTTACAGAAGCCATGTTGCTGTCTGGACAGTAGGTTGTGTGTGTCAATATAGTCAGACAGTTGTCGGTGGACAACCCTTTCCAGGAGTTTACTAAGGTGGTGGAGCAAGGATATAGGGCGATAGTTATCTGGGGATAGTGGGTCACTAGTCTTAAAAATTGGGACCACCCGGGCATCCTTCTAAGTGCTGGGTACTGAGGAGGTAGTCAATGCCAGATTAAAGAGGTAGGTGAATGGTTTTAAGATGGCAGGTGATATAAGTTTAAGCATAGCAGGGAAAAGACCATCGCTGCCCAGGCTTCCCCGGCTAGGCAGGCTCTTCAGCAGATTGGCATGTCCCTGGGGGTGATGGTCTAGAAGTAGAAAGAGGGTAGGGGAGGAGTTTGAAGGGTATGGGTGGGGGGATGGTCAGAGAGGCCAGTGTTCACCAGGGTGGCAGCTTGCTAAGGAGGGCAGACAGGTCTGTGAATTTTTTATTGAAGGCCTCTGTCACAGCAACGGGGTCAGCCAGACGTCCGGAGGGAGTGTCAAGGTGAATAATTGGGTTATGAGTGCACGGGCTGAGTAATGAGCCGACATCACTGCAGAAGCGATAGGGGTCACCAAGACTGTCCCTTTGTTTGCCCTGAAAGAAGGCACGCATTTTGGCAAGGGCTGACTATTCACAAAGGTTTCATAGTCGCTGGTATTCATTCCATCAGGCAAGGGAGGGACTCTTTGTAGGCTGATCGCAGCTTATCCCTTTTCCTCATCAAGGCCAGGAGATATTTGGTAACCCAATGCATACAGCCACCCCTAACTCCATGAGTAGTCAAGGAAATGTTGATTTTGGAGATGGAGGAGTGCAGTTGTGAAGAAACTCTCAGCCTTGGACACGTCAGAGAGGGTGTAGAAGGCTGACCAGTTTATCATTCGAACGTCATGAAGGAGGATGGGGATGTCTGGGTGATGGAAATTACAGAAGGAGAGTAGTTTAGAGGGTGGGCGCTTGGTCTTAGAGGCCCAGACCAGGTAGGTGGGGGAGTGATGGCTAATGTCATCGTATAGCGTGCCTGGTAGGAGCACCTGCCCTCTCTGTTAGTGATTACCCAGTCAAGAAGTGAATGGTTTTGGATATGAGGTTGGGCCCGTGGGGATGGTGATAATTTGGACTAGGTTATGGAGCTTGAGTTGGTTAGAGTAATCCGGTTCCTGGGCAGTAAGCCAGTCCAGGTTGAAGGGTGGTGTCCCTGGTGGGAGGCTTCCCATCCCTTCAAGGTGGGCAGTGAGACTGCTGGGCATCCTGGAAGGGGGAGGTTATAGGAGCAACCCACATAAAAGAAAAAGAAATAAGACAAAAAAGCAGTGTTGCCAACAGTGAAAAGTACCCAGATTTGTTATAGAAATTGTAAGATTACTGACTTTCTGGCAAAATCTCCAGTCCTGCCCTGTTTACATTGAAGCCAGTGATGCAGAGCAATTGCTCCAAACAGAATCCAGATTCTTACTAGATCGTATAGTCTCATCTCTGGCATATACTTTATGTTATGCAACATGGACGTAACCAAAGTCAAAATGTCCATATAATGCAGTGTATTTTGCTAAGCTGAAAGGACCTATCTCACCTGCCTGATATAAAATGTTAGTACCACAAAAATTATGTTTAGAGTGCTCTTGTCATAGTTCCCCCATTGCAGCGAAAGGGCCCTCAGTACCAGGCCTCGCATCACAAGGCTCCAAACTTAAGGTCTAACCAGAGCTGTGTCTCAAATGCCCCAAATCCCATAACATAAGGGCAAGGCAGAAACAAGTGTTCTTATGTTTCTAGTAGAGCCATGCAACAGGGACAAAGGCAAACCCCCTCTTCTACTCATTTACGCATTAATGAATCCTTCACCCTAACACGTCCATGGTAACTCAGCCACAGTACATCCCACACCTGAGGTGGAATTCGTAGGTTCATTCAGTTTTGTGATCACCTAGGAATCCTGTCTAGGGAAAATGAAATCTGGAGCAATAAAAACACAAATTTCTTAACCAAGTAGGATCTGCGTGTGACAGGGAAGGGAAGGGAAAATGGGTAGACTAGGTGGGCCAAGCAGTCCTTATCTGCTGACAAATTATATGTTTCTATGCAGCTACAACTGTTTCCTCTGGAAGTATTTTACCTGTGGAAGAGAGTTTCCATAGCCAGATCTGTTAGGGACCACCTAATGTACTCTGGAAAGCATAACCATTGTTCTACCCAGGAATTCTCAGCTTCCCCAGCCCCAGACATCCAATATAGGGTCTAGCCACCCGTCAATCAATGGATTCCTGTATTTTAGGCCTGGACTTAATGCTACCTTAATATTACAAGATATAAATCTGCTGTTAAAAAAGCAATCAGGTTAATCATATCCCTCCCCCATTGTTGGTCTTCTGAGACATGATTCCTCTCTTCACAAAGTTCAGCCTACTACCCCATAGATGTTGAAAAAACAGACTATACCAGGTCGTCTCTAAGCATGGTGGTGGCAAAAAAACATAACTAACATATGAACATTGAGGAAATAAAAGGGTTTCCACAAGATAAACTCTTTTTTTCTTTTAAATATTCTGGGATTTCCCCTGATTTATCTGACCAGTAGCTGCCTGAATGTAGTTTTTCCAGTTGTAAGTGCTCATGTCACCAATCCCAGAATGAACCCCTGGAATCTTAAGAGAGAAGTCTGCTATTCTAATACCTGCTATAATATGTTATAATACTTTCAAAGCCACCATTCCTTCCTATCTCCACTCCCATATTTTTATCAAAAATAATTTTGGAACCGGATACCCTGCAAAACTGGTCCAGAATAGACTTTAGGGCTGGCCCGGAGTCTACAGTATCTAAAAATAAATTGACATTGTCTAAACAGGCGAGCATTTTAAGGGGCTCTAAACCTGCGCTGGGAGCCATCCCATGAATACTGGCGGGTTGGCCAACCTGCACAACTATGGATCTATTGCCAGGACATAGAGGAGGGGGCTCAGTGGGCATCCCTGTCTAACTGTTGAAGAGTACGGGAGTTTCTCCAGTGTTGCTGCCTTCATTTCGCTAGTCAATAAAACAGGTTTATGCAACCTGCCACCAGGATGCACCAGGAAATGAGGTGCTATAGGTCAATGGACCTTTCCTGGTCAAAAATGAGTGATTTAAATAATAAGGAATAGTTTAGAGGTACATCAGGAATAAATCCACCAAATTACTATTGTGGCAGTGGGACAGCAACATATCTGTACAGATGGGGTGGGGAACTGGGTGGTTAGCTGTGGCACATCTTGGAGCATCTGCTGCCAATCAGGATTCAGAAAGCCAACCCAGCTGGGAATCCAGGACTGTCTCCACCAAGGCTCTGTCATATAGTCTAGAAATATAAAATCACACATGCCCACACAATGCAAAGCATCATGGGCTGCATATGCAAATCACCACAGAATGTTATGCTGGTTCAACTTTAAGCAGAATTGCATGGTGCCGAAAGGCCTCTCATACAGTTTGCAAAGGGTGCTAACAGATGACATAGACACGTGTTTCGTCCTACCAGGACTCATCAGTATGCCTCCTCTGTTTGACACCCCAGTGGAATGAACCAGCTACCCTAAGATGGTCTGTCTGGGTTATGTTGTGGTGAACCCATTAAAATAAAAAACTATTTAAAAGTCATATATTCTGGCTGCTTTCCTACTATAAACAACCACTAAAGTCACTGCATACCATTTTCAAGTAATCTTGATAAAACTCACTAGGGACACAACGGAGCTGACTGCATGTCTTGTTCTCTGGAATGTTAACACTTAGGAAATCACCAGCTCCTGGTGCTTTACCCCTCAGGCTGCTGTGGGATTACCATGACATCATCTTGCTGCTATTTAAGTAAACAGAGAGGTTTTGAGGGCAACAACTATTTCCTGAAACTACAAGAATGTTTACCGATTCTACCAGTTTGACTTGCTGGTAGGAGCTGCTCAAGTCCCCCATGCCCAGTGGTTAAATTGGAAATGTTTAGGAGGTGGAATTGTCATTACTTCATTTGTAGGAGGTGGAACTGTAATCCCTAGGAGGTGGAACTCTCCAATAGTATTCAATGGAGAAAAGTGTCAGAGGAGTTGAAACTAAGTTCCTGCCCAGTTTACCCCTGCCCATTCCACTTAGAAAGACTGGTTAGTCACTCTACTTAGCATCACCATATGCCCCTACCCACCATGTCCTGGGCATGATCATATTAGGCTGTCCGATAACAATAGCAGACTCATGTTAGAGTGGGCTTCAGGTTAGGGAGAGGGAACTGACTAACAGTGATTCAAGGTCAGAAAGAATGCTAGGTCTATGAAGTCCCCGCCCTTCTTCATCAGTAGTGTCAAATTCCAGGGGCCTGGGTGCAAGGGTATGTCATAGGGCCCCCAGGTTTTGAATAAACATCAAAATTATGATTTGGAGCCCCTCAAACCTCATGGGCCCGGAGTGCGTGCCTCTGCACCACTGTAGCTACGCCCCTGTCCTTCATAAGTAGGGATAGACAAGTAAGCTGGTTGAACACAAGTGGTCTGTATGGAGTGCACAGTAGGATGCATATTACAGAATGGACAATCACTTTTCTTAATTAAGGGCACCATGTCAAATTTTCATTTAGTCCAGGCTCATAATGCCCACCCAGCTGTACCATCCACGTGGCTTCTCGTTTTAGGATTAAAGAATCCACATCCTCTGCTTTCTTCCCAGAATTCACCTTCTCTAGACCACAAAATCTGGACCTGTAGTCTGATGGAACATTTTGTGTATCAATGCATATATGTAACGTGGTGTGAAAAGGACATTGGTGGGGTCATTTTGCAAGATGACTAGCATGTTCCTCAAATTTGATTTGATACCTTTATTAAGACAACGTGATTATCTATTCCATAATATGTATCCTGCTCTAGTAGCATTCCATTTCAGTGTACTGTGGCTGCAAAGTTGATTCATGTTTTTAATGTAACTGTAAAAGTAGTTTGTTCTAGCACAATTACACTATTACCCTCGCTTTCTCCTTCCCTTTTAGATACCATCTTCCATGAAGGTCCCTAATTATTCAAGAAGAACAGCCAGCCTTACGATAGCCTTCACATGACTGGGGCAGCATGTTCATATCTTGAACAAAGGACCTGGAACAAGACCAGTATTGTTCCTCTAAAGGGATCAAGTGACGGTTTCTGGACTGTAACTTAACTTCCATTATACTAGTTCTGATGTGTAGGAGTTGTTTTGTTTCTTGTACAGGTCACTGGTGAGGCCACATCTAGAGTACAGAGTTCAGTACTGGTGCCCACACCTCTGAAACAGCATTAACCTGCTGGAGAAGGTCCAGAAGAGGGCTACATAGATGACTGTGGGTCGGCAGTGTAAGGCATACAAGGAGAGGTTGAGGCACTGAACTTGTACTTCCTGGAGGACAGGAGAGAGAGAGAGGGGGGGACATGACTGAGACCTTCAAGTACTTGACAGGGATAAATAAGATTGTTAAGGAGGGTCTCTTTAAGCCAAGTGGCAACCATAACACAACAGGGGCACAGTCTTAAGCTGGAGGGGGAAGGTGTAGGAGGGAGGTCAGGAAGCACTTCTTCACGGAGAGGGTGGTGGACACTTGGAATGTGCTGCTGGACGAGGTGGTCTTGTTGAAGATGGTGGGCAGCTTCAAGAGAGGCTGGATAGGTATAGGAGGAAGGTAAGGATTATGGGTAGGGAGGATAGAAAGGTTGGGAGGAGTGGGAAGGGGGCAGGGCCGGTAACCCAAGCTGTGGACCCTGCAGTACAAGACCAAATGGCCTTCTTCTGCTTGCTTCTTTGTATATTCTAAACATTCACATTAAGCAAACAAAAGATCAGAGTTTATATAAACTTAAACATGCACTGCAGGCTATTGAATCTCCTTCTGCTGCATCCATGCTCTGATGTTAGCTGCAGGGAATTCTGAGATTTGAAGTTACAGAAAATGTCAACCTAGAGTAAGCAAAATTAGTCTGAGACAATGACACGAAGTCGTAATGTCCCGAAACATTATTTATTTTATTTATTTATTTAGTTAGTTTTGTTGACCGGTAAATGCACTAGACAAATCCTGCCTATTTTCAGGCACGCACCAGGGGAGGGATACAGATGAATGCCAACTGACCTTGAACCAGATTAAGCTGTTGGTGGTATTTTTGTGAATGAGGAAATTTGGACACGGGAAAATTCCCTGCTCTTTTCGAGAAGTGCCATGGGATCTTTAACATCCACCTGAACTAGCACCAGAACAGGCAGATGGGACCTCGGTTTAACGTCTCATCCGAAAGATGGCACCTCAGGAGTGCAGCACCCCTCTCATACTGCACTACAGTGTCAGTATTGGGATATTAACCCAAGTGCCTGGTGTGGAGATAAGAACCCACAGCCTACTGATCTCCCAGCCTCAGGAGGCGATGCGCTACCTGCTGAGCCACTGACACTATCATTTATGTAGGATCGCTAGTTATTTAAGGCATTTAGTGGATCTCACAAAGCTTAAAGACAGTTTGTTACCTATGGGCTGCTCAGAATCTGTTGAACTAAAGAGTCCCCCTTACACTTAGCCCCTGATTCTTGTATCGGGCTGCTTGAGTACAATCTAGCTGCCGAGAGTCCCTGCACCCTCCCCCTCCTTCCCCACTATTTAAACGCTGGACTCACCTCCTCTCTCTCTTACTTTTACAGGTGCTCCTGGAGACCTACCGACCAGGGACCGTCCACGAGGTCGCCAGGGCCTCTGTTCCTGCCCTCCCCAGCCCCCGCTCTCGCTGTGAAGCCACAAGGTAATTTTTCACACTCCTGGAAATACTGTAGGGACTGCCTGCACAGACAATAATTTAATTTCCTCAGTCGGAACAGAGCTTACCCTGGGAGTCTTCTGGCCGTGGCAAAGGCCGCTTTGCTGCACTCCACCAACACGCTGGCTGCTGCTGCAGGGGCTCCGCTCTGCCCCGCCCTCCCCACCACCACACTTGGTTGTCACTCCAATTTATATGTACTGAAATGGTCACGTGAGCCAAAGTTACTTATCAGCTCACTTTGCCATCTGTAAGTTATACTGACTCTCCACTCGGGCTCCCCTGTCGTTTTGGACACTTAGCTATCCTAGAAGTTTTCTCTACAACAGATCTTTCTGCTGCTTATTTCCTTCCCTCTCTTTCCTTCTTGTCAAGCCATTATCTTAAACTAATGCCCTACAATTGGTGCTACTAGCCTGAATCAATCTACCTGCTGTTTTCAGCTTGCTACTGCTTCCCTTCTCCTAGGGGAGTCCTCCTCTATAGGGTCAACATGATCCCTCCACATGGGCCTCATTTGATCCGAATCCTGCTAGGACCCACTCCAAATGTCCAGAGCTGTACCCCGGTTTCTCACCCTAGTGTAAGTGATTGGTGGAGGACCCTACCCCTCCCCTACATACCTTCTGGCTTCCTGGTCAGGATATTGCTAGCTCTAGGGGGGGATATAGAACCTAATCCTGGTCCCTATGCCCCCAATCTCACTCTCAACAATCCTTTAAACTCCTTGTGGGCCGACTCTAAAGGATTCAAGCTTGCTCACATGAATATCGGCCGTCTAAGGCACAAATTCCATGACCTTGAGGCATGGGCTACACTTTATAAACCTGACATACTAGCCGTGACTGAAACCTAGCTCAAACCACAGATCCTCCCCCATGAAGTGGACCTAGCAGGCTACCTTACCTTCAGAAAGGACAGGGTGGGAAAAGGGAGGAAGGTTATCCTACATCAGCACTGCCCTGCAAGCCTTGCAGCTCACCCCCTCTCTGTGGATCCCTAGGTGAAACACTATTTGTAAAAATCCTCCTTGGAAACACCAAGCCCCTCACCATAGGGTGTGTCTACCTCCCACCCCAATCCGCCGCTTCCTCCCTTGAATCCCTAACCAATGCCCTTGAGGAGTACACCATGGAGGAGGCCATACTCCTCGGGAATTTCAATCTCCACTGGCCAGCCCTAGTCTCCTCCTCTACCAAGAACCCGATACTTGGCTCTCCTTTTACATAAATCATTGACCTTCCTACAAGACATAATCCTAAGACCGGTAACCACTCTCTCATTGACTGGGCACTCGTCTCCTGCCCGGGCCGTATTCTGTCGGCGGGGATTATGACTGACTCCTTGAGCGACCACTCGCCTGTCTTTTGCACCTGGTCCAACTAGCCTCCAAAAATCACTGCTAAGGTCATAGAAGCGAGGAACTATAGTAGGCTTGTACCAGCCGATGTCTGCTCCGACCTGAGGAAAATTGACTGGGACCCCATCCTCTCCCTCCTCACACTTGACGAGGCACTTGAATATTTCACCCAGGCCTTCTTGTCTGCATTCTAATATGCACACACCCCAAAAAAAGCTCAGGGTACAGGGAAAGTGCCATAAATGGCTGAACCCAAGCCTCAAGCATTCCATGCTCCTCCGTGACAGAGCATGGGGTACCTACAAATCCTCCTGCAACTCATCAGACTGGGAGAAGTACAGGGAACTGAGAAATCAGTGTAAAAAATCCTCAAAACAGGCTAAGTCCCAGTACCTAAAAGACCTCCAAACAAGTCACCTATATGACCCAAAAATTCTGGGGCCACATAAACTTACTCCTCAAAGGTACTACAAGCAGTCAAGCAGACTCCATCCTAGTAGGGACTCATTGGCCAATGCCCCTCCAGTAGTTGCTGAGGCCTTCTGTGCCTCCTTCTCTAATCCAAATGGGCCCCCGACCTCCCCAGGTCCTCCCTTCACTCTAAAGAGGTCTGGGTGCATCCAAGGCCTCACTTCCACCTGAAACTGGTCCAGTCAGTCTGTGGTGCTACCTCTGCTATGCAAAATTAACCCAAATTCCTCACGGGCCATGACCAGCTAGAATCTACTGTCCTGAGGGCTGCTATCCCGGCTATCGCCCTCCTCATCAATAGGTCCTTCTAGAAGGAATAGTCCCAAAATGTGGAAGGTAGTGACCATCGCCCGTCCACAAAAGTGGTCCCCGTGGCAAAATGGGAAACTACAGACCAATCTTCCTTCTCAGCCCCCTAGGGAAAATTCGGGAAAGACTAGTTCCTAACCAGCTTCAGGACTACCTAGAGCAGAACCTACTCCTGGCTGATGTACAGCATGGCTTCAGGAAGGGCCATGGTACCAACACTGCGCCCATCCAGCTTACATCAGACATCCTTGCTGCTATGGACCAAGGCTCCCCAACGGGCGCTCTTTTCATTGACCTATCCAAGGCCTTTGACCTGGTCAACCACAATCTCCTTCTGTCCATACTTCTACACCTAGGACTGGATGATCACTTGCTCTCTTGGTTCGAGAGCTACCTGAATGACCGTACCCAAAAAGTCCGTTGGAGGGGTACCCAGTCTGGCCCTAGACCCGTTACCTCTGGGGTACCCCAGGGCTCTGTCCTGGGTTCCCTGCTTTTCTCACTCTTCCTCAACAATATTGAGGGCAATTGCACACTCAGCAGCTTCATCCTCTACGTGGATGACACTGTCATATACTGCAGTGACCCACAACCTAGTGTCATCTCCGCCGAACTGCAGGACAGCCTCTCAACTCTTGAGGCCTGGTTCTCCTCAAACTCCTAAAGCTCAATGAAGAAAACCAAAGCCATCCTGTTTGGGTCAAGACGTCTGGCTCTGACAGAAGTGAGCTGCTCCAGCTCAGCACAGTCCAAGGAAAAAGAGTTGAGGTCATTGCCAATTTCAAATACCTTGGGGTCCACCTTAACCAAGAGATGACCTACAGACCCCACATCGACTCCGTAACCCGGTCCATCCACCAAAGGCTTGGACTCCTCTACTGCCTGGGAAACTCCCTTTCCTGTGAGGCACGACGAGCAATCGCCTGCTGCAAACTCCTCCCTTCCATCCTATACGGTGCCCCTCTATTGCAGTTCCTCCGTGTGATGGAACTCAATAAACTCACCTTGCTCTACAACCATGTGGCTCGCTTCGCCACAAACTTCTCCCCTAGGAGGCACCACTGCGAGGCCCTTATGGACCTGAACTGGCCCACACTGCAGCACAAACTAGCCTACCCTACTGCCTGCCTTGCCTTCAAATTCTCTACTCTTGGCCCCCCTTCCCAACTTCTTGGACTTCTCAACTCCAAAGTACAATGCCGAACCCTGCGATCCTCTGCAAATCACCCCTAGACATCCTCGGATTCGCTCCACCAAGGCAAGCGCCCTTCAAATACGCTTACCTCCACCTATGGAACTCCTTCCAGTTAGCTTGATTGACTCACCCTCTTACCCAGTTTAAGTCTGGCCTCAAAGTGTATCTCCTCAAACTCAGCCTCTGTGGCTGCAACACGCTAGCTCTCTAGCCCAGGTCTCCTTTCCATCACCACTGCCTTAATTCCTCCTTTGTACCTGATGAATCTTCTAAACAAAGCTGTCAATTATACTGTAATTGTCTTAATTTCCTATCAACTGTATGAAATTTGACGTCACTGTACTGCACACAAGAGCCTGAATGTGAACTTGTTGTTGCCCCTGTAAACTGATGCTGATGTATATCTGTGTACCTATTGTAACTACTGTAAACAATGCTAATATGTGTTTTTTTCTGTAACTAATTCCGGGTCGCCCCTGAAAAAGGGACGTCTGGTCTCAGTGGGTTTACCCGGTTACCAAAATCAAAATAGATAAATAAAAATCATGCCGCAGCAATATACCGTGCTGCCAGTACAGCACAATATATTGGCAGCAGCATAAGTCTTTGTTTTCCAGGGGGCTCTGCACCCCCCATTACGGGGGCCTACACCCCCTGAACCCCCCCCAACTAAAATATCTAACTCCGGGGTGGGTGGGTGTGGGTTAACAGATAAAATTGCACAAAGTGCAAAAAATGTAAAAATCCATGCTTCTGGGACCGGGAATTGAAACCCGTTCCCAAAGGCATTGCCTGCCTCCCTCCCTTGCTGCCAGTGGCTCATCCCATCGAGCCATGGCAGCTGCTCAGTGATCCCTGTCCCAGCAGAGCTCTTATCCTCTGTGCCTGGGAGCTTGAGGGTGCACTAACGTGCATACACCCTTTGCGGTTTTGCACCTCTCGCTTCTTCCCTACCACGCTGTTCCAGTTATTCAGTTTTGTTATACACTGTAGAGCATATGTCAAAGAGACCTGGTAGGGATAAAATCTGTTATCCTGCACTAAACAATAAGTGAATCAAAATGTTTTGCACACAAAGTGCAATTAGGACCAGCCCTACATTTGGGTGAGGGGCCCATGTGCTGACTGCTCCCCTTTAAAGGAGATAGAAAATAGTTTTACATAGTTAACTGCCCTTCCATCTTCCTTTCCATGCCAGTTATGTATTCTGATATGCTTTGATTGTTTTGATAAATAAATAATGTAGCTGTAGGGAGCCCCAGATCTACATTGAGTTCCACTCTCCTCACCAGCTACTGCTCTTCATTTTCATATTTCTAAGACATTCTATGACATCACAGACTCCCATTCCATGCTGTTCATCTGAATGGCCCAGAAAGGAGTTTGTGATGTCATAGAATGTTCAGGCAGTATGAAAAGAGAGAGCAGAAATTGCTGAGGAGAAATGGATTCTGGGTAGGTAAAAAGGCAACAAAATTAAGATTATTTATTTAAACAAAAAGGGTCAAAAACATATCAGAATACTGGGTAACCAATAAAAGAACAACTTGAGGGCATCTAGAGGCATGAAAACTGTTTCCTATCAGGCTATCACCTTTAAAGCATCAGTTCATATTGACCATAAACAAACAGTACTGCCTGCCTTTGATTCAGTGAAGTAGCATCTAGGCTTCGTTATGGAAACAAGTTAATGTACAATAAAAAAAGCAAATTAGTGAGTATAACACCCACCACCCACCCATAGGGTGTGTAAATGTTTTGTGCACTTTTAGGGTTTTGGCCAGTAATCAAATGGTTAATTCCCCTATGCCATATTGATGGGAGCTTCCACGGGTCAGAGGTCAGCGTGCATGGGGTATAAATTTGGGGTTTGGGCATGTTCAGGGAGAGCCCACACAGTAAGAAGGGAGTCGGGTGGGAGAGCTGAGTGACAGTGAGGCCGATTGCCCTCTCTCAGGAAGGAGAGCATTTTCTTTGGTGGTTTGGCATCTGGAGAATTTGGCAGGTGGACATGGCCATGAGCCCAGTCCACGGGTGGGTCCACCAAATGCCCCCAGCAGACTCCATGGAATCGTGGGCAGGGAGAAGTAGATCAGAGAACAGAGATGTTGAGGCTCATCTGAAATGGCTCATCAGAGTGCCCTGCTATAAAGAGAGAGAGAGAGACTGGAAGGGAGTAGCTACAACTGTACCAATGTCAGCAGGAAGTGCCCTGAAATTATTGATAAAAAGGGGTCCAGAGGAAGCCGGGTTTTGCAGCTATAGCCCTGGACTCCAAAATGCCACCCCGGATGTGGCAGTCTAGTTGGGGATGTGCACCTGTATGCCCTGGGTGAAATCGCACACAAAGGCCCTGTTTGTTTTGGAAGAGCCAGAAGAGAAAAGGGAACCAGGGAGAGAGAGTAATGAGTTTCTGCCCAAAAATGCCAACCCAGATATGACAGCCTAAGTGGGGATGTTCGCCCATAAGCACTGGGTGGAGTTGCTCACTAAGGGCAAGAGTGCAGAAGATGTGGGAGAGAAAGTGGTAGCCCCGACTTGAAATGGTTTGCCACTTGAGCCTTTAGATCTTTGGAGCCATAATAGAGAATGGAGCCATGGAGAGGAAGAGAGTAATTAGTTCTGCCTGCTGCCTGCAAGTTGAGGCCATTTCGGCCCTGAGTAGAGCTGCTTGCATTTAAGAGGCTATCTCAGCCCAAGCAAAATCCATCCATAGTTAGTGGGGCCATATTGGCCAAAGAGGCACTAGCAATTATTTGTAACCCCAGCAGTCAGGATTGTCTATCAGCTTATCTGGACTCCGTCAATTCCACAGAGTTTTATGTTTAACTATTAAATGGGATTCCCCTGGTTAATTTCACTTCTGTGTGGACTTTGTTATTTTATGAAATGTAATGTTTGTGGTAACTAATTGCAAGTTTACTGTAGCCCAGCATCTGAAGACGCCTGTGCCCCTACACAAATGAACCCCATCAACGTCCGCCATCCTGGTAAGTTATTCTGAGGTTTTCTCCTGTGAGTGCCTTCTCCCCATGGATGTTTTCCACCTGGCATACCCCTAGACACTGAGGAGAGGGGCTTACATGTATTTTTCCTTAAGTTATTTTTCATAGATCACAAGAAAAGATGGCCCCAACCGATCCCTGCTTTACCACTGCTCTTGCATGGTGCTTTACTCATTTTCAAATACTGGTGGTCTGATATTCTCCCTAATTACCTTTCCCCGCTTGTCACACTCACTTCCTTTTCCTCCTACACCCTTAGAAACACCAGTCCTCACTCTTTCCTTACTCCATGTTGCCACTGTTCTGTTTGGCTAGACTGCCTACTTCTAGAGGATGCCTGCATTGTGAAGCAGCCTACTCACAAAAATGTAATTCCTCTTCTGTGCCCGTCCTCAGGATGCAGCTATGTGATCTGAGCAGATCTGTTCGACCTAGTCTGTCATTAGTGTCACTGGCAGGCAGAGGCGTTGTTAGGGTAACAAATAATTCCAGACCCAAGCTCTCAAAGGCTGTGGGTAGACCGTAAAGGCCACAGATATTTTTATGTAAGGATTAATTTCATCAGGTCTACTGAGGAGCGATCTGACCCATATGAAAACAGATGGTGCTCTGAGTGCTGAGGTCTGGGTCTAGCAATGTTTCCTGTTAGCAGATCCAGCTATGTAACCAAGTAGAACCCACTACCCCCTTGGGCCAGAAAACAGTAACTTTTTTAACCTAATCTAAGCTTTAAAGCGAAACATTTCACATTTTTCAGGAAAAGTACTACTCACTTTAAAAACCTGCTATCTCCTTGAAAAAATTCTACCCCGATAACTGTTATAACCAATATTGTATGCTATCCTAATAATAATACCACAATTAACTGTTGCCCTCACCGCTGATCTTTGCTGAATGTGTGCAGTAGTTATGTGTGACACACACACACACACACACACACACACACACCTCCCCCTCAAGGAGATTACCATCTACCTCCCTGCTGGGAGTGCTATCAGGCAGTCCGTTAACCTCCCAACTTTTCAGCTGCCAGTGCCACAAGCGCACTTCATCTCTGAGTCCACGTGAACTGGCAGTGTGGACAGGAAACCCCACAGTAACACTGCACAACATGTTCAGCACCTGCCTTGACGCAAAGGATCGTGGCAGATGAACTGCCAATTAATACTTCAACCGGCACAATAGACATCTATGGGGGTGGGGGGGGCGGCACAGGAGCCCATTTTATTTGAGCCATGTAAGCGCATAATGCAGATCATGGCTCGAGCCACGGATGTGGGGCCTAAAAATAAAAACATGCCGCTTGGTAGGGTGCTGCACTCTGTTCCCCCAACCCCTGGACTGCTAGGGAAGGCATTGGGGATCAAGAAAATGAGATGCAGTGCCCAACTGATCAGATTAAATGATTTCACAGTAGTGTTGTATAAAATGAAAGGTATCATTACAGTGGTAAGGAGGGCCAACATTATGTTAAAATTCAAGCAGCTGGGGTGTGATATTGGCCACGTCGAGGAAACGCAAAGTATTTGGTTCCTGGGTATGCAAATGCCAACCAACCTAAATGACCTGGTCACATGCAGTTACACTAAGCTAATTAATGAGGTCAAGACAGACCTGAATTAATGCCATCCCCAGTGGTCCAGTGGCTTCACATCACAGTGCTGTGCAATCAACCCCAGATTTGGCAGCGAACTCGAGTCACCGTGTCAGGGATTATTAGGAAGGATCATAATCCATGGCTCAGAAAGAACCAACCGTAGATCCTTCCACCTCCTGGACCCGGATCCTAAAAGCTCAATCCCTGTGCTACCCCCGCACTCTTACATTTCGTGACACAGTATTTGGTTGAACACGGAGGCATATCCCATTGATATTGGTGGAGTGGGCTCCAAATTACTTTTTATACATGTTTTAGATGTCCCACTATGGTCAAATTAAAGTTGCCGCTCAACTAACAGGACTCTTGCTAGTTGAACAACGGCTTTGATTTGACACCAGTGGACCTCTGAAACATATAAACAAGTAATGTTAAACCCACCCTGTTGATATCAATGAGACTTGTCCCTGTGCTCTACCAATTACTATGTCACAAAATGTAAGAGTGCAGGTGTGGCGCGGTGATGGAGCTTTTAGGATTCGGGACCAGGAAGGAGGAAGGGATCTGGTGGTGGGCTGTTCCGAGCCATGAATTATGATCCTTTCCTCTTACAAATAAAGACCACATGGTTGGGGAAGAGCCAGCTCCTCTGCACCTCAGCCCTGCTACGGGGGGGGGGACCCATGTGGGATCTAGGGTGTCAGGTGGGGAATCGGTGTGGCCAGAGAACAAGTCCCCTCCGAGGGAGAGGCTGTAGCCACCTGCCAGGCTCCCTGGAGGAAAAACACCTCTATGAAAAAAAAAATAAAGAAAACCAATAAAGACCACATAAAATTGGATGGCCTGTTCAAGTCCAAAACAGGTAAGGCACCAGTGAGCGGCTTGATAAAAGCACCAAAACCATTGTTCGTTAATGCCTGCCACCACTAACTCCCAGTTCATACAGTGGACTGTCTCCAGGGAGATCAGTTCTCATTCTGGAGCCCCTGCCATACAGGGAAAGCCGTAGGGGCAGTAGATCACAGGAGATAAGGGTCATCAGGCCTGACATATTATATCCCTGGGAACAAGACATTTATTTATTTATTTAGTTTTTGTTGATTGGGTAAGTGAACTAGACAAATCCTGCCTATTTTCAGGCACGATCCGGGGAAGGGGGATACAGATGACTGCCAACTGACCTTGAACCAGATTAAGCTGTTGGTGATATTTTTAGTGAATGAGGAAAATTTGGCCAGGACACCAGGGAAATTCCCCTATGAGAGGACATTGCGTCTCCAACTGAGTGTGTGCAGATGGAGCTTGAGAGTGGAGGAGTCTGGATGGCTATGACCCGACTCCTGGAGGTCTCCTGTGAGGAGCAAGGTAAGGCTGGGATGCACCTCTCTGGTGGGCAGTAGAATGTACCGATTCCCTCACAGCAGGAGGCCATAACTGATGGTGTGGAAGTCACCGGTAGAGTGGTAGTCGACGTAGGCCTGACATTTCAGGCGGAACGTATGGGTGGATTGCCTTCAGCCTTAGACCTTGGAAACACTCATGGTATGCTGTTACCAGAAGTTACGGCAGGTGGAACCTATTTGGATTGTATGAGGCGGCAGTTGCTGGAAGCGATAGCTGCCTTTCAGCAGGTGCAGTTACAAGCAGCCGAAGATATTGGCAAGAGGAAAAGGCCCGAGATGGAATCTCCTACGGGCACGTCAGGTACAGGATCTAAAGTTTTAAAATCAGCTTTTCCCGATCGATCTCGAGAACATGGTTCCTTATCCCAGACCCCTGGACCTGGCCTTACTGGTGTAGAGGGCTCCTGGTCCCCTCAAAAGCACTTCTGGATGCGGGCTGGCTCCAACTAGATTCAGGCAGTGGGTCACTGACCCAGCCCTCCTATTCCTGGGGTATCTGGTGTGAGTGAGAGTGTTCCTCCTGCTGAGGTTAATCGACAGGACACTATTTCGCCTTCTCGAGAGATGAATTTGGGTTTGCCTGTAGTAGTTTCTGAAGGGGTTCCTCCTATTGTGGATGACCATGCTCATTCTCAGACTGAGGAGTTTTCCGTTACTTTACCTGGGGTTTCGATGCAAGATGGCTATATTTCCTTTTCTCCTGTAGCGTCTATCCCCTCTGTAGAGGTTCAGACCATCCCAAAGACGACTGAGGCTAACACTGACCCTGATGTCGATTTACAACAGCCTTCTGAACTGGCAGCCCCTCGACCTACGTTTGCTAGTTTATTTCAAAAGCCTGTTACTTTAGCAAAACACAGAAATGTAGTGAGACTGCGTCTTTTGGGCCCTATTGATGATATGCCAGATAGATTTTACGTTGGGTAAGTGTTGATTAAACAGCTGCTGGGTTTTTCCCCTAGCGAAGTTTATGCCCTAATACACACTCCTGGGGGTAATACTTTTGACATTAGTTCTCGTTCTCCTGAGTTATTGAACAGTTTTTGGATGAAGTATGCTCTCCTCAAAACTAACCCAGCATGGTCTCACTTTTAGGCCATCCCCCTTACTAAACAATTGTTTAAAGTAATTACAGTTTTGTTTATGAATGAAGGGGTGAATGTGGAAGACATTATTTACTGGTTGGAGAGGAAATGCAAGATTCAGGGGAACCCTGAACCTATTTTGGACATAGAAGGGTTTTGGAATGGGGGTTGGAGATACAGGGTGAATTTGATACAAACTGATGCAGGTTTGCAGCATCTGCCTAGTTGTTTCTTTCTAGACAGGGTAAGAGCTTTGTGTTCCACCCTGGTCAACTCCTCACTGTTATAAATGCAGTTCTCCTAGACATCTTAGCAGAACCTGTGATGTTGTTAAATGTGCCCAATGTGGGGAACTTGGTCACATCATGTCAGACTGTCATCATCCAGCAAAATGTTCTCTTTGTGAAGAACACCCGTAAGCTGATTGTCCCTGGGCTGCCCAAAACAAAACTAATGGGGACTTCTGTATTCAGGACTTTTATTTTAACACAGCGGTTAAAGCTGCGTTAAGACAAAGACCACCTCCCTTCCCCCGGGAGGAACTGGCCACATTCTGAGGTAGACCAGCAGGTGATCGAGAAGCAGGTTGTGGTACCACCTGCCCCTCCTGCAGTGTTGGTGCCCAATATTTCTCCTGATAGGAAAATGATTTCAGACAGAGTCCCCACCTACCTCTAAGGAGTCTATGCCCTGCCCTTACCCCTGAAAGGGACTTTGCTCTGGTCTCCAATAGGCAGAGTAGTCTTCAATCTAGACAGGTGGGAGCCACTGCACTAGTCTCTCCACAGTTCCCCTTACACAATACATATCAGTTATTGCAAGATGATGTGGCCACCGAATCTAACTCCGCTTCAATTCAGTCTTCACAGCCTGAGGGGATGTCAGATTCTGAACAAACCGTAGTTCCACCAGCTACTGTTAAAAAGAAAAAGAATAAACTAGGAACACAGAAATGGAGTAAAAAAAAAAAAAATAGGTCATTTGATTTGATGTCTTTCTCTCTTATTGAAGTGGTATCCTCATTCCTACCTGCTCTTCTCCTTTGGTTATGTTACCTCCATATAAACTTACTTTAGCTTCTTTGAATGTTAACAGTATGCAATCTGATAGGAAGAGGAGGTTGATATATGCATTGTTTGACCATGGTGTGCAGGATGTTATATTTTTGCAGGATACCAGATTGCACACAAGGGAAGAACTTGGATAAAGGCGACCGTGGGTTGGCGATGGGGACAACCTACTGGTCGTTGGGGATGAGGTTTGCAGTGGGGTTGGTATCCTAGTGAATAGTCTCACTGCCCATTTGTTGCAATTGGTGGACATTGTCTCTGGTTGGGCTTTATTGCTTGACATGGTTATTGGTGGTTTGCAGTGTCGGTTTTTGAAGATTTATGCCCCCCAAACAAAGTCGGCTAGAATATCACTTTTCAGGACTCTACAGCCATACTTATTCACGAGTAAACATGTTTTTTTTGGTGGTGACTTTAATTGTGGTAGATATAGGAAGGATAGAGGTCTCCGGACCAGTAAAATGTTTTGTGATGCTAATTGTCTGAATGATTTATTGGCTCAAACTGGTCTGGTGGATGCATTTGAGATGGCTGGTAACTTTAGTAAAACATTTTTTCAGGGCATTAAGGCCACTCGTATAGATTTTTGGTTTTAATCTAGTTCTCTGAAGGTTGTTCCCGTTTGGTCTGTGCCGGTAGCCCCATCAGACCATGTAATTTTGGATGCCATGGTGGCTAGCCATGAACCTATGCACTGTTGGACCTGGGTATTGGAGTCTGAATCTTGGTTTATTACTTCTCCCTATGGTAAATGATGGGTTTACAGATTTATTGAATGCCCATAAGTCCGTTGCCTGTTTATATGACGATATAGGAATGGTGGCTGGATACCAAATTAGATATCCGCATTACTTCCAGTCTATCGGTAAACTTAATGGTAAATATAAATCTAATTTATATAATGATTATAGGAAGCAATTCTTGGATTTACATTTTCAGGCAGCTCAGGGGGATCACTGAATTGCGGAACTTAATGAATAAAACACAGTATGATCATTTGAAGTCTCTAGATTTAGAACGCCGTTTTGGATCTCAAGGCGATAAAGCTTTTTTAAACTTGTATCAATTTTGTGTCCATCAACGCCATCTCAAGTATATGGATGGGATTAGAGATAATGATGGGGTTTGGTGCACATCCAAGATGACATTTACGGGCTCTCGAGCACCCACATTCAATGGTTATTTGGCACCTCGGAGGTCAAGTTTAGTATGCATAAATCCTGGTTGTCTCACGCAGGTGTTTTACCCTACTTTCTACCCAAAGTGCGGCTCTGCTGATTCAACCTATTACCTCTTTGAAGTTTCAGGCACTGGCCCAGGTTAAGTCTGGAACAGCCCCTGGATAGATGGACTTCCTATGAAGTATATACTGTATTTTCCAGTTTCTGTTACCTGAGTTCATTAATGTTTTGAATGAAGTATTGATTTCTGGAGTTATACCAGACAGTATGAATGAAGGACTGGTTATTTTAATGCATAAAAAAGGAGATAGAGCAGAGTTAGGTAATTGGAGGCCTATTACATTACCCAATACTGATTTCAAGCTTCTAGCTAAAATCTTACAAGCTAAGCTGTTATTGACTGCCAATTATTTATTACATCCAGCACAGTCCTGTTCTATACCGTCCAGAAAAATTACGGATAATTTAATATTGTTACATGAACTCCTGCATAAAGGGGCTACAGGTGAGATTACGGGGCTGCTTTTTAGCCTTGATCAGGCTAAAGCAGGGGTTCTCAAGTGGTGAGGCCAGCCTCCCTGGGGAGGCCCCAACCTGTTCAAGGGGAGGCTCAAGCAAGTCTTGAAAAAAAGTATTGTATTTCAATTTTGAACTTTATGGATTTTGTGTGAAGGGATAAGGCAAACTGAAAAAGGATAATAGTAAGTGAATTTATGTATTTATTTACAAGTCGGTGACCAGTGAAGGTACTGTACACTGAGCTATGGCTTATTTCAGGTGTACCCAGGGAAGGGTAGTGAAAGAATCCAATTCAAAATGTAACTGCAAAACACTTAAGCAATACAAAATGAATAAACATGCAAACAAATTCAGAACAATAAACTAACAATTGGTCAATTAGACTGGCAGCAGAACTGTCCAAATACAAGAGTTAACCATACTTGTTACATGGGAGAAATGTGAGGACTCAAGGGAAGACAGGTGATAGGTGAAACAGGGTCAGGTGGTGCAAGAGCAACACAGCATTATGGCACGATAATGCCATGCTGCCTTAGAACACTCAGACCAATAATCCCCTGTTGAGAGCGTGAACGCGCTCAGAGAAGTGTATGAGAAGTGAAGAAGGAAGAAATTTTGCCAACAGGTGGCGGTAGGAACACAGATCGGGCACTGAAAAGAAAATTTGCTTGTTCTGTCAAAAGCGCCACCTATGGGTCAGAAAACCAGTGAAGTGGTGAGGGAAAAGTGCTGTCTGTTGTTGTGCGTAGCGGAGTGCAGCACTGGGAATCATGGACACCACAGAATATATGTATTGCAGGCACAGTAGAACTGCTTTATATCGAGGTAGGAAAACCAGTCATATGATAGTGGGGACATGATATTAAGAAAGTAAAAGTAGTAGGGTATCAAAGAGACAAATGCTAAAACGGCAATGGAATTTAAGAAGCGCCACCTATTGGTCGGAACAGTGACGGCCGTGCCACAGAGTCCGGTCAGAGAACTGCGGTAAATTAATTGAGAAAGTAAGTGATGCAGCGTAAAGAATCTCCCCATAAGTCACCACGGCATAAATCTCACCTGTAAACGGACGGGCAGCAACATAGCAGCCGATAAGAAGGACGAAATTTCAAGCTGTAATGTAAGTCCTAGAATGTAAATGAAAGTTCTAAGTCTGGAGAAATTGGTACACACCACATTACTGCATGTGGGCTGTACAACGTGCACACGCATAGCTGTAGTTAGACAGACCTTACAAAGTAAGAGAGCTAAACCAAGAAACTGGAAGGCAAGGAAGTAGTTGAGCTCATGTGTCTTCGAGCAAAAGAAATCAGTATGTAAGCAATATTTGCCTTGCACATTCCATGTTACAAGCGTATTAATCCACTCTGAAGGTGGCATCTAATGGGAGGTAATGCATGGTTGGTCGTTATAGGCACTCGGCCTGCGGCCTCGAGCCACAATAGCCCCAACCATGCATTAACTCCCCATTAGATGCCACCTTCATCGTGGATTAATATTTACAGGTACTAGGAATAAGAACAGGAGGGAGCAAAATGATCCCTGAGAAGTTGCTTAAGAGCAGGGTGAGAGAGGGAGAGGCAGAGGTCGGCAGGAAGGTTATTCCAGTTAGAGGGAAAACAGAAAAAGCAGTCTGACCCATGGAGGTATGGCAGTAAGGGGTAGCAATGGTTCAAGAGTCAAAATATTGGAGCAAGTAGGTTGTCCTGTTTGGGGGGGTACAATAAGCGTAATAACATGACAGCCAGCTATGCAAAGAGGTTTCAATTTATTCCTGATGTACTGTGAAAAGTAGGCTATTTTCTATGGGGAGGCCCAAACATATTTCAGTATTTTGGGGAGGCTCAAGATCTTTTCCATGGCTTAGGGAGGCTCACTATGACAAAGTTTGAGAACTGTTGGGCTAAAGCATTTGATAAGGTCAGGCATGATTATTTATGGGATTGTTTGTCCCGCTATGGAGTACCTCTACTATTTGTTAATTGGATTAAAACTTGTTATAGTTCTGCAACTGCCCGAGTATACTGTAATGGGTGGCTGGGTAAGAAATGGAAAATTCATCGGGGAGTGCATCAGGGCTGTCCTCTCAGTCCTCTCTTGTATCTCTTTACCCTAGACCCCTTGATACGGAAAGTTTATGCCATGCAGGACATTCGAGGTGTATCTTTTTCTAGTACTGACACGGAAGTGAAATGTAGTGCTTACGCAGACAACGTCTGCTTTATAGTTAGTGATGTTCCTTCCGCATTCCACTTAGATTCTACCCTTCAGGACTATATGTCTTGTACAGGTGCTGAAATTTATTGTGGGAAATGTTATTGTCTTCCACTCAGAATTGATGATGTGCACCAAACCTCTATCATTGGAATCCCAGTCATTAGAGATAAATGTTCTATTTTGGGTTTATTTTTTGGGACGGGGGATTTAGCATATTATAATTGGTCACTTAAGCTTGATGAGGCAGAAACTAAAGTTAAACTCTGGAATACGTGGAGGTTGTCAAAGTTAAAAAGGGTTTATATGATTAAAACCTTTTTGTTACCAATCTTTTTGTATCTTTGTGCTGTTTTTAGCCTTCCTCAATCTCTAGAAACAGGAATGTATAGTTGTTTCTTTTCTTGTATTTGGGGCAATCGTCTGAATCCAATCAAGAGGTGTTTATTGTTTCAGGAAAAATGTGGGGTTTGAAAATGATTCAGCCTATTGTTTTTTTTTTTTTCAATGTTTTTTATGCTAATTTTCATAATGTACTTCTTCAGATCGATATGCAGGGACCATGGCTTTTGGATTCTTTAGGTACTTTGTTTATTTCTTGGCCTGCACATAGCCCTTTATCCAGACAAACTTCTTTTGCCTCACTCCCACTATCCTTGAAGGTGTGTTTTGGGAAATTGAAGTTGTGGGGGATTTCAAAAGAACATGTTATTAGATTTAGTAGGAAAGATCTGTATAATTTTATTATTCTGAAATATTTTCAGGATTCGGCTCCATTTGACTCATATCCCACTAATCAAAAGCGTTTGATGAGTATAATGTTAACGTCCTCTCATATCCCGTCTTACATGTGGGATGTTCTATGGCCTTCCTTTCCTGGTAAACTAAATGTCGAGAGGTAATTTGAAACATAAACAGATTTCAGATAGGTACTGTCCAAGGGACATGTGTACCTCCACCGTTGAAACGATGGCGCATTTATTTTTTTGGATTGTCCATATGTTGTCAAATTTTGGCACCTTTTAGAAAGGAAATTGCCTACCGCTCCCTTTTTTCATATGACCTTAGATATCTTATGTGTTGGTATACTCCCGAATTTGTGGACAAAGCATGATAAAGTGACCATGTGGTGGTTTTTACTTTGTTTCAAATTATATATGGTTTATGCGTTGTTGCTTGACCATTCAACAATGTCATTTTTCTGTTTTAGAGTTATTTTCTATGATTCATTCAAAACTTATTTCACTAAGATTATAGGATTATACAACCCTTCCACGTACCCTTTATTCTTCTAGATGGGGTCCGGTGGACTGGCTGCATTGATGGTGTTTACTGTCTGACATGTCTGTTATTTTGTGTGACTTTACACTGCTTGTATCTGGTTTGATGTCATGATAATAGCAATTCACCTACTCTTTTGGTGGTAGTGGGGGGGGGAGGATTTCAGTGTCTCCTACCGAAAACGATGACAATTTTTTATTGACTGTCTGCTGAACTACTTATGTATGTTTTCTCCTTTTGTTTATATTACGGTTTCATGTGATACAACACTACTATGTATATGTTTTACTTTCAAGTTTATTTAAAGTTCCCCATCTCTTTTAGTGGGGGGGGGTCAGTATTAATTTTTAAAGTTTTGAGATTCTACAAACTGGAATTTTGTGTTGAATGTATGATCTAATACTTATTTCTGTTTCTTGTTGTTGTTGCATTATGTTTTGAGTGCAGTAACTCTATTGTGTATATGTTTTGTTTTCCAGTTTTCGTATAATTTCCCCTACTCTTTTGGTGATGGGGGGGTATTCAGTGTTTCTTACTAAAAACAATGACAATTTTTGCATTGACCATATGATGAACTACTTCTTTATGTTTACCTTTCTGTTTGCTTTATGATTTTGTGTGAAGCAACACTATTATGTATCTATTTTACTTTCAAGTTTTAATAAAAATTCCCCTACTCTTTTCGATAAATGCCATGGGATCCTTAACATCCACCTGAACTACCACCAATCTAGGCAGATGGGACCTCAGTTTAACATCTCATCCGAAAGATGGCACCTCAGAAGTGTAGCACCCCTCTCATGCTGCACTACAGTGTCAGTACTGGGATAGTAACCCAAGTGCCAGATGTGGGAACTGAACCCAGAGCCCTCTGATCTCCTGGCCTCAGAGGCAAGTGTGCTACCTACTGAGCCACTGACACTGACATATCCATGGAAAGACAAGGATGGGCAGGAGAAAACTGCTGTATGGGAACAAAAAGCGACCTGAATAGATGGGCACATCTACCCCTGTCCATCCTGGGTAAGGCTGAATCTGACAGAATAAACATGCTAGTCAGGTTTTGATTTCTGTTCAATAATATTCCTCTTCATTTCCCTGGTAGGACATAAAAGGTAATGTGAAAAATGTTTCACAAACTGTCTGGAGAGACAAGTGGCCCAGAAAGATGTAGACTACAGTCACACAAAGTAGGACAGTGGGGCCGGAACTTTCAGGCCTCAGGAAATATTATGCAGTGGCCCAGATCAAGGCTTTGTTGTGGCTTATGGCCAACAATGAGGAGGTGGGCTGGCCAGAGCTGGAAATGAGGCAATCTCTTGTGGTAGAATTGAGAGCACTCCCCTTTCTGCTCCTCCCTGTTCAGGTGATCAGGCAAATTACCAGCAACCCCTCGCTAAAACAACAGTGATGGTGTGGGAAATGAAAACCAGGAGATTGGGGATACCTAACAATCGTCTGGCTATGCACCACTTTTTGGTGTGCCTGATCTCCCTTGGCTAGAAGAAATCCCATCATGAAGAGATGCAAGAGGGCAGATTTGAGATGCCTCGATCAGTTTCTGGCATAAGGTACTTCAAGTTTATGGGCAGCAATGCAGCAAGCATTGCATAGAAATACAGAATCTGACAACAGATAAGGACCGCTTAGCCCACCCATTCTGCCCCTTTTTTTACCACAGACCCTTCCTGCTCTGATGACTCCCTTCATTTCCCAACTAAGTTTCCCTTGTGCCTGTCCAACACAAGCTTCCCGCTGTTTCCACCCCCACTACCTCCACTAGAAGACTGTTCCAGGCATCCCCCACTCATTCAGTGAAGTGCTCCCTCACATCCCAGCTAAATTCCTGCCCCCACAGCGTCATTGCCTGTCCCCCTGTTCTCATGCAACTTCTCTGAAAAATACTTCCCTCCACTACCCTGTTCACCCATGTGAGGTATTTATAGGTCTCTATCATATCCTGTCATCCTCTCTTCCAGGGTGTATGTATTGAGAAACTTTAGTCTGTCCTCTTACATAGAAACATACACTTTGATGGCAAATAAGGACCACTTGGCCCACTCAGTCTGCCCATTTCCCTACCTGTTGGATAAGCTGCAGATTCTGGTTATCCAACAGCCTACTTCCTCCTACCCCCACCAGAATTGCCTTATGTCTGTCCCATGCATTCTTGAATTCCCCCATTGTTGTTGACACCACAACCCCCTCAGGAAGGCCGTTCCATGCGTCCACCACCCTCTCCATGAAAAATACTTCCTCATGTTGACCTTGCACCATCCCCACTCCATCTTCAAATTGTGCCCCTTGTTCTTGCACATCTCTTTTTCTGAAATATGCTACCCTCCTGGACTTTGTTGATTCCCTTGAGGTATTTGAAAGTTTCTATCATGTCCCCCCTCACCCTCCTTTCCTTGAGGGTATACATATTAAGCTCCTTTAGCCTCTCTTCGTATGATACTGGTGCAGACCCTGCACCATTTTAGTTGCCCTCCTCTGGACTGCTTCCATTCTGTCTATGTCCTTGCGGATATCGGATCTCCAGAACCGTACTCAGTACCCCAGATGGGGTCTCACCAACTGTCTGTACAGAGGAATAACAACTTCCTGTTTTCTACTGGTGATGCCTCTTCCTATACATCCCAGTATCCCCCCAGCCCTCCTTACTGCCTTCGCACATTGCTTGTGTAACCCCCCTACAAACTGGGGTTTACTATAATGCCTTCCTGGGCTTGCTAATGCCCACTTTCAGGATGGTGTCCTGTCTGCAGTAATTCTAATTGTCTGCATGTGGGTGCTCTAGTAAGCCTCTGTGCCTGTCTCTTTAGGAGAACATCGAGCCTGTGTTAGAAAATCAGTCTGGGCTGGGTCTAAGTGATTTAAGGCTCATGACCAGCCAGACAGTCTGTTATTCTGCTCCATTCTGCAGTCGCTATTTGTGCAGAAGGAGCCCTTTAGGAACTGTGATTGTTTACTGTTTGTTATAATAATAATAATAGAGGAGTTTGTCTAATCTGCTTTCAATTGCAGCTTGAGCTTCTGAATAAGAGCCACCATTCTGGTTCTGGACTGTCAGTGCTGGACCCATCGAACCTCAGGGGACCTAAAATGGAGACTGTCCCCAGAGGTCTTGTGGGTTTGAAATCGGTAGTATTTGTAGTTTTAAGTGTTTGGTGCCTAAATGGACCTAGAGGAGAGCCCTTTCTGTGACAGACAGTTCCCTCAGCCAACCGAACCTTTTGGACTTACTGAGAAATCCCCAGAACTGCTGAAGCAGTGGGTCAGTCAAGAGTTGGAGCCTGGAGAGTGAACAGCTCGAGACATTGAGCAGTTGCTCCTGGTAGGAGCCTAGGAGAATCGGCGGGAAGGCTCTGCGGCCTGCCTGTCACATCTCCAGCATTGGAGTATCGCCTTGTGTGTGAAATTCAGACTTCCTCCGATTGCTCGTCAAGACCTGCCTCAGGAAAAAGAAGAGAGTATTACTGCTAACTGTGAATGGACTAAAGACTTGCTCCAGAAGCGATCGGCCCACCAGATGCCAGAAGTGAGCCTCAGATCGAAAGGTTTGTGCAGAAAAGCTGCGACTGCCAAACTGACTTTTTTATTTATTTAGTTGTTTAACCAGGTATAGCACACTAAGCTGAAAGCTTTTTTACAGGAGCGACCTGGGAGCACAAGGAGGTTAAGTGACTTGCTCAGGGTCACACAGTATGCAAGTGGAAGCTGTGGGATTCAAACCCAGGTCTGGTCTGCTGGATGTCACCAGATTTGCAGCTCAGAGCCTTAGACCACTGCGCTATACTGCCTCCTTTATCCAAACTGTGGCTAAATATGCTAAGTGTTACAAATGTGCTGAATGTGTTTCATGAGTTGTGATTTGGTTCCCCATGGCAAGTTCTGTTATGCCCGCTGGAGGCTTTTCCAGACCTTCACCACAGACTTTATCTGAACTATCTGTTCTACCTGGGCCCTGCCATCTCGGCCTAGACCACTGCTCCCAATTCTGAAACATTCTCGGCAAAAGACCTGTTCGGGGATTTGGCCCCCTGCTCAACACCACTGAACAGGTAGCAACCACCAGGAGGTGAGTCTTGTAGACCCTGCTTCCCCTGGCAGTCCAGTACGACACCATGAGGTCTTCATCTCGCCTGTTCTGCATCCTGGTCTGGGTGGCGTGAGTATAAATGGGTAGCTCCCTCCAACATCAGCTGTAATCATTGTGTGCCATCTGATTTTCTTGTTTTGGGTTTATTGCAACGAACTGAGCCATCCAGCTCCGATTACAAATATTTGGGTTGAGTGCATGTTAATTGTTTTCCTTCCTAAGAGCCCCAACAACAGCTGCAATGCTGCTGCCTACCCTGGCAACACTTCAGGCTAGCCTGTTCAACATACTGGGTACCCAGGGTTGTGGGACTGTGTCAAGAGGACTTATTGTGCATGCTGAAATCAACCTGAATCAAATCAGAGATACCAATCACTTTAGATTTACACCCACCCTTGTTCACTTCCCTGAATAAACCAGATTATTGGTTTTGTGTTTGACCTGGCTAGTGTGTACCTTATTGGTTGAGTTACTGCTGTATTATGGTATTGTTGCATTACTAGTCTTATTTTCCAGGGGGTCTCCAGGGCAGTTGCAGAAGCTCCAGCCCTGGTGGTAAGTGCAAGGAGAGTGAGTATATAATTACTGTCATACGGTAAATATGGATGTTCTGTTGCTAAACTGTTTAGGCCACTAGAAGGGTTGGTTGGATTTACTGCAGTTCCTAACTAAATGGATGCAAGACCATCTAACAGTACCGATGATTTTGCCTGCTCCACACTGAAACAAGCTTACCGAGTCAACCTAGGGTGAGGCCTACTGGAGCAAACCAATCTAGGACTGTCCTTATGGCGACTTCGGGCTCTGAGGTCCAGATCTGTTGATCGCAGCAGATAGAGCCAGTACTCCTGGATAGCGGCGGTTCAGACGCAAGTTATATCCTGACCTTTTCTTCCAGACAAGGACACGTCAGAAGAGCTTTGATGCGGTTCGCCATCGTCTGAGGTCATTGGGCATAATCCATTCCTTTCTGCTTCCAGCTCGGCTCCAAATTATCTACGGAGACAAAACCTGGAGTTTCAACAACCCGCAGGATGCTGGACATTGAGTGGAGAAGGTGGAGGCCGAATTTGTAGGCCATAGAGAAGCTGCAGAGCACCAGCAATCAGACTCGGATGACTGAGGCAAGGCATCGTAAGTGATGTAGCAGCTAAACCCAGAAATGACTCTTTAAAGAAAGACATTTTAGTTTTGACTAAAGTATTAACATTTTCTGATCTGGGTCACTAAGGGATAATGGGATTCTTTTTTTTTCTTTAATTAATCGTTTTAAGAAAATATACTTATATATTTACTGGCTGAGCTCTCAGTGTGAGAGCACGGAAGAATTCTCCATAATGTCTCTTATACTACATGGGCTGTAAAGGATTTTGGCAGTTTGATGCTGATTCTACAGGCTTAAGGCCCATACTAAAGTTGTTCTTAAACAGCACATGCTATGCAAAACTGTTATACATTTAGTCTAGTCGGCTTGAATATTACTATATATAATGCTGTTTTGGTTTCTCTTCTTTTTTTTTTTACCCTTATTTCTGTGATGTTATACAGGATGATGTATGGAATCTAAAAGAGCTTTAACTCAGTGTTTACATCCTATATCTAATACTAGGTTTAATAGCAATCGCTTGTGATTGCTTCGTAATGCTTGTGTTTAAACACTCCCTACAGGAAACACCTTTAACCACTGAAGAGGCTGGCAGCTTTTTCGAATGATTTGAGACTTGTTTAAATAAGAATTAAATGTAATCCCCCACTTCCTACTGTAAAAGATTATGGGGCTTCAGATTTCCTATATTACTGCTCTGTACCTAAAACAATATGTACCTATTCCCTGTTTGAGTATTGTATGTGTAATCTGTTTATTAACAGAAAATGAATAAACATAAAGTACAAAAAAAGAAGGGTTGGTTGGTGGTTATAGCATCCTGGAGGGCTATACCAACAGCAGCTACGCTACCCCAATACCATTCCTCCGGGTGGAGGCACCCGTTCACTGAACTCGGGCCCCTCAACCTGTGCATAGTCTCGCAGGCAGGGGTAGTAGCCCATAGGATAGCACCACCTAGGGGTTACACTTGCTTACCTTAATCTTAGGGCTTCTGATGCAGCCCCTGCACCATTTTAGTTGCCTTCCTCTGGACAGCCTCCACCCTGTCCATGTCCTTCTTGAGATGAGGTCTCCAGAACTGGACACAGTACTCCAGGTGTGGTCTCACCATTGATCGATACAGTGGTAACAACACCTCTCTCCTTCTGCTGGTGATACCCTCCCTATGCACCCCAGCGTCCAACTAGCCCTACCCACTGCCTTGCCACCTCAAGGACATCAGCAAGGCCACTGGGTTTTGGTATCTCGTTCCCCGTATTATACTCTGCCTCTGTGTTTCTCTGCCCATTGTGCATGATTTTGCACTTTTTCCCATCAAAACCCAGCTGCCATAGCCTTTACCATTCCTCAAGTTTTCTCAGGTCTCTGCACATTCTCTTTACCCCTATACGGTGTCCACCCTATTGCAAATTTTGGTGTCATCTGCAAAGAAGCATAACTTCCCTTCCAGCTCTTCTTCAGTGTCACTTATGAAGACATTAAAGAGGACTGGACCCAGTACTGAGCCTTGAGTTACCCTGCTGGTCACTGTCCCTTCCCTTCAAGTGAATTCCATTTACCACCATCCTCTGTTGCCTGTCCATCAACCAATGTCATACCCAGTGTACCCCCTTAGGACCCACCCCAGACTTCCCAGTTTCCTTATGAGCCTTCTATGTGGTACAATGTTGAAGGCCTTGCTGAAGTCTAAGTAGGCCACATCCACCACCCCACCCTGATCTGTTTCCCTGATCACCCAGGCACTCCCCTTCTTCTGGTATACAGAAACTAAGGTAGGGACATTGGTGCTGGATCCATTGGTCATTCTATAAGGCAGCAAAGTCCAGCAATGTGGTAAAATACAATAGGACACAGACCAGGACACCACACAAATTGTAAATATGGTTTGCTCTTGTTGGGTGTGGATTTCTACACAGCATTATCTTGTTATAGTACAGTTCAAAGGTTATAAAAAGTTGTAGTAGCGATTGGACGCTACAGTGATGCCACTACAATGATACCACAACAACTTTGCTCCTTGAACACACCAAAATCTGGCCAATGGAAAATCATGTACACAAATGCTGCGAGTCTGGAAACAAGATCCCAGACCTGCAGGCAATAATGACAGAGGCTAAACTGGACATAGTAGCCATTAGCTGAGACATGGTTTACGGTAACCACACTTGGGAGACTTCAGTACCCAGCTATATACTGTTCAGAAAAGACCGAGGTGCAAAAGGTGGGGTGGAGTGGCCCTTTATGTCAATGAAATATCAAAGCTACAGAAATTCAGAATACACATAAGGAGCCAGAAGAACTGTGGGTCACCCTGGAAACAGGAACTGGGACAGCCATACGAATTGGGGTTGTCTACAGGCCTCCAGACCAGGGGGAGGACATAGACACATTACTGTTAAAAGATATATAAAACATGACATCTAAAGGGAAGGTTCTGCTAATGGGAGACTTCAACATGCCAGGTACAGATTGGTTAATACCAGCAGGAACATCTGCCAGAACTAGACACATAGTGGATTCCCTGCAGGGGAGGGCCTCAAACAACTGGTACAACAACCCACAACAGACAGGGCTATCCTAGATCTAGAACTGACTAATGGAGAAAGGATCACAGATCTTCAGGTAGAAGGTCACCTGGGGGCCAGTGACCATCACATGGTATGGTTCAATTTGGCCACTAAAACTAAATCATCCCATTCCAAGGCAAAAATATGGGACTACAGAGGAGTTGACTTTGATAAGATGGCCAACAGAATTAAGCTAGCCCTAGCAAGAAGAAATATAGGTGAGGGGGTACAGGCAAAGTGGGCAAGCATTAAGGATGCAATACTTGAAGCAACATCCCATTGTGTTAGAGAGAAAAGCAAGTGCAAAAGAAGAAGGAAACCACTTTGGTTCTCAAAAACAGTAGCAGAAAGCGTCAAAGCCAAAAGGCTGGCCTTCAGGAAATATAAGGGAACACAGCGGAATGAAGATAGGGAGGCATACCAAACTTCCCTAAGGGAAGCAGGGAAGGCAGTAAGGTAGGCAAAGGCCCAAACCGAGGAAACACTAGCATGAACTGTAAAGAAGGTGACAAGACTTTCTATAGATACATTAGTGAAAGGAGAAAGTCCATAGGAGGTATTAAAATCAAAGGGGATAAGGGGAGTGAGGAGGAGGAGGACCATGGAAAAGCATCTATCCCAAATAGATACTTCTGCTCAGTATTTACTGAGGATACGGTAGGGCCCCAGCTCGGCACCATGGACACAGGGAGGAGGGAGTTGTGCACTAGTCCCTTCACAAAGAAAGGTCCTACAAGAGCTCGATAAGCTCAGGGTGGACAAGCAATGGGACCTGATGGCATACATCCCAGGGTACTAAAGGAGCTAAGGGTGGAACTAGCAGAGCCATTATCGAATTGTTTAATGAGTCCTTGAGCACAGGAGAGATCCCAGAAGACTGGAGAAGGGCTCATGTGATCCCGCTCCACAAGAGTGGTAGCAAGGAGGAAGCAGGGAACTACAGACCAGTCAGTCTCACCTCAGTAGTGGGCAAGGTTCTGAGGCACTCCTTAAGGAAAGGATAGTGCAACACCTGGAATCCATAGGAGCACAGGATCCAAGACAGCATGGGTTTACAACAGGAAGGTCCTGTCAAACTAATCTCATAGATTTCTTTGACTGGGTAACCAGAGTGGTGGACCAAGGGGGAGCAGTTGATGTTACCTACCTTGACTTCAGCAAAGCTTTCAATACTGTTCCACATAGAAGATTGATCAATAAGCTGGGTAGGCTCAGGTGGGTCAGAAGTTGGTCAACTGGGTGGCAAACTGGTTGACGGGCAGAAAACAGAGAGTGATGGTAAACGGTATTCAGTCAGAAGAGATGCAAGTCACAAGTGGGATACCTCAGGGTTCAGTCCTGGGGCCAGTCCTCTTCAATATCCTCATCAGTGACATTGCAGATGGACTGGAGGGTAAGGTTTGTCTGTTTGCAGATGACACCAAGATCTGCCACAAAGTAGATGATCCAGATGGGGTGGGCAGAATGAGAAGAGATCTGAATAAACTGGCAAAATGGTCAGAAGAGTGGCAACTGGGGTTTAACGCAAAGAAGTGCAAGATCATGCACATAGGGAAGAGAAACCCTGAAGCCACCTATAGGTTGGGAGGGGAGTTGCCGGCAGTCACAAGGGAAGAAAGAGACTTGGGCATCATCATCACAGATGATCTGAAATCATCCAAACAGACCAGTAAAGCAGTAGGTAAGGCTAGGGGGATGTTGGGATGTATTAGTAGGGGTATCACAAGTTGTAAGAGGGAGGTAATAATCCCTCTTTACCAGACACTGGTTAGGCCCCATCTGGAGTACTCCGTGCAGTACTGGAGGCCACACCTTCACAAGGACATTAACAAAATGGAAGCAGTCCAGAGAAGGGTAACCAAAATGGTGCAGGGACTGCATCAGAAAACATATGAGGGCAGATTAGTGGAGCTCAATATGCATACCCTAGCGCAAAGGAGGGAGAGAGATGATATGATCGAAACATTCAAACACCGTAAGGGCATTAACAAGTTGAAAGAGTCTAACATGTTTCAATATAAGAAAAGTAGCAGGACAAGAGGACACAGCACGAGATTTGGGGGAGGCCGATTAAGGGGTAATGTGAGGAAGTTCTTTTTCACAGAAAGGGTGGTGGATGCATGGAACGGCCTATCTCAGTAAGTGGTGGATATGAATATAGTGCAGGGCTTCAGACAGGCATGGGATAGGCATAAGGGAGCAATACAGATGGGTATGAATAGATAGGCCATTCACACAGTAAAGGCCTATTGCACATTAATAAGGTAGATAAAGAAATGGGCAGACTGGATGGGCCTTGCAGTCCTTATATGCCGTCAACTTCTATGTTTCTATGAACTGCCTGACTACTCTGTCCCCCTCATGCTGAAACTGCATCAGACAGACTTTCAATTCACCCATTTGATTAACCCAGTCAGCTTTACTCACTTCTTTCCCTAGCTTCTTCCACTCAGACTGCTCTGTCACAAGTTTTAAAAGTTCCACTTGGCCACCTGTTGTCTCCACAACAGTTTTGTACTCTGTTCCCATTCCTCCAGCTTACATTTAGACCCACATTTCTATCTGTCTGTTTTCCCCTCCTCACTCCCGTGTTATGCTGCCCTCCCTTTGTTAGCTGTCCTTTGCATACCGCCTTCTGTCTCTGCATTGGCAAACCGAGTTCACAGTTTGTGCTGGCCTCCCACTTCCAGTGTCTCTGCAGAACTTGGCTACAAAGAAAACTTTTTTTAAGCCCATATACAATAAAAAATAGTGTGTGGCAACCATACACAAAAGGCTTGTGTTCCATTTTGGGGTATGGGATGACATTATGGGGACCTCTTGCGGTTCCTATGCTGTCATATCAGCTGTTCGATGGAAACACAGCATTGCTGTATGTGGTTGCCTATACACCATTCTGTATGTTTAGGTCAGATGGGGCCATTTGGTCTTTACCTTTTTTTATTTTATTCTGAAATGTGCTTAGGATTAGTAAAATAAATAGTTGCTAATGAAATGTACCTGGAAGAAGGAACAAAACTACAGAGAATATTCTATTAGAATAAACTTAAAGACATTGTGGGTGTAAGTGGAGTCTAGGGAGCTGTAATAGATTGTAGAGGGAGATGAGAAAAGAAGAATGATCCGGTGCCGAGCAAGAAAATCATGAAATGGTGGGGAGAGGAGATCACTCCGACAGAGAATAAAGCTATTGGGCCTAGAGTAACTGCATTTTTCTCTCTCCTATTACAGCAGCCCATATCTGGAATTTGGAAGGAGGAGGAGGAGGCAAAGACCTACACAGGTGTGTCCATAAATCCCTCAAAGTTAATAAAACATTTAAAAAGGGAGATTAAGTTTAGCTGGCCCAATGGTGCATAGGGCAAGCGCTGCCACCTCCCACCATGCCAGCGACCGAGATTTAGGACAAGTTTGGGTTGCCAGGTGTCAGCTGTGAGAGGAGAGGTTTGTGCTTCCAGCAGATAGCTGCCCTTTCTCCAGGGAGAGGAGGCACACCACGACTCAGCCCCTTAGCTGCTAAGGTGGTATCCTGGTGGGCGCTGGCAGCTTGAGTGACACTGAAGAGAGGGGCTGCAGTTCTCATAGCATGTGTGCACCTCCACGTGCACATGCTTACATGTCACTGCAGCAGGGGGGCCTATGGAGAAAATGGAAATTGGTCAGTGTAGGCTTCATGATGCTGTGCCCGCCTACCTCCATCCCACGCCATCACCTGGATCACCAGCCATATCTGTAATGTGTCTCTGGTAGGGGAGAATGGCCTTCCCCTTCCCGGCTTTGCTGTGGGAGGGGGGTAATCCATGGGAACTCGGACTCAGTGTTCGGAGGAGGTGAGTGCCAGAATTATATTGCATCATTATTTGTCGTTATCCAGTTCTGTAACATGATGATCTGTAAGGCACGTGTTCATCAGGCAGATTTATTTAGTTAGGTTTTGCTGACTGGGAAAGGAGAACTTGACAGTTCTGCCTATTTTCAGTCTCGTTGGGTGGGTACAGATGCAAACCAATAGAAATGAAACCAGCTTAAGCTGTTGGTGGTATTTTAGTGAACAGGGAAAATGTGGCCAGGACACCGAAGAAATTCCCCTACTCTTTTTGAGAAGTACCATTGGATCTTTAAAGTTCAGCTGAATAACCGACAGAACAAGAGACAGACCTCGGTTTAACATCTTATCTGAAGGACAATATTACTGAGCTGTTCAGTCTCACTGTTACCTCAATAAAATAGTTAAAAAAATCATGGAGGGTGCAGCCAATAGGGAGCTGGAAGAGCCTTAGAGAAAGCCCCCTAGAGACTCCAGCCAATAGGGCAGCAGTTAGTATGGACAATGATGCCAAATGTTAACAGTGCTCCCATATTGATTTGGCATTTTCCCTGTAACTCCAGGGTGATATTCTTGTGTTTTCCTGTAGATTACATTATTTCCTATGGATGCTTAATTGCTGTGTTTTCCTGTATAACCAATGCAACTCTATTGGAACAGTTTTCCTGTAGATGCCTCCAAATCCCTGTAAAATACAGCTGTTGGTGGTATTTTAGTGAACAGGGAAAATGTGGCCAGGACACGAAGAAATTCCCTACTCTTTTGAGAAGTACCATTGGATCTTTAAAGTTCACCCTGAATAACCACCAGGACAGGTAGACAGATCTCGGCTTATCATCTTATCTGAAGGACAATATTACTGAGCTGTTTGGTCTCACTGTTACTCAATAAAAATAGTTAAAAAAAAAAAACTGCGGAGGGTGCAGCCAATAGAGAGCTGGAAGAGCCTTAGAGAAAGCCCCCTAGAGACTCCAGCCAATAGGGGAGCAGCTAGTATGGGAACTGAGAGGAGCCAAAAAAGTTAATGAGTCAGCAGCCAATCGGAAAGTGGGACTAGGTGGGAAACCCGAAAACAGTGTGCCAGCCAGTCAGAAGTTGAAGTAGTTAGAAAGTGTGAACAACAGAGCCAGCACTTGAGATTCCTTAGCTTTGCCTAGGAGGAGCTAGAGTGTGGAGCTGCTTTGCTAGATTCCCAGAGAACCTTTTCCAGAGTCATTTGGAATGCCCAGCTGGCCTCCTTTGAAGTGGGAGTTGTAGCCTGTGACCCCAGCAGTTAGGAAAGCACAGGTTTTTTCCGGTGACAAAGGCTGCCAGCCAGTTTTTCAGCATAGGGGCGGTGCCAGCTGTAGAGCAATTGTTTCTGCTAGATACAGTGCATGTGACCTTGCCAGACAGAGTGCATGTTGCCTAGCTACATAGAGTGCACATTTCCTTGCCAGCTATAGTACACATTACTTTGCCAGAGAGTGCACATTGCCTGGCCAGATAGAGTGTATGTTTCCTTGCCAGCTATAGTACACATTACCTTGCCAGATAGAGTGCATGTTGTCTGGCCAGATGGAGTGCATGTTTCCTTGCAGATATAGTACACATTACCTTGCCAGTTAGATTGCACAATGCCTTGCCAGTTATATTACACATTACCTTGCCAGATAGATTGCACATTGCCTTGCCAGGCAGATTGCACGTTCCCTTCCCAGATAGAGTGCACATTGCCTTGCCAGATATAGTACACATTAACTTGCCAGATAGAGTATACATTGCCTGGCCAGATAGAGTACACATTAACTTGCCAGATAGAGTACACATTGCCTGGCCAGATAGAATGCACGTTGCCTTGCCAGATAAAGTGCACATTACCTTGCTAGATAGAGTGCACATTGCCTTCCCAGATAGAGAGCACATTGCCTTGCCAGACAGAGTGCACATTGCCTTGCCAGGTATAATACACATTACCTTGCCAGATAGAGTGCATGCTGTCTTCCCAGATACAGTACACATTACCTTGCCAGATAGAGTGCATATTGCCTTGCCAGGTAAACAGCATATTGCCTTGCTAGATATAGTACCGATTAGTCAGCAGGAGAGGGCTTGATGTCCACTGCACCATGTTCCAGGACCAGCTTCAATCCAACACAGAGGAGATCCCATCAGCATGCTGCATACAGACCGCTGAATCAGGGTTCAACAAATCCAGTAGCCCAATGTCCCGGGCTATCACTGTACAATCAGGGACAAGCATTTTGCACAGAGCTAGTTGTCCATGGACAAGTACTGTAGTGTTAAAAAAAAAAAACACTTTTCACTGCATTTCTTGGATCTTCCACTAGGGTGCTTGCTTCTGACACCCAAGTCCGACCGTTCTGGTGGCCATGTGACTGCCCAGAGCACCAGGGACCTGAGTCACATGAGGACTCTGAGCCCAGGAATGAGATGAGCATGTTGCCGGGGTGTGGAGAGTGAGCGTGGAATAGAGAGAGAGAGAGAGAGAGAGAGAGAGAGCAACTGGGTGCTGAGGAGGAGCCAGAGAGTCATCGGAGTGGCAGGGAGGAGCAGAACTGTCAGAAGCTAGGGTAAGAAAACCTACTGTCCGTGGCAGTGATTTGGGGGTTTAAAAGTAAGATCGAAGGCGCATTCACACTTCGACTTAAAAGGGGAAAAGAAGTAGCTCAGTCCTAACAGACCGCGGGGAATGGCACAACACTGTGGCCCAGATGTTCAAAAGGGTTGCGCATGGCACAACAGTGTTGTGCCATGCACAACCCACTGATGTCCCGAACGATATTCAAAGGGAAAAGTGCGCCAAGATAAACCCGCCGATGCCGGAGCACATCAGAATGTATGCAGGCACAGGTAGGGGGGACGTGCCCATGCATAACCTGCACAGCCCAATATTCAGCCTGGGATGTGCAGAGTCATGCATGTACAACCCCTACTTGTGCCTGCACAAAGTTAAGCGAAAAAAAAAAGGAACAAGTGATGGCCACCCACAGGTGAGCTGCCGCATGGCAGGGCGCAACACAGCAGCTGCCACGTGTGGGTGGCCACCCGAGTTCCTGCCGCACCTGGCGGTGCCCCCCCATGCCCCATCACAGGCATCCGTGTAGCAAAATCCCCCCTGTTCAATATCCCTGGTGGTCCAGTGACTTCTATGTGCCCGATCGAGGGCATGTGTCCTGAAGATGAAGCCCCCAAGTCCAATATCCCTGGTGGTCCAGTGGACTGCGCCAGCCCGATCGCGGGCATCTGTAACTCATCAACTACCCCTACTACCCTGGTGGTCTAGTGTACCCCCACCCCACCCGCCCACTGAGCCCCACCGCCTGCTCCCCCGTCAGCCAGCGGCGGCAGCACCCACTCGCCTGCCGCCCGCGCCCCGCCGACTGACAGCTCGGTAGGCTGCACGCCCATTGGTTCTGGCGTGAGCCAATGGGTATTCAACCATACCATATTTGTGTCCAGATATGTGAATGAATTCATTCACATATCTGGACTGAGTAGTATTGTTGGTTGCACGCCCATTGGCTCACGCCAGAACCATCGGGCGGCAGCCCACCAGCTGTCAGCGCGGGCGGCAGGCAGGTGTGGGGTAGTTGATGAGTTACAGATGCCCGCGATCGGCTGAGTGCGTCCACTGGACCACCAGGGATATTGGACTTGGGGGTTCTATACTGATGCCCGCGATCGGGCTAAGTGCAGTCCACTGGACCACCAGGGATATTGGACTTGGGGGGCTTCATCTTCAGGACACATGCCCACGATTGGGCACATAGAGGTCCACTGGACCACCAGGGATATAGGACGGGGTTGTTGTTTTTTTACACGAATGCCCACGATCGGGCTGCAGGGGGCGTCAGTCCCCGACGGCTGCTGCCTGGCAATGCGCCAGGTGCAAGTCCTCAGGGATCGGCACACCTGCATGCTAATGGAATGCAAATGGGGCCATGATGAGATGCAAATGGCCCCCTGTGCACCTTGCATAAATTATGGCCCCATTTGCATGTCCCCTTTTGAATATCGCAGGTGCTGTGCATGGCGCAATGGCACTTGCGCTAGCACATCTCCATGCTCCACTCTGGCCACTTGCACTGGCACAGTGCCACTGCGCCTGGCACAGTGGGGGTGGCCAGGGTGTGATATTCAAAGCTGCTGTGCCATAGCGCAGCTCCGTTGAATATCGCCCAGGCCACACCCCAGCGCAACAAAGTTGAGCTGCGCCCAGGCTTGCACCACAGCCTGGCGCAGTTTGAATATCCGGGCCTGTGTGTCAGGTTGTTTGTGGGGAGATTTCTGCAAGTGTCACTGACTACAACAACATATTGAAATGTAAAAGAAAAGATGAGAGAACTGAAAGGGAGTGTGACTGTCTGATGGCGGTGAGCTTGGAGGGGATACACTCGGCAACATCGGATCTGCATGCCCTCCAACTTCCAGTGTGATTGAAATCTGACCCAGAAAACAGAATAAAACGGAAAGTATAAAAGGACTGAAACTTAAAGAAACAAAAAGTGTGTTGGGCTGCAGGATCAGGTACTAGAGAGTGGAGGGGCAAAAGGTAGCGTGTTACTGCTTGGCCACACCGATTTATGTGCTAGCTGCAAAATGACTGCATGTAGCATAGTGGCAATTGAGCAAAAAGAATTCAGTCTGTAAATAAAATTTAAAAAATTAAGGATTGGATACTTGAGAGCAGAGGGGCAAAAGGTAACCTGTTACTATTAGGCCATCATGATTTATGTGCTAGCTAAAAAGGCTCCAAAGGAGGAAGAGTGAGGGTTGTGCTTTGTGTTGCCCTGGGAAAAGTTAGACAAAGTGTAAAAACCAGAACTGATGTTAAGGCGTGCATCTGTAAATTAAGCATTATTTTTTATTAGTGTCTGTGTGTCCCTTCCCACTGCAGTTTACCACCAGTGAAAAAGACACCACACAGTGAGTGTAACAAAATAAGTTTTATTAGCATCACAAAAAAGAAACACAAATCTGTGCTCGATGAGCAGGTGGAAGAGAGAAGAAAAGAACTATGACTCTGACTTTAACCTGTATTAATAATTTAACAGAAAATCATTTTTCCTGTTTTCCAATAGCATATATCTACAGAGTATTAATAATACAACCCCCCCACCCAGACCACATACTTTGTTGCTAAGTAATTATTTTAAAATGTTCCTTAAAATATAGCCTTCCGACCATGGACTACCACTCGCAACACTGGGACTACTATTTTTGGCTAGGCCAGTTGTCCTGGACTAGCACGTAAATTTGAAATTTGTTGATCCCTGCGCTGAATACTGTAAAGTTAATATTTTTGAGCCATGGGTACTGGAACAGGGCCTGCCCTGCAACTATTCAGTCAGTTACAATAGTTAGCTCAATCAGTTGCATCATGGGCTGGACTGAGGCTTTATCCTCTAGTGGAGACTAGCAATTGTATTCAATAGAGTTTTTTTAATTATGTATTTTTGGCAAACATATAAATATGTCCAGTTTTTATGTTTGCCATGCAGATGTGCACGCAGCAAACATTTAGTTATGATAGTTGGGTTTTGAGAGGTGTGGCACTGTCCTTCAGTGCAGAGCAGTCTTAAAGGGGCACAAACAATCATCAGGCAGGGTAAGCATGACACAGTTTTAGCTTGCAGGGCTGAGACATTCTCTAGTTGAGGTATGTAGGTCAGGAGACACAGCTGATCTTTCATGAGGCCTAGGAATTTAAAATACCTGGTGTTTCGGAGGCAGTATAACGCAGTGGTTTAAGGCTCTGAGCTGCAAACCTGGAGACCTGGGTTTGAATCCTACAGCCCCCACGTGCATACTGTGTGACCCGGAGCAAGTCACTTAACTTCCTTGTGCTCCCAGGTCACACCTGTAAACAAGCTTCAGCTTAGTGTGTCTCTCCTGGAAAAACAAATATCCAGGAACAGGCCTGAGCTGGTCACTGACGAGGGGGAGACACACACACACACATACTACTTTAAAGGACGCCTAAACCCTCTTTTTACACATGTATACTAGTGGCACTAACTATATTCAAATGCAAATAACTGTAAAATGAAAAATGATAGCATGGTACTGTGACCACAAAAGTTGTTCAGCACAAAATTTTTGCAACAAACGCATGCAAATAAGTTTAAAACAAAAAATGATAGCACAAAAATATCTGCCACGAGTGGTGTTACATTTACAGATACTGTTTGGATTTTTTATAATCAGCCAAAAATGGCAGGAAATGCCATTTTGTTTCACTTTTTTGGAGGTATGGCATAAAAGAATATGCTACCCCCACCTCCCACCAGACATATTGTTGATATTTTCTGTTCCTGTGCCAACTGACCTGACAACATCACTCTTGGCTTCACCACTCGTGATGTCATTGGGTCAATCAGCCCGTACTTCCCAGGTGGTTAATGGCACTCAGCTGCACCTTGTGCCTCACAACCTACCCGGGGCATGCAGTAATATACATAACCAACAAAGTGCACTACAACGCATCTACTACCCCGGGGCTTCTATACCAGTGGCGAACATGCAACATTGACAAATGCTTGTTTTTATTGTATTTCATTCCTGAACTGAGGTATGGGGTTTTGAAATGTTCAAAAGTAGCTGCTATTTGGCCCTGCTCACTATGAATAAATTAAATATTTTGATGTGGTGCTGTGCTGTTTACCAATAGACATGTGTGCTAGTACCCTCAATACATCCACAGTATGACTCCAGGATGTAAGGTCAAAAAGAAACCTCGAATTAAAGGATATTTAAAAATTGCTAGTGGCGATCATCTTTACTTACTTGTGTCATTCATAATAAAATTAGTAATAAAAGCTGTTTTCAAAACATCCGAGAGAAACAGAAATTTACTGAAGATAGACTTAATTATATCAGAATATTAATGCTAAAAAAACTCTATGATAACATTTGTTGCTGAGTAACAAATACTGATGCTGTAAGTTTTCTACGAAGTACACCTCCCTAGTGACTGGCCAGCATGCAGAATCATCACTGCGAGGTGCAACACTGTAAGTCTGATACGGCGGTCATTTAGCATAAACAATAAATTAAGAAAACAAAAATAAGGTCGGCCCCTGGGTGCTGTGGTCACACTTCTGCTTATGACACCCATGGCCCGCATTCAGGAATGAGCATGGGTTGTTGAGAGTCAGCCTGGGGAGGCAGGATCGAGCGTCGCAAGGGCAGCTGTCCTTCCTGGGAGAAGAGGGATGCTGCTGCCTCAGCATGACCGCCACCTGGTGAAGACCAGTCAGCAGCACAACTGGGAGCACCAGAAGGGAGTGGGGTAGCTGCCAGTTGCCCGTCACACATGTGTGGCCGCATCACTCCACGCTGATACCCCAGGGAGAATACAAGGAGACAAGAAGGAAAATACTGGTCATTGAAGCTGGCACCCTTGCAGGTCCTCACACGACCAACACGGTGGGCCACCCAACAAATAAAGGTCTTGTGCAAGTGATGGATAACCTGCACGTCCGTGAGAAGGTGCATGATGGGGATGGGGGGTGTTGCTGGACGTGACTGAGCAAGACAAAGTTCTACAGAAAAAAAAAATAAACAAAATGTTCTTTGGCTAACCCTTGTGTGGAGCATTAGTGACACCCAGTGGCCATGTTGGCTAACAGCAGATGCTTTAACCACCAGAGGATTGTGTTTTCTGCTTCTCTTGACCTGCTGAAGTCTGGGAGATGGTAGTCACATACCTGCCACATTACAAAGGACAGTCAAAGCCAGATAAAGGGCTAGGCAACCAAGGCACAGGACTAGGGCACCACAAAGTGAGAGGACTAAAAAATTCAGCTAGGTGATGAGTTGTTCTGCATCTGTTTGTAGGTGCAAATGCTTGAGGAGAAGGGCCCAGGTCACCCTTGTGAATGCTTGGTTGGCTTACATCTAATTCATAGTTGGGGCATTCTGGCACTATCCACATATCAGCAGCACCTCCCAGAGTCCCTGACTCAGTCTTCAACTCAAACTCTCAGAAAATGATGGAAATGGCCCCTGCACTTGGTTTTGCAGTGCCCCTATGTAAGCAAAGCAGACACAAACTTAAAGAGTAGTGAAACATAGAAACATAGAATTTGACGGCAGATAAGGACCGCTTGGCCCACCTAGTCTGCCCATTTCCCTACCTAATGGATAAGCTGCAGATCCTAGTTAACCAGCAGCCTACTTCTTTCTACCCCACCCCTAGAATTGCCTTATGACTGTCCCATGCATGCTTGAATTCAACCACTGTTTTTGACTCCACAACCTCCTCTGGAAGGCCGCTCCATGCATCCACAACCCCTCTGTAAAAAATACTTCCTTACATTACCTCTGAGCGCCCCCTTCAAATTGTGCCTCTTTATTCTTGCACACCCTTTTAAGAAAGATGCTACCTCTTGGACTTTGTTGATTCCTTGAGGTACTTGGAAAGTTTCTATCTTGTCCCCTCTCCCTCCTTTCCTCGAGGCTATAGCATATTAAGCTCCTTAAGTCTCTTCATATGTCTTCCGTGCAGATCCTGCACCATTTTAGTTGCCTCCTCTGGACAGCTTCCATTCTGTCTATGTCTTTGCAGAGATTGGGTCTCAGAACTGCACGCAGTACTCAGATGGGGTCTCACCAGCTGTCTGTACAGAGGATAATAACTTCCTGTTTTCTACTGGTGATGCCTCTCCTATGCATCCCAGTATCCTCCCAACCCTCCTTGCTGCCCTCTCACATTGCTTGCCCACCTTTAGGTCATCTGATATGACTACCCCAGGTCCCTTTCCATTTTGTTGTTGTTAGTATCTCACCCCCATTGTGTACTCTTCCCCTGGGTTTTTGTTTCCCAGGTGCATTACCTTGCACTTCTTAGCATTGAATCTAAGCTGCCATACATTTGACCATTCCTCTAACCTTGCCAAGTCCCTTCTCACCCTTTCCACCCCACCTTGTGCATCAACTCTGTTGCAGATCTTTGTGTCATCTGCAGAGACATACTTTTTCTTCCAGTCCCTCTGCAATGTCACTTATAAAGACATTGAAGAGGACCGGTCCTAATACTGAACCCTGCAGTACCCCACTAGTAACCCCCCTTTCTTCAGAGTGGACTCCATTTACTATTACCCTCTGTGTCCTATTCTCCAGCCAATTCTTTACCCAGGCTATCTTCTTGGGACCCACTCCCAGGCTGGCTACTGCATATTAATCTTTTGTGTGGGACTGAGTCAAATGCCTTGCTAAAGTCTAGGTAGGCCATGTCCACAGCCCCTCCCTGATCTACTACTTTGGTCAGCCAGTCAAAGAAATCTATTAGATTCATCTGGCATGACCTTCCCGCTGTGAATCCATGCTGCCTTGGGTCCTGTGCCCCTCTGGCCTCTAGGTACTTGACAATTCTTTCCTTCAGAAGTGATTCTATCATTTTCCCTATCACTGAGGTGAAACTAACAGGTCTGTAGTTTCCTGCTTCTGCCCTGCTCCCACCTTTGTGAAGGGGAATCACATCTGCCCTCCTCTAGTCCTCAGGTACCACCCCATCCTCCCATGATTTGTTAAAGAGGGTAGTCAGTGGTGTCACTAGTTCTACCCTTAGTTCTTTTAGAATTCTGGGATGAATCCCATCAGGCCCATTGTTTTGTCCACCTTCAGTTTTAAGAGTTCTTTCAGAACCTTTTTCTTCTGTGAATGGGCTGGTATCAACTTCTGTATCCAGAGTGTTTCTATTGTTTGTTTTAGGTATCTCCCTCTTCATTTGTAAATACTGAGCAAAATATTTGTTTAGTATCTCTGCCTTTCACGTTACCCTCTGCCCACCTCCCTCCCCTTTATTAAGCCTCACTATCCCTCCCTTAGTCTTCTCTTCGACTCTGATGTACCTAAAAAGGTTTTATCCTCTTCTAACTGAGTTGGCTATCTTTTCTCGGTTCGGCCTTGCTGTTCTGACTGCCTTCCCAGCTTCCTTTGCTTTAACTGATACAATTCTCTGTCCTGCTTCTTCTGTGATTCCTTGTACTTTCTGAATGCTTTCTTTTTTCTTGAACCTTCACTGCCACCTCCTTTGAGAACCATAGTGGTTTCTTACATCGTTTTGTTTTGTTTATTTGCTTCACACAAAGGCTTGTTACCTCTGTGATGGCAGTTTGTATTATTCCCCATTGTTCTTCCACTCCTTCTTCCTGCCCATTTGCTAGTGCATCTTTAGGCACTCACCCATTTTGGCGCAGTCAGCCCTCCTGAAGTCGAGTACTTTTTGCCTTTGTATGGCTTGACTCCTATTGCTGTGTTTATTAGAACCATACTGTTCGATGGTCGCCAGTTCCCAGATGGCTACCCACTTCTACATCTGTGATCCTCTCTCCATCTCCATTTGAGAGAACCAGGTCTAAGATTGCTCCCTCTCGAGTGGGTTCCAATACTAGTTGTCTAAGGCATGCCCCCTGTAGGGCATCTAGAATAACCCCACTCTTCGAAGTGGCTGCTGCAACTGCACTCGAGTTAACATCTGGCATATTCAGATCACCCATCAGCAATATCTCCCCTTTTTCTGCCATTCTAAGTATACTTTCTGTCATTTCCTTGTCCATTTCCTCCCCCTGAGGGGGGTCTGTATACAACCCCTGTGCGGATTGTGGTGCCATTGTCTGCCTCCAAATTGACCCACAGTGCTTCTTCTCCTTCCTGTTTACCCTTTTGTTCTGTTGCTTTGATTCCTTCCCTAATGTAGAGAGCTACGTTTCCTCCTCTTTTATCCTCCCTGGTGCACACAGGAAAGCAGAATTTGCCAAAATATATTGCGCAAAGAAAGTGCAAACAATACACTGACATAATTTACCATGGCAGTGCTGTGCTACTGACTGCAAGACACCAGACTACATCTATGTATCAACGGAAACATCTTTTTTAGTGCTCCAACACTGACTAGAACATGGTGTTTGCCTTCTGACTGTATCTTTGCCTTTCCAGTCCATCATTCCCACTACCCATCACCTCACATCTCCACCGCCATGTTTCCATTGTAGCTTGCCTCACTCACAGAACAGGGAGCTACCAGCTGGCAACACTAGCTATGCACGTGCCCACTGACACAATATGACCTTAGTCCACACTTCCTTGGTGGTAACCCATGTAACCTGATCGAGGCACAGGCACATGAGTCATTAAACACTCAATAATGCACTGACAGCACACATACTGTACAAAGGCAGATGAGGAAGACATCGATTCAGAAGTCGGCCTTTTACATTTTAATGACTTTTTCATGACGTGCTAACGGGGATGTTGACATCTGCTAGTGAGGCTACAGTTAGCACAGAGTGAGCATATAGTGATTTGACCCTAAAAATGGAGGCCCTCGATTTCATGGTACCCCAGGGCTGCATTCCTCAGGAGACAGTCCCTCACTTCCTGGAACATTCTTCTAATGAATATAATGTGTAAAAGTTATTACAGTTCTTTTAAAGCAGCAGTATTTGTTAGTCGGCAAAAACATTTATCATATTTTTTAAGCAAAAAATGTATTTCTGACATCCTTAGATTCATTCTCAGTGCATTTTTAGATTTCTCAGATATTTACAAAAATGCTTTTGTAGCTAATTTCATAATGAACGACTCCTGTCATTAAAGACAGCCACCACTCACAATTTTCAAATCTCTTCCTTTGAGGTCATCTGTTGAATGTACGTACTATATTCATACTGTGGTGTATTAGGATGGTGCTGCCACATGTCTCTGATGGTAAACGGCACACCACTGAACCAAGATGTTTAATAATTTTCTCGGTGGGCAGGGAACGAGAGCAGGAACTTTTAAAAATGTCAAAATCCCATATCTACTGTATAGAAGCTAATAGCTAACAAAAAATGCAAGACATTTAATGTATAATTTTTGAAACCTGGAACTGTATAGGGTTGCAGATAACATCATTTTAGCACTTACCAAATTGCTTTACTCTGTTTGTTTCAGGGATAGATCATATATGACCCTTGTTCTGTATATATGTTAACCCCATTTATGTTATCGCCTTGTTATTTTGTTGAAAACCAATACAAAATTATGAAGCAAAAAAAATATCCCATAGCTTGGTTCAGAAATGAAAGAGAATTGTAAGAAAAATGGGTAACTTGTTATTTTTGATAGAAAAACATTTTTGCTGAAAAAAAAAATACATGGGGACTAATGAATACTGCTGTTTCAAGTACATACTTTTGTACTGGTTAGCCAAACCATGTGCGTATGTGAATTTTATTGACTGTGAATGAATGTATGCACAGGACTTGTATGACTGATGATGTAACCTTTGAACCATGTACTGCTGTTGACAATCCCAGGAATCCCACATAAATTAGGTGCTGCATATAATGTGGTTACCCTGGGAGGCAACCATTTTAAATAAATAACTCAAGTACAGGAATAAGGAGACTATCCCAATTTCTGCCCATCGTGATGTCATCTTGAAGATGATCCCCCCCATTCTTGATTATAGGGACATTGTTTACAGCGCTGCTTCCCAGCCCATCCTTGCCGCACTGGGCTCCCTTTCACTCCTCCTTCTGTTTTGTGCTGGACTGTCCCTCCAGCACCCACCACTGTCCCCTATACTCCTCCCTCTCCCTCTCTTCCTTCCCTCCTTCCTTTGAAGCCCGGTGCATCGCCTCCAGTGCCTCTTTCATATCCAAATTCTAGGTTGACTCCCTTCCTCCTTATCTTACCTCTCTCCTCTTGTCCTCTGTATATCCTCATATTTACTCCTCAGTGCTGACTCTTGTTCCCTTTCCCATCCCCGTAGAAAATCTACTGCTGGTCCAGCTGCTTTCTCTTATTGTTTTCTGAAGGTCTGGTCCTCTCTTCCCTGTCCAGCCACCCTGCCTCTCGCCCCTACCCCCTTAAGTTTCTCCTTCATGTCTCTATAGCTCACTCCTGCAACTATTCCTGGCCCAGCTCTTAGCTGCTGTCCACCACCTCCAGCTACAGCTCGCTCGAGCCCTGCTTTAGCACTGTGACTTCCCCGGCACCTTCCCCATTTCCAATGCACGGTATCATTCACTGTTCCCGAACATTTGCAAATTCACTTTATCTTACACACCTTGTACTGTGTTACTTTTCTGCAAATGTTTGTTTGCATAGCTGTTAATTTATTGTTCTTATTACGCCTTATTTTACTGTCCACTTCCTGCAACCCCCACCCCACCCCACTGCATCTGCAAATGAGCTATTGCCAGCTGAGTTCATCTTTCCTGGTAATTTTGAAATAAAGAAATGAATAATATTTAGCCCTCAGAAGCCTAAAGTCCCATATAAAGAGGGTGCTGTTGTTCTACATGCTGACAGCAAAAATATTAGCCTGTGCTGCTTGGCGAACAGCCAACTCTGTGACCATGAAGGCTCAGATATAGATGGATAGATGGATGGATAGATATATATATATATATAGAGAGATTATTCCTAAAGTGCCCAATTCTGAAGACTCTGGGTGCTGTACAATATTAAACAGTACAGTTTTTAAAACATACACAAAAACACAGATGCCAATAAAATTAAACTAGGAGTATACAACTGATCTATCTAGCCTACTTAAAACAAATTAATTATATCAGAAATCAAATAAAAGCTTGTTGGAACAAATACGTCTTTAGGCTCTTCTTAAAAGCTTCAACCGAGGGAACCTCCCTTAAGTAACTAGGCAAGGAGTTCCACAGGATAGGCACAGCCACTGAAAATGTGCGGTCTCCAGAATGTCGCAACCTAGCCCTGGGAACTCCAAGGGGGCCTCCCCCGGCAGAACAGAGTGCTTGAATCGGTCAGTAGGGGACAAGGAGATCTTGCACATAGACAGGTCCCCTGTCGTGTAGGGTCTTATAGGTCAGGAGCCTTATCTTGAAGACAATCCTCCACCGCACTGGCAACCTGTGCAGTTCGCAGAGGACCGAAGTGATATGGTCGCCCCTTTTCATACCCATCAACAATCTTGCCGAAGTGTTCTGCACCAGCTGCAGCCTGCAAAGGTTGCCTCCAGATAACTCTAGGTACAGGGCATTACAGTAGTCCAACCTGAAAGTGATGAAATCGTGTACCACATGGTCAGATCTTCAGGTGGGATCATGGCTCGGATTCAGGCGATATTCCTAAAATGGTAAAACCCACTGTTGACCATGGGCAACACCTGAGTTTCAAGTGTCAGGCCGTCATCTAGAATTGTGCCCAAATCCTTCACCTGTCTAAAAGGGCAAGAGGAACACCACTACCAGCACTAGGCCGGAGGTAACCCCCCACCCCGATGACCTGGGTCCACAACCAGTACCTCAGTCTTGTCTGGGTTAAGCTTAAGCCAGCTGTGAGTCATCAACACTGGGGGCTGGATTACAAAAAAACTCTGAAGGTGCAAAACCTTCCCTAAGTCCCCAAAAGTTGCCTAGCTGTGGAAAAAAAGGGGAAATTGCTCTGAGTGCTATACAAAAAACTTCTGCAGCTGTGGAAAAAAATACACTGAGGACTGTGGAAAAAAGTGCAGCTACGGAAGTTCCTGAGGGAAAAAAAAGCCATTGAAAAGTATGGCATATCCCCTTAGAGGCTATTCACAGCCAGTGTTTTTCCACAGCTGCGGAAAAAGTGTTGCACATCTGCTGCACCACAAAGAGTGAGGCGTAACTCTCCCTGAGCAAAGTGCAGTGTACCAACAATTAAGATACAATTATAGCGGAGGTTCAGCCACGAGTAATAACAAACCAGTGGGTGTACAATAGTGTCAGTTGGTACCACAAAAATAGCACACATTTTCATTGAAAGGCAACAAACCACAACCATTAGACCTAGCGCAGCCCATAAAGGAGCCCCACAGGCAGCAGAGGCAGAGCTGCTAACAGCCTTTGGTGAGTGCTACTGAAGCAGGCAACATAAACACCCCAGGAAGAGACACAACCATCAGTTCCACCATCAGTTACAGACAGCCACTGTGGTGCATGGTCTTGCTGGTACCAGTGATGCTGCAGTGGTCCCAGTTGAGGGGCTAGTTGCTGGTCTCTCTGCGAGTACTTTCTACTGCATCTATGGCAAGACTGTCGAAATCTGCTGCTCCAATAAATATGGTTAGAAACATAGACTTTGACAGCAGATAAGGACCGCTTGGCCCACCTAGTCTGCCCATTTCCCTACCTACAGGATAAGCTGCAGATCCTAGTTAATCAACAGCCTATTTCTTCCTACCCCAACAAAATTGCCTTATGTTTGTCCCATGCATTCTTGAATTCTCCCACAGTTTTAGACCCCACAGCCTCCTCAGGAAGGCTGTTCCATGTGTCCACCACCCTCTCTGTGAAAAAATACTTCCTCACATTGCCCCAGAGCCATCACCCCTCTATCTTCAGATTGTGTCCCCTTGCTCTTACACATCTCTTTTCTGAAATTTGCTACCCATTTGGACTTTGTTGATTCAACTGAGGTACTTAAAAGTTTCTATCATGTCCTCCCTCTCCCTCCTTTCCTCAAGGGTATACATATTAAGCTCCTTTAGTCTCTCCTTGTATGGCTTCTCTTGCAGACCCTACACCATTTTAGTTGCCCTCCTCTGGACTGCCTCCATCCTGTCTATGTCCTTGCGGAGATGGGGTCTCTAGAACTGGATGCAATATTCCAGATGGGGTCTCACCAACTATCTGTACAGGGGGATAACAACTTCCTGTTTTCTGCTGGTTATGCCTCTCCCTATACATCCCAGTATCCCCCCAGCCCTCCCTACTGCCTTCTCACATTGCTTGCCAACCTTAAGGTCATCTGATATGATTACCACCAGGTCCCTTTCCATTTTTGTTGTTTTTCTACCGCCCCCCTCCCAATTGTGTAATCTTCCCTTGGGATTTTGTTTCCCAGGTGCATTATTTTGCACTTCTTTGCATTGAATCCAAGCTGACATACTTCTGACCATTCCTCCAACCTTGCCAAGTCCCTTCTCATCCTTTCCATGCCTTCTTGCGTATCAACCCTGTTGCAGATCTTTGTGTCATCTGCAAAGAGGCATACTTTTCCTTCCAGTCCCTCTGCAATGTCACTTATAAAGACCATTAAAAAGGACTGGTCCTAGTACTGAACCCTGTGGTACCCCACTAGTAACCCCTCTTGCTTCAGAGTGGACTCCATTTACAATTACCTTCTGTGTCCTGTTGTCCAGCCAATGTTTTACCCAGGCTACCACCCTGGGACCCACTCCCAGGCTGGTTAATTTGACTATTAATCTTTTGTGTGGGACTGTGTCAAATGCCTAGGTAGGCCATGTCCACAGCCCCTCCCTGGTCTACTACTTTGGTCACCCAGTCAAAAAAATCAATTAGATTTTTCTGACATGACCTTCCCGCTGTGAACCCATGCTGCCTTGGGTCCTATGCCCCACTGGCCTCTAGGTACTCAACAATTCTTTCCTTCAGAAGTGATTCCATCACTTTCCCCTACCACAGAGGTCAAACTGACAGGTCTGTAGTTTCCTGCCTCTGTCTTGCTCCCACTTTTGTGAAGGGGAATCACATCCACCTTCCTCCAGTCCTCAGGTACCACACCATCCTCCCATGATTTGTTAAAAAGGGTAGTCAGTGGTGTCACTAGTTCTCACCTTAATTCTTTTAGAATTCAGGGTGAATTCCATCAGGCCCCATTGCTTTGTCCATCTTCAGTTTTAGGGTTCTTTCAGAGCCCTTTCTTCTGTGAAAGGACTGGGATCAACCCCCATCTAGATGCTTCTGTTAATTGGATTAGGCACCTCTTCCTCCTCTTTTGTGAATACTGAGCAGAAGTATTCGCTCACTATCCCTGCTTTTTCACTGTCCCTCTCTGTCCACCCACCATCCATTCTGTTCAGCCTCACTATCCCTCCCTTTGTCTTTCTACATTCCCTGATATACCTATAAAAGGTTTTATCCCCTTCTTAACCGAGTTGGCTATCTTTTCCTCAGTTTGGGCCTTTGCTATTCTATCTACCATTCCTGCTTCCTTCTACCTTAACTGGTACAGTTCTCTGTCCTGCTCCTTCTGTGTTTCCTTATACTTCCTAAATGCTATCTTTTTTTCCCTAACCTTCACTGCCACCTCTTTTGAGAACCATAGTGACTTTTTCTTTCATTTTTATTTGTTTATTTGCTTCACACAAAGGCTTGTTGCCTCTGTGATGGCAGTTTTGATGTTTCCCCATTGTTGCTCCACCCCTCCTTCTAGCCTGTTTGCTAGTGCTTTTCTAAGGCACTCTCCCATCTTGCCAAAGTCATTCCTCCTGAAGTCCAGAACCCTCACTTTTGTATGGCTTGACTTTGTAGCTGAGTTTATCATGAACCACACTGCTTGGTGGTTACTTTTTCCCAGATGGCTACCCACTTCTAGGTCTGAGATCTTTTCACTGTCCCCATTTGAGAGTATGAGGTCCAAGATTGCTCCCTTATGAGTGGGTTCCAAAACTAGCTGTCTGAGGCATGCCATCTGAAAGACATCAAAAATGGCCCTGCTTTTGGATGTGGCTACAGGAAAGGTGCTCTAGTTAACATCTGGCATATTAAGTTCCCCCATCAACAGTATCTCCCCTTTCTCTGTCATCCTAAGGATGCCTTCTGTCATATCCATGTCCATTCCTTCCCCCTGACATGGGTGTCTGTATACAATCCCTGTGCAGATTGTGGTGCCATTTCCAGTCTCTATGGTGACCCACAGTGCCTCCTCTCCTCCCCTCCCTGTTTACTCTTTTGTTCAGTTGCTTTTGTCCCTTCCTTTACATGGAGAGCCACTCCGCCCCCTCTTCTCCCTTCCCTGTCTCTCCTGTAGGTTGTGTAGCATGGTATGTTAACATCCCAGTCATGGTTCTCTGTGTACCATGTTTCCGTGACTGCTACGATATCCAGGCATCCCTCTTCCATCAAGGCCACCTGTTCAGGGAGCTTGTTTCCCAGACTGCGGGCATTGGTACTCATTACCCTCCATTTCTTAATGGCCTTACCCCTTTTTGCCCCATCCCTGTCCTTATTACGTTTGTCATTTTCTCCATTTACCCCTGCCCTTCTTGCTATCGACATCTCTATGTTGGTGTTTACCTCACTTAGTACCTTGATTTGGGGAACTAGGATTTCCTGCTCTCTCTAGTGCCCCCGCTAGCTTAAATGCTTGCCAATGAAGCATTAAACTTTTCACCTAGGATTCTGGTTCCCTCCTGGATAGATGCAGACCATTATGCCAATATAGGCCTGCATCCCTCCGGGTAGACCCCTCAGTCCCCAATGAAGCCAAATCCCTGAGCTCTGCACCAGTTTTTCAACCACTGATTGAATCCCATGGTGTGAAGCACCCTAGTCTCACCTGTGCCATAGACAGGCAGCACCTCCTAGAGGGTTACCATGTGTGCTACTTGTCTAAGGCCCCTCCCCAACTCCACAAACACTTCCTGCACTGCTCTGATCCCTTTCTTAGCCAGGTCATTTGTCCCTAGGTGGACAATGACATCCGGCTCCCTCCCCGTGCAGCCGTTCTGGCGATCCTGAGATTCGCTCCTGTCCCTCCAAGCCATGGCGCCAGGCAAGCACCTTACCTCCCTCTCCCCTTCCTCCCCCAGTTCTACCTTCCTAACAATGGAGTCCCCCACCAGTAGTTGTTTCCTTCCCTGTGGGGGTCCCATGCCACCCTCCTGTAGGTCTCCTTTGTGCAGATTCCCAGCATCCTCCTTGGTCTCCACTGTGGGTGCCTCCATAGAGGAACCACACTTTGCCAGAACAGCATATGAATTGTAGAGAGGTACAACTGGAGGGATGTGCCTTTGTTCCACCACCCTCACCCTCCCTGAGCCCACTGTAGTCCAACCACTCCTTTTTCTTGGTAACTTCTGAGGCAACGGCAGTGGCCCTGGTGGTCCCTGGCTGGGAGAGGAGGTCCCACAAATCCTGACCAACTCAGCCTAGAGATGAGCAACCTCCTCCCTCAGCCCAGAGAGGTACCTGCAGATGGGACAACACCGCATCCTCCAGAATGTCTCCCGGAAGACTGCTGCTCCACAGCCACTGCACTGCACCACTCCCATCATGTCTTATTTCTGGCCACCTAACTGTTGTTTGGAATACTTACTCTTGTTTGTTTGTTTATTTTTTTCTCCGTACTTACTTACTGCCTCTGTGCCCTTTAAGCTCCTGATCTTTCTGTTCTGAGACAAGAAGTTCCTATATTTCTCAGTAGTCTCCTTACTTGCTCAGAGTCAGACTTCCAGCAGCTGGGGCGGAGAGCTACTTCCTTCTAGGATGGTGAGTCTTTGATGGCTCTGTGACCACTCACTTAATGCTCTCAAACAGGAAGTTCCTGTTGTCAGTCAAATCCTGTGCCTATAAAAGTAGAACTGGTTTAGGGTGGTGGGGAGGGAAGGAGGGCAATATAGTCCCAGTAGAGAAGTTTAGTTATACCAGCAGCTCCTTCCTCCTGGTGTTCTGCCTGTTCTCTGGCAGAAGCTATCTAGGGCAGTGTTTAAATCTGGCTTTAACCTGGCTTCCTTCTAGCTAAGCCACTCCCCCTACTTTGCAAATCTTTCTACACTTAGTTAATGACACAGATAACAATTCAAGTGGGCCAAGCGGTCCTTATCTGCTGTCAAATTCTATGTTTCCCTTCAGCCACCTGTGACAAGCACCTAGATAACTGCACCGATAACAATTCACTTTAACTAACTCTGACAAACACACTAACTTTTTTTAACCCTAAATTGAGGGTCCCAGTAGTAGAGTTCTAGTTCTTAGTCCCAGTAGGGAAGTTTAGTTATACCAGCAGCTCCTTCCTCCTGGTGTTCTGCCTGTTCTCTGGGTCTCTGGATCACCTGTTGTTGTGCCTGCTGAGTCTTTTCCTCAGCTGCAGATCCGCACCTGCAAATTTTCAGCAGCTGCAGAAAAACAGCTGCGGATTTTCAGCACTTATGGAATTTCGCAACTTGCCTATTTTGCAATTTTGAGCAACTGCGGAAATTTTCTTTGTGACTATGCCGCAACTAAATTTCCACGGTCTTCAAAGCTTTTTTCTGTAACTGTGGAATTTTCGTCTTTCTTTGTGAATCCTGTCCTGGATTTCCTCGGGGCAACTGGTAAATATGTAGTCTGACACCTGGGTATCAGGCACACAGGAGAAGTACAGCTGGGTGTCATCTGCATAGTAGTGAAAACCCAGCCCGTACTAACTGATAATGTTCCCCAATGGCAGCATGTACACCATGAACAATGGGGGGGGGTGACAAAACCGAACCCTACAGAACACCACAGTACAGAGGCTTTGGGTTAGATGAGACAAGTCCCATTGCATTGTCACCCTTTGCACTTTGCCTGTCAGGTATGACCTGAACCTGTTGATAACATTACCGGACAGGCCACACCAGAACTGTAGATGGTCAAGTAATACCCCATGGTCCACAGAGTCAAATGGCACTGATAGCTCCAGGAGGATCAAGATGATACACTCTCTCTCCTGTCCCTCACTGTCAGGAGGTCATTTGGCACCCTCACCAGGGCAGTCTCTGTACTATGCCCTGCACGAACCCAGACTGGAAAGGCTCATAGGTGGAGGAGGAGGAGGCAAGATGTCTCTCAAGCTGCACGTCCACCACCTTTTCAATAACCTTCTCTAAAAATGGGAGGTTAGAGACTGGCCTGTAGTTGCTGAGGCAGTCCGGGTCCAAAGAGGGCTTCTTCAAAAGGGGTCTAACCAAGACCTCTTTAAAGGCCAATGGAAAGACCCCACTCATCCAATCAGGTCCAAACATCCAACCAAAAGGCGGGTTGGACCTGGTTCCAGATCACACTGTGTAGGCCACAGCTTTGAGATTATCCCCACCACCTTCTCCACCCCAACCACTCAAACTCATCCAAAACAGAAGGAGTGTTTTGGCATGACTCAGGCTGAACCCTGCATCTCTTTCAAGGGACACTCGAGGAGACCTCAGCCCTGATAGAGGACACCTTGTCGGCGAAAAACAGAGCCAGGTCTTCACACCTACTGCTAGAACCTCCCCCCCAACACATAGACAGGCAGGATGTATAAGCCCATCTACCATGCAGAAGAGCTGAACTGGTCTGTTCCTCACCACAGCAATCTTCTCTAGACAGAACTTCCTCCTTCTTTCGAGAGATTGCCCCTGATAGTCATCATAATAAGCAATGGGGCCTGATGGGATTCACCCAAGAATTCTAAAAGAACTAAGGGTAGAACTAGTGACACCGCTGACTGCTCTCTTTAACAAATCTTGGGAGGATGGGGTGGTACCCGAGGACTGGAGGAGGGCAGATGTGATTCCTCTTCACAAAAGTGGGAGCAGGACAGAGGCAGGAAACTACAGACCAGTTAGTTTGACCTCAGTGGTAGGGAAAATGATGGAATCATTTCTGAAAGAAAGAATTGTTGAGTACCTAGAGGCCAGTGGGGCACAGGACCCAAGGCAGCATGGATTCACGATGGGAAGGTCGTGTCAGACGAATCTAATAGATTTCTTTGACTGGGTGACCAAAGTAGTAGACCAGGGAGGGGCTGTGGACATGGCCTACCTAGATTTTAGCAAGGCATTTAATACAGTCCCACACAAAAGATTAATTCACAAGATAGCCAGCCTTGGAGTGGGTCCCAAGGTGGTAGCCTGGATTGAAAATTGGCTAGACAACAGGACGCAAAGGGTAGTAGTAAATGGAATACACAGTGAAGATAGGAGGGTTACTAGTGGGGTACCGCAGGGTTCAGTACTGGGATCGGTCCTTTTTAATGTCTTTATAAGTGACATTGCAGAGGAACTGGAAGGAAAAGTATGTCTCTTTGCAGATGACACAAAGATCTGCAAAAGGGTTGATACACAAGATGGAGTGGAAAGGATGAAGGGACTTGGCAAGGTTGGAGGAATGGTCAAATGTATGGCAGCTCAGATTCAATGCAAAGAAGTGCAAGGTAATGCACATGGAAACAAAACCCAGGGAAGTGTACACAATGGGGTGAGATACTGACAACAGTAAAAATAGAAAGGGACCTGGGGGTAATTATATCTGATGACCTAAGGTGGGCAAGCAATGTGAGAAGGCAGTAAGGAAGGCTGGGGGGATACTGGGATGCATAGGAAGAGGCATCAATAGTAGAAAACAGGAAGTTGTTATCCCTCTGTACAGACAGTTGGTGAGACCCCATCTGGAGTACTGTGTGCAGTTCTGGAGACCCCATCTCCGCAAAGACATAGACAGAGTGGAAGCTGTACAGAGGAGGGCAACCAAAATGGTGCAGGGTCTGCACCAGAAGACATACGAAGAAAGACTAAAGGAGCTTAATATGTATACCCTAGAGGAAAGGAGGGAGGGAGAGAGGGGACATGATAGAAACTTTCAAGTACCTCAAGGGAATTAACAAAGTCCAAGAGGGTAGCATCTTCCAGAAAAAGAGATGTGCAAGAACAAGGGGGCACAATTTGAAGATAGAGGGGGGACGGCTCAGAGGTAATGTGAGGAAGTTTTTTTTTACTGAGAGGGTTGTGGATGCATGGAACAGCCTCCCTGAGGAGGTTGTGGAGTCAAGAACAGTGAGGGATTTCAGGAATGCATGAGACAGGCATAAGGCAGTCCTAGTGGGGGGTAGGAGGAAGTAAGCTGTTGGTTAACTAGGATTTGCAGCTTATCTGTTAGGTAGGAAAATGGGCAGACTAGGTGGGCCAAGCGGTCCTTATCTGCCGTCAAATTCTATGTTTCTATGTTTCTGTAATGCGACCTTAGGGCCAATTTGTCCTCCATCAGGCCAGATCTTCTCCAGCACCTCTCTAACCTCCACCCCTTAATCTTTAAACTCCAAAGATCTTCGTCATATCAAGGAGGTCTCCAACGAGTAGACGGGGTGGACGCAAAAGGGTGCAATTGAGTCAAAATCCACAACAACAGCCCCATTATAGGCTGCCACTGCTTCCTCCGACCCAACTGCACAAGTCACCCCAACACTCAATAGATCCAGCACCGCCAACAGTCCCATAGAGGAAACTCCTCTTAATGGGTGGTGCTGGACCATCTCCATAGGTGCGAGACCATTGGGGGGGCCCTAAACATGAACCCCATGGTGATATGATCCGACCAAACAACCGGATCTGCTCTTAGGTCGATCCAGTTGATTAGGGTTTTACAGAGATTCTACTCTAAAAAGTGATGGTATTGTGTATTTTGCCTCTATTTCTTGCATTCTGAGGGGCTGGATCTCACATGTGGGTGACAAATGGTTCAGAAGTGTGGGCAGCCATCATGGATAGGCTTGGGTATTGACAGTCAGTCACCAGAGAAAGGCTATTAATAGAGCTGTATGGAATGTAAAATTCTCCCAGTGGAATTCTTGCAGAATGGCAATCCTGCTTCCGAAACGCTTTTTTGGAATTTCTTTCTGAATTCTGCAGAATTCTGAGAACCATCACTATGTCAACTGCTGAGCAACTCTCCAAGGATTATGTAAACCATGGAACAATTTCCTGTGAGTTGCAGAAAAGTAATTCGCAGTATATGTAAACCATGGACTACTAATCGATGAAAAACATTTCACTTTGAAAACTTTCAGAATTCTAGTATGAAAAGAATTCTGTGGAATTAGGTAGAATTTTCAGAAATTGTGCAAAGTTCTGTTTCATCGGAATTGGATAATTCTGCACAGGACTAGTTGAGAGGTACTGATAGTCAGTCACCTGGGAAAGGTTGAGAGGTACTGGTGGTCAGTCATGAGACAAAGGTTGAGAGGTATTGGTAGTCAGTCACCCACCTAGAAAAGGTTGAGAGGTATTGGTAGTCAATCACCTAGGAAAGGTTGAGAGGTACTGGTAGTCAGTCACCAGAGAAAGGTTGAAAGGCATTGGTAGTCAGTCATGAGACAAAGGTTGAGAGGTATTGGTAGTCAGTCATGAGACAAAGGTTGAGAGGTATTGGTAGTCAGTCACCTGGGAAAGGTTGAGAGGTATTGGTCGTCAGTCACCAGAGAAAGGTTGAGAGGTATTGGTAGTCAGTCATGAGACAAAGATTGAGAGGTATTGGTAGTCAGTCATCTGGGAAAGGTTGAGGGTTATTGGTAGTCAGTCACCTGGGAAAGGTTGAGAGGTACTGGTAGTCTGTCACCAGAGAAGGGTTGAGAGGTAGTGGTAGTCAGTCACCTGGGAAAGGTTGAGAGATATTGGTAGTCAGTCACCTGGGAAAGATTGAGAGGTATTGGTAGTCAGTCACCAGAGAAAGATTGGGAGGTACTGGTGTAATGCCCCAAAGTATGGGGCCCAACAGAAATAAATGAGTGTGTCCCTAGAGCACTGGTCAGTGTGGGCATCAGGGGTGGCCTTGGGAGTGAAAGAGCTCCTCATTTAGTGTGCCCCCCATCGCCAGGCAGGTTTTCCTTTGTTTTTCCTTGCTGCCTGCTCTGTTAGCCCCCTCCTCTAAGCAGACAGCATGAGCCTAGGCTGTCCATGTGCTGGGACTGCTATCCCTGCCCAGCTCGTAGCATTTAGTTTTGAAATCTAGAGAGCCAATGAGACATGGGCTTGGAGTTCTGGAATTGGAACCCCGAGTGTAGTTTTGAAAAATAGTTTGTTTTTGGGGTTTTGTACTCGAGCCGTGGAAGGGGCAGGACCAAGAGAGAACGTTAGGGAACCTGAGGGCTTACCTGGTTGTTGAAGCAGGTTCCCTCAGCTCTTCTGTGGTGCCTCTCCTCCAGTTGGTGAATCGGTCCATGTGGGTCGAGTCCACGGTCCAGAAGAGAAGTCGGCAACAGCGGTGTGGGTTCAGTTTATCACCTTTTTTTTATGTGTAATTTCTTTTCTCCCTGACTCACTACCATGGTAGCCACTCATTCGGGCTTACCAAGGATGCCTCTGACCCATCCTGTCCCCCCGAGCCTCCGCTCTCAGGTAGCAGCCACCTCGGGGTGACCTGATATAACCCTTCGCAGGGTGGGTCCCCCTCCTCTGAGGCAGGGCAATCAGACCAGCGCAACGTCTTAGCCCCGAGGTACTGCTGAGGTGGATGGCTGTAGGGGCATTGTTGGCTCGGAGATCCGGGCAGCTGTCATCCAGCGTAACATGGAGCCATTTTGTATTTTTCTGGTACACTTCCCTCCTTATGCTATCGTGCAGTGTTCCTGATCTCCACCAGAGGCCACTGCCGACCGACATCTATCCCTAACCCACCTCAGGAGAGGAGAGCAGTCCTGCGGACGCTCAATCCTCTCCTTCCCCTGCCAGCCCCTGGTGTCCTGAGTCCATTCCTGAACCTGGGTCATCGGCGTGGGTTGAGGTAAGGTGCCAGTGCCTCAGCTCTCTATGCCACCGGGACAACGTTTTTTTAATTTTTTTTTTTATTAATAAAGTTAGTTAATATAATAAAGTAAATAAAGTTACCTCCAGTCCCTTGGCAGCAGCAGTGCACAGAAGCTGCATCATCTGATTGGTATCAGGTCAGTGGAGCGTCGAACTGAATGCCGAAAGGAAGACCCAGCAAGTCCAGCCTAGAGTCCCTCCCAAAATGCCTCCTCTCAACCTCCTCAACTTCACTCCAGGCCAGAGTGGTGAGCTGACGGCAGCACCAGTGGCTAGGTGCTGACCACCCAAAATCTTAAAATAATTGAATTAAATTGTTTAATACGCTGAGGATGCATAACAGCTTAGATCCTTAAGAGGGGTGAGTCAAGGGCGCAGATTAACGTAGTTTAATATTCATTTGGGCAAGCAATGCGCAGGAGTGGAGTTAAGGGCAATAGACCCTATTACAAAAAAATAATATTTATAAGAAGCGGGGTGAGGGCAGAGTTATTTTTTAATTTTTTTTTTATTTAGTTGTTTAACCAGGTATAGCACACTAAGCTGAAAGCTTTTTTACAGGAGCAACCTGGGAGCACAAGGAGGTTGAGTGACTTGCTCAGGGTCACACAGTATGCAAGTGGAAGCTGTGGGATTCAAACCCAGGTCTGGTCTGCTGGATGTCACCAAATTTGCAGCTCAGAGCCTTAGACCACTGCGCTATACTGCCTCCTCAGTTAGGAACCCCAGGTTCTGCTTCGGCAGTTATTTTTTATAAGGGATATCTAAGGCAGAGTGGAAGGAGGAGGAGGAGGGTTCAGGGAAGTTACCTTTTTGGAGCTCTAATTAGTGATTACCAGTGAACTCCTGAGGGGAGTTAAAGGCGACAGGTCCTGCTACTGCAGGCATCCAGGACTCCCATTCAGTTTAAGCCCCAGTAGGTGGGCAGAAGGGGCAACACAAGAGCCATTTGCATCCTTTGGTGGTCCAGTTTGGTGAACAAATCGTCTTCTGCCAGCCCAGTAAACAGGCTAGTGAAATGAGGGAGGGTGCGAGGGGTACAGTAGGGCTCTTGGGGTGGCAAAGGCAACTGGGAGAAGCCAAGGGCTGCTGTTACTGTGCATGATTTGTAACATTGTGAATTGCCCCGAACTGTGTGCTCTGTGCCCTGAAACTAGTGACAACTGCCCCGGCCTGTGTGCTCTGTCTGTGTCCTGAAACCTGTGATTGCCCCAACCTGTAATTGTCCCCAAACTGTGTGTTCAGCCTCCTGCAACTGTCAATTAGCCTGAACTGTATGTTCTCCATCCTGCAACTAGCAAGTGCCCCAAACTGTGTGTTCTGCATCCTACAGCTAACAATTGCCTCGAACTGTGTGTTCTGTGTCCTTCATCTAGCAATTGCCCTGAACTGTGTGTTCTGTGCCCTGCATCTAGCAATTGCCCTGAACTGTGAGTTCTGTGCCCTGCATCTACCAATTGCCCTGAACTGTGAGTTCTGTGCCCTGCATCTACCAATTGCCCTGAACTGTGTGTTCTGTGCTCTGCAAATGGCAATTGCACCAAACTGTGTGTTCTGCATCCTGTAACTGGCAGTTACCCCCAAACTATGTTCCATGTCCTGCAGCTGGCAATTGCCCCTGAACTGAGATTTTTGCTTGCTAATACTGACAATTGCTGTAGATTATGTGACTTTGGTGACAGCTGGAGTTCTAGCCTGAATCAGTCTCCAGCCATCCTAGAGGGTTGTCCAGCAACTTTGTCTTCCAGATTCATGAATGAATGTGCCATTAAGCTGCTGATTTTTCCTTCAAGTGCATCCTCCTGTGAGAACTTCACAACACAAATGGGCAGAAGGAAGGGAGATGGTAGTAATATCTGGAGAACCATGCATGCAAATGCTCGAAGTCTGGGAAACAAGGTTGCAGACCTACGGACCACTGTGGCAGCAGCAAACGTGGACATAGTTGCAGTTACAGAGACCTGGTACAACGATAATCAGGACTGGGATGCAGTTATACAGGGTATACTCTATACTCTATACAAGAGGGACAGGATAGGCAAAAAGGGAGGAGGGGTGGCTTTTTATGTAAGGGAGGGCATAAAGGCCACAGAATACAAAGCAAACAGGGAGAAGTAGAGATGCTGTGGGTTAAACTAGAAACAAGGAAGGGGGCTGTTGTTCAAACAGGGGTAAGCTACAGCCCTCCAGCACAAAGAAAGGAAGCAGATAAGAAAATGATGGAAGATATCTGAGGGATGGCTAACAAGGGGGCGGTACTACTGGTAGGGGACTTCAATACACCAGATGTAGATTGGAGCTTTCCAGCTGCAGCAACAGGTAGAAGTAAGGAAATCCTAGATGCCATGCAGGGGGCATTCTTCATTCAGTTAGTCAGTGAACCCACTCATGGGGGAGCCATACTGGACCTGGTACTGTCAAATGGGGACAGTGTCACTGACGTCACAGTGGGGAGCCACCTGGGGACAAGCGATCATCGCAAAGTGTGGTTCAGGGTTAAAATGGGGCCAGAAAAAAAACACACAAAAACAAGGGTCCTGGACTTCAGAAGGGCTGATTTTGGCAAAATGGGAGAGTGCCTCGGGAATGCACCAGCAGAGTTAGGGAATGTGGCAGGGGTAGAGGGAAAGTGGACAGAAATAAGGAAAGTCATCGAGAAAGCAACAAACCTCTGTGTCAGGCAGATTACAAAGAATGGGAGAAAGAAGAGACCACTATGGTTCTCCAAAGAAGTAGCAAGGAAAGTAAAGGCAAAGAGGTTAGCATTCAAAAGGTACAAGTTGTAAGCAACCCTACTTCCCTGCCTGGGGTGTTTAAGGTAGTAAAGTTTGTGGGGAAGGAGGAGCTCTGTACAGCCAAGAAAACAGTACCTGATTGTCCATGGGTGATGAAGGTGATTGATGGACTCCATCGGGGTGCCCTGGACCCTCAGGGCGCTGAGTGGGTATGCAGGAGAGATGGCACAGATCTTCACCTGCCTGGCCTTGTCCACTTCACCCAGAGGCCTTTGTAGATAGTTTTCACCAGGCAGGCCTGTCAACGTCTTCCTCGGTGGTTCTCTGGTCCCTGCTGTTCTGGAGGTCACCCTGGAACACACTGGATGCAAGGCTGTGGAGGAAACTTCTTTTACCAGTAGCAAAACTGTTTTTTAAACACAAGAGGAAAACAGTAAAGTTGCAAAAACAGGGGATCCCATTTAATGAACAGTCAATAGAATAAACAGTCACTCCATGGAGCAGTAAAGCACAAGGTACCTCAGGACCAGGAGGTCACATTAGTAACTGAATGGTAGAAGGTAACTGTACTTTGGACCCAGAGGTCCCAATTGCATAAGATATTTCGGCAGCCAGACAGTCCCAACACAGTCAATAACTTGAGGTGGAAAAAAACCCACACACACAGGCAGCATTAGACTTCTGACTCTCAGCTTCACCCTTTCTCACCAGGAACGCTGACCTTCAAGGGGTGCACAGCACACTTACGGTCCCCCTCACCATCTACTCCTCCTGCACAAGCTTTAAATCGGACACTGCATCTTTGCGCTAATGGGGTTCCCTTCATAAACCAGAGCAGTTAAAGCCACAACTGACAAGGACAGGAGCGAGACCCTTCAAACACAGTCCAGCACCCGATCACTGATGCTATGCCATTGTTCCGATCATCCCATGGGTATTTTCCCTGGCGACCCCGCAGGTTTGGGCAAATCCCTCATGCAGTGATCCCAGTCCAGAATGGCCTCTTCTGTGGGGCTCAGCTGAATTACATACTAACATACTAAAATGCCAGCAGAATAGGCCTAACGGTCTTTCATGTCTGCTTGTTTGGTCAGCCCCCCCTCTGGGAGCTGACCTTGCTGCCCCCTCGCCCTCTCTGGTTTCTCCCTTCCCAGTCATGCATATTCTCGCTGCACAGGACTTTGCTTCCAGAATCCTTCCCCTGTACCTATTCCACCCCCTCTTGAACCCTTCCACCATCTCTCCCTCCACCAGCCCCCTGGGCAGCACATTCCATGGCCCCACCACCCTCTCAGTGAAGTAGCGCCTCCTCCTTTCTCCCCTGAATCTCCCCCGCCAAGCTTCCACCCATGCCCTCTAGTTGCCCCTCCCTTCCTTCGGAGCACCCTGACTGCTCCTCCCCTATTTACCCCCTTCATGTACCTGAAGACCTCTATCATGTCCCCCCGGTCCCTTCTCTCTTCCAATGTGTACATATTTAGCTCTTTGAGCCTCTTCTCATAAGTCCTGTCCCTCAAGCCCCAGATCATTTTGGTTGCCCTCCTCTGGACCGTCTCCAGGAGTTCGATGTCCTCTTTAAGTGTGGCCTCCAAAACAGCACGCAGTACTCGAGGTGTGGCCTCACCAAGCAGTTATACAGAGGGATTATCACTTCCCTCCTTCTGGAGGTGATCCCCCTAGCGATACATCCCAGCATCCTGTTGGCCTTGGCCACTGCCTTCCTACAAGTTTCGGAGTTGTTCATCTTGACATCCACCACCACCCCCAGGTCCCTCTCAGCCATTGAGACTTGTGACATTTCCCCTCCAGGGGTATACACTTGGCCTGGGTTTCTGGCTCCCAGGTGCAGTACCTTGCATTTCCCTGCATTGAACCTCAGCTTCCACTTTCTAGACCACCTTTCCAGAGCCTCCAAGTCCCCCTGTAGGGCCACCTTCCCCTCCTCCCCATCCACCGCCACCCCCAGTTTTGAGTCATCCACAAAGAGACTCATCTCACTCCTGATACCCTTCCTTATGTCAGAGATGTAGGCGTTGAACAGGAGGAGCCCAAGGACCGATCCTTGAGGGACCCCACTAATGACCCTACTTGGGAAGAGACTATCCCACCAACCATCCGGTCCTGGAGCCAATTTCCTATCCATCTGATCATCTGGTTCTCCACCCCCATTTCTACCAGCTTATCCAACAGGCCCCCATGAGGAAGAGTCAAACGCCCTGCTGAAACATAGAAACATAGAATTTGACAGCAGATAAGGACCGCTTGGCCCACCCAGTCTGCCCATTTCCCTACCTAATGGTTAAGCTGCAGATCCTAGTTAACCAGCAGCCTACTTGTTCCTACCCCCACCCATGGCCGCAGTAATGGGGGGTAAGTGGGGAAGTTGTCCGGGGCCTCGAGCTCAGGAGGGGCCCTCCTGAGGAGCTGGCATTACCTCTGTCATTAGTTGGTTTGGGAAACGGGGGCCCATTCCAAGTGACTTGTCCGGGGCCCCAGGATTCATAGCTGCAGCCCTGCCCCCACCCCCTAGAATTGCCTTATGACCGTCCCATGCATGCTTGAATTCCACCACTGTTTTTGACGCCACAACCTCCTCCGGAAGGCCGTTCCATGCATCCACAACCCTCTCTGTGAAAAAATACTTCCTAAAACTACCTCTGAGCCGCTCCTCCCCCATCTTCAAATTGTGCCCCCTTGTTCTTGCACACCTCTTTTTGAAAGATGCTACCCTCTTGACTTTGTTGATTCCTTGAGGTACTTGAAAGTTTTATCATGTCCCCGCCTCCCTCCTTTCCTCGAGGCTATATATTAAGCTCCTTAAGTCTCTCTTCATATGTCTCGGTGCAGATCCTGCACCATTTTAGTTGCCCTCCTCTGGACAGCTTCCATTCTGTCTATGTCTTTGCAGAGATTGGGTCTCCAGAACCAAGACGCAGTACTCAGATGGGGTCTCACCAGCTGTCAGTACAGAGGGATAATAACTTCCTGTTTTCTACTGGTGATGCCTTTCTATGCATCCCAGTATCCCCAGCCCTCCTTGCTGCCCTCTCACATTGCTTGCCCACCTTTAGGTCATCTGATATGACTACCCCAGGTCCCTTTCCATTTTTGTTGTTGTTAGTATCTCACCCCCCATTGTGTACTCTTCCCCTGGGTTTTTGTTTCCCAGGTGCATTACCTTGCACTTCTTAGCATTGAATCTAAGCTGCCATACATTTGACCATTCCTCTAACCTTGCCAAGTCCCTTCTCACCCTTTCCACCCCACCTTGTGCATCAACTCTGTTGCAGATCTTTGTGTCATCTGCAGAGACATGCCTCCTTCCAGTCCCTCTGCAATGTAGCTTATAAAGACATGTGAGGACCGATCTAATATACTGAACCTCGCGGTGCCCCACTAGTAACCCCCTTTCTTCAGAGTGGACTCCATTTACTATTACTCTCTGTGTCCTATTCTCCAGCCAACTTTACCCAGGCTGTCATCTTGGGACCCACTCCCAGGCTGGCTAATTTGTATATTAATCTTTGTGTGGACTGTGTCAAATGCCTTGCTAAAGTCTAGGTAGGCCATGTCCGCAGCCCCTCCCTGATCTACTACTTTGGTCACCCAGTCAAAGAAATCTATCAGATTTGTCTGGCATGACCTTCCTGCTGTGAATCCATGCTGCCTTGGGTCCTGTGCCCTCTGGCCTCTAGATACTCGACAATTCTTTCTTTCAGAAGTGATTCCATCATTTTCCCTATCACTGAGGTTAAACTAACAGGTCTGTAGTTTCCTGCTTCTGCCTTGCTCCCACTTTTGTGAAGGGGAATCACATCTGCCCTCCTCCAGTCCTCGGGTACCACCCCATCCTCCCATGATTTGTTAAAGAGGGTAGTCAGTGGTGTCACTAGTTCTACCCTTAGTTCTTTTAGAATTCTGGGATGAATCCCATCAGGCCCCATTGCTTTGTCCACCGTCAGTTTTAAGAGTTCTTTCAGAATCCTTTCTTCTATAAATGGGCTGGTGTCAACTTCTGTATCCAGAGTGTTTCTACTGTTTGTTTTAGGTACCCCCTTTGTAAATACTGAGCAAAATATTTGTTTAGTATCTCTGCCTTTTCATAGTCACCCTCTGCCCACCCTCCCTCCCTCCCCTTTATTAAGCCTCACTATCCTCCTTAGTCTTCCTTCGCTTCCTGATGTACTTATAAAAGGTTTTATCCCCTTCTTAACTGAGTTGGCTATCTTTTCCTTGGTTTGGGCGTTTGCTGTTCTGACTGCCTTCCCAGCTTCCTTTTGCTTTAACTGATACAGTTCTCTGTCCTGCTCCTTCTGTGATTCCTTGTACTTCCTGAATGCTTTCTTTTTCTCTTGAACCTTCACTGCCACTTCCTTTGAGAACCATAGTGGTTTCTTGCATCGTTTTGTTTTGTTTTGTTTATTTGCTTCACACAAAGGCTTGTTACCTCTGTGATGGCAGTTTTTATTATTCCCCATTGTTCTTCCACCCCTCCTTCCTGCCCATTTGCTAGTGCATTCCTTAGGCACTCACCCATTTTGGCAAAGTCAGCCCTCCTAAAGTCCAGTACTTTTGCCTTTGTATGGCTTGACTATTGCTGTGTTTATTGTGAACCATACTGTTCGACAGTCGCTAGTTCCCAGATGGCTACCCACTTCTACATCTGTGATCCTCTCTTCATCTCCAATTGAGAGAACTAGGTCTAAGATTGCTCCCTCTCGAGTCGGCTCCAATACTAGTTGTCTAAGGCATGCCCTCTGTAGGGCATCTAGAATAACCCCACTCTTCGAAGTGGCTGCTGCAACTGCACACCAGTTAACATCTGGCATATTCAGATCACCCATCAGCAATATCTCCCCTTTTTCTGCCATTCTAAGTATACTTTCTATCATTTCCTTGTCCATTTCCTCCCCCTGAGAAGGGGGTCTGTATACAACCCCTGTGCGGATTGTGGTGCCAGTCAAGTCAAGAAAGAGGACTTCCACTGGTCTACCCAGGTCCAAAGCACTTGTCACCCAGTCATAGAACTGCACAAGGTTTGTCTGACATGATTTCCCCATGATGAATCCATGCTGCCTATCATCCAGGCACCCCGACTTTTCCAGGTCCCCCCAAGCCTCTCCTTGACAATGCCCTCCATCGCCTTGCCCACCACCGATGTCAGGCTGATGGGCCTGTAGTTCCCTGCCACCTCTCTTGATCCCCCCTTGTGGATAGGCACTATATGCACCACCTTCCAGTCCTGGGGCATCCACTCTGTCCTCAGAGAGGTGCTGAAAAGCTCCACCAGGGGTTTTGCCAGGACATCTGCCAGTTCCTTCAGCACTCTGGGTTGTAATTTATCTGGCCCCGGTGCTTTCTCTGTCTTAAGGGACCTGAGGGCTTCCCTCACTCTCTCTGCTGTGATTTCCACCTCCGCTACCTCATTCCCCTGCTTTATCTTCCCCCCTCCTGACAGTGATGGCCCCCTCTCCCCAGACCCGCTGATCAGTAAGGTTCCCCTCCTCAGTTTCACCGTCTTCTCCCATGTATGATGCAGCCCCCCCATTTTCCTTCATGAAAACTGAGGCGAAGTACTCATTTAGTACCTCAGCCTGCTCCCCCGGGGTTTTGTGCCCATCCCTCCTCTGTTTTAATCCTGGTAATCTGCCCCTTCACCCTTTGTTTTTCCCCCAAAGTATCTAAAGAACCCCTTGTTCCCTCTCCTAATTTCCCTGGACAGGTTCTGCTCCTTCCTTGCCTTAGCCGCCCTCACCACCCCAGTGGCCCTTCTGGCCATCAGCTCATACTCCCCTCGATCCCTTTCACTCCTTGAGCACTTGAAATGCCTATAAGCCACCTTCTTTCCCCTCACCACCTCCTGAACCTCCCTGGTCCAACAGCAGGGTTTACGGGCCCTACCGTATTTTCATCTTACTCTTCTACAGGTGCTGGTAGCATCCTGCACCCCCTCCTGATGATTTCCCACCTACTGTCAGCGTCCATGTCTGGCCCAATCCCATCTAAATGCTTCTTAAGGATCCTTCCCATTTCCTTGAAATCCACCCCCCGAAGTCAGTTACCTCTGTCTTTGTGCAGCCTTCTACCCCTCCTAGGTCCAGGCAGAACCAGAATTGCCACAAGAATTTACAACACAGCCTGCCACTCTGCCTCTTAGGTCTCCTCCTGCCTCCTATGGACTCGCACCTCCTGGAGCTCCTCAGCATGCAGCGGCATTTCCCGTCCAGGTAATTTGAGGACCAACTGCCACCTAGGTCCCAGCACCATTTGGTCCTTCCACCACCAGAACGGTGCACCCAGACCCCTTTAGCCAAAACAGGCCCAGCCACAAGTCTCCAAACTAGCTCCAGGCTGCACTCCTCCCAGGATAAGGCTTTTCCCCAGGATGTCCCTCACCTCATGTCTCAAGTGTTAGCAGCAGCATTATTTTCCACTGCTCTCCTCAGGGATGTTCTGCAGTCTAAGCCCAAAACACTGGGGCTTTAATAAAAACAGCAGTCACCACTTTCCCTGGTCCTCACCCTTTCTGCAGCATAAAAACTCTTAAAAAATAACAACTCGCACAGCCGCAAGGCCACATGGCCAAGCGGGCAGATGCCCCGCTCCAACCTCCTCGTCAGCACTCTCCTCATGACTGAATCTCCTGTTGTCCTCCAGGGTAGTCCTTTTTATTTCCTCCCCTTGGTTTGGTGCCTAAAAATCAAGGTCCAATCAGGGACCGTACACACAGGCGCCAAACACACTACCCCTCTGGTGCTCCGCGGGACTTGTAGTCCCGATTACAATATGTTAACTGGTGCCCCGCAGTGCTAGCCAGCACTGAAACTACTGCCAGGAAAGGAGCCACTGCTCCTTTAAATTCTTGAAAGGGCTTCCGCACATGTGCATAGCGCGCGGACCTGCCATTTTTTATTTATTTATTTTTTTTAACAATTATTTTTCCTTCCTGTCACTGCTGGCTGGTGCCCCATCAGTCTACCTGCCTGTTCCCCTCCTACCTGAGATCCTCCCAGTTGTATCCTTGATCTCCCTTCACCCAGGATGCACCTGTGGAGTAACCCCTTGGAATCTACTCCCCAGAGTGGGGATGCCATCTGCTCCTCAGCGCTTTCTTCTGGTGCTCCTCGGGCAGAGGTGATTGGTGGGACAAGGTCCAGTGGGCAGGGTCCAATATTGGAGGTGGGGGCAGGTGACGTCTTCCTCCCAGCCAATGGGAGTTTTCCTGTGTTTGTGAGCATGATTTCCCCCTCAGGAGCCTGGACGTACAATGACATCCAGTGCGACCGGGCACGCCTCTGCATCCTTACCATGGATGTCCACCGAGGCTACTCCCTGTACAACCTGGTCACCTGGTTGTTGCGCGCCCAGCCTCCGCTGAGAGTCACTCATGCTGGGGAGTCATCCACCCACCCTCCCCAGGAAGGAGAGGAGAGCAGTCCTCTGGATGCTCTATCCTCTCCTCTCCTCCCCCCGACCCCTGACAGCCCAAGCTCATTCCCAAATCCGGGTCACCGGTGTGGCGCGAGGTGTGGCATCCAGCGCCTCAACCCTCAGTGCCACCGGGTCAGCCTGGGACCCGCCATTTCAAAATAACCTATTTCAGTTTTGATCCTGAGTCCAACCTCCCCCAAAACTGGTCCTGTAGCCACACACTCTGCACCCGAAGGTGCAGACCACATCCCGGTGCTCAGCCCAGCCCCGAATGGGCCAAGACACCTGGACCGACAGCCAGGGCCACCTGCAGCACACATGGGGCCGCCAGGTGCAATTCCCACTAAAGCCACAGGAACGCCAGCACCACGGGGAGCATCAGAGTCAATGGGCTCCATGTCGGGTAAGCCCACTTTGGGGGGCTTACAAAGGCATCTCAGAAGGAAGAGGACAGGTAGGGTTATCAAGAGAAATCAAGAGAGGCAGCAAAAGCAGTTAGGAGTGTTAAGGCACAAATGAAGGAGAACATTGCCAAGTCAGTAAAAAAGGGGGATAAAATGGTCTTTAGATATATAAGCAAAAAAAGGAAAAATAAGGCTGGGATAGTAAGACTAATAGGGGAAGGAGGAGAGTGCATGGAAGAGGACCAGAAGAAAGCAGACATGCTGAACAAGTACTTTTGTTCAGTATTTACAAAAGAGGAGGTGGGTGACGGGCCACAGATAGTGTATAGGGGCATTAATGGAAGGGAGATAGACACTAGCTCTTTTACGGAGGCGAGAGTCCTCAAGGAACTAGAGAAACTAAAGGTGGATAAAGCAGTGGAGCCAGATGGAGTACACCCCAAGATACTAAGGGAACTTAGGAAAGAGCTCACTGCACCTCTGACAGCCCTGTTCAACCTATCACTGGTCATCTGAGGTACCGAGCGACAGGAGGAGGGCGGATGTGGTTCCACTTCATAAAAGTGAGAATAAGGAGGAAGCAGGGAAATATAAGCCTGTGAGCCTGACATCGGTGGTGGCCAAACTTATGGAAAAACTACTAAAGGAAAGGATTGTGGCTTACCTATCAATCAGCGGTTTGCAGGATGAAAGGCAGTATGGGTTCATAGAAGGGAGATCTTGCCAAACAAACCCAATGGATTTCTTTGACTGGGTGACCAAGGAAGTGGATCAGGGAGCAGTGGTGGATGTGGCCTATCTAGATTTCAGTATGGCCTTTGACACTGTTTCACACAGAAGACTGGTAAACAAGCTAGGCAGCCTGGCGGTTGGTCCTAAGGTAGTAAAATGGGTACAGAACCAGCTGAGTACAAGAAGCCAGAGGGTGGTGGCAAATGGGGAACACTTGGAGGAAGGAAAGGTAACCAGTGGGGTGCCACAAAGGTCAGTTCTGAGACCAGTCCTTTTCAGTGTCTTCATTAGTGACATTGCAGAGGGGCTGGAAGGGAAGGTATGTCTGTTCGCAGATGACACAAAAATCTGCGATAGAGTGGACACACCTGGGGGGGTAGACAGAATGAGGAAAGACCTGAAACAACTGGAAGAATGGTCAAGGGTATGGCAACTAGACATAAATGCCAAAAAGTGCAAAATTATGCACATAGGGCACAGGGACCCTAGGGTAATGTACCAATTGGGGGGAGGAGGTGTTGGCAACTACAAAACAGGACAGGGACCTGGGGGGGGTCATCATATCTGATGACCTGAAGGTGGCAAGACAGTGTGATAAGGCAGTAGGAAAGGCTAGTAGAATGCTGGGGTGCATAGGGAGGGGTATCACAAGCTGAAAGAGGGAGGTGGTGTTGCCCCTGAATAGACTGATGGTGAGGCCCTACCTGGAGTGCTCCATCCAGTTCTGAAAACCTCATCTCAAAAAAGACATAGATCGGGTAGAGGCAGTACAGAGGAGGGCAAGCAAAATGGTACATGGCCTGTATCAGAAGCCCTACAAAGAAAGACTCGGGGAATTAAATATGTACTCTCTAGAGGATAGAAGGGAAAGGGGGACATGATAGAAACATTTAAGTACCTCAAGGTATTTATAAGGTACAGGAGGGTGGCCTTCAACATAGAAAGAGATGCTCAAGGACAAGGGGGGCATGACATGAAGCTGGAAGGGGGGAGGCTTAGAGGAGATGTGAGGAAATACCTCACAGAAATGGTGGTAGATGCCTGGAGCAGACTACTAGCAGAGGCAATGGGTACCAAAACGGTGGTGGGTTTCAAGCATGCATGGGATAGACACAAAGGGACCTCAGTAACAGGGCTGGGGGGAGGAGAAGGCCACAGACCAAATAGGGTCTGTGGTGACACATTAGGCAGGATATTTTTAGGGCAGACTGGATGGGCCAAGGTGTCCTTTTCTGCCAACATCTTCTAATGTTTCTATGAAACCTTGCACCCTGTCGGGTTCCCTAGCTAGAAACCAGTAGTTAGGAGAGGCCCACTGCTGTTCATTGCGTCTTTATCCCTACCCTGTTAGGGCACCCAGTGAATTTAGGAGCTGCACAGGCTCAATATTCAGGGACTGTCCTCTCCGCGCTGAGTATCCAGCATCCCGTTTGTGATTTTCCTTTGCTTTACAAGTATTCCTTGGTGTTGGCGTCCAAAGGTCAGCATTCTGAATCATCATCTGAGGACTTACAATGCATATCTTCACCCAGAGACCTGCATCATCTTGGTTGTTTTCCTATCCTGGTTCATCTCTTCTTTTCAAAACAAGGAAACAAGAGTGGGATCCTAGTGCTAGGGATTCAGTTCAGAATTGGAGCAGATGGGGAGCAAGGTGGAGAAGCATAGTCGAATATGGGTGGAGGCCATGCCAGGCATGACAGCAGAAAAGGTGGGTTAATCAGCCTTGAAGTATGCCAGGAGAGGTAGGGAGAAACCTCACATAGTTCTGCATTTGGGAACCAATGATCTTGTGGGTCATATGGTAGATGTAGTCCAGGGGAGGTTTGAGGAGCTGGGGCTGATTTGTGATGAGGCAGGAAGATTAGTAACCTTCTTGGAGGTGATTCCAGTACCCAGGGCGAACACAGTGAGGAAGCAGAGGATAGAGGAATTTGTATGTGAGGGAAGGTCTGAAGTGTGTCAGGGAGCAAGGGGAGGAAGGCAACATAGAGTCATTATGGGTGCAGCTCCAGGACTCCAAAAATAGGACCCTGAGGATGGGAGTGGTGTACAGGCCACCATCTCAGACTGAGGAGTTAGACAGGGAACTAGCAGGGCAAATCAGAAGGACCTGCAGAAGGGGCAGTACGGTGATTGTGGTGGACTTTAACCTGCCAGGAGTAGATTGGGGCACCTCAGCCACCACAAATAGGAGGGAGCAGGTACTTCTGGATGCCTTGCAGGACAGCTTCCTATTGTAGATGGTCAACAAGCCAACCAGGTTTGGGAATACCCTTGACCTAGTACTGGCAAATGGGGAATTTGTGAGGGGGCTAAGGGTGGAGGGGCTACTGTCAGGCAGTGACCACCACTCAGTGTGGTTCAGGTTAAACATGGGGAAGGAGGGAGTAGGGTCGGGAACAATGGTGTTAGACTTCAGAAGGGCCAACTTTGGGAGGATGAGGGAAATAGTACAGGGATATCCGGCCAGTATCAGTCCAGATATGGACACTAACCAGAGGTGGGAGATCATTAAACAGGGTATTGAGGAGGCAACTGCAACATGTGCAAGGGTCCAGAGTAAGAGGGCCAGGGCCAAGCAGCCTAGCTGGGTGAGCAGGGAGATCATGGGAAAAGTAAGAATGTATCAGTGTCAGTGGCTCAGTAGGTAGCACACCTGCCTCTGAAGCTGGGAGATAAGAGGGCTGTGGGTTCAGTTCCCACTTCTGGCACTTGGGTTAATATCCCAGTACTGACACTGTAGTGCAGCATGAGAGGGGTGCTGCACTTCTGAGGTGCTGTCTTTCGGATGAGATGTTAAACCGAGGTTCCATCTGCCTGGATTGGTGGTAGTTCAGGTGGATGTTAAAGATCCCATGGCACTTATCGAAAAGAGTAGGGGAATTTTTTTATTGAAATCTAAACAAAATTATAACAAAGTATATACAAATCGATCTTACATCATACATAATCAAAAAAAGGAAGGAAAGAAACCAAAAAACATAAATAAATATTTATACAACAACCTTAAACATAAGGGAAACAATATAACCCAACCTTTTCCTTTTCCACTATAAGAGTAGGGAACTTTTCCTCAAAACAAAATTTATACAAGTCAATATTACATCATATCAAATCATACATAAAGAAAAAAATAAAATTAAGTATTAATTCATACAATGACCATAAAACATGAGAAGAAAATCTTTTAACCCAACCTTCCCTTCCCTACTATAGGAGTAGGGAAATTTTATTTAAAACTTCAAAATCAAACAGATACAATTTCATACCAAAAAATCAGGTTGATATTCCTTTTCTATATAAGCCATTACCTTTAAAATGTAGAATTTTACTTGATACCCAACCTTCCGCCTTATTCCTGTAAAGGAAATTATAAAGATTTTATTAGACAATTTATTATTTTTCCTATTATTACCTCCTACTAGATTTCTGAACAGAGAATAAATATTTCAAGTTGAATACTAATACATATATACTTTATATATATATTTTTTTTAACCAAAAACAGCTCATTCTAATCTACCTCTTCTCTGTTCTAATGTGAAAAAAAGTTTGTATAAACAAATTAAAACCTTCTTTCCTACTTTTATGGTCAAATGAGATCCTATCAAGATGGTATTTATCATGGTCCTAATCTACTAAATTTTATCAAATAAAGTCAAAATCTTTCCAATGTTGATTCCAAACCTTTAATTCTAATTTAGTTTTTTCTACCCTTTTTATTCCTTTAAGCTCTGAATTTAACCTAAAGAATAGCTCCAAGGCTGGAATATTTTGTTGCCGTAGACTAAATCTACATCTACTCATCCATAACCAATATAAGAAATGTATCATTATCACTCTAAGGGTACTATATGACATATGCTGTAATGTGGGGGGAATCACCCCATAATACAACAGATCAGGCACAGGTGGTATAAAGGAGCCCTTTTCCACGGTTCTTTACTATGTCCCAAAACTGTTCTTCATATGGACATTGAAGTACAAATGATCCATAGTTTCAACAACTGTTATACATATAATCCAAGAACAATTCCTTTCCTGTAAAGATTTATGTTTTTGGTTTCCCTTAACATTGATTCGACCATGGAAGCCTAACCAGGCTGTATCCCACATATGGGCTGGTATTCTTTCATCTATAATATATTTAGTAATCTGTTCCTGGAAAAAAACAGAAAATTTCGCAAAAGGATGTTCCTTAAAACAAGATCGTAATACTTCTAAGTATAGAGCTTTCCATGAAAGTTGCAATACAGACTCATAACTTATTCTCCAATTTTTAATTTTATCAAAAACCTCCCCCCATTGGCTTTCTAACCGTGACTTACGCTTATTTTTATGGTCAAATGCATTATTTTTCCATTCATTTAATATACCTTGCAGCCTTTCATATCCCCATGTTCCCCATAATTGTGAACAACCTTTTATCAGGGGCAAAATGTTAGTATATAACATTATGGTGAGGAAAAACAGGATTGGATGTGGCATTCCTATTCCACCCTCTTGGATTCCCTTATATAAAACATTCCTTTTAATTGGATTTAACCTACTTCCCCAAAAGCAACTAAAAAAACAACTTAAAACTTAGTCTCTAAACATTTAGGTAATGGGAAAATCATGCTGATAAATAAAAAAAAACAGGAATTAACAGGGTTTTTATATAATATATTCTTTTCTTTTTTGAAACTTTCCACCTATTCCACTGAGCTACTTTTGCAATACCTATTTGTAAAGTTTTCTCCCAATTATATCTAGCCATATTTTCTCCACCAAAATAAATTCCTAGAATTTTACATGGTGAAGTGGCTACTGAAAACCCCTAAAGGTTTCAGATTCGGAAGGGAATCCATTTAATCATAAACATTTTGTTTTCTCAAAGTTAAGACTTGCCCCAGTAACTTCTCCAATTCCTGGATCAAATTACAAGCTAGAATCATGGATTTTCATCCTTTATAAGTAAACATAAATCATCTGCGTATGCTATTACTTTATAAAGTTGGTAACCCTTTTCTGTAATACCACATATTCTAGGAGATTTTTGTAAGATACGTAACACTGGGTCTATTGAAAACCCATACAATAATGGGCTCAGTGGACAACCTTGTCTTACTCCCCTAGAGATACCTATTTTCTTACATAACCACCCGTTTTCATAAGGTCTAACGTAGCTAAATCATAGCATAATTGCAACCATTGTACAAATAATTCTGGAATCCCATAGAATCTAAGGCACTCCCAAAGGAAATGATGGGAAACCTTATTGAAAGCCTCTGCTTGGTCTAAACTGGTAATGTAATCAGAAGTTTGTAGATCGCCTTCATTCCCCATGTCTCTTTCTACCAAACCTTTTAAAAATAATAATGCATCAGTAATTTGTCTGCCTGGTATTGAGCAAAATTGAGTAGGGATTAATAGATCCATCATAATTAATGCCAAACGATTGCCCAAAAGTTTAGCAAATAATTTGAAGTCTTCATTTAACAATGTGATTGGTCTCCAGTTATTTATATCATTACGTGCACCAGATTTAAAAAGGAAGATTAGTAGTCCTTCATACATTTGAGTGGGTAATATACGTTCCACTAAGAAGAAATTAAATAGTTGCAACAAAATATTGGGCATAAATGACCATAATAGATGATAAAATTCACCTGGTAAACCATCTGACCCAGGGGAAACATTCACTTTTAAACCAGAAATGACTTTTTCTAATTCTTGCAAAGTAAAGGTTCGATCATTTTCCCTGCTGATACAGAATCTAATTTAGGAGGTTCCGCTGCCTTTAATACTACAGATGAGAATTCGTATTCCCAGCTGGGGATCCAAATATTTGTTCGATATGATCTTCTGATTTTACCATAATGTCTTTGTTGCTCCAAACTTCTTTACTGTTTGTAGTTAACAAAGAAGAAATAACTTTTCCTTTTCTCCTGACTAGCAAGATATGGATTCACCTGAGCTAAAGTACCTTGAACACCAAATGATTGTTCTTTCATCAAAGAAACTACTCTATTGTATTGAAACTGTAACATCTTTTCTCTTACTATCTCTATTTCAGTTGTTAAAACTTCCTTACCTTCATACTGTCATGAGAGTAAGTCCTCAAACTCTCTTCGAAACCCTAAATATTCCCTATAAGATGACTTCACTCTTATACTACCTAACATCTTAAAAAAACTGATCCTACAATCCTTAAAATCTTCTCACCACTGACCAATATTCTCATATAGTCCTATTGTAGTGGTTTTATCAAGGATTATCTTTTGTATTTGTTTTATCACCTCTTCTTCTTTTAAAACAGAAGTATTTAATCGCCACAACAACCTCAGCCTGCTTCCCTTTGAAGGGGTGTAGATATATGGAACCCAATCAGCCCATGATCAGATGTTTCGATAGGAAGTGTCTCCACCTGTACTAAGGTATCTGTTGTTTGATAAAAAGAAATCTATGCGTGAAGATAACTGCCCTTTATAAAAGTTGGTTGTGTTTTCCTTTATGACCCCAAAAAGTCTTGAAGTCCTGCTATTCTAATAATTGTATTTAACATTGTTTTATCACAATATTGCTTCCCAGAGATTTTCTGGTCCTGCAAATTAATATTAAAATCACCTCCTAAATCACTTGTCTGCTTGTACGTAAGAAAGGTTGTACTTTCTATAGCAGAGTAACTTCAAAGCTTTAGAGTGGGGTCCATATATATTGATTAATCTGAAAGAGACTGAATTTATTTCTGCATCCAAAATCAGAGCTTGTGCAGGCTCTAAGTCTATAATCCTGAATATCTGAATTCTAGGCATTAAAAAACAAAACCATATTCCACAACAAGTTTCTGCTCCTAAGGACCAATAGGAAGTACTCCACTTCCAATCACTAGAGGCCTGGTTAATTTCACTTTTAGAAAGCAATCTAGTGTCTTGTAAAAAGTAAACATCATAATCTAAATGATGTAATACCCCATAAGTAGCAAGTCTTTTCAGTTTAGATTTTTTACTGTTCACATTTAGACTAGCTACTTTTAGATTTAATGGTTCAGGGAGGAGGTTTAAGAATTTTCCCACTAGAACACGTTGCCCGCTTCTGTGGTTTCTGAGATTTTTGTACCTCTAAACAATCAGTTTCCTCTGTTAGGGAAGGGTTTTCTTTATCTGATACGGATTGCTCCAAGCCATCCATTCCAATCTCCATCAGATGCTCATTTTCTACTTTATCTCCCCATGTCGAAAAGGCTGCAAATCTATTACTTAAAGGGAGTTGGGATAAAGGAACAGCCTGTTTTTGTGTACTTCCGTTTTGCAGTATTTCCCCTACTATCCTCATATCTTGTGATGGAGAAGTAGCTTCATTTTGTAGGACCAAAGCCTCTTTCCTTCCTTTATCTCCAAGCATAACCTGAATTATCTCCTTATGGGATGGGGAGCCTTGTGGGGTAGTGAAAGGAGTTTCTTCTCCTCCCTCCAATCTCTGTCTGGGAAAACTCTTGAACTGATTCTCTGTAGGGTAGAGGAGCGTAATAAAAGGGTCCTGTCATGTTGGAGAAAGATTACGCGCTGTCTCTTCTGAGACACCCCCCCATTCCTCTACCTCTTCCCTCCTTCTGCCTGTTGAAAATGTTTCAATAGGGCTAAAGGTTTCTAACTTGTGACAAAAATACTCATGGTCGGAGGCCTCATCCTGATTATGTTCTGCCCAAGGACAATCTGAAAAGAATGATCATTATCACTACATAAATTGCACGTTGAAGGTGCCTGACAACCATTTACTGAATGGCCTAACATCCCACAATTAAAACATTTAATTTGATCACATTCATTACTCAAATGAGACAAAGAACCACACTTGAAACAGCTCTTTGGTTGTCCAGCATAAAACAGAATCCCTCTATCTCTTTCCAAAAAGAAAGAGCTTGGTAGATGTTGTATCCCAGATCCATTTTGTGGTAGCTGTATTCTGATAATCCATCCCCTTGTCCAAAATCCATTGTCATCTATGATGGGTTTGGGGTGATCAAAGACAGTGCATCTTTTCTCTAACCAAAATAAAATGTTACTGATATTCACACCTTCATTTCGAAAAAGAAGGGTAACTGTTTTAATAGTGGGCTTTGTGATAGGTATGGCCAAAAAGTCTTTCCAAATGTCTACATCTTTCTTTTCAAAATATAGATGCCAGAGCTTATCTAGAGCTGTCATGGTACAAAAGCTGACATCATATGTTTTATCTCCCAGTGCGGTATAAAAGCATATACTTCTGCAGGAAATATTTAGTGAATCAGTATTTAAAGTTTTACCCACCCAGAGCCTGTCAGGAACCACTGGGGCCAGAAACTGTCTTTGGCTGTTTCAGCTGGTTTCAAAAAGGCCAGCATAGGATTGTTTCTCTTGGTTTCTTGTGAAAACCCTTCTGTCCCCGTTTTTGTTTAAGTAAGCTTTTTACAATTGAGCCATCCCGGTTTGTAATAGCCATTGTTTCTTCTCTATGCAAATATACAGGACTTTGTGGTAATGCATTACTCACCTGAGAGTTTAATTCAGTTTTTGTTGTTCTGCATCTCCGACTGTATTGGCGTCTGGGCGTAGTTCCTGGTCCTTCAGCCTCTCTTTCACTGTCTAGAAGCAGTAGATGAAACTTAGGACTTAGCCATCAATGGGGTTATTCCAATAGATTTAGTAGAAATCTCTGAGTGGGTATTAAATAAGGATGTATGCTCTAAGTCCTGCATTCCCAGAGTGGGAACACCTGCATCGGAAACCCAGATATAATTTATAAGAGTCCATCCAGCTTTTCTAAGAGCTGCACCTGAGTCCATTCTGCAGAGGAATCACTAAAACTCACATCTCCTTCAGAAACCTGTTGAGAATCTGCCATCTCTACTTGCATTTCGAGGATCCTGGGTCATTATCAGTATGTAAAGATATTGGTAAGCATTTATGGCCATCTGAATAGGGCTTACCAGAGATCTTTTATGTTTTGATCATTCTTCAACCAATTTTTGTTTTGAAAGTTTAAATTTGTTTTCTGCAACTAATAGCATTTCCGTTAAATGTCTTTTCTTTTCTGCCAATTTCTCTTGTAATAATCGTTCTTCATCCATCTCAGGTCTCACCTCTATTTGTTCATCAGTTTCCGCAGTCTCCACTTACCGTTGTTGAGCTTCTGCTCCCTGATCCACATCTATGTTGAGCTCACACACAGGATCTGAAGCCGCTAACACACAACCTTCCTCCATCTCGACCAGACCTGGACTGAAGTCCTCCATCCCTGCTGCAGTGCAACAGCGCCCACTGCAGTCAAAGAGTAGGGGAATTTTATTAGGCAAAGAAACATAACATCAAGTATATACAGAAAGGAAGTAATGAAACAATGCAATAACAGTAGAAATTAAACATTTCAAAACAAATGACAAAATAACATAGTGTAAGAGCAAGAATCAATCAGTATTTCAATAGCAATTAGTGTAAAAAATGAATACTCTTCCAAAAAGAAGTAAAACAGGTAACTGAAAATCGGTTATGCTCTGATTCCATAATAGTTAACAAAGCATTTTCCATTTGCTGAATAACATTAGGAGGAGATGTCTGTACTTCTTGTAAAACATATTGACAACGAGCTTGCCACAAATAATATTTACAAACTGAAAAAATCATTGTAAGGGTACTGGCGTGAAATTTCATCCAAGGAGTAGAGAAATCTCCCAATATCAGAATTTGATAAGTAATTCTACTAAGAAATGGCCATTGCCATTTGTTGGCCAATGTCTTCCAAAATAAAAGAGCATCCAGACAGTCAAAGAAAAAATGAGACATGGTTTCCTCAATATTGGAACAAGAAGGTTTTGGACAATATCGCTCCTGGGATGATTTATGCTTTAAATTCCCCCAAACAGGTAATCGTCCGTGACAACATAACCAAGTAATATCCCACATATGTAAAGGTATTCGTGTATCTCTCAGCATTGACAAAGCACAGTCTAGTCTAGAAGGGGAACACAATGGAAATTGTAGTACTGGTCTAGAGAGATTAATGAAAGCATCATACAAGTGCTTCCTAGAGAGCAGCATTATGGATGCTTTTGAAAGTTTCCAGCAGCGTACTTTCCTAAAACTGTCCACTGCATAAGTTGGGGAACCAGGGACATGGGTAATTATAGGAGGAAGTAGGACCCAATTATCCAATATGCTTTGCACGTGATAACTGATCCACGTGTCACAAACATGGGCTATGAATCTAACTCTAAAAAAAAGTTGAAAAAGAAAAAAGAAAGAAAAAAGGCAATAGGGTGAACCATAGCAAGTCCTCCATGTTTAACTGGTAAATATGTGATGTCACGCTTGACAGGTTTCAGATGGCTACCCCATAACATTTGGAAGAAAACACTAAAGATCTTTGTTTCTAGAGTGCGGGGTGGAGCATTTACATAACTGAGGTATAAAAAAATTGGAATGATGAATTTTTTAATTGCTAAGACCCTCTTTTTTTCCCAATTTCCAGGATTTCCAAATATTGACTTTAGTTCTCCCAAACTCAGGTGTTTTTCCCAGTTATAGAGGGCAGTATTCTGAACAATAAACCAAATCCCCAAAATACAGTGTGGAGACGAACATAGCTTAATCCCACCGACATCCAGTACTATAGCAGAGTCAGGATCTAAGGGGATAGACACTCTTCTGAAGGTTAAGAGTGCCTCCGAAGAGTTTTGAAAACGTATGGAAGATAGCCACAGCACGGTCTCCTGACTTTTTATCCTGAACAAATAATACAGCATCATCTACAGGCAGAAATCTTAACTCGGGTAATGTTGGGTGAGGTGCAAGACCTATGATAGAAGAGTCCCATAAAATATGTCGGATAACAGGGTCAACGCAAGGCGTGATAATAACGGGCTTAAGGGACAACCCTGACGAATGCCAAACCATCTGAAGCAAAGTATCCCCATATGGCCATTAACAAGGGGTACAAAATAGGCCATAGAAAACATACGTGTAATTCATTGTATGAAGGTGGCTGGGATACCACAGAATGTCAGAACCTGTACCAAGTATGCATGTTGTACTGAATCAAAAGCTTTCGCTTGATCCAGAGAAAGTATAAATCCTGATAGAGCATTACGCTTTTGCCTCAAAAGTTCATGAAGGAGGAATAAATTGTTTTGCATAGAACGTCCGGAATAGCACACGATTGGGCAGGGTCAAGTAGGTCAGGAGCAACATGTGATAATTGGGAACTTAGAATTCTGGCTAGAAATTTATAATTGGTATTAAGAAGATGCAGAGGTCTCCAATTCTGTAAGTCATGGGCATCACCTTTCTTATATATAAATTTAAGGAAGGACAAACCAAAATCAGGGATACCTCTGTAGAGAGTAAGACATAGTTGAAAACTTGAGTCAGAATTTCCAGTAGATTGTCCTTAAAAGTTTTATAAAACTCATGTGTTAAGCCATCAGGGCCCAGGGAGACCTGAAACAACAGGTGAGATATAGCAGAAGCCACTTCCTCCTGTGAAATAAGTGAAACAAGATCTGAGACACAGTGTACAGAAAACTGTGGAAAGGGGGGCTGAAAAGACTGAAGAGAAGTCCGGTAACATAGGAGACGGCCTGCAAAATTGAGAATGTAAATGAGAATTAACAATTGTCAGCATCCTAGGAGTGTCAGAAGTAATAATACCTTGCCGATTTAATAAACCATGCATTACTTGTTCCTAATCCTATCTTTGTGTGTGAAAAAAGGATTTGTAGAGGATAAATTCGAGGTTCCCATTCTCATAAAAAAATCTAACGTATGAGCACTGTTATACTGATATGAAACCATATGACATTTTACCGTAGAAATTTGAGAGGAATAATCAATAGGGGAAGCAGTGGATAGGGAGAGTAGTTTATATAATTTATTTCTATAGGATAAATATGAGATATATTTATCTTGGGCTATCTGTTTTCCCATATTTTGAAAAAATGGCGTAATTCTAATTTAGTATCTGTCCCACGTTAATATAGAATCATAAAACATAATACTGAAATCCAGGCACGAAATAGAAGACAAACACGATCTTGCATATCCAGAGAAAAAATGAGGTGTTGTTCAATTTCCAATGAGTAGAGGAAGAAAGGGTGGAAAATGGGGAGCTATTGACAAAAACATGCAGGATAGTAAAAATGATCCAAGATTTCCAAAGTCGGAACATAGCCGTCGTGCTACACAATGTGGTGAGGAAAAAATAGTTCGAGTATGGAAATGTGATCTATAATACGTGAGACTGGCAGTAGTGTGCAAGGAATGTGTGCATCAATGAGACCAATATCTCTCACTAGGTCAGACAAGGCCAGAGAGTCACAATAAATTTTCTTCCCTCTGCTGTCCGCATTTAACATCTAATGAGCAATTGAAATCTCCCCAAATAACATGTTTAGTGGTACATAAATATGGTTTATTAAGTTCATTAAAGCAATACGGGTAGCCTTAGTTTGTGGGCCGATATATTAATCAAACGAAACTGAGAACTCGAGAAGGTACAGTCCAGGATTAAGGCCCACCAGGATAAACATCAATAATGCATGTAATAGAAAGTCTATAGAAAAGAACAGAATAGCAACCCCATCTGCAACATTCTCTCCAAAGGTCCAATATAAGGGACCTTTAAGCCATCCTCATTTAAGGTGCTGAACCTCAAACAGTGTGGAGATACAGGTTTCCTGTATGAAAAGGATGTCAATGGGAAGGGAAGCAGCAAAATGAAAAAAAAAACATCCTCTTCTTGTAGGTTTTTATGCTACAGACATTTAGAGTAGCTATGTTGATGGAAGCCAGGATAAAGCATGTATTCACCCGCTGCCATCAGTAATGGTCATATTTTTCCACTTCTTACTGCCTTTTAGGGATTTGTTGTTTTTTTTACGGGAAACATCAGGAGGTTTGATATTAGTTAAATCCATATCTGAGGGAAAAATAGAGGTATCTGATTCACCATCCGACTCTTCCCTGCCACTCTTTAGACAATCAAAAGGGTTGAGAGGGAATGTCAAAGGTTTTCACATTTTCCTAGTAGCAGCTCTGGTGACCCTTCTACTGGGTTTAAAACCATCCAAATTTGTAGTAGGGACCACGAGAGGAGCAGTAGAACAGGATGAGGATCAGTTGTAGGTACTGCAGTAACAGGGTGATCTAATACAACAGGTGTGTCAACGCTCCCCACGGGAAGGGGGAAAAGGAGGGGGTGGAATATCCATGGTATTTGACACATCAACCAGACCAATGGGTTTATCTTGTATTTTATCCTGTGCCTTTTGTACTAGTACCTCAGGATCCCACCCCTCCTTACTGTTTTTACTTGCCCAGGGACATTGGTGGTAGGCGTGCCCTTTTTCCTCACACAAATTACATTGGAAAACATTCTCACATTAAACACTAGGGTGTCCATACCCGCCACAGAGACATTTTAAGAGATCACACGTACTGCTTAAGTGCGTGTGAGCACCACATTTGTAATATGCCCTGGGTTGTCACCCATAGAAACACACACCCAATCCTTACCCAAAAGAAACTATTAGGTAAGTGAATAATTTCAGAGTTAACTAGAAAAAGTTTCACCCTGAATTTCCAGCCTCCCGTCCAGAGGTCTTCCTCATCTAAAAGGGCCTCAGGAGGGGATAAGACTGTACAGCAATTCTGTAGTCAATGATTAATGTCACTAACACTTACTCCCTCATTTCTAAACATGATAATCACAGTACGGATAGAAGGTTTAGTGAATGGAATGACATAAAAGGGAGTCTAGGGGGAGGTATTCTTTAAAGAAGCATATTTATGCCAGAGTCTATTTAAACCAGTAGTAGTCTTAAAACTGATACCAAAAGTCTCTTCCCCAGAAACATGAATCAGGACGTGTATGTCAGAAGCCTGGAAATGCATAGTCCCTTTTAACAATGTACAAGCTACATAATGTCTGTCTGGGAAATATGGAAGTCCACCTCTATAACGCAAACGAACAGCATTACGTCTTGGGGCTTGTTCCAGTTTGTTTTTAATAAGTCAGAAAGTACAGGACCTCTGTTGGTGGCAGGAGGAAGTACCACTGGGAAGGCTGTAAGATAGGAGTCATGGAGGAGGGCCCTTCCCCTGGATCATCTAGGAGGGAGAGTGAAGCAGGTGTAAGAGAAACGGGGACAGATCCCAAGAGAAGTGGGGAGGTTTTATCAACTAATTGGGTAGGAATAGGAGTAGACTGTGTCAGGATGTAAAGTCAGAAGGGTTGGTTCACTAGGGAAAGGCTGCTCCGTAGAGGGAATAGGGGACTTAGTTAACATAGCATCCTGTAAATCCATAACATCCCCCCAAGCTGCCTTAGGTACAGGAGACTGTTTAGAATTAGCATTGTCAACAATGAAAATGTCTGAAGTAGAAGAAACACCTTGTAGTATAGGTACCTCGTTGGAACTCTGAAACGTTGCAGGCCTGGAGGGTGAAAACAAAACGTCATGGCGGTCAGCGTCCCAAAAAGGGTCTGGGGTCCAGGAACCAGATGTCGTTTTGGTCCATCCTGCATTCTGGAGTGCACTCGAAGCTGTCCAGCGTGGATCAGAAGCATGTCCATCATGGCAGTCCAAAACGTGAATGTAAAAGGTCTGTAGTGGAGGATGGAGGACATGGGCGAACTGGGCAGGCAGTGTTGAGAGAGGAATCGTGCAGAGTCTCCGAAGCGACTCCGTAGTCACATCCCTTCAGAAATGGAAACACAAGGGGGAGCATCCGGCGGGTTACACAGCGGCAGATGAGCTGTGCGTTCCGCTGTCAGACCCGAATTAGAAGCCATCTCAGCAGGCAAAAGCTCCAAAACACGAACTCCAGAAGGTACAGTGTCGGTCTCTTTAATACCAGATTGCATTTCGGCACAGAAATCTCCAGTCTTCTCAGGCGAGTCCACGGAAGGCAGTTGTGGAGGCAAAGTATCCATATGCAGCGTAGTGAGCACCTGAGATGGTGCAGCACCATTGTGATGCTGACATCGAGTGAAAGTATCCATGTCTGTGTACCGGAAGTCCCCTACCAAAAAGAGTAGAGGAATTTCCCCGGTGTCCTGGCCAAATTTCCCTCATTCACTAAAAATACCACCAACAGTTTAATCAGGTTCAAGGTCAGTTGGCATTCATCTGGATCCCCTTCCCCCGGGTCGTGCCTGAAAATAGGCAGGATTTGTCTAGTGCACGTACCCGGTCAATAAAAACTAAATAAATTAATAAATAGAGCCACCTTTAGATGGTACAAAATAACAGGGAGGGAGAGGACAGACAGGATTACTTGAAGGAGTCAAGGGAGGCAGCAAGGGCAGTCAGGGCAGTCAAGGCATCCCGAGACTCAGGCTAGCACAGGGCATTAAATATGGAGAGAAGGACTTCTTCAGGTACATCAGGGAGAAATGGTGCTGCAGGACCAACTAGTAAGGATAAAAAGGGATGGGGAGGATGGATAAAGGGTCAGAAAAGGCAGAAGCATTAAACAGGTACTTCTGCTCAGTAGTTATAAATGAGAAAGGTGAGCAGTACCCAAGGGGTTGGTGGGTGGGCACTGAGGTGAGGAGGAGACAGACAGGGAAATTCCAGTGGGCAGGGTGTGATAGCGTGGGTGACCCTACCCCAGTTGAAAAACTGTAGTGATGGTTATAGCAGCTCAGCTTCAACAAAGTTTACCCCATGATGCCAAATTAGGGATATGTATAGCATGCAGTAGTCCCTGGAAGCAAAATAAAGTTGTAGTTACCTTTTCCTTCTTCAATGTAAGTTTGTTGTACTTTATATTTTGTTTTACCTTTGAGCCTTGCTAGCTGGCCACTATCAGGGTAGTCTTCAAGCTAGTTTGTGTTCTGCAATCCCCCCCCCCAAAGAATGTGGCATGCTGGTCTATAGAGATCACCATAAGAAGCATCATTACATGAGGGCTTTGCTTTTAAATAAGAGTAAAAGAAACTGCCCAAGGGGTGCAGTCTGCCAGCTAACAAATAAATAAAGCTCTCCTTGCTGCAGAAACTCTGAGCATGGCAGTTTGGCTATTTAATGGCAGGATGCAACCCCCCGTACAAGTGTAACAAAGTGCTGAGCAGTAAATCCAGGCAAATATACCTGTGCTAAATAGCTTGCTGTTTACAGGCTGCTGCTGATTTTAGGAAACAGTTGAGATTATAAGTCTGTGAAACAAAACATGATATAAGGAAGCATTTGATAGCTTCAGAAAAAAGAGATGTGTATAAACTATAAAAGTACAGGCAGGGTAACAGTTAAAGGTTGAGTTCATCTCTAGAAGAATCTATGCTTTTTAAGGGTTGTTTGTACCTGGAAGCTGGGAGTTCAGAGGCTCGTAGGTCTGTGTTTCTGCTGCTGCTGTCTCAGCGGCTGCAGCCATTTTAGAAAGATGTTCCCTTAGGGAAGGCCTGGCCCTTAATTGCATTAGTATATAGGGAAGGCTTGGGTCTGGTCCTGCCGGAAAGTGAGTAGTTTAGAGGGATGAACTTTCTGAAAAGGATATTTGTTTGTACGTTCTTGTGTTTATGCTTTTGTAAGGGGTTTAGCATTGTGTTACAATTGCACCTATATATGTATCCTGTATATTTGTTTGAAAATAATGCAGTTGTGTGAATTATAAATCTGGTATTCCTTTAATTGTTTAATAGAACATGACTGAAATCATATGACACCTGAGCTGTATATAAGGGATGCCCAGGTAACCTACAGTTTAGATTTACTTTGGGCTGAGGAGCAGAGAGGAACCTCAGGGGGAAGCAGTGTGGAGCCAGAGAAGCAGCCAAACATGAGAGAGACATGCAGTGTTGAAGTACTGAGATCCTGGTTACCCAAAGGTGAAAGTGAGGCAAGCTTAAGGTGGAGCTCAGCTTGAAAGTCCTGTAAAGCCTAAAAGCAAGGAGGAATCACTGTGGCGTGGGATTAGCCCTGGACCTCCAAAGGTCAGGTTTGGGCTACCTGGATGTTAGAAGCTGCTCACCTGGAATTTACCAAAGGGAGAGGACTCAGACTGGTGAGAAGCTGCAGAGGCCTGAGTGGGCAGATACTCAGACTGCAGAGGAACTTGCAGAAACCCAGGGGGTATTGGCAGGGTGACCATACCATGCGATGGGTTCAGTTCCTGGTCCCTAGAGGGCATTGTAAGGTCCAACTGCAGTGTTCTAGTGAGAGGTATCCTAGCTAAACTCCCAGCCCATCCTCTTTAATGTTTTTCTTATAGTAACCTGACAAAAGTTTACATCTGAAAATGCCATCTGTACAAACCTGGCAATAAAACAGCACCTCAGGGTGTTTTATATGATATTTTATGATTCCTGCTGTCTTCCTGAATTGAACTCCATGACACAGGGTACTGGAGGGCTAGAGGGCACTGAGGGTGGACAAGGCACTGGGGCCAGATGGCATAAACCCCAGGGTGCTAAGGGAGCTAGCAGAAGTCCTGGCAAAACCCCAGGCAGACCCATTTAATGCATCCCTGGAGTCATGGAGTGTTTCACAGGACTGGGGAATGACACACATGGTACCCCTCCACAAGAGCAGCCCCAAAGATGAGCCAGGGAACTACAGATCAGTAAGCCTCACATCCATCATGGGAAAGCTGATGGAGATAATCCTGAAGGAGAGGCTGGTTTCCCTCCTAGAGGCTAATGAGCTGCAGGACAGCAGGCAGCATGGGTTTGTCTCGGGCAGATCCTGTCAGACCAACCTAGTGGAGTACTATGACTGGGTAACCAGGCAATTAGACAGGGGCCATGCAGTGGATTTCCCATACCTGGACTTCAGTAAGGCATTCAGTTCGGTGCCACATGGTAGGCTAGGTAGTAAGCTGGAAGACACAGGGCCGGGAGTGAAAATAGTGGGGTGAATAGTCAACTGGCTGCAAGGGAGACAGTAGAGTGTGGTGGTGGGATGGGAGCTCTCATCACCCAGAGCAGTGACAAGCGGAGTGCCACAGGGCTCTGTACTGGGGCCAGTGTTGTTTGGGATTTTCATAGCAGACATCTCAATAGGCATCAAGAGCAAGATCAGTCTGTTTGCAGATTACACCAAGATGGGAGCAGTAGTGGATGACTTGGAGGGATGGCAGGGATTGCAAGAGAATCTGGCAATATTGGAGGACTGGTCAGACACTTGGCAGCTGGGGTTCAATGCCAGGAAATGCAAGGTGCTACATTTCAGAGCAAAAAACCCAAGGAGGAGCTACAAGCTAGGGGGGATTCAGCTCACCAAAACAGAGGAAAAGAAGGATCTGGGGGTGATCTTAACAGGAGCAACGAACAACTCCACACAGTGTAGAAAGGCAGCTGCAAAGGCTAACAGGATGATGGGTTGTATTGCTAGAGGCATATCCTCCAGGAGGGGGGAGGTGATCCTGCCGCTGTATAGGTCACTGGTTAGACCACACCTAGAGTACTGCATGCAGTTCTAGCTTCCGTACCTGAGGAAGGACATTAGGTTACTGGAGGTGGTGCAACACAGAGCAGCAAAAATGATCCAGGGGCTAGGGGACTTGCCTTATGAGAGTAGGCTGAGGGAGTTGAACATGTATTTTGAGGAGGAGAGGAGAGACAGGGGGAACATGATTGAAACTTTCAAGTACATGAAGGGAATAAATAAGGCAGGAATGGAGGGGCTTTGCCAATTAAGGAGGGGGAGGGACACCCGAGGGCACAATCTGAGATTGGGGGGGGGAGGTTCAGGAGGGAAATGAGGAGACACTTTTTTTACGGAGATGGTAGTGACAGGGTGGAATGCACTACCAGAGGAAATAGTAGTCTTTAAGACAGTGGGCTGCTTCAACGGGAATGGGACAGGGTCTCTGGAGGGGAGGGAGGGGCAGCTGCAGTATAAGGGCTGCTAGCTGCACAATCAAGCAGACTCGATAGACTAAAAGGCCTTTATCTGCCGGCGAGCTATTTCGGAGGCTGGGTGGCATCGGCAGCTGGATGGGAAGTGGATTCCTGACTACTCAAATGACATTGTACCTCCCTCTGCAGTGCTTTCTACTCCAGTGCATCCACATACTGTTTCTTCGGATATGCCTGTTTCTTCTTTGGCTATGACTCAGACTGGGAACAGGTCGGTGCATGACACGGGGGTGGTGGGCCCCCAGTTGGTGGTTTATCGGACCCTGGGGATGATCTTCCTGATGGAGTTAGGATGGGACCTTCAGAACGGGTGTTTCAGGATCCTAATCAAGCTGCATGGTTAAAACCAATGTTCAAGCTGTCAGATTTATTTCAGAACAAAGGGGAACCTGCCCCTAGGAAAACTGCAGTGCGATTAATTTATAAAGGTGGACTTGAGGACCTACCTGATAGATTGTATATTGCTAGACAATTGTTGAAGGGTTCTATGAATTTCTTTGCCTCTGAGATATTTGCTCTTATTCATATTGGTAACTCGAATTATGATGTTAGTTTCAAAACCATTTCAAATTTGGATAGATATTGGTCACAATATCAGAAAGTCAGAAATACACCTTTATGGGTTCCTTTTCTGGCGGTTCTCTTGACTAAACCAGCAGTTAAATTGATTATGATTATATTTCGTATTGAAGGTGTTAATATTGAGGACATTTTGTTTTGGTTGCATCAAAGGTGTGAGGTTTTGGATAAGCCCTCACCTATTCTTGACAGTGAAAATATATGGAATGGAGGGTGGACATTGCGTGAAAAACTTCTTTCCACTAATACTGGTACTGTGCATCTTCCTAATAGTTTCTTTTTGGGGAAGGATAGGGGGAGTCTGTTTTATTATGGCCAGCCTAAGTCCTGTTTTAAGTGTGGGTCCAGAACTCACCTTAACACAGCTTGTGATACTCCTCGCTGTAATCATTGTTTTGAGTTTGGTCATCTTGCCACTGATTGCCTTAACCTTTTTAAATGTAATCTGTGTGAAAACACAGGGCATGGATATGGTAAATGTCCTTGGGCATCCCATAATAGGGATGATTGTCCTTCCCATGAGGGTTTAATTAATATGGCACAACAGTTACGGGCTAAAGTGGTGGTCCAGAAGAGGGATGTTTCGACTAGGTCTCTGGTTCTTCCTCTTCCTGAGACAGCTATGGGACAGGCAGTGGTAGAGGTAATGGAATCACAGGAGTTGGATCCTCAGGTCCCTGATAATTTGCTTCAGGCTGAGACTACCCCAGTTCCTGATGTCCCTTCTGGTTCTCCTGTTGCATCTACTTCTGTTGTTATTTCTCCTGATGACTTATTTTCATCTGAGATGCCTCCCCCTTCCCCTCCTGCTTCTCAGCAGTCATTTAAAAAAGTTGCAGCTAAGAAACGTAATAGATCTGGGAAGGCGATTTTCTCTAAAGCTTCCATTTTGTCTAAAGACGATAAGGAGTGCACTGATAATTGGACACAGGATAATAAATTTGCAGTTCTGACTTCTAGGGGTGATTCTGATGGGGAAGAATCTGATGCCTCTTTCTGAGCCTCCACTATTCCTGATATGGCTTCTGATGAGATGATGGGGAAGGGAAGGTTGAAGAAATTTCCTTGAGACGTTCTAGGCAAAGGCGGGTTTCTAAACCCACTTGAAATTATGGTTAATGGGTCCTTCTTTTTCATGTCTTTTTTGACTATTTCAACACTTAATGTCAATAGCATTAAGAGTCATAAAAAGATGGTTACTACCTTGTCTCTTTTGTCCCAGCAGCACTGTGATATCTTTTGTATTCAGGATACCAGATGTAAAACTCTTTCTGATGTTACGCTGCTGACAATATCTGGACTAAGGTGTTGACCTTTTGGTCTAATGGGGAAGATTCTTGTTCTGGTGTTGGTGTTTTGTTTGCAAATCCTGCTTTAAAAGTCTCTCAATTAGTTGATGTTTCTCCTGGTAGGGCCTTGTTATTGGATATTAATTATTCAGGTGATAGATTTCAATTAATCACAATATATGCACCACAAACTAAAGCACAAAGAGTTGCATTGTTGAAGGATATACAACCTTTTCTTCACACTTCTAGGATGGTAATTTGGGCAGGGGATTTTAATTGCTCTCTGAGTGCTTCTGACAGAGGGATGAAGACGTCCACATTGTTTTGTGAATCAAATGTTCTCCTTAATATTACTGCTACTGCAAGGTTAGTAGACGCCTACAGACTCAAATATTCTACTGGTGGTAATATTTTTTTTAAATCCTCCTTATCAACTAGAATTGATTTTGTGTTTGTTTCTGCTGTTTTACAAGTTACTACGGTATGTTTGAAAACTTGGGAATTTTCTGATCATAGATCTGTGACTGTTCAAATTGCTTCGTGTACTGTGCCTAGAAGTAAGAAAAAGCAGTGGCGACTCAATAATAAGCTATTGGAGGATGCGACTGTAAGAAGGGATCGGCATCGGGAGTGGGTGGCTAGGCTTTCTGTTTTTGACTTTTATGATGATCTCGCCTCCTGGTGGGAAGACACTAAAATTGCTTGGAGGGTTTTTTTTTCAGAAACGTTCCCGGACTCTTGCTAATGACCAGTACCTTGAATATTTGGGTCTGAGAGGCCAACTACAGAAGCTGATTTCCTTAACTGAAACTGATAACAGGGATTACAGTGTGGAGATTAAACATGTTTAAAAAGAAAATGTTTGATTTTCAGTACAATAGAGCTAAATCTTTAGAACATGAACACCTTTTTGGCTTAAAATTGCTTAAGGGTGCTTTAGGTCCTTTCCAGGATTGCAGTGATAGGATTGGTCATAGACTGCTTACCCAATTAGAGACGGCAACAGGGAATTTGTTTTTTTCACCACATGACTTGTTGGAGGTGGTAGATCAGTACTTGAGATCTCTTTTTCAGAAAGATTTAGGGCTTAACACTTCGGCTATTGATTTGGATAAGCTTAATTTGCCTAAGGTTTCTGACTTGGACAAGACATTTTTAGTAGGAGATGTTTCTGTAGATGAGGTTAGATTTGCTATCTCCTCTTTGAACCCTGATTCTGCTCCTGGTTCTGATGGGTTGGGGGTAGCTTTTTATCAGACTTTTAAGGAAGATCTTGCTCCTGTTTTTGTTTGTGTTCTTAATGATATGCTCTGTAATTCTTCTTTAGCAAAGTCCATGTATCAAGCTATGGTTATTTTGCTGCATAAAAAAGGCCCCAAAACTGATTTAAGGAACTGGAGGACACTAGTCTGTTGAATACGGATTTGAAAATCTTGAGTAAAATACTGCTTAACAGATTATCTAAAGTATCTGATAGGTTGATAAGTCCGGAACAATCTTGTTCTATACCTGGTCGGTCTCAATATTATAATTTGTTGGTCCTAAGGGAAATCTTTCATGTTGCACAAAATGGGAATTTAGATGGTTTTGTTCAGAGCCTTGATCAGGAAAAAGCTTTTGATCAGGTTTCACATGATTTTTTATTTACTATGTTGACTGCCTATGGTATTCCTGCTGCTTTTGTGGGATGGATTTGCACTATGTATTTGAAAGCCACGATTATTCCTAGTATTAATGGATGGATTGGAAATCCTATTTTAGTTGAACGAGGGGTGCGGCAAGGCTGTCCACTCAGCCCACTTTTGTATGTTTTTTCCATAGACATATTGATTAGATTGATAGTTACCCATTCCCATTTTTCAGGTCTCAATTTCAGTTACAATGTTCCACCGATTAAGAGTCTGGCCTATGCAGATGATTTGGTTATTTGTCTATCTCATGCTACAGAAGGGCAGTATGTTACTGATGTTTTGTCCCTATTTTCTTCTTCCTCAGGTTCTAAGATTAATTTTACCAAAAGCAGGGGTATCCCATTAGGTGACACCCCTATGCTGGATCAGGGTTCTATTGCTGGTATTGGTATTAGCAGAGAACCTATATCTATTTTAGGGGTCACATTTGGTTCTGGAGATATGTCTTTTGTTAACTGACATAAAGGCCTTGCTAAGGCTACTGGATTAGTAGCATGAAGGAAGGGGAGACAAATTGCAAAGAAAAAGAGGGTTTTGTTGATCAAGACTTTGTTGGTTCCTATTTTTTTGTATATTAGTTATATTTTTCCACCCCCATTTTCTTTATTTACGTCTTTGTTTAGTATTTTCTTTCAAGCCTTTTGGGGAAATAGGTTGAATCCAATAAAAACGAGGGTATACCTATAGAAGTATAGGGGAAGGTGGTGTAGCTATGGTTCATCCGATTGCCTTTCATGTTAGCATGCTTGTGTTGTATAATCTAAGTCCTCTTTTATGTCCCAGTGATAAGTTATGGTATCCTTTTGTGAGGTCTTGATTCTTTAGTGGATTGCCCTTATGAAGGATGGTAAGATGTTACGTTTGTCTAAACTTCCTTGCTTTCCACAGTATGGATTGGAAACATTTAAAAATTTGTTTAAATGGGGTTTGACAATTTCTCATTTGGAAACTTTGAATAGGAAAAGATTGTATAATCTTACTGTCTTTTCAGAATTTAAAGAGGAATTAGTTTTTCCAGATTGCCCTGTAGCCCAGGTCAGTGTGGTTGCTAAATTCCTCTCTAATAAACGGTTGCCTGACTTTGTTTGGGACAGTGTCGGGTTGAATAGTCATGGAAGGCTACCTGTTGGTGCTAATAACAAACATAAACAGCTCAGAGACAGATCTTGCACTAGAGATCAATGTTTTGCTGTTTTGGAAACTCAAGTCCACCTCTTCTTGGAATGTCCATATGCAAGGGGCCTTTTTTAGCATCACGATGGAGAGAGCCCTTGTTTGCCTCCTTGTCCTACTGCACTTTATTGTATGGTATTCATGAGGGTGAATGGGCACACTACCATGCTGATACTTTGTTCCTTGTTTTTTCTATATTACGTTATTATATTTGGCAATCCAGATGTATGTGGGTTACACAGCAAAGAAACATATTATGTGATGAAATTATTGGTAATGTGAGGACTACACTGCAGACTGTTAGGAATGGGGATCATAAGTGTCTTGGCCTAAAGAAAAGTAATCAGTTATGGGTTAATTGTGTACATTGGTTGCATGATGCATAATGTTTTCTTTGATTATGTATTTGTTTATTTTATGTATTTGACTGCTGTTTGATTTTGTTTATTTTGTACTGTAGTCCTTTTTCTTTAATAAAAATCCCCCTACTCTTGGCCAGTAGGGGGACAGGCTATCAGTAAGATGGCCACTTGGAGCAGGACACTGGAGGGAGAGGATGTTAGTACGGTGGGAGCGCTTGCCTCATCTTCCACTGTGGCTCTGCAAGAGGCAAACCTAGCAGATATGGTTGAATGTGAATCCGAGGATGAATTTCGCGGAGCTCCTTTTTCCACGGAGGAAATGGAGCTTAATACTGGTAAAACTACGAGTGAAACACCTTTACAAACAGGCGCTGAAGATTTTCAACTAAAGAGACAGTTAATCGCAGAGTCTGCAGAGCTGCAGCATACAGAGGTGCACCCTGTCATTACCTGTAAGATTCCTGTGAGCAACTCAGCTGAGGAGAAGCTTTCTGCACGTCCCGTGGGGCTTGGTGAGTCAACTCTTCCCCCTTCTGATATTTCTGCAGTTGTTATTGACAAATTTAAATAGCAGGCTATGCTTGATATGGCTGGCAGTGACTTTGTTCAGCTGAACGAGTGCCTAAAGCCTGAGTTTGTGAATAAAGACGAAGTACTTAGGACCGGGACTTTAGCACAACAACAGGAGATTGTTCTGCCTTCTACTGCTGCAGATTTTCCTTCCAAATCTAGCGCTCCACTAAATAAAACAGCAGGTTTTGTCTGTAAGCAACTGGCTAAGGAAGAGTCGGTAGTTTCTCCTACAATAATTTATCAATCTGCAACGGAGCCTCAACCAGGAGTCACAGAGTTTTTTTTTCAAAGACATTCTTCGCAATGCTGGGGGTAACGGGGGTGCTACACAACTATGCTGCAAAACTGATTCTAGCACTGTTTCTCCTAACCCAATGGCTCCTCCTAACTTGACTGAGGGACCCTGGATGCCAGGAAAGGCCTTGGTACGGGCAGACTGGAAACAAACTCTCTCAGGTACCTGGTTACCTGACCCTGACTGGGATTTGGATTTCAAGCTCTCACAAAATCACCCCACATGGAAACCAGGTTTAAATCCTAAACTGAGCATAAAAACTGGGTTAAAGCATAAAGAAGCAAGCCCCCTCTTGCACCTTTGGAACCTCAAGTCCTGCAGGACACAGCTTCTAAGGATCCTTCACCTATTCCTGCACATATTAATCCACCAAGATTGGAGGCCTCTAAGCCACCTAATCAAAAACCTTTGATGTCCAAACTCTTTTCTACTGCTAAAAGGGAAGCTGCTCCATGGTGGAACGTGGTACGAATTCGGTACAAAGGAGGATTGGACTCCAGACCTGATAGACACTACATTGGGAAAACTTTGCTTAAGGACTCTCTTCATTTTTCCCCCAAAGATGTTTATGCGTTCATAAATATTTCAGGTGAGGATAATTTCGATGTTAGTTTTAGAACATCATACGCTTTAGATCTCTTTTGGGAAAGGTATGGGCAGGTTAAATTCTCTCCCACATGGACCCGGTTTTTGGTAATTCCCCTTACCAAACCCCTAATTAAGTTTGTTACTGTGATGTTTCGGAATGAGGGGGTCCATGTGGAAGATATCACATTTTGGCTTTCCCAGAAATGCGAAGTGTTGAGTTCTCCTGAACTCATTCTGGATTCAGAGCAATTCTGGACGGGTGGGTGGAAATATAAAGTTAAGCTGAGGCAATCTGACTCTGGAATTGAGCACATCCCGAACTCTTTTTTGGGGGGAGGGATCATGGGGTCTGCTTTTACGGAGGGCAGCCTCAAGCTTGTTATAAGTGTGGTTCTAGAACCCACTTGTCAAGTGTATGTGACCAACCCGGGTGCGACAACTTCAGGGAAATTGGTCATGTCACCATGGAATGTGCAAACCACACTAGATGTAATCTATGTGAGGAGTACGGCCATGTTTTCAGGGATTGCCCTTGGGCAGCAAAAAATAAAGCAACCTGCATTAGCCCTGACCTCCTGATTCAGAAAGCCCTAGAATCTGCAGATCCTCCCCCCCTTACCCCCCTTCTTCCTGTGGTGGGAGACCAGATTCCTCAGGAAGTTTCCCCATCTGCACCTTCCTCCTCAGGGTCTACTGAGAAGACCCAGTGTGTTGTCCCTCAACCTTTATTAGAGGAGGGGAAGGACAAGGTTTCCTTGGTACCTCAGGAGCTGGTACCAGTATGTTATACTGACCCAGTCACTTCAGGTCCGGATGGTTCATTTATAGCCCCTTCATCTCTGTTGCCTAGATGGAAATCTTCTAGAAATTTGCAATCAAAATCCCCCCGTCCATGCTTCAGTTGAATCCACTAATTCTTATGCTGCTTTATTCACTCCTTGGGGGGAGACAGACATGGAAGTTGTGGATTCTGACTCCCAGAAATCCTCTTTTTCCACTATTTCACAGTCCATAGATAATTATAAGGAGAAAAAAAGGAAAAAATGAAAAGTTAGTCATTTGCCATAAAGTTTTGCAATGCAGTTTACTTGGGGTTCCTTAAACACGCATAGCTTATTGAACAATCCCAAAAAAGGTAGGCCCTTTTTCAGTATAGTCATGATTCTAAGGTCACAGTTAGTTTTTTGCAGGAAACTTGGATGTTTACAATACAGCAATTGCATACTTTTAAGAGACAATGGCCCTGGGGTCCTTCATACTGGTCGTTTGGCACTGATAGTGCTGATGGTATTGGCATTCTATTTAACTCCTTTAACTTTTCCCTACATAAACTGATAGACCTCATTCCTGGTAGAGTCTTGATTTTAGATGGTAAATGACACAATATCTGCTATAAATTTATAAACATTTATAACCCACAGACAAAGGCTGATAGAGTGAATTACATGAGGGCTATTCAACCATATTTAATTACCTCCTTGAATATACTATGGGGAGGTGACTTTAATTGCAGCTTATTAGGTTTGGTCCAGCAGAAAAAAAACCGACTGTGATTCCCATGCATTAGCCTCAATAATTAAGATGGCAGGCCTACTTAATTGTATCTCCTATCAGTCTAAGGGTCCCACTTTTTCATTTTCCAAAGGAAAGTTACATTCTTTAATTGATTATATGTTTGTCTCCCCATCTGTCCACATCCAAGGTTTTCAGATGAGACCCACAAAGTTTTCAGATCACCTAGTTTTGCTGTGTTCCTTTTGCACTGAGGGCTTGGTGGGAAAGGAAGGTGGAAACCTAACACCTCCTTCTTAGATTCCCCTCAGATTGCTTCAGGGGTAAAATTGCTTCTGCAGGCTCATCTGTCAGTAGCCTTTTTGTATACTGACCTGGGGGCCTGGTGGATGGATACTAAATTAATTCTTCAGAAATGGTTCAAACATCAAAGAGTGGTAGCTAAAGACTCTAACTTTATGAAATATTTGTCCTTAAGACAACAGCTACAGAGGCTTATTTCAGTCTCTTATGTTTCAAAACTTGATTACTCAGACCAAATCAGTGTACTGAAAAATTCCATGAAATCCTATCAATATGACAGGGCTAAGACACTGCAAGTCATATTTTCTAATGGCACTCAAAAAAACCCCATCGGTGACCCATTTGAGGCCTGTAAATCTTTAAAAGACTCTTCTACCATTGACTTTTTCATTACCGCTGATGGATCCAAAGTGTCAATCTTAGATCAACTCAGGGATACTGTTAGGCAGCATTACCAGTCGTTAGAACTGGAATCACCAATTTCAGGGGAAGATCTTGAGAATTTTTTAAACTCTGTTACTTTACCCTCTGCACCAGTGGAGGCACTTAAATTATTAGGACCAGTTACTTTTGATGAGATAAAAATGGTGATCCAAAAAATGAAGCTGAATATCTCACCAGGGCTAGATGGGTTACTCAATCACCTGTATAAAAGCTTTTTAAATGAATTTAGCGAATGTTTAGTGCTCCTGTTTCGTTTTTTCTTTGATACGGATTCTGTGTTTCCATCCTTCACTGAAGGTTTACTAATACATTTATTTAAATCTGGTGATAGGAACAATATTAAGAACTGGAGGCCCATTACCCTTTTAAATGCAGACTACAAGATATTTACTAACATTTTGAACAATAGGCTTAAACAATATGCTAAACTGGTTAAATCTCCATATCAATTCTGTGGAATTCCTGAAAGGAGAATTCAGTCTGCCTTAATGATTACACGGGATACTATAGAACATCTCTCACTTAGTGGTAAATCTGGTTGTATAATTTCTGCAGACTTAGAGAAAGCTTTTGATAGGGTTCACCTTCCTTTTCTCTATTTAGTTCTAGAGCGCTATGGAATCCCTCAGCGAATGGTTAAACTCATTACATTGCTATATCAACACAACACAGTTTACCCTTTTTTGCAGGGAAGTGTCGCCAAAAGCATTCATTTAACCACTGGAGTCCGACAAGGCTGTCCCCTAAGCCCCCTTTTATATATTTTCTCCCTAGATGCCCTCCTACAGTCTTTAGTTCAAATACCAAAATTGATAGGTATTGGTGATGCACCTGTTTCTCAACTTCATCTACAGGCTTATGCAGATGATTTGATTTTATATTTTGTTGATCATAACCATGTTCACCATTTCTTGGAGGTCTTTGCACTTTTTTCAGCAGCTTCTAATGCTAAGCTAAACTTTCAGAAGACCAGGGGTCTATTTATTGGGGCATCAGTCCCAACGGAAATAGTTCAGAACAGGATTTGTATCTCCCACAATCCATTGAAAATTTTAGGGATCCTATTTGGTCCCCAAAATATGCCAACTGAGAATTGGGAGCTAGTAATTAAGGGGGTAGAAAATAAAGTTAATAGATGGAAGCAATGGAAATTTTCAAAGCTTAAACGAATACACATATTAAAACAATTTATTATTCCCTGTCTGCGATATCTTGCCATGATTTTTCCCCTCCCACCCCAGCCAGAGACTAAGATGTACAGTTTATTTTTTTCAGATGCTGTGGGGGAATTGGTTGAACCCTGTCAAAAGGCATTATACATGTTTGGATAAAAAATCTGGGGGTTTGGGTATGATTGATCCAGTTGTATTTGTGCATTCTCTCTTTTTTGTGAATACCCTTAATCTGGGCTAGAACAAGGTGACAGTATCAGTAAGGGATGGGTTGTAAATGCTTTAGGTAATTATTTCAAAGTATGGCTCGATTTGGCCCCTAAGCTGAACCCTCATATTTATACTCCTGTTTATTTAAATCAGCAATTCAGAAGTTATTTAAATGGCAAATAATGAAGACTATGATTTTAAATAATAATACACAATCTATGTACAGGCTAATTATGGGGTTGATCCATCCACAAGTCCCTTGTTTTAAGAATTGTCCTTCTGCTCTGAATCCTAGGGTATTGGCCCAGCTTAATAATCCCAGACTGCCTGCATCTCAGTGGGAAACACAATGGTTCATAATGTATGGGCGCCTGAATGTCAGGGGAAATGCAAAATATAAAGCCGAGGAAGAAAGGAACTGTCCTTATAATGAATGTGTTAATATGGAAGAATCCATGGAACATTTTTTTCTTTACTGTTCTTATGCTAGGGACTTGTGGCATTATTTAGCAGGAGTGTGGCATTTGAAATGGCTTTCTAATCTTACATATGACATGCTAGTTTTAGGAATTTATCCATCTAGTTTAGCCCCTTACTACAAGAGTACCCTTTTCTTATTCTTTAGCTATGCACGGTATTATTTGTGGCAAGCAAGGTGCCAATGGGTGATTTATCAAAAGAAGATGACTTATGAATGTTATGAATGCTTGGTAACTAATGGACTCTCAAATGTTATACCTACAAAAATCACAAGTGTTTACCTCACGTACAGTCACGAAATGGTGGAAGGGTTTTACTCACTTCATAAAATTTAAAAAAGTGTTGTATATATGGCAAAGGATAAGGGTTTCACTGAATTTCTTGTGTTTTTTTTTATTTTTCTGTAATTTAATTTGGAATCATTGTGTTGTTTATTTATGTCTTTATTTCACAATAAAAACTCCCCCACTCTTGCAGTAGGGGAACTCGCTGACTGTGAGCCATGGCCACTTCGAGTGGAGCACCAGGAGAGCAGGACGTCCCAGATGGAGGGGAGAGAATTTCTTTTGAGCAGGATGATTTGGATGATTCGGAGGTCTTTATGGATGTTCTTACCAATATACAGCAAGTTGGAGACTTGGAGCTATTGATTACTAGTGATGATTTCAGTGTAATACAACCCAAAGTAAAAATATCCATACAGAATTTGCCTGATGGTGACATGAATGAGAAATCCTTGCAAGAACTGTTGACTGCGGAAAACGAGAGGCATTTTTTGGAAAAAGAGCGCTTGGTTGCAAAACTGGCCTGATTGAAAGAAACTGCACCTAATGTCAAAACTCCTGACTCACCTGTCGGCAAGCCTGCATTCCAGAGTGACGTGGCAGCTGAAACACACATTGAAGGGCCAGGTAAGCCACTACTCTTACTGCTACTGAAAACGCTCTTGTAAAATCTCAAGCTCCGGTTTTTCCAGCTGGCAGTAAGTAAGTTCTTGATTACTCGTGCCGAGAGCTGGAGAAACCTGTTATTTCAAATGTCAACACTACAGTGAACAATGATAAAACAAACTCTGACAGTAACTCACTTATGAACGACACAGTGAAAGGTGTGGCACTTGCATGTCAGGTGAATCACGGAGAGCTCTCACACTCCACTCTTTCTAAAACTGCTGGCTTTGTTTTTTGAGCTACAGTGCCAACAGCACCCTTAGTAAAACAAAACGCTACTGTGTTCTATCAGACCTCTCCCACAAAACAAGACAGTTTGACAGTATTCTCTTTCTCCCGAGACACTGACTCACACCCAGAGTTACAAGAGGACTGTAAAATTAAGCACACTGCTCTTATGACGGCTAATAAAACAATGATTACTGCAACATCCCCTGTTTTGGATGAGCCTGGGAATGAACCTATAAATTCTGAGATATCTAACGAGTTGAAAATGAAGACAATAGAAGCTGTATTGCCTACCATTACCCCAGAAGAGCTTTGGTCTCCCCAGAAAGCATCAAGTGAGGTGGGTTGGACAAGAAATGAGAAGGGTATTTGGATTTCTACCCCAGACTGGGACCCCATGCTTAATTTTACTCACAATTACCCTGAAGGGCGACCTAAGGTCTCATATCCCACCTTGCCTACAAGACCACATGCAGGAGCAGTTAAGAATAATTTGGTGTTTGAACAACACACTGCACAACTAGGAAAAAACCCTCTGCAGACCAAAACGTGTCTGAAGACCTGAAAACTGATGTATCCATACCTGTTACAGAGGATCCACACACTTCTACAGACACCAATAAGCTACTCCTCTCTGAACTGTTTTCTAAAATTAAGAAGAAAGCAGCCCCTAGGCGAAATGTGGTGCACATACGTTATAAGGGAGGCTTAGAAGTCCGACCTGACAGGCACTACATGGGCAAACTATTATTGAAAGACTCATTAAAATTTTCCCCAAAAGATGTTTTTGCATTTATTAACATTTCTGGGGAGGATAATTTTGATATTAGTTTCCGATCAGCTTATGGGTTGTATTTGTTTTGGGAAAGGTATAATCAAGTAAAGTTTTCTTCTACATGGACCCCCTTTTTGATTATTCCTTTAACCAAACCATTAATAAAATATGTTCGTGTGCTGTTCCGAAATGAAGGGGTCCACGTAGAAGATATCACTTACTGGCTCAGTCAGAAGTGCGATGTGATGAGCCCTCCTGAAGCCATATTAGACACAGAATTGTTTTGGACTGGGGGGCTGGTGGTATAAAGTCAAATTAAAACAAACTGAGACTGGAATTGAATACATTCCTAATTCATTTTTATTAGGACGGGATAGAGGCATTTGTTTCTATGCAGGCCAACCTCGGGCTTGTTATAAATGTGGATCCATAACACACCTTTCCAGCTCTTGTGATAAGCCCAGGTGTGAAAATTGCGGTGAGATCAGGCATACTGCTTTCCAATGTGCAAATCTAACTAGATGTGACTTGTGTAAGGAGATGGGGCATTTATTCTCTGAATGTTCATGGGCTGCTAAAAATAAGGCCTCTTGTTTAAGCCCTGACCTTCTCATACAGACTGTGTAAGACTCTGTTACTTCTCAACCAGCCCCTACTCCAGTTTCTGATATCCTGATCAGACCTCCATCGGAGGATCTCCCCCCTCACCTCCTTCAGTTTCAGATCCTCCTTTGAATGTAGAGGTGGACCCCCCCCTTTGGTAGTCATGCCCACAGATGCCTCTTTCCCTGTATGTTATACTGACCCAGTAGAAGTTATAACTAATACCTCTAACCCACCACCTTTTACTACTGTTCCGGTATGTAGATTGGCTAGGAACTTGAAAGGGGGAACAAGCCCAACCTCCAGTGGAAATAGAGTTGAAAAATTCCTTCTCTATTCTACCCACCCAATGGGGGGATACTGAAATGGAGTTGGGAGACTCAGACTCCCAATCCAGTAAAATGAAAAACAGCACCCTTTCACAAAACAGATCAGATTATAAGGGAAAGAAAAAGAAAAAAAGGGAAAAAGAGTCTTGAATTTAACAAGGAATTCTATGTATGGCTTCTTTACGCATTGGTCCATTAAATACCCATAGCCTGTTGAATTTTGAAAAAAGAAATGTAGTTTATAATTACATTCATGATGAACATATTGACATCTGTTTTTTGCAAGAGACCTGGATGTTTACCAGTGACCAGGCAAGGTTCTTTCAAAGAGAATGGGTGTGGGGACCTTCTTTTTGGTTCTTTGGAACAGCAACTGCAGATGGTGTAGGTTTTCTGTTTAACTCTTTTGGCTTCAGATTGATCAAGCTAATTGATTTAGTTTCAGGGAGCGCTCTAATATTGGATGGGGTGTGGAAAAAGTTGAATTGTAGGTTTGTAAATGTCTATGGTTCACAGACTAAATCAGAATGGGTATTTTTTTTTAATAGTCTAAAGTCTTATTTACTTACTTCATATACAGTTTTTCTTTGTGGAGATTTTAATTGTACTTTAAAATCCACTTCTAGCACAACATTTCCGCAAGGAAAAAATGTATACTGTGATTCTAATGCTTTACAGAAATTAATAGAAACTGCAGATCTTTTAAATTGTAATACAATGCAAACTTCTGGACATAATTTACCTTTCAAAAAAACAAATATACTTCTATTATTGACTATATATTTATTTCCAAAACCCTCTCCAATATACAGTTTCAGACTTCAGTCACAACTTTTTTGGATCATCTGCTATTACTTGGTTCCTTTTATTTTAGTACAAGTAAACTAAATATCAGGCCAAGATGGAAATTGAATTCCTCCATCCTGACTGATCAGGAGGTAAAACACCACATAACTGACATTTTAACTGCCAGATTATCTGTCTGTTTTTTATATAAGGAGGTAGGAGATTGGTGGGCAGATTCTAAAATGGATTTCAAAAAGTATTTTCTGAAACAAGGGGAAACCAGGGAAAACATAATATTCTTAACGTATTTAAAACTCAGGCAACAATTACAAAATGTGTATTCTTTAGCTAACACCTCTAAATTTGATTATTCAGATCAGATTAAGAAACTTAAAGAAGAATTAATGAAGCATCAATATGATAGGGCTCAGACTATGAAAGGCTTACTACAATATGAGGCATGAAAACCCCTCATGAAGATCCATTTGAGGCCTTTCGGACATGTAAGAATTCCACTTTTTTGGAATCTTTAATCAATAGAAAAAGGGACGTGTCCTCAATAGCAGGGATACATGAAGTGATTAAAGATTTTATGTTGTCTCATGTCCCTTTACAACCTCCTTCAGAAGCCTCTATAAAACACTTCCTAAACTCAATATCAGTCCCTACAGTACCAAAAATAGAGACTAGCCTAATACAGCTAATCACGGTTAACGAAACTGAACAAGCCATCAAGACTCTTAAAAAAATGGTACATCACCTGGATCGGATGGTTTGACTAATGAATTCTATAAAACTTTTTCAGGACCACTGTCCAGATGTTTAGAAAAAGTATTTAATTTTTTTATTACTCATAATATTCCTTCCTGATTTACAGAAGGTTTATTGATTCTGTTGTTCAAATCTGGAGATAAACTTTCTATTGATAATTGGAGACCAATTACACTTCTAAACACTGATTATAAAATATTTGCTATCATTCTTAATGACAGAATAAAAACTTATGCTAAAACAGTATTATCCTTTTGGCAATTCTGTGGTTTATCCAACAGAAAAATATAACAAGCCCTGATGATCATTAGAGACCTGATTGATTATATGGGGAAACAAAACGGACAAGGATGTATCCTCTCAGTAGACCAGTATAAGGCCTTCGACAGGGTCTCACACCCTTTTCTTTTTTTAACTCTAGAAGCATATGGCATCCCACTGCAAATAATACAGTGGCTCAAATCTTTATACTATGGAACAGAAGTACAAACAATTATTAGACACCACAACACAACAGGAATTTCACTACAAACAGGAGTACGACAAGGTTGCCCCCTCAGCCCTCTCCTCTACTGTATATCTTTACTTTAGACCCCTTGGTATGTCTTTTAACAGATACCCCGAAATGGAAGGGTGTTGTAGGCCCAGATAAGAGTATAGTATTTCATATGAATGCGTATGCAAATGACATTTGTGTATTTTTTAAAGATTATACCCAAGTTCCTCTTTTTCTGGATTCTATGACTAATTATTCTGTTCTCTCAAATTCTAAATTGAATATATTAAAATGCAAAGGGCTTTTTATAGGAACTAGTTGTCCTAACCAAGTATGTATAGAAGGGATATCAATCTCATCAGAGCCCCTCAAAATATTGGGTTTTTATTTTGGAACACAAAATATCCCCTCTTTTAATTGGGATTTAGTACTAGATAAGGTAGTGTCTAAAGTGCAGAGACGGAGGCATTGGAGGACAGCCAAGCTCAAACGGATACAAATCATTAAACAATTTCTCATTCCTATGATTTTATATGTTGCTATCATTTTTCCACCACCACCACAGTTGGAGACAAGATAATATAGCATATTTTTTCAAATGCTATGGGGAAACGGACTAAACCCCATTAAACGACAACACACATATCTCAAGAAGGAAAAAGGAGGTCTAGGTATGATAGATCTGGTGGGTTTTTTTATACCTTATTCTTTACTCATTCGGTAAAATACAGCTTAATGCCTGAAGAAACAATATATTCTTATTGGAGTAAAATAAACTTATCAGAGTATATTACCAAATGGCAGACCACTCCACCTAAACTAACTAGTAACATTTTTATCCCACAATGGATCATTCCTGCTGCAAAAAAACTATATAAGTGGGGAATAACAACACAGATAATCATTAGTAATACAGGGCCTCAGTTATACATGGAAGTTATGTCCTTAGTGCATCCAGCCGAACCCTGTTTTAAAAACTGTCCATCTTCCCAAAACTTTGGGGTATTAGCACAACTAAATAATCCTAGAATTCCATTTCAAATGTGGGAATTTTTGTTGTTAGTAGTCTATGGCAGGATTAGCGTAAGAGGCAATGCACAATATAAGGCTAAATCTGAAAGAAACTGTCCATATGAGGCTTGCATAAATGAAGAGGAAACCATGGAACATGTTTTATTTCATTGCTCTTATGCTAAATCTCTTTGGAATCACCTTGCTTCAAAATGGAATACGAGATGGTTAAGAAACATGAATTATGACAACCTGGTTTTGGGAAAATTGCATAATTTAGGAACTTTTTATTCTACAGATACATTAATTTTTTTGGCTGTTGTATAAAATTTTATCTCTGGCAAGCTAGATGCCAGTGGGTACTATATCAAACATGGATGCCTTATGAAACTGTGGGACATCTGATACAGGTAGCTATGGAAAAAAGTATATATTTCAGACACAGCAATTTACACATCTAAAAAGGTCACCACTTGGTAGAAAGGGTTTTCCCTGTTTATTAAATACTGTATAAATGATTGTTCTTAATATCAACAACTAACTTTAAGTTTAACATTCATTACAAATTATGGTTCTTATTGATTAATTTGTTATATATTTCTTTTTTCAGTTTTTTTTCTCCTTCTTTTAATTATTTGTGTGACTTAAACAGTTTTTGGTTTTTGCTCCTTAAAGCTATGTTTTTGAATTTATGTTACTTGATGTTGTTTCAATAAAAAAATTCCCCTGCTCTTTTCAAGAAGTGCCATGGGATCTTTAACATTCACCTGAACTACCACCAATCCAGGCAGATGGGACCTCAGTTTAACATCTGATCTGAAAGACAGCACCTCAGAAGTGCAGCACCCCTCTCATGCTGCACTAGTGTCAGTACTGGGATATTAACCCAAGTGCCAGATGTGGGAACTGAACCCACAGCCCTCTGATCTCCCAACCTCAGAGGCAAGTGTGCTACCTACTGAGCCACTGACACTGCAATTGCAGTAACTTGGAAGTTGTTTTTGTAGCCATTTTGTCTTTCTCATTAATTATTATTTTTTTTATTTATTTTACATTTTTAGGAGGAAGAAATCATAAGGACTTCATTGTTTGGTTCTATTTTGTAGTTGTCTGTTGAACAGCCCTTCCCATTACTGATCGTGAAATTAAAAAACTTGGAATTTGGGGGAGGAGCAGGAGAAGAACATTTGAACCAAAGGGGTGTGTCCTATTTGGGACGCAAATGTGATCACGAGGTTCGGCTTCAGCTTGGGAACCAAAAAGTCACAGGTTCAAACCCCACTGAAGACAAGTACTTACTGTGTGAAAAAGGTTTTTTTCTCCCACTCAACTCCACACTAGCAGCTAGGTGCTAGAACTTAGGGGTGCATAATGTTAGGAACAACACAAAATTGCTGATTCACTCCACCTGCAGTGCTGCTGCAGGAAAGAAACAAATATCCGCACTACCTAAAATCACCAGGGACCCAGTTTCTGTCCTTCCTGATAATCTTTGTGTCAGTATTCAAAGCACACACATATTATTAAAAAACAGATACAACGGTACAAGGCAGTTCATATATAATTCTTCTTCATACCTCTTCTTGGCTCAATTGCTTATATCCATTATTTAAAAAAATACTGTATTCAGTTGCAGTCATTCAGTCCAGACGGAACTTAGTTGCTGCTCAGACATAGTTTAGTCTGTAAGCAGAGTAAAACTCTACGCACACCCAACAGCATGCACTCACAATCCCTGACATTTCAGAGTCATTGTCCACTCCTTCAGAGCATTGCTTTATCAGTCTCTGCCTGCTTAAATGTACCTTTGTTGTCACAGAGACCAGTAATCAGTTTAATCACAGCTTTACTGGTACTTTGCTTTAGAAAAAAATGAAATTCAGACATTTAAAATTTACAGCCACAACACATACCATATATGACTGAGGTTAAAAAAAACTTAAGAAATAACACCTGAAGCAGTTACTTAAACTGACTAAATATAGATCCTTCATATATAGTTCAGACACAAAGGGCAACACTAGGAGGCATATGCCAAGTGCAGTCCAGCCCCCAGCCTTACTGTCTGCTGAGCTTCATTGATCTTCACTGACTGGGAGAGAGACCAATCATGGAGGGATGGCAGACTCCAACAGGTGCAGAAGCAGGGATTCCTTGACAGCAGTTCTACCTGGCTGAATCCCACTTGGAGTGCACAGTCTAGGCTCCTATCTCTGCTGAGGTGACTTCTATCCTCGATCGCTCTGCTCAGACCCAGCCAGTGGCTGCTCTCTCAGCATAAGAAGCAGTTGGAACACTTATCCAGAATTCCTAGCTGCTGTATATAAATCAGCATTTGTACTGTTGTACCGCTACTGAAATAGTGGTCAACTAACAGAAAGCTCTTAGCTGAAAGCAACAACTCAGACACAAAGGGCATCCCTAGGAGGCATACCCCAAGAGCGCTCCAGCCCCTAGCCTTACTGTCTGCTGTACCCACCACAGAAATAGTGATCGGATAATATAAAGCTCTCAGCCAGAACCAACCAGAGGCAACAGCTTGGACACAAAGGACAACCCTAGGAGGCATACATAACATGCGGTCCAGCCCCTAGCCTTAAACTGTCTGCAGAGCTTCATTGATCTTCACTGGCTGGGAAAGAGACATTCTCTCCTCCAGTCTCTAGTTGTGCTACTAAGTGGCAGACCTTAACAAACTGATTGTTTTTTTTCAGCAGTAAGGTTCTGCTTTCCCACCCTACCCCTGATCCCACCCACCGGGTCCTCTTCCTATATAGGTTCTGCGTGTCACTGCTCACTTCCTACCTGACTTTAGAAATTTTTTTTTCCTGCTGTTCAGTTCTCTCCAGCAGAACAGCTCAGACACAAAGGGAAACCCTAGGAGGCATACGCCAAGTGCGTTTAAGATCCTAGCCCTAATATCTGCTGAGCCTCACTGATCTTCACCTGAGGGAAGCTCAAGTAGGAGATTTCAATTCTCCCACACTCTAACCTGCAGGTCTGCCAACTGATGCGCGCAGCATAGCCCCATCCAGGTTCCAGTTCGTCGGTGGCTTCTACTGTCATCGGCAGCTTCTGCTGCAGCAGTTCCCTGGGCACTCCAGCATTTGAGAAGAGCGACTATTGTCCTGCAGCCAGTGGATCAGTCCCCTCTCCCTCACAGCAGCAGGGAGCCGGGACGCAAGAATCATAGGCAGTTTTTTTTACTGCAAGCAGCAGGGACTCCAAGGAGCTGTTCTGAGTCAAAGTGTAGGTAAAGAAATCAAACTACCAAAAAAGGCTAACACACCAATTAAAACCAATACAAACTACGATAAAAACAAAAATACTAATACTCAAAATATAACTAACAACAATACCAAAACCAAATGCAATAACAACAAAATTACTGAAACTCAAAATAAAAATGACACACATATAAACAAAAAAAAATTCTAATAATCAGGGATTCCATGATCCAAGGAGTGGAACACCACCTAGCACAAAATGTTAAAGCGACATTGTGGCAAAGGGTCTACCAGGAGCCTCTGCAAGCAGGGACACTAACCGCATAAAGACAATTGTGCAGGAATCGGGGGCTGTTACACATATAACAATACACCTTGGTACCAAAGACTTGGCAAATCACACAGTTCAGGAGGCCAAAAAAACACTTAGAGGACCTGGACGACAAACTTTCTTCCCTTCCATCTAAATTAGCCTTCTCAGAAGTGCTGCCAGTGTGGGAAAAAGTAAAATGCACCAAGCGAGTCAGAGAGATTGAAGTAGGCTAATTCAACTCATGGCTGTGTGGCTGGTGCCAAGACAAGGGATATCACTACATAAGGAACTGGCACAACTTTGGGGAAAGAGCTTTTTTTTAATACGATGGGTTGCACCTAAACAGAGAATGTGTGCGAGCACTTGGGCAAAAATTTGATGTCTATACAGGTAGTTTAAACTAAATAAAGGGGAGTATGATGCAGCTCACACCCCTGCCGTCAGTGGGCTGATCATCACTCCCCAAACTGCCAAATGCACACATACATCCTCAGAAAACAAATCAGAGCCAACATCCACCTGAACCAGCAACCTCCATAATCTCTTGGCTGGAAACAGCAAACTGGAGCAGTCCAGGAAGAGGGTACAACCTTGCGACAAAGAGGATGTACATTCCTGGAAGGCAATGGTTGCAAATACTAGGAGCCTAACCAACAAATTTCCCAAACTCACAGCCATCCTGGAAACAGAAAGGTTGGACTGGGTGACTGTAACAGAAATGTGGTTCACGGAAAACCATGGAGGGAATACGGCCATTCCTGGTTACAATCTGTTCAGGAAAGCTAGGCAGAACAAAAAAAGGGGGGGGGGTAGCCATGTACATTCGGGAGGAAATAAAAGCCACAGAAGTAAAAGGGAAACCTGGGGACTCGGAGTTATTGTGGCTAACAGTAGACACAGGCAAGGGAAAACCTTTCAGAATTGCCATTGTGTACAGGCCCCCAAATCAAGGAGATAAAGGAGACAGAGACCTAACAGAGGAAATCCACAAAACATCTGATAAAGGTGAAGTAATACTGGTGGGGGACTTCAAGGCAGTATAGCGCAGTGGTTTAAAGCTCTGAGCTGCAAATCTGGTGACTTCCAGCAGACCAGACCTGGGTTTGAATCCCACAGCTTCCACTTGCTTACTGTGTGACCCTGAGGAAGTCATTTAACTTCCCTGTGCTCCCAGGTTGCTCCTGTAAAAAAGCTTTTCAGCTTAGTATGCTACTCCTGGTTAAACAACTAAAAAAAAAAAAAATATTAACTGGAGCACACTAACGGCAACAACAAGAAGCAGTAGGGACTTCTTCTTGTCACTACAAGGCACAGGACTGTGCCAGCTTGTTAAAAACTCAACAAGGGGAGATGCCATTCTCGATCGTGTCTTCACAAACTCAGAAAGGATCAAGGACGTTGAAGTGCGATGTCACATGGGCAACAGCAACCATCGCATGGTAAGCTTTAAGGTAAACATAACACAGGACACCAGCCACTCAAAGATAAAGGTGCTAGATTTCAGAAAGGCTGACTTTCAAAAAATGAGGAACAACATAAGTAGCCAGTTAATGGAAACAAGAGGTTAAAGAGGTGGAGGTCATGTGGGGGAGACTCAAGAATGCAGTAAAGACTGCCACAGATCAAGGTGCCAGATGGGTCAGCAAAGCAAAAAGAAAAAGAACTCATCTATGGTTTTCCAAGGAAGTGGCTACCACAGTCAAAGAAAAAAGAAGGTGTACAGCATATACCAGGAAACCAAAACTGAAAAAGACTGGGAGTTGTACAAGGAAAAAATGAGAGTCAAACAAACAAATTAGAAAGGCAAAAGCCCAGACAGAGGAAAAGATAGCAGAAGGGGCAAAGAGAGGAGACAAATCATTTTTTAGATACATTAGGGAACGTAGGAAGACAAAAGGGGGGATAGTAAAGATTGCTACTGAAAAAGGGAAATACACCAAACGTGACCCAGAGAAAGTCAAAATCCCCAACAAATACTTCTGTAACCCCCCTGCAAATGGGGGTTCCCAAAAGACTTCCAGGAGCTTGCTTGAATGCTCCAAGCCTGAATGGTGTTTGGCGTTTAAGCCATTTATCAGTGAGTGTTTTTAGAACCTCTGGTACTGTCTCTTTAAGAGCTGTCTGCTTGCAGACATAATTAGTTTGTATGGGGGACTGTGTGTTTCTTTGATTGAGTACCACTCAAGCTGCTGCCAATTCACCCCATTTTGCAGTCACTAGGAGTGCAAAGGGAACCTGTCTGAAAGATGTAACTGATTGCCAGAAATCATTTACAGTAATAATAAAATTACAGTTTGTCTAACCTGCTTTCTTTGCAGTCAGAACTGTCTGCCTAGTTCCCCATTCTGGTTTTGAACTGCTGAACTGGACCAATCAGTGTGGGTAACCAGCTCTAAAATGATGCCTTGGACGAATCAGAACTTGGGACTCATAATCTGAGCCAGCCACAAGAGGATTGTATGGGCAGTGACTCTGGGAGATGTAGTTTAGACTTCGTGCCTTTTGGACCAACAGCAGCAGTCTATTGTGAGTGACAGCCAATCCAGTCAAGAACTGGGAGGAACTCAAGGAAGTGCCGGTTTTTGTCTGTTGGGAGTTTCAGTTTGAGATCTGAAAGTGAAGGGAAAGAAACCCTGTGCTCCTTCAGTGCACAGTTTCAGCAAAAACAGCTGTACAAGGCCCAGAGTTCCGGTCTACAACTTGTAACTGCTTGTTAGGACTGAACTGGCTCCTGAAAAGAATCAAAGGATCTCTGAAGAGTAGAAACCAGGCTCACCCTGTAGAAGACTGGAAGAATTGCTGAAAATTGCACTCGGTCTGTCAGAACTGAATCTGCTGTGTGTTCTCCGGTATTGTGCAGTAATTGCGATCGGGATACAGATGCAGCCTGCCTGGTATAGTGCTTTCTTTATATAAATGTGTGAAGAGGTTTGTGTACCTCAAGTGAGCCCTGCTGACATTGAAGGACCCTATCTTATTTGGAGGTCGTGAGTACTAATTCAGGGTCGCTCCTCTGTTGAATTGCCACATTAAATCCAAATGGAATTACTGTACTGCTGACTGTTTAATTTTCCTTTTCTCTGTGTGAAAGGGCCCTACCAGCTGCCACGGTTTGGACTAGCCACTAGGGCTTGGGTACCCAGGGACAGTAACTGATAGGGATAGGCTGTGCACAGAGCCATAGGTAGATTATTAGAGTGATAAGTCAATTAACCTGATTTCCCCTGTCCTTGTTATATCCCCTAAATAAATCAGAGCTGCTTGTTTCAGCAAAGTTATACTGCCTGAGGTATTTGTTCTATGTTAAAGTACTGTACTGTGATTGTTGCACTGTATCTCATTTCACAGAGGTCCCAGTGCGGAACCAGTCCTGGGGTAAGTGTATACTGTGAAGGTAATTGATATATTGTGTGGGCCACTAGTGGGAAGAAAGGGGTTGCAGTGTCCCAGAGGGCTGTGACCAAGTTAGTTTAACTATTGCAAACCCTGACCTCTGGGTGGAGGCACCGCCATTGGATCCAGGCCCTCAACCTGTTAGTGGCAAATCAGGCAGGGGTAGTAGCCCTGGGATAGCGCCATCTAGGGTTACATCTTGAGGCTCACCGCTGGATTGTGTGTCCTCTAGTGGCCATATTTACGAACCACTGTTAAGAAAAATGGGTACCCGACAGAAGTGGCTGTGCACGGCTGGTGGAGTGGTGTACTGGGGAGAGATCGACCCCAAAATGCTATGCTTATCCTGGACATCCCCTGGGTATCAATACGGACACTGTGCAGGGAGTACTTTCCAAGGTGGAAGGTTTACAAAACCCTGTGGTGGTGGGTCGGCATGCTAATCTGCTCACCCACACTTTCCTGGCCCTAGTAGAGTTTAAGGATCCCATAGATAGCTCCAAAGTGCCACAGACCATTACCCCAGAGGAGCCCTCACTGCTTGGAGAGTGATAACTAAGGACAGTAAAGACCTGGGGGAATCAGCCCCACCACTATCTGAAACTTTGAGGAGAAATTTGCTGAATGGTTGCTGGGAGAGGAAAACTGTGGAGGACTTGAAGAAACTATTCTTGCCACCTGGGGTGTTCCTCCCAACACCCTCTCCTGCTCCAGTGCCCGAATGGTGGCTGAACCAATGCAGACTCCTATTTCTGCACCTGCCATTAGTCACGACTCTTACCGAAGGTTGAGGATCTTCTCTGGCACCTCCCACCCCCCCAGGGAGGATGACTGGGAGACCTGGATAGACTATGTTGCCCTCAGGTGCTAGAATGGCAATGCTCGGAAGGCAAAAGCTGAAAGAGGGTTAGTGAGAGCCCGAGGTCCTGCCCTGGCTACCATCCGTATAAACGGGCCAGTAACCCTGAAGCGACTGCACAGGCCTATCTTGAGGCCTTGGAGAATGTGTGGGAGCCCAGATTCTGATGAGGACCTATGGTGGAGAGTAAGAAATGCACAACAGTACCAAGGGAGTTGTTGTCTGTGTATGTCTCTCGGCTGAAAAATTGTTGCAAGAATGCCTCAGAAAGGGTAGTTTGCCAGCGATTGAACTGGACCGAACCAGACTGGACAGAATCCTTAAGTCTGCCCCTTCTCAGAACTGCTGTTGCTTCAGTTACGCCTGGCAAATCGACTGGAATCCCACCTCCTATGATGAGTTAATGAGAAATTCGAGGAGTTGAGAAAAGGCGACCTCGGGAGGTACCTGCACCAACAGCTGTGGCTACGACCCGAGTGACTGAGGGTGACCCATCAAGTGAAGTTCAGGGGCAGAGGTTGACAGTCAATGAGTGCTCTGACAAGGAAAAAGATATGCCACAATGGGGCGAACTGTTGAGAGAGATCCGGGAATTCAAAAACAGTCCCTTTATGAAGGCCACGCCTGCAAGTACGGGCCCTGACCTATATCCGACTGCATCTGCTATGGGGGTGGGGGTACCCACCCATGTATCTCCTGCTGATAACAGCTCCAAACTCAATTCCTTGACCATGAAGTGGAGAAACTGACGAATGTCTCCAAATGCTTATCACGCCAGAGACAGAGATGGCACCAGGTTTCCAGTTAGTAATACCCGCCCTGGCTCCCAGTGTGGCGCCTCGGCCAGCTCAAACTCCAGAAAGTATGTTTTGCTATAATTGGGAAAGATGGGCACATGAAAAGGGAATGCCAGTCCCCAAAAGACACTGACAAAGTTGCATATAGGCTACAAGGAGAGCTTCGGAGAAGAAATCAGTGGTTAAGAGGTGCACGACATGATCCCAGTGAGGGCACCAAAAATGCTAATTCACGTCCTTTTGTGGCAAGGTCAGTTGCCCAGGCCCCCACTACCGCCTCTCCAGACTGGTCCAGAATAGTGGGTCCCTCCATGGAGACCACTGTAAAGGTGAATGGAGTGTCTACAAGAGCTGTGATTAGACAGTGGCTCCTAGTGACAATTATGTTCCAGGATTGGTATCAGAAGCATTTGTCAGACGTACCCTTACAACCATTAGAAGGACTGCATGTATGGGGTTAAGTGAGAAGGCCTACCCTATTCTGGGTATATCCGAATTTGGCTGTCTTTCCCCACCTCCGTGGCTGGAGTGCAACAAGTAGAGACCCTAGCCTTAGTGTGTCCCCCACTGGACTGTAGCTGATGGTGTCCCTTGTTGATTGGAACAAATGCTCATATGTTCGGAAGGCTGGCACAGTTGTGTTATGAAAACAGGGGTCAAAGACTAGTAGAGCTTTAAGAGTTCCGGCTTTAATTAAGAAGGCCCATGAGGCACAGAGAGATGCTGAAAAACAGAACCAGAGGAACCGGTCAGAATTGTATGGAAGAAGGATCCTGAGTCTCTGATCCTGGCGCCAAATGCCCAGTGTACCTTACAGGAGAGGTCCGTATCAGAAAGGATGTTAAGAATAAAATATTAATGTTGGATGCACCAGGCGATGGAAATTGCCAGAGGGACTGCTGGTCAAGTCTAGTATTTTGCCCGCCTAGAGCCCATGCTTATGCCAGAAGGGTAATGGTCCAAGTTCATAATGTGTCTGAAAGAGACATTCGAGTAAACAGAGGTTGCATCCTGGCTAATGTGCATTGTGCAGACACTGCAGTGCAACTGTAGCAGCAAGAGTTCAAGGAAGAATGACAGAGTAGCCTGACTTGTTTGATTTCGGGACTCCCGCTGCCAGCTGAATGGAAAGTGAGGATCAGTGAGAAGCTTGCCCAGAGAGACCAGGTGTTTTCTTTAAAGGAATGGGATGTAGGATGCGTGCAAGGAGCTGAGCACAATATCCGCTGCATGACGAAAGACCATTTCGTGAGAGGTCTCGACGCCTGGCACCTGCTGACATAGATGATGTGAGACGGCATCTGCAAGAGATGTTAGCTGCTGGTGTAATACAAGAATCCAGAAGCCCTTATGCTTCCCCATTGTGGTAGTGAGGAAAAGAATGGAACAGTAAGGATGTGTGTGGATTATCGCACCTAAACGGCGGACTATCCCTGATCAGTACACAATGCCCGCATTCAGGATGCTTTGGACTGCCTAACGGAGCAAGTGGTTTCTAAGGATCTCCGCAGTGGGTGTCACTAGATCCGGATGGCCCCAGAGGACCGTGAGAAGACTGCCTTTTATCTGTCCGCTTGGCTTCTAAGAATTCATGAGGATGCCTCAAGGATTTGTGTGCCCAGCCACTTTTCAACGATTGATGGAGCGTGCAGTGGGGACATGAACTTACTAGAGTGCCTGGTATACCTAGATGATGTTATTGTGTTTGGAGCTCACTGGAGGAACATGAAAGCAGATTATTTAAGGTATTGGACCGACTGAGGACTTTGGCCTTAAACTGTCCATTGATAAGTGTCAATTCTTTCAAACATCAGTAAAGTATGTGGGACACATAGTATCCACCGAGGAATAGAGACCGACCTAAGTAAAGTTGAGGCCTTGACCACCTGGCCACAGCCCAAAATCTAAAAAGAACTGCAAAGATTCCTGGGATTCTGTGGTTATTATCGGCGCTCATCAAGGACTATTCAAGAGTGATCCGCCTTTACTTAACCTTACTCAAGGGTATCCCAACCCACAAAAATACCAAAAGTCAGCGTCCTCAAGACTGAAAGAGTGTATTTTCATCCAAGTGAAGTATTTGGGGCCCGCTGGACTCCTGATTGTGAGACTGCTTTTCATGAGATCATATATCAACTTACCCATGCTCCAGTGCTGGCCTATGCCGATCCAAGAAAACCTCCGTCCTGCACACTGATGCTAGCTTGCAAGGGTTGGGGCTGTGTTGTACCAAGAGCACGAGAATGGCCTGAGACCAGTGGCCTTTGCCAGTAGAAGCCTGACCCCATCCGAAAAGAACTATCCTGTACATAAGTTAGAGTTCCTAGCTTTGAAGTGGGCTATTGTTGACCAATTCCATGAGTACTTGTATGGGGCTAAAATACTAGTAAAACTGACAATAATCCTTTGACCTATGTGCAGACCTCAGCTAAGTTGGATGCCACTGGCCATAGGTGGCTTTCTGCATTATCTACATGACTATGCTCTCGAATACCGAGCAGGTCTGAACCACATAGATGCTGATGCTCTCCCGGAGGCCTGTTCCCCAGAATGATTGGGTCCGATTGGCAGAACCTGACATTCGGCACTCTGCCGGAAGTTTGACAGGAGGAACAATGTCCACGGACGCAGTGGACTGCATGGTGGATTGCTTGGGAGCCTCTGAGAATTGCATACCTGTTGCTTATTGCCACTTTCTGCAATAGACATTGGTACTGCCTCAGCTGGACAATGACAGTATTCAGGCCTCAATCCTGCAGATCCCATGATCAAAGCAGCTTTAGAAGCCCTCTATGCAGGAAAAGATGTGTCCAAATTACGCCCACTGATTTGAGAACTGCACTGTTATACAAAGAAGGTCCTAAGTTGAAACTGATCAATAAACTGTTATACAGAGAAACAGTAGACAGAGGGGACAAGTAGACAAACAACAACTAGTGCTGCCCACTGCCTTTCGAGACTCAGTACTGAGGTCCTTGCACAACCACATGGGGCACCTTGGTATAGACAGAACACTTGACTTGGTGAGATCCAGATTCTATTGGCCTAAGATGGGGCTGATGTGAGCAACACATTGAACTTGTAGTCGCTGCTTACAGAGGAAAGCTTTGCCCCAGAGGGCTGCCCCCCTTGTTAACATCACCACCAGTGCACCCATGGAGCTGGTCTGTATTGATTTTCTGAGTTTGGAGTCAGATCAAAGAAATATCAGTAATGTGCTGGTGGTCACTGACCATTTCACAAGATATGCCCAAGCTTTCCCCACCAAAGACCAGAAAGCATCCACTGTGGCCAAAGTACTTGTAGAAAACTTTTTTGTTCACTATGGGCTCCACAAAGAATCCATTCTGATCAAGGGAGAGACTTTGAGAGTCGTCTGATCAAAGAGATGCTTTCTCTGTGGGGAGTCGAAAGTCCAGAACCACTCCTTACCACCCCCAGGAGACCCACAGCCTGAGCGTTTCAACCGCACTTTGCTAGATATACTAGGCACCCTGCACCCAAAGGACAAGCCTAGATGGAGCCAACAAATTAGCACCCTGGTACATGCTTATAACTGCACCAAAGTGATGCCACTGGATTCTCCCCTACCGCCTGATGTTTGGAAGAGAAGCTGACTACCAGTAGATGTGTGTTTTGGGGTCTCTCCTGATGGGGTTCAAGCTGACAACTATTTACAGTATGTGCAAAAGTTAAAGGCCCAGCTAACTCATGCGTACTAACTGGCTCAAACCATGGCTGCCAAAAGAAATCTGGCCAACAAAGAAAGGTATGATAAAAGGTGAAAGCACAGGAACTCCAGGAGGAGATCGGGTATTGCTAAGAAATCTGGGACTGCATGGCAAGCACAAGATTGCTGACAGATGGCACCATCTCCCTCACATTGTAGTGGGCAAACTAGATGATCTGCCAGTGTCTGAAAGCTCTCATGCGAGCCAAATGTTGTGGACTCAGAAACTGTAACTCCTGGAGCTGAAAGTGCCCCAAGTTCTAGCCTCTCACCCCCATGGAGACTCCTGACAAGTGAGAACAATGCTGAAAATGAGGCTCAGAGTGCAGAGACTGTAACAGCTCCCCTAGAAAGACTGGTCGAGATGTAAAGCCTGTGGTGCACCTCAGTTATGATTCCCTGGGCCGGCCAGTGGACCTGCCTCTCAATGTTGTCCATAAAGGAGTGTATGTGTCCCCGAGCTCATTGCCCAAACTGAGCGTTAGTGCTAACTCCAAGTTACTTGTGTTGCTCTCTAGTATGGTGCCCTTGCCCCGTCCAGCCCCAAGGTAACTGATAGGGAAGGGTCCCCTCTCTTCAGGTTTCATGTACAAGAGGTAATAACTTGAGTTATGGTACAATGTGTGTGTTATACTGTGTAAAGAGTGACGTACTGCAATGTTTCAGAAATGGTTCTTGGTAAAATGATGTATTGACTGATGATTACATGTGTGAGCCTAATGCAAATGTATATGGTTGCAGTTGAAACTTATGGGGGTACTTGCTTGACGCGGACGTCAAGCTTTTCCCAGGCCAGGAAGGTGTAACTCTGCAAATGGGGGTTCCCAAAAGACTTCAGGAGCTTGCTTGAATGCTCCAAGCCTGAATGGTGTTTGGCGGTAAGCCATTTATCAGTGAGTGTTTTAGAACCTCTGGTACTGTCTCTTTAAGAGCTGTCTGCTTGCAGACATAATTAGTTTGTATGGGGACTGTGTTTCTTTGATTGAGTACCACTCAAGCTGCTGCCAATTCACCCCATTTTGCAGTCACTAGGAGTGCAAAGGGAACCTGTCTGAAAGATGTAACTGATTGCCAGAAATCATTTACAGTAATAATAAAATTACAGTTTGTCTAACCTGCTTTCTTTGCAGTCAGAACTGTCTGCCTAGTTCCCATTCTGGTTTTGAACTGCTGAACTGGACCAATCAGTGTGGGGTAACTAGCTCTAAAATGATGCCTTGGACGAATCAGAACTTGGGACTCATAATCTGAGCCAGCCACAAGAGGATTGTATGGGCAGTGACTCTGGGAGATGTAGTTTAGACTTGGTGCCTTTTGGACCAACAGCAGCAGTCTATTGTGAGTGACAGCCAATCCAGTCAAGAACTGGGAGGAACTCAAAGAAGTGCCCGTTTTTGTCTGTTGGGAGTTTCAGTTTGAGATCTGAAAGTGAAGGGAAAGAAACCTGTGCTCCTTCAGTGCAGTTTCAGTCAAAAAACGTGTGCAAGGCCCAGAGTTCCGGTCTACAACTTGTGTAACTGCTTGTTAGGACTGAATCCGTCCTGTGAAAAGAATCAAAGGATCTCTGAAGAGTAGAAACCAGGCTCACCCTGTAGAAGACTGGAAGAATTGCTGAAAATTGCACTCGGTCTGTCAGGAACTGAATCTGCTGTGTGTTCTCCCGGGTATTGTGCAGTAATTGCGATCGGGATACAGATGCAGCCTGCCTGGTATAGTGCTCTTTATATAAATGTGTGAAGAGGTTTGTGTACCTCAAGTGAGCCCTGCTGACATTGAAGGACCCTATCTTATTTGGAGGTCGTGAGTACTAATTCAGGGTCGCCCCTGTTGAATTGCCACATTAAATCAAATGGAATTACTGTACTGCTGACTGTTTAATTTTCCTTTCTCTGTGTGAAAGGGCCCTCACCAGCTGCCACGGTTTGGACTAGCCACTAGGGCTTGGTACCCAGGGACAGTAACTGAAGGGATAGGCCTGTGCACAGAGCCATAGGTAGATTATTAGAGTGATAAGCTAATTAACCTGATTTCCCTGTCCTTGTTATATCCCCTAAATAAATCAGAGCTGCTTGTTTCAGCAAAGTTATACTGCCTGAGGTATTTGTCTATGTTAAAGTACTGTACTGTGATTGTTGCACTGTATCTCATTTTAGGAGGTCCCAGTGCGGAACCAGTCCTGGGGAGTAAGTGTATACTGTGAAGGTAATTCTGATATATTGTGTGGGCCACTAGTGGGAAGAAAGGGGGGTTGCAGTGTCCCAGAGGGCTGTGACCAAGTTAGTTTAACTATTGCAAACCCTGACCTCTGGGTGGAGGCACCCGCCATTGGATCCAGGCCCCTCAACCTGTTAGTGGCAAATCAGGCAGGGGTAGTAGCCCCTGGGATAGCGCCATCTAGGGGTTACACTTCTGCTCTGTGTTTCCCACAGAGGACCCAGGGGATGGCCCAGCCGTGAAAAAACACAACACCCCAGGACCAGGGGTAAACATGAGTCCCTTTACAGAAGCTGAGGTATGGGAGGCGCTAAATAAACTAAAAGCAAACAATGCCATGGGACCAGACGAGATGTACCCCAGAATCCTTAAGGAACTGGGGGCAGAATTAGCAGCCCCACTGCCACGTCTATCCATGAAATCCTTGAAGAGCAGTGTGGTACCTGAAGATTGGAAAAAGGCAATAGTGGTTCCACTTCACAAATGAGGCAGTTGCGAAGAGGCTAGTAATTACAGAGCCTCATGTCTATAGTAAGGAAACTAATGGAGACACTACTCAAACTGAGGATCATAGCTTTCCTTGAAACTATCATCCAACAATACCCTAAACAGCATGGTTTCACAACCGGTAGGTCATGCTAGACAAATCTGCTCGAGTTTTTTGACTATGCTACAAAAATAGTGGACGACAGTGGGGTAGTAGATGTGGTCTACCTAGACTTTAGTAAGGCCTTCGACTTGGTTCCACACAGAAGGCTGGTAAAGAAGCTTGACCACACAGAGCTTGGTCCAGAAGTAGTCAGATAGGTACAAAACTGGTTACAAGGCAGAACCCAGAGGGTATGGGTTAATTACAATCAACGGAAGGCAGGGTGAACAGCAGGGTGATGCAAGGCTCAGTACTAGGGCCTGTGCTCTTCAATGTTTTTATAGCAGACATCACTGATGGACTGGAAGGGAAGGTGTGTCTGTTTGCAGATGACACCAAGATATGTAGCATGGTGGACACCCCAGAAGGAGTGAGCAAGATGGAAGCTGACCTCAAGAAACTATAAGAATGGTCTGGAGTGTGACAGCTGAAATTTATTGCCAAAAAGTGCAGGGTTATGGACATAGGAAAGAAAAATACAAGAAAGGAGTATTACCTAGGAGGCGAAAATCGTAAGGCGGTCATCTTCGGAGGTTCATCCTACTCGGGCGACGTTGTGCAACGCCAGGTCTATTAAAAACAAGATGGCCATTATAGCCGATCTTGTTGGGTCATCTGACCTGACGTGCATCACCGAGACTTGGCTGGATGAAAATGCTGGGCCAGTTTTAGCAGCAGCAGTTCCGGCCGGGTACTTGGTGATACACCGCCCGAGGCAGGATCGTAGGGGCAGGGGTGTTGCCATATGTTTTAAGTCAGAACTGGGCCTGGTGGAGGTACCGGTGGGAGTCACCAGATCCTTTGAGTATATTCTGGGCGAGGGTGTGGGGTGCAGGATACTTCTCGTATACCGTCCACCAGGTGACGAGAATGTTTTCCTGCAGGAAGTCGCAGACTTCATTGTCGACCTGACATTGGGGTCCCCCAGATGGTTGGTTCTGGGGGACTTCAATGCTTGGGTCGACGATGAACTCTCTCGTTTTGGTCAAGACTTCCTCCAGTTGATGATATCACTGGTCTTCACACAGGTTGTTTCCTCCTCGACCCATATTGGTGGACACTCATTGGACCTGGTGTTCCTTCTGGGGATGGGGATATCTGACTTGGTGGTGGAACCGGTCAGATGGTCCGACCATCACTCCATTAGGTTCAGTTTTGAGGCCACCCCTATTAGGTCAGCCCCTTCGGAGATGGTCCGCTACCGCCCTTTAAGGGGTGTGTCCCCGGATGACCTGATGGCAGTATTGAACCTATCGGGCCTACCGACAGATTGCTCAGATCCAGGCGACCTGGTACATGCTTATAATAAGGCAGTGACAGGGGCCCTGGATTCTATTGCACCTGTTCGTGTTCATCCTCTCACTCTTCGCCCCAGGTCTCCTTGGTTCGATGAGACCGTGAGGGAGTTGAGGAGGGTTGGATGAAGGCTGGAGAGGTGTTGGCGGAAGTCCGGTCTGGATGATGACAGACTTAGTTTGATGGACCATTATATGGCCTATCAATCTGCAATCTCTCGTGAGGAGGCAGAATTCCTGTCCAGAGAGGTAGCGGCTGCACAGAATAGACCAGCTCAGCTCTTTCGGACTGTGGACAGACTGTGCAATCCAGTCTGTCTTCAGCCCAGAAGAGCTTTTTCTCCAGAACGGTGTGAGGAGTTTGCTCTCTTCTTTGCAGATAAGGTTGCCAAAATCAGATCGGATGTCCGTTCTTCCCTCTCCAATGGGAGCGGTGATGGTCGGCAGGAGATGTCGAACACTCAGTTTGTATGGTCTGATTTCAGCCTCCCCACAATCAATGATATTGTGATGATCATCCGAGCGTTACGACCGACCAACTGTGATTTGGACCCTGGCCCCAAACGCCTTTTAGTGGATTGTGTGGATAAAATTGGCCTAGTCCTGGCTTTGATAGTCTGGAAGTCTTTGGAGAGGGGGAGCTTTCCAGATCCCCTTAAAGGGGCTATAGTTAAGTCTCTATTAAAGAAGTCCTCCTTAGACCCAGATTGTCTAGCAAATTACAGACCAGTCTCTAACTTACCCTTTGTGGGTAAAGTTATTGAGAAGGTGGTCGCAATGCAGTTGGATGGTCATCTGACCAATAACAATATCTACGACTCTCTCCAGTCCGGATTTAGGAAAAGGCATAGTACCGAGACAGCACTTGTTCGGGTACTAAATGACCTCCTAATAGCGAGAGATCGTAGGACCCGTTCTATCTTGGTACTTCTCGATCTCTCTGCAGCATTTGACACTGTCGACCATGGTGTGCTGTTACAGTGTTTGTGGTCCATCTGTGGATTATCTGATATGGTCATCAGGTGGTTTTGATCTTACCTCGAGGGTAGGACTCTGAGGGTGGTGTCAGGAATTTTTTCCTCGGCATCAGTCTCCCTTTCCTGTGGGGTACCGCAGGGTTCTATCCTAGCGCCTATGTTATTTGTGGTGTATATGCTGCCGTTGGGAGCAATTATAAGACGATACGGTCTGGGTTTTCATTGCTATGCTGATGATACCCAGCTGTATATGTCTTTTGTGCCCGGCCAGGATGCTGCCTTGTCGGTATTTAATAACTGCCTTGCCGAAATCCAAGACTGGATGAATGGGAGTTGGCTGAGGTTAAACCCAGAGAAAACTGAGGTGTTGGTCGTGGACAAGGATCGCTGTGAGGCGGGTCTGCCGGATGGATCACCCTCAGGCTTATGGCTTGGGGGCCTTCAGCTGACAACCTCAGATCAGGTGCGGAATCTTGGCGTAATAATTGATGACCGCTTGATGCTTAAATTTCAGGTGTCAGCAGTGGTCAAAACTTCCTTTTTCCATCTGAGGAACATCGCCAGGGTGAAGCACCTGGTTCCTCCAGAGGATCTTCCAACATTGATCCACGCTTTCGTTACCTCCCGCCTTGACTATTGCAACTCCCTATACCTAGGGCTATCGGGGGTTGAACTTCGCCGTCTGCAGCTAGTGCAGACTGCGGCGGCTAGGTTGTTGACTGGATCTTCCCGATCCAGCCTTATAATGTATGTGCTCCGTGGACTGCACTGGCTGCCAGTGTTTTGGCGAATCACCTTCAAGGTCGGTTTGCTGACCTATAAAGCCCTACACGATCAGGGACCTACTTACCTGAAAGAGCTCCTTTGCCCCTACTGTCCTTCCCACCCCCTCCGATCCACTGACGAGGGATTGCTAGAGATTCCCAGGGTTCATTTGAAACTTCAGGGGCTAGATCATTTAGTTTTATGGCTCTGACCCTGTGGAATTCTCTACCTCGTCAGGTGCGAAATTGCCCGACTGTCCTAAGCTTTAAAGGAGCTCTGAAGACCCATCTTTTTAGTATAGCTTTTAATGATTTACATTAGTTTTAAACTTGGTTTATTTATTGTTTTATGAAATTGTACAGGCGCTTTGGTTTTGAGAAAAGCGCCTTTTAAAAATAAAATTTGATTGATTGATTGAAAGACTGGCAACCTCAAACCAGGAACAAGATCTGGTAATCAGATGACTTGAAGGTTAGTAAGCAGTGTGAGAAGGCAACAATGAAGGCCAATAGAATGCTGGGCTGCATTGGGGGAGGAATCATGAGCAGGAGGAGAGAGGTGGTACTACCACTGTATAGATCACAGGTCAGGCCTCACCTGGGATATGGAGTACAGTTCTAGAGGCCTCACCGCAGGAAGGACATTGACCGGGTGGAAACAGTACAGAGAAAGGTGACAAAAATGATTTAGGGTCTGCAGTACATGTCCTACGAGGAAAGACTTAGGGAATTGAATATGTACTCCCTGGAGCAGAGAAAAGAGAGAAGGGGGACATGATTGAAACATTCAGGTACATAAAAGGTATTAACAAGGTACAGGTGCAGGAACTTTTTCACTTCAAGAAGAGCTCCAGGACCAGGAGACATGACCTCAGGCTGCAATGAGGGAAGTTCTTTACCGACACCAGGAAGTTTTTCTTCAAAGAAAGAGTAGTGGATGCTTGGAACAGCCTGCCCCAAGAGGTTGTGGGGGTCAACACTGTGGGGGATTCAAGAATGTATGGGATAGACACAAGGGAGCCCTGACTACAAAGGGCAACTAGAGTGTCAAAATAGATCGTTATTAGTTACCATTTCATAAAACACACTCATATCATGCCATTTGATGCACCATTCAGTACATAAAGTGTACTCATACCCCCCCACATTAAAACATCATGTAAATAAAGGTTAAAATCAGGTTAAAAACAAAACATGTAGTGCTATAGACCTTATATGTTAAGCCAAAAGGTGTTTTCCACAATAATTCCATAGTTGCTTTTCTTGTATTAGATAGCACTCCCCTTTATTTCTTGGTGCACCAATAACAATTAATGATGAGCACCAATAAAAACAAAAAATGTTACGCACAATAATTCAATAAATGCAAACTGTTGCTTTTAGTGTAACTGTTAACGCTTTGTTATTAATAGCGATCCTCAGTAAAGCATGCTATGCTTCATTCAGTGAAGACTTGACTTCTTATTTATACAAACTGTTGTAACTGCATGTTGTGGCTTTTGTTACATTTGATTGCAACCCCTTTTCTTTAGCACACCAATAAAAATAAATGGCGATCGACAATAAAAACAAAAAGTGTTATCCACAATAATTCAATCAATAAATACTCTGGCTTTTAGTGTAACTGGTAGCACTTAGTTTTTGGTCCACCAATAACTATTAATAGCGATCCCTAATAAAGCATGCTTTACTTCATTTTTTATTTATTTATTCATTCAAGTCTCAGATTGCATCCTTTGAGCTATGAGTTAATTTACCAAGGTTCCACGTCAGTAAGGACAGTACCAAATACATAAAGCAAATGCACAAAGCGAACATACAGAAATCATTTACAGGATTATCTGGGTCTACATTGATCAGGTTAATATATGATTCAGGCAAATACATGATGCAGTCAGAAACTTTAGTAGGGAATTAAGTCTTTGTAAAAAAGGAAAATATTATAGGACAGATTGAACACAGAATATGGGAGAGTAACAGGGGGCTAGGCTGGAAGTAAGGGTGAAAAAAAACAGGAACAGACAGGGTCAGTTCCTATTGTCATAGGTAATGGGAAGTAGGGAAAGTAACATTTAGGGAAAGGATTCCCTTGGTAGGGGGAGTGGAGGGGCTTTAGGGGAGATAAAGGTAATGATAATTCATTTAATGAACACTTGGCATCTTTACTCATACTAACATACTAAAATGCCAGCAGAGTAGGCCTCACGGTCTTTCAAGTCTGCTCGAGAGTCAGCACCCATAATGGGCGCTGTTTCTGCTGTCCCCCCTCCCTCTTGGATTCCCCCACCCCCTGCCCTAAGCTAATATTCTTCAGTTGTAGCTACCTCTGGCTGGAAGCTGCAATACTGAACCTAGGATCTACAAGAAAGTGAGTTGTGCTCACAGCAGAGGGAGGTGAACCTTACAATTTACAATTGTCTTTGGTTGTAACAGTTCATCAGAAAAGCTAATATTCTTCAGGTGGAGGCTACTTCTAACTGAAAGGTGAAATGAGGAACTTAGAATTATCGGGAAAGACAGTCTTTCAATCAACAGAGGGAGGTGGACCTTGCTTTACTTTTGTTACAATTGTTAATTTTTCGGTGCAGGAAGAGTTTAAACCCAGAGGGACTGAATACTTTTATTGTGTCTGTCCTTGTGCACAGCTGACTTGATTGGAATTATTGATTGACTGTTTGCATTGCAATATTTGTAATACTGTGAGTTATTCACTGGGCTAAGAATGTGTCATAAGTCCTGAAGTGAGTGCAGGTTACAGGCTGTGTATTTGACCCAGACAGTGCCCCAGGGGGTGGAAACTGTTTTCTGTGTTTATCTCTGTGTGCCTTAAAAGGCAGTTTTGGGGCTGACTGCTTTCAGAGCACAAATCACCAGGCTGTTTTGCGGCTGGGAAGGTTTACCTGTGTCTGACTTGGATGTTTGGATTTTTCTCTGTTTGATTAGCAGGGTATTTTCTCTTTCAAACTGCCGTGTAGGGCATCTTGCTGACAGGAAGGCACTCATCGCAGTGGTGGGTCAGAGCTTTTAGCTGATTGTTTCATGAGGGCACAGTTTAGGCCCAAACCCTACCCACCCTCACCCCACCCACCCTGGAAATAGTTCCTTTATACCTGGGGTTCTGACATCATTTCCTCAAGAGGGCAAAGTGCATATCACTGTCATATCCTTTCTAGCACACTGCACTGACAATATAAGCATACACATTGTATACTATATATATTTCTATATAACAAACTATACACACAGACACACACAAAAAAATTATAACAGGATAAACAAGAAGTTAGACAGAGATGTGGGGAGTAGTGCAATGTAATGGCTGTGGGGAAGCAGTCTTCTGGGAGTCTTTCTGGAGGCTGAGATGCTGCCCTATTTGCAGACAACTCTCTGCCCTGAGGGAGGAAGTTGCCCATCTTCAGGCCACACTGGACAGTAGTAAGGGAACCTTCCCCCAGGCCACACTGGACGGTAGGAAGGGAACCTCCCACATCCAGGGAGCACCAGAGCTACCACCACTACCTCAGAGATTGCAAAGAAAGTACAGCAGTTGGACCACAGTGGGCTCAGGGAGGGTGAGGGTGGTGGAACAGAGGCACACCCAGTCAGTTGTTCCACTCCATAGTCCACACACCATTTTGGGGACCATAGTTCCTCTATGGATGCACCCGCAGAGGAGACTAAGGAGGTTGTGGATAACTGTCACAAGGGAGGCCCATAGGAAGGAGGCAGAGGACACCACAGGGAAAGAAAGTAGCTCCTGGTGGGGGACTCAATTATTAGGGTGATAGAACCGGGGGGAGCAGGGAAAACTGAAGTAAGGTGCCTGCCTAGTGGGCATTGGAGGGACAGGAAGCGCATCCTCAGAATCATGAGAACTGCTGCATGGGAGTCTGAGCTGGATGTCATTGTCCACCTAGGGACAAATGACTTGGCTCATCATGAGATTAGAGCAGTGCAGGAGGACTTTGTAGAATTGGGGAGGGGCCTAAGACAAAGTAGCACACACAGTATCCTTCTCAGAGGTGCTTCCTGTCTATGGCATGGGTGAGGCAAGGGTATTTTGCATCATGCGATTTAATGAATGGTTGAAGAAATGGTGTGGAGCACAGGGATTTGGCTTCATTGGGGACTGGGGTTCCACCTGGAGGGACACCAGCCTGTACTGGCAGGATGGTCTGCATCTGTCCAGAAAGGGAACAAGTCTTTTGGGCAGTCGGTTTAAATGCTTCATTGGCAAGCTTTTAAACTAGTTAAGGGGAGGCACTGATAAGCAGCAGAAATTCCCAGCCTCCCCTTCAAAAGAGGTACTAAATGAGAAAAAGACCAAGGTAGAAAGGACAGTGGGGGATGCTGCTACAAAAGGTAAAGCCATCAAAAAATGGAGAGCAATGAGTACCAATACCCGTAGTCTGGGTAACAATCTTCCTGAATTAGTGGCCTTGATGGAGGAGGAACATTTGGATATCATGGCAGTCACAGAAACATAGTACACACAGAACCATGACCGGGACATAAACATACCAGGATACACTATCTACAGGAGGGACAGAGAGGGTAAAAGAGGAGGAGGAGGAATAGCTCTCGTGAGGGAGGGATCAAAGCAACAGAACAAAAGGGTAAACAGGGAGGAGAAGAAGCACTGTGGGTCAACTTGGAGACAGGCAATGGCAGCACCACAACCTGACAGGGGTGTAGAGACAGACCTCTCAGGGAGGAAATGGACAAGGAAATGATAGAAAGTATACTTAGAATGGCAGAAAAAGGGGAGATATTGCTGATGGGTGATCTGAATATGCCAGATGTTAACTGGAGTGAAGTTGCAGCAGCCACCTCTAAGAGTGGGGTTATTCTAGATGCCCTACAGGGGGCATGCCTTAGACAACTAGTATTGGAACCCACTCAAGAGGAGCAATCTTAGACCTGGTTCTCTCAAATTGAGATGGAGAGAGGATCATAGATGTAGAAGTGGGTAGCCATCTGGGAACAAGCGATCATCGAACAGTATGGTTCACAATAAACACAGCTGTAGAGTCAAGCCATACAAAGGCAAAAGTATTGGACTTTAGGAGGGCTGACTTTGCCAAAATGGGTGAGTGCCTAAGGAATGCACTAGCAAATGGGCAGGAAGGAGGGGTGGAAGAACAATGGGGAATAATAAAAACTGCCACCACAGAAGTAACAAGCCTTTGTGTGAAGCAAATAAACAAAACAAAACGATGTAAGAAACCACTATGGTTCTCAAAGGAGGTGCAGTGAAGGTTCAAGAGAACAAGAAAGCATTCAGGAAGTACAACGAATCACAGAAGGAGCAGGACAGTGAATTGTATCAGTGAAAGCAAAAGGAAGCTGGGAAGGCATTCCGAACAGCAAAGGCCCAAACCGAGGAAAAGATAGCCAACTCAGTTAAGAAGGGGGATAAAACCTTTTATAGGTACATCAGGGAGCATAGGAAGACCAAGGAGGGATAGTGAGGCTTAATAAAGGGGGTGGGCAGAGGGTGGTGAAAAGGCAGAGATACTAAACAAATATTTTTGCTCAGTACTTACAAATGAAGAGGGGGAGGTACCTAAACCAAACAATAGAAACACTCTGGATACAGAAGTTGATACCAGCCCATTTACAGAAGAAAGGGTTCTGAAAGAACTCTTAAAACTGAAGGTAGACAAAGCAATTGGGCCTGATGGGATTCATCCCAGAATTCTAAAAGAACTAAGGGTAGAACTAGTGACACAACTAACTACCCTCTTTAACAAATCATGGGAGGATGGGGTGGTACCTGAGGACTGGAGGGGGGCAGATGTGATTCCGCTTCACAAAAGTGGGAGCAGGGCAGAGCGGAACTACAGACCTGTTAGTTTAACCTCAGTGATAGGAAAATGATGGAATCACTCTGAAGGAAAGAATTGTCGAGTACCTAGAGGCCAGAGGGCACAGGACCCAAGGCAGCATAGATTCATAGCGGAAGGTCATGCCAGACAGATCTAATAGATTTCTTTGACTGGGTGACCAAAGTAGTATATCAGGGAGGGGCTGTGGACAAGGCCTACCTAGACTTTAGCAAGGCATTTGACACAGTCCCACACAAAAGATTAATATACAAGTTAGCCAGCCTGGGAGTGGGTCCCAAGATGATAGTCTGGGTAAAGAATTGGCTGGAGAATAGGACACAGAGGGTAATAGTAAATGGAGTCCACTCTGAAGAGAGGGGGTTACTAGTGGGGTACCACAGGGTTCAGCATTAGGACCAGTCCTCTTCAATGTCTTTATAAGCAACACTGCACAGGGACTGGAAGGAAAAGTATGTCTCTTTGCAGATGACAGAAAGATCGGCAACAGAGTTGATGCACAAGGTGGGGTGGAAAGGATGAGATGGGACTTGGCAAGGTTAGAGGAATGGTCAAATGTATGGCAGCTTAGATTCAATGCTAAGAAGTGCAAGGTAATGCACCTGGGAAACAAAAACCCACGGGAAGAGTACACAATGGGGGTGAAATACTACAACAACAAAATGGAACGGGACCTGGGGGTAGTCATATCAGATGACTTAAAGGTGGGCAAGCAATGTGAGAGGGCAGTAAGGAGGGCTGGGGGATACTGGGATGCATGGGAGGCATCACCAGTAGAAAACAGGAAGTTGTTATCCCTCTGTACAGACAGCTGGTGAGACCCCATCTGGAGTACTGTGTGCAGTTCTGGAGACCCAATCTCCGCAAAGACATAGACAGGATGGAAGCTGTCCAGAGGAGGGCAACTAAAATGGTGCAGGGTCTGCACGGAAGACATATGAAGAGAGACTTAAGGAGCTTAATATGTATAACCTCAAGGAAAGGAGGGAGAGGGGGTACATGATAGAAACTTTCAAGTACCTCAAGGGAATCAACAAAGTCCAAGAGGGTAGCATCTTTCAGAAAAAGAGGTGTGCAAGAACAAGGGGCACAATTTGAAGATGGTGGGGGCGGCTCAGAGGTAATGTAAGGAAGTATTTTTTCACAGAGAGGGTTGTGGATGCATGGAACGGCCTTCCAGAGGAGGTTGTGGAGTCAAAAACAGTGGTGGAATTCAAGCATGCATGGGTCAGTCATAAGGCAATTCTAGGGGGTGGGGGTAGGAAAAAGTAGGCTGCTGGTTAACTAGGATCTGCAGCTTATCCATTAGGTAGGGAAATGGGCAGACTAGGTGGGCCAAGTGGTCCTTATCTGCAGTCAAATTCTATGTTTCTATGTTTCTATCCCCCAATGTTGACCTTACTCAGCGATGACATTCACCCTGCCAATTTTTCCTGGGAGTTATATTCTGATGTATAGGTGATTGCTCTTAATGACCTAGGGAGAGAGGAGCAAACTAGCCCACCACAGATTAATCAGACCCCACAGACACAACCCCACCACGGGACTGGGCAACCTCTCAGGAAAAAGCACCAGGGAGCATGCAGAAACTTATGTTGCCGAAATAAAAAAGTTTAATACTTTTAAAGCCATCTATATTAAAACAAGGATACTTACAACAATTAACTGAAATAAAAGAGGGCTCTGAAGAAGCGACAAGCCTCTGTGTTAGGCAGGTTAGTAAGGGCAAGAGAATGAGGAACCGACTATGGTTCTCAATGGAGGTAACAGAAAAGGTGAGAGCAAAAAAGATGGCATTTAGTCTAAAAATACGCAGAGAGAGGTAGACAGAGAGACTTACCAAGAGAAACAAAGAGAGGCAGGGAAGGCAGTTAGGAGTGCAAAAGCGCAAACAGAAGAAAAGATTGCCAAATCAGTGACATAGGGGGACAAAACATTTTTTAGATACATGCGTGAAAAGAGAAAGACAAAGGGAGGGATAGTGAGACTGAAAGGGGAAGGAAGGGTTTGTGTAGAGGAGTACCACCAAAAAGCAGATATACATTACTGTACTTCTGTTCAGTTTTTACAATGGGCGGGCCAAAGATAAATGAAAAGGATATAAAGGGACAGGAGGTGGACACAAGTTCTTTAACAAAAGAAAGAGTGCTTAAGGAATTAAGAAAGTTAAAAGAAGAAATAACAATGGGGCCAAAGGGAACGCACCCCAGGATACTGAGGGAGTTGAAAGAGGAGCTGGCTTCACCTCTGACAGCCCTTTTCAACCTGTCATTAAAAACAGGGGAGGTACCAGGGGACTGGAGGAGGGCAGATGTACTTCCACTCCACAAAAGTGGAAATAGGGAGCAGGCAGGAAATTACAGGCCTGTCAGCCTGACATCAGTGGTGGGTAAGGGAATGGAATCACTACTGAAGGAAAGGATTGGGGAATGCCTAGTTGCCAATGGTCTACAGGATCCAAGGCAACATGGTTTCACAAAGGGGAGGTCTTGCCAGACCAACTTTATTGAGTTCTTTGATTGAGTGACCAAGGAAGTGGATCAGGGAGGAGCAGTGGATGTGGCCTACCTGGATTTCAGCAAGGCTTTCGACACAGCTCCACATAGAAGACTGATAAGCAAACTAGAGAGCCTAGGAGTAGACCCGAAATTAGTAAAATAGGTAGAAAGTTGGTTGGGCAATGGGAGTCAGAGGGTGGTGGTAAATGGCACCCACTCAGAAGCAGGCAAAGTGACAACTGGGGTGCCACAAGGATCAGTACTGGGGTCGGTCCTCTTCGATGTCTTTATTAGAGACATTGCAGAAGGGCTGGAGGGAAAAGTATGCCTGTTCGCAGACAGCACAAAACTCTGCAACTGAGTGGACACACTGGGGAGTGGAAAGAGCGAGGGATGATCTAAAAAAAACTGCAAGAATGGTCATGGGTATGGCAGCTGGGTTTCAACACAAAAAAGTGCAAAATTATGCACATGGGTCACAGGAACCCGGGGGCAACGTACCATCTGGGAGCAGTGGTACTAACAGCCACAGAGCAGAAATGGGACCTGGGTGGGATCATTGTCCTGACGATCTGAAGGTAGTTAAACAGTGTGACAAGGCAGTGGGGAAGACTGGCAGGACGTTGGGATACATAAGCAGGGGAATCACCAGCGGCAGCAGAAAGTGAGAGGTAATAATAATACCCCTGTAGATCACTGGTGAGGCCACACCTTGAGTACTGTGTACAATTCTGGAGGCTCCATCTCCACAAAGACATAGATAGGGTGGAGGCAGTACAAAGGAGGGCAACCAAAATGGTGCATGGCCTGCATCAAAAGCCCCACGAGGAAGGCTGAAGGAATTAAATATTTACTCCCTGGAAGTAGGGAGGGAAAGAGGGGATATGATAAAAACATTCAAATACCTCACAGGTAAAAAACAAAGTACAAGAAAGAAGTATTTTCCACAAAAAAAGATGCTTGAGGACAAGCGGTCACACTATGAATATTGAAGGGGGAAGAGTCAAAGGAAATGGGAGGAAGTACTTCTTCACGGAAAAGGTGGTCGATGCATGGAACGGCCTCCAAGTGGAGGTCATGGAGGCAGAAATGGTTACAGGATTTAAGAATGCATGGGATAGACATACAGGGGTCCTAGCAATAGAGATGGGGGGAGAAGGCTGGAGACCTATTAGGGTCTGTGGTGTTACTATAGATAGGGAAAACAGGGCAGACTAGATGGGCCAGGAGGCCCTTATCTGCTGACAGCTTCTATGTTTCCATGTTTAAGCAGGAGGTAATCAAACTGTATATCTGCTCAAGGCACATTTCACCTAGTTTACTGAAATATGGCAAGGCTCCAGCCCCCCCCCCCCAATACTACTACTCTCCAAGGTTATGTACTATGGGTCGTTGTTTAGTAGAATACTCTACCAATCCTTTCTCAGATTTGTATGAGGGTAGCCACTGTTATAAGTTCTAGGGCCGTAACTATAACCAAGCACACTTGCGAACAAATTTAATGTTTTCCTCACACTGCTAGGGCACACCAATAGTGTACTCCTTTCCTAATTAAACCAAGTAGAAACTCTATAATTCTCAGGAGAGCAGGTTGGACACTTACATCATTTTTAATGTTTTTTAAAAAGGTGCTAAGGACACACAGTTGTGCGTTCCTAAACCGATTCATACCTAGTAAACACAGAGGGGAGACCTACTAATTTTCCCCAAACGAGGCTAAAAACGGTGCCCTTGTCAAGCCAATAACAAACACTGTTTCTGCACACAGCACACCTCTGTGCCCCCCCCCCCCAAGTAAACACCCAGCCCTGCGGCAGTGCAAGACAGTGCGACCGGGAAACAACCAACCCACAGCAGACTGACCCTCCCCACGCACCTCAGAGTGCTATGAGCAAGGGAATCTTGATAGAAAATGTATCATATTAATATAAAGATTGCTTAAAAACCAGAATTACATCACATAATGCTAGGAAATATTGTAAGTAGCAGGAAAGTCCCGGATCATCAGGGGTTAGATTTTCTCTTTTTGTGCCCCTTCTTACCTGTGGCCTGTCCCCGTCTGCTGCGCCCCACCCCAGCCTTGTCACCCTGACTTCCCGTGTTCCTGCAGAGTTCTCTCTCAGATGGGGGCTGTGGGGGCTCCCCATAGCCCCGGCACACATGTTTAGGAAGCAGAGCCTGAGTAGTCAGGTGCGGGGTCTGAGGATAGGGTCGGCTTCATCGAGCTGCCAGGGCTCTTTTCCTGTTTTTTCCTTCCCCCTTCACTCAGGACATCCACGCAAGGCATACCTCTTAACCTGTCTTCCCTGAAATGTGTGACAAGATGTGTGACAAATGACCAAAATGTGTGACATATCATCAAAGTTGGCACTGCAATTTCAGAACACTATCACTAACAGTGCACTAATGTTAATAATGTTTGCTGATAACAGACCATAGTAGATAATTATGAATTTCTGCTTTAAAGTCTCAGTGGGAAATGTGGAATATCCTCTTCTTCATGTGGGGCAGAGGATTTCTGAGGGGTAAAATGAGTGACGTACCTCCTAATATGTGACAGTTGAGAGGTATGACGCAAGGGCATGCCAAGCACCCGTACAGATCCTCCCTCCCACGAGCTGCTCCAGCTGAACTGCCACTTATGTTCAGCCTGGTGGCAGTAACACAGCAGAGCTGGCTGTCCTCCCACGTCAGAGGAGGAGAGCATCCTCTGAGATGCTCATTCCTCCTCCCCTAGCCATCCCCCAATAAGTCATGCTCATTTCCGAATGCAGGTCACCGGCATCGTGAGCGGTAGCACTACTGCCGCACCAACGGGCCAGCTACATGGGCCAGATTTTCAAAGGAGGGGGCAGGGCTTGCATCAAGCGATACGTCCAACCTGTTTTTGGCCCAGCTGCATCAAGAACTTGTGCAGCAACTGCCCCCAGTTTTAGTAGGTCAGGCCAATTGCAGCAGTTTACCCCGCTTTGTGGTAGCTTGTGCCACATATTTGGTGCAAGCCCCATTAAAAGGGTACCTGGGATTGATGCAAGCTAGACCAGCAAAAAGTTGGTCTAACTTTTGGCAGTCGACACATGGGATAGAAAATCCTGATCATCGTCTGGGAGAACGCCGTAAGCTCTGTGCACCATATGTTCAGCGCACCCAGGGTGTGCGGCATTTACAAGCATTTGAAAATCTAGTCCAATTTGTTCAGCATGAAATCCTTGTAACTGGTAAACCACAAAAACAGACTCAGAATTGGAACTCCTGCTGTGTTATAATTAGTGTCTCTGTAGTTGCTGCTAGGGGACTTTTGTGCGCCAGCAAAAGCAACCTGGCACTTCTCGAGGAGGAGACGGGGCCCATGACTTCTGAGGAAGGACTTAAAATATCTCTTAATGGATCTTGGCTATGAGGTTGGCGCCATCTTAAATGTATAACTGGGGTACCCTAAGTCCGTTCAGTAGTCCAACATAATAAAGTTCAGCAGTGCAATATAACAAGGGTATCCTGGATGTTAGAAAACACATACGCGATGTAGCTTACCCACAGCCCCATTCTAAGGGACCTTCTCCCCCTAGTCCCTGTGGTTCCACCATCAGATGGCACCCGTCCAAGTGCGCCCATCATTATGGTGCCAGGGATTCGAGTTCGAATCCCGCTTAATGCGGGGGGCTGTGCCCCCCACACACACGCTATATTTAAATTCTAACTCTAAGAGGGCAGACCTCAGAGAAGGGGTGGCGAATCAGGGATTTTGGCACCCTATTGACGGGCGCACTCGGACCACTGCACAGATGGCCGGAAGGGAGTCTGAGTACCTGATAACAGAAAAAGTCTGTGTCCACTTCAGCCAGATTTCAACTAATCTTCCTCCTCTACTGCAGATTCTTCCCTGGTGCCAAAATCCTTTTTACATTTTTCAAGGAAATTCCCTGCTTCTTTGGGGTCACTAAAGATGTTGGGAGTACATGATTTTCAATGTTGTGGGGAACTGTGAACTGCGGGAAATTCCAAGCTCCCTTAGCATGACTTGGATTGGGTCGGAAACCTTGTGACAAAGCTAAGGGCTGGGAAAAGAGATAGTTTAAGTCCTTCCTCAGAAATCACAGGCCCTTTCCTTCTTTATAGTTTCTAGAATTGTGTCTCCATCAAGTGAATTTGCTAGGATTAACAGCAACACCCGAGCTCCCTCTGATCTTTCCAGAGCTCTTCTCAGTGTGATTCTGTAAGCCTTCTGAATCGTGGGGGCAGAAATATCACAGTGCTGCATCAGTCAGGATTTTAGAAAGTCCACAGGATTGTCCCCCTCCAGTGTCTCCGGCATCCCCATGATTCTAATGTTCATAGCTCTGAGCTGATTTCCAACATCTTCTAGTCTGTATCTCAGCTCCCAGATTTTCCTTCATCAGACCGTCATGGGGTTCCATGTCAAAATTGTGACTGTGGAACAGCGACCAGTGGATTGGGCGCAAGTCCCACAGTGCAATGCATATCATTAAGGCTTTTATTAACTGAGTGTGTTGGTTGTATTATGATATGTGTATGATTTTATTTATGAATGACTGTTTATATATTTGAAGTGTTGATTTTATTATGTACAGCGCCTTGGTTTTTTGAAAGGCACCTAAAAAATAAAAATTATTATTATTATTATTATAATTTTTTTGGGGGGGGCTTCGTCCCTGCACCCTCCTTGTGTGGGGCTTTGCCCCCACGCCCCCCCATTATTTAGTATACTAACTCTGAGGGGGGCATGCCTCAGGGATGAGGGGAACTGCCAGTCACCTGAAAGTGTCGGCGCTGTGGTTCAGTCACCCGATTTATGGGCCAACGTTCTGCAGTCGCCATTTTGATGGGCTAACCCATCCCCATCATGGCAGTTAATGACTTCCCTGCCATACCTGCAGCTTCCATTGCTTCAGACACAGCTTGTGTGCTTTGCTACATGCAGTGAAGTAATTCAGACTGGATATCTGCTACCTTCTTGTCCAGCAAAGTGATCACGGTGTTTACAAACTTAAAATAAAGTAAGTGGCACTCTTTAAAAAAATGTTCTTTACTTGCAAAAACCTTAATTGGGTGGTAAGGCCTTGGGGGGTGGGAAGTTTAGGAAGACAACAGTTTTCCTTTTAAGTCTACCTGGAGCACCACCAAGGGTGGGCAGGAGGGGCCTCTGGATAATGGCTTATCCAAAGGACACAGCCCCAACAGTGCAACAGCCCTTCTTCTCCAGTTCTCACTGTGCTGTGGAATACACTTGTATTTAAGACATTGTATAGGAATGGATTAACCTATGGCAGAGCATGGGTTTACCGAGCATTAATCCACGCCTTGGTGGGGGAGGTGGTGAGGCACGGGGCCGTAGGCCGAGTGACTTCAACCACCCAGGCATGGATTAATGCTTGGTAAACCCATGCTCTGGAGTGCGTTTAATCCACTTATAAAATGGGCAACTTAATTTTAGAGGTTTACCTAAATAAATATTAAAAAAAAACATTGTTTACACACGTGTAATAAAGCAGTTCTTCTGCCTAATGGGTTTGTTCTTCTGAGGATGCTGTAGTTGTAATTCTCCAGCAAGTGGATTTGTCCTAATGAGGATGCTGTAGTTTATTTATTTTTATTTATTTAGTTCATAAATCGGATTTACAACCTTTGAGTCACAGACTCATTTACAAAGGCACCTTGTCAAGGGAGGGGGAGACAACAAGTAGTGAGGCGAGACAGGGTGAGACAATACAGTTGTGTACATACATTATACATAGCATAAGACATAGGTGTTTTACAGAGTAAATTATACATAGCATAAAGAATAGGTAGATTACCATAGTACAGAATGGAGAACACTGTTAAAGCCTGGTAGGTCATGCAGGCGAGCTCCAGAGAAGAAACGGAGTGGGGCAGGCTATCGAGGCTGGAGAGAAGACGATGGCCTTACCGCAGGCACATACACTTCCGAGTGCCAAGTAGGTGGTTGCGCAGGGCAGTTTTGAATTGACCAATTTTAGGGGTGTTAGCGATGTGCTTGGGGAGGGAGTTGTACCAGGTTGGTGCCCTGTGATAAAAGGACCTTTGGGCAAGGGAGGTCCTGGCTCTAGGCACCAGGAAGGCAGTCTTGCAAGCAGCAAGGGTGATGGTAGAGTGGGAAGCAGGCTGGAGCTGAGCCGCGACACCAGGGGGACACAGACCTAGAAGAGTCTTTTGCTAGTATACCAGTGTGATATTGCAGGCGTTCTTCCAGATTGAGTATATTCGTGGTGGTGTAGAGCTTGCATGTGTGGGTTCTGCTTGGGGCACGGCCAGGAGCCGACAGGCTTGATGTGAGGTCTGGACTTTAGTGAGGGTAGTGGGGCTGCAGCTGCATTGTATGGGAGGCCATAGTCAACTAGGTGACAGGATGGAGGAAGTAATGGCCAACCGCGAGGGCGAAGTCAGGGAGGCAGTCTTTGTGGCGATAGAGGAGCCCAATCCGGGTGTTCATGGCAGAGGATAGGGCACTGATATGGGTATGAAAGGAGAAGGACGAGTCAAAGGTGATCCCCAGATATTTGAAAGTTGACACCTGTTCAAGGGGATGGAGGCTGTTGGGAACTATGGAGAGGGGGGCATTTTTGGAGCTACTTTGGTGGTGTGTGAAGTTGTAGTTTTTTTACATGTCTCTCCGGTGGAGTGGTCTGAAGAGGTCACTTTACAATGCTTTAATTCAGGATTTTGTAGAGCGGCAAGACAACTGTTGGTTTACAGGGGATTAATCCATGGCCTGGTGATCTGTTTTGACAAATCAGAATACAGGATTTTCGGCACCCATTTTATAAAGGTAATTTCTAGCTTGTACCCTGGCCAAAGGCAGCAACATTCTCTTCTCTCCATGTCCTGGATTAAAAAAACACTTCCAGCCACTGACAGAGACATTCTCTACCTTCCATGTCCTGGATTAAAAAAGCACTATGGGATGCACCATATAAAACCATTTAGCACCCCCCCTCTCCAGCCACTGACAAAAACATTCTCTTCCCCCCATGTCCTGGATTAAAAAAAGCACCATATAAAACCATTTATGCCACACCTGTGAGTATATTTTAGGGCAGATGTCAGTGATATTTTTGCGTCCTGGGGACCTAGAGTGAGGATATCAAAATATCTTTACTCTAGGTCTGATATCCTCACTCTAGGTCCAAAATATACATATAGTAGGTCCTGACTGGCCCATTCAGATCTCATTTAAATGTTTGGCCTCAGTAGCAGTACTAACTGTATTCAAATGTGAATAACTTTAGCACAAAAAATGATAGCATGGTATTGTGAGCATGAAAGTTGTTCAGCATAAAAATATCTACAAAATGAGTGGTGTTTCATTTACAGATACCTTTTAGTTTTTTTTTTTTTATAATTAGCAAAAACAGCAGACAATTCAATTTTTATCACTTATTGCAACAAACAAATGCAAATAACTTTTTTTTTACATTAGTTTCTTTATACTCCTGCCCCCGAACACCTTTCGTCCAGTCCCCCAGCCCCGTCACCCTGGTATCCACTGGACTTACCTCTTACCTAGCGAGGTGCCAGCTAGCCGGGTGCAGAGCCTGCGAGGGGCTGGGCTTTATCCTGCCAGCAGATGTTATTTTTCCTTTTTTGTTTGTGCCCCATCCCCTGAGTGCAGTGTGGTGGCATACAATGATGCTAATGGCCAAGCCATGCACACTTCCATACACAGCGTGCCGGGCGTCTGCCCCGCAACTGCCCCTACATGTGGACCCGCTGTGCCAGCCCTCAGCTACTGCTAGGGGTCAGGCAGGCAGCAGACTCTATCCCAACCCCTTCCCAGGAGAGGAGAGGAGAGCTGTTCTTTGGACACTCAGTCCTCTCCCTCTCCAACCGACCCCCAGTGGCCCACTCGCACCACAAACATGGGTCGCTGGCATGGCAGGAGGTAAGGCATAATACCTCAGGCCTCCATGCCACTAGGCCGGCTAAATGCAAATAACTTTAAAATGATACCATGGTACTTTGAGCACAAAAGTTGATCAGGACAAAAATATCTACAAAATGAGTGGTATTTCATTTACAGATACCATTTAGATTTTTTACAATCAGCAAAAAATGGCAAGAAATTCTCTTTTTTTACTTTTCTGGAGGTATGGCATAAATAGAATATGCAACCCCTCTACTGGAAATATTGTCTATATTTTTTGTTCTCGTGCCAGTTGACTCAATGACATAACTCATGGCTTCGCCACTTGTGATGTTATCGGGTCAATTGGCACTCAAACAAAAAATATCAACAATATTTCTAGGGGGGTTGCATATCCCTTATTTACCACACACCCCTGATCCAGCCACTGATAAAAACATTCTATTCCCTCTTTGTCCTGCATTAAAAAGCAATAGGGGATGAACCATGTGAAACCATTTACCACCCCTTCTCTGCTCCAGCTACTGACAGATACATTCTTTTCCCTCCATGTCCTGGATTAAAAAGCACTTTGGGGTACACTTTGTATGTAAGACACCATATAAATCCATTTTACACACACAACACACACACACACAACCACACACACACAACACACACACACACACAACTCACACACAGCTCACACACACACACGCATGCCAGCTACTTGTAGCCACCCTCTCTGCCCTCTAGGTACAAAAAAGATCATCCGTTCCAGCTGTGGTGGAGGGCAGGGGCACCACTTTACCACAAGAGGCAGTAGAGATGGCAAGTGCTCCCCCTGTCCCCCTCTTTAACTCTGCTTCTGTGATGAGGGAAGGTATCTCATGACCACGGCCACTGATTACAGTGATTAAAGTAATGAATGAAATTCCATTTTCAAGACTTGAAAGTCCAGCAATTGCACCGGTGAGGGTTAGTCTAATTTCTGGATTTTACCAGGATTCTACTGTCATTCTTTCAGTATGTGTTTAAATAATCAGAATAGCAGAAGTCTTAATATAGAGAGCATTAAATGAAGCAAATTGAAAATAGTACGGGAAGTAATTATAAGAAAAATACAAGTTCTGCAAATTTACTGATCTGGTATAAAATGCCAAATTCTGTGAAATTCTTTGTTTTTACCAGTGTGCAGGCAGTCTAAATTCCAGAATTTTACCAGGATTTCCAATAAAAAAACGAAAACCAATGGTCTTACTCATGACCACTCTTCTTCTAGCATAAACATTCCTAGTTATTCAGGCCTCTACCACCAGAGGGTGCCATGTACATGGCTGTCTTAGTGTTGTCCTTTGCCTAACAAACTGTTTGCTCAAAGATGTTCAGATAATACCTCTCAGCCATTCCGCACCAAAATATGTAGCACTGGCCTGTAAAAGGTGTAGAGCAAGTGTCTGACTGTGTAATCTGTTTCTAAATATAAAGAGTTATAACATTAAAAGCAGTTGGGGCACCAAAAAAAAAGTAGTGGGGGCCATTAGTTTAGCATTGAGAACTGAGCCAGGTGGGCTGTCCTGATGGCCCAGCAGGAGAGCATTGCACTGCCATAAAGGCAACCCGAGTTCAGAAGCAAGATCAGGTCGCCGCATCAGGAGGCAATCCTGGCTGCAGCAGTTGCCACTTGCCGTTGCAGTCAGGTAGAAAAGGTGTTGGGAACCTACCGGTGCCACAGCAAGCCCTGCGGTGGGTCAAGGGAGCTTGCTTCCTCTGCAGGATGTCGCTGCGTGCAGCTGAGATGGACAGAGGCTACGTCCATCCCTCAGGTGGGGAGGAGCCAAAGAAAACAAATAAACAGGGTGCAAATACTACAACTGCCTGTATGCTGACCTGGGCTCTGAGGACTCATCTGGGTCATGAGATCTTAGTTTACATAGTAGACTACCTGGAGGAAGGATAGCCCTCCCTTGAGACCCCTGCCATGGGGGACAGACCTGTGGAAGACGCCAGGCTGAACTGGTTCCTGAGGGGAACAAGGGGCTAACAGGCCAGATCAGGATGTATCCATTTGTACAGGGTGTATCCCTGAAGATGAGGGCTGGGAGAAAAAGCTTTGTAGGCAGAAAACAAAACAAGCATTTGTCAATGCTGAATGTTTCCTTGCATGGTATGTGTAGCAGGGTGTATTGTGTTAGAGGGGGATGGGTAATGGAGGGTGCATGGCAGACAGCACACAGAGGGAGGGAGTGGAAGAGTTTAATTGGATGCTGAGATGGGGAATGGAGGGTGCAGGGTGGACAGTATGCAGAGGAAGGGAGCGGGAGGGTTTAACTGGATGGTGGGATGGGGAGCGGAGGGTGTGGGGTGGCCAGCACACAGAGGGGGGGGAGCAGGAGAGTTTAACTGGATGCTGTGATGAAGGGTGCAGTGTGGACAGCATGCTGAGGGAGGGAGCAGGAGGGTTTAATTGGATGCCAGGGGAACGGAGGGTGTGAGGAGGACAGCACACAGAGGGAGGGAGTGGGAGGGTTTAGTTGGATGCTGGGATGGGGAATCAAGGGTGCAGGGTGGACAGCATGCAGAGGAAGGGAGCGGGAGGGTGTCATTGGATGCTAGTTGCGGGGACGGGGAATGGAGGGCAGGGGCCAACAGCACTATGCAAATGAAAGAAATGAAGTACTCTGGAAACATAAAAAAACATTACGTGTCATTCAAATGCAAATGGCAAGAGAGAGCCACAGTTTCTAACTTGTAGTTAGATATACCTGCATATATAGGGGACATGCGTGCAAAGACCAGATTCAGAATGTGGCATTCTTTGTTATGAGTGAGGGGCAGGACCATTACTCATGAGGGGCGAAGTCACAAGTGAGTTCCAAAGGTTCTGTCAGAGCACAATTGAAGATAAATGGCACATTCTGCATCAAGCCATTGTGATTCCTGTTTATACCACACATTCTCAAATGGCTGGCCTTTCAAATTTGCTTCTTTTTTAGCTGCAAGCGGGATGGGGAACGGAGGGTGTGAGGCCTCACCTAGAGTATTGTGTGCAGTTCTGGAGGCTGCATCTTCACATGAACATTGACAGAGTGGAGGCAGTCCAGAGAAGGGTGACTAAGATGGTACAGGGTTTGCACCAGAAAACATATGAGGAAAGATTAAAGGACCTCAATATGTATTCACTGGAGGAGAGGAGGGAGAGGGGAGGCATGATAGAAACATTTAGGTACCTTAAGGGCATAAACAAGGTGGAGTGGGGCACATTTTCCAATATAAGGGGAGTATAAGAACAAGGGGACATGATATGAAATTGGTAGGTGGCAGATTAAGGGAAAATGTGAGGAAATTCTTCTGCACAGAGAGGGTGGAGGACACATGTAATAGGCTGCCACAGGAGGTGGTGACAGCGAGCACAGTGGAGGGATTTAAACATATATGGGATAGGCATAGAGGAATCTTAGAGGTGGGGTGGACTAGAGAAAAGTCACTGACCAGTTAGGGTCAGAGGACACAAACAAGTATAGGACAAAAGAGTAGACTGGATGGGCCTGGTAGTCCTTATCTGCTGACAGTTTTTATGTTTCTATGTAAGTTATGTACTTTGTTAAATGAAATGATATCAGACTATTGCAGTATTCCCATAGATTTCATAAACTGTGATATGAAGTAATGTACAGTTCTGCACACGATATTATTTAAGGAAAATAGAACAGCTAAATAATGTTGTGTGGGTGCTGATGTGCGATATGGCTGCCACTTACTTTCAGTCATTTCTCTACCAGTCTAGAATTGCTTGTAAAGCGCTTTGGGATACACTGTGCATGAAACGTGCTATATAAATGCTGATTCTTCTTCTTCTTCTTCTTCAATAAAACACATGTGCTTACAAGAATACCATAAAGGACAGATACAGACAATTCTTAATATACAAATTAGAATTGCAAACTTAACAAGTATTTGTCAATGCCAAACGTTCACTTGCCGCACCGTAGTTTTTGTAGAAGTCTGGGGGTGTGGGGGGAGCAGAGGAGCAAGAACTGGGGACAGAGATCATGACTCAGTACCCTTTAGTTTTCAATCTAATGATTAAAGCGGAAATTGTTTAACCAGGAAAGGTACACTAAGCCAGAGCTTGTTTCCGGAGCACAAAGAAGTTAAGTGACTTGCTCAGGGTCACACAGTATGCAGCTGGGGGCTGGTGGGATTCAAACCGAGGTCTCCAGGTTTGCAGCTCAGTGCCCTTAACCACTATGCTATACTGCCTCCTTACTCTTTATCTAATTATTATTATTTCAGTCCAGTCCATGGTTTGCAAACTAGCCAGTACTAATGAAGGCTGTTCCCTCTCGCTCCTTGAGGCCATGCATTAGACATATACATTTGGTATATGTTTAGCTTGGCCCAAGTCCCATATGCAAGTCAGAGGGTGAAACTATCACAACAGTGGTTCTTTGAATCATATGGGCAAGTCTGTGGATCCTTACACAGGGTGGTAATTCTGACAGCTGTTCAGACAGAGGGATCAAGCAAGTTATTCTGCTGCTATATTTTCAGTTTTCTTTCTGATCCTGAGGATGGTTAGGGCTGAGTACTGTACCTTAGGCAACTCCAAAGGTGGAGTCCTTGTGAGTGGGAATTCCTTTAGTAACAGGGCCATCTGTTTTGGCCATTGTGCAGAGGCCTCTACACCCATGTAGAGGGGGCTCTACATATCCCAGTCCTCCATATGCACTCACTTATGGGTGCTTAGTGGTTTGTTAATTGAGCACTTAATCTCCAATTATTTCTACCCCTGCCCTTTACTGAAAATGTTTTTGCTTGAGCCTCATAGCTTTACATTACGTCCAGTACATAATGAAAAAGTGTGATATACATTTGTTTTATTTTTGCTTTTGTGTTTGTCAAAAAGTGAAAAAAAAAGTAATTTTCTGCCATTTTTTGCTGATTATAAAATATTGAAAATATATAAAATAAATGAACCATCAAGCATTTTGTAGATATTTTTGTGCTGAACAACTTTCGTGCTCTAAGGTCCATGCTATCATTTTTCTTTTTAAAGTTATTTGCATTTGTTTGTCGAAAAAGTGAAAAAAATGTGAATGTTCTGCTGTTTTTTGCTAATTATAAAAAAACTAAAAGGTATCTATAAATGAAACACCACTCATTTTGTATATATTTTTGTGTTGATAACTTTCATGCTCACAGTACCGTGGTATACTTTTTCATTTTTTTTCTTCATATGTAGTTTCTGGGTTTTTGCAAATTTTCTCCCAGACCCTACACCCGCGTGTCCCTGACATAGCACATGCATGTGGAGGCACATGCGCACACCGTTTGGGATGCCCCTCCCTTCAAGTTGTGCTGTTGACCACCTGTGCCAGCACCAAACCTCCACTCAGTGATGGCGGGACTACGGGTGGGCGACCCCACCTACCTGGGAGAGGAGAGAGAGCCAACGCTGATACCTACTCCCACCTCTCCCCCGCCAGCACCCTGGCAGCCTCGCGGTCATTCCCAAACCCGGTTGCCGGCGTAGCGTGAGGTGTGAGGCCCAGTGCCTCACCCCTCAGTGTCACTGGGCCGACATCATTTTTCATTTTAAAGTTATTCACATTTAAATACAGTTAGTAATCCTACTAAGACTGAACATTCTAAATGAGTTCTAAATGCACTATGACATAGTGGTACAAGGAAAGATATCACTGACATACGGGAATATGAAGATATATTTGATATCTTTATTGTTTGCCTCAGATAGCACTTTTTATCTCTGTTGATATCCCAAAACATATGTTGTATAAATACAAAATATTAACTGAGAGGTATCTAAGTCTTAAGTGTTCAAAGTTTTCCCATTGGTGTCACGGACTCGTTAAAGAAAGGTTGGTAGAGTAGTTTCTGGACACTGAATTATTTATTTATATGTTGATACCCAGAAAAAGCACACTGAGCCAAGGCTCATTTCCAGGTACAACCCGGGTACAATACAAACTGCGGAGTTGATCTTAAAAACACAACAGATGCATGAGAGGCAGGGAGTTACAGAGAACAAGGTGTAATAGTATTCATATACATTCAAAATACATAATATTATAATACATTTTAAGTCAGGTTGGACACTAGGGGTGGCCCCCTTTTGAACAACACCTCAACGGCGAAACACGGAAAAAGACCACTACAGCGACAGTCGCTGTAATGGTCCGTTTCCATGTTTGACTTCTCCCAGTGTTCTGCCCCCTCTCCGGACCAACTCCGACCTGGAGTTGAGAATCCTAAAGTCCGGGGGGTGCGGGGGGCAGAGACCCCCGTATGGGGTGTGTGGGGGATTGGGCAGCACAATACCTGCATCGGTATTGTGCCATCACTGTGCTGGAGGTCGGCAGTTTTACTGTCGACCTAACTTGGTGTTTCCAAAGATAGAACATGACCAAAATAGAACAACTTTGCAGAAGACTTCATGGTATATACAAATGTGAAGGGTGGCAGACAACATGGGTTTGTGATCTGGAGGTCATGTCAAACGAATTTGATAGATTTTTTTTTTCCACTGGATCTCAAGGGTGGTGAATAGCTCAGGCAGTGGAAATACTGTATCTGGACTTCAGCAAGGCCTTTGACACAGTCCACCATAAAAGACTGATCAAGAAATTGGATGGCCTATGTATAGGGTGACAATATAATGAAACATAGAAACATAGAATTTGATGGCAGATAAGGACCGCTTGGCCCACCTAGTCTGCCCATTTTCCTACCTAACGGATAAGCTGCAGATGCTAGTTAACCAACAGCCTACTTCCTCCTACCCCCCACTAGGACTGCCTTATGTCTGTCCCATGCATTCTTGAATTCTCCCACTGTTCTTGACTCCACGACCTCCTCAGGAAGGCTGTCCTATGCATCCACAACCCTCTCCATGAAACAATACTTCCTCACATTACCTCTGAGCCATCCCCCCTCTATCTTCAAATTGTGCCCCCTTGTTCTTGCACATCTCTTTTTCTGAAAGATACTACCCTCTTAGACTTTGTTGATTCTCTTGAGGTACTTGAAAGTTTCTATCCCTTCTTTCCTCAAGGGTATACATATTAAGCTCCTTTAGTCTCTCTTCATATGTCTTCTGGTACAGACCCTGAACCATTTTGGCTGCCCTCCTCTGGACAGCCACTCTATGTCTTTGCAGAGATGGGGTCTCCAGAACTGCACACAGTGCTCCAGATGGGGTCTCACCAACTGTATGTACAGAAGGATAACAACTTCCTGTTTTCTACTGTTGACGCCTCTCCCTATGCATCCCAGTATTCCCCCAGCCTTCCTTACTGCCTTCTCATATTGCTTGCCCACCTTTGGGTCATCTGATATAATTACCTCCAGGTCCCTTTCCATTTTTATTGTTGTCAGTGTCTCACCCCCCATTGTGTACTCTTCTCCTGGGTTTTTGTTCCCCAGGTGCATTACCTTGCACTTCTTTGCATTGAATCTAAGCTGCCATACATTTGATCATTCCTCCAACTTTGCCAAGTCCCTTCTCATCCTTTCACTCCATCTTGTGCATCAACCCTGTTGCAGATCTTTGTGTTGTCTGCAAAGAGACATACTTTTCCTTCCAGTTCTTCTGCAATGTCATTTATAAAGACATGCTGAGACACAGAGAGAAAGAAAGCAACCAGAGATTCCTTAAATCAAGGAGGCTATTTTCTAGACTACACTGAACTGAATTATTACTTTTTGGACCTGTGTAAGTAACTAGTATTGATTCTGTTTTTGGGGTTGACTTGTCTTAGTTTTAACTTTAATTTGCCAGGAGGAACTGTAGCTGGGAGATATTTGCAGTCATTTGTGACTAGACCTGGTACGTAACCTCTGTGAAGTAGGTGTTTGTTAAGGGGAGGAGCTGAAAGGGGCCTAGTTGAACTGTGGACCTAAAACAGGAATTATTTGTGGTCTTTGTCTGCTGAGACAGAGAGAGAGAGAAAGCAGCCAGAGATTCCTTAAATCAAGGAGGTTATTTTGTAGACTACACTGAACTGAATTATTGCTTTTTGGACCTGTGTAAGTAACTAGTATTGATTCTGTTTTTGGGGTTGACTTGTCTTAGTTTTAACTCTAATTTGCCAGGGAGGAACTGTAGCTGGGAGATATTTGCAGTCATTTGTGACTAGACCTGGTACTTAACCTCTGTGAAATAGGTGTCTGAAAGGAAGGAAGGCACTCCCCGGGGTGGAGGGTCAGAGTTGTAGTTGATTGTTTCTGGACAGCATAGGTTTACTCCAAGGCTGGCTAACTGGCTTATTAATCTTTTGTGTGGGACTGTATCAAATGCCTTGCTAAAATCTAGGTAGGCCATGTCCACAGCCCCTCCCTGGTCTACTACTTTGGTCACCCAGTCAAAGAAATCTATTAGATTCATCTGACACGATCTTCCCACTGTGAATCCATGCTGCCTAGGGTCCTGTGCCCCACTGGCCTCTAGGTACTCAACAGTTCTTTCTTTCAGAAGTGATTCCATCATTTTCCCTACCACTGAGGTCAAACTAACTGGTCTGTAGTTTTCAGCCTCTGCCCTGCTCCCACTTTTGTGAAGAGGAATCACATTCTTGCCTGTTTGCTAGTGCATTTCTGAGGTACTCTCTCATTTTCCCAAAGTCAGCCCTCCTAAAGTCCAATACACTTGCTTTTGTATGGCTTGACACTATGGTTGTGTTTATCATGAACCACACTGTTTGGTGGTCGCTTGTTCCCAGATGGCTACCCACTTCTAAATCTTTCTCCGTCCCCATTTGAGAGTACCAGGTCTAAGATTGCTCCCTTCCGAGTGGGTTCCAATACTAGCTGTCTGAGGCATGCCTCTTGTAGGGCATCAAGAATGACCCTGCTCTTGGATGTGCCTGCAGCAAAGGTGCTCTCCAGTTTACATCTGGCATATTCAGGTCCCCCATCAACAATATCTCCCCTTTTTCTACCATTCTAAGGATGCCTTCTATCATTTCCTTGTCCATTCCTTCCCCCTGAGATGGGGGTCTGTATACAACCCCCATGCGGATTGTGATGCCATTTTCTGTCTCCAGGGTGACCCAGAGTGCTTCATCTGCTCCCTGTTTGCTCTTTAGTTCTGTTGCTTTGATCCCTTCCTTTACATAGAGAGCTACTCCTCCTCCTCTTTTACCCTCCCTGTCCCTCCTGTAGATTGTGTATCCTGGTATGTTGACATCCCAGTCATGGTCGTCTGTGTGCCATGTTTCTGTGACTGCCACAATATCCAGGCATCACTCTTCCATCAAGGCCACTAGTTCAGGGAGCTTGTTACACAGACTACGGGCATTGGTACTCATCACCCTCCAATTTTTGATGGTCTTACCCCTTTCTGCCCCATCCCTGTCCTTACTGCCTTTGCCTTTTTTTGCATTTACATCTGTCCTGCTCTACCTTGGTGTTTACCTCAGTAATTACCGTGTTTTGTGGGGGGAGGCTGGGATTTCCCTGATCTTTTCCAGTGCCTCCCCCCCTTGGCTAGTTTAAATGCTTGCCAATGAAGCATTTAAACCTATCACCTAGGATCCTGGATCCCCCCTGGACAGATGCGGACCATCGCGCCAGTATAGGCTTGCATCTCTCCAGGTGGCACCCCAGTTACCAATGAAGCCAAAACCCTGAGCTCTACACCAGTTTTTCAACCATTCATTGAATTCCATGGTGAGGAGTACCCTAGCATCACCCTTTCCATAGACAGGCAGCACCCCCGAGAAGGTCACTGTATGCGCTTCTTGTCTAAGGCCCCTCCCCAACTCTACAAACTCCTTTTGCACTACTCTGATCCCATTTCTAGTCAGGTAATTTGTCCCTAGGTGGATAATGACATCCAGCTTCCTCCCTCGTGCAGCTGCTCCCATGATCCTGAGGAGTTGCTTCCTGTCCCTCCAAGCCATGGTGCCAGACAGGCACCTTACCTCCCTCTCCCCTTCCTCCCCCACTTCTACCCCCCTAATGATTGAGTCCCCCACCAGGAGTTGTTTCCTTCCCCTGTGGGGTCCCATACCACCCTCCAGTTGGTCTCCTTTGTGGAGGTTCCCAGCAGCCTCCTTGGTCTCCACTGCAGGTGCCTCCATAGAGGAACCACTATCCACCAGAACAGCGTATGAATTGTGGAGAGGTACAGCTGGAGGGATGCACCTCTGTTCCACCACCCTCTCCCTCCCTCCCTGAGCCCACCTTGGTCCAGCCACTCCTCTTTCTTGGCAACCTCTGAGGTAGTGGCAGTGGCCCTGGTGGTCCCTGGGTGGGAGAGGAGGTTTCACGAATCTTAGCCAGGTCAGCCTGGAGACAGGCAACCTCCTCCCTCCAACCAGAGAGGTACCTGCAAATAGCGCTGCATCGCAGCCTCCAGAAGATCTCCTAGAACACTGCCGCCCCACAACCATTGCACTGCACCACTCCCATCATGCCTTATTTTTGCGTCCCCTCTCCAGCTGCTCTGTATGCTTAATCTCTCCTCTCCTTACAAATCTCACCCTTCCTGTTCTGGGACAGCAGCTTCCTGTATTCTTCAGTAGTCTCCTTCTTCTTTGCTCAGAGTCAGACCACCAGCAGTTGGGGGGGGGGGGAGAAAGAGCTACTTTTTTCCTTTAGGAAAAGAGCTACTTTTTTCCTTTAGGGTTGCCAAAACTAATGTTTCTCTATGATTCTTCCCTTACTACTGCCAAACAGGAAGTTTCTGTTGTCAGTCAAATCTAGTTGCTATAAAAGTAGAATTGGCTTAGCGTGGGAGGGTGGAGGGGTGGAAGGAAGGGCAATTAGAAAGAAAAACGGTAGATTTTTTAGTTAGCTGCTTTCTGCTCTACACGCAAGATTTCTCTCTTCCAAAAGCTAGCAGCAGGAAGTTGTAATTGGAGTCACCTGCTTTTATACTGCCTAAGCCACACCCCCAATTAACCTTTCTCTCCCCTACTACTGATTTAGCAAAGTAAGTTGATACAGTACCCTTCCCAACACAGAAACACACACTGACTTTCTTTCTTTTCTATTTTTTTAACATAAATGAGACCCCCCCTCTACTTCTAATAAAGTATCTGTTTGCTTAATCTCAACAGGCACTGACTCCTGCTGAGATAGAAGTGTTAAATTAGTAAGAAAAACTGTAGCTTTTTTAGTTAGTTGCTTTCTGCTCTACAAGCAAAATTTCTGTCTTCCAAAAGCTGGGCAGCTATTTGATTAGTGGGGAAGATTACAGAGAGTCATGGTCATGGGGAATATTCAGGGACAAGGGAGGTCACCGGTGGGCACCACAGCGGTCAGTGCTCAGACCCGTGCTGTTCAATGTTTTCATAAGCAACATTTGGGAGGGCATTAGTGGCAAAATTTGCCTTTTTGCAGATGACACCAAGCTCTGCAGGAGGGCTGATACAGAAGAGGGAATCAGAAACATGAAGGAGGATCTGGAAAAACTGAAGAGATTATCCAGAATCTGGCAGCTGGGGTTCAGCTCCAAGAACTGCAAGGTCATGGATGTAGGGAGGAAAATCCAGAGGCAGAGTGCAGGTTGAGGGAAGGGGTGACCATCACAGTAATGGAGGAAAAAGACCCAGGGGTTACAATTACAAGGCATCTGAGGTTCTGTGCACAATTCAGTAAAGTGGTGGGTCAAGCTAACAGCATGCTGGGTTGCACAGGCAGGAAGTTCATGAGTAGAAGAAAGGAGTGGAGGTTATTCTGCCTCTGTACAGATCACTGGTGAGACCGCACATGGAATACAATATCCAGTTCTGGAACCCCTACCACAGAAAAGAACCAGTTGGAGGTGGTGCAAAGAAAGGCCACCAAAATGATTCAGGGACAGCAGGAATACTTGCATGAACAGAGGCTGGAGAAATAAAATACGTCCTCACTAGAGGATAGGTGAGAGAGACGGAGAGAGTGGGGAGAACATGATGGTAGAGACCTTTAAATACATGAAAGGTGTAAACAGGGTAGACCTCAGTGCATTATTTTGGACCAGCCACAACTAAAACATGAGAGGGAACAGCTACAAATTGGCAGAGGGCAAAGCCAGGAGTCATGCCAGGTGATACACCTTCTTGAAGATAGTATCAGAGGGGTCGAACAAGCTTCCTGAGGAGGTATTTGTATGTATTTATGGAGCAAGAGGGAATTTAACAGAGGTTCTCAGGTAATCGTTGGGGCTTTCCGGATACCACTAGATTTCCAGACTTACTGGCTTGTCAGGAATAGGGATAGTGGGCAGTCCGCACCTCGTTTGGCATGGATATATTTCTGGAGTGGATTCTTACTATCCAGAAAATGTATCCATCCTACCCAGTAGCAGTGGCCCAGATAATGGATACTTTTTGACAAATTGTCCCAGATGATTATCCAGCTAATGACTGGAATACCACATTATCCCTTTCAGGCAAAAAAATCAGGCTCTAAAATTGGATTACTAGGGTATCTGAAGTAGAGCTTTGTGGAATGCAGAATTCCACCGGCAGAATTTATGCAGGATGACAATTCCATTTCTGAAATGTTTTTCAGAATTTCTTTTTCATTCCCCAGAAGACTGAGAAACATTTCTATTCTGCAGAATACGTAATCTAATTTCTGGGTTTGAGGAAAATGAATCCAGGGTTTACATTAACAACTGAATACTATTCTGTGTCTTACGTAAGCCACCAATTACTAATCTGCAGTTTAAAAATAAAACTGAATTCCACATTCAATAGAAGTCCACGAAATTAGGCAGAATTTTCAAAAATTCTGAAGAATTCTGGGAGAAAGGCAATTGAAAATTCAACGCAGTTCTAATCTGAACTTCACTGTTTTTGTTTCATTTTACAGTTTTGAGCTAGAAAAGACACACTAAGATGAAGCTTGTTTTCAGATGCATGCTGGTAGGACAAGGAAGTTAAGTGACTTGCTTATAGTTACACAGTATACAAGTGGTGGTTGTGGGATTCAAACTCAATTCCCCAGGTTTGCAGCCAGTGCTCTTAACCATCATGCTGTACTGCCGTCCGATAATGATATAAGTACAGTATAACGAATAATGAACCCCAGCTATGGATGACAAACATAGGACAAGGAAAATATATCCTGAAAATCTGGCCCTCAGCAGAGCTACCCCAGATAAAGTTAACAACCTGGCTATCAAGATATCTGCTGGAGTGGGCAGGGAGCAGGTTAGGCACAGTCTGAGTAAATCTAAAATGTAAATGTAAAATGCATAGCACTGTGTATGGTCCAGATAATGCATCTTTGGAACTGGATCCCTGTCCGTGTTCCTCCATGGAGCGGGTGCAAGTTGGGCAGTAAAGTGGTCCGACAACTTAAACCAGGGTCCTGTAGAAGTTGAAGTCTGCTCAGAGAAAGTGGAAGCCATGGGGGGAGATGCTTTATGAGGAATGCCCTCAGAACAGGTCGTGAGGTAGAGGGAAGAACAGAGGATGCAGGGTAGGATGCTGTAAATCAGGAGCGCAGAGTGTAGAACAGAGGGGAACTCTGCTTCAGCTGAAGGCAGCAGGACATCTGGCAATACCAGGGGAAAGTCAGAGGCAGCTGGTACAAGGGCAGTAGAACAGGAAGAAGAAGCGAGCTGCATAGCAGTGGGAATGGTAGGCTGATCAAGACCACATAAATGCAAGTCAGGCAACATCGCTTGACATGAACTTTAAAACTTTGAAGAAACAGGTCCTATCAGCTTGCTGACAGGGAATACTAGACTGTGCATTCCTAAGATGACATCAGCAGCAGCTCTTCACTGAAACAGGCTTTTTTTTTTTGGACAGGTAGTGAAATCAGGGTTACAAAATAGCTCATAACTTTAAAATGAAGTAACATAGAACTCTAGTTTTTGGTATGTGATTTACTGAGGGTATGCTTATTCTTATTCTGCAATGTAGCACTTTTGGCCAGAGTTATGTCAGTTGCAGGGTAATCCTTCAGACTTACGGAACTGGAGACCAATTTGTCTGATTAACACAGATGCTAAGATTCTTGCTAACATTTTCTCTAACATTTTCTGTACGCATTTGGCAACAGTGTTACCTAACATTATCCACCCATTGCAGACATGTTCCATTCCAGGTCACATCATTCAAAATAACATACTACTTCTCAGAGAATTTATTGAATTCTGTAACAGGAAGGTAAAGCTCATTTCATTATTTGGATCAAGAAAAGGCATTTGATAAAGTTCCCAAGAGTACATCTTTCTGGTGCTACATAAATATGGGTTTTCGCAGATTTTAATTGACTGGATTAGACGTCTATGTTCCCACATAACTCTCCTCCCCAATATTAATGGGTGGCTGGGGTCTGGTTTTCCATTATTGAGAAATGGTGCAGCAAGGCTGTCCTTTAAGACCTGCTTTGTATGTTTTAACTTTGGACCCTTTGTTAAGTGCCATTGCTAATGCATTGCATGCAAGGCATTGAAAACCCACTATTGTTAGTAGACGTTAAAGTCTCTGCCTATGCTGATGACCTCTGTTTATTTGCTACAGATGAATCTTCTGGGTCAATAGCTATTTCTCTTGTACGAGACATTGTAAAACTTACTGGTTCATGGCTAAAAGAGTCAGGTTTTGCCTGCTGGAACTGACAATCATATTCTTACTGCTATTAATGGTATTGCTGTGTCTTTAGAGCCTATTAAGATTTTAGGTACTTACTTTGGTAATAATAACTTAGTTATGTTCAATTGGGATAAGGTTTTGGCTGCTGGGGCATTAAAGGTTGCCACTTGGAAATACTGGCAATTATCTAAAAAGAAAAGGATTATGGTAATTAAAACATTTTTGTTGCCTACTTTTCCTTGTCAGTGTCATTTTCCCTTTACCTCAACTTTTGGAAACTCAACTATTTAGTATTTATTTTCCAGATGGTGTGGGGCAACAGACTGAACCCTGTCAAAGGGATGTTTTTTATCTTCCAGTGAATCATGGGGGTCTGAATATGGCCCATCCTGTTATCTTTTGCTTCAGCATATTTTTGCAATCTAACGTTTTGCCTTGGTTCTCAGTTGCGAATCCTGTTTGGATGGACATACGAACATATGAAATTCCCGGCAGAAAAAGGCCCACAGGTCTATCAAGTCTGCCCGATTGAGCAGCTCTTAGTTTCATATTACTACAGCTGCCCCACCCCCACCCAAACCATTCCGTTCCTCCCCTTTCCTGGTCTTTCCCCCCCCTTTGTGTTCTTGTCTGTACTAATCCTGCCCTTGACTCTATCCCAGCCCCCTTAAAGCTATCCACTGTCCTCAGTTCGATTAACTCCTCCCACAGTGCATTCCATCTCGCCACCACTCTCGCTGTAAAGTAATGCCTCCTCATCTCTCTTCTGAACCTTCCCACTTCCAACTTCAGATTGTGCCCCCTAGTGACCTTTCCTCCCTTTAAGTGGAACAATCCTCCCTCTCTGACTTTGTTTATGCCTTTCAAGTACTTGAAGGTCTCTATCATGTCCCCTCTTTCTTTTCTCTCTTCCAGTGAATACATGTTGAGCTCCCTCAATCTTTCCTCATGCGGCAACTCCCCCAGTCCCATGATCATTTTCATAGCCCTGCACTGCACCCCCTCCAGTAATCTCGCATCTTTTTTGAGGTATGGGCACCAGTACTGCACACAGTACTCCAAATGTGGCCTCACCAGTGAGCTATACAAGGGCAGGATGACCTCCTCCTCCTTTCTAGAGGTGATCCCTCTGGCAATGCACCCCAGCATCCTACTTGCCCTTGCTGCTGACCTCCTACACTGTGCTGATACCTTCATGTCCCCTGTGACTATTACCCTGAGGTCCCATTCCTCCTCTGAAGCTGTTACCTGCACTTCCCCCAGCCAGTAGCTGGTCCTGGGATTTCTTGCTCTGAGGTGCATGACCTTGCACTTCTTAGCATTAAATCCCAACTGCCACTCCCTAGACCAGTGTTCGAATTTAGCTAGATCCTCTCTGAGGGCCTGTCTCCCTTCTTCATTGTCCATTTTTGCACAAATCTTAGTGTCATCTCTGAACAGGCTGATCTTACTCTTGACTCCGTCTGCAATGTCTCCAGCGAAGACATTGAACACAACAGGGCACAGCACTGAACCCTGCGGTACCCCACTTGTTACTGACCTTGGCTTGAATGTCTCCCCCTTATAACTACCCTCTGTTGTCTGCCCTGCAACCATCTCTCAACCCATCCCACCAGTTATTCCCCCACCCCATGTCCCTCAGCTTGCTCATTAACCTCCCGTGGGGCACTGAGTAGAAAGCCTTGCTGAAGTCCAGGTACAGGACAGCCACAGCATGGCCTTCATCAATAGTCTTAGTGACCCAGTCAAAGAAGTAGATCAAGTTAGGACAGGATAGGTCAGGATCAGCATGATCTTCCCGAGACAGACCCACGCTGTCTCTCATCCTGTAGACCATTACTGTCGAGAAAGGTTATCAACCTCTCCTTTAGAATGGTCTCCATCAACTTCCTCACTATGGAAGTCAAGCTTACTGGTCTGTAGTTGCCCGGTTGGTCCTTTGGTCCACTCTTGTGAAGAGCCACCACGTGAGCCATCCTCCAGTCCCTGGGTACCTTCCCTGTCTCCAAGGAGGTGTTGAAGAGGTCTGTCAGAGGGCCTGCCAACACCTCCACCAGTTCCTTCAGGACCCTTGGGTGTACACCATCTGGTCCTGGTGCCTTGTCCACCTGCAAGGCTTTAAGGCCTTTCAGAACTCTATCCTCTTGGACAACCCCCATCTGTTATCTCTGCCCCCCTTCACCCTTGCCCCCTTTCCCCTGCGGTATTGGGCCATCCCTTTCTTTTGTGAACACTGAGCAGAAGTACTCATTGAGTGCCTCTGCCTGTTCTTCCCCTTGTTCCGCCCATCCCCAATCCCTTTTGATTCTAACAATGTCATCTCTACAACCTCTTCTCCCTTATGTATTTAAAGAACCTCCCCGATCCCCTGAGCCAACTTCAGCTCCTTTGCAGCCTTGGCTGCCCTGACTGACCTGGTCACCTCCCTAGATGCCTTTGTGAACACCTCTGTATCCTCCTCACGACCAGATTATTTGAACTTAATGAAGGCTAATATTTTTTTCCCTCACCTTCCACTCCACTTCCTTGCTGAACCAGCTAGGTTTTTTGGACCTGGAGTGCTTACTCTGAGATTTGGCACACGTGTTTGTGGCCTCATTCAGTCCCTTACTAATGATTGCCCACTTCCGTTCAGCATCCATCACTGGGTTAATTTTAGCTAAATACCCCTCTAGGATGCTGCCCATTCTGGCAAAATCTGCCTTCCTGACATCCAACACTCTTGTCCTGGTCTTAGCTAACTCCTTCCCTCCCTGTGTTGAGGAGGAACCGCTCTGAGCGGTGGTCGCTTCCTGCTAGAGGGTCCTGTACTACCACATCCTGGACTTGATCACCATTTGTTAGTACCAAATCCAATATGTTCACCTCTCTAGTAGGTTCCATCACCCCTTGCTCTAGGGAGCTGTCTTGGATAGCCTCCAGCAGCACCTCTTCCATGGCGTGTGTCGTAGTTACTGTCTTCCAGTCAAACACAGGTAGGTTGAAGTCTCCAACTATAACTGTATTTCCCTTGCCATTGACCTTCCTGATTTGATCCCCCAGCTCCCTTTCCACCTACTCACTCTGTGAGGATGGCTTGTACACCACCCCCATCCTGAGCTTCTTACCTTTAGGGCTTTAGAGCAATACCCATATGGCATCTGGCCTCTCCTCCTCACTCTCTTCCCTGGTACACAGTATCCCCTCCCTGACATAAATGGCCACCCCTCCAGCCCTTCTCCCCTCCCAGTCCCTTCGGAACACCTTGTAACCTGGGATCGTAAGATCCCAGTCATGGTATTGGGTGGCCCAGGTCTCTGAGATGGTGGTAATATCTACCTCTCCCTCTACCAGCATTGCCTGGAACTCTGCCACCTTGTTTGCTAAGCTCCTTGCATTCAAGGATACTACAGTCCAGCTTGTGCCCTGCCACTCCTCTTCCTGTCTCTCCCCCTTCCACTTTTGTTTTGGTAACTTCCCCTCATTCTCCTCCTCCCTCTCTGGGGGGAGAGGCCTTCCAGTCTCTCCTGGAAGGTGCCTCCTCCCTGCTATCTGACTCAGCCCTCCCACCCTCAGTTTAAATATATGTTGTTTTTAAGGTACTTCTCCAGCCCCTGTACCAATGCCCTTGTACCCTCGATGCTGAGATGCAGCCTATCCTTGGCATAAAGCCTTTTAATTTTGCATGTCTCGCCCACTCCCCTACTACCCCATACCCCATTTCTGCACACCACCCCTTCAGCCACCCATTAAACTTCTGTATTCTTAGCTTCCTCACCGTGCTTGCCCTAGGTACTGGGAGTACCTCGGAGAATGTCACTGAGCTTAACCACCTGACTGCAGATACCCCCCACTTCTCTGAACCTCTCCTGTACTTCTTACACTGTACTGCCCTCTAGGTCATTTGTTCCTAGGTGCACAATGATATGAGGCTTCCTTTCTACCTTCTCCACACATTTCTGAATGCAGTGCCCTACTTTCCCTGCTGTCATACCTGGCATACACTCCACCCAGGTTCAGCTCTTCCTTGCTACCTTACTTCCCCATCTCACCCCCCCCCCCGAGTATAGAATCCCCTAGTACAAGCACTTGCTCCCCTATCCCTAGCACTTCCCCTATGATTTGCCCTCCTATGAGCCCATTTTTCCTCAGTGTCATCTTCTTCCATCCACTGCCCTTTCCCCCTCTTTTCTCCTTCAATTGCACCTCCACCTGCTCTCCTCCTCCTCTGTCCCTTCTGTGCTCACTCCTTTCCACAACCCCTCCCCCTCCACTACGTGTACCTCCTCCCACTGCCCCCTTGCATTTTGACTCCCTCCCCAACATGTTTTGGCCTTCCTTCCCCTTTATTTAGTGTGTTCATGCCAACTTGACCTGCTTCCCTGTCACTCCTCACTTCTACCCCACAGTCTTCCCTCTCACCTTGTACCATGTATTTCCCCTTCCTTTCTGGTCCCCTGACTTTTGTCCTATGGTGCCTTTTCCAACCTCCTGCTCTGTTTCATTAGCCAGTACTGTGTACCTGTTTGTTGTCTCCACCCTCCTGCCCCAGCCTTCCCCTGTAAACCCTCCCTGCCTCTGCATACCCTGACCCTCTTTTCTGTTTCCTTTCTGTCTGCCCATGTTCCCTACCACCTGCCAACACCCCCTTGGGCTTAGATATGGAGGGAACAATTTCAATTAGAATGGCACAGACCAAATCCCCATTTTAAGAAAACTGCTCTTTTTCCATCATATTTGGAGCCTTTTATTAAATTTATAAAGAAAAAAAACTTTCCTGGGATACCATTTGCACACAGCATCGGAAAGCCTTCTACAACTCTTTAGTTCATACTGATGTTGAAATCATGCCTGGAGTATCTCCTTTGCTCAGACAGGCTGCTTTATGTTATCTAACTGATAAACATACCCCCAGCACAGTATAGGGATATAGTCTGGTTATTCTGTCACGGTAAATTAACTGTGAAGGATAACAATAAACATAAAAGAATCATAGAATGATTTTGTCCTCGTAATAGTTGCAGTGCCCATTTTGAAATGATATATTTATTTTTTGGCTGTCCTTTTAGCCAGGCCTTCTGACATTAGGCTCTGCCTGGTCTGACCCTTTTTGGGCCAGTGTCTTCTATGACACCCTCATATAGGGCTGCTTACAGTCTTTGCCACACAAATGTGATCCCTCTGTGATGTTGCTTGTCTTATCATATATTGAAGTATCTGTATGGTACGTACATGTAAATTTGTTTTATAACAACCATATCTGGATCAGACAGTGCTTTTACATGTGACTGAATCTGCACTTCGAAGGGAATGTGCTTTGGAATTCTTTCAGTTCTCTAGAACTTTTTGGAGTAGGAGATGGAAACACTTTCCTTGGATGATTTTTTAATCGTACAATGGTTTGTATTACTGACTCTTCTATAGTTTCTTTGTAGTATTTACTGTGTTTTGTTTTGGTGTTTGATGGTTCTTTTCATGTATTATTAGATTTCTTTTAATAAACAGTTCCCCTGCTCTTTTCAAGAAGTGCCATGAAATCTTTTTTTTTTTTTACTTTTTATTCACTGACTTTGTATGTAGTAAGAGCACATGTCAGTATACAGGAAAGTAAGAAAGTGTAAAATACAGTTATGAACAGCTATTGTAGAAAAGATGGTTGTTGACCTTTTGATGCATCCCCCCGAGATCCAACTAGGAAAACATTGGATCTCACTGTAAGCAGTAACATTTAAAAAGTAAATAGCCACTACAGGCTATGGGCTAGGACACACTTGAATGACTAAACAGTAAAACAAATAGACTTCACATTCTGCAGTTACAAAAACCACAAAGGTCTACCCATCTTGAATCAAAAGGTGCCAGTATTAAACGAAGATTGGTTTAAACCCACCTGTCTGTCTCTAACATTGAGTGCAACTATGATAGAAAGACAAAGAGCACATGGGGCCTGATTTTCAAATGCTCTGTGAATACCACAAACCCCTGGTGCAGGGGGCTTGCGCCATTCTCTCGGCGCCGATCACAATCTTCATCCCTGTGCATCAAATGCAGCAAGTTACACCAGCTCCCCCCTGGTCTAACTTGTGCCATTTGGGGGACCCTTTTTGCAGGGCTTGTGCCAAATCTTTTGTGCAAGCTGCCATGAAGTGTGGAAACTGCCGCGACTGCTCCCAATGTACTAAACTTAGGTGCAGCTGTGTCAAAGGAGTTTGGTGCAGTTGAGTCAAACAATGGGGCTGATGCAAAAATGGGGTTCATAGTCTTATTGAACCTGTATTAGCTGTCTTCACATTTAGCTGAAACAGTGGGATTGTAAGATCCCCCCAGCACATACCTCCCGTGCTTACCCATGACCCAGCATATCCTGTGGATAGTCAAGATAATAAATCCCTTTATACACGCTATCATAGAACTACGACTGGGCTAGTAACCAAAAACTATGAGTTATAACAATTGTATTGACTATAAAATGACGGCTTCAAAGTCACTGTGTGCTGGTACCTGGAAAGCCAGACCCCCAATTGCCCAAACATAACCAACCATGAAGGAGTAAACGTACCTGGAGATTAAAGAAATACCTGAGTGTGAAATCAAAACTCAATCAGTAAGAAATGTCTCAAGCAGAAACATCCTGCCAGAAAAATTATAGTCTCCAAACTTCGGCTTTGGCACCATTTTATAGAGGGGAATGACACAGCAAATAATTGAAGTTGTAACTCAGATTAAACGGTAATACTGCAAACCTCAGAAATTATTAAAACAAAGTCAAACAGCACGGGGTAGGACTCTGCAACACATCGCTTGCCCAGTTCAGCTTGTTAAAGTGTAACTCAGTATTATAATCATTTGCACGTCAGTCCCCAACTGTCCTCAGGTGCTCCGTTCCTCCTCAAGTACCTGGTACGGATCCATCACGTGTCCTTTTCCAGATATTCAGTGTCACCCCTTGGGAGAACAGCTTCTATTTTTTGAAGCAGTTATCAAGATCCTGTATTCACTATAAATATGGGATTGTTGCTTATACTGCACCCGCAGTTACGTTGAGTACACATAACTTAAAGGAACATTGTACTCCTGCAATTTTCTCTTGCCACCATCAAAACTTGGGCTAGTGTCTCCTATGACACTCTCAAAGCTTTTCTGCCACTGTCCTATACTGTAACTGAAGTCCAGAAATATTAATATTTTTGTGTTGTCCATTTCAAGGTCCTCAGTTCATTTAGCTGCTGAGAGCATTGCATCTCACTGCAGCACAAAGACAAATTTTAATAGTAAAGTACTGTTTCTGGTCAGGTCTGCTACTCTGTGTGGGGTTGTTTCAGCTCCAATGTTATACTGCTCAAATCTAAAGCTAGGGCTTCTTGTAACCAGGCGGTTATTGTGTGAATCAGATCTGCTCCCTCAAATCCCTCAGCCAGTCTATTTACCCTCACATTCTGTTCACCTAGTAAATCCCTAGAATGCGCCAATCTGGAGTGCAAATGTTTGTTCTCCTTCACCAGGCAGGCTGAGGTTGCCAGCACCTTTTCCGCAGCACTTGCCATCTCCGCAACCTCTGTACCATGGAACTCCACCCCCTGCCTGACTGCCTGCAGATGCTGAGAGAAGGAATCAAATTGAAAATTCAGCAGTTCCATTGATTTGTATATCCTTTCCATCGATTTCTGCAAGGAGGGGGAGGGTAACTTCTGTATCAGCATTCCACACGGCCTCATTTACTTTTCCTCTATCTTCAGCTGGGATCTTTTTTTTTTGTGTTATCTCTTTTTCCCCCGCCATGCTACCGCTCTTGGCCACTCCTTCAGGCTGTGCCAAGGCACCTCCGATCTGTCCTGTTCCCATGCCCCATCCCTCACATATGCAGTCATCCCCAGAGTAATCCTGGACGTAACCCTTAGCAGGGCAGGCCCCCCTCCTCCAAGGGGAGAGGCACCTGTGGAGCAGGCAAGCGCGATACTTGGCCCTGGGGTATTGCTGAGGGATGGAGGCTCCCAGAACATTGACGGTATCAGACTGCCAGGTGGCCGTCATCCGGTCGAGTGCAGAGCCAGTTTCCATTTTTTTGGTAGTGTTCCCTCCTTGTGTGCTACTGCATTACCCCCGATCTCCACCAGAGGTCACTGCAGTGCGATGTACTCCCCTCACCCACCCCAGGAGAGGACTGCAGTCCTCCGGGCGCTCAATCCATCTCCTCCCCTGCTGACCCCAGGCGCCTTTAGTTCGTTCCCAAACCTGGGCCGCCAGCGTGGGTCGAGGTAAGGTGCCAGCGCCTCAACCCTCTATGCCACCAGGCCGGCCAGCTGGGGTCTTCGATTTGAAAAAGTCCTGGGAGGCAGTTGGTGTAGATTTTGGCTTCCCCATCTCTCCAAGTCAACAAAATTCAGAAAGATGATAGAAAGTCAGCCTCCAATTATATATAGTTTGAGTCAAGTTGGAGATGCTAAACTGTTTCAAGAAAATATTAATGCATTGGCAGATACTATAGGAAGAAAGAAACTCAAATTCAATTTGAACAAATGTAAGATCATGCATCTAGGCACAAAGAATAACAGATTTAAATATTGTATAAATGGGAGTATATTGCAGGCTATTAACTCTGAGAAGGATCTAGGAGTACAAATCAGTAGTGGTTTTATTTTTTCCAAATATTGTACAGAGGTGGTAAGGAAGGGCTATGGCATATTGGCTGCTATAAAGAGGAATATCGGGAGCAGGGTCAGTGAGGTGGTGGTGAAACATAGAAACATAGAATTTGACGGCAGATAAGGACCACTTGGCCCACCTAGTCTGCCCATTTTCCTACCTAACAGATAAGCTGCAGATCCTAGTTAACCAACAGCTTACTTCCTCCTATCCGCCACTAGGACTGCCTTATGCCTGTCCCATGCATTCTTGAAGTCCCCCACTGTTCTTGACTCCACGACCTCCTCAGGGAGGCTGTTCCATGCATCCACAACCCTCTCAGTGAAAAAATACTTCCTCACATTACCTCTGAGCCGTCCTCCCTCTATCTTCAAATTGTGCCCCCTTGTTCTTGCACATCTCTTTTTCTGGAAGATGCTACCCTCTTGGACTTTGTTAATTCCCTTGAGGTACTTGAAAGTTTCTATGATGTCCCCTCTCTCCCTTCTTTCCTCAAGGGTATACATATTAAGCTCCTTTAGTCTTTCTTCGTATGTCTTCTGGTACAGACCCTGCACCATTTTGGTTGCCCTCTTCTGGACAGCCTCCACTCTGTCTATGTCATTGCAGAGGTGGGGTCTCCAGAACTGCACACAGTACTCCAGATGGGGTCTCACCAACTGTCTGTACAGAGGGATAACAACTTCCTGTTTTCTACTATTGATGCCTCTTTCTATGCATCCCAGTATCCCCCCAGCCTTCCTTACTGCCTTCTCACATTGCTTGCCCACCTTTAGGTCATCTGATATAATTACCCCCAGGTCCCTTTCTATTTTTACTGTTGTCAGTATCTCACCCCCCATAGTGTACGCTTCCCCTGGGTTTTTGTTTCCCACATTGGGAACAGTTTGTTAATAATAAAGCTTATTATGCTAAGGATGGCTTACATTTAAATAGGTTGGGTAAAGAGACTTTGGGTCTTAGAATTAACACACATATAGATGTTTTTTTAGGCAAAACTCTGGAGTAGAAATTGCTAGGCTATTGCCAATTAGTGAACCTACAGTTCTGGAATCTGTCACATCCTTAAATAGTAAGGAACTAAATGCTAAATTACTTTTATTGAATGCTAGGAGTTTGAATAATAAAATGGGTGAACTTCAAGTAATATTAAATAATGAAAATATAGATATATGTGGTATAACAGAAACCTGGTTCAGCAAGGGCCAATGGGGTCATAACATAAACGGATATTCCTTATTTAATAAAAATTGATTATATTCAAAGGGTGATGGAGTAGCCATTTACGTCAGAAATAATATTACTTGCTCTGAAGTTGATTCTGATTTAGAACCTCCTATTGGTTTGGAAATTATTTGGATTAAAATTAAAAATAAACAACTCCCAGTTACGATAGGCTTATGTTATAGACCTCCATCTATGGACACTGCTAACAATGATAAGATGTGTGACTATCTGGAGAATATTAACTTTAAGACAGATATTATTCGTATGGGGGACTTTAACTTTCCTGATATAAATTGGTCCACTGGTACTGGACTTAGCAAACAGGAAAAAAGATTTATTAGCACTATGTCACATTTAGGACTTGATCAGTATGTCAAATCACCTACTAGAAACAACCATATTCTGGACTTAATATTCTCAAATATTAAAAGTATCAATGAGCCGGTTAGCACTATGGCCCCTTTAGGTAATAGTGATCATCAAATAATTAAATGGTCATTTAATCTCTCTGTTAATAAGTCTTGCGGAAAAACAGAATTTAAAAACTTTAATAGAGCAGATTATAAGGCAATTAAGGAATATATATTGAGGTGGAATTGGCAACAAGAACTAAATGGACTATTGGTAGAGAACATCTGACAAAGAATTAAAGAGGAAATCACATTTTGTATTGCTGAATGGGTACCTACTAGAATTAAATATACTGGACAGAAGAGGTCCCCGCCTTGGTTCACTAGTAAAATTAAAAGGTTAGTTTTATAAAAAAAAAAGCCTACAATAAATATAAGAAACATACCACAGACCTTAACTGGTCTAAATTTATAAATAAAGCAAAAAAGGTAAAAAACTCAATCAGAAGGGCTAAGCAGGAATTAGAAAGTAATCTAATTAGTTTACATCACGATAACAGGAAAAGGTTTTTCAACTATATTGGTTCCCTCAAAACTTCTCCTACCTTAGTCGGACCATTAAATATTGACAATGTTGATATTAATGATGAACAAATCATGACTAATGAATTCAATAATTATTTTGCTAGTATATTTAAAAAAAAGAGCATGTTTTTGTGTCTAAAACCTTCTAATTTGGACTCTGTAATTCAATTTACTGTGGCTGAAACCTATTACATTATGGATTCCTTAAAATTCTCCACATCAGTTGGTCCTGATGGTATTCCAGCTATTTTCATGAAAAATCTTTCGTATGAACTGGCGGGTGTATTAACCTACCTGTTTAATGAATCATTACATAAGGGAATTGTGGTTAAAGATTGATGTGATGCTGAGGTCATTCCTATACATAAATCTGGCTCCAAAAAGGAATTAAATAACTATAGACCTATAAGCCTAATCTCTACCATATGTAAAATCATGGAAAGGTTAATTTTAGGTAAAATCAGCACACATATTTTGGATAAAGGTTCAACTGATACATCCCAAAATGGTTTTCAACCCGGTAGATCTTGTCAGACCAATCTGATAGATTTTTTCGAGCCTGTGAGCGAAGCTCTGGACTTTGGCCTGCCTGTGGATGTCATCTATCTGGACTTTGAAAAGGCCTTTGATTCTGTCTCATATGATATACTTTTCAACTGCTTAGTAAAACTAGACCTTAACAAGTATTTGATCCAATGGATAATGCAATGGTTATCCAATAGAAGACAGCGTGTCGTTCTGAGGGGTTTTTATTCCCCATGGACCACTGTTACTAGTGGAGTCCCTCAGGGATCTGTCTTGGGGCCGGTGCTGTTTAATATTCTCATTGCTGGTATGGAAGCAAAAAACGGCAATTGGATTATTAAATATGCTGATGATGCCAAATTGGGAGGGATTGTTAACAACTCAGAATCTATATCCATCTTACAAGGTAATTTAAATCATATATCAGATTGGGTTAACACTCATAAACTGAAATTTAATATCAATAAATGTAAAGTTATGCATTTTGGAAGTAATAACTTATGTGCTAATTATTATATTGAGAACCACACTTTAAAGGTTATTACAAATGAGAGAGACCTGGGTGTTATTGTTAACAATAAATAAAATGTACCTAACACTTAAATTTTACTGTCAATAAAAGTTCTAGATTAAGTAACTGTTTATTTAGAAACATCAAAAGCAGAGAACCATCAATAATGGTCCCCTTATACTCCAGTATTATAAGAGCTAATTTTGATTATTGTTCCTCATTTTGTGCGCCTACACAGAGGGGTGATAAAGCATCTAGGGAGAAGGTCCAAAAGAGGTTTGTCAAGTATATAAAGGGAATGGGCGATCTGTCTTATGGAGAAAGACTTAAACGGCTCAATTTGTATAGTATGGAATATAGATCAATACGTGAGGACCTCTGCTTGCTTCATAAAGCATCCAGAGATGAATATTTGTTTGAAACATTACACTTGAAATGGAACTCTACTACAGTCCGAACTCGCTCGCATAATTTAAAACTATTCTTATCTATTAATCGAACTACGAAAAGAACTCAGTTCTTTACTCAATGAATAGTTCCAATTTGGAATTCTCTGCCTTATGACGTAGTGAATTGTGTAAATTTGACCCAATTTAAATCCCAACTAGAGATATATATATATATGAAGGACTCTAAGTTTGCAACCCACTTAGCCTAAGTGGCATGGTCATAATGGGCTTGTCCCTCGATCGTGTAAATAACCTATGAACCTATGTGCATTACTTTGCACTTCTTTGCATTGAATCTGAGCTGCCATACATTTGACCATTCCTCCAACCTTGCCAAGTCCCTTCTCATCCTTTCCACTCCATCTTGTGTATCAACCCTGTTGCAGATCTTTGTGTCATCTGCAAAGAGACATACTTTTCCTTCCGGTTCCTCTGCAATGTCACTTATAAAGACATTAAAGAGGACCGGTCCCATACTGAACCTCTGCGGTACCCGCCTAGTAACCCTCCTTTCTTCACTGTGTACTCCATTTACTACTACCCTTTGCGTCCTGTTGTCTAGCCAATTTTTTATCCAGGCTACCACCTTGGGACCCACTCCAAGGCTAGCTATCTTGTGTATTAATCTTTTGTGTGAGACTGTATCAAATGCCTTGCTAAAATCTAGGTAGGCCATGTCCACAGCCCCTCCCTGGTCTACTACTTTGGTCACCCAGTCAAAGAAATCTATTAGATTCATCTGACATGACCTTCCCATCGTGAATTCATGCTGCCTTGGGTCCTGTGCCCCACTGGCCTCTAGGTACTCAACAATTCTTTCCTTCAGAAGTGATTCCATCATTTTCCCTATCACTGAGGTCAAACTAACTGGTCTGTAGTTTCCTGCCTCTGTCCTGCTCCCACTTTTGTGAAGAGGAATCACATCTGCCCTCCTCCAGTCCTCGGGTACCACCCCATGCTCCCATGATTTGTTAAAGAGAGTAGTCAGTGGTGTCACCAGTTCTACCCTTAGTTCTTTTAGAATTCTTGGGTGAATCCCATCAGGCCCCATTGCTTTGTCCACCTTCAATTTTATTAGTTCTTTCAGAACCCTTTCTTCTGTAAATGGACTAGTATAGACCCCCATCTTCAGAGTGTTTCTCTTGTTTTGTTTAGGTAACTCCCCCTCCTCTTCCTTTGTGAATACTGAGCAGAAATATTCATTCAGTATCCTGCTTTTCACTGTCACCTCTACCCACATTCCCTCCCTTTATTAAGCTTCAGTATCCTCCTTTGGTCTTTCTTTCGCTCCCTAATGTACCTATAAAGGTTTTAGCCCTTCTTAACAGAACTGGCTATCCTTTCCTCGGTTTGGGCCTTTGCTATTCTCACTGCCTTCCCAGCCTCTTTCTGCTTTAACTGATAAAGTTCTCTGTCCTGCTCCTTCTGTGTTTCCTTATATTTCCTGAATGCTGTCCTTTTCTCCTTAACCTTCCCTGCCACCTCTTTTGAGAACCATAGTGGTTTTTTCCTTCATTGTGTTTTATTGATTTGCTTTACACAAAGGCTTATTGCCTCTGTGATGGCTGTTTTGATCACTCTCCATTGTTCCTCCACCCCTCCTTCTTGCCTGTTTGCTAGTGCTTTTCTGAGGCACTCTCTCATTTTCCCAAAGTCAGCCCGCCTAAAGTCCAGTACTCTTGCTTTTGTATGGCTTGATTGTATGGCTGTGTTTATCATGAACCACACTGTTTGGTGGTCACTTGTTCCCAGATGGCTACCCATTTCTAAACCTGAGATTCTTTCTCCATCCCCATTTGAAAGTACCAGGTCTAAGATTGCTCCTTCCCGAGTGAGTTCCAATACTAGCTGTCTGAGGCATGCCCCATGTAGGGCATCAAGAATGACCCTGCTCTTGGATGTGCCTGCAGCAAAGGTGCTCCAGTTAACATCTGGCATATTCAGGTCCCCCATCAACAATATCTCCCCTTTTTCTGCCATTCTAAGAAAGCCTTCTATCATTTCCTTGTCCATTCCCTCCCCCTGAGATGGGGGTCTGTATACAACCCCCATGCGTATTGGTGCCACTGTATACGTCCCTGGTGCGCCCCCTCATCAAGTAGTGTGGGCAGTTCTGGGCACCTTACTTGAAGAGGGATGTGAGGAAGGTAGAGGGACTGCAGAGAAGGGTGATGAAGATGAGGAATGGGATGCAGCGTAAGACATATATGAACATATGAAGAAACCAGCAGAAGAAGGCCATTTGGTCTATCAAGTCTGCTCGTATTGCAGGGTCCACAGCTTGAGCTAATGTCCCTGCTCTCCCTCCCCACTCTTCCCATCCTCCTTATCAATGACCCTTACCATCCCCCTATGACTGTCCCAGCCTCTCTTAAAGTTGCCCACTGTCCTTAACAAGTTTACCTCTTCTGGCAGCACATTCCAAGTATCCACCACCCTCCAACTTAAGACTGTTCCCCCTCGTGTTAAGGTTGCCACTCAGCTTAAAGAGACTCTCCTTAGCAACCTTATTTATCCCTTTCAGGTACCTGAAGGTCCCAAAAATGTCCCTTCTCTCTCTTTCTCCTGTCTTCCATGGAGTACACATTCAGTGCCCTCAATCTCTCCTCACATGCCTTACCCTGCTTACCGACTATCATCTTTGTAGCCCTCCTCTGGACCTTCTCCAGCAGGTTAACATCCTTTTTGAGGTGTGGGCACCAGTACTGAACTCCATACTCTAGATGCGGCCTTACCAGTGACCTATACAAGGGCAGTATAACCTCCTCTCTCCTACTTCTGATCCCCCTAGATATGCATCCCAGCATCTTGTTTGTCTTTGCTGCTGCTTTCTTGCACTGTGTGGAGTGCTTCAGGTCACTAGTGATCCTCACTCCCAGGTCCTTCTCCTCTTCTGATGCAGATACTCGGACTCCACCCAGGTAGTACTCTGCCCTAGGGTTCCTGGCTCCAATATGCATAACTTTGCATTTCTTGCCATTGACGCCAAGCTGCCAAATCACAAGAGGCTTGGGGCCTTGGGATTGTACTCATTGCAGTACAGAAGTACAGAGGAAATATGTGTCTGATTTTCAAGGCAAAGAAGGACAGGGATCTCTGGGAGTGTGTAGGACTAAATAAGAGATCCAACGTGATAATGAATAGGGGCCATCAGTATCAGCTGGGAGGGGACCATTATAATAAGAATCAGAGAGGGAACTGGTTCTTGCAGCACGTGATGGCACAATGGAATGCATTGTCCCCATCAGTGGTGTCCAGTCATAGCATGAATCAGTTCAAGTCTGCAGTACATAAATATTCTGGAGAAAATTGTCTTCAGCTAATTACATAAATTGGTGCAGGTCAGAAATGGCTAACACTACATAACCAGTTCACATCTTATGAATGCCCGGGCTGCTGGCTCTGCCCCTCCATGCCATGGGATCTTTAAAAGTCCAGCTGAGCAACAATCAGAACAGGCAAACAGGACCTCAGTTTAACGTCTCATCTGAAAGATGGCACCTCAGGAGTCCAGCATCCCCCCCCCCCGGTGTAGCACTGGAGTGTCAACATTGGATTTTCCACCAAGTGCCTGGTGTGAGGATAGAGCCCACAACCTTCTGATCTTCTGGCCTCAGAGGGAAGTGTGTAACCTGTTGAGTCAGTGACACTGACTGCTTCTGGCCTGAAAGAGGTGCCTGACAGCACATGGTCACCTACATCATCAAAGCACATCCACAAGCTACCCCAGGAATCACTACATAACAGTACAGGGGGTACCTCCCCCAGGAGTTACTACATAACAGTACAGGGGGTACTTCCACCAGGAGTCACTACATAGCAGTACAGGGAGTCACCTCCCCCAGGAGCCACTACATAGCAGTACAGGGGGTACTTCCCACAGGTGCCTCTACATAACAGTACAGGGGGTACTTCCCCCAGGAGCCACTACATAACAGTACAGGGGGTACCTCCCCCAGGAGTCAATACATAACAGTACAGGGGGGTACCTCCCCCAGGAGTCACTACATAACAGTACAGGGGGTACCTCCCCCAGGAGTCACTACATAACAGTATAGGGGGTACCTCCCCCAGGAGTCACTACATAACAGTACAGGGGGTACCTCCCCCAGGAGCCACTACATAACAGTACAGGGGGTACCTCCCCCAGGAGTCACTACATAACAGTACAGGGGTTACTTCCCCCAGGAGTCACTACATAGCAGTACAGGGAGTCCCCTCCCCCAGAAGCCACTACATAGCAGTACAGGGTGTCCCCTCCCACAGGAGTCACTACATAACAGTACATGGAGTTCCCTTCCACAGAAGTCACTACATAGCACTACAGGGTTTACCCTCCGACCAGGAGCCACTACATAACAGTACAGGGAGTCCCCTCCCACAGGAGTTACTACATAACAGTACAGGGAGTCCCCTCCCACAGGAGTCACTACATAGCAGTACAGGGATTTCCTTCCCCCAGGAGCCACTACATAGCAGTACAGGGATTCCCCTCCCACAGGAGTCACTATGTAGCACTACAGGGTTTACCCTCTGACAAGGAACAACTACATAGCAGTACAGGGAGTCCCCTCCCCCAGGAGTCACTATATAACAGTACAGGAAGTCCCTTCCCCCAAAAGCCACTGCATGGCAGTACAGGGGGTACCATCCCCCTGAAGCCACTACATAACAATACAGAAAGTCCCCTCTCCACAGGAGACACTGCACTGCAATACAGGTGGTACTTTCCCTTCCAGGAACCACTGCATTGCAGTACAGAAGGTAACCTCCCCTCCCAGGAGCCACTACTTAGCAGTACAGGGGGTACTCTCCCCCCAGGATCCACTACATAGCAGTACAGGAAGCCCCCCCAGGAGCCATTACATAGCAGTACAGAGGGTACACTCCCCCAGGAACCACTACATAGCAGTGCAGGGAGCCCCCTCCCACAGGAGTCACTACATAGCACTACAGGGTTTACCCTCCGACCAGGAGCCACTACATAGCAGTACAGGGAGTCCCTTCCCCCAGGAGCCACTACATAGCAGTACAGGAAGCCCCCCCAGGAGCCATTACATAGCAGTACAGAGGGTACCCTCCCCCCAGGAACCACTACATAGTAGTACAGGGAGCCCCCTCACCCAGGAGCCACTACATAGCAGTACAGGAAGCCCCCCCAGGAGCCATTACATAGCAGTACAGGGAGTCCCCTCTCCCAGAAGCCACTACATAGCAGTACAGGAAGCCCCCCCAGGAGCCATTACATAGCAGTACAGAGAGTACCCTCCCCCAGGAACCACTACATAGTAGTACAGAGAGTACCCTCCCCCAGGAGCCACTACATAGCAGCACAGGGAGTCCCCCCAGGAATCACAACATAGCAGTACAGGGAGCGACCTTGAGAGTGAAGCTCAAGAGGTCCTATAATGTCATAACAGCACCAGGAGGGGAACACAACCCAATTGTGATGGTTGCCCATACACTGTTTTTATGCAGCATGGTTACCCTGGAGTGCTTTGAGCTGGTATCTCCAGAGCCGGAGAGCTGCTCAATACTATATGCTCTCCCACCCTCATGGACACAGCAGCAGGGAAGACAAAAATAAATAGCACAACTTTCTCTTAATCTCTTTGGCACTGATGGTGCCCGATCTTCGCCATGTCTGTAAGTTGGAGTGAAACTGAAAGCTGAGTGCAAGAACAGCTAACACATGGATTTTTTGATGTCGGCAAGTGTTGTACCATAGCAGGTACACCAGAATTATGGTGCAACAACTTTTACCAAATAGCAAGCAAAAATCTAGAAATGTAATTGGCCAGGAGACATCACCTGACCATGCATTAAATCTCTATAAACACATGGTCAGATGCAGAATCTTATTTTCCCTCCTCTAAAAAGCTACTTAGAGTCATTTTATAAGTGTAATAAGCCTCTCTAGGGTGTGCATCATAGCATTTTAATGCACTTCCTAGGGGAATAAGGCCACTTGGCATTTGGCCTTGTGCCTTACTACACCCCTGGAGTGTGCATTAAAATCTTATAATGCACACCATGTCATGGTGTATGACTTACATATTTTTACCCCCACTCTTATTGTATCATTAAGGGATATACCGAAGGGGCCTGTGTGATAATGATTTATCTATACAAGTGCTGTTTGACTTCAGATAACCTCATGAGCGGTGTTAGCCTTGAGTGAGAGGTCCAAGGTCAAAAAAGACAAATACAGATAAATCATTTATCGCACGAGGTCACCTCTGCATATTTCATTTATGCAATAGGTTAAGACATTGCGTGATAGATTGTTTTTTATCATATATATATATATATATATGTTACATATTTATTTGTATTTCAGATGACACCTTTGAGCTGAGGGCTCATTTACAAAGGTTCCACATCAAGGCAATAAGGACAATAAGGTACACAACATAACATGATCATTACAATGGAACTTACAAAAAAAAAAAAAAAGACAAGTAAGGTTACAATAATAGCAGCCAAAGGCATAGTCAAGGAATTGTGTTGCGAGTTAATTATACAGTACAAGTCATAGTCAGCTCAGTGAAGCTTTGTTAGGAGTGGGTTAGTGGGAAAAGAGAAAGGACTGGTGGTGAGAGAGAGGGAGGAGGGGAGAAATAGGAAGGGCATTGCGTTGGGTATGTGGTAGATGGGAAATAGCAAGGCAGGAGGAATGGGGGGATGAAAAGGAACAGGAGACAGATTCATCCTATACCCAGTAGTGGGGGGTAGGAGAGGAGGAGGAGGAGCTGAGGCAGTGAGGAGGGATGCTTGAGGGTAGTATGCCTGGAGGGGCTTATAAGAAGCCATCACAGAAATCTTTTAAATGAGTAAAATTGGAAGGAGTTATTGGTGAAGTGGTGCTGTTCCTCGTTATTTGTGTTCTATTGTTATGGGCATTGCTAACGATGTGGGTGTCATGACACCAATGTCAGCGTGATTATGTGGAAGCTGATGGTTGCACTATTGGAGATAAATGTTTTTCTCCAAGATGGCTGCACCTTTTATTGAGGGTGTTTTTTCCAAGTGGTTTGAGACAAAGTGAGGTTAGTTTGTCTACAGTGTGGGGAGTTAAATTCCAAAAATGATGTGGCATTTGTTTTTTTCCTGTCTGAAGTGCAGTGGCGAGTGAGACTGTAGAGATGGAATCGGAGGTGCTACGTGAGACATGGTTGCAGCTGCTGTGAGACAGGAGAACCGGAAGGTCCAGTGAAGTGCTGAGGAGTTACGCAGTGTCAGTTCGTTATTTTGTAGTGTGTGTGGCTGGCAAAAAGGAAAAAAAATGGCTGCAATTTTATTTTATTTTTATTTTGAATGCCGCTTCTTGCAAGGGTTTCCTGTGTACATCACACCTGGGGAGAAAGACAGTGATTGGGTGGTCAGCTGGGAGAGCAGTGAGTGAAAGAAAATTATACAATGGCAAGAAAGAATGCTTGCCTCTGATTGGTCAGTCTGGGACTGTACCCGTGATGTTATCTGAGTACAACATCACGGGTCTTGTCCCAGAGCACACCCTCACTGTATTGATTCGTTGTATGTTTGTTTTATCTTCTCTTAAGAAACAAAGATATATTGCCACACTAAAGATCTACTAAAATCATTTTTTAAATATTTTTTTATTTTGTATAACAACGAGCCATTGTATAATAGCAATAATGCACTCCAGGATGTGGGTTGTGCTGGGATAACCTCACTACTGGGGTCATTGGATGCACTCGGTCTGCGGCTTTGTGCCCAAACACCCTAGGCGTGCGGTTATCCCAGCACAACTCACACCCTGTCATGCATTATTGCTTAAGTGAAATCACAGGAAAAAGATGGTAAAATGTATTATTTTCCTTGCTAAACAACAGTTTCTTGTGGTTTTCTTTTCTTTGCAAAAACAAGAGCTTCTTGGGGTTTAAACTCATTTTGTGGCAGGGTGACTGTGTGCATACATAGGGTGTGAGAGAAGAAAATGAAAGTTGAAGTGATGGAAGAAGTGCCAGCAGGTGGGGGGAATGGCCGGCTCAGTCATGACGACAGTACTATAAGAATAACCGGTGAGAATGAGCTGATTCTCAACATAGAGTTAGATCTTTTACATCAGGGGCTCAAGTACCTTTGTGATGTTAAAGATCTAACGAGGCGTTGAGAATCAAGCAAATTCTCAACCGAAGTGGGGTTATGCTATTTTATACAATACAATGAAAGCCTATTTTTTGCACTGCTTTTCACAATTTTACAACTGATTTTCCACAAGTATATACCTTGCAAGCAAGCAAGCAAGCGAATTAAATCTCACAGACCGATCTGAGTTAAATTAACAAGCATTTGTCAATGCCGAATGTTGGCTTGCTGGCATTGGCACTGGTGGTGCAAGAGTTAGAGTGATGCATCCCATTTCTGCATCAAAAGGGAATTCCGTCGATGTCTATTGCTTACCAATGTATGCACTTGCTTCAACCCTACTTGATATCGCTTTCCTCCTCCCATCCCTCTAATCACCTCACTTTCTTCCTCTAATCACCTCTCCTTATCTCTCTCCTATCTCTCATAATTATTTGTCCTAGTGCTACTTCCTCTTCTTAATTCACTTCCCCTATTTCTCACTCCATTTTCTCTCCTTCCCCTTCTTCCCTCTCTTTTCTCTACGCACAAACCTCTTGCAAGACTGTGTCTAATGTTTTGTAAGTAAGTAAAAAGTAAGTAAAAATTTATTTTTTAAGCGCTTTTCGATATCAAAGCGCTGTACAGATAAAACAATTTAAATACATACAAAATACATACATATAACACAACAGCAACAATAACAATATAATTACAATAAAATACAATAAATCACTCCCCATATGCCATTTGAAATAAATAAGTTTTTAGTTCTGACCTAAAGCTCTCAACGGTCAGGCAGCTTCGTATCCGACGAGGTAGAGAATTCCACAGGGTAGGGGCAGCATAAGAAAATGCCCGTGCTCCCGATGTTTTTAAACGAACCCTGGGAACCTCTAGCAATCCCTCGCCGGCGGAGCGAGTGAGCGAGAGGGACAGTAGGGAACAAGCAGATCTTGAAGATACCGCGGTCCCTGTTCGTGTAGGGCTTTATAGGTCAGTAACCCAATCTTAAAGGTGATCCGCCACTGAACCGGCAGCCAGTGCAGCTCGCGCAGCACAGGCGTAATATGATTCCTCATAGATGTCCCCATCAAAAGCCTGGCTGCTGCGTTCTGCACTAGCTGCAAGCGGCGGATATCAACCCCCGGCAGCCCTAGGTACAGGGCATTGCAGTAATCAAGGCGAGAAGTAACAAAGGTATGGACCAATGTCGGAAGGTCGGCCGGAGGAACAAGGTGTTTCACCCGAGCAATATTCCTCAGATGGTAAAGGAAGGAAGATTTGACAGCAGAAGACACCTGAAATTTCAGCGTCAAACTGTCATCAATAATAACGCCCAGGTTACGCACCCGGTCTGAGGTCGAGAGCTGGGCACCATCGATCCATATGCCCGAAGGGAGACCAGCCCTACAACCCGCCTCAAGGCGACCTGGGTCCACCACCAACACCTCAGTCTTATCCGGTTTAACCTTAGCCAGCTGGCACTCATCCAATCATTGATCTCGGATAGACAGTTGTTAAGTATAGAGACTGCATCTTCTTGCCTGGGACTAAAGGACAAATATAGCTGGGTATCATCTGCATAACAGTGAAAACCCAAGCCATATTGCCTAATAATGTCTCCCCATGGCAGCATATAGACAGTGAACAACATGGGTGCCAAAATGGAACCCTGCGGAACCCCACAAGGCAAAGAGACAGCGTCAGAGGAATAAATTCCAGTGATAACCCTCTGTCACCGCCCTGTGAGAAAAGATTGAAACCATTGCAGAACTGTACCAGACAGTCCACAATAAAACATGAAGTTCCAAAAGCACACCATGGTCCACAGTGTCAAATGCTGCAGAGAGATCAAGAAGCACTAGAATAGTACGAGCCTTTCGATCCCTCGCTATCAGGAGATCATTTAGAACCCGGACAAGAGCAGTCTCAGTACTATGTCTTTTCCTAAATCCCGATTGAAGAGTATCATAGACATTATGATTTGTAAGATGGTCATCCAGTTGCAGTGCAACCACCTTTTCAATAACCTTACCCAAAAAGGGCAGGTTAGAGACAGGTCTGTAGTTAGCTGGACAGTCCAGATTCAATGAAGGTTTTTTTAGGAGTGGTCGAACGACCGCCTCCTTTAAGGGTTCAGGAAAGATCCCCTGCTCCAAAGATTTCCAGACAATTTCAGCAGTGGTCGAACAGATAATATCTACGCAACCCAATAATAGAGGTGTAGGGCCCGGATCCAAACTACAACTGGTTGGACATACAGTCTGGACAATCCTCATAATGTCCATGAATTCCAGCCTACCAAAGTCAGACCAGGTGACACAGGTGTTTGTTTCCCCTCGCCGATCACTGCAAATCCTTGAAGAGTGAGCTTGGCTGATATCCGACCTAATGCTGGCAATCTTATCAGCGAAAAATCGAGCAAGCTTATCACACTTTATTTGGGAAAAATCTCTTCCATACTGTAGACAGAGTGGATTGCACAATCTGTCAACAGTCTGAAAGAGTTGAGCCGGTCGGTTTCGCACAGCAGCAATCTCCCTGGACAGGAATTCTGCCTTCTTACGGGATATTGCCGATTGATAGATAACATAATGATCCATCAATCTAAGTTTGTCAGCATCCAGGCAAGATTTCCGCCATGCCCTCTCTAGCCTTCGCCCCACTCTCCTCAGCTCCTTCAAAGACCCATCAAACCAAGGAGTCTTTGGGCACTGAGTGAGTGGGCGAACACGAACAGGAGCAATTTGGTCCAGGGCCCCGGTCACCGCCTTGTTATAGGCAATAACCAGGTCCCCTGGACCCATGCTCTCAATCGAAACACCCGATAGGTCCAGTACCGCCAATAGGCCCTCTGGGTTTACTCCCCTTAAAGGGCGATACTGGACCATCTCCGTAGGGGCAGACCTATTAGGGGGTGCCCCAAAACTGAATCTTATGGTGTGATGGTCTGTCCACATATTTGGTTCCACCTCCAAATGTGAAACATCCAAATCCAGTAGGAACACCAGGTTCAAAGAGTGTCCGCCTATATGGGTAGCAGAGGTAACTACCTGTGACAGGCCCAACATAGACATGATTGGAAGAGTTCTTTCCAAAGTCACGAGAGTTCATCGTCGACCCAGGCATTGAAGTCACCCAGTATTAGCCATCTAGGCGACTCCAGTGCCATGTCAACGATGAAGTCCGTGAACTCCTTCAGGAATTCACCACCATCACCGGGTGGACGGTAGATGAGGAGAATCCTGAGCTCTGCACCTGCTGCCAGGATACACTCAAAGGATCTGGTGTTACCCACTGGCACCTCCACAAGACTCAGATCTGATCTAAAAAAGATGGCCACTCCCCCGCCCCTACGATCCAGTCTCGGATGGTGCATTACCGAGAACCCAGCTGGAGCAGCAGAGTCTAAAATAGGACCTGCATTCTCATCCAGCCAGGTCTCGGTAATACATGCCAGGTCAGATGTTGCAACAAGATCTGCAATAATAGCAGTCTATTTTTTGCTATAAACAGGGCCCCTGGTGTTCTGCGGCAGCATTTTCTGATTTCTGCGGCATGATTTATTCATTTCTCTGGCAGAATGCAGTCCTGTCATTAGCTAAATATGATGTGATGTCATCAATGACATCATATGCTGAGCATAGAGGAGGGGCTTCAGGATAAACGAGGTGGGAAAGAAAGCCTGACACTATGGAAAAACAGTATATTTATATGAAAATTCACCAAAAGCAATGAATTCTGCGGCACTATATATATTCTGTGGCATGATGCAAATTCTGCAGCAAATTCTGCAACCACAGAATTCCAGGGGCCTTGGCTATAATATCTAGTCATCCTGCTAAACCTCTAGGTGGATCATGTCCTTAATTCCTCTCTGATATTTTACTTGGGCCTCAAAATCCTCAGTTTCTTCTTGATTCATCTGTTAAGACTTTCCTTCTTACCTCTAGCTCAAGCAGGTTTATCCTGGTCATGCTCTTTTCCCTAACACTGCTTACTTGAACAGCGTATGCCTCCAACTCTGCTGCTCCACGTTGTCTTATCTAGTCATGTTTATGCAATCTCTCTTTGTCATGATTTGCCTATTCCTGCATATGTAACCTTTGCTTGTTCATAACTGTTTGTACTTGTTATCCCATGTACTATTGGACTGGTGAATGATTATATGTGCTAGGTTAGTCATGTTTATGTAATTTCTCTTGTCATGATTTGGTTTTTCTGGTTTCTGTAACTTTGTTGTTCATCATTATCTGCACCTATTATGCCATGTACTATTGGTCTGTTGTACAGTGTTGTGTTCTGTACTCTCCCGGGTCATGCCTGAAAATAGTAATTTTATGGCTGGTGCACTTACCTGGTCAACAAAAACTAAATAAATAATAGGAATGGCAGTGAAGTATTGAACTAAAGCCAACCCCCGCCCACCAAAGAATGAAAGATGTTGGGGGTGTGCCTTTGGGTCATCGGCCATGATGCTTATGCCATTCCACCTCACCCCACCCTGCAGATAGCAACAGGTGTCATGGTGTGCCTTGGGGTCTTTGGCCCTTATGCTTACCCCTTTCTATAAGGAACTAAGCGAGATGGGTGCAGTATAGGAGAATGGGGTGAACGTTAGGGCTGAAGACCCCAAGGCACACCTCAATGCCTGTCAATGGCTGCAGGATGGGGGTGGAATGCCTTGAGCCTTACATCCAATGAACCCAAGTCACACCCCTGATGCCTGTCAAGTCTGTACAGGGTGGAACGTTACAGTTGGAAACCCTAATGCCCTGGGCTTTTGTTTGTATTTTCACTTCAAATTTTCAACATGAGTTTTTTGGAACCCCACCTTATGAACAGTGGCAGTATAATTTTGTTACTCAATCCTGAAAGCTGATTTCGCACAGTGACTGCGCCATTTGGTGCTACAGGTGCAGAAACACATTTTTGGCAGGATGTGAGAAATGACTGCTTTACTGTTATAAGGTGGTGAGAAAAAATGGCACTGTTGAAAATCTGGAGTAAAAATAAAATAAAAAAATGGTGAAGTTACGAACGTGCGTAGAAATTGCACAACGCACACTCATAACGCAGTCATTTTTTTGAATTTTCTTCACCAAATTTGCAACATGGGCTTTTTGGGACCTCCCCTCAGGAACAGTGGCACTGTCATTTCGTTAATTGGTCCTGAAAGGTGATTCTGTGCAGCGACTATGAAATCTCCTTTCGGGACCGTGAAATGAAATGACAGTGCCAGTGTTGATGAGATGGGATCCCAAGAACCCCATGTTGAAAATTTGGGGCCAAAATTCCTAAAAAATGGCTGAGATATTAACCTAAGTTGCCTGGCACTGGGCTCCCAGTGTGCCTAGAGGTTAGAGGAACAAGGTGTAAATGAGCTTGGTACATCCAGTAGACCAAACCTGAGTTTGATTCTCACAACCTCTACTTACATACTGTGTGACTCTGAGCAAGTCACTTAACCGCCCAGTGCTCCCAGGTCACCCCTGAAAACAGGCACTTGTGCCTAGTGGGCATTACCCAATTACCAAAGACTAAAATGAAAAAAAAAAAAAGTTGGAAACCTCCTCATTGAGTCCCATTATACAGCTTACCTTCGAGTCTTCATTTTGCGGTTCGGCTTTGAAGATTGCAGACATGTCCCGGTCCACATAAGATGACAATGTCTGACCTCCAGTGGTAAGTATGGGGTGAGGGGTGTGTGAGAGGTGGGTGTACAGAAGGAGGTTTGGGATGGAGGAGGAAGACGGCAAGACAACGATGGACCATTTCTTTTTTTACAGATTCAAAAATATAACCGGTGAAGGACAGTTTTCTTCTTTCACAGGGAAAACATTTTTTTTTATTAATGTGGGCACACTAGGGTGGGCTCCCAGTGTGCCACAATAGTGGAGTAGGGCATACCAACACAGGGATTGGGTACCCCGATGTCAGTAAATGATTTAGAGGGGTTTGGGGGAGGGTGACCATCTGACACTGAGAGTGGGTATCCCAGTGTTGGAAGAAAATAAAAGAAATTTCAGCACACTGGGGTGGGCTCCCAGTGTGCCACATTAATGGGGGGGACATACATGTCAACATGGAGATTGGGCACCCCAATGCCGGCTTTTCAGGACTGTGTGTCAGGCGGCAGGAGCTGCCATGTTTTTGCATACTGGGGTGGGCTCCCAGTGTACCACATTTAATGGGGGGGGAGAAATACATGTTGACGCAGGGATTGGGCACCCCCCATGTTGGCTTTTCGGGACTGTGTGGCAGGTGGCAGGAGACACCATATTTCAGCACACTGGGGTGGGCTCCCAGTGTGCCACATTTATGCCATTTCATAAGTCGCTCATAACTCCGGCCATGCGCATTACTATGCATCTGCCACTGCAATAATGAAATTGCACCTGATTGCAGCAGCAGATTTCTTTCAAGTTTTTGGCTGTCTTTGAAGTCTACTGCCATCGGCAGCGTGCTCACTGATTGGCGGCTGAGGGACGCACCCACTAAAATATCCCCTGCATTGGCCACAACACTGACACACCTTTGAAATGTGCTACTACCACAAGATGTTGCTTGCGCCAACATAAAAATAAAAGAAAGAAAAATGTGTAAAACTCTCTACTGCTATGTTTTTCTTGTTTTTTTAAAACTATTTACAAAGTTCTGATATACTTTTTCGATGGGTTTCACAGACTCTGAGTCTGAGTAAAAGTCATGCTGTCTCTTGTGTGACTTGTGTGGCAGTGCCTGTTTTTTTTGTATTATCTTTTTTATTAATTTTCATAGACAGAGTAAAAGCACATCTTACAAATGACCACAAACAGGGTCAGTATTAACAAACAAACACAAGACAGTCGCAATCATACGGTTAAAAGTCCATCATAGAGTCCAATATGCATCTTTGATGAATAGTAGGTGAGAAATTAGAGTGTCCATAATTTAGCTAATTTCTGTGAGCTGTAAAAAAGAAGACAGGGAGAAGAGGCAGACATCCACAAAATTACAGCCTGATAGCAAAGTAGGTGAGCCTTTTGGGGGAGTGGAGAACCAGCCATAAGGCCCCTAATGTGTGCAAGGAGTACCCAAGGGGGAAGAGGTTCCATCATTCCAAGGCCTGTCTTCCCACTCTCCAACTAAGGGGGAAAGGTCAACCCCCGGCTTGTGCCTCAGCCAGTGTCAGCAAGCTCAGTAAAGGTTCCCAAATTGTAACAAAGTAATCCTCCTTTTCCCTCAAAACAAAAGATAGGCACTCCACAGCTAGGGCCTGCATGATTAAATTCTTCCAGGCCTGTATTGTGGGTACTAAGCACAACACCCAAGTGTTCCGAATACAGTGCCATGCAAGGGCCAGTGGCACCTGGATCCAATGGGGAAGCAACTCCCATCCCTCCTCCCTGCAATCTTCCATCCCAAAGAACAAGGCGATGGACGTCACCACCATTGGGCGTCCTGCCATTGCTGAAATCTCAACAGCAACTACTCTCCAAAAGGCTTGCAATACTGAGCACACCCAAAAATAATGGAGATATGTGCCAATCTCAGCGCGGCATCTACCACAGAGGGGGGAGATTGCAGGGTGATACTTATGAACAGTCTGGGGGGAACAGAAGAGCTTATGTGAAAACTTAAACTGCGACTCCTTGTATTTATTGCAGATTAATATCCCGATATGGGATTGAAACAATAACCCTCAGTCCTCTTCCCGGATCACAATACTCAGATCCCGTTCCCACAACGCGTTGCTTCTCATAATGAGATCTGGTATTAATTGTCTATCCTGCTTAACTGCTTTCCTGATTGTGCCCTTAGGATCCCTTCAGGTAGCATAAATCAGTTGTCCAACTGGGGCCAGAGCTGATACCTCCGCTGGTTCCCTATTCAATCCCCTCCAGAAAGCCCTGACCTGTAGGTAATGGAAGATGTGTGCATGTGACAGGCCCATTTCCCTCTGCGGGTCCACAGAATAGCATAGCCTCTTTCAGTTGTGTAGGTTGCCCAGGCATCCCACCCCCTGAGTCTCCCAATCCTTATATCGTCCATGAGACATACTGGTGAGGAAGAAGGGGTTCCCCACAATCAGCACCAGCAGTGTCTCATCTTCCAATGCACCCCTTTGGTGTTTGATGCAGCTCCACACCTCTAGAACCCACTCAACAAGGGGGTTGGGAGCTTCCAACCACATATAGGCTTGGCTGCCCTTCCTGGAGAGGTATGCCGACAACCAGCCAGGGGCTCCCAACTCCTTCAAATCCATCCTGCCAGTCACTGAGGGTCAAGTCACCCAATCAGAGATATATCTGTGCTATGTCATTGCATAATAGCTCTTGAGGTCAGGAAAATTCAACCCATCCTTAGAAGCAGCTGCCCTGAGATGCTGGAGGCTCATCCGGGGGCGCTTACCCTGCCACAGGAAGGCCGAAAAAAAAACCATCAGAACCTTTCATGTCTGTTTTTGTAAGTTCCATTGGGAGCATCTGCATTGTGTACAGTATTCTCGGGAAGATGTTCATTTTTTAATTACATCTTTTTACCCCTCTGCTGGCCAGGGAGTGGAGGCAGCTTCCCTTCTCCATCACCCCTTCACCCCTGTTACAGGGTCACGCTGCCCTCGATGGTGGGGGTTGGGGTTTTCTGTAGTTGCTTGTGTAGACTATTGAAGCCCTGAACCCACCCCTGGGGATGCTGGTAAGCAGGTCAAGGTCCAGGCAGGAAGCCATGTGGAAGCACGACTTCTGCCAAGCACCTAACAGCATCTCCTCCTCTCGACACCGTCTGCTAGTCGGATCAGTGCCCACCATCCCTCGGAGAGGACAGCTGTCTACTGGTGGCTCAGTCCAGCTCCTCCCTCCCCCCCCCCGCTGACTGCCAATGACCTGGGCTCATTCCTGAACCCGGATGACCGGTGCAGCTTGAGGTGTGGCATCCAGTGCCTTAACCCTCAGCATCACAGGGACAGCTGGATGTTCATTTTTATCAGGTTGATGCGCCCCATCCAGGATAGGGGCAGTGCTCGCCACCTTCTCAGTCCCCCTTAATTGTATTCACCAGGGAGGCATAATTCAACCGATACACAGAACTCAAATCCTTACCTACCTGAATCCCTAAATATTTAAAGGATGTGGACACCTCTCAAAGCCCACAAGTGCCATCCCCCCACTCCTCTTGTCCTCAGCCCAGAGACAGCAATTCTGACTTCACCAGGTTAAGTTTGTAGCCAGAAAAGGCAGAAAACTCCAAGATCACCTGGAGTAACACAGGCATGGATCTAAAGGGTTTGGTGATATACAATCCACAGGAGTTTCTGGCACTCGCTAACCCATGAGGGATGCAAAATAAACAACGTAGGCTCGTAGCTTTCACATTCAAACTGTTTAATCCATTCCAAGTAAGCCTTTGAAAAAGGATGTTACTAGTCCAAAACATGTCAGGCAATGTGTCTGTATTTTTCTTACTTCGAATGGATTAAACAGTTTGAATGTGAAAACTACGAGCCTAAATTGTTTATTTTGCATCTCTCTCATGAGTTTATTTATTTATTAGCTTTTGGTGACCGGGTAAGTGCATTAGGCAATTTGACCTGCCTATTTTCAAGCACGACCCGGGACAGTACAGAATACAGAGATACAAAATAAACAGTAGAAAATGGTACAGTATCCAAGGGCAGGACCTCGCACAAGAAGGTCAAAATACAAATCGACATCGTTAACATAGGTGACCCACGAAGGGGGAAACAAATGAAAACAAAATCAAGTTATACCTGTACTGGACCCAACCCAGGAAGGTCTGACAGTGTGGATTACATTCAGATAAACAGAGAGAGAAGAAAAACATAACAATGAGAAGGAGTTTAACACAATAGAAATATCGGACAGGACAAACAACAAAAAAGAAGGTTAAGAACATTTGCAGACATCGTGTGTCCTTAGGTAAGAGGAGAGTGCTGTCTTAAATGAGTCATGAGATGTGGAGACCCTGATATGAGGAGGTAGTGAGTTCCAGAATTTGGGGGCAAAGTGGGAGAAAGCTTGTTCACCCATTCTTGTTGAGCAAGGGGGAACAAAGAATGGGGGGGGCAGAGGACCTCAGGGAGTGAGCATAAGTCACAGGGACTAACACAGCTCCAAGAGAGTCAGGTCTGGGGATATGGGTAAGAGAGTCGATAAAGCATCCAAGGGTGTAGGAGCGCAAGTCATTAGGAGCAAGCCAATTTAAAGAGGAGTAGAGGAGACAGTGGTGGGTGAGTCTAGAAGCAGACAGGGCAAATCTACAAATAGTATTGTATATAACTTCCCACTTGTGGAAAGCAGTAACACTAGTCTGGGACAGGACTGGTAGAGCATATTTAAGCCCTGGAAGGAGGATACCCTGGGCTATGGAAATCCTTGCAGAGGGGGTAAGTGAGTGGCGAACTTTGTAGGCGACGCCAGTCTTCATGTTGAGACCCTTGCAGATCTCATCTATATGAGAGGAAAAGTTTAGAGACGGGTCAAGTGTCATAGCCAAGTATTTAAAGAAGTCCATATTGGATATAGCAGAACCATCAAGGCAACGGACCTGCAGACAGGGGGTAGCTATCTGGACTTTTCTGGGGGATCCGAAGAGCATGGCATATGTTTTGGGTAGGTTAAGGATCAGCTGATTCGAGGAGAGTCAGGACTGGATGCTTTGGAAGGAGGAGGATAGTTGATCACTTATGTCAGTGACAGAATTAGAGGCAGTGAAGAGGACCAGGTCATCAGCATACATTATAGCTCAGGAGTGAGTAGGAAAGGAAGGAATGTCATTGATGAAGAGAGAAAAGAGCAAGGGGCCTATCATGGAATCCTGGGGGACATCACAGGGGAGGATCTCTGAGGAACAGATGACTTTATTGAAGGCAACAACTTGTGTACAATTGCTAAAGTAGCTGTTAAACAAGACAAGGCGAAGCCTGCTGCACCAAGCATACGAAGTTTCCTTAAGAGTAGGGGGTGGTTGACTAGGTCGAATGCCTTCATGAGGTCTACAGAAACAGCCCCAGTAAGGAGACCCTTATCCATGTTCATCTTAACCTCACTAGTAAACAGGGTCAGGGCTGTAGTGGTGCTGTGTCCAGGCCTAAAATCATGTTAGGCAGGTGTCTGGATCTTGAACTTCTGGAGATGAGAAGAGACCTAAAACATAGAACATAGAAACATAGAATTTGATGGCAGATAAGGACCGCTTGGCCCACCCAGTCTGCCCATTTCCCTATCTGATGGATAAGCTGCAGATTCTAGTTAATCAACAGCTTACTCCCTCCTAACCCCCCCCCCACTAGAATTACCTTATGCCTGTCCCATGCATTCTTGAATTCTACCACTGTTCCTGATTCCACAACCTCCCCAGGAAGGCTGTTCCATGCATCCACAACCCTCTCTGTGAAAAAATACACTTTCTAACTTTACCTCTGAGCCGTCCCCCCTCTATCTTAAAATTGTGCCCCCTTGTTCGAGCACAACTCTTAATCTGAAAGATACTACCCTCTTGTACTTTGTTAATTCCCTTGAGATACTTGAAAGTTTCTATCATGTCCCCTCTCTCCCTCCTTTCCTCAAGGGTATACATATTAAGCTGCTTTAGTCTTTCCTCGTATGTCTTCTGCTGCAGACCTTGCACCATTTTGGTTGCCCTCCTCTGAACAGCCTCCACTCTGTCTATGTCTTTGCGGAGATGGGGTCTCCAGAATTGCACACAGTACTCCAGATGAGGTCTCACTAACTGTCTGTACAGACGGATAACAACTTCCTGTTTTCTACTGTTGATGCCTCTCCCTATGTATCCCAGTATCCCCCCAGCCCTCCCTACTGCATTCTCACATTGCTTGCCCACCTTTAGGTCATCTGATCTAATTACTCCTAGGTCTCTTTCGATTTTTGTTGTTGTTATTAACTCACCCCCCATTGTGTACTCTTCCCTTGGGTTTTTGTTTCCCAGTTGCATTACCTTGCACTTCTTTGCATTGAATCTGAGCTGCCATATATTTGACCATTCCTCCAACCTTGCCAAGTCCCTTTTCATTCTTTCCACCCCACCTTGTGCATCAACCCTGTTGCAGATCTTTGTGTCATCTGCAAAGAGACATACCTTTCCTTCCAGATGCTCTCCAATGTCACTTATAAAGACATTAAAGATGACTAGTCCCAGTGCCAAACCCTGCAGTACCCCACTAGTTACCCTCCTTTCTTCGCTGTGGACTCCGTTTACTATTACCCTTTGCGTCCTGTTGTCCAGTCAGTTTTTTATCCAGGCTACCACCTTGGGACCTGCTCCAAGGCTGATTAACTTGTATATTAATCTTTTGTGTGAGACTGTGTCAAATGCCTTGCTAAAATCTAAGTAGGCCATATCCACAGCCCCACCCTAGTCTACTACTTTGGTCACGAAGTCAAAGAAATCTATTAGGTTTGTCTGACATGACCTTCCTGCTGTGAAACCATGCTGCCTTGGGCTCTGTGCCCTACTGGCCTCTAGGTACTTAACATATCTTTCCTTCAGAAGTTATTCCATCATTTTCCCTACCACTGAAGTCAAACTAACTGGTCTGTAGTTTCCTGCCTCTGCCCTGTTCCCACTTTTGTGAAGTGGAATCACATTTGCCCTCCCCCAGTCCTCAGGTACTACTCCATCCTCCCATGATTTGTTAAAGAGAGTAGTCAGTGGTGTTACTAGTTCTACCCTTAGTTCTTTTAGAATTCTTGGGTGAATCCCATCAGACCCCATTGCTTTGTCCACCCTAAGTTTCAAGAGTTCTTTTAAAACCCTTTCTTCTGTGAATGGACTGATATCGACCCCCCTATTCAGACTTTCTCCCTTGTTTGGTTTAGGTACCTCCCCCTCCTCTTCTGTTGTGAATACTGAGCAGAAATATTCATTCAGTATCCCTGCTTTTTCACTGTCACCCTCTGCCTACATTCCCTCCCTTTTATTAAGTCTCTGTATCCCTCCCTTGGTCTTTCTTTGCTCCCTAATGTACCTATAAAAGGTTTTATCCCCCTTCTTAACAGAGTTGGCTATCTTTTCCTGTTTGTGCCTTTGCTATTCTGACTGCCTTCCCTGCCTCCTTCTGCTTTAACTGAAAGCTCTCTGTCATGCTCCTTCTGTGTTTCCTTATATTTCCTGAATGCTATCCTTTTCTCCTTAACCGTCCCAGCCACCTCATTTGAGAACCATAGTGTTTTTTTCCTTCTCTTTGTTTTGTTGATTTGCTTCACACAAAGGATTGTTGCCTCTGGGATGGCTGTTTTGATTATTCCCCATTGTTCCTCCACCCCTCCTTCTTGCCCGTTTGCTAGTGCTTTTCTGAGGCACTCTCTCATTTTCCCAAAGTCAGCCTTCCTAAAGTCCAATACTCTTGTTTTTGCATGGCTTGACTCTATGGCTGTGTTTATTGTGAACCACATTGTTTGGTGGTCACTTGTTCCCAGATGGCTACCCACTTCTAAATCTGAGATCCTTTCTCCTTCCCCATTTGAGAGTACCAGGTCTAAGATTGCTCCCTCCAGAGTAGGTTCATACACTAGCTGTCTGAGGCATGCCCCTTGTAGGGCATCAAGAATGACCCTGCTCTTGGATGTGCCTGCAGCAAAGGTGCTTCAGTTAACATCTGGCATATTCAGGTCCCCCATCAACAATATCTCCCCTTTTTCTGCCATTTTAAGGATGCCTTCTATCATTTCCTTGTCCATTCTCTCCCCCTGAGATGGGAGTCTGTATACAACCCTCATGCAGATTGTGGTGCCATTTCCTGAGTGTGGATAAGCTTCTCAAGTAGTTTGCAAAGAGTAGGTAGAATAGCAATAGGTCGGTAGTTAGATAAGACTTTGGGGTCACCTTTTTAAACACAGGGGTAGTCCTTGCAGTTTTCCAGACCTGTGGTACAGTGGAGAAGGAGATGGAAAGGTTACAAAGTCTTGTAACAGGTGTGGCTAGGATCGGAACTGCCAGTCTAAGAATCCTAGATTCAATGCCATCAGGGCCCGCACTTCCGTGAATCGGAATAGTTTTAAGAAGTTTCAGAAATTCAAGACGGGAGACAGGAGCAAGATACAGTGGATGGGCAAGGTCATCTTGGTCTGGCTCAATGAAAAGATGGCATTGGGCTTAGGAGGGAGATGTCAAGGGAAACTTAGTAAAAAGGGAGTTAAAGGCATTTGCTGTAGTGGAGGGGTTATTACAGTTGATATCATTTACGATCATCTCTTTGGGTGTCTCAGACCTGTGACTCCCAAGGATCTCATTTATTTGGGACCAGTATCTCTTAGAGTTAATGAGTGCCAGAAACTCCTGTGGACTGGATACTAGATGAGTTTCTTTTTTTTTTTCCATACACATTTTTTCTGTCCCAAGCCCTGGCAGGCGGCAACGGCCCGCCAGATGGAGGGACTCTCTCTCTCTCAGTCTCACAGCTCCCATGCTAGGTGGCCCTGGTAGTTCCCCCATGGATTGCCCCCCATGGCAGGGCCAGGAGAAGGTTGCCGGCTTCTCGCTCCTCCTGGAGACCCAATCCAGAATCCGGGAGCTGTGGACCATCATTGAGCCTGCCATGCTTGCTTTTCCTCCATTTTTGCCCATCCCCCCTCCCTTCCAATGCGGAGACACTGGTTCCAAGTCTTCTGACCTGTACTGCCCTCCAGCCAATGCCAGAGGGCAGCCAGCAAGCGGGAAGACTAGCCTCCCTCTCCCCGAGAGAGGAGAGCAGTCCTCTGGATGCTCAATCCTCTCTCCCCCCTGCCAAACCCCAGCAGCCCAGGCTCGTTCCTGAACCCAGGTTGCCTGCATGGTGCGAGGTGTATCAACCAGTGCCTCAACCTCTAGCACCACCGGGCCAGTTTACTAGGTGAGTTTCTTGAGCACCATGCTCCAAATGCACACTCCTTAAGGTTCATGGGTTGGTAATACATAGGAGCAGGTCATCAGCATATAAGGTGACCTTATATTCCCTCCCTGGTTCCCTAAGATTCCCATAATCTCCGGCATGCTATGTGATGCAAATTGCCAATGGCTTGATGGCCAAGGTGAAGAGAAGGTGGGGGGGTAGGGGGTAGCCCTGCCGTGTTCCTTTGTAAAGAGAGAAATTATCAGTGGCAGAACCGTTGACCAAGACTTGGGCTTGGCATTGCCTTGTTAATGATCATGAAAGAGACTGAACTGTTAAACACACAGTTCAGGCCAAAAAAATCATGCTGAGAGGCACAAACCCAGGTGGACTGGGGCAATCAAGGTATATTTCTGGCTGACTTGGAGGGTATTTGGTTTTCACATTCTTACTCATGCTAGGCTTATGACCAGAAGGGTGAGTTGACCACGAGGTGCCTGGTCACTCACTTGAAGGAATGTTTATGTTTTGATTGAAGCTGGATGTTGAGGGAACGGGTTCATTTGTGCCATGCAGTATGGCTGAGGTTTGTTCTGTGTATTTATGAGGTTAGTTTTTTTATTTTTTAAACTAACATGCTCATTGTTAAAATGGTGCTACCAAGGTTACTGCAACAGGAATGAGTGAGTGCAGTTCAAACAGCCAATTTTGAATCAGCATGCAATTCTGCTGTCTGCTGTTCGTGAGAGCTCTGCTATTGTGTAGGATTGCTGATCACTGCTGTAGTTGGCCCATAGAGCAAACCTTGTTCTTCACATTCCAAAATGTTAAGAACAAGTTCTGTATTCTGAAATGTGAAGAACAAGGTTTAGGAAACAATGAGAAAACAGACTTACAATGCATTATAAAGCATTATGCATAATATGTAATTATATGTATTTATTTATTTAATCTTCAGTAACAACCTTTGAGCTAGAAGCTCATTTACAAAGGTTCCATGTCAAATAACATAAACAAAGCACAACATAAACTTAAACAGTGTACAACAAGTAAACAGGTACAGTAGTTGAAAATTGACGGCACAGAACTATTATATACAACCTTTACACAATACATAGCATATTATTACTTGAACAGCAGTGATCAACATCTGAGGAAGGACTCAGGATACTCTGCAGCACCCAGATAGTTAGGGATGATTACCAGTGTTTAGCCTAGAAGTATGGGAAGCGAAGTGGAGCAGGGTTGAAAAAAAATGTGGGCGCAAACAAGGAGGAGGAAGAGCAGATCTAGTGTGGGAGAGGACATGTAAGGTTAAAAGAGGGAGAAGGATATTTTGTTTTTTTGTGACAGTGTAGCAGAGGTAAGGTATGCATTATTATACATAACATTGTATTATACCTGGTTGGGTATCGGGCAACAGGGACCAAGAAATAATAACTCCCAGTCTCTGCTTGCTTATTTACATTAAAAAAAATAATTGAGCTGCAACACAACTCTCAATTTCAAATTGCTGCCATGTTTTTTCTCTCACTTAACGAGAGCTGCACCCCAGCCCACCACCCAGTGATGCTGGCCGCCCCCAGTCTGTGACAGTTTCCAGGACAATGTACGAATACAGCATTTTTTTAAACACATAGTTTTACTGGCAGACATGTTTCCTCCTGATATCCTGCTCACACACACACACACTTTGCCACCACTTCTCAGCTCCCACTGACATGCCGCTCACTTGTGCTGCTTCCATATCATTGCTCCTGACTGGTAATGAAATCAACAAAAATGTATGTAAAATATGCTAAATATTACAAAACTGACATAAGGTTTAAAAAACAATGGATCTCATCGCCGTGGTACTTGGGGAGGAGACAGAAAACAAAGTAGAACGTTTACTGGAGAAATCAAAAAAACGCTCTCAACCTCAGCAGTGGCCTCTATTCAGCACAGAGCCCTCTAGTGGAAAACTACCAGTAGAAGGACTATTTTATATTAAAAAAAAACAACAACAGTTTTTCAAGAATTTTTAAACATTTAATTTTACTTTTTTAAATATTTTATTTATTTTTCCTTGCATAGAAAACAAAAGCCCCTTTTCTAAGCACAATAATATCCTCTAGGGTGGAAGGTATGGGCTATACTAGAACTTCCAGTAGCTATAAGGCCCTCTGCCTGTGGCATCAGCCCTCCTTATGCCCCAGGCAGTCCAGTATAGCCCAATACTGCCCTCCCTGTCAGGCATTATTGCTAGATAACTGGGCTTTACTGAAACACCCAGGGGCATAATGAGGCCTGATGCCACAGGCAGAGGCATTATAGCCCCTAGAAAGTACAGTATACCACATACGTCCCACCCTGGAAAGTATTATTGCACTTAGAAAATGGGTTATAGGTGACAGATTGCAAAATTAAAAAAATTAACTAAGAATGAATAGTCCCTCTACTGGTATATGTACTGGTAGAGAGCACTGCTGTGTTTATGAACCTTTGTATAGGAGACAACAAATGGTGAGTGTAGATAGCCATAAAAGGAGAAACCCCAATTCTACTTAACTTTTTTGTAATGAATACCTTTTGATACTGTTTACATTCCCAATGAAGTTCCATCGCACTAACAGCTGTTCAGTTCACAGATAGCTTTTAGGAGCTGGAGTGACACTGTTAGTAGCGGGGTGATGTGAGAGTGTTGGATGAGAGCAGCAGTAGTTTCTCTGTTTCCTCTCTCACAGGTGGAGACGTGCGGCCAGTTTGTGGCACTAGACAGTGCGCAGAGTAGTCAGGTGGGGGAGTGGAGAGTGGATGGCTGGCTGGAGGACATGGAAACCATTAAACAAGTGGGCGGCATTAAGGAAAGGTTGGTTTGGAATACTAGCCAGTTTTTTTTTAATTTTATATGATCAACAAAAAGTGACAAAGAGTCAGGGTGAGACGGTCACCAGCTGGGTAAAGGAATTGTGCAGGCAGGCTGTCTCTTGCTCGCTCAGATAAAGGAAAAAAATGTTGGGCAGTAATTTCACAGTTTCTACATAGGCAGTGATTTTAGGGGTTAAAAGGGCACTTGGCACAGGAACTTACTAGGTGGGCATTGTTGTGCCATATATGCTCATCTTTTCAAGGCTGTTAGCCAATCAGAAGGCTGGAAAACTTCAGCCCATTTTCTACTGTAACTTGTGAGTTTTTTCAGCACTCACTCGTCATCTGTGATTTATCATCCTATCCCCTCTCAGATGAAGATACTGTAGTTGCATATATAGTATATAGTTACCGCCTATTGTGTATGGAAATCCATTCACTCAAAAACTGTTCCATAGTTGTGATGTCGTTACTACAGTACAGCAACCTTCACTTCTGAAATTCTTAGTGCACTGCCAGCCCGCTTCTGTTTTAAATAGTGCGTGAAGTCGTTGTAACATGGTGATCGCTAAGCTCTATGTTCCCATTTTTTTTTTAAAGTAAGCATATTTACAACTCATTTTAGAAATTAATTACTAATTAAGGCATTGAGTAGACTGTTCGCAGCTAGGTTTGTGATGGGTTTTATATTTGTAATCCACTTGACAACTGGCAAATTTGGGGGGGAACAATGTTTAAATATAAGTTTAAAACCAAAAAAAAAAACATGCTATAAAAAAAAACAAAGTACGGCAACATATGTGCACAACACAGCACGTGTTCCCCTCTTGGATTTGAGAAGACATCTGGAACCAGATATTCAAAACTTTGCACTGGGCGCAAACTGTTTGCGCCTGGTTTGCACGGGTCCACTATATTCAAAAGGCCAAATACCGCAGCCAAACTACAGTAGTGCTGGGCAAAGGTATAATGTATGCAAGGCGCAAAAAGAGGGGGGTGTACATGAATACAGGCACAATGCTATATTCAGTGCATTAGCACTGTGCAAAGTGTTTTTGCATTACTTAGTGTGACACTTTGCGCGGTGCAAATTACTGCCCAGGAAAAGGTAGTCTTAACTCTGGACAAACCTTTACATGGCTTTGTGTGACTTTGCGCAACATAGAACCATGGTTTATGGAACTCTGTAATTCACAAGTGTGAATTATGGAGTTTGCGAGGGTCTGTCACCGGTGGTTTGTTGACCCTAACCAATAAATATTAAATAGAGAAAGAAACCAGACATGGAAGAAACATGCTGCACATGGACAGCACCTCCTATGTTGCCATCATCTTGTACTAGTCCCAACCATGCCAGGCATCAATTGGTGACTCGGCACCAAGTGGACACCATGGCAGCGTGTCCATAATGCACACACCTGCAGACCTCCCTTTGGTGGACACCAACATAATCCCGCACACACATGCAGCACTGGGGGCATGGAGGGTGTTGCGGGGAGGGTGTAGAGGTGGCCAGTCTGCACCACATACTGGGTGCTGCCACAAGGCTGGGGCAGTCCATGCAGTGCAAATGGTCCAGTGTCGGGAATACCCCAACACCAGTGTGCCTGTCTGATGGTATGTGCCCCCCCAGCCACATACTGCACATCTGTACAGACACCACAGCACACACAGCCAGTCGTGTATATGTCACTGTGAGTATCCCATGCCAGTGGTGCAGCATCTGTGGATCACACAACAGCATAACAGTAATGTCCACTGTCAGTACACCTGCAGGATGGGCCTGTCACTGTGTAAGGTGCAACAGTCACTGATGCCCTACACACCATAGGCATTGCTGTGTCCCTCACACTACTGCCCCCTTTGTTACTGTAGTGCCTGCTGTGTACTGTAGCAGGAACTACAGTTTGACAATTGCATGCAGCACCACCACCTGCGCCTGTGCTGCGTAGTCCCCTGGAGCACAGTATTCTATGTGGTTCTGTACAAATGTAGCCTGCAGCTACCACCATGAACCTCCAGACTGATCTACTGGTGGAGCTGTGGGCAGACCCAGCGAGCCCCCCGCACTTCCAGATTGACCTACAGGTGGAGCTGTGGGACCCTGCAATAGTGCTGGGCAACCTGCATGCAATAATGACATAATGAGATGCTAATCTGGCTGTTTGCCCACAGACTGCCTAAGTAGGCTCATTTGCATGTCACTTTTGAATATAGAAAATGTTTGCCCCAGGCAATCATGATAGCACCAGGCAAATGGCTTAGCTCTGCGCAAAAACTGAGCAAATGTGTCTGCGCCACACAAACGTTTCAGAAACATGGTACATTTCTGCAGAATTTCACATGTGCTGGTGCTTACAGCTTTAATGAATCCACTCCTTTGCTAGCACACACATTGGCCACATAGTTCACCATTACCTTCCTTCACGTCGCTGTGCACTGGACTGCTGTTGTGGTTTGCACTTCCTGGTTGCTATATTCAGAGCTGTCTTATTTCCTGGGCTATTTTTGCACTATACTCCCAGCCCAGTTTGCCCAGCTTCCTTAGCATGCTATATTCAGCAGGTTTAGCGCCGGGGCTATCCCATTTGAATATAGCAGGCTATTGGTTCTGGGCTAATTTAGCATGCCGGGCAGTGCTAATTTGGCCCCGGGGCAAAGTTTTGAATATCTGGCCCCAGGGACCTCTCGAGCTTCGCTGTAAAGGTCAATGGACCTTCACGGACTTGGGAAGAACTTAAGAAAAGGCTCAAAATGTGTGCCCTGATCCCTATTTAACTATTTAAATTTCTCTTAGGGTCTTTTTGGAAACAGTGTGATTGTTTTGGTTGAACTTCAGCGTCTTTTATCAAATTGTTATTTAAAATAGGAATTAAATCACGTAACATGTCTGTCTACATTACTTGTGTATTGTTGCACATTACAGAAACATAGTAACATTGATTTTGATGGCAGATGAGGACTGCTTGGCCCACCTACTCTGCCGATTTCCCTACCTATTAAATAAGCTGCAGATCCTAGTTAACCAACAGCCTGCTTCTTCCTATCCCCCACCAGAATTCCCGTATGTCTGTCGCATGCATTCTTGAATTCCCCCACTGCTTTTGATCCCATGACCTCTTCAGGATGGCCATTCTATACATCCATCACTCTCTCTATGAAAAAATACTTCCTCACATTGCCCCTGAGCCATCCCCGCTGTATCTTCAAATTGTGCCCCCTTGTTCTTGCATATCTTTTCCTAAAAGATGCTACCCTCTTGGACTTTGTTCACTCCCTTGAGGTACTTGAAAGTTTCTATCATGTCCTCTCTCTCCCTTCTTTCATCAAGGGTATACATATTAAGCTCCTTTAGTATTATACTGTAAATGTTTTTAATGTATGGATACAATTGTAAATGAGAGTTTCTCTCAAATTGCTTTGCAATAAAATTGATGATGATGATGATGATGTTGTCAGGGTATGGGTGAAATATGGACAACTGGACAGGGACCGGACCAAAACGGTACAATCCAGACCTCCTGATCTGACCAGACCAGTGGGACTGGGTGCAACTTGCATGATCTGGCTGTTTTGACCAGAACAGTCTGTTTTTTACCGTTTTAGTCCATCTGTTCCAGGTGGTCTGGATTTCATGTAGGGTGAGGGGGATGGATGAAATCTGGACTGTTGGACTCAGACTGGATCAAAACAGGAAAAGATCCATCCATCCAGATTTCCTAATAATCTCACCCTAGATGAATTCTGGACCAGCCAGAATGGATGGACCAAAACTGTAAAAACCGGGCTGAGTGGGCCAGCTGAAACAGCCAGACCGTGCAAGCTGTACCAAGTTTAGCTGGACCAGCTGGTCCTTTTTTTATATATATAGCTGTTTCTACAGCTCTGGCTCTGGCAGGGCTATCAGCCCCTACCCCCACCCCACGGAACTGCTTTCCTAGGAACCACCTGAGTACTTCTAACAAATTTCCATGGCAGCGCCTAGGGATGGCAGTCTGTTCTCCCTCTCGGAGCTCAATCCAGTAGGTGGTGGTCCTGGGTGGCAGTGTGGATCTAGCAGTGGGCTGGGATTCATTAGGCAGAGCCAGGCTTTCATGATTTTCTTCCCTCCCTCTGGCAGCATGCCGTGACACAGGTGTGCATACGTGTAGAGGTATGCACGCACCATGCATCTGCTGCTAAATGTCCCCCTCTGAGATACGCCAAATCCCATGCCACTATGCCTCCACATGCTGGCAGTCTAGGAGCAGCGTAGCTTGTCACCCCTCTGTGGGAGAGGAGAGCAGTCCTCTGGCCACTTCGTTCTCTTCCACCCTGGCCCTAGAAACATAGACTTTGATGGCAGATAAGGACCACTTGGCTCACCCAGTATGCCCATTTTCCTACCTATTGGATACACTGCAGATCCTAGTTTTCCAACAGCCTACTTCCTCCTACCTCCCACTAGAATTGCCTTATGTCTCTTCCATGTATTCTTAAATTTCTCCACTGTTTTTGACCCCATGACCTCCTCAGGATGGCAATTCCATGTGTCCACCACCCTCTTTGTGAAAAAATGCTTCCTCACATTGCCCCTGAGCCATCCCCCCTGTATCTTCAAATTGTGCCAACCCCTGAGGGCCCAAGCTCACTCCCAAACTCGGGTCATTGGCGTGGCAGAAGGTAAGGCATCTAGCACCTCAGCTCTCCACACCACTGTTTTTGTCCGATCCAGGTCAGGCAGTCTGGATTTGACCAAATCCCTGATGTCCTCTCAAATCCTCAATAGGAACACATGCTCTGTTTTATATAGATGCCCATACTTGAGTCAGACAGTTGTATATACCCTGTATTCTCATTGTACATGACAGAGAATCAAAAATAACCTGGATATTTGTTACTCTGTAATTTCACAGCTTTTGCAATAATGCCTTATGGAATAGGTATCTTACAAATAAATTGTGTTTTCATTATTCTTGGTTATTTCATACATTCTTTGCATACAACATAAATTAAGTTACAGGGCCCGATTCTCAAAGCTCCTGCCATGGCACAAGGGACTTATGTCACAAACAATGGCACAAAGTGCCCCTTGCACCAAACAATGCATCGGGAGTGATTCTCAAAGGTAGCCTGTGTCAAACCCAGGCTGCAGGTGCCAAAGGAGGCCTGCGCCATCCATACGCTGCAAAATGGGCCATGGCATGGTGCTAGGGGGCATGTGGCAGATGCAAGCTGCCACATCCCCTAAATTGGGATTCTCAGAACACCTTCAGAGGGCCCAGTGGTGCTGAGGGTTGAGGTGCTGGATGCCACACCTCATGCCACGCCGGTGACCCAGGTTCAGGAATGAGCACGGGCCACTGGGGGTCAGCAGGGGAGAGAGAGGATTGAGCATCCTGAGGACAGCTCTCCTCTCCTCTCTCGGGGGAGGGATCTAGGGATAGCCTGGCACCACAGTGGCCTCTGGCGGAAGTCGGAGGCACTGCCATGCTACAGGGCTTGGAAGAGGGGTTGCACTGAGCCGTGGCGGATGTCGTCAAGACGTCATTGCATGTCCAGGCTCAGAGTGGAGGGAGAGGATGTAATGACACAAAAATACCCTCCTCCAGTGACAGGCGATGGTGCCTCCTACCCTCCACTGTCCACACTCCCAATGTCGGGCTTGCCTCCCTGCAGGCCCCCGGTCTGGAGCTCAGCACTCTAGATAGAGCGCCCTGGGCAGATAGGGTGGCCCTTCCCCAGAGGGTTCAGACCCAGGGATGTGCCAGACTGGGGATGCGGGGAAGACATGGCCACGACGGGAAGTAGAGACAAGAGAGGCATAGGAGGTCACCGGAGAGAGTTCACTGGATCAAAGGAGGCAATAAAGAGAATTAGAAAAAAAAAAAACACCTTCAGAGGGGAAATTTCTAAGTACTGCTAAATCAGCCAGGGTTGGTCTAAGGGTACTTAGAAATTTGCCCTCTGGGAGTGTTGAACAGTTTGCGGCAATGTGCCGCAGTCCCCCTTCCCCAGCCCCGATACCCATTTATTAAATTAATGAAGTCCCTGGAGATCTAGCGGACCCCCCCCCCAATCTCTGGTGATTCTCATAACTATTTGTTTTATGTCATTCTCTGGTGATCTAGCAGCCACCACCCCAAGCCCCGATCTCCTTATACTTAATGTAATCAGTCCCTGGTGGTCTAGCGGACCCTCGAGTCCCAATCCCCTTAATAATATCATTATCAGTCAAATACCATTGCCACAGTGACAGAAATACCATGAAGACCATTACAGTGACAAAATCAGCAGTTTGCTGTAATGGACCATGGTATTGCTGACATTGCTTTCTCCAGGAATTTTGCCCCTTCCCCGAAACAACTCCAACTCAGAGTTGATAATCTATGATGCGGGGGGTGCATGGGGGTGATGCCCCCCGCAAAAAAACACTTGTTTCCCCTGACAGCACAATGCCAACTGTTGGCATTGTGCCATTGCTGTAATGCCAACTGAAAAAGTTCCTGTTGCTGCAGCTTGGTGGAACCAGTATCAGGCCCTGGTGGCCTAGCAGCCCTCTCAAGTCCCGATTCTATTATCTTTAATGTAATCAGTCCCTGGTGGTTTAGCGGCCTCCCCAAGCATCGGTACCAACATTATGCAAGTAATCAGTCCCTAGTGGTCTAGTGGACCCCCACCTCCCCACCTCTGCAGTTAGTGCCCACCACCCCACTACCCCCCCCCCATCCCAAACACAAGCTGGCCACTGGCACAGCCCTCCTCTCACCACCATGCCTGGTCACCAATTGAACTGTCAAGGAGCACGTAATATATAAGTATGCACTCATTGACTGACAGATCACTTGAGCTCGCAATCAAGGAGTGCCTTCTGTTTACAGTATGTGCTCTGTGACAGTTCAGTCGGTGGTCAGCTGTGGTGGTAAGAGGAGGGCTGTGCTGGTCACTGGCTTGTGTTTGGGATGGGGGTAGCAGGGTGGTGGCACTAACTACAGGGGTGGGGGATGGGAGTCTGCTAGACCACCAGGGACCAATTACTTGCATAATACAGGGACAAGTACTTGGGGGGGGTGCTAGACCACCGGGGACTAATTACATTAAGGATAAGGGGGATTGGAACTTGAGGAGGCCATTAGATCACCAGAGACTGATAATAGTACTGTTAAGGGGATCGGGACTTGGGGGAGCTGCTAGACCACCAGGGACTGATAATAATACTATTAAGGGGATCGGGACTTGGGGAAGTGCTAGATCACCAGGGACTGTGTAGGTACATTGTCGCATGGGCACCTGCTGCTTGCAGCAAAAAGTCCAGATGTGCCCTCTGTTTGGTGCTGGGACCCTACCTGATGGAGAATCTGGTGCAGGGTCCCTGATGCACCAGCAATCGGTGCAAGCCACCTTTGGCACAGCTTGTGTCAACTTTTGCAAATTGGGCCCATAAAGTTATTCTCAACGTGGTGCTAAACAACTCAGAAATGGCAAGTGGAGTATGGGTTGGAGAATCACTGGGGTTCAGTGACCATAACATCATTTGATTTGAATGGGCGTGGGTATCAACATACCCTTGTCAGAAGCTTTCTGGATTTCAGACAAGCAGACTTTTTTTTTTAACCTTGTTTTTATGCACCCTACTGCCTCCTCTCTCCACTCTCTCAGACAGCCCCTCTTACACAATCCACCCCATCATGGTCTGTCCCTAGAGTACTCGGTTCCACTAACCTAGGTGCCCAGATAACCCCCCTGGGTATGGTGAGGAGGGATCCCCTGTTCTTACCTCCCCAGAGTCATACATACTGTGACGTGGACCCGGTACAGCGGATTCTGCCTTGACTAGCCAAAGACGTGCAGTGAGGTGTCGTCACCTAGGAGAGAGCGAGATGTTTTTCCCTTGTTCGTCCCCAGACATCGGTGTGCAATGAGGGCCAATGAGCTAGGAGGTGCTCTGAGACATGCTTCCTGCTCGGCCCCTCTGCTGACATCTGCCCAATGCTCTTACTGCTTCCCCCAAGTACCGCACCTTCCACCTGGGCTCCCTCAGGTGGTGGTATTGCGGCAGGAGCATGCAGATGACCCCTTGGAGAAGGAGAGCAGCCACTGGGTGCTCCATCCTTCTCCTCCCCATCTGACCCCCGGTGGCCCGTGCTCATTCTCGAACATGGGTCGCCGGTGTGGTACAAGGTAAGGCGTCCAGCGCCTCAGTCCTCAGTGCCACTGGGCCAGCTAGACAAGCAGATTTTGATCAGGTGAAGGTATAAGTCAGGGGAGAGTTAGCTGGAGTGTACAAAATCAGGGGAGTGGAGCAGAAGTGGGGAGAAATTAAAGAGATCATCCTTGAAACAACCAAACAATGCTTGAAAATGGTTACCAAGGGTAATAAGCACAAGAGACCAATCTGGCTGTCTTAGAAGGTTAGAGAGGCAGTGAGGGCCAAAAAAAGGGCCTTCATTGGCTATAGTGAGAAACAAGTGGATGAGGAATGGAGCAAATACCAGGCAAAGATGAAGGAGGCCAAGAAGGCAGCTGGGGTCACAAAAGCTAACACAAAGCTGTATATTGTGGAGGCGACCAAGGAAGGGGAAATCAGTTCTTTAGATATATCACAGAAAAAAGAAGACGAGAGGGGGAATTGCTTAGCTGGCAGAGGGGGCAGGGTAGTAAAGGAGGACAAGCAGATGGCAGCCATTTTAAATGACAACATCTGCTCAGAATTCACAGTGGAAGGTAGCAGGCCTCTGCTGGAGACCAGCATAAAGGATGCTGCACAGGGATCCCAGAAATGGGACAGGTGGTAATAACAGGAGAAAGGGTTAAAAAAGAGCTTGCAGCCCTTGAGAAAGATAAGGTTCCAGGGCCAGGTGGAATGCATCTGATGGTGCTCAGGGTACTGGCATCAGAATTGGCTGGACCCCTGGCAGGGCTGTTCAATAGCTCACTACACTCGGGGTGGTTTAAAGAGATTGGAGGATAACAGACGTGCCGTCGCTCCACAGGGGAGGAGACAGGAAGAAATACTGCAAACAAACACACACACACAAAGATGGTGCTGCTGTAATAGGCTAATAGGCAAAGAAAACACAGGAATACAGCGCACATGAAAAGACCAGCATCAGACCTATAACTTTATTGTGGCAAAAAGCTGAACTAACTCCCTGGTGCTTCAAGTCATACTGACTCTTCATCTGGGGGTGGGGGGGTGGAGCTAAGAACAAACACCTACTCTTTTGTACAAAACATCCTCTCAAAGATCAAATGCGTATATTTTATAAAACGCTTGAATTCCCTTGAATTCACAGCCCTGTGCCATGATTAGTGTTTCCTGAAAATATACTGTTTGGTTTTGTGGTTTTCTTTAAATCAGCATCTGTTAATGTGCTCTGCAGTAACTGAAAACAGTGAAGATGTTTCTGTCCCTGTCAGTGAGCAATGACATCATACCTGTCCAGCCTGCTGCTTCACCAATTAAGCCCCTGATTGACTGAATAAGCTGTTGCAGTTCCTAGTTAGAGCAGTCTGTAGAACTAATTGTTTTCACTCAAAGTTTATTACTAACTCATCTGGTTTGTGTTTAGAGAGATTCGCTTAAAATCATTTTGTCCTCATAAACAGTTGATCATTTGGGGTTCAGTGCTGAACTGAAGTGGTATGAATGAATGTCTGTGAGAAATTACCTTGTCTGTATCACAGATGTCAGTTCTCTGTCATCAAAACTATGCATTCTATTCTGGCTATATAACACAGGGTTGTTTAATGGATATAAAATAAATCTACATTCCATTAATTCATAGAAGCAGTGTGTCTTTGATGTAGCCTCAGTAAATATGTTCATTTGAAAACAATGTTGTTTTCATGTCAGATTGACAAACCTGTGTCTGCCACACTCTGCTATTTCAGGAACATGTACTGTATGAACTCATAAAATTCAGTTCTTTGAGGGTTTCTGTGTGAAAATACATCATGTATGTGTATAACTAGAAATACTATACGGCATCCTGATGCCCCTTTCTCCTGCCTGACAGTTGAGGCACCAGCTCTCTGCTTCCCTCCTTCCCCTACCCCGAAAGCCCCCTGTCTCCTGCCCTCATATGAGGCTGCTGCAACCCACTGCCTTCTCCACACAGTCAGGGCTGCTGCCTCCTGCACAAACAGTTTAGGCTGCCGCACCCTGCTACCCTCTGTCCCCCACCCTATAACACAAGGTGAAAGTATTTTTTATATTTTCTATCGGGTAGTTTTGAGCAGTGCACCAAAGGATCTGACTCTAGTGGCAGGGAGCAGCATGGTGCAACAACTCTAACTGTGGGGGCAAGAGGCTCTATAGTGCAGCAGGGCACAGTGGTGTCAGGGGACAGAGAACAGCATGGTGCAGAACCCTTGACTGTGGTGCAGGACACAGTGGGGAATCAAGGTACAGCAGCCCTGACTGTGTGATGGGGTGCACGTAGTGCAGCAGCCCAGCCTATTTGGGGCAACGGAAGAGGGTAGCAGGGTGCAGCAAAAGCCCTACCTTTGGTGGCCTGAAGCAGCATGGTGCAGCAGCCCAAACAGTGATGGCAGAGGCCCTGGGACTCTAGAGTTTAGCAGAGCACACCAGCCCTGTCTGTGGAGACAGGAAAAGGGGGCAACAGTGTGCATTGGCCCTGACTGTGGGGGTGGGGGACAGAGGGAAGCGGGGTGCAGCAGCCTCAACTGAGAGGTGGGAGACAGGGGCAACAGAATGCCATATAGTACTTCTAGTTATTTATTATAATTTGAATTACACCTTTGAGCAGAGCTCTTTTACATAGGTTCCACGTCAAATAACAATGAACAAGGACAATTAACAGCGGCGATCTAAAGGATTAACAACAGGAAGGGTTATGGAGGATAGCTACAGCAGCAACTTCAACACTAGATACATAGCAAGGTGGAGTAATTCCTAGACAAAAGTATGGGAGAGGACAATTACATGCAGAATGGGTTATTTCTGGGTGCGTTACTAAGTGCATAAGGGGTATGAATCCTAATAACTAAGTGCTAGAAAGGAAAACAAAGAACAGCAATAACAAAAGGGAGCAGGAGGAGAGGGAGGAAAAGGTAGAAGAAACTGGAATCAGCCCAAAGGCCTCATCAGTTAATAAAGAGGCAAAGGAGGGGCAGTTCAATAGTAGCAGATGCTGGGTATGGTACAGAGTGGACAGGATAAATATTATGGGAGGTGCTGGGGGGGAGAGAATGTCTTCATGGGGCAAACTGACAGTAGATGCTCTGGTCCGGGGGGTGGAAAATAGGAATCAGCCCCAGAGGCCAAGTTATAAAGCAAGATGGTTGAGGAGAGAGCAGGCCATTGGAATGCATCCGCCTAGATATATATCAGTGGTGGTCCCAGGAGAAGGGTTGGTTACCTGAATTGAGAATGCAAGATTGAGAGGGAATGTGGTGAGGGTGGGGGTGGGGACAGGGGGTGTATGGGGTTACTGATGAGAAAGAGGCAGGGTGCCAGGAAGTAATGAAAAATTTTAATATCAGTATGGGGTTAGCGGTAGCAGTCACAACTGGACTTAGATACCATATCCGCTTTTAGCATCTTTTTGAATGCACCCAAGGTCTTGGCAGATGATATGTCAGAGGTAATGGAGTTGAACCAGAGGGGGGGCATGGTAGGCAAAGGACCTCTGACCATGTGAGATGCGACAGCATGAGGTCTTAAAAGAGGAGCAGTCAGATCTTCTTGTGTGCCGAGTTTCAGTGGTGGCGGTAAGAAGCTTCTGAACCCCAGGGGGCATAAGACCATAGCTGACTTTCTTAGCCATGAGGCAGGTCTGGTAGGAAAATCTGCTACTGAATTGTAGCCAATTAGCCTGTGAGTACAAGTCACAGGTATGGTTCAGCAGGTCTGCACCAGTGAGGAGTTGGCAGGCCTTGTTGAGTGCCATTTTTAAGCTCTTGAGAGATGTGTCAGTGGCTGATCCATAGATGATGAGCCCATAGCCTACCAGTGATATCACTGAGCTGTGAATGGCTGTGCGGAGGGCTGTGGGGGTCAGGCAATGCTGTGCCTATGCAGGAGCCCTATCCACCTATTAATTGCCTTGGAAATATTGTTGATATGCTTAGTATACAAGAGGGTGCTGTCCATCATGATCCCACGGTATTTAAAGTTAGAGACTAGCTCCGGGGGGCTCCAATGTCATTTACTATGGAGATGGGGTAGTGTCTATGCTTGTTTTGCAGGTTGGAAAATAACATGGTTTTTGTTTTCTTATAGTTTAAGATTAATTTGTGGTTGCTGAACCATCCTTCTGCAGCAGCAAAGTTTCGTTGAAGTCCCGATTTGAGAGCTTTGGGGTGATGGCCACTGGAGAACAGGACAGCATCATCCGCATAGAGAAGGATGCATCCCTGGATGGAGAGGGGCAGGGTATTCAGGATTACACTGAACAGAAGGAGGCCCAAAATAGAACCTTAAGGGACCCCAGACAGAACTGGCTGACTGTCTACGAGGACAGTACCTATTTTTACTTGCTGTGAACAGTTTTGGAGGTAGCTGTTGAACCAGGCAACAGATTCAGGTGAGAGACAAAGAGTGGCTAGTTCTTCAGCCAGGATGACATGATTAACCATGTCAAATGCCTTGGTTAAATCGATGTATACTTCGCCAGCCAGCTGACCTTGGTTGAGGGATTTATGGATAAAGCCCGTAATACACATACATGTTGTATTTTCACACAGAACCCCACAAAGAACTGAATTTTATGAGTTCATACAGTACATGTTCCTGAAATAGCAGTGTGGCAGACACATATTTGTCAATCTGATATAAAAACAAAATTGTTTTCACGTGAACCTATTTATTGAGGCTACATCAAAGACACACTGCTTCTATGAATTAATGGAATGTAGATTTATTTCATATCCCTTAAACAGCTCTGTGTTATATAGCCAGAATAGAATGCAGAGTTTTGATGACAGAGAACTGAAATCTGTGATGTAGACAAGGTAATTTCTCACAGACATTCATTCATACCACTAAAATATAGCACTGAACCCCAAATGATCAACTTTTTATGAGAACAGAAAGATAGATGTTAAGCATATCTCTCTAAACACAAGCCTGATGGGTTAGTAACAAACTCTGAGTGAAAACAATTAGCTCTACAGACTGCGCTAGCTAGGAACTGCAACAGCTTATTCAGTCAATCAGGGATTTAATTGGTGAAGCAGCAGGCTGGACAGGTATGATGTCATTGCTCACTGACAGGGACAGAAACATCTTCACTGTTTCTTCACTGTTTTCAGTTACTGCAGGCACATTAACAGGTGCTGAAAAAAAGAAAACCACAAAACCAAACAGGATAATATTTTTAAGAAACACTAATCATGACACAGGGACATTAATTCAAGTGAATTCAAGCTTTTTATGAAATATGTGTGCATTTGACCTTTACAGTGACAAGCTCTTGTGAATGCACACGTCCATATTACATCCTTAATTTGTGCCTGATAATGATAAAGGCAAACCTATAATCAGCCTGTATTTTAAAAGATCAGAATTGAAATATTTCTAAAGAAGAAGGCACATCCCTGACATCGACACAGCTCTCTCCTTCTTTACCCGAACTTTTAATAATGCCTGTGATATCTTTGCCCCAGTGTTGACCCGCCGTTCTAAAAGGAAGAATGCCCCCTGGGTTACCCCAGCTTTGATCCACCAGCTCAAACATAGGGACAACCTATGGCACCGTGCCATTGAGACTGGCCGGCCCAATGACAGGCGATTATATGCTGCCGCGAAACAAGTGCACTCGGCCATCAGAAAGGCCAAGTCTGAGCACTATCGTTCCTCACTCACTGCCTCATGAGGGAATCCCAGAACCTTCTGGGATAACATTAAACAGTTAAATGGGAGTGCACACTCCAGATCAACATTAATGGTGTGATCTCAGACCCAGCCCTCATAGCCAACCACCTCAACACCTCATTCACTGACCTTAGCCCTATCCTCCCTACAAATTTTTTTGACCCTCCTCCCCCAGCACCTGCCGTAAATCTTTCTCGCCCTTATTTTCTCCTCCGCCGTGTTTCTGCCCAAGAACTTAGGCCGCACTCGTCACTGCCCTCAAGAGTAATAGTACAGGTGACACCTCTGGATCCGCAGTATCCCACGGCTGGTCTTAGACACAGTCCTTACCCGATCACATGCCTCATCAACCACTCTCTTTGCCTGGGGAAGGTTCCAACTGCCTGGAAAGTCGCCACTGTCACCCCTATCTTTAAAGGTGGTGATAGGACTGTGGCTGGAAACTATCGACCGATCTCCATTCTCTCTCCTCTCCAAGGCCTTGGAAAAGTGGTGGCCTCTCAAATCTCTGACTACCTCTCCACCTACAATGTCCTTTGTCCTGAGTAGCATGGCTTCGAGGGCCACAGTACCAACACAGCCCTCCTAGAGTTCTTCAACTTTCTCCACTCCTCCTTAGACACTGGTTCTCCGGCTGGTGCTGTCTTCATTGACCTCTCGAAAGCTTTCGACACTGTCTCCCACCCCTCCTTCTTGATGCCCTTAGTCTCTGGTTTTGCTGCTGGGCTCATCTCCTGGTGCACCAGTTATCTGTCTGACTGCCACAAGCGTATAAAAATTAATGGGACCTACTCAGACATCTGTCCCATCTTTTCTGGGGTTCCCAGGGGCTCCATTCTGGGCCCCTTACTATTCTCCCTTTACCTTAACACCTTCCACGCCTTGCTCGGGAACATTCTATTGTACGCTGATGATGCAGTCATCTTTGCCCTCAAGTCGTAACCCTATTGCCCTCCAGGACTCGCTGCAAAAGTCCTTCACTGAAGCCGAGGGCTGGTTCAAGGAACATAGATTGGTGATAAATCTTAAAAAACAAAAACATGTTCTTCACTCATCCCCAAAACAAGTCCTGCAACTTCAAACTCCTCATTCACTCTGGGTCCTCTTTCCCACTCGAACAAGTTTGCTCCTATAAATACCTAGGATCCATTTGACCCTTCCCTCTCCTTCCATGGACACATCGGCTGCCCTAGCCACTGCCACTAATATCCGATTGGGCATCCTACATCGGGTATAAACACTGCCTCCCCCAGAGGCTCTTCGACCTGCAGTCACCTCCTCTATCCTGTCCCTAGTGGACTATGGACTGCCGTGTATGGTGCTGCTGATCAGACTGCACTCCAAAATTCGCACTACTCTGAATAAGGCCTGCAGGTTAATTACTGGAGCACCTAGGATGACACACACCTGTCTACTGTATGCTAAAGCGCTGGTACTTGATCTCGACGAGCGCCTCAAATATCTGACCTGTACCCTTACAAAAAAGACCCTCCTTGGTCTATCCCCACCAGGACTGACCACCAGCATACGCCGCTCTGTCCCACTAGTTCATACTCAGACCTCTGGGAAAACCTCTCTTGTTGTCCCTAGAGCTAAGACCTCTCACGGCCAAAGAGCCTTCAGCTTTAGGGCCCCCTTCTGGTTCAACACACTGCCCCCTCCATCTCCGAAGCTCCAACTATATCGTGCTTCAAAACTTCCTTACGTAACCACCTTATTAACACCCGATGCTGTAACTGCCACTAGTCAAAGCCGTACTCAGTACTTATGACAAAGCTTATTACTAAGCTGCTAAGGACAACATAACTCTGGTATTGTATGCATCCATCCTACCTGTACCAGCTTGTTTGTATCTATGTCTTAATTTACTGTTATACTTATGTGTTGTACTGCTATACTGTGTATTTTGGTTTGTCTTACTGTGACAAGGTACCTTTGTAAATGAGCCTATGGCTCAAAGGTTTTCCAAACTGCTGTTTAAATAAAATAAAATAAAAAATAAAAATAAAATACATAACAGGATCTGCCAAACAACAGCAATTTCCAAAAAGTGGCTAGTATCACAGCAGCAGACAGAACAAGCAGCCAGACACAACATAAACAATGTAGATAATAAACCCATAAGTGTAACAGAGTGGAAAAACATGTGTATAATGACAGAAATGGGAAGGATATTTTTGGGAGAGGGACCACTCAGCCCAGTGTAGGAAGGCAGCGGCTAAGGTAACAGGATGCTAGGGTGCATAGCAAGGGGGATTACATCCAGATGTAGCAAAGTCATATTGCCCCTGTACAGGTCCCTGGTGAGGCCGCACTTGGAGTACTGCGTGCAGTTCTGGCACCCGTACTTGAAAAGGATATAAAACTACTGGAAGCAGTGCAGTGAAGAGTAACAAAGATGATCCGGGGGTTGGGGACAGAACTTACGAGGAAAGACTAAAAGAGCTCAACATGTATACCCTGGAGAATAGAAGAGAGAGAGAGAAGACATGATTGAGACCTTCAAGTACCTGAAGGGGATGAACAAAGTAGGCTTCCAGGGTGGATTTACTCTCCAGAATGGAAGAGATACCAGAGGGCACTCCCTGAAGTTAAAGGGAGCAGATTCAGGAGGGAAAGGAGTAGGCACTACTTCACTGAAAGAGTGGTAACAGGGTGGAATGCACTGCCTGAGCAACTCGTATCAGTGTAGACTATGGGGTGCTTCAAGAGGGGGTGGGACAAGTTCAAAGGGAAAGTACATACCGGGGGGCAGTTGGGGGAGGGAAGAGTTAATGGGAGGGGGAGCAGCTGCAGTCTAATGGACTGAAGTGCTGCACACTCGAGCAGACTAGATAGACCATATGGCCTGTATCTGCTAGCAATTTTGTATGTTTGTATGTTCATAAATGGCAACCAAAGTTGAAATAGGACCAGGTGGGGGGAAGGAGCAAAGGGTGGACCAAATAGGTTAGGTGGAGGGGAGTAGAGGGAAAGAAGGGGGGGTAAGTAGGTATGATGGGGAAAGAAGAAGAATCAGCATTTATATAGCACTTTTCATACACACTGTATCCCAAAGAGCTTTACAAGCAATGCTAGACTGGTAGTGAGGTGACTGAATGTGTAGTGGCAGCCATATCACTCATCAACACCCACGCACGGCCTTGAGAAAAGGAACAGTAAGTGATATAAAAGTAATGAAGCATGTAAGCAAATAGAGAAGTCTAGTGAGTTAGCTTGTAATACTACATTTATGAGAACCATAAATTGAAAAATTATGAGAAAGGTAAACAATAATGAAATGAAGGACAAACTATAGACTCCATTACCAGAGAGAGGAGATGATGAACAGAAGACAAAGCACGGTGGAGAACATGATGGTGGATGACTGGATCCCTTGTAGGAGGGTGTCAAGGATTGTAAGAAAAGAAAACAAGAGAGAAAACCTATGTTAATATAATACAATCATGTCTGATGACAGTCTTTGCCAAATAGCTTTGCTGAGAGAAAAGGAGACTGTTTCACACTAGAAGGTATTGTGTGTGAAGATTTCACAATTGTTCAGAGGCTTTAATTTTTTTTCAACTTACTATGCTTTATGGGTCCTCTGAAGGCAGCACATCAGCGCCACCATCCCCGCCACCGTCCATGGAGACCTGAGGCCACCCCAACCAAAGTGTCCCCTGGATTACCCTCCAGGGCGGAGCCTCTGGGGCTCCTTCGTACCCCATTGGATCTCCATCATGGATTTGGCAGGGAGCCCTGGCCAGCTACATGGCAGCAGGATGGAGAATCATGAAGCACGTCAGGGCTGGAAGTTTTTCCAAGCTGTGTGGGGGGGGTAGCATGCAATGACACTGCGGCTAACGCCATGTGGCTGGCACCCCCCCAAGTCCAGCACCAGCTAGAGTCCCTGGTAATAGGCCATCCTGTGGTCACCCAGGAGCCCTGTATTAGGGACACTACCCCCCTCCTCCCGGAGGTGGAGAGTGAGCAAAGGCCACTCATACCGCCTCCCCCCGGCCGGCCCTCTGGCAACCCGAGTCCGCTCCTGAACCCAGGTCACCAGCATCACAAGCGGTAGTCTTACAGTTGCACCAGTGGGCCAGCTATTCAGAGGCTTTTATTCCAGGAAAAAGTTCATTTGAACTTGTTGGGGCTATTTTCCCATGGACTTTGAAGCCCTGCCTCTTTTTATCTAAGAACTTTTGTGAGCGGAAAAGAACACCTTTCTGTGGCAGAGAAAGTAAAGTATGTGACTGTGAGAGTACTGATGTGGCTCACAAGCACAGCAGTTGGGTTATCACTTGTGATGCCAGTGACCCAGGTTCTGGAACAAGCCTGGGTTGGTGTGAGCCAGCCAGGGGAGAAGGAATGAGAATCCCAGAGGACGCTCTCCTTCTCCAGGGAGGGAGGGTACCATCCTCCATTGTAATACTGCCACCTGGGGGACCACAGGTGGCAGTGCAGCTGGAGGGCCGATGCAGGGCAGAACGTCCTTGATTTCAGGGCATAACTATGCTCAGTGTATGCATGGCCCCTTGATGCCTGCATATGTGGAGTTCACTGGGGCACTGGAGAAACACAGAAAAAAAGCCCTGGTCTCCATACATGAAAGACGCTGGTACATCTGGGTCTGGGCCCTGCCCACTGAGATGTGCTTCCTGATGAAGCAACAGTGTGTTTGGCAGTAAATTCCCCTTTTCCATCCCCACCCCATGGAGTAAGCCATGGCACCATGGATGAAAGATGGTGCCTCTGTGAGGTGTGGGTACCACCAGACCATGTACCATGGACCCCTCGGAGTTGGGGACTGGAGAACAGAAAGGGTCTGAAATAGTACAAAAAAAAGTCTGTGTCCGACAGACTGTTTTAACCTCAGCTTCCCTCATCCTCCCGGGATTAGGGAGGACAGACCACATTTCTGGTGTACATAGTCCCCAGTTATCGTCTACAGGGAGTGGTGGTGGGTATTGACCCTTAGCCTCCAAGCCCAGTGTGCTCAGGTAACGGCCCTCCAGCTTCAGGGCCCCTGTGGGGTGGATAATACCAGAGGAGGCTGGAATCCCAGTCTTTGAGCACCTGTTGACTTAGGTGAGTGTTCAACCTAACAAAAATACTGTATAACAAGAAATATTCACTGTCATTTTATTTTTATTTATTTAGTTTTTGTTGACCGGGTAAGTGCACTAGACAAATCCTGCCTATTTTCAGGCACAACCCGGGGGAGGGGGATACAGATGAATGCCAACTGACCTTGAACCAGATTAAGCTGTTGGTGGTATTTTTAGTGAATGAGGGAAATTTGGCCAGGACACCGGGGAAATTCCCCTACTGCTGCTGTTGCTCAGTAGCCAGTGGGGGAGTATGGTGTTGGTGAGTTGTCCACGATGGCCATGGCTCAGTCAGAGGAGGAGGTGGAGAGGGCGCTGAGTTGGCGGATGGAAAGCTTCTTTCTCAAGGTGATTTTTCAGAGTTTCAAGAGGAGATTAGTTACCCCTGGAGAAGATGTCCGTGCTGTAGCACCACAAGAAAGAATAGGGAGTTCCTTGATGGCAGAAGGTGCGGAGGATCCCTGGGCTGCTGGTATGCTGGCGAGGCAGTGGCGCCTTAACCGCAAAGAAGCAGTGACAAAAGATCGCAATGCAGAAGTCATGGTAAGCAAAGAAAGATTCGGAGCTTGGCGAGATGGCTGCTAAGTTTTGAGAGGGCTGCAGAGAAATATCCCGATGCTGGACAGTATACTGGCTGCTAAACAGTTGAAGGTTGCAGCGGGAACTAAAGTGAGCTGTTTGCTAGAGGCAGGAGCGAGGGGAATGGAACCGCTTATTGATTACTCTGGTCTGTGAGTATGATGCCCCGGTTAAGATCTTCCTACTATTCCCATTTCTAAAGAGTCGGGATTTGTGTTCAAACCAGAGGCTGCTTGATCAAGGGGCTTCCCAGTAGTTTATCAAACTGTGAACGGGTACAGGAAGGGTGACTGAATTTTGTTTTAAGCCTCAAAATTGCTCTAAAGCAATTACTAAGCCTCAGACTTGGTTTTGGTAAATCCAAGACTGCCCTTTCTGGGAGAACTGTGATGTCGGGAGAGCATGATAATAACTGAACCCCGTAGGCTGCTTTAACTGCGGCTGGATGGAAGCAGATGGGACATGGGGTGGACCGGACTCAGCCTGGGATGATTCTTGGGGTCTTCAGTCTGCTAAACCAGAGTGGAAACCGGGGTAGGTCAAAGGTTCTGGCTGGTAATGTTTTATCACATAAAGATACCATTCCTGGGGTTGTACCTAGTAATCTTAGTGTTCCTGGTTCTAAAGAGGGGGTGCCTAATTTAGATAACGTTGAGCAGGGAGGGGATACTGGAGCTAGGCCTGGAAAACCTTTATTGTCGAGTTTGTTTGCTCAAAGTAAGAGAGAGGCGGCTCCAAGGAGAAATGCAGTACGAATTCGATATAAAGGGGGTTTAAAGGAAAGACCGAACAGGTTTTTTGTAGGTCGAACCTTAATTAAAGACTCTTTAAAGTTTTCGCCCAGAGATGTGTTTGCATTTATTAATATCTCGGGGGAAGACAACTATGATATCAGTTTTCGTTCCCCAGCTTTATTGGACCTTTTTTGGGAGAGGTATAATCAAGTAAAATTTTCCCCTTTGTGGACCCCATTTTTTGTTATTCCATTGTCAAAACCTTTGATAAAGTTTGTGACAGTAATGTTCAGGAATGAAGGTGTTCACGTTGGTGATATTAAATTTTGGTTATCTCAGAAGTGTGAAGTGCTAAGTGAACCTGAACCAATATTAGATTCAGAACTTTTTGGACGGTGGGTGGAAGTTTAAGGTGAAGCTAAGACAGATCATGCAGGTGTAGAACATATCCCTAATTCATTTTTGTTAGGGAGGGATATGGGGGTCTGCTTTTATAGTGGGCAGCCCAGGGCCTGCTACAGATGTGGATCTAGATCACATTTGTCTAGTTCCTGTGACCAGCCTAAATGTGACAATTGTGGAGAAGTAGGTCATATCACCATGTTTTCTACTAATGTTTTGAAATGTGATTTGTGTAAGGAATTGAATCATGCTTTTAAAGATTGTCCCTGGGCTGCCCAGAATAAACTTACTTGTGGTAATTCTGACCTTCTGATTCAACAGGCACAAGAAGCCAGTGGGTCTCAGTAAAAGGAGGCTCCGGTGGTTAAAGACCTTTCTGTTTCTCAGAGTCTAGTAAAACTTAAGGAAGGATTGGAGGTTTCTAGAAAGGAATCTCAGAAACAGGAATTAGAAAAGGTAGTTCCTAATCTCCTTCAGCCTGTTTGTTATATAGAGAATACTGAGGGAAAGGGTGAGCCTGGTGATAACATTTTACAACCCCCTGTGGCCCCTTTAACTTTAAGACGGTCGAGTAGAACATCCAAAAATCTTGTGTCTCTGGAATCAGAAGACATTGAATCTAAAAATCCTTATGCTGATTTATCTTGGGGAGATTCAGAAATGGACATGGGAGACACTGATTCCCAAATTTCGGTACAGGAGGTAGGGAGGTTACAGAAGGACGATTATAAAGGGAAAAAGAAGAAAAGAAGGAAAAATGAAAAGTTATACTGGGCTCCTTTTCTGCTAGCTGCTCAGATGGATTTAACTTGGGCTACCTTAAATACCCATAGTCTCTTAAAATCCAGAAAAGACAAGCTGTTTTTCAATTGATTTTGATTTACAAATATCCATTTGTTTTTTACAAGAAACATGGATGTTTGCTAGGAATCAAATAGCTACTTTTGTTAAAGATTGGCCTGGGGACCTTCTTTTGGTCCTTTGGGGAAGAGAGGGCGGATGGGGTAGGGATCTTTTCAATTTGCTTAATTTCAAATTACATAAGTTAATTGAGGTTTATCCTGGTAGAATATTAATCATAGAGGGAGTTGGCATGATAGCACGATTAGATTAATTAATATTTAGGTCCTCAAACTAAAGCGGTAGGGTCAAGTGTTTTAAGGATATTCGCCTTTTTGGTCACAACAATTCCTACTTTTTGGGAGGGACTTAATTGTAATTTAATGGGGAATAAGGGTGGGACAGGCAGGATAGTGGGAAGAAGATTTATTGTGATACTGTTTGCTTAAAGAACATTGTAAAAACAGCTGATTTAGTCAATTGTATTAATAGTAGTGATATTGGTCTTAGGGGTACCTTTTTTACAAAGGGGAAAAGTTTCATGATTGACTATTTGTTTATTTCAAACAAGATTCTGATACATAGTCCACAGATTATCCCAATGGAATTTTCTGACCATGCGTTAGTTGTAATTAAAGGGCAAATCATAGTTTTTAAGACAAAATAATAGGTGGAAATTAAATTCTCGATTCTTCATGAAAAGGTGGTAACCAATTCCATTCATTGTATATTGGAGGCTAGGTTATCAGTTGGTTTTCTGTATCGAGACTTAGGGGTTGGTGGCAGGAAACAAAAGAAGATTGTATTTGTTGGTTTAAAAATATGGCATAAGGAAGAAGAATTCAGTTTTTTTAATATCTGAAACTTAGAAACCAGCTCCAACAAGTTTTGACGTGGCTAACCTCTAGGGGAAACTTTTCGCACAAATATCTGAAATTAAATATCAAATGAGAAATCTTCAGTATGATAGAACAAAACGCTCAAGCTTTAGTGCAGAATCACTTAAAAAATCAGTGTTTGGGGACCCTTTGAGTTATGTAAGAATATTAAGGATCAGGGTCATTAGAATTTTTATATCAAGGTGATGTTAAAGCTAGTTCAGTCAGAGCTTTAGGAGATATTATCCAAATCATTTTAGGAATATTGAGCCTAAGGTTACTCCATCGTCTTTTCAGATTAGTCAGTTTCTGGGCCTGTTTTAGTTAAAAAATTGACAAGGTATCCCTGGGTAAGTTAGAACAGCCTTTTTCGAAATTGAGATTAAGGAGGTCATCAATTCTGAAACTGAATGTGGCCCCTGGTTTAGATGGGTTATCGAACGCTTTTTATAAAAAATTCCAAGCTGAAATAGTGGAATGTTTATTTTTGGTGTTTAATTATTTCCTTAAAGAAGGGGTGGGACCGAATTCCTTTTCAGATGGGCTTCAGACATACATTTTCAAAGCAGGGGTGACTTCAAAAATTGGAGACCCATAACCCTGTTGAATTCAGACTATAAAATTCCAGCAATTTTGATTAATAATAGACTTAAATGGATAGCGGAGGGGATGTTCCTGCTTGTCCAACATTGTGGAATTCCCAAAAGAAGAATACAATCAGTATTATGTTTGATACGGGATATCGTTGAACAAGTTAATCATGATGGGAAGTCAGGGGTTATTGTTTCCCTAGATTTGGAGAAAGCATTTGATAGAGTGGATCATTCCTTTTTATTTGCTACATTGGAATGGTTTGGTGTTCCTCAGGTAATTCTGAAGTTGATAAAGGGATTATATAGTAAGGCAAAAGTTTTTCCAGTTCTAAAAGGGGGATAAAGGGAGGGTTTTTATATTAAATGTGGGGTCCGGCAGGGTTGCCCATTGAGCCCTCTTTTGTATAATTTTTCTTTAGAACCTTTGATAAGAGCGGTCTGTGTCCCCCTTTGTGCAGGGTTTACGGTGCCAGGTTCAAAGGTTCTTGTATCATCCAAGCATATGCAGATGATATTTGTCTTTTTTTCCAACCACGCTCAATTAGCAGATTTTTTTCGTTTTTTCTGTATATGCGTTTAGCTAATGCTAAATTGAATGTGCATAAATCTAAAGGTTTATTGTTAGGCAAATTTAAAAGAGAAGTATTTTCTTTAAGTCTATAGAATTTTCATTAAAACCTTTAATAATTTTAGGGTTAAGTTTATGAATCAGAACTGCCCACTGGAGAATTGGTCGAGAGTATTGGATACAATAGCGAAGAAAGTGTCAATTTGGAAGAAGTTTAAGTTCACCAAAATGAAAAGAATTCATGTTTTAAAACAATTCATTTTACCAAGATTATAGTATATGGTGGTAATTTCCCCCCTACCTTTGCAGTTTGAGACAAAACTCTATAGCATCTGTTTTCAGATGCTATGGGGTAATAGATTAAACCCGATCAAGAGAGGCTGTACTTATCTAGACAGAAAACAAGGGGGTCTAGGAATGATAGACCCGGTGGTGTTTTGTTTCACCCTCTTCTTCTCCTTTTCTTTAAAAAAGGGATTCGGTCCTTCTGATGAGTTGGATAGTTTGGTTTTTAAGAGTCTTTTTAAGTCCTACCTCTCTATTTGGGGGCCTCATGCACCTAAATGGTCCCTGAGGTTAGGGGTGCCGTTGTATTTTAAACCAGCTGCTCAAAAATTATATAAGTGGAAAGTTTCCAAAGATCAGATATTAAGGTGTTCAACAAAGGTGCTATATAAGGAAATAATGTTACAATTTTTTTATTTAGAGCCAAACTTCAAAAACTGCTCGGGAGATAGGATAAGAGACGTGCTTGAGCAACTTAATAATACAAGGCTCCCCTCATACATGTGGGAAAACTTATGGCTCATGATGTATGGGAAATTAAACGAAGGTACGGCTAAACACAAGGCATTGAAGAAAGATACTGTCCTTACCCTGAATGCATTAATCTAGAAGAGACGATGGAGCACTTTTTTCTGCAATGTTCTTTCCTTCAAAACTGTGGGGCTTTTAGCACAGGTTTGGGACTTTCCTTAGCTGGCAAAGCTTACCTATGATATTTTAGTGATTGGGAACTTTCCCTTTTTTGGAAACCCGTTTGAAAAAAATACTCTAAACATTTTTGCTAGTCTTAGTTTGCTTATGGCAAACTAGATGCCAATGGTGTTATACCAAAACGTCCTTCTTTGGAGGGTTTTAGAGGGTATGTTACGAATGTTCTGACCAAAATTTATTTAGAAGAATGCCAATTATATAACTCTGGTAAAGTAAGATTATGGTGGAGGGATTTTACACTTTATCAAATATAAATAAAATGGGATGTCTGAGTTTTCTTTGATGAATATTTTGGTCTGGGGTGGGGAAGGTGTATCAAATTGTTTTAGCCTGTTTTGTGGTTTTGACCTTTCTCCTTAATATTTTCTTGATTTTGGCAAGCACGTCTCTAGTGTTTAGGTTTTTTTTTTTTCTTGGCTGTTGAGAATGAGAATATTTAAGTGAGGGGTATGATGTCTGTTTTTGTTTTGGGGTTAATATTTGTTTCCTGCTATCCTGGACTGTCTGAGATTTTGTTGAATTTTCATTTGTACCTGTGTATTATATGAATGTGTTTATTCTAATAAGTTACCCTACTACTTTTCGAAGGCATGGATCTTTACCATCCACCTGAACTACCACCAATCCAGGCAGACGGGACCTCGGTTTAACGTCTCATCCGAAAGACGGCACCTCAGAAGTGCAGCACCCCTCTCATGCTGCACTACAGTGTCAGTACTGGGATATTAACCCAAGTGCCAGATGTGGGAACTGAACCCACAGCCTTCTGATCTCTCGGCCTCAGAAGCGAGTGTGCTACCTATTGAGCCACTGACACTGACATTTTATTTTCATTATATTCGCAGTTTCCATATTACAGTGAAAATAGAAAGACAGTGAATATTTGGTAGATCACTATATATAGCTGCAATAGTGTTCCACCAGTGAAAATAAGAGGACGTGAATATATGGGGGTGTGCTTGGAGCGATAAATATAAAGGGTGTGAATATAAACTGCTATACAGTACCTCTCGACTGTCACACATTATGTGGTACATGCTTCATTTTTCCACTCAGAAACCCTCTGTCCCCCATGGAGTAGTTGCTGTTCAACATTGCCAACTGAAACGTTAAAGCAGAAATTCCTAATAATCTGTGATGCTCAGTTATCGGCAACTATTCTAAACGCAAGAGCACGGATATCCGCCATGTTCTGAGCTTGCAATCCATGTTGGATTATGTGTCACACATTGTGAACATCTGTCACACGTCTTGACACACATCTGGGTGATGAAAGGTTGAGAGATAGGGTTCTTCCTAAATGCAGAAGTATCTGTGCAGGGGTCGCTCTCTGTAGATGCCCCTCACAAACTGGCCGCGCTTCAGTTGAGTGTGGTCGATCGCAGAATATTATAATGCCATTATTTTGGCGGTATCAACTTTTTCCCTTCACAGTTTTCTGTTCATTCTAAACTGTAAAAATTGACATGTATGTGTAAGAAAATGTAATGATGAAGAATATTTAAAAAAAAAACACTTGTTAATTGCAACAGTTGTGATAGTCAACTCATAATGCATTTGCCTGCAAAATGTCTGCAACATTGCTTTTAACACACCCAATTTTTCTATTATGCTTGTTTAAATGAACTACGGCACGTAATTGGTGTATGATCATTATTATGTCATTATTTTGGACCTTAAAAGTGGGTGATGTGCAATTAGACTCCGACCCCTGATGAAGCCATGCTGGCGAAGCGCTGGGGTTAATCTCCGCTGTTTGAGTGGCACATATGGTCTGACTAGGATTTATTGTGTTTTGACACTTGTCTTGGAACAGTTCATAAAGCTACTGGTGAGCAGAGCCCAGTTTGGACCTTTTTCCTTTAGTGGGGTGCGGCACGAATTTTGGAAGTGGAGCTTGAACTCTGTGGGAAGCTTTAGGGGATGTTTTAAATGAGAATGGTGTGCCTCAGAGGTCATGTAGGATCTCTGTCCAACCATAGTTGAGGGCTATCAAAAGGTTGAAGGTATAATGTGTGTGCCTGTACCTCAGGGTGTGAAGTTCACTCCTGCACCATTTGAGGCTGTGTTATTCTATCTGCTAAATTGTCCTCCAGAAAGGAAAAGTTATTCAGTTAAAATGGACTATTGGACACCGCCCCTGGGTGTGTGTGTGTGTGTGTGTGTGTGTGTGTGTGTGTGTGTGTGTGTGTTAATGCTGGAGCCGTGCTTTTGAGAGATAAAAAAAAATTAACACTGAACTGTTTGTTTCATGTTTTAAGAGTGCATACTGCCATTTGTTTAAACCTTGTGAGAGAATAAATCAGACACTCTTTAGACTGTATCCTGTTAGTGAACAGTTATAAAGAACTGTGTCGCTAATGACTTTTGCCTTGCAGAACCCACTTACCAGCGAGCGACCCAGGTTATACTGCCAGTGGTGGAAGGTCACCCCGGACCTGGAAGGTCAAGTAAGTGACTAGTAGTGATTCATGTACAGCAACCCTCCCAGAAAGCAAGTTGTCTTTGTTTTTACCCTAGACCTGGGAGGGGGCTTACATGTGTCTCTTCACAGATGACACTAAAGCTCTGTGGCAGAGTAGACAGCGAGGAGGGGGTAAGGGAGTTGCAGAGTGACCTTAAAGGAGACTTCATTGACTCTGTTCATCTTTTTCTCCAGTAGAACTTGATTTTTAAAGAGATTTACCATGCTAGCATAAGGCACCACATCTTTCGGTGCCTTACCAGAGGGAAAAGCTCCCTGTGTGTAGTTGCCCAAAAGATTTTCAGTCATTTTAAAGAAAAAACACTCTTAGAATCATATTTACTGGGGCTCCTGTGCTTCCGGTATTTAGATCTAGCCTGTGCCGTGTCTGGCATCTTGATGGCGTGATGCAGGTGAGGCGGGAGGACACACTACATGATACTGTATGGGGTTGGCTTTACGAGGCAATTTTGTATATAATAATTGTATGTAGTGAACAAGGGCACTGGATGGCTAACAAAGGCCTTGTTAGTCATCCGGTGCCCTCGTTTGATCACCACATAATAATTATTATATACGAAATTGCTCATAAAGCTACCCCCATACTGTATCATGCAGTACGTCCCCACGCTCTCCCTGACATCAAGTCATTAAGATGCCAGAGTGTGGGGCGGTGCAGGGGCGGATCTAAATACCGTGACATACAGGAGCCCCAGTAAATATGATTTTACAAGCGTTTTTTTTCTAAAATGACTGAAAATCTTTTGGGCAACTACACACAGGCAGCTTTTCCCCTCTGGTAAGGCACTGAAAGATGTGGTGCACATTTATTTAGAGACAGCTTGGTGAATCTCTTTAAATACTGGTGCCAACTCTATTACTGTTTATTTTATTTTTTTTTATTTTATTTAAACAACAGTTTGGAAAACCTTTGAGCCATAGGCTCATTTACAAAGGTACCTTGTCACAGTAAGACAAACCAAAATACACAGTATAGCAGTACAACACATAAGTATAACAGTAAATTAAGACATAGATACAAACAAGCTGGTACAGGTAGGATGGATGCAAACAATACCAGAGTTATGTCGTCCTTAGCAGCTTAGTAATAAGCTTTGTCATAAGTATTGAGTACTGGCTTTGACTAGTGGCAGTTACAGCATCGGGTGTTAATAAGGTGGTTACGTAAGGAAGTTTTGAAGCACGTTATAGTTGGAGCTTCGGAGATGGAGGGGGGCAGTGTGTTGAACCAGGAGTGGGCCCTAAAGCTGAAGGCTCTTTGGCCGTGAGAGGTCCTAGCTCTAGGGATAACAAGAGAGGTTTTCCCAGAGGTCCGAGTATGAACTAGTGGGACAGAGCGGCGTATGGTGGTGGTCAATCCTGGTGGGGAAAGCCCAAAGAGGGTCTTTTTTGTAAGGGTACAGGTAAGATATTTGAGGCGCTCATCGAGATCAAGTACCAGCGCTTTAGCATACAGTAGACAGGTGTGTGTCATCCTAGGTGCTCCAGTAATTAACCTGCAGGCCTTATTCAGAGTAGTGCGATTTTATGGAGTGCGGTCTGATCAGCAGCACCATACACCGGCAGTCCATAGTCCACTAGGGACAGGATAGAGGAGGTGACTAGTCGCAAGAGCCTCCGGGAGGCAGTGTTTATACCGGCGTAAGATGCCCAATCGATATTAGTGGCAGTGGCTAGGGCAGCAATGTGTCCATGGAAGGAGAGGGAGGGGTCAAAATGGATCCTTGGTATTTATAGGAGCAAACTTGTTCGAGTGGGAATGAGGACCCAGAGTGAATGAGGAGTTTGAAGTTGCAGGACTTGTTTTGGGGATGAGTGAAGAACATGGTTTTGTTTTTTAAGATTTATCACCAATCTATGTTCCTTGAACCAGCCCTCAGCTTCAGTGAAGGACTTCTGCAGTCATGGAGGGCAGTAGGGTTACGATTTGAGGCAAAGATGACTGCATCATCAGCGTACAATAGAATGTTCACCGAGCAAGAGTGTGGAAGGGTGTTAAGGTAAAGGGAGAATAGTAAGGGGCCTAGAATGGAGCCCTGGGGAACCCCAGAAAAGATGGGACAGATGTCTGAGTAGGTCCCATTAATTTTTACACACTGTGAGCGGTCAGACAGATAACTGGTGCACCAGGAGATAGGCCCAGCAGCAAAACCAGAGAGACTAAGGGCATCAAGAAGGAGGGGGTGGGAGACAGTGTCGAAAGCTTTCGAGAGGTCAATGAAGACAGCACCAGCCGGAGAACCAGTGTCTAAGGAGGAGTGGAGAAAGTTGGAGAACTCTAGGAGGGCTGTGTTGGTACTGTGGCCCACTCGAAGCCATGCTGCTCAGGACAAAGGACATTGTAGGTGGAGAGGTAGTCAGAGATTTGAGAGGTCACCACTTTTCCAAGGCCTTGAGAGAGGAGAGAGAATGGAGATCGGTCGATAGTTTCCAGCCACAGTCCTATCACCACCTTTAAAGATAGGGGTGACAGTGGCGACTTTCCAGGCAGTTGGAACCTTCCCTGGCAAAGAGAGTGGTTGATGAGGCATGTGATCGGGGTAAGGACTGTGTCTAAGACCAGCCGTGAGATACACGGATTCAGGTGTCACTGCCTGTACTATTACTCTTGAGGGCAGTGACAAGGTCGCGCCCAAGTTCTTGGGCAGAAACATGGCGGAGGAGAAAATAAGGGCGAGAAAGATTTCATGCAGGTGCTGGGGAGGAGGGTCAAAAATTTGTAGGGAGGATAGGGCTAAGGTCAGTGAATGAGGTGTTGAGGTGGTTGGCTATGAGGGCTGGGTCTGAGGAGATCACACCATTAATGTTGGTCTGGGTGGGTGGGGAGTGTGCACCCATTTAACTGTTTAATGTTATCCCAGAAGGTTCTGGGATTCCCCATGAGGCAGTGAGTGAGGACCGATAGTGCTCAGACTTGGCCTTTCTGATGGCCCGAGTGCACTTGTTTCAAGGCAGCATATAACCGCCTGTCATTGGGCCGGCCAGTCTCAATGGCACGGTGCCATAGGTTGTCCCTATGTTTGAGCTGGTGGATCAAGTTGGGGTAACCTAGGGGCATTCTTCCTTTTAGAACGCATGGTCAACACTGGGGCAAAGATATCACATGCATTATTAAAAGTTTGGGTAAAGAAGGAGAGAGCTGTGTCGATGTCAGGAGTTGCCTGTATAGGAGACCAGTCAATTTGGGACAGAAGTTCCTTAGTTTTATCAGTCCACCAGGTATTAGACGCCACTGCATGTGGACTGTGCTATGGGTTTGGGGACTGAGGTTGACCAGTGGAATAGAATGGGGAGTGATCACTGAGAGAGTCTGGGAGGACTTGTACATTGGGGATCCGATTAGGGCGGTTGGTGATTACCACATCAAGCAGGTACTGGAGCCTCTCTTGGGTTAGTCCTGGTAGGGTGGGTAACTAGTTGCGTAGGGTCTATTGCAGAAAAGGAGTCTTGGGTAGAGGAGGAGGAGGGGCTGAGCCAGTTGACATTTAAGTCACCCACCAGAATTTGATCAGTGGAAGGAGGTAGAGAGGTAAGGTATTCTGTAAGAGAGCAATGGCTCTGCGTTGGTCCCTGGGGACACGATGCAGTAGTCAGATAAAGGGGTCCCTTTAAAGGGTCAGGGTTAGTTTCAGCGTAAGCGCCTGGGCCCTGGAGTCAAGGATAGGAGTGGGCAGGGCTAGTACGGGGAGAGATTCCTTGACATAAATAGCGCAGCCACCGCCCCGTCTCCCAACACGGTCGGACCAGAAAAGGGTGAAACCAGGAAGGGAGACTAGGGAGTCAGGGGAGGAGTTCGACAGCCAAGTCTCAACAAGGGTGATGACATCAGGGTTAATTGATGTGACCAGGCATTGTAGTGAGTCAAACTTTTTTAGGAGGTTACAGATATTTATGGAGACCATGCATAGGCCTGTGGTGCGAGTTGGGGAGCTCCTGGGAACCGGGCCAGGGTTTGGATGAATGTTCCCTGACGGGAGTGGTAGCATGACTAACACCCTGGCTGTTCCATCTCTACAGGCTTTTTAGTTATCCTACTGGGTGTTTCCAATTTGCACACTGCTGGTAAGTACCATTTTAGAACTGTATGATGTAGTTTATGTCCCTTGCATAGCTCTTCCATTGTTGTCACAATGCATCCATGAAAACCAAAATAAAGAAAGCCATACTAAGGCACCACAAGGTATAAAAAGCCACACTGACTTGTCTGGTTCAAAGCACTTTATTAAAACATGTACTTGCAGCACTTCTGCATACTGCCAAACATTTTTGAGTACCACCTGAGCTCTTTCTCAAGGCCTTAGCACAGGCGCTGCTCAAAAACGTTTGTCATGGGAGTTCTAGTTGGGACATAGCGGCATGAAGACACCAGGGGTATCGAGCTCTCACCCCACCATAGCCATTTCAGGCCTTTCCTTCCCCCAAATCACTGCTATTTTATAGTAAAGCCTTCTATTTCAAACGCTGACAGCTTGGGGAGGAACCAAAATCAAAATTAAAGCTGCATTCAAGATGTATCTTCGGGGTATGGCACTCCACAATCACAACCACTACCAGCTGCTGAGGGACTTGCCTGAAGATGAGGAAAGCGGCCTACAGAGTTCTGATGCTGCCTTGCCAGTTCCCCCTCTATTTGACAGTAAACGAGGGAAATGAGATAAAAAGAAACAAATGTCAGAAATTTCAAATTCAGAGGCAATCTTATTGGCGATTTCAGAGTTTCGCACCGAAATGAGGGGTGCTTTAAAAAATATTCAAACGGACCTCACCGAGCTGCAGTCCAGGGCCACAGAGGCAAAAGTATGGATAACAGACAATACAAACAAAATATCAGTTCTAGAAAGAGCAGTACACGAATTAGCTGAGGAACAACTCTACACAGCTATGAGGTTAGAGGATATGGAGAATCGGGGACGACGAAAGAACATAATGGTGTACGGTATCCCCGAGGGGGAGGGAGGGGAAACGACCCAGTAGCATTTGTTGATTACTTGTTGCACCAAGCCCTGGATTTGGGCCCAGACTTCCAAATAGATATTGAAAGGGTGCACAGGGCACTGCATCCCTGCCCTTCTAAGTCTGATGCACGACCAAGATCATTCGTCATGCACTTCGTTAGCTTCCATCAAAAAGATCAGCTACTTTTAAAAGCCTGTCGCAAACAGAAGGTGATGTGGGGAGAGCAAAGCATCATCTTTGATCATGACTATGCACCGATCACTCAGAGCATGAGTTGGGAATATTCTCCATTGTTCCGTCCCTCACAGCTAAGAATTTGAGATTTTGCATCCCCTATCCAGCAAAACTGGTTGTCCAATTTCCCAACTAATCTACAATGTACACTACAGCAGCAGAGGCCAGAGTGGATTTGCTCCAATGAGGGATTCTATCTAAAAATTACCCTAAACTAGCAATAAGGGAATCGGCTGTACCCTCCAGAAATGGCTCCCAAGATAAATCCTGAGCAGATACTGGAGACCAGCATTTGCAGAAGATCATGGATAGAGTGCGATTACTACAGAATCCAACCCTACAAACTGAGTAGGACCTAAGCTCCATATCAGGTACTGTCTGGCTCATGGGGGTGTGGGGGGGGGAGTGTGTGGGGGGGCAGGAGAGGTCGGTCACAGTGTTGCGATTGGGGTTCAGGGTGGGCTATTGCTCCAGTGCAAGCTTCACCATAATATTACTACTAATAGACTAGCCTCTAATAAATATTTGGCTGTTGGATGGGACCTCCGGAGTGCCTTTCTCTCCCCCTGCCTCACGGTGGGCTGACTTGCTGTCCCCACCCCCAACCCCCCACCATCTTCTCAACCAAAAGGAGAAAATTTCTACACCTCGCAGCCCGTATACTATGGCATGCCCTTTCAATGAACCACCTCAGTCTACTCCCGGGTACCTGCGAGGGCGGCTATCAGTGATGGTCTATATATGCCTCTTCTTCTTACAGTTAGACTTCAGGAGAATACAGTTTTTGAGAGATGGATCATGGATTTTGGGACTTGCGGCCCATATGGACCCCATTTGGACAAAAGTTACAGTTATATTTTTCCTTACGATTCCTAAGGGAGGGGTTGCTTCTGGAGCGGGAATGGGTAACAGAAGGATTTGCCTCCCTTCCCCCCCCGTCTCTGCTTCCATGATATCAGCGGGTCCAGTCTGGTTTTAAAATGGTAGGCGGATTATGCTGCTATGGTGCGGGGGGATTCCTGACCTGACCTCGTGGCAATAACAAATGTCTCCTTCCATAGTGGGAGCCTTTGGTAAAACATACTGTCTCCTCTCTAGACAGAGGGGATATCCCATTCCCAGGCCTTGTTTCCATTTGCTGGGGCTCACATACAAGGGTGGGTTCCCACGACGCCTCCAGTTTCCCAGTTAAACCCTTTATGAAAATATAACAACTTCTCCCTGATTAGTCTACAGTTCTTAGGTATTATGGGGGGGATATGTAATAAAAAATCTTAAGACCATACAAGTTCTGAACAAGAGAGGCGAGTACTCTAGTTTGTTAGAGGGCCTCTGGGGTTCCTCTCTGTTCCCCATCATACTAGTTTTCTTACTCCTAGTCTGGTATTTGTCCCTAGTTCCCCTTTGATACTTTTGTGCTCCCTTAGGGGTCATTACCTAGCCCATCATTGGGTTATATTGTTTTGTTGGGGTGGGGCTTATTTCCCCCTAGTAATACTTGGGACTAGGTACCATTTCACTTATTAGAGTTTAGATCTCAACCAATACAGGAGCAGTTTCTGCGGTTTTTCAAGACTGCTCCCAGAGGTGGGTGTTCCCTCTCAGGTGGGTCTATACCCATCTTTAGGTGGGCGGTGCCCCGCTTTCCTAGACAATGGGATCCTAGGCCCTGGGACCAGGGTGGGAGATGTTTTTTTCTTCCCCACAAATGGAAGACCATATGTATATAGTTTTCTTCGTTTGGAGACGGGTTATTATTCAAAGGTTATTGAGGTTAATTAGTTGATTAGGTTTAATGGTTTTGTTAACTTTTAAAATGGATGGTGACACAATCTTAATTTGGAGATTCTATACTCCTATAATGGCTGGACGGGTCGTGGTCCGTAGGGCAGTTCAGATGGATGTTTCCTCCCGCTCTGGGATTGCTGTGTCTGGTCTTATACGACCGCCAGAGGTGAGGAGGAATACCAGCAAAGGCATAACTCCTAATTTTTTAAGCTCTCCGGGGACCAGACAATGCTCCAGCCTGATTCAGATAATACTCTCTCTCCTTGTGCCAATGGTTAATGTTCCGATAAAAATCTTTTCTCAAAATGTGAATGGTTTGCACTCCCCTGTTAAGCGATATAAGATAATGCAGCATTTGGGAAAACAAAAAGCGGATTTATATTTCCTACAGGAGTCCCATCTTTCTTCCTTTGAACATTCAAAATTTACGCTGGGGGGAGATGTAAAATAGTGGCCCCCTCTCATCCGAGGGGACATAAGAGGGGCACAGTAATTTTAATCCCCTCCACAACCCCATTGGAAGTGCAGGACACCTATCTAGATCCACAGGGTAGATAGCAAATTTTAACATGCACATTATATTCCCAGACAATAACTTTTTTTTTTTTTTTTGAAATTTCTTTTTACCCCTCCGGGTCGCCCTTGCCATTCCTCTCCTTCAGGCTTGCTCAATGCCCCCCAATCCCTCACTGAGTCTGCCCCTAGAGTGCCTCCGGTGACTCCTACCTGCCTCTTCTCTTCACGGAGCACCTTGCACAGCGGGGTCTGCCCGTGATTACCCACTGGGTGACTGGAGCGGCCATCATCTGGGAACGCCGTGTTTTTTTTTCCATTTTTCTGTTCTTCCCCTCCATCCCGCTGAGGACGCCGGCTCGGGCAGAACGTGCTTACGCATGCCTGCCAAGTGCCAGATGGCATCCTCCCCTCCCCGGCTCCCCCCCAATGGAAGCCGCCATTGCCCCGAGAGTCGGTGCTTCCACCGGCTCTCCTGGACGCCGGGTGTATTAAACACCCTAGTGTCCCTCCCAAGGAGGAGAGCATCCATGGGATGCTTAATCCTCCTCTCTCTGCCGACCTCGTAAACCCGAGTCCGCTCTCGAACCTGGGTCCCCGGCATGGTAAGTGTATGGCCCAGCACCTCAACCTCAGCGCCACCGGACTGCCTCAGACAATAACTTTGCTGTTAATACCTGTCTCCTCCACAAACATCTTTACCGTGATACAGACCTTTCTACACCAGGTAATGGAGAGGCTTAAAGGAGCTTGATTATTGGGGTGGTGGGGGATTTAACTTTGTATTTAATCCACATTTTGACTCTTCTAACCCTAAACCGAACAGGCTACATAAAGCAGGTAAATATTTAAAAGGTAACCTGGCCTTTATGGGCATAGAGGATGTCTGGCAGAGATTATTTCCATCTGTACCGGGATATACTTTTTTTCCAGGATGCCACAGAACGTATTCCAGGCTAGATCACTTTTTTGTCACTGGGGAACATCTTACATTAGTTCAAGATATTTTAATTGAACCAAGGGTATCATCTGATCACAACCTGTTAATTCTTAAAATAGATTTGGGTAAACAAAAGAAATTCAGGTTCTGGAGATTTAATACGTCTGTTCTCAAAGATCAGGAATTCCTGGATTCCATGAGGGAACGAATTCCACAAGTAATTCAGGATAATTTAACTCCAGAAGTACCCCACCCAATTCAATGGGATACGTTGAAAGCTGTCTTGAGAGGTGAGATACTGGAATACGCTTCTCGGAAACAAAAAAAAGCAAAATGCTAGACTTCATTTTTTAATAGACCATTTGGCTTTGTACCAGCTTTTATTTCGAGAAGGCGATACTTCCCTCCAGAGGCAGATCAGAGGTTTAAAACAAGAAATACAAAAATATTATATGACCCTCCAGAACCTGGCTTACCTACGTCAATATAATTATGAGGGGGGAGCAAGAGGGGCACAATTACTAGCCCGGAAGCTAAGGGCCAACAAACGGGCATCTACAATTCTAAAAATAAAACCTAACATAACAGGCACTACTTCTTATAAGGAGGAACAAATTAAGCAGGTCTTTACTTAATTTTATGAACCCTATATGCAGCCCCCACCCATCCCAGGAGCAACATACCCTGATATCAGATTTCTTAAATAGGCTTCTTTACCCAAATTGCCCAATCTCCAGATTGACCAATTAGAACGTCCTATCAGACCTGAAGAGATCCTTCAACAGGTTAAACATATCAAATCCCTGATATGCCCTGGCCCGGATGGCTTCGGCCCTGAATGGTATAAAACTTTTATTCCCCAATTACTCCCTAGCTTTCTACCGGCATGTGGCGCAGTGACAAAGGGAGAAGCCCCCCCTTCCTCCTGGAGCTATGCTGTCCTTGCCCCCTACTTAAGCCTGACAGGGATCCCACTCTCCCATCATTCTATCGACCCAATCTCAATTTTAAATGTGGACTATAAAATATTTATGGCCATATGGGCCAAAAGATTAGAACCAATACTTCTTCAGTTAATACAACGAGACCAATCCAGCTTTATAAAACAGAGAAGTACCTCTGATAACCTTCGTTGAATCTTGTTAATTATGAATATATTCATGCCAGAAAGATCCCCTCCATAATTATAAGTCTGGACGCCGATAAAGCATTCGATAAGGTGGGGTGGGAATTCTTATGGGCTACCCTCTCTTAATTTAATTTCACGAACTCCTTCCTTACTTGCCTGAAAAACATTTATGCATCCCCTAAAACTTATATTCGAGTTAATGGATCCTTGTCCCAACCAATAGCTAAGCAAAGGGGCACGAGACAGGGATGTCCTTTATCCCCACTTCTGTTCACCCTTTACATTGAGCCCCTGGCAGAGGTGATCAGGAGAAATACCCAGGTAGAGGGAGTTCCCATAGGCCAGAGAGAACACAAGGTGGCCCTATTCGTGGATGATGTTCTAGTGTCAGCCCTCTCCAAGGAGACCGCCCTCCCAGCTCTATGGGAAACCCTGGAACACTTTACAGAGGTTTCGGGTTTTGAACTAAATGTAGCTAAAACAGACCTTCTCCCTTTAAATTTTACCCCATCCCAATCTCATAAAAATAAATATCCTATAAAATGGTATCGAACAAAGTTTAAATATTTGGGCATTAGTACTATCCCCAGGAACTTAGACAATTTGGAGTTACTGAATTATGAACCCCTGTCGGTTCAAATTCAGTTGGACCTATCTGCTTGGTCCAAGTTACCTTTAAATTTCTTCCAAAGGATAGAGTCCATTCGTATGATCATTCTGCCAAAATTATTGTACTTATTTCAGAACATCCCTACTGCCTTTTACTTTAAATCGTGGGATAAAATAATTTCAAACTTTATCTTACATGGCCAGAGGCCTCGGATTAGGATGTCCTTGTTGCAACTCCCGCTCTCCCAGGGTGGAGCCAACCAACCTAATCTGAAATTTTATGCTATTGCCATTTTTTTTTTTTGTTAATATTGTCCCTTTGGTTGGCTCCAACTTTTGAAGCGCCCTGGAAGGATCTGGAATTTGCGATAAATGATCTATATGATTTAACAAAGATAACCTTGGCCTCGGTAACCTAAATTCCTTGTTTGCGGGATTTTACACCCTTTACTGCCCAAATCTTGAAGCAATGGTACAGGTCGAAAAGGCATCAAGGCTTTAGAGAATTCTTTTTCTTCTATACATTAGTTTCAGAGGATGGTAAGTTTTCTTCCGCTACAACAGACCATACTTTTGCAAAATGGAGGAGGGTGGGACTCAATTTTTTTAGGCAGTTCCTTTCTCGGGAGGGTATTGTTTCATGTGAAACCCTTCAAACAACTTATGGCTTATCAGATAGTGACCTTTACAGATACACTCAGGTCAAAAATTACCTTCTGAGATAGAGGGATGTAGTGCCCAAGCTGCCAGATCCTATCCCAATGTTTTGGAAATATCTTGAGGACACCATGACTAGCCATACATGGGGACACCAGGTGGGATATTTATACCGAATCTTTAGGGAAGGGATGGGCGATTCAGCGCTTCTCCATTTTAAAGAGCTGGTGTAGAGATCTTGAAATAGAAATTTCAGAATAGGAATGGATGCAAGCTTCCCCACTGGCCTGCAGGATAACTCATTCTACTATGTGGCGTGAATTCACCTGGAAATGTTGAGTCAGGTTTTTTCGTTCTCTGGCTATCCTTACTAAGTATTTCCCCTCCTCATTTGGTAGATGTTGGAGGAACTGTGTGTGTTCATACGCTGACTGTGGTCATATTTTTTTGGATGTGTCCACGATTGATACCTTATTGGTGTATACTACAACAAGAGATATCAGATTACCTGGGTGAGAGGATAGAGTTAACTGCCGAGATGGTTTTATTGGCTTTATTTCCCCCAGTCAACCATCTTGGCACCGAACTTTGGTACCTATTTATTATTTGGCAGCCAAAAAGGCTATAACAAGAAGATGGATGTCACCAGATGTGCCCCCTATTAAAGATTGGAGGGGGTGTTTTCCGATATTTACTATATGGAATCCCTTACGGCCAAACTGCAGAACAAAATCCCTGTGAATGAGGTGTTCTGGAGACCATGGGTGTTCTATATATCAAAGAAACACAAAATTACACGTGCCCCCACAATGCAAAGCATCATGGGCTGCACATGCAAGTCACCACAGAATATTATGCTGGTTCAACTTTAAGCAGAAATGCATGGTGCCGAAAGGCCTCTCACACAGCTTGCAAAGGGCACCAACAGAAGACATAGACACATGTTTCATCCTACCAGGACTCATCAGTATGCCTCGTCTGTTTGACACCCCAGTGGAATGAACCAGCTACCCTAAGATGGTCGATCTGGGTTATCTTGTGGTAAACCCAATTAAAACAAAAAACAGTTTAAAAGACAAAGAACCTCTGTGTGCAAGCACTGAGGCACTGGTTACCCCAAAGGGCATTTGGCTGGGAAGCCAAGTTTCAAAGAAATACAAAATTACACATGCCCCCACAATGCAAAGCATCATGGGCTGCATATGCAAATCACCACAGAATATTATGCAGGTTCAACTTTAAGCAGAAATACATGGTGCCAAAAGGCCTCTCACACAGCTTGCAAAGGGCAGTGGCGGTTCTACACCAGGGCCCGCCAGGGCACGTGCCCTGGTAAAAAAATGCTGTGCCCCAGTTGGTGCCCCATATGGTGCAGAGCTTCCTCCATATTGGTGCCCCATATGGTGCAGAGCTTCCATTAGTAACAATATATCAGTGCCCTGGCTGACATCTATTGTGCCCCAGCTGTGCCCTGGTAACCATTTGTGGCTAGAGCCACAACTGGCAAAGGGTGCCAACAGAAGACATAAACATGTGTTTCGTCCTACCAGGACTCATCAGTATGCCATGTCTGTTTGACACCCTAGTAGAATGAACCAGCTACCCTAAGATGGTCGATCTGGGTTATGTTGTGGTGAACCCAATTAAAAAAAAAAACAGTTTAAAAGACAAAGAACCTCTGTGTGCAAGCACTGAGGCAATGGTTCATTCCACTGGGGTGTGAAATAACAGGCTCAGTCATACTGCAAAAGAGTTACTTTATTCAGACACAATGGCTTGTATTTATATCTATCAATCAAATATACATGTATTATAAAGGATTTACATGTTGTAAGCCAACAAAGTTGATTGTACCAGACTTGTGGTCACATTCTCCTCTAAATAAAAAGAAATTAAAAAACAAAACAAAAAAAAGTTCGTCGTGGAGGAGTGCAGCAAGTATGCATTTTAATAAAGTACTTTGAACCAGACAAGTCAGCATGGCTTTTTATACCCTTGCGGTGCCTTAGCAAGACTTTGTGTTTTGGTTGTAAACTGAGTACGTTCGGAGCTTGGCTGATCTGTTTGGTTGTTGCCTTTGATTTTGGACAATGCATCCATGTTCTACTATAGAACTCTGGTCAAGAGGGACATAAACTACATCATAGAAGAGTTGTAAAATGGCACTGAGCAGCACAGTGTAAATGAGAAACACCAAATGATGATACTCTAATAGGCCAGTGTTGATGGTACAATAACGTAATTGGAACCAATATTTAAAAAGACTGCTTCTACTGGGAAAAATGACTTTCAGGTTCAGTGTAGTTCTCCTTTAAGATTGGGAGAAGTGAAAAATAAAATTTGAAGGCAGATTAGGACCTCTTGGCCCATCCAATCTGCCCATTTCTCCCTACCTGCACTATTACTGTAGACAGTGCCCAGTCTACAGCTCTTTCGTCTTCCCGCCCCCTTCGTTTCCACTATGATTCCCTTGTGCTTATCCCATGCATTCCTGATTCAAGGTCTGGGTGGTCTAAGGACAGGCAGGCTGCTTGAAATTCAGTGCCAAAAAGTGCAAGGTGATGCACACTGGTGGGGGGGAGGAGGGGGCCGCAACTAGGAAGGAATACTAGATGAGAGGGGTTAAACTGGCCAGTACTTTAGAGGAAAGGGACTTGGGCTCATCATAAGTGACATCCTAAAACAAACTAGACAATGTAACAAAGCGTACAACAAGATAACCGGAATATTTCTATTTTTCACTTTGATCACCCATGTTTTTATTTTAAATTTAAAGCAGTAGTGCAACAAAATTAGGCAAAAAACTTGACCCTTTTTTTTTCACGTAAAAGAGTCCAGACATCTTCCAGTTTTATTTGGTGGTACAGTAATGCACTCTACCTTTGGGGTCTCTGAAGGTACCCTCCATCAACTGCAGCTGGTGCAGAACGCAGCTGCCAGGTTGTTGATACGACAGTCTAGATAATGTCATGTCACCCTGGTGTTGCGTGATCTGCACTGGCTGCCCGTTCGATGGAGGGTTCTCTTTAAGGTGGGCTTGCTTACCTTTAAGGCCCTACATGGACTGGGCCCTGGCTACCTCCTGGACCTTCTAACATCTGCTGCCCCGAAGGGTCAAGCTCCCTCCGATCCTCCTCTAGGGGCCTCCTGGCGATTCCCAGGACAAGATGAAGAACTGCCGGTGACAGAGCTTTTAGTGTCGCTGGTCTGGTCCTGTGGAATTCTATTTCCTCCATCAGTAAGGGTGGCCTCTCTCCAGGAGTCGTAAGCCAGCCTCAAGGCTTTCTTGTTTAGCTGGGCATTCCCAGATACTATTCTGCAGTTAATGTATGGGTTATCTGTTATTATTGAATTCTGCTAACAATCTAGACCCTTTTAATTACATGAAATTTTAATTTGAATGTTGATTATTTATAATGTTTAAATGTTGATGTTTTTTTTGTACGGCACCCAGAGCCTCTGGGATTGAGCGCCTGAAAAATAAAAGCTGCCTTTCCTAGTACAATTTTCTAATTACACAAAAATGTGGGTACTTTATACATGTTCTAATTTAGCTTTTTCTCAACAACAAAAAAAAGATCGCAGCCACATTTTGCATAGAAATAGCATTGTATACCTGTCAAAGATTAGGATAAAAAAATAAATAAAAAAGACTCATGGTGCACAGCATAGAAGGTACCTAGTACATTTGACAGATATCTTACTGCTTTCTTAATTGTAGCTGAAACTAGATTTTTTTTGTAAAAGGCATAAACATACCTCTCAAGTGCCCCTCATTACGAGGGACATCCCTCATTTTGGCCCTTAAAATTGCACTGTCCCTTATCCGTCCTTCATGGAAAAGGTGCTGCCCACACAAAGAATGTCCTGAAAATTCAAACTTTAAAGCAGAAACTTTTAATATTCTAAAATACTAAATCCAAAATTAACGTTGTACAAGTACACACTATGGTTTTCACAGTGTTCTGAGCTTGTATCTCAGTGTCTGATGTGTCCCTTATTCGGAGGGTCTGTGTCCCTCATTGTGCCTCATTTTGAGTGTCCAAAAATGTTCTTGTCCCTCCTTTCAGTGACAACAGGTTGAGAGGTATGGGCATAAGCAATTAAAAAAAGAACATTTTTTCATCCCACTGCTGCTTTGAAGCCAGGAATTCTGTCAACATTTTTATTGAGGCTCCAAAGAGTCCTGTGGCAACACGATGCTGTATGTGGTGGCATACCTCTCAACTGTCACACATTATGAGGTACGTCACTCATCTTACCTCTCAGAAACCCTTTGTCCATCATGGGGATTGGGAAGGTGATATTCTGCATTCCCCACTGAGACTTTAGAGCAGAAATTCCTAATAATCTGTTATGCTCAGTTATTAAAAAACATTATGAACATTAGTGTACTGATGACTATAGTGTTCTGAGCTTGCAGTGCCATGTTATATGATATGTCACACATTTTGTTCATTTGTCACACATTTTGGTGAAGAAAGGTTGAGAGGTATGTGTGGTGGTCACATTTCAAGAACGAGGGCTTCTCAGGCTGATGACAGTATGTAGCCTCGAACTGACGTCATGCAACTTGGCAGTGACGACAGGCGATGACGCGAGCGCGGGCGCGCGCAGTGGCGCGCACGTCACCGTGGCGCCCTTGGTAACCGGTTGGTGTGGTGCTGCTGGAACTCGAGCAGTGGGTGCTTGTTTTGCTTGCTGTGCTCAGTGAGTGGGAACGAGAGCGAGCGGGTCGCCCGGATTACTCACGCGCCCTCCGTCCTGTCTCTCGCGCGGGGTTCTCCGGTGCCTGCGTGCCTCGCGCTGCTGTCGGCGGCGGGCGCGCGTGAACCTGTGCGGGGCTTTCGTTCCAGTTCCAGTCGGGGAGAAGCTGGATGGAAGGAGCCGAGGGCGCAGCAGCCGCGGCGGCAGAGGCCGGCAAAACATCTCGGCGGCAGCCGACGACAGAAGTGTCGTCGGCGGCTGCAGTGACGATATCCGATGGGCTGGAGGCTGAGGAGTGGACTGCAGGTAAGGGACAACCCGGTCGGTTACAGGGCGACCAGCTAGTACTTCACAGAATTACTGTATAAACCTGGCCAGACACATTTCTGGGGTTCCACCCCATAACAATACTGGGCAACTCTGAACGATTCTGATCACTGGTAGGTAGTCCGCCTCGGCACTGTCAGCAAACAGTTCTGGGCACTGACCACAAACAGTTCTGGGCACTACTGCAAACAGTTACACTGGTAGCCAACCTCGGCACTACTGCAGACAGTTCTGGTCACTGATCACAAACAGTTCTGGTCACTGACCACAAACAGTTTGCACTGGTAGCCAACCTGGGCACTGACCGCAAACAGTTTCAGGCACTGACCGCAGACAGTTCTGGGCACTATCAGGAAACGGTTCTGGGCACTCACAAATCTAGGTTCTACCACTAAAAATCAGATAGTGGCAGCACACTATGACCAACAGTTCTAGACACTGGCAAACCTGGGCACTAACTCCAGACAGTTCTGGGCACTAACGACAGAAGTTCTGGGCACTGGCAAACATGGGCATCACTCGAAATAGTTCTGGAGACTGGTAAATCCAGGCACTGACCCAAAGAGTCTGGGCACTAGTGGGCAGCCTAAAACTGTTCTGGATATTGCACCCCCCCACCCCCGAATTCTGTAAAAGTGGACACTCTTGATGTTCAAAGACTCAATTTCTGGCTTGTTAAGAGTAATTCTGGATGGGTGGTCATCCTAGCTATCACATGAATGGAGCCATTGCTGGGTATAGGGTTAGACACAAGGACACTGTTGCAAATGTGCTTTCAGAAACGGGAGCAGGTGTCTGCCAATTAATACTAAGCAGCAACAGGACACAAACGACAGCACTCATCCCCGTTAGCTAGAGATAAGTATTAAATTAAATGAATGAAATATCAAGCCACTGGAGTGAAAAAGCATAGTGCTACAGCTCCAGTACCCTGGTGCTTTGAGTCTTAATCCTGACTCTTCGTCAGAGGGCTTGATATTTCAGGTAATTTAATACTTATTTTTGGTGAACGGGGAAGAGTGCTGCTGTTTGTGTCTTGTGGAAGTAGGGTTAGTATGGCTGGAGTCATTTGTTCTGGTTGCTAGAGGTTGGGCTGGGGCTGCTGGCAATGTTGCCATAACCTTGGCAGACATGTGGCGAGATGGTAGTTTGAAATAACATGCTAAGCTTATAGGACACAGATTGTGGTGAGAATGAAATGATATGACCTACTTGGAATTCAACCCCCGACCCCTGAAATACTGTTCTGGTGCTCTACCACAGATAGTATAGATATTGATGGCAGATACAGGTGTCCTGGCCCATCCAGTTTGCATCGGTTCATATGGTTGGACGTGGGGTTCCCGGGCACACTTCCTGTCTCTGGTATTGTATATCCTGCAGCTAGGAACAATCAAGATGACAATTAGCACCTTGTTGAGCTCTTACAAACTCTGGCACTTAAACAGCGACAGCATTGCTGATGTCACAGTGGGTAGTCCCCTGGGTACAGGTGATCACTGTACTGTGTGGTTGGGCATATGGATAGGGAGAAAAAACAATTAAAAAAATGGATACTAAGATGGGGGTCCTGGACTTCGGGAGGGCAGATTTTAAAGGAATGAGAAGCTGCCTCAGAGAATGCCTCGAAGGGGGAGAAGGCAGAGGGGGAGTGTAGACTCAGTGGAGAAGAATTAAGGAGGGTATAGCCCAGGTGTACCATTTGAAGGAAGTGAGCAAGGTAAAGAGGAGGAAGAGGCTGCTGTGTTTCTCTAAGGAGGTGGCAAAGGCAGTGAAGGAGAAGAAAATAGCATTTATAGAGTACAAGGAGGGGGCACCAGAGAGCATTTCTTGAGAGCTCCTCAGCACGTAGACTTTCTACATGTGATAAACTCAGTATTTTTCAGATGTTTTGGATTTACTTGATTATAACTCACTCTATTATTGGTGCAAGCTTCAAGGAAATGGAGCGTCCGCAGGGATTGGCAGCAGCCTCTGGCTGTAAACAGCAGGTACAGCATGGCAAAGGTCAGAGTGACGGGTTACAGCAGGTGACCAAGGCCAGAGGAGAGCCCTCTCCACGGGTGGCCCTAAAGACAGTAAGGGCTACTGATCAGAACAAAAATGGGAAACAATTTTACTCCACCTGCAAACACAGGTGACCAGGATAGATTCTATTCAAAAGAAGGCAGAGGTAGGTGAAGGACAGGCAATCAAAGCACTGGAAGCCAGTGTAGCTCTTTTACTGGAAAATTCTGCCTTAAAATACAGACTGTTGAATACCAGATCCACTCCTCCAATATCCGGATCATCGGACTCGCAGAAGGAGTGGATGGTGCAGACCTGTGCTCTTGCATTCAGGGCTGGTTGATACAGAACTTGGCCTTGGAAGATAGAACTGAATCTACAGTTTGTGTACCATGTGAGTCCTCGCACCAAACCAACTCAGCCAGACTAGATGAGGACAGCGATGGCAGTCAACCGACAGCATGGCAACCTGGGACATCATTTTGCAAGCGGCAAAGACTCGAGGACCACTGGGGATAGAAGCTCGAACTGCGAGATTGTTTCTTGATCTCAGCTGTGCAACACTGTCTCGTAGGAAGCAATTCAGCAGGATCTGCTAACAACTGCCTGCCTGCCTTAGGATCCAGTATGGGGGGAAAAGTATTTTCAATGTTCCGATGTTGAGGAGGCCGGTAAGTGGCCAGCTAAAACGGGACAGGAATTTCATCGAGGGAACAAGGTGGAGCCAGAACACAGTAACTGAGTACTATATTTAACTGTTACAGAAAGTGACCGAAACTGTCAAATCGGAAATGTCCATGTTTAAGGTTATATGCTTATTTTTATTGTGGTTAGAGATAGGGGGGCACATTGAGTGGAGGGCCGTATCAGGTTTCCTTTTTTTTTTTTAATGAAGTACTGTAGCCAGGCCAAGTTAAATTGCTGCCAAAATGGTGGGCGGCATGCAATTAGACCTCTAACGCCACTTCCCCACCCCCACCCCATATTCTTCTTGGCTTGATGTTTTCCTGCCATAAGGGGCATCCTCCAGACCTGCATTTATTGTGGGTTCATGGGTTCTGTGGTTCATCAACTGAACTGTCCTCGGGTTAGAGGCGACGTCTCCTTTCATTCCTCCAAATTTACTTTGGCAACAGTTGAAATGTTCTATTTCTAGGAGGTTTAACAAACTTATCCTCAGTTCACAGTTCTGTGTTTCTTTATAGCATCTTTAATTGAAATTGAGTGGTGCAGCATATGTATTGCTGAGGTCTGCGAGTGGGAAGCTATACAGGGAAGTCCTTTCCTTTAAACAATATTTAGGTAGGGATAGTAAGGCCTGAACAGGTAGTGAGAATGGGAATTTACAGTATGTGAAAACAGCCTAGAAATTGTATTGCAGGTTTGGCAGTTGCTAGCACTTAACAATAATACTGATGTTTCCCAAGTATGTTTTCCCGCAAGAGCTGTATCACCAGATATGAGGCAAATGTCTACAGCTATACTGTGTAGAACTATCGCATACTGCCTTGATGAGTTGTAATCTCATATCAGATGGTTTCAAATAAAATTTAGAAGAAAGTACAAGGAGACCCAGAAGGATGAAGATGGGGGTATATCTGGCAAAACAGAGAGAGGCAGGAGGGAGGGTGGGGGCAGCTAAAGCACTAACAAAGGAGAGGTTAGCTAAGGAGGTAAAAAGGGATGGGACCATTTGCAGGTATGTGGGGGAAGCGGACGATGGGGGTAGGGATAGTGTGAATCAGAAGGGGAGAGAACTGTGCAGAGGAAGATCAAGAGAAAGTGTAAATACTAAATAGTTTCTTCTGCCTGGTCTTCATGGTAGAGTAGGGACCACTTTGTGCCAAGGTTAGGGCTGCAGAACGCAAGGTCTGTGTAACAGATGGAGTGGAGCTTACAGTCACCAAGCAATAATGAGACCCAGGGGTCGTCCTATCTGATGATCTCAGGGTAGCTGGGCAGTGTGACAAAACAGTGGGAAACTGTATGTTTTGTTACAAATGTAATTGAATGTTTAATTTCTTGGATATATTAAATGGTAAACTGTATGTCTAATTCTTCATCCAATTGTACCCCCCAACCCCGGTCGCACTGGGAGACGAGCAACGTGTTCAGTGTGCCTTCCTGGTGAAACATTTCAATAAATAAAATAAATTCTGCGTACTCCCTGGAAGAGAGGAGAATGAGCGGGGACATGATTGAAACCTTCAGGTACCTCACAGGTGTGACCAAGGTGCAAGTGGAGGGTGTATTCCAGAGAAAGGAATGCACTAGAACAAGGGGACATGCAATGAAGCTAAGTGGGGGAAAGCTTAGGAGAGACGTGCGGAAAGACTTCTTCACGGAAGGAGTGGTGGATGGCTGTAACAACCTGCCAGAGAAGGAAGTGGGAGCAGAGACGGTGGGGAACTTCAAGCATGCATGGGATTGGGCATATTAGGTAGAGGAGTGGGAGAGATATTGATACCTGTGACCATCTAGGGTCAGTACTGACAGAATAGGCAGGGACAGGGGCAGAGTGGATGGGCCTAAAGGTCATTTTTTGTTGGCAAAAATCTTATGTTTCTTGCTGTTGTCTCAGATGGGGTCGCCTTTACGTCTGCTACCACTGACCACGCTAATGACCTGGCTTTGGGAATGAGTCTGACTTTAAGGAGGCCAGTGGGGGGCGGGGCGGGGGAATTGAGTGTCCCAAAGGATGCTCTCCTCCTTGGTGAGGGAGGGTTCCCAGACACCGGTGGAGTCCTTCCACCTGCGTGACCACAGGTGGCAGTGCAGACTGGAGCTGTTCAGCAGGTGTGGGGGGCGCTGATGAGCTGTGATGTGCTCTGACACAAATTTGTGTGCGTGCGTGTCTGGAAGTTCCAAGGCAGCATCCTGTGGTGGCAGGAGAACCCCCCTGGACATGGTGGTATGACGCTGCCCTCGGCATTGCAGGCCCCACACTGCCAACTTCGGGCTCACCTGAAAAAACAAACTAAACTTCGTTGGTGGGGGAAGTCATCACCTCCTATGGCCCCTGGGGCAGCAAGCCAGGGAGGAACCATGAGGTGGAGGTAAGTCCAAGAGATGACAGGGCTGGGGGTGGGGCAGGTGATGAGGGAAAAACAAAATGTATTCATCAGTGCATTTTTTTTTTTTAATGTATATTTTTTTTTTTTTTTTAGAAGCCAAATATATGTTCTAAAATTCTTCTTTCTTTTAACTTTACTACTTGGTCTTTCAGTAGCCAAACTGGCCACTTACTTGAGGTTTTTAAGCTTAGCCAACTAGAAAGCCGCCTGTAGTTTGGCTACCACCTACCATGGTCAAGCAGAGCACTGGTGAGTCGGTAAGACCTGAAGCACGATGGAAAAGCTGGGGTCGGAGTGCAGGTTCCATATAGCCCTTTCTGCTGTCCAGCAGTGGTGCTGTGGAATTCTGTGCCCGATTATGCATCTTCTGTCGGAGAATTTAGTTCTTTGTTGAAACCCTTCCTGTTCTGGATTGCAGGCAATGCCAAGCTGTATATTTTCTAGTCATATCTGAAATTAGAAAATGTCCTGCTTTGTGTACTTACTTAGTTAACAATAAATAATGTAAATTCTGAACCGTTTACCTGCGTTCTAGTTGTTGTCTAGCTCTGCTTAGCTGTGTTTGTTTCTGTGCTACTATACTGTGATGTGCTGTTATGTGTTATGTTTGATTGTGGTTTTTTGTCTTGTGTTTTTAAATGATTTGTTCAGTGTTTTGAGTTTGTTTTTGGAAAGGTGCTATATAAAAATAAAGTGAGCGACAGAAAAAAAGAAACTAGAAAGGTGTGGGTAAACAGTCTTCTCAGAGTTTTGTAACACATTAGAGACTGCTGATGGGCTACTGTTGTGCACTCTAGATACAGACTTGTCACAGATCAGGGGCCCAGTACTCGGTGACAGACTGGGGTGGCAGACTCTAGGGGTGCACAGAGGCTCTCTGTTCTGCCACCCCTAAGAACTGCAGTACACAAAATTATGACCGAGTTGTGGGGGTGTTTTTTGTGTGTGTGTGTGTGTAGGAGTCCACCCTGGTGGCCAAGCTGCAGTGCAAATGATGGTTGCACTTACCAGTTGCTTGTGGTTGCAAATGGGCTTTTCTACCACAAGTATCTGAAGTGCGCCCACCTCAGACACCTCTGTGCATGGCAGTGTGCCAGTGGCTTGGCCAGAGGCTGTGGTATGAGGTGCTACTTCTTCAGTCTCTTTGCTGATGACACAAAGATCTGCAACAGAGTTGATGCACAAGGTGGGGTGGAAAGGATGAAAAGGGACTTGGCAAGGTTAGAGGAATGGTCAAATGTATGGCATCTTAGATTTAATGCTAAGAAGTGCAAAGTAATGCACCTGGGAAACAGAAACCCAGGGGAAGAGTACACAATGGGGGGTGAGATACTGACAACAACAAAAATGGAAAGGGACCTGGGGGTAGTCATATCAGATGACTTAAAGGTGGGCAAGCAATGTGAGAGGGCAGTAAGGAGGGCTGGGGGGATACTGGGATGCATACGGAGAGGCATCACCAGTAGAAAACAGGAAGTTGTTATCCCTCTGTACAGACAGCTGGTGAGACCCCATCTGGAGTACTGTGTGCAGTTCTGGAGACCCAGTCTCCGCAAGGACATAGACAAGATGGAAGCTGTCCAGAGGAGGGCAACTAAAATGGTGCAGGGTCTGCACCAGAAGACATATGAAGAGAGACTAAAGGAGCTTAATATGTATAGCCTCGAGGAAAGGAGGGAGAAGGGGACATGATAGAAACTTTCAAGTACCTCAAGGGAATCAACAAAGTCCAAGAGGGTAGCATCTTTCAAAAAAGAGGTGTGCAAGAACAAGGGGCACAATTTGAAGATGGGGGGCAGCTCAGAGGTAATGTAGGGAAGTATTTTTTCACAGAGAGGGTTGTGGATGCATGGAACTGCCTTCCGGGTGAGGTTGTGGAGTCAAAAACAGTGGTTGAATTCAAGCATGCATGGGACAGCCATAAGGCAATTCTAGGGGGTGGGGGTAGAAAGAAGTAGGCTGCTGGTTAACTAGGATCTGCAGCTTATCCATTAGGTAGGGAAATGGGCAGACTGGGTGGGCCAAGCAATCCTTATCTACCGTCAAATTCTATGTTTCAGTCATGCCCCCATCCCCAGTCCCTGCCAGTGTAAAATTCTTTTATTTCAGTATTGTAAAATGTACTACGCGCAGTGGAAACAGTTTACAAGTACCCACATGTACTGTGCACTTTGAAAATGCTACCTCAACTATACTAACATACTAAAATGCCAGCAGAATAGGCCTGTCTTTCGAGTCTGCTGGATTTTCAGCACCCGCACTGAGGGCCGATTTTGTTGTGTCCCCCCTCCACCTTGGATTATACTGTTCCCAGTCCCAGATGTTCCACCTGTATTGCGCCTGGTCAGATTTACCCTCCCTCTGTACCTGTCCCATCCCCTCTTGAACCTGTCCACAGTCTCCACCTCTACCAGCTCCCTGGGCAGTGCATTCCATGGCTGCACCACCCTTTCAGTGAAATAACATCTCCTCCTCCTCTCCCCTCTGAGCCTGCCCCCTTCCAGCTTACACCCATGACCTCTCGTTGCCCCACCCTCCTTCCTTTGGAGCACCTTGCCTGGGCCTCCCTTATTGATCCCTTTCATGTACTTAAAGACCTCTATCATGCCCCCCCGTCCCTCCTGTCCTCCAGGGTGTACTTGTCGAGCTCTTTGAGCCTCGTCTCATAGGTCCTCTTCCTCATGCCCCAGATCATTTTGGTTGCCCTCCTTTGGACCCTCTCTAGGAGTGTAATGTCCCTCTTTAAATGTGGTCTCCAAAACTGCACACAATACTCGAGGTGTGGCCTAACCAAGCAGTTGTACAGTGGAAGGATCACTTCTGCCTGTTTGGAGGTAATGCCCTTGGTGATGCATCCCAGCATCCTAGTTGCCCGTGCCGCTGTCCTCCTACAGAGATTGGCGGAGGCAGAGACTGTGGAGGGGTTTAAGAGGGGCTGGGACAGGTACAGGGGGAGGGTGAAGCTGACGAAGTCCAACACAAGGGGAACATCTAGGACTGGGGCCAGAGAACCCCAAGGGGGGACAGCAAAGTTAGCGGCCAGTATGGATGTTGACCATCGAGCAGACATGAAAGACCATTAGGCCTCCTCTGCTGGCATTTTAGTATGTTAGGAGTTTATACGATTGGCAGTGTTAGTGTCACATGCGTTTATGATTGTCACATGCAGTCATCTTTTTAATTATACTGCATTATTATAAATACAATCATCAATCTAATAAAATGCATACCGTTTTGACCTATTTAAGTTAATAAATGCATGGCCGGCCCGGTGGCGCTGAGGGCTGAGGCACTGAACGCCTCACCTCGCGTCATGCCGGCGACCTGTGTTCGGGAACGAGTGCGGGTAGCCAGGGGTTGGTGGGGAGGAGCGGTATCGAACGTCCGACGGACTGATTTCCATCTCCAGGGAGAGGGGGCAAGAGGCGGTCGGCGAATGTCTGACCCTTGGCGGAGGCTGGGACTTGGTGCTATGCTGCCACAGGCAAGGGGCACGGATGCCTGGCGGGGATATGCGTGCCCACTGCTGGTGTCATTGTACACCGAACGTCTGCAGGGAGAAGATAAGGTGGAAAAAGACCCTGGTGGCTGGTCATGGCGACTTGATGGCTGTCCCCTGGCGCTTCATCTCTGGAGGTAACACTCCAACCTAAATCCTGTCCGCCGGGTAAGTAGGGGCTCCCCGCAGCCCCGCCACAGGGGGGGGTAAGCCATGGGAGGTGCAGAGGATAAGGGCCTGAAGGAGCGAAGCATGGGGATGGTGGCCGGATGAAGAGCTGACCAGGGCCAGGGAGGGGAGAAAGGATGCAGCAAAAAAAAAATAAATAAATAAAAAGCAGAATAGGAGTTCATACAGTGACAGTGTCCATATAGCATGCGTTAATGATTATCACATGCGTTCACATTTTTTACACGTTTTATCGTCTGTAATTATGATTTATTATATTACATTTTAATAAATAACATTAACATGTTTGCATTGTAGTTAATTTATTTGTATGGATGGTGATTATATCTAAGTTAATGAAAAGCAAAATAAGAATCCGTACAGTACACAATGTTAGGTGTACAAATAACCGAAAAGTGGAGTTGTAAAATATCATAGAGACACATAATCTGCAAGGTTACATTTTGCAGGAAATAGATTAAACACAAAGGAAATAATGGTCACAAGGAGAAACACATTATTATATCCAATTTATACTGCGTGTGACATTCCTCAACAAGGTTGGAGGTACCTCGTTTTTGGCTTCCCTCACACCTCAACTCTGTTTCCCGTAGTCAAGTTACAGTATATACTTTCCATTGTTTTACCTCTGCACTATATTTGTAAACCCAAGATATCAGCACTGGGGCATTCTAAATGTGTTTTTTTTTTTAACTTGCTATTTCTGCTCCTCCCCTGCTCCCTAGACTCCGCCGCCTCGGGAGTCACTAATTGCATCTGCCCCAGCCTCGTCCTACCTGCGCGCGTGGGGCTGTATTCCCTCCATGTAGCCTGGGTTGCCCCCAGGGGAGATAGGGATGGGGCACCTACACCCCCGAACTATATTTATTTCATCGGGGCACCAGACCGGGACAGGCAGGCGGGCTATGGAGTCTACGCTAGAGTGCTCTGTCTTCCAGGAGCCATGGAATGCACTGCCCAGGGAGTTGGTGGAGGTGGAGACTGTGGACGGGTTTAAGAGGGGATGGGACAGGTACAGGGGGAGGGTAAATCTGACCAGGCACAGTACAGGTGGAACATCTGGGACTGGGGACAGTATAATCCAAGGGGGTGGGGGGACACCAAATTCGGCCCTCAGTGCAGGTGCTGAAAATCGAGCAGACTTAAGAGATCGTTAGGCCTATTCTGCTGGCATGTTAATATGTTAAAAATATCTATATATTTTTTTTTTATCACTTTATTTAGAAATGTGGAGTTTCTGCTAACATTAACAGCTAGTTTGTTACATGGTGGCACTGGTTAAAACAGCCATCAGGGTCTGGGGGTTTGGGTGTGCTTCACTTACCCTGACCCTGCAAAGCAAAACACAGTCAGTATTTGGTATTATTGATGATTGTGGCAGCTAAGTGGCCTCTGTCAAGGAATTGGCTTTCATAACTCTCCTCACTTGAGATGGTTAGGGTACTGTTGTGATTCAGACTTGTGTAACGTATAAGTTTAATTAAAACCATATGTAATCGGGGCCAGCTCTGTCATTAAATTTTTTTGTTTAGCCCAGTATCTTTGCGCGAGGACCCATTTTAATCGGTGTAGGGCCAAATTGTTTAAAAAATTTCCATCGAGCCAACTTCTTGGTACCAAGCATAGAAGCACCCGCTTGGCACGCTGGCGACCTGGGTTTGCGCCCCACGCTGGAGACGTCTGGAGCAGAGATCATCGGGGAGGGTGAGGAGAGTCCCCAGGATGCTTTCTTCCATGGGACGGACTGGAGCATGTCGCTCCTAGAGCTGCCCGTGATTGTGGCCTTGTGGAGGCATGCTTGGTGGCATGGCTGACCACATGTGGCCATGTGCCCCCCACCAAATGTGACATGTGCAGCCTGACAAGGCTAGTGGTCAGTGGGAGAGAGGGAGAACATGGGAAATGCCCGGCTATGGTGCATTGGAAGATGGCCTTTATGTTTTCTCTCACGCCACCCGGCCTCTCAGCGCACCATCCCCTCCCCCGATTGGCACTCCAGATGTTACAGTGACAACTTCCCTGGTGGCAGTAGGGACCCCCCCCCACAGCAGAACTAAGCCAGAACAGATGGAGCACTGGATTCCACTGGGAGCCTAGAGGTGGTGACCTGTAATGGGGGGTGAGTCCGTTGGGCAGGTGGGGAACACTTGAGGGGCCCAAAAGAGTTTGGCAGAAAGGGGGTCTGCAGTGGAACAAAAAAAGAAAAAAGCTATTTAAAACAAATTCTTTTTTTGACTCAGCCACTGCTCCCCCACAAAGTATATTTTATTGTATTTTAAACACACTAAGTACATTTGATACATATTTGATTCTGAGTGTAGGATATACCATTTGATACTGATTGAGACATCCAAATATCGATAATTCTTATTTTATTTATTTATTTGTTTTGGTAACCTGGTACGTGCACTAGTCAAAGCTGCCTATTTTCAGGCACGACCCGGTAGAGTACAAGTCAAAACAAGTTACAGTCAGGAAATAGAGGGAATAACAATTACATCACGGGACATGAAAAGATTTCAGAGTTCCCACTTGTAGAGGACTCCGTACTAATTAGGGTTAATATAACTACTAAATTCGGAAATCTTGACAAATGGGCCGGTGTAGCCTTAACCATGGACCAATATTTCAAAGTGTCCCGAAAAGTTCATATGTGTGGAATCGGCACAATAAAACGTCACTTTCAGTGAAGATAAAAGTCCATGCCTGCAAAGCAAAAAAGTTATTTGCTTGTACGAGTGACAGTATTACATAGGAGAGTCCCCTATCACCAGTAGATTACGATGTTATCCTCCTTTTTCAGTTGTATAGTACCTTGCGTGTTGTAGCAGTTAAACAATCTATTTGCTAGAAGCAACACTGACTTTCTGCAAACACTATTAGTCATTGTAACTGTTAAACAGAAAACAGAAAACATACCATTGAAGACATTTTTTGTTTTCATTTGGATAAGACTACCAGACTCTGTAGGGTACCTCACTATGGCTTTCCTGATACCAGAACTTGGCTTTGTGCCATGGGACTGGGGTTCGTGCATGTAGAATGTTCCGAGCAGACACGAGGTGGCAGCCATGTTATAACCCTCGAGCCACATTGAGCCTGCCAAAATGTTGCATCGAGAGGATTGTTTTTATTTTAATATTAGCTCCCATCCCACATCTAACTAGCCCTCGCCATTGCCATATAGTATATTAGCTTAATTCTTTGATTTTGCCATTGATTGTCTGTAGATTATGATTTAGTCCACGTTATTTTAATTAAAATTGTTCAGTAAGTCCTAGTAGAAAGTAGAAATATATGGAATTAATAGCACCCGAGTGTAAAGGAGAGGCTGATTCTCACACCAGGTAGGTACTGTGATGCCACAGAACAAAAGGGCAAAGCTTGAGTGTTGGTATGGTATCACAGTATCTATGAGGTTCGAGAATCAAGCTTCTTCTTCACTGTCAAGGTTTTCTTTAAAACATTTTTGTAATACAATCTGAGCATCCTTTCCTGAAGTGGAGCAGGTCAGGAGCAGCGTCTGACGTTCCTGAATCTTCATCTATAGCTCATCTAGACAGGGTATATTGGTATTTTGTCTAGGTCAATAGTTCTTAGACTTTGTCACAGTGAGCCTCCCCAAATCCATGGAAAAGATTCTGAGCCTCCCCCAAAAACTGAAATAATCTTGGGCCTCCCCAAGGAAAAATAACATGCTGTACTTTGCGCAGTACACCATGAATAAATTGAAACCCCTTTGAGTACTTGGCTCACATTCAGTTCTTTCATTCAGTTCTTTGTCTTATACTGATGTGGAACCTTTGAAAAAGAGCTCTTGTGCTCAAAGGTATTATCTGAATAACAAATAAATAAAATTAACAAATATTATTATTCAGTTTATTGTAACCTCCCCCCTTCCCCCAGGCCAGCCTACTTGCTCTACTGTTTTCATTCTTGAACCATTGTTACCTTGTTGCAGTACCTTCATGGGTCAGACTACTTTCTCTGTTTCCTCTCTATATGAAATAACTGTCCGACATACTTTGCCTCTCCCCCTCCTTCCCTGTTCCTAAGCAACTTCTCTGGGATTACTTTGCTCCTTCCTGCTGTTGCTCTTAGCACTTCTATGCTCAACCCTTGTATTTGGGCTGTTCTGCCATCAGCCTACAAATTGATCAATTACCACCACTGATTATTAGTTTATTGTTCATATTTGTTTGCACTATTGTTCATTGTGTATTTCTTGATTGTTTTGCAGTTACCTTTTTGAAATATATTCACTTTCTACCCTTCCCCGGGTATACCTGAAATGAGCCTTGGCTCATTCACCTTCCCTTGTCAGCTATTGGTAAATAAATACATAAAATTCACCTGCTATTATCCTCTTTCAGTTTGCTTCATCTCTTCACACAAAATACATAAAACTCAAAATTTAAATACTGTACTTTTTCAGACTCGCTTGAGCCTCCCCTGGAACAGGTTGGGGCCTCCCAAGGGAGGCTGGCCTCACCATTTGAGAACCCCTGGCTCTAGGTCATTAGTTCTCACACTTTGTGATAGTGAGCCTCCCACAAGTCATGAAAAAGATTTCGAGCCTCCCTGAAATTTGGAAAAAAATCTTGGGCCTCCCCACAGAAAAAAAAAATCCTACTTTGCATAGTACATGAGGAATAAAGTGAAACTAATAAAGTTGACTGAGTATATTCTCTTTTTGTTCAATGTATTGCTCTCCACCCCTAACCCGACACCCCAGGTTATATTTGTTACTCCTTTTTTTTACTCTTGGGCCCTTGTTACTCTGTTTCCTCTCTATCTGGAACAACCAACCTAGCCACTTCATCTGTCCCTCTCTTACCCTTTTGTTAAGAAACTTCCTGTACCCTTACCTCAGGTCACACCTGAAAACATGCATTGGCTCACTGTGCCTTTCCCAGTCACTTATTTACATATAAACACCCACTATAGAAATGAGCCTTGACTCAGGGTACTTGTCCAAATCACTAATTTGCATACAAATACCTACTGCAGAAACAAGCCTTGACTCAGCATGCCTTCCCCAGGCATTAATTTTACTTATAAATACATACCTATAAACAACCTTTGGCTCAATGGGGACTTCCTGGTCCAAAATTTGTGCTTAAGTAAAGAAATTCATCCGGAAATTATCTACATTAAGTTTGGTTTATCCTTTCATACAAAACAGTCAAAACTTAAAATTTAAATACTGTACATTCTCAGACTTGACTGGGCCTCCCCTGGAACAATCTGGGGCCTCACCATTTGAGAACCACTGGTCTAGGTGGGATATTGCTAGTCTGTTTTTGTTTTTACCTTTGAAAGCCACTAGTGCGAGCAGCTTCTGTTTGTAAGTGCTGCCGCTTAGCTTTTGAAGTCTTGAGCATTCTAACACTGGGAACAAATTTTCAGAAATGCCGGAAAAAGATGCTCAGCATATATTATACTAAACTAACTTGTATTCTTTTTAAAACTGTGTTCGTACCCATTTTATTTACGGGATAACAGAGTGGAAACGGTCCAGAGGAGGGCAACTAAAACAGTGCAGGCCCTGCATCAAAAGCCCTATGAGGAGAAACTAAAGGGCCTCAATATGTATACCCTGGAACAGAGGAGGGAGAGGGGGGGATATGATGGAGACCTTTAAATACATCACGGGTGTAAATAAGTTACAGGAGGGAAGTATTTTTCAGAAGAGGAGGTGCTGAAGAACAAGGGAACATGCTATGAAGCTTGGGGGGGTTGATTTCAGGAGAGATGTGAGGAAGTACTTCTGCACAGAAAGAGTAGTGGATTCCTGGAACAGCCTTCTGCTGGGAGGCTGTTTCAGGCATCCACCACTCTTTCTTTGAAGAAATACTTCCTCATGTTTCCCCTGAATCTACCTCCCCTCCAGCTTCATAGCTTGTCCCCTGTTCTTGAGCATCTGTTTTTTTTTCTGAAAAATGCTCCCCTCTTGTACCCTGTGGATACCCGTGAGGTATTTGAGAGTCTCTATCCTGACCCCTCTCCGAGCTGTAGATCGAATATGGCCTGCAGTAATAGTGTAGGTATGGAGAAATGGGCAGACTGGATGGGCCAAGCAGTCCTTATCTGCAGTCAAATTCTATGTTTCTGTGTTTCTATAACACACTCTTTACTACTTGTGGTCATAGGGAATCTACAGGGGTGTAGCTACAAGGGTGCAGGGGGTGCAGTCGCACCCGGGCCCATGAGGTTTGAGGGTCCCAAATCATAATTTTATGTCTATTCAAAACCAGGGTGGGCCCTATAACATACCCTTGCACCCAGGCCCTCTGGGAATTTGCTATGCTACTGGGAATATATGCAGTTCTCAGGTGGATGAAGGTATTTGGCTGCACCTTGTGCCTGACAACCTCATGGGGCATGGGCATGTTCTCTTATGACTGTGCACCCTGTTATGTGTTGTCCACACTTCGTAGTCTGATTAATTAATATACTTATACTTTCTTTGGATCTTGTGGGTGGGGGTGGGGAGACAGGTATCCAGATACATTAATATTGTCTTCTGTATGGCAGTAATGCCATCTACAGACCAGTCTTGGATTCCCACCACTTAACCAAGTCTCAAACCCACTGCGCACCTGCAGCCACTGACTCTCTTTGACTGGTACAGCCATGGAGTTTGAGATACAGAACCTGTTTGTTTATTTATTGAATTTTGTTGACTGGGTAGGCCCACTGAGGCTAGAAGTCCCTTTTTCAGGGATGACCTGGGGGCTGGAGGGGGAGGTACTAATGGTAACCAACTGAAATTGAACCAGATTAAGCTGTTGGTGGTATTTTTTTTGTTTTAGTGAATGGGGAAAATTTGGCCAGGATACCGTACTCTCTTTGCAAAGTGCCATGAGATCTTTAACGTCCACCTGAACAACCACCAGAACAGGCAGACAGGACCTCGGTTTAATGTCTCATTCGCAAGACAGCACCTCAGGAGTGCAGCACCCCCTCATGCTGCACTACAGTGTCAGTATTGGGATTTACCCCAAATGTCTGGTGTGGGTCTAGAATCCACAACCTTTCGATTTTCCAGTCTCAGAGGTGAGTGTGTAATCGGTTGAGCCACTGACACTGACTATGTTGTTGCATAGTGCTGCAACCATAACATTTTGTCAGGTTATAACAGTTCTGGCCAGACATTTAGGAACTCCCTCAGACACTGTCACTTGTGCTGTACAGTCAGAATTGATACTGATGGCTGTTTTTTGTCTCCATGGAAGATATATATGCCCTTGGAGTCAGGGTAATAGAGGAAGACAGTAGAAGGCAGCTGTGCTGAATGACTACTTTTGCTCAGTATTCACTAGGGAAGAAAACGGCCCCTTGCCAGAGAGTGGGATAAAGGCAGCTGATAGAGGGGTCCTGGAAATGAAGCTGCAGAAATACAGTATATTAGTGAAAAGAGTCAGAAGAAGGTTCACAGCCCTCAAGGTAGACAAGGCCCTGGGGTCAGTTGGGATGCATCTGAGGGTATTAAGGGAACTGGCCATCAGTGTTCGCTGGACCTCTGTCAGGCCTGTTAGGAAGTTCTTTGCAGCAGGGGGTGTTTCCTAAGGACTGGAGGGTGGCGGCAGTAGTTCTGCTGCACAGGTGCATACATATGATATGTCCAACTTGCTTAAGATGGAGATTTGGGTCAAATTAGGAGGGAGGTTGGCCTGCCAACTTGCTTAAGAGGGAGGTTTCGGTCAAATTAGGAGGGAGATTGGCCTACTAGTAGGGAGATGCTGTAACGTCGTGAGTTTGTCCTTAAATGGCATCAAAAAAATAAGAAAAAAGTCATTAAAGAAATTTAATGTATTTCATTTTGTCAAGAATAAGCACTAAAAAGAATAAACAACTAGTTATATAAAGTTATCAGATACATTGTTCATCACTGATTCAATTTTTATGTGTCTTTATCTGCCCAAAAAACATGGATATTTTGGACAGAATTTTACTTAAGCAGGAGATTTTGTTTCAGTCAAAAAAAAAAAAACAGGAGTCTCCTGCTCAAAGAGGGAGATATCACATGTATGCAGGTGAGGAGACAAGGAACAGCTGGGAAACTGTAGATCCACCAGCCTTAACTCTGTGGTAGAGAAATGAATGGGGACACTAGTCAGATAGGCTCTAGTGGAATACTCAGAGAAAATGGGCTGCAGGATAGTAAGCAGCACCGGTTCATGACAGGGAGGTTTTATCAGACCAACCTGATAATATTCTTTGACTGGATAACCAGGGAAGTTTTGGGGCTGGCAGTATAGCCTAGAGGTTAGAGTAACGAGCTGTGAATGAGCTTGGTACATCCAGCAGACCTGGGTTTGATTCCCACAACCTCCACTTGCATACTGTGTGACTCTGAGCAAGTCAGTTAACCACCCCAGTGCTCCCAGGTCACCCCAGAAAACAGGCACTTGTACTTGGTGGGCCTTACCCGGTTTCCAAAAGAATAAAATAAAAATAAAATTAAAAATAAAAAAGTTGACATGGGGCATGCAGTAGATGTATAGTACTTTGACTAAAGCAAGGCATTTGACTTGGTGCCACACAGAAGACTGCTGATGAAGATGGATCTGGAAACAGCTAAGGAGATAGTAAGTGGGTAGGGAGTTGGTTGGAGGGGGAAGTAGCAGAGAGGTATGGTGAATGGGGTCAGATCAGTGGAAAGAGAGGAAACCAGCAGAGTACTACAGGGCTGTGTCCTAGGCCCAGTCCTCTTCAATATGTTTTTTGATCATGTCCAGTCGCACAGCTAATGTTTATGCTAATTTATTTGTCCTCCACTGTATGCCATGCTTTTGCCATCTTGTTTGTTCTGCACTCAACTTTTGCACTTTGTCATTGTAACTTTTGATACTGTCAATCACAGTATGCTGATAAATTCCCTACACTCTGTTGGTGTCTCTCAAGAGACAGGTGACTGGTTCTCCAACTATCTTCATGGCTGTACCCAGCAAGTAAAAATAAATAGCATCCTTTCCACAACCCTCCCTGTCTGCTTGGGTGTCCCGCAGGGGTCTATCCTAAGCATGCTCCTTTTCTCTTTATACTTAAACTCCCTCCTCTTGGCCTCCAACGGGCGCCTGCTCCTTTATGCTGACGATGCCGTGATCTTTAGTCAACACCCTGACCCTACCCAGCTTCAAAAATCCTTGCAGGGCTCCTTCGCTGAAACAGAATCATGGTTTACCTCCCACAAGCTTGTCCTAAACTACAAAAATATGAAGGTCATGCTATTCGCCCACCCCCAACATAAGCATAACGCGGCCAAATTATCCATATTAAATTCCCAAGGTACTGCGCTGGAATCGGGCACCAGCTTTAAATATCTAGGGGTAACGCTTGACTCTGCCCTTGCCTTCCGCGATCATATAGGTTTGACATGCTCAGCTATTAACAACAGAATTGGCCTCCTGTATAAATTTAGACCCTGTCTCCCACCTGATGCCCTCCGTCTAGCCATTTCCAGCTCCATCCTTTCCCTAGTGGACTATGGGACAATCATATATGGCGCCTCCTCCGACACTGCCCTAACCAGTATAAAACACACCCTAAACAAAGCCTGCCGGCTGGCCACAGGCTGCAATCGGCACACGCAAACCTGTGACCTCTATCGACGCTCATCATGGCGAAACTTTCAGGGTTGTCTGCGCTATCAGACCTGCTTATTTGCCAAAAATCCAACTAGGGCTAGCTCCCTCTGGCCCTCTCTCGCTCCTCCAAACGAGCTTGCCGAGATGGGCTACAAGACACTGTGACTCTACTACCTTTCATATCCCTTTTGCAAGGACCACAACTGACCAAAGGTCCTTTCGCTGCAGGGCTCCACTCTGAATGAACTCTCTCCCTGATCCTACCCTATCTATTCCCAGGTTGGGGCCTTTTAAAACTGAGCTACGTGGCCACATTATGTCCAGCTCTATATATGATTGCAGTTAAACCACTCAAACAAGGGCAATGTTCCTGTCTGTACCTGATCCTAATATAATATGTGATTTGCTGTTTCACACCTTTGGTGTTGCTCTGTGTATGTATTAACCATTACTGTCTCTTTACTTAGTCACTGTATTGTAGTCTACTCTGTATCTGTCTGTATTCAATGTATGACGTGGAGCCTTTGCGAATGAGTCCCTGACTCAGAGGGTTGTAATTCCAAGACTTGATATAAATAAATAAAAAATAAAATAAATAAATTGCATTGTCTGACTTGCTGTAACTCTTTGAAATTGTATTCTCTCCGTCCCCTCTCCCCCAGGTCACATGCGGAAACAAGCTCTGTCTACCTGTCCCGTAACCAATTTTTAAATAAATCAAATAAAATGTTCCTCATTGACATAGGAGAGAGAGAATTCAGGGCAGTTTGTGACTATTCGTAGATGACGCTAAACTCTGTGGTAGAGTTGACAATGTGGAGGGGATAAGGAAATTGCATTGAGCCCTGCAAAGGCTGGAAAATTGATCTGAAGTCTGGCAAGTGAAATTCAATGCCAAGAAATGCAAAGTGATGCGCTTAGGAAACAAAACCCCCGGAAGAGAGTATCGGATGGGTGGGGTTCAGCTGGACACAGCATCAGAGGAAAGGGACCTAGGAGCCATCATTTGTGACTTCCTTAAACAAACCGGGCCGTGTAACAAAGCCTTGAGCAAGGCTAACAGAACGCCAGGGTGTATTAATAGGGGGTTCGACAGTATGGAAGGAGTTTCTTTTACCTCTGTGTAGGTCACTGGTGAGGCCACACCTGGAGTACTGTTCCCAGTTCTGCAGTCCCCACCTAAAAAAGAAAAGGGACAGGCTGGAACAACATTGGGTGACCAAGATGATTCTGGGCCAGGAGGGAAGATCCTTTGAGAATCTGTTAAAGATGCTTGACATGTATTCACTTGAAACCGGCCAAAAGAAGGGGGACGTGATAGAGGCCTTCAAGTTCCTGAAAGGAATTAACAAGGTGAACTGTGAGGAACTATTAACTGGGAACAGAGACGCTGGAACACGGGGTCATGAGTGCAGATTAATGGGGGAAGGGTAAAAAGGATTTAAGGAAGTATTATTTTTGGAGCCACAGAATGGTCTACTGACAGATGGTGCCAAAACCATAAGCGGCTTCAAATGTGGCTGGGTTAGAGCCAAGGGTGTAGTAGTTACTTGGATGGACGAGGGAAACGGAAACGTGGAGAACAAAAGGGGAGAGTACAGTAAGCGAAGACCCCACAAGGACAGCAGGTCCCGTGGTATGCTAGAATAATATAGAAACATAGAGTTTGATGGCAGATAAGGACCGCCTGGCCCACCCAGTTTGCCCATTTTCCCTACCTACTGTAACACCGCAGACCCTACTTGATCTTCGGCTTAAACCCCACCCCCTCCTCACACTTTCCCTATCACTGAAGTTCCCTTTTGCCTATCCCATGCCTTCTTGAATCCCATTACAGTTTTTGCCCCCACCACTTCCTCTGGGAGATGGTTCCAGGCATCCACCACCCTTTCATTGAAGAAATACTTCCTTACATCTCCCCTGAGTCTACCCCCCTCGAGCTTCATGGCATGACCCCTTGTTCTTGAACATCTTTTACTCTGAAAAAGGCTCCCTTTTTGAACCTCATTTATACCTGTGGAGTATTTGAAAGTCTCTATCATATTCTCTCTCTCTCTCCCCTTCCCTGCAGGGTGTACATATTTAGGTCATTCAGTCTCTCTTCATAGGGTTTGTGTTGCAGACCCTGCACCATTTTTAGTTGCTCTCCTCTGGACTGCCTCAACTCTGTCTATACCCTTCCTGAAATATGGGCAGACTGGATGGACCATCAGTCTTTTTCTGTCGTCGTCATCTGATTTTCCACCCCCTACTGCTTCAACTCTGTTAGTGTTGCTGGGGCAGCTAGCACTGCATGGTGCCGCCAGTTGTTCGCATATAGCAAGTATACTTTAAATGTGCAGGGTGGGAAAGAAATTCTCAAACTCGGAAAGCAGTAGTAAGTGATGCAAAAATGGGAGTACAGTACTCCTTTACTCCCCTTATGTGTTACCCTGGGTGGAGGTTCTTGGAAAGGCATGGCCTGGAAGAATGGATTATTCACAGTGTACTGTAGCTTTCTGTCATCTCACAGTTTGCTGTTTACAATCTACTGACTCTTTATTGTTGTGTTTGCTATGGTTTATATCTCAAAACCTATTACATGTCAAGTCTTATTCTGTAGATAATGTATTTTTTTATTCAGTCTGGGAAAGGTACACTGTGCTTTAGACAGCTTGTTTTTAGGTGTGTTCTGGGGATGTGCGATATGGACCTGTTTTATTGACAGGGAGAATGTTGGCCAGGACCCCCATCTCTTACGATAAGTGCCACGGCGAACAGAAATAAGGCAAATACATATCCCCATCCAAGAAAAATCTACGAGCCAAATAGTGCCATGATGAAAAGTAGATGTATTGTACACGACCTCCATTTCAAACTAACAGAGCTTGTGGAGTAGAAAACCTGTGCTCCCTGACATTTCATGTTGAGGATTACGGATTACTCTTCTCAGATTTCTTGTTGATGGGGATGTGTGTATGCCTTAAGTCTGTTTGGTGTAGTGTTTGCCTAGGTTTGATTCAGCAACACCCCTGTGACCGACTGCGTGGTCCCCCTTTTGTATTTGGTCCCCATATTTGTATTACGGTAAGTGCCATGCAGTCTTTAATTCCCACCTTCGCAGCCACCTAAGGTAGGCAGAAGGGATCGTGGTTTAAGGGCTCATCCGAGGCACAGCGCTTTACCGGAGCAGCATGCCCTCGTACTGCTCTTCAGTGTCAGTACTGGATATACTGTCATAAGTTCTTGGTGTGGGACTAGAACCCACAACCTTCCAGTCTTCCAGCCCCAGAGTCGAGTGTGAAACCTACTGAACCACTGCTGCTGTGAAGCATATTCCATGTTTATATGTACAGCAACTATACATAGAAACATACTGTATAGAGAATACTGCATGGCAACTGTGCACAACCAGTGTGTTCTGCCACAGAGGGGTTCTGATTCCCTCTGACCTAGAGAGTGAAGCCAGAGAGGTCTGTGGTAATCAGAACCCCAAGGTGGCAGAACACACTGGTTATGCATAAAGTTGCTCATCCTGTATTTTTATAATGTATAGTATTATGTGAAATGTGTGCATTGTTTTTTTCTTTCACAATGAAACTGACTTGTACAGTCTCTAGAGGTTCTAGAATGCTGTTCTGCCACAAAAGGGTACAGTCACATTCCATGACCTTTGAACTGTAGTACAACAGCATTTTGAAAAGGATGGATTTCTATATAGAACAATGCTCTAGTAAACACTATATTATAAATCACGTTAAAATCTCTGTTTAAAAGAACTGGAATTTGAATTTAAAATCAGAATGTTTTACTTGGCAAAATATTAGAAAATCCCCCAGCAGAATATTAGAAAATCCCCTTTATGTGAGATGGACTATGCCGACTGAACTTTGAACTTCAGAATTTTAGAACTGTTTGCATGAGACACATCTTATGGTTGTAAGAGTACCTGGCATGTTTAGAAATAAACAATCCTGATTGGCTAAGCGTGATGTCATGATTTATAATTAAGACTGTAAATCTCAGCCGGCCCGGTGGCGCTGAGGGTTGAGGCGCTGGTCGCCACACCTCGCGCTACGCCCGGCGACCAGTCGAGGAGCGGACTCGGGAGGCCGGAGTCGGGGGGAGGGAGGATCAAAGCGTCCAGCGGATGCTCCTCCCTCAGGGCAGGTTACCAAGAGCGCATTGCGCTCTGCATCCCTTCCGTAGCCAGTGGAAGCACCGGCGTTGGGAAGGGATGGAGGCGGCTTCGCTTGTCGGAGCCGGGCAGGGGGGATGTTGCAGCGCATGAGGGTTTGCATGCGTAAGTACGCTACTACTCGGGACGTACGTCCCAAGCACTGGCGTCCTAAGGGGAGTGGGGACGTAAGGGGAGAAAACCGGAAAAAAACCCTCCGGCTGCCCTAGATGAAGGCCGCCCTAAGTCTACCCGGACCACCTACAGGACAGACCCCACTGTGCGAGGGAGAGGAGGAAGGGCACTCTAGGGGCAGATCCCCAAGGTAGGTACGGGGGACTTGAGCGGACAGAAGGAGGGGGCACCGGCGGTAGGAAGGAGGATAAAAGACGAAAATAAAAGAAAAAAAAAAGACTGTAAATCTCCTAAGTGGTATTGTTGAGTTCTGAGGGGGTGGACATGAACAGGTTTACAAAGGGGCAGCCCATCAGCACTCTGGGAGCACTGTCGCTCACGAGGCTGGCAACTCGAGTTTGGGAGTGCATCCCAGGGGATTGGTAGAAACACGGTAAATCCTTGGACAGTGCAGGATGAAGGTCCGGCCTTCTGTAGGCCCTGCACTGTTGAGGTGGCCCTCCTCCAAATCGGATCCAGACCTGTGGTGGGAGTTTGGGGAGCCCTGCTTGTCCCCGCTGCTGGGAAAAGCCACGGAGAACTTAAAGTTGACCGTGAGTCTGCAAGAAGCCGGTGAAGGGGAAGGGGGGCCAAAAGGACAAGGCAAGGTGGCACAAAGAGATTTAGGCTGGTTCTGCTTTAAGCAGGAATGCATGGTGCCAAAGGGCCTCTCACACAATCTGTAGAGAGTGCAGACAGAAGACACAAACTCGTGTTTTGGCCTCTCACACAGTATGCACCGGGTGAGAACAAAAGACGCAAACACGTGTTTCGTCCTACTCAGGACTCATCAGTGTGCCTCGTCTGTATCACACCCCAGGCGAAATGAACCAGCCTTAAGTTGGTCTTACAGGTTTGGGTCATGGTGGACCCAAAATAAGAAAGCAAGCTAAAAAGACAACCTCAGTGCAAAAGCACTGAGGCAAGGGCCACCCAAAAGGGCACTGGCAGCAAAGTCAAATGATGCTTTGCATTATGTGGATATGCATAATTTTGTAATTCTGTGAAACCTGGCTTTGTTGCCAATGTCCTTTTTGGGTAACCCGTGCCTCAGTGCTTTTGCACTGAGGTTCTTTGTCCTTTAGCTTGCTTTCTTATTTTGGGCCCACCATGACCCAAACCCATAAGACCAACTTGGGGCTATGGTTCATTTTGCCTGGGGTGAGATACAGATGAGGCACGCTGATATGTCCTGGGTAGGATGAAACACGTGTCTGTGTCTTTTGTTCTCACCCGTTGCAGATTGTGTGAGAGGCCCTTTGGCACCATGCATTCCTGCTTAAAATAGAACCAATCCTAAATTGTCATGGTGATTTGCATACATATCCCATGATGCTTTGCACTATGGGGGTATGTTTGATTTTGTATTTCTTTGAAACCTGGCTTTGTTGCCAGTGCCCTTTTGGGTAACCTTTGCCTCAGTGGTTTTGCACAGAGGTTCTTTGTCTTTTATCACGGAATGTATATGCAAATCACTACAAAAGAATCTAGACTAGTTTTGTTTTAAGCAGGATTATAGCAATAATAAACAAAACACATCTCATACATTACTCATTTTACAAAAGCTTAAGCACACATTTTAACATATGTTCAGTTGCAGTTACATGTACATGAGGAGGTCTTTAACAAGTGTGTTCTGAGATCTGATTTGAAACAAATAATGTAAGGTGATTCTTTGATGTTTGTCGGTACTAGATTCCAGAATGTCATGTAGTACATAGTATGGCATTAGTCCTCTCTTGGGAGTCGAGACACAGTTGTAGTGAGAATGAATAGGAAATGAACCCTGGCCTTCACAGCACAATCTGGATGCCGTACCAGCTGAGTTAGTCAGCATTTTCTACACTGCATATTTACGTGTGGTGGACCAGTAGACTGCCTTATTTTCTTTTTCCCCACTTCTTTTTTTAGGGTTCTGTAGGACTGAGCTCCTATTTTTTTTTTTTTTTTTATACTTTCTCTTTATGCCCCCTTCTCGCTGTACTGGATTCCTTTCTTCAGGGATCTCTAGGCTGCGTAATCCCGGAGTCCTGCCCCAGGTACCTCCCTCCGGGTGCTGGTTAGCCTTTCCCCATCCTGCCTCGATTTACCCCCCAGGCGGGGAGGAGAGGGACCCCCCCCTTTAGTCCCCCTCTCACACCTCAAGTATGCGTTGGAAAGCGTCACCAGCCCCATCTGTGGAGCCTGGTTAAGGGTTATCTCAGGACAGCTGGGTCCCGTCTAGAGGAGCCCAGCACAGGGTTTTTCCGTTTTCCTGGTCCCAGCCCACAGGGCATCTGCACGCAAGGGGGGGCCATGGAGTGATGCACGTAGTGACGTACTAACGCTCTGGCTCCCGACAGACATCCTCCCTCCCCTTATATGCTGTCTCGCTGTACCTCCACCCGTGGTCACCCAGGTGGCGGTATCACAGCGAGACCCACATCCCACCCCACCTGGAGGAGGAGAGCAGCCCCTGGGCGCTCAATCCTCCTCCCCCCCAGCCAACCCTCCAGCCGCCCGAGTCTGTTCCTGAACCCGGGTTGCTGGCGCCACAAGTGGTAGCCCTGCAGCTGCGCCGGCAGGCCGGCTGAGCTCCCTATTTTTGATTTTTTTTTTTTTTTTTTTTTGGTGCCAGTGTTTTCCCCATGGCTCAGTCCCGACCTTCCTGGACCCGCCCACCCACTGGCAGCAACCACAGACCACTGGTCCGCCTTAGCTTCCCCAGATGACCCCCCCCCCCAGAAATTCATCCAGATTACCTGCAGCTTCACTGTCTAGCGGTAGGGCTCCCTAGGCTTGCCCTCCCCCGGGTGGGGCCGTGGAGGCAGGCCACCTGACAGAAGGCTTGCTCCAGTCATGGCTGAGTGTCACGCAGGGCACTGTGGGGACCAGGAGGCGGGCCTCATCAGCAGGATCATCTGCAGTTTTTGCTTGCTGAACGCTCGGGAGGCATGATGTGCAAGGACATAAAGCGCATTAGCGTGACATCTGTCATGCCTCCCCGTGGAACTGGCGCTGATCCTTGGCCTCCACCAGAGATCAGTGTTGCACAGGACACTTAAGCCCCTTCCCCCTTGGAGAAGGAGAGCCGTCACCTGGGCGCTCAATTCCCCTGTCCCCCACCCAGCCCTTTGACTCCCGAGTGTGTTCCCGAACCTGTGACATTGGTGTCGCAAGCAGAAGCCCAACCACTGCATTGGCGGGCTGAATTTGAGCTCCCTATTTAAAAAAATGCTGGTGTGTGTGTGTGTGTGTGTGTGTGTGTGTAGGTGTAGGTCTATGATCTCCAGGGGCTGGTGCCACGTTAGAACCCTGCCATATAACCGTCTTGTATAAAAAGCTGGTCTGTAGTTCCCCGCCTCCTCCCTGCTACCACTCTGGTGGAGCGGGATCACATGAACCCTTCTCCAGTCTTCTGGGACCTCTCCAGTGCTCAGAGACTCACTACACAGTTCTGCTAATGGCTCTGCTAGTTCCAAACCTTAGCTCCTTAAGTACCCTGGGATGTATGCCATCAGGGGAGGCAGTATAGCACAGTGGTCTAAGGCTCTGAGCTGCAAATTTGGTGACATCCAGCAGACCAGACCTGGGTTTGAATCCCACAGCTTCCACTTGCATACTGTGTGACCCTGAGCAAGTCACTTAACCTCCTTGTGCTCCCAGGTCGCTCCTGTAAAAAAGCTTTCAGCTTAGTGTGCTATACCTGGTTAAACAACTAAATAAAATAAAAAAAAAAAAAAAAGATCCCATTGCCTTGTCCACCCTGAGCTTAGCGAGCTCTTGTAGGACCCTTTCTTTTGTGAAGGGAGTAGTGCTTACCTCCTTCCCCCCGTGTCCATGGTGCTGAGCTGTGGGCCCTGCCCTGCCCTACCTTCTCTTCAGTAAATACTGAGCAAAAGTATCTATTTAGGATAGATGCTTTTACAGGGTCCTCCTCCTCACATGCCCCCTTTTCTCCTTTGAGCTTAGCAATACCCCCTCTGGACTTTCTCCTTTCACTAATGTATTTATAGAAAGTCTTGTCACCTTCTTTTACTGTTTGTGCTAGTGTTTCTTCAGCTTGGGACTTTGCCGTAAGGGAAGCAGGGAAGGCAGTAAGGCAGGCAGTTTGGTATGCCTCCCTATCTTCATCCCGCTGTGTTCCCTTATATTTCCTGAAGGCCAGCCTTTTGGCTCTGACCTTTTCTGCTACTGTATTTGAGAACCAAAGTGGTTTTCTTCTTCTTTTGCACTTTCTTTTCTGTCTAACACAATGGGATGTTGCTTCAAGTATTGCATCCTTAATGCTTGCCCACTTTGCCTGTACCCCCTCACCTGTGTTTCTTTTTGCCAGGGCTAGCTTAACTCTGTTGGTCATCTTATCAAAGTCAGCTCCTCTGAAGTCCCATATGTTTGCCTTGGAATGGGATGATTTAGATGTAGTGGCCAAATTGAACCACACCACGTTCGAGAAGGCTGTGGTGCCCAGGATGGTGCATACCATGAGGAACAACACCTTCTCTTACTTTAAGTAAGCATAGAAACCTAGAAAGTGTTGGCAGAAAAGGACTGGTAGGCTAATCTAATCTGCCCTGTTTTCCCTGCCTAACACTACACCGTGGACTCTACTTGGTCACAGATGTCCTTCCCTCCTCCTTTACCTTCATTTATAATACCCATATGCTTGTCACATGCATCTTGAAGCTCTCCACTGTCTTTGCCCCTTCCTCCTCTTCTAGTAGGCTGTTCCAGGTGTCTGCCACCCTTTCTATGAAGAAGTATTTCTTCATATCCCTCTTAAATTCCCTTCCCCTCAAGTTTCATAGCATGCCCTTCTGCACTGGTGTTCCTCCTCCTTTGAAAGAGGCTACCCTCTGCACTTTGTTCACCCTATGAGGGAGTTATAGATCTCAGTCATGTCCCTTCTCTCTCTCCTGTCTTCTAGGTAGTACATGCCCAGCTCCTGCTGTCTCTTCTTATATGACTTCTCGAACAAACCCTGCACCATTTTAGTAGCCCTCCTCTGAGCCACCTCCACTCCTGCAGAGGTGTGGCCTCCAGAACTGGACACAGTACTTCAGGTGGGGTCCACTGGTGAGCGATACAGAAGCAACACCACCTACCTTCTCCTGCGCGGGATCTCCCTCTCTCCCTATGCATCTGACTTACCTTGCCCACTACCCTGCCACCTTGAGATCATCAGATATGATCATCCCAAGATCCCTTTCTTGCTTGATAACTGTGTAAGTACCTTCACCCTCCTTATACATGGTCCCTGGGTAATCCCCCTCCCCCGGTGTATGACTGTACTTTTTGGCATTGAATCCCTGTTGCCTCTCCCTAGACCACTCTTCTAATTTCTCTAGCTCCCTTTGCAGTCTGTCCACCCCCTCCTGGGTGTCCACACTGTTGCAGATTTTTGTGTCATCCAGAAAGAGATGCACATTCCCCTTCAGTTCCTCAGCAACCTCACTTATGAAGACATTGAAGAGGGTGGGGACCAGTACTGATTCCTGTGGTGCTGCACTGGTCACTTTCCTGTTCTCCGAGTGACTCCCGTTCTTCAGCACTCTTTACCTCCTGTCTCTCCACCAGTTTGATACCCAGCGTACAACTTTCTCCCCAGCACCACAGCTGCTAAGTTTCTTTCTTTCTCTCTTGGGCTGGTCTCCGGGCCTCCTTACTCCTGGGCTTCTCCTCCTGATGACAGTGATAAGCAGGTCCAGAACTGCAGCAGGGGGGTATAAGAAGTCCTCCACTTCCAGAGATCACCAGTCTACTTCCTGCCTTTAGTGAAGCAGGTACTCTGCAGCAGAGCCCTGTCACATGTGGCAGGGCTGGAGAATTTAGGAACATAGCAAAGATCGGGTTTCGTTGGATCTTTCATTTAACGTGGAGGTATCCTCGGTGAGATCCAGCCTTAGCCTTGCATGCTACACAGGCTGGTCTCACCTCACGATGGCCACCAATGGTACAGTGTTAAAGGCCCTACTAAAGTCCACACAGACCATATCTGCTGCCCTCCCCGATCCACTCCTCTAGTTAACCCAGTCAAAGAAATCTGTGAGATTTGACATGATCTCCCCACTGTGAAGCCATGCTGCCATTGGTACTGCAGCCCATATGTCTCCAGGTACTCCATCAGTCTCTTCTTCTGCAGGGAGTCCACTAACTTCCCCACTACTGATATGAGACTGACAGGTCTGTAATTGCTGGCCTCCTCCCTGCTGCAGAGGGACCACATCTGCCCTCCTGCATTCCTCTGGCACCACCCTGTCTACAATAAGGTACTAAATAGCATTGCCAAAGGGGCAGCTAGCACTGTGTGCTCAGCTCCTTAAGTACCCTTGTGTAGGTCCCATTCAGCCCCATTGTCTTGTTTTCCTTTAGGGCTTCCAACCCACCGCAGATTCATTCTTCCTTAAATGGGTGTATGTCCATCTCTTCCTCCTGTCTGGTGCCTGTCACTGGATGTTGGCCTGCTCCCTTCCCATGTGAATACCAGGTAGAACAGTTTGTTTAAAATTTTAGTTTTTCTTGGTCATCCTCTGCACAGCCACCTCCCACCGGTCTTCTGATCTTCACTATACCACCCCTTGTCTTCCTCTTCTTGCTCGTGTACCTAGAGAAAGTCTTATCTCCATTCTTGACTTCCTGGATGATCCTTTCCTCAGTGTGAGCCGTTGCTGTGCTTACCCTCCTTACCGCCTCCTTTTGTTCATCTAGCTACACCTCCCTGTCTGCCTCCATTTAGGTTTCCTTGTACTTTCTAAAAGTGGTTTTATTTTTCTCCTTTACCACCTCTTTGCAGAACCATAGTGGTCTCTTTCTCCTCTTACCTTTGCATATTACCTTTAAACATAGCGCCATTACCTCAGTTATTTCCTTCTGTATTCTAATCCATGTGCCTCAACCCGCCCGCCCCAGCTATCCCCCCTCAGCATATTTCCTAAAGCTCCCATTTCTCTAAACCTGCTCTCTTGAAGTCTAGGACCGTTGTCCTAGTGTGGTTTTCCCCCTTCCTAATCCGTATACAAAACCACACTGTGTGATGTTCGCTTGAACCCAGAGGGCTACGCACTGTAACGTCTGCTGAGTTGTCACTGTTTGTTAGACAGTACCAGATCTGTCTGTCATGGGATCTGTAACCATCTGCCTGAGAAATGCCCCTCGCAGGGAGTCTGGGATGACACTGCTGCTAGTCATAGCTGTGGCCAGGATGTTCTAGTCCTCATCCAGCAGATTAAAGTTACCCATTATTACTGCTTCCCCTGTGCTTGCCATGTTGCCAGTGGCCTCTGCCAAAACTCTGTCTAGTTTCTCCCCCTGCGTTGGTGGCCTGTACACCATCCCCACACTTATAAAGACGCTGGACCTTGTTTCTAAGCCAACACAAAGAACCTCCCCCTCCCTTTTCTTGCTGTGTCCTTGTATTTCTGTGGCTTTGATACCTTCTCTTACATGTAAGACAACCCCCTTCCTTCCTGCTTTATCCTTCTGAAACATGTTCTAACCCAGTATGGCCACCTCCCAGCTGTGGTTGTTTGTAAACCGTGATATGTGTGTGTGTAAATATATTTGTTTTTCTGACTTCTGCATTTGGGGAGGGGGCTGCTGCATCAGCCCAGTCCCCAGGCCCCCCTCCCCCCACTGGCTGGCTGTCTGCCTCCCTTGGCTGTGTGCTTAGTCAGTCTCCCCACGAGTTCCCCTCTCGTAGCAGAGCTGGAGGAGGAGGAGGGCCGTTTCTCTGCCCCCAGACCGAGACACACACTGAGTGGCGGTGTGGTCATGTAGACAGTTGAACCGGGCTTCATGGAGCCCCCCAACATTCCTTTTTCTGCTGTTTCTGGTCTCGCCCGACTGTGGAGCATCGGACTCGTGTGTGGAGGTGCACCCATCTGACATTCCCCACAGACCCTCCCATTATTTTGCCTCCCTAACCTGCTCTACTTCCAGGCCTCCACCTGGAGGCAGCCTAGGCCGGGATGACCCCCTCCTCCACCCGGGAGAAGAGAGCAGTCTTTCAGATGCTCAATCCTCTCCCTCCCTGGCCAACCCCTGACAACCCAAATCTGTTCCCAAACCCAGGTTGTCAGTGTGGAAAGAAGTAAGGCACTTGGTGCCTCAGCCCTCTTCACCACCAGCCCGGCACTGCACCATGATTCTTGTATGGCCACCAGATCCAGCTCTGTAGTGGTAGCCTCAGTGTCATGGGAGACTGCCTTCCTAGTGGCTGTCACATCTGCCAGAAGGATCAGTGAGCTCCGGGCACTCTTGATGAGTCTTCTTATTCGGGCTTTTAACAAGGAGAGGGTCATCCTTTGCCCCCACCAAAGTGCCTCCTGAAAGTGGTCTCGGAGTTTCACCTTAGCCAGGGGATTAACTTACCAGTATACTGTGCCAGCCTGACCTGGGGGCTCATTGCAGGCTTCATACTTTGGACCTATAAGGCGTGCAGAGCTGGAGTTCTGGGTGAGGCTCACCTGCTGTTTGTGACAAACACTGAAGCTACATCTGTCAGACAGCTAAGCAGATGATTGTTAGGTAGATTACATCATGTATCGACCTCTGCTATAGGTTGGCTGGTAGGGAGTCGCCCAAGGGGCTTAGGACTCATTTCCACTGGACATACTACTGCCTCTGTGGCTGCTTCCAGGGATATCACCATAGTGGAAACAAGCAAGGCTGAAGCCTGGAGTAGAGAACACACCTTCATCACCCATTACAGCACTGACATCATGAGTTGTCGAGATTCTGCGTTTGGGCCCTCAGTCCTCCTGTCATGTGTTAGCCAAATAGGGATGCACACCATGCCACCTTCTCCCAGAGGATCGCTAGGAGTCTGCCAAAGATTGGATAGTGAACTGTATCCACATTGTTAGAAATACAGGTTACTCACCTGTAACCGTAGTTATACTAGTGGTATACAGTTCACATCCACACAGCCCAGCCAACCTCCCCTGGCAAGTGGCACCTGGATCCCTGCTTCCAGCATGCAAAAGAGGTGATGTCACGGGGTGGAGCTATACTACCAGGTGGTGGAAGGTGCTTAGCTTAAAGTCTTTTGATGACTCCTCTGTCTCCAGCAGAACTGCCAGAGTGTGGATGTGAACTGTGTACCTCTAGCAGAACTACTTTTACAGGCGAGTAACCTAAATTTTTGAGTCAGGCCATTGCACATCCCCTATATACCATAATACTGCAGTATTGACTAGAACACGAAGGCTAATGTACTGATATGCTTACAGGCGAATCATTTTCACCTGACCTTTTTTTTTTGGGGGGGGGGGGTAATGTGCAGTCAGTGCATTTTGGTTTGTGTTTAAGAGGACAGACGTTTTCATTATAAAGTGATGTAGGTACTTCTTGCAACTGCAGCCCTTCTCTTCCTATTTATAGTCTTGCCAGACTGTCGGGAAAAGTGCAATCAGTAGATGGTTTATGTCTCCTAAAATAGTAATACAATACTAATTACCGTTTTAATTTGGAGCCAAGATCCTTATGTTCAGTGGCAGATTCGCAGTATTTATTAATTTCATTGCCACTTATTTAGTGGGCATACAACTGACTTTGCCGCTGTAATTCTTGCAGCTCAGACTACTAAAAGCGGACAGATGGCGGCTGTTTTTGGCAGTGGTTTTTTTTTTTCTGTCTTTTTGACTTGTGCGTTACATAACAAAGCCATAATATAAACATCTATTTCTGTGAACAGTGGGGGAGGCAAACCAGCTTGCTCCTGACTGTGGATATTCTGAATGCTGAGTTGCTTGTACCTGTTCTGAAAACATGTCCCCTGTATTACCCTCTGCTCCCACCTCCAGTGGGGAAAAGGCCGAGTCCCAGAAACTAAGTTTTTGTGGACAAGCTTGGTGTTTAGGAAGTGGCTAACTCTTGTTTTCAATACGTTTCCTTCCAATTCCTTGATTTCCTCCCAAAATAGCCTATTGTGTGCCCTGAATATGGAGATGTGTTAATTTTTGTTATAGAAAGGGTTGGAGAAATGGCTTCCTGATTGGCTGCAAGCATTCTATTAGGCCTATGTTAATCTTAGGTAGACATGCACGGTATGTAGTTTCTAATAAAATGCTTAACTCTGTTTAAAAAAAAAAAAAAAAAAAATTTAATAATATCAGTAAGGTACTCCAGGGGTTATGTTAATGTTCAGTTAATCACCCTGTGAGGGCATGTAATACTTAGCTCTGCCTTGTACCACATTAGTTCCTTATAGAGTAATTAACAGAACATTGTCGTAACCCTGGTCTAGCCTTATTGCTTAAAGGAAAACTGTCATAATTCCAAAGCCCCACCTCCCCCAAATCTCTACTCCCTGATTAGGCTTTTTGCAATAGAAGTGTTTTTTTTTTTTTTTATAGAAGAGTGCTAACTTACTTTATTTTATTTTTGCGAAGTCTGAAGGTCGGCAACATGGGGGACACTGTGTGTAATTTCTTTCAGCTGAAACTGCGGTGCCGCTCCGCCTGCTTCAATAAAAGTGTATTGAAGCAGGTGGTGGGGTGCCGCACTTTCACCTGAAATAAAACTGCACAGTGTCGGCCATGTTGCCGACCCTTGGACTTTGCAAAAATAAAGTAAGTTAGCACTCTTTAAAAAAAAAAAACAAATGCGTTTCTATAGCAAAAAGCCTAATCGAGGGGTGGGGCTTTGGAATTATGACAGTTTTCCTTTAATAAGCCCTTGTGTTCAATATACAGGAATGCAGTGTTCACTGTATTCTTACAGTCTGTGCTCTGAGAACAGAAAATGTATTTAGTTTTTGATTACCGGGTAAGTGCTGTAGACAAAGAAATTGCCTATTTTCAGTCACGACCCGGGAGAGTTACAGACACTGGTAAAAACACATCACATCACATTGGTTACTGTTACATGATACAGGCTTGGGTTAAACACATGACAGCATAGAAAGGCACGGTGATACCTACTGTACAAGAGAAATTAGACATTACACTAGGCTATCCAGAGATACAGAGGAACATGCAATACAATTTCAAGGAGATAGACCATAGGGCATAAGTAAATAGAGAAACTATTTCAGATAGTCTTGCGGTGGGATACGTCACAGCCGGTCCTTGCCTGCTATTTAAAAATGGGTGAGAGCGATAAGTGCCTGAATGTGTGCTGAAGGTACATGCAAAGGAAGCCTAACTAGGTGTCCTCCCCATGGGATAGGTCACAAGTGCATCTGTCAGAGGCCTGGAGGCTGGCATGGAGCTCATTTTTAAAGATCAGGTGTGTAGTGGAGTGCCTCACAGTTGAAGGCAGGGAGTTCCATAGCTTTGGGGTAGACACTCACCCATCCTAGTGGAGCATTTGGGTGTATTAAGGAGCTACTTTTCGGTAGATCTCAGTGGGAAAGTCTGATGGGCCGGGTTCATCAATCATGCAAGGGACATTGGATGTTCTAGTTCAGATGATACTGTCAATGTGCGTCCTGTGATATAGACTCGGTAAGAGGCGGGAGAGAGCCAGCCCAGACTGTAGTAAAGTACGCAACAATGGGTGTGCCAATGTACTGATAGTGCGAAGCAACAGATAGTATTATAACAGGTGTCCCACTTGTGCAGTAGTCCCTTGTTCACGTCTTTATAGGAAGTGACTCCATAAGTCAGGCTGGGTTGCAGTACCCTCTGCGCGATGGTTAATTTTGACTTAGAGTTTAAGGATGCTCTGACTTTGTAGGCCAGCCGCAGCTTGATATTGAATGCCTTACAAGTTTTAATGATATGGAGGCTGAAATCCAACGAAGGGTCAAGGGTTATACCCAGATATCTGAAAGAGTCCACCAAATCCAGGAGTGAGCTGTCCAAGCCATGTATCACCAGTGTTGCAGAGCTGGCTTTGACCATTGGTGCTGATCCAAACAGCATTGCCACCGTATTTTTGGTAATCAGAAGTTTTTTTTTGTTTGTTTGTTTTTTAGCACCTGCCTCGCTCCCTGAGCGCTGTACCCCTACAGATACCCCCTGGCTTACCCCCTAGGGTGGTGCCACGACACAGAGCAAACCCATCTACGACGGGAGAATGTGTCGGCAGACTGACATTACCTCCCTGTCTCCCTTCCCCCCCAGGGCAGGGTTCAGAGCCTGTTGGTGCTGTGGGGCTGTAATTGTTTGGCATGGAGGCAGGGAGCTATGGAGTCCAGGTGTCGGGTAGGCTTCATCAGTGATGACCAGCGGTCTTTTTCTGAGCTGCCCAAGGGGGGCGGGGACATGCAGTGACATCCAGTGTCCGCCCCGCCCACTTAGTATGCTGGCACCGGTCGCCTGTGGTTCCCCCAGCCTCTGCCAGGGGTCAGTCAGGCACTGGATACTCAACCCTTCCCTCGGAGAAGGAGAGCAGTTCATGGGATGCTTGATCCTTCTCCCCTGGCCGGCCCTCTGACTCCCCCGGTCCGTTCCTGAACCTGGGTCGTTGGCGTCACAAGCGGAAATCTAACCGCTGTGCCAGAAGAAAGTTGTTTTGAACTAGCCACTCATGTAGACAGGCAAAGTCCAACTCAAGTGTGGTAATAATAAAGGCAAGGTCCTTGGCACTGGTGTATAACACTATATCATCCACGTATAAGATGGTAGTGGTAGTGCTTAACAGTTTGAGGTAGCCTATTCACAAACAGTGAGAAAAGTAGAGGTCCGAGAATTAAGCCTTGTGGTACACCGATGCTGCTAGGAGAGAAATCAGATTTGCAATTGCCAATCTAAACAGATTGTGTCTGCCCAGATAGGTAACTGCTGAACCATGTTTAGGAGCCTTGGGAGAATCCAAGAGTGGCCAGCGTATCTAGTAGCAATGTGTGCTTCACCAGGTCGAACGCTTTAGTTAAATCCATGGAAATGACCTGTATTATTAAACAGCGGAGCCCATTGTGACTTGAAAATATATATATGGACAAATCCTAAAAATCCCACTATCTCTCAACTTCCAAACCTTTTGGGACTGACACCATAGCACACACTGCTGGTGGTGGTGGTGGTGGTGGTGGTGGGGGGCAGGAGAAGAGGGAGTCTGTTCCACAAATTCGCCACCTGTACTGTTTTTCTGCAGTTAGTGCTGTGTCTTCCTCCTGTTCCTAAGCAGCCCACCAGTCACCTGAGCCCCGTGAACCCAATTTTCCTCCAGGGCTTACCTTTGTGCAAAGCAGTGTGGCCTGGGTATTCGTTGAGTGCAGGGCTACTTGAGGTTGGATGTCAGCGACCTCTCAGGACTCCACCGTTGTTGCTATTGTTCTGTGCCCTGGAGGAGTGTCTGTACAATGCTGCCCAGACGTTTCTACGCATGTTTCAATATGTTCTACGTTGGCAGCCACCACTCCTCCCGCTGTCTTAACAGCCCAGATGCATTACCCCCAGCCGACACTAGGGGCCAAGCTAACGGCAGGGACTGTAACCCCCTGTCCCCAAGAGAGAAGAGGAGAGCAGTCCTCTGGATGCTGTGTCCTCAATCGCCCTGGCCGACCCCCCCCATTATCCAAGTCTGCATCTGAACCCAGGTCACGGCATGGTATGAGGTGTGGCATGCAACTTCTAAACCCTCAGCACCTTGACAGGCGGGCGGAGGTGCTGTGGGAGCAAAACTTCTAGCCACCACTAGGTGGCAGTCAGATGGCAGGTTGTGTGAGCCTCCCTCCTTGAAGGAGGAAGCCACTCCATCGGGTCCTCCATCCTCCTTCCCCTGTCAATCAAGCTTGTTCCTGAACTTGGATCGTTGGCGCTGTGAGCTGTAGCATTACTGCTGTGCTGACGGGACAACGGTATAGCTGCTTGTAAACTTGGGCTTGGTACGTGTTTTGAAAAAGAAAAATGAGATGACGGCGAATTCCCAGTGATCTAGTGGGGTAAGGAAGTCGCTGAACCTGTGATCTTTTTTCTTTCCTAAAACTGTATGGTGAGACTTGTATGGCTGAGTCTGATGCATATATTGTACATCAGGCGGCCGTACCCCTCTCATGCACTAGCTACCTGAAATGCTTCTCTTGTCCTGTGCAGAATTCTGAAGTAACTGTTTTCTCATGTATAATGGACGATGAAGTTCTCGCTCTAAATTTCATGGCTAATCTATAACCTAATTGAAAACTGATTTAAGAATATTACCCTCCTTTTTTATGTATGTTTTTATGCTATAGAACCCTTTTTGTTTGCCATATAACCTTGTAATCATGATGTCTTTGCACGCAGATGTCTCTTTGTATACTGCTGGTACTGTTGATCTCTGTTTCTGTACTGTGTTTTGACTTGGAGCCTTTGTAAACGAGTCCTTGGCTCAAAGGTGTTAATCCCAAACTGAAATAAATAATAAATTATAAAACCTTCAGGATTAAAGGGCCTCAGCTGGAAGGACAGATAATGAGGAAATTACCAGCTTCTCCAAGACAAACATTTAACTTAACCAAAGGAGGGTTTATTATCATACTGTCATTTAGCGAAATGAATAGACTACTAGATAACATGCAGGTCAGCACACTTTGTGCAGTTAATGTTTCTCTTCTTTCTGTATTAAAACCTGCATGGTGACATGCTCTAAATTTGTATCAGGCATACCTAAAACTGTTGAACGAGTGCCTTCTATCTGCAGCTGCAGAAAATATTCAATAAAATCTTTTTTCTGGTAAGCTTTTTGCTTGGTTTTACAGTGACAGTGGTTGCTTGCCCGCACAGCAGCCTTGGCCACAGCCTTGCTAGTGATTCATTTGAATTTTTGCAGTCTCTCATGTCGTGTGTGTGTATGTGGTTTTGTTTTGTAGTGGTTTGTGGTGAAAGACTTGCAGAGGTGAGTCACAGTGAGAGAAGGCGATGTGATTTAATGGGGCATGTTCCTTTCAGACAGATCTGGGAGTATGAATAATGTGATTTTTAAGGAGCGTGCCCTATGTAATCACCACTCAGTGGCGTGCAGTGAGCTTATTTATAGAGCAGCAAATTGATTTCAGAATACTAATCCCCCATTTTGTTTTTCAAATTCTTTTAACCTGAGGCAGCTAAGCTGGGAAGCAATATCTGTTTTTCAGCTTGGTCTAGCTTTTACCTACTTTTACAGCAGGGTGGACTGAATCTCTGAGAAGTTACATGGCTTGGGAAGGGTCACACACAGGGATACCGAGGTTCAAGTTCAAGTTTATTGCAGGAAAACTCCATTGAGCAAGCTCATTCACAAGGAGGTCCTGTGACATAAACACTTAAAGTACAAACACAAGTAGGTAATAACAGTATATACATGAAATGCATGTTACATGATACAGGCTGGATATACATACAAGGGTACCACATAGGGTGACCGCAGGTGGTAAACATTGATATGAGACAGGGAAGCAACTTACAGGTTGCATACTGATAAATGAAACATGATGACTGGTGTGTGCAATACATATACTGTATTTTGGCAGCTAGAACAAACAGTCTACAACTGATATGGGGGTTTCACAATAACCAAGAATATTTTTTTATCGATGACACTGACTTGTCTGTTTTCCTATATTGTGATAACCGTTTTACACAATATACCACGATATATCGTCATAACCTGATGTCCACAACCCCTACCCCCAACAGACAGCTATTCGTTACCTAGGGACAGTAACTGTAATTGTAAAACATTCTTCCTCACATTGCCCCTGAGCTGTCTCCCCTCTATCTTCAAATTGTGAACAAGGGAACACAGTTTGAAGACAGAGGGGGGATGGCCTAGGGGGAATATGAGGAAGTATTTTTTCACAGAGAGGGTGGTGGATGCATGGACTGGCCTTCCTGAGGAGGTCGTGGGGTCAAAAACAGTGGGGGATTCAAGAATGTATGGGACAGACATAATACAATTCTGGTGGGGGGGTAGGAAGTAGGCTGTTGGTTAACTAGAATCTGCAGCTTATCCAGTAGGTAGGGAAATGGGCAGACTAGGTGGGCCAAGTGGTCCTTATCTGCCATCAAAATCTGTGATCTTACTCCAAGAGGAAGCTCTTGCAGCAGGTAACACATGTAGGACTGACGCCACCTGGTGGCGGATCTTGGCAATTCTTTTCTCCAGCAGTACTGACATGGGACCGCCCATCCGACGTTGGCTCCACCCCGATGTCACTCAGTGTAAAGGCCGGAGGCGGTCCCCACATGCTCCAGTTATTTCCCGCCACGGCACATGTTAGTTAGCTCTCGGATCTCTGGCTAGTTCAGTCCGCTTTAGAACTTAAAATTCTCCACATCGCTACAGCTGTTCTTCGATGTATGTCAGCTTCACCGACCGAGCACCGTAATAAGTGCTCTTGTAGGAAGCCGATCCCTTCCAAAGACGGTCACTCGGTCTGCCTTTTTTGCCTGGGCCCAGACCACGATGCTGGCGCCTGTACCCACTGCCAGGCCTTCAACAGCCAGACCAGGATTTGGAGACAAAGATCTCTCCAGGCTTTTCTAGCCTAACAACGTTTGGCCCAGATGCAGCAAGAGTCGTCTTCCGGGAGGGAATCACTTTCCCCTTCTCCATCTAAGAAAAAACACAGAAAGGAGAAGCGCCGCCACCGGGACAGGGATCGATCGCCCTCCAGACCCAGGTCTTCCAGCTCCCATTCCGCTGGTCGCTCCGGCTCCTCCGGTCATGAGGCCCGGCTTACGTCCCTCAAGTCTCCTGCCTCAGCTTCTCTTTCCAAGGGTGCTACTCTTCAGCCTATCAAAATCAGGTCCTTGGACTCCGGTTCCTCAGCGGCAAAAAGGCCCTCTGACTCCAGTTCCACAGTGGCTAAGAGGCCCTCGGATGCCAGTTCCGCAGCAGCAAAAGGTAAGTCCGCTTCCTGATCTGCTTCTGCTGATCCCAGGGGGTCTAAACAGGCCGCGGGGCATTCTTCTTCTAGGGTTTTGTCACTGCCACCAAAACACAAGTCTAACTGGCGTCAGCCTCCAGATGCCGACTGATGCCCCTCTGACAAGCCCCACAAAGCGGCTGAAAGGCTGGCCAAGGCCTCTTCTCATTTTGACTGTTACCATTCTTCTTATGCCAAGGGACACCCATCGGATCTGGCCCCTGGCCCAGCACTGGAGAAACATACCACGGTTCCTCCTCCGATGCCGGCTAAGCCGCCCGTTGAACCCCCGCCGTCGGTCCCTCAACGCCTCTCTCCAGCAGCCTGACATCTCTCCTCAGGACCATGCACTGGTCCACCCGATATCTGACCCTAGCGATGGTACCACGGAGATACCACAACGTCGCCCATTACACACGATGTGTTGCGGACCTACTTGGCCGCCCGGTTCGGGTGAGGCCAACCAGCGCCGCCTCGAGGCCTGGAGTCACCAAAATTGGGCATGTCACAGGTCAAGGAGCTCTTCAGACTGGCTCAGTGGCGCTGAGGGTTGAGGCACTGGATGCCACACCTCGCGCCACACCTGCGACCTGAGTTTGGGAGTGAGCTTGGGCGCCGGGGGTCAGCAGGGGAGGGATTGGATTGAGCACCCAATGGGCTGCTCTCCGATCCCAGGGGGAGGGCATTGGGGTGCCCAGTGCTCTGGTGGCCCCTGGTGGAGATCAGGGGCACCGCAGAAGCACCGATGGCACGTAACAGAATGCCCGACGCTGGCAGGGTTGCGTCGCATGAAGCATCAGGGGTTGCGCATGCAGGAGGGAGGGTTTGGGCAGAGACAAGGAAAACCGGCTCGTCTGGATGGGTGATGGCACCTATCCTCCTGTGTAACTTGTCAGGTTTGTCTCAGCCCGGCCTCATCGCTCCTCCACCCGGCCCTGCTCTGCACGCCAGAGTCTGCCTTGTCAAGGAGCAAGGTAGAGAGTCAGTCTACCGTCCCGGGCGGGTTCAACGGGGGTGCTGGCTGTGGGAGGAGAGAGAGGGCACAGGCTGCAGCAATCCTCGGGTAGGGCAGGACAAGGATAAGGCTGCCCGAGAGAGTTCCCCCGAGCCGTGACTGGAGAGAAAGATAGTTTGGGGGAGCTCTTCAGCCATTGGTGGGATACAGTGAAGCAGGATTTAGTATCCCCTCCTGCTCCCACTCCTAAGCCTCCTCCCATCATCCCTAACCCAGATGTCGAGGAGACCCCTGTTCCATCTAGGAATGATGATGATAAAACTCCCACCAGCCCCAGGAAGCATAAGGCTAAACGTAGGAGGACCAGATCTCCTTCCTTGGCCTGTACTCCTTCACCCAGAAGACCTAGACACAAAAAGAGGAGGCGCCGCTCCTCTTCCTCGGAGGACTATGGGGATCAGAACCTTCTTTCCCGGATTCTGAACCTGATTCACTTCCTAGAGACACAGAGGATCAACCAAAATCTCCTCTGTATGACCCCATCTTCATGGAGGTCATGAGGCATATCCAGGAGAATATGGGATGGGATACAGAGGCCCTGGACCCCGAACGCTTACGCCTGGCAAAGTACTTGCGCCAAAAGGACCCCAAGCCGGTGGTTATCCCCCCATTAGTGTACACCTTCCAAGATGTCACCCTTGCCACTTGGAAGTGTCCACACACATCGTTTGCGGTGGCCAAAAAGGCAAATCTTTTGTACTGGGCCCCCAAGGACCATTCCTACTTAGCCAAACATCCCACAGCTGATTCCGTGGTCATATCGGCTGCACATGATTGTTCGCAGAGGCTGAAGCACCTAAGTACCCAGCTGCCAGACAGGGAGTCTAAGCAGTTGGATATCTTCAGTCGTAGGGTGTACTCATCTGCCACCTGAAGCATATGTAGCCTCAGTTTTTTGACACACATGGTCCAGTTCCAGAATGCCCTTTGGGACCAAGAACTGGACATCCTGCAAGGCATGCCCGATTGCCTTTAAAAGGCAGAACTTGCAAAGCTTTTGCAGATGGGCTCGGATGTGGGTACCCACATCCTCTGAACAAGGTACGACTCTGCGGACACCTCAGCGAGGGTGGCTGCGTCTGGAATTTGTCTTCGGCGCCACTCCTCGCTCCGGGTCTCAGGGTTCGACCCAGAGGTTCAGACGAGCCTTCTGGACGCCCCTTTCAGAGGCTCTATGCTCTTTGGTGAAGACACAGAGAAGGTCATTGTTTAACTGCAGGACTCTGGAAAGCCCATCCGTTCCGTGCAGTCCATGTACCACCCGAAACGGGAGCGTTTTCGCCAGCCCCGTTTTCGTGGCAGAGGGGGACATCAGTCTCAGCAGCCCTGTGTTCAGTCTCACAAGCAGCGGGGAGGCTTTAGTCGAAGAGGTGCATCCAGAGGTGCTGCCTCGACCTCTTCTAGACAGGCTAGACCTCTTGCCGCCGCCCTCCTCCCCTCAGCCTGACTGTCCTAGCGATCCCTCTCCCAGACCTGTCGTCAGGAGGCGGTGGGAGGTCGCTTTTCTGTCTGCTCCCAAGCTTGGAGAGAAGTGACTTCTGACGAGTGGGTCCTCGACCTTGTGGAGTTCGGGCACTCCATAGAGTTCGAATTACTGCCCCCGGACAGACCTCCGCCCCCTTCTCATTACCCGAGAGACCACAGAGCTCCCATCAGACAGGAGATTCCGTCTCTTCTGGCCAAGGACGTTATAGAAAGCATCCCGGAGGCAGAGATAGACTTGGGGTTTTACTCCCACGTCTTTTTGGTACCCAAAAAGACGGGGGACTTAAGACCCACCCTGGATCTCGGCAACCTCAATCACTGGGTTTTTTACCGGAGATTCTGAATGGTCTCACTTCCAAATCTTCCTTTCATTTTGGTCGGGGATTAGATGGCTTCCCTGGACATGCAGGATGCATACCTGCACATCCCCATCTGCAGAAATCGTCGCTGATTCCTGAGATTCAGGTTTGAAGGTCGGTCCTTCCAATTCAAGGTCCTTCCTTTCGGCCTTTCCTCTGCCCCCAGGGTCTTCACAAAATGCCTTGCCATTGTCGGAGCGGCATTGCGTAGAGATGGGCATTTCCTGTTTCCTTATCTAGATGATTGGCTTCTGTTGGTCCCCACCAGGTCTCGTCTCTGGGAGACCATCCTGGACACTCTCTCCCTCTGTTGGCATTGGGGGACCACCATGAACCCAGAGAAGTCACAGCTCCTTCCCTCTCAGCAGTTACAATTCATAGGAGCCCTACTGGATACCTTCTTGGGGAAGGCCTTCCTACCTTCTGACAGAGCAGAGTGTCTCAGGGCGATGGCAATCCAAACCTGTTCAGCATCTCCTCCCCATCCCAGCTCTCAATTGACGGCTTTATTACCATGGACCCCCTAAACATAGCAAACTGCCTTAACACCACCTTCACGGATCTTGGTTCTGTCCTTCCCGGTAATTTCTTTGTCCCCGTACCCGAATCCCAGCCAACTGTCCTGCAATGCCCTCGGTTTCACCTACGCAAAATATCCACTCTAGAAAAGCCAGGCCATTCCTACTAAAAGCATTAGGCAGCAATAGCCCAAGCAATGACTCCCTGGACACCAGGATCCTAAGACTAGTCCTGGATGATGTCATAGTCCCCTAACGAACTTACTAAACCGATTCCTTTGCCTGGGTCACTTCCCCAGTGTTTGGAAAATGGCTGTTGTCACTCCCATTCATAAAAGTGGTGACAGGTCCTCCCCCAGTAACTATCGGCCAATTTCCATTCTTCCCCCGCTCTCCAAAGCTACAGAAAAAGTGGTGGCCACACAGCTTACCGAATATTTAACTAAATATGCCATCCTGTGCCCTGAGCATCATGGCTTCCGCGCAGGCCATAGCACTGCCATGGCCCTCCTAGAATTCTCCAACCACTCCTCCCTTGACTTTGTCAACCTTGCTGGAGCAGTGTTCAGTGACCTCTCCAAGGCCTTTGACACTGTCTGCCATCCCCTCTTACTTCACTCCCTTTACCAAATCAGTTTCTCCACTGGTCCCCTCGCCTGGTGCTCTAGCTACCTCTCAGCTCGATCCCAGTGCATAAAAATCAATGGGACTCTGTGCGACACCCGTCCTGTCCGCTCCGGTTTTCCCCAGGGCTCCATCCTGGGTCCCCTACTCTTCAGTCTCTCCCTAAACACCCTGCCCAGTGTCTGCTCTGGCAAAATTCTCCTATACACGGACGATGCTGTTCTGTACGCCTCACACCATAAATCTGCCTCCCTCCCGGACTCTCTCCAACACATCTTCAACCAGGCAGAAAAGTGGTTTAAGGAACATATACTTGTTATAATCTAAAAAAAGACTAAGTCGTTGCTCTTCTCCCACCACCAAAACAAAACAAAAAATGCCCCCCTCCTTATCCTCCCCAGCACTCAGCACTTCCTTGAGCAAGTATCTACCTACAAACACCTAGGGATTACCTTCGACACTGCCCTCACCTTCCATGCCCACATTAATGCCCTCTCAACTGCCACTAACACCCGGATATGCCTCCTTTACTGCCACAAGGACTGCCTCCCACCCGATGCTCTCCGGCTGGCCATCACATCCTCTGTCTGTCTCTAGTGGGCTGTGGCCTGCCTATATATGAGCCGCCGATAATACTGCACTTGATAGGCTTACCCACACCTGCCATCTCTACGTCTCTGCCAATTTCCTCAGCTTTGAAGAAAGACTTCACTACCAGACCTGCCTACTAGCCAAGAAAATCCTGCTCGGGCTCCCCCGGGGTGTCTGCCTCCCTTCAGCAGGCCTCCCCCACAGTCTCCACTCACAGCTGTTATAAAACCATTATAAAACCACCCTAATAGTACCCAGAACTAGGACCTCCCTAATGCAGAGATCTTTCTGTTAAAGGGCCCCCTCCTGGTTCAGCTCCCTTCCTGTCATCGTCACTAACACTCCCAAAATCACCCCATTTAAAATCACTCTTCGGAACCCCCTTTTCAACTCCCGCTGCTGTAATTGTCACTAATGGTGCTCGCATGCCCCAATACACTCAGTTCTCGATAAAGTCCTCCGGACTGCCTCCACACTCACCCCCACCTCCCCTCCCCGCTGGCTCCTCTATTCCTCCCCCTGCTAGACATCTGTATATCTGGGGTGACCTATACTGACTCAGTTGTAACTACAGTATGGATCAAATGTAACTATGTATATAGATTGTACAAAAATATGTAACTTTGTCTGCACTCTGTAACCTTGTATCACTGTTTTGTCTTCTCTGTGACAAGGTGCCTTTGTAAACAAGCCTCTGGCTCCAAGGTTGTAAATCCGATTGTACAAATAAATCTGCCGTCCCAGCCAGATCCATCCTTCGGCTTCTGGGACATATGGCGGCTGCCATAGTTACGGTCCCCTTCACCAGGCTGCGATTGCGCATCATTCAGTGGACACTTCGCATCCAGTGGGATCAAACCGGGGAAGACTTGGATTTGCCTATCGGGATCACAGAACCAGTTCGTCGAGAGCTCCACTGGTGGGGGTCCCCTCAGTATCTCTGCAGAGGCCCCCCCCTTTCAGCCAGACACACCTACCCGACTCTCACTACAGATACGTCTGGAACAGGATGTGGGGCTCATCTGGGGATCCACAGGACTCGAGGACTGTGGTCCCATTAGAGGAGAACCTGCACATCAGTGTGCTCGAGCTAAGAGCTGTCCTGTACTCTTACAGGCACTGAGTCCATTCCTTCCTCCCAGCCACCTTCGGGTTCAGATGGAAACGCCTCCGTGGTGTTCTGTGTCAACAAGCAAGGCGGTAGGTACTCTCTACAGGCACTGAGTCCATTCTTAATTCCCGGTCATCTTCGGGTTCAGATGGAAACACCTCCGTGGTGTTCTACATCAACAAGCATGGTGGCATGCACTCTTACCCCCCCATGTTGGGAAGCCACGAGAGTGTGGGACTGGGCAATGAGGCATCTGCTCAATCTATCGGCAGTCCATGTTCCAGGTTCTGCCCAATTTTTGCTTGCTCGGTCCCTAGCCTGGAGCTTTTTGGCAAGACGCATTGTCCTATCCTGGAAAGGGAGGTTCCTTTATGCATTTCCTCCCTTCCCCCTCTTGCAGCGGGTACTCCTCAAAGCCCAAACAGAGAGGGTAGTCATGATCCTGATAGCCCCTCTGTGGCCCAGACAGATTTGGTTCCCACTGCTCAGGTGTCTGACGGTGGAGCCTCCGTGGCCCCTTCCACTTTCGGGTCAGCTACTCTTGCAGGAACAAGGAGCTTTGGTCCATCCCAATTCACGCTCACTTCACCTACATGATTGGCTCCTCAGGACCTAGCAAAACTCAGATTTGGAGTATTGGACGAGGTAGCTCAAGTCTTGGTTGAGGCACGGAAGCCCACTACCAGGGCCACTTACGCCATGAAATTGAAACACTTTTGTCTATGGACCACAGCCAGGAGATTGGACCCTCTGGTCTGTCCAGTTAACTCAATCTTAGAATACCTGTTATCCTTTCGGAGTCGGGTCTCGGTTACTCCTCCATAAAAGTACATTTGGCCGCTGTTTCTGCCTATCATCATTGCGTCCATGACAGGACAGTGGCTCAATTGGAGGTGGTTAAAACCTTCCTTAGGGGGGATCCTGCATCTCCATCCCACTATTCGGGATCCTGTTCCTCCTTGGGATTTACTGTTTGTTCTGGAAAGGCTTACACTTCCCCCATTTGAACTGGCCATGAGTTGTGAGCTTCGTTATCTCTCCTGGAAGATGCTGTTTTTGGTAGCAGTCACCTCTGCTAGATGCATTTCTGAGCTTCATGTTTTGATGTGTAAGGAACCCTATCTGATTTTTTTATAAAGATAAGGTGGATCTTCGCACCAATCCAAAATTCCTTCCTAAGGTATTCTCGGAGCTTACACTTAATCAGTCGGTTCAGCTTCCGGTTTATTACTCAAAGCACTCCAACAGGGGTGAGGCGCTTCTGCGCACTTTAGATGTGTATAGAGCTTTGCGCTGTAACCTGTCCAGAACTAAGGAGGCCAGGCAGTCAGATCAACTTTTTGTGTCCTTTACGGATAGGTCCTTGGGGCACCCGGTTACCAAACAAACACTTTCACGTTGGTTGGTCAGCTGCATATCCTTCTGTTATGAGAAGGGTGAGAAACCCTTTCCAGGTGTGGTCAGGGCATATTCCACCAGAGCTGTTGCTACTTATTTTGCGGCACTCGAGAGTGTCGGAGGCTGACATTTGTGCTGCTGCCGCTTGGCACTCTGTTCACACATTCGTCAGGCACTAAAGCCTGGATATTGTTTCCAGGCATCGAGCAGGTTTTGGCCTTGCGGTTGTCCAGGGCTTTATGTCATGAGAGGTCTCTTTACCGATGTGTGTCTATTTTTTCCTTCCCCACTCTCAAGGGTTGTCTTTAGTTTTATACTGCTTGGGAATCAGTCCTACGTGTTACCTGCTGCAAAAGCTTCCTCTTGAAGTAAGATAGTACAGCTCTGTAAGAACTTACCGTAACAGTAGGTCTTTGAGAGAAGCTCTTGCAGCAGATGTGATTTTCCCTCTCTCCTTTCCCCGGGAGTAAGTGTCTGCTCTGATCCAACTTCATGTTTTTCAGTTGTGGACTTAGTTGTTTGCCCCTGTTTTTCTGTGGAGTTTGTTATATCCACCGCTGTCCACTTTTGGCCTGTCATTGGTGTACAAGAACTGGAGCACGTGGTGACCGCCTCCTGCCTTTATACTGGGTGACATCGGGGGTGAAGCCGACGTCAGGTGGGCGGTCCCACGTCGGTACTGCTGAGAATTGCTGAGATCTGCTGCCAGGTGGTGTCAGTCTTACATGTGTTGCTTGCTGCAAGAGCTTCTCTCAAAGATCTAAGTTCTTGCGTAACTGTACTTTTCTATTGATCCATGTTGATCTGCACATCTTTACTGATTCAAGATCTTTTATCTTTTTTGTTATAGCACATTTTGTCACCCACTGCCGTCGGGGCTCGGTGGCGGCAGTACTGACCATATGGGGCTCCATCCCCCCTCACGGGGAACATGCTGCACGGCAGTGGGGGCTGGAGTTTTGTATTTTTCTGTTTTGCTACTGTGAGTGGTCCCCAAAACCCCACCCCTGAGGATGCCGACACAAGGACCAGAGTTCAGGCTGTAGATGTTCAAGATCTTATTCATTATTTAAAATATTGTAAATTTAATTGTATAGTGTATGTATTATGGGTACGTAACTTGTAAAATTCAAACATTTTCTTACTGAAAAGTTTAGAAAATGAGGGTTTCTTGACCTATCCTTTGGTTTACGCACAGCTAAAAGAAGGATACTTTCAGTACTTGGTTACTGGGGCACATTACCAGTAGCGGTTGTCTCGGCATATACCTGTGCACCGCTGCTGTTACTGTAATGATTGAATCGCCTGTGGCTGTTCCTTGTTGATCATGTCTGCCACAGGGTGTTGGTAGAATATAGGACGAGAAACTTAATACCATTGTTTTCTGTGCTTTGTCTTTACAACAGCTGAAGTTATCTGTACTCCTCTGTCACTAATACAAAAGCCGAGTGTTGATCTGCTTCCTCACCGGTGTGCTAGAATGTCTTAATTATTTACCAGCTCTGTTTAAAGTAAATGTGTGATGTTCTTAAAAACATAGCCTGCTACCTTGGGGCGGCGATAGCCCCTCTGTGTAAAATTAAAAAATGTTTACTCAATAAAGTTTGGGAAGGGATTGTAATGTTATCTGAACCTCGAGCTAACCGATCCCTTCCCACTTCCTAGACTGCCTGCTTCGTCCCTGCGTGCCCCCATTTTGTGACGTGGTAACAGGGAGAGTGTGGGGACGTGCCCCATACAAGTCTATGGGGCTTATTTTCAGAATTTATTTTTAACTTTAAACTACCTTTTGATAAAAATGAAAGACACTGCTCGACTAATTAGTTGAGCGGTGTCTTTCATTTATCAAAAATCAATTAAAGATTAAAATAAATTCTGAAAATAAGCCCCATAGACTGTATGGTGCAGTACCATAATCGCAATGACGAAGGGACGGGGTGGAGCAGGCAGTCTAGAAATGGGAAGGGATCGGCTATCTCGATGGTTCGAGAACAATGCGATCCTTCCCAAACTTTATTGATGAGTAGAAATTTTTATTTTACACAGAGGCTATCACCTCCCAGGTAGCGGGCTGTGAAGCCCACAGTGTCACTTCACACAATCAGTTTAAACAGGGAAACTGTCCTCAGCTGGGCAGCCTTAGGTTTGTTTGTTTATCTAAATGCTGTCCTAGAATTTGCACAGTTAAAGGGGAATATGCATGAACAGGGTACCTGGGGAAAAAAGGCTCAGGTAAAAGGTCTCCGGAAAAAAAAGGCACATGGAAAATATGGCAGATGGAATAAACAGCACAGGGGGGGGAAAAAAGGCTCCAATGCCTTGTGAAGCGTGGTTGGTGAAGTGGTGTAATTGGGGAAGAAGAGCTATGGTATATATCATGTCCTGTGTCTTTCTTTCAGTTATATTCTGGATTTCACGATTGCTGAATGGCAATATATTGTTTGGTATTGTGTTTTGCTACGTTTCGGGAAGTGTTTATATATTGTTTTTTTTTGGGGGGGGGGCACAGACCCCCCGCGGAATAGATCACAAATGTTGTCCACTATATTTTCTGAGCCAGAAAGTGTACACGCTGCAGGTGATTTTTACTCTGACTGTTCATTTTTAGGTCTGTTTACTTTTAGGTATTTGTTGCAACATTTATGACTGTTGCTTTATTTAGGTGCCGTTTTTTCTGCATCTGCATTTCATGCCTTTTTGTCCAGGTAACGTTTTTTTCCTTGTGCCTTTTTTCTGGGGTCGTTTTTTTCTGCAGCCATTTTTTACTAGAACCCATTAAGACTGTCCCCTATAGTTTGGAAGCCCCTAATAAGTTAATTTTTTTTTGTTTTTAATTTATATTTTAGCTCCGATTTTACCCCTGTTTTCTCCCGACCCTGCCCGGCCGTGCATGCGTGTGTGGAGGCGCGCACACCATGGTACTGGGGCACTACTTGCTGCCAGCCCACCTGCACTGCCCACGGACCTCCATCCGGGGGCAGTGGAACTACAGCGTGTGACACAGAGTCCTCCCTGGGAGAGGAGAGCTGCCTTTTGACTGCTCAGTCTTGCTCCCTCCCGCCCCCTTGCCGGCTCTATGACCCAGGCTTGTGCTCGAACCTGGGTCGCCGGCGTGACGTGAGGTGAGGCATCCAGTGCCTCAGCCCTCAGTGCCACCGGGACAGCTGATAAGTTCTTTTAAATGAGGGGTGCACTGGTAACTGGCAGCAGTCCTGAAGCATCCCTGACTAAGGGCCTGTACAGACTAGGTGCAGGGTTTTAAAACATTTTGAAAAACTTTTCACTGACTGAGTTTAAGCAGGGATGTTGGTGTGGCCAGAATGTGCTCCAACATCATGCTTGTTCAAGTGAGTTCCCAGGCATGATTGAGGCAGTGGCACAAAATATTATGGGTATCGCAGTGCATACTGGGATACTCACTGGACATGGTAATGGAATTTGGAAAAAGAGGCATCAGTCGAAAGGGTAGCTCATTGTAAGCTCAAGTCTGTGTGGAAGTTCTGTTTTTTGTATCAGCCCCCCCACCCCCCAAAAAAAGAAAAAGATTTTATTGCGGGTAGTTGCCTAACCTGTGTTATAGCATTAATCACATCCACACTGCTGTTTACATGGGTTGAGGAATTTGTTAGTCTAAAACCGTGCTCAAGCCTACGCCTCTGGCAGGGTTTGAGCACGGTTTAAGAATATGAATTGTAGCATGCAGCCCGATTCCAGGAGGGGATATGCCGGCGTATCTCGCTATTTACGTCAGTTGATATGCCAGCCCGTATTCCAAGTTGCGAGATGCACCATGGCGGCTGTGGGCTACGACATTCGTGGGTTACGCTACCCACTATGCCACAGCCTGCAGCGCCTGGCACAAGTGTGGGTTACAACAGCAATGTAGCCCAGTCATAGGAGGGTGGCTGTCGTAACCCGCAGTTGCAATCCCAAGACATGCAGTGGTGTACCGGAATTGCAATAGCTCAGAGCTGTCCTAAGTGGCATCCGATGGCTGGCATCGTTGGATGCCGCCATGCAACGCCGTGGCAATGGTGCCATGATGTCCCCTAGCCCCTAGGCACCCTGCCCCCAACCCCGATCATCTTGGACCCCTGGGGTCTGTTTCTAGTCACGCCCCGGATACCTGTGCTGTTTGTCCTGCTCCCCGTGCCCCTGGTGTGTACCGGGGTGGTCTGGGGCTGGACGGAAGCGAGGGCCGCCTGTGCCTGCCGTGAGCGCGACATGCGGCCACACCACCATGCATGTGGCAGTAGCCCTAGCATGTATCCGCACGTCACATGTGCGGGACCCTGCCACTCTTGGAATGCGGCGTAGGGTCCCTGGCATAGGGGCGAATGGCATAACTCGCAACTGCATGCAAGTTATGCCATTCATCTTAGAATTAGCCCCATGGTCTTTACCGTGCTGCAATCTGGACACAAACCCTTTTAAACTATTTTAAGAGCGTTAAAAAGGTTTAAACGCTGCCAGCTCGGTGGCGTGGAGGGCTGAGGCATCATGTCTTACCTCCTGCCATGCCGGCGACCTGTGTGGGAGAGGATCGAGTGTCCAGAGGACAGCTCTTCTGTCCCGGGGAGGGAGGGACACAGAGGCTGGTGCACCTCTTGACACCTAGCGGTAGCTGGGTGTCTGAGTGCCTGGGTCCTGTACGTGAAGGAAGGGGGCGGAGCAGTCGGCCGGCGTACTGTGGACAGAAGCGCGCACAGGTCAGCCATTGCCATCACTACATTGCTCCACCTCCGGGAGGGAGGACCGGGAGAAAACAGGAGGAGAAAAGTCTGGTTGGTTGGATGACTGCCGACCCCCTCAGGCGCCACTTTCGTAACATTGCAGCCACCTCCAGAACCGTACCTGTGTTGGCATGTTGGGGATCCCCGCCACCCTACCACAAGGGGTAAGCCATGGAGGAAGACGGGAGGTGGCGTTGCGAATGGGTGGACGGGGTTGGGGTGGGGTTCGGCACGATTGTGGGCCATCCAGGAGGGGGATAAATCAAGTATTAAAAAAAAAAAAAAAAAAAAGGTTTAAATGCCTTAGTCAGTACAGGGTCTGAGTCTGTCCTGTGTTAAAGAGCAAGTATACTACATGAATTAATAGTAGCTTTCTGAAGTAGTTGGCTACTGCTTCTTATATCTGAAGTATGTCTCTCTCTTCTGTTTCGCTAATGGGAAGATTTTCGGTCTGACAGTACTAGGTGTGATGTGTGGAACAGCACTATATGTGGAGGCTGACTTAATTCTCTTCCTCCCTATACATCATCAGCATTGTGACCTTGCTGGCTGACATCATTAGTAACCAAGAACGGCCAGTTTCTTGTTGCTTGATTGGTAACTTGTTGCAGGTTACCAGTCAGGCAGCAGGCTTGTGATGTAACAAGGAGAGGTCACATGCTGAAGATGTAGTTGGAGGAATAGAACTGGACATATCTGCTTCCAGGTAAAGTACTGTTTTTCACATCACACCCAATACTGTTAGGATGAAAACGAACTAATAAGCACATAGAAAAACACTTCAGAAAATATAAAGTACTAAGGGACTAAAACACAACTTACAAAGTATTCAGGGACTACTTCTCAAAATTACTCAAATGTCCTGCCTATTTTTTGGCACTACTAGCTCTTTTTTTCTTTTATTTTTGTACACACCGTGCCTCTCGGCACAATTTTTTCTCATCAGACTCTCCTCTCGTCTTGCACCTCATTGGATCACACTTCCAGTCCAGACGTCCAGTTGCCTTCTAGGACTGGCTTGTCCCTGCTAGGGGCCTCCCCTGGCCATCGCTGCTGGGAATCCACCTGAGAGCTCCTTACTTCCCTCTTCATTGGTCGGCTTATCCCTGCTGGAGGCTGTGCCGTGGTCTAGTGGAGGAGTGTATGTGTGGCATCTAGAGGGGATGTGACAATTAAGTGCATCACCAAAGCAGGGGCAGAGAGGCCATCATCCATCGTGCTGGTAAAGCATTTTCCGTTTTCTGTGTCCTGCCCACCCTTTATCCCAGTTGCTCGTGTGCATGCACGACTGGTCGGGGGGGGTTGTCTAACAGCATGTGGTTACCCACATTATTATTGGCACATCTACCTGCCACCACCACCAACTGCCACAGAGTGGCACTGCAAGCCTGCACCCCCACCCCAGGAGGAGGGCATCTAAATTACTCTCTTTCATCCTCCCTGCCAGCCTCTACTGCTGATGTCCCAGGTGTGGAGTGCGAACACGGGTCCCCAGCATGCCAGAGCAATCCCCCATCACTAGGCCGGCAGCACTGCTAGCTCTTTAATACTGCATTGCCACCACTTCTAGATGCAAGATGACGCAGTGCTTAACCGTTGTAGTTTTACCCTGTGTGACATCACATGGATGTAAAAATGGTAACAACGTAGTACATACATGAGGAAGACAAAGTAAGGAATATCTCTACACTGCTACCAGCAAGTAAGCCCAGAACATCATTTAAAAGAGCCATAGCTTTCAAACTATGCATCTGCACTGTCCAACAATGTTCCTTTTTAACTCTGTGTCAGTACATTGTGCTGCCGCGCTCAGGACTCGAAGATCATTTTTATCTTTGCTTGCATGCATGCGCAAAGCAAACATATTGGTGGTGCTCAGGCAGTGTAGGGGGCTGTGGAGGTGTGTGCTGTCTAAGCCAGTGGTTGCAGAAATGCAGGAGGCTTGCAACTCAAAAACCAGTACTGAGAAGACTGATGATGACATTATTCAACTGGCTGATGGGCATACACTTTCTGTAGTTCAAAGGATGCAGCCCCACCAGTCACAGTGATTTTCTATTCATTAGCCAGCTAACATGCATCATCATCAGACTTTAAAGATAAACATCAAGCTTCACACACTCCAAGTGTGTAGTATGGTGTGTTGTGGTATGGTGCTGGCCTGTTAGTAGGGTAAGGGAGATCGTAAATTGGCCCCAAAGAGCCCTGCTGCACAATCCCTTCTCCTTCCTAGTACAGGTGCTCTGCCCCCACACTCCAACGTTTTGTGGTGTCAGAGTTTTGAAGAGCGTAGGGGCGCACTCCTTTGGTAGTAATAGTAGCACCTTTTAACATACCATTTTTAGTATGCTAGTGGTCTGTTTCATTCAAGTTAAAGCCACTGCTTGGGTAACCATTCAAGTCAAAGCCACTGCTTGGGTAACCATTCAAGTCAAAGCCACTGCTTGGCTAACCATTCAAGTCAAAGCCACCGCTCGACTAATATGGACCTTGTTAGTTGAGCTATGGCTTTGACTTGAATGAAACGGACTGCTAACATACTAAAAACAGAATGTTAAAAGTTGCTACTGTTACTATTCAGCATCTCTCTGAGGACAGGGTAGGTGCTCCAGGACTGGAAGGTGGCACATATAGTGCCTATCCACAAGGGTGGATCAAGGGAGGTGGCAGGGAACTACAGGCCCGTCAGCCTGACATCAGTGGTGGGCAAGGTGATGGAAGGCATTGTCAAGGAGAGGCTGGGGGGGACCTGGAAAAGTCGGGTTCCTGGCCGAAAGACAGCATGGCTTCGTCCTGGGGGAAATCGTGTCTGACAAACCTTGTGGAGTTCTATGATTGGGTGACGAGTGCCTTGGACCTGGGTAGACTGGTAGACATCCTCTTTCTTGACTTAAGCAAGACGTTTTGACTCTGTTCCTCATGGGGGCCTGTTGGATAAGCTGGGGGAAATGGGGGTGGGGAACCAGATGGATAGGGAATTGGCTCCAGGACTGGACCCAGAGGGTCGTGGTTGGCGGGATAGTCTCATCCCCAAGGAGGGTCATTAGTGGGGTCCCTCAGGGATCGGCCCTTGGGCCCCTCCTGTTCAACGCCTAGGTCTCTGACATAAGGAAGGGTATCAAGAGCGAGATGAGTCTCTTTGCAGATGACTCAAAACTGGGGGCGGTGGTGGATGGGGAGGAGGGAAGGGTGGCCCTACAGGGGACCTGGAGGCTCTGGAAAGGTGGTCTAGAAAGTGGAAACTGAGGTTCTGTGCAGGGAAATGCAAGGTACTGCACCTGGGAGCCAGAAACCCAGGCCAAGTGTACACCCTGGGGAGGGGAGAATGCTACAAGTCTCAATGGCTGAGAGGGCCCTGGGGGGGTGGTGGTGGATGTCAAGATGAACAACTCGGAGACTTGTAGGAGGGCAGCAGCCAAGGCCAACAGGATGCTGGGATGCATCGGTAGGGGGATCACCTCCAGAAGGAGGGAAGTGATACTCCCTCTGTATAACTGCTTGGTGAGGCTGCACCTTGAGTACTGCATGCAGTTTTGGAGGCCACACTTAAAGAGGGACATTGAACTCCTAGAGAGGGTCCAGAGGAGGGCAACCAGAATGATCTGGGGCTTGGGGGACAGGACTTATGGGGAGAGGCTCGAAGAGTTAAATATGTACACATTGGAAGACCAAAGGGACTGGGGGAACATGATAGAGGTCTTCAGGTACATGAAGGGTAAATAGGGGAGGCGCAGTCAGGGGGCAACTAGAGGGCATGGGTGGAAGCTGGAGTGGGGGAAATTCAGAAGAGAAAGGAGGAGGTGCTACTTCACTGAGAGGGTGGTGGAGCCATGGAATGCACTGCCGGGGGGGGTGCTGGTGGAGGCAGAGACGGTGAAGGGGTTCAAAAGGGGGTGGGACAGATACAGGGGGAAGGGTTCTGGAAGCAAAGTCCAGTGCAGCGAGAATATCTGGGACTGGGAAGGGAGAAGCCAGAGATGGCTAGGGGGCAGCAAGGTCAGCTCCCAGGTTGGGGGCTGACCAAACAAGCAGACGCGAAAGACCGATATGCCTATTCTGCTGGCATTTCAGTATGTTAGTACTGTCTATGGAGCACACCCCCACGCTCTCCAAACTCTGACATCACAAAACACTGAAGCTTGGGGGCGTAGCACTCGTACCAGGAGGGGGACCGGATCCTGCAGCAGGGATCCTAGGGACCAATTTACAGTCCCTTCCCCTGCTAACAGGCCCAGCAATAAAAAGATTTGAATTAGTCCCCAGTTGACTACTGCAGGGCAAGGCTACCACTGGTGCTTGGGGGGGGGGGGGGAGACAAAAGGTGCTCTTTTAATTACGTATACTTTCTAGACCTTGATACCAGTTGGATAGCTTTGAAAAATGTGAGATTTAGGGATATTTCAGTTTGTGGTTCATATAGTTTTGCAGTTCTCTCCTTCCCCCATTATGGACTTTATTCTCCTGCCCCTCCCTGTTGCACCCTGCTGCTATCATCCCACAGCCCGGACGCCCCAGTTGCAGGACTTACCCTACCTACTTCTTACCTCATTGTGTGCATAGGTGCCATGGATGGTGGTGGAGTGGTGCCTGCGGGGTCGCAGTCTTATCCTGTTAATGGGGTGTCGTTTCCACCCGTTATTCCCTTTGAGTCAGAGCCAGCGGGCACAATGGCACGCACATAGACAATGAAGATGGTGCTTGCTGTCAACTCTGATGTGTGATTCTGGTGACCATTGTTGCATCACCTAGCTTCCGCTTGAGTCGCAGCAGTACACACTGCCCCCCCCACTCGAAGGAGGAAAACTTTCAATGGATGTTCAGTCCTCTCCCCACCCCCCGAGCAGTCCTGGTCAGTTCCCAAACCTGAGTCACTGGTGTGAGGGGAGGTGAGGTGTCCTGCACCTCCGCCCTGCATGCCGCTAGGCCAGCTAAAAGTATACTGTAGCTCAGATTTCCTTAGACAGTATTGTGCGGGGCATTGAAGGGGACTCAGCCTGCAACCCATGATTATTTCACAGTTCTGTGCTTGTGCCCTCTGTAGTATTCAGCCAGAACTAGATTTGTGTAATGCTTCCCCCTTTTTCTTTATTACTGAGGGAAGCAACAAGATGACTGTCCCTTGGACATTATTAGCTTTGGCTGCTTGTCTACACGTGGCATCATAATACATTGTTTATAACCTATAATTATCACCACAGCAACAGATTATGATGTCATAAACGGAACTGTGACTGCAGTAGTAGACGAGCAGATAGAGCAGAGACCCTCTTTCCATACAGATGTCCTTAGTAATGAAGAAATAAGGGTGACAGCTAACAGAAAAAGTGTGAAATATAAGCTAAATTGTGTCTAAATATTATATTTTCAGAGTTGTACCAACAACATCAGGGGCTCTTTAAAGCACGAATGTGTGTTTATAGTAGGTAGCCACTAGCTCGCAGCTGCCAATTTGGCTACTGATCGTTTTTTTTTTTCTTGAGCATTCAAACCAGTATTACAATACTTTAAACAAAAAAAATTTGAAGTCTCTAGTGACTTACGACAATGTGTTAGCCATCAGACTGAATTTGTAGTGACATTTGCCATCACAGCTATAGCTCTGTAGAGCTTTTTCTTGGGAGACTGGCTTAGGAGCCACCTTGTGTGTCTGACGCACTGGGTAGTGCAGTGTGAGAGCATCACAGAGGTGATGCACTCACTCTCTCTTGAGGGCCGGCTAAAGCATGTCACTCCACAGTCCCCACTCCCATGGCCAGCTTCATCCGGAGATCCTGGTGGAGTCTCGGAGGAGACTGCTCCCTGTGTTTCTTGTAGCTGAGGTCAGGTGCTACAAGGCGCTCTGTAAGCACTGTGGAGGGGACGGGGACAGTAGGGTGACTGTGAAATGAGGCATCTGGCCCTAGAAGAAAAATCATGACATACTGACTGGATATAGCCTATATGGCCTAGAGAGGAGAGGCAACATGATCGTGGCGTTAATAAAAGGGATAGACAGAGTGGGGTGTGTACAGCTGCTTGAGCTGGTGAGTGTAAGCAGAACTAGAGTATGCACTCAAAGTGAGGGGGGATCATAGTATCATAGTAAAAGCCAGCAGAATAGGCCCCATGGTCTATCATGTCTGCTCGGAGGCTAGCCCCCTACTGGGAGCTCGCTTCTCCACCGCCCCCCCCCCAGCCCCAGAAGTGGCTCTCCCTGGCCTCAGCTTCCCCCTGTACCTGTCCCAACCCTTCTTGAATCCTTCCACTGTGGTTTTTTCCACCAGACTCCTGAGCAGTACATTCCATGGTTCCACCACCCTTTCTGTGAAGAAGTGTCTCCTCGCTCCCCTGTGCTCCCCCTCCAGCTTCCACTCGTGCCCCTGGTAGTTCCCCCCCTTCTTAAGCCTGAACACTTCCCTGGCTCCACCCTTATTTACCCCTTTGCATACTTGAAAGTCTCTATCATGTTCCCTCTGTCCCTCCTCTCTTCCAGTGCGCACAGATTGAGTTCATCCAGTCTCTCCTCATAGGTCCTACCCTCCATGCACTGAATCATCCTGGTTGCCCTCCTCTGGACCCTCTCCAGCAGTGCTATGTCCCTCTTAAGATGGGGTCTCCAGAACTGCACACAGTACTCAAGATGCGACCTAACCAGGGCATTATACAGAGGGAGGATCACCTCCCTCCTCCTGGCGATAATCCCCCTGATTTTGCAGCCCAGTATCCTGTTTGCTTTTGCTGCAGCTCTTCGACAATTCTCTGTGTTATTCATTCGCCAGTTCCTTCAGCACCCTTGGATGCAGTCCATCTGGCCCCGGTGCCTTCTCAGTCTTTAGCGACTGGAGGGCCTCTCTCACCGTATCCGCTGTGATTTCACCCTCCCATCCCTCTTCCTCAAGCATCCTCTCCTCCTCCTCTTCTAGATATGACCCATCCCCTGCCCTAGTCTCATCCAGTCCTTCTGTCCCCAACTGACCTCCTGGTTCAGTGGGCTCCTCTACTCTCCCATCAGGTTGGAAAGATCCCCCGGTAAAGGCAGAGGCAAAGTGATCATTTAGCACCTCTGCTTGTTCCCCAGCTTCCTGCGCCCATCCCCCCCAGTTCTAATCCTGCTGATCTGTGCCATCACTTTTCTCTTCTCCCCTATGTATCTATAGAACCCCTTTCCCCCTGCGGATATCCCTGGCCAGGTTAAGCTCCTTCTTCGTCTTGGCCCTCCACCTCCCTGGTGACTCTCTTAGCCAGGATATCATACTCTTCCCCTCTCCCTAGCCCCCCCTTGAGTGCTTTAAGCGCACATAGGCGGCCTTTTTCTCCCTCACCACCTCCTGCACCTCCCAGGTCCACCAACATGGCTTACTGGCCCTACATTGCTTGCGCCTTACCTTTGCGCAGGCCCTTGAAGCCTCCTGCACCCCCTTCTTAATAGTCTCCCACAAGCTACCAGCATCCGTGTCTGGCCTTATCTCATCCAAGCAACCTTTAAGAATCCTTCCTATGCCCTCAAAGTCTGCCCCCCCAAAATCTTTTACTTATGTGTTAGTGCAAATTTCCTCTCCCCCTAGGAACATAAGAAACCAGACTGTGGCATGATCACTGTCTGACAACGGGTTGCTCACCTCCAGGCCCCTTATTTGGTCACTATCTGCTAGGACAATGTCCAGGATCTGATCCTGCCTAGTAGGCTCCCCCACATGCTGGACTAGGAAGGCATCCTGGAAGACATCCATCAACTTCTGCTCCCAGGCCACCGAGGATGAGAAACATCAGAAAGCATTACATCACACAAGGATGATCAGTAAGTTGTGTAAAGTAATGCAGGCTAACACCATTCTGCCTTTCACAGTAGAACTAGACAGACTCCCGGTGATGTCGACAACCTGATGACGGCTTAGTTCTGTGGCTCTGTCAGTCCCCCGATGTAAAACCAATGGTATCTGCTGCTAAAAACACGGATTCACCTGCCAAAAGCACTAGATCAGAAGTACTCCTAACCAGGAATATGAGGACACCATCACAGAAGTTAAAGGAGCTACTCACTCAAGAAAAACAGCAGTGGGGGGCTGCCGATCACTCAAGAGGAGAATAGTGAAACGGACCTCATTGCTACAATTCTTCAAACCGCCGAAATGGTCAACAAAATAGACCAAACACTCATGGGGCTGCAGTCGGATATTGTGTAACTAGAGCACCGGACAACTCAGGTTGAGCTTTGCCTTACAGGCATAATGGAACAGGGCGACAGACATGACTGTCTCTTGCTGTATCTCCTGGCCCAGGACCGAGAACTGACTCATCACCTTGACGACCTGGAAGGTCGGAGTCGTAGGCAGAATATCGGGGTTTATGGGATTCCTGAGGGTGCAGAAGCCAGGTCTACCAGTGTAGTTATGTTCCTCCAGTCAGTGCTCCGAGCATCTCTTCATTTGCCGGAGGAGCTGGACATCTCCATGGATCGTGCACACAGATCCCTTGGGCCAAAGCCCACAAATGCAGGAGCACGACCGAGATAATTTGTTGCCGGCCTTACCCACTGTGCCACCAAAGAAGAGCTTCTAAAGAGGGCTTGGCAACACAGTGATCTCCACTACAAGAACAATGACATCTCCCTCGACAACGACTATACTTCAGTGGTTCAGGAAAATAGATGATTCCTCTGGCCAATATTAAAGCAACTAAAGGCCAGAAACTTTCAAGCACAAATATTGTACCTGGCTAGGCTGAGGACTGAGACCGAGAGAGGCACATGCATACCTACAGACTTACTGGATGCCTCCCAGTACTTGGAAGGACTAGGGATTGCGGTTCCATCATTGACTAAGATGCGGCTGGAAAAGGTCTGCTGAGCTCCACTTGGTCGATCAGTTCAAAGGTATTGCCCAGGCGAGGAACACAGAAGCTCAACCTACAACCTCCTTCGGCAGATCTCGGAGCCCTGCTGTGTACTTATGGAGATCTAGCAAAAGTAAATAAAAATGGCCCTCACCTGTGGCCTATCGCATTGACTTCAACTGCCCACGAAGCAGACTCTTTGAACAGTACGGAAATCTGACTGTGACGTGTCTTGGCTAAGTTTACCTTGTGCTCCACTCCGAAAGCCTGCCTAATAAAACCTCCGACACACGGAGAAACACGTCTGGCTAGTCACCTCGATGGTTTGCACTGCTGATCCTCTGCTACACAGAAGAACTTGTCCGATTGATCACCCTGAAGCCGCTTTACCTCTGGTGTGCTCGGTGGCTTGACAGAGCTGGGCAGCTTGAAGGAGCACCCTCCTAAAAGAAAACATAACATACTGTAAGTACTTTTTAAGGCACACCTTATTGAACTGTCTTGAGGAAGGACACATAATTCGCATAGTTCCTCAGAGGCACGTGTTTGACGCGAAGGCCTGATCCTTCTCTTGACATGTCTACTGCGGGAGTACTAGCTGCCAAATCTAAGTTGGTAACTCTGAGAGAGCATTAGGTCCGTGAATGACAGTATCTGAACTGTAACTGCTTGTCTGTTGGGCCTACCAAATCTGAAGGTCCGGAACTTTTCCACGGGGGAGACATAATTGTTGTCTTAGTTAGGAGGTCCTCTGACTGTTCGAAGTACATTTAATGAATATGCTAGCCTGCCTTAGTGCCCTAAGGATAATTCTACCCATTTGGTATAAATACAGTGAAAATGTTGGGTTGGCAATTAAATAATATGCTTAAGTTTTTAATGTCCACTTGCTGGAGGGTACTCTGGCAGGTTGGGTTCAATTAGAGCTGAGGCAGGGTTTAGGGAAGGGGGGAAATGTTGATGCTAAAGAGGCGTTGGCCTTTTTTCAGAATGTGAAACATGTGCCCCCAATTACTTATTTACTTAGCACCCCCTTTCCCTTTTAAACACTTCTGGACCCGACCATGACGGACCTCATCGCTCTATTGCCTCCAGAAAACAAGGATACACCCCCCCAAAAGAAGGAGCGGGTGTTTTCTATGCTCTTGGAGACTCAGCCCTCAGTCACTCTTGTCCTACCTGTAGTTGGACGGGGCACTTTAACCCGTCCCCATTTCGGCCACTGCCCTTGTGACCAGTGGACCAGGACTTGATGATTGATTGCTCTGATCCAGGGGTTGTGAAACTATATACTGCAGCAGCCAACTGTCTGTACCTCTTACAACTAGGTTGGGGTGGGTGGGTGGGAAGGGCAGACATAGCTGCCTTATACTGATCCATCTGTGCTGTTGCTGACGCCAGATTGGCCGAAGGACTCAGTGCTGGTCTTTCTGAGTCTTTGTTATTCTGGCTTTTCTGCCCCATTAATGGGAATATTTCTGTCACAAGGGTGGCAACCCGCAGACTGATTGGAGTATGCCAGTGTAACCAAAGAAGTCAAACATCATATCAGACTGGGACAGCCAACTCGTGGACTCCGCGAGGTGGAATATGGCCTCCCGTGGGATCTTGGCTGTCTTGTTTGTTCATACTTTGGCAGTTGTGCAGGGAATATACCCCTGCTTCCTGTTTATGGTTTGTTGGATGTTAATAAGAAAGGAGGTAAAATTCTTGTGTTTAACTATTATTGTTTGCTTAGTGTTAATGGGTAGAAATTTTTGATTGGGTCAGTCATTTTCTCCTTTAATTACAATGTCGACCAGCAAGCTAGTTCAGAAGCTATTATCTTTTTTGTGTATAATGGTGTATGACACGAACAAAATTCTATTAATATCAGTGGTATCAATAATCCTATTAAGAGGAAGCAAGTTCTCAAATTTCTAACCCTGCAAAGATGTGATATTAATTTCTTGCAGGAGACCCATTTCTCCCCTAATGAAGTGCAAGAACTTAAAACCAGAATGTTCCCTAATATTTACCATGCATCACGAGAGAGTGGTGGCCATCCTACTATCCTCCCTCACATTTGAGGAGGAGGTAATCAGGACCCAGGGGCCAGGTATGTCATTGTGGTGGGCAGAATGCAGGACACTGAGATCACATTAGCAACTGTGTATGGTCCACCGAGTTCACTACTGTGCTTTTACTCTACAATGATAAGACAAATTGAAAAAAAGGAAGTTTTTTTTTATCCTTGGGGGAGACTGGAGCCTGATTTTTAATAGGGCCCTTGACATAGCCTTCCGGATTCCTAACTCCGGATCTATGATCAGTCGTCAACAAAACATTTTGTTGAACGACTGTTAAGCAAAACCGTCATGTGGACCACATTTGTGGTCGGCATACAGTTTCTAACTTCCTGACATGCCTCTTCCCACTAAATATAATCAGCTCAGAGTTGGAGCTGATTGGGGAGGGGGTGCAAGACCCCCTGAATACAGTGCTGGGGTCCGGCGCCGACACTACAGCAACCTGGCGCTGTAGTGTCGGTCGCTGTCGAAATGTCGCTGTCGGAGGGGTATACCCCCAACCCCAATACTGAGATCCCCCGTATACTTCACAATCTTTTCATGGAATTGGGCTTGGCAGATATATGGAGAATAAAATACCCCCAAGCCAAAGACTATACTTACTTTTCTCCCCGTTTTAAAATCTACTCTAGGCTAGACACATTCTTCACCTACATGAAGGATATATCCTCTTTTGCCTCGAGGTGGGTGGGTACAGCCACCCTTTCTGATCACCGGCTGATATTTCTTGAAGTTAACTTAATGTTACCCCACAAACCCACACACTGGAGGCTTAATGTCTTGCTACTTAGAGATAAGGAAACAGTTAAGATGGTTAAAGATGTAATTAAAAGAACGGTAGAAAATGTCAGACCAGGCATTACTCCCCAGATGCTGTGGGATACTGTTAAAACGATGATCAGAGGAAAACTCGTATCCATAGCTACGTATAAGAAAAAAGTTAGGCAACAGCAATTGACGGAATTGCATGAGCAGCTAAAGATAATAGAGCAGGAACAAAAATTTAAATGGATTCAATCCAAGGAAGCAGAACTAAAACTCTTAAAAGCTAATATACAAAATGTAGAAACAGAAAAAGCTCTATTATATCTGATACAAAGGTACTATGAGGAGGATCCAAGGCGACCAGGGTTTTGGCCTACTACCTCAAACAGCAGGTAGCTAAATTTACTATTACTAAAATAAAACATCCAGTATCCTGGCGGGTTTCCTACACGTGGGATCAGATAGCGGAGGCTTTTGTCTCTCATTACAGAAAACTATACCAACCTCAACCAGAATCTCTGCCAGCGGAAAAATTAGGGTTTCTTAGAACTCTAAACTTGCCCTCTTTGACCCAGGAACAGGGGAATTCGCTGATCTCCCCCATATCCCAAGCTGAAGTAATCACAGCTATCAAAGCAGGTAAATGCCCGGGCCTTGACGGCTCTGATGGAGAATTCTATAACATTTTACAGGAAACCTCACCCCTCTTGCGGGATGTTTACTGTGAAATTTGGGAAGAAGGAGGCTCTCCTCCTCTGTCATGGAATTATGCCACCAAAACAGTAACTCATAAACCCGGGAAAGACCCAGCGGACTGTAGCTCATGCCGCCCAATCTCCCTCTTCAATACCAACTGTAACGTTTTTATCTCTATTATAGCTAGCCGTCTGAAACTACTGCTCCCTCAGCTAATTAACCTCCTAGACCAGACAGGATTTGCCCCAGGCAGTCAAGTTCTGGACAATGTACTACGTTCATTAAACATTATAAATGCCATTCACTCTGTCCAAACACCGGCCTGCGTTATGAGTTTAGACGCGGAGAAAGCATTTGATAAGGTTTCTTGGAGTTTTTTCTTTCTGGTGCTGGAACAATTTGGATTCCTCCAACCATGTATTGTCGGAATAAAAGCTTTATACACGGCTCCGCAGGCCTACATCGGGGTGAATGGGGGCCTTTCAGACCAGTTTGGTCTGGGTAGAGGGATCCGACAAGGGTGCCCCCTTTCCCCTCTGCTCTTTGCACATTATATAGAGCCGCTGGCGACATCTAATAGACAGGACAGGAATGTTGAGGGTATAGAGGTAGGTGGAGTCGCCCACAAAATTTCATTATACGTGGACGATGTCCTATTATACCTTTCCCGACTGGAGACATCGATCCCCAGGGTATGGTCCCTCCTTGAGGAATATGGATTTCACACAGGATACACATACACACTGCTAAAGTCATAAACACTGCACTTGCCTATTTTATCCAGCACTTCAATGCCACCTGTGAATTCCATGCCCCACTCAAACACGTAAAGTTTAAGGTATCTGCAACCTGTGGATCACTCCGGATCTGCTGGAGTTCATGAACCACAGAGATCACCTGTGACAGCGTGCACGGGCTACAGGCAGGCAAGGGGACATACAGAAATACAGGAGAGTCTGTACACGTATGATCCACAACCAAAAGAACCAGTTCTATAAGGATGCGCTCACCAACTCCTGGAAAGATGGTAGGAAGTTCTGGCGCAGCATTATAGAAGTAACAAGTAAGGACCCAAAACAGCCTCCAGCAGTGCTCAATATTGAAGGAATGCCGAGCCTCTTCCTACAACCATTGCCAACACTTTTAATATTACATATTTTATGGAACACGTACAAACAGAGGTGAGAAAGAATAAATGCCTCAGCTGGGACTTGAACCCAGGCCACCCGAAATACCATTCTGATTGCGCTAACCGGGGTACAAGACGTCCTTAACCGCTCCGGTAAACCCAGTCATACCAGGGGCTCTGTTAACCAAATCTTCCAGGTTCCCCGTTGCTGTACTACCCAGGGACAAAGATCCTTTGCCTACTGAGCACCCATCTGGCTAAACTCCCTCCCCAGCAACGTCACTTCAATCCCCAAGCTTGGCACCTTCAAACATCAGCTTTGGCAGTACCTTATCCTGCACAACATGTGTGACTGCTTCCGCTGAGTTGCTACACCATACGTCTCAAATCCTCACCAACCTCAACGCGTCCTGCACTTTTCTTCTGCTCTTTTGTATGTTCGTATAGTGGATAGCTTTAAGCAGGGTTGGGATAGAGTCAAGGGCAGTGTTAGTACAGACAGGAACATAAAGGGGGAAAGGACCGGGAAAGAGGAGGAAGGGAGGAGTTTGGGTGGGGCAGCTGTAGTGATATAAAACTAAGAGCTGCACAGTCAGGCAGACTTGATAGACCTGTGGGCCTTTTTCTGCCGACAAGTTCATATAGTTGTATGTTCTTAGCTCTTCGTGCTCTAGTTTCCCTCACTCAGCCCCTTCCTACTCCCTCCCACATACCCTTCTTTCCCCTCCCATATCCTTTTCAGCCGTACCCACCCTACTTCCCTGTCCACATACCAACCACTCCTCACTCGCTTACCACCCACTTGAACATCCCTACCCTCACCCCCCCCTCACCCTGCCCGCCGCACTTCAGCCATGCCACTCTCTCTACTACTTTTTGACAAAGCCACTGGCCACCCTGCCTGCTTTTCCCTCACTTCCCTCTCTACCTTATCCCATCCCTATCCTCCTGTCTACCACCTGACAAGGCCTCTTGGCCGATTCACTGATTTGTAGCCTTGCTTAACTTCTCTCCTTATTGTATGAATATGGCCTGGCTTACATTGTACAATGCCAGTAATAGTTGTTGTTTTTTGTTCACTCTTGTTCCCCACAATTTGTTGTTTATTCTTTGCTGTGTATATTTTTCCTGAGATGTGGAACCTATGTAAAAGAGCTCCGGCTCATAGGTGTAAATCCAAGATCTTAATAAATAAATAAATACAAATAAACACTAAAAACAAAAATGGAGGTGCTCCGACTCTACTGTACCCCTTCCCCCAATATATTGCAGTTGCTTCCACTTGGCTGGAACTCCCCTAAAATCAAAAACTTAGGAACCTTCATCCCTAAAACACTAAGTAATCTTTTTACAGCAGTCTTTACCCCACTAACCAATCCGCTACAAAATGACATTAACAAATGGTCCCTCCTACAGTTCCCGTTGCACTCTCGCATACAGTCCATCACTATGAATGTGTTGCCCAGGTTTCTTTATCTTTTTCAGTGCCTCCCCCTGTTGATCCCTAAGGTGCATATTTTGACATGGCTCAAGATCCTATGTAAATATGTATGGATTTCAAAGAACCCTGCATTAAACAATCGATAATGCAAACAGATAAATCCTGTGGGGGAAGAGCACTGCCTGACCTTGAAAATTACTATCTAGCTGCCCACCTGAAATTAGCCCTCTCTTGGTCAGTCTCAGGGTATCAGGCTAATTGGAAGGTGATGGAACTGGGAGAGGAGGGTAGCCCCCCTTTTGGGGCAAAGGTTATGGACCCTTCATTTCAATTTAAAAACACTGACCTTACTCTTATGACTGTTCGCAACACCTTGCTAGCCACCTATAGGCTATGGAGAAAATACATAATAGTAGCCTCACTGTGGCCCCTCCAGTGGTTTGCCTGGTTGGATACCTTTTTACCATCCAAATTAGACCACACCTATAATAGATGGGTGAGATTAGGATTTTACTGTCCCGACCAAATGTTGTCTGAGGGGGTGATCATGGACTTTTATACACTCCGAGAAGCCTTTTCACTATCCAACTCAGATCACTTCCGATTCCTGCAGCTGTGTACATATGTAACACAGCTCCGGACAATGGAGCAGGACCCCTCCTGAATGTCACCTTTTCATAAAGTGATTAATGCAATCCTAAACCAACAGATACCTAAAGGACATGTCTCAATGCTGTATAAAGCCAGAAGAGGCATATATCAGAATTGCACTAATACGGTCAGACTCAAATGGCAACAGGAGGCTGGCATCGACATCACTGAGGAGGATTGGGAGAAAATCTTAAAAGTATCAACCAAGACAACTCACTCACCACTTTGGCAGGAATTTGCCTGGAAGATTAGAGTGTGGTACTTCTGTGCCCTCTCTGTACAGGGTAAATGATCATTCACAGGCCTGCTGGAGGAAATGTGGGGAGATTAAAACTCACCACTCGCATATATTCTGGCAGTGTCCAGTGTTCCAGTCCTTCTGGTGCCAGGTTATTACTGGGCTCCGGGAGGTGTTTGCAATCTCTGCCCCCCTGGATCTGTCAAATCTGGTTTTGGGCCTACCCCCACCTGATGTTTGGGGGCCGGACCAGTTGTACCTCTGTAATATCCTTCTGTCGGTTGCTCACAAAGCTATCACTCGTAGATGGCTGAAGGAGGAGCCCCCATTGTATCAGCATTGACTGGAAATAGTCCAAGAGATCTCAGAAATGGAGGAGCTGACCTATAAGGTCAATCTGAAAACGCAGGTCTTTGTTAGAAGATGGACCAAATGGTCCCTCTGGAAAGAAGCATCTCTTGTGAATAACACTTGATTAATAGGCTCTGGAGGAGCGAGATAACTACTGCTCTATCACCCACTGCAGTTAAGGATGCTTTTGCCACGGTGGCCTCACAGGGAAGGGACCTTTGAGATCTTTCTTATTATGTTGCGAGAGATGGTAACTGCCTGCTGGTATAGTTATAGATTAACATGTTAAACTGCTGATTCAGACTGATTGTTAGTATCTGACTAATAGATGCTGGATAAATGTTTAAGATGACGTCTGTAGACCATGTATGTATGCCTTATACATGTGTATCATTTGTACCCGGGCATTTCAATAAAAATAAAAAACAATAGGACTAGACAGATTCCTGAGGGAGAATGGCATTGAGGGTAAACACTGTATGAGTATTTGTAGTGTTCTGATTTGTGCAGAGCTAGAAATTTCATTTTAAATTTGGTGTTCCACATGGAGTACCAAAGTCTTAATTTTGATATTTTGTCCAAAACTCTGGTATGCTGCCTCAGGTAGAAAGTTTTTCAGTGCTTTTACATACATTAAAAGGAGTTCTCAAAACACGGTATTCAGCATAGAATACCAGCAGAGAAAAATGTGGTTTCTGTCCCCAAGTTTTGATGTGCTTGGAACACCAAATGATTGTAAAATTTGAGCCTTGATGCATTGTGTATCATCGTTGCTGGGAAGAAGAAGGAGGGATGGACAAGAAGACCCCCAAGTCCTTTTGTGACAGCTCAGTACTTAGCTGCTGTGTAGAATATTGATTCATGTTTTCTCCCCCCTCCTAGTCCATCTCAGCCAGCAACATGCACATGTACACAGATGGCACCGTAATCTAAGCATCTGGTAACTTTGGCTCCTTCATAGAGGAATCCCTCCAACAGGACCTCCCTGCCATCCAAAAATGGTTCCTGGACAGCTGTCTTGTCATGAACCAAATGAAGATGGTGTTCATGCTGTTTGGCTCCAGGCTTTGGGTTAACTCCTTCTCCACCTCAGAGACCTTGTGCTCCCTAGACGGGTCCCCATTGGACCTAGGCCTCCACTTGGAGCAGCACCATGACTACTCTAAGCATATCTCCAAGCATATCCAAGTGGTAGCCAAGTCCTATGCTAAACTTGGTGCCCTATATAGAGCCAAGAATTGTTTCCAACAAAAAATAAGGAAACAAACTGTGGCACAATCTAGCCTTCCCCTTCTGTATTACAGAGACGTAGTCTACTCGGGCACAAATTCCACCAACCTAGACAAAATAAACACCTTGTTTAATGCACAACATAGAGTCACACTGGGCTGCCTACAACACACACACACACACACACACACACTACTATACTGTGTACAGCACGTTGGGAGCTGGACCCCCTCCCCGCCTTGCAAGACAGAGGATGCATACTGCTCTTGTGGACACAGACTTCTAGTGCTGCAGAATAACAACATATTTAGCCGACCTTTTCTCCCCAGCAGCCAACCCTTCGCAGTCGCTCACATCTGAGGCAAACTGCTGTCTCTACGTCCCTCTATATAAATGCAAACTAGGCCAAACCTCCATTAGCTATGGACTCCCCAATATTTGGAACAATTTTCCCACCAAAGTTACTGCCCCCCCCCCATACCAAGCAAGTCCCACTTCACATCCCCATTGTCCTGCTCCCGTTGCCTCCACTCTTCCATCCTTCGTTTCTCCCTTCCCTGATGGGTCATCTGACACACTCAGATTTGCCATAGTACTGATGAACCTTGGGTACACATTGCTTTCTGCACATCTGTTGTTTTCATGAGCCATACTTGAAATTGTATCACCTGCTCTGCTAATGATAAATATGTAAGTTATTGTACTGCTTGAATTGTTGTCAGTTTTGCTTGTTCTGTGAATTTTGTACCCTCCTACTCCTAAACACCCCCACACACACACACACATCGCGCATCTGGAAATGAGCCATGGGCTCTTGAGTGCTTACCTGGCAAAATATGTTTTGAATAAATAAATGTTTTCAGTTTCAACAACAGTCGTTAAATATTATTGACTGTTGCCAGCTGGCCCGTGCAGTTGTTTTATTTTTTTTTAGTGTGTGATAAATATTTTATGTGTGGGTTCTATGTACCCGCACTATCTCCTTAGTTGACAGAGGCCGACAGTGAACAATAAGTGTGTGGAAATGCAGAAGATTAGAAGAATCCAGCATTTGTGTGATGGATTTTGGCTACATTACAGAAACTCATTCTACACCAGGGCTCTACAATTTGGCTACCAATCAAAAGTTTGAGTAGCTCAAGTAAAATCTGAGGTAGCTGAAATCTCCAGGTCTGTTGCAGCAACCCAAGTCTCTAGATTCCTGAGATTTTTTTTGTCAGTTTGCAGAGAAGGGCCTTGATTATTTTGACAGTTGTGGGATGGTCTTGCTGCCCATACGGTACTTGCAACAAGATTGTTATACCACAGAAAACGTGGTCTAACTTCTTGTTGCAAGCACTGCATGTTATGACGCTGATAAGGCTATGAGGCCGGATGAAGCACATCCAACGGTGCCGAGGGAGCGGCTCAGGGATTTACTGGCTGCACCTCTGACAGCCCTGTCCAACAACTCACTGGAAACAGGAGCGGTTCTAGAGGACTGGAGGAGGGCAGATGTAATCCCGCTTCATAAGAGTGGCAACAGGGAGAAGGCTGGCAACTGTAGGCCGGCTAGTCTGATGTTAGTGATGAGGAAGTTAATGGAAACACTACTGAAAGAAAGGCTAGTGGAGTACCTTGAATCCAGCAGGTTACAAGACAAGGCAGCATGGATTTACAGGGTGGGGTTGGGGGTGGAGGAGGTCATCAAATGAACCTGATCAATTTCTTCGACTGGATGACCAGATCGGGGTGGGGCGGTGGACTTGGCCTATTTAGATTTCAGCAAGGGGATGGGGCAGGGACATTAGCTCAAGCTGTGGACCCTGCAGTACGAGCAGACTTGATAGACCAAATGGCTCTCTTCTGCTGGCTTCTTCGTATGTAAGAGACTTGTAAGGAAAGTGGGCAGTTTGGGGATGGGACCCAACGTGGTAAACTGGGTATGGAACTAATTGATGGATAGGTGATGAGTGAGTCACTGCAGTGAGGGTAGCGTGACCAGCAGGGTACCTCAGGGCTCAGTGCTGGGACCTGTCCTCTTCAGTGCCTTCATAAGCGACATTGCAGAAGAGCTGGAAGGGAAGGTATGCCTCTTTGCCGAGGACACCAAGATCTGCAGTAGGGTAGATACTCTGTAGGTGGTGGAGAGAATGAATAGGGACCTGAAAAAACTCAAGGAATGGTGAAAGGTATGGCAGCTGGTTTTTGATGCGAAAAAGGGCAGAATCATGCACCTAGGGGGCAGTGTATAAAACGGGGGGAGGAGGTACCAACGGTCAGAGCAGAAAAGAGACCTTCGGGTTGTCATCTGATGACCTCAAGGTGGCAGGACAATGCAATGAGGCAATAGACAGGGCCAGCAAGATGCTGGGGTGCATAGGGAGGGGAAGCACCAACAGAAGGAGAGGGGTGGTGTTACCATTACCGATTCTGGAGCACTGTGTCCATTTCTGGAGACCACATCTCAGGAAATAAATAGGGTAGAGGCTGTCCAGAGGAGCAACTGAAATGGTGCAGAGTTACATTATGAGCTCTACGAGGAAGGACTGAGGGATCTTAATATATACACCCTGGAAGAAAGGAGGGGACATGATAGAGACCTATAAATACCTTACAGGGGTGAACAAGGTGCAGGAAGGGAGTATTTTTCAGAAGAGAAGGTCACCAGGACAAGAGGGCATGCAGTGAAGCTGGAAGGGGGTGGTAAATTTTGGAAGGATGTGAGGAAGTACTTCTTCACGGAAACAGTGGTGGACACGGAACATTCTTCCAGCGGAGGTAATGAGAGTGAAAACATTTAAGAGCTTCAAACATGCATGGGATAGGCACAAAGGAATCTTAGTGGGAAAGTGGTGGTGGTGGTGGGGGGGGGGGCAGAGATCAGGTAGGGTTTGCGGCGATAGTATAGGCAGGGAGAGACTGGTAGACTGGGTGGGCCAAGCAGACCTTATTTGTCAGTAAATTCGGCTTCTATGCTGCATGTGTTATTTTTTAGTTGTCTAATGAGCAGAGTGTTGTAAATGTGTCAGTGTTTGAAAAGACACGCAAACATTCTACATTTCACTTAAAAGTACAGATGCATGTCCTGGGCCACATAGCAAATGCAGTTGTGGGCACTGCACCAGTGGCATTCGACATCAGGCCTCTTAGCTTTGCACTCAGAGGAGCATGGAGGGATGGAAGCAAATAGTAAGAGAGCGGTAAGGCAGTGGCATCCAGTCAGATACATCTAGGCCAGCACTAGATTGGATCCTCCGCCGTGTGGAGAAGGGGTTATATAAAAATGGCAGTCTTTAATTAAAAAAGTCAATTATACTGACCATTCCCAGGGCCGCGTGCCAGCGGCTACATTTTGTGTAAATACTGCACATCTAAGGTATGTAATTTACGTATGTAAGCAAAAAGAGGAAGAAAAGGGGTGGAATTATAAGGTTAAAAATGGATTGGGGGGGCGCTGTGCAGAGGGTGACCAGGAAAAGGCAGACATACTGAACAAATACTTTTTTCTTTCTAAGAACAGATCCAGAAACCATTTGTTTCTGGATCTGTTCTTACAAGGACCAATATGACAACTAACTAATTCTGTAATTTCCACCATGTGAGAGTGGTACAAGATGCTGAGGTGCTGGTTACTGCACTGCAGTATCTGCTGTGAGAGACTGGGCTAAAGCCTCTGTTGGCCTTCTGCCTAACAGTACCATCTGCTGAGTAGCAGCATGCTGTACAGTAAGGCAGTGAAGCATGCCCAACTCCAGCATTCTTAAAGCAGCATTTCATGGAAATTTTTATTTTCTTTATTTAACATTTTGCTGACCGGGAAAGGCACACTGAGCCGAGGCTCGTTTCCAGGTGCGACCCGGGTACAGAGTGTACAGTAAAGAGAAAAGAATAACGCATGGTGAAGAATGCAAACAGTCTGTACAGACGTATTTACAAAGAAATAAAATACATTTACCATAGTAAACAAAATTGTGAGCATACAGAGCAAATGAGTGGGATGGGGCAGGGTTATAGTCTGGGGCTAGGGTAAGTGAGTCGTGACTGTAGGTGGCCTTGGATGTGAGCTGGGACCATTGGTGCATTTAGGGCAGTGTGGGGAGGGTTGGAGCCTGAGGAGTTGAGAGAAGGCGGAACGAGAAGGGGCCTGGCAGAGTTCAGAGGGAAGGTTGTTCCAGAGAAGTGGGAGACGGTAGGAAAAGGCAGCTAGGCCGTTGAGAGTGTGTGGTCGGGGCAGGTGAAAAGTGCGAGGGTCCCTGTGGCGAAGCAGGTAGGTTAGGGAAGTGGCTGGTGCGAGGAGGGAAGCAAGGTGGGTGGAAGGGAATCGAACCAAAGTTTATCTATGAAGAAGGCGCTATGGATGACTCTCCTATGGGAGAGTGGAGCAAGGGTGAATGCAGTGTAGAGTAGGGAGTGATGAGTGAGTGGGGGGAGGCGGTGGCGAAGCGGCAGAAGGAGTTGAGAAGGATATCTAATCTGGAGAGAGAGGATGCTGGGGCCGTTCTGTAGACAATGTTGGCATATTCTATGACAGGTAAGATTGTTTTACGTATGAGCTCGCAACGGGTGGGGATAGGCAGGCTGGCTTTATGGCGCTAGAGGATGGTGAGTTTGGGCCGTAGTTTGTAGCAGATAGCCTCAACATGGGTGGAGAAGTTAAGATTGTTGTCCAGCCACACACCCAGGTACTTGAAAGTTGAGACTAGCTCCAGAGGAGAGCCATCCAGGGTGGTGATCACTGGGTGAGCAGGAGGGTTGCAAGCTTTGCCTGGATCCAAAGACCATGGTGACATTTTTTTGCATTGAATGTAAGCAGGTTGTCGAGAAATCATGATTGGACTCTATTGAAGTCATTTTGGAGGTTAGGGAGGACACTGTCGTAGGAAGGGCTTGAGGCAAAGATGATAGTATCATCTGCATATAGGTGCACATTGGAGGAGAGGCAGGTGGAGGGAAGGTTGTTAATGAAAGAGAGAGAAGAAGTTGAGACCAAGTATAGAGCCTTGGGAGACACCTGATACGATGGGGAGAGGAGTGGATATAGCATTGCCTATTTGAACAGATTGTTGTCTCTTCTAGAGATATGAGTGGAACCAGGCGATGGCAGGTTGGGCGATGCCAAAAGAACTAAGTTTGCGGAGTAGCAGTGGGCGGGAGACAGACTCTAAGGCTTTAGCCAGGTCAATGAATATGGTGGCGGTGGCTAGGCTGTTGTCCATGGCAGAGAGGATGGAGTCGGTTACGCATAGAAGGGAGGTGATGGTGGAGTGGTGTTTTCTAAACCCTGATTGTAAGGGGAGGAGCTGTTGGAGGAGAGAAAGACTGACAGTTTGGACAATATGAGTGATTCCTGAACTTTGGCAAGGGCGGGGAGTAGCGAAATAGGCCTGTAATTTCCTGGGAGGGAGGGATCGCCACCTTTGTACAGAGGGATGATTTTGGCCAGTTTCCAGGCTTTTGGGACAGTGGCTGTGTATAAAGAGAGAGATTAAGTATGTGAGTCAAGGGGCCACACTAGTGGAGGCAGAGATTCAGAGAAATTTGGGGTGAATACCGTCGGGGCTGGATTTGGTGCGTGTTGAGGGAGGAAAGTGCTTTGTACACTTCCAGATGTGAAGGGTGGAAGAGTAAGTCGGAGGATGGAGGTGATGGTTCTGCCAGATTGGGGGAGTTTGGGAGGGAACAGGAGACGAAAAAATTGTTGAAGAGCTCAGCTACGGAAGTAGGATCCAAGACAGTACACCCATCATTATTAAGGGCTGGACATGCCTGTTTAGTAGGTGGGTCAAGAAGGGAGTTGATAGTCTTCCAGAAGGACGCGTGGAGGTTTTGATTCTGCTTGAACTGCGCTTTAAAGTAAGAAGTTTTGTATAGCGGAAATGGTGTACTCATTCCTTTTTTTATAATAATTATTAGTTTTTATTGACCAGGTGAGTACACCAGACACAGATTATGCCTATTTTCAGGTATGGTGCCATTTACAAAACAAGCAATACGTTACAATATCAGTAGGTTGCAAAACTAGCAGTACAGTATAATAAAAAAAGGGAGATAAAATTGTACGTGGTGCAAGGAATAGGAATATCAGCAATAGCATAAGATATAGAAAGTACAGAGTAATAATCAAATACGGTTACCGTGGGTAGGATCCATACCAGCTGTACCTGCTGAGGCATCGCTGAAAGGTAAGATTATCAGCATAAGGCAGGTAGACATAAGGACTACCTGCATGGAACTCCGTGCAGACACGATTAGAGCTGGACTTAAGGTGAGCCCACAGGGACCTTTTGAATTGAGTGCAGGAGAAGGAGCAATGGACTGAGAGTGGGAGGGACTTCCAAGGTTTGGGCAGTAATGTAAAAGGCCTGGCCCCCAGCCGACCCAGTGGCACAGAGGGCTGCCAGTTTGGGTTGCCGGAGGTCAGACGAGAGTGGAGGTAGAAGCCACCTGGTAGCTTTGCCCTCCTGGATCTAGGAGGCTTGCTGATTCAGCTCCTGGCTGCTACCAGATAGAAGTTTGGTGGCAGTGCCAAATACCTGAGTGGCAGACGTATCTGCCTCGGACGGGGTGGGGAGAGAGCCACAGGTTCCGGGTTGTCTGTGCACCTCCACGCGCATGCACCGCGTGCATCACCTTGGCTCGTGCAGGGACAGAAAAATGGAAAATGGGACAATAGAGTTAGATCGCACACCGTATGCCTCTCCAGACCCACATTGCCACCTGGGGGCCTTGGCACATTATGGGTGAGTTTACTGGGGGTGGGAGGATGGCTCTTCCCCCCTGGCTCCGCAGTGTGGGGGCAAGCTATGGGGAAACCTGCGCAAAGGTCAGTCCAGGGGAGGTGGTTGCTGGTCTGGGGGGGGATGGAGTTGGAGCGGTCAGCAACCTGAGAGGTAAGAAGCTATATGAGGGGGAAAAAAAGGCCTGGTCCCCCATAAGGGTGGCAGTCTCGGGGGCAACAAGAAGGGATGTTGTGCTTTATTTATTTATTTTTTTATGTTGGCTTGCACGTACGTGCAAGCAACATTTTATGGTAGTAGTACTTTCAGAGGTGTGTCAGTGTTGTGGCAAATGCAGGGCATGCTTTAGAAGGTGCGTCCTTCATTCCCCAGTGACCCAGCATGCTAGCGCTGACACAAGAATGATGTAAAGTGGGCACAATATGAAAGAAAAGTGCTGCTGGAATTGAGACAAGCTTGTTATGCAGCGGCACAGATGACACGCCTCCAGTATGTCCCTTTCCTAGTGAAACATTTCAATAAACATGGCGGCTCCTACCGTCCGCCACACAATCCCAAAAGAAAGCCAACATCGCACCCCCCTCCACATTGTGTGGCACGCTGGGAGCTCACCCCAGTGTGTCCATTTGTTGACTCTGGACCTCAGCTATTGATAATTTCTTTTGGCTTACGACTTAACCACCAAGTATCTACAAGATGCTGAAATCCTTTCTCCTACAAATTCTCCTTATGCTGCTCCTGCTCTCAGGAAATGTTCACCCCAACCCAGGACCACTTGGGCAGCCAGCAGTGGCACCAAGCAGAAGGACAGGGACACTCACCATGGCATCCATCAATGCCTGCAGCATCCTCAACAAACTTGATTCCCTCCAAACATGGATCCTACAGCACAACCCTGATGTCCTCTCAGTTGTGGAAACATGGCTAAACCCTAAAATCCTTGATACCTCAGTCTCTATCCCTGGCTACTGCATTTTCAGGCAAGACAGGATTGCTAAACGGGGCGAGGGCTGTGCCATCTATCTTAAGGATACCCTTATGGGTCACATCATCCCATCCCCTAGCCTGAGCAACTCCTCTCAGGTCCTCACAATCAAAATCCTCCTTGGTGCACATAACAAGGAACTCACTGTCATCTCAGTTTGCCTACCCCAAGAGACCAGGCCGCTGGCTTCCATAGCATCATGGAATATCTAAGGGTCCAGCAACATAATTCTGAAACCATAATCATGGGTGATTTTAACACCGCTACCTGTAAGGATGCAGCCGCGGTGCATCACCTGACTCAGCTGGTCAGTGTCCCCACTAGGTGTAACTATAGGACAGGCTCCCTTATGCTGCTAGACTGGATTCTATCTAACCACCCTGAACGCATCTCCAATGTTTCTGTACTCCCGGATACAATAAGTGACCACTCGCCTGTCATCTGCTCCTGGTCAAACAAATACCACAAGCCTCCTCCTAAGCTTATCTATGTCAGGGTTATCGAACAAGGGCACCTCCAGCTGTTAAAATCCCATCTAACCAGGCTGAACTGGGCAGTGCTTGACTCCCTCAGTGACACCAACAAAGCTCTGGACCTATTTATCAAACGTTTCCAAGCAGGCCAGTGACATCTATGCACCAGTGAAAAGATGAAGGTCAAAGACAGACCAACCCTGGGTTACTACTGACCTTTTAACTCTACTCAAGCACAGAGACCACCTCTGGCATTGTGCTCGTGCAACTCCGACGCAAGTAAACATACAATTATACAAAGCAGCCAGAAATGATTGCACTTGAAAAATACGGAATGCTAAACGCAGCTATTACAAAGAGGCTCTGACCAACTCTTGGGGCCAGGGAAAAAATTCTGGAACAACATGAAAGAACTCACAGGCAAGGATCCTAAAGCACCACCCACTATGCTCAACCTTCATGGCACTCCTACACTCGACCTAGGTACCATCAGCAGCACTTTTAATAATGCATTTACAAACCTGGATGGTGTCCTTCCACTAAATTTTTTCGACGACCTCCCCCTCCAGCGCCTCCCAAGTTACCCTCCAGCTAGAACGTACAACCCCAAAGTTTTTTTTTTAAGGAGGTCCCACCACAAGTAGCTAGAAAATACATTCAAAAGGCCATCGGCAAACAAGGGTGCAGTGGTGACTCCCTTGACCTGAAACTGCTGGCACAAGTCCTCGATGAAATCTTAGAACCACTTACAAAGATCTTCAATCTCTCGCTTAGATTGGGCCATTTCCCCTCTCTCTGGAAGAAAGCCACTGTCACACTGGTTCACAAAAGTGGAGATAGGACGCTCCACACCAATTACAGACCTATCTCACTCCTCCCCCCACTATCTAAAGCGCTGGAGCGAATAGTGTCGGACCAACTAGTTGAATTCCTGGATAAGTACAATGTACAGTGCCCAGAGCAGCATGGCTTCAGAAAAGGGCACAGCACCACCACTGCACTACTGGAATTTACAACCTTCATCCATGCCACGCTTGACAAAGGGAATTGTGGAGGGGCAGTATTTATAGACCTTACCAAGGCATTCGACACAGTGAATCACCCCCTACTGCTCAAGCAACTGTCCTCCATTGGGATCTCCAGCGATGCCCTTCCATGGTTCACCAGCTACCTTGATAATCGGATCCAACGTGTAAGGATTGCAGGGATCTCTTCGGATGAGAAACCAGTCTGCTCCGGAGTCCCCCATGGGTCTATTCTGGGCCCTCTACTCTTCTCCCTCTTCATCATGCTTGAGCAGTAGGGGGTGGGTCACTGTGTCAATGCCTTGGTAAGGTCTATAAATACTGCCCTCCACAATTCCCTTGTCAAGCGTGGCATGGATGAAGGTTGTAAATTCCAGTAGCAGTGGTGGTGCTGTGCCCTTTCTGAAGCCATGCTGCTCTGGGCACTGTACATTGTACTTATCCAGGAATTCAACTAGTTGGTCCGACACTATTCGCTCCAGCGCTTTAGATAGTGGGCGGAGGAGTGAGATAGGTCTGTAATTGGTGTGGAGCGTCCTATCTCCACTTTTGTGAACCAGTGTGACAGTGGCTTTCTTCCAGAGAGAGGGGAAATGGCCCAATCTAAGCGAGAGATTGAAGATCTTGGTAAGTGGTTCTAAGATTTCATCGAGGACTTGTGCCAGCAGTTTCAGGTCAAGGGAGTCACCACTGCACCCTTGTTTGCCGATGGCCTTTTGAATGTATTTTCTAGCTACTTGTGGTGGGACATCCTTAAAAAAAAAAAAAAAACTTTGGGGTTGTATGTTCTAGCTGGGGGGTAACTTGGGAGGCGCTGGAAGGGAGGTCGTCGAAAAAATTTAGTGGAAGGACACCATCCAGGTTTGTAAATGCAATCTCCCCAGTGACTGCCACCAAAAAATATTACTATACGCAGACGATGCAGTCCTGTTTTCCAGCCACTGTGACACACAGTCCTTGAATCCCAGCTGCAGCTCGACTTGAAAGATTTAAGACTGGTTCTAGTTCTCATAAACTTGTCCTGAACCACAGCAAGACTAAAGCCATGTTTCTGTAACCGACGGAGCAGGCACAACTCTCTGTCCCTCACCATCAAGAACCACGCTGGGAACCCACTAACATGTCAAGGAGTTCAAGTACCTTGGTATTACCCTGGATAGTACCCTCTCCTACACTCGGCATATTGACACTGTTGCCAAGACTGCCAATATACGGATTGGACTACTACACAAACACAAGCACTGTATGTCTGCGGATGCCCTTAAACTAGCCATCTACAGCTCTGTCACCTCTATCATTGACTATGGCCTTGCCATCTGTGGCTCTGCCTCAACAAGTGCCCTCCGCTGGATCTCATTTTCTCTCCACAAAGCCTGCAGACTGCTAACGGGTGCGGCCCGACAAACTCACACCTGTGACCTCTATGCACAGGCCAGCTGGCTACCCTTACTCAGCAGAATACAATACCAGACCTGCTTACTTACCAAAAAGATTCTCCTCGGTCTCATGCCACCTGGTGTTAGCTCACTCCTTACTACCTACAGTGGCACGCAACAAACACGTGGTGCCCAATCTCTAACCTTTCAGGTTCCTAGATGTCGCATTCTCCATGGGTCAGCGGTCCTTTATCAATAGAGCCGCCAGTGGTTCAATTCCTCAATAAAGAAGCACTTTCCTCTACTACACTTGGACCCTTCAAAAGGAATCTCAAACTTTACCTCACCTCTACCACTCAATGTGACTGCTTCTCTGAACAGAGATCTTTCTAAACACCTCCCAGCTCACTCATGTCTCACAGCCGCCTTTACCAGTCTCCTTCTCTCTGGCACGGGCCTTCCTTGTGACTCCTTTCCTGCCCAGTCTCCACTGGCACAAGACATTTTCCACCACCATCGGACAGTGGCCCATTAGGCCTGCCAACTTCCTCTCCCGGTCGCCTGCAATACTAACTGCCTATGGTGCCCTCTGTCTCTTATTGTTACCACAGCCAGCTGCCTACTCAAGCTGCTCGTTATATGAATATTATCTCAAAGTATGTTATAACTGAGTATCTTTATTTTTCTTTTAGTTGTTTTGGTTGTTTATTGTGCATTCTTTTACTACCTCTGTATGTATGTTGACCCTCATCCTTTGACGTGGAACCTTTGTGAACGAGCAGTTTCTGCTCAAAGGTATTTGTAATCTGAGAATTTAATAAATAAAAGTAAAATATTTCACTTGTAAAGAAAACCGTCCCTCGGTGCAGTGTCAGTTTGTTTATTTTTTTCTGTATCTGAAAAAAAGAAAATGGTCCGTTGTCTGCGGCGTCCCCGCTCCCCAACTCTCATCCACCCTCTGTGTACCCCAACTCTCCACACCCTCCTCACCCCATACTTCCCTCTGGTGGTCCAGCGCTGCAATCTTCGGTGGAGTGGGAACATGTCTGGACTCTTTAAAGCCGACCGTGAAATGAAGAAAATCCGGTAAGCGGTATAATGGCATAAATTGGGGGAGTTCCACTTAGGTGGATATCTCAAGCCGTTCTGTTGAATTTTGGCTCTAAATTTTCAACATGGGGTTCTTGGGACCCCACCTCATGAACACATGATTACAAATTGAAAGATTAGCAGCAATTGAATTGGGGTTGGGTAAGGGTTCTCTGTGCTTCTGGGGGGGTGTAATTTGATAAAGAGCAGGACAGTTACTCTTTAGCATTTCATTTCTATGTGGATGACACCTAGCTGTATTGCTTTTTTCCCACCAGTAGTCCATTCTCAGGAGATATTAATGCTTGGCTATCTGAGTTGTTAGCCTGGATAAAAGTGTGCTGGCTGAAGCTCTATCTGTAGAGGACTGAAGTGCTTTGGGAAGCTTACTGAACTGTCCGGGTCTAAGCTCCAGATTTATCAGGAAGGCGAGGACCTGATGGGGTTTGAGGCGGTGCATGATCTAGGAGTCATCTTGGACCAGAGTTTGACACTTGAATCCCAGCTGACTGTAGTGATCAGAGGTGGTTTCGATCATTTGTGTAATATTACACTATTGCACCGTGTACCTCGCGTCTCAGGACATGGCTATCCTAAGGTGCACCTTTGTCACCTGGCAGATAGATTAGTGCAATGCGCTTTACTGTGGCTTAGTAAGGAGTACAGTACAGAGGCTGCAGCTGCTGCAGAAAAGTGCGTCCCGTCTTTTGGTGAGAGTCATGCCTTAGGGACAGTGTATTACTCCTAGTTGTAGCCTGGAAGCTACCACATTGATTTCGAGGTCCTGCTGCTGTCCTGTAAGACCTCGTATAAATTGGGGCTGCTGCCTTACCTTGCTGCCCTCTTCCAGCCTCTTGTGTCTGCCAGGACTCCTTAATTCATCAGAGCAGTTCGTGATAACCCTCAGGAAAACACTGGGGGATTGAGCTGTTACTGCACCTCATTTAGGGAACCCTTTTCTACTGGAGGGTGGTCTCCAAAATGGGATGAGACTGAAACTACTGTACATCCATTCAGAAAGGCATTTTTTTCCAGAAACTGTACTTCTTGGTCTGGTTTGGTGGCACTATTTTCTTTTTTTTTTTAATATTATAATTATTTGTTTCTCCTTCTGAGCCAGACTTGCCCCTGTCTGGCAAGCCCACCCAGCCCTGTCACCCAGTTTCACCAGATACTTACCCTGACTTCCATCCCTCATGGCTTACCCTTGTGATGGGGCCTTCTGGGGTATATCCCTGTAGGTGCCTGGATCCAGTGGAAGTGGGCATCTGGTTGGTGGGTGAGGGCCTGTGAGGGGCTGCATGTATCTTGCACAGTCGGCTTCAGTTTTCCGCTGTTTTCTACCCAGCAACTCAGGCTGCATGCAAGCACAAGGGGGTGGGTTTGCCTTGATTACATGCGGTGTTCTGCTGGGATAGCAAGTTTTATGCTTACTGGCAGGAGACGCTGCAACACTGTATCGTGCTGCCTGCCACCCCTCCCCTCGAACACACTGCCATTGGTAGCGCTAGTTTTCGCCTGTTCACCAGCTCCTGAGTTCATTCCTGAACTCAGGTGGCTGGCAGTTTTCTCTGCTATTGTTGCAGTAGTGCCCCAGCCCCATCGTCCGCTAGCCCCACCACTCCCATTGGTAGGGATCCACATGGCACGGAGCCCAAGGATACCACCGTCTGTCACTGCGGTGGCAACATGGTTTTACCCCTTCTTTTTGTTAGACTCCCACCACACAGGCATCAGCCTCCATTGGCCTGGCCACATGTGCAGCAATCATGGGAACAGGCTCCCCAGCCCACCACAAGGGGTTGTTGTTTCCACAGTTCCCAGCAGCACCCTCCCCCGGAACTGGCTCATGCTGTCCTCAGCAGCACTCCCCCGCCCTGACTGCACTGGATCCTGGCTTCCCAAGGCTGCCCTTGAACCCAGGTTACTAGCGTGATGCATTGCGGTGGGACCAATGACCAGCCCCTGGTGCAGTATTTTTAATTTTATGTAGTGTGCTCTGGGTGATTCGCCAGAAACAGAGAATTTTTCGGCAGATAAAGACCGCTTGTTCCACCCAGTCTGCCCATTTAACCCTGCCTACAGTATCCCCACAGACCCTACATGATCTCTAGTTCCTCTACCTGTCCCTTGTTCCCTCACCCTAAGATTTTCTTATGCCTATCCCATGTCTTTTTGAATCCTTCCACTGTTGAAGCCCCGCCTATCTTGTCTGTCTGGCAGCTTGTTCCAGGGACCCACCACTCTTTCTGTAAAGAACAACTTTCTTATATCCCTCCTGAATTACCCCCCCCGCTTCACACCATAACACACAGAAGAGAATAGACAAATAAAAGTTTAAGCAATCTGTTAATTTACAGACTTACTTCTGAACTCTGCCTGCATGGTAGCACGGCATGCTACTGCTGAACCACCGTGCAGCTCCCCTGTTGTGAAATTCTATTTTTCTTGATTTTGAATCTGCTTACATCTTTTTAAATTCAGAATAAATGCATTTGTTTATTGGAAAAGTTTTAGCCAGAAAGACGCACTGAGCTGGTAACAATTCATTTCCATTTGCGTCATGGGGAGAGCAGAATATAAAATAAGGTGCAGTAAGTACAAAAACATTAATCTTTGTGTAGGTGACAAATATTCAGTGCAGAGTGTAAATAAGGAAGCACCATCAAATATGGCTCCTCAAGGTTTTCAACATCAGTTTTCTTTTCCCCTTACTGTGTTTGTCCTTGTGACGCCTTGCCAGCTGCTATCTAGGCACCCCCAAGCCAGGTAACTGACTCCAGGTTTCCCAACTCCTGGAAGGGTTGGAGGGGTTACCCTTGCCCCTTTTTAAGCAGGGTCCTGTGCACCCTGTCTGTGGTGCCAGGCCTGCAGGAAACTGTTGTTCATCAAACCTGGTATGGGATTTCGCTCGATTTTTTTTTTTTTTTTCCTGGCCTTCAGACGTTGCCCTGCAGCGAGACAGAGATTCCATCGACATCCCAAATCCTTCTGAGCCTCCCGTCTGCCTTGACATCTAGCCTGTGCTGGGTGTCGGGCGCATTGCGGGAAGCGAGACCCACCCACCCTGTGAGAGGAGAGCAGTCCCTCGGATGCTCGATCCTCACCCCACCACCTGTCTGACCCCCGATGACTCAAGTCATCTCCCAAACTGGGGTCGCCGGTGTAGCCAGCGGTAGCTCTACTGCTGTGGTGCTGAGGCCACCCTTGAATTACTGTGTTGGTAACCTCACTTTCCTTGTGACGGAGAGTGAAGTGGGATGAAGCAGAAGCTGCTTTCTGGCCTTATGGAAAACTGAGAGCATCAGGACTAATTCTGCGCCATACAAATTCAGCACTTGCATATTGAACCTAAAGTGAAATGCGGCTTTGTCTAAATGGATTTAGGAATAAAAATGTACAGCAAGAAGCAACACAGGGGGTTCAAAAGGCGCACTGAAAGAAGTGATAGTTATTTGAACATAAACTGCTGTTCTTTAAATGGGATTAGGTTGTTGGGTGCGGGGCTGCCCCTCCTACGTACGTGTTATATATTATTGCGTTTTCCACAGTACTTACTATTAAGGAGAAGGGTGAGGCTTTTGGTGCAAGTGTAAAATGAGGCGCTCTTTAAGAACTGCAGCATGAAACTGACAAATAGTCTCTATAAATTATTCTGAATCGGTCTGCTGCCGCAGCATCTTGTAAATTATTTCATTTCTGCTGTGGGATTCTCTGCCAGGATGTGGATTTGTTAAAAAGTAAAAACAAACATGATTTTGGCTGCCTTCTCATGAATTGGAAGCATTCTTCTACAGTATAAGTGTTCAGGCTTCTTTCAGTAATATTTACTTGGCATGTAAGATAATCTGGTTCTTCCAGCATTTGTTCTTCATGAAACAAATACAGCTGCTCCCTGCTGCTTTGTTTATCTTTCTCTTCCCTGCCACCCTCGTAGTTAGTTGACATCAGTTTCTACACGGTTCATATCGGGGCCAGTGCTACCAGCAGTGGGTTGCAGTGGTGTCATATACAGCATGGGTGCCATACTGGTGAACTCCGTGGACAGCATATGTCGGGTCTGTTTGACAAGAATGGGATCACTCTCCATTGGTATACTGTCCTGCCCCTAAGATGCTGATAGTTGCAGCTTGAGAATGCAAGGGCTTAGATGCACAGTCACAAGAGCTGTCATAAGTAATCACTGCGACTTGTTGACGCCACCTGTGACTTTGCAGATTGCACAGCGACAGCGGGGATTGTGACCTCTTTGACCTACAGGGTCAATTTCAGAACAGTGGCGGCCCCTGTACTGCCAGTTGTGGCCAAGGATGTCAGTTCTAGGTGCTGCTTGGGCAAGGGGGGATACTACGAAAGAGTGTATTGATTGTAGGCTAGAGGTAGGGATAGGCTACCACTGGATGCCGGGGAGAGGAGAGATTGGTGGAAACTGGGACCACCAGGCAATGGATGCAAGAGCCAAGTGGCCCACTGAGGCCAAGAAAGTAAGGGGAAGCTAGAGAAGGAGCTGTCTTGAGGGCAGCTCACCCATTAGTGACGTGGTCGCAGCAATATGGTAGCAGGAATCTGGCAATGTTGATAACAAGCATGTTAGTTGTGCAGTTTGCACCCTTGTAATATCTGGCTCTCCAATGCAATAATTTAAAGCACACCTTTGACAGCCTCATACTGGTGCTGCAGGTCTGCTCCCCTTTGGGTGAAGTCAGATTGCACTTGACTTGCTGGCTTGAGATGTGAACACGCAGTTAGACTTTCCTGTAGTAGAAATAGACCTCAACTGCCGGCATACGGTTATAAAACTTGTTTGTTACACTATTTTTTATATTTAAATTGAATGAAAAGAACGTAACTGTAAAGGACAAGAAGCTGTTGTTGGTCTGTCCCAGTAGCATCAGTAGAGATCGTTGCACTGCAGTGTGGGAGACACAGGTTTCTGTCTGAGTGTGCCTTCCTCGTCTTGGAACCTGGGAAATACTGTGGAGAGTATTGCCTCCTGCAGGCACTTAGGGCGTGTCATGGGACATTGTGGGTGATCAAGCCGTGCCCTGCCTCTCCCCCTACTTAAGCAAGCATGGCACAGGATCGACTACAGCGACAGGTAGTGGGAGTGTTTTAACAGGGAGATAACACTGCCTGAGTTTATTGATTGAGTTCACCAGGAAAGTCGTACCGAGTTGGTAACAGCTCATTTCCAGATGCGTCCTGGGGAAGGGGGAAGAGAGGAGAAGAGAACATGTTCAAAGTATTAAATAATACAGTAAATTGGAAATGAGAAAACAATGTAAACAATCTATGGACATTTAAGAATAAATTGTCAAACAGTAAAATTAACGTGCTGCATCATACATGGGAGGAGACAGTGATACTGAGGAAGGGGGGACCCTTACCGATCGGCGGGTCTGGGGAGAGGGGGAGGCATCACTGGCAGGAGGGGGTAAGGCTAAGCAAGGAGAAGAGGTAGCGGAAGTGGAAATCACAGCAGAGAGAGTGAGGGAAGTCCTCGGGTCCCTCAAGGCAGAGAAAGCACCGGGGCTGGATAAATTACATCCCAGAGTGCTGAAGGAACTTTCGGATGTCCTGGCGAAACCCCTGGTGGAGCTTTTCACCATCTCTCTTAGGACAGGGTGGGTGCCCCAGGACTGGAAGGTGGCGCATATAGTGCCTATCCACAAGGGGGGATCAAGGGAGGTGGCAGAGAACTACAGGTCTGTCAGCCTGACATCGGTGGTGGGCAAGGTGATCGAGGGCATTGTCAAGGAGAGGCTGGGGGGGACCTGGAAAGGTCAGAGTGCCTGGACGATAGATAGCATGGATTCATCCCGGGGAAACCATGTCAGACGAACCTTGTGGAGTTCTATGACTGGGTGACGAGTGCCTTGGACCTGGGTAGACCAGTGGACGTCCTCTTTCTAGACTTCAGCAAGGCATTTGACTCTGTTCCTCACGTGAGCCTGTTGGATAAGCTGGGAGAAATGGCGGTGGGGAACCAGACAATCAGATAGATAGGCAATTGGCTCCAGGACCAGACCCAGAGGGTCGTAGTTGGCGGGATAGTCTCATCCCCAAGGAGGGTCATTTGTTGGGTCCCACAGGGATCAGTCCTTGGGCCCCTCCTGTTCAATGCCTACGTCTCTGACATAAGGACAGGTATCAGAAGTGAAATGAGTCTCTTTGCGGATGACTCAAAACTGGGGGCAGTGGTGGATGGGGAGGAGGGGAGGGTGGCCCTACAGGGGTTCTGGAGGCTCTGGAAAGATGGTCTAGAATGTGGAAGCTGAGGTTCAATGCAGGGAAATGCAAGGTACTGCACCTGGGGCCAGAAACCCGGGCCAAGTGTACACCCTGGGGAATGCTACAAGTCTCGATGGCTGAGAGGGACCTAGGGGTGGTGGTGGATGTCAAGATGAACAACTCGGAGACTTGTAGGAGGGCAGCAGCCAAGGCCAACAGGATGCTGGGATGCATCGCTAGGGGGATCACCTCCAGAAGGAGGGAAGTGATACCCCTCTGTATAACTGCTTGGTGAGGCCAAGACTTGAGTACTGCATGCAGTTTTGAAGGCCACACTTAAAGAGGGACATTAAACTCCTGGAGAGGGTCCAGAGGAGGCAACCAAAATGATTTGGGGCTTGGGGGACAGGACCTATGAGAAGAGGCTCAAGAGCTAAATATGTACACATTGGAAGAGAGAGGGACCGGAGGACATGATAGAGGTCTTCAGGTACATGAAGGGGTAAATAGGGGAGGAACAGTCAGGTGCTCAAGGAAGAAGGAGGGGCCACTAGAGGGCATGGGTGGAAGCTGGAGGGGAAGATTCAGGGAGAAAGGAGGAGTGCTACTTCACTGAGAGGGTGGTGGAGCCATGGAATGTGCTGCCTAGGGGGCTGGTGGAGGAAGAGACAGTGGAGGGATTCAAGAGGGGGTGGGACAGGCCCAGGGGAAGGGTTCTGGAAGCAAAATCCAATGCAGCGAGAATATCCGGAAGTGGGAAGGGAGAAGGCGAGGGGGCAGCAAGGTCAGCTTCCAGGGTGGGGGCTGACCAAACGAGCAGACGCGAAATACCATTAGGCCTATTCTGCTGGCATTTTAGTATGTTAGTAAACTGTGGAATGGGCAGAAGAACATTAAACAATAAACAGCAATGAAAAGAAACAGAGAAATGACTGAAAACAAGGGAAGGGGGGCAGTGCTGGTGTCAGTGTTGGTGGAAGGTAGGTAAAAGGTAATCCTCCCCAATATCAGAAGCAGCTGCAGGAGTGAGTAGAGAACTCACGGAGGGGAGGTGTCTGAGCAGAAGAGGAAGGAGCAGAGTGAATGGAAGGGGGAGAGAACCCCACAGTTTAGGGAAATGGAATGAGAAGGCAGCTTGACCAGCAGAAGATTTCACTTGAAGGAGAGCAAGAGAGTGAGAGCAAGCATTGTGAAGACAGTAAGAGGAAAGGGGGGAAAAGAAAGGCAAGATGAGACCCAAATAAGGGTCACGGGAACATCTCTTCAGAAACAACTGTCAGTAGTGGTGTGCCACAGGGTCGGGTCCTGGGTCTGGCTCTGTTCAGTGTATTCACTGGGGACATGCACTGTAGCTTACAAAATAATATCATCAAATTTGCTGATGATACAAAAATCTGTGCAGAGTTGGTCACTGAGGAGAAATCTAGATCTTTGGTGAATGACTTGGAAAAAAAAATTGAGAAACAGGTACACAAGAACAAAATGAGATTTAATCTGGAAAAATGCAGGGTTCTGCATTTGGGACGAAATAACCCCTTAAAGACTTACAAGTTGGACAGTGTCACACTCAGGCCAGTACAAAGCGAACGAGACCTAGGTGTTGTTATAAACGACACCTTCACCCCCTCCAGCCAATGTAGGATGGTAACCCAGACCTCTAACCGGCTACTGCTCATGGGAAAGCATTGCTGGACCTAGTGCTGATGAACGGGGACAGTGTTGCTGACATCACAGTGGCGGACCACCTGGGGACCATTGACCATCGTGTGGTGTGGTTTAGTATAAAAACTGGGTTTGCACCGAACCACACAAGGACAAGGGGTCATGGACTTCAGGAAGGCAGATTTCAAGACAATGGGAGAATGCTTCAAGGAAGCCCTGGCAGGGACAGGGTTGCTAGGAGGAGTCGAGGACCAGTGGGCAAAAATCAAACCAGTACTGAAAGAGCTGCAAATCTCTGTGTCAGGCAGATCTGCAAGGGCAAGGGGAAAGAGAGACCACTGTGGTTCTCTAGAGAGCTGGCGGAAACAGTAAGAGTGAAAAAACTAGCCATCAGAAAGTACACAAAAACACAGAAGGAGGATAGGAGAAATTACTAGGAGAAACAAAGGGAGACAGTAAAGGCAGTGAGGAGAGCAAAGAGACAAACAGAGAATATTGCCCGGTAAATAAAAAAGGGGATAAAACCTTTTTCCAATATATTACCGAGACGAGGAAGACCACTGGCGGGGATAACAAGGATAAATAATAATCTTTATTTGTTAAGCGCAGTTCACAATGTACCAAAGCACTATACAAGAAAGAATAAACAATTTAAAATCAGTGGGAATTCTAAAAACACAAAAGACATTCCAGTTCCTAACACCATCTTAAAACCAATAAATATAATTACAGTCATAACATATTAATCCTCACCAGTTGAAATACATTCCGCAAAAGCAACTCCAAATAACAGGCGAGGGAGGGGACTGTGAGTAAGGGGGATTAAGGGAAGGTATGAACACATTGAACAGATAACTTATTGTCAGTATTTACAATAGCAAGGGTAGGTGATGGGCCAAGGATAAAGAAAGGGGGCAGAATTGGTAGGGAGGTGGACACTAGTCCTTTTACAGAGGAGGAAGTCTTCATGGTACTAGCAAGATTAAAAGTTGACAAGGCAGTGTGACCGGATGGGGTTCACCCTAGGATACTGAAGGAGCTCAGAGAGGTGCTGGCTGCACCCCCGGCAGCTTTGTTCAACTTATTGCTGGAAACAGGGGTGGTTCCGAGGGACTGGAGAAGGGCAGAAATGGTCCCACTTCACAAAAGTGGGATTAGCGAGGAGGCAGGAAATTACAGACCTGTCAGCCTGATTTCGGTAGTGGGCAGGGTGATGGATTGCAAGATCAAAGGCAACGTGGTTTTACGGGGGGTGTCTTGCCAGGCAAAACTGATTGAGTTCTTCGACTGGGTAACCAGGGACATGGATCAGGGTTGAGCGGTGGATGTGGCCTACCTGGATTTCAGGAAGGACTTCGACACCATTCCACATAGAAGACTGGTGAACAAGTTAGCTTGTCTAGGAGTGGGACAGAAAGTAGTAAACTGGGTTAGAAGTTGGTTGAACAACAGGAGTCAGAGGGTGGTGGTAAATGGAGTCCACTCTGGAGAAAGCAGGGTGACCAGCAGGGTGCTTCAGCGGTCAGTACTAGGCCCGGTCCCTTCATTGTCTTTATTTGTGACACTGCTGAAGTGCTAGAAGGAAAGTCTGCCTGTCTGTGGATGACTCAAAATCTGCAACAGGGTGGACACACCGGGGGTGGTAGAAAAAATGACTGATTTGCAGAGGCTAGAAGAACGGCCAAGTGTTTGGCAGCTGGGGTTTCAGTGCTAAAAAATGCAAAATCATGCACTTGGGGCACAGAAACCCAGGGGCTATGTACCAACTGGCAAGGGAGGTACTGGCAAACACCAAACAGGAAAGGAACCTGGGGCGCAATCATTTCTGATCACCTGAAGGTAGCCAAGCAGAGTGAAAAGGCGGTGGGAAAGGTTAGTAGAATGCTGGTGTGCATAAGGAGGGTATTACCAGTAGGAAGAAGGAGGCAATGTTACCACTGTACAGGTCACTGGTAAGACCACACCTTGAGTACTGTGTAGAGTTCTGGAGGCCCCACCTCTGGAAGGACAAAGATAGGGTGGAGGCGGTACGGAGGTGGGTAGCCAAAATGGTGCAGGGACTGCGGCAAAAGCCCTACAAGAGGAGACTGAGAGAACAAAATCTGTACTTGCTGGAGGAAAGAAGGGAAAGGGGGATATGACTGAAATATTCAAGTACATAAAGGGTATTAGGTTGCTGGCTTTCGAGCAGACAGGACGGACCATTTGGCCTATTCTGCTGGCTTTTCAGTATGTTAGCATGTTAACAAGGTACAAGAAGTTAGCGTTTTCTGCAGAAAGATAGAGTTGAGGACAAGGGGTCATGCTATGAAGCTGGGGGGGGGGAACGACTCTGAGGGGATGTGAGGAAAAACTTCTTCACAGAGAGGGTGGTGAAAGCCTGGAATGACCTCCCAGCAGAGGTGGTAGGTGCCAAAACAGTCACAGGATTCAAGCGTGCATGGAACAGATACAAGGGCACCTTGGAAGGAACACAAGGGTTGGGGACCACCGGAGATCATGAAGGGTCTGCTGTGGCACAGTAGGCAGGGAAAGTGGGCAGACTAGATGGGCCAAAGGGTCTTTTTCTCTCCCAACAACTTCTGTGTATCTGTGTTTCTACTAACAAGCATAAAGAAAGTGTTTGTATCTCTGAGTGAACAGTGTTTATCCCCATTGTATAGGACATTTGTGAGGTCACACCTAGATTATGGATCATCTTTTTGGTCCCCCCATCTTAAGAAGGGCATGTCATTAGTGGAGAGTGTCCAGAGAAGGGCAACAAAGTCCATTTCTAGGCTAAGGAATATGGCATGTAGTGAGGGGCTGGGAGTGCTGGACATGATTACACTGGAGGACAGAAGACCAGTGATACGCATTTGTGTCTGCAGAAAAGGCAGACACTTGCTCCCCAGCTGTGAAGGCCCTGAGCATTGAGGTGGGGCAGGGTAACTAGGAATAAAACGGTGGGGTGGGGGGTGGGGGGGACAAGAAGCTGATTTTAAAGTAGATTGGGAGGCCTCCTTTGTTTTTTCCTTGTTTTAACCTTCTTGATTTTCAAATCCTTATTGCATAAATGGCAACATCTTACACCATACAAGTTAAATACAAAACAAATAAAGGAAAGAAACTCGTATGTTAAATTAGGGTAAGTACACCCCCCATGTCATGAGAGGACCTAAGCAGGTACGTCAGAATTTTATAATACTAAATTACTGATAAAAAAAATAGCAGCGCATAACAACAGTTATCGTTTCTGCTTATTTAACTGAGTAAGTAAGGTTGAAGAAAAAAAATATATACTTTGCATCAGCATCCAATTACCCGAACCAAAAGGAAATATAACTTCTTCTTGCACAACTCGTGCTGCTGGCTACTGTCCATGCCCACCTTGGGACTGGGAGCTAGATGTTGCACCTAAGGGAGACTGTCCCCACTCTGGTGTGATAAATCTTATTATACAATGGCAAGGAAAGAATCCTGGGCTCTGATTAGTCAATGCCCACCTTCACCAGTGATGTTATCTCAGTATAACATCACTGTATGAAAGTCGGGCACCAAGAAGACCTTCATCAGACAAAAATCACTCTACCTGTTCAACTGCAACCTGTGAGTTGATCACAGCAAAAGCGGGGACGGACGGACACTAAAGCAGCCCACCGATTTGCAAAACTGTTCTCGGCTCCTTTATAAGTATTTTCCCCCAAGAAACCAAGTCCCACTACACAAACACATAAAACTTTCCTTTTCTGACACTTTTATTTGTTCTAACAACAGTACCAAAGCCATCACTTCCACCACTTCGCTGTCAGCACAGAAAACAGCCAATGTTTTTTTTTCTTAACAGCATGCGGTCCCGCTATCACCGAAACCGCCTTCAATTTTCAACTGAGCATTCAGCGGTTTCTCACAACGGATGTATCCCACGATCTTGTGCACAAAGTACCATACATTACACCTTCCCCCCCAAAGTACCAGATGAATTATCTTTACCGAGTCAAGGGCCGCAAAACCAGAAGTGTCCACTCAGTTAGCTGATGAGTTCAAGGAAAAAAAAAAAACATGGCAGAAACAATTTCACCTGGTCCCAGGGCAGGCAGCGACTCAGCAAGACCTATTAAATGAAAATGGGAGGGGAGTTTGCCAGCAAGAAGAGAAGCAGTACAAAAGAACACTGGGGAGTGTGTGGAGGTGTGTGTGTGTGGGGGCTACGAGCAGATACAGGCACCATACAGCACTACCAGACAGTGGAGAAACCCCATAGTGTGGACTTTTTTTTTTAAATATACGATCATCCACTTATTTATATTTAAATTTAAAAAAAACGCTTTAATCATTTTTTCTTATCTGTTTTCTTTTTACATAAAGGAGCCATTGTATAATAGCAATAATACACTTCAGTAGGTGTGTGTCATGCCGGGATAACATCACTTCTAGGGACATGGATATGTTGTTCATCCACACTCATTGGCAGTATCCTTGCCGCTTTAAATCTTGCCGGAAGGTCTTCAAGCTTGCTTCCTCCCACCCACCCGGGTGGTATAACTCTCGGCTCCGCCCCATGACGCCAGATCTTCCTTACCGCTTGGAAGCTCAGGTTCCCTCCTTAACGCTCTGCGTTTGAGACTGGTTCCTATTTCTCCGTTTGCGGATTTAAAATAAAATTTTGCAAAAAGACTTCAGTCTTCGATCCCTCACGGCTGCGATGGACAAATCGACTCCCGGATTTCGGAGATGCCCATGCGGGCAGAAGATGTCTCGGACGGATCCACACTCCACGTGTGTCTACTGCTTAGGCCTTGAGCACGACCCGCAGGCTTGCGACCTGTGCTCATCTTTCTCGGCCTACGTCCTCGAAGACCGTGCTGCCCGATTGCAACTGGGCCGTCCCGAGAAGCGTTTCCCTCCGGTGAAGTCCAAGGAGGCCCGGTTGGCGGTGTCCGCGGCGGCGGGCTCGGCGGATCAGCTCGAGCGGATGGTCGCCCTCGAAGAGGAGCGCGCTGGTCAGATTCTCTCCTCGCCGCATTTATCCCGCTCTCTGGGTTCTTCCCACACGGCTTCTTTTAAGGAGCTTTGTCTGTCCCTCTCCACTAAAGGAGAAGGGCCTGCGTCTGCTGGACCTTATTCTCGGTCCAAAAAGAGGGACAAGGGTAAGTCCCTCCGTCGACGCTCTTGGGAGCGGGAAAGGTCCCTCTCCCCGGGCCGTCGACCGTCGGCTTCGGTCGACCGCTCGGCTTCGGCCACTGGCCTCACGGTGTCCCCGTCAGGTCAGTTGACCGAGACTCCCACTGATGAAGTCGAGATTTTTCTCGACCCATTGGACGGGCTGTCGCCTTTAGCAGCCGAGATTCCCCTCTCCCCGGTTCCCCCGGGAGGAGTTGAGGATCCCGTGGGCTCGCCTGTGCCTCCGGTTCCGGAGCCCTCGGATGGACCTTCCGAGCCGAAGGGAGTGCCGGTTCCGGCCGACACCTCCCCGCACCGACCCCGGAAATTCCGGGACTCTCGGTCTCGGTCTCGGACCTCTTCGCGGTCCAGCCGTTCCCACCGTCATAGGCGGTCTCGGTCTCGGCACCGCGGTAAGCGGCGTCGCCGCTCGTCCTCGTCCTCCTCCTCGGATGAGGGGAGGCTTCGGCGTAAATTACGTCTACGGTACGAGGACCTTATGTTGCAACAGCTCCTCCTGGCCGGGAATAAGCCGACTCCGGCGCCTTCCCCGGCCATTAAGTGGCTGTCACCGGAACGGCCGACACAACCCCTCGACTTGTCCGAGGAGCCTATACCCAGGCCGGTTGTTCGGCCAAAACCAGCTGCTCCACCGATTCCGGTGGAACCTCCGCCTCCACAGCCACCAATTGGGGCTCCGACCAAGGATTCTCGGTCGGCTAAGGGTTTACCCCATCGGCTGTCAGTTACCCTCACTCCCACCGACCTCGGCAGGTGAAGGGTGGCTCAGGCCAGAGGCAGTTTCTTCGAGGACTCTTCCGAGTCCGAAGATGATTCCTCCTTCTTCCAAGCGACTGGACTTGGAGTCTTCAGGAGGTCAGTCAATGGACGATAGCCCGTCGTCCTTCCTAGGACTGCTTCGGCTCATCTCGGAGTCTACCGGGATGGAGCTCGAACCCGTTTCCAAGCGGGCCAGGTATCCCCTCACGGAGATTCTGGACCGAGGGGATTCTCCGACGGAGGCCTTTCCGGTGGCCGAGGCCATAGTGGGTCCGGCACTGGAACTTTGGCAGCGCCTGCTTCCTGCCCTGCGCCGGCCAGGATGGCCAGGAAGTATGCGGTCCCTACCGTTCCTTGTCCGGTTTTCGGAACACCCTCTGCTGAGGGGTTGAGTCACACGACAGCTTTCGCCACGGCAACGCCAGGGATGTGGACAAACCTCCTGACAAGGAGTCCAAGAAATTGGACTATGTCGGTGAGAAAGTCTCGCTCGTCCTCTCTCGGCCTTCGTCAGGCCAGTTCGGCCGTCCTCATGGCACATTTTCTCATGCCCTGTTGGGCTCCCTGGATGAGGTCATCCTCATCTTCCCGCCGATCTGCAGACTACGGTTAAGCAGGTGCGGACCAGGGCAGGGCAGTGGCCAAACAGCAGCTCCAGACTGCTTTGGATATAGGGGACTCATGTGCCAGATCGGTGGCGGCCGCAGTGGCTATCGTCGGCGGCTTGGCTGAGGATATCCACCTTTACTGGATACCCAGCACAAGTTGGCGGATGTTCCCTTTTGGGGACTGACCTCTTCGGCCCTGGGGTGGAAGGTCACCTGCAGAGGATCGAGAAGTCCAATGCTACCTTGGACTCGGTCTCTTCCGCTCAGAAGGACAAAGGCCGCAAACCACAGCCTAAGCCCTTTCGCCCTTCTGTGCCCCCGGCGCCCGGCCCAGCAACGTCAGGGCCAGCAGGCTCGGCCTTGGCATCCCAAACCCAAGCCGCCGGCTTCCTCTAACAGGAGGCAGGGAGGAAAGGGCCCAGGAGGTCCCTCGGCCGGTCCCTCCTCCAAGCCTGCCCAGTGACGGGCTGAGGGTGTCGCCCCATCCCCGCCACCTCATTCCCTGGGTCCCCTGGGGACGGCCCGCACTTCTGCTCCGCCTGGTCCGCTGTTACCACGGACAGGTGGGTCTTGAGGTGGTGGAAGAGGCCTGCCTCTGGAATTCGAGCAGGCACCACCCTTCAGAGCCGCGCTCGGGGCTCGGATCCCCAGCCTCACTGGCGGCTCGTCGAGCGACATCCTCTCCTCCTCCAGAAGGAGGTGGTAAGAGAGGTGGTGGACCTCCTTCAGACCCAGGGTTTGTGTCCAGGTACTTCCTGGTTCGAACGGACGGGGCTGGCGCCCATTCTCGACCTACACGACCTAAACAAGTTCCTAAGGTCTCGAACCTTCAGGATGGTCACTCTGGCTCAGATAATACCATCCTTGGAGCAGCGTGGTTTGCTCTCTGACTTGCAGGACGCGCTTTTCACGTCCCTATCCGTCCGTCTCACCAGAGATTCCTTCGCTTCCGAACGGAAGGATCTCTCTTCGAGTTCCAAGCCATGCCCTTCGGCTTGTCTCCAGCTCCCAGGGTCTTCACCAAATGCATGGCAGTGGTGACAGCATTCCTGCGGCGCCGAGGGGTCCGGGTGTACCCTTACCTGGACGACTGGCTGATAGCAGCTCCCTCCAGGAAGGAGGCGGAGTGGTCCAGAGATCTGGCCTCCAGGTCTGCTCTCAACTGGGCCTCCTTATCAACGAGGCCAAGTCGAACTCGAGTCAAGCAGGTGATTCTATTCATCGAGGCGCAGCTCGACTCTCTTGAGCCAGAGCGCGGCTCCCGGCGGACAGGGCCGAGGTTCTTTCTCCTTTGCCCGATCATTTCTGGTTGGGCAATTGCCTCCGCCGGACTTCCTGCCTCCTGGGTCTCATGGCGGCCTGTACCAGCGTGGTCCGTTGGGCCCGCTGGAACATGCGTCCCCTTCAGTGGGACTGGCCAGCCAGTGGTCACAACGCTGCGATCCCTTGGACCAGCTTATGTCGGTGACACAGGGGATGTGGAACGCTCTCCAGTGGTGGACCGTTCCAGATCATTTGCAGGAGGGCATCCCGTTCGTCCGCCCCGAGCCGACGGTCTCTCTGTCGACCGATGCCTCTCTGATGGGTTGGGGTGCCCATCTGGGGGAACACCGGGCTCATGGCCTCTGGTCCCCGCGGGAGTCCCGATGCCACATCAACCTGCTGGAGCTCCGAGCGGTCCGCCTAGCTCTCACCGCCTTTGCTCCGTTCCTCCGGGGTCAAGTGGTCCGAGTCCAGACGGACAATACCACGACCATGTACTATCTAAACCGCCAGGGCGGGACGCGCTCCATGCTTCTATGCAAGGAAGCTCTCCGCATTTGGTCACTCGTGCGCAGCCTGGAGGCGGATCTCCTAGCCATTCACGTGGCAGGAGCCTCCAACACCCTGGCCGATGCCCTGAGCCGGATAGGGGCTGCATCCCACGAGTGGTCTCTCCTGCCGGAGGTAGTACAGCATCTGTTCTCCCTTTGGGGCACACCTCAGGTGGACCTGTTTGCCTCCATGGAGAACGCCAGGTTGAGTCTGTTCCATGCCCGCCCTCAGCAGGGCTCGCTGCAGGGGATGCCTTCTCGAGGCAATGGACCCCGGCTCTTTACGCCTTTCCCCATTTCCCTTGATCCACAAGGTGCTTCTCAAGGCGAGGAGGGACAAGGCGCAGGTGATTCTGATAGCCCCAGACTGGCCTCGCCAGTTCTGGTACCCAGATCTCCTCAGTCTCAGCTCCAGGACTCCGCGGCAGCTTCCAGCTCGCCCGGACCTGCTCTCCGTCAATCAGGGGAAGGTGTTCCATCCGGACCTTCAATCCCTGCACCTGACGGCCTGGTTCCTGAGCGGCTAGAGTTCCAGGCCTTGGGTCTTTCCGACGAGGTCCTCAATGTAGTTGAGGCGTCCCTGAGAGTCGACCAGAAAATGTTATGCCTTCAAATGGAAAAGGTTTTCCATTTGGTGTCAGGGCAAGGGCTTGGACCCTTCCTCCTGTTCCTTGGCAAGCATCTTGGACTATTTATGGTCCCTTTCTAGTCAAGGGCTTAGGTCGAGACCCTAAGGGTGCACCTGGCAGCCATCTCTGCTTACAGAGCGCGGGCCGGGAAGCAGTCGATGGCGCAGGAGAAGGTGGTCTGGCGCTTTTTCAAAGGCCTTGATCACATTTCCCCTCCAGTGCGGGAACCCCCACCTCCGTGGGATCTACTGCTGGTACTGGCAAAGCTCATGGGCAAGCCATTCGAACCTATGCACAGGTGTGTCTCTCACCTGTCGTGGAAGACCGCCTTCTTGGTGGCTATCACGTCAGCCAGAAGGATGGGAGAGCTCCAGGCGCTTTCCATCGAGTCTCCTTACCTGGTCTTCCACAGGGACAAGGTTGTCCTGCGCCCCCACCCGAAATTCCTTCCGAAGGTGGTGTCGGAGTTTCACCTTAACCAGGTGTTGACTCTGCCGGTGTTCTACCCCAATCACACCTCGGAGGCCGAATATAGGCTCCATACTCTGGACCCTAGAAGGCGCCGCTTATTATAAGGAGCGCACGGCTGAAATCGGGAGAGGTTCGCCAGCTGTTTGTCACCTACGCTAGTCGCATCTGGCAGACCTGCAGCCAAGCGGACGATAAGCAGGTGGGTAACCTCCTGCATAGATCTCTGCTATAAGTTGGCGGGCATGGAGCCTCCCAGAGGATAAGAGCTCATTCTACCGCCATACTGCTGCAACGGTGGCTGCTTCCAGGGACGCCCCTATCCAGGAAATCTGCAGGCTGCTACCTGGAAGTCAGCAAACACCTTCATTACCCATTACCACATCGACCTTGAGTCACGCCGGGATGCTGGTTTTGGGGCCTCGGTTCTCCAGTCTCTTTCCCAAGTAAGTATATGGGGTGTGCGCTGCCTCCTCCTCCCGGAGAACTGCTAGAGTCTGCCAATGAGTGTGGATGAACAACATATCCATGTCCCTAGAAATACAGGTTACTCACCTGTAACAGGAGTTCTAGGAATGGTATGTATTGTTCATCCACCGCGACCCCTCCCGACCTCCCGGCTCGAGCGCACAACCTGAGCTTCCAGCGGGCAGATCTGGCGTCATGGGGCGGGCCGAGAGTTATACCACCGGGTGGGTGGGAGGAGCAAGCTTGAAGACCTTCCGCAAGATTTAAAGCGCAAGGATACTGCCAATGAGTGTGGATGAACAACATATACCATTCCTAGAACTCCTGTTACAGGTGAGTAACCTGTATTTCTGTGGTGCTGGATGCACTAGGCTTGTGGCCTTATGCCCAGCAACCGCAGGCGTGATGTTATCCCAGCACAATACACACCCTGCCTTGCATTATTGCTTAATTAATGCACATTCTGTCGTGGCTTATTACTCACTTAATATAATTCTGGAATGGCAGTTCCTGCATATGGGAAAATGAACAATAAAAAGATACCTAGAGTTGCTGCATTTGGTGTTTTACTGTGCAGTAGAGACACCACTGACACCATGAAACTGAGAGTTTTGTTTCAAAGAAAGTGATAGATGGGAACAGAGATAGTTACTGTAGGTTACAGAATTTCCATAGAAAAGAACTGGTAGAGGTGTAACAAAACTCTGATACAAGGGACAGCCTGATGTATGTTTTATAACACAGAGAAGCCTGCCTGTATCTCTTTTCCCCTTAGATTTCAGAGGTGGGGTGTGTCTGTTATTGTGTCTGTATCTATTCAACAAAGGTTAGGGCTGTATGTGCCAGTCAGTAGACCGAGAGAGTGCACACTCAAAAGATGTAAAAACAAAGCAAGAAAAACTTTCAAAGTACGAGTTGGCAGAATATGATTTGAAGGACTTCTGTTGTGTCTTTGTAATTGGGGACTCCCATAATTCATGTTTACAAGGTCCGGAAAAAAGAATGTAGATCTGGAAGTTATGAATAATATCTAGTTCTACTTATACGTAGAATAGTTCATGGGGCTGGTGTGTGTAATGAGAATTGTTTTACATACAAGTGGTGTGTGATGTTCGATAAACCCTGAGAGTGTAGCTTGAAGGGTTTATAGAGCATCACACACCAAGGATATGCATAACATTTAAGTTTCACAAAACATCCCATCCCATGCTTTCTTTTATATAATTACTGGCCCCAAGGAGGTTATGTCTGATACAACAAAATCAGCCTTCCCTCCCCTTGCCAATGTTTAAAATCCCATTTTAGCTCTCCTCCCATGTTATCCAACATCTCCCTACTAGTTTTTGTTTGATTTAAAACAAACAAAAAACACTTATCTGATTGATCCTGCCGAGTTATTTCTTTTTGAACTGAAATTTAAAAGCAGAGCCACACCCCGTATTGGTTTTCCCAGGCAGAATGAGACCAGAAAAGTCACGCAGCGTGGCTTCAGTTTTTAGTTTGTTTGGAAAGAAGAAACTTGGCAGGATTAACCCAGATATACTTTTTTTTTTATTAACCAAAAACTCATTTGTGGGTATTAGGTAATGAAGGTGGGTGGTGGGGATTTTGAGAAGGGGAAGCTAAAAATGGCCAGAATTTTCAGCAGCATCTTGTGTTGAGGAGGGAGTGTGTTGTCACGACAGCACAAGAGGCTGTATATGGCATGGAAAAATTGTACATTTTTTAAGTGGAAAAATAGATTGGACTGTAATTGTATTTATATTAACAATTGTTGAAAACTCTTCTCATTCACATGAGATCAGGATCCCTGCCCATTAGACTTTTGTCTGATCTGGTTGCTTGTCTGTACCTCACATACTAATCCTCCTATTTTTAAAATTATTATAATTCCCTGCTCAGTTTTTGCGTAGTCTTGGCATGGCCCCAAGATTGGTAAATGACGAACTGGAGTTATTAACAGCTCCAACTAAAAATAGCTTAAATACTCTTTCCTGCGGCTCATCCCCAGCTCTGACGTGGGCTACGGGAGAGGCTCTGGGATGTGGCCCCTAGTAGCATGTCTCACAAATATCGGGTGGGGAGAACAGGCAAAATAGCCACATGAAAGAAAATTTGCAAAGCACAGTTCAAGTAAAAATGTAACTTTTTAGGCAAAACCTTAATTGTGGACTGCCTCACACCACATACAGGCGGATGTTTTCCCTTCAGTGATATGCCACTTGTTTCTGTCCACTCCTTTAATGGTAATCTTTACCATGCAGAAGCACTTCACCATTCCAGCCCCATGCCACCTGATCTAGCCCTAGTGGAGGAAAGCCTGCTGACACACGTACTGCTAATTGCATTTATTATAACTTCTACAGCCCCACCAAGTACCTCCCAAGCACCACACCATCTTGCATGTGTTCTGTTGCACACTCTAAATGTCTGTCCCTGTTGATGTTGTCCATACCGCACCACCTGTTGAGGGCCTGAGCTGCATAGCTGCCGGACCCCATGGGTTATAGTGCCTAGTATGCACCTTTTACACATTAGCGCCCCAGTAATCACTGCAGTGCATACCGAAGTAGGCGCTACATCCATTGCCGAGTTTGCTGGTAGCATTGTAGTATTTTGTGATACTGTTAAAGAACACCAGATTTGGTGCAATACCAATGCCCCCCCACACACACACTTTTAGCTAACCTACAAAGATCTTAAACAGTCCTCGTTTCCTGAATTTTTACCTTGATGATATATTTTTGGGAAGAGAGCCATAAATTTGTATATCAAGAAGTTGGCCGCCAGATGCCTTCCCCTTGCTGGTACTCTAAAGTGGAAGGGCACTGTTGAGTTCAGTGGCAGGCAGATTTTGGACTGTTATAAACCCTTTTACATTAGCTAAAAGTGGGGGTCTTTGTGATTGATCTGTACATTGGATCAGTTTTTGCTCTTTAAGCAAGCTGATGTCCCTTACTACCCCGCACCGGGCCAAGCACACACCGCTGGTCTGAACGTGCTTGCTTCTTGCCTGATAAGACAGCCTGGGATCCTCATAGTATAAGTGGTATTGAGTAAATATATTAACATTATTTTAAAAACGTTTTTAATAATAGAGAACACCTAGAAGAAGTATTGGATGGGTGTCTACAGCATAAATGAGCATGGCATTAGCTTATTCTTCCTGTTTTAAACTGTTTGTTTTTTTTTAAACTCTTTTTTTTCCCCTCCAGTAACCAAGCTGTGGGAACTCCCTCAGGCGTCCACCTTCAGATGGCTCCCTACCACCCTGCCTGAGCCCCTGAGCCCTCCTGACCGGAAAATGGGGTGCTAGGTCCCTCCCTTCAATGAGACTGTTGACCAATCCCATGACTCTGCACCCTCCCCCCGGGGTGGGGCCAACTACTCCTCTGGTGTCCTTTCTGAAATCTAGTGAGCTGAGGCTTAGGAGTGGAGGAGACTTGGGAGAGCTGGTCAGGTTGATTCCGGCTGGGGTAGTGTGGGTAATCCCTCTGTGGCACTGTCATCCTTCCACCGTCTGGGGTTTTCTGTTTTCATTCCTTCCCCTGAAGTGTGGACGTGCAATGATGTCAGCGCGTGGTGAGCGCACACCCACCCTCAAACGTCCACTGCACTTCTTGTTTTGAACTGTTGACTGTGATCGTGCATTGATCATGATTCTCATTTGCATTTTAAAAGGGAATTATGCACATATTTAAGATCCACTGATAAATGTACCTGTACTTGACACCTTGCCTGATTTGCCTCAGCTGACTTGTGCGTAGTATTTGTGTTTACTGTAAGCTGTTCACCTGCCTTTTATATATAACTGTTTGATATGTATACCAGTGTTTGTTTCCCTGCCTTTGTATCTCCACCTTATATGCACTGTAACTATTGCACTGTGCTCTGCGTTACGTATTAAGCAATAAGGCGTGACCAGGAGGTAGATTGTTTATTGGCTTAATGAGTAAACCCAGTCTGTTAATCATTAATCACCCCCCAGTGGTGTAATGTGGCACGAGGCATAGCTGAGTGCCATATTGCCCATAGGGAGTGATTAATAGACTGTTATTCTAACTCCTGGAGATGACTTATTGCCATTGTATATAAAAGAAAATACTCCAAAAGAAGAGTGTTAGAAGTGTAACTTTTGAACGTTTTCCTCATTGAGGGGCAGATTTTTGACAAAATAGTTCATCCACTGACTTGTTTCAGAATGTCGGTTCAGAATCAGAATGCCTCATTCCAGTTATTCATTAGTGCTAGAGGACGGAATGCTGGCAGGAAGAATTCATGTGCCATGATGATCAGGCTGTACACGATGGTGTAACAGAGATTCATGTAAGGGGCTTAGAATGCTGACAGCCAATCAGATTGCAACATATTTGAGACCCTTTATTTTATAGTAACTGTTACGGTAGCTTGCCTGGTTATCATGAGTTTCTGATTGTATTTTCCCGGGTTGTGCCTAAAAGTAGACATTTCCCGTTTTATTGTCTAGTGTTCCTACCTAGTAAACAAAAACTACACAACAGCAGCAAAGCTATAGTGCTGGAATAGTACATTCTGCCATGCGTATACTTTGGTCTCGGAAAGAAGTACCGTTTTGATATTGAGTTCATGACTTTCATTACCTCGAAGTAATTAACTCTTGGCAATTAATGCTTTTCATTGTAATGATCTTCTTTGGGTTGTGTGTCTTATGTGGCCATTTGCTGTGCATTGCGTATCGACATTAGTTAATTTAGGTTACATTAGGCTGCAGACAGAGGTGTGTGAGTGTGGTTATTAAACATTTATTGATTTAACTAGAAGGTTGTTGGAGAACTGTAAAACCTCTACCTTGCATTCAGATGTAATTCCAGTCGAATAGTGTCACGTATTTCAGTAGATTTGCAGGGTCTGCACCAGGTTTCTAAAATTGTTTGCTTTTTGACTAATCGTTACCCACCATTTGTAGGCAAACCAGACTTTTGGGTGCCAACCACTTCTTGGAACTGATCGGCTGATCGGAATGACAAACAATAAATTGACTGCTGCCATTTTTTTGAGGGGCGGGGGGTGAAGTTGGCTGCAGCAGTTTTCTTAGAATGAACGGAACACAGAATTTGATGAAACAGACTTGCTGGGACAAAACTTAGATTTGCGAACACTTAGCTGTTTTCTCACAACCAGAGTAGAGGAAATGAAGATATCTAATACAGAAGCTAATTTATTTACATTTTATACAAGTTTTCTGACTCTGTCTGTCTCTTTAGCTACCAGACAAAACAAAGGTCCGCAATTCAGTAATCCAACAAAATGATCTTGCACATCAGGTACCTACCATGTTTTCAGAACTAGAGTTTCAGGAAGGTCAGGTCCACTACCTCATAAAAAGTTTATGACTGTTCCGACACCTCTGCCCTCTTTCTCCATCGACTACTATAGAAGAGTACCACAACCTAGAAATGACAGGTCCGCCACCTAGGAATCTAGATGTGAGAGTTCTCCCACCTAAACAGTTCCAATTTTTATACAGTGTAGGTGAGAATAAAGTCTCACAGATAAATGATCTATTGTATTTCCATTGCCTGAAGACCTAAAAACATCACTGTAGCTGGGTCATCACCATTTACATCACTTGAGGTTGGTCACAAAGGTGCTCTTGACCAATGGGAGAACAGCTTGAAGAATACCTGGTGACATCACAGTGAAATCAAACAAAAAACGTTTATTCTCTCTCCTAAGCTGGTCTCCTGGCTTCTATACAGATGGGCTGTACCTCCTGATGCAGATATGCAGGCAGGAACTCAAAACTCTCCTGTTCCCACCAGTTTACTTCCTGCCTTCCATTCGATAGGTACTCTGCAGCAGAGCTCTGTCTTCACATGGCAGGGCTGAAGACAGCAGACTGTAAGTCTTGATTTCTATTTATTTTGGATTTCTGAGGAAATGCAGCATTAATCAATTCTCCTGTGTGGGTTCCAGTCTCAGCTTTGCAAGCTGTACAGACTGACCCCACGTTCACCGTATAAATTTTCCCTGCGATTTTGGGCTCATATTAAACTTTTTCATCTTACCCATGGATGGGGCTTTCCTATTAAGCCGTTTGCATGGCAGTCAGAGGCATAAAAAGCATCAGGAGCACAGATCGCTCCATAGCATAGCTTTTCTTCTTGTTGACGGCTGGCTTTCAATGCATTCAGCCGCTGGTTGACGGAGGGCCTGCACCATTTCCACAGCCGCTGTTGATGTTCCATGCCTCGCCGACGAGCGCTTTAAGCAGGAGGAGCACTGCCAGTTTCACCAGAGGAAAGCTGAACAACCCCACCCCCAAAACAGCATCAGAGAGTGCAAGGATGTTTTAAGGGACAGCAAACGTTTTCAACACCCTTTTTCTGACAAGGCTTTAACAAAGGCAGAAGATGACCAGCACAAGTACTTCTTTTCCTCTTAAAGGCCAGCATCAGCTTTGCACGGGCTTCAGTATTGTATCAGCAGCTTCCCAGCATTTGGCAGGAAGTCTCCAGGAGGGAACACATTGTTCAAGGGGGTTAGTGCCATTTTTGTGTCATGGCCTCAGAAAAACCCTCCAGGGGCAGAACACGCCACCTTGACGGGTACGCTTTGCCTAAAATGTGAGACGGCAGTGTCTGCAAATGGGGAGGACATGGTGGAGACCTCCCATTCCTCGGCTCAGGCTGATAGCCAGCAGACAGACCGGTCTGAGTGAGCAGCAGCCACCAGGTCTGAGAGCAGCAGCCACCAGGGAGACAGCAGTCTGCAACCCCCTCTGTGGCACCAGACCTCATAGACAAGCTAAATAGGGCCTTTGCTCTGGACCCTGCATGCTTCGACTGGCAATCTCCGGGGTCACCGGATGTGAGACCTCACAAGAAGGCAAAAAGAAAGAGGACGCCATCCCCATCCTCATCCAAAGAGGGTCAGCTGTCCTTACATCACTACGATAAAAAGAAGAAATCCTGATACAGGAGCAGATCCTCGGATGAGGAGGATCAGCATTCCTCACGCCACAGGAGAAAGAAAAGATCTAGTTCTCTGAGATCTAGGGGCGACAGGACTGCTCCCGGACTCCTCAGACTCCAGTTCATCTTCTCCAGAAGATGAGGAGCTTGTGGACTCATCCTCGGACTGTGGCAACTCCCCGTCCAGAAACTTTGACCTGGAGGACCTAGACTTTTTCATAAAGAAGATCATAGCTGAAATTCACCTCGGGTCTTCCCCAGTGGCTCCAACACACCCGAAACAGGCCTTTTGCCTGGCATCTGCCGCCAAACTGGCCACAGCTTTTCTTATTCCTCCAGCCATAGAGGACTTGCTAAAGGAAGATTGGCAAGGTCCAGTGCTCCGGCAGATCACTAAGCTCCTTAAGTTTGACAAGAAACAGTCTGAAAAGTGGCTAGACTGCCCCAGATGTGACTCTCTGATTTGAACCTCACCAAAGACTGTCATCCCAGCGGAAGGAGGGCATCTCAGGAACCTGGTGGACATGAAAGTGGATGCCTCACTCAAGAAGACCTTCCAAGCATCAGCAACATCTCTCAAGGCAGCAACTGACAATCTTTTTTTCGTCCAGAGCTGCTCTGTCCTGGGCCTCAGAATTGGCCTTTCAATTCACTGAGGACCCAAAGAAGAACAAGGCTATTATTCAACAGCTGCAGTCAGTGGGTTTGGCATTGGCTTATGCAGCAGACGTGTCAGAGGTGGCGGTCAGATGCACCATGGACCATGTTTTATCAAACTTTGGCTCGCCACAACCTCTGGCCTCGGGCCTGGCAAGCAGACGCCTCCTTGAAGAGCCATTTGGTAAACGATCCCTATGAAGGTAATCTCCTGTTTGGATCCACTCTGAAGAAGGTGGCAAAGGAATCCGGGGAGACAGCTAAAGTGCACATGCCCCAGTCAAGAAGCAGGAACAAATCATGGTCCTCCGGCCCCAGATGCAATTTTTGTGACCGAGGTTACAACAAGGGTCAGAACTCTTAAATACTCTGGAAAGAGAATGTGGTTCTCCTTGCGTAACCAATGCAACTTCAGAGTAGGAGGATCAGGTGGTGAGGTGGCACCAGAGACACCGGGAACAACAACAAAAAGTCACAGTGAAGCTCTCTGGACCCATCCTCAAGCAGGGGGCAGACTTTCAAACTTTCTCGAAGAATTGGTCCAAACCACATCAGACAAATGGGTCCTAGACATCATCAGCAAGGGTTACCTAATAGAATTTGAATCCAAGCCCCCACTACTTCATGTGGTGCCCTCCCCTCTCAGGCAAGCCATCCAAAAGACAGGCAATGTTTCAGGCCATTACAGACCTTCAGGCAGGGGCTATTGAGCAAGTTCCCCCCCACAGAGGGCAGTTGGGGGTGTCTACTCCCTATTCTTCATTGTGCTAAAATGCAGGAGGATTCAAGGCCAGTCCTAGACTTCAAATTCTGAATCGTTTTGTCAGTACAGACCCTTCAAGATGGAAACCTTGTCATCAATCATCAGGTAGTTACAACAAGGGATTTTCTGGCATCCATCGATCTGCAAGATGCCTATTTGCATATTCCCATCCAGGAGCTGCACAGGAAATATCTCGGGTTCCAGGTGGGGGAGAAGCACTTCCAATTCAGAACTCTGCCATTGGGGCTTTCTTCAGCCCCAAGGACATTCTCCAAGGTGCTAGTAACGGTCATAGCCCACCTTCGGAACTGAGAGATACGACTTTTCCTGTACCTGGACAATATTCTCATCAAGGCCCCCTCAGCTCGACCAAGCAGTACAAGCAGTGGCGGAGGTAGTCCGGTGCCTCTTGGCACACAGATTTGTCATCAACTGAAGAAAAAGTTCCCTGACTCCAAGCCAGACCTTGAACCACTTGGGGGCAGATTTCATGACACAAGCCAACAAGGTCTTTTCCCCCGGAAGTGAAATTCAGGGACCTGTTGAAGCTCATCAGGCAGTTTCCCACAGCTTCTCAGCTGCTGGCTCACACCTTCATGCGGCTAATTGGGACTCTAGTATCGCTGGTGGATTCAGTCTCTTGGGCTCTAGTACACATGCGGCCCATTCAAGCACACTTACTCAGGCTGAGGTCCCAGTCCAGACACAGCCAGCACCAACTGATCCCAATTTCTCCACAGATAAAAACTTTCTCCAGTGGTAGACTCAGAGGACAAATGTCATGAGGGGTCATAGGTTGGGTCATCCACACCAAATCCGAATCACGACCCGATGCCAGCCTCAGGGGCTGGAGGCTCACCTGGATCAGCTGTCCGCTCAAGGCAAGTGGTCGCTGATAGAAACAAGGTGCAGCATAAACATCCTCGAGATGAGAGCAGTACGCCTAGCTCTGAGGCACTTGACAGCAAGTCCTCAATCAGGATGTGCTGATTCCAACAGACAATTGGATAACGATGGCATAATCAACCATCAGGGCGGCACAAGATGCTCAAAAATGCTACAGGAATCCTTTCTCTTCCATTGGGCTGAGCACCACCTGGCAAGCATAAAGGCAGTGTACATTCCCGGACAGGAAAATGTCACAGCAGACTGGCTCAGTCGCAGGGATGTTCTACCAGGGGAATGGGCGCTGAAGGACAGTGCCTTCCACATCCTAACAGAGCATTGGGGCAATCCTCGGATAGATCTTTTCACCTGCCGCAAAACTCCAAGGTAAAGCGGTTTGCTTACTGGTCAGACGAACTAGTGGTGGTGGTTCAGCATGCCTTTTCCCTAGTCGGGGGTCAGTTCAGTCTCCTGTATGCCTTTCCCCCAATACCGCTTCTATCCAGAGTCCTCCACTAAGTGGCGCTGGACCGGGCAGAGCTGATTCTAGTTTGTCCCCGATGGCCTTGTCACCCATGGTTCCTTCTTTTAATTTGTCTGTCAAGGCAACCACCTCTAAGTTTCCAGATCAGCCCGGACCTTTTCCATCAGGGTCCGGTACTGCACCCCAATCTGAGCAACCTGTCCCTCTCGGCCTGGAGATTGAGAGGGAAACTTTCAAAGAGCCAGGCTATATAACTCCTGTGATTGAAATGAGGTGAACTCGCGTCACCCCTCTTCCTCTAAAGTGTATTACAGGATTTGGAGGAAATTCTTGTTCTGATTTCAATCCAAACATAGAACCATCCAATACCATTACCTGTACTACTGCAGTTTCTTCAAGATGGGTTTGACAGAGGACTGCAACCAGCCACCTTACAAGTTCAAGTTTCTGCTCTGGGAGTGCTCTTGTTAGTGGATTCATGGGAGTCTTTGGGTTCACATCCCCATGTCGGGAGTTTTTTATGGGCAGCAACATTAAGACCCCCCCTCCCCCACCAATCAAACCAATGGTACCACCTTGGAGACTTGATCTGGTTCTCAAAGCTTTGACCAAGGCTCCTTTTGAGCCTCTCAATGAGGCATCCCTCATGCATCTCACAATGAAGGTCATGTTTCTCATAGCTATTACTTCAGCCAGGAGAATCAGCGAGCTAGAGCCTTGTCCACCAAAGAGCTGTATACTGTTTTCATCAGGACTCTGTGGTACTCCAAACAGATCCAGGTTTTTGCCAAAAGTAATGTCTCCATTCCATTGCAACCAGGACTTGGTTCTGCCTTCCTTCTGCCCACACCTGAAAAAAAGACAAGGAAAGGGAATTTCACACGCCCGATCCAAGAAGAGCGGTGAAAATGTATATTAAAAGAATGGATTCTATTCAAAAAACTTCCAGTTTGTTCATTCTAACTACACGTCAAAATATGGGTAAAAAAGCTTTGAAAGACTCTATAGCCAGATGGATCTGTTCTGTCATTACCACTGCCTGTGAACAGGCTGGATTACCTTTACCTGGCCCAGTGAGAGCCCATTCAACCCGGGCTATGGCCACTTTGTGGGCGGACTTCAGAGAAGCATCTCCAACAGACCTATGTAGGGCGGCCACATGGTCATCCATGCACACATTCACAAAATTTTACAAGCTGTATGTGACGGCCTTGGTGGAGGTGTCCTTTGGCCATCGAGTTCTTCAGGCGGTGGTGGACCCTTAAGGGCACTTACATTCTTCCCACACTGGATATCTGGGTGAGGACAGAAGGAAGGAAGGATTAGCTCCTGGTTACAGTGGAAGAGAGACATAACCTTCGGTAAAAACCCTGGATCTGTCCAGAGTACCACAGAGTCCTGATGGAAAACAGTGTAGGCTCTTTGGTTGACAGCGCCCCCAGTTCGCTGATTCTCCTGGCTGACATAATAGCTACCAGAAAGACCACCTTCATTGTGAGATGCGTGATAGAAGCCTCTTTCAGAGGCGCAAAAGGTGCTTTTGTTAGGGCCTTGAGAACCAGATTAAGTCTCCAAGGTGGTACGGTTGGCTTAATTAGGGGGCGTTTTAATGTTGCTGCTCTTAGAAACCTCCTGACCGGAGGGTGAGATCCCAGAGAGTCTCACGAATCTGCCAACAAGAGCGCCCCAATGCAGAAACTTGAACTCGTAAGGTGGCTGGCTGCAGACCTTTGTCAAAACCCTCCTGAAGAAATTGCAAAAGGACTGGGAGAGATATTGTATGATCCTGTATAGCCTTAGATTGGAGCCAGAACAAGAATTTTCTCCAGATTCTGTAATATACTTTAAAGGAGGAGGGGGCGCCTGGAGTTTACCATCATTTCAATGACTGGAGCGGCGTAGCCTAACTCTTTGAAGGTTTCCCGCTCAGTCTCCAAGCCGAGAGGGACATATTGCTCAGATTGTGGTGCAGCACCGACTCTGATAATGGAGGTTTGAGCTGAGCTGGAAAATAAAGGGTGATGCCTCTGACAGCTGAATGAGGAGTGGGAACCAAAGGCAGCAAGGCCACCTGGGGCAGACTAGAATCATCTCCGCCTGTCCCTGGCCACCTTGTGTAGGACCCTGGATAACAGCGGAATGGGGGAAAAGCATACAGGAGGCCGAGGCAACCCCAGTTTAGGAGAAAGCGCCTGAGCTAATGCTAGATTGTCTCTTGCCAGGAGCAGAACTGCTGGCCTTGGCGCTTTGTTGACATGCAAACAGATCTACCTGTGGTTTGCACCCACTACATTGTTGGAATGCAGTGTCCTTCAGCTCCCATTCTCCAGGGAGGACATCTTTGCAGCTTAATCAGTCTACTGTGACATTTTCCTGTCCCAGTATGTACATGGCCCTTATACTCGCCAGGTGTTTTTCTGCCAAATGGAAGAGGAGGAGAAGAGACCCCTCAAGCATTTTTAGCTTTTTGTGCTGCCCTGATGGTTGATATAGGCCATAGCTGTTTGATTGTCTGTCAGAATCAACACATTCCGGTTGCGCACATGTTGATGGAAGTGTATCAGGGCTAGCGAACTGCCCTCATCACTAGGATGTTTATGCTGTGCCTTGATTCCATCAGGGACCACTTGCCCTGGGCCGACATCCGCTCCAGGTGAGTGCCCCACCCCTGAGGCATGCATCTGTTGTAATCTTGTTTGGAGTGGATGGCCTAGCTTTCGGACCCTCATCACATTTTCCCTCCGAGACCACCGTGAGAGAGAGGTTTTTATCTGCTGAGGAATTGGAATGAGCAGGTGTTGACTGTGCCTCGGGATTAGGGAACTCTTCTCGGTTGATGACAAAACCGGTGCTGTGAGACACTGGACCGCTTCCGCCACTGCCTGCACTGCTTGGTTGAGCTTCGGAGCTTTGATGAGGATATCATCCAGATAAGGGAACAGCTGGATCCCTCGGTTCTGAAGGTGAGCTACCATTGCTACTAACACCTTCGAGAAGGTTCTTGGGGCTGATGAAAGGCTGAAAGGAAGAATCTTGAATTGGAAGTGATGGTTCCCTACCTTGAATCTCAGATATTGCCTGTGCAGGTTGTGAATAGGAATATGGAGGTAGGCATCCTGCAAGTTGATGGTTGCCAGAAATCTCCTTGCAGCACTTCCTTAACAATTGAGGACAGAGTTTCCATTTTGAATGATCTGCTGTGTACAAAACGATTTAGGAATTTGAGGTCTAAGACAGGTCTGTGACCTCCTGTACATTTGGGTACAAGGAAAAATAGGGAGTATACCCCCCCGATTGGCCTCTTGGGGGGGACATGTTCGATAGCCCCTTCTAGCAGAAGGTCCGTGATAGCCTGCCATGTCGCTTGTCTTTTGAACAAGTTTTTTTGAGATGGGAGAGGGCACCACATGAGGTAATGGGGGCTTGTAGTCTAACTCTATCAGGTAACCTTTGCTGATAATGTCTGGCACCCATCTGTCTGACGTGGTCCGGGCCCATTCCTCGAACAATTCTGAAAGCCTGCCCCCTACTCGAGGATGGGCCCGCATGGCCTCATTGTGATTTCTTGGTGTTATTCCCAGAGTCTCTGGAGCCTCCACCTCTGCCGGAACTGCCTCCTCTGAAATTCCACTTGTTCTAGGAGAACCATGTTCTTTTCCCTGAAAAGCTGGAGTTCTGCCCCTTGTTGTAACCTCTGTCACAAAAATTGCACCTTGGACCTGAAGACCACGCTGTGGTCCGACCCCTGGACTGGGGCATATGCACCTTCGCTGTTTCCCCAGATTCCTTCACCGCTTCCTTCAGTGCCGACCCAAACAGGAGGTTTCCTTCGTAGGATGTGTTCACCAAATGGCTCTTTGAGGATGCATCTGCTTGCCATGCCCGGAGCCATAGATTGCGGCGAGCCGAGGTTTGATAAAACATGGTCTGTGCAGCACACCTGACTGCCTCCTCTGACACATCCGCTGCATAGGCCGAGACCAACCCCATTAATTGCAGCTGGTGGATAATGAGGAAGTTCTTTTCTGGGTCTGACACGAATTGAAAGGCTAAATCCGATGCCCAGGATAGGGTGGCTCTGGCGGAGAATAGGTTCGCGGTGGCTGCCTTGAGGGAGGTTGCCGAGGCTTGAAAGGCTTTTTTGAGGGAGGAGTCCACCTTTCTGTCTACTGGGTCCCTCAGAGAAGCCCCTCCTTCAGCTGGTATGACAGTTTTCTTGCTGAGGTTAGAAATTAAGGGGTCTATTCTGGGGCAGTCTAACCACTTTTCGGACTGTTTCTTGTCAAATTTCAGAAGTTTGGAGATTCATCGGGGAACCGGATAAGCACGTTCTGGACCTTGCCATTCTTCTTTGAGCAGATCCTCAATGGCGGGAGGAATAGGGAAGGCTGTCGCCGGTCTGGAGGCAGATGCCAAGCAAAAAGTTTGTTTCGGTTGAGATGTGACAGGAGGAGAAGAGTCGAGGTGAATCTTGGAAAATACTTTTTTGATGAAAAAGTCTAGGTCCTCCAGGTTAAAATTTCTGGATGGGGAGTCGTTGGAGTCTGATGACGAGTCCACTGAGGAGGGGGGGGAACTGGTAACCGAGGATTCTGGGGAATAACCTCTGTGGCGTTTGCCCTTGTGCACGCCCGTAGGTCCACTTCGGGAATGAGACCTTTCTTCCTCCTGTGAGAGTAATGGTGACTGTCCTTGTCTGACAATCTACCCCCTTCTCTGGATTTCTTTTTTTTTTTTTTTGTGAAAGCAATGAGAGGATAGCCCCACCCCCCCGCGTCAGATGAGGATGGGGTCCTTTTTCTTTTAGCCTTTTTGTGGGGTCTCCTGTCTGGAGATCCTGGAGGCTGCCATTCAAAGGAAGAAGGGTCCATAGCAAAGGCCTATTCAGCCTATCAGTTCGGGGTCTAGGGTGGGGGTATCTCTGGATGTTACTGTTCCCCTAGAGGTAGCCAGTCATTCAGATCTTTCTGGGACATTTGGCTGTGCTCTGTCCGACCTGGAAGTAGCCGTCCAGTCAGACCTCTCTTGGGTATTTTCCTGTGATGAGAGAGAGATTGCGTCCACTGAGCTCTCCCCACTAGCGTCCGCTGCCTTTTCACATGTAAGACAGAGAGAGCCAGCAAAAGTGATTGAGTGGGGACTTACAGCGCAGACAATTTTTTTCCCCTACTTGATTTTTCTGAGGCCATTGTCAGTGCCCCTTGCTTCTCTAGTCAATATGATATCCACCCCCCCAAAGTCAGAGTTTGCTAACCCCTTAGTACTGGTTATCCTCGTGAAGCACTTCCTCCTTGCCACCAACAGAATCCTGGCAGAGAAAACTGCCTTTTGGCTCTAAGTCTCCTTGGCTTACGTTGGGGAGGGGTCGAGCCAGCCAGTGCTGCCCAGTAGAAGCCCTCTCGCCTTTGAAACGAGATACAATGAGGCGAGGAGCAGACTGGCGTGGTTGAGGTGTCGCCTGTGCCTTCCCACGCCGGAGAATCGAGGCTGCTAAGGGAAGCCACGACGAGCAGTGTAAAGCACTCCAAATGACCGCTCGTCGGCACAGAAAAAGAGCACTTAAACGATCGAGAAAAGCTCCATTTCTCTGTTGTCCCCTGAGCCAGTCGCTAGATGCAGCACTTGAAAGCGGGGCCCTTTGTGTGGGAAAACGGCCGCGAGGTGCTGCTGCGAGGTGGGGCCAGTCTGTGCAGCTTGCAAGGCTGAGACTGGATCCCACCACTGAAAATTACAATCGGAACCACAGTCTGCCAAGGATAATGTCCAGAGAAAACCTTACGGTCTCTTCAGCCCTGCCATGAGTGACAGGGCTTCTGTTGCACGTTACCTGCCTCAGTGAAGGCAGGAAGTAAACTGGCAACAACCGGATGTGGAGGGCTCCTTATCCCACCCTGCTGCACATCGTTAGTCCTGCCTACAGCTGTCATCAGGAGGTGGAGTCCAGGCGTAATGAAGCCCGGAGACCAGCTTAGGAGAGAGAACAGTATAGTTCCAGTAGCAGCTCAGAGAGTGACCAGTGCCAGTTTTCTCACCCTAGTCTAGGACATCTTTTGCCTAATTGTGAAGTGGTGGAAACCGTCTCTAGGATTTCCTGATACCGTCATTCCCAGTGGGATGAGGGGGAACTGCAGAGGTTTTGAGGGGCAATTCCCTGATCCAACCTAGAACATGTTGAAGCTGCCTTTGATGTACAAACTGTGAGAAGATTCTGTCTGAGAGTTAACCAGGATATGTACCTGCATTGTTTTCTGTGGGGTAACTCTCTGATACAGGGACCCATTCACCTGTTTCTGTGAGGTTTTTCTCAAGAAGTCTGTTTTAAAATTTGCTGATAATAGTGGATCTTCTATATGCGACTATGCCCTTTGTTCAGAACTTTAACGTTACACCCTAGGGGTGTTTTCTGATGCTAAAATGTGCTAAACATTTGAAGATAGCATAATTTCTACAGTTCAGTATTTGTGAGTTGTAACTCTGAAAGAATGGCTGGGTATGGACGAGGAAGCAAGAGGTGGGAGACCCCCCCCCCCCAAAATCTGGAGTGACCAGTTCAGCACTTCGGGTTCTGTAAAGGCGCCTGTTTTCTGTCAGTGCATGTGGCCAATGCCTGAAGAAGTTTACCCCTTGTATATGGGTTTTGCTAGTCTTGAGCCGTAGTGTACTCTGTCGTGGCACATGTGCCACATTCCTGTCCTATGCCCTATGGGAACTGTTCTAAGTCATGGCCTTGTGCCACTTCCAGGATAATTTTGTGTGTGTTCACCATGGCTAGTTCCACACTTCCAGATGTTTTAATTCTATGCTATATGGGAGGTTCGAGTTTCTGTTTCTACACATGTGTTCTGCCTTGCGCCACGAAGTGTAAACCCTTGGGGGTCCATCTTTGCTTTTGTGTTCCAACTTTCTTTCAGAATAAAGCCACGTTCTAAAATCCCAACCTGGTATGGACAATCTAGTTTCTGCTTCCTGTGTGGATTTACTGGGTACCCCTGTCCAGAAGTAGCAAACCTAGCATAGCCCTCAGCAAAAGTTCTCTCCTCAGGACCTGGGTTTTGGTATAGGCCTATCTGTGTCTAATGCACTGACCCGGATATTCAGGGGTTGGCATGGCTGGCAGGTCACGCCCAGCGGAATATTGAAAAGGCTGCCTGGTGCAGGTGCAACCCATGCACTGGGGTACAATGTAATCATATGCAATGCAGATGCAGGCGTGCTCTATGCATATGCTGCACATCCCGATATTCAGCTCGGATGTGTGGGCATATGCCGGTGCACCCTGCACTGTGTCAGCATAGGGGGCTCAAGGTTGAGCCTGTGCAGAGTAGGAACAAATCCGGCCACCCACCATTGGGCTGCTGTATTGCAGGGCACAGCACTGCAGCCCAGCCATGGGTGGCCATCTGTCGCCCAGAACACTGTCCGCAAACACTCATAACCCTGGTGGTCAAGTGGACCTCGCCTGCTGCATCGCGCATATTTATAGACAGTAATCCTTGGTAGTCCATTGCCTCCGTACCGACAATTTCATGAATATAATACATAACCAGCCCTGGTGGTCAAGTGGTCCCCTCCCACCCAAGTCCCCTGACCCCTGAAATATGTATAACTGCTGGTTCCTGTGGTCTAGTGGAACCCCACCCATCACCGCGATTGGGTAAACCTCTGAAAGAAATGCCCTGGTGATCCAGTGGCACCCTCCCACCACACAAAACCCCTTGCCCACCCCCTCCCCGTCATCGGCGGGTGTGGCTGCGACCCACTCGTATACTGCCCGCCACCAGCGAATGACAGGTACAGTATGGGCTGTAAGCCCATTGATCCCCAGTGCTTTTTTGCCCTCCAGAGTCCCTCCAGTTTCCACATGGCCCCTGGTTTATATGATCTTGTAAGGTGACAGTCTAGTCTAAAGTTACACCCAGAAAATGAAATCTTAGGTGGTTCATTTTCAGATTCAGTTATATGTAATTTTTGTCCGCATGTTTTTGTTGGGTCCTGAAAGTCATTGCCTTTTTTTCTCATTTAACAAAAGCCTATTTCTATAGAACCAGTATTGCAGCTTGTCATAAGTGCCCTGTGGTGCCAACATGCTGAATCTTTTGAGTAACCCATACTAAGAAGTTTTCTAGAGGAGAGTTAGAAGCCAAGCAAAAGTTTGAATTGCATCAGCTTACCTTGGATTTCCTTGAGGCTAATACATGTCTGCTTCCAGGTGTTTTCCCATTCGCGTGTGGAGATGTAAGCATGAAGTTCTGTCTCCCAGTGCTCCTTGGCTTTGGTAGTTATGACTGTAGATGAAACAGAGTCAGTTATTAGCTTATAGAGTAGGGCTGCACTTTGTCTGAGGGTACCAGCTTTGAATATTTGTTCCCATTCGACACATTTGGGCAAACTGTATTCTGAAGTCAAACGTGTTTGGAGAGCATCTCCCTCAGCTGTAGGTGACGACTTTTTTAGAACAGTTTTATTGTTGAACTCATTAGTTCATACATAGTTTCAGTAGACTTATACCATACTAACATTCTAAAAGCCAGAAGAATAGGCCAGAAGGTCTCTCAATGTCTGTCAAAAGCCAGCAACCTAGTGGCTGCTTGCCTACCACCACCACCCCCCAAGAGGGTCTTTTCTGATTTCAATTTCCCCTTGTACGTATACCATCCCTTTTTGAAGCCTTCCACTGTGCCCTCCTCTAACAACCTCCTGGGCAGCGCATTCCACGGCTCCACCACCCTCTCAGTGAAAAAATGCCTCTTACGCTCCCCCCTATAATTTCCCCCCTCCAATTTCCACTCATGGCAAGTGGTTATTCCCCTCATTTTTAGCCTAAACATCTTCTTGGTTCCACTCCTGGTTATTCCCTTTACATACTTGAAAACCTCTATCATATCTCCCCAGTCCCTCCTCTCCTCCAGTGAGTAAAACCCAAGCTCTTCCAATCTCTCTTCATAAGTCCTCCCCTCCATGCCCTGAATCATCCTGATCGCTCTCCTCTGAACCCTCTCCAGCAGTGCTATGTCCTCTTCAGATGGGGTCTCCAGAACTGTACACAGTTCTCAAGCTGCGGCCTGACCATAGCATTATATAGAGGGAGTATCACCTCCCTGCTTCTGGACGTAATTCCCCTGGTTATGCAGCCCAATATCCTGTTTGCTTTGGCTGCAGTTCTTCTACAGTTTTCAGAATTATTCATTTTGATGTCTACCACCATCCCTAAATCCCTTTCACCCAATGTGGCTTGCAGTGTTACACCCTCCCCCAAGGTGTAAACAAGACCTGGATTATTGACTCCCAAATGAAGTACCTTACATTTCCCAACATTAAATTTCAGTCCTCATCTCTTTGACCACCCCTCCAGAATATCCAGGTCCCCCTGGACTGGCTCCTCGCTTCTTCACAATCCATCAGCGCTCCCAGTTTTTGAATCATTCGCAAAGAGACTCAGCCTATTCCTAACCCCCCTCCCAATATCCGAGACGTAGGCATTGAATAAGATTGGACCCAATACTGAACACTGAGGGACCCCACTGATTACCTTCCTGGGGGAGGAGAGTATCCCACCCACCATTACCCTCTGTAAATGCCCCAGAAGCCAATTTTCAACCCAAATTAGCTCCTGACCTCCCACCCCCATCTCTCCCATTTTTTCTTTCAGTCCATTATGAGGTACTGAATCAAACACCTTGCTGAAATCTAGGTATAGGACATCCACTGGCCTATGTCTATCCAAGGCCCCCGTCACCCAATCATAAAACTTTACACGGCTGGACTGACACAATCTCCCCAGAACAAAGACATACTGTTTATCATCCTGGTGTCCTAACCTTTCCAACTGCCTTCCAAGCCTCTCCTTAATAAAGCCTTCCATTACTTTGCCTACCATAGACGTCAGACTGACAGGCCTATAATTCCCCATCTCCTCCCTAGACCCCCCCCATTATGTATAGGCACTCCATAAGCCACCCTCCAGTCCTGTGGCACCCAACCCGTCTGCAGAGAAATGTTAGAGTGCAGCCAGTGGTGCTGCCAGCTCCCCCACCAATTCCTTCATTAACCTCAGATGTAGTCCATCCAGCCCCAGCCTTATCAGTTTTAGCTTCCAAGGGCCTCCTCACCCGATCCACTGTGATTTCTCCCCAGTCCACTCCCTCATGTAATTTTCCTACTCCTTCTGGGTCTAGCCCAGCCTGTACCCTAGCCTCTTTCCGTCCACTGGTCTCAAACTGAGATTGACCTCTCACTTTTGCTGTCTCCTCTTCCCTCCCATCAGGCTGTAGGGATCCCTTGTCACCCTTTGTAAAAATTGAGGCAAAGTACTCATTTAGCACCTCTGCTTGTTCCCCTGCTTCCTGAGTCCATCCCCCCACAATCTTAATCCTATTGATCTGCGTCCTCTCTTTTCTCTTCTCTCTTATGTATCTGTAGAATCCCTCCCCCTCCCCGGATATCCCTAGCCAGATTTTTCTCCATCCCTGCCTTGGCGCCCCTTACCACTCTAGTGACCTTTCTGGCCAAAAGTTCATACTCCCCTCGCTACTTATCCCCCCCAGAACGTTTAAAACGTGCATAGGCAGCCTTTTTATGCCTTACCGCCTCATGCACTTTCCTGGTCCACCAACATGGTTTACTGGCTCCACCATGCTTACGCTTTACTTTAGTACAGGTCCTAGTAGCCTCTTGTACCCCTTCTTTTTTTTTTTTTTGACTCCTCCCACACCTGGCCAGTCTCTTTCAGGCCCCCACATGAACTGCCCCACCGTGGCTTCTCCCGACCCCTACCGACCCACATCGCATCCAGCCCCAGGTAACCCCGGTGTATCCCTTCACCGGGCAGGTCTCTAACCTCCATAGGAGAACAGCCTGGTGACTAACCAATGATCCTGGGGTGCTGCTGGGATGGCATATCAAGGTCCAGGAGCCCAGTGGTGAGGGTTCTGGAGGGCCGTCCCCGTCACCCGATCAGCCCGGTGCCATTTTTCCACTTTGTCACCTGAGAGTGACACGCCACTGACATTAAGGGATCCGCTGACGTTAGTCACTCCCTATTGTATTGGGGCCGATGTCCTGCTGTGCTCCAGTCTCTGCCAGAGTCAGCAGGCGCTGAACCGTGTATTCCCACTCCCCCGAGAAGGTGCGTCGTCAGACGCTCATTTCCTTCTCCCGGCCGTCCTCGGCAGCCGAGTCAGTTCCTGAACCCGGGTCGCTGACGGAAATCTAACCGCTGCACCGGTGGGCCGGCTATACCTCTTCTTTAATGATGATCTGCAATCTACCAGCATCCATGTTCAGCCTAATCATGTCCAACCTCTCCCTTAGAATCCTACCCATACCCATGAAATCCGCTCCTCTGAAGTCAACCACTACTGTATGAGTGTGGTTCTCCTCCCTCCTAGATACAGCAGGAACCAAACCCGTGGCTTGGTCACCACCCACCAATGGACTGCACACCTCAGGCCCCTTTATTTGTTCACTGTCCGCTAGGACAGCATCCAATATCCGCCCCCTCTAGTAGGTTCCCCCACCTGTTGGACCAAGAAGGCATCCTGAAAGTAATCCAACAGTCTCAGTTCCCTGCTTACAGAGGATGTCATGGTGTCCCAATCTGCCCCCAGCATATTAAGATCAACCATGACCACCACCCTACCCTTTCCAAGGTCACAGTGACCATTGATGTTCTCAACCAAATAATCAGGTCCTCCATAGCCTCCTCTATAGCAGGGGGTCTGTATACCACTCCTGTCTTCAATTTCTTCCCTCCTCTCATTTGCAGGGTTACCCAAATCGCCTCCACACCCCTCCAGCCTCCTCCACTCCACTAACCACTATGTCATTTCTGACAATCAGCGCAACCTCCCCTCCTCTTCCCACTCCTCTGTCCTTCCTGAATATCTTGTATCCCTCTAAGTTTAGATCCCAGTCATTACGCTGAGTGGCCCATGGCTCTGTAATTGCTGCCACACATGCTGATCCCTCAGCCAACATAGCCTGAAGTTCGGGCATTTCATTGCTCATTCTCCTGGCATTGATTAGGACTGTCCTCCACCCCAACTTCTCCCCTCTCTCCAATCCCCCCACCTACGCAGTCCCTTTTCTGCCCAGTTATCCTTGAATTTGCAACATAGTCCCTTCCACTCCTCTCATGCCCTAGACCAGGACCCTCAATCAGCCCCACTGGGGTCTTTTTATTATTTGCCTCACCTTTACAAATTTAAACCCCGCCTCTCGCCTATGAGTTCAGTAAATTTTAATTTCAAGATCTCCCTCCCCTCCAAGTTGAGATGTAACCTATCCCTGGCATAAAGCCCCTTATCCTTTCAAGTATCTTCCCAATCCACCACCAACCCATATCCTTCTGCCTTGCACCAATCTCTAAGCCACTGATTTACCCCTCTAAGTTTTAGCTTGAGTTCCCTGGTTGCCCTTGGTACCCGCAGAATCTCAGATAAGGAAAGTTTGCTTCCTATAGAGTGACAAACCCTGGCCAGTTCCCGGAATCTAGCCTGTGTTTCTAGCTCACTGTTCCCTTCCAAGTCATTTGTCCCCAGATGTAGTAGGAAGTCCGGGGATCCCCCACAATCCAGTGTCAGCGAGTATAGGTGAAATTTAGCCTTATGTACAGATAGTCCTGGTATACATTTAGCCTTGACTGGGCTGCTTTTATTCTCCCTCTCCCACTAGATACCCTGGTCATGGAGTCTCTAACAGTATCACCTTCGTCCCACCCCCATTTTGATAGCCCTCTTGGATCCATCCCGACTCTCCTTCTATCATCAACCCTTGCTTGCACCTCCCACTCCCGTCAGCCTGTGGCTCTTGTAGCCCTTATTTTCCATCCAGACTCCTCCTACTTTCAGCAACCCCACTGCTTGCTCCTCCCTCCCTCCCCCATCAGCCTGAGGGCCACCCTCCTGTACATGCTCTACCATACTCCTTTTACCTGCAACTGACATTTTGCTCCTCATCCCCCTCCCAATCTCCTGGGTGATCAGAGAATGCCCTCCCAGTTCAACCTCAATCTGCCTTCCTGAACTAAAGACATCCGATGTTACTCCCGAGAAACCTCCCACTACATCCCCCCCTCTCTAAACCTGCACCTCCCATCCCATCTACTGAAATTTTCCCTACCCTATTTTCCACCGCTTCCGATGATTTCTGTCTTGAAACTGCCCTATCTAGAAAACGCTCTACCTTCTCCCCCTCCTTGACAGACAGCCCCTGCCTAGACACCGGCCTGATCCCTGTCCTTCCTCTTTCCATTCCGGCCTCCCTCATTACCCCCCATCTACCATATTTCTCTTCAAACTAGGATCATGTTCCTCCCTCCTCTTTCCTTTCCTTTGAATCTGGCTCCCTCCTCTATCCCCACCTCTCTAGTTTACTGGCCAAATCCTCACTTTCCACCTGATCACCCTCCCACCAGCCTCCTCCACTTCATCTCCTGGATACAGTAAGGTGAATCGGGTTTGAGAGTTTGATGCTTGCCCCAGTTACTTTCTCCTACCCCTCCCTTATCTGTTCCTCTGTCCAGCCCCTCCCTGACATTTCCTATTCCGCCCCCACTGCTCTTGAATGACCATATGGTCCACCAGTCCCCTGATATATGCCCTTTGGCCTAGTCCACTATGTCTAGGTACATATGATCCATACCCCAACTTACTCCCCATCCCTTCCCTTCTAACTGCCTTCTAATCCCCTGATCTCCTCCATAAGACCTTCCAATCTAAAGCTACGACTGGGCACCCTCCGAACCTCCTTGCCCTATTTAATATTTTGGCCGCCCCACATCCTGTACACCCAATCACCCTACCGAAGATACCCGCACTGACAGCCCCCAAGTCCACCCTTATTGTGGAATGTGTAATATGGCCCCCTTTCAGCAATACACACCCACAATACCCAGCAATTTAGTTTTACACCAGCAAAGTCCGGCAGTAAATACTTTACTGCATTATTCCCAATCCCCACAGTATGTAACTATCAATCCAGCAGTAAATAAATTTCAGCAATTTTCCCCAATCCCCACAGTGTGTAACTATCCAAATACAGCAATCCCTTTAAATAGCAACCCCAAAATGCTAATTTCAGACTCCAACAGTAACCACCAAACCAATACAGTATATGAAGCTAATGCCCGCCCCCCACTTTTCCAGCAACAAATTCAGCTTCTTATTGCTCCAGCTGACCAGTCTCACCATGCCCTCCCCAAGACTCCACCCTCTCCGACCATAATAGAGGTCAGGGCGAGGATGGGTGGACACAAATTACAGTTCTAACGACTACTGAGGTGACTGGGCCGCCTCTGTAGCCCAGTCACAGCTCAAATTTGGTGCCCTCAGTCCCGATTGGTCCACAGCACTTTCATCTCCTCTTCCTCCTGCCCTGGCCCGCTGCAGCCGCTGGGAAAGTCCGTTCCAATGCTCTTTCTCCACTGCTCTTCACCCTCAGGCCCTGGCCGCTGCCGACTGCAGCCGTTGGGAAGTCCTCTCCGATGCTTCTCTCCTCTGTCCTAACCCTCAAGCCCTGGCCGCTGCTGACTGCAGCCGCCGGAGATCGCTCAAAGCCCCGGTGAATACCACAGCTGCGATGCAGCACGGAAATCCCTCCTCAGTTGTGGCTGCCGATGCAGCCCCTGCTTCTCCCTCCTTGTGCGAATTTCTGGGATCACCACACACCCAGCCACGCAGCTCTGCCCACCGGAGCACTCCAAGCAATTACAGCTCCTTAGCGACTACTGAGGTAACATCAACATCTTTTTATTTACATTATTAATCTTCTAAGATAAAAATATATATATATATAATGTTAGTTAACTATCTTGGAGATTGAGTAATTACCCCATAAAACAACTATTTATATAGAAATGAATAGCAGCATTGCTTCAGTTTCTTTCCACGGAGCTTCTAGTTCATCCTTTGCATCTAGTATTTCTGACCATAGTTTTTCATATGATGCAGCCTCCCAGAACAAATATCAGCATCTAATTTTCTTAAAGTTTCCCAGTTTTAGGGCATTCCTCTATTCCAGAATCATTCTTTTGGTTATCATACAGTAGATGCTATTGTAACTATTTTTTTTTTTTGTTTCATTAATATTTAGACCGTCATTTCCCCAAATAACATTATTTCATATGAAAGGTAAATGTTCATTTGTAATACTGAATTTAGTATTTGGTTTGTTTGTCTCCACCATGCTTGAATATATTTGCAGTCCCATAAACAATGGTATAAATTAGCTCTCATCCACGTTGATGCCAGCATAACTGGTTCCCATTTTTTCCAACTTTACGACAAAAATGTGATTTGTGTATGGTAAATTTCTGTTGTAGATCCACGAATGACAGCAAAAAACCTGCATCAGCATTAATTACATCTTTAACTCTTACTATACCAGCCTTAGCCCACAATAGATTCGTTAATGGTTTGCTATCATAGGCTAAGAGGGGTTTGACTACAGCGGCATAAAATCTAACAAAAGCTTATCAGGATTAATGATAGTGTTAATTTTTAAGTTCTAATAGAGGCCAATAAAAATGGGTTATCTTTTAAGAATGAATCGGTTTATAAGAATAAAAAGTCAAATATTTTATGTAGCTTCAGGAAATGTTGTTCCATCTCTAGCCATAGGGGTGGCTGAGCAGGGATAGGTGGTGTTTCTGTCATGTGAGCCAGGGTTTGCTTAAGTGGAAAGGCATAATGATATCTTTCCCACCATGGAAGGGAAAATCCGCAGACTTCCTTTGGTGCTCTCAGTTTCATCACACTGAGTCGAGGTGGTTTATGATTCTAACAATTCTTTCAAGTTTTTGGAAATACCTTTTTTCTAGTATGATTGGTAGATTTTGAAAGAGGTAAAAAATATTAGGTGCAACTATCATCTTTTTTCTTTTTTTCAAGTATGTTTCTTCACCCCCCCAGCAACGGAACTTTCTCAGGCCACTCCCTTCATAGGATCTGCTCTACCTCGCTGTGGACCCTGCCTTCTTCAAAGTCATTACTTTCTCCCCGAGCGGCACATGGGGGCCCGAGGAGAATGAAGGGGCAGAGGCAGAGAACCAGCGTTGGGTGTATGACGGTGGCACTGGGAGGACCATCACCTATCCGGGCTGGAGGTTTTTTTGCGTGATTGTCCCCGAGATCCTCCCTCCCCGAGCGTGGCGCCCCACAGACGCCATGGCACATGGCAATCCTGCCAGTGTTAGCCATGCTCACCTGTACGTGAGGTCTGCATCCTGCAGCGCCCTCGCTCTCCATCAGGGGGTTGCTGGAATGCCGAACAACCCAAAGCCCCTCCCGGGAGAGGAGAGTAGCCCATCGACACTCAATCCTTCCCTGCCGACTCCCCAGCGCCTGAGCTCGCTCTTGAACTCTGGTCGTCGGCATGACGCAAGGTGTGGCATCCAGCGCTTCAAACCTCAGCGCCACTCGGCTGGCTCGCAACCATCATCTTAAGTGTATGTTGGGAGTGCAGTTGTTGTGATGCAGGTTTAGCCCATATACTGTGTGGCTGCCCACTGATTCGAAAATGCTGGAGGGAGGTTCATGATATATGCACCAGGGTTACTAAATCTAGTATCCCCTTTACTCCATCTGTTAAGGGCATAATGTCTGACTGTCATGAATTAGATTTTCATGCGTGCATATGGAAATGCTTAGCATCCATGAGCTTTAAACACATTCTTCTCTCTCCTAAACTGGTCTCCGGGCTTCCTTACTCCCCACTTCTAATCCTTTTGCTGGGTTGCCTTGCCTAAGAAGTAAGAAGGCAGCATCTGTGAATGCCAAGGGCTCAAACGGGTGGCTCCTTCCTCGACTCAGATAACCGCTTCACAAGAGCCAGTTCGGTTAACTAACCCAGTGTAGGTAATCTCCTGTTTGGCTCAGACCTCAAGGAGGTAGTGAGGGATTACGAGGCGAGGCCAAGGTGCACATCCCACATCAAGAGGCATGGGCCAGTCTTCATCCTAAGGCCCCAGATGCTTTTTGCATTACCTAGGTTACAATAAGGGGGCAGGTTTCTACAAATTCTTGCGGAATGGGCCCAAACTAAGTCGGACAGAGGGGTCATAGACCTTATCAGCTCCTAATACAAGCCCCCACTACCTTATGTCGTGCCCTCCACCATCACTGGCAACCCATCTGAAAGACCGACAGTGCTACAGGCCATTATGGGATTACTGCAAATCGGCTAGTTCCCATTTCTCATCGTGCCAAAACACACAGGGGAGTCAGGCCAGTCCTAGTTCTCGAATTCTTGAATAGGTTTGTCCGCAGCAAACCCTTCAAGGTGGAAACCTTGTTATCAATTCAGGGAATCGCAAGAGGCCTATTTACCTTTCCCACTCAGTAACGTCACACGCATGATCTCAGGTTCAGAGTGGCAGAGCAGTACTTCAATTCAGACTGTGCCATTGGGGTCTTCCTCAGACCCACGGATGGAATTGAAGGTGCTGGTACCAGTCATAGTCCACATAAAGGCTCCACAGCTCAAACAAACATTTCAAGCAGTGGCAGAGATGGTCTGGTACCTGCTGGCACACGGTTTTCTCATCAACTGGAGAAAGAGTTCCCTAATTCCAACCCAGGCCTTGATCCTACTGGGGGCAGGCAGCATGTCCCAAGGATTTTTCCCCTAAAAAACTAAACTTCAGATTCGGCTAAAGCTCATCCAGGAGTTGAACTAAGTTTTGGATTTGGCTAAATCTCATCAAGGAGTTTAACTCCTCAGCTGCCTGCTTACCTTTTTTCATATAGCTCTTTGAGACAAAAAAACCCTCCCTCCAGTGACAGTCTTGAAGGGCAGAGGTCATGAAGGGCTGCAAGTTCAGCCATCCTCAGCAAATCTGAATCGTGACCGACGCAAGCCACGGGAGCTCCTTTGAGCCCTTGGTATTCACAGATGCTGCCTTCTTACTTCTTAGGCAAGGCAACCCAGCAAAAGGATTAGAAATGGGGAGTAAGGAAGCCCGGAGACAGCCGTTGGAGAAAGAAAATTTACAGGTATTTAAATTTAGATTTTTGGGAAATTGGCAATCAGATCATATACCCTCACTAAATGAATGGTTGAAACATTCCAGAAGAAAAGACACTCAAATATGAGGGGTCATAACATGAAGCTCGATAGGGGCAGATTCAAGGGAAACACTGCTTCATGGAAAGGGTGGTAGGTGGTTGGAATACACTCCCTGAGGATGTGGTGGGGGCCAAGACTGTAACAGGATTCAAGGCTGCATGGGATAGGCACAAGGAGATACCACATTTGGGGAAGGGAAGGGGGAATTGGCAGTGGCACCTAGTGTCCTTGATTAACATATTGGTAGTATGCTTGGACAGACTGGGTGGACCTGGAGGTCCTTATTTATCTGACGTCAGATCTGTGTTTTTATGAACAAATGACTGCATGAAGCCAACAATGAAAGGATTAGCTATATCATAACTGATAAGAATGAAACTTTCAAAAAATGTGATCCCCCTTTTATATTGGCTTGCGCACATGCAAGCAGCATCTTGCTGTTGTAACACTTTCAGAGGTGTGTCAGTGTTGTGGCCAGTGCAGGGATGCTTAGTGGTGCGGCCCTCAGCCGCCAACCAGTGAGCACACTGCTGGTGGCAGCGGTTTCAGAGGTGTGTCAGTGTTGTGGCCAGTGCAGGGATGCTTTAAGCAGGTGCGTCCCTTAGCCCGCCAACGGTGAGCATGCTGCTGATGGCAGCGGTTTTCAGACAGAGCCATGGAGTTGAAAGAAATCTGCAGCTGCAATCAGAGACAGGCCAGCCATTGCGGCGCAGATGACACACCTCCATTACGTGCCTTTCCTGGTGGAACATTTCAATAAATATGGCGGCTTCTGCCGTCAGCTACATAATCCCCACAAAGCCGACATTGGGGATGCCCAGTCCCCGTGTTGGCATGTCTTCTTCCCCCCAACGGTATGTCGCACACCGTAACATGGCAGCTCCTGCCGCTCACCACACACTCCTGTAAAGCCAACATCGGGGTGCCAAATCTCTGGGTTGGCATCCTCCCTCTTAGTGTGTCTTTCCTGGTTAAACAGTTTCTCCTTTCTGACACTGGGATGCCCACTCCCAGTGTTGGATGCATCCCCCCAACCCGTCTATTCTGCTTGCTGACATTGGGTGCCCAATCCCCGTGTTGGCACCCCCCCTCCCGAATTGTGGCACACTGGGAGCCCACCCCAGTGTGCCTATGTTTTTTTTTTTTTGAGTGTGTATAACCTATGTAAATAAAGAAAATCTTCCCTTGTGGTCTTTCCCCTCTGCAAACAAGAAAACGGTCCACTGTTGTCGCCTCGCCCCCCCACTCTCCCTCTGCACACCCACCTCCCCACACACCCCTCACCCATACTTACCCTCTGGAGGTCGGGAGCTGCGATCTTCTCTGAATTGGGACACAACTGCTTTCTTCAAAGCTGAACTGAGAACTGAAGAAATGATGGTAAGCTTTATAATGGGGGCGTTTCAACTTAGCTTGATATCTCAGCCATTTTAAGGAATTTTTTCCTCAGATTTTCAACATGGGTTTTTTGGGACCCCACCTTGTGAACATGTCACTCTCATTTAATTTCTCAGTCCTGAAAGGTGACTTTTGTGGTCGATGTGCGGAATCACCTTTTGGGACTGATTAACGAAATGACAGTGCCACTGAGGGAAGTCCCAAAAGCCCATGTTGCAAATTTAGTGAAAACAATTCCAAAGAATATTATGCTACGAAAGTGTGCATTGCGCAGTTTCTACGCATCGCACGAATCTCTTGCTAAGTTTTTAATATTTTCTCTCCAGATTTTCAACATTACCATTTTTCACACCTCCTTATGAACAGTGTAACTGTCATTTTCACACCTTCCTGAACGTGTTTTCCACACCTGTACGCAGAATGGCGCTGTCACAGTGGAAATCAACTTTCAGGACAGATTAAAGGAGAAGTAAACATGGGGGTCTCTCAAATTGGAGAAAGCCCATAAAAGATATTTCAAGCGAGTATGGAACTTCCTTGTGGTGTCAAGAGTCCCTGAGATACGAATATCTAAATACTATATGAAATCAAAACAAGGAAGCAGTCATTTCATGGGATCTTGAGGACAGAAAGTGAGGGTAGCTTAGGGCAAGTTGTAATTAACAACATAGGGCTAGCCCTCAGTGACATCTCTTTCTGTTTTAAGATTACACGTAAATGGCTGCTGCTTTGTTTTGATTTCAGATAATTTGATATTTATTCTCAGGATTTCTGACACCCACAGCTAAGCCTAGTACCTCATTTGAATGGTCTTGTCTTGGGCTTTCACAATTTGAGTGATCCTGCAGTGTTTACTTCCCTTAACAAAAATCATAGTGGCACTGTTCATGAGGAAAGATTCAAAATACCCATGTTGAAACTTTGGTGAAAAAATTCCAAAAAATGATTGCGTGACAGGCGTGCATTGCACAGTTTCTACGCACGTTTGTAACTTCGCCAAGTTTTCATATTTTCACTCCAGATTTTCAACATTGTCATTTTTTGCACAACACTCATGAAGAGTACAGCTGTCATTTTTCACATCCTGCCAGAAGTGTGTTGTTCACCTGTGGCGCCTAAATGAAGTAGTCGCTGTGCAAAACCACCTTTGGGATTGAGTAATGAAATGATAGTGCCACTGTTCATGAGGTGGGTTCACAAAAGCCCATTTTGAAAATTTGGAGCTTAAAATATCAACAAACAGCTGGGCGTTAGGGTTTCCAAACATAACACCCTGCTGTGTAGAAACTGATAGCGCCTGGTTGTGATTTGGGATTGTCCGGCCGTAATGCTTATGCCATTCCATCCCCATCCTGCAGCCAGTGACAGGCATCGAGGCGTACCTTGGGGTCTTCGGCCCCAGCGTTCACCCCATTCTCCTATACTGCACCCATCTCAGCGTATTTCCTTATGGAATGGGGTGAGTATAAGGTCTGAAGACCCCAAGGCACACCGCAACACTTGTTAGTGTCTGCAGAGTAGGGTGAGGTGAAATGGCATGAACGTTATGGCTGACGACCCAAAGCCACACCCCCAATGCCTGTCACTCTCTGCAGGGTGGGGGTGGGGTTGGTGTCAGTTTAATACTTCACTGCCATTCCTATTATGCATCTCTGTAACTCCTGCACTGCCAATGCCAGCAAGCCAACATCTGGCATTGACAAATGCTTGTTTAGAATTGAGAAATGACTTTCCAGGCTAGCTTATATTGTTTAAGTTATATTTTTCTACTGAATCGATTGCAGGCTATTCGATGTCTCAAGTAAGTTTTTATGCTCATTTTTTTCCTGGTTACCCTGTGTTTACTAATGTTATTGTTATTGAACTGTCCCTTCACTACTGCCTAACTGTTGACTTGAACGGAAGTTATATTGTTGTTGTATTTTTGTCAAAACAAATAAAAATCTATTATGGAAAAAAAATAAGTGCTCTGTGGGCGTTCCTCTAGGTCCATTCCTGTTTTACCAGAACAGTACAGCACTGTATTGTTTGCGTATATGACAGTAGATACATCATTACATACAGTTGGTAAATCATTAATCGATTCTGCATTAGTAGCTCAGTCATTATGAACTTAGAAACGTTCTTACTGGTATGTTAATAAAGGAATAATGCATGACAGAGTGTGTGTCGTGCTGGGATAACATCATGCCTCAGGTTGTTGGGCACGAGGCTACAGGCTGAGTGCATCCAACACCCGAGAAGTGATGTTATCCTAGCATGACACACACCCTGGAGTGCATTATTCCTATTATACAATGGCTAGTTTGGGAAGGAAAAAAAAATAATAAAAAGTGCAGTTACAACCACACGTTTAATGAAGTTTTCAATGTACAGCGTATGAATACTTGGGGTAGTGCTTAAGTGCTGATGTATTTGTTTGGCAAGTGGGTGGTGGTGCTGAGTTTGTCAGCTGTCTCCTTAGTCTGTTCTTTTTATATCTGGTTTTCACTGTCCCCTCTGCTGTCTACCTTATTTAGCTGCCCCCCCCCACCACCAATTTGCAGGTCATGCATTGGATCCCTGTATTTCTGTATTTTCCTGTCAGTCACCCCCACCCACACATACACACACACACACTGTCACTTAACTATGCTGGTTGGCTCCCCCGACCCACCTGCTTTCGCTCAAGGTCTCGATAAGTGACGGTTCTGTTTCACGTTGTACAGTCAGCAGCGACTGAATTTTGCATTTACTGTTTGTACCAGGACAGACATCTCAAAGTAACAGACTGAAGCCACTGGCGCCGCTCAGTAAGTTCAGCTCAGAGTCAGATCGCTCTATGTACCACAAATGTATTGTAGCGAGTAGTGTGGCGCAACTTTCTCACTAAATGGAGCCACGCAAGTCTGCCATCTTCCTGACTCCCAAACTTTTCAGAATTAAAGTAAGTACCCACTGATAAAATTAAGACTTTTCTTTGTGAAAAGCTTAATCGGGGGGGTAAGCCTATGGGGGCGGGGGTCGCTATTATTTCAGCAGTTTCCCTTTAAGTTTCCCTAGGAGCTTTGCATGCTAGTATTCATTACATTAGAACTTGTGAGCAGCCCACACTCAATGAATCCTACAGTATAATCCAACTTCTTATTTGAAGTTTCAACTGGCCTGCTGGTGCAGCAGTAACGCTACCGCTTGTGGCACCAACTACCTGGATTTATGCATGAACTCTGGCTGTCAGAGAGTCGGCTGGGGGGGGGAGGAGGAGGATTGAGTCTCTATAAGACTGCCTCCTCCTCCTCCTCCTCCTTCCTGGAGATGGGAGGCTGCTGTGCCCAGTGTAGTACTGTCCCGTAGCAGCAACTGGGTACACAGGGACAGCAATTCAGGGGTGAGAGGAGCGACAGCCACTGATGTCCCACATGTGGGTGTGCGCGTGGGATGCGTCGGGGCAGCATTGCACTTCCTCTCTCCTGGGGAACATATAGGAGGAGGATAAACATGGCTGGCCAGCATGACGGGACTGACCCCTCGCAGGCTCCGTACCCGGCTGTACGAGGTGCCTGCTGTCTGAGGAGCTTGTCCCTAGTCCAAGGGGAGGGTCACCCCTGCCATGGGGGGAGTAAGCCATGAGGAAGTCTAGGAGTTGGATGGTAAGTCTGTACGGGACGAGGGTGACGAGACTGAGGGGGGGGTCTGTCCCTGATGATGGGGTCAGCCCGGGGTGAAAATGCAGAGTACAAACTCAAAATAAATAAATAAATGTGAAGTTTGAGGGCTTCACATCCAGTAATGCTGCATGTTGTTAGTTATGTCGTTTTTGTTGCCTAGTAAGTGATTTGACATAAAAAATGTATACTTTTAGAAACAACCTGGGAAAGTACATGTCAAAACACAGCATGTAATACAACAGCGAGTGAGACTGATCTTACTTCTTACATGATGGGGGGGGGATACTGACAGCAACCAAACAGGAAAGGGATCTGAGGGCAATCAAATCTGATGACCTAAAGGTGTCCAAACAATGTGCCAAGGCAGTGGGGAGAGCCAGTGGGGTACTGGGGTGCATAGGGAGAGGCATCACTAGCAGGAGGAAGGAGGTGGTGATGCCTCTGTACAAATCATTAGTGAGACCTCATCTGGAGTACTCGTCCAGTTCTGGAGGCCGATCTTTGTAAGGACACAGAAAGGGTGGAGGCAGTTCAGAGGAGGGCAACAGAAATGCTGCAGGGCCTGCACCATAAGTCATATGAGGCGAGACTGGAGGACCTCAGTATTTATACCCTGGAGGAAAGGGGGGGGATATGACAGAGACCTTCAAATATCTCAGTGGCATAAATAATGTACAGGAGGGTTGCATCTTTTGGAAAAAGAGATGTTCTAGAACAAGGGACCATGATATGAGGCTGGAAGGGGGTAGACTAAGGGGCGAAATGAGGAAGTATTTCTTCACAGAAAGTATGGTGGATGCATGGAACAGCCTCTCAGTGGAGGTGGTGGGGGCAAATACGGTAGGGGAATTCAAAAATGCATGGGATAGGCATAGGGTAACCCTGGTGAGAGGAAAGAGATCAAAGCCGGACATCAAGTAGGGTCTGTGGTTTCTGCAGCATGTAGAGAAATAGGGAAGGCTGGGTGGGCCCTGTGGCCTCGTCTGCCATCAAGTTCTGTGTTTCTGTGTTTCCTGTAAAATATTGATAATGGTAGTCCGCTTCATTTTGTATTGTTGCATGCAAAATGTATAAATAATAAAAAAAGAATAATACATAGTTAGTACAGCACAGCAGAGAAGTACCTGAATAGTGCATACAGCAACACAGAAAAATATGCAGAAAGCATAATACAGGGTAACAGCATGAAATACCAACATAAGGTGTAGAAATCGTGTTGCCAAAGGTGGCTAATTAAAAAAAAAAAAGTCCTGTTTAAAGTAGTTGGGTAGCTGTAGTGACTGGAGAGTGAGGTTACATACAGAGTGTTATTTCAACTTTTCATGGGCCCTAGCAAAAGGGCAACTTGTCTTGTGATGTTCAAACTTGCTCAGCCTGTTTATAAATCCTGTTTGATTTGCTGCTTTGGCAGCCCTGGAAAACCTCCCTGTCAGAGTGCATTAGTGCGGACGAGATTAATCATTACAGCAGATTCGGCCAAGCAGCTTTGCATCAAAGTGACTCAGAGAACGTGAGCGCTCTCAGCTAGAAATGTAGCCTCAGATGGAAAACTACTCACTGCTTACGCAACACCATGATTCCATTAGTATTGTGCGTATCGCCCCATACGTGCAAGGTTTAGTGCTGGCCAGTGGACCAAGAATCTGCATTTTACTTGGCAAGAGAAAATTGAGCTGTCTGTTTACCTTGAAGGTGGGCAGTGTAAATATCCCTAAAGAGTCAGAGTCTTTCTGTCTCTCTCTCTCTGTTTCAAAACCTGTTTAGTTTCATAACTGTATGTTATCTGTTAAAACTGCTGTGATTTTCGTTACTGCTCTGTCTATTGTATATCATGTATTTATTGTTCTCCCTTTGTCCCCCGGGTCGCACCTGGAAACGAGCTCTGGCTCAGTGTGCCTTTCCCAGTTAACACATTTTAAATAAATAAAAATAACAAAACTCTCTGTGAACATTACATACTGTAGTAAACTATAAATGTCCACAGAAAGTTTAAATCATGCTTGGTTGACTGCTGCCTGGTTTGCGCCAAACAATCATTACGCGCTGCTGCTGATTAGTACTCGAGAAAGTAAGCGTGATACTGTAAACACAAATGCTTTTTGTTTTAAATACATATTTAGTTTAGTTGCCGTATTGGATCTTGTAAGAACAGATCCAGAAGCAAATGGTTTGATACCTTTTATTGGACCAACATTAATGTTACAAAAAGAACAAAGTGCCTAAGCTTTTGGACCAACCAAGTCCTTCCTCAGAAGCTTATGGCAGTTATTTAGAAAACCACATACTATTAACACCCAGATCATACATTAAAAAAAAAACAAAAAAACAGAAAGAATCCTCATTGCTTTAAAATACTCCTTTAAACTATTAACTGAAGTTTAAATAAGAACCAGATTTTACCAGTTTGCTAGTGGCTGAGAAGCCTTCCAAGGTCAAATGTCCACAGAATAAGGTAAGAATCTTAATCCAATGAGAATTCTTTCTGTTTTTTTATGTATGATCTGGGTGTTAATAGTATGTGATTTTTCTAAATAACTGCCATAAGCTTCCAAGGAAGGATTTGGTTGGTCTGAAAGCTTAGGCACTTTGTTCTTTTTGTAACATCAGTGTTGGTCCAATAAAAGGTATCAAACCATTTACTTCTGGTTTTGTTTTAAATTCATTTAACGTGTTGGGTGATATAGGAACATCTGCAGTACAGTACTGGGTCCGTTTGTTGCAGGGAATCAGCAGCAGTTCTGCAGTACATGGTTCCAGGGAGGAGTAAACGTCAACTACAATCAGCAATCGGCAGTCAGCGTTGCTTGCATTCGGTTTCTTTCTTGTGGGGTGATTGTTTAGGGGCGATAGGCAACCTCAGACTCAGTAACATGGTATGATCAGTGTGTTTTTTTGGGGAATGCAGTAAGGGAAGATAGATAGATAAAAACCTTCATTGTAGGGATGTTGATATGATCTATCCACACTTTCTGGCAGTTGTCTTTTCCTTTAAGACTGGCCGGAAATGTCTTCAAGCTGGCTCCTCCCACCTACCCATCTGGGTGGTAATTCCCTCGGCTCTGCCCCATGACACCAGATCTTCCTTTCCGCTGGAAAAAGCAGGTTCCCTCCTTACCACTCTCATGCTGAGTAGGTCCTTGCGACTTAAATCTTCGGATTTACTTCCTGAACAGTTTGGAATTCTTTGTCTTCAGCTCAATCACCGATTGCAACCATGATGGACGACAAGTCTGCTCCTGGGTTCCGCCGGTGCCCCTGCGGGCAGAAGATGTCCCGAACAGATCCGCACTCCACGTGCGTCTACTGCCTGGGGCATGAGCACGATCCCCAGGCCTGCAATTTTTTGTCGCTCCTTTCATCCCACCATTCTCGAGGACTGTCTAGCCCAACTCATGTTAGGCTGACCGAGCGAACAAAACCCTCCGGTCAAATCCAAGGATACCCATTGGGTGGTCCCCGTGGCTGCGGAGTCTGCCAAACAGCTTGCGGCATTTGAGGAGGCAGTGGCCCAGGCCGCATCCCACTCCTCCTCCTCCGCTTCTGCCTTTGTGCTGCTCCAACTGGGCTCTACTTTTACGAGGTCCTTCAAAGAACTATGCCACTCCCTGACGACCCTTGGTCAGGAACCATCCGGGCACAAATCTAAGTCCAAGAAATGGTCTTGCCATAGTTTGTGGGATCGAGAATGCTCTCAGTCAAGAGCTTTGGATTCCCGTGCTTCTCTGGATCCGACCTCGGTTGAATACTTGGCCTAGCCCGCCAGCTCCACAATAACTCTGTCAGGCTAGTTGGCTAAGATGCTGTTGGATCTTCTGGCTGGGATTTTTCTCGAGCCAGTCAACCAGTTGTCGACTGAAAAGACTGACATTTATTTATCTAGGACTCCGGTCCTGACTCAGACCATTGGAGGGACGGATCAGTCCACTGACCCACCACCTCTGGTCCCTGACCAAGACCCGGAGGAACATCAGTGATCTTACTTTGAGAGGGTTCCTGCAGTAGGTCTTCACATATAGGACTGCGCCCCCTGGTGTCTGGTCCGCACGGCAAACTTGTAGATAGCAATCATCAGCAGGGACTGCCCCCAACGTCGGGGCGTCATGACGTCAGCCCGACTATAAAAGGGGTGGTCCCGTGCCTGCGCTCCAGTTTTTTCCCGCCGTCGCCTCAGTCATGTTCGGCTTGCATCAGAACAGCAATCTAACGTCTGTGTTATATTTCTCAAAGTATTTCTTTGCCTCTTGTAAAATTCTCAAGATTTTTCTTCAATTTGATGTCTTCTAGACGAAGAAAAAGTGCTCTAAGTGCGGCGTAAATCCGCATGGGCGACATTCCGCTGCCTTCTCTGCCTCCGGTTCAAGCACGACGTCCAGGAGTGTTCCATCTGCCAGGCCTTCAACCAGGCGACCAAGTCCAGGCGCAAGAGGACCCTTGAGGCCCATCTTTGACCTAAGCAGCATCTATGGAAAAGGAGCTTCAAAACTTAGGGAAAAGTCGTCGTCGCCAGCCCCAAAGAAAAAGAAAAGTAAGGACAAGCACCGGGACAGGAGTCCATCGCCATCTGAGAGATCGGCAACAGTGAGTACTTTTTCGGGAGCCCCGTCTGCTTCTTTAGGCTGGGCCCCTTCTCCCCCTCCTGCCGAGGTGAGCAGGCAGCCAGGGGTTGCCTCCTTGGAGGTGGTAATTCTGTCGACTGATCCTGCCGGTAAGTCACCCCTCACCTCTGGCGAAGGGCGCATGGCCTCCGCCGATCAGACTAGCGGCAGCCTTCCCGCCGTCTCTAGCCCAGCCGGATCTGTTCCTTCGAACGCCAGCTCCTCCGACGCCCACATAGATCCGTCCACTCTCCTGTTGGGCTCCAGTTTGGCCCCCGGCATTGGACAGAGTGAGGGACCAGTCAACCCGTTGTCTCCCAGGGTCCTCCACCCTGAGAGACTCACCACCCCGACCCTTTGCTGTTTGCTTCCAGCAAGTGGCTCAGACACCTGCGTGGGGGCCTAGTGTCTCCCCTTCCTCGCCAGGTCTTCTTCCGTCGCCGGAGTTCATTCCGCTGCCGACAGAGGACCCAGGTATGGAGCCTCCACCCCCCAATACTTCAGGCGTGCTCCAGGCCCCAATGTCCCATTCAGGCTCCACGGCAACTCCCCCTGTGGGTCCTTCATCTGGGTTCATTGCCCAGGAACCCCCTTTACCGCCTGCAGGCACCCCTCTGTTGGTTATTAAATATCCGACGCTGGGCCAGGTGCCTACGTCGCCGGGTTTCCCTACGCCGGATTTTCCGACACCAGGCTTTCCGACGTCATCATTCCCAACGATGGGTTATCCTACTCCAGGACATCCCACGCCGGGTTACCCAGGGTACTCGAATTATCTGTCCTGGCACTATCCTCAGTACCCGGGTTATCAGAGTTATCAGACACCACCTCCTCCTCCTCCTTCTCCAGTGCCGGAACCTGAGTCCGTCCCTCGGTGGTGGAAAGAGGCTAGAGCGCAGCTTGTGTCAGAGTTAAGACAGTCGGTGAGGCAGACACCATCTGTCAGGGTGACCTCTCCATCGCTTCCTGCTACCAGAGCCTCAACCTCTATTGCGGTAGGCACTACTGAACCAGACCCTTCCGTTCCTTCTGGCTCTGATTCCTCTGACACTAGTTCTGACTCAGACGTATCGGACCCCAGATCTCCCGTGGAGGTTCCTCCGAAAGACTCCCCAAAGTCCCCTCCAGAGGATCCTTCTTTCGGAGACCTGCTACGTTCTATTCAGGCGGCTGGTGGTTGGCCATCCAAAGAGGTTGATCCCCAAAGAAAACGTCTTGTGGAGCACCTGGATCTGGCCACCTCGGACCCTATTCCCATTCCGCCGTGGATGGAACCTCACGAGGACCTTGTTACCACAGTCTGGCAACACCCGTCCTCCATTCCCGTGGTCTTCCGCAAAGCTGACTACACCTGTTATCCTCTGGAAGGGATTTTTCACCTGAACTCCCATCCCAAGGCTGATTCTATGGTCATCACGGCAGCTCACGACTGTTCAGCCCAGCCCAAACATCTGAGTTCTTCACCTCCTGACAAGGACTCGCGTCAACTCGACCAGTTTGGACGCAAAATTTATTCTTCTTCTTCTTGTGCGATATGTTCCCTTAATTATGACTTGCACATGGTCACCTTTCAGAACGCTTCTCTTTTGGAACTAGAAAGGGACCTCCAGGATGTTCAAGATGAAACCCTGAGGAAGCAGCTCTTGGATAAAGTACGGATGGAGAAATCCTGGTGTCACCACGTCCTTCGGGCTACTTACGACTCTGTGGATTCAGTGGCAAGAGCAGCTGCCACGGGGATCTGCCTCCGATGCCTCTCCTGGCTCCGTATAGCGGGACTGGCACAGGATGTGCAGTCCTCTCTGTTGGATGCCCCTTTCAGGGATTCCATCCTTTTTGGCAGCGATGCTAAGGACGACATTACTGGGCTGCAGGAGAGTGGACGCTCCTTGCGGGACGTCCGTTCCTTATACAAGACGGGACAAAAAAAGCAGTCCTTTTGCCGCCAAAGAAGGTGGAACAAATCCCAGGCTAAGCGTCAAGCAGGGAAACGTGCACCTGGATCGGGGGCTCAAACCCCACAGACCAAATTTCAAAAACAGGCCTCTGGGGCTAAAGCTCCCTTCCCCTTGGCATCCTGACTCCTTTCCCCTCCTTCCACTACCTCCAGTACATCAGGAGGAACCGTTTGGAGGGAGGTTCGGCCTCTACCTGGAAGGCTGGAGGTCCATCACCGCAGAAAATTGGGTGCTTCAGCTCATCCAGCGTGGTTACTCGATAGAATTCAGCCAAATTTCAACCCCTCAACCACCAGGACGGTCCTTCTATCCCTGGGATCAGGTCCCCATAGTTGCTCAAGAGATTGAGGCACTTCTCCTAAAGAAAGCCATAGAGCCTGTCCCGTTAAGCCAAATAGGAAGGGGATTCTACTCCCACTTCTTCCTGGTTCCAATGAAAACAGGCAACCTGAGACTGATCCTGGACCTCAGCACACTAAACATCTTTGTCGAGTACAAGAAGTTTTGAATGTTGACCCTTCAGGGGCTCCTTCCCCTGCTCCATCAAAACTTTTGGCTGTGCTCCCTGGACATGCGGGATGCTTACCTGCATATCCCTATCCTCCCGGCCCACCGCCGCTTTCTCCGCTTTGTTTTCCTGGAGAAAAATTTTCGGTTCAGCGCACTCCTGTTTGGTCTTTCTTCGGCCCCACGAGTGTTCACCAAATGTCTAGCGGTGGTGGCGGCCTTTCTGCGCCGCCAGGGCATTTATGTCTTCCCATACCTGAACGACTGGCTCCTCTCAGCACCCTCTTCTGCCAGCCTGAACAGGGTTCTCTCTTTCACTCTGAGCTTGTTTGCTTCACTGGGCATAACGGTCAATTTTCCCAAGTCCCAGCTAGTACCCTCACAGAGACTCCAGTTCATTGGAGCTGTACTAGACACACTTCAGGGCAAGACTTTCCTACCATCAGATTGGGCCGAGACCCTTGCTTCTCAAGCCACACTGGTGGCACAGGCCTGATGGATCCCTGCACACTTGGTGCTTCGCTTATTGGGTCTGATGGCAGCCACCATTTCGACAGTCCCAATGGGCAAGCTTCACATGAGGGTCACCCAGTGATCTCTTGAGTCCAATGGGACCAGAGGATGACGACATGAACCAAAAGTCATGATCTCCAACAGCCTCCAAAGAGATCTACGCTGTGGCAGGATCTCTCGAATTTGTCGAGGTAGGTCCATTTCCTTCTGGCAGTTCCAACTCAAATTCTCACTATGGACGTCTCAGATCTGGGCTGGGGTGCTCATCTGGGGCTCACAAGACACAGGGATCTTGATCCGATCAAGAGCTGATGCTCCACATCAATGTTCTGGAGACCAGGGCGGTTCTTTACGCACACTCCAGGCATTCCAGTCGCTGCTGGTTCCGGGATCTATCTTGGTACAGATGGACAACATGTCCACCGTCTGGTACATAAACAAGCAGGGGGGAACCAGATCTTACCCTCTTTGCCGAGAAGCCATGAGGGTGTGGTACTGGGCTATTCAGCACAGCCTTTATCCGACAGCAGTTCACGTTCCGGGCATCACCAAGCGTACATTAGGGAGCATAGAAAGGTTAAGGGAGGGATAGTGAAGATTAATAAAGGAGAGGGGAGGTGGGCAGAGGGAGACAGTGAAAAGGCAGAGATACTGAATGAATACTTTTGCTCGGTATTCACAAAAGAAGATGAGGAGGAGTTACCTAAACCAGACAATAGAAGCACTCTGGGTAGGGGGGTTGACACCAGTCCATTCACAGAAGAAAGAGTCCTGAAAGAACTCCTAAAACTCAAGGTGGACAAAGCAATGGGGCCTGATGGGATTCACCCCAGAATCCTAAAAGAACTAAGGGAGGAACTAGTGACACCACTGACCACGCTTTTTAACAAATCATGGCAGGATGGGGTGGTACCTGAGGACTGGAGGACGGCAGATGTGATTCCCCTTCACAGAAGTTGGAGCAAGGCAGAAGCAGGAAACTACAGACCTGTAATTTTGACCTCAGTGGTAGGGAAAATGATGGAATCACTCCTGAAAGAAAGAATTGTTGAGTACCTAGAGGCCAGCGGGGCACAGGACCCAAAGCAGCACGGATTTACAGCAGGAAGGTCATGTCAGACGAATCTAATTGATTTCTTTGACTGGGTGACCAAAGTAATAGACCAGGGAGGGGCTGTTGATATGGTCTACCTAGACTTTAGCAAGGCATTTGACACAGTCCCGCACAAAAGATTAATAATCAAGTTAGCCAGCCTGGGAAGCAAACTGGCTGCACAACAGGACACAGAAGGTAATAGTGAATGGAACATATTCCGAAGAAAGGGGGGTTACTAGTGGAGTACCTCAGGGCTCAGTACTGGGTCCAGTCCTCTTTAACATCTTTATAGGTGACATTGCAGAGGGTCTGGAGGGAAAGGTATGCCTCTTTGCAGATGACACAAAGATCTGTAACAGAGTTGATATACAAGAGGGGTAGAAAAGATGAGAAGGGACTTGGCAAGGTTGGAGGAATGGTCAGACATATGGCAACTTAGATTCAATGCAAGAAGTACAAAGTAATGCACCTGGAAACAAAACCCAGGAGAAGAGTACACAATAGCAGGGAGGTACTAACAACAGAAATGGAAAGGGACCTGGGGTAGTCATATCAGATGACCTTAAGGTGGGTAAGCAATGTGAAAAGTCAGTAAAGTGAGCCAGGGGGATACTGGGATGCATAGGAAGAGGCATCACAAGTAGAAAAAGGGAAGTGGTTATCCCTCTATACAGACAGTTGGTGAGACCCCATCTGGAGTACTGTGTGCAGTTTTGGAGACCTCATCTACGCAAGGACATAGGATGGAAGCAGTCCAGAGGAGGGCAACTAAAATGGTGCAGGGTCTGCAGCAGAAACCATATGAAGAGAGAGAGAGCTTAATATGTATACTCTTGATGAAAGGAGGGACAGGGGACATGATAGAAGCGTTCAAGTACCTCAAGGAATCAACAAAGTCCAGGAGGGTAGCATCTTTCAGAAAAAGATGTGTAAGAACAAGGGCACAATTCAAAGATAGAGGGGACTGCTCAGGGGTAATGGGGAGAAATTTTTTTCATGGAGAGAGTGGTAGATACATGGAACAGCCTTCCTGAGGAGGTCGATGGGTCTAAAACAGTGGGGAATTCAAACATGCATGGGACAGACACAAGGCAATTATAGTGGGGGTTGCAGGAAGTAGGCTGTTGGTTAACTAGAATCTGCAGCTTATCCAGTAGGTAGGTAGGAAATGGGCAGACTGGGTGGGCCAAGTGGTCCTTATCTGCCGTCAAAGTCTATGTTTCTATGTAGTCGAAGATCTCTTTCTTCGATGGGGTCGGCCAGAGATGGATCTGTTTGCCTCCCCATACAACGCAAAACTACTCGTCTTCTGCTCACTCGTTCCCAGGCATTGTCCTTTTTATCAAGACGCGCTGTCTCTTTCATGGACAGGGAGGTTTCTCTACATCTTTCTTCCCTTTTCTCTAATTCAGAAGGTCCTGGTGAAACTTCAACAAGAGGGGCCCACGCAATCCTGATTGCTCCTCTTTGGCCACGCCAAATTTGGTTCCCTCTTCTGCAGGAATTGACACTGGAACTTCCGGTTCCCCTGCCCATTTCTCATGAGCTTCTGACTCAGGAGCAGGGCACCCTGGTGCATCCGAGTCTTCAGTCTCTCCACCTTCATGCGTGGCACCTGTGGACATAGCGATTTCTCGCTGTGGGGTCTTTTCGCAGGTTGCGCACATTCTAGTGGAGGCCTGAAAACCCTCCACTAGATCCACTTACGCTGTGAAGTGGAAGAGGTTCACGATATGGGCCCAAGCAAGGAGCTGGGATCCATTTTCGTGCTCGGCATTCCAGGTTCTAGAGTACCCTTGCACATCTGTCTGAGGCGGGCCTTAGTTATTTCTCCATTAAGGTCCACCTCTGTGCGGTGTCGGCCTACCACCTTCCGGTGGAGGGCAAAACATTGGCTCAACTGGGGGTTGCCAAAACCTTTTTGAAAGGCAGTCTTCATTTGAAACCTCCGATCCGGAATCCTTGTCCTCCCTGGGACTTGAATTTCATGCTCGAGAAGCTGACCTTACCACCGTTTGAACCAGCTTCTTCTTGCGACTTGCATATCCTCTCCTGGAAGACCTTGTTTTTAGTCGCTGTCACTTCGGCCAGAAGGGTTTCCGAATTACAGGCCTTCGTATGTAAAGAACCTTATCTGATTTTTCATAAGGACTGAGTAGTCCTTTGGACTAACTCTTCTTTTTTTGCCCAAAGTTGTTTCAGAAACCACTTTGAACCAGAGCATGGAATTACCGGTATACTGTCCACAGTATTCCAACAGGGGGGAACATCTGCTGCACACACTTGATGAGCACCGGATCCTGAGGTACTACACAAACAGGACTAATGAGGTTAAGAAATCTAACCAATGGTTCGTAGCCTTTGCCCCTCAGTGCCAGGGCAGGGCTATTTCCAAACAGACCATCTCCCGATGGCTCACTAACTGCATCCATTTTCAGGTACCACGAAATATGGAAATCCTCTTCGGGGCAGTCAAAGGCCACTCCACCCGTGGCGTGGCGACCTCTATTGCCTTTTTCAGGAATGTGTCCATGGCAGAGATCTGTGCCGCGGCTACCTGGTCGTCTGTTCACACCTTCAGTAAGCATTACAGTCTGGACATTGCCTCTCGGTGCAGAACTGGCTTTGGACTTGCGGTCCTGCAAGACCTTCTGTCATGATTACTCTTGGTGACTTCTCCTCCTCCCGGATGCACCTATGCCTTATTTTACTTTGGGACTGCTTGGTATTCAGTCTTATATGTGAAGACCTACTGCAGGAACCCTCTCGAAGTAAGATATAGCAGTTACGTAAGAACTTACCATAACAGTAGATCTTCGAGAGAGGTTCCTGCAGTAGTCTAGTTTCCCTCCTTCCCCGGTTTTGGATGCTTTACTTTCCATTCTGTCTAGTCCGGCTGGACTAGAGTGGAAGCAGCCATGTCATGGTTAGCCCCAGAGCATCTGCAGGAAGGATCCCATTTGTCTGCCCAGAGCCGATGGTCATCCTGACGATCGATGCCTCTCATGGGCTGGGATGCCCACCTGGGGAACACGAGTCCATGGACTCTGGACCCCCAACCTGCTGGAGCTCTGAGCAGTTCAGCTAGCTGACTGCCTTTGCTTCTCATATTCAGGGTCAGGTGGTCCAGGTCCAGATTGACAACAACACAACCATGTACTACCTCAACAAATAGGGTGGGACGCCTCCTGCCATTGTGCAAGGAAGCTGTCGCGTGTGGACCTCGTGCACAACCTGGGGGCCAGTCTGCTAGCCATCCATGTGGCAGGGGCCTCCAACCAGCTGGTGGATGCTCTCAGCTGTGTGGGCGAGTGTCTCTCAAGTGGTCTCTCCACTCAGAGGTAGAACAGTCTGTTCTCCCAGTGGGGCACCCCTCAGGTGGACCTGTTTGCCTCAGGGAGAGCATAAGCTGATGCTGTTTTGTGCCCACCCCCTCAGCAGGAAATGCTGCGGGGAATGCCTTCTCCAGGCCCTGGACCCCGGCCTCTTCTGTGCCTTCCTCCACTTCCCTTGATTCACAAAGTGTTGATCAAGGCCAGGAGGGACAAGGCACAAGTGATCTTGGTGACTCTAGACTGGCCCCGCCAGTTTTGGTACCCCGATCTCCTCGGCCTCAGCAGCAGGCTCCCGAGACGTCGTCCTCTCCACCCGGACATGCTCTCCATCAATCAGGGGAAGGTACTCCATCCGGACCTTCAATCCCGGCCCCCGACAGCCTGGTTCCTGAGTGACTAGAGTTCCAGGCTTTTGGTCTCTCTGAAGATGTCCTCACTGTTGTGGAGGCATCTTGGAAGGAGTGAACCAGGAAATGCTACGCCTTCAAATGTAAGAGATTCTCCATTTGGTATCAGGGCAAGGGGTTGGACCCTTTGTCCTGTCTAGTGGCTAGCATTCTTGATTACCTGTGGTCCCTCTCTGTCAGGCCTTGGTCAGCAGCCCATAAGGTGCACCTGGCAGCCATCTCTGCTACTGGCGTGGGCTGGTCAGCAGTCAGTGGCACAGGAGAAGGTGGTCAGTGCTTTTTGAGGTCTTGACCACATTTCCCCCGGTATATGAACCACCACCACCCTGGGATCTGTTGCTGGTTTTGGCAAAGCTCATGGGCAAGCCATTTGAACCGATGCACAGGTGTGACCTGTCTCATCTGTCGTGGAAGACCGCCTTGCTGGTGGCTATCACATCAGCCAGAAGGATCAGTGAGCTCCAGGCGTTTTCGGTGGAGTCTCTTTACCTGATCTTCCACAGGGACAAGATTGTCCTGCACCCCAACCCAAAGTTCCTCCCGAAGGTTGTGACAGAGTTTCACCTTAATCCGGTGGTTAATCTCCCAGTGTACTTCACCAATCACACTTCAGAGGCTGAGCACAGGCTCCATACTTTGGAACTTGTGGTGAGCACTTGCCTACTATAAGCAGCGCGCGGCTGGAGTTGGGAGAGGTTCTCCAGTGATTTGTCACCTGTGCTGAAGCCGCACCTGGCAGACCAGCAGCTAAGTGGATGTTTGGCAGGTGGACTGTATCTTGCATCGACCTCTGCTATAGGTTGCTTGGTGGGGAGGCCTCCTGTAGAGACTAAGGGCTCATTCCACCCACCATACCGGCTGCTACCTGGAGGTCAGCACACACCTTCATTTCCCATTACCACATTGACCTTGAGTCACGCTGGGATGCTGGTTTTGGGGCCTCAGTTCTCCAATCTCTGTTCACTAAGTAAGGGGTGTCTGCCTTGCCTCCCTCCCTCCCTCCTCTGGGAAAACTGCTAGGAGTCTGCCAGAAAGTGTGGAAAGAGCATCATATTCGCATCCCTAGAAAAACAGGTTACTCACCTGTAATAGTAGTTCTAAGAGTGATATATGATGTTCATCCACATGGACCCACCCAGCCTCCCTAGCTTTGGTGCACAACACTGTTTCCAGCGGGCAAGATGTGATGTCATGGGGTGTAGCCGAGGGAGTTACCACCTGGGTGGTTGGGAGATGCCAGCTTGAAGACGTTCCTGGACAGTCTTAAAGGGAAAGTTAACTGCTAGGAAGTGTGGATGAACATCGTATACCACTCTTAAAACTACTGTTACAGGTGAGTAACCTGTTGTTTTGTTTTTTTTTCTTCAACAGAATTGAACTTTTAGGACCAATAGTCCCTGTTTAACAAAGTTGTCCTGAGATTTGAAGGTTACCAACAATACATTATGACACATACATTGCAAATAAATACTAGCGTACTAACATACTAAAAAGCCAGCAGAATAGGCCAAATGGTCTGTTCTGTCTGCTCAAAAGCCAGCAACCTAATGGCTGCTTGCCTTACCACCCCCCAGCTCCCATTACGATCTTCTTTAGTTTCAGTTTCCCCTTGTACCTGTCCCACCCCTTCTTGAATCCCTCCACTGTGCCCTCCTCCACCAGCCTCCCAGACGATGCATTCCACAGCTCCACCACCCTCTCAGTGAAAAATGCTTCCCACGCTCCCCCTGTAGTTTCCTCCAGTTTCACTCATAGCCCTTGTCCCCCACCCCTTCTTTAGCTTAAAAAGCTCCTTGGCTCCACTCCTGTTTATTCCTTTTAGATACTTGAAAACCTCTATCATATCTCCAGTGAGTAAAGCCCAAGCTCATCCAGTCTCTCAACCTTTACCTTTTTTGGTATTTACTGTACTTTTACTCCCCTGTTCATTCCCGTCACTCACCTTCAGTTCCTGACTTTTTACCTCATCTCCTGGATGTTCCTAGCTTACACCCAGCAGGGGCTGCTGGAAATGGAACAGCCCCCCACCGCTGACGGACTTCAAGCTTGATGCTGGGTTGGGTGTATCTTGTTGGCAGTATGGGGCCTTAGCGCATGAGCTGCTTTATGCTGCCATGTCAGTTTGTTTCCACCCATTTTCTCCCGCTCCCGGACACAGACAGTGGACTCAGTGATGTGTGCGCATGCAGATGCATGTCAGCGTACATCAGAGCCCATCTGAGTCCTACCTCCCCGTGCTCCAGCTGTACCGCCACCTGTGGCTACCCAGGTAGCAGCAGTGCAGTGGAGTCTGCAAACCCTCACTCCCCGAGGAAAGCATCCGCTGAATTCCTTTATGGCGACTGGGGCTCATTCTTGAACCTGGGTCATTAGTGTCACAAGTAGCAGTGCTACAAGCTGGCTAATCTTCACCTTTTCATTCTCTCCTGGGGCCATTTTGTGTCAGGTTAGCAGTGGTAGTACTGGACTTCATACAAGCTGTTGGAAGTATTGCGTTAAAGTGAGACATTTGGTTTTCATTAGTTTTTACCATGGGCTCACTGTTTTTTTTTGTGTGTGTGTTTTTGTGTTAACTGAACCTTGTTTCTGTTTACTGTACTGGATATCAAAGGAACTGCCTCACACACACACCCCTATCTGTTTCCCCTCCCACTGCTATCTGATGACTGACTTTCGCACTGTGTGCACTCAAATATACTGTGAAATAAACCACAAGCTGAAGTGTTGAAACTTTCCCTTACTGTCAAAACCATGATGATAGAATTCTGCTTGTGGCCAAAAGCAACAACATTTATTTAAACACAAGTTTTAATTTTTGTCAGCTTTTTTTATCTTTATTTTGGCAACTCCTTTCCTTTTTTTTTTTTTTTTTTGCTTTACAGCTATAATTCTTTTATTATGCTGTTGCCAGCCATGCTGTTTAGTTTTTAAGGGTATAGGGGCATGGTGTAGTAATGGTCAGTCAGTGGTGTGTGTGTGACATGGGAGCAAGCAGGCATGGCCCCTGCCTTGCATCATGTGTCCAGCTGTCCCCCCAGCTTATGTGTAGGATGTGGGGCTCTACAGTAACCTTTGTTTGGAGGCCATTACGGGGTCACAGTGGGTACATTTTTGGGGGGATTGATTTTGGGGGGGAGTGATTGGCAGGAAAAGTAGGACCGACGTGTTGCTGTTTGGCTGCTAACTCTACTTGCCTGGCCTTGCAGTAGGAGACGTCTTTGAGTCAGACCACAGCACCTTATGGCTTCTTCCTGTGCCACAGTGCATACGCTGGTCCTTGAGCTCAAAAAAATGAATTAGCCCCATCTGGCTACCTGGAGGTGAACCATAGCCCGAGGCAGTCTGGACTAAGCATGAGCTGATGCCGAATTTGACACTTTCATTGATTTCAAGGCCAAGTTTTGGGTCACTTTGGGTGACTCTGACCCTTTGGCAAATTAGTAAATAAATTAAAAAAAAAACTTCCATCCTGTTTGTTGTGGTCATGACTAGTTCTCTGAACCCCCCCCCAGCCCAGTCACTTCCTACCTGTGCCCCTTCCCTTGTGCTCCTCAGCTGCTGATACTGTGCCTGCCTAATAACATGATTTATTTTTTCGGTTTTGTTTACAACAGTCTCAGAGAATTTGGAGGATGGAGGGGGTTGAGGAGTGTCACATGAGATGCTCCTTCTTACAGCTTGCTAGACCCCCATACCAAGGACATATAAGTCAAATTTCCACTTACCTCATGGTTGCGCTGCAGGTTCCTCCATTTTGACGCCGTTCTGCCAACATTACCCGTGATGCCCGTTTACACAGCTGGTGCTGTGCAACATTGCAGGGTCAGTCTAAGGTTCAGGCTGTGCTTCCTGCGTTGCTGGCCGCACTTTCGCCAGGGCTGAATGGATTAAGGGGAACAGGTATAATATTTTTTTGCTGCAATGACTTGCGTGCCTGGCGGAGCAGTATGTTTACACACTAGCCCGTACGTGAACCCTCAGAAACACCAATCACTGTATGTAGTAGCAGAGTGACTTACAATGCTCCGGCAGCTGTTTACACAGTAGTATAAACGCTTCCTAAAGTATTTTGCCAAGGTACTATATCAAAGCCGAACTGAATCAGGTGGGGCTGAATCAAAGTCAGATTGAATTTAATGATCAACTTCTTCTAGGAGGCAGTATAGCACAGTGGCTAGGGCCGAGCTGCAATCGTGGAGACCTGGGTTTGAATCCACAGCCCCACTTGCAATGCTGTGTGGTCCTGAGCAAGTCACTTTACTTCCTTGTGCTCCCAGATTGCACCTGGAAACAAGCTTTGGCTTAGTGTACCTTTCCTGGTTAAACAATTCCCCTTCCCCCTCTTTCCTTCAGTGTGGAAAATTCCCCGGGCCAGAAAACGCAATGGTGAGATTGGTTCTGATGTGCGTCAAAAATTATAATAAACCAAGTAAAATCTCAAGTGGCCAAAATATCTGTATCTGTCTAGTACAACAGCCCAAGTCTTCAAAATGCTGAGAAATGTTTGTGCCCTCATGCATTTGTTTTGAGCCTCTGTGCGCCATGCTTCTCACCATGTTAGAAGCAGAGAGCCCTGGTCCCCAGTGATGTTATTGAGTGTGGGGTGGGGTGAGGGTGGAATAAAGGAAATTAAAAAAAAAAAAAAAGTTCTTGCCTTCAGTAATTTATTTTTGCAAGCAGTGTACTGTTACTTATGACATGTGGGTAACAGCACCCACAGGAAGTGATAGGCAGGAGATCAAAGCTGTGGGATCCCAAATATCCATGAGACATAACCGTAGTGCTCCAGTATGAAACTTCACCAGCAGATAGAAACCACTAGAACATATCCGATCAGGACATATAAGGCAGTCGGGATGACTGAGCCACAAAATGCCACCAACAGCCTAATATGGTTCAATTTCAGTTGGTTTCCACTTGTACCCGGACAAAGCTGAAAAAGGCAGACTTGCCTAATCCTTCTGTCCTGGTCAACAAAAACTAAATAAGCAAACAAAACAGCGGAAGAAGCCCTAAGCCGACAAAGGCCCAAGACTTTTCCTGCATATAGGGGTGGAACTGAGTAACATTCCCATATATGGGTAGGAACTGATTGACAGAAGCAACACTTGGGAAAAGAAATTACGAAGGTAAGAAATTTTTCTTCTCCAGTGCATAATATACTAACAAACTAACATAACATATTAAAAGCCAGCAGAATAGGCCAAATGGTCTGTCTTGTCTGCTAAAGCCAAGCAACCTAATGGCTGCTCGCTCATACACCCCCATGAATGCTTCTGTCACTCATAACATGTGGGATGTATGTAGCAGTATCGAAATTCATATGTGGGAGGAAAATAAAACAGAAACCAGGACCATTGGCCAATGGATCGGGCAAGAGCTAAATACTTACCCAGACCACACGGACTGGAGTCCCAGCTCAAGCTTGAGAGATCAAGAATGTCCCCTCTAAAATCCTAACCTGGCCAGGGAGAGAACTCTCGTGGAGAGGACAAAAGGAGCAAGTAGGGGGAAGTACAAAACAAACTACCAAAGTAACGTGGCAGGGATAAGGGAGTTGTAGGGAGACTTGCAGAGGTTGAAAAATTGGTCCAACGTCTGGCAACTGAAATTCAACACAGAAAAGTGTGCAAGATTATGTAGTTAGGGAACAAAAACCCCAGAGCAGAGTATTGGATGGTGGTGGGGAGGTATGTTGGACACCTCATCAGAGAAAAGGGACCTAGGAGTTGTCATTAGGTACTCCCTTAAACAAACCAGCCACTGTAACAGGATGCCGTGGTGCATCGGGGGAGTACTTGACAGTAGAAGTTGGGACCTTTTAAAGTTAAGCTCTGACAACACCTCACATCACTTGGTGTATATGACTGTCAAATCTAAACGTCCGTGTGTGTTTTTCCTGCTAATCTCTTAGGCCCTGTCCACACTACACCGCTTGCGCCCGGTAACGGATGCAATCCGTTACGGCCGTGGAGCGGTGCAGTGCGTCCACACCTCAGGGCGGTGTCTCATATGGACCGCACCGCCGGTTCACACATCGATCTGGGTGACTGTTACAGCGGCACCCGATCCCACAATGCAGCTCGCGCTGCGCTTGGTGCCCGCAGGGGACCGTTACCGGCAGTCCACACTACCACCGGTAACGTTACCAGAGCGGGATCGGTTTCATAACCGTTGTTGAAACCACCTCATATGTGGTTTCAACAACTGTTACGAAAACGCCTCCTGTAATGTTACAGGTGTAAACGCGACCTGTTACGGTAACGTTTTACACCCTCTGTAACGTTACAGAGGCGTAGTGTGGACAGGGCCTTAGAGGCACTTAGCATGTAACTCTGTGCTTAGTATTCTGCCCTTTAGCCTACCCCATACCCCTCCCTACCACCTTCCCACCCTGCTACTTATCCCCCATCCCACTACCCTCCTTTTCTTCTCCACTCCACCTCTTCCTGCCACCTTCCACCCTCCCTTGTCTCATTGCCCTCCCTTCTTCCCCACCTCACATTTTACCCACCACTCTCTACCCCTCACCCCTTACATGCACCACCCATCCCTCCAGCCCTATTCTCGATAATGTCTTCTTGGTTGCTTCTTGCTCCTCCCTCCGCCATGCTTCAATTTAATGTAATAGAAAGACAAGTCAGTGACTGCTTTGGCATTATTGTAATCCTATTAGTACCTACGATGTTATTTGTTGAGACTAGTTTTACTCTCTTTATGTGAGTATCCCATGTTGTAGTCCCAGTTGTATTTGTATGATATGTTGTTTAGTCCCAATTGTATGACATGTTTTTTGTACTGAACTGGACATAGAACTTTGTAAATGAGCTTCAGCTCAAAAGGTAATTGTAATTCCAAGATTGCATAAATAAAAAAAATAAAAATAGATCAAAGAAAGCACGAGGTACTATGGGTCGCTGAGAGGCCACACCTGGAGTACTGTGCCCAATTCTAGAGTCCCCACCTAAAGAAGGACGACGACGGAAGGTACAATGTAGGATAACCAGGATAATACAGTGCCAGGAGGGCAGATCCTATGAAGACTGGCTAGAAACACTGAACATGTATTCATTCAAAACCAGAAGAGAAAGGGGAGAGATGATCGAAACCTTCAAGTTCCTGAAAGGAATCAGCGAGGTGGACTGTGAGCAGCTATTTACCAGGAACAGATAAGCTAGGACATGGGGTTTCGAGTGGAGGTAAACGGGGGGTATATTTGTATTTTGTTTGTAAATATGTTCTGTACTCCGTATTATTATCAGACTGTACTCCCGTCTCCCCTTCCCCCCGGGACGCATCTAGAAACGAGCTATTGCAGTTCAGTATGCCTTTCCTGGTAAAACTCTTTACATAAATAAATAAGGATGCGAGGGATCATTATTTTACAGAAGGAGTGGCTGAGCCATGGAATGGTCTGCTGGCAGAGGTAGTGGGTGCCAGCAATCATAAGTGAATTCAAACACGGCTGGGATAGAGTCATGGGGATATCAGCTACTCAGTGGGAAGTGGGGGTGGAAGCACGGATAACAGAATGTGGAATAGTGTAAGCAGTGACTCCACAGAAACAATAGATCCTGGGGTATGATAGGGCAGTATGGGCAGACTGGATGGACCATCAGTCTTTTCTGCAGCCATTGTCTATGGTTCCATGTTTCTAAACTTCTCATGGGAAAATTCGCCAGATTTGCATAAACCATCCATGGATGCTACAAACAGGACAAAAATGAGTGCATCAGTCAAAAAATACTCAAAAGATGGTCATAGACCTGCTGTTGACAAAGAACAGTAATCAAATCCAGTATTGCGCAGTTCAGTCAGAGGCCGCAGGGCAAGGCCCTAATAAACCTGAGCAGTGGGCCCCCAGCCCCACGTAGGAAAGTGGTAAGCACCTGGCTGGAGGTGGATCATGAAACCAGATTAGACAGCCTTAGAGAGGTACTTGGAAGCTGTATGTCCACAGACAGACAGTAAACTGAAACAGCCTTGCATGGTAGTCCCCATGAGAAAAGGAGTCAGGCCGGGAGCACCTGAGAAGTGAGTATGGATTCCCTTGTGGCTGCCACACAGGAGTGCTGCAGGCTGAAGCAATGCTAAACTGGAAGGGTGCCTCTGGAAAGTCAAGGCGGAGAAGGCAGTACACTGAACCACCAGCGTACCAAGCCGATCCAGATATGCCCCCGGGATGAACAACTCTACTGGCATGGTAGTAACATAAACGCCCCAAAATATTCTGTTGTCATCAGGAGATTGGACAGCAATGGGACATAACCAGGTATTGCATGCGTCAACACTGGACTGGACCCTGCTGCTTGGCTTAATCAGAGCAGAACAACCCAGATCAACATATTCAGTGGTAACTAAAATCAGGAGCATGCCCCTTCCTCTGTGAGGAGGAGGAGTGCAGCAATGTTGAATAAGGGTGTCATTTGCAGAAACCAGCACAGAAACCAGCAGATATTAGTTTGCCTCCCTGACCCAGGGATGCCAACACCCCTCTGCGCCATGTATGCCAAACACAAGGGAGAAAATAAGGTTGATAAAATTTGAATGTGGAAGTACACCAAGACAGGACTAAACAGGTACATCAAACCCAGGATTAGATACTCTGAAAATTAGTCCCCCATCTTGGGGTTGCACAGGACTGCTGCTCACCAAACTGGCACAGCCAAAGAGGAGGTGGGAGTAATAGAAGGAACTACTGGTCGCCTACTTGGCCAGCATCAGCCACCATGAAAATCCATGGGATGACAACACTAGTTCTTATGTTGGACCGAACCATGGAAGTAGCCTGGCCACTGCCGGGGCGGGGGGGACTTCAAGTGACCAAACACAAATGCTGACAGATATAAACCCCAAAACAGCCAACAACTCATTGTGTCCCAAACAGAGCCCTGGAACTCAAGGACTGGGGTACAGAGCCCGCTTGAAAGTCGATGCAGGGACCCGCCAGACATATCAAAAGGAGGCGGCCCAGGATGACACCCTCCTACTCGGTATTTCAATGCAGTGAGATCTGCTGGCTCTGTGATTGCATCTTACTTTTCCTTGCAGTGTCCAAATTCTATTTTTTTTTTTTTTTTTTTTTGCTTATTCTTTTATCCTCCCAGCCGGCCACTGCCCCGGTGGCTGAGGCCCCACCACCACCGAGCTCCCCTCGTCGCTGTCCTGCTGTCCCCCTGTCTGGTGGCACCACATTGATGGGTGGGTGGGCCCTCCCGTGGTCATGACCGGGAGGGGAGACTTGCCTGCTGGTACTCCATTCCTCATGGGGCTGAAGCAAAGTCCCCAATTTAATAAATAACAGACAACAAATGCAGTTGTTAGTGGGAATAAGATGGGGACCAGTCACCCCACAGATTTGGACCTGCCTGGAGTATTCCAGGTAATCAGGGTGTCAAACTGACTCTGAACAGAGACCAGCCTGCTTCCCGAAGCCAGGTAACAGGCGGTCCACTTCCAAATCCAGTCTGAGACAGAAGAGAGACTCAATGGAGGGAATGCTGGCAGACTTGCAAAAGGAGCACGCAGGGGACAGATCGCAGGGAGAGCAACCCAGGAATGGGGGCCAGAACAGCCACAAATACAGACTGGTGTGTGCCTGAACAGGTCACAGAAACACAGAGATTGATGGCAGAGAAGGACCTCTAGGCCCACCTAGTCTTCCCATTTGCTCTACCTGCTGCAAAAACCACAGACCCTGCTTGACTTCTGACTCTACTGAATTCCCCCACCTACCTCCGCTGGGAGGCTGTTCCATGCATCCACCACCCTTTCTGTGAAGAAATACTTCCTCGACACCCCTTAGTCTACCAGCCCTGACCAGGAAGAGCCAGAGATGAGACATAAACCTCCTAGGCTGAGGGATGCTAGGAATGAAGACCAGCCAGGACTGCTCAGAGGGCAGACTAAAATCCTACTGGGCAGCTGGATAGATGCAGAACTGATCCTCAGGACATAAACAGACTCTGAGCACCTCAGAGAAAATTTACAGAGCTGCATCCAAAATAGACTAGTAGCTAGTGCCCTCATGGACATGTATATACAGACATTATCTGTACTAGATGTCGCTCACCAAATCAAACCCGGGGAGCCCTCTAGAGACATACAAACCAGGTGCCTGATATTAGGCCCCGCAGGCAGCATGACGGCACACTGACAGCATACCTGGTGGGACATGCATCGGGGTAGTTTTGAGGACTGGGAAACCCCTGGAGTCTGATGTACCAAAAATAACAGACTGAAGAGTCCCTTCTGTCAGAATGCCTGAGTAGCGGGAAAGGAATACCCAATGGCAGATGTGATCCCCATGGGCTGACGTAGCAGGCTGTGCTGTAGAGCTCCTGACAGGGAAGATGGCCCCATCATGGAGAAACATGGGGAAGGGAAGTTTTCGTATTCGTTGGGAGGGCCTCCAGCCACGTGTCGCCGCTGTAAATTCACCCATGGGGCCAGGGCAGGCTGCTTGCCAAGAAATAATCAACAGCTGGGCCACGGTGCGAGAATCCCAGGGCCAACAGCACCATTATGAGGAAGTGCATACTAGACCCACTCCCTTTTCCCTAGGTCTTGGTGAAAAACAGAGCCCAGGGCATGGAACAGCCTGCATCTTAGATCGAGATGTAACTTTACCCTGTATTTTGGCTGGCAGACACCAAAGAAGGCAATCCTAAATGGCCTCTCTGCCTGGACAGCAGCTGCCGCAGGGCGTGCCAGTGGGAGAGGAGTAAGAATGCATTACTGCCAAATGCTCCCAACACTTCACTGCGCTGTCACAGCGTAAGGGCGAGCACATCAGCTACCACCACCAAAGTATGGAAGGGGCCAGAGAGAACAACTCATACTCCCGCCTCCACCTGCGGGGCAGGAAAGAAACAGATGATCCACATTCAGAGCAGCCTTCAGGCCAGAAACAGGCACAGCTGAGGTATTGAGTCCAATCAAGGTGCCCAGTGTCTTCTCCATCAGTCGCCACAACACGGCAGGATAAGGACAGCACACAACAAAATCCCCATGTGAGTAGGCAAAGCAGGCGCATCAGCTACTGTATGTGTCTGGCCTTGTCCTTGAGCAGCAAGCAGAATCTAATTCAAGGAGGCCGTTCTGCACAAACCTACGCCATCAAGCACGCCTCAAAGATGGGGGTGCAGAGTCTGTGCCCCCTCAGACGAGCAGAGGCATGAGTTGGGAGATCTGGACCCTCCCAACCAGTATGGGCCAGAAGTCCCAACATAAGGGAAGGGAGAACGAGAGCAGGAACAGCCCAGCTACACAGAGGGGAGTGTGAGGGTTCTGCTAGGCCTGTCAAACTGATGAGCAAACCGGTGAGACAAGGGGAACCCCTTAGCAATATGGAGTCAAACCCCAGGAACTGTTCAGAGCCATTCTCAACTTACCTTCCCAGGAGGTGGCGAGAGGTGAACCAGATTCACTGCCACACGGATCCCCATTGAGCATTCTGGAGAAACAGGTGTGAAGCACACAGGCACTCTGTGCCCTGGTGATCATTCGAAAGAACCTCCAGGGGCACTCTAGGAAGTTAGCTGTCACCTACACAGGAACTGTGCTGGGGACCTACCAATAAACAGATCTTCAGCGAGGGCTACTTGCCATCAGCTGCAGTCCTGCTCCTCTGGCTGTAACCATCGAGACCCTCCCAAGAGAGGCATGATGACCAGCAACATTGAGAGGGAGTCGAGCGGGAGCTCCAAGACATGCCCAGCTGCAAGTTGCTTCCCACTACATCGTGAAGGAGCACAGAGGCACACCAAGCTGGAAACTTGAGGCCTATTCATGCCACCAAGACACTGTAGTTCTGAGTTCCATAACAAGACACACTGAAGACGTGTCAGTGAGGCACAAGCATGCTGGAAGCTGAGGCCTGCTCCCTGCAGCAAAGTCATTCTCTTGTCCTCTAGGACAGGAGCATCTGCAGGGAACTGCATGAGGTCATCTGACCCCAGAGGTAGAAATAAATCTGAAAAATTTTGATGCTAGGAGACAAAATAAGCATGAAATGCACAAATAAAAGCACAGCTTTAGGAGCGAAACCTCCTACCCTTTACACCCCTAAGGACAGGAAACTGGAGTGGAGTGGTGCGGTAACTCATCAGGGTCATGAAGGATTCTACAGTTTTGATCTCCTGTCTGTCACTTCCTGTGGATGAAGCTTCCCACATTTTTTTTTTGTACTTATGTTTTATTTGCGTTTATGTAAAACAAATTACATGATAGATTCATCAGGCAGGTTTCCTTGCATAGTACACTCACTCAGTTAGTAAGTTACACATCGTTACAGTAACTAAAGGTTAAAAACCCCTGATCTTGTTACCAGACTTGGGGGATTATAAATTTTATCCAAACATTATAAATTTCAAAAAGGCATAAAGTAACAGTATAAATTGACTGTTCTACAAGAATAATAGTCCGGGTTTAAGTCCCAAGTAACCATGTCAGCCATGAGCTGGGATTGAATAAATGTCCAACAAAACGGCACCACCAAAGGGTTAATATCCCAAGTCCATTACATTGGTGGTGTAATCCATCGTTTTGAACCTTCCTGCACAGATAGAACAGTTCACAGTACCTATTCCACTTCAAAAACTTTATAGGATACTAAACTATGTTAAACAGTTAAAATAAGAAATTAGTTTAAATTTAATGTACCTGAACTTCTACAGAGAACATTTTCCTCTTGGGTTAGACTCAGCCATATGCGGTGGCTATGTATCTCTACCTCAAACCTAAGATATTCATCAGTAAAGAACTCTAAGGAAAGGATAATAGAGAGGACGGGGTGGGTGGGGGAGGAAACCATCACATTTTGCCCCGAGGCGCTCATTTTGTTAAAATATTCCCCGGCACCTAAACATTTAAAACCTGTACATTTTCCAACAGTTTAACATTCTCCAAGGTACCTAGGTATCAAGTTAACTGATATTGCCTCTCATATACCTCAACAAAACCCCCATGTCATACTATCTCTCTCCAAAACCCTTAAGTTTACAGTGTCCCAAATATTAAAAACAAGAGTTCAGGTTTCTTCATCTTCTGAATTAGAAGAGTCACCATGAGCCGTAAATTGTTTTTGATCTTCTCTGGAGAAAATGGAAGGTTTGATACCTTTTATTGGACCAGCAAGTGTCTTGTACAAAGATGGAATTATACACAAGCTTTCGGCCAACATCGGTCCCTTCTTCAGGTGAATGGCAAACTGAGCAACAAGCAGTATTTATATCCACTATGGAGCAATTAAAAATTGGGAAATGAAGTAGGAAGGTGGCAAAGGGACTAGAGATGAAAGTCTTAAGATGCAAAAAATAAAAACATGAGAAGAAATGGGGGAGGAAGCATAGTAGGAACAGGTCAGTAGGAGATGAAAGGAAGCTAAAGTGAAGACAAAAGCATGCAGATAGGATCTGAGATCAGAGGCTGGCTGAAAGGGTAGAATAGACAGGAGATGCCTAATGAATGAAAGGAAATTAGGAGAAACAAAAGAACAAAGGCCTAGATAAACATAGGTGTGAAAACAAGAGGGCGTAATTGGGACTGAGCTCAGCAGTTAATAGGAGAGGTAGGGAGGATGTGAGGTATAGGTAAAAAAAACCAGAACAGGCAGAACTCAGAGAAAAAATATAATAGTAAGATAGATACAGAACCAAAGTGTGATGAACAGAGACATGATTTAGTACACACAAAAGAATTACAGTTTACCATAGTGGGTCATGAAACCAATGTCTCGATTCAGTCCAGAAATGTTGGATTTAAATTGTTTTATATATTTCAATTCCCATGTCCTTCTGTCCTGTGTGTTTCTGAAGTTGCCTCTTAGTATCAAGACAGATAAATCCAAGAGAGAGTGATCTGTTTGTGAAAAATGGTTTCCTACTGGAGTGCTGATAATCTGGTTTACTATAGTGTGACTGTGGTGATTCATCATGGTTTTCACTGGTTGGCTAGTTTCCCCAATATAGCAACCATTTGTGCACTTCTTGCATTGAATTAGATAAACCACATTGCTGGATTGACATGTGAAGGATCCATTAATTTGTATTATGTTGTTCTGGCTTGTCTTAATGGTGGCCTGTGCACATATGTGGGTGCAGGTCTTACATCTTGCCATGTTGCTTGGTGTTGTCCCTCTTGTTTTCTGATTATTTTGATCTGCTGGGAGTTTGTTATGAATTATTATGTTCGAGAGGCTGGGGGCTGCTTATAGGCAATGACAGGTGGCTCAGGGAAGATGTCTTTCAGTGTTTCAGTGTTTGATCTTCTCCAGTAATTTGGCATTAGCTGCTTCAAAATGAATCGACTTACCTCCATAGTGGACACGCAGGCTGCAGGCATTAGCAGGACATGATGTACCCCAGCATGCGGAGCCACGCTCTGACCCCATCGAAACTTTTTCTGCGCACTCATGAGGTGTAGCTGAGGTCTGGGAATAAATGAACTCTGCTGTCCTGCCACACCAAGGGGATAGAAGATTTTGCTTTTTGTAAAATTAAGTCCTGCTGCGCCGATGTTTGTAACTCCAGCATCAGCGTATGAGGGGCATGATCTCCTGTAGCAGCCTTAGGTCTCCCACCACATGGCGTTATACGATGCGCTTTAAGGATAACGCAGGCCTCCTCAAACTGAAGTAAGGCTATCAGCCATTCTCTTTAGGAAATTATTGGGGTTCTCATCCCGCAACCCAGCACCCTGATGAGTTGATCGTATCGCATTTTGACATTTTCCAGTGCCACCGAGCAGAGAGTTTTCCTTGCAAGGCAGATGCCACGGTAGGGCTTTATCTGCTGCTTTTGTCGCACCTTCTCGACTCTTCCGCTCAGCAGTTCTACCCTGGAATTTGCTTGTTTTAATTCTGATTTGAAGTTCTCCAATTTACGGTCTAAGCCTTGAAAAGCTTTCAGCAAAGCTGTGTTGGTAGGTTGGGTTCCCTCCTGATCCCCTAGCCTGGATGGGCCTTCTTTACTGCTGTTCGGCATTGGGGCTTTCAAGTGGGCTCCCTCCACATTTGCACTCACTTTATTGCCATGGGCCATTTTCAAAGTTCTTCCATCCATACCGGAAGCCAGAAATTCACCAACTTGTAGCTTGTGGAGATGCTCTTTCAGTTGGACCAAAAATCAACGATTAGTAGCCACAAAATATATTTTTTAATCTTTTAAGTGTGCAGTGTATGGAGCTGTACAGGAAGGCTGCTCATGCTCGGCTGCTGCCTCAAACTTCCCACATTTTATGAGTGACAGAAGCACCTATATGCTGGAGAAGGAAGAAATAAAAAGTTAGGCAGATTAAAAGACAATGCAAGTGCCCAGACATAAGAAATTAGGAAAGCTACAACACAACAGACGGGACTAAATGTGCCTTTTGCTTTGAATAGGGCTGCCGGACCCTTATGCATTGGGGCAAGGCCCCCCAAGTTCCATTCATGTACTTTTTGGGCCGAGGAAGGCTTTAAAATGTAATTTCTTGTTTCTCCTAGATTCATTTTTAATTGTGTGCCTCCCTCAGAAATTCTCTTGGCATGATGTCCCTGTCTTTGATGGGGGGAGAACACTGCATGTTCACAAGCTTAATAATAGAAACATACAAAAGCTGGCGGATTGTCTTAAATCTACCATCTGGAGTACAGTGCTTGGGGATGACATCATGCGCTTGAAGGACATAGGAGACATTGACTCATGTAAGAGAAAAGGGATTAGGCTTGATCAGTGGGAAGTGTCCGTGTGTGTGTGTGTGTGTTTTACTGACACTTCATTCTCTTTTTCTGGTTCAGCCCCTACATAGAAACATAGAATTTGACGGCAGATATGACCACGGCCCACCCAGTCTGCCCATTTCTCCGATGGATAAGCTGCAGATCCTAGTTAACCAGCAGCCTACTTCTTCCTACCCCACCCCTAGAATTGCCTTATGACTGTCCCATGCATGCTTGAATTCCACCACTGTTTTTGACTCTACAACCTCCTCTGAAGGCCGTTCCATACATCCACAACCCTCTCTGTGAAAAATACTTCCTTAAATCACCCTGAGCCGCCCTTCTATATCTTCAAATTGTGCCCTTGTCTGCACACCTCTTTTTTTTTTTTTTTTTTTGAAAGATGCTACCCACCTGGACTTTGTTGATTCCCTTGAGGTGCTTGAAAGTTTCTATCATGTCCTCCTCTCCCTCCTTTCCTCGAGGCTATACATATTAAGCTCCTTAAAGACAAAGAACCTCTGTCGTAAACACTGAGGCAAGGGTTACCCAAAGGGCATTTGGCTGGGAAGCCAAGTTTCAAGAAAATACAAAATCACACATGCCCCACAATGCAAAGCATCATGGGCTGCATATGCAAATCACCACAGAATGTTATAGCCAACTTAAGCAGAATTGCATGGTGCCGAAAGGCCTCTCACACAGTTTGCAAAGGGTGCTAACAGAAGACAGACCACGTGTTTTGTCTACCTAAAGTTGGACCAGTATAACATTCTGTCGTGTTCATATGCAACCATGTTCTTTACATGTGCATGTTGTATTTCTTGAACGGCTACCTGACAACTGCTGCACTGACCTGCCAGTGTTCACCTGAGAGGTTCTTGTCTTTAAATAGTTTTTATTTTAATGGGTTCACCACAATATATCCCAGGCACACTGCCCTTGGGGTAGCTGGTCCATTACACTGGGGTGTCAAACAGGCAGAGGCATACTGAGTGAGCCCTGGTAGAGACGAAACACGTGTCTATGTCTTCTAGTAGCACCCTTTGCAAACTGTGTGAAAGGCCTTTGGCACCATGCAATTCTGCTTAAAGTTGGACCAGTATAACATTCTGTGGTGATTTGCATATGCAGCCCATGATGCTTTGCATTGTGGGGGCATGTGTGATTTAGTATTTTCTTGAAACTTGGCTTCCCAGCCAAATGCCCTTTGGGGTAACCCTTGCCTCAGTGTTTACGCACAGAGGTTCTTTGTCTTTTAAATAGTTTTTTATTTTAATGGGTTCACCACAATATATCCCAGGCACACTGCCTTACGGGTAGCTGGTCCATTCCACTGGGGTGTCAAACAGACGAGGCATACTGATGAGTCCTGGTAGGACGAAACACGTGTCTGTGTCTTCTGTTAGCACCCTTTGCAAACTGTGTGAGAGGCCTTTTGGCACCATGCAATTCTGCTTAAAGTTGGACCAGTATAACATTCTGTGGTGATTTGCATATGCAGCCCATGATGCTTTGCATTGTGGGGCATGTGTGATTTTGTATTTTATTAAGCTCCTTAAGTCTCTCTTCATATGTCTTCCAGTGCAGACCCTGCACCATTTTAGTTGCCCTCCTCTGGACAGCTTCCATCCTGTCTATGTCTTTGCGGAGATTGGGTCTCCAGAACTGCACGCAGTACTCCAGATGGGGTCTCACTAGCTGCCTGTACAGAGGGATAATAACTTCCAGTTTTCTACTGGTGATGCCTCTCCCTATGCAACCCAGTATCCCCTCAGCCCTCCTTGCTGCCCTCTCACATTGCTTGCCCACCTTTAGGTTATCTGATGTGACTACCCCAGGTCCCTTTCCATTTTGTTGTTGTTAGTATCTCACCCCCATTGTACTCTTCCCTGGGTTTTGTTTCCCAGGTGCATTACCTTGCACTTCTTGGCATTGAATCTAAGCTGCCATACATTTGACCATTCCTCTAACCTTGCCAAGTCCCTTCTCATCCTTTCTACTCCACCTTGTGCATCAACTCTGTTGCAGATCTTTGTGTCATCTGCAAAGAGACATACTTTTCCTTCCAGTCCCTCTGCATGTAAGCTTATAAAGACATTGAAGAGGACCGAGTCTAATACTGAACCCTCACGGTACCCACTAGTAACCTCACCTCTTCAGAGTGGACTCCATTTACTATTACTCTCTGTGTCCTATTCTCCAGCCAATTCTTTACCCAGGCTGTCATCTTGGGACCCACTCCCAGGCTGGCTAATTTGTATATTAATCTTTTGTGTGGGACTGTGTCAAATGCCTTGCTAAAGTCTAGGTAGACCATGTCCACAGCCCCTCCCTGATCAACTACTTTGGTCACCCAGTCAAAGAAATCTATCAGATTCGTCTGGCATGACCTTCCCGCTGTGAATCCATGCTGCCTTGGGTCCTGTGCCCCTCTGGCCTCTAGATACTCAACACTTCTTTCCTTCAGAAGTGATTCCATCATTTTCCCTACCACTGAGGTTAAACTAACAGGTCTGTAGTTTCCTGCTTCTGCCTTGCTCCCACTTTTGTGAAGGGGAATCACATTTGCCCTCCTCCAGTCCTCAGGTACCACCCCATCCTCCCATGATTTGTTAAAGAGGGTAGTCAGTGGTGTCACTAGTTCTACCCTTAGTTCTTTTAGAATTCTGGGATGAATCCCATCAGGCCCCATTGCTTTGTCCACCTTCAGTTTTAAGAGTTGTTTCAGAACCCTTTCTTCTGTAAATGGGCTGGTATCAACTTCTTCATCCAGAGTGTTTCTACTGTTTGTTTTAGGTACCTCCCCCTCTTTCTTTGTAAATACTGAGCAAAAATATTTGTTTAGTATCTCTGCCTTTTCACAGTCACCCTCTGCCCACCCTCCTTCCCCTTTATTAAGCCTCGCTATCCCTCCCTTGGTCTTCCTTCGCTCCCTGATGTACCTATAAAAGGTTTTATCCCCCTTCTTAACTGAGTTAGCTATCTTTTCCTCGGTTTGGGCCTTTGCTGTTCTGACTGCCTTCCCAGCTTCCTTTTGCTTTAACTGATACAGTTCTCTGACCTGTTCCTTCTGTGATTCCTTGTACTTCCTGAATGCTTTCTTTTCTCTTGAACCTTCACTGCCACTTCCTTTGAGAACCATAGTGGTTTTACCTCGCTCTGTTTTTTGTTTATTTGCTTTACACAAAGGCTTGTTACCTCTGTGATGGCAGTTTTTATTATTCCCCATTGTTCTTCCACCCCTCCTTCCTGCCCATTTGCTAGTGCATTCCTTAGGCACTCACCCATTTTGACAAAGTCAGCCATCCTAAAATCCAGTACCTTTGTCTTTGTATGGCTTGACTCTATTGCTGTGTTTATTGTGAACCATACTGTTCGATGGTCGCTAGTTCCCAGATGGCTACCCACTTCATCTGTGATCTCTCTTCATCTCCATTTGAGAGAACCAGGTCTAAGATTGCTCCCCTCGAGTGGGCTCCAATACTAGTTGTCTAAGGAATGCCCCCCTTTAGGGCATCTAGAATAACCCCACTCTTAGAAGTGGCTGCTGCAGCTGCACTCCAGTTAACATCTGGCATATTCAGATTACCCATCAGCAATATCTCCCTTTTTCTGCCATTCTAAGTATACTTTCTATCATTTCCTTGTCCATTTCCTCCCCCTGAGAAGGGGGTCTGTATACAACCCCTGTGCGGATTGTGGTGTCATTGCCAGTCTCCAAATTTACCCACAGTGCTTCTTCTCCTCCCTGTTTACCCTTTTGTTCTGTTGCTTTGATTCCTTCCCTTATGTAAAGAGCTACTCCTCCTCCTCTTTTACCCTCCCTGTCCCTCCTGTAGGTAGTGTCCTGGTATGTTTACATCCCAGTCATGGTTTTGTGTGTACCATGTTTCTGTGACTGCCACGATATCCAGATGTTCCTTCTCCATCAAGGCCACTAATTCAGGAAGCTTGTTACTCAGACTACGGACATTGGTACTCATTGCTCTTCATTTTTTGATGGCTTTACCTTCTGTTGCAGCATCCCCCACTGACCTTTCTACCTTGGTCTTTTTCTCATTTAGTACCCTGTTTTGTAGGGAGAGGCTGGGATTTTCCTGCTGCTTATCAGTGCCTATTCCGCAGGATGTGCCTAGTTCTGTCACCCTCCCTTTTCCCTAGCATTTACCCCACTCTCTTTTCAACCCAACAAGCTTACCCCTTCTGGTGGGAGCCCAGCTGAGCCTGACATGCATTTCCTGCCTCTATAGGGGTGGAGGGATGCAAAGGCAGGAGAACCTCAGGTGGAGAGGGTGGCTAATGGTGGTTGCAGGGCTCGAGAACACCATTCGCTCTGGGGTCTGTCCTTATTTTTGTCCCTTCCCAGTACCTCAGGACATCTGCTTTCAAGGATCCCAGAGTGTGCATGTGCAAACATGCTGTGCGGAACCCAGCCAGTGTCCTCCCTGCCTCCCTTTTGTGTGTTCACTATTGCACTGACAACTGTTGCCACCCAAGTGGTGTTTATGGAATAAAACATTTTTACAGAAGATTACAGCTACTTGGTGAATAGCGTTCATTTACCAAGAGCGCCCTTTTGTGCTGTTTTAAAGTTCTCCTTTATATTATTATGATGGACTGCTGTGTTTTGGGAGATTTAATATGGCTGCTTTTCCCCTGCTGTGACGGGAGGGAGGAGAGACAGTAGTGCTGTCCTCCCCTGCTCTAAAGCCCTAAAAAATAGTGTCTATTCAACTCTCCGAGTACCTGGCCAAATATGACATAATGTGCCCAGAACAACATGATTTCGCCCAGGACACAGTACCACTACTGCTCTCCTGGAGTTCTCTCAATACCTGCACTCTGCTCTTGACTCCAGCAACCTTGCCGGCGCAGTGTTCATAGACCTCTCCAAGGCTTTTGACACTGTTTTTCACCCCCTCCTGCTCGACTTCCTACACCAACTTAGCTTTTCCGCTGGTCTTCTTGCCTGGTTCTCCAGCTCCCTCTCTGCTAGATCCCAGCATGTGAAGATAAACTGCTCCCGGTCCAATACCCGGCCCGTTTATTCTGGGGTGTCCCAAGGCTCCATTCTGGGCCCTGTACCTTTCAGCCTCTATCTCAACACTCTCCCCAGCTCCTGCACAGGAAAAATGCTCCTCTGTGCCAACAATGCGGTTCTCTTTGCATCCCACCCTGATCCCTCTTCTCTCCAGGCATCCCTCCAGCGCACCTACAACCAAGCTGAAAAGTGGTTCTTCAACCACCGACTTGTCATTAACCTAAAGAAGACTAAGTCAATGCTCTTCTCCCATCACCAAAACAAGGCCAAGAATGCCCCCCATTTCATTCTCCCCAGCACTCTGTACCCGCTGGAGCAAGTGACCTCTTACAAATATCTAGGCATCACTTTCGACTCGGCTCTCACCTTCCACACCCACATCAATGCCCTATCCTCCGTCATAAATTCTCGGATAGGCCTACTATACCGTCATAGAGATTGCCTCCCCCAAGTTGCCCTCCGGCTGGCTATCACCTCTTCCGTCCTGTCGCTAGTGGACCATGGCTTGACCATTTACATTGCGGCAGACAATACCGCCTTGACTAAAATCCAGCTCTCAATCAATAAGGCCTGAAGGCTGCGGACCGGAGCCTCTAGCTGCACTCACACCTGCCTGCTGTACTCCACTGCCAAGCTGCTCACCTTTGAGGAGCGTCTGCTACCAGACCTGCCTACTCACCAAAAAATCTCTTCTAGGCCCCCCCGTCTCTCGCTTCCCACTGCAGCGGCCTCGCCTGTTGCCACCTGTAGCTCTGTCTAGGCCACCTTCTGGTGCCCAGATCCAAGACCTCACTAGCCCAGAGGTCCTTCCATTACCGAGCCCCTGCTTGGTTCAACGCCCTCCCACCCTGCATCACAGACATTGCCAAAATTGGTGCCTTCAAAATCGCCTCTGAACCATCTCTCGGCGCTCATTGCTGTAGATGCACCTTATTAATCCCACTGTGGGATCCTCCTGTCAGGCCTCCCTGACTTGACAACGCCTCCGAACAGCCTATCCTCTCCCCTCCTCCTCCCACCCCACTCCTACCTCCACCCTATCCGGGGATATTGTCTAGGTATGTCCAGGGTTGTACCCCCAATGTAACCCTTGGGTACCTTGTATCTGACTGTAACCTAGTATAAGTAACAGTATTATGTAACCTATGTGTACTCGATGTGTAATGTTCTGCACCTGTACTGTTCTCACTATTGTAACCACACTATGTAATTCTGTCTACCCCCCACGAGGAGGTGCCTTTGTAAATGAGTCCATGACTCAAAGGTTATAAATCAGACTTTTCTAATAAATAAATATGTTTCTGCAGAACTAAGTTTATAAAAGAAAACAGGCCTTCTTACTTCCCTGTTTGTGTACTTTGTGGCCTGTTAAGGTTGGGATACTGACTGAATCATTGCTCTCTGTAGTGCAGTTAAAGTGGATAACATTTACATAACGTTTGCTCTTTTGCCGAACTGCAAGATCAAAAGATAACTTCTGTTCTATTCAGATAACTGTATTTTTTGGGAAGTGGGACTTTATGGTACTGTAAACAGTAGAATAATCATACCGGCTACTCTTTTGAGAATTTCTTTCAGTTAGTCCTGTTCACCTGGCACTGTGCTAGTGGATTGCTTGTACCCTTTCTACAATATGTGCAGTCCTGTTATATCTCGGTGAGGTAACAGCGAGAGTAGAGAGTTCAGTTATGATAAAATATCTTTATGAGTGAAGGTGTCGCTGGTATCGTTTTCGCTAGTAAAAGTTGAGCTGGCGCTCATTTCAGTGCAGTATGGAGACTGCTGTCCTTTTAGATGTTCGATGATGTTGTTTGAGAAAATACCTTTGGCTTTTTACCTGTCCATTGTAACTGCATGTCTTTCGTTGGGCCTGATCCCAGGAACCCAAAGTCCCAGCTTCAGCTCCCCCAGCCGTCGTGCTGACCGGAATCCACATGACGTGGGACCTGAGAGTCCCGAGGGCCATCATATATGGCAACGGGGACATATTGTTTTCTGTTTTCTCCACTACTCCCAGGGCTTCAGCAACACAGGCGTGCACGTGCTCTGGAACCAGTGACCCGCTCTAATCACCTAACCTTGTGCTAGCTTCTCATTTGCTCGATGGTACCACTAGCCTCCACTCTATGGCAGACAAGATCCGGGAAGGCTAACCTCTGTCCGGAGGGAGAGCTACCAGCGGATACTTAGTCCTCTCCGCCCCACCCACCCCAGACTGATCCCTCAGAAATCTAAGCTCGCTTCCGAACTCTGGTCGCTGGCATGCTAAGAGGTAAGGCGCACAGCACCCCCTCAGCACTGTACACCACTGCTCTGGCTACAAATGCCTATTTTCCAAGGTAACTCGGTCACATAACGATACCAAGGGAACACTTGATGGCCCTGCATGTAATACCATATGTATCACAACAAGTGGGTAGTGACCTCAGCTCATGAGTGGTAGAGCGAAGCGGAGCCATGAGTGAGGTTTCCGAAGTCACTGTCCATGAGTTATGATACATACGTATGACACAAGGGGGCATCACATATCCGTTTTATATAATAGGGCTCAGTTTTTTGTTTATTTTCTTTTACTTTTTGTTTTAGCGGCTTGGGGTGACATACACACTGTGTTGATAACTTGCAGTGACATGTACACTGTGCTTCATATCTTCATAGTGTGCACGTCACAATCTAGTTATCACACTGTGCTTGTGATACGGCTTTTTATTTGATGCCATATCACTTCACCGCTATTGTGTACAGATATGTAACATACATGCAGTGTAGTATAACTCTTACTCCATCATACTTACAGTAAAAAATATCACTCATCGTCATTTAAAAGAATTGCACATAGCAAGATCTTGAAGATACATTCTGAGACCATTTTTAAAGTGCCCCGAATCCTGCCTAACACATGCACGGGGTATAATATAACTTCCATGCCTTTGTTGCCCTATATTTGAAAATGTTTGCCCCACATTTGTTCTGTTCCTGGCATTACTAGTCTTTTGAATAAGTCATGAAACAGGGGTCTCTTTTTGTTCCCTTCTGGTGGGTCCCAGAGCATGTCTCTAAAGAGTAGGGGGCTACTGTATCCCGGTCTCCTCGCTGGCATGCTTGATGTCCATAAAACAGGTTATCATGGAGTTGTCCACATCTGTGTGTGGATATGAAGTGCTTAATTTAGGTAGAGTTATTTTCCTTCTACAAAAATTGGGCAATTTCTTTTCACAAAATTACAAAATCTTTTATTTTTTTCAGGCGGCCTACTGGCACACGGTAGCGCTACTACTTGCGACACTGGCGACCCGAATTTGGGAATGAGTTCGGTTGTCGGAGGGCCGGCTGTCGGGAGGAGGCTTGAGCATCCGTAGGACTGCTCGTCTCCTCTGGGGGTTGGGGGGGGGAGCCATTGCTCGGTGCATGAATGAACTCTAGTGGTGGCTGGAGGTTTGGCATGCCCGAGCAGCACATTAGGGCTGGAGTGTGACGGACGCTGGTGTAATGCCATGGCATCAGCGCACATCACGGCTCCAAGGGAAGGCGTACACCTGAAAAACACCCTGGCCCGGCGCAAAAATGACAGGAGGACCAGGCAAGGTTCTCGCCACCAGCGCCTGCAGCTTGGAAGTAGTAGACCTCGACGCAGATCATGAGGTATGGAACCGGGGAGCTATGGTGCTAGGCTACCATCCCACTTGTCCTCACTTGGGGGTAAAACCACGGCTCTGTGGGTGTTCTTCTCCGACTTGCGGTGCCAGTGGAGGGTTGGGTGACAGTACCGTGGACAGGGCAGGGATAAAAGATGTAGCAAAAAAAAGTGAGGGACAATTCAGTTTGTTTTGTATAAACATTTGGCCCAAAATTGGAGGATTGCACATAAGTGAGGTCATATGAATGATAAAGTGGTGCTAATATTGTTTTTGATTGATTCTACGTGGTTCTAAAAGATAAATTCCATTTGAAAGTGGTGCATCGTTGACCCTGTTAATTTTTTCAAATGGCTTCAGTAGTTTTTTTGGGGAGTTTGGTTGTCATCTAGTGCACCAGGCCAGCATTTGTCCCTGTTCTTCCGAAGATTCTCCCGAAGTCACCAGTCATCTCCCTAGTAGTTGCATTGTTGTGGAAATTAAGATTTCCTTTTAGAATAATTTATAAGGATATATTTTGTTGTCTTTTGTGTTTTTGTTAGTCTTTAATATGGAACCTTATTGTATGTATTAGGAGATTACACAGGTCTGTCTTGTAAACTGGATTTTGTCCAAATGACATATATTACCTGTATAAAAATAAAATTCTACCTGCCTACCTACCTAGTAGGAGGCACCTGCCAGCATGACATTTTGTCAGGGCCGGACTGACAGCATGTGGGTACCCACACCATCTATGCCATGGCACAAACTACTGTAGAAGGCGCCGTTGCAATGAGCATCTTCCAGCTTTCCTCCTGGGGTGTACAGCACTCCCTTGACTCCACCAACGTGGCGTTTTGCTTGAACCCCAAACCCAGACTGTGGTATCACAAGTGCAGTTTTTCCTTTCCTTTCCATTGCCATCATTTTTTTTGTTTTTACACCTTTTCCTTGGGGAAGAGGTTTTCCTGTGGTTGTGTGCACATCGCAGTATCTCTCCCACTGGAATGTCGACCTCTGTCCCTAAAACTGTCCAAACACTCCACCCCCAATCGCCAGCACCACTCCACCTCCAGTCGCTGGCACCAGAGGAGCTTACTTTTTCTGATGCTGCTTCCAGGTGTCTTGTATATCTAGTGGTGATGGCTGAAGAGTCAGCGGGGCACGTTGTCCTCTTGAATCCTGCCCACAGAGACACTGCAGTCTGTGCATCTGAAAACACTGCGCATATGGTACTGACCGTCCATGAGGTGTCATCTGGGATGCTTGATCTCTTTGTTGGCCTGCATTAGCGCTTCAAGTATGGCACGCAAAAATAGGTCACCAGTGCACCTAGCAGCATTCGTTGCCATCACACTACTAGGGTGTCTGCTGTGCAGTTCCAAAACAGATTAACAGTGTTTCTTTTGTGAGTTGAGGCACTTGGGTTAATATCCCAATACTGACACTGTAGTGCAGCATGAGGGGATGCTGCACTGCTGAGTTGCCGTCTTTCGGATGAGACGTTAAACCGAGGTCCCATCTGCCTGGATTGGTGGTAGTTCAGGTGGATGTTAAAGATCCCATGGCACTTATCGAAAAGAGTAGGGGAATTTCCCCGGTGCCCTGGCCAAATTTCCTCCATTCACGAAAAATACCACCAACAGCTTAATCTGGTTCAAGGTCAGTTGGCATTCATCTGTATCCCCCTCCCCCGGGTCGTGCCTGAAAATAGGCAGGATTTGTCTAGTGCACTTACCCGGTCAACAAAAACTAGATAAATAAATACATTTTCTATCTGTATCTGTATCTGGCTGAAGATGTCATGGTATTGCGGTTTAACAGTATACTGTGGTGTTGGGAGTCATGGTATAAATACTGTGGGTGAGTTCTTATACCGTGATAACTGAGGTTCATGCTACCATGGTTTTCAGGCTTTTCAACTAATATTTGGGGTACTTTTAGGAGCAACTGTCCCTCCTGCACCAACTGTCACTGGCACAAGAGTTTGAGGAGACTATTGTTGTAGAAAAATGACTACTGTGGTTAAATCATGAGATTTGATTATCTGGGTAAATGAACTAGCCCAGAGGGACCTTTTTCAGGCATGACCTTGTGTACGAGATTACAGTACAAGCAAAATCACGGAGTACATAATTCAGCACAGAGTCAGAAGTACAAGATGTACAGGTATAAAGGTTATCTTGCACATTTGCAAACATTATCATTTAAAAATAACAGTTTTAAAGATTTGGTGAAAACCTCAGTAGATGGGGAGTTTTGTATGGAAAAAGGGGACGGAGTTCCAAGTAACTGCAGCTCCTGATAAGCACGGTATTATGTGTCATTGCTATCATAACATCATAATTGATTCTGTGACATACCTTTTTCTGCTGTTTTGTAAAAAAATTACACTTCCATGGCCCTTCAGAATTGGTATACTTATTCCTTCAGTGTTTTATGCGTAGCACGTAGTAAAGCCAAGTACAGCACTTGTGACCTTTGACCCGACTTTAGACACATGCAGTAAAGTCAGAGGTTCCAGTTCTTTACTTTTCGTCTGTGAATTTCAACAAGCTGCTTGCTAGGTCTTTGGTGATTCCATAGCGCTAGAGCTGTAGTGCATGCAGGCTTGACTCCCAGGTTGGGATAAGCACAGTGGCCAGAGCTGGTGCTATCTTATTGATTGATTAATTGAATTTTGTTAACCAGGTGGGCCCACTGAGACTAAAGTCCCTTTTATGGGGTGACCGAGGATTAATTACAAATAAGACAGCAGGTATATGCCGGCCGGTGGCGCTGAGGGTTGAGGCACTGGACGCCACACCTTGTGCCATGCCGGTGATCCGGGTTTGGGAACAAGTCTAGGCCGTCGTGAGGTTGGCGGGAGGGAGGCGGATTGAGCGTCCGGACTGCTCTCTTCCCCTAGAATTGGGTTAGGGAGTTCTCATTGCGGTTCACGGCCTCTGGTTGGGACTGGAGGAAGCACAGTACGCAGGGACGCCGCACGGGGACAGAAAGTTGGCAGATTCGGCTGAAGAAGAGAGGGAGCCGTGCGGGAATCATTGCATGCCACGTTCTGGGGAAAACTTACCAGGAAAATCCCAGGTGGACTTCGAGAGGCAACAGAGGCCTCAGGAGCTACGACTCACATCCTGAAGCTGGACCAGCCTTGCCCAAGCGCTTGATTGGACCAGGACCATTCCTCTAATGTCAGAACAGGCTGCCAGGTAGATGAGGCAGACCCTACCGGGGGAGGTGATCGAGGCTGAATGGGTCTGCGTGGGGCTCACCGGTGTGTCTCCTGGGTGGTATAAGGTGATTTCAAGCTGGGAGTAAAGGTGATAGGCTGCGTAGGCACTTCTGAGAGATGCCCTCATCCTCAGTGTAAACAGACGATAAAAAAAAAGATAGGCAGTACAGGATACATTTAGATGTATATCATGGTAAAACATTAGCACAAAATAATTCTAATGAATGTTTTAAAGCTTTTGAGTGCTTCGTAAACATTTTTTTCCTAAAATAGTCCACTTTTATTTTAAATAAAAATTGTGGGCATGGAAACTTACACCACTTGTGTTTATTTATTTTTTAATTTCTTCCCATTTTCCCTAAACTCATCCCACATCGTTCTGGCCATATTGCTAGCTTTGTCTTTTTTTTTTTGGGGGGGGGGGGGTGCCTGCAATGGCAAGACTTTTCTGAGAAGAATGAGAAGGTCTCTCTCTATGTCGTGAGCCATTAGTTTTGGACTGCGGGTGGCAACACTAGCCAGCCCTGGCCACTCTGATTCTGGCTTCCCAATTCCACTCCCAAACCAAGATCGTCGGCACAGAAGCGGGATGGGTGGCCTGCTGGGGAAGTGCATGAACCCTGAAGGACGTTTGTTCTGTTTTCATGAATGCTGTGCTACCTCAATAAAGGGAACAAAGCAAACCTGACAAAGATGTGTCAGGAAATCCATACTCAGGAATCACAGGAAAACAATTCAGAAGAAAGCTAACTCGTAACAGCAGAGTAGATGTAAAGGAAAGAATGGATGAGTAGCTCACCAGATTTAAAATAAATGCATTTTTAAAATTCAAATGGCCACTAAAACACAGTATCCCAGCATTTCATTGACTATCATTTCTTCAGGAGAGTGGTCCAATATTTCAGGTTTTCTTAGTGTGAGAAGCAGTCATTTATCCCTGGTGCCATGTATATTGTGCCAGTTGTAGTAGTGTCAGGAAGAAGCTGCAGGAGGTTGTTTTAGAGAAAAAAAATTGCACTAATTTCAAGTCAGTAACTTTAAAAAAAAAAAAAAAAGGTTGCTTCTATAGATGCCCCCTTCTACCCAGCCAGCCACCTTCATCTGTACTGCCATCCGCAGCCCCGTCACCTTCCTTCTTCCATTCTAATGCCCGGTGACTTACCTTCCATGGCGAGGCTCTTTCATCTGAATCTGGGAGGGCTGCGGACCTCCTAGAGACAACTTCAAGACAGCATAGTCTAGAGTGGCGTCGCAGTCGATGGTGCGGAGCATGCAGGTGGAGCGGTGGAGTCCTCCTGCTCAACTGGGGCCGTTCCTCGTTTCTCCCACCCCTGAGAGAGCAAACAACTGGGAGAGCTAGTGCATGCTGACCCTGGAGCACGTGAGTCTTGGTTCTGGCCCGCACTTCTCGCTCCTCAATTTCAAATCAAATCAGTTTTATTTATAAAGGTAACTTTCTGAAACATACTAACATACTAAAATGCCAGCAGAATAGGCCTAACGGTCTTCGTGGTTCAGCTTGGTCAGCCCCTCACCCTGGGTGCTTGACCTTTTGCTGTCCCCTGCCTTCTCTGGCTTCTCTCTTCCCAGTTCCGATATTCTTGCTGCATTGGATTTTGCTTCCAGAACCCTTCCTGTACCTGTCCCACCCCTTTGAACCCTCCACTGTCTCTGCCTCCACCAGCCCCAGGTAGTGCATTCCATGGCTCCACCACCCTCTCAGTGAAGTAGCACCTCCTCCTTTCTCCCCTGAATCTTCCCCCTGCAACTTCCACCCATGCCCTAGTGGCCCCTTCCTCCTTCCTTGAAGCACCCTGACTGTTCCTCCCTATTTATCCTCTTCATGTACCTGAAGACCTCTATCATGTCCCCGGTCCTTCTCTCTTCCAATGTGTACATATTTAGCTCTTGAGCCTCTCCTCATAGGTCCTTTCCCCAAGCCCCAAATCATTTTGGTTGCCTCCTCTGGACCCTCTCCAGGAGGTTAATGTCCCTCTTTAAGTGTGGCCTCCAAAACTGCACACAGTACTCCAGGTGCGGCCTCACCAAGCAGTTATACAGAGGGAGTATCACTTCCTCCTTCTGGAGGTGATCCCCTAGCGATGCATCCCAGCATCCTGTTGGCCTTGGCTGCTGCCCTCCTACAAGTCTCAGAGTTGTTCATCTTGACATCCACCACCACCCCAGGTCCCTGTCAGCCATTGAGACTTGTAGCATTTCCCAAGGTGTACACTTGGCCTGGGTTTCTGGCTCCAGGTGGAGTACTTTGCATTTCCTGCATTGAACCTCAGTTTCCACTTTCTAGACCATCTTTCCAGAGCCTCCAGGTCCCCCTGCAGGGCCACCCTCCCTCCTCCCCGTCCACCACCGCCCCAGTTTCGAGTCATCTGCAAAGAGACTCATCTCTCCTGATTCCTGTCCTTATGTCAGATACCAAGGCTCCTGTACAATAAAATACATAAAATTAATTATTATAAAAATGCATATAATTTCTACAAAAACAATATAATAGCAGCATAATAAATAAAATAACCCCATCAATCAGTAAAAGCCAGGTTAAATAAATAGTTTTTAAAGCTGTTTTAAAACTGTTGCACTGCCACTTCTGGTCACACAGGGGCAGTATAGCAGCCAGGACAGCAGCCCTCCCTCCTCTTTGGAGCAGGAGGAAGCGTCCACACTTGCTTCTCCTCCCCGGCCGGTTTTCGATGACCCAGGCTCGTTCCGAACCCTGATTGCTGGCATTGCAAGCGCTATCACTACCCCTGCAATGACAGGTGGGCTCGGGTCAGAAACATCATTGGTACTACATACTTGGCACCAGAGGGCGATGCACTCCTTATCTAAGTAAGAACACTTTGACCACTCCCCTTAAGAAGTGATGTTCTATTGCAATACGTTGAGGTACCATTTTTTCCCCCATATAGTTTTCTGCCCACAAGCCAGCAATCTTACTACTTTGTTTCAGGTCTTGGTGCCCTCCCAGCCCTATTTGCTGCTGTCCTGGAAATCTGGGATACACAAGAGGGGGGACCCTGAGAGAGCACCAGCAACTGTCATATAGATGGCTTATGGAATATGGAGTTTTGCTGTTTTCTCCCTGCTCCCGCTATCCCTATGGTGCCAGGAGGCACCCTGGCAGCCTTTGCATGCCCGCAGTGTCCTATGGAGGAGGCAAGCTCCCTGGCCTACCGTAGAGGTTGCTGCGCTGGCAGAGCCTGGTGCTGACCCTCCCTGTTGGGAATGCGGTTGAGTGGCAGCACCTCCCCCTGCCTCCCTGGGCTGTCTACCAGCTCCCGAGGCCAACCCTGAACATGGGTCGTTGGCATGGGAGCAAAGCAAACTTTATTTATATAGCACCTTTCAAAATCAAAGCACTGTACATAATAAAAATGCAATATTAAAACAGATGACTTAATAAATTATTTAAAATCAAATCAATCAATTGGGGAAATCCAAAGAAAATGAATACGTTTTCAACATAGATTTAAAACTACTGATGGTCAGGCATTCTTTTAACCAATGAGGTAAAGAATTCCACAGAGTTGGTGCTGCAAATGAAAAAGCACGAGCTCCAGATGTTTTAAGACGAACTCTGGGAATCTCGAGCAGTCCCTCATCAGAGGATCGGAGAGAGCAATTGGGGGAGTAGGGAGTCAGGAGATCTTTCATGTAGTTGGGTCCCTGCTTGTATGGGAGGCTTTAAAGGTAAAGCCTACCTTATAGGTGATCGCCACTGGAACTGGCAGCCAGTGCAGTTCGCGCAACACAGGCGTGGAAGTACCAGTCAACAGCCTGGCCACAGTGTTCTGCACTAACTGCAAGCGGTGGATATCAACCCCAGAAAGCTAGGTAAAGGGCATTGTAGTAGTCAAGACGTGGTGGTAATAGTATTGACCAACGTTGGAAGGTCGCCCGTGGAATCAGGTGTTTCACTCAAGGATATTCTTCAGATGGTAAAATGAGGATTTAACCACAGCTGACACCTGAGACTTAAGGGTCAAGCCATCATCAAAACTACGCTAGGTTACGCACCGATTTGAGGTGGAAATGAGCTGGACACCATCAAGCCATAAGCCCGACATGTGCCCAGCCCCAGAACCTGCCTCCGGGCGACCCGGATCCACAACCAACACCTCAGTCTTATCCGAATCCAGTCTCAGCCAACTCAAGCTCATCCAGTCTTTGATCTCAGAGAGGCAGCTGTTTAGCATAGAGATCACAGCAACCTGTCCGGGCACAAAGGACATATACAGCTGAGTATCATCTGCAAAGTAGTGAAAACTCGAGCCGTATCGCCTGATGATATCTCCCAGTGGCAGCATATACACTGCGAACAACATGGGTGCCAATATGGAGCCCTGCGGCACCCCGCAGGACAGGGGAAGGGTGTCAGAGGAATACATTTCAGTGACCACCCTCTGAGGCCTGCCTACGAGGAATGATGTAAAACATGTGACGACTGCACCCGGACGCTCCACAAAGGGACCGTGAGGGTCTCTAAAAGCACCTCATTGTCCATAGTGTCAAAAGGTGCTGAGAGATCAAGAAGGACCAAGATGGTACAGGCTTTTCTATCTCTCACCATTAGGAGATCATTTAGTACCCAAACAAGGGCAGTCTCTGTGTTATGCCTCTTCCTGAAACCAGACTGGAGAGCTTCATAGACATTGTGAATTACAAGGTGATGGTCCAGTTGCAACACAACCACCTCCTCAATAACCTTCCCACAAAGGGAAGGTTAGAGACAGTCGGTAGTTAGCTGGATCGATGGGATCCAAGGAGGTTTTTAAGGAGTGGTTGAATGACTGCCTCCTTTAGAGGATCTGGAAAGATTCCCCTCTCCAAGGATCTCCATACAGTTTCAGCTAGGATCGGGTAGATAACATCTACACATCCCACTAAAAGGGGTGTAGGGCCCGGATCCAAACTACAACAGGTTGGGCGCAAAGTCTGGACAGTCTTCACAATGTCCATGAATTTCGGTCGGCTGAAATCTGTCCAGCAGACCGGGTGCTCACTATCTCCCATCGATCTCCACAACCCCTCATGGAGAGAGCGGGCGATTCAGACCTGATGCTGGCAACCTTATCTGCAAAAACAGTTAGCTCATCACACTCAATTTGTGAAATGCTCTTCCGGACTGGAGACAGATTGGATTGTACAATCTGTCAACAGTTCAGAAAAAGATTGAGCCGGTTGGTTCTTGGCAGAAATCTCCCTGGACAGGAACTCTGCCTTCTTACGGGTGGTTTCTGATTGATAGCCGTTATAATGTTCCATCAATCTATGCCTGTCATCATCCAGGCTGGACTTCCGCCATGCTGTCTCCAGCCTTCGACTAACCTGCCTCAGCTCCTTCAAGGACCCATCATACCAAGAGGACCTTGGGCGAAGAGTGAGTGGTCGAACACGAACAGGAGCAATCAAGTCCAAGGCATCTCCCACTGCCTTATTATAGGCTAGTACAAGGTTAACCCTGGACTTGTGCTTTCACCCAGCAATCCTGATAGGTCCAGTACCACCGCTAGACCATCTGGGGTAACTCTCCTTAAAGGCGGTACGGACCATCTCTGGAGGTAGGTCTATTTGGAGGGGACCCAAAACTGAACCCTGTGGTGTGATGGTCAGACCAACTGATTGGTCCCACCCCCAAGTCGGTGATATTCATCCCCAGGAGGAACAACAGATCCAATGAGTGACCTCCTATATGGGTAGAGGAGGTAACTACCTGTGTGAGGCCTAGCATTGGCAGATTGCTCCAGGCATCCACCACTCTTTCAGTGAAGTAGTACTTCCTCACATCCCTCTCAACCCCCCTTCTCATTTGAAAGAGACTTCTCTCCTGTACCCTGTTCAGCAGCCCTGTGAGGTACTTCTAGGTCTCTATCATGTTTGCTGTTGTGCTCTCTTCCAGGGTGTACATACTGAGTTCCCTCAGCCTCTTCACGTAGGGCTTTTGATGCAACCCCTGCACTGTTTTAGTTATCCTCCTCTGGACTGCTTCCACCTTGTCTGCGTCCTTTCTGAGGTGCAGCCTCCAGAACTGGACACTACTTCAGGTGGAATCCCACAAGAGAGCAGTACAGTAATAACACCACAACCTCTCCTTATGCATCTCAGTATCACAGTGGCCCTGCCCACTGCTTTGTCACATTGCCCTGCCACTTTGAAGTCATCAGGTATGACCTGATAACCTGATGATGTTGAGCAGTTTCTTACTGTTATAATGTTTCAGTATTCTACTGTAAAATCTATGTAACCTATGCATTCTTATGTCTTGCCCTGTATTGTATTGTATGGTAGTGTATTGTATTATAATGTATTGTATTGTTTTTTTTTGTCTGACTTGGAACCTTTGTAAACAAGCCCTCGGCTCAAAGGTATTGATCCAAATCTGAAATAAATAAATAAACCCAATGTCCCTTTTCTGCTTAGTGACTGTGAGTACCTCACCCCCACCCTATACATAGCTTCTGAGTTCCTGTGTCCTAGGTGCATGATTTAGCACTTTTTGTCATTGAACCCCAATGGCCATGCTCTTGACCACTATGCAGCTTCCCAGACTCCCTACATATTCTGTCTACCCCTTTGAGTGTCCACCTTATTACAAATTTTATAATCTGCAAAAGGCATACCTTACATTTTAGTTATTTATTTTTGTGTTTGGAAGACCTTTGAGCTCAAGAGCCCTTTTTCAAAGGTGACCAGGTCTATCTAGTTACATACGACAACAGAACAAGTTAAATTCAGTAGCAGACCAATACAGTAAACAGACCAACACAATAAACAACAGCTATAATGAAATTTCATATTTCTGAGGGCAAGGATATGGTGTACTATCCACACTTCTGGCAGAATCCTTTCCCTTTAAGAGGAGGCTGGATTGTCTTCAGACTGGCTCCTCCCACTGACCAGGTGGTATCCTCCTTGGCACCGTCCTGTAATGTCAGATCTTTCTTTCCACTGAAAGCTTCAGGTTCCCTCTATTGCATCTACATGCTAGGTGTAGGCCCTAACTTTGTGAAAAGTGTATTTTTGGTCTTTGAGTTGTTGTTTTGCATAGTATGCGATGCCTCTTGTTTGCCATAGAATGTGAGGACTCCAAAGTCGGTCCTGGCTTCAAGTGGTGTTCGACGTGTAATCAAAAAATATGGCACACCAGTGTGCAGTATGCGTGCGTATATTACTTAGGGGCTCGGCACAACCCACCGGCATGCTGCTTGTGCCAGACCCTTCAGTCCTCCACTTTGGAGGACCACTGTACCCGCCATATTTTAGGACACCTGGATCAGCAGGACCCTCCAGTGAAATCAAAAGATGCCCACAGGGCAGTCTTGGTGGCCACCGGTTCTGCTGCACAGCTTGCTGCCTTCAAGGAAAGCGGTGGCTCAGGCCACTTTGGCTTCACCATCTGCCTTGGACTTGGGTGGGCTTGGCGCCTTCTTTATAGGCACATTCGGGACTTTTGTCAGTCCCATCCTAACCTCTGGGAGGGCCCTTCCTGAGGGTCTAAGTGGGACAAGTCTAAGTAGTCCCACTGCAGGTCGTGGGATCGAGAGAGGTCCTGTTCCTCTCATTCCTGCGCTTCTGTGGGCTCGGCGGCTGTCAAGCCATCGGCTTTGGCCGACACTTCCACCCAAATCCAGGCCACTTGCACCACCAAAACCCCTTCAGACTTGTTGGCTGAGATGCGGGTCAACCAGCAGATCAAGATTTACCTCATCGTGGTCAATCTTTTGTCGCCGGACGAAGGGGAGGATTCCTTTTCCAGGACTCTGGTTTTGGCTGCTGTCTTCAAGAGGGTCCGATTCATCCTGAGCCGACTATCTCCCTCGGAGCCTGACCCTTTGAGGGTCCGGCGGCGTCAACCAGCTCCTCCTGTTTCTCCACCCGTCCAGACAGTACACTGGTCAAGGTGGAGGTCCCGGCCGTCGGAATGAGATCCGAGACTCCTGACATTCTCGGCGGTCCTGCTCTCGACTGTCAACCAAGAGGCACTGCCAGCATTCCTTGACATCTTCCTTATCTTCAATCAAGGAACGGCTTCACCGTAGGATGCAGCACAGGTATGAGGAACTCATGTAGCAGCAGTGGATTGTCAGTCAAGGCCGTGCTCAACAACTGGTACTGGCGCTCCCCCGTCGCCGATTCTGCTGCCCTTGACGGTTCCCCCGACACCATGACGCTGGCCTCTCCTCCCATTCAGGTGGAGCCACCGTCCTCGCAGCCCTTGCATGGCTCTGCTCAAGACTGTGCACCCTGCTGCGGGTCTCCCTGGAAGGCTCTAGGTAAGAATCTCACATTCAGATGAACCTCGTATCTTCAGTGGGGAAATGGGGTTGGCAGTGTTTGAGGAGTCTTTGGACTCAGAGGGCTTCTCCATACATTCGTCCCGAGCTCTGGGTTTTGACTGGGAGTCTATTGGGGAGGTTTCTTTGAAGCTTGCCCTGTATTTCTTCGGGGCCTTGCTCCAACTGATCTCTGAATCTATGGGGATTCCGCTGGAACCCACTCAGAAACAGATAGTATCCCCTGACACAGATTTTGGACCGTGATGACTCCTCTGGGGTCACCTTCCCTGTGGTGGAGGCCATCCTGGGCCCTGCCTTGGAGCTGTGGCAGCACGTCTTGCCTCTTACCCGGTGCCCTTGGCCTGTATGGTCTGCAAGTTCGCAGTGCCTACTGGGTCCCTGCCCGGGTTCACTGATCATCCTTCGGCTGATGGTTTGGTCGCCTAGTTGGTATACAGGAGCGTGGGCAACATCAGGGATGTTGACAGACCCCCTGATAATGAGTCCAGAAAGCTAGACCACGGGGTGAAAAAAGTCTGTGCTGCTTCGTCACTGGGACTGTGGCAGGCAGTGCTGCAGTTATGATGGCTAACTTGTCCCATGCCCTGTTGGACACATTGGACCAGTTTATTCCTGTCTTTCTGCTGATCTTCATCTGGCGGTCAGAATGGTCCGGGATCATGGCTGAGCAGCAGCCAAACAGCAGCTTCAGATGGCTTTGGACATTGGAGACTCCTGTGCCAGGTCTGTGGCCAGAGCGGAGGCCATGCAGCACCGAGCATGGCTGAGAATTTTGTCATTTATGGCTGACACGTAGCACAAGTTAATGGATGTTCCCTTCTTGGGTACCGATCTTTTCGGTTATGTTGTTGATGGGCATTTCACATACATTGAGAAGTCCGTGCCACCTTGGACTACATTGCATCCTCCCAGAAGGATGCTAAAGGGCAGAAACAGTGGAAAACACCGTTTCAGCTTCTGCTGTACTCCGCGCCTCCATCTCGCCCACTGCAGCACCAAGCGGGGCGTCATCATCAGGCCTGGCGGTCTATGCCCAAGACAGCCTCAGCTGGTGTTAGACAGCCAGGTGGCCTGGGTCCAGGGGCCTGCCCGCTACTGGCTGTGGAGCCACCACCAAGCCTGCCCACTGATGGGCAGGGCGTGTCCCCTCCGCCCATCTTGCCTCCCAGGACCACCCTTGGGGCCAGCTCCTCCATTTGCTTCCACCTGGTTAGTTGTCACCTCAGACCAATGAGTGTTTGAAGTGATGGGTTGTGCTTGCCTCTGGAATTTGAGGCTCTACCGCCCAGCCAAACCCGTGCCCCATGAGAGGACGTGGTTCCATGGTCATGCTGTCTGCTCTTTGAGGGGACATTGCTCAGCTTCTTTAGCAAGATGCTGTAGCCAGTATCCAGGACTTCACAGCTGGTACGGGGTTCATCTCCAGATGCTTTCTGTACCAAATGTAGGGGGGAGTTGCACCCCATACTGATCTGCACAACCTCAACAAATGTCTAAGGCCATGCAAGTTCTGGATGATCACTGAATCAGATTATTCCATCCATAGAGCAGGAAATGTGGTTCTACTGTCTGGACCTTCAGGACACCTTCTTCCACATCCCATCCATCCATCCCACCGTGATTCTTGGGTTCCACTCAGAGGGGTCCTCTAGGAGTTCCAGGCCATGCTGTTCGGCCTCCTCAGCCCCCAGGATCTTCACTAAATGCATAGCAGTAGTGGCAACCTTCCTGAATGACTAGCTGATTGCAGGTTCCTCCTGGACGGAGGTGGAGTGGTCAGGGACCTGGCCCTCCAGACCTGCTAGGCCCTGGGCCTCTTGATCAACATGGGCAGTTGGAACTCAGACTGTCTCAGGTGATCCAGTTCATTGGGGTAGAGCTTGACTCCCTTTGGGCCAAGATCCATTTCCGGCAGATAGGGCAAAGGACCTTACCTCCTTTGCCCACTCATTTCGGGTTCGGCAATCATGCCCTGCTCAGGAGTTCCTGCACTCTTGGGATACATGGCACCCTGCACCAGTGTGGTCTGGTGGGCCCGCTGACAGATCCTTCCCATGTGGAAACTGGCCGCCATTGGTCCTAGCACTGTGGGGAACCACCTGAGGGATCACAGAGCCCATGGGCTCTGGACCCCGAGAGTCTTTTGTCACATCAACCTGCTGGAACTCGGTGCAGTGCATCTTGCCTGATGGCTTTTCGCTTTTGTAGTGCAGGGCCAGGTTGTCCAGGTCCAGACAGGCAACATGACCACCATGTACTACCTCAACATACAGAGCGGGACACAGTACCTCCTGTTGTGCCAGGAAGCTCTCTGCATCTGGACCCTCATCTTCAGCCTGGATGCTGACCGTCTGGCGATTCATGTGGCTGGTGTGTCCAACCAGTCCCTTCACCAGGAGGTAGTCGATCACCTGTTCACCCGGTGCATATCCCCTCTGATAAATCTGTTTGCCTCCCAAAAGAATGTGAAACTGAGGCTGTTTTCTGCCTGCCCAAGTGCGGGACACTGGTGGGGATGCCTTCGCGAGAGCCTGGACCCAGGACCTCCAGTACGCCTCCTCTTCCATCCCCCTGATCCACATGGTGTTGCTCAAAGTTCAGAGGGACAAGGAACAGATGATCTTGGTGGCCCTGGAATGGTCGCGCCAGTTCTGTTACCCTGATCTCCTCAGCCTCAGCAGCAGACCCCCATGGAGATTGCCTCTCCACCCGGACGTTCAGCCCCTGCACCTGATTGCCTGGTTCCCAAGCAGCTAGAGTTCTGGGCTCTGGGTCTCTCCAGTGAGGTCTTCCATGTCGTGGAAGCCTCTCGGAAACAGTCAACCCGCCAGTGCTATGCCTACAAATGGAAGAGATTTTCCATTTGGTGTCAAAGCAAGGAGCTAGACCCCTTATCCTGCTTGGTGGCGAGCATTCTGGCATGCCTGTGGTCCCTTTCCCAGTCGGGCCTCTGGTCGACAACCCTCAAGGTACACCTGGCAGCTGTCTCTGCATACCAAGCGCTTGCTGGTATGCTGGTGTTGGCACAGGAGAAGGTGGTTGGGCACTTTTCCAAGGGCCTTGACCATTTATCCTTGCTGGTGCGTGAACCACCACCACCTTGGGACTTGTTGCTGGTTTTGGCAATGCTCATGGGCAAGCCATTCAAATTCATGCACAGATCTCCCACCTGCCATGGAAGACCATCTTCTTGGTGGTCATTACCTCTGCCAGAAGGATTAGTGAGCTCCAGACGCTCTCATTGGAGTTTCCCTATTTGGTCTTCCACAAGGACAGAGTGGTCCTCCACCCCAACCTGAAGTTCCTCCCAAAGGTTGTTTCGGAGTTCACCTTAACCAGCTGATGTACCTCTCTGTGTACTTCACCACTCCAACCTCGGAGGCGAGCATAGGCTCCACCACGTTGCATCTGAGGTGAGCGCTCGCTTATTATAAGAGGCGTGACAGCTGGAGTTTGGTAGAGGTTTGCCAGCTCTTTGTCACCTACACTAAAGCTGCATCTGGCAGACCGGCAGCTAAGTGGATGACTGGCAGGTGGATAGTTCCTCCATTGACCTCTGCTACAGGTTGGCTGGTAGGAGGTGCTCGTTGGGCTTACGGCTCATTCCAGCAGACATAAAGCTGCCTCGTGGCTGCTTCCAGGATATCCCAATCCAGGAGATCTTCAGGCTTCTACCTGGTAGTCAAACACACCTTCATATCCACTGCCACACCAGTCTTGAGTCACGCCAGGATGCTGGTTTGGGGCCTCAGTTTTCCAATCTCCGTTTCCTAAATAGGTGTTGTGCTCCTTGCCCCTCATCCCAGAACTGCTAGGAGTCTGCCAGAAGTGTGGATAGTACACCATATCACGCCCTACAAAGTAGGTTACTCACTTGTAATCGTAGTTCTAGGAGTGTTATATGATGCACATCCACACAACCCACCTCAAGTGGCACATGGTATCTTGCTTCCATCTGGTAAGATTTGATGTCATGTGTCTGTGCCTAGAAAGGCTACCACGGGGTGGGTGGGAGAGCGAGCTTGAAAATCTTCCGGCCTCCTCTTAAAGGGAAGGCATTCTGACAAGTGTGGATGTACACCATATACCACTTCTAAAACTATGGTCACAGGTGAGTAACCTATTTTTTTAAGGAGCATGAATTAACAGATTTCCACAATTGTAGGAGGCATCAACAAGGGGTGCAGACAACTAGGGGTGCAACTAGCAGATACGGTCTAGGTACACATGCAAGGCAGTTTCTGGAAATGGTGAGCGGTGACCTGGGCCTTAAAGGGGGAGAGGCAGGGGACAGCGGTGATGAAACATAGAAACATAGACTTTGACGGCAGATAAGGACCGCTAGGCCCATCTAGTCTGCCCATTTCCCTATACCTACAGGATAGGCCGCAGATCCTAGTTAACCAACAGCCTATTTCTTCCTACCCCCCACAAGAATTGCCTTATGTTTTTCCCATGCATTCTTGAATTCTCCCACAGTTTTAGACCCACAACCTCCTTCGAGGCTGTTCCATGCATCCACTACTCTTCCTGTGAAATAATACTTCTCACATTGCCCCTGAACCGCCCTCCTTCTATCTTTAAATTGTGTCCCTTGTTCTTGCAAGTCTGTTTTCTGAAAATGCTACCCTCTTGGACTTTGTTGATTCCACTGAGGTACCTAAAAGTTTCTATCATGTCCCCTCTCCCTTCTTTCCTCAAGGGTATACATATTATGCTCCTTTAGTCTCTCCTCATCGGCTTCTCTTGCAGACCCTGCACCATTTTAGTTGCCCTCCTCTGGACTGCCTCTATCCTGTCTATGTCCTTGCGGAGATGGGGTCTCCAGAACTGGACACAGTACTCCAGATGGGGTCTCACCAACTGTCTGTACAGAGGCATAACAACTTCCTGTTTTCTGCTGCTGATGCCTCTCCCTATACATCCCAGTATACCCCCCAGCCCTCCCTACTGCCTTCTCACATTGCTTGCTAACCTTAAGGTCATCTGATATGATTATCCCCAGGTCCCTTTCCTTTTTTGTTGTTGTTACTACCTCCCTACCCATTGTGTATTCTTCCCCTGGGTTCTTGTTTCCTAGGTGCATTATTTTGCACTTCTTTGCATTGAATCCTAGCTGCCATACTTCTCAGTGTGATGGCTGTTGGTAGGGAGTTCCAGGCTTTGACTGCTCTACTTGTAAAGGAGTGTTGGCCTACAGTAGTTTCTCTGAAGGGTAGGAGGAGTTTGCTCAGTATTGCTTCCTGATCGGGGGAGAAGAGATTGCAGACACCTGGTGGCATTTGACCAAGAAGTGCTCTCTTGTATAGAAAGGCTTTGTAAAGGTTAGCTCTGGGGTGGAAAGGATGCCAGTTGGTGACGAGGTATAGGTCACAGCAGTGAGAGTCTGGTTTCATGTTTTTTGTTTTTTTTTAATTCTCCCTATCTCCTGGCTTTTCGGGGCATCTCTTGGGCATGCCCACCTGACTACAGGTCTTAACTACCCACCTGAAACCCCCTGGCTGAACATCGCACCCCCTCTCGCTGATCACAGCTGCCCCCCGGGTCTGTACCCCCCCCAGAGTGGGGCCACCCAACCACTTACGGGGTTTCCTTGTCTGAAATCTAGACAGCCAGGCCAGGAGTGGGGTGAGGCAGGAGGAAGTCCAGCCAGGAAAGTCCGGTGTTGGGGATGTGGGCCAGAGTCACTCAGTCCGCCATCGCCTCCTCCGAGAGCCAGAGGTTTTCAAGTTTTTCGTCCCTCCCCCTTGACTTGGACGTGCAGTGCGTCCAGCACGGGCATGCACTGTCCTGTGCGTGCCTACAGGATCGCCGCCGCATCCAATCCCCTTGGTTGCTGGATCCCGAGCTGCTGTGCCCCCCCCCCAGCCACCGCCAGGAGCCACCAGAGCACGGGATCGGGTCCCCAGGACAGGAGAGCAGTCCCCCGGTCGCTCAATCCTGTCCTCCCCTACCAACCCCCCGTCGACCCAGGCTCACTCCCGAACCCGGGTCGCTGGCGTGGTGTGAGGTGTGGCATCAAGTGCCTCAACCCACAGCACCAACAGGCCAGTGTCTGGTTTCATGTTGAGTGTAAATCTGCAGGCTCTGTTGAATGCTACTGAGAGTCTTTTGAGTACAGTGTTATTAGCAGTTGAGTAGACGACTGCACCATAGTCAGTCCCTGAGATGAATCGGTGTCAATGGCTCAGCTGGTTGCATGCTCGCATCTGAGGCTGGAAGACTGGAAGGCTGTGGGTCCCATCCCAACACCAGAAACTTGTGTTGAAGCCCAGTACTGACACTGTAGTGCAGCATGAGAGGGGTGCTGCTTTCGGATGAGACATTAACCGGAGGTCCCGTCTGTCTGTTCTTTTGGTGGCTCAGGTGGACGTTAAAGATCCTGTGGCACTGCTCAAAAGAATAGGGGAATTACCTCATGCCTGATATGAAAACAATTAATGATTATAATAATGAAATGTAATATGGCATGTAATCAGATTGTACAACACTGATGTCTAAGCATAGATGTATTCATATTTCCTGTATAACTGCATAATTTAATAAATACAAATTATAATAATAATAAAAAAGAATAGAATTTCTCAGTGTCCTAGCCAAAATTCCCCATTCAATAAAAATACCACCAACACCTGACGGAGAATAGTCCCTCCAAGGGAGGGCTGGACCTCCACCATCCTTGCAGGAGGAGGGATAAAACCTGTATAAAATAGAAAATATCACCAACAACTTAATCTGGTCCAATGTCCATTGGTTTCCATCTATATTCCCCTCCCTGGGACAAGGCTGAAAATGAGCAGAATTGCCTAGTTCTGCTTTCCTGGTCAACAAACACTAAATATGTGAATGATGAGACTGGATACTAGGAGTTTTTACTTCAGGGTTGAAGTTGTGTCTTGTTTCATGAGGAAGCGGTATTAGCAAGCCAAGGCACTGGTGGATATGTTTGATCAAGCAGTCGGTGTGAGATGTGAAGGACAGGGTTGCACCTGGTTGTGCACCCAGGTACTTGAAGACATTGACCTGTTCAATGGGGTCCCCACCTGGTGGTGTGATGTGCAACTCAGGGTCACCCTTCAGTGCATGGGTGCTCCCAAACAGTAGAAATTTGGTTTTCTTGGCGTCAGTGACCAGCCTGTTAGATGTGAATCAGATGCAGACCTTGCTGAAGTCAGACTGTATGTTGCTTTTCAGTGTCTCCAGGTTGCAGTGTGAGGTGAAGGTGACTGTGTCATCGGCATACGGTAATGCTTTGGAGCATACACAAACTTCTGGAACCTTGTTGACGAACAGGCTGAATAGCACTGGGCTGAGGATTGAACCTTGTGGGACTCCAGTGGTTAGAGGTTGCAAGCTGGAGAACACCTCTCAACTGGTAGCCTTTTGTGATCTGTGGCTAGTCAGAGAACCACACTGTGGCCTCATCCTTCAGGACCGACTCCTGGAACTTCATGATAAGGAGGTCATGACTTCTGCAATATTACTTACAAAGAAATTGAAGGGGATGTGAAAATATATTTCATATATGCGGAAATTGATCCAAGTGTGAGGCCTTTTGAAATTGTGCTGGAGGCGTCTGCAGCTCTAAGCCGTTGTAGTGTTAAGGGTTACTGGCAAATGTATGTTGTACAGGGCTGTCTATAATATCACTCACCCTGCAGGCTGAGGTCTTCCTGTTGTTAATTTTTGCAGTTTTGTGTTAAATCCTTAGTCTGTATTTTTAGTTTGCAGAGTGTCGGCAAATGTAGACATGGAAGTATCTCACTGAGAAGCCTGATCGAGTGGCACTATGAATTATGGGGAAACTCCCCATGGAGACCTCCGTTGACACGGTAAATGATATTTCAGGGACAGCCTTGTACTACATACCTTTGTCAGTCACCTTTAAAATGTGAAATAGTATCAACAATATAGAGCAGCTTCCGCTAAGCCTAAAAGCACAGTGATGGCTTGTTGTTGCTTCTGTTAAAAGTAGAAACCGTTCAATTCATGTTTCTAGCGCTGCCTTTGTTCTGAAGCAAAAATGAAATATGGAGATGAATGTAGTGGTTTTCTTTTATGAAATGGTGTTTGCTTGTATCATTTTAGGAAGAATAAATGTAAGAAAAAAGGGTAGAAACATCAATGTGTCTATAGATCTGGCAGTCTCCCAATTAATCTTGTGTGCTATTACTTTTACTTGAGGATTTTTTTTTTTAACTCGTGAATGACTCACTAAACCAGGTATGCACATGACGTTGGATGCTAATGATAGAATCAGCACTCAGTACATTTAATCTTGCCTGCTCATTTCTAGCATTCAGCTCAAAGTGTGCAAATTACAGCCCCACCCCAAAAAAAAAAAAAACAGCAAGCAACTCGCTTGGTTGATTTCTGGACAGCCTGATCTTTTGAACGTAATGACACAATTATTGGAGTTTTTAAGTTTCTTCTTTTCAGTGTGTAAAATAATCGTTATAACGGAGGCCACCTGATAGCCCAAGCGGTCAGTGCTGCACGCCCCATGAAGGTGATTTGGGTTTGAGCGTAAGGCCAGGATCCCAACAGTCCGATGCTGGTGTGCTGCTGGTAGCAGTGGTGGGCCAAGAGAGCAGCCCAACGCTTCCATCAGTCAGTTTCTTCCACGGGACCACTGTGAATGCAGAACATGCCCATATCACCAATGGAAGGGACAAAACGCTACTAGTTGGGGCTCTTCAAACTTTTAGAATGCTGTGGTAGAGGAAGAAATTCCTCAACTGCCAACCTATGCCCAGTGTTCCTATTTGAGAAAAACATTAATGGACCATATTGTGTGTTAATAGTACTGCTGATGCCAGTCTTAAGAGAGGTCTTGTGCATTCCTAGGGTAGGAGAATTTGGAATCAAAGGCGAATGCTTCTAATACCTTAAGATTGTAAGTGAGATCACTCTTACAACCTTGATAGTGGTCTTGGCAGTGGTATTAATATACTCTAGGGACGTGGATGTGTTGTTCAATCCACACTTGTTGGCAGGTTCCTTGCCGCTTTAAATGTTGCTGGAAGGTCTAAAAGCTGGCTCCTCCCACCCACCCGGGTGGCAAAACCCTCGGCTCCGCCCCATGACGCCAGAACGTCCTTACCGCTTGAGCTCAGGTTCCCTCCTTTGCGCTCTGTGTTTTAGGCCTGGATCCACACTCTTGAATTTCCAAAACTAATTTTAAAATTTACAAGACTCCGGTCTTCATCTTCTCTCGGCTGCGATGGACAAATCGACTCCGGCTTCCATTGGTGCCCTTGTGGGCAGAAGATGTCCCGGACCGATCCGCACTCCACGTGCGTCTACTGCCTAGGGCTTGAGACACGATTCGCAGGCCTGCGGTGTGCAGGTCTTTCTCGGCTTCAGTCTTGGAGGACCGTGCTGCCAGACTTCTTCTTGGGGCACCGAGAAATGGTACCGCCGTCAAGTCTAAGGAGGCCCATTGGGTGGTGTCCACAGTGGCGGGCTCCACGGAGCAGTTGGAGGAGGTGACCCAGGCCGCTGCTTCTTCCTCCTTGGCCGCGGCATTTATCCCACTCTTCTTGGGCTCCTTCTACACCACTTCTTTTAAGGAGCTTTGTCAATCCCTCTCTACAAAGGAGAAGGGCCATCAGGACATTCCAGTCAGTCCAGAAAGAAGGACTCTAAAGCTAAGTCCACCGTCGGCGTTCGTGGGAAGCGGGAGAGATCCCTTCACCAGACCGTTGACTCAATCAACTGCGTTGCAGCCGCTGGCTTCACGGTGTCCCCATCAGGTCAGCTGGCCGAGACATCCATTGATGCGGTCTAGATTTTTCTCGACCCATCGGATGGTTTGTCGCCTGGAGATGCCGACAGCCCTTCTTCAGTGGTTCCCCCGGTGATTACTGAGGACTTGCCTGTGCCTTCTGTGCTGAAGTCCCTGGTTAAGGTCCCTGCACCGAAGGAGGGGCGGATTTCCCCCATTCCCTCTTTGACCCACCCTCGGAATCCCTGAAGGTCTCAGTCCTCTTCCAGGTCTAGCCGGTCCCGCCGATGTTGGCGGTCTCGGCACCATGGAAAGTGGCATCACTGCTCGTCCTCTTCGGAGGATAGGCTCCGGCGCAAGTTGCGTCGGCGCTATGAGGACTTGATGTGGCAGCAACTTTTACTGACCGGTAACAAGCCGACTCTGTCGCCTTCTCCGGCCGTTAAGTGGCTGTCACGGGCGGACGAAACAACCCCTCGTGGTAGTCGAGGAGCCGCCCCGGCGCCGGTTGTTTGTCCAAAACCGGCTGCTTCACCCATTGTGGTGGAACCTCCGCCTCCACAACCTAATACTGGGGCCCTGATCAAGGATTCTCTGTCGGGTCAGGGCTTGCCTCATAAGTTGTCGGTCACCCTCACTCCCGATTGACCTCAGCAGGTGGAGGGTGGCTCAGGTGCTCGGCAGCTGTTCGCAGACTCCTCAGAGTCTGATGATGACTCCTCTCTGTTCTCCAGGCCGATTGACCTGGAGTCTGCAGGAGGCCAGACGGTGGACGAGAGCACACCCTTGTTTCTGGGTATGCTTCGACTCATCTCAGAGTCTACTGGGATGCAGCTCAAACCCGTCCAAAAACGGGCCAAGTATCCCCTTACGGAGATACTGGACCAAGGGGATTCCCCTACGGAGGCTTTTCCAGTGGCCAAAACCATTGTTGGCCCAGCCCAGGAGTTGTGGCAGCGGCCAGCATCTTGTCCCGTGCCTTCGGCCAGGGTGGCTCAGAAGTACACAGTCCCCACCAGTTCAATCTGTTTCTCAGAGCACCCCTCTGCGGAGGGTTAATGACCTATAGCATTTTCCGGTGTTCGGGACGCTCGGGGCGTGGACAGACGCCGATAAAGGAATCCAAAATTTGGATTACTCAGGCGGAAAGTTCGCTGCTTCCTCCCTAGGCCTTCGTCAGGCTAGCTCAGCCGTTCTGATGGCACATTTCTCGCATGCCCTTATGGGCTCTCTTGATGAGGTGATTCCTCATCTCCCGGCTGACCTTCAGACAACGGTCAAGCAGGTGCGGGATCAGGGAAGGGCGGTGGCTAAACAACAGCTCCAAACTTCATTGGATATTGGTGACTCTTGTGCCCGGTCAGTAGCGGCTGCAGTGGCCATGCACTGCAGAGCTTGGCTGCGGATCTCCACCTTCACAGCGGACACCCAGCACAAGCTGGCAGACGTTTCCTTCCTGGGCACCGACTTGTTCGGGCCCGGAGTGGAAGGTCATCTCCAGCGGATCGAGAAGTGCAGTGCCACCTTGGACTCAGTCACATCTGCCCAGAAGGACAAAGGCCGCCCACAGCAGCGTGAGCCCTTTTGCCCTTCCGCTCCTGCAGCATGTCCAGCCCAGCAACACCAGCATCAGGGCAAGCAGGCTCACACTTGGCGCCCTAAGGCCAAGTCTGCCGCTTCCTCTAGTAGGAAGTCTGGAGGCAAGGGTCCAGGAGATCCTTCAGCGGGCCCTTCCTCCAAGTCTGCCCAGTGACGGGTTGAAGGGTGTTGTCCCCAACCTCATCCCTCCTCCCTGGATTCCCCCCGTGGGGGGACTGCTCTACCCACTTCTTTTCCACCTGGTCCGCTGTCACCACGGACCGCTGGGTGCTAGAAGTGGTCAGCAGGGGTCTGCCTCTGGAATTCGAGCAGTTCCCCCTCATCGAGCCGTCGCCCCACAGGGGGCTACGGGTTCCGCAGCCTCCCTGTTGGCTCATCGAGCTGACATTGCCTTGCTCCTCCAGAAGGAGGTGATCAGCGAGGTGTCGGACCCCCCTCCAGACCCAAGTTTTGTTTCCAGGTACTTCCTGGTCCCAAACGACGGGGTCTGGTGCCCCATTCTCGACCTGCATGACCTGAACAAGTTCCTAAGGCCTCGCACCTTCAAGATGGTCACTCTGGCTCAGAACATTCCATCCTTGGAACCAGGCATGTGTTTCTGTTCTCTGGACGTTCAGGATGTTCTTTCACGTCCCAATCCGTCCGTCTCATCAGTGATTCCTCCGCTTCCGAGCGGAGGGATCTCTTCACGAGTTCCGGGCCACGCCTTTCGGCCCTTCTACAGCTCCCAGGGTCTTCACCAAATGCATGGCAGTGGTGACAGCATTCCTGCGGCGCCGAGGGGTCCGGGTGTACCCATACCTGGACGACTGGCTGATTGGAGCCCCCTCCAGGTTGGAGGTGGGGCGGTCTAGGGATCTGGCCATCCAGGTCTACTCTCAGGTTGGCCTCCTCATCAACAAGACCAAATTGGAATTCGTGCCATCACAGGTGATTCAATTCATCGGGGCAGAGCTTGACTGTCGTTGAGCCAGAGCCCGGCTCACGGCGGACAGGGCCGAGGTCCTTTCCTCCTTTGCCCAGTCATTTCTGGTTGGGTAGTTGCGCCCTGTCGGGACTTCCTCGCCTCCTGGGCCTCATGGTGGCCTGCACCAGCGTGGTCCATTGGGCCCGCTGGCATTGTGTCCCCTGCAATAGGGGCTGGCCAGCCAGTGGTCACAGCGCTCCGGTCCTCTGGATCAGCTGGTGACAGTGACCCAGGAGCTGTGGGACGTCCTGCAGTGGTGGCTCGTCCCAGCTCACTTGCAGGAGGTATCCCATTCGTCCACCTGAGCCGGCGATCACTCCTAACGACCCATGCTTCTCTGATGAGTTGGGGTGCCCATCTGGAGGAGCTCAGAGCCCACGGCCTCTGGTCCCCTCAGGAGTCTCGATGCCACATCAACCTGCTGGAGCTTTGAGCGGTTCAACTAGCCCTCACTGCCTTCGCTCCGTTTGTACGGGGTCAGGTGGTTCAGGTCCAGACAGACAACACCACGACCATATACTATCTCAACTGTCAGGGCGGGATGCACTCCTTGCCTCTGTGCAAGGAGGCTCTCTGCATCTGGTCTCTCGTGATCAGCCTGGAGGCAGATCTCCTAGCCATCCATGTGGCAGGAACCTCCCAACAGTCTGGCGATGCCCTCATCCAGATATCGTTGCTTCTCACAGTGGTCTCTCCTGCGGAGGTAGTACAAGACCTGTTCTCCCATTGGGGTTATCCTCAGGTGGACCTGTTTGCCTCCAGGGAGAATGCGAAGCTGAGGATGTTTCATGCCCGCCCCTATCAGCAGGGCTTGCTGCAGGGAGATGCCTTCTCGAGGCCGTGGACCCCAGGCCTCTTCTACACCTTCCCTCCATTTCCCTTGATCCACAAGGTGCTTCTCAAGGTGAAGAGGGACAAAGCTCAGGTGATTCTGGTAGCCCCAGACTGGCCCCGCCAGTTCTGATACCCAGATCTCCTCAGCTTCAGCTCCAGGCTCCCGAGGCAGCTTCCAGCCCACCCAGACCTGCTCTCAGTCGACAAGGGGAAGGTTCTCCACCGGACCTTTAATCCCTGCACCTGGCGGCCTGGTTCCTGGAGCGGCTAGAGTTCCAGGTCTTGGGTCTTTCCGACGAGGTCCTCAACGTCATAAGGCATCCCGTAGAGTCGACCAGAAAATGCTATGCCTTCAAATGGAAGAGATTCTCCATTTGGTGTCGGGTCAAGGGTTGGACCTTTCTTTCTGTTCCTTGGCTAGCATTCTGGACTACCTGTGGTCTTTTCACCAGCTAAGGGCTTGATCGGCGACCCTTGGAATTACCTGGCAGCCATCTCTGCTTACCGGGCGTGGGCTGGCAAGCAGTCTGTGGTGCAGGAGAAGGTGGTTGGGTGCTTTTTCAAAGGTTTAGACCACATATCCCCTCTGGTGCGAGAACCTCCACCTCCGTGGGATCTACTGCTGGCTAAGCTCATGGGCAAGCCATTCGAACTGATGCACAGGTGTGACATCTCTCACCTGTCATGGAAGACCGCCTTCTTGGTGGCTATCCCGTCAACCAGAAGGATGGGGGAGCTCCAGGCGCTTTCCATTGAGTCTCCTTATTTGGTCTTCCACAGGGACAAGGTTGTCCTTCGCCCCCACCCGAAATTCCTTCCGAAGGTGGTGTCGGAGTTTCACCTTAACCAGGTGTTGAGACTGCTAGTATTCTACCCCAATCATACCTTGGAGGCCGAATATAGTCTGCATACCCTGGACCCTAGAAGAGCTCTTTCTGATTATAAGGAGCACGGCTGAAGTTAGGGAGGTTTGCCAGCTGTTTGTACACCCTACGCTGAAACCACTTGTGGCAGACCTGCAGCCATGCGGACGATAGGCAGGTGGGTCACTTCTGCATAGATCTCTGCTATAAGTTTTTTTTTTTTTTAAACTTTATTTTAAAAGTTTTATAATTGTACAGCAGAACTATCAGACTTAAAACAAAAAAACATGTAACAGCTTTGCATCATGAGTATACCGAGATTTGACACTAGGTCCAAGGTCATAGGATTATAATTCCAGACAACATGCAAGACTAACAGGATACAATAAAGGAGGAATATTGAACTAGTTATCCTGTAGGTCTGTGTCGCTCTCACCACAGAATTAATAGTTATACATCAGTAAAGCCAGGATAGAAGTTCACTTGCAGAATTATATTTGAGTGGTGGGCTGAATGACTAAAACATCAAAGGGCAGGATATACAGTCGTGGCCAAAAATATTGGCGCCCTTGCACTTTTTCAAATAACTCAAAATTTCCTCTAAACATAAGTTGAAATTAACAGTACAGTATTTGGTCTCCACAATTCTTTATTTCTCTGTTAATATTACAGAATCTTTGTTTTTGATTCAGAATTTAATATATCCTTTTAAATCAGAAAATTAAAAGAAATGGCATTGACAAAATTATTGACACCCTAGACTTAATGTTTGGTAGCACAGCCTTTGGTCAAAATAACTGCAGTCAACCGCTTCCTATAGCCATGGATGAGCTTCCTGCACCTCTCTACTGGCAGTTTGGCCCACTCTTCTTGTGCAAACTGCTCCAGTTCTCCCAGATTTGAAGGGTGCCTTCTCCCCACTGCTGTTTTCAGATCTCTCCGCAGGTTTTCAATGGGATTTAGACCTGGACTCATTGCTGGCCACTTCAGAACAGTCCAGCGTCTTGTCTTGAACCATTCCTGGGTGCTTTTTGAAGTGTGTTTTGGGTCATTGTCCTGCTGGAAGACCCATGATCTTTGACGGAGACCCAACTTTCTGACACTGGGTTCAACATTGTGCTCCAAAATGGCCTGGTAGTCTCCAGATTTCATGATGCCATGCACACGTTCAAGGCACCGAGTGCCAGAGGCAGCACAGCAACTCCAAAACATCACTGAACCTCCTCCATGTTTGACTATAGGGAAGGTGTTCTTTTCTTTGAAGGCTTCATTTTGTTTTCTGTAAACATAGAGATGACGTGCTTTACCAAAAAGCTCTAATTTGGTCTCATCTGTCCACAGGACATTCTCCCAGAAGGACTTTGGCTTGTTCAGGTGTGTTTTGGCAAACCCCAGTCAGGCTTTCTTATGTGTCTCTCTCTCTCTCTCTCTCAGCAGTGGGGTCCTCCTGAGTCTCCTACCATATAACCCCCTTTCATTGAGTTGGCGACGGATGGTGCGAGTTGAAACTGTCGTACCTTCTGTCTGAAGGTCAGCTTGAATCTGGCAGTTGATCGAGGTGCTTTCTCCACTATTCGAACAATCCTGCACTGCAATCTTCGATCAAGTTTTCTCTTGCGGCCACGTCCAGGGAGGTTGGCTACAGTGCCATGGGCCTTAAACATCCTGATAACATTACGTATGGTGGAAACAGGAACATCAAGGTCTCTGGAGATTGATTTGTAGCCTTGAGATTGTCCATGCTTGACTACAATCTTCTGTCTGACCTCCTCAGACAATTCTCTGGCTGTCTTTCTTTTCTCCATGCTCATTGCGGTACACACAGTGACACAAAACAGGAGAATGAGTCCTTTTCTCTATTCAAACTGGTTGAATGAGTAATTTTTATATTGCAGACACCTGCAACTCACCACAGGTGAGTTCAGTTCCAAAGTGAAGGAGAATCACCTGCTTGAAATCTAATTATTTCCAACTACTTCTAAAAGGTGCCAATAATTTTGTCTGGGCCATTTAAGGATTTCTGTGTGGAATAAGCTAAGACTTAGTAAATTTTTCTGGTTTTTGTGTTTTATTCCACTGCAAACCAAAGAAATGCATATGTGGATACCAAAATATTTTTTAATTTCAACAATTTTGTGGAAGGAATGGTGCATTATTAGAAGAAACTGCAAGGGCGCCAGTACGTTATAATTAAACCCTTTAGACTATTGCAGAACTCAGTCTGCACTAAAGGTACAGGATAGATAGCAAGTAAAATTATTAAGCCCACAAACTGGGTGGTGATCGTAATCACCATACTAAGTTAACCCCTGTTATGTTAGTCTAAGCAGATACAAGGTTAGGTCTATTCACTGGAGCAGCAAAACATTTAACTTGTACAGGAACCAAATCTTATCTTGTACATACAACGGCATGCACTCTAAAGGTGGTCCAAAATGGAAGGAGGTACAGAACAATAAAAACAGGGCATAATGTCTTGAAAAGTATTTAAACTTGAGCCTTAGTCATTAAGGACTTTTAGTAGTGTGATCTAGTCCCGATCCCAGCAACCAACACAGATTTAAATCCAGTAAGGAGAAACAGTACATCACCCCTCTTCATCTGATGTAGGATCTAGAGGATTCAGACTCTCCGTGAGTTTTTCAGCGAATTGAGCAGCTGTAGTCGGATTGAGAAAAAGGTACGTTTTCGAGTCATGCTTTACTTGGAGCCGTGCTGGGAAGTTTAATCTGGCTTCTGTGCCATGTCGCAAAAGGTCTTTTTTGACATTCTGCAGCTCTTTCTTCCTGCTTTGTGTGTGGGACGAGAGGTCTGGAAAAATTCCCAGGTGGCTGCCCTCCCAAACAATCTCCCCTCAGGCTCTGGCCACCTGCAGAAGTGAGATCCTTGCCTCCGGCGCCGACAGAGTGGCTGGTTTACAGTCGTCGAAATTTAGAAGAAATGGGTTGTTCAGCGTTTTAAATTAAAAGTGACTAGGAGCTATTCTAAAGTGCTGCCGCCATCTTGCTGCTCCACAGTGCCTCCCTCTGATCTCTGCTATAGGTTGGCGGGTATGGAGCCTCCCAAAGGGATAAGAGCTCATTCTACCCGCCATACCACTGCTTCAGTGGCTGCTTCTAGGGACGTCCCTATCCAGGAAATCTGCAGGGCTGCTACCTGGAAGTCAGCACACACCTTCATTTCTCATTACCACATTGACCTAGAGCATTAGTTCTCAAAGTTTGTCATGGTGAGCCTCTCCAAAGCCATGAAAAAGATCTTGAGCCTCCCCAAACATTAAAATAGTCTTGGGCCTCCCCATAAAAAATAACATCCTAGCACAGTACCTCAGGAATAAAATGAAACTCCTTTGAGTAGTTAGCTCTCATTTTATACAGCTTATTGTACCCTCTTTGTAACCCCCCAGGTCAGCCTTCATGGTACCACTGTTTTGACTCTCAAACCATTGTTACCCCTGCTGCAGTGACTTCACTGGTCAGACTGCTTTCTCTGTTATTCCCTCTATCTGGAATAACATTCCTACTCATCTCTCTCCCTCTTCCCGTGCTCTTAAGCATCCTCTCAGAGATCCTTTGCTTCCTCCTGCTCTTACCCCTACAATGTCTCTGCTTAAGCCCTGTATTTGGGTTGTTCTGCCACCAGTCTAATTGGTCAATTACTACTCTATTATTTGTTCATTGTTCCTATTTGTTTGCACTATTATTCATTTTGTATTGCTTTGTTTTATAGTTGTCTTTTGAATTTTATTCACTCACTACACTTCCCAAGGTACACTTCAAATGAGCCTTGGCTCACAGTGTCTTTCCTGGTCTCTAATTTGTAAATAAATACATAAATTCACCTACTATTATCCATTTTCAGATTGCCTCATCCCTTCACACAAAATACCTAAAACTCAAAATTTAAATATAGTTCTTTTTCAGACTTGGTTGAGCCTCCCCTGAAACTGGTTGGGGCCTCCCCATTTGAGAAACTCTGACCTAGAGTCACGCCGGGATGCTGGTTTTGGGACCTCGGTTCTCCAGTCCTTATTCCTAAGTAGGGGTGCGTGTTTTGCCTCCTCCTCCCGGAGAACTGCTAGAGCCTGCCAGCAAGTGTGGATTGAACAACATATCCACGTCCCTAGAAATACAGGTTACTCACCTGTAACAGGAGTTCTAGGAGTGGTATATGTTGTTCATCCACACGACTCCACCCGACGCTCCCCGGCTTCGACATCGCAACCTGGCTTCCAGCGGGCTAGATCTGGTGTCATGTGTCGGAGCCGAGGGTTTTACCACCCGGGTGGGTGGGAGAAGCCAGCTTGAAGACCTTCCGACAACATTTAAAGCGGCAAGGAACCTGCCAACAAGTGTGGATGAACAACATATACCACTCCTAGAACTCCTGTTGCAGGTGATTAACCTGTATTTAGTGATTGAGATTGGTTAATAATACATTAACATTTTAAAAAACCTCCTCAAATGTCCCCATTTCTTGGGCAGCTTAAGTGAGATATTTTCATAGAATAAGAGTGGCTCATGCGCAGAAGAAAGGAGTGCTTAGATTGGTCAGGAACACTCCCTCGATCTATAATAATAAAAGAAGTTATGGAGAACTTTTTTTTTTATATATATGTAATTTCTTTCTAGGATTGTGGATGTAGTTCACTGTCCACACTCTGACAGTTCCACTGGAATTGCTGATTAATCTGACATTTTTAATGTAAGCTCCTCCCACCACCTGGGCAGTATATTCCACCCCCACTCCACCCCATGATGTCAGATCTTTCTTTCTGCTGGAAGAATAGATCACCTCCTATGTCGCTGTGGCTTAGGATCCTAGTGTGCCATAACCAAACCTTGCTTCAAAGTTTTTCTATCTTTAGCATTTAGTTTCCTTAGCATTTTGTTTCCTCAGTCCCTTTGACTCCGTGGTGTTAACGAAGATGGGGAAGCGGAAGCTGGGGTTCATAGTTTGTGTTCAATGTGGGCAGAAGATGTTGGTCACAGACCTGCATGACACGTGCATGTTCTGCCTGGGTGGGCAGCACAGCATGGCCGGGTGCGACCTCTGTCTGTGCTTCCTGAGTCCCTTGAGGACAGGAAGCTCCAGCTGTCTCTGGGTTAGCCTTTGAGTGTGATCTGAAGGACCGCTCTAAGGGCCAGAAGAAGGACTGGCTGTGGCCAGGTCTGCTCAGCAGCTTGCAGCCCTTGAAGCTGAAGCGGTGGCGGGCACCTCCCTGGTCCCTGCACTGTTCCCAGCTTGGGCCTGCGAGGGAGAATCTTTTCACTGGAGGCTTCTGGGACATGTATTTGGCCCTCCTGACCCTGGGGAGAGTCCTGACCACTGTGGTTCCAATCACAAGCACCACTGGCTCCAGTCATTTATTTTATTTTGTTTTTGTTGACCGGAAAAGGAGGACTAGACAAGTCTGCCTATTTTCAGCCTTGTCCCAGGTGAGGGGGGATACAGATGGATGCCAACTGACATTAAACCAGACTAAGCTGTTGGTGGTATTTTTTAGTGAATGGGGAAATTTGGGCAGGACACCGGGAATTCTCTACTCTGCTGTAGAGGATGCTGGTATTGTTGGCAGTGGAGGAGCAGGAGCCCAGTCGGTACCGGCTCTGAGGTGGAAGGATCTACAGGCTGCCGAGCCAGCCACAGACATTTTTCATATTATGGTAGAAATGGAATTACTAGAGTAGCCAATGCAGCCGATGGCCGATGTAGTCATGGAAGACGTGGAACTAGTGTCCGATACAAATGAAACAGAGGAAGCACTGAGTAAAGCAGTAGAAGAGAAAAACAGCATTTTACAAGCGCAGCCGGCAAAACTTGATTTAGCTTTCACAGCAGCACGACTTCGCATTGAAGAAGAAAGGAAATGAAAAAGACTACCTGAGACACCATCACCTACGTCAGCTAAAGTTTTTCTTTTCCAGGCCGGCAGGAACAACCTGGATAGGATGGTTTCTACCCCACAGACTTCTGGAAGTGTCCCAGAAAGGAATGAACAGTCTTGGTCGCTAGATATAGCCTTGCAAGCAGCAGGATGGCTTCTGCAAGGCAAAGCTGGTTCCCAACCCTGCAGTGCCGATACTGGACAGATTCCATCCTGAGATGTTAGTAAGCACAGAGATTGTAAAACATCTTTCAAATGATATGTTGGGAGATATTGCAGTTGGTGAAGGGCCTGTTATAAAGCCAGGGGATGTGGTATTGTCTCCTAGCTACTATTCACCCTTCCTTAGTCAAACTAATGAGTTTTTCGATGCCCCATTAGTTCCTGTGTTAATGGAAGAAACTACCCCAGAGAGTAGTGAGACAACAACAGATATGGGTCTCCAAATTTTGAATATTTCAGCAGTGAAAACGACTAGTACGGTGAAAGGTTTAGGGACTGATATATTGAATAAGGAGACAATTGTGCATATTAATGCTGATGATAACTTTGGGAACATTTCTACTGTAGCAAATACTGGTACTACTGCACAGAATTTGGGGAAGTCAACAGAGGGGATTGACATTAACATACAAAATTAGGCTGCTCCCCCTTTGGAGCAACACAATACCCATACAACAGACAGTGCTCCTACTTTTGCAAGTCTGTTTCACAAGCTGATAGTACTGGCTAAAAGACGTAATGCTGTACATCTACGGTATACTAGTGGTCTTGAAACCATTCCATACGGAGTATACATAAGGAGAGAATTAAACGGTCTGTGGGTTTTACACCTGCGGAGGTATATGCTTTTATACATGCTCCAGGAGAAAGTACATTCGATATCAGCTTTCATCCCCTGAGGTATTGGAACGGTTTGGGGGGAAGTATGCAGTACTTAAAATTAACCCATTATGAGCCCCTTTTCAAGCTATTCCCCTCACAGAAAGTCCTACAAAAGTTATTGCCATCCTTTTCCGTAATGAAGGGGTCAGTATAGCTGATATTTTGTATTGGCAAGAGAAAAGATGTGAAGTGCATGACACCCCTGAGCCTTTTTTTGATTCAGAAGGCTTTTGGAATGGTGGCTGGAGGTTGAAAGTAACTCTGCAACAACCACCTTCTGGTATAGTTCACCCACCAAATTGTTTTTTTTTCTTGGGTAGAGATAAAGGTTTCATATTTTACCCTGGGCAGCCTCACCGCTACTACAGATGTGGATCAGCACGGTATCTCCGTAGCCAGTGCAATATCAGTAAATCTGCACAATGTGGGGATAATGGCCATACGAGCCATTTTTATAAAGCGGGGGTGAAATGCAATTTATGTGATGAAGAGGGGCATAATTTCACAGACTGCCCATCGGCCTTCCGTAATACGAATGACTCAGATTATGGTGTATAGGACTTCTATCTCCACAAAACTTGTAAAAAGTCGAGAACAAGTCCCCCCCCCCCCAAAAAAAAATGTTGCAGACCTGGGGAACAATGAGGAAACTCCAGATGATAGTGCACAGCTAAACAAGGGTTTGATCATGGAGTCCGGGGAACTGTCCAGTGATACAAACATTGAGATGGGCGAAATGCTGCCACCACCACCTCAGCCACCCGAAGATGCCTTTCAGAAAGTTAAAAGGAAAGGACAGTCTTCTAGGCAAGCAACAGCACAAGCACTTTCAGAGGATGTTCCTCTGTCTAATAAATTTAAACCACTCGAATGGGGGGGGAGACGGAAATGGAAGGGGAGTTAGATACAGCTTCCATTGCCTCATCCCAAAAAGATGTTGGGTCTGATATAGAGAATTCCACTGTGGAACTGCAAGAAAAAGAAATGGTGAAATGCAAACCCAAACGCAGAAGAATGGGGTCCAGAGCCTGTAAGAAAATGGGTAAAGGAGTTTCTTGATGACATTGATCTATGGACGCATCTTTATACAGCCCAACCTTGGCATCACTTAATGCTAATAGTATACTTTCGGAGAAAAAAAGATTGTCACCCTTTTATTTATTTTCTGAAATGAGCTTTGATATTGTGTGTCTTCAGGACACTAGACTTAAAAATCTGCATGCTGTTCAAGAAGGGCCGGGGCTTTCTCCTGTAACTTCCTATCTGGTGTATCTAGCATTTCTTATAGGCCTGGGCAACATCTTTGTCTCTCCTTGGTCCCCCATGGATAAAAAACTGGCTGGACAACAGGACTCAAAGGGTAATAGTAAACGGAGTCCACAGTGAAGAAAGGAGGGTAACTAATGGGGTACCGCAGGGTTCAGTACTGGGACTGGTCCTCTTTAATATCTTTAAGTGACATTGGAGAGCACCTGGAAGGAAAGGTATGCCTCTTTGCAGATGACACAAAGATCTGCAACAGGGTTGATACACAAGGTGGGGTGGAAAGAATGAAAAGGACTTGGCAAGGTTGGAGGAATGGTCAAATACGTGGCAGCTCAGATTCAGTGCAAGAAGTGTAAGTAATGCATCTGGGAAACAAAAACTCAGGGAAGAGTACACAGTGTGGGTGAGTTAATAACAAAAATCGAAAGAGACCTAGGAGTAATTATATCAGATGACCTAAAAGTGGGCAAGCAATGTGAGAAGGCAGTAAAGAGGGCTGGGGGATGCTGGGATGCATAGGGAGAGGCATCAGCAGTAGAAAACAGGAAGTTATCATCCCTCTCTACAGACAGACAGACCCCATCTGGAGTACTGCGTGTAATTCTGGAGACCCCATCTCCACAAAGACGTAGACAGAGTGGAGGCTGTTCAGAGGAGGGCAACCAAAATGGTGCAGGGTCTGCACCAGATGACATACAAGGAGAGACTAAAGCAGCTTAATATGCATACCCTTGAGGAAAGGAGGGAGAGGGGGGACATGATAGAAACTTTCAGGTATCTCAAGGGAATTAACAAGATACAAGAGGGTAGTATCTTTAGAAGAAGAGGTGTGCAAGAACAAGGGGGCACAATTTGAAGATGGGGGCAGCTCAGAGGTAATGTTAGAAAGTATTTTTTCACAGAGAGGGTTGTGGATGCATGGACAGCCTTCCTGAGGAGGTTGTGGAGTCAGGAACAGTGGGAGAATTTAAGAATGCATGGGACAGGCATAAGGCAAGTCTAGTGGGGGGCAGGAGGAAGTAAGCTGTTGATTAACTAGAATCTGCAGCTTATCCGTCAGGTAGGGAAATGGGCAGACTAGGTGGGCCAAGCGGTCCTTATCTGCCGTCAAATTCTATGTTTCTATGTTTCTATGTAAGTGGCTAGGGAAGCATGGATTTTGGGTGACTCGTGCTCAGTTGCTGAAGATGCGTGTAGTGGGGTAGGAATTGCTTTTAAAAATATGAATGTTAAATTACAACATATGGTGGCTATATGACCATGCAGGGCTTTATTGCTGGACGTCATGATTGATTCAATATACTTTAGGCTGATCAATGTTTATGCCTCATAGACAAGAGCCCAAAGAATAGAATTATTTAAGTTGGTGCAACCTTACCTACGTACATCCAGACACATCCTTTTGGGGGTGATTTTAATGTTAATAGGTTTAAGGAAGATGTGGGACTGAAAACAAGGAAAATCTTCTGTGATGCTGCATCTCTTAATATATTACTAGAACAGGCAGGTTTGCAGGATGTGTTTTACAAAAAGGGGAAAAGAGCCAACTTACCTTTTCAAAGGTCAGCTATCCATCAAGATGGACTGTTGGTTTTGCCACCCTCGCTCCAGTACATAAAGGCGATGGTGACACCAGTGGTGTCCTCTGATCACAGACTTTTGTATGTACAAATTTCAAATTACAGGGCCACTTCGATGGGCCGGACATCCTGGAAGTTTAATAGTAGTCTTTTAGAAGAACCATTAATACAGGAAGGTTTTGAATATCTCTTACAGGCCAGCCAGTCAGTTTATTTTTTTATATGATTCCTGTATTGACTGGTGGGAAGATACAAAAATGGACACAAGAGATTATTTTAAAACAATGGGGAAACTAAAGGGGAAAAGAGAAAATGAATGACTATTTGAAAATTAGAGCGGAGTTTTATGATATCTTATCACAACAAAACGCGGGCATACCAATAGACTTAGTATATTTGGCTATACTTAAACAGCAAATGGCAAAATTGCAGTACGATAGAATGAAATCGTTAGAAAAAGAACAAAGATTTGGGATTCGAGGCCCACACGACAGTGTTAACCCTTTTGAAAATAGTGCAACACGTAGAAATGTTATAATTTATTCATTGAAAACAGAAGAGGGGATGGTTGTGGCAAATGAGAATATTTTAACGGAAATAGAAAAGTGGGTTACTGAAATGTTTAGTTTGTCAAAAACCACAGAGGAAGCTATAAAAGGCTGGCTGAAGAAAGGGATCCAGCCAGAATTGGGCCAATACCAAAAACAAGACTTGATACAACCAATTACAGAGATAGAATTGGAATCTATAACAACTTCCTTACATAAAGATAAAACACCTCGTTTGGATGGCTTATCTAATGAAATCTACTTAATTTTTTTTCTAAAATGGAAATGGTGTTATTATATAATAATATTTTACAGACTGATTTTGCCACATAGTATGACTGAAGGGTTGGTGATATTCATATATAAGGATGGGGGACAAACAAGAATTATCAAACTGGAGACCTATAACACTATTGAATTCAGATTTCAAAATCCTAATCAAACCTTTGAGTAAAAGAATGGCTGATACGCTACAAACTATTGTACATCCCTCACAGATGTGTGGAATACCTGGTAGAAAAATAAGGGATGACTTCATATTATTATTATTACGAGAAATTTTTGAAAAAGGACATAATGTAGAATTGTCAGGGTGGGTTTTTAGCATCGACCAATCAAAAGCCTTTGGTAGGGTTCCCCATTGTTATCTCTGGGAATGTCTTTCCACTTGTGGCTTCCCTTGGGAATTCATTAAATGGATACAACTTTTCTGTAAGGAAGCAACATGTGCACCGTATGTAAATGGATGGGTGGGTAAACACTATCTGATATTATAGGGAGTTCGACAGGGATGTCCTCCAAGTCCCATTCTGTATGTTCTGTCTATAGACCCTTTGTTACTGAGGATACATAGGGATGAGAATATCTGTGGGCTCTCAGTTCACAGCACTGATAGAGAAATAAAAACAGCTGTTTTTGCTGATGTTTTTTACTTAATTTTAGCAGATACACATTCTACTATTAAAGCTGAGGAAATCTTACAGGTTTTTTGCACAAGGGACTGGTTCCCAGATAAACCATAAAAAGAGTTACTGTATATCAATAGGAGACCCAGGTCTTTATGATAAGGAGGTTATGGGAATACCAGTGACTACTGGATATAGTAACATTTTGAATTTTTATTTTGGACCAGGAGACCTGGCCTTATATAACTGGCAAATTTTACTGGGGTAAGCAGAGTCCAAGGTTAAACAATGGAATAGGTGGCGCATGTCTAAAATTAAGAGGGTATATACGATTACGACATATTTGCTACCCATGTTTTTATATCTTAGTGAGTCTCTTCACGGATGATTCAAAGCTGAGAGCACTGGCAGATGGGAAGGAGGGGAGAGTGGCATTACAGGGGGACCTGGATGCCCTGGACAGATGGTCAAGGAGGTGGGGGCTGAGGTTTAATGCAGGGAAGTGCAGGGTGTTGCACCTGGGGGCCAGAAACCCGGGCCATGCATATACCCTGGGGGGAGAGACCTTGAGGTGGTGGTGGTGGTGTCAAAATGAATAACACTGAGACTTGTTGCAGAGCAGCAACAAACGCAAACAGGATGCTGGGCTGCATAGCCAGGGGAATTACCTCCAGGAAGAGGGAGGTTATCCTCCCTCTGTATAATGCCCTGGTCAGGCCGCACCTTGAGTACTGTGTGCAGTTCTGGAGACCACACCTAAAGAGAGGCATTGCTGTATTGGAGAGGGTACAGAGGAGGGTGACCCGGATGATCTGGGGCATGGGGAGTAGACCCTATGAGGAGATGCTGGAGGAGCTCAATCTGTGCATGTTGGCAGAGAGAAGAGATAGGGGGACATGATAGAGGTCTTTAAGTATGTAAAGGGGATCAACAGAGGGGGAGCTGAGGAGGTGTGCAGGTTTAAGAAGGAAGGACCAACCAGGGGGATGGAGGAGGCTGGGGGTTACAAGGGGGAGCGAAGGAGGCACTACTTCACTGAAATGTGGTGGATCCATGGAACACGCTGCCCGGGAGCCTGTAAATGAGGGCACAGTGGAGGGTTTCAGGAGGGGTGGGACAGGTACAGGAGGAAACAGAAGCCAGGGAAATTCCTCTCTGGGGAGGGGTGGCAGCAAATCAAGCACCCAGTAGGGGTGCAGCATCGAGCAGACACACGACAGACCATGCAACCTATTCTGCTGGCTTTTAGTATGTTAGTATACCCCCCACCAAAAACCTTGGAGGCAGCAATACTGAGTTGTTTCTTTTCCTGTTTGTGGGGCAGCGGACTAAATCCCGTCAAGAGAGATATAACATATTTGGAAATTAAGATGGGTGGTATCAATATAATAAACCTGATTCTCTTTTTCCATAGTATGTTTTTACATAGCTATATTAAGCCTCTTTTAATATGCTCCAAAGTCATATGGGTACCATGGGTGAGAGACGAAGTGCAACAATGGATAGACGCATCGCCACAAAATGCACCCTTAGCTAGACAGAAATCTTTAATAGGGTTACCTTCTTTTTACCTTTGTTTTACCAGGAGAGAGACACTAAGCTGAAAACTTGTTTACAGGTGCAACCTGGGAGCACAAGGAAGTTAAGTGACTTGCTCAGGGTCACACAGTATGCACGCTGGGGCTGTGGGATTCAAACCCAGGTCTCCAGGTTTGCAGCTCAGAGCCTTAAACCACTGCGCTATACTGCCTCCTTTTAATCATTTTTAGGGAAAGTAAAGTTATGGTTGATAACTTAACAGCAGATTTTACCGTAATTAGGAAAGCCTTTTATAACATTATACAAGAACGAACGCTTTGCTAAAATCCACGCTTTAGTGATAAATCACCAACTGAACAGGTCTTTTTGTTATAATGCTGACAAATAAGGAATTCCAGACCATATGTGGCTCAGTACACATAGGAAATTGAATGTTAAGGATAATAGGAAACATAAAGGAAGAGAAGAAAGAAACTGCCCCAGATCATCGTGTGAGGGAATCCCAGAAACTATGGAATATTTATATTTTTCATGCTCATATACTGTATATTAAGTTTCTGGGACGTAGTCAGTAGAAAATGAAGGGGCGCTCCCTTCCCACTGATGTCTCATGATAGTCTCTTTTTAGGTATTCTGCTGAAAAGATGTCATCAATTTCATATATATGTCTTGCAGATTATTATTTTGAGTTTTAAATATCGTATCATATCATTACCAGCTAGGGGGAGTGCAGCTAGCCCAGACAGAGGAGGAGAAGGATCTGGGTGTGCTCATTACAGGGTCAATGAACAACTCGGCACAATATAGGAAGGCAGCTGCAAAGGCCAACAAAATGGTGGGTTGTATTGCAAGGGGTATAACCTCGAGGAGGGAGGAGGTGATTCTGCCACTGTATAGGTCATTAGACCACACCTGGAGTACTGCGTGCAGTACTGGCGTCCGTATCTGAAGAGGGACATTAAGTTACTGGAGGGGGTGCAGCGCAGAGCAACAAAGATGATCAAGGGGCTGGGGGACTTATCATACGAGAAGAGGTTGAAGGAGTTGAACATGTACTCACTGGAGGAGAGGAGAGACAGGGGTGACATGATTGAAACCTTTAAATACATGAAAGGAATAAACAAGACGGGTACAGAGGGGCTGTTCAAAGTGAGGAGGGAGGGCCACCAGGGGCCATGATATGAGACTGGAGTGAGGAAGGTTCAGGAGGAGATGAGGAGACGCTTTTTTACAGAGAGGGTGGTGGCTGGGTGGAATGCGTTACCTGCTGAAGTGGTATGCAGTAGAACAGTGGACTGTTTCAAACGAGGATGGGACAGGACAAGGGGGAGGGTTAATGAAGGGGAAGGGTGGAAGGGAGGGGCAGCTGCAGAATAAGGGGTGCTAGCTGCACATTCGAGCAGACTTGATAGACCTCTAGGCCTTTATCTGCTGGCAAATTTCGTATGTTCGTATATCTGGCTAACCCGCTGCAAGGTGTCTTTGCAGCAAGTACAGATAACCCAAGAACAGTTATTTAGTATAATACTGGCCTCTATAATTGAAATTAGACACAAGGAACAACAACGAGTTACACACAAAAACATTTTTAAACTGGTGGAAGTCAATCACTTGGATACAACTATATTGATAAGACTTTAGGTCTTGTAGAGCGGGGAAATTTCCAGTAGGTGGGTCTGAATGTTTTTGATAAAATAATTATTTGGGAGGGATGTATGCTGTGCTAACCTTTATTTTTGCATATTTTGCTTAAAGGATTTCTGTCCTATGACACTTTTCTGTACTTGGCTTTAATAGTTTCCAGAAAGGGCAAGCTTGTTTCAGACTTAATTTAATGTTAAGGGTAAGCTTCATGTTATCTGGGAAAAAATGTGCCATGTACTGTGATGTAGTTGGAAAAGAGACTACTTGCAGTCTTCCTTGTTGAAGAATTTGTGTGTGTGATATAATCCGATATGGGATTTATTGTTTCTAGCAGGGGATGTTTTTGCAAGAATACGTATTTGTTTTACAGTTAATGTGTTAACTTCTGTGTGTACTGTAGTATGGAACTTTTTTTTTAGTAGTTCAGTGTATGGATGCAATACTTATTTGAATTTCTTTGCCTTTTGATTTGTGTATTATTTGTGTCTGTACAGTATTTATTAATTTAACTTTGGGGTTACTGTCTGAAATATTTATGTTTCCATTTTTCTTTTCCTCTGATTTTGTACAGTATGAAGTAATATTAATTTTGTATGTAATGTGTGCTAAGTTATAAATACAGTTTCCTTACTCTTTTGAGAAGTGCCACAGGATCTTTGACATCCTCTTGAACAAACACCAGAACAGGCAGACAGGACCTCGGTTTAACGTCTCATCCGAAAGATGGCACCGCAGGAGGGCAGCAACCCCCTCATGCTGCACTGCAGTGTCAGTATTGGGATTTAACCCAAAAGCCTGGTGTGGGGATAGAACCCACTGCCTTCTGATCTTCCAGCCTCAGAAGCGAGTGTACAACCTGCTGAGCCACTGACACTGTCGTGGGAAGGAGAGATTGAGGTCTTCCCAATCCCTCGACTGCTCAGCCTTGGTTGAGACCCCTTCAGTCAAGGGGAAGGTAGAGAGCTCCTTGGTACCCCCATGGAGCTTGTTAAAGGAAGGTTGTCCAAAACACTCTTGCCAATTACCAGGACTTCAGAAATGCCCGTTTAGCACTACCTTTGTGTGGTTGCAAGTCTCCAGCTAACCTTTCATTATTAATTGGCCCCATTTCTGTGCCTTGAGTGTGCTCCCGAGTTCTGCGCTGAAGCTGCCATTTGAAATTGCCACCGCACCAGAAGACCGAGTGTGCTCCATTCAGTAGTTTCCTTCGTTGTCTGCTGAATGCTGTTCATGAGCTGAAGGCAAATTTCTATGAATAAAATACTAGGTAGATGTAGTACTCATTAGGTCCTTTAGAGCAGCCCTATTGAAACAGAGCAGGTGTGTTTATTTTAATTGAAAGTTGAAGTTCTAATTGGGAATGCACATTAGCACCAGGCGCCAATGCCCAAACTCAGAATTTCAACTTTCATTAAAAAATTAAACAGGTTATCATGCTCTGCTTTCAACGGGCTTACTTCTAAAAGTTCATTTAAATGAGTACTACATGCCACAAGTTATTTTTCCTCCACAGAATTTGTCCAGCTCATCATGAATGAGTTTCCCAGCAGAGCCGCAGGAACCAAACTCTGCTAATTTGCATACAAGTTGTGGCTCGGCGCTACAAGCAATGAAATGGCACCACTCACTCCCTGATATAAAAAATATCCATTTCCAATAAAATACATGCCCTTTGACAGAAATGCAGCTGTCTGGCTACATATTGGCAGGTGAGTAGAGACCGAGAGAAAAACTGGGTTTATGACAGACTTCCTTTAACCTCAACTCCGGTCGAGCAGGCCATGAAGATTTTTCTCAAGCCTGTTGATTGGCTTTTGGATGAAGTCGATCTCGCTGACCTCGATGCTCCCGTCCTCAGTCAGGAGGATATGGATTGGTTGGTGTCCCATCTGGTTTTACTGTGGTAGCAGTTTCCACCAGCGGCGAGCCTTCCAGCGCCTGCCCTAGTAGTTGGGGACCAAAGTTGTTATTGCACTCAGTTACCTTGAAACAAATGCAAGTCCTTTAACTATTCAAATAAAGAGTTTTATTGAAAATCAAAGGCTAGACAGAAAGTCCACAGAAGTACTCAGGTAGCTATCCCCAGTGCTTCGACTCATAGAGAGTCTTCCTAAGGGGGTGGTGCTAGTGAGAGGTTACAAGATTTAAATAGTGCACAGACAGTGGCGGAGCCAGGTTTGAGAGCCAGGTTGGGCCATTCAGTCAGTCATAGGCTCCACAGTGGGCACTAAACATTGAATAAAGATGATGGTGGGGCACCACTACTCACACTGGGGCAGCCAGGAGGGGCGACTGCCCCCCCAGCCCCCCTCTAGCTCCGCCACTGATTAGTGCAGCTAATTACACAAAATCATTTGTATCACATGTTCACTTAATTAAACAAACATAAAAAGGTGCACATAAAATAAAATACTTAAATGTCTGTCCCCAAATGTTGCACTAGGTGGAGCTGCTGTTTAGGTACTCTGACACATATGTAAATAGATCTGTCACTTTAGATCTAACATTTCACAATGTGCATATATTTTTTTACTCTATAAAAGAAAATAGAGAATATAGAGTGGGACAGTAGTCCAAACCTCCAAAATGCCAAGCCAACAACAAATTATTTTTATGGTAAGGCAGCTCTTAGTAGGACTTCCATGTAATTAAGATACATTCACGAAAAATAGTCCTTGAAGGTTCAGGTAGAAAAAAATAGGACCTGGTGGGGAGAAGGAGAGCTAGAAACAACATTAGTTAATAATTCATCACATATATATCAAACATAATTACAAATCAATAATATTTCATTTCTTTTTCAAAAATGGCTTTAAATCCCATCTGTCATTTAATCCTGAGGGTTTGACACTCTTCAGCCTGAAGGTCCACTGACTCTCCTTTTGCAGAAGGAGATTTGGTCTGTCTCCTCCATTTTGTAGTGGGGGTACCCATTCTAATCCCAAAAACCTTAGATCATCTGGACGTGAGTTATGTCTCAGGGTTAAATGGACTCCCACTGGGGTATCTTGTCTACTGTTAATAAAAGAGAGTACATGCTCTTGAATCCTCTGTTTAAGCAGCCTTACAGTTTTGCCAACATATATCAACTTACAACTAGCTGCACCAGAGAACTTAAACGTATGGAGTGTTATAGGTCATTAACTCTCTTATATCCATTTTAAGATCATCACACTTTGGGTGTAAAAAAGCCCATATTTGCAAAGATTGCACGAATTGCATCTATAAAAACCAGAGGGTCGTCTGGGGAGCCAAGTGTTTTGCTACTCTTGTGGTTTTTCAGATCTGCTGTGTACCAGTTTCTCTTTTTAAGTTGTTATCCCTATTGAAAGTGACCCTAGGTTTGGCTCCTACGGCCATACCAACTTCTGTGTCTCCATGTAAAATGGACCAGTTCTTGTGTATTATGTTTCCACTACACCCAGCTACATGATTATATTATGTACCAATTGTTTAAAGTTGTGACCTAGGTGTAGTGATATCTTTTTCTATGTTCTATAACAAAGTTTCCTGTGATGTGTTTTACTTTGTCTTTGTTTTTAATAACATGTTGGTGTTATAGCTCCTTTCTTCAGATCTTTAAGTAAGTCTTCCAATACAACGGGTTCAGGATGGTCTTGCTACCAGGTCTAATTCCTCCTACACCAAGGGGTCTAGCTCTGCTGTCTAGATATGCAGGATACATACCTGCACATTCTGAGTTTTGCGCCCCACAGGAGGTTCCTGCAGTTCCTCTTCTAGGGCCAACATTACCAGTTTCGAGCCTTGCAATTTGGCCTTTCCTCTGCTCCCAGAGTCTTCACCAAGTATCCATCAGTGGTGGCTGTGACTCTGCGGTGCCAGGGCCATTACATCTTTCCCTACCTAGATGTCTGGCTTCTGGCAGGTCTCATGAGGGACTAGCTAGTCCTCACTCTCGGAGACACGTTTATGCTCTTCCGAGAGCTGGGGATCACCCTGAACATTCCCAAGTTGTCCCCATGGCCCAGTCAGAGACTCCAGTTCATCGGGGCAGAACTGGACACGGTTCAGGGCAAGGCCTTCCATCTCGCCTTCGGGATCAGACCCAGATGGTATTATTAGCTCCTCATGTCCTGGCCAGAACTTTAACATACTAAAAGCCAGCAGAATAGGTCTAATGGTCTGTCATGTCTGCTTGGTAGCCAGCCAGCTAGTGGTTGCTTGCTGTTCTGCCCCCCACCAGCCCCTAAGAGGGCCTTCATTGGATTTAAAATCCCCTTGTACATGTCCCACCCCTTCTTGAAGCCCTCCACTGTGCTTTCTCCACCAGCCTCTTGGACAGCGCATTTCACGGCTCCACTGCCCTCCCAGTGAAAAATGCCTCACGTTCCCTTATAATTTCCCTCAAGATCTTACTTTGAGAGGGCTCTTGCAGTAGGTACTGTATATAGGACTGAAGCTGCAGGCATCAGGACCTCACGAAACATTTCTAGCTAGCAGTTTCATGGGGACCGCCCCATGTCAGGTGACCGACATCATGCAACATCAGTATAAAGGCGGTCCCCCACACCCGCCTTCAGTTCTTTCCGCCATTAGCAAGTGAGCGCCTGTGATTTTACACATGCTTTCGCTTGATTTCTTGAATATTTGTCAAGTTTTGTGCAGTGTATGTCGTCCCTGACTCCCTCCAAGCACAAGAACAAGTGCGACTTGTGCGGCGCCCAACTCCCACACAAGGACGGACACTCCCAGTGCCTCTTCTGTCTAGACCTGGATTACCCCGTGGGGAAGTGTCAGCATTACCTGAAATTCAACGCTGCCACCTGTAGGCGGAGGCAGCAGTCCCTGGAGGCCCATATACTTAAGAAGAAAATGACCTCCATGGAAAAGGAGCTGAAGAAGCTTTGTCAGGCCTCTACTTTGCCCAAGGGCCACTATAAAAAGAAGGACAAGGAGAAGCACCGGGACTCCTCTTCCTTGGCCACCGCGACTTCGGCACTTCGGCTGGAGTCACTATGCTAAAGGTAACATCCCCCCCAGGGGAACCGTTCCGTGACGGCCATCTTGGAGGTGTCCAAGATGGCGTCGACCCTCCTGTCTGGCTTGCGCTCGGGCCCTTCGGGAACCTCTGGGTTAAAAGAGGCTTCCACTCCCGGCAAGGCAGCCGCCGTACAGCCTTCCGGTGTGAGTGGTTCTGGTAAGCCAGACGTCAGCTCCACTGATGCCCGCTTGGAGAAGACCGCTAAGTCGCTCAACCCTTCGGGGCAGCGCACGGTCTCCCTGCCGCCCGACAAGGCCACCCCTCCTTCACGGCCTTCCTCGGGCGCCGGTTCTGCTAAGTCGGACGATGGCTCTCGACGTCCGCCTGGACCCCGCCAGTAAGGCAACCGTTGGCTCGTCTGATGGTCGCACGGTGTTGGAGCCGATGCCAGACCCTGTTGTCCAGTCCGCTGTTCCTGGTTCCCTGCAGCATTCGCCGCTGCCTTCCGAGGACCCAGCATCTCCTCAGTTAGACCCCAGGGATTTTAATCCTCCTTCCCAGGGTGATACGGAGGATGCAGGCACACTCCTGTCAGGTCTCCCTCCCACTGGGCAGGATGACCTGACATCGGTCCCTCAGACACCGACGCCGGACGACATTCCCCTCCTGGATGCCGCCCCTGGAGCCCAGGTATACGCTGTCTTACCTGGGTCCGCAGTATCCAGTGTCGCATTACCCAGCGCTTCAGTACCCGCGGCTGGGGTACGGATACTCACCATACAGATATCCTCAATATCCGTATCCCCCTCCACCACCGCCCCCCAGCCGCCGGTGGACCTGAGGGAGACTCTAGCTTCCTGGTGGGCCAAGGCCAAGGCTCAGCTCACCAAGAAAGTAGAGAGCTGCCTTCCCACGCCAGAACCTGTTCTGGACCCCCATTGTCGAGGGCGAGAGACCCCCCCCTCCGTTACCAGAGGTATCCCCTCCTGTTCCACGACAGGGGGTGGCACGTCACCCCAGGAGCTCTCCAAGGGGGTCCATTCCTCCCCTGAGCGGGGAGGGGTCTTCGCGTCCTCCATCTTCCTCGGACTCCTCGGACAATTCCGATGGACATTCCAACTTCGATGATGAGCCACGAACTCCAGACAAGCCTCGGCCTAGGACTCCTCTGAAGTCCCCTCCGGAGGATCCTTCCTTCACGGAGTTGCTACGCAAGATCCAGTCGTTGCATCAGTGGAAATCTTTGGAGCCAAATCCACAGCGGCAGAAGCTAGCTGCTCATCTGGATCTGACTGAGGCCTCTCCTACCTCAGTTCCACCCTGGATCAAGCCTCACGCGGACCTTGTTTCCACCATCTGGAAGCAACCATCCGCCATAGCCCTCCTTCCGCCGAGGAAGGCGGACAGGCTATATCAGCCTCTCGAGGGTGTTGAGTTTCTACCTCACACCCCAAGGCTGACTCTGTCGTGGATCAACGCCGCCCACGGCCGTACAGCCAACCCAAAGCATTTGAGCTCATCTCCCCCCGATAAGGAGTGCCGCCTTCTGGACCAGTATGGGAAGAAGGTTTTTGCTTCTTCCACTCTGGGTTTTAGGGCCATGAACTATGTCACTCACATGGGGGATCACCAGAAGGTCATCCTTAGCAAGGTGGAAGCTAAGTTGAACTCCCTTCCTGAGTCGCAGACCAAGCAGGAAGTGGCAGACCTGGTCCATTCTGCACGTTCGGCCAGTAGGCACATGTTGCGCGCTATGTACGATGCAGTGGACACTGCTGGAAGGAGCTCGGCATTCGCCGGAGGTTTATGGCGTCATGCCTGGCTCCGAGTGTCAGGTTTGGTCCCTTAAGTGCAGTCCACTATTCAGGACGCGCCCTTCATGGGTTCGGTGCTGTTCGGCGGTGATGTAAAGGAAATCATCACCGGCCTGCGGGAGAAGGGCATTGCTCTCAAGGAAGTTGACTCCTTGTACAGAGCCCCTCAGCCTCAGCGCCGTCCTTTCCATAGCGTGCACAGGCGAAGGTGAAACCCCAAAGGAAGTGGGCCAACGACGTGGGGCCCTCGGGCTGCGAAGCCTCCCCCCGCCCAAACAAGCAGCGGGAGCTCCAGCCGTGGCGCTACCTCACACCTACTGACGCCTTTCCTCTCCCACAGCCTCTGGCCCTTCCAGAGGAACTGGTAGGGGGGAGGTTCTCCCTGCATCTGCCGGGTTGGGAAAGGATCACTTCAGACATTTGGGTGCTCCAGCTAATAGAGGAAGGACACTCAAATGAGTTTCTTCAGAAACCTCTTAGAAAACCCCCTCCAAGGTCGTCTTACTCCCCGGAACACCTTCTTCTGAAGGTGGCGATGGAACCCGTCCTTTCCCTACTCCAGGGGACGGGTTCCTATTCCCATTTCTTCCTGGTTCCGAAGAAATCAGGTGACGTGAGGCTAATCCTAGAACTCAGCTCCCTGAACCTGTTCGTGAAGTACAGGAGGTTCAGAATGCTCTTTCTGCAGGGTCTTTGGCCAAGACAGTGGCTGTGTGCTCTGGACAGGCCGGATGCCTACCTGCATATCACTATCTGCCCATCCCGCCGCAAATACCTTTGGTTTTCTTTTCAGGGAGACCACTACCAGTTCAAGGCCCTCCCATTTGGTCTCTCCTCAGCTCCCCGAGTATTTACCAAATGCCTTTCTGTGGTAGCGGCCCACCTGCGTACCCAGGGAGTTCAGGTTTTCCCGTACCTGGACGACTGGCTCCTGGTGGCCTCGTCCAGGAGGACCTCCTCGCCTCCCTTTCCCTTACCCTGCAGGTTTTCACCAGTCTGGGTATTACCATCAACCAGGCCAAGTCCCATTTGATCCCATCCCAAAGACTTCAGCTTATCGGGGTGATCCTGGATACAACCTCGGCATGGCCTTCCTGCCTTGGACAGGAGGCCACCCTTCGCTTAGGCCAGCCTGTTGTCCACCCAAAGACGGGTCTCTGCCAGGTCAGTCCTTCGCCTCCTCGGGCTCATGGTGGCAGCCATTCCGATGGTGCCTTGCGCTTGACTCCACATGAGAATTTCTCGTGGATGCTTCGGTCTCAGTGGGATCAGTTGGTGGACGACCTAGATTGGGAGATCATGGTCTCCTCTCCGTTAGTTTGGGACTTACAATGGTGGATGGTTCAGGAGAATCTTTGCCGGGGAGTTCCTTTCTGTCTTTCTCCCTCCCAAACTCTGATAACAGACGCCTGGCGAGGGTTGGGGAGCCCACTTGGGATCTCAGTGGACCCAGGGCTCTTGGTCCAGACTCTGGTAGACTCTCCACATCAATGTGCTCGAGCTAAGGGCCATGCTGTATGCCTTGCAAGCTCTGCATCTGTATCTGCTTCCTGGTCATCTGGCTGTCCAGACCGACAGCATGTGCGTAGTGTGGTACATCAACAAACAGGGAGGAACTCATTCCTACCCTCTTTGCAGGAAGCCAGTGGTTTGGGATTGGGCAGTACTTCACAACCTTCACCTCATGGCGGTTAACGTTCCGGGTCGAGAACACGTTGGCAGACCACCTTAGCAGGTTGTCCCCCAAGTTCATGAATGGGAACTGGATCAGGGGGTAGTAGACAATGTCTTCCCATGCTGGGGAACCCCTCAGGTAGACCTGTTTGCCTTTCCTCTCAACGCAAAACTTCCGTCTTCTGCTCGCTCGCTCCAGGGTGCGGAGTTTTTGGGAGAGACGCTCTGTCTGTAAACTGTAAGGGCAGATTCGTCTATGCCTTCCCTCCGATCCCGTTGATTCTGAGGGTCTTATACAAACTCTGTTCAGAAGGAGCTCTCATGATCCTCATCGCTCCGTCCTGGCCCAGGCAAGTTTGGTTCTCTCTTCTACAACAGTACTCAGAGGAACCTCCACTTCCTCTTCCTCTGTCGCAGCTCTTGTTGACCCAGGATCAGGGGACTCTGGTCCATCCAGGACTCAAATCCCTTCAGCTGCATGCGTGGCTCCTGCAGACGTCGTTCAAACCTGGTTCGGGGTTTCGTCGCAGGTGGCGGAGATTCTAGTGGAGGACAGGAAGCCTTCCACTCGTTCCACTTACGCCATGAAATGGAAATGGTTCTCCATTTGGGCCTCTTCCAGAGCTTTCGAGCCATTCTTCTGCCCTGTCGGGAGGCTCCTGGATTACATGTGTCACCTCTTCAACCTGGGTCTCAGTCACTCCTCTTTGAAGGTTCACATGGCTGCTATTTCCGCTTACCATGTTCCTTTCGGGGACAGGTCTTTTGCGGCTGGAAGTCGCTGAGACCTTCCTTAAAGGGGTTCTTCACTTGAGACCCCCTATTCAGCACCTGCCCCTCCTTGGGACTTGACTTTCATTCTCGAAAGCTTACCCTGCCTCCCTTTGAGCCGGCAGCATCAGCAGACCTAAAGTTCCTTTCCTGGAAGACTCTCTTCCTGGTAGCCATTACTTCTGCTCGACGAATTTCCGAGCTTCAGGTCTTAATGTGCAAAATCCCATACTTGATTTTCCATAAGGAACGTGTGGCTCTGCGTACCAACCCTAAATTTCTCCCTAAGGTGGTAGTGGAATCTACGCCCTATCAATCCATGGAACTGCATGCGTTTTTTTATGCAACATTCCAGTCAAGGGGAGTACCTCTTACATACTTTGGATGTTCACCGGATTCTGAGATACTACACCAACAGGACAAAGGATCTCAGAAAGACTGATCAACTGTTTGCCTTCACAAAAGAGAAGGCAGTGCTGTTTCTAAGCAACGCCTTTCAAAATGGTTGGCTCATTTTATCACTTTCTGTTATGACAGTATCACAAGACCTTGCCAGGTCAAGTCAGAGGTCACTCCACTAGGGGTGTCACTGGCTGTGCTGCTTGTTTCAAGAATGTGTTGGCGGCTGACAACTGTAGCTGCCACTTGGACTTCTGTCCATACCTTTATGAAACATTACAGTTTGGATATTGCCTCTCGCTGCAGAGCTGGCTACAAGGTCTTCTTTCTTAAAACCTTCACAGCCAGAGGATCTGTGTATCGAGTAGTTTCTCCTCCCATGAGCTTCTCTTTGTTCCAGACTGCTTGGGACTCAGTCCTATATGTAATTACCTGCAGAGCCCTCTCGGTAAGATAGTACAGTTACGTAAGAACCACCGTAACAGTAGATCTTCGAGAGGTGCTCTTGGCAGTAGGTTCACCTCCTGCCCTCAATCCCCTTAGCTTTTTCTAGCTCCTTTTCCAGGATGGGAACTATCTGCTTCTCTCTCTCATCTTGCCTTTTTGGCCTTTGGCGGGAAAGAACTGGAAGGCGGGCATGGGGGATTTACCCTTTATACTGACATCGCATGACGTTGGTCACCTGACATGGGGGCGGTCCCCCGCCAGAGACTGCTAGCTAGAAATTTTTCTGTGAGGTCCTGATGCCTGCTGGCTTCAGTCCTATATGTAATTACCTACTGCAAGAGCCTCTCTCAAAGATCTACTGTTACGGTAAGTTCTTACGTAACTGTGCTTTTCCACTCATGCCCCTCGTGTTCCCCCCTGTTTAAGGCTCCCCGCCACATGGCGACAGCCATCCCAAGCGTTCCCATGGCTTACCTCCATATGAGGGTCCCTCAGTGGATGCACAGGGTTCAGTGGGACCAGAGGTCGGATGACCTGAAGCAGTTGGTCCTGGTATCTGATCCAGTTTGCGGAAACTCACCTGGTGGATGGACCCGTCAACCTCTTGACAGGGGCCTCTTCCTGCAGGAGCCCCAAGACGAGTTCTGACCATGGACACCTCAGGCCTGGGGGGGGCTCATCTGGAAAACAGGCAGACCCAGGGACCTGGTCACCAGATGAGCAATTGCTCTACATCAACATTCTGGAGCTGAGCAGTCTTGAATGCCTTATAGGCCTTCAAAGCGGACTTATTGCCAGGCCTTCTCATCCAGACGGACAACATGTTCGTAGCCTTTTACATCAACAAGCGGGGGAGGGGGGGCGGCGGGGAATTCCTACCCCCTCTGCAGGGAGGCAGTGAGGGTCTGGTATTGGGTGCTGAAACATCACCTCGAACTTACCACCGTTTATGTCCCAGGCATCCAAAATGTCTTGGTTGACAACTTAAGCAAGCCGCGGTCCAAGGCTCAGGAGTGGGGGTTCCTTCAGTCGGTAGCAGACCCGCTATTCAACAATCAATCACTCAATCAATCAACTTTATTAACCAGGCATACAACACCATTGAGCAAGCTCATTTTCAAGGTGGTCCTGGACATTAATTTGGTACAATACAGAAGAAAAAAAACCAGAACATAACATAGTACAGATATGGTAGCCAACAATGTAGCAACAGTGAACAGGTATAGGCAAAGGAGGTATATACATAAGGTCTAACATAGTTACATACAACTAATTTCCATTAGAGTGTAAAGATTACCATCCTAGCTGTTACCACTAATTAGAGGCTAGTACCTTTTACTAAAAGCAGGGAGAGAGGAAAGAGCGGATAAAGGAGGAGAGGGAGCGAGAGGCGCTAAGAAAGGGGAATAGATTAGAAAGACTGAGTTTAGGGGAGATAAAAGAACTAGTAAGTGCTGGGGATCCCTTGCTGGGGGACGGTCGGAGTGTAAAGTTTCAGGGAGGGACCAGTGGCTAAGGTACAGAGTCATTTAAAGCAGAAACAGATGAGGATGACCAGAGTTGGACCTTTCTGCGCCCCCACTGTGCCAAACTACCCGTTTCTGCCGCTAGATCCAGGGCCTGGAGTTTTCTGGTGAGACACATTGTCCCTCTCCTGGACAGGAAGGTTCCTCTATGCCTTTCCTCCCTTCCCATTCTACAGAGAGTACTTCTGAAGCTTCAGGTGGAGGGAGCAGAGATGAATCTCACAGCACCCTTTGGCTTTGGCAGATTTGGTTCCCACTGCTTCAACAGCTGGCAGTGGAACCTCCATTCCCTGCCTCTGAGCTCGCACTTGCTCTCCCAGGACTGGGGTAGTTTGATCCATCCAGATCTCAATTTCCTGCATCTCCATGCATGGCTCCTGCAGACCTAGCGAGGGCCCGATATGGGGTTTCCCATAAGGCAGCGGATGTCCTGGTGGCAGCCAGGAAACCCTCCACTAGATCCACATATGCTATGAAGTGGAAAAGATTTTGCCTTTGGGCTGTCGCACGCCAGCTTAATCCCTTTTCTTGTCGCCTGAACTCCATCCTTGAGTATCTCCTTTCTCTATTTGAGCAGGGCCTGAGCTACTTCTCCATTAGGGTACATCTGTCTGTCATTTTGGCATATCATGCACCAGTGGAAGGCAAAACCCTTACTCAGCTGGACGTGGTCCTGTACTTTTTGTGGGGCATCTTGCACTTAAAGCTCTCATCAGAGATCCCATTCCTCCATGGAATCTCCTTTTATGTTGGAAAAGCTCATGCTCTCCACCCACCGTTTGAACCAGGCTCGATTATGAGCTTTGCTTTCTGTTGTGGAAAGCATTATTTTTAGTTGCAGTTACTTCCACCCAAAGAATTTCGGTGCTTCAGGCTCTGATGTGTAAAGAGCCCTATTTGGTTTTTCATAAGGACAGGGTGTCGTTACATACAAATCCTAAGTTTTTACCTAAGATGGTGTCAGAGTTTACCCTAAATCAAGACATCCACCTGCCAGTTTACTATCCTGAGCACTCTAATGGGGAAGCGCGAACACACTCTCGATGTCCATAGAATGTTTAGTTACTATCTGAACCTTACGGCTTCCTTTTGGAAAATGGATCAATTGTTTGTTTCGTTTGCTCCCAAAACTCAGGGGCACCACTTTTCAAACAGATCTTGTCTAAATGGTTGGTTAACTGCATCATTTTTTATTACAACAAGCCCTTACCAGGTCTGGTAAAAGGTCATTCTACCGGGGAGAGGCGCCAGTCCTTTGCCTCTTTTCAAACGCCTGCACAGCAGACATTTCAGTAGCGGCTACCTGGAGTTCTGTTCACACCTTCTTCAAGCATTACAGCTTGGATGTGGTTTTCAGACTGGGTTTGGCCTGGCAGTCCTCCAGGGCCTTCTCTCCTAAGTCCTTAATTGGCAGTTTTTCAGCCTCCTCCCAGACTTTCCTAATCGTTATCCTTTAATTGCTTGGGACTCTGTCCTAACGGTTATTGCCTGCTGCAAGAGCTCCAACTCGAAGTAAGATGGTACAGTTACGTAAGAACTTACCGTAACAATAGATCTTCAAGAAGAGCTCTTGCAGTGGTGTTGCTTTCCCTCCCTTCCCCCCGGTTTTCTCTCTGCTGTTTAAATCTGGCAAAGAACCTGCCCGGTTTCCTTCCATTCTGGACTCTGGGTCTACGGCGGGAAAACTGAGGTGGGGATGGGGCCCTCCCTTTTACACCATTTGCTGACGTTGTACAAAACTGCTGTTGGGAGCGGTCCCCCGCTGAACACTGCTAGCTAAAAGGTTTCTGTGGAGTCCTGGTGCCTGGTGGCTTAGTCCTAACAGTTATTGCCTGCTGCAAGAGCTCTTCTCGAAGATCTGCTGTAATGGTAAGTTCTTGCATAACTGTACTTCTAGGGACATGGATATGTTGTTCATCCACACTTATTGGCAGGTTCCTTGCGCTTTAAATCTTGCGGAAGGTCTTCAAGTTGGCTCCTCCCACCCACCGGGTGGTAAAACTCGGCTCCGCCCCATGACGCAGATCTTCCTTACCGCTTGGAAGCTCAGGTTCCCTCCTTAACGGCGCTGCGTTTAAGACTGGTTCCTAATTCTTGAAGTTCGAAATCAAAAAGTTTTTGCTAAAAAGACTTCGGTCTTCTTCTCTCCTCAGCGGCTGTGATGGACAAATCGACTCCGGGTTTTCAGAGGTGCCCTTGCGGGCAGAAGATGTCTAGGACGGATCCGCACTCCACGTGCGTCTACTGCCTGGGCCTTGAGCACGACCCGCAGGCCTGCGACTTGTGCTCTTCCTTTTCGGCCTATGTCCTTGAAGACCGTGCTGCCTGATTACAACTGGGGCGCCCCGAGAAAAGAATTCCACCGGTGAAATCTAAAGAGGCCCGATTGGCGGTGTCCGCGGCGGAGGGCTCGGCAGATCAGCTCGAGCAGATGATCGCCCCCTTGAAGAGGAGGCGGCGGGCAGCTTTACTCGGCTGCGCACTTGTCCGCTCTCTCTCGGTGCCTCGTACTCGGCTTCTTTTAAGGAGTTTGTCTGACCCTCTCGACAAAGGTGAGGGTCCAACTTCTTCGGGACCTTTTTCCAGGTCCAAAAAGAGCAAAAGTAAGTCTCTCCGTCGACGCTCTTGGGAGCGGGAAAGAGCCCCCTCCACTTGTCGACAGTCGACTTCGGTCGACCCCTCAGCTTCGGCCACTGGCTTCACGGTGTCCCTGTCAGGCCAGTTGACCGAGACTCCGCGACGCGGTCGAGATTTTTCTCGACCCGTTAGACGGGTTGTCGGCTGGAGAAGCTGAGAATCCCTCTCCTGGTTCCCCTGGTGGGAGTTGAGGATCCCATCGGCTCATCTGTGCCTCCGGTTCCGGAGACTTCGGTGGGATCGTCCGAGCCGAGGGGAGTGCCGATTTCCGACACTTCTCCTCGCCTTCCTCGGCCTAGTCGAGACTCTCGGTCTCGGACATCCTCGCGGTCCAACCGATCCCACCGCCATGGGCGGTCTCGGCACCGCGGCAAACGGCGCCGCTGCTCTTCCTCGGACGAGGGGAGGCTTCGGCGCAAGTTGCGTCGGAAGTACGAGGAACTCATGTGGCAACAGCTCCTTTTGACTGGGAATAAGCCGACCCAGTCGTCTTCCCTGGCCATTAAGTGGCTGTCACCGGAGCAGCCGAAACAACCCCTCGTTGTAGTCGAGGAGCCTGTTCTCAGGCCGTTGTTCGGCCAGTTCCAGCTGCCCCACCGATTCTGGTAGAACCTCCTCCACAGCCATTAGTTGGGGTCTCACCAAAATTCTCGGTCGGCCTTGGGTTTGCCCCATAGGCTGTCTGTCACCTCACTCCGATAAACCTCGCATGTGGAGGGTGGCTCAGGCCCGAGGCAGCTCTTGAGGACTCTTCTGAGTCCGATGATAGTTCCTCCCTCTTCTCCAAGCGCATGGACTTGGAGTCCTCGGGAGGGCAGTCAGTGGACGATAGCCCTTCGTCCTTCTGAGGGTTGCTTCGACTCATCTCGGAGTCCACCTGGATGAAGCTCGAACCCGTTTCTAAACGGGCCAGGTATCCCCTCATGGGGATTCTGGACCGAGGGGATTCTCCTACGGAGGCCGAAGCCATAGTGGGTCCGGCCTTGGAACTGTGGCAGCTTCCTGCCCTGCGCCTTCGGCCAGGTTGGCCAGGAAGTATGGCGCCCCACCGTTCCCTGTCCGTTTGAACACCCTCAGCCCGAGGGGTTGGTTACCGACAGCGTTTCCGGCGTGCGGAGCGCCAGGGATATGGACAAACCTCCCGACAAGGAATCCAAGAAATTGGATTATGCCGGGCTAAAAGTCTATGCTGCGCCCTCTCTCGGTTCTTCAGGCCAGTCTGGCCGTCCCTCATGGCACATTTTTCTCACGCCTGTTGGGCTCCTGGATGAGGTTGTCCTCATCTTCCCGCAGATATGCAGACTACAGGCAGGCAGGTGTGGGACCAGGGCAGGGCAGTGGCCAAACAGCAGCTCCAGACTGCGTTAGACATCGGGGACTCATGTGCCAGGTCTGTGGCGGCCGCAGTGGCCATGCGTCGTCGGGCTTGGCTGAGGATATCCACCTTTACCTCGGATACCCAGCACAAGTTGGCGGATGTTCCCTTTTTGGGGACTGACCTCTTCGGCCCTGGGGTGGAAGGTCACCTGCAGAGGATCGAGAAGTCCAATGCTACCTTGGACTCGGTCTCTTCCGCTCCAGGACAAAGGCCGCAAGCCACAGCCTAAGCTCCTTTTATCCTTCATACCACAAGCGCTCAACCAGCAACCAGGGCTAGCAGGCTCGAGCTTGGATCCCAAACCGCCGGCTTCTCCAACAGGAAGCAGGAGGTAAGGCCCAGGAGGTCCCTCGGCCGTCTCCTCCAAGCCTGCCCAGTGACGGGCTGAGGGGTGTCGCCCATCCCTGTCACTCACCCCTGGTTCCCCCATGGAGGAACGCTCAGACACTTCCTTTCCGCCTGGTCCGCTGTTACCACGGACAGGTGGGTACTGAGGTGGAAAAGGCCTCACTCTAGAATTGAGCAGGCCCCCGCCTTCAGAGCTGCCGCACTGGGGGCCTCGGGTCCCAGCCTCACTGGTGGCTCGCTGCCGACATCGCCTCCTCCTCCAAAGGAGGTGATCACGGAGGTAGAGGACCCCTTTAGACCCAGGGTTCGTGTCCAGGTATTTCCTGGTTCGGAATGGATGGGGCTGGCTTCATTCTCAACCTACACGACCTGAACAAGTTCCTAAGGTCTCGACCTTCAGAATGGTCACTCTGGCGCAGATAATACCATCTCTGGAACACGGCGTGTGGTTCTGCTCTCTGGACCTACAGGATGCGTTCTTTCACGTTCCTATCCGTCCGTCACATCGGAGATTCCTCCACTTTCAAGCGGAAGGATCCCTCTTCGAGTTCCAAGCCATGCCCTTCGGCTTATCTCCAGCTCCAGGGTCTTCACCAAATGCATGGCAGTGGTGACAGCATTCTAGGCGCCGAGGGGTCTGGTGTACTTACCTGGACGATTAGCTGATAGCAGCCCCTCCAGACGGGACGTGGAGCGGTCCAGAGATCTGGCCCTCCAGGTTTGCTCAAGTCGGCCTTCTCATCAACGAGGCTAAGTCGGAACTCGAGCCGAAGCAGGTGATCCTGTTCATTGGAGCAGAGCTCGACTCTCTTCGAGCCAGAGCACGGCTCCCGGCGGACAGGGCCGAGGTTCTTACCTCCTTTGCCCAATCATTTCTGGTTGGGCACTCGCGCCCTGCCCGGGACTTCCTGTGCCTCCTGGGTCTCATGGCAGCCTGTACCAGCGTGGTCCGTTGGGCACGCTGGCACATGCGCCCCCTTCAGTGGGGACTGGCCAGCCGGTGGTCACAACGCTGCGATCCATTGGACCAGTTAGTGACAGTGACCCAGGAGATGGGAACGCCTCCAGTGGTGGACCGCTCCATCCCATCTGTAGGAGGGCATCCCATTTGTCTGCCCCGAGCCGACGGGTCTCTATCGACCGATGCCTCTGATGGGTTGGGGTGCCCATCTGGGGAACACCGAGTGCACGCCTCGGTCCCCGCAGGGAGTCCCGATGCCACATCAACCTGCTGGAGCTCAACGGTCCGCCTAGCTCTCACCGCTTTGTCTGCTTCTCCGGGTCAAGTGGTCCGAGTCCAGACGGACAATACCATGACCATGTACTCACCTGAACGCCACCCATGCTTCTATGCAAGGAAGCTCTCCGCATTTGGTCACTCGTATGCAGCCTGGAGGCGGATCTCCTAGCCATTCATGTGGCAGGAGCCTCCAACACCCTGGCCGATGCCCTGAGCCGGATAGGGGCTGCATCTCACGAGTGGTCTCTCCTGCCAGAGGTAGTACAAGATCTGTTCTCCCACTGGGGCACACCTCAGGTGGACCTGTTTGCCTCCAGGGAGAATGCGAAGCTGAGGCTGTTTCATGCCCGCCCCCCTCAGCAGGGCTCGCTGCAGGGGGATGCCTTCTTGAGGCTGTGGATCCCGGGCCTCTTTTATGCCTTTCCCCCATTTCCCTTGATTCACTAGGTGCTTCTCAAGACAAGGAGGGACAAGGCGCAGGTGATTCTGATAGCCCCAGACTGGCCCCGCCAGTTCTGGTACCCAGATCTCCTCAACCTCAGCTACAGGCTCCCAAGGCAGCTTCCAGCTCGCCCGGACCTCCTCTCAGTCAATCAGGGGAAGGTGTTCCATCCGGACCTTCAATCCCTGCACCTGACGGCCTGGTTCCTGAGCGGCTAGAGTTCCAGGCCTTGGGTCTTTCCGACAAGGTCCTCAATGTTGTTGAGGCGTCCCGTAAGGAGTCGACCAGGAAATGCTATGCCTTCAAATGGAAGAGGTTTTCCATTTGGTGTCAGGGTAAGGGGTTGGACCCTTCCTCCTGTTCCTTGGCAAGCATTTTGGACTATTTATGGTCCCTTTCTAGTCAAGGGCTTAGGTCGACGACCCTAAAGGACACCTGGCAGCCATCTCTGCTTACCGGGCGTGGGCCGGGGAGCAGTCAGTGGCGCAGGAGAAGGTGGTCTGGCGTCAAAGGCCTTGATCACATTTCCTCCGGTGCGTAGAACCCACCTCCGGTGGGATTTAATGCTGGTACTGGCAAAGCTCATGGGCAAGCCATTCGAACCAGTGCACAGGTGTGAACTCTCTCACCTGTCGTGGAAGACTGCCTTCTTGGTGGCTATCACGTCAGCCAGAAGGATGGGAGAACTCCAGGCGCTCTGCATTGAGTCTCCTTACCTGGTCTTCCACAGGAACAAGGTTGTCCTGCGCCCCACCCGAAATTCCTTCCGAAGGTGGTGTCGGAGTTTCACCTTAACCAGGTGTTGACTCTGCCGGTGTTCTACCCCAGTCACACCTCGGAGGCTCGAATACAGGCTCCATACTTTGACCCTAGAAGGGCGCCGCTTATTATAAGGGAGCGCGATGGCTGAAATTGGGAGAGGTTCGCCAGCTGTTTGTCACCACGCTGAAGCCGCACCTGGCAGACCTGCAGCCAAGCGGACGATAAGCAGGTGGGTCACCTCCTGCATAGATCGCTGCTATAAGTTGGCGGGCATGGAGCCTCCCAGAGGGATAAGAGCTCATTCTACCCATCATACTGCTGCATCGGTGGCTGCTTCCAGGGACGTCCCTATCCAGGAAATCTGCAGGGCTGCTACCTGGAAGTCAGCACACACACCTTTATTACCCATTACCACATCGACCTTGAGTCACGCCGGGATGCTGGTTTTGGGGCCTCGGTTCTCCAGTCTTTATTCCCTAAGTAGGGGGTGTGCGCCTTGCCTCCCTCCTCCCGGAGAACTGCTAGGAGTCTGCCAATAAGTGTGGATGAACAACATATCCATGTCCTTGAATACAGGTTACTCACCTGTAACAGGAGTTCTAGGAATGGTATATGTTGTTCATCCACACGACTCCGCCTTGACCTCCCCGCTCGACGCGACAACCTGAGCTTCCAGCGGGCAGACCTGGCGCCATGGGGGCGGAGCCGAGAGTTTTACCACCCGGTGGGTGGGAGGAGCCAGCTTGAAGACCTTCCGGCAAGATTTAAAGTGGCAAGGAACCTGTCAATAAGTGTGGATGAACAACATATACCATTCCTAGAACTCCTGTTACAGGTGAGTAACCTGTATTTTTCTTCTAATGGGACCAATAGTGAGCCAATACAATTCCACCCCTACCGCCCCTTATAGAACCTAATCAAAAAAGATTCCTAAATGTAATTTGTATTTAAATACTCTGTTCTGCCTAAGTATTTGAACATGTTTACACAGTTAATGTTAAGTCTTTTAAAATATTTATAGTATATTTATGTAACGGTTAGAAACATAGAATCTGTCGGCAGATAAGGACCATGTAACCCACCTAGTCTGCCCATTTCCCTACTTGGTTTGGCAATCCCTACTCTTATCTGGATTGCCTTTCCCCCGCTCTGCTGTACAGCAGGGTGCCTTTATGCTTATCCCATTCGCTTTTGAATCCCTGTACTGTTTTCGCCTCCACCACCTCTGCTGGTAGGCTGTTCCATAGATCCACCACCCTCTCTGTGAAAAAATGCTTTCTAGCATTCCCCAAGCCTCCTCCTCCAACCTCATGTTATGTCCCCTTGTCCTTGTGCACTTTATCTCTGAATATGCCCTCCTGTACCCTGTTTATTCTTCTAAGGTATTTGAAAGTCTCTATCATATAAGAGTAGGGATTGCCAAAAAGTATAAGGAATCACAGACAGAGCACCAGGAACTGTATCAATTAAAGCAGAAAGAAGTGGGGAAGGCAGTCAGAAAAGCAAAGGCCCAAACCGAGGAAAGGATAGCCAACTCAGTTAAGAAGGGGGATAAAACCTTTTATAGGTACATTAGGGAACATAGAAAGGTTAAGGGAGGGATAAGGAAGATTAATAAAGGAGAGGGGAGGTGGGCAGAGGGAGACGGTGAAAAGGCAGAGATAATGAATGAATACTTTTGCTCAGTATTCACAAAAGAAGAGGAGGAGTTACCTAAACCAAACAGTAGAAGCACTCTGGATAGTGGGGTTGATACCAGTCCATTTAAAGAAGAAAGAGTACTGAAAGAACTTCTAAAACTCAAGGTGGACAAAGCAATGGGGCCTGACGGGATTCACCCTAGAATCCTAAAAGAGCTAAGGGAGGACCTAGTGACACCACTAACCACACTTTTTAACAAATCATGGGAAGATGGGGTGGTACCTGAGGACTGGAGGAAGGCAGATGTGATTCCCCTTCACAAAAGTGGGAGCAAGGCAGAAGCAGGAAACTACAGACCTGTTAGTTTGACCTCAGTGGTGGGGAAAATGATGGAATCACTTCTGAAAGAAAGAATTGTTGAGTACCTAGAGGCCAGCCGGGCACAGGACCCAAAGCAGCATGGATTCACAGCAGGAAGGTCATGTCAGACAAATCTAATCGATTTCTTTGACTGGGTGACCAAAGTAATAGACCAGGGAGGGGCTGTGGATATGGCCTACCTAGACTTTAGCAAGGCATTTGACACAGTCCCACACAAAAGATTAATAATCAAGTTAGCCAGCCTGGGAGTGGGTCCCAGGGTGGTAGCCTGGTAGAAAACTGGCTGCACAACAGGACACAGAAGGTAACAGTGAATGGAACACATTCTGAAGAAAGGGGGTTACTAGTGGAGTACCTCAGGGCTCAGTATTGGTCCAGTCCTCTTAATGTCTTTATAGGTGACATTGCAGAGGGTCTGAAGGAAAGGTATGCCCTTTATGGATGACACAAAGATCTGTAACAGAGTTGATACACAAGGGGAGTAGAAGGGATGAGAAGGGACTTGGCAAGGTTGGAGGAATGGTCCGACATATGGCAACTTAGATTCAATGCAAAGAAGTGCAAAGTAATGCACCTGGGAAATAAAATCCAGGAGAAGAGTACACAATAGCAGGGAGGTACTAACAACAACAATAATGGAAAGGGATCTGGGTGTAGTCATATCAGATGACCTAAAGGTGGGTATGCAATGTGAGAAGTCAGTAGGGAAAGCCAGGGATACTGGGATGCATAGGGAGGGCATCACAAGTAGAAAAGGAAGTGGTTATCCCTCATACAGACACTCGGTGAGACCCCATCTGGAGTACTCGCGCGGCAGTTTTGGAGACCCCTACTCCACGCAAGGACATAGACAGGATGGAAGCAGTCCAGAGGAGGGCAACTAAATGGTGCAGGGTCTATATCAGAAACCATATGAAGAGAGACTGAGAGAGCTTAATATGTATACCCTTGATGAAAGGAGGGACAGGGGGACATGATAGAAACTTTTAAGTACCTCAAGGGAATCAACAAAGTCCAGGAGGGTAGCATCTTTCAGAAAAAGAGATGTGTAAGAACAAGGGGCCACAATTTAAAGTTAGAGGGGGGACGGCTCAGGGGTAATGTGAGGAAATTCTTTTTCACGGAGAGAGTGGTGGACGCATGGAACCGCCTTCCTGGAGAGGTTGTGGTGTCTAAAACAGTGGAGGAATTCAAACATGCATGGGACAGACATAAGGCAATTATAGTGGGGGGTTGCAGGAAATAGGCTGTTGGTTAACTAGAATCTGCAGCTTATCCAGTAGGTAGGGAATGGGCAGACTGGTGGCCAAGTGGTCCTTATCTGCTCAAAGTCTATGTTTCTGTTTCTACATCCCCTCTCTCCCTTCTCTCTTCCAGTAAATAGCTGTTTAGTTCCTTGAGTCTTTCCTCATAAGGCTTGTGGTGCAGTCCATGTATAATTTTTGTTGCTCTTCTCTGGACTGCGTCCATTCTGTCTATGTCTTTCTTGAGGATACGGTCTCCAGATTTGGACACAGTATTCCAGATGGGGCCTCACCATTGATCTATACAGTGGCATCACCACTTCACTCCTCCTCCTACTGGTTATGTCCCTTCCTATGCACCCCAGTATTCTGTTTGCCTTCCCCACTGCTTTTTCCTATTGTTTGGCTGACTTCCGGTCATCGGATATGATATCCCCCAGGTCTCTCTCCTGACTTGTGGTGGCTAGAATCTGCCCCCCATCCTGTATTCCTCTCTTGGGTTTGTGTGTCCCAGGTGCATTGTCTTACACTTCTTAGCATTGAAACCCAGCTGCCAAACCCACGAGCATTCCTCAAGTAGTCTTAGGTAGTTTCTCATTTTATCTAGCCCCTCCTGTGTGTCCACTGTGTTACATATCTTGGTGTCATCTGTGAACAGGCATACGTTTCCCCTCCAGTCCCTCTGTAATGTTGCTTATGAAGACATTGAATAGAACTGGACCCAGCACTGATCCCTGTGGAACCCCACTGGTCACCACCTCCTCTTCTGATTTTATGCTATTTACTACCACCCTCTGGATCCTGCCTTTTAGCCAGTTTCCAACCCATTTTACCACTTTAGAGCCCACACCCAGAGTCCCCAATTTGTTAAGCAGCCTTCTATGAGGAATGTTGTCGAAGGTCTTACTAAAATCCAGGTAGGCCACACCCACTGCCCCTCCCTGATCCACCACCCTGGTCACCCAGTCAAAGAAATGGATAAGATTAGTCTGACGAGACCTACTCCTAGTGACTCCATGCTGCCTTGGGTCTTTTGCACCGCTTGACTCCAGGAACATCACTACCCTCTCCTTAAGCAGGTACTCCATCAGCTTCCCCACCATTGAGGTCAGGCTTACAGGTCTGTAATTGCCTGCCTCCTGCCTACTTCCTGTAGAAATCTTAAGTCTGCTGAAGCATTGCAGTTTGTTTTGGGTAGTTAGTGCTGCTCATTCTGCTCTTCAGCACAACTCTGACATTAGAACACTAGAGGGAGCACCAACACACAGCAACATTTGAATGGAGTTCTGATTCCATAGCCCTGAAATAAACTCTGCGGCAGCGTCTCATCGTGGAGATGATGCATTGTTTTGTATTGGCTAACAGTTGGACCCATTAGAAAGAACATTATTACTACAGTGAGTATTTTTTTTTTCTTATCTGCTGTAGCTGCTTGTCTGCAAGTAACATTATCGTTTCCTATGACATCACAACTGATGGCTGTAGAAATAACTGTGTCAGAAGCAAAGGGTTATGATATCATGCTAGACAAGAAACCAGAGGAAATGAAGACCAGGGGTTGGAACTGGTACCGACACACTAGCCAGATGCTGGTAGATTTTTATTTTGTCGGGAGTAAAATTTCAACCCTGCCGGCTTGAACTGGATGTGGCCAACAGGGTTGGACATGACCTCTCTCATAAAATATACCTGTGGCCATTGCACAAGTTACTTCTTTTTTTTTTTTTTCTATTTATCCTGGTGAGCCCTTCTGTCGATCTTCCCCTGGTCACGGCCCCGTGGACTTCCTCCTGCCATCCATTGCCGCCTCCCTCTACTCCCAGCTACCCTCCGGGCGGGCCACGGCTCGGACCCCATATCCGAGCCGTGGGCCTTATCTGGTCGGGGAGTGCGGCGATGGTAGGCTAATCAAGCCCCAGTGTGGGCTTCACTGAGACAGACGGCTCACCTCCTGTTCTTTTTCCACTTTTCTGGAGGCGGGACGTGCAGTGACGCCAGTGTCTGCCCCGCCTCCCAGTATCTCAAGCGCCAGTAGCAGGAGTGACTCGGCCTCCCGCCTGGGGTTCCTGCCATACCGACACTGTCCCGCCCTCCCCTGAGGCAGGAGAGCTGTCCATGGGCGCGCCATCCTTCTCCCCAGGCCGGCCTCCGACCCGAGTCCGCTTTCTGAACCCGGGTCACCGTGTCGCAAGCGAAACCAACCGCTGCACCGGCGGGCCGGCTACAAGGATTACTTCTGGTAGTTCTTACATGTGGGCTGCTTGCCCACCTTGGCACAAATAAAACAAAGCTTTTAAAGTGGGATGTGGCATACAGCAGTATGTGTCACTTTGCCATGGTCATCCCCCCAGCTTACCCTCCACTGCCCGCTCTTCGCTGACCAGGGCTGGCTGTCCCCATCTGGAAAGCGCGTTTTTACTCTTGGACTGTTTCGTGGACAAAACTTGCCTTGCTCTGGATCCCTAGCTGTGTTTCATGACCGCTTGCAGTATACCGTGCCACGGCAGCTGACCGACTGAGATCAGTGGGCTCTCCTGTACTCCAGGAATGCAGATGTGCCACAAGACCAGGTCAGCCTGCCTTTGGCTGTTATGCTCCAAGTACTGAACTCCCTGCATTCTGCTGCAAGGTGCTCACCCTGTCACCTGCACTGTCATGGCAGGGCCCTTAAAGGAGAACTGCACTGACTCTGTAAGTCATTTTTTTCCTTGCAGAATTTGTTTTTAAAGAGCCACTGATGCCTCAAGATGAACTTTAAAAAAAACATAGTACTGTATTTGGACACAAAGCAGCTTATATTCTCATTAGTTCTGTATTTCTTAGTCCTTTTATTTACTGTTGAGGTCAGATGGATGAAAACAGGATAGTTGTTCCTTGCGGGTTAATCGGCTCTTAATTCTTATTCCCCAACCTGATGTCATAATACACTGCTTGTGACACCACAGTTATTCCCATGGCAACAGACTGCGATGTCACAACTGAGCATTATCATATCAAGTAGGGAATTAGCTGTAGAGGCGGATGGACTCTAAGGGATAAAGATCTTGTTTTTGTGGACATTTCTTCAGTAATAAATAATGGAGAAGAGAAATCTACAGAACACATATGAAATGCAAGTTGAATTGTGTCTAAATATAATGTATTCCAACATTTTCCAAAAGGCATCAGCTGCTATTTAAGTACTTGTTTGAATTCTGTCATTATTCCATCTATGTGGGCCTTTCAGTAACCTCAGTGGGTGTTTCTGATTTACACTCTGATGTTAAAAGGGCACTGTCAGCTTTGCTCGTCTAGCTTTTACTATATGTCAGCAGTGTGCCTCTTGGCACACACATACCACAGATTGCCCCTAGAATGCCCTTATGTACGTAAAACTTAGTGTTAGTAGTTTACCTGAATTTTGAGTTATTTGTTGCTCGCTGGCCTGAAAGAATTCCCTCACCAACTAGAAGCATACACAGGATGAGACTGGCATCTGCCACCGCTGTGATCTCGAAGTGTTATTTTAGGCATTGCGATTGGAAAATGAAGTTAATCCAGCAAGTAGCCCTTTGTAAGCGTGTTGTTATGTAGCACCAAACCGAGCACCAAGAGAGAGTAAAACACTTTTTTAAAACGGGACCGAAATCCCACGCATGCACAATCACGGTATGTTTTTGCGCACGTGCGGGATCTTTACTTATGCCGCACTTGCGCATGCGTGGGATTTCGGTCCCGTTATTAAAAAGTGTTTTGCTCTCCTCTTGGTGCTCGGTTTTTGGCGCTACATGGCAACAACAGTTTATAAACAGCTACACTAGTTGATTAACTCTTTATTTTCCACTCGCAATGTCTAAAAATTACACTTCGGGACCGAACTTGTGGTAGATGCGCGGTCTTGTCTTGCGTATGTTTCTAGTTAGTGGGGGAGTTTATGTCCAGCAGAGTGAGCAACAAATAACTCAAAATTCAGGTAAACTGCTAACATTCTTTAAGTCTTACATACATAAGGGCATACTGGGGCAATCTATGGTATGTGTGTATGCCAAGAGGCACACTGCTGACATATAGTGAAAGATAGACGAGCAAAGCTGACAGTGCCCTTTTAACTATAATTTTAGAACTGTATGATGTAGTTTGTTTCACTCAACCACAGAGTTCTAGAATAGAACATGGATATAAACTTTATCATACCATTCTAAAATGGTTCTTAGCAGCAGCAGCATGGAACTCAGAAACACCACTAGGATAACTGAAAGGCCCGCATAGCTAGAGCAGTAACAGAATGTGAACCCGTATCTAAAAAATAGCTTCTACTGGAAAAAATAATTTATAGAGTCAGCGCAGTTCTCCTTTAAGGAATTCCTGCTCCCTTCTAGTAGCTGCACTCATACATAATTTATATTTAAATACTGTTACCCTTTGTGGAATGAACTTGTATCGCACTGTGCACTCTGTGTACTGCTGCTATCCCCTACCTCTTGTGACTGAGGTTGCCACCAGATTTACTCTTTGTATCTGGGGTGGGGTGGGGATCTTGATTATTGCTACAGTTGCTGCTGTATTATTTGTGCTCTGCTTTCCTGTTGTAATTATTAGCTTTATCAACTGAGATCACGTTACTGTCATACTACCACTGTTCTGTATAGCTATGTTACCACTAATCATATTGTGTTGTGCTCTTCCAGGTCCTGCCTACAGGTTGGCATCATCATGTCAAGTGCACTTACCTGTTGAGCAAAAAAATATAGGATGGTGTATGGGAGCCCATACACAACCACGCTGTTCTCTTACTGAGTGGTTTCCATGATGAAGAGGACCGCGAGAGCGAAGCTTGAGAGGTCCCTGTCGTCATGGAAACCTTGAGGTAAGAGAATAGTGCAGTTGTGTAGTTGGGCTCCCACCCACTTTTCTTTATAGTGGATGGTGCCCCAAATTACCAGACCGTTTACTTTTTCACATGTTGTTGGCCTTGTTTGCTTCTGGGAACTGGCTCTTCTGTTCTGTCCAAGCGCTGTCCAGCTCACACACATGACGAGTCAACTGCCCCCTGTCCTATGAACAGTGCTGATGGGGGTGGTTGTATTATGATGTCCTCACTAACGCAGAACGAAAAGTTGTTCTGCATTAGTGAGGACATCACTACTGCAGAATGACTTTTTGCGGTGTATGGCTTTCCATACACAACCGCATTCCACCATACACTATAAATAAATAGTATGTTTCTCAAAGTTGCCTGTAATGTCAGAGGCCAGTTAAAAGGACTTCCTTACAAGAACACACTTCAAATTGTGATAATTACACCCATACCCCTGAGCTGGTCTTATCTTACTCCAGTATTGCTTATTAATAAATTGTTTGTTTAAGGAGGCATGCTCAGTGGTGCTGAGGGCTGAGGTGCCGAGCGCCTCACCTTCCACCACGATGGTGACTCGGATTTGGGAACAGATGCGAATCACTTTGGGGAGGAGGGGCTTGCTGGGGAATGGAGGATTGAGTGTCCACATGACAGCTCCCCTCCCTTGGGGAGGTGGGTTAACGTGGCTTGCTGCTTGTGTGCCACCTGGAGGTGTCCAGGTCGGATCACACGTGAGATCACACAGGAAGGGTGGGGACTCCATGCACAGGGTGCGGGGGGCGTCTCTGGGTGGAGGCCCAGCTTGCACATCGTGCTTGATGCAGAAGATGTGGGCTTAGCTGGTAACTGTTGGGAGCCCCCCTGGACCACAGGATGACCACCACTCACAGGCCCCGCACTGACGACCGCGCACCCCAACCGGCCTGTGGCAGAGGAGAATGGAGGGAAGATAAGTCCCAAAGAAGCTGAGTAGTGGTGGGGATGGAATGAGGAGCCAAGGCAGAGAATAAATGTGTATGGGAAAAATGTTTTTTTATCATATACCTTTCTCCATCACAACCCATAGTAGTTCAACTGCTTGAGCATGCAGTGAAATCTCAGGCTTGAAACTCGGTGACGTCACAGTCTGTTGTCATGGAAATGACTGCGATGCCGCAGAAATATAATATTATGTCTTCACTGTATGACCAAGCAGTAGGAGTAGGCATGTTGTCAGGAGAAAGCTCCTGTTTAACTAGAGATGTTGGGTAACAGCAGTATTCTGCATGTATGGTAATGGGTCCTGAGAAAAAAGCTGTAATAATTTTCTTTAAATGCAGCAGTTTCCTTGAAGTTTGTCTTTGTATGAGATTCCTGCTGCATGAAGATGCCAGGCAGGAGATACGCAAGCAGTTGCTGTGTGATTGGCAGTCATTCACACGTCTTCCACCGGATAGCTTCATGTGCCAAGCAGCATGTGTGCCTGTATTTTATTTATTCAGGAGTTTCTCCAGGAAGGCATACCTGAGCAATACCTTTGTTCCAGATCGTCCGGGGTGAAAGGGAGGTGGAGCTTAAACAAGTAATACATGGGTACAATTTTGTACAAAGTTATACAATGGACAGTATACATATTAGGCCAAATAACACAGCAGATGCAGTAAATAACAATATAAGGGTACATCTAAAAATATATGAACAGTTTTGCATCATGAGCAAAGAAAGGGCTAGAGATTAAGGGGGGAGGGTCAGAGTAGTGTGAATGGTCAGTAAGATTTGGCGTGAGCAGGAGGGGCTATGTAATCTTGTAGGAGGAGAGAGATTTGTATGAGGTGGCATTTTGGATGGGAGAGGGGAGCAGAGGGCGTTGCACTGCCTAGGGCAACAGTAGGAAAAAGGCGGATTGGCCAGTGGTGGTGGAACGGTAAGGGACTGAGAAGGAACGAAGGTCAGTGTTACGGAGGGAGTAAGAGCTCTGGGAGGAGGCGGAAATAGAGGAAGGAAGTCATGTCTTCATGGGCCGTTAGTTTAAAAAGATTTATTGCTTAAAAAATCTAAAACCTCAGCAACTGAAACTCATTTTCACATGTTTTTTTAAGGTAAAATTATAGACATTGACTGCATATAGGTGAAATATGGCTGCCAGGGTCTAAAAAAAAAAAATGACAGTGACCCCTTTAGTACAGGACATCATATACATTTGTCAGTTGGTGACTGCAGACATGTCCTTCCTGAAGTCTCCTTACCACTATAACCATTGTTGAAACTAAAATGTCCTGTCTGAGCATCTGTGGAAAAGGAAATGTCCTTTTCACGCCTCCGTGACATTTTCTAATTTAGGCTTGGGTAGTACTGGCAGACTTTTTTGAACAATCCAAGGTGCGGCTTTGACTTCAAATTTTTTAAATGTCATGTAACGTTGTCATTGTTTGGTTTGTTTAATACCTGCATCACAGCATTCCAAGAAAATCGATATAATGCACCTTTAATGGGCGTGCTCCACTTGTTCAATGAATCTTTAAACCTTGGCATACTGTGTTTCTCAGATGTTCCCCTCTGAAAAGGGTAACCCAAGAATCCTTAGGTTGGATGGTCAGAGATTTTATTTTGTGTTTGAAAACAAAGATGAAGTTGAAAAGCCTGTTGACATCAGTCATCTATTTATTGACCCTCCCCCCCAAAAAAATTCAGGGATTGAAGTAGTTTGCAAACTGTCAGTTAAATATATATTTATTAATCACAAGGAAAATATATTTCTGTTAACCATGTATCTAACTTTTTATAATTTCTGTAAACTAATCCTAACTAAGCTGTGAGAAATCTACCCTTGTCTGATTTTTTTTATATGTGCCATGACTGTCTATCTAGAACAGCTTAGAGTGCTTTGTTGAAGTTTTGAACCTTACTGATTGCACCACACATGTATGATACCCCAATGTTCCTGCTCCCAATTGTTTCCTATGTCAGTGTATTGAAAGTGTTTCTGTTTTCTTTGTGATACGGAGCCTTGTAAATGAGTCTATGACTCAAGGGTTGTAATTCTATGAACCTAAATAAATAAATAAATGTAGTAAAGCTTCGAGGCCTCTGAATTTTGCTTAAAGATCATGTGCAAAATTTCTACCTAAGTTCAATTTCCTGGTGTTTGTGAGACACTGACAGGCTGCTGAAGGGTCCTCTGTGGTGATTACTGGTGTCGGTTGCTGAAACACCGAGAAATGTATGTTTCTTGCCCTCACACATAGTGTGGCTGACGTTTTGCCTTCATTTTGTATTTCCCACTGCACTTCCCAAAAGCCGTGTAGCATGATGTCATTAGGTGTGCAGGTGGGACTGACAGTACAGTTGGGTACTGTATTAGCTGCCTTGCTGAATGTTTTAACTGAATAAAGTCGAGCCAGCTATGTAGTGTAAATTACCCTCCCTCAGTCAATCCAACGGTATAGTCTTGCCCTGTTTAAATGACAGCTTTAATTTACATTAAACTGAAGATTCTTTAGCCCCCTTGTCTGTTTATCTGGGTCTGTCTCTCCGCTCATGATCTGAGGATGCGCAACCAGCTGTCGACCCTGAGTAGCATGTAGACTCATGCAGGGACTAATTAGCATATTGTGGGCATATTAGGCCAAATATGTTTTCCAATACCGTAATTAATGATGATCCTTAACAAAGGAATCCGTTTGTGGAAATGAGCACTACAGCTATGAAAATGAACGCGTGAAATAGTGGCGCCGTGGCTCTGCGCATGCTGTGCCCGCAATATGCTAATAAGTCCCAGCACAAGGGAGGGTAATTCAAACTACATAGCTGGCATGGCTTTATTCAATTAAAACATTCAGCAAGGCAGCTAATACAGTACCTGACTGTACTGTCAGTCTCTGCACACCTAATGACGTCATCATGCCACTGACATCTTGTATACAGCGTCTTTGCAGCTCGGGGACAGCACAACCCACCGGTGCAACAATTTTAAGTGGGAAAAAAACCCCGTTTATTTTAACAGATACTGCAGAGCAGTGACAGGACACCACTTTGAAAGGTGTTTTAGAAGCTGGCCCACCAGTGCAGCGGTAGCGCTACCGCTTCAACGCCGGTGATCTGGTTTCGGGAATGAGCCTGGATCGCTGGAGGGCTGGCCTGAGGGAGGAGGATTGAGTGTCCTAGGGACGCTCTCCGGGGAGAGAGGGTTACTGCTCCTGCTGCAATACTGCCACCTCGGTGCACACGGGTGGCGGTGCAGCTTGGGGCGCCATATGGGAAGGGAGGATGTCAGCAGGGGTTTGGAGTAGCATCACATCTCAACGTGAGTCATCTCCTTGGTCCCCAGTGTGTGCCACCATTCTCAGGAAGGGGACAAAAACATGGACAGAAAAGGCAACATAGCCTGCTCTCTCCCCTGGCGCCGGTGCCTGAGAATTGAACGGCACAACACCAGGGTTTACTGGTGGGAAGGAACAAAGCATCCCCTCCCCACCTGCGGGACTATCTGTGTCAGGATGGGGGTAGCTTTGTCTGGGTGCCGGAAGCACAGGTGGGGGAGTGGAGATAAGGGGGCTTGAGCATCAAGAAAAAAAGAATGGTGTTTTGCACTGCTGGGTGAAGTCTGAAGGTCATTGCAGAGCGTTACACTTGATCATCGTATCATCTGGCCCATCCATTCTGCCCATCTTCTCCCCTCCCCTACTTGTCACCGGTGCACAAGGAGCCAATCCTTTGCCCTCTAACCAACCCCATATGTCTATCCCACGCTCTCTTGAATTCCTCTACTGTTTCAACACCTACCACCTCCTCAGGTAATCTGTTCCAGGGTTCAACCACCCTCTCAGTGAAATAACATCCTCTTACATTACCTTTAAATCTTCCTCCTTCCAGTCTTAAAGTATGACCTCTTGTTTTAATGCTGATTTTCCTTTTAAACAGACTTCCTTCATGTATTTGAATGTCTCTATCATGTCTCCTCTCTCTCTTCTAAACTCCAGCGGATACGGATTTAATTCTCTCAATCTTGTCTCATATGGTTTCCCTTGCATACCCTGCACCATCTTTGTTGCCCTTCTTTGAACCTTTTCTATAACATCTATGTCCTTTCTTAAATGAGGCCTCCAGAACTGTACCCTGTACTCCAGGTGCGGTCTAACCGTGGTTTTATATAATGGCATCAGCACCTCCCTCTTCCTACTAGTTATGCCCCTTCCTGTGCATGCCGTAATTCTATTAGCTTTGCCAACCGCCTTGCTGCATCGGTCGCTTACCCTAAGGTTGTTTGATATTATAATCCTTAGATCCCTTTCTTGCTCAGTTTAATTTATCTGCTCCCCCCCTCCCCCCGAGTACTTGCTCATAAAAACTATTAGTTAACAGAACAAGGGTTGAATGACATACATTTCTTTTCGCACAGACTTTTAGAATTTACTTTCCTAACCATCTTTAAATAAGGTGTTTTACCAGAATGGGATTCCAACAGTTGAAAAAACAGAATTTATTGCCACTGTTATGAGGTACCCAGAGTTTAATGTTTTTCTAAGCTTTTTTTTATTTGCTCACTGACTTACTTGATTTCACCCTCCCACCCTCCTCACTGACTTTCTCAAGGACTTCTTCCTAGTTACCCACTCTTTACCCAGGGCCATGATAGGGGTGGGTGGCCAGCCATGCCGGTTGTGTATGGGCCTACGGGGGGTGGGGGAGGTGCTGGCACAATGGTGGGCCAGTGCCTTTTCCCCTTTCCTCCAGCTCCTGATTTTTATCCCCAAGCCTGCTGGTGTGCAGTGATGGGAATGCACGCATGCAGTGATGTGAACACAGGTGTGCGCTGGTGCATTTGTGCGCCGGCATCTGGTAGCCATCTCTCCCCTTGCTCCCGTGCCACGGTGCAGTCTCCCAGCCTCTACCAGGTGGCAAACAAACCATGGAATGCATTGTCCCCCCCCCAAGGGAGGAGAGCTGTCCCTGGGGCACTGAATCCTCCTCCTGCTGACCAGCCCTCAGCGCCTGAGTCTGTTTCCGAACCGAGTCGCTGGCGTATAGAGCAGTAGCCATGCCATAGTGCTGTCAGGCTGGCTTTTGATCGCTTGTGATGGCATGCTTTGTTGTTCTCTGTGCTGCTGTGAGGTTCCTTAATTGTGATGAGATGACAGATTCGATAGGCGTTTATTCCCAGACTGAACTGAATAGGTTGTGACATTTAGAAGTGCCACAGTACGGAAATGTTCATGGTATGATAACTTTTTTCTTGGTTACAAACTCTCTTTATACGCTGCTTTTATATACCACTTGTGGTTTATATGCAGGGCGGGTCAGATCAGTTTGGGGTCAGTGGTTTTTTTGGCCACTAGCTTTCAAAATCTAATAGCCAAATCAGTATTTTAGCGGGTGTCCTTTTTAAGAGCTCAAATATCACTTTGTGGGCAAGTAGCCAGTTGGCTGGTAACTTCCACAATCTAGTAGTCAAATTAATTTTTTTAATGGACATTTTCCACTTGACAGCTTCAGTTTGCCTCACCTTTTATGCGGTATTACACTCCTTTGGCTATATATATATATATGATGTATATAGGATACATGATGAGCACAGTATGATATGGAAAATGTCTTCACTCCTATAGAGTGACCTTCTGAATACTCAACAGTGGCGAAGCCACGTGAGGTTTCAGAGGTCACTGTACAGGACCTAACATATTTACCATATCACACGTGCCCATCATGTATCCGATGTATACAGTAGGGGCCTCTATTGTTGCAAATGTACCATTTGTACGACTGGTTGATGCCGATATGCAAGCTTAGTGCAGTGTGATAAATATCAGGTCTTATATTTATCACACCCTGTTGAAAATAACATAACTTATCACACTCATTTACCACTCACCCCCATTTTGTGTGTGTGTTTGTGTATATGTGTATATATATATATATATATATATATATAATGCATATAACACATAAAACACTATCAAAATGAGTAGTCTACACTAAAAAAAGTATTGCTGTTTTCATAGCCACACCTTCTAGCCCGGTATTGCAAAAAGGAGGAATAAGTGGGGCCCATCTTTCTGGACTAATTTTGAAAAAATGTGGAGGGAAAACTTCCCATGTCTCATATCTGCCCTCCTTGGGAACAGACATCCGTAAGGAAAACACACTACATTATCAGCAGTTACAGAGAAAACATTCAGTTTTGTCAGCCTGCGACAACTCAAAAAATCAATCTGACAAAAGCATTTGCAAATTTGGAGATTCTGCTTGAGAGACACATTACAGTGGCACTCGGGTCCCTTAGCTGTAGCTGAAGGAGAACATGACATTGCGAGATCTTCAAAAGTCCTTCCCCAGGATGTGGCAACACGTTTGTTTTAACATGATAAAATCCTAACAGACTGCACTCTGGGCCAGATTTGAATGATTATTGAGGGGGCAAAAGACTTCACTGAGATGCCAGAACAAGGAGAGGGAACATTTTATTTATTTATTTATTTATTTCAAAAATGTCACCAAGAAAGGCATACTGAGCTGAGTAACAGCTCGTTTCCTGATCTGTCCTGGCGGGGGAGGGGTAAAGGAGAAAAAACAAATAGGAAAAGTACATCTACACTAAGCACGACATATAAATCTTTTTTTTAATCTACATTTTCTCCCTGATTTTTCCATGCTCCTGTTTACCCCCGCCACCATGCCGCGCCGTGCAAGTGTGGGGGCATGTGCATGCCGTGATTCTGCGGCACCCTCCCTTTCTGTGCTGCCCACCTGCCTACACTACCCTCAGGCCACCACCTGGGAGGCAGTGGAACTACAGAGGTGACAGGATCCTTCCTTGGGAGAGGAGAGCTTGCCTTGCCACTGCTCGTTCCCACTTCCTCCCCATCGGCACCTGATGACCCTGACTCATTCCTGAACCTGGGACAATGGCGTGCCGAGGTAAGTCATCCAGTGCCACGGGCTGGCCCTCGATATATAACATTTCAGGTCACAAGCGCAATCAAATACAAAGTTACAGTAAGACTGAAGCTTTTCATGTGACATCAGTGGGTGCAGATTATTATACAGATATGCCTTCGTTAAATTGGGAGGGGTGGAAGGCTGAAAATAGTGGGATTACAAGGGAGAAAAAAGGGAAGGGAGATGAACAAGGGCTAGGAGGAGGAATAGTAGAGGGTGCCACTAGGAGACACAGCAATTAGAATAGCATCAGAAAGTTTAGGAGAGGTGGTAGATGGGAAAGTAGAGGGGTTAATGGATAGAGATCGGAGGTTATGGAAGGGGGAGAGTAGAGGGGCTAGGGGAGAAAAGGAGGGAGTGGGAGAGCAGTTGTGGAAAGATGTGGATCAGCTGCAGTTGCAGAAAGGGGAGAGGAAATTGAGAAGGAGAGAGGATAGACATCGGAGGAAAGGGGCAGAGTGGATGGATAAGGGAAGGAACATGAATCTTGTAACATGGCATTAATGAGACAGGTGAAATGGGCAGCAGCGATAGACGCAACAGCATCACGGGACCCAAATCAGAGCGGGCATTAATCTAGGATATATGCCGTGCCCACCGAGGTACAACTGAAAGCAGCCAGACCCCCAGGTTAGCAGCACTGGGTACTCGTGACGAGTGAGTGCAAGAGCGGCAAGACAGGCACAGTGAGAGCCGGACGAGCCACCCGAGGACGGAAACGCGGAGGGTGGACCAGGACCGGCGGCAGGCAGTGGCGAAAGTTAGCAGATCGCCAGGTGGAGATAGTGTGCAGGGTAGTGGCGTGTGGTTTTCAATATCAGGAGGCATTGCGATGGAGGAGTGGGTGGATGAGCAGTGGTCTGGGACAGGAGCGCGCGGCAACAAGGCACAAGGAGCAGTGACCGGATCAGTGAGGGAGCCCAGAGAGAGCACCAGCAGCCAGTGGCATGACGAGATGGGACAGGAGCACGTTGCAGCCAGGCAAGTGTGCAGCCGGGATATGTGGTCCAGGGCAGGGTGGCATTGGAGCAGGCAGAAGTCCGGAGCATGCAAGCTGAGTCAGCTGAGGGCACGGAAAGCAGCAGAGGAGAAGAGAGAGGGGGATGGGGTGCGCAGTGCCAGAGCAGCGGGACCGCCAAGAGGGGCTTCTGAGAGATTGCCACAGACAGCCAGACGAGGAGGCACCAGTATCTGTCGCCTTCTGACCTGGATGCACTGGAGCGAGGCAAGGTGGAGCGGAACACACCGAGAAACCACCGCATGGGCATGCAATGTCTTCAGACTGGCTTGAGGAGAACAGCATGACCCTGGACATCAGCGACAGTGACAGTGGCAGAGCTTGCAGAGACACTGAGGGAGTTCTACGGGACCATATGAGTGGAGGGGGGGGGGATACAGCATCAGCTCCCTGTTGGGCATAAGGGCTGGGTTGAACCGGTACATAAATGGCATGGAAGTCAGAAGACACATGAACGTAATGACAGACGCAGAATTCAGAACTGCGAACAATGTGTTTCTGGCAGTGCTGAAGAGGTATCGGCGGGCCAGCAAGGATGTGGCTGCCCACTTCCCCATGATAAGCCTGGAAGACCTGTGGAGAATTGGAGACGGTGACACCCTGAACCCCCGCACAGCCTAGGGTCTGGTCAGGCGTGTCTGGTTTGAGATACAGCTGGGCTTAGCAAGGAGAGGGCGAGAGGGACTGAGACAGCTCACTCAGTCATCGTTTTGTCCTGGTCAGAGATGCAGGAGTCCACGAGTTCCTGGCACTGGGGTTCAGTGAGGCCACCAAGAACCACAGCTGCGCCACGGAGACCAACAGGCAGAGCCTCCGGGGAGTCCTGTACTCGCAGCCCGACAGCATCTTCTGCCCAGTAGCGCTCTATAAGGACTATGTGAGCAGATGCCCAGAGGGAGCCCCAGCCTTCTACCTGCACCCCATCTGTCTCCCCCAGGAAGAGCTCGACAAGCGGCAGGTGTGGTTCTCCAGATAGCCGATGGGCAGAAACTATCTCGGAGATGTGATGTCCCAATCTCCGAGGATGCCCAGCTGTCCAGGAGGTATACCAACCACAGTGTGCGAAAATCTGTGCAGATGTTACAGAGGCTGGTCTCACATCAAGAGAAATATTGTCGGTGACAGGGCACAGATGCGAGACTCAGTAGCAACTACTGGTCCCCGAGTGTCACCAACCGCAGAAATGGTCGCACATCCTGTCTGCGATCGACACCCCGAGCTCCAGCAGTACAGAGAGAGAGACAGGGACCAAGTGTGTTCAGCAAGCCCTCCCGCATGAGACCACAGCAGGGGGCTCCAGACGGAGAGATCTGTTGTTTGGGACAGCGGCAGGAGCGCGTGTGGAGCTGTGAGCCTGTCCGACGAACCCCGCAGAGGAGCACCAGACGCCCGAGGCAGAGACAGACCATGCCGCTGAACAGAGCCACACACCACCAGCAGGGACCTGCTGAGAGTGCCCAATGTGTGTGCGCGCCTATGAGCAGCGTGGCTTCCACTGCCACAGCTTCACCGCATGGCACGATCAATTTCAACTATGACGCAGGGCAGCCGGAAATGGAGAGCAGATGTTGCTGGGCGCAGGAAGGGACCCCACAGCAGAGCCAGCAGCAGCACACCCAGCGAAGGTGGGACACGGCAGCGTCGGACCAGTCAGCGGGAGGCAGGAGGAAGTGAGCGCCTCTGATATGCAAATCCCGAGCCGACCCTTCCTCGTGGCTGTTGAGTACTGTACCAGAGACCTCCAGCGGCGGATATGACAGCAATACCCGCACAGAAGTGCAAATGTTCAGGACACTTATGTCGGCCGCAACGAGGTCTGTAGTTGCAGGTAGTACAACAAGTGACCGCATAAGTATGTAAATAATGTTGTGAACTATTGTTTCAAAGTGCAGTAAAAGTTCTTTACCATGGCAGCACCTCCGGGTTTTTTGTTCCATATTGCACAATGGGCAGTCTCCTGACGCCGCCACCGACCCGCGGCCCATGTTACAAGCGCATTAAGCCACTCCGGCGGTGGCATTTAATGCGATTGATGCATGGTGGGGTGGCTGTTGGCCCGAGGCCGCATCAATCCAGCATTAGATACCACCTTCGTCGTGGCTTAATGCGTACTTGTTTGCAGGTAGCAGAAAATTAACTGTAACCCATTTCAGGCAGTTTTCATGAGCTCATCGAAACAGGGTTAAAAGAGCTTGCTGCTCATTAAATTGTCAAAATAAAAATAATAAAACAGTTTCACTATCACGTAGCAGTGAATGTGTAGTCTTGAACGCCTGCTACAGGTAGATGTAAGCCATAGTCATTCCTGTTTGGCGTAGAAAAGAATGCACGGTGCTCTGGAATGTGCAGGTTGCTAATACAGCAGAATGTCTGTCAGGCTGCTTCTGAGTTCTCAAACTGAACTCTCATTGTCAAAGGGAATAGACAGGATTATGTGCAGTCACCAGGCACAGCTGTGATAGCAGCTATAGTTTGGTGTTTAACTAGTTCAGTGGCAGACTGATGGGGCAAAGAGGCACTGAATATTTCACTTGTCCTAAGTTCAGGACTGGCTGTTTTTCATCTCTGAATATACAAAATACATTTGTACCTGCTGAAATAAATAGATCAGTGTTGACAAGAGAATGTCAGGAACTGGAATCTAAGCTCTGGTCAAAAGAAAACTAATTTCTGTCTGCACAGTCTCCAAGAAAGATTGCTTTTGTATATTTTACAGTGAAAGTCATACTATGTATAAAATAATGTAGGGGGAGTAGTACATTAAGACTTTTTTTGTCTCCTCAAAAAAATTCAAATCTGTCTGGTAAAATGCAGTGTTGCCAAGCTCTGTGGAGGGACTTCTGAAGACATTTTTTTTTTCACCAGGAGAGAGACACTAAGCTGAAAGCTTGTTTACAGGTGCGACCCAAGAGCACAAGGAAGTTAAGTGACTTGCTCAGGGTCACACAGTATGCAAGTGGGGGTTGTGGGATTCAAACCCAGGTCTCCAGATTTGCAGCTCAGAGCCTTAAACCACTGCACTATACTGCCTCCTTACCTGAACTCTTGATACCATGTCCTCCTTCAGCTACAGCTAAGGGCCCTGAATTCCATTGTAATGTGTTTCTCAAGCAGATTCTCTGAATCTTGGAATGCCCTTCTCAGATTAATTTGTGGGTTGTTGTGAGCTGACAATGCTGAATGTTTTCACCGTAGCTGCAGTTGATAAGGTGCGTTTTCCTTATGGATGTCTGTTCTCGAGGCAGGTGGATCTGGGAGCTGTCTCTCACCATGTTCACAACAAGTGTTGAGACAGGTGATTCCCAGTTATTCATCCTTTTTGGAAGACCAGGCTACACGTGTGGCTATCAGCATGACAATAATACACATAGTGATAGATCAGTCATCTCCAGGCGTTACCTGGATGATGTACTAGAAAATATAAACGTAGCTTTACATTTGTTGTTTGAGCCAGAACCTTATATGTGTAATTTTGGTATTGTGTACAAAAATCTTGTTTTCTGGTCTGAATTTAGCCTGATGCATAAGTAAGTCTTTTTTAACAAATTGTCTCTCTCAGGCCAGTTTTCACTCCTTGCTTTGCGTTGTCTGCTCGAGTTTTCTTCTTAGTGTAGGCTTGCTAAGGGTGTTTTCCTTTGCTTATGCTGGGAGTTTCCATACACTGCGACCTTTATGAGGTTCAATTAGTTTTTTGACAATTTTTTTTCTTTCTGATTGCCGCCATACTTTGATGCAATTTACAGCATTTCCCCATGGTTGCATATTTTTTTGAAGGTTTTTCCCTTCTGTGTGGAAATTGACACAAGTGGGCAAACTTAACACGAGTGTGTGCATGAATAGATGCAGGTGAGTACAAGTGGACACAGGTGCACACAAATGGAGACGGAGAGCCGGCTCCATGGCGCTGAATGATGGGAGTTCGCTTGACATGCTGGCGACCCAGGTTTGCACCCAGAACTTGGACGTCAGGATCAGAGATCACAGGAGGGAGTTAAAGGGAACGGTGGAAAGGCACAGCTTTACCCAGGCACTACAAAATGCCTGATTAGTGCTTTCAGACAGTAACATTTTTTAACAAATTAGTCTAACTGATTTTTAGTGATTTAAACAGTGGCCTTGAACTTTCACTTTCTGTTGCTGGCAGCCACCATTTCATGAGTAGCAGAGAGCTTCCTGAGCTCAGTTTATGCTAATATGTCTGCCAACCAATAGCTGAAGCGAAACAGGCATATTAGCATACAGTGAGCTCAGGAAGCTCACTGCTGCTCATGAAATGGCTGCTGCCAGGAATAGAAGTGGAAGTTGTGGGTAGCTGTTCTAAATCATTAAATAAAGTTGTTACTGTCTGAAAGTGCTAATTGAGAGTTTCTGCAGTGTCTGAGGAAAGCTTTGTCTTTTCCATTATTTCCTTTAAGAGCATCTTTCGGATGCTTCCCTCCTAAGGGGTGGGATGGTACTGGACGCTTGTTAGCGGCTCCTGGTGGAGACTTCGTGGTATGGCATTCTTAACGGCGTGAAGCCTCGACATGCTGCTAAATGCCCCAGGACACCGCTATGGCTGGACTAGTATGTGTGGGAGGGGGGTGGGGAGAAAATGGAACATCGCCGCTCGGCCAGCCAGATAACGGTCACCCTGATCTCCTCACGCCACGAAGCCCTGGAGTAGCCTCCATGAGCTGATCCCCTGTCCCACACCTGGTACGGATTTGGACCCTGTCTCCCCCCCCTCCCATGGGCCCAGGGAGGGGGCCCCCTGGCAAAGAGATGCGTCTGGCCTACCAGGGCGCAGCAAAGGGGAATGGGGACGGTAGATGGCACTGGAGGAATGATGCGGTGGGATGCGGGTCCATCGGTGGGCCTGAAGGAGTGGCCAGCCGTGGGCGCAAGAGGCACAAAAAATGGACACAGGTGCACACGAATGGGTACTATTGCGCCTGAATGGACACTAATGGGCAGGTGCACAAATGGACACAAGAACATTGACACTGGTTAAAACTGAACAAGTACAGCTTCTGACGCAGACCCTCACTTTTGATAACTTTGCACATTACAGAGAAATGGAGGCACCTTGGGGTTTGCGACCTCTTTTCTGTTAATAAGAAATGTAAAGCATGTCATGATATCTTGAGATGGTCTCTAGATGGGATGTTCTGTCCATTCTTCACTAGCAAGACCAATGCTCATTTCTTGCCACCTGGTTCCAGACTGATGATGGCTTAGGTGAAGGTACATCTGGTTTTACGTTGGCAGTGGTAATAAAGAGTGACACAGATCCCTCCATATGTAATCTCACAAGTTCTTCTACAAGGATGATTAAATGGCTAGGACGTCCTGATTCACAGTAGACCCATCCTTCCAGGTTGGGGTGGGCGCAGATATGCCTGTCCTGATGTATTTGGACATCCTTCTCAGAACTTTGTTGGAAAGGATGTTTTTCCAAATCATAGTGTTTCCCAGATCCATCTGGGCAAGGGAGCACCCCTCAGACGATCTGGAAGGCTCCCAAGGCAACAGTAATCGTACTGACCCTCAGGATCTGGAGGACTGTCGGGATTCTGAAGTTGATGAAAAAGAAGAAGCAGAAGAAGAAGATGAATGGGTGGAGGAACCTCATTCTTACTTGATCCCATTTATTTTTGATACCAAGCATATTTTTTTCTTGGTTGAGTATACCTGTAGTATTTGGCAGCTACCGTAGACACAGTCCACCATTAATTCCATCTTGTCTTTTACTGGAGGCATGTCTAAATGCTTCCCTGATTTTGAACACTTTGCACAGATAATTAAAGAAATTGGGATAATGTAAAGAGAGTTTGCTAAGTCATGGTGAAGCAATACCCATTTCTCAACACATTGGTTAAAAATGGGAGGCTCCTTCTGTCATGGATGCAGTAATTTCTTCTGTGGTTAAACAAACCATTATTCTAAAAAAAGGCACAGCTACTGTCTCAGACCCTAATGATAAGTATCTGAAAACAGCCTGTAAGTATGTGTATTTAGCTTCAGGGTTTGGTTTGCATGTTGCGTTGGCCTCTGGTGTCGTGGCTGGAGCACTGTGTGTGAGATGGCAGTAGAGGATGAGGTCCCAGAGGATTCTTCATCGGAGAGCTCCTCCCCTTAGTACATGTGGCTGCCTACTTTGTAGGGGATTCTTCGGTGGATCCTCTTCACATTTCAGTGAGAGGTTGCTTTACTGCTCTGGCAGTTCTAAGATTGGTTTATCTGAGATATTGGTTAGCAGATCATGTCTACAAGTCTCATTTGTTCAGTGGGCCCTTCACAGGTGTGAACATGTTCATCCCACAGTTAAAGAAGATTCTTCTAACAACCCTGCTTCCTCCCCAGTCCCCCCAGCCTGGTCACACACTGTCCTGGGGACCTACCCCAAAAATTCTTCCTCGACTTATCTGTTGTGGCGGGCTTGGACAGGTTTGCGCTTGATGGCAGGCCAGCAAGGCCTGTCCTTCATCCCACTCGGTGAGGATGTTTTCCGCAGGTTTTCTTTCCCTGGGACACCTGACATGAAGTGATGTGATGCGTCTGTTGTCTCTCACACTTCTGGGTCCCCCGACCCTGACTGCCGTAACACCCAGCCTCTACTTGGTGTCGAGTGAATTGGATGCTCCATCCTCCGCTCTCCCCTCCACTGGCAATTCAAGTTCGTTTCCAAACTTGGTTTGCTGTCATATAACTGTAGCCCCACCACTGTTCTGCTGGGCCAGCTTAAAGGAGAGTCTTAAGGTTCCTAAAGAAAAAACAGTTTCCTGCCAAGTTTCATGGGCAGCAATCCTCCAGTAGTGGTTTCAGAGGTGGGGGTTGCATCCTGGGCTGCAAATCATGTACCAGTTTTCATTCTTTTGAGGATATGGAAACAGTGTATTAGAGGTGCATTTTGGGGCTTCATACCCCAGCAAAATAGTGTGAATTTCTCCTGTAAGCACTTTGGGGAGCTAGCTGTCGAGACAGATACCCAGCATGAGTATTTCTGGGCCCATTCTTGTCTGCAGGCTCTGGGTGGGTGGATGGCTGAAAAGTTTTATGACAAATGGCCTCAGACCACATCCGACACCTGGGAGCTGGAGATAATTTCGCAGAACTATGAGATACATTTCTTCACTATGCCCTCCAGAAGGCACTTCTTCCAGTTTCCACAGTCCCCGGAAATATCAAGCAGTAGACCAGACATTGAATCATTTGCTCAGCATAGGGTTAGTGATTCTGGTTCCTCCCATGGGAAAGGAACAGAGGTTCTACTTAATTTTCTTTGTAATGCTGAAGAAATCTGGAGGATTCCATACGATACTGCATTCTCCAGCCTGAACCAATCTCTCCTGTTTAAGATCTAGTGTCAGAGTTCAGTCATTGTGGCAATTCAACCAGGCAGTTGCTAGCCTCATTAATCCTATTGAATCAGTTCCTACACATTCTGATTTGGTATTTGTAACAGAAATTTCTCAGGTTTACCATTCTAGATCAACACTTTCAGTATCAGAATCTTCCCTTCGTGTTGGTCTCCAACCCAGTGGTGTTTATGAAAGTCCTAATAGTTGTGGTGACTCTCTTTTGGTGGGAGAAACACCACATTAATCCTTACCTAGACAGTCTCTTGATCCAAGTAGACTTGAAAGAGTCTGCTTGCAGTTCAGTCTACAGGAGTAATAGATCCTAGGGGAACATGGCTGGATAGGATCTGGGAGAATAGCTCCCTTCACTTTTACCAATCTCTGGAGCACCTAAGCATGTGCTTTTGACAGACTTGGCACATATTTTCCTCTCACTGAGTAGAGTGGAGAACCTTATCAAGGAGATTCAGCAGGTTAATGTGCACAGGTAAGCTGAGGCAGGGGAATGGATGAGTGGAGGTTGGGATGGAGCAGGCTGAAGTGTTGAATGACTACTTCAGCTCAGTTTACACTAAGGAAAGGGATGTGCTATTGCCTCAAGCAGGGGGTTGAATAAGGCGCACATGTGGGGCTCTCAGGAATGCAGAAATCCAGGAAGGGAGGATGTGGAAGGCTCTTAAGTCCTTTACGACGGATAAAGCCCCAGGGCCAGATGGCATTCACCCAAGGGTTTTGAAGGAGCTAGCAGATGTCTTGGTGCCCCCTTTGACGTAATTATTTAACTGCTCCCTCGGAACAGGATGTGACCCTCTAGACTGGAGGTTAGCCAATGTTGTGCCCCTCCACAAGAGTAGACCTCCGGATGATCCGTAAAACTACAGGCTGGTCAGCCTGACCTCCATTGTGGGAAAGGTGATGGAGGATATCTTGAAGGAGCGGTTAGTGGACTTTCTGGAGAACAACGGCTCTCAGGATGCTAACCAACATGGGTTTATCCGGGGAAAATCGTGTCAAACAAACCTAATTGAATTTTACGACTGGGTGACATGGGCCGTGGATAGGGGTAAACCGGTTGATGTCCTGTACCTAGACTTCAGTAAGGCTTTCGATTCCATCCCGCATGGTAGGCTGATTTGGAAATTGATGGAACCTGGGGATGGGGATGAAGTTGGTAGAGTGGGTAGCAAATTGACTTAGTAATAGACAGCAGAGGTTGGTGAAGTCTCGATGCCTAGGGAGGTCGTCAGCGGGGTCCCACAGGGTTCTGTAGTGGGGCCTATCCTTTATAATGTGTACATTTCGAACATTGGGAGTAAAATAAGTCATAGTGCAGACACATTTGCGGTGTGGGTGACCACACATCGAAGTGCATCCTCCCAGGATGCCATGTGCGTATGACCGCAACTGGGGAGGTGAGCGGGTTGTGGGAGAAAAATGGAAAAAGTGCACCCTCGGCCAACTGGATGACAGTCACTGGGTCCCCTCGCGCTGTGTAGCCCAGGCAAGTGTCTTCTAGCTGATCCCTCACCATGTGCCTGGTCTAGTGTGAATCCCAGTCTCTCCTCCTGTGGGCCTTGGTGGGGAAGGGGGCAGACGAAGGGACACATCGGGCTGCTCGGGACACGGCATGTGGGGAGACAGTAATGATGGCAGAGAGGGATGGTGGGCGAAGAGTGGCCCCTTGGCGGCCTGAAGGAGTGGCTGGTTGAGGGGCATGGGGGGAGCATGAAGAAATAAAGCAAAACAATGCTCAGGTGGTAAGATTGTATAGTCGGTACATATGTCCAGTAGTGAACGTGACAGATGCTCTTTCTTGACCTTGGTCCTCCAGAAGAGTGCATCTGCTCACCCATTTCCTTCGCTCCTGGTGGTTCTCCGAAAGATCTGGCAGTCACATGGTTGGTTCAGATTTGTGGTGCCAGAGTGGCCAACAAGGCAGTGAGTCTCTAACCTAGCAGTCTAGAGGTTCAAGCGCTCTTACAGCTCCCTTAGCAGCATAATCTTATGCTTCAAAGTCTTATCCTCCATTGTATTCCAGCTCTGCTTCAGCTGGCAGTTTGGCTTTTGAGAGGTGGAGCCTTCACAGACTGGGGTATTCTGAGAAAAGAATGTATCCATTCATGTCATTGAGCACAGTCTGCATTGGTGGTGTATGACAGAGGTTGGCTGCCCATCTTCCATTGGGCCAAGCAGGCAGGGATTAGATTGATAAAGGCATATGTGACTCAGATTTTGGATTTCTTTGAGAGGGCAGACAAGGGTCTAATTCTCAGTACATTGGGAGTGCATGTTTGGGCTTTTGGTGTAATGATCGTCTGTGCCAGAGACATGCCCTAGGCTTGCACACTGACATTAGTTGGTCCTTTAGAGCTCTCAGCAGAATCACAGGTCTGTAGATTCCAAGTTCCACCTTGAGACCTTAATATGGTCCTTCATGCAGTCCGTGATCTTCCATTTGAGTCACGGGTACAAGTATCCAAGAACATCCTTTCCATTAAGACATGTTTTCTAGTTGCATTTTGCTTTTTTAGGTGAATGGAAGAATTTCAGACACTCTCATGCAAGGACCCATACTTGGTTTTCCACTTGGATAAGGTAGTGTTATGAACAGGATCCTCTGTCCTCCCAAAAGTTATTACAGAGTTTCATGTCTCTCCCCTCCCTCCAAATTCTTTTTCCCTACAGTCACTGGTACTTGAGATCTCCCTCAGGTGTAGCCACTCCTAGTCGTTTGACCCCCGATCCGATTCCCCCTCCGGAACCCCCCGCTTGTACCCCCCAGGGCGGTGTTGTCACCACCTATCTTGGCGCTCTCGCGATCGGGCTGTCAGGCTGGGAGAGGTGGAGGATATATTGGGGATCAGCCGGACTGAGTCTGGCATTGGGTGTGGAGCCGCTGGAGGGCTCACCATCGTCCTCCCAGGTGCTGGAGTTTTTCCTTTTTTGTTGACCCCCACCCCCAAAGGCAAGAACGTGCAGCGATGTCCAGTGCATACCGGGTGTGCTTCCACACCTGCCTGCATGATGTCCACTGATGTCTCACCCCATCTAGGTGTCCCCGACTGAAGCACTCCCAGTCTCCACCGGGAGCTGCTAGATGCCATGGATCCATGCCCCCTCCCTTCCGGGAGAGGAGAGCAGTCCTCCGGATGCTCAATCCTCTCCTCCCCGTCCAACCCCCAGCGCTCTGAGCTCACTCCCGAACCCAGGTCGCTGGTGTGGCATGAGGTAATGCAGATGCCTCAGCACCACCAGGCTGGCCCCCACAGAGTTTCTTGTTAACCAAGAAGTAAGCCTCTCTTACTTTTGACTGGGAATTCTGAAGAGATGGTGGCAAAATTGAAGTCAGCAGCTTTGATCAAGCCTCTGGGCCTCACACAGATTGTTTCCACTGCCACTCATAATCAGGGTCACTCCCTTGACTTAGTCTTCCTGCTGGGGATTGAGGCCTCCAGCTTGGGGGTGGAATCAGTTGGATGGTCTGATCATTACACTGTGGAGTTTAGTTTTAGCGCCCCCTTTATAGGCCGACCCCTGTAGAGATGATCCGGTACTGCCCTTTGCGAGATATAAATTCTCAAGGCCTAATGGCAGTCCTGGATGTCTCATCCTTCTCGGAGGTAAACAGTGATCCAGAAACCCTCATGGTGGCCTATAATTTGGCCATCACGATGCTCTGGCTATCATTGCTCCTGTCCGTGTTCGTTCACTCTCCCTTCACCCTTGATCCCCATGGTTTGATGGGACTCTGAAGGAGATGCGGCGACTTGGATGAAGGTTGGAGTAATGTTGGCAGAAGTCCGCTCTTGATACCGACTGCCTTAGATTGATGGACCATTATCAAGTCTCTCAATCCGAAATCTCCCGTAAGAAGGCAGAGTTCCTGTCCGGGGAGATTGCGGCTGCTCAAAATCGACCAGCTCAGCTGTTCCGAACTGTGGACAGACTGTGCAACCCAACCTGTCTACAAGTCTGGAAAGCTTTTTCGCAAGAAGAGTGCGATGAACTTGCTCGATTTTTTTTTTGCAAATAAGGTGGCCAACATCAGGGCAGCTTTCCAGCCGGCACACTCTACGGGTGTTGTGGTGGACCAGCGCAGGTCCGTATATCTTGGTTCTTCTTGGAGTACCTTTGGTCGGCTGGCCTTCATGGATGTCATGCGGATTGTCCAGAGTGTGCGCCCTACATGCTGCAGTTTGAATCCGTGACCTACTTCCCTAATTTTGGGTTGTAGTGATGTAATTGGCCCGGTCCTAACTCGAATAGTCTGGTGGTCCTTGGAAACAGGTGAGTTTTCAAGCTCCCTGAAAGAGGCGGTGGTAACACCACTCTTGAAGAAAGCTTCTTTGTACCCAGATTGTCTTGCTAACTACAGACCAATCTCTAACCTTCCCTTTGTGGGGAAGATGACTGAGAAAGTAGTGGCCACACAGATGGAGAACCACTTGACCATCCATGCCATCTATGAACCCCTCCTGTCCGGATTTCGAAAGAAGCACAGTACCGAGACAGCGCTGGTTCGGGTGCTCAAGGATCTCCTGATGGCTAGAGATGGGAGGAACCATTCTATTTTGGTTCTTCTAGATCTCTCGTCAGCATTTGACACTGTGGATCATGGGGTACTGCTTGATCGCCTGAGGTTCATTTGTGGACTGTCGGGTACAGTCCTCAAGTGGTTTACATAGTTTCTCACGGGAAGATCTCAGAAGGTGGTGTCCGGGGTTTTTTCCTCTGCTTCAGTCCCTTTATCATGTGGAGTTCCCCAGGGTTCAGTGCTGTCCCCCATGTTGTTCAGTGTACATGCTGCCCCTTGGAGACATTGTAAGATGGTATGGGCTGAGGTTTCACTGCTATGCAGATGATACCCAGCTCTATCTTTCCTTTTCCCCCAACCAGGATAGAGCTGTCTCGGTCTTTAATAACTGCCTTGATGAATACCAGCTGGTTAAAGTTGAACTCTGACAAGACCGAGGTACTGGTCGTGGATCCAGGTCGCTGAGAGGTTTGGTGGGGGTTCACCCTCGGGTATATATCTTGGGGGTGAGCCACTACCAGCCTCTGAACAGGTGCAGAACCTGGGAGTAATATTTGACGATGGGCTGACCCTACACTCTCTGGTGTCAGCTGTCGTCAAATCCTCATTTTACCATCTGAGGAATATCGCCAGGATCAGACACCTTGTTCCGTCTGGTGACCTTACTTTGATCCATGCCTTTGTGACCTCAGCACTTGGACTTTGCAACTCCCTCTACCTAGGGCAAATCACTTGGCTCGAGCAGAATGCTGCAGCACAGCTGTTGACTCGCCGGTGCTGCGCGGACTGCACTGGCTGCCAGTTCAGTGGTAGATTACCTTTAAGGTCAGTCTTCTGATTTTTAAAGCCCTACATGGACTTGGCCCGGACTACCTGAAAGAGCTCATGGTTCCTCACTGCCCTGAGCGATCGCTCCGCTCAGCCAACGAGAGGTTGCTAGAGATTCCGAGGGTACATTTGAAATCTTCTGTGGCTAGGACATTTATGTATGCTGCCCCCATCCTCTGGAATTCTCTACCCTGTTGGTTACGGGAGCACACAACCCTGAAGGGTTTTAAACAAGCACTTAAAACCTGGCTATGGAGTCAAGCATACGGTATTTAATTGATGGAAATAGTATTTAACTGTTGGAAAGTTTTAAGATGTTATTATCTGTTTTTAAGATGTTTGTTGATTATGTTGTGAAATTTTATGATTATGTGGTTGTAACTTTGTTAGGTGCCTTGGTTTTGAAAGACGCCATAAAAATACATTATTTATTATTATTATTATTATTATTATGATTACATTTGACCAGAGCTATGGCAGTGTCCTGGGCAGAGGCCCTAGTGACTAACATGTGCAAGGCAGGTACCTGGTCTTCCTTGCATACTTTCATAAAGCATTGCAGATTGTACACTAAGAGCTCCGCCGATATGGCCTTCGGGCAAAAAGTGCATCAAATGGCGGTAAAATGATAGCTGGTTCAGTTTGGCGGGATATTCTCCCTCTGTCTGTCCTAAACACATTTGATTACTACTGCTTATTGTACAATGGCAAGGAAAAATGTAAGAAGCTGATTGGCTACTGACCCATTGAGATAGTGATGTTATTACACAATAACATCACTGTAAGATTGGATTTGTTGGAGTAGCATGATTGTTTGCATCTTCTCTTAAGAAACAAAAATATTTTCCCACACTAACAAAAATATTCTTTAAAATTAATCTTTTATTCTGTATATAACAACAAGCCATTGTATAGTTGCAATAAGGCACTCCAGGGTGTGTGTTATTCTGTAATAATGTCACTCCTGGGGTGGTGGAAGCACTCGGCTTCACCTCATGCTTCAACCCACCCCAGGAGTGACATTATTACATATAACACACCCCCTGTCGTGGCTTATTGCTTGATTAGATCCCAGCAGTAAATGACTGCCCAGGGACAACATGGAATGACACAGAAAGATATATTTTTTTTTGATAATTCTTTTTTCCACTCCTTCCACTGACTGGGCAGCAGGCTTCAGTCTGACCAGCCCCGCAGCCCATCATCCCCAGGGCTTACGTCTCCTCCCATGATCCATGGTAAATAGCCCCTTGTGGCTGGGCTGTGGAGGCTGACCAAGTTCCACTAGAGCACAGTCCAAACACTGTCCAGAGGAGGAGCCTGTTCGGTGGGTACAGGGCCTGTGGCAGACTGACCTCTCATTCTGTGTAGGCATCTTTTCTCCACTGCTGTTTCTCCTTGGCTGCCAAGCGTGCAGTGATACCAGTGCTTGTGTATAGAAGGCAAGCACTTGCTTCGCAGCTGCCAGTGACCCTCTTCTTATGCGGTTCCTGCTGCCCTGCCACCCAACCTCCCTAGGTGACAGGCATAGAGCGGAGCAGCCGGACCCCTTCCCCAGGAGAGGAGAGCAGAGCAGTCCCTAGGACGATCACACCCCCCCCGAGCCGACCTCCACGCGACCAGAGTCTGTGCCCAAACCCGGGTCACCTGCAAGGTTGGTGGTAGCGCTATTGCCGAGCCACTGGGCTGGCAGAAAGAAGAAATTTTATCAGACTTACGGTAATTTCTTTTTCTGTTAATTCCAATGTTATCATGCAGACCCATCCTAGAGTGTTTTACTCCATAGAAAATATTATACAGCCGAACTCTGATTGAGTTAATTTATTGCATATCAGAAATGTTGCTGTTATTTGTGTCGGGCACGTATCTTTTAGTGCATTGTTCATACTCAAGGTATATTGTACATACTCAATACTGTTCATACATAAGGCTCACTGTGACCTTGCAAAGGGAAGGGTGGTTGTCATGGGTGATCTTAATATGCCGGGGGTGGACTGGGACACCATGACATCCTCTGTAACTAGGGAACAGAGACTGATGGATGCCTTTCTGGTTCAGCAGGTGGGGGAACCTACTAGAGAGGGGCGGATATTGGACATTGTTCTAGCGGATAGTGAACAAATTAGGGGCCTGAAGGTGTGCAGTCCACTGGCGGGTGGAGTCCATGCCACGGATTGGTTCCTGCTGTATTGGGTGGGGGGGGACCACACTCATACGGTAGTGGTTGATTTCAGGGGAGCAGACTTTGTGGGTATGGGTAGGATTCTATGGGAGAGGTTGGACGTGGTTAGACTGGATATGGATGCTGGAAGATTGTGGGAGACCATTAAGGAAGGGGTACAAGAGGCTACTAGGTCCTGTACTAAAATAAGGCGTAAGCATGGTAGAACCAACAAGCCATGTTGGTGGACCAGGGAGGTGCAGGAGGTGGTGAGGGATAAAAAGGCTGCCTACGTATGTTTCGAACGTTCTGGGGGGATAAGGAGTGAGGGGAGTATGTACTATTGGCCAGGAAGGTCACCTGAGTGGTGAGGGGCGCTAAGACAGGGATGGAGAAAAACCTGGCTAGAGATATCTGGGGGGGGGGAGGTGGATTCTATACATACATGAGAGAGAAGAGAAAAGAGAGGACACAGATCAATAGGATTAAGATTGTGGGGGGATGGGCTCAGGAAGCAGGGAAACAGGCTGAGGTGCTAAATGAGTACTTTGCCTCAATATTTGCAGAGGGTGATAAGGGATCCCTACAGCCTGATGGGAGAGATGAGGAGCCAGTAAAAGTGAGAGGTCAGTCTGTGTCCATAGGATGGCATGAGACTAGGGCACAGGCTAGACCAGACCAAGAAAGAGTAGGAAGGTTACATGAGGGAGGGGTTTGGGGGAGAAATCACAGTGGATAGGGTGAGGGAGGCCCTTTGGAATCTGAAAACTGATAAGGCGCCGGGACTGGATGGAATACATCCGAGGGTTATGAAGGAATTGGCGGATGTGCTGGCAGCCCCATTGACTGCACTCTTTAACATCTCTCTGCGGACAGGATGTGTGCCGCAGGACAGGAAGGGTGGCTTATGTGGTACCTATACATAAAGGGGGGTCTAGGGAGGAGATGGGGAATTATAGGCTGGTCAGTCTGACGTCTGTAGTGGGCAAAGTAATGGAGGGCTTTGTCAAGGAGAGGCTTGGGAGGCAGTTGGAAAGGTTAGGGCACCAGGATAATAAACAGTATGGCTCTGTCCCAGGGAGATCGTGTCAGACCAACCTCGTAGAGTTTTATGATTGGGTGACGGGGGCCCTGGATAGACATAGGCCGGTGGATGTCCTATACCTGGATTTCAGCAAAGCGTTTGATTCAGTACCTCATAGTGGACTGATAGCAAAAATGGGGGAGATGGGGGTGGGAGGACAGGAGCTAAATTGGGTTGAAAATTGGCTTTCGGGGTGTTTACAGATGGTAATGATAGGTGGGATAATATCCTCCCCCAGGAAGGTAATCAGTGGAGTCCCTCAGGGTTCAGTATTGGGGCCACTCTTATTCAATGCCTACGTCTCAGATATAGGGAGGTGAGGTTAGAAATAGGTTGAGTCTTCTTGCAGATGATTCAACATTGGGAGCACTGGTGGATAGTGAGGAAGCGAGGGAGACAGTTCAGGGAGATCTGGATATCCTGGAGGGGTGGTCAAGGAGGTGGGGACTGAAATTTAATGTCAGGAAATGTAAGGTTCTTCATTTGGGGGTCAAAAACCCGGGCCATGTATATCCCCTGGGGGGGGGGGGTCACATTGCATGCCACATTGGGAGAAAGGGATGTAAGAGTGGTGGTAGGTGTCAAAATGAATAACTATGAAAATTCTAGAAGAATTACAGCCAAGGCAAACAGGATATTGGGTTGCATAGTCAGGGGAATTACGTCCAGAAGCAGGGAGGTGATTCTCCCTCTATATAGTGCCTTGGTCAGGCCGCAGCTGGAGTACTGTGTACAGTTCTGGAGACCTCATCTGAAGAAGGACATAGCGCTGCTGGAAAGGGTCCAGAGGAGAGCGACCAGGATGATTCAGGGTATGGAGGGGAGGCCTTATGAGGAGAGACTGGAAGAGGTTGGGCTTTACTCACTGGAGGAGAGGAGAGGAGGGATAGGGGAGACATGATAGAGGTTTTCAAGTATGTAAAGGGAATAATTTGGAGTGGAACCAGGGAGTTGTTTAGGCTGAAGAAGGGAGTGACCAGGGGCCATGAGTGGAAGTTGGAGGTGGGGAAATTATAGGGGGGGGAAACGTAGGAAGCATGTTTTCACTGAGAGGGTGGTGGAGCCATGGAATGCGCTTCCAGGGAGGCTGGTTGAGGAGGGCACAGTGGAGGGCTTCAAGAAGGTGTGGGACAGGTGCAAGGGGAAACTGAATCTAGGGAAGACGCTCTTGGGGGCTGGGGGGGATGGTGAGGCGGGCAGCCATTAGGTTGCTGGCTTTCGAGCAGACAAGACAGATCATTTGGCCTATTCTGCTGGCTTTTTAGTATGTTAGTATACATTCATTGATTCTCTGGAATAAGTTCAGTATTGAAGCTGCTGTTGCATGGGCTGCGTTTGACAAAGTCGGAGACGCTTTGAGTGACAGAGAGCTCAGTGCTGCCGCACACCTCCCCAAGGTAGGTGCATGATTTTATTATATCTGTTAAGGAATGTGTAAGTTAACCTTGGTTTAGAAAATAGGTAAGAGAAAACCTGGCCTATGATTATCTAACTGCATTCTTTACCCTATATGTTTATCAGGCAGCACCACCCAGTACTATTAAAAAAAAAAAAAAAAGCGCTGGTGTGCAGTTCGTACTTTGTAGTTGCAGCACATGCTTACACTGCAGTCCCTTGTCTCCGCTCGCATCTCATTCATGAGACATTTCTCACACACCACCCTATTCTTATTGTGGTTAGGAAACGGTTTGTAAACTCTTATTTTAAGTGCGGTAAGACCCTTTAGGGTGTGGTATGTTGTGGGATACCTGCCCTTCCAGAGGCTACAAAGGCCCTCTGCCCACAGCATCGGGCCACGTCTCTGGAGTGGGCAGGTTTCTCTAACACCCCACACATCCTTCCTGGTCTTGATACTTACATACTTGTGTTGCTGTATGGCTCTGAAAGACTTTAGACTGAAGATTCAGAGCCAGCTGCCTCGGGATGTGGAGTTATGTGATATCACAACTTTGAAGTATGTTGGCCCCTCATAGGAGAGCATGTGTAAACCAGCAGTAAATGAATGCTCAGGGACAACATTGGTACTAACAGAAAAATAAATGGTGGTAAATCTAATAAAATTTCTTTAATTTGCAATATGTGGCTGACTTTTTTTTTTCGTAGTTCTCACCCAGATCAAGGCCTTTGAGGCATTTGACTTCACCACCCACCCATTTTTTTCCGTCTTGCTGAGAAATCGAGTGGACCAGCTTTTGCTTCAGTTTTAGGAGTATACTTACCAATTAGGGATGTAATCCATTATTCCGTTTCCCCCTTAAATATGTAAGTTGTCAAGGATCCCTCCCACAAAATCCAAACCATACGCCATCATTTTGTGATACTACAATAAATGTAACCATGCTTGATTGGGGTCTTCCCATTATAATCTACTCCTGGGATAAGCTCTGCTCTGTGCTCAGCAGGGCAGAGCTGCCCTACCTGTGGTGTAGCTAATTAGGCTGCAGCAGAGTACTGAGATAGACGTGAGAGCTGCGTTACAAGAGCACGCTTGAGGTGCCCAAGGCACAGGCTTTGCGCCGAGTGCCTTATGCCCCAGGCGCGGTTTTATCAGCACGCAACTCCACACCTCGGAGTGTGTTATTGCGCTTTATAAAATGGCTTATCTACTGATTATTTAATGAATAAAAAGAAAAGCGCTAAAGTAAAAATATTTAAAAAAGAAGGTTTAATAGTTCAAATAGGAAAAATAGTCCCTTATGAAGTCAGTTTAAAAAAATGTTTCATTTGAATTACTGGGTTTCTATGGCTTTCTTAGGTTATGTTTACCTGTTTTAAGCAGTATATTTTGAGAACCAGTATGTGTTTTTACTGACAGGTGGCACTGTGTCTGTGTATGTGCCTGCATCTGTGTGATCAAATATTGGGAGAAATAAATGGCGCGATCGTGTTCTTAGCTGGCAGCTGGGAGTGAGTGTCCGTTACTGGAGTACAATAGAATAGCGCTTCTTGGTTCTGTGAAACTGCGGCGGTAGGGAGAAATAGATTTTTCTTAGTTTTTTTCGGTAGTGAAGTCGACGAATTGGGAGCAGTGTGTGTTTTTTGCGCGATCATGTTCTTAGCTGGCGGTGGGAGTGAGGTGTCCGTTACTGGTGCCCGTGAGAATAAGCTTCCTGGTTCTGTGAAACTCGCGGTAGGGAGAAATAATTTTTCTGATTTTTTTTTATTCGTAGGAGTCGACCGAATTGGGAGCAGTGTGTGTTTTAGTTTGAGAGGTTTTTTTTTGGTAGTGAAGTCGGCCAATTGCAGTGGTGTCAGTAGAGGCGTGTTGGTTTTTGGAGGCTAGGGCGGCGTGTCTGGGTGCCGTAGAATACTGCTTCATTTTTTTTAAACCGCGACGGACACTGACAAAAATGAAAAGGAACAAAAGTATAGTTTTGCAGTTTGTGTCAGAAGGGGGAATTTGTGGTATCTGAGTTATATATGGTGACAGTACTGTGATACTGTGCTGGTGCGACTGCCGTTGTGGTGGATTTCTGCCGCTTCAGTGAGCTCTGGTAATGAGGGTTTGCGTTTAGGTTTGGCAGAGCTCACTGATTTTTGTCGTTATGGGGCATCATGGTGGGCAGTAGTCCCGGTTGGCTACAATATCATCTGATAAGGACACGGCTCAGATGATGTTGTAATCAATCAGTGCCTTGGGATTTTTTTGCCCATTTTATAAATATATATATATATATATATATTTAATTCCTATACCCATGGTGTCTAGTTTCTGGATTCTTCCGGTGATGTTTAACTTTTATGCCCTCCGTCACTGATGACTGTGGAAGGGAGTGTTGTTGCGTGGGTACCTGCCTTTCTCCAACTCTGGGAACAACACCTCCTTTGAAGAAAGTCTGTAAAGAAATGGAGTTGTGCAAGGTCTGCCGGCATTTAGAGGTTGTAGATGATACAGGGCGATAGAACAAAACGAGAGGGGATGTGGGTTTCTTGGTGTTGCTGGCCACGCTTGTGCATTCATGAGCTGCACTGTCACTGATTGTGTGGGCGTATGGATGTATGTATGTATGTATTGAAATTGTTTCACCAAGAGATACAATTCATTTCATTTACACATGTGACTTTCATTGTTTTTTTTGGTACAGTGTTTTGCTAAAAGCAAGGGGGTGCCTTGTGCTTTCTATGTTGAGCCCCGGTGGCTTTTTCAAAAGCCCCATTTTGAAAGCAGAGCCCAGTTCCCTAATATTATTGAAGTTACAGCAACTTTGGGAGCAGAGGGAGGGAAAAATAAAGGAGACTCGGAAAAGTGCCAATAGAAAAAGTATGTGGAAAAATCAAAGGCTGAGGAAGGGGACGGCACGTCTCACGCTTATGTTGCTTGGCAAATGCCCCTATCCTTTCGATATTATTCTGGGGTAAACGCTGCTGTAGTTTGTTTTTATTTTATAAATTATTTGCACAGGGTCACCCAGCTGAGGTTCAACATCTTGCTTCCAGTGGCGTCCTGCCTACACATTTCCACAGTTGGGTGGACAGGGAATTTTATTCCCAACTGTTAAAGTTAATCATTTTTTAAGCTAGAAATAGATTAAAAAAATCACATGGCTGTAATTTTCCTGTCCGTCTGGCTTTTTTCTTCTTCTGTAATTATTTATCCTGGATAACTCAAGTGAGACAACACTTCTCAGTACTCAGTGGAGTTCTGCTTCTACACATTTTTAGCTGTGTGAACTGAAGCACCAGCAGGTTTCGTGACTTGGACAAGATCCAACAGCAAGTGATGGTTGTGCTGGGATTTGAACCTGGGTGTTCTGGGTCCCCTAGCTATGCTGTAACCATTAGGCTGCACTCCCTGTATGGGAGACAGTACTGGGCTCATTACTGTGGGTAGTGTTCTGGCCCAGGAGGGCTAACGAATTTACATTGAGGATCACTCCTTTAAGTTTTCTCCGGTGAGCCTCAGTAGCATTTTTATTTTTTCCTAAGCTTTGTTCCTGCTTCTCCATCAAGCAAGGCAGATATTCTGTCTTCTTGCCATATTGGCTGTCACTGAACTAGACAGAGGACGTACCCTTAACACCCCAAATTAATCCCCTCGTAAGGGGAAGCAGAAAGCATATTCTTGTGCTACGTGCTTCGCGGTGTTCCCCCTCTGCCTTGTCTGCTGCACTATCACCTGTACTGTTTTTTTTTTTTCTCTTCGGTATGCTTTCCCCCCTCTTACCAGTCGGCCCTCATCAGGCTTACCCATTTACCCAGCTACCTTAGCCACCTTCTCTGGGACTCACCTCTCCTCCTGCTGACATCGTGGCTTACCCTCCCCAGGTCCATCAGGAGAGGGTTCTACCTATGTTAGAGACTCTGTCCGTGCTTCAGAGGAGAGCATGTCCGTCAACTGTGGGAGGCCTGCAGTGAGGGGCAGACATCCTGCACCATCTGTAATTTCCCTTTTTCTGTCCCTGCTCCTTTAGGATGCCACGAAAAGCCCTTGACATGTGTGCATTTATGTGCACGCGTTACATGCAGAGCATGTTGGTGTCCTTTTCAACTCTGTGGTTCCACTTAGCCTGCTCCCTGTGGTCACCCAGGTGGCAGTAGCACAGCAAGGTCTGTCCTCCCTCCCTTCCCGAGGTGGAGAGCATCCTCTGGAACACTCGGCTCACCTCCCCAGACCAGCCATCTGACGAGTCCGGCTCATTCCTGAACCTGGGTTATCGCCATCCCAAGCAATATCGCTACCGCTGCATGGCGGGCCGGCCTACTATCGCCTGTTCTCTTACATGCAAGAGTGACAGAGCAAGGTCATTCAGGCCTCCCTCAACAGAGCAGGAGAGCATCCTCTTGAATGCTCAATCCTTCTTCCCTGACTGGAGCCTGGCATCCAAGGCTTGTTCACGAACCTGAGTCCCCGACATCGTGAGTGGCAGCCCTGTCGCTGTGCCAATGAGTTGGCTTGAATAGCACTTTTTATAGTTGATCTCCAGCTTTATCACGGTGATATTAGGAAGTAGTTCCCATGTACCTATAGATGTGTAACACCAGCCACTAAAGAGTTACATTTTGGGCTGGCCCATTGGCTAGGCAGCTGGAGTGCTGCTCATGATACTGGTGACCTGGATTTCACAATGAGCACGTGACGCTGGGGGCTGGCAAGAGGAGGAGTCTTCAGGGTGCCAGGGACTGCTGTCCTGTTTAATGGTGGGATGCTAATGTGTTCCCTGCTGACACCTGGGTGTTACCAAAGGGGGTATAGCTGGAGCCACAGTGCAGGGAAGGGGGTGACACCACCAGACATCAGCACAGCAGTGTGTCTGTGTGTGCATGTCCCCTGGATGTCCTCTGCCAATGGCGTCACTGGAGATGGGAGAGGAAAATGGTTGAAATCTTCAGACTGCACGCCGGCCCGATGGCGCGGAGGGCTGAGGTGCTGGACGCCTGACCTTGCGCTACGCCAGTGACCAGTGTTCGTGAAAAAGCACAGGCCGCTGGGGGTCGGCAGGGGAGGAGAAGAATTGAGCATCTGAGGGACTACTCTCCTTCTCTGGGGTTGGGGGGGCACCAGCAGTCGGTGTCGACTGACCCCTAGCGGTGGCTGGGGGACCGCACACTGATGCTTAGAAAGGGTAGGAGAGGAGGCAGACACTTGGAGGAGTGTGTGCAGATGCGTGCGCGCCCTCTCCTAAGGGGAGAAAAAGGGAGGAAAGAGTCCTGGGTGCGGTATGATGATAGCTGATCCCCGCAGGCCCCGCGAATAGCGTTAATCTCCACACCAGATATGTTCCAGCGGGTTGAGGGATCCCTGCCGCCCTGCCACGGGGGACAAGCCATGGAGGACAGTGGAAGGTAGGCCATGAGCAGGGGATGGGGCTGGGAGATCAGACATGAAGGTGTGCCGCCTGGGGAAGGAGAAAAGAAATCAGCTGAAATCTTCAGACTGCAGGAGGAGGATGGTCCAGTTGGTACCCTTATGAAGTACCAAGGCTCACTATCCCGACACTGACCTGCCCGGGCAGTATTGCCCAAGAGATTCAGTATCTGGACAGTGAGCATCCCGGCATGATAGATCCCGAGGGACATTGACAGGGGTAAGGTAGTGGATGTGACGGTTAGCTACCTTACCCCTGTCCATAGCATTTAAAGGGAGGAAAAATCAGAAGGCTGGCTGAGCTGCCGCGCTGGTGTTGCAGACTACACCATGGCGGTTTGGCCAGTATGCTATATAGGCACGGGTTCTATCCACGCTGCAGACGGCATGTATTTTAGCGGTCCTGCCGCCGATAACATTTATTTCATACTCGAGGTCCGCTTCCCCTTAGGTTAGATATTTTAGTTACCGGGGTGAAGCCCCGAAATATAAATGATTTTTCAATCAGATGCCCAAAATCATATTTTCGGCATCTGATTGATTCGAGGTTGAATTTCGGGCCAGTGGGGTCAGTATCCTGAGACTCCGGTTATCGAATTTAGGGATACCATAGTATATCCGTCAGTCCTCTGCAGGCCCCAAACCACTGCTCAGGTGACCTCCATAACTAGATTTGACTCCAGAGGCTTGGGCAGCCACGACAGCCACACTGTTTGGGGGAATAAATCCTGGAGAAGGAGTGATGGGGCTGGGGATGGTCGACTGAATAGAGGCAAGTCAGCGACTCAGGAGGGCAAACATATGGGGGGGGGGAGGGAAGAGAAAATTATATTTTTGTGGCGTTTCACATTGTCCCTTGGGATTTACTACTGGGTTACACATGCTCGCCTATTAGTGACCAACACACTTTATAATTGACTCCATTTCCAAAAGCCTTTTTACTCTTTCCTTAACCTTATTTTTGTCCTTACAAAGCATGACGTCTTCTTACGTGCTGGTGCTCATGGCAGAAAAGATCTCCTAGAGTGGCCACTGTGTGTAATTGACACAGGAAGTCGGCCATGTTTGATGATGTGGGGAATTCTGGGCTGGCTCAATAAAAATGGCTTCTTTTACAAAGATGCTTTGTTTTCAGTTTGATCTGGAGACTGTTATAGCCAGTTCAGGCACGTCGTAACCCAGTGGCTGGCACTGCTAGAGAAAGACTCCGCTATCACTGGAAACCCAGCCTGGCTGACTAAAGAATGGCAACAAAGAGACACTCTGTGCACACGAGTAACACAATCCTGGGTGCTGGTGAACTAAAAACCTCGGCACAGTCACGTCATGGCATGGATGCTGCTCACCCCGATTTGGGAATGGCTGCCCTGCACAGGACTGGCACAGTCCTGGTGGCAGCTGCTTCCTTTGCTCCCAGCTACCCCGAGCCAGGTACAACCACATGGTGGCTGCCTTGCACATATTTAAACGTGCAGTTTGGTCACAGTCCCCCTGCTCAGGTCTGACACAGTCCTGGGTGCTGGCTTGTTGGACTCCGGTTGCCCCCTTAGTCACCTGAAAACTTCCGTCACTCCCACTACATAGTTACATTCCCCCCCCCCCCACCTGATTTGTGTACTGTGGTAGTGGCGGGGGTTCTGTCAGAAACCAGCGCCTCATTCCTTTTGCCCCAACATAGGCATGGGCCACAAAGCTTATCGCACATCTGCAGTGATATTGCAGGACTAACAGTGACACCAGCAAACTCTTGCTTTCGTTTTGAAAGGATCTGGAACTAATTCATAAACATATGCATGTTTCTCACAAGAGTTAAAGGAAAGCTGTGGTTTGCAGGGGCTCCCACCCCTGCAAACCTTACCCTCCGGTTTAGCTGTGCTGAGAAAAGCAGCTTTTTCCTCATGCCATAAAGTTGTTTATTTTAATTCTGAAACATCCGCTACCTGGAAGTATGGCAGACACTGGGGCAGCTCCATTAACTGTAAAGGTGCGGCACAGCACCGTGCACTTCAGTGCATTTGTATTGTAGTGCACGGTGCAACGCCATACCTTTACAGTTAATGTAGCTGCCACAGCATCCGCCATACTTCCGGGTAGCAGACTTTTCAGAATTAAAATAAACAACTTTGCGGCGTGATGAAAAAACTGCTTTTCTCAGTAAAGCTAAACTGAAAGGTAAGGTTTGCAGGGGTGGGAGCCCCTGCAAAGCACAGCTTTCCTTTGAAGAGCAGGCAACACCTCAAGGAGAACTTTGAAAAATGTAATATTTGGACACAGTTCTCTTTTATTTTATATTGGCTCAGTATTTCATCTCCCCATTGGGTTACGGAGTTGTGGATAAGGGATCAAGCAGGCCACACTTCAGCAAGATTTTAGCTTTTCACTGGCAACATAGAACAAGACGCACACTTGTCTTTTTTTTTTTTTTTTTTTGTGTACGTGTGTAACAACATTTTATTAGTTTTTTGCAGAAAAAAACAATTGGAGGCCGGCCCGGTGGCGCTGAGGGTTGAGGCACTGGACGTCGCTCCACACCAGTGACATGGGTTCGAGAGCGAGCTCTGGTGCTGGGGGTCTGCGGGGGGGATGGGATTGAGCACCTGCTGGACTGCTGTCCAGTCCCAGGTGGAGGGTGTTGGGTGGCTCGGTGTTCCGGTGACCCCCGGTGGAGATCGGGGGCACTGCAGAGCACTGAGCAGCACGTACACCTGCGTGGCCCCACATTGGCAGGGTAGCTGTGCGCCGAGAAGTCGGGTTGCATACACCACGCATGGGAGAGGGAGGAAGGGAACTAAGGGGTGTAACAAAAAATAAGGAGGAAACACTCTCCTCAGCCGGATAGGCAACAGCTTCCACCAGTGCCGCCACCACACGTCCAGTGCCGGTCTCCCGTCATTTCCCCTTCGATCTGTCTGGGGCTGTTAGCTGCCCGCGACCTCAGAGAGTTGTAATGACTTTGAAGATAAAGGGAAGGACGACAGACGGTAGAGCTGTTAGGCCAGTGGGGTAAGCCTGAGAGAGTTCCGGCATGAGGAGTGAGAAAGAGAATTAAAAAAAAAAAAAATTTATATATATTTATATTTATATTTATATATATTGGATGCAGAGCACAAGCATATTCAGACATCCTGTCTGGGAGTGGGGGGAGTCCTTCCATGGAGATACAGCTCTAGGTATTATGCAGGAAATTTTTTTTTTTTAAACTCAAATATGTATGAGACGAATGGCTGGAATTCAGAGTCTCATGTGAAAAGAACAGTCACGCAAGTAAGAACATTTGAATGTTCAAAGGTAACATCTTAGAGATACAGATCTTAGCTCTGTTATGGCTCCAATTATTTCTTGCACCTTGCAAAACAATCTAACCAGTATTATTTAACCATATGTAACCAGTAATCCATTAAGTAACTGGTGGAAGTTAAAAACACTGAATAAGGTTGATCAAACAGAACTTCGGTAAACATATCTGAATTATCGTGCGCTAATATCCCTCTTGTAAGCTTGGTTATGTAACAGAAATTTGTATTTATTTTTTTGCTTATTTACTGAATACTAGGATTACAAAATACCTTTGAACCAAAGGTTCTTTTACAAAGGTTCTGTGTCATGGTACAATCAGTAAACACAAAACAATGTTTAGAGGAACATTAGAGGTTCCGCATTATAGTACAATCAGTAAAGCGTAATACAATGCAAAGAGGAACAGTTGCAAGCAGAATCAGGTATAAAATTACAGTACAGCGCACACCTACACATCACATCCGAGGTAATTACATGAAAAATACCTGACTGGAGTATCCCCTTCTCCTCCAGGTTCTCGTCCCCTGAAGTAATCTTCCCACTGAAAAATCTGCTTACAGGAGATAACATAAGGCAGAGAAACTTCATGCCCACCATCTTGCAAGAATTGCCTTTCTCCCATTACTTCTTGCTGGGAATGTCCACCCAAACCCTGGCCCCCCTGCACTATCGTTCGCACAACCATGCAAACTAAGGTCCCTAGTGATTGCTGCCATTAATATTCACAGCCTGCTGCCCAAGCTTGGTGGACCTGCATGTCTGGGTGACTCAACATTAACCTGACGTCCTAGCTCTTAACGAAACCTGTCTCTCCCCCAAAATCCCTGACAACACAGTATCTGTTCCCAGTTTTGTCCTCTTTAGGCTAGACCGAATAGGTAAATGGGACAGAGGATGCAAAATCTACCTGAAGGATTCCCTCAAAGGACAAGTCCTCCCTATATCTTCTACTCACAAGAACTCTCAATGGTGGCAGTCAAAATAATTCTGGGCCAGCAAGGTAAGATGCTCACCATTGTATCTGTGTATACCCCCCCCGTGAATAAGCATCAGGATTTCAAATGATTACTGACTTCCTTGACAATCACCCACACCGCAGTAGACAGTTATTATGGGTGACTTTAATATGAACTGGCTGGCACCTGAAGCCTGCCTTTACAGAGATGCCATTGCTGCAATAGATGTAACCCAAATGGTCCCTACCGCCACAAGATTCAACTGTAGAACAGGCTGTAGCACCCTGCTTGATCTAATCCTTACCACCCACCCTAGCAGAATTGCAAACACTCAAGTACTCCCTGACCTCTAAGTGACCACTCCCCTGTTATCTGCTAATGGTCAAACAAGGCACCCAAGTCAAAACCCTCTATCTGCCACCTGCATATACTAAAAAAAGGAAAGCTTCTCCAATTCCCTGCCGCTCTCTCACAAATTGACTGATCACCCCTTAACTCCATGAGCTGCATCAATCTTGCTCTTAATTTCTTCAATACCCGGTTTAACGAAGTGTGTGATAACTTTGCCCACCATAAAAAAAAAAAAAAAATGAGGCACAGATCCTTCAATAACTCCTGGATTACCCCTGAACTAATTGCCATGATGAAGCACAGGGATAACCTGTGGCACCATGCTGTGGCATCTGGGCAACAACTTGACCTGCAGTGCTATAAAGCAGCCAGGAATCCGTGTATCCCGGTAATACGGAGAGCCAAGCAAGCATACTTCAAACGTGAGGTGACAGACACCTGGGGTAACAGCAAGTCTTTCTGGGATAACATATAAAACCTTACGGGAAAACCAAACAGATCCTCCCCCACCATGCTACAGGAAAACGGGATTGCTCTACTTATCATAATGAAATTGCCGATATTTTCAATTGTGCTTTTACTGACCTTAGCAGCATACTTCCTCCGAACATTTTTTACAAATCCACCCTGCCAGGATCCGAAGGAAAGACCAGTCCACCCCAACCCCCCCACTTCAGGAGAATATCTCTATCTGAATCTAGGAAATACCTTCAAAAAGTCCTTGGTAAAACTAGATTCAGTAGTGACACTCTGGATCTTAAACTTATCTCACTCTCCCTTGATGCTGTTCTACTCCCTCTTACTAAACTTCAGAATCTCTCTCTCTCCCCCTCAGACAGTTTCCCCAGCTTTGGAAATCGGCCATGGTCACTCCCATACATAAAAGTGGTGATAAAGCTCTGCCCTCCAACTGCTGCCCCATTTCTATCTTACCTCCACTTTCTAAAGTCCTTGAACGTGTTGTGGCAGACCAGCTGTTTGAACACCTTGAGAAATATGATCTACAGTGTCCACAGCAACATGGCTTTCGTAAGGCCCATAGTGCTGCCACTACCCTTCTGGAATTTAGTAGCCACATACATAAAGCCCTGGATACAGGTAACCTACTTGGGGTGGTGTATATTAACTTAACAAAGACCTTTGACACTGTGAATCACCAGGTTCTAGTGGACTCCCTATCTGCTCTTGGCCGCTCAGATGCAGTCACTATGTGGTTTGAAAACTACCTCTCTGACAGGAGCCAGCAAGTTAAGATCACCAACGTTCTCTCCAGTAGCCTCCCGGTGCGCTCTGGTGTTCCACAAGGATCCATGCTTGGCCTGCTTTTATTCAGCCTCTTCATTAATAGCCTCCCTGCAGCTTGTGAAAATAAAATGTTATTCTATGCCGATGATGCTGTCCTCTTTTCAACCCATTCTGATCCTGTCCCCCTCTCCCTCTCCCTGGATCTACAGAAAAATTTCAGTCTCACAGAGTCATGGTTCGATCAGCGTAAGCTGCTGATGAATTATATAAAAAAAAAAAAAAAAAAATGCTTTTCTATGGCTCCTATAGCAAATTTAGAACGGCTGGCTTCATTATCCACAACAAACAACCACCACCACTCGATCAAGTGCTGGAATTTAAATATATTGGTATTACCCTCGACTGCATACTGTCCTACAACTCTCATATCCACCATATCTCTAAAACAATTAACTCAAGAATTGGAGTCCTCTACCGACATTGCCACTGTCTGACCATTGAAGCCATCCAAACCGCAGTAACTAGCTCCATTCTATCCACAGTTGATAATGGGCTAGTGTTCTACGGTGCTGCCTCAGATACCACCCTAAATAGAATTAGGACCTCCCTAAATAAGTGCTGCAGGCTTGTCACACGAGCAGGTAAGGGTACGTATACCTGCGACTTATACAGACTCTGTAACTGGCTCAACCTGTACAGTAGATTAGCCTATCAGACCTGCCTCCTGGCTAAGAAGATATGCCTTCGTCTCACCCCACCCACCCCACCCACATGCCCTCATGCAATCCACCCGTAACTCACGCTTTACACGCAGCTTGCTCAATCCTCGTACATTCTCTGTTTATGTAGTACTTCTCAGGCTCAACGGGCCTTCTACAACAGGGCACCATTGCTAATGAATGGTCTCCCATCTGAAGTTATTGATGAGAACAATCATGGCCCATTCAAGCAAACACTGTGCCACTACCCAACTGACCTTACCAAGTGCGACTGTACCTTCTAGGTCTGTAGTTGTCTGTAGTTGTCACTTTCATTTGTGCCACTCCTTGTTCCCATCCCGCTCCCCTGCCTGTCTCCTCCCCCACCTCCTCCCTCAATCCATGGCCCTAATCCCTCTTTACCCTTCTCCCCTCCTGTCCCCTACCACCCTCCTCCTGTGTCACCCTCACCTTTACTCCTCCCTCTCTCCTGTCTTCCTCCCCCCACCATACTGCACCTGCTACCCTTCCCTCCCTTTGCCCTCTTCCTTTCTCACTCTCGCTCCTAACCTCGTCATGGCTACTCACACCTGTTTCATAGAAACATAGACTTCGACGGCAGATAAGGACCGCTTGGCCCACCTAGTCTGCCCATTTCCCTACCTAGAGGATAAGCTGCAGATCCCATTTAACCAACAGCCTATTTCTTCCTACCCCCCACAAAAATTGCCTTATGTCTGTCCCATGCATTCTTGAATTGTCCCACAACCTCCTCAGGAAGGCTGTTCCATGTGTCCACCACCCTCTCCTCCATGTCCTTCATCCCCTCATTAACTCCTCCCCTCCTGTCTCTCCCCCCTTTTTCTTTTGTGTGCCCCTCTGCACTTCATGTACATTGCACTTTATGAAAATGTCTTCTTTCTGACTGCCTTTTACCATCTTGTCTCTTTCAACACTGGATATGTACTGATGCGCCTTTACGCCCTCCTACACCCCTGCACGTTTGCTCAACTAACTCCCTTTCTGATGTGCATCTCTTAGGTTATGACTCCTGTAATTGGGTATTTTTGCCTCCTTATCCATGGGCACCTACTGTTGTTACCATATGATGTTTAAACTTTTGTCAATGTACTAATGCGTCTCTGTATTATGTAACCTGAATATGGCTGTATATTACTTTCTAATGTATGATTCTCTGATATTCTGTTTTCTCTTTTATTGTTTAATTCATGTTGATGTGGAACCTTTGTAAAAGAACCTATGGTTCAAAGGTATTTAATCCTAGTATTCAATAAAAAAAAATAAAATCTAAAATGAGAAATAGTGGCATGGTACAGAGAGGCAGTGGACATGAATAGGAATAGCTGTGGTTAGGGGTAAGGGACGCAGTCACTGAGGCGACATTGTCATACAAGTGCAGAGAGTGGTGTGGGTGTATGGGGAGTAAAGGGAGCAGAGGAGAGAGAGAGAAAGGAGGAGATGAGGGGAGAAAGGGTTGGGGGAGACAAAGGAGAAAGGGGGGAGGAAATTGGGTAGGGTAAAGGAGGGAGAAGAGGGTGAACAGGGTGGAAGGAAGGCTAAGTGGGTGAGGAACAGGGAGAGGGAAGTAAGGATGAGCTGCAGAGCAGAGAGTAGCAGTAGGGGGGAAGAAGGTATGGGAGGGAGGACTAGGAGAGGAGCAGGGAGCAGGAGGGTGAAAAGGGAGGGGAGGAAAGCATGTGGGGGTAGTCAGGAGTAGGAGTGGTCGGGGTGGATAGGGGGAGAGGAATGGTATGTTGAGGATAATGGGCCAAAGAGAGAGGGAGAGAGGGGAGGGGGTCGAGAGAATGAGAACGGGAGAGAGGGAGGAGGGTTAGAGGAGGTTGGTATGTGGAGGGAGACTGGGCGTGGGGGGGTGGTGAGAGTGAGCGAACCAGGAGGTGAGAGGAAGGAGCAGGAGGGAGGGCAGTAGTAGGAAACGATTAGCTGTACTCAAAAATGCTATGCAACATCTATTTGCAGTTACTACATCGGGTGCCAGATTCCAAGTGCATGCAGAGATTCAGTTCGTGCTGTGTAAGTGGGTGCTGTGTCCTGTGTTTCTGTCTAGTTTTTGTCTCTCTGATCTGTCCATACCTCCCTGTTGTCTATTCTGGTTTCTCTGAGTGTTACTGCCTCACAAATGTACCCCCCACCATGCCTTTACCTGTCAGGGAGGGGGAGCATGTTGTCTGCTCCCTTGGTTACAGAGTCGGACATTCTCACCAGGATATATGGAAATTTTCAGGTGGACCCTCCTCCGCTGGGTACCTGACCACCTTCTAAACTCTAAAATTCTTTGCATTTAGCATCTATTTTTCTAATTAAATGGGGTATGCAGGGCACTATAGGTAAATGTAAGATGCAAACACAGAGCTAGTTTGTCAGATTTAAGTAGAATACTGATATGAGTGTGTTACCCTGGGCTCTCCCCTGTTGATTTTCCAGGATGACTGCTGTATCCACCTTCTCGGTGGGCACCGTGTACCCCATTCCATCTCTGCTTGGTTAGCGGTTCCAAGTTCTTAAAGGGACACTGTCAGCTTTAGAAGCAGTTTTTATGACCTCGCCATTGTTTGCCCATATAAATTGCACTATGAAAGCAGTTGCTTACATGACCGTCTAGTCTTGCCAGTAAGAGTGTAGAAATAAATTTTTACCAAAAAAAAAAAAACACATTTTGCGTGGACCGACTCATGTCCCATGCCCTGCTCCCGCGCATCCCTGCTCTTTAATCCAGCTGAATTTGCGCATGATCGAGTTCTAGTTTTGTGGCTTTTAAAGAAAATAGCTCGGACAGTCAAGTAAAGTGTGCTTATTTTAGCAATATTAGTTTCTTGAGAAATTGAGGGGTATTTCATCCAGAAATCTTTGCTTTCAAAGTAAAAATGGAACTCATGCATGCGCACCACCGAGTTCGTTAGTGCACATGTGTGGAGTTATGTTTTTACTTCGTAAGGGAAAGGGGAAATTGTTTAACCAGGAAAGGCACACTAAGAGCTTGTTTCCAGGTGCGACCTGGGAGCACAAGGAAGTTAAGTGACTTGCTCAGGGTCTCACACAGTATGCAAGTGGAAGCTGTGGGATTCAAACCCTGGTCTGGTCTGCTGGATATCACCAGATTTGCAGCTAAATGCCTTAGACCACTGTGCTATACTGCCTCCAAAGCAAAGATTTCTGCATGAAATATCCCTCAGTTTCTCAAGAGAGTAATATTGCTAAAATCAGTATATGTTGTTTGACCATCCCAGCTATTTTCTTTAAAAGCCACAAAAATGAATGAACTCGTGCATGCATGAGTTCAGCTAGCTTAAACAGTGGGAATGCGTGGGAGCAGGGCATGGGACATAACAGCTTGGTCTGCGCAAAATGTGTTTTTTTGGTAAAAATTTATTTCTGCACTCTTACTGGCAAGGCTAGACAGTCATGTAAGCAGCTGCTTTCATAGTGCAGTTTATAGGAGCAAACAATAGCAAAGTCATAAAAAATGCTTCTAAAGCTGACAGTGTCCCTTTAAACCACAGCCTCCACCCCTGGGAGAGCAGAATACAGACTGGGGGACAAGCCGCTGGCAGTGACCAAGGGTATCATCATCTCACAGGACTTGAAGGTGGCTGGGCAGTGTGGGAGAGCAGTGGCAAAAGCCAGCAGAGTGTTGGGTTGTACTGGGAGGGGGATCACCAGCAGAGGAAAGAGGTCCTGATACCCTTGTACACCCAGCTGGTCAGGTCTCATCTGGAATATGGGGTCCAGTTCTGGAGGCCTTACCAAAAAAAGGATGTGGAGAGGGTGGAGAGGGTACAGAGGAGGGCAACCAAGATGGTGAAGGGGCTGGACCACTTGCTGTATGCGGAGAGACTGGGAACCCTTGACATGTACTCCCTGGAACAGAGGAGGGAGAGAGGGGATATGATAGACTTTTAAATACCTAAAAGGGATCAACAAAGTGCCTACAAAGAACCTATTCCAGTTGAAGGAATGTCCCAGGAAAAGGGGTCATGATCTCCAACTGGGGGTAAGTTTAGGGGTAACATTAGGAAATGCTTGTTTACCGAGAGGGTGGTGGACACCTGCAATGGGCTGCCTAAGAAGTGGTGGAGACAGGCGACGAGGACTGTTGAAGGGAGGGGGAGGGAAATCAGAGCTTAGAGGATGCTAGGCAAATGGGCAGACTAGGTGGGCCTAGTGGTCCTTTTCTGATGTCACTTTCCTATGTTCTTCAAAGAGTTGTCCCATGCCCCTATTCCTGTGCAAAATGTGAAGATGAGAGGCTTCCTTTGCCACTCCCTGTTCCTATTGTCCATGTGTGGGTGTGGGTGTATGTGTATGTGTATGTGTCTCTCTCCATAACATTATGATCTGCCTTTTGGCTTCCATGACCACATAATGGAGAAATCTCTTTCTGGGTTTCTCGATTTCTGTTAACTGAGTGGTATCCTCCAAGATCCAAAAAAGCAGAGAGCTGGGAAGCTGTGTATGTAGAATTGTCTACTGTGTCGGTAACTGTCCCTCAGAAGCTTTGTATGAGACAAAATATAGGCCTGTAACTGGTACACAGTAACTTGTCTTTGCTGGGTTTGGGGAGTAGGACTGTAGTCGTTTCTTGCTGGGTGGGGTTTAGCACTCCTTTACTTTGTGCGGTTTTGCATTTCCAGCATATGTGGGGACAATTGTTCCTGGAAAGCCGATAGAAATCAGAGCTTAATCCGTCTAGTCCTGGAGCTTTCCCCACCCCAAGTCCCTAGCTGCTGAGATCTTGGTTTGTGTCAGTTCCCTTTCCAGCTCAAGCGTTGCATGTACAGGTAGCTTGGGAAGCCAGAGATCTGAGAAAAAGGACTGGATCCTGTTTCGTGCCAGATTGCACATGGACTTGTAAAAGCGCCCACAATAAACCTGAAAAGCTTTTGTAATTAGTACCGGATCCTAAGATGGGTCCTCCTTATCTGTTTTGATGTGTAGGATTTGGGCCTCCACCTTCTTTTTTCCATAGCCTGAAGGCTAATAGCCTTCTGGCTTTTTTTCTCCATGTTCCCAGTAATGCTGTTTAGGAAAGAATAGGGCTCTTTCTGCCTTCTGATAGCAGATCAGATTCAGTTTATTTTTAAGGACTGTAAGTTCCCAAGCCTCTTGTTCTGAGTGGGTCTGTTTTTTTTTTTTATAGTAGGACTCCTCTGCCTTTCTAGCTGCTCAGTCAGTTGTCTTATCTCTCGCTTACATTCTCTGTTTTTTCTGATCGAGAAGCTAATCACCTGCCCTCTAACATAGGCCTTGAAGGTTTCCCATTTACCAGCTGCGTTGTGCCAGGGATTTTGTTAAGAATGAAATAGCTGTTAATTTCTTCTGCTAGCCAGTGCTTAAATGCGGCTGATTGTAGAAGCTTGCGGTTAAACCTCCACCTAGGTGTTGTGTCCTCTGTGTGTTGTAGTATTAAAAGCAACATAACCGGGGCGTGATCAGACAGTATGATTGTGGTGGATACGATTTTGTGCATGGAGCTGGTACTAGTCAGAGAGAAATCAGTCCTGTTGTCGGATTTGTTCCTGGTTAATCACTGTTTGTAATCTTTGGTTGTGGGATTCAGAAACCTTCAGCAGTCTACTAGCATGAACTCCTTACACATATTAACCACTGCTGCCCTGTTGGTGTGAGTGGAGGTGCTCTGTTCCCCTTGGATTCTTAACAAGCAGGGGTTCCCATACCAAACTGAAGTCTGCACTTAAAATGATCATGGCCAAGGCCACTGCTTTATACGAACATACGACATTGCCAGCAGGTATAGGCCTTACGGTCTATAGAGTCTGCTTGAGTGTGCAGCACCCAGTCTGTTAAGCTGCAGCAGCCCCCTCGTTCCCCTCTGATTTGTCTCCTCCTACCTCTATCACTCCCCTCTCAGTTATGACCCTCCCTTTGATCCTGTCCGACCCCCTCTCAAAGCTGCCCACTGACCTTAATGATACCACCTCCCCCCTGGCAGCGCATTCCACCCTGCCACCTCTCTTTCTGTAAAATAGTGCCTCCTCATTTCCCTCCTGAATCTTCCTCCAACCAGTTTCAGACTGTGTCCCCCGGTGCCCCTTCCTCCTTTTAATCTAAACATACCCTCCGTATTAACTCTGTTCATGCCCTTTTAAGTACTTGAAGGTCTCAATCATATCCCCTCTCTCCCTTCTATCCTCCAGAGAATACATGTTGAGCTCCCTCAGTCTCTCCTCATATGGTTTGTCCCCCAGTCCAAAGGTCATCTTCGTCACCCTATGCTGTACCCCCTCCAGTAGCTTGATGTCCCTTTTCAAATAGGGGCACCAGAACTACATGCAGTACTCCAGATGCGCTGTGACCAGGGACCTGGACCCTTACAGGGCCAAAATGACTTCCTCTCTCCTAGAGGTGATTCCACTGGTGATGCACCCCAGCATTCTATTCACCTTTGCCGCTGCCCTCCTACATTGTGCCGAGTGGTTTATTTCCCATATTACTAGTACCATCAGATCCTTCTCTTCCACTGAAGTGGATAACTGCACTCCTCCCAACCAGTAGCTATTCCCAGGGTTTCTGGCTCCCAAGTACATGACTTTGCACTTCTTAGCATTGAACCCCATTTGCCATGTGTCTGACCAGCGCTCAAGTCTTGCCAAATCTTCTTGAAGTACTTTACCCCCTTTTGCACTACCCACATCCGCACAGATCTTTGTGTCATCAGTGAAGAGGTTGATCTTACTCTTTATCTCATCCGATATGTGGGCAATGAAGATGTTAAACAGCACCGGTCCTAGCACTGAGCCTTGTGGGACCCCAGTGGTCACAGCTCTGGGCTCCGAGAGGTGTGCCCCAATGACTACCCTCTGCTGCCTATCCTGTAACCAGCTCTTAACCTTTCCAACCGTTTTTCTCCCACTCCTAGGCTTCTCAACTTGCTGGTCAGCCTTCCTTGAGGCACCAATTCAAAGGCCTTGCTGAAGTTGAGGTAAAGGACACCCACCACTTGCCCATGTCACTCAGTCAAAAAAGTCAATTAGGTTGTCTGACAGGATCTGCCAGAGACAAACCCATGTTGCCTGCTGTCGTGTAGCCCATTCTTCTCCAGAAATCTCACCAGCCTCTCCTTAAGGATGGTCTGTATTAGCGTCCCCACAATGGCAGTAAGGCTTACCGGTCTGTAGATCCCTGGTTCGTTCCTGGGCCTGTTCTTGTGGAGGGGCACCACATGCGCCATCCTCCAGTCCCTGGGCATGCACCCAGTACTCAGGGAGGTCTTGAACAAGTTCACCAATGGTCCTGCCAGGACCTCTGCCAACTCCTTCAGGACTCTTGGATGCACTCCATCTGGCCCTGGCGCCTTATCCACCTGCAGGGAGCTAAGGCCCTCCAACACCCTGCTCACTGGGATCACCCCATCCGTAACCCTCTCTCCCCCTGTACCCACCCCACCTTTCCCCTGGGGCATAGGCCCATCCCTCTCCCATGTAAACACCGAACAGAAGTACTCATTGAGTGTTCTGCCTGCTCTGCCCCCTTTTCAGCCCACCCTCCCATCTTTCTTGATCCTTACAATCTGATCATTACAGCTTCTCTTCTCCTTTATATACCTGAAGAAATCCCCCCTCCCCCGGATCCCCTGTTCCAGCCTCAATTCCTTTGAAGCCTTGGCTGCCCTTACTACCCAACTCACCTCTCTGGATTTCTTCACATATTCCTCCCTGTCCTCCTCTCTGTTGGATCTCCTATAACTTCTAAAGGCAGCTCTCTTTTCCCTCACCCTCTCCGCTATCTTCCTGCTCAGCCAGATCAGTTTATTGAGCCTGGCTTTTTTGCTTTAGCTCTTTGTACATGAGTTAGTGGCCTCTGCCAGCCGCAGCTTGAGGATTGCCCATTTCTGCTTGGCATCCATGTGTGAGTGGATGTTGGCAAGGCGTCCTTCTAGTATTCTTCCCATCCTGATAAAGTCTGCCCTTTTGAAGTCCAGTCCCTTTGTCTTTGTTCTGGCTACCTCCTTTCCTAGATTAAGGGAGAACCACACTGTGCAGTAGTCAACTTCTTGCCATGGGATCTTCCACTCCTACATCCTAAACATGTTCTCCGTTCGTCAGCACCAGGTCCAAAATGTTCCCATCCCTGGTTGGCTCTGTTATCTTCTGCCTCAGGAAGCTGTCCTGAAAGGCCTCCAGAAGGACCTGCACACTGGCACTCGATGTAGCTGGGGTGTTCCAATCTACCCCAGGCAGATTGAAGTCATCAATCACCACAAAATTGCCTTTACCACTGATCCTTCTTATTTGCTCCCCAGCTCCCTGTCCATTCTCCTTATTTTGAGAGGGAGGTCTATACACAACCCCCAATCTAACCTTCCTACCTTTTGAGTTTTGGAGCTGCACCCATAAGGCTTCAGCCCTGCCCTCCTCCCCTTCCTCCCTGTTGCACAATATCCCTTCCCTTACATAGATAGCTGCTCCTCCCACTTTCTCTTTTGCTCTGTCCCTATGGTACAGTGTATATCCAGGGATCGCTAGGTCCCAGTCCTGGTATTGGGCGGCCCGTGTCTCAGTGATGGTGGCTATGTCCACCTCCCCTTCCACCATCAGTACCTGCAGTATTACTGCCTTGTTACTCAGGATCCGTGCATTCAATGAAACCACACTCCAGTGTGTTCCCTCCCCTCTCCCTATCCTCTCCCCTTGTAGATTCCTACTTCTCCTGCTGCCTAGCTATGGGGGAGGCTTAATGGTCTCCTCGCTTGGTGGCACTGTTTGCTGCAATCCATCACCCCTTACCTAGATTCAATTTTGCCCAGCTTCCGAGTTACTCCCCGGCTTTTGCTTTAGGACTCCTGAGCCTTTCATGCTCAAGTGCTGCTTATCTGGTGCATACAGGTCCTTGTTCTCCATGTCCTACCCCACACCAGTGCATGCACTGTGGACACACATCATTCCCCAGCCATTCACTGAATTCTGCAATTCTTAACACCTGGCTGAACTAGCTCTTCATTACCAAGAAGCTCAGAGAACACAACTGTTCTTCCATCTTTACTGCATAACCTTCCTACTTTCCTGAATCTCTCCTGTGCCTCTTCTACCCTACTCCCCTCCAGGTCATTTGTACCCAGGTGCATCCCACTACGAAGTTTCTCCGCTACCTTCCCCACATACCTATTAATAAACCGACTCCTCTTCCTTCTGTCATACCCCGCATACACTCCACCCATATGTGGCTTTTCCTGGTGCCTCTGCCACCCCATCTTACCCCTTCAATATTGAGTCCCTCAGAATGATGACCCTCCCTCCTTTGCCCTGCTCACCTTCTTGATGCTTTCCATTGAACGAGTACATCCAATGGTACTAAAGAAACTAGCTGAGGAGCTGGCAGGGCCACTGGCAGACCTATTTAATAGTTCACTAGAGTCAGGTATGGTACCTCAGGACTGGAGACCAGCACATGTAGTGCCTCTCCACAAAAGCGGTCCCAAGGATGACCCAGGGAATTACAGACCAGTCAGTCTGACCTCCATTGTGGGCAAGCTCATGGAGACCATACTAAAGGAAATATTGGTGGAATATCTAGAGGATCATGGTCTCCAGGATGTGAGGCAGCATGGGTTTATTGGGGGGAGGGTCATGTCAAACGAATCTGATTGACTTCTTTGACTGTATCACTAAGACAGTAGACAGGGGCCAAGTGGTAGACATCCTCTGTCTTGATTTCAGCAAGACCTTTGACTCTGTGCCCTACAAAAGGTTGATCCAGAAGTTGGTGGATCTCGGGATTGGGGAAAAGATGGCCAGATGGGTGGAAAACTGGCTGAGGGACAGAACCCAGAATGTGGTTGTGGGGGGAGAGTTATCTGGCACCAGAGAGGTAACCAGTGGGGTCCTGCAGGGCTCAGTGCTGGGGCCGGTATTGTTCAGTGTCTTCATCAGTGACATTGGGGATGGCATTAAGGGCAAAATGTGCCTATTCGTGGATGACACCAAGCTCTGCAGGAGAGTGGACATGGCTGAAAGGGAATACAGGACCTACAGGAAGATCTGGAAAAGCTGGGAAGGTGGTACAGGATCTGCCAGCTTGGCTTCAATGCCAAGAAATGCAAAGTTATGCATATTGGAGCCGAAAATCCCAGGACCGAGTACTACCTGGGTGTAGTCAGAGTATCTGCATCAGAGAAGTAGAAGGACCTTGGAGTGATGATCACTAGTGACCTGAAGTACTCGACGCAGTGCAAGAAAGCAGCATCAAAGGCAAACAAGATGTTGGGATGCATATCTAGGAGGATCAGTAGCAGGAGAGAGGAGGTTATACTGCCCTTATACAGGTCACTGATAAGGCCTCATCTAGAGTATGGAGTTCAGTACTAGTGCCAACACCTCAAAAAGGACATTAATCTGCTGGAGAAGGTCTAGAGGAGGGGTACAAAGATGATAGCTGGTCAGCAGGGTAAGGCACATGAGGAGAGGTTGAGGGCACTGAACATGTACTCCCTGGAAGACAGGCAAGAGAGAGGGGACATGATTGGGACCGTCAGCTACTTGAAAGGGATGAATTAGGTTGATAAGGAGAGTCTGTTTAAGCTGAGTGGCAACCGTAACACGAAGGGGCACAGTCTTAAGCTGGGGGGAGAGGAGGTTTAGGAGGGAGGTGAGGAAGCAGTTCTTCACAGAGGTGGACACTTGGAATGTGCTGCCGAAAGAGGTAATCTCGTTGAAGACAGTGGGCAGCTTTAAGGGAGGCTGAGATAGGCATAGGAGAAAGGTAAGGATCATGGGTAGGAAGGATGGAAGGAGTGGGGAGGGAGTGCAGGGACATTAGCTTAAGCTGTGGACCCTGCAATACGAGCAGACTTGATAGATCAAATGGCCTTCCTCTGCTGGCTTCTTTATATGTTCGTATGTTCATTCCTCTGCCCCCAGTCCCGATCCCCCTCCCCAATTCCCTGCCTTTTAGCCCCCCCGTATCTCTCTTGATCCCTGCTTTTCCTCTACCCTTGGCCCCCCCATTCCGCCCCACTACTCCTGCCCAGGCTAGCTGCGTCACTCCTTACCATTTCCCTACCTGCTCTCTTCCCCCCATTCAGAATTCTCTGAATTCACTTCCCCCCTCCTACCTAACCACACCCCTTGCCACTGGTCCCCAGTGTCTCAATTGATCCTTTCTTCTACCCTGTCGTCAGCCCCCCCAGTACTTCTCCTGCCTGGGGTGGCTCAGCGCCCCCATACCATTCCCTACCTGCATCTCCCCCCTTCCTGAATCTACCCCATCTACCTTAACTCCCCCACCGCCACTGCTGCCATCTGGTATACCGATCTTGCTTCCTGCCTCTATGTTAGTCCCCCTACCCTTACTAGTGTCCTCCTCCTCCATCTTCTCTGCATCACCCCGATCCTCCAGGCTAGTCAGCACTGAGAACCTGTTCCTGTACTCCCTCCCTTTGTCCCGAGCTTCCCCCGCTGCCCCTCTGTGCAGCTTCTTTCCATGCTCTGCCCATGTTCCCATGTTCCCCCTCTTCTTGACCATCTTCCACTTATTAGCCTCTGGGCTTAGCTGCTCCTGAGTGGTTGCTGAGTTATCCCTATTTATCCTCTCACCTTGTTTTCCCCTTTGCTGGCCTGCTGCGACAACTGGGGGGGAGCCCTTCATGGGTCACTTGGCACCTGGTGCTGACCCCAGGCTCCCTTCTCAGCCTTCCTGCCTCCTCCCTAAGTTGCCCCATCTGCCTACACACCATACATCCCCTTGCCCTCTGTGCAATCCCCAAGAAGATGGCTGCCCCACAACCATTATAGCTTACCACCCATCCTGCTTCCCCTCATGGATTGCTGCCACCAAACATCCCAACCCCATGACTGCTGTCTGCCCCATTTCCTAGATCCCTTCATCTTTCTTGTTATCCCTATCTAGTTTTGTCCTGCTACGATCACCCCCCTACTACTAGCACATCAGCCTCCTACCCTCAGGATACTATCTACTCTCCTGCCTCCTGACTCGTTCTATACCCTGCCCACTGTAGCCTGTGGACTCCCCTGTGGACGCCACCTAATCAGATGCCACGCTCCTACTTTGTGGCACTCAAGCTTCGGGGTCACTCATGCGAGGGGTCGTTTGGCCCCTTGGTTAATATAAATGGACTCCGACCTTCCGATAGGTCCCTCTGAGTCACATGACTTGCCAGCTTCCACCCTTACAATCCCTCCCTCTGCGGCATACCTCCCTCCTCCCGAACCCTCGATTCATCACACAATGTACTTTTTACTTGTTTAAAGCATCAACCCACACTGTAACTTTAATCTCTCACAGCAGCATTTCAAGTGAAAAAATAAAAGCAGTTTACTTTACTTTCCTTTCTCCTTCCAGTCTCCTCCGATTGGCGTCTTATTCCTACTGTCCCAAACTACTAAAATGGCTCCTTTTAAAGCCACAGACTTCGGCCTCCCGATAGGCCCCTCTGAATCACGTGACTTGTCAGCTTCCACTCTTATAGTCCCACTGTCTGCGGCCTGCCTCCCTCCTGAACCCCCGATTCACTACACAATGTACTTTTTACTTGTTTTAAGCATCAGCCCACACTTTAATTCTTCACAGCAGCATCTCAAGTGAAAAAATAAAAGCAGTTTACTTTACTTTCCCCTTCCGACCTCCTCCAATCGGCGGCGCCTTCCTATAATGAGAATAAAAGCAGGCTTAATATACAGAGAAATCAATGAAGCAAACTGAAAATAGTACAGGAAGCAAATATAAGAAAAATACAAGTTCTGCAGATTATTACTGATCTGGTCTAAAATGCCAAATTCCGTGAAATTCTTTGCTTTTACCAGTGCACAGACAGTCCAAATTCCAGAATTTTACTGGGGTTTCCGGTAAAAACTGAAAATCGGTGGCTTTGATCATGACATCTTGCGGATTGTAATCCTCACTCTGCTGGTTGAGGTGTTTATATAAAAAAAAAAAGGATGCATTGTCCTCATTAGGTGCACAGCGATTCCGTGTAATGAAGGTCCTTATCTGAATTTTCCCTCTGACCAGAACCCAGCTTCCCTGTCTATCACAGATGCTGTTTTGTTTTTTAATTAGTTGTGTGCCCTTCTTAATCAAGATGGATGCCCCCTCTTCTTCTTAGTGAAAGGGCTAGAAAACTGCTGCTCTACCCATGCTCATGCTAGCTTCCCTGAGTCCTTGGTGGGATTGCGTTTCCTGAAGGAGGGCCACGTCACATTTGGCTGACTCAGGGTGGTTTTTTTTTGAGGGGGGGGTCAGCTGCATAGTGTGGTTATGGCCCATACCCAGGATCCTGGGGAGTGGAGGTGGAGTGTCTATTTCTAGAAGGAGGAGAGAGTAAGCTACACATGGAAGTGCTGGTTTGCTTTCACAGCTGACTAGTTGCATGAGAATGCAGTCCCTTAGCACTTTTCACCAAGTTTCCTCTCTTCCTAAATGATCTCTAAGGCTCCATACCTGAGATCATGATGTATGCAGCCATGAGAGAAGTCACTTCAAGGACTAGATGGCAACAACTCCAGTGCAGGGGGTTAAGACACAACTCCCTGTAGCCTTGCGGCCATTTGCAGGCCAAACTGTTGTACCCAAATGACAGCATGCACATAACCATGGCACGCACAAGTCACACTGTTGATATTTAGCCCTAACAGTCTGACTTCCTGTCCTACACAGTATTTATAGTAGTAGCTAACAAGGGACAGAACACAACGTGCCATATGGCTAGTGGCACCACCACGGTGCTGAGACCCCTGCACTGTGCACTACAGACAATTATACGGAATCCTCCCAACCCCCATTCTTTTCATATAATTGTCTCATGCTGTTGCACACATATAGGTCCATATATGTATAAACAGCAACGATTGTATTGCTTGACTACAGCCAGCAACCCCCAGCGGTAGCAGACTGCACAGATTCGGGAACTTCCCACTTGATGTACCCCTCAAGTGGTTTGCACTCTGACATATGGCAACATGTGATCATTAACCCTTAGGTTGCCGACCGAATTAGAACGTATAGGAATTTTGGACCGATTTATCAGTCCGCGTCCATGCAAGGGTTAATATTCTGAGCTGCACTTACCCTTTGCAACCTCTGATGGTGCAGCTATTGGTTGCCAACGGTGACCCTGTATCTCCATGGGGTTCCGTGTCATCCCAGGCTCCCCTACAGGCATGCATAAGGGATCCACTCTGGGACCCAGGACAGGCATCCGATTGGATGCCTGCCTGCATCCTGCACTTCGCCCCCACACAGCCCTGATCCATTACTGCACGGCTGAGCGCTGGGGAGGCAGGGCTGCAGGCAGCTAGCCAGTGATAGTGAATAATGGTGGGTGCACAGCCATCTGCGGATGTGAAACTGTGCAAGTGGGGTACGTGCCTATCGTGTGTACCCTACACCCAGTTCGTGCATAGGGCCCATGATGCATATATTATTGCGACAACTGCAAGTCTCAACGTAGTCTACTTTGTCCCACAATTACTGCACTTGCATTTCAAGCTGTTGTATTTTGTCCATCTGAAGGGCCATTTGTGACTCGATTCTCATGGAGTATAGTTCAGTGTCTGCAGAGCGATGTTCAGAGGTTTCTACTCTCTCCTCGACTTTCTTCATGGTGTTTCTGACATCAGGTTTATCTGCATTTAGTGTCTGGAGCATTTGCCTTATCTTTGCGGTCAGTGATATCGCCATTTTCCCACCGTTTCTCACCGGCCGCTTGCTTCCAGTGTACGTTCATGGAGATTGCTCGGTTGATGAGAAAGGTATCTGCAGGCAGTGCTCGTTTTGGGCTTTCAAACTAGCCTGGTTTCTCAAGTCAGGCTGCCCAATGCACAAATGGATTTCCAGAAATGAAGGAAAGGTTATTGGGAGCCTCTGAACTAAATGATCATCTTGATGGTGACCGCACGGATGTCACCTAGGCACACAGTTGTCTAAGAGTTAAGTGTTGTGCAGCTTGTAGCTTATATCAGAGGTGTAACATTAGGTAGAAACAAGGCAAGGGCAAAGCAGTTTTATTTCTAGAGTGCCTGGAGGAAAATGTTGGCCTGGACACACAGGGGAAAGCTCCCTTACTCATACAATACGTTGGTGTAATGTGACTTAAGAATTAAACTGTGGAAAAATTGGTTGTTTTCTAAAACACAAAGGGTCCAGATAATTAAATCCTTTTTAATTAGGATTTTCTTGTATAGTAGCTTATGTTTTTCCGACTCCTGTGAATTTGGAGGTTAGACTATACAGTCTTTTTTCCGTGTGTTCTGTGGGAGTAGTTTGAACTCTGTCAAAAGGAATACAACACATTTCGATAAACACCCTGTCAAGAGGAATGTAACTCATTTTGATAAACAGAAGAGATGTTTTTTTTTCCATTATGTCTTCATAGTTTTGAATATATCGCCCATATTAATCAAAAGGAGGCTAACATGTTTCAGTAAACACCCCGTCAAAAGGAATATAACACATTTTGATAAATAGAAGGGGAGATGTTATTTTCTGCAGTATGTCTTAATAGTTTTGAATATATCGGCCACATTAAATTGATCAAAAACAGTTTGGGCCCCCTGGCTACTTCAGTGGTTTAGACCCTTGATTCCCTTATGGGAGAAAAAAAACTCAAGTAAGAGGGCGACAGTTAGGGCGGGTTCTGTCTCCGTATGTGTGCCAGACATACTGTCAGTTTCATAAATGAGGGCACCCTTTGGAGATTATTAAAATTGGAGTCTGGAAGATTTTTTATAGACAGGTGTTAAATAGAACCTTTAGTGAGGCTACTGTTTTTAGAGACTGCTCACATATTTTATAGGACACCACACTTGCAAGTTTGGCAGGCAGGTGTCTCCCTTTGAAGATGTGGGATGCGATGGGACTAATTAGCCATAGTAAATTGTGGGTAAAGGAGAACTTAAAACATAAAGGATTTGAAACATAACAACAAAGAATTTTTCAACAGAAAAGGACTGGTAGGTCCATCTAGGCTTCACTGTTTCCGTGCCTGTTTCTGTTCCCTGGACCCATTTGGGTCTCAGGTGTCCATCCCTCCTCCCTTTCCTCCACTTATTATGCCTATGTGCCTATCCCATATGTGCATGAAGCCCCCAACTGTCTTCGCCCCCACCACCATCAGTGGTAGGCTGTTCCAGGCATCCTCCACCCTTTCTGTGAAGACATATTTCTTCACATCCTTCGTAAACGTCCCCCTCCAGTTAAATAGCATTCCCACATGTTCTAGTGCTCCTCCTCTGAAAGAGACTCTCCTCCAGCACCCTCATGAGGTACTTATGGGTCTCAGTCATGTTCCCTCTCTCTCTCTCTCTCTCCCCTCCTCCTGAGAGTACATGTTGAGTTCCCGCAGTCCCTCCTCATATGGTTTCTTGTGCAACCCCTGCACTATTCTGGTAACCCTCCTCTGGATCGCTTACATTCCTGTCGTTGCCCTTGTGGATGTGTAGCCTTAAGAACTGTACACAGTACTCTAGGTGAGGTCTCAGTAGGGAGCGATACAGTGGCAACACCATCTCCCTTCTCCCGCTAGAACCCTTCTCTATGAACCCCAGCATCTCACTAGCCTTGCCAACTGCCTTGTTACACTGCCCTGTCACCTTGAGATCGTCAGATATGATTACCCCAAGGTCCCTGTCTTGCTTGGTGACTCTAAGTACCCCCTTACCCACCATCTTATACATAGCCCCTGGGTTTCCCCGCCTCGGATGCACGACTTTGCACTCTTTGGCATTGAAGCTCAGCTGCCACCCTCTAGACCACTCCTCTGATTTTCCCAGATCCCTTTGCATTCTCTCCACCAGTTCCTGCTTGTCCACCCTGTTGCAGATTTTTGTGACATCCACAGAAAGACACAACTTCCCCTCCAGTTCCTCAGCAATGCTATTTGTGAAGACATTGAAGAGGACAGAACCCAATACAGATCCCTCTAGTACTCCACTAGTCACTCTTCTGTCCCCTGAGTGACTTCTGTTTACCACCACCCACTGTCTCCTATCCTTTAACCAATGAAGGAGAATAGTTCTTGGCCTAGCTACTCCCTTCCCTCTCTCTCTCTCTCTCTCTCTCTCTCTCTCTCTTCTCCCAGGTCCTGTCCCCTTGCTGGGTTAACAGCAACCTGAGGGGGGATAGTTTCTTGGGTTTCCCTTCCTCCCCCTCCTACCCTTCCTCCCTCCCACCCTTCCACCTCCTCCTCCTCTTTCCTCACCATATCTTCCAGGCCCTGCCCCCCTTGCAGGGTTCTCAGCTTCTTGAAGGGGATCTAGTTCATGACATCCCTCTCCCCTCCAACCCCTCACTCCTCTCCTTTTCTCCCAGATCCTGCCTCCTTGCAGGATTCCCAGCATCCTGAAGGGAATTGGCTCTTGATTTGCCTCTCCTCTCTTCTTCCTTCTTCCCTTCTCCCCCCTTCCCCCACCACCTCCACTCCTTGTGTTTCAACTCCACTCTTCTATCTCCTCCTTAGCACTTAGTTACCTCCCTAGATCTAACTGCACTTAGTAACTCATGTCCTCAGCCTGATACTTTTGCTCACCTCTAGGCCTATACCGTGCAGGTTACCTTCTCCAGGATTGCTACCTTATATGTTATACCTGTATATTTGTCCTGTTTATTCCTGTTATGTCCCACCCGCTGTCTCTGGCTTTTTACCTTACTATACAACACACTTCAACACAATACTGTCTGTTGCCTAAAATCTGTGATTTATTGTATTAGTACCTCACTTCTTACGTATTTGAATTTTGCACCGTATGTATCTTATTTTATTATGTTTTTGCTTATCCTACCCTTATGTAACCCTCTCCCCAGGACGCTTCTTGAAGTGAGTTGTTTACAACTCATGCTGTCTTTCCTAGTGAAACCTTTTCAAATAAATAATAAAAATGTGATACCTGGCTTTCCACTTTCTTCCCAACCACCAGGTTGCTATGTTTCTTTATAAGCCTCTTGTGTGACACAGTGCCAAACGTAAGCAGTTCAGATAGGCCACATCCCCTGCCTTCTCCCGATCTACCTCTCTAGTTACTCAGTCAAAGAAATGTATGAGATTTGTTTGACATGACCCCCCCCCCCTGCAGCCCATTTGTTCCAGGTACTCCACCAGCCTCTCCCTCTCCTTCAGCAGGATCTCCATTAATTTTCCCACCACTGATGTAAGGCTGACTGGCCTGCAATTGCTAGCCGCCTCCATGTTGCTGCTGTTGTGCAGAGGGACCCCATCGATCCCCCTCCAGTCCTCAGGAACTCCCCCCATCTCCACTCAGTGCTGAATAGTGTTGCCAGAGGAGCGGCTAGCCCCGTGCTCAGTTCCTTTAGTACCCGTGGGGGAATCTCGTCTGGCCCACTGCCTTGTTTTCCAGAAGGGCTTCCAATCCCCTTTGGACTCTCCTCCAGGAATGGACTTGAGTCAGTCCCCCCCCCCCCGCATGCCTGCTGATACATGCTGGTCCGTCCTCTTTCTGCTGTGAATACCAAGCAGAAGTACTCATTTAAAATGTTAGTTTTTTCTTCATCTTTGTCATAGAGGCATTGGTCAGGAAGCAGAGAAGTTATAAAACACAAGTAGCATTTTTTAACATAATTTGAAAGTAAAGATGTTCAAGACAGCTCTTCACAAAGGCAGTACAAACAAAAAATCCTTTCTCTGAGTCTCTCTCTAAATACTCACTATTTCCAAACAAAAACATTGCTCCTTTTATACGAGATGTGTTTGCCTGGCCATTTACCCTCTTTATCCCGTTCTTGTAAGTTTCGTCTCCTGTTTTTCATAAAATGCAACAAGTCTTTATTCATTGACCTTCCTGTGACCAGTCTGAAGATAATCTTCTTAACAGGTGCAACCAATTAGACATTCTGTCACAGAGCTAGTTTCCTGTTAATAGTTTTGCAAACAAGTTTGTGGAGGTCAGAATGCACCTCAGGGTTAACCCACTGTGTTCCAAATATCTTTCTGCAAACATTTTCAATAATTATATACATTTGCAAACTAAGGGATCTCCGTTTCACATACAGATTCACACACACATTTTTTTAACCACAGAGAAGCAAGGGAAGAAAGAAAGAATTGAAACAGCAAGTGAAGGATGTGAGACAACAGAGGGAAATTGTCTGTTGGAGTGGCCAGTTTCTAAGTGCTACAAAGAAAATCTGATTGCGCAATCAGACAGGCAAGAGATAGACAAATTACAGAAATAGAAGAGGACAGAGTAGATCCTTGCTTTTAACTCTCTCTGCATAACAAATAGGACAGGGTCTTACCCAACTCTTTCACAGTCTTCTTCTGCACAGTCCCTCCCCACTGTCCTCCTGATCCTCACCATCCCACCACTTGTTTTCCTCTTTTCACTCACGTACTTGAAGAAAGTCTTATCCCCCTTTTTGACCTTCTTGGCGATCCTCTCCTCTGTTGGTGCCTTAGCAGCCCTCAGCTTACTTCCTGCCTCCCTTTGTTTATCAAGCCATTCCTTGTTAGTATGTGGTAGGTATCCCCACCTGTCATGCGAGAGACTGGGGCTCGATTCCCTAACGGGGAGGTTAACAATTTATTGGGCTGGCAGTATATCCTAGAGGTTAGATTAATGAGCTGTGAATAAGCTTGATACATCCAGCAGACCTGGGTTTGATCCCCACAACCTCCACTTGCATACTGTGTAACCCTGAGCAAGTCACTTAATCAATCAATCAAAATCTTTATTTATCCAGGCGGGCACCCTTGAGCAAGGCTCATTTGCAAGGTGGACCTGGTCTTGAATACATCAAAGTACAGTACAGAAGCAGGTATACAAAAAGCAATAATATACAAGGAAGAAAAAGTATATACAGTGTATATAGTACAGTACAAGGTTGAAATAAAAAAAATATATATTTTACAATTGAAGAAGTCAGCAGATGTACAATCAACCATAGGCATGTAGGGGTTATAAGCAGAGATCTTTTGAGTGAGGCAGCCGGCAACTACACATATAGGGGAAAGAGGCCGTGTATGGGGTGGCAGGTTAGAGAGGTAAAAAGGAGGAGGGATATATTACTGACGACTGAGGGAAAAATTGAGCTAAAACCACAGAAAGTGAGGATGGCTGTCTTGTACTTGTTTATTATGATAATGACGGAGGAGGGGTAGATAATTGGGACACTACTATGGATGGGGTGGGACTTTAGCCAGGCTGGAGTGGACAGGGAAGGGTGGATGCAGCAGGAAGAGTTAATAGGGAAAGCGTGAGAGCCAGGGGTAGAAACATGGCGAGCGTCAGGATGGAAAGGGGGAGTTGCAGAATTAGTGGGCTAGCGATGAGGAAAACATTTGCAAGGTGCTTTCGTGTAGCGATAGTAGAATGCCTTGAAGATATTCAGGCTAACAGGGCAGCTCAGCTTCAAGTTCCTTTGTAAACCGTTCCACAATGTGGGTAAAGAGAAGCTTAGAGCAGCTTTGCCGAAACGAGTTTTGACCCTTGGAACTTGGAGGGCAATTAGGAATAGCTCTTAGAGCGTAGGTGCCTAACACACTCGGGGAATACAATCTGAGACATATGAGGGGAGCTTGTTGGTCACCGCTCTGAAGGCCCGTAGGTCGGCGTTTCTATTCCTTCTATGGTGAAAGGAAGTCCAGCCTAACAAAGAATACAGGGAGCAGTGGTGTGTGGAAAGTGGAAGGCCAGTAATGAACCTGATAGCTCTGTGGTAGAGGGTGTCCAACTTAGCCAGTGCAGAGGCAGTGCAGTGGCTGTAGAGCAGGTCCGCGTAATCTATTAAAGATTGGAAGGAAGCTTGAACCAGTTGAATCTTGGCCTCCTTTGTGAGCAGGTGGTTAATTCTGTAGAATAGTCCTAATCTTTGCCGTAGTTTCTTCTGTAGTTCTTTGAGATGGTCAGCGAAGGAAAGTTTATGATCGAGCCAAACTCCTAGATATTTGAATATAGCTACATACTCTAGTGTTTCTCCAAGAACAGTGGTAATTTGTGGGATAGCTCCCTCCCAGCAGGAATTGCCGCATGCAAGGAGGGGGAGAAGAGCATGACTTTTGTCTTTTTTGCATTGAGCAAAAGCTTTTTGTTTATGAGCTGGTATTGTAGAAGGTTAAATTCAGCTTGGAGGTCTTCACAGACTGCTTCCAGCGAGGGACGACTCAAGTACAGTAAAGTGTCGTCCTCGAATAAGGGGATGTTGGCTTTTTTGATGGGGTCATTGATGTTAATGTAGACTGCAAAGGGAAGGGGACCAAGGATAGAGCCCTGAGGCACGCCCCTCAGCATAGGTTTTAATGGAGAAAGATCACCTTCAGCTTTAACCTGCTGTTTCTGTTCTCCGAGGTGGTCTGCAAACCAGCACATAGATTTATGGTCCAGGCCTAAGGTACTTAGGGAGGAAAGAAGCAGGCTGTGATCGACTGTGTCGGATGCCTTACTAAGATGTAAGAAAACAGCACAGACATGCTTATTGTTGTCAAGGTCTAGGAGCCAATCATTGGTCACCTTAGCTAGGGCTGTTTTGGTGCTGTGCTTTGCTCTGAATCCAGACTGAACCGGGTTTAATAGGTTTCTGGATTCTAAGTATACCCCTAGCTGGCCACACATTATCTTTTTCTAGTGATTTAGACAGGATGGGGAGGAGGGAGATCGGTCTGTAATTATTTAGATCGCAGGGGTTACCTGCTTTTAATAGAGGGATGACATGGGCTATTTTCCATTGGGGGGCTACCCTGGGAGAGTGACATGTTGAATAGGTGGGTGATTGGCACCTCAAGCACATGGTAGGCACATTTCAGATAGTATGGCTCTATGAAGTCGGAGTCTGCTCCCTTCTTGGTGTCCAGTTGCAGCAGTAGGTCTTCCACCTCTTTTAGAGAGACAGGCAGGAGGGAGAAGGCCTCCTCGGTAGAGGGGGACTCGTGGGTTGGTGGGCCCTGAGCTGTGCGGAGGTCATTGGCAGGAGAAGTATCAAATGCTAGCCCTGCCATTGCAAAATGGTTGTTGAGGGCTTCCAATATCTCCGATCGGTTAGCGATAACGCTGCCACCAGACTTAATTTTTGCTGGAATGGAATTACCAAGTGCGTGTTCAGACATGTCTTTTGATGTTTTCCAGAGCTTTGAAGGATTTCTTGAGGCAGAGGCTAGCTCCAAACGATAGTAGGCAGCCTTGGCTGCTCTGACTAACTTTGTGCACTTGTTATGTGCTCTCTTGAAAAGACACCAGTACTAGTCGTTCTTGCTTCTTCTGGCTTTTTTCCATAAAGTATCCCTTTCTAACAGGGAAGCTTTGAGCTCAGGCGGGAACCAACGGCAGGTGCTGCTCCTGACCCGCACCTTAACCAAGGTTGCATGCTTATTTAAAGTCTCACTTAAAATATAGTAAAAAAATAGTATATGCCCTGTTAACCATTTTGGCTAGGAAGAATTCCTGCCATCGCGGTGAACGTTTCAAGTCGTGGACGTAAACAAACAAATCAAAGTTGCATTTGCACCTCTTGATAGAGAACTTTGCCACAATCTGTGGGTTGTGCACGGATCTAATGGTGGTGATTATACAATGATCACTAATGTCTGAGAAAAATGTTCTGACATGAGAGAACAGTTGTGGCTTGCTAACCAAAACCGCATCTAAGAGGAAGCAGTTGTTAAGGTTCTTTTTATTTGGGCGAGTAGGCTCGCCAATGAGTTGCACCAGCCCTAGAGTGTCACAAAAGGATTTCAAGGGAGTTGATGCACTTGATAGCCAATTGTAGTTCAGGTCGCCAAAAATAATGGTTTCCAAGGAACTGAGCCCCAGTACGGAACTGAGGTGAGACAGATGAGGCCCGGCAGAAGGGGGCCTGTAACAGCCTATCACACAGAGTGCACTGGAAGGAGAAAGTTTGATCTTTAGGGTCAAGCACTTGAATTCTTTGGGGGAGGATGATGAGTCTATGCATGCGGCTGAGTATTTGTCCCTTACATAAATTGCCACCCCACCTCCTCTTGATTGCCTGTCCACTCGGAAGAGTAAATAATTTGGGATATTGATTTCATTGTCTGGGGTGGCTGGCCTAAGCCAGGTCTCAGTGATCACTAGGACGTCAGGTGGGGTGTGGCTCACCCAAGCATGGATAAGGGTGAACTTTTTCAGCAAACTACAGGCATTAAGATGCATAAAAGACATTCCTTTGATACCCGCCAGGTCTGATGGAGAAGCAAGGGTGTCTAATGGTCCTGGGTTGAGTTCGACATTGCCTGAGCACAACAGTAAAAGAAGCAGGATTCTTTTTAAGGCAGCAAACTGTCATTTGTAAACACTATTTTTTGAGCGATAGGGGAGACGGTGTTGATGGGTAGGCCTGTACCCACTCATGGTGTTATACTGGTCTAGTGTTGCAGCCACTAGACTAGTGTCCTGGCAGAAATTTGCCGTGAGCAGGAAGTCTCAAGTCTGGATGGGGGAGTAATCTGCAGAGGCAGCTCGGGAGATGTTCCACTCCCCGGCAGAGACAACTGAAAAGCCCAGTAGTCCAGAATGGCTACCTGAAAGGAGCTGTTGGATGCAGGACAAGGAGAAGTGCAAGGGTCATTCCACTTTAGGGAGGGATGAGGGTTCCGAAGAATTGAGCTGAGTGCTAGTAAAGCTAGTGACACACCAAGGAACCAGCTGTAATTTCCCATGGTAGATCTAAACACAACAGCCGGCAGTAAACGCCACTAGAAGCCTAGACCAATCGGTGATCAGGTGTCATAAGTTCTAAATCCTTTGTTGGCTGAGAGGCGGTTTTGTCGCTGAACGTACCTGTGGAGCAACTCTTTGCAGCTGAGCCAGAGAGGTGGTTCAAGGCTGCAATCCGGTGTGGCAAGATTGGTCTATAGCTTTCGTTTCTGTTTCTGGCCCTGCTCCACCAGTACAGAATGGGAGTGGGGGCAGGCGTTCAAGACTTGCAGCCTTAGTGGATGAGCATGGTTTGGCCTGAGAAACAGGCAGAAAAACCCCGGGGAAGGTCCTCAGAAAGAGAGGTATCCCAGGTCCACTAGAGCAGAAGAGGAAGTAGAAAATATAATGCGTTTCCTCTTTAACAGAAAAGACAGCTGTTGTAGCCCTCTAGTGGCTATGTAGTATAATTTGCTCCTGGGTTGCCCATGAAAACAGGCCTTGTGCCTTGTGGGCCTTACTTGGTTACCAAAAGAATAAGTAAATAAGTACTGTATCAAGATATACCTCCCTGTTCCCCTCTGTTTGGGTCGTCTTGTACTTTCTAAAAACGTTTTTTTCTCCTTTACCACCTTGGCCACCTTCTTTGATAACCGTAGTGATCTCTTGCTCCTCCTTCCCTTACTTATTTCTTTCAAACAGCTTGCCATTGCCTTAGTTATTCCCGCCTTAATCCTTTTCCATTGTGCCTCCTCTCTCCCCTGGCCTGCCCCCATTTCAGGGTATTTACTGAGGCAGTCAGCCATTTCTTTTAAGTCTGCCCTCCTGAAGTTCAGGACCCTTGTCCTGCTGTGTTTTCTCTCTTGCCCCATCCATATGCCAGATCACATTGTATGGTGATCGCTTGTACCCAGGGAGCTGTCACATTGACGTCTGCAGTGCTGTCCCTGTTTGTAAGTACCAGGTCCAGCACTGTACTGTCTCTAGTGTGTTCTGTAACTGGCTGCCTGAAAAATACCCCCTGAAGGGAGTTGAGGATGGCCCTGTTTCTTGATGTAGCTGTGGCCAGAATTCACCAGTCTGCATCTGGCAGATTAAAGTCCCTTGTAATCGGTACCTCCCCTTTGCTTGCCATTGTGCCAGTGGTCTCCCTCAAACCTTGTCTAACTCCTCCCCCCCATGTTGGTGGTCTGTTTACTACCCCCATTTGGATAAAGGCTCCATATCCTGTCTCTAACTTGACTCAAAGTCCCTCCTACCCTTCTTTCTCCCCTTGGCATTCCTGTATCTACATGGCCTTTATGCCTTCCCTCATATGTAAAGCAACTCCCCTTTCCTCCCTGTCCTGTCTTTCCGGAACATGCTGTCCCCTGGTATGGCCACATCCCAGCTGTGGTTGTCAGTGCACCATGATTCTGTTATGGCCACCAGATCCAGGTCTGCCTCGGCAATGGTTGCCTCAAGGTCAGAGGTTTTATTTCCCAGGCTCCTTGCATTGGCACACATGGCTCTCCATTCCTTTTGTACCTCCCTCCCTCCCTCTACATTGCCCTCCCTTTCCAGTTCTATCCATTGCCCTTCCTTTGTCCCCGGTACTATCCCCCTCTTTTTGCCTGCCTTCTGCCCACCCTCCTTAGCTCTACTGTCAACCTTAGATTTGCCTCCTAACCCTCCCGTCCTGCCCTCACCCTTGTCCCTATGCCCTTCTACCCCTATGGAATTTATTTCCCCTGGGCTTCTCCTCTCTGCTGTTCCATTTTCGTGGGGGGGAGGGTGGCATTCACTGCCTTCCTTTTTTTTCTGCCCCCCCCCCCAGCTAGTTTAAATCCCTGTCGAAGTAACATTGTAACTTTCCACCCAGGACTGCCGCTCCCCTCCTTGATGGATGGAGGGCATCTCCCTTATACAGGCCTCTATCCCCCCCCCACATAGAACCCCAGTTCCCAATGTAGCGAAAACTCTACTCTTTGCACCATGCCTTCAACCAGTCACTGAAGGCCATGGTGTTGTGTTCCTAGCCTCTCCTTGGCCATATACGGGTAGCACCTCAGGGAAGGCCACTGTGTGATCTGCTTGCTTCAGGTCCCTCCCCAGTCACCTAAACCATTCATATACCACCTGTACTGTGTCCCTTACCAGATCGTTTGTCTCCAGATGGGCAGTGACATCTGGCTTCCCGTCCTGCCCCACCACCCATGGCAATCTTAAGGATTCACTCTTCATCCCTCTATGCTGAGGTGCAAGGCAGACACCTCATCTCCCTCTTCCCCTCCCACCTTGCTCCCAAGTCTATGCTCTAACGATGGAGTCCCCACCAAAAGGTCCTCTGCCACCCACCTTGGGGCCTCCTCTGAGGAGGACCCTGACATCCTTCCTGGCCACTACCACAGGTGCCTCCTCTTAGCAGTCCCATCTTGCCAGAGTGGCAAAAGAGTTATGTAGCAGCATTGACTGAGGATTGTATTCCCAACTTGCCGCTCTCCCCCTTGGCACCTTCTTAGACATCAGTTTTAGATTTGGTGGTCCCTGGGTGGGGGAAGAGGTCCTCTGAATCCTATAACCAACTCAGCCCAGAGTCTAGTGACCCCCTCCCTCAGCCCAGAGAGGTGCATGCAGATGGGGCAACACCTCAGTCTCCAAGAGGTCTTCCTGAAGACTGTTGCTCCACAGCCACTGCATTGCACCACTCCCAACATTCCCAGTGCTATGCTTCCTATGACCTGGAAAATAACTTATGCCCTTACTCCAGATAGGGTGTGTGTAGATATCCCTTTTTGTTTCGTTTACCCCAAGTTGCTTTACCCTAGCTAGGGGTTTTATTTAGGTTTTCCCATTTTGCTTTAAATAAGGCTTTTCTAACTTTTCACTTTTTGCTTGACTTTTACCTTAATTGCCTTGACCTTAGATAGGGTTTTGTAGATCCCCCCTTTTGCTTTTTTCCTCCCCAGCTTATGCTTACCTTAGAGAGGGTGTTATATCAATACCTGGTTTAACAGTGTTTACAGTTCCTGTAGTCCTAAACACCGGTTTCAACAAGTGCGCAGGTTGTCTACCTTACCTTAATGGACTGGCATAGATCCCTGCATACCTATTGTCTGTGAATGCCTGCCGTGACCCTCTTCAGCAGTTCTGAATCCCTGACCTGGTTGAAGGCAGAATCAGAATAGAGCTGGAGAAATCCCAATGCTGCTTTCAGAGGTCTCTCCCCTTTAGCTGCCTCAGGTGTAAAGTGAAAGGAGAGCGGGGGAGCTTTAAGGCTCGTTCACACCATCTGCGAGCCATTGTCACTGGCTCAAAGCGGCCAGAGCAGTGCTCCTGTCGACATGTGAACCTTCCTGTTTTGGCAGGTTTCTGTTGTATGGTGTTGCCACCATGATCCCTCTTTTCTTGGGTTTGCAGAGTGGTGTAGGTGGTTTCCTGTGCCATCTGAATAGGCAAACCACCTGCATCACTACAATTACCCACCAGCCCACCAGTGGCCGGAACAACATCTAAATCGCCAGAAAGCAAAAGGGCACCGAAAACACCGGTGCCATGTGAATGCGACTCTCTAACGATTTCTTAAAAATGTTTTGAACAATTTGAATGTGGCAAAAGTGGCAAGGCACGGTGTGAACACGCCTTTAGTTGGCTCTGGTCTACCCTGCTCTCTCTGCTTCACTGATGCTGAAAGGACTGAAAAGGAAATATTGCTCAGGACCTTCCTGTGATAAAAGCATGGAACCTGTGAGCCACTTATTTTGGGCTGCTCATATGCTCAGTGCTTTAAGAAGAACTGGTTCATGGGGCATCAGACAAGGTTGCCACAACAGCATGAGTAATCTAGTAGGGGTCTGCTTCAAGTTTTATTTATGGAATTCTCAAACCTTGCGGGTGATGCAGCAGAAGGAGATTCCCTGAGCCTGAATGCTATTTTTGGTAGTGGGAGTTGTGCTGGAAGTGAAGTTGAAAGAGAGTCTCTCTCTGTTTCTCTTCTGCTCTCCCTTTATAGGGAGCTCTGAAATAATATGGCCTGGATACCCCGCTAGGCATTGTGGTCTTGGATGTAACGGATGGTGGTGGTATCTCCTCATTTGCCGAATGGGGATGGAGGAAATGAATGACCTGGATGGCAAGTCACTGCAAGAGTATGGTCTTATCTTTTGGCTGGTTTGTTTTCAAGAGTCACTTGATAAGGGCTTATAGGTGAGGGTAAAGTTACGGGTTCTTGGGGCGCTTCCAGGTTAATAATTGTCCTGTGTTCATGTTTTTTGCTTTGAGGAATAAAAGAAGAGGGGGTAAAAAATGCCCTTCCCAAATAGTGGGGGAATAAAATTCAGCAAAAATTGTGAATGGCATAATACTGTATGAGGTTCTTTACCTTTAGGTGTGTATGGAAGTTTGTTTTGTGAACTGGGAGAATTTTCTCAGTTTCACGGTTGATGTTAAATAAACCACATTTTATACTGTTTTAACAAACAAAAGTTACCTATTTCTCACAGTCAGTGGTATGTGATCTTTAACATCCACCTTAACAGCCAGCATGGGCAGAAAGGACCACAGTTTAATGCCTCATCCAAGGGGTGACCCCTCATCACTGTGGCATGCTTGCAAGTGCTACACTGCAGTATTGGTCTGGGATTGTAGCCCAGGTTCGTGGGTGGTTTCTTTTGGCAGCAGCTAAAACATTTGGTTGCCCTGTCTAATTTATTTAAAGTGATTTTGCAATCCTAAGGTACTACTTTTGGGATATGGTACTTTACGTCGGCGATAGTCCTTCTGTGTTTTAACATTTTATTCTGAGCCTTTACATGTTTTAGCTGTGCTTGTAAGAATAATTTCTACTGTGTATCATGTAACGAGTCCTGTCATAGGCTCGATGAAGTTCTAAATTTTTCATGAATGCTCCCCCAGAGTCTGGTGCACAAGCTAAGTAGCGATACATATGCCAATAGCCTTGTACAGAGCCAATATACAACATGTAGAAACAGTCCCCGTAGGTTTCAATAGAAGAAACGAAGCGGAGTTGGTCCGATGTCATCACGTAGGCACGTCTTCGCCATTTTATGAGCCGAGCTGCAGCTTGGAATCTGAGAGAATCAGCTGCATTGTTTACATTTCGGAGACACAGTTTTTACTGACAAAGTCAGGATAAATCAGAAAATTTCAGGTACATACTAGCATGAGGAAAATCAGCATCTCTTATTGTACACATACCCGGGAGCGTTTCTGATTTGATTGACCCCCCCCTCCAATTACTTGTCCTTCAGTAAGCATTCATGTTTATACTTATACATTTCAGGAGGAGGACTGTCCTTCCAAATGTCATTGAATGTAGTACATGCACAAAACTTTCTAATAAAAATATATTTACGAGAAAAAAACATACAGTAGGGTTTACCCCACCTACTTACAGCAAGAAAGTGGAAGAAAGGGGAATAGGAACTACATATCATTACCACATTGTATACTGTTCACACCAGTTCTGCCTCCACAGAACACGGAGCACTTTTTTCCTGCCGTCTCATGTTTCCTGCTTTCTCACTGTCCTGTCTTGTATTTTTATTTTGTCCTCTTTCTTGCAGGCTGTGTTCTATGTGCCTGTTTTCCAGAAAGGACCTGAAGCTTGAAGAGCTGACCCCATAAAAGAGCAGTTTTATTTTCCTTAGTGGCATTTCTTTTTTTTTTTTATACTGTATTTATATCCCCCTACTTCTCCCTGGCAGCCCCCCTTCCTGACTGACCCCCCCAGCCCTATCACCTGGATCCTCCAGGCTTACCTGCGCCGTGTCCTTGGCCTGAGGACCGTGATTGTGCTCTGCCACTGGTGCAGGTCCTGCGGAGGGTCGCTGTGTGCTGGGATCCCGGGATTAGGAAGAAAAGCACGAAACAACGGATAAAAGGAATGTGTATGTGTGTGTGTGTGTGTGTGTGTGTGTGTGTGTGTGTTGGAGGGGGGGGATGCTATTTGAGAAATGAGAGTAAGGGAAGCCAGTGACTATTTCAGCTTTCCCAGGAAGGAAAGGAAAGAAAAACTTTAGCTGGACAGTTTGGTCTAGCAGATTGGTCTGGTGATGGGAGATGTGGGGCACCAGAGGTCACCAGCGCCATCAGGCCTGCCAGCACTAAGCTCTGTCGAGCCCCAGGAGTCTGTGCCACAGCAGTGATCTTTCTAACCTCGTGCTGGAGGAAGCGAGGAACCAGTGGGACTCTTGATGGTTTGCTGTGGTATTCTGGGTTCAGTCCACAAGCCTGAATCATTGGTATGGCACGCTGCTCCCTAGACACAGCACCATTGGCTGGCGTTATGACTCTGCCTCAAGTCTTAACGTGTACAAGAGGAGAGCATTATTATTCTGTCAGTGGCACATGGCAGAACCATGCGGTGACTTACCAGCTTATAGTGACACACGCTGAGTAGGCAGGAGCAGACTGGCAGGTTAACAGACCATTGCTAGGTAGAGCATATCCTTCTTTGCTCTTTGTTGCACACTGTCTTTGATGTTGCTTCCAGTAGGTCTTTAAACTAATCCCTCCTGACATTCTGCTGCTTTTGCACGGAGCATTCACATATGTGAGATGCGACTTGTTGCTACCTGGTCTATCACACATACGTTCATTTTGCACTGCAAGATCAGTCTACTAATCTGTAGGGTTGTTGTGTTGGGACCTCATTCTTCCGGTCTCTTTGTGCCTTATGGGAGGGATCCTAGCCCCCATCTCCTTGAGGGTAGCTGTTAGTTTGCCAAAGTGTGGGTAGTGAACTGACTACAGCCAGCTAAAAGAATAAAAGTAACTGTACTTGTACCACTGCTGTTCAGAATAAATTCACATCATACTACCTGCTGAACCTACCCTGACTAGTCTTTCATGGCTCTACCACGCCGGTTCGACATCCTTTATGTCAACCGGCATCGCGCCGTCAGGAATCATGTTGACCGCAAGTTGCGGCTCGAATGATTCCTGTGTTTCTCGATTATTTACATATATATATATGTATATATATATATATATATATATGTATTATAGAGCCTTGGCTGAGAATGGCTTTCCATGCCTCTAAACATACTTGGAGGAAACTGCTAAAGTCTGGATGTCAACTGAATAACCGCAGCAAAAGCTGTTATTACAGATAAGTAACCTGTTTGTCTCTGACTCTAGGTTTGTGGCAGGGAAGGCTTCTGTTAATTAGCATCTCCTAACTATATGAACATTTCAGTCCAAGAGACCCAGCAACTCTGTGAGCTGCTAAATAATTAATGCTGCATTTTCGGATTGTTGTTCTGGAGGCAAAACCTTCATGGTCCCTCTGTTGGGAATAATAAAGCAGTCATGTAGATTTATTTCCTTCACGCTTTATTTATGCTTCTGTAAATTACAGCACATATATGTTGTAAGGCAGCAATACAATAAAAAGATCAGACAGTTACATTATTACATTTGATCACTCCATTTTTGTTACTTTCTAAGGGGAGATACCAAACCCCATAGCTAACATTACTACTGGTTTACAGAACAAGTTATTAATTTATGCTGAAAAGAGCTGCAAAGCAGTCAAGGAGCTGAGGCCTGTCTTTAAGGAAAAATTCTAGAAACTTGCCAGGCATAATGCAGCTACTAACTGGCTACACGGACCCCCAATTTCATTTACAAGAGATAAATATCAGCACATTTAATATGATCAGCTCCAGCAAATCAAGAAACCTGCAACTTATGTAATAACCCTGGATCTAGTCAGTGCCTCCACTTGTGTACCGTGGAAGATACCACAGTGTATATTAAGGAGCTAGTGCACTGCTTGGCATTAATAATAACTTTCAGAAGTTGACAGCTAATATCCCGAAGTATTTTTTTTTCCTTTCTGTTTTGCTAATTAGAAGATTCTTTCTGCCTGACTGTACTAGGTGTGATATGTGGAATAGCACTCTACCTGGAGGCTGACTGGCACAGTCATTGCTCTTCCTCCCTGTATATCATCAGCATTGTTACCTCACTGACTGTGACATCACTAGTGACCGCAAAGAGCCAGTCTCCTGCTGCTTGACTGGTAACTTGTGACACATGGTACCAATCAGGCAGCAGGGCTTGTGATGTAACAGTGAGGGCAGTCACGTGTTGATGGTATAGTGGGAGGAACAGAACTGGATACGTCTACTTCCAGGAAAAGCATGCTTTCCACATTACATCCGGTACTATTAGGTTTATTTATTTTTATTTATTTATTACTGGGATTCAAATACCTTTGAACCAGAGGTTCTTTTACAAAGGTTCTGTGTCAGATACAATACAAGAAGTACATACAGAAGTTTAGTTTTACAATACAAGGTAGTAAGGTAAACAATTAACAAGGCAATAAGGGTACATATACACTCAGTTACTTATTACACAGGAAAGCATGCTAGTTGGTGTACGAAGTTCGGTGTAAGGTACGGTTTGGAATGTAGTCCATAAGGCAGTCGCAGGATCGGCAGGAATTAAGTGATTTGGGAGGGGGGGATGCAGTCAGCTAATCATGACTTGGTCAGCTAGTGCTGAGAGAGAAAGAGAAAGGGGTGCAGCAGGCTACGGGTGTCTTAGTCAAGTCTGGTTGAAAACCATTTAATGAGCACACAGAAAAAGAACAACACTTTACAAATAAAAAAATAAGAAGGGATAACTTAAAAATTACTAACCTTTTCCGCCAGCTAATTTTTGGCACTATTAGTTTTTAAACTGTTATAGCAGTGCCCTGTATAAGATAACAGCCTGCTACACAGTAATATTATTAATTAAAAAATAAAAAGGTTGGACTTGTCATTGTTTTTTTTAAGAGAACAGATACTATCGCTTTCGCCTCAGGTATTTAGTTAAAGCACATTTGCTAACATTACAAAACATTACAGTAAAGTCTTTGAAAAAGTCCTGGGGTAAACAGCACAGAAAGTGTGCTTAGAGCGCCAGAATCTGAAAGGGGACGCCTTTACAAGCGGGTGTTGCAGTTTTAATTGAGAGTTGCTGCTGCAGCTCTTTTAGTATGTGTAAACTTTTAAAAAGGGTAATCTAATTTTGGAAATTGGAAAGGGATGCACCACACTAAAGAGACGGTGTTCAAACAGATACCCACTTACTTAGCTCCCAAAGTACTCCCTCCTCTTCCTTCTGCTGTTCAAGCCTCTGTAATGGATTCCACCTCTCTGTCCACTGCCCTTGCAGTGTCTTTACCAGTTCTCTCAGTTAATTTGTCTAAGTCCTTGGGGTCCATAAAAACATGTGTTGGTCCAGCATATTGGACTCGAACTTTGTGGGTTAAATAGTATTAAAAGGTAAACATTTTTTACACAGTTTCCTCTTACCCCCATAATTTTGTCATCGGTGGTTGGAATGGCACAGATCTGGGAAAAATATAACTTTGGCACTGTCAGTTTCCACTTTATTGGTACGTCTTGCAGCTTTTAAGATAAGGTCCTTTTGCAAAATGGAGCCCATTCTAAGAAGCAGGGTTCTCAGCACATTGTCTGCGGCTCTCTTCCGTGAAGTGATGCGGTAGCATTTTTCTATGTGAAAATATGGAGCCATGATGTCAAGCCACGCAGTGACCGTGTGAGTCAGGAAATTACCCTCGAAGCTCTCGGTAAGTTCGTAAATGCGCACATTATTCTGCAGCACCAAATTCTCTGCATGTTCTAAATGACAGTGAATAAGATTTATTTATTTATTAAAAGTTGGCAACCAGGAAAGGCACACTGAGCTGAGTCTGGTTTCCAGGTGCGACCTGGGGTAGAGGGTAAGGCAAGGCAAATTTTATTTATATAGCGCCCTATCCAGGGGCTCAGAGCACTTAAACATATTAATAAATAAATACAGTAAAACATCCCAGCAAAAACATATCACAGAAGACTACAAACTTTTTCAAACAAATGTGTTTTAAAAGAGGCTTTAAAGGCCTCCACCGTGCTGGCTGCGCAAATGTATGGTGGAATGGAATTCCATAACAGCGGTGTGGCTGTACCAAATGCTCTATGTCCTAATCTCTTTAAGCGGGAAGATGATACAACCAACAGACCAGCCTCGGCAGAGCATAGGGGGCGGATAGGAGAGCTCGGAACCAGGAGCTGTTTTAGGTGGTTAGTTCACAAACCACGCAGGGCCTTGTATGTTAACAAGCCTATCTTGAAGGGAAGGGGGGTTTACAATGGTCAGAGTAATACAACAGTTTGGACTATCATGGATACAGTGGAGCAAATACACAGAAATTTACATAGTTGGCAAACATACAGTTAAGTTGCATTGTTCAAAGTGCAAGTACATGCGAGTCTATGTAAACAGTGTTTCAATTGTTCGTTTTATAAATTTGGGTTCATTTTACAAAGGCGAATTAGAGACAAATTTGACATTAGCAGTTTGAGCTTATACAACATGCCGGGTAAAGTACTGCAAGGAGTCATGACTGGTGCAAGAGGAAGAAGGTTTAGAAATAGGAGAAAAAGGAATTAGAATAGAGGGGGCCTTAAGAGAGGATGCAGAGGAGGGAAAGGCAGAGAAGCACGGAGTGCCCGGAGGGAGAGGAAAGGGAGAGGCGGAGAGGGAGGAGAAGGAGAGAAAGGAATCGGAGAGGGGGGTGGGTGAGGAGCAGTTGCAGGGGCCGGGGTGGAGGAGCATTAGTTGATACTTCAGCATGGAAAGAGTGGGTGCAAGGCAGATAGAGTGCAGGGAGAAGATGCCATAAATTAGGGAGTCTGTGGGGGAAAAAGCGGCCTTGCCAGCTTGCGAGTGGGAATAAGATGATTTTCTTTGAACCATCCAGTTGAAACAGAAAGGGCTTTGCTGCACTGCTTGCCGCCTCCGTGACCTTTGAAGGTTGGGCCCCCACCTTCTGCTTCCACCATTTGCAGTCTGTTGGTGAAAGTGTACTTAGTAACTCTAAAGACTTGCCCTGTTCTGCATTGTGATGTTTGGTATGCCAGAGGTCATCTCTGGTTCTCCCCCTGGGCCTCCATCAGTTCCCTACCTCATTTCTTTCATCAAGGCCATCGGTTTAAAATGTCTTCAGTGCTCTGGGAGGTTACCGTTGTGTTTTTAAGCTTCCCCATCCTGCTAATCTTGATTTTCACACAGTAAGTAAGGGGTACTCAAATGAAATAAACTTTGTGGATTTCAGTGAAATCTTATATTTTGAGCAGAAAAGCATTTTTCTGCAGGAGCTGTGCTGAAGTGCGCCTACCTGGGCTGCAGTTTCTGCCCCCGTTGTATTGATTTCAAGGTACAGAGAGGCCTGTTCACTGAAGCTATGTTGTTGCTGTCTTGTGGCCTCTTCACCGAGGCTCTCTTATTAAAGAGCAACAACTGTACTCATTTCAAAACACTCCCTCATACCCTCCAAAGGTAGCTTACCTCCCCACAACTTTGTCAGTTCAGTTTGCACAGTTCTTCTTTTGTTTGTTTTTGCTAGGGAAGGGATCATAAATTTTGCTCATCTGCTTGACTCCTTCCCCTTCCTGGTTACTATTTGTGAACGCTCCTCCTCAGTACCGCCCCCGTGCTCGGACGTTTTGTGAGGTATTAGTTTGTAGAGTTAGGGTATGCTCCATTGATTTCAATGTGAGCTGAATTTCAATGTTTTCTTAGTATTTTAGAGGGTCCCTAGGGTCAAATCCAAGCCATGGCTCCACCAACATAGCCCTTGTTTATTGAACCATGGCTTTGATTAGACCCCAGGGACCCTCTAAAATATTAAAAAACATTGAAATTTGGCTCCCATTCAGATCAATTGAGCACTCCCTTGTGCTGTACAAACTAATACCTCATGAAATGTCAGAGCATGGGGATGGTACGGAGGAGGAGCATTCGTGAATAGTAACCAGGAAGGAGCAGGGATCGGGCAGATGAGCAGAATTTATGATCCTTTCCCCTTTAAAAACAAATAAAAGAAAAATTGTGCAAAGTGGGCTGACAGAGTCCTGGGGAGGTAAGCTACCCTTGGGGTGTTTAGTTGGTACTCTATAATTTTTTAATTTCAATTTTATTTGTGCAAATGTAAAAAAAAATGATTTTCACAAAATAGAATTACAATGAGACTAACATACATATAAATAGATTAACAAAGACAATAAATAAAATCCAAATTTACATATGATACACATTGAACAATAAAACAGACAACCACAGAGACACCAATAATGTGTAAAATAGCAAGATGAAATTAAGTGGATGAATCCAGGGGAGACCATTAGGAGAAAAAGATACCACCAGAGCACTGACATCATATTTTAGGGGCATTTAAGTTTCATCTCCTAATTTTTCTTGTTAGGAATACGAAATTCCCAACAAGGTGTATAATAGTATAATCCTCAGAGGAAAGAAAAACATTAAATTCTGTATCACTGGATGTTGCTGTTTCATTAATTGTTGGAGATAACCACTTGCGCCTGACCCCGGAGTACCAGGGGCACCTCAAAAAACGTGGGTCAAATCCTCCCTTTCTTTCTGTTCACATACACAAAACTGATCCTCAGGATTACTAGAGTTCTCATATAAAGCATTTGTAACATTGGATTCAAATAATTCAAGCCTAAATCTTGTAAATGTTTACGAATATCTGGGTTCTCCAAGATATCAAGGTGAAATCTATATTCATGGTTATCGACACTGAGAATACCATTGAGTATTTTGAGTTAGCAATATGTGCCAAATCCAATTCTCTATGAAACTGTTCCGTTTTATTTTTTATACTGTATATACTTTATATTTCTCGCTAATATTCACACATTAATGTCTGTATTTCAACAAAAAAGACATCATATATTTATCAAGCAAGTTATACAGGTGAGAAATCCAGTTAGACTGTTTATGCTTACGTTGCACCCAAACTTCTTTCTTCATTGAACTAATCTTAGCCCATCTATTGTTCGGTAATCGTAAAATCCTAATCCAGAAATTAATTAATCTGGAATCAGACAATGCTTGTAAATTTGCAATACCCAACTTTGTTCTTAGAAAATAAGCCGGTGTAGAACTTTGACAACCAGTGACTTTCCTCAGAAGTTTAATAGCTGCGATTTCTAAATGAATCACAGGTTTTAACCCCCATATTTCTACCCCATATAATGTTTGTGCGTTGAACTTTGCCTGTATGGTAGACAAGAGGCGTCTGAGTGAGTAACCATCATAGGCATGATTAAATTTTGCCAAAGCCCCAATTGTTTTATTAGTTTTAGAGAGTATGATATCCCAGTGGCTACGCCAACACCCAATATTAGAATATGATGTACTCAAATAAATATATGATGAAACTGTTTCTAAATACTCCTCTGCTAATTTCTACCCATACTTATTAGTTCTTGCACCAAATACCATTATTTTCGTTTTACTAAGGCTAATTTTCAGTGACAAAGACTCTGATACATGTAACAATAAATTTAACTTTTTCTGAAGACCTGAGACAGTAATAGAGCACAAAACAAGATCATCGGCATAAGCAAGGGATGAGCATACATATGTACCATTTGTAGGAGAGTCGGAAATTAAAGATTGTAATTGAATCAACAAATTATCCAAATAAATTGAATAGAGCATGGGTGCCAGAATGCATCCCTGCCTGACACCCCTGTTTATCTCTATTCTATCCGATAATACACTCCCGGTACGAATTTGAGCCCAGGTATGGGAATATAAAATTCTGATACTATTAACCAATACAGGAGAAGTTCCCAGTGATAACATTGTTTCCCATAATATTGATCTGTTAATTATATCAAATGCTGAATTGTAATCTACGAAAACTACATACAATTTTTTGTTTTCTTATATTAACATATTTTTCAATCAAATGGGAAAGTATAAAGCAGTTATCAAGGGTTGAATAACCTTCTTGAAATCCCACTTGATTAGGAGCAAGTCCCCCTAGTTGTTCTGTTTCATCCTTAAGTCTATCCAATAATAGTTTTGCAAAAGTTGGTACTCTATGATGTATTGTGGTCTTTTCACCGAGGCTCTGTTATTGCTGTCTCGTGATCTCTTCACTGTGGCTGTGTTTGTTAGTGGCAGTTGCTCAGTAGGTTACACATTCATCTTTGGAACTGGAAGATCAAAAGGTTGTGGGTTCTGGTCCCACACCAAAAACTTGAGCTATACCCAGTGCGGACACTCTAGTACAGCACTAAGGGGTGCTGCACAGTTAAGGTGTCATTCTTCTGGTGGGATGTTAAAAATATAGTAACATATGACAAGCCATCTGTTAACGGTGTAGTAGTAGTAGTAAATTTGTTGATATAACAAACAAAATTGTCAATACAATTAAAATGTTCATAGCACATACATTCAATCAACCTTACATAAATAATAATTTACATGTACAAAAATCGGAATATTTTTATTATAATATCCTTTGCATTTTTCACAATTATCAATCAATTTTGTTGTACACTCATTCTCTATATTGAGGTTGGTGGATTAAATTTGATCTTTTACACCATCATCTCTTTTACCCACCAAGTCATTATTACACATACATAAGTCTGTATCATTTACTATTCCTACCCTTTTTGTTAAATGTTTTTTTTTTCCCTTTCAATGATACCTAAAAACTTCGTCAAATTCTCCAATTGCCTAGTGTCAGTACTTTTAAGTAAACTGTTCAATTGGAGATTAGGAGCCATATCCAAATTCCCCAATATATTACCCAAAAAAAAACCTGTCTGTCATATGCATATAATGGACATAGTATCAGAATGTGTAGCAAATTGTCCTCCCCTAAATTACATGCCCAACAGCCTTCTTTCTTCTTGGCAAATATGCCTCTAAGTTTCTGAGAATCACAATATTCTAATCGAAATCTTGTTAAAGATTTCCTTTTTCTTGGATCCTTAATTATTGTTAAATAAGGTTCCAATGCAAAATTTATTTTTTCATTTTTTGCCAACCACTTACTAATTTTCACTTGTTTACTAATTTCCATATCATATTGTATAAAAATATCCTTGATTCTTCTTTTTACATATATTTCTGTATTTTTTCTGTATACTATAAGGCTATTTGTCAAACAATCCAGAAGGCCATAAGGCTTTATAATTTTTTCTAAAGCATATAAACCTGGGCAAACAAACTCTTTATCACTATATACTAAGGATTCTTCTAGGCATATTCTGGGGAGTCTCTCTTCATTTGTTCCATAAACCTTAATCCAATAACATACCATTCTCTGTACAATATGACACCTAGCCAGCGGTTGCCCCAACTCTAATCTAGTCAGGGCAGAAGAGGCTCCCACGGGTAATCCCAATATTCTCTTATAAATTTTGTTTAATATCATTTCAAAACCCTTTGATTCCTTCTCATCCCCACCCCAAATTTCAGCCCCATATAAAATTTGGCTTCTTAATTTTGCATTAAGGACCCTAAGAAATCCTTTAACAAATTGACCCGCATATTGATAAACACATTTTTCTATCATTGGTACAAATCTTTTCATTTTATCCATGATATACTTTCTATGCAATTTCCATGTTAAATTGCTTGTAAAGGTTGACGCCAAATAACAAAAACTCTGAACCCTATCTATAGTATTGGAATCATGAGTTAAACACAAGTCTTTCCCTTTCCTTACTAAAGTTCTATTATAAACCATATATTTTGTTTTTGTATAATTGATCTCCAGTGCCATTACTTTACATTATTCCCACATTTTTCAATACTTCTTTTTATTCCCAAATAGCTTGTAGATAGTAAAACGACATAATCTGCAAATGCCAGGTATGGACAGCATCTGTCCCCTATTTTTGGCATATGCAGTTCCTTATCATACAAACTCGTGAGGATTTTATTTAAATACAAGTTAAACAATGTAGGGGAGAGCATGCACCCTTGTCTCAATCCCATATTTGTACTAAATTTATTTCTTATCACCTTCGTTATTATATATTTTACATGTCCAATTCTCTATATACAGTCTTTTTATTATGTCAGTCAATGCCTGCTCCATCCCATAGTCTTCCAATACACTCCACAATTTATCTCTCTTGATTTTCTCTCTCCTAAGCTGGGCTCTACCTTCTGATGCTGATCCACAGGCAGAAAACAGACCTCTGCAGCAGGGGACATCCAGCCCTCCACTTCTGTTCTCCTCAGTTTACTTCCTGCCTTCAGTCTGGCAGGTACTCTGCAAGCAGAGCTCTGCCATGTGGCAGAGCTGAAGACAGCAGATTGTAAGTTAAGAAATTTTGTTTCAGTGAAGATCAGAAATCGCTGTATTTTAGAATCCCAGGGTGGGTGCCAGTCTCAGCCTTGCAAGCTGCACAGTCTGGCCCCATTTTCACTGGATTGTTTTTTCCCTGCACATCCTGCACTAGGCCTGAAATGCTACTTAGTGCAGTGGAAGTATGTTTCTGGGAACCAAACGGGCACCAGAGTGAGTTGATTTTCAGGGAATCGGAATGGGCCCAGAGTGCTCAGTAACCCGCAACATCTATTTTGAAGTGTCAGAACAACACAGGAAGTGCTTCTAACAGGAGGACGGCCCCATCTCTTCGTGAGGCTGTTTTCCCATGCTTTCTATGAGGAGTTAGGGAGAATACATCTCCCCTCAAATTTCTTGGCAGAAACTGTGTGTGTGTTTGTTTTCACGCGCTTACTACCAGCAAAGGATCGCTTAGGAATTACTTGACGCAGGAGACATCTCCCTCAGCTGGCAGCCCCGTATCTTTTCCACGTATTTTCTTTATCCCATCGACGGCATTCTAATTGAGCCCCTCGTCGATGGTGGGCCGGCAGCTTGTCAGCGGCACTTGTTGACGAATCGCATCTCGACAAAGCCCTGCAGGGATGAGGAACTCCAACGAGCGAAAAGGGGCTTAAACTGTCATATGTGAGGCAACCGTCGATGGCTGGCAATCAGATTACCTCAGCCACTCGTCGACAGCGGACCTGCAGCACAGCATAGCGCCTCCATTGATGAGCACTACAGCGCGGGAGGAGTGCTATTATGTAGCCTTTGTCCACCATGCCGCGCCCCCCCCCCCAACCATCAAGAAGTGCACTAGCTGCCTAGGTTTTTTCAGATCCCTGCATACTCTAGGGGGAGTAAAATAAAAAACCTTAGAAAACGGACTACAGCACAAGGGCAGCTCTGATGGCCTTTTCAGGACTGGCACAATTCTTAAAGGGCCAGCACACTTTCTACCCACTTCTGCAGCATGACATCAGGAAGGGGGGAGTAAGCTGAAGTAGGGCCTCTTGTGGTATTATGGCCTCACACAGGCCTTCCCAGGGCAGAAAAGGTCAGCACAGCTAGTCGCCCGCTGCTAATGACCTTGGCTGGGTAGCTTCTCCTATAATGTCCAGAGGGCAGCGTCTGCGAATGGGGAAGACGTCACGGAGGAAGATCCTCCTCTGCTCAGTATCATAGCCCACAGATCATATTAACTGACAGCTGCCAAAGGGACTCAGCAATCTGCAGCCCCCTCTGACACCACATCTCATAAAACAGTTAAATACAACAGTTAAATAAGACCAAATATGAGACCTCTCTAGAGGATACAAGAAATTGGACCATCCATATTCTCACCCCTCAAAATTCTCACCCCGAGAGGCAATTCATCTGGGATGATCAACATTCCGCCTCCTAGCAGAAAGATAAGATATGGAAGGTAATCTAAAGCATTGCAGGGGTCATTTCTGGCACTCATAGGACCCCAGTTTATCTAGATGTGGGTCCTATCCCCTAGCACTTGGACTACCGGATCTTGTGGATTATGGGACTGGCATGGGGTGCCCGCTAGCAACAAGGGACGACATAAAAACACTATGGAAAAAGGCTACAGGATTTATCATCCCAAGATCCCTGCTGTTGTCCCTCTTTTTATATAATATTATGTTTGGGCTGGCCTGGTGGCGCTGAGGGCTGGCTGGCTGTACCTCGCACTGTGCGGGCAACCCGGGTTCGGCAATGACTTCAGAGTGCCAGGAGGGGAGGGAGGAGCGGGATTGAGCAAGCTGGCAGGCTGCTCTCCTCTCCTCTCCCAGGGGTGGTGGTGGGTTGGTTGTCACCCCACCTCATAACCGCCCCCACCCAGTGGAGGTCTGGTGGGATAGCGTAGGTGAGGAGGGGTGGCAGTAAGGGTGGGGCTGAGCTTGCTTCAGGTGTGCGTGCATGCGTGCCTCCACACACATGAATGGCTGTGTGCCAGGGCCTCAGGCGGGGGAAAGCGGGAGAAAATCTATGAAAAAATACTGTAAAAATCTCTCTTAAAAACATATATATATATCGTTTGATGAGATTGTCTGCTCCCACACAGCATCTAAAAGAACACGCTATAAAGCCTGGTCTTCACAGGTGCTGGGAGGAGGGGGGAGAGAGATGCATATAACTCAGATGAAATATCGGGATCAAGAATATTTTTATGATCTGAATCTGCCCCCCACTGGAGAGTGCCCACTGTGACATTCCAGATGTCAGCATGGCTCAGTTGGTAGCACATCCGCCTCTAAGCCAGGCGGTCATGGGTTCTTGTCCCACACTGGGATTGAACTCACTTAACACTGGCACCTGAGTGCAGTATTAGGGGGTGCTGTACTGTTGGGGTGTGCCGTCCTTCGGATGAGACTTTAAACTGAGGTCCCTTCTACCCATACTGGTGTTGTCCTGGCAGAAGTAAAAGAATCCCAGACACTCTTCACAAAAGAGTAGGGGAATTTTTATTATAAACTTCAAAAGCAATATAAATACAAAACAGTGTTGATTCACACAAAAATAATATACAAAGCACAAAAAGAATCAAATAAGTATTACATCCATACTTCTCCTAAAATACATTCAAATAAATTCATAAAACCCAAAATATATCTGAATACTGAAAAGATCCCCCCCCCAACAAAAGGAGTAGGGGAATTTTGTTTTACAAACTTCAAAAAGCAAAATACAAACAGTGTTAACTCACACGAAAAGAAAATACAAATTAGAAAAAAAATCTGAAAAGTATTAAATTCATATGTTGCCGAAAACAAATCGGTAAGGCCCAAAGCATATCCACATACATGAAAAGACCCCTTCCCCCACCCCTATCAAAAGAGCAGGGGGGGAGAGGGGAAAAATATACTTAAACAATGTTAAAGTCACATGAAGGAAGATACAAAAACCTGGAAAAATCAAATGAGCATTATATACATATACAGTCCAAAAAAAATCAGTAAAGCCCAAAGCCTATCCCAATACATGAAAAAGAACCCCTCCAACCCCTATCCCCACAAAAGGGGTAGGAAAAGATTGTATCAGACCTGTAACAATAAATAAAGAAAACAGTGGTAGACTGCACACAAAACAAGAAACTGAATCATCAAAACAAGAGAACCCAGATAATTCACACAGTAAAATACAGTGAAGGTTACTCCTAAATAAACTACAAGATCCCAAAAAAGGAAGAAGAAAGTATCTTAGATTCAAGTACAGGCTCTGGAAATACATGGCAACTCAAAGTCCAGTCCACTTACACCCGGCATCTTATCCAACGTACTGAATCCAGCGGATACCCTTCTGTACAGGTGATCCTGTCTCATCACCAAGGTGGTCACTGACTAGGGAAAAAAAGAAAGCAAAACGTAAACAAAAAGGAAAAAAACACCTAACACATCTACTCACTAGAGGGAAAACATAAACATCAACTGGCTGAGGAGGACAGTCGCACTAAGTCGTGACAGGAGCCACAAGACAAAATAAATCAGTTTAGGGAATCCAGTGACTGGATCCCCCCAGGGCATGAAATACTTGAGGAGGGAAAATATTTCGTTCAGAGGACTTAATTGTCAAGATGGCAGACTCAATCACATGAAGTAACTGTAATTCTGTAAGATTAAGTTGTTGGAGGGATAAACAACATCTGACATTCCAAATAAAATGTTTAAAACATGCCAGAATTATCTAAATAGTAGGTGTGTCATAAACCATTAATGAGGAAGGTAGAATACCTAAACATAAAACGTCAAAGTTGATGTCTGTAAAGGGAGAAAAACTCCAATTTTGACCTACCAGTACCCAAAAGGACCGAATAAATGGACAAGTAAAATATAAATGATGCACGGTTTCTATGTCAGTAGAACATAAGAGTAAAGGGCAAAATCTTCTTTCAAACCTTTGTGTTTCAGGTTACCCTTAACATTTAATTTACACAAGGCAGATAACCATATAACATTCCACATATGAGGGGGTATACGAGGGCAAATCAGCATGTTAACTATTTGGGTTCTTTCTGAAATAGTATGTGTAACAGAGGGGGAAGGTTCCAGAAAAAACTTTTCCAAAATCAATTAATAAAACTGTTTTCTGGTCTAAGAGAGAAAATGATCCCAGGATAACGACCAACGCTTAATTTTACCAAAATAGGAAGAAAAAACGCTTGGGAGAGATAGCAAAGATCGTTGCCTAGGAATAACACCATGTAAGTGCCAGAACTGAAATATGGGACTAATTCTGTCCATGACCAAGGGGATCCATAACTTGTCCTTGGTCAGTAAAACCGGACTCAGGTTCTTAAAGGCAAACATGGAAAAGAAAAAAAATATCGGATGGACCATACGAAGGACTCCGTGTTACTTGTCCAAAAATAAAACGCTTCTCTTTACCGGATTAAGCCTACTACCCCATGTACAGGAAAAAATCAAACCATATATCTTAGTTTTGAGCTGTAGAGGTGAAGGTACACAATGTTAATATGTAAAAAAAGGAGAGTAAATATGTTTTAATCATATAGATTCTTTTTGCTTTAGCCATTCTCCCCTTATTCCAGACATCAACCTTGGCCTGTGCTTGCTGAAGTTTGGTTTGCCAATTCAGAAGAGCCATGTCCCCCTTCCCAAAAAGCACACCAAGGATACTGCAGGGTTCAGAGGATAAGGAAACACCAATAATTTTGGTCTGATCAAAATGTGCGGCACCAATCAATAAACATTTACTTTGATGAAAATTGAGCTGAGCTGCCATATATTGGGAAAACAAAGATGAAATGTGGCCGGCAGTAGTGCAGGATTTAGTGTCTGCTAAAAGAGGACACAAATCGCCCCCAAAAGCAATGGACCGAATTTCGGAATCTAAACTGGAAAAAGATAGGCCCATAATCATAGTATCTTGGTTTAATCTACGAATCAAGAGGTCTAAGGAAAAAATGTACAATAAGGGGACAACCCTGCCGTAAACCTTTTTGTACCTCAGTAGGGTTGCCAATCCAACCATTACAATAAGGTCTAATAATGGCATTCTTATAACCCAGTTTTAACCAACTGATGAACTTAGGAGGGGATGCCATAATGTTATAAACATTTCCAAAGATACTCATGGAGAACCCTGTCAAAGGCCTTGCTTTGATCCAATGCAAAAAGGAACCCTGTGAGTTCACCAGACTGACCCCTGCTCCAGATTTCACGAAGTAAGATTAAATTATCAAAAACAGATCTGCCCGGGATACTACAAGTCTGGGATGGATGTATCAGATCACCGCCCACCAATTCCAATCTATTTGCTAACAATTTGGAAAGGATCTTCTAATCAGTATTCAATATCGAAATCGGTCTCCAGTTTGACAGCAGGGACCTATCACCAGTTTTGTATAATCATATGACAAGGCCTTCCCACATGCTGGGTGATAACTGTTCCATAGTCAAGATAGTATTAAATAATATAACCAATTCTGAGAGCAAAACACTTGAAATATGCTTGTAAACAGGGCTCCAGATAAGGTGTGTACCGGCCTATTTTACTCACCTAATTTTAGGAAATACTCTTCAGAAATTTTTTTTATGAGTATTGGTACTCACCCAACATTTGTAAATACTCCACACGCCAAAGAATAGTGCTTCATAACATAACTGGTGATTCAGAAGGAGCAGTTTTTTTTGCCATATTTACAGCACTTGTATGCATCCCACTTTTGTTTTACTCACTATGTTTAAAAACTGGTGAGTAAATTCCTACCTGCCAACATTATTTGGAGCATCGTTGGCACCTGAAATTCTTATCTAGAAAAAAAACTAAATTTTTTTTAAATAAATGTACTCCTCAGTCCACTCTAGCAAGACATTTGTACACATCTGAATTTTGTTTTACTCACCTCACTTTCAAAATGAGGAGTACAGGTACTCATCCCAAAAAATCTTATCTAGAGCCCTGCTTGTAAAGCTCATGTGGAATACTATCCGGACCAGGTGCGGACCCTATTCTCATAGATTTAATGACTCCCTGAAACTCCAAAGCAGTAACAGGCTGAAGCAATAAGGCTGACAGTGAGGGAGACAAACTGGGCAGATCACAACTCTCCAACCATAGGTCAGTACCACTGTCAACACCAATAGGAGCCTGAAACATGGAAGAAAAGTGCCTATCCAGTTCTGCCAAAATATCAGAACGTTTAGTAAACACGGTACCCTGTTCTGTAGTAATAAGGGTCATAACCTTCTTATAATGTTGGGAAAGGCCAAATTGAAAGGGGTTAGAGAAAGCTTGGAACCCCTGTGTCCCAAACCTCTGTTCTGCCAATAACGATTTATTTCTGTTGTACTGAATGTCAGTCATCTTTTGTTTATTCAAAGAAATCTGAGCAGTTAAATCCAAAGCAGATGTTGCTTGTTGGGGAAAAAAGGGTGTGTAACTCCGTTTTGTATAAAAGACACTGGTCTGTTTTGTGTCTGCCAATACGCTGCTGATTCAATTTAAAATAAGAATGAATGTCAGTTTTGATATCCTCCCACCAAAGCTGAACATCATCGTACAAAAAGCAAACAGACTTTCTGGCTTGTAAAAGCCCCTGAAGACCGTCATACACCATGGGGTATTCAGTAACGTGAGATTCATTCTCCAGTACCCCGGACCCCTCCCCATTTTTTCAGAGTTGGAAACTGTAAGGCACATGGTCAGAAAAGGGTACCGATATAGTAGTAGATTGAATAATATCCAAATTTTGAGAAATAAACCAGTAATCAGTTCTAGTAGAGAAAACCCCTCTGAAACATGTTTTTGGGGGGATACACCCAGGCCTATCAAAAACATCTATCAGGCTACTATTGGTAAGAAGAGTATTCAGGCTAGAAACATCACAAAAAACTTTGAAGGTCCGAGACCCTCTGTCAATCTTATACCTGCTACAATTAAAATCACCACCTAAAAGAATATAACTGGAGGTAAACAAATAAGGTTGGATGGCTTGAAACAAGTCGTTACGTGCTTTTTACGTTTGGGGTGCAAGCTGCGGTATGCAACAAAACATCTAGCAGAAAAGCCCTACCAGAGACTATCTCTACCTGGTATACAACAGTAATATTGGGGTTATTCAGACAAATCCCAACACTGCTACACTCGTCTTCTCCCATAGACCGAAAGGAAGCACCAAATAACCATGCTGAGCTAGCAGAAGCCACATCCTCTGAGGAATGTAACATAGTAGCTTGTAAAAAAAAAAAAAAAAAAAAGATATCTGAGGAGATAGAGGACAATTGTGCATCTGTCACAGCCCTTTTTTCTCTCAGTTTTGATGCTGTTAGCATTCAGTGAAGCTACAGCAATGTTATATAATGAAGCAGAGGTAGGACATGCTCATCAGCGTTTTTTACGCACCCTAGCCCTGGAACCCAGTCTCCGCGTTTGAGGCTTGGCGGTCATGATCCCCCTGTAGGAGTTCACCTTCAGAGCCCCCATCAGTCTGGGAAGAATGAAAGGAGGCAGAATCCGATTTGGAGCCCATGTCACCATCCTCAAGGGGAAGACCATCAAATTTATTTTGCATGGGAAGAGGGTCGGGAAGAGGTTGTGACACCTCCCCACCATTGCGTCTGGTACTCCTACGTCTCTCAACTACTTGAAAGAGATCAGGTACCTGAAGGGAAGGGGGCATAACCTGGGAAGAATCACCAGGCAGGGACACAGGGATAGAATCAACAAATAAAGGATCACTGGGAATTGGTGTAACCTGCGGAACTATCAGAGGGGCAGAAGTGGGTGGAACCATCACCGGAACCACAGGACCTGGAAAGGGTTCCCGTGAGGGGGAAGGCCTGGAATTAGATGGATGTCTGGCAGCCTGTTTCAAAGCAGAGTTTTATAGTAATCTTGAATGGCATAATCATTATTGGAATTATTATGAGAGGCCCAGGGACAGTCAGTAAAGGAGTGGCCATCGTCACATAAACTGCATTTTAAAGGACCTCGACAATGGAACATGGAGTGGCCAAAATCCCCACACTGAGCACATTTAACAATATCACAAGTGCGACTCAAATGTCTGGGAGAGCCACATTTATAACAGTGACGGGGCTGACCCGGATAAAAAATAAATCCTTTCTCACAACCAATATAAAAACAGTTAGGAAGATGTAAACCAGAGTCATCCTGATGCAGATTAATTTTCACCCTCCACCCCCCAGTTCAGAAACCTTCGTCATCAAGAATGGGGTCAGGGTTGCCCTGGATTTTACACCGTTTTTCTAACCAGTACAGAATATCCGTGATATTAACTCCCTCATTACAGAAAAGAACAGTAATGACTTTAAAAGTCTGCTTAGTGAGGGGTATGGCTTGAAACTTTTCCCATAAGGGGTTTGTTTTCATAGTAGCATACTTCAACCAAAATCTATCCAAAATGTCAGAAGAGCGAAAACTAATGTCAAAAGACTGTTCCCCAGATGAATGGATGAGTGCATATACTTCAGTAGGAGAAAATCCCATTTGTTGTTTTAAAAGGACTTTCCCCACATAAAATCTACTTGAAGTATCATCCACAGGCCCCATAAATCGAAGGTGAACAGCATAACGCTGCTTTGCCAAGTCAACCATTTTTTCCAAAAGGCTAGCATAAGTAGGAGCCTCTGTCTGCACCGGAGCCGGTGTAGTAACTTCATCAGAAAAGGATGATTCTCCCCAAAAGCATCCTTCTTCCGAGAAGGCAGTTCAGTAGAAACTGCAGAAAAGTCAACATTAGGACCCACATCAGTGAAAAGGGAACAGTACCTGAATCAGTTGGGAGATCTAACGGAGGGAGCTCCAGAGGCAAAGGGTTCACATCAGAGGGGGTAGCGTGATTTGCTGGAGCAGGAACCAAACCCGCAACTGCACAGGCCTCCACAACTGCCGGTATCGGTGGAGAAGATCCAGAGAGCGGTACCGTGGGGTCAGGGGTCTATGTACCGGAGGCTCGCCAGGTCCAACCTGCTTCCTGTAAGGCTGCATCAGCCGACCACGAGGAAGGATAGAGGAAATCTGCAGGAGATGAAGCTGTGCGAACTACTGCAGGTACCGGTACTTCGGGGGAACTAGTAGAAGCCACAAAAAGTTTTTTAGTTTGGGTAGGCATCTGTGAGGCAGAGAGTTGTTGTGAACACTTACATTTTGCTTGTTCTTCTTCGTTTTTTTGACGAGCAGCAAAATATTCCATTTCAGCAGCTTGAAGATGGGCCTCCAAGCGAAGTAACTTCTCATCCGAAAAAGCATCAGGAGGTCGTACAGAAAGGCCCAGTATGGGCTGCTGGGGAGTTGCGAAAATCGCGTCCGTTCTGGAATTCGGCAGATTCACATGCTGGGGGAGAGGCTCACCACTCAAGACCAATTACTGGCCGCCCGGCAGGCACAATCCAGCTGTCTCATGAGCCGTCTCCTGTAATGGAACAGAGCTTCCTTCTCCAACGGCAGCCATCCTAGAATGCAGAACCCGGATGGACAGAGGCACAGCGCTGTCTGTCTGCAGAGTAGAGGACTTTCCCCAGTGTCCTGGCCAATATTCCCCTTACCATAAAACCGGTTCATGCAATTGTCCAGGCTGTGTGTGGGTGTTGATGTGCGATGTGGCCACCACTACACATTGTCACTTCACTACCAGTTTAGCATTGCTTGTAAAATGCTTTGGGATACATTGTGTATGAAAAGCGCTATATAAATGCTGATTATTCTTCAGAACATTTAAAGTAATTACCTTATCTTTTACTGGGTCAGGCTCTGTTTTGATTCCCATCATTAGCTGACCTCAGTCAGTTTGCCCATTGGCCATTGACATCCCCACATTCTTATTATAATTAATTGTGGACCCAGAGGGCTGCAAAACCATCTCCAGTCTGAAAATGTCCTACTTCACAAGTAGATATCATCGGCATATGCGCAGCCTTAATTGGGTGTGCTATGCCTTTTACAGCCAACCCATGAATATGAGGGTTAAGTGTTAATCTCCGTAACAGAGTGTCTGAAAAAAGAACATGAAGTAATGGGCTAAGAGGACAGCCCTGTCACACCTTGCAGTACATGTTATATGATCCCCCATCCACCCATTAATGTGCGGAAAACACTTAATTTCCCAATTAATAAAACCAGGAGGAAAACCGTAGCACTGCAGCACCTTGAACAAATGATGTTGAACTTTAGCAAATGCTTTTCCTAATCCAAGGGAAAAAAGAAAATACCTCCAGTTGCCCCTTCTCTGACCTTGTTCCACAATCTCCCTGACAAAAGTCAGGTTATCCTGAAAATATCGTCCACCAGCTGCACAGGTTGAAGCCTGGATTGTGAGATGCTTTGCGTTCTCTAAACTTGGACATAGAATTTTAGATACAATTTTATAATCACAGTAAAAAACACTTGTAGGACATCAGTTGTCAAGGTCTTGTGTGTCTCCTTTCTTCAATAGCAAAATTAGTAATGCTTTATACATTAACCTATGCATGGAATCTCCTAACAAAATGGAGTTGTATGCTGCTTTCAGGTCAGGGAGCAAAAGGTCAATACAAAGTTTATGGAATTCCACAGTCAGACGATCCGGTCCAAGTGCAGTAATGTTATGCAAGGCGCTTATCTTGAATTCTGCTTTTAGTTCTGGAATGAGGCCCATTGGGCCCTCAACTCCACGGGGGGGCCCTGGAAAGAAAATTCACCCAAATACCAATTTGCAAAATCCTCTTCCCCACTCCGTTCCCCCCAAAAGGGATCAGTAGTATTTTGAAACACAGTTTAAAGTATGAGAGTGGCATGTAACAGTGTGACCTTCTGTATCCCGTAACTCTGTTAGCAGTCTACGTTGTGTGCGCTCCTTGCAACATTCAAATTGTTTGGGGGTGGATCTTCCCTTGCATCCCAAAGCTTTGCTCCACTGCAAGAGAAGTTGCCCTACTGTACTGAAAACCCCTCCTTTCTACTTTAAGGGCCTCTGTTTTGGTGGACTGTCTGGCCACATTACGTGGGCCCTAGGGTATTAATCAGTGTAGTTTGATGATGATACGAACATCTGGTATCCCCCTTTTGTTCAGGAAAAAAAAAGTCAAAAATCAAGTTTGTGTATCTTCCTACTATGACCTTAAAGTGCCATTCAGGAACTGCACTGATTTTTCGAGCAGCTTACAGATCCACAAAATCTTCCTGGATCGAAGAATCTATCAAATTATTGTTCAGTTTCCGTGAACCTCTCTGTTACTGCACAGAGATTACAGAACATAACCCAGAAGCACATGATCAGAGAACTCCATTGGAATTATGGGGACCTGGGAGATGTCCCCCCTGAGAAAGCTCTCTGTTAGTGTTGGTAGTTATTTTCATTGAATGGTGGAAATCTGGCCTGGACACACAAGAAATTCCCCTACTCTAGTCTCCCCAGTGAAGTTTATAAATCCTGGTGCCTACACTTTATAGAAGAGCTGACTTCTGTGTGTTGTTCTGTGTTGAGCAAGAGGAATCTGCCCTGTGATATTTCTGAGGGCTTTCTTATTATAGGGGCACAATAGCACCCTTATAGTTAGGGCTGAGTAGTATGTTTAATGTTAAACCTCAGATTTTGCACTTTAATAACTTTGTAACCGATCAATGGATTTGCTCAAAATTTGGTATGTGTTGTCCCATGGCGTAGATCTCTTGATGTGTCACGTTTCGTAAGTTTCATTCTGGTTGGATTTGTGGATTCTGAGATCTGGACAGTACAAAAAGTAATAAAGTCGCCACTTTTTGCAGTTTTTTCCTCATCGCCCTGCATCCAGATGGTGTGTTTTTTTTTTTTTGGTGTGATTTTTTTATGGTAGAACCAGCTTAGGTAATAGAACAGGCATGCTTAGTTTTGTGAAAAAATATTAATCTGTTGCAAAGTTATTCAATTTTTCATTTCCCATTGTTTTCAATGGGAAGATCAGTTTTCAAGATAGATGGTAAAAGTTCGACAAAGGATTTGATTTCGCGAAAATGGATTCACTCTTGCGAGACCCATTCCTTTTTCATGAGAACAAAATCCCTTTTTGTGAGAAAAAAATAATTTTTCGTGAGCCACCAGCTAGTTTTTACTTAATTTTTTTTTTTTAAGCCACAAAAATTACATCCTGGAGAGAGACTGCCACACATAGTTGGCTCATCGGGACCCCGTCAGGTGCAATCTGCACTTCAGAAATAGAAACATGCCCCTGAAATGTTTTTTTTTTTTTAAATGTAAGGAATCCTTTTTCGTGACCATGTTATACGAAAAAAGAATCCTTTTTTGTATCAGGAATCCCGAAAAGGATCCTTTTTCGTCACTCTAGAAACCTTGTTTGTCCTTTCCATTGCCCTCCCCAGTACTCTGTTTATCCTTGGTGTCTAGTGATCCACCACCCTCCAGTACCCCTGCCCCTACATTTCCCTGGTATCCAGTGGCACCCCCCCACCCTCTGATTGCCCTGCCCCTAATGAAATGTATTTCCCTGGTGTCTAGTGGCACCCCCCCACCTTCTAGTCACTGTCCCCTTATTTCTATGTTTCCGACACCGGGATGCCCATTCCCAGTGTCGGATGCGCCCCCGCAGCCCATTGTTTTGTTTCTTCACTGACATCGGGGTGCCCAATCCCCGTGCTGGCATTAAGAGTCACCCCTCGCAGTGTGGGACACTGGGGAGCCCACCCCCAGTGTCCCAAACTATTCTATTCATTACCCTGTAAAAAAGAAAACTGTCCCCAGATGTCTTTCTTTAAAAAAAGAAACTGTCCCTCATCGTCCCACCGTCCCCTCCCTCCCACTGAGTACTACCCACCCCCACCTTCCTTACCTTATGCTTGCCACCGGAGGTCCTGGGCTATCTTCTTCTGTGGACTGGGACACATCTGCTCTCTTCAAAGCCGAACTGCAAACTAAGGAATCAAGGTAAGAGCCTTATAATGTATTTCAGTAGCATTTGGAACCTATGTTGCTACCCTTGCCATTTTTGGGGGAATTTTTTTCACCAAATTTTCAACATGGCTTTTTTGGGATCCCAACTCATGAACACTGTAACAGTCGTTTCATTAATCAGGCCTGAAAAGTGATTTTGTGATTGCTGCATGAAATCACCTTTTGGGCCTGATTAGCTAAAATGACAGTTATAGATGTTCATGAGATGGGGTCCAAAAAACCATGTTGAAAATTTGGTGAAAATTCCTAAAAATGCCCGAGTTCTGCACGTTCATTGAAATTTTTTATGCACGCACCTAACTTTGGTAATTTTCAATATTTTGACTCCAAATTTTCAACATGGCCATTTTTTTACACCACCTCATGAACAGTACAACTGTCATGTTTCACATCCTGTCTGAAACGAGTTTTCATACCTGTGGCGTGGAATGGTATTTTGGCACAGGTTTGAAAATTTTCACCTACGGGGTTCATGAGGTGGGGTCATAAGAAGACTATATTGAAAATTTGGGGTCAAAATATGAAAAAATGCCAAAGGTATGAATATTCGTTGCAATTTCGCTACGTCTGCTTGTAACTTTGGAAATGTTACATATTTTTATCCCAGATTTTCAACATAGCCTTCTTATTACACCACCTCATGTATGTCCCAGCTGTCAATTTTCAAATCCTGGCCAAAATGTGTTTTTGCACCTGTGGCGCATAATGGCACTGCAGTTGCGCAGAATTACATTTTGGTGGGGATTTGGAAATTTTTTGTACTGGATAGATGACATGGGGTAATATGAAGGCTATGCTGACAGTTTGGTCACTGTTGTCCTATAAATGGAAGCTCAGGGCTCAGAGGGCCCTGTGCTTCCACAGCTACAGTACATGCTTTGCTTGCTTTATACAGCTACATATATACATATACTGTATATGCATCTAAGTAAAATAAGAATACTATTATACTATCTCAAAAGGTAAGGAAATAAATTGCAAAAAACTTTGTTAATGCATCAGTTAGGGTCAAAGTGACAAAAGTAGGGAAATGTGGGGTTAGGGTTTCTAATCCTAATGCCCCACCCTGCACAGACCAAGAGGCATCTGGGGGTGGGCACGGCATTGGGGTTGTCAGCCCTAACGCTCACCCCATTCTCCTATGCTATACCCACCAGCTTATTTTCTAATGGAATGGGGTGAGCGATAGGGCTGACTACCGCAATGCCGCCCCCTGACACCTCTTGGTCTGTGCAGGGTGGGGTGTTAGGGTTGGAAACTTTTGTCGCTTTAACCTAACCGATGCATTAACAAAGCTTTTTACAATTTATACCGCTATAAAAAAGGGACAAAAACTGAACTTAGTAACTGGCGACCAATTTGTCTACTAAATACAGATTGGAAACTATTGTTGAGGATTTTGTGGAAAAGATTGACAAAAGCAGCAAAACCTTGATCATGCCCTCACAGACTGGTATGGTGTCCGGTTGCTCCACTCAGTACAGCTTGTTTCTCCTGAGAGAATTATTTGAATGTGGGAACAGTAACGTGGCACAAGGCTTTCTCCTCTCTTTGGACCAGAAGAAATCTTTTGATTCTGTGCTACATAAGTTAATTTTTTTCTGTCTTAAGGGCATGTGAGATCCAAGATTTGTTTGTACAGTGACTAAAACTTCTGTATGAGTCTGTTTATCTTCTTTTGCTAATGGTGTTTTAGGTTCCCGATCGGAGATAAAAAAAAAAGGGGGTTCAATGGGGGTGCCTTTTAAGTCCTGTTTTATAGGTATTTTGCCCAGATCCCTGTTAAGGAAATTAGGCCAAGACAAGTCGAATTCCAGGATAGAAGGTGCCAGTGGTGACGAATTTCCATTTACCTCTGCTTATGCTGACGACTTGTGTGTCATACAGGAGAGGCATTCTGGACTTCAGGCAGTGTCATTGTCACAGGACTGCTCCCCTGGTTTCTGTTTCTAGTATTAGTCTTAATGTGTGGGAGTGCAAGTGGGAAGCCTGGAGGGGGCTCCAGTTCTGGAAGTGGGAGGAATTTACATCAGTCAGGATTCTCTGAAGGTCATCCCAGGGGTGACTTTCAGGGTCCCAAATTTGGTGGAGGCCAGTTGGAAAGAAAAACTGGAGTCTGCATGTTCTAAGATAGGAAAATGGAAATCTGGGCCAATGACGAGGGAAAAAATGAATTTTTACATTAAAAACTTTTATTGTCCCCATTTTTCTTTTTTTGTGTTGTTTCTTCTGCTCCTTCAGAATATGGAATCAAAACTATAACATTTTCTTTTGGCTGTTATGCTTAATCCTGTGTTTTGTTTTTCTTTATGGCAGATGTTTTCCCCTCTTACAAGGTGTATCCAAACCTTGAACCCCCCTTTTTTCAGACTATATGTCGTTCTTTTTTGGAATAGGGCAAGCGGGTGTATTTAGGGTAATTTGTAATGTACCGGGGAGTACGCCCTTGCATCTACTGGATTTCTTTAAAAAAGTTAAAATATGGGCACTTCAAATGGAAGATGTTAAGTGTCGTACTAGGAAAGAGTTGTACAAGATGATACTGGACACAAACTTTTTTCAGAACCCCACTTTCAGCTGTTCCCCCCAGAATACGGAGAAATATTTGATGGATCAGTTACTAGAACCACAAATCACACAGAAAATGTGGGATACTTTGTGTTGTCATGAGAAGTTGAATGTGAGGAGCTGTATGGGGAGGTAGCTGCAGAGTAAAAAACTGATAGCTGTACAATTGAGCAGACTAGATAGACCTTAGGGCCTATATCTGCTGACATTTTTCGTATGTTCGGATGTCACCAACATAAAAGTAAATCCATGATTTTTGCCTTTTGCTAGATTGTCACATGATCCTTTAAAGACGTGGAACATTTATTTTTTCATTGTGCATATACTGCTGGTTTCTGGAGGGAGGTGGCACGTGCTTGGAAATGTAATACATTTCAACACATGTCATATGAGGTTTTGATTTATGGGGACTTCAGGGGGGAGTGGACTAAATTCCATCCGAGTACTTTGCGGTAATAATAGCAGTCCTGAAATGGTGGATTTGGCAGAGCAAGTGTCAATTTATATTCCAGCAGAAATGCACCCAGCTTTCTATTCTAATTGCACATATAAATAAAGACTTGTTAACTATTTACTACAGGGAACAAAGGTCCCTTCCTTAGATCATAAATGACTGGTGGGTACACACTCCCTGGGTTCCTGGGTAAACTCCCTGATGTGATATAGGTAGTCATTCTGTATATACCTCCCACCCCATCCCATTCTCTCTCTAAACTGCGTCTTCCTACTCCTTGGCCACCTCCGCTCCCAACCTTCTCCAGGCAGGCCTGTAATCAGGACTCGACTGGGTGTGCACCCAGCAGTGTCTGGCCCTTGTAAGGTTTGCACCCCAGAGGGACAAATGTTTGCCTCTCCCTTATATCCACTGCCCTATCTCTCTCCCCTTGCAGACCAGGTTACCAGTACTCGCACTGGGTGTGTGCCCTGCCAAGTCTGGCCCTTGTTTTCTTTCGCCTTCCTGTCTCTGCTATGGGGCAATATTTATTTAATGTGTTGGTCTTCACCACACATTACAACTGTACATGTCCGTAATTGTCATTGTAAATCGCTGTATGATGTTTTATTTTATCTTTGTTGTGTATTCATCAGTTGTAATTACCCATTTCTCCCTTCCCCCAGGACATATCTGGAAACAAGCTTCTTTTAGCCCTGTGTGCCTTTCCTGGTGAAACTTTTAAAATAAATAAATATACTCAAGTTCTGTATACCATGCTTTGTTTTCTTTTTTTTCTTTTCTGATCCCTGTTATGAGAGGACCCATATTATTTTTGTTTGACACATAATTATGTTTATTTTTTCAGTTTTTTATTGATAAAAAAAATTCCCCTACTCTTTTCGAGAAATGCCATGGGATCTTTAATGTCAATGTGATCAACCACCATAACAGGCCGATGGGACCCTTGGTTTAACGTCTTTTCCAAAAGACAGCACCTAAAGAGTGCAACCCTCACCCTTCCAGCCCCCCACCCTCAAGCTACACTACAGTGTCAGCACTGGTCTTTAACCCAGGCTTCTGTTGTGAGGATGGAACCCATAGCCTTCCAATCTTCCAGCCTCAGAGGGAATTTGTTACTTTTGCCTTGGTTTCTTCACTGTGGTTATGTTATTGCTGTCTTGGCCTGTTCACTGAGGTTCTGTTTTTGCTGTCTTTTTTTCTTCATTGAGGCTCTGTTATTACTGTCTCTGTGTCTTCACTAAGGCTGTGTTATTGTTAACTTGATCTCAGTACAGAGGCTTGTTTTTTTTTTTTTCTGTTTTGGCCTCTTCGCTGAGACACTGTTATTTCTGTCTTGGTGTCTTTACTGAGGCTCTGTTATTGCTGTCACGGTCTCTGTACCGTGGCTGTATTATTTCTTGCTTTGCCTCTTTACTGAGGCTCTGTTATTACGGCTGCAGTAGGCAGAGCCTGCAGACGTTTGGCATGTACAAAAGGAGTGATGTCATGTTTTCTGTCTGTGGAACTGACTGAAGGTGTAAATAGTCTCCTCCGCCTTACCCTCCTCTGAGAAATGTTTTCCGCCCTCAAATAAATACGATTTCATGTTAGTCAATGGTTGTAGGGTACTATTTTCTTTATTAAATGGGCAGTACAAGAACTTGAACCTGAGTAGTGGAAGGCAGCATTCGTTTTTTGGGGAGTTAAGATCCACCCCCACGTCCACCCAAGAAGCTCCTAAAGATCCACCCCCACCTTTTTTTTTTTTTATTCATGTGGGAGGGACATGAGGTGGCTCTATTATGTTGCAACAACTGACTATCAGAGCTGCCTGGGTAAGTAATTAAGGAGTGCCTGAAACTGCATCTAGGCATATCCCCCTATACACACAAGTTCCTAAAGATCCACCCCACCTTTTTTTTTTATTCACGTGGGAGGGACATGAGGTGGATCTATCATGTTGGAACAAGACACACTAGTTTGGGACCTGGACCAAGCAACAGAACAAATTGGTGGAGTGACCGAGTTGTGGAGCCACTGCATTTTATTAAGGCCTAGGAGAACAGAAGGTACTTAGTGCCTTCAAATTGACTTAAAAACTCTTGGAACAACAGATTATCAGAGTCACCTGGGACCTCAGAAGGCAAGAGTAGTTAAGGAGTGCTGGAAAATATAGCTCCCAAGGAAAACAATAGACACAGCGTTCTGATTCAAGTTGAAGGAGCCACAGGTTTTTCTTAAATATTTATATACTAAAAACATAAAGTTCAGCTTTTGGAATTAACAATATTTGTTTACCATATTCAATATATATATAGCTATATATATCTATATACATATAGTTTGTCTTTTTAGTAGTTTCAAAACTTTGAAAGTATTGGTGTTAGTAATGCATATTTAACTGTAAAGACAATTAAAAAATGTGTTTCATGTGAGGACACATTTTTGGGGGGAGGGGGTTCAAATTATTTTAATCATGGGCACAGTACTTGGTAGACACAGGCCTTTGATGATAAAGTGTATTTTTTCTTTTAAGTTTGAGAAGTATGTATTGTATATAAGTGTAGCAGTGTTGTAAATGGGACTGGGGAATGAATAATGGTTAAGTGCCTAGAATTTGTTTTTAATATAATTGAGTTTATATGTGGCAAGTAGGTAGGGGATAGTGTTTTGAATATGGCAGTAGGACATATTTGTTAGGATAAACATATGCTGTCTTACAAATAAGAAACAATTGCAAGGGATACATTTTGCAAAACAGTGATATATATCATAGGGGTTTCTTTCACGTATTGTTGGAAGAATTAGCTATGGCTCATTTTTTACTGTTAGTACAAGGAGAGAAGAGAACATTGAACAAGAAAACAGTTGGTGATTTTAAAAGCTATTCTGATCAGAGCTGACATTAAAACATCTCAACTGTATTTTTTATTTTATGTTATCAGGGACACTAGAAACAGGATGTTAACACATCAGTGAGCACTGATGCCATTTGTCTGTGTTAGGGAAGTTGTGGGTGGAGTTGCCTTGCACATGTGAAAATATACCAGCTGCAGTTAACAACTACTTGTAGAAGCAAACGGCTGGGTGTTTTTTTTTCTCTCCCTACTTGCTTTTTACTAATATTATAAACTGAGCCAGGAAAAAAGTAAGACTGAACAGATCAGAGCTGACATTAAAAAATGTGATGTTACTAAGGTCTGTTGCATGCACCGTGCTTTCTTTTTCGTGGGAGGGGCATGAGGTGGATCTATCATGTTGGAGCAACTGACTATCAGAGCTGCCTAGGGAAGTAATTAAGGAGTCCCTGAAACTGCATCTAGGCTTATCTCCCCCCCCCAAAACACGCACACACGTAGACATGATGATTTTTTCTTTGTTTTTTAACTCTAAGCATGTCAATATTTAGCTCTTACAATATGGGCAAGTTGGGCATACAAATAAAATAGAAAAAAAAGGATCAAGCAGGTGCCTTTTCCTTTGTCAGATACATGCAGACAGAAGGTCACAAATCCTGTATGACAAGTTCATTATATGGATGTTTTCCATGTAAAACAGAAATTGTGTTAATGTCATGTCTGTAGCATCGTTTGTAGCCAGTAAACTATTATTTACATAGGTACTGTAAATGACAGTTTTAATTCGGAAATCCAGTCTTGATAAATTAGTTTTTTTAGCAGTTCTGTAAGATTTATGTCTCTCTGATGTAAGAGTGCATAGCATAGAAATGAAAGGGTTTCTGTAATTGATTGTTGTTTGCATGAGAAGTGGGCATGACAGTGGCATGCAGGAGTGAAGTCTAAATTGTTTCTTGGCCATTCTGGGATGTAAAGGTTAACACTGTTGTGTGAAGAGAATAAAGTCTTGTGTTTTTCTGCATTTGAATAGATTTAGTGCCTTGAAGTTAAAAGATATAAATATATATACACAGTGTCATGGGTGTGACCGGGAGCTTTAGCCACTCTTGAGGACCGACCTTTGCTAAAATCTGTTGAAACAGTTCTTCTATTTCTAAGCCTAATCTATCCTTTACTATTTCTAGTCCGTAAGGTTGGCCACCTGTGGGCACCCCTTTCTCCTTCCCTTAACTATGCTATAGTGTCCTCTTTAATTTTCATTTTTCCCCTCTTAGGTCCTAGTACAGAGAGGTTATTGTGGTGCTCTCCAAGTGTATGTAAAACAGATTGTGTTTATTGTTGTTAGATTTAGTATGTAATAACACTATGTTATAACATACCTTAATGTATATACCTTATGTTTATGAAACTGTAAATGTTGAAAATACCATGGCACTTGGTGTTTTGATAATGGTAAAAAGTACTAGGTGACTATTGTAGAAATTAAGCTAGTTGTGCTATTTAAAATGCATGTAAATTGTTGTAAACTTAACAAACCAGAAAGGTCATGATGATTTGCATATATCCCATGTTGCATTGCATTATGGAAGTATGTATGATGTTGTATTTCTTTGAAACTTGATTTGTTGCCAGTGCCCTTTGGGGTAGACCTTCTTTCAGTGATTCTGCATTGCGATTCTTTGTCTGTAGCTTTTTTGTTTTGTTTTTCTTTTTGGGCCCCCACTACCCAAGCAAATGGGGCCTGCATAGGGGTGGTGGCTACATCTCAACTAGTGAATTGGGATCAGAGATCGGTGTCAGTGGGTGCTGGCTAAGTGCAGAGAAAGGACATTCATAGTCTGTTGCTGCAAACTGATGTACTGAAGAAGGAATATGGCACTGCAGAAGCTTATTTCTTGTATTTTGAATAAACATCACACAGAGATTGTGTGTTGAACCTGAAGTTCGATGTCTGGTCCATCTGTTATCCCACAATCCCTCCACAGACTTGGTGTAAGAAGTAGGATAACTTGCTGGAAGCATCTGGACTGGCCGAAGAGGGACGTTTTCTGGTGGATATCGCCCAGATATCCCAGGTGGACCAATGCACCAGGAGCTGCCGGAGAAGAAAGTTCGTGGAGTTCGCCCCAGAACCATGGCTGACAGATGGCGAGTGGGCAGTGGCTGGAGGCAGATTGACTACACAGAGAGGCGGAACACTGGTGCCAGGTGCTCGAGAGGTTCCTGCTGGAGAACTTGGACAAACAGTCGGAGGAGGATTTTTTGTGGGCTCAGTTTGAGGAGGATCCCCTGACTGAGCAGGATATTCCTTTGTTTCCAGGATGTTACCTGTTGGGGGTCGGAGATGCAAGTATGGAACTTGAATGTGAGACCTTAGGTAAGACTGTGCCTAGTGATATTGTGCTGGGGTTGAAGACTTCAGGCAAGCAAGAAGAAGCCTGTGAGGCTGAAGGGACTTTTTCTTGTATTGATGCAGCTAAATCTATTAACAGTATTGACTGGGGTATAGTGCATGCTAAAATGCTAATATTGCCAAACTGTTACAGTATGTTAAAGTTAAGGAGGGTAGAGGTAATTTAAAAAAAAGTCACCCTTGGAAAAAAAGGGAAACTCTCACATAGGTCACAAGGTATTAGATGGTAACAGACGGCCGAAAATAGCACACTGATTAGAAGGATGTTTATTTACTAAGACACCACAGAGTTAACAGGTTTAGGAACCTGCTGTTTAACATTGCAGGGTATTCAGCATAAGAGGTTCCTTCGGGTCCTGTAGGTTTCTGTAGAAATCTGCCTGGGGATAAGATGACCAAGGATTTGGGGTCATAGTTTATAAAAGGTTGAAGTAGGAGAGTAGAAACTACTATTGCTCCTTCCATATTCCCTCAGATACTTTGTGTAAGAGAGAGGGGTAAAGTTAGTTGCAGGCAAGGCCAGATGTGGCTCTGCAATGGTCCCTTTCTATAGGCAAAAGTGTAGCATGTTTGGTCAGGGGGTGGGCCTGAAGTCAAAGAAAGAGATACCCAAGGGCAGACAAGGAGTCTGAGGTGGTATATATGTTTTAGTCTCTTATGAGTGAAAACCTACAGAGGAGAAGTGGGTGGAAAATAGATTGGAACCTGTGTTGGGGTAACACCTTGTGTGTCTACCCTCAGGTGTCTATATGTGTAACAAGAGAAACAAATCAAGAGTCATAGTGGGTTTATGCAGAGGAGTTGAACCTAGGAATGGGCCCCTGTTTAAAACTGACTTGTCTGTTGGGGTTGGAGCACCCCCAGAGAAAATCTTTCTATGGTACTGGACTTTATAGCCATCCAGATTTCAGATTTTTGGTTAAGAAATATAACAGACTTTCCCTAAGAGGAGATGACAAGGTACCATTAGTCTCTGTTGAGAAATGTTTATGCCTCAGGGTAAAGAATGATAATATCCATTATGTTTATGATAGAAAGTTTATCATTAATAGGGACCCTGAGACAGAGCTTCTGAAGATGGATGGCGTAAACTATATCCCTTCCTGGGACAGGAAGGTGGTAAGCAGTCTGCAATAACTGCGTCCCTCTTAAGGTGGGGGATATGTGACTGGGAGCTCCTGCCACTCTTGAGGACTGACCTTTGCTGAAATCTGTTGCAACAGTTCTTCTATTTCTAAGCCTAATCTATCTTTTAATTTCTAGTCCATAAGGTTGGCCACCTGTGGGCACCCCCTTCTCCCTCCCTTGGCTATGCTACAGTGTCCCCTTTAATTTTCATTTTTCCCTCTTAGGTCCCCGTACAGGGAGGTTATTGTGGTGACCTCCAAGTGTACGTAAAACAGATTGTTTATTGTTGGATTTAGTATGTAATAGCACTATGTCATAAAATACCTTGATGTATATACCTTATGTTTATGAAACCTGTAAATGTTGAAAATACCATCTCACTTGCTGTTTTGATAATGGTAAAAAGTACTAGGTGACTGTTATAGAAATTACGCTGGTTGTGCTATTTAAAATGCATGTAAATTGTTGTAAACTTAACAAACCAGAAAGGTCATGGTGATTTGCATATATCCCATGTTGCATTGCATTATGGAAGTATGTATGATGTTGTATTTCTTTGAAACTTGATTTGTTGCCAGTGCCCTTTGGGGTAGACCTTCTTTCAGTGATTCTGCATTGCGATTCTTTGTCTGTAGCTTTTTGTTTTGTTTTTCTTTTTGGGCCCCCACTACCCAAGCAAATGGGGCCTGCATAGGGGTGGTGGCTACATCTCAACTAGTGAATTGGGATCAGAGATCAGTGTCAGTGGGTGCTGGCTAAGTGCAGAGAAAGGACATTCATAGTCTGTTGCTGCAAACTGATGTACTGAAGGAGAAGTATGGCACTGCAGAAGCTTATTTCTTGTATTTTGAATAAACAACACATAGAGATTGTGTATTGAACCTGAAATTCGGTGTCTGGTCCATCTGTTATCCCACAACCCCTCCACAATGGGCACCTGAAAAGGAAGGAGATACTACTAAACTAAACGCTATTCTGATATTTTGTTTATTTATGTGTGAGATTTTAAGTGTAGTTTTGCCTAGGTCACAGACACATAAGCTATAAATAAGGATGGCTGTATTAGTCGAAGCTTGTAGCAGCAAAATAAAGCAAGAATGTTTTGGTTTTTTTCTTTAAATTGTTTAACCAACAGTGGCACACTAAGCTGAAAGCTTGTTTACAGGGGCAACCTGGGAGCACATGGAAGTTGTGACTTGCTCAGGGTCACCCAGTATGCAAGTGGGGACTGTGGGATTCAAACCCAGATCTCCAGATTTGCAATTAAGAGCCTTAAACTACTGTGCTATACTGCCTCCCTAGTTATGGCAATCATCTGTTTTATGGTTCATGATGTTGGTGTAGTAAGCATACAGTACTAACATACAAAAATGCTAGCAGAGTAGGCCTAGCAGGCTTTCATGTCTGCTTGTTTGGTCAGTCCCCACCCTGGGAGCTGACCTTGTTGCACCCCCCCCCGCCCTCTTGGGCTTCTCCCTTCCCAGTCCAAGGTATTCCTGCTTCATTGTACTTTGCTTCCACAACCCTTCCCTTGTATCTGTCCCACCCCCTCTTGAACCCCTTCACAGTCTCTGCCTCCACCAGCCCCCCAGGCAGCACATTCCATGGTTCTACCACCCTCTCAGTGAAGTAGCACCTTCTCCTTTCTCCCGAGTCTCCCCCCCTCCAGCTTCCACCCATGCACTCTAGTTGCCACCCTCCTTCCTTCGGAGCACCCTGGCTGCGCTTACCCTATTTACCCCCGTCATGTACTTGAAGACCTCTATCGTGTTCCTCCCTGTCCCTTTTCTCTTCCAATGTGTACATATTTAGCTCTTCTAGCCTCTCCCTATAGGTCCTTTCCCCCAGGCCCCAGATTGTTTTGGTTGCCTTCCTCTGGACCCTCTCCAGGAGTTCAATGTCCCTCTTTAAGCGTGGCCTCCAAAACTGCACGTAGTACTCGAGGTGCTGCCTCACCAAGCAGTTATACAGAGGGAGTATCACTTCCCTCCTTCTGGGGTGATCCCCCTAGCGATGCATCCCAGCATCATGTTGGCCTTGGCCGCTGCCCTCCTACAAGTCTCCGAGTTGTTCATCTTGACATCCACCACCACCCCCAGGTCCCTCTCAGCCATACAGCCATAGTAGCAGTACATTGCGTAGCAGATATAAAATGTCAATAAGCAGGTCATGCAGCAGATGTGCAGAGTAGTTACTGGAGCAAGAAATGTACAGCTGTCATTTTTTGACATCCTGTTCAAAATGTGTTTTTGCACCTGTGGTGCCAAATAGCACAGTCACTGTGCAAAATCTCCTTTCAGCTAATGAACTGATAATGTCACTGTTCATGCGGTGGGGTCACAAAAACCCCTTGCTGGAAACTTGGAGTGAAAAAACAAAAAACGCCCAGGGCATTAGGGTTTCTGACTAGAACACCCTGCACTGTAGGGACTGACAGGCATCGGGGTGTGACTTGGGATTGTCAGCAGCAATGTTCACGCCATTCCACCCCCATCCCCACCCTGCAGCCAGTGACACGTATCGCGGTGTGCCTTTGACTCTTCAGCCCCAAAGTTCACTTCATTCTCTTATACTGTACCCATTTCAGCGTATTTCATACTAACATACTAAAAAGCCAGCAGAATAGGCCAAATGGTTTGTCTTGTCTGCTCGAAAGCCAGCAACCTAATGGCTGCCTGCCTCACCACCCCCCTACCCCCCTCCCCAAGAGTGACTTTTCTAGATTTAGTTTCCCATTGTACCTGTCCCACTCCTTCTTGAAGCCCTCCACTGTGCCCTCCTCAACCAGCCTCCCTGGAAGCGCATTCCACGGCTCTATCACCCTCTCCGTGAAAAATGCTTCCCCGTTCCCCTTGTAATTTCCCCTCCAACTTCCACTCATGTCCCTGGTCATTCCCCCTTCTTTAGCCTAAACAACTCCCTGGTTCCACTCCAAATTATTCCCTTTACATACTTGAAAACCTCTTACATGTCTCCCCTATCCCTCCTCTCCTCCAGTGAATAAAGCCCGAGCTCTTCCAGTCTCTCCTCATAAGACTTCCCCTCCATACCCTGAATCATCCTGGTCGCTCTCCTCTGGACCCTTTCCAGCAGCGCTATGTCCTTCTTCAGATGAGGTCTCCAGAACTGCACACAGTACTCCAGCTGCGGCCTGACCAAGGCATTATATAGAGGGAGAATCATCTCTCTGCTTCTGGATGTAATTCCCCTGGCTATACAACCCAAAATCCTGTTTGCCTTGGCTGTAATTCTTCTACAGTTTTCAGAGTTATTCATTTTAACATCTACCACCACCCCTAAATCCCTTTCTCCCAATGTGGCATGCAGTGTGACCCCTCCCAGGGTACATACATGGCCTGGGTTTTTGACCCCCAAATGAAGAACCTTACGTTTCCCGGCATTAAATTTCAGTCCCCACCTCCTTGACCACCCCTCCAGGGTATCCAGATCTCCCTGGACTACCTCCCTCACTTCCTTACTGTCCACCAGTGCTCCCAATTTTGAATCATGTGCAAAAAGACAACCTATTTCTAACCCCCCTCCCTATATCCGAGACGTAGGCATTGAACAAAAGTGGCCCCAATACTGAACCTTGAGGGACTCCACTGATTACCTTCCTAGGGGAGGATAATATCCTATCCACCATTACCCTCTGTAAATGCCCCGAAAGCCAATTTTCAACCCAGTTTAGCTCCTGTTCTCCCACCCCCATCTCCCCATTTTGCTATCAGTCCACTATGAGGTACTGAATTGAACGCTTTGCTGAAATCTAGGTATAGGACATCCACTGGCCTATGTCTATCCAGGGCCTCTGTCACCCAATCATAAAACTCTGTGATGTTGGTCTGACACGATCTCCCTGGGACAAAACCATACTGTTTATCATCCTGGTGTCCTAGCCTTTCCAACTGCCCCCCAAGCCTCTCCTTGATAAAGCCCTCCTTTACTTTGCCCACTACAGATGTCAGACTGACCGGCCTATAATTCCCCATCTCCTCCCTAGACCCCCCCTTTATGTATAGGTACCACATAAGCCACCCTTCAGTCCTGTGGCACCCATCCCATCCGCAGAGAGATGTTAAAGAGTGCAGCCAATGGGGCTGCAGCACATCCGCCAATTCCTTCATAACCGTTGGATGTATTCCATCCGCTCCCGGCGCCTTATCAGTTTTCAGATTTCGAAGTGCCTCTCTCACCCTATCCACTGTGATTTCTCCCCCCAAAACCACTCCCTCATGTAACCTTCATACTCTTTCTTGGTCTGGTCTAGCCTGTGCCCCAATCTCATGCCATCCTATGGACTCAGACTGACCTCTCTCTTTTACTGGCTCCTCATCTCTCCCATCAGGCTGTAGGGATCTCTGATCTCCCTCTACAACTATTGAGGCAAAGTTCTCATTTAGCACCTTTGCCTGTTTTCCTGCTACCTGAGCCCATCCTCCCACAATCTTAATCCTATTGATCTGTGTCCTCTCGTTTCTCTTCTCTCTTATGTATCTATAGAATCCCTTCCTCCCCTTCCGGATATCCCTAGTCGGGTTTTTCTCCATCCCTGCCTTAGCGCCCCTCACCACTCTGGTGACCTTTCTGGCCAATAGTACATACTCCCCTCGCTCCTTATCCCCTCTAGAACGTTTGAAACGTACGTAGACAGCCTTTTTATCCCTCACCGCCTCCTGCACCTCCCTGGTCCACCAACATGGCTTGTTGGTTTTACCATGCTTACGCTTTATTTTAGTACAGGTCCTAGTAGCCTCTTGTACCCCTTCCTTAACGGTCTCCCACAATCTTCCAGCATCCATATCCGGTCTAGCCATGTCCAGCCTCTCCCTTAGAATCCTACCCATACCCACGAAGTCTGCTCCTCTGAAATCAATCACTAATGTGTAGTGGGTCCCCCCCAGATACAGCAGGAACCAAACTGTGGCATGGTCTCCACCACCAGTGGACTGCACACCTCCAGGCCCCTAATTTGTTCACTATTCGCTAGGACAACATCCAATATCCGCCCCATTCTAGTAGGTTGCCCTACCTGCTGAACCATCCTGAAAGACATCCATCAGTATCTGTTCCCTGGTTACAGAGGATATCATGGTGTCCCAGTCCCCCCTGGCATGTTAAGATCACCCATGATAACCACGCTTCCCTTTGCAAGGTCACAGTGAGCCTTGATGTTCTCATCCAACTGATCCTCCATAGCCTCCTCTATTGCAGGGGGCCTGTATACCACCCCAACTTCAATTTCTTCTCTTCCCTTCGTTTGCAGTGTTACCCAGATCACCTCCACACCCCCTCCAGCCTCCTCCACTCCACTAAGCATAATGTAATTTCTGACTATCAGGAACCCCCCCCCCTCCTTTTCCCACTCCCCTATCTTCCCTGAATATCTTGTAGCCCTCTAAGTTTAGGTCCCACTCATTTCTCTTGATTGGCCCATGTCTCTGTAATTGCTGCCACATCCACTGTTCCCTCAGCCAACATAGCTTGAAGTTCAGGCATTTTATTGCTCATGCTCCTGGCATTGATCAGGACTGTCCTCCACCCCAACTTCTCCCCTCTCTCTAGTCCCCTCAGCCCTGCACAATCCCTTTTCTGCCCAGTTTTCCTAGAATTCTTAACATAGTCTCTCTCACGCCTCTAGTACCCCTTATTTACCCTTATTACCTTTATTTACCCCTTATTATTATCGTACCCGTTATTTACCCTTATTACCCCATATTTCTTTATGGAATGGGGTGAGTGTAAAGTTTGAAAACCCCAAGGCACACTGCGACTCTTGTCTGTGTCTGCAGGGTAGGGTGAAGTGAAATGACGTGAGCGTTACGGGCAGTGACCCAAGGCACACCCAATGCCTTTCCATGTCTGTGGGGTTGGGGTGGGGTGAGAGGTGAGGTGGGAGTTAGCATCCTTCAATGTTCTCTGCCATTCCTATTCTGCCTGTCTGTGTGTGTGTGTGTGTGTGTGTGTGTGTGTGTGTGTGTTCTCTCTCTCTATGTCTATGTAATTATCTTTCTATTAATTGCATGTATCTCTGTTTTTACTGATTTCTAAAACAAACCTGCATATATCATTTGCCTGCACTCTGCGCACATACTTATGAAACTGTGCATATTTGTACTCCGCTTCTGCGTAGACCTCATACTTTCCTAATAGTCCCATTATCACAAGCATAACTACCTTGCCCTTATCAAAAGCGACCCCCTCTGAAAGTTAATATCACATTTTCTCCAACAGTCCATCATCATTACACTTGACTTCCTGACATCAGCACATTGCTTAAATATAACTTACATCACCTCATGGACAAAAACCCTGCTTCTCTTTAAAAAAAAACAAAAAAAAACTGTGTAAATAATCCCAAGGCTTGAACATATGCCAGCTATTTCTTTTTCATGTACTGCGACCTTCTACCATCATGGGGATTTGCATATGTTTCCCTTGATGCTTTGCATTATTGGGATATGTGCAATTGTGTTTTCTTTAAAATTTGGCTGTCTGTCCAATATCATCTGGGATAACACATACATCAGTGACATTTGTTCTGGGGTTCTTGTGTAAGCTTCCTATTCCTTCCATTAAAATGTACACTTCCATATATTTTCCTAATAATGTGTATGCCTTCCTTAGAACAGAAACTAAAACAAATCTTACTACTTACAAATCATTGTGTTGTTTCTCCATACCTCCTTAACAATTACACACAACTTCAGTAAACTTCATCATGCAGCCGTGGTGGATGTGATCAAAATTTGTTTTCTTCTGTCTTGGTTACCCAGTTCAGCTGTCAGTCCTGTGACAGGAATCAGTTGTTGCAGGAGTTGTGAAGTGGATGTGAAACTTCTGTGTTACGTGTGAGATGTAGGTTTCTTACAGGCAGGCATACCTCTCAACCTTTTGTCCCCTAAATGTGGAACATTGCCTGTCAAAATGTGGAACAAATGGGCAAAATGTGGAACACTTAGTCATATCTTTACCTAAGAAGCTCAAAACACTGTTAAAATGTTGCATTTATGTTCAGAAAGTCTGTTATTAATTGAATAATACATTTTTTGCATCCTTTACTATGGATTTTTGCTTTCAGATGTTGACTTTGAATGTGGAACAAGTCCTCACAATGTGGAACAGGGAGCTTTTGTGAAGTAAAATGAGGAACGTTCCTCGTAATGTGGTACAGTTGAGAGGTATGCAGGCAGGGTGTTTTACTTTTTCAGTTATTTTACTTGTACAGTATTTGACTGTTTTCAGGCCTATTTTTTTGATGGTTTAAAAAGACTTTTCAGCAAAATGGGGATTTTGGTTGTATGCAGGCCCACCACCTTCATAAACTGCTCACCGAACAGTGGCGCACCATGTAAATTGAGCAGAAAGCACTATCTTTAATTGTACTCTATCATCCTTTGGCTGAGACATTAAACAGAGGTGCCATCTTCCTGTACTGGTGGTTGTTTAGGTGGACGTTAAAAATCTATGGCATTTCTCGATAAGAGTAGGAGAATTTCCCCGGAGTCCTGGCCAGATTTCCCTGATTCACTAAAATACCACCAGCAGTTTAACCTGTTTCAGTTTTAGTTGGTTTGCATCTGTATACCCCCCTCCCCCGACAAGGCTGAAAATAGGTAGTATTGTCTAGCTCTCCTTTCCTGGTTAAAACAATCTAAAATAAAAAAATTACATATAAGGCTTTCAGCAAGAGTTCCAAATTGTGCCAGTTCTGGTGGCATGATCATCATTCTGTGATGAAGACTCTGGTCCACAAGGAATTGGACCGAGACCTTATTTCACATAGACCTGCAAACAGACATCCATGGTGGTCAACCGTTAAGTTATGACAACTTTAATTTACTATAGTGCTGAAGCACAAGCTATTTCAGCCTAGTTGAAATTAAATATAAAACATAAAATTCTGTAATGAATGTCTTTTTTTTTTTATTATTACTTTTTGGTGGTACCTGGCCATTGGGATATCTGCCCTGGTCACGGACCCCCGGGACCTCCACCCCTGGTCATAGCCTGCGCTTCTTCCCCAGTCACCCATGGCTTGCCCCCCAGAGGGTGGGGTTGTGGCACCAACCCTAACGCCAATTCTGGTATCTGGTCGGGTGAAGCGGCATCGGGCGATGAGAGGCCCAGGGCAGGGTGTCATCAAGGCAAGCCCGGCCCAGATTTTCTCTTCCCGTAGGGGGGCGGGGCGTGTAATGGCGATCAGCGTCCGCCCTGCCCCTGAAAGCGATCAAGTAGCGCACGGCAACCAGCCTCCGCTGGGTCGCCATTTGAACACTGATCACACTCTCCTCCTCCCCGGAGAAGAGAGCAGTCAAGACACTTGATCCTTCTCCCCCTGGCTGGCCCTCTGACAACCTGAGTCCGTTCCCGAACCCAGGTCGCCAGCGTCAGAAGCAGAAATCCAGCCGCTTCCCCAGTGGGCCGGCATGAATGTCATTTAACTTCATTTATAATAAAGAACATTTTGAGATAAAAACTCATCTCACTTCCACTTTTCAGTTAAACACTTGTTGCAAGGCTTATTGATTCCATTCTACTAGCTTGCGCTAATAGTGTTTGGTCTGTGGTTAGCACATTACTCATATGGAACCAGTTATTACCTTTTGCCCCATATCCTTCCACCCATGATAACTGTAACTCTATGGGAATGAATGACATCACGTGAGAATCGAGGCACACCCTAACTAAAATGATTGGCAGGTAGGCATGACTCTCCCTAGTTATCCTGTTGCTTTCATCTGCAAACAGCAGTTTACTGTCTCTGCGGGAACAGAAGACACACCATGGAGTGTCCTCTGCTACCTTCGGGGGACTAGAGCTTAGATGAATGCCTGTTTATTTGCAGCAGTAGGTTAGTTTGGCTTGAGCGTAGAGAAGAGAAATTTTTTCAGGAATAGTTATTTTGATTGCAGGTCTTTTGTGCTCAGCCAGCGGCAACTCCGTAGGCATCTCAAGGAGCTTTGCTGCTGGGAGCTAAGACTGCCAGAGGATGTAAATGCTTACACTGTGAGCTAGCATGAAATAATTCAGCGTAGGGTTGTAGTGTAACTGCCCATATGGTCACAGAGAAGACAGGAGGAAAGCAAGTGTTCAGGGGTTGGGGAAGGGGGGAATCCTCTAAAGTGGCCAACTTGGGTTCCAGAAATGCTAGGGAAGAGAGTAAAGAGAACAGAGGTATGGCGGACAAACAACCACCTGTTTGGGCTCCTTTTCTTCACCTTGGGGAAACTGAATTTCTAAAGTTGGCCTTTTTAAAGGCACAAAGCTATGTCAGCATGGGACAGCCACCTGTGAAAGGTGGAGGCCTTGTCATGGGGCCCTAGAAGGCTCAAATGAAACCTCACTAGGGGAAGCCTTATGTGCTGAGACAAACAGGTAGACACAGCAGCTTCATGTAAGGGATCTTTGGCACACCAGAAGATTCTTCTTTAGACACATCACTACAAACAAAAGTAAAAAACCGAGGTCTCCGTCCACAGAAAGCAATGACCAGGTTCTGGTCTGACTCCTCAGAGGATTCTGGATTATTTGCATCATCTTTCAAGTTGGAGGAGGATTTTGTGAAGGAAAGGAACTTTCAGGGCTTTGAAGTCCCTAGCCTCATTAGGCATGTACTGACAGATTTGGATTTGCAGAAGCCATGTCCAGCTAAAGACAATGTGGTGAAACTGTTCTCCAGAGAGTCTAATGATAGGGCCTTTACTGTACACCCTGATTTTGTTCAGGGGACCAGAAGGGAGTGGGACTCTGAGAAAAACTCCCCTGGTCCCAGAGTTTCAGTGAATGTGTATACCAGTAATTTTGATCAGTGTGATCTTAGTGCTTTCTTCACAGTCCCCAAAGCAGACCTAATCTTGGTGTCTCTTATCCAGTGGTCTGCCCTCCCAGCCAAGGGGTGTATTACCCTTAAGGACCCACAAGACAAATGGATGGATTCTTACATGAAGAAATCCCAGGATATTGCAGTGATATCCTCTGCATGGTCATTTATTTGCCTGTATGGCCAGAATGGCGGAAAGCATGGGTCTTGTAATTGTACCCAGTGCTGGAACGTTGTTAACTAAATGGTAGGGCTGTGTGCAGGTAGGGGTGTTGCTGTAACTAAGCATGATGAGATATCACAGTATATACCACTGATGATGATCTTGGTATTGTTTTGTTTTTTACAACAATAAATGATCAATTGACTTACCTTCACTGCTCTGTCCCCCTCTTAGCATGATTGAGATTCCAGATTCCCCACCTTCTAATTAACAGATTTTCACTTTTCCTGAAATTAGAAATGCTAAAAATGATCACGATACTAAACACATTGGGATATATTTGTTCAAATATTGCGATACTCACAGTTTACTACTGTGGCATTCTTATGCCCAAGTGGCAGCAGAATCAGGATAGGATCATGTCATTCCTTTGCTACAGTTCAGTTCATTATGGGCTATTCACCCTTGTGAGAGTTCCAGATCTCGGGAACCATTACAGGAAAATGAATGTTTACCAGTGTAAGGCAAGTTATTAATTTGGGGGGTTCAAAAAATATAAATAAAATCATGCTGTGGTATTCTGTTTCAGCAGCAGAGTGGCAACAAACTGTTGTGGGGAGAACTGCCCATAGCGAATTGACATGTCCTCACGTTCCTCACAAATGCCATGCTAGACTCGGTTACACTGGCCTGACTGTAGATCAGGCTTGGCTAAGTGATAGCACCATGGGAATGTCTGTGTTTGTTAGAGTGCAGCGAGGTGCCCTATCAACCCCTCCACCATAGAGTCCTCTGATTCACAATGAGAAGGGGCAGTTTCAGGACATGACTCACCTGTTTGGCCTGGCATCAGCCCTGAGGGTGTTCACCAGGATTATGGTGATCCTGGCTGTGTGTCTGAAAGAGAAGGTCCTCAGGGTACACCTATAGCGATACAATTAATTGGTTAGATCAAGGTAATTTCAGGAAGTCTTGATAGAGATACAGAAGGTCCCAGAAGTCTCCAGAGCCTTGGTTTGTGGTAAATTAAAAGAAAAGCTTGGTAATGCCTATGCAATAGCTCATTCACCTAGGGAATCATTTCCGGATGGACCTGGGTATGTGTTCCGTCAGGAGGTCAGGCTTCAAGGATTTCATGCCAGCCTTTTCAATCTCTTGGTGAGGCAACCTGTATTTATATGCAAAAGGATCCAGAAAGGGCTAGCAGCCCTAAATACAGCAAAGGCCCCTGGACTGGATGGGATGCATCTGAGGGTACTCGGGTAAACTGGCAGCAGAAATGGCTGATGCCCTGGTAGGATTTTTCAGTAGCTTACTTCAGACGGGGGTAGTTCCAAGGGACTTGGTGGTGGAGTTCCACTCCGTAAAGGGGGGACAAGGAACAAGTGGGGAACTACAGACCTGTCAGTCTTACCTCTGTAGTAGGGAAGCTGATGGAGTCATTGGTCAAAGAGGACATTGTGGGCTACCTGGAGAACAGTGGTCTTCCGGATAGTAAACGGTATAGGTTCGTGGTAGAGAGGTCTTCTCAGAGTAAACTGATCGTCTTCTTTAACTGGGTTATGAGGCATTGGACATGGGCTATGCTGTGGATCTACCATTCTTCAGCTTTAGCAATGCTTTTGACTTGATGCCTCACAGACGATTGCTGAAGAAGATGGAGGATCTGGGTGTACCTAGGGACATAGTAAGATGGGTAGGTAACTGACTGAAGAGGAGGTAGCAGAGAGTTCTGGTTAACGGGGTCAAGTCAGAGGAGAGGGAGGTCACAAGCAGGGTACCACAGGGATCTGTCCTAGGTCCGGTCCTCTTCAGTATATTCATCAGTGACGTTGGAGAAGGAATCCGAGGCAGGTTATGTCTCTTCGCAGATGACACTAAGTGGGAGGTTGGATAATGATGAGGGAATCGGGGAAATGCAGAGTGAACTGCAAAGATTAGAGAGATCGTCTGAGGTTTGGCAGTTGACGTTCAATACCAAGAAGTGCAGGCTGATGCACGTAGCGAAGGAGAACCTCAGGACAGAGCACTGGGTGGGTGGGGTAAGACATAGCACTACGACTGCGGAATGGGACCTAGGAGTTATCATTTGTGACTCCCTCAAACAATCAAGCCAGTGCAGCAAGGCCTGTAGTAAGAAAAACAGAATCCTGGGATATATCAGGAGTGGTATTGACAACAGGAGAAAAGAAGTAATACTACCTCTTTGTAGATAGTTGGTGAGGCCACACCTGGAGTACTGTGCCCAGTTCTGGAGTCCTTACCTCAGGAAAGATAAGGACAGGCTGGAGACGGTGCTGCGTAGGGTGACAAAGATTATTCAGGGCCAGCAGGACAGGTCATTAAAGGAGTGCCTAAAGGCACTGAACATGTACTAACATACTAAAACGCCAACAGAGTAGGCCTAACAGTCTTTCGTGTCTGCTCATTTAGTCAGTCCCCAACCTGGGATCTGACCTTGTTGTTCCCCACCCCTCGGCCTCTCCATTCCTAGTCTGAGATATTCCCCCTGTATTGGACTTTGCCAGCACAACCCTACCCCTGTACCTGTCCCAGCCCCTCGAGCCCCTCCACAGTCTCTGCCTCCACTAGTCCCCTGGGCAGGGCATTCCATTGTTCCATCCCTTCTCAGTGAAGTAGCACCTGCTCCTTTCCCCCCTGAGTCTTCCTCCCTCTAGCTTCCACCCGTGCCCTCTAGTTGACCCCCCTTTCCTTTGGTGCACCCTGACTGAGCCTCCCCTATTTAGCCCCTTCATGTACTTGAAGACCTCTTATCATGTCCCCCTGTTCCTCCTCTCCTCCTACGTATATATGTTGAGCCCCTCGAGCCTTTCCCCAAGCCCCAGATCATTTTAATTGCCCTGCTCTGGACCCTTTCCAGGAGTGCAGTGTCCCTTTTTAAGTGTGGCCTCCAAAACTGCACACAGTACTCAAGGTGCGGCCTAAGCAAGTAGTTGTACAGAGGGATTATCACTGCCCTCCTTCTGGGGGTAATGCCCCTAGCGAAGCATCCCAGTATCCTATTGGCTTTGGCCACTGTGCTCCTACAAGTCTCAGAGTTGTTCATTTTGACATCCACCACCACCCCAGGTCCCTCTCAGCCATCAAGACTTGAAGCATTACCCCCGCTGGAGACCAGATGGGAGAGGGGGATATGATGGAGACCTTCAGGTTCCTAAAAGGAATAAACAAGGTGAACTGCAGGGAATTATTTAACATGAGTAGCAGTTCAAGATGACAAGAGCATGACTGGAAATTGACAAGAAGGAGGTTCAGGAGGGATGCAAGAAATTATTTTACAGAAATGATGGTGGAACCGTGGAACAGTCTACCAGCTGAAGTGGTGGGTGCCAAAATGATTAATGGTGTCAGGCATGGTTGGGATAGAGAAAAGGGCATAGTAGTTACTCAGGGTGTCTGTAACGGGGACAGGAACAGGTGGTTGGAGTGGGGGAAGGGGGCATAGCCTGTATGGACATTAGGTCCTGGGGTTAGGTAGGAAACCATGGGCAGACTAGAGGGACATTTGTCTTTTTCAGCCATCGTTGTCTATGTTTCTGTGTTTTCTCAGGAGACGCACATTATGTCAGGTCCTGAGAGAAACTGACGACATACCTGGATCTGGTACCTGTGACTTCTGATTCTGGTGCGTCACTGGAGACGAGACTGCGGAACTTTCCTCCAGAGTTCAGGAAAGGTTTGTAGTGGTAGTAATCTAAAAGGAACCAGATATAGTAATAATTTAGGGTAATAAGGAACAAGAGGTTCCGCCATGTCGCCAACCCCTTCGCTCAGATCATCAGCCACAGGCGTCCTGGTAGTCCCCAAAATGTTCAGCTATGATCGGGGGAAAGACTGTCTCTTTTGAAACACTCTCCCAATTTGCATTTGAAGCTTTCATTTCCATGGACTATTCGAAAGAGCACTGTAAACACATTTAAAGGGTTCATTCATTTGTTCTGGCGCATGACAACTCTAGCATTACCTCTTGCACTGTGCACCTTGATTAACCTCCCTGGTCTGTTACAAGTGGGGCTCGTAAACTTGTATTATTGTTGCTATTCGGACATGTTGTCTTGGCCTGTTATCTTCCCCTTTGGGGTTGGAAGCATTGGTTATGTAAATGTATTTAAGTATTATTTGACTGTATAGCGCCCAATACATCATTGATCTGTGGGAACTTAACTCCTGTTAACCACATCTGAATTATATTATGTTTTCATTGTTTTGTTCTGCTCTGTCGACTGCACCGTGAATGATCCTGCTTATGTCTACCACTTGGAGACTGGCTTCTGTTGTCACATATTCCTTGCTTGTTCATGCCTTCTGTAATCTCCTGGGTCATACCTGTAAATAGGCATTCAAACCCCAGAAATCTCCCAGTATGATTAGACATATGCAGTCAGCTCAGAAGCTCTGACTGCCCATGCATATGTCTAATCATACAGGGAGATCCCTTGGAAGAAACAATATTACTGTGGTAAGTAATTTTTTCTTCTTCCTCCTTGTGCTGGTTGCAGGACATCTGCACTGCTGGGATCTTCCCTCCCAGGCATCCATCAGGAATCTCTGTGCTGTGATAAGCAAGCACCCGCCAAAGACACAAACAGTTGTCCCCAGTCAAAAAAAAGGCTGTTTGTGTTTTCCTCAGCCCTGTAGCTACTATGTCTGGTTTTCGGCGCTACCCCCTTGCTCCTCCAGACAAGCTGCATGATCCGCTTGGGTGGTCCTGGTGCAGGCCGAATGTGCGGTCATACTACAAGTGGGAAAATCTCGCTGATGCAATAAAATAATAAAAGCAAGGGAATAAACTCTGTCCTTGCTACTGCTGCTGCTGATCATAATGATGACTGGTGGTTTGGTATCCCTGATGAACTCTGGAGCAGATGAACTCTGGAGGCACGCTGTTGGTGGGGAGCCCAGACTATGCAACAAGGCCATGTCTGTGTCTTCAGTCCCACTGCAGGGTAGAGTTGATCATGGTGAAGCTCCCTGGTACAGTTAAGGAATGGTACTCAGAATGTTACTAAAGAAATAGAAAATGGAAAAAAAAAAGGGGGGGGTGCTGTGGAGCAAACTTGCTGAAAAGCCGTGCTTAATATTGGCTCCACATTTCTACGTCTTTTATTTTAAAAATTCTCGTTACTTTGACAAAAACTTGGAATTATTTCTACAGATCCTGTCAGCTTGACTAATAAGGAGCATATCGATATCAACTTTCACTATGGGGCATACAACTAAAGGTAGAGGAGGAGGAGGAGGAGGCTCTCAAACTCAACAGCATGTGGAGCAGCCAGCCCAAACATCGTCACTGGGCCTACAGGACTCTGCTAAATTACAGTGGCAGTCCTTAACGCTGTCCATGCAGGCCATAGATGGAAAAATGGCAGAGATTCTCAAATGACTCAGGGACCAAGACATTAAAATAGTCCGCTACTAAAACTGCCTCCTCCACAGAGACACAAGTGAATAAAGCACTGTCGGCTACCACCAAACTCGTTCAGGAGAATGGCCAGCTCCGTTATCATCTGGAAGCCGTTGAGAATGCACAGAGGGCCATGAATCTTCGGCTGGTTGGACTCCCCGAGGGTAGTGAGGGGTCTGACTTGGTGGGCTTTTTGAGAGAGTGGTTGTCTACGACTCTACAACTGCCCGCTGTTACGAGCACTGACTCCTCAATCCTACGGGCCTATTGAATTGCACTCGGAGCCGCAGAAGCTCAATCAGAGCTTCCAAGGGCAATTCCAATGGTTACTACAGGAGTCATGGTTTGGAACACCTATTTATAAGTGTCACGGAATGCCCAAAATCTTACTTTTAATGGTAAGACTCCATCTCTTTCCCTGTCTATCATTCATTTGCAACTAGAAGCCGACACAAGAAGTTTGATGGAGCCTGGGCCTGTCTCCATAGCCTGGGCGTTGTGCGCTCCCTCCTGATGCCAGCTTGCCGCCTCATACATTATGGAGGCCATATATTTCAGTATACTGACGTGTATGAAGCGGGTAAGAAGGTGGAATCCCTAGAAAGGGTTGTTTGCTGCTACCCCAAGATTCCCAGAGGATGACGCGAACGGTTATACACCATGAGGGGATAAACGTTTTTCTTTTCTCTCTCTCTTAGCCCTTTGCGTAGTTTGAACACAAACAGTTACTATAAAGGCATCGAAGGCTAAGTGTGAACTAGGATGGGGGTGATTGTGTTCACTGTTGATATTCATATAGTTCATTTTAAAACAAAAAGTTTGAGTGTGGGTAGAGCTTGCTCTAAAGGTTTATTAATATGTGTTCTTTTCCTCATGTAATTTTGATATCCCAGTGCCTGTGGTTCTCAGAAAAGATTTTACAGGTCCCTTATGTTTTGTTTCAAGTTTTGAGAACTTGTTTCTAGTCTTTACAGCTGATATTTTTCAAGTTTAGTAAGAGTGTATGATATTTTATTAAGAAAATGTTTATGACCCTTGTGATTGGTCTGTTACAAGGGTCCGTGGGAACTGTGGGGTTTGGACAGAGTGCTACCATTATGATCGGATGTTTAACATGCCTGGAGTGGCATCATATCAACTTAATTTTTGTTTATTTATTGAAATTTCGGATTAATACCTTTGAGCTGGAGAGCTTGTTTACAAAGGTTCCACATCGAAATACAAATACAGGTTGGATTCACAATATTCAAGAAAGGAACAGATTTAACAAGAGAGGACAGGTGTATAAGGTTCTGGATACAAGTAACAAAAGTGAGTCAAATTTACATCAAGTACACGTGCAACAAAGAGGCAAATTAAGTGTGGATAACAAGAGGTACTATGCTTGAAGGCTGATGGCACGATTAAAAGGGGCAGGTAGAGAAAGGACCTTGGAAAGGGGGTGTTTAAGAGAGCATGGGGGGATTGAAAAATAGCTTGAGGGAGGGGCAGAAAAGGAGGTTACATGGGATTAAAAATTAGATGGAGGGGCAGAAGAAGTGGTTACATGGGAAGGGGGGATTGAAAAGTGAGGAGATCCACCTGTAGGGTTTCATTAGTAAAGGATTGGAGAGAAGATGGGATTTTGGTAATTAGGGTTGGGATTGGTAGGGCAAGAGAAATGGGGGGGGGGGAGTTACTAGCAGTTGAATCTAACATTTCTCTTTGGATGATCGCCTCATTCTTGTGAGGTGCAGCTATTGTGAACAATTATTTTGGACTGTGCGGTAATACCCCACCTCCTTACACCAGTCTGCTTAGATTGCCTTTCTTTTCTTTTTTTTTTTTTTGAAATTTCTTTTTGTCTCCTCCTACGTCCTGCCAGAGCCACCCCTTCAGGAGTTGCCAATGAAACCCATCCCTGCCACTGACTTACCTGCTGCTTAGGGTCCCTCATCTTACTGTGGATTACCCCCTGGGTGGGACGAACCCCTGTACCTTAATTTCTTCTCCGGTCCCCGAGACAGTGGCAGTCGGTGGCACATTGAGACGGGGTTCGACGCTCCGTCTCCCGGCTCTGAAGGGTGATTTTTCCCTGTTCTGTGAGGACGTTGCTAGCCCTTGACGTCAAGGCGCGAGCACTGACGTCCGCAGCGTCCTCCCCCTGATGATGCAGCCCCTAGAGGTGATTGGTCCACAGGCCGCCACCCGTGACCAATCAAACCCCTGAGGTGCTGAGGAGCTGTCATGCCCCCAGCCTCCGCCAGAGGTCACCGCTCGCTGGGAGGGATCCCCCCCCTCCCCCCGGAGAAGGCGAGCTGTCGTTGGGCACTCAATCTTTCTCCCCTGGCTGACCCCAGCGTCCGAGTCCGCTCCGAACCCGGTCGCCGGGCGTGGTGCGAGGTGTGGCGTCCAGCGCCTCAACCCTCAGCGCCACCAGGCTGACATGCCTTTATTTTCTATATTCCATTGGATGGTTCCTTGAACTTAACTGTGTGAGCCTGGTAGGCAGTATTTACTGTGTGTTGTTTTATATTTTAAAACAATAAAATATAAGTATAAGAAAAAAAGAAAATGGAAAAAAAAGTTATTGTGACCCAGTTACCAAGCTGCCTGAAGACGTCTGCTTTCTTGGAGGCATGATGAAGACTGGCACGATCCACTGTGGGTGGGGCATGTGTCCACTGTGCTGAAAGTTGACTTCCTGCCCCTATGGAAGCCTGGGAGGGAACATCCCAGTAGTGTATAAGCCCTGTGACCAGCAGTCGGAGAAAGAAAATTTACAGGTATTTAAATTTCGGTTTAATTTGCCTAATGTACCCTACCCGGTAAACAAAAACAGATAAATAAATGTGCACCCCAACCAGAGGACTGCCTCTGAGGGAGAACCAGTCATCAGTGATCCAAATAGATGCTAGCTCAAAAGGTTGGGGACATCAGTGAGAGACCGACAGTCTCTGGGAATGTGGTCCTAGTTGGAAAGGTGAAAGGTCATAAACATTCTGGAAGCAAGAGCTATAGGAAAAGCCTTGCTTTGCAGGCCAGATCAAAAAACAAACAAACAAGGAATTACTGGTTCAGTTGGAAAACAGATTGGCTGTGGCCTGCATCGGGTGCCAGGGGGGCAAGCAAAGGCACGTCATATAAAGAAGGTAAGGCCCATTCTCCGGTGGATGGAGCGGCACTTTCTGTTCTTGAAGGCAGTGTACCTGCCAGGCAAAGAACTGTCAGAGCAGACTGGCTAAGCAGGGGTCTATTTTACATAATGGTAATCCACAGAGTCAGTAAAGGTTGCATCCAGAAAGAACAGGCAGGTTTGCAGGTTCTGCTCTAGGACGCGTGATCTGTTTGGATGAAGGACCGATTCTGTCTTGTTTTCATAGATGGCACAAGGACCTGAACTATGCCTTCCCCTAACTCTCAGTAGTGGCTGTAGTTCTCTAGAAGATCAGGTTGGGCGATGCAGAGGTAACTGAAATACTTCCATATGGAGTTGGCCTCTTGGTGCAGCGGTAGAGCTGTTGCTCATGACTCCGGCGACCTAGGTTTGGGAATGAGTCTGGGTCATGAGGGTCCGGCTTGTGGGGGGTGGGGGAGGAGGAGGACCACGAGTTTCACAGGATGGTCTCCTCCTCTGAGGAAGGAGGGTCAATGTTTTGCAAGTTAGAGCAAAAGGGCTAAATGCCTCATCCTCCACATAGTCAGCTGGACTAAAGATGATATCAGAGAAGCGTACAGAGTGGCTGGAAAATCTGTGCCAGAGGTGCTGGAGTGACATTTCACCACGTCTGTGGTCTACCTTTATCCTTGCCACACACCCTCAAATACTCTGGTCTCATTTCACTCACCTCCCCCTTGCTACTCTATTCTCAGCCCCTAGCCACCTAGGTTTCCTTCACTGCCTTATTGTCACCTCACCTAGCCCCCCCCCCCCCGCAGATACTTCCAAAATCCTCATCCCATCACAAATGCCCTAAACTCCACTCACTCATAATAGCACTCCTCTCACTTGCATCTGGAAATGTTCATCCCAGTCCTGGTCCCACTACACACACCTCTGCCAGTTGCAATCCTTCCACTAACGTGTCAACATCCCCCATCCCCTCTGCCCTCCCCTAGGGCCTGAAAATCCTCCACTTAAACATCTGCAGTCTTGTGACAAAAACTGGCCTTTTACATCCTATGATAATCTGTCTCACTCGATCTCACCATTAATATCCCAGGTTGTTCTATAATCAGGCAGGATAGAACTGGAAGGGGTGGCGGAGTAGCCATGTATGTCCTGTCCTCACTTCAGTTCTCAACCATTCTATCATCCTTATTACCCTCTGCCTATGAAGCACTTGTAGTAAATATTACCTTGCCTTTTTTCTCCCTTATCTTCATAGCTGGCATCTACTGTCAACCTGGCTCCAAGGCATCCGATACTTTGGATTTCATTACCTCCATAACCTCCTTCTCACGTAAAGGCGAGCTATACATCCTGGGTGATGATAACCAAAACTGGCTATCACCAGCAACTGTCAAGACACAAAATTACATCACGGGCCCTCAGTCTCTCCCAACTCATTCTGGAACCCACCCGCCTAAATCATAAAAAACTTAACCACTCCCTGATAGACTGGGCTCTCACCTCTCACCCCCACAGAGTCATTAAATCAGGCATCCTCCCGGATGCCCTCAGTGATCATCACCCAATCTTCTTAGTCAGGAAAGTCCATAGACCTAAACTGCCTCACAAAATTCTGCATCTCCGCCCCTTCAACTCCTTAGACCTTAATCCCCCTTCTTAAAGAACTGGTCAGCTCTGATTGGTCCCCTATTGCCTTTGCCCCTTCCATTGACCAAGCCCTCGCTTATTTTAAAGATAAATTTCTAACTACATGGAACTCCTACGCTCCATTCAGACACACTAGAGTTCGTGGCAACCATCATCCCTGGGTCTCCCCTGAGTTACTGACCCGTCTCAGGGAGCGAGACAAAGCTTGGAGGAAACATATGGCCTCCCAGCTTCCCCCACACCATGCCAGGTATCGCATGTTAAGAAATGCTTGCACAAAAGCTACCAGACTTGCCAAGTCTGAATATTTGAAATCATCTTTTCTCAAAAAACATCAATTCCCTCTCCAAATTCTGGAAAGCAGTCCATGCCTTATTCTCTACCCCTTCACATCCGCCTCCCCCTGTGCTTAAAATAAACAACTCATTGGTCTCCAAACCGTGCACAGTGGCTCAAGAGTATAACACCTATTATACCTCTTGCGCCACAGCACTTCTAAAGTCACTCCCCTCTAACCTCCCCCCCCCTCCTCATCCTCCCACACCCAGCACTCAACCCCTCCATGCTCACCCTTCCTTCTCCTTTGCTGCGGTCTCCCCAGAAGAAATACTAACGGCCCTTCTCTCTCTTAATCCTTCCAAAGGCTCATCGCTGGATGACCTTGACCCTAAACTCCTCTACCTTTCAACTTCTGCTATAGCTTACCCTCTCTCCTTAATCCTAAATCTTTCCTTCTCGTCCTCATCTGTCCCTTCATCCTGGAAACATGCAGTGGTCCTCCCTCCTCCAAAGGGTGGTGACCCCTCCTGCTCTGCAAATTTTTGCCCAATCTCCCTCCTCCCTGCCCTTGCTAAACTCCAAGAACACCTGGTCCTCTCTCAACTAACCTCTTTCCTCGATGAATCTTCCTTTTGTACCCCGTTCCAATCTGGTTTTTAGAAGAACTACTCCAGTTCCACTGCCCTACTCAGGCTCTCTTGACTTCATCCTTACTGGGATGGATAATGACCTCATTACCTCTGCCATCTTTGTCGACCTCACTAAGGTGTTCGACACAGTCTCTCATGCCCTACTTCTTGACTCCCTTACGGCTACTGGGTTGTCTACTTCTGCCCAAAACTGGCTTAGAGCTTACCTGTCGGACAGAACACAATCAGTCAAGATCCAGGATACAATCTCTCTTCCCCCCCACCCCCATTTCCACTGGAGTCCCACAGGGCTTGGTGCTTGGGCCCATTCTCTTCTCCATCTTCCTAAACGACTTAACCTCAGTATGCTCCCCCTCCACCTCTATCCATATGTATGCTGACGACACTGTCCTGTTTTTGTCTGGCAAATGCCCTGCTGATGTTGCAACCACCCTTCAACTTTACTTCCATCAGGTTCAGTTATGGTTTGCCTCGCATCAGCTGTTCCTAAATGTCAAGAAGACTGTCTCCATGACCTTTGGCACTAGGCAGAGACTCTCTAGACTTCACCCTTTACCGTCTTTCCATACCCTTGATGGGACAATCCTAGAGGACACCTCCTCATTCAGATACCTTGCGGTTTGGTTGGACCAACATCTCGGCTTCTCTGGCCGCATTGATGCCATCCTGAAAAAATTGTGCCCCAAGCTTGGTGCCTTATTCAGGAACCGTAGTTGCATCCCTCATACAGCACAGCGTGAACTAGTCCAGAAGATGATCCTCCCCATTTTTGACTACTGTGATGTAGTCTGTGGTGCCGCTCCCAAATCCTCCCTAACCAGATTGGACACTCTAACTCCTTCTGTCGATTTGCCCTTGATGCTCCATCACGCACTCATCACTGTGACCTCTACCACACCATCTCCCTTCCCCTGCTTGCCAACAGGTGCCTCACTCATTGTGCCAAACTCACTTCTAAATTTTGGTTAGAAGAACTTTCCTCCTACCTCTCATGCTCACTCCCCCAGATCCTCTGTCACTTGCACTTTGTTGGTCCCCCATCGAACCACTCTCATCGGTTAGTCAGACTTTACCCATTGTGTCCCTCAAATCTGGAACCCCCCCAAAATACGGCACTCCTACTCCCTTGCCTCTGCCTTACATAACTTTCTCTCATCTAACTGCTTCTGCTGTAACCCTCCTTAACTGTCCTCCTATGCCTCTGCTCCTCTCCATGACTCACATCACTTATTAAGCCTTCCACCCCCCCCGAGCCTGCATCTCAGCACACTCTCTTCTCCCTTCACCACTATGTACTGTTCCTCAGATATGCCACTTCTAATTAAATGCATATTTCACAGGTATGATATATTTAATTGTATGTTATGTCACAAATGTGACTGTGTGATTATATTTTTTAACTGTATGTCTTGTTACAAATGTAATTGAATGTTTAATTTCTCAGATATGTTAAATGTTAAACTGTATGTCTAGTTCTTCATCCAATTATAACCCCCCCACCCCCGGTCGCACCGGGAGACGAGCAGTGTGCCTTCCTGGTGAAACATTTCAATAAATAAATAAATACCTCTTTGGTAGTGAGAATTTTAGCATCTCCGGGTAACTGCTCCCCTTTAAGGAGGAAAGTACTCCATGCAGGCTGTGTTTCCCCAGTAGGCATTTAATGTTGTGTGAGGCATCCATATGCAGGGTATGAAATTCGTGAAAAAAAGTACATGCCCACTTGGGCATGTAAGAAGAAAATGTACATGCCCAATAAACTATTTACATGCCGCCCCTTAGTTAACATAATTTTAAATGTCATCTTCACTGGACCAAGCACTTTCGTTTTCATCACCACTAGGGCTGGCAGAAGCAGCATGCACTGACAGTGTTCTGGAGCCATAAGCTTTGGTAGTGAGCCTTCTTTTGCCATTTTTCCACCACAGTGATATAGCACCTTCAGGGTTATAGTCACTAAGCTGGGGTCCATTGAGAGATATAGACATTAGGTCGTGTAGGGTGTCTGGGCGTAATCCAACCCTCCAGTCATTTTTTTATTCTTCCCATTAGAGAGAAGCCTTGTTCTGCAGCAGCAGTGTGAACAGGAATCAGGAGGATGATTCTGACAATGGCCAGCACATTTCGAAATTGTTGATCGTGCACATCCGCAAGAATCACTTTCTGCCACAATTTCAGAGACTTACAACTTTCGACAGACAGCAAGTGGAGTACGTGCTTTTTTAAGTCTAGCCACTCCAGCAGTACCAAAGTAACATCAACTCCACGAGATTCTAGGACCACTTTATAGTGATCAACAATTGTTTGAATTGCTTGATCTCCATATGTTTCAAGTGCCTCTGTGGATGTTGACCAGGACTGAAAATGTAAAACTCTTGCAGCTAGTAGCACTTTATTGGTCGTGAAGGACTGAAAGCGAGATTCAATGTGCTGTGACGTTTTCTGAAGAATTTTTTTGATCTCTGAAATTGTGGCTTCTACAATGTCTGAAGGAGAACCTGATCTGTGCCTGCTAGTTTCATTAGTTAAGTCAACACTGTTGTACTGAGTTAGGTTCTCATTTACAGATGTAAGTGTTATGCGGTGAAGAGTTTCCTGATTCGAGAGACCATTTAGTTTTTGAATTGTGCTTTCTACTCTGCTGTGAACTTTTTCAACAGTGGCATCCTCTTGCTGAAAGCACAGACTAAGAGCAGATAAGTAACCAAAAAACACTTTCAGAAAGTTCATGTATATAACACATTTTAAAGTCTTAAGCACTTTAAGTGTTCCTAGTGCTTTTTGGCCATGATCCTGCTTGTTTGTCAGTGACACGTGTTCGAGGTGAGGCACTAATGCAGCCCAGTTCCTTTCAAGGGCAGAAATGGCCCGTTCTCTGTGTGCAAGCCACCTAATGCCACCAGTGTTAACTGGTTTAACCACATTAATATTTAAAAGGGATCCCGTTTCCTGTAGGCCTTTCCAACTTTTTGGTGACCTGTGGTAAAACGAGTAAATGTTCAGCAGAAGTTGTTCTAATGACTTGTAAAAGGGACAGTCTCTGAACGAATCCTTTACAGCAAGCTCTAAACGATGTGCACAGCAGTGTATGTCAATGAGGTGTGGGCACTGGCAATCTTGCTTTATTCGCGTAAGGACACCTGAAGTGCTCCCCAACATTACAGCAGCACCATCAAATGTCGCACTTATCAGCTTATGTTTCCAACCACCATCCTTTAAACCACCTTCACTCTCTATAGCATCCATGACAGTATTTAAAATGCTTTCTGTATTAGGGACACTGACTGGTTTCAGTGCAAGAAATTGTGTTACAGGCAGGCCATTTTCAAAAACACGTACATAAATGCCCTCCTCCTCAGTCACACTTTTATCTGTGCAGGAATCAACAAGAAAAGAAAAGAAGTCATTGTCGTGTAGTAGACTAGCAGTAGTGCTTTGAATATCTTGGGCAATATAGTGAATGAAGACACAGCATTGCTTGTCACTACTGTAACTGTGACTCATAGCACCATCCCCATGATTTCTTCTTTGTAAATCTATCAACCCAGGAAAATCCCTGAAAGGCCTTTCGGTCCTGGCAACGTAATATGCAGTACAGAACAATTTACAAATTTGATCCATTTCTTTTTTGTTCCATTAATTGTATGGATTTCTCTATTGGTCTTTCTTCAACTTTTGTTTTATTTGCAATGTATGCCCTCTCAGCATTTTTGTGTGCTACGGACACTTCATGTGCTGAGATAATGTGTATTCTAAAAGTACTGCATCCAGTTCTGAAATTATTTTTGCTTTGACTTTTATTGTAATTCTGACACCATGTACAGGACATTGCACATTTATCTGTGTCATAGGCAAGCCACTGCCTGCCTTTTTTCCATGACTCTTGAAATTTTCGAACTTTTTGGGCCTTAACTGGGTTTTCAGTATGAGTAGCATCACATGTGGACCCATCAGTGGTTACAGCAGTTTGACTGTCTGGGCAAGGAGGTGGTGGAGTTAGTCCAGTAGCTGAAGTGCTTGTGGTGGTGGTGCTAGTTCTTGCTACTGGGGAATCCTCAGCTCCCACAGTCTCGTCAGTACGCTTTCTCTTAAATCCAAATTTAAAAAGACTCATGGCTGCGGTGCTCTGTGCTCGTGGGTGTGGCAGCAGCTAGCTGTGCAGACTGGTAGCACGAAGTGGCTCTGTGCTCGTGGGTGTGGCAGCAGCTAGCTGTGCAGACTGGTAGCACGAAGTGGCTCTGTGCTCGTGGGTGTGGCAGCAGCTAGCTGTGCAGACTGGTAGCACTAAGTGGCTCTGTGCTCGTGCGTGTGGCAGCAGCTAGCTGTGCAGACTGGTAGCACTAAGTGGCACGCACTTGCACAGAAGAGTAGCAGAAGTGATTGTCCAAGCTACACTGTTAGGCTATGCTACTGGTGCTAATCTTGTAAGTTAACACACAGAGAATGTTACTTTGTGTGCTGATGTTAACTTAAACTTAGCTGTCTGTGAATTGATTCAGTTGTCAATAGATGCACTGTCTATGCACAAGAAAAACTGCTTGTGTGTTTGTCTCTTTGCTGGACAATAATAATAAAATAAATACAACAAGAAAAAATGTGTGTTGTCCGATTTATTTAAGTACAGGTCGGTGGTGCTTATTTGCTCACAGACAGTTGCCCAGCCCAGCCCTTTATGGCTTCAAATAACCTTAATTTTCCCTTTTAGAATTGGCCCAATAAATCCCAAGTAGCTTTTAAAAAAGCTGTCCAGGCCTTAACAAAACCTTTTTAGATTACTTATGGAATGGGATTAATAGGCTTTACTTTAACAATAATAACTCAGATCAGATCCCAGTATTTAGATAGGTGGTAGTCCAACCACAGAGCAGCTCACTCATAAAAAAAAGTTTTAGTCTGTAAGACATTTTTAACAGTAGATCTCTGCTGTCTATGGATTTTTAGGGCAGTCCACAAGTAGCTGGGGAAAAAAGCTTTTAATAAATGTTTTTTTATAACTGATCCGGGATCCCTGGAATGTACAAAGTTAGACCACTCAGAGTAGGTAGCTTGTACAAAAATATTTAATACATCATTTCATTTTTTATAACCAGTAACTACAGTAATCCCTGCATTTAGATTTTAGTTGGTCCACACTACGGTAGCTTGCAAAACAGCTAGTTTAACACATGAAAACAAATCCCTGGACCCTGAATTTACATTTTAGTTGGTCCACCACACTCAGATGAATATATGTATTTTTTTTTACATCAGTCTCCACTCCCAAGCAATTTCTACACAGCAGGGCAAGTGCAGGCAGGCATCACCCCTTCTCAACCTTTTATTGTTTATTAGGTAGACATAAAAGACACTGGCAGTAATTACTGAGTACTACTACTACTACTACTTGTTTTACAACAAGAATAGCTGCCCAGCATGTTACTGTTAGTATAGTAACTAGGTGAGTGAGCAAGTTCCTTTAATCACAAAAACGTCTTAATTCTTAAAAATATTATAGCCAGTGTCACACTGTCACCCAGCCACCTTAATATCCAAGAAAATATTTATTTTATATGGCCATGTAGTAACTGTAGATTCCTTCACAGTTTGCTTTAATCTGAGTGGTCTCCTGAGACTGAGTCCCCTTTCTCTCTATGTATTTGCCATTACAAGTTACTAGTACTGTCTCAACAAATCCAGCACAGAAGTACAACAGAATTATTTACTTTTTGAGCACTTTTAATTTATTTTGCTGGTTTGGTAGTGTATTTAGAGAGACAGCTTAGTCTTCACTCGGTGTCCGCACTGCTTCACCAAGAGTCTGCAGTCAGTGTCCCATACCCCCTCTATTACAGACTGGCTGCCTCTGGTTTTCAGCCAACAAAGCAACGCAGAGCAGTTAAGCAGACTTTTATTAGAGTTAGAAAACGTCTGGACTGTGTCTGCTTTGCTAGTTACTGTTCTTTTTTTTACCCTAGGTTTGCTTTCTTTCACTATCTTTTCTCCTGCAAATTTCCTTCCCTCCTGAGTCCAGATCCTCGGTCTCACAGACACACTTCTCTCCTCTCTGGCTCTCCCTGTTTACTTATATTTCCTCCTTTCTGCACCTACAGATTATTATTTTTTTTAAGTTATTACTTTTTCTCTGATTTACTTTCCCTCCTGATTGGAGAGACCCTCGAGATCTCACACAAACTCGCTCCTCTCCTTCCTGACTGCCCCTACTTCCTTATATTCCCCGCCTCCCGTTTGTTATTTCGTTTACTGAATCAGGCAATCAGCCCTTAAAAGGGCTTTTAGTTATTTTTTTTTACACTGGCAATCGCGATCAGCGTTTGAAAAGGCTGGCGGTAGCAGACAACTGCTGCAGCACGACCTCTATGCCCGAGTGCAAGCCATGGAATGGCGCGCTATGCTGGGTCCTCATGTCACGCTGTCTGGAGGGGCTGGGTGACTAGTTCATAAAAGGGCACCTATTGGTGCATCTTCGTGCTGCAGCCCACCTCCAAGCGTGACCGAGGGACCCCTGAAGACCTGATTGGCTGATCTCTGTGCCACTCAGTTGTGTGGGATGGCTTGGCACAAAGCTCCTCTCCTCCGCGGGTGAAGCAGACAGGCAGTCAGCTGACATCCCGAAGATCACACTCGTGATCTGCTCCAGAGATGTCAGCTCTGCGTCTGAGCTCATCGGGCAACTCCCCTGCTGCCAGAGAAAGTGAAAAAAAAAAGTCAAGTTCTGGAGATGGGGGGAAAAAAAACGGAAGCCTGCAGAAATACCTTAGGTGCCCAAAGGGGCAGGCGCTTAACAGCTGTAGGTGTTCTGAAGCAAAAGTGCCTGCCCTGGGGCACCTAAGGTATAGGAATTTCGCACCCTATCCATATGAGTACTTAGTGCACCGTTTTAGGAGATGTTACAGTATGTTTTATTTTGTCTTTTTCTATTCCTACCCATTACTTTGGAACAGCTGTTTTCAAGGGTATTCCGATTTTAAGGGATACTGCTTGCTGTATCCCATAGTCACAGGTCTTCCAAATGGAAGGATATCGGGGTAACGGAGAATCTGTAATTTCTTACCTCAGAAATTCAGTTTCCCAGAGTACTCCATATGCTGCCATCTGCTTCCATCCCCACCCCATATAAATAGTTAATTGCTTTGTGGCTGGGCAAGTTTAACGTTTACTAGGGAGGAATTATAGAGTTGGTGAGATTTTTGTGTAAGATTGGATACGTTTGGCGCTTTGTGGAGGATATGGTGGTTTGTTTGGCTGGGTTCCTGCTCTGGCAATAAGCAACTGATGTACTTACCTGTCAGTCATTTTAGTTAAAGTGTGCTTCTGTTCTTACGTGACCCCAGACGTTCCCATAGAGAAGAGCTGTTCCAGATGGAAGGATATGGGGTACCCTGACAAACTGAATTTACAAAGTAAAAAAAAATTACCTATGTCTGAAAGCATGTTTGGATTCAGTAGCTATGACTAGCAACATGCAGGGTTGGCCGTTTGGCTTGTAACAGTTTCTTCGAGTATCAGTCTCTGGCTGTAGACAAAATGTACTCTGCATTGAGCCCTGCATAATAGGCCTGAAGCAAGTTGGAAGTGTTTCTTTAAATTGTAACAATAAGTCACAGCTATATTTGTCTTGTATTACAGTTTAGTTTAGTCACCTACTGGAAGATGTAACATCACTACTTCCCTAATGTCTGTGACCAACAGAAGTGCAGCGTGACTTTGTGTCCTGTTTTGTAATATGTAGAAATTACTAAGCACCTTGCAGGAATGGGCGACTTGTTTTCATACTAAAATGTTAACCAAAAAGAAAAAAGTATCAACTTCCCAGAATTAATAATGCGACACAGAAATTTAATGCCTGAACATTTTTTTGGTATTATTTATTTACTACCTCCTGTGTCCCCCAGGTGCTTACCTCCTTCAGGCTCCCAAGTGGGCTGCATCTCTCCACTGGACTAACCCCTGGACACTTGTGTGTGTGCCACTAAGCACCCTAGTGTGTCCACTGTCCCCACGTCCTGAGGCTAACCCATCCCCAGAGAATCCTTCCCTCTGCAGCCACTAGAGGGGAGGGAAGGAAAAGCTGCTTCTCACTGGGAACAGTGGCTGGGGGAATGCACAGATGTAGTTTTCTGAAGCATGCTTGATAGGACAGCTTTTCCCCTGCTTTCTGTCCTTCTCAACCATATGTAGACTTGCAGACATGGCTGGCCTGGAGGGGTGGGGTCTATAGCGTTACCACACAAGGTCACCCACACTGCCAGTGGCACTTTCATCTCGCTACCACCAGGAGCCACTGTAGTAGGGGTGCAGCATCCCTCCCAAGAGGGGAGACACCAAGTGGAAGCGTTGATCCCTTTCCACGGGCTTCCCTTTCGATGTCCCTGGCTCTGACCACCAGCACTGGTGTCCAGTGAGCCAGCTGGATGCGTTACTTCTCGGCTATGTTGAACCAATGAAAACACCAACAATTTTTGCGTTTTTTTAATTTATATTTGTTGATTTTAAAAATGATCATACAATCAATAGACCGGATGCAGTATATAAGGATAAAAAAATATACAACCTATGAGGGTGCCACCCCTCTTAATACATGTCAAAAAAAAAACCATACTATTTCAATAAGCTACATCTTTGGGGGGTATTTCATGAATAAACAGAAAATAGTATTAAACAGGATATGCTGCAGTTTACGAGCCCAAGAACTACATGAAGATAATAAACAGTAAACCTTGGTTAGATTGTATACCAGTCTGCGTTTCCTATAAGGGAATGAGTTGCACATGCTTTTCCCGTAGTGTAATACCTCTAGAGGTATTCAGCAGTTCAATTTAATGCTCAACAAAGTGAGAACAGTAACCGGACATCTAGCAGGTCATATACCAGCATACATTTAAATGGAAATAAAAGAGAAATCAGAGTGAAATAAAAACAATGCCCCAATCTCCCCACGGAACAGCACAACTAGCGAAAATTGTAACACATGCTGAAGAAATAATGTGCCACACACGCTCAACAAGATTGCCATAACATAAAGTACTTAGAATAGTCAGAAGTGGGCAAAGGCACTTAGATCGTTAGGCAAACCTGAACCCGAAGCTCTTCAAGTGAACTCAAGTGTTGTTCTCATCTTCTCCCTCCGATTCGGCCAGGGAATGGCTGTCCCTGCAGTGTTTTGTGGCTGAACATGCCACTAAGCCTATTTCGGCACTCCTGATGGGTCTGAAAAAATGAACTCCTTCCTGTAGTGAATAATACGCAGATGAGCTGGGAATCTCATACTATGGGAAACCCCAGCTTCACGAAGTATGGCCCTAATGCCATTGAACCTTTTTCTTTTTGGCAGGTAGTGTAGCTGAGGTTAGGGTAAAGAAAGACATGCTGGCCATCTTGGAGTAATTTTCCTTTACGGCGGGCTAAAGCCAAATGAAAATCTCTGGTCCCAACTCTATCAAGGACTGTCACAATGGTTCTAGGAGCATCAAGATTGTCAGGGCGCCCCTCCAAGCCAATGAATATGCCATTTGAATATCAGTATGTCAATTGAACAGTGGCTGCCCCAATTGCTGCTCAAGCCACTCTAAAAGAAACCATCTCAAATGGTCTCTTTCTCTCTGCTCTGGCATCCCCACAACCCGTAGGTTAGCAGCTCTGGCCTGGTTTTCTAGGGTCTTAAGATGAGACTTTAGATGTGTTTTTTCCTTCACTAGAGAAGTGGTAGCCCCCAGGGCAGTCTCAGACCACTTATGGCTCTCCTCAGCATCCACTTTGACTAAGGTGACATCGGATTCCAGGACAGTGACTGTTTGTAAGAGAGTCAAATTTCTCTTATAGTCCAGACACTGAAGCAATGAGGCGATTGATTTTTTTGTCCCAGACTCTGCAGGCTTTCACCTTGGTCAACAGTAGCTTTCGATACAGTACGGCCTTTAGCTGACCCGTGTGGCTGGTGGGGCAGGAGCAGTTCTGCTTTTAGCTCCATCCGATGGACATTTATCCTCCTTTTGATTGCCCATAGCGCTTCAGGATGTTTTCCAGTGATTTAAATGTGCTGGTGTCTCTGCTGAAACGCACAAAATAACAAAGTATATGCAGTAGTTATGAAATAAACACAATGCAAAGCATTAAATCCGAGCCGTCATCTTGTTTGGGCTCCACAGCACACACACACCCCCAACACAACAGTTTTTTTTAAAGCGTAAATATTAGAACAATAATTTCAAGGTAGTTTGGGAATTTTCTCTTTAGAGCACCAATCTGGCTCCCTTTTTTAAAAAGTCCTTAAACCCTAAAAAACTCCCTATCTTTTATGGAATATGGGTAAGATGCGTAATTCTTAAAAGTATGTGGAATGGAAGGGAAGGCGTTGTGTTTAAACCATCTAATCCTTTTCACTTTCTGGAGTGAGCACCCTGCTTTGTTTGTGACGTAAGAGTTTGAAGAGCACTGGCGCACACGCCATACAAGTTTATTGGGCCCATCTTTTCTCTTTTTTTCCGTCCTGCGTTTCAGCCCCCCAAGCCATCTTACCTACTCACTTTCTGGTCTTGCATTGTGCTGTCAGTAAGCCCTCAACCCTTTCAGCTGCTCTCCCCACCAGGTGGGGAACTACACTGAGTAGGGCCTGAGGGTACTGACGACCGTGATATAGACAGCTCAGTGTGCACTTCCCTTTTTTAGCCCCAATTGTTTCCCTTAGGTCCTTCCAACGTATGGCATGAGCATTGTCTACATTGGCATCAGTGTCCCAGCATTCCTGTCAGTGTTCCCATTGTAGCCAAGTAACAGAGGGTGCAGCGCACATTTGTCCCAAGTTTTTCAGGGGTACAAAATGAGTTTTGAGGGTACATTGTACCCTTTGTAAAAATTTCTGGCGGTGCATACGTTTTAAAAGTGTGCCAACAATGTGAGCAGTACACCTGTTTTTTTTTCTAAACAGAAAAACGAACCACACCCTGATCACAAGCTGTATTTTACAGGAACTGTTCAACAACAGCTACTCTGCTTCAACACTGCAGCTAGAGCCCAGTGGAAAGTCAGGTTCAGTTAGGGATCAGTATAAATTCATTTTAATTCAACACTTACTTGTTCCTTCTTGGATTGTGGAGAAGACTGCATATACAGGAATGTAGCCTGTGTATATTTATCAGCACTGAGTATCAGTTACTGTAGGGTAGCACTAGCAGCATATTGTATTATCACTGTACCTAGAAATTCCTTCCCACCACACAGCCTTCTGCACAGCAGGAAGGGACAGATCTCCCTGAAAGAACATACTAACATACTGTATGCACCTCCTCATGTTACAACTGATGCTCAGATGTGCTAACCACAAGGGCCCGGAAAATATCTGTAATCTCATCAAATTAAGACCCATTAGTTCAAAGTTGAGGCCTCCAGCTGGCTCTGAAGTCATATTAATGGGTTAATGCATACTGCAAATTGCAAAAATAATTTTTCTATGCCCAGCCTACATTAGGAGTCAATATACATTTCTGTAAAGCACTGCAGAAAAAGTCAAAAGAAATGAAAGTCGGCAGTGTAGAGAAAAATACATTTCTTACTGCAAGAATTCTGTTCACAAACACCCTGTAATGTCTCCTCCCCCATCCTAGTGACATAGCCGATAGTCCAGCTTGTCTCGCGGGACGCGGGTCACAGTGTCTGGTGTGTTGGGGTGGGGGACCAATGTATTTCACTTAGTCTTTCTCCTCAACTGACCAGATTAGGCAGATTACTTACAACGGTATTGGACTGGGAGACTCTGAAGGGAGGTCCATTTCATGCTGTTGGCTCCTAGGCAGTAGGCTGGGGACTGGAATTTATTTTGGAGTCACAGTCAGTCACTCACTTGCTCAAAAAGACCCCAAAAATGCAAGCTTTAGTTTGCATCAATAAAGTGTAAGGGGATGACGGTCAGAACTCAGGCTGGCAGGCGGGAACATGTGCTCTGGTTCTTGGAGGCACAGTTACACTCTGTTACTCACGCCCTCAAACAAACAGAACCATACCCATAAAATGCCAATTAAATAGCAAACTGCAGCAGTGAAGTGTGAAGGGGTGATTGTCAGGAGTTGGGCTGCTGGCTGGGAACACGTGCTGGAAGGAACTCAAGACAATGCACACTCGGTCACTAGTCTGCAGCTCTTGCTCAGACCCATACCTGCTTCATATCCAGGGCAGTTGATCTGATCCCATCCTCTGCTACTCTGTGAGTGTGGTTGTGAGGGTAATCCGTCCACCACTGAGTGCACATGAGTTGTCTCGGGAGTCGGGCTTGCTGGCTGCTGCTGAAACCATGTGTGCACATGGCTGCCTTCTTACTCTCCCTATAGCACATGTGAACCCCGTGACTCCGTGTATCGTCAAAGCGCCACCTGACTTCAGAATGTGCCAGCCCGGTTTACTGAAGGGGGCGAGAATTGATAAATGGACCAGTTTACTAGTGGTATCTTGGGGAGAAGGAAAAAAAGTGAAGCGCTGTCTAAGTGTGCAGAGGCCACATAATGCGGTTCACATTCCTGCCTTCACAGTACTTATGGAGGCTCCTTTACGTGCAGTATACCCCATGCACACACAACGGTGTGTGAATTTCATATTTTTTGCGCAAAACATGCACATTTATGCGTGAATGGTTCCTGTGGTGAGAGGCAAGCTCCCTGGAACAGCCACAGGGGGTCACTGTGACTTCAGAACTCACTGGCAACCCTCCCAGACTGAGGAGCACTGCCTTGCAGCAGCCACCTCAGCCGGGCCCATCCCCCGACATGGCAGCCTTAATGCGCTCCCAGACTTGGGTCACCTGCATGACAGTGCGACGCAACAACCTGCTCCTCCGTTCAGTCACCCTACAACCTGATGAGGTCAACTCTGGCCGACTCATGATTGTCTGTAATAATGTACAGATCTACTTTGCTTTATTAGGTTTTCTGAACTGTATGTCTGATTGTGTTACTTTGACGTGGAACCTTTGTAAACGAACTTCTAGATCAAAGAAGGTATTGCAATCCAAAAATAAATAAATTAATTAAATACTGGTGGGCCATTGGGGCTGCCTGGGGTGGGGAGAATAGGGCAGACTTGATGGGACTTTTGGTCCTTTTCTGCTGACAGTTTCTATCTTCTGATATATTTAGATGGTCGGTAAAAATCAAAGCCACTGCCGAATGAGCAAGAGCCTTAAAGTCTGAAAATGGGAAGTATTTCCTAGCTCTTCCTTCCCAACCAACAGAGATAAATTAATATTTTTTTAAAGAAAAAAAATAAATAATTTTTATGTTTGCTTGCACGCATATGCAAGAAACATAGTGCCACCATACGAGTTTTCGTAGGTGTGGCACCCCCGCTTCCAGTGCCCTCAGCCTTTTTGCAGGCGCGGTCGCACCGCACCAGTGAATGTCCCAGCTGTCTGTGACAGCAGTTCAGATTGCAGTGGCATACATTTGAAAGCAAACGACCACTACAATCAGCAATGGTAACGTGTAGGCAATTTGCATACTGCCCTGCCATCTGCAGTATGCAAATTGCCTCCACGTCACCACCGCTGATTGTAGCGGTGGTTGTATGCATGCGTGCCCCCCCTTTGTTGTGTGCCAATGGGGTGCCCAGTCCCCCTCGGCTCATGCACACTCTCTCCCAGCACACTGTATGTCTGACAGGGGTTCCCAATCCCCGTCAGCTCCAGTGCCCCCACCCCAAAAACAAACTTCCAGGTGCCACACTGGGAGCCCAACCCAGCGTGGCAGAAGTCCAACGTCCTCATGTGTCCCTCTCTACACCATATGGCCAGCGGGTTGCCCAATCCTCCGTTGGCTCCACTGCCCCCCAAGAACTTCTAGGTTCTAGGCTGGGAGCCCACCCAGCGTGGCAAAAGTCCCACGTTGTCTATGTAAAATAAAACCTGCAACAAAAGAAACGGTCCCTCTTGCCCCCATCCTGCAACTTGCACCCACCCTCATGTGCCCCACCTCCCCACCCCATACTTACTTCTGGAGCCTGGCGAATGATCTTCGTGGAGCAGGAACACGTCTACACTCTTCGAAGCCGACCGTGAACTGAAGAAATGCCGGTAAGCTGTACAATGGCATAAATAGGTTTTTTCAACTTTGGTGCATATCTTGGTAATTTTTTCAAAATTTTTGACCGAATTTTCCACATGGGATTCTTGGGACCCCATCTCATGAATTCAGTGACTGTCATTTGGTTATTCTGTCCTGAAAGGTGATTTTGTGGTCACTGCGCAGAATCACCTTTTGGGACCGATTAACCAGTGTCACTATTCATGAGATGGGCTCTCAGAAAGCCTATGTTGCAAATTTGGTGAAAACATTCCTAAAAATGACTGTGTTACGAGCGTGCATTGTGCAGTTTTCACGCACACTCGCAGATTTGTGAATTTGTAATATTTTCACTCCAGATTTTCAACATTGGCATTTTTCACACCTCCTTGTGAATAGTGCAGCTGTCATTTTTCACATCCTGGACAAAATGTGTTTTCGCACTTCTGGCACAGAATAGCACGGTCACTGTGGGAAATCAGTGTTTGGGACAGAGTAAGAAAATCACAGTGACACTGTTCATGAGCAGAGGTGCTAAAATGCCTATGTTGAAAATTTGGTCACAAAAGTCCATAAAACGACTGTGTTACGAGTGTGTATTACACAGTTTCTACGCACCTTCGTAACTTCACAAATTTGTAATATTTTCACTCCAGATTTTCAACATTGACATTTTTCCACACATTCTTATGAACAGTACAGCTGTCATTTTTCACATCCTGGCCGAAATGTTTTATCGCACTTCCAGCGCAGAATAGCGCAGTCGCTGTGGGAAATCAGTGTTCGGGACAGATTAAGAAAATCACAGTAACAATGTTCATGAGTGGAGGTCCCAAAATGCCTGTATTGAAAATCTGGTGAAAAACTCCCCCAAATAATTGCATCACGGGTGTGCGTCATGCAGTTTCTATGCACGCTCGTGACTTCACCAGTTTTTTTATATTTTTGCTCCAGATTTTCAACATTATCATTTTTTTTTTACACCTCCTCATGAACCAGCTGTCATTTTTCACATCATGTTGGAAATGTGTTTTCGCACCTGTGGCGTTAATGAAATAGCGCAGTCACTGTGCAAATCACATTCGACTTTACAAACTGATAGTGTCACCGTTCATGCGGTGGGATCAAAAGCCCATGTTGAAAACTTATAAAATACCAAGACATGCCCCCAGGGCCTTAGGGTTTCTGATCATAACACCCTACCCTGTAGGGTCTGACAGGTGTGCGCCCCACCCTGTAGGGACTGACAGGCATCAGGGGTGTAAGTTGGGATTGTCGACAGTAATGCTCATGCCACCCCTCCCCCGTAGCCAGGCATGAGGTGCACCTTGGACTCTTTACCCGGGATCACCCCATTCTCTCCTATCTGCACCCATTTCAGCGTATTTCCTTATGGAGTGGGGTGAGTGTAAAGCCCAAACATCCCAAGGCACACCTTGACACTTGTCAGTGTCTGCAGGATAGGGTGAGGTGAAATGTCGTGACTGTTATGGGTGACGACCCAAAGGCACACCCCAATGCCTGTCCATCTCTGCAGGGTGGGGGTGGAGTTGGTGTCAGTTCAGCACATTGCTGCCATTCCTATACTGCATCTGTCTAACTCCTGCACTTCCACTACCAATGCCAGCGAGCAAAACATTCGGCATTGACAAAGGCTTGTTTATTGTACTTGCTTTTGTTCAGAGTGTTCTAGCTGACAAAATTCCACACCATGGGTTACAGATACAGTGACTGGGGTGACAGAAAGCAAACGTTTTGATTGACAGATGTCACTCATTATATTGGCACCACTTCGGTTGAGTTCCCTGCCTGATGAGGAGAGATGGATACTTCAGGCTGTTCCTGTTGCAGATTATTCACTATTGGCAGAATTCGAATTTGGCAGCTCAGATTTAAGAAATGTAGTGATGGAAATCTTTTTTGTTGGCTTTGGTGTCAGTGTGATGACTTTTGTTTGACTCTGATGTAGATGCAATAAAACTCGGCCATACTTTTTTTTAAATACATTTTGTATGTTCACTTTATAAATCTAATATTAAGCAAGTATGATTAGGTAGGTGTGACTAGTAACATACAGTTGCTCTCAGTCTTTTTCGAGGATATCTCCTTCATTAGGCCACACCATTGGAACCATAGACGTCAGACACTAGTAACACACAGAAACTTTTGCTAGCCGGTGGTCACTCATGAAAACGTCCTGCATCAGCATCTGTGTAAACGTGGGCAGCCCCATCACTCTTCAGTTCCTTTCTCACCGTTGATCTTCCATGTTGGACCTGCTTGAAGGAGTTACACAGACGTTATCGCATGATGTCATCGTGGGCAGCCCCCGGCTAGCAAAAGTTTCCATGTGGCCCTAGTGCCTGGTGGCCATAGTTCCAAAGTTGTGGCCTGATGGAGGAGATGCTCTCAAAGATCTATTATTACGGTAAGTACGTATCTGCTCTTCTCAGTTGTATGTAGCCAGAGTAGATGAAGGAATAAGCGGCTGATGTAGGAGATTAATGCCAAGGCCAATGCGTCTAATCAACCACAGAAGCCAGTTATTGAGTGTACTCCAGGGAACTAAATGTCATTACTAATATATGACTAGAAGTTTTGAAACCAAGATTTTAAAAGCTGTGTGGTACTATAGTTGAAGTGGAATAGGTAGATTCTACTTCATCAGCCACAGAGCTTTTAAAATTCTGGTTTCAAAACTCCTAGTTTGTGAATGGACTGCGTTTATGTCTGATTATGTTTGATGTGTTACTTGTGTTACGTGACATTGCTTGTTTGTCCCATTTTTATTGTATGTTAAAGTGCAACAGTTGTGCTCATTTTTAGAAACGTCACTAAGCCCCCAATGGTGCCTTACCCCCTCTGAGAGCCTTGTTAGTTGAACGGTGGATTTGAATTGACCCAAGTGGACTTCTAAAATATGGCAAAAATAATTTGAATACTTGTTCTCATTCATTTCAATGTAGTGCACTCAGTGTTGGAATTACGGGGGCTTTCCAGGGCTGAGCCCCCGTAGCTCAGACATCACTCCCATTGACTTCTGATGGGAAACATAGAAGTTGTCGGCAGGTAAGGACCTCTTGGCCTATCTAGTCTGCCGTATATTCCCTAACTACTGTGCCACCGCAGACCCTACTCGATCTGCAGTCTTCTTTCCTCTTGCTTTACGTCTAAGGTCCGCTTGTGTCTATCCCATGCATGCTTCAATCCCGTTACCATTTTAGCAGCCACCACCTCTGCTGGGAGGTTGATCCAGGTGCTCACCATCCTCTCCGTGAAGAAGTATTTCCTCATAGCACCTCTGAGCCTCTTCCCCTCCAGCTTCATAGCCTGACCTCTTATCCTGGAGCATGTTTTTCTATGGAAAATGCTACCTTCCTGTACCTTATTAATACCTGTGAGGTATTTGAATGTTTCTGTCATATCCCCCTTTCCCTTCTTTCCTCTAGAGCATACATATTTAGTTTCTTGAGTCTTTCCCTGTAGGACAGGGGTGTGCAGATTGCATTGCCTGACATCCGAGGCTGACGTAATAAGACTGTCGGGCAGACCCTTTCATCTCCCCACTTCAGCTCTTGGACAAGCGTTTTTTGCTTCGGGGTTTTTTTTTTTCCATTCTGTGTATAGATTGTTTTCACTTGCTGCTCTGAACTGCACATGCATTTGTTTATTTTTGCTTCCATAGGTCCTTGCCCTGACGCTCTGAAGCTTCCAAGACAGCCCCAACCCCCAGCCTGCAGTCCGTTCTGCCCTTCTGATTCGTTTCCACAGGCTAACAACAGTGGTGGCGTCTGCTAATTGGCCAGAATGAATGATGCCCAAGGAGGAGAAAATAAACTAACATACTAAAAGCCAGCAGAATAGGCCTGACGGTCTTTCGTGTCTGCTCAGTAGCTAGCTGCTATTGGGTGCTAGCTCCTCTCCCCCCCACCGGTCCCCGAGAGGGTCAACCTTGGCTTCAGTACACCCATGCATCTGTCCCACCCCCTCTCAAAGCCCTCCACAGTGCCTTGCTCGACTAGACTCCCGGGCAATGCATTCCATGGCTCCACCACCCTCTCTGTGAAGTAATACCTTCTACGTTCTCCCCTATAGGTTCCTCCCTCCAGTTTCCATTCATGCCCTCTGGTTGTGCCCTTTTACTTTAGCCTGAACATTTCTTTGGCTCTACCCCTGTTAATTCCTTTCACATATTTGAAATCCTCAATCATGTCCCCCCATCTCTCCTCTCCTCCAGTGAATACAGCCCAAGGGCTTCCAGCCTATCCTCATAGGTCCTATCACCCATGCCCTGGATCATCCTGGTTGCCCTCCTCTGAACCCTCTCCAACAGTACTATGTCCTTCTTAACATCCAGCCTCCAGAACTGCACGCAATACTCAAGATGTGGACTAACCAAGGCAAACTGCACGCGGAAAGAGCATTAGTGTTGTGCGCCATTCACGCACCTTAGAGCAACCAAGGCACAGACATGACTGAACACCTCGATGCTGTGAGGCTCGTAGTTGCGGTTCGTTCGGACGATGATCGCCAACTGTAGTGTAGTAGTCACATTAATTGAAAAAAAAAATGTATTTCCATAGTGTTCAGCTGCTGCTCCTCAGAGAACACTGTCTGAAAAAAGGGAGTAAGAGAAGAGGCCGATTACATTTGGCTTGAATATCATTCCAGTTCCAGGCCGACCGTTCATCTGTGCTGCAGGTTGTCTGGTGTGGGCAGAGGTGTGTATAGTCATACTGGTTTATTGCAGCACACTAAGTCACAGCAGTTTTAGTGGCCGGCCATACTGGTCAATGCGGGTGGCAGCGGTGGGTGATATGGGACTGTGCTGCGCGTACCGAGTTATTTAACTTTGGAACAGTAGTTCAGTAGTTGAATAATAGCAAGGTCGGGTGGTGCTGCAGCATACATCTGTAATGCCATGATCTCGGTTTCCCTGACTCCCATCCTGTAAGTTTTGCTGTTTTTTTTACCTCGGATCCGATGACCTGGATGGCCACTGAGTGACCCAGCTGAAACAGAGAGCAGGTTTGCATTCACTGACTGTGGGTGTTGTATGTTTGTTTGGCTGATTAGGATAGGGACTGGGTCGGACATCAGTTTATGGTTGTAGCCTGCCTGCACGGCGTCTTATTGTAAAATCATCTGAACCGGGTCCAATTTGATTACTAGGCTGATATAGTCGACCCACCCGTCGGCCACCTCCCTAGTCTGTAGTCTGCCTATGTGTCTCTGTGTGTGTCTTGTGGTCGACAGCTGCCGCCATGTTTATTAAGAAAGTCTGAGTCTCCTGCTGCTTGGTGGATCTGCCTCATATTCAGTGAGTTTTAGAGTAAAATTATTGATTTAAAATGGCACATTGTCGTAGGGTAGCACTGCAATGAGCAGTATACGTCGTCATATTGTTTTTTATTTGTGGTACGTGCAGGGCTCCATCCGATTCTGCTGCTGCTACACCAGTTTCACTGAGACTCATTTCACTGGTGTATGTATATGTTGAGCAGTTAGTCCGGCCCTGGCGTGGTGCACATGCCCTAGTGTAATCCAAGAGTCTGACCAGGCCATGGTTCGCGGAGGCTGTAATCCCCAACACAACCTGTCCCCCTCCTCCTCAGGCCTGGATCCTCTCTCTGAGAGTTTGACTAGTGATGGCCACGCTGGTAGTTTGTTGTTTAGTTTGGTGGTTTGGATCTTGTGTTAAATTTGTTGAGAGAAGACCCCTGACCACCTGTACTGTGTAGTGCAGAACTGCTCAGACAGCAGTTATCATATGTCTAGTCTAGGCACTGAAAATGAGTTGGCAGTTTCTTAGCAGGCTGGCTAATGTGTGTATGTGGTGCTACTAGAGGGGGCACGGTGGTCCGGAGTGGGCGGAGGCAGAGAGGGCAGTGCCTGGGTCAGTAAGTTAAGTGTATAGGTGCTTACGAAGTGCATAGCGAGGTCTGGATACTTCACTTGACGTTGGGGTTGGGCTGGGTGTGCAGCTGGATGGTTGATGTGACGGCAAATAGGAGGAGTTGTATTGTCTGTCTTGTCCTGTCCCTTGCTTGCTGTCATGTTTTAAGGTGTGAGATTGCAAAACTGCTGATGGGCTGCTTGGTTCAGTTCTAGAATTTGTTTGGAATGGGTCGGACACTTGTGGCTAAGGGTTTGCGAGGGGGTGGGGGACATTCATCATTGAATGATGACTTGCTGCACTGGCTACCTGATATAGATTAGCCATGCTAAACCCCGTCAGTCCCCACAATGGTTGCTTAGTTTTGACTGAGTGGAGGTGGAGGAGGAGTCTTGAGAAGGCGGGAAGCCGGGTCTGGTTGTCTACCAGTAGTGACGGGTCAGTAGATGGTTGTAGTGTTGCTAACTAGTTGCTGTTTGCAAGTGCTGTGACTGCTGCTTTTCGTTCAGTGCTGTGTTTTTTTTTGATGGGGGGGCAGGGTGCTCGTCAGAGGTGGCTGGCCATGCCCATCTGGGGCCAGGTCAGGTGGCATCATCAGACAGTGAAGTGAGCGACTTATTTATTACGTTTCTTCTGCTCCTAGGTCGCACCCTGTAAACATACTTCTTCAGCTTGTTGGGCTTGCCTTTCCTGGTTAAACAATTTCCCCTTCTCCTCCCCTGGCCCTTCTCTTCATGTAAGTTGTAACTTGTATGAAGAGGTCCCGTGTAGAAGATTCCATACACAAGGTAAGAAGAACATTCCATTTTTTGGGGTGATTAGAGGTTGTAACGTTGTTTTTTACAGTAATATCTTTCGCAGTAGGGTAAGTACAAGATTTCGTGGGCAAGTAATTTTTACAACTTGACTTGCTCTTGGGCAAGTGTTTAAAAATGTGATTTGCACACCCCTGTCATAGGACTTTTGATGCAGGCTCCGCACCATTTTGGTAGCCCTCCTTTGTATCGCCTCTACCCTGGCTATGTCAGTGGCGCCGCCAGCTCCTCCTTGAGCTCCCTCGTATCCTAGGGTGGTCACCGTCAGGTCCCTGTTGCTTTGCCTACTTTTAATTGTGCAATTTCCTTGAGGACTCTCTCCTCTGTTAAAGGACTAGTGTCCACCTCCCTTCCTTTAATACCCTTGTCCTTAACTTTGGCCCGTCACCTACCCCTTCCTCCATAAATACTGAACAAAAGTAATTCTTCAGTATGTCTGCTTTTTGTGGTTGTCTTCCTCACAAACCCCTCCTTCCCCTTTTAGCCTTACTATCCCATCTCTAGTCTTTCTTTTCTCACTTATGTTTCTAAAGAATGTTTTATTCCCTTTTTCCTGACTGGGCAGTATTCTCCTCCGTTTGTGCCTTTGAGCTCCTAGCTGCTCTCCCTGCCTCCCTTTGTTTCTCCTGGTAACTCTCCCTATCCTTCTCCGTCTGTGTCCTCTTGTACCTTCTAAGTGCTCTTTTTTTTTACCTTACTTTCTTCGCTACGTCTCTAGAGAACCATAGCAGTCTCTTCTTTCTATTGCCTTTGTTAACATGCGTGACTCAGAGATTTGTTGCCTTTTCAATGCCCCCCTTTAGTTTTGCCCATTGTTCCTCAACTCCCCCCAGTTTTCCAATCTCTACTAGGGTGTCTCTGAGGCATTCTCCAATTTTCTTAAAATCGGCCCTCCTGAAGTCCAGACCCTGGTGTGACTCAGTTCTGACCTAGTTCCTATACTGAACCACACCGTACGGTGATCACTGATCCTCAGGTGGCCACCCACTGTGACATCAGCAACGCTATCCCCATTTGTCAGTATCAGGTCCAGAATCCGGCCCCCCCCCCACAAGTGGGTTCCTTAACTAGTTGCCTGAGGAACACCCCTTGCAGGAGTCCAGGATGTCCCTACTTCTCACTGTTGCCACAGCTGGTAGGCTCCAGTCCACATCCGGTAGATTGAAGTCCCTTACCAGCAACACCCCCCCCCCCCAAATGCATGCCATCATCTCTTTATCCTCCCCTTCCTCCTGTGCTGGAGGTCTGTAGGTCACTGCTGTGCAAATAGCGGCCCCCCTCCATGTCTCCAGGGCGACCCACAGTACCTCACCTCCTCCCTGCTCTCGCCGTATTTCTGGGACTTTTATGTTGTCGCTGACATAAAGATCCACTTCTCCCCCCTTTTTTACCTACCCTGTCTTTTCTAAACAGAGTATACCCTGGTATGGCTACATCCCAGTCCTGGTTTTCATTGCACCAGGACTCAGTAATTGCTACTATGTCCAGTACTGCATCTGCCGTGGTGGCCTCTAGATCTGCAGTCTTATTACCCAGACTTCGAAGGGGGTCTCAATTTAAAAACAGGACCCTCATAGGATCCCCTCTAAACTCCCAAAGCTCATGAAGTGCAAGTCCAACAATGAGCACACCCCTGCGCTCTACAAACAACTTCGTCACAAAACATCGGAGCGTGGGGGCAGCACGGGGCAGAGCTGTCAGCCAGAAGAACAAGAAAGGAGAAGAGATCTGGTGGCCAGCTCCTCCGAAACAAGAATTATGATCCTGTCCCCCTCATTTTCTAAAGATTGAAAGATATGAACTTTGTAATTGTAGAAGGGGTAGGGCACCAGTGTGGGGCTTGTTGGAAGCACTGAAAATGGTGCTGTTTAAGATTTTGTATTTTATGTGTGACTTCCACTACTGAAGCAAGACGATTGTAATCAGGCTCACGCCTAGCAGTCCTATTCTTGTGAAATATAAATAAAAATAATTCATTCTGTGGACTAGATGTGGATAAACTATCATGGGCGGGTCTAAAATGTGGATAAACCATGTGTGCCGGTGAGGGCAGGTCTCAGATGTAGGCACACTGTTTTGGGCTTGTATAAAATGTGGATAATTGGTATGAGGATGCTTGTAGCAATTTGCTGGGTGTTAAATGAAGGCTTTCATCTTTTGACAGATACCTGTAATGTAATAATAGGTAAATATTACTTTAGTGATGATTATACCCGAAAAGGTAAGGAAATCAGTGTCCTGAAGTATAAAAGTTTAAGAAGCACTTCATTTTTTTTATTTACAGTAAAGTTATCGATTGGAGAATTACATTGAAAATTATCTCACTTACAAGAGCGTCCCAGGAGACAAATACAGATGCCAGCAGTTGTAAATGAATGTCAAGACACAATTTATTCTTACTACAGTGTGCCTGCAGCCCTGCCCACTAGTGCGAGACGAGGGTGAAGCTGCACTGCCCCACCTTTACTGCAGAAACTCTGAGCTGGTTAAATTAAATTTACACCCAGGCAGGCTTCCCTGCAGCCTGAGCAGTGCAATCTGTCTCTTCCACTCCCTGAGCCAGTATGTTTCATCGCACTGATTTATGATTGAGACATCTCTGTGTCACCTTGGAGTCCTAGGAACAGAGGATTGGATTTTGTAAGATTTATTATAATAAGAAAAAAATGTGTGTTGGCAAAGAGCCTCTTTTAATACCATACAAAACAGCTGGGGTGTGCCGAGTTTGCCCACATGAAAACTGGAGAAAATTAAAAAAGTTGCTTTAGCTTGGTAGATATACCTTTATTATGCTGACAAAAAGTTTTGAGTTACAATTTTTTAAGGCCTCTAGTGCTGCCTCTTCATCAGCTCTGCTTCATTCTGCTATGTTGTAACAGACTTGATGATGATGCAGCACTAGAGTCCTCAAAAGGTTGGTGAAAGGAGAAAGTTGCAGCAGATTCACTCAGCAGAGTGGGACATGTAACTTGCAAGTGGTATCTGAACGTAGGAGTTCTGTGCTCAGTGTTTCAGAGATTGGGAGTGCCAGAGATGGATCTGTTTGTCTCATGGGAAAACAGAACGTTATCCCAGATTTGTTGCAGGCTTTCCTCAGTGGGGACATTTATCAGGCGATGCACTAGGTCTTCCCTTGTTTCCTGTCTGCATGCTCACCATTTGCACTAAGCCAGTACGTGTTGTTGAAACTGAGAAGGGAGACCACTGCAGTGATTCTGGCAAAGCAGTCCTGTTGTGCACTAATGCTGATGTCTCTGAGAATACTAGTAGACCTGCCACTGAGAAGTCGAGACCTGCTGACTCTGTCCCCTGGCAGAGTGTCTCACCCAGATCTTAAAATTCCCTTTCTCTCTCCTAAGCTGGTCTCCGGGCTTCATTACACCTGGGCTGTACCTCCTGATGACAGTTGTAGGCAGGACTAACAATGTGCAGCGGGGAGGATAAGGAGCCTTCCGCATCCGGTCCCTTCCAGTTTACTTCCTGCCTTCACTGAAGCAGGTAATGTGCAGCAGAGCCCTGTCACTAGTGGCAGGGCTGAAGAGACCGTAAGTTTTTTTTTTTTTTTTATTATTCTTGGCTCATTATCTTCTACTTGGTATCTGGGTTCTGACGGCAGTTCCCGTATGATTTCTCGGTGGTGTGACCCAGTCTCAGCCTTGCAAGCTGCACAGACTGGCACCACCTCACGGCCGTTTTCCCACATAAGAGGCCCCACTTCAACTGCTACATCCAGCGACTGGTACAGGGGCGACAGCGGGAACTGGAGTTTTTCCAGATTGCTTCAGTGCTGTTTTTCTGTGCCGACGAGCGGTCCTTTGGGAAAGTTTAGACTGCTCGTTGCAGCTTCCCTCGGCAGTGTGATTCTCAAGAGCAGCAACAGTAAAACCAAAGGGCTCGCGGGAAGGCACAGGCGGCACCTCCACGCACCAGTCTGCTCCTCGTCATCGGGTGGACAGTGCTGGGCTGGAACGGACCCCCTCCCCAACGTAAGCCAAGGACCATTAAAACCGAAGGGCAGTTCTCTCTGCCAGGATTCTGTTTTTGAACAGGAAGTGATGCTTCACGAGGATCAGGATTGTATTGCTGAAAGCAACCAGTGAGCAACAGGTGCCTAAGGGGATAGCACTCTCTGTCTTCGGGAGGGGGGGCTGTTACTTTGTCTGGGCAAGCAGTGGGCACCGATAATGGCCTCAGAAAAATCAGGTAGGGCCAAAAAATGTCAGCGCTGCAAGTCCCCACTCTTAATCACTTTTGCTGGCTCTCTCTGCCTTACATGTGAAAAGGCAGCGGCCACTAGTGGGGAGGGCTCTGTGGTTGCATCCTCTCTCCCCCATGAGAGGTCTGACCACATGGCAAATACCCAAGAGAGGTCTGACCAGACTGCTACTTCGAGGTTGGAGTGAGCACAGTCAAATGTCCCAGAAAGATCTGAACCACCGGCTTCCTCCAAGAGGACAGCAACGTCCAGAGATACCCCTACCCTAGACCCCAAACTGATAGACAGGCTGAATAGGGCCTTTGCTGTGAACCCTTCTTCCTTTGAATGGCAGCCTCCAGGATCACCAGATAGAAGACCCCACAAAAAGGCTAAAGGAAAAAGGACCCCCTCCCCATCCTCTTCTGACAAGGGGGGGGCTACCCTCTCATCGCTTCGACAAGAAAAAGAAATCCAGAGAAGGGGGCAGGTCGTCCGAGGATGGTCACCATTACTCTCGTAGGAGGAAGAACAGGTCTCATTCCCGAAGTGGACCTAGGGGCATGCACAAGGGCAAACACCACAGGAGTTATTCCCTGGACTCCTCAGTCACCAGTTCATCCACAGAGGAAGGGGAAATAGTGGACTCATCATCAGACTCTGACGACTCCCCATCCAGAAATTTTGACCTGGAGGACCTAGACTTTTTCATCAAAAAAGTCATTTCCGAGATTCACCTCGACTCTTCTCTTCCTGTCACCTTTCAGCCGAAACAGGCTTTTCGCTTGGCATCTGCCTCCAGACTGGCTACAGCCTTCCCTATACCTCCTGCCATTGAGGACCTGCTAAAAGAAGAGTGGCAAGGTCCTGAACATGCTTATCTGATTCCCCGATGAATCTCCAAGCTTTTGAAGTTTGTCAAGAGACAATCCGAAAAGTGGCTAGACTGCCCCAGAATCGACCCCTTAATTTCTAACCTCACCAAGAAAACTGTCATACCAGCTGAAGGAGGGGCTTCTCTAAGGGGCCCAGTAGATTGAAAGGTGGACTCCTCGCTCAAAAAAGCTTTTTAAGCCTCGGCAACTTCCCTCAAGGCAGCCACCGTGAACCTGTTCTCTGCCAGAGCTGCCCAATCCTGGGCATCGAATTTAGCTTTTCAATTTGCAGAGGATCCAGAAAAGAACTCCTCCATTATTCATCAGCTGCAATTAATGGGTTTGGCCTCTGCCTATGCAGTGGATGTGTCAGAAGAAGCAGTCAGGTGTGCGGCATGGACCATGTTTTATCAAACCTCGGCTCGCCGCAACCTATGGCTTCGGGAATGGCAAGTAGATGCATCCCCGAAGAGCCATTTGGTGAACGCACTCTACGAAGGTAACCTCTTGTTCGGGTTGGCACTGAAGGAGGAGGTGAAGGAATCTGGGGAAACAGCGAAGGTGCATATGCCCCAGTCCAGGGGCAGGGGCAAAGTGTGGTCTTCAGGTCCGAGGTGCAATTTTCGTGACAGAGGTTACAACAAGGGACAGAACTCCAACTTTTTGGGAAAAAGAACATGGTTCTCCCGAAACCAGCGGAATTTCAGAGGGAGCGGATCCGGTGGAGGCTCCAGAGACACCAGAAATAACACCAAAAAATCACAATGAGGCCATGCGGGCCCATCCCTGAGTAGGGGGCAAGCTTTCAGAGTTCTTCGAGGAATGGGCCCAGACTACGTCAGACAGATGGGTTCTAGACATTATCAGCAAAGGTTATCTGATAGAGTTAGAGTCCAAGCCCCCATTACCTCATATGGTGCCCTCTCCCATCTTAAGCAACTCGTTCAAAAGACAAGCTGTATGGCAGGCTATTGAATGCGCTCCCCCCCCCCCCAAGAGGTCAATCGGGGGGTATACTCCTTATTTTTCATCATACCCAGATGTACAGGAGGTCACAGACCTGTCTTAGACCTCAGATTCCTAAATCGTTTTGTACTCAGCAGAGCATTCAAAATGGAAACTCTGTCATTAGTTGTCAAGGAAGTGCTGCAAGGAGATTTTCTGGCATCCATCGACTTGCAGGATGCCTACCTCCATATTCCTATTCACAACCTGCACAGGCAGTATCTGAGATTCAAGGTAGGAACCATCACTTCCAATTCAAGACTCTTCCTTTTGGCCTTTCATCAGCCCCAAGAACCTTCTCGAAGGTGCTAGTAGCAATGGAAGCTCACCTTCGGAACCGAGGGATCCAGCTGTTCCCTTATCTGGATGATATCCTCATCAAAGCCCGGCAGCTCAACCAAGTGGTACAGGCAGTGACGGAAGTGGTCCAGTGTCTCATGGCGCACGGTTTTGTCATCAACCAGAAGAAGAGTTCCCTAATCCCAAGCCAGAGCTTGGATTACCTAGGAGTAGTATTCAGGACGCGGGACGAGAAGGTGTTTCCCCCAGAGTCAAAATTCAGGGATCTGTTGGAGCTCATCAACAAATTCCAAAGCTCCGCTCAACTACTGGCACAGTCCTTTATGCAACTAATCGGGATGTTAGTGTCACTGGCAGACAGTCCCATGGGCTCTGGTGCACATGCGACCAATTCAGACTCATTGCTCAAGCTGTGGTCCCAGTCTAGGCACAGTCAGCACCAGCTCATTCCAATTCCTTAGCAGATAAAAACCTCCCTCGCATGGTGGTCTCAAAGGGAAAATGTGATGAGGGCCTGAACACTCGGCCACCCGCTCCAAACAAGAATCACAACAGATGCAAGCCTCAGGGGTTGGGGGGCTCACCTGGACCGGATGTCGGCCCAGGGCAAGTGGCCCCTGACGGAATCAAGGCACAGCATAAACATCCTAGAGATGAGGGCAGTTCGACTAGCCCTGATACACTTCCGTCAACATGTGTGCAACCGGGTTGTGTTGATTCTGACAGTCGGACAGCTATGGCCTACATCAACCATCAGGGCAACACAAAAAGCTCAGAAATGCTTTGGGAGTCTCTTCTCCTCTTCCAGTGGGCAGAAAAACACCTGTCAAGTATAAGGGCCGTGTACATACCGGGACAGGAAAATGTCACAGCAGACTGGTTAAGCCACCAAGACATCCTCCGGGGAGAATGGGAGCTGAAGGACACAGCGTTCCAACTCCCAACAGGGAGGTGGTTCAATCCACAGGTAGACCTGTTTGCACGTCAACAGAACACCAAGAAGCAGCAGTTCTGCTCCCCGGCAAGAGACAATCTAGTGCTAGCTCAATACGCCTTTTCCCTAAACTGAGGTCGCTTCGGCTTCCTGTATGCCTTTTCCCCAATTCCACTGCTATCCAGGGTCCTACACAAGGTGGCCCGGGACAGGGTGGAGATGATTCTAGTATGCCCCAGGTGGCCTCGCCGCCCTTGGTTCCCACTCCTCATTCAGCTGTCAGAGGCATCACCCTTTATTTTCCAGCTCAGCTCAGACCTCCTTCATCAGGGTCTGGTTCTGCACCCCAATCTGAGCAATCTGTCCCTTTCGGCTTGGAGATTGAGCGGGAAACTTTCAGAGAGTTAGGCTACACCGCTCCGGTCATTGAAATGATGGTAAACTCCAGGCGCCCCTCCTCCTCTAGAGTATACTATAGGATCTGGAGAAAATTCTTGTTCTGGCTTCAGTCCAAGGCTGTACAGGATCATCCAATTTCCCTCCCAGTGCTTTTGCAATTTTTTCAGGAGGGTTTTGACAAAGGTGTGCAGCCAGCCACCTTACGAGTTCAAGTTTCTGCATTGGAGGCACACTTGTTGGCAGATTCAGGAGACTCACTGGGATCTCACCCTCATGTCAGGAGGTTTCTGAGAGCAGTAACATTAAAACGCCCCCCAATTAAGCCAACCATACCACCTTGGTGACTTAATCTGGTTCTCAAGGCTCTAACAAAAGCACCCTTCGAGCCTCTGAAAGAGGCTTCAATCATGCATCTTACAATGAAGGTGTTTTTTCTGGTAGCTATTACGTCAGCCAGAAGAATCAGCGAGCTGGGGGTGCTGTCAACCAAAGAACCTTGCACTGTTTTTCATCAGGACTCTGTGGTACTCCGGACGGATCCAGGGTTTTTACCGAAGGTTATGTCTCTCTTCCACTGTAACCAGGAACTAATCCTTCCTTCTGTCCTCACTCGAAAAATGAAAAGGAAAGAGAATGTCATACTCTAGATCTGAGGAGAGCATTCAAATTGTATATTAAGAGAACTCACGCTATTTGCAAAACATCAAGCTTGTTCATTTTAACTGCAGGCCAAAATGTGTGTAAAAAGGCTTCAAAAGACTCTATAGCCAGATGGATTAGAGCAGTAATCACTATGGCGTATGATCAGGCGGGAGTAGTTCTGCCTGGTCCAGTGAGAGCTCATTCCACCAGAGCTATGGTTACTTCCTGGGTGAACTTCAGAGAAGCATCCCCAGTAGACTTATGCAGTGCGGCCACTTGGTCATCCATTCACACATTTACTAAGTTCTACAAACTGGATGTGATGTCCTCAGCGGATGCTTCCTTTGGCCACCGAGTGCTTCAGGTGGTGGTGGACCGCTAAGAGCACCTGACATTCTTCCTACCCGGGACATCTAGGGATGCACTGCTTTTGGATATCCCAGGCGTAATAGAAACATAGAAACATAGAAGTTGACGGCAGATAAGGACCGCAAGGCCCATCCAGTCTCCCCATTTCTTTTTCTACCTTATAAATGTGCCATCGGCCTTTGCTCTGTCAGTGGCCTATCTATTCATAGTCATTTGTATTGCTCCCTTATGCCTATCCCATGCCAGTTTGAAGCCCTGCACTGTATTCATAGCCACCACTTCTTCTGGTGTTCATTCCATGCATCCACCACTCTTTCTGTGAAAAGAATTTCCTCACATTCCCCTTAATCGGCCTCCTCTAATCTCATGCTGTGTCCTCTTGTCCTGCTATTTTTCTTATATTTAAACATGTTAGACTCTTTCACCTTGTTTATGCCCCTTAAGGTGTTTGAATGCCTCGATCAAATCACCTCTCTCCTCCTTTGCTCAAGGGTATACATATTGAGCTCTGTTAATCTGTCCTCATATGTCTTCTGATGCAGTCCCTGCACCATTTTGGTTGCCCTTCTCTGGACTGCCTCAATTTGGTTAATGTCCTTGTGAAGGTGTGGCCTCCAATACTGCACGCAGTACTCCAGATGGGGCCTAACCAGTGTCTTGTACAGAGGGATTATTACCTTCCTCTTACGACTTGTGATACCCCTACTAATACACCCTAACACCCCTAGCCTTACCTACTGCTTTAGAGGTCTGCTTGATGATTTTAGGTCATCAGTGATGATGATGCCCAAGTCTCTTTCTTCCTTTGTGACTGCTAGCAACTCCTCCCAGCCTATAGGTGGCTTCAGGGCTCTTTCCTATATGCATGATTTTGCACTTCTTTGCATTAAATCCCAGTTGCCACTCTTCTGACCATTCTGCTAGTTTATCCAGATCTCTTCTCATTCTGCCCACCCCATCTGGATCATCTACTCTGTTGCAGATCTTGGTGTCATCTGCAAACAGACAAGCCTACCTCTAGTCCATCTGCAAGGTCACTAATGAAGATGTTGAAGAGGACTGGCCCCAGGACTGATCCCTGAGGTACCCCACTTGTGACTTGCATCTCTTCTGACTGTATACCATTTACCACCACTCTCTGTTTTGCCCGTCAACCAGTTTGCCACCCAGTTGACCAACTTCTGACCCACCCGAGCCTACCCAGCTTATTTATCAATCTTCTATGTGGAACAGTGTCAAAAGCTTTGCTGAAATCAAGGTAGGCGACATCAACTGCTCCCCCTTGGTCCACCACTCTGGTTACCCAGTCAAAGAAATCTATGAGATTAGTTTGACAGGACCTTCCTTTGTAAACCCATGCTGTCTTGGATCCTGTGCCCCTATGGATTCCAGGTGTTGCACTATCCTTTCCTTAAGGAGTGCCTCCATAATCTTGCCCACTACTGAGGTAAGACTGACCGGTCTAGTTCCCCGCCTCCTCCCTGCTACCACTCTTGTGGGAGCGGGATCACATGAGCCCTTCTCCAGTCTTCTGGGACCTCTCCTGTGCTCAGAGACTCACTAAACAATTCTGCTAATGGCTCTGCTAGTTCCTCCTTTAGCTCCTTAAGTACCCTGGGATGTATGCCATCAGGTCCCATTGCCTTATCCACCCTGAGCTTAGCAAGCTCTTGTAGGACCCTTTCTTTTGTGAAGGAGTAGTGCTCACATCCTCCCCTGTGTCCATGATGTTGAGCTGTGGGCCCTGCCTACCTTCTCTTCAGTAAATACTAGCAAAAGTATCTATTTAGGATAGATGCCTTTACAGGGTCCTCCTCCTCACATGCTCCTTTTCTCCATTAGCTTAGCAATACCCTCTCGACTTTCTCCTTTCACTAATGTATCTATAGAAAGTCTTGTCACCTTCTTTTACTGTTCGGTGCTAGTTTTTCCTCAGTTTGGGACTTTGCCTGCCTTACTGCCTTACCTGCTTCCCTTAGGGCAGTTTGGTATGCCTCCCTATCTTCATCCCGCTGTGTTCCCTTTATATTTCCTGAAGGCCAGCCTTTTGGCTCTGACCTTTTGCTACTGTATTTGAGAACCAAAGTGGTTTCCTTCTTCTTTGCACTTCCTTTTCTGTCTAACACAATGGATGTTGCTTCAAGTATTGCATCCTTAATGCTTGCCCACTTTGCCTGTACCCCCTCACCTGTGTTTCTTTTTGCCAGGGCTAGCTTAACTCTGCTGGCCATCTTATCAAAGTCAGCTCCTCTGAAGTCCCATATTTTTGCCTTGGAATGGGATGATTTAGATGTAGTAGCCAAATTGATCCATACCATGTGATGGTCACTGGCCCTCAGGTGACCTTCTACCTGGAGATCTGTGATCCCTTCTTTGTTAGTCAGTACTAGATCTAGGATAGCCCTGTCTCTTGTGGGTTGCTGTACCAGTTGTTTGAGGCCTTCCCCCTGCAGGGAATCCACTATGAGTCTAGTTCTGGCAGATGTTCCTGCTGGTATTGACCAATCTGTATCTGGCATGTTGAAGTCTCCCATTATCAGAACCTCCCTTTAGCTGTCATGTTTTGTATATCTTCTAACAGTAATGTGTCTATGTCCTCCTCTGGTCTGGGGCCTGTAGACAACCGTAGTTCTTATGGCTGTCCCATTTCCTGTTTCCAGGGTGACCCACAGTTCTTCTGGCTTCTATGTGTATTCTGAATTTCTGTAGCTTTGATATTTTCATTAACATACAGGGCCACTCCTCCCCCTTTGCACCTCGGTCTCTTCTGAACAATACATAGCCAGGTACTGAAGTCTCCTAGTGTGGTTACTGGTAAACCACGCCTCACTAATTGCTACAATGTCCAGTTTAGCTCTGACATTATTGCCTGCAGGTCTGGGATCTTATTTCCCAGGCTGTGAGCATTTGTGTACATGATTTTCCATTGGCCAGATTTTGGTGTGTTAGTTGTTGGGTGAAGTTTGGCATTACTCCAATGCGTCGTATGGGAGACAAACCTTTTTCTTACCTGGTGATGAAATGAACCGCAAACATGCTGAATTCTGTTTGACCACTAGCTGAGGGGAGGGGTGTTCTTCCCATTCGACGATGGGGTGCTGCACCTCTCCCCATTTGCTAGTTTAAATATTGTGCAAAGACGTCAAACTTCTGCCCCAATGCACTGACTCCCTCTTTAGTCAGATGCAGTCCATCAAATTTAAAGAACTTTCGCCTCCCAGAACTGTTGCCAGTTCCTACAAATCTGTGTCCTTTTTCCTGGCACCAGTCCTTGAGCCACGTGTTTAGCTCCCTATCTCCTCTTCGACCTTCCGTCCCATCTGCTCCCTCTCCCAGACTGGCAGGATCTCAGAGAAGGAGATGCCGACCTAAATAGATGATAGTTTGTCACCCAGCCTAGTCAGGTGTTCCTTGGTCTCCACAACTGACCGGCTGGCAGATCATTAGTCCTATGTACTAGGACATCAATGTTTTCTCCTGCTTTGAACAATTTTAGTAATGCGGTCAGTGTCTCTTCATGCAGATGTACCTGGAGACATCTGACCATCACCCTGGCTGGAGATGGGTATCAACTCCTAATCATGGAGTCTCCTATGATCAGAAGTTTATTGGATTCCTTTGTGCTTGTTTAGTTTTGGTTCTGATTTGGGTGAGTTTTGTTGTGCTAGCTCCTGTGCCGCAGTGTTCTGCTCTGCAGTGTCTTCTGCCTCTTTATTTGATTTCAGAGATAGAGGCAGATACCTGTTTGTAGTGTTTATATGGTTTTGGAGGTAATGTGTGGAGAGCAGAGAGTGATGGGGCACCTGATTTGCTCTCTCCTAACCACCTGCCAACCTCCTGGACCAACCACCCTCTGCGGTCGAGGTTTTTCTGTTGGATGCTGGGGAAATGGCGGTGGTTCTTATAGTGTATTTCCTCTTCAATATGAAATTTGAGGCGGCAATCTCTGCCCATGCTGCCGGAGCTGAGCCCTAAGATCTCCAAAGGCCCAGCATGTAGGACAGTGTCCTAAATCCTGTAAGACTGTCCTTCTGAAAATTGTTCCACAGTACCTGCAGTTAATGAAATCCATTCCAAATAAGTTGCTGGGTTTGTAACCTAGTCAGAGTAATTAGAAGGAAAAAAAAAAAAAAGGAAAAAAAAATGCAATGAATGGTTTAATTGTGCTTTGTTTAACTTGTTATAACAAGTTAAATTACTAGTGCCCCTGTAAATGAGATCACCTTGTGGAGGTCACCTAATGAAGCCTGGAGACCAGCTTAGGAAAGAGAAATTGAAATGTGGGTACCTGTAAATTTTATTTCTCCGACGGCTGGTCTCTGGGCTTCGGATTCACTCCCAGAATGTATATAGTTGGCTGGCCTCAGGGCCACTTATGCCGTAACTGTTGTGTTTTTTGTTTCCAAGTTCTTGTAGTACTGCCTAAGGAGGGACTGCGTCTAGAATAACTGGAAGCGACCGGATGTGGAGGGCTCCTTATCCCCCCCTGCTGCACATCGTTAGTCCTGCCTACAACTGTCATCAGGAGGTACGGCCCAGGCGTAATGAAGCCTGGAGACCAGCCGTCTGAGAAAGAAAATTTATAGGCACCCAAATTTCGATTTTTCTGAGAGCATGGTTCTTGAGGACTTAGATCAGTCTAACCTGAACTTCTCAGGCTACACTCTCACTGCTAGAAGAAACAAGCATTTGTCAATGCCGAATGTTGTCGTGCTGGCATAGGCATTGGTAGTGCAGGAGTTAGATGCATAACTGGAGTGGCAGTGAAGTATTGGAACTGACACTAGCCCCACCCCCACCTGCAGAGACGGACGTGCATTGGGGTGTGCCTTTGGGTCGTCGGCAGTAACGCTCATGCCATTTCACCTCACCCTACCCTGCAGACACCAAGTGTCGCAATGTGTCTTGGGGTCTTTGGGCCTTATGCTCATCCCATTCCATTAGGAAATATTTATTTATTTTATTTATTTAGTGATTCAGAAAAGACCTTTGAGCCCAAGCTCTTTTACAAAGGCTCCACGTCATAGATTGCAAAACAAAGAACAATAGGAGAAAGCAAAGATACATTACAATGAATGATACAGCTTGGATTCAGAACTTACAGAATAACTCAAAACATAGGTACAAGTTAAATAAAAAAAAAAAAAACAGTTTATGAGGGTGAGGGGGGAATAATCAGCTACAAAGTGCCTTGTCTGTAGTTCAGAGGGACGGGGATAGCTGGCAGTGAGGTGAAGAAAGGAGGTACGAGAGAGAGGTAGGTACTGCGGTGGAGGTAAAGGTTGGGGGAAGAAGAGCGATAAGATATAGGGAGAAATGGTGGGGTGAGGGGAGGCTGAGCGGAGAGGACATGCTAGAGTGAAATGGTGGGGTGTGAGGGGGCATGGTCAGGCAGCCTGCATTACTAGTGACTGTTAGGGAAACTCATGGGACTGTGAGTTGGGGGAAGGGGGTGGCGGGTGCCGAAGGAGCATGACATTGAGATCGTACAGTATAGGAGAATGGTGTGAACTTGGTGGCCGAAGAGTCCAAGGCACACCTCAATGCCTGTCACTGGCTGCAGGGTGGGGGTGGAATGGCATGAGCATTACAGCTGACAATCTCAAGTCACACCCCTGATGCCTGTCAGTCTCTACAGGATGGGGCGTTACAGTTGGAAACCCTAACACTCCGGACGTTTGTTGGTATTTTCACTCCAAATTTTCAACATGGGCTTTTTGTGACCCCACCCTCATGAACAGGGGCACTATCAGTTTGTAGCCGAAGGTGATTTTGCACGCGAGCGACCGCGCCATTTGGTACCACAGGTGCGAAAACACATTTTGGGCAGGATGTAAAATGACAGCTGCACTGTTCATGAGAATGTGTAAAAAAAAAAAAAAAAAAAAAAATGGCAGTGTTGAAAATCTGGAGTGAAAATATGCAAAGTTGAAGTCACGAGCATGTGTAGAAACTGCACAATGCATGCCTGTAACGCAGTTATATTGGGGATTTTTTTTTTAAACTAAATTTTCAACATAGGCATTTTGGGACCTCTGCTCATGAACAGTGGCACTGTGGTTTTGTTAATCTGTCCCGAAAGTTGATTTCCCACGGCAACCGCGCCAGATGTGCGAAAACACATTTCGGGCAGGTTGTGAAAAATGACAGCTGTACTCTCCATAAGGAGGTGTGAAAAAATGGCAGTGTTGAAAATCTGGAGTGAAAGTATTAAAAATTGTTGAAGTTATGAGTGTGCACGGAAACTGTGTAATGCACACTTGTAACACAGTAATTTTTTGGAATTTTTTCACCAGATTTGCAACATAGGCATTTCTGGACCCCACCTCATGAGCAGTGGCGATGATGTTTCGTTAATCGGTCCCGAAAGGTGATTCTGTGCAGTGACCGCGAAATCACCTTTCAGGACTGAATAACAAGATGACAGTGTATGTGTTCATGAGGTGGGATCCCAAGAACTCCATGTTAAAAATTTGGAGCCAAAATTCAAAAAAATGGCTGAGATATCCACCTATTATACAGCTTACCAGCATTTCTTCATTTTGCAGTTCGGCTTTGAAGAGTCCAGATGTGTTCCCGCTCCTCCGAAGATCACAGCACCGGATCTCCGGAGATAAGTATGGGATGGGGGTGTGTGGGGAGGTGGGATGTGCAGAGGGTGGGTGCGGTTGGGGAGAAGGGCGCCTGTGCAACGAGGGACCGCTTCTCTCTTTTTCAGGTACCAAAAAAAAAAAAGTGGACACTGTGGACCGCTTTTTTTCTTTACAGGTGAAATGAAACGGGTACACTGGGGTGAGCTCCTCCAGTGCCCCCATGATTTCTCGGGGAGGAATGTTGGCCACACTGGGGTGGGCTCCCAGTGTGCCACACAGTGGGGTGGGGGAGGAACACGCTGACAAGGTCGGCTTTCTGTGAGTGGCGGCACACTGGGGTGGGATGGTGGGCTCCCAGTGTGCCACACAATGTGGGGAGGTGGGGGACATGCTGACATGAGGATTGCACCCCTGATGTCGGCTGTGTTTGGGGATTCCGCAGCCACATTTATTGAAGTGTTTCACCAGGAAAGGCACGTACGGAGGCATGTCATCTGTGCCACTGCATGACGAGCTTGTCTGTGATTGCAGTGGCACATTCCTTTCAAGTTGGTGGCACTTTACATAATTCTTGCATCAGCGCTAGCATTTTATTTATTTCTAGGAAGTACCTTTGAGCCAAAGGCTCCTTTACAGAGGTTCTACGTCGTAGTAACACATGGGCATAACATCATTTACTATGGTTACAAGTACATAAACAGATAGAAGGAGGTTCCATGCCTAGAAAGACACGAGTTCATCAGGTTACAGAGGTTACATAATTACAATAACAGGGAGTACATAAGTGAAAATATACAGACACATAATTTAAAGCAGGCTAGGCTGACATGTTGTTAAGTGAACAACTTGAGAATCTGCAGGATATGCAGCGCATGTTTGCTAATTGGGGAAGGAGGGACGCACCTACTAAAGCGTGCCCTGCATTTGCCAACACTGACACACCTCTCACTGTGCTAATACTACCGCAAGATGTTGCCTGTGCAAGACAACATAAAAATTACTCACTGTAGTAATGATGTTTCATCTAGAGGTTGTATTTGTGAATCATACAAGCCCCCTTACTTCCCTGTCAAGAACCTGCATAAAAAGTGTTCTTCAGGTCAAGTCAGATCAAATGTTCAGTGTTTGAATGTTTAAAAATGTTGTTGTTTGAGCATTTTGCAGTTTCAAACTCCACAGTTGTTAGTTTTTCATATTGTGATTTATTTCTTATAAGTTAGTTGAATGGTCCCTGCACTCTTCTGCTATAAATCTAACGTTGGAATGGTGGGGTGGGGAGCGTAATCACACTGCAGAGTTTATACCATAACATTCTAAAGATGTTACCTGCTGGGTAATCCCTCAGAGCAGCAGTGCTACTGTTTGTATGAGTTACAAATATACCCTCTAGAAAAAACATCAGTACGGGGAGCAGGGGCCGAAATAAGGATTTGGCAGGCAAGAGCTGTGAATAGCTCCTGGGTAGCGGCAATTTCCAGCAGACCAGGATCTACATGGGCAAAGCCAGGAGCTGACATCAACATAGATAAAAATGCATTGGGATGTCGTAGAAGGAGAATAAAATGGAAGGACATCAATAATAAAAAAAATGTAATTCTCTCTAGAAATCTTGTATAAATATTAAATATCTGTAAATCTGCCAGTTATATGTCACTCTAATACAATAATTACATTAACACATTCTCATGGTAAAGCTGCTCAGTGGAAAAGGTGCAGTTGGTCTAAACAGAGACATGCAGGGGGAGAGAATTTTGTTAATTAAAAACTACACTACTATATTCTGTCCTCTTTTTTTAAATTAATTGACAAAGGTACAAGACAAATGGCAAAGTGCCTCCTCAAGTGTGTCTCCGTTTAGACCAACTGCACCTTTTCCAATGAGCAGTTTTACTTCTCCATCTCTAGGTGGATTGTGTAAATTCTTCATTTGCTTTTCTTTATTCCATTTAATTTACTTCAACTGTTGCTGTTTTTTTTTTTTTTCAATCTCTTGAGTTTACAACTCCAGAAAATATTTTAAAAGACTAAAATAAGTTTACTCAAAGGCCAGAAAGGTATGGTGGTTCATAATGCCAACCTTTTATTTCAGGACTGGTCTGCTATGGCTTCATACGTCAGAGTGTAAGACTCTTTTCCCACCTACCCGCCTGTTCATTACCTCTCTACATTGGTGCGAATGTGATACTGTATTTTGCAACTAGACCACTGCAGCTGCAAGCCCTCCCCCATCTCCAGTTGATGTTCTAAGAAGGGTTACTGTTATGTTGCTGAGACGCTCTCCCTGCTCTCATTGTCCATGCAGCTCCAAGACACCACTCCATCTTCAGCATATGATGCATGCACTCCGCAAATCATCTGCAAAGCTGCCCTATCAGTGCTGAAGTTAGTACCACTGATCCTCTTTTATTGAGAGCACCAGGTGCTACTGTGGCATTTGCAGGTGCTAATTAGCACCCAGCTGCCCCTTATTTCGAACCCTGGGGAGTAATTTTTTTTTCTGGTTTCCTACCACCATTCGAGCAGCAATTCATGATACAGCAACATGTTTCTGCTCATACCAAACTGGCAGGAGGCTAGGGAGGGTTGTGGCGGCAGGCTGGGGTGATCAGGCGGGGGTACTGGGAGTGGAGGGGGCAGCTGCAATAAACTGCAAGCTGCACACTCAGGCAGACTTGATAGATCTTTGGGCCTTTTTCTGCTGGTGTTTTCGTATGTTCCTATGTTCATATTATATTCCATTTAAGACTGCTCTTTTCCTTCTGTCATGTAAGGTGTCTTGCATGCCAGGAACTGTCTTCCAGTGGAGGTTGTGGGGGTCAGAAACAGTGGTGGGATTCAAAAAAGTCTGAGGTAAGCACAAGGGAGTCATAAGAAATAGGTAAGGGGGTGGCGGAGAAAGTGCCGTAGACCTGGAGGGCTCTTCAGTGTAAGCAACGCAACAAAAAAGGGCATACTGGATGGGCCATGCAACCCTCATCTGCCGTTAGCTTTTATGTTTCTGTGTCTTTTCATACCATTTTGAGTCTGCTGTAGTGTTTTCCTTAGCTTTGAAATAAATACTGCAGGGTTCAGTTGTAATACTATTTTACTAGCCCAGGTCCTAGAGCAAATTGCTTCGGGCCAGTATGGCTCACCTCTGACTTTTCCAGTCGGGCTGGTGCACTTAAGGTTTACTGATATTTTGCCAGAAAAATGTTACTGCTGAGGAAAAAAAATGACATGGTGGCTTAACAAATAATGCCTCCTTAAAGAGGCCGTGACATCCCGGGAGAAACTTAGACAAAATATCATTTTATACTCTGTTATGTTTTGTAGATTTTCTCTGTCTAGCTGCCTTGTTTTTCCTGTAGCTGCATACACAGACATGAACACAAGATCACCGTCTGCTAGACTACATCGCTTGTTTGCATCTGGCATCACAGTTCTCTGCTTGTGATTTTAAAATAATTTGCAGAACAGGCTATGTAATGCAAGCAGAAGACCGTGATGGGTGTAGACAAGCAGCTGCAGCAGAAGGAGCATAGGGGATAGTGATCCAAAGTTCAAAGTAAAATGCAGAAAAACGAAAGGCCAAATACAGAATTATTTGAAATATAGAGTGAAATGCATATTAAAATAGAGTTTCCAGAGCTTCCTCAGTTACTTTGGGGTCTTTTAGGGAGAATGTTGACCTGCATAGTGGCTAAACATTAGTAAATGATGGTACAGGTGCAGCTGCTTGCAGTAGTGGTGACCTGGGTTCAGTAATGAGTCCAGATTGTTTGGGGGGAATTGAGTGTCCCACTGGAGATGCTTTCTCTCCAGCGATGGTGTGGTGAGTTTTGTGCCTTGCTGCATGACCTCCACCTGGAAGACTGCAAGTGGCTGTGCAGTCGTGGGATCACTGTAGCATTCATATGATGGTGTGGACATCCGCATATCATGTGATGGTGCCTAGGACGTCGTGGTGTATGCTGTCAGGAGAGGGACAGGAAAGACCACGAGAACCAAATGGCCGCTGAATGGCAGCTGAAACCACACCTGCCCCCATGGCCGTATCAAGGGCCCTTTATTTCTGGTTCCTGCCTCTGATCAATCTTCTTCAGCTGCAGCAGCTAAACACAGAAACAGAATTTGTCACCAGAAAATGACCAGTAGGCCCATCTAGTCTGTCCTGTTTTTCTCTGCCTGTTTTGACACCTTGGACCCTTTTTGGACAACAGTGTCCCTTCTGCCTCTCTTTTCTCTACTTGAGCAGATGTACTTATTTAAAATGTTAGCTTTTATCTTTTTGTTATCTTCTTCCACTCAGTTACTCAGTCCCCCCCCCCACCACCTTCCTGATTTTCACTATCCCACCCTTTGGTTTCCTCTTTTCACTGACATACCTGAACAAAGTCTCATCCCCTTTTTTGACCTCCTTGGTGATCATCTCTGTTTGTGTCTTAGCTGCCCTCACCCGTCTTCCTGCCTCCCTTAGTTTTTCCAGATATACCTCCCTGTCCTCCTCCGTCTGGGTATCCATGTACTTTCTAAATGCTTGTTTTTTCTCCATTACGCTTTAGCCACCTCGTTTTGAGAACCATAGTGACCTCTTCCTCCTCCACCTACTCTTGCTTACTTCCTTCAAACAGCATGCAGTTGCTTTAGCTGTTCCCTCCTTGATCTTTTCATTTGGGTCTTCCCCCAAGGCCACCTCTTCTAAAGTATTATTGACTGAGTCTCCTATTTTGAAGATCTGCTCCTCCTGAAGTTCAGGACCCTTGTTTTAGTATGTGTTTTCAGAATGCACATGAAGACAAGGGTCCTGGACTTCAGGAGGGCAGATTTTACAAAATTGGGAGGCTGCCAGTCAGTAAATACTTAAGGAGAGGTGACCGTGGGGGTGGGGTGGAGTGGAGACCCAAATAAAAAAGATCAAGAAAGGAATGGCTTTTTCTCATGCCCAGTCCATATGCCAAACCACATAGTACGGTGATTGCTTGTACCCAGAGGGCTCATACTGTGACATCTGCAGTGCTGTCCCTGTTCATAAATACCTGGCCATCTCTAGTGGGTTCCTTAACCAGCTGCCTGAGAAATGCCCCGCCAGAGTCAATGATAGCCCCGCTGCTTCTTGTAGCTGCAGCCAGAATGCTTCAGTCTACGTCTGACAGATTAAAGTCCTCCATAATCAGTACCACCCCTTTGCTTTCATTCTGCCAGTGGCCTCCCCCAAAACTTTGTGTGACTCCTCCTCGCCCTGTGTTGGTGGTCTGCACACCTCCACCGTGCGGATGAAGGCCTCTGACTCTTCTCTAAGCCAACCCAAAGAACCTCCAGCCCTTCCTTAGCCCTCTGGTGTCCCCTTATCTTTGTGGTCTTCATTCCTTCCTTCAGATCAGCTGACCAGGTGTAGTGCACAGTGCCTGGTGAGAAGCTGGAATGACAGGGGCCCAGCTTGGGAGAATCTGGGAAGGTGACAGGGCTATGGAGAGGATGGGCTTCAAGAGTGTGGCTGGACAGCACTGTATGGCTAGGTAGTTGCATGCAGTGTCAGTGGCTTATTAGGTAGCATACTTGTCTCTGGGACCAGAAGATTAGGAAGTTTTGGGTTCTAGCCCCCCCACCAGGCACTTGGTGTAGCACCCATAGCTGACACAGTAGTGCAGTATTGGGGGGGGGGGTTACTGTACTGTTGAGGTGGTGTCCTTTGAATGAGACATTAAACCGAGGTCCCTTCTGTCCACCTCTAGTCACACACTGTCCAGGTGAAAGTAAAAGATCCCATGGCACTTATCGAAGAAAGGAGTAGAGGAATTTCCCTGGTGCCATGCTCAGCATTCCTCCATCTATAAAAACCGGTTCATGCACACACACACCCCCCCCATGCACCTGAAAACAAGCTGCCACAGTTTAGTGTGCCTCTCCTGGTCAGAAATTACAAATACATGGTGGCATCATGGTCTAGAGCTTAGAGTAACAAGCTGTGAATGAGCTTGGTACATCCAGCAGACCTGGGTTTGATTCTCACAATCTCCAGCTGCATACTCTGTGACCCTGAGCAAGTCATTTATCATCCTCAGTGCTCCTGGGTTGTCCCTGAAAACGGGCATTGTGCCTAGTGGGTCTTAACTTGGTTACCACAAAATGAAAAATAAATACATAACTAAATAACTAACGATGGTGCTGGTGAAAGGAAAACCAGAAATTAATTGCTAGGTTAGGAGCAAAACAATATGTTGAAAAAATAAATAGATGGTTCAAAGTGTGTGGTTTCAGTTGTTTTTCACCTGGTTTCTTCCAGCTTCTTGAAAGAGAGTTCACTGGGGGAAAAAGTCAGAGGCTAGCTGAGTAGCCCAAAAGAACTCATTCCTGTCATAGATATCCAGACACACCTGATTAAATCAGTCGGTAGGAGCGCTGTTATTTAGAGCTTATAGCTATCCTGCTTAGAGGCATCGTTGTTTCCTACGCATGAAGGTTGAAATAAGCCCTAGGATTAGAGGTAAAGTCAGTCTGCTATGCGTTGGTGTAATACGGCAAGACTGAAACGGAAAATGTGTCGGTGAGCTATCATCGTATGTGTTTGTTGTGTTCTGCTAAGAGTGATGTGAAACAGTTCCCAATGTCACAGGGGACACTTAAGAAAAAAAAAACGTTTATAAGCAGTTCAGCTTATATGTGATATATTTTTATGTATACAGTGCAGGTGAAAATGAAATCTTACAAATAATAGTCTGAAGACCTAAAATGCTGAGAAGTCATTTATCATCATTCTAGGTGGGTCATCACCATTTATAATCACTTGAGGCTGGTGAAAAAAGAAGTTCTTGACCAATGGGAGAGCAGCTTGAACAGCGCCTGATGACATCACAGTGACTTCGTCTGCACTCAAAACAGCACTGAAATCAAACAGAAACGGCTAATTTTTCAGTAAAAGTATTAAGCTCTACAATTTAAAATACAGTCTATAAATTGGACACACAATGGGCAGACTCAGAATATGACATTTATCATCACTTGTGAGGGGGCAGGACCCTGTTCTGCCACTCGTGTGTTATGGTCCTGGCCCTCATGCATGATGATAAATGGCATATTTGGAGTCTGACCATTGTGTGTCCCACTTGTATTTTGCGTCCCCTTTTCATGATTACTGAGCACATTAAACCAAAAAACAAGATCTTTGTCCCCATAACATCACCTGCTCTGGCTGTTTGTCTGTACTTGACAGCACTCTCTGTATGACATCAAAATTGTGTTCATAGCAACAGACTGTGATGTCGCAAAAAGAGGATTGTGTGGTGTTGGCCTTACAGTGCAGCGATAGTGGTACTGCTGGTGATGCAGATGACTCAGGTTCGGGAACGAGACATGGGGGTTAGGGGGAGTGAGTGACCTCTAGGACATTCATATCATACTATGGGATAGTAGGGGAGGATGACATGTGGTGTTAAGGAGGAGCGAGTGACCCCTAGGGCATTCATATCATACTATGGGATAGCAGGGGAGGATGACATGGGGTTTAGGGGAAGTGAGTGACCCCTAGGGTATTCGCATCATACTACAGGATAGCAGAGGAGGATGACATGGGGTGTTAAGGAGGAGTGAGTGACCCCTAGGGCATTTGCATCATACTGTAAGTAGCACTGCTGTATACTGGATGTGCCATTGGACCTCTTTTCATAGAAATATAGAAGTTGACGGCAGATAAGGACCGCAAGGCCCATCCAGTCTGCCCATTTCTTTTTCTGCCTTATAAATGTGCCATTGGCCTTTGCTCTGTCAGTGGCCTATCTATTCATACTCATTTGTATTGCTCCCTTATGCCTATCCCATGCCTGTTTGAAGCCCTGTACTGTATTCATAGCCACCACTTCTTGAGGTAGGCCATTCCATGCATCCACCACCCTTTCTGTGAAAAAGAATTTCCTTACATTCCCCGTTAATCAGCCTCCCTCTAATCTCATGCTGTGTCCTCTTGTCCTGCTATTTTTCTTATATTTAAACATGTTAGACTCTTTCACCTTGTTAATGCCCTTAAGGTGTTTGAATGCCTCGATCATATCACCTCTCTCCCTCCTTTGCTCAAGGGTATACATATTGAGCTCTGTTAATCTGTCCTCATATGTCTTCTGATGTAGTCCCTGCACCATTTTGGTTGCCCTTCTCTGGACTGCCTCAATTTAGTTAATGTCCTTGTGAAGGTGTGGCCTCCAATACTGCACGCAGTACTCCAGATGGGGCCTAACCAGTGTCTTGTAAAGAGGGATTATTACCCTCTACGACTTGTGATACCCCTACTAATACACCCTAACACCCCCCTACCTTACCTACTGCTATAGAGGTCTGCTTGGATGATTTCAGGTCATCAGTGATGATGATGCCCAAGTCTCTTTCTTCCTTTGTGACTGCTAGCAACTCCCCTCCCAGCCTATAGGTGGCTTCAGGGTTTCTCTTCCCTATGTGCATGATCTTGTACTTCTTTGCATTAAATCCCAGTTGCCACTCTTCTGACCATTTTGCTAGTTTATCCAGGTCTCTTCTCATTCTGCCCACCCCATCTAGATCATCTACTGTGTTGCAGATCTTGGTGTCATCTGCAAACAGACGAGCCTTACCCTCTAGTCCATCTGCAAGGTCACTAATGAAGATGTTGAAGAGGACTAGCCCCAGGACTGATCCCTGAGGTACCCCACTTGTGACTTGCATCTCTTCTGACTGTATACCATTTACCACTGCTCTCTGTTTTATGCCCGTCAACCGTTTGCCACCCAGTTGACCAACTTCTGACCCACCCTGAGCCTACCCAGCTTATTTATCAATCTTCTATGTGGAACAGTGTCAAAAGCTTTGCTGAAGTCAAGGTAGGCGACATCAACTGCTCCCCCTTGGTCCACCACTCTGTTACCCAGTCAAAGAAATCTATGAGATTAGTTTGACAGGACCTTCCTTTGTAAACCCATGCTGTCTTGGATCCTGTGCCCCTATGGATTCCAGGTATTGCACTATCCTTTCCTTAAGGGTGCCTCCATAATCTTGCCCACTACTGAGGTAAGACTGACTGGTCTGTAGTTCCCTGCCTCCTCCTGCTACCACTCTTGTGGAGCGGGATCACATGAGCCCTTCTCCAGTCTTCTGGGACCTCTCCTGTGCTCAGAGACTCACTAAACAGTTCTGCTAATGGCTCTGCTAGTTCCACCCTTAGCTCCTTAAGTACCCTGGGATGTATGCCATCAGGTCCCATTGCCTTATCCACCCTGAGCTTAGCAAGCTCTTGTCGGACCTTTCTTTTGTGAAGGAGTAGTGCTCACCTCCCTCCCCACTGTGTCCATGGTGCTGAGCTGTGGGCCCTGCCCCTACCTTCTTTTCAGTAAATACTGAGCAAAGTATCTATTTAGGATAGATGCTATTACAGGTCCTCCTCCTCACATGCTCCCTTTTCTCCATTAAGCTTAGCAATACCCCCTCTGGACTTTCTCCTTTCACTGTGTATCTATAGAAAGTCTTGTCACCTTCTTTACTGTTGCGTGCTAGTGTTTCCTCAGTTTGGGACTTTGTCTGCTTTCTGCCTTCCCTGCTTCCCTTAGGGCAGTTTGGTTTGCCTCCCTATCTTCATCCTGCTGTGTTCCCTTATATTTCCTGAAGGCCAGCCTTTTGGCTCTGACCTTTCTGCTACTGTATTTGATAACCAAAGTGGTTTCTTCTTTTTGCACTTCCTTTTCTGTCTAACACAATGGGATGTTGCTTCAAGTATTGCATCCTTAATGCTTGCCCACTTTGCCTGTACCCCCTCACCTGTGTTTCTTTTTGCCAGGGCTAGCTTAACTCTGTTGGCCATCTTATCAAAGTCAGCTCCTCTGAAGTCCCATATTTTTGCCATGGAATGGGATGATTTAGATGTAGTAGCCAAATTGAACCATACCATGTGATGGTCACTGGCCCCAGGTGACCATCTACCTGGAGATCTGTGATCCCTTCCCTGTTAGTCAGTACTAGATCTAGGATAGCTCTGTCTCTTGTGGGTTGTTGTACCAGTTGTTTGAGGCCCTCCCCCTGCAGGGAATCCACTATGTGTCTAGTTCTGGCAGATGTTCCTGCTGGCATTGACCAATCTGTATCTGGCATGTTGAAGTCTCCCATTATCAGAACCTCCCCTTTAGCTGTCATGATTTGTATATCTTCTAACAGTAATGTGTCTATGTCCTTCCCCTGGTCTGGAGGCCTGTAGACAACCCGTTCTTATGGCTGTCCCATTTCCTGTTTCCAGGGTGACCCACAGTTCTTCTGGCTCCTTATATGTATTCTGAATTTCTGTAGCTTTGATATTTTCATTGACATACAGGCCACTCCTCCCCCTTTGCACCTCGGTCTCTTCTGAACAATACATAGCCAGGTACTGAAGTCTCCCAAGCGTGGTTACTGGTAAACCACGTCTCACTAATTGCTACTATGTCCAGTTTAGCCTCTGATATTATTGCCTGCAGGTCTGGGATCTTATTTCCCAGGCTCTGAGCATTTGTATACATGATTTTCCATTGGCCAGATTTCGGTGTGTTAGTTGTTGGGTGAGGTTTGGCTTTACCTCTGTGCGTTGTATGGGGAGACAAACCTTTTTTCTTACCTGGTGATGCAAATGAACTGCAAACATGCTGAATCCCTGTTTGACCACTAGCTGAGGGGGGAGGGGTGTTCTTCCCATTCGACGTATGGGGTGCTGCACCCCTCTCCCCATTTGCTAGTTTAAATATTGTGCAAAGACGTCAAACTTCTGCCCCAATGCACTGACTCCCTCCTTAGTCAGATGCAGTCCATCAAATTTAAAGAACTTTCGCTCCCAGAACTCTTGCCAGTTCCCTACAAATCTGTGTCCTTTTTCCTGGCATCAGCCATTGAGCCACGTGTTTAGCTCCCCTATCTCCCCTTCTCTGACCTTCCGTCCATCTGCCCCCCTCTCCCAGACTGGCAGGATCTCAGAGAAGGAGATGCCGGACGAAATGGATGATAGTTTGTCACCCGGCCTGGTCAGGTGTTCCTTGGTCTCCACAACTGACCGGCTGGCGAGATCATTAGTCCCTATGTGTACTAGGACATCAATGTTTTCTCCTGCTTTGTGAACAATGTAAGCAATGCGGTCAGTGTCTCTCCATGCTGATGTACCTGGGAGACATCTGACCATTACCCCTGGCTGGAGGTGGGTATCAACTCCCCGAATCATGGAGTCTCCTATGATCAGAAGTTTTTTGGATTTCCTTTTCGCTTTTTTTGTTTTGGTTCCTGATTTGGGTGAGTTTTGTTGTGCTAGCTCCGGTGCCGCAGTGTCCTGCTCTGCAGTGTCTTCTGCCTCTTTGTTTGATTTCAGAGATAGAGGCAGATACCTGTTCGTAGTGTTTGTGTGGTTTTGGAGGGTAATATGTTGGAGAGCAGAGATGATGGGGCACCAGATTGCCTCTCTAACCACCTGCCAACCTCCTGAACCAACTACCCTCTGCGGTCGAGGTTTTTCTGTTGGATGCTGGGGAAATGGCGGGTGGTTCTTATAATGTATTTCCTCTTCAATATGAAATTTGAGGCGTGCAATCTCTGCCCATGCTGCCCGGAGCTGAGCCCTAAGATCTCCAATGGCCCAGCATGTAGGACAGTGTCCTAAATCCTGTAAGACTGTCCTTCTGAAAATTGTTCCACAGTACCTGCAGTTAATGATATCCATTCCAGATAAGTTGCTGTGTTTATAACCTAGTCAGAGTAATTAGAAGGAAGAAAATGCAAGTAATGGTTTGATTGTGTTTTGTTTTGTTTAACTTGTTATAACAAGTTAAATTACTAGTGCCCCTGTAAATGAGCTCACCTTGTGGATGCCCTACTGATCCGCCCCTTCCTGCTCTGCCACAGGAAATGTCACAACTGTGGTACCCTATAAAAGGAGTGTAGTGTGGGGTGGGTGGCTGGGCCTTCCCTGCCGAAAAAGAAGAACCACGGACGAAAGAACAAGGCGGTAAGAGCAGAAACAATCAGTCAACAACAAATGCAGTAACCCTGAAAGCTTATCCTAATGTTAGATAAAACTGTAAAACCTGTAAAGCACCACCTGTAATAATTTCAGAGAAGATATACGCTGTAAGAAACACTTTGCTACAGAGAAAAATAAAGCAGTGAAATGTTAGCAACAAACAGTAGCAATCCCTGTGAGTGAAAAATAAAAACAACACCACACAGTAAATCTGCTTAGCCAAAAGAAGTCTTAATCCTTTTCCCTTGCTCTGGTAAGGTTCTCTGCTCTGCCTTTCAAGCAGTCTTAGAAGGAAAGAGCTCAGGTGAAGCTAGGTGCCTTAGCCAACAAACCAAGTCAGTTTCTTTCTTTCTTTCGCCATTTCCTTGTGCTCGAGGCTTGAAAATGCACACTGTAATTGCATCATTTCATCTGAAAATATCTCATTCAAGTCCCTGCTTTAAACAAATCTGCACTACTTTTGCTACACTCCACTACCCACTGTGAATCTGCTGAAATTGCACTATTGATTCTCTACAGTGGAAATACACTGACACAGTGCTTGATATTTGCAGTCTGCCAACAGAACAATCACCAGGTGGTAAATAGATATGGGGCGGGGACTTTCAGCTGGAGGGGATGTCCTTTGGAAGGAGAGTAGTGGATTAGGTCACAGTTTCCTTAACTCCATGGAAGGGTTGCAGGGACACCCTGAGTTTTGTGCCTACTTTATTGCCCTTGAACAGAAGAGCGAGGGGTACAGTGATGCATGGTTCTTTTCCTTGAACTTTTAAAATGCAGTTTTATAGCCTTTATTTAATAAGGTGCTAAATAAAGGGGAATGTTTGAGGAGCACAGGGAGGTAACCTGCTGGGAACATATTGTATCGAGTTTTCTGGGCAGGAAATTCACACTGAGATGGTGCTCGTTTCCAAGCATGTCTTGAGAGCACAGCGCAGGGAGCTTACGTGACTTGCTGAGGGGCACACAGTATACAAGTGACGTTTGTGGGACTCCGACCTGGGACTGCTGGGTGTCCAGGTTCACAGCTCGCTGCTCTAGCATCTGCGCTATGCTGGCACCCTGAAAATAATGAAGTGTAGGGAAAATGTTTCTTTCACACATTGAACCCATCGTCAGAAGTACAGCTTTGGTGGGGGGACAATTTGGAATATTTTCCTTTAAATGTAGGCTATGCCCTCTTGTTCTGTTGCTTGGAACCAACTTGAATAGTTTCTCCAATTCTTCTTTTCCAGTCCCTTTAAAATTTTCAGAACTTAATCATGTCTCTCTCCAGCTTCGTTTGTTTTCCAGGAAGAACATCCCTACCCCCATCACCCCTAAGACCCTTGATCCGGAATGCAGGATGACATCATTTCTCCTGGAATTGAAACTTATGAGACAAATTAGACACAAGGAAGGGGGAGTTCTTATTTCATTCTATCCCCCTAATGTCCACTACCAATTTCTTCTTCTTTATTTAGCTCCAACACCCCAAATGATTTCAGGAATGCAGGGGTCACATCCTTCATAAATAAATCGGCTCCATGGGGCTATTGAAACTTTGTAAATTCAGCCTGACTGGACACTCTGAGCAGCAGATCAAATACAGGCAGTACAGCAGGGCTCCATCACTTTACCGAACTTGGATGCTTTACCCAAGGAACCTCCCTTCTCAGAAACCTCCAGGCTCCTGTCTCACTGGTGCTGGTAAGCCAACCCTGTTTCTTTGCCTTTCTCTTCTTCACTGGGGTGCACACAACACTCTGGCACTGGTTGCTTCCCCAACTCCAGCTCGGGAAAGCGTACCGCTTCCCCCACCTGGCCCCTGGACCTCGGCTCAAATACCAGGGATACCAGAATTTTTTTCTGCTACCCAGGCCCTGCAACCCCTCACATTCTCACCCAACAAGGAACTTGCTCTGTAAGGTGCTCCCACTCCCACAGCACCCACTCCCTCCTTGTAGCTCAGCTTTTTCATCTACACGGCTCCCACTGGTGCAGTGGTCCTTAAACTCGGCCCTGCTCCAGTACCTGAGCCCCTTGTTTCAAGGTGCTCTGCCATGAGAGAAGCCCTGGGAACTGCCCCCACCCAGGCCTCGCCGAGCAGCCCAAACCCTGCGAGCAGTGCCATACTCTCTTCTGCTCCCTGCTAACCCTTTTTTGAGGGGGGGAATCCATGTCCAGGCCCACATCCCGCTCACATCACTCCTGGGCTTGCAGTAAGCTCCAACCAGTGGCCTCCCTCCAAGGTCTGTCTTAACAACCTGTGACCTGTCCGGCCCTTTAACGCCGGCACCCCAGGACCTGCCCCTCCAAGCAGGCCTCAATTGTGGGAGAAGGGCCCCCTGGTTCCAACTGCCCTCAGGCCACCCTACCACACCGGGGACCGGGAAAGACCACTGCCACCGACCTTCCACTTGTGAGGACCCTGCCACAGTCCCCACAGCTCTGGCAACCTGAGCAAACTACCTAATGGGGATCTCTAAGGGCTCCTGCCTATCCTGGCCTCCTATTCTTCCCTTACTCTCAACAACGCAGGACCTGGCTTACCATCCTCCCGCCACGGAGCTTCCTTCCCAGCTCCTCAATGTTGCGTCACGTCGCTGCAGAGGCCATCCCTATCTGCCACCTATGATGGGATCTCCCCCCTTTACTAGCCCACCCGGATCGCCGAGCTCCCCTAATCCTGCCTGCTTTGCTCCTCCAGCCGCCCCCAGCCCCAGGCCTGCTGCCTGGGCTGGAAAAAGCCCCCAAACCTCCTGTCTCCAACCTTATATACCTTCCTAAACTTACTCTCTGCTGCCACCATGAGGCATCCAGCAGGTACTAACCCCCAGAGCACTAATAAATTCCCCAGCTCGGGGGGGAGTAAGAAGGGGAAAGGGATGCCTAAAATGGGAGCATAAGCCCCTCTTTCAAGGGGGAGCTTACATCTAGCTGGGGCCCCAGCTGTTTTTCTTCCTCATTTCCTTCTCTTCCGTCCCTCCTCCACCATGGCGTGGATGATAGCCATCTATTGGCCTTGCATATACACACACGGCATGCTTGCGTGGTGGAGCAGGTTGCTTGCCCCATCCATAGAGAATGCCTCGCTGCCAGCTGCTTGCCACCGACCCTCTATGGCTGAGGCACACTGTTGAGTAGCATCTACCGTGGCCTTCCTCCTGATGTGGCTTCCCAAGCTCACGCCTGCATGGCAGCATACTGTCACTGGTCCTCAGGGTGGCCTGTTATGCCCCACCCTTTTTTTTTTCTAATGGACATTATTTTTCAGCCGTATCCTGTGCTGTTCCCTTCTGCTTCACCAGTGTTCCCAGCCTCATTCTCACTGTTCCTTGTACTTATGTGTTCACCCATGGGGTCTACAGTGTGCTTCTACTGCTGTGGTGGATTCTGTTGGTGGTGATTACCACCCCCGGTCATCTGGTATGGGGTTGCTAGTAGGTTTGGCATGGCCAAGTGGTGGGGGCATCATTTTGTGAACTCAAGGGTATTTCCTTGCATTTTTACCCATCCTCTTGGATACCAACAATGCAGGGGCGATGTGCGTTTGTACACAATCATGGGACCACGCACAGCGCCATCCTGCACCCACTCGCTCACCAGCCGCTTCCAACTACACTGCTTCCTGTGGTCACCCAGGGGGTAGTATTGAAGTTGAGCAGGCGGCCTCCCTCCGCAGAGAAGAGCATCCTCTGGGACACTCAGTCCTCCTCCCCCTGATGCCCCTGGTGTTGTGCACGTTAGCTGCGCCGACGAATCAGCAAATATTATGCTCTTTTTCAGTGCTGCCTAGCATTCAGTTTGCCACAGCATCAGTTATGAACCTATGTCCTTCGTCTACTGCTGCTGGCTGCTCTTTGCTATATAAATAGTGTCCAGACCTGAAATTTGTGGGCCCAATTCAAGGATCTAGCAGTGTATCCATATTGAGTTTTGTTTGCCACTCCCCCAGTTATACGCTCTTTTACCCCAGGGCAGGCTCCGTGCATAGACTGTAACATAGAAGATCTCTGACACATTATTTTTTATTGTTCCTCATACAATAAAATTAGAAAGAAGTGGCGAACCGGCATTCTTGGTAATAAATTACATTTTTGGATTACTTGTTCATATCAGGAAACTGTGATTCTCTTCAGAGTGGGATCTTTTCTGTGTAATGCCTCTGAAATCTAGAAAAAAAAAAATGTTTTTGAACAATAAGACAGATTTTTGATCTGTGTTAAGGGAGATTTCAGCCGTATTGGTCCTTGCAAAACAGGAGAAGATGGAAGGTTCAGTACCTTTTATTTGACCAACAGGTGTCTTGTACAAAGATGGAGTTATACACACGCTTTTGGGGCCACACAGATCCCTTCTTCAGCTGAAGAAGAGACCTGTGAGGCCCTGAACACTTGTGTATAAATTCCATCTTTGTACAAGACACTTGTTGGCCCAATAAAAGGTATTGAACCTTCCATCTTCTCCTGTACATAAGTATTCAAATGAGCTGATTAACTCTATATTTTGTGAACTGTGCTTTGATAAGTGTATCCAATTTTCAAATAAATAATAAATAATCCAAGCTTACAGTTCTGTATAGTTTTTTTTTTTGTAATCTTCCTTCTGTTTGAAGTGATCATTTTAATTAAGTGTATCGAGTCATTATAACTTGTAATGTTTTTTTTTATGGATGAACAGTAAAGAATATTGCCACTAGTTCCCTGAGCAGGCAGCTTGTACAAAGGAGCTGCCTGCCCAAGGGACTAAACAGGCTTCTGTGTGAATTTTATTATAAAAGATTAATTGAATATATACCTTAATAGCATATGCTCACAACATTCAAAAGTAAGTCATCTTCATTGTGCCACATTCCTCGGTAGCCCTGACCCGAAAACCGTTTTAATGACATGAATTGGGGATGGGACTACAGGTTATTGTATGACCTCAGAGTTTGATCGGGCGAGGAGGGTGTGTGTGGGCGGATGTCTCATCACAAACAATTGAAACTTTTCAGGCCAGTATAGAGAGGAACAAGGTATTATATTTTCAAACCACCTCCACACACACGTAGAAGCATGCCCGCATTGTGAATGAGTTGCTGAGACTAACGTTGAGCCCTGTACTAGAATATTTGGCAGACAAGCAAAACAAGTAAATTGTTTCAAGTATTATTGACTAAGTAAGCAAATTTTGGGGCTAGTTAAAGTTAATTTAGTGGTTACTATTTTTGGCATTCTTCGTTTGCTCGTGTAATTGTGTAATTCTAGGGTGGCATGTTTATCTGCGGTCAGCTTGTTTCTAATTACGTCTTGGGATAAAGGGTTCAGGGGAAGCACGATAAAATGGTACAGTGTTGTTGGCAAAATTGAAGGTAAAACACATGTCATATTTATTTATTTTTTTATTTATTCTTGCTGTACTCCCCCATCCCAGTCGGCCCTCATTCACGCCGGTCCTCCCAGCCCCATCACCCCGACATCTCCCAGGGCTTACCTGTCTCCCGGAGTCCCCACATGCCCTTCAATGACAGGGGTGGCGGTGAATCCCTCACCCCGCCAGGACTGATCCCGAGTCCAGGGGTGCCTGAGTTGTCGGGTTGCCGGGGCCTGTGGAGGCCAGCGGTCATCCAGTGTGACCAGGACCATTTCGGTTTCTCCCCTTGGGGACGTGGCATGCGCTGACATCAAGGCACGTGCGACGCCTGCCACATTCCCCACCTCTTAGAGCTCGGGCTATCTTTCCCCTGGCTTCCACCAGGGGCCAGTCCAGCGCCGAGCTCGTCCCCACCCTCCCCTCTGGAGGAGGAGAGCAGTCCTTTGGATGCTCAATCCTCCTTCCCTCGGCTGACCCTCTGACTCCTAAGGTTGTCGGCGCCGCAAGCAGTAGCGCTACCACTGGGCCAGGGAGCCGGCCCACAGGTCAGACTTATTTTCATTTATTTAGAATTAGAACATTAGTAGATGTATTAAGTGAGGCAGAGCACAAACTAAGCGTACAGTAGATAGTCCGATTATCAAGGGACCGCTGAGTCTTACAAACGACCTGAGTATACAGATGTGAAGTCCACGGATTGACATCAGAAACCAAAAACTGATTAACCAGAGTGAACAAGGCAATAACACACTGGAACAAAAACGTTTGACCTTAAGCAAGGAAGGGGGTTGTGGAGTGGCAGAGCCATGAGTGAATGAGGGGTTAGTGGGGACAGGGAGTGAGAGGGGATCAAGTACAGTACAGATAAAAATGTGCTGTCATGGCTTAAAGTGTTGCCTGCTTTGAGGATGACTCACCGTATTACTGAAAGATGTTTGACAGTGCCTCCCCTTTCTAGAACTGTATAACTGGTAAAAAAAAATTGGCTAACATTATAAACGGACTTGTTCAGAAGTCTTGTTAAGTCGCATGTTTGTGTCAGAGACGCATGAAAATATTGCAGTACACACTGAAATAGTGCATCTGTCGCTGCTTTAAAGGAACACTGTGGCAGTGGAACAGACATCTGAAGAAACATCTGACTTAATTTATTTGTTAAACAGGTGGGTACACTGGCCCCAGGGTCCGTTTTCAGGCAGGACTCGGGCCATCAGCATGGCACGTAACAGTGAACAGTAAAAATACATACACGACGAACGATGAATAGCAGGGAGCGGTAAAGTTGATTACCCTGTAAGGTTGCATACCAGTCCGCAAACAATTAATTACAGGAGTACCAGTTCAAAGACAGAATTGAGAGGACAGGTTAATTACTGCAGCAGTGTACAAAATAAGGTGCCAGCATCACTAGCATGCTGGCACTGCAAGAACTTGTATTCTCTTCCGGTGCAGGCACACTGCAGTCGGCCTTCTGTAAAGTGACAGTGTATAGGTGAGCAGAGAGAGTTTTGAGGGAGGAGGGGAAAAACCCTGCATAATGCGTTGAAACAAGAGCAGAATTAAATCCTTATTCCTGTACATAGGGGAAGAAAAAATACAGAAACATTTAGTGTGGAAGGGAACTGCTGTTTTATTTCTGGCAGATCAGACTTGGCGTACTCTCTGGAGTTCTCTTCTTTGTTTTGTGAGGTTTGCAAAGGTGAAATCAGCCAATGTCGCTCAGCCCCTTTGAAGACAAAAATGACGAAAGTAGAAGAGGTCCCCAAGTTTTCATTTATTTCTGTATCCCAAGGGCACGCAAAATCTTCTTCTGTCCCAAAGCCAATTTGGCTTTTCCAGTTTAGACTTCCTGACCCCGGGCTTGAATTAGCACTAGTAAAGTGTGTGTGTGTGTGTGTGTCTCACTTTGATTCTGTGTTTCAGATATTGAGTGGCAGGCCAGAAAAAGGTTGGGGTTCGAAATTTGTTGCAGTATCTTTGTACTAGATTATCTGATGCTTGTTCTGCTAAAGATGCAGGTGCAAATATGCCAGTTTTCAGCATCAGTGCAGAAGCACTGCTTTGATTTGTGCGATTCAGAATTCATAAAGCTCCAATTTAGGATTTCAGAAAGGGGGTGGCACAAGCCCCGTTGACCTGTATTGATGAACATTGCCTCCAGGGTTTACGCAGAAGGTTGTGGTAGACAGGCATTACTCTGAGTGGAAAGGGGTACTCTGCTACGTCCCTCACATGCAGGGGCTGCTGCTTTTCAGCATGTTCATCAGTGATATGGCTGGGGTCTCCAGTAAGCTGCTCAGGTTCGCTAGTGACGGTAAGCTGGGCAGGGTGGCGGACTCCCTTGAGGATGGGGGCAAACTTCCGTAGGATCTGAAAAAGCTGGGCAGATGGTCAGGTCCCTGGAGTATTGGATTCATTGTAGTCAAATACAAGATGCTACACTTGAGCAGGACAGAAAAACAGAAGTAGGACCTATACGTAGTCTGGTGTTCCCGTTCCTTCAGTGGGGTCATAATTGACTAGAGGACAAGCATTACCAGCAGTGTTCAGCAGCAGGAAAAAGGACTGGCAGAATGCTGGGGTGCATCAAAAGGGGGAAACCAGCATGGAAACTAGTCCTGCCTCCTTAAAAAGCCTTGTCTGGCCCCACCAGAGTACTACAGCAAAGCAGCATGGATTCACAGCAGGAAGGTCATGTCAGACAAATCTAATTGATTTCTTTGACTGGGTGACCAAAGTAATAGACTAGGGAGGGGCTGTGGATATGGCCTACCTAGACTTTAGCAAGGCATTTGACACAGTCCCACACAAAAGATTAATAATCAAGTTAGCCAGCCTGGGAGTGGGTCCCAGGGTGGTAGCCTGGGTAGCAAACTGGCTGCACAACAGGACACAGAAGGTAATAGTAGATGTAACACATTCTGAAGAAAGGGGTTACTAGTGGAGTATCTCAGGGCTCAGTACTGGTCCAGTCCTCTTTAACATTTTATAGGTGACATTGCAGAGGTCTGGAGGAAAGGTATGCCTCTTTGCAGATGACACAAAGATCTGTAACAAGTTGATACACAAGAGGGGGTAGAAAGGATGAGAAGGACTTGGCAAGGTTGGAGGAATGGTCAGACATATGGCAACTTAGATTCAGTGCAAAGAAGTGCAGAGTAATGCACCTGGGAAACAAAAACCCAGGAGAAGAGTACACAGCTAGCAGGAGAGTACTAACAACAACAAAATGGAAGAGACCTGTGGGTGGTCATATCAGATGACCTAAAGGTGGGTAAGCAATGTGAAAAGTCGGTTAAGGAGAGCCAGGGATACTGGGTTTGCATAGGAAGGGCATAACAAGTAGAAAAGGGAAGTGGTTATCCTCCTCATACAGACAGTTGGTGAGACCCCATCTGAGTACTGTGTGCAGTTTGGAGTCCTCATCTACGCAAGGAGATAGACAGGATGGAAGCAGTCCAGAGGGGCAACTAAAATGGTGCAGGGTCTGCATCAGAAACCATATGAAGAGAGACTGAGAGAGCTTATATGTATACTCTTGATGAAGGAGGGACAGGGGACATGATAAAACGTTCAAGTACCTCAGGGAATCAACAAAGTCCAGGAGGCAGCATCTTTCATAAAAGAGATGTGAAGAACAAGGGGCACAATTTAAAAGATAGAGGGGGACGGTTCAGGGTAATGTGAGGACATTTTTTCACGGAGAGAGTGGTGGATACATGGAACAGCCTTCCTGAGGAGGTTGTTGGGTCTAAAACAATGGGGGAATTCAAACATGCATGGGACAGACACAAGGCAGTTATAGTGGGGGGTTGCAGGAAGTAGGCTGTTGGTTAACTAGAATCTGCAGCTTATCCAGTAGGTAGGGAAATGGGCAGACTGGGTGGGCCAAGTGGTCCTTATCTGCCGTCAAAGTCTGTGTTTCTATGTTGCTACTACTGCTACATCTCCCCCCCCAATCTGTTTTTCAGCCCAGGCAAAGGCAGGCTTGGCTCCCACTTGCCGTGCCTCACTAACCCCCACTGTCCACCACCTTCCCAGGCTTACCTTGACTGGTCCAGAACCCCCACGGCTCACCCCCCCCCATGGTGGGGTCAGGAGGTGGAGGGCCATTCCCCCTCTTCCCCGAAGTCCTAATCCAGTATGACCAGAAGCTATCCTGGTGGTGAGGCGGGTGGGGGCTCAGTGCACAGAACATCATTAACACTTGCCTCACTGTAGTTTCCAGCTCTTTATTCCCTCCCTTTATCTGTACATGGCTCAGGCTGCTGCTGCGTGTGGAGGCGCACATGTGACCAGAACCACAACTCCCCCTCCTCTGATTTACATCTGCCACTTGTTCATCCGTGCCACCACCAGGTCTCCACCTGGTGGCAGCCAAGAGCTGAGGTGGCCAGCCACCCCAGCTCGGGAGAGGAGAGCTGCCTGATGGCTGCTTGATCAACTCCCAAACCTCCACCCCCGGCAACCCGGGTGTCCTGAGCCAATTCTTAAACTCAGGTCGCGGCATGGTGTAGAGGCACATCAGCTCTCACACCACTGGGCCAGACTCCCACCAAAGTTTTTCTGCAGTTCTTGGCTCCTTAATACAAAACGGTATTTGAGGCAGTCCAAGGTATAGGAGTCCAAAGCTGTAAGGATTACCCAGTGGTCCAGCGGAAGTGTCTGTTGCTTTGCCAGTGGTCTGGGTTCAGGAGCAGACTTGGGGAGTCGGTATCAGGTACAGACTGAGCTGGTGAATGCTGTGGAGAACAGCACGAGCCAGCCTGCTGAACTGTGGTGCTGGCACCTGCCAGAGCAGCGACCTCATGTTGCGGGCTGGGAAGCCTGCTTCTTTGCAAGGAATGGTGCATGCACACGTTGCACTGTGATGGGTGATGCTGACAGATACTTGGGGAGTTCCTCATAGGGTTATAAACTCTCCCCGATTGCTGTCTGAATGAAGTTTGCAGCATATCTGGGCCCTGTAACATGAAACCGGCTGCTGGCCTGGATCCTGATTGATGTCCAGGGTGGAGCAAGTACAATGGGCATTGAATCATGGAGGGCTGCAGGGACAGATTAGTGGAATGTTGAGCTTAGATGGTTGCTCAGGACCAAAGGTAGGCAAGGCAGAAAACACAAACAAAATGCTACGAGGAGAGCGTAGGGAAAGGGGAAGTTGTCTAATCAGGAAAGGCACACTAAGCTGAAGCTTGTTTCCAGGTGTGACCTGGAAGCACAAGGAAGTTAAATGACTTGCTCAGGGTCATACAGTATGCAAGTGGGGCTGTTGGATTCAAACCCAGGTCTCTAGGTTAGCAGCTCAGAGCCTTAAACCACTGCACTGTACTAACTGGCGGCCCTTAATGTGTTCACAAAAAAGGAGGTTGAGAGGGGATCTCTGTCTACTGCATACTCAAAGGTATTGGCAACACTGAACAGACAGAAATGTTTGATCTACTGTCCTCCAGCGGCAGATGGGGACACACTCTAAAGCTAAGAGTCTGTAAATTCAGGGGCAACAGTAGGCAACCCTTCTTCTCCCAGAAGGTGGTGAACCTGTGGAACGGTCCACTAGGAGACAGTGGACTTGAAGATAGTATAGGCCTTCAGAGTAAGCCTGGACACATTTCTGCTTACTCCCGGGTGCCCAAGGGTAGTAGAGTGGGTACACACCTTCAGGTCTGTACATGGTTACACAGCATACTTGCACCTGCTTTGGAAGCTGGAGGCATGATGGGCTTAGAGAGTCCCTACAGCCATTAATTTACTATGTTACTGTCTGTGTCTAAAAATAAACATTTTTACTACTACTACTTAGTTAACCCTTACTTGCCCAGTTCAGCGGGAGATGGTGGTTGTGAATACAGGCCCTCCCTTACATACATTTCAAGTCACTGTGATTTATTGTTTTAGCCTGGGGGGGGGGGGTAGCCTAGAGGAAAGGAAACTGGAGAAAGATGAGAAATTCCCTTCAGGGAGGCGAGGCAACAGTATGTGATTTCCTAATACTGTGGGTTGTCTTTCTGATTTATGTACGGGAAGTGCAATGTTTGTGTCCATTTGTTGTTCCTGCTTTCTGTAAGTAGTCTTTTATTCTTTTCTTACAGACCCAGCAGCCAAGAGAACAGTCATAACTGAGGTAAGTGATGTCCACCGCAGCCAAGCAGGAAGGCTCTTAGCTGCTGTCGTCTCTGTGTCTTGGGAATTTGAAAATGAAATGTTCTGGGGGTGCTGATTACACACAATAAGTGCCTAAGTAGTAATCTAATGGTTCCCTTGAAACCTCCTGCTCTGACCACAGTCTATTCATGTGATGATCTAATGATCTAATGAAACGCCAGCGCAGCTGCTGAAACAGCTTTTGTTTTTTGTAAATTATTTCAAAGTTTTCGTTCATGGGGTGGCAGAAGAAGCAGTGAAGAATGATAAATTAAGGACCACAGGCTCAGAGCATCCTGTGCAGTCACTGAAGTTCTGTAACGGTTTGTAAGGTTCCAGAGACATTTTATTTATGCGTTGACAAGGGTACTGTTCTTTTTTTGTTTTTTTTGGGGAGCTTGAAAGAGATCCTTCTTTTCCTTACGGCTGCTGGCAACCCTGTCGTATTCCTTCCTATGATCATGTTCGATAAGCAGAATCTTTCAGATGTCCAGATGAAAGCTGAAGCTGCCGGAACTCGGGAGGGCAGATTATTCTTCTGGGGCTGAATGTCCTTTTCATTGCTTGTGCAGGCGTAAAGTCACAACAACATCTCCGGGGCATGGCCTTGAATAGTAAATCTGTCTAGGATTGCCATCTCTGGCCTACATGGAGCATAATGCCCTGTAATTATCTCTTTAGATAAGCTCTGTGTGCTCCCGTCCTATTGGTGGGTTAATGGTGGGTTAATAATTCTGCTTTCACCTGCTGTGCTGCTTAAGTGTAGTACCCTGATGAGTGTTTTTCTGATCTTTAGTGCAGTTTAATATCAGTTGGAAATAAGCTCACTGAATTATTTTTTGAATGTTTTCCCCTTTTTTGTGGCATTTTGTGCCCTGCAAATCCCCTGACATCACCTGTTTGTTTGGGCTGAAGTAGCTGGGAGCTTTTCGACATTAGTTAGTGTATAGATCAGCAGGGAAAACCCGACATAATCCCTCCCTCCTCCCTCTACTGGAAGAAATGCCTCCAGTGTCATGTCGACAGGTGAAGCCGGCCTGGCTATGCATGTAGCCCCCAAGCAGCCAACGCCATATCGCCAAGCCATTGTAAGAGGCATTACTATGCCAGGGCTCCTTGCTCCTTCATTTGGGGTCTGAATGCGTTACCTTCACAGCAGGACTGAGAAGCCATGAGCCTGGAGCTATGAATGCACTATGCTGGTGCGCTGTGACATAATGCGGGATAATTACCTTCTTAACAAATTAAACTTGAGTTTCAAAAATGATGATTTAGGCATGAGGGGCCACCCTTTACAACTCAGACCAAAAAATTTCAATACAAACAAAAAGAAAGGCGTTCTATACGCATAGAGTGGTGACCCCGTGGAATAGACTCCCACGGGAGGTAATAATCAGTAAAGACAAACACCAGTTAAAAACAAAGATTAGATAAATATGTATTAGATGGCAACAGTATGTCTTACTATAGGTAATGGGGTAGGAGCACATATGGGCTAACTGCCTTCTTAGCTCCTCACACCTTAGTATGCACCTTACTAGTATAGGTGCTGCTGGATTGGCCACTGTTATCTTTTATTGGAAACACTCCGGCAATACGTAGTTCTTTTTTTGTTGTTGTTAACACATTGCCCAAACAGCACCTTAGAAGATGCTCCCGATCTTGATGCTTTGACACACTGCATCTTTCCGATATGAGTCATGAGGCCAAAACTGGCCTCAGCTGCTGTGCCAGCTTTACCAGCTGGTTCGAGAATGGGATTTGGGGGGGGGGGTTCTGTTGTGAGCGTACCCAGGGACACACCTTCTCACCTCATACAGTGTAAGCCAGTGTGCATGAGAAAAAAGTATTTCATAGAACTGTAATCTCTGAGCTATCATAAAAAAAATTTGATTTAATCTGCTCCCAAAATGGTGGGTCCGTCCCAGAGGGGGGACTGCTTACAAAATTAGGAGCTGTACACGTGAAGACTCATGCAGAGTCAAGGGAATACCATATGGCTTTAAAAAGCACCCCCCCCCCGGCACTTCTGGTTCAGTGGTAGCACACTGTCCTACCACACTGATGACCCGTGTTTGAAAATAAGCCCAGGAAATAGCGTCGATAGCCTGGCCATGGCTGGGACATCTGACTCTTGGCAGCATGTCTCAGCTGGGGAGGGTTGGCGGTGGCTTCTGCTGCCATAGCGACTCATTCAGCTGTGCCACGGAGCTCACTTTTGCCACAAGGGAAGCGGTGGTTGGCAAGGCTGTCAGAGGCATCACCCCTGCCAATGGAGGAGAGAGAGAGGGAGAAGGTACGGGAAGTAAAAAAAAAAAAAAAAAAAACTGCCATCTGAATGACGTTGTACAGTCACCTGAACAAGGTATATCCCTGAAGCAGAGGTAGGGTGGGCATAAGGCACATGGCTACGCCTTTTGTCTCATGGCCCCCTAGGGTTACATTAATGTAACCAGTCCATGCCTTAATGCTTTAAAAAAAACAGTTGGAAATGGAACATTTTGATTGGCTGACACCAACATTCCAAATGGTTCTGTTAACATCTGGAAACCCTTATATGCAATAAAATTATTAATTAAAAAAAAAAATGAAAATATAAGAATTTATTAATGATATTCAGGCACGCCAGTGATTGAGTTACTTTTGTCAGTCTAACGATGGGGCATAAGGCCCTCAGCTGTGCCTCAAGCCTCATGACTGCTTAGGGCTAGATTAACTCTGGTTGTGCCTTATAGCTTAAATGTGGTGACATATAAATGGATTTTGAAACAAATGAACAGTAGAAAACTGCATTTTGGGAAGGGGAGATTGAGTGCAGGATGACGTGTAAATTTCATCCAGAAATCTGGCACTCGCCACTCCTTTATGTGGATGCTGTCTTCTGTAAAAGCTGTTCACATATTTCACACAGACTGAAACATAGAAAATGACAGCAGAAGGAGACCAAGTGTCCATCTAGTCTGCCGATGGATTTCCAAGACCTTCTACTGGTCCTGGGACCTAACCCCCTTTGTGGTGTTTGCCCATGCTTGTTCAGTTCTTTCCCTTGCTCTGTCCCACCCATGTTTGAATGTTGTCACTGACTTTATTTATTTTATTTAAAAGAGATTTATCAAGAAAGACGTACTGAGCCACGGAGCTCGTTTCCAGATGCGTCCAAGGGGAGGGATAAGTACAAACAAGAGGCAACAAGCCTTTGTGTGAAGCAAATAAACACATCAAAATGAAAGAAAAAAACACTATGGTTCTTAAAAGAAGTGCCGGGGAAGGTTAGGGAGAAAAAGATAGCATTCAGGAAGTATAAGGAAACACAGAAGGAGCAGGACAGAGAACTGTACCAGTTAAAGCAGAAGGAAGCGGGGAAGGCAGTCAGAATAGCAAAGGCCCAAACCAAGGAAAAGATAGCCAACTCGGTTAAAAAGGGGGATGAAACCTTTTATAGGTACATTAGGGAGCAAAGAAAGACCAAGGCAGGGATACTGAGGCTGAATAAAGAGAAATGTGGTTGGGCAGAGAGTGACAGTGAAAACGCAGGGATATTGAATGAATACTTCTGCTCAGTATTCACAGTGGAAGAGCAGGGGTGATACCTAATCCAGTCAATAGAAGCACTCTGGATTGGGGGTTGATATTAGTCCTTTCACAGAAGAAAGGGTTCTGAAAGAACTCCTAAAACTGAAGGTAGATAAAGCAATGGGGCCTGATGGGATTCACCCCAGAATTCTAAAAGAACTATGGGAAGAGCTAGTAACACCACTGACTACCCTTTTTAATAAATCATGGGAAGATGTTGTGGTACCTGAGGACTGGAGGAGGACAGATGTGATTCCCCTTCATAAAAGTGGGAACAAGACAGAGGCAGGAAACTACAGACCTGTCAGTTTGACCTCAGTGGTGGGGAAAATAATAGAATCACTTCTGAAGGAAAGAATTGTTGAGTACCTAGAGGCCAGTGGGGCACAGGATCAATGCAGCATGGATTCACAGCAGGAAGGTCATGTCAGACAAATCTAATTGATTTCTTTGACTGGGTAACCAAAGTAGTAGACCAAGGAGGGGCTGTGGACATTGGCCTACCTAGACTTTAGCAATGCCTGTGATACGGTCCCGTACAAAAGATTAATAAACAAATTAGCCAGCCTGGGAGTGGGTCCCAGGGTGGTAGCCTAGGTAAAACACTGGCTGCCCAACAGGACACAGAGGGTAATAGTAAATGGAGTCCACTCTGAAGAAAGGGGGGTTACTAGTGGGGTACCGCAGGGTTCAGTACTGAGGCCGGTCCTTTTTAATGTCTTTATAAGTGACATTGCAGAGGGACTGGAAGGAAAAGTATGTCTCTTTGCAGATGACACAAAGATCTGCAACAGGGTTGATATACAAGGTGGGGTGGAGAGGGGCTTGGCAAGGTTGTAGGAATGGTCAAATGTATGGCAGCTTAGATTCAATGCAAATAAGTGCAAAGTAATGCACCTGGGAAACAACCCAGTGGAAGAGTACACAATGGGAGGTGAGATACTGACAACAACAAAAATGGAAAGGAACCTTGGGGTAGTCATATCAGATGACCTAAAGGTGGGCCATCAATGTGAGAAGGCAGTAAGGAGGGCTGGGGGGATACTGGGATGCATAGAGAGAGGCATCACCAGTAGAAGACAGTAAGTTGTCCCTCTGTACAGACACAGTTGGTAAGACGACATCTGGAGTCCCCATCTCCACAAAGACATAGACAGGGTGATGGCTGTCCAGAGGAGGGCAACCAAAATGGTGCAGGGTCTGCACCAGAAGACATATGAAGAAAGACTGAAGCAGCTTCAGATGTATAGCCTCGAGGAAAGGAGGGGAGAGGGGGGACATGATAGAAACTTTCAAATACGTCGAGGGAATCAACAAAGTCCAAGAGGGTAACATCTTTCAGAAAAAGAGATGTGCAAGAACAAGGGGCACAATTTGAAAATAGAGGGGGGGACGGCTCATAGGTAATGTGAGGAAGTATTTCTTCATAAAGAGGGTTGTAGATGTGTGGAACAGCCTTCCTGAGGAGGTCATAGAGTCAAAAACAGTGGGGGAATTCAAGAATGCATGGGACAGACATAAGGCAATTCTAGTGGGTGGGTAGGAGGAAGTAGGCTGTTGGTTAACTACGATCTGCAGCTTATCCGTTAGGTAGGGAAATGGGTAGACTAGGTGGGCCAAGCGGTCCCCATCTGCCATAAGCTTCTATGTTTCAAGCAGAAGCACAGTAATAATTCAGCAATATGCAGTATGTACAATAATATACATTACCAGAGCAAGTAATAATGCAGGTTAAACATCAGAGGTGCAAAGTACCCGCACACACAAGAAGGTAACGTCACAAAATAGGAAAAGCTTGGAGAGGGAGTAAATAGAGGAGGGTGGGAAAGAGAGGCTGGGGGGGGAGTAAAGTAGTGGTGAAAGTAAAAGAGGGAGGAGAGGAGAAGGGAACAGATTATGGTGGGTAAGGTGGGGGGAATAGAGTGTAGAGGATTAGAAAGGTCGGCCAGCTGGTGCAGGGGCAGGTTGCCTACGTGTGATGCCCGACGACCTGGGTTCGGGAACGGATCCAGATGTTGGAGTGCCGGCTGGGGGTGGAAGGATCGAGCGTCCGAGGACTGCTCTCTTCTCCGGGGGAAGGGGGATGGTGGGTTCAGCGCAACACGGACACCTAGCGGAGGCTGGGTGTACCGCGCACGCCAACACCAAAGTTCAGGGGGGCGGGGCAGATGCTGGTCGTCATTGCACATCCCTGCTCCATACACCGGGGGAAAAATGCCACCGGCCACCCCGCATGAAGCCCACCGTCGGCTTCCATCGCTCCCAGGTTGGCCCATCGACCTATTTCAATGTTGTGGCATCTTAGGGGCCGATGCCGTGACCCCGCCCTGGGGAGTAAGCCATGGGGTATCGGCGAGGCGTGACTGATTTGGGAACGGAAGCAGGAGTCCATGACCAGGCTGATGAACCAGGCAGCTGGTGACAAGAAAAGTGTACTAAATTAAAAAAAAAAAAAAAGGGGGGAAGGAATAGAAAGGGTGACTACTGGGGGTGGGTGGGAGTGAGTGAGAAAGAAGTAAGGGAGTGAAGGGAAGTGGTGGAGGGGAAAGGCGGGAGAGGAAGGGGGGATGAAGTGGGGTGTCGAGAAGTATAGAGGTTGGAATAGATAAGAAGAAGTGTAGGGCAATGGAGCTAAGGGCATTTACAGGAGGGGACAGTGTGGTCTTGGAGAAGAGAGGAAATGGAGCGTTTGGAGGTGGCAGAATGAATTGTTAGTGGAAGGGAGTTCCAAAGATTGGGAAGGCGGAAGGAGAAACCAGACTGGCCAGCTAGGGATTTACGAGAGTGGAGCAAAAGAAAACGATAACGTGAGTTACAGAGAGAGTACATGGAACTTAGCTCCCACTACCTCGGCCGACAGGCTTTCCATGGTTCCCCCACTCTTTCAGTAAAGTAGTGTTTGCTTAGATCCCTCTTGAAGCTCCCTCTCCGCAACCTCCATTCGTGACCTCTAGTAGATGAGCTGTCGACGCTGTTGAATAGTTCAGAATAGAGCAGTCTGTTTATGCCACTCATGAATTTGAAAGTCTCTATCATGTCCCCTCTCTCCCTCCTTGTCTCGAGCAAAAACATGTTTAGCGGTTTTAGGTGCCCCTCATTTGACTGCTTCAGTTTCGTAAGAGAGGCCAACTTTATTTAGACAAAGTGCATCGTGAAAAAAAGCACAGTTCATGCTGGCGGGTCCACTTAGCAACTGACATGAAGGTACCAGCATCCTGCACTTTTTCCTTGTTGCACTTTGTCTAATAAAGTTGTCTTCTCTCACAAAACTGAAGTAGTCTGTGTGAGATATTTGAGCACCTTTTACAGAAGACAGCATCCACATAAAGAAGTGGTGAGTGCCAGATATTTGTATGGAATTTGTGGACTTTGATTAATCTTGGTATCCGAGTGTGACTACTGTTTGTGTAGATTTGTACAGTGTTCATGTTTATGTAACATGAGTTGCTGCTGTAATACAGCAGCTGTCCATTTGCCACCTAGATCAGTTGACCCTTCCCAGCTTCCCCCTGACCGTCAGTGGGGGATGTTAATCATAGCTTCTTCTGATCCTGTTTTTCAGATGCCATCTTCTTCCGGACAGCCGACCACAGCACAAGGTAAAAAGATAGGCCATCGGGGAGTAGATGCTTCAGGAGAGACCACTTACAAAAAGGTAAGCATGTCGCTGGTTATTGGTTTAGAAGTTTTCTAAAATAAGGCAGTACTTTTTATGACATTATATTGGAAGGAGTCTTTTTATTTAGCCAGTCAAATTGCAGTGAAATATGGCTGCAGTGACCCACAGAATACTGTTGGCCATCTAAAAATCTTGCTCTGGAGTGGCATTCTCAGTGAACACAACATAAATTTGGTCTGATCCAGTTAATTTGAAGTTGCATGTTTAAACTGACACCTTATGCTTCTAGGTTACACAGACACTGTATAGTACAATGCTTTTTTTGGGAGTGGGGTAGATTACAGGTGCCATGCTTTGAACGAGATGTTAAAACAACATGCCTGCTGCCTCATTATCTGGTGTTTGTAAAGATGGAAGTTAAATATCTGTGGGCACTTTTGGAAAGGAGTGTGAGATAACCCCAGGTGCCTGGGTCAGCGTTCCCTTAATCTCAATAAAGTAGTTGCTAATGCTGTTAAAGAGCTGCTGACACACATTCACAGTATGGGCAGGCAACTCGTACCAAGAAGTTGCCAACCAGAGGAGCTAAATTTGCTAGTTTTCAAATTTTTTTTTTTAGTAAGTGAATAAAGAAATGTTTACTTTAGTATATATTACATATTAGCCACATACATGTAGAACTGCCTGCAAAGATAATCTAAGTACATTTAAAGAGCCTTCCTCCTCTGATCCTATTAGTATTTACATAGAGCACCTGCAGCCCCATTCCCTAGTCCCATGTCATCAAAGTGCTAATTTTAAGGGACAGTGCTGCAGTGTTCGGTGGCCGCTCACCTTGGACATGGAAGTTACGAGCCGGGCAGATAAAGGTACAAATTTATTTTTTCACCTAATAAAAAATTTGAAAACTAGTGAATTTAGCTTATCATGCAGGCAACTCCTTGACATGAGTTTCCTGTCTGGGCTGTGTCAGCTGCTCTTTAAAGAGAAGCCGACGCCTTTGGGAAAAATTTGGCTCAGCAGGTAGCACACCCGCCTTTGAGGCCAGAAGATTGGAAGGTTATGGCTTCTAGCCCCACGCCTGGCACTTGGAGTAAAATCCCAAATACTGAGACTGTAGTGCAGCATGAGGGGGTGCTGCACTCCTGAGGGTGCCATCTTTTGGATGAGACTGTAAACTCAAGGTCCCATGTACCTGTTCTGGTGGTTGTTCAGGTGGACATTAAAAATCCCACGTCACTTCTTAAAAAAAGTGGGTGGAATTTCCCCGGTGTCCTGGCCAGATTTCTGCTGTTCACTAAAAATACCACAAACGGCTTAATCTGGTTCAGTTTCAGTTGGTTTCCTTCTGTATCTCCCACTCCACCTGGGATGAGACTGAAAATAGGCAGAACTGCCTAGTCCTCCTGTACCGGTCAACAAAAACTAAATAAATAATATTTAGACACAATTCAGCATGTAGTTCACATATTTTCTATAGATTTCTCCTCTTCATTATTTATTATTGAACAAAAATACCACAGAAACAAGATCTTTATCCTTTAGAGTTCATCTACCTCTACAGCTTATTCTTTGCCTGAAATCAGTAATGTTGTGTTGTGACATCAAAGTCTGTTGCCATGGGAATAACTGTGATGTTACAAGCAGAGTATTACGACATCAGGTTGAAAAGGAGCAATAGGAGCTGATGAACCCTCAGTGAACAACGATCCTGTTTCATGCATATGGCAGTAATAAATACTGAGGATAAGAAATACAGAGCAAATGAGAAATATAAGCTGCTTTGTGTCAAAATACTTTGGGTGGGATATTCAAAGGGGTTGCACATGGCAACAGTGTTGCGCCATATGCACCACTAATCTTGCCAGTACGATATTCAAAAGGGATGTTAACCGCCGCAGATCCCGGCGCACCGGGTATACCAGACGTATGCGCGCAAGTGCAGGGGATGTGCCCATGCATATTCCGCGACATCCCTATTCAGCCTGGGATGTGTGGTGCATATGCTGGTGCAACCCTACCTGCGCCGCACACTGGTGCTCAAAGTTGAGCCACAAAGAAATAGGAGCAAGAGCCGGCCAACCACAGGCGAGCTGCCGTGTTGCAGGGCGCAACATGGCAGCCACCAGCTGTGGGTGGCGACCCGAGCTCCTGTGCCAGGGTCCGTTGGCATCGCGCCCTCCCCTTTGCGGGCATTGTACCAGTAACTAGATCCCTATTGGTCCAGTGGACCACTTCCAGCCCGATCGCGGGCATTAGTATAAAATAAAGTCCAATATCCCTGATGGTCCAGTGGACCGATCGCGGGCATATGTAATAACTAAACCTAGTCCTATATCCCTGGTGGTCCAGTGGACCGCTTCCAGCCCGATCGCGGGCATACGTATACTAAAATGGTTTAATCTAACCTGTGGTCCAGCGGTACCCTCCCCACCACCACTGAGCCTGCCACCCGCCCCTGGTCAGCGGCGGGCGGCTCCCCACCCGCCAGCTGCCCGCCGACTGTCCGTGATCGAGCTGGAAGCGGTCCACTGGACCACCAGGGATATTGGACTAGGTTTATATATTGCATATGCCCGTGATTGGGCATTGGGGCACATTGCTGCGCTGTGCAGAGGGCGTCAGTCCCCGACGGCTGCAGCCTGGCAGAATGCCAGGCGCAAGTTGCTGGGGATCGGCGCACCTGCATGCAAATGGGGCCATAATGGCATGCTAATGGCTAATTTTAGGGAGGGGTAGCAACAGCAGAAAGGCTGTGGGAAGGGCCAGTAGCATGTGTTGGGGTGCGTAGGAAGGGGTATCACTAGCAAAAGAAGGGAGGTAGTGATGCCACTGTACAAAACGATGGTGAGGCCTCATCTGGAGTACGGTGTACAGTTCTGGAGGCTGCATCTTCGTAAGGACATAGACAGGGTGGAGGCAGTTCAGAGAAGGGCAACAAAGATGGTACAAGCCAGCCCGTCGGTGCAGAGGCGGTGCGTCCATCTGCGATGCCAATGACCCGGGTTCGAAACGGATTTGGGACGCCAGAGGGCTAGGCCAAGGAAAGAAGGACTGAGCGTCCTTGGGACTGCTCTCCTTCTCTGGGGGGGGGAGATAGTGTGTCCAGCACATCACGGACCCCCGGCAGAGGCTGGGGGATCCATTGTGCTGGTGCTGTTATCTGCGGGGTGCGGGCCATCATTGCACATCCCTGCCCCCAGGTACAGTCTCGCACAAAAATCCCGGCTCCGAGCATGAAGCCCCGCTCAGTCACCACCCCGCTGCCAGCAGTGTCCGTCGGGTAGGGTCCCACTTCCGTAGTCCCACCCTGGGGGGTAAGCCAGGGCACATTACCACGGACTGTAGGGAGGGGGAGCCCGCCCGACGGCCCTGCCGGGGGGTGAGGATAAGCCTGGGCATGGGGGGTGGTGAGCGTGCGGGGGCTGAGCTCCTTACCGGGAGTGGAGGAGCTGGACAAATAAATGAAAACAAAGGTGATGCAGGGCTTGTACCAGGAGACGTATGAGGGGAGATTAAAAGACCTCAGTATGTATACAGTGGAAGAGAGGTAGGAACAGGGAGATATGATAAAAACCTTTAAGTATCTTAAGGGCATAAACAAAGTGCAAGTGGGTGACATCTTTCAGTATAGGAGGTGTACAAGGGCGAGGGGGCATGATATGAGATTGGAAGATTAGAGAGAGGCACATAAAAGGGAATATGAGGAAGTTGTTCTTCACAGAAAGGGTGGTAGATGCATGGAATAGCCTACTCCAGGAAACAGTGCAAGCTAGCACAGTGGGGGGATTCAAACATGCATAGGATAGACACAAGGGAACCCTAGAGGTGGGTAGGAAAGGCTAAAGCCAATGAACAAGTAGGGTCAGTGACCACTGATGCAGGCAGAGAATACAGGCAAACTGTATGGGCCTAGCGGTCCTTATCTGCTGTCAAATACTGTGTTACATGACCCCATGGAAATGCAGAGGTGTTTCTTCCTGGTCTCTTGGCACTCTTTGTTATTGGCTCCCCAATCTCCCTGCAGGGACTCAGCTCCCACCCTCGCCGCTTCCCCATGCCCAGGCTTGCGCCCCCCAGTCAACAGTAACTTGCCTTGGCTTACCCCGGTAGAGCCACGGTAGGCGGTGGAGCAGAGCTTTACGCTTCGGGGCCGGCATTTTTGTATGTTGTATCGGGACGGAGACGTGCATCAACGGCCAGCATATGCCCTGTCCTCCACTGATACTACACCGGCACTGTGGTTCCCCCGGCCTCCACTAGGGGTCCGTAGCATGCCGGACACACAATCCTCCATTCCTCAGAGAAGAACAGTCTCTAGGATGCTCAATCCTTCCCCCTGGCCAGCCTTCTGACATTCCAAATCCATTCCCGAATCTGGGTAGTCAACGTTGCAGACGGACGCCCTGCCTCTGCGCTGGCGGACCAGTCTCCTGGCACTCTGTGAATCTTTGATTTCTGAAATTTTTTTTCGCATTTGTTAATATTTATTAATAGTCACTTTATAAGTGACATTGCAAAGGAACTGGAAGGGAAGATCTTCCTCTTTGCGGATGACACCAGAATCTGCAAAAGGGTGGACACTCCGGGGGTGGAAAGGGTGGGCAGAGACCAGAAAAAACTCGAGGAGTGGTCAAGGGTGCAGCAGCTGGGTTGCAATGCACAAAAGTGGAAAATCATACACTTAGGGCACAGAAACACAGGGACAGAGTACAGAATGTGTGGCAGGGTATTAACGACCGCCAAGCAGGAGAGAGACCCGGGAATGATAGCATCTGATGACTTAAAGGTGGCAATACAGTGCAACAAGGTAGTTGAGAGGGTTAGTGGGATGTGAGGTGTATAGGGAGGGGTATCAGCAGCAGAAAGAGGGAGGTGTGGTTGCTTCTGCATAGATCACTAGTAAGATCCTGCCTAGAATACCGTTTCCAGTTCTGAAGACAACCTCTCTGGAAGGACATAGACAGAGTACAGACGATCTAGATGGCAGCAACTAAAATGGTGCAGGGTCTGCATCAAAAGCCCTATGAGGAGAGACTAAATTACCTCAATATGTACACCCTGGAAGAGAGGAGGGGTATGATGGAGGCCTTTAAATATCTTAAGGAGCAAATAAGGTACACAAGGGAAGTATTTTTCGGAAAAGAGATGCTCAACTACAAGGGGACATGCTATGAAGCTGAAGGGGTAGATTCAGGAGAGATGTGAGGAAGTACTTCTTCACAGAAAGAGTGGTAGATTCCTGGAACAGCCTGCCAGCAGAGGTGGTGGGGTTGAAAACAGTGGAAGGTTTGAGAATGCATGGGATAGGCATAAGGGAATCTTGGTGGAAAGGAAGGGGGGTGATCAAGTAGGGTCTGCAGTGATACTGCAGATAGGGAAAATGGGCAGACTGGGTGGGCCAAGCAGTCCTTCTCTGCCAACAGATTCTATGTTTTTACTACATTTCATCGGGGATATTTCTTTTAACCGTCTTTCCTTTGTGCCGATGGCTGCAGTACACCACAGGTTCAATGTTGTACCCGTTTGTTACAGCTTCACTCACACACTTATGCGAATCACAGTGACAGCACTTGTTTAAAGTCCTGTTAGAAGTTATACCAAAATAAAAATGACCGAGAATGTGCATGCTCATTGGTTTTTCACCCCTGACATGTGTAATGTCCTCAAGCGACGGCCACTATTGCTTTGCTATTGTGGTTTGTGAGGCCATCACAAACCTCCAGGGTGTAAAAACTTAAAAAAAAAACAAAAAAAACAAGATATTTTTCGAGGATAATCTCTTTTATCAGGCTACACCTATGGAACTACAGTCGCCAAGCACTAGAACCACATAGAAACGTTTTGCAAGCAGTATGCTAAGTGCTGCCCTTGATGACGTCCCATGTCAGCACTCCAGTGTATAAGTTGGGAGCCCCGTCCTTTCTCAGTTCTTTTCCCGCAGTCGACCATGTTTGCTGGGCCCTGCATGGAGACGCTGCCACTGTATTTGACTGTTGTTCAGTATAGTTCTCTCCCTAGTTTGCTATCACTTTTCAGAAGTGATACCTGACATCGTGTATGTCATCTAAAGAGCCAGCTAAGCTCTTCAGACAGTGTGAATGCGGTGAAAAGATTTGTTCGGGCAACTCACACGACTGTGTGTGTGCTGCTTTGGCATGGCCCAAAATGTCAAGGCTTGCTAGATTTACCCTAAGTTTAATACCACTACCTAGCGACGCAGAATGAACGCCTTGGAGACTCACTTACTGGAACAGCAGGTAACAAGGATGGAGAAGGAGCTCCAGGAAAAGAGTTTCACTGCGTCACCGGCCTGCTCCTTGGACTCTCAGTCTTTGAAGTCCTAGGAAAAACCTCTGGAAAACACAAGAACAAGCACCGGGAGAGGGAGAGAAGCACAGAGAAAACCTCCCCAGTATTCTCTTGGTCACCCCTGTGTGACCACTTCTGTGCCATAAACTGCCCCAGTGCTGACACCCCCAGCCGCCCAGACTGTTGCCCATTCTAGGTCCAGACAGGCTGAGAACACTACCAGACCTAATACGGCTGGTGAATTGCTGTCAATGTCAGGGATGATGTCTCCCCTGTCGACATCGCCTAGTGCATCTGCAGTTCAGGAAGTGCTGACTCCCCACCCATCATTATCCCTTCTCTACTGCCTGCCCTGGAGGATGCCACTCTGGCTGCCTGGCATAGACCAAATATGATACCCGCCATACATAGGAAGGCAGATGAAATGTGTCCAGCACCCTCAAGTAAGCCTTTTTTTGCAGGCCGACCTGATGCCGAATTAGTAGTAATAAATGCACTCCATCATAGGTCTGAGGTGCCTAAACATCTTAGTTCTCTCCCTCCTGACAAAGAGTCCAGGTGGCTAGATGCTTTGGGAAGAGAACCTTTGCATCTGTTACCTTGGGCCTGAGGATTGCAAATTTATCAGGCCTATATAGTAAAATACCAAAATACCCTCTGGAGGCAGGCCAAGGCAGCAGCCCAGTGCCTACTGGAGGGTATTCCTAAGCAGGAACTATTAGAGGCTCTTCAAGCAGGGGCCGATATAGGCAAACATTTTATCTGCTCTACCTACGACATTTCTGATGCTTCTGCCAGGGCAGCAGCTTCTGTGGTTCATCATAGGAGACATTCCTGGTTTGAGGGTGGCAGATTTTATCAGGGATGTGCAGCAATCTATCCTCAATGCTCCATTTAAAGGATATAAGTTGTTTGGCGCAGATGTACAATATATCCTTTAAAACCTGCAGGCCTTGGGCAGAACCCTAAAGTCAGTGCATTCCCTCTACCACATTTGACCTAGAAGTAGGCAGAGGGTGTCATTTCCTCTGGCCAGCAGTAGACACCATTCAGCAGCTAGACAATAGAGTAAAATTAGAGAGGCATCAGCCTTGTCTGTCCCAGGACCCACCCCAGCTGCCCACTCAAAATACCCTAGAGGTGGGGGTACGGCTGCAGCCGCAGGAGTTGGATCTACATGACTCCTTCCTCGACCTCCAACCACCAGTGTCTTTAGGGATAATAGTAGAGTGTCGCCTTTTCCTCCACCTGGACCAGTGGAGGAAGGTCACATCAGATGCTTGGGTCCTGCAGATAATAGAACATGACCATGCTCTGGAGCTTCTGAAATTACCTCCAGACCATCCACCAGTACATTCTGTCTATCCTTCAGAACACTTGCCAGTGCTACTAGAGGAAACCCATGCCTTGATTCAGAAAAGGACCATAGAACCTGTTCCTTGGGAACAAAGGAACCTGGGGTTCTATTCTCGCTACTTCTTGGTTCCAAAATGCACAGGAGACCTGAGGCCTGTTCTAGACCTGAGAGATCTGAATCCTTTTATCCGATACAAGAAGTTCAAAATGGTCACTCTACAAGGCTGCTATCATTACTGCAAGTAGGGGACTGGATCTGTCCCCTGGACATGCAGGATACTTAATTACATGTCAATATCTGCCCCCTCACAGGAAATACCTCAGGTTTATTTTTCAGGGGGAGCATTACCAGTTCAGGGTAATTGCCCTTTGGTTTATCATCTGCAGCACAGGTCTTTACCAAATGTTTAGCAGTAATGGTAGCAGCGTTCAGGAGAGAGAGAAAGGATATATGTCTTTCCCTACCTGGACAATTGGCTGCTCAAAGTCCACTTCAAAGAGCACCTTTATCAAACTCTAGCACACACCAGGCAGCTGTTTGATGCCCATAGGATCACGATCAATGTGCCAAAGTCAGTCTTGACCCCTTGTCAGCATCTACAGTACATAGGGGCAGTCTTGGACACATCCCAAGGCTTAGCCTTCCTGCCCCAGGACAGGACTGAACATCTGATTGCACAGGCCCAGATGGTATACAACAACAGGTGTCTAACAGCCAGAACATTCCTGAGATTATTAAACCTCATGGCAGCAGCCATTCTTATGGTACCACTGGCCAGCCTGCATATGAGAATCCTACAGTGGACCTTAAGAGTTCAATGGGACCAATGCACAGACGACTTAGAACAGAAGGGTCTAGTAACCTCTCCTGTCCGGAGGTTACTGCTGTGGTGGATGGAACCCAGCCATTTATTGAAGGGGGTCTCTTTTGATCCTCTCCCCTTCAGATTCTCACTACAGATGCCTCTGGGATGGGGTGGGTGGGTGGGGGGTGCACATTGGGGTCCCATCAGACACAGAGAACATGGACCAGAGTGGAGATCCCCCTCTACATAAATATCCTAGAGATGAGAGCTGTTCTGTATGGTCTACAAGCCTTCCAGATCCATCTATCCCTGGGACTTCTTCTGGTGCAGACGGCGTCAGCGTGATACATTATATAAACAAGCAGGGGGGACTCACTTCTGCTGTCTGTGGAGGAAAGTGATTAGGGTTTGGTATTGGGCTCTAGGACATGGTCTAGACTTGTTGGCAGTTCATGTTCCAGGTGTCCAAAACATCTTGGCAGACATGCTAAGCAGGTCACAGTGCAGAATGCATGAATGGGAGCTGCTGACCTTGGTGGCAGTAGACCTGTTCCAACAGGTGGGCCTATCCCAAGTCGAACCTTTTTGCATCCCCACACAACACAAAACTGCCACTTTTCTGCTTGTTCTTTCCAGGGCCTGGGGTTTCTGGGGAGATGTGTTGTCCCTTTCTTGGAAGGGGAGGTTCCTTTATGACTTCCTTCCTTTTCCTCTATTCCAGAGAATGTTAATCAAGCTCCAGATGAAAGGAGCAACACTGATACTCTTTGGCCTCTGCAGATCTGGTTGCCTTTTTCTGAAGCAATCGGTGGTGGAGCCACCAGTTGCTCTTCCCCTGTGCAAGGATCTACTGTCCCAGGAACAGGGAACCCTGGTTCATCTGGACCTCGAGTCCATCCATCTCCATGCATGGCTGCTGAAGACATAGCCATTGCTAGTTCTGGGGTGTCTAAAAAAGTGGCTGATGTTCTGGTGGGTGCCAGAAAACCTTCCACAAGGGCCACCAATTCTGTGAAGTGGAAGCGGTTTGCTTTGTGGGCTGCTTCTCATCAAGTGGATCCATTTACCTGTCCGGTAAACCAGGTTCTAGAGTATCTACTGCCCTTGTTAGATGCTGGTTTGCAGTACTCTTGTATCAAAGTGCACTTGGCGGTCATTTCAGCCTTTCATATGACTAGTGAGGGCTGTACAGGTGCTCAGTTGGAGTCTGCCTGTACGTTTTTGAGAGGCATACTGAACTTGAAGTCTCCTATCCACAATGATGTACTGGCTTGGGACCTGAATTTTGTGTTAGAAAAGCTTACTTTGACTCCTTCTGAGCCAGCTGTGACCTGTGGCCTGTGCTTTCTATCTTGGAAAGCATTATTTTTAGTTGCTATTACTTCTGTTTGAAGGATTTCAGAGCTTTGGCTGTAATGTGTGAGCCTCTTTATTTGATTTTTCACAGAGGTGAAAGACAGGGTGTCTTTACATACTAATCCTAAATTTCTTCCTACGGTGATGTCAGAGTTTACTTTAAATCAAACCATCTACCTGCCAGTTTATTCTCCTGAACATGCCAATCCAGGGGAAGCATTGCTCCATACTTCAGATGTACAGAGTACTTAAATACTATATACACCGCATGAAGGAGTGCAGAAAGTCCTCACAACTTTTTGTTTCCTTCACCCATGGGAAAGAGGGTGCACCTGTTTCTACATAATGTCTGTCCAAATGGTTGGCCAGTTGTACTACTTTTGGTTATAGGAAGTACAGTAATGAACTTCCTGGTGTTGTTCATGGTCATTCCACGAGGGACATGGCCACTTCTGTTACCGGTTTTAAAAACCACACCTTCATTAAACATTACAGTCTGGACATTGCCTCTTGAAAAAGGGCAGGTTTCGGCCTAGTTGTGCTTCACGGCCTCCTTTCTTAGGCTTGTAGGTGCCAGCCACCCAAACTGTTTTGTTGTTAGTACTGCTCGGTACTTGTTTCATGGTGTGGCCTGATGAAAGAGATATCCTTGAAGAAGATAGAATAGTAACATGCTTACTGTAACAGTAGATCTTTGAGAGAATCCCGTTCATCAGGCCATGCCATCCCTCCCTCTGTCCCCCTTAGACTCGGAGCTCTATAAGGCTCCTCCACATGTGGCTCGTACCTATATCTGCAAGTCCGTGTTCAGTGGTGACTTCCTTGACCTCAGACTACTGGCGCGTGTTCTGGATGAGGTCACTGAACCCCTGACAAAAATTTTTAACCTCTCGCTAAGATTGGGCCAATTCCCTGTACGCTGGAAGCAGGCAACTGTCACACTGGTGCATAAAAATGGAGACAGGTCTCTTCATTCCAACTACAGACCTGTCTCACTCCTCCTCCCCCCACCATCAAAGGCATTAGAACGAATAGTGTCAGACCAGCTAGTCGAATACCTGGATAAATATGATGTCCAATGCCCTGAACAGCATGGCTTCAGAAAAGGGCACAGCACCACCATGGCTCTTCTGGAATTCACGAGTTTCATTCACTACACATTCGACAAAGGACACTGTGGTGGTGCAGTCTTCATTGACCTCACTAAGGCATTCGACACCGTTAATCACCCGCTGCTTCTTAGGCAACTGTCCTACATTGGGCTCTCTAATGAGACCCTTCAGTGGTTTGCTAGCTACCTCAAGGATCGGACCCAAAGGGTCAGGATTGCAGGTGTCATGTCCGATGTCAAGCCTGTCTGCTCTGGAGTCCCCAGGGGTCCATCCTGGGACTCTACTCTTCTCCCTCTTCCTCAATAGGCTCCCTGGTGTCTGCCAGCAAAAATTCTACTCTCGCGAATTATGCAGTACTATTCCTCTCACCATGACACTAATCTCCTTGAAACTCAGATGCAACTTGACTTCAAGCGTGTTGAAGATTGGTTCACCTCGCATAAACTCATCATGAACTATTGCAAGACCAAAGTTATGACATTCTGTAATCTGAGGAGCAGGTACAAATCTCGATTACTCGATATCGTGAACAACGCCGGGCTTTTGCTCGAACACGTCCTGGAGTTCAAATACCTTGGTGTCACACTGGACAGCTCCCTCTCCTATACGCGGCTTATTGACACTGTTGCCAATGCTGTTAATATGCGAATTGGATTGCTACACAAACACAAGTCCTGTGTGACTGTGGATGCCCTTAGACTGGCCATCTACAGCTGTCACCTCTATCATTAACTATGGCCTGGCAGTCTATGGCTCTGCTTCCTCAACTGCCCTCCGTAGAATTTCAGTCTCTGGCCAACAAAGCCTGCAGACTTCCATCATGCCAGAGACACGCACATGTGACCTCTATACACAGACCTGTTGGCTACCACCTCAGCAGGATTCAATACCAGACCTGCCTGCTTACCAAGAAGATTCTCCTTGGACTCATGCCACCTGGTGTTTGTAAGCTCCTCTCTGCCTTCAGTGGTACACAGCAAACGTGTAATACCCAATCCCAAACCTTTCAGGTTCCTAGATGCCGTACCTCTTTGGGTCATCGGTCCTTCTTTTATAGAGCTCCTTATTTGTTTAATACCTTCAACAAAGAACCACTTTCCTCCTCTACAATTGGACCCTTTAAAAAGAATCTCCGACTTTACCTCACCTCTTCTTCCAGATGTGACTGCTTCTCCTAACTGATTGGTCCATCCTCTGACTAGAAGATCTTGACCTGGGCCCCGCATCCCTCCTGACACTACTCCCACTGGCAAATGTCTCCCTCTGCTCCTTTTCCCTCCTCCATCATTCCTTCCTCCTTCCATTCCCCCCCTACATTCCTCCTCCACTGTTCTAACCTGACCTTTTCCCCTTTTTTGATCCCCTCCCACCTTCCTTCTCCCCTTCATGACAAAGGCCCCTCAACCTGCCTCATCTCTCTTACAGTTATCAGACCATTTGTCCCAGTTCTTCTTAATTACCTTACTCTGCTGTATATTCTATCTGCCTACCGTCGTTGCTCCCTAGTAATAACCTTTATCTCTAAAGTAAGAATTGTCAACCTTGTCTATATTATTCCTGGTTACCATTACCAACCTTTGTATGTATGTTTCCCATTACTTTGACATGGAACCTTTGTAAATGAGCAGCTCCTGCTCAAAGGTACTTGTAATCCAAGAGCTTAATAAATAAAAAAATAAATAAAATAACTCCTGTCTCTTTCTTCAGGACCGTCTGCCTGCTGTTTCCAGCTTCGCCTGGTAGCGGAACCATATGTTCTCTCCTTGTTCCGTAAAGGAGAAGGCCTCTGAGCATAATCTCCGTCCGGGAACTGAAGAGGGAAGGGGCCGCACATGTATACATGGGTGTGTCGATGTAGGACGTCATCATGGACAGCCCCTGGAAGACTGCTTGCAAAACGTTTCTGTGTGGTCCTAGTGCCTGGCGGCTGTAGTTCCATAGGTGTGGCCTGATAAAAAGATTCTCTCAAAGATCTACTGTTAAGGTAAGTACGTAACTGTTCTTTACTGGTCCTTCATATTATTATACATGTATAATATAGTTTTATCTCTGACTGCAGCTGATAGATTTACTTATTCTAGAGGACTTTGGCCTATTGCTTAGAACACAGCACGTTGAACCTGGAAACCCACGTTTGAATCTTGCAACCACCACTTTCTCACTGTGTGACCCTGAGCAAGGCATTTAACCTTCCTATGCTTATCCTATCTGTAATCTCTCTCTCTTTCTGTCTTTATGCTTTGGTATACTTTGTGTATAAAAGGCAGATGGGTTAGAAGCTAGGAAAATCAACTGTCCCTCCCACATATTCCACTGGCTTAACTGGTATTCTTACTGAAGTGCTACCTCCTCTAGTGCTAGCCATCAGAGCTGTTTAAAGTAACATTTTAAAACCCTGTTTTAGAATCTACCAGCATTTGGCCCAGAATTGGCACAGTTATTCAGATTGTCCTGAGACACTGCATGTGTCAGATTGCCTTTGCCAGTTCAGACTCTTCAAGGTCCTAGAGAAAGCCCAATTCCTTTACTAGGTTTGTTGGGCTGTTACTCCTAGGGTGGTCCGATAACACAGCTGCTAGGGGTACCTCTTGCTGTGCAGGTGCTCCAGGTTTGTGCCTGATCCTAGAGCATCGCAGTGCACTCTCAGAAGGCGGAATGTGCATCTTACTTAAGCTCCTTCTCCAGGGAGGAAGGGTGTTGGTCTTCACTGCAATATGGTCACCATGGTGATTACAGGTACCACTGCATGGCACAGGACAGGGATACAAACATTGTGCCATATGGCTTACCATGTGTCCCATGCCCATCAAATGCCCCATCTTCAGACCCCTGACATCACTGTCGGGGGGGAGAGGGGTGGCTTTTCCTCCCCTCATTCTGGGTAGCTGGACAAGAAGGGGACTCCTGCCAAAGCACTGATAAGCAGACCCTGCCTTGGTGTGGCAAGGGGCCAGTTCAGCAAATGGCTGGTTGAGCAGTATCCTAGGAGGGCTTAGTTGTCCTCTGAGGAAAGTTCCAGAGATGGGAAAATGTCCCCTGATAGTGAGTGGGAGGAGGGCCCGACCGGTGAGGATCTCATGAACATAAATCAATTAAAAAAAAACAAAAAAAACTATTACGGTACTTTTCAGCATTATGTAGCATTTTATGTGCCAGGACAGTCTGAAATCAGGGTGTGATTTTATGTGTTAGGATAGTCTGAAGTTAGAATGTGATGTCAAATGTATGGATATTCTGAAATCAGGCTGTGATTGCACGTGTCATGATTGTCTGAAATCAGGGTGTGATTTTATATGCCTCGACAGTGTAAAATCAAGGTATGATTGCATGTGTTAGGGCAGTCTGAAATCACAGTTGGATATCATGTGTCAAGCAGTCTGAAATTGGTATGATTTCAGGTGCCAGGACAGTCTAAAATAATTGTGTGATTTTGTGTTCCAGGACACTCTGAAATCAGGATGTGATTTCATGCACCAGGACAGTTTGAAACAGGAACTGGTTTCATGTGCCAGGATAATCTAAAATCAGGGTGCGGTTTCTTTTTTTTATGTAAGAAAAATACATTGAGATAAAGAGATAATAAGTCAGAGTAACACAAACCGAGACTTTCTAGAGCTGACAGCATTAATAAGAGACTGAGGCAATCAGCCCTTTTTGTTTGGCGTGCGGCACACAGATGCATCTTAATTGCAGATTAGAGCTGGGTGGAAACAAGTGTGATGAATTTCAGTAGGAAGAGAATGCAGATCTAGGAGCGACATATGATATCTGAGCACTAAGCTTTTTGTTCCGTCGGGGGTGTTTAATAGCATTGAATGTCTTAGCAGAAGGTCAAAATTACATCTTTGATTTTTGTAGATGTACTGGGGGCGTAGTTTTAAAACAAAATCTGAAATTCTCCCTGGTAATGCATCTGTGTCTACTTTGTCTTCATCATGTTTAAGGCTGTAGTTTAATTTATGATACATAGTTATAAAATGTATATGTTTGTTTTTTAGCAAAAAGTCATAGTCCTGAAGAAGCTGTGTTATTTAAGCAGTGAAACGTTAACTAAATATTTAACTTTTACATGAGCTGATGTCTACAATAAATTGAGAGATACTAGAAATTTGGTGAGTTGCATTATTTACTGAGGCCTATGGGAATTAAATTCCCCAGGAACCCACAGCCTGACATGCCCTGTTGCTTAAATCTTACAATACTTGGGAAGCATTACAGCTGTCTTCATTCAGATGTGCTTTTGTCCTGCTTTCTTTCTGCATCTCTCACTCCCTTTTTTTGTTTTCTGTCGTTATGGTCTCTAAAACCAGCTCTGTTTGTATCCCCTTTCTCCTTTAACATTGCTTCAACTAGTGACATCAACAACACTTAAAATCAGTCAGTGGCTTTTGATGCTGATGCCAGTAGTTACATGGGCTGCTGTATTTTTTTATTTACTTTTTATTGCACTGAATGATGCATTACAATTTGATGCAGCCTTGACTTTGCATGCCCTCATACACGCATACTTACTATACTGATGCAGTCCTCGGTCTCCTAGATCTGTACTTCCATTACTCTAAGGACTTGCCCCCCCCCCCCCATTGAGGGGTCCTGATGCTCTGTCCACATGCTGCCGAACACTGAGGAGCAGCCAAGGTTTCGAAAGGGAGGGGACATTAGGGATACTCTTTGGCATCTGGGTGGTTGGGTCCTCTTCATCATCACCCATGTGGCTACTGGATTGTCTCCCTCGTTTTCTGCCTGCACTCCACCTGTGGCTTCAGTAAACTGCATCCTGGAGCAATACTCATCTGTTTGGTGGCAGCTGATACAAAGTAGTCAGCCACAGTGTCAATTTCAGCACTGGTTCCCACCAGAGGAGGCACTAAGAGAGTGGGATGATCATTACCTTCCCCCGGGATCAGCACATGATGCCTCCACATCACATCCCAGACCCCTTCGTCTCCGTGTGGGGGAGTCGGGCTCAGGTGTTGAATCTCCCACATGGCAGTGCACTACTGAGCAGTGCCACCAGGCATGGGCTGCTTTATTGGTGAAAATGGAGCAACTCCTCACTTGTGCCCTGTTTTCACCAGCCTAGCCACCCATGCAAGCTGTGGTATCTGTTTCATAAGCCACTGATTTGTTTACACCAGATGGCTATGACAGGGTCAGAACCCTGTCTGCTTTTATAGGGAAAAAATAACATTTCTAAAAACTAGGATTTTGTTGGATTAAATCAACACTCAACGCAGGAAGGAGTTAATGTCTTTCAGCCTTAGCTAAAGTTGTTTTTCTTACTTGTTTATCTCAGGACACTCAGTAAGGACAGCTAATTGAGTGTGATGTTCTGAGAACAAAAGGTCAGGGAGGTCAGATCAGAAAACCAATGAAAATCTACAGAAGGCTGCAGATGGCTCTCTCTTGATACTCTGAACTCTTGGGAAGAAGGTGAAGACTGCCTAGGAAGCTGAGAGGAAGAAAGACCTAACCTAGTCAAAAAGGTTCACCTGAAAATGGAAGCTGCTGTATTACTACTTACTGCTTACAAAAGGGGGCCTGCAGGTTTGATATAAGCAAGAGGTTTTTCAGAGCAGATATGGAATGGAAAATACTACGTTGAACTTTCTGTTTATATTTGATGCAAAACAGCTTCCAAATCAGTTTTACATCCTGAAACCATTCAACAAAATATATGTCTTATATTGTGTTTTGAATAAAGAAACGCTATTTGCAACGTGTGCCTTTGTCCATAGTCTGGCTGTACATCCTGACTCACTCCTCTGCTGCAGTTGGTGTCGGATGTGAGAATTGTGCTGTACATACTCTGACTCCAGAAGTGTTGTGTGTGGGTACCAGAGCTAATACCAGGGAAGTATAGTGAAAGACTGGGAATGCGGAAAGGTACTGTAGTCACTGCTGCAACAAGTACAAAAGAGACCAGTTGACAGGTGGCAGCTCAACCAGTGGCAGTAGCCAGTACCAAAGAACCAAGGAGGAGTTCAGGCTGATAATTCGTACAAATGACCTGTCAGTCAAACAGGTGATTGAAAAGACAATACCGACAAAGGAAGATGAATGTTTTCAGTAGAAATTGAAGGTATGTGTGCCTTTTTCAAGTGGTGAGCCATACAGCAAAGAGAGACTGAGAAACTAAGTGAAAGTGAGATGGAGTGTGAAGAGCAGCGATGGGCGGAGGAGGCCCAACAAGCTCTCAGAGTTGGGGGATCTGATTTGAGTGCTGAAGGTCAACAAGATTCCAACACTGTTAAGGGCATTAAACTCGCAAAACAAGGTCCGCTTGATGATATTGAAGCATACTTGATGACTTTTGAATGGGTTGCAAATGCCTGCCAATGGCCAAGAAGACAGTGGGCAATCCGGCTTATACCTTATTTGACAGGTAAGGCTCAGCTAGCATACAACAGTATGGACATGACACAGTTTGAGGATTACGACACTGTGAAAAGAGAAATCCTAAAGAGATACGTCGTCTTGGGAGAGAGCTACAGAAAGAGATATTGGACCCTGAAGTACCATGTTATCGACAATCCCCGGGAGGCATACACCAGACTGAGAGAACTTCTCATCAGATGGCTCCAACCAGAGGGCAAGGCAGTCACACAGATCATCAACATGTTGGCCACAGAGCAATTTATTAACATCCTTCCCATAGAAGTGAAACTCTGGGTGAAAGAACACCGACCAGAATGTGGGGAGAAGGCTGTTTCATTGGCAGAGGATTATTTGATGGTCAGACAGATGATGCAGAGGATAGACAGCATTCCAGGGATGGTAAGACCACCTTTTTCCCATCCTAATCTCAAATTGGATAAGCAGTCTGAGGGGAATAAATCTGCACACAATTATTTTATTTGCTATATTTCAAGTTAACTGGGACACATAGCCATAAATTACCATATAAACAACAAGGTAAAAACTGAAGCCAATTTAGAATTAGCAAATTGGGACATGCATCTGATTAGTGTCCAGGTGGGAGCAAAGACTGAAGGGTTTAATAGATTCAGGAAGCAGGCAGACCCTGTTTGTGGGTACAGTTTGGGAAAACACTGCACAAGAGGACCAGGTACTGGGGTCATTTAAGTTAAGGGGGACACTTGATCCTACACCATCACTCCGTTGACTTTGAATGTAAATGGTGTGCGTAATTTAATGAAAGCGGTGGTCGTTCTAGTCTTACCCATATCTGTGGTTATCTGAAGTGTAAGGTTCTGGGGTTTACTAGTTTTACCACAGAGGGAACACTTTCTGCTGTTTCTGCAACTGTTGTAACATGCTCACATGGAAAGAAAGACTCTTGTCATGATGACGCTTTTCCTTTTGGGGGCTATACCCGTGTTTACACGATCGATGCACTACGACTTCTGCAGCGCTCCAGACTTGCTGCAAGGTTTATCTAGATGTCCTTCGGCATTGATGCAAGCTGCGCTGAAAATGTGCCACATAGAAACATAGAAAGCGACAGCAGAAGGACACCTATGGTTCATCAATTCTGCCCTTGAAATGTCCAGGATCTAATGGTTGTCCCAGGACCTAACCCCCCTCCCGTCCGACTGTATGTTAGATGCCTGTTACATTGTCTCTTAATTGTCCTCTAGCCCTGTCCCACCTGTGCTTGAAACTCGTCACAGTCTCTGCCCCCACCATCTCTGCCGGCAGATTGTTCCGTGGCTGCACCACTCTTTCAGTGAAGTAGTACTTCCTTAGATCCCTTCTAAAGCTTCCCCTCTCGGTTTCCATTCATGCCCTCTTGTCGTTGTGCTGGTGACCCTATGGAACAGTTCCCCTGTGTTCAGCACTTTGTTTACACGTTTTAAGTACTTAAAGGTCTCTATCATATCACCTCTCTCCCTCCTAGCTTCCAGTGAGTGCATGTTCACTGCTGCCAGCCATTCATCACAGGCAAATCCCTCCCGACTCTGGATCATTTTTGTTGCCCTTGTCTGTACAGACTCCAGTATGTCCCTGTTCTTCTTCAGGTGTGGCCTCCACAACTGAACACAGTACTCCAGATGAGGTCTCACAAGAGTTCTGTAGAGGGGGATGATCGCTTTCTTCAGGGTGTCTGTAGTAATGACCCCTATGTTCCTCTCCTCCTGGGAAGTGCTCAGTCTAACTCCATTTAGCCAGTGTTCTAGCCTAGGGTTCCCCTTTCCCAGGTGCATAACTTTGTACTTTTTTTTTTTTTTTTTTTTTTGCACTAAATTTCATCCGCCACAGATTTTACAATTTTTCCAATTTTTGGAGGTTCTTTTGTGTCCATATGGGAGGCAGTGGAGGATCCTAGGAGTCAGATGGGACTGTTAACTTCTATCAGAGCTAGGGCTGCAGCCTGGCCATATGCCTGCTTACACCGCTCACTCCGATTAGCATCCCCAGGTTTCCTGCGTATCCAGAAGTAGCACAGCGATTGGCTTACCATGATCCGATAAGTGTCTACACGGCTGCCTTTGTGCCAGAACAGCCAACACACTCGTGTTGCTCTGGTGTAAATGTGACCATGTAAACAGGGCTTTTGACTCTGTCTTGTTTTAGTCCAGCACCAAGATCAGAAAGTCCAGGAAGGAAAGGAGGCCCTAGAAACGACATTGGTGACAAAAGACTGAGAAACATAAGAGAGTGACATAAGGGGGAACCCAACTGTTTACTGATTGTGGTATTGTTGCTGATCAGAGTAACGATATTTCTCTCCAAGGGTATTAAACAGATGGGGTGAAACAAGAAAAGGGTAAATAATGTTCAGAAAGCATAATGAGTAACTGTAGAGAGTACGTATTAATGCTCAAATGCAAGAGCAAATAGAGCAGGTGGTAGTTACTAGCGAAATATTGGGCTGAGTTGCTACAGATCGCACAAGATAGTCTCATGACTGGTCACTCAGGAAGGGACCCTACCGTGGCCAGATTGTTGCACAAATTTTCCTGGCCTGAGACCCATGAGGAAGTTGCTGCCTAGATAAGGTGCCCCTGCCCCTGACAGATAGGCCATTTGATAGGATTGCTGTGGATGTGGTAGGTCCTTTGGAGGAAAGCAAACAGAAATCAATTCATACTTGTTGTATGTGGCGGTGCTGCTTGGTACCCAGAGACCATTCCGTTGCTTACCATCACAGCCCTACAGGTGGCAGCAGAACTTGTCAACATTTGCAGAAGAGAGGGTATATCCACGGAAGTTATTACCAGACAATGTAGTCATTTTGGTGTAGCATTGCTTAAGGAGCTGTACTGACCTCTGGGTATTTCTGCCATGAGGACCTCCCCTTCTTATCCTCAGAATAATGGTATTATCGAGCTTAATCAAACCCTAAAACACATGTTAAAGCAGTCAGTGAAAGAAGTGGGAACACTTGGTACCAATTCTTGCTTTACCTCCATTTTGTCTACTGAAAAGTACCTTAGGCTTCTACAGGCTCTTCTCCTTTTGAAACGCTGTATGTGCAACAGCGTAGCAGGCCACTAGATGTAATAAATGAAGTGTAGGATGACAACACCACTCAGCAAGAGTCCATTACATCCTTTTTTTTTTTTTCTGATAAAGGTTTTTTTCTTCCCTTGGGATTGACGGGTGGCTCTTCAGCCCTGTCCCTCAGTCCTGTGACTGGCTTCTACCTCTGGGTACTAATCTGCCACGGATTTCTTCCTACAATGGGGCCAGTGGAGGGCTGTCCTTCCCAACCGGAAAAAAAATCCAGACCCCTGCCCTCAAACTGAATGGTGGAACGGGTCACGGGGAAACAGACACAGCTTCACATCGCCCATCTTCCCCATTTTCCATTTTCTTTCCCAGTTCCTTACTACGGCATCAGTACATACACATAGAGTTGCTTACGTGTCCTGCACGGCCGCAGCTCCTTCCTTCGAGTTGCTCAAGCCTGCAGTCATGAGCCAAAATGGCTGGCCACCCTTCCCGGGGAGTGGAGGGCAGTCCCTGGGACGTTCAGTCTTCTCCCACCCCGCTGACCAGCAACCCGTGCTCGTTCCCGACAGGAAACAGGAGGTAAGATGTTCAGTATCTTAGCCCTCCATGCCGCCGGGCCAGCTGTGAATCCGTTACATCTTATATGTGTTCCCCGAGAAAGAAATGGGCAAAATACATTGAAATTGCGTCTAGTAATCGGGAAGAATCCCCAAAATATCAAACAATGTCTTATGACTATGGTACAAGTGAAGAGGTTTTTGAGCCAGGTGGTAAGGTTCTGTTGCTGTTACCTGCTACAGAAAACAAACTGCTAATGAAATGGCAAGGGCCGTATAAAAATGAGACACATGGATATTGTCAACAATGAGGTTTAGTCCCAAATGCAGTGTCAGGGGCTCAGCAGGTAGCACACACACACACCTCTGAGGCCGGAAGATCAGAAGGTGGTTGGTTCTAGACCCACACAGGGAACATGGGATAAATCTCCAGTACTGGCACTGTAGTGCGGGCGCTGAATGCCTGAGGTGCCGACTTTCAGATCAGACGTTAAACCGAGGTCCCGTCTGCCTGTTCTGGTGGTTGTTCAGGTGGACGTTAAAGATCCTGTGGCACTTCTCGATAAGAGTAGGGGCATTTTTTATTGAAAAGATTCAATACAAAACATAAAATGAATTCATTACATCATGTACAGAAAAAAAAAGAAATCCCAAGACCTTCTCGTATGCCCCTTCAAAGCTCCCCATAAACACAAATATTTCCTCCTCTTTTTTTAAGAATGCATAAAAAAGAACAATTCAAATATACAAAATAAAAGGATTGTCCTTACCACTTACACTTAAACATGGTAAATTAAAATAAAAGAAGACGATAAGAGAACAACAAAATTAAAGACTAGAAATAAAATTAATTCATCTGAAATTCACTAATATATACTCATCCTCTGAGGCTAACTTAGGAGTATAACAGTAGAAAACCTATCATAGCTGTGAAGCTTAAAACCATGAATAATAATTTGTTTTACCAAACAATTACCCCTCTGTCCGCCCTTAGCGTAATATCTCAGTCAACCCTTTTCACATGTTGTATACAGTAGTCTTGGAAAACTTCCAGACATCATTATTATAAACTTCTAGACATGCTGCTTCAATTAATTTACTAACAGCCATGTACGTCAGCCGTTACTGAAGTGCAGTACATATCTGCTTCTAGCCTGCCTGAAATAAAACTTGAGGCATGCAAACAAACTTCCAGAGTAACTCGATTATAAAATGCACGTCTACCATGATATTATCCTAGCGCTAATTGCTCATAGGTTAACCTAGGAGGCCAAGGCAGGTTCCACTTTGATGCTAAAAAGGATAAAAGTTGAGAAGAAAAACTACATTCTAATAAGAAATGTGACATTGTTTCCTCTGGTGCGATAAGGGTAGGGGTGTTTATTAGGGAAAGAAAAAAATCATACAACAACAAATCACTAGTAATAATACAAGAAAAACCCACACAGCAAAAAAACCCACCCTGACTCATCCCACCATCACCACCATAATGAACAAAAATAACAAAGGAATAAGCAAAGTAAACGGCACATTAATTATGAAGACTCTTGAAACCATAAGTATCAACTCTACAATATAGACATACAATGACAAATTCTGCCAAAAAAAAAAAAGAAAAGGGAAACAAAATAATAATAAAGGTGAAAAGGGGGAAAAATACTCACAAAAAGCAGGATGTAAGCTAACAAGAAAAACACACCAGGTCCAGGAAGCAACAAGCAACCACAAGGCTCCCCAGGATACTCTGTTGCAAAAATGTCATGTATTTGGTACATCAGTATCTGTAATCCAGGGAAGATTCCGCCATTTCACCTGTAAACTCTGTAACATTCTGCATTTTGTTCCTCATAATAAATTCTGTGCAAATCAGGCTTAATTTTAGTAGCCAATTCTGAAAAATTCATCTCTTTCTGTTAGTGTATACACACTTCTAGAAATCCAAATATATCACTTTACAACTGCAATAACAACTTGTAAATTACCCGTATCCGACCTACTCCAGGCAAGCCCATAAACCCCATAAATTAATTCATTATAACCTAGTGTACAAATCACCAGCATCTGCCACTCTTCTGCCAAAAAAACTCAACAATTTGAGATATAGGAGCAGGGGAAAAAAGGTGACTCAGCGTCTCGAGTTCTTGTAAACAGAGAGGTCTGCTACACAGTCTTTTTGACATCTGTTTGTGCTTTTGGTTAGCCTTGACGGTCAATCTCTCATGACAACAGAGCCAGTGGACATCCCAAACATGAGGAGGGTACGAGTATCCCACAAGTATCTGCCTTGCTCCAACAAAAGTGGGAGCAAGGCAGAAGCAAGAAACTACAGACCTGTAAGTTTGACCTCAGTGGTAGGGAAAATGATGGAATCACTTCTGAAAGAAAGAATTGTTGAGTACCTAGAGACCAGGGGGGCACAGGACCCAAAGCAGCATGGATTTACAGCAGGAAGGTCATGTCAGACAAATCTAATAGATTTTTGACTGGGTGACCAAAGTAATAGACCAGGGAGGGGCTGTGGATATGGCCTACTAGACTTTAGCAAGGCATTTGACACAGTCCCACACAAAAGATTAATAATCAAGTTAGCCAGCTTGGGAGTGGTCCCAGGTGGTAGCCACGCGTTTAAACTGGCTGCACAACAGGACACAGAAGGTAATAGTGGTGGAACACATTCCGAAGAAGAGGGGTCACTAGTGGAGTACCTCAGGGCTTCAGTATGGGTCCAGTCCTCTTTAACATCTTTATAGGTGACATTGCAGAGGGTCTGAGGGAAGGTATGCTCTTTGCAGATGATACAAAGATCTGTAACAGAGTTGATACACAAGGGGAGTAGAAAGGATGAGAAGGACTTGCAAGGTTGGAGGAATGGTCAGACATATGGCAACTTAGATTCAATGCAAAGAAGTGCAAGTAATGCACCTGGAAACAAAACCCAGGTGAAGAGTACACAATAGCAGGGAGTTACTGACAACAACAAAAATGGAACGGGACTGGGGTAGTCATATCAGATGATCTAAAGGTGGTAAGCAATGTGAGAAGTCAGTGAGGAGAGCTAGGGGTTACTGGGATGCATAGGAAGAGGCATCACAAGTAGAAAGGAAATGGTTATCCCTCTGTACAGACAGTTGGTGAGACCCCATCTGGAGTACTGTGTGCAGTTTTGAGACCTCATCTACGCAAGGACATAGACAGGATGGAAGCAGTCCAGAGGAGGGCACTAAAATGGTGCAGGGTCTGCATCAGAAACCATATGAAGAGAGACTGAGAGAGCTTAATATGTATACCCTGGATGAAAGGAGGGACAGGGGGGACATGATAGAAACGTTCAAGTACCTCAAGAGAATCAACAAAGTCCAGGAGGGAGGCATCTTTCAGAAAAAGAGATGTGTAAGAACAAGGGGGCACAATTTAAAGATAGAGGGCGGCTCCAGGGTAATGTGAAATCTTTTTTCACGGAGAGAGTGGTGGATGCGTGGAACTGCCTTCCTGGGGAGGTTGTTGGGGCTAAAACAGTGGGGGAATTCAAACATGCATGGGACAGACACAAGGCAATTGTAGTGGCGGGTGGCAGGAAGTAGGCTGTTGGTTAACTAGAATCTGCAGCTTATCCAATAGGTAGGGAAATGGGCAGACTGGGTGGGCCAAGTGGTCCTTATCTGCCATCAAAGTCTATGTTTCTGTGTTAATCAACAGGGTCAATGGGTCCGGTATGAAAGTTTGAGGGCACTGTGGAGAGGTATTTTGATCTGAAAAATGAGTCAATATAACCTGCTGATAGAGAGATTTCCTCTGACCAGTAGCAACAGTCCGACTAGTAATCTGCTATGCTTTAATCTTGAGAAACAAATGCAACACATAAAGTGGAGCCAAACCAGTCGTCCACAGACCCCCTGAGAGTTCCTAAGTCCCATCTTTTAAACCAGGGGCATACAGAAGTATAAAAAAGCTGAGTCCAGCTGTGGCCTGTTTGAAAGAAAAGGCGCCTGAAGTTACCGAAAATAAAGACCAAGAAAAAAAATTGCCACAGGACTCACCATCTCAAGGCCACCTGACTTCAGTGGCAAATACAATGTGTTTCTTAACAGGTGTAAGTGGCTACCCCAGACAGCCTGAAAAAAAAATATTATACAATAGGTTTAAAAATACTCCTCTGTGATTGGCTGGCTGGCACGATTTACCTATTGTAAATCCTGGCATTACCAATGGAAAAAGTGCCAGCCAGCCGTATCTGCAACTCCCTTTACAGATCAATCCAGCCCGCGATCTGTACTCCCAGCTAAACCGCGATACAAAGGCAGGACTTTCAGAGTGACTCCACATTTGAATTCAGCCTGCGGCCTTGTGACCAAACAACACACTAGGCATGGGTAAAGTCGTGGTATATTGCTTAACTATACAACATAACTTCCAGAATTTTGGGTGGGGGAAGAATAGAACTAATATTTAAAAAAAAAAAAAAAAAAAAATCAGATAAGTTTTAATTAAAATCAATTTTAGCCGGCCCAGTGGCGCTGAGGGTTGAGGCGCTGGATGCCACACCTCGCGCCACACTGGTGACCCGGGTTCGAGAGCGAGCCCAGGCTGTCGGGGTCGGGCAGGGAGGGAGAGGATTTAGCATCTGGAGGACAGCTTTTCTCTCCCGGGAGGGTGGGGGGTGTAGACTCGGCACTTGTCTGGCCTCTGGCGAAGCTGGAGTCACAACAAGCATACGAGTACACAGAGGAGGGAGGAGTGAGGATGTCAGGCAGGGGCGCTTGACGTCTGGCATAGCCTCCCTTAGAACAAGGAAAAAACATCGGGCGCCGGGAAGGAGCGCTGTATAGGGCCCTAATGACTGCTGCCTGCCTGACCGCCGGAGGGGACCCAACGAATCTAATTGATCGGGTACGGGCTCCACCTCTACCCGCCTGGGGACATAGCCACGGCTCCATGGGGTTCACTGTTCCAGGTAAGGCAGCAGCGGGGGTAATACCCTTAGCGACTGCCGACTGAGCGGGGCTCTGACGTTGAGAGAGAGGGATAAAAATACAATTTAAAAAAAAAATCTATTTTTTTATTAGTCATTTTATTCCACTGAGGTACCAAGGCTTTCCCTTGTTCCAGTTTAGAAGACCAGTTTAAGACTTCCATATTTCCTGCCGTAAACAAAATACCTACGATCTTAACAGGTGTGGTGACCAGAGCAACTCCAGCAATGGAATCTGCCTCAACACCACATGCCCCTAAGCGCATTCCCTAACATTTTTCAAGGTTCAGGGAAGTACCTGAAAAACCTCCAGAATCCTGACATGTCTGAACAGGAGTTTCCACCGAAGCATCATCTGCAACCAATAAACAGAGATCATCCGCGTAAGCCGTTGCTGTAAAAGGTACCAGCCCTTCAGGGCACTAGAGATGTCTGATGGTCGGGGTACTATTAAGCTGTCGTAATAAAGGATCTATACTAAAAACATAAAGGAGTGTGCTTAATGGGCAACCCTGCCTAACCCCTTTCGAACCGGTATCATTGGCCCACCCAACCGTTTGCCAGAGGTGTAACCATAGCTGTACGGTATAGGGAACCAGTCCAGATAATAAAAGTCTGAGGAATTTCATATGATTTTAATACAAACCATAGGTATTCTCTTGGCCGAGTCAAAAGCCCTACGTTGGTCCGATGCCATAACAACTCCTTCAACTTGATTTTTCCTCACTCTGTCAAAACTTTCACGAACCAAAATTAAATTATCAGTCACTGACCTATCCTTGATGGAACAGAACTGAGCTGAAAAAATAAGATAAGGTGCCAATGTAGCCAGTCTAGACGGTAGAATTTTTGCCAAAATCTTGAAATCACTATTTGATAAACTAATCGGTCTCCAGTTCTCAATACATTGTTTGTCTCCTTTATTAAATAAAAAAATCAGATTCCCTTGGACATTTCCAAAGGGAACTCCGAGGATGTTAACATATTAGTTTAAACTAAATCTAGTTCCTCAGCAAGGTCCGGCAGCAACAGCTTGTATATATCTCCCGGGAGGTCATCTGGTCCTGGAGCCTTTCCAGATGAAAATGACTGAACAGCCACCGTGACCTCAGAGGAGGAAACAGCACTCTCCAGAGATTGCAGACCATCAGGGGGAGACCGTGGTATGGCAAAATTGTCAATAAACCGGTCTTGGCCTGTGAAAGAAACCGACTGAGAGGCAAACAAGTGTAAGGAATGATTAGTTAAAATCTCCATTATGTTAGAAGTTGAAGTACGAACTATCTTATGCTCGTCCTTAAAAACGTTGTTTGAGCTATTTTTCGTTGACATGTGGTGTATGGACACACCACTGCCATCTTCCCCTGTGTCCCATACTCTTGTTGCTTCTGAATTTTAGCAGCTTGTAAGGAATGGTATTGCATCATAGCCTGTTTAAGAGCGGAAATCTGGGTAGAATAGTCAAAGCCTGTACTATCACTCAGTAAATTAGCTTTTGCAACCATTTCCTACGCAGTAAGTATTCCCAATATTGTAACTCCCTCAGATGCTTGCCTTCTTTTTTCAGGAGTGCAGTCAGATCTCATTTAGTATCCATCCACCATAAAATCTGGGAATAATACAAAACCAGAACAGATTTCCTGGCAGCAACCAGTTGTGCAATGTGTGCCCCAAAGCAACCTGTTCTATTTGTGCTGGAAAAAATCTCCACAGACCAGGGCCAAAAGGAAGAAATCGTGGGTCATAATAGTCAGTTTTAACATTTCATGGTCAGAAAATTCCACTGGCCCGGTTATCATGGAGGTAATAACCATGCGTTTCGGTAAAAAAAAGAAATCAATCCGTTTGGCCAGAGGACCCTTATAAAAAGTGGGCCTAACCGTGGCATGCACTGAAACATACGCATCCTTCAGGTCAGCTTGCTGGATCACATTCTTTAAACAGGACATATCACAATAAACTTTTGTAGTCTTAGCAGAATGACCTCTATCAGCTAGACTAAGCCAACAATTAAAATCACCCCAAATATTAAATAATGTGGTATAAATAAATATGGCTTGATCAGCTGCAGTAAATCGGTACATTCCACCTTAGTTTGAGCAGCCTAAATATTAATGTTGAAATAAACGTCCCTCAATATTAACATCCAAAATTAAAGTTGTGCTGGGTTAATAAATAGATCGATTTTATAAGTTTAAACTGAACATTATGAAATAAATTTCCCACTCCAGAACAAGCCACTGTACCTATTGACCAGTAGGATGGCCCCACATATCAGTCCTTCACCCCTTTAGGGACAGCAGTCGGAGAATTCAGCCTGGTATCTTGTAGAAAAAATACCTGGACTCTGTGAAATCAAGTTTAGAAAACATAGCAGCCCTTTTCCTGGGAGACTTAATGCTGTTCGCATTACAAGAAAAGAAGGAAAGGGATGATATTGCTTTTGAGGGGGAGTGGAAAAATCAAAGAAAATAGAAATATTCGAACCTAGAACATGGAAATCATGATGGATTTTTCTGCCTCCCTTTAACAGTTCTAGGCTTGGTCTTCTTTTTTTGGGAAGCTTTATCTTCCTCCGCTATAGATGACCACACCCTATCAGAGGCAACCTCCTCCAGATCCGTCCCTTGATCTAAAGTGTAAGAACCCAGGGAGGATTCATCAGAGTCCTCACTGGACCAGTCTGTCTGGTGGGGAAGAGCTTCAGAATGATTGGCAAGAGGCAAATCAGAGATTTTCAGTAGCTTCTGTGGCAGGGGCTTCCTGCCACCCCTTTTACGCAGGACCATCCGTTCTCCACTCCCAGAAGCTGACTCTAGTGGACGGAGCCGTGGTGGAGGGGGCAATTGTCTGTTCAGCAGGTTGCATCTCCATGAGGACTAGCTCTGTAGTCTCAATGGAAACAGAAGTGGTAAAAGGCGCAGCCTGCTCAGACAAGACTGACACATCTGGCACTCTTGGTGGGGGGATATCAATCACACTCATCTCTTCCTTGGGGGGGGGGAGGGTACAGGATCTACCCTGTGCGAGGGGAAGGGCAAAGGAGGAATACTTCACCTGTCCACCTGCTGAGACTTGTTAGTCATGTCTGTCTGGGCTACTGTAATCAGTAGCCTCTGCTGCACATCATCAGCCTTTTTCTTGAGTGTGGGCTGCCTGAAGGCATGCCGCATAGGAGTGACCAACCTCAGAGCACAGGCTGCACGCCCGTTTATTAGTACAATGTCCACTAGTGTTACCTAGTGCATTACATAAAAGTACATTTCAGCTGGTCACACATGCTGCTAAGATGTGTGGACAAACCACACCAGTAACAGGCCTTGGGCTGGCCTGCATAAAAAGGACATCTCTATCCCTACCCAGATAGACGCTATTAGGAAGATGCTGCAGGCCAGAATCAGAGGAGTTCAAAACTACCCTGACTCTTCAACTCCCTGTCCAGATATTCTCAGCATCAAAAATTGCTTCCGGTGCTCCCTGGATAGTGCAACGTTTGCTTCAGCCAGAACACCAGATCGGTCACACTGCCCCTTCATTCCGAAACAGGATAGTAGCGGTTCGAAAAGCGGGTTTAATTAGTGATGTGGCATCAAAAGGAGCCCAAACTGGCAACAATTTAAGGTAATTAAATCTCTTCCAAAACTTTTCTAGACCTGAGCTTAATTTAAAGCTAATGTCAAAAGTTGTCTCACTCAAGACACGTATCAAGGCATATATTTCTGTGGCGTGAAAGCCCATAGCGCCCTTTAACAGGGTATGCGCCACATAGATCCTGTCTGGATGACAGTCCAAACCCCTTTTGTAATGCAGTCATACTGCATTATGCCTCGTAGCAGGAAATGTTGGTGTATGAAACAGTGAAGCATAAGGTCGTATAAGTGTCAGCTGTAAGGCTTGGGGCACAGAGCTCGATGAAGCCATAGATAAAGAAACAGCACTGTCAAGTGTAGAAGAGGCAATCTATGCATGCCGCATGGTAGTGTGGCCCCTAGAAGTACTGGGAGTCATGGCCTCCTGATGTGAGAAAATAGGTGAAGAAGGGGGATGTGTAAGGCACAGTTCAGGTCGTAAAGCTAGAGGAGATGTGAAACCAGAACTAATGGCGTCCATTTCCGAATCAGAGTTTATGGTCACCCCAGTGCCAATGCACGTGACAGTATGTGGTATAGAAGCAAGTGCAGAAGTAGGCATTGTAATGGGAGTCCAGGGATTCATTTAACTCTAAAAATTGATTAGCGTTTTGCTCATAAAGGTGCTAAATCTTTGTGAAAATGCATAGTTCTTGTCTTACCGTGTTTAACAAACACAGCACTTCTAGAAAATCTGTATAAATACTTTCTGTACAGTTAGTATAGTCCCAAGAAAAAAACTGCTAATCAATTATTTAAAACCCTGGAGTCATACCTGAAATCCATTTTCCAGTCGACGAATCCACCGCCCAACTTGTGCTCCCAAGTTACTTTTCAATAGGATCCTCCGTAGACATGCCAGGTGGAGAAACCTCCGGAGCAACCACTAGTTTCTGGGGGGCCCCGACATAGGCCAACCCGGTCAGAAACTGGCAACGTCTTTCCGGACAGAACCTCCTGATCTGGAGTAATGCCAAAACCAAATGAGGCAGGATTCCACACTGTCGTGGTAAAATTGAACTGCGCACGTCTCCTGGGCCAGACCCGGAAGGTGTAGCTGAAATGCCTTCCTCCAGAACAGCCGGACCGTCCCCCAGCCCCACAGCCTCACTTCCAACATTCCTCCTCTCAGCCAAAGATGGATCTTCCGTCCCTACCAGCAGTGCAGTACAGCTTGCTGGTCTATAGTGCAAATGATGATACAAGTAGGTAGGTAAACATTTTCATTCATACAAAAAATGAATATGGATAATTCCACTGAGCCAAAGCTCATTTTCAGGGAGGTCCAAAGTTCAAATTTCAGTTATTCTTTCAACAGTTACACACTAATACAATTTAGACAAATACATAACCTACACCATACAAAATATACAAATTAATAAAATAAAATTGCCAGAATGTCCATGTATATACATTACAAATAACACAATATCTATAAAGTACATATTTTCATATACATATTTTAATATAAGATAAACCTAGCTCAATGGTATAACAATACCATAAACAATGGTGCTATTCCTGCCCTATTGTACCATCAATATTCACATGTAAAATATACCATTTTTTTATTTCATGTGTTTGGATTTCTCTGCTCAAGGGTCTTAGATTTTGTGGCAATTGGTTCCAAAGAGATGAACCAATATACGTGAAATGGTTTCTTCCAAATTCAGTTCTGTGTTTAGGCACTACATATTCCAAACTATTAGTCGAACATAATCCTCTTGTGGGTGTTTTAATAGAAATACTATGTGCTATATAATTAGGGACTTTCTCCAGAATACATTTAAACATAATGTTGTTATATTCTGAATTCTCCTTTGAGACAGAGCAAGCCAATCCAATACATTATACATATCTATTCTGTGGGTCCTTTTTGGAGCATCTAAAATATACCTTGCTAACTTATTATGCATAAGATCCAGTTTATGCAACTGTGATTTTGCTGCCCCCTATAGATACTAAATTTCCTTACTCCAGTATGGGTAATATCATAACATTTACCATAAGCCGTCTTAACCTCGAGAGGCATTCAATTTCTAGATCTATACAGGGACCCTAAACATTTCCCTACTTTTTTATGGTTTCATCAATGTGCACATCCCATTTTAGATGTTTATACTGGTGCACTCCTAAATATCTATAATTGTCTACTTGTTCCAATTTAATCCCAGTAGAGGTCACAATCTGTAACCTGTTATCTTCTGACTTGGTTTTGGTATCTCTATGGAACACCATAACCTGTAATATTTTTTTCATTTGAAACAGGTTTAGATCTCATCAAGAAATCTTGTAAATAATCAAAAGCTTCTTGCAATAATGGCTGAATGGATGCTATGGTTGTACCTGTTCCATAAACAATTGTATCATCAGCATAGAGGTGATAATGCACCCCCTGCTGTGGAACAATTAAATCATTCATATGCCAGTTACAAAGTATAGGTCCACGTACGGATCCCTGTGGTACACCCGGGACGGTCCCTTTCGAGGTAGAGGTCCATTTCTTAATGGTCACCTGCTGTTGTCAATTTTCCAGATGGTTCTTAAAGCATCTAGTGGCTGTCTCGCATATACCACAGGATCTCAGTCTTGACAGGAGGATGCCATGGCCCAACATGTCGAATGCTTTAGAACAGCCAACAGAAATTCCCCCCACAGGCATCCCCCTGTCCATTCCTTCCACAGTGTCCCCTGTAACTTTTAGTAAAGCCATAGATGTTCCGTGCACTGGCCTAAAATCCCGATTGGTACTTGTTTAAAACATCATAGTTAATCAGGAAAGCCTGTGATTGCTTTGCTACAATTTTTTCCGCAATCTTAGAAATTGTTGGCAATATAGAGATCGGTCTGTAATTTTCTGTGAGTGACTTAGTCCTAGATTTATAAACAGGTACCACCCTTCCACAAGTCCGCTTTCTTTTTTTCGAACTCCCGATCAGTTTCTGCTGTTAAATGGTAAATGTTAGCATCAGGCTGACTCACTACTTCTTCAGTTCGTTCTCCACGCCTCGTAACACTCGATAGTGCCGGAACTATCTCCACTAGAACATCCACAGCATTCACATCAACCACAGTTCCTTCTGCATCAAGATGCCCCTTGGCATCGTAGTAAGCGTCTGCCTCTAGCACTCCAGAGGCAGGGGAGGAGACCCGCTCCCCAGCCTCCCGCACATCCAACGCTGTTGTCAGCTCTCCTGAACTGGCCATCACACAGTCGGTCAGCGGTTTCCCCCTACAGGAGAGTAGGGGAATTTCCCCCGTGTCCTGACCAAATTCCCTCCATTCACTAAAAATACCACCAACAGCTTAATCTGGATCTGTAAGTCAGTTTACATCTGTATGCATATTTGCCTTCCCTTGCTCTTGGGTCGCACCTGGAAATGAGCCATGGCTCAGTGAGCCTCTCCCGGTCGCAGACTTTAAAATAAATAAAAATAAGAACAATTCTTCCAAGATGTACCATATTAATCTTCTGAAAAAATAGACTGAAAAGACACCAACGGTTGCTTTGTTGTTAGTACCAGAAACTGTGAATGACGACAGCGATTCTGCTTATGATAGTCTGGAACAGACAGTAACATCTGAGGCTATGAAGTTTACCTGTTGGGTGCTGAATTTGTACTGATGACAGATCACCACCCTTGTCATTGTATCAGCCAAATGTGGGATAAAAACCTTGAGGATCACTAGATGGTACCTGGCATTGCAGCCTTTCAAATTCACAGTGGTCTACAGAGCAGTAAATACAGCATGTAGACATACATTTTCTGTCATGATAGGCTCAGAGGTTGAGAATTCAGAAGGCTGACCGTATATGTGTAACATAATTTGTGCTTGTGACCGACTCGTCTCTCCCAGACTCGACCTGCGACTGTTACCAGCTTTTTCAGCCCTTTATGCACCTGAAAGAGTCAGCTTGGTATGCCACTACCACTCATCTGCAGCCTCACTTGGGGTACAGCTATGTCCGAATCCCACCAGAGCCACTGCTCACACAGTACAGTGCTTCACCATAAGGGAGAGTGACCCATCCCTACCATACAGCTGAGAATCACGTTGCTTTAGAAATAAAATAAGGTAACTAACCTGCTCTTGAGAGACGGGACATGTTTTTTGTCAATTATAACCAAGTTATCTGTACCTCAAAGGACTCATCACAGAAACATGGTGTAAAAAAATAATAGCTAATACTGCAAGATATTTACGCATGTAATACAGATACTACACTAGGACTATGGAGAACAGTACTTCTACACAGATAAAAAGAAAATGTTTTGAACAGTGGAAAAAATACAGAAAAATCTTAATGCACTTCCTAACTTTCCCAAAGTAAAAAGTGCTTACTACAAGACACCTTGGTGAATCAGGACTGACTCAAACCTTGGTAACTGCTCAGTCTCCACCCTAAATATCTTGCTAGGGTCTGGCAAGTCCTTAAAAAGTTTTCAGCTGCCAGCCCCCCATGACACGTCATCAAATGAGTCACTCTGACATCATAGATTCGACATGTTCTTTGGCCTCTGGTGGTCCCACCTCCCTGGAGAGCTGGTGCAAACTCCAGACCCTGGTTTCCTGGACTGCAGTGTCTGTCCTGTTATTTTCCCATCTGGTAACGTCCATGGGAGTGCCATCTCTCTCTTGCTCTAGCTTTATTTACACTCAAAACAGAGCCTGTGATTATGAAAGCAGTTTACCTCTTTGAAATGTAAGCTCCCAATTCACTTACAGGAACTCTGTTGTTTGCCCAAATGACCCTTATAGCTGACTACCTCAGGCCAGGGCTCCAGTGGCATGCAACATAAAGCTTATCAGACAGTTTTATCTCAGCTTAAATATTTACAAGAGGTCTAGCTGATAATAAAAATTAAACACAAAAACAAAATACACTAAAGTTGCTGTAGAGCTGCTGAAAATGTTATTACAGAAGAAGGGGTACTGCTTAGTCCAGGAAAAGTATATTTTATTAGGAGCTGGTAGTAGAGGTAGATGAAGTCAAGGAGGCCTGTTTATAGAGGAAAACAGAGAAAACCGGTTCCCTCTTAAAGTGGAGTCTGTGTGACAGGGTCAGAACTCTGTCCCATTTTTAAAGGGAAAATAACATTTCTAAAAATCTAGTAGATTGTTAAGGAATAAATCAACACTAAAGGCAGGAAAGGGTTAATGTTTTCCAGACTTAGCTCCTGTTGTTTTTCTTGTTTGTTTATCGCAGGACACTCAGTAAGGACAGCTAATTGCGTGTGATGTTCTGAGAGCAAAAGATGAGGGAGGTCAGATCAGAAAATGAATAAGAAGCCACAGACGGGTGCTGGGGGGAAGGGGGGCAGCTCTCTTGACACTCCGAACTGTGAGAAGACGAGAACAAGAAAGACCTAACCTAGTCAAACAGGTCAACCCAAAGCTGCAGGGTATTACTTATTACTGCTCAGAAAGGTGGTCTACAATTTTGATACAACCAAGAATTTTAGAGCAGATACAGAGTGTACAAGATTTATTTTTGTAGCCGATGTAAAGCGGCTGCCAAATCAGTTTTCCAAATCTGTTTACCATTCTAACTCCTTTGACAAAATATGCAATTTTATTTTGAATAAAGCAACACTATTTGTGCCTTGTACCTTTTTCCGTGGTCTGACTGTACTTCCTGACTCACTCCTCAACCATAATGACATTTAAGCAATAAGATATGATAGTGTACATCATTGTGGGGTAATGGCATGCTTTGGGAAACAGAGAAGTTGTCGGCAGATAAGGACCTCTTGGCCCACTTAGTCTGCCTTTTTCCCCCATACCTACAGTGCCATTGCAGATCTTAACCAGTCTCTGTTTTATACACACCACCCTTGCCTCACTTCTAAGTTCCCCTTGTGTGTACCCCATGCTTTCTTGAATCCTGTAATCGGTTTAGTCCCCACCGCCTCCATTGGGAGGCAGTTTCATGCATCTACCATCCTTTCCATGAAAAAAATACTTCCTCACATTTCCTCTTAGCTGCTCCCCCCAGCTTCATAGTGTGACCCCTTGTCCTTGAGCATCTCTTTTCTCTGGAAGATGCTCCCTTCCTGTACCTTGTTTATACCTGTGAGGTGTTTGAATGTTTCTGTCATGTCACCCCTTTCCCTCCTTTTTCTAGTGAGTACATATTTAATTCCTTAATCCAGTCTTCGTGGGGCTACATCAACAACCTTGACTCCCACATAAAGAACTCTAGCATACATTTCTTTGTGGACGATATGGTTTTGTACGCATGAGGCTCGTCCTTAACTGAAGTCAGGGAAGCACTCCAAGCTGATTTTATCCAGTTAGAAAGCAACCTTATTAATGCCAAGCTTCTCTTAAATGCCAAAAAAACCAAGACAATGATTTTCTCGAGACTTGTCTTGTCTGGTGCCCTACCTACCCCACCTAAAAATGTCATAGTTACCTCCCTAGGTGAACCCTTGGAAGTCGTACCTAAATTTAAATATCTAGGTATGTGGATAGACGACAAGCTTTCTTTCAGCAATCACATTGAGGATCTATCAAAGAGGCTTAAAGCACGCTTGGGTTTCTTCTTTAGAAATAGGACCCTCTTTTCTCTCGTGACCTGCAAAAGGCTTGTCCAAGCAACATTCCTTCCCTTGCTTGACTACGGAGACATTATCTTTATCTCCTCCCCAACCTTGACCCTATCTAAACTGGACGTACTTTTCACCGTGCTTCTTCGCTTCATTACTAACTCTGTGTAAAGGACCCACCACTGTTATCTTTATGCAGCAGTTGGGTGGACTCTTTACACCAGACGCCTCCTGCATGCTGGCATTTGGACCCTCAAATTACTACTCCGCAACTGCTCTGTCTATTTAACGCTCTCTATACATCTCGTATAGTGCCTTACTTCCCTAAGGAACCGACCTTACCTACTAGATGTTCCCAGGACACGTACCACAGCTGCCAAAAGTGCTGTCTCATATGCCCTCCCAAACATTTGAAACCAACTACAAGCCATGCTGAAGCTAACCAGCATCATATCAATTAACTCCTACAAAACACTAGCTATCTCTAAATTAAGACATATGTAGGTGCTACTAGGCCCCCAACGCCAAGTCAACTTCCTAGGTACCAACTGGCCCTCTACTTATTAAGCTGAAATGTGTTGCATAATTTAGGGCAAGGTTAAAGCTAGAATGTACTGCATATATAGCATAAGGACTTCTATTGTGTATATCTCTTGTATTACATATTTTTTCTTTGTTGTTCTACATTTTATATCTCCTGTCTATGTAATTGTGAACTGTATGTGCCTCAGGACCTCCTTGTGACTGAGCTTGCTCAATGGAGTCTTTTTTGCAATAAACTTGAACTTGATGCAGTCTCTGCACCATTTTGGTTACCCTCCTCTGTACTGCCTCCACCCAGTCCATGCCCTTTTGGAGGTAGGGTCTCCAGTACTGGGTGCAGTACTCGAGGTGTAGTCTCACTAGTGATCTATACAGGGGTATTATTACCTCTGTTTTTCTGCTAGTGATACCCCGCCTATGCATCCAAGCACCCTGCTTGCCTTTCCCACTGCCCTGTGACACTGGCTTTCTTCAGGTCACCAGATATGATTAACCCCCCACCCCCCCGGGTCCCTTTCCTGTTTTATGACTGCTAGTACTTCTCCCAGTTGATATATGTTGACCCTGGTTTTCTGTGCTCCGTGTGCATGATTTTGCACTTTTTTGCATTGAAGCCCAGCTACCAAACTTGTGATCATTCTTCCAGTTTTTTTTGGTTTTTTTTTTAGATCTGTTCTCACCTTTTCCACACACACACCCTGGTATGCCTACTCTGATGCAGATTTTTGTGTCATCCGCCAACAGGCATACCTTCCCTTCCCTTCCCTTCCAGTTCCTCTCCGATGTCGCTTATAAATACATTGAAGAGGACTGGGCTTAGTACAGCCCTTGTGGCACCCCACTGGTCACTTTGCCCTCTCCAGAGTGGATGACATTTACCACCACCTTCTGAGTCCTATTGTCCAGCCAGCTCTCCTTCCATCTTACTACTTTATGACCCACTCCCAGGCTTCTAAGCTTTCTCACCAGTCTTTTATGTGGAACTGTGTCGAATGCCTTACTGAAGTCCAGGTAGAGCACATCCACTGTTCCTCCCTGATCTGCTTCCTTCATTACCCAGTCAAAGAACTTTAGTAGGTTTGTCTGGCAAGACCTTCCCACTGTGAATCCATGTTGCCTTGGATCCTGAAGACCAATGGAGACAAGGTATTCCCCAATTCTTTCCTTCAGTAGTGATTCTGTTACTTTGCCCACTACCGAAATCAGATTTTCAGGCCTGTAATTTCCAGCCTCCTCTCTGTTTCCATTTTTGCAGAGTGGGACTGCATCAGCCCTCCTCCAGTCTCCTGGGACCTCTCCCATTTCTAGTGACAGGTTGAACAGGGCTTTCAGAGGTGCAGCCAACTCCTCCTTGAGTTCTCTCAGTAACCTGTGTGACATTTGTGTGAATGCCTACAGCCTATCCAATAAGATTGTAGACTTAGAGACTCTTATAGAGAGCGAGGAGCTGGACATAGCAACCATAACCGAGACCTGGTTTGTGGAATAATAGACATGGGAGATGGCCATTCCAGGGTTTGATTTATTCAGAAGGGAGGTGGGAGGAAGGGTGGGTGACGCTTTATTTGCACAGGCATATAAAAGCAATAGAGATTCAGAGGGAACAGAGGGACAGAGGCACTGTGGGTGACACTTGAAAAAGGAGATGTCATTAGGGTGGGTGTTGTCTATCAGCCCCAGCACAAGGGGGGGGGGGGGAGGAGGATAGGACACTGATGAAAAAGATCCAAACTATGGCTCAAAAGGGGGATGTACTGCTGATGGGAGATTTCAGTATCTCAGACATGGATTGGAATTTTCCAACAGCAAAAATGTTCAGAAGTAGAAAATTCCTTGATGCCCTACCGGGGCTCAGACTCAGACAGATGGTCATGGAACCCACCCAGGGAGAGGCAATATTGGATTTTGTGATCTTGTCCTTACAAATGGGGATAGCATATCCAACCTCGCTGTGAAGGACAACCTGGTTAGCAGTGACCATAGGGTAATAATATTTGGGATAAGTACGGAGGTGGAGCAGTGCCACACAAGGACAAGGGTCTTCGATTTTAGGAGGGTAAACGTTGGGGAAATGTCCATATACCTGAAGGAGGCCTTGAAAGGAGTGCAGGAACTACATGGGTTGAGGAGATGTGGGAGATAATGGGGGGGATCGAAACTGTATGTAGCCTATGTGTGAGACAGGTTAGGAAGGGGAGGAAAAGATGGAGACCACTGTGGTTTACCAAGGAGGTGGTTAAAAGGTCAGGGCTAAGATAAAGACCTTCAAGCAGTACAAAGCAAAGCAGACAGAGGTGACCAGGGAAACTTACCAGAGATGGAAGAGGGCGGTGGGGAAGGCAGTTAGGAGGGCCAAGGCAAGAACAGAGGAGAGGCTAGCCAATACTGCGGGGGTGGGGGGTGATAAAGTATTCTTTAGATACATTTTGGAAAAAAGGAAGGTGGGGGAGTACTCAGGCTAGTGGGGGAAGAAGGAGTCCAAGTGGATGAGGACAGACAGAAGGCTGATATCTTGAAAGGTTACTTCAGCTTAGGTTTTACAGTCGAGGAGGAGGGGGAGACGAGCCCAAAATTCAGGTGAGAGGGCCAGCGGGACCAGGTGTGGACACTAACCCCTTCACTATGGACAGAGTCCACAGGGAACTGGCCAGGCTCAGGGTGGACCGGGCCATGGGACCTGATGCAGTCCACCCCAAGCTGCTAAGGGAGCTCAGGGAGGTTCTGGTGGACCCCTTGGCTGCCCTGTACAGCAGCTCACTTGGATACGGGGAGGTGCCAAGGGACTGGAAAACGACAGACGTCATTCTGATCCACAAGAGAGGAAATAGGGAGGATGCAGGGAACTGCAGGCCAGTAAGCCTTACTTCGGTGGTTGGCAAGGTAATGGAGACACTTGTCAAGGAACGGATCAGGGATTACCTGGAAGCCAGAGGGCTGCAGAACCACAGACAACATGGCTTGACATGGGGTAGTTCCTGCCAGACCAACCTGATCTAATTCTTTGATGGGGTAACCAGGGTGGGACGGTGGACGTGGCCTATTTGGGCTTCAGAAAGGCTACTAATACTGTCTCACATATGAGGTTGGTAATAAAGCTGAGGAGCATGGGGGTGGGGACAAAGTGAAATGGGTGGGGAACAGGCTTAGGGATAGGAGCCAAAGGGTGGTGGTTAACGGGGTATGCTTGGAGGAGGGGAGGGTGACCAGTGGGGTACCACAGGGGTCTGTGTTGGGGCTGGTGCTTTTTAATGTCTGTCAGTGATATAACAGAAGGTGTGGGAGGGAGAAGATGCCTGTTTCCAGATGATGCAAAACTCCGTAGCAGGGTGGACATACCAGGGATGGGGGGTTTGGACAGAATGAAGGCAGACTTGTGGAAGTTGGAAGAGTGGTCCAGGAGGTGGCAGCTGTGGTTCAGTGCTAAGAAATGCAGAATCATGCACTTTAAGCACAGGAACCTCAGGTGCAGAATACACACTTGGGGCGGGGGAGGTGCTGAAGGTCACAAGGAGGAGAGAGACCTGGGAGTAATTATTACTAAGGACCTTAAGGTAACAAAACAGTGTGGGAAAGTGGTGGGAAAAGCAAATCAAATGCTCGGATGCATGGGAAGGGAGATCACCAGCAGGAGGAGAGAGGTGCCTCTCCCCCTGTATGTATCACTGGTACGATCGCACCTCAAGTATAGTGTGCAGTTTTGGAGGCCCTGTCTCTACAAGGACAGATTGGAAGCTGTGCAGAGGTGGAGTACCAAGATGATGATGGGTATGCAGGGGATGTCTTATGAGGAGAGGCTAGAAGAATTAAACCTGTACTCCCTAGAGGACAGGAGAAGAAGAGGGGATATGATTGAGACGTTTAAATATTTAAAGGATTACCAGGGCACAGATGGAGAGTCTGTTTCAACGTAGAGAAGCTTCTAACACTAGGGGGACACAGTATGAAATCGTTGGGAGGGAGGGTCCGGGGTAGTGTAAGGAAGTGTTTCTTCACAGAGAGTGTGGTGAATGACTGGAATGGTTTGCCGGAGGAGTTGTTGGGAGTGGCAACTATCACACAGCTCAAACATGCATAGGATAAGTACATTGGGTATACTGGGACAGGGACAGGAGGGGCAGGTTTGAGGGCCCCCCAGTAGATGGACACTATTTGGTGTTTTCATGGGGAGACTAGGTGGGCCATGTGGTCCTTATCTGCCGGCTACTTCTGTGAATCTATGAAACCTGGGTTGTGCCTGTCTGGTCCCATTGCCTTGTCTACCTTTAACTGTGCCAGTTCACAAAGGACTCTAATCTCTGTAAAAGGACTAGTGTCCACCTCCCTTCCCTTAATGCCCTTGTCCTTTATCATTGGCCCACTACCTACCCCCCCCATAAATACTATACAGAAGTATTTGTTTAGTACGTCCAGTTTTTGGTGATCCTCTTCTACACACATCCCTCCTCCCCTTTCAGCCTTACTATCCCTCCCTTGGACTTTCTCTTTTCGCTTATGTATCTAAAAATTGTCTTTACTGATTTAGCAATATTCTCCTCTACGCTTGTGCACGCCTGCCTTCCCTGCCTCCCTTTGTTTCTCCTGAGAAGTCTCCAATCCTCCTCTTTGTGTTTTTGTTATACTTTCTATAAGCCAGTTTTTTTTTTTTTGCTCTTACTTTTTCCGTTACCCCATTAGAGAACCATAGTGGGATTTTTTTTCGCTCGCCCTTGCTACCCTACCTGACACAAAGATTTGTAACTTTTTCAGCGCCCTTCTTTATTTTCACCCACTAGTTCTCAACTCCCTATATCCTTATCCCTGCCAGGGTGTCTCTGAGGCATTCTCCCATTTTCTTAAAACTGGCCCTCCTGAAGTCCATGACCTTTGTCCTCGTGCAGTTCAAAAATGATCCGGTTCTAATATTTGAACCACACCATACGATGGTCACGGGTCACCATGTGGTCCCCCACTATGACGTAAGCAATACTGTCCCCGTTTGTCAGTACCAGGTCCAGCAACACCCACTCATGAGTGAGTTCCATCACAAGTAGCCTGTCCCTACTCTTGGCTGTGCAGCTGGGAGGCTCCAATCCTTGGCCGGTAGATTGAAGTCCCCTGCTAGTATCACCTCTCCTTTGGGAGCCATCCTATGGATTGTTTCCATCAATTTCCCATCCACTTCTTCCCCCTGTGTGGGAGGTATGTAGATCACTCGTGTGTGAATAATGGCCCTTTTCCTTTTCTCCAGAGTGACCCACAGTAACTCCCCCCCCCTTGTATTTCAGTAGTATGTTATCCCTTACGTAAAGAGCTACTCTTTCCCCTTTTCTACCTGCCCTGTCCCTTCTGAACAGAATATAACCTGGTATGGCCATATCCCAGTCCTAGTTTTCACTGCACCATCTCTATGTAATGGCGATTAAATCCTGGCCTGCTTCCGCCATGGTGGCCTCTAGGTCTGCAGACTTGTTGCCCAAACTATGAGCATTCGCACACATGGCTTTCCAGGATTTGATGCCACCCCTTCCCCTCCTTTTTTTTCCATTTGCTTTGCCTCATTCTGTTTGCTCATTTTATTGGCTTCATTCGTTTCTTCTACCATCTGGGTTTCATTATTTTTTGCCTTCACTTCTCCCTCTGAATTTTTGTAGTTGACTACTTGAGCTTGTGGGGTGGGGCAGTTGATGTTTCTGTGCCTCATTCCGCCTCCCCCCTCTGCTAGTTTAAATGCTTTCCAATGTAGCATTTAAACCTCTCACTGAGGTCTACAGTCCCTCCTGAACAGATGCAGGCCATCACCCCTGTACAAGGCCTTCACCCCTCCAGGTGGGGGCAGTCCCCAATAAAACCAAAACCCTCCTTTGTGCAGTATTTTTTCAACCACATGTTAAAGTTTCTGGTGCAGATAAGCCTATCATCCCCTCTGTTGTAGACAGGTAGCACTTCTGAGAAGGTCACAGATTGTGCTACTTGCTTAAGACCCCTCCCCAGCTCCCTAAACTCTTTCTGCATTATGGCAGGCTCATCCCTAGCCAGGTCATTTGTCCCCAGATGGACAATGATGTCCAGCTCTCCTTCCCTACCTGCTGCCCCAGTGATCTCTTGGATCCTCTTTCCATCCCTGCGTACAGTGGCACTGGGAAGGCACTGTATCTCCCTTACCTCATCTCTACCTATACCTAATTCTGTCCCCGTTACTATGGAGTCCTCCATCAGGATTTGCTTCCTCCTCCTCTGGGGTCCTCTGCTACCCCCTTTGGGGTGTCCACTGTGGAGGACCCCCCACATCCACTTCAGTCACTACTTTGGATGCCTCGTTGGGACAATCCCAGGAGTTTTGTAGCAGAAATGGTTGTGGGATGTGTCTACAGTCCATCACCCTAACCCTTCCTTAGCCCACTGTTGTCCAGCCGTTCTTCTTACTGGGTAACCTCTGAGGTAGTGACTGTGAACTTGGTGTTCTCTGGGTGGGGGAGAAGGTCCTCTGAGTCCAACCCAACTCGGCCTTAAATCTGGCATCCTTCTCCCTCAGCCCAGAGAGGTTCCTGCAGATGGGGCAGGAACGCAGCCTCCAGAAGGTCTCCCTGAAGACTGCCACCCCACAACCACTACACTGCAGCACTCCAATCATCCTGTACTTTGTACTCTCATATTTTATAGTGCCCTTTGTGATCCCCCAAATACAGCACCCTTAGCAAGCCCCCACTTATAGTAACGTTCACTGTGCCCTTTTCAAGTTTCCAAATGCAGCACCGTGCAGTGTACTCTTAGCACGCCCCCACTTTCAGCACAGTACCCTTTTTTGAGCCTCCAAATACAGCACCATACAACATACCCTAGCACCCCCCCACTTTCGGTACATTATACAGGACCCTCAGCACAATACCCCACAGTCACAATCACAAGTATCCTTCCCAAACTATTAAGCACAATATTCCACAGTAACAAAAAAGCCATCACATTTTTTTTTTAAGGACAGTACCCCTTAGTCACAATCCCACAAGCCCCCAGCTACTTTCAAGCAAGCCCATGTACACAGTACCCTTAGCACAGTACCTAAAACCTCTCACAGCAGCCGGCCCGGTGGCGCTGAGGGTTGAGGCACTGGACACCACACCTCGTACCACGCCGGCGACCCGGGTTTGGGAACGAGCCTGGGGTGGCAGGGGTCGGTCGGGGAAGAGAGGGATGGAGCACCCAAAGGCTGCTCTCCTTCTCCGGGGGGGGGGTTCTCTGCAGGCTTCTGCCGCAATACGACCATCTGGGGGAGCCTGGTGGTAGGTGCGGTAAGTTGGAGTAGCAGTAAGGGCATTGGGTAGATGTCGGTAGGGGGCGGAGCAGAAGGCACGTCTCAGCGCACCTCCTAGCTCATTGGCCCCATTGCACGCCGACGTCTAGGGAGAACAGGGAAAACACCCTCAGTCTCTCCTAGGCGAAGACACCACCCTGCACGTCTCTCGGGCTTGTAACGGCAGACCCTGCTGTACAGAGGAGCCACGACTCAGTGTGCCGTTTCTGGGGAGGTAAGCACGAAAGGTCCCTCCTCACCCCGCCTGGGGGCTATCCTGGTACCTGAAGGTGGATCCACAGGTACTCTAGGGGCAGACCACGGTGAGACCAGAGGGGAATGCAGGTAGTGGATGTCTGAGAGAGTGGAGAGAGGAGGTAGCAGAGGGATAAATACAAGGTTAAAAAAACAAAACAAACAAGAAAAAAAAACCTCTCATAGCTATCTACATAGTTTCCCCCAGAAGATATTTAGTAGTAGCCCCACCCCCTCAGAGCAGTGTGCCCTGGAGACAGTATTGTTTATCTTGGTTCAGACTGGCAGGGTGCTGTGCTGTTGGCTATGTCCTCATGCTGACTCCATCAGGCAAACTCCCCCATCCTTGTCGCAGGGGGCTGCTACTCGAGAACCGCTAAATGTGCACCTCCTTATGTACCATGCAAGAGCTGTCTGGTGCTTCCTGGAGTGTCCTGATTGGTGGCTCAGTGGGCAGGGGACATGTCTGCGGCCCTGTTGGCTTGTTGCTGGACTGCTCCTCTCACTTCTTCCCCAGCAAGCTGAGTGAGTGTTGGCTGTGGCGTGCTTATTTCATGGGTTTTAAGCCCTGCTCTGCTTCCTAGTTGCTTCCTGGAGTGTCCTGATTGGTGGCTCAGCTGGTGGGGGCCGTGTCCGTGGGCCCTGTTGGCTCACCGCTGGACTGCTCCTCTCACTCCTTAGCCCAGCAAGTTACAGTGAGTGTCAGCTACGGAGGGAGGGCTTCTTGTGTAGACAGAGCCTCTTCTCTCCTGAACCGCTCTCCGGCTGCTGCACTTGTTTTGGTGGTCTGGCAGGGGTTTTAAGCTCTGCTCCACTTTTAGTTGCTTCCTGGAATGTTCTGATTGGTGGCTCAGTGGGGGGGGGGCGCGTCTCCGCGGGTCCTATTGGCTCACTGCTGGACTCCACCTCTCACTCATTAACCCAGCAAGTTACAGCAAGTGTCAGTTTACAGAGGTAGAGCTCCTTATGCAGACAGAGCCGCCCCCTCTCCTGAACTGCTGTCCAGCTGGTGCGCTTGTTTCGGCGGTCTGGAAGTGAAACATAGGTGAAGTTAAGTGCTACACTACTGTATGCCCCCCGTGAATGCTGTTATCCCACAATTATGCACACTCTTGTGTGCATTATTGTGATTATAAAATGAGTTACCTGATTTTAAATTTTAGAACCGTGTAATGAGGTTCAGAAAGTTAAGCATTCTTGAACTGTGCTGTCATGCTAGAACAGAAACATAGAAACATAGAAGTTGACGGCAGATAAGGACCGCAAAGCCCATCCAGTCTATCCATTTCTTTTTCTACCTTATAAATGTGCCACTGGCCTTTGCTCTGTCAGTGGCCTATCTATTCATACTCATTTGTATTGCTCCCTAATGCTTCTCCCATGCCTGTTTGAAGTCCTGCACTGTATTATAGCCACCACTTCCTGAGGTAGGCTGTTCCATGCATCCACCACCCTTTCTGTGAAAAAGAATTTCCTCACATTCCCGCTTAATCAGCCTCCCTCTAATCTCATGCTGTGTCCTCTTGTCCTGCTATTTTTCTTATATTTAAACATGTTAGACTCTTTCATCTTGTTAATGCCCTTAAGATGTTTGAATGTTTTGATCATATCACCTCTCTCCCTCCTTTGCTCAAGGGTATACATATTGAGCTCCATTAATCTGTCCTCATATGTCTTCTGATGCAGTCCTGCACCATTTTGGTTGCTCCTCTCTCTGCCTCAATTTGGTTAATGTCATGTGAAGGTGTGGCCTCAGTACTGCTCGCGGTACTCCAGATGGGAGCCTAACCAGTGTCTTGTAAAGAGGGATTATTACCTCCTCTACGCACTTGTGATACCCCTACTAATACACCCTAACATCCCCTAACCTTACCTACTGCTTTAGAGGTCTGCTTGATGATTTCAGGTCATCGGTGATGATGATGCCCAAGTCTCTTTCTTCTTGTGACTGCCAGCAACTCCCTCCCAGCCTATAGGTGGCTTCAAGGTTTCTCTTCCCTATGTGCATGATCTTGTACTTCTTTGCATTAAATCCCAGTTGCCACTGTTCTGACCATTTTGCTAGTTTATGCAGATCTCTTCTCATTCTGCCTACCCCATCTGGATCATCTACTCTGTTGCAGATCTTGGTGTCATCTGCAAACAGACAAGCCTTACCCTGTAGTCCATCTGCAATGTCACTAATGAAGATATTAAAGAGGACTGATCTGTGAGGTACCCCACTTGTGACTTGCATCTCTTCTGACTGTATCCCATTTACCACCACTCTCTGATTTCTGCCCGTCAACCAGTTTGTCACCCAGTTGACCAACTTCTGACCCACCCCGAGCCTACCCAGCTTATTTATCAATCTTCTATGTGGAACAGTGTTGAAAGCTTTACTGAAGTCAAAGTAGACGACATCAACTGCTCCCTCTTGGTCCACCGCTCTGGTTACGCAGTCAAAGAAATCTATGAGATTAGTTTGACAGAACCTTCCTTTTGTAAACCCATGTGTCTTGGATCCTGTGCCCCTATAGATTCCAGGTGTTGCACTATCCTTTCCTTAAGGAGTGCCTCCATAATCTTGCCCACTACTGAGGTAAGACTGACTGATCTGTAGTTCCCTGCCTCCTCTTGTGGAGCGGGATCACATGAGTCCTTCTCCAGTCTTCCGGGACCTCTCCTGTGCTCAGAGACTCACGAAACAGTTCTTCTAATGGCTGTGCTAGTTCCACCCTTAGCTCCTTGAGTACCCTGGGATGTGTGCTATCAGGGTTCCATTGCCTTGTCCACCCTGAGCTTAGCGAGCTCTTGTAGGACCCTTTCATTTGTGAAGGGAGTATTGCTCACCTCCCTCCCCCTTGTGTCCATGGTGCTGAGCTGTGGGCCCTGCCATACCTTCTCATCAGTAAATACTGAGCAAAAGTATCTATTTAGGATAGATGCTTTTACAGGGTCCTCCTCCTCACACGCCCCCTTTTCTCCTTTGAGCTTAGCAATACCCCCTCTGGACTTTCTCCTTTCACTAAAGTATCTATAGAAAGTCTTGTCACCTTCTTTCACTGTTCGTGCTAGTGTTTCCTCGGTTTGGGACTTTGCCTGCCTTACTGCCTTCCCTTAGGGCACTTTGGTATGCCTCCCTATCTTCATCCCGCTGTGTTCCCTTATATTTCCTGAAGGCCAGCCTTTGGCTCTGACCTTTTCTGCTACTGTATTTGAGAACCAAAGTGGTTTCCTTCTTCTTTGCACTTCCTTTTCTGTCTAACACAATGGATGTTGCTTCAAGTATTGCATCCTTAATGCTTGTCCACTTTGCCTGTACCCCTCACTTATGCTTTTGCCAGGGCAAGTTTAACTCTGTTGGCCATCTTATCAAAGTCATCTCCTCTGAAGTCCCATATTTTTGCCTTGAATGGGATGATTTAGATGTAGTGGCCAAATTGAACCATACCATGTGATGGTCACTGGCCCCCAGGTGACCTTTCTACCTGGAGATCTGTGATCCCTTCCCTGTTAGTCAGTACTAGATCTAGGATAGCCCTGTCTCTTGTGGGTTGTTGTACCAGTTGTTTGAGGCCCTCCCCCTGCAGGGAATCCACCATGTGTCTAGTTCTAGCAGATGTTCCTGCTGTTATTGACCAATCTGTATCCGGCATGTTGAAGTCTCCCATTATCAGAACCTCCCCTTTAGCTGTCATGTTTTGTATATCTTCTAACAGTAATGTGTCTATGTCCTCCTCCTGGTCTCGGGGCCTGTAGACAACCCCAGTTCTTTTGGCTATCATAGATACATAGACAGTGTCGGCAGATAAGGGCCTATGGCCCACCTAGTCTGCCCATTTGAGCTTGTAAGTTCAGTTTGTTTTCCTAGAAGTCTATTTCCCCTTACCCCTGACCTCTAGAATTCCTTTATGTCTATCCCATGCATTCTTAAATCCCGTGATTGTTTCAGCCCCCACCACTTCAAATGCACTATCCCATTTACTGTTTCCAGGGTGACCCGCAGTTCTTCTGGCTCCTTATGTGTATTCTGAATTTCTGTAGCTTTGATATTTTCATTGACATACAGGGCCACTCCACCCCACCCCCCCTTTTGCACCTCGGTCTCTTCTGAACAGTACATAGCCAGGTACTGAAGTCTCCCAAGTGTGGTTACTGGTAAACCACGTCTCACTAATTGTTACTATGTCCAGTTTAGCTTTGGACATTATTGCCTGCAGGTCTGGGATCTTATTTCCCAGGCTGTGAGCATTTGTGTACTGTACATGATTTTCCATTGGCCAGATTTTGGTGTGTTAGTTGTTGGGTGAGGTTTGGCATTTCCCCTGTGCGTCAGTATGGGGAGATGGACCTTTTTTCTTACCTGATGATGCAAATGAACTGCAAACATGCTGAATCCCTGTTTGACCACTAGCTGAGGGGGGAGGGGTGTTCTTCCCATTCGACATGTGGGATGCTGCACCCCTCTCCCCATTTGCTAGTTTAAATATTCTGCAAACTGGAGTAACATATGGTCATGTGATCAGATTCCACCAGTCAAAACACAGGATTTTCCCAGCTCAGTTTGTAACACTGTTTAAAGGATGTTTAAAGAGCAGGTTCCTACTTTCAGCAGTGCTACTGTCCCCCAGCCCGTTCATGTCCTTACCTGACTGGAATCGAGATACTGACGTTTGGCATAAAAAAATCCATCAATTCACAAAGTTATATCCCGCATAATTTTGAAAATCATGATGCTGCTGAAAAAAAGGACGACTTCCTGGGTTAGACAAATACACCTCCACGTCAGCCCATGCAGCACTGTTTTGTGATGTCACAAAATGAAGGCTGCATGAGCGTGCCCCATTCAGTTCTATGGGGCTGGTATCTTCTTTTTTTTTTTTTAGTTACTAATTTTTCTACTTTTTATGGCCACCTCAGTCTGTGCTCCCGTCTTGTCCCTGCATCTGGTCCAGGGATTCTGGCCACCGTCCGCCTGTACCCGGTCGGTCCCAGGCATCCGTATGCCCCTGCGGTTGTACCCTCCGCAGCAGGGCCACAGGTAACCCCCCCAGACTCTGTACAGAACATGGATCCAGCCTGGGTGCCCGGCCACCGGGTGAAGCTACAGACGGCCATCAAGCTGTTCAAATAGGGCGCTCTATTTTTTCGCGCCTCGGAGCCGAGGGCGCGCAATGACATCGCCGAGGGGCGCGCATCGCCTGGGCGCGCCTCTCCAGACGCCTGCCCTCCGCTCACCCTGTGTGCAACGGAGTGTTTAGTCTCCCAGCCTCCGCCAGGAGGCAACCATGCACCGACTGCCGTGGACCCCCCTCCCTGGAGAAGGAGAGCAGTCCTTCAGACGCTCAATCCTTCTCCTCCCCAGCCGACCCATGGCAGCCCATGTTCGTTCCCAAACACCAGTCACCAGTGTGGAGTGAAGTGTGGTGACCAGTGCCTCAGCCCTCAGTACCATTGGGCTGGCAGGCTGGTATTTTCTAACATATTTAAAGAGCAACTTTCTAGTTGAGCTCATGTCAGTCTCCTTATTTGCACTCTACCCAACCACAAATATTTATTTCAAAATTCCATTTTGAAGGAGGATCAGATTTTGCTCTGAGCTGCGCCGATCCCTTCCACTTCCTGGTACCTGTGCTCGACCGATCTGCCGCTCGTTATCTTGTAGACATCACCGTTTGAGTAGTGAAGCGAATACCATCGATTTGAATAAGAAGTTTAAACAGTAATATGTTGATGATTGTTGAATAAATCATGGCCACTGCTTAAATAACAAGGCCCTTGTTGTTTATGTGATGGCCATGATTTATTCCGACTGGTCATCTAAACTACCCAAATTTACCTTTAAACTGCCCCATTCGGTCTATGACGCCGCCCCAATGCTACCTCAAACAGTGATGTCACAAAACGCGGCAGCATGGGGGCAGATCAGTTGAGGCACAGGTACCAGGAAACGGAAGGGTTCGCACGGCAGAGCTCCACGGGCAAAATATTTATCCCTTCCTTCCAAACGGGACATTTTTGAAAATAATTTTGCAGGATTTAATTGGGGCCAGGTAAGGGTTTTTTGTGTTTCTTGGGTGGCGATTTAGAAATGAGCACGATAGTTCTTTCAACCCTTTAGTGTTGGGATTTTTTCATATCAAAGCGATCAGTTGACTAATAGAGACCCTATTACTCGATCGATCGCTTTGATATGAAAAAATCCCAACATTAAAGGGTTTAAATATATAAAAAAATACCAACCCCATAGAACTGAATGGGGCGCTCTCACGCAGCCTTCGTTTTGTGACATGTCAAAACAGTGCTGCATGGGCCGACGTGGGGGCGTGTTTGTCTAACCGGGAAGTCGGTCTTTTTTCCGGCAGTATCATGATTTCCAAAATCAAGAGGGATATAACTTTGCAAATTGATGGATTTTTTTTATGCCAAACGTCAGTAGCTCGATTCCAGTTGGGTAAGGACTCGAACGGGCTGGGGCAGGCAGCTACTAGGAAGCTGCTCTTTAATGATTCAGTACAGGCTTTACACACAGAGTTGGTTTAAAAGACCAGAAAGAAAACAAAAAAGGGGACGATGGTACAGACAGATAGCCCGGGCTATAAGTAGATAAGCAGTGGGAATGCTGAAGTACTGCCCACCCCCTTCAAGCATTGTTTACATTCATTTCATAAAAATGTGAGACGACTTTGTACAGTGGAAAGCCTCAGCCTGTTTGATGTGATAGTCCAGCCGGTGACTGATTTGATTCTGTGGATTTCAAACTTTTTTTGTTACAGTTGTCATACCTGCAATTTTTGTTTCAGTGCAGTGTTAGCCATTGTGTATGCTTCTGTTTTTGTTGTGCTTATGTTTATGTACTCAAAGCTAAAATAAAAAAGTGCTTGCTGTTTTTAACGATGCTGTAATGTTACTATAGTTGCCATAGCAACATCATGTTTTTAACCCTCTTCCTCCTCCTTTAGTAACTAAATGGCGTAAACATGTGCACCCCTAACTGACTTGAACCAGAAAATGGACACTAAGCTTTTTAACGTTTTATTTGGCTAGCAGTAGATTCCTTTCTCACTGTACTGTACAACAGCATTTCTTTAAATTCATTTCCGGTGATTATAGGCTATCTAAAAGGCACTGAGTGACTTATCCTTACTTAGTGGACGACCCTTGGCAAACCAGTAAAAATCGATCAGTAGTAGAAAAGCTTCAGACCAAACTGTGGGGGATCTCCTGTTACAGAGTAAAATTCCCCCAAAGAAATTCTACCTATTAAAAATTAATTGCTTATGCAGTGTGTGTGTGTGTGTGTAAGTACACATCGACAGGAAACTGTGACACAAGTGAAAGAGACACCGGTCTATTGACTTTGCTTTCACGGAGAGAAAAATCAAGCTGTGCATTGATGTGCTCCCAGCTCAGAAACCCTGCTATGTCAGCAGTGTAAAAAATACATATACATTTGCAGGCCAGGCACTCGCTATAAATTATAATGCACAGGGGGCATTCTTGTACTCTTAATTTGTAACAACATTAAAAAGGGTGAACTGAGGGGAATGCATAGGTGATAATGCATGACAAGGTGTGCAGTTTTGCTGTATTAACTGCATGCCTCGTGTGGTGCATCCGTACCTTTAAAGGGAACATAAACAATTTTGTTTACATGTTTTAATATGGTTCTAAATTTGGGAATGTGTGGAGTATGTTTCATCATTCCAGTGTATTGTTTTGTGTCTCTGTTTTGAAACACTGTAGCTCTATTTATTTCTTTTTTACGGTCCCGTATTACTGCAGCCTTTTCCCCCACCCATTATTCATTTTTTTAAATTACTTACCAGCTTCAGAACCCAGTGACATCCGTTGAGCTGAAGACTTCAGTGAAGTGGAACGTAGTGACATCAGCGGAGCTTATGTCACTGTGTAAAAACTGCATTATTATGGGGCCCTAAATAAGGGGGGGGTTATTTCAACAGTATACTGGGGTCATAAAACAGACTCCACACATGCATAGATATATTACATTAAAAAATGTAAACAACATTGTTTATGTCCGTTTAACCGTCTGAGATAGTGGATCTATGGATATGTTTAAAAAACATTTAGACAACCACGTAGGAGAAGAATGTACCAGAGGGTACCACCGATACCTGGTGAATCATAAATAGGTTATTTACCTACTGACTCATATCACTTCTATGAACCTATGAGATGTGTGTTTAGCACTTACAAAATGGTGAGCAAAAAGTCGCCAAAGCAAAGACATTTTAACAGACCCATGCATGACTACTACAGTAACAACACAGTTAAGTGACTGAGATCAGTCAGTCCTAGTACAGGATTTCTTTGACCCTTACAACTCCTATTTTTTTTTTTTCCTCCTTCCAAAGCCCCCCCGGCTGCGGCTACTGCTTGGGGCACTGAGTTTATTTGTGTATTTAAAATCTGGTAACCAGGAAAGGCACGAAAGGCACACTGAGCCGAGGCTCGCTTCCAGGTGCAACCCTGGGGAATTAAAGGGGGAGGAGAAATAATACAAATTTTAAGCAAACAACAAAAACAGGTAGGGCAAGGAAAATGTGAGTACAGCAAAACATAATTTGAATGTAACGCAAAAATTGGAGACCGGATGGTGGTCGCCCAGTTCCTCTCCCACCATGCAGGTAGCCCCCTGCCCCATGGAGTCATCCCCTCTCCACCATTGCCACTGCCCCCCCCACTATATCATGCCCTGGGTGACCTGATGTATCCCTTTGTTGGAGGGGCCACTCTCCTGGGGCCCACAGGAGAGGAGATGGTTCCGAAACTGCTCCGGGCTTTCGACGGGGAATCAGCTGAGAAGGCTGGCTGCCAGGGCTACGTGGTGGGAGGGGAACTGGGCAACCATCATCCACTCGTCCAAGTGGGCATTTTGCCATTTTCTCCCATACCCATCCTCCCACTGACATTGCAGTCGCACGCTCGCGATGTCGTGGGAAGGACGCATGGTGGCATTTGGTCACCCACACCACCGAGTGCGCTTCCATGGGGGAACTGGCAGGAGCCATGGTTAGTGGTGCAGACCGCCTCCCCCACCCACGGAGGAGAGCGCTTGAGGGATGCCCATAACCCTCTGTGCCAGTCTCCGCCCCTGTCATCTCAGGTGGTAGTACCAGGTCACCAGCGTGCTGAGCAATTCTGCCATCACTTGGCGCCATGGAGCCAGCTGCATAACTCTTATTTCTAACAGGAGTGTGATGTAGGATGTAACACTAATTGCAGTTAAGTCCACATCTGCGTGATACTCCATGCAGCTCAGCTGTAAGAGTGCTCTGTTATGTCTCTAAACCCGTATGTGCACAAGTGTATACTGCTGAACTGTAGGAGTGCTCTCTGATGTCACTTCACCCATCTGTGCACTAGTGTATACGACTCAGCTGTAGGTGTGCTTTTCGATGTCTCTGCACTTGTTTGAGCACCAGAGTGTACTACTCGGCTGTAGGAGTGCTCTGTCTCTACACCTGTTTGTGCACTAGTGTGTACTACTCAGCTGTAAGAGTGATCTGTTATACGTTTACACCTGTCTGTGCACTAGTGTATACTGCTCAGCTATAAGTGCTGTGTCATGTCTCTGCAACCTTTTGGGCACTAGTGAATTCTACTGAGCTGTAAGAGTGATCTTTTATAGCTTTACAACTGTTTGTGCACTAGTGTTTACTGCTCAGCCGTAAGAGTGATCTGTTATATCTCTGCATCTGTTTGTGCACCAGTGTATACTGCTCAGCTGTAAGATTGATCTGTTATAGCTGCACACCTGTTTGTGCACTAGTATATACTGCTCAGCTGTGGGTGCTCTGATATGTCTCTAAACCTGTGTGTGCCCTAGTGCTGAGCTCTAGGAATGCTCTGCTATGTCTCTGTACCTGTTTGTGTACTAGTGTATGTTGCTCCACTGTAGGAATGTTACGTTTTGTCTCTATACCTCTTTGTGCACTAGTTCATCCTGCTCAGCAGTAGGAGTGCTCTGTGATGTCTCTATACCCCACTAGTGTATACTGCTCAGCTGTAGGAGTGCGATGTGATGTATCTACACCCATCTGTGCACAAGTGTAAACTGCTCAGCTGTTGGAGTGCTTTGTGATGTCTCTACACTTGTTTTTGCACCAGTGTATAGTACTTAGCAGTAGAAGTGCTCTATCTCTACAGCTGTTTATGCACCAGTGTGTACTACTCAGCTGTAAGTGTGATCTGTTATGTCTACACCTGTTTGTGCACTAGTGTATACTGCTCAGCTATTAGTGCTTTATGTCATGTCTCTACACCTGTTTGGGCCCCTAGTGAATTCTGCTGAGCTGTAAGGGTGATCTTTTATATCTCTACACCTGTTTGGGCACTAGTGAATACAGCTGAGTTGTAAGAGATATCTTTTATATCTCTACTTCTGTTTGTGCACTACTGCATGCTGCTTAGCTGTAAGAGTGATTTGTTTTGTATCTCTACACCTGTTTGTGCACCAGTGTATACTACTGAGCTGTAACATTGATCTGTTATATCTGTACACCTGTTTGTGTAGTAGTGTATACTGCTCAGCTGTGTGTGCTCTGTTATGTCTCTGATCCTGTTAGTGCTACGCTCTAGGAATGCTCTGATCTTACTTCGAGAGGGCTCTTGCAGTAGGTACATATAGGACTGATGCGAGACGGCGTCAGGACCTTGAAAATTGTGCTTGATTCTGGCAGGAACCGCCCCCACGTCAGGTGACCGACGTCATGGCGGCGTCAGTATAAAGGGGCGGTCCCCCACGCCCGCCTTCCAGTTCTCTCCCACCGTTAGCTCGTGTCAGCGCCTCGCGGTAAAGTTCAACGCTCGTCAGCTGTAATGCCGGTAGTGTTTACCATCGTTTTTTCGAGTTATTCGACTTAATCGTCAGCCTTTCGTTGGTGTATGTCGTCTCCTACACCCTCCGAGCACAAAAATAAGTGCAGCTCATGCGGCGCCCAACTCCCGCACAAGGACGGCCATTCCCAGTGCCTCTTCTGTCTGGGTCCAGACCATCAGGTGGAGAAGTGCCAGCACTGCCATAAATTTAATGCCGCCACCCACAGACGGAGGCAGCAGTCCCTGGAGGCCCATATCCTCAAGAAGAAGATGTCCTCCATGGAGAAGGAGTTGAAAAAAGCTCCGGCAGGCATCCACTTCCCCCGAAGGCCATCGTAAGAAGAAGGACAAGGAGAAGCATCAGGACAAGGGCTCCTCTTCCACCGTGACCCGGCTGGAGTTGCCGTGCTCCAGGTAACGTCCCCTCTGGGGGACTGCTCCGCGACGGCCGACTTGGAAGTTTCCAAGGCAGTGTCGGCCCGCCCGGCTGGCTCGCGCTCGGGCCCTTCGGGCACCTCCAGGCTGTTGGAGGCCTCCGCTCCCGGTAAAGCCACCACTGTGTGGCTTACTGGTTCGAGGGGCTCCGGTAAGCCAGACGTCAGCCCCTCTGATGCCCGCACAGAGACGGTCGATAAATCGCTTGACCCTTAGGGGTGGCGCATGGCGACATTCCTGCCCGACCAGGCCGCCCCTCCTTCATGACCTGCCTCGGGCGATGGGTCCGCTAAGTTGGACGCCGGCTCCTCTGACATCCGCCCGGACTCCACTGGTAAGTCGGACGTCGGCTGAGCTGACATCGGACCCTCTTATGTCCGCTGTTCCCGGCTCTCCGCAGCCTTCACTGCCCTCTGGGGACCCTGGGTCTCCTCAGCCTGACCCCGGGGATTTTTCACCACCATCCCTGGGCGATGCCGAGGTTCCTGGTGCACCTCTGTCAGGCCTCCCTCCCGCTGGGCCAGATGACCTGACGTCAGTTCCCCGGACGCCGGCTCCAATGCTGGGCGACATCCCTTTCCTGGATGCCGCTCCAACGCCAGGCCCTTTGCCCACCGGGCCTTCTACTCCAGGCTCGCACGCTGGGCTTCCGTCAGACCCCCCGGGTATCCCGACTCTGTCTTATCCAGCGTCATCTTACCCGGCTCCGCAGTATCCGATGCCCCAGTACCCGGCGCTGGCCTATCCGATGCCGCAGTACTTGGTGCCCCACTACCCGATGCCGGGTTACCCGCCGTCGGGTTATGGATACTCGCCCTACGGGTACACTCAGTATCCGTATCCCCCTCCTCCACCGCCCCCTCAGCCGCCGGTGGACTTGAAGGAGACTCTGACTTCCTGGTGGGCTGAGGCCAAGGCTCAGCTCACCAGAGAGGTGGAGAGTTGTCTTCAGGCGATGTTTCCGGTTCCCGTACGCACCAGACGACAGACTCCTTCCCCACCTCCGGATACCAGGGACGAGCCTTCTGGTTCCAGGTCGGGGCAGGACACGCTTCCCCGAGGGCTTCCTAAGGGGTCTGTTCCTACCCCATGCCGGGAGAGGCAGTCGTTGTCTTCTTCCTCCTCCTCCTCCGACACCTCAGATGACTCCGGTTGTTCCGACCCGGGCAGTGAGCCACACTCTCCGACCAAACTCAGGCCTAGGACTTCTCCGAAGTCTCCTCGGAGGATCCTTCTTTCTCGGAGTTGCTGCGCAAAATTCAGGAAGTTCATCAGTGGCGCTCTTTGGAGCCAGACCCACAGTGTAAGAAACTCGCTTAGCACCTGGATCTGCCCGAGACCATGCCGACCTTGGTGCCACCATTTGGAAGCAACCGTCGGCATTAGCCCCTCTTCCTCGGAAGTCTAATAGGCTTTACCAGGCTCCTGATGGTGTTGACTTCCTTGATTCTCACCCTCAAGCTGACTCAGTGGTGATTAGCGCCGCTTATGGCCGGTCAGCTAATCCAAAGCATTTGAGCTCATCTCCACCTGACAAAGAATCCCGTTTTCTGGACCAGTATGGCAAGAAGATCTATGCTTCTTCCACTCTGGGTATTAGGGCCCTGAACTATGTCAGTCACATGGGGGATTACCAGAAGGCGATTCTTAGTGAGGTGGAATCCAAGTTGGACTCCCTTCCTAACTCTCAGGTTAAACAGGAAGTGGTTGACCTTGTCCGTTCTGCTTGTTTGACCAGCCAGCACATGCTTCATGCCACGTACGATGCAGTGGACACTGCTGGTAGGAGCTCGGCTTTCGCCGTAGGCTTACGGCGCCATGCCTGGCTCCGTGTGTCAGGTTTGGTCCCGGAAGTGCAGTCTATTCAAGAAGTGCCCTTCTGGGGTTCGGTGCTGTTCGGTGGTGATGTCAAGGACATTATCACTGATCTGCAGGAGAAGGAGACTGCACCGAAGTCTGTGGACTCCATGTACAATCCTCCTCCAGCGCAGCGTCGTCCCTTTCGCAGGCGGAATCGGTAAAGGGCAAAATCACAGGGAAAGCGGGCCAATAAACATCAGGCCCCTCCGGCTGCCAAGCCCCCACCCCCCAAAAAAGCAGCGGGAGCTTCAGCCGCGATGCTGCCCCACGCCACCTGACTCCTTTCCTCTCCCACAGCCTCTGGCGTTTGCAGAGGAACACGGTAGGAGGAAGTTTTCCTCCACCTCCGGGTTGGAGAGGATAACGTCAGATTCCTGGGTGCTCCAACTCATCGCAGAGGGACGCTCAATAGAGTTTCTACAGAACCCCCCTCGACACCCTCCCCCAAGGTCGTCATACTCGCAGGAGCAACTTCTTCTGGTCCAGGAAGAAATTTCCTCTCTTCTCTTGAAGGAGGCGATAGAACCCGTCCCCATTCCTCTTCAGGGAATGGGGTACTATTCCCATTTCTTCCTGGTCCCGGAAGAAAACAGGGGATATGAGGCTGATTCTTGACCTCAGCTCCCTGAACTTGTTCGTGGAGTACAAGAGGTTCAGAATGCTCTCGCTGCAGAGCCTCCTGCCCCTCCTCCGGCTGGGACAGTGGCTGTGGGCTTTGGATATGCAGGATGTCTACCTGCATATCCCTATCCGCCCTTCCCACCGCAAATACCTACGTTTTGCGTTCCAGGGGGACCACTACCAGTTCAAGGCCTTCCCATTTGGTCTTTCCTCTGCATCCCGGTTGTTCACCAAATGCCTTTCAGTGATAGCGGCCTACCTGCATACCCAGGGGGTGCAGGTTTTCCCATACCTGGACGATTAGCTCCTGGCAGCCCTGTCCAGGAAGGAACTCCTGCACTTCCTCTCCCTTATCCAGCAGGTCTTTGCCTGCCTGGGTATTACCATCAACCAGGCCAAGTCCCATTTGATCCCATCCCAGAGGCTCCAGTTTATTGGGGTGATCCTGGACACAACCTCTGGCATGGCCTTCCTGCCATCGGACAGGGCGGCCACTCTCCAGGCCCAGGTCAGCCTGTTGTCTGGCCGCAAGCGGGTGAGCACCAGGTCAGTCCTTCGCCTCCTTGGGCTAATGGCGGCTGCGATTCTGACAGTTCCTCGCGCTCGGCTCCACATGATAATCTCTCAGTGGACGCTTCGGTCTCAATGGAATCAGCTAGTGGACGACCTAGATCAGCTTGTCCTGGTCTCCAATCCCATGGCTAGGGACTTGCAGTGGTGGATGGTTCAGGAGAATCTGTGCTGGGGAGTTCCCTTTGGTCTCCCTCCCCCCTCGCAGACGTTGACTACGGACGCCTCCGGCGAAGGTTGGGGAGCCCATCTCAGTCCTCACAGGACCCAGGGCTCCTGGTCCAAGCTCGAGTAGTCCCTTCACATCAGTGTGCTAGAACTAAGTGCAGTACTGTATGCTCTTCAGGCTCTGCATCTGTATCTGTGTCCCAGTCACCTAGCTGTACAGATGGACAATATGTGTGCGTGGTCTGGTACATCAACAAACAGGGAGGAACTCATTCCTACCCCCTTTGCAGAGAGGCGATGTGAGTCTGGGATTGGGCAGTGCAGCACAACCTTCACCTCACGGCATATCACATCCCGGGGGTCGAGAACATGCTGGCAGACAGGTTCAGCCATTCATCTGCTCTAACTCATGAATGGGAACTGGATCAGGGGGTTGTAGACGACATCTTCCTGCGCTGGGGAACTCCACAGGTAGACCTGTTTGTATCCCCTCGAAACACAAAACTTCCCGTCTTCTGCTCGCTCGCTCCAGGGTGCGGCATTTTTTTGGAAAGACGCTCTGTCTCTAGACTGGAAGAGCAGATTCGTCTATGCCTTCCCCCCGATTCCACTGATTACGAGGGTCTTGCAGAAACTTGGTTTGGAAGGAGCTCGAATGATTCTGATCGCTCCTTTCTGGCCCAGGCAAGTTTGGTTCTCTCTTCTGCAACAGTACTCAGAGGAACTTCCTCTGTCGCTGTTTTTTGCTGACCCAGGATCAGGGGACCCTGGTCCATCCAGGCCTCAAGTCCCTTCAGTTGCACACGTGGCTCCTGCAGACGTAGCTCAAGCCCGATTCGTGGTTCCTCCCAAGTAGCTGAGATTCTGGTGGAGATCAGGAAACCCTCAACCAGATCTACTTATGCCATGAAATGGAAGCGGTTCTCTATTTGGGCCACCTCCAATGATGTCGAGTCTTTCTCGTGCTCTGTTGGCTGACTTCTGGATTACCTGCGACATCTTTTCGATCTGGGTCTCAGCCATTCATCCTTAAAGGTTCACATGGCAGCCATTTCGGCCTATCATGTCCCCTTTGCAGACACAATGTTTGCTCAGCTCGAAGTCTCTGAGACCTTTTTGAGAGGGGTCCTTCACTTACGACCCCCTATCCGGGTTCCTGCCCTTCCTTGGGATCTGAATTTCATTTTAGAGAAGCTTACTCTGCCTCCTTTCGAGCTGGCAGCCTCAGCGGACCTAAAGTTCCTTTCTTGAAGACTCTCTCTAGTGGCTATTACTCGCTCGATGGATTTCCGAGCTCCAGGCCCTGATGTGTAAAATCCTATTTGATTTTTCCCAAGGAACGTGTGGCTCTGCTTACCAACCCTAAGGTGGTAGCGGAATCGACGCTGAATCAATCCATAGAGTTGCCTGCCTTTTTTATGCAGCACTCTAATCAGGGAGAGTACCTCCTGCATACTTTGGATGTTCACTGAATTCTGAGATACTATACCAACAGGACGAAAGATCTCAGAAAGACTGATCAACTGTTCGCCTCTTTTGCTCATAAAAGAGAAGGCAATGCTGTTTCTAAGCAATATCTATCGAAATGGTTGACTCATTGTATCACCTTCTGTTATGACAAGTACAACAAGACCCTGCCGGGTCAAGTTAGAGGCCACTCCACCGGAGGGGTCAGTGCCTCTGCGGCTTGTTTCAAGAATGTGTCAGCGGCTGACATTTGTGCAGCCGCCACTTGGACTTCTGTCCATATCTTTACGAACCATTACAGTTTGGACATTGCCTCTTGCCGTAGAGCAGGCTTCGGGCTGGCTGTTTTGCAAAGCCTCCTTTTCTAAGGCCTTCACAACAGAGGGTCTATTTCTGAGTAGCTTTCCTCCTCCCATTTGCTTCTCCTTGTTCCAGACTGCTTGGGACTCAGTCCTATATGTAATTACCTACTGCAAGAGCCCTCTCAAAGTAAGATAGTACAGTTACGTAAGAACTTACCGTAACAGTAGATCTTCGAGAGAGGCTGTTGCAATAGGTAACACCTTCCCGCCCTCCATCCCCCTAAGCTTTTTCAGCTTCTTTTCCAGTAGGGGAACTATCTGCTTCTCTCTCGTCTTGCCTTTTGGCCTTTGGTGGGAAAGAACTGGAAGGTGGGACATCAGTCACCTGATATGGGGGCGGTCCCCCGCCAGAGACTGCTAGGTAGAAATTTTTCCGTTGGGTCCTGACGCCGTCCGGCATCAGTCCTATATGTAATTACCTACTGCAAGAGCCTCGCTCAAAGATCTACTGTTATGGTAAGTTCTTGCATAACTGTACTTTATGTCTCTGTACCTCGTGTATTGCTCAGCTGAAGGAATGTTACATTATGTCTTTACACCTCATCGTGCACTAGAACAGCTTGCTCAAGTAGTAGGAGTGCTCTGTGATCTCTACACCGATCTGTGCACTAGTGTATAATGCTCAGCTGTAGGAGTGCTCTGTGATGTCACTACACTCATGTGTGCACTAGTGTATAATGCTCAGCTGTAGGAGTGCTCTGTGATGTCACTACACTCATGTGTACACTAGTGTATACTTTTCAGCTGTAGGAGTGCGATGTGATGTCTCTACATCCATGTGTGTACTAGTACTGCTCAACTGTAGGAGTGCGATGTGATGTCTCTACATCCATGTGTGCACTAGTACTGCTCAACTGTAGGAGTGTGATGTGATGTCTCTACATCCATCCATGTACTAGTGTATACTGCTCAGCAGTAGGAGTGCTCTGTGATCTCTACACCGATCTGTGCACTAGTGTATAATGCTTAGCTGTAGGAGTGCTCTGTGATGTCACTACACTCATGTGTGCACTAGTGTATACTTTTCAGCTGCAGGAGTGCTCTGTGGTGTCTCTACGTCCATCTATGTACTAGTACATACTGCTCAGCAGTAGGAGTGCTCTGTGATCTCTACACCGATCTGTGCACTAGTGTATAATGCTCAGCTGTAGGAGTGCTCTGTGATGTCACTACACTCATGTGTGCATTAGTGTATACTTTTCAGCGTAGGAGTGCGATGTGAAGTCTCTACATCCATGTGTGCACTAGTACTGCTCAGCTGTAGGAGTGCGATGTGATGTTGTCTCTACATCCATCTATATACTAGTGTATACTGCTCAGCAGTAGGAGTGCTCTGTGATAGGTCTACACCCATCTGCTGTGTACTAGTTTATACTTCTCAGCTGTAGGAGTGTGCTGTGATGTCTCTACATCCATCTGTGCAGTAGAGTAAACTTCTGAACTGTAGGAGTGCTCTGTGATGTCTCTACGTCCATGTGTGCACTAGTACTGCTCAACTGTAGGAGTGCAGTGTGATGTCTCTACACCCATCTGTGTACTAGTGTATACTGCTCAGCTGTAGAAACATAGAACATAGACTTTGATGGCAGATAAGGACCACTTGGCCCACCTGATCTGCCCATTTCCCTTCCTATTGGATGAGCTGCAGGTTCTAGTTAACCAACAGCCTACTTCCTCCTACTCCTAGGAGTGCTCTGTGATGTCTCTACACCCATCTGTGCACTAGTGTATACTTCTCAGCAGTAGGAGTGCTCTGTGATGTTTAATTGTCTCTACACCCATCTGTGCAGTAGTGTATACTGCTCAGCAGTAGGAGTCCTTTGTGATGTTTAATTGTCTCTACACCCATCTGTGCAGTACTAACATACTAACATACTAAAATGCCAGCAGAATAGGCCTAACGGTCTTTCGTGTCTGCTCGTTTGGTCAGCCCCCACCCTGGGTGCTGACCTTGCTGTCCCCCTCGCCTTCTCTGGCTTCTCCCTTCCCAGTTCCGGATATTCTTGCTGCATTAGATTTTGCTTCCAGAACCCTTCCCCTGTACCTGTCCCACCCCCTCTTGAACCCCTCCACTGTCTCTGCCTCCACCAGCCCCCTAGGTAGTGCATTCCATGGCTCCACCACCCTCTCAGTGAAGTAGCACCTCCTCCTTTCTCCCTCCAGCTTCCACGATGCCCTCTAGTGGCCCTTCCTCCTTCCTTCAAGCACCCTGACTGTTCCTCCCCATTTACCCTCTTCATGTACCTGAAGACCTCTATCATGTCCCCCGGTCCCTTCTCTCTTCCAGTGTGTACATATTTAGCTCTTCGAGCCTCTCCTCATAGGTCCTGTCCCCAAGCCCCAAATCATTTTGGTTGCCTCCTCTGGATCCTCTCCAGGAGGTTAATGTCCCTCTTTAAGTGTGGCCTCCAAACTGCACACAGTACTCCAGGTGTGGCCTCACCAAGCAGTTACACAGAGGAGTATCACTTCCTCCTTCTGGAGGTGATCCCCTAGCGATGCATCCCAGCATCCTGTTGGCCTTGGCTGCTTCCCTCCTACAAGTCTCAGAGTTGTTCATCTTGACATCCACCACCACCCCAGGTCCCTCTCAGCCATTGAGACTTGTAGTATTTCCCCAGGGTGTACACTTGGCCTGGGTTTCTGGCTCCCAGGTGGAGTACCTTGCATTTCCTGCATTGAACCTCAGCTTCCACTTTCTAGACCATCTTTCCAGAGCCTCCAGGTCCCCTGCAGGCCACCTCCCTCCTCCCCATCCACCACCTCCCCATTTTCTAGTCATCTGCAAAGAGACTCATCTCACTCCTGATTCCTGTCCTTATGTCAGATAGGTAGGCATTGAACAGAAGGGGCCCAAGGACTGATCCCTGTGGGACCCCACTAATGACCCTCCTTGGGGATGAGACTATCCCACCAACTACGACCCTCTGGGTCCGGTCCTGGAGCCAATTGCCTATCCATCTGATCATCTGGTTTCCCACCCCCATTTCTCCTAGCTTATCCAACAGACCCACGTGAGGAACAGAGTCAAATGCCTTGCTGAAGTCTAGAAAGAGGACATCCACTGGTCTACCCAGGTCCAAGGCACTTGTCACCCAGTCATAGAACTCCACCAGGTTTGTCTGACACGATTTCCCCGGGATGAATCCATGCTGTCTATCGTCCAGGCACCCTGACTTATCCAGGTCCCCCCCTAGCCTCTCCTTGACAATGCCCTCCATCACCTTGCCCACCACCGATGTCAGGCTGACAGGCCTGTAGTTCCCTGCCACCTCCCTTGATCCCCCCTTGTGGATAGGCACTACATGCACCACCTTCAAGTCTTGGGGCACCCACCCTGTCCTCAGAGAGATGGTGAAAAGCTCTGCCAGGGGTTTCGCCAGGACATCTGCAAGTTCCTTCAGCACTCTAGGATGTAATTTATCCGGCCCCGGTGCTTTCTCCGTCTTAAGGGAGCTGAGGGCTTCCCTCACTCTCTCTGCTGTGATTTCCACTTCTGGTACCTCTTCTCCCTGCTTAGCCCTCCCCCAGCTGCCAGTGATGCCTCCCCCTCTCCCCAGACCTGCCGATCAGTAAGGGTCCCCCCCTCCTCATTATCTCTGTCTCCTCCCATGTATGATGCAGCATCCCCATTTTCCCTGGTGAAAACCGAGGTGAAGTACTCATTTAGTACCTTAGCCTGCTCCCCCGGGTCTTGTGCCCATCTCTCCCCTGATTTAATCCTGCTAATCTGCCCCTTCACCCTTCATCTTTCCCCAGTGTATCTAAAGAACCCCTTTTTCCCTCTCCTAATTTCCCTGGCCAGGTTCTGCTCCTTCCTTGCCTTAGCCGCCTCACCACTCTAGTGGCCCTTCTAGCCATCAGCTCGTACTCCCTCGATCCCTCTACCCTTGAGCACTTGAATTTTATAGGCTGCTTTCTTTTCCTCAGCACCACCTCCTGGACCTCCCTGGTCCACCAACAGGGTTTTTGGGCCCTACCGCATTTTCATCTTACTCTTGCACAGGTGCTGGTAGCATCCTGCACCCCTCTCCTGATGATTTCCCACCTACTATCAGCGTCCATGTCTGACCCAATCCCATCCAAATGCTCCTTAAGGATCCTTCCCATTTCCTTAAAATCCACCCCTGAGTCAGTTACTTCTCTTTGTGCAGCCTTCTACCCCTCCTAGGTCCAGGCAGAACCAGACCGTGCATGGTCACTCCCGCCAATGGGTCCCTTACCTCCAGGCCCCCAATCTGGTCACTGTCTGCCAGGACCACATCCAGTACCCGGGTTCTCCCTGGTCGGTTCCTCACCTGCTGAGTTAGGAACGCTGCCTTGAAAGACATCCAACAACCTCTGTTCCCTGGTCACAGAGGATGTCATAGTCTCCCAGTCTGTTCCCGGCATGTTTAAGTCCCCAACACCACCACCGTTCCTCTGCCCAGTCTGCAGTGTCTCCTAACATCTGCCACCAGACTGTCCTCCAGCTCCTCCGCCAGGGCAGGGGTCTATACACCACCCCTATTTTTTATCTCTTGCCCCCCCTTGTTATCAAGGTGACCCAAATCGCCTCCACGGTTCCCCTCTGCCTCTACCCCCCCTATGCCAATGCAGTTTTTGACTATCATTGCTACCATTGACTATCATTGCTGGCAACAGTTCTGGGAGCGAAAGTTCTTTAAATTTGATGGACTGCATCTGACTAAAGAGGGAGTCAGTGCATTGGGGCAGAAGTTTGACGTCTTTGCAGAATATTTAAACTAGTAAATGGGGAGAGGGGTGCAGCACCCCATACGTCGAATGGGAAGAACACCCTTCCCCCCTCAGCTAGTGGTCAAACAGGAATTCAGCGTGTTTGCCATTCATTTGCATCACCAGGTAAGAAAAAGGTTTGTCTCCCCATACGATGCACAGGGTAATGCCAAACTTCACCCAACAACTAACACACCAAAATCTGGCCAATGGAAAATCATGTACACAAATGCTCACAGCCTGGAAATAAGATCCCAGACCTGCAGGCAATAATGTCAGAGGCTAAACTGGACATAGTAGCAATTAGTGAGACGTGGTTTACCAGTAACCACACTTAGGAGACTTCAGTACCTGGCTATGTATTCAGAAGAGACCGAGGTGCAAAAGGGAGGAGTGGCCCTGTATGTTAATGAAAATATCAAAGCTACAGAAATTCAGAATACACATAAGGAGCCAGAAGAACTGTGGGTCACCCTGGAAACAGGAAATGGGACAGCCATAAGAACTGGGGTTGTCTACAGGCCCCAGACCAGAGGAGGACATAGACACATTACTGTTAGAAGATATACAAAACATGACAGCTAAAGGGAGGTTCTGATAATGGGAGACTTCAACATGCCAGATACAGATTGGTCAATACCAGCAGGACATCTGCCAGAACTAGACTCATAGTGGATTCCTGCAGGGAGGGCCTCAAACAACTGGTACAGCAACCCACAAGAGACAGGGCTATCCTAGATCTAGTACTGACTAACAAAGAGGGATCACAGATCTCCAGGTAGAAGGTCACCTGGGGCCAGTGACCATCACATGGTATGGTTCAATTTGGCTACTACATCTAAATCATCCCATTCAAAGGCAAAAATATGGGACTTCAGAGGGCTGACTTTGATAAGATGGCCAACAGAGTTAAGCTAGCCCTGGCAAAAGAAACACAGGTGAGGAGGTACAGGCAAAGTGGGCAAGCATTAAGGATACAATACTTGAAGCAACATCCCATTGTGTTAGACAGAAAGGAAGTGCAAAAGAAGAAGGAAACCACTTTGGTTCTCAAATACAGTAGCAGAAAAGGTCAGAGCCAAAAGGCTGGCCTTCAGAAAATATAAGGGAACACAGCGGGATGAAGATAGGGAGGCATACCAAACTGCCCTAAGGGAAGGTAAGGCAGTAAGGCAGGCAAAGTCCCAAACTGAGGAAACACTAGCACGAACAGTAAAAGAAGGTGACAAGACTTTCTATAGATACATTAGTAAAAGGAGAAAGTCCAGAGGGAGTATTGCTAAGCTTAATGGAGAAAAGGAGCATGTGAGGAGGAGGACCCTGTAAAGGCATCTATCCTAAATAGATACTTTTGCTCAGTATTTACTGAAGAAAGGTAGGGCAGGGCCCACAGCTCAGCATCATGGACACAGGGGAGGAGGTGAGCACTACTCCCTTCACAAAGAAGGGTCCTACAAGAGCTTGCTAAGCTCAGGGTGGATAAGGCAATGGGACCTGATGGCATACATCCCAGGGTACTTAAGGAGCTAAAGGAGGAACTAGCAGAGCCATTAGCAGAATTGTTTAGTGAGTCTCTGAGCACAGGAGAGGTCCCAGAAGACTGGAGAAGGGCTCATGTGATCCCGCTCCACAAGAGTGGTAGCAGGAGGAGGCAGGGAACTACAGACCAGTCAGTCTTACCTCAGTAGTGGGCAGATTATGGGGCACTCCTTAAGGAAAGGATAGTGCAACACCTGGAATCCATGGGGCACAGGATCCAAGACAGCATGGGTTTACAGAGAAGGTCCTGTCAAACTAATCTCATAGATTTCTTTGACTGGGTAACCAGGTGGTGGACCAAGGGGGAGCAGTTGATGTCGCCTACCTTGACTTCAGCAAGCTTTTGACACTGTTCCACATAGAAGATTGATAAATAAGCTGGGTAGGCTCAGGGTGGGTGGGAAGTTGGTCAACTGCGGCAAACTGGTTGACTGGCAGACCAGAGAGTGGTGGTAAATGGTATACAGTCAGAAGAGGATGCAAGTCACGGGTGGGGTACCTCAGGATCAGTCCTGGGGCCAGTCCTATTCAACATCTTCATTAGTGACCTCAGAGATGGACTAGAGGTAGGCTTGTCTGTTTGCAAGATGACACCAAGATCTGCAACAGAGTAGATGATCCAGATGGGGTGAGCAGAATGAGAAGAGATCTGGATAAACTAGCAAAATGGTCAGAAGAGTGGCAACTGGGTTTAATGCAAAGAAGCAAAATCATGCACATAGGAAGAGAAACCCTGAAGCCACTTATAGGCTGGGAGGAGTTGCTAGCAGTCACCAAAGGAAGAAGAGACTTGGGCATCATCATCACTGATGACCTAAAATCATCCAAGCAGACCTCCTAAAAGCAGTAGAGTAAGGCTAGGGGGTGTTAGGGGTGTGTTAGTAGGGGTATCACAAGTCGTTAAGAGGAGGTAATAATCCCTCTGTACAAGACATTGGTTAGGCCCCATCTGGAGTACTGCGGCAGTGTTGGAGCCACACCTTCACAAGGACATTAACCAAATTGAGGCAGTCCAGAAGGGGCAACCAAATGGTGCGAGGGACTGCATCAGAAGACATATGAGGACAGATTAGCGGAGCTCAATATATGACCCTTGAGCAAAGGAGGGAGAGAGGTGATGTGTCGAGACATTTTAAACACCTTAAGGGCATAAACAGGTGAAAGAGTCTAACATGTTTAAATATAAGAAAAATTGCAGGACAAGAGGACACAGCATGAGATTAGAGGAGGCCGATTAGAGGGAATGTGAGAATTCTTTTCAGAAAAGGGTGGTAGATGCATGGAATAGCTTACCACAAGAAGGTGGTATGAATACAGTGCAGGGCTTCAAACAGGCATGGGATAGGCATAGGGAGCAATACAAATGACTATGAATAGATAGGTCACTGACAGAGCAAAGGCCGATGGCACATTTATAAGGTAGAAAAGAAATGGGCAGACTGGATGGGCCTTGCGGTCCTTATCTGCCGTCAACTTCTATGTTTCTATGTTTCTATGTTACCCCTCCTCCCCTTCCCTCCCCCCTGTCCTTCCTGAACATAGTGTAACCCTCCAGGTTCAGGTCCCAGTCTTGTCTTGCAGTGGCCCAAGTCTCAGTGACCGCTGCACATCCACTACTCCCTCAGTTAACATCGCCTGGAGCTCAGGCATTTTATTGCCAAGCTCCTGGCATTTAGCAGGACTACCTCCACCTTTCCCTATAGTTCCATTTCCCTGCTCTGTTCCCATGGGGATTCTGTTTTCTCTGGTCTGCACTTTGCCAGTTGGCCTTTTCCTGCAATCCTCCTGGTCCCCAGGGGGTGGAGACAGAGTCCCTCCTTTATCGCACCCCTTGACAGCCTTTTCTCCCATCCCACCCCTTCACAGTTTAAACCCCACTTTCACCAATGAACTCCTCTATTTTCAACTTAAGGATTCCCTCCCTCCAAATTGAGATGTAGTCTATCTCTAGCATACAGCTCCTTATCCTCCCAGGTCTTCCCCAATCCCCATCAACCCATACCCTCTGGCCTCACACCACTCCCTGAGCCACTGGTTTATCTCCTAATTTTCCTTTTGTGTTTCCCCACTAGCCCTTGGCACTGGCAGAGATTTCTGAGAAGGAAACTGCATCCTATGTCATGACAGACCCCAGAGCTCCTGAATCTTGCCTGTATCTCTAGCTCGCTATTTCCCTCAATGTCATTTGTTCCCAGGTGGACCAGTATGTCCGGGAACCCCCACAGTCCTTTGCCAGCTGATATACCTCGTGCTTAGCCCTGTGCACCGTTAGTCCAGGGAAGCACCTTGTTCTAACTGGCCAGGCTTCTCCCTCCCTATCCCATTTGATACCCTGATCATAGAATCCCCAGCAGGAGCACTCTGACCACCTTCTTTCCTTCATCCCCCTTCCATGTCCCTCATCCTTTCTACCGCCCCTCCACCCAGCTGGCTCCTTGTTCCTCCCCCTATCTGGGTGCCACATGCCACCCCCTCCTTATTTACCATGGCCACCCCTGCCCCTCCAATCCTATGCCTCTTCTCCTGAGTATCCTTCTGTACCTTGCTAATTCCCCCCTCACTGCTTGCAACTGGTCCTTCTCCCCCATCTGCTAAACTAGCCTGGCTCATCCTCCCTTCCTTCCTGTCTCCATTTAGTTCCTCCTTGCTCATCGTGCTCCTGGCCTAAACCTCAGCTCCCTTTACTGAATCCCTCCTTGTACTTCTGGTCCTTCTCCTTTACCTTTCCTCCCAACTGGTCCTTCTCCTTGCGCTTTCCTCCCTCTTCCCCCTGCCCATCCTGCTCTGATTCACTGCTCCCCCCATTCTCCTGCATTCCAGGTCCCCCCTGTTCTTCCTGCTGTCTGGCCCTGCCTCCTGCCTCCCTCCCACTCCCTTTCGTCTCTAACCACCTCTGTCATGGCTACATCCCCCCCTCATCCTTGAGCAGAAGAAGAAATTAGGCGTTACTGAGTGTAAGGTCTGATCCACCTCCCCGCCTTGCTTCCTTCTGTCCAGCACTGGCCATCTGCCTACTTCCCTGAGAATGTTGTCCCTCCGTCCCCCCTTTGTGAGGGTCCCCAGTTACCTGCCTGCTTTCTTGGTAGTGTCCTTTTGGACCCCCTCTGCCAGGGTCCCTATGTGACCCCTGAGTATTCTTCTGCACTCCTTTCCCTATACCCCCACCCCCAGTGCTTGGTGCAACCCTGTGGGAGATTTCCAGCCCCCTTCCCCAACCATACCACCCCCCTTCCCCCAGCTTTCTCCTCATCCCCGCAACCTCCTCCCTAAGCTGTGCTAGCTGGTAGCACACTGGGCAACCACCAAACTTCCAAGCCCAGTCCAGTATCATGGCTGCTCCACACCCTGTGCACCCCACCACCCTCCAAAGATGCGGCCCTAATGATGTGTGGTTCCATCCCTTCCAAATAGGTTTCCTTGGGTGAGCCACCAGGTTCCCCTAGTCCAAGATACCCCTACTGCCTAATCAGGTCACCCACTAATCTTAGAGACAGTCCCACTGTACACCAGTAACTCTGTTACTAGGTGCAGTACAACACATTAAACTTATAAGGGAAATGAACTCCTAGCTCCTCTCCCAGCCTTAATCCAACCCCAGTGGCTAGGACTACATAGAGCTAAACCAGCAGCCTTTCCTCCAATTGCAGGGCAGGTGTTCCCTATAAATTTGCAGACTTCAGAGGGGGAGGCGGGTCTTACGCCAGACACCTGACAAGAGAGTGTATCAGCCCTGTGTCTCCCTCCAAGCCCTGCAGCTAAAGAACCAGGCCCAAGCAAATCCCACCAAATAGGTTTTAAATCAGCAGAAATAGGCTCTACCAGCGAGCCTGTTACACAGTGAAACATCCACAAAGAGCCCCACTTACAGCCACCAAATCAGTTTACAAACATCCAGCATCCCCCCAAACAATACCCTGCTAGCCCCTTAGAAGAAAGAAAGAAAAGAACTAACCTACCAAGTAAAATCCCCAAGAACCCTGTGAAAACAACAGCATCAGCTACTGGCCTGGAACACAACTGATCCTGTCCCCTTCCAGTTCTTTCTGAGAAGACAAAGCAGCTAGCACCTCAACCTGATTCAGCCCTGCCTCCAGTCAATTGGCTGAGTGAGACCTGGCCAGACCATTAACACCCCTCCCCCACTATGAACTAACCTTTACAGCTAATGGAGTCAGCACAAGGAATCAAACTTCAAGTCAAAGCCCCCAAAATATGTTTGCTGCCAAAGGAAACAGGTCTCCAATTTAATCAGCTTCACTAACACCACATCAAAATAGGCTTGAAATTAACAGATATAGGTCTCCAATTCAAATAACTATATCCAAGCAAATCCCACCAAATAGGTTTTAAATCAGCAGAAATAGGCCTCTACCAGCTGAGCCTGTTACACAGTGAAACATCCACAAAGAGCCCCACTTACAGCCACCAAATCAGTTTACAAACATCCAGCATCCCCCCAAACAATACCCTGCTAGCCCCTTAGAAGAAAGAAAGAAAAGAACTAACCTACCAAGTAAAATCCACAAGAACCCTGTGAAAACAACAGCATCAGCTACTGGCCTGGAACACAACTGATCCTGTCCCCTTCCAGTTCTTTCTGAGTAGTATATACTTCTCAGCAGTAGGAGTGCTCGGTGATGTCTCTACACCTATCTGTGTACTAGTATATACTTCTCAGCAGTAGGAGTGCTCTGTGATGTCTCTACACCCATCTGTGCACTAGTGTATAATGCTCAGCAGTAGGAGTGCTCTGTGATGTTTAATTGTCTCTACACCCATCTGTGCAGTAGTATATACTTCTCAGCAGTAGGAGTGCTCTGTGATGTCTCTACACCCATCTGTGCACTAGTGTATACTTCTTAGCAGTAGGAGTGCTCGGTGATGTCTCTACACCTATCTGTGCACTAGTATATACTTCTCAGCAGTAGGAGTGCTCTGTGATGTCTCTACACCCATCTGTGCACTAGTGTATAGTTCTCAGTTGTAGGAATGCTCTGTGATGTCTCTACACCCATCTGTGCAGTAGTGTATACTGCTCAGCAGTAGGAGTGCTCTGTGATGTTTAATTGTCTCTACACCCATCTGTGCAGTAGTATATACTTCTCAGCAGTAGGAGTGCTCTGTGATGTCTCTACACCCATCTGTGCACTAGTGTATACTTCTTAGCAGTAGGAGTGCTCGGTGATGTCTCTACACCTATCTGTGCACTAGTATATACTTCTCAGCAGCAGGAGTGCTCTGTGATGTCTCTAGTCTACACCCATCTGTGCACTAGTGTATACTTCTCAGCAGTAGGAGTGCTATGTGATGTTTCATTTCTCTACACCCATCTGCGTACTAGTGTATACCCTGCCCACCCTTCCTTCACCAATTCCCCTCCTTCTAATTCTTCTATCAATTTTATCTACCTCAGCTCCACACTCTCCTCAGTCCAGCAGACCTTTCTCACCTTTCCCCTCTGCTCTCCTATCCCCTACCTTTATCCTTGCCATACCTCCTACACCCCCTCAAGTACTCTGTTCTCACTTACCTCACCTCCCCCTTGTTACTCTAGTCTCAGTCCCTAACCACCCTAGCTTCCTTCACCGTCTTATTTTCATCTCACCTAGCCCCAACCCCACCCAAATACTTCCAAAATCCTCAGCCCATCACAAATGCCATAAACTCCACTCACTTATATTAGCACTCCTCTTACTCGCATCAGGAAATGTTCATCCCAGTACTGGTCCTGCTACACACATCCCTGCCAGTTGGAATCCTTCCACTAATGTACCAACATCCCTCACCCCCTCTGCCCTCCCCAAGGGCCTGAAAATCCTCTACTTTAATATCTGCAGTCTTGTGCTAGACTTTGACCTTTTATATCCTATGGTAATCTCTCTCACACCTGATATGCTAATTTTAGCAGAAACTTGGTTAAACGCTAAAATACCTGATCTCACCATTAATATCCCAGGTTATTCCATAATCAGGCAGGATAGGACTGGCAGGGATGGTGGCATAGCCATGTATATCCTGTTCTCACTTAAGTTCTCAACCATTCTATCGTCCTCAATACCCTCCGCCTACGAAGCACTTGTAGTAAACATTACCTTGCCTTTTTCCTCCCCTATCTTCATAGCTGGCATCTACTGTCGACCTGGCTTCAAGGCATCCTATACTTTGGATCTCATTACCTCCATAACCTCCCTCTCACATAAAGGCGAGCTATACATCCATGGGTGATGTAAACCAAAACTGGCTATCACCAACAGCTGCCAAGACACGAAATTACATCATGGCCCTCAATCTCTGCCAACTCATCCTGGAACCCACCCGCCTAAATCTTAAAACTCTTAACCACTCCCTGAAAACCTGGGCTCTCACCTCTCACCGCTTTAAGTCATTAAATCAGTCATCCTCTCGGATGCCCTCAGTGATCATCACCCAATCTTCGTAGTCAGGAAAGTCCATAGACCTAAACTGCCTCACAAAATTCTGCAACTCTGCTCCTTAGACCTTTATCCCCTTCTTAATGAACTGGCCAGCTCTGATTGGTCCCCTATTGCCTTTGCCCCTTCCATTGACCAAGCCCTCGCTTATTTTAAAGATAAATTTCTAACTACATGGAACTCCTACGCTCCTTTCAGATGCACTAGAGTTCATGGCAACCATCATCCCTGGGTCTCCCCTGAGTTACTGACCTGTCTCAGGAAACGTGACAATGCTTGGAGGAACCATAAGGCCTCCCAGCTTCCCCTAGACCATGCCAAGTATTGCATGTTAAGAAATGCCTGCACAAAAGCTACCAGACTTGCCAAATCTGATTATTTCAAATCATCTTTTCTCAAAAAACATCAATTCCTCCTCTAAATTCTGGAAAGTGGTCCATGCCCTATTCTCCCTGCCTTCACATCCATCTCCACCTGTGCTTAAAATAAATAACTCATTAGTCTCCAAACCATGTGCAGTGGCTCAAGAGTTTAACTACAATTATACCTCCTGCTCCACAGCACTTCTAAAGTCTTTCCCCTCTAACCTCCCCTCCCCTCTCCTCATCCTCCCACACCCAGTACCCAACTCCTCCATGCCCATCCTTCCTTCTCCTTTGCTGCGGTCTCCCCAGAAGAAACACTAATGGCCCTTCTCTCTCTTAATCCTTCCAAAGACTCATCGCCAGATGATCTTGACCCTAAACTCCTCTGCCTTTCAGCTTCTGCTATAGCTTACCCTCTCTCCTTGATCTTAAATCTTTTCTTCTCATCCTCATCTGTCCCCTCATCCTGGAAACATGCTCTGGTCCTCCCTCTCCCAAAGGGTAGCGACCCTTCCTCCCCTGCAAATTTTCACCTAGTCTCCCTACTCCCTGCCCTTGCTAAACTCCAAGAACACCTTGTCCTCTCTCAGCTAATCTCCTTCCTCGATGACTCTTCCTTTTTACCCCATTCCAATCTGGTTTTCAGAAGAACCACTCCACTACCACCTCCGTACTCAGGCTCACTGACTCCATTCTCACTGGGATGGATAATGGCCTCATTACCTCTGCCATTTTTGTCGACCTCACCAAGGCATTCGACACAGTCTCCCATGCCCTACTTCTTGACTCACGGCTGCTGGGTTGTCTGCTTCTGCCCAAAACTGGTGTAGAGCTTATCTCTCAGGCAGAACACAATCAGTCAAGATCCAGGATACAGTTCCTCCCCATTTCCACTGGAGTCCCATAGGGCTCGGTGCTTGGGCCCATTCTCTTCTCCATCTTCCTAAATGACTTGCCTTCAGTATGCTCCCCCTCCACCTCTATACATATGTATGCCGACGACACTGTCCTGTTCTTGTCTGGCAAATGCTCTGCTGATGTTGCAACCACCCTTCAGCTTGACTTCCACCAGGTTCAGTTATGGTTTGCCTCACATCAACTATTCCTAAATGTCAAAAAGACTGTCTCCGTGACCTTTGGCAGAGACTCTCTAGGCTCCACCCTTTACTGTCTTTCCATACCCTTGATGGGACAGTATTAGACAACACCTCCTCATTCAGATACCTTGGGTTGGTTGGACCAACATCTCAACTTCTCTGGCCACATTGACGCCATCCTGAAAAAATTGCGCCCCAAGCTTGGTGCCTTATTCAGGAACTGTAGTTGCATCTCTTACACTGCGACATGAACTGGTCCAGAAGATGATCCTCCCCATTTTTGACTACTGTGATGTGGTCTATGGTGCCGCTTCCAAATCCTCCCTAACCAGATTGGACACTCTGTTTAACTCCTTCTGTCGATTTGCCCTTGATGCTCCATCATGCACTCATCACTGTGACCTCTACCACACCATTTCCCTCCCCTCCCTTGCCAACAGGGGCCTCACTCATTGTGCCAAACTCACTTCTAAATTTTGGTTAGGAGAACTTCCTCCTACCTCTCATGTTTGCTCTCTCCCCGCCTCCCCCTCCGATTCCCTCAGATCCCTTTGTCACTTGCACTTTGTTGATCCCCTGTCGTACCACTCTCATTGGTCAGTCAGGCTTTACCCATCATTTCCACAAATCTGGAACTCCCCCACAAAAATATGGCACTCCTCCTCCCACTGCCTTACATAACTTTCTCTCATCTAACTGCTTCTGCTGTAACCCTCCTTAACTGTCCTCCTATGCCTTTGCTCTTCTCCATGACTCACATCACCTATTAAAGCTTCCACCCCCCAGCCTGTGTCTCAGCACACTCTCCTCCCGTTTCACCACTATGTACTATGTTCCTCAGATATGCAACTTGTAATTAAATGCATATTTCACAGGTATGATATATTTAATTGGATGTTATACATGCGTCTGAATGATTATTTATATTTTTTTAATTGTCTTATTACACATGTAATTGAATGTTTAATTTCTTGTATGTTTTAAATGTTAAACTGTATGTCTAATTCTTCATCCAGTAGTCCCCGTCGCTCCGGAAGCAGAGCAACTTGTTGTTCAGTGTGCTTTCCTGGGGAAACATTTCAGTAATTAAATAAAATACTTCTCAGCTGTAGGAGTGCTCTGTGATGTTTCTACACCCATCTGTGCAGTAGTGTGTACTTCTCAGCTGTAGGAGTGCTCTGTGATGTTTCTACACCCATCTGTGCACTAGTGTATACTTCTCAGCTGTAGGAGTGCTCTGTGATGTTTCCACACCCATCTGTGCAGTAGTGTATACTTCTCAGCTGTAGGAGTGCTCTGTGATGTTTCTACACCCATCTGTGCAGTAGTGTATACTTCTCAGCTGTAGGAGTGCACTGGGATATTTCTACACCCATCTGTGCAGTAGTGTATACTTCTCAGCTGTAGGAGTGCTCTGTGATGTTTCCACACCCATCTGTGCAGTAGTGTATACTTCTCAGCTGTAGGAGTGCACTGGGATGTTTCCACACCCATCTGTGCAGTAGTGTATACTTCTCAGCTGTAGGAGTGCTCTGTGATGTTTCCACACCCATCTGTGCAGTAGTGTATACTTCTCAGCTGTAGGAGAGCTCTGTGATGTTTCTACACCCATCTGTGTAGTAGTGTATACTTCTCAGCTGTGGGGATCCTCATATATTTTAATTTTTGTTCCAGACTACCTCTTCTGCTCTGAAGGGGGCAATTCAGCTCGGAATTGGGTACACTGTGGGGAATCTCAGCTCCAAGCCAGAGAGGGATGTCCTCATGCAGGACTTCTACGTGGTTGAAAGCATTTTTTTTCCGGGGTAAGTTCTGCATTTTTGGATTGCCTCTGTTTTAAACTGTTTATAGTTGTGTCCCCAACCCGTTCCTACTGTTCTAACAGCGATGTTTTGGGTTGCCACAGCCAAACCGTTTCTCCAGCTTTGAGAGGCTGCTAGTGGCTGCCCCTTCAGAGGCTGTAAATTCTGCTCCCTAATCTGCCGGCAACAGGGTGGTGGGCAAATGCCAGAAAGGTCCCTGGGACCAAAGCGCCTTTCCGCTGAGCCACATCCGGCCCCCAGATGACTTTAGGTTGGAATTTCAAGGATTGCATGGCGTATTCTGTTTAAAATCCTTTTCATAAATACAAAAGAGGCTGAAAACAGCAACAGTCAAAAATGGGGTGGAGCCAGGATTTATTGAGGTTTATTTATTTATTTTTTATTTTTTATTTTTTTAACTTTTGGGAAGTGTGGGTGTGGGGACAACTCTGTGCTCCAGAGTCCCATCTGTTATGTGCAGCATCCCTTTTCTAATGCTTTGAGATTTCGGAGTTGAAGACTGTGTGGGAAGGTATAAGTATTGGGGTGTGGATAGCTGTGGGGCTTTTTGGGGTTGATAACTGTGGGAGTATAAAGTTAGGACCTGATAACTGTGGGGTGTATGTATTTAGATTTAGGGTTAATAACTGAGGCTACGTATGTATTTTTGGGTTAATAACTGGGAAGGCTATATTTAGGGTTGACAACTGTGGGCTGTATGTATTTAGGGGTTGATAACAGGGGTATGTATTTGCGGTTTGATAATTGGGTGGTGTATGCATTTTGGGGTGAAAACTCTGGACTGTATTTTGGGGTGTATAACTCTTGGGGTATGTATATGGGTTGATAACTGGGGATGTATATATTTAGGGGTTGGTAACTTTGGTGTGTATGTGTTTAGGGGTTGATGACAAGGTATATATATTTAGGATTTGATAACTGGTATTGTACGCAATGTGCCCACTCCCCAAGCGGTTCCCAGTGTGGGATCCCAGCATTCCCTCTCTGGGAGCTGACCGCTCACCTACACAATGTGTCTGGCCCCCTCCCCAAGCAGTTCACAGTGTGAGATCCCAGAGTTCCCCTCTGGCAGTCAGTCACTCACCTACGCAATGTGCCTAGTCCCCTCCCAAAGTGGTTCCTAGTCTGGGATCCCAGGGTTCCCCTTCTGGGAGCCAACCACTCACCTATGCGTGTGCCTGGTGCATGTATTTAGGGGTTAGTAACTGGGAGTATGCATTTTGAGTGGGTAACTATGAGGGATGGATGTATTTAGGGTAGATAATTGGCCACTATTACTTTAGGGATTGATAACTGGGATGATGTGTTTGGGGTTAGCCGAGTATGTACTTGGGGTGGTTAACAGTGGGAGGTGTGTATATTTAGGGGTTGAAAAATTTGGGGAGGTTGATATCTGTGAGGAGGTGTATACATTTAAAGATTGATAAGCAGTGGCCTGTTATTTATTTATTTAGGAAATTGGAATTACAACCCTTTGAGTCATAGACTCGTTTCCAAAGGCTCCACGTCAGAATAAAACATAGACATTCGTACAATACATACATAGAATAAATGTGGGTGAGCAATCATACAGAGTATAATTACAATGAGTACTGGTTAGTGCCTATACATTTGGTAGCTAAAACAGGGCAGAGCTATCAACATATTTACCTAATGAGCGGTTAAGACCTATACAATTGGTAGCTAAAGCAATGCATGATATGAGCTGGTAGTTAGCCACCTCAGGGAGGCCTTGTCTTATACATAATACAATGCATTCATAGTCCAGTGTAACTATATGGTAACCAAGGGATGCGAGGAGCCTGTAGGCTAGAAATAATAATAAGGGCTCTCCACTGCCTGGCCAAGGGCGGGTGGGTGCATGGCCTAGTGGCGTGGTGCAGGATCCACAGGTTAGCAGTTACACAGGCATTGTGTGCTAGCTGGCCGGTGGCAGGGGTTGGCGCTGGGCCACACCTTACACCTTGTGCTACGCCGCCGACCCGAGTTCGGGAGTGAGCTTGGGTGCCAGGGGTTGGCAGGGCAGGTGAGGATTGAGCACCTGATAGGCTGCCCTCCTTCCGGGGTGAGGATCGCCAGCGTGCCAGCGGCTCCTGAGTGGAGACTAAGTTGCTTCAGCATGCTCGGCTGTGCGGAATCAGCGTGCCCTACGCGCAGGCAAGGGTTGCTGTGCGCCTAGGGTCAGGGATGTGCTGCGCCGCGGGAGGGGGAGATCACTAGAACAAAGGGGAAAACGGTCTGAGGGGGTAGGCGACGCACCTTTCCCCCATGCCCATGACCGGTCCATCCTGCCTGGCCTACAGGTTCCGCCACCCGGTCCTCTCCCACGTCGGAATCTGTCTCTGAGTGCGCCTAAGAGGAGGGGCGGCCCCACCCCGGAGGGGTTAAGCCGGGGGTGCCAATCATGGACAGAGGAGGAGGAAGAGAGGAGGCACAGGTAGGAGGACTTCAGGCAGGACAGGAACAGGCAGGATGCCTGAGAGAGGCCCCCCAGACTGTGACCGGAGGGAAAAAGAGCTTGAAAAAAAAAAAAACACTGGCACTGACGTGAGGAGAGGATATGGGCCCTTAAGGCAGCTTTGAAAGGACCCAGATTTGGTGATTGATGTGACAGCCGGTGAGAGGGCATTGTACCAGGATGGAACTCTAAGGGGGAAGGATCGCTGTGCCATTTAGGGGTTGATAACTGCGGGGTGTATTTAGTGGTTCGTAAGTGTGGGAGGTGTATTATTTTAGAGTTGAATAGTGTTTTTTTTATTATTATTTATTTAGGGGTTAATAACTAGGTCTATATATTTAGGGGTTGATTACTCAGAGGGTATGTATTTGGATTCAGAGTGTGCTTGTATGTATTTAGGAGTTAAGTGTTGGGGTGTATTTATGGGTTGATAACTGTAGGGGGTGTATACATTTTATCATTGATAACTGTGGGGGGGATGAATTTATTTGGGGGTTGGTAATTGTATGGGTGTGTTGTGTGGGAGTTGATTAAACCAAACAAACAAGGATTCATACATGGTGGGTTCTTTCCTTTTTTGCAGTGAAGGAAGTAACCTGACTCCAGCACATCACTTCCCAGACTTCCGATTCAAAACCTATGCACCTGTGGCTTTTCGCTACTTCCGAGAACTCTTTGGCATTCGGCCAGATGATTATTTGGTATGTTTTCTCAATGTCTTCTTCGGGTGAACCACTCATTAGAGTGCCTTTTTTCCCTTCCCAGTTTTGCAAAGGACGCATAGCACTGGAAACTGAATCTTGGTGTTTCACTGCAGCTTGCTACATGGCAGGTTGGTAGGCACAGTGTATGTGGCTCAGTTAGAAGTTGTTTCATCGCTGGATGAGGAAGATCAGATGTCTGTGGGTTCAAGTCCCACACCAGCTACTTTGGCTAATACCAACACTGGCACTGCAGAACTGCACGGGGTTGCTCTATTGCTGCGGGTGATGTCCTTCCGATGGGGGGAGGGGGGTCGCTGCACTGTTGCAGGTGTTGCCTTTTCAATGAGATAGTAAACTAAGGTTTGCTTTTGCCCCCCCCCCCCTTGGTGACTGTCTAAAGGGACGTTAAAGATCCCATTGCACTAATCACAAGAGTAGGGGAGTTTTCCCCAGTGTCCTGGCCAAAATTCCCTCTATCAGCAACACGTGTTTTAATGTAATACAAGTGTGCACGCGTGTATGTGTGCACATGCAGTAATAGCATACCTGATGGCTGCTGCATATATACCATATACAGTCCTTGCACTGCCAGTATCCAATGCATTACTTTGTGAAGTGCTTTGGGATACAGGGTGTATGAAAGGCACAGTGTATAAAACTAAATTCTGTGTTTAGCCCTGCTTTTAGGATAGGAACATGGGACCTCCCAGATAGCAAGCAGCTCCCAACGTATTTCTTTTGTGATACAGGCTGGTGTTGAGACCTTGGCTTTGAACTCTGGGAAACCCAGGCAACCCAGCTGCATCCCGGAAAGTCTAAACACACACAGATCACAGTGTACTCTGGAAAGCAAATAAGCTACGGAGCCAGAAATGTGATGACACAGTTTCAGATTTTATTCAGCTCAGTGGGCCAAGAAAAAATTCAAGAGCTAGGGCAGAACACCCCAAGACATCAGGGGGAGGATTCTGCCCATAGCTCTCAAATTTTTGCTTCCCTGCTGAGCTAACTAAATCTGCACTTTTGACCTAGCATAACAGCTTATTTGCTTTCCAGAGTGCCTTGTTTTCGTGTTTTTGGATGTCCTTCTGCTTTGACAGGAGTGCCTGATCTTTGCCTACTGTGCATGTTTGAGTGTGGTGTCTTAATCTACCTAGCATTGTGGGGGAGGGGGGGGGGCGGCGGCAGTGGCACAGTTCTCAGTCACATTTTTAAATAGCATAATTGCATCTACAATGAGAGCAGAGGACAATTTGGAGAGATGGTTTGTCTGATTTTTGTCTTGCAGCTACTTTGCTATTAGGGCCAGTTGTGCATTTGCATATGCAGCCCATGATGCTTTGCATTGTGTGGGCATGTGTGACTTTGTATTTTCTTGAAACTTGGCTTCCCAGCCAAATGCCCTTTGGGGTAACCCTTGCCTCAGTGTTTGCGCACAGAGGTTCTTTGTCTCATAGATTTCCATTCTAACTAAAAAGCTTTTTTTACCACAGCTTAAAGGTCATAGATTACTGTTGTACCCTTTTTTGGTACAACATATTTTTAATTAGAGAGTAAACTTATGCTACCTGCCATTTGGTTTGGCTTTGTTGTGTTTTCCCACACACAAAGAACCCATCGCTTCCCGTGAACAGAAAATCTTTTAGTTCATTAATTGAAAAAAAAAAAACAGAAACCAACCCAGCTCCCAGTTTAATATTTTTTGCAATGGGTGAGTTTTTTTTTCTCAACTAATAAAAAGGTTTTCCATTCAGGGGAGCACACAAACACCTGCTCTTACTTTTTAAAAAGAGAAGCAGTTCTCTAGAAGACAACACATGAACAGCCGTGCACAACTCAGCTGAGTTTCCGTCTCTGGGTTCTGTTGACATCAGTGACTTCTCAAGGTTCCCAGCTGATGTCCTTATGATGTCATAAGAACCCCTCGACAGAAACACAGTGTTGTTGTGCATGGTTCCCACACATTATTCTCTCTCTCTCTCTCTCTCTCTGTGGGGATGCTTGATTGTCACTTATGGCTGTGAGAGTGTCTCCTTACATGTCCTTGGGGCGAGAGAATTGCAGGTGCGCAACAAAACTCTCCTGTAGCTATAAGAGCCCCTCCAAATGCCCCTATGAATGTACTGTTAATCATAAAAATATGTCTGATGAATTGTAACATGTTTAAAGTGTAAAAATGACTTTTTCTTTGTAATATAGAAGAGATGGATACAACCGTTTGAAAAGTGGAGCTTTCCACTTTTTCAAATAATGGGTACGAGTCCCCCCCTTTATTTCCTCACATGCAGGCAGATCTGAAGCATGGACTGGTTGGATCAGCACTGATGACTTGTAATACTGTAATACATTAGCCGGTGCGGTGGTAGGGGTACCGCCTACTACATTACAACCTCGGATTTGGGAAATGGACCTGGAGGGGCTAAAAAGGCCAAGGCGATGAGTATGGAGCATCTCAGTGGATTCTCTCCTTCGGAAAGGGAGGGCGGCAGGCTCTGCTGTGTAACTGCCACCTGGGTGACCAGAAATGGCAGTGCAGTTAAGCAACCTGCATGTACACTGAATCGTATCATAATTTGCATGCATATACAAAACTCGCTGGCGTCCAGTGGCAGGGATGGGAAGAAAGCCAGTGAAACAACCCCAGAGCGAGCAGGATGATGATGCTTCTGCCCCTCAAGCTCTGGCGAGCGTACTGGCCGATCCCTATCTCATACAGGACAGGCCAGAGGGGGAATCCAGCCAGCTCCCAGTGGAATTAACCACAAAGTAGATGCTGGTCATGGAACCCCACTGGGTTGACGCCATAATTGCCAGAGACGGTAAACACTGGACTGGAGGGTAGGGTGAGTAGATGGGGGCAACGCCAGAGAATGGAGAACAAACAGTATGACAGAAAAATACTGTACTGTAGTACATGGTTAGGCCTTTTCTCCCATAGCAAAACTGTAGGCTTTCCACTCATTAACTGACAAATAAAAAACGGTGACATCAGAGCACCCTAATAATTGGATCAACAAAGGTTTATGACTTTTAATTATACCCAACTACACTTTCAGCAGCCTGACAAACACAACACTGTATGACCTTTCATAACTCAGTTGACCTTCGAGTGTTGCAGTCCACCCAGCTGAGAACAGAAAGGCAAACGGCAGGACTCTAATAAAAATAAAATGTTGCATCTCAGCAGTGTTGTTACTGATTACAAAAACAACACTGTAAAAAGTATGACAAAACACGTTACAAACACAGATGTCATCCTCCTCCTCCCCCATGTGCAAATTTCACAGTGAGGCTGCTCGTTTTGCCTTCACGGTACTTGATTTAAAACGCACAGTGCAGGAATTACACTGATTGAGAAAAAATTTAAAAGCAAGAACACCTCTCTGGGCAAATCACATATTCCAGTATAAAACACTGTTCAAAACTAAAACTCATTATAGTTAATGTGATTTTTTTTTTTTTTCTCAGTAGGATTTTCTTAGAGTAAATACATCTTTTTTTTTTTTTACAACGTATATCAATACAGTTAATAACATCTGTACAGATAATTGTCTAAATCACTAGACACAGATAAACACAACATCGTTTTATCGTACGTTTTGAAAGAAAATAAACCCACTAACCTGAACAAAAATGCTTCCCAACAGAAATGCAGAAGCCGTTTCCGAGACCAGCTTTAGGCAAACAAACCACAGCTACATACAAACAAATTCTGGCAAGAGCTGATAGGGCTGCAGCTGAGGAATCGGGGTTAAAAATATTGTAAATTTGTTTCTTAATATTTTTACTCCACATTTTCAGCATAGCCTTGTTATGACCCTGCCTCATGAAGACGGGCAGATGAAATGTTCGACTCCTGGCTTACAGGTGATTTTACGCAGGGACTGTGAAATCAACTTTCGGGACACTAAAACACATTTTGAGCAGGATTTGAAAAATGGCAGCTGTCACATTCGGTGAGGTGCTGTAAAGAAATGACTATGTTGAAAATTTTGGGTAAAAATATTGAATATTACCAAACGTACAAGCCTGTGTTTGCAAAATTCAGCGTAGGCTCATAACTTTGTGAGTTTTAATATTTTTATACCAAATTTCCAACATAACCTTGTTATCACTCCACCTGATGAACAAGGGCAGAGAAAATGTTTAACTCCTGCCCAAAAGGTGATTTTGCGCAGGGACCACAAAATCACCTTTTGGGATGTAAAAAAACATTTTAGCCAGGATTTGAAAAATGACAGCTGCCACATTTATGAGATGCTGGAAAGATATGGCTATGTTATAAATTTGGGGTAAAAATATTGAAAATTACCAGTTACGAGGCTGTGCTTGCAAAATTCAACGTAGGTTTATAACTTTGCTGTTTTTTTAATATTTTTACACCAAATTTTCAACATAGCCTTTTTATGACCCCACGGTGATTTCGCGCGGGGACCGCAAAATCACCTTTGGGATGTAAAAAATTATTTTGGGCAGGATTTGAAAAATAACAGCTGTCAAATTCATGAAGTGCTGTAAAGACATGTCTGTGTTGTAAATTTGGGTAAAAATATTGACAATTACCAAAGTTACAAGGCTGCATTTGCAAAATGCAACGTAGGCTTGTAACTTTGATATATTTACACCAAAGTTTCAACATACCCTTCTTATGACCACACCTCATGAACAGAGGCAGAGAACATTTTCAACTTCTGCCTGAAAGGCGATTTTTGCACATGGACCATGAAATCACCTTTTGGGACAGATTTGCCTAACGACACTGACATTGTTCATGAGGAGGCATGTTGAACATTTGGGCCAAAAATATGCAGAAATGCCCAAGCTATGCCTCTAACTTCAAAACCCCACTGAAATACATTGAACGGCATACCTGTTTCTTCAGTTCATGGTTGGGCTTTGAAGAATGAAGACATGTCTGCAATCCTGAGAGAATTATGGCCTTGGACTCCATGGGTAAGTAAGGGCTTTTTGGGGGCTGAATTTGTGCAAAATACAGACTGACGGTTTTCTTGTTACAGGTTATAAAAGAAGAATAAGAAAATCAGGACTGAGATGCTGATTGTGACTGAGTATTGATCACCCCCAGTGTCACTGTTATGTTTCTGGGAGGGGAGGGGATGGGGTGGTGGGTGCTGAGAGGGAGGGTGGGTGGGGAGAAGTATGCTACTGGACTCCTTCAATGTTAATGAGAAGCCTAGACTGCTCAGAATGTGGCTGTCCCTGTAAAACTCATCAGTACAAATCCTGTAATCTGTTGGACAATGACCGGTACCAAAACCTAGTATATCATGATAGTGAGAGCAAGTGGGAGCAATTACCAATATCTCCCTTTGTCAGGGGCGTCATCGGGATTCTTAAAGTATGTGTGGGGGGCACGTGCCCCCAATAGTGACTTTTTCAAAAAAAGGGGGGTCCGGGGTGATCCCCCCCCCCACAAAGAAAATAATTTTGAAGAATGTGGTGCTTCCAGGCTGCAGCTGCTCACTGCAGAGGCCTGCTGTCATCTTTCTCCGTCTGCCTCCCTCCCAGTCCCTATAGATATATATATATATATATATATTTATATACACACACACACACACACACACACACACACACACACACACACACACACATTATAGTGGCACGGTAGTGCTGCTGTAGTTAGGGTTGAGTACTCCATTTAAGGTTGAAGTGTGAAATTTTGCAGCTTAATAACTTTGCCACCATATGATGGATTTGCGTGAAATGTGGCAGGCACAGAGCGATACCATAGATCTCTGGATTTGCCAAGTTTCTTAATAGTTGGATATGCAGTTATGGAGTTATAAAGCGACGTTCCGTAGCGCATTTATGCTTTTTTGCGCATTCTTTGCTCGCGCCTACAGGTCGTACGGTTTGTGCGACTGGTCCGAAAACTTCAGGGAACATGCAGCCGGGGTCCCCGATGTGCCTTTTGAAGATTTCGCGAAAAAATATTAAACAGTTCAAAAGTTATTTAAAAAACAAGTTTCATTATAGTCAATAGGAAAAGTTAGCAAAAAGTTTGACAGTATCGCAAATTACCCCTAAAGTGTCACGAGTCAGACATTTTTTTTTCCCAGTTAGTGGTCACAGAAATGCTTGGCATTTAAATTTGGGACCCTCTAGGGACACAATTATTTTTGTGTTCACCTAGTCGAGCCCTGAGGATGCTAGCCATGTCTTTTTTGGGGGATTGAACACCCCAGAAATGTATTTTTGTAAACTGTAGTGTCTCAAAGTAGTGTCGCAGCTGCGACATTTTCGAGATTTTTTTTTTACGAAAATGTCGTGATTTGCGACACTATGGCCAAAATAACAGGAATTCTTTGCCACCCAGCTGCAAAAGAACGGTTTGGTGTTTTGGGCTGAAATTTGTAGGGAAGAAAGCCAACATCCCACAGATATGCCTTTTGGTGGTTTGGTGACAAAATATTAAAGGAATGCAAAGTTACGGTACTCCGAAGTTGACGCTTTTTCCCATAGACTAACATTACGGTGTCCACTGTGCCTTTTGGGGCCCGTATCTTGAAAACGCTTCGAGATATGGACTTTTCATCAGAAAAATGTTTAGCACCCCATTAGGGAGCCAAGTACAAAACTAGCCAGGAAAGTCATAATTTATATGAAATTTAAATCTTTTTTTTCTACGTCATACGTTTCCTGAGATATAAGCATTTTAGTATTCCCAGTGCTCATTTTCTGCTCCGAGGCCCATTTATTGTGCATATATTCTTTGTATTCACTGTATTTCTCTATGCAGCTGTTGGTGGAAAAAAGGGTGTGCTTTTTCGTTACTGTCAGTTAGCGTTCCCACTTGCGTTTCCGTAACCGTTAGCGTTCCCGTCTACGCCACTGTGTGCGTTACCCTTTGTGTTTTCATTTGTGCTTGCGTTTACATTACTGTTACCATTTGTGTTTCCATTACTGTTTCTGTTTGTGTTTTGTTTTGCATCACCGTGTGCATTACCATTTGCGTTTGCATATGTGCTTCCGTTTGCGTTTCCTTTGGCGTCATCGTTGCTGTTGCCGTTAGCATTTGCATTTCTTATTGTGATACCATGACCATGTGCATTACCATTTGCGTTTCTGTACGCGTTTGCATTACTGTTCCAGTGCACGCCACCGTGTACGTTACCCTTTGCATTTTCGTTACTGTTAACATTTGCATTTCCATTACTGTTTTTGTTTGTGTTTCGTTTTGCGTCACCATGTGCATCATTTGCGTTAGCGTTTCCTTTGGCGTCATCGTTGCTGTTACCTTAGCATTTCCGTTTCCTGTTGTGGTACCGTGCCCGTGCGAGTTGCCATTTGCGTTTCCATACGCACTTGTGTTTGCGTTTCCGTTTGCATTACCATTCCCATGCACACCATCATGTGCGTTACTCTTTGCGTTTTTGTTTGCGCTTGCATTTGCGTTACTGTTAACATTTGTGTTTCCGTTACTGTTTTTGTTTGCATTTCGTTTTGCGTTACTGTGCGCATTACCATTGCATTTTGTGCCGCACTTCCGTTTGCGTTTCCTTTGGCGTCGTCATTGCTGTTACCATTAGCATTTGCATTTCCTATTGCGGTACTGTGACCGTGCGCGTTACCGTTAGCGTTAATATGTGACAAATCACAAGGTTTCGGGCCCTGCACTCCCACCACCTCATTCCATTCACTATTTATAGTGCTAATTCTCAAAAAGAAGGGAAATTCATGGCAAAAACTCTGTTTAATGCATCAGTTAGGGTTGTTCCACAGCGACAAAAGCGAGGAAATTAGGTGTTCAGGTTTCAACCCCTTGCACCCCAAGCCCACCCCGTTCCCACCAACAGGCATCGGGTGTGCATTGGGGTCGTCGGTCCTAACTGTTTGTGCTTGCAGTAGAGGTTAGAGGAACGAGGTATTAACGAGCTTGGTACATCCAGCAGACCAGACCTGAGTTTGATTCTCACAACCTCCACTTGCATACTGTGTGACTCTGAACAAGTCACTTAACGGCCCAGTGCTCCCAGGTCGCCCCTGAAAACAGGCACTTGTGCCTAGTGGGCCTTACCCAGTTACCAAAGACTAAAATAAAAAAAAAAATAAAACTGTCACCCCAGTCTCCTATACTGCACCACCTCAGTTTGTTTACACATGGGATGGGGTGAGAGTTAGGACCGACGACCCTAATGCACACCCCGATCCCTGTTGGTAGGGATGGGGTGGGCTTAGGGTGCAAGGGGTGGTAACCCTAACACCGAATTTCCTCACTTTTGTCACTGTGGAACAACCCTAACTGATGCATTAAACTGAGTTTTTTGCCATGAAAATACATATATGTAATAGTTAAACCACTCTGAGGTGTGCGGTCACGCTCTGATATACGCACGAGGCTGCAGGCTGAGTGTGTCAACCACCCAAGGCGTGCATATATCAGAGCGCGACCGCACACCTCAGAATGGTTTATCTATCTTATAAAATGTCAAAATTGTTTTTAAGGGATGTAAAAAGTGCAGGTGTGCGGTCGTACTCTGATATACGCATGGTCACCTGATGGTGTTTGTCCAATGCTCTTGCTTTAATTGACCATTTATGTATCACCCATTTTATAAATTTATTTATTTGTGTTTTGTTTACCGGGTAAGTACACTAGACAAGAGTACTGCCTATATTCAGGCATGACCCGGGAGAGTACAGGCGGGAGAGACCAGAGTCAACAGTAAAAAGTATTTCATGACGCAGCATGAAGTGATAAAACATTTGACAGTATACTGACAAGTACGGTCCTTATTAGTGACAACTAAGAGAAAACAAATAACATTACATTAATTAATTTCACCAGATGATACATCATTGACTAACTGAACTACAAACAGCAAACAAACTTAAAATAAGTAGCTTATATTATGTATATATATATATATACACACATACATATATTATTTCATTTATATATATATATATTTTTTTAACTAGCCTAATAGCTTTTGAATTTTTTTTTGTTCTTCCAGCTTCCAGACAGTTCCTTGTTTCTAGGGTGCTGCTGCTGTCTGTCTGTGTCTTCTGCTGGACTGAGCCTGCTGAGTAGCCTCTGCCTCTCCTGGTGGCTGACTCCCTCCTGTTTATCTCTTATTACATTTGCCTTAGTCCTTCTGTCTTTTCTTTCCAGTTTTTTACAACAAAGAATCAGTCTGGTCAGTAACGTTTTTTTATGTGCAAAATATGAACTAAGAATGCTGTATAACACACACACACACACACACATATCTGGAAATTAGAATGAGCTGAGAATGGCCTGCCGCTAGTGCGAGTAATGGTTATAATAGGACATTCAGTTCTAATTATGTGTGCTGTGCCAATCTACATTGTATATACTGTTAGTCACAGGTTTTGAGTGTTGGAATCCTGTATTATTCTGAGGGGCTGAAAAGATGAGCCTCAAAATTCAGACTGAGCTGCTAAGGTCAAGCAGTGTGGTTAATCACACAGTAACACTAGCATTCTGCTACATATTAGGGTGGAATAAATACTAAGATGAACATCAAGAAATGCATGGAGTATTAATAGGTACAGCATGGTTGAATAAGCATCAGATGGTGACTGAAAAGATGCCCCCCAAACAAAGACTGGCAGTGTGGTACAGTACCTTGTCCTCATCCACTGATACAAAATGACACATTCCCCTGTCATGGCAGAACTGTGCACTGCACTGCTTTAACAGTCAACGGGCCTCTGAGTTTCACTCTCTAGCTCCAGGTCACAGCACAAAATAGGCGACAAAAAGGCAACTCAAAACAAGTCATATGCGACACATTCAAATAATGTTTCGCAATGCCACAGTCCGAGTGCTGCCTCCCTCCCTTTAGTGAAACACTTGTTATTGACATATCATATGATTCCTTGCAGCTGACTGAGAGCACTTTTATGTGCTAACACAAGACTGTTGTTGATAGAAAAATAGGAATCCAGCAGCTCTAACCAGGGAATGACTAGTGTGTACTGGAAAGCAGCAATACTGGTTCTAATAAATGTAAAATAAATCCCAGTGGAAATGCAGTCTGAAAGAAAAGACTGTGAGATGTCAGAAAGCAGGACTTAAACTCGCTGTCTAGACTATAACGTGATGCCCTGCCTTTCTTGCTCTAGATGATAGAGGGATCGATGTTGAATAATCCGGGATGCATTGTGCCCATCATCTCTCAATCAGCTCGCACAGCGATTGTCATTGGCAGATGTGAGAGTGACTTCAGGGTTGACCGCTGGAAGGGACGGTTGGGAGGAAGAGGAGCTGAGTCTGGGGCACATGATGGCATGCCACAGCACACAGACAGAGAGCCAGAGCAGAGGAGCTAAACAGGTTGATGACTAGGGGAGGTCCTGAGACTCGGGGCGAGGCGGGCCACCAGGAAACTGGTGACCTGGTGTTGCTGGGCTTTAAACCCTCTAATTAAAGAGTGGGAGAAAGCGACTGGGTGGAACCAGTATAAACTATGGAGGGCACATGCCCCTGTTTAGGGGCTAATGACGCCCCTGCCCTGTGTTAGTGCTGCATTTGAAATCTACGCCCACAGCATCAAACAAAATTAAAAGGGTGTTGGATCGCCATATGCAAATACATATATGAATATTAATGATGTACGCTGTAAACCACGATTCTGGATGTCTGTTCAGTTGTCCATGCTTTCAAAGTTTACAGTCTCTTACAGGGGGAGTGGTGCTATGTATATAATCTCTTAGAGGCTGTAAAATTTAGAAGGATCGACAATGGAACCAACGTCCAGAATTGAGTTTTAGAGTGCCCATCATTATTATTCATATGTGCATTTGCATATCACGATCCAACACCCTTTTGAATTTAGTGTTTTTGCTCTGGGCATAGATGTCAAATACAGCACTGACAGAGGGAGATATTGGTAATTGCTCCCATTTACTGTCACTATCGTGATACAGTCGCTTTTGGTACCGGTCATTGTCGAACGGATTTCGGGATTTGTACTGATGAGTTTTACAGGGACAGCCACATTCTGAGCAGTCTAGGCTTCTCATTAACATCGAAGGAGCCCAGTAGCATACTTCTACCACTGGCTTGGGGGTTGGGGGAGGCTATACTTGTGTGATGGACCGCCGACTGCCAAAAGTAAAAAAAAAATAAAAAAAAAATAAAAAAATAAAAATAAAAATGTGCGAGTGGGGAGTGTTCCAAGGTACCTTGGAGGTGATTTTTTTTTTTTTTTTTGACATTCCAACATGTGCGTTCGCAGCGAATGCGGGAGTGCTTTTTTAAAGCAAGTGATCTGCATGGCTCCGCCAACTGCAGCCCAAGCAAACCACGGGCTCCGTCTTTTGTTTTACTGCACTTCCAAATTGGGCACATCATTTGCATGTCAAATTAGTAGTCTGACACACTATTAACCATAAACCATCAACAACCATGGCAACCATCAGTACAGTCTTTACTCCACAGAAGGTTAGCAAACAGCAGTCCAATAAAACTTCTTAATAAGCTGAATGCCTGACCTGCTGGTAACTCTTTAAAATCTCTTAAAACTAAAGAAATACTGGCCCGGTGCAGCAGAGGGTTGAGGCGCTGGATGCCACACCTCGAACCACGCCGGCGACCCGGGTTCGGGAATGGACTCAGGTCACCGGGGGCTGGCAGGGGAGGAAAGGATTGAGCATCCGGAGAATTGCTATCCTCTCCTGGGGTGGGCAGCCCCACTTTGTTAGTGATCCCGGTGGAGACTGGGGGTACTACAAGCAGCGGCGCACAAGAGGGACCAGAAAAGTGTGAAAAATGCACGCTTGCCATCTGGATGAAGGCGGCCCACCTCCATGCGTCTCACAGCCAAGAAACCTCCAGGCTGCATTTCCGGCCCCCAGTAAAGATGCAAGGAGCTCTACATGCGCCTGGTCTCCCCTCCTGAGGGTCTCCGGGGTGGGATATGGAAGACCCCCGCGAAGGGATATCCGGGACAACTGGGAGCATCAGAGCAGCTAGATGGTGATTGTGGATCGGCTGAGGAGGCAATGGCAGGACTTGGCCGCCTGAAGGAGAGGACGACAAGCGGGCGCATCAGAGGAGGTAAAGAAATAATGCAAAAAAAAAAAAAAGAAAGAAAGAAAAATACAATTCTAGGGACATGGATATGTTGTTCATCCACACTCATTGGCAGGTATCCTTGCCGCTTTAAATCTTGCCGGAAGGTCTTCAAGCTTGCTCCTCCCACCCACCCGGGTGGTATAACTCTCGGCTCCGCCCCATGACGCCAGATCTTCCTTACCGCTTGGAAGCTCAGGTTCCCTCCTTAACGCTCTGCGTTTGTGACTGATTCCTATTTCTCCGTTTGCGGTTTAAAATAAATTTTGCAAAAGACTTCAGTCTTCTATCCCTCTGGCTGCGATGGACAAATCGACTCCCAGTTTGGAGATGCCCATGCGGTGTAGAAGATGTCTCGGGCGGATCCACACTCACGTGTGTCTACTGTGAGCCTTGGGCACGACCCGCAGGCTTGCGACCTGTGCTCATCTTTCTCGGCCTCGTCCTCGAAGACACGTGCTGCCCGGTGCAACTGGGCGCGTCGAAGCGTTTCCCTCCGGTGAAGTCCAAGGAGGCCCGGTTGGCGGTGTCCGCGGCGGCGGGCTCGGCGGATCAGCTCGAGCGGATGGTCGCCCTCGAAGAGAAGGCGGCGCGGGCCGTATCTTCCTCGGCTGCGGCATTTATCCCGCTCTCTCTGGGTTCTTCCTACACGGCTTCTTTTAAGGAGCTTTGTCTGTCCCTCTCCACTAAAGGAGAAGGGCCTGCGTCTGCTGGACCTTATTCTCGGTCCAAAAAGAGGGACAGGGGTAAGTCCCTCCGTCGACGCTCTTGGGAGCGGGAAAGGTCCCTCTCCCCGGGCCGTCGACCGTCGGCTTCGGTCGACCGCTCGGCTTCGGCCACTGGCCTCACGGTGTCCCCGTCAGGTCAGTTGACCGAGACTCCCACCGATGAAGTCGAGATTTTTCTCGACCCATTGGACGGGCTGTCGCCTTTAGCAGCCGAGATTCCCCTCTCCCCGGTTCCCCCGGGAGGAGTTGAGGATCCCGTGGGCTCGCCTGTGCCTCCGGTTCCGGAGCCCTCGGATGGACCATCCGAGCCGAAGGGAGTGCCGGTTCCGGCCGACACCTCCCCGCACCGACCTCGGAAATTCCGGGACTCTCGGTCTCGGTCTCGGACCTCTTCGCGGTCCAGCCGATCCCACCGTCATAGGCGGTCTCGGTCTCGGCACCGCGTTAAGCGGCGTCGCCGCTCGTCCTCCTCCTCGGATGAGGGGAGGCTTCGGCGTAAATTACGTCGACGGTACGAGGACCTTATGTTGCAACAGCTCCTCCTGGCCGGGAGTAAGCCGACCCCGTCGCCTTCCCCGGCCATTAAGTGGCTGTCACCGGAGCAGCCGACACAACCCTCGACTTATCCGAGGCCTATACCCAGGCGGTTGTTCCGGCAAAACCAGCTGCTCCACGATTCGGTGGAACCTCCGCCTCCACAGCCACCAATTGGGGCTCCGACCAAGGATTCTCGATCGGCTAAGGTCTACCCAGCGCTGTCAGTTACCCTCACTCCCGACCGACCTCGGCAGGTGAAGGGTGGCTCAGGCCAGAGGCAGCTCTTCGAGGACTCTTCGAGTCGAAGATGATTCCTCCTTTTTCTCCAGCGACTGGACTTGGAGTCTTCAGGAGAGTCAGTCAATGGACGATAGCCCGTCGTCCTTCCTAGGACTGCTGGCTCATCTCGGAGTCTACGGGATGGAGCTCGAACCCGTTCCAAGCGGGCCAGGTATCCCTCACGGAGATTCTGGACCGAGGGGATTCTCCGGCGGAGGCCTTTCCGGTGGCGAGGCCATAGTGGGTCGGCACTGGAGCTTTGGCAGCGCCCTGCTTCCTGCCCTGCGCCTTGGCCAGGATGGCCAGGAAGTATCGATCCTACCGGTTCCTTGTCGGTTTTGGAACACCCCTCCGCTGAGGGTTGGTTACCGACAGCGTTTTCCGGTAGCGCCCGGCATAGCGCCAGGGATGTGGACAAACCTCCTGACAAGAGTCAAGAGAGATGGACTATGTCGGGCGAAAAGTCTCGCTGCGTCCTCTCTCGGCCTTCGTCAGGCCAGTTCGGCCGTCCTCATGGCACATTTTTCTCATGCCCTGTTGGGCTCCCTGGATGAGGTCATCCCTCATCTTCCCGCCGATCTGCAGACTACGGTTAAGCAGGTGCGGGACCAGGGCAGTGGCCAAACAGCAGCTCCAGACTGCTTTGGATATAGGGGACTCATGTGCCAGATCGGTGGCGGCCGCAGTGGCTATGCGTCGGCGGGCTTGGCTGAGGATATCCACCTTTACCTCGGATACCCAGCACAAGTTGGCGGATGTTCCCTTTTTGGGGACTGACCTCTTGACCCTGGGGTGGAAGGTCACCTGCAGAGGATCGAGAAGTCCAATGCCACCTTGGACTCGGTCTCTTCCGCTCAGAAGGACAAAGGCGCAAACCACAGCCTAAGCCCTTTCGTCCTTCTGTGCCCTCGGCGCCCGGCCCAGAACGCCAGGGCCAGCAGGCTCGCCTTGGCATCCCAAACCCAACCGCCGGCTTCCTCTAACAGGAGGCAGGGAGGAAGGGCCCAGGAGGTCCCTCGGCCGGTCCCTCCTCCAAGCCTGCCCAGTGACGGGCTGAGGGGTGTCCCCCATCCCGTCACCTTACCCTGGATCCCCCATTAGAGACGGCTCCAGCCTTCCCGTTCCGCCTGGTCCGCTGTTACCACGGACAGGTGGGTCTTGGAGGTGGTGGGAAAGGCCTGCCTCTGGAATTGAGCAGGCACCACCCTTCAGGCCGTCGCCCCTCAGGGCTCAGGATCCCAGCCTCACTGGCGGCTCGTCGAGCCGACATCGCTCTCCTCCTCCAGAAGGAGGTGGTAAGAGAGGTGGTGGACCCTCCTTCAGACCCAGGGTTTGTGTCCAGGTACTTCCTGGTTCCGGAGCAGACGAGGGGCTGGCGCCCCATTCTGACCTACGACCTAAACAAGTTCCTAAGGTCTCGAACCTTCAGGATGGTCACTCTGGCTCAGATAATACCATCCTTGGAGCGCGGCGTGTGGTTCTGCTCTCTGGACTTGCAGGGCAGCGTTTTCCGTCCCTATCCATCCGTCTCACCAGAGATTCCTTCCTTCAGGCGGAAGGATCCCTCTTGAGTTCAAGCCATGCCCTTGGCTTGTCTCCAGCTCCCAGGGTCTTCACCAAATGCATGGCAGTGGTGACAGCATTCCTCTCTTGGCGCCGGGGGTCGGGTGTACCTTACCTGGGCGACTGGCTGATAGCAGCTCCCTCCAGGAAGGGCGGGTGGTCAGAGATCTGGCCCTCCAGGTCTGCTCTCAACTGGGCCTCCTTATCAAGCGAGGAAGTCGAGACTCGAGCGAAGCAGGTGATTCTATTCATCGAGGCGCAGCTCGACTCTCTTGAGCCAGGCGCGGCTCCCGGCGACAGAGGCCGAGTTCTTTCCTCCTTTGCCCGATCATTTCTGGTTGGGCAATTCGCCCTGCCGGGACTTCCTCGCCTCCTGGGTCTCATGGCGGCCTGCACCAGCGTGGTCCGTTGGGCCCGCTGGAACATACGTCCCCTTCAGTGGGGACTGGCCAGCCAGTGGTCTGGCAGCTGCGATCCCTTGGACCAGCTTGAGTCGGTGACACAGGGGATGTGGGCAGCTCTCCAGTGGTGGACCGTTCCAGATCATTTGCAGGAGGCATCCGTTCGTCCGCCCGAGCCGGCGGTCTCTCTTCGACCGATGCCTCTCTGATGGGTTGGGGTGCCCATCTGGGGAACCACCGGGCTCATGGCCTCTGGTCCCAGCGGAGTCCCGATGCCACATCAACCTGCTGGAGCTCCGGCGAGGTCCGCCTAGCTCTCACCGCCTTTGCTCCGTTCCTCCGGGTCAAGTGGTCCGAGTCAGGCGGACAATACCACGACCATGTACTATCTAAACCCGCCAGGGCGGGCGCGCTCCATGCTTCTATGCAAGAAGCTCTCCGCATTTAGTCACTCGTCGCAGCCTGGGCGGATCTCCTAGCCATTCACGTGGCAGGAGCCTCCAACACCCTGGCCGATGCCCTGAGGCGGATAGGGGCTGCATCCCACGAGTGGTCTCTCCTGCCGGAGGTAGTACAGCATCTGTTCTCCCTTTGGGGCACACCTCAGGTGGACCTGTTTGCCTCCATGGAGCAGAAGCTGAGTCTGTTCCATGCCCGCCCCCTCAGCAGGGCTCGCTGCAGGGGATGCCTTCTCGGGCAATGGACCCCGGGCCTCTTTTCGCCTTTCCCCATTTCCCTTGATCCACAAGGTGCTTCTCAAGGCGAGGAGGGACAAGGCGCAGGTGATTCTGATAGCCCCAGACTGGCCTCGCCAGTTCTGGTACCAGATCTCCTCAGTCTCAGCTCCAGGACTCGCAGCTTCCAGCTCGCCGACCTGCTCTCAGTCAATCAGGGAAGGTGTTCCATCCGGTTCAATCCCTGCACCTGACGGCCTGGTTCCTGGCTAGAGTTCCAGGCCTTGGGTCTTTCAGCGAGGTCCTCAATGTAGTTGAGGCGTCCCGTGAAATCGACCAGAAAATGCTATGCCTTCAAATGGAAAGGTTTTCCATTTGGTGTCAGAACAAGGGCTTGGACCCTTCCTCCTGTTCCTTGGCAAGCATCTTGGACTATTTATGGTCCCTTTCTAGTCAAGGGCTTAGGTCGGCGACCTAAGGGTGCACCTGGCAGCCATCTCTGCTTACCAGGCGCGGGCCGGGGAAGCAGTCGATGTATGAGAGAAGGGTGATCCTGGCCTTTTCAAGGCCTTGATCACATTCCCTCAGTGCGGGAACCCCCACCTCCGTGGGATCTACTGCTGGTACTGGCCAAAGCTCATGGGCAGCCATTCGAACCTATGCACAGGTGTGCTCTCTCTCACCTGTCGTGGAAGACCGCCTTCTTGGTGGCTATCACGTCAGCCAGAAGGATGGGAGAGCTCCAGGCGCTTTCCATCGAGTCTCCTTACCTGGTCTTCCACAGGGACAAGGTTGTCCTCGCTCCACCGAAATTCCTTCCGAAGGTGGTGTCGGAGTTTCACCTAACCAGGTGTTGACTCTGCGGTGTTCTACCCCAATCACACCTCGGAGGCCGAATATAGGCTCCATACTCTGGACCCCTAGAAGGCGCTCGCTTATTATAAGGGGGCGCACGGCTGAAATCGGGGAGAGGTTCGCCAGCTGTTTGTCACCTACGCTGAACGCATCTGGCAGACCTGCAGCCAAGCGGACGATAAGCAGGTGGGTAACCTCCTGCATAGATCTCTGCTATAAGTTGGCGGGCATGGAGCCTCCCAGAGGATAAGAGCTCATTCTACCCGCCATACTGCTGCATCGGTGGCTGCTTCCAGGGACGTCCCTATCCAGGAAATCTGCAGGGCTGCTACCTGGAAGTCAGCAAACACCTTCATTACCCATTACCACATCGACCTTGAGTCACGCCGGGATGCTGGTATTGGGGCCTCGGTTCTCCAGTCTCTTTTTCCCAAGTAAGTATTGGGGGTGTGCGTCTTGCCTCCCTCCTCCCGGAGAACTGCTAGGAGTCTGCCAATGAGTGTGGATGAACAACATATCCATGTCCCTAGAAATACAGGTTACTCACCTGTAACAGGAGTTCTAGGAATGGTATATATTATTCATCCACATTCTACTCCAGCCCGGCGCACAACCCTGATCTTCCAGCGGGCCAGATCTGGCGTCATGGGGCGGAGCCGAGAGTTATACCACCCGGGTGGGTGGGAGGAGCAAGCTTGAAGACCTTCCGGCAAGATTTAAAGCGGCAAGGATACCTGCCAATGAGTGTGGATGAACAACATATACCATTCCTAGAACTCCTGTTACAGGTGAGTAACCTGTATTTTTGGACTACCCAAATGTACTATATAAAACAAACATCGCAAAAGTGGCAGTGCACTTGTAAAATAATTCCATCTTGTGGGTCAAATGAGCTAATAGGACCACTCGGCCTTTGGCCTTTTAGTAGTAGAAGTAGCGGTAAAATATTTATTTTTATACAGGATAAAAGTGGTGAGGGGCCCATTGGCACAGCGGTTGGATTTTCGTCTGCGACACCAGCGACCCGGGTTCGGGAACGGACTTGGGTTGCTGGAGGAACCAACAGGGAGAAGAAATGAGTGTCCGATGACGGCTCGCCTTCTCAGGGGGGAGGGAGGATACACGGCTTGGTGCCTGCTGACTCCTGGCTGAGGCTTGGGGTACAGCAGGACGTCGGCCCCAATGTACTAGGGGAGTGATGGACGTTGGCGTATGCCATGATGTCAATGGCACGTCACTCCCAAGGGGAGCAAATGGAAAAATGACGCCTGGCCGATCGGGTGACTGCCCTCCTGAACCCTCATCACCGGGCTCCCGGACCTCCATATGCCGTCCCAGCAGCATGCCAGGATCGCTGGTTGGCCTCCAGGGCCCTTCTCCTACGAAGGTAAGAGACCCGCCTGGTGAAGCGATACACCGGGGTCACTTGGGGCTGGCTGCGATGTGGGACGGTAGGGGTTGGGAGTAGCCACAATGGGGTAGTTCCTGTGGGGGACTGAAGGAGAGACCGGCCAGGCATGGGGAGGAGTCCAGAAAAAAAGTGATGAGGGATAGGATGCCTTATTTACAAACTGTCGTGTTGCACATGATTGTAAGTATACAAATATGAAATGTACAAAGGAAAAATACATGATAATAGTAAAAGAAAATTTAACTTGTAGTGATACAAGCTGTACAGACAGTTCCTACTATACAGTATCTTCTAAACACTGGGAATTCCGTGACAGATATGTAACGTACAGAACTATGGTAAGCGATATAATAACATGTAGGCACATTACTATGATCAAGGCGGTTTTACATACAATACCAGGGGCCAGATATTCCAAGGTTAATGGGGTTTGTGACCGTAGTTGTAGAAAGGCTATATTCAGAGGCCCCTGTACCGTGTGCTAAACCTGTTAGCGCCCAGGCTGTATCATAATGTTGTACCCATGCAAATGAGGGGGGCCCGTCCTGCATATGGGTGCAGCAACACATTCAAAGGTTTGCAGCGGTGGTAAATGTCACCCAAAGCAGTGCTATATACCACCGCTGAAAATGTTGTACCCATGCAAATGAGGGGGCCTGCCCTGCATATGGGTGCAGCAACACATTCAAAGGTTTGCAGCGGCGGTAAATGTCACCCAAAGCAGTGCTATATACCACCGCTGAAGACCTTGTCTTAGCCAGGTGCTAAGCCTCTGCCCCACCCCACTGATGGTGGGACAGCTGTACTGCAGCCACCCGTCTCCAATTGCCAGCATGCCAGCGAGGTTGCAGGCCCTGGTGTCCAGTAGCACCCCCGAAAACACTTGTGCCATGTATTGTACACCTCTCCCTGGTGACTAGTGGCATCCCCACCTTGATCACCCATTCTGTATATTGTACACCTCTCCCTGCTGTGTAATAGCACCCTTCAACCCCTGATCACCCATTCTGTATATTGTACACCTCTCCCTGCTGTGTAATAGCACCCTTCAACCCCTGATCACCCATTCCGTATGTTGTACAACTCTGGTGTGTAGTGGCGCCCCTCATCTGGGTGGTGTCACTAGACACTAGGGGGACAGAGGGTGCTAAAGGGCCACTGCTCACTATGCAGATGAAAAAGAAGAAGAAGAAGAAGAATCAGCATTTATATAGCGCTTTTCATACACAGTATCCCAAAGCGCTTTACAGGCAATGCTAGACTGGTAGTGAAGTGACTGAATGTGTGGTGGCGGCCATATCGCACATCATCACCCTCACACAGCCTGGATAATTGCATGAACGGGTTTTTGGGAAGGGAATGTTGGCCAGCACACTGGGAATGCTCCCTGCTCTTTGCAAAGAGTGCCCTGGGTTCTTTTACTTCCACCTGGACACCCACCAGGACAATACCAGGATGGGCAGAAGGGACCTCGGTTTAATGTCTCATCTGAAGGATGGAGCACCCCCCAATACTGTACTCGGATGCCAGCGATTTTTAGGTGCAAGTCCAATCCCAGTGTGGGACGAGAACCCACGACATTCTGGTCCACAGGCAGATGTGCTACCAACTGAGCCACGGCATGCAGATGGCCCCAAAGTGCCTAGTATGCCAAATGGGCTTATTTGCAATGTGTGGTTAAGTACAGCCAACATGGCTTTCAACTATATCCTGTCGGGTGGCACTGTTCCCTGTGGACTAGATACAGCCTAGGTCCATATCGAGGTAGAACAGTTTGACTTCATGCTGTGTCAACACGGGCCAGTATTCAGTGAGATAGCACCAGTCCACTATCTGACTGATTATAGCAAGCTAGGCTGGGTGCTGGCGAAAGTGCAGCGCAAACATTTACACTGCACTTGTGCACCTTTCCGAACATCTGAGCCCAGGTATCCGATTCGTTAAAATTGTTAAACAGCATAACGTGCACAATGATATATCAGTTCAGTATTTAGAATTGGTTTAAATAACATGAATGGCTGAGTATTTTTAATTTTGGGATCTGTGGCATTCCAGCTCTTTGGAATATAAGTATGTGCCCCCATTTTGCCATAGTTACTTTGGATCTTTGGGTTAGCTAATCTCCTGTTTTGTAGTTCTCTTAATCTGTGTCCGTGAGTTGGAAATATCATATGCAGTACTATTTTTTTCTAAATTTTCTCCTATAGGGATGTTCCCTGGTGTTTCAGTAACCCCGTGTCAGATTTATAATTATTTGCCCAGTACCTGATGGTCATTTAAACATTTCAGATCTTCAACAAAACCATGGGTTGCCATGCTTGTTTTTAAATTCCCATGGCGAGACTTAATCCCTGTTAATGAAAAAAATCTGAAAGGGGTCAGATTGTTTTATGTAGTTATAACATCCATGCTGCCGTTTAAACTGTGCTAAACAAACACAAAGACTGTGTGGAATTCTTAAGTACAAACGTGCCTCTCAACATCTGTGAGTTAAACAATAAAAATCCCACCCCATGAGGCACTGCTTGATCCTAGAAATAGCTTAATCTTAAAAGGTCATACGTTTGAAGTCCAGTAGTCTTTTTCTTTTCATTTTTTTTGTCCTGTGAGAATCAGCTGTTCCATTATGTTTGTGATGGCCTTGGTTTTACTCTTGTCGACTCTCAAGAGGCTGTTTGCCAGATTTCCAACAGACAACATTTACTGTCTTCAGAAAAGCAAATCTTGCTCATTTGGCCTAGCAGTTAATCAAAAATAAAATCAAATTTTATTTATAAAGGGCTTTTCAAAATAATCAAAACACGCATATACAATGTAACAGTTAAGGTATCCACCTTTTGCATTGGGGACTGTTGGTTCAGTTGTGACCACGTAGTCCTAATCGGTGGCCGCAAGGGTTGGAAGAGCTATCCCATGGGCACCATCTTTACTTTGGGGAGAACTTCCTGTACTCCTGGTGGGATAGCTTCCCTCTCTTTGCCTGGGGGGGGGGGGGTGCAGGTAGCTGTTCCTTGAGGAATCATGTCTTGTTCTTTCTTCGTCTCCTGTGTAGGGCTCAGAAGGCAGTTGGGAGGCACCAACACCTTGCACTGCCCCAGATATTAGGGCAAACCTGGAAGTGTGTATAACAGTAGTATTGGTGCTGCCTTTCAGACACTTACTCTGGGAATGAGTGTCATCTCTTTCCTTGAGGTCCGTAGCCACTCAGCACAGACCCCACAAATGGCCCATTCAGTGTTGTGGTACCATTGAAAGTCACGGGGGAGCTGGTACTTGTGTTTCTTGGGACTGCATGGATGTTTTATGGATGGAGGGCCTTAAGTGGTCTGAGGGCATCCCCAACTCTGGTGGCAGGCAGGGCGGGGTAGATGGATTGGTGGGATACCCAACTGTGGTAGGAAGTAGGCGTGGCAGGGGTGGGTGGATTGGCCGGATTCCCAACACTGGTGGCAGGTAGGCATGGTAGGTGTGGGTGGTCTGGTGGAATCCCCAGCTCTGGTGGCAATTAGACATAGCAAGGGTGGGTAGAGTGGCAGGATTTCCAACTCTGGTGGCAGGTAGGCATGGCAGGGATGAGTGGATTGGTGGAATACTCAGCTCTGGTAGCAAGTAGATTTGACAGAGGTGGGTGTATTGGCCAGATCCCCCGCTTTGGTGCCATGTACATGTGGCAGCGGTGGGTGGCCTGGTGGGATTCGCACCTCGTGTGGCAGGTATGCATGGAATGTTGGCATGGCAGGGGTGGGTGGATTGGCCTGATCCCCAGCTCTAGTGGCAGGTAGGCATGGCAGAGGTGGGTGGCTTGACTAGAATACCCAACTCTGGTGGCAGGTAGGCATGGCAGTGGTGGGCGGACTGGTGGGATCTCCAGCTGTGGTTGCAAGTGGGCATGACGGGAGTAGAGGGCACACTGCACCATGGTCTTCAACAACTGGTTGAAGGCATGGTGTAGTGAAGAGTGGTTTGGCTATATTGCTGCTGGGGTCCTACCTGGAGGGATGAAGCGCTGTACAGATAGGATGCCTCCATCCATTCAGGAGGGGAATGGCAGTCCTGGGTAAAACGTTTAAATGTTACTTCGATAGGCATTTAAACTAGTGGCGGGGTAGGGGTGGCGGAAGAAACGCAGGAGGCAGTGAATCCCCATGATAAAGCAGCAGTGAAGGATGGCCCAGGAGAAATGAATTCCCCAGGGGTAATGGGGAGTAGGAGAAGAGGGACAAAAGAACAGGAGGGCTGAGAGGTGGAACTGGAGCAGAGGAAACTAGTGGGGAGGGCAGAAAGAGGGAAGATAAAAAAGGGGAAGGACGGTGCCAGTGAAAAAAGGGTGAAGGAGGGACTCTAGAAAGGAGGGCAGATTAGGAAGGAGCAGGGAGGGACAAAGGGAGTGGAGAGGTATGTGCACCAACTCAAGAAGCTTAGAAAACAAAATTCCTGACCTTGAAGTTACCATTGCAGAGGCGGATCTGGATCTGGATCTGCTGCCATAACAGAATCATGGTGCACTGACAACCACAGCTGGTGTGTGGCCATACCAGGGGACAGCATGTTTAGAAAGGACAGGGCAGGGAGAAAGGGGGGTGTTCATACAAACATGCAAATTTACCAGCAGATACAGGCCATACAGTCTATCTAGTCTGCTCGAGTGTGCAGCACTTCAGCCATTTAGACTGTAGCTGCCCCCCCCCGCCTCCTCCTCTACTGATTTTCCTCCTATTTCCCTCACACCCATTCTCTGTCCACTCCCGGTTTGAACCCACCCTTTGATCCTGTCCCACCCCCTCTTGAATCTGCTCACTGTCCACAGTGATACCATAAATTCTGACAGCGCGTTCCACCCTGTGACCACCCTTTCATTGAAATAGTGCCTCCTCATTTCCCTCCTGAATCTGCTTCCTTCCAATTTCAGACTGTGTCCCCTTGTTTTCTTTCCACCTTTTAGTTGGAAAATACTTTGTGTTTACTCTGTTCATGCCCTTCAGGTACTTGAAGGTCTCAGTTGTAATCCCCCTTCTAACTTCTGTCCTCCAGGGGAATACATATTGAGCTCTCTCGGTCTCTTCTTACAAGGTTTATCTCCCAATCCCAGGATCATTTTCATTGCCCTGTGCTGCACCCCCTCCAGACGCCTGATGTCTTCCATCAAGTAGCGGCACCAGTACTGCACGCAGTACTCCAAGTGCAGCCTCACCAGGGACCTGTACGGGGTAGGATGACTTCCCCTGTCCTAGAAGTAATCCCCCTTGCCATGCACGCCAGCATTCTGTTGGCCTTTGCTGCTGCCTTTCTGCACTGGGCTGAGTGGTTCATTTTCCCTGTTACTAGTACACCCAGATCCTTCTCCTCCTTTGACGTGGATTACTGCCCTCCTCCCAGTCAGTAACTATTTCCAGGATTTCTGGCTCCCAAGTGAATGACTTTGCACTTCTTGGCATTGAACCCAAGTTGGCATGTGTTTGATCATCCTTCCAGTCTTTTTAAGTCCTCCTGAAGTACTTTGCCACACCCCCCGCCCCCATCCTGTTCTGCACAGATCTTGGTGTCTTCAGCGAAGAGGCTGATCTTACTTTTTATCCCATCTGAAATGTCGGCTATGAAAATGTTAAACAGCACTGGTCCCAGCACTATGCCCTGTGGGACTCCACTTGTTACTTTCTGGGATCTGATAATTCACCCCCTACTACTACCTGTCCTGTAACCATCTCTTGACCCATCTAACCAGTTTTCTGCCTGCTCCCAGGTTGCTCAGTTTGCTGGTCAGCTTACCATGAGGCACGAGTCAGAGGCCTTGCTGAAGTCCAGGTAAAGGATGTCCACTGCTTGACCTTTGTCCAGTGCCCGTGTCACCCAATCAAAAAAAGTCCACCGGGTTCATCTGGCAGGATCTGCCTGAGACAAACACGTGCTGTTTGCCATCCTGGAGAACGTTATGCTCCAGAAATTATACCAGCCTTTCCCTGAGGATAATCTCCATTAGCTTTCCTACAATTGCGGTAAGGCTCAGTGGTCTGTAGCTCCCTGGCTCATCCCTGGGCCCACTCTTGTACCACATGAGCCACCCTCCAATCCTTGGGCAAGCACCTTGTATCCAGAGAGGTGTTGTAACAGGTCCACCAGTGGCCCCACCAGGACCTCTGCAAGCTCTCTCAGGACTCTAGCCCTTCAGGGCTCCTCACCCATCCACCGTGCAATGCTTGGCGTTTGCGGACGGGCGGCGCCCCTGAAGCCGACGCCTGAGTCCACTAGGCCGGATTCATGTCCAGTAGAGGCGCGGTAAAGCCGTAGAACCCCCGGAGCGTGAGCGCCTTTGCAGAGTGCTTTTCCATGTACCCCTACTCCTCTAGACCCCACCTGTTCTCCATTCCCCGGCCCCCCCTTCCATCTTGTATATTCATATCTATTCATTTAACCTGACCCTCATAGATCACAGGGCTGCATTCCTTTTTATTTGTGTTCATGTTTTGGTTCTCCTCTTACCCATATGTATTTCCTTTTTGCATGTAACCAGGTGTGATCTCATTTACTCTGTATGCGCTCCTCGCCCATTTCACTGCTATTCCTTTCCTATGTATTACCATGTATCATCACACTTTATGTGCTGATGTATGATTTGTTGTACTGTTTATGACTTGTGAGATGCAGGTCCACCTTGCAAATGAGCTTGGTCAACGGTGTTCGCCTGGATAAATAAAGATTTTGATTGATTGATTGATTGAAACTCCATAAGGCCCAGGTGCCTTATCTACCCTCAGGGACTTAAAGCCCTCTAACACCCTTTCCTCTGTGATTACTCCATCCATAACTGCCTGCTCCCACCCCACCCTTCCCCTTGGGTACTAACCCTGCCCTCTCCCTGGTGAATACTGAAGAAGTACATGTTGAGTACTTCACCCTGCTCTGCTCTCTTTTCTGCCCAACCACTGCCATTCTGAGCCTAACAGTATGATCCTTAGTCTTTCTCTTCTCCCATACATACCCAAAGAAATCCTTTTCACCTTCTCTGATTCCCTGTGCTAGTCTCAGTTCTCTTGATGCCTTGGCTGCCCTTATTAGTCTACTCATCTCCCCTGGGTTCCCCACATATTCCTCCCTGTCATCCTCTCCGTTGGATCTTTTATAGATTCTAAATGCAGCCCTCTTTTTTCTCACCTTCTCCCCTACCTCTCTGTTCATCATTCAGCTCGGCTTCTTGGTCTTGGATTTCTTACTCTGGCTCTTTACAACCATGCTAGTGGCCTCAACCAAGCCTAGCTTGATGGCTGCACATTTTTGCTTAATGTCCATGTTAGGGCAAATGCTAGCTATGTGCCCCTCCAGTATTTTACCCATCCTGCCAAAGTCTGCCCTTTTGAAGTCCAGGACCTTAGTCTTTGTAGTGACTGCCTCCTTACCTAGATCGAGCGTGAGCCACATTGTGCGGTTGTCACTTCCTGCCAGGTCCACCCCCATTGTCTTTGACTTGTTCTCCATCTGCCAGCACCAGGTCCAAAATGTTTCCCTCCCTAGTTGGCTCAAGTTACCTTCTGTGTCAGGAAGCTGTCCTGGAAGGCTTCAAGGAGGATCTGCTCCCTGGCACACGGGGTAGCTGGGATGTTCCAATCCACCCCTGGCAAAAAGTCTCCAACCACCACAGTGCTCCCTTTGCCACTAAGCCTCCTTAACTGTTCTCCAAGCTCCCTGTCAAATTCCTCTTCCTGAGCTGGAGGCCGATATTCTACCCCGTCTAATCTTTGTACCCCTTGGATTGTGTAGTTACACCCAAATGGCTTCCGCCCTACTTCCCCCCCCATTACACATTATCCCTTCCCTCACGTAGATGGCTACCCCCTTTCCCATTATCCCTGTTCCTCCGGTAGATCTTGAATCCTGGGATGGCTAGGTCCCAGTCATGGTGTTGGGTTGCCCATGTCTCGGTGATGGTGGTTATGCCCACTCCCCCTTCTGCCATCATTGCCTGCAACTCTTGTTCCCCAGACTCCTAGCGTTCAATGATGCCACCCTCCATTGTGATCTTATCCTCTCTGCGCCTTTACCCTCCCCCATCCCTTCCCCTATTCGAAATTGACTCCTGCATTGCTGTGGGAAAGTCCAAAGGACCCCCTCTCCTGGTGACTGCTCACCCCTTCGCCCCCCCTTACCTAGTTTAGATAGTACTTATCTTGAATGAACTCCCCCAACTTCTGCTTTAGTACCTGTGAGCCGTCCTTGCTAAGGTGCAACCTATCCAGCTCATACAGGTCCTTTCTTTCCCATTTGTTTCCCTACTCCCCCACCAATCCATACCCCATGGACCCACACCATTCCTCCAGCTATTTATTGAAGTCTGTGATTCTCTGCTTCCTGGCTGTACTCACTCTTGGTACTGGGAGAATTTCAGAGAAGGCTACCACCCATCCCCCTGTACTGCATAGTCTCCCTACTTCCTTGAAGCTACCCTGCACCTCTTCTACAGTTTTTCCCGCCAGGTCATTTGTACCCAGATGCACTACAATGTGTGGTTTCTGCCCTAACTTCCCCACACACCTGTTAATATGCTGTCCCACTCTTCCAGATGTCATGCCTTCCATGCAAATGCTGCTTTTCCTGGCACCCCTGCCCTCCCATCTTACACCCTTAAATACTGAGCCTCCCAGAATGAGGACCTTCCCTCCTTTCTCCTTTTCCCTCCTCCCATTGGCGGCTCTTCCACTGCCCCCAATTCGATCCCCCTCACCTTCCTTCCTGCCCTTGGACCCCTGTGCCTCCCCTGAACCTTGCTTGTCCCCCATTCTTTACGTCGGCCTCTCTCTTCTAACACTCTTGCCCTGTTTGCCTGTTTCCTCTCTCTTACCACTCACCACCAGCTCTTCCTCCTCCCTTCCTGTACCGGCCACCACTCCCTCTGCCATAACACCCCCCAACCCTTGCCACTGGCTCCCTGTGATCCGTGATTTTCCCCTTCCTTTTCTTCGCTCTCCCCCCCCTGTGTTTTTCTGGCCTGTGCTGTCTGCTGTGTCCCCCCGCCCATGCTGAACCTGCCCCTCACTCTCCCCTCCAATACCTGCTGCACTGCCACGTACCTGCACTCCTCCATTGTTGCTGCTGCTGTCAGGACTACTAATTGTGTCCCCCGCCTCTCTGTTAAAACCCTTATCCTTCCTATTACCCTCCACCCTTATCTTCCCTGTGATTTCGTTCCCCACCACTTTCCCAGGCTACTCAACTTTTGGAACTTCACCAGCTGCCCCTCCCTGTGACTTACGTTCTTGCCCTGCCCCCACTCTCATCTTCCCCAGTAGTTGACCACCTTCCAGCTCTTGGCTCTTGCCTTGAGCTGCTTGCAAGTGTCTGCTCCATTTGTTCTCCCACTCTGTGTACCCTTTTGCACGCCTGATGCGACATCTGGGGAAGCCCTCCTCGGGTCTCCTGGCTCTTAGTGTTTTCCACACCCTGGCCCCCCTTCCACTCAGCTCCCTTCTCAACCATCCAGGCTTCTAAGTTGCCCCAACTGCCTACATGCAGTGCACCTCCCTGCCCTCCAAGCAGTCCCCAAAAATATGACTGCCCCACAACCATTGCAACATACCACCCGTCCTGCCTCCCCGCTTTCTTGACTGCCTGCAAACACCCTCCCTCCCCATGCCCCTCTTCTTGAATGCTTACTGTCCCAGTCACTATGACCCCCCCATCCTCCTTGTCCTCCCTGTCCCGTGTTACTACTTCTCAGCACCTTCTTGCTACTGCAGGTCTGCCTACCCCTTAAAAAGCTTACTCCCCTGACTCTTTCCCTCCCCCACCAGCGTGGCCTGCGGTCCTCCCTGTGGACACCCTGCAGACGCCACCCTTCTGCTTCATGGCACTTACACATTGGGGTTGCTCCCTCGGAAGGTGTTAAGACCATGGAATACAAGGTCACAGTGGAGAGAAGGTGAGGCTGAAGGCTCTTTGGGTTAGCTTGGAGATGGGGTTAGGGGCCTTTATTGTGCATGGTGGAGTGGTGTACCAGACACCAACACAGGGGGTGGAAATGGCCAGGGTTTGGGGGGAGGCCACAGGCAAAATAGCTAGCAAAGGGGAAATAATAATTATGGGTGGCTTTAATCTACCAGCTGCGGAATGGAACATCCGGGCAACAGCTACAGCTAGGAGCAGGGTTGTCCTAGACTCCCTGTAAGGGGCATTTCTTAGGCAGCTATTTACAGATCCCACTAGAGATGGGGCACTGCTTGATCTGGTACTTAAGAACAGGGACAGCATTGCAGAGCTCACAGTAGGTAGCCCTCTGGGTTAATGTGATCATTATACAGTGTGGGCTGACATACGGATTGGGCAGGAGAAAAACTACACTACGTCAAGGGTCCTGGACTTCAGGAGAGCAGGTTTTAGAGAAATGGGACACTGCTTTAGGAAATACTTTGAAGAGAGAATAGCCGGGGGTACAGTGGAATAGGAAAAAAGGAAGGAATAACGAGGGCAACTGCAAGCTTTTTTAATAAGCAAGGGTAAAAGGAGAAAGAGGCAACTGTGGTGCTCAGATGAGATGGCCAAGTCAGTAAGGGAGGGAAAAAACAGCTTTCAGAAGGGAGACCAAGACAGAGGCAGACAGGGAGCTATATGTAAGGAAATAAAGGGAGGCAGGAAGGAGGGTAAGGGCAGCAAAAGCTGAAACTGGGGAAAAGTAGCCTTGAAGGTCAAAAATGGGTATAAGACTTTCTTCAGGTATGTGAGCGAAAAGAGGAAGGCAAAGGGTGATGTAGTGCAGATCAGGAGACCAGGAAGGGGGGCTGTGCAAAGAAAGACCAGGAAAAGGCCAAAATAGTAAATGAATACTTCTGCTTGGTGGGGGGAAGTGGACACAAGTCCATTTATGAGAGAGGGTCCCCCGGGGTTTGGAAGCCCTTAAGGAAAACAAGGCGATGGGGCCAGCGGGATTCACCCAAGGGTACTAAAGAAACCGAGCATGGTGCTAGTTGCCTCTCTGGCAATACTATATAACACATCATTGGGGCTGGGGTGGTTCCAGCGGAATAGAGGAGGGCCGATGTGGTCCCTTTGCACAAGGGCGGAAGCAGGGAGGAAGCCCATAATTACAGACTAGTCAGTCTCACATAAGTGGTGGGGAAGTTAATGGAGTCTGTGCTGAAGGAGAGACTGATGGAGTACCTGGAGACACGTGGGCTGCAGGATCACTGGCAGCACGGCTTCATGGGGGGAGGTCATCAACCGAATCTCAGATTGCTTTGACTGGGTAACTAGGGAGGTGGATCAGGGGAGGGCAGTGGATGTGGCCTACCTCAGCTTCAGCAAGGTCTTTGACGTTGTATCACATAGGAGGCTGATAAAGAGACTTAACAGCCTGGGGTTGGGGGAGAAGGTGATGTGCTGGGTATCTAACTGGTTGAAAGATGGAAGGTGGTGGTGGTAGACGGCAGTCACTCAGAGGAGGGGAGCTTTACCACAGGGTTTTGTACTGGGTGCTGTCCTCTTCAGTGTCTTCATAAATTAACATTGCTGAGAAACTGAAGGGGAAGATGTCTTTCTCTGGATGACACAAAAATTTGCAAGACTGGACACCCAGGAGGGGATGAGATAGTGCAAAGCGACCTGGGCAAACCAGAGGAGTGGTCTAGGGACTAGCAGCTGGATTTCAGTGCCAGAAGGTGCAAAGTCATGCACCTAGGGCGGGGAAACCTGAGGGCTGTGTGGAGATTTTTTGGGGGTGGGGGGGGGTACTTACAGTTACCAAGCAAGAAGAGGGACTATAGGGTGATTATATCCGATTATCTCAGGGTGGCAGGGCAGTGTGACAAGGCAGCAGGCAAGGCAAGCCAGATGCTGTGGTGCATAGGGTGGGGGAAAACTAGCAGGAGAAGGGAGATGGTGGTGTCCCTGTATCTCTCACCTGTGAGACCCCACCTGGAGAACTGTGTCCAGATCTTCTTCAAGAATATCTCTTTCATCAGGCCAGACCTATGGAACTATAACCATCAGGCACAAGGACCACATGGAAACTTTCTTGGTAGCAGTCCATGATGGGTCGCCTATGATGATGTCTTGTGTCAACATCCTCTCTATATAAACGTGGGTAGCTCCATTCCATCCTCAGTTCTTTCCCACCATCGAGCATACTCGTCGGACTCCACGGGGACTCCGCTGCTACAGTTTACTGCTGAATCTTCAATTTTTTTAAGTTTTGTTATCTTTCACACCTTAGTAGCCATTACTTTATTTTAAAGTGAGTGCCGTCGTATGTCCGCGAAAGATGACGCTAAACTCTTCCGTTACTGCAAGTGTGGTGGAAAAATTTACTTTAATGCAGCGTTAAGGCCTGCAAGATCTGCCTGAAGTTTAATCAAGCTACCTGCTGACGCTGCCAGAAAGCCCTGCATACTTTTCTTCTCGAGCAGCAGGTAGCCAGAATGGAGAGAGCTCCAGGGATCGAGCTCCAGGTATCGAGCTTCACTGTGTCGCCAGCCCATTCCTTGGGCTCCCAGTCCTCCAGGGACTGAGAGAAGTCTTCCAGAACTCACAAACATGGGAAGAGGGAGCAGAGTAAGGATAAATCTCCCCTGTATGCTCCCAGATGCCGCTATCCTTGGCGCTGACTGCTGCAGCATCGTCGATGAGGCCTCTTGCCACTCAGACCTTAGAAGCCACAAGATCGGCTCTGGCAGTGAGTTCCACTGGACTTCCTATGGCCAGCGAAGGCCCATCGACGTCAGGGCTGCTGACACCCCCGTCGACGTCGCAAGTCCTGCTGCTTAGACCTCAGAACCTTCAAGGCTGGCTGGCAGTGAATTCCGCCAGACCTACTTCAGCCGTTGATGGCCCGCCAATGTTTGGGGCTCCAGTCTCCCCCGTTGATGTCGCAAGGTTCTCCTGCACTGCAGGCCACTGTCAACATTCAGATGGTGCTCTCCTCCTTTGTGGAGATAATACAATACCTTATACTTCCTCTTCCTACACCAGGCACAACAATGACTGGGCCTTTCAGACCAGTCACTGTACCGGCACCTGCTCCATCGTTGCGCACTACACACTCCAGGGCATCGATGTCCTCGGCTCCTTCCTTGCAGCTTTCAGAGCCTGTCAGTGAGGCTCAGGAATACAACCGTGACCTCCTATTACAAGAGGAAGAAGAAGAGGAGGAGGAAGATATGGATGAGAGTACCCCTGACAGGTTTGGCTCCATCATTTCCCCCAGGAGTGAGGACTCTCCATTGAATACTCCAAGGTCCTCTCCTGAAGACCCCTCCATCATCTCTATGATGAAGCAACTCCAAACTGCGAAGAGGTTTGATGCTGAGGAGCACGACATCACTAGGAGAAATTTTGAATTTTTTTAGAGCTGCCAGATCTTCTTCGAGGATATCTCTTGCAGCAGGTCACACCTTAGAAACTTAGCTGCCAGGCACCAGGACCACATGGAAACATTTTTGCAAGCAGTCTGTCTGGGGCCGCCCACAGCGATGTCACCATGTCGACGTTCTCTCTCCCCCCCATATAGCCGTGGGCAGCTCCACTCCCTCCTTAGTTGTTTTCCTGCCATCATCCCTCACACATCGGACTGCACGGAGCACCGTCGCTTCAGTCAACCGCCATTTTCTCGAATTTTCTATCTCAGTACCCCCCATTGCTGCTGCAGGGCATTGCTCCGACATCAGTAACCATCGATGTCCAGACTCTCTTCGTGTCTGTCCTGGACATCATGCAGAAAGTCGTCCTGCCCCAGGGACCGTCACCTGCGGGACCTTCTCGGCTGTCAGCATTGTTGCATTAGGCATTGCTGAGGCCTGCCCCCTCGCACTCGTCAGTGTCCTCTATGCCTCTTCTGAACCAGGGGATAATGATGACGATTACCATCCAGACTTTCTCCAACTGGATGATGAGGATGACAAGGATGCTGGGGCGTGGACCTCCTCGAGCACCTCCACGGCCTCCTCGGTGGGGGAGAACTCCTCTAAATACACCTGTGGTTTCCCACGGACGACCCCTCCTTCATTGCCATGATGTGGCAATTGCAGGCCACCATGGGATTTGATGCTGCAGAGCAGGACATTACTAGGTGGAATCTGACCCATTAATTAGGCTTGCCAGACTCCGCACCTCTGGTGATCCCTCCTATGATTGATATCTATGAGGATGCCACCATGGCCACTTGGTACAGACCAAACATGATCCCTCCTATGCCGAGAAAGGTGGACAAACTGTACCAGGCCCCCTCAGGGTTTTGGGTGGACCTCCTCAGGCTGATTCAGTGGTTATCAGTGCAGCCCATGATCGGTCCAGGAGACCCCAACACCTCAGCTGCCTCCCTTTGGACAAGGAGTCCAGGAAGCTGGAACTCATGAGCAAGAGGGTTTTTGCCTCTTCCACCCTCGTTATACGGGTCCTTAATTATGTGGGTCACATGATAACAAGTGCCATAATGATCTCTGGGATTCAGTCAGGTGTGCCACCTGGTCCCTCCCTGAGGGTCCCCAGATGCAGGAGTTACTCGGGACTCTTCAATCTGGTGCTGTCGTAGGCAGGCATCTCTTGAGGGCTGCCTATGACGTCTCGGCCCAGGCTTCCAAAGTGGGAATTTTTCTTGCAGAGGTACTTCTGGCTCAGGGTGTCAGGTCTCATTACTGTTGTCCAATAGTCCATACTGAATGCCCCCTTCAGGGTTTACAAACTCTTTGGGGGAGATGTACAGGACATTCTCAATGACCTGCAGGCCTCAGGCAGAACCCTGCAGTCCATTCACTCTCTCTGCCACACCCACCAAAAGAGTGGCCAGAGGGTGCCCTTTCAGCGTGCCACCTATAGACCTCGGTCTGGCACCAAGCGTGAAGTGGCTGCCGCCCTGCCTACCCCTCTCCTCAACCACCCTTAAGGCCTCAAGAGGTGGCGGAATTGGCCCGGCCATGGGCTCTGCCTCAGTCTGACTGCTTGGCCAACCCCCCTTCCGGTTCCCCAGAATTTGGTGGTAGGGGGACGTTTCTCCCTCCATCTAGATGGGTGGCGGGAGATCACATCTCATGCCTGGATGCTACGGCTTATACAACAGGGTTATGCTGTAGGATTTGTTGAGATGCCTCCAGAACTTCCTCCAAGGCCCTACACTCCCCCCCCCCACCCCACACACACACGCACTTGCCCATGTAACATGGGGGGATTCAGACACTGCTACAGAAAAGGGCCATAGTACCCATCCCTGAAGAACAATAAAAAAAGGGGGGGGGGGTTCTGTTCCCACTTCTTCCATGTCCACAGGGGACTTGAGGCTCATTCTGGACTTACGCAACCTGAACTATTACAACCAGTACAAAAAGTTCAGGATGGTCACCCTCCCAGGCCTGTTGCCCTTACTCTGGAAGGGGGACTGGATCTGCTTCCTGGACATGCAAGACACATACCTGCATGTCAAGGTCTGTCTTTCCCACAGGAAGTGCCTCAGATTCCTGTTCCAAGGGGAGCACTACCAGTTCACAGTCCTCCCTTTTGACTTGTCTTCGGCTCCTCGGGTCTTCACCAGGTGCCTAGCTGTGGTGGCAGCAGCCCTCAGGAGGGAAGGCCTTTATGTTTTTCCCTACCTACCTGGATGCCTGTCTGCTCAAGGCTCAGTCCAAGGAGCAATTGTCCTTGACCCTGACATGTACGGAGTCAGTTGGGGGTTACAATCAACCTGTCCAACTCAGTGTTGACTCCTGGCCAGCATCTTCAGTACATAGGAGCCATACTGGATCTGACCCAGGGCTCCTGATTCCCTGCCTCGAACTGTACCAGAGCGGCAATTACTTGGGCCGATGTCTTTCACAGCTGGTATGGCACGGCCAATACATATCTTAGACCGCTGGGTCTGATGGCCACAGCCATTGTCACTGCTCCCCTGGCAAGGCTGCATATATGCATTCCCCAGTGGACTTTGAGGGTGCAGTGGGACCAGCGGACAGACGACCTGGAGTAGATGGTCCTGATCTTCTCGCCTCTCAAGAAGGTTCTCCACTGGTGGATGGAACCCAGCCATTTACTCTCATGGGCTGCTTTCCACATACCCTCCCCTCATCAGATCCTCACTTCGGATGCTTCAGGGATAGGCTGTGGCACTCATCGGGCCCTTTCCAGACTGGGGGATGTGGCCACTGCTCATCAGTGTCCTCAAGATGAGAGCTGTCCTGTATGACCTGCAGGCCTTTCAGTCTTATCTGTCCCAGGGCCCGCTGCTAGAGCAGACAGACAATATCAGCGTGTTGCACTACATCATCGGGTGGGGGCACCCACTCTTACTCCCTGTGCAAGGAGGCGATGAGGGTTTGGTGTACTGGGCTTTGGATTATGGCCTGAAACTGTCAGCTGTCCATGTTCCAGGTGCCCAAAACATCCTGGAAGACCAGTTAAGCTGATCGCAGTCTAGAATGCACAAGTGGAAACTGCTCAACTCGGTGGTAGAAGACCCCTTCGACAGGTGGGGCCATCCAGAACTGGACATTTTTTGCATCCCCACTCAATGCAAAACTGCCACTTTTCTGCTCTCTCGATCCGGGGCCTGGAGTTTTTTAGAAAATGGCAGATTTGATTTCCACTATTACAACAGTTACCAGTATAGCCTCCAGTGCTTCGTCCCCTATGCATGGTCTTTCTGACATAGGAACAGTTACCCTTCTCCAGTCGAGCCTTCAGTTCCCATTACCTGCATGCCTGGCTCCTGAAGACATAATCATTGCCCGGTTTGGGGTCTCTCAAAGTGGCCGACATCCTGGTGGCCACCAGGAAGCCTTCTACCCGGGCGACTTATTCCATGAAATGGAAGCGCTTTGTTTGGTGGGCGGCTCCCCATAGTCTGGATCCCTTCACCTGCCCAGCGAACCAGATTCTAGAGTACCTGCTGTCCCTGTCTGTTTCAGGCCTGAAGTATTCTTCACTCAGGGTGCACTTTTCTGTTGTGTCAGCCTTCCATTTGCCCATTGAAGGGTGTACAGTGGTCCAGTTAGACCGTAATCCTGTTCCGGCCTGGGACCTGAATTTTGTTTTGGAGAAACTTCCTTTGGCTCCTTTTAAGCCTGCCGCAACTTGAGCGCTATGTTTTCTGTCGTGGAAAGCATTATTTTTAGTTGCTATTACTTCCGCTCATAGGATTTTTGAGCTCGAGGCACTCGTCTGAGCAGCCTTATTTGATTTTCCACAAAGGCAGGGTGCCTTTTGGCCAAAGGTGGTGTCTGCGTTTACCTTGAATCAAGCCATCCACCTGCCTGTTTATGCCGATCCATGGGAAGCATTGCTCCACACCTTAGATGTTCATAGAATTCTCAGATATGTTCATCGCACGAAGGACTGCAGGAAATCCTCACAGCTGTTTGTTTCTTTTGCCTCTAGGGAAAGAGGGTGTGCCTGTTTCTGAACAGTGCCTGTCCAAATGGTTGGCTGCCTGTATTATTTTTTGTTGTAGGAAGCACGGTAAGGAACTTCTTGGGGTGGTTAAGGACCACATTACCAGAGTCATGGCCCTTTCTGTTGCCTGTTTCAGCAGCAGAGATTTGTGCCGCTGCCACTTGGAGTATTGTCCACACTTTCACAAAGCACTGCCACTACAGTCTGGACATCGCCTGTAGAAGGCATGCAGATTTCGGCTTGGCTGTGTTGAAAGGCCTCCTCTCCTCGCTTACCGCTTTCCAGCCTCCCACACTAGTCTCCTCTGCCATACTGCTTGGGACTTGTTCCTAAGATGCAGCCTGCTGCAAGATATATCCTCGAAGAAGACAGAACAGTTACATAAAAACTTACTGTAACAGTAGATCTTCAAAAGCATCTCTTGCAGCAGGTCATGCCGTCTCTCCCTCCTTTCCCCCCTCAGCTCAGAGTTCTCTCCTGTTTCTTCTCTCCAGCATGGTGACCCTTTTGTTTCCTATACTCCTTCTGGCAGGGCTCTCCCTTGTTTCCCTCGGGAGTGCGTCCTTGTTGGATGGTCTCCGGCGAGGAACAGAGGAGGGCATGGGGCTGCCCACAGCTATATAGGGGGATGTTGACGTGGTGACATCACTGTGGGTGGCCCCCAGATAGACTGCTTGCAGAAATGCTTCTGTGTGGTCCTGGTGCCTGGCGACTATAGTTCCTAAGGTATGATCTGCTGCAAGAGATTATCTTGAAGATCTACTATTACAGTAAGTTCTTACGTAACTGTTCTATTTTCTGCCTGTTATCATTCCTCCTCTATTGGCTGCACTAAAGGATGTTACCCTAGCTGCCTGGTACAGACCAAGCTTGATCCCTGCCATGCCCAGAAAAGCAGATGAGCTGTACCAGGCCCCCTCAGGAAAACCCTTTTTCACAGGCCAACCTGAGGCTGATTCTGTTGTGCTAAAGGCAGCCCATCATAGGTCTAAGGTGCCTAAACATCTCCGTTCTCTACCCCCCAGATAAAGAGTGGAGAAAACTGGACCTCATGAGAAAGAAAACCTTTGCCTCTGCTACACTGGGCCTCAGAATAACAAAGTATCAGGTCCATATGGTCAAATACCAGAAAACCCTCTAGAAAAAGGCTAAAGTAGCAGCCCAGTCTCTCCCAGAGGGTCCCCAGAAGCAGGAGATTTCAAGGCCCTCCAGACTGGGGCTGACGCGGGTAAACACTCTGAGGTCTACCCGCAACACTTCGGATGCCTCAGCCAGAGCAACTGCGGCTGGAATCTGCCTACGAAGGCATTCTCAGCTGAGGGTGTCAGGATTTGCTAGTGATGTCCAGCAATCCATTCTGAATGTCCCTTTCAGAGGTTATAAGCTCTTTAGGTGAGCTGTGCAGGATGATATCCTCTCTGACCTGCAAGCCTTGTGAAGGACTCTAAGTTCAGTTCATTACCTCTACCACACACAACCGAGATGTAGGCAGAGGGTGCCCTTTCACAGGGCAACCAGTAGACCTAGGTCAGTGGCCAAGCAGCAGAGCAACAGCAGAGCAGCTTTGCCGGCCCCAGCCTCCTCCACAGGTGCCCACTCCAAAGCCCTTAGAGGAGGTGCAGTTGCGGCTGCCGGGTCTGCTTCAGCATGACACTTTATTAGACCCCCATCATCCAGTACAAAATCTGGAGGTGGTGGTAGGGGGTCGCCTCTCCCTCCACCTGGAACAGTGGAGAGAGGTTACAACAGATGCTTGGGTCCTGCAGTTAATAGAACAGGGCCACACTCTAGAATTTCTGGAGTTGCCTCCAGACCTTCCACTAATTCCCTCAACTTATCTTCTAGACCACATACCAGTGTTACTAGAGGAAGTACTTGCAGTGCTGCGCAAGTGGTCGCTAGAACCAGTTCCCTGGGATCAAAAGAACAGGGGGTTGTATTCTCATTTCATTCTAGTCCACAGGGGACTGGAGACCATTCTGGATTTGAGGAATCTAAACTTCTATATTCAGTACAAGACGTTCGGGAAGGTCGCTCTACAAGGCGTGGTACCCCTAATACAAAAAGGGGACTGGATATGCTCTCTGGACATGCAGGATGCACCTGCATATCAAGGTTTGTCCACCCCACAGGAAGTACCTGTTTTAGAGGGAACACTACCAGTTCAGGGTATTGCCCTTTGGCTTGTCATCTGCACCACGGGTATTTACCAAATGCTTGGCAGTTGTGGCAGCAGCTCTCAGGAAAGAGGGACTGTATGTCTTCCCCTGTCTAGATGACTGGCTGCTCAAAGCTCAGTCCCAGGAGCAACTGTTTCACACCCTAGTGCGCACCAGACAGCTGCTCAATGCCCTGAGGATCACAGTCTGCCTAAGTCAGTCTTGACCCCTTGTCAGCATCTGCAGTAAATAGGGGCAGTACTGGACACACTGCTCAGGACTTAGCCTTCCTGCCCCAGGACAGGGCGGAGCACCTCATGGCACAGGCCCAACTGCTTTACAGCAGCAGGTGTGTCACAGCCAGGACATTCCCCTTTTTTTTTGTTGCCCTAAAAATGTTGTTAAGATTTTCATTTAACAACAAAAGGTACAGTAATCACAGTGCAAAGATAACACACCACTGAGAACAATAAGCCAATAAACAGTTGAAGTAAACAGAGAGGGAACAGTGAAGTAATGGTGAACAATTTGAGGTGTACACACAATAAGAGAAATCTGATAACTCATTATAGTCAAAAACAGAGACCCAACAGACAAGCAGAAGGAAATATCAGCAGTTTAACTAAGGGGGACTATGAACCCAATAAACAGGAGAAAACAGCTGGGACATTCCTGGGATTGTTGGGCCTGATGGCAGCGCCATTGTCTCGGTACCGCTGGCCAGGCTGCACATGAGGATCCCCCAGTGAACATTAAGAGTCCAGTGGGATCAGTGCACGAACTATCTAGAACAGCAAGTTCTTAATAACTTCTGTCCGAAAGGTGCTCCAGTGGTGGATGGAACCCAGCAATTTGCTGAAAGGAATTCCTTTCTTTATTCCTTCCCCTCAGCAGATTCTCACCAGCAAAATGTTGGGGCTGGGGGGCACAACTGGGACCTCATCAGACACAAGGAACATGGACCAGAGTGGAGACTTCCTAGAAACATCCTAGAAATGAGTGTTATCTATGCACTGCAAACCTTCCAGGACCATCTGTCCCTGGGGCATCTGCTAATGCAGATGGACAACATCAGTGTTGTACATTACATAAACAAGCGGGGGGCTCATTCTTGCCCCCTGTGCAGGGAAGTGATGAGGATTTGGTACAGTGCTCTAGAACACGGTCTAGAGCTGTTGGCTGTCCATGTTCCAGGCTCCAGACCACATATCAGTGCTACTAGAGGAAGTACTTACACTGCTGTGCAAGAGGGCCATAAAACAGATTCCCCAAATCCAAAATGTCCTAACAGACGAGCTAAGCAGGTTGTACTCCAGAATGCCCAAGTGGGAGTTGCTGACCTCGGTGATCAAAGATCTATTTATCAGGTGGGGTCGTCCAGAGTTGGACCTTTTTGCGTCCCCACTCAATGCAAGACTGCTGCGTTACTGCTTGCTCGTTCCATTGCCTAGAGTTTTCTGGCAAGACACATTGTCCCCCCTCTCTCCTTTACATCTTCTTCCCCATTCCTCTGATTCAGAGGATGTTACGCTTCGGATGGAGGGCGCTACTCTAATTTTCGTGGCTCCTTTTTGGCCTTGCAAGATTTGGTTTCCATTACTGCAACAGTTGGCAGTGGAACCTCCAGTACCCCTACCCCTGTACAAGGATTGCTATCACAGGAACAGGGAACGCTTGTCCATCTAGACCTCAAGTCACTATCTCCATGCATGGCTCCTGAAGTCCTAGCCATTGCAAGATCTGGAATATCCCTAAAGGTGGCTAATGTCCTGTGGCTGCCAGAAAACCTTCCACCAGAGCCGCTTATTCAATGAAGTGGAAGAGGTTTGCTTTGTGGGCCGCTTCTCATCACTTGTATTTATTTATTCATTCAGTCATTCATTTGTTCCCTTCACTTGTCCAGTGAATCAGGTTCTGGTATACTTATTGTCCTTGTGAGATGAAGGGCTGCAATATTCTTCTATAAAAGTGCACTTGGCTGCTATTTCAGCTTTCCATGTGCTTATTGATGGCCATATGGTGGCTTACCTAGAGGTGGCCTGTATGTTCTTGAGAGGCATTTTGCACTTGAAGCCTCCCATCCACAAGTCCAGTCCTGGCCTGCGACCTGAAGTTTGTGCTGGAAAAACTCACTCTGACTCCTTTTGAGACAGACGTGACTTGTGGCTTATATTTCCTTTCTTGGAAAGCGTTATATTTGGTGCTGTTACTTCTGCTTGAAGGATTTCCAGGCTTCAGTCTCTTATGTGCATGCCACCTTATTTGATTTTCCATAAAGACAGAGTGTCTTTATGGATCAACCCTAAGTTCCTTCCTAAGGTAGTGTTGGAGTTTACTTTGAATCAAACTATCCACCTGCCAGTTTATTTTCCTGAGCATCCCAATCCAGGGGAAGCATTGCTCCATACTTTAGATGTACATGGAATACTCAGATATTGTGTTCATCGTATGAAGAACTGCAGGAAGTTCTTGCAGCTTTTTGTTTCCTTCGCCCCTGGGAAAGAGGGCGTACTGGTTTCTAAACCATGCCTGTCCAGATGGTTGACCAGCTGTATCACTTTCTTTTATAGGAAGTATGGCAAGGAACTTCCTGGTGGTGTTCATGGCCATTCAACCTGAGGCATGGCCACTTCTGTTGCCTGTTTCAGGCATGTATAAGCTGTAGAAATCTGTGCTGCTGCCACTTGGAGCACTGTCCCCACTTTTGCTAAACACTGTAGTCTAGACACTGCCTCTAGAAGAAGGGCAAGCTTTGACCTGGCTGTGCTTCAAGGCTTCCCTTCTTAGGCCTGTAGCCTCCAGCCACCCAGACTGTCTCTGTGGCAGAACTGCTTTGGACTCCATGTGGCCTGATGAAAGAGATATCCTCGAAGAAGATAGTACAGTTATGTAAGAACTTACCATAACAGTAGATCTTCGAGAGGTCATGCCGTCACGCCTCCATCCCCCTTAGAGCTTCTAAGCTCTTGTCTCTCTCTCTCTCTAGGATTCACTGCTTGCTGTTTCCAGCCTTGCCTGGTAGCAGGAACTTCAGCTGTCTCCTGGTACCCTAGAGGGAGGTCCTCTGAGTATGATCTCCAGTTGGGAACTAAGGAGGGAGAAGGGTCGCTCACTTTTACATAGAGAGGACGTCGACACAGGACATCATCGTGGGCAGCCCCTAGTGGACTGCCAGCAAAAATGTTTCTGTGTGGTCCTGGCTCCTGACAGCTATAGTTCCACAGGTGTGCCTGATGAGAGATTCTCTTGAAGATCTACTGTTATAGTAAGTTCTTACATACCTGTGCTTTCTGGAGGCTGCACCTCTGCAAGGACATCGACAGGGTGGAGGCAGTTCAGGGGAAGCCTACAAAAGGTTGCTGGGGTTACATAAACCATACGAGGAGAAAATGGGAGCTCAACATGTACTCCCTAGAGGAGAGCAAAAGGAGATATGACCGAGACCTTCAAGTGCCTTACTGGGGTGAACAAGTTACCGGGGGGGGGGGTCTCTTTAATAAGTGCAGGAGCACCAGAACACGAGGGCATGCTATGAAGCTTCAGTGGGGATGTTTAAGAGGGTTGTGAGGAAATACTTAACAGATAGGGCGGTGGATGCCTGGAACAGCCTGCTGGAGGGGGTGTTGGGGTTGAAGACAGTAGGGAGTTTTAAGCATGCGCTGGATAGGCACATGGGGATAATAAACAGGTTAAGGGAGGAGGGAGGGACACCTGTAACTAAACAGAGTCTGGGGTGTAGTGTTAGGCAAGGAAAATGAGGCAGACTAGATGGCCAGCTGGTCCCTTTCTACCAACATATTCTATGTTTCTGTGTTTCATTCCACTAGATATACTACTGCCTCAGTGGTCACTTCCAGTGATATCCCCACAGAGACATGCAGGGCTGCAAACTGGTCTAAAGTGCGCACTTTCATCTCCATTATAGCATCGATGTACTGAGTTGTCAGAATTCTGCTTTTGGGTCCTCAGTCCTCCAGTCTTTATTCGCCAAATAAGACTTGCCTGCCTTGCCCTCCTCCCCAGAGGACTTCTAGAAGTCACCCATTGTGTGGATAGTGAATTGAATCCATGCCTTTAGAAATATAGGTTACTTACCTGTAACTGTAGTTCTAAGAATGGTATTCCGTTCATATCCACTCCATCCACCTGACCTTCCTAGGCAATGTGGCACCTAGATCACTATTTCCAGCATGCAAGATCTGACATCACTGGGCAGAGCCAGAGGATACACCACTCAGGTGGTGGGAGGTTAGATTTTAGACATTCCGATGACTCCACTGTCTCTGGTAAAACTGCCATTGTGTTTATGTGAACTGAGTACCACTCTTATGAACTGTGGTTGTAGGTAAGTAACATAGCAGTTACAGAAGAACTTACTGTAACAGTAGATCTTCAAGAGAGGTTCCCGTAGTAGATCTTAACTGATAGGACTGCGCTGTCTGGCTTCAGAACCAGACAGCAAACTTCAAGCTAGCAATCTATGGCGGGGGACCGCCACTGGCGTCACATGATGGGACATCAGCATGACAGTATATAGGGGGTGGTCCCCACACCTGTCCTCCAGTTCTTCCACTGGAAGATCCCTGTAAGGATGATGGGAGAAAGGAGCATAACTCCTAGAGCCCGGAGCTGCTGGTAAGAGCCCTGAAAAGGGATAGGAAAAAACAGGAGCTGGGGGAAGGTAGGAGGGAAAACATGACTTACTGCAGGAACCTCTCTCGAAGATCTACTGTTACAGTAAGTTCTTGTGTAACTGCTATCTCTTACTTCAAGAGGGTTCCTTCAGTAGGCCTTCACTGAGGACTGAATACCAAGCAGTTAAGAAAAGTAAGTCGGAAACTGCGGTCCGGGAGGCAGAATATCTACAAACTAGAGAGCTAGTTATGATAATAGGCCTTGCAGGACAGCAAGTCCAAAACAGGCTCTGTGCTAGAGGCAATGTCCAGACTGTAATGCTTGGTGAAAGTATGGACTGAAGACCAAGTGGCCGTGTCACAAATGTCTGAGGCAGACACAATTTGCAAGAAGGCCATGGTGGAAGCAGCCATGGCACGCGTTGAGTGACCCTTAACTTCCCCTGGAAGGGGTTTCCCATACTTCTGATAGATGAACAAGATGCAGTTAGTCAACCATTTGGACAGGCCCTGTTTTGAGATAGCCTTACCCTTACGTCTGGGTGCAAAAGCCACAAACAACTGGTCAGATTTGTGCACCTCCTTGGTCTGAGAGATCTAGCATCTTAATATCCTGTGTACATCCAACGTGTGCAAAAGGTATCTCTCCCCCCCCGGGAATACTCTGGGATAATAAACCGGCAGTTGAACATGAACATCTTGGTTCAAAGTAAATTCTGAAACTGCTTTCACAAGAAAGGAAGGATTAGTCCGCAGAGCCATCCGGTCTCTGTGGAAAATGAAATAAGGCTCCTTGCAAACGAGGGCCTGGAGCTCTAAAATTCTTCGAGCTGAGGTAATAGCGACCAAAAAGAGCACTTTCCAGAACAAATAGCGCATGTTGCAACTTGCTGCCGGCTCAAAAGAGAGCAAAGTAAGTTTCTCCAAAATAGAATTTAAGTCCCGGGGAGGGGGGGGACTGGACTACGGACTGGAGGTTTTAAGTGGAGGATCCCTTTCAGAAAGGTTTGAGACCTCCAACTGCGCTAGGGTTTCACCATCTACTGGAAGGTGATTGGCGGAAACAGCGGAAAGATGGGCCTTCAGGGGAGAGTAGCTGAGGCCTGAATCAGACAGGTGCAAGAGGTACTTGAGGACCTGGGGCGCCGAGCAGGAGAATTGGTCCAGGCCCTTGGCCATGGCCCAAATGGTAATTCTCTTCCACTTCATGGCATATGTAGATCTAGTGGACGGCTTTCTGGCCTCCACTAGAACCTCGGTGACTCGTGCGGAGACTCCAGAATGTGAGCCTGCTGTGTCCAAAGATGCCTCACATGGAAGTGGAGAGGCTTGAGACTTGGGTGCACCAGGCTGCCCTGCTGCTGAGACAGAAGGTCGTGAAGGACAGGAAGAGGTGCTGGGGATTCCGCTGCCAACTGTTGTAAGAGAGGGAAACAGATCTGCTGCGGCCAGAGGGGAGCTGTGAGAATCATGTGACTGTCCTCTGCTTGGAGCTTCAGCAGAACCTTCTGTAGAATTGGAAAGGGAGGTAAGGCATACAGAAACCTCCCTATCCAACAAAGAGATCACACGTCTCGCCAAAAAATACCATGCCCAGGAATGAGCAAGCAAAAGTTGGGTAGTTTTGTGTTGGATGGAGAGGTAAACCGGTTTATTTTCGGCTGACCCCATTGATCAAAAAGATCTTCCACTACCTCCTGCTTTAGTTCCCACTCATGTACCCGCACGACGGTGTGGCTGAGACTGTCCGCCAGGATGTTGTGAACGGGACATGGACTGCTGTCAGAAACAGGCCGTGCTGGACTGCCCAGTACCACACCCGCATCACCTCCCTGCAGAGGGGGTACGATTGGGTGCCTCCCTGCTTGTTTATGTACTAGACCGTGGCAGTGTTGTCAGTCTGAAAAAGGAGTGTTCCCGGTTGCAAGAGGGGATGGAATGCCTGGAGAGCACAGAGCACTGCCCTCATCTCTAGGACATTGGTATGTAAATGTTCTTCTTGTGGGAACCATCTCCCTTGAGTTCAATGGTCTCCCAGGTGGGCTTCCCAACCTTGACCCGAGGCATCAGTTGTGAGGGTCATGGAAGGAGACGGGGGACAGAAACGGGCCCCCGAGGAGAGGTTGGACGGCTTCTGCCACAAGAGGAAATCCTTCTTCATGCTGCTGGATATCAGGACTCTGTGGTCCAAGTCGTCTGAGCATTGGTCCCACTGGACTCTGAGGGTCCATTGGGTCACCCTTATATGCAGTCTGGCAAAAGGGACTGTGGGTATGGCAGCCGCCATTAGACCCAACAGGTGGAGGACGGAGCCTGCTGTGGTCCAGCGAGAGTTAGACACAGACAAGGCTTGTTGAATCAGAGTATCTGCCCTGTCCTGAGGTAAAAAGGCCCTGCCCTGGACTGTATCCAGCACTGCGCCAATGAACTGGAGGTGCTGAGAGGGAGAGAGCTGAGACTTGGGATAGTTCACAGTGATTTCAAGCTGGGAAAAGAGGCCCAGAGTGGTGGAGAGTGCCTCCATCAGACTGTCCTGAGATGGGGCCGACAGCAGCCAGTTGTCCAGGTAAGGGAACCCATAAATTCCCTTGCGATGCTGGGCCACAGCTAACACCGCCAGGCACTTGGTAAAAACCTGGGGTGCTGAAGAGCGGCCAGAAGGAAGGGCCTTGAATTGCTAGTGGTTCTCCTGAAAGGTGAACTGAAGGAAACAGCGGTGGGCCTGGAGGATGGAGATATGCAGGTAAGCATCCTGCATGTCCAGAGAGCACAGCCATTGGTTCTGCTGGAGCAGGGGTAAGAGTCCCTGGCGGGTAAGCATGCGGAACCTCTTGTATTCCACAAAGAGGTTGAGCAGGCTGAGGTCCAGGATGGGCCTCAGACCACCCATCTTTTTGGGCACCAGGAAGAAATGGGAGTAATACCCACTTCCTGTCTGCCCTGGAGGAACCAGCTTTATGGCTGATTTGTCTAACAGAGCCTGGATTTCCTGCTGAATGAGAATCAAGTAACCTGACAGGTAGTGAGACCTGCCTGGTGATTGTCCAGGGGTCTGTCCAGGAACTCGATTGAGTGCCCTCTTGCGATGAGTTGAAGGAACCAAGCATCACCAGACAGCCGATGCTACTTGAGGTGGGGTGTCCACCTCGGCAAACCTTCCCCCCAACAGGCTCCTCTGAGAAGACGGGAGGAGGTGGAGGGTGTCCCATAAAGTCAGGAGGCGGAGAGGAGGGCCACTTTGCTGCCTCCAGCGGCCTTTTGGGCTTTTGCCTGAGGGGTCTGGGCGCAAGAACCAGTGGTGTGGTGTTTACCCTGGTGTCTGTTCTGGTTCTGTCTGTTCCATCTCTTTTGGGGTCAAGGAAAAGGCTGCTTGGGTTACTGGCCTGAGCGATACATAGAGCGGATGTCCCGTAGGGATTTGCTGCTTTCCTGTAGTTCGGTTATAATATCTTTTGCATCGCCTCCAAGCAGGACGGAACCCCTGAAGGGGGCATCCAGTAGAGTGATCTGGACATCTTGTGCCAATCCTGCAAGACGGAGGCATGCCAGATGTCTCAAGCAAACTCCTGAAGCTGTGCATCGAGCCACCGAGTCCACTAGTCATAGGTGACACGCAATGCATGGCGGCAAGAAGACTTGTTAAGTCTCACTTTGTCCATCAGCTTATTTCTGAATTCCTCATCCGGAATAGACCGAATCTCTTTCTCCACGTCAGTCAGAGCCGACTTCTGGAAAGAGATCATGTGGGCCACATGACTGAGAGACCAGATAGCACAGGTGGAGGAAGCGTAGACCTTGCGGCCGTATTGGTCCATCTGCTTGGACTCTTTGTCTGGAAGTGAGGCACTCAGATGTTTTGGTTGAGCCGACCTATCGTGAGCCGCTGTGATAACTGTAGAGTCGGCCTTGTGTTGACTCGCAAGGTGGTTGGCCCCTTTCGGGGATGATAGGTCCTGTCGGCCTTTTTAGAGACCACAGGAATGGAGAATGGTTGTTGCCAGATGGTGGACTTTAGGTCCTCGTGCGGCCCCATCCAAGGTGGAATGGGTAGGGGATCTGCACTCCACACTTGTTAAGTCCAGGTACTCAGCTAGCCTCTTCCTTTTTAGATCCATCTCCTGGGATACTCAACCGCAAGCTTACTGGATGGATCTAAGGAGTTCTGCAAAAGATGGGTCCTCTGGCGGAGATTTGGGAGACTCCTTGGGTTGTAGTTCCATTGGGGAATGAAGCTCGGAATGAATTTCAGAGTCAGAGTCATTGTCCCAAAGTAGAATCCTTCTGGGAGGAAAACCCCTGTCATCCTCTGACCAAGGTGGGAGGGTGAGTTGGTGACCTATTTGCCGGAGCGGATGGCGACTGTGGAGGAGGAGCACTCACCAAGGTGGACACCCCACCTAAAGTAGCGTTGGCTGTCTGGTGATGCTGGGTAGAAGGGGACCGGTCCCAGCGCTTTTCCTCCTTCTTTTTCTTGCACTCTGAGGTGGGTGAAGATAAATGTTCCCGCAGCTCCTGGAGCTCCTTTTCTATCGATGCAAGGCCTTTTTTTCAAAAGGTGGGCATCGAGGGCTTTCTGGTGCCTGACACATGTGGCCTTGTTGAAAGACTGGCAGATGTTGCAGTCATCAACAGATGCAGATGTTTAGGGACTAAGCAGAGGATGCAGTGGGAGTGATTGTCTCCGTGCGGATTCTGAACACTGCACTGCGAGCACTTCTTCATAGATTTACGTGAAGACATGCATTAACTAATTAATTAAAATAGAGAAAGGGCTTGGGGAGGAGAACAGAAATACTTGTAAAATGGCGGTCGACTGTAGCAGAGTTTACCATGAGGTCTAACGTATACAGGTAGATGGGAAAGAACTGGAGGGTGGGCATGGGGACTGCCCCCTACATATTGTCACACCAGCGTCCCATCGTGTGACACCGGGGGTGGTCCCCTGTCATGGATTGCTAGCTAGAAGTTTGCTGTCCAGTCCTGATGCCAGGGAGAGCAGTCCTATCTGTGAAGACCTACTGCAAGAACCCTCTCGAAGTAAGATCTGTATATTCAGATTCCTCTGCCTGGGTTGGAGGGGTCTAGGACATGATGCAGAGGTATCTCCCATTGACCCCCAGGGAGGGGGCTGCCTGCATGCACACTTCTTTCTTTCTTTGAGGAAGGTGGTGGTATTGACATTCTGGGTGACTACCTGATGTCAGCCACCTCGTGCCCTCAGAAAGATGCTGCATGGGTCATTGGCAGATGCCAGGGGAAGTGGCAGCTGGCACACAAACACACCCACCTCTGATGTACAGAAGGATTCCTACCATGCCACCCACCTCAGGAGCTGCAAAAACCTGGCTTCCCTCCTCACTTTCCCCGCCACTTTAGGAAGACACCTCAGTGACCAGAAAGCACGTGACAACTGTTGGGGCCCCGCTGTGTGAGAGTAAGCCGTGTGTCATCGAGGCACAGGTCAGGAAGCATAGGAAAACCAGGAGCAGTTTCAACATTCACAGATAGCATTTTATTTTTCTCAATTAACGGCAAAATAAAAAAAAATTGTTCAGTATAACTATTTACAAAGGCAGTACAGAGAAGACAGTCCTCCTTCTGAGTGTTTCTTCTCAGTTTCAAATCTCAGTCTCTCTCTCTCGCTTTCTCTTGCAAAACATTGCCGCTCTTTTTGTAACAAGTCTTTGCATGAGCTCATTAAGGAGACTGTTTTATTTCACAGAATGTTCTTGTCAGTTTCCAGTGTTCTTGCAGGTGCAGCAAAAAGAACATAATGACCCAGAACTGATCTTTTGTTGACAGATCTGTAAGGTTTGCACACCAGCATCTCAGTTTAACCTCATGAGTTCCAAATACTTTTTTTGCAGTCATTTCAACAGTATAACTATACACAGTTTTAAACAAAGGGATCCCAGTATTAGTGACATTTCCACATAAAGATTCACATATATTTCTGTATGGGGGGGCAGAGATAGCAATAGGCAGAGAATTTCGAAACCGTAAGTGTGATCAGTTCCTAGGTCTCACAGGAAAATTTGGTAGCGCAACCAGACAGAGAAGAGACAGAAAAGGAGAGACTAGAACAGATCCTTGCATTTAACCTCTTTCTGCATAACAAATTGGGCAGGGCCTTATTCAACTCTGTCACACCATGGAGTACCAGCTGAAAACTGGGGGGGGACCTGGGACGATACCCACCAGGGTGAGTAGCAAGAGGGGCAGCTAGTGATGGGGAGAGCCCATAGGAACAGATTACAGTTAGTGTAATAAGGAATAAATTGCAACAAACAAAAAAAAGTATAATATACTGTTCGTGTAACACTTACGGTTTTTCCACCTTCTCCCTAGTATTCCTTATGCAATGAGCCTCTGATTGAGCTGTCGAACCCCGGCGCCAGCGGTTCCATATTCTACGTTACTAGCGATGATGAGTTCATCATAAAGACAGTGATGCACAAGGAAGCAGAGTTCTTGCAAAAACTACTTCCTGGTTACTATATGGTATGTACAGTGACAAGGAGGCTCTTCAACATTCTAAACAGCATCGCACAGAAATAAGTTGAAATCCAGTATCAATGTGCATTATTACTGCTCTTTTTTTCTATACAGATATTTATCGTCTTTTTTCCCCATTTTCTCCCCGTCCCCAGGCGTGTGCTTGGAGGTACACCAAGCCCTGAGGCACCCTCCTGCTACAGTGCCGCCCCTTCCCGCCTACGCTACCCACCGGACCTCCACCGGTGGGGCAGAACTATGGGGAGACCACGACCACCCAGAGAGGAGAGCTGCCTTTGGCTGCTCAATCCTGCTCCCATCCCCCGGTGGCGTCTCTCTGATGACCCGAGGTTGTTCCCAAAATGCAGGTCTCTGGTGTGGCATGAGGTAAGGCCTCCAGGACCTCAACCCTTAGCATTATTACTTCTCTGAAGCAGGGACTATTTTTCCCATTGCTGAGGCCCATTAGTAAATATAGAAAGCAGATGTATCCATGTAATACTTAAAAGAGGACAGTACATTTTTTTTTTTATTAATCAACTAATCAAGCTTATTGGCCTCTTGAGCCGTCCCCTTATTTTATTGGGCCCTTACTGGCCCCGAGCTTGATCACCCACTCCCACCACCATCAGGCCAGTAGGGATCCACACAGTGTGGAGCCTGCGGAGCCGAAGACCATCATGAGACGGTTCGAGGTGCATGGCATTTTCCTTCTCCCCCCACCCCCTTTCCTGGTCCCTCCCACTTCCCCTAATGTCGAGTGGTGCTTCTGGTGGCCTTGGTCCACCGCATAGACTACGTTGACGACACCCCTTGCGGAGGAGCAGCTCCAATGTCTCCCATCACTGCTGTCTTGTACTTCACTTGGGAGCACTCCCCAGCCGTGGCTGTATTGATTCTGTCTCTCCAGGCTCACTTTCGAACCCGGATCACAAACATGGAAGTGCGATGCACTTCTGCTAAGCCATTGGGCTGCCCCAGAAATTTAGTTTTTTTTAATTTATTGTACTTTTTTGCCCTTTCATCTTAACCTCCATAGACTTTCTCGCTCTCCCAATAGCTACATCACAAAATGTCAGAGCGCAGGGACACAGCTGGCAATGAGGAAAGTGTAAAGGGATCATGCAGCTAGCCCCTCGGGGGGGGGGGGGCAAATTATGATCCCTTCCCTTCCTTTGAGGATAATCTGAAACAGTTGAAAGTGGCATTGAGGAACTCCTATAGAGGAATGACGGGAAAGGTTCTGTTTAAAAACAATGCCGCATCTGCCATCTACTGGCCAAACTGCAAAATTACAATTGCTCAATATGACTACTTTCTTTTTCTTATTTATTTATTTATTTTACCGTTTCTCATTTTTTACTTCAACGAAATGATTTCTTGACTGTTCATAATGGACCCATTTTAAAATTGCATTGACACACTCCAGGGTGTGCTTTGTGCTGGGATAAGGACTCTTCTCATGCTTCAGCCCACTCGAGACATGCCGTTATCCCAGAACAAAGTGCACCCTGTCATGCCTTGTTGACTGAATTAATGAGGGGTGGCATGATGGCCCGTGGGAAGCACTTCATATGTCCACACAGCTGACCTGGATTCAGGATGAAACTGCGTCTCTGCAGCTGGCTGGTCAGGCTGGGAAGAACGTTGCCTCACGGCACTGGAATGTGAAGTGCATCGTTTGTCCACATGAGTGCTACGGCACGGGCGATCACAGTGCAAGCTTCCCCACGCTGCCATGACATTGTGCTGTAACCGTCATTAAAGGATCACCACAGAGGTGAGAGGGTGGTTCTGACTACATGCCCATTCAGTTCTTGGCTTTTCATGTGACACCACCAAGAAGGGGGGGCAACTATTGCCAATAATGTTGGTGTTTTTGTGATGTGGACATCTGCCGACTGGGAACTGGACTGAAACCACCACAGCTCATTTCACGTAGGCCACTGAACTTGTGATAATGACCTTCAGCTACTGCTGACTTTGGCTGGAATTGAACCGGTGACCTAGAAGTGAAAGGCTCTTTAACCCATAACCAGTCCACAGAGCCGTCCCAAGGTACCAACTAGCTGGTACAACATAACAAAATGCTACACAAAACAGGGGGTAATGAACCATTTTGAGAAATGCTGAGCTTTAGACGGCTAACCATTTTTGTGTGAGTCCATGGCATAGTCAACAGTTTTTTAACTTTGCTAATCATTCTGTGCCAAGTGCCATGCCTTTTGACAACTGATTAGCACTTCCATGCGTCAAACTGTGAATAAATTTTTCAGCTTATTTAAAACTCTGCATCCAGTTCCATAAGGAAACACGAGTTTGTGTACTTCAGTAGACAAACTATTGTATGCTCACGTTTTTGCAACTACATTTGTGTGGTATTGGCAGAGGGCATTTGTTCTAAGATACTAACATACTAAAATGCCAGCAGAATAGGCCTAATGGTCTTTCGTGTCTGCTCGTTTGGTCAGTCCCCAACCTGGGGAAGATGGAATATATGTTCTAATAAGCTGCTTTAGTTTTCTTAAAACAGTAAGTAGCTGCAACTACTGTTACCCTAACAATGAAACATTTTAAATGGGAGCCCTTTCTGCAGTTAATGGTGTCGTTCAGTAGGAAATGAAAGATCCCGTGGCCTTTTTTGCTGTAGTGGATAAAACTTGCCCAGCATGCCCCCTCCCTCAGTAAAACTGGGTATTTGCTGACAGAATGGTGTGGGATGTGGCAGGAACATGATGGCAGCTCTGTTCGACTGCAGTTGGGGAGCTAACAGCCGGCTTTGCAAAGCAGTTTGAGACGCAAACATCAGAAAGTGATAAATGTCTTTACTGATGGGCTGATGTTTTAAAGAAAAAACACAGCAGCCCACCTTAGGATGCCTGGGCTGTGTTGAGAAGTCAGTTTCAGGTGCTATGAGGTTTTCTTTCCTTTTGTGCCCCCCTTTCACTTTTTAAGGCTTATTGGCCATTGGGTTGACATCATTAAGACACACCTCTTAGCTGTCCCTGATTATTAATTTAGCCCCCCAAATTGCTCTGTCCCTGGTCTGTTCCTCGTGAAAAAGGTGCTGTTCACACTGAGAATGTACTATAAATTCAGACTTCAAACAGAAATGCACATTCTATGATGCACAAAAACTAACTTTGAACAAATAATTACAGCGCTTTCCATAGTTTTCTGAGCTTGTATTTCATTGTTGGAGTGTGTGTCCCTCATTATGAGGTCAGTGTCTCATATTTTGAGCATTATTATCCCTCATTCAGTGACAAAAGAGTGAGAGGTATGAATTAAGGGCATATGGGGCAGGGAACAGCAGTTTTCAGTAAGAGGGGTGATAATTCCTTGTAATGGATTTCAAAATTAATGTAAAAAAATCCTCCTTTCTCTGGTAGAATCTGAACCAGAACCCCAGAACCCTGCTGCCTAAGTTCTATGGGCTTTACTGTGTGCAGTCAGGGGGGAAAAACATCCGCATGGTGGTGATGAACAATGTCCTGCCGCGGGTGGTGAAAATGCACTTGAAGTATGACCTGAAGGGCTCAACACACAAGCGAAGGGCGTCGAGAAAGGAGCGAGAGAAGCCTAGTCCCACCTTCAAGGACCTGGACTTCGTGCAAGACATGCAGGATGGATTGATACTGGATGCAGACACCTACAGTGCCCTTGTGAAAACACTGCAGAGAGACTGCCTGGTAAGGAATTACAAAAAGGTGACCTGTAACTTGTAGTATCTAGGGTGGGTGCAGTTTACATTTTTAATGCATTTTTAGTGAAATTTTTAGAAATGGGACCATCCTGCAAACCTTTATTTTATTAATACTGTAAACTTTGTCTGGACCCCTCATTTTTTTATTTATACTTTTTAACCCCCTTTCACCTCAGCCTGCCTCATGCCCTCTTAGGGCCACCTGGAGCCCCCCAGCCCCATCACCCCAGCTTTCTCCCAGGGACTGCATTGCTCCCTGCACCCACAATATTCCCTCCCCATGATGGAGGTCCTCGTGCTGGTCTGTTCCCTAGGAAAGGCTAGCATTGTGTGCAGGGAGCTAGCCTGGGTTGGTGGGAGCAGGGTCTTCAAACTTCTACGTGACCATCATTCTGCTTTGGCTATGGTGTTTTTTTTTTTCCAGTTTTCTGCCCCCCCACATGGATGTGTACGCCAGAGCCGACTGGATGCAGGACATCTATTTGGCTCAGCGAATGGTATCCCTCCATGCCCCTGCTCACACTTCAGCCTGTACTGCCACCCGTGGTCACCCAGGTGGCAGTCACATGGTGGTAATGGGTCCCCCCTCCCATCTGGGGAGAAGCACATCCTGTAGGATGCTCAATCCTCCCCTCCCCGGCCAGCCCTCCTATGACCCAAGCTCATTCCTGAACCGTGGTCATCGGTGATGGTAGCGGTACCATTGCGCTGACAGGGAAACCCGTCTGGTCTCCATGTTGATGATCCCTTGCCCCATCACTCACCATCTCTTGGACTTACCTACTCCTTGGTTTCACCAGGAGTTGCCCTCCCAATCGGGTCATGGGAGTGACCCTCAGACCCCCGCTGAAATGGAAATCAGGTGTAGGTGGGAGCCAGATTTGCCTGGCCTGTAGGGGGATCAGTCATCTGCAGTAGGTGGAGGGGAGGGTCCAGCTTGTGTTCCCAATTCCACATGACGTCAGTGGCTATGGGTGGACAGGCACATGCCCTCCCCATTCAGTGCCTCCTGCAACTTCGCCTCTGGTCATCCATGTGGCACTTTCCCAGCAGCATCTAACACCTCCCCCCACTCCCAAGAAGGAGTGTGCCTGGTGGGATGCTCAATCCTACCTCCCCTCTAGCTAGCTCCCAATGACCCATGCTCGTTCTTAAACCCAGGTCGTCGGCATTGTGGACAGTAGTGCTACCAGAGCGCCAACTGTTGGACCCAGTGAATGTTTTTTCATATGGGGTGCAGAGCTGACAATGGGCAGCAGTCTAAAACTGTTCCTGTTCCATCTCCTACACACCAGTGTTGTATGTAGTCCAGCTACATGTAAGAGACGTGGCAGGATGCTAGCTAAATCTGTTCTGAGCCAGTTAAGTTCAGTTTGCGTGCTGGAACTTACTTCCTAGATATCCCTCAGAAAGTAATCCTTTTATAATGTCTGCACTAGATAGTAAAGATGAATGCAGAAAGGTATATACAAACAGTTCTAATTCAGTTTCGACATGAGAAAGCTTTTAATTTCACAGTTATGGTAAGGTGTAGTTCACAGTTATTGCATGAGGACAGTCATAGTTTGCATCTTTGAGAAAAGTGTAGTTTGCAGGTATTGCATCAGATCTGTGAATTAGTTGTTTTTAGTTTTAGTTGCTACATTTTTACATCCCTTAAAGGGAAAGTCCCCTCAACCTATTTTCTGTATACCTGTGTAGTTTGTAGGCATGAACAATGGTTCCCTCTCTTGCATCCCCCTAATTTCATTCTAATTTACATATAAATGAGGTTTCTTCACTCTGTTTTGCCCTGCAGTGAAAACCTGTTTGTCTCCATATCAAAGGTCATGATTCCACTCATGCAAGGCATCATGGTAGTTGTTGATGTGGACCTATACAAGCCAGCGGAAGTTATGCTCTCATTCAGTTCTATAACCTGTCTTTTGAAGTTCCTGTATTCTCTGAAAGCATTTTTTTCTAACTCAGACACACTTTAAACTACAGAAAACAGCAGGGCACTTAATATGCCTGGAAACGTTCTCATGGCCAGCAGAAAATAAGAACATAGGGACTGCAGAGAACAGCAACAGCACTGACTAAGCAAGCGATAATACCTGACAGGGTGGCCGGTATTGGGCAATACTGGACCGCCCAGGGGCATAATGAGGCCCAATGCTTCAGGTGGAGGGCCTTACAGCCCCTGGAAGGTCTGGTATTGCCCAATACTGCCCACACTTGGAGAGTGCTATTGCACTTAGAAAATGGGTCAGAAGGTAAAGTTCAATAAAATCTGTAAATAAATAAATAAACAAAAAATTGTAGTTCAGTAAATAAAATGCCTTTTGTTGTAAAGTAGTTCCTCTGTTGGCATACATACCAGTAGAGGGCGCAGCTATGTGTTAGACATGATTTTTGACTGTTAGGTAGTTACAGTGCTGTCCCAGTCTTTTACTGTGCAATGCCAGCATCATATGGATTCCTTCGCGCACCCCACCTCCCCCCACTCCCAGAGAAAACGTTATGTGTGTGCCAGGCTGACAGCTAGACATCGGAAGCCAAAAAGAAGAGATGAAGCGATGCCTGTCAGCGAGACATCAGGCATGGTCTAGCGATACTGACGTTTACCAAAGACTGGCCTGGTGTCAAGCTGTAAAAAGAGATAGATTTCTGAATTTTATAGTGGTTTTGCTGTGCAGTTTTGAGCGAGGGTACTCAGCAGGGCTATAATTTTAACACTAAAAGGATCAGTAGAATCAGGTTGAGGAGCAGTGGCAGCACTTTTCGTAACTACGACTCCCCAGAGGTGGAGATGTGTTGCCGGCTTGCACTACCTACCAGATCAGCTGGCCTTTGAGGGAGTGGGGGACAGGAGTAGATCTGTGACATTGCAGTGGTCGGCTGTGGTTGAAAAGGTTTATTTTATATGAAAAAATTGGTTTTGTAGCCGGCCTGGTGGCGCTGAGGGTTGAGGCACTGGACGTCACACCTTGCACCACGCTGGCAACCTGGGTTCAGGAACGAGCCCAGGTCGTCGGGGGTCGGCCAGGGAGGACTAGGATAGAGCATCTGTAGACTGCTCTCCTAGTGCTGGGGTTGGCTAGGACATTTCACCGCGCTGTAGCGGCCCCTGGGGACGCCTGGAAGCACTACTAGCATTGGTGATGTAGAGGGGGAGTGCGGTGGACGTCAGCATGTAGTGCCTGGACTTCATTGCACATCCACGCTCAAAGGGGGGCCAACTGGAGGAAAAATGGCTGGGCGCGACTGTGCAGCTTGATGGCCGTGATCCGAGCCGCCCAGAGTACTTTGGCGGAGTTCTGTTGGGGAGGGTTCCGGGGCTGTCCTGGCTGGTAGAGGCAGAGGGGAGCCCTCCAGCAGAATGGCATTATGGCCGTCCCGGATACTCCTGGGTGCAGTTCGAGCTACCCAGCTCTCCGGGTGGGTGGAGCCAGTGGCTGGATGCCCCAAGCTGCAGTGTGCCGCAGCGCCGAGATGAAAATAGTCATGATAAAAAAAAAAAAAAAAAAAGTGCTTTGTTTGGGCATTGATGGTTCTAGGGATGAGGATATGATGTTCTATCCACACTTTCTGGCAGTGCCTTTCCCATTAAGACTTTGCCAGAACGTCTTCAAACTGGCTCCTCCCGGGTGGTAACTCTCTCAGCTCCACCCCACGACGCCAGATCTTCCTTTCTGCTGGAAGAAACAGGTTCCCTCCTTACCATTCTCGCATTGAGTAGGCCCTTTGATACTAAGTTTCTGGATTTACTTCCAGAATTTTTTTCAGGCTCGATCTTCAGTCATGACCGCGATGGACGATGACAAGTCCACTCTGGGGTTCCGGGTCGGTGCCTTTGCGGGCAGAAGATGTCCCGAACAGATTCACACACCATGTGTGTCTACTGCCTGGGTCATAAGCGCAATCCCCAGGCCTGTGACATTTGTCAGTCTTTCCACCTTTCCGTTCTTGAGGACTGTCAAGCCCGACTCACTTTAGGCCATCCTAGTGAACTGTACCCCTGGGTCAAATCTAAAGATGCCCATAGGGTGGCATCTGCGGCTGTGGGGTCCACTGAACAACTAGCGGCATTTGAGGAGGCGGCGGCCTAGGCCGCAGCTCACACCTCCTCGGCTTCGACCTTTGTTCTGCTTTCAGTGGGCTCCTCTTTTACAGGGTTGTTTAAGGACTTGTGCCAGTCTCTACTGACTCTCAGTCAGGGCCCATCTTCGGGGCACAAATCCAAGTAGGAAAAAAAGACTAAATAATGGTCTTGCTGTCGATCATGGGATCAAGAACGCTGTTGGTCGAGGGCTTCAGATTTGCATGCTTCTCATGATCCAACTTCAGACAAATTTTCAACCCATGCCACCGGCTCCACAGTAACACCATCGCACCAGTTAGCCGAGATGCTGGACATATGAGCATACAAACATACGAATGTGCCAGCAGAAACAGACCACCCAGCCTATCTAAGTCTGCTCGAGTGTGCAACTAGCACCCCTAGTTTGCAGCTGCTCCACCCCCTCTTCTTTGTCATCCCACTGCCACTCCCACTCTCACTCTCCCCTGTTCCCTGTCCCATGCCCTTTTAAAGCTGTTCATGGATTTAAATGATACCCATTCTGGTACTGTTTCATTTTGCTGCCACCCTCTCTGTGAAATACTGTCTCCTTGTTTCCCCTAAATCCCCCCCTCTATTCTTAGCCCGTGCCCCCTGGTGTCCTTCCCCCTTCTTAGCTGAAAGACCCCATCTGCCCCATCCTTATTGCTCCCCCTCAAATACTTCTGTCCTCCAGGGTGTGCATATTCAGGTCTCCCCGCCTACTCTCATAGTCTCTCCCCTCCATTCCACATATCATCTTTGTTGCTGTCCTCTGCACCCCATCCAGTAGCCTGATAATATACTTTTAGGTATGGCCTCCAAAATTGCACACAGTACTCTTAAGTGCGGCCTTACCAGCAACATGGGTAGGGGCAAGATCACCTCTCTTCATCTGGATGAAAACCCCCTCGCTATGCACCCCAACATTTTGTTTGCTTTTGCAGCTGCTCTCCTGCACTGGGCAATGTTGTTCATGGTCCCTGTTATCATTACCCCTCGGCCCTTCTCCTCCTCAGAGATCCCCAGCTTAACCCCCCCCAAGCCAGTATTCTATCCTTGGGTTCTTCGCCCCAAAATGCATAACCTTACACTTCTTTGCATTGAACCCCAGCTGCCACCTCTTTGACCACTCCTCTAGCTTGCTTAGGTCCCTCTGCAGCTGCTTCCATCCCTCCCCTCCATCCACCACTGCTCCGATTTTGGTGTCGTCAGCAAACAAACTTACCTAACTAGGATCTGCGGCCTATCCTGTAGGTAGGGAAATGGGCAGACTAGATGGGCCAAGCGGTCCTTATCTGCCGTCAAAGTCTATGTTTACCTTGCTCACTATTTACCTTGCTCACTACCCTGCGTGCAATGTCTGATATGAAGAGCCCAGATAATACTGGTCCCAGCACAAATCTCTGTGGCACCCCACTCGTCACTGGCCTTGGAGTTGAGAGCTTCCCTCTCACCACCACCCGTTGCAGCCTCCCACTCAGCCAGCTTGTAATCCAGTTCGTCATTTTTGCCCCTACCCCTACACCAGTTAGCATCCCCTCCAAGCCGCCCATGAGAGACCGAATCGAGGGCCTTGCTGAAGTCCAAGTAAAGAACATCCACCACATGACCCTTATCCAGCTCACCTGGCCCCAGTCGTAATATTGTATCAGGCTGGTTTGACAAGATTTCCCTGAGACGAACCCATGCTGCCTCACATCTTGGAGGCTTTTGTATTCCAGGTACGACACCAATGTTTCCTTTAGTATCGTTTCCATGCGTTTGCACACTATGGAGGTGAGACTTACCGGACGATAATTACCCAGTTCATTCCTTGGTCTGCTCTTGTGTAATGGTACTACATGTGCCATCCTCCAGTCCAGTGGCATACATCTTGACTTCAGTGAGGTGCTGTACAGATCCACCAGTGACTCCGCCAACACCTCTGCCATCTCCCTCAGCAACCTGGGGTGGATAACATCCAGCCCTGGTGCCTTGTCTACCTTCAGTGCCCTTAGTCCCTCTAGACTCTACTGGCCTCAATTCTTCATCTGTCGCCTCCTCTCCCCTGTCCCCACCCTCCCAGCCCATGGTGGTAGCGGTCCCCCCTCTTTTTCTGTGAACACTGAGCAAAAGTATTCATTCAGTGATTCTGCCTGCTCCTCTGCCTTTTCTATCCACTGCCAACCCCTTTTTATCCTCACTATTGTCTCCTTGCACTTCCTTTTCTCCCTGATGTATCTGAAAAAGTCTTTCTCCCCCCCCCTCTGTTAATTCCGTGCGCTAATCTCAGCTCCCTGTGGGCCTTGGCTTCTCTCATTTTTCTGGTCACCTCCCTGGACCATCTTGCATACCCCTCCCTGTCCACTTCCTTCCCCATCCTCCTATACCTCTGGTGTGCCTCTAGTTTTGCCCTCACCACCTCCTCTACCTTGCTGTTCAACCGGCATGGTTTTCTTGCTCTGCTCCTCTTACTTTGTGTCTTGGTGCAGGCTTCTGTTGCCTTTGTAATCCCCCATTTAATAGTATCCAGTTTCTGCTCCTTGTACATTTCCTGCCTTATGCCCTCCAGTTTCCCTTTCAGTACATCCTGCATCCTCCCAAAGTCTGCCCCCCTGAAGTTTACCACCCGAGTAACTGATTTCTCTGTCTTCCCCACACATCATGATATTAAACCACACCATTTGGTGATCGCTGTCGGCTAGTGGGTCCTCCACCTTTATTTCCCTTACTGCCTGCTCCCCATTCGACAATACCAGATCTAAAGTGTTCTTTAGGCTAGTAGGTACACTAACCAACTGTGTCAGGAGACCCTCCTGGATTGCGTCCAGGAGCACTTGCTCCTTAGCACTCGAGGTGACCGGAATGCACCAGTCAGCCCCCGGCAAGTTGAAATCCCCCACGATAACCACCTTCCCTTTTCTATATACCTTTCTGATTTGTCCCGCTAATTCCCTGTCAAGCTTCTCAGACTAGGACGGCGTCCTGTATACCACCCAAACCTCTAAGTTTCCTACACCTTGAGTCTAGGAGCTGCAACCAGATTGCCTCTGTTCTCCTTTTTCCCCCCCTCGTCCCGTGTTCATTTGATCCGCCCCACCCTCCCTTCCTCCCTATATAATTTGTATCCTGGGATTGCCAGATCCAGTCCGGTGCTCAGTTGCCAACGTTTCTGTGACAGCTGCAATATCCACCCTCCACACTGCTAAGAGTGCCTATAGCTCAGCTGAATTGTTGCCTAAGCTTCTTGCATTCAGCGAGACCACCCTCCATCCTGCCCCCTTCCCTTCAACAGCCTCCATCTCCTCCCTTCTACTCCCTCCCTTTTCAGCCACCCCAAGTCCTTCCCTGTTAACTTGGGGGGGGTAAGCTGTGACTCCACTCTGTCAGATCTCTGACTACCTGCTGTCCACTTGCCATCAAGCCATCTAGTTTTTTTTTTATCATTAAATATTTTATTTTGTTTTATATTTGTTAAAAGTTCAAGTTATGCAACCAAAGAAAAAACAATTATAGTCTCTCTAATTCTATACAATAAGTAATCTATCTAGTTTTAATTCACCTTTGTCGCAATATACCTCCCCAGTCTTTGCTTCAGTACCTCCTTCCCCTCCCCACTCAGGTGCAGCCTAGCCCTTGCAAACAGATTGTTATTATTCCAGGTACTGCCCCAGCCACCCACAACCCCATACCCCTTAGTTCGACACCATTCTACCAACCATGTGTTCAACTCCCTAATCCTCTCCTTTCTCACAGTGCTTGCACAGGGTACTGGGAGCACCTCGGAGAAGGCCACAGACTCCCCAGTTTCCTCGCACAACCTACCCACTTCCTCAATCCTCTCCCTTGTTACCTCCACCGTTTCCCCTGCTAGGTATTTGTCCTCACATGTACCACAATGTGTGGTTTCCTCCTGCCACTCCTTACGCACTTTAGGATTGCCTGTCCTGCCTTAGCTGCCTTTAATCCTGGTATGGACTTCACCCATATCCGACTGTGCCTCTGTCTCTTGCTACCCCACTTGATCCCCTTGAGTATGGAGTCCCCCAACACCAGTACACCGCCCTCCTCTTTCCTTGTGCCCGTTGCCACACCCCTACTCAGGTTCTCATTCCTGGGGCCACTCAAGATGGTGCTTTTACCATTTGCCCCAGTGTCTTCCCCCTGCCCTTCTCAATTAAGACCTCTCCCCCTCCTCCGGTTTGACTGCCAACCTCCCTCTCCCTCCTCACCTCTCTGTGTATTATCCCTCCCCCGCCATGCCATGCTCAAACTCTCCACTAGTAATGCCCCTTACTCCCTCCTCTTCGTGAGTACTATCCCTTGTGCAGTTTTTTCCTGCATCCTCTTTCCCATGTGCTGTTAGTACAGCAAACCTGTTCCCTACCCCCTTTGCTTTACTATGTGTTTTCTTCTCCCTCCTGCCTACTGCTGCTCCTCCTGTTTTTCTAGGTCCTACTAGAGTCAACCCTTCCTCAGCTGGCTGCTTGTCTAGTTTGCCCCCTCCCCCTGACCCTCCCTTGACCCACTGTTCCGTCTCTGGGTGTCCTCACAATACTCTCAGATGTGAGCCTTCCTGCCGATGCAATCCTCCCCATATCCCTTAACCTTCCCAGCTCCCTGCCAAGCCACTGAACCTCTTCCCTGAGCCTCCTTAGCCTGCAGCATATTGGGCACCCTCCCAGCCTCCACAATATGTTCATCTGCATTGCTGCCTCACAACCATTGCACCCTACAATCCTACCCATGATCCACACTACCTATACAGAACAGTGAAGTACAGTTTCTCTATATTGACTGCAGTTGTTTACAAACACAATTACAAACCCACCAATAGCATTCCCAGGTCTCACAAGCACATACAGTCCAGAAAATAGAACGTTTGCCCCAGGTCCTCTTTAAGACCCTCCCCTTGGCTTTGAGTGGTGCTGCTGTGCCCCTGTTGAGTTTAATTCAAAAAAACACAGCTACGGGGACCTTTAAAATAAATTCAAAAGACACAGCCACAGAAACTTCTAAGCTAAATAAAAGGGAAAAAAAGATTAGCAAAACTTAGGAAAATCCTCTCCATCCTAACTCTCCCCACAGCAAGTAGAATTAACTAATTCTTCTCTCCTGTAATTTAAAAAACAAAAGCAAAACTTACAAAAATCTTCTCCACAGCAAGCAGACTTAACCAATCCTTCTCTCCTCGATCTTCCAGTTGAGATTTTTCTCGAGCCGGTCGACCAGTTGTTGACTGAAGAGGCTGACACTTCACTTTCCAGAACTCTGATCCTGACTCAGACCTTTGGAGGGATGGATCGGTCTGCTGACCCGCCGCCTCTGGTCACTGACTAAGACATAGAGGTGCCTCAGCTTTCGCAGGCTCCCTCCAAGACCCGCCGTCGTCCCCTCGGCGGTTGCTGTCAAGGTCTTGGTCCTATTCCTGGGGTTCGAGTGGTTCCCGCTGACGCTCCTGCTCTCGACATCCTGGGAAGTAGTGCCACTGCTATTCTTCATCCTCCTCAGGTGAGGAGAGGCTTCGGCGCAAATTGCGTTGACGCTGCGAGGATCTTATGTGGCAATAGCAGGTGTTCTCTGGTGTGAAGCCAGTCCCGGCTTGTACACCGGCCATCACTTGGCTTTTGCCTCAATGGCTGACACCTTCTCCACCTCAGTAGCAGACCAAGATGGTCCCAGCTCGGCCAACCCCAGTGTCTCCACCAATTCCTGTTAAGCTGCCATCTGTATAGCCAAAATCCGGTGCTCCGACCAAGGAGTCATGGCCGACCAAGGGGCTTCCCCCTCGGCAGTTGGTCACCATCACTCCTAACCATCCGCAGAGGGTCAGCGGGTACTCTGGTGGTTGACCCCTCTTTAACAACTCCTCTGAGTTGGAGGGTTCCTCTTTGCATGCTCATCCGATCAACGTGGAGTTGTTGGGGGTCTCTCGACGGATGAAGGCCCTACTTCCTTTATGGACCTTCTCCACCTGATCTCGGAGTCCATGGGTATGAAAATGGAGCCTGTCCAGAAACTGTCTTGATACCCCTTGACTGAGATCCTGGACCGTGGAGATACTCCTGGGGAGGCCTTCCTGGTAACAGAGGCTGTCCTTGATCCTGCCTTGGAGCTTTGGCAGCACACCACTTCCTGCCCTGTGCCATCTACCCGGATGTCCTGCAACTATGCAGTCCCTACTGGTTCCCTGTTGGGATTCACAGAACACCTCTGAGCTGAGGGCTTGGCGGCCAGTTCTGTGTTCAGGTGCTCTGGCAACACCGAGGACGTCGACAAGTCTACACTACCTCTTCACTTGGCCTTCATCGGGCAAGCTTGGCCGTTCTCATGGCCCACTTCTCCCATGCCCTGCTGGGCACCCTGGATGAGGTGCTTCCTCATCTGCCGGCAAACCTCCAGACAATGGTCAACAAGGTCCAGGACCAGAGCCGGGCTGTTGCAAAGCAACAATTCCAGGCAGTCATGGACACTGGGGACTCCTGTGCCTGCTCTGTGGTGGCCTCAGTGGCCACGCACCACAGGGCTTGGCTGCAGATCTCTACCTTAATGGCAGATACCCAGTACAAGCTGGTGGCTGTCCCTTTCCTGGGCACTGACATGTTTGGACCCAGAGTTGTGGGCCACCTCACCTGCATTGAGAAGTCCAGTACCACCTTGTGCTCAACTCGGTGACATCCACTCAGAGGAACCTCAAGGGCTTCAAGCAGCAGAAAAGGAAGCCCTTTCGGTCCACCTCCACTCCTGCAGCCAAACCAGCCCAGTCCCAAGCTGGGCAGCAGGCTCAGGCCTGGTGACCTTGGCCCAAGTCATTGGCCTTGATCGTCCACAAGCCTGGAGGGAGAGGCCCCAGTGGTGCCTCAGCCGGGCTCTCCTGCAAGCCTGCCCAGTGAAAGGATGAGGGATGCCTCCCTCATGCCCACCTCCCCTGGGTCCTCCCATGTGGGTCCGGCTTTGCCTCTTCCTTTCTGCCTGGTTCGCTGTTACCACAGACAGGTGGGTTCTCGAAGTGTTGGTCAGGGTCTGTCTCTGTAGTGCGAGCAGTACCCTTCTAGCCAAGCCTGTGGCCCATGGGTGTGTGCAGACATTATGTCGGCCCTTTGGGCTGACATTGCTCAGCTCCTCCGTAGAGAGGTCATGGCTCCTGTCACGGATCCTCCAGAACACCCAGGGTTTGTCTCCAGGTACTTCCTAATGCTAAAATGGACAGGGGGCTGGCACCCCATTCTAGATCTGCATGACCTGAACAAGTTTCTCAAGTTGCGCACCTTCAGGTTGGTAGCTCTGTCTCTGATCGTACCTTCTCTTTAACAGGACATGTGGTTTTGCTCCCTGGTTCTTCAGGATGCATTCTTTCACATACCGATCCGTCCGTCTCACAGAGGGTTCCTCCACTCCCGAGCAGAGGGAGCCCTCTGTGAGTTCCAAGCCATGCCATTCAGCCGATCCTCGGCCCCCAGGGTCTTCACTAACTGTATTGCAGTGGTGGTAGCCTAGTTGAGGTGCTGAGGGGTTCGGATTTACCCCTGCTTGGACGACTGACTGATCATATGTCTCTCCTGGCAGGAGGTGGAGCAGAGCTGTGTCTCCCTTGGCCTGCTAGTCAACGAGGCCAAGTCGGAACTCATGCCTTTGCAGGTCCCACTTCATGGGGGCAGAGCATGACTCCCGCTGAGCCAGAGCCTGGCTCCTGGTGGACAGCGCAGAGGCTCTCTCCTCCTTGCCCAGTCATTTCGAGTCAGCCAATTGCGCCCTGCCTGGGATTTCCTGTACCTGCTGGATTACATGGCGGTCTGCACCAGCATGGTCCATTGAGCCCACTGGAGAATGCGCTCTCTGCAGTGGGAGATGGCCAGTCAATGATCTCAGCGCGCGGGTCAATTTGACCAGCTGGTCACTATGACCCAGCGGATGTGGAACATTCTCCAGTGGTGGTTGGTCCCAGAACATCTGCAGGAAGGGATCCCATTTGTCCACTCGGAGCTGATGGTCATCCTGATGACCGATGCCTCTCTCATGGGCTGGGGTGCCCACCTGGGGAAACAGAGTCCATGGGCTCTGGATCCCCTGAGGAGTCCCAATGCCACATCAGCCTGCTGGAGCTCCGAGCAATCTGGCTGGTGCTGGCTGCCTTTACTCCTCATATTTGAGGTCATGTGGTCCAGGTCCTGATGGACAACACCACAACCTTGTACTACCTCAACAAACAGGATGGGACGCACTCCCTGCCGTTGTGCAAGGAAGCTCTCCATGTATGGACCCTCATGTGCAGTCTGGGGGCTGTTCTCCTAGCCATCCGTGTGGCAGGGGCCTCCAGTTGGCTGGTGGAAGCTTTGTCACATGGGCAAGGCATCTTACGAGTGGTCGCTCCACCCAAAGGTAGTACACAGTCTGTTCTCCCAGTAGCACTCCCCTCAGGTGGACCTGTTTGCCTCCAGGGAGCACGCAAAGCTGAGACTGTATTGCGCCTGCCCTCCTCAGCAGGGAACGCTGCAGGGGGATGTCTTCTCGAAGCCCTGGACCCTGGGCCTCTTCTATGTCTTCCCTCGATTCACAAAGTGTTGCCCAAGGCCAGGAGACACAGGTAATCCTGATGGCCCAGGACTGGCCCCGCCAGTTCTGGTACCCCGATCTCCTCAGCCTCAGCAGCAGGCTCTCAAAGCATCTTCTCCACTCAGACCTGCTCTCCATCAGTCAGGTGAAGTACTCCATCCGGACCTTCAATCTCTGCACCTGACAGCCTGGTTCCTGAGCAACTAGAGTTCCAGGATTTTGGTCTCTCTGAAGATGTCCTCACTGTTGTGGAGATATCTCGGAAGGAGTCGACCAGGAAATACTACACCTTCAAATGGAAGAGGTTCTCCATTTGATGTCAGGTCAAGGGGTTGGATCCTTTGTCCTGTCCAGTAGCTAGAATCCTTGATTACCTGTGGTCCCTCTTTCAGTTGGGCCTTCGGTCGATGACCCTCAAGATGCACCTGGCAGCCATCTCTGCTTACCAGGCTTGGGCCGGTCAGCAGTCGGTGGTGCAGGAGAAAGGTGGTCTGGTGATTTTTTTTTTTCAAGACCTTGACCACATTTCCCCTCCAGTGCATGAACCACCACCACCCGGGGATCTGTTGCTGGTTTTGGCAAAGCTCGTGGGCAGGCTACTCATATCGATGCACAGGTGTGGCATGTCTCACCCGTCATGGAAGACCACCTTCCTGGTGGCTATCACGTGAGCCAGAAGGATAAGTAAGCTCCAGGGGCTTTGGATAGTCTCTCCTTACCTGGTCTTCCACATGGACAAGGTTTTCCTGCACCCCCAAACCTGAAGTTCCTCCCAAAGGTTGTGTCAGAGTTTCACCTTAATCAGGTGATTACTCTCCTGCTGTACTTCACCAATCACTCCTCGGAGGCCGAGCACAGGCTCCATACTCTGGACCTGAGGCGAATGCTCGCTTTTTACAGAGTGCACTGCTCTTAACTGCAGAAGGTGAACGCTGCTGGAATCTGCTGAACTGCTGGGAAGAAAGCATACTCATATTTTGGGAACTGGGAGCCTGGAAAAGGGCACAGTGTTGCTTGGGACATGTGAGGAAGGTTTGCCATACTTTATATTGTCAGTTTTATTTCTGCTTGTTGGAATCAAGAAGGGGTTTGCAGTGTTGGGTATCCATTTGAAGGTTGCTACTTTTATATCCAGAGGGAGTGAAATACTACTGAAATTGCTTTTTCCTGTGGACTGCTGGCTGGTGTAGTGAGCTAGTATTTTTAGTGACATTTTACAGCAAACATTTAGGTTTGTACTGGTGGCTGAGGACTGATTTAATTTTAATTCCTGGGTTCAGTGGAGTGGTTTGTGTAAGTGGAGTGGTCTGTTAATTTGTTGTGCTGGTTGTCTTACTGAAAGGAAGGGCAGCACTCACCGGGGCGGTGGTTCAGAGGTGTAGTTGATAGTTTTCTGAAAGTCACGGGCTTGGTGCCACTCCTCCTCCGCCCCTCACCCATCATAGGCGTGTCATTTCCTTTATACCAAAGGTTCTAACATCACTCCCCCAAGAGGGCAAGGGGCATACATCAGTCATATCCTTAACAACCCTGCACATCATATAGTGGGTAAGTACATGTATACACTAACAAAAAAAAAAAAAAAGATATAAAAATAATTGTATATATATTAAGCAGGAAGGGAGAGAGATGTGGGGTTTGGTGCAGTGCACTGGCTGTGAGGTGGCAGTTTTCTGAGAGATATTCTGAAGGCTGCATTGCTGCTCTATTTGCAGGCAACTCTGCTGTGAGGGAGGAGGTTGCCCATCTCCAGGCCGAAATGACAAGGAGTAGGAAAGCCTCTCCCGCCCAAGGAACACCCAGTGCCATCAACACTGCCTCAGAGGTTGCCAAGAAAGAGGAGCGGTTGGACCGCGGTGAGCTCAGGAAGGGTGAGGGTGGTGGAACAGAGGGAATTCCCTCCAGTTGTACCTCTCTACAGTTCATATGCCATTCTGGTGGAGCGTGGTTCCTCTATGGAGGCACTCGCAGTGGAGACCAAGGAGGATGCTGGGAACCTCCACAAGGGAGACCCACAGGAGGGTGGTGTGGGACACCACAGACGAACGAAAAAACTCCTGGTGGGGGACTCAGTTGTTAGAGGGGTAGAACTGGGGGAGGGAGGGGAGAGGAGAGGGAGGTAAGGTGCCTGTCCATCGCCATGGCTTGGAGGGACAGGAAGCAAATCCTCAGGATTGCAGGAGCAGCAGCACGGGAGAGGGAGCTACATGTCATTGTCCACCTTGGGACAAATGACCTAGCTGGGCATGGGATCAGAACAGTACAGCAGGAGTTTGTGGAGTTGGGGAGGGGCCTTAGACAGGTAGCATGCACAGTAACCTTCTTGGAGGTGCTGCCTGTCTATGGCATGGGTGAGGCTAGGGTTCTCCGCACCATGCAGTTCAGTGAATGGTGTGGAGGGATGCAGGCCTATACTGGCGCAATGGTCTGCATCTGTCCAGGAGAGCAACCAGGCTCCTAGGTGTTAGGTTTAAATGCTTCATTGGCAAGCTTTTAAACTAGCCAAAGGGGGAGGCACTGATATGAAGCAGGAACGTTCCAGCCTCCCCCACAAAACAGGGTAATTAGCGAGGTAAACACCAAGGTACAGCAGTCGATAGGGAGCAGGACATGGGTAAATGGAGAAAAAGGCAGTAAGAGCAGGGATGGGGAAAAAAAGGGTAAGGCCATCATAAAATGGAGGGCAATGAGTAGCAATGCCCGTAGTCTGGATAACAAGCTTCCTGAGCTAGTGGCCTTGGTGGGAGAGGGACACCTGGATAGCGTGGTAGTCACAGAAACATGGTATACAGAGAACCATGACTAAGATGTCAGCATACCAAGGTACACAATCTACAGGAGGGACAGAGAGGGTAAAAGAGGAAGAGTAGTAGCTCTTTAAGTAAGGGAAGGGATCAAAGCAACAGAACTAAAGAGTAAACGGGGAGGAGAGGAGGCACTGTGGGTCACCTTGGAGACAGATACTGGCACCACAATCCGCGCAAGGATTGTATCCAGACCCCCATCTCAAGGGAGGAAGTGGAGATGGAAATGATAGAAGGCATCCTCAGAATGGCAGAAAACGGGGAGATATCGTTGATGAGGGACCTGAACATGCCAGATGTTAACTGGAGTACATTTACTGCAGCTACATCCAAGAGTAGGGTCATTCTTGATGCCCTAAAGGTAGCATGCCTCAGACAGCTAGTGTTGGAACCCACTCGTGAGGGAGCAGTCTTGGACCTGGTACTCTCAAATGGGTGTGGAGAGAAATCAGATTTCGAAGTGGGTACCCATCTGGGAACAAGCGACCACCACACAGTGTGGTTCATGGTAAACACAACTGTGGATTTAAGCCATACAAAAGTGAGGGTACTGGACTTTAGAAGGTCTGACTTTGGCAAAATGGGGGAGTGCCTAAGGAATACACTAGCAAATGGGCAGGAAGGAAGGGTGGAAGAACAGTGGGGAAGAATAAAAACTGCCATCATAGAGGCAAAAAGTCTTTGTGTGAAGCAAGTAAAGAAACCAAAATGAAGTGAAATAAAAACACTATGGTTCTCAAAAGAGGTAGCCAGGAAGGTTGGGGAGAAAAAGATAGCATTCAGGAAGTATAAGGAATCACAGAAGGAGCAGGACAGAGAATTGTATCAGTTAGAGTAGAGGGAAACTGGGAAGGCAGTCAGGATAGCAAAGGCCCAAACCAAGGAAAAGATAGCCAGCTCAGTAAAGAAGGGGGATAAAACCTTTGATAGATGCATTAGGGAGCGAAGAAAGACCAAGGGAGGGATAATGGGGCTTAATAAAGGGGAGGGGAGGTAGGCAGAGAGCGACAGTGAAAAGGCAGAGATACTGAACAAATACTTTTGCTCAGCATTCACAAAAGAAGAAGAGGGAGAGGTTCCTAAACCAAACAGAAGCACTCTGGGCGGGATACCAGTCCATTCACAGAAGAAAGGGTCCTGAAAGAAGTCTTAAAACTCAAGGTGGACAAAGCTATGGGACCTGATGGGATTCGCCCCAGAATTCTAAAAGAACTGAGGGGAGATCGAGTGACACCACTGACTACCCTTTTTAACAAATTATGGGAGGATGGTGTGGTACTTGAGGACTGGAGAAAGATGAATGTGAGCCCCCTTCACGAAAGTGGGAGCAAGGAGAGGCAGGAAACTACAGACCTGTTAGTTTGACCTCAGTGGTAGGAAAAATGATGGAATCACTTCTGAGAGAAAGAACTATCGAGTACGTAGAGGCCAGCGGGACACAGGACCCAAGGCAGCATGGATTCACAGTGGGAAGGTCGTGTCAAACGAATCTAATAGATTTCTTCGAGGAGGGGCTGTGCATATGGCCTTAGACTTTAGCAAGGAATTTGACACAGTACCAAACAAAAGATTAATAAACAAGTTAGCCAGCCTGGGAGTGGGTCCCAGGGTGGTAGCCTGGGTAACAAATTGGCTGGACAACAGGACCCAGAGGGTAATAGTAAACAGAGCACACTCTGGCAAAAGGGGAGTTACTAGTGGGGTACCGCAGGTTTCAGTACTGGGACCAGTCCTCTTTGATGCCTTTATAGGTGACATTGTGGAGGGGCTGGAAGAAAAAGTATGCCTCTTTGCAGATGACACAAAGATTTGCAACAGGGTTGATACACAAGGAGGGGTGGAAAGGATGAGAAGGGACTTGGCAAGGTTGGAGCAATGGTCAAGAGCACGGCAGCTTAGTTTCAGTGCAAAGAACTGCTAAATAATGTACCTGGGAAACAAAAACCTAGGGGAATAGTACATAATGGGGGGGAGTTACTAACAAAAATGAAAAGAAAAGGGACCTGGGGGTACTCATATCCGATGACCTTAAGGTAGGCAAGCAGTGTGAGAAGACAGCAAGGAGGGCTGGGGGGATTCTGGGATGGATAGGGAGATGCATCACCAGTAGAAAACAGGAAGTTGTCATTCCTGTGTACGGACAGTTGGTGAGACTTGATCTGGAGTACTACGTGCAGTTCTGGAGACACCATCTCCACAAGGACATAGACAGGATGGAGGCAGTCCAGAGGAGGGCAACCAAACTGGTGCAGGACCTGCACTAGAAGCCATATGAAGAGAGACTAAAGGGGCTTAAGATGTATACCCTTGAAGAAAGGGGGGGAGGGCATGATAGAAACTTTCAAGTACCTTAAGGGAATCGGCAAGGTCCAAGAGAGTAGCATCTTTCAGAAAAAGAGATGCACAAGAACAAGGGGACACAATGTGAAGATGGGGGGCAGCTCAGGGGCAACGTGAGGAAGTATTTTTTCACAGAGAGAGTGGTGGATGCATGTGACAGCCTTCCTGAGGAGGTTATGGGGTCAAAAACAGTGGGGGAATTCAAGAATGCATGAGGCTGACATAAGGCAGTTATAGTGGCGGGTAGGAGGAAGTAGGCTGCTGGTTAACTAGGGTCTGCAGCTTATCTAGTAGGTAGGGAAATGGGCAGACTTGGTGGGCCAAGCTGTCCTTATCTGCCTTCAAAGTATATGTTTCTCTGGCTGGAGTTTGGGGAGAAGCTCGCCAGCCGTTTGTCACCTATGCTGTAGCTGCATCTGGCAAACCAGCAGCCAAGCAGATGATTGGCAGGTGGATTGTATACTGCACTGATCTCTGCTATAGGTTAGCGAGTAGGGAGCCTCCCATAGGGCTTATTCCACCCGTCATACTGCTGCCTCGGTAGCTGCTTCCAGGGACATCCCTATCCAGGAAATCTGCAGGGCTGCTACCTGGCAGTCAGCTTACACCTTCATTTCCCATTGCCACATCAACCTTGAGTCCTGCTGGGATGTTGGTTTTGGGGCCTCAGTTCTCCAATTCTTATTTCCTAAGTAGGGGGTGTGTGCCTTGCCTCCCTCCTCCTGAAGAACTGCCAGAAAGTGTGGATAGAACATCATATGCATGTCCCTCGAAAAATAGGTTACTCACCTGTAACAGTAGTTCTAGAAGTGGTATATGATGTTCATCCACACACAAACCCACCCAACCTCCCCTGGCTTTGGTGCACATAACTGCTGCCAGCTGGCAAGATCTGGCATCATGAGGCAGAAAGGGAGTTATCACCTGGGTGGGTGAGAGGAGCCAGCTTAAAGATGTTCCAGGGAAGTCTTAAAGGGAAAGGCACTGCCAGAAAGTGTGAATGAACATCATAAACCACACCTAGAACTGCTATTACAGGTATGTAACCTGTTTTTTTGCTAAATGGGGTGTGTGGGGGGTAGGGGAGCTGCCCATTATCAGTTTGTGGGGAATCTCGGCTACCGAGAAAAAATAAACATGGCGGCTATCAAGTTTGAAATTAGCCTGTGCCCATTGATGTTGTTAATGAGGTCGTCTGGGATTGGCACTTTCTTTTAGCTGAGCTGTGTTCTCTGATAGATGCCAATCTTGCCAGGGGTATCGACCAGTCAGAGCCCAGAAATTTCTTAGACCATTTTCTAATACAGTATAACTTCTGCTGGCTTTAGCACTGAAACATCATAAAATTCCAGCATGCCTTACATGAATTGGGTCATGACTTTTGCAATGGAGCCAAGCGAGTTTTCACACCAGAGCAGAACAGAGTAAAGCAACTTCATTTATATTTAAATTAGGATGAAATTAGAGGGATGCAAGAGAGGGAATCATTGTTCACGCCTATAGACTACACAGGTATATAGAAAACAGGTCAAGGGAACCTTCCTTTTAAAACATTTCTAAGGCTGAAGCAGGTGAGCTCACGCCACCACATGGATTCAGTTGGTCCTTTTGTCAAAAAAATTCAGCCCATTCTATGCCTGTGTCAAAAACCTTTGAACAATCAGATCCATTATGACAACTTAGATTCAGTTCACTGTCCACACTTTAACAGTCTTCCACTGAGCATGCTTAGTCACTGGAACAGTTTTTGAGCTCTACTCCTCCTAACACCCAGTCCTGTCATTCCCTGCTCTGAAAACTCTGTGCATGGATCTTTACTTATGCTGAAAGGAACAGGTCTCCGCCTTCACATCTTCTGCTAGTGAGTTAAGATTCTACTAATTTCAGGCTTTTTAGCAATTTGCTTGAAGTTGGGCTCCAGTTTTCCTACTCAGTCCAGTATCCAACCATTGGCTTCCTGCTCCGTCATCGCACTTCGACATGGAATTGAAGAAGAAGCCAGAAATCGAGGTTCATGTTGTGCAGGTACACTGTTTCCACAGCTGAAACACACACTGCCTTCTTTTATTTTTGTGGCCTGGATCACGACGTGATGCATTGCTCATGGTGTCTGGCTATGTACTCTTCAGCACTCGAGGAGTGCCACATGCAGTGCTCCAGGGCAAACTAACAAAAGTGCATGGGCTGTCTGTGGCTGCAGGGTTAGTGGTGCATTTCCAGGTCCTAGAGACAGAGGGGGCTGGTGATGATTTTCCAGTCCCATATCTTCTGTGGACGGAAGTACATGCTGGATCTCGGATGTCTCAGAAAGAAGAAGGGTTCAAAATTTCTTCTGACTCTTCACTCCTTCGAATATGAATCTCCTTCTCGATGTTGAAAGCACAAGAAAAGGAGTTGACGATGGTTGTGGTATCGCTGCTGATCAAGGGACCATTCACTGTCTCCATAGTTGGGAGGATCCACAAGGTTGATCTTCCTTGAGGAAGGTCACACCAGTAGTGGAGGCCGTGATCTACCCATGGAGTTTCCATTAGAGCAGAGCACAGTCAGCACCTGGCAGTTTAACAGTTGCCTCCATCAAAGAAGAGTCAGTTGAAGGAGATTCCCCCTCTTGGACTCTGGTGCTGACCGTGACCCAACCCAGGCAGGTGAGTCGGAGCTAACTGAGCTCCAAGTCATGATCCCACTGATTCAGCAGCTGCCTGCATCCCAACCCTGATGCTGCTTCTTGTTTGACTGGTAACCAGGATCACTGTGTTGGTATATTCAGACTCAGGAGCTCTGGCACCACATTGATCCCTGAGTTGATATTCAAGATCACAGTCACACTCTTGTTCTTGGCATCATCGCCAACATTGCCATCAGCAGTCAGCATTGAATTCTTCCTCATCATCATCTTCCCTCCACTGACATGGAGCTTGTCCTAGGTGGGAGAGGGGTGCCTGGCAACAGAGGATCTAGGAGCCTTTTCCCAGGGTTGAGGCTGACTGGTGATACCTATGGACCTGCCCAACTGCCTTGGCTTCCTCTTCTGGCGAAGACTCTGGTCAAGCATATACCCTCTCATTTTGCTGGCCATGCTGCCGTGACCAATAAAAGTGAAGCTTCCTGGCCGGCCCGGTGGCGCTGAGGGTTGAGGCACTGGATGCCACACCTCTCGCTACGCCGCCGACCCGGGTTCGGGAACGAACTCGGGTGGCCGGGGGTCGGCAGGGGAGAGGGAGGATTGAGCGTCCCAACGGATGCTCTCCTCCCTCAGGGGTGGGAACCATGAACGCTCTGCGTTCTACATCACCCTCATAGCCGGTGGAAGCACCGACAATTGAGGGGATGGAGGCGGCTCCGTCTAACGGAGTCGGGGAGGGGGGACGCCGCCGACGCATGAGGGCTCTGGCGTGCGTCAGCACGCCATCTCTCGGGACGTACGTCCCAAGCGTCCGACGTCCTAGGGGTAGGGGACGTAAGGGGAGAAAACGGAAAACCCCTCTGCAAGCCCTAGATGAAGGCCGCCCTAAGTCCACCCGGACCACCTGCAGGACAGACCCCACTGTGCAAGGAGAGGAGGATAGGCACTCTAGGGGGCAGATCCCCAGGGTAGGCGAGGGGAGACATGAGCGGACGGAAGGAGGGGGCTCCGGAGGTAGTAAGGAGGGATAAAGAAAGAAAGTAAAAAAAAAAAAAAAGTGAAGCTTCCACCTCCGTAGTCGGCAATGGGTGCATCAACCAAGGACTCAAGGCCTGAATCTAGACTTCCTCATCTCCTGTCAGTGGTGTTTACACCATCGGAGAGGGTTGTCCACACCCTGTGTTGGTGGTTGATGCTCCTCTGTTCCATCGCTGATTAGGACACGTCTTCTATTCCATCAACTCTGCATCGGTATGAGGGTAGCCAGTTGACAGACGTGCCCCCTGTGGGGGGACCAGTCCTCCTTCTCCAGCCTCATGGAACACATGTCGTTGGCTTTGGACAGTCTGTTGGACTAAGATTCAGAAGAAGGAGAGACCTACCTGTGATGGACATTCTTAAACAGGACTTCCTTACTGCGCCTGTCACTCTGGGCTCGGGACTCGGTGTCTGGCAGCACCCAGCCTCCTGTCAAGCCCTGCTGTGCCATATAGATCACCAGTATGGGGTACCCCAGAGTGGATTGTCTGGATTTTCAGAGCATCGTTCACCAGAGGGGTTAATGGAAGATGCAGTGTTCTGCAAGATTTGGTTTTATGTGAGAAGGGCAAAATTACAAGAGCGAACCTGGAATCGCAAAACCAGTTGGGCGAAACCCGAAATCTTTGTCACTGTTTCGGTTTTGCCCTTGTCCCATCGCGATTCTGGGTGTTGTCCTTTCGGGTTTCACCTGCTTCACTGCATACTGCAAGGTTTTGGTGCAAGGCAAGTTAGACAAGCCGCTGGACAAGGATTCTGAGAAGCAGGACTACCATGGCCGAAAGCACTGTGCAGCTGCATCTCTGAGCATACATCAGCCCATCTGTGTGGCTTTGATGGCTAGATATAGTCATGACCTCTGTGAGAGACTCTTCAATTTATCCGACTTGCTTGCTGAAGGAGGTCAAGCAACAGATCTATGGGAGGTCCATGATCTGGGCAGAAAGTAACCAAACACCAGTTGCAAGTGGCCATGGATGTAACCAGTGTGTCAGTACCAGCAGTGGCAGGGCTGAATCCCTGTACCAATGTGCTTGGTTGTGGATTTCATCCTTCATGCAGGAAATCCAGCATTTCTTTGAGCCTAGGTCAAGGACCACCTTATCTGTTAAGAAGTTCAGTGTGACCCTGGATTTGGTGACATCAGTCACCAGCCCCACACACCAGCTCAAGCTAAGGTCACGAGGCTTGGGTTCCTTGTGTGGTTTTCACAGCACCACCCAGCCAAACCACCTTATAAGTCAGGAGGTGGAGTCAGTGTAATGGCAGTGGGGTAGTTCCTCTGGTGGTCAGTCTTTAGGGGCTGCCGCCAAGAGCAAGAAGTGACGGGTTGGGGGGCCCTGTCTGCTCTCCTTCCTGAAACCCTGCAGCAGCTCCTGATCAGGGCTTGACTCTCCCACTTCATGACGCTGTGGTCTGCTGTTAATACAGACAAGTGGGTTCTTAAGGTGGTTGAAGTGGGGTTGTCTCTGGAATACAGGACTCTGCCCCCTGTCACTCCTGAGCTCTTTTGGAGGACGCTCTTGCTGGAGTCTTTTTCCGCACTACACAGCAGGTTTCTTCAGCTCCAGGAGCAGAATGCAGTATAGCTTGACTCAGAAAGTTAATCTCTGTAGGGGCTCAAGTCGTGGTGCTTTCTGATCAGGGTCTGGCTGCCCATTCTCGATCTGAATGTGCTGAACGAGTTCATCCCGAGTCAAAAGTTTTGCATGGTGACCTTCCACCAGTTACGCCAGTTCTGGCATCAGGCTCTTCAGTTTCAGCAAAAGATCTTTTTGGCTGCTTCCACTCCTGCAGTACCTGCTGACATGGTCCAAGGGAATGATCCGGCATCCAGACTTGTAGTTCCCGCACCTGATTGTCTGGTTCCTGAACAGCTAGAGTTCCAGCCTCTTGGGCTTTCTGTAGATGTTTGGGTGTTGGAGGCATCTCGGAAGGAGTCTGCTCACAAGACATACACTTGCAAGTGGATGGATGAGGTTTTCGTGTTGGTGCGAGGAGTGTGGGTTGTTGGCCCACTCCTACTCCATTTCACACATACTCGACTACATTTGGTCCCAGTCCCAGGCAGGGTTGCGAGACATGTTCTTCAAGGTGCACCAGGCTGCCATTTTGGCATACCGTGCCAAGGCAGTGTTGGCTGTGCTCATCTGCTGGAGAGCATATGGCTGCATTTCGTGGGGAGGCTTGGCAGCAGTCAGTCTCATATGCTGAGGGTGGTGGACGCATGGAACAGCCTTCCTGAGGAGGTTGTGGGGTCTAAAACTGTGGGAGAATTCAAGAATGCATGGGACAGACATAAGGCAATTTTTTTGGGGGTTGGAAGAAATAGGCTGTTGGTTAAATAGTATCTGCAGTTTATCCTGTAGGTAGGGAAATGGGCAGACTAGGTGGGCCAAGCGGTCCTTATCTGCCGTCAAAGTCTATGTTTCTATGGTGACAGTGGCACAGAATGGTGTTGTCTGTTGTTTCTTTACAGGGCTGGACCACCTGTCCCCTCTAGTGAGGGAACTACCTCTGCCATGGGAATTACCGCTGATGCGGTTATGGCTAATGGATAAACCGTTCGAGCCTGTGGACAAATGTGAGCGCTCACATCTGTTGTGATCAGCTGCATTGTTGATCACGGTCACGTCGGCCAGACAGGTGACTGAGCTCCAGCTGCTGTCTGTAAGGTCACCATTTCTGTTTTTTCACAAGGAAATGGTTGTTCTACACCCCCATGCAACATTCCTGCCCAAGGTAGTCTCTCAGAGTTCCATTCAGGATCTCATTCTGCTGACCTTCTTTCCGAAGCCTTGTGCTTCAGAGGCAGAGCAAATGCTCCACACGCTAGATGTTAGATGCTAGAGATAGTGAGGATGAAAACAGTGGTAGACTTCAAGCATGAATGGGATAGGCACAAGGGAATCTTAGCTGGGAAGTGAGGGGTGGTGGTGGGGGGACACAGAGTAGGATCTGCAGTGACAACATAGTCGGAGAGTAATGGGCAGACTAGGTGGGCCAAGTGGTCCATGTCTGTGGTCAGATTCTATTTTCTGTAGTTTCTATGTTAGTAGGGCTCTGCTCATCTGCTGGGGAGCATATGGCTGCATTTCATGGTGAGGCTTGGTAGCAGTCAATCTCATATGCTGAAGTCACCCAAGGTAGACCAGCTGTCAAATGGAAGATTTCTCTGTAGATTACATCCTGCATTACTTCGTGTTATAGGCTGGCTTGGGAGGAGCCACCCATGGGGTTGAAGGCTCACTCCATTAGACATTCTGTTGCCTCTTTTGGTGCTGTTGGGTGCATTCCCTTTTGTGAAATATGTGATACTGCTTTTGGGTCCTCAGGTCTCCAGTCTCTCTTTGATGATTAGAGGATATGCATCTTGCCTCTCCTCATGAGGACAGCTAGGGGTCTGCCTAAGTGTGGCTAATTAACTGATTCTAGGTAGTTAGAAACAATGAATAAAGTGTTTATAATACATATATTCATTTTATTTATAAACCGGGCAAAAGATTTCAAGCAATCTGATTGGTTGTTGGCTGTACGTTAGAAGTGTCTAATGCACGGCTAAAACTAGAAACCTCATGTAGAATACACAGTCCCATTTTATAAGCGCAATAAGCCACTCTGGGGTGTGGATTAGACAGTTGTAATGATAACGCACGACTAATGGACTGGATGCACTCGGCCTGCGGCCTCACCCCCCCCCCCAAAGCTATGCGTTGGAACTAACGCACACCCAATCGTGTCTTATTGCGCTTATAAAATTAGAAGAATACAGTGCCACTAAGGGAGCCCTGCTGGGTGAAACTTCAGGTGATGTTACAAGTAAAATAAAAAGAAACAGGTTATACTGATTGGTGTGATACTGCCTCGGGAGTATGCCATAGATCTTCATTAGTTAGGGGACAGGAAATAAATCATGAGTGGCAGAGCCACAAGTGAGTTACACAAGTCCTGTCCCCTTCACAAGTGGCATTTTCTGAGCCAGGTCATAGTGTCTCTAATTTATACAATATATTTTAGATTATAAAGATTTTAAGTTACTTGTTTTTGTGAAGATTTAATGGTTTCTGGTTGTAGTCACTGCTCTATTCTGAGTGTAGCATAAGCATTATGATGTTATCAGGTATTTTACTAACGTAATCCCATTGGCTAGGAGTCCCTTTGTGAACATTTCAAGTGGACATCATTATTGAAGATGCTGCCAAATAAAGAGAAGTTTATCTTCATTTAGAATACTTCAGTGGCTGAAATAAATCGTTTATGGTGTCACTCTTACTTACATTATATAAATGTATTACCGTATTAAATCTTCAGATAAATGTTTATATGGAGGCTAGATATGTCACAATCACTTTCCTTGACCTTTGCAAACAACAGAATCAATCAGAAAGAGCAGCTTTCACAGTCAGTGCTGACAGCAATACAGTAACCATTTGCTGCTGAACTCGGGAGAAACCATGAAACCTTCCCCAGAAGCAGCTGATTTTAAAGCACTAGCTTTTTAACCACTGTTGGATAAATCAAATACATAATGACCAATTAAAAATAGTTAATCCCTTGTGAGGAGGCAGGAGTTTAATATGCTACTCTTGGCCTTGCCACCCATGAGGTATGGTCCTGCCCCCAACCCCCACCCCACTCACATGAAGATTAAGAGGACAGGAGCTTTGTGTAAAGTTTCAGCTGTTGGTAATATTTGGTAATATCCCTAGTTTCACAACTGCTGTACATACTGTCAAAGGATCCAAATGTAACTGAACCTGTCGATGTGAAAACTTTGTAGGGTTTTCTTTTTATGGGCAACATACTGTATTGTTCTCTTTTTGGAACAAGGAATTTGGAGTTTTGACTACGTACCTTGACGCAAGGATTTCAAACTCTGACCATGCTCCATTGACCAATCAGAGCAGTTCTCAGAAGTTCTGAATCCCATGTAGTGACATAGTGAAAATTCCAAATAACTGGTTCCATAAAGAGAAAGCTAGAGATTGTTGGTCATAAAAAGAAAGCACTAAAAAACACAGTTTCTCATTATCATCTTTTTTGTTTATTTTTATTTTTACTTCGGTACAGTTATATATAGGTTAGTTGATGGTTTGAGTGCCATTTCTGAAAACAGCCCTGGATCAGGCTGAGGCTATCATTCTGTTGGTAGATGAGTGTTTTCTCCCGCATTTTTGCCCATCTTCTGCCCCCATGGCATGGGCAGTAGCCATGTCGACACTGTGCAGCCACAGCATAGGTGCCATTGAGGTCTGGGACCCGCTGCCAGCCTTTCATGGTCTGAGTGTGCTGCCTTATGGCTAGATTGCGTGCATCTCTTACTTGTCTGATTTTCAGCTGCACGCACCACGTTTCCTGATGTGCAGTCGGCTCTGCATTCGTTTACTTTTGTTACTGCCATGTTTTGTCTTGCCATTGGTCTGTTTTGATAAATATGAAGTCACAAAGCAGTGCCATATGGGTACTTTTGTCCTCATTTTTCTCTGTTTCCTAAACCACTGTGCAGGTGTTGGAGAGTTTTAAAATTATGGACTACAGTTTGCTGTTGGGAGTTCATAACATCGATCAGCAGGAGCGAGAGCGGCAGGCTGAAGGCACTCAGAGCATGTCAGATGAGAAACGGCCTGTCGGCCAGAAGGCACTTTACTCCACGGCCATGGAGTCCATCCAGGGTGGCGCAGCTCGTGGCGAGTCCATAGATACAGATGACACGTAGGTGGAAAAAACGTGTTCCTGCAGCCCTGTTTGGAGAGCTTCTGAAAGAGAAAAAGAAAGAAAGAGAAAAATAGAACTGGGTTTCTGTAGTGCCCTTTATACACACTGTATTCGGAAGCGCTTTTCAGTCCTGGAAAGGGAGGGAGAGGCAGTGTTGTTGCTTTATAAGACACAGGGAGATACAAAACAGAACAAGAGATCCATTAGTGAGACTTTTCCTAAGAAATAAAGTACACCAAGTGTACGTAATAAGGTTGTAATTGCAAGCAGTTCTGGTGGCATTCGCAGTTATGGTTGATAATTGTCACCAGTGTCCCAAGATGTAATTGCAGTCATTCATACACCTACGATGCATTTAAATTTTTACATTTTTTCTCCATTATCTCTGCCTGCTCTGGTGCCAGTTTACTTTAAATTTTAGTGGGCGTGGCTGGTGTGACATAGGTATTTGTCATTTACAGCCATGTTATCAGTGAGTTCTGCATCACAACTTTATGATGAGAAACTCGCCATTAACAAGGTTACAAATGCCTGGATTCATTTATTGTACTTTCTGTTTCTCCCCCTCAGTCCTTCTCAGCACTGTGGACAACCCCAACCCCGTCACTCCTGTCTCCCAGGGCTTACCTTGTCTCTAGAAGTGTACCACATGGTGGAGGTCCTTGGCTGGACCCGGTCCCTTGGGGAAGTTCTTAATGGTGCTCCTGCAGTGAGGCTGGGTCAGTGGGAATGTGGGTTCTGTGAGCTGCCCGGACACTGTCATGTAGCATGGCTGCATTTGTTTGTTTTTTTATACAAGTGTTTATGTTCTGCTTTCGGTGGGCCGTAGCTGCCTCATCAGCAAACCCTACCGGACTCCAGGGTTGTTTGGGATCTTGTGACACCTTGCATGTCCCAGCAGATCCCCGGAGCTGGTCCGGAGGCTTCATCCTGCCACACACACCCCCCCCCCGACAGTGTTTCCTGGTTTTCTCCCCATTTTTACCCAGGACCCCAGACAGAGAGGCACATGCGGTGGAGGCGAGCATGTACCCTCTTGCCCCAGTAACGTCCCTATTCTCCCACCCCATTGGCCTAGTGCAATGGCTCTTGGCTTGCACTGCCCCTGGTCTCCACCGTGAGGCAGCCAAGAGCTGAGGGAAGCTCAGATCCTCCTCTGAGAGGAAAGCTGCCTGACAGCAGCTCAATCCAGCACCCCCCGGTGCCGCCTCTGATGGCATGTGCCTGCTCCCAACTCAGGTTGCTGGCATGGCGAGAGGTAAGGCATCCAGCACCTCAACCGTCTGCGCCACCAGGTCGGCAGCATGGCTGCATTTTTAAATTTCTCCCCCCAGGGATGCTGGCTGATGATCATACTCACACAAAGCATGAGTGCCCGTCTAGCCAATCGGCTGTTCCCAACCCCGAATGCTGCCTGTGGTCACCAAGGGGGTGGTCGAATGGCAATAATGATCCCTCCACTCTCCCTGGGAAGTAGAGTGTCCTGTGGGAAGTTTAGTCTTCCTGCCCAGCTGGCCCTCTGGCGATTCAGGCTCATTCTCAAATTCGGATCATTGGTGTCACGGGCAGTAGCGTTACTGCTGCGTTACGGGTTGGCTGTGCCTGGAGTTTACATAGAAATTAATGGTAAAAAGAAATTCTAAAGCTGTTGTAACGAAGCCACCATAGATGTTGAGGGTTAGTAACCCTGCCTAGTGGGCTTTCCAATCCTTTTAAAGCCTTCCAGCAAAACTCCCACTACAGTTGTGCTGCTTCCTTCCAGGATGTTCCTGACTAAAAACACTTTTGTTAAGATCCAAGCCCTCGGCATACCGTCTCCTTCAACCTCCTGGAAGGTGCCCCGGTTGTGGGGGAGGAGTGAAGCTTATTGTTGACTGTGCTATGGGTCCATGTGAGTGACCATATGGTAATCAGGAGATCCCAGCAGTGAGACTTCCAAGATGTAAGCAGGTCATTGTAGATGTTGATGGTTGCTACCCCGTCTTCTGGGCTCAAACAAGGTTGAAGGGCCGGGTCAGTAAACTCCTGTTGGGGGATTTGGAACTAGGCTGGATGAACAGTGCATGTTGTTGGCTGGCATTGGTGCACTTAATTGAATTAAACGATGGCCTTACTTGGTTGCAAACATACCCAAACTAAGCCCAGAGTTGGGAATTTGTATTCCAGGTCAGATGACCTAGTCCATATACTGACTTCCCAGATGAACCATCAGTCTTCTTCGGGGTATCTCAGTCTTCAGGTCACACCGTAGGAACTTCACCTTTGGTGAAGCGGGCGGAAAATTTTTCCAGCAGTACAGCTGGCGCCACCTATGCTGACGCCCATCGCCATCAACCCTATAAAGGTGGGAGTGGCCCTGCCTCCAGTTCTTCCCCCGCCTGTCGACCCCATCAGATGGGTCTCATGAAGTTCCATCGCAGTAAATGTCTTTTTTGCCTATGATTTTTCTTTACCCATTTCTTTGGGAATCTCTTTTAAATAAAGATATTATTTTACCTTGTTTGTCTAGAGTTACTCCTACAGCATCTCTCTTCTGTCTGCTGTCTTGGGCCTAACCATGATGTTCCTGCATGTGAACTCTGCCAGAAATGTAATCTTGCAATCCAGAGGCATTGTAAGAAGACTCTAAAGAAATTCCTTATGGAACAGCAGGTAGCCTTCTTCCCAGTCACTGATAGGTTTATTGAGCTCCCAGGCCTTGAAGGCTTGAGACTAGTCCTCTGAGGGAAGGGGGGGTAAAGTCACAGACAGGACTCTGACCACTACCCTCAGCAGCTCTCTGGCGGCTTCTTCCTCATCTTCTTCGGGGGGTAATCCTTCGGCTGCTGCCACACCAACGACCTCGGCTGTCCAGGCTTCTGCCTCTACCAAGGCCATACAGACAGCCCTCACTTGTCTTAAGGGGACCAACCTTCGACAGTTGGCCTGTTGACCACCTGGTCATCAACCCTCGGATCATCGACCTCTGCCTGTCTGTCAAGGCCTGATGTATCTCCATCTCTCAGGAATGCCACTACTGCTGCATGGCATCATCCAGTCATGGGAGGAGGAGGAGGAGGGAGGGGAGGGGAGGGGAGGAGGATGATTTATATAGCGCTTTCCATACACAGTATCCCAAAGCGCTTTACAAGCAATGCTAGACTGGTAGTGAAGTGACTGAATGTGTGGTGGCAGCCATATTGCACATCATCACCCACACGCAGCCTGGATAACTGCATGAACCAGTTTATGGGAAGGGGAATGTTGGCCAGGACACCGGGAATGTTCCCTGCTCTTTGCGAGGACTGCCCTGGGTTCTTTTACTTCCACCTGGACACCCATCAGGACAACACCAGGATGGGCAGAAGGGACCTCGGTTTAACGTCTCATCCGAAGGATGGCACACCCCAGCAGTATAGCACCCCCCAATACTACACTCAGATGCCAGCGATTTTTAGGTGCAAGTCCAATCCCTGTGCGGGACGAGAACCCATGACCTTCTGGTCCAGAGGCGGATGTGCTAGCAACTGAGCCATGCTGACACCTGCCATGGTCCCTGCCATGCCCTGGAGGGCAGACAAGCTCTGTCAGACCCCTCTCCCCGGGGCCTGCCCTATTATGCTGCCCAGCCTGAGACCGATTCCATGGTCATCAAGGCAGCTCGTGCTAGATGTAAGGTGCCAAAACACCTCAGTACCCCCCCCCCCCGGACAGGGAATCCAGGAGAGTTGACCTATGGGGTAAGAGGGTTTATGCCTCCTCTACTCTGGGCTTCAGGATTGTAAATGATCTCTCCCATATAGTCAAGTATCAGAATACCATATGGAAAAAGGGCAGGGCAGCTGCCCAATCCCTCCCTGAGGGTTCCCAGAAGCAAGAGGTCCTTAAGTCCCTCCATGCCACTGAGGACATCAGTAAGCACCTTCTCAGGGCCTTGTACGATATGTTGGACACTGTTGCCAGGGCTGCTGCCACCGGTATTTGCCTGCATAGGCACTGCTGGTTGAGGGTATCTGGGTTTCCAGCAGATGTCCAACAAAAGGTTCTGAATGCCCCCTTCAGTGTCTCAAAGCTTTTCGGGCCAGACGTCCAAGACATAATCAGTGATTTGCAGGCCTCAGGCAAAGCCATCAAATCTGTTCACTTGCTCTACTATAGCCAGCCCTGTAGCAGGCAGAGGCCACCCTTTCAGAAAGTCTCACACAAATCTGTCACGGGCTCCAGACTTCAGGGTAAAAGGAAAGTCAGTTCTACCTTGCCCACCCCCTCCTCCAAAGTGACCCAGCGGCAATGGGTCAGCCCCTGCTGCTGGACCCGCCTCCGCCTGACTCCTTGCCAGACCCCTCTCTTCCGGTCCCTGACCAAGAGGTGGTGGTCAGAGGTCAGTTCTCCTTCCATTTCAGTCAGTGGAGAACCATAACCTTAGATGTTTGGATTCTTCAGATACTAGAGAGGGGTCACATTCTGGAGCTTCTCGAACAACCCCCAGGAACTCCACCGGTTCTGTGTAATAATGGCGACTCAAAAAGAGCACCGACAACAACAGTGACCACAATATCGCTGAAAGTAAAAATGGCGATGTGAATTGCAGCCACTGCCGCAAACAGCGACGACCACTAACTCTCTATTTGTGGGGCAATATCGCACCCCCTTTATGGGGCTTAATTATAATCGACTCTGGGGGAGAGGATGGACACGGGGCTACTCGGGGCAACCTGCAATTGGGATGGACACAGGCAACTCGGAAGGGCTACTGGGAGCAACCTGCAGTGAGAGGGAACTGGGAAACTGGACTTACAAATATTGGAACAAAGAAAGCTCCCCACCTACTTGAAGACAGGTCCACCAGCTTCATGGGCTGCGACCTAACCCACTATACCACACAGCCGGCTGGGAAGTGTCTGGCCAAACACAGCCCTATAAAGTAATACAACAAGTGTAGCTCGCTGAAACACTCGCTGTGTACTACTCTAGCTATACTTTCACAGTCGCTACTATTGTTCTCAAGTGGTGGCTGGGAAGTAGTTTTAAAAAGGAGTAACCACGCCTCTCTCTAATCATTTGCAAATACAGGATGCAGACTGCTTAACCCTGGCTCTTAAATCGGTTCAGTCATATTTCAGGATCTCCTGGCAGGTGGCTGATCAGAAGGGCACCTTAAAATATGATTAGATATGATTAAAAAAAAAGTTTCCCTTTGGGATACAGTGTGTATGAAAAGTGCTGTAAAAACACATTCCCACTGGGATACCATGTGTATCAAACAGTGCTATAAAAACTGACTCCTTTTGGGACACCATGTGAATGGAAGGTGCTATAAAACAAATTATTTTTGGGATACAGTGTGTAAGGAAGTTGCTATAAAACAGATTCTCTTTAAGGGTTACAGTTTAAATGAAAGGTGCTGCAAAACCGGTTCCCTTTGGGATACAGTGTGAATGGAAGGTGCATTGAGGCATTTTTCCCTGGCTATATCCCATGTCCCCTCATATGCCAGTGGTACTGTACTAGTTTGTAATACTTTTCATCATATTTCAGTGTTGCTTGAGTCTACTGGATTTTGGAACATGTGTCTCTTTTCTCTTTAGGATGGGAGGCATTCCAGCTGTCAGCGGGAGGGGAGAGCGACTTCTTCTGTACATAGGCATCATTGACATCCTTCAGTCTTACAGGTAGCTGTTGAATTTCTCTGACCTCTTTGTTGGTTGAGTGGGTGGGTAAAGGAATGGGTAGGAAACTGTAAATGTGCTGTCGCTTTTGAAACAGCTTTCAACGGTGTCTTGACTTCACCCGTGTGCTTTATGTATTGATCAAGTCTTGTTTGTAACTGTACTGCTGCTTCCTCAGGGTAATCTTGTAAAAGAGGTATTCCTGCCACAAAGAGTTGGCTCTCCAGGCAAAATAAAATATAAAATCCTCACAATTTCCGAGTGCCACTGACGAGTTATGTTTACTGGTAGTGATGTGGAGCAATGGTGACACCTTGTGGCCAGCTAGGTGAAGTAGAAGTGTCCCAGCTTTTACTGTGGCAGTCTTAAAACACACACGCACACACCACTTCACGTCAGTCTGTTACTCATTTAAGTTTGAAAAAAAAATTTGTTTCCCCCAGCCACTACTTTTTCTGTCTCCTTACCGGCTGTCAGCTGCTCGAACTCCTCTCTGACACCCTAGAGATGCTAATCCAGATTCTAGCCATCATACCCCAACTCTTCATACCTTCTTGGTGGTGCCCTCCCAGCTCAGGCTACTGATCTTGTCTCAGTTGGGGCTTGGATTCCGTGTAGAGGATGGGAAGGGTCCTGAGCGTGTCGCAGGCCCTGAGGTGGGCATGCAGGGGTGCGGCCATCATTCACGCCAGGCGGGGTATTTTTCCTCTGATTAGAAGCTGTCTGGGATGTCATTGTTGTTGGGATGTCAAATGGGGATATCATGTGCTTCCTGTGGCATCAGTACCATCTTGATTCTCTCTCGGATGGACCTGTTCCACTTAAGAGTCCTTGTGCTCTACTGCCACAGCACATCAAAGACTCCTTCCACCTAGTCATGGGGTCAAGGTCGGCATGTGAACCTGGGTCTCCCTTGTGATAGCATGAGTCACCCCCACTTGCACCGCTAGGCCAAAACATTTTATTTTGTTCAATTTCCAAAGTTAATTTCTTTATACATCAGTCTTTGAGCATTACTCATTTCCAGTGGAGTCCAGGAGTTAATCATCTGGATCAAAACTTTATTTTGGGGGGTGTGTGTGTGTTTTTATTGGTGGGTGTTCTAGGTGTGTGCGCCACTGTTTTTCTTAGATCTTAATTTGAGAGGGTTCCTGCAGTAGATTTCACATATAGGACTGCGCCCCCTCGCGCCAGGGTTCGAACGACAAACTTGTAGCTAGTAATCATCAGTAGGGAACGCTCCCAAGTCAGATGACACTACGTCAGCCTGACTAAAAAAGGGGCGGTCCCACTCCGGCCCTCCATTTCTTTCCTGCCGTCTCTTCAGTTCGTTCGACAGACGTGGTAGAATAGTGATCAGTCACCCACTTAGTATTCGACGAGTTTCATCTTATTCTTTATATTTTTCTCCGAAGTTTTCGAACGAGCGTATGTCGTCTCGTCTTAAGAAGTGCTCCAAATGCGGCACCCAAATCCCACACAGGGACGACCACTCTAACTGCCTCCTCTGCCTGGGGCCTAAGCACAGCTCGGCTGAGTATGCTGTTCGCCAAGGGTTCAACCAGGCCACAGGGACCCGACGCAAGTGGACCCTCGAGGCCGACCTTCTGACCCAACGACTGGCTTCCATGGAAAAGGAGCTTCAGGAGCTTAGGGAGAGGTCGTTGTCTCTGGCCCCAGAAAAAAAAAAAAGGAAAGGAAGCTCCGGGAGAGAAGCCCGTCGCTGTAAGGGAGACCCTCCACTTCCAGAACCATGAGTACCATTCCTACGGGCACTCCGTCCACTTCTGCAGGCCGGACGCCTTCTCACCCTCCTGCCGAGGTGTGCGTCCAGCCAGGGTTTGCCTCTCTCGAGGTATCTATCAGTTCTTCCACTCGTAGCACCACCAATAACTCTCCCTCCGGCCCTGCCGCCGGGCGCCCGGCCCAGACCGATAAGCCTGACCACGGTCTTTCTTCTGCAGCCAGCCCGGTCGCGACTGATAAGCGGACTACTGACCCTCTGTCCACCCTCACAGCCGCATCTACCTCGCTGGGTGCCTTGATGATCCAGACGCCGGGACAAGTGTGCTCGTGGTCGACACTTCATCCCTGCCAATCTCTACCCCAGGGATTTGCCACCCGTTCCCGACCTTTCCTTTCTGTTGGGATTGCTCCCAGACCTGTTGTTGGGGTCTCTTCCAGAGCTTCCCCCTTCGCCTGGTTCTTTTCCGCCTATGGATCCCCCTCCTCCTAGGGGTCTGTCGCCAGACCGGGATCTTTTAGGTATGGAGCCCCCTCCCTTCGGGACCCTCGAGCTCTATGCCTGATGCCTTGCTGCTGCCCAGTGGCCCTTCAGCAGCTCCCCATGCCGGGTCATCAGCTCCTCCTGCGGAACCATCTGGCAGTTTCCTGGGGCCTGACTCCCCATGTTACACCGCTGGGCGGCCCTCCGCCGGACCCTTTTCATCCGACACCAGGCCTGGTGCTTCCGACGCTGGGATACCTGACATCCGGATATCCGACGCCTGGATATCCACAGTTAGGTTATCCCTCGGGGTTTGCAGGGTACCAATACTCCTACTGGCATCATCCTGCTTACCAGCCCTTGGCCGGGTATCCCGGCTACCAGCCTTCTCCTCCTCCACCACTGCCTGATTGCAAATCTGTCCCGGCATGGTGGCAGGATGCTAGGACACAACTCCTTACAGAACTTAGGCAGTCCCAGCCGCTCAGAGGAATTCCTCTACCCAGAGCATCACCTCCTCCTCCAGGTCCTTTGGGATGTGCTGCAGGTTCTTTTCAAGTGAGCGACACCGGGTTGGATCCTTCCCTTCCCTTCTCAGTGGCTCAGTGGTTCGGAGCCCTCTGATTCGAATGAGGATTCCAATATCGACCTCTCTGAACCTCGTTCACCAGTCAAACTTCATCAAAAAAATCCCCCCTGGAGCACCCTTCTTTTGGGGATCTCTTGAGAACTATTCAAACAGCAGGGGGCTGGCCATCCAAGGAGCTAGATCCTCGGCAAAAGGCTGGCTGAACATTTGGACTTGTCCACCACAGACCCTCTACCCATCCCCCCTTGGATGGGCCCACCTGAGGATCTAGTTACTACAATATGGCAACAGCCCTTTTCCATCCCGGCTGTTTCCAGGAAGGCTGACAGAACCTAATCCCCTCCCCCCCCCCGGAAGGGATCTCTCATCTGACTTCACACCCAAAAGCAGACTCTATGGTCATTACGGCTGCACATGACCACTCGGCTCAACCTAAACATTTGAATGACTCAAGACAACTTGACCAGTTTGGTAGGAATATCTTCTTGTCCATCTCCTGTGCCATCCAGTCACTGAACTACATGTCCCACATGGTGGCTTTTCAGAAGTCCTCTCTCACAGAACTGGAGAGGGACCTTCAGGACATCCCTGATGAAAACCTCAGGGCTAAACTGCTGGACAAGGTATGCATGAATAAATCTTCCTGCCGTCATGTACTCCGGGCCACTTATGATTCTGTGGGCTCCGTGGCCCGGGCTGCGGCTTAGGGAATCTGCCTTCGACACCTAGCATGGCTGCACCTCACAGGTTTGGCACAGGATGTTCAGTCATCCCTTTTAGATGCACCTTTCAGGGGTTCCATCCTCTCTGGTGGCGACGCAAAAGACATTATTACAGGGCCACAAGAGAGCGGTAGGTCTCTTAGAGATGTGCGCTGCATGTATCGGACAGGTCAAAAGAAACCGCCTTTTTGACACCAGAGAAGATGGAACAAGAACCAGAACAAGTGGCAAGGCAAAAGACGCGCCACTGGCTCTGGAGCCCAAGCTGCTCAGACTAAGTTCGCCAAAGCAGCCTCAGGAACCAAAGTTCCACTCCCCTCAGCATCCTGACTCGCTTCCCCTCCTCCTGCTCCCTCCGTCCCCCTCGGAGGAACTGGTAGGAGGGAGGTTCGACCTCCACCTGGAGGGGTGGAAGTCCGTCACTGCAGACGTATGGGTTCTTCAGCTCATACAAATAGGTCACTCAGTCGAGTTCCTGGAGATTCCACCTTTAAATCCTCCGGGAAGGTCCTTTTACCTGTCGGGTCAGATCACCATCGTCCACCAAGAGATCCAGGCCCTGCTACAAAAAGCGGCCATAAAACCTGTACCACCAAATCAACTAGGAGGGGGATTCTACTCCCATTTCTTCCTAGTCCCAAAAAAGAGGGGATCTGCAACCTATCCTGGATCTCAGCACCATCAACCTCTTTGTGGAGTACAAGAAGTTCTGCATGCTGACTCTTTAGGGACTCCTGACCCAGCTTCCGTCAAACACATGGCTGTGCTCCCTGGATATGCAGGATGCTTACCTTCATATTCCCATCCTCCCGGCCCACCGCCGTTTCCTTCAATTCTCCTTCCAGGAGAACCATTTCCAATTCAAGGCACTTCCCATTGGCCTGTCCTCAGTGCTCCGGGTTTTCACCAAGTGCCTAGCAGTGGTAGCGGCGTTTCTCCGCTGCAGGGGCATATATGTGTTCCCATACCTGGACAACTGGCTCTTTTCAGCCCCATTACTGGACAGCCCGAAGGAGTCTCTTCTTCACTCTGGATCTGTTTGCCCAGCTGGGCGTCTCGGTCAGTCTCCCCAAGTCTCAGCTAGTACCCTTTCAGTGCCTCCAATTTATTGGAATGGTACTGGATACAGTCCAGAGCAAGGCTTCTTACCACTGGATTGAGCCAGGACTTTGGCTTCTCATGCCACTTTGGTGGCCAAAGCTCGATGGACCCCAGTGCACTCGGTGCCCCGTCTTTTGGGTCTTATGGCAGCGGCCATTCCTACCGTCCCACTGGCCAGACTGCACATGAGGGTTACCCAGTGGTCTCTTCAAGTCCAGTGGGCTCAACGATTGGACGACATGAACCAACTGGTCATGATCTCCAACAGCCTTCAGAAAGACACCCTCTGGTGGGAGGACCTCACCAACTTGTTGGTGGGAGCCCCCCTTCCATTCTCTGGCTCCCTCCCAGACCCTCACCTTGGACGCCTCCGACATGGGTTAGGGCGCCCATTTGGGGGATCACAGAACTCAAAGTTCATGGTCTCCTCAGGAGCAACATCTTCACATCAACATCCTGGAGACCAGAGCAGTCCTTTACGGTCTCCAGGCCTTCCAGTCGTTACTCCTCCTGGGAAGACTTCTGGTCCAGACAGACAGACAACACGGCGACTGTCTGGTACCTCAACAAACAGGGAGGTACTCTGTCGTACCCTCTTTGTAGGGAAGCAATAAGAGTATGGTATTGGGCTATTCAGCATGGCCTGTTTCTGACAACAGTCCACGTACCAGTCATGCACAATGTCCTGGTGGATAGTCTCAGTCGATCAGTAGCCAGGGCTCATGAGTGGGTACTAAAGCAGGAGGTAGTCGAAGACCTGTTTCTTTGGTGGGGTCAGCCAGACCTAGATCTGTTCACCTTCCCATTCAACGCAAAACTACCCAACTTTTGCTCACTCGTTTCCGGGCATGGTGCTTTTTGGCGAGATGCACTGTCTCTCTCTTGGACAGGGAGGTTTCTATACGCATTTCCTCCCTTTCCTCCCATTCAGAAGGTTCTGTTGAAACTTCAGACAGAAGGGGCCCACTTGATTTTGATTGCCCCTCTGTGGCCCCGGCAGATTTGGTTCCCACTGTTACAACAACTAGTTCTAGAACTGTCGGTCCTTCTGCCACTATCTCACGACCTTCTGTCTCAGGAGCAGGGCACCCTGGTCCATCCGAATCTTCAGTCTCTCCATCTTCATGCGTGGCACCTGTGGGCATAGCGGTTTCTCGCTATGGAGTTTCCTCTCAGGTCGCTCAGGTCCTGGTGGAAGCCAGAAAACCCTCTACCAGATCCGTCTACGCCATGAAGAGGAAGATATTTTCTATCTGGGCCACAGTCACATCCTTGGACCCTTTTTATTACTTGCCTCCCGAGTACCTCTTACATCTTTCTGAGTTGGGCCTTAGTTACTCCTCTATTAAGGTCCATCTTTCCGCGCTGTCTGACTACCACCTTCCAGTGGAGAGCAAAACCCTAGCACAACTAGAGGTTTCCAAAACTTTCTTGAAGGGTATCCTTCACATCACACCTCCAGTCCAGAACCCCTGTCCTCCCTGGGATCTTAATTTTATGTTAGAGAAACATTTTTCCCCCTTTTGAACCGCAGCAAGTTGTGATATGCGCTTCCTGTCGTGGAAGACACTGTTTTTGGTTGCAGTTACTTCGGCTCGAAGGATGTCATGGCTTCATGCCTTTGTTTGCAGAGAAACTTATTGGGTTTTCTACAAGGACTGGGTGGTCCTGAGGACTAATCTTTCTTTTCTTCCAAAAGTGGTTTCAGAGACAACTCTCAACCAGAGTGTTGAACTGCCGGTCTGTTTTCCTCAGCATTCCAACGGGGGGGGGGGTATCTTTTGCACACCTTGGATGTGCATCGGAGTGGAGGTACCATATTTCCCGGACTACGGAGGTTTGCAAGTCGAACCAACTCTTTGTGGCCTTTGCCTCCAAGTGCCAGGGCAAGGCCATCTCTAAACAGGCTATTTCTAGGTGGCTGGCTAACTGTATTCACTACACTTAACCAGAAATACAGAAAAACCGTTCCGAGGGCGATTAAAAGCCACTCCACCAGAAGCATGGCCACTTCTACCACTTTTTCCAGGAATGTGTCCACTGCGGAGATTTGTGCAGCGGCCACTTGGTCTTTCATCCATACCTTCACTAAGCACTACAGTCTGGACATTGCCTCTAGGCATCAAGCTGGTTTTGGCCTTGCAGTTTTACAAGGTCTTCTGTCTCAAGGCAGATCCTTAGTTGGCAGATATCCTCCTCCTCTCAGAAACTCCGTCTCGGACTCCTCCTTTTTGTCAGACTGCTTGGAATTCAGTCCTGTATGTGAAGACCTACTGCAGGAACCCTCTCGAAGTAAGATATAGCAGTTACATAAGAACTTACCATAACAGTAGATCTTCAATAGAGGTTCCTGCAGTAGGTCTAGTTTCCCACCCACCTTCCCCCAGTTCCTGGAAATTTTCCTTTTTTTATTCTGTCTTGTCCCCAGGTCTAGCCAGGGCACAGGGTCCCAGGAGTTGTTACTCCTTTCTTTCTGCTATCCTCTCTCTAGGTCTCTGGTGGAAAAGAATTGGAGGGCGGGTGGGGGACCGCCCCTTTTATATTCAGGCTGACGTAGCGTCACCTGACATCGGTGGGGCGGTCCCCACTGATGATTGTTAGCTACAAGTTTGCCATTCGAACCTGGTGCCAGGGGGCACAGTCCTATATGTGAAAATCTACGGCAGGAGCCTCTCTCAAAGATCTACTGTTACGGTAAGTTCTTACGTAACTGCTATTTCGAGATCTGTTGCAGCCAATAGGTAGGTTCTCTTCCCCAGTACCCACGCAACACAGTATAGTATCTGGTTCTGTACATGGCAGTAATGATCCTGCAACACTATGCACAACAGAGGTGACCACTGCTTGTATTGTGAACATTTCTGAGGAGCCCTGTTAGTGCTAGCTGGCAATTCCAGACTGTTAGAGCCCTCAATTGACTGATCACTCAGATGTTTGCCTGTGGAACAGAAACTCGTCAACCCCTATGCATGCACGCACATAAACACACACTACATTTGCTGCATGCGGTTTGATTTATTGTAAAAAAAAAAAAGACAAAAACTGAAGCACTATTCTTGCAGTTTCATTTTACCATGCCATACCTTGATGTAAGGTTTCTTCCTTTAAAGTAAGAGTGAAAATGAGACACTGCATCAGTACGAGGACTTTATGTAGAACAGGAAGATTCTATTGAATGTATACAGGGAACAGAAGATAACATTACAAACAACGTTTCAACCAAAATAGTTCAATCAGGATCTGTAAAAGGAAGGAAATTAAAGATAGAAATGTTTCAAAGACAGAAATGATTCAGCTGTTAGATCCTGTTCTGCCACTAAGCTTACTATTACCCTCGTACACTCAGTGTAAGCCTGTGTTTTCTGTAAAAGCAGTGTTTGAAATCCTGTTTTGTATTTTGTTACTGTTCAACTTTACTGGCCGTTTAGTAAATTCTTTGTGTTTTTCCGATTGACACGCTGTTGGAAAGAAGTGTTTTCGAAGTTTACGATGCTGCTGCTTATGTCCTTGTTATTCATGTTCTAGTATAGATGCCTGTGTTTGACAGGAACTTATAAAATGGCAATGCAAGATCCTGAAACCTTAGCGGAATTGAGATCTCACCCAGCGATGCATTAAAAAGCCAGTGATGCACGATCAGATGCTGGATCTTATTACCAATGCAAAAAAGCCTCCTTATCTAGAAAGTCAGGGACTATTTCATGTATATAATTTTGTCATTTTAAGCAGCAATGCAGCAAAAATGTTTTTCCAAAAAAGCTAGCCTCAGCTAATTATTAATAAAACATTAGCATGCCTGTTAACTCTAATTTTCTAGATGCTTCCTATGCTGCACACCGTGAATTTTTGCTATTTTCTCGATCCAAACCCTTACCATTTCTACAATAGCATTTCTAAGCCAAATGTGGTGGTGTTTTGATTTTGGTTTTGATAGAAAAAATAAATGAAAACATTAATAAAATATGTAATTTTGGTGTAACTGCAGCATTTTACCACCAGTTGAAACTTAAGAGATGTTCATCAAGGATATCTCTTGCATCAGGCCACACCTATGGGACTATAGCTGCCAGGCACTAGGACCACGCGGAAACTGTTCTATCTAGCAGTCTACTAGGGGCCATCCATGATGACGTCAGATGCCGACGATGTCCCTCCCATATAAACATGGGCGGCCCATGCTCTTGTCAGTTTTGTCCTGCCGTTGTCCATTGCACGTCGGACTCCACGAAGACACTGCCACTTCAGTCAACTGCCAGAATCCTCGATTTCTATTTTTCACTTTCTTTCTCACTCTAGTTTTTTTATCACTTTATTTTAAAGTGATTTTTGCTTGTCGTTTATGCCGACCAACCCCGGGAGACACTTCAGATACTGCGGGTGCAGTAAGAAGATCTAAAACAAGGACGACCATGACGCCTACATCCACTGTCTTGGGGCAGTCCAGGATGTTAAGGCCTGCGAGTTTTGCCACAGCTTCAACCAGGCTACCTGGTGACTCAGTGAGAAGGCCCTCGAGTCCTTCCTCCTGGAACAGAAAGTTGCCAGAATGGAGAAGGAGCACCAGGCAGGAAGCTTTTCTGCCTCGCCAGCTCCATCCACAGACTCCCATTACTCCAAGTCCCTGGGCAAATCTGCCAGCAAACAAAAGCACCGAGAGAAAGACAGGAGGAAGGAGAAGCCCTCCACAGCTCTCTCTCGATCTCCGCTTAGAGCACTGGCCACTGCTGGATCATCCACTGCTTCGGCGACCAACCCCACTGCCACCCACACCCTCTCTTCCACAGGGTCAGCTCTGGCAGTGCGTCCCGCCTGACCTTCCTCGGCCGGCAGTGGCTTTTTCGCATCAGACCTACTCTTGCCCCCGCCGACGTTCCCACTAATGCCATTTGGTCCCTTTCTTGCACGAGGACATCAGACACAGAGTGCCGCCAGACCTGTCTCAGTCGGCAGTGCTTTGTCGGACCTCTCGATGCTCCCACAGACGTGCAAACCCCTGCCGTTCAGACCCCTTCTTGCTCAGGGGCAACGGGTGGGGAGTTACGTTGGACCTGATTCAGCTGGCACCGCCCTGTCAGTTATGTTGTTTCCAGTGATTCAGCCCTCCACTGTCGACACTTCAGACCATTATATCGATGCAGAGGCCTCAGCCCTCCATGCTCATGCTCCAGGCCATACTGCTGATGCTGAGGATCGAGCCTTCCCCCGCGTCGATGCCATAAGGTGCTTCAGCACCATCGATGTTTAAACCATGCTTACCTCCTTTTGGGAGTTCATGGGTTGCCTTGCTCCTCCTCTGTGACCTTTGACGCCAGGGCCTACTAGGCCATCTCCTGTGGCGGCACAGTCCATGTTGATGCACCCTACTCGTTCTCGGGCATCAACATCTCCTGTGCCCCTTTCAGAGCCAGGAGATGAGGATGCGTTCCATCCTGACCTACTTCCCCCTCAGGAGGGGGATGAAGAGGATGAGGATGATAGAGTGAGGAGCCCCTCTGGGTCTTCCTTCACTGTTTCCTCAGGGGGTGAAGACTCCACCAAGTATACCCTGAGCCCCCTCCCAAGACTCATCCTTCATCTCAGTGATGAGGCAGCTTCAAACAGCTGTGGGGTTAGATGCTGAGGACCAGGATATTACCAGGAGAAATCTCGCCGAATACTTGGAACTGCCAGACTTTCCACCTCTTATTATTCCAACTGTGATGGCTGCCTTTGAGGATGCCACCATGGCTGATTGGTACAGGCCAAATATGATCCCTGCTATGCCCAGAAAGGCAGACAGATTGTACCAGGCTCCCTCAGGGAAGCCTTTTTTCACAGAGCAACCACAGGCAGATTAAGTGGTGATGAATGTTGATCAAGATAGGTCCAAGAGGCCTAAACACCTCAGCTGTCTTCCCCCGGATAAGGAAAGCTGGATCTTGTGGGTAAACGGGCCTATGCCTGTCACGCTGGCCATCAGGGTTATGAATTACATCATTCATATGATCAAATAACAGAACACTCTCTGGAGAAATGCCAAACCTGCAGCCCAGGCCCTTCCAGAGGGTCCCCCAGAGGCAGGAACTGCTTAAGGCCCTCCAGTCTGGGGCAGATGTGGGCAGGCACCTTTTGAGGTCGGCCTATGACGATGCCTCCGCTAGAGCAGATGTGGTTGGTATCTGTCTGAGAAGGCATTCTTGGCTCAGGGTGTCTGGGTTTGCTCCTGATGTACAACAGTCCATCCTGAATGCCCCCTCCAGAGGCTACAAACTCGTTGGGACAGATGTGCAGGACATCCTTTCTGACCTACAGGCCTTGGGCAGGACTCTGCGGTCAGTTCACTCATTATATCACACCCAGCCAAAAAGTGGCCAGAGGGTGCCCTTTCATTGTGCCACCTATAGGCCCAAGTCCGGCACCCTACCTCAGGGCAAATGCTGAGCAGCAGCGGCCCTGCCTACCCCTACCTCCACCACTGGGAAGGCCCCCAGAGGACAAGTGATAGCCCCAGTAATAGCTGCTACCTTAGCATGACTCTTTCGTAGACTTTCACACTCCAGCACTACAGGAGGCGGTGGTATGGGGTCATTTCTTCCTCCACCAGGACAGATGACAGGAGATCACAACAGAGGTTTGAATCCTGCAGCTCATAGAGCGTGGCCACACCTAGAACTTCTGAGTGGCCTCAGATGTACCTCCAGTTCATTCATGCTACCCTCCAGACCACATCCCAGTGCTGCTGGGGAAGATCTGCACATTGCTGCAGAAAAGAGCAATAGAGCCTGTTCCCGAGGAACAGAGGGTTCTGTTCCCACCTCTTTCTTGTCCCCAAATACACAGGGGATTTATGGCTCATCTTGGTCCTGGAAAACCTGAATTTCTACATCCAGTGCAAGAAGTTCAGGATGGTAACCTTCCAAGGCCTGCTGCCTGTTTTGCATAAGGGAGGCTATATGTGCTCCCTGGATATGCAGTTCAAGGTGTGTGCTCCCCACAGGCAGTACCTCAGGTTCCGGTTCCAAGGGGGGCACTACCAATTCAGAGCATTGCCCTTTGGCTTGTCTTTTGCATCACGGGTCTTTACCGAATGCATGGCAGTGGTAGCAGCAGCCCTCAGGAGGGAGGGAGGGACTGTATGTCTTTCCATACCTGGACAATTGATTGCTCAAAGCACAGTCCAGGGAGCAACTGCTCCAAACCCTAGCCCATACCAGGCAGTTGTTCCATGCCCTAGGGATCACGGTCAGTCTGCCCAAGTCAGTCTTGTCCCCTTGTCACCACCTACAGAACATAGGGGCAGTGATGGATACGGCTCAGGGCTTTGCCTTCCTGCCCCAGAGCAGGGCAGACTGCCTGATGACTCGGGCCCAGTTGCTCTACAACAGCAGATATATCACGGCCAGAACCTTCCTGAGGCTCTTGGGCCTGATGGCTGCAGCCATTGTCATGATTCCCCTCGCCAGGCTGCACATGCAGATCCTCCGGTGGACAGTAAGGGTCCAGTGGGATCAACACACCGACGACCTAGAACAGCAAGTTCTAGTCTCCTCCCTGGTCAAAAAGGTGCTGCTATGGTGGATGGAAAAAATAACCCGTTGAAAGTGGTTCTGTTCCTCATTCCTTCCCCCTCAGCAGATATTCACCACTGATGCTTCGGGGTTGGACTGGGCGGCTAATTTGGGTCCTCATCAGACTCAAGGAAAGTGGACCAAAGTGGAGGCTGCCCTCCACATAAACATCCTAGAGATGAGGACCATTCTGTATGCTTTACAAGACTTCCAGACCCATCTGTCCCGGGGCCCTCTGCTGGTACAGACTGACAGCATCAGTGTAGTACACTACATCAACAAACAAGGGGAGGCCCATTCCTACTCTCTATGTCAGGAAACAATGAGGGTCTGGTATTGGGCTCTAGAACTTCGGCCATCAATGTTCCGGGTGTCCAAAATGTCCTGGTGGACAGGCTAAATCGGTCGCAGTCTCAGATGCATAAGTGGGAGCTGTTGACCTCAGTTGTAGAAGACCTGTTCGACAGATGGTGTTGTCCATAGTTGGACCTTTTTGCATCCCCACTTCATGCAAAACTGCCACGTTTCTGCTTGCTTGCTCAAGGACCTGGAGTTTTCTGGCAAGACGTGTTGTCCCTCTCTTGGAAAGGGAGGTTCCTCTATGCCTTCCCTCCCTTCTACTCCAGAGGAGTTCTGATCAAGCTCCAGATGGAAGGGGCCACTCTGATCCTCATTACCCTCTTCTGGCCTCGTCAGATTTGGTTCCCCTTACTGCAGCAGCTAGTGGTGGAACCCCCGGTACCCCTGCCGCTGTGCAAAGGCTTGCTATCGTAGGGGCAGGGAACCCTGGTCCATCTGGACCTCAAGTCACTGCACCTCCATGCATGGCTCCTGAAGACATAGCCATGGCTAGATTTGGGGTGTCTCAAAAGGTGGCCAGCATCCTGGTGGCCACTAGTAAGCCTTCCACCAGGGTCACTTATTCCATGAAGTGGAAGTGCTTTGCTCTGTGGACAGCTTCCCATCATTTGGACCCTTTCACTTGTCCTGGTGAAACATTTCAATAAATAAATAAATTCTAGAGTATTTGCTGTCACTCTCAGATTCTGCCCTGCAGTACTCCTCCATTAAAGTGCACTGTGCACATTGATGGCCGTACTGTGGCCCAGTTGGAGGTGTCCGTATGTTTTTGAAAAGCATTTTCCATCTGAAGCCTCCCACCCACAATCCATTCCAGCCTTGGAACTTAAATTTAGTGTTAGAAAAACTTACTTTGGCTCCTTTTGAGCCGGTTGTGACATGCAAACTACGCTTCCTGCCATGGAAAGCATTATTTTTAGTTGCTATTACTTCTGCTGTATGGATTTCTGAGCTTCAGACACTGATGTGTGAGTCTCCTTATTTGGTTTTCCACAAAGACAGGGTGTCTTTACGTACCAGTCCTAAGTTTTTACCAAAGGCGGTGTCTGAGTTTACTTTGACTCAAAACATCCACCTGCCTGTTTATTTCCCAGAGCATGCCAATCCAGTGGAAGCATTGCTCCATACTTTAGATGTACATAGAATACTCCGATATTATGTTCATCACAAAGTTCTCGCAGCTGTTTGTTTCTTTTGCCCCTAGGAAGGAGGGTGTCCCAGTTTCTAAATAGTGCCTTTCCAAATGGTTGCCCAACTATATTATTTTCTGTTATAAGAAGTACAGTAAGGAACTTCCTGGGGTTGTGCGTGGCCACTCTACCAGAGGCATGGCCACTTCTGTTGCCTGTTTCAAGAACGTGTCAGCTGCAGAAATTTGTGCTGCTGCTCCTTGGAGTACTCTCCACACTTTCACTTAACACTACTGTCTGGATATTGCCTCAAGCTTCAGCCTGATTGTGCTTTAAGGCCTCCTGTCTTAGGCCTATAACTTCCAACTACCCAGACAGTTTCTCTGTCAGTACTGCTTATGACTCGTTCCATAGATGTGGCCTGATGCAAGAGATATCCTCGATGAAGATAGTACAGTTATGTAAGAACGTACCGTAACCGTAGATCTTCAAGAGAATATCTTGCATTAGGCTATGCCGTCCCACCCTCGGTCCCCCTTGGTCTTAGGACTTCTCTGTCTGTCTGTTCGTCTCTCTCTTTCTCTCTCTCCGGGACGGTTTGCCTTCTGTTTCACCTTTCTCCACTGCAGGAACCTCTGGCTCTTCTTCGGTTCCTCAGCAGGAGATCCTCTGTATATGGCCTCCGGGAGAACTGAGGAGGGTGCAGGGCCGCACACATTTATATGGGAGGGACATAGTTGGCATCTGATGTCATTGTGGGCAGCCACTAGTAGACTTCTAGCTAGAAAAGGTTTTGTGCGGTCTTAGTGCCTGGCAGCTATAGTTCCATAGGTGTGGCCTGATGCAAGAGATTCCCTCAAAGATCTACTGTTATGGTAACTTCTTACGTAACTGTACTGTAGCTGGCATTTTTTAGAAAGAAAAAAGTAGGGACTGAGGGTTTGTCTCTCCCCTTGGACCAGGGAGGGGTAAATCTTCCTGATCTGAAAATGTCTGCAACGGCAGCTTTCCTTAAAATTTTCTTTCTCTGGCTGTCTCCTACAAATTTGTTGGCTTGGAAGGAAATAGAATTGCTAATAAGTGATCTCCATGATATAGAAAAAAATTGCCTTCTCCTCTCCTGGGGTGTCTCCTCCTCTTAAGAGATTTCTCCAATTATACGGCCCAAGTCCTAAGAACATGCAATAACTTTCAAAATAAAAAACCTTTTAAACAGTTCATCTTCTTTTTCACTCTGATATCGGGGGATGAGAACTTTTTTATCCAGCTCTGTTCGGCACTTCTTTCGGGTCCTGGCGCAGATTAGGACTTCATTACTATCACCTATTAGTGAACAATTCGGGTGTTATATCTTTTACAGACCTACAACAAAAATATGCCCTTCCTGACCGGGATGGGTATCACTACATCCAGGTGGGGAACTACATTTTAAGACAAAAAGACTTTCCTACTTGTCGCCCTTCTCCCTTACCTACTCTCTGGTCTCTGCTTAGGGACACACTCGATGGAGATCCATGGGGGAACCTAATAGGTCACCTCTACAGAATAATATGAGAATCTGGGGGACTCATTCAACGTGATACCAGAGGCCTGGAACAAAGACTTCGAATTAGAAGTCCCTTTCCCACTATGGAAACAAACAACTTTGAAAGCAATCAAAATTTCTTCTTCAGGAATCTGGAGAGAATTCGTGTGGAAGGCCTGTTCTAGATATTTCCGTTCCCCAGCAGTCCTAGCAAAATATATGCCAGCCTCATACGGCAACTGTTGGAGAAAATGTAATTGCAAACTAGCAGACCAGGGACATATATTCTGGCTTTGCCCGGCTCTGATGCCCTTCTGGTACACTCTACAGCTGGAGCTGGGGAGGTGTCTAGATGAGACAGTAGAGCTGACGGCAGAGATGGTACTGTTATCCATGTTCCCTCCCCACAGATCAAGGTGGACTAACACCTTGCTCCCCCTCTTCCTATTAGCAGCAAAAAAGGCCATCACATGTAAGTGGATGTCTGTGGAGCCCCCGGCAGTCTGATTGGCACAAAATAGTACACGGAATTTACAGACTTGAATACCTGACAGGTAAACTTCATAATAAACAGGATGCATTTGAGAGGAGGTGGCAGCAATGGATTCTCTATTACTCCCAGATAGACCCAGAATCCGTCCCCTAGAGGAGGAGGGCGAGCGGGATATTAAGTAGGCCCCCCCCTTTACTGCCCTCTCCCATCAAGCTGTCGCGGGGGGTAGGTGGGGAACCCCTTGTGGACCCTCCCCTTCTCTTCTTATAATAAAATTTAAGAGGGACACGGGGTCCGCCTGCCTGCCTAGAGACACCCAGGGTCACTGTAGTGTGACTCACTGGGTGACTACACAAGAAACGGTGTGTGACTACTCTAAATTGCTGTTACATTAAATGCTGCAAACCTGACATTACACATTAACCATACTGAACTGTATATCTATATGTAAAATCTTTTAAGGTTGGGTTCGCTCATTTTCTGTACATAAGGGGTGGGATATTCATACTGCTGCGCCAGGCAATGCCACAAGTGGAGGCGCAGCGCAACCGAGATGCACTGGGGCCAGGATAGTGTGATATTCAACGGTGATGCACCATGACTCATCACCTTTGAATATGGCACAGAATGTGCATGGTGCAGTGACAATGCACCGGTGCATTCCCCAGACAGGGAGGACTGGGAATGCAGTGGTGCAGCTGTAGTTGCGCTTGGAGCATCACCTGCGATAGTCAAACTTGCGCATGCAAATAGGGCCATAATTTATGCATGGCACAAATGGGGCCATTTGCATGTCATTATGGCCCCCTTTGCATGTGTTGCGCAGGGAAGGGGTCTTAAGCAAGTAGCTACTTCTGTCACCTTCTCAGAAGTACTACCTGCGAGAGGCATGGGAGAGCATAGGGGGTGCATGCACCAGGAACTTTAACTCATGGTTGAAGAACTGGTGCTGTGAGGAAGGGTTTGGATTTGTTAGTGACTGGGGACCCACCTGGAGGGATGGAGGCTTGTTCATGCCTGACGGCCTGCATCCATCCTGGAGGGGAATCCAAGCACTCAATGATAAGTTTAAATGCTACATGGTCAAGCATTTAAACTAGCCAAGGGGGGTGGCAGGCCAGCAAGGAGGGTACCTAATTCCCAACCCCCCACAGCTAGCAGTGGAACCAGTGAACCGTAGGAGTGGATATCTCTACAAAGCAGTGTGCAAAAGTTGGAGATAGGTGCCCAAGAGGTGGATAGGAAGAAAAGGGGCAAAATTCAACAGAAGGGCAGACAGCAAGGAGAACCAGGGATAAAGGACAACCAGGGAAGGGGCTGGAGTAGAACAGCGAAACAGTCTAGGGAGGTCAAATCATTGAAGCCATGTGTGCAAATGCCAGGAGCCTTAGCAACAAGATGGAGGATCTGGAGGCTGTCATGGTGCAGTCAGACCTGGACATTGTGGCCATGACAGAAACCAGGTGTTATGATAACTATGACTGGGAGATGGCCATACCTGGCTACAACATATTCAGAAGAGACAGGGCAGGTAGGAAGGGAGGAGGAGTGGCACTGTATGTGAAAAATGACATAAGGGCCACAGAAATCCAGGAGGAACAAAATAGGGGAGAGATACTGTGGGTTAAGCTGGAAAGGAAAATGGGGCCAGCCATCCGTACGGGTGTGGTCTATAGACACCAGCCCAGGAGGAAGAAACAGATAGGGAGCTGATGCTAGCCATCCAAAGGATGGCAGACAAGGGTGAGGTAGTGCTGGTTGGAGACCTCAATATTCCAGACGTGGACTGGAGCATCCCAGCAGCAGCATCAACTAGCAGCAGATTTATCCTGGACTCCCTTCAGGGTGCCTTCCTCAAACAATTGGTCATGGAGCCAACTCGGCAGGAGGCAATACTGGACCTTGTGCTCACAAACAGGGGCAATGTGATGGGGGTAACAGTGGGGGAGCACCTGGGGAACAGTTACCACTAGTCATTGTGGTTTGAAATCACAGAAGGAGCAGAACCAAATCACACAAAAACATGTATCCTGGATTTTAGGGGGACAGATTTTGGGAAAATGGGGAGATGCTTGAAAGAGGCATTAAGGGGAATGGGGCAGGAATCAGGGTTTGAGGAACAGTGGGCAGTATTTAAAATGGGGATTACAAGAACAACAGAATTATGCATTAAGCAGGTTAGCAAGGGGTAAAGGAAGAGGAGGCCATTATGGTTTTCCAAGGAGGTAGCGGAGAAAGTGAAAGCCAAAAAGATTGCATTCAGGCAGTACAAAAAGACACAGGCAGAAGGGGATAGGGAGAAGTACCAGGAGAAGCAAAGAGAGGCAGGGAGGTCAGTAAGGGAAGCCAAAGCTCAGACAGAAAAGCACATTGCAAAATCAGTGGGTAGAGGGGACAAAACCTTTTACAGGTACATAAGGAAAAGAAAGGCAAAGGGAGGGATAGTGAGACTGAAGGGGAGGATGGGGCCGTGGGAGGATGACAACAGTAAAGCTGACATATTGAACAGGTATTTCTGCTCAGTCTTTACTGAAGAAAAGGAGGGTAATGGGTCTGAAGGGAATACAAGGGGTGGGAATGGTGCAGAAATGGACACAAGTCATTTTACACGAGAAAGGGTCCCGAAGGAACTGGAAGTAATAAGAGTTGATAAAGCAATGGGGCCAGATGGGGTGCACCCCAGGGTCCTTAAAGAACTAAGAGAGGTGGTGGCTGAACCTCTGGCAATCCTGTTTAGCCGATCACTGGAAACAGGGGAGGTACCCAAAGACTGGAGGACAGCAGATGTAGTCCTCTTATACAAAAGTGGGAACAAAGAGGAAGCGGGGAGCTACAGACCAGCCAGCCTCACCTCGGTAGTGGGGAAGATCATGGAAGCACTACTGAAGGAGAGATTGGCGGAACATCTGGTTGTCAATGGACTACAGGACCCAAGGCAGCATGGTTTCACCAGGGGGAGGTCATGTCAGACCAACCTCGTTGAATTTTTTGACTGGGTGACTAGGGAGGTGGATCGGGGAGGGCAGTGGACATGGCCTATCTGGACTTCAGCAAGGCCTTTGACACTGTGCCACATAGAAGACTATTACACAAACTGGGGAATGTGGGTGTGGGCAGGACAGTAGTGCAGTGGGTAGGTAACTGGCTGGGTGGCAGGACACAGAGGGTGGTGGTAAATGGCTGTCACTCCACAGAGGGAAGAGTGACCAGTGGGGTACCACAGGGATCAGTGCTGGGACCGGTCCTATTCAACGTCTTCATCAGCGACATTGCGCAGGACCTAGAAGGCAGAATTTCCCTGTTTGCGGATGACACAAAGCTCTGTAACAGAGTAGACACACCAGAGGGTGTAGACAGAATGAGAAGGGACTTGCAGAAACTTGAGGAATGGTCAGGGGTTTGGCAGTTGAAATTCAATGCAAAGAAGTGCAAGATAATGCATATGGGGCACAAAAACCCTGGCACAATGTATCAGTTGGGGGGTGAGGATATAGCATGCACCAAGCAGGAAAGGGATCTTGGGGTTATCATCTCTGATGACTTCAAGGTAGGGAAACAGCGTGACAAGGCAGCAGGTAAAGCAAATAGGATGCTGGGATGCATAGGCAGGGGCATCACCAGCAGGAAAAGGGAGGTCATAATTCCACTATACAAGACACTAGTGAGGCCCCACCTGGAGTACGGTGTACAGTTCTGGAGACCTACTTACATAAGGACATAGACAGGGTAGAGAAGGTTCAGAGGAGGGCAACAAAGATGGTACATGGATTGCATCACAAGTCCTATGAGGACAAGTTGAAGGAATTGAATATATACTCCCTGGAGGGGAGGAGGGAGAGAGGGGATATGATAGAGACATACAAGTATCTTGCAGGGAGGAACAGAGTGCAGGAATACACTATTTTTAAGTGAAAAATATGTTCCAGGACTAGAGGACATGGGATGAAGTTGCAAGCAGGACAATTCAGAGGAAACGTGAGGAAGAATTTCTTCACAGAACGGGTGGTGAACAAGTGGAACACCCTGTTAGAGGAAGTGGTGGGGGCTGAAACAATCACGGGATTTAAGAATGCATCGGATAGACATAAAGGAATTCTGGAGGTCAGGGTTAAGGGGCAACAGACTTCTAGGAGAACATAAAGTAAACTTACAAGTTCAAATGGGCAGACTGGATGGGCCGTAGGCCCTTATCTGCCGACACTGTCTATGTATCTATGCATCCAGGTGAAATGTGCCTGGCGCCCTGCGTAGCCACTGTCACCATGTATTGAACCCTGGTAGTATAGTGGAAACCCCCCTCCCCCTATATGGCCGATTGCGGGCATATCCGATCGGACTACGCACCCTGGTAGTATGGTGCCCCCCCATCCAGACCCTTTGATCGCCGACGTACGTAGTACTGAAACATCTCTGTGGTCCAGTGGATCCCTCCCCACCCAAGTTCCAGATCGCGCTGAGTCCGTACTGGACAGATCCTAGTGGTCCAGTGTTAACCCCACTCCCCACCCACAAGACCCTGGCCCACCCGCACCCCTCCCCATCCGGCAGGCGGCTGCACCGCACTCGCATACCGCCTGTCCCTCCTCCCAGCACGATGACAGCTTACAGTATGAGCTGTGAAGCCTGTTGGTCCACAGTGTGGACCAGTGAGCTTTCAGGCCATACCGTACTAGACAGGCACAGATATGTGAATGAACGCCAGCTTATGGAACTGATGAGAAAGAATTTATGAATTTATGGCAGCAGAATATGGAGGAAGCATCAATTAAAAATATGAAATTGATCCTACAGAGAGCTGGTAAGACATGCTTTATTAAGGCGCTTAATTAAATAAATTTATTATTATTATTACTACTAATTAAAGAGACTGAGGAAGATTTAAAGAAACATACTACCAATGAGGAATTTGAAAGGCTAAGTGCCGCATTAAAATCTAAAGTAGCAAAATATGATTTACAATTACAAAAAGCTAAAAGGAAGAAGTTCATCAGCGATGAAAATGACTATAGGTTGAAAATAGTTTACGATTGGACTGCCGAAACGCATAAGCCTGAACAAAGTGGAGAATTGAAATCTATTTTGAAAACTAATCCAGCAGCAGGGACTGTGAGAGAAGCTGCGGGTATAAGTACGGATGGTACGGTTTTAGGATATACTACTGGCCCCTCAGACACAGAGAGCTCAGAATTGTATCCTTTTTTAGAGCCGGAGGAGGGACAGAACCTGAGGCGCAGTCAGCGGAGTACCAGATTCAGGGAACCATTTCAACAACAGCAGCAGGGATCGTAGAGAGGAAGAAAACAAGGAGGGGGGGCTGGTGTGTCAGAGGGAGAAGGACATATTACTAATTAATAACCTATTAACGAAAGAAAAAAATGGTACCTCACCCCTGCCCCCCAACACTTTCAACAATTAATCCAGTAATATCTTGGGACATGAACTAACTGAAACTCAGATTAAAATCTTGAGTAAACGTTTATCATTTGTACCAACTGTGGATATAAATTTCTTTGAAACAACAGTGGACCTCCATAAATTTGCAAGAAATTTGGCATTTAAAACTAGGTATGCTCCAGAAATGGATAATGACTCTGCTGTGACAGATCCCCTGATACATACTAGTTCACTATATTGCCCAACCCTAAACCCATTTGTTTCCTTATTTCTGAAGAAATGTGAAATGAATTTGGACATTTTAAAAAATGAACACCGGTATAATATTTCATATAATTGTACTAAGGAAGAAAAAGATGCACTTACAGAACTGAAACAAAATAGGGAAATAGTTATTAAATCTGCGGACGGGGGGGCAATAATAGTGATGTTCACAGAAATGTACAAGAAAGACGTATTTAGGCAGTTGTTGGATACTAAATTCTATGAGTGTATAATGTACAACAAAACAAGAATATAAAGGGGAAATTGATGAAATTTTGAATATGGATTTATCAGGGGATGCATCACGGATAAAATGTGTAAAGCACTAACTGTGGCATATCTGGTGGTACCGGTCCTATACATACTGCCAAAAATACACAAGAATCCTGTGATGCCACTAGGTAGACCAGTCATATCTGGAAGGGAGTGGGTCACGGAACCACTATCAATATATTTGGATAGTATACTGAAAATGTTTGTGGTTGAACAGAGATCTTATATACGTGACTCAGTGGAGGTTATAAATGTGATTGAGAATCTGAAAATGCAGCCTGAATGGTACTTTGCCACTCTTGATGTGGAGTCACTTTGCACGGTGATCCCACACCAGGAGGGCATTGCAGCAATAGAAGCAATAAACAAATCCAGGGAACAGCAATGGAGGCAACAGTGTCCCCCAGCTGTGCTAGTTTGTTTGTTGGTCAATGGAAGGAACGGTTGCTGTATAGTGCTACCACAAATCCATATTTCCAATTTTTGGATTTATGGAGGCGTTATTTGGACAATGTTTTTGTAATCTGGAGGGGTACCCCTAGACAATTTGAGGAATTTGTGGATAGGCTGCAAAATAATAGCCACTGTTTAAAATTTAAATACAATCTGCAGTGGAGTGAAATAGAATTTTTGGACTTAAAAATTTATCGGAAACATTATGGTAATGTTGGAACAACACTGTTTCAAAAACAGACAGACTGAAACATTTTATTACTTGCGAGTAGCTGTCACCCGGCACGTGTATCAAAAAATATTCCTAAGGGTCAGCTAATTCGCACATTGCGCAATTGTACAGAAAAAAATGAATATGAAAATAAAAAAAAGGACAGGTACAGAGATTTAAAGAAAGCGGATATGGGAATAAGTGTGTTGCAGATGAAGTTAGAAAGGTGGACAACATGGACTGAAAAAACACTTTAATTCCTCAGAACCGGGCTAAAAAAGTAGGAAAGACAGGTGAAAATGTGGAGTGCCCCTTTGTAACTAAGTATTCATCAAGGGCAAAAGAAATTGGTGAAATTATACATAAAAATTGGGAAATACTATCAGTGGAACACAAATTGTGCCCATTAGTAGAAATGGGTCCTAGAATTATATACAGAAAGAGCCAAACTATAAAGGATATTGCATCACTGAGTGCACCTGATTTAAATCTTGCTAGTTAGAAACATGCCTCCGAAAGGCTCTGTAAATGTACAATGTCGTTCTTTTTTAAACCCCACCACAGGCCAGGTTAATGAAATTGGTGACTTAATTACATGCACAACGGGGGGGGTTGTGTACCTCCTGACCTGTGATTGTGTGAGTTTTTATGTAGGACGTACAACACGGGCTTTCAAAATAAGGATTGGCGAGCATATAAGAGCCATCCAGAGTCAGGATAAAACCTATGCAATTGTGAAGCATATGATTATGAATCCACATGTGAAATATGATATAAAATTCACAGGGATAAAAAAGTTAAATGTGGACCTGGGGGTGGGGGTGGATCTGGAACAAAAAATTGGCCAAAGAGAAAGGTGGTAGATCTATACTTTGGGTGCAAGATCTGATAGGGGCTTAAATGAAAGCACAGATTTGGCAGCATTTCTGAATAAATAAATAAATAAATAAAAATTGAGGACCATTAAGAAATGGTAAAAAATGAACTGGTTATGTATGTTTAAATGTTATGGATACAGAAATGTGCTAAATAAAGATAAAATAATTTATTGGGAATTCGTCCACTCAGGATAGCAAATTAGTGCGTCTTAAGCATGTACCTAACAGGACTGTAGTATTAGCCTGTTAAACCTGTTTTTAAATAAGTCAGTGAAGGTTTATTCACTTTATTGTTTGAATTGGCACAGGTGTAATTAATTTATATGTATGTATTTAAACAAATAGTTTGATTTGAGACACTATCTGATGAAGCCTAATATTATCTAGGTGAAACGTCATTTTGTGAGCGCCACGTTTGTTACATGTCTACTACTGGTTCGTGAAATTTTGTATGGGACAGTCTAAATAAACTAACTTTTAAAATTTAATAATGGAGTGAGGAATTGCCATTTCGTGGGTGCTTGGAACTATTTCTTCATTAAGTTAAAAAAAAAAATCATGATAAAAATGTTTGTCTTTTCATGAAATCTTCAACAGATTCAGGCACTCACCACCTTGTATATATGGACGCCAACCACTCAAAATCATTTAAAAGTCATTTATTGACATCAACCAGAAGGGACCAACACCCCTACACACGTCCTGCCTGATGTGTTTCGGACAAGAGATTGTCCTTTATCAAAGGCTTGTTGTGGCTTATTGCTAACACAAACACGGTACTAACCACCTATATGTAAACCAGAAACAGCCACTGTATTTAATGAAAGGCCAGTATAGATAGAACAATAACAGAATTGGGAACTAGGATTTAAAAACGGCTTCAGCAGGAAACAAATGACTTTTTGGTTCAGTGCAGTTCTAGGAACATAGAAAATTCTGGCAGAAAAAGATCATTGGTCTGTCCAGTCTTTCCCGTTTGTCCTCCTCAGTCGTGGGTAATCTCATGTCCCCCAAAACTCTGAGGAGTTTGCCTTTATGACATCAGGGGTGTGGAGAACATTTTCTAAGTCCATAGTTTTGAGAAGGGCAGGGATCACATTCTGTCTCTGTGGAGCCTGCTGCCGGATCCCTTCTGCTTTCCGGAGTGCCAGCCCCATTCCTTTGCAGTGGCATACCTACGCATACTTCCAATATACACTCATGTACAGAATCTTCTGAGCACTCAGAATTGTTTAACAAAACTGGTGCTATGAGTTTAACTGTGTCCCTGAACTTTCATTCAGCTGGGTGGACAGCAGTGACTGAGCACACTAGTCTCAGGTTGGCAGCACCTGTGCAGAGGAATCAGAGTGGTGGTTGTACTTCGGCGCAGTTTGCCTAGCAGTCTTGTGCTGTCGATGTTGGGGTTGGCTGCGCACACATGATGTGTAGGTGTAGAAGATCTAATGGGTTGGGTTCAGGGTTGGGGTTGACCACCAGGGGTCACGTGGCAGTGAAGCTCTACGGCACAGACAAAGGAGTCATGGTTTCTGGGGAGCAGTGTTGAGGTTGGTGAGATGAGTTGTCTCAGAGGGACCACTGCACCAGCCCAGAAAGATGGATGCAGCCCACAAAGTGGGGGCGCTCAAGTCAGGCAGAGCAGCCCGGCTGTAGCAGCAGCAGGTGGTGATAGGGTTGGGTGGGTAGAGAGGGTTGGACTCGGAGTTGGCTGCTGGTGAGAGTTGTGACTAATGCAGGGAGGTGCTGCAGGGGGGCATCTGGGACTAGGGAGTCAGGAGGATCCCCTGTGCCATGTCTATGTTGGTTTGTATGTTGGGTCAGGGAGGCTGAGGACAGGTGTGTAGAGACCTGCGGTGTGTGCCTCATGCCACTGGCCAGGAGAGTTTTGAAAGGCATGGCAAATCCTTTTCCGAGGTGATCAGGAGTACTGTCTGGTGATACATGGGAGAAAGGTAAGCCCAACTTCTGCTGTTCAGTGTCTGATTACTCCTACCCCAAACACAGCAACCCTACTTGCTGATCAGAAGGCAGAGGGACAAGTTTGTTGACATTTAAACCTCATGACAGTAAGCATCAGTACAGATCCTGCATAGTGGGGGCAACTGTCTGCAGGGGTTACCAAGAGAAGGGCATGCAGTAGGAGTTTAAATCCCCCTTTCATAGGGGCAATTGTCTGCAGAGGTTTCCAAGAGAAGGACATGCAGTGGGAGTTTAAATCCCCCTTTCATAGGGGCAACTGTCTGCAGGGGTTACCAAGAGAAGGGCATGCAGTAGGAGTTTAAACCCCCCTTTCATAGGGGCAACTGTCTGCAGGGGTTACCAAGAGAAGGGCATGCAGTAGGAGTTTAAATCCCGCTTTCATAGGGGCAATTGTCTGCAGAGGTTTCCAAGAGAAGGACATGCAGTGGGAGTTTAAATCCCCCTTTCATAGGGGCAACTGTCTGCAGGGGTTACCAAGAGAAGGGCATGCAGTAGGAGTTTAAATCCCCCTTTCATAGGGGCAATTGTCTGCAGAGGTTTCCAAGAGAAGGACATGCAGTGGGAGTTTAAATTCCCTCTTACAACTTAATAGAGTTTAAGTCCTGCTCTTAACATGACCAGCATTTGAAAATTAGTCAGTACTTTAAATGCTTGGAATTTTGACTTGACGGCACCACCAGGGGCCTAAAGGGGAGAGTCCGGGACTGGAGGACAGGAGGTGGTGGACTCGCCTTACTGTGTGTGCAGGCCAGCCTGAGCACTGTTTGAGCAGCAGCAACACCCAACTGGTACGGTGGAAAAATGACCCCCTTATTTTATTCTGTTTTATGTCTGTGAAAGATTTAAAGTGGGCTGTGCATAGTGTGGAACTCTAGAGGGTCTTTAGTGACAGACTGTCGGCATCAGTCACTGCTAAAAAAATAAAGTGGTGCCTACAGTTTTCTGCTTTAAAGTCTGAGTTTACAATGTTAGACAGAACCTTCTCTGTTGGCTGCAACTTTTCCATGTGAGACGGTGTCAGACAGAGTGTGTGTGGGGTGTGTTAAAATGAGGAACATCCGTAGTAATGTGGGAGAAAATGAAAGTAGATGAGTTTCAGCAGACAGCAGTGTACTGACTGACATCAGTGTTTGAAACAGTACTATGTATTGCTGTCTTCTGAAACTCTTCCAATGCTGTCAACTGTGTATCTGATGTGACATGTAAAAATAGATATATAGTGTAGGTGAAATCAAAGTTTAATTTAGGCCGTTTTCTCAAATATGGGTCTTCTGTTGGTCCCTGGAAGGGAAACAGATTATGCAGTTTGCTGCGTGGAGGCTCAAATGCAATTTGCTGAGCTGGGGAAAGGACAGAATGCTTACTCAGGAACAGCTTGCTGAGGCTGGGTTATGGGGAGGGGGGTGCAGGGGCAACCTGCTGGACTGTGAGAAATTTGTGTCTGGAAGGGGCTAAGGTGCAAGTTGCTAGGCTGGGGGCAGGAAGGACAAAGGTAGCACATTTTGTTACAAATGACTCTCCCAGAATGCATCAAAAAAAAAAAATACAACTTCTGGGGGCTACCTAGGCCCCCAGACCCCCAGCCTACAGTTAACATTTTCAAACCCTGTGCGTACACTTTTTTTTTTTTTTTTTTAAAGAGGCTGGTTACTCCATTGCTTCTGTGCCTGGATATTTTGTGACATCTTAATTTGGATAGTGTTGAGACACTTCATAGAAATTATTGGGGGCATTATTTTCAGATATTTTATTTATTTTAGAAAGCTTTTTGTTAAAAATCAAAGAATCAAGAGTCTTTGGTCTTTAACAAATGGCCATATAAAATAATATATTGGAAAAATACTTCCTTGACAGTATAGAGTGCACCCCCGTGCTGTCCAAGCTAAGATGTTACATAACGTATTGAGTGGTGAGGCAGGGCCAGCACTGTAGGAGGTGGAAGGGATCAGACAGTTGCCTCTACAGAGTCAAAATACAATCCCCTCCTTACCCAAAAAGGTGGACTTAGAAAATGGATTTATCGAGTTTTGGTAACCGGGTAAGTCCGCTGAGACAATTACAGTCCTTTTTTCAGGGTCGACCCGGGAGTGCAGCAACAAACAGTACGGTACAATACAGTGCAAAAACAACAAGGGAATTCTGTTACAGTAATAACAAAATTAACATGCAACAGGTAGGGGATAAAGAATCATAAAACATTCTGTAACAGTTTATAACAGCTAACAAAATAGAGATATACACTTTGATAACATATTGCACATCAGTTTCAGAATGAACACGAGCAGCAAAAACTGAATATAAGGCTAACAAAATAGATTTTTACACTTTGGTAATTATATATTGCAAGTCAGTTTCAGGATGACCAGAAGCAGCGAAATCTGAAGGCAGATAAGTAGTACTGGTACAGGAGGGGGGGTGAAGAGATGGCAAGAATACCATGAGATAAGGATGGGAGATAAGGAGAGGGACCTGGACAAGGGGTCAGGTCAGATGAGAAGAAGGATATAGAGCAATATAAGAGAAGATCAGTCATCAGTGAAGGCAGGAGCATACTGCAGAGGCAGAGAAGAGAGGAAAGCAGATTGGTTCGGAACTTAGGGAGAGTGGAGCATGATAAGAAGGAGGAGGGAAGGGAGTTCCAGTCAGACACAGTTGCAAATGAGAAGGACTTGCGGGCAGCAGCTAGGCGCACATTGGGTCTAATGAGAAGGGGAGGGAGGCAGACTTTAGTGCATGAGGAGCTTGTCTTAGACTGATGATCTCAGTTGGTCAAGGAGGGGTAAATTTATGCACCAGCTTATGAATGAAACACAGGGTGGTATACCTCAGGTTAGATCCGTAGGGCAACCACTTCAATGATGCAAGGACATCACAGTGGTGGTGACGGGCACTGGTCCCCAAGGCGAACCTTCCTGCCCTGTGATAGGCCTGAGTTAGGAGAGACAGGGCAGCAGCATTAGTGGAGAGCAGTATGGGAGCGCCATAGGTTAGCAGTGGAAGAAGGGATGAGGAAGCAATCTTATGGCAAGAGGCAGCGGTGAGGAAGGGGCGGATGCGATATAGGAGACCTAGCTTTTGGTTTAGTGATTTAGTTATGATTGAGACATGGGCGTTGAGGGAGTGAGAGGTATCTAAAGTGATGCCCAGGTATTTGAAGGTAGTGACGGGCTCAAGAAAATCGCTATTAAGAGAGGTGATACAGAAAGGGGAGGTGGTATGTGATGAGGAGGACGAGTGGGGAAAATAATATGCTTTTTGATTTTTTCATATTAAGGACAAGTTGATTCTGTCTGAACCAACCTTCAAGAGCAGCAAAGTCTGATGCTAGTTCTCGGAGTCTTTTCAATATTAGTATGAAAAATGTTCTTTATATTGATTTATTTATTAATTTTCAGAGAAGCACCTTTGAGCATAAGTGCTCTTTTCCAAAGGTTCCACGTCAGTTATATTACATTTAGGGTACATAATTGAGCTCATGGGGAGCTTGGTCAAACGGTACATTCAAAAGACAAGGACAGTTACAGTGGTGGCCCAGATAAAGCCTTGTCTAGTACGTACAGTAGGGAAAACCCTGACAGCTGAAACATTTATGACTACATTGGTAGCCCAAGTGGGGCTTGGTCTATGGGGCACCAAGGATTTAAGGCTTTACAGTTTAGGGGGTTGCAATCAAGAATCCCTGAAGTGTTACAGGCAGGTAAGGCTCCTTTGTGTTTTTTTGCAATCACCTCGACTCAGTGCTCTTTACTGTGAATTGTACAGCTATACAGTCTTTAAACTTTGCTCTTGTCTGTCTTTTAGATTGATAAAGAAGCTGGAACACACATGGAAGGCCCTTGTCCATGATGGGGTTAGTTACCTTATAATATATCACCTTTCATGAGTAGTATCTGATTTTTAAATGTACTGTAACACTTTTGACCTTGTTCCGAATATGCAGCAAAGCTACAGTAACCTAACTTCCTGAGTGGTTGAAGGCCCTTGGCTGCATTTCATGCCTTATAACCCACTCAAGGCATGTGGTTATTGCACTGTTGCCACACACAAGACCATGGATTATTCTTCACTTGAAGGGAAACACTCGTGTGTAATAGCTGACATAGGTTTGAAAGCCCATGAAAAACTCTTTCAGACAAGGTATTGGGCTCAGCTGTAGCTGGAAGCAGTCTATAGACATATATGACTGAGTCTTTTCAATATTAATGTGACATTGCAGCCAGTTTTAGAACATTGTGATGTCATCAAGGAACAAGCTGTGCTGGACTCGGTGTAGTTGGGCACAGCTTGTCACAGTGTTCTGTAAATGGCTGCAGTGTAGTATTAATACTGAGCAAACTGTCATGCATATAATAGGGGTGTGGTAGCACCCCCTATAGGTAGGGTTGTGTAGGCTGTTTAATGTTAAACCCCTAAATTTGCACCTTAATAACTTTGCCCCTGTTCAAGGAAATTGCATGAAATTTTGCATGCATGGTCTGGGGGGCAAAGTCTCTTGATTTGATAAGCTTCGTGACAGTCAGATGTCCGGATTCCGAGATCTGGATAGTGTAAAAAGTGGAACAACTGGGGATTTGGCCTTTTTTTGCTCTCACCTACAGCCCAGATGGTTTGCAATTTTATTCTGAGAGGGATTTTTTCCCTTTGGTTGTGTGAAAAAAAAAATGTTAATTAGTTCCTGAGCTATAAGAATTTGAAATTTTGGTTCTGAGCATGCTTAGTAGGGTCTTTCATTTATATGTTCGATGCGAAAGAATAATTTCCGGCTCACAAAAAAAGACCCCAGTAAAGAAGAATCTTCTCTCATGAGCCGAAATTCTTCTTTTGTGTGGCAGCCATCTTGTTTTTCATCCCCCTCCCCCCCTAATTTAAAAATAATGCCCTGGAGAAAAACAAACACATGAATCTAGCCGAATGGGACTAGTTTAGCTCGATTCTGGCGTTCTTTTTTTGAAAAACTACCCTGAAATATGGTTTTGGGGAAATCCCTGAAATCCTAGGTGGAAGGCTTAGCAAGGGCTCCCAATTCTTCTTTCGTGACCTAAAGTTCTTTTATGAGTCTCACAGTAGAAGAAGCCTGGCTCACATAAGATTTGGCTCTCACAAAAGAAGCTTCTTGTCTTGTGATCTTAAAAGAAGCTCACGAAAGAAAAATTTCTTCTTTCCTGAGTTGTTTTGTATTTTCCTTTTGTATCAAAAGAAGTTCAGGAAAGAAGAATTTTTTTCTTTTCGTGTGGCGAGATGATTCTTTTGTGCTCTTCCTTCAGTCTGAAAGAAGAATTTGTCATGAAAGACGATTTTTAAAAAATATCACAAAACAGTTCCTTCTTATGAAATAATTTTTCTTTTATGAGACCATACAAAAAAATAAAATTTACTCACAAAAGAACAACTTTGTCTGTGTATAGAAAACAACTTTTGTTTATAACAAGGCCACTTTAAAAGATTTTTAACCCAAATTTTCATCATGGCATTTTTTTGACCATACCTCATAAACGAGGAAGGTGACATTTTTCAATCCCAGCCCGGAAGGTTATGTCACAGTCATTCTGCAAAATCACTTTTCGGGCAGGATTTGAACATTTTCACCAGACTGGTTCATGAGGTGGGGTCATAAAAAGACTATGTTGAAAATTTGGGGTCAAAATATTAAAAAAACAACAAAGGTATGAAGGAGGGGCACTGTGCGTTAGTATCTAGTCACATAGAAGTGCATGACCTTCTGAGCCCTGCACTTCTGCAGCTAGATGGCATGGAAGCACAGGGCCTGCAGGGCCCTGCTGTTCCGCACCTAGGTGGACTCCTCACTTGGCACTCCAGGCCCTGTGCGTATGCATCTGTAGCTGCATGGACGTACAGAGCCCTCCGCTTTGGCATCTGTAGCCACATGGAAGCGCAGCTAGACAAACTCCTCACTTGGCATCTGCAACCAGATGGATCTGTTCACACAGGTCCAAAAGGGACCTGAGTAAATGATACAATTCCACTATCTCAAAAAGAAAAGTTCATTGCAAAAAAACTACGGTAATGTACCCAGTAATTGTTCAACTCACAGCAACAAAAGTAGGGAAATGTGGCATTAGGGTTTCCAACCCTAACTTCACCCCCCAAGAGCAGCAAAAGGACAGGACCACACAAGTAACCACAGACAGCCACAAACAACATACAGCTGTTTCCAGATGACACAAATGCAGAAACACTGATGTACTACCTTCGTGGATTTTGTATCTGTGGCATGCACACTGCAAGACATACACAGTTGCTTGTTGCTGCAGATACAAATCCACAATACTCAAATCACAACACAACTTCTGTGTACAGAAGCACAGGCCTCTGCAGCCACAGAGACAAATCTGCGATACCCAAATTACAAGAGTTCTTTTGTCTACAGAAGTGCATGCCCCTGTGAGGCCACAGTTCTGTAGCCTCAGTTACACTGTAAGACATACATCCATCTGATGGACCTGCACTTCTGCAGTCACAGATGTAAGACATACACACCAACATCTGGCTGCATAAGTGCAGGTGCTACAAAATCAATGATACTAAAATTGCAGCACTGGTTCTGTCTGCAGAAGCTCAGGCCCTTATGGGCCTGTGCCTCGTAAGCCACAGGTGTAAGACATGCACATTGACTTATGACTTCAGAGGGGCAGGCCCATGCAAATGGAAGGACTGTTGCAGTGTGGGTATAATGAGTTCAGCGGATCTAGAAATTGTTCATTGAGTAGCAATTTATCAGTTACGCAGATGCATATAAAAAAAGCATGCACTGATGGATTGTACAGCATGCATGAGTACAGTACCTCTGGTTGCAGAGGCACAGGCTCCATGGGGCCTTTGCTTCTGCTGCCATGCATACTTATGCACACTGTACTATATACACACACACAGGTGGGACCTCTGCATGCAGCCACAGATACAAATCCACAAAGGTAGCACATCAGTGCTGCTGCATTTGTGTCATCTGGAAACAGTTGTATGTTGTTTGTCTGTTGATAACTATCTGTGGTTGCTTGTGTGGTCTTGTCCTTTTGCTGCTTTAGGGGAGGGAGAGGTGGGGAGTTAGAATTGGAAACCATAATGTCGTAGTTCCCTACTTTTGTTGCTTTAAGGTGAACCCTAACTGGTGTATTAACACAGTTTTCTGCAGTAAATACGTATATAAATTGCAAAAAAACACATTAATGCATCAGCTAGGATTCAACGTAGTGCCACAAAGGCAGGGAAATGTGGTATTGGGGTTTCCAACTGTAACCCCCACTCCCCAAGCAGCCAAAGGACCAGACCACACAAGCAACCACAGACCGCCGTCATCAGGTAAAACAAACAACAAGCAGTTGTTTCCAGATGACCCAGATGCAGTAGTATCGATTTGTTACCTTTGTGCATTTGTATCTGTGGCTTCATGGTGTGTTATACAGCATGCATGAGTACGTGTGCCTGCAGAAGGCCCCATGGGGCCTGCACTTCTGTAGCCAAATGTACTCATGTCCGCTGTATGAATCACATCGCTAGATAGCATGATCTGCTAATGCATGGTTTTCTGTGCTGCTACATAACTGACAAACTGCTACCTCCTTGAAGATTTTCTAGACCCGCTGCTGAAACCATGATACCCACATTGCAACAGTACTTTCATCTGCATAACTGAAGGTCCTATAGATGCCTTCCCTTCTGGATCCTGAAGTCGTGTGTACGTCTTACACCTGTGGCTAAGAGGGTGCAAGGGCATGCACTTCTGCACACAGTAGTACTGTTGTAATTTTGGTGTCCTAGATTTTGGGGCACCTGCACTTATGCAGCTGGAGGTTTGTGTGTATATCTTACACATGCGGCTGCAGAAGCGCAGGCCTATCAAGTGTGTGTATGTTTTACAGTGTCCATGAGTACCTGAAGCTACAGAATCGCTGGCTCCATTGGAGCCTGCGCTTCTGCAGACAAAAGAACTCTTGTAATTTGGATAACATGGACTTTTATCTAGCTGTGGGGGGCCCATGCTTCTGTACACACAGGCCTGGATATTCAAAGGGGTTGCACCATGCGCAACCCCCAATCGCTCCGACACGATGTTCAATGTGGCAGGCTGCGGCGAAGCGCAACTGCTACGCAAAGGCGCGTGGTAATGTATCTGCAGTGCAGATACAGGCTTGCCCATGCCTATCGCGGCACATCCCGATATTCAGCCCGGATGTGCGGTGCATATTGCTGGCGCAGCCCTACACGTCACCAGCACACTGGTGCTCAAAGTTGAACTGAAAAAAAAGGCTCAAATGCCGGCCACCCACAGGCGGGCGGCTGTAGTGCATGACACAACACAACAGCTGCCAGCCGTGGGTGGCCACCCGGCCAGCAGGTACACTGTCCACAAGCACCCAGACCTGGTAGACATTTGGCCCCCCCGCCCCGTCACCAGATCGCGGGCATATGTAATGTTAAGATACCCTGGTGGTCCAGTGGGAAGCCCCCCTTCACCTGATCATGGGCATATGTAATAGTAGGAATCCCTGATGGTCCAGTGGGAAGCCCCCCTTCGCCCGATTGCGGGCATATGTAATAGTAGGAATCCCTGGTGGTCCAGTGGGAAGCCCCCCTTTGCCTGATCGCGGGCTGCTGTTCCCAGTAAGGTCACCTGGTGGCCAGTGGTGACCCCCCACCCTCCCACAGAGCCCCCCCCAGCACCCCGTCCTTCGGCATGCGGCCTTTCCTGCTCACGCGTGCCGCCCGCCGAATGACAGTGTACAGTACAATCTGTACTCCCTATTGGTCCCTGCGTGGACCAATGAGTGTGCAGAACCATACTGTACTACACAGCCCAATATGTGAATGAGCACGCATGGACCAATGGGCGTACAGAGCGTACTGTAAGCTGTCATTCGCCGGGCGGGGTGCTGGGTGGCGGGGGATCACTGTGGGAGGGTGAGAACACCACTGGCCGCACCAGACTCACTAGAACAACACCAGCCCAGATCGAAAAGAGCTTCACACTGGACCGCGAAGATTTACTGTCCATATGCCAGCGATTGAGCAAGAGGGCTTCTACTGACAACCAAAGAATCTCAATATTACATATGCTACGATCGGCGAAGAGGAGCTTCCCCACTAGACCACCAAGGAATCTTAATATTACAACAGCCCATATTCAGGCGTGCGGTGCACATGGCACGATAGGGTGTCGATCCCCGATGGCTGCAGCTTGGCAGGGCGCCAGGCGCAATTCCCTGGGGATCGGCGCATCGTATGCAAATGGGGCCATAATGACATGCAAGTGGCCCCATTTGCACCTTGCATGCATAATGACCTCATTTGCATGCCCCAGGTTGAATATCGCGGGTGATGCGCCTGGCACAACTGCACTTGCACTGGCGCATCCCCCTGCTCCTTTTCTTTGTCTTGCACTGGCGCGGTGCCATGCGCAGTGTGTGCGCCCTCTGTGCCATATTCAACGATGCTGTGAGCCATGGCGCCTTCCGTTAACTCTCGCCGAATCCATGCCCTGGCGCAGCCCTGTTGCTCTGCACCCAGGCTTGCACCACTGCCCGGCGCAGTCTGAATATCCAGTCCCGTAGCTGTATTGCGATTTAAGTATCATGGATTTCTGTCTGCTGCGACAAGTGAGTGTGTGTGTGTATCTTGCGGTGTGCATGCTGTAGAAACAAATCCTCGAATGTAGCACATCAGCACTGCTGCATTTGTGTCATCTGGAAACAGTTGTATGTTGTTTGTCTTATCCGATGATGGCAGTCTGTGGTTGCGTGTATGGTCTTGTCCTTTTGTTGCTTTGGGGGTGGGGGGTTGGGAAACCTAATGCTACATTTCCCTACTTTTGTGGTGTTAAGTTTCACCTTAACTGATGCATTAATGCAGTTTTTTGCAATGAATATATAGTCGGAAACATAGAAACATAGACTTTGACGGCAGATAAGGACCGCTTCGCCCACCTAGTCTGCCCATTTCCCTACCTACAGGATAAGCCGCAGATCCTAGTTAACCAACAGCCTATTTCTTCCTCGGAGTGCGTCGAACTACAGGTGAGCCCTTTATCTTGTTTGAAAGAGCTTTTCATGGGCTTTCAAACTATGATGGCCACTGGGCATGAATGTCTCCCTTTAAAACATATTTGAGAGCTGCTCGATTGCCCAACAGTAGCACTGCCTGCTACCACCTACCTGCTCGAGCATTGCAAATGCCTCTGACCCATACCCTTGGCCCTGGGGCCCCAATAATCCAATTGACCTTGTCTGTACTTGGGTCACCATAACCCTGTAATTGCATATTTCAGTTGTCCTGCTTGTACCGAACTGTATGTATGCACTGCTTGTATGACTAAGGCCCACCCGCCTGCTTTGCCAGTTTTATTGACTTTTACTCCCTTGTATAACTTCATTTTCTGTATAACAAGTGGCCCCATTGACCTGCACTATTATACTGTCCAAAACCATTTATATCTACCTGTTATTCCAAAACCCTGCAATTGTGTATTTCAAATATCCTGATTGTACTGAACTATATGTGTATATTGATTGTATGACCAGGGCCCTGTGCCTGCTGTACCAGTTTTCTGTCTTGTATTCCCTTGTAATTTCTCCTTAACATGCATTACTGTGAACTGTTGTCTTCATGTGTGTATGATGTGGAACCTTTGCAAATGAGTCCCTGACTCAAAGGTTGTATTCCGAAGCATCAAATAAAATAAATATAATGTGAGCAACCTGAGTTCGAGAATGAGCCTGGGTTCCTTGCAATTGAGTGGTCTGCAGGTCAGGGAGGGTGCCAGTGGCATTGCTTTCTGATCTGGGGAGGGGAATCTGCCTTGGCCACTCCCACAGCAACTCCTGCAGTGGGCCAAGAGAAACGACTTGCAATACATGGTACATCACTGGGGGCGAGTGGATGCAGAGCGTATGCTTGGCTCCATGGCAGAGGGCGGGGGAGGGAATTGTCTGTCAAACCACACCTACATCCTGCATGATAAGGCTACAGAGAAATGCCCCCCCATGTCAGCATAAGGGCTGCTCAGTGGCATTCTCTGGTTCTGTCTGCTTGAGTTCCCTTTCCTTTGGATGTAAGGTTAGGCCAAGGTGGGAGGAGGTACCCCCAACCTGAGAACCATGCCTTGGAGGACAAGCCATGGAGGAACAAGAGATAAGCCAGCTGGGGTGGGACTGGGAGGTTTCTGGTGGCAGACAGAGTGCTGGATGAAGGGGGAGCAAAACGAACTTGATGAAAATGTTTTGATGAGTCCTTTGTGTTGACACTTGGTAGGTCACTGGGTGATCAGCCCAGTTGTCCCTTAGCTGCAGAGCTCGGTGCATTGTACTTTGCTGCCGGCTGATCCGAAGTCTGCCTTGTTCAACTGTTTAGTTTTTCTTTTGAGCCAGCAGATTTGTACTAGATGTTATATGCCACTGCGGTTGCTACATGTTCTGATCTGGCCAGTGCAGGCCTAATTAGGATTACTGTAGCCTGATGAAAAAACAAGACAGTTAGAAGACGCCCTGACCTGAGACCAGAAAAAAAGAGGTAGAGAGGGCCGGTCCATCGGCGTAGCGGTTGGATTTCCGCTTGTGATGCCGGCAGCCCTAGGAGAGAAGGCTAGAGCATCCGGAGACCGCTCACCTTCTCTGGGGGAGAGGGTGGAGCGGGGACCCACCGCTTGCAGACTCCTGGCAGAGGCAGGGGGTATGGCAACGTGCTGGGGTCCCACTGACTAAGGGGGGGTGTGTGGGGAACTTCGGCTTATGACTTGACATTGTGGCACACCACGCCTCCGGGAAGCAAAGCGGAAACGTGCTCTATGGCTGACTGGATGACGGTCGCTGGCTCCCGCTGCCACAGAGTCCCCAGTGCAGCCCAGATCCACCCCAGCAGCACCCGGCCAAGAAGGCGTTGACCTGACCCCTCACCGGTGCTTATCGCCTCAGAGGAGGGGAGACCAACCTGGCGAAGGGTTGCCCGGCGTTACCTGGGGCTGCAAACTTGGGAGTGGTGGTGGCAGGCATTAGGGCAGGGTGCCAGCAAGGACATAGCGGCCTGAAGGAGTGGCCAATCTGGAGCAAGGGAAGGTGGGGAAAAAAGAAAAGAGGCAGGGAACGTAAATGAGATTTGAGCTTTTCTTGTACCAGGGACCCTACTGTAAATGAGTCTTGGCTCAACTGGGCTATCCTTTTCTGGAAATACAGAATAAACTATTTTACTACTTAAATAGAAAAGTCACACTATGTGTAGTAACAGAAATTTAAGGTCGGAAGGGACTCTAGGTCAGTCAAGTCCCACGCGCTTTATAAGCAGGAACCAGCAAGTAATCTTTTGAATCTTGTACTCATTTATAGGGCTTTCCCACCCAGCCTACTAGCTGGGCACCCTGTAATTTCCTTAGTAAGCAAATGGTCAAAAATCCAAACCATTTTTAACAAACAAAGGCGTTAGACAAGACTGTATATTAGCGCCATTGTTATTTAATATTTACTTGAATAAGTTCTTGACACAACTTAGTACAGAAAATATGGATTCCCCAAAGATAGGAGCTTTTCTGTGTCCTGTACATAGAAACATAGAAGTTGACGGCAGATAAGGACCACAAAACCCATCCAGTCTGCCCATTTCTTTTTCTACCTTATAAATGTGCCATCGGCCTTTGCTCTGTCAATGGCCTATCTATTCATACTCATCTGTATTGCTCCCTTGTGGCTATCCCATGCCTGTTTGAAGCCCTGCACTGTATTCATATCCACCACTTCCTGAGGTAGGCCTTTCCATGCATCCACCCACCACCCTTTCTGTGAAAAAGAACTTCCTCACATTACCCCTTAATCGGCCTCCCTCTAATCTCATGCTGTGTCCTCTTGTCCTACTATTTTTCTTATATTGAAATGTTAGACTATTTCACCTTGTTAATGCCCTTAAGGTGTTTGAATGTTTCGATCATATCACCTCTCTCCCTCCTTTGCTCAAGGGTATACATATTGAGCTCCGTTAATCCATCCTCATATGTTTTCTGATGCAGTCCCTGCACCATTTTGGTTGCCTTCTCTGGACTGCCTCAATTTGGTTAATATCCTTGTGAAGCTGTGGCCTCCAGTACTGCACACAGTACTCCAGATGGGGCTTAACTAGTGTCTTGTAAAGAGGGATTATTACCTCCCTCTTACGACTTGTGATACCCCTACTAATACACCCTAACACCCCCCTAGCCTTACCTACTGCTTTAGTGGTCTGCTTGGATGATTTCAGGTCATCTGTGATGATGATGCCCTTAGCTTTATTCCAGCCATATTTGAACCCATTTATGGTTCTGGAACTCACCAGCTCTTCCGGCAGACCATTCCGTGGCTCAACCACTTTTTCAGTAAAATAATACTTCTGCACATTCTTTTTAAACCTTCCTCCCCATAAGTCTCCACTCATGACCTCTTGTCCTAGAATCTGTGTTCCTTGTAACTAGCTCTTCACACGTCACCATGTTTATTCCTTTCAGGAACTAAAAGGCCCCTGTCATAACTCCCCTCTCTTGTCAGGTTGGAATTAATGCATGTTCAGTGCCTTTAGCCAGTCCTCATAGGATGTGCTTTCCTGGCCCTGAATTATGTTGGCCACACTGCACTGTACCGTCTCTAGTGTCTCTCTCTGTCATTTTTTAGGTGGGGACTCCAGACATAGGCACAGTACTCCAGGTGTGGCCTTACCAATGACCTATGCAGAAGTAACAGTGCCCCTGCATCCTGCTGTTGAACCTTCTGTTGGGACTCTTGGGTCCCTTTCCTCTGATGTGTCCAGCTTAACCCCTCCCATACAGTACTATGTTCTGGGGTTTTTGTTCCCTAAGTGCATCACTTTGCAGTTGGTGCCACTGAATGTCAGTTGTCAGACTTTGGAACAGTTTTCCGGCCTTTGCAGGTATCTCTGCAATTCACTTATACCCTCCACATTGTCAACTCTGCCAGAGTTTAGTGTCATCTGCAAATAGACACAACCTGCCCTGGATCCCCTCTCCTGTGTCGCCAATGAACATACAAAGGAGCCAGCAAAATAGGGCCATTAGGTCTATCGAGTTTGCTCATGTTGCAGAATCCTCAGCATCAGCTACTGACCCTGCCCCCCACCCCAATCTGCCCTTCCCTTCTATCTGCCCCTCTCTTGACCTTTATTTTCCCCTTAACTCTACCCCAGCCTCTTTTGAAGCTACCTGCCGATTTAAATGAAACTACAGTACCTCTTCAGGAATCACATTCCAACCCGCCGCCACCACCCACGCCATGAAGAAGTGCCTCCCAGACTTGCTCGTATGCCTCTCCCTCCCCCAGCTTGAGACAGTGTCCTCTCGTTTTTCGGTTTCCACTAAGCTTGAAGAGGCCCTTCGTGTCCACCATATTTTATTCCTTTCAGATACTTGAAGACCTCAATCATGCCCCCCACCCCTTCCTTCCAGGGAGTACATTGTCAGGGCCTCCAACCCTTCCTTGTATGTCCTACCCTGCTGGCCCATGATCTTCTTATTTCCCGTCCTTCAGACCATCTCCAGCAGGTTTGTGTCCTTTTTGAGGTATGAGAGGTATGGGCACCAGTACTGTACACTGTGCTCCAGATGCGGCCTCACCAATGACCTGTACAAGGGCAGTATTCACCTCCTCCCACCTGCTGCTGATCCCCCTGGTAAAGCAGCCCAACCTTTTATTTGCCTTAGCTGCTGCCTTCCTACAGCGCATGGATTGTTTCAGGTCACTAGTGATCCTTATGCTCAGGTTCTTCTTCTCCTTCACTGATGCAGATACCCGGACTCCTCCCAAGCTGTACTCAGTCATCGGGGGGCTTGGCTTCAGTGTGCATAACCTTGCATTTCTTTGCATTAAAGTCAAATTGCCAAATCCTGAACCACCCTTCTAAGTTTTTCCAGATCTTCTCTTAGGTCTTCTATCTCTTCTGCTGTGTGCACCCTCCCACAAATAGGCAAATTCTGCTCCTAATGTCATTTCCAGTATTGTTGATAACACTGAACACCACCACCCCAAGCACTAAGCCATGCGAGACCCCACTGGTGATCTGATGCTGGAGAGCTCCCCTCCTACCATCATGCTGTGGGTTCTGCCCCTCAGCCAGTTTAAGTTTTTCACCCACGCAATCAACTTCTCACCAACCCCTAGATCCGCTACCTTTCTGATGAACCTCTTGTGAGGTAAGAGTCAAAGGCCTTGCTTAAGTCCAGGTAAAGGATGTCCACTGCTTGGTCCCTGTCCACTGTTTTAGTGACCCAAAGAAGTAAATCAAATTTGTTCGACACAGCCTCCCTTCCATAAGCCCGTGCTGCATCTCATCTGGGTGCCCATGCTCATGCAGATATTCTTCTAGCCTTTCCTTTGTATGGTGTCCATGAGCTTACACATGATTGAGGTCAGACTGACTGGTCTGTAGTTCCCTTGATTGTCCATGGGACTGCTGTTATGGAGAGGCACTACACGTGCCATTTTCCAGTCCTGTGGCACCTTGTCAAACTCCAGTGAACTATTGAACAAGTCAGTCAAGGGGCCTGAAAGCTCCCACACCAGTTCCCCAGCACTCTTGGGTGTATGCCATCTGGGCCTGGGGATTTATCTACCCTCAGTGCTAGCAGCCCTTTTGTCACTGTATCCACCTTTATGAACATATCCATGCACCCTCCCCACTCTCCTTTCTCTTCTCCTTTCCCCTAGTGGCACTGGACTATCTGTCTGCCTGATGAAGATGGAACAGAAGTACTCGTTCAGTACCTCTGCCTTGCCCCAATTTTTCTTTACCCACCCGTTCCATTTCCTGACTGTATTCTGCTAGCCTTTCCTTAAGTATGGTCTCCATGAGCATGCACGGGGTTGAAGTCAGACTGACCGGTCTGTAGTTCCCTGGATTGTCCTTGGGACTGCTCTTATGGAGGAACGCTACATGTGCCAGGAGAGGCTCAAGCAAGTCTGAAAATGAATTTCGAGTTTTGCATATTGTGTGTGAAGTGATAAGGCAAACTAAAATCTATCATGTGTTTATTTACAAATTGGTGACCAGGAAAGGTACACTGAGCTAATACTCATTCCAGGTGTACCCGGGGAAAGATAGAGAGTGAATACAATTCAAAAGGTAACTGCAAAACAGTCAAGCAATACAAAATAAAAATACAAATAGGAACAATGAACACATAATGAGAGGACCCAATTGACCAATTAGACTGGTGGCAGAACAGCTCAAATACAGGGGTTAAGGAGAGAGGTACTAGGGTCACACACAAGGGGGCACAAGAATACATGAGAAGTTGTTTATGCATGGTAAGAAGGGGAGATGCAGAGGTGGGTAGGAAGGTTATGCCAGATAGATGGGAAGCAGAGAAAGTCTGACCCATGAAGGTTTTGCAGTAAAGGGTAACAGTGGTTCAAGAGTCAATAGTAGAGCAGGTAGGCTGGTCTGGGGATGGCAGTTAAAGGGGGCGGTGGTTACAATAAGCTGAATGAAATAACAGCCAGCTACTCAAAGGAGTTTCACTTTATTCCTGGTGTACTGTGCAGTGTAGTCTGTTTTTCTTTGGAGAGGCCAGGATTATTTCAATATTTGGGGGAGGCTCAAGATCTCACTATGACAAAGTCTGAGAACTAACGCTCTAGTTCCAAGGAAAAAGAACCCACCCACCGGCTCGAGCTGCGCAAGACTAGAAATAATATAAAGTGCAAAAGAAAAAGCCTCGCAAACTCACCCCTGACATTAGTAAGAGAGGCTCAAAAAACTACACCTGGTAGGAAATTGATAATTTATTTGATGTTTTCACACTAATACAAAGATGTATATACAAGCCAGTAAGGTGTCCCCCCACCTGCAGACCACCAAAAAAGCCTGACGGTGTTTTGCTCCTACCATGGAGCTTTCTAAAGAGCTGGTACCAATTGATATAGATGAGTTTAAATAATACTGATGTTGTTATGTCATATCAACTTGGCCCTCCCAGACTTAAATGCATAAAAAGCAGAAATTGTCGGCAGATAAGGACCGCTAGGCCCATCTAGTCTGCCCATAAGCCCTGTACTTGATTACAGCTTCTGACCCTCCCTCTGCTTTACCTCTGTCGTTCCCCTATGCCTGTCCCATACATGTTTAAATCCAGTGACAGTGCTTGCTCCCACCATCTCTTGTGATAGACCATTCCATACGTCCACCACCCTCTCTCTGAAGAAAAATGTCCTCACATGCCCTCAAATTCACGTCAGTTAATCTGCTAATTAACATATAATACGAGCAAACACCAGTACTAAAACCTTCTTAATAATATCTCACTAGTTAGCACCTGACCGTTCTAGACTTAATTGCACTAGGGTCCCCCAGAATTGACAATTTATCTATGCCAGTATGCCTTGTCATTTCTCACCCTGTTAAACATGGGCCTCCCTGCTGTCTATTCTTATTAGCACTTCAGACAATGGAACTGATGCTTTAACATGTTCTGGCAACCTAGATAAGTGTTTTCATAGCTTACCTAATTTTAGTTCTGACGCTCACCGTGTTTCCTGAAACATCCTATGTAGCTGACTGCCTTAATTTCTTAACTGGGCCAAGTGACCTTGTCCTGGTTGTACTACTGTGTGATACCCTGACCCCAAAGCAACTGTCTATATCTGCAAAAGTGCATAACTTTACTAACTTAAACTGTTATAGCATTTTCTGCTCAGTTTTGTGTACTCCTCGTTTGATACTTTTACTGGTAGTAACATTGCTTTACTGTAAACTGAACATTTGATGATTGTGTATATTTAACCTCAGTATTTTGAATGACATAGAACCTTTGTAAAAGAGCCTTTGGCTCAGAGGTACTTTCCTAAATAATAAATAAATAAATAAAGTATGCAGGACATAACTATTAGAATTTCCGCATGTCATATAAATTGGTTTAGCTTAAGATGGTATGCTCAGAATTATGCTAAATAGAACTAGAACGTTCGGTAGAACATTAAAGTCCATTTTAAAGATGTCAGATTATCCAGGTATGATTCGGGACATCCTCAGTGACAGCTGTAGCTGTAGATGAACCTCATGCTTTATGCAGTGTACTTAAATTCCCACTGGTCCTCTAGGTTCCCTTTAATGAATGTCGCCATCAGGTTCCCTACCACAGAGGTAAGGCTGATGGGGCTATAGTTTCCTGGCCGCTCCTTGTCCCTCCCCTTCGTGTGGCGGGACTATATCTGGCATCCTCCAGTCCTTGGGAACTACCACTTGCTACAAAGATCTATTGAATAGCCCCACCAGTGGTTCAGTTAACACTGATGCCAATTTTCTTAGTACCAGGGCCTCATTTACCTTCCGAGCTGCTAACCCTTTTCTGACTCTTTCACTAGTATACTTTTGGAGCCACATTTCCAGGACTCCTCTATCAGGTGCCTTCATGCTGCTCTATGGCAAGGACTCACTCTTCTCCCTAGTGAATACCGAGCAGAACTAGTCATTCAGCATGGCTGCTTCCTGCCTGTAATCCTCTATTACTCTGCACTCCTGTTTTAGCCTGACAGTTACCCCTCACATATTTCTTGTTTCCCATTATATATCTAAAAAAACTGTTCTAAGTCGGCCCGGTGGTGCTGAGGGTTGAGGCGCTGGACACCACACCTCATGCCACGCCGGCGACCCAGGTTCGGGAACAAGCCTGGGTCATCGGGGGTCGACAGAGGAGGACTAAGATTGAGCGTCCACCGACAGCTCTCCTGGTCCTGGGGTGGGCTGGGAAAGCACACTGTGCTGCGGCAGCCCCTGGGGATGCCTGGGGGTACTGCAAACGTGGATGCTAGCAGAGGGGGAGCGCGGCGGACGTCTGCACATACGTGCATGGACATCATCGCATGCCCGCGCTCCATCGGGGTACCTTACTGGAGGAAAATGGCTGTGCGCAACTGTGCAGCTTGATAGCCACGCCCTGCCTCGCCGGGAGGACTCTCGTGGAATTGCGCTGGGGGGTCCGGGGCCGGGCCGGCTGAACAGGGTATGGGGAGGCCCTGCGGCAGACTGGCGACAGCCATGCCAGATCTCCCATCATGCGAGTGAGCCTGGTGCTGTCCTGGTGGGCAGGGCTGGCGACTGGATGCCCCCGTCAGTAAAGTTGCCACAGCAAGGCGGAAAAATAGTGACACGATATTAAAAAAAAAAAAAACTGTTCTAGGGGCATGGATATAGTTCACTGTCTATACAGTGGCAGTTTCACTGGAAGTGCTGGTTCATCGGAATGTCTTTAAACTAAGCAATTCTCCTCACCTGAGCAGTATATCTTCTGGCTCCACCCTGTGACATCAGATCTTCCTTTCCACTGGAACAGTTCAGCCTCCTCCTTCGCAGCTCCATGTGTGCCAGGGCCTAAAGTATTATATAAAATATTTCTTCTTTCCTCAATTCTGCTTCTGCCTTGGTGACACAAAATAGAACATGAAGAAATTCATATAGTGCCTATCCACAAGGGGGGGGGGATCAAGGGAGGTGGCAGGGAACTACAGGCCTGACATTGGTGGTGGGCAAGGTGATGGAGGGCATTGTCAAGGAGAGGCTGGGGGGGGGACCTGGAAAATCAGGGTGCCTGGATGATAGACAGCATGGATTCGTCCCGGGGAAATCGTGTCAGACAAACCTTGTGGAGTTCTATGACTGGGTGACTAGTGCCTTGGACCTGGCTAGACCAGTGGACGTCCTCTTTCTAGACTTCAGCAAGGCATTTGACTCTGTTCCTCACGTGGGACTGTTGGATAAGCTGGGAGAAATGGGGGTGGGGAACCAGATGATCAGATGGATAGGCAATTGGCTCCAGGCCCGGACCCAGAGGGTCGTAGTTGGCGGGATAGTCTCATCCCCAAGGAGGGTCATTTGTGGGGTCCCACAGGGATCAGTCCTTGGGCCCCTCCTGTTCAACACCTACGTCTCTGACATAAGGACAGGAATCAGGAGTGAGGTGAGTCTCTTTGCAGATGACTCAAAACTGGGGGCGGTGGTGGATGGGGAGGAGGGGAGGGTGGCCCTACAGGGGGACCTGGAGGCTCTGGAAAGATGGTCTAGAAAGTGGAAGCTGAGGTTCAATGCAAGGAAATGCAAGGTACTCCACCTGGGGGCCAGAAACCCGGCCAAGTGTACACCCGTGGGGGGATGCTACAAGTCTCGATGGCTGAGAGGGACCTGAGGGTGGTGGTGGATGTCAAGACGAACAACTCTGAGACTTGTAGGAGGGCAGCAGCCAAGGCCAACAGGATGCTGGGATGCATCGCTAGGGGGATCACCTCCAGAAGGAGGGAAGTGATACTCCCTCTGTATAACTGCTTGGTGAGGCCGCACCTTGAGTACTGCGTGCAGTTTTGGAGGCCACATTTAAAGAGGGACATTAAACTCCTGGAGAGGGTCCAAAGGAGGGCAACCAAAATGATTTGGGGCTTGGGGACAGGACCTATGAGGGAGAGGCTCAAGAGCTAAATATGTACACATTGGAAGAGAGAAGGGACCGGGGGACATGATAGAGGTCTTCAGGTACATGAAGAGGGTAAATAGGGAGGAAACAGTCAGGTGCTTTGAAGGAAGGAGGAGGGGCCACTAGAGGGCATCGGTGGAAGCTGGAGGGGAAGATTCAGGGAGAAGGAGGAGGTGCTACTTCACTGAGAGGGTGGTGGAGCCATGGAATGCGCTGCCTAGGGGGCTGGTGGAGTCAGAGACAGTGGAGGGGTTCAAGAGGGGGTGGGACAGGTACAGGGGAAGGGTTCTGGAAGCAAAATCCAATGCAGCAAGAATATCTGGAACTGGGAAGGGAGAAGCCAGAGAAGGCGAGGTGGGGCAGCAAGGTCAGCACCCAGGGTGGGGGCTGACCAAACAAGCAGACACGAAAGACTGTTAGGCCTATTCTGCTGGCATTTTAGTATGTTAGTAAATTAAGCCAGCTTCAAATTTTGCGTCATGTACCGACAGAAGACATTGCAGGTGGACCCACATGTGTCATGCCTTTGTTGCCTGGGGACAGCACACGATGTACACACATAACAGTATAATGTGGACGAATCACTAGGCTATAGTTCTAACAAGGAGTATCAGTAGGTGTAATTTCACCTGCTCCTGAATTTCTGTATGTCCCGACTCACCTTACTCCCTTATAGGGTGTGTTCTAAAACAGGAGTTAATCAGGAATCTTACCACAGTTGAAAGGTAGAACCTTCTAGTCCTCTGCTTCTTCTTGCTGACACTAGCTGCTTCCAGACACCTACTTTCACTTACCCACTGCTGAGGTGCAGTGTTTCCAGCTGCTGGCTGCCTCATTGGGCAGATTCTGCTGTGATGTCCTTGTCTCAGGGGTTCTTAGCGCAGGGATCACTTGATGGCCTACTCCTTACGTAAAAGCAGACGCAAAATGGATCTCGGGCACACCTGTTTCTGCTTTCACAGGTCACAGGCCCCTCCCAATTAGCTGTCTCAGCTAGCAGTTAAATGATGGGGGGAGGGGGAGCTGTAGTTCCTTTCCCCTGTTCCTCTTCCAAATATGCTGCTTCTAAAAGCAGAAGCAAAAGAATGTCTGTGCTGCTTCCTCTCTTGGTCTCTGTCTGGGGGGAGCAGGCGGCTCTTGCCCCCCCCCCCGCACCACTTAAAGCACGTAGTACCTCGGGGTTGAGGCGCCAGGAAACCGGGCGGATCTCCCCCGACGAAAAGCCAGGAATCGCCAGGTATCAGCAGCTGAAGCTGAAAAGAACATTATCTTGAAATCTTGGAGAGGCTGGGCGGCAGCTGCACGAGAAGCGGCTGAAACTGAACTTGCTCTTCATTTTTACTCGCCAGTCCTTTGTCTCAAACGGAGCCCAAGCCCTGCAACTGTGGCGCCAAACTGCCAATTGGCCACAGAAACTGTGACACTCAGGCGGCCTGGGTTTAAAGGCTGGCCCGAAACCCTTAACTTTGAACTGAATCTCACCGGGGGCAGGCTATCACCTCAGTCGTAGTAGACTAGGGCTTACTGGTGCCCAGGGCCAGCTTGAATGGGACAGAGGTCAATTTGGATCTGCGGTGATATTGTAGGCAGGGAGAAATGGGCAAACTAGATGGGCCTCGTGGTCCTTACCTGCAGGCAAATTCTGTATTTCTATGTTAGGTTTCTATATAGTATTATGGTCGCAGGACCTCGGGGGTTCCCTGACCTGCACTCCGCTTACTCTTTCTCAGTTGGTGAGTACCACATCGAGAATGTCGGATTTTCTAGTGGGTTCCCTGACCTGCTGCACCATCAAGCAGGTCTGCAAAGTATCAGGCAAGGCCTGGATGATGGTATTCCTGGCCGCTGGAATGGCTCAATTGATGTCTGGCAGATTGGAACCTACTACTATAGCCTCCCCTTTTGCCACCTTCTTTCCTGCTTCTGCTCCTAGGTCCTTAATCTCTCTTCTCTCCCTGTCCTGGTTGTGGCCTGTAAACCACCTCCAAGTGAAGTTTCCTACCTGATGGCTTTGTGAGCTGTAGCTACAGTGATTCTACCTCACCACTCTCCCCCCACTCCCATCAGCAAGCATGCACCTTCCCTCCTTGGAACCTAGCTCTAACTCATAACATAGACTTGAGAAGCCACACCTGGAATACCGCGTACAGTTTTTGAAACCCTCACCTACAAAAGAACATAAATAGGCTGGTGTTTGTATAGAGGACAGTATTTATAGACTCTTGTGATAGTGTTGCCCTTTTTTCTTCTTACCAGTTGTCTACAGATGCCTTGTTCACTGGGTGGGAAGCACTTTTAGGGGAAAAAATGCTGTACACCGTTACTTGGATCACTACACATAAAGGAGTGTGAGGTTGTTCATTTAAGCCTCAAAGTCTATTACGATAATAATCTCTGATCGAGTAGCAGTGCAGCTGAACACTCACACCAGTATGACCATGTTCCACTTGAACAAAGGATCAAGTGCGTCAAAACCCTGTCAGGAAGATTTGGAATCATATCAACTAGTGTCTTCCATCCGTGTCTGGTATCCACTAATATGAAGATAGAGAAGTGTCTAGTGGGCTGTGTCAGCTCTCTAGGAGCAATATTGTGTTAGTACACACTTTATCATGATTTATTCAACATTACCCAGGGGCAGAGAAACTTCCATATTCATCTTTCTTGCATTTTTTTTTTGGAAAATAGACAACCCCTCCTCCCCATTTCTGTACTCTCCCACCATAGAGATAGGACTACCCCCATAGAGAGACTAGCATGCCATTGGATGGCTGTTAAGAGTTTGATTGAAAGGAAGTGGGCACAAGGCATATATAAGTTTATAGGGACGCTAGGATAGCCTCTTATGGATATATGAGTGTCGCCTCATGTGTTCTTAGGGCAAGAGAACTGCAAACCAAAGGTGAGCCATTCTGGTGCCCTAAACAAGAGGCGACACTTTTATATCCATAGGCGGCCACTCTGGTGCTCCTGTAAAGTTATTCTAGATCATTGCACTGATAACGAGGGGAAAAAAAAGCTTTTGTGGGGGATTCCGATTGTGCGGCAGTTATCAGAAGTCCGTTACAGTTTGAGCACGTGAGGTACTCATTTGCCATATGTGACATTTCAGATATCGAGACCTCCGTGGAAGTAATAAAATAAGTAAATTAGGTTACCACCACTGCTGCTACAATAAGAGTAGTGGTGTTAGAGACGTCACAAAAAGGATGGATTACCCATAATTACTTGCGCCTGCTGTATCAGGACCCGCATGGTGCTTCCGTGTTCGCCGAAAAGTTTAGGCATTTTGTTTAAATGTGTGGATTGCATCAAAAATTACGTTTACAGCAGCCCCGGACTCCTGCAACTGTTTTTAAAGGTGTGTGAGGACGGGAGCAGGCTGGGAAGTGTCTTTGCAGGTCACCTTTAATTTTTCAAAGATAGGGTGTCTTAGCATAATAATCCTAAGTTTTTACCAAAAGTGGTGTCTGAGTTTACTTTAAATCAAACCATCCACCTGCCAGTGTATTATCCAGAGCATGCCAATGCAGGGGAAGCATTGCTCCATACCCTAGAGGTGCATAGAATTCTCAGGTACTGTACAGTACAAAGGGTGTACCATCACCGCAGCGACTCCATCATCGCAAAGACCGTCACATCGACAGGAATTGTGCAAAACCCGCACGTCGCTGTGATGATCTGTGCAGTGACCGGGACTGCCTCGCTGGGTGTCTGCCCCCAGTCCAGCTCCGACTATGAGTAGGAATCCTAGAGATTGGGGGGTTCAGCCCCCCACCCCGATCGTATGCACTGACATCCCCGAGGCTACAGTGCCGACAGTCGGCATGGTAGCTGTTACAGGTACATCCAAATTCTGTTTAAAAGGTAATTTTTATATTCATCAGGCTTAGAGAGTTATCTCATTTTTAGATTCAATTGCACCAAATAAAAATACAGTCATTTCTGAGGTCCTCCTCTGAAAATCTAATGGAGTAGATATTTCCACAGAAATGTGTACATACAGGGCAAATAAAGCGAACAACATTATCACAGAGTTCTTTCATAGTGTATTAGTCTCCCTGTATCACTGCCCCCCCTGACAGGAGCAGTCCTGTTCCCCAAAGAGACCCCCCTCCATGAGACAAATGAGTCATCTACATTACCCATATACCATACCCACTGCTGCCATCGTGTGGTAAATATCAGAACTTGGTCCGTTAAATGTATTACTTTTTGTTACAGGAAGTAAGATAACGAACTTCTGGTGTGGTTAGGGTCATTCCACTAGAGGCATGGCCATCTCTGTTGCTTGTTTTAAAAATGTGTCTGGTGCAGACATCCATGCAGCTGCTACTTGGAGTACTATCCACACCTTCACTAAAAACTACATTCTGGACATTGTCTCTCACAGACGAGCTGGCTTTCACCTAGCTGTACTACGAGGCCTCCTTTCATAAGCCTATGGGCTTCAGCCACCCAGACTCTTCCCTAGCAGTACCGCTTAGTACTCGTTCTATAGATGTGGCCTGATGAAAGAGAGATCCTTAAAGAAGTTAGAACAGTCTTGTACTTATCGTAACAGTAGATCTTCAAGAGAATCTCTTTCATCAGGCCATGCCATACTATCCCACGCTCCTTTCCCCTTGTGGGTTTACTGCTGCTTTTACCATTCTGTTGTCTTTCTAGCACTCTGCCTCCAGACAAAGCAATTCTAGCACCATCCGTCACCTCCAAATAATACAGCCAACACCAAACGGCATGAATATGTTCAAAATTTATTGGTAGAGAGATACATTAGCGAAACTGGTTGGAGGTCTGGTGTGTGGAGTCCTGCCGGTAGTCTCTGGTAAGAGGTTCACACTGTTTGTTATGGCTGTCTGCCAATACATTTGGAACCTATTCATGTCGTTTGGTGTTGGCTGTATTATTTAGAGGTGATGGGTGGTGCTTTAATTGCTTTCTCTGGATGGTATGCTTTTTCGTAGCACATCCGGATGTGGGGTGGCTATTTTCTGCTTTCTAGACTTCTGCCTTGCCAGCTTTGCAGAGTGCTGGGTTCTCTCCTGGTTCCCTAAAGGGAGATCTTCTGAATGTGATCTTTGGTAGGGAACTGAGGAGAGAAGGGGCCGCCCACATTTATGTACACACTGACGTCGTCATGGTCGGCCCCTGGCCGACTGCAAAAATTTCCGCATGGTCCTAGAGCCTGGTGGCTGTAAGTCCCATAGGTGTGGCTGATGAAAGATATTTTCTTGAAGATCTACTGTTATGATAAGTAGCTGTCCTTTCCAGAGGGGGGGATTTTTAGCTGCTTGACTGTTTTGGGCTATTCTCTGATGCCTTAACTATGCAGGAATATTTTATGTGCCTGTTCCAAAATACTGGCGGGGCTCTCCTTCTGGTCTAATATGACTGTGCTGTATTTTTATTTAAAACCCAGGATTTTTTTTAATATGTGTTTTTTTGTTTTGTTTCATTAACCAGGACAGCGTATCAGTACACAGACCGAACTTCTATGCTGACAGGTTTTTCAAATTTATGCACACCACAGTGTTCAGGAAGAACTCATGTAAGTACAGTCACCTCCCCCTCATTCCCTTTATCTGGATAGTACCTGACACTCTTTTACAGGAACTCTGCCTTTTGTCTTTTTATATTATTCTTCATGACAGCTTATCCAGCCCCTAGGACTGGTTGTGCCATCCAGCAATGAAATTCTTATCATAGTATATGATGTGGAACGCTGTTCAGCATGGAAATCCTATGCCTGGAAGAGCATTGTTGTGCTGCAGTAGTGACGTTGCAATGTTGTTGTGCTGTACTAGTGGCATCACTTCTGTAGCACAACAGAGTAGAGCCCTTTTGCGTACGCATACTATATGAGCCCCGGCTGTCTTCGTTAGCGCCGTCAAGTTGTATTGTCATATCTTCCTGGACTAAAAGTCTCCACCACTCATTCACACTAGTGGGACTACGCCAGAGGCGATAGCACCCTGCGGGAGCCAAAAATCTTCAGGAGGACCGGCGCCGGGATAGGACTGCACATGTGTGACACTGCGAGACTAGTGTGCGCCGTATAGGGTATCTCGGCATCAACCCTCCAACCGCCTCAGTTCTTTTTCTTCCGCCATTGAGTGTGCTTCGATGAGGTCACTCACCTGCCGGGAGTCAAGTCTTCGTCTATACGACAGCAACTATAGCCGTTCAGTATTCAATTAACTTATCATTGTTAGTGTTCTTTTATTTAAAAAAAAAAAAAGATGATGATGAAGAAAAAGAGAAGAAGAAGAAAATTCTCAGCCTGCCATCAATGGAGTCGACCTTAGACGGCAGTGGTGACGGTAGGGAGACTTCGTTTGAAAGCTGTGATGGCAGTGGGGCTGTGTCTGGTCCACCACCCTTTTGCGAAGGGAGGGTTTGACCATGGGCAGTCCGGTGTTCGGGGGGGGGAGGACAGTCTGCCCGAAGCACAAAATTAGCATTCCCAACTTTGATCAGGGACCCGGCTCCGCTTGACCTCAAACTCTTCTTCCTCCTGCTGGTGGAAGAAGAATCTGTACCACTCGAGGTCACCCTCTGGTATGTTTATGCAGGGGGTCTTCAATGGTGGAGAGCTGTGGGCCTGAACTGACTCCAGTGGGTTCCTCTGTGGTTCCGCTTTTATCGGCCATGATCCTCGACACTGGATCCTGTCCCTGTCCTCAATGGGGTCCCGGCGAGCAGTTTCACCTCTGGGCTTCTGTTTTAAGAGCAGGGGGTACAGCGTCTTCCCAGTTGTCCTGGCAAGTGGACCTAGTTCTGGGGCCTTGGAGCCACTGGAACGCGACTGGGTTGGTTGAGCCAGGATGTGCGAGGTGCCCTCTCTGGTGCCAACGCCGTTGATGCCGATTCCCCGTGCCTACCCCCCTCTCTTTTTCCCTGTAGGGTCCAGCATGGGTACCGCTTTCCTTCACCTTCTTTTCTTCAGGTCTGGGTCCAGCAGTGGTTCTGGCACCGCATGTGGTGCTGGCGCTGGGTCTGGTGCCGTGTGTGGTGCAGGCGCTGAATGTGGTGCCGGTGCTGCTCCAGGTGGTGGTGGTCTTCCGTGTTCCTGGCCTAGACCTGCCTTTTGGAGTTTATTCTGGGGTAGAAGTGGATTTGAATGAGTCTCTCCCTATTCTGCTTTGTCCAAGATGCAGTGGATGGCTCATTTTATGGTCTGGAATGCAAGCCTTCTGTATCAGTGTGATTGAAGATCTTGTTTCCAGTTTTTACCTCAGGCATATGGGGTCCACCATAACATTTCAGCCTTCATCTGTGGACCAAAGCAGACTTTTACGTCTCGAGTTTCTACATTCCTCAGCACAAGGACACCCTGTGGAACATGCTCAATGCAATGGTCGAGAACCTCCCGTTACCAAACGCTCCATTGCTAGGGGCATATCACTCAGTAATCAGCTGAAAGCTTTTTTGAATGCCTACGACTCTGCCCCTAGAGCAGCTGCTGCTGGCAGCAGGTGGGCAACGTCTCATTGACGGTGTTTCTGTGTTTGGCCTCAGGTTGAGCTCTGGAGGCCACTCAGAACAATAAGGCTGCCATTTAAACAACAGGTGGCACCTGCTGCCTCTCAGAGGAACAAGAACCGTCGACATTCTCGTAACAGGCAGTGCTTACTAGGTACATAGATACATAGATACATAGACAGTGTCGGCAGATAAGGGCCTATGGCCCGCCCAGTCTGCCCATTTGAGCTTGTAAGTTCAGTTTGTTTTCCTAGAAGTCTGTTGCTCCTTACCCCTGACCTCTAGAATTCCTTTAAGTCTATCCCATGCATTCTTAAATCCTGCGATTGTTTCAGCCCCCACCACTTCCTCTGGCAGGGTGTTCCACTTGTCCACCACCTGTTCTATGAAGAAATTCTTTCTCATGTTTCTCCTGAATCGTCCTCCCTCCAACTTCATCCCATGCCCTCTAGTTCTGGAACATCTTTTCGCTTAAAATAGTGTTTTCCTGCACCCTGTTCCTCCCTGTATGATACTTGTATGTCTCAATCATATCCCACTCTCCCTCCTCTCCTCCAGGGAGTACATGTTCAGTTCCTTCAACCTGTCTTCATAGAACTTGTGATGCAATCCATGCACCATCTTTGTTGCCCTCCTCTGAACCTTCTCTACCCTGTCTATGTCCTTACGTAGGTATGGTCTCCAGAACTGTACACTGTACTCCAGGCGGGGCCTCACTGGTGTCTTGTATAGCGGAATTATGACCTCCCTTTTCCTGCTGGTGATGCCCCTGCCTATACATCCCAGCATCCTATTTGCTTTACCTGCTGCCTTGTCACACTGTTTCCCTACCTTGAGGTCATCAGAGATGACAACCCCAAGATCCCTTTCCTGCTTGGTGCATGCTATATCCTCAACCCCCAACTGATATATTGTGCCAGGGTTTTTTGTGCCCCATATGCATTATCTTGCACTTCTTTGCATTGAATTTCAACTGCCAAACCCCTGACCATTCTTCAGGTTTCTGCAAATCGCTTCTCATTCTGTCTACACCCTCTGGTGTGTCTACTCTGTTACAGAGCTTTGTGTCATCAGCGAACAGTGAAATTAAAGGCAAAGGTAGGTAAAGGCCTAGGTGCCTTTGTCAGGAACCAACCCCTCAGCCACAAAGAGAATGCAGCTTAGGGCACAGAGCTAGAAATTGCCCTGTACCAACATCTGTGGATCCATTCCAGGTCCCACCTCAGCTGTCTGAGGGGGACGCCTCTCTGCGGTAGGAGGCGCATCTAATTCAGTTCTACAAGCAATGGAAGCCCATTACAGTGGACATATGGGTCATCAGGATTGTCCGAGAGGGATAATCTCCACATTTCTGACAGATTTCTCAGACCTTCCATCCAGGCGGCAGCCCAGTCTGTCCTCCCCAGTCACACACACACTTGCTTCTGGGATACAGAGCCTCTGCAGGATCTGGGCAGTAGAAGTTGTTCCACAGCGGACGGAGCATAGCTTTTTATTTACATTGCTTCTGGCTCCAGGATAACGAGCGACACGTGCCCATTTGTTGAACTTGGAAGGTTAAACAAGTATCTCTTTAGAGACGAGTTCCCTAACACCTTGGCATTCAAGTCTTCACTTCCTGAACATTTGTCTCTTAGCCAGCCCATTCGGGCAAGAGACACAGGAAGCAGTCGCCACAGCTTCTCAGTTCTCTCCAAGGAGTTTTCTGATCCAAGGAAGATGCCAGTTTCATTTGCTCAGCAGATCCTCTTTTTAGGAGCCCTCCTGGACACCTCCAGGGCATCAATTTTTCGTTCCAGAGGACGGGAGAAATGACATCTTCAGATGGCTTGTTGCTTCTTGGAAAACATCTCTATTCAGGCCCTTTTCAGTTGAGCAGATGCAGGGATGCAGGGCGTCCTCCGCAGTAAGCAGTGGTCTCTGGCCACGCATCCGCAATCCTCCATACAAGATAACAGAGCCTCGAACAAAATCTCTCATGGGGGTTCATTGTCAAGACCTTCACATTCAGGTGTGGAGCCAGGAGGAACCTCATCTTGTCGTAAAATTCTTAGAGACAAGCTATTTAATAAGCAAAGTTCTGAAGGGTGCAGTCTGCCTCAAAGTGATCCTACTTCGGATGGACGTCAAAGCTGTAATGTATTACATCAGCAAGCAGGGTGAGGCGTCCTCCTACACCCTCTCTGCAGTAAGGCCGTGAAGTTGAGAGTGGTACCTCAAGCACGATGCATCAGTTCAGATTTCGTGCAGTCACCTTCGATGAATAGGGCAGTACGGAACTTGCCCCTTTTTGCGTCCCCCAGCACAAAACTGCCCCCTTCTTGCTTCAGAAATCCAGATGATTCTCATTGTCCCAGACTAGCCTCAGCAGATATGATCTGCTTTGATCTACAATGTGTCAGAAGTCATCCCCCCCCCCCCGAAGCGACTCCCTCTACGAGTGGACCCTCTCACACAGGGACTTTGGCTTTCCTAGCCTGCGCTCCCTTCATCTCCTTGCCAGGCTCCAGAGGAAATGGAAGTGGGCACGTTTTGAGGTTTTCTAGACCATCGCAGATATCTTTTAGGCCGTGCATAGGCCTTCCACCAGGAGGGCTTATGCGGCTAAGTGGAAACCCTTCTCCTCCTGGTGTGCAAGTCCCATCCGGACCCTTCGGTTGCCCACCAAATAAAGTGTTGGGGTGCCTCTTGGACCTGTAGAATGCAGGTCTGCAAAACTCGGCAGTGAAGGTACACCTCTGCATGTTGTCGTCTGTCTTGAGCCAGTAGACAACAGGTCACTGGCTCAGTTACCGTTAATCAGTTTTTGCTCCTCTGGATGTTAAGAGGGTTCTGCAATTCTTCCTCAACAGACCGAAGAGATATGCATCCGAGCAACTACTGCATCTTTCAGCATGCCTCAGCTGGGTCAGCCTGTTGCCATGAGATGTTTTCTGTTTGGTTAGTAGCATGTCTTCGGCGCTACTAATCCATGACTCCGATCACGTTGGGCAGGTTCAATGTGGTTATGGGTTTCCTGGCAGAGATTCGTGATGTACTTTTTGCAGACATCTGCAAGGCAATGAGTTGGAGCTCAGTGCATACCTTTGTAAGCACTGTTTTCCGGATGTCCATGCCAGACAGTTCACCTCCTCGGCAGGACAGTCTTTATAGACTTCTGTCTGGAGTGAGCACTGTCTCCTACCACCCTACTCAAGTGGCTTTTAATTTTTAGCTCGGTACTCTCCCACTAGTGTGAATGAGTGGTGGAGACTTTTAGTCCAGAAAGATGTGGAAATTACGTACTTACCATAATTCTTGATCTTCTTGGACGAAGTTTCCACCACTCATTCACACGCGCACCCACCATCCCCCGAGCTCACTCGTTCTGCTTTAGTTTTCACTTCCTTGTTGTTCGGGCTGTGAAGACGTTGCTGAATCAACCCCTCTTACATGGATCATCCAGGCCTTCATGTGCCCGAAAGTTAGGGTTAGGTTTTCTTTCATTAGTTTACACTGCACCTCCTCGGTCGAAAAGGTACTAAGGCAGGTGGGGGTCTGTCAACGCCAAGATAGCCTATACAGCGTGAGCTAGTCTCATGGCACCATGCATGCGCGGTCCTATCCCGGTGCCGGCCCTCCTGAAAATTGTTGGCTCCCGTGGGGTCCTAGCGCCCCCGGTGTAGTCCCACTAGTGTGAGTGAGTGGTAGAGACTTCATCCAGGAAGATCAAGTATTATGGTAAGTACGTAATTTCCATTTTCAGTCGGTGCTAACAGAGCGACAGCAGCCGCAGTTCACTCATGAATGGCATCAGAAATGTTCATCTCCGTGCATGCTATAGTTGTCCATAAACAATAAAAGATTGTATACGAGCAACCATACATGTGCAAGACTGAGTTTTAATCTCGAGGTTTCCATGGTAATGGAAACTTCACAAGATGTGCTCTCAAGGTCTCGTTACCATAGAAATGTCTCGATTAAAACACAGCCTTGGGTCTGGTTACTCATACACAATCCTCTGTATTATAGGCATTTTAAAAAAAAGTCTGAGAAATGGAGCTTTCTGATTGGCTGTAAACATTCTTTTTGTTTTTTTAATTGTTTAAAAAGAAGAGAGGGAGACACTGAGCCAAATGCTTGTTTACAGGTGCGACCTGGGAGCACAAGAAAGTTAAGTGACTTGCTCAGGATCACACAGTATGCACCTAGGTGGCTGTGGGATTCAAACCCAGGTCTCCATATCTGCAGCTCAGAGCCTTAACCCACTGCGCTATTCTTCCTCTAAGTGCCTTATGTTAATCTTTTATTAACTAACATGTAGAGTTTAATCATATGCTGAACAAGGTTTAACACTGTTTAAAAAACATTTTTTATAATAGCAATAAGGCACTCCCAGGGTTATGTTAATGGTCGGTTAATCATCCTTCATGGTGGCACTTGGCTATGCCTCGTGCCACATTACACCCCTAGTGGGTGATTATCTGACCATTAACATAACCCCAGGGCATGCCTTATTGCTTAATAAACCCCATGGGACCACAGTGGATAGGACCCGGATATCCAGGACCCAAATGTTGTTTTTTTTGTTGTGTTTATGGGGAGGAGGGGGATTGCTACTGACACACCTCCCTTCAGATGTCTGTGGTTGTGATGGCCCTCTCTGGGTGCTAAGTGCAATTCATTCATGATACTCAAATGAGTCTTGTCAAAGTAGCAGTGCAACAAATAGTTTCCCCCCAAAAAAGCAGAGTTCAGCAATAGTTAATAAAATACTAACATACCTGTCAAATCTACTTTTTTAGGTACCTCTTATACTGCGTTGTATTGTATTGTTTTTTTTTCTTTACTCTTGCTAGGTCTGCAGTACTACTTCTAAGCAAAATATGACAGCCATCGTTTTTTCTTGAAAAAAAATACATTTAATATTTATAAAATACTGACATTTTGGTGAAACAGGAACATTTTACCACCAAATGTAACTGGATGTTTACTGGAATATTTTATAGTGAAAAAAGACAGGGCCACATTATTTGCCCAGTTTTGTTGCACTGTTGTGTTAAGTTTACTGTTCTTGTTTCACTTGGCGCTTCTTCTTTTATTGGCCCCTATCTGGATGTCATCTCCCCCCAAAAGACCAGTCAGCTCAGTCACACACCATCCCTGGGACTTGCTCTTTGTTCCCCCTCGACTTACCCCTTGTGGAGAGGTCAGGAGGGGGCTTATCCTGCTAAAGTGGGATTCAAGTGGGTACCGAGTCAGTGGTGCCTGGCCTTCGGGGGGGTCATCCATCTTCCCTCCCAGCAAGAGATTTTTCCTCAGAAGTTTTTCTGCTCCTGAAACTCAGACGTGCAGTGATGCAGAGCATTTGCTGAAGTCCCCCACCATCTAATAACGTGAGCCCATAGTGATACCATGCAAAAACTGCATCATCTCCAGTCTGAGATGTTGTCCCATAGAAACTGGAATGGTGATGACCGACTCAAAACTCCATTCAAATGTCACTGTGTGGTGATGCTCCCTTCAGTGTTCTAACATCAGATTTGTTTTCTCTGTTGAAGAGAGCAGTCGCCTCTGAGCCCTAAGTCCATTGGCTAAGTCCTTTATGATTTTATCATTTTAAAAAACCCCTTAGCGTTTTTAATTTAGTTTCTCGATATTTGCATTAGTTAGAGATTATTTATTTATTTAGATTTTGTTTACCAGGTAAACCCTCTTGAGACCAGAGATCCCTTTTTCAGGGGTGACCCGGGGTTGAGTACACCAACCACTTTACATTAGGATACAATAAGACAGCTTCAAAAATACGTATACAGTTTGTACATACATATACAGTTTGTACATGAGGCAAGGAAACAGTAAGACAGTGGCAGAGAACATACAGTGAGAAACTGTGCCAGAGAACATACATTGGCAGTGGGGTACATTTGCCTACAGAGATATTAGCATTGGAGGTTAGCTAGTCCAGAGGGAGCAAGAGTTGGGTCTGGTACCAATTTAGAGGGGTGAGGCTGGGTGCATTATCTAGCGGTTGCAGCAACAGAGGCTCAGTTCAATAAGGTAGACTTTAAGACCAGCTTTGAATGAGGAGAGGAAGGGTTTGTCAAGCAGGGAGGAAGGGAGTGAGTTCCAGAGGTGAGGGGCAGTGAACTGGAAGGAGCGCTTTCCTTGGTTGGTCTGGATGCGGGGTATGTTCAGGAGCCAACTGGAAGTAGACTGAAGGTTACGGATGGAGACTTTAGGGGTGAGGAGGTCGTTAAGGTGAGGCAGGTGGTGTATGGAGAAGAGTTTGTAGGTAAGGCAGGTGGAGGAATAGGATAATTTATGCCTTAGTGTCGGCCAGTGAAGGTCGTTGACCTTAATTAATATTAATATGTTATTAATACTTGTATATGTTTAGCGGTTTTCCCTAATTCCTGATCAGTTCCCAGAACTGAAGAAAAGTCTTACTTTGTTGTTCCTGCTCTAGCTCAGTAGTCTTTATTTTTGATAAAAAGTCTGAAATTACCACTTATTTTGTCTATTTTATTAAGGGGTTTGCAATATTTAAAAAACTAAGGAATCAGTAATAAAGTTTTGGCATTTTCAGTTGATTGGTATTACTGAAAAGCCGAAGATAAGGACAGGGCCTACAGGATTTAATCACAAGATCTTGGCAAAGGCAGACTGCCAGTCTTTGTTTTGTCTGTTAGGGTCCTGACCACAATTATTTAAACTCTGAATTGTGTAAATTGTTTTGTCTTAAAACCCAAAAGAAAAAGGCAAAGCTCAGAGAGTCTCAGTCTGCCACAGAGTTCACTTAACAGCTCTCCACAAAAAAACTACCAAAATGGAGGGTAGTACCACAGATGGTGGCAAGCACACATACTCAAATACCTCTCCACAAGATAAACTAAAAGTGTCAGAAAAGCAGCAGTCTTTGATCAAAGAGAGAGCAACTAAGTCATCACCCAGTTCAGATAAAGAGCACAAGGTGTCCGATTGGGGGGCCCGATGCTAAATATGGCTAAAAAAAAAAGGCAACAGATGCTGTGGTGCCATCAACACCAGTTTAAAACAACAAACCAATAAAAAACCAACAACATCTGACTGCAAAGGGGCAAAGAGACCAGGGCCCCGATATTCAATAGGCACAACAAAGGTTTGTACTGTCCTGCCTTTGCGCCCGACCCAGAGGTTGCTGCATTTAGTCAGCGCACCGGCGCTATCCAGCTGAATACAGGGCCATGTTGTTGCAGCACTAAGCCAAGTAGCTCTGCCCTGACATGGATCTGGGCTGTATGCAGCCCATAGGAACTGCAGGGAACTGTGCTCCCAGACTTGATAGCTCTGGGCGTCACAGTACTCTATCCTGAACGATGTACATGAGCCCATTGGGCATGCAAGGCGCTAAGGGACCATATGTATGCCCATTATGGGCTCATTTGCATGCGAATCGTCGGCAGGTTTGTTCCCCGCCTGTGGCCAGCCGTCGCATCACGCACAGTGGCGACAGGCCCCCACCCGCCCCAATAATATTGATGTATCCCTGGTGTCCAGTGGCATGCCCCACCCTCCGAGCCCTGTCCCTGTAAGCAGGTTGGTGAAATATCTAGAGGAGCATGGTCTCCAGGATTCAAGGCCGCATGGGTTCATGGGGGGAGATCGTGTCAAATGCATCTGATTGACTTCTTTGACTGTAGGCAGGGGCCAAGCAGTAGACTTCCTTTATCTTGATTTCAGTAAGGCCTTTGACTATGTGCCCCACAAAAGGTTGATCAGGAAGTTGGTGGGTCTCGGGGATTGTGGAAAAGATGGCCAGATGGGTGGAAAACTGGCTGAGGGACAGAACCCAGAGGGTGGTTGTGGGTGGAGAGTCAACTGGCACCAGAGAGGTAACCAGTAGAGTCCCGCAGGGCTCGGTGCTGGGGCTAGTGTTGTTCAGTGTCTTCATCAGTGACATTGGGGATGGCATTAAGGGCAAAATGTGCCTATTCACAGATGACAACAAGCTCTGCGGGAGAGTGGACACAGCTGAAGGGATACAGGACCTACAGGAAGATCCGGAAAAGCTGGGGAGGTGGTCCAGGATCTGGCAGCTTGGCTTCAATGCCAAGGAATGCAAAGTTATGCATAGTGGAGCCAGGAATCCCAGGACAGAGTACTACATGGGTGTAGTCCAAGTATCTGCATCAGAGGAGGAGAAGGACCTGGGAGTGATGATCATTAGTGACCTGAAGCACTTCATGCAGTGCAAGAAAGCAGCAGCAAAGGCAAACAAGATGCTGGGAATCATATCTAGGGGGGGATCAGTAGTAGGAGAGAGGAGGTTATATGACCCTTGTACAGGTCACTGGTAAGGCCACATCTAGAGTATGGAGTTCACAGACAAGTGGGTCCTGGAGCTAGTGGGCCATTGGTTGTCTCTGCAGTTCAGAAAATTCCCCAAATTGCAGAAACACAAAAATATTCCAGCCCATTCACTCACAGAAAAAATTCTGCTGGAATTGGAAGTAAACCAGTTGCTACAAGCAAAAGCATTGTAAAAGGTCCTTGCCCTGCAGTGGGGCAAAGGCCTGTTTTCAAGGTACTTCCTGACCCACAAGAAAAATGGGGGGTAGCGACCCATTTTAGTCCTAAGATATCTGAATATCAAAAAAGAAAGATTTAGGATGGTCACACTGGCCCAGTAATACCATCCTTACAAACAGGATTGGTTGGGTTCTCTGGATCTGAAAGTTGCCTGTTTCCACATCCCAGTCAGACTCATCCACAGAAAATACCTCGGTTTCGGACTAGGAAACGAGTACCAGTTTATTACCTTTGGTCTCACCCCAGCACCAAGGGTTTTCAGGAAGTGCTTGGCAGCGGTAGCAGTACATCTGAGATGGAAAGGTGTGGTAGTTTTTCCCTACCTAGACAACTGTCTGGTTGCAGGGAAAATGGAACAAGAGGCAAAGTGCTCTATCCAGAAGGTAAAAAGCACCTTGGAAAGCCAGGGGTTCCTGAAAAGCCTTCAGAAGTTACACACAGAACTTGCTCAGTTACTGGACTTTATAGGTACAGAACTGGATACCCTTCAGGGGAAAGTCTTCCTCCCTTAGGGAAGGGTAGCAAATGTGCTTGCCACTGCAGATTCCTTCACAGTGGGTCAACCAAGTCCTGCAAGGGATTTTCTAAGCAAGTAGGCCACATGGCTGCATCCACAGCAGTGGTGCCATGGGCCAGGTTTCAGATGAGGGACATATGCAGTACCACTCAAGAGACGGCAGGTCTCAAAGATGGGACTCTCTCCAAAGTAGTACCAGTCACAGAAGCATTGGTATGGGTGCTAGAGTGGTGGAGGGATGAAAGCAACCTCAGAGAGGGCATTCCTCCTCCAGCAATACACAGCATCCTTACAGCAGAAACCCCACTGGGGCTCAGCCTGGAGTACCCTCAAGGCAAGTGGCATCTGGAGCCCATAGGAGACCCAGGAGCATGTAAGTCTCATGGAACTCAGGGCAGTGTTACTTGCAATGTAGTCCTTCTCCTCTAGTCTGCAAGGTCAGCCTGTCCAGATCCTAACAGACAACACCACAGCAGTATATTACATAAACAAGCAGAGAGCAACAAGATCCGCAAGACTGTGCACAGAGACAGTGAGGATCTGGAATCTGGCTTACTTCCTATATTAGTGATCTGGGCAGTACATTTGCCAGGTAAGGACAATGTCATAGCAGACTCCCTGAACAGAATCAGTCAGGCAAACCACAAATGGACCCTGAACCATTAGGTTCTGGCCACAGTTTTCAGAAGATGGGGGCACTCCAGAAATAGACCTGCTTGCCTCTTGTGAGAACAGTTAGCTTCCAAAGTTTTGTTGTAGGCCACCAGTGAAGGGCACAGTCCCCGAGGTTGCCTTGGCTCTAAACTGGACAGGAAGGTTTCTATATGCCTTCCCACCATTTCCACGCATACAGAGTACTCCTAAAGCACTGGAGAGAGAGAGACAGCAACAATGATGATCCTAATAGCCCCAGACTGGGTCAGGTAGGCATTGTACTCAGTGCTCCTACCTCCTACCCCTGTCCAACAAGGATCCAGTCAGCCTGCCACTGAGATATAACCTAGTGATGTTATCTTGGGGCAGGATAACATTTCCAGATCACAGGATATTACATCTGAGAGCATGGTTCTTGAAGAGCTATTGTTTTCCGGTTTGAATCCATCAGAGGAAGTCCTGAGGATGTTTAAGGTTTCCAGGAAACCAGCAACCAGGAAAGCATGCTCCTCTAAGTGGAATAGATAGTCATACTGGTGTGCCCCCGGGAAGATAATCCCATTGCAGGTAAGGTTTCCTACAGTTCTGGACTACACAGTACACTTGCAGTCCTTAGGCCTTCAACACTAAAGGTACATCTAGCAGCAGTGTCAGACTACATATCAGCAGGCAAGGGCAAGTTATTGGCCTCTCAACGTGTTTTTTAAAGATTATTTAAAGGCCTGAACCACCTATAGCCTCTTGTGAGGGATCCATTCTCTGGGGCAAGACCTCAGCATGCAGGTGATGCAGCTTTTATATTGGCTCACTGGTGGACCCATTAGAAGAAACATCATTACTATGGTGAGTAATTTTTTTTCTTCTTGTAGACTTCTGGACTAGCAGGATACACAACCCCTCCCCCCCCATGAGAGGAGATGCTTGATCCTCTCAACCCAGATGACTACCCCATTGACTCCAGTTTGTTCCTGGAACCCGGGTTACTGGCCTAAGGTGGGTGCCGTGGGGCTTGGTGCAAACCTATGTTTCCCCGCATAATTGTGCAGTGTGCTAGCACTGCTATCACATCAGCCTTTCTTTCCATTAGAGATACACCATTCATTTCTTTCCTCTTAGAAAATGCACCCTCGCCCCCAGCCCTGTGGTGCTGGTTGGAGTGTGTTCCAGTACCGTGCTAGAGACTTGGGCCTGTGCTGCAGTTCTCACTCCCAACCTTGAGGTGATAGAACCTTTGGGGGGCTCTGTGGAGGTTGTGCTCTCTGATCCTAGGGGTACCTGCCCTGCTGCAACAGCATCACCATGGATATGTGATGGAAGCAGCTTTATGCCTTGGGTTCCTCTGCAGTGTTGTACACCACCCCCACCACAAGGACAGTGCAGCATGGGCTAGCAAACTTTGAGTGTGGAAAAGAACAGGATATGTATTGGCCATGGGTTGACAGCTGCAGGCACTCTCTTATCCTGCTGTTCTGTGTCATGTTGTGGCTATAATCAGTGTTGTGGCTAAGTGTGTGCTGAATGACCTGCCAGATAGGGTGGCCACTGGAGAAGCAAAAACATCCAAATAAAAAGAAACGTATCCCCTCAATGCACATGTAAAATGGCATGAATAAATGAAGCCATCTGATAGGCTGAAGCAAGTCACCCTACTGTGAAATGCACCATAATTATTTGAGTGACATTGTAACTGTAGTTTGTACTTTAAAAGCCATTTTATAAGTGCAGAAAGACACTTTAGGGATGTGTAATTATGGCTAATCATACTTCCTGGGTGTGCTGAAAGGCACTCAGCTGTACCTCACACTTAAGCGCAAACCCAAGGCATGCAGTTATTGACCACAATTACACACCCTTTTGTGTTATATTGCTTAATTAGCATAGCTGAGGAACAGAATAGTGAGTCCTTCCATTAGTGCAGTGAGTCAGCACTAGCCGGTACCAGAACAACGAGTCTGACTAATCTTATTGGTGTATGTATGTTGTTACAGCTTTAAAGTCATCTCCGTCTAAAAAAGGTCGTGCAGCGCTGACAATCGCCAAGCAGCCTGGTCCAGGAGCAGCATTTTCAGCCAGTCAGATCCCCACAGAGAAAGATGACCGAGTGTACGACTTGAGAGGGGCAAGGAGCTACCCCACGCTCGAGGATGAAGGTAACTCTCTATCACAGTAGGTCCATGTGATCCCGCCACCCCATAATACACCTACAAACAAACTGGCGCAACTCAGTGTGCCTTTTCTGGTAAAAATTGCAAATAATGTAAGCCTCAACTGAGAAACATTTGAGGTTCACATTGTTGTTGGAATGGCTTTAGGAATTCCTGCGAAATTCCAGGTCTAGTCTTCTTACGTTGCATGAGAAGCCCTACGTGGAGAGACTTGAGGGAATTGCAACGTATTCACCCTGGAAGAGAAGAGAGAGAGAGAGGGGACATGATAGAGACATACAACGTACCTCACAGTGGTGAACAGTGTGCAGGAGGGGAATCTCAAAGGAGACAGAGTACTGGGAATAAAGGGCATGTGATAAAGCTAAAGGGGGGAAGAAAGGACTACTTCACTGAAATGGTGGTAAACACCTGGAACACACTGTCTACGGAAGTGGTGAAGGCAAAAATAGTGGGGGGCTTCAAGCATGCATGGGATAGATAAAGTGATCTATAAAGTGATATATTAGTAAATGGGCAGGGAGGAGGAAGGGTTGTCGGAGACCAGTTAGGGTCTGAGGAGACGTATTAGGCAGGGAACATCTGGGTAGACTGGGTGGGCCAGGTGATTCTTTTCTATTGACAAATTCTTACTGTGTAACCAAAGAATTTGCCAAATTTAAGTATTAAAATTTGGCCAGGAACAGCCTGATCAAGGCAAAACAAAGCTTTGATCTTCCAAGAGTCGATATTCTCCATAAATTCCCACTAATGGGTCTGTGCTGAAGGCGCTAGACCCCTCAGAGCCAGAACGTTTCATGAGGGCTGGCAGCGTGAGATGTGAGTAGGCCCGACACACTGGTCACTGCACGCGCTGGCTGGTATACAGTGGGGCCAGCCCCAACCACCTCAGTTCTTTTTTTCCCCACTGAGTGCACAGCAGTGTCGCTGCTCTCCATGTTGGGGCCAGAACTTTGTCTACACAACGACAGCATTCAGTTTTTCAATTTTAATTTAAAAATATACTAGTTTGTTACTTTTGTGTCAGCTTAGTTTAACACACAGAAATTTTATACTTCTAGGAACATGGATGTAGTTCATTATCCACACATATGCAGGTCCACGGGAAAGTGCTGAATTGCCAGAACATCTTCAAGTTAAGCTCCTCCCGCCATCCGGGCAGTGTATCCCTCTGCCCCACTCCATGACGTCACAGCTTCCTTTCTGCTAGAAGGGATCAGTTTCTTCCTTCACAGCTCTGCACATTGTAGGCTGCCAAGTACGTCATTGGTGATTTCTAGCTTTTTTGTTTGATAGTTTGGATTCCTCAGTTCGACTCTAGCCTGTAGTGGAATCTGGCACAATAGTGCTGGACTTCAGGAGGGCCGACTTTGGGAGGATGGGGGAAGTGGCAAAAGGGTACCTGGACAGAATTCAATCTAGTATGGACGCTAACCAGAGGTGGGAGCTCATAAAGCTGGGGATAGTGGAGGCAACCAAAACCTGCTGCAAAGCCCAGAGCAAGAAGGCTAGGGCTAAGAAACCTATCTGGTTGAGCAAGGAGGTCATGGAAAACGTAAGGAGGAAAAGAGCTACCTTTAGGAAGTACAAGAAAACAGGGAGGGGGGAGGACAGGGAGGAGTACTTGACAGAATCGAAGGAGGTGACAAGGGCAGTAAGGGGAGCCAAAGCATCTACGGAACTCAGGCTGGCACAAGACATTAAGAAGGGGGAGAAGGACATCTTTAAGTACATCAGGGAGAAAAGGAGCTGTAAGGACCACATAGTAAGGATTAGGAAGGAGGGGGGTTGGGTGGAAGCAGGGTGCGATAAAGCGGAAGCACTAAATGAGTACTTCTGCTCAGTATTTACTAAAGAGAAGAGGGGGGTGACACCCAAGGTGGGAGAAATGGCAGAAGCAGGGTGGGAAGTGGTGACAGATGGGAAATCATGGAGAGCAGAGTTAGAGAGGGTTTGAAGGCACTGAGGGTGGACAAGGCGCCAGGCCCAGATGGCATCCACCCCAGGGTACTGAAGGAGCTGGCAGAGGTCCTTGCAGGACCTTTGGGAGACCTATTTAATGCCTCACTACATTCGGGGTGTGTACCTCAGGACTGGAGGATGGCTCATGTGGTGCCCCTCCACAAGAGTGGCCCCAAGGATGAACCGGGAAACTACAGACCAGTGAGCCTCACATCCATCGTGGGTAAGCTAATGGAGACTATCCTGAAGGAGAGGCTGGTGGCCCTCCTAGAGGCCAAAGAACTACAGGACAGCAGACAGCATGGCTTCATACGTGGCAGATCCTGCCAAACCAACCTGGTCGAGTTCTATGACTGGGTAACTAGGCAACAGGATGGGGCCATGCAGTGTATGTCCTGTATCTGGACTTCAGTAAGGCATTCGACTCAGTGCCACATGGAAGGCTGGGAAGGAAGTTAGTAGGCACAGGGGCAGGAGCAAAGCTGGTGAGATGGGTAGGAAACTGGCTGCAGGGAAGGCAACAGAGGGCGGTGGTGGATGGGGAGCTCTCACACCCAAGGGCAGTGACGAGCGGTGTTCCACAGGGCTCATGTTGGGACCAGTGTTGTTTGGGATATTCATTGCAGACATATCATGGGACATCAAGAGCAAGATCAGTCTGTTTGCTGATGATACCAAGGTAGACGCGGTGGTGGATGACCTAGGGGGATGGCAGGGGTTGCAGGATGATCTGGCAAAGCTTGAAACCTGGTCAGACACCTGGCAACTGGGCTTTAATGCCAAAACGTGCAAGGTGCTGCATTTTGGTATGAAGAACCCAAGGAGGAGTTACCAGCTAGAGGGAGTGCAGCTAGCCCAGACAGAGGAGGAGAAGGATCTGGGTGTGCTCTTTACAGGGTCAATGAGCAACTCTGCACAATGTAGGAAGGCAGCTACAAAGGCCAACAAAATGCTGGCTTGTATTGCAAGGGGTATATCCTCGAGGAGGGAGGAGGTGATTCTGCCACTGTATAGGTCATTAGTTAGACCACACCTGGAGTACTGCGTGCAGTACTGGCGTCCGTATCTGAAGAGGGACATTACGTTACTGGAGGGGGTGCAGCACAGAGCGACAAAGATGATCAAGGGGCTGGGGGACTTATCATACGAGAGGAGGTTGAAGGAGTTGAACATGTACTCACTGGAGGAGAGGAGAGACAGGGGTGACATGATTGAAACTTTAAATACATGAAAGGAATAAACAAGGCGAGTACAGAGGGGTTGTTCAAAGTAAGGGAGGAGGGCCACCAGGGCCATGATATGAGACTGGAGCGAGGAAGGTTCAGGAGGGATGAGGAGACACTTTTTACAGAGAGGGTGGTGGCTGGGTGGAATGCGTTACCTGCCGAGTGGTATGCAGTAGAGACAGTGGACTGCTTCAAATGAGGATGGGATAGGACAAGGGGAGGGTTAATGAAGGGGAAGGGTGGAAGGGAGGGGCAGCTGCAGAATAAGGGGTGCTAGCTGCACATTCGAGCAGACTTGATAGACCTCTAGGCCTTTATCTGCTGGCAAATTTTGTATGTTCGTATGTTCTTCCACAGAAGATGGAACACTAGGAAGTGAAGCTAGCTCCTGGCTTCAGATTCTGCATCATGTGCCACCAGAAAATGTCACGGGTGGACCCAGACGTGTCTTGCCTGTACTGTTTGCGGGCTACACACAATGTTTTGGGCTGTGGTCTGTGCCAGGTCGTGCTCTCTTCCTCTTTGGAGGATCACACAGCCTGGCTTTTTCTTGTCTGGCCGACTGATAGGCACCAAGAGCTTAGGTCAAAAGACTGCAAGAAGGCCTTCACTTGGGCCAGCCCGGTGGCGCTAGCGGCTGAAGCACTGGTCGCTACACCTCATGCCACATTGGCAACCCAAGTCTGGGAACAAGCCCGGACCGTCAGGGGTTGGCAGGGGCAAGAGAAGATTGAGTGTCCAGAGGACTGCTCTCCTCTCTCGGGGAAGGGGGGCTCCCACTCGCTGACTGCCCTTTGGTGGTGGATTGAGGGCAGTATGGCTCGGGAGGCATGTACCAGCATTCACACATTGGTGGGGAGGAGGGACAGTAGAAAACATGAAAAGGGAGCTGGCAGGTTCCTTGATGGCCTGTTGCATCCCTGTGTCGCTCCTGGCCTCTGGATTATGCTCTTGGTGGGGGGGGGGGTGCTGGCTCTGTCCTCCCTGGCCCCACCACGGGGGAGCTACGGGGGTTGGCATGAGCGGGGATGCTTGGGCTGGAGGACGAGTCCCTCCGAGGGAGGGCCATAGTCGCCTGCCAGGCTCCGGGGAGCATAAATAAATAACAGGAAAAAGAGAGGCCTTCACTGCTGCGGGGTCTGCCACCCAGCTTGAGCCAGGAAGAGGCGACAGCTACTGCTGCAGTGGGTACCTTGACTGCCTTGGCGCAGTTTTCATCTGGGGCCAGCATTGAAGTGTCCTTCACTGGAGAATTCTGAGAGATGTGTTGGGGCCTTTGGGGAGAGCCCTGCCTGGTCGTGGGACCGGGTGAGATTGTGGTTCTTCTGCTCCCATGACTCCCCTGACTGCTCGACTCTGTTCGAGGTTTCTGTGGTTTAGGGTCAGCTCAAAAGCTCCACAGTACTCCCATAGGGCTCATCAGCCTCGACACCAGTTGATCAGGTAAGATTTTTCTTGACCCCGTCAACCAATTAGAGGGAATCGATAGGGAGTCGATCTCCAAGACCCTGGTTTCCCCCAGTGCTCACTCAGGAGGACATGGACCAGTCAGCGTCCTTGGCTGGCTTCACTCGGGAACAGCCTCTGCCAGCAGAATTGATTGGAGCACTCCAGCCACTGCCTAGAGCAGGGCCATGCTGGATGCCCTGCAAGGGGCTTGCCTCAGACAACTAATGCTGGAGCCCACCCATGAGGGTGCAATTTTGGACCTGGTACTCACCAGGGGGGACAGAATTGCAGATGTCATGGTGGTGGGGACCAAAGGATCTGGGTGTGCTCATCACAGGGTCAATGAACAACTCGGCACAGTGTAGGAAGGCAGCTGCAAAGGCCAACAAAATGCTGGGTTGTATTGCAAGGGGTATATCCTCGAGGAGGGAGGAGGTGATTCTGCCACTGTATAGGTCATTAGTTAGACCACACCTGGAGTACTGCGTGCAGTTCTGGCATCCGTATCTGAAGAGGGACATTAAGTTACTGGAGGGAGTGCAGCGCAGGGCGACAAAGATGATCAAGGGTCTGGGGGACTTATCATATGAGAGGAGGTTGAAGGAGTTGAACATGTACTCACTGGAGGAGAGGAGAGACAGGGGGACATGATTGAAACCTTTAAATACATGAAAGGAATAAACAAGACAGGTACAGAGGGCTGTTCAAAGTAAGGAGGAGGGCCACCAGGAGCCATGATATGAGACTGGAGCGAGGAAGGTTCAGGAGGAGATGAGGAGACACTTTTTACAGAGAGGGTGGTGGCTGGGTGGAATCGTTATCTGCAGAAGTGGTATGCAGTAGAACAGTGGACTGCTTCAACGAGGATGGGACAGGACAAGGGAGGTTAATGAAGGGGAAGGGTGGAAGGGAGGGGCAGCTGCAGAATAAGGGGTGCTAGCTGCACATTCGAGCAGACTTGATAGACCTCTAGGCCTTTATCTGCTGGCAAATTTCGTATGTTTTGTATATGGGGTCCAGTGACCATTGCACAGTGTGGTTCAAAATAAGTGCAGTGGCAGAGTCGAGCCACACGAAAGCAAGGTCCGTGGACTTGAGGCAGGCAGACTTTGAAAAGTTGGGGATATGTCTCAGGAATGCCTTGGGGGGGGGTTTGTTAAGGAACAGTGGACCCATCTGAAAGGAGCCATAGTGGAGGCAAGAAACCTTTGCATTAGGCAACTTAACAAAACCAGTGTGGTTCTCGAGAGAAGTGGTTGAGAAGGTAAGAGCAAAAAAGCTGGCTTTCAGGAAGCACAGAAGGAGGAGGAGGAGGACAAGGTAGTGTATCTGAAGAAGCAGAGGGAGGCAGGGAGGGCAATCAGGAGCACAAAGGCGCAAACTCCAACTTTCACTTCACCCCCTAATGGCATTGTTAGTCTTTACTGACTTTCCCTCTGTGAGTTGTCCTCCCACTTCCAAGCAATAATTAAAACCACTCACACCTTTCAAGGTCTAACAGTTTACACTGAAACTAAAATATTCTAAAACAATTGCTTAGAACCACTAATCCAACTCTTGCGTAATCTCCACCTGTGAAATGGTGCCCTGGAACATAAACATTTTTAAATAAAAACTGTCTGTGCTGAATGTCGTGCTGATGTCATGCTGGCAGCCTTTCCCTAACAGATCTTTAGATCTTCTTTGGGGGGATATCTCTCATCAGGTCACACCTATGAAAGTTAGCCATCAGGCTCTAGGATCCCACGGAAGCTTTTTCTGTAGCAGTCTGCTAGGGGCAGCCCATGCTGGTATCATGTGCTGACGTCACAACCCTATATAAGCATGGCCGGCTACGCTCCCTCCTCAGTTCTTTTCCCACCATCGACTATTTCGCACTGACTCTGTGGAAGCTTCTTCATTCAAGTCGACTGCCAAATATTTTATGTACCTTTATTTTTCTCTTCTTTGGGATCATTTTTATTCAAAGTGGTTTCTTTAGTCAGTTCTCTTCAAGAACATTTTCTCCCGAGAAGATCTACTTGACAAGCAACTTTGGCCTCTGCGTCTGCTGTCTCGGGCCTAGTCTCTACGTTCTTGCCTGCGAGTCCTCCCTGAAGTTCTATCTTCCGATTTGGCAACAACATAAGAAAGCCCTGTGGAACAGCCAGTACAGACCCAAGGGGCCTTCACCCCCCCAAGTCCCCGTCTTCTTCAATGGGCTTTCAGGTCACCGAGGCCGGGACAAGACCGTGGGGCGCTACCGTTGATGGGACAAGGACCATCCCAAGGACCACTCTCCTCTAGGGAGTGCTCTCATTCCCTGCTAACTTCTTGCTTCTCTGGGAGTGTGGTGTCTGCAACTCTGGCTCTGTCGCCCTTTGCTGTCCCAAGCCTTTGCTTCTACCATGCCCCTCACAACAGCACTCTCTGCCAGCATTTCTGTGGTTGAAGAAGGTTCATTGGCTCCCTTGGTCATCAACCCCCACCCTGCCGCAACGGCCTGTGGAGTCTCCGGGCCTTCCGGTGCCGGGCACCTTGGGCTTGCCCTCTGGGGGCAGCTCATTGTCAGAGCATGGGTTCCTGCCTTCTCCATTGCCCTCCACTGTCCAGGCCTCCGCTTCTACCAGGCCCCTCACAACAACGCTCTCCGCCAGCATTTCTGTGGCTGGAGAAGGTTCGTCAGCCCATGGGTCGTCGAACCCTGCCCCGCCACAACAGCCTACGGAGTCTCCAGGACTTCCAGCGCTGGGTGCCTTGGGCTTACCCTTTGGGGGGCAGCTTATTGTCGGAGCACGGCTTCTTGCCTTCTACGTTGGTCCCGCTGTCAGTGGCCCTCCTTCCAGGCACCTCACATCAGCGCTCTCTGCTGAAATTTCTATGGCTCAAGAAGGTTAGTCAGTCCCCAGTTCATCGAACCATGCCCCACCACCACAGCCTACAGAGTCTCCGGGTCTTTCTGCATCGGGTGACTCGGGGTTGCCCCAGGGAGCAGCTTGTCATCTGAGCCCAGCTTCTTGCCATCTCCACTGACCCTGCTTTCAACAGTGACAGTGCTTCCTTTCCTGCCTGTTGACCTCATTTCTGACTTACATACATAGATACATAGACAGTGTCGGCAGATAAGGGCCTATGGCCCACCCAGTCTGCCCATTTAAGTTTGTAAGTTCAGTTTATGTTTTCCAGGAAGTCTGTTGCCCTTACCCCTGACCTCCAGAATTCCTTTATGTCTATCCCATGCATTCTTAAATCCCGTGATTGTTTCAGCCCCACCACTTCCTCTGGCAGGGTGTTCCACTTGTCCACCACCCGTTCTGTGAAGAAATTCTTCCTCACGCTTCTCTGAATCATCCTCCCTCCAACTTCATCCCATGCCCTGTAGTCCTGGAACATCTTTTTCGCTTAAAATAGTGCATTCCTGCACCCTGTTCCTCCCTGTAAGATACTTGTATGTCTCTATCATATCTCCTCTCCCTCCTCTCCTCCAGGGCGATCGTGTTCAGTGCCTTCAACCTGTCCTCATAGGACTTGTGATGCAATCCATGCACCATCTTTGTTGCCCTCCTCTGAACCTTCTCTACCCTGTCTATGTCCTTACGTAGGTAAGGTCTCCAGGGCTGCACAGTGCTCCAGGTGCGGCCTCACTAGTGTCTTGTATAGTGGAATTATGACCTCCCTTTTCCTGCTGGTGATGCCCCTGCCTGTGCATCCCAGCATCCTATTTGCTTTACCTGCTGCCTTGTCACACTGTTTCCCTGCCTTGAGATCATCAGAGATGATAACTCCAAGATCCCTTTCCTGCTTGGTGCATGCTATATCCTCACCCCCCAACTGATATATTGTGCCAGGGTTTTTGTGCCCCATATGCATTATCTTGCACTTCCTTGCATTGAATTGAATTCCTTACCTAAATCCCTACAGCCTTGATGCAGCAACTTATGATCAGGCCTGGTCCCTCCTCGTCGACGCTGCTCCAGTCTCTGCACCCTGCTCCTTTTCGGGAGCCGTCGGTGCCCTAGTCGTCAGATCCAGTCTCAGATTGGGTTGACGTCGAGGAGGAATACCCCAAGGTCTGATCATCACTGATGAGGAAGAGGAGGACATTGAGGTGGAGGACTCCTCAGAGGGTCCACGGCCTCTTCCAGGAGCAAGGAGTCGAAGACGTACCCCCAGCTCCCCTCAAGACCCCTTCTTTTACAATATTGTGAAGCACTTGTCTGTTACCATGGGATTCCAGACAGATAAAGAGGACTTCACCAGGAGGAACCTGGTGGCCTTCATGGAGTTTCCAAAACCTCCTCCCAAGGTTATTCCTCCATTGTTTCCTGCCCTGCAGGGTGCTGCCACGGCAGTATGGCATAGGTCCCACTTGGTTCCAGCTATGCCCAGGAAGGCAGATAAGCTTTACCAAGTGCCTCTAGGGCTGCCCTTCTGTTCAACCCAGCCTGAGACAGATTCTGTCGTAATCAAGGCTTCCCCTGACAGATCTAAGGTGCCCAAACACCTTAGCCCCCACCCAATTGGGAATCTAGGAGGATTGATCTTTGGGGCAAGAGGACCTTTTCTTCTGCAACTTTAGACCTTGGAATTGCCATCCATTTGTCTCACATGGTTAACTATCAGAATGCTGTCTGGAAGAAGGGCAAGGTGGCTGCATGGGCCCTTCCTGAGGGTTCTCAGAAGCAGGAGCTCCTCAAGACACTTAAGGTTACAGAGGATGTCCGTAAGCACCTTCTCAGAGCCATTTATGACATGACAGATTCTATTTCTAGGGCTTCTGTCACTGGCATCTGCCTTAGGCACTATTCTTGGCTGAGGGTTTCAGGCTCTGCTACTGATGTTCAGCAGCAGGTCTTGCATACAGCCTTTGGGGGCTTCAAGCTTTTTGGCCATTAATGACTTGCAGGCATCTGGCAGAGCCATTGGGTCTGTCCAGTCCCTCTGTCACACCTATCCCGGGGTAGGCCCAAGCCTTCTTTTTGTAAAGTCTCTCACAAGTCAGCCTCAGGAACCAGGCCTCAGAGTAAACACAGAGCTGGTTCCGCCCTGCCTTTCCCCGTCCTCTGCCACTGATGCCCCTTCAGAGAGCCCCAGAGGAGGTGGTGTGGCCCTGGTCGCAGGTCCTGTCTTAGCATTATTCCTTGCCAGCCCCCCTCCTCCTGCTGCAGGCCAGGAGGTGGTGGTTGGGGGGTTGTTTCTCCCTCCACTTGGGGCAGTGGAGAACCATCACTTCAGATGCTTGGATACTGCAGTTAATCCAACAAGGTCACACTCTAGAACAGCCTCCAGGAACTCTGCCTGTTTCCTCTTCCTCTTCCTCCCCCCAGTCCACATTCCAGTGTTGCAGGAGGAAGTGTTCACCTTGCTGAAGAATCTGTATGTTGCTGGGCTTACTGATCGTGACTGTTGTTACAGTTCCTCTGGTTGGACTGCACATGTGGATCCCCTGCTGGACATGGAAAGTCCCATGGGATCAGCGTACATCCAATCTAGATCAGCAGGTCCTTGTCTCCGCACCTGCTCGAAAGGTGCTTCAGAGGTGACTGGACCCTTGCACCCTTTTGAAAGGGGTTTCTTTCCCCATTCCTTCCCCTCACCAGGTCCTCGCCATAGATGCCTCGGGCCTGGGTTGCGGGGGGGGGGGGGCACACCTTGGTACCTTCCTGATTCAAGAGATCTGGTCCCGGATGGAGGCTTTCTTGATGTAAATGTTCTGGAACTGAGCATGGTTCTATATGCCTTGCAGACCTTCCAGAACTCTCTCTTCCCGGGTCCTCTGCTGGTGCCGTTGGACAGCTTCAGTGTGGTTTACTACATCAACAAGCAAGGGGGAACTCACTTTTATCTCCTGTGTCAGGAGGCAGTGAGAGTTTGGTACTGGGCTCTTGACCACGGTCTAGAACTGTCTGCCGTCCATGTTCTGGGTGACCAAAATGTCCTGGCAGACAATCTCAGCCCGGTTGCAGTCCAAAAAGCTGTTGACCTCGGTCGTCGAAGTCGTGTTTGACAGATGAGAGCATCCAGAGTTGGACCTTTCTGTGCTCCCCTCTCAATGCACAACTGCTGCATTTCTGCTCGCTAGATACACCTTCTGGCGAGACGCATTGTCTCTGTCTTTCTGTCTCTGTCTCTCTCTCTCTCAGCAAGAGAGGCTTCTCTTCGCCTTCTGTTCCTTTCTTCTACTCCAGAGGGTGCTGGTCAAGCTTCAGATGGCGGGTGCCACCATGATTCTGGTGACACCATTCTGGATCTTTTTTTACTTGCCCAGTGAGCCATGTTCTAGAGTATCTCATGTGCCTATCTGACACAGGACCTCCATACTCCTCTGTTAAGGTGCACCTGTTGGCTATTTCCGCCTTACATGTGCCTGTTGTTGGCTGTACTGTAGCTCAGCTGGATGTGGCCCATATTTTTTTTGGATGCATTCTCCATTCGAAGCCTCCTATTTGTGATCCGGTACCGACATGGGACCTGATTTTTGTTCTAGAGATGCTGACCCTGCCTCCTTTAGACCCAACCACATCTTGCAAGCTACACTTTCTGTCATGGACAGCATTCTTTTTAGTTGCTGTTACTTCTGCCTGAGGTATTTCTGAGATACAGGCTCTCACGTGTGAGCAGCCTTATTTGATTTCCTCAAAAATTGGGTGTCTTTGCATAACCATCCTAAGTTTCTTCCTCATGTGGTGTCTGACTTTACTTTAAATCATTCCATCCACCTTACTTTTCCTTTCCAGAACATGCCACTCCATGGGAAGCATTGCTCCATGCCTTGGCTGTGCATAGACCTTTACTTTGCACGTAGTGCCAAGGACTGCAGGAAGTCCTTGCAGCTGTTTGTTTCTTCCGCCCCTAGGAAAGAGGGCGTAACAATTTCTATACAGTGCTTGTCCAAATGGTTGGTGTATTACTTTTTTGTTTTAGGAAGTACGGTAAGGAACTTCCTGGAGTTGTGCATGGCCATTCAACCAGACACATGACCACATCTTTTGCCTGTTTCAGGAATGTGTCAGCTGCGGAAATTTGTGCTGCTGCCACTTGGAGTACTGTCCACACCTTCACGAAGCACTGCAGTCTGGACATTGTCTCTAGCATGAGAGCAGGCCTTGGCCTAGCTGTGCTCCAAGACCTTCTTTCTTATGCCTTTGACTTCCAGCCACCCAGGCTGTCCCGCTCGCTGTAACTCCTTGGGACTCGTTCCACAGTTGTGACCGGATGAAAGAGATCTTCCCGAAGAAGATAAAACAGTTTCATAAGAACTTAACCCTAACAGGAGAGCTTCGAGGGAATCTCTTTCATCAGGTCATGCCGTCCCACTCTCCCCCCCCACCCCTCGTGTGTTTCTGTTTCCTCACTGATTTTTTTACTGTTCACGACTTTTTTTGTGTCTGGGTACTCTCTCTCTGTGTCTGTCTGTCTGTCTCTCTCTCTCTCTCTGTCTCTGTCTCTCTCTCTCTCTCTCCAGAAGGGGGAAAGAACTGAGGAGGGAGTGGGGCAGTCCATGCTTATATCAGGTTGTGACATCGGCATGTAGTAGACTGCTACAGAAAAAGTTTCCGTGGGAACCTAGTGCCTGATGACTAAGTTCCATAGGTGTGACCTGATGGAAGAGATTTCCTCACAGATCTACTGTTATGGCAAGTTCTTACATAACTGTTCTTTTCTGCTGAAGAGAGGGGTCTACCCAGAGGGTGCTCCTACTGTTCAATGGCTAAAGTAAATTTGTTTATTTAATCATAATAGTTTTGAGTTCAGTTTATTGATTCTTGGTTATTTCTCTCTCATTTCTGTGTATTTAGCAGTATTTTTTGTTAATATCGTTATTTTCTCGGTTCCCTCCCCTGAGAACCACGAAAATAACTACAGTTTACTCTGTTCACTAAGGGAAGACCGGGCCAGAGCTTAGTGGTAAAATAAAGGAAAAATATTCCAGTTCCCATTTCTGGATTCCTGGTTTTAAAAAATGTTCTACTTTTTTTGGGCCTGTTTTTCACCTTTTTATTTCAGACCTCGTGTGGGAACTGTCACCGGCTAATAACGACTGTCGTCGGTTTCTGAGTGCTCAGCCAACATAGCACTAAAATTTCACATCTGAAGTGAAATTTACAAAGTCTGCTCACAGCGACTGTTGACATTTTAATCAGCTCTCAAGGACTGATGTCAGACTGTTTACAGTAGTGCCCTTCCTGGTCTCATGGCTGTGTCAGGAAAACCCCCCACCAAAAAATGGACCCACTGGTTTTAAAAGGTGTACACAGTGTGGCACTGGTTTACTTAAGGCAGATAGGCAAACAGAGTGTTACAAGTTGTTGGCACTGCACACGATTGAGAAAACTGTGAGCTTTGCAGAGTGTTTTGCCCTAAAGTACAAAAGAGAAGGCAGGGAAAAATAATTTCACCGTCAGCTCCTTCCTCTCTGTCCAGCTCGAAAGAGTGTTCCCCTGTAAAGGTTGTGAACCCTTTGAAGAAAATATCAACTGAATCCACTTCCCCAAGGATATAGCCTGTAAGCGAATGTTCACTGAAACAAACATTCTAGAGATTCAAACTCTACATCTGATGCTCATGCAGGTAAGGATAAGAAAGATAAAAAGATGACATGCTGATACTCCAGCGTCGTCTGCCAGCCTAAAGAAAGTAAGAAAGGTGAACACATTGAATCTGAGTCACAGGAAACACTGGTGCTTCGTTTCCACACCCCTATGCCATCTGTGGAAGAATTCATACACATGTGGGAATTCTTCAAAAGTATGAAGCAGTAGGCAGATAGACTGCCTCCCAGCCTGGCAGAGTATACCCCAGAGGAGAAACATGAGGAACCCGTATCCCCTGATGTAACTGGGGGTGACATTGGTTCCCCACCCAGAGCTCTGGATGATTTCTCATTCCCCCTCTGCTTTACTCATGGGCATGGCTGAGACCATAAACATCCTGACTGAAGAACCTCAGGAGGAGGATGGTGAAGCAGCATTCCTCAGCATGCTGGGTCTAACCTCCACTAAGAGGATTAGTGCCCATACATAATTTAAGAAAATAAGTACCAAAGTTTTTGAAATGCCACCCTCTGGCATGGCCATTGACAGAAAGGAGGACAGATGTCAGATCACCAAAACTGACTGATTATCTTTAGAAACACTCAAGTTCCGTGGGACTTATCCAAGTTGTTGCATGTGAAAAGTCAAAAACTGCCTTTTTCACCAGCACCCCCAATAAAGATTCCAGAAAAATTGAGTCCTTAGGAAAACTTTCCTCTTCCTCATTTTTCCCCGATTATGAAACAGGCTGCCTTCTTGAGCTGTACTGCTCATTACCACGAGGCCTGATGAAAGGAATTGCTGCCGCTCTGTGATAGCCTGCCCTCTGATGACCGGTCACAGGCACTGCAGGTAGAAACAAGTGGTCTGGATGCGGCTAAGCACCAACTACGAATGTCACTGGACAGTAATGCTACTGCCACAGGGGTTATGGCTAATGCAGTGACCACCAGAAGCTATGCCTGGCTTAGAACCACTGGGCTTTCCCTTGACCGGCTGCAAAACAAAGCAGCTGATTTCCCATTTGCAGGAATAGTCACTGGTGAGTCAGACAGAGAGTCACATGGACAAAGGTGGCAAAAATAAAGCCACTTTCAAAAAACTAGTGGAGAAAGAAACCAAAAATGGGGGTTACAGCAGACCCTACAGAAGGAAAGGCATGGGAAAGCTTTTTTTTTTTCCTGTTTCTGTATTTTCTGCTCCTCCGGTCGGCAGCCCCGGCATGGGAAAGCTTTTTTAACCTGAGACAGTACACCCCTCAGCCGTACCAGGCTCAGAGAGGTTCAAGTTGAGCAAGAGGCTGTAGAGAAAAGGGGCAAGCCACTACCACTAGTTCTTCTCAGCCAAAAAAGACTCCTTGACAAGTTAAAGGTCGCCAGTTCCCGGGAACCTGTGGGGGAATGCATTTCCTACCACCTCCAACACTAGCAATCCATAACAACAGACCAGTGGGGGCTGGCAGTGGTGGGGAAGGATTTCTGCAGTATTCCTAAAAAAGCCAAAACATACAAAGCTGAAAAGTTTCAAACCAGAGTGAAAAGAACAGCAGCCATTTCAGTTGGTCATTCAGAACCTGCTGTCTCAAAATGCCATAGAGGAAGTACCAGTACAAGAAATGGGGAAGGGGGGTATTCTTCTCCAGGTACTGGAGGAGCAGCCCACACTCTACCGGAGGTATCTTGACAGGGACATAAAGAAAGAAAGGTTCAGAATAACAGCCTTGCAGACAGTTTTCATATTCCAGTGAGAGAGACCGCAGAGAAATTCCTGAGATTCAGTATGAGAACAAAACTGTTCCAGTACAGGGCAGTGCGCTTTGGTCTCGCATCTGCCCCTCGAATGTACACAACATGCACGGCTGTAGTGACAGCAGCACTAAGAAAAACGGGCTTCACAATCGCTCCGTACTTACACGACTGATCCGTGTGTGGAAGAACAGAAGGGGAAGCTGAAGCATCATTCCAAAATGTAATGATCACGATGCATAATCTAGGATTCCTGCTGAACCGAGAAAGGTCCTCACCAGGACCAGTACAAACCTTAAAATTCATAGGTGCAGAACTGGACACAGTACAGAGCATTTGTGCCCTGGGAAAGGTTGCGCACACCAGTGGTGTTTGCAGACAGTTTCCAGATAAGAAAAAAAGGGTCTGCACAGAAGTTCCTCAGACTCCTAGGTTACATGTCAGCAACCACATCATTAGTCCCATGGACAAGACAGCACATGAGGAACACTCACTGGTACCTAAAGAAGTAGTGGTCTCAGCCGTGATGGTCTCTGACCAACATGATCCCAGTAAAAGAGGATTTAATACAGTCACAACAGTGGTGGAAACATGTGGACTGTCTGAGAAAGGAATACCCTTTAGGCTTTCCCATCTTTACAATTGGCTGAAATTCAACAACGAAGGTCCTACGGATTACTAAAAGCCACCACCGTAGTTACAGTGCAAAATTGCTAATTTTTAATACTTTAAAACTTTTTTTCCTGGAAAATTGAGCAGGAGCTTGACGTAGACATGTCTTCTCATGCTGCCTGCTGGGCATGCCCCTTCTGTGCATTTTTTATAGGACTGGATTGCTTAGTGCGGATTGTGTTTTCCTGGTAAGGCAGAGCCAGCCTAAATGTTCATGGTGATTTACATATATAGCCCATGTTGCTTTGCATTATGGGGGTATATGTGATTTTTGTATCTCTTTGAAGCCTGGCTTTATTGCCAATGGCCTTTTTGGGCGACTCTTGCCTTAGTGCTTTTGTGCTGAGGTTCTTTGTCTTCTTTAGCTTAAAGTAAAATTGTAAGATTACATTGTGGGCTTCACAGCCCGCTACCCTGGGGCAGCGATAGCCCCTCTGTGCCAACAGTAAAAATGTTAATATGCTCTGTAAGGTTTGGGAAGGGATCGTAACTCTGGCTGAGCCGCCAGCCAGCTGATCCCTTCCTAGTCTACCCACTCTGCCCACGCGCTCCTCCGTATCGTGACGTTTAGTGAGGGAGAGCGCGGGGATGCACCCCACACAAGTATATGGGGCTTATTTTCTGAACAATTTTACACACTTTAGACTGCCTGCTAAGAAAAATGAAAGCCACTGCTCGACTAATAGGAACCCTGTTAGTCAAGCGGTGGCTTCCATTTCCTTAACAGACAGTCTAAAGTGTATAAAATCGTTCAGAAAATTTGCCCCATATACTTGTATGGGGCACATCCCCGTGCTCTCCGTGGCTAAACGTCACGATACAGAGGAGCGTGTGGATGGAGCAGGCAGACTAGGAAGTGTGAAGGAATCGGCTGGCTGGCAGCTCCAGCCAGAATTCAATCCTTCCAGCTGCTACAAACTGACTAACATTTACTATTAACCTGAAAAACATCGCTTCTTCAAACGCAAAACTTCTGAGACAGTAAAGTCTAATAGAAGAACTACGCACCTTTACTTTAATATACTATGTAAACAAATGGGGATCCAGATCATCAAAACTGTGCAAGGAAGGGCTAAAAAATTGTGTTCTAGGGACATGGATATGTTGTTCATCCACACTGGCAGGTATCCTTGCCACTTTAAATCTTGCCGGAAGGTCTTCAAGCTGGCTTCTCCCACCCACCCGGGTGGTAAAACTCTTGGCTCCGCCCAATGACATCAGATCTTCCTTACCGCTTGGAAGCTCAGGTTCCCTCCTTAACGCTCTGCGTATAAGACTGGTTCCTAATTCTTCGGTTTTCCGAATTTAAAAGTTTTTTGCATTATAGACTTCGGTCTTCTATCCCTCGCGGCTGCAATGGACAAATCGACTCCCAGTTTTCGGCGGTGTCCTTGCAGGCAGAAGATGTCTCGGTCGGATCCGCATTCCACGTGTGTCTACTGTTTAGGCCTTGAGCACGACCCGCAGGCTTGCGACCTGTGCTCTTCCTTCTCACCCTACGTCCTCGAAGACCGTGCTGCCCATTTACAACTGGGGCGCCCCGAGAAATGTTTTCCTCCGGTAAAGTCAAAAGAGGCCCGGTCGGCGGTTTCCGTGGCGGCGGGCTCGACGGATCAGCTAGAGCAGATGATCACCCTTGAAGAGGAGGCGGCACGGGCCGCATCTTCCTCGACCGCGGCATTTATCCCGCTCTCCCTGGGTTCCTCTTACACAGCTTCCTTTAAGGAGCTTTGTCTGTCCCTCTCCACTAGAGGAGAGGGACCAACGTCTGCTGGACCTTCTTCTCGGTCCAAAAAGAAAGACAAGGGTAAGTCCCTCCGTCGACGCTCTTGGGAGCGGGAAACGTCCCTCTCCCCGAGTTGTCGGCCATCGACTTCAGTCGATCGTTCGGCTTCGGCCACTGGTCTCACGGTGTCCCCGTCAGGTCAGTTGACCGAGACTCCCGTCGACGCAGTAGAGATCTTTCTCGACCCGTTGGACGGGTTGTCGACCGGCGAAGCCAAAAATCCCCTCTCCCGTTCCCCGGTGGGAGTTGAGGATCACGCGGGCTTGCCAGTGCCTCCGGTTCCGGGCCCTTGGGTGAACCCTCCGAGCCGAGGGAGAAGCCGTCCACTGCGTCCCTCCCGCTGCGTCCTCTGAAAGGCCGAGGTTCTGGGTCTCAGACTTCTTCACGGTCCAGCCGATCCCGCCATCGCCATAGGTGGTCCCTCGGCACTGCGGATGCCGCTCATCCTCGGCCCTCCTCCTCAGATGAGGGGAGGCTTCGGACGCAAGTTACGCCACCTATACGAGGACCTCATGTGGCAACAGCTCCTTCTGACCAGGAACAAGCCGACGCCACCTTCCCTGCCATTAAGTGGCTGTCACCAGAGCGGCCGAAACAACCCTCGCTTTACCCGAGGAGCCTGTTCCAGGCTGGTTGTTCCAGCCAAAACCAGCTGCCCCACCGATTCTGGTGGAACCTCCGCCTCCACAGCCGCTGTTTGGGGCTCCGACCGAGAGGGTCTGCCCCATAGGCTGTCGGTCACCCTCACTCCCGATCGCCCTCGGCAGGTGGAGGGTGGCTCAGGCCCGAGGCAGCTCTTTGCGGACTCTTCTGAGTCCGACGACGATTCCTTCCTTTTCTCCAAGCGAGTGGACTTGGAGTCTTCTGGAGGTCAGTCGCTGAACGACAGCCCTTCGTCCTTCCTGGGTTTGCTCAGGCTCATCTCGGAGTCCACTGGGATGCAGCTCGAGCCCGTATCCAAGTGGGATAAGTATCCCCTCACGGAGATATTGGACCGAGGGGATTCCCCTACGGAGGCCTTTCCTGTGGCCGAGGCCATTGTGGGCCTGACCTTGGAGCTCTGGCAGCGCCCTGCTTCCTGCCCTGCACCTTCGGCCAGGATGGCCAGGAAGTATGTGGTCCCTACCGGTTCCCTGTCCAGTTTCTCGGAACATCCCTCAGCCGAGGGGTTAGTTACCGACAGCGTTTTCTGGCGTGCCTGAAACACTAGGGACGTGGACAAACCTCCTGACAAGGAGTCCAAGAAATTGGACTATGCTGGGCGAAAAGTCTATGCTGCGTCCTCCCTTGGCCTTCATCAGGCAAGCTTGGCCGTGTGCTTATGGCACATTTCTCCCATGCCCTGTTGGGCTCCCTGAACGAGGTAGTCCCTCATCTCCCGGCTGACCTGCAGACCACGGTTAGGCAGGTGCGGGACCAGGGCAGGGCAGTGGCCAAGCAGCAACTTCAGACTGCTCTGGACATTGGAGACTCATGTCCAGGTCAGTCGTGGCCGCAGTGGCTTTGCGGGCATGGCTGAGGATATCCACCTTCACAGCGGATACCCAGCACAAATTGGCTGATGTCCCCTTCCTGGGGACTGATCTCTTCGGCCCTGGAGTGGAAGGCCACCTCCAGAGGATCGAAAAGTCCAGTGCCACCTTGGACTCGGTCTCATCCGCTCAGTGGGACAAGGGCCGCAGACCGCAACCCAAGCCCTTTCGTCCGTCTGCGCCCCCGGCACGTCTGGCCCAGCAACACCAGGGCCAGCAGGCTCGCGCTTGGCATCCCAAACCCAAGCCTGCGGCTTCCACCTCCTCCAGGAAGCAGGGAGGTAAAGGCCCAGGTGGTCCCTCGGCCGGTCCCTCCTCCAAGCCTGCACAGTGACGGGTTGAGGGGTGTCGCCCCCAACCTCGTCACCTCACCCCAGGTTCCCCCCGTTGGGGGGATGGCTCCGGTACTTCCTTTCCGCCTGGCCTGCTATTACCACAGACGGTGGATGTTGGAAAGTGGTAGGAAGAGCCTGCCTCTGGAGTTCAAGCAGGCCCCACCCTTCAGAGCCGTCGCACCTCGGGGGCCTCGAGTCAAAGCTCTCGCTGTCGGCTCGCCCGAGCCGACATCGCTCTCCTCCCGAGAAGGAGGTGATAAGAGAGGTCGGATCCGCCTCAAACCCGGGTTCGTGTCCAGGTACTTCCTGGTTCCGAAACGGACGGGGGGCTGGCGCCCCATTCTCGACCTACATGACCTAAACAAGTTCCTAAGGTCTCGAACCTTCAGGATGGTCACTCTGGCTCAGATAATACCATCTTTGGAACACGGCATGTGGTTCTGCTCTCTGGACTTACAGGACGCATTTTTTCACGTCCCTATCCATCCGTCCCATCAAAGGTTCCTTCGCTTTCGAGCGGAGGGATCCCTTTTCGAGTTCCAAGCCATGCCCTTCGGGTTATCTCTAGCACCCAGGGTCTTCACCAAACGCATGGCAGTGGTGACAGCATTCCCTCGGCGCCGAGGGGTCCGGGTTTACCCTTACCTGGAGGATTGGCTGATAGCAGCCCCCTCCAGACAGGAGGTGGAGTGGTCCAGAGATCTGGCCCTCCAGGTTTGCTCTCAGGTCAGCCTCCTCATCAACGAGGCCAAGTCGGAACTCGAGCCGAAGCAGATGCTTCTTTTCATCGGGGCAGAGCTTGACTCTCTTCGAGCCAGAGCATGGCTCCCGTCGGACAGGGCCAAGGTTCTTTCCTCCTTTGCCCAATCATTTCTGGTTGGGCAATTGCGCCCTGCCCGGGACTTCCTGCACCTCCTGGGTCTCATGGTGGCCTGTACCAGCGTGGTCCATTGGGCCCGCTAGAACATGCGCCCCCTTCAGTGGGGGCTGGCCAGCCAGTGGTCCCAACGCTGCGATCTATTGGGCCAGCTAGTGATGGTGACCCAGGGGATGTGGAACGCTCTCCAGTGGTGGACCGTTCCAGTTCATCTGCAGGAGGGCATGCCGTTTGTCCGCCCTGAGCCGACGGTCTCTCTATCGACCGATGCCTCTCTGATGGGTTGGGGTGCCCATCTGGGGGAACACCGAGCACGCGGCCTCTGGTCCCCACGGGAGTCCCGATGCCACATTAACCTGCTGGAGCTCCGAGTGGTCCGCCTAGCTCTCACCGCCTTTGCTCCGTTTCTTCGGGGTCAAGTGGTCCGGGTCCAGACGGACAATACCACGACCATATGCTATATAAACCCGCCAGGGCGGGGCGTGCCATGCTTCTATGCAAGGAAGCTCCCGCATCTGGTCACGTGCGCGCAGCCTGGAGGCGGATCTCTAGCCATTCATGTGGCAGGAGCCTCCAACACCCTGGCCGATGCCCTAAGCGGATAGGGGCTACGTCCCTCAGTGGTCTCTCCTGCCGGAGGTAGTAAAGATCTATTCTCCCATTGGGGCACACCTCAGGTGGACCTGTTTGCCTCCAGGGAGAATCGAAGCTGAGGCTGTTCATGCCCCCCCCTCAGCAGGGATCGCTGCAGGGGATGCCTTCTCGGGCCGTGGATGCAGAGCCTCTTCTGCACCTTTCCCCATTCCCTTGATGCACAAGGTGCTTCTCAAAGCAAGGAGGGACAAGGTGCAGGTGATTCTGATAGCCCCAGACTGGCCCTACGGTACTGGTACACAGATCTCCTCAGCCTCAGCTCCAGGCTCCCGAGGCAGCTTCCAGCTCACCCGGACCTCCTCTCAGTCAATCAGGGGAAGGTATTCCATCCGGACCTTCAATCCCTGCACCTGACGGCCTGGTTCCTGAGCGGCTAGAGTTCCAGGCCTTGGATCTTTCCGACGAGGTCCTCAACGTAGTTGAGGCGTCCCGTAAGGAGCTGACCAGAAAATGCGGTGCCTTCAAATGGAAGAGATTTTCCATTTGGTGCCAGGGCAAGGGCCTGGACCCTTCCTCCTGTTCCGTGGCGAGCATATTGGACTACCTTTGGTTCCTTTCTCAGCAAGGGCTTGGGTCAGCTGACCATGGGGTGCACCTGGCAGCCATCTCTGCTTACAGGTGCGGACGGGAAGCAGTCGGTGGCGCAGGAGAGAAGGTGGTCTGGCTCTTTTTCAAAGGCCTTGATCACATTTCCCTCCAAAAGTAGAACCTCCACCTCTGGGATCTACTGCTGGTACTGGCAAAGCTCATGGCAAGCCATTCGAACCAGTGCACAGGTGTGAACTCTCTCACCTGTCGTGGAAGACCTCCTTCTTGGTGGCTATCACATCAGGCAGAAGGATGGGAGAGCTCCAGGCGCTCTGCATAGAGTCTCCTTACCTGGTCTTCCACAGGGACAAGGTTGTCCTGCGCCCCCACCCGAAATTCCTTCCGAAGGTGGTGTCGGAGTTTCACCTTAACCAGGTGTTGACTCTGCCGGTGTTCTACCCCAATCACACCTCGGAGGCCGGATATAGGCTCCATACTCTGGACCTTAGAAGGGCGCTCGCTATTATAAGGAGCGCACGCTGAAATTGGGAGAGGTTCGCAGCCGTTTGTCACTCACGCTGAAGTCAGCACTCTGGCAGACCTGCAGCCAAGCGGATGATAGGCAGGTGGGTCACCTCCGCATAGATCTCTGCTATAAGTTGGCGGGCATGGAGCCTCCAGAGGATAAGAGCTCATTCTGCCCGCCATACTGCTGCATCGGTGGCTGCTTCCAGGGACGTCCCTATCCAGGAAATCTGCAGGGCTGCTACCTGGAAGTCAGCACACACACCTTCATCACCCATTACCACATCGACCTTGAGTCACGCCGGGATGCTGGTTTTGGGGCCTCGGTTCTCCAGTCTCTATTCCCTAAGTAGGGGGTGTGCGCCTTGCCTCCCTCCTCTTGGAAAACTGCTAGGAGTCTGCCAGACAGTGTGGATGAACAACATATCCATGTCCCTAGAAATGCAGGTTACTCACCTGTAACAGGAGTTCTAGGAATGGTATATGTTGTTCATCCTACATCCTCCGACCTCCCTGGCTTCCGAGCACAACCTGAGCTTCCAGCTGGCCAGATCTGTGTCATGGGGCGGCGCCGAGAGTTTTACCACCCGGGTGGGTGGGAGGAGCCAGCTTGAAGACCTTCCAGCAAGATTTAAAGCGGCAAGGATACCTGCCAGACAGTGTGGATGAACATATACCATTCCTAGAACTCCTGTTACAGGTGAGTAACCTGTATATTTGGCTTAAAAGTTGCAAACAATTATCTGCAGTCCATGTTGCAGTGAAGGACATTGTCCTGGCAGATTCACCCACTGGAATGGGAACTATATCCCATGCATGGTCACTGAAGCAATCCCTGGTCCAGTTAGTATTCAGAAACTGGGGACTCTAAGAAGTGGTCTGGTTTGCCTCATGACAGAACAAAAGACTGCCACCGTTCTTCTGCAAAGCTCCTTCTCAGGGTACATAATCAGGATACCCTGAGCTTCCAGTGGGGAAGGGCATTTCTCTATGCTTTTCCTCCTTTCCTCTTGCTACAGAGAGTACTCGTAAAGGCAAGAGCAGACAGAGTATGATCCTGACAGTACCAGACTGTCCAGTGTGGCCCTGGTACTCCCTTTTCTGCAACTGTCCAGGAAAAACTGCCTTCTGCCACTGTACAGGGATCTGCTAACATAGACCAAGGGTTAAGTTACCTATCAGAATTTGGCATCTCTTTACTTGAGAGACTGGAACCTGAAATCATAAAATTCTCAGAGCTAAAGCTGTCAACACAGGTACAGTGCATGCCACTTATAACAGACTAGTTTGTCTAAGGGTCAGGCAGAATAAATAACATATAATAAAACAACAAATAAAACAGAATAAGCTAAAACTGGGCCATCACTAAATATCAAATGCTTGTTTAAACAGATGTGCTTTCAGTCCCCTCTTAAATGCCTTTATCGAGGGAGCTTCCCTCAAAAACTTTGGTAGAGAGTTCCAAAGGGCGGGCCGGACTCCTCAAACGCTCATTCTCCCAAGGTTTTCAGCCTAGCTCTCTGAACTGCCAGGTGACCATCAGTGGAGGAGTGGAGTAAGTGTCCAGTGCAGACAGGTGTCAGGAGGTCACTTGAGTAGCCAGGGCCTGATCCGTATAGGGCCTTATGGGTGAGCAAGCCTACCTTGAAGGTAATCCTCCACCTGACTTGCAGCCAGTGCAGATCACACAGGACCAGGGTCACATGGCAGGACCTAGGAAGGTCTGCCAGCAGTCTGGCTGCTGCATTCTGTACCAACTGTAGCTGCCTGTGATTTCCCTCTACTGACCCCCAAGTAAAGAGTGTTATAGTAATCGAACCTTGATGTGACAAAGGCACGCACCAGCAATGACAGGTCACCGGATGGAATTATGGATTTAATCTGGGTGACATTTCTCAGAGATAAAACCCGCTCCAGATGATAGATGACACCTGAGCATCAAGTGTTAGCCCGTCATCAAGGATGACACCCAGATTCCTCACCCTAGTGGAAGCTGCCAGCGGAGTAGGGCCCAGGAACAAACCTGTTCCTGACCCAGCAGTAACCACATCACGCCAGCGACCAGGCTCAATTACTAGTACCTCTGTCTTATCTGGGTTAAGTCTCCGCCAATTAGTGGGCATCCAGTCCTGGATCTTGGCCAGGCAGTTGTTGAGTGTTACATGTCCCATGGGCAAAGGACAAATACAGCTGGCTATCATCTGCATAACAGTGAAAACCCAGACTGTGACGCCTAATGAACTCTCCCAGGGGTAGCATGTACACTGTGAATAACATCGGTGACAAGATCGAGCCCTGAGGAACTCCGCAGGGCAGGGTCTTTGGGCAAGAAGAGAAATTCCCCTCACTACCTGTTATGTCCTGCCCATGGGAAAAGACACAAACCAGTTGATGACAGTAGTGGTGAGTCCACAAAACTCTCTAAGCTGATCAAGTAGCACTGTGTGGTCCACTTTATCAAATGCTGGGGAGAGACTCAGGAGAACAAGAATTGACCAATCCCCTCTATCTCTTGCCCTGAGGAGGTTATTTTGTACTCTGACCAATGCCGTTTCGGTGCTGTGCCTAGACCTGAACTCATACTGAAGAGGCTCGTAAAGGTCGAAGGCCATAAGGTGTGCCTCAAGCCCCAAAAATGGGAGGTTGGAGACAGGTTGATAATTCGCCAGGACGTCAGGGTCGAGTGATGATTTCTTCAGAAAGGGCCTAACCAATGCCTCTTTTAAGGCTTCAGGGGAAAACCCCTTCCTAGAGTGAACACTGGACAATCTTTACGAACACTGAACCAATAGACTCCACACATCCCACTAGGAAGCAGCTTGGGCCCGGGTCCAGTTCACAAAAAGTGGGCCACAGCTTCAAAATCACCTCCACTGCCTCAGCCCAGACAGTAAGAGTGCCTCGGTCTGCACAAGGCCCACCACCGTGCGTGCTGACCTTGCTGCCCTGGCGAGATCCCTGACCGAATGGAGACTCCCTGTCCGGGAAGAACTGAGCGAACTCCTTGCATAAAGCGATTGAAAATGCTCTTTTTGGCTGCAGACAGGCCAGATGAAGTAGCCTGTCCACAGTCCAAAAGAGCAAAGCTGGTCTGTTCCTCCCTGCAGCACTCTCCCTGGAGAGGAACTTTGCCTTCGTACGGTTGATTGCTCTTTGATATTCACTGTAATGAAATCTCAAAGCCAGTGTATCCTCCTCGACCTAGTCCTCTGCCAGCAACGCTCCAACTTCCAACCCTTAGTCTTCATCTCCTTGAGGGCCCCATCAAACCTTTGGGATCTCAAGTGAGAAGATCTGGGTCGAATGCAGATCAGTGCAGCGGCATCAAGCGCCTTGAAGACAGCATTATTATAGGCTGCCACCGCCTCGCCCACACACGCCACACATGCAGCACTCACACCAGGGTCAGGTTCATGCTGGGCTTTGCATCCCCCCACCCCTGGAGGAGGAGAGCTGCCCCATGAACACTTGATCCTCCCTCCCTGGTAGACCACCCCCACCCCAAGTTCACTTTCAAACCCGGTTCGATGGTGCTGCAAGTCACGGCTCCGTGATCGTGTCATTCTACCTGTGCACATACTCACAGCTGTTTTACCTACCTCTTGTTGAGTTTTCACACACAAATGTGGGCAATTTACTTTGTCACATGCCATCTAGTGGCCAAAAGTAACACTGCCCAAGTTTACAAATTTAAAAGAGATGTTGGCACGCTCTCATAATTCAAGTGCCAGAGGAGCTAAATTTGCTCATTTTCAATTTTTTTTAATTTGGAGAATAAGGAAATCTACCATAATCTGCCTGACTTGTAACTTCCATGTCTGAACACAGTGCCTGCTGAGCGCTGTAGCCCCACCCCTAAAATCTGCACTTTGATGACATAGAGTAGGCGGGGAAAAGAGTTGCAGGTGATATAGGTACATATTACTAGAGCGGGGGGGGGGGGTGCTGTCTAAATGTGTTTAGATTATCTTTGCTTGCAATTCTACACTACATGTATGGGGTTATAATATACATATATTATAATAGCCTATACTAAGTAGCCGAAACATTGGATTTTAGCCTTAATTTTTTGTGTGAAAATACAGTATCTGTGGAGAGAGTAAAAGAACTCTGTGATGCAACTTTTTCACTTTCTCTGTGCTATTTCCAGATAAAGGCCCAGTGGCTAATATGTTGATTTTAAACCCTTCCTTTCCTTTTCACAGTGCATCTTTTGTGTTACACTCAAGTAATGTATCAGAATTGACAGTGAACAAACCAGAAGTTTTGTTATAAACTGTCTGCATTTCCTGAACTTTACTACCTCTGCGTTGGGGGTGTGGTTCAAGTACAGTACCAAGGTGCCCTCTTATAAACACAATAGTGAATTTACTGCCAGCCAGAGAAAATGGTTTTCTGATCTTCGTTCCTTTTTTTTTTTTCTGTCTAGTGGCCATTCTGACTCACTCATCCATGCTGCCTTTAGAAGTTCATTTAAATTCTCTCTCTCGATTTCTTTCCATTCCTCTATTACTTTCCTTTTTTCATTTAGCATTTTGTAGACATATCTAATGGTATTAATCTGATGCAATGTTATTTGTATTTTAAAATGCTTTGTATTTTGCATATTCTTCAATTGAAAGTGTAGTCATAAAAACAGCTAACAGCAAGATTGCCAAGGGAGTAAATGGGTGCAAGACGTCAGTGTAACCAACTCAGTACTCTCAATAAACCTTGCACTCCCAGCCAGTGCTCTCTGATACGAGTCGCGAACCGCAGAATTTGTAGTAGTGAAATATATTTTATTACATACTCACAGTGCTGGTTACAAGTGTAAAATAAGTGGCCTGGCTAGAAACTTCCGGCGCCGTGCAGTATCTTGCACTTTTTCAAGGGTCAGAAAGTGTGAGGTTTGTAGAGAGTACTGAACATAAAAATAGTCAGATGTTAATTCACTGGCAACACTTCAGTAGTGCACTGACTGTAGCCTGCTGTTGTTACCAACAGGAACAGGGGGAAAACCAGACCTGCTGCCTTGCACTCCGCCATCATTCGAGGAGGCCACCACTGCTTCCATAGCAACAACGCTGTCCTCAACATCGCTGTCCATTCCAGAACGATCCCCATCAGAAAGCTCGGAGTACCCCCGATACAGGTGTAGTACAAATGTTATCTGCTGCAGGTTGGCACTGGCGTTTATAAAATGGCAGGGTAAAATCATGGAATCTGATTGGCTGTTATTTATGTGTAAAATATGGTTTACATATGGCTAAAAAAAAGAGGACTGCGAAGAGTCTGAAAACCAGATCAGTGGGCATTTGGAACACAGGCATTTCAGTTAGCCCCCTACAGCCAGAACTGATCTTCCACCACAAACATGGCTGCTACCTTCGCTCTGTAAAAAAAAAAAAAACTTCATCTGGGCCTTAAAAATAAAACTACCCTAAATAAAAATTAAAACAAATTAATTAACTGTTGTTTGCTTGATTATCACACTTTTCTTATGTACATAAATTAGAAATAATAAGTATTGTTTATAGTTTTTACTACAACTGTTTCTTTGCTGACAGTGAAAATTCCCCCTTCTGTCTTTACCTGCTCATTGGGGAACTCTCTTCTTCTTGCCCTGACAGCAAGATAACCGAGTCTGTGGCTGTAACAAAGGCCTTTGTTATAGTGTATAGTAGAACGCTGTTCCGCATGGAAATCCATGCCTGGAACATCGCTGTTTTCTGCACTCAGACGATATTTATATTTGCGTTGTGCTGCACCGGGTACGTCACCGGTGCAGCACAACAAGATCGAACACATTTGCGCATGCGCAATTGAGTGGCGCACGGCAACGCGGAAGCGAGCGTGGGGGCAGAAACTGAAGTAAGCCGCCTTTTTTTTTTTTACAAAAACTTGTCCCGGTGTACTGCGTATGGTTGCCCATACACTATAAAAGATTGTGTATGAGCAAGCATACACAAACAAGACAGTTGTGCGATCTTGAGGTATCCGTGGTAACGGACCTCTCGAGCTACGCTCTCGAGGTCTCTGGTTACCACGGAAACCTCTCGATCGCAACTGCCTTGTTGTATATGCTTGCGCATACACAATCCTCTATGTCTGTGTGTACAGAGTGTTAGGAGAGAAACATTCTGCCAATGGAACTGAGCAGAATTTTGAATCCATGTATTCCATGGTAAACATTCTATAATAAACATTCCATATCTTGAATGTGGAAAAAAAAACAGGAAGAAGAAAGTAGGCAATAATACAATGACATCATTTGTAGTGGGTGGAAGGACCATTTTATCTTAAATGTACACAAGTAAATCTGTTGTTTCTACATATAAACATGCTTTTCCCAACTGTAAAAAGTTTTAAAAAGCCATTTTATAAGGCTAATAAGGCACTCTGGGATGTGCATGGAACACATTTACAACACAGCTATGGTAAAGTCACCAGCCTTCGGCCACGTGCCTTATTATGCCCCTGGCCGTGCTGTAAAATGTGTTCCACGCACGCTCCATCATGCCTTTTTGCTTACACTTTCACCAAAGCTGGCGATGTGTGGTTTGATGCAGTGTCCATATCTATCATCATTCATTTATTTACTTTATTCTTTTGGTAACCAGTTAAGGCACACTAGGCACAAGGCCTGTTTTCAGGGGCGACCCGGGAGCACCTGAGGAAGTTAAGTGACTTGCTCAAGGTCCCACAGTATGTAGGTGGAGGTACTGGGAGTCAAACTAAGGTCTGCTGGCTGTACCAAGCTCATTCACAGCTCGTTACTCTAACCTCTCGTCTACACTGCAGAGATGCTTACTAGTGGCAGGGCTCTGCCACCTTTGGTAACTGCCCCCATGCTGTAGTTTGTTAAAGGCAGTGATACTTGAGGTCACTAACTGCCAGGGTTTTCATATGTTCTGCACTGTGCAGACAGGGTTATGGTGTATCCCCCTATCAAGGCACGCAGTCCAGCTAAGGACATAAATCTGGTTCTCACTCAATCAGTACACTGTTTCCCTATATACATTTTTGGAGTATTTTTTTCTCTCTGTTTTCGCCCATCCCTATTCTCGTTCGGACACGTGCATGTGGAGGCATGAGCACACCGCGGCTCGAGATGGCCTCCTGTGGCTTGCTGCCCCCTCCTGCCTGTGCTAGCCACAGACCACCACCCAGTGGCAGAGGAACTATTTGGGGGGGTGACGACCACCTTGATAAAGGAGAGCTGCCCTACGGCTGCTCAGTCCTACTCTCACCCCACCCCCGTGATGACTCCCTGACAACCCGAGTCTGTTCCCGAATCTGGTTTACCAGCATAACGAGATTTAAGGCATCCAGCGCCTCAACCCTCTGCGCTACCGGGCCGGCTCATCAATACACTATTTATATGAACTTGTGGCCACTGATGAGCTAAAATACCGTGCCTGGAAAACTTTATTCCTGGTAGCTGTCACTTCAGCATGGAGGGTCAGTGAGCTACGAGCACTCTGCATTGATTCCTCATACCTGATTTTCCACTTAGAGAAAGTGGTGTTGAGGACAAATGTTCAGTCCCTCCCAAAGTTAGTGGCAGAATTTAAGTCCAGAACAAAAAACCTGAGGAGCTATAATAAACAATTGTTTGTTTTCTGTGGAGAAGTGTCAGAGGGATACCCAGCCTCTGAGCAAAGCACATCGAGGTGGATAGTATCAACAATAAATTTCTGCAACACCATCAAGACAGGGAAAGTCTCCTTCAGATGGCAGTGAGGCACACTCCACTAGGAGCACGCTGCGCTGCGCCAGTGGCAACTAGAAAAAATGTGCCATTGGCAGAAATTTGTAACGCCTACTTGCTACACAGTCCGGTCATTCGCATCTCCCTTTTGCCTAGCTACACATGCAGTAGAGGCTGCTAGTTTGGGATTTCTGTACTTCAGAACATATTTCAAGGTAATCCTAAATCTCTGCAACGCATAGTGGTACTGTTTAGAGTAATCCTAAAATCCTCCAGCCCAGGGTGCTGTTTGGGAATTTGCACTGGTCTGACAGGGCTGTTCTGATTCATCTTAGATCATCATCATTTCTTACAGTGGCTCATGTGCATACCCAGTGAACAAAAGTTTAAATAAATAAATTATACCCTGGGTGGCCATTTTGTATCAGGTTAATCAATGGATGGTTCGGACTTCATATGTAGCTGTTGGGTACAACAATTAAGCTTTATTGGGTAACCATAGCTGGAAGGTTTTATAATTTTGAGAAGACTGAAAAAACAAAGATCTCTGTTCCAAAGACGTATACCTGAAAGGGGGCTCAAAGAATACGGTAGGTACAGAAAGGGTTCCTCTACTGAAATCTGGAATTTAAATTGCAATAATTGGAATTTTTTTTTTTTGCAAATTAGGTCTTGAGCTCATTGGCCTTCTCAGCTCAAAGATCTGCAGTTGGAATGCTGGGAAGCTCAAGACCAGCACAAGTAAGCAGCGCTGAAGAAAGCAGGAACTCCCAGGGCATCATGCTCCTTGTGGTGGTGATGCACAAGTTTAGCTGGCTGTTCTAAAGAAGAGGTTTCTACAGTAACGTTTTCTTCTCACTACGTAGATTCAGTTCAGTATCTATACTTAAGCAGTCTTCCCCTGAGCATGCTTAGTTACCGGAATAGTCTTCAGGCTTGACTCCTGCTACCAAACTACGTGGTCCGGTTCCACCCACTTTGTCCTCTGATGTTTTCTTCTGCTGGAAGGAACAGGTCTCCTCCTTCACAGCTCTGGCTTATAAATCAGGCCTTTTCAGTGATTGTTTTGAGTTTTGCTTCAGTTTGTGTCTTATTGCTGTACACTCTCCGTTGGTTTTCTTTTCTGTCAGTGAGATTCCCATTGAATGAAAGAGAAAGCCAGGTTTTGAGAGCTGTGCTTTGGTGACCGGACACGATGTCTGGGCCAGGCCACAAAGTGTTACATTGCTCCTAGTGTCAAACCATGCACAAGTCTGCAGTGAGTTATCCATGGCAGACCAACTAAGATGCACATAACCTCTGATAAGGATATTCCAGGTTGTGCGTTCACTCCATGGAAGAGAAGTACACGCCAGATCTTCAAACTACTCAAGAAGATGATGGGTTTAAAAACTTTCTTCTGTCTGTCCACTTCCTCAACAGTGAGTCTCCATCTCGTCGCAGAAAGTTGAAGAGTCAGTGTTGGTTTTACAATCACTGTTGGTTGAGGGACTAATCATGTTCTGCCCATCCGGAGGGTTCATGTTGTTGGTTGCTCTCAAGGGAGGTTGAACTACCAGTGGAGCCTGTCAGTCTGCCCATGGAGTTGCTATCGGAGTAGCCGACTGACTTGATGCCAGTCAGTCAGATGGTCGACCTCACTGACAAGTTTGATGACTGGGAAGATTTCTCTCACACTTGGACCCCAGTGCTGACTGCTTCCCAGCTCATGCTGTGTGGGTTCGGTTCAGCTGTATTCCCACTCTGGCCTGTGCTGGTTCAGCAGCTGTCAGTTGCTCACAACCACAGCACCACCTCTCACGGGTCTCTCCAGTTGGGTATCTGGACCGAGAGGCGCTGGCACCATGTCAATCCCTGAGTTGATGCTGGGGGGTTGCACTGTTGACATATTCTCAGTATTGACACCGACATCACTGTGAAGCCCTTTCTTGCCATCATCTGGTTGATACCATTAACATCAATCAGTCTTTAGCAATCAATCAACAATCAGTCTTTGTCAATCAATTAGTCAATCTTTATTTTACCAGGCGAGACACCATTGAGAAAAACTAATTTGCAAGGTGGACCTGGACATGATAATGTCACTTAAAAAGATACACAAATGTAGGATTATACATATTGTAAATGAATGTACAATAAAAAGAGAAAAAAAAGTAATCAACAGATACAGTGGCAACAGCATGTGAACTAAATTACGTAGACGGGAGAACAAATACAGCAAATACATCAAGAGCGGCCTGGGACCCGTGAGCCTGCAGAACCTTTGCTCAGGGTGGAAGTCAGCCAGCAGTGTCGGTTGACTCACTCCAACCCAGGTTACTTCTCCCAGCATCGACTCTGGTCGTGTGTCCCATGACTCCCACTCCAGTTTTGCCAGCTGTACTGCGGTGACTGATACAGATGGAGCCCCCACCTCCACAGCCAGTGGTAGGTGCTGTGACCAAGGACTCTAAGCCTGAGTCCGGACTTCATTCTGTCCTGTCGCTGGTGGCCACCCCATTGTATAGGGTTGTCAGCATCCCTTATGGCAGTTGACGCGCCTCTATCCTGACGCAGGAGTCAGATGCATCGTCCATTCCATTGAGTCTGTGTCATTGGAAGGGTAGCCAGCTGACAGAAAGCTGCCGGAAGCCAGTCCTCTTTCACTGCCCACATCGATCATATATCCATGTCTTTGGACACTCTGTTTGACGAGGTCCAGAAGGAGGAGGAGACCTATCTGCTGTTGGACATTCTTGAGCGAGACTTCTCACAGGGAGCCTTCCTTCTCACCTCTGACATTTTGTGCCTGGTGCCCAGTATCTGCAATACCCAGTTTCCTGCCACGTCCCACCATGTCAGATTGATTGGAAGTGTGCAGTCCCCCTAGGTGGATTGTCCCAATTTTTGTAGCGTCTGTCACTGGGGGGTTAGTGGCAGATGGGTTCCACATGGTAAGGTGCAGGACAGGTCAGACAAGCTGCCAGACAAGGAGTCCAAGAAGCAGAACTGCCTTGGCCATAAGATCTGTGTAGCTGCATCCACGGGCATCCACCAGGCCAGCAATGTGGCTTTGATTGCTCGATACAGCTATGGGCTTTTTGAGAGGCTCTCCGACTTCGCCAACCTGATGCTGGAAGAGAGTCTGGCAAATCTGTATGAGGCCTGTGATCTGGGACTGAGAGTGGCCAAGCACCAGTTGCTGGACTTAGCCAGTATGTTAGCCCAAGCCACTGCAGTGTCTATACTCTAACATAGCTGGTTGCAGATAGCACCGTTTACACAGCAGTGGATGGCAGATCTGCCCTTTATGGTGACAGAATTTTTGGGGCTGGAGGTCAAGGATCTTCTCACACCGATTGACAAGTCCTGTGTGACCCTGCATTCGTTGATTTTGGTCACCAACCCCAAGCTGCTGCCCAAGCCATGGCCTCAAGATTTGGGTTCCTTTTGGGCCCCTTATTGGGATGCATGTGGTCAGCAGCAGCAACAGTTTCAGCAGCATCAGCTAGCCAAGCCCCCCATAAATGGAGTCGGCAGGGTCTGCTCAGTGGCTGTGGGGGCATTCCCACTAGATACTGGTCCATGGAAGCCATAGCTAAAAGCAAAAACTGATGGTTTGAGGGTCCCCATCCTTTCTCTTTCCCCAGCCCTGCAGCAGCTCCCAAATGAGGACTGCCTCTCCATTTCCTGTCACAGCAATTTGCTATTTCTTCTGACACGTGAGTTCTGGAAGTGGTGTTGGGATGTTCTCTGGAATTAGAGACTCTGCCCTATATGTCTGTCACAATTATCAGAGGGCGTGCTTTCACTGAAATCTGTCCCCGCAGTACCTAGCAGAATTTTTCATCTCCTCTGTGCGATAGAGACTGTCCCAGAAAGGTGAGCAGAGTTGGAGTTCTTGTCACAGTACTTTCTGGTACCCAAACAAATGGGGCTAGCACCCCATTCTCAGTCTGTGAGTTCTAAATTCATTCTCAGGTGGACGTTTTGCATGACTGCTGTCCACCAGATCATTCTGTCCATGGAGTCAGGGGCTTGGTTTTGTTCTTTGGACCGGTTCCTTCACATTCAGGTGGACGGAACCCTTCATCAGTTCAGAGCCTGGCTGTTTGGCCTGTCTTCAGCACTTATGGTGTTTGCCAAGTGCCTGTCAAACATGGCAGTCTCCTCAGGTGCAGGGGTTTCAAGGTATTTCTGTACCTCGATGTCTGTCTCATGAAAGCTACCGGTGGGATGTGGAGTGTTCAGGAATCTGGCCATCCAAATGTTCCAGGACCTCGGCCTAATGGTCATTCTAGCCAATTTTGAGCTCCTTCCGATGCACATGATTCTGTTTTTATTAAAGCAGAGTTTGACTCCCTCCAAGTTGGAGCTTGCCTGCCCCCATAGAGGGTGGAGGATCTGTTTTCCTTTGCCTGATCCTTTTGGGTTGGCCAGTCACACCCAGCTAGGGATTTCCCTGGCTTCTTGACTTCATGGCCTCTACCACAGCCATGGTGCAGTGGGCCAACTGATGCATATGACCCATTGCTGGTAGCACTTTAAATTTCTTAAACACTGTAGGTACGGTGTAACTACACTGTAACTGCATTGCAATTTCAGTGCAATTAGATGCAACAAACTTGTAACTACAGTGTAATTACCCCTATTGCATGTAATTAATGATTACCCACCTTGCAGTTACATTGAAACTGACACTTAAAATTATTACCGACTCATTCGGTAGGAATTGTAGCCAAGAGGTCCTGGTTGCATGCAGCCCTGAACCAATGGGTTTGGGTAACCGAGTCAATGCGGTATACCATCCATTAGTGGCTAATCCCATTGAACCTATCTGACGGAATCCCGTATGCCCATCTGGAGCCTTTGATCACGTTGACAAGGTGGGTGTTACTGATGGGCTGTAGTGTGCATCTGCTAGACTGCAGAGCACATAGGTTGTGGTCTCCGAGTGAGACTTGGCTCCACATCAGCCTGCAGGAACTCTGCGTGCCCTCTGCTGGTTCGAAGTCGAGTAATGCAGGTCAACATGGACAACATGACCACCGTGTTCTACCTGAACAAACAGTGCAGCATGCACTCCTTTCCCCTGTTTCAGGAGGCCCTTCATCCATGGTCTCTGGCTCACTCCTTGCACGCAGACTTACTGGAACTGCATGCAGTGGGAGCCAAATAGTCAGCTAGTAGATGCTCTCAATTGAGTGCTTGCTGCATCCAAAGGTAATATGCCAGGTATTCTCAAGGTGGGAACAGAGTCAGTGGATCTGTTTCTTAGAAACATAGAAACATAGACTGTGACGGAAGGTAAGGACAGCTTGGCCCTCCTAGTCTGCCAATTTTCCTACCTACTGGATAAGCTGCAGATCCTAGTTAACCAACAGCTTATTTCTTCCTACCCACCACAAAAATTGCCTTATGTCTGTCCCATGCATTCTTGAATTCCCCCACTGTTTTTGACCCCACAACCTCCTCAGGAAGGCCATTCCATGTGTCCACCACCCTCTCTGTGAAAAAATACTTCCTCACATTACCCCTGAGCTGTCTCCCCCCTCTCTATCTTCAAATTGTGTCCCCTTGTTCTTGCACATCTCTTTCTGAAAGATGCTACCCTCTTGGACTTTGTTGATTCCCTTGAGGTACTTAAAAGTTTCTATCCTGCCCCCCCCCCCAATCCTTCCTTTCCTCAAGGGTATACATATTAAGCTCCTTTAGTCTCTCCTTGTATGGCTTCTGTTGCAGACCCTACACCATTTTAGTTGCCCCCCTCTGGACTGTCTCCATCCTGTCTATGTCCTTGCGGAGATGGAGTCTCCAGAACTGGACGCAGTACTCCAGATGGGGTCTCACCAACTGTCTGTACAGAGGGATAACAACTTCCTGTTTTTGGTGATGCCTCTCCCTGTACATCCCAGTATCCCCCCAGCCATTCCTACTGCCTTCTCACATTGCTTGCTAACCTTTAGGTCATCTGATATGATTACCCCCAGGTCCCTTTCCATTTTTTTTTTTTTGGTTAATACCCCCCACCCCAAAAAAAATTGTTGTGTACTCTTCCCCTGGGTTTTTGCTTCCCAGGTGCAGTACTTTGCACTTCTTTGCATTGAATCCAAGCTGCCATACTTCTGACTATTCTTCCAACCTTACCAAGTCCCTTCTTATCCTTTCCACCCCACCCTTGTATCAACCCTGTTGCAGATCTTTGTGTCATCTGCAAAGAGGCATACTTTTCCTTCCAGTCCCTCTGCAATGTCAGTTATAAAGACATTAAAAAGGACTAGCCCCAGTATTGAACCCTGCGGTACCCCACTAGTAACCTCCCTTTCTTCAGAGTGGACTCAGTTTACTATTACTTTCTGTGTCCTGTTGTCCAGCCAATGTTTTACCCAGGCTACCACCCTGGGACCCACTCTCAGGCCAGCTAATTTGTTTATTAATCTTTTGTGTGGGACTGTGTCAAATGCCTTGCTAAAGTCTAGGTAAGCCATGTCCACAGCCCCTCCCTGGTCTACTACTTTGGTCACCCAGTCAAAGAAATCGATTAGATTCGTCTGACATGACCTTCCCGCTGTGAATCCATGCTGCCTTGGGTCCTGTGCCTCACTGGCCTCTAAGTACTCAACAGTTCTTTCCTTCAGAAGTGATTCCATCATTTTCCTTACCACTGAGGTCAAACTGACAGGTCTGTAGTTTCCTGCCTCTGTCTTGCTCCCACTCTTGTGAAGGGGAATCACATCTGCCCTCCTCCAATCCTTGGGTACCACACCATCTTCCCATGATTTGTTAAAAAGGGTAGTCGGTGGTGTCACTAGTTCTCCTCATCTTTTGTGAATACTGCGCAGAAGTGACATTGCAGAGGAACTGGAAGGAAAAGTATGTCTCTTTGCAGACGACACAAAGATCTGCAACAGGGTTGATACACAAGATGGAGTGGAAAGGATGAGAAGGGACTTGGCAAGGTTGGAGGAATGGTCAAATGTATGGCAGCTCAGATTCAATGCAAAGAAGTGCAAGGTAATGCATGGGAAACAAAACCCAGGGAAGAGTACACAATGGGTGAGATACTGACAACAGTAAAATGGAAAGGGACCTGGGATAATTATATCAGATGACCTAAAGGTGGGCAAGCAATGTGAGAAGGCAGTAAGGAAGGCTGGGGATACTAGGATGCATAGGAAGATGCATCAATAGTAGAAAACAGGAAGTTGTTATCCTCTGTACAGACATTTGGTAGGACCCAATCTGGAGTACTGTGTAGTTCTGGAGGCCCCATCTCCATAAAGACATAGACAGAGTGGAGGCTGTCCAGAGGAGGGAACTCAAAATGGTGCAGGGTCTGCACCAAAAGACATACTTAAGAAAGACTAAAGGAGCTTAATATGTACAGTATACCCTTGAGGAAAGAAGGGAGAGGGGACATGATAGAAACTTTCAAGCACCTCAAGGGAATCAACAAAGTCCAAGAGGGTAGCATCTTTCAGAAAAAGAGATGTGCAAGAACAAGGGGCACAATTTGAAGATAGAGGGGGACGGCTCAGAGTAATGTGAGGAAGTATTTTTTCACAGAGAGGGTTGTGGATGCATGGAACAGCCTCCCTGAGGAGGTCGTGGAGTCCAAGAACAGTGGAAATTCAAGAATGCATGGGACAGACATAAGGCAGTCCTAGTGGGGGTAGGAGGAAGTAGCTGTTGGTTAACTAGGATCTGCAGTTTATCTGTTAGGTAGGAAAGCAGGCAGACTAGGTGGGCCAAGCAGTCCTTATCTGCCGTCAAATTCTATGTTCTATGTTTCTGTGTTCCCCTTAATTCTTTTAGAATTCTTGGGTGAATCCTGTCAGGTCCGATTGCTTTGTCCACCTTCAGTTTTAGGAGTTCTTTCAGAACCCTTTCTTCCGTGAAAGGACTGGGATCAACCCCTATCCAGAGTGCTTCTATTGATTGGATTAGGTACCTCCCCCTCCTCATCTTTTGTGAATACTGAGCAGAAGTATTCATTTAGTATCCCTGCTTTTTCACTGTCCCTCTCTGCCCACCCACCGTCCCCTTTATTCAGCCTCACTATCCCTTCCTTTGTCTTTCTACACTCTCTAATGTACCTATAAAAGGTTTTATCCCCCTTCTTAACTGAGTCGGCTGTCTTTTACTCGGTTTGGGCCTTTGCTATTCTGACTGCCTTCCCTGCTTCCTTCTGCTTTAACTGGTACAGTTCTCTGTCCTGCTCCTTCTGTGTTTCCTTATACTTCCTAAATGCTATCTTTTTCTCCTCCCTGACCTTCTCCGACAACTCTTTTGAGAACCACAGTGCTTTTTTCTTTCGTTTTGATTTGTTTTATTTGCTTCACACAAAGGCTTGTTGCCTCTGTGATGACAGTTTTGATGTTTCCCCATTGTTGCTTCACCCCTCCTTCTTGCCTGTTTGCTAGTGCTTTTCTGAGGCACTCTCCCATTTTGACAAAGTCAGCCCTCCTCAAGTCCAGTACCCTCACTTTTGTATTACTCGACTCTGCAGCTGAGTTTATCGTGAACCACACTGTTTGGTGGTCACTTGTTCCCAGATGGCTACCCACTTCTGGATCTGAGATCCTCTTTCCGTCCCCATTTGAGAGTACCAGGTCTAAGATTGCTCCCCCTCCCAAGTGGGTTCCAACACTAGCTGTCTAAGGCATGCCCCCTGTAGGGCTTCGAGAATGGCCCTGCTCTTGGATGTGGCTGCAGCAAAGGTGCTCCAGTTAACATCTGGCATATTCAGGTCCCCCATCAACAATATCTCCCCTTTCTCTGCCATCCTAAGGATGCCTTCTATAATTTCCTTGTCTGTTTCCTCCCCCTGAGATGGGGGTCTGTATATAACCCCTGTGTGGATTCTTCTTGGGATAACATGAAGCTGGGACTGTTCTGTGCCCATCTCCCTTAGCAGGGCACTCTGCTGGGGATACAATTTCTCAGTCTTGGACTCAGAACCTCCTCTGTGTGTTTCCTATTTCCCTTGGTCTACAAAAGTGGTCCTTAAGGTTTGGAGGGACAGGGTGTCCCTGATTCTGAATACACCAGTTCTAATATCAAGATTTAATCAGTTTCAGCAGTGGATCTCCGTGGCTGCTTCAATTTCTGATGGATATGCTGACAGGGTGCGAGGGGACGATCGGGCAACTGGACCTGCAGTTCCTGCACTTGTCTGCCTGTTTTGAGCGCTAAGTTTCCAGGCCCTTGTGTTTTCCAAAGATGCTCTTCGGTTGCTGGAGGCATCTTGGAAGAGACATACAGTTGCAAGTAAACAAGGTTTTTATGTTGGGGCAGGGTGAGGATTGTTGCCCTGTCCTGCTACATGTTTCGCATACTCATTTAGCTTTGGTCCCTGTCTTAGGCAAGGTTGCAAGCCAGATTCCTCAAGGTGCATCCAACTGCCATTTGGCATACCCTGCCAGGCTAGGTTGCTGATCATGGCACAGGATAAATTGGTCTCCCATTTCTTTAATGGTAAGGACCTCCTATCCCTTCTGGTGCAGGAACCACATTCACTGTGGGACTCACCCATGGTGCTATCATAGCTAATGGGTAAACCATTGGAGCCTATGAACCCATGTAATCTCTCTCACTTGCTGTGGAAGGCTGCATTTTTGGTTGCCGTCACCTTGCCCAAATTGTTTTGAGAGCTCCAGGTGTTTTCTGTGGCGTCTCTATATCTGATTTTCCATAAGGACATGATTGTCCTACACCCCCAGTATGAAATTCCTGCCAATGGTAGTCTCGGAGTTTCACTTTAATCATTCCTCTGACTTTCTGTCTGAAGCCTCATGCATCTGAGGTTGAGCAAACATTCCACACACTAGATGTTTATTGGGCTCTTCTCTTCAGTTAGGAACGTACAGCTGAATTTTGAGGCGAGGCTCGCTAGCTGTGTCACATATGCTGAAGCCTTACTTGGCAGACCAGCAGCCACGCAGATGATTGCCCAATAGATAACCCCTTGCATTGCTGTCTGTTACGAGTTGGCTGGGAAGGGGACACCCGTGGAGATAAAGGATCACTCTACCAGGCGTACTGCTGCTTCCATTGCTGCTGCCAGGTACAGTCCCATTTCTGAAATATGTAGGCCTACTACCTGGTCAGATTTGCACACATTCCTATCCCATTACAGCATGACTTGCTCAGTCGTAATGATGCTGCTTGTGGGTCCTTACTCCTCTAGTTTCCATTTGCCTAATTTGGAGGGTATGCCTTGCCCCGTCCTCCATAGGACTGCTCGGATTCTGCTTAAGTGCGGATAGTGAACTAATATTGGGGCTCATGGCTAATTACCTCATAATCTGCCCTCAGTTATATATTTCCTTGTACACCACAGTTGCCTGTCATTTATTTTATGTATAAAAATACTGTATTGGCTGGCCTGGTGGTGCTGGAGGTTGAGGCGCTGGTCGTTACACTTCACGCTATGCCAGCTACCTGGGTTAGAGAATGAGCTTGGGCCGCTGGGGGTTGGCGGGGGATTGAGCCATCTAGAGGACTGCTCTCCTCTCTTGGGGGGAGGGAGACTAGTCTTCCTGCTTGCTGACTGCCCTCTGGTGGTGGCTAGAGGTCAGTATGGGTCGGAAGGCTGGAAGCCTACGTCCTTACGTCAGCAGGGAGGGGGATGGGTGAAAACTGGAGGAAACTCTAGCCTGGTAGGCTCGATGATGGTTCGCCACTCCTGGGCGCGGCCACAGAATCTGGATTGGGTCTCCAGGAGGGGGGAGAAGCCGGCAACCTCCTCCCGACCCCGCCGCAGGGGGCAATCCACTGGGGATAATCTGGGGCCGCCTAGCATGGGAACGATGGGAACCAGAGAGAGAGAGAGTCTCTCCGTCAGGAGGGCCGAAGCCGCCTGCCAGGGCTCCAGGGGTGGGGAAAAAAATGTAAAATAATAGTACTGTATTTATGCAACACCAGTGGAGATAAAAATGATAAGATAAAAGTGATATCTTATACACAGCTCACAAGATGTCATGTTATTTTGTGATTTGGGTATATCACAGATGATAGCTTGCCTTGTTACGTACATCACAATGAATAGTGAACCAGTTAGACAGCAGCTTTCATAACGCTGATTATGACATAATAGCCATGTACAGCACAGAAGCCAACAGTTCCAGTCAAACAGAAACTGCTAAATCCTCATACAGAGAGCACATTTAAAAGATACAACTTTTTTTTGTCACCTTTCTTCATTCCAGTCACCAGTTGCTAGGTCCCCCTCAGGCGAGACCCACTCGACCGGCGCCACCATACTGCCTGAATCCCACCCTGCGAGGAATCGGAGACAGAGTCCTCCCCACTGGACCCTGAGAGGAGAGGACCATAGAGAGTCAACCAGGTTGGGACCGGCAGTGGATGTGTGCGTCGCCTCCTGGGGACCACCGTCGTACTCCTAGCATCCGGGATTTTCTACCTTAATTGGTTGCTCCCGAGGCAGCGGACGTGCAATGACATCAGCGCGTGGAGGGAATGAGACTGTCTCCTCCTGCAGACATCTGCCACTGCTTCCCCCCTCACGTCCCCACCTGTATGTAGTGCCCCCTGTCTCCACTGGGAGCCGCTACAAGGCGGGGAACCCCTGGATCCCACGTCAGGAAAGGATAGCAGTCCTCTGGACGCTCTATCCTCTCCTCCCCCCCCCCCTCCGCTGACCCCCGACGGCCCAAGTCTGCTCCTGAACCTGGTTTGCCAGCATGGCGCGAGATGTGGCATCCAGTGTCTCAATCCTCCGTGCCACTGGGCCAGCTAAAAGCTATAACTTGTGAACTGATGTTGTGTTAACCAATATGCTGTGTTCTGACTCAAAATATATAGTTTATCCTCACTTGTGTGTGGTAGCAGGATGTTCATGACTCGTATCTAAAACTAAAATGTACATTTTGATTCAGCCTACTGTATATCACATAGATAGAGGTTTCTTTTTCTTTCTTTTTTTTTTTTTTTTTTTATCTTTGGTAATCTGGTAAGGCCCACTAGGCACAAGTTCCTGTTTTCAGGGGTGACCTGGGAGCACTGGGCGGTTAAGTGACTTGCTCAGAGTCACACATTGTGCAAGTGGAGGTTGTGAGAATTAAACCCAGGTCTGGTCTGCTGGATGTACCAGCTCATTCACAGCTTGTTACTCTAACCTTTAGGCTATACTGCCAGCCAAATACTAGATGTGGAGATACATAGCGTCTGGAGTACACTGCCACACATTTTGGGGGTTGGGTTTTGTATCCAATTAATCTGCTGATCCAGTAATTAACTGGATTTAACTGTAAATTAGTTGTTTAGCACTCACTATTCATTCTAACTATTCATTCTAACGCTTGTGTTCTTTACATCTTTAGGAGACACTTACTGTCCTCGGGTCAGGATGTGAGGTAAGTGGGAAACCCTAACTCACTGAAGGGGAGTGTTAGACTATTTTAAGCAGTCGTCTTTCTTCAAGAAATACTAGAAAGGGTTGATGTCACGAAGGGTCAGGGGGCACAGCGTGTGAATCAGGGGACTCAACTCAAGAGATGAGAAGGTGGAGGTGTGGTTCTGGGGCACACCTCAAACGTGAAAGGGTAGCTGTGTGTTTTTTTTCTCCTCCTTTAATCCTAATAGGAAATTCAGATCAATTCCTGTTATTTATAGCACGGGTATGAATTATTTTGTACTCCTTTATCTTAAATAGACAATCACCGCTTGTGTCCTGTAACATTTATTTAAAAAAACGTGAAGTAAAAATACTGCTAGGCAGCATATGAGCTAACATATTTATTGGGACAACCCAGCACAACTCATCATGCCTGTGATTAGTAAGTGAGGTCACATTGTTGATATGGCGAGAGGGGGTCCTTATTTAGCCCCCGCTCTCCCCCCCCCATAGGAGGTCCTTGACTAGGTATGTCAACCCTCTGGTGAAGTGTCACTTTACAGGCCATGCCTTGTACTGTCCAATAGAAAATGTCCTGTCCAGCAGTAGGCTGAAGCGGAAGAAGGTAGTAAGGTCACAGCTGGCTGGATAGACTCTTGGTCTTTTTTTTCCTACCTGTAGACGTTTCAATGTTTCTGTGTTCCTGGCAGAAATAAAGTACTCCAGAACTAAAAGTGGATCCATTGTAGTTGAATAAATGGAACATTGGACAGGGAATTGGGTGTTATGAAGCTGTAACTCTGACGAGAGATTCTGGTGACATAATAACCTCATGAGCAAAGCCCAGGTGTCTCCTTGTGTCATCAGAACCTTGAGATGGCGTTACAGCAAAGGTGCATTGTTTCCCAGTTGGTTTTATTTTTCGTAATACATGGTTCCTGAATGTTTGTGGTTGGTTTGTACTGTGCAGAATGGCTTTTCTAGGGACATGGATATGTTGTTCATCCACACTTATTGGCAGGTTCCTTGCCACTTTAAATCTTGCCGGAAGGTCTTCAAGCTGGCACCTCCCACCCACCCGGGTGGTAAAACTCTCAGCTCCGCCCCATGACGCCAGATCTTCCTTACCGCTTGGAAGCTCAGGTTCCCTCCTTAGCGCTCTGCGTTTTTGACTGGTTCCTGGATTTTGGTCTTCGAATTCAATTGGAAGTTTTCTGAAACTTCGATCATCTTCTACTTCTTCTTCGCTACGGCGATGGCTCGTTTGTTTTCCGGCTCGCGGAGGTGCCCGGCTTTTTCCTCCAGAGAAAGATCCACACTCCACGTGCGTTTACTGCCTTGACTTGGATCATGATCCTCAACTTTTCGAATTTTGTTGTGCCCTTTCGGCCAGCGCCCTGGAGGATCGCGCGGCCCGTTCGGGGCTCGGGCAACCAGAAATTTTTCCCGCTCCGGAAAATTCCTTGGAGACTCGTCGGGCAGTGTCCACGTCGGCGGCCTCGGCTGAGCAGCTCGATTTTCCTCCCTCCGGGGAGAGGGCGGCTGCCTCTCCCTCTTCCTCGGTCACGGCACTTATCCCGCTCTCCTTGAGTTCTCCTCATGCAGCTTTGTTCAGGGAACTACGCCAGTCCCTTTCCTCAAAGGGAGAGGGACCTTCGGGACGATGCCTCTCGGCCCAAGTCCAGGAGTGCAGGCTAAGTCCCTAGCCGTCGTGCCCGGTGGGAGGCGGGAGAGTTCCCCTCTCCTGCCGGCCCGGCGCTCGGCTTGGGTCGAGGATGCGGCTTTGGCGCTGGCCCCACGCAGTGTCCCCATCAGGTCACCGGCAAGGACTCCGTCGGCGTTCATCTGGGCTGTCTTCTGCTGGGCCGCCATCCTCCGCCCGGTTTCCCCAGCGGAGGCTGAGGTTCTGCCTGTACCCTGGTCGACAGACTTGACCCTTTCTTCCGAGCGAAGGAGGGCGGCACACCACTCCTTCCCAGCCCGCCCTCGGTTCCCCGGGATTCGGGTCTCGGTCCTCCTCTCGGTCAAGCCGCTGGCCGCCGACTTGGCGTTCTCAGTCGGGACACGAGTCAAGTAGCGTGCCATTCTTCCTCGTCCCCTCTCCGGATGAGGTAGCTTCGATACCGTTAGGCGTCGGCGTTACGAGGAGCTTATAGCAGCAGCAGCTGTTGTTGTCCGGGAATCAAGTCGACCCCAATTCATTCTCCGGCTAATGGCAGCTGCCGCCCGATCGGCCGACGCAACCGCTCGAGGTAGTCGAGGCGCCTTCTCCGGGGCTGGTTGCTCATCCGATCCCTGCTGCCCCACCTTCTTTGGTGAAACCCAGGCCGGGTCATGACCTGTCCCGCAGGTTATCTGTTCCCCTCACTCCTGCCTGCTCTTGGCGGACGAAGAGTGACTCAGGCCTGCGGCAGCTTTTTGCAGACCCCTCGGAGCCCGAAATCGATTCCTCTATGTTTCCTAGCAGGGAGGACCCAGGGTCTTCTCCGGAACATTCCGCGGACGACAGCCCATCGTCCTTTATGGGTCTGCTCCAGCTCATCTCGGAATTCACCGGGATGCAGCTTGAGCCCATTTCCAAATGGGCCCCTTACCCCCTTATGGAGATTCTAGACCGAGGGGGTTCACCCTCGGAGGCCTTCCCGATGGCTGAGGCAATTTTGGGTCCAGCCTTGGAGCTCTGGTGGCGGCCTACTTCCTGCCCTGCGCCATCGGTCAGGATGGCCAGGAAGTACTCTGTCCCTGTCGGTTCTCTGCCTGGTTTCTCGGAACACCCCTCGGCTGAGGGGGTAGTTACCGACAATGTTTTCCAATGTTCTGGAAATGCTAGGGATGTGGATAGGCCCCCTGACAAGGAGTCCAAAAGGATGGACTATGTCGGGCGCAAGGTTTACGCTGCGTCCTCCCTAGGCCTCCGTCAGGCCAGCTCGGCGGCACTGATGGCACATTTCTCCCACGCCCTCTTGGGCTCCCTGAATGAGGTCCTCCCTCATCTCCCGACCGACCTGCGGACCACGGTCCAGCGGGTGCGGGACCAGGGTAGGGCGGTGGTGATACAGCAGCTCCAGATAGCTCTGGATCTGGGCGACTCCTGTGCCAGATTGGTGGCGGCCGCGGTGGCCATGCGCCGCAGGGTGTGGCTGAGGTTATCCTCCTTCTCTTTGGACACCCAGCACGAGTTGGTGGACATTCCCTTCTTGGGGACTGACCTTTTCGGCCCTGGAGTGGAGGGACACCTCCAGGGGTCCGAGAAGTCCGATGCCACTCCGGACTCGGTCACTTCCACCCGGAGGGACAAGGGCAGCCGGCAGCCTTTGCGTAAGCCTTTGCCCCGGTCCCTGCGCTCGACCGGCCCAGCACGAAGGGCCAGCAGGCTCTGTGCTGGGACCTGACTCAAACCAGCGTCTTCCTCCAAAGGAAGCAGAGGTAAAGGTCCGAGCTCCCTCGGCCTCTTCCTCCCAAGCCTGCTAAGGCGCTGTCCCGGCCCCGTCACCCCTACCCGGGTTCCCCGTGGGGCGGCTCCGCATCTCCTCCGCGGTCACTTCCGGACCTCCAGGGGTCGGGGGTGCTAAGGAGTGAGACCTGTCTTGGGTTTGCGGCAGGTTCCACCCTTCCAAGCCGTTGCCCCACAGGGATCATGGGGTCCACAGCCTCTTCGTCGGCTCGCTGAGCCGACTTGCCTGGCCCTCTAAATAGGAGTGATCAGGAAGGTTGCGGATCCTCCTTCTGACCCTGGGTTCGTGTCCAGGTATTCCTGGTCTCAAACGGACGGGGGGCTTGCACCCCATTCTTCCGCATGCCTGGATGGTCTCTCTAACTTAGATATCCCATCCTCAGAAAGGGCATGTGGCTTCGCTCCTGGGTCTCCAGGACGTACTTACTCCTCGTTCCGTCCATCTCCTGGGAGACTCCTCCCTTTCCTAGCGGGGAATCTCCTTACGAGTTCCAGGCCAGGCCCTTCGGTCTTTGCCCAGCAGCTCTCTGCGGCATGGAGGGTCCCGGGCGTAACCCCACCCGGATGGCGACCTGACTACAACCCTTCCAGGTGGAAGGGGTCGATCCAGAGTTCTGGGTCTCAGGCTGGTCTCCTGTTATCGGAGCCATGTTGGAACTCGTGCCTTAGCGGGTGATCCTTCTTCGGGACCAGGCTCTACTCTTGAGTCTGAGCTCGGCTCCCGGCGGACAGGGCTGGGGTTTCTTCCTCCCATACCTGGTCTGGTCTGACTGGGCAATAGCGCCCTGCCGGGACCTCCTGCTCTTCCTGGGCCTCGCGGCAGTCAGCTCCAGCATGGTCTGTTGGACCCGCTGGGTCATGCGTTCCCCTTGTGGGGACTGGCCAGCCAGCAGTCACAGTGCTGCGTTCCTTCGGACCAGTTCGTGACTACAGCCCAGGAGTTAGGGAACGCTCTCCTTCGGACCGTTCCAGCTCTTGCAGGAGAACATACTGTTCGTCCGCCCCAAGTCGACGGTCTGCTCTGACCGATGCTTCTCGGATGGGTTGGGGTGCCCATCTAGGGGAATACAGAGTGCTCCGCCTCTGGTCCTTTCGGGAGTCCCGATGTCTTTCCTACCCGCTGGAGCTCCCGGCGGTCCGCTTTGCTTGCACCGCTCGCTCCGTTTGTGCGGAGTCTAGTGGTTTTAGTCCAGGCGGACAACACCACGACCATGTGCTACCTACCCCGCCAGGTTCGGATGAGCCCCTTGCATCTCGTAAGGAGGTTCTCCGTATTGGGTCTTTCACGCAGCTGGGAGGTGGTTTCCTAACCATTCAATGGCAGGAGCCTCCAGCACTCCGGCTGATGCCCTAAGCCAGACATAGGCTGCGCCTCACGAGTGGTCTTCCCTGCCGGAGGTAGCACAGGATCTTCTCCCTCCTTCCCTCCAGGGAGAATACGAGGCTGAGACTGTCTCATGCCCGCCCCTTCAGCAAGGTTTGCTGTTGGAGATGCCGTCGAGGTCGCGGACCCCGGGCCTCTTCTACGCCTCTCCCCCATTTCCCTTGACCCACGGGCAAGGCGAGGAGGGACTAGGCGCAGGCGATGCTGGTAGCCCCAGACTGGTTGGCCAGCTCTGGTATCCAGCTCTCCTCAGTCTCAGCCCCAGGCTCCCGAGGCGGTTTCCAGCCCGCCCGGTCCTGATCTCTGTTTTCAGGGGAAGGTTTTCCATCTGAACCTTCAATCCCTGCACCTAAAGGCCTGGTCCCTGTGTGGCTAGGGGCCAGGCCTGGGGTCTTTCGGCAAGGTCCTCGATGTTTTCGAGGCGTCCTGCCGGGAGTCGGTCAAACATGCTCGCCTTCAAATGGCAGAGTTCTGCATTTGATGTTGGGACAGGGCCGGGGCCCTCTCCCGTCCCTCGGCAAGCATTCCAGACCATCTGTGGTCCGTTCTTTCGAACCAGGGCTTAGGCCGACGACCCTCTGGGTGTTTCTGTTGGTCTCCCCTGTCTTCCAGGCGCGGGCCAGAAGGCAGTCAGTGATGCAGAAAAGGTGGTCTGGCGCTTTCTAGGCCTCGATCACACCTCCCCTTCGGGGAGAGTATCCCCATTCGGGGGATCTTCGCTGGTATGGGCTTAGCTCATGGGCAAGCCGTTTGAACCTTGCACAGGTGCAAGTTCCCCACCTGTTGTGGAAGAACACCTTCTTGGGGCTACTCTGCCATCTAGAAGGAAAGAAGAGTTCCAGGCGCTCCTTGAATCTCCCTGTCTGGTCTTCCACAGGGACATGGTTGTCCTGCACCCCACCCGAAGTTCCTTCCGTTGGCGGTGGCGGAGTTTTTTCCCTATCTGGGTATTGTCTCTGCTGGGTTCATCCCCATTCACGCCTCGGAGGCCGTATATAGGTTCCCTTGGGGACCCTATTTATACGCTTGCCTACCCAGGGAGCATAGGGCTGAAGTTCGGGAGAGGTTCGCCAGTTGTTTGTCATCTTCGCTGAAGCCGCACCTGGCAGACCTGCAGCCTAGCGGATGATGAGTGGGTGGGTCACCTCCTGCATAGGTCTCCACTATAGGTGGGCGGGCATGGAGCCTCCCAGAGGAATAAGTGCTCATTTTACCCGCCCTTCCGCTGCATCGGTGGCTGCTTCCAAGGATACTCCAGTCCAGGATATCCGCAGGGCTTCTACCTGGAAGCAGGCTTTACCATTTCCCCCGTTCACATCGACCCTGGGGTCACGCCGGGATGCTGGTCGGGGCCTTGGTTCTCCAGTCTTTCTACCTAAGCAGGGGGTGTGCGCCTTGCCTCCCTCCTCCCGGAGAACTGCTAGGAGTCTGCCAATAAATGTGGATGAACAACATATCCATGTCCCTAGAAATACAGGTTACTCACCTGTAACAGGAGTTCTAGGAATGGTATATGTTGTTCATTCACACGACCCACCCGGCCTCCCCGACTTCAACGCAGAACCTGGCTTCCAGCGGGCTAGATCTGGCGTCATGGGGCGGAGCCGAGAGTTTTACCACCCAGGTGGGTGGGAGGAGCCAGCTTGAAGACCTTCAGGCAAGATTTAAAGCGGCAAGTGTGGATGAACAACATATACCATTCCTAGAACTCCTGTTACAGGTGAGTAACCTGTATTTACTGTACACATTGTATATAGTAAAAGCCATCTTAGGGTTGCATGCAGGATTTCCTGAATGTGCAGTCCCATAATGCTATCGTTATGTCACGTTGTTGGTATTATGGTCTTTGGATGTCACCATTATCCTATAGGAAAAACTGGCTGTCCATAATTGCAAGTTTATTCAGGATAGCACGAATTAAGCTGAAGCTTATTTTAAATTTTTTAACATACGTTTACCTCAGGCTGGCTCAGTACTTTGCGTGCTGTCGACGTTGGTTCTGAAGTGAGCCCAGGAAGTTGCATCGGGAAGCAGGCCATAACCAGGACAGAAGCCACTCAGCAGTGCATCTAGGTCGGGAAGGATTGGTGGCGGACTCTGCCACCACCGCAGCCTTGTAGCTGGGCCAGAGAGGATGCTCTGGTGGCTGTCATGGCTGTTTCAGGCACTTGTTCGTGCCACGGGGTTTAGGGAGGAAATTAAAAGGGGAAGAAAAACCCAGTAGCCATTTTAAATGATGACCAAGTTCAACCTGACCAGGGTATATTCCTGAGAGCAGGGTATATCTCTGCACCAACGAGCTACTTCCTGGGCAGAAAAATCTCTATGGAAAAAACATACCTTTACCTCTGTTTGCCCCACCAGTCAACCTTGTTACATCGACTGTATGACAGTTGGCCATCTGCCAGTCAGTGGAGACCCCCTCCGGCTACCATTCCCCCACTGGATTCCCTTGACCCCAACTCTGGTACCCCTCTTCCAGATTTCCCCAGGGTAGGACCCTAATTTACACCACCACAGTCTGTGCCCCCCCCTTACCTAGCCAGCTTTTGTGGTGTCTTGAAAGCCAGATCTTTGTAGGAGCAGAGTGAAGACATTTGATGAACATGGGAGGTGGGTGCGATTTCATCTGTTACCTGGCCAGAATTCCTCTTTTTTCCACGGTTTGCTGAGGGCACACATACACATGAGGCCCTTGGACAGTGTCATGTAAGGTGGTGCCATCGTCCACGCATGCTTCTCACCCCAAGCATGCCTGATCTCCCTGCTGCACCACCTGTGGATCACCCAGTTGGCGGTAATGCAGTGGAAGGTACAACCCGCCTGTCCCAGAGGAATGGCATGTCCTATTGAATACTGTCCCTAACGGACTCCCCCCCACACACACACACACAGATTGCGCTTGTTCCCAAACCCTTATTGAAGGCGTTGCAACACCTGAAGCTCATTTCTAATAGCATACTAAAGAGATCTACCAAGATAAGCATCTGCAGCTGATAAATAGGTACCTTACCGCCTCAGCAGTCTTAAATTGTTGAGATGTCCAATAAGTATGTGTAGAGTCAAATTTATATCCTTGTAAAATTAATCAAACCAGGTCCCAAGGACTTCCTGTTTTTTTTTTTTTTTTTTACAGCCACCTTGCTCTGCTCCTCACTCAAGATTATGGTGAGATGTAGGGAGAGCTTGAAGTAACCCATATAATCATTGGGCAGCGGCTTTGTCTATTTTTAACATTATATTGGCCAGTTGATACCCAAACTTACGCCAGTCGACTAACAAGGCCCTTGTTAGTCGACCAGTGCCCACTTTTCGTTACTAGCTGGCCAATATAATGTTAAAAATAGATCGTAAAGCCACCACCCATTGATTATAATGGCGTGTGCCCCCTGGCATCTCGTCATAATGTTGGTGAGTGCAGGGGTGGAGCTAGGCGGCTGCAGTAAAAACAGGAAGTCTTTGGGACGTGGTTTGATTAATTTTACGAGGGATATAAATTGTACTTTGCACCATACTTTTGGAACATCTCAACAATTTAAGACTGCTGTGTCGGTAAGGCACCTATTTATCAGGTGCAGGGGCTTATCTATATAGCCTGATGGATCTCTTTAAACTCATTAAAAAATGGTCTTGCTTTAAGATGTTCTGTTTATGGTTTGCCATTCTGTTGTTTTTTGGGGGGAGGGTTTGTTAGCTAGAAAGCACATAAGGGGGGAACTCTTATGTTCAGTTACATCCTGGGAGACGAGACAAAAACTAAACAACATACAGACGTAATAATACCACAGATGTCTCTGTCTCATAGGGTTACTATGACTTTAATGCACACTTAGCACCTAGTTAGCACAGACCATGTGGAGTTCGCTGCTCAGCACGGCGTTGGAGGATGGAAAACGCAATGGGTTTTGTAATGCAAATATGAAAGGGTACATAAAATGTGTGCTAACTGGCAGCAGTTAATAATGTTTCTATTTACAGAAATGTGTGTGTTATAAGGGAAAACTCCGGAAACTTAATGACTTGGGGCTCAAGTGGTTAAGAGCATGCCATGGAATGGCAAGGCCTCTGGGTTCGAATCCCGGTAGGGGTCACGCTTTTTCTTTCATTTTGACAATTATATTTACAGAAATGAAATTCATACCCCCAAATGATCCATATTGAACTGTACTTAAACAAGCATTTATGTGAAAACTGTGTTTTACATTGTTTTCGTTTTATGAACAACATTCTGTACAGTACTGTTAATGGAACCAGTTAAGTATAGTTTTCACTGTGGTACAGTTTGTGCACAGGATGCTAATCATGAGCTGTTGACCAATCAGAACAGCGCTGAGAGTTCTGTGCGCAAACCATGACATAGTCAAAACTCCAGGTCACTAGTTCCGTGAAGAGAACTGTAGCAGAAGGTTGCCCATAACAAGAAAACAACGTAACACACAGGTTTTTCACGTCACTTTTTTTTTTTAGAAGTAGTTATGTATAAATAATTTGAGGTATGAATATCATTTCTGACAATAAGAAAATTATAAACTGATCCCAATTAGAAATTATTTCCTTTCCTCTTTAAAGGGACACTGTCAACCCCCCTTAGGTCCCAAAGTGTCCCCCATTAAAAAAACACGTTTTATGATTGTTCACCTTCTTTAATGACTACTGATGTAGCTAGTAGTTTAATTCTGACTCTTCTTTTTTTTCTTTTTTAACGGAGTACCCGTCATACTGGTGTTACCACACAAAAACATGTTTGTTTACATTCCTTGATCAACTCCTACTGCATCTTTCTTGGACTTAAGAACACCCCAGTATGGTCTTGGCACTCGTTACACAGTGGGAGTAGAGAAGACTATGGCATCATGAGTGGCTGCACTGTTTGGGGGTGTTTCTAATATTCAGGAAGTATAAAATATATCTAATGCTGAATCAGCTTGAGCGATGTAAAGAGATGTGGGATCCTTTCTTACAGCTTGGAATCAACTGGTCAGGTTTATAACAGCCCTAGCTCCCAGACCTCTCCCTAGCCATTATGATTGAGAAATTTTATAAAGCTATTTATTAGTTATTAATTTGCCTTTCTAAGCCCAGCCCGGTGACGCAGAGGGTTGAGGCGCTGGACGCCACACATCGCGCCACGCCAGCGACCCGAGTTCGGGAGCGAGCTCGGGTGCCGGGGGTCGGCAGGGGAGGGATCGGATTGAGCGCCCAGCGGGCTGCTTTTCTGTCCCGGGGGGAGGGCATCAGGATGCCTGGTGCTCTGGTGGCCCCAGGTGGAGATCAGGGACACCGCAGAAGCGCAGGCGGCACGTAACAGCGTGCCTGACACTGGCAGGGTTGCAGTGCACCAAGCGTCAGGGAGGGGGGAGAGGCACAGAACAAGGAAAAACCCGGCTCATAGGGATAGGCGACGGCACCTATCCTCCATGCCCAGCGCCGGGTCCCACTCGGCCAGGCCTCATCACTCCTCCACCCAGGCCCTGCCCGCTTGCCAGAGTCTGCCTTACTAAGAGAGCCCAAGGAAGAAGTCAGGCTACCCTCCCCAGGTGGGTCAAACCGGGGGTGCTGGCAGTGGGGGGGGGAGGCACAAGACCGCAGAGGACCTCAGGCGGGCAGGCACAAGGAGAGGATGCCTGAGAGAGTTCCCTCGAGCTGCGACCGGAGGGAAAAAGACTTCAAAAAAAAAAAAATTTGCCTTTGTACTACCTGTTCATCCATTTCTGCTGTGAATGTTAAAGTATATCTATATATATATATATATATATATATTTTTTTTTTGCAGCTGGGGACTCCAAGGCTTCTGCCCCATCCCACTGCATCTCACCCCACCGCAACCTCCACAGCCACCAACCACTCTGGCTTCCCCCACAAGGCAGGGCTGCCGAGATGCCCCCCCCACCACAGAAAGACATCCAGATTACTGGCAGCATCACCACTGCCTGGGCTTCCCCCAGGTGGGGCTGTGGGGATGAGCTTGACTGGTGGAACACTTGTCTTTGCCTGGACTGGAGGTAGGCATAATGGCAGGATTCCCAGCCATTTTGATGCTGCTGGGGGGGGGTGGAGACATGCAATGACGTACTACGTCTGCCCCACCCGGCCGCCCCCCATGATTGATGGCGCCGGCCACGGAGGAACCTCTAGCCTCCACCAGGGGTCTGTAGAACGCTGGTCATTCCGCCCCCGAGAAGGAGAGTTATCCCCAGGACACTCAGTGCTTCTCCCTCTAGCCAGCCCTCCAACTCTCGAGTCTGTCTTCATACCTGGGATATTGGTAGAGCAAGCGGACGCCTTGCTGCTGTTTTGTTTTAAATGTCACTATAGTTAAATGCACAACTTGTTATATTTTATTATTTTATTAGTGAACACTTTCTTTTTTGCTTGTATTAAACTTCTCTTTTTGTTGCAAAATAAAAAAAGGAAGTATGCAATAGAAGTAGATCAGGGATTAGAAATAAAACAAGGTTGGGTATAACAATACATTAGCATGCATTTCAGTTCGCTAAGCAAGGAGGCAGATAAAACACCCAGCAACATGAATGAAGTTTAGACAAGGTGCACAGTCATAAAATATGTTTTTTGAACTGGAAATAGTATGATTCAAAAAAGGTTGACAGTGTCCCTTTAAGTTATGGAATGGGATAAAAGAAGCTTATTCATGATAGGGTTTGGGCACTCAGAGGTGTTTACCATGATTTAGTGTGTAGTGGAATGCTGTTATGCATGGAATTCCATGCCTGGAATATGCTTCTGCTGCACTAGTGACATCATCATGTTGTTCTGCTGCAGTAGTGATGTCACCATTGCAGCAGAACCACTTGGAATGCTGGCACACCGTTGCTTTCCTCTATTTAATTCTGTGGTAAGATAGTATTCTACAGCCTCTAGAGACTTAACAAATCCGTTTCATTATGAAAAATAGAAAAAAACCCACAGTGCACACATTTCACATAATACTACTGTACACTATAAAAAAAAACAGGATGAGCAATTTTATGCACAACCAGTGTGTTCTGTCACCTTGGAGTTCTTATTCCCATGGTCCTCTTGGGTTTCGCTGTCAAGGTCAGAGGGAATCAGAATCCCTCTGTGGCAGCACACACTGGTAGTGCGTAGTTGCCCATCCAGTATTCTCTGTTTTCTACGGTTCTCCGTAAAAAGGAATTCACTAGGTGTGTGATGCTGCTCTAGCAGATGATGTAGTACTTTGGCTCTATTTCAGGTCTCACGAAGAGGAGCTACGTGTAGAAGACGACCTGCAACAGATAACCGTGGAGCTGGAGAGGAAAAGTGAAGCTGAAATGAAAGTCTTGACAGAGGGTGCCGAGTGAGTACTAGGTCACGTGACAAGCAAATGGTTACAATGGCTTGCTCAGGATAAGGGTCAGCTCTTCGCATTGTGGATGCATGCCACTGTTTTGTTTTCATCTAATGCACTCAGTGCAGTTACATACTCCTAGTATTCTGAACACTGAATAGTCTAAGTACAAGTATTCTGAATGCTGTTTACTTGAACTGGAATTGATCAGATAGGCCATGAAAACCCTGTAATCTCATTGGTGGAAATGTCCCACTGACTCCCTTCCCTCTGAAACCTGCTCCTGTCTTCCCTTCGTCTCTCTCTCTCTCACCCCCCCCCCGCATACCTTTGGATGCCTGACAAAGTTATTTCGGCTCCCCACTGTACCTCCTACTCCTCCTGAATCTTCCGTCCTTCTCACACTTTCTGCTGTCCCCCTTGTCTGCCTATTTATTTATTTGTTTAAAATTTTGGTAACTGGGAATGGCACACTGAGCCGAGGCTCGTTTCCAGGTGCAATCCGGGGGATTGGGTAATAGGAAACACATACAGAATGAAAAAGTGAAGTAAAACTATAGCCAGTTTCAGAGCTCACAGTGCAGTTCTACAGTTAGACAAGGCGCTCTATACTGTAGTAGTAAGTGTGTACTCCCTTATTGTGGGCTGACTGTGCTCCTGGCCCTCAGTCTGCTCTCTGTTCAGTGCAGTGTTTAATTTATGTACTCTAGCACACAGTGGTCAGTGTAGCCATGTGTGGAATCCGTGCTCTGTTCATTGCACTAAGTGAAAATATCCATACTGTTGTTACTTCATGTGGGGCTTCTTAGTTAATCTCCTCCCTTGGGCTGCCTCAGTTTGTATTTTTTGCAGTACAGATGTTTGTAATGCCTTTGTGTCTCATTTTCATACCTAGCCCCCCACCCCCACCCCGATCGCACCTGGAAATGAGCCTTGGCTCAGTGTGCCTTTCCTAATTACCAACATTTTAAATGAATAATGTCACATGACCATCGATTGTTTTCTGCCACCCATACACCTCACCTAAAGTACTTTATTTTTTAACAAATAAAAGCCCATTTTATAAGTCGGTAATACACTAAGGTGTGTGGTTATAAGAGAATAAAGCACTTCTCGGGTGGTTGTAGCATTCGGCTGCACCTCATGCCTAGCTACCATCCGAAGTGTGCATTACTCCCTTACAGTCGCACACACTGTCATCTTATGTGTTATTGCATATATATATATTCCAGTTACTATTCTGCTTTTACATGTAGCTCAGAATTCTGAATAAGCTTGATTTGGGACTTGCTTAGTACACTGTGACATACTGGAGGCCTTTTTAGATACCTTATTCCAAATACTGAACATGTTACGTTTACATGGCCCGGTATTTCACTAGTATTGGGATTACTACTGGAATATCCCAGCTGTGTTCTTCAGAACACTCCTATTCAGAATACTGCTACCATATTTGGAACGCTAGTATTTAACTGTTTACATGGCTTGCATACTTATTTAGAATTCTTTGTATTCTGTATGAGACTGGAATATTTCTATATATCTCTGCCTGTTATGTATCCTCCTATTTTTCAATGTTTCCTCATCCCAATTTGAGACACTGTGAACGAAAAAAACACAAAACGAAGCCCTCGTCCTGTGGAGCCAGTAGCTCAGAATGCAGTGGTGAAATGAGTGCGTTCATGTTCGTCAACGTTATTTATTGAGCAGCATTGATTACTCCGCATGCCTGCTCTAAAGTCTCAGTGTATAATGTGGGGCAGCGCCTATTCAGTGTGCTGCAGAGGGCTTTTAAGGAAACAAATGAGGGGGTGTCCCTCATACTGAGGGGCATTTGAAATGTGTGAGTATCCTTGTTTGCATAAGCTTAAACTCACTCAGCCCTTTAGTTCCATATCCGCTGTTTACATGTGCAGTATGGGGCTGAATGAGTCCAAGTTTACATAGATACATAGACAGTGTCGGGCAGATAAGGGCCTATGGCTCACCCAGTCTGCCCATTTGAGCTTGTAAGTTCAGTTTATGTTTTCCTAGAAGTCTGTTGCCCCTTACCCCTGACCTCCAGAATTCCTTTATCTATCCCATGCATTCTTAAATCCCGTGATTGTTTCAGCCCCCACCACTTCCTCTGGCAGGCTGTTCCACTTGTCCACCACCAGTTCTGTGAAGAAATTCCTCACGTTTCCTCTGAATCGTCCTCCCTCCAACTTCATCCCATGCCCTCTAGTCCTGGAACATCTTTTTCGCTTAAAAATAGTGTTTTCCTGCACCCTGTTCCTCCTTGTAAGATACTTGTATGTCTCTATCATATCCCCTCTCTCCCTCCTCTCCACCAGGGAGTACATGTTCAAGTTCCTTCAACCTGTCCTCATAGGACTTGTGATGCAATCCATGCACCATCTTTGATGCCCTCCTCTGAACCTTCTGTACCCTGTCTATGTCCTTACGTAGGTAAGGTCTCCAGAACTGTGCACTATACTCCAGGTGGGGCACTAGTGTCGCATAATGGAATTATGACCTCCCTTTTCCTGCTGGTGATGCCCCTGCCTATGCATCCCAGCATCCAATGTGCTTTACCTGCTGCCTTGTCACACTGTTTCCCTACCTTTAGGTCATCAGAGATGATAACCCCAAGATCCCTTTCCTGTTTGGTGCATGCTATATCCTCACCCCCCAGCTGATATATTGTGCCAGGGTTTTTGTGCCCCATATGCATTATCTTGCACTTCTTTGCATTGAATTTCAACTGCCAAACCCCTGACCATTCTTCAAGTTTCTGCAGATCCCTTCTTGTTCTGTCTGCACCCTCTGGCATGTCCACTCTGTTACAGAGCTTTGTGTCATCAGCGAACAGTGAAATTCTGCCTCCTAGGTCCTGCGCAATGTCACTGATGAAGATGTTAAATGGGACCGGTCTCAGCACTGATCCCTGTGGTACCCCACTGGTCATTCTTCCCTCTGTGGAGTGACAGCCATTTACCACCACCCTCTGTGTCCTGCCACCCAGCCAGTTACCTACCCACCACACTGCTGTCCTGCCCACACCCATATTCCCCAGTTTGCGTAATAGTCTTCAGGAAAGGGTCTTAGGGGGACAGGGAAAACCATTTATTTCTGCTAGAAACTAGTCAGCAAAAGCAGGTAGCCTTTAAAGGAGAGTATAGGAGTGCCGAGTCCCTCAAGGTCTGAAAGGCCATGAAAAGTTTGTTTCAATAGGGGTGGGGATCAGCAGTCTGGATATGTCCATGTCTAAGGTCCAGAATTCTGATGTTACTATACCTGGGTATACCTTAGCCAGGCAAGATCGCTCCAATAGGGGTGTTGGTGTTGCAGTCTATGTATCCACCAGGATCCAATTAATGACTGTTCTTGCTGTCTCTTGTCCCTCTTCCCATGAGCTGTTCCTTCTTATGCTTTCCCTTCCCTTCTCTATTCACACCTTTATTGCTGGTGTTTACTGCTGCCCTGGTGCATCCTCTGCGTCGATTACTGAGTTTCTTTCCTGTATCTGTACTAACTCCTTGAGTGGTGAGTTACATATACTTGGTGACTTTAATTTAAATTGGCTCTCCCCTAATGCAAATACATTTTCACAAAATGTAAAGTCACTGCAGCTAACCCAATTGATTTCTGAACCCACTGGTTTAAATTTAAATTCCTTACTGCACTCCCTACTTGACTGGGTCCTTACTTCTCATCCCCACTGTGTGGTGTATGCAGGTACCCTTCCTGATACCCTCAGTGATCATCACATGAGTTATTATGTGCGCAGGTTACATTGTCCCAAAGCCCCCCCTAAATTCATACATCTCAGGCTTTTTAAGTCTCTGGACTTGGCCTCCCACCTCGCTGATCTTCGGTTTATTGATTGGTTGCCCATCTCAGCAGCCAGTAATATAAATTCTGCCCTACTTTATTTTCAGTCAAAATATTTGGTTATTTGGGATTGTCATGCACCCCTCAGAAAAACTAGAGTGTGAGGTTCACATCTTCCCTGGATATCGACAGAGGTACTTGCTTGTCTCCGCACCAGAGACCTTGGCTGGCGTACTTTTAAATTCTAGGAACATGGATATGTTGTTCATCCACACTGTCTGGCAGGTATCCTTGCCGCTTTAAATCTTGCCGGAAGGTCTTCAAGCTGGCTCCTCCCACCCACCCTGGTGGTAAAACTCTCAGCTCCGCCCCATGACGCCAGATCTTCCTTACCGCTTGGAAGCTCAGGTTCCCTCCTTAACGCTCTGCATATAAGACTGGTTCCTAATTCTTCGATTTCCGAATTAAAAGTTTTTCGCTTTATAGACTTCGGTCTTCTATCCCTCGCGGCTGCGATGGACAAATTGACTCCCAGTTTTCGGCGGTGCCCTTGCGGGCAGAAGATGTCTCGGACGGATCCGCACTCCACGTGTGTCTACTTGAGCACGACCCGCAGGCTTGCGACCTGTGCTCTTCCTTCTCAGCCTATGTCCTCGAAGACCACGCTGCCCGTTTACAACTGGGGCTCCCCGAGAAACGTTTTCCTCTGGTAAAGTCAAAAGAGGCCCGGTTGGCGGTTTCCACGGCGGCGGGCTCGGCGGATCAGCTAGAGCAGATGATCGCCCTTGAAGAGGAGGCGGCGTGGGCCGCATCTTCCTCGACCACTGCATTTATCCCGCTCTCCCTGGGTTCCTCTTACACAGCTTCTTTTAAGGAGCTTTGTCTGTCCCTCTCCACTAGAGGAGAGGACCAGCGTCTACAGGACCTTCTTCTCGGTCCAAAAGAAAGACAAGGTAAGTCCTCCGTCGACACTCTTGGGAGCGGGAAGGTCCCTCCCAGGAGCCGCCGGCCATCGGCTTGATCGATCATTAAAACCCGGCCACTGGTCTCACGGTGTCCCGTCAGGTCCAGTTGACCCGAGACTCCCGTCGGCGCAGTCGAGATCTTTCGACCCGTTGGATGGGTTGTCAACAGCGAGCAAAATCCCCTCTCCCGGTTCCCCGGTGGGGTTGAGGATCCAGCGGGCTTGCCAGTGCCTCCAGTTCGGGCCCTCGGGTGAACCCTTGAGCCGAGGAGGGCGGTTCACCGTCCCCTCCCTGCACCGTCCTGGAAGGCCGAGGTTCTCGGTCTCGGTCTCGGGACTTCTTCGCGGTCCAGCCAATCCGCCCGTCATCGAGGCGGTCTCGGTCTCGGCACCGCGGTAAAGCAGCGCCGCCACTCATCCTCGTCCCCTCCCCTCGGATGAGGAGGCTAACGTAAATTCGTCGACGATCACGAGGACCTCATGTGACAACAGCTCCTTCTGACCGGGGAACAAGCGTCGCCTTCCCCAGCCATTAAGTGGCTGTCACGAGTGGCGAAACAACCCCTCGTTTTACCCGAGGAGCCTGTTCCCAGGCCGGTTGTTCAGCCAAAACCAGCTGCCCCACGATTCGGTGGAACCTCTGCCTCCACGGCCGTTATTTGGGGCTCCGACCAAGAACTCTTGGTCGGCTCAGGATGCCCCATAGGCTGTCGGTCACCCTCCTCCCGATTGCCCTCGGCAGGTGGAGGTGGCTCAGGCCGAGGCAGCTCTTTGCGGACTCTTCTGGAGTCCGGCGCAGTCCTCCCTTTTCTCCAAGCGAGTGGACTTGGAGTCCTCTGAGTCAGTCGCTGGATGACAGCCCGTCCGTCCTTCCTGGGGTTGCGCAGGCTCATCTCGAGAGTCCACTGGGATGCAGCTCGAGCCCGTATCCAAGCGGGCCAAGTATCCCCTCACGGAGATATTGGACCGAGGGGATTCCCCTACGGAGGCCTTTTCTGTGGCTGAGGCCATTGTGGGCCCGGCCTTGGAGCTCTGGCAGCGCCCTGCTTCCTGCCCTGTGCCTTCGGCCAGGATGGCCAGGAAATATGCTGTCCCTACCGGTTCCCTGTCTGGTTTCTCGGAACATCCCTCAGCCGAGGGGTTAGTTACCGACAGCGTTTTCCGGTGTGCTGGAAACGCTAGGGACGTGGACAAACCTCCTGACAAGGAGTCCAAGAGATTGGACTGTGCAGGGTGAAAAGTCTACACTGCGTCCTCCCTTGGCCTTCGTCAGGCCAGCTCAGCCGTGCTTATGGCACATTTCTCCCACGCCCTGTTGGACTCCCTGGACGAGGTAGTCCCTCATCTCCCGGCTGACCTGCAGACCACGGTTAGGCAGGTGCGGGACCAGGGCAGGGCAGTGGCCAAGCAGCAACTTCAGACTGCTCTGGACATTGGAGCTCATCGCCAGGTCAGTCGCATCCGCAGTGGCTATGCGCCGTCGGGCATGGCTGAGGATATCCACCTTCACAGCGGATACCCAGCACAAATTGGCGGATGTCCCCTTCCTGGGGACCGACCTCTTCGGCCCTGGAGTGGAAGGCCACCTCCAGAGGATCGAAAAGTCCAATGCCACCTTGGACTCGGTCTCATCCGCTCAGAGGGACAAGGGCAGCAGACTGCAGCCCAAGCCCTTTTGTCCGTCTGCGTCCCCGGCACGTCCGGCCCAGCAACACCAGGACCAGCAGGCTCGAACTTGGCGTCCCAAACCCAAGCCCGCGGCTTCCTCCTCCAGGAAGCAGGGAGGTAAAGGCCCAGGTGGTCCCTCGGCCGGTCCCTCCTCCAAGCCTGCACAGTGACGGGTTGAGGGGTGTCGCCCCCAGCCTCGTCACCTCACCCCAGGTTCCCCCCGTGGGGGGACGGCTCCGGTTCTTCCTTTCCACCTGGTCTGCTATTACCACAGACCGGTGGGTGTTGAAGTGGTAGGAAAGGGCCTGCCTCTGGAGTTCGAGCAGGCCCCACCCTTCAGAGCTGTCGCACCTCGGGGGGCCTCGGGGTCCGAAGCCTCGCTGTCAGCTCGCCGAGCCGACATCGCTCTCCTCCTCGAGAAGGAGGTGATAAGAGAGGTGGCGGACCCTCCCTCAAACCCAGGGTTCGTGTCCAGGTACTTCCTGGTTCCGAAACGGACGGGGGGCTGGCGCCCCATTCTCGACCTACACGACCTAAACAAGTTCCTAAGGTCTCGAACCTTCAGGATGGTCACTCTGGCTCAGATAACACCATCCTTGGAACACGGCGTGTGGTCCTGCTCTCTGGACCTACAGGACGCGTTCTTTCACGTCCCTATCCGTCCGTCCCATCAAAGGTTCCTTCGCTTTCGAGCGGAGGGATCCCTTTTCGAGTTCCAAGCCATGCCCTTCGGCTTATCTCCAGCTCCCAGGGTCTTCACCAAATGCATGGCAGTGGTGACAGCATTCCCTCTTGGCGAGAGTCGGGTTTACCCTTACCTGGACGATTGGCTGATAGCAGCCCCTCAGACAGGAGGTGGCGCGGTCAGAGATCTGGCCCTCAGGTTTGCTCTCAGGTCGGCCTCCTCATCAGCGAGGCCAAGTCGAGACTCGAGCGAAACAGGTGATTCTTTTCATGGGGCAGAGCTCGACTCTCCTGAGCCAGACACGGCTCGGCGGACAGGGTCGAGGTTCTTTCCTCCTTGCCCAATCATTTCTGGTTGGGCAATTGTGCCCTGCCGGGACTTCCTGCGCCTCCTGGGTCTCATGGTGGCCTGTACCAGCGTGGTCCGTTGGGCCTGCTGGAACATCGCCCCTTCAGTGGGGGCTGGCCAGCCAGTGGTTCCGCGATCCATTGGACCAGCTAGTGGCGGTGACCCAGGGGATGTGGGCAGCTCTCCAGTGGTGGACCATTCCAGTTCATCTGCAGGAGGGCATCCGTTTGTCGTCGAGCGGCGGTCTTTCTATCGACCGATGCCTCTCTGATGGGTTGGGGTGCCCATCTGGGGAACACCGGCGCCGACCTCTGGTCCCGAGGGAGTCGATGCCACATCAACCTGCTGGAGCTCCGGCGGTCCGCCTAGCTCTCACCGCCTTTGCTCCATTTCTTGAGGTCAAGTGGTCCGGGTCAGGCGGACAATACCCGACCATGTACTATCTAAACCGCCAGGCGGGGCGTGCTCCATGCTTCTATGCAAGGAAGCTCTCCGCATCTGGTCACTTGTGCCAACCTGGAGGTGGATCTCTAGCCATTCATGTGGCAGGAGCCTCCAACACCCTGGCCGATGCCTAAGCCAGATAGGGGCTGCGTCCACCAGTGGTCTCTGCTGCGGAGGTAGTACAAGATCTGTTCTCCCATTGGGGCACACCTCAGGTGGACCTGTTTGCCTCAGGGAGAATCGAAGCCGGGGCTATTCCATACCGCCCCCTCAGCAGGGCTCGCTGCAGAGGATGCCTCTCGAGGCAGTGGACCCGGGCCTCTTCTCGCCTTTCCCCATTCCCCTTGATACACAGAGTGCTTCTCAAAGCAAGGAGGGACAAGGCTGCAGGTGATTCTGATAGCCCCAGACTGGCCCGCCAGTTCTGGTACCCAGATCTCCTCAGCCTCAGCTCCAGGCTCCCGAGGCAGCTTCCAGCTCACCGGACCTGCTCTCAGTCAGTCAGGGAAGGTGTTCCATCCGGACCTTCAATCCCTGCACCTGGCGGCCTGGTTCCTGAGACTAGAGTTCCAGGCCTTGGGTCTTTCGGCGAGGTCCTCAATGTAGTTAGGCGTCCGTAAGGAGTTGACCAGGAAATGCTCGCCTTCAAATGGAAGAGATTTTCCATTTGGTGTCAGGGATAAGGGCCTTGACCCTTCCTCCTGTTCCTAGCGAGCATATTGGACTACCTGTGGTCCCTTTCTCAGCAAGGGCTTGAGGTCGGCGACCCTTAAGGTGCACCTGGCAGCCATCTCTGCTTACTGGGCGCGGGCCGGGGAGCAGTCGGTGGTGCAGGAGAAGGTGGTCTGGTGCTTTTTCAAAGGCCTTGATCACATTTCCCCTCCGGTGCGAGAACCTCCACCTCTGTGGGATCTACTGCTGGTACTGGCAAAGCTCATGGGCAAGCCATTCGAACCAATGCACAGGTGTGATCTCTCTCACCTGTCGTGGAAGACCGCCTTCTTGGTGGCTATCACGTCAGCCAGAAGGATGGAAGCGCTCCAGGCGCTTTCCATCGAGTCTCCTTACCTGGTCTTCCACAGGGACAAGGTTGTCCTGCGCCCCAACCCGAAATTCCTTCCGAAGGTGGTGTCGGAGTTTCACCTTAACCAGGTGATGACTCTGCGGTGTTCTACCCAATCACACCTGGAGGCCGAATATAGGCTCCATACTCTGGACCCTAGAAGGGCGCTCGCTTACTATAAGGAGCGCATGGCTGGAAGATCGGGAGAGGTTCGCCAGCTGTTTGTCACCTCGCTGAAGCCGCACCTGGCAGACCTGCAGCCAAGCGGACGATAAGCAGGTGGGTCACCTCCTGCATAGATCTCTGCTATAAGTTGGCGGGCATGGAGCCTCCCAGAGGGATAAGAGCTCATTCTTCTCGCCATGCTGCTGCATCGGTGGCTGCTTCCAGGGATGTCTCTATCCAGGAAATCTGCAGGGCTGCTACCTGGAAGTCAGCACACACCTTCATCACCCACTACCACATCGACCTTGAGTCACGCCGGGATGCTGGTTTTGGGGCCTCGGTTCTCCAGTCTCTATTCCCTAAGTAGGGGGTGTGCGCCTTGCCTCCCTCCTCCCGGAGAACTGCTAGGAGTCTGCCAGACAGTGTGGATGAACAACATATCCATGTCCCTAGAAATACAGGTTACTCACCTGTAACAGGAGTTCTAGGAATGGTATATGTTGTTCATCCACATAACCACCCGACCTCCCGGCTTGACGCGACACAGAGCTTCCAATGGGCGCAGATCTGGCGTCATGGGGCGGAGCCGAGAGTTTTACCACCCGGGTGGGTGGGAGGAGCCAGCTTGAAGACCTTCCAGCAAGATTTAAAGCAGCAAGGATACCTGCCAGACAGTGTGGATGAACAACATGTACCATTCCTAGAATTCCTGTTACAGGTGAGTAACCTGTATATCTCTGACTCCCTATCTTCATTGACCAATTATAGACACCTTCATAGTGCCTGTACCAAAGCCCTCAGATTGAGAAGTCTGAGTATTTTGCTTCCACACTCCAAAACAACATTAATAACCTCTCCAAGTGCCAGCCCAGTTGCACTGAGGGTTGAGGTGCTGGATGCCACGCCTGGGTCACCAGGGGTTGACTGGGGTGGGAGAGGATCGAGCGTCCGGAGGATTGCTTTCTCTGTGGCGCCCCTGATGACGACCGGGGGGGGGCTCTACCAGAGGAATGGCAGTATAAGGGGACAGGGTGCAGCAGGCGGCACGCTGTGCCTAGGCGTCATAATGCGTCCGCCTCCATGGGGAAAACCAGGCAGAAAAATGGTGGAGTGAGGATCTCAGGGGCTGATAGCCACGCCTGGCCCCTCCCCGGTTTCCCAGAGGATCCTGCCACAGAGTGCGAGAATCCCTACCTGGCCGGCTCTGTGGGGGTGCCAGATCAGGCCCGGGTGGGTGCAGGTGCCGGCGGACGGAGATCCATGCCGCTAAAGAGGAGGAGAAATAGAATATTAAAAAAAAAAATCTCCAAGTTCCGGAAGGTATCCATTTCCTTTTCACCCCTCATACCCAGTCTCCCTCTCCTATTCTCAAGGTCGGTGACACCCTTATCTTTGATCCTTTTGCTGTTGCCATGTCTTTTAACATCTACTTTACTACCTGTGCCCTTTCTCTGTCTCTCTCCTCCTCTACTCTCCTTCCATCCCTCCCTCTCTCTCTCTGCATTCCTCTCCTTTCTTTTTCCTTCTCTCCTGTCACTCCCTTTGTCTCCCTAAAGGCTCTGCTTGCCCTTAATCATCTGAAGTGAGGTAGTCCAGATGGCCTTGACCCAAAGCTTCTCTTTTTCTCTGCACCTTCCATTGCACTGCCCATTACTCTCTTCCTCAATCTTTCCTTCTCCTCTGCTACTGTCCCTGATGTTTGGAAACATGATTTTGTCATACCTATTCACGAAGGTGGTGAGCCCACTGCTCCTGGTAACTTCTGTCCAATAACTCTCCTTGGGTAAGTTATAGGAAAACATTGTTCTTTCTTGGCTCACCTTCTTTCTTGATGACTCCTCCTTTTTCACACCCTTCCAATTTGGTTTTAGGAAATCCCCCACCACTTCTACCTCCCTCCCTCCTTCGGCTCACTGACTCCATACTTACAGATACGGATCAAGGACTGATTACTTCTGCCATATTTGTTGATCTTGCTAAAGCTTTTGACACTGTGGCGCATCCCCTCCCACTGGACAAACTTAAAGCAGCAGCCTTTCTGTCTCTTCAGTTAATTGGTTTTGTGCTTACATTTATGGATGGTCTCAAGCCGTCCGGATAGGAAAATCCATTTCGTCTCCACTTCCCATTAACTCAGGTGTCCCTCAGGGTCTGTCCTGGGTCCTATTCTCCTTTCTGTATTCTTAAATGACCTCCCTAATGTCTGTTCCTCTGCATCCATTCATATGTACGCTGATGGCACAGTTCTTTTTGCCTCTGGCTCCTCTTCCCATGACCTTACCTCCAGGCTGCAGTTAGATTTTGGCAGCATTCAGCACTGGTTCAAGGATAACCATTTATCCCTCAATGCCAAAAAAAGAGTCACCCTGACTTTTGGCACCTCACAGAGGTTTGCCAGGCTTGCTTCTCTTCCTTTATTTAACACCCTTGATGGTGCTTAGAAGGAGTTTCCTCCTTTAAGTACCTCGGGGTCTGCCTTGACGGGCATCTTGATTTCTCAGTCCATATTGATGCAATTCACTGTAAGCTACACCCTAAGCTTGGAGCATTGTACAGGAATAAAGCAAGTACTCTGCCTCCTGCCTGCCAAGAAATTGTAGTGAAAATGATTCTCCCTATCTTTGACTACGGTGACTTATTTTACGGCACTGCCCCTAAATCCTCCCTTGCCAGACTGAACCCCCTTTTTCATTCTTTTTGTTTGCTTTAGATTGCATGCCCCCCCACCACCACTACCCCCTCATACTCCCTACTGCTCTCTTTACTCAGCTGTTTCTCTCCCCTCTCTTGATGCTAGGCACCTTTCCCACTGTGAATCTTTTATATCCAAATTCTGGTTCAGCTCCCTTCCCTCCTTCTTCCTCCTATGCGCTCTGCAACAGTGTTTCCCCTTCTCTCTCTATTCCGTCATGAAAATCTACTGTTGGTCAATCTGCTTTTTCTTACCGATTTCCTAAACTTTGGTCCTCCCTTCCCCCTTCCCCCTTCTATTCGATCTGCCTCTTCTCCTCCCTCCCTAAAGTCTCTTCTTTTTCAATTTTGTTATACTACCTGCAACTGTCCATGACCCTCTCTTCTTACTTCCTTTCTCTAGACATATAAGATCTAATTTATAATTAGTTATGCTTCTTGTAGTAGTACTATATTTTTGAAATTAACAGTATGTCTTTCCTAGTTAAACTTTTAAATTAATAAATAACTCTGCCCTTTAATAAAGGCAGGAGCCATTTCTTGAAACGATGAGACAGAAAGTGATGTCATGGTTGGGGAAGTAAGCAAAAAGACATGACAGGGTGCCTATTATGCTGATCTAACTGAATGCCCAGGGCTATAGTAAGGCATGAAGACATAGCCGTCAGCCCTTGAAAGTGTTTTATTGCACTTCTAAAATGGGTACATTGAGAAAAGTTAAAAAGCAAAAAAAAAAAAGCTCCAATTTTGTTTTTATTAAAAACAGTTATTTTCTTTTGTTAAAAGTATCTGGTAAAAAATAGTCCGTCCCCCAGCTGCCAAGCATCATTCTATCCATACATTCAGTAGATGGAATGTTTGTTTATCATGGAATGCAGGAATTCAGACTTCTGCAGAATTCTACTGGCCGAATGTGCACCTCTTCCCACGCAAGCACACACAACAGAAGGCCTCAGTAAAGAGAGGGCTTAAATTTTATCTGAGCAGGGCAAGCAGAAAAGATGTCCCTGGTAGACAGGTAAGAAAAGGGAGAGGGGTTGTTTCCATGGTCAGAAAAGAAGCCCCAAGAAATAAAACTATGAGTAGTACTTCCTTTTTATTTGTGTGATGAAGGGACTGCGATGGAAAAGTGTGTTTAATCAATTTGTTTGTATCTTGAGGTAGCTGTGTTTTAGGGCCTAGATGATTTTTTTTAGTGAGTAGAGGTGGATGACAGTATTTGTAACTGTTTTGTTGAATATTCTTCACTAAAAATGTATTTACAAAAAAAGGTGGCAGCCGCGTTTGTAATGGCAATCAGGAATTTTTGAAAAAGGTGTTTTCTCCCAGTTTAAATACCAAAAAAGTGACTGTATCCTGCCACCTGGAAAAATAGTCCCTAAGAATTAATCCACGTGTGATTGGTATTATGCACATACAAATTTCAGGAATACAGTACTGAGCTGTTTTCTGACATTTGTTGTGCATAATATACTTTGTGATACTGCCAGTGCGGTTGAGCTTTCTGCGCCCCCCACCCCAACAACAGATAATGCAGATAACACTTATGTTATGAACAGACAAATACTACAAATGTAGTATTACCGTGATGTGTGGCATTTCTTGCTCATCATAACATACGTTGTCACAAGGTACAACATGCTGTTATGTCACTCCCTCATCTTGGCCCCCCTCCCAAACGCACACACACAGTACTTGGAGCATATGCTGCTGGAGACGATTGTGAACCAGCAGGCTTGTGTTGCTCATTGTAATGTTGGGGCTCCTCCTGTACTGGCTTATGTCTTCCCTGTCGTGGAGCTGCTTGGTGTGGCCCGTTGTGCTGCAGCCCAGCACAGTTCGGCCATCGACCGCCCGCCCAGCATCGCTCACCCCCGGCAGCACAGTAGTTACAGCACTGACAGGGAGAGAGACACAGCGGTCTGTCATCGGGAACTGAGCAGCCCAGTACTTACAGCACTGACAGGGAGAGAGACACAGCGGTCTGTCATCGGGAACTGAGCAGCCCAGTACCTACAGCACTGACAGGGAGAGAGACACAGCGATCTGTCATCGGGAACTGAGCAGCCCAGTACTTACAGCACAAGCTGGTGAACCAGGAGATCTAAGTTCACATTTCACTACAGGTAGTATCCCCTGTCTGGCTGTTAAACTCCTCCAGTCCCCTCCATTCTCCCGCTGTGAGTATGGCACATAGAGAGAGAGACACCAGCAGTAAGAGAGGCAGTTGTCCCGCAGCTAAATTCACTACCCCATCAGTACTGTTCTCCAGGGAGCCTGTGAGAGAGAGAGAGAGCGAACGACAGAGAGTCAGGCGGTCACATTTGTTTCTGGCTGTCTCCTGCTTCACCACTCGCTGTCTCTCTCGCTCTCTGTCTCGTACCATTATGGCAGGGGATAAGACATCTGATGTAAGGAATGCTTTGGGAGGTGACAGGGGCAATACAAACACTCAGATCTGTCTCTCACCCGCATCAGGAATTTTACCGGAACTGTCACTGCAGCGAGCCACGCCATCTGACAACTGTTGGGTTCACCACTTCCGTACCCTATCCCCCCAGTATCATTCTCCCCCTATACCAGCACTTTTATCTGGGTCTCTTTCTCTCTCCTAGTTGGCCACTTGCTTGCTTACCAGTACGGGTGGGGCTGCAATACAACTCTGTCTCACTCTGTACCACTTGCTCTGGCTGCCTGTTTCCAACAGAGAAGCAGGGGCAACAAGCCACATGGAAACCTCCACGGCTCAGTGTTTTGGGGCGTTGGCACGCGTGGCTCACGCTCTGTCACTCAGACAGGTCAGTGGGACATGCTTCAGCACAGGGCACTTAATGTTGCTCAGGGAGACAGGGCTGCTGGCATTGGTAGATTAGGAAAAACAAATTCAGTTGCTGAAACACCATGGGGTGAGACCACAGTGCAGCACTCTATCGCTCCTCTACTGTTTTAAATGGCTGCTTTTCAGGTCTGATTCTCCCACTATATAACGAGTGCCACACTGCCCCAGGATATTGATTCAGGGAACATCACAGCAACTGTGCATATACAGGCATTTAATTTATGGTCACCTGATGGTGTTTCACCAATTGCATTTCTTCTTTTTTCCTAACTCGTGTTTTAAGTAGTGCTTAATATGGACACTGTCAACTCCCTTAGGCTTGAAAGTGTTTCTGGTTTAAAAGACTAATGTTCTGATTGGCCACATTCTATAGAGAGTGCTGATATAGCTGGTAGTTTGACTCTGATTCCTTTTTTCTTTTTAAAAGTGAAAAACAGATTGCCCCATCATACTGGTGTTACCACACAAAAAACGTGTTTGTTCACAGTCCTTAATCAACACTTACTGCATCTTTCTTGAACTGTACTGCATCATGAGTGTCTGCACTGTTTAGGAGTGTTCCTTACATTTGTAAAGTATGTAGTAAGAGTAGATCAAGGATTTGAAACACAACAAGGTTGGATATAACTACATCATAAGAATGCATTTCACTTCTACATAAAAAGAAAGCATATAAAACAACCAGCAATGTCAATGAATTTTAAAGAAGGTAAGCGATCAAAAAATATAGGTTTTTAACCTGAAGTAGTGCAGTGCAAAAAGGGTTGACCTCGTCCCTTTAACTACACACAGCTTCCCCAACTGTGACATTAGTTTCCGTCTTAAAGAGTCTATGAAATAGCTGCTCTTCTGATGTAAAGGGGAGACTCATGCACAGTGGCCTACATAGTCGGACTGTCCATGAAAAGTTCTTTTAAACAAGACATTGGGCTTACCTGTCGCTGGAAGCAGTCCAGAGGTGCAGTTGACTAAGTCTGCGCCATAGTTATACTACACTGCTGCCATTTTATGGAACCTTGTGATGTCATGGGGGGAACAAGCTATGCCTGGCTACATGTAGTAGTAAATTAGATCGTTTTTATTCTGAAATATCTAGTTTATTTGTTGTGCTGCTTATTATTATATTTTGTATACTGTATGTTTTGTAGGGTGCCCAGAGACTGCAGGATTGGGCATCTAAGAAATAAAAATACTACTTCTAGTAAGGCACAGCTTCTTTCTCTGTGACATAAGGTCCCAAAAATGGTGATAATGTAGCCAAGTGTAGGGAAGCTTCTTGGCACGGGCAGGCAGACTGTCACAGTGGGGGCATGAAGCTGGTATCAAGAAAAGGGAAGCGAGGGAGGCAAGATCTAGTTTAGATGGGGGTTGTCCAGGAATACGGGTGCGTGATTACTAGGGGTCCCACCGACAGTCATTAGGTGCTCAATATCCAGTACTCAAAAGATTTTGCCTCTTGCCCGGTGGTGCTGCGGATTGAGGCACTGGACGCCACACCTCACGCCATGCTGGTGACCTGGGTTCGGGAACAACCTCGAGTCATCAGGGAGCCAGCTGTGGGGGAGGGTTGGAGCAGGATTTCCCCTCCGGGGTGGACGCCCGCTCCTCCATAGTCCCGCATCCATTGGGTGGAGGCCCGATGGGCGCACAGGCGGTAGGAGCGGTGACGCAAGTCTGGGGTGGGGTGGAAGGGGTCACCGGATCCTGGCATGTCTGCGCACCTCCATGCATGTGTATGCCATGACCCCGGGAAGGGGAAGAAAAACGTAAAAGAAAAATTGTATATGGGGGGGAAAAAGCTTTTGCTTCTAGACCAATGGTTGCCCAACTGCCTTAGGTCACTGCCCCATTGTTTCTAATTTGACTTCGCCAACCCCTGACAAACTGGGAATAATGACTTGTTGCCTGGAATTAGTCCAGCAATGTTAAAAGAAGGATCTTCTTTGAGAATATCTCTTTCATCAGGCCATGCCTATGTAACTATAGCCGTCAGGCACTAGGACCACACACAAACGTTTTTGCAAGCTAGGGGCCACCCACGATGACATCGTACATCGACACGTCCCATATAAACGTGGGTGGCCCCTTCCCTCCTTAGTTCTTTTCCCACCGTTGACCATACTGACTGGACCCTCCGCGGAGATGCCGCTGCTACAGTTAACTGCTACTCAGTATTTTCAGATCTTACTTCGAGAGGGCTCTTGCAGTAGGTAATTACATATAGGATTGGCGCCTGGCCGGCAGCAGGACCCACAGAAAAATTTCTAGCTATCAGTCCTGGCGGTAGCCTTCCGTCAGGTGACCGGCGTCATCTGACGTCGGTATAAAGGGGCGGTCCCAGACGCCCGCCTTCCAGTTCTTTCCCGCCGTCAGCTCATGCAGCGCCTCGCGGTTAAGTTCTTATCGCTCAGTCCCGTTACTTCGTCGTTTTTTTCCGAAAAAGTTTTCAGTGTAGAATTTTATTCTTCTTTCATCAGGTGAACATAAGTTTATGTCGTCCCCTTCAAAGAATAAGTGCGACTCGTGCGGCGCCCAACTGCCTCACAAAGACGGTCACTCCCTCTGCCTTTTCTGTCTAGGCCCCGACCACGCGGTCGACAAGTGTCCGCACTGCCTTCGATTCAACGCGCCCACCCGCAGACGACGCCAGCAGTCCCTCGAAGCCCATCTCCTCAAAAAGAAGATGTCCGCGATGGAGAAGGAGTTGAAGAAACCCGGCAGGCGTCGACCTCTCCCTGAAGGGCACAAAGCGGGACAAGGAAAGGCACCAGGAGAAAACCTCCTCCTCGCGACTCCGGCCCGGAGTCCGCAGCGAGTAACATCCCCTCCGTGGGATCGCCCAGCGGCAGCCTCAAGGCTTTGGAGGCGTCGGCCCGCCCGTCGGGTTCCGCCTACTGGTGCGGCGCCTCCCGCCGGCAGACGTCGGCTCCTCCGCGTCCGCCCGGAAAACCGCTAAGGCGCTCGACCCTTGAGGCGGCCACGGCAATGTCCTCCTTGGACGGGCCTCTTCACACCCTCGGCCCGTCTCCGACGAGGGACTCCCGAAGTCGGACGCCGGCTCCTCTGGCGTCCGCCGGGATACGGCCTCTAAGCCACACGTCACCGATGTGCGCCGGGCCTCGGAGCCTACTGAAGACCCTGCTTCGCCTGTCATACCAGGTTCCCTGCAGCCTTTGCTGCCGTCAGGGGAGCCCGAGCCCCCCCTGCCTGACCCCGGGGATTTTTCTCCTCCATCCCCGGACGAGGCTCGGGATCCTGGGCTACCATCCAATCCTCTTCCTTCAGAGCCGGATCTGACGCTGGCTCCCCTGACGCCGGCACCAGCTCCTCCGATGCCGGCAGGGGATATACCTCTTCCATTGGGCCCTCCACCCCACGGGCCTATCCCAGCGGATCCGCCCGTGGAGTACCCGGCTGGGCCGTCTGCTCCGGCAGCTCCTCCAGTGCTTGGGTATCTGCCGTCCTATCCGACGCCGGTTTTCCCAGGTCCTCAGTATCCTGCACCGCAGTACCCGGCGCCGACTCCTCCGACGCCGCAGTACCCGGCTCCGGTATTCCCGCAGCCGGGTTACAGATACTCCCCCTATGGATTTCCTCTGTACAACTATCCCCCTCCTCCTCCTCCACCGCCCCCTAGGCCGCCGGTGGATCTTCAGGAGACTCTTGCCTCCTGGTGGGCTGGGGCCAAGGCTCAGCTCACCAAGGAAGTCGAGAGCCGTCTTATGGCGACGGTGTCACCCCCGGCTCCCGTACGCCCCAGACGGCACACTCCCTCTCCTCCTCCGGATTCCCGGTCCCTTCCCTCGGGATCCAGAGAGGGGCAGGACATGCGTTCTGGGATTCCCCCCAAAGAACCCGTTCCTCCCCCTAGTCGAGTCAGGGAGTCTTACTCTGCTTCAGATTCTTCCTCTTCTCTCTCGGACTCCTCGGAGGCTTCCGATGGATGTTCCGAGAAAGACGACGGGCCACGCTCTCCGTCCAAGCCCCGGCCGAGGACTCCTCCGAAGTCTCCTCCAGAGGATCCTTCCTTCATGGGTTGCTCAGGAAGATCCAGGAGGTCCATCAGTGGCACTCCTTAGGCCAAATCCTCAGCGTTAAGCTTCATGAACTCTGGACACCCTTGCGGCTCCTACCCTAGTGCCACCCTGGATCGAGCCTCACGCCCACCTTGTTTCCACGATTTGGAAGCAACCGTCAGCTTTAGCCCCAGTTCCCAGGAAGTCAAACAGGCTATACCAGGCTCCGGAGGGTGTAGACTTTTTAGACTCTCACCCCCGTGCAGACTCGGTTATGATTAGCGCCGCTCACGGCCGGTCAGCACACCCAAAACACTTGAGCTCGTCTCCCCCGGATAAGGAATCTCGCCTTCTGGATCAGTATGGAAGGAAGAGCTACGCTTCTTCCACACTGGGGATTAGGGCCCTGAACTGTGTAGCGCATATGGGGGATTACCAGAAGGCTGTCCTTACCCAAGCGGAATCTAAGATAGACTCTTTGCCTGACTCCTAAGTCAAGCAGGAGTTGGCCGACCTGGTCCGTTCTGCTTGTTCGGCCAGTCGTCATATTTTGAGGACGACCTACGACGCAGTGGACACCGCAGGACGGAGTTCTGCCTTTGCCGTCAGTCTTCGGCGTCATGCATGGCTCCGTGTGTCAGGTCTGGTCCCGGAGGTGCAGTCAGCGATCCTAGAAACACCTTTCAGGGGTTCTGTGCTTTTCAGTGGTGATGTCAAGGACATCATCACTGATCTGCAGGAGAAGGGGACGGCCCTTAAATCTGTTGATTCAATGTACCGTCCCCATCCCCCACAGCGCCGTCCCTTTCACAGACGCAGCCGGCCTCAAGCGAAACCTCAGGGAAGGCGGGCCACTAAACGTCGGGCCCCCACAGCTGCCAGGCTTCCGCCACCCAAAAAAGCAACGGGTGCCCCAGCTGTGGCGCTGCCTCACACCGCCTGACTCCTTCCCTCTCCCACAGCCTCCGGCAGCCCCGGAGGAACCGGTAGGAGGGAGGTTCTCCCCCCACCTTCCGGGTTGGGAAAGGATAACGTCGGATTCATGGGTGCTTCAGATCATAGCAGAGGGGCACTCCATAGAGTTTCTACAGAAACCTCCGCGTCACCCCCCTCTGAACTCCGTTTACTCAAGGGACCATCTTCCTTTGGTCAGGGACAAAATCTCGGCGCTCCTTGCGAAACAGGCTATAGAACCCGTTCCCCCTTCACCTCCACGGGACGGGTTACTATTCCCACTTCTTCCTTGTACCAAGGAAGACAGGAGATCTCAGACCTATTCTCGATCTCAGCTCTCTGAACCTGTATGTGGAATACAAGAGGTTCAGGATGCTTTCCCTTCAAACCCTTTTGCCCCTGCTTCGGCCGGGCTAATGGCTTTGTGCACTAGATATGTAGGACGCGTACCTGCACATCCCCATTCGCCCTTCGCACCGGAAGTACCTCAGGTTTGCATTCCAGGGGGTCCACTACCAATTCCGGGTGCTCCCGTTTGGTCTTTCCTCGGCCCCCTGAGTCTTTACCAAATGCCTGGCGGTGGTTGCGGCCCACCTGCGTTCTTTGGGAGCTCAGGTTTTTCCCTACCTGGATGACTGGCTCCTGGCAGCCTCATCCAGGGAGGAACTCCTGCATTTTCTCTCCCTCACCCAGCAGGTTTTCACTGGCCTGGGTATTACCATCAACCATTCCAAGTCTCACCTGGAGACTTCACAGAGGCTCCAGTTCATTGGGGCAATTCTCAACACATCACTGTGCAAGGCCTTTCTGCCTCTGGACAGGGGGGCCTCCCTCCAGTCACAGATTTCCCTCCTGTCGGAATGCAGGAGGGTCCCGGCGAGGTCAGTGCTTCGTCTACTGGGGCTTATGGCGGCGGCCATCCCGACGGTTCCGGCCGCGCCTCCACATGAGAATCTCTCAGTGGACTCTCCGATCTCAGTGGGATCAACGGGTAGACGATCTAGATCATCTAGTTCTGATCTCCTCGCCAATGGTAAGAGACTTGCAATGGTGGATGGTTCGAGAGAACCTATTCCGGGGGGTCCCCTTTTTTCATCCTCCCCCCGATCAGACTCTGACCACGGACGCTTCAGGCGAAGGTTGGGGAGCCCATCTGGGTCCTCACCGAACCCAGGGCCTATGGTCAAAGATGAGGTAGTTCTCCATATCAGCGTGCTCGAGGCTTTGAGCAGTGCTGTGTGCTCTCAGGCCCTTCACCAATTCATCCTTCCTGGTCACCTAGCTGTCCAAGCGGACAACATGTCGCGTGGTGTGGTACATCAACAAGCAGGGAGGACTCGGTCCTACCGCTGTGCAGGGAAGCGATGAGGGTTTGGGATTGGGCAACGCTTCACAACCTTCACCTCACGGGCGATCCATGTTCCGGGAGTCGAGAGTGTCTGTAGACAGACTAAGTCAGTCGGCTCTACCACACGAAAGTGGAAATGGACAAAAAGTTCAAAAAGCATCTTCCAGATTTGGGGACTCCTCAGATAGACCTGTTCGCTTCCTCCCAAGCATAAAGCTTCCAATCTTTTGCTCGCTCGTTCCAGAGCGAGGCGCTTTCTGGAATGACGCTCTATCTCTAAGCTGGAAGGACAGATTCGTCTATGCTTTTCCTCCAATTCCTCTGGTCCCTCGTGTGTTACAGAAGCTGGCTTTAGAAGGAGCGAGAATGATTCTGATCGCTCCTTTCTGGCCCAGGCAAATTTGGTTCTGTCTTCTACAACAATACTCAGAGGTTCCTCCTCTTCCTCTTCCTTTATCTCCAGGATTGCTGACCCAGGATTGGGGGACCCTGGTCCATCTGGGACTCAAGTCCCTTCATCTTCATGCATGGCTCCTGCAGACTTAGCTCAATCTCGTTTTGGCATTTCTCCTAAGGTGGCTGAGATTCTGGTGGAGGCTAGAAAACCCTCCACTAGGTCCACCTACACCATGAAATGGAAAAGATTTTCTATCTGGGCTGCGGCCAGGAACGTGGAACCCTTTTCCTGCCCTGTGACCATTCTGCTTGAGTACATGCGTCATCTTTTTGACCTGGGTCTCAGTCACTCCTCTTTGAAAGTCCATTTGGCGGCTGTTTCAGCCTACCATGTCCCTTTCACTGACAAGGCATTTGCCCAGCTGGAGGTATCCAAAACTTTCCTCAGAGGGGTCCTTCATCTCAGGCCCCCTGTCCGGATTCCAGCTCCCCCTTGGGACTTGAACTTTGTCCTCGAGAAACTTACCCTTCCTCCTTTTGAGCCTGCAGCTTCCGCAGACTTGAAGTTTTTATCGTGGAAGACGCTCTTCTTGGTGGCCATTACTTCTGCTCACAGAATTTCCGAGCTCCAGGCCCTTATGTGCAAAATCCCTTATCTGATTTTTCACAAAGAACAAGTAGCTCTTCGCACGAACCCTAAGTTTCTCCCGAAGGTGGTAGCGGAATCTACCTTGAATCAGTCTATTGAATTACCTGCCTTCTTCCAGTACTCTAATCAAGGAGAATACCTGCTCCATACCATGGATGTTCACAGGATCCTGAGCTACTACCCGATAGGGACGAAGGATCTCAGAAAGATTGATCAGTTGTTTGTCTCTTTTGCTCACAAAGAGAAGGCAATGCTGTCTCTAAGCAATGCCTATCAAAATGTTGGCCCATTGCATCACTTTCTGTTATGACAAGTACAACAAGACCCTACCGGGTCAAGTCAGAGTTCACTCCACTCGTGGAGTAGCAACCTCTGCGGCTTGTTTCAAGAACGTGTCTGCGGCAGACATCTGTGCTGCCGCCACTTGGACTTCAGTCCATACCTTTACTAAACATTACAATTTGGACATTGCCTCTCGCCGTAGAGCAGGCTTCAGGTTAGCTGTCTTGCAAGGCCTCCTTTCTTGAGACCGGCTAGATTATTGGCTACTTTTTGGAGTAGTTCCTCCTCCTGGTGCCTTTCATTTGTTCCAGACCGCTTGGGATTCTGTCCTATATGTAATTACCTACTGCAAGAGCCCTCTAAGTAAGATAGTACAGTTACGTAGAACTTACCGTAACAGTAGATCTTGAGAGGCTCTTACAGTAAATACTCTCCACCCTCCATCCCCCTAAGCTTTTCTAGCCCTTTTCCATTGAGGAAATGTCTGCTTGTCCATCCGGGGCCTTCCGGGCCTGTGGCGGGAAAGAACTGGAAGGCGGGCATCTGGGACCGCCCCTTTATACTGACGTCGTATGACGCCGGTCACCTGACGTGGGGGGGGTCCCCGCCAGGGACTACTAGCTAGAAATTTTTCCGTGGGGTCCTGCCACCGGCCGACGTCGGTCCTATATTTAATTACCTACTGCAAGAGCCTCTCTCGAAGATCTACTGTTACGTTAAGTTCTTGCGTAACTGTGCTTTTCTTCTCTCCCTAGTTCACCATCACATTCTATAGGTGATTGCTGTTGTCATGCATGTCGTCTAAAGAACCCATGAAGCTCTTTAGATACTGCGAATACAGTGAAAAGATTTACTCGGTTGACTTGAGCAGTGTCTCCGTGTGCTGCCTCAGCATGACCCCATAACATCAAGGCCTGTGAGACCTGCCTAAAGTTCAACACAGCAACCTGGTGACGCTGAAAGAATGCCCTGGAAACTCAACCTTTGAAAGCAGCAGGTAGCCAAGATGGAGAAAGAGCTCCAGGAGAAGAGTTCTACCACTTTGCTGGCCCGATCCTCGGGCTCCCATTCATCTAAGTCCCAGGAGAAATCCTCCAGGCAACATAAACACAAACACCGGGAGAGGGAGAGAAGCAAAAATAAAATCCTCCCTACATTCTCGGTCACCTCTTCATATGGCGGCGACTGCCGTAGCCAGCATCGACAGCTTCGGCAACGATACCACTTGCTGCCCAGACCTCAGAAGCTACTAGGTCAGGACAAGCTATGAGTACCGCCAGGCCTATTATGGCTGGTGAAGGACCGTTGCCATTGAGGACGATGCTGCTCTGTCGACCTATCAAGGCGTACCTGCAGTGCAACCAAGCACTGACATGCAGGCGGTGCTGTCCTCCTTTGTGGACATGCTCCAGCACCTGCTACCTCCTCCTTTTCCTGTTACAGGTGCAGTGTCAGTGGGGTACTCCAGACAAACCTCAGTGTCGACGCCTACTAGGTCGACACGCCAATAGCCTTCTAAGGCGCAAGTGACCTCTTCAGTTCCCTTGTTGAGGCCTACAGAGCCTGTCAGTGAGGATCAGGAATACAACCCTGGCATCATATTGCACGAGAAAGAGGAGGAGCAGACGGAATATGTGGAGAGCTCTTGTGAGAGATCCAACTCCACTATCTCCACAGGGAGTGAGGACTCTACTGTGTACACTCCAAGGTCCCCACTGAAGACCCCTCAGTCATCTCCATGATGCAGCAAATCCAGGCTGCCATGGGGGTTGAAACTGAGGAGCAAGATATTGCAGAAAGGAATTTGGCTGAGTTCTTAGAACTACCAGACTCCCCACCTGTTATCATCTGTCCTCTGTTGCCTACCCTCGAGGATGTCACTCTGGCTGCCTGGCACAGGTCAAATATGATTCCTGCCATTCCAAGGAAAGCAAATCAAATGTACCAGGCTCCCTCAGGAAAGCCCTTCTTTGCAGGCCAACCTGAGGCTGATTCAGTTGTGATAAATGCAGCCCATGATAGGTCTAAGGTGCCTAAACACCTTAGCTCTCTCCCTCCTGACAGAGAGTTCAGGAGATTAGATGTCCTGGGGAAAAAGACCTTTGCTTCTGCTACCTTGGGCCTGAGAATTGCAAATTACCAGGCCCATATGGTGAAATACCAAAATACCCTCTGGAGGAAAGCTAAAGCATCGCCCCAAGCCCGCCCAGAAGGTACTCCTGAGCAGGAGTTACTAAAGGCCCTCCAGATGGAGGGGGAGGGAAGAGGTAGGTAAACATCTGTTAAGGTCTACCTGCGATATCTCTGATGCCTTGGCTAGGGCAGCAGCTTCTGCTGTCTGTCTAAGAAGGTACTCTTGATTGAGGGTGGCATGATTTGCTAATGATGTGCAGCAATCCATCTTAAATGCCCCATTCAGAGGATATAAACTGCTCGGTGCAGACATACAGGATATCCTCTCAAACCTACAGGTTTCGGGCAGGACTTTGAAATCAGTACACTTCCTCTACCATACACTGCCAAGGAATAGGCAGAGGGTGTCCTTTCTTCCAGTTACCACCAGACTCCATTCAGAGGCCAGATAACAGAGTAAAAGCAGAGGAGAATCGGCTTTGCCCACTCAAAAGCCCCTAGAGGTGGGAATGCAGCTGCAGCTGCAGGACCTGCATCTACCTGACTCATTCTTAGATCCCCATCCACCAGTACCTTTGAAGGTGGTAGTAGGGGGTTGCCTTTCCCTCCACCTAGACCAGTGGAGGAGGATCACATCAGATGCTTGGGTCCTGCAGATAATAGAACAGGGCCATGCCCTAGAGCTTCTGGAGTCACCTCCTAACCATCCACCAACTCCTTCATACTATCCTCCAGAACACGTACTGGTGTTGCTAAAGGAAGTACATACCCTAGTAGAGAAAAGGGCCATAGAACCAGTTCCTTTTGGGGGGGGGGAGTGTACAGAAAAGGGCCTTAGAACCAGTTTTTTGGGAATGGGGGGGGTCTGTTCTCATTACATCCTAGTTCCCAAATGCACAGGGGCTCTGGGGCCCATTCTGGACTTAAGGAATCTGAACCTTTGTTCAGTACAAGAAGTTCAGAATGATTACTCTACAAGGCCTATTGCCACTTCTACAAGGAAGGGACTGGATATATTCCCTGGATATGCAGGATGCTTATCTGCATATCAAAAGATGTGTCCACCTCACAGGTGGTAACTCTGGTTCCTTTTCCAGGGAGAGCACTACCAGTTCAGGGTAGTGCCCTTTGGCTTATCATCTGTGTCACGGGTCTTTATCAAATGCTTTGCAGTAGTGGTAGCAGCCCTCAGGAGAGAAGGACTGTATGTCTTCCCCTACCTGGACGACTGGCTGCTCAAAGCTCACTCTAAAGAGCAGCTTTACCACATCCTTACACGTTCCAGGCAGCTGTTCAGTGCCCTGGGGATCACGATCAGTCTGTCCAGATCAGTCCTGACCCCCTGCCACTGCCTGCAAATACATAGGGGCAGTTTTGGACACTGCTCAGGGCCTATCCTTTCTGCCCCAAGACAGGGCTGAACGCCTAATTGAACAGGCCCAGGTGGTCTACAGCAACAGATATGTCACAGCCAGGACATTCCCGAGATTGTTGGGTTTAATGGCAGTAGCCATTGTTACGGTACCATTGGTTAGGCTGCATGTGAGGATTCCCCAGTTGACATTAAGGGTCCAATGGAATCAACGCACCAACGACCTAGAGCAGAAAGGTGCTTCAGTGGTGGATGGAGCCTGATCATTTACTGAAAGGAGTTCCTTTCCTGATTCCTTCCCCTCATCAGATTCTCACTATAGATGCCTTGGGGATAGGCTGGGGGGCACATCTTGGATCTCATCAGCCTCAGGGAACCTGGGCGAAAGTGGAGAGCACCCGCCACACAAACGTCCTAGAAATTAGATCTGTTCTGTACTGCCTACAAGCCTTCCAGACCCATCTATCCCTGGGACATCTGCTGGTACAGACAAGACAACATTAGTGTGGTGCAGTACATAAACAAGCAAGGGGGAACTCATTCCTACGCCTATGTAGGGAAGCAGTGAGGGTTTGGTATTGGACTCTGGAGCACTGTCTAGAATGGTCAGCAGTGCATGTTACAGGCATCCAAAACATCTTGGCAGACAGGCTAAGCAGGTCGCAGTCCAGAATGCATGAGTGGGAACTTCTGACCTCGGTAGCAGAAGAACTGTTCGACAGGTGGGGTCATCCAGAGTTGGACCTTTTTGCATTCCCACTCAACACAAAACTGCCACTTTTCTGCTCGCTTGTTCCAGGGCCTGGAGTTTTCTGGCGAAGCACACTGTCCCTCTTTTGGAAGGGGAGGTACCTTTATGCCTTTCCTCCCTACCCTCTAATCCAGAGGGTGCTAATCAAGCTCCATATGGAGGAGGACACACTGATACTCATTGCTCGCCTTTGTCCTCGTCAGATCTGGTTCCCCTTACTGCAGCAGTTGGCAGTGGAACCACGAGCCTTTGCCCTTGTGCAAGGGCCTACCGTCCCAGGAACAGGGAACCCTGGTTCATCCAGATCTCAGTTCACTCCATCTGCATCCCTGGCTCCTGAAGACACAGCCATTGCTAGGTTTGGGGTGCCTGAAAAGGTGACTGATGTTTTGGTGGCTGCCAGAAAACCTTCCATCAGAGCCACTTATTCCATGAAGTGGAAGTGTTTTGCTTTGTGGACCACTTCCCACCAACTGGATCCTTTTACATGCCCAATGAATCAGGTTCTAGAGTACTTGTTGTCCTTGTCTGATGCAGGACTGCAATACTCCTCTATCAAAGTGTACCTGGCTGCCATTTCAGCTTTCCATGTGCCTATTGCTGGTCGTACGGCTGCTCAACTGGAGGTAGCCGGTACGTTCTTGCGAGGCATTCTGCACTTAAATCCTCCTAGTCACAATACAGTTCCGACTTGGGATCTGAATTTTGTGTCAAGAGAAGCTTACTTTGGCCCCCTTTGAGCTGGCTGCAACCTGTTACCTATGCTTTCTGTCTAGGAAAGTGTTATTCTTAGTTACTGTATTATTTCTACTCGAAGAATTTCTGAGATTCAGGCTCTAATGTGTGAGTCTCCTTATTTGATTTTCCACAAAGACAGGGTGTTTTTGTGTACCTGTCCTAAGTTTCTACCAATGGTGGTAGTTGAGTTTACTTTGAATCAAACCATCCACCTGCCAGTTTATTTTCCTGAGCCTGCCAATCCAGGGGAAGCATTGCTCCTTACTTCAGATGTGCATAGAATACTTAGGTACTACATAACGCTGTACAAAGGACTGCAGGAAGCACTGCTGGCACTCCGTGTGCCAGACTAAGTGCGCCTGCTATTAGACCAATTTCAGGTTCACTGCCCCTTTCGAGGTCCCCCCCGAGTTTGTATCTTTAGTTGGGGGCTGAAGGCACAGCCCCCAAGAGAAGAACAAGAATTCACTGAATTCCCCTGGTGCCCTGATGGTGAGTGCACTCGGCGATGCAATCACCCCCGGATCCTGCAGGAAGTCCTCACAACTTTTTGTTTCCTTTGCCCCTGGGAAAGAGGATGTACCCATTTCTAAACAGTGTCTGTCCCAATGGTTGGCCAGCTGTATTACTTTCTGTTACAGGAAGTTACGGTAAGGAACTTCCTGGTGGTGTTTGTGGTGATTCCATCAGAGACATGGCCACTTCTTTTGCCTGTTTTAAGACTGTGTCAGCTACAGAGATTGGTGCTGCTGCAACCTGGAGTACTGTCCACACCTTCACTAAACACTACCATCTGGACATTGCATCATGAAAAAGGGCAGGCTCTAGCCTAGCTATCCTTCAGGGCCTGCTTTCATAGGCCCATAGGCTCCAGCCACCCAGACTGTTTTATTCCCAGTACTGCTTGGTACTCGTTCCATAGGTGTGGCCTGATGAGAGAGATCCTCGAAGAAGACAGAACAATTACATACTCACTGTAACAGTAGATCTTCAAGAAAATCTCATTAATCGACCCATACCGTCCACCCCCCCACCCACCCCGCCTCCCAGGAAGTAGAGCTCTATAACTCTTGTCTCTTTCTCCAAGGCAGTCTACCTGCTGTGTCCAGCCTCGTCTGGTAGCTGGAACCTTAGGTTCTCTATGGGTTCCCTACCGGGAGATCCTCTGAGCATGATCCCTGGCAGTAAACTGAGGAGAGAAGGGGCCGCCCACATTTATATGGGAGGTGTCAACGTAAGATGTCATCGTGGGTGGTCCCTAGTGGACTGCTTGCAAAAGTTTTTCCGTGTGGTCCTAGTGCCTGGTGGGTATAGTTCCTAGGTGTGGCCTGATGAAACAGATTATCTCAAAGATCTACTGTTATGGTAAGTACATAACTATTCTTTTCTCTCCGTTATCATGAAGCGATAAAGGGTTAACAGTTGACTGTAAGTGCACAAATGACCATAGTGTATCTACGGACAGTTTGAATTTCGTATGGATGGCTCAGAGACTAGAATGTGCCCCAGTATGTGCATGTTAATGTCAGCTGTATTTGTGCTCTCTCTCTAAAAAAACAATGAAATCTGAACTTTAAAAAATGAAATATATTTTTTATAAACAAAATCCTTTCAAGCATTTTATTTTAGCACATAACTGCTCTTCTTCTGCTCAGAAATCTCCCTTTCATCTGTCTCTTTGCCACTTGAAACTTACGCAGAATTAAAAATGGCAGCAAAATTCTCTCCCCTCCCTCCCCTGGGCTGTAAAGCAGGGCCATTATGGGGGGGGGGGGCTGCCCCACCAGTTCCCATTCAGGTAATGCTTTATGTGCTTAGGAAGGATGGAAAAGAGGGCTTTAGTCTTCCCTCTTCATTGGTGTATAATTTCTCCCACCACCACAACCACCAAAATGTTTCTGCCATGAGATTCTTACTCTAAAAGCACTTTGTGATGCGGGTATTATTAACCCGCAGGCAGTATAGAGTAGTGGTTTAAGGCTCTGAGCTGCAAATCTGGAGACCTGGCTTTGAATCCCACAGCCCCCACTTGCATACTGTGTGACCCTGAGCAAGTCACTTAACTTCCCTCTGCTCCCAGGTTGCACCTGTAAACAGGCTTTCAGCTTAGTGTGTCTCACCTGGTTAAACAATTGAGGAAAAAAAAATATGAAGGGTGGTGCACAAAACCAAATTCATTGCCTTTTTTTATATCACTAGTTTCCTTTTTGACTGTCTATGAACTATAGAGATTGGAGTGATTTCCTTTAAACATAGTATTTTTTTCCATTCTGTTTCTCTGCCTTCTCCCTCTTGGACCCCCAGCCCCATCACCCGGTTCCTCTGGACTTACCTTACCACCACCGTCTTCTGCCACAGGACTTGAGGAGGGTGTCTGGCCACTGGTGCAAAGCCTGCATGGGGCAGTCGTCACTCGTCACCGAGGGTGTTTTTTTTTTTTCCTGCCGATTTTTCTCCCCCTACATCCCCAGAGCCCCAGTGCAAGGACATACATGTGCATGGAGGCATGCACACTGTCTTGTCCTGAATGGTCCCGCCACCCGGCCTAACGTCTAGGGCCCCCCAATTGCCTGGACTACCATCATGCCTCCACATGGTGGTAGTCAAAGGCCGGGAGTACTCACCTCTCCGATCCGGGAGAGGAGAGCTGCCAGGTAGCTGCTCAGTCCTCACCAGTCCTCCCTTCTCCCCCTCGGCCGACCCCCAGCAACCCATGCTTATCACCGAACATGGGTTGCCGGTGTGGCAGGAGGTAAGGCGTCAGTGCCTCAGCCCTCCATGCCACTGGGACACAGCCTGAACACTGTATTTTTTTTTTTTTTTTATGTTTATTGAAACATTCAGGTACAGTACAAGCAGTAACATGAAAGCTGCATTGTATGTACATTTTATTCAACTGATAATGTCATCTCAAAGTTTCTATGCCATGTTATACATGTATGCATGAGCTAGGCATGTTCTGGTTGTAAATAAACTCTCTTCTGAACATTGTATTTTGACTCCATTTCCTCTTCCTACATCTCTTTCAACATATTAAAAAAATTATCTGCCTCACCCAGATCATTTGGCCTAATTGTAATTTTCTTTCCATATCTCAGTGTCTTCTATATACAGTGCCACGTAGCTCACTGGACTTTTTTTGTACACCAAGGAAGTTTAATCAAAATATCTTCATGTTAAGGAATTTGTTTTGCTTGTCATTTTTTGCCCGACTTGAGGTGGATAGAGGAAGATTTATTTATTTATTTTTGTTAACTATGTTAAATTAGCCTTTCTTGTCTTTTTGGTCTCCTAGGGAGGTTCCCACAGCATCCGCAATATTCAGCTCTGCAGTTACCCAGGAGGTGGACAATATAAGCCAAATCTCAGAACCTGCTAGCCAGGCATCGGGGGAAGGGGAGGAGGAGGAGGAGGAGGTGCCAGCGACAGACATTTACTTTGTGAGTACTGTTAAAATTTATACAAAAAAAAGTCATACAGACAGAGAGCAGTATTATTTATCCAGTTCAGGGGCCGTTTAAGGGTAACTTTGCCATACTCTTCTCACTGCATGTAAATGTAGTAGTTTTCGTTCTTCAAATTCAGAGAGTGGGATCCTTTCTAGCCAGCTTCCTACAACTAGAAACATCAGCCGCCTATCAGTAATACTGAATTGCCTGAATGTACAATTGTTAGTCATTATGAAATGGGTGTAAAAGATGCAGAAACCTGATTGGATGATGAGTTCGGAACCCAGTGCTGATATGACAGCAAATGAGCACTGGAAAAATATCTGCGACATCAGAGACCTCTTTACATTAAGTAGGCACAGCAGTATCGATACACCTCAGTTCACTTGTATATAAAAAAAAAAAAAAAAAAGTTTTTCCATCTACTGGCCAAACAGCAAAATTACAGTGGCTCAATAGGACTGCTTTTCTTTTTCTTTTTTAATTTTTATATAGTTACATTAAAATCCTTATTTTTTTTTTTTTTTTTTTTATGAATTGTAATGGACCCATTTCATAATCACAGTAAGACACTCCAGGGATAGGGTGCTGGGATAATGGCACTTCTCAGATCAGTGGCGACACTCTGACTCTGGCCTTGTGCTTCAGCCCACTTGAGGCACGCCAGTATCCCAGCAAAAAGCGCACCTTGTCGTGCCTTATTGTTTAATTCTACAGTCACTGAATGAAGGGGAAAACCAGCTGCTGTCCAAAAGTCACTGCTGGCATCGGCAAAACTCAACTGCACTTTACTTAGAAAACAAGTGGAATGTAAAAAGCCTTTCCATTGGTCAGAACTGTACTGATTTACATCTGCAGGAATTTTTTTCCAGTTCGCTGACAGCCGAGGCTCTTATTAGAGTTTAAGTCATCATGCCACAACTTATAACATTGCAGTCATTTTCAAAGCAATAGACTGTGATGTGGCTAGCAGGGGGTCATGATTTCTGAACATGCCTCAGTCGTAAGTGAACCGTAAAGGACACATTTTGTGCAACAGGCATAGAGAGAAGTGCCACAGAATAAAACTGGTATTTCTAGGGGTGTGGATATGGTGCACTATCCACACTCTGGCAGTCTTCCTTTCCCTTTAATGCCATACGAACGTCTTTAAGCTAAGCTGCTCCCACCCACCGGGGTGGTATACTCCTCGGCTCTGCCCTGTGGTGTCAGATCTTCCTTTCCACTGGAGGAGTCAGATCTCCTCCGTCGTAGCTCCATGCACTGTGTAGACCCTGAAGCTCTTTACGAATTGTGTCGTTTTTTTCGAGGACTTCGATTCTCAAAAATTATGGATCGTGAAGAAGCCCAGTCCAGTCCCAGTTTCAAGCGCGGTGTTGCCTGTAACCAGAAGATGTCTCTTATGGACCTGCACTCATCGTGCATTTACTGCCTCAGGGCAGAGCATGATGCTCAGGCCTGCAGCCTGTGTAAGTTGCTCAAGGAATGTTATGCCTGCCTCCTCCTCAGTTGATCAGACAAACGGGACCTCCCGTTTCGCTCCAAGGATGTGTGCATGGCTGTGTCTGAGGTTGTGGGCTCAGCCTCTCAGCTTGCAGCTATGGAAGAGGCGGCAGCCCAGGCTGTGGCAGGTGCTTCATTGGCATCCACGTTGCTCCCAGTCTGGTCCAGCATCGGTGCGTCCTTCACAGGCACGTTCTGTGAAATGTGCCAGTCCCTTCAAACTCTCAGGGAGGTCTCTTCCTGAGGCAAGAAAAAGAAGGGCAAGAAATCCCGCCATTGTTCGTGGGACCAGGAACAAGCATGCTTTTCTTGCTCCTGCAATTCCCTTGATCGCTCGACAACCATCGAACGCTCGGCTTAAGCCAAGCCGGCTCTGGTCGAGGGTCAGGCTGCTAGGTCTGCAGTTCCCCCATCGGGCTTGTTGGCTGTGACACAGGCTGACCAACCAGTTGAGGATTTTCTTGACCTGGTCAACCCGTCAAGGATCACTTGTTCTTGAGGACTCCATTCCTTTCGACCTTCTCCCAGGAAGGTTGGGAGCAGTCTGTCGACCAGTCTGTCTCCTCCCAGTAGTTACCTCCTTCTGGGATCCCACGGCACGAGACGGTGCATCCTTTGTACATGGGTCCTTCTCCCGCTTCTCCTCATCATTTATAGTCTCATCTTTGGTCAAGATCTAATTCTTGGATGTTGTGTCGCAGGGCCTGACTAAGGATTTCCACCTTCATGGAGAACAACCAGCATAAATTGGCTGATGTTCCCTTTTTGGCCTTGAAGTAGATGGGCATTTTATGAGCATTGAAAAGTTCAGTGCCACCCTCAACTCAGTAACATCCTCCCAGAAGGAACAAGCAGGTATGCGGACCAAGAAAAAGCCTTTTCAGGTTTGGCCCTTTCTGTCTCAGCAGCCCAAATAGCAGCAGCCCTAGCCAGGACAATCGCAGGCCTAGTACCCTAAAACCAAGTTTGCCAGCTAGGGCTCCAGGAAGCCCATGGGTCAGGGCGGCAGGGTCCCTCCAGCAGCTGGTGCCAGTGCCTCCTCCATGGCTGCTCAGTAACGGGTTGGGGCTGTTTGCCTCCTGCCTCAGCTCCCCGTGGGGCGTCGGCTTTGCCATTTCTGGCATGCCTGGTCCGCCATCACCCCGGACAAATGGGTACTAGAAGTGGTGGGCAGTGGATTGCTTCTTGACTTCGAGGCTCTCCTGCCCTAACGAGCCTATGCTCCACGGGAATCCGTGATGTCGCAGGACATGTTTTCCGCCTTCAGGGAGGACATCGCTCAGCTCCTAGAGAAAGGAGCCATAGCCCATGTCCTGGATGCCACGGCCAACCAGGGCTTAGTGTCCCGGTACTTCCAGGTCCACAAACAGACGGGAGTTTGGTGCCCTATACCAGACCTGCGTGATCGCAATCAGTTCCTGAGGAAGTGCAAGTTCCGGATGGACACTCTTAGCCAGATCATTCTATCCCTGGATCAGGGCATGTGGTTCTGCTCTCTGGATCTCCAGGGTGCCTTCTTCCACATTCCAGTCCCATTCTCTGGTGTCTTAACGGACCCCCCCACCCTGGCAGATAGTGCCCCAACACCCCGCTTCCGCCATCCCGACCCAGTGACTGGCACAGCCATTCACTCTCCACACACTAGCTGCCAAATGAGCTATCAGTGGGCACATCATATGACAGTTCTCAGCTCATTGGCAGTTGGTGCCAACCATGGTGGAGGGTGTGCTGGTCATCGGCTTGGGGTCAGGAATGGGGGGAGTGGGGTGATGGCACTACCTGCCTGGGTGAGGGTCCTACACACCAGGGAATAGTTTTACTGTACTTACAGAGATGTGGGCCGTGGATTGGCGGGTGAAGGGACCACTAGACACCAGGGACAGCTTATTTTTTTTATCATCGGGCCAGCAAACGGCAGCATTTGGGGACCACTAGACACCAGGGCAAGTTGAAATGTTAACAGTGGGCCAGCGATCAGTGTGTGTGTGTGGGGGGGGGGATCCAGTGGACACCAGGGACAGTTTAGGTTTTGACATCAGGACAGCAGACAGGGGGGCCCACTACTACCAGGGACTACTGTGTTAGGGGTTGGGGGAGCCAAAGCACTTCCTCCACCAACAGCTAGGGTTGCACGGGCGTAAGTCGTGTAGTGGGTCGGCAGTGTTTGCACTGCACAAGGGGACCACGCAAAACAGCCTTGTGTGGTGCAGATACTCTGAATATTGGACTAGGCTAATATTCAGGTTGCCACCCCTTCTTTTATATTGCGCCCTCCTCTGAGTATTGCCCAGCCGCATACACTGTTTGCCCATGCTAACCGGACTTTTCAGTTTAGCACACCCGCACAAAACCCAGTTTGCGTGGGCAATCTTTTGAATATTGGGCCCCTGATGTCATGGGGCTGGAGCCAATGAGTATACCACCGGGGTGGGTGAGGGGAGCTTAGCATGAAGACGTTCCAGCTGGTTTTAAAAGGAAAGAAAGACTGTCAGGATGTGGATGTGCACCATCTACCACTCTTACAACTATTGTTACAGGTGAGTAATCGTTATTTTTGGACCCACCTTGCAAAAGAGATCACAGTATCTTGCACTTTGGGGCTGCGTCACAACTGATATTTAACAAAACTGGGTACATCACAGTGGAGAACTGAACCAATCAGAACATGGCTTTCACAATGCTGATGACATCACCATAGCCATGTGCGGCACTAAAGCCAGCAGTTGACATCAAAGAAAAATGGTTAAATCTTTGTACAAGTAGAAGATTTAAAGTTATAGCAGGTAAACTGATTCTGTATACGTTGAATATGCAATAGGCTGACTCATGTTATAGATGTTATCATCATGGGGCTGGCCTGCTGGCGCAGGGGCAGAGTGCCGACCTGCGGCGCCGACAACCCAGGTTTGGGAATGGATCGGGGGACGTCAGAGGGCCGGCCAGGGGAGAAGGATTGAGCGTCCTGCAACTGCTCTCCTTCTCCAGGGGAGGAGGAGGATAGTATGTCCGGTGTGCTATGGACACCCAGCGGAGGCTGGGTGTACCACAAGCACCGGTGCCAGTATGTTGGGGGTCGGCTGGACGCTGGCAGTCATTGCACACCCCTGCCCCCATATAGGGGAAAAACCCAGCTGCCTGCCGTGTCCATGAAGCCAGCCCCTCTGCCTTAATCAGCCTCCAGGGCCAGCTCCCCATCCCAATACAGGGCTCGCGGCACTTAGAGCTGGTGCGGTGGTCCCACCCTGGGGGTAAGCCAGGGGGCTTCAGGGAAGTCACAGCCAAGTTGGAAGTGGAGGCAGAAGGGGTTCGTGACCAGGCTGACGCAAGGCGGTAGGTAGGCTACAAAAAAAAGTTATCATTTGTAGGGGGCAGGACTTTTGTAACTCACCTGTGCATTATGGTCCTCCCCTCACTTGGGAAGACAAATTGCATATTTTGAGCCAGCCTACTGTATATCCCTTATTTTTGTGTAATGTCTTTAATAGTTAAAAATAAAATGTCTGGAAATAAATGTCTCTGACTGTGGTATAACTGAGTTCTGCTAATGCCAGATGAGAATCGTAATGTTAGTGACCGGAGCCTTTCTTAAAGGAGATAGGAACTGTTTTTTACACAGTTAACTGCCCTTCTATCTTCCTGTACATGCCAGTTATGTATTCTGATACACTTTGACCAATTTTTGATAAATGATTGAGCTTTGAGGTGCTGTCAAATCTACATGGAGGTCCGCTCTCATCACCAGCTACTGCTCTTCCTTTTCATATTTCCAAGACATTCTGTGACGTCAGTAACACCATTCCATGCTGTTCATCTGAATGGCATTATTGATGTCATAGAATGTTCAGGCAGTATGAAAAGAGAGCAGCAACTTCTGAGGAGAGAGGGATTCAGGGCAGTTACAAAGGCAACAAAATTAGATTATTGATTTAACAAAAAAGGTCAAAAACATATCAGAATATTGGATAGACACTAAAAGGGCAACATGGGGACATCTACAGGTGTAAAAAAAATTGTTCCTGTCACCTTTAAAGAGGCCTCGTTAACCTTTTGAGAAGGCTCAGTAGTCACTGTAAACAAGAAGCGTAGAAGCAGTGCAACTCTGACTGTTCTGAGGGTGCCAGGAGAAGGCTGCTAGCCCTGTGTGTATGAACAACAGATGTAGACTCCTGCTCTCTGGGTCACGATTGAAGACGCAATGAGCCAAGCTGCAGCCACAAAATCCTTTTAGTAGAAGCACTTATCAGTACATGGCGGAGTACTTACTTTTCTCCTGATACGTATTTAAGTGCTTCTATTAAAGGATTTTTTGACTGCAGCTTGGCTAGCTGTGTCTTCAGTCATGGCCCGGAGTGCAGGAAGTCTACGTTTGTTGTACGTAGTCACTGTAGCAGGCTAGTTGCATCATGTCTGCAATTGGTTAGCCGGAAGCATACTCCTGGACTGGCAGTACAGTTTGTTCCTGATTATCCGTTAGTATATTTTGTGCACAGGGCAACACTGCCAAAACCAGTTATGCAATATTGGCTGGAAATGGTGCATTCTGATTGGCTGACAGCATTCTGTGAAGGTTAGGTTATGTTAATGGCTGGAAACCTTCATGTACAAGTAGAACATTTAGAGTATTAGTGAACAATACGTTCTACTTAAAAATATAAGAATGGTTTAGTTACATAAAGTTCTTGGCTTTGCCTCATACCTTATGGTTCCCCTATGGATAGATTAGCCCCTGGTCATGCCTTAATGCTTGTATCAGTCACAATTCAAGTAGAAAGTCCTGATTTGGGTGGGGGGGGGTGCTCTTCATACACTATATTGTTTTATTTATTTAGTTTTTGTTAAGGTTCATCTGTGCAGGGGAAAGGCCTGAGGCAAAGTGGAGGGACCTTAAAGCTACGGTTTGTGACACTGAAACATGACAATCTAATCAGCAGTTACAACAGTCACACATGTTATTGAGACCTATTTTTCTGTCACATGATTTAATTCCCAATGAAAGTAATAATTTCTGAACTTTTTGAAAGCTCCCATTCCCTTGTCAAGGTCACCCAAATCAATCTAGGAAAGCTGGGCCAGGACGACGCATTATTACTACACAGTATTCTAAACATGTGCTTGTGCAACCATTATATTATACACGTGTGTTTGTCACCTTTATATAATAACTGTGTTCCGCTTTTTCCATTAGGGAAACCTGTGGCATAATTTGCTGTTATAAAGGAGTGTTTAAATCACTGCAGTAAAACAATTAAAGAAACCAGCTACCAGGAGGGGAAAAAAGGGAACTTTAGTCAGGCAGCCACAGACAGATGTAAAACCCAGCCATACCGCGGCCTCACAGGAACATGTCTTATTTTATATAATTGCTGTAGAGACAAAGCGAAACCCAGTAATTATATAAAATAAAATATGGGGTGGTGTAGAAACTCAGATTTTACATACACCCGCAGTATTGGATGCCTAGATAAACCCTGGAGCTTCGATCTCAGGGTTTGTGGCATCCAGCACCTCGGGTGTGTAAAAACTTCTTTTTACACACACTGCCCCATATATTATTCAATATGTTCTAAACGTGTTTGTCACCTTTATATTATAAATACGTGCTTAGGCCACCATTACATAACCACATTGTGAACTCTGCTGCCATGGCTGACAAGAGCCCTCTGGGAAAGAGATATTTAAACATTGTTGGAGGAGGCCATCATTATTGGAGATCCACAATAATTACCAAACTAGTAATAAAACGGTAGAATGGAGAAATATTGCAGCACAGAACTGAAGGATGTCAGGAATATAAAGTGCCACAAAATCATACATTGATGAGTTTTCCCAGCTAACAAGAATTGCTGCTTTTTAGGAAAAGCTGTCACCAGTGGGAAAACGTTTAAAACGATAATGTTTCGTCACGATTCAGCTTATATGTCAAACTTGTAGCCTGTCTCTGTATTGTGTGGTTAGTTGTTTTTTTCCCCCATGGGGAAAGCATGGCCCCCAAATGCTCTTGTATATGGTTGTGACATTACAGAGTTGTAATACTGATGTGATGTCCGATCAGCAGTGCAGCAACTTAGAACCTGTAAGATTCTATCCCCCTGCCAGAAGCTGCAGAACCATCCATTGTCCACAGTTCTGAATGCAAGTTAGAAGCTAGCCTGAAAGGCCCATGTCCTACAAAAAATAATTAAAATACAAGTAAAAAAAAAAAAAAAAAGACAAATGTAACAAGATAAGTGATGCAGTCTCGGGGCTCTTGCCAAATCATAAACCACTTTGCTGTTGTGGTGTATGGTGTCACCAGACCCCCTTAATGGACGCACAACCTTGTTATACATGGTTTCCTATATATTATTCTGTTTGTTCTTCAGAACTAAAAAGCTTTGCACAAAAGCAGGATCTTGGTCCCTCAGAATTCATCTGTTCCTGTTGGTGTTTCCTCTGCCTGTGACTTCAGAATCTGCTGCTGCGGAAGTGAACATGATGTCACAGATGAAGGATTATGTATCTGCTAGTGAGAAAGCAGGAGGAGCAGATGAATTGTGAGGGGCAAAGATACCATGTTCATGCAGATAACCTCCATATTTTATTTTTATTTTTTTTTATTTCGGTCTTTGGTAACCGGATAAGGCCCACTAGATACAAGTGCCTGTTTTCAGGGACTACCTGGGAGCACTGGGTAGTTAAGTGACTTGCTCAGAGTTGCACAGTATGCAAGTGGAGCTTGTGAGAATCAAACCGAGGTCTGGTCTGCTGGATGTACCAAGCTCATTCCTCTAACCTGTAGGCTATACTGCCAGCCCATATAAAATGTGTCAACCTAGTGGTTAAGGCATGCACCTTCCAGTTTGAGGGCCACCAGTTCATGCCCTTGACCTGTAATCCCAGGTGGCTGCAGCATGAGGAAGAGATGCAATCCCAAGGCCAATCTCTCTTCTCTAGATTGGGAGTCCTGCGCTCCTCATGAAACGCTGCCCCCTTGTGGCCCAGGGGGAGGGGAGCCCTTCACGCGAGGAACTGCAAGGGCTTGTGGGTGGGAGGACACTAGGCCTGAGCCCCCTTGATCATCTGGCACGTGGAAGGCGAGGGGGCAGGAAGTAGGTTGGATCTGGGAAGAAAATTTAAACAAAAATATAAGAAAAATACAATAAAAACAGTGTCTTTCTTAATGGCAAGAAAAGGGATGAGAACAGTGGAAACATGAGGTGTAAATTATGTTTACTGCCCACTCCGAATCCATGGTTAGCTCACATTATCTGAACAATAGGGAATATAGAGGATACGAAATGGGCAGCGATGCACACCCAGTCTGTGCTGCCACAGAGCAATTCTAATTCCCTCTGACCTCGAGAGTGAAGTTCGAGAGGTCTGATTAAATCAGAACCCCAAGGTGCACATCCAGCATTTTATACAGTGTATAGTGCCCCAAAAAAGTTAGAGACTTAGGAAAAATCGCCACTGCCATCGTAACAGTTCACTTTCTGTTTCGGCTGTTTGATGTGCACGTGGTAATTCTAGCATTAGAAAGCAGGTGGCTCATGGATTTCTCAAACAGCTGGAACATTGTTGTGCCACAGAAGGATACAACCACATTTTATGACCTTTGAACTGTGGTATAGCAACGTTTTAGCTGACATGGAAATCCATGTAGAACAAACCCTCACTACACACCATATAGTGGATAATATCCACACAGCCCTGGTGTACAAATTGTTTAATGTATGAGGATAAAAGCTTGTATAATGCATCTCTCTAACAGCAAAAATAATGTTACTGCATGCAGCAGCACATTATTATACCCTTCAGTGCAGAACTACATACCTGTCAATCAAACACATCCATAGCAACACCCCCCTTACAGATGATTGGAGAATGGGATGACTGTTTGGTGTCTGAGTTGTTAGGAAAAAAAACTGAACAAAGCCCATCAGCAGGAATAAGAGATGGAACATATGTTTACTTACAAATGGCAACAAAAGGCGCATCCCGAGTGCTTTTAAGCAGAATGGCCTCTTCCTCGGCGGGGTGGAGCCAGGTTGGCGGTGTTCCTCCTTTACACATGGGTAATGAATTGATGCTGAACTGTGATTGGAAGCTTGCTCTGCTCTCTTGGTGTCTGATCTGTCCAGCCACTCGGATGTACCAGACAACACACCTGTCTGGTTGCATGAGGTGTTCCTCTGAAATTTTGCTTAAATAAAAATGGTAGCCTTCCTTGGCCTCCCTTGTGACCCCTCATTGCCCACAGTTCCTCAGCACACACTTGTAGTTGAGAATTCAACCATAACAAATCTGTCCGCGGTGCTGCCTCCTCCTGCATGCCCTCCTCCCCAACCCTTGAGTCTCCGCACATTACATTCCAAGGGCCACTTTCTATCCTAAACCTATAGCTGGAGGGAAATATAAACACAGAACCAGCACTCTACAGGGCTTGTGTAGAAGACTGTAAAACTAAATGTGGCTCACCAGTGGGGATTACTGACGGGGAGGAAAAGGGGAAGGAGGCTGTTGTATTTTTTTTTAAACTGCACCCTTCCTCTGCTTTTTCTTCATCTATTTTTTTTTTACCTCTTCCCACTACTTTGGGTGTCTTCAGGCCATGTGGCGCTGTGCCAGCTCATATAACCACAACACAGGGTATTTTTTGTGGCATGGGGCCTGAAAATACCAGTGTCCTTCACACTAAAGGCAGGAGTGTCAGTGGCCCTTACGCTGTAGGTAGGAGCATGTTGTATCCCATTTTCTGTTGCCACACACAGTCTAGTGAGTGAGGAACTTGCTGTTTTGCAGCATGGGCGCGCCCCCCCCCCCCAATAAGGGATCTATCTCCCCAGCCTGCCACAACGGCTCACTGGGGCTGTGAAGTGTGGTACCACCCTCTCTGGACTGGCCGCTAGCGACCCAAGTATGTACCCATACCTGTCTTGCCCATATGGTAGCATGTACTCCGGTTTGACTGCTCCGTGCAGCAGCGAAGAATCTGCTGGTGGTTCCACCTACTCGTTGGAAATCTTCAGTGGAAAGGGCCTTTTTTTGTGGTTGCCCCTGGCATCTGAAACACCCTACCAAATCAGATCTGCCTGATCTCCTTTGTTGAAGTTTTTAAAGGAGCTCTAAAGACTAATTTTTTATCCCTGGCTTTCGAGAGCTCATTTAAATATTGTGCATATGAGAGGGACACTGCCATGCTTGTTAGCTAATTTTATAAATGTCTTAGACCTCTTACTCTCAAATGGGGATAGTGAGAGGATCTCAGATGTAGAAGTGGGTAGCCATTTGGGAACAAGTGACCAACAAACAGTGTGGGTCATGATAAACTCAGCTACAGAGTCAAGCCATACAAAAGTGAGGGTTCTGGACTTCAGGAGGGCTGACTTTGGCAAGATGGGAGAGTGCCTTAGAAAAGCACTGGCAAACAGGCTAGAAGGAGGGGTGGAGCAACAATGGGGAAATATCAGAACTGCCATCACAGAGGCAACAAGCCTTTGTGTGAAGCAAATAAATCAAAACGAAAGAAAAAGCCACTATGGTTCTCAAAAGAAGTGGCGGTGAAGGTTAGGGAGAAAAAGATAGCATTTAGGAAGTATAAGGAAACACAGAAGGAGCAGGACAGAGAACTGTACCAGATAAGGCAGAAGGAAGCAGGGAGGGAAGTCAGAATAGCAAAGGCCCAAACTGAGGAAAAGATAGCCAACTCGATTAAGAAGGGGGATAAAACCTTTTATAGGTATATCAGGGAGTGTAGAAAGATAAAGGGAGGGATAGTGAGGCTGAATACAATGGACGGTGAATGGGCAGAGAGGGACAGTGAAAAAGCAAGGATACTGAATGAATACTTCTGTTCAGTATTCACAAAAGAGGAGGTGCCTAATCCAATTAACAGACACTTTCTGGATAGTGGGGTCGATCCCAGTCCGTTCACAGAAGAAAGGGTTCTGAAAGAACTCCTAAAACTGAAGGCGGACAAAGCAATGGGGCCAGATGGAGTTCACCCCAGAATTCTAAAAGAATTAAGCAGAGAATTAGTGACACTGCTGACTACCCTTTTTAACAAATCATGGGAGGATGGGGTAGTACCTGAGGACTGGAGGAAGGCAGATGTGATTCCCCTTCACAAAAGTGGGAGCAAGACAGAGGCAGGAAACTACAGACCTGTCAGTTTGACCTCTGTGGTAGGGAAAGTGATGGAATCACTTCTGAAGGAAAGAATTGTTGAGTACCTAGAGGCCAGTGGGGCACAGAACCCAAGGCAGCATGGATTCACAATGGGAAGGTCATGTCAGATGAATCTAATAGATTTCTTTGACTGGGTGACCAAAGTAGTAGACCAGGAAGGGGCTGTGGACATGGCCTACCTAGACTTTAGCAAGGCATTTGATACAGTCCCACACAAAAGATTAATAAACAAATTAACTGGCCTGGGAGTGGGTCCCAGGGTGGTAGCCTGGTTAAAACATTAGCTGGACAACAGGACACAGAAGGTAATTGTAAATGGAGTCCATTCTGAAGACAGAGGGGTTACTAGTTGGGTACCGCAGGGTTCAGTACTGGGTCCAGTCCTTTTTAATGCCTTTATAAGTGACATTGCAGAGGGACTGGAAGGAAAAGTATGCCTCTTTGCAGATGACACAAAGATCTGCAACAGGGTTGATACACAGGGAGGCATGGAAAGGATGAGAAGGGACTTGGCAAGGTTGGAGGAATGGTCAGAGGTATGGCAGCTTGGATTCAGTGCAAAAAAGTGCAAAATAATGCACCTGGGAAACAAAAACCCAGGGGAAGATTACACAATGTGTGGGGGGAGGTAGTAATAACAACAAAAATGGAAAGGGACCTGGGGGTAATCATATCAGATGACCTTAACGTTAGCAAGCAGTGTGAAAAGGCGGTAGGGAGGACTGGGGGGATACTGGGATGTATAGGGAGAGGCATTACCGGCAGAAAACAGGAAGTTGTTTTCCCGCTGCACAGACAGTTGGTGAGACCCCATCTGGGGTACTGCGTCCAGTTCTGGAGACCCCATCTCCGCAAGAACGTAGACAGGATGGGGGCAGTTCAGAGGAGGGCAACTAAAATGGTGCAGGGTCTGCAAGAGAAGCCATGCAAGGAGAGACTAAAGGAACTTAATATGTATACCCTTGAGGAAAGGAGGGAGAGGGGGGACATGATAGAAACGTTTAAGTACCTCAGTGGAATCAACAAAGTCCAAGAGGGTAGCATCTTTCAGAAAAAGAGATGTGCAAGAACAAGGGGACACAATTTGAAGATAGAGGGGGGACGGCTCAGGGCAATGTGAGGAAGTATTTTTTCACAGAGGGGGTGGTGGACGCATGGAACAGCCTTCCTGAGGAGGTTGTGGGGTCTAAAACTGTGGGAGAATTCAAGAATGCATGGGACGGACAGACTAGACATAAGGCAATTTTTGTGGGGGGGGGTAGGAAGAAATAGACTGTTGGTTAAATAGGATCTGCAGCGTATCCTCTAGGTAGGGAAATGGGCAACTAGGTGGGCCAACCGGTACTTATCTGCCGTCAAAGTCTATGTTTCTATGTTTAAATGTATTAACTGGTTTAGATGAAATTGTATGTGCAGTGCCTCAAGCCGTTGGGATGTGACACTATATCAAATACAGTTTGCTTTGCTTCACTCATTTCTTTTGCCACTTTAAAATGTTTCCCCACTAGGAACACCCCGCCAACCGATCTCCTATAAACTACTCTTACCCCCCCCCCCCACTTACCCTTAAGGTTCATCCCTCCCAAGTAACCACTCTCCCTGGAGGCGTGAACCTGCTAGTCCCAGATCCAGGTTGTTGAGAAGAACCCAAGTAGTGAGCGAAAGCAGCAGTTGTTATAACCTCCCTGAAAGGTGCCCAGTCACTCACAGCTCCAATGCAACACCCCCCCACTCTCCAGGGCATAGCTCTTCACCCTGCGTCTGCAGCTTTCCTAATACAGTAAAACCCACTTAAATACATACCTCATAGCCTGCTTTGGTGCATAGGTTTCTTTAGTCCAAAGTGCAGTTGTACCTCTTCAGGTTAATGTTGACCTCCTAAATCCATTTACGTGCCTGTTTAAATGCATGGATCTGGCTCCATAGGACAGTGATCTAACTCATACTTCACGACCTGGGTGTTTTAGTGATTAACAGCTGCTGGTAGGTGTGAACTGCTGTGCCACTGAAGCCAGTCATTCCCAGTCATGTACCGTCATTAATAAGATAATGGAGTCGCAGTGATTGCCTCATTATAAGAACCCATTTTTAACAGTGTGAATGCAACCAGTTTTGTTTTTCCAATAGAAAATATACAGGATCTTCTTTGGGGGTATCTGAGTCATCAGGTCACACCGTAGGAACTTCGTCAATGAAGCAGGATCCACACAGAAGATTTTCCAGCTGTACCACTGGGGCGCCCACACCGATGTCACCTACCAACATCACCAACCCTACAAAGGCGTGAGCGGCCCCGCTCCCTCCTCAGTTCTTTCCCACCATCGACTCAGTTCATATGGGTCTCCGTGGAAGCTCCATTGTGGTTCACACTATTTTCGCTTGCAAATTTTTTCTTTACCCTAGCTTTAAGAATCTCTTTTAAACAAGAGATTCTTTTTCCTCATTTATGTCAATAGTTAATATTTCCACATCTTTCTTCCATTGCTGCTGCTGCGGAAAGAAGATTGCTTCTTCCGATGACCACAACCTCTCTGTCTGCTGTCTTAGGCCTGACCATGATGTCTCTTGACTGTGATCTCTGCCAAAAATGTAATCTCACAACCCTTAGGCGATGCAAAAAGGCTTTGAAGAAATTCCTTATGGGGCAGCAGGTAGCCAGTTCTGGGCAGAGGTCACTCCTTCCCAGTCGCCGGTGGGTTCATTGAGCTCTCAGGCTCCGAAGGCCCAAGACAAGTCCTTGGGGGAAAAGTCACAGAAAAGATCGTGAACAGGACATCTTCCCTGGTGGCACTTCTGATCCCCAACTGCTTCTTTTTCCTCCTCCGGGGGGGGGGAGATGCACTCTATTGGCTGTGGCTGAACTGACACACTCTGCTGTCCAGGCCTTTGCTTCTCCCAGGCCCCTACTGACAGCACCTCCTCCCGCATCTCAGGGAGGCCGGCCATCAACCCTCAAGTCGTCGACGACAGCCCCTCCGTCGTGGCCTAATGCTTCTCCAGGCCTTACGACGTCTGGGCCCTCAGGCTGTCAAAACGCGACAGATGGCTCTTCACGCCTTGTGCCGATGACTCCTCCACCATCTATGCATCCTTCTCCTGCTGTTGACCTCAGTGACATTTTGTCCAGGATAACCACAGCCCTGGAGCATCAGTTGGGCACTTACAGACCTGGCTCTCCAGTGCTGTCAACGGCCCCGTCATCGTTGGCGCTGCTTAGGCCTTCTCAGGCTGCATCCCATAGGCTGTCGTCTGCCCCTCGATTGTCAGACCTCGAGTTAGAACAGGTTGACGTTGAGGAGGAATACCACTGTGACCTCATCCTCCCTGAGTATGAGGAGGACCCTCTTTTCTATGATAGGTCTGCTGCTTCTTCAGTGAGCGAGGACTCTGTTGAACATGCTCCCAGGCCCCCTCCTGAGGATCCTACCTTTTTTAATGTCATGAGGTAACTGTCCACAGCTATGGGCTTCCATACTGAGGAAGAAAGGGGGGTTACTAGCAGGGTACCGCAGGGTTCAGTACTGGGACCTGTCCTTTTTAATTTCTTTATAAGTAACATTGCAGAGGGACTGGAAGGAATGTATGCCTTTGCAGACAACACAAAGATCTGCAGCAAGGTTGATACACAGGGGTGGAAAGGATGAGAAGGGACTTAGGTTGGAGAATGGTCAAAAGTATGGCAGCTTGGCGGCCCGGTGGCGTGGATGGCTGAGGCAGTGATGCCTTACCTTCTGTACCTTGGCCCGACCCTTGTTCGCGTAGTGCTGACCCGGGTCGTGGGGGGGTGCGTGGTGGGAGAGAATCAAGCATCCAAAGGACTGCTCTCCTCTCCTGGGAAGGGTGGGGAACAGCAGCCAGCATTTGCCTGACACCTAGCGGAGGCTAGGTGTTGGCATGCCTGGCCAATACAGTGGGGCACAGAGGCAGAGCAGCCAGCAGGCGTGCTACATGTGGACGCAAGCGTGGCACGCCCATTGTCGGCATTGCACGCTCCGCCACTGACAGGAAAAAGAAAACTGGCAGCCAGGTCGAGCGGCTTGATGGCCGTCCGCCTACCGCACCATCTCTGAGGGTGCCACCTGCACAGGATCTGGCCCTGGTGCGGTGTTGGGGGGCTTCCCACCATGGGGGGTAAGCCATGGGGGTAGCAAGGTGGTGGCCCAAGTGGGAGACTGGTGCAGCTGGACAGCGGCCAGAGAAAGATGAGGCCTGAAAGTAGGAGCCGACCGGGAGCCACGGGAGAGAAAAAGTAAGACAAAAAAGTATGGTAGCTTAAATTCAGTGGAAAGAAGTGCAAAGTAATGCACCTGGGAAACAAAAACCCAGGGAAGAGCACACATTGGGGGGGGGTACTAATAACAACAAAAATTGAAAGGGACTGGGGGTAGTCATATCAGATGACCTAAAGGTAAGCAAGCAATGTGAGAAGGCAATAAGGAAGGCTGGGGGTATATTGGGATGTATAGGAAGAGGCCTCACCAGTAGAAAACAGGAAGTTTGTTATCCCTCTGTACAGACAGTTGGTGAGACCCCATCTGGAGTACTGTGTGCAGTTCTGGAGACCTCATCTCTGCAAGGACATAGATAGGATGGAGGCAGTCCAGAGGAGGGCAACTAAAATGGTGCAGGGTCTGCACCAGAAGCCATACGAAGAGAGATTAAGGGAGCTTAATATGTATACCCTTGTGGGAGAGGGGGAACATGATGGAAACTTTCAAGTACCTCAAGGGGATCAACAAAGTCCAAGAGGGTAGCATCTTTCAGAAAAAGAGATGTCCAAGAACAAGGGTGCACAATTTGAAGATAGAGGGAGTACGGCTCAGGAGCAACATGAGGAAGTATTTCTTGCCCCCTGCGGTAAGTTTCTTATAGCAGTTGGGAGGTTCTGCTCCTCTCCCTTAAGGGCATCCCTTACATCCCTTCCTTTTTCTCCATCCACACCCCCCACAGCCTCCCCCATAGCTCTATGTTTACTGTCTCATCTTTACCCTCCCCCTCTCACTGTCTACCTCCCTCATCCTCACCGATATTTATGACTGTCTTAATTTGTATTTTAATTTGTTGTAAATATGGTTATTTCTGCTCTTGTATTTTTCTTTTGCTGCATTCACAACGATACTCAGTAACCTGGACAATTGTAAAAACGGGCATGTTTGCTTACACTCTATCCAGTATAAAATAAACTTGACTGATTGATATTTTTTCACAGAGAGGGTGGTGGAAGCAAGGAACAGCCTTCCTGAGGAGGTCGTGGGATCAAAAACAGTGGGGCAATTCAAGAATGCATGGGACAGACATAAGGCAATTCTGGTTTGGGTTAGGAAGAAGTAGGCTGTTGGTTAACTAGGTTCTGTAGCTTACCCAATAGGTAGGGAAATGGGCAGACTGGGTGGGCCTAGCAGTTCTTATCTGCTGTCAAAGTCTATGTTTCTGTTTCTTAAGAGGATGCCACCAGGAGAGAACTGGTGGACTTCCTGGAGATTCCAGAATCTCCCCCTAAGGTCATTCCTCCTATCCTCCCAGCTCTGAGGAATGCCACTACTGCGGCTTGGCACTGTCCAGGGCAGATAGTCTATCGTACCCCAAGGGCCTGCCTTATTATGCTGCCCAATCTGAAACCAATTTCATGGTAATCAAAACAGCACATGACATGTCCATGGTGCCCAAGCACCTTAGGTCCCCCCGACAGGGAATCCAGGTGGATCGACCTTTCGGGTAAGAGGGTTTATGCCTCCTCCACTTTAGGACCTTGAATTGCCAACTATCCTATCATATATGGTCAAGTACCAAAATACCATCTGGAAGAAGGGCTAGTCGGCTGCCCAAGCCCTCCCAGAATGTTCCCAGAAACAGGATGTTCTCAAGTCGTTGCAGGCCACCATGGACATCAGTAAGCACCTCCTCAGGGTCTTGTATGACATTTCTGATACTGGTGCCAGGGGTGCTGCCATAGGCGTTTGCCTTCGTAGTCACGCCTGACTGAAGGTCTTCGGCTTCGTAGTGGATGTCCAACAGAAGGTGTTGAATGCCCCCTTCAGTGACTCAGTTATTTGAGCTAGATGTCCAGGACATCATTAATGATTTACAGGCATCTGTCAGGTTTGTCCATTTGCCCTACCATACCCAGCCTAGGAGCAGACAGCACCTGTCCTTTCGCAAGGTGTCTCACAAGCCCAGAGAAGGCTCTCGTCCCCAGGGAAAGAGAATAGTCTCCTCGGCCCTACCTGTCCCCTCCTCCTTGGGCCCAGCTGCTAAGCATCCCAGAGGCGACAGATCAGTCCCAGTGGCCAGATCAACCTCTGCCTGACTCCTTGCCAGAACCCTGACCAAGAAGTGGTGGTCGGAGGTCAGTTCTCCCTCCATCTCAACCAAAGGAGAACCATAACTGCAGACGCCTAGATTCTTCAGATTATAGATTGGGGTCATACTGTGGAGCTCATAGAACAGCCCCCCCCAGAGAATCCTCCAGTACCTTCCACCTACCCTCCAGCCCATGTAATGGTTCTTCGGGAAGAGGTACAGTCACTTCTGCAGAAAAAGGTCATCCAGCCAGTTCCCAGGCGGCAGAAAAACAGGGGTTTCTGCTCCAGGTTTTTCCTAGTCCCCAAACGAACTGGAGATCTGAGGCGTATTGTAGACCTCAGGGACCTCAGTCTTTATATCCAGTACAAGAAATTTTGCATAGCCACTCTGCCAGGCATGCTGCCCCTACTCAAGCAGGACGATTGGATGTGCTCTGTGGATATGCAGGATGTTTACTTGCATATCTCGGTTCGTCCTCCATACAGGTGGTTTCTTCTGTTTCTTTTTTCAGGGTGAACATTACCAATTCAAGGTGCTACCCTTTGGCTCATCTTCTGCACCACGGGTCTTTACAGAATGCTTAGCAGCAGTAGCTGCTTACCTCAGGAGAGAAGGCCTGTATGTTTTCCCTTACATGGACGACCAGCTCCTCAGAGCTTCATCCAGAGATCAGCTCCTCTGGACCCTGGAGAGGACCCTCCAACTATTTCGCTCCCTGGGCTAGCTGTCAATCTGCCCCAGTCTGTCTTGATTCCATCCCAGAGACTGCAGTATATAGGGGTGGTCCCGGACTTGGTGCAAGGCAGGGCCTTCCTGCCTTAGGACAGGGCAGAGTGCCTCATTTCACAGACTCTGGTAGTTGCCCAGAGCCATTATGTCTCTGTGAGGGTGTACTTGAAGCTATTAGACCTCACGGCTGCAGCCCTTCCCAGGGTTCCCCTGGCCAGACTGCACATGCGAGTGCTCCAGTGGATCCTCTGGGTGCAGTGGGACCAATGCACAGATGTCCTGGAGCAGCCAGTGCTGATCTCCTCCCCCAGTCCGCAAGATGCTCCAGTGGTGGATAGACCTCCAGAACCTGTTGCAAGGAGTCCCATTCCTGATTTCCTCTCCTCATTAGATTCTCACTACGGATGCCTCCAGTTTGGGCTGGGGTGTGCACCTTGGTACTTTTCAGATTCAAGGGACATGGTCCCAGATCGAGACATCTCTGCATATCGACATCCTCGAGATGCAGGCGGTCCTGTATGCCATGCAGACTTTTCAGAACCATCTCCTTCTGGGTCAGTTGTTGGTCCAATCCAACAACCTCAGCGTTGTTTACTACATCAACAAGCAGGAGGTAATGCATTTGTACCCCCTGTGCGGGAGACCATGAGAGTCTGTTACTGGACAGTGGACGATGGCCTGGTCCTCTCAGCAGTTATTTTCTCGGTGTGCTGAATACCCTGGTGTACAGTCTTAGCCTGACTCAGTCCAGAAGGGATGAATGGGAACTTCTCTCTTCCCTTGCCGAAGATCTGTTCGACAGATGGGGCCATCCAGAGTTGGACCTTTTTGCATCACCACTTAGCGCAAAACTGCCCAGTTTCTGCTTGCTAGATCCAGGACCTGGAGTTTTCTGGCAAGACATATTGTCCCTCTCTTGGAGCGGGAGGTTCCTTTATGCCTTCCCTCCCTCTGATTCAGAGGGTGCTAATCAAGCTGCAGATGGAAGGGGGCCAGCATTATCCTAGTAATACCCTACTGGCCATGGCAGATATGGTTTCCAATACTGCAGCAGTTAGTGGAGGAACTGCTGACGTAGGCCCAGGGGACTCTGGTCCATCCAAACCTCAAGTCCCTTTGTCTGCATGCCTGGCTCCTGAGGACATAGTCACCGGAAGTTTGGAGTATCTCAGAGGGTGGCAGGTATCCTCATGGCAACTTGAAAGCCCTCCACTCGGGCCACCTACGCCAGAAAATGGAAGAGGTTTGCCATCTGGGCTGCCAAACATCATCTGGACCCTTTTACCTGTCCAGTGAGACAGATTTCTGGACTACTTGATATCCCTGTCGGAGTCAGGCCTTCAGTACTTTTCCCTCAAGGTGCACCTTTCGGCTATTTCTGCTTTGCACAAGCCTGTGGAAGGTCATACCATGGCTCAGTTAGATGTGTCCCATACCTTTCTCGGGGCATCCTACACCTGAAACCTCCAATCCGTTTTCCTGTCCCGGATTGGGATTTCAATTTTGTTTTGGAGAAATTGACCCTGTCTCTGTTTGAGCCAGCCGTGACTTGCGAGCTGTGCTTTCTTTCTTGGAATGCATTATTCTTGGTTGCTATTACTTCTGCTCAAAGGATTTCCGAGCTTCAGGCTCTCTGGTATGAGGAGCCTTATTTGATTTTTTACAAAGACAGGGTGTCTTTGCGCACAAACCCTAAGTTTCTCCCTAGAGTGGTGTCTGAGTTTACTCTGAACCAATCTATCCACCTACCAGTTTATTTTCCGGAGTGTGCCAATCCAGAGGAAGCACTGCTCCATACTTTGGGTGTGTGCAGAATTTTGAAATACTATCTGATCCAAACTAAGGACTACAGAAAAACAAAGCAACTTTTTGTTTCTTTTGCCCCAGGAAGAGAGGGTGCCAAGGTTTCTCAACAGTGTTTGTCCAAATGGTTGGCCCATTACATTGTGTTCTGCTACAACAGCCATGGCAAAGAGTTGCCAGGGGTGTGAAAGCCCATTCCCCAAGGGGTATGGCTACCTCTGTGGCCTGTTTCAAAGGGGTCTCAGCCACTGATATTTGTTCTGCTGCCACCTGGAGTACCGTCCATACTTTCACCAAGCACTACAGTCTGGACATTGCTTCTAGAGCTCGAGCAAGCTTTGGCCGGACCTTTCTTCAGGGTCTTCTGTCCTAGGCCTTGGTCTGCCTACCTCCCAGACTGTTGTGCTGCACTTGTAACTGCCTGGGACTTGTTCCTACAGCGCGACCTGATGACTGAGATACCCCTGAAGAAGACAGAACAGTTACGTATGAACTTACTGTAACAGTAGATCTTTGAGAAGATCTCAGTCATCAGGTCTGCCTTCTCTCCCACCATTCTCCTCTTATGGGGCTGTCTTCTCGGAATTGTCTAACTGGTGTATCCTGCCTTTTATTGTGGCCTGGGCATCTCCCTCCCTCCCTCTCTCTCTCTCTCTCTCTCTGTCTCTCTCTCCCTGTCTTTCTCTCTCTCTCTCTCTCTCTCTGTCTGTCTGTCTCTCTCGCTCCTCATTCCCGCATGGCACAGGTTTGCTCCCTTAGTCTCCAGGGGAAGGAACTGAGGAGGGAGCAGGGCCGTTCACACCTTTATAGGGTTGGTGATGTCAGTAGATGACCTTGGTGTGGGCGGCCCCCATTGTACTGCTGGAAAATCTTCCATGTGGATTCTGCTTCATCAACAGTGAAGTTCCTACAGTGTGACCTGATGACCGAGATCCCCTCGAAGATCTACTGTTATGGTAAGTTCTTATATGACTGTTTAATCTCCTTAAATGCATAGCCCGCTTAAATGTATACTCACAGCCCGCAGATAGTGCATGCATTTAACAGGGTTTCACTGTAGTAGAAAATTAGGAACACCTCAGATCTCTTTCATGGTCCACCATGGGGTCACTGCAGGAGCAGCACTTGGGCACTACACTTGGCAGCTCATCCGACTGATGTACTGCCCAACACACACTGACAGCTTAACCTGGTTCACTGTAAGTCTGCTTGCATCTATATCACACACCCCTCATTAAGAGGCTGAAAACAGGAATCCTAGCCTTCCTTTTCTGGTCAGCAAAAACTAACAAAGTAACTTAGGCTCCTTTTTAGATTCAGGCTGCCTGCATTGCAGCACTACCACTTAGCCGTTAGAGTAGCCCCCGCCAGACCACCCTTTATGTTTTTTTTTTTTCCAAAGAACAATTCATACCTTAAAGCATAACACAGGACCGGTTGGGAGTATATGAACATAGAAAAAGAGCAAGAAGAAGAAGAAGAAGCCTAGCGGTCTGTCAAGTCTGCTTGTGTTCATAGTCCCAAGCGTCAAATAAGGCTCACCCCCCAAAACTGCTACCTCCTTTTCCGCCAACTCCCTTTTTGGCCCTGACCTTACTCTTTGCCCTGTCCCACCCCCTTTTAAAGTCCTTCATTGTCTCTAGTGAGACCACTTCTTCAGGGATCTCTTTCACTTTCTAACCACCCTCTCTGTGAAGAAATGCCTCCTGAACCCTCCCCTCTGGCTTAAGGCAATATCCCTTTGTATTTTTATTGCTACTGAGACTGAAGAGGATCTCTTTAGTCACCTTGTTAATGCCCTTCATGTGCTTTTTTTTTATACTTTATTTTATTGACATATAAATGTGCTTCGACATTTAACATTATTACATTTCATTATACCAACTTCCATAGTCTTACATGTATACATTACAGCTTAAAAGACAAAGAACCTCTGTGTGCAAGCACTGAGGCAGTGGTTACCCCAAAGGGCATTTGGCTGGGAAGCCAAGTTTCAAAGAAATACAAAATCACATGCCCCTACAATGCAAAGCATCATGGGCTGCATATGCAAATCACCACAGAATATTATGCTGGTTCAACTTTAAGCAGAAATTCGTGGTGCCGAAAGGCCTCTCACACAGTTTGCAAAGGGTGCCAACAGAAGACATAGACACGTGTTTCGTCCTAGCAGGACTCATCAGAATGCCTTGTTACAGTTCATAATGTTTTCTCATTTTAGTAGGTGAAGCGTTTTGTAAATATAACTTAATTTAAAAAAAAAAAAGAAAAACTAAAAGAAGCTTAAAAATGATGCTATGAACTCTAACTTAAAAACTATATGGCTGCCTTCCATTGCCATCACTCCTTCACTGGATAATATCATTACCTTCCTGATACAATGGCTCCTGTGTGACTCTGTGCTTTACTTTAAGTTTATGTATTAATCTTTCCAGGTTATTAATTTATCTCTAATTCCCATCTTGAGAGCGTTTAGGTAGCTCTTTGATTTTTCCCTACTCAGAGTCTTCTTTCTAATGTTTGGGATAATCTGGAACCAAGTGTAACATATTTTCCCCGTTATTTGTCCAGTAATTTCATTCCTTCACTCATAATTTGTCTCCTGACCTTGTTCTTTATCACACCTGGAAAAGAAGGATCTGTAATTTTCAATCTACTTCTCTGTTGTTAACATAAAGTTCCCATCTGGTCCACCTATTTGCAAATTGTTCCCGCCTATGTTGTATTGTAAAGGTCAGTCTCTCCATCTCTTGTATTGTTATGATTATTTTGACCCAATCTTTTACTGTAGGGCTGTCTCTCTGTAGCCAGCGCTTTGTGAGTGCTTTTAAAGTTACTGCTCACAGGGTGCGCCAGAGGTATTTACGTTCTTTACCTTTTAGATGGACCGGTTTGATATCTAATATCATATGTATGGGGCTCAGCCCTTCTTCTCCCCCCAAAATGACCTTCATATGTCCTTGAATCGTTTCCCAGTAAGCCCTTATTGTAGGGCATTGCCATAGTATGTGGAGGTGACCTGCCATGGTCTCCCTGCATGCCCTCCAACACCTTGAGTTACCCCCTTCCTTTAAACTTGGCCTGAGTTCTAGGGACCAAAAAGTACCGACTCCTAGCCTTCCAAACAAATTCCTTCCACATCGGGGAGGAAGTAGTGTTCCATATTAAACCCCAACTCTTCTCCCATTTATCTTTCTCTATTATTTCTTCAATCTTCTCCTCCCATCTTGCTTTGAGACTAAGTGAATCGTGGCCCTGATCCAGCATAAAATTAGTGTATAGTTCTGTGATTGCTCCTCTCCTAGTGGAAGATGTCCATATTTTTACAAAGAGTGGGAAGTGCAGGTGTTGTCCCCGTATTACTTTTAGATTGTTTAGGTTGACATGAACCCAGTTACTGATCTGATAATATTTAAAACTATCATTTGGTTTTAAATCAAATAGGGGCACAGCTGCCTCGAATGAAATGGGAGTATCTCCATTTATGATTTGCCATGGTGAATGGAAGCCCTTACGTGCTTGGTTTCTAAACCAGCGGTCTTGGGAAGTTTGAGTGAAATGTTCCTCCCAGGCCCATCACCTGTACTTCCGCAAATGTTGCGCTGTTCCTCCCTTACTGGTACCCCTTCTCCAACCCTCTAGAACTGTACTGACTCCTGTGGAGAGTTGCTTGTTAGTTAGTTGTTGTAAATGTCTATTATAAAGTATGGCGTGCAGGGGCAGACCACGGGTTTGTTGTATTTCCATCGTTTTCCAATGGGAGGTATAGTGGGGATGCTGCCACATCAGTGCAATTTTCATCTGCAAAGCAGTCCAGTATCCTGGCAGGTATGGTACTGCCAAACCTCCTGCTTTTTTGGGTAGGTATAATATATTTCTAGATACCCTTGGTTTGCCCACACCCCAAATAAACTTCTTTAATTGTCTCTGCCAACCCAAGATGGACTGTTGCGGGACAATACAGGGTATGATCTGAAACAAATGTAACAAGCGGAGTAAACATTCATTTTGGTAGTCTGGACTCTAGAGTACATTGGTAGTGGGAGAAGGGCCCATCTCTTATAATCTTGCGATATCTCATATATTAGGTTGGGGTAGTTATCTTGAAAGAGGGTTAGTGGGTTCGTTCCAAGGAATACCCGCAAGTATTTCAATTTATTTAACCCCCACCTCATCGGGTATCTCCGTTGAGTGTCCTGAGGAACCTGATAGGAGCAAACCAGGACCTCGGTCTTGGCCGTGTTTAGGGAGTAACCCGATATTTCAGTGAATTGTTGTATCTGGTTAAAAACCTCTGGGAGAGAAAAATCCGGGTCACCCAGGAACAGCAGAATATCATCCGCATATAGGCCCAGTTTATGTTCATATCCCCCTAACTCCATACCCCGAATGGCTGGGTTCACGCGGATTGCCTGTGCCAGTGGCTCCACGAAAATGGCGAAGAGGAGAGAAGACGGGGCAACCCTGTCTTGTTCCCCTCTCCAATTCAAATGACCTGCCTATATGGCCATTCAGCCTCACACAACCCTGAGGGGAATTATAGAGTCTCGCTATTAGTTTGCGAAAACCTTCCGGAAAGCCAAAGCCCGCCAGGGACACCTGAAGGAACGACCACTGTACTTTATCAAATGCTTTTTCTGCATCCAAATTCATCACCAGTGTCGCTCCCCCCCCCCCCAAACATGCTCCAAGATATTTACAGCACGACGGATACCGTCCTGTGCCTGCCGGCCTGGGACAAAGCCTGTCTGATCTGAGTGTATAATTTTGGGGATGATGTCCTGAAGCCGTGTTGTCATGATTCCCGCCATTATCTTTTAGTCAGTATTTAAAATAGAGATAAGCCTATACGAGGCACACAGTAGGGGGTCCCTGTCGGGCTTGTGCAACACTGCAACCACCACATAGTTCCATGATGGGGGTACAGCACCTCCCTCTGTCGTCAGGAAATTGTAAACTCTGTTAAGGAGTGGTGAGATTTGAGTCTTGAAAAGCTTGTAAAATTTAGCTGGATATCCATCCATGCCAGGGCATTTCCCTGTTTTAATTCTGGCTATTTCAGCCATAATTTCATAGTGTTATTTTGGGGCCACCAGAGAGGCGGCATTAGCTTCTCCAACTTGACAATGTTGTAGTTTCTCTAAGAAACTAGTTTATCTGCTTCAGGCGCAGTCTCCGCCTTCTATAACTCCCTGTAGTAGTCTGTGAAGGCTTCTGCCATATCTACTGTGGTTACCAACTGCTGCCTAGTATATGGATGTGTAATCCTACTAATGGTGGCTCTGGCCTTTCTTTGCCTTAATCTACTAACTAATAACCTAGTGGCCCTGGGGCCCCCCTCGTAATACTTCTGCCTTAAGTGTAACATGTTTTGCTCTACATTGTAGTCCAGGATGGCATTAAGAGCTCGCCGATGTTTCTGGACTTCTTGTTCCTTAGTAGCGTCGTATTTATCTTTTAAGGATTGCTCCAGCTCCCTTATCTTTTGTTTTAAAGTTGCCTTTTGGGCCTCTCTATCCCTTTTATGTTTAACAGCTTTTGCTTTTAATTTGCCTTGTACTACTGCCTTTACTGTATCCCTAAGAATGGATGGAGAGATATCTGGGGTGTCATTCATGCTGAGTGTTTCTTTAATCATCTCTTGGACCTGCTCTTGACTTTATTTTCCCTGAATAAGGGATAAGTTCAGACGCCATATGGTCTTTTTCTTACTTTGCCCCAAGTGCAGCTGTAGCCACATAGGGGCATGATCAGAAAGATAAATTTCCCCAATTTCTATGTTTTGCATTTGATATACAGTCTCTTTAGGTACAAAGAAAAAATCTATTCTAGTATGTACTTTATGTTCCTGGGAAAAGAAAGTGTAGTCCCTTTTCTGGCCATGAAAAGCTCTCCAAGCGTCTATATAACCCACCTCTGAGAAGAATTTATTAACTTTAGGCCACCTCCTGTCCGACCTCTCAACTCTGGATGTGGAATCAAGATGGTCGTTTAAAGCGAGGTTCAGGTCCCCTCCCATAATCAAAGTCCCCCTCCGCCCACTCCATGAGTTTAATATATAACCGCCTATGAAAGCCGTAGTCTGAGCCAGGGGGAGCATAGATCGAGGCTATGGTGATAAGTCTGCCATTATAATAGCCCTTCAGGGCAGCCACGCATCCCTCCGAATCTGTAAGGGTATCTCTGGTTTCAAAGGCAACCCCTCTTCCCTCCATGACCATCACACCCCTGCGATGTCCCTTTCTGTATGAGGACGCTGCTGCTGCTGTGGAAAAACCAAATGTGCTAATTTTTTCATGTTCTTTTGGTGAAAGGTACGTCTCTTGAAGCATATGGAAGTCCGCCCTCCTTTTGCCCTTCATGTGCTTAAAGGTCTCAGTCATGTCCCCTCCCCCCCCTTCCAGGGAGTACATGTTCAGGTCCTTCAGCCTCTCGTCATATGACCTGCCCTACTGACCTTTAACCATCTTAGTCACTCTTCTCTGGACCGTCTCTAGCAGGCTGCTGGCCTTCTTCAGGTAGGGATGCCAATATTGCACATCATACTCCAGGTACGGCCGCACCAGCGATCTGTAAAACAGCAATATGACTTCCCACCTCATACTGATTCCCCTGGCAGTGCAGCCCAGCATTCTGTTGGCTTTTGCTGCTGACTTCCTGCATTGTGAGGAGTGCTTTAGGTCACTGGTGAGCATCACCCTCCAATCTTTCTCCTCCTCTTATTTGGTTGCCAGGACCCTCCCAGGCTGTATTCCATCCTCGGGTTATTGGGTTCAATGTGCATAACATTGCAGTTCTTTGCATTATGTAAGCAATAATACCTGACAGGGTGAGCGTTATTGGGATATAACAGACCGCCCAGAGGCGTAATGAGGCCCAACACCACAGGCAGAGGGCCTTTTAGCCCCTGTAAGGTCCATTATATCCCATAACGGCCACCTTGGAGGGTATTATTGGGCTTAGAAAATGAGCTTATGTTATTTTTTTCAAGTAATGATTTCATAAAAAGAGTGTAAAATATTATTAAAAATTAACAGAAATGTGGGGTTCTGTGAAATAGTCCCTTTAGTGCCACTAGAGGGTGCTGCTGTTTGTGATATCCATTTTTTGTAGTGGAGTGTCACTGTTTCATAGCACAACGCTACCCAGGGAATTGTTACTTTTAATCCTCCCCCATTATCTCTTTGCGCTATGTGGATAAATATGGTTTTGCTTGCCAGAGTAAGAGTGGGGAGCGAGAGCCTCTGCTGTGGAGTGGGAATGGCACGGTGTCCTGCGAAACACGATCCGGGGACACAGAAGTTGGCTGATGACCTCCGGAGAAAAAAAAAAAAGAGATACATAGTTTTTGTTTAAAAATATGAAGTTTGCTGTTGTGGGGCCGATTTGTGTACATCTGGGCAGCAGGACTCTATGGAGCAGAGCAGTAGCAGTGTTTCCGCGGTGCGGGTGGAGAAGTACACAAAATCGGTAGTGAACGGAGGAGCGGGAATTTCTTCTAAATCATTGGTGGAGATGGAGTCGCACTGCCGGGTAGCAGCAGTTGCGAGAGTGGGCAGGGGACCAGAGATCCTGTGTCTTGCCAGCACCGGAGTAAGGACCAGCTTAGTAGAAAAAAGAAAAACAAGATTTTTTTTTGTTTATTTTGTTACTGTCGACTGACTGTGCGGAGGAGCGAACAGCTCACTTTCTCGCTAAGCGTGCAGTAAAAAAAAAAATTGCAGCTATCGGAGCATGGGCACAGGGATTCAGGTGGTGATAGGTCCTGCCAGGAGGTACTTGTTAATTAGCGGGGCATTGTTAAGAAATAACAACATTGGTGTCAGGGTGTTTCAGCCAATCAGGCTTCAGCTTTTGTGTTGCCCATTTTCTAAATTAAATTACATTACATACGTATATTCTTCACAGTATCTTCAGGTTCATGCAACATGAATGTGAAGGGATGTGGTCACACTAAAGCAAACCACCTGAGCAGATACCACTGATACTTCAACATCCCTTTATAACTACACCATACAGCTTACGTCACATTTTCCCAGCGGCCACAGCTAGCATTTTTCTGCACCCTGCAATCCCCCAAAAAAAAAAAAAACAGCAGTGTTGGCTCTAGAGGCAAAACTAAATCTGCCAAGTTGAATAAACCCTGAATTGTGTTTGTGTTTTTTTTTTTTCTTCTTGTTAAGCCACCACTTCTGTTTATTTAGTTTTTTAAACCATTATTTTGACACCTGCTAATGACTGGGGCAGGGTATAGGGGTGTGCACTGGATCTGAGATTCTGATTTTGATCTGAAAATAGGGCCCCAAAGCTAAGACCTATGAACAACGTACCCACTGCCTCTGTTTACTGGTAAGGAGAGGGATTTGTTTTGTGCAGCACCTTTCAGGCAAGCTTTGTCCCAGAATTGTTCTACAGTCTAGGGGAGAGGAGCGGAAGAGGAAGTTGACAGCACAGAGATAGATTACAGGGAGACTACAGATAGGCTGAGCATGGGTTGGGGGTCATGCAGTGAGCAGCAGTCGTTGAAGTCGTACCTGGGTCATAGAATCATAGAAGCTTGATGGCAGAAAAGGACCATACCGTCTCAAGGTTAATAACTCTGCTCTTTAAATAATAAGCTTTCTCCCCCATACATGCACCCACCCACACCCTTGCCTCCTCCCTTTTACCTTGATCTAGGCGTCTTCCAGGAGAACAGCCACCTATTTCCTCCTCCCCCAAGGGACTGTATCTTTCCTCCCCAAGCACATTCCTCACCCCCCCCAAACATGTCTGTTTGGCTGTTGTCCAGATTTGTGTATATCTCCGTGGCTGCTGCCCAATGCTGGAAACAAACAGCATCCAGTAACCGCACCACCACCACTCTTTCTATTTTCCTATTCTTTTTCCTTCCTCATTCCATGATTTTAAAGAGGTTTTTGATTTCTTAAATCAGTTGAGTTGTGATTAAGCCTGAACACCACCAAAAATGTGCCCCCTCATAGATCACTTACATTCTCTTTTAATTTGAATATGCTAATATGAGCTGACACATCACTGCTTTCTCTGTGTCTTGGGTGAGGACCACTCTCTAACTTCCTTTTTTTAAAGAGCGCAGACCCGTAAGGAATTCCCTGTCTGATACTGCCCTGCATATCGCTAGGATAAACCTAAGGCCCCACACCCCCTGCTCAAGACCACCTCTACTTTTCCATTTGGCTGCCAAGTACGCTGTCCACCGTCCTGAAAAAAACTGCCTCTTTGCTATTAGTGATCCTTCCCCCAAGGGGAAAAAATATCCTCCTTGCTCTCCTGGCCCATGCAGCAACGCTCCTCTGGGTCCCAGTGCTTGCCGTTTCTGCTGCCACAAGAGTTTGCCGGTGCTGGGGAACAAGCTGCTCGTTTTATAGCACACAAATTTCATTTAAAGCCAAGTGGTGACATTGTGCATATGCTGTGCTAACAGCGCTGGCCACGCCTAAGCAAACAGAGTCCACCTCACCTTGAAAGACATACAGCTGTTATAATAAGTTATGAAATGGGCATTAGAATTTAAGTTTCCTGATTGGTGCATACCTGTGTGATATTCCTTCTTACGCACAGAAAGAAGGACCAGCAGTGCCCTGTGGGCACTGATCCTAGCAAATATGCCAGTTAGAATGTTGGCAAAGAGAAAGTCAGCCATCTTCTTTTTAACCAACTGCAAGTGACATGCCAGGCTGTATTTTCAGTCTGCCAGCAAAAAAATGCAATGAATACATCTGACCTTCTTTTAACATTACCTCAGTCTGTTAAATCTCTGAATGAAGCACGAAACAAACAGCTGTGCTGTCTCTCACAGCCCACCTGTTCGGTCATGTATAAAAAAAAAAAAAAAATCAGAACAGCTGTGATCTCTCCACCAGCCCGACCACTCGCTCCTTAAGATCCATCTTTGAATTTAATAAAATAAAGAAAGGTACAGCCACGATGTCTCTCCCAGCCTGCCTGCTTGTTTATCTATTAAAAAAAGAAAAAACGGAACAACCGCAATCTCACTGTATCTCTGTACCTGCCTGCGCGCTCGCTCTGTCTCTGTACCCGCTCGCTCTTAAAATTGTAACTTTAAATTATATATATAAAAAAAAAGCCAAACAGCTGGATTTTAATCTTTTTTTTTTTCTCGTCTCCACACAGCATGGGGGGGGGGGTGAATACCTAAAGTACAGAAGCCTTTCTAGGACAAAATTCCTTCAGTGCAAAAAAAAAAAAAAAAAGAACACAAGACACTTAGGCGGAGGAACTATTTTATTAAAAGTGATACCAACATACGTGTTTTTTCCTAATTTAAATTGGAAATGTAACCTACTAAATGCACTTTCACTAAAGATATCCATTTCATAAGCTCAATAAGCCTTCCAGGGTGTGCGCTGGGACACTTTACACGTGCTAGGAGGCTAGACGACTCCAGCCGGTGGCCTCGTGCCTCACTACGCCTCCTAGCCATGTGTTAAAATGTCTAACGCACACCCTATCGTGTCTTATTGCTTACGTAAACCGTAAGATAAGAATGTAACAGCAAGGTCCAGTCAGCTTGGCACTAATATGAGTAGTGCCCTGCATTCTGGACCTTCTCCATTAATCAGAGTGAGAACTCAGTACATCCCCTATGATGATTTAATAATAAATGAGATGAGTCAGGCAGGGCTTTGTGTTATCTGTGGCCCTGATTCAAGCCAATCAGAATACACCAATTTCGTCAACCATTTTATGACTGAGTTTAGTCCATTCAGATGTGTTACGCATGGCCGATGTGTGAATTAATAAGGGAGTACTGGGAAATGAAGGAAGGAGGGAGGGAGGGAGGATTTAATATGTAAATGCAGCTGAAAAGTTGGGATTCAGTGGGAGCTCCAGTCTTCCTTCCTTCCTTGCACCAGATGGATGGGGTGGGGTTTATGTTTGGAAATGCACTAGGGAATTAAGGTAAGTGAAGTAGCATGGATGTTTTGTACAGCTCATTAATCGTGATGATTCAGGCTTTGGGAAGCCAGTGTAAGAGGGGTGGCAGTAATGCAATGCTTGGTTTCAGTTCCCAGATGGAAAGAGTCTGGGGAGCACATTGGAAGTCTAAAACTCGGAGTGAGTACCTTATGGTGGTTAACTAAACCTTGGTAAGGGTTTAACATACTGAGTGCCAAGTACTAAACTGACTGTATGCGCTCTCTTGCGTTCTCAGCTCCTGCTATGCTAGTACCTCCTGTTTGTGCCTATCTGTGCCTAACTTTTCAAAGCTTGGATTCCCGCAGACACCTGTATCTCCCGAGTCTGAGTACATGGTTAAACAGCACACTGGTCAAAAAATGTAGGGCTTTGCCTTTACTTACGATAACACTGCCTGTTCGTGACAGTCACTCACATGCACAAGAAAGACAGGGTGAATGGGAGAAGACCCTGAGAAGAGCAGCAAAGCAGTAATACAACCACTGACCTTGTAGTGACGCAAACCAAATGAATGGAGATCTCCATTCACTCATGCATTCTATACAATGTACGCACATACACTGCTGCTTGTCCATACACAGAGACAAACACACAGATACGGGGGATAGGCACACATTCTAGCATGACGATAAGGACTAGAGTGGAGAGAGACACACACACACACACACACACACACACACACACACACTGTCACTCAGATGGAGACATATGCCCTCTAGCGTGGAGACAGGGAAACCCATCAACATGGAAGGACACACATACTATCAGGGAGAAACTCGCACAGTTTGTGCATGCATTTGAAAACTTGAAACAAATGTATGTGTGTGTGTGTACATTTCCTTTTGACAACTGTACAGGGCTCTCGGTAGATACCCCCACCCCCGGAGGAGACCATAAAATTTATAATCAGAGGTCTCGGACCAAAATTCTGGAGTTCTTAAGGCACCCTTTGGCACGCTCCAGTGCAGTGCAGGTGAACACCAGGCAGCTTCTCCTGCAGCCCTTGCAGCATGTCTCGGGGATGCAAAGCATAGACGTTCCTTGCGGCCCTAGCAGCTACCGTATGCAAAAGATGCTGGGTCCAAGATCTCCGAGAGCCCTGACTTTGTGTTTGCTGTGTTAGCTATAGCTAGTTCAAAGTGCTATATACAGTACTAGTAAAGGAGCTCGGGGGGGGGGGCAGAAACATAGGGACTATATGGCAAGGGTATTTGGAATACTATATACCTGTCTTGGGGCTTCATGTTTTTTTTGTCAACATTTTTATTGAAAGTTTTAACATCTCAAACATATAGAGGTTCGTAACGCAATCATACAAATAACACAGCACATAGCTAAACAAATAATTTCAAACAATAATTATATCATTTTGAATACAACATTAGTTAGTTTTGCTTGTTTAATGTACCCCCCCATTTCTGGAGGCAGATTTCCTGTGGTGTGAAAGGGTCACGTAAGTTGACATTTTCCTTTCATTGGTGGGCATAACTGAGTAAATTGCTCTGTGTAGATCAAAGGAAAGCACAGTGGTAACTGGGGGCGTCGTTTAGGAAAGTGGGATAACTAATAATGGCAGCGAGGTGGTAATCCCTGTCTAATTTAGTTGGAGAATCTCTATAACAGGGCCATTGCTTGTTCGTTATACAGCATCTCTCTTTAGATTGACCTGCCCTTTTCTGGTTAGCTTTTTGTTCTGCAAAGATGCATGCTTTGTGCAGCTGATGTGTGGTGCCACTGCATGGGTCTTGTTCACCTCCTGACAATTGTAATCCTGCAACCTGTATCCTGTCCCCCATCATCATCACCAGTGTCAATGCCCAGTACTATGACAGTACGAACATACGAATTTGCCAGCAGAAACAGACCACCCGGTCTATCTACATCTGCTCAAGTATGCAGCTAGCACCCTAGCTTGCAGCTGCCCCGCCTCCCGCCCCTTGTCATCCCACTGCCGCCTACCTCCCCACCCTCACTCTCCTCTGCTCTCTGTCCCATGCCATTTTAAAGCTGTTCATAGATTTACATACCACCACTCATTCTGATAGTGCATTCCATTTTGCTACCACCTCTCCATGAAATATTGTCTCCTCATTTCCTCAAATCTTCCCCTCTATTCTTAGCCCATGCCCCCTGGTGTCTCTCCCCTCCTTAGCTTGAAGACCCTGTCTGCCCCCATCCTTATTGAGTCCCCTCAGATACTTGAATGTGTCTGTCATGTCCCCGTCCCTTCTATCCTCCAGAGTGTACATATTCAGGTCTCCCAACCTGCTGTCATAGTCTCTCCTCTCCATTCCGCATATCATCTTCGTTGCCCTCCTCTGCACCACCTCCTGTAGCCTGAAGTCACATTTTAGGTATGGCCTCCAAAACTGCACTCCCAAGTGCAGCCTTTCCAGCGGAGACCTGTAGAGGAGCAAGATCACCTCTCTTTGCCTGGACGAAAACCCCTTCACTATGTACCCCAGCATTTTGTTCACTTTTTCAGCTGCTGTCCTGCACTGGGCAGTGTTGTTCATGGTCCCTGTTACCATTACCCCTAGGTCCTTCTCCTCCTCGGTGATCCCCAGCTTAACACCCCAAGCCAGTATTCTCTTGTTGAGTTCTTCGCCCCAGAATGCATAACTGTACACTTCTTTGCATTGAACCCCAGCTGCCAACTCTCTGTCGACTCCTGTGGCTTGCTTAGGCCCCCCCTGCAGCTGCTTCCATCCCTCATCTCTATCCACCACTGCTCCCATTTTGGCGTCGTCTGCGAACAGACTTACCTTGCTCACCACCCTGTGCGCAATGTTTGATATGAAGAGCCAATGGAATACATGTAGAAATAATCAATACTTCCAGTCTCACACCATCCAAGGGGTATCCTGATACTCACCCTCAAAGGAAAGGAGTTACTGTGGCAGAGCTGGAACTTGCAAAAAGTACCTGATAGAAACCAGTGGTGCTCCTCTCCTCCATGTTCCACTGCATTTTACTAACAAGAGGGCCCCTGAGTTCATAGAATCATAGAATCTTGATGGTGGAAAAGGACCATACTGGCCCATCTAGTCTGCCCTTTTTTTCCCCCCTTACACCTCCCCCTCCCTACCAGCCTCTCCCCCCCGCTACTCAGACCCACATGCTTGTCCTATGCCCTCTTGAATTCTTCCACCGATTTAGCCCCCACCACTCTGTCTGATAGTCTGTTCCAGGGCTCCACCACCCTCTCCATGAAGAAACGCCCTCTCACATTGCCTCTGTATCTTTTTCCTTGCAGTCTGAAGCTGCGCCCTCTAGTTTTGCCCCCTCCTTACTCTTAAGTAAACCCTTTTCTCCCACTTTATTGAGCCCCTTTATATATTTAAAAGTTTCAGTCAAGTCTCCCCCTTTCCCTCCTTGTCTCCAGTGTGTACAGATCCAGCTCCTTACACCTCTGCGAGTATGACTTTCCTTGCATACCCTGCACCATCTTGGTAGCCCTTCTCTGAACCCTCTCCAATGCATCTATATCCTTGTGGAGATGTGGTCTCCAGAACTGAACCCCATACTCCAGAGGTGGTCTCACCATAGCTTTGTAAAGGGGCATTATTACCTCCCTCTTTCTGCTAGTAATGCCGCTGCCTATGCATGCCAACTTTCCACTGGCCTTTCCCACCACCGTGCTACATTGGATTCCTACCTTAAGGTTTGAGGAGACTATGATCCCCCGATCCATCTCCTGTTCTGTTACTTTAATTTCCTCCCCACCTAGGGTGTACTCTGCTCTTCTGTTCCTACTCCCCAAGTGTATCAGAGCGCACTTCTTGGCATTAAATTTCAGCTGCCATGTCCCAGACCATTTTCAAGCGTCTTTAGTCCTCCCTCATATCCTCCACCCCCCCCCAGGGTATCCACCCCATTGCATATTTTTGTGTCATCAGCAAATAGGCACACCCTCCCCCTCAAACCCTCCGCAATATCACTGATGTAGATATTAAGAGTAGGGGACCCAAAACTGACCTCTGTGGCACTCCACTCTTCACCCTCGCTGTCCCGGAGTGCACCCTGTTTAGCACCATCCTCTGAGTTCTTCCTGACAGCCAGGCCTCCACCCAGCTTTTTATTTTCCCACCCAACCCCAGGCTTTCCATCTTGCTCACCAGCCTCCTATAAAGGACGGTGTCAAAGGCCTTACTGAAGTTCAGATAGGCCATATCAACCCCTTCCCCCCCAAGTTAATCACCTGAATCGCCCAATCAAAGAACTGAATTAGGTTTGTCTGGCAAGATTTCCCCTTTGTGAAACCATGCTGTCTGCTGTCCTGCAAACCACTCTCCCCCAGGTAATCCACCACCCTCTCCTTGATTAATGCCTTCATTACCATCCCCACCACTGACATGAGACTGACGGGTCGGTAGTTCCCCTTTACCTCCGTACTACCTCCCTTGTGTAAAGGCATTACATCTGCCCTCTTCCAGTCCTCTGGCACACTCCCCATATCCAGGGACAAGTTGAAGAGCCTTGTCAAGGGTCAGCCAACTCCTCCTTCAGTTCCCTGATCACCCTAGGGTGTAATGCATCAGGCCCCCATTGCCTTGTCCACCCTCAATCTATCTAGCTCTGCCCTAACCCTATACACAGTGAATGGGCTCAGATCCACCCATTTGCCCTCCTTCACATTCGACTTTAGTGCAGGTCCCCTACTGTCCTCCTCCTCTGTGAATACTGAGCTAAAGTACTTATTTAATAACTCTGCTTTTTCACAAGCCCTTTCCAATTTTATTTTTCCCTCACCACACAGCCTAGTAATCCCCTGCCTTGCCCTTCTCTTCTCCCTCACATGTCTGAAAAAGGTTTTATCCCCCCTTTTGGCCTTTTTTGCTATTTTCTCCACAGTATCTCCTTTTGCCCTTCTGATCTTCTTCCCTGCCATACTCTTTTCCCTATACTCTTCCTCATCTTCCTCGCTGAGTATCCTCTTAAATTTTCTGAAAGCCCTCCTCCTTTCCCTGACTGCCCCCGAAGCCACCTTTGTAAACCAAAGCAGTCTCCTGCCCCTCTTGCTCTTCCTAACCTTTTTGATGCACATTTCCGCAGCTTTCAGTACCCCTCCCTTGATAGTTTGCCATAACTCCTCCACTGCCCCTGAATTCACTGTATCCTCCATTGTCTCCCTTGCTATCCTTCAAGAAGGACAGGGATGGGGCAAAAAGGAGTAAGGATGTCAGGAAACGGAGGGTAATGAGCACCAATGTCCGTAGTCTGGGCAACAAGCTCCCTGAGCTGGTGGCCTTGATGGAAGAGGGATGCCTGGATATCGTAGCAGTCACAGAAACATGGTACACAGAGAACCATAACTGGAATGTTAACATACCAGGGTACATAACCTACAGGAGAGACAGGCAGGGGAGAAGAGGGGGAGGAGTAGCACTCTCTATGTAAAGGAAGGGATAAAAGCAACTGAACAAAAGAGTAAACAGGGAGGAGAGGAGGCACTGTGGGTCACCGTGGAGACTGGAAAAGGCACCACAGTCCGCACAGGGGTTGTGTACAGACCCCCATGTCGGGGAAGGGAATGGACAAGGATATGATGGAAGACATTCTTAGAATGGCAGAGAAAGGGGAGATACTGTTGATGGGAGACCTGAACATGTCAGATGTTAACTGGAGCACATTTGCTGCAGCCACATCCAAGAGCAGGGCCATTCTCGATGCCCTACAGGTGGCAGGCCTCAGACAGCTAGTTTCGGAACCCACTCGTAAGGGAGCAATCTTAGACCTCGTACACTCAAATGGGGGCAGTGAGAGGATCTCAGATCTAGAAGTGGGTTGCCATCTGGGAACAAGTGACCATCAAACGGTGTGGTTCACGTTAAACTCAGCTACAGAGTCAAGCCATACAAAAGTGAGGGTGCTAGACTTTAGGAGGGCTGACTTTGGCAAGATGGAAGAGTGCCTCAGAAAAGCACTAGCAAACTGGCTAGAAGGAGGTGTGGAGCAACAATGGGGAATCATCAAAACTGTCATCACAGAGGCAACAAGCCTTTGTGTGAAGCAAATAAACAAATCAAAATGAAAGAAAAAGCCACTATGGTTCTCAAAAGAGGTGGCTGTGAAAGTCAGGAAGAAAAATATAGCATTCCGGAAGTATAAGGAAACACAGAAGGAGCAGGACAGAGAGCTGTACCAGTTAAGGCAGAAGGAAGCAGGAGGGAAGTCAGAAGAGCAAAGGCCCAAACTGAGGAAAAAATAGCCAACTGAGTTAAGAAGGGGATAAAACCTTTTATAGGTACATCAGCGAGCATAGAAAGACAAAGGGAGGGATAATGAGGCTGAATAGAATGAACGGTGGGTGGGCAGAGAGGGACAATGAAAAAGCAGGGATACTGAACGAATATTTCTGCTCAGTATTCACAAAAGAGGAGGGGGAAGTGCCTAATGCAATTAACACAAGCACTCTTGATAGGGGGGTCGATCCCAGTCCTTTCACAGAAGAAAGGGTTCTGCAAGAACTCCTAAAACTGAAGGTGGACAAAGCAATGGGTCGTGATGGAATTCACCCCAGTATTCTTAAAGAATTAAGGGTGGAACTAGTGAAACCACTGGCTACTCTTTTTAATAAATCATGGGAGGGTGGTGTGGTACCCGAGAACTGGAGGAAGGCGGATGTGATTCCCCTTCACAAAAGTGGGACAGAGGCAGAAAACTACAGACCTGTCAGTCTGACCTCTGTGGTAGGGAAAGTAATGGAGTCACTTCTGAAGGAAAGAACAGTTGAGTACCTAGAGGCCAGTGGGGCACAGGACCCAAGGCAGCATGGGTTCACAGCGGGAAGGTCATGTCAGACGAATCTAATAGATTTCTTTGACTGGGTGACCAAAGTAGTAGACCAAGGAGGGGCTGTGGACATGGCCTACCTAGACTTTAGCAAGGCATTTGACACAGTCCCACACAAAAGACTAATAGTCAAATTAACCAGCCTGGGAGTGGGTCCCAGGGTGGTAGCCTGGGTAAAACATTGGCTGGACAACAGGACACAGAAGGTAATTGTAAATGGAGTCCACTCTGAAGAAAGAGGGGTTACTAGTGGGTAGCGCAGGGTTCAGTATTGGTCCAGTCCTTTTTAATGTCTTCATCAGTGACATTGCAGAGGACTGGAAAGAAAATATGCCTTTTGCAGATGATACAAAGATCTGCAGCAGGGTTGATACACAGGAGGCGTGGAAAGGATGAGAAGGGACTTGGCAAGGTTGGAGGAATGGTCAGAAGTATGGCAGCTAGGATTCAGTGCAAAGAAGTGCAAAATAATGCACCTGGGAAACAAGAACCCGGGGAAGAATACACGGGGGGGGGGGTAGTAACAACAACAACAAAAAAGGAAAGGGACCTGGGGGTAATCATATCAGATGACCTTAAGGTTAGCAAGCAATGTGAGAAGGCAGTAGGGAGGGCTGGGGGTATACTGGGATGCATAGGGAGAGGCATTAGCAGCAGAAAACATGAAATTGTTATTCCTCTATACAGACAGTTGGTGAGACCCCATCTGGAGTACTGCATCCAGTTCTGGAGACCCCATCTCCGCAAGGACGTAGACAGAATAGAGGCAGTCCAAAGGAGAGCAACTAAACTGGTATGGGGTCTGCAAGAGAAGCCATATGAGGAGAGACTAAAGGAGCTTAATATGTATACCCTTGAGGAAAGAAGGGAGAGGGGGGACATGATAGAAACTTTTAAGTACCTCAGTGGAATCAACAAAGTCCAAGAGGGTAGCATCTTTCAGAAAAAGAGACTTGCAAGAACAAGGGGACACAATTTAAAGATAAAAGAGGGGCAGTTCAGGGGCAATGTGAGGAAGTATTATTTCACAGAGAGGGTAGTGGATGCTTGGAACAGCCTTCCTGAGGAGGTTGTGGGGTCTAAAACTGTGGGAGAATTCAAGAATGCATGGGACAGACATAAGGCAATTCTTGTGGGGGGTAGGAAGAAATAGGCTGTTGGTTAACTAGGATCTGCGGCCTATCCTGTAGGTAGGGAAATGGGCAGACTAGATGGACCAAGTGGTCCTTATCTGCCATCAAAGTCTATGTTTCTATCCTTCTCATCTTGTCAGAGTCTGTGCCTGTAGTACTGGTTTTACTTGCCTGTCTCCCTTCCCTGACTCTGAACATTACCGTGCTGCGGTCACTGTTGCCCAAGGCTTCTCCCACCTGCACCTCCTCCACACTCTTCCCATTTGTCAGGACCACATCCACCAGGTTGTTGCCCCTTGTCAGCTCTCTGACTAGCTGTTGAAGGAACACCCCCTGAAGCACAGCTAGTATCTTCCTGCTCCTTGACGATGATGCACCCTGGATTTCCCAGTCTACATCTGGGAAGTGTAGGTCCCCTACCAGCAGTAATTCTCATTTTAGGGCCAGCCTTGTGACTGCCTGAATTAACTGTTGATCACCCTTCTGCCCCTTGTGTAGGTGGCCTGCATACCACCCCCAATCGCAAGGATTCTCCTGTCCTCCTGCCTAGCGTTACCCACAGTAGCTCAGTCTCCCCATCCTCCTCTTGTCCTTCAGTTACACTTATGCTTTCCCTGACGTATAAAGCAACTCCCCCACCCTCCCTGTCCCTTCAGAACAGTCTGTAACCTGGGATAGTTGTTTCCCAGGTGTGCAGCTCTGTCCACCAGGTCTCACTTATAGCTACTATATCTAGTCCTTCGTCCTCCATGGTGGCCTCCAAGTCCACCTTCTTATTTGCTAAGCTCCTGGCGTTGGCTGCTAAGCCCTTCCACCAGGTTCCCTCACCATCCCCCCTTCTCTGTTCTCCCTCATGCCCAGTATTTTAGCACTATCCTGAGGGGAGGCTGGTAGCCCCCATTTCTCCTGCCTTGTGGTGCAGATTTTTCCCACCCTCCCCCCAATCTAGTTTAAATTGTAGGTTTCTTCTCTGAACTCTCCTAATTTGCTTTTTTGTACTGCCACACCTTCCCTATTCAGGTGCAGTCTGTCTGGAGCAAATAGACTCTCATCCCCCCTTTTTCCAATTTTCTTTCATATTCCTCCATGCTTGTTTCTCTTATGTCCCCTGGATACTCCTCAACTCCACTTTCCTGATTTTCTCCCCCATTTAGTACCCCTAGTGGAGCATATCTGTTTTTCTGCTCCAAGCCCACTGCCTGTATCCACCTGGCTGGGGCTCCACCCCTTGCTTCCTCCTCCCTTGCCCTCTGTGCAGGCTTTGGACCTTTATACGTAACCGTCTGCCATTCCCTCATGTCCCTTGCCCCCTCTGTCTGGGATTCTTGTAGCCCCACTAGAGCCATCCTCTAGTCCTTCTACCCTGCTTCTATACTCCCTTGTTTTCCTGCACTCCCCATGGCATCCTCCCCTGCCTATTTCTGTATTTGCTCCTTGTCCCCTTGCAGCTCCTATCTTAACCGTTCCTTGTCCCCCAACAGCTCCCCTCTAATCTCTACTGCTCACTCAGTGGAGCCCCTACTGTCCTCCATAATACTCCTCTTCCTTTCCCTTTCCCAGTTTAGAGTCCTTCTTAGCCATCTCACCTCCTCCCTCAGCTGCACAAACTGCCTGCATACTGTGCAACCCCCACACTTTCCAGACTGTATCCAATACCATGGCCGACCCACAACCAGTGCACCCCACCATCCTCCTAAAGATGCCCCCAGCCATTTAAGCCTGGGGACCATGCTTCGGACCTACCCATACCCTGCTCCATTGACCCCTCCAATTTGTACACCCCTCCATCTTCCCTACGGCTTATCGCAAGCTTTAGTTTTCAGGCCCTAGTGTGAAAATTCCCCCCACTCAAAATATCAGTATCCAGCCCCTGTGACTTTAGATTCCAGACCCTGAAAGTCCTGCGGCTAGGATTTCAGGCCCCAAAGCAACTTCCAGTAACAACTTCAGTGTAAAGAGTTGCGGTGCATAACATACAGATCACACGGACTGCTTTCCAATGATTCTTCTCAGCATATTTAAATCTTGACTTTCTGTGGGCTGCTTTGAGATGGTGTCCATTTCTCACCCAGCTCAATTCCAGCTGCCATCCATTTCCTTCCTAGCTTCTGCTGTAAGGTGCTAGCTGGCCAGTGCTTGTGGTAGCTAACCCTTCCACCAATCCTTCCTGCTTTATGAATCATAACCTCTCATTTTCTTTCAGTTCCTTCATTACACATCATTCTCTTTTTTTGTTTTTGTTTTTCCATCTCAACTGGCTCTGCTCCATCCAGTTTTCGGATGGGAGGTACTGGATTTACTCACCTGTCTCATGCCGATCCCGGACCAGTACAGTTTCTGGTGGATGTGTAAGTCAGCAAAGTAGCACAGCATCTAAGCATGAGCTTTAATGTCTTATTGTCGGTGTGTTCTTGCACCATTTTGGGGAAGGGGGCAGCTTTATCCAGCTGGACTTGTAAAAGCAAGCCTATTCAGTTCATAAGCAATGATCAATTTGTGTCCTCCGTAGAGACTAGAAAGCCTGGTGGTCTATCAGTAGAGCTTTTCATTGAACCTGAAACATGCCATGGGGTAAACTTCTCTAAAATGATCAGCCAAGGTTATGCATTTGCTTCGCATACTATGCTGTATGTTATTTGGCAGATTGCTGTCTAAGGCAGTTGGCTGCATGTGTAGCTACAAGGAAGAGTCCCTCTGCATGCCCCCAAAATGGTGTCACAAATCCTGTAGCCAGGGATGCACATCAGCGCTTAGAGTGTGCAGCATAGAACTGCTAGGAGGTCTGTGGCAGTCACAGTTACAGGAAGCTGGATGGCAGAAGTTCTGTTTTGTTTAGAAGTTTCCTTTTTTTTTTCTTTCCCCCTGAAGCGTTTCTTTTTTCATTGTAACACAAAAATAAGGCACAAAACGTCAAAATACTTTATAAAATGGCAAAGATAAATCCAGAGATCTCATTGGACAATAGCCAACATGTGACTGTGCATTAAAATACTAACACTGCATGGTCAGAAACCAAATTTCACTATGAAGGCTAGAAAACCTTAATACCAGCTGGCCTGCCGGTGCAGTGGTAGCGCTACCGCTTGCAACGCCAGCGACCCGGGCTGGGGAGTAATCTTGGGTTTGCTGGTGGGCAGGCTGGGGGGAGGAGGATCAAGTGCCCAGTGGGCTGCCTTCCTCCTCTGGGGTGGGTGGGCTACGTGTCCTGCCGCTTTACCGCCACCTGGGTGACCACGGGTGGAGGTGCAGCGGGACAGCAGGAATCTGGGTGGGAGAATGTCAGCCGGGGATCCAGAGCAGCAACGCATCCAATGTGTTCCACCTCCTTGGATCCCTATACTCGCTGACGTCTGCAGGGTGGAACCAGAAAAGCAGGAAAAACCCCGCAACAGCTGCCTGTAGATGGGACCCGGTTGTCGCGAGACTCTGTAACTGAGCTCCTCGGGGGGGCCAGTCGGACCACCTGATGCACATTTATGGACTGGGGGTGACAGTGGGGGGCCTGCCTCCCAACCTGCCCAGGTGGCAAACCGCGGCAGGATAGGGGATGGTTCACGGGTATCCTGGAGGAGTTACCCCTGGGGCAGAGCTACAGGAGCACACACAGCCTAGGGCTCCCAGAAGAAAGGTGGCAAGTGGGGAGAGTAAGGGGGCATAAAGACCAAATGTATAAAAAAACAAAAAAAAAAACCTTATTACCTACAATGAGACATTTTATCAGCACAGTAAGCCACTCCGGGGTTTGCACTAAAGGATTAAAAGTGTACTTCCCATGAGCGTAAGAACACTCAGCCTTCAGCCTTGCACCTTACAGTGCCCCTGAGGCATGCATTGTTAATCCTTTAATGCACACCCTATTATGGCTTATTGTTTTACTTAAAGAGCTAGTGTACTGTCTAAAACTAGTATTCGTTTTTAAAAGCAGCCAACCATTATGTTTTATATCTGAGGTACTTTTTCTTTTCCCTTTGGTTAATTAGAACATTGTTTACCTGATTCTAGCAAGAATGATATGTGGAACAGCACTCTGCCTGGCAACTGACATATCTAGCTGTGTTCCGTCATTACATACATATTCAGCATTTTGACCTCACTGACTGTGGAATCATTTCTGCTTAGGAACAGTCGCTCAGTAGCTGCCAGGTCCGTTGCCTGTGATGTCACTGTCGATGGTAGAGTGGAGGGAACGGAGACATGCCAGCTGCCAGATGGAGAGCTGCTCCACACACGCAGCACAATATTACTGCTTAGAAAACTTTCTAATGAGCAAAAGGAAAAAGAGAAATACTTCAGAAATGAAAGATTACAACTGACTACTTCATAAAATTTGTATAATTTTCCTGTCTGTTTTGGTTCCAGTAGATCCTTAAGACTCTGAGGTGGAAAGAAACCGTCACATGGAGGAGGGGAAGGAACTTAAAAAAGTAAAAAATTAAACTGTCAGAACTCCATATCCCTGGATACTGCATTTTTGAAGTCATGGTACTATGGGGAACACACATGAAGTGAGGGCCCTGGTGTAAGACCCTGAGAGTGCCCCTCTCAAATCATTAGATCTTTTTTGTCAGGTCTCTGACCCTACCAGGCCCAGCACACTTTAAGCCCTGATGCAAATAAACCACCTCCCTCCAGAGATGACGCTAAGCCTATGTTGTGTGGCTCATCCAGTAAAGGAGGTACTTTAGTGACAGTAGCGCCCCCCCCACCCCCACAGTCAGGTGTAGTTCATTGTATTTTTAATTGCTTTCTTTTCCCCAGACAGCCAGACTAGATCTGTACCTACTAGCTGCAGTATCAGATCAAACAGGATGACTGACCAGTACAGTAGAGAGCTTGCAGACCAGGGAGAAGGGCGGGCGATCAACAGAAAGACTAGTTCTGAAGACAAAAGGGTTAAGTCTGAGATTAGTTGTGGAGGTAGAGGTACTGCAGGGCACAGCCATACTTTCACTGCCTGTATGGAAAACGATGGTCTCTAGGACGCCTGCCTCTGTCCAGATTATGGTGCATGCAGCCAGTCAGGGATTCGGAACTGTATGTAGTTCTGCTTTTCAGGTGTCCTGCATGTTACAGAAGAAACTCAGCCGGCGCATAGCAAAGGAGTTCCTTAGCCTCACTAGAGTTGCAAAAAGCATTTGTGGGAGTAACAGCTTAGACTCCTACGCTTTTTCCTTGGGGTGATATTTTGTCTTGGGACCCCTGACAGAGCATCACTTTATGATATGAAGTGCTGGGGTGCTCTGTCACCCTCCCGTTACGATGATAAATTAAATGCTTCTTTCAAACATTGTGAGTCCGCTAGATTCCTGTGCTGTGTGCTGGCCGTTCTGCTTCTGCCATGTTTCTCTCGGTGACAGCGGCACCCTTCCGACAGCGCGTGGCTCTGTGTTACTGTGTGCATGTTACTGCCCAGCCGTTTTGGAAAGAGTATCAGAATGCACTGGTGCTGCACTCTACCTTCAACTGAACACACATCTCCTAAATGCATGGTGTAAAAGCATCATTGTAAATTCACGGGGTGGGGTGGGGGTGATTAACTCCACCTCACACATGCTTATGTTTCCAAGGGAGTCAACGCAGACTGTTGGAATCCTTTTGCATGTGTTTTTTTGTGAGTGTGCATGTTTGGTCATGATTCATGCCCCAGGAAAAATGTCAGAGACCCTGGGGAGTGTGAACAGATGGGCCATAATTGGCTTACGCTTGTGATGGTAGTGCCAACTCCAAATCTCTATTATATGTGTATTCATTGCCTGGTGAGTGCTCAGAGTTTGTAAATTGTAAATCTAGTATCAGAAATCTTTGTTATTGTTACGCTCCCATTTTGGGTTGTGCTGTTTCTTTTCTGTCCCAAATCTGTAGATCATTAGATGAATTGCCAGTTGGGAGGCACAGAAGGCAGTTCAGAGAAACTGGTGCAGCTGATCAGTTTTCTTCAGATCTTGCCCAGATTCATTGAACCCCTGAACTTGGATTACGGCTTTTTAAACTAGCAATATTAACGCATGAACTGCTTTCTTTGTATCTGAATTTCTTTCACTTATTCACATTGAGGTGGTATTCGCAAAGCTTGTGTGAAGCCCTCTGAAAGGTATTGGTTGGCAGTAATAAAGATGTCCTTAACCAGTAACCTCCACTCCCAGTCTCAGCCTTGTCCAGCTCGAGATGTTTTTGCCAGTTCCAAATACAGATTATAGAGCCTGGCTGTTGGCCCAGCAGCATGCCTGCAACCTGAGTTGGGAGCTGACTTGGACACGTGTGACCGGGAGATAGTGCTATCAGTAACTGGGTTTCACAGCCTAGGAAGGGAATGGTGCCATGTCCCGCATTGCAGCAGGCCAGGGAGCTCCCCGACATAGCTGTCACGTCCACAGCCAACACTAGACTGTGCAGTGTCATCTAGTGGCCAAAGGAAGAAAACACCAGCCTCTGTCTAAATGACGGTGTGGTACACTCGGAATCCTAGGCCTGCCGCCTGTCTGCTGCCGCATCCTTAGCTTGACAGGGGAGGATGGAGAACCACCACAGGGAGCAAAGTATGGGGGAAACGGCAACAGAAATGGTCAGGTTAGTGCAGGTCCTTTTCTGCCGACACATTGTGTGTTTCTATGGTTCATATGGTTCATTTCCTTTTAAGTGATGTCCTGCTTCGCCCACAGCCAGTCCCCACCTTCCAAAAAATTTGGTCAAGTCATGTCCCCTCTCACTCGCTTGTCTTCCAGGGAGTACGTATTGAGCTCCCACAGCCTCTCCTTGTATTGTTTCTCATGCAACACCCACACCATTTTGGTAGTCCTCCTCTGGACGGCTTCTGCTCTGTTAATGTCCTTGTGGAGGTGCAGTGTCCAGGTGGGGTCTCACTAGTGAGCGATACAGTGGCAACACCATCTCCCTTCTATGTGCCATGGCTGACACTGCCCAGGTTGAATGCTGCCGTAACCCTGAAGGAAGAACCATGGGGTTGGTCTAAACTGTAGCTTGCTCCCCTCCAGCCGGCCAGTGCATCTTCACTCAGTCTGTTGTCCGAGAGACAGCAGTTAGGATTCCTCCTTCCTTCCCTGCCTTCTACCCCACTGTGTTGCCATGCAGGTTCAGTCGGTTCAGCTGTGTGTTGATGATGACAGGCTGCTTAAGGCTTTATTATCGTGTCCGTTCAGTCCAGTTTGGGGGAAGGGGACTCAGATGCAAAAGCCTAAGGACAGGGTCAGATCTGTGAGACCCCAAAAAAATTACCTCTCAGAAAGAAAAAGGGCACACGCTAGCTAGCAAAGTTCAGCTGCTGGCAGTCTGAAAATGCAGCTTCTGGTACTGTGCTGGCTAGACTTGCGACTGGCTGGCTGCTCTGCTGGATAATAGTGAATCTGCAGCTCTTTTATTAAAATAAGTATGCTGCTGTGATAGTGATTTTTTATTACCGCTCTGGTGACTGTTGTTTGGTGTGCGTGTAGCTACACTCAGTCTGTTCTCCTCTCTCGGTCGACTGGGTCTCCTGTGTTGCTCCAGCAGCGGGGCTTTGGCAGCTTCAGTGTGAATTTTTTTTCCAGCACGGTTGAACTTTTCTTGGTTGTATGAGGTTCAAGAATGCTGGAAAGGACTGCTGAACCTGAGGGGGGATGGGTAATACAAGGCTGTGGGAGGCGGATGTGTCAAAACATTGTAGGACCGACCTGTGCAAGTGAGTGCACAGATTGGGTGATGGTGGCTCACGTCTGATGCACGCATGCTTGGTCGGTGCACTTGATTCAAGGCTCAGCGGAAACAAAGAGGCACAGCCAGTCCAGTCATGCTTTACGTGGTGTGTTTAGTTAACAGCAGCTTCTGCCTCTGAAACATGGACTGCAAGGAGCTGAATCGGGACCAGCCCCAGAAAGTGGCCAAAAATTATTACTCTTGAGGGTTATGGTGGTCGTTCCTCTGTGACTCGATCTGCATGGTGGTCGATCAGCTGTTTAGCAGCGGGGCTGCTAGTATAGGGCAGCAAATTACATTTGCATGTTAGGCAGGAGCCACACAATTGTTGCTCTGGCCAGCACCGAACTGTACACCATGGCGTACCTGTCGTGTCAGTGTCTATGCCCTTGGTATACGTATTTTCCTTTTATGTGTACCTTAGAGGAGATTTACCCATAAACTTTACAAACATCATATCTCCTCATAAGTAGTTAGTATTGGACAGTGCACAAAAAAATGGTTCAGGAAGGACTGCCTATATGTGACCATGGTGCAACAGATGGGCAGGTTGGTGTACAACTTACAAATTCCTTGCTACCCCCCTGGCATAGACTAGAAAACTGAGAAAAAATATCAGGTATGCAAAGTGCTGAGTACCTGCACTCCCACAGTGATCATGAGGGAGTAGTCCAAACTGCCACCTGTGATAAGGCCAAAGTGCCCCTTTCCTCCCAGTCTTCGATTCCAGGACATCAGATAGTATGGGCAAAAAAGCTTATATGTCAGCTTCCCTTCTCCTAAGGCAGGCAGCTTACTTAGCCTACAGAGCCCAGTACCAGAAAGCCTTATGAAATTCCATACTGGCACTGAGTGAAACGACTACTGGAGACGTGGCACAGGACGTGGCAGACACAGCAAGGTCAGCCATAGATGCCACAAAGTACTAGCTTCATATGGGAGTGGACACAAATAACACGGCATCTAGGGTCATTGCCCTCGCAGTGTCCTTAAGAAGGTTTGCCTGACTTAGAACTACCAACCTATCCCAAGACACTCAAACAAAAGCAATGGATTTTCCCTATGAGGGAAATTCCCTATTTGGTGACAAGACAGAGGCTTACACGAAAAAGGTGGATGAGTACAAAACCACCTACAAGAGCAATACTGAGAAAGAAAAGGCTTCCACTTCATACAGGCCTTATGGAAGGGGAGGTGGGGGTACGGGTTACTACCCTCTTGTTTATGTTTCCTATGAGAACGCACCACAAAGGGGCTGCTATAGGGACAGGGAAGGGGCACTAGGAATGCAGCTGCAACACCAGCCCCCAAATCTCAGACAAAGCAGAACCCCTGGCAGCTGTACCCAGGTCACCCATCCATTGCCAGTGAGGGGAAGACTAGCTTACTGCTTTCAAGAATGGATAAAAATCACTACCTACAAGTGAGTCCAGGAAACAGTAAACTATGGGTTGTCCCTACAGTTCATAAAACTCCCAAAACTGCAGAACCCAAAGGATTTCCAGTCTCACACCCCAACAGAAAACATTTGGTTGGAGATGGAAGTGAAGAAATTGTTGCAAGCAAATGCAGTGGAAAAAGTACCTGCCACACAATGGGGCAGAGATCTCTATTCCAGATACTTGCTAACCCACAAGAAGAATGGGGAGTGGCGACCTGTGTTTGACCGGAGATATCTGAACAAACATTTAAAGAAAGAAAAATTTGGGATAGTAACATAGGGCTTACTGATTCCATCTCTGCAAATAGGATACTGGCTGGGGTCACTGGGTCTGAAAGGCACCTTTTTTCACATACCAGTCAGGCCAAGCCACAGAAAATACCTCCGGTTCAGGTTAGGGAACTGCCAGTACCAGTTCACAGACCATCCCTTTGGCCTCACCCCAGCTCCAAGGGTATTCCCAAAGTGCCTAGCTATGGTGGCAGCTTATTTGAGAAGGAAAGGGTGGTGTTTTTTTCTTACCTGGATGACTGGCTGGTCTTGGAGAAATACACAGCAGGAAGCAAAGTCCTCCATATTGCTGACACAGGACTCACTGGAGGACCTGGGGGTTCCTCGTAAACCTTCAGAAATCTCAAACAGAACCAGTTCATGTTCTGGACTTTATCAGTGCAGAGCTAGATACCCTGCTGGGGGAGGCATTCCTTCCTCAAGCAAAGGTAGCAAATCGGATTTCTACTGCAGAATCCTTCAAAATAGGTCAGCCAAGACCTGCAAGGGACTTTCTGCGGTTGCTGGGTCACGTGGCCTCAGCTACTGCAGTTTGTGGGGATTACAGCACAGTAAAAAAAGACACTGTGAAAATAGCGTGACTGAAAAGAGCTACTGGGGAATTATAGCATGGGCACTACAGCACTATAAATTTAGGTCTTTTCAATCAGGCCGAGTAGTTTAATGTTCCAGTTGTGCGCTGGGTGACCATGCTAGCTGCATGGCTTAGCGGTTAGAGCGACAGGCTCTGAATGGTGGTACATGCAGCTGACCTGGGTTGGAATTGTCCTCCTACTATGTTTTTATTACACCCCCCGACACACACTTGCGTCCCTGCGGAGTCAGTTTATGTAATCTGCCCACCCACCTGAATTTCTTCCGCCCTGCAGAGTCAGGTTGTTTTGTTTATCCACCCACCCGAATGTTGTCCCCTTTGCCCAACTTACGTGCCATACCCCAGAGTTGCATTCCAAATTCCCGCCCCCCCCCAATCCACAGTGTATCTTGGTTAGTTCCTCATCTTCACGAGTGCTTTTGCCTGTGTCTCCAGCACTCAGTGTTTTTCCTGAGCACTGATTGCGTCCTAGTGTTTCTTGCTGCCGTTTTTTAATCACGCTAATTTACAGTCAATCTTTTGACCTGGTGCCAGTGGTACCAGGGGCCAGGTTCCAAATGAGGGGCATCCCTTATAACCTAGGGGACCATTGATCCCAGAGGTGGGATCCTTTGTCAAAACTGGTGCCTGTTACAAAAACTTTGTTAAAGGCTCTGGAATGGTGGAAGGAAGAAGACAACCTCAGAGAGAGGGAATTCCTTTCCTCCAGCAGTTCCCCACAATCATACTCACAACAGATGCCTCCCTCCTAGGATGGGGCACCCAGCTAGAAGACCTTACTTTGAGTGGCACCTGGAGCATAGGAGACTTTAGAGCATAGAAATCTCCTGGAATTCAGGGCAGTGTACCCGGCAATGCAGGCTTTCTCCTACCATATTTAGGGTCAGTCTGTTCAGATCAGAACAGACAATACCATAACAATGTATTGCAGTACATAAATAAGCAGGGAGGAACAAGATCTTCAAAGTTGTGCAAAGAAGCCATGAAGATTTGGAACCTAGCCTACTCCCTGGAAGTTCAGCTATCTGCAGTACACCTGCCTGGAAGACAATATGCTGGCAGACTCCCTGAGCAGGATCACCCAGGGAAACAACAAATGGTTCCTGAACCAGCAGGTGCTAGCATCATTGTTCAGATGGTGGGCACACCAGAAATAGATGTTTACTTTCTTGGGGAACACTTCGCTTCCACTCGTTTGTTGCAGACTCCCAACAGTGGGGTTGGGGGTCTGCAACGAATGGTTGACTAGCCCTAATCTATTTTAAAGACATCTTCCTAGCAAATTGGAATGCCTTCGCACCCCTAAAACAAACAAGGGTTGGAGGTCATCACCTCCCCTGGATTACCCCTGAATTACTAGCCTGCCACAGAGCCAGAGATCGGGCCTGGAAATGGAACAAAGTCTCCCAGCTTCCAAATGGCCTTATTGACCAAAAACTCTGTAATGCCTGCACCCAGGCTACCAGGCTAGCCAAAACATTGTACTTCACATCTACCTTCGCGACTAACATCAACTCCCCCTCCAAGTTCTGGAGAGAGGTCCACGCCCTCTTTACCCCCCCCCATCCTGTCCACCCACCCCTATACTTCAGATAATAACCCACCCTTCTAGGGACATGGATATGTTGTTCATCCACACTGTCTGGCAGGTATCCTTGCCACTTTAAATCTTGCCGGAAGGTCTTCAAGCTGGCTCCTCCCACCCACCCGGGTGGTAAAACTCTCGGCTCCGCCCCATGACGCCAGATCTTCCTTACCGCTTGGAAGCTCAGGTTCCCTCCTTAACGCTCTGCATATAAGACTGGTTCCTAATTCTTCGGTTTTACAAATTTAAAGGTTTTTTGCATTGTAGACTTCAGTCTTCTATCCCTCACGGCTGCGATGGACAACCGTCGACTCGGTTTCGGAGATGCCCTTGCGGGCAGAAGATGTCTCGGACGGATCCGCCCGTGTGTCTACTGTTTAGGCCTTGAGCACGACCCGCGGGCTTGCGACCTGTGCTCTTCCTTCTCAGCCTCGTCCTCGAGACCGTGCTGCCTGTTTACAACTGGGGCGCCGAAATGTTCCTCGGTGAAGTCAAAAGGCCGGTCGGGGTTTCAGCTGGCGGCGGCTTCTGGCGGATCAGCTAGAGCAGATGATTGCCTCGAAGAGGAGGCGGCATCGGTCAGCATCTTTCCCATCATGCATTTATCCCGCTGTCCCTGGTTCTCTTACACTTCCTTTAAGGAGCTTTGTCTGTCCCTCTCCACTAGAGGAGAGGATCAACGTCTGCTGGACCTCTTCTCGGTCCAAGAAGAAAGACAAGGGTAAGTCCCTTCAGTCGGCGCTCTTGGGAGCGGAAAGGTCCCTCTCCCGAGTTGTCGGCCACCGACTTTGGTCGATCGCTCGGCTTTGGCCACTGGTCTCACGGTGTCCCGTCAGGTCAGTTGACGAGACTCCGTCAAACGCCAGTCGAGATCTTTCTCGACCCGTTGGACGGGTTGTCGACAGCCGGAAAATCTCTCACCGGTTCCCCAGTGGGAGTTGAGATCCCGTGGGCTTGCCAGTGCCTCCGGTTCGGAGCCTCGGGTGAACCCTCCGAGCCGAGGGGAACCGGTTCCCGTCCCTCCCGCTGCGTCCTCGGAAGGCCAAGGTTCTCGGTCTCGGACTTCTTCGCAGTCCAGCCGATCCCGCCCGTCATAGGGCGGTCTTGGTTCTTGGCACTGCAAGCACCGCCACCGCTTTGTCCTCGATCTGGAGGCTTCACGTAGTTACGACGACATACGCAGGACCCTATGTGGCAATAGTTCTTCTGACCGAACAAGCCGACGCCGTTGCCTTCCCCGGCCATTAAGTGGCTGTCACCGGAGCGGCCGAAACAACCCCTCGTCTTACCCGAGGATCCTGTTCCCAGGCCGTTTGTTCGGCCAAAACCAGCTGCTCCACCGATTCCGGTGGAACCTCCGCCTCCACAGCCGCTGTTTGGGGCTCCGACCAAGAACTCTCGGTCGGCTCAGGGTCTGCCCCATAGGCTGTCGGTCACCCTCACTCCCGATCGCCCTCGGCAGGTGGAGGGTGGCTCAGGCCCGAGGCAGCTCTTTGCGGACTCTTCTGAGTCCGACGACGATTCCTCCCTTTTCTCCAGGCGAGTGGACTTGGAGTCCTCTGGAGGTCAGTCGCTGGACGACAGCCCTTCGTCCTTCCTGGGTTTGCTTAGGCTCATCTCGGAGTCTACCGGGATGCAGCTCGAGCCCGTATCCAAGCGGGCCAAGTATCCCCTCACGGAGATATTGGACCGAGGGGATTCCCCTACAGAGGTCTTTCCTGTGGCCGAGGCCATTGTGGGCCCAGCCTTGGAGCTCTGGCAGCACCCTGCTTCCTGCCCTGCGCCTTCGGCCAGGATGGCCAGGAAGTCTGCGGTCCCTACAGGTTCCCTGTCCAGTTTCTCGGAACATCCCTCAGCCGAGGGGTAGTTATCGACAGCGCTCCGGCGTCGAAACGCTGAGGGATGTGGACAAACTCCCGACAAGGAGTCCAAGAAATTGGACTATGCCAGGCGAAAAATCTACGCTGCGTCCTCCCTTGGCCTTCGTCAGGCCAGCTCTGCCGTGCTTATGGCACATTTCTCCATGCCCTGTTGGGCTCCCTGGACGAGGTAGTCGCTCATCTCCCGGCTGACCTGCAGACCACGGTTAGGCAGGTGCGGGACCAGGGCAGGGCAGTGGCCAAGCAGCAACTTCAGACTACTCTGGACATTGGAGACTCATGCGCCAGGTCAGTCGCGGCCGCAGTGGCTATGTGCCGTCGGGCATGGCTGAGGATATCCACCTTCACAGCGGATACCCAGCACAAATTGGGGATGTCCTTTCCTGGGGACTCACTCTTCGGCCCTGGGAGGAAGGCCACCTCCAGAGGATCGAAAAGTCCAATGCCACTTTGACTCGGTCTCATCCGCCAGAGGGACAAGGCCGCAGATCCGCAACTCCAAGCCCTTTCGTCCGCCTGCACCCGGCTGCACGTCCGCCCGCAGCATCAGGATTCAGCAGGCTTTTGGCGCCCCAAACCCAAGCCCGCGGCTTCCTCCTCCAGGAAGCAGGGAGGTAAAGGCCCTGGAGGTCCCTCGGCCAGTCCTTCCTCCAAGCCTGCCCAGTGACGGGTTGAGGGGTGTCTCCCCCAACCCCGTCGCCTCACCCCAGGTGCCCCCCGTGGGGGGGCGGCTCCACCACTTTCTTTCCGCCTGGTCCGCTATCACCACAGACCAGTGATGTTGGAGGTGGTGGAAAGGACCTGCCTTTGAGTTCGAGCAGGCCCCACCCTTCAGAGCCGCCGAACTCGGGGGCCTCGTCAGGCGTTTTCGGCTCGAGCCGACATCGCCTCCCTCCTCGAGAAGGAGGTGATAAGAGAGGTGGCGGACCCTCCATCAAACCCGGGTTCATGTCCAGGTACTTCCTGGTTCCGAACGGATGGGGGTTGAGAATCCCATTCTCGACTCCACACAACCTAAACAAGTTCCTAAGGTCTCGAACCTTCAAGATGGTCACTCTGGCTCAGATAATACCATCCTTGGAACACGGCGGTGGTTCTGCTCTCTGGACCTCACAGGACGCTGCTCTTTCACGTCCCTATCCGTCCGGCTACATCAGAGGTTCCTTCTGCCGAGCCGGAGGGATCCTTTCGAGTTCCAAGCCATGCCCTTCGGGTTTATCTCCAGCTCCTAGGGTCTTCACCAAATGCATGGCAGTGGTGACAGTATCTCCTATGGTGCCGAGGCCCGATTTACCTTACCTGGATGATTGGCTGATAGCAGCCCCTCCAGACAGGGAGGTGGAGCGTCCAGATCTGGCCTCCAGGTTTGCTCTCAGGTCGGCCTCCTCATCAACGAGGCCAAGTCGGAACTCGAGGCAAGCAGGTGATTCTTTTCATCGGGCAGAGCTCGACTCTCTTCAGCCAAGGCACGGCCCCATGACAGGGCCGAGGTTCTTCCTCCTTGCCCAGTCATTTCTGGTTGGGCACTGCGCCTGCCCGGGACTTCCGCGCCTCCTGGGTCTCATGGCGGCCTGTAGCGTGGGCGTTGGGCCCGCTGGAACATGCACCCCTTTCAGTGAGGGCTGGCCAGCCAGTGGTCCCAACGCGATCCATTGGACCAGCTAGCGACGGTGACCCTAGGGATGTGAACGCTCCCAGTGGTGGACCGCTCCAGTTCATCTGCAGAGGGCATCCCGCTTGTCCTCCCCGCCGATGGTCTCTCTATCGACCGATGCCTCTCTGATGGGATGGGTGCCCATCTGGGGAACACCGAGCGCATGGCCTCTGGTCCCCGCGGGAGTCCCGATGCCACATCAACCTGCTGGAGCTCTGAGCAGTCCGCCTAGCTCACCGCCTTTGCTCCGCTTCTCCGGGTCAATGGTCCGAGTCCAGACGGACAATACCACGACCATGTACTCACTTGAACCGCCAGGGGGGGACGCGCTCCATGCTTCTATGCAAGGAAGCTCTCAAGATTTGGTCACTCGTGCGCAGCCTGGAGGCGGATCTCCTAGCCATTCATGTGGCAGGAGCCTCCAACACCCTGGCCGATGCCCTGAGCCAGATAGGGCTGCATCTCACGAGTGATCTCTCCTGCCGGAGGTAGTAAAGATCTGTTCTCCCACTGGGGCACACCTCAGGTGGACCTGTTTGCCTCAAGGAGAACGCTGGCTGAGGCTCGTTTCCTGCCCTCAGCAGGGCTCGCTGCAGGGGATGCCTCGAGGCTGTGGACCCCGGCCTCTTCTCGCCTTTCCCCATTTCCTTGATTCACAAGGTGCTTCTCAAAGCAAGGAGGGACAAGGCGCTGGTGATCCTGATAGCCCCAGACTGGTCCCGCCAGTTCTGGTACCCAGATCTCCTCAGCCTCAGCTCCAGGCTCCCGAGGCAGCTTCCAGCTCACCCGGACCTGCTCTCAGTCAATCAGGGGAAGGTGTTCCATCCGGACCTTCAATCCCTGCACCTGACGGCCTGGTTCCTGAGCGGCTAGAGTTCCAGGCCTTGGGTCTTTCCGACGAGGTCCTCAATGTTGTTGAGGCGTCCCGTAAGGAGTCGACCAGAAAATGCTATGCCTTCAAATGGAAGAGATTCTCCATTTGGTGTCAGGGCAAGGCTTGCACCCTTCCTCCTGTTCTGTGGCAAGCATTTTGGACTATTTATGGTCCCTTTCTAGTCAAGGGCTTAGGTCGACGACCCTAAAGGTGCACCTGGCAGCCATCTCTGCTTCACGGGCGCGGGCCGGGAGTCGGTGGCACAGGAAAGGTGGTCGGGCGCTTTTAAAGGCCTTGATCACATCCCCTCCGGTGCAGAACCTCCACCTCGCGTGATTTACTGCTGGTATTGGCAAAGCTCATGGGCAAGCCATTCGAACCAATGCACAGGTGTGATCTCGCCACCTGTCGGGAAGACCGCCTTCTTGGTGGCTATCACGCCAGCCAGAAGGATGGGAGAGCTCCAGGCGCTTTGCATCGAGTCTCCTTACCTGGTCTTCCACAGGGACAAGGTTGTCCTGCGCCCCCACCCGAAATTCCTTCCGAAGGTGGTGTCGGAGTTTCACCTTAACCAGGTGCTGACTCTGCCAGTGTTCTACCCCAGTCACACCTCGGAGGCAGAATATAGGCTCCATACTCTGGACCCTAGAAGGGCGCTCGCTTATTATAAGGAACGCACGGCTGAAATTCGGGGAGAGGTTCGCCAGCTGTTTGTCACCTACGCTGAAGCCGCACCTGGCAGACCTGCAGCCAAGTGGACATAGGCAGGTGGGTCACTCCTGCATAGATCGCTGCTATAAGTTGGTGGGCATGGAGCCTCTCAGAGGGATAAGAGCTCATTCTACCCGTCATACTGCCGCATCGGTGGCTGCTTCCAGGGATGTCCCTATCCAGGAAATCTGCAGGGCTGCTACCTGGAAGTCAGCACACACCTTTATTACCCATGACCACATCGACCTTGAGTCACGCCAGGATGCTGGTTTTGGGGCCTCGGTTCTCTAGTCTTTATTTCCCAAGTCAGTATTGGGGTGTGCGCCTGCCTCCCTCCTCCCGGAGAACTGCTAGAGTCTGCCAATAAGTGTGGATGAACAACATATCCATGTCCCTAGAAATACAGGTTACTCACCTGTAACAGGAGTTCTAGGAATGGTATGTGTTGTTCATCCACACGACCCACCCGACTTCCCCGGCTTCGACGCACAACCTGAGCTTCCAGCGGGCCAGATCTGGTGTCATGGGGCGGAGCCGAGAGTTTACCACCCCGGTGGGTGGGAGGAGCCAGCTTGAAGACCTTCCGGCAAGATTTAAAGCGGCAAGGAACCTGCCAATAAGTGTGGATGAAACATATACCATTCCTAGAACTCCTGTTACAGGTGGAGTAACCTGTATTTACTCACTTGTAACAGGAGTTCTAGGAATCAATGTTGTTCATCCACGACTCCACCCGGCCCTCCCCGCTCTGACGCACAACCTGAGCTTTCCAGCGGGCCAGATTCGCATCATGGGGCGGAGCAGAGTTTTACCACCCGGTTGGGTGGGAGGAGCCAGCTTGAAGACCTTCCAGCAAGATTTAAAGCGGCAAGGATACCTGCCAGACAGTGTGAATGAACAACATATATCATTCCTAGAACTCCTGTACAGGTGAGTAACCTGTATTTGTTGACAATCCAGTTGCAGTAACTACTGAATTCAACTCCTGTTACACCACTTGTGCTGATAAGCTACTCCAATCCCTCCCAAACTATGCCCCTCTCTCTCTCCCCCTTCCTATTGCCTACGAATTACCCCCACCAATTCCCCCTTCTCCTTCGCTACTGACTTCTCCAAATGACACCCTAAATGCCCTGCTAGCAATCAACCCTTCAAAAGGCTCCTCCCCAGATGGTCTTGACCCTAAACTACTACACCTCTCAGCCCCAGCCATCGCCTACCCACTCTATTATCCTAAACCTCTCTTTCTCAACTGCCTCAGTACCTTCCCCATGGAAACATGCAATGGTCCTTCCCCTCCCCAAAGGCAGAGACCCCACCTCCCCTGTCAGCTACCACCCAATCTCTCTTCTTCCTATCCTTGCCAAACTTCAGGAACACCTAGCCCTCCCCCAGTTCACCTCTTACCTTGATGATTCCAACTCCTTCACCCCTTATCAATCTGGCTTCAGGAAAATCATTCCACCACCACCTACTTCCTCCTTCGGCTCACTGATTCTATCCTCATGGGAATGGACAATGGCCAAATCACCTCAGCCATTTTTGTCGATCTGGCCAAAGCCTTCGACACAGTCTCCCACTCCCTTCTCTTTGACACCCTGTCAACAACTGGACTATCCCCCTTAGCCACAGACTGGTTCAAGGCATACCTCATGGGCAGAACCCAATCAGCCAAGATCTGTGACACAATTTCCCCACAAATACCAGTAAGAACTGGCATCCCCAAGGGATCAGTGTTAGGCCCCATACTATTCTGTGTTTTTCTAAACTCTCCCGTTCACCTGCTCTCCCTCCTCTTCCATTCGCATGTACGCTGATGATACAGTTTTGTATGCATCTGGCTCCTGCCCTACCAAGGTTGCATCCAACCTGCAGCACGACTTCAACAAAGTTCAGCGTTGGTTTGCAAACCACCAACTATCTCTCAGTGCCAAAAAAACAGTCTCCATGGCCTCTGGCACCAGGCAGAAACTTACCAGGTTCCCTCTCAACCCTCCTTCCACACCCTTGATGGGACTTTACTCGAAGACACATCCTCCTTCAGGTGTTTAGGTGTCTGGCTGGACCAACACCTGAACTTCTTTGGGCATCTCGATGCCATTCAGAAAAAATTGCGTCTCAAGCTCGGCGCCTTATTCAGGAACTGTGCCTGCATCCCACCCATGGCTAGGTGTAAGATTGTCCAGAAGATGATCCTACCTATCTTTGACTACTGTGATGTAGTCTACGGTGCTGCCCCCAAGTCCTCCCAGGCCAGACTAGATACCCTCTTCAACTCCTTTTGCCATTTTGCCCTTGACTCCACCTCCGTACTCATCATTGTGATCTCTGCCATGCCCCATCCTGCCCCCCACCAACCAACCAACGTCTCTCTCACTGCGCAAAATTCACTTCCAAGCACTGGCTGGGTAGACTTCCCTCCTATCTCTCCCCTGCCTTTACAACGCCCCCCTAACCACTCCCTAAGGTCTATCGACTCACGAACCCTGGTGATCCCACACCACTCCACCTTTATTGACCAATCGGGTTATTCTTATCGCCTCCCAAAAATCTGGAATTTCACTTCCCCCTCAAATTCGCCACTCATCCTCTTGCTATTCCATTAACTCTGCCCTCAAGAACTTCCATGCCTCTTCCTGTGCCTGCCATGATCCTCCCTAATCCCCCCGCCATCACCTGTAAGTCCATATTACCATATGCCTACTCCCCACCACTCCTGCTTCCCTCTGATTGTGCTCCTCCTAGTCTCCTTCCTTCTAAAGTGTTCCTCCCCCTTCTTTCTCTACCCTTAATCTAGCTCCCTCCTGTGAGCTCGATCACTGCCTTGTGCAGGCAGTATCCATAGCGCACAGTGGGCGACAACTTAACCCCCTCTCTCCTATTTCTCCTTTTACTGCACCCCCTCAGTCACTGCTAGATCACTGCCTTGTGCAGGCAGGGTCACCCAGCACACTGATGGGGTACTACACCCCCACTATAATTGACTTCTGCTGCCCCCTCCCACAACATCCCCCTCTCTCGCATCACTATGTACAAATAACTCTCATCGCCTATAACCTGTGTCCAACCAGTAGTGCTCTCCACTGCCCAGATAGGGATAATATGACACTGTTGAATTTCAACCTCCCCCGGATACCCCCCACCTACAATAGCTCTCTCGTATCACCCTGTCACACTCTACTTCTCCTCCTACCCCCCTTCTGGTTAACATAACCTAACACTGGCCTACCCCTACTCTCAGTTAAGCATAACCTACCCCTGCACCCCTCTTACATGCACTTTAGTTCACCCTGTCATCTCTGTTTGCCTCGAAAATTGTGTTCTGCCTGTGTCTCTCCATAAATTTCATTTTCCTTCTTCCACTCTGCCCTCCACAATTTTTCGTTCCCTCCTTCCATTCTTCCTCTCTTTACTCGAATCACTGTAAATCTTGAATATCTATGTTACACTAATGGCTACCAATTACTACTGTGTCACCTTACCATCTAGTGCTACATACTGTTGCCAAGTTATTATATGTGTTCCAGTGTTACCAACTGCTACCAAATTGTTATATGTTTCTTCACATCTACTATAGTTAACTGTTGCACTGTTAGCCAATGTGATCCACCTGTAATCCTTCCTGCTCTCATTGTATGCAAGTAAGTAAATTGTATTCCAACATTGTGACATTTCCCTGTATTCTATCCCATTGTTCCCTGCTCCCCAGGTCGCACAGGGAGACAAGCAACTTGTTGCTCAGTGTGCCTTCCTGGTGAAACATTTCAATAAATAAATAAACGTGGGTTCAGTCCTAGAGGATGGTCCTGAAGTGGTCAGCAAAGTGTCTGTATGTCTTCCCACCATTCCCACTTCTACTGAGAGCACTGATAAAATGAGAAGGGAGGGCCGGGGAGGGGGAGAAGAATTAAGCTTCCTAGGGAAAGCTCTCCTTCTCCGGGGGAGAGGGGCTGTGTGTCTGGCGCACGTCAGACTCCTAGCAGAGGCTGGGGGTCTTGCAACAACCAGTGCCTACATTCCTTAGGAGGCGTGCAGACGCCGGCGTCATTGCATGTCACGTCTCCTTCAGAGAAAAAACAGCAAAAAATAGCGCCCACCATCTATGACATCCCACTTCTCCCTGGCCCCACTCTTCTGCCCTGGCACGCCCAAATAAATGACCTATTCCATCATCTGCTGCATCTTTCCCACCCCCACGCCCCTGCCCGGGGGTGTTCAGGAGACAATGCCAGTTGGCTCAGCCGGCATCCTTCTCCCATTGTCATGGGCTCATGCTGGAGAGGTGACCCTGCCCTAGAGTTCAATCCAGGGGGTATCATCTATGAGGGAGGTAAGTCCATGGGGATGAGGGGAGGGGGTCGTCATCAGCCAAGCTGCAAGGTGGTCTGCAGCAAAAAGTATACTAAATAATAAAAAATGAGAAGGGAGTCGGCAACAATGATTCTTATAGCTCCAGACTGGGCCAGGCAGACCTGTTACTTTATGCTCTTGAGAACTGTATGCTTCAGAGCATGGTTCTTTTTTTTTTTGACTTTATCTCCCTTACAATGCTGGACTCTCTCCATCTAAGCTACTTGGCCAACCCCGGCTGTTCCCGTCCACCTGAAGCTCCTGTCTACCTTCTGTATGTCCTTCAATTGATCCCCTCGAGCTGCCTGCGGAGCCCCTCCAGATCGGAGTCCCCTAGAGGCAAGGACCCCAATCTCCCTGGTGCTCTATCTACAGTGTGGCCCCCAGACGGCCACGGAGGATCTCCCGGGAAGGCAGCTCTGGCTCGGTATTGGATGTAGTGCTGAGGCGCCTACCAGCGAGAAGGGTTTTTTCCTACATCTTTCCTCGCTACAGGTATGGCTAAGCAAGCAACTTAGCATGCTACTCCACCTCCCAGCTTACGCTAGTGCTGCTGCGTCGAGTGCCCCTGGTCTCCACATAGGCTGCTCTTGAGCGATTGCATCCCCAGGACCCTACCGGAAAGAGAGAGCAGTCCTCCGGACGCTCAATATCTTCCCGAACCCGGGTCACCGGTGTGGTGCAAGGTATGGCATCCAGCACTTCAGCGCCACTGGGCCGGCTCAGAGCATGGTTCTTGAAGAGCTAACGTTTTCAGGGCTAAATCTCTCTGAGAAAGTAATGGAGGTTTCTAGGAAACCAGCAACATGGAAAGCTTATGCTTCAAAATGGAAAAGATTTTCCTTCTGGCACTCTTAGACAGACCAATCATATCCGGGCAGGTCTTTCTACGATCCCGGACCACCTACAATCCCCTACACCTAAGGCCCACAACCCTGAGGTTCATTTGGCAACAGTTTCAGCATACACATCAGCTGACAAAGACAGGTTAATGGCATTACAGCCCATTTTCAGAAAGTTTTTCAAGGGCCATAATCACCTGTACACTCCAGTATTGGACCCTGTCCTTCCCTGGGACATGAATGTGTGCATTGCTTGGCTGATGGAGGCCCCTTTCGAGCCCATGACCACTGCTGCACTGAAGTATGTCACCTAGAAAACAGTTTTCTTGATGGCAGTGACATCTGCCAGAAGGGTACGTGATCTACAAGACCTCTGCCCCGATCTTAACTACCTAATCTTACATAGAGACAAGGTAGTCCAAAGGACAAACAGGAAATTCCTCCCAAAAGTGGTGTCTCAATTCCATTTGAATCAATCAATTGCCCTTCCTGTTTTCTTTACAGAAAATCCAGTTCAGGGAAGCAAAACTCCACAGTCTGGATGTGAAAAAGGCACTGAGGTTCTTTTTGGACAACACAAAAAATGTCAGTGATGCTAGCACTCAGCTGTTTGTCACTTATGGTGAAGTGGAAAAAAGCAAACCAGCTTCCAGGAGAACCATTTCTCGCTAGATGGTCTCCTGCATACAGGTCTGTTACAGCACAGCTGGTAAATTGTCACATAGAGGCCTCAGAGCACACTCTACAAGAGGCACCTCTGCCTCTTTGGCAGTATCAAGGATTATCCTCCTGCAAGAAATATGTAAAGCAGATACCTGGAAAACAGGACACACTTTCACAAAACACTACTGTCTGGACTTACAGCCCAGAAGGGATGCCAGTTTTGGCACTGCTGTCTTGTAGAACCTTTTCCCTAAATAGGTTCTGTACCCAGCCTCCCAAGGTACTGCTTTGTAGTCTGCTGTTGTTAAGTGAGGGATTCCTGGGGTTTGAAGAAAAAAATTAACTCACTGTAGTAATGTTATTTCTTCCAAAGGGATCCCTCACTATGTTTGACAAGCCCTAACCCCAAGAATCTGGTAAAAGGTTCAGACAACAATCTGTTCTTTTCCAGTTGCTTGAGCATTCCTTGTTACAGTAGCTTTACTCCACAGGTGACCCATTCTTTTGCCTTCTTGGCTAAGAGTATCCCAGTGAGAGAACACAAGAGAGAGAGGTGTAGGGTTGACGCGTGGGCCTCTGTATATGATTGTTGTATCTGTTATAGCACTGAGTTGTATGTACACAGGGACACCACTCCTTCCCATGACAAGAGGGCACCACTCATAATGTGCACAAGTAGGAATGCAGGATATGGAAGGAATCCCAGTTTTTAGAAGATCATTTTATGGGCTTAGAACTATAGTATTACTACTGGTATTCCTTCCACTTCCACGTGATACCACCTGACCATTCATTCCCAGACGTTTATTGTTGTCTGTTCAGCTCACTTCCCATTCAGCGGTTTAGCTCTTGCACTGGAAGAAGCAGAGGTTCTAGGGTATTAAGTTGGGGACAGGATGAGTTTCAACAAATAGTCTTCCAAGGGCAGTGTACCTGTCTTGTGGATACATACTCTGTGTGAATGTGGAAGTACCAGTAGTAGAACTATGGTTATTAATTAATAACAGTGAACCTCTAAGGGCTAACATTGGGGTACAAGTTGTTCCCTTTAGGATCTTTAAGGGTAACTTTTGAATCTGAGAGAATCTTTCATTTTTATCTTTGAATTAACAAGCACTGTTTACTTATATGAGAAATGTATCTTCCAGTATTATTCCACTGTCCTACAGAAGGGATGAAGATGTACTCCATTCAGGTTTTATGTTGCACAAGCCCCCACCTCCCAAACAGTATAGTAGTGATGTTTGTTTTTTATGACTGTGCATGGTATTAGTGTCATGCTGTCCACTGCAGTGAAAACCTGCTCAGATTTGACTATTTGGCAGAGCTGTTTGCTTAATTCTTTTTGTACCTTTGTACATCACAGGACATTCTGTAGTGCAAGTCATAACTGCCACCCTGAACAGCACAATGATAGAATGCTGACTCGTGCAAGGCAAAACAGCGCTCCTCACTTGATTACTGATAACTCAAATTTTGTTTTTACCTGTTATTTCTATCCCTGCTCCGTGTTTTGTATGACAAAGAGCAGTCCACAAACAACAGTGCCATCTAGGGGCGCGAAGCTGCAACTAAGTCCTACAGTGTTGAGTAACTGTAACAGCAAAGAGACCTCCAGTGGTGGGCAGCAAAGACTGCAGTGTATGAAAATAAAAGGCATGCACTAACCTCCCAGCTAGGGGGACGTTCCCCATAGCTGAATAGTAAGAGACACTGCCTTTAAGACTTCAGAGTCCCAGGTATGATTCCAGAAAAGGAGCTGGAGGTATGTCTGCTCACACAGTGGGGACACTTTTGTTTCCCTTTAAAAGTTGCAGATATCTCCTAGTAAGGTAGAACATGGGTTATATAGTAAAAAAATATGTATATATATATAATTATTCCTAGGAAGCTGACCAGTAGGTGGCGCATTGTGCTCCTGCAGCAGCAGCCTGGGTTTGGGAACAGACCTGGGAACTGGGTCAGGTGGCCAAGGGGGCTGACGGCAGCGCTTCCAGCTGTGGAGAGATGACGCTGGGTTCTGCCACAGCAACTCCTGTAGTGGGCCAGGGAGCTTGTCTCCACAGGGGTACGCTTCGGGCGTCCGAGGCACTTCCCAGCTTTGGAGTGAGGTGAGCAGGACTAAAGGGAACGGGCAGAAAACTACAAAAACCTATGTGCCTTGGCCGCCTGTATGACAACTGTAGGTACAGTCTGGTCCTGCTCCTTGTGAATCCTCACTGGTCCGACAGCTGGGGGAGTGGTTGACAGAGCCTGGAGGTCGCTGGTATGCTTGGGCCCTGCTCCTTGTGGTTCCTTACTGGTCCGAAGGGGGGAGCAGTTGACAAGGCTGGAAGGTCACCTGTAGAAAGGCTCAAATGTCAGGCAGAGGTGGTTGCTAGAGGGCATAAAAGCTGTATGGCAAAAAAGAGACTTCTTAGTTGAAGCACAGCATGTTTACCATGTCGGAAGTTTTAGTTCGTGGTCTGATTATTGCAGGTGTTTTCCCCACGTATGTAATCCCTTTGAGCAGATTTAACAGAGACAAAAACAGAATGGGCTCCCAGTTGAACTGTTTCACTTACTCTATTTTCATGCATTACTCTACAAGTACGACTAACTGTACTGTTCTGTTTTCCCTCTCTGCTCTCTTTCTCTGTCTGTCTCGTTTCATTCTCTGCACTGTCCGCTGTCTGCTGCCATGCCAGCTGCCTACTGATGAGAGGAGTTGGGTTTATTCCCCTCTCCACTATAGCGCTCAAGGCCCCTCTGTCTCAGACGGGGAGAGTGACACAGTAAGTGGAACAACGACGTCTCTAAAGCCAGAGCGGCTTGTGCATACTGATTCAAGACCTCAGCACTCCCATTTACATTCTTCTCTCAAAGCTGCATGTGTTTACTCATCATGTGTTTCCATGATCCTAGCTGACATGGGTTTTCCACAGTGGTTGCTGCTTGTAGTCATTTGACATTTTACTTGATGCCAAGCACCCCTGCCTCCAAATGTGTTGCGAAATAGTTTTTTCTCCTGAAGTTAAACTTGACAGAAAAACTCAGTTTTATAACTGTGTAACAACCTCTATAAACATTTTGAAACAATTTTTCAATATTGAACTTTGCTCACATAAGGGGAAAGTCCACATACACTACATTTCAACAGTACCTAGCTCTGTGATGTTTCTTACAGCAGAATCCCGAACAGTGAACTGCATACTGCAGTACCAAATAATGATGTCATTACATGTATACCATGCACTGTGTATCTACAACCTAGTCATTTTAACAATCGGTTGAGGCTTTCATTTAAAAAAAACAAAAATGTAGAAAAATGAGTTTTTCTGTAACATGGAGTGAAAATTTTAGGGTGCAGGCTGTTTATATATATATAGAATAATGCATATGTAACTGTGTGTTATGAGGTCTTTTTACACACCCAAGTTGTGTGATGACACATTAAGCTCAAGAGGTTTATGCAGTCATCATACACCAAAGTTGTAGAAAAAAAAAGCCTCACAAGCACACTATCACGTGTGTTTTATTTTTTATAATAACTGGTGCATGGTGTTTAAAAGAAAAACGTTACCCCTCCCTGATCGACCAGTGCCCTCTACCTGAAGATGGGAATTGATATATTTGAAAAATAAGCTCCATTAAGCATTTGCCTTCGTTCCCTTCATGCAGAAAGCATTGAAATTATTTTAGTTTCTACACTGGGGAGTGAACGCCTGCCTAGAAACCACAAATTGTCTGAAACAAAAATGCAGGCAAGCAGAGCACTAGCCAGAACACTAGCCACATATGTTACTCATAAAGGACCCCTGGCTTTTGGCAGTTTCTGTGGGGTTTCCAAAGCCATCTTTATTCAAGATTATAGAAAGTTGTACTCTGCATCTGTAGTGCTGCCATGGAAGGGATATAGCTCAGTTTACAAGACAATCGTTTGATACGATTTCCATCAGCTGTGCTTAAGTGTAAGTCAGGAAACGCCATAATAACCAGGTGTGATGTCACAGCCAATTATTATGCCGTTTGAAAGCAGCCGAATTCAGGTTGCTATAGGAGGGCACCAGTTATTATATTATTATAAATCACTTGATGTCAGAGCGCAGGATTTGAGAACCCCCATCTCTTAACCTGTGTACAAGCATGCTCTCAAGAGTGTTGGACTCTTCGGCTTTGAAAGGGGAGATTGGAATAATCTGAGAAATTGCTTTAAAGAAAATGTTTCATTTTTGAAGTAAAGGGTGTTTCTTACATTTATCTGTGATTTATAATACATTAATAGCGGCACCGAGGTGTGTGCATAACGGTGTGAAAGTATTGTTTTACACAAGTTTTGGTAACCAGAATAGCTCAGCTCTGCTTTGCAGTCCTCACACCCAAATTTGAAGGGGATGATGCCGTTGCACCATAATAAACTCATTTCAGTGCCCCTGTTAACTTGCAAGTCAGTGTGTTTGTACTCCCTCAAAGTACAAAGGTTTGGGGATTTAACTGTGTTTCTTACAGGTCTCATCAAATTGTGCATGTGTGTTTGTGTGTGTAAATTGAGACCTCACTTGAAAAAATTGCAAAAAAAGAAAAAAAAACAATTTTCCCAGAGTTTTGGCTTTTTATATAAAAATCTCCCTAGAATAATGCATGCTTCATTTTGCCACCAGCCCTCTGAGCAGCTGCGTAATAACTGTCTCACTTTAATTATGATTCCTGTTCTGTACTTCTTTCCCCAGTAATTGCTATGCAGACACTGAAGATGGGAGATGAGAGCTCTCCAGGGGACGATCATGTTTCTTGTCTAGGAGTCTCTCTGTTGCTGGTGTTCAAACTAGGAGGCGAAGACTTTGGCAAGACTTTCCGTTGCCCAGCACTGCGCTGACCGTTCTCATGCATGGCGTCTTGAAGCCAGAACAGTGCTCCGATTTAAACAGACATTTAAAGAAATGTTTTCTGAGATGTCTTAAGCCAACCCAGTCCACATGACCATGTCATCTTTATAGCTGGACTCCGTTAATCATTGGCTGTGAATGGGGTAGGGGGACTATTGCTTCACAACGTGTTCATATACTGTGAACCCCTATGTGTATGTGTGTATATATACATACCATTTTTTATTTCTGTGTCTTTGCACAAACATGGTGAGAGAGCACTGCTTTTATACTTGTGTCATGTGGATGGTCACTCATCGCGTTGTTTGTAATTTATAAATCACAAGTGCTGCTGATTCAGCCAGTTAGCATCTAGCTAGTTTTGCATGTGAGGATCTCTTCAAGCCACAAGACAAGAGGTCCTCATAAGCAAACTTTGAAAAAGAGGATTGTTGCATTTGTCCAAAGGGGGATTTTTATTTGTTAATCTTTGTTTTCTTGTACATTTAATAATATGTTATAAATCAGAGAATTTATAAAATAATACAGATGCCACAGCTTCTCTGTACTCGTCAAGATTGTCACTTCTTCATCTTGTGTTTCGCTGTCCTCACACCCAAAGGACGTGCAATGCAACCCTCTTGACATGTACACGAATCTTGCTGTTGTATGTACACTTTATTTATAAAGCTATCGTTAAGTAAAAAGGAAAGTTAGGTAGGTCTCAGTCAGTATATTGAAGGTTAGTTACAGCACAGTGGAATATGGAATCAACCAGAGTGCAGCTATGACAGTGCTGATGACATCACAATAACTGCGCAACACTGAAGCCAGCAGTTGAAATCAGTGAGAAACCATGTAATCATCACTAAATCTTCACTGAATCAGCAACTTTAAAAGTTTGTAGGAGACGGAGAATATCTGATGGCAAAGTGTCCTATACGTAAGCAATAATCCACAACAGGGCATGCATTTGTAGAGAATTAATGCACACCCCTGGGTAAATTGGAACACACAAGGCCAGTGGTCAAGTGCCTTTCAACGCACCCATTTTTTGTGTAGTTCAGCTGTTGCTAGGTAGAATGGTGACAAACCTTGCATTTACTGGGAATTAATGAACAATCAGGTTATGTGTTCCAACCAGTGATGTTGCTAGGATTTCGGAGAATTCTGAAGTTAGGCTGTTGCTAGGTAGATTTGTTTGGGTTGGTAACAGAGTGTGCATATCTAAGGATTTACTGCATGGTCAGGTGATGTTTTTTTAACCAGCAAAGTTTTTTTAGAATTTGTTCTGTGATCGAAAGCCATTTCATAAATGGAAATGTTACCATCAAGGGGCTAACGAGATCTTGGGACTTGTGGCCTTTTTGGGCTTGTCAGCACCAAAATTGTAGTATTTTCCAAGTGTATGGGACTATTTCAGCAGCTATTTCATATATTATTTAAGGATGGTGGGTATTTAATGTCAGAACCTTTCTGCAATTCTTTTCAAGTGTTTCCTTTGAATTTCTTTTCCCGTTCTGTTTTTCCATAGTGTAGTGTCATTTTTGGTATGTATGTTTTTTGTCCCATAATTATTCCATAGTATAGGATCCTCCTGTAAAAGAAGACATGCCTGCATTCAGGATGGTGCTAGGGAGCAACGTGGCCTCTTCACACCAGAGTAGTGTGCAGTGTGTGGCTGGGGGTGGCATGGTGTCGTGCTGTGGAGTGGCTTGGAGTTGGCGGCAGCAGTATGGGTTCGGCAGCAAACTGAAGGCAGTAGCAGCAGCATGGAAGGCTCACCTATGAAAGAAGGGTCTGGAGCATAAAGGGATGTGGCTGTATTAGGAGTCGGGCTGTAGGAGGAGTTGGGTTAGTGACAGGATTTATTTTTGACTGGGTTAGTTTTTGCACGTGTATTGGTTTTTTTCCCTACTAGTTTTTAGGATCTGTATTTGTGAGAGGTTGTCAGGAGTTTAGGTGGTTGTTACATGTGTTGATAAGGGGTTGTCGCATGCGTTGATAAGGGGGTTGTTATATGCGTTAATAACTTGGTTGTAATGAGGTGCTTCATAGTATGTTCCTCAGGCATTAACTAGAGAATAATGCATAGGTGACTGTGTGTTGTGAACTTTTTTTACACACCCGAGGTGTGTCATGTCCCCTAAACCTCGAGAGCAAAGTGGACATCACACACAATAAGGGTGTGTATAAAAAACTTCAGAAGCACACGTGTCACTTATGTTTTAACTTTTATAATAATTGGTGCAGGGACATGAGCACAAAAAAGGGACAACCAGGAAGATCCACGTGAGTCAGAGTTCCAGCTGTTGAGTTCTAGGCAGGGAAAGTGAAGCGCTGCAAATGCTAGAACATTATATTTATGGCATTTGATCCCACTGACAATCAGTGTGAAAAAGGGGGGTCACCAGTTAGTACTGTGGTATTAAGCTGTTCGTAGACTGGTAGTTACATGGTAGGGACGAAGTGGCTGGGTATATAGCAATTAAGTACAATCAGATAAGGGCAAATATCTGATGGATATTGTCTCTGTAATGATAACACCCATAACGCACGAGTGGCAAAACCATGAGTGTGTTATGATATCTTAACCATACTAGTGGGGATACATGTGATTATCGTAGTGCAGGTCTTTGCATGTGCTGTGTTATACAGTGACAGTTAAAAATGTACAGTTTTTAAATGAACTCTTCAGTGAAGATTTAACCACTTCTGCCTGAGTTCAGTTCCTGAAAGCTCTAAAAGCAGCAGCAGCTTTGTGATATCATCATGCATTTTTCAGAGCTGCTCTCCCCTATTGGACAAGAATGTCATTATGACATAATACATGAGAAATAAAAATGCATAGTTATGTATGTATGTCATTAATGAGTTATTTCTCTTCTATTTGGCATCATGCCTAAATACAGAGAATACTAGATGGGCAGCTGTGCACCACCTGTGTGTTCTGCTACAGAGGGGTTCTAATTCCCTCTGACCTCGAGAGCAAAGCTCGAGAGGTCCATGGGAATCAGAAGCCCGAGGTGGCAGAACCCACTGGTTATGCATAAGGTTGCTCATCCTGTATTTTTTTTATAGTGTATAGTATTATGTTAAATATGCACACAGTGATTTTTAGCTTTCAGAACAGAACTGACTTGCACATTCTCTAGAGGTTTCAGAATGCTGCTGTATCACAGAAGGGTACAAACACATTCCATGACCTTTGAACTGTGATGTAACAGCATTTTGAAAGGGATGGAATTCTATGCAGAACAATGCTCTATGATACACTATAACAGGATTTATGTACACCGTTTATTCCCACTCCGGTTCTGTAGATAAATAAAAATAACATAAAGGTTGTACATGGAGGCCTGACTCAAAATATGCAATTTAGCTTCATGAGTGATGGGATAAGATCATAAATCATGACTGGCAGAGTCACGAGTGAGTTATAAAAATGTTGCCCCCTCACAAATGGCGATAAATTGTGGCTTCACCACCCGTAATGTCATAAAGCCAAATTACATGGGGAGGGGGGATCCGTGATATTTTCAGTAGGACTATGCTGTATCCTTTATAATGTATATACAGTGCGTGCACAGAGTTTCTTGGCTCTTTCCTGTTTAGGATACAGGGCACTGGGTTAAATTTTGCAGCATATTTTGTGGTTGTCTCACCCTCACCCCTCCTGCAGGTGGTATTGGATTTTCTGGGAACCTATAACAAAGGTTGATTGTGTGGGTTTAGTAGTAATTCTGCTAGTTTGAAAAAAGAAATGTAACTGCTGATGATTTTTAAATGTACTGATTGTTTTTCTAGGCAGTTCACAACAAAATGAAAACAGAGGTTTTGTAAAGAAGTACATGGTGTCAGAGGTGGAGATAGTGCAATAATTGCACATGTGTTTGCATTACACTCCCAGAGTTTAAGATAAAAGCCATTTTTCAAACTGTCAGATCCTGACAATCAATGCATTTTCATCCTAATTATGGCCTTAAATGTCAAAACACAGCAATGTCTGTACCCCGTACAGTGCTGCTCCTGATTTCAAGCACGTACAGTGCAAGGTACCTTATCTCCATTCATGTCACGGGGGTTGATGCTTTATGTGCATCTGCCATACATATAGAAAGATTATTGGTTGGGTGCCCAGTGGCTGAAGCTCGGTATCGAGCCCATGTACATCAGACTTAGGTGTGCTTCCAAGTGGAGCGTGAGCCAGAGAGATGGCCAGAACCCAGTGCAGCAGCAGCCCTTGCGGTGAGCCAGGGAGCTTGCTCCCTCGCTGGGGGGCATCAGCCCAGTTGCTGACACCTGAGGCCACTAGAAGTGTAGCCTGATGTGTCAGGGTAGTGGGTGGGGAAAACTGGAAGAAGGACGGAAAAACCCTATGTGCAGCGACTGCAAAGTATGACAGTCCCCGCGGTCTTTGGGCTCCACACCATGCAGATCCCTGCTGTTTTAGCTGGCGGGGGGAGCTGTAGTTTGGGCTAGGGGGTCCCATGGGGCCCGAAGGCAGGTGTAGGCGGCGATGAATGGGCCAGACAGCTAAAGAAAAAAGAAAGCTATATTATCGGTCCTCTTATATAGTTAATCTGTTTCCACTCCTGATCCTCGAGGGTGCAGCAAGTCCTTGAGTGGTTAAAGCAACCATATTTGTTAGTCACCATTTAGTTTTGTTTATTCAAAAATAATGTTTTTGTAGCACAACTATCAAGATACCAATTTTTCTTTTTGTTGTTGTGTTATATTCCTAAACCAAGTTCAGATTCTGAAGTTTTTAAAAGTTCCCACTCCCGTTCTGTGCCAGCCATGAAAAAAGTTAAATATCTTGGTACGTCACTGTGTTGTTTTCCATCCAAAATATGTGGTACCACCCTCCTAATACATTGTCATTAGTAACCCAGAGTGTATATTCAGCGGGCAACCTCAGCAGAAGAGAGTTTTAAAAAGTGACAGAGGTGTACATCTTTAATGATGTGTCATTAATTGCGCAATTAGCTATAACAGCTGTTCTAAAAATACATCGGTGATGAATCTAAGGATGTCAGCAATACATTTTTGCAAAAATAAAATACATAATGAAACTTTTGGCCGAGTAACAAGTACTGCTGCTTTAATTGGACCTGCACTTTGCTAATCCGATTTTATCACTCCCATGTGTAAATATTGAACCGTACATCCTGTGGAGGATCCAGTAACAAAACATGGGATAACATTAACGACCCACTCAGTTACGTCTACAACTCCAGCTTTCTTCTGGCTTGTTTCAGACCCAGTTATGCACAGACAGGCAGGCTGCAGTGAACCATACAACCTTCGCATTCAAGGTTTGCGGCACATCAGCTGGAAAGAATTTCAGCTGAAACCTGATGTTGTGTTGCATGGGACAGGATTTGCAGGGAGATGCAAGCAAGTATTCTGTCAAAATACTTCAGTGGCAGAAGTTTCTAACTGAAGAAGTATGGCATCTTTTGTTCCTTCTTTTTTTGTAGTAGGCAGGGATGTAGTAGGGCAAGCAGCGGCCACATTTTGTGTTGTGAAAGAAGGATCGGTGGCTGTAGACTGGAGAGCATACTCCATTAGAGAGAGATGTGGCAGCCTTACCCAAGTATATGTTGTGAACCCCTTCCTGACCACGCCATCTGTGTTGCCCTATTGCAGGAGCCCAGAGAGGCCGCAGGCTGAAGGGGGTGTTCATAGATCTAATGCCCCTACTCGTGTCCACTTTATCTCTGCATTTTGCATTTGTTAAACCTCCACTTTATTTTTTATTAGTAGACTTTTTTGTCTACCCCTTCAGGTTGTCCTCTATCCCTACTGCCACGTTGACCTGCGTTCTAGTGCTGCCCATCGGCCTCACAGAGATCTTCCCTCAATCCACACTGGCTGCCCACCCTCCCCACAGCAGACCCTGGAGAGCATTCTAGTTTAACATGGTTGGAGGAACAGTGTGGGGAGGGAGGGAGACTGGGGTGATTGACATGGGGCCAGTGGTGGATTCATCCACCAACCATGGTATTTCTCTGGATTTGCCCCAATACTGCCATCCACTTTCTCGGCTGTGGCCTGGAAGGAGAGGGAGATGCAGACTGTTCCTATGCCCCACACAATACCCAGTGCCTCCCCAAGTCCTGCCACACAGCACCAAAAGGGCTGCATCTCTTTTCCCTACCCTTCCCCCCGAGAGTCTGGGAATGCTGGCTCCATGATGCTTCCTAAACTCCACTAGCCCAGAGAGTATTGGGATACGTTTACACTGTGAACAAGGATCACCCACATGGGAGCACGATCTGATCAACCGGGGCTGCTGGAATGGGCTTTTTTTTTTCCCTGTTTGGGGTTAGTACATAGGAGCATAGTTCACATTTGGAAATAGAGGTTGAATTTCAGACATTAAAGATTAAAACTGTGACAAGTCCCCATCAGCAGGTCTCCGTGTTTTCTGCAAGCCATCATTTATTGAAGTCTTAACCCTGTGCAACACTGACAGCTTGTTGGATAGCTAGCATGCTTTTAAGACTATTCCTCTGTTCCTGTTTTCTATATCTCACCTCTCCTTGAGTCCCCTAAATCACGTTTACTGTGTAAAAAAAGAGGCAGAAACGGAAGGTCTCAGCTAATTATACTTTCAGTAAGAGGATCAACAAACATTTATCTCCAGCTGGCTAAAGGCCATAAAACAGTTTGTAAGCCTAAATTCCATGAGGGGGAACTATGCTGCCCCCCTGTACTGTACCTCTTTCCACATACCTTCATTAGGCACCTTGGCAGTAGGTCTGGCAGCATGTTGCACGCTTCTGAACGCCTTCGTTGCAAAGGAATCTTATAGAGAGGGTCCCAATTAGCCACCTCCATGACTGCCTCTAGCGTGTCACTGCAGATTAACTATCCAACAGGCCCCAATTTCCAAGAGCCAGCGGGTCTAGCTATATAGCAAAGTAGCACCCCCTGAGCTTAATCAGAAAACGGCAGCAGTTTCAGCCTAACAGTGTAGGAAGATGGACCCTTAAATTTTTACAAAGATTCTACCACAGGCAAAATCCTGAGGCCTCCTCCTTATCCCCCCCCCAATGAAAGTGTGTGTACTGTAGTATCCTGATTGGGAAAATAACATTGCCTTCACATATTAAATCATGTGACAGATGCAATTACATAAATCAAGGTGATGTGGGATACATTAGGCATCTTATTCACTGTTGCCTAGGGTAGAAATCAAGAAAATAATCTGGTGAGGCTGGTGGAATACCAAAATTCCAGATATGGTATCCCATCTCAAGGTTTTGCATTTGGCCTATCTAAAAGAGCAGTGCTATAGGTTAAAGTAAATATCAAATATCTGGTTATGGGATTTATAGCCTATTACCTTATGGCTGTGGTAGTCATTCCCAGAATAAACTTAAATTTTTCCATTAGTCCATTTAGGAAGAGAAGGAATTGTACATCTCCCTGAATCGATGGCCACCCAATCCCTTCCACTTCCCTGTCTGGTGCCCCTCCCCCCATGCTGATGTTATATGACGTCTAATTGGGGAGAGCATGGCGATGTGCCCATTGTATTTTATTTGGGGGGGGGGGGGCATTTTAAAACCTTTTTTTTTATATGTTAAAGCAACATTTTATATAAATGAAAGCCACTGCTCAACTGATAGAATCCCTATTAGCTGAGTGGTGGCTTTCGTTTATATAAGACATTGCTTTTAACATATAGAGTTTTTAAATGTCTCCCGTAGATTATGGTGGTGCATATCCCCATGCTGTCCCTGGTTAGACATCGTAAAAAGTCTGAGCGGGGAGAGGGAGGGGTGGCCAGCGGACAGAGAAGTGGCAGGGATTGGGTGACTATTGGGTTAGTCAGATGTACAGTCCCTTCCCTTCCTAAATGGATTGATAGAAAACTGAAAGTTTATGCTGGGAATGACTGTTGCAGCCATATGGTAACAATTTAAAAGACAAAGAACCTCTGTGTGCAAACACTGAGGCAAGGGTTACCCCAAAGGGCATTTGGCTGGGAAGCCAAGTTTCAAGAAAATACAAAATCACACATGCCCCCACAATGCAAAGCATCATGGGCTGCATATGCAAATCACCACAGAATGTTATGCTGGTCCAACTTTAAGCAGAATTGCATGGTGCCGAAAGGCCTCTCACACAGTTTGCAAATGGTGCTAACAGAAGACATAGACACGTGTTTCGTCCTACCAGGACTCATCAGTATGCCTCATCTGTTTGACACCCCAGTGGAATGGACCAGCTACCCTTCAGGCAGTGTGCCTTGGATATATTGTGGTGAACCCATTAAAATGAAAAACTATTTAAAAGACAAAGAACCTCTGTGTGCAAACACTGAGGCAAGGGTTACCCCAAAGGGCATTTGGCTGGGAAGCCAAGTTTATCACACTTGGCTTCCCAGCCAAATGCTACTGAAACAACCTGCCTCAGTGTTTACACACAGAAAATTCTTTCTTTAAATAGTCATTTCAACACAATATCAGGCTTTTATACCAGAAGAAACAACTAGTCCATTCCACTCAGAATAGTCAACAGATGGATTTATACTGATAGTCTAATGAGAACTTGGCTGCTGTCTCTGTCTTCTGTGCTGCAAACTCTGTGAGGCCTTTGTTTCATCTATTAAGGGACAACTATCTCTCTATTATTCCTATACAACCCATGATCTTTACGTAATGCATAATCTGGAATGTCTGATGCTGTATCATATGGTAACAAGCTACAAAGCCCATAAGCAGATGCAAAAAAGGTGGAAATTTCCTTTAACTGCGAAGTGGAGGCATGCAAGAGTGGCATTCCAGTTGGAATACCAGCATGAGGAAAATTGTATTCTGCCTTGAAAACTGGTATGCAAAACAGTGTGGAATAACATTAATTTCTGTTATCCCTGGTGGCATACGTAGGTTCTTTTCAACTCTTTTTTTTAGATGACATTGCTGTCTTGTGTAAAGGTTAGTGGTTTTACCCGTAGCAGCCTAAACAGCTTTGTTTTCAGTATTTTTTGTAGTACAGCCTTTTTTATATATATATACATTTAAGCCCATTCCACTTGCAACTGCCCCCATCCACTTCTACCCTTGGTAACCTCCCAGCCCCACTCACCGTCTTTGTACCTCTAACCCCTCCTCTTTACCTCAGACTTCCACTTCCAAAGTGTGGCAGTGGGGAGTGAGCCAGGTAACCCAATGAACAGTATAGTTCCGGGGGGACAGATGGACAGTCAAAGAGTCGGGGTCCGAGAATACTTTTGGTTTCTTATCTGAAATCGCTGTTCAGGTGGCTTCCTCCATTTCTTACTTCCCACTCCCTTGGAGGTGCTGAGATTTGGATGGATGGACGTGTGCACGCAAGGTGGGCGATGCACCAGCTAAGCTCATCTGCTTCTCCCCACCTTTGCAAGCTCTCCTACCAGCACAGCCACCCGTGATCACCCAGATGGAAGTCACACAACTGTCGCTGCACCTCTTGCTCCCGTCACTTGGAGGTGTGTGTCCTCTGGGGCATTCAGTTCTCCGGCTGGCCCACTAATGACTTGGGTACGTGCCCAAGTCGTAGTTGAGGGGGTAGCGGACTTGCCAGCACATACAGCTATTCCTTTTGATGGTTTATAAAAATGTTAAATAGCAAGCTTCATGAGCAGCTGTCAAGTTATTCATCAAGGGCCAAAACCCTTTATAAAATTAATTTTAATACGCAACTCTTCACATGCCTGCTCTTTTTCTACAGTTTATTTACCCAGGATAAATCAGTTGATATGTAATATCTCATTTTCAGGTGGGTCCTGCTTCTACATATTTATACAGCCGTATGGACTGAAATTCAGAAAGATTAACTGACTTGCTCAGGGTCACACAGCGAGTAAGTGGCTCTGATGGGATTTGAATCTGGGTCTCCTTGTTCCCAAACCTGTGTTGTGGCCACTAGATCACATTGCCAACTTGCATGCCATTGAAATAAACTGCTACACTACAGAGTAATCAGTATTTCCAGAGTTTGCTAACAGGTTGGGCCGGATGGCTCAGTAAGGAGCCTGTCCCATCTAGGTCATGGGTTCAGATCTGATCCAGGTTGATAGTGGCCAAAAAGTATTGTCCCCTGATGCCCGTTCATGACCGTGTCCCTTTTAAATTCTCAGCTTGTTTGGTTTGGAGCAGAGTATTGACATCCTGAAAGGAGAAATATCTGATTTATAGGGTTTAATGTAGTCATATTTGTTAGTCATTGTCTCTTTTTTTTTAGTAGTAATGTATTGCTAGCAAAAAAACATCAGTATACCAATTTTTTTCTCCTTCCATTCCTTAACTCAGATGCATGATTTCAGCGTTATTTATTTTTTTTAACTTGCTGTTTATTCTCCTTCCTCACCCCGGAGCTACGCTTCTTTGGAGTCACCTAGACCCCACAGCTGGTCTTGCCTTGAGATCCCGGAGGTTCCCCCATGGAGCCATGGCTGTACCCCCAGGTGGGGACAGGATGGGGCCATGATGCTCAATATCTTCAAATCTCGTCCGGTTCCCCAGTGTTCAGGCAGCAGAATTGGGAAGCCCGGGTCATGCTCCATCTTCCCACGCCCGGGATGCTTTTTCCCTTCATTTCCTCCCTACATGCGGTGTTGCGCCCTGACGTCAAGGCGCCACTTGCCGACGTCCACAGCATGTCATCGACCAGTCCCTCCTGTGACTGCAGGACTTGCCATACCTCGAGCCTCCACCTGGGGTCAGGCAAGTTGCGGACCTTGGTCCCCACCCTCCCCCCAGAGAAGACGGGCAGTCGTGGGATGCTCAAGTCTTCTCCCACGGCCGGCCCTGCAGCGGCCCAGGCTCGCTCCTAAACATAGAAACATAGAATTTGACAGCAGATAAGGACCGCTTGGCCCACCCAGTCTGCTCATTTCCCTACCTGCTGGATAAGCTGCAGATTCTAGTTAACCAGCAGCCTACTTCTTCCTACCCCCACCCCCTAGAATGGCCTTATGACTGTCCCATGCATGCTTGAATTCCACCACTGTTTTTGACTCCACAACCTCCTCTGGAAGGTGGTTCCATGCATCCACAACCCTCTCTGAGAAAAAATACTTCCTTAAATTACCTCTGAGCCGCCCCCATATTCAAATTGTGCCCCCTTGTTCTTGCACACCTCTTTTTTTGAAAGATGCTACCCTCTTGGACTTTGTTGATTCCCTTGAGGTACTTGAAAGTTTCTATCATGTCCCCCTCTCCTCCTTTCCTCGAGGCTATACATATTAAGCTCCTTTGGTCTCTCTTCACTTATGTTCCGGTGCAGACCCTGCACCATTTGAATGCCCTCCTCTGGACAGCTTCCATCCTGTCTATGTCTTTGTGGAGATTGGGTCTCAGATGCACGCAGTACTCTAGATGGGGTCTGACCAGCTGTCTATACAGAGGGATAATAACTTCCTGTTTTCTACTGGTGATGCCTCTCCCTATGCATCCCAGTATCCCCCCAGCCCTCCTTGCTGCCCTCTCACATTGCTTGCCCACCTTTAGGTCATCTGATATGACTACCCCCAGGTCCCTTTCCATTTTTGTTGTTGTTAGTATCTCACCCCCCATTGTGTACTCTTCCCCCTGGGTTTTTGTTTCCCAGGTGCATTACCTTGCACTTTTTAGCATTGAATCTAAGCTGCCATACATTTGACCATTCCTCTAACCTTGCCAAGTCCCTTCTCATCCTTTCCACCCCACCTTGTACATCAACTCTGTTGCAGATCTTTGTGTCATCTGCAAAGAGACATACTTTTCCTTCCTGAACCCAGGTCGCTGGTATCGCTAGTGGAAATCCAACCACTGTGCCAGTGGGTCGGCCGATTTCAGCGTTTTTAGAAGTTCTTTCTCCCTTTAAGTGCCCGCAATGAAAAAAAATAACTTGGTGTGGTGCGTTGCTCTTTACCATCAGAAACCAATGCTTGCACCATCATAATACATCCACAGTATAAATCCAGTATTTACATTTAAAAGGCACCTTCAATGTAAGAAATGTTTAAATGTTGTGTGTCGGCCATCTTTAATGACCTGAGTCACTAAATATAAAAATTTATGAAAGCTGTGTTGTATCAGAGAAAATTGAAAATACACTGCTGATGACATGATGTCAGAAATACATTTTTATTATTGTCTGCCAAGCCAACGACCCAGGTTCGGGAAAGGATGCTGGTCGTTTGGGGGCTGGCCAAGAAAGGAGGATTGAGCAGCCCACGGGCTGCTCTCGGGGAAGGAGGGAGAGTGCATTTTGCTGCTTTACTGCCACCTAGCAGAAGCAAGGTGGAATAACAGCGAATGCCCAGTAGAAGGGAAATGATGCGGACCCCTGAAATGTACACATGTCTCATTGCACACAGCTCATCCCTCTGGGAAACGGGAAGGAAAGACCCTGGAGGAAAAGTCCCCCAGACTGGCAGGATGATATATTGACCTTGGAGGCCCTATCCTGTCAACCAATGTATCCACCTACTACATAGCGGTATTGGGCAGGTGGGGTATATCCCCAAGAAAATAGGGGACGAGGATGGGGGTTGCATCCTGGTAAGGGCCAGTGGAGTCGCAAGGCTCAAAAATCAGTGATAAAGAAAGGGGGAGAAAAAAAATGCATTACTATAGAATGAACATTTCTGCAGACTAACAAATGCTAGAAGGCCAGGATACAGTACAGATTTACAGTTAAAGAGAATATTAAAGTGATTTTGAAATGCAGCAAAACAAATGGAGAAGTCTCCTGCAACAGGCTTCAAACTGCGACCACTCCACTTCCGCACTGGCCAGTAGAACTCTGTCTACAACTCTTACACTCTTGTTTTTTCAGTTTCTGGCCCACGTGAGAATCAATTCTTTTTGATTGAAATGGCATATTATTGGAGATAAGGTGGTCTAGTAGCTTTAATTGTAGCATCAGCATGACAATCCAGAGATCACAGGCTCAAACCCAAGTAGAGCCAAGAACTGCATGACCCTGTGCAAGGTACTTAATCACCATGGCTTCAGTCCTACTGACTGTACAATTGGGAAGAAGCAGGCCTTCCCTGAAAATGAGATACTGCATCACAGGTAGCATCCTGGGTAAATATAATTGTAAAAAATAAAAATAAACAAATCGCCTGAGTAATGAGTAGGGCTGTTACCCAGCCGGTGGGTTCTAGGGATTGTTAGCACAGGCTGTTTGTTTCAAAGCTGCAAAACGAATCTTGTTGCTTGCTGCTAGTTTTGTGCATTTAGCAGTTCCTGCAAAACGCCAACGTATCTAGTAGGTGTTTAAGAGTCTATTTTAACTAAAATTGTGTTTTGTTTTGTTTTTTTGCTAAAAACAGTATCTTCTGTTTCACTTGACATCTGCTGCGTAGCAGTAAGGAAAGGGGGACCAAGCAGAACACAGGGTAGAGCCAGATTAAAAGCTGTGTCTCTGTGCATTGCTTAGTTAAAGAAGAACTGCGCTGGACCTGAAAGTCATTTCCCCCAGGAGAAGCATTTAACAAAAAAAAAAAAAAAAAATGTTCCAGTTCTGTTAGTGTTTCAACTATACTGGCCTATCAGTAACCTCAGTGTTTGTTTCTGATGTACACTCAAGTGTTGAGCACCATTTTAGAACTGTATGATGTAGTTTATGTCCCTCTAAACCACACTGTTCCACAGTAGAACATAGATGCATTGTAACAACAATCGAAGAGCTTAAGCAAGGGAAATAAACTACATCATACAGTTCTTAAGTGGTACTACTTGTGTATAACTCAGAAACACACACAACGATAACATGAAAGCCCGCAGGGTTAGTAACAGACTTGGAATCAGTTGTAAAAATCTGTTTCTAAAGGTAAAAATGACTTGCAGGTTCAGTGCAAGTCTTCTTTAAATTAAAAAAAAAAAAAAGGGTGTTGACAGTGGCCGTATCAAGAAGCTGTTGGGACATTCAGCTCAGTAAATCCAGTCTGCTGTTCGATCGATCATGGAGTCAGGCAGGTTTTGGGCAGAGAGGATAGGCCACTGGGTCTTTATCTGCTGACAAATTCTGTATCTATGCACCCAGATCCCAATTCTCCAGTGGATGGGGTAGAGGCATAGCCAGAAGCAGCACTTTACCCAGGTTTGGGGAGAATGTACTTCTGCTCGAGTAATCCCTGCAGCAAGGCTGAGAGGTGCCTGTTGCAGATGCGTGTGGGGGGGGGGCAGAAAACATGAGCGTCTCTACCTTCAGTTTGGCCTTGAGCTGCAGTGCCACCTCCCCTTAGCCTTGGACTCCACCTAGCCCGGCTTTCCATTGCACTGCCATCTGACTACAGGTAGGGGGCCCTGTTATAAGTGTAAGTCATAAACCTCCAAAGGCCATGTCTGGTTGGAGCGGAGAGTGAGGTTGTGCAGTGGAACAGAAAGCCAGTCCCAGGAGGAGGAGAGGGATTAAAAACAAAATAAATTCTGAGGTGTGCAGTCTACACCTATTCAAGGGATTTTTCTTCTTCAGGTAAAGACTAAGTAACATGAAGCAATGTGATGTTCCAGCGAGTGCTGGAATTTACACTTTATACGCTATGGGGCCCATGAGGGTCCTAGCAATAAACAGAGCCTCCCCTTCCCATTCTAAATTAATGGCAGGTTGTTTGAGCTACTTTAGAGCAGTGGGGGGCAAACTCATGTGGACCCCCATTAATTCCAGTGCTGGTTCTACCACTGGGCCATTGTTGGACACGAGTGGAGTGGATGGGCAGTGCAGCACTTTGAAACATCGAAAGCTACCAGCAGACGAAGGACTGGTGCTCTAGCCAGTGTGCCTGGCAAGGTTGTACATGCACCCTAGGGGATCATTTTCTTTCTGTTACTGTTGTCACAGTGGACTTTAAACAGTCGCTCTGCACTTCAGCATGTACTTTCCAGGTACTTCATGTTTCCACTGTTACAAATTTACTAGAGAATACATTCTTTCGTTTTCAATGTTCCTTTCCAAGGTTTACAGCACATCTTGGTAGTCTGTCTAAAAAGTAGGTATAAAAAAAAATTTGCTTCTCCGCTGTTAACCTCACGCTGCTTTTGTTTATGTCGTAGTGCTCACCATGACAACAGACTGTGATGTCACAAACAGCAGTTGCATGGTTAGCAGGAGAAAGCCAAATGCATTCTGAAAGACTCCGTGAAGTAAGTGCTGGCGTACTATCTGCAATATTTAGTCGATCAACAACAGGGAAAGTTTAAAAAAATAAGGCTAAAACATAATTAGTGTAAATCTAGTGTTTTTAAGGTTTTTATTGTAGTAGAGAGTTGCTGTCTAAGAAGAAGAGCAAGTCTTCCCTTCCCCCCAAACCATGAGATTAAGGTAGCGATGCAGGTGTTTGTTGAGGTACAGCTCCGTATTATGTCCCATCTTATCCTTCCAGCACTGATTTATGTAAGTAACCAGCACAAGCAGAGCGGCCACCACGGCAGGCGCTTAGACTTACATAGCATCGATTTCTGATGTCTACATTAGACCCATGTATATTGTAACTGATGTTCATATTAAAATCTCATTTTCTTTGTCGTGTGTAATAATTTTAAGACATATATATAGATAAGAGTGGGCCTGGATTATCCCCTCCATGGTAAAAAAAAAAAAAAAAAGGTAGCATAAATATTATTCTGGTGTGTTTGTCTGTTCAGATCCTGTATGAAGGAAAAATCTTTCTGGACTTTTTTAAGCAAAACTGTAAATCAGTGTTAATTGTTAAGATGTGCCGTGAGCGGACATGAAGTAGTCACTGTAAAATGACACAAAAAATATTTATGATATTGTAGTTGATTAAATTGCCTTATTGGGAAAAACTGTGGCGATGATTCTTCCATTTTGATTTGTTGTAGTGACATTTTATTTTGTAAATCTTGTTTTATTTCAGAGGCTGTTACTTTTGTTCATTCCTTTTCTTCTGATGTGAAAAGTTGTTTCCCCCCACCCTTGTACAGTATAGTTTTCAAGATGATGATGCTGCTAAGGAAGGAACCATATGCAGTTTCGTGGCGCCACCAGACTGCAACTGTTCACCACAGATTACGATTCATAATGGAATTTGCATACTTTTCAAAGTGAGCTTTGCACCCTAGTTAAGGTGCCCTGGTTCAGTCATTTACCAGCATGTAAACAGGCAGGGGAGCCATTGGCTGCTGTATAAAATTAATAAGAAGGTGGAAAGCAGAGCTTTGGGACCACGGTTGTTGGAGGGGGGTTGTTTTGTAAATGTACTGTATATTGTCTGCTGACACTAAACAATAAAAAGTGTATTCAGTGAAGATGCAATATCCCTTTGGAAACTTGTCTCAAGTAAATGAATAAAGCTTGATAATTTCACTGGTTCAGTATAAATGAGCCCTTTGTCTCTCACTCTGTATCCGTGTGTGTATATGTGTACGATCTTCTAGGAATGTATCTTCACCAGTGAGTCACACTAATGGGTCTGTGCTGGAGGAACTAGGACCCCGCAGGAAGTCAGAACCTTTCAGGAGGGATGGCGCCGAAGCAAGTCATGCACATGCATGGCGCTGCAAGAGTAGCTTGTGGCAATAGGTTTACCTTGGCACTAGCTTTCAACCGCCTTGATTTCTTTTTTTCCCTATTATGGAGTGCACTTCAGTGATTGTCGCTCACCCTTCAGGAATCAGAACTTCATGTCTATACAACAGCCATTTCAGTTCTCTCAGTTTTTAGCCAATTTAGATTTACAGTTTGTTCTTTTTATCTGGTTTAGTGATTTATGTAACAATTTTTTCGGTCAGTTTCCTCTCGGTCCCACCAAACCTATGTTCAGATGTGTCTGCAGAATCACGGTAGGAAGCCTTCAGGCAAGCTGTTTCAGCAGCAGGGCCATGTCCGGTCCACTTTCCTGCAAGAGAAGGGTTCTGCCAGGCGGTCCTGTGCTCGGGGGAAGGACATTCCCTTGGAGCACAAAAGAGCGGGCTTGTTCATGATCCCTGTTTGGTTCATGGCACCGCTTCACCTCGAGTTCTTCCTCATGCCTTTTGGGGGAGTCAGAAACAGTATCACTCGAGGTCGCTTCGGGATATCTTCCACAAATCCCTAGTTCTAGGGACATGGATATGTTGTTCATCCACACTGTCTGGCAGGTTCCTTGCCACTTTAAATCTTGCCGGAAGGTCTTCAAACTGGCTCCTCCCAACCACCCGGGTGGTAAAACTCTCGGCTCCACCCCATGACGCCAGGTCTTCCCTACCGCTTGGAAGCTCAGGTTCCCTCCTTAACACTCTGCGTGTAGACTGGATCCTAATTCTTCGGTTCGCCCGAAACATATTTTAAAATTTTCAAGACTTCGGTCAACTTTCTCCCTCGTGGCTGCGATGGACAAATCGACTCCTGGATTTCGGCAGTGCACTTGTGAGCAGAAAATGTCCAGGACGGACCAGCACTCCACGTGTGTCTACTGCCTCGGCCTGGAACATGACCCGCAGGCCTGCGAGTTATGCCGTTCGTTTTCGGCCAACGTCCTGGAAGACCACGCTACCCGGTTACAGCTTGGGTGCCTCGAGAAGTGCTACCCACTGGTGAAGTCGAAGGAGGTCCATTGGTTACCGCGGCGGCTGGCTCAGCTGAGCAACTCGAGCAGATGATCGACCTCGAGGAGGAGGTGACACAGGTCGTATCATCCTCTTCCTTGGTCGCAGCATTTATCCCGCTCTCTCTGGGTACCTCATATTCAGCTTCTTTAAAGGAGCTTTGCCAATCCCTTTCTGTGAAGGGAGAGGGGCCATCGGGACATTCCTCTCGGTCCAGAAAGAAGGACTCAAAAGGTAAGGTCCCACCATCTGTGTTCGTGGGAGAGGGAGAGGTCCCCTTCCCCGGACAGTCAACACTCGGCCTCGGTCGGTGTGGCGGCTAAGGCCGCTGGCTTCACGGTGTCCCCGTTAGGTCAGCAGGCCGAGACACCCATCGATGCAGTCGAGATTTTTCTCGACTCGTCGGATAGGCTGTCGACTGGTGAAGCGGACAACCCTTCTTCACTGGTTCCCCTGGTGGAGACCAAGGACTTGCCTGCGCCTCCGGTGCTGCAGTCCCCAGTTAAGGCTTCCAAGCCAAGGGAAGAGCAGATGTCCCCCCCCCTTCCCAGATCCATCCTCGGAAACGCTGAGGATCTCGGTCTCGAGCATCGTCTCGGTCCAGCCGATCCCACCGACATCGGCAGTCTCGATCTCAGCACCGAAGTAAGCAGCGCTGCCGCTCGTCCTCATCTTCCTCCTCGGAAGAGGAGAGGATTCGGCGCAAGTTGCATCAACTCTACGAGGACCTGGTGTGGTAGCAGTTACTTCTGTCTGGGAACAAGCTGATGCCGTTGCCTTCACCTGCCATCAAGTGGCTGTCACCCGAGCGGCTGAAACAACCCAACGCTGTAGTCGAGGTGCCCAAGACTGGGTCAGTTGTTCGGCAGAAACCAGTTGCCCCTCCGATTGCGGTGGAACCTCCGCCTCCACAACCGAAATTGGGGGCACCGACCAAGGACTCTCTGTCGGGTCAGGGCCTGCTCCACAGGTTGTTGGTCACCCTCACTCCCGACCTTACTCGGCAGGTGGAGGGTTGCTCGGGCCCAAGGCAGCTCTTCCCGGACTCCTCAGAGTCCGACGACGACTCCTCCCTGTTCTCCAGGCTCATTGACCTGGAGTCCTCCTGGGGTCAGTCAGTGGATGAAAGCCCATCGTCCTTCATGGGTTTGCTTCGGCTCATCTCGGAGTCAACCGGGATGCAGCTCGAGCCCGTATCCAGGTGGGCGAAGTATCCCCTGACGGTGATACTGGACCAAGGGGATTCACCCACGGAGGCCTTTCCGGTGGCTGAAGCCATTGTTGGCCCAGCCTTGGAGCTCTGGCAGCGGCCTGCTTCCTGTCCTGCGCCTTCAGCCAGGATGGCCAGGAAGTATGCGGTCCCTACCGGCTCTTTGCCCGGTTTTTTGGAACACCCCTCTGCCAAGGGGTTGGTCACCAACAGCGTTTTCCAGTGTTCCAGGAACGCTAGGGATGTGGACAAGCCTCCCCGACAAGGAGTCCAAAAAGCTGGACTATGCCAGGCTCAAGGTGTACGCTGTGTCCTCCCTTGGCCTCTGCCAGGCCAGCTCGGCCATGCTGATAGCACACCTCCCACGCCCTCATGGGCTCCCTGGATGAGGTGATCCCTCATCTCCCAGCTGACTTGCAGACCGTGGTCCATCAGGTATGGAACCAGGGTAGGGCGGTGGCAAAACAGCAGCTCCAAACGACTCTGGACATAGGAGACTCCTGTGCCAGATCAGTTGCGGACGTGGTGGCCATGCGCCACAGAGCATGGCTGAGGATATCCACCTTCATGGCAGATACCCAGCACAAACTGGCAGATGTCCCCTTCCTGGGGACAGACCTCTTCGGCCCTGGAGTGGAAGGTCATCTCCAGCGTATCGAAAAGTCCAATGCCACTCTGGACTTGGTCACCTCCGCCCAGAAGGACAAAGGCCGCTGACAGCAGCAACAGAAGTCCTTTCGTCATCCTGCGCCTGCAGCACGTCCGGCCCAACAGCACCAGCACTAGGGCCAGCAGGCTCGTGCTTGGCATCCCAAGCCTGCGGCTTCCTCCAACAAGCAGGGAGGTAAAGGCCCAGGAGGTCCCTCGGCTGGTCCCTCCTCTAAGCCTGCCCAGTGACTGGTTGCGGGGTGTCATCCCCAGCCTCTTCACTCCCCCCTGGGTTCTCCCCCGTGGGGGGAGGAATCCGCCACTTCCTTTCCACCTGGTCCGTTATCACCACGGACCGTTGGGTGTTGGAGGTGGTAGGAAAGGGCCTGCCCCTGGAGTTCGAGCAGGCCCGCCCTTCAAGTCATCGCCCTCAGGGGCTACGGAGTCCGCAGCCTCTTTGTCGGCTCTGAGTCAATATCACCCCACTCGTCGAAAAAAAGAGGTGATCAGGAAGGTGGTGGATCCTCCTTCAGACCCGGGGTTTGTGTCCAGGTACTCCTTGGTCCGAAAACGAATGGGGGGGCTGGCGCCCCATTCTCGACCTGCATGACCTGAACAGGTTCCTAAGGTCGCGGACCTTCAGGATGGTCACTGTGGCTCAGATAATTTCATCCTTGGAATGAGGCATGTGGTTCTGTTCTCTGGACCTTCAGGACGCGTTCTTTCACGTCCCAATCCATCCGTCCCACCAAAGATTCCTCCGCTTCAGGGCGGAGGGATCCCTCTATGAGTTCCAGGCCATGCCCTTCGGCCTTTCCCTAGCTCCCAGGGTCTTCACCAAATGCATGGCAGTGGTGACAGTATTCCTGCGGCGCTGAAGGGTCCAGGTGTACCCCTACCTGGACGACTGGCTCCGTTTCTACGGGGTCAAGTGGTTCAGGTCCAGACGGACAATACCACGACCATGTACTACCTAAACCGCCAGGGCGGGATGCGCTCCATGCCTCTGTGCAGGGAAGCTCTCCGCATCTGGTCACTTGTATGCAGCCTGGAGGCAGATCTCCTCGCCATTCATGTGGCAGGAGCCTCCAACACCCTGGCTGATGCCCTAAGCTGGATAGGGGCTGCGTCCCACGAGTGGTCTCTCCTGCCGGAGGTAGTACAAGATCTGTTTTCCCACTGGGGCACGCCTCAGGCGGACCTGTTTGCCTCCAGGGAGAGTGCGAAGCTGAGACTGTTTCATGCCCGCCCCCCTCAGCAGGGCTTGCTGCAGGGGGATACCTTCTCGAGGCCATGAACCCCAGGCCTCTTCTACACCTTTCCCCATTTTCCTTGATCCACAAGGTGCTTCTCAAGGCGAGGAGGGCCAAGGCGCAGGTGATTCTGGTAGCCCCAGACTGGCCCCGCCAGTTCTGGTATCCAGATCTACTCAGTCTCAGCTCCAGGCTCCCGAGGTGGCTTCCAGCCTGCCCGGACCTGATCTCAGTCAATCAGGGGAAGGTATTCCATCCGGACCTTCAATCCCTGCACCTGATGGCCTGGCTCCTGAATGGCTCGAGTTCCAGGCCTTGGGTCTTTCTGACAAGGTCCTCAACGTCGTTGAGGCGTTCCATAAGGAGTCGACCAGAAAATGCTACACCTTCAAATGGAAGAGATTCTCCATTTGGTGTCAGGGCAAGGGCCTGGACCCTTCCTCCTGTTCCTTGGCAAGCATTCAGGACTACCTGTGGTCCCTTTCTCTGCAAGGGCTTCGGTCGACGACCCTTAAGGTGCACCTGGCAGCCATCTCTGCTTACCGGGCGCGGGCCGGGAAGCAGTCAGTGGCGCAGGAGAAGGTGGTCGGGCACTTTTTCAAAGGCCTTGATCACATATCCCCTCCGGTGCAAGAACCTCCACCTCCATGGGATCTACTGCTGGTATTGGCTAAGCTCATGGGCAAGCCATTCGAACCGATGCACAGGTGTGACATCTCTCACCTGTCATGAAAGACCACCTTCTTGGTGGCTATCACGTCAGCCAGAAGGATGGGAGAGCTCCAGGCGCTTTCCATCGAGTCTCCTTATCTGGTCTTCCACAGGGACAAGGTTGTCCTGCGCCCCCATCCGAAATTCCTTCCGAAGGTGGTGTCGGAGTTTCACCTTAACCAGGTGTTGACTCTGCCATGTTCTACCCCAGTCACACCTCTGAGGCCGAATATAGGCTCCATAATTTGGACCCTAGAAGCGTGCTCGCTTATTATAAGGAGCAGATGGCTGAAGTTCAGGGAGAGGTTCGCCGGCTGTTTGTCACCTACGCTGAAGCCGCACCTGGCAGACCTGCAGCCAAGCGGACGATAGGCAGGTGGGTCACCTCCTGCATAGATATCTGCTATAGGTTGGCGGGCATGGAGCCTCCCAGAGAGATGAGTTCACTCTATCTGCCATACCGCTGCATCAGTGGCTGCTTCCAGGGACGTCCCAATCCAGGAAATCTGCAGGGCTGCTATCTGGAAGTCAGCACACACCTTCATCACCCACTACCACATCAACCTTGAGTCACGCCGGGATGCTGGTTTTGGGGCCTCGGTTCTCCCGTCTTTATTTCCCAAGTAGGGGGTGTGCGCCTTGCCTTCCTCCTCCCGGAGAACTGATAGGAGTCTGCCAGACAGTGTGGATGAACAACATACCCATGTCCGTAGAAATACAGGTTACTCATCTGTAACAGGAGTCCTAGGAATGGTATATGTTGTTCATCCACACGACCCACCCAACCTCCCTGGCTTCGACGCACAACCTGACTTCCAGCGGGCTAGATCTGGCATCATGGGGCCAAGAGTTTTGCCACCCGGGTGTGTGGGAGGAGCCAGCTTGAAGACCTTCCGGCAAGATTTAAAGCGGCAAGGAACCTGCCAGTGTGGATGAACAACATATACCATTCCTAGAACTCCTGTTACAGGTGAGTAACCTGTATTTACGATCCGTGAGCCTTGGTGCCGGGATGCTGAGGTCTCAGACCAGCAGTCCCCTCCCTGTACCTTATTGGGGTCTTCAGTGGGCAGCCTTCCTGGGCAGCTCTTCAGAGCAGCTGGTGTAGTGTCAGCCTGGAGTGCCATTGCTCATGTCTCGCCCCCCTTTCAGTTGGTAGCTCTAAGCCATGGGCGAGGCCCCTGAGCCAAGTAGAGCATTTGGCTCTGATAATGGTCTGCTGCCTTTACTGGTGCCATGCCACTGACTGCTGACCCACTGGCCAGACCCCTACCTTGTTTGTCTTGGTAGGACTGGCCAGGTACCACTTTGGTTTCCTCAGTACTGGTGGGTCATTGGTGTTGGCTCTAGTGCTGGTGTCAGTTTCGTGTTCAGCCTTCAAGGCCTGTTGTGCTGTCCTGGCGCCAGTCCTGACACTAGACTAACTCCTTTCGGTGCCATCTTGGTGCCAGACTCTCTCTCTCTCTCTCTCTGTCTTTCCTAGAACTGGCTTCTTCTTGTTCCAGTTCTAGCTCCAGTTCTGGGTCATTGCTGCATCATTGCCGGGTCAGTGTCAAGAATCCGGTGCCGGGTTCAGTTTCTCCCAGTGCTGTCTCTGGTTTGATGGCAGCACAGTTAGGCACTGGGGATCTTCATCGAAGGGTTATCTCAGTCATCAGTTCACACAGATGGTACTTAACCGTCAGTGAAGCAGGATCCACACAGAATATTTTCAGCAGTACAACTGGGGCCGCCCACGCTGATGTCATCTGCTAATGTCACCAACCCTATAAAGGTGTAAGCAGACCCACTCCCTCCTCAGTTCTTTCGTGACGTCGACTCTGTTTGCATGGGTCTCCACGGAAGCTCCGCAGTTTCACGCCATTTTTGCCTATGGTCTGACAACCTCCGTGTTGTCTACTGTATCAACAAACGGGGACATTTGTATCCCCTATGCAGGGAGGCTATGAGAGTTTGTTACTGGGCGCTAGTCTGTTTCTATTGGCTGTCCATGTCCCAGGCGTGCTAAACACCCTGGTGGACAGCCTCAGTCGAGCATGCATGAATGGAAACTTCTGTCATCCATCTCAGAAGATCTGTTCACCTGATGGGGTCGCACAGAGTTGGACCTTTTTGCATCCCAACTCAACGCAAAACTGCCCAGTTTCTGCTCGCTAGATCTAGGGCCTGGAGTTTTCTGGTGAGATGCATTGTCCCTCTCCTGAAACAGGAGATTCCTTTATGCCTTCCCTCCATTTCCTCTGATTCAGAGGGTGCTAATCAAGCTACAGATGGGGGGGGGGCCAGCATAATTCTGGTAGTTCCATTCTGGCCATGGCAGATACGGTTTCCATTACTGCAACAGTTAGCAGAGGAACCGCCAGTCCCACTGCCCCTCTGCAGGGATCTGTTGACACAGGCTTAGGGGGCCATGGTCCAGCCCAACCTCAAGTCCCTTTGTCTGCATGCCTGGCTCCTGAGGACATAGCTATTTTTTTGTTTGGAGTATCCCAGAGGGTGCTGGGTGTCTTCGTGGCCGCCCGGAAGCCCTCCACTCGAGCCACATATGCCATGAAGTGGAAGGCACGGGGTCATAATGTCGCTGCCGAAAACGGCACAGCAGTTAATGCCTGAAGAAAAACGGAAGTCCGCTGAAATAGCGTGGGTCAAAACACTGACCCTAACAGAAACAGCGCACACCATTTGAAACAATGGGAGTTTGTTTTTGGTTTTTTTAATGGGGGCTCTGCCCCCCCCCACTCCAGCCGAAATTTAAATTAATTCCAAAGGGGAAACAAAAAAAGTCACAACAGCGGGAGACCTGGGGGGAACCGAACCATGGTCCCAGGTCTCCATCCCTGCCACGTGCTGGTGCCTTAACCACTCCACCACGGGAGCAGCTCGACCAAGCACCACACACACATGGCAACTTGATCACTTCCATATGTCAGCTTTACACAGCATGATTATTGTCACGCTGTTGTTGTAGCGCTAGATTGACCCAGTACCGAAGTGGAAGAAGTTTGTTATGTGGGCTGCCAAGCATCACCTGGACCCTTTCATTTGTCCAGTAAGCCAGATCCTGGATTACCTGATATCCCTGTCAGACTCAGGCCTCCAGTACTCCTCTCTCAAGGTGCACCTTTCGGCTATCTCGGCCTTTCAGGAGCCTGTGGGCAGTCACACCATGGCTCAACTGGATGTTTCCCGTACCTTTCATATTTTAATTTTGTTTTGGAGAAGTTGACCCTGTCTCCTTTTGAGCCAGGCACGACTTGCGAGCTATGCTTTCTTTCCTGGAAAGCATTATTTCTAGGGACATGAATATGTTGTTCAATCCACACTTCATGGCAGATTCCTTTCACTTCATGGCAGGTTCCTTGCCGCTTTAAATCTTGCTGGAAGGTCTTCAAGCTGGCTCCTCCAACCCACCCGGGTGATGAAACTCTCGGCTCCGCCCCATGATGCCAGATTTTACCACTTGGAAGCTCAGGTTCCCTCCTTAGCACTTTGCGTTTTAGGCCTGGATCCAAACTCGTCAGTTAAACCGAAACTTATTTTTAAATTTTCTGGACTTCGGTCTATTTCCTCCTTCATGGCTGTGATGGATAAGTCGACTCCCGGATTTCGGCAGTGCCCATGCGGGCAGAAGATGTCTCAAACTAATCCGCACTCCATATGCGTTTATTTCCTCGGGCACGATCACGATCCACAGGCCTGCGAATTGTGCAAGTCCCTCTCAGTCAATGTCCTCGAAGACCGTGCTCCCAGACTCCAACTTGGGCGCCCCGAGAGACATATTCCTCCGGTGAAGTCAAAGGAGGCCCGTTGGGCGGTGTCCAGTGGCGGGCTCGGCTGAGTAACTTGAGCAGATGATTGCCCTCGAAGAGGCGGCCCAGGCCGCATCTTCATCTTCCTCGGTCATGGCATTTATCCTGCTCTCCTTGGACTCCTCCTACATGGCTTCTTTTAAGGAGGTTTGCCAATCCCTCTTTACAAAAGGTGAGGTTCCAATGGGACATTCCTTTCGGTCCAAGAAGGACTCGAAGGGTAAGTCCCACTGTCGCCGTTCGTGGGAGCTTGAGAGGTCCCCTTCCCCGGACAATCGACACTCGACTTCGGTCGAGGTTGCGGCTAAGGCCGCTGGCTTCATGGGTGTCCCTGTCAGGTCAGCCGGCCGAGACACCCGTCGACACGGTCGAGATTTGTATCGACCCGTCGGACGGGCTGTTGACTGGCGAAGCCGACAATCCTTCTTCACCGGTTCCCCCAGTGGAAACTGAGGACTTGCCTGCGCCTCCTGTGCCGGAGTCCCCGGTTAAGGTTCCTGAGCCGAGGGAGGAACGGGTTTCTCCCGCTCCCTCCCAGACCCACCTCCGGAAACACTGACGGTCTCGGTCTCGGACCTCTTCTCGGTCCAGCTGATCCCGCCAACATTAGCGGTCTCGGCACCGAGGAAAGCGGTGGCGCTGCTCGTCCTCGTCTTCTTCCTCCTCGGAGGAAAGGCTTTGGCGCAAATTGCGTCGACGCTACGAGGACGTGATGTGGCAGCAGCTTCTTCTGACCGGGAACAAGCCGACCCCGTTGCCTTCCCTGGCCATTAAGTGGCTGTCACCGGAACGGCCGAAACAACCCCTCGTGGTTATCGAGGAGCCCATGCCGGCACCGGTTGTTCAGCTGAAACCAGCTGTGCCACCCATTGTGGTGGAACCCCCGCCTCCACAACCTAAATCTGGGGCTCCAACCAAGGATTCTCGGTCGGGTCAGGGGTTGCCCCATCAGTTGTTGGTCACCCACACTCCCGATCGTCCTGGGCAAGTGGAGGGTGGCTTAGGCCCTAGGAAGCTGTTCGCAGACTCCTTGGAGTCTGATGATGACTCTTCCCTGTTCTCCAGGCCCCTTGACCTGGAGTCCACTGGGGGACAGTCAGTGAACGAGAGCCCATCCTCGTTCCTGGGCATGCTTCAGCTCATCTCAGAATCTACTGGGATGAAACTCGAACCCATGTCTAAGCGGGCCAAGTATCCCCTCACAGAGACACTGGACTGAGGGGATTCTCCCAAGGAGGCCTTTCCAGTGGCTGAAGCCATTGTTGGCCCAGCTTTGGAGTTATCGGCAGCGGCCGGCTTCTTGTCTTGCTTCTTTGGCTAGGATGGCCAGGAGGTACGCAGTCCCCACCGGTTCACTATCCGGCTTTTCGGAGCACCCCTCTGCAGAGGGGCTGGTGACCAATAGTGTTTTCCGGCATTCCGGAAACACCAGGGATGTGGACAAGCCTCCCGACAAAGAGTCCAAGAAGCTGGACTACGCCGGGTGTAAAGTGTACGCTGCGTCCTCTCTAGGCCTTCGTCAGGCCAGTTCGGCCGTACTGATGGCACATTTTTCCCACGCCCTTATGGGCTCCCTGGATGAGGTGATTCCTCATCTCCCGGCTGACCTCCAGACTATGGTCAAGTAGGTGCAGGATCAGGGAAGGGAAGTGGCAAAGCAGCAGCTCCAAACTGCTCTTGACATTGGAGACTCTTGTGTCCGATCAGTAGCGGCCGCAGTGGCCATGTGCAGCAGAGCTTGGCTGCGGATCTCCACCTTCACAGCGGATACCCAGCACAAGCTGGTAGACGTCCCCTTCCTGGGTACTGACTTGTTCAGTCCCGGGGTGGAGGGCCATTTGCAGAGGATCGAGAAGTCCAGTGCCACCTTGGACTCGATCACGTCTGCCCTGAAGGACAAAGGCCACCAGCAGCAGCGTAAGCCCTTTCGGCCTTCTGCCCCTGCGGCATGTCCGGCCCTGCAACATTAGCATCAGGGCCAGCAGGCTCTCACTTGGCACCCCAAAGCCAAGCCTGCAGCTTCCTTCAGCAGGAAGCAGGGAGGGAAAGGCATGGGAGGTCCCTCGACTGGTCCCTCCTCCAAGCCTGCCCGTTGACGGGTTGAAGGGTGTCGCCCCCAGCCTCGTCGCTCTCCCCTGGGTTCCCCCCATGGGAGGACGGCTCCGCCACTTTCTTTCTGCCTGGTCCGCTATCACCACGGACCGCTGGGTGTTGGAAGTGGTAGGAAAGGGTCTGCCTCTGGAATTCGAGCAGGCCCCGCCCTTCCGAGCCATCGCCCCATGGGGGGCTACAGGGTCCATTGCCTCTCTGTTGGCCTGTCGAGCCGACATTGCCCTGCTCCTCCAGAAGGAGGTGATCAGGGAGGTGGCGGATCCTCCACCAGACCCAGGGTTTGTGTCCAGGTATTTCCTGGTCACAAAACAGGCGGGGGACTGGCGCCCTATTCTAGACATGCACGACTTGAACAGGTTCCTAAGGTCTCGAACCTTCAGGATGCTCACTCTGGCTCAGATCATTCCATCCTTGGAACGAGGCATGTGGTTCTGTTCTCTGGACCTCCAGGACGCGTTCTTTCACGTCCCATTACGTCCATCCCACCACGATTCCTCTGCTTCAGAGCATCGGGGTCCCTTTACGAGTTCCAGGCCATGCCCTTCGGCCTCTCTTCAGCTCCCAGGGTCTTCACCAAATGCATGGCAGTGGTGACAGCATTCCTGCGGCGCCGAAGGGTCCGAATGTACCCTTACCTGGACGACTGACTGATTGCAGCCCCCTCCAGACCGGAGGTAGAGCGGTCCAGGGATCTGGCCCTCCAGGTCTGCTCTCAGGTTGGCCTCCTCCTCAACAAGGCCAAATCGGAACTCATGCCAACGCAGGTGATTCAATTCATCGGGGCAGAGCTCGACTGTCTTCGAGCCAGAGCATGGCTCCCAGCAGACAGGGACAAGGTTCTTTCCTCCTTTGTCCAATCATTTCAGGTTGGGCAATTGCGCCCTGCCCGGGACTTCCTGCGCCTCCTGGGCCTCATGGCGGCCTGCACCAGTGTGGTCCATTGGGCCCACTGGCACGTGTGTCCCCTACAATGGGGAATGGCCAGCCAATAGTCACAGCGCTCTGGTCCCTTGGACCAGCCAGTGACAGTGACCCAGGAGATGTGGAACACTCTCCAGTGGTGGATAGTTCCAGCTCATCTGCAGGAGGGCATCCCGGTTGTCTGCCCCGAGTCGACGGTCACTCTATCGACCAACGCCTCTCTGATGGGTTGGGGTGCCCATCTGGGGGAGCACAGAGCACATGGCCTCTGGTCCCCTCAGGAGTCCCAATGCCACATCAACCTGCTGGAGCTTCAAGTGGTCCGACTAGCACTCACCGCCTTTGCTCCGTTTGTACAGGGTCAAGTGGTCCAGGTCCAGATGGACAATACCACGACCATGTACTACCTAAACCGCCAGGACTGGACACGCTTCTTGCCCCTGTTCAAGGAAGCTCTCCGCACTTGGTCCCTCGTGCTCAGCCTGGAGGCGGATCTCCTAGCCATCCATGTGGCAGGAGCCTCCAACACTCTGGCCGATGACCTAAGCCGGATAGGTGCTGCATCTCACAAGTGGTCTCTCCTGCCAGAGGTAGTACACGATCTGTTCTCCCACTAGGGCACACCTCAGGTGGACCTGTTTGCCTCCAGGGAGAATGTGAAGCTGAGGCTGTTTCATGCCCACCCCCCCTTCAGCAGGGCTCACTGCAGGGGGATGCCTTCTCAAGGCTGTGGACCCCGGGCCTCTTCTACGCCTTTCCCACATTTCTCTTGATCCACAAGGTGCTTCTCAAGGCGAGGAGGGACAAGGCGCAGGTGATTCTGGTAGTCCCAGACTGGCTCCGCCAGTTCTGGTATCCAGATCTCCTCAGCCTCAGCTCCAGGCTCCTGAGGTGGCTCCCAGCCCACCCGGACCTGATTTCAGTCAACCAGGGGAAGGTTCTCCACCCCGACCTTCAATCCCTGCACCTGACGGCCTGGTTCCTGAGCAGCTCGAGTTCCAGGCCTTGGGTCTTTCCGACAAGGTCCTCAACATTGTTGAGGCATCCCATAAGGAGTCGACCAGGAAATGCTATGCCTTCAAATGGAAGAGATTCTCCATTTGGTGTCAGGGTAAGGGGTTGGACCTTTCCTCCTGCTCCTTGGCTAGCATTCTGGACTACCTGTGGTCCCTTTCTCAGCAAGGGCTTCGGTCGACGACCCTAAAGGTGCATCTGGCAGCCATCTCTGCTTACCGGACGCGGGCTGGAAAGCAGTCGGTGGCGCAAAGAGAAGGTGGTTGGCGCTTTTCAAAGTCCTTGATCACATATCCCCTCTGGTGCGAGAACCTCCAGCTCTGTGGGATCTACTGCTGGTATTGGCTAAGCTCATGGGCAAGCCATTCGAACCGATGCACAGGTGTGACATCTCTCACCTGTCATGGAATACCGTCTTCTTGGTGGCTATCACATAAGCCAGAAGGATGGGAGAGCTCCAGGCGCTTTCCATCGAGTATCCTTATCTGGTCTTCCACAGGGACAAGGTTGTTCTGCGCCCCCACCCGAAATTCCTTCCGAAGGTGGTGTCAGAGTATCACCTTAACTAGGTGTTGACTCTGCCGGTGTGCTACCCCAGTCACACCTGGGAGGCCGAATATAGGCTCCATACTCTGGACCCTAGAAGAGCGCTCTCTTATTATAAGGAGCGGATGGCTGAAGTTCGGGGAGAGGTTCGCCAGCTGTTTATCACCTACGCTGAAGCCGCACCTGGTAGACCTGCAGCCTAGCAGACGATAGGCAGGTGGGTCACCTCCTGCATAGATCTCTGCTATAGGTTGGCGGGCATGAAGCCTCCCAAAGGGATAAGAGCTCATTCTACCCGCCATACTGCTGCTTCCAGGGACGTCCCTATCCAGGAACTCTGCAGGGCTGCTACCTGGAAGTCAGCACACACCTTCATTACCCATTACCACATTGACCTTGAGTCACACTGGGATGCTGGTTTTGGGACCTCGGTTCTCCAGTCCTTGTTTCCTAAATAGGGGGTGTGCACCTTGCCTCCCTCCTCCCGGAGAACTGCTAGGAGTCTGCCATGAAGTGTGGATTGAACAACATATCCACGTCCCTAGAAATACAGGTTACTCACCTGTAACAGAAGTTCTAGGAATGGTATATGTTCATCCACACAACCCACCCGACCTCCCCGGCTTCGACGCACAACCTGGCTTCCAGCGGGCTAGATCTGGCATCATGGAGCGGCGCCGTGAGTTTTATCACCCGGGTGGGTGGGAGGAGCCAGCTTGAAGACCTTCTGGCAAGATTTAAAGCGACAAGGCACCTGCCATGAAGTGTGGATGAACAACATATACCATTCCTAGAACTCCTGTTACAGGTGAGTAACCTGTATTTCTGAGAACGCTGGATATGTTGTTCATCCACACTCTTGGCATGTCCTTTCCCTTTAAGATCAGCTGAAGTCTTCAAGCTAGCTCCTCCTCCCACCCACCCGAAGTGGTATATACCCGGCTCCGCCCATGATGCCAGATCTTCGATCTCGCTGGAAGATAAAGGTTACCTCCCTCGTGCTCACGCATTTTGTAGGCCCTGGCTTTCAAACCCTCAGTTTTACGAAACTAAAACTCGTTCGAGTTAGCGATCGCACTTTTGCATCTTCGATTATGGAAGAGAAATCTTCTCTGGGATTTCGCCGGTGTCCTTGCAGCCAGAAGATGTCACGCACCGATCCCCATCTCACATGCGTCTGCTGCCTAGGTGTCGGCCATGACACCTTGTCTTGCAGCTTCTGCCTCACCTTCCATCCCAGCGTCCTGGAAGATCACTTGGCATGCTTGAAGTTGGGGAGACCAGGAAAAAGGAACCCTCCAGTGAAGTCTAAGGAGGCTAGGTGGGCGGTTTCCGCGGCCGCAGGCTCTGCCGAGCAGCTGAAACTCATGAAGGCGTTCGAAGAAGAGGCCACCAGTGCTTCGGTTAATCAAAGGTTCTTCGTTCCTCTTAACCTGGGCTTCACCTTCACAGGCTCTTTTAAGGAGTTGTGCCAGTCTCTCCCCCCACCCAGGGTGAGGCGCCTGCGGGCTCACACTCCTCCCGCTCTTGGAAGAGAGAAAGGGAATCTGGCCTGTCTGCATTTCGACAGAGGTGCTCTTGGGACCAGGAAAGGTCTCAGGAGCATGCGGTCTCGACCTCTGTCGAGATCGCTTCCTCAGCCGCAGGCTTCATGGACCTGCCGTCTGGCCAGACAAACGAGGAGGGGGCCGATGAAGTAGAGATCATTCTGAACCCGATCGAGCCTCTGTCACCGTCCGTCGCCGACGACTCCTTGGAAAGGACTCTGGTCCTGGTGTTCCCCGATGAGGAGACCCAGCCAGCTGGCGTCCCCATCGAGGTCCCAGTTCCGGACCCCCGGGTTTCACAGATCTTTCCAGTGTCTCCCGAGCGAACATGTTGGCCCGCCTGATCTCAGTCGATGTCCAGAACCCCCTCGGCAGAAAGGCCAAGGAAGAGCCATAAGCATGCCAAGAAGAGGCGACGCCACAGGTTGTCCTCATCCTCCTCGGATGAAGAGAAGCTCCGATGGAAACTCCGTTGGTGCTACAAGGATCTTATGTGGCAACAGCTGATTTTGACCAGGCAGAAGCCGGCTCCGCCACCTACCCAGGCCATTTCTTGGCTTTCACCTCCTAGGCCAAAGCGGACCCCCTCAGAACCGAAGCCCTTGGTTACCCCATCCGCGGGGCTGGCCCGTCCTCCGGTTCGGCCTTTTATGGTCTCCCTTCCGATAGTGGTGGAGCCGCCGCCTAAGCAACCTGTGAGAGGGGCTCCTTCCAAAGAGGACCGACCATATACCGGGCTTCCCCGACGTCTGTCGGTCATGGTCACCCCGGACCATCCTCGACGGGTCGAGGGGGACTTGGGTGGCAAACCACTGTATCCCGACTCCTCGGACTCGGACGTCACTGGACTGCACTCACGTCCAGGGCATGATGAGTCATTCGTTGGCACAGGGATGGAGGAAGACCCTTCCTCCTTCCAGGGGATCCTCCATCTCATCTCTGATTCCATAGGAATGCCCCTGGAGCCCATCCAGAAAAAGGCAGAGTACCCTCTCACAGACATCCTGAAGAGAGGGGACACCCTGACGGAGGCCTTTCCTGTGGCTGAGTCCATTATTGGCCCGGCACTCAAACTATGGCAGTGCCCTGCCTCATGTCCAGCATCATCTGCCCACATGGCCCGCAAGTACGCAGTTCCTATGGGGTCCCTTACGGGGTTCACTGAGCACTCTTCGGCCAAGAGCCTGGTGACCTTCTCTGTGTTCAGGCATACTGGCAGTTCTGCAGACACTGACCCCCCCCCGCATAAGGAGTCCAAGCTTTTAGACCATTTGGCGAGGAATGTCTATGCGGCTTCCTCCTTGGGCCCTCATCAGGCCAGTCCAGCCTTCATCATGGCACACTTCTCTCATGCCCTTCTCTGGTCATTAGATGAAGTACTCCCACATCTCCCAGCGGACATGCAAATCATGGTTAGGCAAGTCCGGGACCAGAGCCGTGCAGTTGCCAAACAGCAGCTCCAGACGGCCCTGGACATTGGGGATTCTTGTGCTCACTCGATGGCAGCCGCAGTGGCCTCTCACCGCAGGGCTTAGCTGAGGTTATCCTCCTTCCCAGTGGATACCCAGCATAAGTTCGCTGATGTGCCTTTCCTCAGGACCGACTTGTTCAGCCAGGAGTGGCCGGTCACCTTCAACATATTGAACAGTCCAGTGCCACCTTGGACGCCACTTCTGCCAGGAGTTCTTCAGGTAAGAACCAGTAGAAGAAAAAGAAGAAGCCTTTTCAGCACTCTTCCCCTGCGGCCCAGCAGTCTTCCTACCAAGGATGTCAGCAGCAGGCTCAAGCTTGGCGCCCTCGGCCCAAGCCTGGACTCCAACAGGCCCGCAAAGGGAGCCGAGGCTCAGGTTCTGGAGCCTCCTCCTCCTCTAAGCCTGCTCAGTGACAGGACGGGGGCTGCCATCCCTATCTCCGTCACGGCAGCTCTGGGTCCTCCCGTGGGGGGACAGCTCCATCACTTCCTTTCCGCCTGGTCCGCTATTACCGTGGACAGGTGGATCTCGAAGTGGTCAGTAGGGACTGCCTCTGGAATTTGAGCAGTATCCTCCCAGCCGAGCCCATGCCCCTCGGGAGGAAAGAGTATTCGTCCATATTCAGTCGGCTATTCGAGACAACATTGTTCAGCTCCTCCTCAAGGAGGCAGTAGCTCCAGTGGTAGGTCCTCCAGCAGACCCAGGCTTTGTCTCCAGGTACTTCGTGGTGCCCAAGTGGAAGGGGTCTGGCACCCCATTCTAGATCTCCATGACCTGAATCAATTTCTCAGATCATACCATCCTTGGAGCAAAATGTGGTTCTGTTCACTGGATCTGCAGGATGCATTCTTTCACGTCCCAATCCGTCCGTCCCATCAGCGGTTCCTCTACTTCAGGGTCGAAGAGACCCTGCACAAGTTTCAAACCACGCCTTTTGGCCTGGCATCGGCCCCATGGGTCTTCACCAAATGCATTGCAGTGGTGGCGGCCCATCTCCAGCGTTTGGGGGGGGGGTCAGAATTTACCCCAACCTCAGCGATTGGCTCCTAGCAGTTTCCACCCAACAGGAGGTGGAGCGGTCCAGGGATCTGTCCTTCCAAACTTGCTCACAGCTTGGCCTCCTGATCAACGAGGCCAGGTCAGAACTCATGCCTTCTCAGGTGATGGGCTTCACCGGGGCAGAACTCAATTTTTGTTAAGCCAGAGCTCGGCTCCCGGCAGACAGGGTGGAGGTTCTTTCCTCCTTTGCCCAATTATTTCTGGTTGGCACTTGTACCCTGCCTGGGACTTTCTGCGCCTCTGGGCTACATGACAGCATGCACCTCAGTGGTCATTGGGCCCAGTTGCACATGCACCCCCTCCAATGGGAGCTGGCTGCCTAGTGGACTCAGCGCCACTGTCATTTTGACCAGCTGATCACTGTAACCCAGAAGATGTGGGACACTCTCCAATGGTGGACCGCCCCAGACTGGTTGCAGGAAGGGATCCCATTTGATCGCCCTGAGCCGACGGTTGTCCTTACGACCGATGCCTCTTTCATGGACTGGGGAGCCCACATGGGGGGACAACAGGGCCCACGGGTTCTGGAACTCCCAAGGAGTCTCGATGCCACATCAACCTGTTGGAGCTCAGAGCAGTCAGACTGGCACTGTCAGCTTTCGCTCTTCACCTCCGGGGTTAAGTGGTTCAAGTCCAGACGGACAATACCACAACCATATACTACCTCAACAACAGGGCGACACGCACTGCCATCTGCTGTGCAAGGAGGTGCTCTGCATCTGGACCCTCGTAAGCCAGTTGGAGGCGAATCTCCTAGCCATTCATGTGGCAGGAATCTCGAATCAGCTGGCGGATGCCCTCAGCCGTATAGGCCAGACATCCCACGAGTGGTCTCTCCATCCAGAGGTAGCTTACAGCCTGTTCTCCCATTGGGGCAAACTGATGGTGGACCTGTTTGCCTCCAGGGGAAAACACCAAGCTGAGGCTGTTTCATGCCCCCCCCCCCAGCAGGGCTCGCTGCAGGGGGATACCTTCTCAAGGCCATAGACCCCAGGCATCCTCTACGCCTTCCTTCCATTTTCCTTGATCCACAAGGTATTACTCAAAGTGAGTAGGGACAAGGCAAAAGTGATTCTGGTAGCCCCAGACTGACCACACCAATTCCGGTATCTAGATCTCCTCAGCCTCAGCTGCAGGCCCCTGGAGCGGCTTTGTACACACCCGGACCTGATATCTCTGAACCAGGGGAAGATCTTCCATCTGGACCTTCAATCCCTGCACCTCACAGCCTGGTACCTGAGCAGCTAGAGTTCCAGTCTTTGGGTCTTTCTGAAGATGTCTACACCATGGTGGAGGCATCTTAAAAGGAATCAACCAGGAAATGTTATGCCTTCAAATGGAAAAGGTTTTCCATTTGGCGTCAGGATAAGGGTCTGGACCCCTTAGCCTGTTCTGTGGCTAACATTCTCGACTACCTTTGTTCTCTCTCTCCAAAGGGGGTCTACAGTCATCGACCCTTAGGGTGCACCTGGCAGCCATTTCTGCTTACCAGGCGTGGGCTGGTCAGCCGACATTGGCACAGGAGACAGTGGTCGGGCATTTTCTCAAAGGCCTGGATCACATATCCCCTCCAGTGCATGACCCTCCGCCTCCATGGGATCTGTTGCTGGTTTTGGCAAAGCTCATGGGCAAGCCATTCAAACCCATGCACAAGTGTGAGCTCTCACACTTGTGGAAGACAGCCTTCCTGGTGGCTATCACGTCAGCCAGAAGGACAGGGGAACTCCAGGCGCTGTCAGTGGACTCCCCTTATCTGGTCTTTTACAGGGACAAAGCTGTCCAGCGCCCCCACCCGAAATTCCTTCCGAAGGTGGTGTCAGAGTTTCTCCTTAACTAGGTGTTGACTCTGCCAGTATACTACCCTAACTATGCCTCGGATGCCGAGTACAGGCTCCATACTCTCGACCTGAGATGTGCTCTTTCCTGTTATTAGGACAGGATGGCGGAAGTCCGGGGAGAGGTTCGCCAACTGTTTGTCACCTACGATGAAGCCGCTTCTGGCAGGCCTGCAGCTAAACGGACCATTGCGAGATGGATTACATCATGCATAGGTCTGTGCTATGAGTTGGGCAGGGAGCCTCTCAGAGGGATAAGAGCTCATTCTACCTTCCATACTGCTGCATCTGTGGCTGCTTCCAGGGACATCCCTATCCAGGAAATCTGCCGGGCTGCTACCTGGAAGTCCGCAAACACCTTCATTACCCACTATCACATCAACTTTGAGTCACGCCGTGATGCTGGTTTTGGGGCCTCTGTTCTCCAATCTCTGTTTCCTAAATAGGGGGTGTGTGCCTTGCCTCCCTCCTCCCGGAGAACTGCTTGGAGTCTGCCAGAGAGTGTGGATGAACAACATATCCACGCTCCTAGAAGAACAGGTTACTCACGTGTAACAGTAGTTCTAGAAGTGGTATATGTTGTTCATCCACACGCACCCACCCGACCTCCCTGGCTTTAGGCGCACCACTTTGCTTCCAGCGGGCTAAGATCTGGCATCATGGGGCGGACCCAAGGTATTTACCACCCGGGTGGGTGGGAGGAGCCAACTTGAAGACTTTCCAGTGAATTTAAAGGGGAAAGGAACATACCAGAGAGTGTGGATGAACAACATATACCACTCCTAGAACTACTTTTACAGGTGAGTAACTCACCTGTCACAGTAATTCTAGGGTGTATATTATTCATCCTATGATCCTGACCTCCGGCTGCGAGCGCCCAACACCTGGCTTCCAGCATCTGGTGTCATGGGGCAGAGCCGAGAGATATATACCACCCAGGTGAGTGGCAGGAGCTAGCTTGAAGACTTCTGGCTGATCTTAAAGGGGAAATGGACATGCCAAAGAGTGTGGATGAACAACATATACCACTCCTAGAACTACTGTTACAGGTGAGTAACCTGTTTTTTTGGTTGCTGTTACTTCTGCTTGAAGGATTTCCGAGCTTCAGGCCCTCTGGTGAGAGGATACTTATCTGATTTTTCACAAAGATAGGGTGTCTTTGCACACAAATCGTAAGATCTTACTTCGTGTGGGAGCTGTTGCAGCAGGCCACACCATAAGGACTAAGACGTCAGGCACTAGGACCCCACAGAAAAATTCTTAGCTAGCAGTACCCAGCAGGGACTGCCCCCTGACATCGGACTGCCTCTGAAATCCACCAGTGGTATAAAGGGGCCGGTCCCCGGCCACACCCCAGTTCTTTTCCTGCCGTTGACCCATTCACATCGACTCCAGGGTCGCCTACTACTAACAGTCGACTGACATTTTCATTATCTTTTTGTACAAAGTTTAGTTATTGTTTAATCGCATAACCGGTGCACGTCTTCGTCGTCTTCCAGTCAGCAAACGAAATCAAAGTGTGCATGCAGGAAGCAAATCCTGGCCCAAAATGGTCACTCGGCTTGCCTCTTCTGCTTGGGACCCGACCACAATGCTGACTTCTGCCCACTCTGTAAAAATTTCACCTGCCACTCGCATCATCAATTGAAGACGCTGAAGACCTATCTTCTAGAACAGCAGCTGGTCACCATGCAAAAGACCCCATCATGCCTAGGAGCCCCTTCTTCTTCGGGGTCTGGGACTTCTCACAAATCAAAGGAGAAAAAGTCCAGTGGGAAACACCACCATTATGAGAAGGACAGCCGTTCGGACTCCCAATTCAGGTCTCCGCACATCTGCAGTCCTCCCTCCTGTGGGAGGTTGAACCCTGCTTTCCCGCCAACCCAAGTTTCCTCTGGGTTGCCGGCCTTGAAACCCTCAGCATTGGTACATAAGTCAGGCAGTGTTTCTTCGGAGCATGGACCTTCAGCCCCCTCCCTTAGTCTTAGACCCTACAGCCATACCTCCGGATATAAGTCCAGGGATTCTGCCGTCAAAGGGGCGGGCGACAACCATCTTGCCACCCCTCATCAGGCGAAGGCTTCATTCTCATTGTCTGATCGTCCAGCTGGGCCTGATGACAGAAAGCAGCGTTCGGAATCTGAGTCTCACCCTGGTGCCAGCTCTCTGAAGCATCAGGCATCAGACTCCCAGCACTCCACCCTGACGTCCTTGCCTTCGGGGTCTTTCCTGCCACCTGCGTCCCCAAAGCTTCTGCTAGAAGGGGTGCAGCTGCCGGCCAAGGAGATGCCTCCCCCCGACGACCAACCTGCTGACGATGGGCGGTCGGACGTCAGGTCAGCCAGTCGACCTGCTGTCAGCTCTGGTACCACCCGAGGACAACAACACAGCCTCCCATAGACTCCCCTAAGTGGCCCCCACAATCATCGCCTCCTAGGGACAGGTCTTCTACCCAGTCAGACGACAGGTCTCCCAAATGATGCAGTCGCCATTCTAGATTGTCCTCCAGGCACAATAGGAGGAGGCACCAGCATTCCCGCTCCAGATCTTCCTCTAGGTCGTCTGACTCATACTCGTCTGCCTACTCTAGATCCTCAGGCAAGTTTTCCTCTCCTCCCCACCACCCTAACCCTCCGGGGGATTCACCCAACTCCCCCTGGACAATCCCACCTTCTGGGACGCGATGCGTCACATCCAACTTTTGAATCAGAGGGAAAGTGAGGAACTTGATCCAGAAAGAAAAAGGCTGGCTCATTTCTTGCGTATGAATGAGCCCAAACCCTTGGTTGTCCCACCCTTGGAAGCCCCCCTTTCAGGAAGCTACCAGGCTAGCCTGGAGGCACCCTTTGACAGCCCCCGCTATACCTAAGAAAGTGGACAGGCTGTATTGTACCCCAATGAACAAGCTGTTCATTTGGGAACGTCCCAAGGCGGACTCTGTCATGCTGACAGCTGCCCACAGCAAGACCAAACAAACCTGGCACATGAGCTCCCAGCTGCCAGACAAGGAATCCAAATGACTGGACCAGTTCGGCAGGAAGGTCTAGTCTTCAGCCACCTGCACCATTCATTCACTTAACTTTTTGGCGCACATGGTGCAGTACCAAAAATCCCTCTGTAACAAGGCAATTGAGCTTGCAAAAGGACAGCCCGATTCTGGCCACAAAATGGAGCTCTTAGACTTGCTACAGTCCTGTCTGGATGTAGGGAAATGTGTCCTAAGGTCATCCTACGACTTGGCGGACACAGCAGCCTGGGCAGCTGCTGCAGGGGTTTGTATGGGGAGGTATTCTTGGCTCCGGGTTTCTGGATTTAGGCAGGGCCTTCAAGATGCCATCATTGATGCCTCATTTCATGGGTCCGTACTGTTGGTTCCGGACATTGAGAAGATGATCTCAGACCTCCAGGACTCGGGTAAGGCCATCCAGTATATGCGTCAGTTGTACAGATCTGATCAGACCTCTGGCAGACATCGCCAGGGAGGACAGAAGCCTAAAGGACAGCAACAGAGAGGCAACTTTCACCATAAATCTCCCTCTCAAGCCGGTGGAGCACAGGGACCTAGGAACACCAAACCCTCCCAGGTCTTCATGCCCACCCCAGCCTCCCACACCTGACTCCTTGCCCCTTGCCGAGTACAGGGCAGAGGTAGTAGGGGGGCGGTTCTCACTTTACCTTGACGGGTGGACCTCCATCACCAACAATGTACGAGTCCTCCAGTTGATGGAGTGGGGTCATGCACTGGAATTTCTGCAGATGCCCCCGGACAATCCCCCAGTCCAAATGACCTGCTCCTCCTCCCATGCAGAGCTCATTTGGGAGGAGGTACAGCCCCTACTAGACAAGAAGGCAATAGAACCCATTCCAGCCCCACAGTGGGGGAAGGATTCTACTTCCATTTCTTCTTGGTTCCCAAGAAGACACGGGACCTGTGCCCAATTCTGGATCTGAGCCTCTTGAACAATTACATAGAGTACAGGAGGTTCAGGATGGTCACCTTGCTGGACATTCTTCCCATGTTGCATCAAGGGGACTGGCTCTGCTCCCTGGACCTGCAAGATACATACCTCCATATTCGTGTGCTTCCAGCTCACAGGAGGTTCCGGAGGTTCTCCTTTCAAGGAAGCCCTTTGACCTTTCCTCAGCACCGCACATGTTCACGAAGTGCCTAGCGGTGGTGGCAGCAGCCCTAAGGAGACAGGGGCACTTCATTTATCCCTACCTTGACGATTGACTTCTGATCGCTGCCATAAGGGACTGGCTTCTGGCGGCTTTAGAGGACACCTTCAACCTGTTCAGCTCTCTGGGAATCACCCTAGACATAGCCAAGTCATTCCCAACACCATGTCAGAGGTTACAGTACATAGGGGAAATCATAGACACGGAGCAAAGGAAGACCTTCCTCCCACCAGACGGGGCAGTACGCCTTCACTCTTTGGCCCACAAAGTTTCAGCTGCCTGCGAGGTCCCAGCTTGGACCATGCTCCAGCTGCTAGGCCATATGGTCATGGCCATAGTGATCATTCCCTCAGCACGTCTGTTTATGACGGTCCCTCAGTGGACTTTCAGAGTGCAATGGGATCAGAGGGAGGACAATCTTGACCAGCCGGTCTTGATCTCCAAAGCAGTAATACAGACTCTCTCTCTTGGTGGCTCTCTCTGCAGAATCTAGAGTCTGGAGTCTCTTTTCAGAGAGAAACCCCTTTACAGGTTCTCACAACCAATACCTCGGGCCTAGGTTTGGGAGCTCATTTTCAGAACCATCAGACGCAAGGTGCATGATCTTTTCTAGAACTGACCCTCCACGTCAGTATTCTGAAGATGAGGATGGTTTTGTATGCTCACAGGTGTTTCTCCTGGATCTTCATCCAGGCCCCCTGTTGGTGCAGACAGACAACATGTCGGTTGTTTACTCCATCAACAAGCGGGGGGGACTCACTCCTATCCTCTTTGCCAGAAGGCTGTGAGAGTGTGATTCTGGGCTCTAGACCATAGCCTATTGCTCACCACAGTGCATGTTCCAGGGGTCCAAAACGCCTTGGCCGATGCCCTAAGCTGGTCTCACGAATGGGAAACTTCTGCAGTCTTGTAGATGACCTCTTCCAAAGATGGCTCCGTCCAGAGCTGGACCTCTTCACGTCCCCGTGCAGCGCAAAACTGCCCAGTTTCTGCTTGCATATTCACGGGCCTGGTGTTTTCTGATGAGACACATTGTCCTTCTGTTGGACAGGGAGGTTTCTGTATGCCTTCCCTCCCTTTCCTCTCCTGCAAAGAGCTCTGCTCAAACTCCAAGCAGAAGAAGCGGAGATGATTCTCGTAGCTACACTTTGGCCTCGTCAGATATGGTTCCCGCTACTACAGCTGCTGGCAGTGTAACCTCCAGTTCCCCTGCCCTTGTCCTCCCGATTACTCACAAGAGCAGGGCAGTTTGGTTCCCCTAGACCTCCGGTCCCTACATCTGCATGCCTGGCACCTGCAGACATAGCCATTGCACGTTTTGGAGTATCTCCTAGAGTTGCTGAGGTCTTGGTTGCGGATTAGGAAACCATCCACTAGAGCTACCTACACCATGAAGTGGAAGTACTTTTGCTTGTGGGCCTCCAATCGGGGTCTGGGCCTTCTCTTGTGCCCTCTGAATTCTGTCCTCGAGTGTCTCCTCTCCCTGTCAGACTCAGGCCTCCAATATTCCTCTATCAAGGTACACCTGTCAGCAATCTCCACCTATCATGTACCGGTGGATGGCAAATATGTTTCCCAGATGGATCTGGCCTGAATATTTTTGAGGGAAATGCTTCATCTTGAACCTCCCGTTAAGGGACCCCATCCCTCTTTGGGATCTTATTTTTTTGTTAGAAAAACTTATGTTGCCTCCTTTCAAACCAGCTGTGGTTTGTGAGCTACGTTTTCTGTCATGGAAAGCATTGTTTTTAATTGCCGTCACTTCTGCTTCGAGGATTTCCAAGCTTCAGGCTCTGATGGCTAAAGAGTCGTATTTAATTTTCCACAAGGACAGGGTGTCCTTGAGGACTGATCCTAAGTTCCTACCTAAGATGGTGTCCCAGTTTACCCTTAATCAGGACATCAACCTTCCGGTTTATTATCCGGAGCGCAGTAATCAAGGGGAGGCTCTCCTTCACACTCTGGATGTACATGGAGTGCTTAGGCACTACATTAGCCATACTCTGACCTTCAGAAGATCTGACCAACTTTTTGTTTCCTTTGCACCAGAAACCTTGGGGGCACCTATGGCAAAGCACACTGTCCAGATGGCTAGTCCATTGCATCACCTTCTGCTACAGTAAGTATAATAAACCCTTACCAGGCTCAGTTAAGGGTCATCCCACCAGGGGTGTTTTTGCCTCTTTTGTGGCTTCTCGGACTGTTTCTGCAGCAGATATCTGTGCAGCAGGTACTTGGAGCTAAGTGCACACCTTTGTGAAGCACTACAGCCTGGTCATTGCTTCCTGTCGAAGAGCTGGATTTAGATTAGCGGTACTTCAAGGCCTGTTGTCTTGAAGCCTCTCCTGCTTCTCAGTTTTCCGCCTCCCAGTCCATCCGGGATCATTCTAGTACTGCTTGGTACTCGGTCCTTGTGGTGTAGCCTTCTGCAAGAGCTCCCACTCGAAGTAAGATAGTACAGTTATGTAAGAACTTACCGTATCAGGAGCTCTTGCAGCAGGCGTTATTTCTCTCCCTCCTTCTCCCTGGTCCTTTTATCCTTTTTCCTTACCCTAGGTGGGGTATTCCATTAACCTCGGTTCTCTATGATTTGTCAGCCGGGTCTCTGGCAGAAGAACTGGTGTGTGGATGAGAACCGCCCCTTTATACCATTGGCGGACATCGGAGGCAGTCCAGCATCAGGGGGTGATCCCCGCTGGGTACTGCTAGCTAAGAATTTTTCCGTGGGGTCCTAGTGCCTGGCAGCATAGTCCTTATGGTGTAGCCTGCTGCAAGAGCTCCTCTCGAAGATCTACTGTTACGGTAAGTTCTTTCGTAACTGTACTTTTCTTCCTAAGATGGTGTCTGAGTTCACTCAGAACCACTCTGTCCACCTACCTGTTTATTTTCCTGAGCGTGCCAATCCAGGGGAAGCACTGCTCCATATGTTAGGTGTGCGCAGAATTTCGAAGTATTATCTGCTCCAAACTAAAAAGTTCAGAAAGTTGAAGCAGCTTTTCATTTCTTTCGCCCCAGGTAGAGAGTGTGTTCAGGTTTCTAAACAGTGTTTATCTAAATTGTTGGCACATTTTATTGTGTTCTGTTACAACAAGCATGGCAAAGAGTTGCCAGGGGTGGTGAAAGCACATTCCCCAAGGTGTATGGTTACCTCTGTGGCCTGTTTCAAAAGGGTCTCAGCCACTGACATTTGCGCTGCTGCCACCTGGAGTACCGTCCATACTTTCACCAAGCACTACAGCTTGGACATTGCTTCTAGAGCCCATACAGGTTTTGGCAGGGCTGTGCTGCAGGGCCTTGTGTCTTAAGTTTAGAGATAGCCTTCCTCCCAGACTGTTTATGTGCATCTGTAACTGCTTGGGTCTCGTTCCATATGTGTGACCTGATGACTGAGATACCCCCAATGAAGATAGAGCAGTTAAGTAAGAACATTTCGTAACAGTAGATTTTTGAGGGGATTTTAGTCATCAGGTCTGCCTTCCCTCCCACCATCTCCCTTTATGGGTCTCTTTCTCTGAACTGGCTGTCCGGTCCATCCAGCCTTTTATTTAGGCCTGGGCACCTCTCTTTCTCTCAGTCCCCCATAGCACGAACTTTGCTCCCCTAGTCTCTGGGGGAATGAACTGAGGAGAGAGCAGGGCCGCTCGTGCCTAAATAGGGTTGGTGACGTTGGCAGATGACGTTGGTGTGGGCGGCCCCAGTTGTACTGCTGAAAATCTTCCATGTGGATCCTGCTTCACTGATGGTGAAGTTCCATCTGTGTGACCTGATGACTGGCATCCCCTCGAAGATCTACTGTTACGGTAAGTTCTTGCGTAACTTCTTTTTTTCCTAGCGTTCCTATCCTCCTGGTGCTGCCCCTTGCAGCTGATTCTGACACCAGCCTTGTGTCTAGGTTTTTCCTGGTACCTTGTCCCTTGCTGTGCTGATGCTGTCTCTGGTGCATGGCACTAGGTCGGACGCCATTTCTGGCTCCAGCAACCTGTTGCTGGCTGGTGCCGCTGCTGGTGTGGCAATGTGTTCTGTACTGTGTTCGGTGCCAAATCTGGACCTGGTGCTCTCTACGGGGGTCCAGTACCATTTTTGCTACAGTTTTCAGCGCTGTTTCTCCCAATCCAGTGCCATGCCTGGCGGCGTTCTGGTGCCATGTTCCATCTCTTGTGTGGCACCTAATCCTCGCTGGAGGTTTTTGACTGAGGGAAAACCTCCCTATGCCTCATACTAAGGAGGTTTTGGAGCTCCTGAGTCTGCTCCAAACCTCATCCTCCAGAGCACAGCTAGGACTCTTTCCCTGGTCTCTTTGGACCTAGGCCCTTCTGCTGTGCCTCACATCTTGCCTTTTCTGGGTTTGCCTAGCTCCTAGGGTCTTTTTTCCTTTTCTCTGTCCCTTCAGAGCTCGCTTTACCTCTGTTTTAACCCTTGTGGTACCAGACAGCTGCTGATTACCGGTCTCTCCCCTGACACTACAGCATGGTTCAATAGTTACCTTTGCCAATGCACACAAAGAGTAAAATTCTCAGGTAATCTCTCTGACTCCAAGCCAGTTTATTCTGGCGTCCCCCAGGGCTCAATACTGGGTCCCCTACTTTTCAGTCTTTTCCTAAACTCTCTCCCACAATCCTGCCCAGAACAAATTATCCTCTATGCCGATGGCGCTGGGCTTTTCACCCCACAGAAAGAACCAGAACAGTTAACTCGCAACCTTCAACTCGCATTCTCATCTGTTGAAAACTGGTTCTCTTCTCACAAGCTGGTTCTTAAGCACAAAAAGACTAAATCAATGCTCTTCTGCAGCTCGCAAAACAAACATAGGCGATACCCCCTTGACATCAAAACAAATGCTGGTCATACCCTTGAACAAGTGTCATATTTTAAATACGTAGGAATCAGTCTTGATCATGATCGGTCATATGTGACCCACATCGATAACGTCGCCAGAGTTGTAAATGCGCACATAGGAATTCTCTATCGAAACAAGCAACACCTCACCCAAGTAGCATTAAAGATGGCCATCCAGAGCTCTGTTGTATCCGTTGTAGATTATGGCCTCATTGTCTATGGCTCTGCCACCACTATCGCCCTTAGGCTCATTACGACCTCCCTAAACAAGGCCTGCTGACTGCTCACTGGGGCCCACCGACTCACACATACATGTGAACTCTATGCCAGATCAGGATGGCTTCAACTCGCAAATCGTATAAAGTACCTAACTTGTCTAATGGTGAAAAAACTATCCTCGGTTTTTCACCACCATGTTCCAAGTCCTCCTGAGTCCAACCACTAATCTACGCTGCACCAGAGGTCAGGAACAACAACTCCTCCAAGTTCCTCGATGCCGCATCACTGGTCAAGATCCTTTGCACGTCACCCCCCCTCTGGATGAATACCCTCAGCGCTTATATCACTTACACCTCTTCACTGGGCATTTTCAAATCAAGACTACACCTTCACCTCACTACCACAGTTGCTGTGACTGCCTCTCCTAACTCCCTTTTCCCCCCTTGGCACACCTCCCCTCTCCTCTGTTCTTTGACAGTGCTGAGAATCTACTCTAGTTTCTGTTCAGCTGCTATCCCCACCCCATACCCCCTCCCCACCCCAATTACAGACCTCTGAACTTTTCCTAACCTAAGTGTCTCATTACTTAATTTCTTTAATGCATCGTTTGAGCCAATGAGTGTTGTTTACTTAATCTCTGTTTATATACAATTGTTTTAGTTTGCCTATGTATAGACAAATGTAGCTTAGTCCAAAGTGTTTGTACTTCTCTTGACATGGAACCTTTGTAAAAGAACCTTGGCTCAAAGGTATTTGTAATCCTAGACTTTCAATAAACAATAAACAATGAACTGATATTCAGTCCAGAATTTTTATACATTCTATTCTGTCGGCAGCCTAAGGGTTAAAAAAGAGAGAGAGACAGAGAGAAAGGAGCAGAAACTCTGGGGTTCTGCTTAGTACCCCCTTTTTTTTTTTTTGCCCCTTCTGGAGTTAGATATCCCTGATCTGACCTCTACAGCTACGGCTGTTCTTAGGTTTTCCGGCTGTGATAGCAGTTGTCCTTGTCCCCTCTGAGCAAAGCAATCTAGCTCTTCTGTAGGTGGCCAAGTCTCTGGCTCGACCTTTCATTTGTTGGTCAGTCCTTTAGTTTTTCCCCTTCCTACCAGGCCCTTGGGTGACACCCTATTAGATGTCTCCCTGTTGAGGTCGGTAACCGTCTATCAGCCCTCCAGTCTCTTCTAGTTTGGAGTCTGTCTGTTAATCCCCTCCTCTTCTTAGAGGGGTGATGTCCTGCGCCCTGGACCTGGGTGGATCTCTTCAGCTACAGACCCTCCTCTATGGACATTTGGCAGTCCTAAACATGTTGCATAGCAAACAACGAAGAGCACACTCTTATCCCCTCTGCTTGGAGGTTATCAAACTTTAAGTACAGGGCTTTCAGCAGTGACACGTTGTCAGGTCTTCTGTCTCCAGGAGGCTGGGATTCTGTGCCAAGCAAGCTCGACCAACCACAGGTTCATCCTTACAAGTAAAGTTGTTAGCTCACTGTTGTTAGTGGGGCTCCCCAGGGGTGAACCTTTTGCATACCCACTCAGCATCAAACTATGCTATTTCTGTTCCATGAACCCTCAGCATGGCAGTTTTCTGTCAAGAGGTTGTAGGAATCCATCAGCAATCTTCTGCATCCCCCTCCACCCCCATGCAGAGGATATTGCTGAGCTGCAGGTTCACGTGGCATAATCACTCTGATTGCACCCTTCTGACCTTAGGGAATATGCTCCATCTGCTGAATGGCCTTTCACTTAACAGTTAGAGGACCCTTCTCTCTGGTTGGACAGTTGGCTTAGGGTCTCCTAGTGCATCCCAACAAGTGCTTCCCTTCAGCTCAGGCCTGGCTTCTGAGGAGATGGAAGTAAATTCATAAAGGGCATCGTAGAAGGTTCTGAAATTCTTCGGCTGCCCGTGACTTCCCACTTGCATGATTTGTAGCCTAGTAAAGGCTTTCCATCAGATGCTCTGCAACCCATATGGACCCTTTCAGTGTCCACCTGTCAAGTTTCTGTAGTACTTCTGGGCCTTCCAGATGCTGGCTCCAGCATCCTCAGTCAAAATCCATTGTGTATTAGATCTCCATACCAAGAGTTCCTTGGTACCTTCTACCTGACTTATTTACCTCTTTAAGAGGTTCTTTAGGCACTTTACACACAAGCTCCATATCCAGAAGTTGGTAGTTGCCAGGAATATCAACCTTGTGTTGGACATGCTCACCTGAAAGCCCTTTGAGTCTCTTGTGACAAGTGAGCTAGAGCTTTTTCTTTGCAACTGCTTTTAGTGGTCATCCTTCTGCTCACAGAGTGTCTCAGACCCATTCCTTGTTTGTAGATCAATACTCTGCTGAGTAACCCTCAAATGGCATATACACCCTGGGTCCCATCTGAAGTGGCGTGGGAGTTCTATCTGAATCAGCCACTGTGCCACCTTCTTACTTTGCCAGCTTCCAAATTTACGAGGAGCACGTCTCTCTCTCTCCATCCTCTGAATGTTTGGAGGGTTCTGATGTTACTGGGAGACAGGATTTTAGCAATCCAGTCACCTTCAGTTTCCTTTGCTCCTGGTTAAAAGTATCAGCCTACTCCAGTCAACAGCATTTCTCCCTGAATGGCAGGCTGTTGCGTTTCTGGTATGCCATGACATTGGCAGGTCTGTTTAACACCTCACTAAAGACAGGGTATGTGCCTCGGGACTGGAGAATGACTCATATGGTGCCACTCCACAAGAGAGGTCCCAGAGATGAGCCTGGCAACTACAGACCAGTCAGTCTAACATCCATTATTGGTAAATTAATGGAGACCATTCTAAAAGAAAGGTTGGTAAACTTTCTAGAGGATAACAGTCTCCAGGACGTTAGGCAGCATGGGTTTGCCATGAGGAGATCCTGCCAAATAAACATGATAGAATTTTTTGACTGGGTCACCAGGTCATTAGACAAAGGCCAGGCAGTGGATGTACTATACCTGGACTTCAGTAAAGCCTTCGACTCCGCGCCGCATGTTTAGTTGCTTAGCAAACTAACCTGGGAGTCGGGGTTAAGCTGCTGGGGTGGGTCAGGAGCTGGTTGCAGGAAAGGAGAGAAAGAGTGATGGTAGAGGATCTGTCCTTTCACAGATGATACTAAAATCTGTGGGAGTGTGGACATGGAGGAGTGGAGACAGGAACTCGGGGAGGATCTGGCCAGACTTGAGAAATGGTCTGGAATCTGGCAGTTGGGATTTAATGCCAAGAAGTGCAAGGTCATGCACTTATTTATTTATTTATTCATTTGTTCACTGGGTAGGTGCACTGGTTTGAGAACCGTTTTCAGGCATGACCCGGGCCATTGAGGATGGCACAGGATTACAAGCAAGTACAAAGGAGGCTGAGACAAGGCATACAGTAGACAGTGATTAAAAGTAGACAGGATAATATACGTGATCTTTACATGATATATATATATATAAAGTTACAGCACAATGGAATAAATACAATTTATGACAATAGCAGGTAATAGCCAAGTTGTAATACAAATTAGGCATGATAGGAGAATAAGTAAAGGAAAAAAGTGCATCACAGCAGCATAAGTATGGACCAAGAAGAGAAGGGAGGGGAGTACAGACGTGGTAATCAGTCGGGAAGGCAGGAGCAAGGGGTGGAGGACAGAAGGTGAGATATAAGGAGAGAGTGGAAGAGTCCTGGAGAGTCAGTGGTTCTGAGCGGGGTGGGCAGGTTGTTCCTGAGGGAAGGGGCTACAGATGAGAATGCCCATTTACCCATACAGGTGGAAACTAGGGGGCACTCAAGCATGGAGCCAGCCGCGAGGCGGACCTCTCGAACAAACACTTTTGTCCGGAGGAGGTGGGAGAGCGAAGCTGTAGCACGGTTTTGGATGGCCTTATTGACTGTGCTAGCTAGGAGGTAGGTGGGCTGATCGGGAGGGGGAGCCAGCCCCGGGTGTGATAGAGTGAGCAGTGCTGAGCTGATTGAGGGACCAAAATGGCAAACCGGCAGATGATGTAGGTGGTGTTTAGCCGAGTCAGGTTAGAGGAGGAGGTAAAAATGGGGGCACAGTAGTCAAGTAATGGTAGGAGATTGGATTGAGTGAGATACCTAATAAAATGGTAACTGGCCCCCAATTTTTGATTTATGCGGTGTATGAGGATATCTATGTGATTGGTGAAAGTAAGGGAGGGTCATGGGTGACACCCAGATATTTAAAGGAGTGCACTGTATCAAGGGATTATCCATCAGGGAAAAGGATGGAGAGAGTGCTATGGGTTTGGGTGACTTTTGCTAACCTGGGTTTTGAGCCAAAGAGCATCGCTTTGTTTTTTTTTATTTAATATTGACAAGTAGTTGGTTTGCAGTGAACCACTTATGGGCTTGAAGGTAGTTGGTGGTAAGGGATGAGGAAAGGTTAGCCAGAGGTTTATCACTCAAGTAGAGGATGAGGTCGTCTGCATATAGTAGGGAGCTAGGAAGCAAGGGGCCAGCTACTGGTTGGGGGGGGGGGTACAGGTGTCCAGCTCAAAGGAAGAAGAGGATCTCGGGGATGATAGGGCGATGTGAAACACTATGCGCAGTGTTGTAAAGTGGCAGCCAAAGCAAATAAAATGCTGGGATGCATCTCCAGGGGAATCCCCTCCAGGAGAGAGGAAGTTATTCTGCCCTTGTACAGGTCATTGGTTAAACCGCACTTGGAGTACTGTGCGCAGTTCTGGTGCCCTTATTTGAAGAAGGACATCAGACTACTGGAGGGGGTCCAGCGTAGGATGACTAAGATGATCCATGGGATGGGGGACAGACCATATGATGAGAGGTTAAGTAAGTTCAATATGTATTCCTTGGAGGACAGAAGGGAAAGAGGGGATATGATAGAAACCTTCAAGTATCTAAAGGGTATAAACAGGGTTGGAGTGGAAGGCATTTTCAATTTAAAAAGGGAGGGGACCACTAGGGGCCACAGTCTGAAACTTGAGGGTGGTAGATTTCAAAAAAGAAATGCACTTTTTCACAGAAAGGGTGGTGTCAAAGTGGAACGGACTGCCTGAGGAGGTGATATCTTTCGAAACAGTGGGACATTTTAAGGCGGGGTGGGACAGGGTAAAAAAGTGGTAACAGGAGGGGGAAAGGGGAAGAGGGGGGATCGGTCTTGGAGGCAAGAGGAGGGTGGGGCATCTCCAGTAAAATAGGCTGAGCTGCACAGTCAAGCAGACTTGACAGACCACTAAGGCCTTTTTTCGGTTCTGTGTGATTATAGTGAGCTCAAAATGGCAACTCGCAAATAGCGACAACAAAATAATGAGGGCAGAAACAGCAACTGTGGTTTTTATCAGGGGCTATTGCCCCCCACACCCATCTTACTATAAATAACCAAGTCGGGGGGGCACAAGTCGAGGAGGGGGGAATGCCAAAGTTTCCGAAACCGCGGTCGCTGTTTTATCCTCGCTGTTTTTGCGATTCGCCATTTTGCAATCACTATCATTACAAGACATTCCTTTTTCTGCTGTTCATATGTCCAAAGGTCAGGTAAGCCCCGACTCTTCCTGTGCAGATTTCTCGCCCTTGGCAGAGGTTCGCTCTGTGTCTGTCGGTGATACGTTGCAAAGCTAAAACTTGGATCCCAGTACGTATTTTTGTTACACACTATGAAGGATTTGAAAATTACATACTTACTGTAATTCTTGGTCTTCTAGGAATATCTTCATTTACTCACCCGCCATCTCCCAAGCTCGCTCCAGTATGTTTACTGGTCTTCTCCCTTGTTCAAGGCCTGAACTGTGAGAACTCAGGATTGCTTTACATATTTACCATTCTTGCATGGGTCACCAGGGCTCCTTTTGCCCTCAGTGTTAGTGCATAACTTCTAGTTGGGTTATTCTGTGCCTCCTCAGTAAAAACGGAACTGAGGCGGTTGAGAGCTAGTGCCAGGGAAAGCCTGGTGCCATGAACTACTTTCATGGTACCGCTCATGCACATGGCTTGCCTTGGTGCCAGCCCTCCAGAAAAGTTCTGACTTCCCATGGGGTCCTAGTGTCTCCAGCACAGACCCATTAGTGTGAATACATGGTTAAGATATTCCTAGAAGATCAAGAATTATGGTAATTACATAATTTTCATTTATTCTTGTTCTTCTGCACATTACATAGAAACATAGACTTCGACAGCAGATAAGGACCGCTTGGCCCACCCAGTCTGCCCATTTCCCTACCTATTGGATAATCTGCAGACCCTAGTTAACCAACAGCCTACTTCTTCCTAACTACCAACAGAATTGCCTTATGTCTGTCCCATGCATTCTTGAATTCTCCCACTGTTTTTCGTGAAGGGGCCAGAATTAAATCAGCAGTTTTTATTAATCACCGCTTCTTTCGTTCCTGAATGGAAATACAGGATTTTGAAGTTTGTTTTCCGTTCCTTTGTCTTGCCCACTTTGAGAAAAATGAAATATCTTGATGTGGTTCTAGTCTGTTTACTATCAAAAACCATACAGCAGCACCATACCAGTATATCCACAGTATGAATCTAGTAAGTGCATTCAAAACGTAACCTCAGCAGAAGAGATTAACCATCTTTAATGACCTGAATCATTAATTTCTGCATTTTCAAATGATCTGATAAATTTTATAATACACTGAGGAATAATCTAAGGGCATCTCTAATGCAGTTTTGCTGATGGATGGATGGATGATCAAATTTGCTGCCGAATAACAAATGTTGCTATGTAAGAATGCTGGAGGTGGGGGTGGTATTTGAGTCCTGGGGTCAGGTTAGCTATAGAAGGACACTGACTTTTTGCTTTCGGTCTCCCACCCCACTGTTGGGGGAGGGGCACCCACTGCTGCCCCATTCCTTATTTCAGGAGGGAAGGTGAGCTACAGCCTTAACTCATTCAGTCAGCTATGGCCAATCTTCCAGGAATCCGTCTTCACCATTGATTCCCACTGGTGGGTCTGGGGTCAGAGGCACTAGGACCCCATGGAATCCACATTTTTTTGCAGGGAGGGAGCCGACATCGGCTACTTGACAGTGCCTGTGCACCTGATATGGTGCTGCACGTGCCAACCAGTAATTGATGCTGGCTCCCTCAAGCATCTCCGTTCTGTTGTTCTTGCCATCGAGTGCACACTGTGGGAGCAGCAGCAGCACTTCTCTTCTACCTGCATCACGGACCTGTAGTCTGCGACTTCGGTTTGCCGAAACCAAAGAAAGGTAAGGGGACAAAGAAACACTGTCTACCTCTCATTATGTGTCAGTACCCCTGTGGGGAAATAAATGATGATTGACATTGGACATACGAACATGCAAAGAAACCAGCAGAAGAAGGCCATTTGGTCTATCAAGTCTGCTCATACTGCAGGGTCCACAGCTTGAGCTAATGTTCCTGCCCTCCCTCACCACTCCTCCCTTTCCATGATCCTTACCTTCCCCCTATGCCTATCCCAGCCTCTCATAAAGCTGCCCACTGTCTTCAGCGAGATTACCTCTTCCAGCAGCGCATTCCGAGTGTCCACCACTCTCTCTGTGAAGAAGTGCTTCCTGGCCACCCTCCTAAACCTCCCACCCTCCAGCTTAAGACTGTGCCCCCTCGTGCTATGGTTGCCACTCAGCTTAAAGAGACTCTCCTCATCAACCTTATTTATCCCTTTCAAGTACTTGAAGGACCCAATCATATCCCCTCCCTCTCTCCTGTCTTCCAGGGAATACATGTTCAGTGTCCTCAACTTCTCCTCGTATGCCTTTCCCTGCTGACTGGCTATCATCTTTGTAGCTCTCCTCTGGATCTTCTCCAGCAGGCTAATGTCCTTTTTGAGGTGTGTGCACCAGTACTGAACTCCATACTCTAGATGTGGCCTTACCAGTGACCTGTACAAGGGCAGTATAACCTCCTCTCTCCTACTACTAATCCCCCCAGCTATGCATCCCAGCATCTTGTTTGCCTTTGCTGCTGCTTTCCTGCACTGCGTAGAGTGCTTCAGGTCACTAGTGATCATCACTTCCAGGTCCTTCTCCTCCTGTGATGCAGATACTCAGACTCCACCCAGGTAGTATTAGTAGTACTCTGTCCTGGGATTCTTGGCTCCAGTATGCATAATTTTGCATTTCTTGGCATTGAAGCCAAGCTGCCAGATCCTGGACCACCTCCCCAGCTTTTCCAGATCTTCCTGTAGGTCCTGTATCCCTTCAACTGTGTCCATGCTCCCACAGAGCTTAATGTCATCCGCAAATAGGCACATTTTGCCTTTAATGCCATCCCCAATGTCATTGATGAAGACACTGAACAACACTGGCCCCAGCATGGAGCTCTGTGGGACCCCACTGGTTACCTCTCTGGTGCCAGATAACTCTCCCCCACAACCACCCTCTGGGTTCTGTCCCTTAGCCAGTTTTCCACCCATCTGGCCTTCTTTTCCCCAACTCCAAGATCCACCAACTTCCTGATCAACCTTTTGTGGGGCACAGAGTCAAAGACCTTGCTGAAATCAAGACAGAGGATGTCTACCGCTTGGCCCCTGTCTACTGTCTTAGTGACAGAGTCAAAGAAGTCAGTCAGATTTGTTTGACACAGTGCCCCCCCCCATGAACCCATGCTGCCTCTCATCCTGGAGACCATGCTCCTCTAGATATTCCACCAACCTTTCCTTTAGTATGGTCTCCATGAGCTTGCCCACAATGGAGGTCAGACTGACTGGTCTGTAATTCCCTGGATCATCCTTAGGACCGTTTTTGTGGAGGGACACTACACGCGCTGTTCTCCAGTCCTGTGGTACCATGCCTGACTCTAGTGAACTATTAAATAGGTCTGCCAGTGGCCCTGCCAGCTCCTCAGCAAGTTCCTTTAGTACCCTTGGATATACTCTGTCCTTACCTGGTGATTTGTCCACTTTCAATGCCGGCAAACCTTCCCTCACTCTATCCTCCTCTATCACTACATCTGTGTTCCCGTCCCCCCTGCTCCTCTTTTCCCTCCTGAAGGCACTGGTCCATCCTTCTTCCTGGTGAAGACAGAACAGAAGAATTCATTTAGTATCTCTGCTTTTCCTCCTTATCCTTCACCCACTCCACCCCTTTCTTAAGCCTAACAATCCCTTCCTTTTTGTCCCTTTTCTCACATATAGTGAAAGAAAGCCTTCTCTCCCTTCTTAATTCCTTCAGCTATCTGCAGCTCCTTCTGTGCCTTTGCTCACCAGACTTCCTTACTTGCCTCACTAGCCAACCTTAGGTAATTTTCCCTATCCACCTCTCTCTTGGTCTTCCTGAATTTTCTATAGCCCAACCTCTTTTCCCTTACTGCCTTGGCAACCCCAGCACTGAACCAGCTGGGCACTTTGGCCCCTGTGTTCTTCTCCCTGAGCCTAACGCACTCATCTGTGGCAACCAGTATTCCTTCCTTAATGACTGAACACCTTTGGTCCACCCCCATATCTTCTCTAATGCCCGCCACATGGCTTCTTAGCACCTCACCCATTTTTCTGAATGCCCCCTCCAGAAATCCAAGATTTTGGTCTTAGTTGGGATGCTTTCCCTGCCCATATCCAACTGGAACCACACTGTGCAATGGTCACTTCCACCCAGTGGCTCCCTGACCATTATTTCCTGTACATGCTCCCCATTTGTGAGCACCAGGTCAAGAATTGCTTCAGCTCTTGTTGGGTCAGTGACACTGTGAGTCAGGAACCCACTCTGCAGTCCTTCTAGGATCACCTGACTCCTAGCACATGTTGTGGATGGTATGCTCCAGTCCACCTTGGCCAGGTTGAAGTCCCCCACAATTACCACCTCTCCTTTCCCCGCAGCTTTCAATATTTATGAGATCAGTTCCCTGTCCCTCTCCTCATCTTGACTGGGTGGTCTGTAAACCACCCCCAATCTCACCTTTCTCCCTCTATTGGACCTTAACTGAAACCATAATGCCTCCACCTCCCCTTCCTCTGACTCCTCCCTCATGCAAGTTATTCCCTCCCTGATATAAACTGCCACCCCTTCCTGACTACCCTGTCCCTCCTGTATAGTTTATATTCAGGGATCACAAGGTCCCACTCGTGGTGTGATGTTGCCCAAGTCTCAGTTACTGCAGGTATGTCCACCCTCCTGTCTGCTAATAGTGCCTGCAGGTCATCCATCATCTTTCCAAGACTCCGCACATTCAGAGACACTACCCTCCACCTAGAGTCTGACCTTCCTTCTCTTCCCTTCTATTCACATTTATCCCCTCTGTGTGCACCCCTCCACATATCCTTGTTATTTGTTCCTCACCCCCTCCACCCTTTGCTAAATGTGTATTGGCCCCTTCCACCTCCTCCTTCCAGACCTCTTCCATCCTTGTGGGGGAGAGGTTGACTGATAACCTCCTCTCGGAGTCTGTGGGCTTGCACGCCCACTGCCCCCCCCCCCATAGTTTAAATTAAGTGTAGTGGTTGTGTATTCCCTCAGTTTGTCCCTGAGTACCCTCAAACCCTCCCTACTGAGGTGTGGCCTGTCTGGTGAAAAGAGTGCTTTGTTTGACCAGGTCTCCTCCTAGTCCCCAATACAGATGAACCTCTCCTCCCTGCACTATTTGCTCAGCCAGTCATTAAAATTGTCTATTCTTTTCCTAGCTGTACTGGCATCACCTCTGAGAAGGCCAGTGAACTTACTTCCTCCCTCTCTGCAGATCTTCCCTCATTCCCTGAACCTACTTTACACTATCTCAATCTCCTCCGCAGCTAGGTTGTTGGTTCCCAAATGTATAACTAAATTTGCATGGCCTGCCTTGACCCAGATCACAACATGGATGCATATGATGCCTGCTTCTTCATGGACTGCTGCACCCTCGAGATCCATGCAGTGAAGTAGGCTTGGCCAGCCCCTACCTTCAGAGGTGGGCATCACAGTTGTGATGCCAAGGTACATTCTCTGGGCCTTTCCCCAGGGCTGATTTCTGTCACCTCTGGTGTCGAAGAAGCATAGGATCCTCCTTAGCATAGCCTTAGCAAAGCATTGGAGGTCCTTGGAGGGGTTGGTCTGGTAGACAGCCAGCTTCTGAGCGGCTGGCTGCAAACCACCACCCATCTGTCTGTCCTGTACAGCAGACACCCCGTTGGTGATGCTGAAGCCATATGTGTGGTCAAAAAAAGCAACAAGAGTTATTTACAAGTACTGCCCTGAAAGCTAAGGGGGTAAGCACATGGACAACAAGGGTTGCTGGGAGCTGCAGTCCCCTCTAGCAAAGGGGTAACTACTGGAATGTTGTGATGTGCAATGGGAGAAAGGTGCATAGCACTACTCTTTAGAAGGGCTACTGTTATAAAATAAGCAATCTGTATGAGGCTGCTGGTGGTTATATATTTGTTTTATTTCACATTTTAACTAACAAAGTCGGGCTACTTAGTGCACCCCTGTCACTTCTGGGTTCCCTATCCATAAAGCTCAGCACTTCTGCGAGTGGGGCCAAGTAAGAGAGGATGCTGGCAATAGGCAGAGGTCCTTATCAGGGAAATTAAGCTCAGTTCTGAGTGTGACAAAAAAAAACTAACACCTTCAAACCTTTGTCCCCATAAATTGGTCACATACTCCTCTTATTTTTCCTTTATTATCAGAGCAGCACTTGTAAATAACTCCCTTTTTTGTTGTTTTTGCTTTTTTGTTTTTGTGGTTACTAGCTAGCAGCGATACACACTTCATGCACACAAGTGGGAATTTTGGGGAAAGGTTTTTATATGAATAAATTGTGCTAAAGGACATGGGTTTGAAGGACCCTCACAAAAATTTGGGCAACTGAAGCTACTGTAGGTGGCCAAATTCAAGATGGCCACCATAATCTCTAAAATGGCATATCACAGCTCATAGTTGTCATATAAAGTTGTATTTGGTGTCTAAATGGGGGGTTTGAGGGTCAAGAAATTAATTTCTTATAATAAAAATGTTCTTTTTTGAAAGTCAAATTCTGTGATGCAACTATCGGGATCCTCTCTTCATCTGCTCTGAGTCGGGTGGTTGAATTCTCACTGTAGCATTGAGAGGTTGTCTTCATGTTTCGATGGCATGCAGAGAGACTCTAACTCTATTTGTAAAGTTTGCATTTAGAGAGTGAGTTAGCATCTTCTCATTCTTCAAAATTCTCATCCAACCGGCTTTCATCTTTGAGCCCTTGTTTATTGTCATTTCTATCCATAGATCCAGTGGCAAGCAAGAATAGGGGTTCTAGGGACATGGATATGTTGTTCAATCCACACTTAATGGCAGGTTCCTTGCCACTTTAAATCTTGCCGGCAGGTCTTCAAACTGGCTCCTCCCACCCACCCGGGTGATAAAACTCACGGCTTCGCCCCATGACGCAGATCTTCCTTACCGCTTGGAAGCTCAGGTTCCTCCTTTACGCTCTGCATTTTAGGCCTAGATCCTAACTCTTCGGTTAACCCGAAATTTATCTTAAAATTTACAAGACCTCGGTCTTTTTCTTCCCTCGCAGCTGCAATGGACAAATTGACTCCCAGATTTCGGCGGTGCCCCTGTAGGTAGAAGATGTCCCGGACGATCCGCGCACTCCGCGTCGTTGCACCTTATGGGCTTGAGCATGATTAGCAGGCCGCGACTTGTACGGAATTCTTCTCCGACCACAGTGCTTGAGGATCGCGCTGCCAGATTGCAACTTGGGCGCCCTGAGAAACGTTATCCTCCGGTAAAGTCAAAGGAGGCCCAGTGTGGCGGTGTCCACGGCGGCGGGCTCGACTGAACAGCTCAAACAAATGATCACCCTCGAGGAGGAAGCAGCTCTGGCCACATCAACATCTTCTTAGGTCATGGCATTTATCCCTCTCTCTTTGGGCTCCTCCTACACGGCTTCTTTCAAGGAGCTTTGTCAGTCCCTCTCCACCAAGGGAGAGCACCCTTCGGGACATTCCTCTCGGACCAAGAAGAAGGACTCCAAGGGTAAGTCCCACCGTCGACGTTCATGGGAGCGGGAGAGGTCCCCTTCCCCGGATAGTCAACACTCGACTTCGGTCGAGGTTGTGGCTAAGGCTGCTGGCTTCACAGTGTCCCCGTCAGGTCAGCCAGCTGAGACACCCGTCGATGCAGTCTAGATTTTTCTTGACCCGTCGGATGGGCTGTCGACTGGAGAAGCTGACAACCCTTCTTCACCGGTTTCCCCGGTGGAAACTGAGGACTTGCCTGTGCCGGAGTCCCTGGTTAAGGTCCCTGAACCAAGGGAGGAGCGGGTTTCCCCCGCTCCCTCTCAGACCCACCCTCAAACACCGAAGGTCACGGTCTCGGTCCAGCCGATCCCGCCATCGGCGATCTCGGTCTCGACACCGAGGAAAGCGGCAGCGCTGCTCATCCCCGTCTTCGTCCTCTTTGGAGGATAGGCTCCGGCACAAATTGCGTCAACACTACGAGGATCTGATGTGGCAGTATCTCCTCTTGACCTGGAACAAGCCAACTCCGTCGCCTTTCACGGCCATTAAGTGGCTGTCAGCAGAGCGGCCAAAACAACCCTTCACTGTAATCGAGGAGCCGAAGCCAGCACCGGTTGTTCGGCTGAAACCAGCTGCGCCACACATTGTGGTGGAACCCCCGCCTCCACAACCTAAAACTGGGGCGCCAACCAAGGATTCTCGGTCGGGTCAGGGTTTGCCCCATCGGTTGTCAGTCACCCTCACTCCCGATCGACCTTGGCAAGTGGAGAGTGGCTCAGGCCCTCGGCAGCTGTTTGCAGACTCCTCAGAGTCCGACGACGATTCTTCGCTGTTATCCAGGCCCCTTGACCTGGAGCCCACTGGGGGTCAGTTGGTGGACGAGGGCCCATCCTCATTCCTAGGAATGCTTTGGCTCATCTCAGAGTCTGCTGGGATGAAGCTCAAACCAGTTTCAAAGTGGGCCATGTATCCCCTCATGGAGATACTGGACCGAGGGGATTCCTCCACGGGGCCTTTCTGGTGGCCGAAGCCATTGTTGGCCCGGCTCTGGAGCTATGGCAACAACCAGCTTCTTGTCCAGCACCTTCAGCCAGGATGGCCCGAAAGTATGCCATTCCCACTAGTTCACTCTCCGGATTCTCGGAGCACCCCTCCGTGGAGGGGCTAGTGACCGACAGTGTTTTCTGGTGCTCCGGAAACGCTCGGGACATGGACAAGCCACACGATAAGGAGTCCAAGAAACTGGACTACTCCGGGTGGAAAGTCTATGCTGCGTCCTCCTTAGGTCTTCGTCAGGCCAGTTCGGACATTCTGATGGCACACTTTTCACACGCCGTTTTGGGCTCCCTGAATGAGGTGATTCCTCATCTCCCGTCTGACCTCCAGACAATGGTCAAGCAGGTGTAGGATCTGGGAAGGGCGGTGGCTAAGCAACAGCTCCAAACTGCCTTAGACATTGAAGACTCTTGTGCCCGGTCAGTAGTGGCCACAGTGGCCATGCACCGCAGAGCTTGGCTGCGGATCTCCGCTTTCACAGCAGATACCCAGCACAAGCTGGCAGACGTTCCCTTCCTGGGTACCGACTTGTTCGATCCCGGGGTGGAGGGTCATCTGCAGAGGATCGAGAAGTCCAACGCCACCCTGGACTCTGTCACGTCTTCCCAGAAGGACAAAGGCCACCAGCAGCAGCATAAGCCCTTTCGGCCTTCAACCCCTGCGGCACATCCGGCCCAGCAACACCAGCATCAGGGCCAGCAGGTTCGCACTTGGCACCCCAAAGCCAAGGCTGCAGTTTCCTCCAACAGGAAGCTGGGAGGGAAAGGTCCAGGAGGCCCCTCAGCCAGTCCTTCCTCCAAGCCTGCCCAGTGATGGGTTGAGGGTGCTTCGCCCAACCTCGTCCTCCTCCTTGGGTTCCCGTGGAGGCGGCTCATCACTTCCTTTCCCACCTGGTCCGATATCACCACGGACCGCTGGGTGCTGGAGTGGTAGGAAAAGGTCTGCCCTCTGGAATTAGAGCAGGACCCACCCTGTATCGAGCCGTCGCCCCACGGGGGGCTACATGATCCGCAGCCTCTCTGTTGGCTCATCAAGCCAACATTGCCCTGCTCCTCCAGAAGGAGGTGATCAGGGAGGTGGCGGACCCAGGGTTTGTGTCTAGGTATTTCCTTGTCCCAAAACGGATGGGGGGCTGGTGCCCCATTCTAGACCTACACGACGTGAACAAGTTCCTAAGGTCTTGAACCTTCAGGATGGTCACTCTGGCTCAGATCATTCCATCCTTAGAACGAGGCATATGGTTCTGTTCTCTGGACCTCCAGGACACGTTCTTTCACGTCCCAATCCATCCGTCCCACCAACGATTCCTCCGCTTCAGGGCAGAGGGGTCCCTTTATGAGTTCCAGGCCATGCCCTTTGGCCTCTCTCCAGCTTCCAGGGTCTTCACCAAATGCATGGCAGTGGTGACAGCATTCTTGCGGTGCCGAAGGGTCCGGGTGTACCCTTACCTGGACGACTGGCTAATTGCAGCCCGCTCCAGACCGGAGGTGGAGCGGTTCAGGGATCTGGCCCTCCAGATCAGTTCTCAGATTGGCCTCATCATCAACGAGGCCAAATTTGAACTCGTGCCAATGCAGGTGATTCAATTCATCGGGGCAGAGCTCGACTCTCTTCGAGCCAGAGCATGGATCCCGGCAGACGGGGCCGAGGTTCTTTCCTCCTTTGCCCAATCATTTCTGGTTGGGCAATTGCGCCCTGCCCTGGACTTCCTGCACCTCCTGGGCCTCATGGCGGCCTGCACCAGCGTGGTCCATTGGGCCTGCTGGTACATGCGTCCCCTACAGTGGGGGCTGGCCCGCCAATGGTCACAGCGCTCCGGTCCTCTGGACCAGCCAATGATAGTGACCCAGGAGATGGGGAACGCTCTCCAGTGGTGGATCATTCCAGCTCATCTGCAGGAGGGTATCCCGTTTGTCCACCCAGAGCCAACGGTCACTCTAACGACCAACGCCTCTCTGATGGGTTGGGGTGCCCATCTGGGGGAGCTCATAGCGCATGGTCTCTGGTCCCCTAAGGAGTCTCAATGCCACATCAACCTGCTGAAGCTTCGAGTGGTCTGATTAGCCCTCACCGCCTTTGCACCGTTTGTACAGGGTCAAGTGGTCCAGGTCCAGAAAATACCACGACCATGTACTACCTAAACCGCCAGGGTGGGACGCGCTCCTTACCTCTGTGCAAGGAAGCTCTCCGCACTTGGTCTCTCGTAAGCAGACTGGAGACGGATCTCCTAGCCATCCATGTGGCAGGAACCTCCAATACTCTGGTCGATACCCTAAGCCGGATAGGTGCTGCATCTCACGAGTGGTCTCTCCTGCCGGAGGTAGTACACGATCTGTTCTCCCACTGGGGCACACCTCAGGTGGACCTGTTTGCCTCAAGGGAGAATGCAAAGCTGAGGCTCTTTCATGCCGGCCCCCCTCAGCAGGGCTCGCCGCAAGTGGATGCCTTCACCGAGGCCGTGGACCCCGGGCCTCTTCTCGCCTTTCCCTCATTTCCCTTGATCCACAGGTGCTTCTCAAGGCAAGGAGGACAAGGCGCAGATGATCTGGTAGACCCAGACTGGCTCGCCAGTTCTTGTATCCAGATCTCCTCAGCCTCAGCTCCAGGCTCCCGAGGCGGCTTCCAGCCCGCCCAGACCTGATCTCAGTCAACCAGGGGAAGGTTCTCCACCCAGATCTTCAATCCCTGCACCTGATGGCCTGGTTCCTGAGTGGCTAGAGTTCCTGGCCTTGGATCTTTCAGACGAGGTCCTCAACGTTGTTGAGGCGTCCTGTAAGGAGTCGACCAGAAAATGCTATGCCTTCAAATGGAAAAGATTTTCCATTTGGTGTCAGGACAAGGGGTTGGACCCTTCCTCCTGTTCCTTGGCTAGCATCCTGGACTACCTGTGGTCCCTTTCGCAGCTAGGGCTTCAGTCGACGACCCTTAAGGTGCACCTGACAGCCATCTCTGCTTACTGGACACGGGCCAGGAAGCAGTCAGTGGTGCAGGAGGTGGTCGTGCGCTTCTTCAAAGGCCTTGATCACATATCCCCTCCGGTGCGAGAACCTCCACCTCCATGGGATCTACTGCTGGTATTGGCTAAGCTCATGGGCAAGCCATTCGAACTGATGCACAGGTGTGACATCTCTCACCTGTCGTGGAAGACCACCTTCTTGGTGGCTATCACGTCAGCCAAAAGGATGGGAGAGCTCCAGGTACTTTCCATCGAGTCTCCCTATCTGGTCTTCCACAGGGACAAGGTTGTCCTGCGTCCCCACCCGAAATTCCTTCTGAAGGTGGTGTCGGAGTTTCACCTTAACCAGGTGTTGACTCTGCCGGTGTTCCACCACAATCGCACCTTGGAGGCCGAATATAGGCTTCATACTCTGGACCCTAGAAGAGCGCTCTCTTATTACAAGGAGTGGATGGCTGAAGTTCGGGGAGAGGTTCGCCAGCTGTTTGTCACCTATGCTGAAGCCGCACCTGGCAGACCTGCAACCAAGCAGACGATAGGCAGGTGGGTCACCTCCTGCATAGATCTCTGCTACAGGTTGGCGGGCATGGAGTCTCCCAAAGGGATAAGAGCTCATTCTACCCGCCATACCACTGCATCGGTGGCTGCTTCCAGGGACATCCCTATCCAGGAAATCGGCAGGGCTGCTACCTGGAAGTCAGCACACACCTTCATTTCCCACTACCACATCGACCTTGAGTCACGCCAGGATGTTAGTTTTGGGACCTCGGTTCTCTGATCCTTATTTCCCAAGTAGGGGGTGTGTGCCTTACCTCCCTCCTCCCAGAGAACTGTTAGGAGTCTGCCAGTAAGTGTGGATTGAACAACATATCCATGTCCCTAGAAATACAGGTTACTCACCTGTAACAGGAGTTCTAGGAATGGTATATGTTGTTCATCCACACAACCCACCTGACCTCCCCGACTTCAATGCACAACCTGGCTTCCAGCGGGCTAGATCTGGTGTCATGGGGCGGAGCCGAGAGTTTTATCACCTCGGTGGGTGGGAGGAGCCAGCTTGAAGACCTTCCGGCAAGATTTAAAGTGGCAAGGAACCTGCCAGTAAGTGTGGATGAACAACATATACCATTCCTAGAACTCCTGTTACAGGTGAGTAACCTGTATTTCCCTGTCATTGATTGTGCAAATAAACCATCATGCATGTACTTGACTTTCTCCTCAGGCAAACATCTAATCTCTAGCCAGAACTCAACGAGCCATCTTCCGTATTTGTCACTGTCATGCACTTGCAGCCATGGTAACATCAGTCTGAGTGATGCCTTAAATGCCTACCAGTCCTGAGTTCTTAATGCATGGATATTCATCATCAGTATTTCAGTCATGTACGTGAAACTGAGCCAATACTTTGCCACTGAACTATCAGAATTTTCAACTTTTCGAATGCTTTCACAACAAACGAAGATGACTCTTGATCAGCCTCTAGTTCATCACAGATCATCTTGAGCTCTTCTCATGTGTTTGTGGAAGGGTGTTTTAGTTTTTCCTTTTCTTGTAGCTCTGGAGACAAGTTAGACCATCACTAAGTCCTTTTCGAATTATTCTGTGAGCCAGTACCTTGTACATCCGTCAAAAACATCTGATGCTTCTTTTATAATGTTTTCCGTGCAGTGCTTTGTCAACTGAACCTTCTGTAATCACACTAGATGCAACAAGAATGTCCAATAAGCCAGATCCTTTGAATCACTCGTTGATTGCTGATATGAAAGAACACTGCGCATGGAATGGACCTAGGAATGGAAGGATGAGTTCAAACTGTGTAGGATTCTCATTTTTCAACTGAACAATCAGAGCATAGACTGGCTGGTCTCCAACTAGTTGAATGAAAGGCACTGATTTATTTTTCCCTACAGCAACTATGCGACATATCACCTCATGTACTACCAACTTATGGGGTGGCTTGGGCAATGTGAGGTAGTAGTATGCCTTGCTGTTTGTAGCCATCTTCTGGATATTGGCTTGAAATCCAGAGAATGCTCCAATTTTCTGACTTTCTGATGGAGCTGCTTTCCCATTGCTATCAAGACAAGTGAAAGAATGGACCATTTCTTGAATCTTTTGGTCCCAAGTGCTTTGTGGTGAGATATCAACTTCAGCTCGAACTGATGGTAGGCCACGTTTGACCATCTTGTAAAGTTGAATTTGGTGTAGTTCTGCACTGATATTTTTCATCTCAAGAGGCTTTGTCATGGCCAGTTTAGGACGATTCTCAGTAGAAACTTTAGTAGCAACATCCTGTGGTTGAACAAACATCATGTTTGTGCGGTAAGATGTATTTGCTCTGGTCAGTCAGAGTGTCTTCCTGAAAGTCATCATTGTCTAGAATGGCAGTTCCAGGAAAATCGTTGGCAAGCTCTTCTGGACATCTGTCATTCTTAAGCTCAAACTTGGCCCATGTAGAATACAGATTAAGAACATACTGGTAGCTTATTCTGAGAGATAATTTCTTCATCGTGTATATGACTTATATGAAAAAAAAAAAAAAACATGGCCGGTCCAGTGGCACTGAGGGTTGAGGCGCTGGTTGCCTCACTCCACACTAGCGACCCGGTTAGAGCAGGCCCGGGCGCCGAGACAAGCAGGGAGGAAAGGATTGAGCATCCGGAGGACAGCTCTCCTTTCCGGAGGGAGGACACACTCGGCGCTTGATTGGCCTCTGGTGGAAGCCAGAGGCACAGCAACAGCGAGTACTCCAGAGGGGCTGGGGTGGTTGACATTGGCAGTGACGCTTGACATTGGGCCTTCCTCCCACAAGAAAAGGGAAAAATCACCCCGCGGCACTCCCGGTAGACGGAGCACCAGGCCCCGATACTAGCGTCCCGACAGCAACAAGAAGGACTTCAGGGGTGGCCCGGCCCCGTGATTGCCTGGGGGATATAGCCACGGCTACATGGGGGACGGACTGCACCGGGCTCCAGGTAAGAGGGCGGGGACTAGAAGGCCTTAGCTGTCTCCCAAAGAGTGGGAGGGCCGCAGGCAGGGGGAGTATAAAGAACAAGTTAAAAAAAAAAACATGGCACTTACTCACCTACTCTTGTCTCTCTCTGTCCTGCCTAGATTTAGCCCCAAGTGTTAATCTACAGCAGCAATCTGTATTCTGTATGTATACCTCTGGTATACACTTTTAGCTGACTGTTAACCAATGTTGTAACCAAGTATTACCATTCTCGTCTGTATAACTGTTTCTTATTGTGATAACCTGCGTGTTATCCTCCCTTTGTAACCCTTCCCCCAGGTTGCACCAGGAGACGAGCATCGTTTTGCTCAGTGTGCCTTTCCTGGTGAATCAATTCAATAAATAAATATAATCTCACGACTTCTAGTTAGGCCATGAATTGTCATTAATAACTTAACCTTTAAGGAAGTGTGTTTCCCCGTGATGAACGAAATAACAGTGATGACAAGGCTGCAATCTCTGGATCCTGGCAGGCATCACTGAAGTCACTACAGAAGGGTTCGTTAGGCAGGTGAGAAACTTTTGTAACTAAGGATTAGGTTCTTCAGTGTCCTTGAGCTCATCAATATGTGAAGGCCAGTTCATGCCTGTATCATGCGATAACTTATCTTTTAAGCACCTGACAGTGGTGTTCAGTAATTATTCGTTGCTCACTCCCCACAAGTAGATTGCTGCTTCCACATAACTTCACCTGCAGATGTGCCATGCATTATGGTACTCTCGCTTTTGTGGAAACGATCGTGAAATCCGATCCTGTTTATAAACTCCTTTTGAATCATCTGCTTAATTGTGCTTGATTTTGTTGTACTTGTGTCATAACCAAAATTCCTTGACAGGTTTTTGTAGTCCATCAGTAGTCCTTGTAATGTTCTTGGCTCATTCATATCCAATACTACTGCCCATACATGTTTGAAGAACATTTCTCGAACTTCTGTAAGACAAACCTGTTGTAAGCAAAGATCTGAATTAATGTTTTTATCCTGGTAGTATATTGGAGAGACATAGTTTTCCAACAGGAGCGAAGATACAGAATCTCAGTGGCAAAAGGATCTGTTGTACAATTACAACTAAGATATGGTCACACATTGTAGCATCTTCTAGGTACACTGTGTGAGCCTTGAACGTGTGCCATGCATCCATTTGGTGGAGAAGACACCACTTGTCTCGGCCAGCATGTTTTTTCTCTTCTGGCATCATGCACCAGACACAGAGATCCTTGTCCTGTAGAGGAACACTGTGAAAGTCTAGCAAAAGGGCCAGGGGCATTTTCAGATGAACTGTCATGCTCAGATCAGAACACGAGGATTTCTTGCATCTGCTGTTTCTCTCTCCTAGTTTTGGCTTGCTGAAGCTTCTCTTACTCGTGAATCCAGTATTACACAATTTGTGAAAAAAACATACCAGTTGGGCCATCATCCCAGTTTACTTTCTCAAAAACACTTCCATATTTATCCAACCCCCTCCATTCTAGTGCTAGACTCTTCAGTTTGTTCCATGAATCAATTGGATAGTCACTTTTGTCTTCATCACACTGTTTATCACATAATATACACTTTAATCACCTCAACTTGACTCCTCTTCTTTCCTCTCGACTGTTGTAGTGGTTTTATCAAGGGTTTCGACAGCTTTCCAGTTACCAATCACAAAACTTCATTTGGACACACCTGCGAAAAGATAAAACATATATTTATATAAATTAGGCTTCAAGAAAAACATTTTTGTTGTAAGAAATTACTTCCTTGACGCTCAACCCCCCCCCCAATTTAGTCACCAAATACAGCTTTATACGACAACTATAATCTGAGATATGCCATTTTAGAAATTTTTGGTGGCCATCTTGAAATTGGCTAAATTTTTAAGAGGGTTACCCAAGCCCATCTTTTTTAGCACAATTTATTAATATAAAAACCGTATTCAAACATTTGTCCCCATAAATTGGTCATGGACTCCTATTATTTTTCCTTTACTATGAAAGTTAAGGGGGTAAGCACATAGACATCAAGGGCTGCTGGAAGCTGTAGTCCCCTCTAGCAAAGAGGGAGCTACTGGAGAGTTACGACGTGGAATGGGAGAATGGTGCATAGCACTATTTTTTAATTTTTTTTAGAATGGCTACTACTATAAAGTGAGCGATCTGTATGAAGCTGCTGGTGGTTATATATTTATTCACATTTTAACTAACAAAGTCAGGCTGCTTAGTGCATCCCTGTCACTTCTAGGTTCCCTACTCATAAAGCTGGGTGCTTCTGGAAGTGGATCCAAGTCAAGCGGAGGTGGGCACAGCAGAGAAGAGTGCCTGCCATGGTAGCTGGGACAGATGGGATGAGGGGCCCAATTACTTTATTTGAGGAAAGCGAGGTATCAGAAATGGGGAACAGTTTAACACAGTGTACAAACTGTAAAATGTGGGAAATGGGGGTAGAGGCGACAGATTGTAAAATTATTAGAGGAAAATAAGGATCTCAAAAGAAGTTGAGTTCCATATAGAAATATACAAATTAGAACAATGTATTCAAAATATAGCGATGCTACAGTATGAAGGAGTGGTTGCTGAACTACATGAAACATCAGGGCAGGTATCCAGAAAAACATTGGGTAGGAAAACGCAGCGTGGGTGGAGGTTCAGATAGTGAAGAAGAAGCAAGGACAGATGAATGGTACTTGGTACAGGGAGACAAAAAATGAACGAGAGGGCATGAAATGGTTCCCACTAAAATACAAAACAAGTATTCCATATTGGAGTCCGCTGGAGAAGCTGAAGCAGAAAACAGTAATAGTAAGGAAAATCAAAATCAAACCCCGATAACTCAACAGGAAGAAGTTGGGAAAGATAAGCTGAAAAATGCTGGGAACACACAAGCGCCCCAAGATATTCATGAAAATGATTTGAACAACCCTTGAGGAAAGGGAGATTGTGGTTTTGAGGGATTCCGTTATCTAACTCACAGGTAAAACTATATACAGAGGCAGAAAAGATATAACTATGGTGAGCTGCCTCTCTGGAGCTAAAATAAGTGATATCAAAGACAATCTGGACAGACTACTAAGGGGCACAAATACACCCATTACAGTTTTACACTTAGGAACAAACAGAAGTATAGAAACAGAATTTGACAGCAGATAAGGACTGCTAGGCCCATCCAATCTGCCCATTTCTCTACCTACTGTATATACTCCAGATTCTAATTGATCTTCATATTACCCTCTCATTCCTATCACTAGGGTTGTCTTCTGTTTATCCCAAGCATTTTTGAATTCACCTACTGTTTTGGCCCCCACAACCTCCACAGGGAGGCTGTTCCATGCAGCTACCACCCTTTCCATGAAAAAGTACTTCCTCACATTGCCCCTGAGTCTCCCCCAGCCTCATATTATGACCCCTTGTTCTTACACAGCTTATTTTCTGAAAGATGCTGCCCTCTTGTACTTTATTTATCTATCCCTTTGAGGTATTTGAAAGCCTCTCTCATACCCCCCTTTCCTCCAGGGAATACATATTGAGGTCTTTCAGTCTCTTCTCATATGGTTTCTAGTGCAGTCCTTAAACCATTTTTGTTGCTCTTCTCTGAACTGCTTCCACTCTGTCTATGTCTTTACGGAGATGTGGCCTCCAGAACTGGACACAGTACACCAAGTGGGGTCTCACCAGTTGTCTGTACAGTGGCATCACTACCTCCTGTTTTTTTTTTTAATTTATTATTTATTGGTTATGCTAACGTCCCCTTATCTCTGCGGCTCGCCTTCTGGGGACAGTACTGACGGGGGGACAACGAACTCCGGGTCTGGACCTCGGCCCCCATCCTGCCTCGCCTTACCCTCCCAGGCGGGGAAGTGGGGGACTACCCCCCACCTATACCATGTGTCGGGCCTCCGTCCAATCCAGGTCTGCACCACACCCCTGCCAGCCACGTACTCTGGCAAACCACGGGGCCATTTTCCTGTTTTATCCCATGCCCTGAGGACATTGGCCATTGAGGGGATCTGTGGAGACAGACACACACTGAGGCGTGATGCTGCTCTGGATCCCAGCCAACGTCCAGCCCTACTGTATGGTGCATCTCACTGCACCTCCACCTGTGTGCACCCATGTGGTGGTGATGCAGCGGGAGTGGTGTCCCTCCCTCCCCAGCAGAGGAGAGCGCCCCTTGAGCACTCGATCCTCCTCCCCCCCCGGCTGACCCTCCAGCTTCCTGGGCTCGCTCTCGAACCCAGATCACCAGCATCTCAAGCAGTAGCACTACCGCTGCACCGTCGGGCCGGCCCTACTACCTCCTGTTTTCTACTGGTGATACCTCTCCCTATGCACCCCAGTCTCCCACCAGCTCACCCCACCGCCTTCTTGCATTGCTTGGTTACCTTTAGGTCATCCACTGTGATTATCCCCAAGTCCCTTTCCAGTTTGGTGGTCATCGTGTATTCCTCCTCTGGTTTTCTGTGCCCCAAGTGCATGATTTTGCACTTCTTTGCATTGAATCTAAGCTGCCACACTCTTGACTACTCCTCCAGCTTGCCTAGGTCACTTCTCATTTTTCCCACCCCCCTGGAGTGTCAACCCTATTACAGATCTTAATGTCTTCCACAAAGAGGCATACCTTCCCTTCTAGCCCCTCCGAAATGTCGCTTATGAAGACATTAAAGAAGACTGGCCCTAGCACTGATCCCTGTGGCACCCCGCTGGTTACTTCCTTCTCTTCGGATTGAACTCCGTTAACCACCAACCTCTGTGTCCTATTGCTCAACCAATTTCCGACCCAGTTTACCATCTTGGGACCCACTCCCAGACCGTCCAGCTGGTTTACTAGTCTCCTGTGTGGGACAGTGTCAAAGGCTTTGCTAAAATCAAGGTAGTCTTGTCTTCTGCTCCTCCCTGATCAACCACCATGATCACTCAGTATATAAATCTATCATATTTGTTTGACAAGACCTTTCTGCTGTGAATCCATGTTGCCTCGGGTCTTGTGCCCTGTTGGATTCAAGATATATCACAATCCTGTCACAATCTCAGGGTCACCCCTGAAAAAGGGCCTGCATGGACTCAGTGGGCTTACTCGGTTACCAAAATTCAAATACATTTTCCCCACCACCAAGGTCAGATGGACTGGCCTGTAATTTTCAGCCTCTTCCCTGCTCCCACTTTTGTGGAGGGGAATTGCATTTGCCCTCCTCCAGTCCTCTGGAACCACACCCACCCCAATGTGGGAGGAGGAACATACTTGATATTCAGAGGGATTTTGAAGCAATGGGAACTTCGTTGAACCCGAGAGCTGGCAGGAGGAAAATCCAGTACATCGAATAACTTCATGGCTGGTTAAGATGCTGGAGTGAAAGAGAGACACACATCTTCCAAAGAAGTTGTGATAGATTTGACCGAAAGACATTAAACCGGATGGGCTCCACTTAAATAGGGATGGTACTCTGATCCTTGGTGAGAGAATAAACAGAACTATTGAGGCATGTTTAAACTGAAAGGGAAGGGGGAGGAGAATCATTTACGGTAAACAAGCTTTTAATAAACCAGAAAGGTAAAATGGGTAAAAAATAGTTTGGGATTGGAACGTTCTGCTTCCAAATGCAAGGAGCCTCATAAAAAATGGAGAAACTGGAATACATTCTGGTTAGAGATTAAGTACAAGTGTGCAGAATAACCGAGACTTGGTGGCAAGAAGATGATACTTGGGGCAGGAATATACAAGGCTATACATTGTTCAGCAAACAAAGAAAAAACAGAAAAGGTGGAGGAATAACAGTGTATGTATCAGATAATATATCTGTGGAATTAATGTCCCAGTACATGGATACAGATCTGGAGTAGATTGGATAAAACTTATTCCAAACTCTGGGAAAGAATTATACTGGGGTTAATGTATAGGCCACCTTCACAAACTGGAGAATTGTTTAACAACTGCTTTAGTAGTGTGTTTAGAACCAAAGTAAAAAAAAACAACGCTAAGCCAGCTATATCCTAATAAAGCACCTGGCCCAGATGGTCTGCACCCAAGAATACTCTAAGAAGGTTCTGTGTGATAAGGGCAACTCTGGAACGGCGAGCCCAGAATCGCAACAGAATTTTGGCGAGAACACAAATGGCGACTTTCTTTTTTTCAGGGCGTTTGCCCCCATACCCCCTTACTTAGTTAACCAATTCTGGGGTCATAGCACCTCAGGGAGGGGGTAAAACATTTTTTGCTGTTTCGTCCTTGCTGTAATTACCTCTCTGACTTTTGGTCTCACCATTTTGTGTTCGCTGATATCACGGGCCACCCTCAAAGAACTACCTAACAAGTTAGCGGGACCACTCCCAGTAACAGAAATTTTTCAATCATCTTTGAATAGTAGTACAGTACTGAACTGCTGGAGAAGGGCAACAGTTATTCCACTAAATAAAAAAAGGGAGGAATGTCTGACTATACAAATGATATACCTTTGAGTCTTACGTCAGTTCTGTGCAAAATTTTAGCATAATCACAGAAGAAATAAACAACATTTTGACTGAAAATAACAGATATGTCACAACATAGATTCAGAAAAGGTAGATCATGTCAGACAAACATGCTATATATTTGTTTGATAAAGTTATCAGGGCCCTGGATCAGGGTAGGTTTGTGGATGTTACTTTCCTAGATTATATAAGGCATTTAACACCTTACCTCACCCAGAGCTAATAAGCAAATTTAACAGCATGGGATGGAATAAGCAATTGGTAAATTGGATTGACTCTTGGCTTACGGGTAAAGCACAGCAAGTCACACTGGGGGGTGTAAGTTCAGAATGGACAACAGTGACTAGTGGGGTGCCGCAGGGATCAGTTCTGGGACATTGCTTATTCAATATTTATGTTTAATCTTTGGTGAGTGTAGAGAACATCTAGCTCTCAAAATTTGCAGGCAGCACTAAAGGTGGGCTTGACTGTTAGTAGTGAGGTTGAAATTGAGAGACTTAGGAGGGAGCTAGTAAACCTGAAGAAGTGGGCACAGGAAAATGGGTTGAACTTTAATGTTGGAAAGTGTTTGGTGATGCAATTAGGAAAGAATAATACCGACGTCAGTATAAAGGGGTGGTCCCTCGTGCCCGCCTTCCAGTCCTTTCCCGCCATTGACTTGTGAAAGTTTCCTCACGGTTAAGTTCCTTCGCTCATCAGTCTAACATCGGCCGAGTTTACCAATTTTTTTCTGACTGTTTTTTCGTGTTTTCTTTTTCACTTCTAACAGCCGTGTATGTTGTCCCTGATGCCTCTGAATCGCATAAAAATAAATGCAACTCATGCGGTTCCTAACTGCCGCATAAGGACGGTCACTCCCTGTGCCTCTTTTGCCTAGGCCTGGACCACACTGACTTGAGGGACAGATTCATCTATGCCTTCACTGCAGTTCCCTTAATTCCGAGGGCATTACACAGACTCAGTACAGAAGGAGCCCGGATGATCCTCATCGCTCCATTCTGGCCCACACAAGTTTGGTTCTCTCTTTTGCAACAGTTTTCAGAGGAACCTCTGCTTCCTCTTCCTCTGTCACAACACTTGCTGACCCAGGATCAGGGGACCCTCATTCATCCAGGTCTCAAATCCCTTCAGTTGCATGCATGGCTCCTGTAGACATAGCTCAAGCCCGATTCGGGGTTTCTCTGCTCGTAGCAGATATTTTGGTGAGGCCAGGAAGCCTTCCACTAGATCCATCTATGCTATGAAGTGGAAACATTTTTCTATTTAGGCCTCTTCAAAGGACTTGGAGCCTTTCTCTTGCCCAGTCGAGAGAGTCCTGGACTACATGTGTCATCTCTTTGACCTGGGTCTCAGCCATTCCTCTTTCATGACGTCGGTCACCTGACGTGGGGGCGGTCCCCTGCCAGAGACTGCTAGCTAAAAAATTTTCCATGGGGTCCTGACGCCTGCTGGCTTCAGTCCTATATTGTAATTACCTACTGCAAGAGCCTCTCTCGAAGATCTACTGTTACGGTAAGTTCTTACGTAACTGTACTTTATGCAGTCATTGTATAAATGTGTCATCAGACCACACTTGGAATACTGTGTACAGTTTTGGTCACCATACTCTAAAGGTGATATAAAAATGCTGGAGTGCTACCGCCTGTGACACCAGTGACCCGGGTTTGTGAATGGACTCAGGTCATTGAGAGCCAGCTGGGGGGGAGGACTGACTGTCCTAGAAGATGCTCTTCTCCTCCAGGGTGGGAGGATGCCGTTTTCCACACAATACTGCCACCTGGGTGGCCACAGGTGGCAGTGCAGATGGAAAGGCAGAGGGAGGGAGGAGACTTTTCTGACACCATTGTCTGGATGCACACATGGTGTGGGCAGGATCGCCTTGATGTCCTCATATGTGACATCTCCATGAGTGGGGAGAAAACAAAGGAAAATGGCCCTTGCACCTCCATGCTGATGACCCATGGGAGTTCCCCGGGCCTCCCTTTCTCTCCAGATCACAGTGCCTGCCTGATGAATTGTGCAATTTTGAGGGAATCCCCCACCCTGACCCTGCCTGGGGGGTGAAGCCAGAGTTCCACGGAGGTAGGTGACCACAACTGGGGAGGTTCGTGGTGGGGGTCGCTCGAGAGCCTGAGGGACTTGGTGGGGCCAGAGAGAGAAGAGGGCATAAACAGAAATGGAAAAAACAAAATTGCTGGAGGGGATCCAGTGCAAAGCAACCAAAATGTTTAATAGTACGCAAAGTTGAATTAACATGCAAAAATTGGTCAAGCTGGGTGTATTCACCTTGGAGTACCGCAGGCTATGAGGAGATCTCTGATTTATAGAGCTTTTAGAAACCCTGATTATGGGATTGTTTTGGATTGGAGTTAAAGAATTCAGAATATAGTTCAAGACTCCACATACTCCAGCTATAGGAAGAACTACCACATACAAAAAAAGAGGACAGTGTGGTTATCGCAGAGGGCAGTGTCATTCTAGAACAAATTACCACTAGACGTTGTGGCTAGTAACACCATGATAAACTTCAAGGCAAGATTGGATGACTACTGTACAAGTAGAAACATAACAGGATATTACCTTTTAGAAAAGGTGAGTAATTAAAGAGCAGATTGCCTGCTTAGCTCATCTACGAACCCATGAAACTTCAACTTTTTCAACTGTAGTTTACCTCATGGCTTTCCTGTCCCTCGGTCAGATCTGACCTTGTTGATAGAAGATGAACTTTGAGAAAGCAAAGCTAGTTTGTGGCCTCAGATTCTGCGTCATGTGTTGGCAGATGTCGAAACTGATCCACACGTCTTACCTGTATTGCCTAAGGGCCTTTATATGATGTAGCTGTCTGTGGCCTATGTCAGGCGATGCTTTATTCATCCTTGGAGGGTCACGCAGCCATGGCTGGTGGCCAGTAGGGATCCCAATCTCCAGCTGAAGGGTTGCAAATCAGTCTCCACTGCAGCTGATTTGGCTGCTTAGCTTGCAGCCATGGAAGAAGTGACAGTGACAGCTGCCATGATGCACCCCTCATCAGCCTCGGCACTGCTTCCAGTGGGGGCTAGCTTTAGAGAGTCTTTCACAGAGGATTTTCATGAAATGCCCATGGGGAGAGCCCTGTCCATCACGGTAAGAATCACAACCGCTGCCAGCACCGGTTGTGGGATCGGGAGAGATCTTGGTCCTCCTGATCTTCTTCAAACATAGAAGTTGACGGCAGATAAGGAACACAAGGCCCATCCAGTCTGCCCATTTTTTCTACCTTATGAATGTGCCATAGGCCTTTACTTTGTCAATGGCCTATCTATTCATACTCATTTGTATTGCTCCCTTATGCCTATCCCATGCCTGTTTGAAGCCCTGCACTGTATTCATATCCACCACTTCCTGAGGTAGGTCATTCCATGCATTCACCACCCTTTCTGTGAAAAAGAACTTCCTCACATTACTCCTTAATTGGCCTCCCTCTAATCTCCTGCTGTGTCCTTTTGTCCTGCTATTTTTCTTATATTGAAACATGTTAGACTCTCACCTTGTTAATGCCCTCAAGATGTTTGAATGTTTCAATCATATCACCTCTCTCCCTCCTTTGCTCTAGGGTATACATTATGAGCTCCATTAATCTGTCCTCATATGTTTTCTGATGCAGTTCCTGCACCATTTTGGTTGCCCTTCTCTGGACCGCCTCTATGTTGTTAATGTCCTTGTGCATGTGCGGCCTCCAGTACTGCATGCAGTACTTCAGATGGGGCCTAACCAGTGTCTTGTAAAGAGGGATCATTACCTTCCTCTTACGGCTTGTGAAACTCCTGCTAATACACCCTAACATCCCCCTAGCCTTATCTACTGCTTAAGTGGTCTGCTTGGATGATTTCAGATCATCTGTGATGACGATGCCCAAGTCTCTTTCTTCCCTTGTGATTGCCAGGAACTCCCCTCCCATCCTATAGGTGGCTTCATGGTTTCTCTTCCCTATGTGCATGATCTTGCACTTCTTTGCATTAAACCCCAGCTGCCACTCTTCTGACCATTGTGCCAGTTTATCCAGATCTCTTCTCATTCTGCCCACCCCATCTGGATCATCTACTCTGTTGCAGATCTTGGTGTCATCTGCAAACAGACAAACCTTACCCTCCAGTCCATCTGCAATGTCACTAATGAAGATATTGAAGAGGACTGGCCCCAGGACTGATCCCTGAGGTACCCCACTTGTGACTTGCATCTCTTCTGACTGTATACCATTTACCACCACTCTCTGTGTTCTGCCTGCCAACCAGTTTGCCCCCCAGTTGACTGTCTGACTGACCCCAAGCCTACCCAGCTTATTAATCAATCTTCTATGTGGAAAAGTATTGAAAACTTTGCTGAAGTCAAGGTAGGCAACATCAACTGCACCCCCTCGGTCCACCACTCTGGTTACCCAGTCAAAGAAATCTATGAGATTAGTTTGACAGGACCTTCCTGCTGTAAATCCATGCTGTCTTAGGTCCTGTGCTCCTATGGATTCCAGATGTTGCACTATCCTTTCCTTAAAGAGTGCCTCCATAATCTTGCCCACTACTGAGGTAAGACTGACTGCTCTGTAGTTCCCTGCCTCCTCCCTGCTACCACTCTTGTGGAACGGGGTCACATGAGCCCTTCTCCAGTCTTCTGGGACCTCTCCTGTGCTCAGAGACTCACTAAATAGTTCTGATAATGGCTCTGCTAGTTCCACCCTTAGCTTATTTAGTACCCTGGAATGTATGTCATCCGGTCCCATTGCCTTGTCCACCCTGAGCTTAACGAGCTCTTGTAGGACCCTTTCTTTTGTGAAGGGACTTGTGTACACCTCCTGCCCCCCTGTGTCCAAGGTACTGAGCTGTGGGCCCTGCCCTACCTTCTCTTCAGTAAATACTGAGCAGAAGTATCTATTTAGGATACGTGCTTTTCTTTGGTCCTCCTCCTCACACTCCCTCTTATCCCCTTTGACCTTAGCAATACCCCCTCTAGACTTTATCCTTTAACTGATGTATCTATAGAAAGTCTTGTCCCCTTCTTTTACTGTTCGTGCTAGTGTTTCCTCGGTTTGGGCCTTTGCCTGCCTTACTGCCTTCCCTGCTTCCCTTAGGGAAGTTTGGTATGCCTCCCTATCTTCATCCCGCTGCATTCCCTTATATTTCCTGAAGGCCAAACTTTTGGCTCTGACCTTTTCTGCTACTGTTTTCGAGAACCAAAGTGGTTTCCTCCTTCTTTTGCTCTTGTGTTTCTCCCTAACACAATGGGATGTTGCTTCAAGTATTGCATCCTTAATGCTTGCCCACTTTGCCTGTACCTCCTCACCTGTATTTCTTCTTGCCAGGGCTAGCTTAACTCTGTTGACCATCTTATCAAAGTCAGCTCCTCTGAAGTCCCATATTTTTGCCTTGGGATGGGATAATTTAGTTCTACTGGCCAAATTGACCCATACCATGTGATGGTCACTGGCCCCCAGGTGACCTTCTACCTGGAGATCTGTGATCCTTTCCCCATTAGTCAGTACCAGATCTAAGATAGCTCTGTCTCTTGTGGGTTGTTGTACCAGTTGTTCGAGGCCCTCTCCCTGCAGGGAATCCATTATGTGTCTAGTTCTGGTGGATGTTCCTGCTGGTATTGACCAATCTGTATCTGGCATGTTGAAGTCTCCCATTATCAGAACCTCCCCTTTAGCTGTCATGTTTTTTTTTTTTATTTCATATTTTATTGTTGAACTTTGCTGTACATTCGATTTAGCCTTTGAAAGACATCAGTACATTACTATAACAATGGCTACTACATATATACAAAGTAGCAAGGTTGAGTATATTAGTATTATAAGTCAGTTAAGCTTTCCAGTACATGAAAGTACTCCAGGCTAACACCCTTTAGAGTTGTATGGGATGTATGTTTTGTTTTTAACTACGTATTATCAAATAGAAGTCTCTGATAGGTCATCCAGAGCCCCTTTGCCTATGGGACCCACTTACCACCAGTCCACGGACCTAGGTATCTTCTGCCTGCAACCACATATGCCACCTGGTCCATTTTCGAATACAGATGTGGGATTTATTATTTATTTTGAAAGTCAATTCTTCTAAGTTAGCAATATTACTCATCACTGCAATCCAGTCTTGTTTCTTAGGTATTTGAGGGTTAAGCCAGAGTCTAGTTATGGCTTTTTGAGCAGCTGCTATTAAAATGGCCCACAAGTATGAGCCATCAGGGCCTCTAAGGTCAAAGGGCAGTACCCCCAGGTAGCTGTCATGTTTTATATATCTTCTAACAGTAATGTGTCTATGTCCTCCCCCTGGTCTGGAGGCCTGTAGACAACGCCAGTTCGTATGGCTGTCCCATTTCCTGTTTCCAGGGTGACCCACAGTTCTTCTGGCTCCTTAGGTGTGTATTCTGAATTTCTGTAGCTTTGATATTTTCATTGACATAAAGGGCTACTCCCCCCTTTGCACCTCGGTCTCTTCTGAACAGTACATAACCAGGTACTGAAGTCTCCCAAGTGTGGTTACTGGTGAACCATGTCTCGCTAATGGCTACTGTGTCCAGTTTAGCCTCTGTCATTGTTGCCTGCAGGTCTGGAATCTTGTTTCCAAGACTGTGGGCGTTTGTGTACATGATCTTCCATTGGCCAGATTTTGGTGTGTTAGTTGTTGAGTGAGGTCCGGCATTTCCCCTGCGCGTCGTATGGGGAGACTGACCTTTTTCCTTACCTGGTGATGCAAATGAACTACTAATATGCTGAACTCCTGTTTGATCACTAGCTGAGGGGAAGGGGTGTTCTTCCCATTCAATGTATCGGGTGCTGCACCCCTCTCCCCATTGTCTAGTTTAAATATTCTGCAAAGATGTCAAACTTCTGCCCTAATGCACTGACTGCCTCCTTAGTCAGATGCAGTCCATCAAATTTAAAGAACTTTGCTCTCCAAACTGTTGCCAGTTACCTACAAATGTGTGTCCTTTTTCTTGGCACCTGCCCTTGAGCCACATGTTTAGCTTCCCTATCTCCCCTTCTCCGACCTTCTGTCTGTCTGCCCCCTCTCACAGACTGGCAGGATCTCAGAGAAGGAGATGCCGGATGAAATGGATGACAGTTTGTCTTTCAGCCTGGTCAGGTGTTCCTGGGTCTCCACAACTGACCGGCTGGCAAGATCGTTAGTCCCTATGTGTACCAGGACATCAATGTTTTCTCCTGCTTTCTGCACGATTTTAGCAATGCAGTCAGTGTCTCTCCACGCTGATGTACCTGGGAGACATCTGACCATTACACCTGGCTGAAGGTAGGTATCAACTCCCTGTATCATGGAGTCTCCTATGATCAGAAGTGTTCTGGATTTCCTTTTTGCCTTTTTTGTTTGTTTTGGTCCCTGTTTTGGGTGAGTTTTTTAGCACTAGCTCCTGTGCAGCAGTGTCCTGCTCTGCAGTGTCCTCTACCCCTTTGTTTGATTTTTGGAGACGGGCAGATACCCAGATCCAGTTTGTGGAGGTGATACGTTGAAGAGTACTGAGTGATGGGGCACCCCATTTGCCCCTCCTAACCACCTGCCAACCTCCCAGACCAACTACCCTCTGCGGTCGAGGTGCTTCAGTTGGATGTTGGGGAAATGGCAGGTGGTTCTTATAATAAATTTCCTCCTGAATGTGATTTGAGGCATGCAATCTCTGCCCATGCTGCCGGGAGCTGAGCCCTTAGATCTCCAGTGGTCCAGCATGTAGGACAGCGTCCTAAATCCTGTATAACTGCCCTTTTGAAAAGTGTCCCACAGTACCTGCAGTTAATAATATCCATTCCAGTTGAGTTGCCGAGTTTTTAACCAGGTCCGAGTAATTAGAAGGAGGAAAATGGAAGCAAATGTTTGATTTTTTTTATTGTTTTGTATAACTTGTTATAACAAGTTAAATTACTTGTGCCCCTGTAAGTGAGGTCACTGTGTGGATGCCCCTCTGATTATCCCCTTCCTGCTTTGCTACAGGAAATGTCACGACTGTGCTACTCTATAAAAGTATAAAACATTGTACTTTTTTTTTATTTTATTATTTTTCACACCACCTCATTCCTGAGGTGTGAATTATGGTATTGATTGTGTGAACCTGTAAGTGCTGCTGTATTTTCTGTGTTGTTTGCCACTCGGTGGCCCGGGTCATGACTGAAAATGGTCCTCTGGATCAGTGCACTTACCCGGTAAACAAAGACATAAATAAATGAAAGGAGTGTAGCACGGGGTGGTTGGGGGTGAGTGGCAGGGCCCTTCCCCTGCTGAAAAAGAAGAACCGTGAATGAAAGAAACAAGGAGGTAAGGGCAGAATCAATTAACCAACGACAAATGCAGTAGCCCTTGAAAGCTTAGCCTAATTACAGATAAAACTATAAACCCTGTAAGCACCACCTGTAACAATTTCACAGAAGATATACCCTGCAAAAAAACACTTTGCTACAGAGAAAAATAAAGCAGTAACAGAAGATATACCTTGCAAAAAACAGTTTGAGTCAGAGAAGATTACAGCAGTAATCTGTAAGTACAAAACAGTAACAAACCTGTAGGCACACTCTGTAATAATGCAGCAGAAAGTATACCCTGCAACAGCAATTTGAATCAGAGAAGATTACAGCAGTAAAATGTAAGCAAAACACAGTATCAAACCCTGTGAGCACAAAATAAAATAGTAACACACAGTAAATCTGCCTAGTAAAAAGAAACCTTAATCTTTTTCCTTGCTCTGATGTCCCTTGCTCTGCCCTTACAAGAAAACCTAGAAGAAAAGAGCTCAGGTGAAGCTAGGTGCCTTTTCCAGCAAACCTAGTCTTCCACCTCAAAAACACCAACTAACCTGACCTTTTAACCCATCCTTCTGTTGGAAGTTACCAAGACTTTGTCAGCTCCACCCTCCAAATACACTCCTAATCCTTTGGAAGAGCTGTGGGAGGAAAGCAATTAGCTCCTTCAATATGAGAAGGAGATTGCAACACCTTTGAGACCAAACAGAAAACCTTTCAGCAAAAAAACAAAAACAAAAAAAAAAACAGTAGCAAACAGTAATTTTGCTTAGCCTAATGATAGATAAGAAAGTCACAAAAATGTAAGGACCATCTGTAGCAATTTCACAGAAAATATACCATGCAAAAAACACTTTGCTACAGAGAAAAATAAAGCAGTAACAGAAGATATAACTTGCAAAAAACAATTTGAATCAGAGATCACAGCAGTAATCTGTAAGCACAAAACAGTAACAAACCTGTAGGCACACTCTGTAATAATGCAGCAGAAAGTATACCCTGCAACAGCAGTTTGAATCACAGAAGATTACAGCAGTAAAATGTAAGCAAAACATGGTATCAAACCTTATGAGCACAAAATAAAATAGTAACACACAGTAAATCTGCCTAGCAAAAAGAAACCTTAATCTTTTTCCTTGCTCTGATAATGTTGTCCATTACTCTGCCCTTACAAGCAAACCTAGAAGAAAAGAGCTCAGGTGAAGCTACAGTAGGTGCCTTTGCCAGCAAACCTAGTCTTCCACCTCAAAAACACCAAGAGTATCTCTTTCATTAGGCAACACCTATGGAACTATAAGCCACCAGGCACTAGGACCACATGGACACTTTTGCAAGAAGTCAGGGGCTGCCCATGACAATGTCAAACATTGACTCGTATGTAAATGTGGGTGGCCTCCTCCACTCCTCAATTATTTTCCCGCTGTCGGTCAGACTTATTGGACTGCTAAAGGAAACGCTGCGACAGCAGCCACATTTTTCTTTTTTTCTTTTCTTCTCTATACAGGTAATCACTTTCATAGTGATTTTTCAATGACACAGGTGTATGTTGAAGACATTGTCGAAATTGTTCCAGTACTGTGAGTGTAGAGAAAAGACTTACACTGGCTACTCCAACGATGTCCGAGTCTGTTGCCTTGGCCTGGACCACCGTATGAAAGCCTGCCAAATCTGCTGGGGTTTCAATTCTACAACCAGGTGATGCTGAAAAGGGGTCCTAGAAAAGTACCTCTTAAAACAGCAGGTGGCCACTATGGAAAAGGAGCTCCAGTACAAAGCTGCAGCATTGCTGTGCCAGTTGACCAAGTCCAGGTCATCCAAGTTTCAGGATAAGTCATCAAGGTGTTAGAGACACAAGCACCGGGATAGAGACAAGGAGAGAGCCTCCCTGGAGCATTCAGGTCACTCCTTCATTCAGGTATGACTTCTTCTGTACCATTGTCCACTGTGGCAGTGACACCACTCCCCCCTTTCCCCGAATGTCAACATGCCACCAAGATTAGGGTTTGGCGCAGGCACTATCAGGCCTAGCGTGGCTGATACATTGACATCTGGGACTCAATCTTCCCCTGTCAACTCCTCCAACCACATCCATCGACCATATGTAAGCCAACATTCACGCAATTCTATCATCCTTTTCTAACATGATTAGATGCCTGGTACCTGGTCCTCCTGTTCAAGGGGGCTCATCAACGGGGCCCACTATTAATCCCGCATTGATGCTGCAAGGTACACCCTTGCCACAGCTGCCTCCTTGGGTGCTTCTGACATCGCTAGCCCGTTCCCTTCTCCCTGTCAACCCGCTCAACAATGAGTATAAATATAATCTTGACTTAATGATACGGGATGGGGAGGAGGAGACTGAGTATGCTGAAAGCCCCTATAACCAGGGCACCAGCTCTTTTGTATCCATTTGCAGTGAAGACATGGTGATCACGTCAAGGTCCCATCCAGAGGATCCCACTTTTCTCACCATGATACAGCATTTGCAAACTGCTATGGTCTTTGATCTGGAGGAACAGGATACTACTAAGAAATATATTATTGAGTTCTTGGAATTGCCAGAATCTCCTAGTTTTGTGGGCCACCTCTCCACCCTGCTTTAGATTATACCACATTTGCTGCCTGGTACAGACCAAACAATATCCCAGTTGTACCCAGGAAAGCAGACAAAATGTAGATGGCCCCTTCTGGGAAGCAATTTTATGCCACCCAGCCTGAGGCTGACTCAGTGGTCATTAATGCTGCCCATGACAGGTCAAGGATACCTAAGCACCTGAGTTCCTTCCTTCCTGATAAAGAGTCCAGGAGATTGTATGTTTTAGGCAGAAGGACCTTTGCCTCAGCATCATTGGGCCTTTGTATTGCAAACTACCAGGCCCACATGATGAAGTACCAGAACACTCTCTGGAGGAATGCCAAGGCAGTTGCACAGACCTTACCAGTGTGTTCCCCAAAACAGGAGCTTCTCAAAGCCCTTACTGCTGGGGCTGATGTGGGCAAGGAATTGCTCCACGTGGCCTATGATGTCTCAGATGCTTTTCCAGGGCAGCAGCCTCTGGCATCTATCTTAGGAGGTATTCTTGGTATTCTTGGCTTAGAGTATCAGGGTTTGCGAATGATGTGCCAACAGTCAATTCTCAATGCCTCATTTCGAGGACACAAGTTGTTTGGTTCTGAGGTCCAAGATATTCTATCAACTCTTCAGGCCTCAGGCAGAGCCCTGAAGTTTGTGCTCTACCACACCCAGCCTAGGGATAGGAGCAGGGGTCCCTTTTGTCTAGCTGGTGTCAGTGTCCAGCACCCAGACAGCAGGGCAGGGGCAAGGGAGCAGGAGCCTTGTCACCCCCCAGTAGTACTCCAGGGGCCCATTCAAAAGCCCCTAGAGGTGGTAGCACACAGGGAGTTGCCCCAACTGGCTCCACCTGACTCCTTATACGTCCCTAACCACCTTTACCTCCAGGGGTGGTTGTAGGGGGTTGTCTCTCCCTCAGCTTAAACCGGTGGAAGGAGGTGACTACAGATGCATTGGTCCTGGAAATCATAAAAGAAGGCCATGCTGTAGAACTTATAGACACAGCTCCAGATCATCCACCACTAGTGACACATTATCCTGCAGAACATCTACCTCTGCCTGTGGAGGAAGTTCAGACTTTAACACAAAAGCAGGCCATAGAACCTGTGTCCTTAGAACAAAGGCACACAGGTTTTTACTCCTGGTACTTCCTGGTCCCAAAGTGGACAGTGGACCTGTGGCCTATCCTGGATCTCAGGGAGCTGAACTTCTTCACAGAGTATAAGAAGTTCGGAGTGGTCACCTTGCAAGTCTTGCTCCCACTGCTGCAGGCAGGGGACTGGATCTGTTCCCTTGATATGAAGGATGCCTACCTCCATTTCAAAATCTGGAAGCCTCATAGAAAATACTTGAGGTTCCTGTTTCAAGGGGAACATTACCAGTTCAGAATGTTGCCTTTTGGTTTGTCTTCTGTGCTATGAGCCTTAAATGCTTGGCAGTAGAGGCAGCAGCTTTTCACAGGGAAGGCCTTTATGTTTTTTTCTTACCCAGACGACTGGCTATTGAAGGCCCACTCTAGGGATCAGCTCCTGCAGACCTTAGCTTGAACCAAACAGATCTTTGATGCTCTGGAGGTGACTGTCAGCTTACCAAAATCATTGTTGGCACCTTGCCAGTGACCGCAGTATATAGGAGCATTCTTGGTCACAGCACAGGGCTCAGCCTTCATGCCCCTGGACAGGGCCGACTGCCTGGTTTCATTTTATTTATTTATTTATTTGCATTTCGGATGACACCTTTGAGCCGAGGGCTCTTTTACAGAGGTTCCATGTCAAGGCAATAAGGACAATAAGGTACAAAACAGAACATGATCATTACAATGGAACTTAAAAAAAAAAAGACAAGTAAGGTTACAATAATAGCAGCCAAAGGAATTGTGTTGCGAGTTAATTATACAGTACAAGTCATAGGCGGCTCAGTGAAGCTTTGTTAGGAGTGGGTAAGCGGGAAAAGAGAAAGAAGAGTGGTGGTGAGGGGGTGGTATGGGAGAGAGAGAGGGAGGAGGGGAGAAATAGGAAGGGCATCGTGCTGGATATGTGGTAGATGGGAAATAGCAAGGGAGGACAAATGGGGGGATGAAAAAGAAGAGGAGACAGATTCATCCTATACCCAGTAATGGGGGGCAGGAGAGGAGGAGGAGGAGGGGGAGGAGGAGGAGCTGGTTGCCCAAGCACAGCTGGTGCACAACAGCCATTATGTCTCAGCCAGGATGTTCCAATGCCTGCTGGGCTTCATGGCAGCAGCCACTGTGACAGTACCATTGGCCAGACTGCACATGCAGATTCTCCAGTGGACCCAAAAGCCATGTTTACACAGCCATGGCATTCTTCATTCTCTGCCGCTCATTTCCCGCTGCGCTGTGTGCTCCATGAAATAATTCTGTGTACACAGCTCACTCTTGCTGTGGTGCAGGTCTTGGTGTGGGGGGGGGGCTGGACATTCTGGGGGGTGGGTTTGGTCGGCAGGGAGATGGCTTCACATCAGATCGAGCACAGAAGAGAGTTTACAGTACAGCTTAATGTCCTGGAGCCGATAGGTGTCCCCACTTCTGAGTCGGAGCATAAAATGGATCCAAAGCGCTCTTAACATGCTCCAGTAAGTATCTACATCACCGTGTTTGCAGCATATCAACCAGTGCACACGGGCTGATGTGTTGCAGACAGGACGATGTAAACGAGGCTTAAGAGTCCAGTGGGATCAGCTCACAGATGACCTAGAACAAATGGTTCTAGTCATGTCCCCTGTGTGCAAAGTGCTCAAGTGGTGGGTGGAACCTAGCAACCTGTTAAAGGGGATTCCCTTCCTGATTCCCTCCCCTCTCCAGATTCTCACAATAGATGCTTCAAGGATGGGCTGCACACTTGGGTCCCCATCACATGCAGGGTACATGGACCCCAGTGGAGAGCACCCTGCATAAATGTTCTAGAAATGTGAGCTGTTCTGTATAGGCTCCAGGCCTTCCAGAATCACCTGTCCCCAGGTTCTCTGCTAATACAGACAGACAGCATCAGTGTGATGCATTAAATCAACAAGCAAGGGGGGGGGATTCCTTCATATCCCCTATGCAGGGAAGCAATGAGAGTTTGGTATTGGGCTCTGGAACACGGTCTAGAACTGTCAGCAGTACATGTTCCAGGCACCCAAAATGTCTTGGCAGACAGGCTAAGCAGGTCTCAGTCCAGGATGCACAAATGGAAACTGCTGACCTCAATATTTGAAGACCTGTTCAACCAATGGAGTCATCCATCCAGAGTTGGACCTTTTTGCATCCCCACACAATGCAAAATGGACACTTTTCTGCTTGCTTGCTTCAGGGACTGGATTTTTCTGGTAAGATGCACTGTCCCTCTCTTGGAAAGGGAGCTCCTGTACGCCTTCCCTCTAATTCAGATAGTGCTACTCAAGCTCGAGATGGAGGGGGCAACTCTGATACTCCCTGCTCCCCTGTGGCCTCAACAGATCTGGTTTCCTTTACTACAATAACTAGCAGTGGAACCCCCAGTGCCATTGTCCCTGTGCAAGGGTCTTCCTTTACAGGAACAGGGAACCCTGGTCCATCCAGACTTGAAATTTCTTCATCTGCATGCATGGCTCCTAAAGACAGCCATTGCTCATTAAAAAGTGGCTGATGTTCTAGTGGCTGCTAGAAAGCCTTTCACTAGATCCACCTGTTCCATGAAACGGCCATAACAGAAACATGGTGGGGTAAAACTTCAATCTGGAATAGAATATTGCTGGATACAATCTAGTTTACAAGGACAGAACTGAAAAATTGAGGGGAGGTGTTGCAATATTTCTAAAACATAATATTATATTCAGACAACTTGATAATGATAATAAAAATCCTACCAATGAAATTCTCTGGGTAGAAATTGAGAGGTGTAAAACTAATAAATTACGAATTGGCTTATGTTATAGACCCCCGGATATTAGTCAAATTGATGATAGCAGCCTATTAAATGATATCATTGGCAAATTAGATAATAAAGAACTCTTACTAATTGGTGATTTTAACACCCCTGGGATTGACTGGAATGACTATACCACCTCCATTACTCAAGAACAGGCTGTCCTGGATATGTGTATTACCAATGGGTTGCATCAACTTATTAATACACTGACTAGAGGTAACAACATATTAGATCTCATTAATACTGATATACCTAATAAATTCATGAGGTAGAAATCCATCCGCCCCTGATTAATAGGGGCCACAACACTATTCTCTCTTCTCTCAACTCAAATCTAATTAGGGAAGCAGGCATTACCATAGTTAAGGACGTTAACAAAGCTGCCTTCAGATCCATGCTACAAGAATTGATTGACTGGGATTGGAATAGGGACTCTAATAATGTCAATGAACTCTGGTTAAAAATCAAAATTAAAATGAATGAACTTAGTGATAAATACATACCCAATCGAACTCTCTGTAACAAAATAGGTAAACAACCCATATAGCTTACAGTTAAGGTAAAGAAATCACTCTTAGTGAAGAGAAGGGCGTACATGGCCCTAAAGAGAGACAATGGCTATTGTGGATAACATATAATTCCTCAGCCAGTATTTGTAGTGCTGTTTGATGTATTACAGCTACCAGTAATCTGTGACCAGTGAACATAATATATGTCCCCATCTCTCTCTTTCCGAAGCCCACTGCCCATGTTTTCCCTTACAACTCCTCTAGTTTTTCTACACCTCCCTCCCCCTGATAGGTCCTCCTTTCTCCATGGTTCCCTTCCCCTCGATTCTGTCTAGCCAGATATCATGCAGCGAAGGCCCACCCCTCTGTAAATCCACACATACCCCCTCTCCTCCCCTCAACCCATGTTTTTCTCTGTTGATCACTCCTATCTCCCTCTGATCGCACCCCCTCACATCCTGTTCTTCCCTTTCTAGGCGCTGGTTATAGGCCACCATCTAATACAAATAAAATATCTGTTTTCCCCGCCCGCAGTGCTTATGACAAGAACTGTCTCAACATGTTCGCATTGTTTACTCCTCTGGTCTGTAACTAGCTAAAATCTTACGTTGTACCATCTGTTGCCTCCTTTTATATTATTACTGCTAATATGTATTATTTTTTGTCTCTGTAATTCACTGTACAGATGAGGAATCTTTGTAAATGAGCTCTTAGCTCAAAGGTAAATGTAATCCGATTCCTTCTAATAAATAAATAATAATACTTACAATAAACAAATTTAGAGAAGCACTAAGGTTTTGCAAGATGAATATAAGAAATGGAAAATGTAAAATTTAATTCAAACTTTCACACATTAAAGATGGGGGCAAAAGCTTTTATGCTACGAACATACGAAGAAGCCAGCAGAAGAAGGCCATTTGGTCTATCAAGTCTGCTCGTATTGCAGGGTCCACAGCTTGAGCTAATGTCCATGCCCACCCTCCCCGCTCCTCCCATCTTCCCTACCCATGATTCTTACCTTCCCCCTATGCCTATCCCAGCCTCTCTTAAAGCTGCCCACTGTCCTCAACGAGATGACCTCTTCCGGCAGTGCATTCCAAGTGTCCACCACCCTCTCTGTAAAGAAGTTAATAACAAAAAAACATACAACCAGTTCAGTTGGCCCTCAAACTTAAAAATTCTGTGATAACTGAACCCACGGCTATGGCCCAGGAATTTAATACATATTTTTGTTCAGTATATGGTCCAAAGCAGTCTAACATTGTTACACCCAATATAGTGAATCTTAATAGCCGGTTACCTGATATTACTAGGGATGAGATAATCTTGAAACTAAAACTTATTAAAGTAAATACTGCCCCAGGACCAGATTCTCTACATCCAAGAATACTAAAAGAAATTGAGACGTGGGTAATTGGCCCCCTGTTGAAATTGTTTTGCTTGTCCCTAACTACTGGTGAAGTGCCAAAGGACTGGAGACTAGCTCAAGTCATTCCAATTTACAAAAAGGGGGACTGAATCAATCCTGCTAACTACAAACCTATTAGTCTCACTAGCATTGTGGGAAAAGTCATGGAATCTATTATTAAGGATAGATTGGACAATGAAGTCTTGTCAAAAAATATAGTTGATGATTCTCAGCATGGTTTCAGACGTCAGAGGACCTGTGTTACTGCTAATTTGTTTTTTTATGAAAAAGTAAGTGTGCTCCTGGAGGGGAAAAGATCTGGAAATGTGATCTACTTGGATCTATGCAAGTATTTTGATAAAGTTCCCCACTACAACTTGATAGACAAGATGCTGAAACTGAAAATCAACAAAACACTAATTGCCTGGGTAGATGCCTGGTTGAAGGATAGAACTCAGGTAGTAAGAATAAGGATTTAAATCCAATGAGTGCCATGCTACAAGCAGTGTGCCATAGGAGTCTGTTTTGGGTCCTGCACTATTTATAATTTTTCTTTCTGATCTTAATAAAAACTTAGATAGCTTTGCTATAAAATATGCAGATGACAAAAAACTAGTGGCTGATGTAAATATAGGCCTAGGGACCATTAAGCTTAAGAATGACCGTGTCAAGTTAGAACATTGGGCTGAAACACATGGTATGGTCTTCAGTTCAGATAAATGCATCGTTATGCACTTGGGGGAGTCAAACCCACTCAATTCTTACTCATTAGCAGGCAGACAACTGAGGTCTGTCAGTGGTGAAAATGATCTGGGAACTCTCATGATAAATGACTTAAAATTCAGTAAACACTGCACTGAAATGGCAAAGCAAACCAAAAATATCATTAGCTGTATTAAAAGGTCAATTAGGCAGGGAATAATTCCCTTGATGAAAGGAGGGACAAGGGGGACATGATAGAAACTTTTAATTACCTCAAGGGAATCAACAAAGTCCAGGAGGGTAGCATCTTTCAGAGAGAAGAATTGAGTGGGTTTGACTTCCCCAAGTGCATAACGATGCATTTATCTGAATTGAAGACCATACCATGTGTTACAGCCCAATGTTCTAACTTGACAAGGTCATTCTTAAGCTTAATGGTCCCGAGGTCATATCAGATCATATCAGATGACCTGAAGGTGGGTAAGCAATGTGAGAAGTTGGTAAGGAGAGCCAGGGGGGATACTGGGATGCATAGGGAGGGGCATCACAAGTAGAAAAAGGGAAATGGTTATCCCTCTGTACAGACAGTTGGTGAGACGCCATCTGGAGTACTGCATGCAGTTTTGGAGACTTCATCTATGTAAGGACATAGACAGGATGGAAGCTGTCCAGAGGAGGGAAACTAAAATGGTGCAGGGTCTACATCAGAAACCATATGAAGAGAGACTGAGAGAGCTTAATATGTATACTCTTGATGAAAGGAGGGACGGGGGGGGACATGATAGAAACTTTTAAGTACCTCAAGGGAATCAACAAAGTCCAGGAGGGTAGCATCTTTCAGAAAAAGAGATGTGTAAGAACAAGGCGGCACAATTTAAAGATAGAGGGGGGATGGCTTAGGGGTAATGTGAGGACATTTTTTTTCACACAGAGAGTGGTGGACACATGGAACCGCCTTCCTGGAGAGGTTGCGGGGTCTAAAACAGTGGGGGAATTCAAACATGCATGGGACAGATATAAGGCAATTATAGTGGGGGGTTGCAGGATGTAGGCTGTTGATTAACTAGAATCTGCAGCTTATCCAATAGGTAGGGAAATGGGCAGACTGGGTGAGCCAAGTGGTCCTTATCTGCCATCAAAATCTATGTTCTATGTTTCTCTGTTTCTAGAAATAGGGCTTTCATTGTTCCTCTATATAGAGCATATGTCCAGTCTCATCTGGACTATTACTCACCTTTATGGAACCCATCACTTCGTAAAGATGTAAACAAACTGGAGGGGGTCCAGAGGAGAATAGCAAGAATGGTTCAGGGTCTCCAGAATGTTGATTATGATTTATTTATTTATTGAATTTTGTTGACCCAGTAGGCCCACTGGGACTAGAAGTCCCCTTTTCAGGGGCAACCGGGGATACAGGTGGTAAGCAACTGAAATTGAACCAGATTAAGCTATTGGTGGCATTTTCAGTAAATGGGGGAAATTTGGCCAGGACACCAGGGAAATCCCCTGCTCTTTTCGGTAAGTGCCATGGGATCCTTAACATCCACCTGAACTACCACCAATCCAGGCAGATGGGACCTCGGTTTAACGTCTCAGCCAAAAGATGACACCTCAGAAGTGCAGCACCCCTCTCATGCTGCCCTACAGTGTCAGTATTGGGATACTAACCCAAGTGCCAGATGTGGGAACTGAACTCATAGCCCTCTGATCTCCCGGCCTCTGAGGCGAGTGTGCTACCAACTGAGCCACTGACACTGCATAATAGATTGAGGGAATTGAATCTGTACTCATTGGCACTCAGAAGAACCAGAGGTGACCTTATGGAGATGTTTAGAGTATCTAGGGATTCCTCATTAATGTTGGACTTGAGTCTCATATACAGTCATAGGGAGTTTGACCTCAGAAGCCATGATTATAAACTAATGCTAACTAACCCAAAAAGAAACTCAAGAAGAGGTTATTTTACACACAGAATCATACCCATGCAGAATTCCCTACCTAGAGAAGTAGTGGAAGTGGGTTCCATTGATACCTTTAAATCAAAACTTGATAGGCTCCTACTAAATCAGGGTAGGGAATAATTCCCGCACTGCGGGAGTTGTACTTAAATGGGCTTCCAGCCTTCTCTACAACTACATATTCTAGTATGAGTCCTAGTATGGAAGCGGTTTGCTTTATGGGCTGCTTTCTCATCACCTGGATCCATTCACCTGTTCAGTCTTATCAAGTTATGGAATATCTGCTGTCCTTATCGGATTCAGGCCTGCAGTATTCCTCTATCAAAGTGCACCTGGCTGCCATATCCGCTTTCCATGAGCCTATAGAGGGTCATATGGTTACAAAGCTGGAAGTGGCCCCTATGCTCTTGAGAGGCATGCCACATCTGAAGCCTCCCACCTGTAATCCATTCCTGGCTTGGGATCTGAATTTTGTTTTGGAAAAGTTTACTTTGGCTCCTTCTGAGCCAGCCATGACTTGTGGTTTACACTTTCTTTCTTGGAAAGGGTTATTTTTAGTTGCAGTCACTTCTGCTCGAAGGATTTCAGAGCCTAATGTGCGAGCCTCCTTGTTTGATCTTTCACAAAGACAGGGTGTCTTTGCATACCAATCCTAAGTTTCTCCCCAAGGTGATGTCTGAGTTTACTTTAAGTCAAACTATCCACCTGCCAATTGATTATCCTGAACACGCCAATCCAGGGGAAACATTGCTCCATACTCTAGATGTACATAGAATACTCAGGTATACACCTCACGAAGGACTGCAGAAAGTCCTCATAGTTTTTGTTTAGTTAGCCCCTGGGAAAGAATGTGCCCCAGTTTCCAAACAGTGCTTGTCCAAATGGCTAACTGTGTTACTTTTTGTTACAGGAAGTATAGTAAGGAACTTCCTTGGGTGCTTCGTGGTCATTCCACAAGAGGCATGGCCACCTCAGTTGCTTGTTTTAAAAATGTTTCTCCTGCAGAGATCTGTGCAGCTGTCACCTAGAGTACCATCCACACCTTCACTAAACAGTACAGTTTGAACATTGCCTCTCATAGAAGTGCTGGCTTTGGCCTATCTGTATTGCAAGGCCTACTTTCCTAAGCCTGTAGGATCCAACCACAGACTAGTCACCATCAGTACTGCTTGGTACTCATTCCATAAGTATGGCGTGATGAAAGAGATATCTTCAGAGAAGACAGAACAGTTACATGCTCACTGGAACAATAGATCTTCAAGAGCATCTTTCATCAGACTATGCCGTCTCACCCTTTTTCCCCTGAGACGCTAGCCTTTGTTGCTTCTTTCTTCATTCTATTCTACCTATAGCCCTCTGCCTTGCCTGGTTTTGCAGAGTGCTGAGTTGTCTCCTGGTTCCCTACACAGAGGTCCACCAAGTATGATCTCTGGTGGAGGGGCTGCCCAAATTTATATAGGAGCCGACATCTGACGTTGTCTTGAGTGAACCCTGGCTGACTGCTTGCAAAAGTTTCCATGTGGTCCTAGTGCCTGGTGGCTTATAGTTCCATAGGTGTGGCCTGATGAAATAGATTCTCTTGAAGATCTACTGTTCTGGTGAGTACGTAACTGTTCTTTCCATCAACTTCCCCAACCACACAATGCATATGAAGAACTCAACTCTGGTAGAGGGTTTCGTTGACAGCTGTACGGTGCACCTGTATGGCTTACTGATCTCAACACCGGTTGATCAGGCTTTCAAAATTTTTCTCAACCCTGTCAATCAGTTGTTGGAGGAGCTTGACGAGGAGTGGATCTCCAAGACCTCACTTCTCCTTTCCCAAGAGAACATGGACTGGTCACTGTCCCCAACTGGCTCTACTTGAGACCAGCTTCCACCGGTGATCAATCCGCCAAATCTGGTGCTCTTTTTGGCACTCAGCATGTGGTCTGTGCCAACCCACCACTGGCCTCTCCTCACCGTTGGCCCTCATGTGGACAGTAGAGGACAAAGTGCCATTCACATTTTCCGTCCCGTTTGATCGGGATGTGCAGCCATGGATGTTCCTCAATCTACTCGTCCTTTGGCAAGGAGAGGTACCACCGTTGAGTGTGGTGGCACTACGAGGAACTCCTCTAGCAGCAGTGGACCATTGCAGGGTGGAGTAGGGTTCCACCTCCAGGACTGATGGTCACTGGCAGGTGCTAGTATTGCCTTCTCCAGTTCACCCACAGCAGATGTCCCCCGTGTCTGTCACTCCACTCTTGCAGGTGGAGCCACTTCCACTGCAGTCGTTGGTGGGAGCACAGCCCAAGAACTTCCATACTGCGGCCAACTTGCCAGGCCAGTTGTCAGCGGAAATCACCCAGTCAGAAGACTGTAGAGTAGTCAGATGCGGCACATGGACATGGACCATTTTCAAGGAGTCCTCGAATGACTGGGATGGGTCATCCCTGGTGTCATTGAGGACCAGCATCTTCGACCACATCTCAGTTGAAAACCTGTCCACCAACCATGAGCGCTGTCATTTGGGGCTCTCCTCCAGTTAATCTCGTAGTCCATGCATGTGTCTTTGAAGCCAGTTCAGAAGCGGGCTAAAATTCCCTTCTCGGACATTTTGGACAAGACGACTCACCTAGGGTTGCCTTTCCGATGGCTAAGGCCATCTTGGCATCAGCCCTGGATCTCTGGCAGCATCCTACAATCTGCCCAGTTTCCTTCACCTGTATGGTCCTTAAGTATGCGCTTCCTACTGGGTCCCTCTCGGGGTTCTTGGACAACCCCTCAGCCAAGGGACTTGTCTCAGACTTGGCCTTCTGGAAGTCCAGGAGCTAAGGGAATGTTGACAAGCCCCCTGACAAAGAGTTTAAGGAACTTGATCACATGGCCAAGAAGGTCTACACCCCCTCTTCTCTTGGTCTCTGTCAGGCAAGCTACACTGTGATATTGGCCAACTTTAGTCACTCCCAGATAGGAGTGATGGATGAAGTCCTCCCCCATCTTCCTGCTGACAATTATTTGTTGGTGAAGTTGGTCAGAGACCAGGGTCAAGCGCTGGCTAAACATCAGCTTAAGATGGCCTTGGACATTGGTGACTTCTGCACCTGTGCCATGGCAGCGTCATTGCAATGCATTGCTGGACCTGGCTGAGGTTGTCCAACTTTACTGTGGACATGCAGCACAAGCTAGCTGATATCCCCTTTTTGGGCATTGACCTCTTTTGCCAGGGGGTGGAAGGACATCTCATGAGGATCTTTTATTTTTTTTAACAACTTTTTGTACCCTTCTTGTTGTCTGCCACCCTACCTAAGCTCGGAGTCTTTCAGGGTCTTGTAGTGCCATTGCGCACCCCAGCGGATCCCTTGTGACAGACCCGGAGGCTTCATCCTGGGTGGCTCATTTTTTCCTCTGTTTTCTCCCCATATGAGCAGTCTAACCTGAGACCCCCAGAAGCGGTGGTGCATGCACATGGAGGTGCATATGCGCACCTCAGCTCCAGTGCCAGGTCTCTTTTGCCCTCCCTCCGGCCTCCACCAGGGGCAGCCAATCTCCGATGAGCTGGAGAACTCCCTCCTGAGGCGGAGAGCTGCCTGCTGGCAGCCTACTCACAGCCTTTCCTTCCCACCGACTTCCGACCTTGGCTCACTCCCGAACCCAGGTCACCAGCGTGGCACGAGGTGTGGCATCCAGCACATCAACCCTCCGCACCACTGGGCTGGCGTGAATCTCATGAGGATTGAGAAGTCCAGTGCCCCCTGGCCTCTGTGGCTTCATCCCAAAAGGGACCTAAGGGCCAGAAACCTAAAACAAAGCCTTTCATCTTTTGTCCATTCAGCCACAGCAGGCTCGGCAGCAGGGGCAGTACCATGTCTGGTGTCTCAAGTCCTAGTTCTCTTGCCAGGGGCTGAAAAGAGTCAGGGAAAATGGTGCCCCAGTGGCTGGTGCCCCTTCCAAAGCTGCCCAGTGATGTTCCAGGGAGGTGTCATCCTCCTGCCAGTCCAGTCACTGAGCCAGCTCTGGACAAGTGTGTCCTAGGGGTGGTAGGCAGAGGGTTGCTTCTTGATTTTGAGGCTCTTCCACCTTACTTAGCCTATGCTTCAAGGAAGTCCTCACTGTCACAGGGCATGCTGTCCACCCTAAAGGAGGGCATCCTCAGCTCCTTGCAAAAGGGGCTATAGTCTGTGTCCCAGAGGCCCTAGCAAGTCAGGGATACATATCCAGGTACTTCCTGGCTCTGAAACAGACAGGGGGACTGGTGCTCCATACTGGATCTGAACGATCTCAGTCAGTATATGCGGAACTGTAAGTTCAGGATGGTAACCCTAAATCAGGTCACACCATCCCTGGAGCAGAGCATGTGATTCTGCTCCCTGGATCTCAGGGACATGTTCTTCCACATACTAGTCCATCCGTCCCACTGGCAGTACCTTCGGTTCCATGCAGAAGGGGTTCTTGCTCTCGTCTGTGCCCAAGATCTTCACCAAGTGCATGGCAGTGGTGGTTGGCTTCCTGTGGTGCAAGAGCATCAGGATATGTCCCTTCTTGGATCACTGGCTGATAGCTAGGCCATCCAGGGAGGCTGTGGAGTGGTCCAGGGATCTGTCTCTCCAGACCCCAGCCAAGTCTGAACTGATCCTCTTGCAGGTGATTCAGTTCATCGGAGCAGAACTAGAATCCCTGTAGGCCAAGGTCCATCTCCCTGCAGACCATGCACTGGATCTCACCTCCTTTGCCCGATCATTTCAGGTTGGGCTCTTGTGCCCTACCCGGGCCTTTCTGTGGCTCCTGGGGTACATGGTTTCCTGCAACAGTGTGGTCCACTTGACCCACTAGAGTATGTGCCACCTACAGTGGGAGTTCAGCAGTGCCTAGACCACCTGGATCAGCAGGTCACAGTGACCCAGTCAATGTTGGATGCTATCCAGTGGTGGCTGATCCCAGAACATTTGGAGGAAGGAGTCCCATTTGTCGTCCAGAACTGACCGTCATACTCACAACAGACATGTCTCTGGTGGAGTGAGGAAACGCACCTGGGAGACCACAGAGCCCATGTGTTCTGATCACCCAGGGACTCCTGTCACCACATCAACCTGCTGGATCTCTGTGCAGTGCAGTTAGCTCTGACAGAATTTGCTTTCCTTTAATCAGGGGTCAGGTCACGCAGGGCCAGACTGACAACACCATAACCATGTTCTACCTGAACAGGCGGGGTGGAACTGAAACACACCATACCTGGACCCTCATGTGCAGCCTGGGTGCAGATCTCCTGGCAATCCATGTCACAGAAGTGTACAGTCAGCTGGCAGACACTCTCGACCAGGTGGCAGAGACATTGCATGATTGGTCCCTGCATCAGGAGATGGTAAGCTAGCTGTTCTCCCTGTTGGAAACCGCTCTGGTGGATTTGTTTCCCTCATGGAAGAATGCAAACCTGAGGCTGTTTTTGTGCCTGCACCTCAGTCTAAGACACTGATGGGGGATACTTTTGCAAGGCCCTGGGACCCCTGGGCTCATGTACACGTTTCCTCCCTTCCATTTGATCCAGAAGGTGGTAGTCAAGGCCTGGAAGGACAAGGTGTGGATGATCCTGATAACTCCAGACTGCCCAAGGCAGTTCTGGCACCCGGATCTCCTCAGCCTCAGCAGCAGACCTCTGTGGCAGTTGCCTCTTCACCCAGACCTGCTGACCAGACAACAGGGGACGGTGCTGTACCTGGACCTTTAGTCCTTGCACTTCACAGCCTGGTTCCTGAGCAACTAGAGTTCCAGGCTTTGGGTCTTTCAGAAGCTGTGCTCTATGTTACTGATGCCTCCCGAAAAGAGTGGACTTGCCAGTGCTATGCCTTTAAATGGAAAATATTTTACTTTTGGTGTCAGGACAAAGAGCTTGATCCCCTTGCCTGCTCTGTGGCTAGCATCCTGGAGTACCACTGGTCCCTCTGCCAGTTGGGATTGTGAGCAACGACCCTTGGGGGCATCTGGCAGCCGCCTCTGCATACCGGGCATGGGTTGATGTGCTGACGGTTGCCCAGGAGATGGTGGTCAGGCTCTTTTTTCAAGGGCCTTGACCGCCTGTCCTCTCCAGTGTTTGAACCACCACCACCTTGGGACCTAATGCTGGTGCCGACTGTGATCATGGGCAAGCCATTTGAGCCTGTACACAGGTGTGAGATGTGACACCTGTCATGGAAGATGGCCTTCCTGCTGGCCATTACATCAGCCAGAAGGATCAGTGTGCTGCAGGCGCTCTCAGTGGAGTCTCCGTATCTGTTCCACAGGGACACTGTCATCCTTGGCCCTCACCTGAAGTTCCTCCTGATGGTAGTATTGGAGCTTTACCTTAACCAGGTGATACATTTCTTCTCCGTAAACTTCAAAAACCCTTCTTCGGAGGCCGATTGCAGGCTCCATACCCTGGACCCGTGGAGAGCGCTCTCCTATTACAGGGAGGGCATGGCTAGAGTTTGGGGTGAGGCTCACCAGCTGATTGTGACACAGCTGAAGCCATGCCTAGCAAACTGGCAGCAAAATGGATGATTGGCGGGTGGATTATATCCTGCATCGACCTTTGCTTTAGTAATATAAGGAGCACTTCTTTTAATATGACTCGAGACAGGTTTTCATCCGTATTCTCAGCTGTTTTGTATATCAGTTGTTTAACATCACTTCATCTGTGACTAAAATGAACTATAACGCAGCAGGCAGTGCTCCCTGACCTTATCAGACAATAGATCTTCAAAAACAGCTGAGAATACTGATACTTACCCATACTTGCTGCCTATATGAAGCATTGGTGCCACCTAGTGGCCAGTTGACAACATGACAATCTGCAGGCACTACTTTTTAAATTTTATATTTTACCTGTTTTTACTAATTTAAAAAAAAACACATACATACTGATTCTTTTAAAAATATTTATTTGTTAATACTGTTGAGACCCATTTCATAATCATAAGGCACTCCAGGGGGGTGCGTTATGTTTAGATTACGGCCCTTATTGGGTGGTGGAAGCACTTGGCTTCACCTCATGCTTCAACCCACCCGAGGTGGACCATTATTCCACCATAATGCACCTTCTGTAGTGCCTTATTGGCAGCTACTGAAAAATTAAGCCACTCTGCTTTTGACAAAATTCCATAGTATAGGCAAATCTTTTTATACCCAACTTAATCTCTATTAAACAATGGCAAGAAAAATTATAGGAGCCTGATTGGCTGCTGACCCCCTAGACACAGTGATGTTATCTTTTTTTTTTATTTATGACTTTGATAACCGGGTAGGTGCACTGATCCCAGGGACCATTTTCAGGCACAACCAGGGCCACTTACAAATGGCACAGGGTTAAAAGTACAGTACATAACATAACACAGGATACAGGTATGGAATATACATAGGTCAGGCATACATAATACATTATATATACATAAATACATAAGGCTGAGAAACAGCAGGATAGTAGCGGGGGGGAGTTAAGGAGATACTAGATACAGAAGGGGAGCAGTCAGGCCAGGTGGGCTACACAGGGAAACAGTGCCAGGCAGAATTTGCCAGGAGCCAAAGTTTGTCGGAATTTAAACCCACTGTGTGCCTCAGTGGAGCATAGGGGCTGTTGCTGACAATGCTCTGCCTCTCATGTTAGTGGTTACCCAGGGAACGGTTGGGGGGTGCTGTTTGAGCGGAGGCAGTGGTGGAGAGTTCGGGTCCTGAGGAGGGCCATAAGGGGAGAGTCCTGACTAGAACGGATGACAGTATCCACGAGGCAGCAGAGGGTGAGCTCAAAGCGGTCCTGTAATGGGAGCCAGCCAAGAGAATCATATAGGACACAGTGGTGGGTCAAAAAAGGGCAGGCGCTGTTGTAGGCAGTGGAGAGCTTGACCATGGCAGTTGAGGATGTCCTGGTGTAGATAGGGAAACAATAATCCAGGATTGGGAGTAGATTTCCCTGAACAATGGCTAGTCTGGCCTTAGGGGTGAAGTAATTTTGGAATCTAAAGGCTGTACCTAATTTCTGATGGAACCTGCGAACAAGGGAATTGATATGCTTGGAGAAGGAGAGGAAGGGGTCCAGTAAGGCTCCTAGATATTTAAAGATATTGACATCCTCTAGGAGAAGGCCATCAGGGGAGACAATGTTTGGGGGGAGAGTGTCCTGGCTTTGGCAAGGAAGGGTTTTGATCCGAACAACAAGGATTTTTTTTTTTTTTTTGCATTTACCGGGAGGAGATGATTTGTGAACCAGTTGTGGGCCGCAGCTTAGTTTAGAGTGAGGGCCGAAGAAATGGTGGTGGTAGATTTGTCACTGTAGAAGAGCACTAGGTTGTCAGCATAGAGGAGAGAGTGACAACTGAAACTATCAAAGGGAAGTGAGTTAATAAATAGGGAGAATAGGAGGGGCCCCAGAATGGAGCCCTGTGGAACCTCTGTGGAGACAGGCTAGGTAGGGGAGCAGGCCTGGCCAATACAGATGAATTATGAGAGGTCAGTAAGATAGCTCCGGAACCAGTTTGTTACTTCCTGGGAACAGCCCAGGTAAGTTAGCTTGGAGAGGAGGAGGGCATGGTTGACCATGTCAAAGGCCTTGGAGAGCTCAATAAAAACTGTGCCGGTGGTTTTACCACAGTCCGTGTTCATGAGGATGTGGTCGGTCAGGAGTGCTAGGGCAGTGGTAGTGGAATGGTTCCTGTGGAAACCATGCTGTTGGCTACACAGGAGATTGTAATTGCCTATGTGCTCAGCCAGCTGATTGTGGATGGCTTTCTCGAGCAGTTTGCTGAGATGGGGGAGAATGGAGATTGGTCGATAGTTGGTCGATAGTTGTCAGAGGATTGGGGGTTGCTGGCTTTGAAAATGGGGATCACCTTAGTGGTCTTCCAAGAGTCAGGCATGGAGGAGGTGGCAAGAGCTAGATTAAAAATGAAGGTGCGGGTTTGGCGATGGCTGGCGAGACCAACCTGAGGAAGACAGGAGATAGGCTATCAGCACCAGGGGAGCCACGATTTGGGAGGCTTTTGAAGAGCTTAGTGATGTCGGTGCTAGAGAGAGCTATGAAGTAGAAAGAGGGGATATGGGGGTTGTGGTGGGGGAGGCAGGGGAAGACGGCGAGTTTTGATAGGGGACTGAGCTGCTGGGTGTACCATTTTGTAGTTTGTTGAGGTACATAGATAGGTCGGTGAATTTGCTATTAAGTGCACTGGCCACCTCAAGGGCGTCAGTGACCAGGCCATTGAGGGAGCTCAGGTGCAGGGCAGCCTTGTCTGTGTGGGGGTTTAGCAGGGAGCTGATTGCTTCCCAGAATTTCTTTGGACTACCAAGGTTAGCCTTTTGTAGATTGCAGTAATGAGTCTGCTTCAGGGATTTAGCAAGGTGCTTACATTGGTTTCTCCGATGCCTGTAGACATCCCAGAGGACAGGGAAGGGGGATGCTTTGTAAGTGGACCAGGGTGGGATGCTGTCATCTCTGGAGTTGGGACCTTGGAACAGGAACAAAAAGGAAAACAGCTGGTCTGAAGTCATCCGATATCCAGGCGATGAATCAGGATACAGCTGGGCTGGTGTCCTCTCTGGATCTGAAGTCATCTGGTGGACCAGTCAATGGATTCTGGAAAGCCAGTACACTGTAGAACTGATGAATGTGGGGCACCTGCGTCCTGGATGTCCAGACTGGTGGAAGAACATAGGTACGGCAACGGCTGAAGTGGCAGCACTGGCTACCACTGCTCTGCTTTCCATTTAGTAGGCATGGACACATTCGCTGGAAGGTCTTTGCATTTTGGCCAATAGCACAACGGGTCAGGTGCTGGAATTATTGCCCCATCTGGGCGCTCATAATTCACACTGTGAAAGGTTTCACATCCCTCTCCATCCACAATTCGAACAGTGTCAATAAACAGTGTCCTGCCTCTTTTTCACTGGCTGTATTTTTCTTGAAACATTCTGTTCTTGACATGCTTGTTTGCACCAGGATGCACATATTTCATTGCTTCTTCCCAAATCCAGGATTTCCTGCTTTTTTCAATCTCCTCCCAGACTCTCCGAGGAAAGGTAGGAAAGGACATCTCATAGATTTCATTCACTTTCGTACGAACCAGTCTTTCCTCTTTACTAGTTTTGGTCAACCTGAGACCTCTTGCCTGGCTTAGGGGCGGCCAGTCCTGGTTCTGCCAGCTACGCATTTTTAATGACACAAAAAATGGATCCCTGGCTCCTCCTTGCACAGCAAGGGCAGTGGAATCACCACTCTCTTCCACGCGTTCTTCTGAGGCAAGAGCTTGAGGCTGTGTACCAGTTTCTTTTTCACAAGGCCACATAGGTTCCCCCTCTTCTTCTTCCTCACTGAGAATCTGTGCCCAGGAGTGAGTAGTCGTCCTCACTCCTGAGACTGTCCACTCTTCGCTGGGCGCAGAGGATGAGACTTGGGCTAGGCCCTTCTCTCTAAGGTTCTACTGATGCTCCTTCTGAAATGTCTCTCTGCAACTCAGACTCTGAAACATCTGCACATTGTTCTGTCTGTAAATCTGCACCCTCTTGCTTTGTGCCACACTCTGAGGGGCCTTCTCCAACAGGCTCCGCCTGGTGCTGTGTGCTGCCAACTGCAGATTCTTGAACTTTTGTCCATGTGGGAGCCAAATGAATCTTGGGCGCTTTAAACAAACCATATTTCTCTAAGCACCCAGAACAGTGAGGTACCATGAAGACGTTCCTTCCAGCATTTAGGCACATCAGGCATACTCGCACTGGATATCCAGGAATCACCACATGAGGAGGCTGTCGTCCCCTGTAGCAACATCTCTCAATGTCCCTTAACTTGTTAACTTATACTGCTATCACAGCCCGGGCATGATCCGGGTAACGGGCTGGTCCTGAACCCATGACTGCAGAGAAAAACAACGCTCACTGTTATTGCAAGTCCCACATCACTGAAAACTTTTTCTCTTTCAAAATGGCTCCTCTGCTGCTGTGTTTACATTACTATTCCACCCTGTAATGGTGGCGGCAGCACCCCTATGCATCAACATTCTGTAATCGGGTCAAGCCACTGCACATCCGATTTACACACTCTACTGATAACTTTGCTCAAATTGCACAAACTTGCACTGTTCTTTTTCCTAGCACAGTTATATGATTTACCACAGACTTTTTACTCGCTGAAGACATTGCTCTAGCTTACAGTCCCTTAAAGCCTCAGTATTTCTTAGCACAGGATTGCCTGTATTTCTTGCTGCATATCTGATACAACTCAGTCTCTCACATGGCTTTGAAAATTATACTGACGCTAAACCTATAATTATGCTCACAGTCAATTGCTTAGAATTCTTGCTTTTGCTGGTAAAACTTAACACAGTCCTTTGCAAAGCAATTGCACTGCTACACACAGATTCAGCTGGCTTTTGGTGAAATCACACAGTTTGAGCAATTATTTCTGTTGGTACTCACTGTTATCAGTAGCTGTTTGCTACGATGGAAAAACGGCCTGCAGTCAGTCTTGGAGGCCTCTGGAAAGAAGTAGGTTGGCAGTCCTGCTGATTGTCCCGCTGAACACCACACTCACAGTTCAGTTGATCGAGATGTAGGTTGAGCCTGAATTTAAACAGAAAAGTCAGTTTTTTAAACTTTTACAGTGCTTTCAGTCACCGGGACGCTCCTCCTGGTAAGCCAGTTCGCACACTCCACTCACTCTCCCTCTCGAATGCTGTGCAGTCGCTCTAGAGCTGGCTTGGGGACAGGACTGATTGCAGTCTCACCAATCACTCGACGCCATGCAAATGAGCCTCTTTCCTCTTGTGCTCTTCTCCTCACGGCGATCATCGAGCAGGCAAAATTTAAACTGCAAACCGCACTTTTTTTTTTCCCTCAACTGACTCCACGGCGGGAGCACCATTTTAACCATTTTTCATGGCCACTAAACACAACAAGTCTCTCAGTCCACACAGAAAGCATTTCCAACGTCTAGGGCACAATTTTCCTTTTGCTACCCACAGTTTTCCACACTTTTCTTTGTCACAAACACTTTTAAAAGCTGGCAAACGCTGTAATTTGATGCAGGACAAGGGCACACACTCTCAGGCTTTACTGCTCCTTGGTAAACAGTTGGCATTTTAATAGCAGCACATGGATAACAACACACAGTGGCACATTAGTTAAACGTTGCTTCAGTTGTTCTGGGCTACCCACTGCCAGATAACCAAAACACTAGCCATTGTCTGAGCGATCTGTCTTACATTCCTCCCTAAATTCCAAACCCAAATCCTCAGCAGTGCCTCCATTTTTGTAACCCCCACCCAGGTATGCCGTTTCCATCTTGACAGCTCTACCTGGTGGGCTGGGTTTGGGGAGAAATATGTCACTCAGCACATTGGCTAGGTTTGGCTACTCTGCAACAGGGGCACCCAAGCAACCCCGGACAAAGGAAGCAATAACTGTAATGTCCAGTACCAGAAGTGGGATTCTAAAGTGTGGCATTTATTCACATCCAACAGAATAAACAAAGCATATATGGACCCCCACGGGGCTACACTCCTTGTAATGCAGATTTATGGAGATTAGAACACATCCTATTCACCTTAGCCCTCAGGCTCTGAAACACCCTGGGCACACAGCCCAAACTTGTACGCTGCTCTGGGTTTTCCCTGGCTCGGCTCCCTTGCCAGCCCTTTGAACACTTTCCATATAGCATGGAAACATTTATTGGTGGCTCCATAACCACCTATGAGCACAGTCTTCCTCATTAATCCCACGTCTGGGTACTTTCCTCAGGCACTGGCCAAGTACCTGAGAGAAAGCAACAGGTGTCCCAAAGTAAACCCGTACAGGTGAACTTGGTTACTACTGATGGGGGGGGGGTCTCCCACCTCTCGCTCCCATAATTCATACCTGGCCATTTCTCTGGACTGTAACACCTCATCCTTGAAAACACTTTGCTATGTAGATTCTCTTTAAATGTATTCACATTCAGTCTACTGTCTTTACATCCCATTTGTGCTAAACTTGAACATACTTAATAAGTGGCTGTGTCCATTACTCTAGACCCCCCAGTGAGTTAAGCAGTCCAATCCTCACATCTTCCAAACTGTACTTGGCTGTCTTTTTCCTAACCCCTCAGTAACAGTCACTTTAGTTTCATCTTGTTTCAGGTGAAAACACATTGGCCCTATAGCAGAGCGAACTCACCCCTTGGTTGCAGGTGCCCCACAGGTGTTTTCTCCTCAAAGAAATCTCGTCCAGAACTTCTGATGCCTCGGCACGAACTTAACTCAGGCAGCTTCTTGTTCCCTAGCTGGACCAGGGGAGTTGCCCCTGGAAACAGGCTGATTGCTTCCCCCATCCCTGCAGGGATGGCGCCCTGAACCACTGAAAGCGGTCTCTACCACTTCACTGGGCTCTTCTTGTGTTCCTCTTCAGGTGAGAACACACACCTATGCAAAAGAAAATAGCTCTTTGACAGAGCTTAGGACTCTGAGGGCCTGCTTACAGCAGAGCACCTCCTTCCTCTACTACAGACTGCAACAGACTCTACTGAACTAACTTCAAATTCCCCAACATTCTACTCTAACCTCCAACTGCAACATTCCAGTGTGGCTTATGCAGCTGCGACAGTTCTAAAATGATGTCATCCCTCAGTCTCAGCTGAGACTGAGAACAGAGTGAGACAGTGTGAAATCCATTTAACTGGAGTTTCACAAGCTGCCTTCCCTGCCTACCACTAGGTCTAACTGGGATTCTAGTAACCCCGGGTAACAGGGGGGTTACATGTTTTTTACCAGAATTGAGTGGGCTCTGCAGAGGACCCATAGAAAAGGGGGAGTGCCTGCCAGTGAACTGAATCGAGTTCGATTAGAGCATATTTTGAAGTCTGCCAGGTACTCTAGTGTGATGATATTAAAACTGAAGTTACAAGATAGGAGGGCAAACCTTCCTGAATCTTGCTACCTTATGAAAGAGATTCGCGAAGTGAAAAAGGATGAAGAGGGGTGGGAGCTCTGTGCTGGAGTTGCCCATACGAGTCAGACCCCTGATCGAAGTGATGAGTCTGAACTACAACAGATGAGGGAACTAATTAAAGAACTGAAAGACATGAGTGCCAGTCAACAAGCTGCCGAGGCGTCGAAAGATGCAAACCCTTGTCAAGCACCTCTCAAGCAAAAGAGTGAGATCCCGAAGGGAGGGGTGGGGGGTGCATGTCATTTCCTCTGAAACCCAGACAGAGAGTAATCTTTTGGAAGACGTATGAGAATTGTGGGTCTTGGTAGGAGACCTTATTCAGGCCACTCAAGTAGCTGACTCCTGGAGAGGCTCAGGAAGCCGGGAAAGCGAATCCCAGATCAGAGAGGGACTCCGGGACTTGCCTACCACACCTAAACAGGGGAATGGCTCTCCTCCTCCTAGAGACTCTAAAGAACCCATCTTTTGTTACCACTGTGGAGAAGATGGGCATACCCAGCCCAACTGCAGTTTGCCTGAGAATCTGAGAAAGGTTACTACAAGGCTACTGGCATTGATTCGGCAAAGTAATATAAGGCCTCAAAATGGGCCTATGAGAAAGGCTTATTCCTCTAAGACTGCCATAAAACAGACGTCTTAGTCCCCTTCACCTGATTGGTCCGAGGTGGTAGGCCTATCAATGAAGACCACCATAACAGTTAATGGTGTATCTGCATGAGGGCCGTGCTCAACAGCGGATCACAAGTGACCACAGTGTTTCAAAATTGGTACCAAAAACACCTGCCTGATGTGCCTCTGCAGCCCCTGGAGGGTCTGCATGTGTGAGGGTTAAGGGAAAAGTCTTCCCCATACTTGGGATATATTTGGATCTGGCTGTCTTTCCCTACTGCAGTGGCCGGAGTGGATGAACAAGTAGAGACGCTGGCTCTGGTGTGTCCCCCTTACAGGATTGTATGATGGGGTACCTTTGCTCATTGGAACTAATGCCCACATGTTTGGAAGACTAGTGCAGTTGTGTCAAGAGAAACAAGGGCAACAGACTTGGTGGGCCCTGAGAATTCCAGCCTTGATAAAGATGGCCTATGACCTGCAGAAACAGACTACCAAAGCAGACAGAGACAAACCGGTGGGGACAGTGTGGAAGAAAGATCCTGACTCTCTAGTGCTAGCATCCAGCGCTTGATACACCATTCACGGAGAAGTTCGTCTTCAGAAGGATGTGAAAAATAAAATATTGATGCTAGACACTCCTGGTGAAGGGAAATTGCCAGAGGGGTTGTTGGTTAAACCCAGTATTCTACCTGCTCTTGCCCATGCCTATGCATGACGAGTGATGGTTCAGGTTCGAAACATGTCAGATTGAGAAGTCTGGGTGAACAGAGGGTGTACACTGGCTACAGTACACTGTGCAGACACTGCAGTATTACCCAGCCTCAAGCATTCTGGTAGAAAGGAGGAAGTGACCCCAGACCTATTTGACTCCGGTGATTCCCCCTTGTCTGTTGAGTGGAAGACTTGAATTAGCAGGAAACTTGCCCAGAGGGACCAGGTGTTTTCGCTGAAAGAATGGGATGTGGGATGCGTCTGTGTTGCTGAGCATAATATTCAGCTGCATGATGATAGACCTTTCCGGGAGCAGTTCCGCCGCCTTGCCCCAGCTAATATAGTCGATGTTCGGAAGCACCTACAGGAGATGCTAGCTGCCGGTATTATTCAAGAGTCAAGGAGTCCCTACGCATCCCCCATCATAGTTGTGTGCAAGAAGAATGGGTCCATGAGAATGTGTGTAGATTATTGGACCCTAAACCGGCGGACAATCCCAGATCAATATACCATGCCACGCATAAAGGATGCCCTGGACTGCCTGAACGGGAGTCAGTGGTTCTCAGTACTGGATCTCTGCAGTGAATATTATCAGATTCCGATGGCCCCGGAGGACTGTGTGAAACAGCCTTCATCTGTCCTTTGGGGTTCTACGAATTCCTGAAGATGCCACAGGGAATTTTGGGTGCCCCTGCCACCTTCCAGGGATTGATGGAACATGCGGTGGGAGACATGAACCTGTTGGAATATTTAGTGTACTTGGATGATGTCATCATTTCTGGATGCATGCTAGAGGAATGTGAGACCAGACTGTTCAAAGTCCTTGATGGTTTAGAAGAATTTGGCCTCAAGTTATATACAGACAAGTGCCATTTTTTTTAAAACATCTGTAAAATATGTGGAACATATAATGTCAGCTGAGGGGATACAGATGGACCCCAGTAAAAGGGAGTCTCTGACCACCTGGCCCCAGCCAACCAACTTAAAAGTGCTACAGCATTTCCTGGGGTTCTGCAACTACTATTGCTGATTCATTAAGGACTATTCGAAGGTAATCTGACTGCTCCAGAACCTTACCCAAGGCTATCCTCCTACCAACCGCAGATACAAGAGGGGGTACTTCAAGGAAGAAGAAAAGGTGTATTTTCGAACAGGTGAACCCTTTGGGACCTGTTGGATCCCCGAGTGTGAAGCGGCGTTCTTTCAAATCATCTATAAGCTTACCCACGCCCCAGTCCTTGTATATGATGATGCCACAAAGCCGTATGTCCTGCACATAGATGCCAGTCTGAAGAGGCTTTGGACTGTGTTATACCAAGAATATGAAGATGGTCTGAGACCTGTGGCTTTTGCTAGTCGCAGCCTGACACCATCCGAGCGAAATTATCCGGTTCACAAGTTGGAGTTCCTTGCACTAAAGTGGGCTATAGTCGATCAGTTTCATGAGTACCTCTATGGGGCCAAGATATTAGTAAATACTGATAACAACCCTTTGATGTATGTACAGACTTCAGCCAAGTTGGACGCCACTGGGCACCGATGGCTTTCTGCCCTGTCAACTTACGATTATGCGGTTGAATACCAGCCTGGACGGAACCATATTGATGCTGATGTCCTTTCACGGTGGCCAAGTTCCAAAGACAATTGGGAGAGGCTGTCTGAACCTTCTATTAAAGCTCTGTGCCAAAAGTTTGACAAAGATGAGCAACTGTCTGCAGACACCATGGACTGCCTGGTGGACTGCTTGGGGCCCCCCGATACTTGCATACCTGCCGCCTATTGTCATTTCTCTGCATCAGATATCAGTGCTTTGCCACAGTTTGATAGTGACAGCATTCAGTGGGCTCAATCCCAAGACCTCATGATTCAGCCCGCACTTGACGCCCTGTGTGCGGGGAAGGATGTGTCTAAATTACGTTCTACTGACTTATGGACTGCATTGTTATTCAAGAAAGGGCCCCAGATTAAAGTTTTGTGATCAGTTATTATATAGACAGTAGATCGTCAAGGTCAAGTGGACAGGCAGCAGTTGGTCCTACCCATGGCTTTCAGACAGCTTGTACTGATGTCTCTCCATAACCACATGGGACACCTCAGTATTGACCGGACTCTCGACTTAGTACATTCCTGATTCTATTGGCTGAAAATGGGGGCAGATGTTGAACATCATGTCAAAACTTGCAGTCGCTGCCTTCAACGGAAAACTTTGCCCCAGAAAGCTGCCCCACTTGTCAGCATCCTACCAGCGCCCCCATGGAGCTGGTTTGCATAGACTTCCTGTGTCTGGAACACGATCAAAAGAACATTGGTAATGTACTGGTAGTAACTGATCATTTTACCCGATACGCATAAGCTTTTCTGACCAAGGATCAAAAGGCCACTATGGTGGCCAAGGTGCTGGTAGAAAAGTTCTTTGTTCGCTATGGTGCACCCCAATGTATCCATTCCGACCAAGGAAGAGACTTTGAAAGTAGACTAATCAAAGAAATGCTCTCCCTGTGGGGGGTGCAAAAGTCCAGAACCACTCCCTTTCACCCTCGTGGGTACGCATCCCCAGCCAGAGCGCTTTAACAGAACCCTTCTGGATATGTTGGACACTCTCCATCCTAAAGACAAATCTAAGTGGAGTCAGTAGATTAACACCTTAGTACATGCTTACAATTGCACCAAAAGTGATGGTACTGGATTCTCTCCCTATCGTCTCATGTTCAGGAGGGAAGCCCGGTTGCCTGTAGATGTTTGCTTTGGGGTCTCCCCAGATGGGGTCCGAGCTGAGAACTATTTACAATATGTACAGAAACTGAAAGCTCAATTGAACCATGCATACCAACTGTCTCGAACAATGGCTGCCAAACGAAACCTAGCTAACAAAGAGAGACATGATCGGGTAAAGGCTCAGGAGTTGTTGCCTGGGGATCAAGTGCTATTATGTAACTTGGGACTGCATGGCAATCATAAAATCACTGATAGGCGGCACCATCTCCCCAGTGTAGTACTTGGCAAATTGGATGATCTGCTGGTGTACAAAGTGCACCCAGAAAATGACTCTAAAGCTGTCAAGACCATGCACAGGAACCACCTACTGCCCACCGGCCAAGTGATCATTGATGCTGAACTGACAAGTGCTGCCTCACCTGGATCAGTGACTCATGCTGCCGCTAAAAAGAGACAGTCATCCTGTCCCAGTTGTTCCAGACCCAGGGCCTCCCCCCCCCCCACAGGCCCAGAATGATAGTGACTGTCAGTTTACCTCTGATGAAAGTGAGTGTGACAATGCTTATTATCCTTCTTATGAACTGAGTCAGTTGTTCAGAGGAAACCCTATGCATAATTATGGGGATGAGGCTGGGCCTTCAGGACTGTATAAACCCCCAGTTTCTTCCTTGGTACCAATGCCCCTGAAAGTGAGGTGCAGAGTATTATGTCCAAAGTAGCAGAGTTCTTGTGTCTAGTGGAACTGTTTGAGTTACCCAAGGAAGAATCCGATGTAGTAAATCTCCCTGGTGACATACCAGAACCTGCAGAACAATATGACAGTGTTGACAGCACTTATTTTGTACCACCAAGTCAAACTGTGGCAGAGTATCCTCAGGATGAGCAACCTGGGCCCTCTTCAGAAGACAATAATGAGCAAAGTATTGTGGAAACAGAATCTACAGAGCAAGGGGTGGATAGTGTTCCCAATCTGGACATTTCTACCAGTGCAGAGGCATCCCTCACTACAGGAGAAGAAACCAATGCCAGTGTTGACTGCCCTGAGCCTGCGTCTGTCCCCCCCCCAGAAAATCTGGATGAGCTGTCAAGACAGTGATGCGCCTTAGCTATGACTCCCCTGAGAAGCCTGTGGATTTGCTTCTCAACGTTGTTCACAAGGGTGTTTATGTTTCAAAGAGCTCACTGCCCAAACTGAGCCTGTCTGCCACTTCTAAGTTAATTGTTCTTCCCTCAGAACCTGGTGCCCCTGCCCCATCTAGCCCTAAGTTAGCAGCTAGGGATGGGCCCCCATCTATGTTATTCAAAGTGCAAGAAACTATTACGTGAATAAATAATGTTATTGTGTAGTTCGTAGTAATATCAGTGTTGCAATGTATGGAAAATGCAAAGTTGTTATTATGAATATAGTATGTGTATAGAGAATACTGAATGAGTATAGTAATGTGATAAGTTTACGTTTTACTGATGCATCAGTCATTCTATTATCGTGTATAGTAATTTCACGCATATGACGTATAGTATATTGTCTTTTCCCATGCTATTGTGGTATAGACTTGACGCGGATGCCAAGTTCTTTCTAGGCGGGGAAGGGTGTAACCCTTCCCTACAAATGGGGGTTCCCAAAAGTCTTCCTTGGGCTTGCCTAAATGCCCACTGCCAGGCTGGCGTTGTGTCCTAGCAATTTAAAAGTGTTTGCATGTGAGTGCTCTGTTAGCCTCCATGCCTGTCTCTTTAAGAACTGCCTATTTCGTAGTGTATAATTAATCTGGGTAGGGGCCGAGTAGTTTCAGGCTTGAGTCCTGCCCGGGCTGCAGTGTTATCGCTCCATTCTGTCGTCGCTAACTGCGCAGAGGAAGCCCTACAGGGATCTGTGACTGTTTACTGATTATCTGCTTTAATAGTAAAATATTGTAGTTTGTCTAACCTGCCTTCATTTGCAGCATGGACATTTCTGTTAATCACCACCATCTTGGTTCTGGACTGACAGTTTGGACCAATCAGTACCTTTGGGGACCCTAAAATGGAGTCAAGGGGGTTACACATGCTTCTTGTGGTCTTACAGACCATTGGATTCAAGCTACTGTACCATTCTTGCGTGCTGGTGAGTGTTTTTTGCCCCAAGACTTTAGGAGTTTAAATAAAGGTTACTGAAAAAAAATGAGTCATTTGTCTTATTGTAGAAAAAAATAAGCTTAGTTCATACTGTTTACAAGTAGCTGAAAAACTGTATTTCTCAAGGGGAAACCAGATAACGTTTGAACATTGAAATAAACACAAAACAGTAAGTGGAAGCTGCATTCCTTAAATGAGAACTGCACTGAATCTGCAAGTAAGTTTTTCACAGTAGAAGCCAATTTTTAAACACTGGTTCAAAATCTGTAATTGTTCCATATGTACGACTGTTTAGTTATCCCAGTGTGTGTCTCTGATTTATGCACAGCATAGAATTGTATGATGGTACATTATGTCACTTACTCTGTTCGTCCATTGTTGGCACAATGCATCTGTGTCCTACCACAGAACTCTGTGGCTGGAAGGGACATAAACTACATCATACAGTTCTAAAATAGTACTTACCAACTGAGTGTAAATCAGAAATCTCCACTGTGGTTACTGAAAGGCCTGTAAAGATCAAACAATAACAAAACTACAAATAGTTCTTTATTCAATCAATCAATCAATCAAAATCTTTATTTAACCAGGCAATCACCGTTGAGCAATGCTTATTTTTGAGGTGGACCTGGGTTTTTTCAATGAGAAATCAATATACAATAGTTACAGTATACACGATAAGTAAACAGTAGCAGACATAGACAATAAAGCTATGTAAATACAGTATGTATATATATATATATATATATATATATATATATATATACACACACACACATATGTGTAAATGTAGGTCAAGGGATACAACAAATTATACACAGACAAAATTTATACAGGCTATATATTGATCCAAAGACAGGTCAAGGGATACAACAATTATGTGCAGAACAAGAAATATACAGGATATATATAGAGATCCAAAGATAGGGGTTAAGACAAGGTGGGCTTTGGAGATAACATTCAAGCGGAGGGATTCAGCAATGATTAGAGGTACCAAACAGGTCAACGAGATCAGGGGCGGGAGGTAGGAAAGAAGGACTCTAGTAGATCAGGGAGTAAGGGATAAGGAAGAGGGACAGCACAAGTGCCAAGGTAGTGTGGCTATATCAAACGAAAGGTATGGTATGGGCAAGGAATGGAAGAAGGTTTGGAAAGAAATACCAGACCCAGGGTCCAAGGGATAAATACTAGTGGGTAGAAAGAATAGGGTTAATGGGAGGGGAGAAGAGGAAAAGAATAGTGGGTAGGACCAATCCAGGTGCATTCTGCAACAGGAGAGCACTCGGAGTGCTCTAGGATATTAAGAGGCTTGTGAGTCAGAGGTAACAGGTACAAGATTCCTTGTTATGATGTAGGTATAAAGTTTTGAATGCTGCTGTGCTAATGGGGTGAGTTAATTTCAGGGTTTTTTGCAAATTATTCCACAATAGAGGCAACACATAATTTAAGGACGCCCTGCCGAAATGTGATCTGGCCTTATAAACATACAAGGAAACATAGGAGGTACTTCTCAGAGCATACTTGCCAAGTGTGCATAACTGTAGACAAACAGAGATATAATGGGGCAGTTTTTTTTATAATGGCTTTGTAAGTCCAGATCATGGCATTTCTCTGACATCTGTAACTGAGGGATGACCATCCCACTGCCTTATACAAGGAACAGTGATGGGTGGAGTATAGAAGACCTGTGATAAACCTTAAAGCGCGATGATAAAGCGTGTCAAGTTTGGCAAGTGCACCAGCAGGTCCTTGGCTATAGAGGAAGTCTGCATAGTCTAATAAGGAGAGAAAGGTATTATAGACCAGTCTCAACTTGGTGCCCTTGAAAGAAGATTGTTGATCCTAAAGCAAAGAGCAAATCTCTAAGTTTCTTTGCCAGCTCTTCTATGTGATCAATGAAGGAGAGTCTATGGTTGATCATTCCCCCAGATATTTGAATTTAGTAACATATTCCAGCTGTTCACCTAGGATAGTAGTGATCTGTGGGAGCATCCCAACGGTAGCAGAGTTAGGTGCATGAGGGAAAGGCGAGAAGAACATTGCTTTGGTTTTCTTAGCATTTAGAAGCAACTTCTGGTTTAGGAGTTGAAGCTGCAGCAGACTGAACTCACACTGAAGGGCTTTACAAGCAGCATCAGGGGTAGGATTACTAGCGTAAAGCACTGTGTCATCCACGAAAATATTTATTTGTGCGTTTTTGATGGTAGCATCGATATTGTTAATATAGATAGCGAAGAGCAATGGACCTAGAATGGAGCCTTGTGGAACACCCCTCAAAAGGAGTTTTAAGGGTGAAACATCCCCTTCCGCCCTCACTTGCTGAAGTCTGCCTGAGAGGTAGTTAGCAAACAAATCTCAAGGATAATGAATCCAACACAATGTTCCAAAGGGACGAAATGAACAGGCTATGGTCTATAGTGTCAAACGCCTTACTTAAATGTAGAAATAGTGCTCAAAGTTTTTATTATCCAGTTCACATTGCCAATCATTGGCCACCTTGGCTAGAGCTGAGATTGTACTATGCTGTGCTCTAAAGCCTGATTGTAGCGGGTTGAGCAGCTTCACAGACTCCAGGTAATTCCGAAGCTGAGTGCACACAATTTTCTCCAGCAGTTTAGACAGGATTTGGAGTAATGAGATTGGCCTGTAGTTATTAAGGTCACTGGGATCTCCAGACTTAAATAGGGGGATCACATATACTGTTTTCCAGATGGGAGGAAGGTCACCCTGGGAAAGGGATAAGTTAAACAAGTATGTAGTCGGGAATGCTAAGACTCGGTAGCCAACCTTTAAGAAATGTGGATCTACGAGTTCGGCTCCAGCACTTTTTCTAATATCTAACTGTAGCAGAAGATCTTCGACTTCTTTCAGGGATGTAGGCTGGAGGGAGAAAATTGGGTTATAGATAGGTGTTCCTTGAATATCTTCACCAAATTGTGAGCGAAGAGTACTGGCAGGAGAGGTGTAGAAGGCTAGTCCTGCAGTGGCAAAGTGGTTATTGAGTGCATCAAGGATTATCGGAAATTATGGTGTCACCAATAGAAATTTTTTTTTTATTGTTTATTCTTTATCTTGGTGAGACCTCTGTCGGCTTTCAGCCCTGATCACAGCCCCTGGGACTTCCACCCCCATCTATTGCCACTACCTCCCCCAGTTACCCCCATCTTACCCCCAGAGAGCGGGGCCATGGCACTGGACCCCATATCCAAGCCACAGGACAAGTATCTGGTCGGGGGAGTGCATTGATGGCAGGCTAATTGAAGCCCCAGGTAGGGCTTCACTTAGACAGAGGACCCACCCCGCCTGTTCCTTTTTCCATTTTTTCTGCAGGTGGGGACTTGCAATGATGCCAGTGTCAGCCCTGCCTCCCTATGTTATGAGTGCCGGTAGCCTGAGTGACTCCTGGCCTCCACTGGGGGTCCTCCTTGCACCAGGCATTTCCCCACCCTTCCCCGTAGAAGGAGAGCAGTCCATAGAATGCTCCATCCTTCTCCCCCGGCTGACCCTCCGACGAACCGGGTCCGTTCTCGAACCTGGGTCACTGGCGTTGCAAGCAGAAATCCAACCGCTGCGCCAGTGAGCCGGCCCACCAATAGAAATTTTAGCAGGTAGGGAATTACCAGAGGTATGACCTTCTATGTCCTTGATTATTCTCCATAATTGGGAGGAACACGTACATGAGGGGTCAAGTTGTGAGCGGTAAAAAATTAGCCTTTGCTTCTCTAACCAACTTGGTACAAAGGTTCTGCGCCCTCCTAAATAAATTCCAGTCATTTGTGAGTTTGGTTTTGTAGGCAGTTTTCCAGAGCACATCCTGGCTCTGCAAAGCATCTTTCAGATCCTTCGTAAACCACCAGCAGGGTTTATTTCTGACACAAACTTTCACCAGTGGTGCATGCTTCTTTAGAGCCCCTAACACAATTTCATAAAAGGTGTCATATGCCGTAGTCAGACATTTTGCTAAATAAAAGTCCTGCCAACGCAAGGAAACTCTGAGCTCTGCAATATACCCACTGGGATCAAAGTTACATCTACTCCTTTTAAAGGTACATTTAGGTGTAGATGATGGTTTATAGGATGACCTTACACATGCAATAAAACAGCGGTCACTAATGTCAGAGAAAAAGACACCAGCATGAGAAAATAAATGAGGCTTGCTAACTAAAATGATGTCCAGCAAAGTACTATTAATAGGGTTAGTCTTGTTAGGACGTGTGGTTTCATTTATAAGCTGGGACAAGCCAAGGGAATCACGGAATGGTTTAAGAGGAGTGGATGCACTGGAAGACAGTCTAGGTTGAAATCCCCTAATATGATGGACTCTGAAGACCTAGGACCCAGAATGTTACCTAAATGTTTCATAAGCTATAATCCAGCAGACGGGGGCCCGTAGCAACCTATTACACAAAGTGAAACTCCGGTTGAGATTTCGACTTTTAGAGACAGACTTTTGAACTCATTAGGAACGGCGGTAGAGTCGATGATAGAGACCGGGAATTTATCCTTAACATATACGGCCACTCCTCCACCTCTAGTCTGCCTGTCCACTCTAAACAGAGAGTAGGAAGGGAGGTTCACTTCATTGTCCTTGGTTGCTGGTTGAAGCCAAGACTCCATGACTACCAAAACATCTGGAGTGGTATGACATATCCAAGCCTGGATGGATGTCATTTTTTTTTAATAAGCTGCACACGTTGATGTGCATAAAGCTTATACCCTTAAGATTTTGTAAATCTGTTGGGGATTCGATGGTTACTGGGGGGGGGCCATGATTAAGTTCAACATTACCTGAACACAACAGTAGTAGGAGCAAAAGTTTCCTGAGGAGACCTAGAAGGAATTTGGATATTTTAACCCATTCTCGTTTGCAGGGTTCATAAGAGGTAATCTGGGGAGCCCTAAGATTAATATCTAGCAGGCCTATATAGCAATACCTTGGTGGAGAAAGACAAAGGGAATTGGGAAATGTAAGCAGAAAGAGTCATACCCCCTGGGGACAATACAGTAAGAGTTACTGCCTGCCGTGGCAGCTGTATGACCAACTGCAGAATGGGGGGTTTAGGGCACATACAAGGTAATCAATACAGTTGAATATATACAGGTAGGCCAGCAAGAAGTGAGTGCTGCACTCCACCCTAGGAGACAGCTGTGTGTGCATAATTGATTCTAAGGAACATAAGAGCAAGGACGAGCAAAAGAGCAGATAAAGCACCTTTATTACAGGACCATTGCCCAGCGTGCACTAATAGAGTTATCGGATCCTAACACCAATTAGCGGAGGAAGGAAATGTATACAGTTCCTTTGAGTTTCCAGTTAACTAAATATGGTAGCATTTAGTGGAGTTCTCCTGGTTACATAGAAACATAGAATTTGACGGCAGATAAGGACTGTCTTACTCAGGCAAAATTACAGAAATTATATCTTGTGTTCTTGGTTTAGATGTTATTTTCAATAAGACAAGAGTGACAGTAAGACAATGCAAGCTGTGATACCTACAAGCAATGGGAGACTAATGTGACAATATTTTAGCCAATAGAGGATAGTGTAAGAGGACTGGCCGGGGGATTGTGAGCATTTAAAGGTGGCCTAGGGAAGGGGTGGGGGAAAATTTAACATAAAGGAGTCCCATTCCAGCGCAAAATTCCGGAGTTAGCTGAAAGTTAAACGTGGTCCAGTCAGAAGAGTGCAGAAATGATTCACCAGGAATGGCACACTGTACAACAAGTTGCTCATCTCACGGTGCATCCGGGGGGGGGGAGGTGGTCATAAGGGAGAACACATAATAAAGTACATACACAAAGTAGCATAACAGTTGACAGATTAAGTAAACAGATTAATGGTGTAGGCATACAACATACTACACAATATACACATAACAAAAGTTCTTAAAAACAAGTTCTACTGGAAAAATTACTTGAAGGTTCAGTGCAGTTCTCCCGTAAATGGCTAAATTGTGAGAGATTACTGTGGAATGTAACAGTTGAAAAGAAATACTTTTTCATTAATAGAGGCAACAGATATCGTTAGACAGTTCTCCAAAAAGTTAAATTGTCTTTTTTTCTTCTTGTTTTTGTTCTCTGATTTGTTTCTGTTTTCAAAACAAAGAAACCGTTGCCATGGTGATGCTTGGGCAAGCTGAGGGTCAGCGCACTGTGCATGCAGGTTCAGTCAGAGAGGCCAGCAGGTAAATACCATTATAATCATCTGGTTATAACAGCAAATTATACCCAACCTTCCCTATGAAAAAACAGCCACCAGTTATTACATGAATAACACACGTGGTGGTGGTAGCTTGGCAGAAGACACCAGGAGAAAGGACTGCTGTGTGACTGGACTTCTCTGCTGGGACTATAGTAGAAGAACTTTTGCATTTGACCTTTAATTAAGGGTAAAAAAACTAACATACAAAAAAAAAAGTGTGTGTTTGGGTTAACTGAACTGAATGGTAATCTGAAGAGTTATCTAGGTGTAAATCTCAGGTGACTGAAAGGACTTAACTGCTGTGAGGTTTAAATTACTTGTAGAAAGATCTGGTAAGTAGGGGGAGTGGCTTAGCTAGAAGGAAGCTACATTTAAAAGACTGCCTTAGAAAGTTTCTGCTAGTAGCTTGGCAGAAAACACCAGGAGAAAGGACTGCTGTGTGACTGGACTTCTCTGCTGGGACTATATTGCCCTCCTTCCCACCCAAAGCTAGTTGTATTTTTATAGGCACAGGATTTAACTGACAACAGGAACTTCCTGTTTAGGGGCAGGAAGTGAGTGATCACAGAACCACCAAGGACCCACCATCCTAGAAGGGCAAGAGTAGCTCTCCGGCCCCCTCTAGCTGCTGGAGGTCTGCTTGAGCAAGTAAGTGGTCTACTGTGAAATATAGGATATTCTTGTCTCAGAACAGGACAATCAGGAGCTTAAAGGGCACACAGGCAGAAAGTAAGAGAGAGAGAAAAAAAACAGAGGAAAGAGTAAAGATTGCAAACAGTTAAGGGCCAGAAATAGACATGATTGGAGTGGTGCAGTGCAGTGGCTGTGGAGCAGCAGTCTTCCGGGAGATGTTCTGGAGGATCGCGGTGTTGTCCCATCTGCAGGCACCTTTCTGGGCTGGGAGTAGTTGCTCATCTCCAGGCTGAGGTTGGCCAGGATTTGTGGGACCTCCTCTTCCATCCAGGGACCACCAGTGCCACTGCCGCTGCCTCAGAGGTTGCCAAGAAAGAGGAGCGTTGGACCACAGTGGGCTCAGGGAGGGTGAGGGTGGTGGAACAGAGGCACATCCCTCCCATTGTACCTCTCCACAATTCCTATGCCATTCTGGCAAAGTGTGGTTCCTCTATGGAGGCATCCACAGTGGAGACCAAGGAGGATGCTGGGAACCTCCACAGAGGAGACCCACAGGAGGGTGGCAGGGGACCTTGCAGGGGAAGGAAACAACTCCTGGTGGGGGACTCCATTGTTAGGAAGGTAGAACTGCGGGAGGAAGGGGAGAGGGAGGTAAGGTGCCTGCCTGGCGCCATGGCTTGGAGGGACAGGGAGTGAATCCTCAGGATTGCCAGAGCAGCTGCACAGGGAAGGGAGCTGGATGTCATTGTCCACCTAGGGACAAATGATCTGGCTAAGAAAGGGATTAGAGAAGTGCAGGAAGAGTTTGTGGAATTGGGGAGGGGCCTTGGTCAAGTAGCACATGGTGGCAATCTCGGAGGTGCTACCCATCTATGGCATAGGAGAGGCTAGGGTGTTCCGCACCATGGGATTCAATCAGTGGTTGAAAAACTGGTGTGGAGCTCAGGGATTTGGCTTCATTGGGGACTGGGGGTCCACCTGGAGTGATGCAAGCCTATACTGGCATGATGGGCTGCATCTGTCCGGGAGGGGAACCAGGATCCTAGGTGATAGGTTTAAATGCTCTATTGGCAAGCTTTTAAACTAGCCAAGGGGGGAGGCACTGGAAAGGAGCAGGAAGCTCTCGCAAATGCAACTGCCGCTAGCCTAGTGTAAAAAAAAAATATATATATATATACTCTGTTTGACAATGCTCACTGAGCGGCTCCCCCCCCCTTCCTTTCCCTACTAATTCCTCCTCCCTATCTCCTCCCTTCTACTCTCCCACCAGCTCTCCCCGACCATAAGTTTTGCACCTTTTGTTATCTTTGCTTCGTTGGAGATTGTATTCTATTGTAACAAAATTGTAATTGAACTGTAACTTTTTGTTTGTAGTACTGTGTCCCTTGTACTACTGTTCTGATGTCCTCTTTGTGACGAGGTACCTTTGTAAATGAGCCTCTGGCTCAAAGGTTTCTAAACTGATGTTTAACTAAATAAATAAATAATCTAGCCCCCAAATAATCACGGTAGTATGCAAACACCAATATAGAGGTGTTGATAGGAGAAGAGCAGGGTAAATGGAGAAAGTGACAAAGGCAAGAAGGACAGGATGGGGCAAAAGGGAGTAAGGCCATCAGGAAATGGAGGGTAATGAGTACCAGTGCCCGAAGTCTGGGCAACAAGCTCCTGAGCTGATGGCCTTAATGGAAGAGGGATGCCTGGATATCGTAGCAGTCACAGAAACATGGTACACAGAGAACCATGACTGGGATGTTAACATACCAGGGTACATAACCTACAGGAGAGACAGGCAGGGGAGAAGAGGGGGAGGAGTAGCTCTCATGAAGGAAGGGATAAAAGCAACTGAACAAAACAGTAAACAGGGAGGAGGGGAGGCACTGTGGGTCACCTTGGAGACTGGAAAGGGCACCACAATCCGCACAGGGGTTGTGTACAGACCCCCATGTCAGGGGGAAGGAATGGACAAGGATATGATAGAAGGCATTCTTAGAATGGCAGAGAAAGGGGAGATACTGTTGATGGGAGACCTGAATATGCCAGATGTTAACTGGAGCACATTTGCTGCAGCCACATCCAAGAGCAGGGCCATTCTTGATGCCCTACAGGTGGCAGGCATTAGACAGCTAGCTTCGGAACCCACTCGTGAGGGAGCAATCTTAGACCTTGTACTCTCAAACGGTGCAGTGAGAGGATCTCAGATCTAGAAGTGGGTTGCCATCTGGGGACAAGTGACCATCAAACAGTGTGGTTCACGTTAAACTCAGCTACAGAGTCAAGCCATACAAAAGTGAGGGTACTGGACTTTAGGAGGGCTGACTTTGGCAAGATGGGAGAGTGCCTCAGAAAGACACTAGCAAACAGGCTAGAAGGAGGTGTGGAGCAACAATGGGAATTATCAAAACTGCCATCACAGAGGCAACAAGCCTTTGTGTGAAGCAAATAAACAAATCAAACAGAAAGAAAAAGCCACTATGGTTCTCAAAAGAGTGGCTGTGAAAGTCAGGAAGAAAAAGATAGCATTCCGGAAGTATAAGGAAACACAGAAGGAGCAGGACAGAGAGCTGTACCAGTTAAGGCAGAAGAAAGCGGGAGGGAAGTCAGAATAGCAAAGACCCAAACTGAGGAAAAGATAGCCAACTCAGTTAAGAAGGGGATAAAACCTTTATAGGTACATCACTGATGAGAAAGACAAAGGAGGGATAGTGAGGCTGAACAGAATGAGCGATGGGTGGGCAGAGGGGACAGTGAAAAGAAGGAATACTGAACAATATTTCGCTCAGTATTCACAAAAGAGGAGGGGAAGTGCCTAATCCAATTAACAGAAGCACTCTTGATAGGGGGTCGATCCCAGTCCTTTCACAGAAGAAAGGGTTCTGAAAGAACTCCTAAAACTGAAGGTGGACAAAGCAATGGGTCCTGATGGAATTCACCCCAGAATTCTAAAAGAATTAAGGAGGAACTAGTGAAACCACTGGCTACTCTTTTAATAAATCATGGGAGGATGGTGTCGCATCTGAGGACTGGAGGAAGGAGGATGTGATTCCCCTTCACAAAAGTGGGTCCAAGACAGAGGCAGGAAACTACAGACCTGTCAGTCTGACCTCTGTGGTAGGGAAAGTGATGGAGTCACTTCTGAAGGAAAGAATAGTCGAGTACCTAGAGGTCAGTGGAGCACAGGACCCAAGGCAGCATGGGTTCACAGTGGGAAGGTCATGTCAAACGAATCTAATAGACTTCTTTGACTGGGTGACCAAAGTAGTAGACCAGGGAGGGGCTGTGGACATGGCCTACCTAGACTTTAGCAAGGCATTTGACACAGTCCCACACAAAAGATTAATAGTCAAATTAACCAGCCTGGGAGTGGGACCCAGGGTGGTAGCCTGGTAAAACATTGGCTGGACAACAGGACACAGAAGGTAATTGTAAATGGAGTCCACTCTGAAGAAAGAGGGGTTACTAGTGGTGGGCACTGTGAGGGTTCCAGATTGGGTCCAGTCCTTTTAATGTCTTCATCAGTGACATTGCAGAGGGACTGAAGGAAAGTATGCCTTTTGCAGATGACACAAAGATCTGCAACAGGGTTGATACACAAGGAGGCATGGAAAGGATGAAAAGGGACTTGGCAAGGTTGGAGGAATGGTCAGACGATGGCAGCTAGGATTCAATGCAAAGAAGTGCAAAATAATGCACCTGGGAAACAAGAACCCAGGGAAGAATACACAATGGGTGGGAGGTAGTAACAACAACAAAAAGGAAAGGGACCTGGGGTAATCATATCAGATGACCTTAAGGTTGCAAGCAATGAGAAGGCAGTAGGGAGGGCTGGGGGTATACTGGGATGTATAGGAGAGGCATCATCAGCAGAAAACAGGAAGTTGTTATCCTCTGTACAGACAGCTGGTGAGACCCCATCTGGAGTACTGCGTCCAGTTCTGGAGACCCCATCTCCGCAAGGACATAGACAGGATAGAAGCAGTCCAGAGGAGGGCAACTAAAATGGTGCAGGGTCTACAAGAGAAGCCGTATGAGGAGAGACTAAAGGAGCTTAATATGTATACCCTTGAGGAAAGAAGGGAGAGGGGAACATGATAGAAACTTTTAAGTACCTCCGTGGAATCAACAAAGTCCAAGAGGGTAGCATCTTTCAGAAAAAGAGACTTGCAAGAACAAGAGGACACAATTTAAAGATAGAAGGAGGGCGGTTCAGGGGCAATGTGAGGAAGTATTATTTCACAGAGAGGGTAGTGGATGCATGGAACAGCCTTCCTGAGGAGGTTGTGGGGTCTAAAACTGTGGGAGAATTCAAGAATGCATGGGACAGACATAAGGCAATTCTTGTGGGGGGTAGGAAGAAATAGGCTGTTGGTTAACTAGGATCTGCAGCCTATCCTGTAGGTAGGGAAATGGGCAGACTAGATGGGCCTAGCGGTCCTTATCTGCCGTCAAAGTCTATGTTTCTATGTTTCTATAGTGTGTGTAACAAGGTGTGTGTTCTGGAATAACCACGAGAGCAAAGCTCGGCAGGCTTATTTTATGCATGTATTTATTTATTGAAAACTTCAGAGAATTACCTGTGAGCACAAGTGCTCATTTACAAAGGTTCCATGGCAAATACATACTCACAAAACACACTGCTAGTACAATAAGCAGTTCCAGAGGAAATGCAGTCAGTCGAGTCGGGCTCAAAGCATTTAAGGCAGAACAAGTAAACACAGTTTTGAAAAAAAATCCATATATATTATTGTATAAAAAATCATAGGTAATGTACAGAGAGAAACCAAATAAAACTGTTTAACAGTTACAGTTGCTTATACAAGTATCACACACCAAGAGTCTGTATAAAATGCAAGTTACCCACCACACCATGTCTTATTTTATGTAATTGCTGGTCTCAAAATCTAGGATTACTAAAACAAATGTCCACCCTTAGTCCTCACAATAAAAAAAAAAAAAACATTTTGTCGAACCTCCTAAAATAAATACTCCTTTAAGTTCTGTAGGTAGTAATGAAAATGTCTTTGTAAAGAGAACCTTAGTGCTGAAACTGGTTTATAGTGTATGGTGGAATGTCGTTCTCCACCGAAATCCATTAGCTGGAAAATGATGTTCTGCTGCAGTAGTGACCTTCGTAGTGCAGCAGAACGACTTTTCATTTTACTGCAGCATGGATGTCACACAACACTGATCACAAAAGAAACTGCAGGCTCAACCAGATAACTGTGGTGGTGGTGGTGGTGGCGGCAGCACCATCACCCAAAATTTCACAGATAAGCAAAACTCTAGAATAGCAGGATCAACCAGATATATAGCATACCTTGTCATCACACACTGGACCCCTACATCCACCTCCCACCGGCAGCCCCAACCCCAGCACCTACCCGGGCCCCCCTGGCTCCACCCCTTCTGCATCCACCCATCCCTCCAAATCCTGCCCATCCCCTGCTCCACTACATCCTCCCCCCCTCTAAACGTACTTCCAAAAATATAACAACCTGCTGCCCTATGGTTAGAGCCTTAGTCATCCTACTACTCCTCTCTGGTAATATCCACCCTAATCCAAGCCCTGCCTCCACCACTCCACCTACCAGACCCTCTGGACTCCGCACTGCCTCTCTGAATACACACAGCCTGCCAAAGAAATCTGCAGCGCTTCAATGTTGGGCCACCCTTCACCAACCAGACATCATTGCCCTAGTGGAGACCTGGCTCTCCAAATCTACTCCTGACACCTTTGTCTCACTCCCCGGATACACCCTATATCGGGAAGACAGGGTAGGAAAGTGTGGGGGTGGCTGTGCATTCTACATCAATAATAACATTATTGGTCACATGCTCCCACCCTCCCAAACTCACAAATGGAGCACAAGCCCTCACCCTAAAAATCACACTGACCCCTCCAGTGGCACACTATACCTCACAGTCACCTACATACCCCCTAAGAACCAAAAGCCTGCTGTCACATCCCTCACCGAATACCTCTCTACCCTACCACACAATGCAGAGCAGACACTAGTAGGGGACCTCAATATCAACTGGCTTGTCCCCTCGGCCGCGCCAACAAAGGACTCGTTCTTGGCCCTTGACGTGGTCCAATTAGTTACCCAACCCACTAGACTTCACCCATCTACTTGTACCCACACCCTCCTGGATATCATTATCTCTAACCATCCCAACAAAATCCAGGATATAAAAGTACTTCCCAACTCCCTAAGTGACCACTGGCCCATCCTATTCCAGTGGACCTCTTCCACACCAAAACCCATAACCCAAACAACCTTCTGAAGGCGTCACCGCCCAGAAGGGTTAATAAAACTTAAACAGCTGCTCACCCAAATAGATTGGTCCCCCATTAATATAGCCCCCAGCGTCGACATTGCACTCAACCTGTTTACACAGGCCTTCACCAAGGCCTGTGACCTCTATATTCCACTCAACAAACTCCACACCAAAAGGCAACATGCTCGTTGGATAACCCCCTCCCTACTCCAAATGTTAAGAGACAGGGATAATCTCTGGCACAAAGCCACAGAATCTGGTAGGTTGGCAGACAGACAATCCTATAATGTCACTTAAGTGAGGAACAACTGAAGGGAGTCAAACCTGTGGGCCTTAGTACGATCAATGTAGTATCTAAGGGCCCTCTTAATGTCCAAACTGTGTAATCTCTTTCTCCTGAAGAAAAGTGATCAGTGAAGAATGCAGGGAGAGACATAGATTGGTTCAAATGAAAATCTGAAACCACTTTAGGCAAGAACCTCCTATTGGTTCTAAGGACCACCTTATCTCTATGGAATAAAATCAGGTTCCACTGACAGAGCTTGCAACTCACTGATATGTCTGGCAGAGGTAATAGCTACCAGAAACACAGTCTTCCAAGTCAAGTACTTAAGTTCTGCTGAAGACAAAGGTTCAAAAGGGGGTTGCATAAGCAGGGCAATGCAAACATTAAGATCCCAAGCAGGGGGAGGATCCCTAAAGGGGGGATTGGTATGAAGCAATCCCTTGAGAAATTTACAGAAAACAGGATGAGATGCCAGTGAAGAAGGTTTCCCTACTGACAAGAAAGCAGAAACAGCTGACAAGTGTACTTTGAGGGTAGCTGGTCTGAGGCCTAGGCCATTGAGGTGAACCATATAGTCCAGAACTGTAGACAATTCGGCAATGTCTGGAGATATATGCTTCTTGGAACATCAAATACTGAATCTCTTCCACTTAAAATGATAAGTTTTCCTGGTGGCAGGTTTTTGAGAGGCTTTGAGAATGTCCAGAACCCCTTGAGACAGGTGCAAACCTGCATACTCTCTCTCTTCAAGAGCCATGCCTTGAGATTGAGAGACCGAAGGTTGGGATACCAAATCCTCCCCTGAGAGGAGGTTAACAGACAGGGGAAGATAGACTGCTAGGGACAGCAAGAGAGGATACCAATGCTGCCTGGCCCAATCTGAAGCAATCAGAATCACTTTGCAAGATTGTGACCTTATCTTGACCAGGACTTTGAACATCAGAGGAAAAGGGGGGAAAGCATACAGAAATTTTCCCTTCCCAATCCAGAACCAGAGCATTCAGGGGAACTGAGCCCAAGACTGGGGGTCTGCAACAAAATAGAGGAAGTTGGTGATTGTCTGGGGCTGCAAAGAGATCTATCTCTGGAGGGCCCCATCTGGAAAAAATCACTTTTAACACTAGGGGGTCCAGGGACCATTCATGATGGCCCTGGGAAATCCTGCTCAATGCATCTGCTAGCACATTGTCCTTTCCTGGGAAGTGAACTGCTACCAGAGAGGCCTGAAGGGAGTAAGCCAGTGACCATATTTTTCATGGCTTCTGTGCACAAGGCCGTAGACCGAGTGCCTCCCTGCTTGTTGATGTACTACATGGTGGTAGTGTTGTCTGTCCTGACTTGAACCATCTTGTTCTTTACTGATTGTGAGAAAGCCTGTAGAGCCAGGTACACTGCCCTGAGCTCCAGAAGATAGATGTGGAGAAGAGACTCCTGAGGGGACCACACTTCCTGTGCTGTGAGAGCCTCCAAGTGGGGCCCCCAACCCAGGAGAGAGGCATCTGTTGTCAGGACCACATAATGAGACTGTGAAATGAATGGGACCCCTTGCCTGAGATTGTCCTGATCCTGCTACCATTGAAGAGCCTGGATCAGAGTCTGAGTCACTGAAATCAACTTGGTCAAAGGATATTTTTTATGAGACCAAAAAGCCCTCAGATGAAACTGGATGTCTCTCATCTGAAATCTGGCTCCTTGGACCACTGCAGTGGAAGCTGCCACGTGGCTCAGTAACTGAAGAAAGTGTCCTGCTGATCGAGAGACCAGAGGGTGGAAAGAGGAGGCCAGCTCCATAATGGCCTTCACCTTATCAAGGGAAGAAATGCCTTTGCTTTGACAGTGTCTAGTTCCACCCCTATGAAAGTCAATAGTTGTACTGGTTCGGGAACTGACGTGGGAAGATTGAGAAGGAAACCTAGAGAAGTGAGCACTTGCTGGGTCACTTTTAGATCTGACTTGACTTGGTCTGGAGACTGACCCATTATGTGCCAGTCGTCCAGGTAAGGGAATGTGGAGATATTTTTTCTCCTTAGAAAAACCACTACTATTGCCAGGCACTTGGTGAACACCCTTGGGGCTGATGACATACTGAAGGGCATTGGTAATGCCCTGAAGGCAGTTCTAACCTGAGGTACTTTCTGTGGGGGCACCTGATGGGAATGTGAAAATAGGCATCCTTTATGTCCATTGAGGCTAGCCAGTCCCCTGACCTTAGAGAGGGAAGAATGATTCCCAGAGTCACCATCTTGAACTTTGGTTTTAATAGATGTTTGTTCAGGTATCTTAAGTCTAGGATGGGTCGCCACTCCCCTGATTTCTTCAGGGTAAGAAAGTACCTGGAGTACAGACCTTTGCCCCTGTGGGTTGTAAGAACTCTCTCTATGGCTCTTAAGGCCAGAAGAGATGAAACCTCTGCCTTTAGGGCAATGGTTTTGGAGATGTTTGCAGGTGGAAAAGATCTGGCTCTCAGTTTTAAAAACGTTTTGAAGCTGAGAGCCAGTCCCTGGCTTACTACCTCCAAGATCCACTTGTCTGAGGTAACAGACTTCCAGTCCTGGAAGTAGTAAGCCAGCCTGCCTCCTACAGGAATGGTGGAGTCGACCCGGGCTGACACATCAGGATGTCTGCTTGGCAGGGGCCCTGGGCTGAGAGGAGGATGCAGCTCTGCTCATCCCCCTTCTACCCCTCCTTCTAAAGAACCCCCTCTGGGAAAAAGGAGAGGAGGCCTGAGCTTGGAAGAAAGGCCTTAGAAAAGGCCTGCCCCTGCCCCTAGACTGCTGCCTCTGAGGAGTGGTTTGCCTTTCTTTGGCTCAAGCACTCCTATAGGTGGTCCTGTATTCATCCATCTTTTTTAATGTAATTCTCTGTCTGCTCCCCAAACAAAGAATTACCTACAACAGGGAAATCCATGGCCTTAGCCTGGGTATCCTGTGATAGGCTAGTACATCTGAGCCAAGCCATTCTCCACAGAGCAACAGATGTAACCATGACTCTAGATGACACATCATTGGAGTTGACAGCAGCATGAAATTGGATTTTTGATGCCTCAATCCCATCAGCAGCCACCTCCTTGGCCAGCTGGGGGGAGGCCTGCTTAGCCAGTTCCAAAACAGACTCCCACCTGGACTTTTGGAACCTGGCTGCATAGGCCATGTAGTTAGCCTGACTGAGTCCCAAGGAAGATGCCAAATACTGCTTCTTGGCCATGGCATCTATCTTCCTGGAGTCTTATCCCGGGGGGGGGGGTGAAGCCAAGGGAATGCCAGCCTTATCACAGGCTGCAGCATGTACTACCCCAACATGGGTGCAATGCTGGTATAGGAACTCCAAACTTGAGTCTGACAGCATATACCTCCTGTCCATACGCGCTTGTCCACTGGAGGCAGAGAATTTGGTGTTTTTAACAATTTATGTGTCTGTTTCCCAAAAGATTTATGCAAGGGAATAGACAGCCTCTTGGACTCTGGGATGTCCGTCATCTCAATGAAATCAGGCTCTTCTTCCTCCTTGACAGCTTCATCCACAGAAAGCTGGAGGGTCTCTGCCACTTTCTTATAAAACATAAAGTGGGAAGGGGACTCAGAAAGCCTAGGAGAGGAAACTCCAGAAGGTCTGTCTGGGGAGATGTCGAGTTCAATAGGCTCATCCAGACCTTTCCCACCATCATACTCCTCATCTTCATCATCTTCAACTTCCCCCTCCCATTTCAGATCATAGTATTCCTCCAGAGAATAATCTGTAACCGGAGAAGCCGACCAAACCAAGTGCCTACCGCCAGGGGCTGGTTCGGTCGGAACCGGACGGAGCGATTTTACAATGCTAATCGCCCGGGCAATTTCATCAGCCGTCGGATGAAGAGATTCAGGATCCGAACTGGTCAATTTTTCCTTCTTTTTCCTTTTTGAAGGAACCAACCCTTCAGAGTCGGCTTTCCTCTTGCCCGAGGAGGTAATGCCCTGGTCAGAGGGCACTCCCTCAGGTTCGGTCGGAACCGAACCGGGCTGGCCATCCGGGTCAGCGGACTTCTCGGCCTCTTTATCCCTAAGCCTGCCCAACCATTTTTCTAGGGTGGTCTTAGGGAAATTTTTACAAATTTGGCAGTCTGAATCTAGGTGGTTAAACCCCAGACAATATACACAGGTGGTGTGGGGATCAGCCTTAGCAAAGGCCTCCCCACACACACTACAGTGCTGAAACCCAGTGAGCCCATTTTTTTTTTCTGGGTTTTTCAGACATGGCTACAAACAAATAAACTTACCCTTTACACGGCTTCAGGCCAGGTAAGACTAACCTATTGGTTCCTCACCGTGTCATGGGTGTTGGAAAAAAAAACGAAATGTTTTTTTTTTTGTTTGTTTTTTTAAGAACTGATAGGTACCGGAATCACCACAAGATAAAACACACACAAAACAAATGGTCGGTTCAGCTGAACCGACTGCAAGTAAAGTTTACAATTTCCTCAGAAAAAAACTCTCAAAACTCTACAGTCCACTACCTATAACACTTACTGTACCACAGACAGGGATTTGAACCAAGAAAATGAGAGAAAATCTCACGGTTTAAACCGACAATTTACTTTACCGAACCGACAAGCGAGGAGAAAACTCTGGAGCGACTGTTCAGTCAGGCGGAGTAAAGAATCTAATGGTTACACTTCAAGTGCAGCACACAGTGGTTGTGAATCGAGCTCGAGCTCAACGTTCTATGCTTTCAGCATAGAGTTAACTCTTTCATCTCTGGGGCAGTTCAAGTGCTGGGGCTAACTGCAGTATGTTAGAATACAGCAAGACTTCATGTTGTTTGAAGGTGGATATAGTAATTATGGGAGATCTGAATAGCCCAGATATTACCTGGTGAGGGGAAATTGTCAACTTAAATTCTAGGGCAGCCAGAATATATAATGAATTAACAATGGCTGGGATAACACAATGTGTGCAGGAAGCTACTAGAGGGGGTAATATTTTGGATGTTGTACTAACAAATATCAAAGGTGATATCAGCAGCCGACCCGGTGGTGCTGAGGGTTGAGGCACTGGCTGCCACACCTCGCAACACACCAGTGACCCGGGTTCGGGAACGAGCCCGGGCAGCCGGGGTTTGGGGGGAAGAGACTGAGTGTCCGGAGGACTGCTCTCTCTTCCCTGGGGAGGGATGGGGAGACACCCGCTCAAGGAGCGACCTCTGGTGGAGGCTGGAGGTGGCCGAAAGTAGCGTCATGGCGTATGCCGGGGGTGGAGCTGTGGCAGTATGTTGCCTTGGTAGCCGGGCTCCACAGGGGCATAATTAAGCAAGAAAAAAAACTCCTCCCTCCAATAGGTGAAAGCACCTCCCACCCATGAACCACACTCCTGTAGTCAGGCACAGTTCTCCTCGTCCTGTCTCCTCCTTGGCCCAGTGCTCAGCCCTACAGAAAGAGTGCCCTGGTTGGGGGCAGCCCTTCCCCGGAGGGTAGTCCCAGGTGATGCCCGGTGCTGGGGGGAGAGGAGAGTTTAGGCCATTCAAGGAGGTAGAGTCCGTGGTGTTGGACGGTCACTGGAGAGAGTTCGGCGGGATACAAGAAAGGGGAGCAAAAAAGAGAATAAAAAAAAAAGATGATATCAGTAATGTTGAGACTTCAGCTCCTCTTGGATCAAGCGACCATGATAAAATCACATTTTTAATTGATAGGCAGAAGGATATCACAAAGGGAATTACAACCCAAGTATTATACAATAAAGCAAAGTACCCTGCCATTAGAGAAGAATTAAGCGGGATTAACTGGGAAAGTTTGTCAAAAGACTTACTAGTCGAGGAAGCATGGAATCTGTTTACACAAATAATTAACAACTTAGTTACAAAATATGTTCCAGTAAGAGTATTATACAACAACAGGGGTAAAAAAAAACATTGTGGCTAAATCAAAGGATTATTACCCCTCGTAAAAAGAAAATATTACAGTATAAAAGGATGAAGAAATTTCGAACATGTTAAAAGCGAGATAAATGTAAGAAATCAGTTTGCCAGCTAAAACAGGAGATTAGGAGAGCCAAAAGGAAATTGAAATTTAGATTAGTAGAATCCACAAAGGATCCTAAAGGTGTTTTCTCTTATGTTACATGAGAGGAAATAATAGAGTAATAGGCCCTCTTAGTATAGAGGGACTGATTGTCTCCAATTCTGGGGATATGGCAAGAGAATTTAATTCATTTTTTTTAGTAAAGTGTTTACTAAGGATGGGTCTGGTCAATTAAAAAAGTTTCCACTGCCAGAGAATAGTAGAAAGAAGGAGCTAATTACCCCGCCCCCCGAAAGTTCTTAGTAAGATAAAAATGCCTAAAACTGATAAGTCAGCAGGATATGATAAGCTGCATCCTAAATTTATTAAGGAGGTGGGAGAAGAATTAGCCCCAATTATTGCCAACATTGGCTATAGATTTATGAAGGAGGGCTATGTGCCCAAGGATTGGAGACCAGCTATTGTGGTTCCGATTTTTAAGAAGGGTGTTAAAATCTGAGGCGGCTAATTATAGACCAGTGAGTTTGACCTCGGTGGTGGGAAAATTAATTGAATGAATAATAGCTGATGAAATACACCACTACCTTGAAGAGAATAAACTACAGGATAGGTTGCAGCATTTTGTTCTATGTGGATTTTACACTTGAATTTTTGGGACTTTTCGAACATTTTCGACTGAACAAATTGTGCTCACACAGAGGATTACGTTCGTTCGTTCTTTTTTCCTGGACTATTGGAGAGACATGCTTGGTTTGGATAACATTTTTATAATTTGTTGTATTGTTTTATTATTTTAATGACTATTGTGACTTTTCTATGAAACTCTCCCTTGTTACGTGAGAGGTAGGGGGTTGGGTCGATACATGGTCATGTTCACAGAGCAGTGAGAGAACTCTGTTCCACAACTCAAGTACATAATTCTTTTTGTGACTGGTTTTGGTCTGGACTGCCATACTCAATATATCCAAAACCCTCGAAGTGAGAGTTTGAGGGGTTTATGGGTTTATATATTGTGAAGACTGAGTATGTCATTTTATGGATTTTTGTTTGGATATTTTGTTTTGATTTATTGATTTATTTATATGTATGTGGATAAAGTGCTATGATTTATTGCATAGTTTTGGTATTGTTGGTAATTTGTATTTGTGATTTAAAGTAGTACCTATAGAAGGTGTTATTTTTTAAATTGGTAGCATGTGTTGGGATCGTGCTTCGGTGGGCAGGCGCTATTCCCCCTCCAGGCAGAGGGACCTCCGCCCATTTGATAGTCAGCTGTTGTAACCTGAGGTGTATATGCATTGTTGTGCCTTGGATATTGCCTGGAGGGGCTGGAGGGTGGGGTCCCTGGAGCTGGGGGGGTGCATCGGGGGGGGGGCAGATTGCGGTTGTGAGGTCAAGGAGGTGCCCTGGGGTGAAACTGGTCCAGGAAAGGGGTTCTCCCTGCCTGGTACCCATACCCAAAGGCTCCGCTGATAGTGGGAAAGTCACCTGTTCTTCCAAGGCCTCTCATCCAACTTGGGTGGTGTTAGGCAATGCCAGGTCAATAAAGAACAAGACAGCAATTATTGCTGATCTTGCTGAGACATCTGACCTGGCTTGCATCACCGAGACCTGGCTGGATGAGAATGCTGGCCCGGTATTGGAGTCAGCTGTTTCAGCCAGTTACTCGGTGATACATCGCCCGAGACTGGATTGTAGAGGTGGGGGTGTAGCATCTGTTTTAAGACGGAACTGGGCCTTGTAGAGGTTCCAGTAGGGACCACTAGGTCTTTCGAGTGTATCATGGGTGCAGGTGTGGGCAGCAGGATTCTCCTCATCTACCGTGCACCCGGAGATGAGAAAGTTTTCCTGCAGGAAGTTGCAGAATTCATGGCCGACATGGTGTTCGAATCCTCCAGGTGGTTGGTCCTGGGGGATTTCAATGCCTGGGTCAATGATGAGCGCTCGCATTTTGGTCAAAACTTCCTCCAACTGATGATCTCATTGGGCTTTTCACAGGTAGTTACTGCTGCAATCCATATTCAGGGTCACTCCCTGGACCTGGTGTTTCTCCTGGGGATGGAGGCCACTAACTTGGTGGTGGAACCAGTTGGATGGTCAGACTATCACTTTATAAGATTCAGTTTTGTGGTTCCCCCTGTGAGACCTGCCCCTCTGGAGATGGTTCAGTACTGCCCTTTGAGGGGTGTTACCCCAGAAGGTCTGATAGCAGTGCTGTACCTATTGAGTAGACCATTGGAATGCTCAGATCCAGGGGGCCTAGTGATGCACTACAACAGTGTGGTGCTGGGGGCCCTGGATTCTGTAGCTCCTGTCCAAGTTTACCCTCTCCCTCTCTGCCCTCGGTCCCTTTGGTTTGATGGGACCTTGAGGGAGTTGAGGAGAATTGGGCGAAGGTTGGAACGTTGTTGGCGGAAATCCGGCCTGGAGGAGGACAGACTTAGGTTGATAGCCCATTATGGAGACTATCAATCATAAATCTCCTGTAAGAAGGCAGAATTCCTGTCCAGGGAGATTGCTGCAGCAAGGAATCGACCGGCTCAGCTCTTTTGGACTGTGGACATGCTATGCAATCCAGCCTGCCTTCGGGGCCAGAGAACCTTTTCACAATCTAAGTGTGATGAGTTCACTCTATTCTTTACAGTTAAGGTGTCCTCCATCAGGTGGGAAATCTGCTTGACAAGTTCAAATGAGTACAGCAGCGATTGATGTGAGGGCACAGGCACCTGGTCTGTCTGGACAGGTTTCGACCAGCCACTGATCATGGATATCATGAAGATTGTTTGGGGTTTGCGACCGACTTACTGTAGTTTGGATCCTGGTCCAACTCGCCTCCTTGTGGGGTGTATGGATGCAATCAGACCGATCCTTGCTGAGATAGTCTGGTGTTCACTGGATCAGGGGGTGTTTCTGGACTCCCTGAAGGAGGCTGTGGTGACATCCCTTCTAAAGAAACCTTCCTGCGACCCAGATTGTCTCGTGCTGGTTTATTGACTCATTCTAACCTGTCTTTTGGGTCAAGGTTATTGAGAAGGTACTCAATGCTGCAGCTCAAGGACAGTCCTCAGGGGGTTCCATTCTTTCCTCACAGGCAGCACAAGAGGTTGGTGTCCAGGGTTTTTTCCTTGGCACCCTTATCCCTGTCTTGTGGGGTGCTGCAGGGTTCCGTGCTGTCTCCCATGTTGTTCACGGTGTATATGTTGCCATTAGGAGACATTATAAGACAGTATGGGCTGGGTTTTCACTGCTATGCAGATGATACCCAGCTCTACATGTCCTCTGTACCCGAACAGAACAGTGTGGTCTCGGTTTTTAACAGCTGCCTTGCTGAGATTCAGGACTGGATGAGTGCAAACTGGTTGAGAATAAATCCGGACAAGACCGAGGTGCTGGTGGTGGACCCAGGTCAGCGGCTAGAGAAGTTGACTCCTGGGCAACCATCTGGCCTGGTGCTTGAGGGCAACCAGTTGAGACCTTCTGAATGGGTGCGGAACCTGGCCGTTGTGCTTGATAATGAACTGATGCTAAAAACAGAGGTGCCAGCAGTTGTCAAGTCCTCATTTTATCATCTGAGGAACATCGCCCGGATAAACTACCTTGTTCTGCACATGGACATTCCTACCTTGGTTCACGCCTTTGTGTCCTCCCATTTTGATTACTGCAATGCTCTATACCTAGGGTTACCATGGGTGGATCTCCATTGCCTGTAGCTGGTGCAGAACGCTTCGACCAGGTTGTTGACTGGGCTGTAAAGAAGTAGCCATGTCACTCCTGTGCTGCGTGAACTGCACTGGTTGCGGTGCAATGGAGGATCACCTTCAAGATCACATTGCTGACCTATAAGACCCTACACGGACAGGGACTGGGTTACTTACAAGAACTCCTTCAGCCTTACTGCCCCCTCTGCCCTCTCCGCTCCACCAACGAGGGATTGCTAGAGGTTCCCAGGGTCCATCTTCAAACATCAGGTGCTAGGACTTTTTCTTTTGTAGCCCCGACCCTGTGGAACTCTCTACCTCGTCAGACTAGAAAGTGCCTGTCCACCAAGACTTTCAAGTCCTCATTAAAAACATATCTCTTTGGCCTGGCATTTGGGGACAATATTTAATTTATTATTGCTGCCTGTTATTTAAATGTTTTTATTGTATATTTGTTTTTATTCTGTATTTGCGTTTTGGCTTTGGAAAAGCGCATTATAAATAAATTTGATTTGTTAGGAACAGCTCATGTAACACTAATTTGGTTACTTTTTATGATTATGTTACAGAAAAATGAGATCAGGAGAAAGCTATTGATGTGATCATGTTGGACTTTAGTATAGCCTTTGATAAGGTGCCTCATGGAATCCTGGTTTTCAAATTGGTAAATTTGGGGATTGATACTGTTATAATTAGATGGATTAGCCTTTGGTTGACAGATCGGATACAGGTAGTAAGGGTGAATGACTATTTGTCTAGTGAGAGGGGAGTGACTAGTGGAGTGCCGCAGGGGTCAGTTCTGGGGCCCCTGTTATTTAACATCTTCATAAATGATCCAAATATTGTCAGTTCTAACAAGATCAACAAGTTCACCGATGATGGTAAAATTGGAGGGGTGGTAGATACCACTGAAGAGAAACTTATTTTTGGGCAAGATTTGTTAACTAGTGGTGAATGGGCAGAAAAGAACAAAATGATCTTTAGTCTGAAAAAGTGTATAGTCATGCATATGGGGAGAAATAATATTCATCAAGAATATTACTTAAAAGGAAGTCGATTACGAGAATCAGCTAGTGAAAGGGACCTTGGGATATACTGTATATATATCTTGGATGATTTGAAAAGTGAGACACATTGTAAAAGCGTGGTTAGGAGAGCAATGAATCTAGTTTGTTGTGTTAGAAGGAGTTTTTCCTCACAAGATGCAAGGATATTGTTACCACTATATAAAACATACATAAGGCCAATTGTGGACTATTGTTCACCACGTTGGAGCCCATTCCTAAAGAAAGATAAGGTTCTAGTTGAAAAACCACAGTGGGCTATAACAAAATTAATCACAGGTCTTAAAGATGTACCCTATGAAGAGAGGTTAAATATACTCCAACTTTGGCCGATGGAGGTTAGACAGAGGAGGAGTGACTTGTTGTTGCTTTATAAAATTTTGCATCAAGAAGAACTTATGGATGAGTTAGATCTAAGATACAAGAAAAGGAACTATAGTCTCAGGAATCACGATCTACAGCTGGCGGACCATAAATCAAGGACAGATTTAAAGAACTATAACTTTAAGTCAAGAACTATTATGGCATGGAATATGTTGCCTCAGGATATTATAGAAGCATCAAGCTTTAGTATCTTCAAGAATGGACAGGATAGATACATGTTGGTTGGCAATCTTGGTTGCCTTCACTGAAAAGTGGGGACAGCTTATATGGACTATTAGTTCTCTGCTGTTCTGAACCTTCCAGTATGACATTCCGGTATCCATAGCTTGGCAGAAACAGGAAAATGATATGGGGCTATCAGTTACACAGGAGGTCTGGGACAAGTTATGGCAGAATGCCTACAGATCTAGTAAAGACATTCAAGAGCACTTAGCATCATTTAAAATCTTACACCACATGCTGTGCCAGCGACCCAGGTTCAAGAACAACCTTGGGTTGTTGGGGTGCCAGCATGGGGGGGGAGTGGGACTAAGCAAGCCATCAGGTTGCTCTACTCTCCCAGAGGTGGTGGGGGTGGGTTGTTGCCTCTCCTGTGGTTCTGTTCCCACTGGGTGGAGGTCCGGTGGGGTAATCTAGGTGGGCAGGGGCGGCAGTACAGGTGGGTGGAAGGGGCTGAGCTGTCTTCTGGTGTGTGTGTGTGCCTCCACACGCATGTATGACCATGTGCCAGGCTCTGGGGGATAAGGGAGAAACCAGAAAAGCCCATAAAAACCTATATAGCAACAACAACAAAAACAATCTTATACCACTTTTATTATGCACAAAGAGGCAAGAACAGATGGAAAAATTAGCAGATGGAAACTGCTGGAGATGTGGACATAAACAAGTGTCTTTTTTTACGTGACACGTTATGGGATTTCCCCAAACTGTTAAATATTTGGTCCTCAGTAGGTAACACAGGATATCAGGTTACAAAACATGCAGTGCCTACGGAACCCATGCTGTATGCATTGGGGAATGCATCTGGCCTCTGTATGACAGAAAGTAAATCAATCCTGGGTACTACTCGTGGCATTAGAACTTAGAAGAAGAATCTTATCCAGACTGAAGCAATCAGAAAACCCTACTGTACTTTAGAGGAATGATTGGTGATACTGGGGAAATTAGCAAACAATGAAAGAATGAGCTATGGAACCAATAACAGACCCAATCTGAAGAAATATGGAACCCATTCCTGCACTTACTAAGTAAATCGGATCTTAAGATATCAGAAGAGTGAAGTAATGTTTTCCTTCTGTCATCAGTGAGGCAAGAATATTAAGATGTGACTTACACTATTCTGCCAGGTTTTACAAAGGTCAAAGAAGTACAGCAATACTGTATAGAAGCTTATAGGCTGGTATGTCTGATTTCCATTGTGGAGAAGCTGTGAAAAATCATACTCAAGGAGTGGTTAGTGGATTTCCCGGAGCTGTGTGGATTGTAGGGCAAAAGACAGCATGGTTTTGTTAGGGGAGTGTCGTGTCAAATAAATACACTACACATCTTTAATTCAGTGACACAGACGATGGGTAAGGGCAGGCAGTGAATATCCTATCTCTGGACTTCAGTAAGGCATCCTATTGACTCATTCCAGTATCTCAATAGGAGAGATTACCTCAAATCAGTACACAGGTAATACATTACAATGCTGGAGATCACTCTTCACCTCTAAATTTTTAACTGAATCAAGATACCCGTTATACTCCCTTCCATATCGAAACAGCTTTCAGCCGGCCAGATTAGACCATGGATTCCATCATTGGGAGAGATCGGACCTTCACCTAATTATTCATTTTTTTAAAAGATGGTCGCCTGCTATCATTTGATGAAATAAGTCAGCAGTATGGGGTCCGGCTTCAGGATGAATTTAGATATTTACAAGTAACTGACTTTATAAAGACCTTGCTGTCGCATTCCTCAGATGATTGCCTGACCTCCCCAGATTACTGAAATTTTGAGCATGGCTCTGGAGGGCCGGGCGCCATTATCTCATATAATCTCCTATATTTATGCTGCCTTGTTATTATTATGAAGGGACTGCCATGACCCTTTGAAAGAACATGGAAGGGTGACTTAAGCCTCCACTTAGAAGACTTGGTCTGGGAACAACACCTTAATTATTTACACTCTGTAACAGCTTCATACACCTGGGAAGAGTTTTCTTGGAAAGCGACACTTGTATAGTTTAAAACTCCAGCAATTCAGGTGAAATACCTTTTTCTGCTGGAGAGGCTGTTGGCACTCGCCAGCAACACACGGCCATGTCTTCTGGAGTTGCCCTGCACTTCAACCCTTCTTTCTGGCATTACAGGATGTACTGGGAGAATTATTTCCCACCCCAGTGCGCTAACTGCAGATCCTTTTCTTTTCTCTAATTATAACCCTGGTTTAAGAACTCCTTCTAATAGGAAACTTAGACATTTGTCTTCTGACAGCAAAAAAAGCTATAACAAAGAGGTGGCTTTCGACTGTAGTTCCTACTATTGAGTTTTAGCAGGACTTCATGATAGGTATATACAAGATGGAATGGATCACAGCCTCATTAAACCACCGATCAGACAAATTCAAATTGCTCTGGAGATGGTGGGTAATATACATTATGTTGCATAGGCAAGACTTTGTCCTTTAGGAAGGAGAACTTGGGGACCTGGGTGAGGAGGAGGAATATTACAGGGACACCCATTCCAAGAGATGGAGTAATTTCATGTTTTTGTTTTTCAAATTTTGAATGATTTCATCTTCTTTCCTCTTAGGATATCAGTTAGTGATTCCCTGAGAAATGACTTTTGGGCCGGTATTAATAATTTCTCCTGATGATTTTAGTTAGCATATAGACTTATTTAAAAAGTGGAGAATTTAATTTACTGAATGCAGCCTGTGCTTACATATACACTGTTGTTCTTTAATTGGCCTTATTGTTTAGTTATTTAAACCTATGTGTGTTCTGTCTTAGTTCTTTGTTGCCTGTGTTTGCTATGTATTTTATTGAAAAATTTTATTAAATAAAAAGTAAAAAAAAAAGTAAGCCCATCAACACCACGCTTCATCAGAGACTGGTTAAAAACTGGGGACATGGGGATAAAATGGCAGGGTGGATTGGGAGATGGCTGGACGAGAGGACCAAGAGGGTGTGCTTAAATGGTAAATGCTCAGGAATCAAACAGGTCACTAGTGGGTTTCCCAAGCCTCTGTCCTGGGACCTACACGATTTCAACATGTATATCTCAGATACAGGGGAGGGGGTCAATGGTATGTTGTGTCAGTTTGTGGGGACAACAAACTCTGTGGGAGGCTTGACAGTGCAGAGGGAGTCAGGAATGTGGAAAAGCTAGAAAGCCGCCCCAATATATGGCAACTCAAGTTTAATGCCAAGAAGTGAAAGGTCATGCACATAGGGAGGAACATTCCAAAAATGGCATACTCAATAGAGGGGTAATAGTGACAGAGTCAACAGAGGAGAAAGACGTGTGTGTGTGTGTGTGTGGGGGGGTTATCTTATCATCAATGACAATCTAAAACCAAATGGTCAGTGCAGTATAGTATATGAGAGGGCTAGCTGTATGCTGAGATGCATAGGGAGGGGCAACAGTAGCTGAAAGAAGGAGGTGATCCTGCCTCCATACAGGTCAGTGGTGGGACCACATCTGGAGTACTGCATCCTGTTCTGGTCCACCTGATCTGAATAAGACACAGGAAAGGCTGAAGTCAGTCTAAAGGAGGGGAACAAACATGATCAGTCATCTTCAGGCGGCACACATTAGGAAAGGTTAGAGTCTGAACATGCATTCTGTAGAGTAGAGGGGGACGACATGAAACAAAAACACAAGTTTCAACATCACACTGAAAAGGATCACAGCCCCTTGGGGGCACAGCTATTGACTGGTGAGAAGTTTAAGAAGACGTGAGGACGTTTTTCCTCACAGAGACTGGCCGATCGGAATGCTCTATTTTCAATCTGTCATTATAATCCACAGTAAACTTCACTATAGTGTATGGTAGAACGTTCTTATAGCTGGAATTCTATCAGTGGAAAAAGCTTGTTATGCTGTAGTAGGTGCATCATCCATGTTGTTGTGCTGCAGTAAATATGTAATCAGTGCAGCTCAATAACATACAACATTTCTGCGTGAAAATTCCCATTTGAATCGCGGCGGCTTTTCTGTTTCCTATGCGGGTACACATGCGCAGGGCTTTCTCAGTACCCGGGCCGGATGTTACATTGGAGAACACGGATGCAATCAAACCAGCTGGTAATGCAGAACAGTTTAAGGAGATGCAGTGTTTGTGGTAAAAAAGAAAATAAGCAACCTCACACTCCTTTTTTTTTTTATTTCTTACAGCGGACCATACACTATAAAAGACAGTGTATGGTCGACTATGTGCAATATGCGTGTGTACTCATCTCATGGTTGCCATGGCAATTGAACCTCTCGAGCTTTGCTCTTAAGGTTCAAACTGTCACCATGGCAACCTCTCAATGGGCACACACGCTTGTTGTGCATAGCCATCCATACACTATCCTCTATGTGCATAATCTGTATCTTAATAACCAGCTACACTGTGGGCCATTCTGCTTGCACTTCCTACATAGCACACAATTATGGCTGGATAAACTTAGTTAACATGCATTATCTTATTTATGTGAAAAATTTAACCAGGAAGACGCATTTTGAGCTGAAAATTGCCCATTTCTGGATGTGACCTGGTGGAAGGGTGCAGGGGAGTCCCCAGCATTCAGTAGTAAACTATAAGTGGCCCAGTAGAGGTGCAGTAGAAAGGAACACTGTGATTCAAATCTCAGTGAGTATAGTGTGCACCCGTAACTGGCCAAATATACAGTAATGGATGTGCAAATTTGTAGGCTGGGCTTACACTTAAGTTTGCTCTATAGATTCTGTTGCACACCACACCTCCGTTGTCTGGGAGTTAACAGCAGCATAAACCATATTGTTTGAAACCTAATTTGCATTATCAACCTTAAAATTTGTGTTCTCCCATAGCTGCTCCTTAAACACAACGTGTGTTTATTTATTTAACGTTAGTGTAGCGAGGAGGGGAAAAACAAGGGATATATAAGTGAGGAAAGGGATGCCCTGGGAGAAGAAGTGATAAATGGCAAGATAAAGTGAGAATCTGGAAAACAAAAAGGTGATGATGGGAATGACAAGGCATAACAGGAGTGAATGAGCTAGAGAAGTCCCCAGGTGGGGACTAACAGGGCCTAGTAAGAAGGTTGAAAGGAAACAAGGTGACAGTGTCAGTGGCTCAGCAGGTTGCACACTCACCTCTGAGGCCGGAAGATCAGAAGGCTGTGGGTTCTATCCCCACACCAGGAATTTGGGTTAAAATCCCAGTACTAACACTGTAGTGCAGCACGAGGCTGGTGCTGCACTCCTGAGGTGCTGTCTTTCGGATGAGACGTTAAACTGAGGTTCCATCTGCCTGTTCTGGTGGTTGTTCAGGTGGACGTTAAAGATCCCATGGCACTTCTCGAAAAGAGCAACGGAATTTTCCAGGTATCCTGGCCAAAATTCCCCCATTCACTAAAAATACCACCAACAGCTTAATCTGGTTCGATTTCAGTTGGTTACCATCTGTATCTTCCCCTGTAGCCCTCTGAAAAGGGACTTCTAGTCTCAGTGGGCCTACCGGTCAACAAAATTCAATAAATAAATAAAACTAATTTTGCTTTTTTCTCTTTTAGATATTTCCTGAAGAAGACCCAAGGTCAAAACATCGATTGTAACTCTATTTCCATCGTGCATTTAATATCACCATTTTGATTTATTTATTTTATTTAGTTTTTGGTGAGCTGGTAAATGCACTAGACATGAAACTGTCTATTTTCAGCCACAACTATTTTACAATATGGTAGCAGGAGTGGATGAGTTACAGTAGAAATAAGGAAAGGGAAAGAGGCAAATTGTTTAACCAGGAAAGGCACACTAAGCCAGAGCTTGCTTCCAGGTGTAACCTGGGAGCACAACAAAGTTTGTATGCAAGTGAGGGCTGACAGGATTCAAACCCAGGTCTCCAGGTTTGTAGCTCAGTGCCATTAACGACTACACTACATTACCTCCCAATAAGCTAGCTGAGAAGTGGAGGTGTCACAACCATTGCAAGGGTACAAAAAGCCAATACATCAGAGCAATAAGTATGCAGAGATTTAAATATGTACAAGTGAGGAAGCCCATAAATGCTTATTTAGTAGACTAGGTAAAGAGGAGAAGTTGATTTGGGGAGGAAGGTTTCACTACATGGTAGGAATCATCCAAGAGAAAAATAGCCCGACCCTGGGAGTCTTGAACAAATTGAGATTAGATTTTCTTTTTGGGGATAGGAGGAAAAAGAAGGAGGAGTAAGGAGCGAAGAAAGATAACTTGGAAGAGTATCAGACTAGTATTTAAAGACTGAAGAAATACTATGCATGAGTCTCCTCCCATCCAGACGTCCAACAACCACAACAGCAGTACATGTCACAGCAATGGGACGTGCAAGGGACAGCTTGGAAAAAATGGTAAAATGCATTAAAATGTTGTTATAACTTGGCAAGAGATTTCACATTTTGCAAAATGTGGCAAGTAATTCTTCTCAGTTCATGAAAATTTGGGTAAGTGGTACAAAAAAATATTAAGTATGGGACTGCAGATCCAAGTCTTGTGGAACAAAAAATATAACAAGTCGCAAACTTGGGGGGGGGGGGGATACTGAGGGCAAGGCTTGCAGATGTTTTAGTTTCAGAGACCAGAAATGTTTTTATTTCCTCCACAATTCGGCCAATTTGCTGCAAATAAATATTTAAACTGATGTCATGACCACAAACATGCTATTGCTCTGCAAATGTGCCCATAGCATTTGGATTTAGACCAGCATTACACAAAGCAGGCCTGTCTTGATACAATAGGCTTACAGAAAGGGCTCACTGGGACTAAACTGGTCAATGCAGAGAATGGAAACGTAGCACAAAGCTACATTTTATGTAAGGACAGAAGGATGCGGGTTGCATGTACACTCTCCCAAGTATTGCATCGTGTGTCCTTTGGGTGAGAAGACTGCGAAATGAAGGTGAGCCAGTCTGACTTCATCAGCACACCAGAGGCAGCACGCGAAAAGATTGTGGAGAATCCTTGACATCCATATTTTATAAATTGTCCAATTTACAAAATGTTTGTTAAGGACTTATTCAAGTTATGTATGATATGGATGTACTATATTTTGTTATTGTGAAAAACTCAACAAAATGCTGATTATAAAAACATTACTAATATAAAATATTTAAAAAAAATTACAAAATGAAAAAAAATCCCATCTTAAAAATGTAACAAATTATTTTTTTCAAAAGCTGTGTATGAACAGCTGTTGTGATTCTAAAAAGAGCTCCCATGTGTGTAAGTCTCAGCACTGACCAGTTCATTCAATGCCAGCGATTTATAAACAGTGCCTAACTGAATCTGTTGCCCGCTTCCTTAGCTTAAGTCACAGTCTCTCATTTTAGCTAGTATCACATTATTCTCTGAAGCAAACACATACTGCTGTTTTACAGTGATAAGCTATTCCAGGTGCACAAGCTTTGAAGTTACCTTGATTAGGAGAAACTGCAGTACACAGATACATGGAATTTGTCAGCAGTTAAGGACCGCCTGGCCCATCTAGTCTGCCCATTTTTTCTGCCTTTAACTTATGCTGCAGATTATAGTTGATCTGCGGCGTTCCTACTCTTCCCTTTTTCTAGTCTTCCCCTGTGTGTGTGTCCCATGCATTTTTTAATTCCTCCACCATTTTTGCCCCTACCACCCTTGCGGGGGAGGCCATTCCAAGCATCTACCACCCTCTCTATAAAGAAATACTTCCTCACATTACCCCTGATTCTTTATTTATTTATTTATTGAGGAATCGCAATTACCTTTGAGTCAGAGACTCATTTACAAAGGTTCCACGTCACAGAAATTAGGTACATAACAGACTTTACATAACAATGCAATGAGAACACAGTTCAATAATGAATACAAGGAAACAGTGAATGCTAACAAACAGAAGCTAGGGTAAACTAGTACAGTTGGAGATATATATAGTAAAGCTCAGAGAAAGTCTTTGTTCTAGAGGCCTAGGAAGGCAGGCCAGTGGCAATGGTCAGCGGGGAAGGGGAGAGGGTAGGGGTTAAGTAACAATCACAGGTATTAGAGGCCTGGAGGTGCTATCTAAGATGTGTTTTGAATGGGCCAATTCTATTTTCATTTACAAGCCAGGTTGGAAGGCTGTTCATGATGGAGGGGGCTCTAAAGCTGAGGGACCTTTGGTATTGTGAGGTTCGGAAGGATGGAACCATGAGGAGTGGCTTGGCACTTCCTCCCTCCAGCTTCATCTAATGTCCCCTAGTTCTTGTCCCATTCATCTTTTCTGAAACATGCTACCCTCCTGTACCTTACTGGTCCCTTTAAGGTATTTATATATCTCTGTCATGTCCCCCCTTGTGTTGACAACTACAGCTGTGGGAAGGAGTAGAATTCAGTTCTGGTTACACCTCTGGGGTGCACCTCTTGTGAGTAGGTATATTATTTAGAAGTGCTGCAGGTGGGTTATCAGAAGCAATAAATTAAGACAAAAAAGGGACAACTAGCAAACTCACTTAAGCCTGAAACTCTCCTTAGCTTAAAATATAATCATGATCATTTACCTTCTCTAGAATCTAATGCTAATGTACTGGCACCTTCCATTTCCTTTCTTCTTTGCTGCACTCGTGGCCCCTTCCTCCTCATTTCTTTGATGTTACCTGAGCCCCATTTACCCATCTCCGCACTCCACTGGCCCTGGAGGGCTCTGAAGTCCTTCTAGATATGCAATGGCTCCATCACCAAAGGCTTCTGATGTCTCTTATCACTGGGTGCCTCTTTTTTGGGGTGTCATGAGGCATGGGTGGGGGCAGGGTGGCCATCATGTGACAAACCTGTTTTTCATTTTTTTTTGACCCCATAGCCCCCACCACCGTCAGCCCTCCAGCCTATGCTAAGGGTACCGGTGGGACTGAGGCTGACAACATTTGCCAGCACTCATTGATCTGACATAACTGATGACCATGGTGAGAAAATGGGACAGATAACTTTCGACCAGGACTTCCAGGAAGGGAGCAACAGATGGTAGCTCTCCTACAGTCATTTCTGAGCCATGATCAGTGCCCTGTCCTCTATCTCCACTGCCCTTGCCTGCATTATGGAGGTCATAGGGCTTCTTCCAATTATGAAGGTGCCCTAACTGGAAGGAAGGCAGCCCTCCTTGGGGGACAAATGCTGTGAACTGTCTTACAAGTTAAAGATTGAGTAGCCTGAAGGGTCATACTGGAGTCCTTGATCCATCATGAACTCATCATTAGCAGCCTGAATGGAGCTGACCTTTGGAAGGAGAGATCAGTCACCCTGTGCTAAATATTCAGAGAAAAGCTACAGCGTGCAACTTCCCATGCCTATCAACCCCTGCGGTCTTTCATCTAGGGACAGGGTCTTGCCTAATCTGTTATCAAAATGGTGGTAAACCACACTCCATGAGATGGGAAACATCCCCCTGTCAAGTCTCAGGAACCATGTCCTGGATATATGAAGCCACCTGCCATAAAGCAGGGGAGAAGCAGGCCGCAGATGCAAAACAACTAGCCATGCATGTGACCAGCACACCTGATGCAGAATATATTTTTTCCCTGTTTAACCATGTTACTCTTCCAGGAGTCAGTCTCCTCTATGAAGCCCCAAGATGGAAGCACTAGCACCCAGTGGGAACCTAAACATTTGCACCTGGTGATGTCAGTGTATGGCACCTGTTTACAGCACATGCACATACCCACAGCACATAAAGTGGTGCCGGCAGCCAGCCCAGTGGCACTGAGGCACTGGATGGCTTACCCTCATGCTATACTAGTGACCCGAGTTTGGGAATGACCTTGGGTCGTCAGGGTGCCGGCATGGGGGGGGGCAGGATTGAGCAAGCCGGCAGGCTGCTCTCCTTTCCCGGAGGTGGTGGGGGTGGGTTGTCATTCCCTCATAGTCCTGCCCCCACCTGGTGGAGGTCTGGTGGGGTAGCGTAGGTGAGGAGGAGGAGGAGGCAGTATGGGTGGGCGGATGGGGCTCAGCTGGCTTCCGGTGTGCGTGCGTGCCTCCACACGCACTTACGGCCATGTGCCAGGGCCTCGGGTGGGGAAAAGTGGGAGAAAACCTACGAAAAAAATCCCATAAAAAACGTCTATAAAAAAAATAAAGTGGCACTGGCCCCAACTGCTTCAGTGCCTTTTTCCTGCCATTGTGTCACACAATCTAACTCATCAGGGACCAGAACTTCTCGTCACTTCTAAAAGATCTTCTGTCTAGTTCATTGTGGAGGGCAGTATAGCACAGTGGTTTAGGGCTCTGAGCTGCAAACCTGAAGACCTGGGTTTCAATCCCATAGCCCCCAGTTGCATATTGTGTGACCCTGAGCAAGTCACTCAACTTCCTTGTGCTCCCAGGTTGCACCTAGAAACAAGTTTCGGCTTAGTGTGCCTTTCCTGGTTAAACAGTTTCCCCTTCCCTTTTGCTTCTTACTGCAAGTTATTTGTTTCATAATTACAGGCCCTCCCTCTCAGACAAGACTATAGAGACAGCCCTCAAAGAGGTTAATGACAAAACGTCAACTGAGGGAAAGGAAAAATATCCATGTAAACTCTCACTGGGGACAAGGGCACTAATTTGTTCGGCAGCAACAATGGCCTTTTCACATCAAGTAACCCGAGGAGCTTTGGCAAACAAGATAAGCCCAACCTCATCCTTCAAAAACAGAAAATCTGGGAGACAATGGTGCAGCAGGCAGTCACAACTCATTCTGTGGAGTATCAGAGCAGAAGATCGACTCTGTCCAGAACCAGACTTCAAACGCTCTACAGTTTTTACAATCTGACTTTTTTATTTTGGAAAACACGGTTCAGTACCTTATTTGGACTTCACAGAGGTTTTTTGGCTTGATGTGGCATCAGATATGGACTTTGAGACTGAGCAGAGTGAGCCATTTGCAGCGCCACTGGCCTTCCCAAAGTGGCAACAAGGCCCCAAGTGGCATAAGCTAGATAACTCTCTGGCCCCCAACAACCAGCCAGCAGAAGCATTAACACTGGAGTGTTTCACCGTGAACATAGCTTTATCAAAGATGCCATCCCAGAACTGTCTAGTGACGTGTAAACATTCCGGCCAGCTTTAGAAGAATTGGGCAGAAGAGTTGGTGATACGTAGGCCCAGGTTAGCTCGATAAAGGACAGACGGAAGTGTCTGGAATCTGAGACAATAGCTCTGTGACAGAAGGTGGCGTGACTGGAGGAATGGATAGAAGATCAAAAGGGCTGAAGCAGAAGAAACAATCTGGTTCTGGTAGGACTTCCAGAACACACAGAAAGTCCAGACACCCCACAATTCATGCAGAGACTGTGCCAAAAGATTGCAAGGCCCTCATCACATGGCCCGCCCTGAAGCCCATGCCAGTGACTGGAGAATGCCCTTGTCCTATCATCTACTGCCTCCTTAACTACCTGGAAAAAATGCATACTCAGGCAAAGAGAAGCACAGAAAATACAATGGGAGGGCAAGAAGATCTTCATATTTCAAGACCTCAATCCACATTTGTGACAGCAACAGACAGCTTACTGGGAGATAAAATCCAAGCTGCATGCCACTCATATAAAGTTCTGAATTCTGTATCCAGTGACACTGGTGGTCATGACAGATGGAGGGTCAAAGCAGTTTCTATCAGCCGATCAAGCCAAGAGGGAGCTTCCAGTGTTCTTCCTCAACCTGTTCCCCAGTAGTCCATGGGGCGCAGTCCCCATGCCATGAGGAGTGATGAAGAGTACTGCGGCTCAGCATGTTTGCACCACCAGTGAGCAAGAAGACTAGGGAATATCAGTGGAGTCAGCATGGTTCACTTTGGGCTGAGAAAATGCACTGTTTCACTGTTGTTCTTTGAACACTTTTCTGTGGACACTACAGAGACCAATACATTGGGTTCCAAGTGGAACGGAGTACTACCGGTTCCCCAGAGGTCTGTACACATCTTCATCAAGCTCATGGGTGGTGTGTGGTGGGAGAGATCAAGCTGTAACAGAGAGGATTGCAGTGGAATGGTTACTGTGGAATGGCCACATTTAATCATGGTTTGGTGGCACATTTCTGGAGGTATCAGGCAGCGCTTTTGTAACCCGAGATTTCTGCTGTCGAGATGACAGCACCTTGTGTAAACTGCCATCAAATACCTTTTCCCTTTGGCCATGTATAGTCAGCCCACCACGTACCATGGGTCTGCGAGGGACACAGAATCACCGTGTAATGCATGGGCAAACAGCAAGATGGCTTAAGTTTAATTTTTAATCCTGCATCACCTCAAAGCCAGAACCTCAGCTCTACTGAGACTCTGGGACTTCTGAGTGTCTTATCCAGTTGGTTTTATTCATAATGTTACTGTATGTGGTTAGAAAATGTATACAAGAGCGCTTTTAGCCCTATTAGTTCTATTTACACCCTTTACTGTATTGTGCTTTAATCATGGCCGGTTTTAGGCACCAGCAAACCCTGCAATCGCTGGTGGCCCCCTGCTTATGGCGGGCCCCAACTAGAACAGTTTACCTTAATTATTTTAAATCATTTTTTCTTATTATTGTCTTAAAACAGCAACAAAGGACTGTGCAGATTTTGATGTGGGATCACGACTTCATAAAAAGCCTTACTGAGCTATGACCCAGGCAATAAGAGGCAGATGGGTAACAATGGATGTGAGAAAATGAACAGTATGCGCTGACACTGCAGTCTCTCTCTACATTTTTTTTAAGATGCCACTAGTACTGAAAATACAATAAAATGATGTGTGTATTGTTAACAGTCAAACATATGAGGTGATGGTTGGCCAAGTAGGGGGCCCCCCCATGACTTCATTAATCTGCTGGGGGACTCCAAAACCCTAAAGCCGGCCCTGGCTTTAATTGCAATCCTGTGTGGGATTTGTTAAAATCTTCCAGCTCTGTGTTCAAGGAGTGGAATGTATTTATTGGGCCAGTTCCATGTGGCAGCTGACACAAGGCCATGTGAGGCTCATGCCTGGAGGGAGAGAGGTCAGTACAAGCAGAAGTGATAGGCTGGTATAGGGAGCCTTCCTACAGTTTATAATGCCATCGTTCTTGGGAAGCTAATACAGTGTGTGAATAATTGCATGGGTGGAGAGACAGCTGAACGGAACTGTGCCTGCATTACGTCTAGCGGATTGTATTGGCAGCAGAAAGTGCCTGGCAGGAGTGGGTTTCATCAGTCACTGACTTGAGTGAAAAGATGTTGGTCACCCAGAACAGAGCAGAAGATTGAGATTTATGTTCACCATTGTCATTTTGCATGTGTTAGTTGGGGCATGTGTTGGTGGAAGGGGGGAGGAAGGAGATGGTCATGTTAATAGGGGCTGTACTGTTAGGATGGTGAGCCTGGAGTTGGGGAGGAGTCATGTAAGCTTTGCCAAGTTCCACTTTCTTCACTGTATCATCATGGGGGGTACAAGTGGGGGTCTCACAAAATATTCCATAAGGAGAATCATAAGTAGCGCTTACTGCTTTATTTCACAGAACATCAAGGGGTACCAAACTAGAGAAAAGAGGTACTGTGTTTTACGCCACTTAAACTTCAGGGTAATATAACATCCCTGCAAGAAACCCACTTAAACAGGGACTAAATACTGGACTTCCAAAGGGAATGGGTGGGCCAAGTGTATGGGTAAGAAATAATATGAAACAGAAGGGGGTGATTATCCTGCTGGTTAGATCTGTAGCATTTCAGCTTATTCATGAGACCTGGGACCTGAAGGGGAACTATATTTTGATACACGGCAGGTTGGGTCAGGCAGATGTCTTACTAGGATCCTTTTATGGTCCCAACTAAGACTCCCAACACTTTTTCACTACACTGGCCACAAACATTTCACCATACCAGTGCTACTCAGTGGAAATTAGAATCTGGTGTATCAATTGGATCTAGACGGGACAAGGAGACAACACAGGGGTCTTACGCCAGGCCACAGAGCTTTGCGAGAACTCATGGATCAACTAGGACCGATGGACCCATGGAGGTTACTGCATCCAGCCATGAAAACTTTCTCCTTTAATTTGCAGCTATTTAATTCCTTTTCTCACACTGATCATTTTTTTTTTTTTACTGAGACAGGAATCCATTCCTGGTCTACATACTTGTGACTTGGATGCTCGGGTATAAGAGTGACCGAGGCTGAGAAAACATGGAAGTTTAATGCTCCGCTCCTAAAAGATTAGTCCTTGATGGACAAGATCCAGCAAAATATGGGGGCCATCCAGGACATGGATGTGCTGTGGGAGGTGGTCAAGTCATGTCTGAGGGGAAAATAATCAGACTAGCAACAAAATGAAAGAGGGAAAGGGAACAGAAAACTTCAGAGTTACTGCAGATCAGAAGTATAGAAAACACTTTAAAGCCAACCACTCAGGACACCATGTGGATGAGGTTACACCAATATGTTGTAAGTCGCATGTCCTGTGTACTCTATGTTGAAAGGTTCAATAAAATAAATTTAAAAAAAAAAAAAGAAAGAAAATGGCGCAGCAGATGAAACACCTAGCAACTTTCCTCGGCGGTTTACCAGCTAGGAGATACCTTAGCTGCCTAAGGGGACTAACTGGTTCCAGTGGTTGGTAGGATGGAGTACCTGGCCCTGTTCTTCCTGTAGTGAGAGACCATTACCATGGATAAGTGGGCCATGGAAATTATCTGAGATGGTTTCTCTTTGGTACAGTACTAGTAGAACTGGGGGGGGGGGCTGTTCACGCAATAAGTTGTTGTTATCTCCAGGTTTACAAGGGAGAAATGGTTTTGTTTGAATTGGCAGGGTGCTTACAAAACTGGGCAGTAGAGAAAGTCCTGAAGTCAGAGAAAGGCACAGGTTTCTACTCCAGCTACTTTCTGGTGCCCGAGGAGACAGGTGGGGTGTGCTCGATCTTGGACCCTGTGGGCATGTGAATGACTTCACGAAGTGAAAGAAGTTCAGGATATTGTCTCTGGGGTTCTTCTAGCCATATCTGCAAGAACAGGATTGGCTGGCCTCCTTGGACATGATAGATGCTTATCAGCACATCCCAATCAGACCAAACCATTGCAAGTACTCAGATTTTGTGTGGGCCTTGCACAGTTCCAGTTTAGGGTTCTGCCATTTGCAGTTAGTTCTTTTTATCCCGAGCACTGGTCGGCCCCCTTTGTGCCAGCAACACCAGCCCCATCACCCAGATATCTCCAGAATTTACCCTGCGTATGTGTTCCTTCAGGTCTTACCTCCATGGTGGGAGCAGCAGGGTTACCCAATCCCCACTACCAAATGGATCCGGTTTCGCAGCAGTGCCTGATCACTGGGTGCAAGGTCTGTGGGTAGCTGGAAGTCATCCTGCCAGATAGGTAGTTTCCTTCTCCCTCCCCACTGGTAAGATGGAACATGTGTACAATGGCATCAATGATGGCACCATGCATGCTTCCATATGTGGCATAGACACCTGCCACTCTGCCACTACTCTCTTGTGGGCCCTGCACCCTACCCCCCCAGCCTCTGTTAGGGACCAGGCTAATGCCAGGCTCCTTGCCAACCCCTAACTGTCCTTCCCCTGGCAGTCCGCCAGATGCTTAATCCTCCTCTCCCCTGACTGACCCTCCGACAGCCCGCGTTTGCTCCCAAACCTGGGTCATCATCACGGCAGGCAGTCCGCTGCACCACCCAACCGGTGAGGGTTCTGCAACTTGAGCTTGCATCAGCTCTACCTGTCTTTACCAACCACTTCCCAGTCCTAGCTGCACATTTACAGTAGCAAGAAATGTTGGTGTCTCCCTACTTTCAGGGGTCGATCCCAGTCCTTTCACAGAAGAAAGGGTTCTGAAAGAACCCGTAAAACTGAAGGTGGACAAAGCAATGGGGCCTGATGGAATTCACCCCAAAATTCTAAGAAAATTAAGGAAAGAACTAGTGACACCATTAACTACCCTTTTTAACAAATAATGGGAGGATGGTGTGGTACCTGAGGACTGGAGGAAGGTGGATGTGATTCCCTTCACAAAAGTGGGAGCAAGATAGAGGAAGGAAACTACAGACCTGTCAGTTTGACCTCTGTGGTAGGGAAAGTAATGGAATCACTTCTGAAGGAAATAATTGTTGAGTACCTAGAGGCCAGTGGGGCACAGGACCCAAGGCAGCATGTGTTCACAGCGGGAAGGTCATGTGAGACAAATCTAATTGATTTCTTTGACTGGGTGACCAAAGTAGTAGACCAGGAAGGGGCTGTGGACATGGCCTACCTAGACTTTAGCAAGGCATTTGACACAGTCCCACACAAAAGATCAACAGTCAAATTAACCAGCCTGGGAGTGGGTCCCAGGGTGGTGGCCTGGGTAAAACATTGGCTGGACAACAGGTCACAGAAGGTAATTGTAAATGGAGTCCACTCTGAAGAAAGAGGGGTTACTAGTGGGGTACCGCAGGGTTCAGTACTGGGTCCAGTCCTTTTTAATGTCTTTATAAGTGACATTGCAGAGGGATTGGAAGGAAAAGTGTGCCTCTTTGCAGATGACACAAAGATCTGCAACAGGGTTGATACACAAGGAGGCATGGAAAGCATGAGAAGGGACTTGGCAAGGTTGGAGGAATGGTCAGAAGTATGGCAGCCTGGATTCAATGCAAAGGAGTGCAAACAATGCACCTGGGAAACAAAAACCCAGGGGAAGATTACACAATTGGGGGGATGTAACGACAACAAAAATGGAAAGGGACCTGGGGGTAATCATATCAGATGACCTTAAGGTTAGCAAGCAATGTGAGAAGGCAGTTAGGAGGGCTGGGGGGGATGCTGGGATGTATAGGGAGAGGCATCACCAGCAGAAAACAGGAAGTTGTTATCCCCCTGTACAGACAGCTGGTGAGACCCCATCTGGAGTACTGTGTCCAGTTCTGGAGACCCCATCTCCACAAGGACGTGGACAGGATGGAGGCAGTCCAGAGGAGGGCAACTAAAATGGTGCAGGGTCTGCAAGAGAAGCCATACGAAGAGAGACTAAAGGAGCTTAATATGTATACCCTTGAGGAAAGGAGGGAGAGTGGGGACATGATAGAAATGTTTAAGCACCTCAGTGGAATCAACAAAGTCCAAGAGGGTAGCATCTTTCAGAAAAAGAGATGTGCAAGAACAAGGGGGCACAATTTGAAGACAGAGGGAGGACAGCTGAGGGGGAATGTGAGGAAGTTTTTTTCACAGAGAGGGTGGTGGACGCATGGAACAGCCTTCCTGAGGAGGCTGTGGGGTCTAAAACTGGGGGAAAATTCAAGAATGCATGGGACAGACATAAGGCAATTTTTGTGGAGGGTAGGAAGAAATAGGCTGTTGGTTAAATAGGATCTGCAGCTTATCCTGTATGTAGGGAAATGGGCAGACTAGGTGGGCCAAGCGGTCCTTATCTGCCATCAAAGTCTATGTTTCTATGCAGGATTGAATCACAAAGATCCCATTAAAGATCCAGGCAGAAGCAGTAATGACTTGTGCCTCCTTTCTCCCCATGGATGCCCTGCTGACTTCACTCAAACTTCAGCCGATTCTGAAACAAAGGCTTCAGTTCTTTGGAGCTGTTCTGAACACCATTAAACCCAGATCATTCCTAATGAAGGACAGAACAGAACTGATTGCATGCAGGGATGATTCAGAGCAGGTCCCCCTCTCTGGCAGACTTAAGGGTAGTGAAGGGTACATGAGGCTGCACAGGGCCTAAGTGTACTGTGTGTCATGTTACAGGCCAGAGTATTTTTCCCTTTTGTCTCTCACCTGTGAATGTCACCATTCTATGGCTCCAGTACATATGCACATACATGCAGCTGTGGTGCCCTGCGGAGCTGTTGGGTGTCCACCCTCCCCTTTAGCTCCACTTGCACTTCCACCTGTGATCACCCAGGAGGCAGTGCTAGGGTAGAGTCTGGCTTACACCCTCCTGGAGAAGGAGCTCCAGGCTCAGACTGAGAAACCATGTTGCCGGCGTCACAGGCGGAAGCCCTGTCATTCTGCTGATGGGTTGGCCCCAGTGCAGTGACTTAGAATACGGGAATCATTTCTTAGCTGAAGGATCTTCTCTGCCCATCTGATTCACTGCCCCCTCACTGTTTTTATAAATGATATCAGAATCCCAAGAGGAAAATATGGCCTTAGCATTCCACTGTGGGGTATTGTCTTTTTAGAGTACATACTGTTTCTTCCCCACTAAGCTGCTGTTTTGGGGGTCAGCCCATTGGTTCAGCGAGACCATTGCCATTTGTGATGCTGGTGACCCAGTTTCAGGATGAGCTCAGAAACACTACACGGCTGGGGTGGGGAAGGGGAGAGACTGACCCAGAGCTCCTACTTTGGGGAGGGTAGTTCACTACCTCCACTGCAATACTGCCATCTGCTGGCTGGAGCTTGTGTAACCCCTAGATGGCGCTATCCCAGGGGCTACTACCCCTGCCTGATTTGCCACTAACAGGTTGAGGGGCCTGGATCCAATGGCGGGTGCCTCCACCCAGAGGTCAGGGTTTGCAATAGTTAAACTAACTTGGTCACAGCCCTCTGGGACACTGCAACCCCCCTTTCTTCCCACTAGTGGCCCACACAATATATCAGAATTACCTTCACAGTATACACTTACCCCCAGGACTGGTTCCGGCACTGGGACTTCCTGTGAAATGAGATACAGTGCAACAATCACAGTACAGTACTTTAACATAGACAAATACTTCAGGCAGTATAACTTTTACTGAAACAAGCAGCTCTGATTTATTTAGGGATATAACAAGGACAGGGAAATCAGGTTAATTAGCTTATCACTCTAATAATCTACCTATGGCTCTGTGCACAGGCCTATCCCTATCAGTTACTGTCCCTGGGTACCCAAGCCCTAGTGGCTAGTCCAAACCGTGGCAGCTGGTAGGGGCCCTTTCACACAGAGAAAAGGAGAATTAAACAGTCAGCAGTACAGTAATTCCATTTGGATTTAATGTGGCAATTCAACAGGGAGCGACTCTGAATTAGTACTCACGACCTCCAAATAAGATAGGGTCCTTCAATGTCAGCAGGGCTCACTTGAGGTACACAAACCTCTTCACACATCCATATAAAAGAAAGCACTATACCAGGCAGGCTGCATCTGTATCCCGATTGCAATTACTGCACAATACCCGGGAGAACACACAGCAGATTCAGTTCCTGACAGACCGAGTGCAATTTTCAGCAATTCCTCCAGTCTTCTACAGGGTGAGCCTGGTTTCTACTCTTCAGAGATCCTTTGATTCTTTTCACAGGACGGATTCAGTCCTAACAAGCTGTTACACAAGCTGCAGACCGAACTCTGGGCCTTACACGCTTTTTGACTAAAACTGCACACTGAAAAGCACAGGGCTCCTTCCTTCTTCACTGCCAAAGCTCAACTGAAACTCCAACCGACAAAACTGGCACTTCCTTTGAGTTCCTCCCAGTTCTTGACTGATTGGCTGTCACTTACAATAGACTGCTGCTGTTGGTCCAAAAGGTGCTGAAGTCTAAACTACATCTCCCAGAGTCACTGCTCATACAATCCTCTTGTGGCTGGCTCAGATTATGAGTCCAAGTTCTGATTCGTCCAAGGCACCATTTTAGAGCTAGCTTACCCACACTGATTGGTCCAGTTCAGCAGTTCAAAACCAGAATGGGGAACTAGGCAGACACTGTTCTGACTGCGAAAGAAAGTAGTTAGACAAACTGTAATTTCATTATTACTGTAAATGATTTCTGGCAAACAGTTACATCTTTCAGATAGGTTCCTTTGCACTCCTAGTGACTGCAAAATGGAGTGAATTGTGGCAGCTTGAGTGGTACTCAATCAAAGAAACACATAGTCCCCCATACAAACTAATTATGTCTGCAAGCAGACAGCTCTTAAAGAGACAGTACCAGAGGTTCTAAAAACACTCACTGATAAATGGCTTAAACCAAACACCATTCAGGCTTGGGCATTCAAGCAAGCTCCTGGAAGTCTTTGGGAACCCCCATTTGCAGGGGGTTACACCCTTCCTGGCTTGGGAAAGCTTGACGTCCAAGGCCAAGCAAGTACTTCATAAGTTTTGAATCATAAACTGTGATACATTTGCATTAGGCTCATACATGTAATCATCAGTCAATATATCATTTTACCAAGAACACATTTCTGAAACATTGCAGTACGTCCTCTTTACACAGTATTACACACACATTGTACCATAACTCAAGTTATTACCTCTTGTACATGAAACCTGAGAGAGGGGCCCTTCCCTATCAGTTACCTTTGGGGCTGGACGGGCAAGGGCACCATACTTAGAGGGCAACACAAGTAACTTGAGTTAGCACTGACGCTCAGTTTGGGCAATGAGCCTGGGACACATACACTCTTTATGGACAACATTGAGAGGCAAATCCACAGGCCTCCCAAGGGAATCATAACTGAGGTGCACCACAGGCTTTACAGCTCGACCAGTCTTTCTAGAGGAACTGTTACAGTCTCTGCACTCTGAGCCTCATTTTCAGCATTGTCCTCACTTGTCAGGGGAGTCTCCTGGGGTAGAGAGGCTAGAACTTGGGGCACTTTCAGCTCCAGGAGTTACAGTTTCTGAGTCCACAACATTTGGCTCGCATGGAGAGCTTTTGGACACTGGCAGTGGACTGTCAGGGCACTCAAAATACTCTTCTTGTTCGGGTGTATCACCAGTCTGCCCCAATCTATCATTTTCCTCCCCTGAAAACTCAAACAGTTCAACCATGCACAATGATTCCATTTCATCTGATCTGATGCTTTGCACTTCACTTTGTGGGAGCAATGGCTCCAGGGATGAAGCTGGGGCTTAGACAGTCCAGAAGGCCCAGCTTTGTCTCCAGTATTGACTAGGGATTGCCCCAAACAATTGACTCAGTTCGTGAAGGATAGTATTCAAAGTCACTCTCACTTTCTTCTAATATGGACTGACAGTCATGCTCAACTGGGACTTGTGCAGGGGAACACTTTAACTCTGCTTCTGTAGGTGCAGACTTCCTTGATCTTTTCTTAGCAGCAGCTCTAGTCACTGGTCCAGAGGGGGCATCTTCTGGGGGCTCAGACTCAATCAGGATTTGTCCAATGGGCAGTAAATGATTTCTATGCATTGTTTTTACATCTTTTGAATTATTCTCAGGCCTTACTTTGTACACTGGCAGATCATCTAGTTTGCCCACTACAATGTGAGGGAGATGGTGCCATCTGTCAGCAATCTTGTGCTTGCCATGCAGTCCCAGATTTCTTAGCAATACCGATCTCCCTCCTGGAGTTCCTGTGCTTTCACCTTTTATCATACCTTTCTTTGTTGGCCAGATTTCTTTTGGCAGCCATGGTTTGAGCCAGTTAGTAGCGCATGAGTTAGCTGGGCTTTAACTTTTGCACATACTGTAAATAGTTGTCAGCTTGAACCCCATCAGGAGAGACCCCAAAACACATATCTACTGGTAGTCGAGCTTCTTCCAAACATCAGGCGGTAGGGGAGAATCCAGTGGCATCACTTTGTGCAGTTATAAGGCATGTACCAGGGTGCTAATTTGTTGGCTCCATCTAGGCTTGTCCTTTGGGTGCAGGGTGCCTAGCATATCTAGCAAAGTGTGGTTGAAACGTTCAGGCTGTGGGTCCCCTGGGGGTGGTAAGGAGTGGTTCTGGACTTTCGCACTTCACAGAGAAAGCATCTCTTTGATCAGACGACTCTCAAAGTCTCTCCCTTGATCAGAATGGATCTTTGTGGAGCCCATAGTGAACAAAAAAGTTTTCTACAAGTACTTTGGCCACAGTGGATGCTTTCTGGTCTTTGGTGGGGAAAGCTTGGGCATATCTCGTGAAATGGTCAGTGACCACCAGCAAATTACTGATATTTCTTTGATCTGACTCCAAACTCAGAAAATCAATACAGACCAGCTCCATGGGTGCACTGGTGGTGATGTTAACAAGGGGGGCAGCCCTCTGGGGCAAAGCTTTCCTCTGTAAGCAGCGACTACAAGTTCAAATGTGTTGCTCCACATCAGCCCCCATCTTAGGCCAATAGAATCTGGATCTCACCAAGTCAAGTGTTCTGTCTATACCAAGGTGCCCCATGTGGTTGTGCAAGGACCTCAGTACTGAGTCTCGAAGGCAGGGGCAGCACTAGTTGTTGTTTGTCTACTTGTCCCCTCTGTCTACTGTTTCTCTGTATAACAGTTTATTGATCAGTTTCAACTTAGGACCTTCTTTGTATAACAGTGCAGTTCTCAAATCAGTGGAGCGTAATTTGGACACATCTTTTCCTGCATAGAGGGCTTCTAAAGCTGCTTTGATCATGGGATCGCGGGATTGAGCCGCGAACACTGTCATTGTCCAGCTGAGGCAGTGCACCAATGTCTATTGCAGAAAAGTGGCAATAAGCAGCAGGTATGCAATTCTCAGAGGCTCCCAAGCAATCACCATGCAGTCCACTGCGTCCGTGGGACATTTGTTCCTCCCTGTCAAACTTCCGCAGAGTGCCCGAATGTCAGGTTCTGCCAATCGGACCCAATCATTCTGGGGAACAGGCCTCCGGAGAGAGCATCAGCATCTATGTGGTTCAGACCTGCTCGGTATTCGAGAGCATAGTCATATGTAGATAATGCAGAAAGCCACCTATGGCCAGTGGCATCCAAACTTAGCTGAGGTCTGCACATAGGTCAAAGGATTATTGTCAGTTTTACTAGTATTTTAGCCCCATACAAGTACTCATGGAATTGGTCAACAATAGCCCACTTCAAAGCTAGGAACTCTAACTTATGTACAGGATAGTTCTTTTCGGATGGGGTCAGGCTTCTACTGGAAAAGCCACTGGTCTCAGGCCATTCTCGTGCTCTTGGTACAACACAGCCCCAACCCTTGCAAGCTAGCATCAGTGTGCAGGACGTAAGGTTTTCTTGGATCGGCATAGGCCAGCACTGGAGCATGGGTAAGTTGATATATGATCTCATGAAAAGCAATCTCACAATCAGGAGTCCAGCGGGCCCCAAATACTTCTACGGATGAAAATACACTCTTTCAGTCTTGAGGACGCTGACTTTTGGTATTTTTGTGGGTTGGGAGATACCCTTGAGTAAGGTTAAGTAAAGGCGGATCACTCTTGAATAGTCCTTGATGAAGCGCCGATAATAACCACAGAATCCAGGAATCTTTGCAGTTCTTTTAGATTTTTGGGCTGTGGCCAGGTGGTCAAGGCCTCAACTTTACTTGGGTCGGTCTCTATTCCTCGGTGGATACTATGTGTCCCACATACTTTACTGATGTTTGGAAGAATTGACACTTATCAATGGACAGTTTAAGGCCAAAGTCCTCCAGTCGGTCCAATACCTTAAATAATCTGCTCTCATGTTCCTCCAGTGAGCTGCCAAACACAATAACATCATCTAGGTATACCAGGCAGTCTAGTAAGTTCATGTCCCCCACTGCACGCTCCCTCAATCGTTGAAAAGTGGCTGGGGCACCTGAAATCCCTTGAGGCATCCTCATGAATTCATAGAAGCCAAGCGGACAGATAAAGGCCGTCTTCTCACGGTCCTCTGGGACCATCGGGATCTGGTAGTACCCACTGGCGGAGATCCAGCACAGAGAACCACTTGCTCCGTTTAGGCAGTCCAAAGCATCCTGAATGCGGGCATTGTGTACTGATCAGGGATAGTCCGCCGTTTAAGGTGCGATAATCCACACACATCCTTACTGTTCCATTCTTTTTCCTCACTACCACAATGGGGAAGCATAAGGAGCTTCTGGATTCTTGTATTACACCAGCAGCTAACATCTCTTGCAGATGCCGTCTCACATCATCTATGTCAGCAGGTGCCAGGCGCCGAGACCGCCACGAAATGGTCTTTCGTCATGCAGCCGGATATTGTGCTCAGCTCCTTGCACGCATCCTACATCCCATTCCTTTAAAGAAAACACCTGGTCTCTCTGGGCAAGCTTCTCACTGATCCTCACTTTCCATTCAGCTGGCAGATGGGAGTCGCCGAAATCAAACAAGTCAGGCGTTACTCTGTCATTCTTCCTTGAACTCTTGCTGCTGGGTAGCACTGCAGTGTCTGCACAATGCACATTAGCCAGGATGCAACCTCTATTTACCGAATGTCTCTTTCAGACACATTATGAACTTGGACCATTACCCTTCTGGCATAAGCATGGGCTCTAGCGGGCAAAATACTAGGCTTGACCAGCAGTCCCTCTGGCAATTTTCCATCGCCTGGTGCATCCAACATTAATATTTTATTCTTAACATCCTTTCTGATACGGACCTCTCCCTGTAAGGTACACTGGGCATTTGGCGCAGGATCAGAGACTCAGGATCCTTCTTCCATACAATTCCGACCGGTTCCTCTGGTTCTGTTTTTCAGCATCTCGGTGCCTCATAGGCCTTCTTAATTAAAGCCGAACTCTTAAAGCTCTACTAGTCTTTGACCCCTGTTTTCATAACACAACTGTGCCAGCCTTCCGAACATATGAGCATTTGTTCCAATCAACAAAGGGACACCATCATACAGTCCAGTGGGGGACACACTAAGGCTAGGGTCTCTACTTGTTCGCCACTCCAGCCACGGAGGTGGGGAAAGACAGCCAAATTGGATATACCCGAATAGGGGTAGGCCTTCCACTTAACCCCATACATGCAGTCCTTCTAATGGTTGTAAGGGTACGTCTGACAAATGCTTCTGATACCAATCCTGGAACATAATTGTCACTTGGGAGCCACTGTCTAATACAGCTCTTGTAGACACTCCATTCACCTTTACAGTGGTCTCATGGAGGGACCCACTATTCTGGACCAGTCTGGAGAGGCGATAGTGGGGCCTGGGCAACTGACCTTGCCACAAAAGGACGTGAGTTAGCATTTTGGTGCCCTCACTGGGATCATTTCTGCACCTCTTAACCACTGATTTGTTCTCCAAGTTCTCCTTGTAGCCTATATGCAACTTTGTCAGTGTCTTTTGGGGACCGCATTCCCTTTTCATGTGCCCATCTTTCCCACAATTATAGCAAAACATACTTTCTGGAGTTTGAGCTGGCCGAGGCGCCACACTGGGAGCCAGGAGGGTATTACTAACTGGAAACCTTGGTGCCATCTCTGTCGCGGCGTGATAAGCATTTGGAGACATCTTCAGTTTCCTCCACTTCCATGGTCAAGGAATCGAGTTTGGAGCTGTTATCAGCAGGAGATACGTGGGTGGGTACCCCACCCCATAGCAGATGCAGTCGGATATAGGTCAGGGCCTGCATTTGCAGGCGTGGCCTTCATAAAGGGACTGTTTTTGAATTCTCGGATCTCTCAACAGTTCAGCCTTCATTGTGACATATCTTTTCCTTGTCAGAGCACTCATTGACTGTCAACCTCTGCCCCTGAACTTCACTTAATGGGTCACCTCAGTCACTCGGTCGTAGCCACAGCTGTTGGTGCAGGTCCCTCCCGAGGTCGCCTTTTCTCAACTCCTCGAATTTCTCTCATTAACTCATCATAGGAGGGTGGGGATTCCAGTCGATTTGCCAGGCGTAACTGAAGCAACAGCAGTTCTGAGAAGGGGGCAGACTTAAGGATTCTGTCCAGTCTGGTTCGGTCCAGTTCAATTGCTGGCAAACTACCCTTTCTGAGGCATTCTTGCAACAATTTTTCCAGCCGAGAAACATACACAGACAACAACTCCTTGGTACTGTTGTGCATTTCTTACTCCACCATAGGTCCTCATCAGAATCTGGGCTCCCATACACATTCTCCAAGGCCTCAAGATAGGCCTGTGCAGTCGCTTCAGAGGTTACTGGGCCCGCTTAGCACGGATGGTAGCCAGGGCAGGACCTGGAGGCTCACTAACCTCTTTCGCCGCTCCGAGCATTGCCATTCTAGCACTTGGGGCAACATAGTCTATCCAGGTCTCCCAGTCATCCTCCCTTTGGGGTGGGGAGGTGCCAGAGAAGATCCTCAACCTTCGGTAAGAGTCGTGATTAATGGCAGGTGCAGAAATAGAGTCTGCATTGGTTCAGCCACCATTACGGGCACTGGAGCGGAGAGGGTGTTGGGGAGGAACACTTCCAGGTGGCAAGAATAGTTTCTTCAAGTCCTCCACAGTTTTCCCTTCTCCCAGCAACCATTTAGCAAATTTCTCCTCAAAAGTTTCAGATAGTGGTGGGGGCTGATTCTCTCGGTCTTTACTGTCCTTAGTTATCACTTCCAAGCAGTGAGGGCTCCCTCTGGGGTAATGGTCTGTGGCACTTTGGAGCTATCTATGGGATCCTTAAACTCTACTAGGGCCAGGAAAGTGTGGGTGAGCAGATTAGCATGCCGACCCACCACCACAGGGTTTTGTAAACCTTCCACCTTGGAAAGTACTCCCTGCACAGTGTCCGTATTGATACCCAGGGGATGTCCAGGATAAGCATAGCATTTGGGGGTCGATCTCCTCCCAGTACACCACTCCACCAGCCGTGCACAGCCACTTCTTTCGGGTACCCATTTTTTTTCTTAACAGTGGTTCGTGAATTATGGCCACTAGAGGACACACAATCCCAGCGGTGAGCCTCCAAGATGTAACCCCTAGATGGCGCTATCCCAGGGCTACTACCCCTGCCTGATTTGCCACTAACAGGTTGAGGGGCCTGGATCCAATGGCGGGTGCCTCCACCCAGAGGTCAGGGTTTGCAATAGTTAAACTAACTTGTTCACAGCCCTCTGGGACACTGCAACCCCCCTTTCTTCCCACTAGTGGCCCACACAATATATCAGAATTACCTTCACAGTATACACTTACCCCCAGGACTGGTTCCGGCACTGGGACTTCCTGTGAAATGAGATACAGTGCAACAATCACAGTACAGTACTTTAACATAGACAAATACTTCAGGCAGTATAACTTTACTGAAACAAGCAGCTCTGATTTATTTAGGGGGATATAACAAGGACAGGGGGAAATCAGGTTAATTAGCTTATCACTCTAATAATCCATTTATGGCTCTGTGCACAGGCCTATCCCTATCAGTTACTGTCCCTGGGTACCCAAGCCCTAGTGGCTAGTCCAAACCGTGGCAGCTGGTAGGGGCCCTTTCACACAGAGAAAAGGAGAATTAAACAGTCAGCAGTACAGTAATTCCATTTGGATTTAATGTGGCAATTCAACAGGGAGCACCCTGAATTAGTACTCCACGACCTCCAAATAAGATAGGGTCCTTCAATGTCAGCAGGGCTCACTTGAGGTACGCAAACCTCTTCACACATCCATATAAAAGAAAGCACTATACCAGGCAGGCTGCATCTGTATCCCGATCGCAATTACTGCACAATACCCGGGAGACACAGCAGATTCAGTTCCTGACAGACCGAAAGGCACTTTTCAGCAATTCTCCAGTCTTCTACAGGGTGAGCCTGGTTTCTACTCTTCAGAGATCCTTTGATTCTTTTCACAGGACTGATTCAGTCCTAACAAGCTGTTACACAAGCTGCAGACCGAACTCTGGGCCTTACACACGTTTTTGACTAAAACTGCACACTGAAAAAGCACAGGGCTCCTTCCTTCTTCACTGCCAAAGCTCAACTGAAACTCCAACCGACAAAACCGCACTTCCTTTGAGTTCCTCCCAGTTCTTGACTGGATTGGTTGTCACTACAATAGACTGCTGCTGTTGGTCCAAAAGGTGCTGAAGTCTAAACTACATCTCCCAGAGTCACTGCTCATACAATCCTCTTGTGGCTGGCTCAGATTATGAGTCCAAGTTCTGATTCGTCCAAGGCACCATTTTAGAGCTAGCTTACCCCACACTGATTGGTCCAGTTCAGCAGTTCAAACCAGAATGGGGAACTAGGCAGACACTGTTCTGACTGCAAAAGAAAGTAGGTTAGACAAACTGTAATTTCATTATTACTGTAAATGATTTCTGGCAAACAGTTACATCTTTCAGATAGGTTCCTTTGCACTCCTAGTGACTGCAAAAATGGAGTGAATTGCAGCAGCTTGAGTGGTACTCAATCAAAGAAACACACAGTCCCCCATACAAACTAATTATGTCTGCAAGCAGACAGCTCTTAAAGAGACAGTACCAGAGGTTCTAAAAACACTCACTGATAAATGGCTTAAACGCATAAACGCCAAACACCATTCAGGCTTGGAGCATTCAAGCAAGCTCCTGGAAGTCTTTTGGGAACCCCCATTTGCAGGGGGGTTACACTTGCATTGGTAAATTTGTATTGGCATGTTTAGAGCTCCTCGAGTCACTCTGAGGGCAGGAGAAGCAAACTGGTAAAGCCTCAGCACAAGCAGGGCACTCTCGGGCCCCAATATAGCTGCCGAACTCCTGCCAAGGAATCTCCCACCAAGGAGACAGATCCAGGACAATCCACCCCACCCAGAAGGGCCGTGCCTCTGGAGGTAAATCATGGGGCAATGGGTAGCTGTTGGAGAAGCTAGGGGTGGCAATGGGAGGTTGACCAGTCAAACAGGGCAGCACTGGCATCAACGGAGATAAAATGTAAATTAAAATTGATGCTTTCTTTTATAGACACAAGTAATATCCTCAGTGTGATGATCGTGCTTACTCTAAAGTCTTTTGCACAAAACTGTTAGCATTCCCATTTAGGCTTCTCTCATTTTAAACCACACAAGTCCTGCAGCACAGACACTGTCATCTTCTCATATTTCTGCACAATGTTGCTGCTTTGCAAAGATGCTGTCTTGCAATAGGTTTGATTCTTCCATTTTCTTCTCTCACACAGTGGAAATACCAGCTGTTGAGCCACCAGTATATGATGGTGGTGCTTATTCCAAAGTTTTTTTTTTTTTGCTTTTTGCTCAAAACTGTTATGCTTCCACCATGAGACAATTTTACAAAGGGCATGGCTTAACAAGCTTTGTTCTCTGACTTGTTGCCCAAATGCCACCTTATGTGCACACCCTCAGGAATATTTCTCACCTGCGTTACGCTTGACCAATGCTGTCCCAGAATCTCTCACCTCTAGATGTACCAGCCTGCCTTCAGAAGCTGTGTCCTCAGTGAGCAGAACCACTGTCTGGGGTATGACATTTAGTCCACACACACACACACACGAAATTATACAAAAATATTAGATGTTTACGGTTATTTACAGATGTTTGTTTCAGTATGAGGTTTGAAACCAAAATAAATGATCTGCACTGACAAGGTGTTAGCAGCACAGTGTCTGAACTGTTACTCTGAGTCAGACTGATTCGTTTTCTGCCTGTCTTAAGACCTCCCCCCTTTTGTGCCTGCAGAGGTTCAAACCAAAGTCTTCCTACTAAGTTTAAACTAAATGCCACTAAAAACACCCTTATCTCAGTGAATGAACCAAACAACAAATGTTTTCCCAAGGCTTGTACAAGTATCACAAATGACAGCTTCGCCTCCGGCAGTGAACTAAAGAAGAAAGGTTTTCCCAGGTTGAAGCTCCAGGACTTACCCCACTTGTGTGCCTGTGAAAAATGAAAAATGAAATAATAAAATGGCTGTGCTGTTTACCTATGCTCTATGTGCTAAAAACTGTTGTGCAAACAGTGTCTCTGTGCCTGTGACACCTTGTCACAATCATCAAAAGACTCACATTTGTTGATATCACCGAAAGGGTTAATTATTTTTTCTGCAGCAGTTTACAGTGAAATAAATTTGCAAGTAGATACAATGGTGCAATTCAGGACTTTTACTGGAAGATCCTGTAAAGCAACACCAATGTTCCATGATCTGTAGTGTTTATGTGCAACTGAACAAGAGGAGACTGCCGCCAAGTGTTGTGTAGTAACTTCTAGGAAACTTTATACACAGTTTACGTTGCAATCTGCAAAAATTAGTCTCACTCACGGCCACCACTGAGAAAACACAAAAATGAACTTTTTGGCACAATTCTACTTCTATGACTCAGAAATAAAAGCAGCATTCATCTCCCAGTTGATGATCAATAGTCACCACTGAAATAATGCACTTGGATATACCAACAACTGCACTATTTATTCAAATCCTTACTTATGCAAACATGCAAAGAAATGAAACACTCACAATGTAGAATTTAACACTACGCACATTCATGAAGCGTTAGATTCTACATTGTGTGTGGCGACCACAACACTTTCTTTTGTTTGTGTGCTCTTTAGTATGTTTGCATAAATTTGTTTCTAAATAGCGCTGTATTTTGGTATCCGTAAGTCTAGCGTGCATGATTCCAGTGGGGACCAGTGATCTACTGCTTTGATGTTAGTGCTGTCTTCATTTTGAGTCACAGACTGCTTGATTTGATTTGATTTGCAGCACCATTCTCAGTGTCTCCTTTTCTGCCTAATCTACTTCTCTTTTATATATTGTCTGCATTTTTCTTATTACATTCCTTATCAAGCTTGCATTAACCCTTGAGCTGCTGACACAATTAGAATGTATTGGAATTCCTGACTGATATGTATCAGTCCACGCCACAGCAAGGATTAAAATGGCCATCCCATCAGCAGTGAGGCTGCGCTGATGCATGCAAAGCTGGTAGCCTGGGCTCAGAAACAAGCCACAACTGCCAAAGGGCTGGTGGGGGTGGGGAGGGTGAGTGTTCCAGTGGATGCTTGCCTCCAAGCTTTTCGGTCCTATAGTCCCCTGGCCGCCGCTTCCAGTGCACACTTCCTCTCCAATTCCTGCCCCAAGCTCTCAGTGCCATTTTCTTATGCGTGCATGTTTAACATGCCCCCCACTATGTCCCACTGTGCCTTTATTCCTTGCAACACTTAACCCAAGGCACAATAAGGTGGCCACATCTCTGCAGGTGGCAGGAAGCATCCAGACACCAAGAGAAAACACCTGTAGCATTTCTGCTCTGCACCACTGCAGGGAATGATCACACCTGTATCATAGTGCGTATGTAGCACTCCCAGATCAATCCACGCTGATCTGCTAGCACATCAACAACTCTGAACTGCTTACAGAGAGTCAAGTGTAAACATGCCTTTAAACTCACATTAAATGGCTTTGCAAGCAGGGGACGCTTTTACCAGTTTTTCACCGTCATTTCCTAACATGTCAGCATAGGCTGTAGTGACAATGTAAGGGGCCAAAGGGTGTACGATGAATTATATCGAGGTGATATCCCATGAACCAATCAGATTGCTGATTTACAGGGCATTGTGTGGCAACAATGCCCTTTAAATAAGCTTGAGAAACAACTAAAGGATTTGGAATATGCAAATTAGGCAATACATGCCTTTGGAATATCCAAATAAGACAGCAGAGGCATTTAGAGCATGCATATCAGGCACTGAAATACTTGGGAAAATGCAAATAAGGCAGCAGAGGCATTTAGAACATGTAAATGAGCAGTGAGACATTCCAAACATTCAAATGAGTTTGTGATCTAAGTATAGATAACAGCTAAGGCATTGGAATATTAAAATTAGTCAAACACCTTTGGAATATTCAAATGAGGCAAGAAATGCATTTGGAATATTCAATAAAGCAATAAACACCTTTGGAATATTCAAATGAGCAGTGACATTCCAAGCTTTCAAACAGTTTTTGTTCAGTTAAAATAAAGTGTATCTGAAATATCTTAAGCTCTGGGCCTGGATATTCAGGCTGCACCTGGCAATGGTGCAAGCATGGGCGCAGTGCAGCTGGGATGCGACCAGGTGCTAGTCAATGGTGATGTGCCATGGCGCATATGGCATGGACTGTGCACGGTGCAGTGACAATGTGCCAGAGCAAGCCACAGATAAGGAGCACGGGGATGCGCTAGTGCAAATGCAGTTGCACTGGGTGCAGCACCCACAATATTCAGAAGAGGGCATGCAAATGGGGCCATAATCTTTCCATCTCAGCATGGCTTCAGAGCCAAGCATGGGACAGACACTGCTCTAACCAAGTTCTCGACAGAAGTCCTGAGCAACAATGACTCAGGGACCTGTACAGGCGCGGTCTTTATTGACCTCTCAAAAGCGTTCGACTTGGTTAACCACAACCTCCTACTACAAAAAATGTGCTTACTTGGCCTTGACACCCATGCACTGGGATGGTTCGAGAGTTACCTCACTGGACGCACCCAGAGGGTCAAGTGGAATGATAATGTCTCCAAGCTAGCAACACTCAAAGAAGGGGTACCTCAAGGGTCAGTACTCGGCCCCCTTCTCTTTACGCTGTTCATAAATGACCTGCACTCACACTGTGGGAGCAGCAGCATTATCCAGTATGCAGACAATGCTGTCATCTACAGAGCCTCCCCTAACCTAACAGAACTGGAGACAGCCCTTCAAGAGGACATCCTTCAGATGGAGGACTGGCTTACTCTGAACAAAATGGTACTAAACACCAAAAAAATGAAGGTGATGCTGTTCGGGCCTAGATCACTGGGACCCGAGAGGTCACTGCTCCTACAACTTCAGACTGGGGGGTGAAAATTTTGAGGTGGTTACCTCCACTAAATACCTTGGACTTACCCTGGACCAAGGCTTCACACTAAAAAATCACGTTGACCAAATCACCAAGGCCATCCATGGGAAACTTGGAATCCTTTACAGAATAAAAGACCAGATTATCATGGAAGCTAGGGTAGACGTTGCCGCTAGTGTACTTCTCCCAAAGCTAACCTACGCGGCCCCAGTTCTCCAGGGCGTGGCCATGATAGAGCTTGGCAGGCTGCAGGCCTTGTACAACAAGATAGTCTGCTTCGCCACTCTTTCACACCCGAGGATTCACCATTGCGAACCTCAATCAAGGCTCAGCTGGCCATCTTTGGAAGCTCGCCTCATCTACCCAACTCTCTGCCTTACATTTAAGTTATTGGGTCCCACACCTCCCCCCAGCCTCAATGGTCTCATTAGGGTTAAAACCAACCCACGGAGTGTAAGAACATCCGACCAAACTCTCCTTGTGGTTCCCAAGGCCAGGACTAAAGCAGGTTCCAGGTCCTTCATGTACACAGCCCCTTCTAACTGGAACAACCTCCCCCTGGAGGTACGGGAGGCAGAGTCCATCACCTGCTTTCGGACCAAGCACAAGGCTCACCTGCTAGACAGGAGCATCTCCTTATGTCACAGGACCTAGCCATGCATCAAAGGAAGGGGTGCACTTTTGTACCACTGCCTCCGCCCTGACACCATTGCAGTTACCACTGCAGACTGTTCACCTAACTATAAGTGTTAACCCTTAACAATGTATGCACTATCACTTTCCTTCCCTAATCTGAACCTATTAATGCTCCTGAACTTGGCTTATGAAGGAAATCTACAGTACTGTCTCAATAATGTCTTTGTCAATGGATAATGTAATGAACAACATCTAACCAATCTCATGTCTGCTACGTGTAAACAGTATACCGTGTTATTCTGTACTCCCACATGTTTTTCTACTGTATGTGTCTCTTAATGTTATTCCCGGGTCGCCCCTGAAAAAGGGACCTTCGGGGCCCAGTGGGCTTACCTGGTCATCAAAATTCAATAAATAAATAAATAATATTTTCAAGGTGCAAATGGGGCCATTTGCATGTCATTACGCCCCATTTGCATGCGCTTTCACAGGGCAGCCCAAGTGAATGTGCCGGTTGTAAGCTCTCGGCGGCTAGTGCCCTTCTGGTATGCCCGATCGCGCCTGTGGAAACAGTCACACTCACAACTGAAGGGCATTGAATCCCCTCCTCACTTGTCACCTGATCACGGGCATCCAAAATAAATATATTCCCGGTGGGCCAGTGGCAACCCCCTCGCCCTGTAAACCTGATCATGGGAAAATGGTAGATTAATATCACTGGTGGTCAGTGGTATCCCCCTCCCCTCCCTCCATGTCCCCCGATCCATGGACATCTGACATATATAAATTCCCGGTGGGCTAGTGGTACCCCCTCTCCTCCACCCACAGAGGACCCCCACCACCCAGCTCCCCCCCGTCATCGGTGGGTGGCTGCACTCCTCCCACAAACCGCCCAGCCACCTGCCAAATGACAGCTTACAGTATGATCTGTAACCCAATTGGTCCACAATGTGGATGAATGGGCTTGCACACCATACTGTACTACACAGGCAAGGATCTGTGAATGGGTTCATTCATGGATTCATGCCTACATAGTACAGTATAGTGTGCAAGCCCATTTGTCCATACTGTGGAAAAACTGGCTTACAGTTCTTACTGTAAGCTGTCATTTGGCAGGCAGCCAGGCGGTATGCGGGCAGAGTGCAGCCGCCCATTGATGATGGGAGGGGTGGAGCTGGGTGGCCGGGGACCTCTGTGGGTGGGGGAAGGGGGTACCATTGGCCCACTGGGGAATTTACATATGTTGGACGCTCACGATTGGGTGACATGGGAGGGATGGGGATACCACTGGACCACCAGGAATATTACTGTAACATTTGCCTGTGATCAGGCATATGGAGGGAGGGAGGGAGATACCACTGGACTACTAGGGGTCTTAATCTAACAGTTGCCAGTGATTGGGTTTATGGGAGGAAGGGGGGTTACCACTGGACCACCAGGTTATTAACCTGTACAGTCACCCGTTGGGCATAACAGGAGGTAGGGGGACCCACAAGACCATCAGGGAGGGTATGGATGCTCATGGACGGTGTCCCTGCTGGGTGGGTGGCCACCCATGGCTGGCGGGTTCCGTGCTGCACCCTGCAATACAGCAGCCCACCTGTGGGTGGCCTGGATTTGTTCCTTGTTCTTTTGGATTAACTTTGAGCCCCCCTATGCAGAGCAAAGCAGGGTTGCACCAGCATATGCACCGCACATCCCGGGCTGAATATCAGGATGTACCCATCATACGCACGCGCCCCTGCATTTGCACTGCATACATTACCACCCCTGCACATTGGGATTTGCTGAGTGCAACACTTGCCCCTTCGAATATTGTGCTGAGGCGCATTGGGGGCAGTGTTGGGTAAGTTACTTTTTCTATTACTTTTGGAAACTTGTTCCAGAAAGCTCTGTGCAGTCACTAGCAAGGATGGAGAAGTACTAGAAAAAGTAATACACCTTACAGTTACAATTACTTATGTATTTTTATACAAAAGAAATAGGTAACAGTAACTGATTACTTTTATTTGAAAGTAACTAGTAACTAATTTATTACTTCCAAAAAATGTAATCTGTTATAGTTATTTATTATTTTTGTATTGTTTTTGTATAAAAAGAAATAAGTAACTATAACTGTAAGGTGTATTACTTTTTCCAGTACTTCTCCATCCTTGCTAGTGACTGAACAGAGCTTCCTGGAACAAGTTTCCAAACATACTAGAAAGTAATAGAAAATGTAACTTACTCAACACTGACTGGGGGGCTGCGCATGGTGCAACCCTGTTGCGCCATGTGCAACTCCTTTGAATATCTGGGACTTTGTCTCTTTTTTAATGACCTCGATATAATAGCTATAATTATGTGCATCAGTACTTAGAAATAATGGCACTAGGCCCCATGGATCATGACCTCGGCCACTGGCCTGTCTTGGTCCACGTTGCCCAATGCTATTATTCCCTCATACACCTACCAATCCCTCCAGTTATCAATATAATACTGTCTCTGTGTACTGTAGATAAAGACTGAGGCCACAGACAGATGACTGCCTAAGGTACCTGTCATCGAGGCACAAGTCAGGAGAATAGGAAAACCAGAAGCAGGTTCAAAATTTGCAAATAGCATTTTATTTTTCTCAATAACAGCAAAATAAAAAACAAAAATGTGTTCAGTATAATGATTTACAAAGGTAGACCTGAGAAAACAGTCCTCCTTCTGAGTGCTTCTTCTTAGTTTCAAATCTCAGTCTATCTCTCTTGCAAAAGCATTACTGCTCCTTTAATAAGTCTGTGCCTGGAAAACTCGTTAAGAAAACAGCATGCTTCACACACAGTGTTCTTGTAAGTTTCCAACGTTCTTGCGTGTGCAGCAAAAAGAACATTAATGACCCAGAACTGGCCTCTTGTTGACAGCTCTGTAAAGTTTGCACACCAGCATCTCAGTTTAACCCCTTGAGTTCAAAATAGATTTTTTGCAATCATTTCAACAGTATAACTATATACAGTTTTAAACAAAGGGATCCCAGTATCCGTGACATTTCCACAAAAAGATTCACATATATTTTTATAACTGCAGATATGCAAGGGGGAAGAAAAAACAGAAATAGCAAGGGAAGGCAGAGAGATAGCGAGAGGCGGAGAATTGCAAAACTGTCGGAGTGATCAGTTCACAAGAAAATTTGGTTGCGCAACCAGACAGACAAGAGATGGGAAAGAAGAGGATAAAACAAATCCTTGCATTTAAACTCTTTCTGCATAACAAATGGGATAGGGCCTTATTCAACCCTGTCAGATACTCCCTCTTAAGGGGGGACCTGTTTCGCGAAAACAGGTTGTCAAAACTTTCTATTAATTCGCTTCTAACATTAGCATATAAACTTTACAGTTCTGTGCATATGCACTATAAAAAAGAGAGAGGTTGAAAGTCACACATTTGTTTTTTAACCTTTGGAATTCTCAATTCCTGATTCAGATCTCGACAGAAAATCAGTATTAACATTCTCTTTCACAGATTTCTGCATCACTTTAAATTTAAGTGACTGTAGTGCCAGGTACCACTGTGTGATCCTAGAATTTTTATCCATTTGCTTAAGCCAACAGAGAGGACTGTGATCTGTTACAAGTACAAAGTCAGCTCCTAGTAAGTAAAATTTAATGGCCCACTTCACCTCAAGGCATTCCTTTTCAATGGTGGAGTACCTTTTCTCTCTGTCGTGCAATTTCCTACTTATGTATAGAACAGGATGTTCTTTCCCAACTATATGCTGACTCAAGACTGCATGTAGGCCTGCCTCTGATGTATCTGTCTGCAACAAAAACTGTTTCTCAAAGTCCGGGCTTCTTAAAACAGGGACTGAACATAATGCAGCCTTGATGGGCCAAAAAGCCTCGTCACACTCTGGGGTCCACTTCACATTATTCAGGAACTGTTTCTTTGTGAATTCAGTGAGGGGAGTAGCTAACTCTGCAAAGCTGGGAACAATTCTTCGATAATAACCAGCCAGCCCTAAAAATGACTTGACATGTTTCTTGGTTTTGGGGACATGGCTGTTAGCTATACTGTAGCTTCAATCTTGGAAACCTCTGGCTTAACGTCTACATTTCCCAAAACATAGCCCTAATATCTAGTTTCCTGCATGCCCAATGCACACTTGGTAGGATTGTCAGACCTTCCTTTTTGATCAATTGAATAACTAGGTGGTTGTTCCAGTCTGGACTGTACACTACAACATCATCCAGGTATGCAGCACAATAACCAGTGTGAGGGGATAAAATTACATCCATGTACCACTGGAATGTAGCAGGTGCACCATGTAAACCAAACAGCATGGTGGTGAATTGATATAATCTTATAGGAGTGGCAAATGCAGTTTTGTCTCTGGATTCTGCCGCTAGTGGGATTTGCCAGTAACCCTTGGTGAGATCGAGGATACCGATATATTTGGCACTTCCCAGTCTGTCCACCAAATCATATATTCTGGGCATAGGATAACTGTCAAAGTCTGACACTTGATTAAGTTTTCTAAAATCGAGGCAGATTCTTACACTCCCTTCTTTTTTTTTTTACAATCACCATTGGTGATGACCAAGCACTTCTCAACTCTTCTATGATACCCAGTTCTTTCATTTTTTGTATTTCTTTAACCATGTCCATTCTTAGTCACTCTGGTAATCTGCATGTCTTTTGTCTAATAGGGCGAGCATTCCTTGTCACTATTACGTGCTCAACACCTTTAGCATGGCCTAGCACTGTGGTAAAAGTACTGTTAAATGTCTTTTGCAAGTTATGAATTTCTAAAGTTTGTTCAGAGGTTAAGGAAACATTCACCTTTTACAGCATCAGCAGTTACAGTTTGTTCCAGTCTATCATAAACTACATCAATATCTTCTTTATCAGTTTCTGGTAAAACTAGCAAAACAGCTTTTAGTGTTTTTTCAACCCATTTCTTGAGGAGGTTAGCATCAGTATATATATGGTATATCAGTAGGATTTTTCCTATCAGGGGTCTCAATCTCATAGTTAACTGTGCCAGTACATCTAAACACTTTATAAGGCCCTTGCCACTTCATTAACAGTTGGTATTTTCTGTAGTGGATAACAGTAGCAAGACCTTTTCACCTGGCTCAAAACCTTTTTCTTTTACCTCATGGTCATAAAACACCTTCTGCTGGTTTGGGGCCTCTTCATGATTACTATGGGTGATTTCATTTTTTTTATACTCTGTTTATTAAGTATATGTAGAACATACAAAAGGAATGTATGAACATTATACATCAGTTTTCATATTTATATCTGCAACCTTACATTCTGTTTCACCTTTTCTTATATGTTATACAATGATGTCAAATCTTCTTCATGTTTACAAGAAGCTCATCTAATAACACTAAGATAACATGGTTAAAAGAACTGTTCACCACTTTGATCCAAAAAAAATTCTAATACCGGAAACAAAGAAAAAAACTGTCTGGTCTCTTTTACTTAAATTGTTTTTTACATTCTGTTTGTTTTCCCACTCTAATGCTTGCAAGTGTTTACCTTAGCTAATATGATCTTCGTACATGATCTATCTGGTCCATATATTCTGAGATTTTTATACTGTTGTGACCAATCTAATGTTATTTTTTCTAGCCTCTGAATGGAATTTACCACTTCCACCCACTCTGCAATTGTTGGTGGCTCCAGTCTCAACCATTTTTTTGTCAAAAATTTTAAAGCTGTGCTATTAGTGTGGCCCAAAGATACTTCTCTTCTTTACCTTTCATCTCTATGGGGTTTATTCCTAATACTAGATGTTCCAGGCCCAGTAATGTTACTATGGGTGATTTCAACATATTTTGCCAGCTTCTCTCTCAGGGCACACATGTAAGATGTAATAGATTGTTTCTGATTGGGGTTATCTTCCCATGTTTCTTTTATCACATCTAGTGGCCCTCTAGGTTGTCTACCATACAGCATTTCAAATGGTGAAAAACCTGTTGATGCCTGTGGCACTTCTCTGTAAATAAAAAGCAGGTAAGGTAAGTATTGGACCCAGTCTTTCCCTTCCCCTTTTACAAACCTTTTTAACATGCATTTAAGGGTTTGATTAAAATGCTCAACAAGACCGTCTGTTTGAGGATGATAAGGGGAGGTTCTTATGGCAGTGATACCTAGTAGTCGGCACAGCTCCTTCAGTAATGCAGCACCAAAAATTACTACCCTGCTCAGTAATAATCTCTTTAGGTATGCCCACCCTGCTGAAATTGTTGGTAAGCTCTGCTGCCATTTTTGGGGCTGTGACAGTACGCATTGGAACTGCCTCTGGGTATCGAGTAGCACAGTCACATACTACCAATATGAATCAGTTACCCTTTTTACTTTTGTCTAAGGGGCCAACCACATCCGTTGCAATTCTCTCAAAAGACACATCTATCAAGGGTAGGGGCACCTTGTTTTTTTTTTAGTCACTTAGGCTACTTTCTGCATAAGAACTACAATAGGTAGCAACATCTTCATGAATTTCAGGCCAGTAAAATCTGTACAGCAATCTGGCAAGGGTGCGATCCCTTCCCAAGTGACCAGCCATAGGACTATCATGTGCGATCTGTAACAACTCAGATCTATACTTTTGTGGTATAACCAATTATTATATCTGGTCCTGTGTCTGAGGTTTATCCCAAACTCTGTAAGTAGCCCATTACATTTTTTAAACATAGGTTCACCCTGTTTTGGTTTCATCCCCAGCTGCTTAAAATAACCCTGGAGAGAAACTTCGTTAGCTTGCTCTGAAAGAAAATCACAATCAGTGATCAGTTTAGTTTCAGCATTTTCATATGTTATCCCCTTATGTCCATTAGTCTTTTGTTACCACTGTTTCTTCAGGTGTTGTCTTTCTTTCCTGAACATCCAGATCTTGGAGCTGTGTTCGAACAAGTCCGAATCAAAATCAGCGAAAGGAAAAGAGTCCCCACCATCTGAGATTCTCTTTGACTGAGCTCTTGTCACCACAGCTGCTGAAACATCAGGATTTGCTCCCTCTTTGATTAACTCAGTAAATCCTGGAAAGTCATTTCCAATAATTACAGGTAACTTAGGTACTACCCCCACTTTCATTTGTTGTGACACCCCATTAATAGTCAGTCACTTCGCTGGTGGGATAGTATTGAGTGTCTCTGTGGAAGATTTAAACTCCAAATTGGAATTTTGGCAAAGAAGATAACCATGTACAAGGTTCCTGCTATCTTGCAAGCTATTTTAAAAAAATACTTAAATCCTAAACTCACCCGTTCCTCTGTCTCCAGCTATTTGCAGTTCCAAAAATGAAAACTGTACTCGGTCAGAGATCATTAATTTATAACCTACCAGTGATTTTTAATTTACTCATGGCCAAAACTAATTGCTTGGGAAATACAATGTATAGGTACAGAACGGTATTGAAAGATTATTTACTATTAGAAAGTGAATGTCCATGCTCATGAAATCATTTTATTTTGACTGTGTTCTACTTGTATGTATCAAAATCTGTTCATCTGTGCCCAGAGGGTGGTTGTGGGGGAAGAGTTATCTGGCATGAGAGGAGCAGTGGGATCCCGCAGGGCTTGGTACTGGGGCTGGTGTTGTTCAATGTCTTCATCAATGACATTGGGGATGGCATTAAGGGCAAAATGTGCCTATTCGCGGATGAAACCATGCTCTGCGGGAGAGTGGACACAGCTGAAGGGATACAGGACCTACAGAAAGATCTGGAAAAGCTGGAGATGTGGTCAAGGATCTGGTAGCTTGGCTTCAATGCCAAGAAATGCAAAGTTATGCATATTGGAACTAAGAATCCCAGGACAGAGTACTACCTGGGTGGAGTCCAAGTATCTGCATCAGAGGAGGAGAAGGACCTGGGAGTGATGATCAATAGCGACCTGAAGCACTTCACACAATTCAAGAAAACAGCAGCAAAGGCAAACAAGATGCTGGGATGCATATCTAGGGGGTTCAGTAGCAGGAGAGAGGAGGTTATACTGCCCTTGTACAGGTCACTGGTGAGGCCGCATCTAGAGTATGGAGTTCAGTATTGGTGCCCACATCTCAAAAAGGACATTAACCTGCTGGAAAAGGTCCGGAGGAGGGCTACAAAGGTCAGCAGGGTAAGGCATATGAGGAGAGGTTGAGGGCACAGAACATGTACTCCCTGGGAGACAGGAAAGAGAGAGTGGACATAACTGGGACCTTCAAGTACTTGAAAGGAATAAGGTTGATAAGGAGAGTCTCTTTAAGCTGAGTGGCAACTATAACACAAGGGGGCACAGTCTTAAGCTGGAGGATGGGAGGTTTAGGAGGGAGGTCAGGAAGCAGTTCTTCACAGTGAGGGTGATGGACACTTGGAATGTGCTGCCAGAAGAGGTTATCTCATTGAAGATAGTGGGCAGCTTTAAGAGAGGCTGGGATAGGCATGAGGGAAGGTAAGGATCATGGGTAGGGAGGATGGGAGGGGACATTAGCTCAAGCTGTGGACCTTGCAATATGAGCAGACTTGATAGACCAAATGGCCTTCTTCTGCTGGCTTCTTCGTATGTTCGCATGTATTGTTAATTTGTGTCTTCTTGTTTGTACTCTGGTTGCCCATGAAAACAGGTCCTCTGCCCATGGACTCATCAGATTAAATAACAAATCAAATCAAATGATACCACCACCTGGTCCTTTTGGACATTGTTTTCCCAGCACTTCAACATGCACTAGGGTTTATCTGCTTCCCGAATCTATAAGTTGCTTCACAGTCTTATCTCCGAACATCTGTTAAGTACTTGCCCCAATTTGCAAAGGACAAATCTGCTCCAGTGCCACTCTTCTTACTATGTCAATTTCTTGCAATATGACCTGACTTATTACAGTTATAGCAAATAAAGTCTGTGGTTGCAGATTTGTAACCCCCACCAGAGTTCTTATCAGACTTGGAGTTTAAATGGGAAAGAGTGTCTTACCGATGCCTAGCTGTTACCTCACTGCTGTGGTGTCTGTCTGGCCATTTGGAATTCTTCAGCCAAAGAAACAGCCTTTTCCCAACTTTTTGGTTGGTGTTCTTTTACCCAGAGCTGTACATCTGTGGGTAGGATCTTGATGAACTGCTCTATTACAGATGTTTTGATGATCTGTGGGAGTGTTTTGCCGTCTGGTTGGAGCCATTTCACAAGGAGTTCTCTGAATCGGGTGAAGACTTCTCAAGGATTGTCAACTCAGTTGTACTTCAGAGATCGAAATCTCTGCCTGTAGGTCTCTCCTGAGATGTTATATCTTTTAAGGACCTCTCTTTTCACCTGGTCATAGTTTTCTGATTATGCAGTGTCTATATTGCTGTAGGCAAGTTGGACTTTCCCTGTTAGGTAAAGTACCAGTCTGATTGCCCATTGCTGCTTTGGTCACTGGCAAGCTGTAGCAACCCTTTCAAAAGTTGTCAGGTATGCTTCAATATCATCCGAGGGACAAAACTTTGTAAGTTTAATATATTTTAAGTTGTTTGTGTCTTGTTGCTCTGCTGGACCAGTGCCAGATCCTCCAGCTTTGATAACTTGCAAGGCAACCATCCACTGCTGCATCTCTTCTCCTTTGCTGCTCCTGTCGCTGCATCTCTTTTTTTCTCTGCTTCGAGTTGTTGCATTTTTTCTTTTCTCTGTGTTTCTAAATGTTGAATCTTTTTTTATGTTGATTGCACGCATGTGCAAGAAACATATTGTGGCAGCTTGCTGCAGAAACAGGTTGTGGAGGTGCAGCACCGTTGTGGCCAATGCCCCCACTGCCTTTTGAGGCTTGGCCCACTTTCCCCAATAGGGTGGCACACTGCTGCTGACACTAGTTCAGCCAGCGTGCCACAACCTTGAAACGTTTCAGCCACTGCAATCAGGGGCCGCCTCGTCATTGCAGCATCAGCCATTCTGCTGCAATGAGCAACCTTGAAACATTTCAGCCACTGCAATCAGGGTCTGCCTCGTCATTGCAGCGTCAGCCATTCCGCTGCAATGAGAGAGCGACCTGTCATTGCTGGGCGGAACGTTGGTACTGTAATATTGTTTGTGAACATGGCAGCAGCTTGCTGCCGTGTTCTCAAACAATATGAATGAACCCGCAGTGCCAGGGAGGTGCCCAACCAGCAGCATATGCCCCCCCACAACAGTGTTTGTTTGCCGACGGGGGCCCCAATCCCTGTCAGCTTCAGTGCCCACACGAGTTCAGGTTGCCGATGGGGAGCCCTCCCCCCATCGGCATAATGAGTCCCCCACCAAAATGTTTGGTTTATGCCGAGGGGGTGCCCAGTCCCCCTCGGCTCTTAGAAACATAGAAGTTGACGGCAGATAAGGACTGCAAGGCCCATCTAGTCTGCCCATTTCTTTTTCTACCTTATAAATGTGCCATTGGCCTTTGCTCTGTCAGTGGCCTAGCTATTCATACTCATCTGTATTGCTCCCTTATGCCTATCCCATGCCTGTTTGAAGCCCTGCACTGTATTCATAGCCACCGCTTCCGGAGTGAACCGTTCCATGCATCCACCACCCTTTCTGAAAAAAGAATTCCTCACATTACCCCTTAATCGGCCTCCCTCTAATCTCATGCTGTGTCCTCTTGTCCTGCTATTTTTCTTATATTGAAACATGTTAGACTCTTTCACCTTGTTAATGCCCTTAAGGTGTTTGAATGTTTCAATCATATCACCTCTCTCCCTCCTTTGCTCAAGGGTACACATATTGAGCTCCATTAATCTGTCCTCATATGTCTTCTGATGCAGTCCCTGCACCATTTTGGTTGCCCTTCTCTGGACTGCCTCAATTTGGTTAATGTCCTTGTGAAGGTGTGGCCTCCGGTACTGCATGATACTCAGATGGGAGCCTAACCAGTGTCTTGTAAAGAGGTTATTACCTCCTCTTATGACTTGTGATACTGGCAGTGATATACTAACATCCCCTATTGCTTACCTACTGCTTTAGAGGTTTGCTTGGATGATTTCAGGTCATCGGTGATGATGATGCCCAAGTCTCTTTCTTCCTTTGTGACTGCCAGCAACTCCTCCCAGCCTATAGGTGGCTTCAGGGTTTCTCTTCCCTATGTGCATGATCTTGCACTTCTTTGCATTAAATCCCAGTTGCCACTCTTCTGACCATTTTGCTACTTTATCCAGATCTCTTCTCATTCTGCCCACCCCATCTGGATCATCTACTCTGTTGCAGATCTTGGTGTCATCTGCAAACAGACAAGCCTTACCCTCTAGTCCATCTGCAATATCACTAATGAAGATATTGAAGAGGACTGGCCCAAGGACTGATCCCTGAGGTACCCCACTTGTGACTTGCATCTCTTCTGACTGTATACCATTTACCACCACTCTCTGTTTTCTGCCTGTCAACCAGTTTGCCACCCAGTTGACCAACTTTTGACCCACCCTGAGCCTACCCAGCTTATTTATCAATCCTCTATGTGGAACAGTGTCGAAAGCTTTGCTGAAGTCAAGGTAGGTGACATCAACTGCTCCCCCTTGGTCCACCAGTCTGGTTAACCAGTCAAAGAAATCTATGCGATTAGTTTGAAAGGACCATCCTTTTGTAAACCCATGCTGTCTTGGATCCTGTGCCCTTATGGATTCTAGGTGTTGCACTATCCTTTCCTTAAGGAGTGCCTCCATAATCTTGCCCACTACTGAGGTAAGACTGACAGGTCTGTAGTTCCCTGCCTCCTCCCTGCTACCACTCTTGTGGAGCGGGATCACATGAGCCCTTCTCCAGTCTTCTGGGACCTCTCCTGTGCTCAGAGACTCACTGAACAATTCTGCTAATGGCTCTGCTATTTCCACCCTTAGCTCCTTAAGTACCTTGGGATGTATGCCATCAGGTCCCATTGCCTTGTCCACCCTGAGCTTAGCGAGCTCTTGTAGGACCCTTTCTTTTGTGAATGGTGTAGTGCTCACCTCCCTCCCCCCTGTGTACATGGTGCTGAGATGTGGGCCCTGCCCTACCTTCTCTTCAGTAAATACTGAGCAAAAGCATCTATTTAGGATGGATGCTTTTACAGGGTCCTCCTCCTCACATGTCCCCTTTTCTCCTTTGAGCTTAGCGATACCCCCTCTGGACTTTCTCCTTTCACTAATGTATCTATAGAAAGTCTTGTCACCTTCTTTTACTGTTCGTGCTAGTATTTCCTCAGTTTGGGACTTTGCCTGCCTTACTGCCTTCCCTGCTTCCCTTAGGGCAGTTTGGTATGCTTCTCTATCTTCATCCTGCTGTGTTCCCTTATATTTCGTGAAGGCCAGCCTTTTGGCTCTGATCTTTTCTGCTACTGTATTTGAGAACCAAAGTGGTTTCCTTCTTCTTTTGCACTTCCTTTTCTGTCTAACACAATGGGATGTTGCTTCAAGTATTGCATCCTTAATGCTTGCCCACTTTGCCTGTACCCCCCTCACCTGTGTTTCTTTTTGCCAGGGCTAGCTTAACTCTGTTGGCCATCTTATCAAAGTCAGCTCCTCTGAAGTTCCACATTTTTGCATTGGAATGGGATGATTTAGATGTAGTGGCCAAATTGAACCATACCATGTGATGGTCACTGGCCCCCAGGTGACCTTCTACCTGGAGATCTGTGATCCCTTCCCTGTTAGTCAGTACTAGATCTAGGATAGCTCTGTCTCTTGTGGGTTGTTGTACCAGTTGTTTGAGGCCCTCCCCCTGCAGGGAATCCATCATGTGTCTAGTTCTGGCAGATGTTCCTGTTGGTATTGACCAATCTGTATCCGGCATGTTGAAGTCTCCCATTATCAGAACCTCCCCCTTTAGCTGTCATGTTTTGTATATTTTCTAACAGTAATGTGTCTATGTCCTCCCCCTGGTCTGGGGGCCTGTAGACAACCCAAGTTCTTATGGCTGTCCCATTTCCTGTTTCCAGGGTGACCCACAGTTCTTTTGGCTCCTCATGTGTATTCTGAATTTCTGTAGCTTTGATATTTTCATTGACATACAGGGCCACTCCACCCCCCTTTTTGCACCTTTGTCTCTTCTGAACAGTACATAGCCAGGTACTGAAGTCTCCCAAGTGTGGTTACTGGTAAACCACGTCTCACTAATGCTACTATGTCCAGTTTAGCCTCTGACATTATTGCCTGCAGGTCTGGGATTTTATTTCCCAGGCTGTGAGCATTGTGTACATGATTTTCCATTGGTCAGATTTTTGGTGTGTTAGCTGTTGGGTGAGGTTTGGCATTTCCCCTGTGTGTTGTATGGGGAGACAGACCTTTTTTCTTACCTGGTGATGCAAATGAACTGCAAACATGCTGAATCTCTGTTTGACCACTAGCTGAGGGGGGAGGGGTGTTCTTTCCATTCGACGTATGGGGTGCTGCACCCCTCTCCCCATTTGCTAGTTTAAATATTCTACAAAGACGTCAAACCTCTGCCCCAATGCACGGACTCCCTCCTTAGTCAGATGCAGGCCATCAAATTTAAAGAACTTTCGCTCCCAGAACTGTTGCCAGTTCCCTACAAATCTGTGTCCTTTTTCCTGGCACCAGCCCTTGAGCCACATGTTTGGCTCGCCTATCTCCCCTTCTCTGACCTTCCGTCCATCTGCCCCCCTCTCCCAGACTGGCAGGATCTCAGAGAAGGAGATGTCAGATGAAATGGATGCTAGTTTGTCACCCAGCCTGGTCAGGTGTTCCTTGGTCTCCACAACTGACCGGCTGGCGAGATCATTTAGTCCCTATGTATACCAGGACATCAATGTTTTCTCCTGCTTTCTGAACAATTTTAGCAATGTGGTCAGTGTCTTTCCATGCTGATGTACCTGGGAGACATCTGACCATTACCCCTGACTGGAGATGGGTATCAACTCCCCGAATCATGGAGTCTCCTATGATCAAGTTTTTGGATTTCCTTTTTGCCTTTTTGTTTTGGTTCCTGATTTGGGCGAGATTTGTTGTGCTAGCTCCTGTGCTGCAGTGTCCTGCTCTGCAGTGTCCTCTGCCCCTCTGTTTGATTTCAGGGATAGAGGCAGATACCTGTTTGCAGCTGTCCCAATGGATCCAAGCTTAACACAGACCCCCCCGGAATCATGGAGGTCGAGAGGGCTCGTAGGCTGCCCTCCCCCAGCTGCTCCAACGGATCCAAGCTTAACACAGGTAAAGAGCCTTCCGAACTTCATGCCTGAAACTAAATTCAGCCTGCTGCTGGGAAGAAAATTCAGCCCCTGGTGCCTTACCTTTGGTCTCTGCACACCAGACTGCTGCAACTGCTTGGCACGCTTTCCTGGGTTAATGGCAGCTACTCTCTGGTTTCTACTGTCGTCATGTAGTCGTGGAGATAGATTTCTTTGCTTGTTTGATTCCTTAAGTACTCCCCTTTAACTGCTGTTTGCACCGACTGTATTTATTCAATTTATGTGATATCTGCTTGGAAGTTTGTAGCCTCTATGAAGTTTTCTGTCTCACCTCCCCAGCCCATCCCCACACTACCTCAGTCCTTTGTCCTAGGCCCCCCTCCTCCCTAGCCCTTGCCTTATTTAATACCTGCCATTTTGTTTTCCTTTCGCAGAACCCCCAGAATCACAGAGGTCGGGAGGGCTCGTAGGCTGCCCTCCCCCAGCTGCCCCAATGGATCCAAGCTTAACACAGGTAAAGAGCCTTCTGAACTTCATGCCTGAAACTAAATTCAGCCTGCTGCTGGGAAGAAAATTCAGCCCCTGGTGCCTTACCTTTGGTCTCTGCACACTGGACTGCTGCAACTGCTTGGCGCGCTTTTCTGGGTTAACGGCAGCTGCTCTCCAGTTCTTGCCCGACCGAACGCTGCACGTTCGGCTCCCCACCACCACCCTTGGTCAGCTCTTCCTTATATAGGCCGCAGATGATCACCGAACGCTGCGCGTTCAGCTCCCCACCGCCCCCCTTGGTCGGCTCTTCCTTATATAGGCCGCAGATGATCACATGGGGCTGAAAATAACCTATCAGCCCAGTTTCTCATCTGCAGGTTATTTTCTCCCACCACTAGTGGCCTCCCTCTCAGCCTAGCTCTTCATTACTCCCTTTGCTGCAGTTTACTTTGCATCCTCTGCTGCTACCATTCACCTTACAGCCCTGGCTGTCCTACAGGTACCTGCTGCTATCACAACAGGGTCCCCAAGACCAACCAGGGGCACAGCCTCTTTGCCTACACAGCAACATACCAGAGCCTCTCTCAAGTCCCCCCCAAGGCTCTCCACTAAAGGGCTTAAAATAGCTCACCTGAACGTGCGCAGCCTCCTACGCAACCTCGACGAGCTCACGGCCTGGGTCACCCACCACAAGCCGGATATATTGGGTCTCACGGAAACCTGGCTTAAGCCACAGATTTCTGATGCCATGTGCACCCTTCCGGGCTACAACCTCATAAGACGAGACAGAGCGGGGACTAAGAGGGGAGGTGGGGTGCTCCTATATTATAAGGCGCGCCTGAACGTGTCTCCCATCATTTACTCGCCAACCCCCCATCTGAGAGTTCCTGCATACCCTTCTTCCGCTTGGTCAGACAAAAAAAATCCACCTTATCTTTACCTACAACCCCCCCTAAGGCTGGCCTGCCTGGGCTGTCCTCCCTGCTAAACTGCATTGGTGATAAAACAGGCCCAAATGAAATCCTAGTTATAGGTGACTTTAACCTTAACTGGATGGGCTCGAATTGTAAACAATATGAGCCCCTGCTCGCGGGCCTTGCCCTAAGCCAGCTAATAACTTAACCCACTAGGCTTACCGCACAGGGGGAAAAAGGGTCCCTCATTGACTGGATCCTGTCCAACAGACCTGACAGAATCACATCATCAGGGATTCTCCCTGATGATATCTCCGACCACTCTCCCATCTACTGCATATGGGGGATCTCACAGCCTAAAATTCCCAGTAAGGTGATTGAACTGAGGGACTATTCCAAATTAAACTCTCATGACTTCCTTTCAGACCTCCTACTAATTGACTGGTCGGGTGTCACAGCCACTAGTGACCCAGAACTTGCCCTGAACTCATTCTTAGCAGAGTTTATACCCCTGCAGAATAAACATGCCCCCCTCATTAGGAGGAGGGTGAGGGGTACTGTCACCAAATGGCTTCATGGGGGCCTATTCTCCCTCACGAAGGTCAGAGACAGATGCTGGGAGACCTACAAGGCCACCCAAAATCTTGATGACCTGCTTGCATACAGACACCTTAGAAACTCCTGCAAAAGGGCAATCTGCTCAGCAAAAAGCGAGTTCTGCCGAACCACCCTTCTTGCCTCTGCCAATAACCCGAGAAGCTTCTGGCATAATATCAAGAACGCAGTTGGTGGGTCCGCCAGAGTCCAGGTCACCGACCTACTTGTTGGTGGGGTCAGTTGTAATAACCCCCTCTCCATTGCAAACGCCTTTAATTCCGTATTTTCTGAACTATCTGCCCCCCCTCCCAATCCTCAGCCTCTAAGCCCCCCTGCACCTCCCCATCTGGTCTCCACCCCCGGCCCCCATTCCACCTTCAACAAATCTCAGCAACTGAGACCCAGAAGTTGCTCTCTGGTCTCTCCCCCAACAGCGGGCCAGGGCATGATAGTCTCGAGCCCAAACTGCTCAGACTAGGGGCCCACCTTCTTGCCATGCCAGTCACACACCTCTTCCAACACCTCCCTCGAGAACGGGATCATCTTCAAATTATGGAAAGTGGCCAAGGTTGTCCCTGTCTTAAAACAGGGTAACCCCAAAGACCCCATCAACTACCGCCCAATCGCCATTCTGTCTGCCACTAGCAAACTACTGGAGAAAGCTGTCACCTCTCAACTGTCCCATTATATCCAGAACTAGAACGTCCTCTCTCCTGCACAACATGGTTTCAGGAAAGGACACAGCAAGTCCACTGCCCTTGCTCTAGTCACCTCACAGAGTAGGACTGCTGCTGACCAAGGCAAACTTACCAGAGCTATCTTTGTGGACCTCTCCAAAGCCTTCGACAGGGTTGATCACTCCCTCCTCTGCTCCATGCTCCTATCCCTTGGATTCTCCCCCCTGCCCACGCCTGGTTCCTTAACTACCTCTCCAGTAGGCAGCAGTATACCTGCTTCAATTGGACCCTCTCCAACCCCTCACCAGTCCTCTGCGGCATACCCCAGGGATCCATACTGGGCCCCACACTATTCTCGCTCTTCATCAACGCACTGCCATCCGTCACTGCCCACGGCCTCTCCACCATGTACGCGGACGACCTCGTCATCCTGGCCAGCTCCCACAACATCTCCTCTATAAACTCCCATTTAAACTCTGACTTCTCGCGCATCCAAACCTGGCTAGGTGAACACAGGCTTACCCTGAACATCAAGAAAAGTCAAGCCATGCTTTCTGGTTCCTCAAAGAGAATTAAATCCTGCCCTGCTCCTCTGCAAATCTTTGGGTCCGACGGCTGTCCCTTCCAGACAGTAGCCGCCACCAAGTACCTGGGCGTCATGCTGGACCTACAGTTGGACCTAGCCCTCCACATCAGGAACGTCTGCAAGGCTACAAATGGAAAGCTTGGCCTAGCCTACTGAGCCAAAAACTGCCTCACTTCGGCTGCTCGTACGGCTATAGCTGGGGGGGGGTCCTCCTCCCTACACTCTGCTACGGGCTCATCACTTTGGCCCCAGTACCCAAATCCAGCCTTTCGAAATGGGAAACGGCATTTAACAATATATGTCGATTCGCGCTCTCTGCCCCTCCCCTCACACACCGCTGCGATCTCTACACACGTCTGGAGTGGCTCCCCCCGGAGAAACACCATACCTTCATACTCGGAAACCTCATTGACATTATCCGCTCAGCCACCCCTTCTGCTCTTGCCCTTCCTCCCAAACCCGGCACCCCTTCCTATCTCCTAAGATCCAGGGTGTCGCTGGATCACCTGGTCCCAAGAACCCGTACTCTTGCGGGTGATCGGGCCTTTCACACCTATGCCCCTAAAATGTGGAACTCACTCCCTGTACTAACACTGGCCTCCCCCTCCCATCCCAGCTTTAAGACCTCCCTCTGGAACTTTTAAAACCTTCCTCAGCGTGTCCCTGCACCTCGTAGCCTTCTAGCATAGCCCACTTATTCCCACCCAGGCTAATTCTTGGGTGGGGGCCTTAGCGCCATTCTGCACTTATCCTCATGCACCTCGCTGAGTAACTAGTACCTGACTAGGCACTGTTCACCCTCCCCCCTCGTGCACTTACTCCCAGTCCCTTTTTCCCAGATCGAACCTGTTATGCATACTCAGTCCCACCCTGTATGTACTTTTACCGCATTGATCATGTCCCATATAGTTCTTAGATACTGTCAAGCTACCTAATGTTGTCCCTATGAAGCCTGTTTATTCTCTGTAAGCTTTCCTAGAATTCCTTACTGTTCAAATCCTCCCTGTATGTACCTTCACTGTAATGTTTTGTGCCGTTTAGTTGTCAAATACTGTTAACTACCTGATGTAATCCCCGTGATGCCTGTTATTCTCTGAATGCTGCATTGACTTCCTTACTGTACTTGTACTCACTTGACCTGTAACCCTCCCAGGTCGCACCTGAAAATAGGCACTTGGCTGTCTAGTGTGCTTACCCAGTTAACAAAAGCAAATAAATAAATAAATGTTTTTTGGGGGTAATATGTTGGAGAGCACAGCGTGATGAGGCACCCGATTTGCCCCTCCTAACCACCTGCCAACCTCCTGGACCAACTACCCTCTGTGGTCGAGGTTCTTCTGCTGGATGTTGGGGAAATGGCGGGTGGTTCTTATAATGTATTCCCTCTTGAATATGAAATTTGAGGTGCGCAATCTCTGCCCATGCTGCCTGGAGCTGAGCCCTAAGATCTCCAATGGCCCAGCATGTAGGACAGTGTCCTAAATCCTGTAAGACTGTCCTTCTGAAAAGTGTTCCACAGTACCTGCAGTTAATGATATCCATTCCAGATAAGTTGCTGGGTTTATAACCTGGTCAGAGTAATTAGAAGGAAGAAAATGCAAGTAATGGTTTGATTGTGTGTATTGTTTTCTTATAACTTGTTATAACAAGTTAAATTACTAGTGCCCCTGTAAATGAGCTCATCTTGTGGATGCCCCACTGATCCGCCCCTTCCTGCTTTGCTACAGAAAATGTCACAACTGTGGTACCCTATAAAAGGAGTGTAGTGTGGGGTGTTTGGGGATGGGGGTGGGTGGCTGGGCCCTTCCCCTGCCGAAAAAGAAGAACCATGGATGAAAGAACAAGGAGGTAAGAGCAGAAACAACCAGTCAACAACAAATGCAGTAACCCTGGTTGCTGACGGGGGAGCCTACTCCCCGTCGGCATAATGGTTCCCCCCCCGCCAAAATGTTTGGTTTATGCCGAGGGGGTGCCCAATCCCCCTCGGCTCTTAGAAACATAGAAGTTGATGGCGGATAAGGACCGCAAGGCCCATCCAGTCTGCCCATTTCTTTTTCTACCTTATAAATGTGCCATCGGCCTTTGCTCTGTCAGTGGCCTATCTAATCATACTCATCTGTATTGCTCCCTTATGCCTATCCCATACCTGTTTGAAGCCCTGCACTGTATTCATAGCCACCACTTCCTGAGGTAGACCATTCCATGCATCCACCACCCTTTCTGTGAAAACCTTGAAACGTTTCAGCCACTGCAATCAGGGGACGCCTCGTCATTGCAGCATCAGCCATTCCGCTGCGATGAGGGAATGACCCGTCATTGCTGGGCGGAACGTTGGTACTGTAATATTGTTTGTGAACATGACAGCAGCTTGCTGCCATGTTCATAAACAATATTAATGAGCCCCCAGTGCCAAGGGGGTGCCCAACCCCCCTCAGCAGCATATGCCCTCCCGCAACAGTGTTTGTTTGCCGATGGGGGCCCCAATCCCCGTCGGTGTCAGTGCCCATACGAGTTCAGGTTGCCGATGGGGGAGCCCACTCCCCATCGGCATAATGATCCCCCCAGCCAAAACGTTTGGTTTATGCCGAGGGGGTGCCCAATACCCCTCGGCTCTTATCCTGGCCAAAATGTGTTTTCGCAGTTCCAGCGCAGAATAGCGTGGTTGCTATGGGAAATCAGTGTTCAGGACACATTACAAAAATTACAATGACACTGTTCATGAGCAGGGTCTAAAAATGCCTATGTTGAAAATTTTGTGACAAAGTCCATACAATGAGTGTGTTACGAGAGTGCGTTCCGCAGGTTCCATGCACTCTCGTAACTTAGCAAATTTGCAATATTTTCACTCCAGATTTTCAACGTTGCCATTTTTCCACACCTCCTTATGAACAGTACAGCTGTCATTTTTCAGATCCTGGGCAAAATGTGTTTTTGCACTTCCAGCGCAGAATTGTGCGGTCGTTGTGGGAAATCAGTGTTTTAATTTAGTTGTTGTTTAACCAGGTACAGCACACTAAGCTGAAAGCTTTTTTACAGGAGCAACCTGGGAGCACAAGGAGGTTAACTGACTTGCTCAGGGTCACACAGTATGCAAGTGGAAACTGTGGGATTCAAACCCAGGTCTGGTCTGCTGGATGTCACCAGATTTGCAGCTCAGAGCCTTAGACCACTGCGCTATACTGCCTCCAGTGTTGGGACGCATTAAGAAAATCACAGTGACACTATTCATGAGCAGAGGTCCTAAAATGCCTGTGTTGAACATTGTGTGATGAAACTCCATAAAATGACTGTGTTACGAGCGTGCGGTGTGCAGTTTCCACGCACCCTTGTAATTTCACAAATTAGTAATATTTTCACACCAGATTTTCAACACTGGCATTTTTTCACACCTTCTTATCAACAGCACAGCTGTCATTTTCACATCCTGGATGAAATGTGTTTTCGTGCTTCTGGTGCAGAATAGTGCAGTCGCTTTCGGAAATCAGTGTTTGGGTCAGATTAGGATCAAGCGAGTGAGAGAGGGGGACTGATCGAGCTCAACCGTGCTCTGTCAGGACTGCTGCGGGTTTCTTTGAGGGCAGAAAGAGGCGCCAACGCAGGCAGGAGCCCAGTACAAAAGGGCAGCCTGCAACGCCAGGAGAAACAGAACGAGCAAGTGAGGGAGGGGGAGTGAGTGAGCTCAACGGAGCTCTGTTGGGACTGCTGCAGATTTCTTTGTGGGCAGAAAAAGGCAGCAATGCAGGCAGGGGCCCAGTACAAAAGGGCAGCCTGCAGCGGTGGGAGAAACAGAATGAGCGAGAGAGGGGGAGTGAGCGAGCTCAACAGAGCTGTATCGTGACTGCTGTGTATTTCTTTGTGGGCAGAAAAAGGCGCCAATGCAAGCAGGACCCCAGTACAAAAGGGCAGCCTGCAGCCCTGGGAGAAATAGAATGAGCGAGGTGAGAGAGGGGGTGAGCGAGCTCAATGGAGCTCTGCGGGACTTTAGAGTTGCCCACCTCCCGCCAGGTTCCTCAGTGGTCCTATATTACAGCAGGGTCTCTGGAGTAGAGACAAAGCAATAATTGGATAGTTTTAGGATTGCTGTAATAATACAGATTTATTTGTTCAGTTTATTTCTCTAACTGAGCTGAGTAATACTTGGAGTGCAATTGGATTTCTAACTGGGCTAAGTGAAACTACAGGAGAGCTGAGAACAAAAAGTATGGTAGCTGAAGGGTGAAAAACAGACAAGGAGGCTTTAGGATTGCTACAGTAATACAGTATCTAACACGTGAGATTTGGGACTGAATTACCCGGTGCACATGACAGTTCTTAGGCATGGCACTTTTACTCCAAATACCTAAGCAGCACATATAAGCAATCAACATTCGGCATTGACAAATGCTTGTTCTCTCTGTTGCATCTCCCCTCTTCTCTGTTTCTCCAACTCTTTTTTGCTGTATAGCTCATCATTTGAAAAAGGCAGTCAGGCTTTGAGGTTCTGTCACTGCCTGATCTTTTTCCATAACTGGTGCTAGCTATACAGTCTCAGCTTGAACCTTTATTTCTGCTTCTAGTTTGGCTACCATTCTTCTGGAGATCACTCCTGGATTTGCTGCTGCAGAATCCATACTTTTCTGCTGTGCTTCCCTGGTACCAGGTCTAGTGCCCCTGCCCAAAACTCCTGGCTTAGAGTATGCATGGCGTAAATCCCACTTCTGATATCATCTGTCATTTAGGCACAGGTCAGGAAGCATAGGAAATTCAGGAGCAGTTTAAAAATTCACAAATAGTGTTTTATTTTTCTCAATAACAGCAAAATACAAATTTGTTCAGTATAACTATTTACAAAGGCAGTACTGAGAAAACAGTTTTCCTTCTGAGTGTTTCTTCTCAGTTTCAAATAGCAGTCTCTCTCTCTCTTGCAAAAGCACTGCTGTTCTTTTTAGAAGTCTGTGCCTGGGACATTTGTTAAGAAAACAGCATGCTTCTCACACAGTGTTCTTGTAAGTTTCCAATGTTCTTGCAGGTGCAGGAAAAAGAACATAAAGACCTAGAACTGGCCTCTTGTTGACAGCTCTGTAAAGTTTGCACAGCGACATCTCAGTTTAACCCCTTGAGTTCCAAATAGTTGTTTACAATCATTTCAACAGTATAACTATATACAGTTTTAAACAAAGGGAACCCAGTATCAGTGACATTTCCACATAAAGATTCACATATATTTTTATAAATGCAGGTATGTAAGGGGGAAGAAAAGACAGAAATAGCAAGGGCAGGCAGAGAGACAGCGAGAGGCGGAGAATTGCGAAACCATTGGCGTGATCAGTTGCCAGATCTCACAAGAAAATCTGGTTGTACAACCAGACAGACAAGAGATGGAAAAGAGGAGGATAGAACAGATCCTTGCATTTAAACTCTTTCTGCATAACAAATGAGGCCAGGCTTTATTCAACCCTGTCACAGTACCCAGAACCATTATTCCTAAGTACTGATCTTCCAATGCCTCCCGTTATCACTATCATATGGAGGTATGGAAGGAAGTAAAAAGTGTGACCATTTTTTAAAAACTTTATTTTCAATGTTTTTTAGCAGTTTCTGGCAGCTCAGCGACCTCTTTTTTTAACTGTTGGATTTCTGGCAGAACGTACATGAGATGAATGTTGGGTAAGAAACTCATTTGCATGTTTGGAATGCCTTTCTGCACTCATATGCATATTTCAAGTGCCTTTCTTTAACTCTATTTGCATATTCTAAGTGCCTTTATTTAGGAATTAATATATCTGAAGTGCCTTTCTGGTTGCTTATGCTTATTTACAGGGCTAAAAAAGGCATCTGTTTGCTTAATACATGTGCCTGGTAACAAAATCAAATAAACTGTTATTGCACAATTCCCTGTAAATTAGTAATCTGACTGGCTACAAGGGTTTCATCTCAATAAAATATAAAGCATGTGGCATTTTCAGAATTTATTCCATACCAGTTCCATTAAAAGACTAAGCAAATTAATCAAAACTTTCAAAAGTAAGTGATGAATTCCTGGGATGAATTACAGTACAAGGAACTGTGTTACTGTTCAGTGGCGGATGTTTTGAATACGGTTGAGTACGGTATGTTTCAACTAGTATATATGCTCCAGGATGGAATGAGTTAAATCAGAGTATTTTCAGTCATCCAAAAACCTGCACCTTAAGGGTTAAAAATCCACTTTAATGGGGAACATTCCCTGTAAAAGGGCCCACACCTCAGCGTGGGGCTCCCCTCATTAGCATTTGAGTGCTAAAGTAAACATTTTGTTAGGTGCCGAATTAAACATTTAAAACATACCTGACTGAGCCTGCCTTCCGCCTGACTGACATTTTATGAAACTGAAAATATGGCCGGCATCCCAGACTCCCCCCCTGGCTGATGCCACTTCTGGGGATCACCTGTGGGCGATTCAGTAAGTGGCGCTTGTTTAGACAGTTAATAACAGCTTTGTTTTGCCTGCTGCAGGTCTTGCTGTGATACTGAGACTAAGAATACCTTTGTGTTGCTATACTTAGTAACAGTATGGCAGCAGGATGGGCAGCTGGCAAAACTGAGCTATTATTAGCTCCATTAACCAGCGGTGCTTACTGAATCCTCTGTGACTGTTCCCAGTTATGATGTGACCCATGAAGGATTCTGGGATTCTGGGATGCCGGCCAGACTTGTGACTTTGTAACATGTTTGTCCGGGGGGTATCAGAATCAACCAGATGTTTCATTCTTTTTCCCACAGCATTTTTTCCCTCTCCCAGCAACTCATCTTTCAGGGATTTACCCTGTTCATGCGTCGTGTTCTTCTGTCCCCTGGGTATAGCTGCTCCTGATGGCTCCAGAGGGAGGCCTGTCCTCCCCCCACAAAGCAGTCCACCAAGTGGATAGGATCCAGTGTCAGGGCACTAGGACCCAGGGATGGCAGCTAACATATATGTGGTAGTAGGATTTTTATCCCTCCCACCTCACCTGGCGTGGGTGGAGCCTCTTGATGGCCTCAGAGGCACGTGATGCCTGTGGAAGGAACAAGTTCCCCAGGTCCAACACAGAAATCACTGAGGCACCAAGTGCCCAGTGCCTTCCCTCCCAACTGCAGAGGACTGCTGTGTGGCAGTTCCTGCAGTTTGGCCTGCCTCCCAGTGCAGTGACTTGAGTTCACTCCTGAACCCTGCAAATCTTTTAAAACCAGGCATACAGCAACCAAGTACACTGGACACTACAGCTCTGAATAAATAGCTTATTAAAATCCCCTATTGGGACACAGAACAGAGTCTGCAGATGCGTAACGCGTTTCAGACATACTTAGTCCTTTATCAAAGTTTCTGTTCACTTCTGAACCTGTGACACCTTCATGGCTGTACGCTACACTGCCAGTGGGGCTTCAGGTGGCCACAGACAGTGACACATCTTAGGTGTGTTGTGAGGCATGAGGCATTGCCGAATGCCCTCAGCCACCTGAAAAGTGCTGTTATCCCACCACAAAGCACACCCTGGAGGGTGAAAGATTTCTGAAACTCATTTTCTAATTTTAAATCAACACCTGACAAAAAAAAAAAAATAATTTGTTAGCACTTAAAGTACTAATCAGGGAGGGTCCCACATTGAGGTGTAGGGCTTTTTACAGTGGGGGTTCCCCTTTAATAAGGATGCCAAATTGATGAACTGCAAGAAAAAAATCTAAAAAGTATGAAAACAAATTTAAGGACATAAAAGCAGAGGAAATCAACAAGGTAATAATACAATGAGGGTGAGCAATTAATCACCTTTTCCTGCTCTGATTTCTTTGCTGCCTGCCTCCTTAGTGTTTTTTGGGTGGTCCTGCCCATCACACCATCTTGGCCCCACCACATATATTTATGTGCAGCAGTATTAGTCAGTGCTGAACTCTCATTATTAGAAGGCTTTTGCATAGTGTAAATTATCCCTCAGTCAGACACAAACTCACTGCCCTTGATTTTGCCTGTGTTGGTGTTCTCTTCTTGAGTGCTGCTACAGTCAGACTTCTGCTCCACAGATGCTGCCTCCACACTTCGTGGGTCCTGCCACTACTCTTCACATAATCCAGTGCTGCCACTGCACCTCGGGTCCTTCAGCCCTGAATGCCACTGCTCCTTGGGTCATGCACTCGAGACCCCAGTTTAGAAACTGAGGGCGAGAGGGTAGTGAAAGTATCAGTGAGCAGTGTTAGGAACAGAGGGAGTGCCAGTGTTCAAGCAGGCGGGGACGGGTAGTGAAAGTACCACTGAGCAGTGTTGGGAACAGAGGGAGTGCCAGTGTTCAAGCAGGGGGGGACGGGTAGTGAAAGGATCACCAAGCAGCTTGTGTTCAGGGTGGGCACAGGGTAGTGAAAGTGCCACTAAGAGGATTTGAGAATTGGGGCAGTGCCAGTGCTCGGGCAGGTTAAGTAATGAAACAATTGCCAAGTGGCTCGTGTTCAAGGAGGACAGGTGAATGGGTGGGCAGTGAAAGTGTCACAGAGCAGCTTGGAAAGCCAGCAGTGCTGGTGTTCGGATGAGGTGGGCAGTGAAAGTGCCACAGAGTGGCTTGTGTTCAGGGGGCAGGTTTAGAAGTGAGGAGGGGCAAGTAATGAAAGTGCTGTTGAGCAGTTTTTTTACATCGAGGAATGCCAGTGTTTGGGAGGTGGGTTTAGAAAGTGCCACTGAGTGCTGCGGCAGTGCCAGTAACCGCAGGTGGGCAGGGGGATGGGGTCCAAGTGCTGCTGAGTGACTTTGTTAATCACTGGTTGTGCTGGTAATTGTGGGTGGGGCAATGCTGGTGACTACAGGTAGGTATGGAATGTGAGTGCCAATAAGTGGCTGTGTTAAACACTGGCTGTGCCAGTAACTGTGGTTAGAGGCAGTGCCGGTAACTGGGGGTGGTCCTCGGAGGGGTGCAAGTATAATCAGATTTGTTAAACACTGGTTGTGCAGTAACAGTGTGCAGTGGCAGACAATGAAGAGAACCATAAAAGCCCTTCAGGGCTGTGCAGACCTGGCACAGCAAACAATGGAATGTACAAAAGAAGCCTTTGGGGCAGTGCAGACCCGCTACGGTTGCAAATGGAAACCAAAAGTCCTTTGGGGCTGTGCAGAGCTGCCGTGATGGGCAATGAAGTGAGTGAAACAGCCGTTTGGGACTGTGCAGAGCAGCCACAGCAGGCAACGAAGACCAGAAGTTCTTCAGGGCTATGCAGACCCACCATGGCAGGCCGTTTAGAAATATCCCAAAAAGAGGTTCAGCAATGGTATTTCAGCCAGAGAGGGAAAGCTGCATGGGGTGGGGTGGGGTAGGTTTGAAAAAATGAGGTCTGGGAATCAGGTTGGGCCAAAGAGGGAGAGCCGAGCTGGGATATGGAGGAAACAATCATTACACATGAACTTCCGCCTTGCATTTTCCAGCACAGTAACTGGCTAATTTCTTCAAAGTGAGATAAATGTAGACAGAGGGTGGGTGAACTGGGTGGAGAGTGCTAAACTTGGGGATGTGATAGGTTGAGGAGGACCAAGTTTCGAAAAAGCCCTCTCTCGGAGTGGTAGCAGCATGCTTGCTGTGGCTTTGACTTCCAGAAATAACTAGGTACATGTAGGGACAACGCCCATGAGTACAAATGGCAGAACAGTACCAGTAGTTAAAATAAAGGAGCCATGCAAGAAACAGGGTAGTGAGCTCTAAGGACTTTAAAAAAAAAAATTGAGGAGGTGCTGGTAGGAGAGCTAGCATGAATTTGAGGAGGATGATTGACAGCCATCAAGGAGTCTGGGAATTGGAATGGAAACAGAGAAAGACAGAGAGCCACAGAAATAACCAGTGAGAGAACGTACAGAATATTGGTTCAGAAACCACACACACCCAGTCTGTGCTGCCACAGAGGGGTTTTGATTACAACAGACCTTGACAGCGAAGCTCTGATGTCCAATGTAATCAGAAGTCCAAGGTGGCAGCACAGGCTGGTTGGGAATGTAGTTGCCCAATCAGTATTTTTTTATTGTGACAGTTTTTTTGTTTTAGTTTCTTCTTTTTTTTTAAATAACAAAAGTGTTTGCACAGCACTCCGCAGCAGCAGCAGCAGCGAATGTGCTGATGGTTTCAATTCAGAACTTGAACTGACTGCTGTGCACACAGCAGCGTTGTGTAAAACACCAGCTGACAAGAGGAGTTCTGATCAGCTGGAATATTGTTGTACCACAGAAGGGTACAACCGTGTTCCATGACCTTTGAACTGTGGTAGAACAATGTTTCAGCTGGCATGGAAATCCATGCAGAACAAACTCTCACTATACACTATAGAAGAATCTTCATCAGTGGCAACCAGAAAAACTACAGTTGGAGCAGCAAAGGTACTATTACTGTTTATAAAACGGAGTCTGAAAAACAAGCAAGTTCCCAATGTGGCGTCACTCCTAAAATGAAAAACAAAGTAGGTGGAGTCTGATCCAAAAAAACTGGCTACATCCTGTCTCTTTGAAGAAACAATGCAATCACCACAAATTGTTAAACCTTTTCAGTGCTTTTTATTTTCTCGTCAAATATGATTTTAGACAGATTCCCATTTCTAGATCTGTCCGGGATATTAATTTGCAGTACTTTGCCCACCTACTGTATCAGTGCAACATAGCCTATACTGAAGCTCTATGAAGAGAGACTGCAGGATTGCAACATGGGCACCCTGCAAGAAAGGTGACAGAGAGGGGATATGATAGAGACCTAGAAGTCCCTCAAAGGGGTGGACAGGGTAGAGTGCGGAATCTCAAATTAAGAAAAGCACCAGGACCAGGGGGAATGCAATGAAGCTGGGGATTTCAAGACTAATGTGAAGAAATATTTCTCCATTGGAACAGTGGATGCTTGGAATATATTTCCAGTGGAAGTGGTGGAGGCTAGAATGGTGGCGGGCTTCAAGCATGCAAGAGATAGACATAGTGTATATTAGACAGGATGCAGGGAGTTGGGAGGATCGACCGAGATCAGATAGTGTCTGCAGAGACAGAATAGGTACAGAACATCTGGGCAGATTAGGTGGGCTAAACAGTCCTTTTCTGCTGTCAGATTCTATGTTTCTATAGGGAAGACTGCAAAAGTGCAATCCTTGGAACAAGCAAAGCAATTATCCTGAAGGGAATAGTTGTGCAAACTAATAACAAGGAAACAATAACATATTATGTTCCTTTGAGAAACAAATACCACTGGTAGATCCATCTCTGGACTGACCAGATACAGTACAGAAAGAGTAACATAGTGACACAGCTATGGGTAAATGTAAGGATACGGGAGTCATGACACCGTTACTCATAACTTGGAACATAGCTGCTTTTTCCCCATAAAGCTTTTTTACCTCTGGTCTTGTACAGCCTGTCAGGGATTTACCTTGGTCATCCCTGGCTTCTGGCAACTGCTGCTTAAAGCCCCAGCTACCCCCATGGCAGGGGCTCCAGGGGGAGGTCTGCCCCCCTCACCAAGACAGCCCCCTATGCAGACCAGAATCCAGTGCTAGCAGGCATCAGGACTCAAGGGAACACAGGGACCAGAGTATCATTTAGATGGCCACGTTTTTTTTTCCTCCCTTTTCCTGGTCCTTCTCACCTCCCCTGATGTAATTGCAGCCTTTGCTGCCATTGTACAAAAGCAGCATGTCCCCTGAAGCAGTTGCAAGGGTCGCTGCAGTGCCTGAGCTTGCCATTGACACTACCTGGCTATAACACACTGCCATGCAGCCTGCTTCCCGATGCTGTGACTCCAGTTCATTTACGAACCCAGGTTGCCCACACTGGGGATATCAGGTCAGCCTCATAGCTTTTTTTTTTTAATAAATTTGATAAATATGGAGACGCTGAATGGAAACAATATATAAATCCAGCAGTTATTTTATGCCTACAAGAGACGTGGTGCACCCACGCTGATGAAATCGAGATCAATTTCTACAGATAGGGATTCCACATATGGCAGACCAGCTGGTGGCCTCCTAGTCAGACTTAAACTTAGTCCTGATGTTCACCTCACTTGAGTATTGACCAAAAATTCAAACTTTGTTGTGCTCCACATCAAAATTAATGATGAACTGATAATTCTAATGAATCTCAATTTGCCACCCATAGGTTCTTAATTGTGACAGGGTGGAATAGGACCCTGTCCCAATTGTTATGGAAAGAGTTTGAATGCAGGGATCTGTTCTATTCTCTCCTTTCCTGTCTTGTCTGTCTGGTTGCACAACCAAATTTTCTCGTAAGACCTAGGATTTGATCACCCCATCAGTCTCGCAATTCTTTGCCTCTTGCTGTCTCTCAGTCTTCCCTTGCTGTTTGTTTTTTCCTCCCTTGCATATCTGCTGATATAAAAATATATGCAAATCATTATGTGGAAATGTAACTGATATTGGGATCCCTTTGTTTAGAAATTATACAGTGTTACTGTTGAAATGTATATAACTATAGTTTGAGATGATTGCAAAAAGCTATTGAAAACACTCAAGATGTTACCTTAGTGCAGTCTGTAAGCTTTTTGCAAAAGCTGTGGAGATGGGGCCTCACTTCTGGGACATTGTGTTCCTGCAAGCACCTGCCTAAAATATACAAGGACATTTAGAAAAAAAAGATGCTTGATAAGAAGGGGGGTTGCAAGGACTTATAAAAAGACAGAGCTGCAATTGCTTGCAAGAAAGGGGACACAGAGATTGAAGGAAAACTCAGATGCATTCTGTTTATTTGGTCTTTGTAAATAGTTATACTGAACAATTTTATTTTTTTTATGTTACTGCTAGTACAAATAAATATTCTTGTTGCAAATTTTGCAAGTGCTCCTGGTTTTTCCTATGCTTCCTGACCTGTGCCTTGATGACAGATGGTGTCAGCCGAAGTGGGATTTACGCTGTGCATACTCTAAGCCAGGAGTTTTGTGCATAGGTACTGGACCTAGTACCAGGGAAGCACAGAGAAAGGTATGGATTCTGCAGCAGCAAGTCCAGGAGTGGTTACCAGAAGAATGGCAGCAAAACTAGCAGAGACAGAAGTCCAAGCTGAGACTGTACAACCAGCACAAGTTATGGAAAAAGAATAGGCAGTGACGGAACCTGAAAGCCTGATGGACTTTTTCAAATGGTGGGCTATTCAACAAAAAGAGACAGAGAAACTGAGGCGAGAAGAGATGCAGTGATAGGAGCAGCAGAGGAGAGAAGAGATGCAGCGATGGGAGCAGCGACGGCTGGATGCCTTGCAAGCTATCAAAGGCAGAGGATCTGGCACAGATCCAGACAAGCAACAAAACACAAGCAACTTAAAAGCCATTAAACTTACAAAGTTGTGTCCCTCGGATGATATCGAGTCATACCTGACAACTTTTGAAAGAGTTGCCACAGCCTGCCAATGGCCAAAGCAGCAATGGAAAATCAGACCGGTACCCTACCTGACAGGGAAAGCCCAATTTCCCTACAACAATATGGACACTGCACAGTCAGAAAACTATGACCTGGTGAAAAGCAAAATCCTGAAAAGGTATGACATCTCAGGGAGACCTACAGGCAGAGATTTCGATCTCTGAAGTACAACTCAGTTGACAGTCCTTGAGAAGCCTTCACTCGACTCAGAGAACTCCTGATAAAATGGCTCCTGCCAGAGGGCAAAACAGTCCCACAGATCGACATATTTGCAATGCAGCAATTCATCAACATCCTGCCTACAGATGTGCCACTTTGAGTAAAGGAACACTGACCAGAAATTGGGGAAAAGGCTGTTTCTTTGGCCGAGGACTACCAAATGGCCAGACTGATGCCACAGCAGTGAGGTAACAGCCAAGCACCAGTAAGACACTCTTTTTCCCATTTAAAGTCCAAGTCTGATAAGAACTCTAGTGAGGGTAACACATCTGTGCCCAAAGACATTATTTGCTATAACTGTAATAAGCCAGGCCATATTGCAAGAAACTGCTGTAGTAAGAAGAGTGACACTGGAGCAGATTTGTTCTTGGCAAATTAGCGCAAGTACTTAACAGATGTGAAGGTGGGGGATAAGACTGTAAAGGGACTCACTGATTCAGGAATCAGACAGACCCTCGTGCATGTTGAGGTGCTGGGAAAACACTGAGCAAAAGGACCAGGTACTGGTGTCATCTGCATCCACGGGGAAACACTCGATACTATCTCACCACTCAAGTGACTCTGACCATTAAGGGTGTGTTGCACCAAATGAAAATGGGGGTAGTACCTAAGATACCTGTACCTGTGATTATTGCAAATGACTTTCCAGGATTTGCTGAGTTAATCAAAGAAGGAGTAAATCTGATGTTTCAGCAGCTGTGGTGGCAAGAGCTCAGGCAAAGAAAATTTCAGATGGTGGGGACTCTTTTCCTTTCAATGCCTTTGATTCGGACTTGTTTGAACACGGCTCCAAGATCTGGAAATCCAGGAAAGAAAGACTATGCCTGAAGAAACTGTGGCAACAAATGACTAATGGACATATGGGGTTAACATATGAAAATGCTAAAACTAAGCTGATAACTGATTGTGATTTTCTTTCAGAGTAAGCTAATGATGTTTCTCTCCAGGGTTATTTTAAGCATCTGGGGGTGAAACCAAAACAAGGTGGACCAATGTTTAAAAAATGTAATGGGTTACTGTACAGAGTTTGGGTTAAACTTCAGACACAGGAACAGACAGAACAATTGGTTATACCACAGAAGTGGAGAACAGAGTTGTTACAGATAACACATGATAGTCCTATGGCTAGTCACTCAGGGAGGGATTGCACTCTTGCCAGATTACTGTATATATTTTACTGGCCTGGAATTCATGAAGATGCAGCTACCTATTGTAATTCCTGTGCTGAGTATCAGAAAGTAGCCCCAGTCACTAGAAAAGACAAGGTGCCCCTACCCTTGATAGATGCGCCTTTTGAAAGAATTGCAATGGATGTGGTTGGTCCTTTAGACAAGAGTAAAGAGGGTAACAGATTTATCCTGGTAGCATGCAACTATGCTACTCGATGCACAGAAGCCGTTCCAAAGCGCACTATTACAGCTCCAAAAGTTGCAACAGAGCTTGCCAAAATTTTCAGCAGAGTGGGCATACCTAAAGAAATTATTACTGATCAGGGTAGTAATTTTGGTGCTGCAATACTTAAAGAGCTGTACAGACTTCTAGGTATCACTGTCATACGAACCGCCCCCCATCACCCTCAGACAGTTGGTCTTGTTGAGAGTTTTAACCAAACCCTAAAATGCATGTTAAAAAGGTTTGTCAAAAGGGAAGGGAAAGATTGGGACCAATACTTGCCTTACCTACTTTTTGCTTACAGAGAAGTGTCACAGGCATCAACAGGGTTTTCACCATTTGAAATGCTGTGTGGTAGACAGCCAAGAAGGCCACTGGATGTGATAAAAGAAATGTGGGAAGATAACCCCCCTCAGAAACAATCTATAATGTCTTATATGTGTGCCCTAAGAAAGAAGCTAGCAAAATATGTCGAAATTATCCATAGTAATCAGGAAGAGGCCCAAAACCATCAGAAGGTATATTATGACCATGGGGTAAAATAGAATGTTTTTGAGCCAGATGAAAAGGTTTTGCTACTGTTACCCACAACAGAAAATTAACTGTTAATGAAGTGACAAAGGCCTTATAGAGTGCTTAGACGTACTGGCACCATTAACTATGAGATTGAGACCCCTGACAGGAAAAAATCCTACTAAGATATATCATATACCATGCTAACCTCCTCAAGAAATGGGTTGAAAAATGCAAAAGCTGCTGTGCTAGTTTTACCACAAACTGATAAAGAAGATATTGATGTAGCTTATGATAGACTGGAACAAACTGTAAATGCTGATGCTGTGGTGAATGTTTCCTTAACCTGACAACAAACACTTGAACATTAGTAATGTACTAAAGACGATTTAACAGTACGCTTTACCATAGTACCAGGCCGAGCAAAGGGTGAGCATGCTATAGGGACAAGTAATGCTCATCATATTAGACAAAAGACATACAGGTTACCAGAGCAGTTAAGAGCTGGCGTAGTTAAGGAAGTACAAAAATGAAAAGAACTGGTTATCATAGAAGAGTCAGTGCTTGGTCATCACCAATGGTGATTGTAAACAAAAAGAAAGGGGTGTTAGAATCTGCCTTGATTTTAGGAAACTTAATCAAGTGTCAGAATGTGACAATTATCTATACCAGAATAGATGATTTGGTGGACAGACTGGGGAGTCATAAAAGTATATCCGGCACCCTCCGTTTCACCAAAGGTTACTGGAAAATATCTTTAGCTAAAGAATACAGAGATAAAACTGCATTTGCCACTTCTATTGGATCCTATCAGTTCACCACCATGCCATTTGAGTTTACATGGTGTGTCAGCTACATCCAGCGTACATGGATGTAATCTGATCAGCTCACACTGGTTATTGTGCTGCATACCTGGATGATGTCGTGAGTGTACAGTCCAGACTGGAAAAGCCACCTGGAACACCCTACGAGCAGTTATCAAGCTATCAAAACTACAGGTCTGACGATTAATCCTACCAAATGTGACACTGGGCATACAGGATATTTGGGCTATGTGGTGGGAAATGGAGAAGATTAAAGCCAGAACATTTCTAAAATAGAAGCTGCTATAGCCAACAGCCCTGTTCTAAAACAAAGAAACATGTCAGGTCATTTTACGGGCTGGCTGGATTATGTGGAGATTTGTTCCTAACTTTGCTGAGTTAGCTACTCCCTCACTGAACTCATGAAAAAAACGGTACCAAATAATGTGAAATGGACCCCAGAGTGTGATGAAGCTTTTCAAGCCATTAAGGCTGCGTATGTTCATACCCTGTTTAAGGGCAGACTTTGAGAAACCATTTTTGTTACAGGCATCAAAAGTAGCCAAGGTGCAGTCCTGAGTCAATATATAGTGGGAAGGAACATCCTCTCTGTATAGTAGGAAGTTGCATGACAGAAAGGTACTCCACCATTGAAAAGAATGTTTAGCAACAAAGTGGGCCATGGAATCCTTAAGGTTTTTATCTGCTAGGAACTGACTTGTACTATAGTGATCACAAACCTCTCTGATGACTCAACCAAATGAAGATAAAAATTCAGTGATAGGGAGCCGCAGATGAGAGAAGAGATGCAGTTATGGAGCAGCGATGGCTGGATGCCTTGCAAGCTATCGAAGGCAGAGGATCTATGATCCAGACAAGCAACAAGACACAAGCAACTTAAAAGCCATTAAACTTACAAAGCTGTGTCCCCGGATGATATCGAAGTCATACCCGACAATCTTTGAAAGAGTTGCAGGCTCGCCAATGGCCAAAGCAGCAATGGAAAATCAGACCGGTACTCTACCTGACAGGGAAAGCCCACTTCTGCCAACAATATGGACACTGCACAGTCAGAAAACTATGACCTGGTGAAAAGCAAATCTTGAAAAGGTATGACATCTCAGGGAGACCTACAGGCAGAGATTTCGATCTCTGAAGTATAACCTAAGTTGACAGTCCTTGAGAAGCCTTCACCGACTCCAGAGAACTCCTGATAAAATGGCTTCTGCCAGAGGGCAAAACAGTCCCACAGATCGATATATTTGCAATGCAGCACCATCAACATCCTGCCTACAGATGTGCCACTTTTGAGTAAAGGAACACTGACCAGAAATGTGGGAAAGGCTGTTTTCTTTGGCCGAGAGACTACCAAATGGCTAGACTGATGCCACAGCAGTGAGGTAACAGCCAAGCACCAGTAAGACACTCTTTTTCCCATTTAAAGTCCAAGTCTGATAAGAACTCTAGTGAGGGTAACACATCTGTGCCCAAAGACATTATTTGCTATAACTGTATTAAGCTATGTTTAAGGCTGCAAGAAACTGCTGTAGTAAGAAGAGTGACACTGAGCAGATTTGTTCTTGGCAAATTGGCGCAAGTATTAATAGATGTGAAGGTGGGGATAAGATCAGAAGGGACCTCACTGATTCAGAATCAGACAGACTGCTGCATGTTGAGGTGCTGGGAAAACACTGAGCAAAAGGACCAGGTACTGGTGTCATCTGCATCCACGGGAAACACCTGACACTATCTCACCACCAAGTGACTCTCTGACCATTATGGTGTGTTGCACCAAATGAAATGGGGTAGTACCTAAGATACCTGTACCTGTGATTATTGCAAATGACTTTCCGGATTTGCTGAGTTAATCAAAGAAGGAGTAAATCTGATGTTTCAGCAGCTGTGGTGGCAAGAGCTCAGGCAAAGAAAATTTCAGATGGTGGACTCTTTTCCTTTCAATGCCTTTGATTCGACTTGTTTGAGCACGGCTCCAAGATCTGGAAATCCAGGAAAGAAAGATCATGCCTGAAGAAACTGTGGCAAATAAAATGACTAATGGACATATGGGGTTAATATATGAAAATGCTAAAACTAAATGCTGATAACTGATTGTGATTTCTTTCAGAGAGCTAATGATGTTTCTCCAGGGTTATTTTAAGCATCTGGGGTGAAACCAAAAACAAGGTGGACCAATGTTTAAAAATGTAATGGGTTACTGTACAGAGTTTAGGTTAAACTTCAGACACAGGAACAGACAGAACAATTGGTTATACCACAGAAGTGGAGAACAGAGTTGTTACAGATAACACATGATAGTCCTATGGCTAGTCACTCAGGGAGGGATTGCACTTTTGCCAGATTACTGTATATATTTTACTGGCCTGAATTCATGAAGATGCAGCTACCTAATGTAATTCCTGTGCTGAGTATCAGAAAGTAGCCCTAATCACTAGAAAAGACAAGGTGCCCCTACCCTTTATAGATGCCTTTTGAAAGAATTGCAATGGATGGTTGGTCCTTTAGACAAGAGTAAAGAGGTAACAGATTTATCCTGGTAGCATGCAACTATGCTACACCATGCACAGAAGCTGCCCAAAGCTACACTATTACAGCTCCGTGTTGCAAACAGAGCTTCACAAAATTTCAGCAGAGTGGGTATACCTAAAGAAATTATTACTGATCAGGGTAGTAATTTTGGTGCTGCAATACTTAAAGAGCTGTACAGACTTCTAGGTATCAGTTCTCATACGAACCGCCCCCCATCACCCTCAGACAGTTGGTCTTGTTGAGAGTTCTTCAACTAAACCCCAAATGCATGTTAAAAAGGTTTGTCAAAAAGGGAAGGGAAAGATTGGGACCAATACTTGCCTTACCCATTTTTGCTTACAGAGAAGTGTCACAGGCATCAATAGGGTTTTCACCATTTGAAATGCTGTGTGGTAGACAGCCAAGAAGGCCACTGGATGTGATAAAGAAATGTGGAAGATAACCCCTCAGAAACAATCTATAATGTCTTATATGTGTGCCCTAAGAAAAGAACTAGCAAATATGTCAAATTATCCATAGTAATCAGGAAGAGGCCCAAAACCATCAGAAGGTATATTATGACCATGGGGTAAAATAGAATGTTTTTGAGCCAGATGAAAAGGTTTTGCTACTGTTACCCACAACAGAAAATTAACTGTTAATGAAGTGACAAAGGCCTTATAGAGTGCTTAGACGTACTGGCACCATTAACTATGAGATTGAGACCCCTGACAGGAAAAATCCTACTAAGATATATATATACCATGCTAACCTCCTCAAGAAATGGGTTGAAAAAATGCCAAAAGCTGCTGTGCTAGTTTTACCACAAACTGATAAAGAAGATATTGATGTAGCTTATGATAGACTGGAACAAACTGTAAATGCTGATGCTGTAAAGGTGAATGTTTCCTTAACCTGACAACAAACCGCAGACATTCGTAATGTACTAAAGACATTTAACAGTACTTTTACCATAGTACCAGGCCGAGCAAAAGGGGTCGAGCATGCTATAGGGACAAGTAATGCTCATCATATTAGGCAAAAGGCATACAGGTTACCAGAGCAGTTAAGAGCTGACGTGGTTAAGGAAGTACAAAAAATGAAAGAACTGGTTATCATAGAAGAGTCGAGAAGTGCTTGGTCATCACCAATGGTGATTGTAAACAAAAAAGAAGGGGGTGTTAGAATCTGCCTTGATTTTAGGAAACTTAATCAAGTGTCAGAATTTGACAGTTATCCTATGCCCAGAATAGATGATTTGGTGGACAGACTGGGGAGTGTAAAGTATATCGGCACCCTCGATTTCACCAAGGGTTACTGGAAAATATCTTTAGCTAAAGAATACAGAGATAAAACTGCATTTGCCACTTCTGTTGGATCCTATCAGTTCACCACCATGCCATTTGGTTTACATGGTGTGTCAGCTACATTCCAGCGGTACATGGATGTAATCTGATCAGCTCACACTGGTTATTGTGCTGCATACCTGGATGATGTCGTAGTGTACAGTCCAGACTGGAAAAGCCACCTGGAACACCTACGAGCAGTTATCCAAGCTATCAAAACTGCAGGTCTGACGATTAATCCTACCAAATGTGCACTGGGCATGCAGGATATTTGGGCTATGTGTTGGGAAATGGAGAAGTTAAGCCAGACATTTCTAAAATAGAAGCTGTAGCCAACAGCCCTGTTCCTAAAACAAAGAAACATGTCAGGTCATTTTTAGGGCTGGCTGGTTATTATTGGAGATTTGTTCCTAACTTTGCTGAGTTAGCTACTCCCCTCACTGAACTCATGAAAAAACGGTACCCAAATAATGTGAAATGGACCCCAGAGTGTGATGAAGCTTTTCAAGCCATTAAGGCTGCATTATGTTCATACCCTGTTTTAAGGAGCCCAGACTTTGAGAAACCATTTTTGTTACAGACGCATCAGAGGTAAGCCAAGGTGCAGTCCTGAGTCAATATATAGATGGGAAGGAACATCCTATTCTGTACATAAGTAGGAAGTTGCATGACAGAAAGAAAAGGTACTCCACCATTGAAAAGGAATGTTTAGCAGCAAAGTGGGCCATGGAGTCCCTTAAGTTTTATCTGCTAGGAACTGACTTGTACTTATAGTAGATCACAAGCCTCTCTGTTGACTCAACCAAATGAAAGATAAAAATTCCAGAATCACAAGGAGGTACCTGGCACTACAGCCATTTAAATTCACAGTGATACACAAATCTAGTAAAGAGAATAGCAATGCTGATTTTCTGTCAAGATATGGATCAGGAATTGAGGGTTTTGAAGGTTGAAAAACCAACATATGAGTTTAAACTTTACCGTTTGCTGTACTGTTATAAAACAAGCATTTGTCAATGCCGAATGTTGATTGCATTGGTCCGTTGAGCTTGCTCAGTGGCCCTCTGTCAGTCGCTCGTTGTGTTTCTCCCGGTGCTGCAGGCTGCTGTTTAGTACTGGGCTCCTGCCTGCATTGGCACACTTTTCTGTCCACAAAGAAATCTGCAGCTGTCCCAACAGAGCTCCATTGATATGGGTCACTGCCCCTCTCTGACTCATTCATTCTATTTCTCCTGGCACTGCAGGATGGCCTTTTGTACTGGGCCCCTGCCTCTGCTGGTGGCTTTTTCTGCCCACAAAAAGAAATCTGCAGTAGTCCCGACACAGGTCCATTGAGCTTGCTCACTCCCTGTCACTCGCTCATTCCGTTTCTGCCGGCACTGCATGCTGGCCTTTTGTACTGGGCTCCTGCCTGCATTGCCTCCTTTTTCTGCCCACAAAGAAATCCACAGCAGTCATGATAGAGTTCGCTGAGCTCACTCACTCACTCCTCTCTCATTCGGCTGTTTCTGTTTCTCCTGCTGCTGCAGGCTGCCCTTTGTACTGAGCCCTGGGTGCATTGCTGCCTTTTTCTGCCCACAAAGAAATCCACAGCAGTCCCAACAGAGCTCTGTTGAGCTTCACTCACTCCCTCCCTCACTCGCTTCGCTTTGTGTCTCCGCTGCTGCAGGCTGCTCTTTGTACTGGGCTCCTGCCCGCGTTACGACTTTTTCTGCCCACAAAAGAAATCTGCAGTAGTCCCGACACAGGTCCGATTGAGCTTGCTCACTCCCTCTGTCACTCGCCGTTTGTTTCTGATGGCACTGCAGGCTGGCCTTTTGTACTGGGCTCTGCCTGCATTGCCGCCTTTTTCTGCCCACAAAAAATCTGCAGCAGTCATGATAGAGCTCCGTTGAGCTCACTCACTCCCCTCTCTCATTCGCTCGTTCTGTTTCTCCCGTTGCTGCAGGCTGCCCTTTGTACTGAGCCCTTGGGTGCATTGCTGCCTTTTTCTGCCCACAAAGAAATCCACAACAGTCCCAACAGAGTCTTTGAGCTCACTCACTCCCCCTCCCTCCCTCGCTTGTTCTGTGTCTCCCGCTGCTGTAGGCTGCCCTTTGTACTGGCCCTGCCTGCATTGGCGACTTTTCTGCCCAACAAAGAAATCTGCAGCAGTCCCTAGACAGCTCAGTTGAGATCGCTCACCCCCTCTCTCGCTCCACTGCTCCGCTTTCGCTGGCGCCTGCTGGCTGGCCTTTGTACTGGGCTCCTGCCTGTGTTGCCGCTTTCTTCTGCCCACAAAGAAATCTGCAGCAGTCATGATAGGAGCTCCGTTGAACTCGCTCACTCCCCTTCTCTTACTTGTTCGTTCTGTTTCTCCTGCCGCTGCAGACTGCCCTTTTCAGAGAACTGAATGTGATTTTTGCTGATTTTATTATTGTTATTGTTTCTTTTCCAGCTTAGTGTAGATTTCAAGTGATACCAGGTTGCTTTTCTGGCTTCATTTGGAAACATACCTGTTTGGGGGATTTTGTGGTGCAGCTGAGTGTTTCTAGAGGGGTTTTGCTGGTGTAGCTGATTGTCTCTGGTGGTCAGGAGCCCCCCCCCAGTGTATCACTTCCTTTATTTATACCTTTAGCCTGTGACATCATATGGTACCAGCTGACTGTATATACACACACTGTTAGCCATCTCATTTCAGTACACAACACAGCCACACACTACACCCTGACATAAACTGAGTAGAGACTTTACTGTGACCTACCGAATAGATGAGGTCATGAAGTAAATTACGGTATTGCTTGATAGCCAGGGTGCAAGAATAGTGTGCAGAAAAGAAAGAACCAATCTTAAAGGGTCTGTGATCACCAAATTTGTCTTGACTCCCTCTGGGATGGAGGTACTGTGTATTTTGAACTGTATAGGAAAATACTGGATCTTTGGGGTGAAATTGAGGTACTGTGGCTCTGTGATTTTGGGTTTGGTCAAATGAAATCAAGGTAATGTGATTCTAGAACTGTTACTGGGGTATGATGTCCATAACTCTGGGAATCTGAGGCAGATTACTGTGGGATCAAGGAACTTTTTATGGCATCAGGCCTTTAATGGAATGGATTGAAGGGAACCCGACAGATTATTTTATTGCTATGATTGCTGATTTTGTTAGTGTTGTTTTAACCCTATTGTACAGCGCCTTGATATTTGAAAGGCGCTTAATTTAAATAAAGCTTATTATTATTATTAACTATGACTCTGGGGACTTGGGGCTGAAATAAGTAGAATCAAGATACAGGCAATCTAGTGCTGTGAGAAGGGAAATCTGGGAATTTGAAACTGATTGGGTGATAACCGTGACTCTTATACCATTGTAACAATAAAGAGGGCTAGGGCAGCACTGCAGAAGGAAAATGGAGCAGGACAGGGAAGGACGTACTAAAGGGGGGTATGGCAACTTGGGTGGTTGGGGACAGTGGAAAGGTAGGTGGGCCAGGGGGCAGCAGGACACCTGGAGGGCCAACACGGGTAGAATAGCTGTGGGCAGGGACCAAGTGGGGCCAAAGAGGAGAGAATGGATAGGGGAAAATTATTGGGGTAGTCGGTGGAAAGGACAGGGAAGGGTGATGCACCAGCGGAGGGACAGTGGCAGCATAAGGGAAGGGGGATCCTTGGCAGGAGGGGAGTAGTAAATATGGAATAGGGAGGATCATGGGGTGTAATAACTGTGAAGCAGCCATACTCATGGGCACCCAGTGGAGGCTGGGGGAGTACCCAGTTTGTCAAAGGCTATGGAGGCTGGAGGATGAGATTTTAAGGTTAAAGAGGGAAATGTCTTGGACAGAAGGAAAGAGGAAATGGGAAGCACAGACTGTAACGGGTAAACAGAAGACAGGACAGGGGTAGGGATTGGAGATGGAGAGAACAATCCATACTGGGGACAAAGGAGGGGGCGATACAAGTACAGGAGATAGGTGGCCAAAAGGAACGGGGGCTAGAGTTACTGCACATAGGCATACAATAGGCTCAAACAGGTACTGACCATTGATGGGAATGATGGATGGGGGGTGAAGATGCTGTGGAAGAACAGTCCAAGGTAATAGAGAGAAATAGATGGATGGGAGGGGGTGAGAAGGAAAAGAACCTAATGTGTCTCAAGCTAGAATGAGCACAGGAGGGAGTACTGACGAGGGTAGTATAACAGGGGCAAAAGGGGGGAACAGTGTGCCGGAGGAGGAAGGAGTTAGGACAGGGAGGGGTGACAAGGGAGAAAGGGGTGGGAATTTAGTGTTAGGGGACTCAATACTAAGAGGCGTCAGGTGGGGTAGCAAGGGAGAGAGGCATAGTCGGGTCTGGGTGGAAGCCATGCCAAGAATGAAGGTGGAAAGGGTGGGGCAATCAGTACTAAAATATACCAGAAAGGGAAGGGGAAAAACCATATCTAATTCTGCACCTGGGGACGAATGACCTGGCTGAGGGGACGGTAGATGAGGTGAAGAGGTTTGAGGATTTAGGTCCAGTTTGTGAGGGGGCATGAAGATCAGTTACCTTCTTGGCGGTACTTCCAGTTCCAAGGGCAAATATGGCAAGAAAACTGAGGATTCAGGAGTTTAATGAATAGCTGGTAACCTGGTGTGAAAAAGGGTATGGGCTGGTAGGAGGGTGGGGGGTGATCTGGGAGGACAGCAGTCTATACACTAAAGATAGACTGCACTTAAATGAAGAGGGGAAGAAAGTACTGAAGCAAAAGCTTGGAGAGTATATTGAGGGGAATTTAAACTAGGAAAGGGGGATGGAAGAAGGGATCGAGGTGCTCAGAGGTCTTGGGATGGGAAACCATACGGACTTAACCCCCATAACAGTGAGATAAGGCAATCAGCAAACAATACAGGGAGGGCCATGAAGGGAGAGGGGGAAGGAAGAAAGGGGGTGGAGGGTGGTATCTTTAAATGCTAGAAGCCTGGGGAATAAAAATGCGGAACTACAGGCTCTCATGGCGGAGGGAGTGGTGGACATGGCAGCCATCACTGAGACATGGGCCACCTAAAATCATGACTGGGACCTGGCAGTTTCAGGTTACAGACCATTCTGCAAGAACAGAGTTAACAGGAAGGGGGGGTAGGGCTCTATGTGAGGGAGGGGCTAAAGTGTGTTAGGGAAGAGGAGGAGGAGGGCAATACAGAGTCTCTATGGATGCAAATCCAAGATCCAAAAAATAGGACACTACGGTTGTGGGTGGTGTACAGGCCGCCCTCCCAATCGGAAAAAACAGATGGGGTATTGACGGAACAGATCCGGAGGAACTGTGAGAAGGGTGGGGTGGTGACAGCAGGTGACTTCAATCTGCCGGGAGTGGAGTGGGAGACGTCTGCCACCAAGTGTAGAAGGGAACAGATAATGCTAGACGCCTTCCAGGATAACTTCCTGATGCAGTTAGTCAGTGCACCAACTAGGGAAGGGAATACCCTTGATCTCGTACTGTCCAACAAGGAGTGGGTGAGGGATCTGAGGGTGGAGGAACCACTGGTGGGGAGTGACCACCGGATAGTATGGTTCCAGTTGCAGCTGGGCAGGGAGAGGGGGGCATCTGGCACAAAGGTGCTAGATTTTAGAAAGGCCGACTTCAAAAAGACAGGTGAAGTGGTGCAAGGGTTCCTGGACAGAATTCAGCCTAATATGGACATGAATCAGAGGTGGGAACTCATTAAGCTAGGGACAGTGGAGGCAACAAATTCCTGCAGCAAGGCCCAAAGTAAAAAGGCTAGGGCGAATAAACCTAGCTGGATGAGCAAAGGTGTCACAGACAGGGTGAGAAGGAAAAGAGTCACCTATAGGAGATACAGGAGAACTGGGGGGGGTGGGACAGAGAGTACCTGAAGAAAGCAAAGGAGGTGACCTGGGAAGTAAGGGCAGCAAAGGCATCAAGAGAGCTCAGGCTGGCAAAGGGAATTAAAGAGGGGGAAAAAACTTCTTCAGGTACATCAGGGAGAAAAGGGATTGTAAGGACCAAATAGTAAGGATTAAGAAGGAGGGGAAATGGGTGGAAAAAGGGGATGAAAAGGCAGAAGCACTTAACGACTACTTCTGCTCAGTTTTTACTAAAGAGAAAGGGGGACACCTAAGGTTGGGGGAGGATAGGATCAGAGGGGGAGGGGGGTGATGGACAGGGAAATCACAGAAGGTAGAGTGCTAGAGCGGTTAAGGGCACTGAGGGTAGACAAGGCACCGGGACCAGATGGCATACACCCCAGGGTACTGAAGAAGTTATCAGAGGTCCTGGCAGACCCATTGGCAGACCTATTTAATGCCTCTCTGGACTCAGGGTGTGTACCTCAGTATTGGAGGATGGCTCACGTGGTTCCACTCCATAAGAGTGGTCCCAAAGATGAACCAGAGAACTATAGACCAGTGAGTCTCATGTCCATAGTGGGGAAACTGATGGAAACAATCCTGAAGGAGAGGCTGGTGACCCTGCTGGAGGTCAGTGGGGTGCAGGACAGTCTGCAGCATGGCTTTGTCAAGGGCAGATCCTGCCAGACCAACCTAGTGGACTACTATGACTGGATGACTAGGGAAATGGCTAAAGGGTATGCAGTGGATGTACTGTACCTGGACTTCAGTAAGGCATTCAACTCGGTGCCACATGGGAGACTAGCATATAAGCTAAGGGGCACAGGGGCTGGGGCAAAATTGGTGGGATGGGTGGAGAACTGTCTGCAGGGACGGCAGCAGAGAGTGGTGGTGGGAGAAGAATTATCATTCCCCAAGGGCAGTGGTGAGTGGGGTCCCACAGGGGTCAGTGCTGGGGACGGTGTTATTTGGGGTATTTATTTCAGACATCTTGGTAGGCATAAATAGCAAGATCAGTCGATCTGCAGACAACACCAAGATGGGAGCAGTGGTGGATGACCAAGGGGGTGGTAGAGATTGCAGTGATGATCTAGCAAGGCTGGAGACATGGTCTAACACCTGGCAACTTGGTTTCATGCCAAAAATGCAAGGTGCTGCATTTCGGAGCAAAGAATCCAAAGAGGAGCTACCATCTGGGGGGGGGGGGTGCAGCTAGCTGTGACTGAGGAGGAGAAAGATCTGGGGGTGCTCATTACGGGAACAATGAACAACTCAGCAAGTGTAGGAAAGCAACAGCAGTGGCCAACAAGATGCTGGGTTGTATTGCAAGGGGTATAACCTCTAGGAGAAGGGAGGTGATTCTGCCGTTATACAGATCGCTGGTCAGACCCCACCTGGAGTACTGCGTTCAGTTTTGGTGTGTGACAGGGAGCTCCTGCCACTCTTGAGGACTGACCTTTTCTTAAATATGCTGCAACAGTTCTTCGCCTAATCTATTCTTTATAATTTCTAGTCCATAAGGTTGGCCACCTATGGGCACCCCTTCCCCTTCTTTACTATGCTATGGTGTCCTCTTTAATTTTCCTTTTCTCCTCTCAGGTCCTTGTACAGGGAGGTTATTGTGGTGACCTCCAAGCGTTATGAAAAACATGTCGTGTTTATTGTTGTTGGATTTAGTATGTAATAGCACTATATCATAAAATATCTTGATGTATATATCTTATGTTGATGAAACCTGTAAATGTTGAAAATGCCACAGCACTAGGTGTTTTTGATAAAGGTAAAAAGTACTAGGTGACTGTATATTATAGAAAGTAAGTTAGTTGTGCTATTTAAAATGCATGTAAATTGCTTTAAGTTGAACAAGTCTGAAATGTCATGGTGATCTACACATATCCCATGATGCTTTGCATTAGGGAAGTATGTGTGATGTTGTTGTAACCCCCTTGTTCCCAGGGGTTACAAGAATGCCATTAGAATTAGTGGTAGGCAGGGAAGGCAGCTAGTGATTTTCCAGTAAATGGATTTCGCTCTGTTTCTCCTTCTGTTGTCAGTCTCAGCGGAGAGCTGGAGGGGTGATGTCATTTAGAATGCTCACAGCAGCATAAGCCATGGCCAGCTGTTGCGAGAGAGGGAGACAGAATTCTTAGTGAGTTGGTGGCTGGAGTCTGCAGAGTGTAGTTGCAGATCCAGCAGCAGCTCTGATATAGAGCTGCAGTGTTCCTGTTTGTTTTTCTTTTTCTCACCCTAGTGGAGTTCAGAAATCTTCCAGCTTGTGTGAAGTGGTGGAAACCGACTCCAAGGGATCTTCTGTGTTTCATCCCAGGAGGGACAGAGCAGACTGCCAGGATGTTAGGGGCAATCCCCTGATCCTACCAGGATATTTGATGAAGCTGCCTTGTGTACATCTTCTGTGAGTACTTTTGTTTTGTGTAAAACTGCCCAGTTGGTGCCTGCATTTTAAGGGTGGATTATCTGACAGAGGGACCCTGTCACCCTAAACAGTTTTAAAAGTTGGCTGTCCTCTGTGGAGTCCAGCATGTGTCCATCCAAATGAATAGAACTTTTACCTTTGACACCTCTGTGGTGTCCTGTGAGGATGTTAAGTGTGTGAAATACATTTCTAGAGAGCATCTTCAATTTTGGACAGTGTGAGGTGTATTTACCAGAGGGATGGCTGAGTATGAACTTGAAAACAAAAGGTGGGAGACCCCTCCCCCCAATCTGGAGCGACCAGTTTAGCACTCCGGGTTCTGAAGGGCACTTTGTTCTTTTCTGTCAGTGCATGTGGCCAATACCTGAAGGAAGTTTTACCCCAGTGAGTGGGTTTTCTCCAGTTCTACCCCAGTGAGTGGGTTTTCTCCAGTTTACCCCATGTATGTGGGTTCTGCTCTTTTGTGGTCTGTGTGCCACACCTTATCCTATGCCATATGGGAAGTGACCAAGTACTGGCCGTGTCTGCCATTTCCAGGAAGAAAGTGTGTGTTCTACAGGTGGCTAGTCCACAAGTCCTACAGTCATCCTATGCAATATGGGAATTTGGTGTTCTGTATCTCAGATCTCTGCATTTACAGTGTGTGTAACCCTTGGGGGTCCATCTTTGCTTTGTGTTGTTCCTACTGTGTTATGGAATAAAGCCACACTCTAGAACCCCAACCTGATTTGGACATTTATGTTATTGCTTCCTGCGTGTGGAGTTACTTGGGTACCCCTGTCCAGAAGTGCAAACCTAGCATAGCCCTGAGCAAACATTTTCTCCCCGGGACCTGGGTTGTGGCCATGGTATTGGTCCCACCAGGTGTGTGCCAGGTAGTAGCTGCACTTGGTTTGAGTTGTTTTTATAATGTCTACTCTATCTGGCATATCCCACCTTGTCTAATGGTGGCAAATCAATGTAGCCGCCACCCCTCTTTTCCCCTAGACTATGGGAGGTGTGCCTACTGGTTAAATAAGGGGCCGGTGGGGGGTTACATTGTGTTTCTTTGAAACTTGGCTTATTTTCAATGCCCTTTGGGGTACCCCTTGCTTCAGTGCTTCTACACTGAAGTTCTGTTTTTTTTTTTTTTTTTTTATTTGAGCCTCCACTACCCAAGCAAACAAGGCCCACACAGGGGTGGAGACTGAATCTCAACAGCTAAGTTAGATCAGAGATCGGTGTCAGTAGGTGCTGGCTAAGTGCAGAGAAAGGATATACAGTTTGTTGCTGCAAACTGATGTACTGAAGAAAGGATATGCCATTGCTTAAAGTTATCTCCTGCATTTTGAATAAACATCACACAGAGATTATGTGTTGAACTTGAAGTTTGGTGTCTGGTCCATCTGTTATCCCACAACACCTCCACATGGTGCCCTTACCAAAAGAGGGACATTAGTTTGCTGGAAGGGGTGCAATGCAGAGCAACAAAGATGATCCTGGGTCTGGGGGAGTTACCATATGAGGTTAGACTGAGGGAGTTGAACATGTACTCTCTGGAGGAGAGGAGGGATGGAGGGATATGATTGTGACCTTTAAGTACATGAGAGGAATAAACAGGACAGGCATGGAGGGACTGTTTAAGGGGAGGGTGGGGAGAGACACTCGGGGTCATGACATGAGATTGGAGAGTGGAAGGTGTAGGAGGGAAATGAGGAAGCATTTCTTAACAGAAAGGGTGATAGCAGGGTGGAATGCACTACCGGCAGAGGTGGTGGCCTGTAAAACAGTGGGATGCTTCAAGAGAGGCTGGGATAGGGCAAAAGGGAGGGTCATGGGAGGGTGGGAGGGGCAGCTGCAGAGTAGGGGTGCTAGATGCAAAATCGAAAGCAGACTGAGTAGACCAAATGGCCTTTTTCTGCTGGCAGTTTTGTAGGTTCGGCATGACTTGAAACTTGGTCGTGTGATGTGTTCTCTAGGTCTGCTGTCCCTTACTCTCATGAACTACTCCTCTGTCAGTTCATTATCCCCTTCTCACTATCTATATTTCTTGGTGGCATGTATGTCTGTCCCAAATCTAAACCTGACACCATGTTATCCTCTGTGCGTTCACATCCCCCCCCCGCCTCTTCTGGGAAACTTTTGGTTCCTGGTGACTTTAACCTTGTCTGGCTCTCACCCTCCTCTTCCACTACAGTATGTTCAACTGAGGCCCTATATCTTACTCAGCTTATCATTCAGCCCACCTGCCTCAATCATCATGCTTCCAATCACTCCCTATTAAACTGGCTTCTCTCTTCCCATCCTACTGCTGTCTCTGCTGGCATTGTGCCAGACATCGTCAGTGATCACTGGATGACCTACTGTGTCTGGAAAAAATGCCGCTCCTATAGCCCCTCCAAAGTTTATCTGGGTTAGGGTAACCAGATCTCTTAAGTTCTCTACCCTTCTTGCTGATATTGACTGGTCTCCCCTTCCTATGTTAACAGACGATGATGCTCTCTTATTTTCAGACCAAATTCACAGCGGTCTGGGATAATCATGCCCCCTTCAACTGCTCACAGGTCTGGGGTATAAAAGCTACCCTGGATCTCAGCTGAAATCACTGACCTTTGTAAGGCTCACAACTCTTGTTACACAGTAAGGCATCCTGCTCCTCCTTTGATCTGAGGCGTTACAGACAACTCTGACATACCTGCACTAAAGCCATCATGGAGGCTGACTCTCACTACTTCTCTGTAAACCTCAGACTACCTTTCACTCTCTGAGTCAATTTGGGAAGCTTATCCGCTCCCTTTTTGATCCCCACTCACTGTCTTCGCCCCATCTAATCGCTGGTGATTCTTGTTTCTTGGACCCAGCGCTGTGGCCACTGCGTTAATGAATTTTTCACTTTCTGTGCAGCTTCCATGGCTCTGTCCCACCCCAAGTCTCCTAATTGGCTGAGGGACTGTGTAGTAGTCCTTGGCTCCTCATCTGAGGAGAGCCTCGGGGATGTTGGTTGCCAATGGGAAGGAGGGCGTAGGAGTAGTAGGACCTTCTCGTGACCCCTGGTTCAGTGCTGGTGTCAGATTCCTTTATGGCTCTTTCCCTTCCACCAACCTGATGGCCCCCTCAGGATCCTGCAGTGTCTCAACCTCCTCATCCTTGCCACCTCTTGGGACTTATCTTGTCCCCCGCATTTCTTCCATGGGTTGCCTCCCATGGCGGGGCCCTCTGGATGCCCAAAGTCCCTCAGACAACTTCATCCAGTTGCCAGAGGAGAGCCCAGGTTGGCAGGATGAGGGGGTTTGCAAATGCTGCAGGGCCACCATCCAGCCAAAGTTCCTCCTTTTCCCAGTTTTCTCCTACCATCATGGAGATGCAAGGGTGACAGCAGGCGTAAGTGCAGTGTGTGTCAGTGGCCCTGTTCCCGCCAATCAGCACCTCTTATCCTCCCTTGGCTGCACAACACTTGCACCGCCACTAAGAACACCATGCTGGCGGTCGCACAGCGGTAGTGGGAGCCCTCCCTCCCCAGAGGAGGAGAGTATCCTGTGGGATCATCCCCCCCGGCTGACCCTCCTGATGACCTGGGCTCATTCCTGATCCTGGGTTGCTGGCGTCACAAGAAGTAGTGCTGCTGGTGCACTGATAGGCCACCTAAAAACAGCAGTTTTAAGCAAAACTACAGCGTGACGGAAGGTTTGGAGCTGGGGTTTCCCTGTCCCCATCACAGACTTTTCACTTCTAGGGTACTAGCTCCTGCAATGTTTACAGCCTGAGAAGGCCACTGCCTTGTCCTATGTTCCTGGACCCCCTCCATCTGCAGAATCCGAGCCCTCAGAGAGACAGAAGTGAAAACGGTCAGAGACAACCAGTGATCTTGGGGAAGTCTGCATCCCATCTGGAAGCATCTGCATCCATCCTGCCTGTCCCAGCAACCAACACCAGCGGTATCATTTGAGACATCAAACTGTGAGTAAACACTGGGTTTTTAGCCCTGCAACTGGGGAGAAAGTATACTGTACCAGGAACTGAGGGAGAAGTCCTGTGCGGGATTTTGCCAGTGTGAGAGGCCCAGGCAGAAAACATGTGGAAGCCACCCATCCTCTGTGGATTACAAATAGGGGCCCCTTTTCAAACAGCTGCAGTTCCCTATTCTGCAACCGTTGTGTTTAAAGTGTATTTTACCTTCCACAATTTAAAGTGCTCCACTGAGCTCCACCCTGTTAGCAGCATCTGCACCCCCAGTGTGGTACCCAGTGCAAACCAAAAATACAGAGAGCGCTTGCCCATGGGCTTTTGGGGGGGAAGTAACTGATTTGTGGGTTTGAGGACTGCCGAGAGGGAGGGTGTGTAGATTCTATGAGGCACACTGTTAAAACCTTTTTTTTACATGCATGGAGTATCAGTATTTTAAATGTACAGGGTTCAGGTATTCCTGCTACCTCATTGTTTCCATTTACACTTCTATTCCCTTATCCTTTCTGTATCCCCCTTTTAAATAATTTGTTAAACTGCATTTCTTAGTTTAATATTTGTTATTGCATTACTGTGTCCCTTGTTTTGGGGATGGACTGTGTGGACAAATTATGCAACATTTCCTTTGGGGGGATGGATAACCTTGTGTGACGGCATCCAGGTACCCATACTGCAACCCCAGCTGGAGGCCATGCATCAATTTAGACCTTCACACCAAGTACAGCACATCTTTAGGTAACCCAGGCTGGCCCCCTTGAAGCGTTGAAGTGACATCTGAGGGCCTTGGATGGTCCGCTACACTACATGTCCCAATGCCTCGGAACTTAAACCACTGCTTCAGCTGGACTTTGATAATGTCCAGAGCTGGTTCTTCTCAAACAAGCTTATTCTTCCTGCTAAAAAGGCAGTCTCCACGTCCTTTGGTACTAGGCAAAAGCTAGCTAGGCTTTTCTCTTACCTCTCTTTCACCACTCCTGAAGGCTGCCTTTTGGAGGATGTTGCCTCCCCTTTGAAGGATGTTCCCTCCTTTAACTACCTTGATGTATGGCCTGATCAGAAACTTGATTTTTTCTTTTCAAATCAATGCCAATTCTCAAGAAGTTATGTCCCACACACGGAGCCCTTTACCATACTAAAGATTGAGCCGTCACCTCCGGTTTGCCGTGAAATTGTTCTTAAAACGACCTTGCCAGTATTTGGCTATGCAGATGTGATCTACAGAGCTGCTCCCCAAACCTTCCTGACCAAATCGGATCCTCTCTTCTACTCTGATGCTTTGCCTCCAACTCCCCTCCACTCACTCATCACTGTCTACTCTACCAATCCCTCTCCCTGCCATCCGTCATCTGCTGCACTGTTTTCTTTCTGTCTGAATTCTAGTTTTCTTGTCCTCTTCCCTACCTCAGCCTTCTCTTATTCCCTGTACCTCATTCCAGCTACTCTCTCCTGTCCTGATTCTTGCAGTGTCTCTCTCAGTTCCTGTTAAATGTCTGGGCAACTGGCGTAATCCACCTATATCTTGTTCAATGCTGCAGTAAACCCACTGTTTACGTCACTTAGCACTAGACTTAATGTTTGTTGCCGTGCTCTGCTGCTGATGAGGAACCTTTGTAAACAAGCTGTTACAGCTCAAAAGTGTTTTATTTTATTTATTTAAAAGTTGGTAACCAGGAATGGCACACTGAGCCAAGGCTCATTTCCAGGTGCGACCCGGGGGTAGAACACAATACAGGGTACAAAGACAGATTGATACAATACAGAAATTAATACAAGTTAAGAAGATACAGAACAACGGAATATACAGAAGTGTTTGTCCGAACTAATAAATAAATAATTTGGTATTAATATGGTTTTGCATTTTATGCCTTGCCTCTTACATACAATCACCAGTTTTTGGCCTAACCTTTCTATTAATTTGATTTTGCCCTAGGGCTACACAACTGTATAGCATTTTGTAGAAACATAGACAATGACGGCAGAAAAAGACCAATGGTTCATCCAGTCTGCTTGAATTCCCTATTTAGCCCTGGGACCTACTGTCCCTCCAGGGTCTTAGTCTTCCCCATCCTTCCCCCCTTTCTCCTCCCAGCTTCTGTCACCCCAAGCAGCCACAATATCCTTCATTCTATCCCAACTGTGTTTGAATCCACCAACTGTTTTAGCACCCACCACTTTCTCAGGCAGACTGTTCCATAGCAACACCACCTTTCTGTAAAATAATACTTCATGTCAGTTTTCACTCATGTCCACGTGACTGTGAACTACTATTCAAACTAAATATTTTCCTGCAGTTCACCTTATTAATTCTTCTAAGAACTTGAAGGGCTCTATCATATCTCACCTCTCTCTTCTGGTCTGCAGTGAGTACATGTTCAGTGCCTTGAGGTGCTCCTCATAGGACCTGACTGCTCACCCTGAATAATTTTTGTTACCCTGCACTGCACCATCTCCGGCCTATCGCTGTGCCTCCTGAGATGAGGACTCCAGAACTGGACACAGTACTTCAGTAGTGGTTGGCCTCACTAAGGATCAATAAAGCACAAGTATTGCCTGTTCCCTTCTGCTATCAGTACCACTCCTGATACATTCCAGCATCCTATTCGCTCTGCTGTATGCCTTGTTGCACTGACTCAGTTGTTTGAGGCTGTCACTGATGATAACTCCAAGGTCCCGTTCTTCAGTCCTAGTGCGAAGTCTCACCCCACCCATCTAGTATCCTGTCCTGGGGTTCTTGTTCCCGAGGTGCATTACCTCACATGTTCTGGTCTTGTTCCCGAGGTGCAGCACCTCACATGTTCTGTTCTTGTTCCCGAGGTGCAGCACCTCGCATGTTCTGTTTTACAGCTACTTATTTTTTTCCCCTGGAGTCCTCTGCCTACATCTGACGTCCCCCCATGTAGGCGCTGGTATGAGACCCTCCCGAGAACCCCAGGACTTACCTTTGTGGCAGGGGTGGGAGCGCTCACCCACCGACCGATTAGCTGCTCGGGAGGTGTCTTCCCAGGCAGTCACGGAAGGGACCATCGTCATCCCACAGAGGACTCTTCCATTTTTTCCTGTGTTTTTCCCTGTACATCCCCTCAAGGTTGCGGCATGCAATGGCACCAGCGGTGGCGCGCACGCTCCCGTGTGTGTCCTGCCAAGCACCTGCTGCAACTCTCGCCCAATCTCCAGTGCTGACGTGCCACCTCCCAGCCTCCACTAGGTGGCAGGCATTCGCCGAGCCCTGTAATCCCCCCTTCCCGGAGAAGGAGGGCAGTCCTAGGGATGCTCGATCCTTCTCCTCCCTGCCAACCCCCGGTGCCCCATGTCCGTTCCCGAACACGGGTCGCTGGCGTGGCACGGCAAGGCATCCGCCCACAGGGGCCGACTTACCTTGCATTTTCTGGTGTTGAATTTCAATTGTCAAACTTAAACTACCCTGTAGCTTTTGTACGTCATGCTGCAATGAAACACAGCCTGCCCTGGATACCCTCACCTATGTCCCTAATGAACAGTCCCCAACGTCAACTGTGCCCTCGAATTCTTTATTCATGCCTTCTCATCAGTGCTTGATAAGCACAACCCCCCCCTTCCCCCGCGAACCTGCAGAGTTAAAGCCAAAAAACTCCATGGCTCACAAAGGACCTATAAGAAAGTGGACTGCCTTCAGACTGGCAAGTCTATAGGTAATTCAGTAACAGATGTAAAATTCCCTCCACAAAGTCAAATGCCACCACTACAAATCGAGCACCTTTGTAACCCTGAGGAATTCTGGAGACAGGTTAATTCTTTGGTTACACGGAAGGCTGCTGAAATCCTGAGCTCCATCACTGCCCATGGCACCACCCTTGCAGACCCCCCGTCCATCACCTCTGGATTTAATGAATTCTTTACTGATCTCTGCAAATACACCTTGCTCTTCTGTAACTCATCTTCTCCCCCCACTGCCCCATTCCCTCCTCCCGAGCACCCTTGGGGCTCGACCTGCTTTACATTTGAAACTGGCCTCCCTCAAAGAGGTCCAGAGGCTTCTTGCTAATTTAAAAGCTGAGAGCTCTCCTGGCCATGACTCCCTTGTGCCTACATTTCTTAAGCTGAGTGCTCCGGCTCTTGCTTGCCCTGTCTGTGACTTATTCAACTGGTCATTCCTATCTAGCACTGTTCTGGACAAATAGAAGGTGGTGGTAGTCATTCCTATGCATAAGGGGGGACCCAATGCTATTGTCGAAAACTTTAGACCCATATCCATCCTCTGTCCATTGGCAAAAATGGAAGAGTAAATAGTATACAACCACCTTCAGAACTACCTGGAACATCATAATCTACTATCCCCCTATCAACATGATTTCAGAAGAAATCACAGTACCTTTATTGCCTTGTTAAAAAGTGACCTCAGACATATTCCAGGCAATGGACCAGGGTTCTGCCACTGGTGCCGTCTTCGTCGATCTTACAAAAGCATTCGACCTTGTGAATCACTGTCTTCTGCTACACCAGCTTCAAGTTCTTGGTCTGGATACCAGTACACTGGACTGGGTTCAAAGCTATCTGTCGTGCCATTCTCAAAGTAAGCAATAATACCCAACGGGGTGGGTGGTATAGGGCAATACTGGACTGCCCAGGGGTGTAATGAGGCCCGATGCCACAGGCGGAGGGCCTTATAGTCCCTGGAAGGTCTGGTATTGCCCATACCGCCCACCCTGGAGGGTATTACTGCGCTTTGAAAATGGCAAACTTTGGCATTTAAATGGGATTTAAAAAAAATTTTTTTTTTTTTTTAAATATACAGTACCAACGAGCTTTATGTCTCTTTGTTGTAAAGTAGTCCCTTTATTTCTGCTGTTGTATCTCCTGTTTTCCCCCATCAGAGAGCCATTCCATTCAATGTATCCCCCCACCACCACCACCACTGTAAACAGCAGCTCAGGCATAAGATTTGGATTTTTCTATAGTTTCCCTACCCCACCAGTTTTTTACTACGGTTGTTTTTAGAGGGGGGGGGGCATAATTTTCTGGTGTTCTTGCTGGACTTTTTCACTCGGGAGTAGGGGGTGTTACTACACGTGCGACCTTGCGCGACCCTGGGTAAAAACAGGAAGTGCACTGTGGGAGCTACAATGTGGAATGAGAGCTGTTTGTTTTTTTATTCTTCAGTTACACAGAGGAGCAGTTTTTTTTAATTTGCAACATAAAATATGTGCTGTTACTGCATTAGTGTTTCCAGTTTTGGTGGTGGATTGTATCGGCAGGTGACCGGTCGATGAGGAGTTACAGCGTGAAGCAAACTGCAAGGAGATTTGAGGTGAACAGATTTTTTTGGGTATGTTAGGGGTTTTAAATGGAACGAAGCCCAGTTGGGGTGGGTGGGTGTTGGCCAGCTGCCAGTTTGTCCGGTAAGCGGCAAACAAAAAATGGCGGCTGGTCAGTTCAGCAATTCAGGGTGCCCAATAATACCCCAAGTAATGGGGCACCCTGAATTGGTATTTGTTTTTTAGCAGGCTCTATCGAGAAATACCCACCCGCTGAAGTTACCCAACCAACCAATCAGAATGTCAGCATTGACTTAGCCATTTTCTAAGGGTAAAGTGGGCTGGTTCCACTTCTGATCTTAGACTCATAACTCATGGTGTTTCGCAGGGCTCCATTTTGGGTCCAGTGGTGTTCTCACTATTCATTAATGACCTACCCAGCTTCTGTGGAGGGGCTTCCGTACACCTGATATTGATCTGATAAACAGAGAACTTGCTTCTGACTTTGCTTCCCTTGAGGGTTGGTTCAGGTGCAATCATCTTGTTCTTAACACAAAAAAAACTAAAAGCATGCTATTACTCACCTACCCTCCTCCACGCGTACGCTCTCCCCTCTTAGCATTACCTCTCTCAATGGTGATTCCCTTGACCTTGGACTCCTCACTCTCCCTTAAAACACATGTCTCCAACGTCACAAAATCTCTGAACCAAAAACTAGGCCTCCTCTGTCGTATCCGTCCCTTCCTCACTTTTGCCTCCTGCCTTAAGATTGCTTCATTGTCCCTTCTTCCTCTCCTAACCTATGGTACTCCTTTACTGCTCTCATCTAATACCGCAACCCTGTATCTCCTCTCTTAAGCTTACCATAGGGTGGGAAGGTTTGCCTTGGGGATTAACGCCCGCCACCACCACTGTGATGTTCTCTCCTCATTGGGTTGGTTGCCTTATGAATCTAAATTGAGGTATTCCTCCCTGAGCTTCATGTATAAGCTTGTCCACAGATCCACACCTCCATGCCTCAGTGAGACTATACGCCTCAGACAAGCTCTACGCACCCTCAGATCTGCCTCCCTCCCCCATCTCATAAAGCCTAACATTCGTCTAGCTATCGCCCGCAAGTCATTCTTTTTTGTGGCAGTGTCTGACTGGGACTCCCTTCCTCCCTCCATCCTGTTCCACTCTCCCCAAGTTCCAATCTAATCTGCATGCTTCTCTCTCAGCCTCCGTATCGTGCTCCTGCTTCCGGTGATGCCTTATCTATTCTTACATCACTCTATTCCTTTCTCTGCCTCCTGCCTAACCCTTGAACCTTGCCCCTTTCCCCACCCCCTGTCCTTACCTTCATGTACTACCTGCTCATTGTCTGACCCCCCCATACTCATCATTTATCTTTCAGTATTTAGTTCTGTAGCCTGTAGTCTCAATTGTCTAAGCCTTGTATTTATGACTTTACTGAGGTGTATATACCTTTTTTATGCTCTGTCATATTATGTATCATATTTTTATATCTTCTTTAATGCTGTACGTCAATTTTTGCCATCTTAATTTATTATTTCTGTTTTACTGCACTGTTCTGTATTGCTTGTTCCAACCCCGGGTCAACTCCGAAAAAGGGACTGTAATTGTCTCAGTGGACTTACCAGGTTACCAAAACTCAAATAAATAAATATTCACCCTCATGGACAAAAGAGATGCATCCTGGGCTAAATATAAGGCTACAAATTGTATCTCTGATTGGAATAATTACAGATTTCTTCACAACAAGTGTAAGCACCTACTTCACAATTCCAAAAGTCAGTATCTAAAAACCCAACAAATACAAAACCTGCACAACCCAAAAAAGTTCTGGCAATCAATTAATTTACTCCTTAATGGTCAACATTTCACCCATACCATTTCTATCGATCAGAATAATTCCACCCTTACAGGCCCCTTAACAATTGCCACACTTTTCAATAACTCTTTCTGTGACCTATCCAAATACAGATCTAGTGGACTCACTGATCCTGCCCTTGTTACAATCCAACTTGACACCAGACAGCCTCCTTTCTACATCAAAAGGATCACATCCCGAGAAGTGCTTAAACTACTCCTCCTCTATCTCAACAGTGACAAATCAGTCGGACCCGATGGTCTTATCCCAAGATTCCTTAAACCTGCCGCCCCCCAAATCACACTCATCTCAAAAATCTTTAACCTATCCTTCTCGTCCTGCTCTGTACCATCCTTCTGGAAAACATCCACAGTTGTCCCTCTACACAAGAAAGGGAACACTACTTCCCTAGAGAACTACTGCCCATTTTCGATTCTCTCAGCCCTAGCCAAACTACAAGAGAAAATCGTCCATCACCAGCTTACCGAATATGTGCTACTTTATGACCTCATATGCCCAGAACAGCATGGCTTTTGTAAAGGTCATGGCACAGACATGGCCCTTATAACTTTCACCGACCACATCCATCAGGCCATGGATGTAGGTCATGTTACAGGTGCCGTGTTCACTTATCTGACAAAAGCCTTCAATCTTGTTGACCATAACTTACTCATTACAAAACTCCAGGCACTCGGCATCAGACTTCCCACTACTGCATGGTTTAAAGATTACCTAAACCACAGCCACCAAGCCTTCAAAATCAGTAGCAACACTTCTGGCATAAATTCCGGCTCCAACGGAGTCCCCCCAAGGCTCCATTCTAGGGCCCCTTTTGTTCTCAATCTTCATTAATGATCTCCCTAGCATCTGCGCTCCAGTATGAACACTCCTTTATGCCGATGACGCAGTCCTCTAGACTCACAGTGATAACATTACTTCCATCAACAACTCTCTTAGCAATTCACTGCCAGGCTGTAAACCAGGCTCTCTCTGGAAAAAAATAATCCTACACTTACCTAAAACACAGCCCATGCTGTCTGGGTCCAAGCCAAACTAACCCCTCTGTTCTGTGTTAACACTGGTAAAGCCCCTACCCCCTTGAAAAGACCCACACCTTTAAGTACCTCGGAGTACATTTCAGCCCCTCCCCTCTCTTTCGAAACTCGTCTCCAGCACACCACCTCCTCAGTTCACAAAAAAACAGGATTGCTACACAGAATCTGCCACTTTTTGACACCTGACTCCAAGGAAAAAAAAAATTGCTCAGGCTAATTGTCTTCCTGTGCTTGAATGCACAGAATCATAAAACATAGAAGCTTGATGGCAGAAAAGGACCATACTGGCCCATCTAGAATATGTCTCGGCTGTTATCAATGCTGCCGGTATTTCTGTCCTACAAAAAAAGCACACCCATTATTATAACTAAATTTTCTTCTGGCTGTAGCCACAACACCCACCATTGCACAGTACTTGACAATCTTAAATGGCTGCCTCCCAAATTCAGAGCAAACATTGCTCTTGCCTCCCTCATCAACAAAACACTGCTTACTAGCAATCCATCTTACCTAGCTAGTCAGCTCTCACTCGTTTCTCTTCCCACCTCCTGATCTCACTCCCACAATAACATTGTCACCCCGCTGTTTCGCACCAGCATGGGCTAGCGGTCCTTTTCCTACAGTGCTGCCTCCTTTTGGAACTCAATACCTCCTCCCATAAGAAAAAACACCTCTTCCCATGCCTTTACAAATCTCCAGAAATCTCATTACTCCTCTGTCACTTGCCATCGTTTCCTCTAACCACTCCCCATTTTTCTCCTCACCCCTCCCGTTTCCTAGCACCACCTGCACTCCCTTTCTTTTCCCTCCTAAAATGTGTTTCCCAATTCGTCTTACCCTCCTGCACCCGCTATAATTGTAATCACCTGTATACTGCTCTGTATGTATTGTTATTTCTTCCTCTACCGTATATAGTGACCTGTAATTATGTAAATATTGTTCTGCACATATTTTTCTGTATATTTTGTTATCGCCTACTGGTTATGTATGATGACTGAATAGTCCGTCTGTGCATTTGGACCTGGGTCATGCCTGAAAAAGGCCTCTACTGCCAGTGCACTTACCTGGTCAATAAAGTTAAATATTGAAGAGGACTAGTCCCAGAACAAATCCCTATGGTACCCTGCTTGTGACCTTGTGGAGGGGTTGTGGGACAACAGATAAACTAGACACTGAACTTCAAGTTCAACACACAACCTCTGTGTGATGTTTATTCAAAACGCAGGAGATAACCTTCAGCTATGGCATATCCCTTCTTCAGTACATCAGTTTGTAGCAACAGACTATGCAAGTCTTTCCTCTACACTTAGTCAGCACCTACTGACTCACTGATCTCTGATCTAACTTAACTGTTGAGATTTAGCCTTGTTTGCTTGGGTGGTGGGGGCTCAAATTAAAAAAAAAGCTAAAGACAAAGAAACTCAGTGCAGAAGCACTGAAACAAGGGTTACCCCAAAGGGCACTGACAATAAGCCACGTTTCAAATAAACACAACATCACACGTAATCCTACCTGTATGAGGACCTGAGAGGGAAAAGGAAAATTAAAGAGGACACTATGGCATAATCAAGAAAGGGAAGGGGTGCCCATAGGTGGCCAACCTTATGGACTGGAAACTGTAAAAGAAGAGATTAGGCTACGAAATAGAAGAACTGTTGCAACAGATTTAAGAAAAGGTTGGTCCTCAAGAGTGGCAGGAGTTCCCTGTCACATATCCCCTACCTTAAGAAGGAAGCAGTTATTGCAGGCTGCATACCACCTTCCTGTCCCACAAAGGGATGGAGCTTCCACCCATCCATCTTTAGAGGCTCTGTCTCAGGGTCCCTATTAACGATAAACCTTCTATCATAAACATAGTGGATATCATCATTCTTTACCCGAAGGCATTAACACATTTCTCAGCAGAGACTAATGGTACCTTCCCTGAACTATCTCCTTTCAGGGAAAGTACACCATATTTCTTAACGAAAATCTGGATGGCTGTAAAGTCCAGTACCACAGAAAGACTTTCTCTGGGGTGAGTAATTACCTACTCCAACCCCACCAGACATGTCGGTTTTAAGCAGGGGCCCAGTCCTAGGTTCAATCCCTCTACATAAACCCACTATGTCTCTTGAGACATTCATTTTGTCTGCTACTGATACAGACTCTTGAAGATAGACACTCTAGGTGTTACCCCAACACAGGTTCTAATCCATTTTCCACCCACCTCCTTCCTGATCTTAACATATTGTAACATTTTAGCAACATTAGCATTTTTAGCCTGCAGTATACCCCAGTCAATACTGTTAACAGATTTAGCTGCATCAATACAAGAAAAAGTCTCTTTAGTCTCATAGGCATCTTCTTACTTGCTGTCGGTCTGCCCCCAGCCATTGCCCAATCATTCACTGTATTAACCTCATCAGGTTTTCCACCACTGGGGTGTTGTCTTTTGCATCTTTGGTCTGCCTCGACACCACGGTAGCTCCTCATCCCCTTTGCAGCTCTTCATTGTCTTCAGGCTAGGCCATCCTCTGAGCTCCCAGGTCCAGTCCAGGCAGCAGCTTCTCTCCCAGTCTGTCGGCCATGGTTCTGGTCAGAACTCCATGGACTTTCTTCTCCGGGTTCTCCTCTGGCAACTCCTGGTGCATCGGTCCACCTGGGATATCTGGGCGTTATCCACCAGAAAACGTCTCTCTTCGGCCAGTCCAGACACTTCCAGCAAGTTATCCCACCTCTCACACCAAGTCTGTGGAGGGGTTGTGGGATAACAGATGGACCAGACACCAAACTTTAAGTTCAACACACAATCTCTGTGTGATGTTTATTCAAAATGCAGAAGATAACCTTCAGCTGTGGCATATCCCTTCTTCAGTACATCAGTTTGTAGCAACAGACTATGCAGGTCTTTCCTCTACACGTAGGCACTGTCCACACTACACCTCTGTAACATTACAGAGGGCCCAAATCGTTACTGCAACGGTTTGCATTTACACCTGTAACGTTACAGAAGGCATTTTCATAACCGTTGTTGAAACCACATATGAGGTGGTTTCAACAACAGTTATGAAACCGGTTACGCCTCTGTAACATTACCGGCTGTAGTGTGGACGCGTTGCAACGGTCCACTAGCACAGCGCGAGCTGCATTGTGGGATCGGATGCTGCCGTAACAGTCACCCGGCTCTCGCAGTGTGGACCAGCGGTAGCGGTCCCATAACGGACACCGTCGCAGTGTGGACGCACTGCACCGCTTCCCGGCCGTAACAGTTTGCACCTGTTACTGGGCCCGAGCGGTGTAGTGTACACAGGGCCTTAGTCAGCACCTACTGACTCACTGATCTAACTTATCTAACTTATCTGCTGAGATTTAACCTGCCCTATGCGGGCCTTATTTGCATGGGTGGTGGGGGCTCATATAAAAAACAAAACAAGCTAAAGACAAAGAACCTCAGTGCAGAAGCACTGAAACAAGGGTTGCCCCAAAGGGCATTGAAAAGCCAAGTTTCAAAGAAACACAACATCACACGTACTTCCATAATGCAAAGCATCGTGGGATATATGCAAATCACAATGAAGTTTCAGACTTGTTCAGTTTACAGCAATTTACATGCATTTTTAATAGCACAACTAACTTAATTTTTATCATACAGTCCCCTAGTAACTTTTTACCTTTATCAAAAACACCTAGTGCCATGGTATTTTCAATATTTATAGGTTTTATACACATAAAGTACATACATCAATGTATTTTATGACATAGTGCCATTGCATACTAAATCCAACAACGAGGAACACAGCCTTTTGTTTTATATCAGCTCGGAGATAACAACAATAACCTCTCTGTACGAGGATCTGAGAGGGAAAAGGAAAATTAAAGAGGACACTATAGCATAGTCAAGAAAAGGAAGGAGGTGCCCATAGGTGGCCAACCTTATGGACTAGAAATTGTAAAGAATAGATTAGGCTAAGACATAGAAGAACTGTTGCAACAGATTTAAGAAAAGGTCTGTCCTCAAGAGTGGCAGGAGCTCCCTTTTACAGACCTCCCTCTCTGCTGACTTGACTCCGTTGACTACAACCCTCCATTGTCTCCCTTTTAGCCAGTCACTTACCCAGTTTACTATGACTTTAGCTGCACCCAGATCCTACATCCTCTCCAGCAAGTATCTGTGAGGCATGAGTCGAAAGCTTCACTGGCAGCCAGCCAGGTGGCGCTGAGGGTTGAGGCACTGGATGCCACATTGGTGACCCGGGTTTGGGAATGGACCCAGGCTGCTGGGGGTCAGCGGGGGAGGATCGAGCATCCGGAGGACTGCTCTCCTCTCTCACAGGGAGGGTTCCACGTTGTCCTGTTTGTTGATTGCCCTCTGGTGGTGACTGGAAGGCAATACAGGTTGGAAGGAGTGATCCAACATGGTTATGTCGGTAGGGATGGGGGAAGGGAAGAAACAGGAGGAAAAGGAGCCTGACAGGGCTCCATGATGGTCTGCCGAGCTGAGGCCTGACCCTGGCTTCTGGATTGGGTCCCTGGGAAAGGGGCGCCATCTTCCTGGCCCCGCCATGGGAGGCAAGCCATGGGGGAATCTCCGGGGTCGGCTAGGCGGTGGTGGCGACCTGAGAGACAGTCCTTCTCGGAGGAGCCAAAGCCCCTGCCAGGGCTCAGAGGATAAAAACCTAAATAAAAAAAAAAACTTCACTGGAGTTGAAGTAGAGCAAATCCACAGCATGGCTCCAATCCAAGTCCCTCATCATCCAGATAAAGAAAACTGTTACATTAGTCTGACAAGACCTCCCTGCCATGAATCCATGCTGTTTACTATCCTGGAGCCTGATGCTCTCCAAGTAGTTCAAGAGGTCCACTTTGACCAGTGACTCCATCACCGTCCCTACAATAGAGAGAAGACTGACAGATCTATAATTCTCTGCATGTTCCTTGCCCTCAACAAGGAGCGGAACTATGTCCGCCACTCTCCATTTCTTCGGAACTACCTCCATTCTTGTACAGCTGTTAAACAAACAGAGGTTCAACCAGTTCTGCTGCCAGTTCCGAGTAATCATGGATGCAACCCATCTGTACCCAGGGCCTTTTCTACTTTTAGTGCTGCCAGCCCTTTCCGGATCATTTTGCTTGTAAATACTGGTTACCTCATTGCCCGGGACCCCTTTCGTGGCCACTATAATGCCACTCTCTGGCAAGGGTCCACCGTTCTCCTTAGTAAAAACTGAGCTAAAGTAACCAATAAGGGTGGTGGCCTTTAGCCTGTCCTCCTCTATCAATGTATCTCCCTCTGCTAACCTTACAATTCCCCTTCCTTAAGATAGGAAGAACTGTTTCTCTCCACTCTCGACCCCCTCTGCAATACGCAGCTCTGTGTCTGCTTCTGCCTGCATTCTTCCCAGTCTTCCTCCCGTTTTTTTTTATACTGTACTTGTAGAAGGTCTTTTCCTTAACCCTCACTGCTTTCCAGACTCTTGCTGACAACTGTAACGTCTCTTGAACCTGTTCTTTTTGGTTACCATTCTCATGTATAACTTAAGATACCTCAAGAAAGGCTCCCTTAATTGCCCCCCACTTCTCTTCCACCCCGCCAATGTTGTTCACCCTAACGTTTTCCTGACCAGTACCCGCTGCCCTTCTGAAATCTGCCCTTCTGAAATCCAGGACTTCAGCTCTTGATTGGGGTTTTCTGGACCCAAAGGAAAGTTCCAAACAAATGGAGATATTTATTTTAAAATTGGTAACCCAGAAAGGCACACTGAGCCGAGGCTTGTTTGCAGGTGTGACCCAGGGGATGGGGTACAGAAAAGTAACAATTACAAACAGAACAATGTAAATACAGTAAAGAGAGCATCATCAAAGGTACATGATATGATGAGTCGAGCTGAGCTCACAACACATTATGCACAAAATGTGCAAGAAATCTACAAGTGCATCGTGCATGAAGTGGGGTCAACAGTGTTAAGGACACAGAGAAGAGGCCGAGAGCACTGATGGCCCCTGTATGGGGAGACCAAAGTGGGGGAGGGCAGCAGAAATGGGAGAAAGAAGTCAAGAAGGAGACTGACAGGTGCAGGGGGAGCAAGAGTAAGCCTTAGCAGACATCTAAAGGCAGGGAGTGAGGGGGAAGTCAGAGGGGGGAGGAGGGCAGCAGGTTCCAAAGGGACAGGAGATGGTAGGAAAAGGCTGCTAGCCCAGCACAGGAGTGAGGGTGGGGAATGAAGAAGATATGGGAATCCCTGCGGCACAGTGAGAAAGAGGAGGAAAGGGCAGAGGACAGACGTGAGAAAAGGTAAGAGGGGAGGGATCTGAACCATTATTTAGTGATAAAGGAGGCAGAGTGGAGCTGGTGATGTGGGGGTACTGGGAGGATGGAAAGGGAGGAGTAGAGGAAGCAGTGATGAGTACAGAGAGGAGAGTTGGTAGTGAAGCAACAGACGAGATTACAAAGGGTGTCCAGTATGGCTAGAGAAGGGGGAGGGCGGTGCCATAGACCACATCTGCATAGCTGAAAACTGGGAGGACCATTTTGGTAACCAGCTCCGACAGATATGGGGAGAGGCAGTCCTTGTTGCGGTACAAGGCACCAAGTCTGGGACAAAGTTTGGCATGGATGACGTCTATGTGGGTAGAAAAGCAGAGCTTACTCTGTCATACTCTGGGGTACTTGAAGGCAGGGACAACCACCAGGGGAGTGCCATCTAGTGTAGAGAAAACAGGGGAGAGTGAGAGCCTAGCAAATTTCTGGCTAGTGCCGAAGGTCACAGACACAGTTTTCTTCATGTTGACCCTGAGCTGGTTGACTTGGAACCAGCGTAACATGTTGTGGAAGTAAGTCTCTTTGGAGTGGAATTTCCACTGCTGAAGCTGATAGGCCAGAGGTGAAGAAGACCGTGTCATCCGCATACAAGTAGCAATATGAAGATGCACAGGCTGAGGGAACGTCATTTAGAAAGATGGAGAACAGGACTGGACCCAGGATGGAACCCTAAGGCACACCTGCTAGAATGGTGGAGGGGGGGTGTGCCACCAATCTAGAGTCTGTTGACAGCCGTGAGGTATGAATGGAACCAGCCCACAGCAGATGCCGAGAGGCCAGCCGAGCTCAGCTTGTCCAGGAAGAGCGGGTGGGAAACCGAGTCAAAAGCTTTGGCCAAATTGATGAATATGGCTGTGGAGATATGGTCGCTGTTCCCCAGTGGCTCCCCTATTCTCACAGCTCCAATCACCTTTGAGATGGTGCGCACCAGATCGATAACTGAAGTCTACCCGGTGGGTTTCTTAACTAGCTTTATCAGCAGACAGTCCTGGAAGGCATCCAGCAAGGCCTTACATCTGGCGCTCCTGACCCCTGGAATATGCCAGTTGATGACTGGCAGGTTCAGATCACCCACCACCACTACCTCCCCCTTTGCTACCCCTCTGTCTCTCTCTCTCTCTTTCCCTTCTCCCGGATGTCTATAGATCACCCCCAAGTGCAGTTTCTTGCTTGAGACTGCCATGAGTTGCACCCACAGCGACTCAGTCTCTCCACTATTAACCCTGATGCACCCATCTTCTGCCACCTTAATGCCCTCCTTGACAAAAAGGGCGACTCCTCCTCTATCTGTATCTCTATCCCTCCTAAACAATAAGTACCCAGAAACTGTTAAGTCCCGGTCATTATTTTCTGAAGTCCATGTTTCTATGAAGGTCCACCATCAGAGCCTGTAGCTTGCTGATTTTGTTACCCAGGCTCCTGGCATTAAGGTATACTTCCTTTCATCTGAACCTTGATCGTCCATTGCTACTACCCTTGTGCGTTCCTTGTCCTCTCATCTTTTTTTTTTTTTGTAGTGGTGTTCGAACACTTTGCATTAACCCTCTCTAATGTCTCACCTAGTCCACTTGCAGCCACAACAACCTTTGCACTCGCTGTGTTGCTACAAGCCCCCAGATGTGGGGGAGTACTAGCTAGGATCCCCTTCCTCTTACCTGCTGTCGTAGTTCCCCTATTGCCAGTCTCCTCCACAGTCAGTTTAAACACCTGATACAGACATCAAAAATTCTGACCCAGAACGCAGGCCTCCCATCTTGTCAGGTGAAGTTCATCATCCTTGAAGAGTTTTCTATCACAGAAGTCCCCCAATCCCCCCAAAAAGACAAAGGGGTACCCCCGTCACCTGACACCATCCCTTAAGCCACCCGTTAAACTCCTCAGTTACATCACTCCTTATCCCATCCTGCTTCCCCTCCCTGCCCTGCCCTGCACAGGGAGGACTTTGGAAAAGGCCAGGGAGGCTGAGTATTCCACCAGTGTGTCCCCCAGTCTAGGGAAGTTCCACTTCACTATCTCTATTGACTGGCTCACCAAAGCATTGGTACTCAGGTGTACCAGCGCCCCAGCTCCCTCTCTGCAATCTCTCCGTCCTGTTTAAAGTCCCTAATGGGCGAAGCACCAGACCATTCCCTTCCCATCCAACCCCCTTCTCCACCACCACCCTCTCTACCCCACTAATCATCGAGTCCTGAGCACTAAGACTCTCCTGGTAGACTTGTTCCCCCTGGGTGCCATCACATTGTCCTGCCCTTTCCCACTGACTTGGGATCCCCTATTCCCCCCTCCCCCCATGGAGTCAGATGCCTTGGCCTCTTTTAAGGGTGCAAAGCTGTTTGCTGTCTTGATGGTGCTGGGCTAGCCAGTCTCCTTATGGCTACCCATGTCTTCCCTCCCTCTCCCCACTACTCTCCACCCCCCTGGACCAGTGGGTCTCTTGGGGAGTGGGCTCCAGTTCAGCTGAGATATTTCTACTCTCACTGCCACCAGCTGAGCCTGGAGCTCCTCCATGGTCTTACAGATGGGGCAGTGCCCCCCCCCTTCCTCCAGAGGATATCCATAGAGAAGAACGTCCACAGCCACCACATCTGATTGCCTTCCTTCTGAACCCCATCCCTATACAGGACACTGAATGAGACTAAACCTAGCTGATGTGATTTGAGATTTCAACAATGGGTTCACAGTTAACTAAAGAAAAATTAAATTCATACTTACTGTAATTTCCTTTTCTGTTAGTTCCAACATCGTCAGTGGGTAATCCTTACAATAGGGTATAGCAGCGGCCGGCCTGCCAGCGCAGGGGCCGGGCGCCTGTCTGTGATGCCGCATTTACTCGGGTTCAGGAATGGACCTAGGATGTCAGCAATAGCTGGGAGAAGGATTGAGCATCCTAGGGACTGCCTCCTTTCCAGGAGGAGGGGGTAGTATCTGGCACAATGTGGATTCCTGGTCGAGGCTGGGGTGCTTCGCGTCGCGCTCACATTGTGAAGGGCGGGCGGACGCTGAATGTCATTATACGCCCCTACCCCAGGGGAAACTATAAAAATAGCGCCGCCATCAATGATGCTTGCTTGGCTGGCACTCGACTGTACACCGTGGAAAGTTTTGAGTCGCACCCTATCCTGTTGTCTGCTATTGCCAGACGATCCCACTCTCGCCTTGGGGAGCCAAGAAGGCAATGCTGGTGGGCATATCTGCAGTCACCCTTGTTCTGTCATCGATCTGATCAAGCTGGTGCAGTTGCCCGTCTGGGGGCAATCCAGGGGTACCGGATAGAAGGTAAGTCCCCGGGGTGCAATGGAAGGTGCCGTGTGCCAAGCAGGGGCTGAAGTAAGGGGGGGGGGTGGCTTGCTTGAAAAACAAACAAAAAAATGGGTATAGTGCATCACTACCAGGGGAATAGCACAGCCCAAGATTTAGAATGTTGGGCATCTGAGGATTCCATGCACTAATGGAAACTCCCCAGTTACTACTTAGCAGTGTCATAAGAGTTACACATATATAATCAAAAAACAATCAGATATTTACAATAATAAAAAAAACTGTTTTACCTTCCTATCCAATATTCGGAGAAGGGATGCATTTCATGGACCCAAAATGGATGCCTGAAGTATTCAGATCTTGTTGTAGCGAAAAAACATGCAGTCGTAAGATGCTTCACAGGCACATGTCTCACAAGAGTCACCCATCTGTGAACTGAAGATAATGTTTTTTTTTAGAAGCCAGAGAACTAAACTGCAACAGGAAACACACCTTAATTAACTAACAAAACCTGTTAACCTGTGGTCGCAGATAATTAATAAATCAGCATATAAGATACCTATCAGAGTACAGTGCAACAGAATAGAGAGAGAGAGAGAGAGATATCCGCAGATATCCGAGAGAGTTTATTCGCAGTTCTTTCCTTCCCCCTCTCAGGCTGCCATCATATCATGGCAATTCACTTCCCTAGAATTCACCTCCACAGATACCTCACCCCCTGGCTATAATCTTCTCCCATTAACTCCAGGCTCCTACCTTAGCCCTTATCACTGCCTTTCACCTCCCAGTTCTAGCACCAGCCCCTGCTCTAGTCATGCGTACTCTTCCTACCATGTCACTTCTCAGTCTATGACCACCTCTTCAGTCATCCAATCACTATTTCTCTTTGTCCACATTGACTTCCCTTGGATCTTTGGAATCTTGGGTATATCATGTTGAATGTATGCCATGTTTACTGCCAATGTTGATATGTATATACTGGTTTATCTAGAGTGCATCTCATATGTTCCTACCATATCCTGTTATGTTTAAACAATTTCTGTTCTTGATTTCTGTATATAAGTGTTTTAATTATTCATGTACATATACCAATTATTGAACCTTGATTACTGTATATAAGTATATACGTGTTTTAAATCTTCCTATACATGTATCAATTATTGAACCTTGACCTTATCAGGTCCATCTTGCAAATGAGCTGTGCTCAATGATGTTCGCCTGAATAAATAAAGATTTGATTGATTGATTGATATCCACGTAGGAGATTTTACTAAAAAACAGACCTCTCTGCTAGCATGCAGGATAAGATTCTCCCTCAGGAGCCATACTCCTGGGTTGGTCCCACTGACAATGTTGGAGCTAACAGAAAGGAAATTACGGTATGTACGAAGTTAATTTTTTCTTTCTATAACGCTCCACATTGTCAATGGGTGATCCTTACAACTGGGCTCTAAGAAGCAGTACCCAGCCAAAAAAGTGGAAGGGGGAGAATGTTATCCCATATGCCAGATGCTTTAGAATGACTTGCAAACTGCTGCCTGCAACACTCTGAGACCAAAAGCTGTGTCAGCAGAACTCTGAACATCCAGTTTAAAATGTTTCATGAATGAGTGGACTGAGGTCCATGTAGCTCTCCCCTCTTCACCCATGAAGTTGCCAGTGCCCTGGTGGAGTGAGCCTTAATAAGAGTCGGAGGCATCTTCTTTTTCACCACATAGGCATTAGCAAGACAGGCCCGTACCCATATAGCTAGGGTGGGTTTAGAGGTCTTTTGTCCTTGCTTGGCTGCCCCAAAAAGCACAGACTACGACTTACGAAATTCAGACGTATGTTTAAGATAGATCCTAACTGCCCACCTTAGGTCCAGTTTATGCAACTCTTTCTTCTTGGGGTGAGAAGGATGCAGTCAGAAGGATAGAAGACAAATCTCTTGGTTCACATGAAAAGCCGTGGGCACTTTAGGGATGAAGAATGGAACAGTCCGAAGTAGCACCTTGTCCTTATGCATGATAAGGCAGGGCTTCTTATAAGACAAGGCCTGGAGTTCGCCCGCTCTCCTGGCTGAACACATGGCCACTAAAAAACAGACCTTGTAGGACAACACATTCAGTGGCATGGATGACAATAGTTCGAAAGGCGCAACACAGAGAGTATTCAGAACCAAGTAAAGATCCCACAGGGGAACCAGGGATCGAAACAATGGTTGGCTCCTGCCAACCGCATGCAGAAAACAAACAACCTATTTGTTCCTAGACAGAAACCCAATCAGAGAGCGGAAACCTGACCTCCTCTCAGCATGCTCAACGCCAGCCCTTTAGCTATACCATCCTGAAAAACTCCAAGATTTGAGCAATGGAGGTTTTCAAAGGTTTAATTCCTTTCTCTCTGGCCCAAGAAAAAATAATGGTCCAGACTCAGGCGTAAACAGCTGAAGTAGAGGGTTTTCTGGACGCTATCAAGGTTTTAACTACCCTCAGGGAAAAACCTAATTTTAAGAGTCTCCTTCTTTCAGGAGCCAGGCTGCAAGTTGCATTGCACCTGGGTTCAGGTGGAGAATAGGGCCTTGCAGCAGGAGGTCCCTTTGTACTAGTAGGTGGAAGGCAGCTTGCTGGGCTAGGTTCACTAGATCTGAGAACCATGGTCTTCTTGGCCACTCCAGTGCTATCAGAAGAAAGTTTCCACTTGAGTGTCTTATTTTTCTTAAGACTTTCTGGAGGAGACAGTGGAGGAAAAGCAGACGCTCTGCAGAAGGACCACACCTGAGTCAGGGTGTCCACTGCCTCTGCGTGAGGACACCAATACCAACTGAAGAACCTGTGGGTCTCAGCATTGTGGCTTGAAACAAACAGATCTATTTGCGGTTGCCCAAACCGATTGCTTAGTAGTGCAAACACCTCCGGGTTCAACTGCCACTCTCCGGGGTGAACATCTTTGAGACTTAGACTGTCTGCCTGAACGTTCAATCCGCCAGATGTATTGCCGACAGAGACAGAAGATTCTCCTCTGCCCAGATCAGTAGGTTGGAGGCCTCCCGAAGCATTGCCCTGCTTTTTGTGCCTCCTTAGTTGTTTATGTATGCCACTGTCCAACCGCACCTTTACTGCAGTGTTCCTCAGTGTGGACTGAAAATGAAGCAGCGCTAAGTGAACCGCCAGCATCGCCAGGACATTTATGTGGAGACGCTGTTCTTTTCGTGACCAAATCCTGAGTGGGAAGTTGGTCCAGGACTTCCCCTACTCATGCAGGCTTGAATCTGTTGTGAGACTCACCTCCGGCGGTAGTTCAAATGGAACCCCCTTGTTGAGACTCTGCGCATTCAGCTACCAACTCAGGGAGTGACGAATCTGAGGGGCGAGGAAGATCCTGGTTTGACAGTCCTCTGATGACAGGTCCGAGGTCATCAGCAGCCCCGTCTGAAGAGGCTGCATGTGGAAGCAGGCCCAGGGAACTAAGTCTAGTGCTGCAGCCATGAGGCCCAGAATCCGCAGCAGAGCGTGGGCCGACACTGAGGACTGAATCCTGAGCCACGGTATCTTCAACAGCAACATCTCCTCCCGGGAGGGTGATAGGAATACCCTCCCTACTTTCTTGTTGAAGATTGACCCCAAGTGCTCCAAGGACTGCGATGGCTCGAAGGAGCTCTCCTCCCAGTTCACAATACAGCCATGTGATTCCAGGATCTCCAGGGTCTTGGACACTGATCTTTTTGAAAGAAGCATCATTGGTGCTTGAATGAGCAGGTCATCCACATAAGGGTAGACATGATGACCCTCCTGTCGTAGTTGAGCCACCAGGACAATCAATACCTTCAAGAAAACTCGGGCTGCCGCAAGGCCAAACGATAGAGCCCTGTACTAGAAATGGTGGCCCAGAGTTGAGAATTTGAGGTACCTCTGGTGGGACTGACTGATGGGGATGTGAAGGTACACATCCATCAGCTCTATTGAGGCTAAGAAATCCACCGGTTAAACAACCCGGATTATCATCCTCAGAAACTCCATTTGAACGTCTTGTGGTGCACAAACTTGTTCAGATGCTTCAGATCTAAAATTGGTCTGACACCCCCCCCGGTCTTCTTGGGAACTACGAAGTAGAGGGAGTAGAACCCTTGACCCTGCTCATTTGGGGGAACCAGAAATATGGCCCCGATTCAAATGAGATGGGTCAGAGTGTCTGACACCGCCTGGTGTTTTGCCACTTGCTCTGAAACCAGGAATGGCAGAAAACATCCCTTTGAGGGAACCGTTGAGAATTCTATGGCATAGCCTAGGTGAAGGATTTCCAGAACCCAGGTGTCTGACGTGGTTTGGGCCCATCTTGCAAGAAATTCCTGTAGTCTTCCACCAAGGGGAAGGGGGCAGGGATGGGCCCGTGCACTATCATTGTGAGGTACCAGGCCTTTGTGCTGGTCCTCCTCCAAGGTGCCAGGGAAAAGAGCCTCTGCTGATGTATCCTCTATTGCCTGAACAGGTACTTCTGTTCCTTTGGGTACCGAAGTTCCGAAAGGGATGAAACCCTCCCCTGGACTGTCTGCACCATCACTCTGGCCTCACTGAGGAGCTGTGAGCTTGCATTGCTGTTTCGACACTGGGAGGTGGCCCTTCTTATCCTGCATGTCCTGCAAGATAAAATCCAGACCAGAACGAAACAATAAACTTCCTTCAAAAGGAAGACTAAATAGTTTTGTCTTTGAAGACTGATCAGCAGACCAACGTCTGAGCCACACGGCCCTCATGGCTGACGCAGTGTGGTAGGCTGAGCGGGCTGACAAGCATAAATTATCCACTGTGGAATCCCCAAGGAAGGAGGATGCCATGGCTACCAACTGAAAAATACTTGCACCCTCTGAATCAGGAAGGATGTAGTCGGTCAGTGTAGTGACCCAGAGGTTCAAGGCTCTGGGAACAATAAATGAAGCATAGGAGGTATGAATGTTTGTGCCTGAAGCAACAAAAGCCCTTCTGCATGAAGTATCCATTCACTTATCACGTGACTCTGATAGTGCCAGAGCCCCCTCCATTGGAATAGTAGTGTGTTTCAAAGAAGTATAAACAGCCTTGTCTGTCGAGGGAGATCCCACTTATGCGACCTTTCCCCTTAAAAAAGGATAATTCATTGTTCTTGATTTTAGGAAATTTCTTCTCTCATCCACTCCTGTTCAATAATTTGATCACAGTGGAGAAAACCTGGGATACATTTTGGAGCAGAGGAAGATGCTGACAAAACTGGATTACCCTCCAGTGTCTCCATGGACTGCTCCTCCTCCTTGAGCTGCAAAGATCTACATGCCTCAGATATCAAAGAGGACAAGGACTTATTATCAAAGAGTGGTGGAATCGGTATCCTGGTCTTGGGTTCTACACACTCTCCTTCCTCTACCTCCTCCTCAGAGGGGACAACCTAGTCTGAAAGTAATTTTTAAGGTCAGAGGTTTCTCCAAGATCCCGTGATCATCATCCTGGCTTTCCAATGGGTCAGGGTCGGGATCTGCCTGCATATCCGATTCCGCAGCCTGATCCTGCTGCATTGCACCTGGATACGCCTGTGTGGGCCCCCCCTGACCTGCGAGGACCGGTTTGGGGTCAGGTGTATCTGCTGGGATGTCCTGCAGGACATTGGGGCTCAAAAGGTCACAAAGGAGCAACCAGAGATTTTTACGCAATTCTGCTTTGCCACTGCCAAGTGACGGACCAGGTACCCCCTTCCCCAGTTCGGAGGACTGGCTGGGGGGAACCGTGAGAGAACTATTATGCAGGACAACACAATAAGGACAATATGTACCCTATCCTCGGGAGAGGGCCTCATCACCGTTCTGCAGGTCTTACATCGTTTCATAACGTATAGTCTTCTGAAAGCCATGGTGCCAAAAACAGAAAAAAAACTGTGACAGAAAAACCTTGATTTTAAATTGTCTTTAAGATAGTTGCTCCACAACTGAAAAACTGTGACAGATTTTTAAACTGAATTGTGAAAAAAACACAAACTGCCAGACAACTGTAAAAAAATTCCAACAGCTTGAAAAGCTGTAACTGAGTGTGCGCTTGCCCTCTAGGCTTGTGGGGGTTTGAGGTGAGCACGTGTGTGGGAGCGTGCACCAGCGCTGCGTTCTCCCGCATACTGGCGGGAAACTGTAATGATGAAGAAGCGTGCGCCCAGTTCTAATGGCGGCCACGCAACTGTAAAAAGAGAGGTTAAAGCGGGACAAGTTGGCAGTCACAAAAATTTTGGGAGGGGGCAGAAAACACAGACACCCACAAAAAAACTCAAGTGGGGGGGGGCAAGGAACTGATGCTAAAGACGAGTGACCTTTTAGAGCCCCTACACTCCCAAGAAATAAATCTGTACCTACCTGAGGCACCTTTTTTCCGTTTTTAAAGGATTGTAACAGGATACCATAGAAAACACCCTAGCAAGGCAGAAGTGGCTTCTAGTCCACACAGGGAGTAAGAAAAAAAGGCAGGGTATTCAAATTTTTTTGAGTGATCTTTTTCTCATCCCCCTACGTGCTTCTCGGCAGCCACTCCTTCAGGCTTGCCAAGGCAGTCCCCTGATCCATCCGTCCTCTGAGACTCTGCCTGCCTCAGATCGCAACCGATCCCCAGGGTGACCCGGCGTAACCCTTTCGCTGGATGGGTCCCCCTCCTTCGTGGGGGAAGGCACCAGCCAAGGGGCAGACCAGCCCTATTTTTAGCCCCAGGATGCTGCTGAGGCGGGGAGCCCAGTAGGACCTTTGATGGCCTCAGAGCCGGGCAGCCGTATCCGCTACCATGAAGCGGTATTCGCTTTCTGGTAATTCCTCTCTTTTTCTTGTATTAAGGCCAGCAGTGCTCCTGGTCTCCACCAGAGGCCACTGCAGCGCGACAAGACCCCACAACCCACCCCCAGGAGAGGAGAGCAGTCCTACGGACGCTCAATCCTCTCCCGTCCCTGAGTCCGTTTCCCGATCCCTGGTCACGGATGAGGTAAGGCGTCAGCCAACCCTCTGCTACCACTGGGCCGGGCGGTTCAATTTTAAAGACGAGCTTTAACAGACACAATTTAATTTAGTGGTGCTCCCTGAAACAGGTAGCCCCCAACTGAAGTCTTGAAATTCTTAAAAGAAAAAGTATCACAGTCCCCTGCGAATGGCACAACTAGGGAGTTGCCGTCAGTGCACGGAATCCTCAGGTATCCAACATTATAAATCTTGGGCTGTGCCATTCACCTGGTAGGGGTGCGCTATACCCAGTTGTAAGGATTACCCATTGACAATGGGGAGTGCTACAGAAATACTGAGTCAACTGGTATCTCACTCAAAGTTATTTCCTGTACTGTACCTACTTAATGCCTGTACCTGTTTTCCCGGTTTGTGCTCTCCACAAGCACCTTGCTGCTCTTTCATTATTTTAATATCCTTTGCCCCCCCCCTCCCCCGGGTCGCACCTGGAAACGAGCCCTTGGCTCAGTGTGCATTAACAAATTTTAAAGAAAAACTCTCTTCCCAATAAAGTCCTTCTTAACAGCTGAATCTCTTTTGGTTATATAAAAGTATGCTTATGTGTTTTCTTGCACGCACTGTCCTCAATTTTTGGGTGCTACAGTTACCACCGTTTGAGAAGCACAAAGTGGGACATTTCTTACTGAAACACGACTTGTTTCTGTATATATTCAGAATTAAAGATCAGTATTGTAGTTTCTTGGTTGCTTCTAATCATCTTAACATTTTAATTAAGATTTTATAGTTTTCTGAAACATTTAGTGGAAAGCTAGAAAATATCTTTTCAAATAAAAAGTCAGGATATGCAGTATTTTTCATGTTTTTTTTTTTTTTTTTGCAGGACACAGCCGCCCAAATCTTGTCCTGCGAAAATCAGCACAGGTGCTAACCCTAGATGCTGCCAGAACACTTCCGAGCCTGTCCAAACGTCGGGCTCACGCCTCTGGCGCTGGATAACCAATTGGTGAGCAGTTCTGAAGACACGACCTCGGCCGGGGTGTCCGTAAAGCAAAAAAAAATAATACTACTACACAATAATAAATAATTTAGATGGCACAAGTGATGACTGGAGAGAGACCTCACACTTCTGAAGCCAGCCCGCTGCCCGAACGTCTCACTGCGCAAGTCAGGTCTCTGGTGAAAGGCCGAGTGCTGCTGTTCCGTCCGGCGGTTGGCGGGGCACCTCCAGGCGCGACGCGGAGAGCAGGAGGCCCCATCACGGCCCCCTGACGTGGCGCGGCGTTCACACACCCGGGTTGTAGCTTGTCGGTACTCTGTCTCTCGGATGTGCGATTAACGAGGCGTCGCTGATGAGCAGCAAATCGAGGCGGAGGTCACGATCCGCCTCTCGGGACCAAGCCAGCTCCCGGGACAGCGAACGCCCTAGGAAGCGGAGTCCCTCCTCCGTGGAGCGCAGGGACAACAAACACAAGAAGAAAAAGAAATACAAGAAGAGCAACAGACACCAGAGTCAGAGCAGCTCGTCTGGGTCGTCGCGGTCTCGATCCCGGTCCGCCGAGTCCAGAAAGGAGAGATCCCGGTCCCGATCCGCAGAACTCGGATACAGGAGAAGGTCTCGAGCTGCAGATCCCAGAAACAGAAGGAGATCCAGGTCTCGATCCACGGAACACGGAAATAGGAGGCGGTCCCGTTCCGCTGAACCCGTTAATAGGAGGAAATCCCGGTCCCGATCTGCTGAATTCAGGGGAAAGAGATCGAGGTCCCGGTCCGTCGATCAACGCAACCGAAGGAGATCCAGGTCTCGATCAGTTCAACTAGGAGGAGGGAGAAGGAGGTCCAGATCCCGGTCAGCCGTCTACGGGGGTAGAAGGAGGTCCAGGTCCATTGAACGAGACAGGAGGAGGAAGAGCCGGTTGGAGTCCAGCAGTAGTCGAGAAAGGCGCAAGAGGCGACAGGGAAAAAGCAAGAAGGGAAGGCGAAGCTCGGCCTCTTCTGACAGATCCAGGTAAGTGGTTACCCCCTTCCCTCGTTACGCCTCACCCGTAGGTATCCTCCTTATTTCTCTCTGCACTTTAAGACTCCACTGCCCTTCCCTCTCTTTGGGTGGCTATCCACAGGGAAGGTTTTTTCATTTTTTAAGGGGGGGGAGGGGCAAGCACCTGTCTGTTCTACACCATCAGTTCTGGTTGAGCTGTTCTGCTCTTTGTCTTGAATAAGAAGAGTGTTGGAGCTGGGGGAGAACTGCAGTGTTTGGGTCAGAAATATGGTGGACAGGAATACCATTGCTCACTGGAACACCATCAGTGTCGAGCTGCAAAACCTGACACAATGTCTGCACATGACTTTGAATGATTAGTTTGTGTGGGGGGCTTTGTGCCCCCCCAAACACACCCCATGTGGGGGGGGGGCTTCGTACCCCCTTAAAATAATATAACCAACTTTAGGCCTTGCATATTTCACACAGTATGGAAGTGGAGGTTGAGGGACTGGATCATGATCGCAAGCAGAGGCTGGGGCAATTAAATTGTGATTTCTGGTAAGTTACAGTGTACAAGTGGAGGGTGTAGGAATCTTAACCCATGACAGCTAGATGCACCACACTCATGGCTCATTGCTTTAACCACTAGGCCATCGTGGCAGCTCCGTTGCACCATACTACATTAGTCCTGTAGTTTCCCAGATAGACATTGGCGAATTCTCCCATGAACCATAGCACTGACGGGATTACTGCCTGCCACAGTATTTCTTATCAGCCATACTGCTTCCTGTTCTCCCCAAACACTGCAGTCGAGCCAGAGCTGGTTACGTTGGACCCTAATGCCATTTACATACATCAGTTGGCTTAATTCCAGGAGTAGATCTGAGTTGCATTATAACAGTAATGTGCTACTGTGGATGTTGTGTGAGCGAATAATAGCATTGAGGCAACAGATAAGGGCAAGGGTCTTCATCTTCTGCCCAAAGTGCCATTACTCCTGAGCTCAGTACCCATAACGTTATTTTATCTTACAACACATGGTAAAAAAAAGATTAACAAACAAGTTTTCTGTGTTTAAATTAAGTACCCAGGCTGAACGTTGAGTCAGAGTTCGTTAGCATATGTAGTGTAGGTTTTTCAGCTCATAAGCTTATGAAGGGTGCCTTTGTAGCATGACAGAGGCACACTAGATAAGCAGTCTGATTGGCTGACCAATCTTATTATTTGCTTTAATTAGGCACATTAGGTAAGCGATCTGATTGGCTGAGTGTGTGTGTCTCCTTGCTTTATAACACTCAGGTCACTTATCTAGTGTGCCTTTACCAGGCATACAAAGACACTAAGTATGCAAATGAGCTGATAAAGGCACACTATGCATGTTAATGAGCTTCTGACCTAACATTCCCCTTGTGCGCGTCCTGTCGGAAGTTAAGTTCAGAGTGAGTAGAAATTGTGTCAAGCTCCTGGTTCATTCAGAAGATGAGTTCAAGTTAAAATTTACATAGTTTAGTAATGATACATTACCTCGTTTTTGCTCTTTTTTTTTTTTTTTCTGGAGGCAGTATAGTGTAATGGTTAAGTTCACACTAAAGTGAGATTCCGAGCGGGGAAGGCGATGATCCCATAATTGCTCCTTCTGTCACCTGCAGTAGCATAGTTCATATCCCTTGAGTACATATTTATCCAGTTTGGTTTTAAATTTCATTCTATTCTTACTAATAATTATGTCTGTTGGTAATTTATTCCCAATATTTACAGCACGTTGGGTGAAAAAAAGTCTTCCTCTTGTTGGTTTGAAATTTCTTCCATTTGACTTGTAAGGGGTGACCCCTAGTGCCCGTATTATAGTTTTTAAATTCTAATTCTAATTCCTTAATCAGATACACATCCTGCATTATATCGTAACATATAGAATAATACTTGGGGGAGTGCATAATAAGAATTTAAAGCACACCTGAGGTGCGGGATGCTACATAAAGCATCCCACACCCCGGGTGTGCATAACATTTTAGTTTTGTACTCCCATATTGTTGTTTTATGTAATTCCTGCAGGAGCGTTTTCTTGCCTGCTTCATTAATTTAAATTAATAAGAAAAAAAATTTATGGCCAGACTAGGTGGGCCAAGCGGTCCTTATCTGCCATCAAAGTCTATGTTTCTGTGTTGCTTTGGTTTGTTTTAGTGAAGCGGGAAAATCTGACCAGGAAGTCCAGTGAGGAGGGAAACTGAAGAGGGGGAAGTAAAGCAAATTGAAGGTGTCCTCTGAGTGTGTGTGGTAGCATAAGTGGCGATGAGAGAGCCCATTCAGCAACAGTTCGCGCATGAGCAGAACAAGGGAAACCCAGCGCGTGTTCGCTGTTATAATCTGCGGGTTATTTTGGCAAATTATAACCGGGTTTCCCTATAGGAGAAAATGCTTCCCAGTTATATAATAGTAAATCTGTTTTTCTTCTGGTTTCCAGAGACATTAGATTAGATCATTCAAATGGTTATGGTAACGGAAATGTGTAATACCGTGAGCCAATTTGGTAGCTCGTTTAGTCTTTCAATTTTGTCAGTTAATCCTTAGGTTGCCAACAGAATTGGAACGTATAGGAATTTTGGACTGATATATCAGTCCGCGGCACAGGGGGAAGGGGGCACTGAGCTGCAAACCTGGAGACGTGGGTTTGAATCCCATCAGCCCCCACCTGCATATTGTTTGACCCTGAGCAAGTCACTTAACTTCCTTGTGCTCCCATGGCACACCTGGAAACAAGCTCTGGCTTAGCGTGCCTTTCCTGGTTAAACAATTTCCCTATCCCACTTTTTTTTTTTTTTTTTACGGGTTCTTCACTCGCTAGCATAGTGATAATGTGATGTTGGAGGCTTTTCTGCGGGAATAATAGCACTGCAGGCAGAAAATAAAGGCCCCGGCCTTTGGCTGCAATCCTGATCATCTGCCCGCAGTGCCATTATTCCCTCGTACAACCTCCCCGGTGTAACATTATCGCTAAATTTAGGAGCTGTAGCAGACATGGTTTGGACTGCAAGCTACAACAGCAAATGGGGAGGGGGGATATGTGTGTATGCATAGAGCAAAATGGGAGTAGTAATAATAATGATGAACTTTATTTGTTGTAAGCAGAATTCAAACAGGTACCAGAGTGCTTTTACAGAATAAAGCCTTAAAAAAATGTAAATATTTTAAACCAATAAAATGACAGACATCCTTAAATTAATTCTCAGGATAGGCAAGTGAGAATAAAAATGTTTTAAATGCAGATTTGAAGCTCTCCATAGTCAGGCACTCCCTTATCCGATGAGGTAGAGAATTCCACCGGGTAGATGCCACAAATGCGAATGCTTGGGCTCTGGAGGTCTTCAAGCAAACCCTGGGAATCTCCTGCAATCCCTCATGGGTTGAGCAGAGTGGTTGGAGGGGGCAGTAGGGACGTAGGATCTCTTGCAGGTAACTTGGTCCCTGTCCGCGTAGGGCTTTGTAGATCAGCAAACCGACCTTGAAGGTGATCCACCACTGAACTGGCAGCCAGTGCAGTCCGCGCGGCACAGGTGTGACATGGCTAGATCAAGAAAGCCCAGTCAACAACCTAGCTGCAGCATTCTGCACCAGCTGCAAGCGGCAGATATTAGCCCCCGGAAACCCTAGGTGCACATGGCATTGCAATAATCAAGGCGGGAGGTCAAAGGGCATGGACCAATGTTGGAAGATCACCGGGCGGAACCAGATGCTTGATCTGGGCGATATTCCTCAGATGGTTAATGAGGTCTTGACGATGGATGACACCTAAAACTTCAGGGTCAACCCCTCGTCCAAAATAATACCCAGACTCCGCACCCATTCAGAAGAGGCCATCAGCTGTCGGCCTCCAAGCAAAAGCCCAGAGGCCTGCCCATCCGAAGACCCCTCTATTCGGCGACCTGGGTCCACCACCAAAACCTCGGTTTTGTCAGGATTCAGCCTCAACCAGTTGGCACTCAGCGAGGCAGTTGTTAAACACCAAGACTACATCATCCTGGTCAGGTATAAAGGACATGTATAGCTGAGTATCATCTGCATAGCAGTGAAAACTCGAACCATAGTGCCTTACAATGTCTCCTAACGGCAGCATAGACACTGTGAATAACATAGGCGTAAGCCCAGAATCCTGGGTTACCCCACATGGTAGAGAGAGAACTAGCAAGGCATTTGACACAGTCCCACACAAAAGATTAATATACAAGTTAGCCAGCCTGGGAGTGGGTCCCAAGATGATAGCCTGGGTAAAGAATTGGCTGGAGAATAGGACACAAAGAGTAATAGTAAATGGAGTCCACTCTGAAAAAAGGGGGGTTAGTAGTGGGGTACCGCAGGGTTCAGTATTAGGACCGGTCCTCTTCAATGTCTTTATAAGCTTACATTGCAGAGGGACTGGAAGGAAAAGTATGTCTCTTGCAGATGACACAAAGATCTGCAACAGAGTTGATGCACAAGGTGGAGTGGAAAGGATGAGAAGGGACTTGGCAAGGTTAGAGGAATAGTCAAATGTATGGCAGCTTAGATTCAATGCTAAGAAGTGCAAGGTAATGCACCTGGGAAACAAAACCCAGGGAAGAGTACACAATGGGGGTGAGATACTAACAACAACAAAATGGAAAGGGACCTGGGGTAGTCATATCAGATAACCTAAAGGGGAAAGCAATGTGAGAGGGCAGCAAGGAGGGCTGGGGGATACTTGGATGCATAGGAAGAGGCATCACCAGTAGAAAACAGGAAGTTATTATTCCTCTGTACAGACAGCTAGTGAGACCCCATCTGAGTACTCATGCAGTTCTGGAGACCCAATCTCTGCAAAGACATAGACAGGATGGAAGCTGTCCAGAGGAGGGCACTAAATGGTGCAGGGTCTGCAACGGAAGACATATGAAGAGAGACTTAAGGAGCTTAATATGTATAGCCTCGAGGAAAGGAGGGAGAGGGGAGACATGATAGAAACTTCAAGTACCTCAAGGGAATCAATAACGCCCAAGAGGGTAGCATCTTTCAAAAAAGAGGTGTGCAAGAACAAGGGCAAATTTGAAGATAGAAGGGGCGTCTGAGGTAATTTAAGGAAGTATTTTTTCACAGAGAGGGTTGTGGATGTATGGAACGGCTTCCAGAGGAGGTTGTGGAGTCAAAAACAGTGGTGGAATTCAAGCATGCATGGGACAGTCATAAGGCAATTCTAGGGGGTTGGGGTAGGAAGAAGTAGGCTGCTGGTTAACTAGGACCTGCAGCTTATCCATCAGGTAGGGAAATGGGCAGACTGGGTGGGCCAAGCGGTCCTTATCTGCCGTCAAATTCTATGTTTCTATGTCAGAGGACTAAAATCCCGACTCAACTCTCTGAGATCTGCCAGTGAGGAACGAGTGGAACCATCTGAGGACTGTCCCTGACAATCCACAGATAACCCGCAGGGCTCCAGCAATATGCCATGATCCACGGTGTCAAATGCCGCAGAGAGATCAAGGAGGACTAAGATGGAACGACTCCTCCGATCTCTCGCTATCAGGAGATCACTGAGCACCCGAACCTGGGCAGTCTTGGTGCTATGCCTCTTCCTAAATCCCGACTGGAGAGGATTGTAGATGTCATGGATGGCAAGGTGGTCATCCAGCTGCAGCGCACCCACCTTCTTAATAATAACCTTGCCTACGAAGGGCAGGTTAGAGGTGGGTTTGTAGTTGGCGAGACAGTCCGGGTCGAGAGAAGATTTCTTAAGGAGGGGCGTCACCACCGCCTCTTTCAGAGAGTCTGGGAAATTCACCTGTCTCAAGTGAACTCTGGACTATCTCTGCCAGGACCGGGCCAATGACCTCAATGCACCCCATAAGAAGGCGAGTTGGGCCCGAGTCCAAACTACAGCAGGTCGGCCGCATGTTCTGGACAATCCTTGTGACTTCCATGATCGCTGGCTGGTTAAAGGCCGACCAACCAAACCGGGGCTCTGCATCCTCCAACCGATCATCAGCCCGCCCATTGGAGTGAGCTAAGCAGATCTCTGTTCTAATGTCGGCAACCTTATCCTATCCTTGACCTATCCTGTGACAACGCTCTCTGAACTTGCAGACCAGCTGGATTGCACAGTCTCTCCACAGTTTGGAAGAGCTGAGCTGGTCTGTTCCGTGCAGCGGTGATCTCCCTGGACAGGAACTCTGCCTTCTTATGAAAGATCACCGATTGATAGTCTGTGTAATGGGCCATCAATCTAAGCCAGTCAGCATCGAGACCAGATTTCCACCAGCGACACTCCATCCTTCGCCCCTCTCTCATCTCCCTCAAGGTCCCATCAAATCAAGGGGACCAAGGGTGAGGGGGCGAACTTGAACAGGAGCACTAGAGTCCAGAGCAGCCACCATGGCCTTGTTATAGGCCTGTAGTTGGTTGTCTGGACCCCTGCTAGCAGTCGGAAATCCCAATGGATCCAGCACTGCCGTCAGGCCATCTGAGGTTACACCCCTTAATAGGTGGTACCGGACCATCTCCAAAGGGGCAGGCCTATGGGGGGGGGCCTAGAAGTTGAACGTGATAGTGTAATGGTCAGACCAACCGACTGAGTCCACCACTAAGTCAGAGGTCTCCATACCCAGTAGGAAGACCAGGTCCAAGGAATGACCAGAATTATGGGTCGCAGAGGAAACTACCTGTGTGAAGCCCAACAAAGTCATTAGTTGGCGGGAAGTCCTGACTAAACTGTGAGAGTTCATCGTCAACCCAGGCATTGAAGTCACCCAGCACCATAATTCTGGGAGACTCCCAACACCATGTTGACAATGAAGGCTGCGACTTTCTGCAAAAATTGCTTCCTGTCCCTGGGTGGACAGACGAGAAGAATTTTGCGCCTCACACCTGTGCCCACCAGGATACCATCAAAAGATCTGGTCTCCCCCCACTGGCAAATCTGTCAGGTCCAATTCCATTCTAAAACAAATGGCCACACCCCCACCCCTACGATCAAACCTCTGGCAGTGTATCACTGAGAAACCGTCTGGAACCACTGACTCAAGAATGAGGCCAGCATTATCGTCCAGCCAGGTCTCAGTGATGCATGCCAGGTCCGATGTCCCAACAAGATCGGCAATTATTGCCGTCTTGTTTTAATGGACCTGGCATTGCATAACACCACCCGAGTCGGATGAGACTCCGAGGCTGATTGAGTCAACTGCCCACTGAAGGTGGAGCCCTTGGGTATGGGGACCAGACAAGGAGGACCCCTCTCCAGTCTCCATTTCGCTCCAGGGCATCTCCTCGTCCCCACGACTCCAATCCGGCCACCCAACTCCCTCCCCCCCAGGTCCAGGGCCCCTCATACCTTCTCCTTACAATCTCCAGTGTATGACAGCAACTGTATATGGCAGCATGCAAAGGGGGACAACTAAAGGGATGGAGGCCCTGGAGCTCAGAGGAGGAGGAGTAGCGCTTGACCAGGAGAGCCTCCTGCCAGCACATGATCTCCAGCCACCCAGTGTATAGCCACCCCCAAATTATAAGATCCAAAACCACAAATTAAACTAACCCAAATAAACAACCAATCCCCCCCGTCCAGGTTATAGTCCAAAGCAAATCCAAATCGAAAAGGAAGCACGCCAGGACCTCCAATAAGTGTTCCAGAAAGTTGAGGCTCTCACCCACAACCTATCTGTATGATCAAATGTCCAGGTCCTCCAACTCCAACAACAGCAAATAATTAAACAATCGTATGAAAAACCATAACGGTCCTTTCTCTTCCTCCTGTTAGTCTAGCATCAGGACCTGCTTCTGAACAAGGTGCCACCAGATTAGTGTCCAGGGAAGGTCTTACTCCTTTCTCCTGTACCACACACTGCAGCCTCCAGGCCAAATCGGCACCTACTAGGAGCTGCAGCCATAGAGCCCAAAAACCAAGCCAATCTGGGTCCCCCAGCTGGAGGCCAAATGATGCCTACCTAAAGAAGGCCCCAAGGACTTTCAGGGACCACGCTGCCCACCGGCCTACGCTTTCCCTCTGTCCCACCCGGCTGTGGACAACCAAGGTAGCAACCTCCAGTTCAGCACCACGACCTGGAAATAAGGGGATACTGACGGCTCCTGTCCAAAACAACCGACCAGCAATGTGCCCAAACCCATATAAGTCGCCTAATTAGGGGGTTCCAGATACCTGGCTGTCTTCCGGTAGCCATTGTCCCTACTGTCCAGTACGCCTGCCGGGGGAACCGTCCCAGCAGAAAGCACCCCCACCACCATCCCAAAAGCAGACCCACTGGCCTATCATTTACCTTGTCCAAGACTGGGCCAGACAGCAATTAATCCTCAGCTGCAGAAAGTGGTAAAGTTCCTCCAAAATCAACAGTGTCAGTGGCTCAGTAGGTAGCACACTCGCCTCTGAGGCTGGGAGATCAGAAGGCTGTGGGTTCAGTTCCCACATCTGGCACTTGGGTTAATATCCCAGTACTGACACTGTAATGCAGCATGAGAGGGCTGCTGCATTTCTGAGGTGCTGTCTTTCGGATAAGACGTTAAACCGAGGTCCCATCTGCCTGGATTGGTGGTAGCTCAGGTGGATGTTAAAGATCCCATGGCACTTATCGAAAAGAGTAGGGGTAACTTTATTAAAATATTCACATAGAAATCAACCACAAGAACAAAGAACAGCAAACCAATAAACTTTCGTATTTCTGTACATAAACTAAAATAAAAACTAAAACAAACTTAAACTCGCATATTCCAAATCTTCACAATTAACTAAAGCAATCTCTAAACAGTTCTATGCATAACCCTTAGTAATTTTTTCCCCTTGATATTGTTTTTACTTATATTTAATGAAATGAAGAAATTTCTTCCACCAAAATTTAACTTTACCCAAACTATAAATTTGACATTCTTCCATATAAATTTTATTCAAAACATTGGTTACATAAATTTAAAACCTCCAATGATGGCGCTTCTGGTATAGTACCCATTGAACTCTAGTTTGCCATAAGCAAAACCTCAGACAGGCCAAAAGACCCTTAACGATTTTTCTCAAAACCACTCAAAACTGTGAAAATTCCCAATAACCAGGAGATCGTAATCCATGTGTGCTAACCAAGGGAGATCCCAAATCCGAGCTAAAAACCCATAATTTAGTGGGAAAGAACAATGCAAAAAAAAATGCTCCATCGTTCTTCTTGATTAACACATTCTGGGTAAGGACAACTTTTCTTCAACAGCTTTATGTTTGGCAGTACCCCTTACATTTAGTTTTCCATACATAATTAGCCATAAATTTTCCCACATATAAGGAGGAAGTCTCTTATTATTTAGCTGCTCCAACACATTACTTTTATTATAACTTGAACAATTTTTAAAGTTTGGTTCTATATGAAAAAATTGAACCATGATTTCTTTATACAAACCTTTTGTTGTACATCTTAAAATCATGTCTTTTGAGATTTTCCATTTAAATAATTTCTGGGCCGCTGGCTTAAAATACCCTGGGGCCCTAAATCTCGGAGACCAGGTAGGAGCCAGAGGTCTCCACATACTCAGATATGTTTCCAACAGATTCTGAAAGACTAAACTGTCAAACTCTGTAGAACCCCCCAAACTTTTTTTTAAAGAAAAAGAAAAGGGAGAAACAAAATACCACCGAGTCCACCATCCCCAACCCACCTTGTCTTCTGTCAAGATATGTACATCCCCTTTTTACTGGATTCAGTCTGCTTCCCCATAACATCTGGAAACAGACGCTATATAATTTTGTTTCTAGCTGCACCGGCAAAGGAAAAATAACCGCTATATACTGCAGTCTAGGTAAAATAAATTGCTTAATTATCTGAATCCTTTTTATTTTAGAAAACTTAAACCTTTTCCAAAGCGTTACTTTCTGTAAAACAGAGTCCAAAACACCTGACCAAACCTCCAATGGGCTATTCTGATTTGCAAACTGTACTCCTAAAATTTTCAAGGGTTTTAGTGAAAATTCAACTGATTTGAATAAAAACAATTCTCTTTTCCAGGTACCCAACAACAACCCTTTAGATTTATGTGTATTCAATTTAGCATTAGCTACACCTGCATAGGCCTGAAATACTGTATAAAAACCAGAAAAATCCATATGGTTAGAGAAAAATAGACAAATATCGTCAGCAAATGTTTGTATAAGACAGGGGTTCCAAGCCCCTGGAACCTTTATTCCTGACCACAAGGGTGGAACACAGACTGCCCTTATTAAAGGTTCTAAAGAGAAGTTATACAAGAGCAGGCTTAATGGGCACCCCTGCGCACTCCACATTTTATAATAAAACCTTCTCCCAAAGTACCTTTCAAAACTGGATATACTTTCGCATTAGTATATAACCCCTTTATGAGCTGTATGATAGACTGAGGAATACCAAACCAATCTAGGGATGCAAATAAAAAATCATGATCTACCCTATCAAATGCTTTCTCAAGATCCACAGATACAATTACCCCGACTGACCCTCCTTCCTGACTTGCTCAATTATGTCTCTAATTAAACATAATATTGAATGAATTCTTCTATTTGGAGTACCACTGTGTTGAATAGGAAGAAACAACCCCATCACAACCCTTTTAAGTCTATTATTAATTAAAGTAGTCAAGATTTTGTAATCAGAATTCAACAGTGTTAACGGCCTCCAGTTTCTAAAATTACCTCTATCTCCAGATTTAAAGATATATGTCTGACGCCCTTCTGAAAAAGAATTTAACACCACCCCTTTTGAGAGAAAAAAATTAAACACTAAACAAAGACATTCCACTAATTCGGATGAAAAGGCTTTATAAAAACCATTTGATAGCCCATCTATACCTGGGGATACATTCTATTTTAATGATTTAATGACTTCCAAAATTTCAATTTTTGAAAAGGGCCATCCTAATTCCTTCAGGCCTTCATTATCCCTGCTTTCCTTTAATTTAGGACCGAAAAACTGGCTAATCTGAAGTGATGATGGAGCAACCTTTGGTTCCAGATCCCTAAAGTGCTCTTGAATAATTTCCCCTAACGCTGTAATAGAGAAAACCTTAGTATCTCCTTGGTATAAAAATTCTAATTTCTCTTTCTCCTTAAGTGATTTACAGAGCTCAAAAGGATCTCCAAAAACAGATTTTTTTAAATGATTCTGTATTAACGCTTGAAGTGATTTTGCTCTATCATACTGTCTCTCCTTCATGAGACCTTTAATTTCAGCTATCTGCTCTGAAAAATTACCTCTAGAAGAATTTGCACATGACAATATATATTGGAGCTGTTGTCTGAGTTTAAGATATTCAAAAAAATCTTGTTTCATCTTCCCAACCCCATCTTTTTTAAACCACCAAATGCAATCATTTTTTGTTTCCTGCCACCAAACCCCAAGATCTTGGTATAAAAAGGCCACTGACAACCTGGCATCCAGAATACAGCGAATGGAATTAGAAACTACCGTCTCATGAAGGATAGAAGTATTCAATTTCCTCGCAGTTTATGACTAAAAAACGTTTGCTGTGCCCCCACCTTGATAAGTATCAGAGCATAGTCTGAGAATTCCATAGGAACAATCTGTGGACTATGAAACGAGATCCTTTTAGATATGAACAAATAATCAATCATAAAACTTTTCCCTTTTGTAAAAAAGGTACCTAAAAAACCACCTTCCTTACTATCTATACAACTCACCAGATCTGCTGTTTTCACAATATTATTAAGACAAACCGAATCACAATAAATCTTCTTCTTCCCTTGCTCCAACCTATCCTTACCTCTATGACCTATTATATTACAATTAAAGTCTCCCCCCCCAAAAAACTGGAATAGTTGTTATTAAAAAGGGTCGTATATCCGAAAAACACGCAACCCTCCCAGCTTTAGATTGTGGTCCATAAATATTTATTAATCTAACTTTGTTCAAACCAACACCCTCCTATAACCAAAACCCTCCCAGGACAGACCTCTATCAACTTATGTAACTTAAAGTTAAAGGAATTAAAAAGAATTCCTATCCCATCCGCTCTGTCCTCACCAAAGACCAAAATGAGGGTCCCCTATGGCTAATCCTGAGTAAAAGCACTAGCTTGATTACTAGCAAACATCCACGTCTCCTGCAAAAAACAAATGGATATATGCAAATCTGCTATTACTTGAAATACTGCACGCCTTTTCAGGGTTTTTAACAGACTATGGGTATTGAAGGAAGCCCATGTAATATCCATCTGCCTAATTCACCAAGAGGAAATAACAGACTAAACTATTCTCATTTCTTCCTCCTCTTCTTTTTTTTGCCTTTGTAATCGTCCTTCTTTACTCCCCCTTCCTCTTGAACTGAAATTTGGGAATCAGTATCTCCCATATCCATCTCCGAATCTCCCCAAGATAATTCCGCAAATGGGGTTTTGGACTCAATACTTTCCAATTCTACAGGCACTAGATTTTTAGCAGTCCTACTAGACCTCCTTAAGGATGGCGGGGCTACTGGCGGTTGAGGTTCACCCACACCAATCACACGTTTCCCTTCCAGAGCATCAGAATAACAAACCGGCTGAAGAAGGTTTAGTACCCCTTCTCCAGCGTCCTGCTGCTGAACCACTTTTTCAGCTACCTTCATTGCTTCTGTCTGTTTAACCATGCTCGGAGGAACTATTACCTCTTTAACCCCTGTGGACACCTCATGCTGAAACACCCCTGCATTTTGAGCTTGTTGTATCAGGAGGTCCGAAACTCCACAAGTTTGCTTATTCTGGGCCGCCCAGGGACAGTCTTTAAAAGTATGATTTATTTCGTCACATAAGTCACATTTCAAAGCGTTTGAACAAAATAATGTGATATGACCCACTTCTCCACAATTATCACATTTAGGTTGGTCACAAACATTCGATAAATGTGTTTTGGATCCACATTTATAGCAGGCCCTGGGCTGCCCACTGTAAAAACTGACCCCTCTATCTCTTCCTAACATAAATGAGTTAGGAATATGTTCCACCCCTGTCATTGTTTGTTTTAATTTCACCTTAAACTTCCACCCTCCTGTCCAAAATAATTCAGAGTCTAAGATGGGATCTGGTTCACTTAAGACTTCACACTTTTGTGATAGCCAAAATTTAATGTCTTCTACCTGTACCCCCTCATTCCTGAACATCACCGTCACAAACTTTATCAATGGTTTGGACAGAGGAATAACAAAAAAAGGTGTCCATAAAGGGGAAAACTTTACTTGATTGTACCTTTCCCAGAAAAGATCAAGTAAAGCAGGTGAACGAAAGCTAATATCATAATTGTCCTCACCTGAAATATTGATAAACGCAAATACATCCCTGGGGGAAAACTTCAGAGAGTCCTTAATTAGCATTCTACCAACATAATATCTGTTTGGCTTTTCCTTTAAACCCCCTTTATAACGAATCCTTACCGCATTCCTCCTTGGTGCTGCCTCCCTCTTACTCTGTGAAAATAAACTTGATAAAAGGGGTTTTATTGGCTGCACTCCACTAACTTCTGTCTGCTCAATTTTAGTTACACTAACCCTCCTATCCTTAACTGCAGTCACAGAATTGGTCTTCTTCTGTACCACAGAAAACTGTTCCTCCTTGTGACTTTCTTGAACAACAGTACTATCAGAGGCAGGAAGACTGTCCCCCCTCCCCATCCCTGGTTTCCATTCAGGCAAGGCAGACTTTAAACCCCAAACATCCTCCCATGAAGAATCAGGTGTCCACACTTCTTGTTCTTTCTGCTGCTAGCCTGCAGCTGATAAAGCAGCTTGTGGAGTCCAGGAGCTATCATGTTCCCCCGCTGCCAACATACTTTCAGATAAACCTTGTTGTTCAACTCCCACATCCCGTTTTGGAAAATTCTTAAAGGCTTTACTGTCATTGGGAAAGTTAAATTCAGTCACTCCCTCCTGCTGCCCATGTTTTGCTTGAAAAATAACAGGTAAACCTTTAGAGTCAGCCATCCCCTTTGGGTAAAACACAAAGCCTGAGTCTTTAGATATAGGGATGGTTGGAAAGTTATGCAGCTTATTTTGTTTACTTACAGGACGCGAGGTTGTAGAAGACCGGCCATTACCTCTCGCTCCTGCATCCTGTCCCTCTGTATCTGCAAGCCGAAAAATTTCCTCCTCAGGTACATTTCTCTGTCTCCGACCTCCGGATCCACTTTCTTCTGTTTCGACTCCAGAATCCTTTTGGTTAGGACCACTAGCATTGGAAATGGGTCTAGTGCCTCGGCCGCCATTACTTCATGGTGCGGTTCTTCTGCCGGTTTAAAGGAACCGCATCGTCTTTTTAGATTGCTCCGTCTGAATGGGGTCCTCCGCAAGAGCTGCCTTAAAGGAACCCCTCTCCTTACGAATTACCTCTGCCTCTTTTGCTCTCTCTGCAAACAACGACTCCTGCTCAATAAAAGGTATACATGATGCTGCCATAAGACCGCTACCGTCGCGGTCAGTCTGCTCTGCGCTCACCAGCGCTCTCGCCACCTCTTCCTGCAGCAACTGAGCCATGATTCACTCAGTCACCACATTGCAACGCCCTTACTCCCCCTCTGGCCACTCGGACAGCAGCACAGTAGGGGAATTTCCCAGGTGTCCTGGCCAGATTTTCCTCATTCACTAAAAAAAATACCACCAACAGCTTAATCTGGTTCAAGGTCAGTTGGCATTCATCTGTATCCCCCTCCCCCGGGTCGTGCCTGAAAATGGGCAGGATTTGTCTAGTGCACTTACCCGGTCAACAAAAGCTAAAAAAAACAAAAATGACCACTTGTTTGGACCATGCTCTCACCACACCAGCAACCAGTCCTTCAGAGGGCTCAGCAGGTGATCCACATCCTCCCGGTTACCATAAGGCAGCTCATCCGTCTTCCCTTTCTCAGCTTGTGCGGTTCCAGCCAACCGCAAATCTGCGCTGAAAAAACTCCCATAAAGCTCCAACGGCTCCTCAGCAGATCCCCAAAGAGTTTGCCCCCTGTCAGGAGTCAGACAGACATTCGACATGGCCTTTCAGAGCAACCCATCGTGAAAAGAGGAATAATCACACAAATTGCTAAAAAGTTACAAAAGTCCCAGCGTATGGGATCAACAGCAAAAGCGTGAATATAAAAATGCCTGTTAGCGGTGTTCCTACCGCTAACAGTTTTGCATTAGAAGAGCTTATTGCCAACGTAATAAAATGGATCAAACAGCATTTGACCCAAGCCCCTAAAGAAAAAAATATTGCTACTCCCGCAAAACTACCTCACATCTTGAACCCTTACTAAAACTTACTACAGCAAAGCAAAAAACAATTAAACAAATAAACAGAGTAAAATAAAATAAATTAGCCACTCTCTTTTTTGTGTTTTGTCTAGTGGCTCAGGCAGCTCACACACAGCCGCCATCTTGCCGTCCCTGCATCAGTATAGACAGAAATCTAATCAGTTTTCCCAGGGTAGGGGTGGGCTTGTGTTTTCCAGCTAATGTCTTTTCAGCGCCTGGTTGTCCCATTTTTAAATAAAAAACTCATTGTAAATATAAGACAGCGGCATATCATTACCTCTAACAACAACAACAAAAAAAAAACCTCAAGGTATCATTCAGTGCTTTGCTGCTTGGGGTGTCCGGAGTACTTCCTGATAGTAGGAAAACTGCAGGTACCCAGGAAGCCACCTTTGAGTCATGCTAGTCCCAACTCTTTCCTTGGACAAAGAAGAGGAGGGAGTTCTTTTAATTGATGAAACTACTTGTTCTGCAACTCACTGTACCCAGTGACCACCAGGAAAATCCACAGGATCGCTAGGGTGGCAGGAGATGGGAAGGAAGCTAGATGTTACTCTCCACCTGGTGAAAAGTGAACAGGCATGGGATATGGGATAGGGTAAGAGAACTGCAGAGTAATTTTAGGGAGCTGGAGAGAGGCCTTAAGCAGGAAGCATGCATGGTGATGTTTGCTGAGATGTTATCTGTGTACGGCCAGGGAGGGGAAAGTGGACACTGCGCACTAGGGCTTTTAACAATTGGTTAAAGGCATGGTGCATGGAGGAGGGCTTCGTCTACTAGGGACGGGGCCAACCTGGGAGGATCTGGGCCTCTAAAAAGGAGGGTGTGCATCCTTTCAGGAGGGGCACCACAGTCCTTAGTGGGAAGTTGAAATGTTTGTTTATTTAGTTTTTTTGAACTTTATTATTTTTTCAATAACATACCATTGAAGACACATATAGCATACAGACCATAGTATTTTCCCAACTGGTACTCAAGTACCTTAATACAAGAAGACGTATGCATATGCTATATTGAATTATGACATTGAGGGAGTTGCTAAAGTTTAACAGGTTACAAAGTAAGAACAACCTAGATTTTGCTGCAGAAAAGAGTCCAGGAGCAGCGTGGCTTGCACTAAAATTAGAAAATGTCCCGCATCCAACCCCAAAATAAGCCTCCTCGCTCATATCGAGCATATGGCACCATGCTTCATATCTAGCAAACTTTTAGACTATAAAATATACATCTGGAGCAAGAAACTTCTACTAAAAAATTTTAAATTTGAGAGATTTTACAGCCGCTCTCAATATTTCTCCGAAACACATAACTGAAACAGCAACATTTAGAACATTTAGGTCGGCAGAGAAAAGGATTCAAGAACACTGTGACTTGGTGGAATTGTCACCTCATGATTTATTATGCTACGTAGGTAGCTAATATCAGTGGGAGAAAGTAAAAAGAAGTGTAAGTCAGTCATTTAGGTTTCCCCATCATCCTCATCCAGAATGCTATCTGATTGTGGGACAAACCTGGCCGACCATTTTCCAGCTTCCACCGGGACTCCAAAAATGTAGACTTTTCCCTCGAAGACGATGCGGAAGCGGGCTGGAAACACAAGGTTGTGTACATGCCCGCTTCTCTGAGGGAACGCGGCACACCATCCAACTTCTTGTGATGTTGCCTTGTTGCAAGACTGAGGTTGGGGAATAAATAAATCTGCCTGTCCTCAACCAGTATAGGGGCCGCTCTTTGAGCTAGTGACAAAATTCTGTCTCTCTCCCCAATACCTGATGTTACCAGCATAAGGGTACGAGGCTCCTCTGTTTAACAGCAACCTCTGGGTGTAACTCTATACACTTTCTGTAGCCCTTGAATTGAATCTTGGCCTGATGGAACCAACTTTTCATTGAGAAATTCAAGTAAAGCCATCATCGGATGATCCCCCTCGAACCCTTCAGGTAAACCCAATAAATGTAAATTCGCACTCCTGAGCTGGTTCTCTGTCGTTTATAGCCTGGTACAGAAGAGCTGTAACTCTCTGGACATTAACGTGGCGGCCCCAGTGGCTGAATCAGCCCGTTTTGTTACATCCCCAAGTTCTGTTTTAAGACCCTACACCGAAGCTTCCAACAGAATCACCCAGCCATTGAAGGAGTCCATTTTCTGGGAAAGGCCAGCCACTGAGGTAATAAGGGTCTGTATTTTTTTACCCTAGCGTTGCAAGTGATTCATCCTTACTTGCCGAGGTTGTTGCAGGGTCCTCTAGGCCCGACTGTGAGGTCAGGGCCGTGCCAGTACTTTTCCCACGTTCTACAGCGCCAGCTCGTCTGTCCCATTTGGGATTCCCCATTTTGGGTAATTCAGTGTTCACAAGACTGATCCAGCTGTCCAAAAATGTAAATTCTGGGCTGGATATTCAAAAGGGTTCCACCATGCGCAATGGGGTTGCACCTGTGCAAGTCTGAAATTGCGCCATTCTGCGATATTCAGCAGGAGGCTGTTGCACCCCCCCAGGTCATGCTGAGCAACAGCGCAATGCTATTGAAAGCATGCTCAACCGAGGGTGAGGAACCATGCATAAACTGCCCAGCCCGATATTCAGACGGGCTGTGCAGAGTTGTGCAGGCGCAACCCCCAACCTGCGCCTGCACAACTTTGAGACACAGAAAAAAAAGGAGTAAGTCGAGGGCCACCCACAAGTGAGCTGCCGCATTGCAGGGCGCAACACAGCAGCTGCCACCTGTGGGTGGCCCTCCACTCCTGAGCCCCTGCAGCCCGATCGCAGGCATAATAGTATAGTAACCTCCCGGTAGCCGATCACGGGCAGAACATAACTGAACAACCCCCACTGGCCCGATCATGGGCAAAATAGAAATGAACCCCCACTGGCGATCAGGCATAACGAAATACCCCCCACTAGCCTGATCGCGGGCAGAACGGAGTTCAACCCCCCAAGACTAATATCCCTGGTGGTCCAGTGGACCATGAGCCCGATCGCAGGCATTAGAGTCAACCCCCCAAGGTTCATTTCCTCAGGATCTAGTGGCCCCACCATCACAGCTCCCCCAGTCAGCCGGGCGGCAGCAACACCCCACCCACCTGCCATCTGACTGTTTTACGGTATGGGCTGCACGCCCATTGGCTCATGCTTGAACTAGTGGGCGTGCAGCCCTACTGAGCAGTCAGTCGCGGGCGGGCGGGGCGGCAGTGGTGGGTGCCGCCGGCTGGCGGGGGCGGGTGGTGGGCTCCATGGGGGCCACTGATCACCAGGAAGTTGGACCGGGGTTGACTCTTAATGCCCGCGATCGGGCTCGCTCCACTGGACCACCAGGGATATTGGTCTTTTGTGGGGGTTGAACTCCATTCTGCCCGCGATCGGGCTAGTGGGGAGGGGGTCATTTCTGTAATGCCCGCGATCGGGCCAGTCGGGGTTCAGTTCTGTTTGCCCGCGATCGGGCCAGTCCGGGGTTTAATACTGTTATGCCAGCGATCGGGCCAGTGGGGATTACTGGTGCCCGCCATCGCCTGCAGGGGCGCTGTCCCCGACGGCTGCTGCGCAGGCGCCAGGCTAAGTTGTCATGGATCGGCACCTGCATGCTAATGGCATGCAAATGGGGTCGGCAGATGCAAATGGCCCCTGCGCCTTTGCATAACTTATGGCCCCATTTGCCTCGTCACCTTTGAATATCGGAATTTGGCGCATGGCGCAATGGAACTTGCACCACCGCATCTTGAATGCTCCACTCTGACTACTTGGCGGTGGCGCAAGTTCCATTGGCGCCATGCACAGTGGTTGTGGTCGGGGGAGAGTTCAAAGGAGTTGCTCAATAGCGCAACTCTGTTGAATATCGCCCGCCACACCCCGCGCAACTTTTGAGCAGTGCAGGGCTTTGCGCCACAGAATGGCGACGCGTGAATATCCAGCCTCTGTGCCCAAATGTAAGGTTTTTTTTTTTTTTTCCAGTTTTGTGAAACGAAAGCAGAGCTGTTCGTTTCTGCTTCCATCTGGCTCGGGCTCCACAGCGCCCCCCTGTTTATTTAGTTTTTGATAACCGGGTAAGTGCATTAGACACAAGTGACTATTTTCAGGCATGACCCGGAAAGTTACAACATCAACAGGGGAAAACAGTTGTGATATAGTACAATATAAGAGTACAACATATTAAGGATACAAATCAGATGGATAACAATTTGAGTATTTGAGGTGACGGGAGAAAAATTCCAATGTATTTCTTATCAGAAGTGAAAGCAAGTGCATATTGTACTATCGCATTGAAGGATATAGTAAACATGGATAACAGTTTGAGCAGTTGGGGTAACCAGGAGACAATACAGACAGTTCACATATCAAAGTACAGTGTAGATAAGTGCACATATAACGGTTGATTATGTTACTTGAATGAGCATTTAAACTACCGGGGGGGGGGGCTGTAACACCAAGGCATGTAAACAGTTGCTGCCCCCCCATGATGGAGCAATAAGGATGGAGGGCCCGAGAGGAGGAAGCTCCCCCAGGGCAAGGATGCATGAGTAAAAGGGCAAGAACAAGTCAGAGTACAAGAGGGGTATAAATAAAGACTGCAATAAGCGAGGAATAAGAGGAAATGGGGATGATGATAAGGGAAGAGTTGGGTCAGAGGAGCTTCAGGAAGAAGCATAGGTGGGGGGAGAAAGCAGGGAGGCATGTAAGGAGGGAGTAGGGTATTGAGAGTCATGTGTTCCAGTGCTAGGAGTCTGAGAAATAAAATTCCGGACCTGGCTGGAAGCCATCATGGAGGAGGCCAGCCTGGATTTGATGGCCATAACAGGGGCATGGTACACTGACAGTCATGACTGGGATATGGCCATAGCAGCCTTCTCTCTGTTCAGGAGGGATGGGGAAAGAGAAGAGAGGAGATGGGGTTGTACTATATGTGAGGGAGGGGAATCGGTCTATGGAAATACAGGGGCGCCCAGTGGAAAAGGAAAGGCCGGAGGTTCTGTGGGTCATCCTAGAGATGGGAGCAGGGGCAGCTATCTGTACAGGGGTGGTATACAGATCTCCAGCACAGGTAGAGGAGCTGGATAAGGCCCTGGGGGAAATGAGACATCATCAGGTTGGCAAATAAGGGGGAGGTGCTGCTAGTCGGGGACTTCAGTCTGCCAGATGTGAATTGAGCCTCCCAGCTGCAGCTTTGGCAAGGATCAGGGCCGTCCTTGACTCCCTACAAGGGGATGTTTCTCAGGCAGCTAGGGATGGGGCTGTGCTGGACCTGGTGCTTACAAACCGGGACATCATTGCAGACATCACAGTGGGCAGTCCCTTGGGTACCAGTGATCAACGAACAGTGGGGTTTAACATTAACATGGGAGCAGAGGCAAACCACACGAGGATGAGGGTCCTGGGTTTTAGGAGGGCGGGTTTTAAAGAAATGGGAGACTGCCTCAGCAACTGCCAAGTAGGGGGAATTGCCAGGGAAGGTTAGAGGAACAGTGGGGGGGAAAATACGGGAGGGCATAATTAAGGCAACCAGCCTCTGTGTGAAAGAAGTGAGTTAAAGGAAAAAGAGACTGTTATGGTACTCAAGGGACGTGGCCATGGTGATGAAGGAAAAAATGGTGGCATTTAGGAGGTATAAGGAAACGCAGAGGGAGGAAGACAGGGAGAGGTGTGCTGGGCAAAATGGAGGGAAACGGGTAAGGCAGTGAGGAGGGCAAAAGCACAAACCGAGGAAAGGCTGGGCAAAGGGATTGCAGATGGGGAAAGATTTTCTTCAGGTACATAAGTGAGAAGAGGAAAGCAAGGGGAGGAGTAGTGCACAGAAGGGGACCTAGGAAAAGCACACATTCTAAACAGGTACTTCTGCTTAGTATTTACAGTGGCGGGGGTGGACCATCAGGAAGCAGCAGGAACAAGGGCGATAGGGAGGAACGTAGTCCGCTTGCAGAGGAGAGAGTCCTGAAGTGACTGGCATCTTTGAAAGTGGACAAGGCTATGGGACCGGATGAGATACACCCAAGGGTAGTAAAACAACTCTGGGAGGTTCTAGCTGCCCCGCTGCCAGCCTTATTCAGCAGCTGACTGGAAACGTGCATGGTTCCAGAGGCCTGGTGGAGAGCGGACGTGGTCACTGTACATAGGAGGAGCAGCAGCAGGGACGAGGCTAGCAACTATAAGTCTGTTAGCCTCACTGCAGTGATGGGGACATGAATAGAAAAACTATTAAAGGAGTCATTAGTTGAGCATCTTGAATCAAATGGGCTGCATAGGATTCAAGGGGGGGCATGCCAGGTGTAGCTGATTGAGACAGGGTGACTAAGGAGATAGATCGTGGTAGGGTAGTGAACTTGGCCGATCTGGACTTTAGCAAGGCCTTTGATACTGTGCTGCACAGGAGACAAGAAACGGAGCAGCCTAGTGGTGAGATCCAAAGTGGTGAACTGTGTTTGAAACTGGTTAACAGACAGAGGGAAGTGGTTAACGGCACTCACTCTAAGGATGGAGGAGTTACCAGTGGGGTGCTGCAGGGCTCAGTACTGGGAGCGGTCCTCGTCAGTGTCCTTATAAGTGATATTGCAGATGAACTGGAAGAGAAGGTATGCCATTTTGCAGATAATATCAAAAATCTGTAATAGGCAAGACAATCAGGAGGAGGTGGAAAGAATGAATAGGGATCTTGGGGAAACTCGGAGTGGTCAAAAATATGGCACTTGGAGTTCAGCACCAAAACGTGCGAAATTATGCACCTAGGGCATAGGAACCCAGGAACTGAGTAGGTTCCATGCGGTAATGGCGATCGCAAAAGGGCGAGGATGAAAACGGTGAAGGGAAAACAGTGTGGCCACATAGGATGACTGGCAAAAAACAACAATCGCCGAAACGGTGACAGCAGTGCCACAGTGACTTTCTATGGTGGCTTTGCCACCTGCACCCCTCTTTCTAAATATAATTATCTCTGGGCCAGTGTTCCCATTTACCCCCATGTACCCCCATAATTCTGTTTAAAGTATGTGTACACCTCAAAAATGCTGTACAAATGGTAAAATGAACCCTTATAATTTATTTTGTACTCCTGGAAATTTTTGGAGAAGGTGCAGTGCACCCCCAGATCTCCAGCCTTAATAGGAACACTGCTCTGGGTGGATGCAACTCGGGGAAGGGGAAAAAGCCGTAGGTAACTCTTTTGGCGATCACTGTTTTTTTGTCACTCGTCCTGTGTGGCTGCACTGTTTTGTTTCGCCGTTTTTCATCATTGCCCTTTTTGCAATTGCCGTCTTCACAGGATACCAACTGAGTAAGATGTGTGTTGGGGGGGTACTGTTACTAAGCAGGAAAGGGACCTTGGGGTTATCATATCACAGGTGACCTCAAAGTGGCAGGGCAGTGTGACAAAGTGGTGGTTATGGCCAGTGGGATGCTGGGATGCATAAGGAGAGTTCTCTCTAGCAGGAGGAGGGAGTTGGTGTTTCCGTTGTGGTGTTTGCTGGTGAGACCTCACCTGGAGTATTGTATCCAGTTCTCGAGGCCGCGCCTCAAAAAGGATAGAGACTGGGCAGAGGAAATCCAGAGGAGGGAAATTGAAGTGGAGCAGGGGTTGCACCAAAAGCCCCATGAGGAAAGTCTAAGGGATCTCAACAAGTACAGCCTGGAAGAGAGGAGAGTGAGTGGGGACATGATAGAGATTTACAATTATTAAAAAAAATTATGCACATGGGGCATAGGAATCCAAGGGCAAAATATTGTCTAGAAGGGGAGGAACTGGAGGAAACAGAGCAGAAAAGTGGTCTGAGGATCATCATTTTGGATAGCCTGAAGGTAGGGAAACAATGTAACAAGGTGGTGGGGAGGGCAAGAAAAATGTCAGCATGCATAGGGATGGGCATTACAAGTAGGAAGAAGGAAGTGATCATGCCACTATACAAAACTATGGTCAGAGCACATCTGGAATATGGGGTGCAGTTCTGGAGGCCGCACTTACAGGGTGACAGAGACAGGGTGGAGAGGGTCCAGGGAAGGGCAACCAAAATGGTTCGGGGGCTTCACAGGAGGTCATATGAAAAACAACTGGAGGAGCTAAACTTGTACACGCTGGAGACAAGGAGTGGTGGTGGGGGGTATGGTTGAGACCTTTAAATATCCAAGGGGAATAAATAAAGTGAGGGAAGGAAGCATATTCAGGCTGAGTGAAAACAAAACAACTAGGGGGCACGCATTCAAGTTGGAGGGGGGGCAGATTTAGAGGAAATATGAGGGGACAGTTCTTCACTGAGAGGGTGGTGGGTCCCTGGAATAGGCTGCCAGAATGGGTGGTGGGGGTAGATTTGGTGAACAAATTCAAGAGGGTATAGGACAACTAAATGGGGCTCAATTAAAGTAACAAAGGCATAGCAGGGGTCGAAGTTAAGTTTTTCAGCCACTAGGGCTAGTGACTGGGAAAATCCACTAGCCTCACAGACTTTTCCACTAGTCCAGCTGATGTACTTATTGAAAGGTTACCTTCTACAGCACAAGCCTGCAGGGCTAGTTAAAGGAATATCTTACTAGCCCAACACAAACTCTACCAGCTGCTTGACCCCTGCATAGCATAAAGGGAGTAAGAGAAGGGGGAATGGGCAAACTGGATGGGCCGAGGAGTCCTTTTCTGCCTGCAGATTTCTATGTTTCTAAGTACCTCACGAGAGTGAACAGGGTGCATGAGGGAGTCTCCTTCAAAGGAGGAAGAGCACCAGAACCAAGGGGCATGAATTGAAGCTGGAGGGAGAAGTTAAAGAGGAATGTGAAGAAGTCAGAGTGGGACAAATAGGGTAGCCAGGTGGCCAATGGCTACTTAAAAAACAGGTTTGGCTACAAGATTTTGAAAGTTATTGGCCAACTTGGCAACTTGCCTACAAAGTGATATTTGAGCCCTTAAAAAGAATGGCTACTATAAATATTGGTTTGGCTATCAGATTTTGAAACCTAGTGGCCAAACTGACCACAAGCTCACAAACTGATTTGTCCCACCCTGGAAGAAGTACTGCTTCACTGAAAGAGTGGTAGACAAGACTTCTGGTGATGTCACAGAATTGATGGCTGCTTAGTTGGAGAGCTCCGGGAGCCACTGCAATATTTAATAAAGAAAAACCAGCAAGCTCCACATATCATATAGTTTTCCTAGCATTGCCGATCAGAGATGGCAACCAACAAAATGAGAGGCAAAAACTCTCACTCGGCAAAAATGAAAGCCCTGATGGGCGAAGATAAACATTCGGGCCTACTGCAGGACTTGCGCCTGGTGTCTCCCGTTGCCAGCATCGTGGATTCTGAAGAAAACATGGACCTGGGTGAACAACAAACTATATTTACAAAACTGGATGGTATCATTAACAGGGCTAGAAATTCATTTTAAAAAGTGGTGTACCGCACGGGTTACCAGTTCCCCAGATAAGGTATTCCATCCCAGAAAATGGTATGCCACCCCCTTTTTTTTTTTATACCTGCTAGAAAATGTCACCAACCATCAGTACATCCTTGTCTGACTAAAAAGGTAATAAAAGGCAAAAAACAAGTTCTAAAAATTCTCCATTCATTTATTTTTCTGTATTTTTTTTTTCTCTTTACCTTGTAGGTAAGGTGAACTTCCACTTTACTCTGTGCATGTACAGAAATAGTGATGCACAGAAAATATAGCAGCCAGGCATTGCATACATAAGTGCTTTTGCAGCACTGACTGACGGCAATCTCATCATGACAGTTGACAATAATTGACACAAGCAGCGAAAAACAGAAAGTCTGTCTGAGATCCATGGCAGAGTATAGACACTCGCACTACATAATAATGTGAATTACAATTTAACCCAAAAATGCAGCACAAAACCCTGGACAGTCATTTTGCTTTCAGTGATGACAGTGAGCTTATGCACAGCTGAAATGTTCAAGCAGCAATTGACATTCATTGATGATTGAGTGTCTTTTTGTCTTCTTGCTTTTTGTCTACCCCATCAAGACAGTGCTAAGAAAAAATGTGGCCAGTGTAAACAGAAGCTCGTGATTCAGTTAATCCGACATGATTTGTTACAGGACCGTGACAGTATGTGATAGTTTTAATACTGTGAAATGACCAATTGGCCAGATTTTACAAATTTAAAACGCCCTGCTCCTAAATCGTGATAGATTTTTGTAATTTTTACATGAAATCCAATTTGGTCAGAATGATACTGTACTGTTCGTTATCTAATTTTTGCTGTGCTGAGTAGTCCAAAAAGCCACGTTTCCTTGTCAGTGCATGGCCTCTCCGATTATTTTATTGGGAGTCAGGGCTATACAAAGAAGAGAAGAAAAATGATGAAGACTGAAATATACTCTGTTCACATACCAATCGGGACTACTTGGTGCTCAGCTGCCTACCTCAGGTTCATTCCAGGCACGTTTAATTGTAAGATAAAACAGTACCTGATTGGCGTGTATTATTTTCAGCTGCCTCACCGACTTGTACTTGACTGATGACTGTGCTACTAGGACTGGCTATCTGTGCTGCTGCTCGACAAGTTAGCATTAGTCTACGCAGCCATGTCTGTTATAACAAAACTGAAATTAGTAGAACAAGGACTGAGAGAGCTCACGGATTTGACAAATTAGACTGTACTGATCAACCTACATGACTTGTAAATCTGTTGGTACTATGACCAGGCAAAATTATTTTTGCCACCAAAAACCTGGAGTGACACTAACTAAGTTGAACTGTAGATAGCAATATGTAGGAAAAATGAAGCCATTTAGTCCAAGCAGGACTCAACAGTTGGGTGGCAAAGAAAGGCCAAACCTTAAATGTGGAGGACATGATCACAACAGATTCATGTCATCATCATGAGAGTACTCAGTGATGCAAGAATCCCCCCCCTTCCCACGGTTAACAGTTTCCTGCGAACTAGTAGTACTAGGGCACAACACTGACATGGGAGTACATTCAGGTTCTTCATCAGATATAACATGAGAATCATCATCAGACAAAAGTTTTTTCAGAATACGTTTCAGATATGAAAGATTCATCTAAATCTACTTCCGAGTCCGAGCTGTCAGTCTCTTTTTCCTCCTGCTCATTGCTTTGTTTTTTGTTCCGTGGACCATATGGCTGCAAAGTAGGCCTTTTTTTTTACTGTCTACTACTTTTTAACCAGTACTCAACGACTGGAACTGGATCAAATTCCTGTTCACATGGTGTATGTAACGATATCCTTATAAAGTCTATCAGACTGTCCTTTCCTAATGAACTTCGCCAGTCGGATTTTATTCTTTTCATTAGGCTAAACCCATGTTCACAAACAGCTGTACTTGCTGGTAGAGTACGAATTAAGGTTACTAGTCCCAAAATGTTGTGGCACTTGTCTTGGCAAGCCTGATGAATATCTGGCCACTTTGTTTCTACAGCATATGCCATTCTTTTTTTGGGGGGCGGGGGGACAAACACGTTATACCCTGACCTGATCTGCAGCCTGACAGTATTGAGAATTTGCTGATTGTTAGTGGTAAAAGAAGAAGAAAAATCACCTTCTCTTTATGTGATTTTTTAGTTTGGTCCACTCTGCTACACACGTGTCTGGATCTATGTTCTGTTCTGTGAGGACTGGTCTGAACTCCTCTACGACACCAGCTACTGCATCCTCCGCATAATCTGAAACAAATTGGAAAAAACTGTCTCACCTCCCACCTTGCTAAGCTAAAGATGAGTCTCCCAGTGCCACCCAGTCAGAGTTATTTTCCCACCCTAACACACCTGTCAAGTCCATATGGCTTGTTGGCCACTGTATAAAGTTCACAGTGTGGTTCATGGCCACCATAATGGAGTCCGGCTGGTGCACGTCTTCAAACCTGTTTGTGACATTTAGGATCATGGCTGTCAGTAGTGTGTCTCTGTCAACGGAAAACTGGTCCGCTTCGTCAAGAGATAGGGTGTGTCCATGGAATTCAGGTCCCTCCAAGGCACCCAGATTTCTCAAGTGCTTTCCAGGTCTAGAAAACATGGAAAAAAAGGAAAAACACAGACTTATCCCTCTGGCCTGACCTAACTTGTCCTGATAGAGATAAAACAATTTTTCTTTCTAGCTAACCAATCTGGAAAACAAAAATTACCTTGTTTTCAGCTTTACAAGGCAGTCCTTCAGGTCCTGAAGTGATTCAGACACTTCTCCCGCTGAAGTATCATTTGGTTGAAGAAGCAGGCTGACTTTTGAGAACTCTTCCAGGATGTCTGCCATCAGGTGAATGTAGCGTAGACATCTCCAGGTCTGCATGGTCTTCAGGTAGCCCTTGGCCTTCGCTGCTTGGTCCCCTCAGGATCCGCCAAGTTGCATCTAAGAAGACAAAAAATGGCACAAGTTGTTGCTTTAGTAGTTCCAATTTTAAAACAAATCTAAACTGTGCTTAAAATGGAGTCTGGGACAGTACATACCTATTGGAAGTGCAGCAGGATCCCGGGGTAGTCTGTGATGAGCACTTTCAGTGCTGTTAATGTGTGTTGTGCCCATCTGGTTCCTCCCACTCTGGTTGGAATAAGGCATCTTACTCCCGCTGCCTGACTGGACTCTCTCAGATTTTTACAGTGTAGAGGTGAAAAATGATAAAACAGATTGATCCCCAGCAGTAATTGGTCTATTTTTTTATGATACATGATGTTTTTTAAGACATCCTTCAGGGCTAACTCCAGCCTATGTGCATTGCAGTGGATTGTGACTAGATGAGGACGATCCTTTTTCAGTAGTGCGGCCACCCCCACTCTTCTACCGGTCATCACTGCTGCTTCATCGGTGGTAAGCCCTACCAGTTTGTTTTTCCACTCTGCTGACTCTGTCTGTGAGAGCATGGACTGATCGATGCATGCCGTCATTGATGCTGCATCAGTTTTGTGTGGATTTTCCAGGGACACAAAAAAACATCTGGCACACCCTTGTTAACTGTTCTTATGTAAGTTATTTCCTGTTCTTTTATACTGGAATCTGTAGCGCCATCTGTCATTACGGACATGAAGTCCGCATTCTTCACCACATCCACCAGCTTCTTACGCTCCACCTCAGCGATATTACTAATGAACATGCGGCATGATTTGTCATTTTGATAGGTTTCCCCAGTATCAACCCCTTTACATTTGTCAAGGTCATACATCCACTGGAAGTCTGTATATGGTCTAACGTGTTTGGCCAAGGCATGTGCATTTCGAATTAAGATCTGCACACAACGTGCCACATTGGAATTGAGCATTTCGATTGCTCTGTCAGTAGCAGATGCCTGCTGGGATTCGGCTACAAATCTAGCATCAGCGAGGGAGTGCTTCTTAGACTTGGCATGTTTTTGTAAAGACTGCTCACTGAAATTATTGCAGCCCCCTTCATAATGTGCTGATGTTGTGTCTGCAATGTCTGGGAATTTCCTACATGCTTTACAAAACATTACGTTTTTCTCAGGGTCAAGCTCAACCCAAATGAACTTTGTTACCCAGTGTTCTTGAAAAGTACGCACTCGTCTACTTTTGTCGTTAGCAGCATCTCTCTCCTTTTTTCTAAGAGCCTCCTTCTCTGCTGCTATGGTCTTAGGGTTCTTTACTCCAGTACAAAAACACCACGGCCTAGATATTCAAACTGCGCCATATAGTGGCGCAAGCCCCAGCGCCGTTCAGAATAGTTGCACAGGGGTGTGGCCAGGGCAGTATTCAACGGAGTTGCGCTATGGCGCAACTTCTTTGAATATCGCTCCCTGGCCACACCCAGAGTGCATGGCGCAGTGGAACTGCGCCAGCGCAAGTGGTCAGAATGGAGCATTGAGATGCGGTGGCGCAAGTTCCATTGCGCCATGCACAGCACCTGCGATATTCAAAGGGTGACATGCAGATGGGGCCATAATTTATGCAAGGTGAACGGGGGGGGCCATTTGCATCTGATTACGGCCCCATTTGCATGCAGGTGCGCCGATCCCCGACGACTTGTGCCTGGCGCCCTGCCAGGCAGCAGCTGTCGGGGACCAACGCGCCCTGCAGCCCGATCGCGGGCATAATGTTGTCTCCCCAGTTGCCCGATCGCGGCAAAACAGTGTTCCCTCACCCCTCCGGGTAGCGACCGTGGGCAAAACAGTATCCTCCCCACCCGAGTAGCCCGATCGGCAGAGGCACAGTATTCCCCACCCCGAGTAGCCCGATCAAGGGCATCAGAACCCCCAGTCCAATATCCCTGGTGGTCCAGTGGATCGTGGTAGCCTGATCAGCGGGCAGCATTCCTCACCCCAAGTATGTTATCCTGGTGATCTAGTGGCCCCATCCCACCGCACACGGAGCCCACCCACCCACTCCCCGTCAGCCGAGGGCGTAGCACTCACCTGCCTGCCGCCTCATCTGCTCGCTGACTGACAGTCAGAGTTGCACGCCTACTGGGTTCAGAGCATGAACCAATGGGCGCGCAGTCCATACCGTACAAGTCAGTCCAGATATGTGAATGAATGGGGCCCCGCAGCAATCGAGATATGCAGTGAGCGTCAAGCAGACTTATGATCACAATTTATTTTTAGCCCTGGGGTTTTTGCTGTGTTGCAGATTCAACTGCAGAGGGGAGTGAGTCGGTGCCGAGCCGGTTTTGTTAAATTTGTCCTCAATTCTTCTTGGCCAATTGCCCAGAATCTAATTTCTTCTAATTTGTTCCCCCCACAGGGTGAAGTCTGCCCAGTAAAGAAAATAAGCTGCACAATAAAGCCAATGAACTGTTACAGCCGAATGTGTTTTTTTTTTTTTCTTCAATAAAAAATTTAAAAGATGTCTGATGTCTTTTTTTGGGGTGTACCAAGAGAAAACCTCAGCCTTTTGTGCCTCACCAAATCAGGGACATTAGGACATGATTGCCTGTTATTTTGTGGCACAGTGCCCCTCCCTGAGTGAATCTGTGCAATTAATCTATCTCTGGGCTCTGAGTACTGTCAGGCATTTGGTTTTCCCTTGTTCTGTGCCAGGGAATCTGTGCCCAGAAAGGCTAAATTTTTTTTTCTGGCAGTGTCCTCCCTGTAAAAGTTTTCCCTTGTTGGCCTTTTTTGTTTATTTCTCCTTTTCTAGTCAGTCTGCCTAGTCTGCAAAACACAGCAAAATCTGCCCTCCGTTATTCCAGACCCCCCACTACTGTTTCATAAGCTCACCGACTCTCATAGTGTCACAGAAAATCATTCTGACTGTCTCCCATATCCACCCTCCCTCCCAAAAGTGACTGTACTGTTCGTTCCCTGCGCACTCCTGTTTCAGTCAGCGCCCCCCAATTTACCAGCTCGGGAGCTGCAGTGATGTTCGGAGAGAGTTCTGTCAGCGTGGTTGCCGCCCCGGGAGTTGGGGAAAGTGCGCAATGGCTCAGCCCAAGACCGAAATCTTGTCAGTGAATGCGAGATTTCGATCGGTCTTGGGCTGGGCAAACAAAATGCGGTATTCTGGTTGGCTGGAGCATCTTAGGAGCCAAACAGTCTCCGGAGCTGAAATGGGAGGAAAAAAACAAATCACATGTGGGTGCATGGAGGCCGCTCGAACCGCGCTCCTTAAAGTGGTATACACCGCGGTTTACCAGGGGGCAGAATCTGGTGTTCCATGCTAGGTTTTTTTTGTGTGTGCATGGAACACCATTTCAATGGAAATTTTGAGCCCTGATTAAAACACTTCACCAGGTCGAAGCATTCATTGCGGACCTAAGGGTGAACATGAAAAAAATAGACAACCGTACTATGGCAGCAGAGCAAGTGATAGGAACTCTGGCCGACTCCACCAGTCAACATGACGGAGTGATCCTCTATTTACTGGCAAGGGAGAGGGAACTACAGTCTAAAGTAGAACAGGAAAACTGTGCCCGTTGCAACAACCTTTGGGTGTACGGAGTTCCCGAGGACATGGAAAAGACCTTTGTTTCAGTAGAGGACTTTGTGCTGCACATATTAAGGAACATACTCAAAATACCAGACAGTGTGCCACTCTTGATTGAGCGGGCCCATCGCTCATTAGCACTGAAACCAAAGGAACAGTCTGCCCTCCCCCTCTCGATCATAGTGTGGATGTTGAACTATCAGGACAGGCAACTCGTTTTACAAATGGCGTGGAAAACCCAGGACTTACAATTAGACGGCCAAATAATTTTTTTTGATCAAAACTTCTCCAACCATGTAAATGATAGACACCAAGTAAGTCAGATAATAAAGCAAGCCAGGGAGAAGAAAATCAAAATAAAACTTTATTACCCAGTTCACCTGTGACTCCATACTGAGAAAGGGCCAACCAGGGCTCCAGATAAGGGGAGTACTGACCTGTTTTACTCACCTCATTTTAGGACATACTCTTCAGAAAATGTTTTTAATGAGTACCAGTACTCGCCCAACATTTGTAAATACCCCACACCCCAAAGAAAAGGGCTTCGTAACATAACTGGTGATTCAGAAGGAGCATTTTATTTCCAGATTTACAGCACTCATATGCATTCCAATTCTGTTTTACTCAACTATATTTTGAAACAAGTGAGTAAATTACTCCTATCTGTCAACATTATTTGGAGATTTGTCTGCACTTGATAAATTCTTATACTAAGGATCATACAAGGATTGTAAGGAGCAAGGAGGCTGGTGAAGCCCACAGGCGCTCTTGTATAGTACTGTGAATAATATTCTGATGTTTTCCCAGAGAACAAAACTGGTTTGGTTTCACTAATCACAACTTCTAAAGGTAAACAGTTCCATGGATTAATGACTCTTACTGTGAAAAAGAATTGTCTGCAAATGTGGCTAAACTGTTTGCCAACGAGTTGGAGAGGATGGCCCCTTATATTATAGGCACAATTTTTAAACTCCAACCCCAGTTGTGACATTAAATAAGGGTCTTGTATAATGTTGAATAGAAGCAGAAGATCACCTCTTAATAAAAACTACATTGTTTTTAAAAATGTACTTCTCACTGCACTCTGTCCAGACATTTGTACACATCTGAATTAGGTTTTACTTGCCTCACTTTCAAAATGAGGAGTACAATACTCATCCCAAAAAAATCTTATCTGGAGCCCTGGGGCCAACCATGTATGAATCCCTGAGGGAGGCCACCCCCACCCTGCGAAAGCTTGGCCTCTACTGCCCTGACCTGCACGCAGACATCATGGAGCATGAAATTGCCCAAACGGCCTGGTGCAGAGCAGGAAAACCAAAACGTACGCAAGCCACTACTGTCTCATGGCCATCCCATATTGGCAGAGACCTGAAAGAGCTGCTAAATGGAAAGAATAAAATCGGGCCGCAGGAGGAAGAGGAAGGAGAGGGATTACTGGGTGAAAGTTCTTTGTGAAAAGCCCAACAGCAGACTGTATTGCTTACCTTATGAGAAACGAGGGACATTCTGCCTACAGGTGAAAGAGAAGTCCAGACGGACACAAATTCCATACTTTGGGCAGGTGTCCTGTCAGGGTGGTTTGGTGCACGGCCCAACCCACACCTGAATTTCATCTTCCTCCTCGGGTATAGAGGACTTACCTCACGATGAACTACACAATGGTAGAGTACAGCAAGAGTTGCAGTTGACTCAGAGCAAATTCTCAACCAGTTAAACAAAAACTCCAGACTTGGGACATGCTGCAAGTACCATAAATTTGAAAAAACCCCAAAACTTTTTGTGACTGGTTACTTTCGTGGGTTGAAGATGGGGGGATTAGTCTGTTAATGGTTGGAGGAGATGGACATTACACAGTTCACCCCCCTTCTTTATATTCCCTTTCCCCTTTTAATTGAAAATTTTTTATAAAAATGTAGCTTTGTAGTTTTTGAGAGCTGTTTCCTATTTACGATGAATCACAGTGGACGATCAGTGGGAATATGGGAGGGTAATTTTCCAGGGCGGGCAGGTCCCAGCTTGCCTGCAGAAATTAAACAGCCGAGATGGTTACAGGGAACCCACTAAGAAAACCACATAACGAAGCCTATAATGGCATCAAGAGAATGCTGGTTTACACAAAAGTTTATTTTTTTTTAATTGTGCCAGTCACAAGGTGGCTCCTGGTCACTTGGGCAGTAGCCTAGACCCATGGTGGTGAGCTGCTAATTCCATCATTGACGTTACAATGCTGTAGATAGTGACGGTTATATTCTGACACGTTTAGGTCAGACCTGCACACTTTGCAGGCATAGTAGCTAACACTACACCCCTGAGTAAAGCAGTGCGTCATCGTTTATTTTTTCTATACCTAGGAAGCTTAAACAAGCAAGTTTTATTGTTAGACTAAAGTAATTCAAGGTTGTGCTGATTTTAAACTGTTTGCAAGTTTTTGGTGTTGCACAGTGTGACAGGGAGCTCCTGCCACTCTTAAGGACCGACCTTTTCTTAAACCTGTTGCAACAGTTCTTCTATTTCTTAACCTAATCTGTTCTTTACAATTTCTAGTCCATAAGGTTGGCCACCTATGGACACCCTCTTCCCTTTCCTGACTATACTATAGTATCCTCTTTAATTTTCCTTTTCCCTCTCAGGTCTTTGTACAGGAAGGTTATTGTGACCTCCGAGCATATGCAAAACAACAGATTGTGTTTATCATTGTTGGATTTAGTATGTAACAGCACTACTATGTCATAAAATACTTTGCTGTATATACCTTATGTTTATGAAACCTGTAAATGTTGCAAATACCATGGCACTAGGTGTTTTTGATAAAGGTAAAAAGTACTAGGTGAAAGTATATTATAGAAATCAAGTCAATTGTGCTACTTAAAATGCATGTAAATTGCTGTAAGTTGAGCAAGTCTGAAATGTCATGGTGATTTACATATATCCCATGATGCTTTGCATTATGGAAGTATGTGTGATGTTGTGTTTCCTTGAAACTTGGCTTATTGTCAATGCCCTTTGGGGTAACCAATGTTTCAGTGCTTCTGCACTGAGGCTCTTTGCCTTTAGCTTGTTTTTCTTTGAGCCACCACCACCCAGGCAAACCAGCCCCACATAGGGGTGGAGGCTGAATTTCAGCTGCTGAGTTAGATCGGAGATCAGTGTCAGTAGATGCCGGCTAGATGCAGAGAAAGGACATACATAGTCTATTGCTGCAAACTGATGTACTGAAGAAGGGATATGCCATTGATTAAGGTTATCTGTTTTATTTTGAATAACCATCATACACAGATTATGTATTGAAGTTGAAGTTCGGTGTCTGGTCCATCTGTTATCCCACAACCCCTCCACGCACAGGTTGTGTGCTTTACTGAACAAACATGGCTAGCTCATATCTACACAAGCCCAGTGGCTGCAGGTACAACTTGGTGCATACTCGAATGTTTGTTGGGGGCGAATAAGTAACCTTGGCTGGGGTGGAGGGGGGTAGTTAGATATGTAAGATGGACAGTAGAGGTTTCAGAATGGGTGCTCTGACAGTTGCGTCCCTGAATGTTAAGGGATGTACTTCATCCATCAGATGGACAAAGGTCCTACACTATCTTGAACAACTGAAGGCTGATATTTTCTTTCTTCAGGAGACTAGGCTTTCTGCTATAGAACATCCCAAACTGAGATGATCCGGGGTGGGAAGGGTGGTGGGGGCCTCCCATCTCTCAGGGAAAAGGTTGAGTACACTATCCTGTTTAGGAGGGATTTGCCACTCGAGAATATTACAGAAGAAACACTAGAGGGTAGTACAGGGGTAATTATTACAGGTGGAGGCATTCTCCCAGAAGGTACATTTCAACATTTGATAAATATCTATGCACCCAGTAGTGATGACCCTTCATTTTATATAAAAAAAATTTCAGCCTTGGGGGAAGGTCTCATTCTGTTGGATGGAGACTTCAACTGTGTCTTAAACCCTCGGGTGGACCGCTCCTCACAGATGACATCCACAAATAAGAACATGAGCCAGGCTGTTAGAGGAGGCATGCACGAATTGGCACTCCTAGATGTGTGGAGAAAACTACATGCTTCCATGAAAGACGGTACTTTTTATTTGAGTCCTAATGATTCTCACTCGCGAATAGACCATTTCCTCTGCAGCAGCACGTACTTGTATAAAATTAAAGACTGCACCATTTACCCCAGACTGGTCTCTGACCATTCTGCTGTAACTCTTAGCCTGCAGCTGGGGGATTGGAGTAGATGTGCCTTTTGGAGGATGAATGTTTTATTGCTGGGCTGGGAAGATTTTCACCCACACATACAAACGGTTATTAGTGATTATCAGAGACACAGTAAAATGGAGGGACCAGGCTGTAAATGTTTTTGGGATGGCTTAAAAGCGGTAATGAGAGGGGAAATAATTTCATATGCCTCAAGATTAAAAAGGCAATGTAAGGAAAAACAAAACACCCTAGAACTAAAGTTAAAGCAGCTGGAAGCCCTTTTTATAAGCAGGGTTCTCTCACCAGGTAAGAGATGACTTAAATAACACCAGAAAAGAGTTACAAAATCTGTTAGATCAGCAGATTGAATGGAAACTAACTACGTTATGCCAACCAGAAATATAATGAGTCTGGAAACAAGGCTGGCAGGCTCTTGGCCTTTCAGCTTCAAAGGGCTCAGGCTGATAGATATGTAAATAACATATTTACATGGCAGGGATGCCCCCTGTCCCCCGTATTATTCGCCTTGAGCATGGAACCTTTAGCGGAGCTTATTAGAACACACCCAGCCATAGAGGGGATCTGGGTTGGGGGGGGGAGGAGAACAAGATTTCCCTCTACGCAGATGACACAATGTTGTATTTGAGAAACCCAATGGAAACGTTGCCCATATTACACAAACTACTAACCACATATGGAAAAGTATCGGGTTTCAAAATGAATAGTGACAGAACGGAAATGATCTTAATTAGTGGTTCCTGATCCCCAGAACTAACACAATTAATTCCACACAGGTGGGTCTCATCCACCATTTGGTACTTAGGCATTTTAGATCTCAAGCAGCTGTATCAAGTTAATTATGGGAAATTAATTGGAGGTGTTCACAGATCTGAAGAGATGAGACCTTATTCCCTTGTCCTTAATGGGGCTAGTGGACTCTAGAAAAATGAAGGTGTTACCACGTTCCATATTTTTGTTCAGTTCACTGCCTCTGCACATACCAGGTTCTGAATGGAAAAAAATAACTAAAGCATTACACCAGTTTGTGTGGGGGAACAGAAAGGTGAGAGTTTCATGGGAAATGCTTCTTAAGGCTAAGACTACTGGAGGATTGGGACTACCCAGTCTAAAAATTTACTACTGGATGACTCAAGCAACCCCATGGGTAGCACACTTAAAAAGAGATCTTGACAGCACCTGGGTTATGCAAGAACAGGGGACTAACCCGGAGGTAAACCCCAGGCCTAGTCTTCGCTGGCTCCCCAGAATACCTGAGTAAAAAAAGAGAGAGAGCGAATCCATGGTTAAAACAAATGTATAGGGTTTGGGGTGAAGTAAAAAAACGACTGAAAATGGAGCATGCCGTATCCACCAGAACAGAAATAACACATTATATCCGCTTCCACCCACCGAGACTAGTCCATGTATTTTCTCAATGTGCAGACAAGGTTTAATACTTTTTAAGCAATTCCTTCACAAGGGCGAATCAAAACCTTTCAAGAGCTGCAGCTAGAGTTTCATCTCCCGACCACACACATTTTTAGATACATCCAGGTTACATCCTTCCTGAGAGCTGCCACACATTTGATAGAAATACAGCAGGAACCCCACCCCTTAGTGTTAACCTTATTGGACGCAGCATTTTGCACAAAGGAAACACACCTTATTTCCAGATTGGTCACCCATAGTGTGGCCTTTGTAGATTGTCCTGTACTGCAGCATCAGACAGACTGAGAAAAAGAGGCAAACATACAGCTGAATGCAGGGTGTTGGCAACAGACACGGGATGGAGTGTTTCATACTTCCACCTCCAATAACTGGAGAGAATTCCGGTGGAAAATCGTAATAAGATTCTTTAACATCCCAACCAGAACCAAACACCATAGTGTGGGCAACTCTTGACACATTTTGGAGAAAGTGCGGAGCAGTAGGGACCCACCGCCACATTTTCTGGGATTGCCCAATACTGCAGCCTTTTCGGGGTTCAGTGAGGGATAATTTTCAACGACTGACTGGACTCCAGGGTCCTCCTGATTTTCAAACCATGGTCCTGGGTCTCCTTCCCAAGGGGAGAAGAGCCGGTCGACAGAAGGCCTTTATAGGAATTCTGTTGGCGGCTGCATGCAAAGCAATTGCCACACGTTGGCTCACTCCAGTCCCACCCACACTGCTGGATTGGATTGATATAATAAAATAAATATCTAGAGTGGAGAGGATTACAGTAGAGCTCTGTTTACAGGGAGATACATTTAATGGAGTTTGGCTGCTGTTTATGAACTTAATAGAGGAACTGGAAGGGGTCTCAGTTTTATCACAACAGACGTTTGCCCAATGATAGGGTTCCCCTTTGCCACGTTGCATGGGTATTTAGGACAAAAGCAAATTAACACACAAGAACCAGCCATGAAATATTGTTTACTTACATTATTAGTATAAAGTATGAAACTTGTTAAATAGGGTTAAATTAAGTTAAGAGAATATGTTATAACTAGTCATGGATTGAGCTTAGGAATGTTTTCCTTTTTTTTGTTTGTTTATATGCTTATTTAAAAGTTTAATTAGATTTACAGAAATGAAGACTATTTTCTAGAATGAGTCCGACATTAGATAAAGCAGTCACCAGAAGATCATCTGGCATGAAGGACTGATCCAACATTCAAAGCAAAGATGTCGAGGTTGTGGACGGGGTCACCTCCTCCTGCAGTCTGAATTGATATAAACTGGAAATAAGAAGAAAATATATAACTTTAATATCAATTTGAGGAACTATAATAGCAGTCCAGTGATGTCTAATTTAATGTTCTGTTCTTTTTACCTGCTGATGATCAACTGTGATAACTTTGTAATGAGAGCTGTTTGAAATAAACTTGAAGCTTAAAAAAAGAGTGATGGTAAGGTAGCAGTGCAACAAAACAGAGGAAAAAAAGGATCCTATTTTTTTTTTTTCACTGTAAAACATTCCAGGCAGCTTCCAGTTTTATTTGTTGCTAAACTGTCCTTTTCCCCCAGAATTGGAGTATTTTATAAATGCTCTAATTTATTTATTTTTCACAAGAAGATAGATGGCCGTGACATTTGGCATAGAAATTGCGTTGTAACGGGCACAGATGGGCTTCCTATCTGAAGTCACAGGATGATTCATTTGTACCTTAAGCGGGTCCATGAGCCATTGCCCGTCGCTTGTCCATGCTGAGTGCATTACCTCTCGTTAGTTGGTGGCATGCTGGGATCGCTTGCTCCTGTTTACTCCATACGTAGTACTATATGCTTGGGTAAACAGTCTGGATGTGGTTGGTTGGAGAGTTACCGTTTACTGCTGGCTGTATCTGTACACAGTGTAGCGTTCTTTAACTTTTTGAAAGCTGGACTGTGTAGTGTTTTCCCCCGTGTTGATTATTTCTTTCTTCCTTCTGTGACAGTTTGTGATTTATGGCGACTCAGTATAAAAATGTACGTCAAACAAAAAAAAGAAATAGTATTGTAGACCTGGCAAGAGTTAGAAGAAAGAAAATAAAAATGCATGCTTAGAGAATACCTAGAAAAGTAGATTTGACTGGTATGCAAATATTTTTTGTAACTGTAGCTGGAACTAGCGTTTTGAGAAAACATTTTTTTGCACTGCTGTTTTAAACAGTGGGTGTTCAGAAACAGCTGAGAATACTGATGAAAACCTGAACCCAGTCATATTAAAAGCAATGCTTCTTTTTTTATATCACCCATGGATGAAGTAGCAGTGATCTGCAACCGGGGAGGGGGGTACAGCCTTGCTGTCCCAGTTTTTTTGCTCTGCTCCATGTATACCAAGATTTGCGTAATAATAAAACTTTATTTATAGCAACAGTGCTAGTGTGTGTTCCATTTTCTGTTTTTGTCAAGAGCACAACAGTTGGCGTTCAGTGACAAGTGCAGAATCATGCACCTAGGGCATAGGACCCCACGAACTGAGTATGGGATGGGGCAGGTACTGTGAGTCACTAGGCAAGACAGGGACTTTGGGGTTCTCGTATCAGATGACTGCAGACTGTCAGGGTAGTGTGACAAAGCAGTGGGTAGGGCCAGTGGGATACTGGGCTGCATAGGCAGAGGTATGTCCAGCAGGAGGAGGGAGTTGATGTGACTGCTATTATTGCTAGCTAGTGAGACCCCCCCCAGGTCACACCCAGAAAGGATATAGACAGAGTGGAGGCAGTCTAGAGGAGGGCAACTAAAATGGTGCATCAAAAACCCTAAGAGGCGAGACTGCGGGATCTCGGCGTGTACACCCTGGATGGCTGGAGCGCAAGAGCGGACATGAGGGAGGTCTGTATGTACTTAAGAGGGATGAACAAGGCACAGGAGGGGAGTCTCTTTTAAATGAGGAAGAGCAGCAGAACCCGAGGGCCTTCGATGAAGCTAGAAGGGGGGAGTTTAGGAGGGATGGGAAAAGTACTGCTTCATTGAAACAGTGGTGAATGACTGGAATGAACTGCCGGAGGAAGTGGGGGAGGCAAAAACTGTAGAGGGCTTCAAGCATGTATGGGATAGACATAGGAGAATATTGAATGGGCAGGGCGGAGGGAGGATCGCCGGAGACCATTTAGGGTCTGTGGAGACAGGCGAGGCAGGGACCACCTGGGCAGACTAGGTGGGCCAAGCGGTCCATTTTTGCTGAGTAATTCTGTGTTTCTATGTTTGTAACTCTAGCTCACAATTAGGTTCTATGGTGGCACAGGATTGAGTGGAGGAGTTTGCCCCCTCACCTTTGTCAGTGGTAGAAATTTAAATTTTGCAGCTACTCGCCAGTAGGGCAAGTAACTGGTAAAATCCACTGGCCTCACAGACTTTTCCAGTGGTCCACTTGATGTACTTATTGAAATGTTACCTTCTCCATTATAAGCCCACAGAGCTAGTTAAAGGAAAATTTTACTAGTCTAACACAGATTCTACCAGCATTTGGCTAGTGGGCCAGTGCCAGTTGACCTCTATGTTCTACAGCTATAGACTTGCCTTCCTGGTAGTCAGTTTTGCATACAGTCCTCAGAATCTGATCAGGGTGAGAAAAATCGGGTAGCCATGTGGACACTGAAAAACAACTGGTTTGGCTACCAGATTTTGAAAGTCCCTTGATAATTGGCTACCTCGCCATGACATGCTTTTCTAGCTCTTAAAAATGAGGGGCAATAAAAATATTGATTTGGCTATCGGAATTTTAAAGCCGGTGGCCAAACTCACCACCGGCTCACAAATTTGATTTCTCCCACCTTGAATTCAACACCGAACACAATTGGGGATAGGCTGTGTCATAGAGGTGAGACGCTAGGCTTCTGAGGAGGGAGGATGCAGGCTGCCCGGCATTTCGGCACCCCCTCCCTGTGCCATCTGATCATGGAGTGCCGTTGGCGCTGACTGTGAAGGCAGACACCCATCCCTCCCAGCTGGAGGGAGAAAGGACACAGATGTGGCAACTCCTGTTGTCATGTTGGCGATGGGTGTACCCACAAGAAAATGTAGGAGGGACTATAAAAAACAATAAATTTACATGATTTCAGCCAATCAGCGCACAGAGCCGCTGCACCTGTTATCCTGTGTACAGTGGTCTCTCGTATAGGAATGTTGGGAGTGGAAGATACCACTTCACATCAGTGGGGTGGCTGACGTTTTTTTAAATTTGTTATTCTTTGGTAACCGGATAAGGCCCACTACGCATAAGACCTGTTCTCAGAGGTGACTTGGGAGCACTTGTGAGGTGAAGCGACTTGCTCAGGGTCACACAGTGTTTAAGTGGAAGTTGTGGGAATCAAACCCAGTTCTGCTGGATGTACCAAGCTCATTCACAGCTTGATACTTTTAACCACTAGGCTGTACTGCCAGCCCCAAATGACTTAAATTAGCATTTGAAATACAAATAAAACTTCAAACTTGTATGTCACTCTAACAAAGTTGAGTGATTTATAATAAGTTACTGTACTAAGGTCTCCACAGGGTGTCTCTTGTGGTCTGAGACTCCTCTTGTAAGATTTGGGTAGTCAAAACTGCTCAGTTTTGCTTTTTGGTCCTCTTGTCCAAACCTCACGCTTGGATTCTCTTGTACCTTAAAAGGCACCCTTGGGAGCCCCTGTTAAGATTTAGAAGAGGACCAGATCAAGGGGGCTGAGGGCATGTCGCACTGCTCTAGACATGCTGGGATTGGAGGTTGCTGAGGGAGGCCCCCAAGCCCATCAAAGAGGAAAACCAAAAAATTAAAAAATGTTTTCTTTTGTTTCAGGTCGGATTCTGGAGAAAAGAGGAGAAGGAAAAGCAAAGACCGAGGTAGACCTCGCAAAAGCAAAAAGCGTTCTTCATCCAAGGAGAACTCTTCATCATCCCATTCCAGCTCTGAAGATGAGAAAAGGAAGCAAGGAAACCGAAGTCTGGCTGGAAGTGAAACGTCACAGTATGAGAGAAACACGAGACGATCTGGGTCCAGGTCATCTGTGTCCTCGGTTACATCTGTATCCCGGTCGCGTTCCAGCAGCCCTGGCGATGATGTTGGGCAGAGGCTGAGCCTACAGGAGCGTCTTGCACTGGCCGAGGAGAGGAAGTCGCAAAAGGAGATGATGAAGGCCATGGAGACACCAGAGGAGAAGCGGGCCCGGCGCCTGGCGAAGAAAGAAGCAAAGGAAAGGAAAAAGCGTGAGAAAATGGGCTGGGGCGAGGAGTACATGGGATACACCAACGCGGATAACCCCTTTGGGGATAACAACTTGTTGGGGCCCTTCATCTGGAACAAGGTATGATATTGGGAGTGGAAACACCAAGAACTGGGATCTGCAGAGATTTGACGGGTATGAATAAAAAGTGGAAAAGGACTGTAACAAAACAAATATATATGTGTGTGTGTGTGTGTGTGTGTGTGTGTGTGTGTATATATATATATATATATATATATATATATATATATATATATATATAATATTAAAGGGGAACAGTCAGCACCAAGAGCCCCCACCCACTTACTCATAGAAAGCTTTCAAAAGGAATCTGAAGTCCTGCCTTTATAGCAGCTTTTGATTTATCTTAGCGTACTGGCTGTTTAATCTAGTTCATTCTATTTATTTATTCTTTTATTTTACTGTATTTTATTTTCAATTTTTATTCTAATTAACTTTATATTTTGGCTGACTTTTAATATTGATTTTTTTTTTTTATTCCCATTTTAAATCCAGTACAACAAACTGTAGGGGAGTGGGAGGCAGTATAGCGCAGTGGTTTAAGGCTCTGAGCTGCAAACCTGGAGACCTGGGTTTGAATCCTACAGCCCCCACTTGCATACTATGTGACCCTCAGCAAGTCATTTAACTTGCACTCCCAGGACGCACCTGTTGACAAGCTTTCAGCCAAGTATGCTACTCCTGGTTAAACAATTGTGGGGAATAGGTTACCACAGCATCAAACAAATACATACATATAACAACCATAAAAACAAAAGAATCAGACCAGTTCATCGTAACTGTTTACAAGGGTCCAATGCATTAACTTATCAAGGGTGATCAATTAAAGACATTTACATTAAATAATCGGTAAATTGTTGTGTTATTCAATATGGTAATTTTTATATTTATATTATATGGGCACAATGGATCAGCAGCCTGGTCAGAGGCCGGATCTCCGTTTTCTAAGGAGGTGCATCACCTCAATCCTAGTCAGGTACATATCAGTTTCTCCAACCCTCCTATTCTGGGTTCAGGTGCAGGCCGTCCCTCAGGAGCTGCGCCTCCCCTGGGGACAAAGAAGACAGAAAGGGCTCCCATGCAAGAGGAAATCTCTCAACCTTACCCATTCCATATAGGACAGGCGATCTAGAGCCAATGTTTGTAGGGCCAAATTTTGCCACTGTAGCACCGTATTTCCAGAAACCCACGTATTAAGAATACAATGGCATGTCAGTATTAAGAGTACCCTAGCCCACCACGGCAATACTTCCCATTCATTTGGGCTCATTTCCTCTACCCCAAACAGAAGCAAAAAGGGAGCCCTCTGTATCTGCCACCCCATCATACATACATACATACATAGTTGCCAGCAGATTAGGCCTATCAGTCTGTCTTGTCTGCCCGACGCAGCTCACTGCTAATGCACCTCGGCTGCTCTACCACCCACCATTCCATCTCCTCCCTGTACTGCTCCGGTGATCTCCTTACCCCCTTCCATACTGTGCCCCTGTGCCTGTCCCATCTTTTCTTGAACCCCCCCCCCCCCACTGTTCCCATTTTTACTAAATCATTTCTGGCAGCGCATTCCAGGGTGCCACCACCCTCTCTGTGAAATGGTGACCCCTTGCCTCCCCCTGAACCTACCCCTTACCAGCTTTAGACAGTGGCCTGTTGTAGTCCCCTCTTCCCTCAGTTGAGCAAACCCTCCCAGCTTCCTCTGGTGAATTCTTCAGATATTTGAAGGTCTCTGTCATATCCTCCTAGCCCTCCTGTTCTCCATGGAGTACATGTTCAGCTCTCTGAGCCTATCTTCATATGACAACCCCTCCATACCACTGATCATTCTTATTGCCCTTCTCTGGACCCTTTCCAGAAGTGTGAAGTCCTTTTTAAGGCGTGGTCACCAGAACTGCGCATAGTACTCCAAATGTGGCCTCACCAGTGAGGTGTACAGGGGAAGTATGACCTCCTTTCTCCTGGATGTTATTCCCCGGCTGTACACCCAAGCATTTTGTTTGCTTTGGCCGCTGCCTTCCTGCATTGCTCGGAGTGGTTCTTTTTAGCATCAGTCATAACCCCCAGGTCCTTTGTCATTGTTGTTACATTCCCAGTTCTCGTGATATCTGCATATATTGATTTGATTGGTTTATGTGGCCACTTCTCTTGTACTTGTGGTTTGTAAGTAAATGCTGTGTTAGTGTACTGCATATTGTACAGTACTCGGAGCCCACGGGAGTGGGTGCTTTATATGTCTGCTGTGCTTTGCTTACTGTATAGTGTATTGTATTAGACTAACTTTGCTTACTTCTAGGCTGACATCTTCTGGTACTAAAAATCCCAGAATCCCTTGCAGCTGCCATCAGAGCAGGGCTGCAGCAGTGGGAGATTCAGTGACCTGCAGTGCATGCTAGACATTTTACAAGCTCAGATCAGTTGTTCTCTTCTCTCAGGGCTGAATAAGGGAAAGGGAAATTGTTTAACCAGGAAAGGCACACTAAGCAGAAGCTTGTTTCCAGGTGCGACCTGGGAGCACAGGGAAGTTAAGTGACTTGTTCAGGGTCACACAGTATGCAAGTGAAGGCTCTGGGATTCAAACCCTGGTCTCCAGGTTTGCAGCTCAGTGCCCCAAACCACTTACGTTATACTGCCTCCTTAGGACAGTGGGTTCAGCAAACACAAAAGATTGGAGCTTATAAAAACTGTAACATGCACTGCAGGCTGTAGAATCTCCCACTGCTGCTGCCCTGCTCTGAAGTCAGATGCAGGGGATTCTGGGATTTCTGGTTACTGAAAATGTCAGCTTGGAAATCGGCAGAATCAGTCTGATACAGTCCACTATACTGCAGTAAACAGCAAGTTAAAAAAAAATGTTTTTGCATGCAAAGTGCAAATTGGGACCAGCCCCACATTTGGGTGTGGGGCTCTTAGTGCTGACCATTCCCCTTTATATTATCAAGATAATCTGCAGCCTTTCTAATGTTAGAAAAGAGTGAAAACTGGATTTAGGGAAAGGTGCATAATCTTAAATCTTGGTCACACTGCAGCAGAAGGACATGCTGCCAGAGCAGCAGAAATAGGAACGCTGGTCAGTTTTATCATAGTATGCTGCAGTATATTGTGCTGCACAGTAGTCGTGATATTGTTAGTTTTTACAACGATAAATGATTGTCAGTGGGAATTATCATGATATATCAACATAGTGTTGTGACATCCCTACCTGTGATGCCACTAGTAGAGTGTGGGAGTGGGGACAAAAAAGATGCAGGGTCAAAAACAAGGTGCAGCAATGTAGCCTGTAGAGTGGGGGAGGGGGATACAGGGGCAGAAAAAGGGATAAAAAGGTACTCTGATGCAGCCAGTAGAGTGGGGAGGGGGAACAAGGGGATACAGGGGCAGAAAAGGGGATAAACAGGTGTGCTGATGCAGCCAGTGGAGTGGGGAGGTAGAACAAGGGGATACAGAGGCAGAAAAAGGGATATAAGGGTGCTCCGACGCAGACAGTAGAGTGGGGAGGGAGAATAAGGGGATACATAGATACTGTTGACTGATAAGGGCCTATGGCCCACCCAGTCTGCCCATTTGAGCTTGTAAGATCACTTTAAGTTTTTCTAGAAGTCTGTTGCGTCTTACCTTGACCGACAGGATTCCCTTATGGCTATCCCATGCATTTTTAAATCCCGTGATTGTTTCAGCCCCCACCATTTCCTCAGGCAGGGCATTCACTTGTCCACCACCCTTTCTGTGAAGAAATTCTTCCTCAGGTTTCCCCTGAATCGCCCTCCCTCCAACTTCATCCCATGTCCTCTAGTCCTAGAACATCTTTTTTGCTGGAAAATAGTGTTTTCCTGCACCCTGTTCCTCCCCATAAGGTAGTTGTATGTCTCTATCATATCCCCTCTCTCCATTCTCTCCTCCAGGGAGCACATATTCAAGTCCTTCAGCCTGTCCTCATAGGACTTGTGATGCAATCCCTGTGCCATCTTTGTTGCCCTCCTCTGAACCTTCTCCACCCTGTCTGTGTCCTTATGTAGATAAGGTCTCCAGAACTGGACACTGTACTCCAGGTGGGGCCTCACTAGTGTCTTGTATAGTGTAATTATGACCTCCCTTTTCCTGCTGGTGATGCCCCTGCCTATGCATCCCAGCATCCTATTTGCTTTACCTGCTGCCTTGGTGCACTGTTTCCCACGTTGAGTTCATCAGAGATGATAACCCCAAGGTCCCTTTCCTGCTTGGTGCATGCTATATCCTCATCCCCCAACTAATATGTTGTTCCAGGGTTTTTGTGCCCCATATGCATTATTTTGCACTTTTTTTTTGCGTTAAATTTCAACTACCAAACCTTTGAGCATTCTCCAAGCTTCTGCAGGTCCCTCCTCATTCTGTCTACTCCCTCTGGCATGTCCACTCTGTTACAGAGCTTTGTGTCATCAGCGAACAGGGTAATTCTGCCTTCTAGGTCCTGTGCAGTGTTGCCGATGAAGATATTGAATAGGACCGGTCCCAGCACTGATCCCTGCGGCACCCCACTAGTTACTCTTCCCTCTGTGGCATGTCAGCTGTTTACCCCCACCCTCTTGTGTTCTGCCACCCAGCCAATTGCCCACTCACCGCACTACTGTGCTGCCCACTCCAGTATTCCCCAGTTTGTTTAACAGCCTTCTGTGTGGCACAGTGTCAAACGCCTTGATGAAGTCCAGATAGGCCTCATCCGCTGCCCTTCCCGATCCGCGTCCTTTGTCACCCAGTTGAAACATTCAGTGAGGTTGGTCTGGCATGAGCCCCCCCCCCCCCCGGTGAAACCATGCTGTCTTGGGTCCTGTAGTCCGTTGGCAACCAGATGTTCCACCAATCTTCCACATTCAGTAGTGCTTCCATGATTTTCCCCCACTGCTGAGGTCAGGCTGACTGGTCTTTTGTTCCTCGCTTCCTCTTTGTTCCTGCTTTTGTATAAGGGGACTACATCTGCTGTCCTCCAGTCTTTGGGTACCTCCCCTGTTTCGAGTGGTTGACTAAAGAGGATTACTAGAGTTTCAGCCACCACCTCTCTTAGTTCCTTTATGACCCTGGGGTGCACCCCATCCACTCCATTGCTTTATCGACTCTTATTTTTTTCCAGTTCCTTTAGGACCCTTTCCCGTGTAAAGGGACTTGTGTCCATTTCTGTGCCCTTCACAGCCCTTGTACTCCCTTCAGGCCCGTTACCCTGCCCTTCCTCAGTAAAGACTGAGCAGAAATAGCTGTTCAGTATGTCAGCTTTACTGTTGTCATCCTCCACACTGCCCCTGTCCTCCCCCTTCAATCTCACTATCCCTCCCTTCGCCCTTCATTTTTCACTTATGTACCTGTAAAAGGTTTTGTCCCCTCTACCCACTTATTTTGCGATGCACTCTTCTGTCTGAGCTTTGGCTTCCCTTACTGACCTCCCTTTGCTTCTCCTGGTACTTCTCCCTGTCCCCTTCTGCCTGTGTCTTTTTGTATTGCCTGAATGTGATCCTTTTGGCTTTCACTTTTTCCGCTACCTCCTTGGAAAACCATAATGGCCTCCTCTTCCTTTTCCCCTTGCTAACCTGCTTAACGCATAATTGTGTTGCTCTTGTAATCCTTGTTTTAAATATTGCCCACTGTTCCTCCATCCCCGATTCCCTCCCCATTCCTATTAGTGCCTCTTTTAAGCACGTCCCTATTTTCCCAAAATCTATCCTCCTAAAATCCAGGATATCTGTTTTGATTTCAGACCACAGTGACTGGTGGTCACTGTTCCCCAGGTGCTCTTCCACTGTTATCCCCATCACACTGTCCCTGTTTGTGAGCACAGGGTCCAGTATTGCCTTCTGCCGAGTTGGTTCCATGACCACTTGTTAAGGAAGGCACCTAAAGGATGCCTACAGGGGCAGAAAAAGGGATAAAAGGTGCTGTGATGCAGCCAGTAGACTTGGGGGGGGGGGGGGCAAGGGGATACAGGGGCAGAAAAAGGGATGAACAGGTGCTCCGATGCAGCCAATAGAGTAGAGAGGGGAAACAAGGGGATAGAGGGGCAGAAAAAGGGATAAACAGGTGCTACTGGATTGGTGGTAATTCAGGTGGATGTTAAAGATCCCATGGCACTTATTGAAAAAGAGTAGGGGAATTTCCCCGGTGTCCTGGCCAAATTTCCCCCCATTCACTAACAATACCACCAACAGCTTAATCTGGTTCAGGGTCAGTTGGCATTCATCTGTATCCCCTCCCCCGGGTCGTGCCTGAAAATAGGCAGGATTTGTCTAGTGCACTTACCCGGTCAACAAAAACTAAATAAATAAATAAAAATAAATGCAGTGCAGCCAGTAGCATGGGGGAAGGGAAACAAGGGGATACAGGGGCAGGAAAGGGGATAGAACGGTGCTCTGACGCAGCCAGTAGTGTGTGTGTGGGAACAAGGGGATACAGGGTCAAAAAGGGTATTAAAAAAAGGTGTTCCGATACAGCCAGTCACGTGGGAGGGGGAAACCAGGGTATAGTGGGCAACGTGAGCTATAAAAGACGGTTACGCTTTTGGCATATATATATCCTTTAGTAACATAGTAATGGTGATTTAAAGTCTGATGGGACTCTAGGCCAATTATGTTCAAGCCCCGCTCACAAACAAGAATAAAATAAGTATGTGTGTAGACCTCAGAGAAACATTTATTTATGTCTTTGATAACCAGGTGGGTGCACCAATCCAGTGGACCGCTTTCAGGCACAACCTGGGTCTCTAGCATGGCACATTAAGTAAGGCATATACAGGGAGCATGACAGTATACCAGGCGTCGCAGTTCGGTGAATGAAGCAAGGTACATAGGGACAATACAGAAATTGAATTACAGTAAGGTACAGTAAACAGGTCAGTAATCGGGTAAATACATAGTTACGGTCAGGTAATACACAGTTACAAAATAACAATCAGCAGAAGGTAAGTGTTTTGTTGTAGACAGAAGGGGGGAAAGTGCAGAGCCAGGGAAGGAGGTGGTGCCTCTAGAGGGGGTAAGACTCCGCAACAGGGGAAGGGGATTTAGGAGGAAGGGGATGCCCACTTTACCCGGGTGGGCACATAGACAATGACAGCAGAAAAAGACCACGGGTCCATCCAGTCTGCCCCTATAACCCTAACAAACCCGGGACCTATTGTCTGTACAGGGCTGTAACCCACACTGTCCACCCCCATGCTCCCCACCCTGCCACTACCACCCTGAGCAACCACTAAGCCCTTTACTCTGCCCCAGCCGTGTTTAAAATGAGTGATAGTTTTGATGTCCACCGCATCAGCCGGCAGATTGTTCCATGGCTTCACCACCCTATCTGTAAAATACAACTTCCTTACTTCCCCCGTCAGTTTCCACAGATGCCCCCGAGTTCTTGATCCACTATTTATGCTAAATAGTTCCACACAGTTTACCTTGTTCATTACTTTCAGGAACTTGAAGGTCTCTGTTGCAGATCCCCCTCAATCTGGCCTCCATTGTGTACTTGTTCAGTGGATTGAACTGATCCTCCTAAGACCTGCCTTGCTGCCGTGAATCATTTTGGTCACACTATGATGCACTGTCTGCAACCTGTATCTTTCCTTTGGGGGGGAGGGGACTCCAGAACCGGGCACAGTACTCCAGGTGGGGCCTCACCAGTGATCTATAAAGAGGTAGCAATACCTCCTTATGTCTGCTGTCAGTACCCCTTCCTGCACATCATGATTGCCTTACTGTAGGCCTTGTTACACCGGCTTGATTGTTTTAGAGTCACTGATGATGAACCCGAGATCTCTTTCCTTAAAGATTGTGCCCAGCATTACACTCCCCCGTCCAGTACTCTGTCCCGGGGTTCTTGTTCCCTGTATGCATCACCTTGCACTTTTTGGCACTGAATTTCAATTGCCAAACCTTTGATCACCTCCTTGGCCTGTGCAAGTCTTTTTGCATCTCTCTAACCCCCTACTCACTGTCTACCCTGCCCACAGAGCTCAGTGTTATCTGCGAAGAGACACATCTTGTCCTGGATGCCTTCTCCCATGTCACTGATGAACACACTGAAAAGGACTGGACCCAGGACCGATCCTTGTGGCACCCCACTGGTGACCTCCCCCTTTTCTGATTTGACTCCATTAACCACAGTCTTCTGTGGTCTCCCTTTCAGACAGTTTGTCATCCATCTGTGTCCTTCACTGCACCCAGATCCTCTAGCTTCTTCAGCAGCCTTCTGTGAGGCAGTGAGTTGAAAGCCTTGCTGAAATCAAAGTAGAGTAAATCCACAGCATGGCACTCATCAACTACCCTCGTTACCCAGTCAAAGAATATGATCAGGTTGGTCTGACAAGACCTGTAAACCATGATGCTAGTGCTGAGTCTGTGGTACACAAGTACGCCTCCTTACTGGCACCTCAGGTTTAAGGATCTGTATCCTGTTTGGTTGTCCAGAAATTTACAGAATCCAAGAAGGTAAAGAGAGGTGCTGCAGTGATCACTGAACTGAGTGAATGAAACAGTGCAGTCATTTTATATTATTGCATCAAAACATGTGAAGTGCTACCACAGACTTAGCACTAGCATTATACAGTTGAAATAACTAGACACTAATTGTGTTCGCCTGAAATGACCTGCATAAGTAGAGTGTGTGTGTTGTGTTGATAGCCAAGCCCCCTGACAAAGAGGTGTTTTTACCTCGAAGCGCTGGGGCTTGTCAGGCATGGTTCGTTGGATCTCTGCTGTTCACACTTTTTGTTGTAAATGCACTATTTGCACAATGTGCACATTAAAGCCACAGTTATTTTCCAGATGAAGTGGAGTGCATGTTTCTTTTGGTTTACTGGTTCTGGTTTTACAAGCACCCGGTCTAAACTGTGAGATCTGCCTTTTCTGTTTGGACTGCTCTGACGAGGCCCCCCTGCCACAAACCTGTGCTGCTTACTGTCCTGGAGTTCATTGCTCTCCAGGTAGTCCACAAGGTCCTCTTTGACTAGTGTATCCATCAGTTCACCCTCACTAGAGGAAAGACTGACACATCTGTAGTTACCCAGTTGCTCCTTGTCCCTCTCCTAATGGAACGGGACTACGTCCGCTACCCTCCATTCTTTTGGAATTACCCCTGTCTCAGTTGAGCTGTTGAATAGCCCTCCCAGGTGTTCATTAGTTCTGTTGCCTTAAGCACCTTCAGATGTATCTCATCTGATCCAGGGACCTTATCTGTCTTTAGGGTTGCTAGTCCTTTCCGAACCCTTTCAGTGGTAAATACTTGCTGCCTCATCTCAGGGATCCCCCTTGCAGTTGCTTTAATGCCACTCTCTGGCAGAGGTCCTCTCTTTCCTTGTGAATACAGAGCAGAATAGTCATTGAGAATGGCCGCTTTCTGCCAGTCTTCCTCAGTTACCCCACCTCCCTCTGTTAGCCTAGCAATTCCTCTTTCCGTCTTTCTTTTTTCCCCCTAATATAGCTATAGAACTCTTCCCCCCTCCACAATCTGCAGCTCTTTGTCTGCCTTTGCTTCTCTGACTGCCGTCTTGGTTTCCCTTGTTCTCTTACTTCCATTGTTTTTTCCTTGTACTTGGTGAAGGCTTTCTTTTAGGCTCTGTCTGCTTCCCCGCCCTTTCCAGAAAACCATATTAGTTTCTTGTACCTGTTTCTTTTGATTGCTGTTCTCATGCAAGAATTTGTGGCCCCGAGAATGGCTCCCCCTGATTTCCTCCACTTCCCTGATGCTGTCCACTCCAACTAACTTGTCCCGGACCAGCTCCCTCATCCATTTGCAGTGTGCCCTTCTAAAATCTAGGACTTCACCATTTGATGAGGATTTGCTTGTCCCAAGAGCCAGTTTGAACCATATAGAGTTACGGTCACTGGACCTTAGTAGCTCCCTTTCCATCACTCCTCCTGCCACTTCTGAGTTGGTTAGCACCACACTGACAATGGTAGCTTGCCTAGTGGGTTCCTTAACCAGCTGCTCCAGCAGGTAGTTCTGCAGTGTCTTCAGTAGGGTCTGAATTGTGGAGCTCCTGGTCGCTGGCTCATATCGATATACAGGGATTCCCTAACCACATTCAGCACTACCCGGGGAATTCCCTTGGTAAGCAGAAATGTGTTCAGGCTTATCTTGAAGACCTGCATGGTACTGACTTCATGTCCACGTTTTTTGCTGGTAGGCTGTTCCATAGGTTCACCACACTTTAACAGAAAAATGCCTTCTGACATTACCCTTGAGCTTACCATCACTGAGTTTTAGGACATGTCCCTGTGTCCTGCTGCAGGACACCTCTAATCAGACTTCTCCGACTGTTCGATCTTTTTTTTTTTCTATCTAGGTTTTTATCCTCCATGGCGGGATTGGGTGGCTGTTTCAGCCCTGTCCCTGCCAGCCGCAACCATCCCATATCTCCTCCGGTACCAGGGACCATTATCCCCTTCGGCAGGACTGGGAAGGGAGAGCCATCCTCCCCCACCTGGAATACAAATCCAGACTGTCTCCAAACTGCCACAGGTGTGATGGGCAGGGCTTCATATAGCCCGTCCTTCATTGTTCCTCCGATTTTCTCTCCTTTGGCTCCACGGACGTACAATGGGCACATTGTGCGAGCTCCGCCTCTGCAGAATTGCTTCAGGCACTCTGAATGCTGGCAGTTCCCCTCTAGGTGACTCGAATGCACCACCACTGAGATTCCTCCAGGTGGCAGTCAAGTGGCGAGTCGTGGAGCCCCCCCTTCCCTAGGGAAGAAAGCAGTCCTACGGATGCTCAATTTTCCCTCTCTTGGCCGACCCCTGAGTAACCCGAGTCCATTGCTGAACCCTGGTCGCCGGCGTGGAAAGAGGTTAGGTGTCCACGGTGCCTCAGCTCTCTTCACCACTGGGCCGGCAGTCAACTGTTTGATCTTGTCAATACCCTTGAATATGACCAAGATCAAGATCATGCCCCTCTCCGCCTCCTTTACTCAGGGTGAACAGGCTGCAGACTCCAGCCTGTCCTCGTAGTTTTTGTCCCCAACCCGATACCACTGATCATTTTAATGGCCTCTTGTTACACCCTCTGGTACTTCTTGTACTGAGGAGACCAAAATTGCACAGAATACTCCAGGTGAGACCTGATGGACCATGTAAAGTGGCGGGATTACGTCTTCTGCTCTGCTGGTCAACCTTCCCCGATGCACCCCAATATTCTGCTGGCCCTCTTGATGGGCTGTGCACTGTTCATCCTGCTTTAGATCCTTGTATATTGTGACCCTCATGCATTTTTCCTACTTGACTAGAGCAAGAGGAGTCCGGCATGGCATGTAGGTCCATGCACTGTTTTTTCCTCCCCAAAAGTAGCACGTCGTATTTAGCTACATTGAATCTGCGGCTCCAGGAATTGGACCCATCACCCAGCTTGTTCCGGCCCTCCTGCAGCTTGTTACCATCCTATAGGGAATCCACCACTCTGGCCAGTTTTGTATCATCGGCAGACTAAAGTTGCCTACTGGAGACCCCAGTTTCCAGAACATTAATGGAGATGCTGAAGAGCGGGGGCTCCTGCACGATCCCGTAGGGATGCCATTGAGTACTCCCGTCCACCATCACCCTCCATTTCCTGCCCCCAAGCCAGTTAGCACTCCCCTCTTGTGTATGTTTGGTGTGTGCTGCACTGACTTACTTTGCCCAGAAATGTGTCATGTGCCACAGTACCAGAGGCCATGCTGAAGTCCAGATAGATGACATCCCTGCCCCTTCCCTGTTTACCTCCCTGGTTACTGCCTCCAAGAAGGTGGTTAGGTTGCTTTCATACGATGCCACGCTGAGCAAGGGCATGAACCTTGGCCTCCACCAAGAGCTCCATTACTCTGTCCTTGATTAGGGCCTCCAGGGCCTTGCCCAACACTCGTGTCAGTCTGACCGGCCTGTAGTTGCTTGGGTCTGATATTGCCTCCTTTTTGAAGATAGGGACCATGTTGGCCACTTTCCAGTTCTTTGGCAGCACACCTATATGGACAGACTTCTGAAAGATCATTGCAGGTGGCAACGCCATCTGTTCCTTTAGGTTTGCTATGATCCTGAGGTTTATAATGTCCAACCCTTAGGACTTAAAGGGGAACAGTCACCACAGATGGCCCCGAACGCAAGTGTGGGGCTTGTCCCAGTGTGCACTTTGTGTGCAAAAACATTTTGGTTTACTTACACTCTACTATACTACATTAAACGGTGTATCAGACTGATTTTGCTTAGTTGTAGGCTGACCCCTTCTGTTACTACAAATCCCATAATCCCCTGCAGTTTACATCCGAGCATTAGGTAGCAGTGGGAGCTTCAGTAGACGATGGTGTATTATATTCTTCTTTAGGTTGGTTATCTCCCAAATTAAAGTTTGCTATGCACTTGGTAATTTGGTATATCAGGCTATTCATGCTAGGAATTCTTTTCCTTTAGCTGATCTAAAATCCTAGACTCTCAAATTAATTTACAGTCTAATCTTGGAATTATTTTGAGAGCAACTATTGATAAGGGAAAATCTGGTTCTCGATCTTTCTCGGCACTAGCTTCTAGTTTATGGAATGATTTGCTTTTTTGTCTTAGATGTATTTTTTTCAGTTAGTGGATTTAAGTTCAAATTTAAAAGTTATTTTATCTATCGATGTATGTAATTGTTAGATTTTTTTTTTTCTCATTTCTTGTATGTTATTGTTGATTGTCTTTCCGGTTGGACCTGAAAAAGGGCTTTGCCCAGTGTCCCTTACCCGGTTAACAAATTTAAAATAAAAATAAAATAAAAAAATGGTGCATGTTAGAGCTTGAATAATCTCTGATCAGATGTTTTCCGGTTCTGCTTTTCTCTGTGACTGTGTGTAGCCTAGAAAAGACAGCGGGACCAACAAACAAAAGAACAGAGCTTACATGAACTCGATTAATTCTCCCACTGCTGTGTGGAGTCCTTGGCGCTGACTGTTCCCCTTTAATGAGCTTAATGTTTACTAGTTAGTCAGCTACCAGGGCAGGCATGATGTCCAGTGGCTACATCATGACTTCCCCTGAAGCTATGGACCCTACCAGTGAGCCCCCATTCCCCTACCAGGGCCCTGTGCTAAACACAGAAGTGAAGTAAGCAATAACACACGATGAGGTGAGTTATCGCCTGATAAGACACGCCCAGGGTGTACTACACGAGGGCTGCCATACGAAAGTGCCTTATGCCACTGGGCGTGTTTTATCTAGGCGATAAACCACACCTCGGAGTGTGTTATTCGCTTTATAAATGGGCTGATAAGTAACTAGTTCATTATAAAAAAATAAAAATAAAAATAAAATTAGTAAAAAGATGTAAAGTGAGGTTTAAAATATTGAGTAAAAATAGTCCTCATTGGTCCACATTTAGAAAGAAAGGTACTGGTCAAATTATTTGTTTTCTCTCCTGTCAATGTATTTGTAACTGAGAGAGAGTCTCATCATATTGTATTGCTAAGGACACTTACTGTGCTTACTAGTTTGAATTGTAATTTTCGATTAATACCGCCATTATTGGGGGAATGAAATGAAGTTTATCAATATTTGTGCTAGCATGATTTGTTTTCATTGAATGGATAATTATAAAAGATCTATTTCTCATTAAATGGCTACATTTTTCATTCATAGATACTACTATAATATAAAAAGTAACCTGCAGTTTTGTACAGAAACGACGAGACACGTAGTACAACGGAGCGATCGAGGGAGACTGGGAGCAAGCATGTCCTCAGGAGCCTCCGTAAACAGCTTTTGAAGTGGTTTACGTTTATTACAGTCAGGTTTTCGAGGTAGCGCTCCTGTTTCTGGACAAAACTGCAGGTTACTTTTTTATATTATACTGGTATCCTGTAGATGAAATGGAGTGTTTTTGTGGCAAATTGATGTTTTTATATTGCCCATTTGTTTGATAGCACGTCATGCTGGCACGCGATGTGGTGATGAGCTCGGCAGCCGTTTTGAGGCGGCTAGGCTACATTTAATCCGAAATTTGGAAAAAGTGTTTAAAAAAACATTTTGCTGTTGTTGCTCTATAATTACAGGTTTTCTTATGTTGTGAAAGAGGCAGAGGTAGGCAGACCGGAGCTAGGTCACAGCGATGGATGTAGCGCTGCGAGCTGTGCCAGGCTTTGTTTCTGCTTTCAGCAGGCACAGCTCACTGATCCTGTGCTGTTGTTGGGCTGGGGAATGAAGGGTAGTGCCGGTTGCTGCAATACCAGGGATTAAGGACACGGCTAGGGGGGTGAAACAGCCAATCAGTGGCTTCGTTTTTTTTGCCCATTTTATAAGTACTGTTAAAGTATATTGGTCAGCGACTGTTTTTGAGGTTCCTACCACTGATTTCAGGGGCCTAACCTCCTCCATCACCTTCCTTCCTCCCATTGATGAACTTGAGGAAGGCGTTGATGTTGTCTGTAGCTCCTGCTGCTATCCTGACATCCAGCTCTTCTATTGCTGTTTGAATTCTTTTTTTTTTTTCGTTATATACATTTTTCTCCCTCTGGGACACACCGTAGGCGGCCAGCTCCGCCCTGTCCCTGCCACCCATGTCTGTCTACCATCCCACTGGTACCGCCGAGCCCCACTTCTTCCACATATTTTCCCCCGTGTAGCAGGGCTGGGAAGGGAAGGACCATTCTTCCCCACCCAGGACATACAATCCAGATTGGGGCTTCGGTGATCCGATGGTGGAGTGGGACTCAGGCTGGCAGGCAGGGCTTCATGGAGTCTGTGATGGCCCTTCTTCCTCCATTTTTCTCCCATGGTGTGGCACCGTGAGCGCGCGCACATGGAGGTGCGCATGCACTACGTAGCCTCACTCCTTGCTTCCCAGTCTCCGTTGCTGGCACCCGGTCTCCACTAGTGTCAGCCAAGGAGCGAGATAGACAATCCCCACCCCCACCCCGGGAGAGGAGAGCAGCAAGTAGGACGCTCAATCCCCTTCCCTGCTGACCCCTGACAACCTGAGCTTGCTCCGGAATCTGGATTGCTGGCGTGGCATGAGGTGTGGCATCCAGCGCCTCAACTCTCCGCACCACCAGGCCGGACTTAATTCTGTTTTTTGAGGCCCTCAGTGCTGTGCTGAACTCCTCTCTGGCCTGCAGGCAGTCTGTCACTTTGCAGCAGTCATTGACCTTTTTTCAGAATATGGTGCCAACTTACAGTAGGTCTCTTGGTGGGGGGGGGAGAGCATATTTTTGCCTCTTCTCCCTTATTGGCATTACCAGCCTCATGCCATCGCTCCACGCCCTTGGACATCATGTTCTCCATCATTGCAAAGTCTGCCTTTCTATCGTTTCTGGTTCTGGTGGCTGAGTCAGCACAAAGGTCCCCACTCTCAGGTGTGGGGCTAGTCCCAATGTGCGCTCTGTGTGCAAAAACATTTTGGTTTACTTACTGTTTACTGTAGTGTAGTAGATTGAATTAGACTAATTTTGTTTACTTCTAGGCTGACATCTTCCATCACTAGGTGATCCTTCCCTGTATAATGCCTTGGTCAGTCCGAGAGTTCTGAAGGAACTGGCGGACGAACTAGCAGCTCCACTAGCTGCACTTTTTAACGCCTCTCTGCAGACAGGATGGGTGCCTCCAGACTGGAGGGTGGCTCATGTGGTGCCTATCCACAAAGGGGGGGTCTAGGGATGATATGGGAAATTACAGACTCGTCAGCCTAAAGTCGGTGGTAGGCAAGCTAACGGAGGACTTCATCAAGGAGAAGCTTGGGAAGCAACTGGAAAGGCTGGGACACGTGGATGACAAACAGTATGGTTTTGTCCCAGGGAGATTGTGCCAGACCAGCCTCATAGATTTTCATGACTGGGTGACGGGGACCTTGGACCGACAAAGACTGGTGGACGTCCTATATCTGGATTTCAGTAAGACGTTTGACTCGGTACCCCACATCTGGTTGTTGACAAAGTTGGCGGGATGGGGTGGGAAGACAGTTGCTTAGATGGGTAGAAAACTGGCTTACAGGTAGAGCACAGAGGGTAGTGGTTGGTGGGATAGTCTCCTCCCCTAGGAAAGTCTTCAGTGGGGTTCCCCAAGGTTTGGTACTGGAGCCACTCCTGTTCAAAGCCTATGTCTCCGATATAGGGAAGGGGGTTAGGAGTAAGATGAGCCTCTTCGCAGATGACTCAAAACTGGGAGCACTGGCTGATGGGGAGGAAGCGAGAGAGACAGTCCAGAGGGATCTTGATACCCCGGAGGGTTGGTCAAGGAGGTGAGGACTGAGGTTTAACCCAGGGAAGTGTAGGGTGCTGCATCTGGGGGTCAGAAACCCAGGTCATGTATACACCCTGGGAGGGGTCTCACTGCAAGCCACAATGAGTGAAAGGGACCTTGGGGTGGTGGTAGACACCAGAATGAACAACACTGAAAACTGCAGAAGATCTGCAGCAAAGGCAAACAGGATTCTGGGCTGCATAGCCCGGGGAATAACGTCGAGGAGGAAGGAGGTGATCCTTCCTCTGTATAACGCCTTGGTCAGGCCGCATCTTGAGTATTGCATGCAGTTCTGGAGATCTCACCTTAGGAAGGACATAGCATTGTTGGAGAGGGTTCAGAGGAGGACAACCAGGATGATCTGGGGCATGAGTGAAAGGACCTATGAGGAAAGGCTGGAAGTCTTTGGGCTGTACTCACTGGAGGAGAGGAGAGACAGGGGAGACTTGATTGAGGTATTCAGATATGTGAAAGGGATTAACGGGGGCAGAGCCAAAGAAATATTCAGGCTAAGGAAAGGGGGCACAACCAGGGGCATGAGTGGAAGTTGGGGGGAACCTACAGGGGAGAACGTAGAAGGCATTACTTCACTGAGAGGGTGGTGGAGCCATCGCATGCATTGCCTGGGAGTCTAGTCGAGCAGGGCACAGTGGAGGGCTTTAAGAGGGGGTGGGACAGATGCATGGGTATACTGAAGCTGAAGTTGACCCTCTCGGGGCTGGGGGTGGGGAGGAGGAGCTAGCGCCCAATAGGGGCTGGCAAACGAGCAGACACGAAAGACCGTTAGGCCTATTCTGCTGGCTTTTAGTATGTTAGTATGTACTATAAATCCCAGAATCCTCTGCAGCTAACATCAGATCAGGGCTGCAGCAAAGGGAGAGTCAGTAGTCTGCAGTGCATGTTTAAGCAATAAGGCATGACAGGGTGTGTGTTATTGTTGGATAACAGCACACCTGGAGAAGTGAAGCCCAAGGTTAATCTGAGGGCTTTATGCACCCGAGAAATGCCGATCTTACTTCAAGAAACAGCTCTTGCAGCAGGTTACACCATTAGGACTGAAGCCGGCAGGCACCAGGACCCCACGGAAATTTTCTAGCTAGCAGTATCCAGTGGGGACCGCCCCCCGGCGCCGGTCCCACATCAGGCATCGTATAAAAGGGGGCGGTCCCCCAGAATCCCCAGTTCTTTTCCCACCGTCGACTCGCCAGCATCGGCCTCCTGGTCCCACTCTAGCGTACGACGACTAGAACTTTCCAGTTTACCACTAAATGTCAGCATCTCCAACTCCTTCAGAAGGACATCCTTCCAAGTGTGCCTGTGGCAAACAGATCCCTTTCAAGGATCCTCATTCGTCCTGCCTGTGGTGCTTAGGCCCGGAACACGACACCAAGGCCTGCTCCTTCTGTCAGGGGTTCAATAGTCGCACCAGGATCCACCGCCAGAAGGCACTTCAGGGCTTCCTCTTGGAAGAAAAGTTAAGAAGTATGGACAAAGACCCTGCTTTCAGAGGTGAGTCTACCTCTAAGTCCCACAAACACCGGGACAAGCATCGGGAGAAGGCCAGGTCCAGATCCCCTAACCAGGCCTCAGACTTGCGCACCAGCTTAGGCTCCAAGTGCTCAGACTGCTCTCCTTCTAGGGCTCGCTCTCAGGCCCCTCCAGTAAAGGTCAAGTCTTCAGGCAGCACTTCGGCTTCTGTGCATCCCATCAAGACTTCCAGGCCTTCGGCTTCCTCAACACCTTGCTGGGCCTCATCGAAGTCTTCAGACCTTCACCAGTCCAAGTCCTCTTCCAAAGCTTCTTCAGAGAGACGCCGGGACCCCGACACCAGATCGGTCTCCCGGCCTCTCAGGGGTTCAGATCCCCCTCTCAGGAAGACTAAGGACCTGACGTCCCTAAAATGGACGACTGACCCGAAGCGGGCTTCTGACCCTTCCTCGGACACACGCCCATCAGACCAGACGTCGGCTAAGCACCCGATGTTGGCTAAGCACCTGACGTCAGTGAGACGTTCGCCAGAGCCGAAGACTGCCTCCCTGTCACCGGTGGACACCGGTCGCCGGGATTCTACAGAGGAGGACCTGACATTGCCTGATGACCAGGCAGGCGACAATGAGGACGTCGGGCTTCCACTGGAGCCTTTGCCAATCCCAGAGACGCCCTCGGACCCGACGCCCGATACCGGCGACAGAACACCGGTGCCAGGTCCATCGTCCGGTATGAATATTCAAGAGGTCAAAGATATCTTTACCTTTTGGTGGGACACAATAAAGAAGGACATGATCCCAGTCAAACCTCCTCCTCCTCCTCCTTCACCTCCTACTCCCCCTTCTCCACCGCAGGGGCCAGCAGGAAGACCACCGACCCCCAAGGAGCACACTCCACCTCCTAGGGGAAGATCCAAAGAATGGAGAAGACCCCCTTCAAGATCTCCCTCAGGGTCTCCCAGTCCTAAGCGACCCAGACGTCGACGGTCCACTCCGCAGGGGGATGATTCTAGACCTGACACCTCGGATACCTCCAGGTCTCCTTCTCCAATCAGCCTAACATCAACTGACCCACAAGACCTGCCCAGGTCTCCTCCGGATGATCCCTTCTTTTCTAAGATCATGAGACACATCCAGGAGAACATGGGATAGGATTCGGAAGATCTCGACCTCGAGAGACAGCGCCTAACCCGTTGCCTTCGGCAGAAGGACCCTAAGCCTATGGTGGTGCCACCCTTGGTGAGACTCCTTCAGGACGTCACCAAGGCTATGGAAGGCCCGACTCCACCCCCGCGGTGCCGAAGAAAGCTGACCGCCTGTACAGGGCCCTGACAGAGGACCAGTACTTGGCGCAACAACCTCTGGCTGATTCCCTGGTCATTACAGCCTCTCATGACAGGTCCCAACGACCACAGCATCTGAGCACACAGCCACCAGACCAGGAATCCAAGCAGTTGGATGCCCTGGGGAGGCGCATGTATGTGGCTGCTACATGCTCCATCAGGTCCCTGAACTATCTGTCTCATATGGTTCCGTTTCAGAATGCCCTGTGGGAACAGGGTCAGGACCTAGTTGATAAACTACCGGATAGCGAACAGAAGGTGGAGCTCTTGAACCTCCTCCATACAGGGTCAGATGTGGGGACCCAAGTGCTACGAGCCGCATATGATTCTGCGGACTGCCCTCACCGGGGCGCAGCTTCGGGTGTCTGTCTCCGGAGACACTCCTGGCTCCGTGTCTTCGGTTTTACCCCAGACGTACAGAAGAGTATCCTCGACGTCCCTTTCAACGGAGAGGTCCTGTTCGGTGAACCCTCTGAAAATGTCATCACCAAGCTTCAGGACACCGGGAAGGCAGTAAGGTCTGTACAGGCCATGTACAGATCTAAATCTGGTTCCTTTCATAGGAACCAGAACCGTTTTCGCAGCCGGCAACAACGACAGCAGCCACGTTCCGGCCAGCAACAAAGGGGCACCTTCCACCGTAACGCCCAACCTAAATCTTCCCCAGGCAGAGGTCAGCGGTATACCAAACCGGCCCAGCCTGTGGGAACCAACGCTGCTACAGCATGACTCCTTCCCAGCCCCTGCCCCGCCTCTGGATCAACGGGCAGAAAAGGTCGGGGGTCGCATCGCTCGCCACATTTCAGGGTGGCAGTTGATCACCACCGACTGGTGGGTACTTCAAATGGTCAAGAGAGGTCACTTTATAGAATTCCTCGACCATCCACTGTCAAGACCTCCCCTGCTTTCCCGTTATTCGGGTCAGCATGCACTGCTCATAAAGCAGGAGGTGCTCGCGCTTCTAGGAAAGGAAGCTATAGAGCATATACCGAGGAACCAGACAGGTGCAGGTTACTATTCCCACTTCTTTCTGGTTCCCAAAAAGACAGGGGACCTCCGTCCGATACTGGATCTCAGTGATCTCAACGCTTCGGTCCTCTACAAACACTTTCGCATGATGACCCTTCCCGGTCTGATACCCATGCTCAAGCAGGGCGCCTTCCTAGTGTCATTGGACATGCAGGATGCCTACCTGCACATTCCCATTGCTCGAGCGCACAGGAAGTTCTTGCACTTCGAATTTCTAGGTCGCCATTATCAGTGCCGAGCCCTCCCTTTCAGACTGTCATTGACACCTCGGGTGTTTACGAAGTGCATGGTAGTCATAGTGGCGGCTCTAAGGAGACAAGGCCACTACGTGTTCCCCTACCTGAATGACTGGCTCCTCATGGCACCCTCTCGGGAGGCTCTGATGTCCACAGTTCATTGTACTCAGTCCCTGTTCGGGACGTTGGGCATCATTATCAATCAGGAGAAGTCACGCCTGGTTCCGTCACAGAATCTGCAGTTCATAGGCGCAGTTCTGGACACCGTCCAGGGGAGAGCTTTTCTGCCCCAGGACCGAGTGGAACACATCAGATCCCTCATCAGGGACATCTTGGCAAAGAAGACTGTCCCAGCCAGACTGGTCCTTTGCCTGCTCGGACACATGGCTGCGGCCATTGCAACAGTCCCGCTAGCCCGTCTCCACATGCGGGTGACCCAGTGAATGTTACGGGTTCAGTGTGATCAGAAGCAAGACCATTGGCAGCTTCCAGTTTGGATCACAAATGCTGTAATCCGGGATTGGCAATGGTGGCTAGATTCAAAGAACCTGTTGGCGGGGGTTCCCTTCATTGCGCCGTCTCCGATTGTGACGCTCTCCTCGGACGTATCATGTTTTGGTTGGGGAGCACACCTCGACGGGGTCAGGTCTCAGGGCTCGTGGACACCCCTGGAAGCTCATCTCCACATAAATATTTTGGAAATGAGCACAGTTCTTTTTGCCCTGCAGGCCTTCCAGTCGGAGATCCCACTGGGTACTCTCCTGTTACAAACAGACAATACCACGGTGATGTATTGCCTCACAAACAAGGAGGCACCCATTCCTACCCGCTTTGCAGGGAGGCCATGAGGGTGTGGGATTGGGTTCTACAACACGGCGCAAACCTCATTGCTGTTCATGTCCTAGGAGTGAACAACGTCATCGCAGGCAGCCTGAGACGCTCTCAGGCCAGAGTCCATGAGTGGGAACTACTCCAGGAGGTAGTAGAGGATCTGTTTCACAGATGGGGTACACCAGAGTTGGACCTTTTCGCGTCCCCATCCAACGCAAAACTGCCCAATTTCTGCTTGCTAGATCCAGGGCCTGGTGTTTTCTGGCGAGACGCGTTGTCCCTCTCCTGGACGGGCAGATTCCTCTACACGTTTCCTCCCTTCCCGTTGATCCAGAGAGTCCTATTGAAACTCTGCAGAGAGCGGGCGACGCTGATATTTATCGCGCCGTTTTGGCCCAGACAGATCTGGTTCCCTCTGCTGCACCAGCTGTCCCAGGAACCTCCGGTGCCTCTGCCAATCAGCTCTCACTTATTGTCCCACGAGGCAGGTTCTTTGGTCCATCCGGACCTTCACTATCTGAACCTGCACGCCTGGCTCCTGGAGACATAGCTATCATGCGGTTTGGGGTCTCGCAAGAGGTAGCAGATGTTCTAGCGGCTGCTAGAAAACCGGCCACTCACGCCACATGCGCCATGAAATGGTGCAGATTTTGCCTCTGGGCTCAAGCACGAGGATTTTCCCTGATGGATTGTCCGGAAAGGTCAGTTCTGGACTACCTCCTGTCTCTCTTCCAGGCAGGCTTGGCCTACTCCTCTATTAAAGTACACCTTTGTGCCATTTCAGCCTATCATACACCTATAGGCCGACGTCCCATAACTTAGTTGGACACAGCAGGAGCCTTCCTGAGAGGTGTTCTCCACCTTAGACCTCCGATTAAGGATCCTGTTCCTCCATGGGATTTACCCTTTGTCCTGGAGCAGCTCACGCTGCCGCCTTTTGAACCAGCCCATGATTGCGACACGCCTTCTAACATGGAAGATGTTATTTTAGTTGCCGATACTTCGGCCAGAAGGATTTCTGAACTTCACACACTGATGTGCAAAGAACCTTATTTGTTTTTTCACCAGGACAGGGTTTCCCTAAGAACAAATCCAAAGTTTCTACCTAAGGTGGTCTCAGCCCTCACCCTAAATCAGGACATTGACTTACCAGTGTACATTCCTAAATACTCTAATAGAGTAGAGGCCCTGTTGCACAATCTAGATGTGCATAGGTATCTAAGATACTACCTGACCAGAACCAGACACCACCGTAAATCTGATCAGCTTTTTGTCTCCTTCGCCCATAGAATGATGGGAGCTTCGGTCTCTAAACAATTGCTGTCCAGGTGGCTCATCCATTGTATCACGTTCTGTTACCAGAAACGTAACTAATCTTTACCGGGCATGATTAAGGGTCATTCCACAAGGGGGGTGGCTACCTCCTTTGCGGCTATGAAGAACGTGTCCACTTCAGCCATCTGCGCAGCAGCTACTTGGAGCACCGTGCACACCTTTATCAGGCATTATAGCCTGGATGTTGCATCACAGCAAAGAGATGGTTTTGGTCTAGCAGTCCTTCTGGGACTCCTATCCTAGGCTTCGGTCCAACTCGCGATCTCTACCTAGCCTCCTCCCACCTGCGAGGGATTCCAGTATTGCTTGGGAAACAGTCCTAATGGTGTAACCTGCTGTAAGAGCTGTTTCTCGAAGGAAGATAGTACAGTTACGTAAGAACTTACCGTAACAGTAGATCTTCGAGAACAGCTCTTGCAGCAGGTAATTTCTCCCACCATCCCTCTGGAGGTAGAGTTGTTCCAATATCTCTTTCTAGGATTAGGTGTTTCTAACACCGCTCTGAATACCTTTTGATGGCGGATCCTCAGTCTCCACTTCTGATGTCATCTAGCGGCCGGAGTCTCCATTGGGAGAGCTGGGATTCTGGGGACCGCCCCCTTTTTATACGATGCCTGACGTCGGGGGCCGGACCGACGTCGGGGGTGGTCACCGCTGGATACTGCTAGCTAGAAAATTTCCATGGGGTCCTGGCGCCTGCCGGCTTCAGTCCTAATGGTGTAACCTGCTGCAAGAGCTGTTCTCGAAGATCTACTTTTTACGGTAAGTTCTTATGTAACTGTACTTTATCCCTTAATTATGCACACTCTGGAATGCCTTATTGTGACTATAAAATGGCTTCGCTGACTTTTTTATACCAAGTAGTGAGGTTCAGAAAGTTAAGCATTTGTGACTGGTGCTGTTGTGCAGGGATATCACCACGGTCATGTGACTGGATTCCACCAATCACAGTACAGTATTTCTTTTACCATTTTATAATATAGCTTTTATAAGCTCCGATCAGATGTTTTCCATTTCTGCTTTTCTCCGAGGGGGCTAAGTACAGTGGTCTGTGACAGTACTTAGCCCCGGGAGGACAGCGGGACCTGCAAACAAAAGATCAGAGGTTATAAAATCTCTTAACACACACTGCAGGCTATTGAATCTCCCATTGCTTTTGTTGCTCTGATGCCAGCTGTAGGGATTCTGGGATTTGTAGTAACAGAAGATGTCAGCCTAGAACTAAGCAACATTAGTCAGATACAATCTACTGTACTACAGTAAACAGTACGTAAGTCAAAACGTTTTTGCACACAAAGTGCACATTGGGACCAGCCCCACACTTGACTGTGGGTCCCTTTGTTCTGACTGTTCCCCTTTTAATCTCCATAAATGCCTTGTCTAATCAGCCTAGTGGAGGGAATACGGGGCCAAAAAAAAGGGATTGGCCAGTACCACACTGCCTGGGGCACAGGTGCAGTCTATCCGGGGCTTGAACGCGAGCCTTGCCACAGAATGCCCTCCAGTTGGCCAGAAAAATGAAACCTTCCCTCTTGCATCGTACTCTTAGCCAAACATTAGCCAGCCTGATGGTCTCCTGCTGCTCCATACTGGTCCTAAGGACTGGGGGGATCTGGGAAAAGATCACCCTGGGTACCGTTTATCTTGGAACATTCCTAGTTTCTTAAATGATTTCATTATTTCCTTGGAACCTGTGCTTCTTCTGTCGATTGTGCCAACACAGAATCTGTTGCTGGTGTCTACTGGCAGGAATGCTCCCTTATCAATAAAGATGAGAATAGCTTGAAATTCTGTTTTATTTTATAGTGTTGGAAAACAGGATCTTCTGATGGCAACAGTTATTTTTTGTTTGTTTTTTTCAAGCTGTGTATCCACCATTCACCCACATTTCCTTATCTGCCTCTTTCCACTCAGCCCCTTCAGCCACCTTCTCTAGGACTTGTCTTCTCTGGCTAAGTCCACTGTGGATTACCCCCTGTGACGGGCTGGCCTGGGCTAGTCAGGCCCCTCCAGCACACCATCCAGATAACTATGAAGGAGGAACCTAGTCGGTGGTCCAAGGCCTGCGGTAGACCAAAGGACCACCTTGTTCTGTTGGGGGCTTTCCTCCATCTTTGCTTCCCATTGCCACCAGTCATTCAGTGGCGCACTGCGTGCAGAGGCACAAGCGCGCCTATCGGCCTCTGAAGTCGGACTCTCCTCTGAGTTGATGCTCCTGCTGTGCTGTCACCTGGATTCCACCAGGGGGCAGGCAAGTAGCAGTGCAACATTTTCCCCTCAAGAGAGGAGAGCAGTCCATAGGACGCTGCATCCTCTTATCTCCCAGCTGGCCGCCATGTGACCAGAGTCTGCTTGTGAACCTGGGTCACCGCCATAGCAGACAATAGCTCTGCTGCCTTACCACCACAAGAAAAGCGTAGGCAGATGGGGACCGCGCAATCCATCTAGTCTGTCCTAGAAACTACCCTCCCCCCATGCAGCCTTCGTCCTAACTTATCCTTTGTGTCTGTCCCATTAAGGACAAGTTAGAATGAACGCTGCATGGCCTGCATGCTGACCTAGCTGTGATTTCTTGAATACTGATTAACGCCCTTTTTTAACTGATTAGCCAGTGGCAAGCAGCTATTTCTGTGATTATGATAGTAGTTCAGTTACTATGGCTAGCAAGATTTTTTTCTGTTGCTTTGTAACATTTTTGTTGTCTGTGGCTTGGCTATGGACTGGGAAAAGTCTGCATAACGGTCTGTCAGGAGTTATTCTCTCTTCTCTCAACGGTTTCAGGGATTGGAGAAAAAAGGGATTGGCCATCTGAGTGAAAAGGATTTGAAAGAGCGAAACAAACGGATTCAAGAGGAAAACCGTCTAGAGCTGCAAAAGGTAAGGGGTCAGTGTGGTTTGTACATTATTGATCTACGGGTGACTAGTAAGTTACTTGCCAGTGCTTGTAACACTTCAGGTAAGTCAGTTATTAAGGTCCGTGATCAGCCTGAGGTCAGTAACTGTAATCACTGAATGGGTAAGATAGTCTGGGAGCCAGTATAACCTCTAGGTCTGAGCACCAAGCTGTGAACCTGCAGACACAACAGACCTGGATCTGAAACCCACAGCTGCCACTTGTATACTGTGTGACCCTGAGCAAGTCACTTAACCTCTCTCTGCTCCTAGAATGCACCTGAAAATGAGCTTGAACTCCACATGTCTTTCCTGGCCGAAAATAATAAATATATAAAAAACAGAAATCAAGAAGTTTGAGTAGTCCAGTGTGATCCCGTATCCATGCGTTTATTCCAGTGCAACAGCAAACGTCACCATTGCAAAAAATAGCGACTTTACATTCTGTTGAAAAACATTAACGTAACATCGACATATAGCTGAGCCTCCTCCCATGATGACATCACCTTGTGCACCATATCATCCACATACTGCAGTGCCATCACCCATGATGACATCGCCGTAGGCATCATAACATCAACTTTAATCAACATGAAGTCTTGCTGTATTCTGACTATATGCAGTTAGCCCCAGCACTTGAACTGCCCTGGAGAGTAAAGAGTTAACTCTGTGCAGAAGCATAGAACGTTGAGCTCGAGCTTGATTTTCAAACCTCTGTCTCTAGCACTCTGAAGTGTAACTGTCAGATTTTTTACTCCGCCTAACTGTGAAGTCGCTCCGGAGAGCCCGCCTGCACTTCCGTTTGGTATAGTTTAAATTGGTCGGTTTTATGTAACCGCTTCTTTATTTTCGGTCTTCTTACTTCTGTCTCGGTAACAGTAAGTGGTAGTAGTAGGTAGTTTGTTGTGATTCTGGTATTATTGTGGAAATTGTTTTTGCCTTTGGTTCTTCTCCGGTTGGTCCGGTTTGGAACCGAATCCCATTCTATTTGAGTTTTATTCAAAAATATTGCTGTGGTTTCTGGTACTTATCAGTTCCTAAAAAAAAAAAAAAAAATCCGATTTTTCTGGATTTTTTTTAACCAACCCGTGACACGGTTGGAACTGATCAGTTTTTAGTTGCCTGGCGTAAAAGCTGGTAAGGGTAACTGTTTCAGTATTTCGGCATGTCTGACAAACCCAAAAAGAAAAGTGGTCCCACTGGGTTTCTGCACTGTACCGAGTGTAAGGAGGCTTTTGCTAAGGCCGACCCTCACCTCGTATATGTTTACTGTCTGGGGTTTGACCACCTCAAAGTAGACTGCCAGATTTGTAAAAACTTTCCCAAAGCCACTCTGGAAAAACGTTTGAGTAGGTTGAGGGAGAGGGAGGCCGAGACGTCCGCTGACCTGGATGGCCAGCCTGGTTCGGTTGCGACCGGACCTGAGGAGGTGCCCACTGGCCTGGGCGATTCCTCCTCTGGCAAAAGGAGAGCCGATTCTGCGGAATCAGTTCCTAGTAAAAGGAAACGTAAATCAGCCGGTTTGCATCCGACTTCCCATGGTCCGACCGCTGAGGAGATTGCAAAAGCGATCACTATAGTACAGTCGCGGTCTGTTCCGACCGAACCGGCAACGGTTCACAGAGGTTCGGTTCGGTCGGACATAGTCGTTTCTGACATTGATCCAGAGACTTTCTATGAGGGTGATTGGCATGGAGAAGAAGAGGAAGATGAAGGCCTAGATGAGCCAGTAGAGCCCGACATCTCCCCAAACAGGCCTTCCAGTGTGTCTCCTCCCAGACTTTCTGAATCCCCCTCCCATTTCTTGTTTTACAAGAAAGTGGCTGATACTCTTCAGCTCCCAGTTGAGGAAGCCGAACAGGATCAGGAGGAACCTGACTTCATGGAAATGATGGACGTCCCAGAGTCGAAGAGAGTGTCTATCCCTCTGCATAAATCCCTGGGGAAACAGACACACACAATTTTGCAGTTTCCAACTTCTATACCTCCTGTGGATAACAAAATGGACAGGAGATATACGTTGTCAGACCCTGGGACAGAATTCCTTACTACTCATTGCAGCCATGTTGGGGTAGTGCAGGCTGCAGCCTGTGACAAGGCTAATATTCTCCTGGCATCCCACCCCCCAGATAAGGATTCTAGGAAAGTGGATGCCATGGCCAAGAAGCAATACTTGGCATCCTCTTTGGGACTCAGACAAGCTAATTAATTAATTAGAGGCAGTATAGCGCAGTGGTCTAAGGCTCTGAGCTGCAAATTTGGTGACATCCAGCAGACCAGACCTGGGTTTGAATCCCACAGCTTCCACTTGAGTACTGTGTGACCCTGAGCAAGTCACTTAACCTCCTTGTGCTCCCAGGTCGCTCCTGTAAAAAAGCTTTCAGCTTAGTGTGCTATGCCTGGTTAAACAACTAAAAATAAAATAAATAAAAATAAAAAAAAAATAATTATATGGCATATACAGCCAGGTACCAGAAATCGAGGTGGGATACGGTTCTGGAACTGGCTAAGAGTGCCCCTTCCCAGCTAGCCAAGGAGCTGGAGAAGGTGGCTGCAGATGGTATTGAGGCATCCAAGGTTCAATTTCACGCTGCTGTTGACTCGAATGATGTGCATTCCAGGGACATGGCTACATCTGTCTCCATGAGGAGATTGGCTTGGCTCAGATGTACCAGTTTGTCACAGGATACCTAGACTAAGGCCATGGATTTTCCTGTTGCTGGTAACTCTCTGTTTGGTGAACAGACAGAGGCTTACATGAAGAAGATGAACGAGTACAGGACTACCTACAGGAGTGCTGCAGCAAAAGAGAAGCAGGCCACTCTTCAGAAGCAGCAGTTTAGGGCTGGCAGGGGCAGGCCTTTTAACCAAGCCCGGGCTTCCTCTTCATTCCAGCAGAGGGGGTTCTTCAGGGGAAGAGGCAGATGAGGGATGAGCAGGACCCCAGCATCCACTCAGTCCAAGCCCCCTGCCAAACAGACACCCTGAGGTGTCAGTCAGGGTCGCCTCCCCAATTCCTGTAGGGGGCAGGCTGGCTCACTAGTCCCAGGCCTGGGATTCCATTATCTCGGACAAATGAGTCCTGGAAGTAGTGAGACAGGGACTTGTTCTCAGTTTCAAAAGGTTCCCAAAAATGAGAGCAAGATCTTTCAGCCCCCTCTCCCCCTTGGAGACAAAGGCCTTAGAGGCAGAAGTCTCCTGTCTTCTGCTCATGCGAGCAGTAGAGAAGGTACCTGTTTGTCACAGGGGAAAAGGACTTTATTCAGATACTTCTTACCCCAAAAAGGCGGGAGTACCCATCCTAGATTTAAGGTACCTCAACAAACACTTAACAAAACCAAAGTTCAAAATGGTGACTCTGGGAATAATTCTTCCCTCTCTGAGACCAGGAGACTGGCTAGCCTCCCTGGATCTCAAGGATGCCTATTTCCACACACCCATCAGACATTCCCACAGAAAGTACCTCAGGTTCGAGTTGCCCTCAGGCCATTATCAGTTCAGAGCCATGCCTTTCGGCCTAACATCTGCTCCAAGGGTGTTCACCAAGTACCTGGCAGTAGTGGTGGCATTCCTCAGGAGACAAGGTATTCTTCTTTTCCCATAGCTGGACGACTGGCTCCTAGTAGGTCAGTCCTCAGACCAAGTCAAGTCAGCCTTAGAGGTTACCCAAAGGCTCCTGGAGTCCTTGGATTTCATTCTAAACCTAGAAAAGTCGGTTCTGGAACCTACTCAGCTGCTCACTTTCATAGGGGTGGACATAGACACTACCCAGGCAAGAGCATTCCTTCCTCTTTCAAGAGTCCAGTCTCTAGTCACTCTGGCTTCCTCTTTTCATCCTCTGTTTTCTCGTCCAGCCAGACATTTTCTTCAGTTACTGGGCCACATGGCAGCCTCCACAGCTGTGGTCCAGGGAGCAAGGTTTCAGATAAGAGATATTCAGTTTCATCTCAGATCTTACTGGTCTCAGAAAAAGGACCCTCTCTCCAAATTGGTTCCAGTGTCTCAAACTCTAGTTCAAGCACTCCAGTGGTGGCTGGAGGAGGACAACCTTTGGCAAGGTGTTCAATTCATCAGTTAGGCTCCTTCAGTGATTCTCACCACAGGCGCCTCTCTCCTAGGCTGAGGGTCTCACCTGGATCAGCTTACAGCTCAGGGAACCTGGTCTCACTAGGAGTCTCTCCTTCACATACTGTAAATCTTCTAGAGTTGAGGGCTGTCTTTCTAGCTCTGCAGACATTCTCAGCTGTGGTTCTGGGGAAAGTAGTACAAATCAGGATAGACAATACCACAACCATGTGGTACATCAGCAAGCAGGGAGGCACTCGGTCCTCGGCCTTGTGCACAGAGGCCATGAAAATATGGTCTCTGGCTTATTCCCTTCAGGCTTCCCTGGTGACTGTGCACCTCCCAAGGAAAGACAACATTTTAGCAGATGCTTTCAGCAGAATTTCTCAGGTCATCACGAATGGACCCTGAATCCCCTGGTCCTTCAGGTTATCTTCAAGAGGTGGGGTACTCCAGAGATGGATCTCTTTGCAGCCCCAGACGATCATCAACTTCCTCTCTTTTGTTGCAGGCCTCATCTCCTAGGCTCTGTACACCAGGAGACTCTACTATTGGATTGGGCAAGCAGGTTACTGTATGCATTTCCTCCTTTCCCTTTGACATTCAGGGTTCTGATCAAAATCGGATCTCAGCCTTGCAGGGTGATTCTAGTGGCATCAGACTGGGCCAGACAGCCTTGGTATCCTCTGCTACTGTCGCTGTCAGTGGCAGTGCCTCTGTGTCTTCCCAGACAGTTCAATCTGCTGACATCCTCCCGGGGGAGGATCCTCTATCCCAGTCTTCAGGCTCTCAGGCTCAAGGCCTGGCTCTTGAAGAGTTAGAATATGCAGATCTAAACCTTTCTCAATCAGTCTTGGATATTCTGAAAATTAGCAGGAAACCTGCTACCAGAAAGATTTACAATTCCAAGTGGAAAAGATTTGGGTTTTGGTGTTCCCAGAGACCTGTTCAGCCAGAGTTGGCTGACATTGCTACTGTATTGGACTATCTGGTGCATCTTAATAGCTTAGGCCTCCGGCCTACTACTCTCAAGGGACATTTGGCAGCTGTGTCTGCCCTCCTTTCTGCTGGGAAGGGCTCTTCCCTAGCCTCTTATCCAGTCTTCAAGAAGTTTTTCAAAGGTCTGATGCATTTAATCCTCCCTTTCGAGACCCTACTCCTTGGGATCTGAACATCTGTATAGCACAGCTCATGCAGCCTCCTTTCGAGCCTCTATCTTCAGCAGAGCTGAAATATTTGACATGGCAAACTATATTCCTGGTAGCTATTACCTCTGCCAGGAGAATCAGTGAGTTACAGGCTTTATCAGTGGAACCTGATTTCATTTCTTTTCACAGGGATAAGGTGGTCTTTCGAACTAAGAGAAAGTTTCTTCCCAAAGTAGTGTCAGACTTTCATCTGAACTAACCTATGTCATTGCCTGTGTTTTTCACTAACCATTCTTCCTCTGGGGATAGAAGATTACACAGTCTCGTAGTGAAGAGGGCCCTTAGTTACTATGTGGATCATACTAAGGCCTATAGGAATGGCTGTTCTCAGTTATTTCTCACCTATGGTGAGGTGGGAAAGGGCAAACCAGCCACCAAGAGAACTATTGCCAGGTGGATTGTCTTCTGTATCCAATTCTGCTATTCAAAACTTGGGATAGAACCTCCCTCAGGCCTGAGGGCTCATTCTACCAGAGGTACAGCTGCTTTGCTCGCAGCAGCTAGAGGTATACCTTTAGTGGAAATCTGTAAAGCAGCCACCTGGAAAACTGTTCACACATTTACCAAACATTACTCTCTGGACATTCAGTCTAGAAGTGATGCTAGGTTTGGCACAGCTGTGCTGCAGAGCTTGTTCCCAAAATAGGTTCTGTGACTCCCTTCTCCTGGGGGGTACTGCTTGGTAGTCTGCATATAGTCAGAATACAGCAAGACTTCATGTTGTTTGAAGAAAAATTACTCACCTTAGTAATGTTGTTTCTTCTAATGGAGTCTTGCTGTATTCTGACCTCCCTCCCTGCCTCCCCTCCTGGAACCTAGTAGTTTTGGGATGTGGGTGAGCAGGCACAGTGCTGCACCCAGGAGGTGTACTTGGCTTGCCCTATCTTATGGGTTTATTAATGTTTTAATTTCACTACCTACTTTGATTTTGTCTTTGTCTTATCTTTAGCTTTCTTTTTGGGGTTCTCAACTTGTTTTTTTGACCCTAAAAACAATTTGTGGTGGCTATTTGGCTTACAAAAGTTGAAACAATCTCCACCTGTTAATTTGATTAGTTAGTGCTTGTAATAATCTGACGGTTACACTTCAGAGTGCTAGAGACAGAGGTTTGAAAACCGAGCTCGAGCTCAACGTTCTATGCTTCTGCATAGAGTTAACTGTTTACTCTCCGGGGCAGTTCAAATGCTGGTGCTAACTGCATATAGTCAGAATACAGCAAGATTCCATTAGACGAAACAACATTGAAACAACATTCACAGTGGGGAATCTATGATGACATCACAGTGGGGGTGTGGGCACCATGACATCAAAATATAGCTGAATCCCCTCCCATGATGACATTATAGTTGGGGGGGGGGCAATAACATCAGCATAAAGCTGACCCCTTCCCTTGATAACATTACAGTGGGGGTCCAGGCACCATAATATCAGCATACAGCTGAGTCACTATCCATAACCAAGTATAGACATGCAATAAATCTTAGCATTATTAACTAGGATTTCTAATGGGGCTATACCTGAATTTATATTAGACATCCCAAAAATGAAGTGTTGGGGTTGTATACTTGCAAATCTATGAGTATATATGGGGTCCCTGTGACATAATCGGTGTTCATCCTTGTGAAAGTAAAATGTTTAAACACCTGAATTAATGATTTTTTTCTGCATATGACTCAAAACTGGGGGCGGTGGTGGATGGGGAGGAGGGGAGGGTGGCCCTACAGGGGTATCTGGAGGCTCTGGAAAGATGGTCTAGAAACTGGAAGCTGAGGTTCAATGCAGGGAAATGCAAGGTACTCCACCTGGGGGCCAGAAACCCGGGCCAAGTGTATACCCTGGGGGGGGGGATGCTACAAGTCTCGATGGCTCAGAGGGACCTGGGGGTGGTGGTGGATGTCAAACTGAACTATTCGGAGACTTGTAGGAGGGCAGCAGCCAAGGCCAACAGGATGCTGGGATGCATCGCTAGGGGGATTACCTCCAGAAGGAGGGAAGTGATGCTCCCTCTGTATAACTGCTTGGTGAGGCCACACCTTGAGTACTGCGTGCAGTTTTGGAGGCCACACTTAAAGAGGGACATTAAACTCCTGGAGAGGGTCCAGAGGAGGCAACCAAAATGATTTGGGGCTTGGGGACAGGACCATGAGGAGAGGCTCAAGAGCTAAATATGTACACATTGGAAGAGAGAAGGGACCGGGGACATGATAGAGGTCTTCAGTACATGAAGAAGATAAATAGGGAGGAACAGTCAGGGTGCTTCAAAGGAAGGAGGAGGGGACCACTAGAGGGCATGGGTGGAAGCTGGAGGGGGGAAGATTCAGGGGAGAAAGGAGGAGGTGCTACTTCACTGAGAGGGTGGTGGAGCCATGGAATGCACTGCCTAGGGGGCTGGTGGAGGCAGAGACGGTGGAGGGGTTCAAGAGGGGCTGGGACAGGTACAGGGGAAGGGTTCTGGAAGCAAAATCCAATGCAGCAAGAATATCTGGAACTGGGAAGGGAGAAGCCAGAGAAGGCGAGGGGGGCAGCAAGGTCAGCACCCAGGGTAGGGGCTGACCAATCAAGCAGACTCGAAAGACCATTAGGCCTATTCTGCTGGCATTTTAGTATGTTAGTATGATTCGATAGGAGGGGAACTGTTTAGAGGTTAAAAGAGTGGAAACATAGATGTAATGAATTGCTTCACTTTTCATAATGGATTTAACCTATAATATTGATATGCAGGTCAATGCTTTTATATTGGAGCTATACTTCCCGATATTTATTATTTATTAACCCTTAGGCTGCCAACAGAATTAGAACGTATAGGAATTTTTGGACTGATATATCAGTCCACGGCCCTGCAAGGGTTAATTGTTATTTATCATGTGACTTTTTCAATCCTTGTGTTAAACGATACTAAAATAACTCCTCGTTTCCCCTCCTTGTCTTTTCATTTTCACTAGCTGAAATGCCCCCCCCAACTTCTCTCATCCCTCACCCCTTTCTTTTACCAACTTCCTGGATCCTGCTGTTCTATTTCCAGTCTACCTTAATTGATAGTAGTCATTAAATAATGGGATCTTGCAAAATTGTTCTCTCTAAATACATGTTCGGTTAGTATTTAGTACGTTTATATTATTAGGATATTGTATTGAGAGAGAAAAGAGAAAAAATATATATGTACACATATTGCAAGATCTCTCTTACCTTATACATACAAGTTGGGACCCTCTATTCGCCAGGTTTTAAGCACTCACTTTTGCACATAAATTAATATTGTACTCAGAGTTAGTAATTGTTATAAGATACTGCTTATTGGTGCATGTCACTTTAAGACTCACACATTTAAGGGTGAGACTGGGAACCTTAGGCACTCCCTGATGATGCCTTAGGGTGAAACTGGTTGGAGGCTGTCTACAGGGGTTGTTGCTTGGTTTCCCTGTTTGGAGAGGTAGGAGGTAGGATGTATGTCTGACCTTTTGGGCTTTTTTGCAATAAATTGGCTACTATAGCACTTTAAAGTTATTCTGGTGCATTGCTTTATTTTCGGGGGCGAGCGGATGGTGCTTGAATTCTTTGTTGTGGCTCGGTGTCCATGACGACGTCCCAGTGGGAGTGGTAGGGGCATGATAATATTGACATATAGCTAAGTCTTCACCCATGACAACATCACAGTGTAGGTGGGGGTGCTATAACATCGGCATATAACTGAGCCTTCATGCATGACATCATCACAGTGGGAGTGGCAGGCATGACAACACTGATGTAAAGCTAGGTCTCCACCCGTGACAGCATCACTGTGTAAGTGGAGGAGCCATAACATTAACATCCAACTGAGCCTCCACGCATGATGACATCACAGTGGGGAACGAGAGAGGAGGCAAGCACAACCGTGACAGCAGCTAAGACTGAACCCAGAGGTAGGCCAGCCCACTAAAAATGCCTAAATATTGAGTATGCACCAGAAGTATTTCGTGGGCTCGGAATACCTATTTCTGGCTGCTGGAGTTCAATTTTATAAATCAGTGCAAGAGTGAGATAGAACCATTTTTAACCTGAGGCAGTCAAAAATGCCAGAATTTTGGATGACATATGACAAAAAAAGGTTGGTGTTCTGTCTGAAAGCTTAAATGAAAACCTTGAAGTTCTAGCCCTGCTCTGCAGTATTGGGTCTTATTTCCATTCCTCTGTTTTTTGCCTAACCCTTTAGGTCAAGCAGCTGCGACTAGAGCGCGAGCGGGAGAAGGCTATGCGGGAGCAGGAGCTGGAGATGCTACAGCGAGAAAAGGAGGCGGAGCATTTCAAAACCTGGGAGGAGCAAGAAGACAATTTCCATTTGCACCAGGCGAAGCTTCGGTAGGTGTACCGGGAGTACTAAATGCGTGACTTGTACGCATGTGTCAGTGAAACTCTTCTCATGTACATGAAGCTATGCATTGGGGGGGAGTGCCTGGTGGCGGGTTAAGTAAGGAATAAGGCATAACAGATGGTTACGCTATGTTAATGTACAGAGTGTGGGTTGGATTTCTGAGCCCAAAGGGGTGGTACTTAAACCACCATGAGGTACAATGACATAGCATAATTTCCCCTGATAGACTTGCCTTATTCTCCAGTTATAAACTGTTTTAGTAATTTAATTTTTAGTAGTGTTGTAATTTGGTGCTGTATCTTGAAATGGTTGCCTTTAAGGTAGTATCATAATTAGATACGTGGCAGGGGTTGGGTTGCAGCTGATAAGCTGTACTAGTTGGGTGTGGTTGCACTGCAAGGAGTGGATTATTTTGTTACTTTAAATAGGTATTAGCCGGCCTGTAAGTGCAGCGGTTGGATTTCCGCTTGAGACGCTGGCGACCCGGGTTCAGGAGAAGACCTGGGATGCAGTAGGGCCAGCCGGGGGAGAAGGCTTGAGTGTCCGTCTCGCGCCTTCTCCTGGGGATGGTGGTGATGCGTCCGCCCTACTGACTCCCGGTGGAGACCAGGGGTATAGCAGTGTGCTGAATGACTAACTGGGGGGGCGTGGTGAATGCCAGGATGTCATGGTACACCATGCCCCTGGGGAGAAAAGGGGAAAACTCTCCTTCACTCGACCAGATTACGGCCATCCGGTCCCTCCTCTGCCACGAGTGCCCTCTTTGGGCCCCGCAGACCGCCTCAGCAGTACCCGAGGAGCCAAGTAATTGTGCTGGATTGCTGTTGGTGCCTTTCTTCTCTGAGGAGGAGAACCCATCCAGTGAAAGGGTTGCACCTAATTACCCCGAGGGTGGCTGCCATTTGAGGTGGGGGACGTGGCAGTGGGTTGGGGCACAAGCGCGTGGTAGAGGAACAAGACCATTGATGGCCTGAAGGAGAGGCTGATGGGGGAGGTATGGGGGATGATAAAGAAATAATAAAAAATAAATAAATGGCTGTTAGAGAGTGTTAACTTCCTGTACTTCCCATGTTCTCTGTGAGGCTAAGCGGAAAGCCTGGACAGTGATTCCTGTTCTTTCCATGTGGTCTGAGTCGGACCTGGTAGCTTAGTTTATTAGATGTCACGTTACCTCATACAAGTGCACTGCTGGGGATTTAAGATTCAAGCAGTGAGTTTGAGCTGTCCTTTTTTTTCCTGCATGCCATATAGGTAAGTGGATGTTGTATTATTTTACAGCATTGTTTGTAGACGTTTTTGTGTTGCTTGATCCTGTTGTTTAGAACCATAGTTTTATAGAAGGCAACTCGTGTAAACACTTTTACTGTCAGTATACTGTTAGTTAATAGCAGAAATTAAACTATAACAGATACTGTGATTTGCTTATTAAAGTAGATGTACTATTGCACATTGGGGGAAGGGGAACCTGCCCATGTAGTCAGTGAGATAGTAATGTGTAGTGTAGTGTAGTGTTGTGTTGTATGTATTAATGGAAACATTCATTACAGTATACTAATTTAAAAAAAATGTGTATATATTTTGAGCTATTAGGTGTTTAAAATGTTCTTCTTGTGTGAGTTGGAAGTACTGTGTGGTCCCCCCCCCCCAAAGTTGTTGGATGGATTTCCTTTATAGTCTGTGATTCTTGCTCTGTGTGTGTGTGTGTGTGTGTGTGTGTGTGTGTGTGTGTTTTCCTCCGTTTTTAATTTGCATGATTTCTTTTTGATGTTGCGGTGTTATGTCATTTGCATTGTGACCTTTTTGACCCTGAGGATATGTAATTAGCATGTTGACCTTTTTTTTTTTTTTTTTTTTTACCCCAAATGGTTGTGCTTTTGATTAATGCGCCCTTTAGCATACGAACATAGGAAGAAGCCAGCAGAAGAAGGCCATTTGGTCTGTCAAGTCTGCTCGTATTGCAGGGTTCACAGCTTGAGCTAATGTTCCTGCCCTCCCTTCCCACTCCTCCCATCCTCCCTACCCATGATCCTTCCCTTCCCCCATGCCTATCCCAGCCTCTCTTAAAGCTGCCTACTGTCTTCAATGAGATGACCTCTTCCAGCAGCGCATTCCAAGTTCCACCACCCTCTCTGTGAAGAAGTGCTTTCTGTAAAGTGTGTTCTGAGCAGGAGTATATGCTAGGTTAACGCAGTACCATGTGACAGGGGTCCTGACCAGTGAGGAGGGGGGAAATGCTCAGACACCATTTTATAAAAGGTGATAACCATAAGTGCCTGGTAGGAGGAGGGCAGCTGCCATGAGTGGTGATGGCTGTTAACAGAGGGAGGGAGGCAATGGCTGGGAGTGCCTAGTGGTTGTCATAAGTGCTTAGTGGCAGGATCCATGAATGCCTGGTGATGGGAAGTTGTGGCTGTGAGTGCCTGATGGTGGGGTCAGGAGCCATGAATGCCTGGTGATGGGAAGCTGCGGCTGTGAGTGCCTGATGGTGGGGTCAGGAGCCATGAATGCCTGGTGATGGGAAGCTGCGGCTGTGAGTGCCTGATGGTGGGGTTAGGAGCCATGAATGCCTGGTGATGGGAAGCTGCGGCTGTGAGTCCATGATGGTGGGTCAGGAGCCATGAATGCCTGGTGATGGGAAGCTGCGGCTGTGAGTCCATGATGGTGGGTCAGGACCCATGAATGCCTGGTGATGGGAAGTTGCGACTGTGAGTGCCTGATGATGGGGTCAGGAGCCATGAATGCCTGGTGATGGGAAGCTGCGGCTGTGAGTGCCTGAAGCTGGGGTCAGGAGCCATGAATGCCTGGTGATGGGAAGCTGCGGCTGTGAGTGCCTGAAGCTGGGGTCAGGAGCCATGAATACCTGGTGATGGGAAGTTGCGGCTGTGAGTGCCTGATGATGGGGTCAGGAGCCATGAATGCCTGGTGATGGGAAGCTGCGACTGTGAGTGCCTGATGATGGGGTCAGGAGCCATGAAAGGCTGGTGATGGGAAGCTGCGACTGTGAGTGCTGATGGTGGGGTCAGGAGCCATGAATGCCTAGTGATAGGAGGCTGTAACTCTGAGTGCCTGTTGGTGGGGTCCATGAGTACTTGATGATTGGAGCTGTGAGTGCCTTATTCCTGAGGCCATGAGTGCCTGATGGCAGTAGCCGTGAATGTCTGATGGCTGGGGGTGGGGCGAGGGTGTCGGATGGCAGGAACCGTGGGTGCCTGATGGTGGTGGTGGGGGGCCATGAGTGCCTGATGGCACGGGGACACAAATGCCTGATGGTGGGGAGGGGGCTGTGAATGCCTGATGGAGGAGGCTGTGAGCATCAGATGGCAGAGGCTTTGAGTGCCCTGTGGTGATGGGGCCGTGAGTGCCTAGATGTGGCCAGTGAGTGTCTAGTGGTGGCAGCTTTGAGTGCTGGGTAGTGGTGGGGGAAGGTGAGTGTCTTGTGGGAGTGGGCACCATGAATGATTGATGGTGGTGGCCACGAGTGCCTGGTGACATGGGCTGTGGCCATGACTGACTGGAGGATAGGGGCAGTGGCTGGATCAGGCAACATCAGCCAAGGTTTGTCAGTGGCAAGGGGCCGTACCCTTGAGTGGGCATAGGTGCAAGGACTGGATGGACCAGATGACTTTTTTATTTTACATAACCTCTTTCATACTGTGTATCACAAAATGCTTTGCAAAGAGCAAAAACTGTTACAGTGTGTAGAATTCAGGAATAACTAGAGAGATAACACCTGCAGAAAAGCATCTTGTATTTACAAAGTGAAATACACCATTTACAAAATAAACAGTTTGCAGAGGTTGAAGTGGGAGTACACATGTAGGGTAGTTGTGAGCCTTCACCTCCAAGGAGCAAACCTCTGCACCTCCTATGCCTCCTTTATTGTTGCCAGAGCATTAAAGAGTAACTTTCGTGATGGTCCAGAAAGTTATAGCTTGTAGTCATTATATGCAGTACTAGACCTGAAAAGGTGTGTGCATGTGTTGTTTTTGGCTTTGTTTTGAGCTCTGCTGCACTTGCGTTTGCTGTTCAGCTGCTGGGCTGCTAGCTTCTGATGACATCACTGTAGGGTAGAGGAGTGACTCACAAAGTGCATGCAGTACCATGCAGTTGCAACAATGTTGCAAGAGAAACCTACCAGTATTCAGTGTACATACTGTGTCTTCTCTTCCCCAAGCAGTGCATTATGCCAAAATCCAAATACCTTGTCAGTATCTATATATATATATATATTTGTTTTTGTTTTTTGGTGAAATTGACTCTGCCCTATAGTTGTGGTACTACACCCTGCAGTTTTTAGCAGCTCAGAATGCAAAAACTAACTGCAGTGGATAGTAATGAAATACAATTCCAGAATTGGTGCAAGAAGGGGTAATTCATGCACGAAAGTCAAAAGGACTGGGGAAGTTCCTCTTTAAACTTGTGGGTTATAGCGCTGGGTAGCTTCTTTCCCCAGGTTGTGAGGGGGCCAGCATTTTGCAGCTGGTATCCATGGCCTCCACTTTTCTAAGGGACACCATGGTGGAGAACTTAGGCATGTCGGCTTGCTCTGCTTATCATATTGTGTCCGCCATGTGAGGAGTATGGCTACGGCACTGGGTCGTGGACCAGGCATCCAAGACCAAGTTGTTTAACTTAGCCTTTGAGGGAGGCTTATTGTTTGGTTCAGGCCCAGATGACATTTTGAAGGATACTCAGGATAAAAAGGGCCACCTCCTGGTATCAAAACAGCAAAAGGCCAGCTCAACTTCAAAAAGTCAAGAAGGTGGCTGACAGAGGCAGAATCAAGAGGGTTTTCATCCCTTTCGGAACTTTGGGAACCAGAGGAATAAAGGATCCTACTCTGGATTCGAGGGCAGTAGTGGCAGAGGAGCACTTGCCTGAAAACGCAGTGGAGGTCTGTCATCGAGGCACAGGTCAGGAAGCATAGAGAGAACCCAGGAGCAGTTGTAAAATTCCACAAAACTGTTTATTTGTAGTTGCAGTAACATAAAATAAAATAAACCTGTCCAGAATAACTATATACAGAAGCAAAATAAAATCTCTAGTAAAAAAAAACAACTCTCCCTTGCATTTTAGCTTAGCTGTTTTTATAACTCTTTTCAGCCCCCATCCTTTGCAAGCATCCTGTTCTTTGTAAATTTCAGGAGCTGCTAGAACATTGAGAACTACCTGAGTTCCCCACAGCAGCTGCAAAAGGCTCAGGCATTTGCACCCAAGTAACTTCTAGCTTTTTACAGTTATCTCAAATTATAAGTACATATACATTTCAACCGCAACACTAAACAAGAGATCCCGATATCAGCTACATGTCCATACATTGATTCTCATATATTTTATATTAGCAGATATAGATATGCAAAGGAGGAAGAACAGAAAGCAAGAGAAAACTGAGACAGTGAGAGGTAAAGGATTGCGAGACTGTTCGGGTTGATCAAGTCCGAAGTCTCACAGGAAAATTTGGCTGCGCAACCAGACAGAGAAGAGAGAAAAGCAAAGAATACAGATCATTGCATTTAAACCCTTTCTGCATAACAAATGGGACAGGATCTTATTCTACCCTGTCACAAGGTCCAGGGTGAAGAAGTGGCACATCACAGTGAGGGTACGCGAGCCCATCTCTGCCCCCCTTCCCTTGGTGGAAGACTGCACAGTTTTTACACAAGATGGGCACAGATGATGTCAGATGCTTGGGTTCTTGAGATTCTGGCCTTAGGCCACGCGATAGAGTTTACAACCATTCCCTCAAGGGGACACTTTCTGCTGTCCCCTGTACCAAAGGTGCCCGTGAAGAGACCAGCAGTGTCGCAAAGGTTAGATCCCCTCAGACAGATCGGGGTGATTGTTCCGGTGCCTCCTGGCAAACAAGACCAGGGATTCCATGTGATTTATTTTGTTATTCCTAAGAAGTCTTGGGGGGGGGGGTGGATCAGACCTCTTCCGGATATGAAACACCTAAACAAGTTTGTTCAACACATGATCTTCAAGATGGAGTCCTTACAATCGGTTATCTGGGCTGTCCAGGTGGGGGATTATCTGGCATCCATAGACCTGAGGGACGCGTATCTCCACATCCAATCTGGCAGTCTCATCAGAGGTTTCTCAAGTTCACAGTCCTGGGGCAACACTTCCAGTACAGGATGCTTCCATTTGGGTTGGCAGCAGCCCACAGAGTGTTCTTGAAGGTGCTTATAGGCCTGGTTTCTCAACTCTGACAGGAGGGGCATCATGTCTACCCTTACCTGGATGACTTGCTCATTCGAGCACCTTCTGCTCCACTGGTGAGGAAGTTGGTGACCAACTCTGGAGGTTTTGGAGTCCCACGGTTGGGTGTCAGTCAGGAGGAAAGCTCTCTTGAACCGTCTCAGGCCCTGGAACCCCTGGGAGCGGTGTTCAGGATGGATGCAGGGAAGGTTTTCCTCTTGGTAACCAGGAAGGAGACCTTGTTGAGAGAGGTTCAGTGACTGAGGAGCCAATTGCCGGCTTCAGCTCACAGTCTACTACGGATTCGGTGTCTCATGATGGCAACAGTAAAACTGGTCCAGTAGGCTCATCTTCATGTATGACCCCTCCAGATCAAATTGCTGTCGGCTTGTGACCCAACCTCGGAAAATTTGTCAGGCCAGGATTCTAATTTCCCCACTCTGCGACAGTCCCTGAGTTAGTGGGTGAGTTTAGAGAATTTGAGCAAGGGGTCTCCCTTGGAAGTTCCCCCCAGAGTTGATCCTGACAACCAGTGAAAGCCTGTCGGGTTGGGGGGCAATGCTGCACCACATGCACTTAAGGAAGAGAAACCCTGAAGCCACCTATAGGCTGGGAGGGGTGTTGCTGGCAGTCACAAGGAAAGAAAGAGACTTGGGCATCATCATCACCGATGACCTGAAATCATCCAAGCAGACCACTAAAGCAGTAGGTAAGGCTAGGGGGATGTTGGGGTGTATTAGTAGGGGTATCACAAGTCGTAAGAGGGAGGTAATAATCCCTCTTTACAAGACACTGGTTACGCCCCATCTGGAGTACTGCGTGCAGTACTGGAGGCCACACCTTCACAAGGACATTAACCAAATTGAGGCAGTCCAGAGAAGGGCAACCAGTATGGTACAGGGACTGCATCAGAAGACCTATGAGGACAGATTAACTGAGCTCAATATGTATACCCTAGAGCAAAAGAGGAAGAGAGGTGATATGATCGAAACATTCAAACACCTTAAGGGCATTAACAAGGTGAAAGAGTCTAACATGTTTCAATATAAGAAAAAATAGCAGGACACGAGGATACAGCATGAGATTAGAGGGAGGCCAATAAAGGGGTAATGTGAGGAAGTTCTTTTTCACAGAAAGGGTGGTGGATGCATGGAATAGCCTACCTCAGGAAGTGGTTGCTATGAATACAGTGCAGGGCTTCAAACAGGCATGGGATAGGCATAAGGGAGCAATACAGATGAGTATGAATAGATAGGCCACTGACCGCAAAGGACGATGGCACATTTATGAGGTAGAAAAAGAAATGGGCAGACTGGATGAGCCTTGCGGTCCTTATCTGCCGTCAACTTCTATGTTTCTTTTCCTGTTCAGGGGTCTTGGTCTGTGCAGGAACAGCACCTACACATCAACATTGTGGAGATGAGGGCTGTAGGCCTTGCTCTCCTTCATTTTTGAAATCGGGTACAGCCAAAAACCATGAAAATAAGGTCAGACAACGCTGTCACTGTGGCGTACATAAACAATCAAGGGGGCACAAAGGGCAGAGAGCTACTAAAAGAAGCAACCAATCTTCTGCTGCGGGCAGAGGAGAACCATCTCTCTCTCTTTCAGCAGTTCACTTATAGGGGAGTTGAACATTCAAGCCAGCTGGCTAAGCTGTGAGAATGTCCACCCAGAGCAGTGGATGCTGAACCTGGAGGTGTTCGACCTTCTGTGCAAAAGACTCGGTCGCCCACAGATCGACCTGTTTGCCTCCAGACAGAATTTTCAAGTGCATCGGTTCTTTAGCCGCTACTGGTGTCCGCAGGCATACGCAGTGGATGCTCTGTCACAGGCGTGGAATTTCAGCAGAGTGTATTCCTTCCCTCGTCTGCCTAATGTCCTGCGAGATCCTTGCTTTGGCTTCTGGGGCTCATAAGTTCATCTTGGGCCAGTGCCTCGAACTTGTACCAAACCTATGAACCTATAACGGCCGCTGTTGTAACTGTTTCTATTGCCTGCATTCACGTGTACATTCCCCAGGGGTTGATTTGAGCCCAGTGTATCCAGGCTTCCCAGGCACTAGATCACCCTGTTCTAGTTACAGACCTCTTTTATGCAGAACTCTGTTGGTGGCAAGACCAGTCCCATCTGCTTTGGGGCTCCCCATTTCTCTGTCTGTCCCCACAGGAGGTTCTTACCACAGATGCCTCTGGGATGGGTTGGGGAGCCCTGAGGTGCACTCAAGACCCCCAGGGTGTGTGGTCCCCCTCAACATTCTGGAGATAAGGGCTGTGCTTCTTGCCCGTGGACCTTCACCCCTCATATTCAGGACCATCCTCTTATAGTATGGACGAACGACCTTTGTGTCATGCACTGCCTCTGCAAACAAGGAGGTACATAGTCCTGCTCTTGCTGCAGAGAAGTATTGTGAGTGTGGGAGTGGGCCCTGGTGCATGACATATACATTATTGCCACGTTTCTGCCCAGTTTTTTGAACACTGTAGCCCACTCTACTGAGTGGTAAATCCTGGATGACATGGCTTGGGACATCTTTGCCCATTAGGGTGGTCCAGGGTCGGATCTTTTTGCATCCCCTCATAACGCAAAACTGCCATAACTTTGCTCACACTAGTGCCTGTAGTTTTGGGGTGAAACATGTTGCCCCTCTCCTTGAATGGGGGGGAGGGGTCTGTGTGCCTTTTCACCAGTCTTTCTGATTCAGCGGGTATTGGCCGAACCTTTTATGGATGGGGCCACAACACTACTGTTGGCCTCCTTCTGGCCCAGAGAGGCCGGTTCCAGTGTGGGACCTTAACTTGGTACTGAGGTCTCTTAAACAGGGTCTTTTTGAACCTGCTGCTACTTGTGACATGCATTTCCTTTCATGGAAGATGCTTTTACTGGTAGGGATAACCTCTGCTTGGTGAATTTCTGAGCTGCAGGCTTTGGTTGCGGATCCCCCATACCTCGTTCTTCACCAAGATTGGGTTTCATTGCTCACCCATCCCAGGTATCTTCCTAAGTTGGTTTCTGAGGTCACATTAAACCAGACCTTCCACCTTCCTGTGTTTTTTTTTTTCTTTCTTTCTTTCTCTCAGAAGGCAGGAGAAGATCCTATATTCTCTCTATGTCCATATAGCTTCATGCTTCCACTTGGACCTTATGAGTGACTGCAGAAAATTCTTGCAGCTTTTTGTTCATTCGCTTCATGGTGCCTTTCCAAATGGTTGCTATACTAAATTTATTTTCATGACTGGAAGCACATGAAGGAGCATCCTGGTCCTGTCTGTGGGCGTGGCCACTTCAGAGGCTTGTTTTTGTTCCGGCTTAGCAGCTGACATATGCTGCGCTGCTGCATGGAGTTCTGCCCATGCTTTCACTAAACACTGCAGTCTGGGTCTGGTGTCCTGTACAAAAGTTGACTTTGGCCTTGCTGTCCTCCAAGACCTGCTGTCTTAAAGAGCTAGCAGCACCAAACATACCAGAGAGGAAAATGTTCCAGACTGTAAGTAGGTGTCTGTTGTAACTTTTTATTTGTGAAATAATTTCCCTTTTGCTCTTAGAAAGTTTACTATGCAACAGTACTATGCTGGATGTGTGGAATAGCACTCTTCATGGAGGTTGAAATATCTAGCTCTGTTCCTCCATGTACATCATTAGCACTGTGATCTCACCGACGGTGACATTGCAGGTGACTGACCTGCTACTGAGTGGCTTTCTCCTGAGCAGCTGTGATGTCACAGTCAGTGAGGCCCCAGTGCTGCTGATGTATGGGAAAGAACAGCGCTCAGTATGTCAGCTGCCAGGCAGAGTGCTGTTCCACACATCACATCTACTAACGTCAGGGAAGAAATCTTCCAACTAACCAAAGGGAAAAGAAAAGTACCTCAGATATAAAAGGTAATGGTAGACTGCTTTTGAAAAGTAATGTTAGTTTTAGGCAGTACTCTAGCTCTTTAAGGGTCTTCTACGTCCCTGCTGTTTGGCCTTTTTCCCACTGTACTTTTTTGTACTGCTTCAGAATCATCCAAAGGTGTGGTTTTACGGAGAGAGATGTCCTCAAAGAAGATGTTTCAGCTACTTACCAGCAGAAGTAAATCTTTGTGAGAATCTCCTCTGTTGAGCCAAACCTCACCCTCCGCCTGCCCCTTCTGTATTTTGAGGTGGTATACTCTGGAAGACATGCCTATTCCTGCACCATTGGATTTCCCCTTTTCTGTACCCTTCAAGTATGCTTTTCTTTCTGGAACTACCGCCTCTCTTGCTGGCCTGGTTGGGATTTTGGTCTCCTGTTTCCAGTTGGTATGGTACAGCTCCGAGCTCGTCTCTGGCTTGAAAACTGAGAAGGCATGGGGCTGCCCATATAAATACAGTGCGTGCCCGACATATGTCAAAAGGAGCAACCCCAGCTAGGCAGAGGTTTCCTAGTAGTCCTGATGCCATTGGCTTACAGTTCCAAAATCTACTTTTTTTTTATTTTATTTTACTTGGAAAAGGCTCCACTGAGCAGTGCTTATTTACAAAGAGGTCCTGGTTAGGATAGCAAAAAATGAACAATCAGAATATACGTAGTACATACAGTATACAAAGAACAATACAGGTAATACGGTATAGGATGATATCCGACACATTCTGATAAGTAACGGATCTGTCCCACTCTAACAGCATTCTTTCTTCTTTCAGCTCAAAGATCCGGATTCGTGATGGGAGGGCTAAGCCCATCGACCTGTTGGCCAAATACATCAGCGCGGAGGACGATGACCTAGCTGTGGAAATGCACGAGCCCTATACTTTCCTGAATGGGCTGACTGTCCATGACTTGGAGGACCTACTGGAGGACATCAGGGTATGCCCAGTTAGGGATGGCAGTTCCCACCTTTGCACTAGTGTCATCCCTGCTGTAACTAGGGATAACTTGACCTCGGGCTTGAGGAGCAGTGCAGTCGTAAACTAGTCTTTTGCAGTTCTGAGGTGGGATCTGCCCTGGCAGTAGTCAAAATGAGTTAGAGGGTCCTTTTCAGAACAAGTTTCAAACAGGACAGTGTAGTGTAAGTGAGCTTGAAGTGCATTGTAGGGGTATAAATTGGCACTGGCCCACTAGCCAGTGCTGGTAGATTCTGAATCAGGCTGGTAAAAATTTCCTTTTAACTAACCACTAACCTTGTTTGCTTTTAATGTAGATGGTAAAATTTCAATAAGTTCCCCATTTGGGCTAGTGAAATTTCTGTGAGGCTGATTTTTGCAGTCATTAGCCCTGCTGGCTAGTGGCTGCAAAACATAATTTTGACCTCTGGACTATACCCAACCAGTGATCAGACAGAGAGCTTCTGCCACTGGGGCTGTCCATCCCTCACTTTTTTGCATAAGAAAATTAATTTCCCTTATTCCCTTTAGTCCTGGTAATCCCTGCTTTTCTGTTTCAGGCCCTCACAGGCAGACATTTGAATATTCTGTTATAATGTATAGGGGGGCCCTTATTATTAACTGAAATCAAGCAGATTACAACCTTATAATTAATGGCTCTCCCCTTTTGCCATTGAGAGACCGAGGTGTAATTTGCTGTTGTAAAGGAGTGTTTATAACGGCAAACACGCACGCGGTTCTCCTCCCTCTGCGCATGCGCCTACACCAGCGTCTCCCTTCCTGGCTCGCGTGTCCTTCCTACAACAGAGCCACCAAAGAAACACAGCGGTGAGTAAATTTTAAAAAAATCAAAATGAGCACTGGTTTTACAGATGGGTGACTTTGAACATTGTTAAAAAAAAAAAAAAAAAAGTGAAGCCGCCAAAAATGAAAATCCAGCCGGACGTAAAATAAAGTGGCGCATACTCATAGCCACACCGAAACTGCTGATTTTATTTTATATAATTGCTGTGGCCAAAAAGGAGAGACCCAGCAATTATATAAAAAAAAATACGGAAATAGTGTTTAAACTCGAGGTTTACACACACTCCCTTGGGGTTAGATGCTTTGCACAAACCCCTCAAGCTTTGCTCTCAGGGTTTATGAAGCATCTAACCCCTCGGGTGCGTGTAAACTCTCGTTAAACACACCACCCCGTACTTTATTCTATATGTTACTCCATCATTATGACATCACTCTGTTGTTAACCCTTCTTGAGTATGTCTCACCAATGGTGTAACAGAATACTCACAACAATCAATGTTCTGTAAAGTAATTCAGTAAAGTAATTCAATCTGTGATTACACAATCTTGGTAGCCCATACACTGTGAAATATAATGTATGGTCTTTGGTTAATAACCATGCTGAAAACACTTCTTGAGGTTGCCATGGCATCTGACAACCTCTTGAGGTTTACAGTGATGTCATGGCAACCTCTCAAAGTGTTTACAGCGTGGTTATTAACCAAAGACCATACATTATTCTCTTTTTCTCGTGTTTGCCTGTTACGTGCAACAGAACTAATTTTTAGAACCCTTTGTCATTCATGGCTGCTTCGGATTCAGAGAAACCTCATAGCTCACCCTAATGTTTAGAAGAGATGCTCAGTCAAGGCAGACCACCCTCCCCTTCTTTCTAGTTATCATTAGTCAGGGGCTAGGAACTGAGTAATAATTATCTTTGAGTTTGTGCATGAGCGTCGAACTCATTGGGAGAGTTGGCTTTGAGGGGGTGTGACACTGTTTGTCCAATGCAGAGTGCTCTGCATGGGGTTCGACAGCATCACACCAATCCTCGATCAGTCTGGTCCTGACACTGTTTTTGCCTTCAGTGCTCTGCACATGAAAAGAAAAAGCCACGTCAATCAGGAGACGTCTTTTTCCTTTCACCTGCACGTCACCACAGAGAAAACGGCTGTTTCCGTTATGACATCTCCGCTATGTCTCGCTGTCTCCCATTCTGTTTATTTTGCATTGTTAAAAGCTAAAACTAGTCCAACAAGAGATGCATCCCACCATAAATGAAGTACTCTGAAGTCAGGGAGACAAGTATGAGTTACTCGGTGAACTGGCAGCTTCAAGATGCTGTGAAGGTAGTGGATTAGCAGATGCAGTACAGTCCATGTTTAATTCACTTTTGAAATAAATGGTTAAAAGTACATTTTTTTTTTTTTGTATTATTTTTTATTAATTTTAAAAACATCAAATCATACACTGGTATACATATTGATAAGATAAATGCGCTAGAGCAATAATACTTGCTAAATACATATTCCCCAGCAGGTATGAAGTTAAGCAACATTATAATATGACAGATTTTATGTGACATCTTTTATATATGAGGAAATTACTATATCTCCATACAAGTTGATTTTGTCATTATATATTCTATATATAGTGATTCAAACAACATGAAGTCTTGCTGTTTTCTGACAATCTGCAGTTAGCCCCAGCCTTTAAACTGCCCTGGAGAGTATAGGGTTAATTTTCTATGCAGTGCATAGAACATTGAGCTCGAGCTTGGTTGATGTCTCTGTCTGCAGCACTTTGAAACCCAACCGCCAGATTCTTTACTCTGCCTCACTGAACAGTCGCTCCGGAGATTTCTCCTCCTCCTCGGTTCAAAGTCGGTTTTATTCCGAAATTTATTCTGCTTTGTCGCTTCAGGCTCTGTCTGCGGTACCGTGAGTACTTAGATAGTTTCTCTGATTATTGTGGAAATTGCAACTTCTGTTTCGATCGGTTCAACTGAACCGATCCCTTAGATTGAATTCTTGTTTATTTTCTTAGTGTGTGGTTACCGGTCCTTATTGGTTTTAAAAAAAAAAAATGTGTTTCATCGTTTTTTTCTGATACCCGTAACACAGAAACCGATAAGGGAGTCTTGCCTGGCAGTTGCCGAAAAAAGGGTAAGTTTGGTGAGGTTGGCCATGTCTGAGAAGCCCAAGAAAAAAATCGGGCCCACTGGGTTTCAACACTGCAGTGAGTGTGGGGAGGTCTTTGCTAAGGCTGATCCCCACACCACCTGTGTTTATTGTCTGGGGTTTGGCCACCTCGATACAGACTGCCAAATTTGTAAAAACTTTCCTAAGTCTACCCTGGAAAAAAAGATTAGGTAGACTTCGGGAAAAGGAAGCCGAGAAGTCCGCTGACGCGGATGGCCAGCCCGGTTTGGTTCCGACCGAACCAGAAGGAGTGCCCTCTGACCAGAGCGATACTTCTTTGGGCAAGAGGAGAGCCGATCCTGAGGGATTGATTCCTACAAAAAGGAAACTCAACGAGAAATCGACCGGTTCGGATCCAGAGGTTCATGTTCTGACCACTGAGGAAATAGCCAGAGCGATTCGGATTGTTGAATCGCTTTGCCCGGTTCCAACTGATCCGGCGCCTTTTGGCAGGGGTTCGGTTCAGTCGGTTCCCCCGATTCAAGACTATATCCCTGAAGAATTTTATGAACCGGAGTTTGAAGAGGAAGGGGATTTTGAGGATGATGGTAAAAGTATGGATGTGCCTGTGGAACCGGGCATCTCCCCAGACGGACCTTCTAGTGTTTCCCCTCCTAGGCTATCTGAGTCCCCTTCCCACTATCTGTTTTACAGAAAAGTGGCTGAAACCCTTCAGCTTCCTATGGAGGAGGCCGTGGAGGATCAGGAGGAGCCTGATTTTGTGGAAATGGTGGACATCCCAGAGTCCAGGAGACTGTCTATTCCCCTTCCTAAGTCCTTTGGGAAGCAGACACAACAAATCCTAAAGTCTCCTAATTCTGTACCTCCTGTTGACAGAAGGGTGGATAAGAGGTACACCTTATCAGGCTCAGATACAGAGTTTTTATACCAGCAATGCAGCCATGTTGGGGTAGTGCAGGCTGCAGCCTGTGACAAGGCAAATATTCCCTTGGCTTCACACCCCCCAGACAAAGACTCCAGGAAGATGGATGCCATGGCTAAGAAACAGTACATGGCATCCTCCTTGGGACTCAGGCAGGCTAACTATATGGCCTATACAGCCAGGTACCAGAAGTCAAGGTGGGACACTGTACTGGCACTGGCTAAACAGACCTCCCCCCAGCTGGCCAGGGAGCTGGAGGAGGTGACTGCTGATGGGATTGAGGCATCAAAGATACAATTTCATGCTGCTGTGGACTCCAGTGATGTGTCATCAAGAGTCATGGCTACATCTGTGGCTCTTTGGAGGATGGCTTAGCTCAGATGTACTAGCCTGTCACAGGACACCCAGGCTAAGGCCTTGGATTTTCCTCTGGTGGGTAATTCTGTGTTTGGGGAGCAGACAAAGAATTCCATGAAGAAAATGGATGAGTACAGGACCACTTACAGGAGTGCTCAGGCCAAGGAGAGGCAGGCAACTCCTCAAAGGCAGCAGTCTAGGGGCAGGGACAGGCCTTTTCATAGGCCTTTCTACCAAGCACAGGCCTCTTCTCCCTTTTCACAGGGGGGGTTCTTCAGAGTGAGAGGCAGAAGGGGGATGAGCAGGGCTACATCCACTCCTCAGCCTAAGGCCTTTGCCAAGCAGACACACTGATGGGTCTGCCTGGGTCGACTCTCCTATCCCTGTAGGAGGCAGGCTGGCTTACTTCGTCCAGGACTGGATATCTGTTACTTCAGACAAGTGGGTCCTGGAAGTAGTAAACCAGGGACTGGTTCTTAGCTTCAAAAAATTTCCGAAGATGAGAGCCAGATCTTTTCCACCTGCAGGTCTCTCCGAAACCCTTGTCCTAGAGGTAGAGGTAGAGGTTTCATCTCTTCTGGCCTTAAGAGCCATAGAGAGAGTTCCTACCCTACACCGGGGCAAAGGTCTGTACTCCAGGTACTTCCTTACCCCAAAAAAGGACAGGGGAGTAGCGACCCATCCTAGAGCTACGATACCTGAACAAACATCTTTTAAAACCAAGGTTCAAGATGGTGACTCTGGGAATAATTCTTCCCTCTCTAAGGCCAGGGGACTGGCTATCCTCCCTGGACCTCAAAGATGCCTACTTTCACATCCCTATTAGGTACTCCCACAGAAAGTACATCAGGTTCAAGTTGCCCTCAGGCCATTATCAGTTCAAAGCAATGCCCTTTGGTCTAACATCAGCTCCAAGGGTTTTCACAAAGTGCCTGGCAGTAGTAGTTGCCTTTTTAAGAAGGCAAAAGATTTCCATTTTTCTATATCTGGACGACTGGCTCCTAGTGGGTCAGTCTCCAGACCAAGTCAAGTCAGACCTGCAAGTGACCCAGCAAGTGCTCACTTCCCTGGGATTTCTTCTCAACCTCCCCAAGTCAGTTCTCTAACCAGTGCAGCTTCTTGCCTTTATAGGGGCAGAGCTAGATACTGTCAAAGCAAGAGCCTTTGTTCCCCTGGAAAGGGCAAGAGTTCTTATAGAACTGGCTTCCTCCTTTAGCCTTCAGGTGTCCCAACCAGCAAGGCATTTCCTTCAACTCTTGGGCCACATGGCAGCTTCTACAGCAGTGGTCCAAGGGGCAAGATTCCAGATGAGGGACATTCAATTCCATCTGAGGGCCTTTTGGTCCCAAAAGAAGGATCCTCTTACAAAACTGATTCCAGTGACTCGGACACTGATCCAAGCTCTTCAGTGGTGGCAGGATCAGGACAATTTAAGGCAAGGGGTCCCATTTGTTACTCAGTCTCATTCGGTGGTCCTTACCATGGATGCTTCCCTTTTGGGGTGGGGAGCCCATCTGGGGGCTCTCACAGCCCAGGGACTGTGGTCCCCCTTAGGAATCCCTTTTTCATATCAGTCTCCTAGAACTCAGGGCAGTTTTTCTGGTGCTGCAAGCTTTCTCTCAGTCAGTGCAGAATAAGGTGGTTCAGGTCAGAACAGACACCACCATGTGGTACATCAACAAGCAGGGAGGCAGTCGGTCCACGGCCTTGTGCACGGATGCCATGAAATTGTGGTCCCTGGCTTATTCTCTGCAGACTTCTCTGATAGCAGTCCACCTTCCAGGGAAGGACAATGTGCTAGCAGATGCATTGAGCAGGATCTCCCAGGGCCATCACGAATGGACCCTGGACCCTCTGATATTTAAAAGTGATTTTCTCAGGGTGGGGCACTCCAGAGCTAGATCTCTTTGCAGCCCCAGAAAATCACCAACTTCCTCTGTTTTGGTGCAGACCCCCCAGTCTTGGGCTAAGTCCCTCTGGACGCTCTGCTGTTGAACTGGGAAGGGAAATTTAGAGTGAAGAGATGAAATGAAGAGATCCAGGAGGCCGGGAGAAGCAGTGTGAAAGCCGGCACTGCCCTCCAGCTCCAGCCGCAGAAGGGGCTCCGAGCCGCCAGCGGGCCGGCGGTGACCTCCAGCCGACCAAGAGATCCAGGAGGCCGGGAGAAGCAGTGTAAGCCGGCACTGCCCTCAGCCTCGGAGCCGCGGGAAGGGGCTCCGAGCCGCCAGCGGGCGGGCGGTGACCTCCAGCCGACCAAGAGATCCAGGAGGCGGGAGAAGCAGTGTGAAAGCGCACTGCACTCCAGCTCCAGCCGCAGAAGGGCTCCGAGCGCCAGGCCGGCGGTGACCTCCAGCCGACCAAGAGATCCAGGAGGCCGGGAGAAGCAGTGTGAAAGCCGGCACTGCCCTCCAGCTCCAGCCGCAGAAGGGGCTCCGAGCCGCCAGCGGGCCGGCGGTGACCTCCAGCCGACCAAGAGATCCAGGAGGCCGGGAGAAGCAGTGTGGCTCGGGCACTGCCCTCCAGCTCCAGCCGCGAAGGGCTCCGAGCCGCAGCGGGCGGCGGTGACCTCCAGCCGACCAAGAGATCCAGGAGGCCGGGAGAAGCAGTGTGGCGGCACTGCCCTCCAGCTCCAGCCGCAGAAGGGCTCGAGCCGCCAGCGGGCGGCGGTGACCTCCAGCCGACCAAGAGAGGTCAGGCCGGGAGAAGCTGTGGCCGGCACTGCCCTCCAGCTCCAGCCGCAGAAGGGGCTCAGGCATCGCAGCGGGCGCGGTGACCTCCAGCCGACCAAAGAGATCCAGGAGGCCGGAGAAGCAGTGTGAAGAATGCGGGCAAAGCGCAACCAATCGGGAAGCGACCGCTGTCTCTGCTTGCTTCCGATTGATGCGCCTTTCCCATTGACTTTAGCTGGACTCTGCAACACTTTTCTGGATGGGATTTTTCTGATTAGCTGTAACTTGTATTAATTTCCTTAAAAGAGCTGTTTTACTTAAAATTGTGGGTAATTTAAACATGTTTTGATGTGATGTTTGCTAGTGATTCAGCCTTTTCTGGATCTGTGTGGGCTAGATGCTTAGGCGCCCTAACCCCCAAACCCTCCCAGTCTTTTGTTGTGCAGATTCTTGTTTCTTGCCTAATTGCAGATTGCCTGCAATAAAATTGCCTTCTCACTGCCTTCTCCTCTGTCCCCTGACTTGCAGCGGCACTGCCCTCCAGCTCCAGCCGCAGAAGGGGCTCCGAGGCATAGCCGGGCAGTGGTGACCTCCAACCGACCAAGAGATCCAGGAGGCGGGAGAAGCAGTGTGAAAGTGCAGGCAAACCGCAACCAATCGAGAGCGACCGCTGCTCTGCTTGCTTCCGATGGTGCGCCTTTCCCGTGACTTTAGCTGGACTCTGCAACACTTTTCTGGATGGGATTTTTCTGATTAGCTGTAACTTGTATTAATTTCCTTAAAGAGCTGTTTTACTTAAAAATTGTGGGTAATTTAAACATGTTTTGATGTGATGTTTGCTAGTGATTCAGCCTTTTCTGGGGATCTGTGTGGGCTAGACGCTCAGGCGCCTAACCCCCAAACCCTCCCAGTCTTTTGTTGTGCAGATTCTTGTTTCTTGCACCTAATTGCAGATTGCCTGCAATAAAATTGCCTTCTCACTGCCTTCTCCTCTGTCCCCTGACTTGCAGCCGGCACTGCCCTCCAGCTCCAGCCGAAGAAGGGGCTCCGAGCCGCCAGCGGGCCGGCGGTGACCTCCAGCCGACCAAGAGATCCAGGAGGCCGGAGCAGTGTGAGGCAGGTTGGCAAAGCCGAAACTAATCGGGAAGCGCACCGCTGTCTTGCCTTGCTTCCGATTGGGTGCGCTTCCATTGACTTTAGCTGGACTCTGCAACACTTTTCTGGATGGGATTTTTCTGATTAGCTGTAACTTGTATTAATTTCCTTAAAAGAGCTGTTTTTACTTAAAAATTGTGGGTAATTTAAACATGTTTTGATGTGATGTTTGCTAGTGATTCAGCCTTTTCTGGGGATCTGTGTGGGCTAGACGCTTAGGCGCCTAACCCCCCAAACCCTCCCAGTCTTTTGTTGTGCAGATTCTTGTTTCTTGCACTTAATTGCAGATTGCCTGCAATAAAATTGCCTTCTCACTGCCTTCTCCTCTGTCCCCTGACTTGCAGCCGGCACTGCCCTCCAGCTCCAGCCGCAGAAGGGCTCGAGGCATAGCCCAGGCGGGTGACCTCCAGCCGACCAAGAGATCCAGGAGGCCGGGAGAAGCAGTGTGAAAATGCGGACAAAGCCTCAACCAATCGGGAAGCGACCGCTGTCTCTGCCTTGCTTCCGATTGGTGCGCCTTTCCCATTGACTTTAGCTGGACTCTGCAACACTTTTCTGGATGGGATTTTTCTGATTAGCTGTAACTTGTATTAATTTCCTTAAAGAGCTGTTTTACTAAAAATTGTGGGTAATTTAAACATGTTTTGATGTGATGTTTGCTAGTGATTCAGCCTTTTCTGGGGATCTGTGTGGGCTAGGCGGCAGGGCGCCTAACCCCCCAAACCCTCCCAGTCTTTTGTTGTGCAGATTCTTGTTTCTTGCACCTAATTGCAGATTGCCTGCAATAAAATTGCCCTTCTCACTGCCTTCTCCTCTGTCCCCTGACTTGCAGCGGCACTGCCCTCAGCTCCAGCCGCAGAAGGGGCTCCGGGCGCCAGCGGGCGTGGCGGTGACCTCCAGCCGACCAAGAGATCCAGGAGGCCGGGAGAAGCAGTGTGAGAATGCGGGCAAAAGCCGCAACCAATCGGGAGCGACCGCTGTCTCTGCCTTGCTTCCGATTGGTGCGCCTTTCCCATTGACTTTAGCTGGACTCTGCAACACTTTTCTGGATGGGATTTTTCTGATTAGCTGTAACTTGTATTAATTTCCTTAAAAGAGCTGTTTTTACTTAAAAATTGTGGGTAATTTAAACATGTTTTGATGTGATGTTTGCTAGTGATTCAGCCTTTTCTGGGGATCTGTGTGGGCTAGACGCTTAGGCGCCTAACCCCCAAACCCTCCCAGTCTTTTGTTGTGCAGATTCTTGTTTCTTGCACCTAATTGCAGATTGCCTGCAATAAAATTGCCTTCTCACTGCCTTCTCCTCTGTCCCCTGACTTGCAGCCGGCACTGCCCTCCAGCTCCAGCCGCAGAAGGGGCTCCGAGCCGCCAGCGGGCCGGCGGTGACCTCCAGCCGACCAAGAGATCCAGGAGGCCGGGAGAAGCAGTGTGAAAGGTACGGGCAAAGCCTTAAAATTTTGCCGCGCCCCTTCCCCTCTTGGTTAATTGTATTTATACACTCTTTTCCGCCATTTCTCTCATCCACCACATCTAATTCCCTTCTCTATTAACCCTACATCACTTCCAGCACAATGCTAACTTGTTTCCTTCTGCTCCTTAGCCTCTCATCTCCCCATTCCATTATGATAATCATATTATACCCCTGTCATGGAATAAGTTAATGAGTATGTTCTGCTCTCCACTGCCATCCACAATGTACAACCATCTATTCTTATTCACTTTGAACCACTATTACACTGCAACCCCTGGGGTATCCCACATAAGCCTCTCTAACAATCCAGCTCTCCCTAGCCCTTTACATGTATCCTGGATCTATAAAACCCACTATGCCTGTCCTTCAGACTCCTATGTTATGATAAAAGACACACCTATATAACAGGACCATCTCCCTACACAGTGTGCATCTAGCACTAAGAGGAAATGCTCTGATCACTCTCTATCCCTATCCCTTGGTGCCTTACTCAAATTAATCTTCTACCTCCTTTTATGCATTGGCACCATTGAGATTAATCCTGGCCCCATTGTCAGTTTATCTTCCCCTGCTGAGCTGACTACCATAAAAGGACTAAGCTTCATACACTTCAATGCTTGCAGCCTCCTAAAAGTTCATCTTAATACAGGCTTGGGTGGCACATACTCTTCCAGACTTCCTGGTCATCTCGGAATCTTGGCTCAGGCCTACAACAAAAGACAGTGTTGTAAACCTTCCCACTACCAGCTCTTCAGAGCAGATCGCCCTTCCAGGGGTGGTGGGGTGGCCATATACTAAGGACACCATCTCTGCAACCTGCCTCATCAACACATCTGAGCCAAATGAATTTGAATGTTTATCAATCAAAATTTCCCTTCCTAATTAGTCTCCATTTAAACTGATTGGATGCTATAGGCCCCCTCTGCAGGCCTTAAACTGCTTTCTCACCTAGGGTCAATTCTCAACCAAGGCCCTGAAGATACCGTCATCCTTGGTGATTTGAATTTAAACTGGTTGTCTAATGTATCTGCACCTTTGATAACCTTTTGTGACACCTATGGATTCACACAGCTGATTAAAGACCCAACTAGGATTAACCAAGAAATTCCAGCAACGGCTCACTCCTGGATATTATGTTGGTAAACAAGCCTCACTTTATACTCACATGCAGGAGTACTGCCAAGTGATCAGTGACCATTACCCTATAGCTGGCATAAGATCCACACTCAAACCACCAAATCCTGCAGAATTTATCCTCAAAAGGTCAAAAGAATTTCAATATCTCAGGTTACCTCCATGACCTGAGCACTACAATATATTGGCAAGATTTCTATCTTACAACCTCTGTTGAAACAGCACTCCAGACTTTAAAGGATATTATCACCAATGTTCTCAATATTCATGCACCTATCACCAGTATCAGAACTAAGGTAAAATCCTGCCCTTGGTTCACCTCTGAGCTTAAAGCAGCCTTGAGAACCAGAGACAAGCTGTGGAAAAGGCAAGAAAAACAAGGACACCAGAGATTGGCTAAATTTCAGAAAAGCAAGGAATTCATGTACAAAAAATAAGAACTGCCAAAACTGCCTACTATACAGCTGAATTGGATGCCTCCTACAATAACCCATCCAGACTCTGGGGCACAATAAAAGGACTTCTGGGCCAGAATTCTACTCCTGCCTTAACCACCAAATTGCTACTAAATGACACAGAAATTACAGGTAAACAAGAAATCTTAAATACCTTCAATGTTCACTTCACCACTGCTGGCCTAGCATTTGACTCATCACCTGCAAATATCCTGAGATCTTCCTTGAACCTGCAAACTACTGTGGGACAAATGCCACTTCAACTTTTCCTTCATCCCAATATCCGTGAAAGAAGTGGAAGATCTCCTCTAATTTAGACACAACTAAAAGTGCAGGTGCAGACTCCTGGATCCCTATTTCCTGAAAATTGCTTCACATGTCTTATCTGCCCCCTTACTCATCTCTTCAATCTTTCCCTAACTACTGGATCCATTCCATCTACTTGAAAACAGCTCAAGTGGTTCCATTACTCAAATCTGGTGATACTAGGGATCTCAACAATTACAGACCTATCTCCATCCTACCAGTACTATCTAAGATGCTCGAAAAACTAGTAAACTCTCAGTTAGAGGACTATCTGGATAACAATAACCTTCTAAATTCTGCACAATCTGGTTAGATCAAAGCATAACACCATTACTGCCTTAGCCAAGGTAACCAACGATTGGCAGACTAATTTGGACAAAAAATTTTACCTGTGCTGTGTTTCTGGATTTGGTAAAGCCTTTGACACAGTGGATCATGACTTATTACTCACCTCCTTAACTCGTTAGGCCTGGATTCCTATCACCAACTGGTTTAAGGATTACCTTTCAGATAGGTCGCAACTGGTTAGAAATGGAAATACCTATCCACCTCAAAACCTCTGCTAAGGGGTGTACCACAAGGCTCTATTCTTGGCCCTATCCTCTTTGCTATTTATATAAACAATATTGATGCCAACCTCACTCAGTTAACATTCATCTGTTTGCTGATGATACTGTATTGTATGTCAGCAATCCTCACCTTCCAAAGCCTGTGAACTTCTACAATCCGAATTCTCCATTCTGCAGCACAATCTACTTGACAAAAACTACTTCTAAATGCAAAAAAACAAAGCTATGTTCTTTACCACAAAGAGTTGTACTACACTACCTCACAGCATCCAACACCCTACATATATCCACCTTACTTGAGAGAAACTTGAATTTGTTGATAACTTCAAATACCTTGGAGTCTGGATAGATAACAGGCTTGACTATTCTGTCCATATTGAAGAGTTACTTAAAAAGCTAAGACAGAGTCGTGACTATTTTTTAGAATAAAACATTACCTAAACAGTGATTCCAAAAAGGTTAATTCAGGCCTCATTCCTATCCCTCATTGATTATGCTGATTTTCTCTACTGCCATTGTTCAAGTCATCTCTTACATAAGCTGGACACCCTGTATCACAGGTCCATAAGATTTATTACTGACCTTCCTCCAACACCCATCATTGCTCCCTTTATATGGCAGTCAACTGGACATCATTGCAACACAGAAGAAATAGGAATGCTGTTATCTGGATATTCAAAGCGTTAACAGGCAAACTACCGACCTATATCACTAATTGCTTTACCCAAATTACAACCAGGCCATACACCTTAAGGATCAGTAATCTCATCACATTAAAGGTCCCAATGCCTGCACCGGTATGGGAGGGCTGCTTTCAGCTATTCCTTAGCAGTTGCATGGAACTCTCTCCAAAATCCATGAAGCTAGATAGCCTACTACCTCTGGCATCCTTCAAAGATTGTTCTTAGCCCTTTTTCAGAGCTCTGCAATTGCTTTTATAAAGCATAATCCCTCTACCTATCTGACCCAACTAAACCTCCCTTTTTCTATCCATTATATTAACTCAATTTCTTTCTTCCTAATCACCTATTATATTCACTTAAAACTAGTTTAGACCATATAACTTATATTTTAGGACTGCTATACCCTTTGTCCTCTTTTTTCATACAGGCTAAATGGTTCTATTGTTACTTGTATATATGTAAATTGTTGTATATAATCATTTCATGCCATTGTATTGCTATTTATTCTATTCTTGTCTATGTAATAATACTTGTATCCTCATTTGTATGACCACTCAGGTCCATCTTGTAAATGAGCTTTGCTCAATGATGTTCGCCTGAATAAATAAAGATTTTGATTGATTGATTGATTGATTGATTGATTGAAATTTCTCTAGGCCTTTCCTCCCTTTCCTCTACTGTTCAAGGTTCTGGTCAAAGTGAGGTCACAACCCTGCAAAGTGATTCTGAATGCTGCAGATTGGGCCAGACAGCCCTGGTACCCTCTCTTACTGTCCCTGGCAGTCCATCTTCCCCTGTCTCTTCCCAGGAACTACAACATGTTAACCTCCTCCCAGGGGAGGATTTGGTACCCCAGTCTTCAGTCCCTCAATCTCAAGGCATGGCTCTTGAAGAGCTAGAGTATGCAGATTTGCATTTGTCTCAAGGGGTTCTGGATATTCTCAAAGCCTCTTGAAAGCCTGCCACCAGAAAGACTTATGACTCCAAATGAAAAAGATTCAGCATTTGGTGTTCCAAGAAGCATATATCCCCAGACATTGCTGAATTTCCTACAGTTCTGGATTATTTGGTCCATCTCAATGGTCTAGGCCTCAGACCAGCTACTCTCAAGGTACACTTGTCAGCTGTTTCTGCTTTTCTGTCGGTGGGAAAGCCTTCCTCACCATCATCTCACCCTGTATTCTGCAAGTTTTTCAAGGGATTGCTTCATACCAATCCTCCCTTTAGGGATCCTGCCCCTGCCTGGGACTTAAATGTTTGCATTGCTCAACTTATGCAACCTCCATTTGAACCTATGTCTTCAGCAGAGCTTAAGTACTTGGCTTGGAAAGCTGTGTTTTTGGTAGCCATTACCTCTGCCAGATGTATCAGTGAATTGCAAGCCCTATCAGTGGAACCTGATTTTATCTAATTTCATAGAGATAAAGTGGTCCTTAGAACCAATAGGAGGTTCTTGCCCAAAGTGGTTTCAAACTTCCATTTGAATCAGTCTGTGTCTGTCCCTGTTTTCTTCACTGATCATTCTTCCTCAGGGAAGAGGAGGCTACACAGTTTAGATGTTAAAAGAGCCCTTAGCTACTACATAGAGCGTACCAAGGGTCACAGGTTTTATTCCCTACAGTTGTTCCTCACTTATGGGGAAGTGGGAAAAGGCAAACCTGCCACCAAGAGAACTATTGCCAGGTGGATTGTTTCTTGTATACAATTCTGCTATTAGAAACTGGGAAAGATTCCTCCCTCAGGCCTGAGGGCTTATTCCACAGGAGGTACAGCTGCTTCTCTGGCTGCTGTCAGGGATATTCCTCTGTTAGAAATTTGTCAAGCAGCCACCTGGAAAACAGTCCATACCTTTACCAAGCATTACTCTCTGGATATCCAGGCTAGGAGTGATGCTCGGTTCAGCACAGCAGTACTTCAGAGCCTATTCCCAAAGTAGTTTTTGTCCCTTCTCCATGGAGGTACTGCTTGGTGGACTGCAGATTGTCAGGATACAGCAAGACTTCATGTTGTTTGAAGAAAAAATTACTCACTTTAGTAATTGCGTTTCTTCTAATGGAGTTTTGCTGTATTCTGACCTCCCTTCCTGCCTCCCCTCTCAGAACCTGTTTTTGGAAAGTGGGTGGGCAGGTGCAGTGTTGCACCCCAGGGGTGTCTTCAGCACACCCTCCTTTTTTACTTGGGTACTTATGTTATAATCTTTATTTGGATAGGTTTTTGGTTTTGGGTTTCCTGACTTGAGTCTTCCTTTGGGAATCCAAAACTTTTTTGTTGCCAGTTGGCTAGTTAAAAAAAATTACAATTTCCACATAGTTAGTCAGTGAGTGTTTGCTCATAAGAATCTGGCGGTTGGGTTTCAAAGTGCTGCAGACAGAGACCTCAACCGCGCTCGAGCTCAAGGTTCTATGCACTGCATAGAAAATTAACCCTATACTCTCCGGGGCAGTTTAAAGGCTGGGGCTAACTGCAGATTGTCAGAATACAGCAAGACTCCATTAGAAGAAACACAATTACTAAGGTGAGTAATTTTTTCATTTGATCCGATTTTCTTGATAGCTACTGTTCTTTATCTTGCCACTTCTTACCCTTCTCTTGTTGTTCTTCTCCCCCCCCAAAAATACCATCTCACAGACTTTAAGTATCTCTGTTGTGGAGTCATGGGACAAAGTCTTGGTAATGTGCCAGTTGGTACATTGTCCATTTCCTCCAACAGTTTTCAAAACTACGGGTCTTGTTATTTATTCTGGCTGACATTCTCTCCAGACCGTACACTTCATACAATAACCTTCTACAGGATTCTTTAGTCTGCAACCGTGTGGAGAGCCACAGCCTTGTAATTATTTTTTTGGCTATCCAGATTAGTAGTGCTAATATTCTATAGAGCATTTCCTGTGGGTATGTTCCATCTAGGGGAACTCCAGTTAACATAAAAGTCTGATTTAAAATCTCTGGTCGCTCATATATTGCATTTAATTCTTGCATTATCTCCCGCCGGTATTCTGTTATATCAATGCATGGCCATATAATATGACTCAACTCTGCCTTTTCCTGCCCACAATTCCTCCAGCATGAACCACACATCTCTCCCTGGAAGTGTGCAGTTTTAGCAGGTGTTCGAAAGAATCTTATTCTAACTTTCCATGCATATTCCTTCCAATATAAATTGGAAATTATCTTTGCATATAATCTCATGGAAGTTTGCCATCGACTTTCTTCTAAATCTAGGCCCAGATCCCTAGACCACCTGACTCTGAGATATTCAGAGGAATCATTATTATGTAATCGAATAGCTGAGTATAGGTTCCCAATAATATATTCCTGTACCTGTTCTTTTAGATGATAGATCACTATTTGGATTAAAGGGGAAGGTGAGACTGCTATGCCCGAAAGGGCTTCTTCAGACGGCAGCAAGTTTTGTTTGATTTTCAGATAAGGTCCATATTGGTTTTGGGGTATTTTATATGTTGATTGTAACGAATTAAAGGAATATAGGTCCGTAGGGCCTACTAATTGAAAGGTGTATTGAAGACCATAGTTCTCCCATCGCTGTTCTGGTATCCTAGAAAGAGATCTGCGTTCTGAGGGGGATAGAACATATTGCCACATTTGTTGCCAAGACTTTAGAAATTGTGACGTATAGTTCATAAACCGTGTGTAAAGGATGTCTCCTGGAGAATCCTTTAAAATAAAGGAGGGGAATGTTTCTAACCCATTAAGCATATCCTCTGTTTCTTTCCAGTATGTCTTATATTGAGTAGCACAATGAAATAAAGATATACGGACCTGAGCCGCTTGGGTGTACCTTTTCATATTTGGCAAGTTAATGCCACCTGCCGCTCTAGAGAGTTGTAGAGTAGAATATTTTATCCTAGGAGGCTAACCCCCCATATAAATCTATAAAATAACTTATCCCAAGTTTGAAAATATGCATTTGATGGTATTATGGGGAGGGTTTGTATAAAGAAGAGCAGGCAAGGTAGTACGTTTTGTTGTAGAGTTTCTACTCTAGATACAATTCCCAAATGAAGTGAAGTCCGTTGGGACAAGTCTGTAGTAATTTGCTGGGTAATGGACTCGAAATTCATCAATTCCAGATGAATCAACTTGTATGGTATTTTAATTCCCAGATATCGCATCTCTACTCTATTCCATTTAAATGGAAAATCTGTTTTAAGAGTCCCCTTGGGCTGAAATGAATATGTCAATACTTCTGTTTTAGTATCATTAATTTTGTACCTGCTAATTTACTGAATATGTCCAGTTGTTCCCACACCTCACGGATCGAGGTTTCCGGAGAGGTGAGGGTCAGCAGACTATCATCTGCAAACATTGTCATCTTATGTGACCTCCCACCAGAATTCCTTCAATATTAGTTTGTGCCCTAATATGGGCGGCTAACGGCTCCAAATAGAGGGCAAATAATGGGGGAAAGTCGGCATCCCTGCCTCGTACCTCTACTTAAAGGAAAAGGAGGGGAAAGCATACCATCCAATTTTAGATAGGACATGGGGTCTTGATACATAGTTTTAAGTTGTGTTATGAATCTGTCTGGGGAAGCAAATCTCTGTAAGGTAGCCCACATATAGGGCCAGGCAACCCTGTCAGATGTCTTCTTGGCATCAAGGCCGAGAAGGACAAGGGGAATCTGTCTCTGTGTGGCATATTCCGTAAGTAATAGAACCCTTCTAATGGCATTGTGTGCCTGTCTCTTCATAACAAAACCCGCCTGATCTCCTTCGATTAAGGTAGGTAGCCATGTAGCAATCCGGTGTGCCAGTATGGACGCAAATAATTTATAGTCACAGTTAAGTTTTGAAATAGGCCTGTATGAGGCCATCAGCGAGGGATCTTTCCTAGGTTTAGGAATGGCCACTATTTCGGTATATTTCCATGAGGGAGGCATGGATTGTCCATCTTGGATGCTCAAAAAGGCGTGTAATAGGGGAGGTATCAATATTTTACGAAATGTTCGGAAAATTTCCATAGGGTACCCATCTGGGCCGGGTGCTTTTTGATACTTAGTTGTTTTGAGAGTTTCCCAAATTTTCATAGATGTAATGGGATGGAGTAATTCTGCTACTTGCATTTGAGATTTGGGGCAGAGGACAGTGTTGTAAGTATTCACATAATTGTTGGGGGGTGGGGTAAATTTCCTGTATATAATTTCTGATAATATTTGGCCATCGCCTGCCATATTTCTTGCTGTAATAATAGCATACGTCCAGACTCAGGTTCCTTCAATTTTGTAATCATTGCATGAGCTCTCATACCTCTTAAACGCCTAGCCAGGTTTCTGGCTTCCCTTGGTCCTCCTTCTTGGCAGCGAATTTTCAAGTAGAGCAGTTATTGCTCTATTTGTTGATCTGATAATTTTTGTATTTGTTGTTTAACTTTATCTATTTGTTCTGTAACTGTGCAGTCCCCCGGAGACTGTTTCTGTTGTAGGTCTTGTAGTTCTCTATATAGTTCCCCTTACAGTTTCTCCCTAGCTTTTTTCCTATGGGTCGAATATTGGATAATCTCCCCCCTTAATGCAGTCTTAAGGGTATCCCACCTTATACCAGGTGATACATCTCCAAAGTTATTTTCTGTCATAATTCTCGGAGTGAGTGTCTTAATAAATTCCGGGTCCGGTAAATGCATTAAGTTTAGGTGCCAGAAGGAGTTTTTCTTTGGGGAGGTCACCTCTATTTTTAGATATAAGGGAGAATGGTCTGAAAGCACCGAGGAACCCACTGTCATGTCCCTAATTAAATCTAAGTGTTCTACCGTTGGAAAAAAATAGTCTAACCTAGATGATGTGTGTGTGTTTTTTTTTTTTTTGAATAATATGTATAGGTCTGTACTGATGGGGAAAAAATGACGCCATATATCTATCATACCTAGCTTGGGGAGAGAAGTCTTTAGATGCTTTTGCAATGGCATAAATCTGTGTTGTAGTGGGCAAGTGGTATCTACTCTTGGGTTAAATGTAACATTTAGGTCACCACCAATAAAACATAGAAACATAGACTTTGACGGCAGATAAGGACCGCTAGGCCCATCTAGTCTGCCCATTTCCCTACCTACAGGATAGGCCGCAGATCCTAGTTAACCAACAGCCTATTTCTTCCTACCCCCCACAAGAATTGCCCTTATGTCTGTCCCATGCATTCTTGAATTCTCCCACAGTTTTAGACCCCACAACCTCCTCAGGAAGGCTGTTCCATGCATCCACTACCCTCTCTGTGAAATAATACTTCCTCACATTGCCCCTGAATTGCCCTCCTTCTATCTTTAAATTGTGTCCCCTTGTTCTTGCAAGTCTCTTTTTCTGAAAGATGCTACCCTCTTGGACTTTGTTGATTCCACTGAGGTACTTAAAAGTTTCTATCATGTCCCCCCTCTCCCTTCTTTCTTCAAGGGTATACATATTAAGCTCCTTTAGTCTCTCCTCATACGGCTTCTCTTGCAGACCCTGCACCATCTTAGTTGCCCTCCTGGACTGCCTCTATCCTGTCTATGTCCTTGCGGAGATGGGGTCTCCAGAACTGGACACAGTACTCCAGATGAGATCTCACCAACTGTCTGTACAGAGGGATAGCAACTTCCTGTTCTCTGCTAATGATGCCTCTCCCTATACATCCCGGTATACCCCCAGCCCTCCCTACTGCCTTCTCACATTGCTTGCTAACCTTAAGGTCGTCTGATATGATTACCCCAGGTCCCTTTCCTTTTTTGTTGTTGTTACTACCTCCCCACCCATTGTGTATTCTTCCTCTGGGTTCTTGTTTCCCAGGTGCATTATTTTGCACTTCTTTGCATTGAATCCTAGCTGCCATACTTCTGACCATTCCTCCAACCTTGCCAAGTCCCTTTTCATCCTTTCCACGCCTCCTTTTTATCAACCCTGTTGTAGATCTTTGTGTCATCTGCAAAAAGGCATACTTTTCCTTCCAGTCCCTCTACAATGTCACTGATGAAGACATTAAAAAGGACTGGACTCAGTACTGAACCCTGCGGTACCCCACTAGTAACCTTCCTTTCTTCAGAGTGGACTCCATTTACAATTACCTTCTGTGTCCTGTTGTGCAGCCAATACATAATACATATACCTTTTATCTAGGACAAAAGATCATCCAAGAATCTATCTGTTACTTGGACCTTTGAACCCAGAGGTAGATATACTGAAGATGGGGTAACCTGGGCACCATATAGCTTCCCCACTGCAATAGCGTACCTTCCCTCTCCATCAATAATTTCCTGCTCAAGTTGGAATTGGGTACCTCGAGGTATCAGGACTGCAGTGCCTCGTCGCCTTCCAGATACATACGAAGATGCAACCACCTCTCGAAAACGCCAAGATTTTAATTTGGAATGTTCTGTCTGTGAAAGATGCGTTTCTTGTACCAAAATTACATCCGATTTCTCTTATTTAAAGAAATTAGATAACCTTCGCCTTTTAACAGGGTTATGTATGCCATTTACATTAAAAGACAGTATCACAGCTTGTCTAGGCATAAGGGTAAGAGGCGGTTACCTAAGCATCTTATGTAGCCTTCTCGTCTCATCCCTCTCCCTCTCATTGGTAGGTAAAGCCACAGGTCCCTCTCATCATGTAGAGATTTCTGTCTATTAAATGATAAAACTTTCATCTTTAAATCTCTCCAAAGTCTTATTCTATCACTTAACGCTGCTACTCTCTGCATACTTGTAGTGTGTCTTATCTGATATAAAATGGAATATATAAAAGAAGTTGCCAACTGGGCTAACTAAAAACCATTAACAGTAACCATCCTAATAACTAACCAACTACTAGTATCTAAGTTATAAACATCGGTAACATAGACTTCCAAGGTGGGGGAAATTATAACACATTTCCCTATTATTTCTGGAAACCTTAAGCTGTTTTTATGGTTTGAACCAGAAAAGGGGGTAAATCCAGACCTTTTACAGTTTTGGGCCCCCGTGGACTGTTTAGGTTCAAAAGAAATATAACATCTGGGGATAAAAAGCAAAAAAGGAACAGGTATGACAAAAATAATCCAGAGATATAACTCAGGCAGTGTGCCACTGGCTCAGTTGCAAATGTTTGCCCCTCCCCTTCCCTCCCCCAATCGAAACAAAAAGGAAAAATTGCTCTACGTTGATCTGAACCCCTGGCCTAAATGCATCAGCTTTCCTAAAGATAACAAACTACTTCACACCATAACTCAGCGAAGTAGGTAAGAGTACTTTGTAGTCTCTCCGATAGTTCCAGTTGTGAGCCGTCCGACAAGGAGCAAAATTAGAGCTTTTAGCCCTACACTCGTTGTTAAGCACAAGAGTTATGTGTTTCAGTCACCACGTTAATTGCTTTCCTAATATAGTGCAATTTTAAAGGAGTCGTGAGGTCCATTTAAGGTTGGGGGGCATGAGGGACATGGAGAGAGTTCTTGAGGGGAGATGACCACAGGGGGTTACCGCAACAAGTGGCCGCATAGTACCCAATTAATAGAGGGCAGTTCGAATCTGTGTACTGCGACCTAGAGTTGGGCCCACCTCCGTCCTTCCTACCGCAAACCCCTCTCCCCCCAGTTCACCGAAAGACAGAAGAGTACCTCGTTATAACATTTCTACGTAGGGCCTCCTCCCTTTCAAGTGTCTTGTTGACTGTTACCTTTTCTACGGAATTCTGCCAAGCGCTGCTTCACATCTGCATTCGTGGCTTTATTTCCATCGCGGTTGCGCCGTCTTCCCTCTGAAGTCTGCCAGTGTGGTGGTTGGGGCTTCTGAATTGTAGGCAATTCGGAAAGGTCAGACCACATTTAACAAGAGCCTCTCGCGCGTCCTTCGCTGAATCAGACTCTTGCTTTCCCATTGGCAATTGCACTATCAATCTGGCTGGATAAGGAGTAGTAAATTTTATTCCTTGTGCTTATAGTTGGGGCAGTAACGGGAGGTATGCCCTGCGCAGTCTCATCGTCTTGGGGGGCATAGTCATGGTCTACGTAGAAGCATTTTTTTCTCGTAGTAAATTTGCTTTTTATGCCACGCTAATGGTAATATTCGTTTCTTGGCAGCATAGCTACTGAAGCGAGCTATGATGGAACGAGGGCTTGCTGTTGGAGATGTGGGCTTAGGTGCCAGGGCTCGGTGGACACTATCAAACTTAAGTGTCATATCCTGAGGTAGTTCCAGAGAGGTTCTTAGTAAGGTAGTGACAAACTCTTTTATGTCTTCTCCCTCCGAACCTTCTGCAATACAGTACAGTCTAATATTTTTTCTCCGTGCCCTGTTCTCTGCATCTTCCTGTCTAGACTCTAGTATGGCTTGATGTTCCTGCAACTGCTGACCTAGCCCCTCGAGATCATCCACGCGGTTCTCCGTTGCTGTTATTTGTCTCTCACTATCATCAGCTCTTTGCTCTAGCTGTGTTACATCCCTTCGGATTTCCGTGTACAGTTGCTTGATATTGGCTCTGAAGGCACATAGTTCATTGTAAATTGTGTCAAGCTTAACTCTCTTCCTTGCTTTAGGTGTTTTTGGAGTGGTTGCGGCTGATTTTAAATATGTTGAGTCCTTGTGAGAGACCGCGCTTTCTGCCTCCGTATTATCTGAGTCAGACCCTTCTTCATTCGCGGGTCCATCTTCCAGCTTTTGGGCCCCTGAGGGTTCCATTCCTTTGTTCCCTCTCCTATTCATGTTTGTATTCTTTGTTTTTTAGATAGATCGCTTGATGGAGAGGATATGTAAATGGGGGAGTTTAGCGGAGCAAGTCGTTCACTCGTCCATTCAGCTCTGCAGTGGAACCGGAAGTCCTAAAAGTACATTTCTGACATAAATTCGAGACTCAACTTTGTTTTAAGGCACTGCGATGGTGAAAGGAGCTGTAAAAGTACTGTAGTGCCTTACTACCATCTAAACCAGGGATTGTCAACCGTGGGGTTGCGGCCTGCAGGGGGTCCGCGGATCAGTCATAAAATTCTGTGCATCACGTAACTAAATTATTTTTACTTGATTTTTTTTTTCTGACCGCAGTGCAACTGTGATTACAGCACCGGTCCATATGCTTTTGCGGTTTAACTCAGACACTAACTACTCCTGCGTTCATGCTTAATCAATGACAGCCTTTAACAGCCATTAACTCCGTGGTATGCTAGTAGGGTGTTAATGGCTGTATCAAGGGTTGTAGTAACTGCTCGTGTAACACGTAGTCACCTAATCATCTCACATTCATCTCGCTGTCTTGTGCCCTAGCCTGCATCAGTAGCTTGCATTAATTACTGCTTGTATGCTGGTCTTCTGTCTGATGTCAAGTCTCAGCTGACAAGCAATTCAGAAAGTTGTAATCATCTTGATCAGCTGTGCCCTAGCCTGGTATTCTCTCCTACTCACACTTGGTCCACTTTGTTACAGTCTGCATTTGTCTCTCTGAGCTCGCAAAAAATGACATGGTCCACAGTCCTCTGTTGTTGTCGTTATTATTGTTGTTGCATATCTCTGCTCATGTTTTTATCAAGGCAGAAATGGACAACTTGTTGAACGCCCGCCTCGCTGGTGTTTGTGCCTGTTTTATTTCTCACTGCAACTGTAAAATCAGATGTTTGCTGCGAGGTAAGAATATGTGGAATCCTGATATTTTAAGCTTGATGTTTGCAGTTCTGTGTTTGACAGTGGATAATAAGCTATCGGTCCCCCAAGTCATACTAACATACTAAAATGCCAGCAGAATAGGCCCTAACGGTCTTTCGTGTCTGCTCGTTTGGTCAGCCCCTACCCTGGGTGCTGACCTTGCTGCCCCCCTCGCCTTCTCCCTTCCCAGTTACGGATATTCTTGCTGCATTGGATTTTGCTTCCAGAACCCTTCCCCTGTACCTGTCCCACCCCCTCTTGAACCCCTCCACTGTCTCTGCCTCCACCAGCCCCTAGGCAGCGCATTCCATGGCTCTACCACCCTCTCAGTGAAGTAGCACCTCCTCCTTTCTCCCTGAACCTTCCCCTCCAGCTTCCACCCATGCCTCTAGTTGCCCCTCTTCCTTCCTTCGAAGCACCCTGACTGTTCCTCCCCTATTTACCCTCTTCATGTACCTGAAGACCTCTATCATGTCCTCCCGGTCCCTTCTTTCTTCTAATGTGTACATATTTAGCTCTTTGAGCCTCTCCTCATAGGTCCTGTCCCCCAAGCCCCAAATCATTTTGGTTGCCCTCCTCGGGACCCTCTCCAGGAGGGTAATGTCCCTCTTTAAGTGTGGCCTCCAAAACTGCATGCAGTACTCGAAGTGTGGTCTCACCAAGCAGTTATACAGAGGGAGTATCACGTCCCTCCTTCTGGAGGTGATCCCTCTAGCGATGCATCCCAGCATCCTGTTGGCCTTGGCTGCTGCCCTCCTACAAGTCTCCGAGTTGTTCATCTTGACATCCACCACCACCTCCAGGTCCCTCTCAGCCATCGAGACTTGTAGCATTTCCCCTCCACCAGGGTGTACACTTGGCCCAGGTTTCTGGCCCCAGGTGGAGTACCTTGCATTTCCCTGCATTGAACATCAGCTTCCACTTTCTAGACCATCTTTCCAGAGCCTCCAGATACCCCTGTAGGGCCACCCTCCCCTCCTCCCCATCCACCACCGCCCCCAGTTTTGAGTCATCCGCAAAGAGACTCATCTCACTCCTGATTCCTGTCCTTATGTCAGAGACGTTAGGCGTTGAACAGGAGGGGCCCAAGGACTGATCCCTGTGGGGCCCCACTAATGACCCTCCTTGGGGATGAGACTATCCTGCCAACTACGACCCTCTGGGTCCGGTCCTGGAGCCAATTGCCTATCCATCTGATCATGTGGTTCCCCACTCCCATTTCTCCCAACTTATCCAACAGGCCCACGTGAGGAACAGAGTCAAATGCCTTGCTGAAGTCTAGAAAGAGGACGTCCACTGGTCTTCCCAGGTCCAAGGCACTCGTCACCCAGTCATGGAACTCCACAAGGTTTGTCTGACACAATTTCCCTGGGACGAATCCATGCTGTCTTTCGTCCAGGCACCCTGACTTTTCCAGGTCCCTCCCTAGCCTCTCCTTGACAATGCCCTCCATCACCTTGCCCACCACCGATGTCAGGCTGACAGGCCTGTAGTTCCCTGCCACCTCCCTTGATCCCCCCCCCTTGTGGATAGGCACTATATGCGCCACCTTCCAGTCCTGGGGCACTCACCCTGTCCTCAGAGAGATGGTGAAAAGCTCCGCCAGGGGTTTCGCCAGGACATCCGCAAGCTCCTTCCGCAGTCTGGGATGTAATTTATCTGGCCCCGGTGCTTTCTCCGTCTTAAGGGAGCTGAGGGCTTCCCTCACTTTCTCTGCTGTGATTTCCACTTCTGGTACCTCTTCTCCTTGCTTAGCCCTCCCCCCTCTTGCCAGTGATGCCTCCCCCTCTCCCCAGACCCACTGATCGGTAAGGGTCCCTCCTCAGTATCTCTGTCTCCTCCGATGTATGATGCAGCACCCCCATTTTCCTTGGTGAAAACTGAGGTGAAGTACTCATTTAGTACCTCAGCCTGCTCCCCCGGGTCTTGTACCCATCTCTCCCCTGATTTAATCCTGCTAATCTGCCCCTTCACCCTTCGTTTTTCCCCAATGTATCTAAAGAACCCCTTGTTCCCTCTCCTAATTTCCCTGGCCAGGTTCTGCTCCTTCCTTGCCTTAGCCGCCCTCACCACCCTAGTGGCCCTTCTAGCCATCAGCTCATACTCCCCTCGATCCCTTTCACTCCTTGAGCACTTGAATTGCCTATAGGCTGCCTTCTTTTCCCGCACCACCTCCTGGACCTCCCTGGTCCACCAGCAGGGTTTTCGGGCCCTACCGCATTTTCGTCTTACTCTTGCATAGATGCTGGTAGCATCCTGCACCCTTCTCCTGATGATTTCCCACCTACTATCAGTGTCCATGTCTGACCCAATCACATCCAAATGCTCCTTAAGGATCCTTCCCATTTCCTTAAAATCCGTTCCCCTGAAGTCAGTTACCTCCGTCTTTGTGCAGCCTTCTAGCCCTCCTAGGTCCAGGCAGAACCAGACCGTGGCATGGTCACTCCCTGCCAACGGGTCCCTTACCTCCAGGCCCCAGTCTGGTCACTGTCTGCCAGGACCACATCCAGTACCAGCGCCTCCTGGTGGTTCCCCCACCTGCTGAGTTAAGACGCGTCTTGAAAGACATCCAACAACCTCTGTTCCTGGTCACAGAGGATGTCATAGTCTCCAGTCTGTTCCTGGCATGTTTAAGTCCCCCAACACCACCACTGCTCCTCTGCCCAGTCTGCAGTGTCTCCCAACATCTGCCACCAGACTCTGCTCCAGCTCCTCCGCCAGGGTAGGGGGTCTATACACCACTCCTATTTTTACTCTCTTGCCCTCCCCCTTGTTATCAAGGTGACCCAAATCGCCTCTACGGTTCCCTCCGCCTCCTCTACTCCCCCTAAGTCAGATGCAGCTAAACATTGACTGTGCTAAACTAGTTAGCTGATAAAGTAGGCAAACTGTGATACCTTTAATGCCCCTCGTGTGTTTCAGCTATACATAAATTATAAATGTTTTTCTTGTAGTAATTATAAGCTAGTTAACTGATAAAGTTAAAGGAAGTTAAAGTAAGCAAACTGTGATAGTTAGATGCCCCCCACCGTGTGTTGCTGCTTTATATTAGTGTTGTGAAATCAGCAACCATTTTTTTAAGGGGTCCCTGGCATGCCGAACACTTGGCCAGGGGGTCCTCGAGCCCAAAACTGTTGACAACCCCTGGTCTAAACATTGGAAACTGTGCAAGTTGTCACGTAGGATGTACAATAACTGTAAAAGTACATTAGTAGTGATTTACTCGCTTTATCAGCACCGTTTACAGGCGTCGCTCCCCTCCACTTCACCCATCTGTAATAAAGAGGTGCCATAGTTAGCCACCTTTATTCACTCAGTCCGATTTGTATTTTACAACTCCCTTAATTTCTTACCATCGTCAGATTCTTGGCTTCAGCCTCCTCCAGTGCATTCTGACTACAAACCCCAGCATCCCGTTCATCCACTCCTTTGTTCGCCATAGCACGGAGATCATTTGCCTCAAGCAGTGGTCAGTCTTCTTCGAACTTGCCACCTGTAAGGCGGAAACGGTGTTGTGGTGGCGTCCGTGATTGGAGGACTATAGTAAAATTAAGAACAGATGAACCGGGGGTGTTGCCAGCAGCCGAGCTGAGAACATCTTCTCCATGCAGCTCTACAGCTATTGCTAATTAAAACCAACAAACAGCCGTTTAAAATTATTATCTGACTTTTTGACACTGATCAGTGAACTTGGCTCCGTTTCCGAAACCTGCGGGTATAAAAACTTTCTCAAAGAAGTACTTACAGCGGGAGTTATGGTGAGAGGGAATAAAGCAGCACCAAATTCGGATGGAGCCCTCTCTAAGGATCCAGGGATGGGCGGCAGTAAAGATCAGCACCCCGGCGGTGGGGATCGTGCCGAGGCCCAGCCTTCTAATGCAGCCCTACTCTGAGCAATTCGAAGCTTGGATAAAACAATGGGAGAATTCAGTGCTGAAATTAAACACGAAAGTTGCAGTCCTGACAGAAGACACTAGAGGAGCGACGAAAACCGCCGAGAAGGCAATGGATGTTGCAACGGGGCTCACAAAGGAAAATACCCTGCTAAGAAGGCGGCTTGAAAACTTGAAGAATGCTGCTCGCTCTTCCAACATCAGGATTCTAGGTCTTCCTGCAAACGTTGAAGGTGAAAGTCCAAAAATCTTTATCAAAAATATGCTGTTACAGATTTTAAGTCTCAAGGAGGACTTTACCATTAAAAAACTCTATCGCATTTCACCACGTGACGGACGGCCGCGAGCAACTGTGGGCTAGACTACTCCTCGAACCATACTGCTGGAGTTGGGGTCATCAGAGGAAAGGGATCTAATTTTAAGTAAAGCAAAACAATTTAGCCCACTATACTGACAAGAATCCCATGTGCATATTTTTCCAGACCTTAGCTACGCGACCAGAATGAGGAGAAAGGGATATGGTGGAGTCCGGTCTCGTCTGCGGGCCCTGGGTGTGCATCATGTTTTGCTGATGCCAGCGAGTCTAAGAGTAGTCTACGGTGGGAAAGTATTCAATTTTCGGACCCGACTGACGTGGCTAAACTAATGGTAAAGCTGGAAAACCAATTTTCTTCCAGAAGGGAGAACTCTGAATTGGAAGAAGAAACGGACGATTAAAAACTTGAAGGGTGACTATTAAAGCTCAGTAAATGAGGTAGGTGGCTGAGAAACTGCTTGTTTAGACATAAGATTATTAAAGAGGCGGTGATTTTTATGGGTATTTGTTGGGATAATAATGAAGGAGGACCTATTTAGTGAATTAAACCCACGTAGATCTAGAGCGCTGTGTCTCTGGATTGTACCTCTCCCTTATGTTCTATTGTAGTGATAGTTTGGTAGAGTGTTACTTGGTTAACAGGGTGAGCTACTCATGGTAAAATGACTTGCTGAAAAAGGAAATGAAAATGGCAAGTACAAATACTGATGGACTGCTATGAGATGTTACCTTTTTAAGCTAACGAACTTGGTTAGGGACATTTAATCCTCTTGAAAGGATGAAAGATATGTTTACCCAATTTACATAGTCCCTGCTCATGGCTGCAATGGTCAGTAGGAATGATCTGTAGTTAATTTCATTATATCCTATTTTGATTTCTTATATAAAAATGTTGATATAATTAGCATACCCCCAAGTGAGGTAACACTGTACGGGGCATATTATATTGATTTTGTTATACTGTAAAAATGAAGCACTTGTATTTCACAAGGATTTACATTTCTGTAATGCCTGCCTGTAAGGAAGTATATGTAATGTACTACTTCCATAAACTCTAATAAAATATAAGTACAAAAAAAACAAAAAACAGATGCACCTACATAATGTTGCGTTGAGGATATCAGTCTTATTAGAATAGTAGGGCTCTCCCGCTCCGAGTCCTGCACCTACATTCTTATGTCTAGTTGGCAGTGGAGGAGCCTGCTTAGTGGGGTGGCATGGGGAGGGGATTGATGTCAGTCAACTTGGGGATCCAGGACGGCAATAAGTAAGTCAAATGCCCAAACCAGGTTGAAGGAAACCTGAAATGAATGACATTTCACAGAAAAGCAAAAGCAGCCTGGGTAGGTAGACAGATGGTTTTTACGTGTTGGAGGGACCATAGAGTGAGGAAGAAGAATCTGATTCTGAACTGAACATTTGGCAGTGTTGATGCGCCCAATAACCTCTGACCTCAAGTGCCAATCCCCAGTCGGCATTGATCCCCCTTGACCCCCGGTACTCTGGCGCCAACATCCATGAATTACCCTGTAAAAAAAAAAAACCTATAGTCTTTTTTTTTTTTTTTTTCCCTTTAAACCTGAAAAGACAGAAAGCGGTCCCATTGTTGATGCCACCGTCCCCCTTCCCCAACGTGCACCCTTCCTCTGTGCACCCCACCTCCTTGCACCCACCCCCACCCATACATACCTCTGGAGGTTGGGAGCTGTGATCTTCAGTGGACCGGGAACACGTCTGCACTCTTCAAAAGCAGACTGCAAACTGAAGAAATGACAGTAAGTCTTATAATGGCAGTGAATGGGGAGTTTTCAATTTAGGTTGATATCTCAGCCATTTTGGGGAGTTTTGGTCCCAGATTTTCAACATGGGGTTCTTGGAACCACACCTCATGAACACAGTTACTGTCATTTTGTTTCTCTGTCCCAAAAAGTGATTTCGCAGTCACTGCGTGGAATCACCTTTCAGGACCAGTTAACAAAATGACAGTGCTACTGTTCATGAGGTGGGGTCCCAAAAAGCCCTTGTTGCAAATTTGGGGGAAAAAAATCCCCAAAATTATTACGTTATGAGCGTCTGTTGCGCAGTTTCTGCGCACGCTCGTAACGTCATCAATTTTTAAGATTTTCACTCCATATTTCCAACATTGCCATTTTTTCACATCCCCTTATGAACAGTACAGCTGTCATTTTTGTATCCTTCCCAAAATGTGTTTTTGCATCTGTGGCGCAGAATGGTGCAGTTGCTGTGCAAAATCAACTTTCGGGACAGATTAACAAAATTCCAGTGCCACTGTTCACGACAGGAGGTCCCAAAAAGGCCATGTTGAAAATTTGGTGAAAAAATTACTGCATTACAAGCGTGCATTGCGCAGTTTCTACCCACACTTGTAACTTCGCCAATTTTTCGTATTTTTACTCCAGATTTTCAAAGTTGCCATTTCTTCACACCTCCTCATGAACAGTACAGCTGTCATTTTTCACATCCTGCACGAAATGCGTTTTTGCACCTGTGGCTCCGAATGGCACACTCGCTGTATGAAATCACCTTTTGGGATGGAGTAACAAAATGATACTGGTACTGTTCATAAGGCGGTGTCCTAAGAAGCCCAGGTTGAAAATTCGGAGCAAAAATACCAACAAACACCCGGAGCGTTAGGGTTTCCAACCGTAACGCCCACCCTTAAAATGCAAGACAGAGGAATATACAGTGAAAAATATGGGAGGCATGTACAAGAGCAATACCAACAGTGAACTCTCGGCATTGACAAATGCATGTTTTTTATTTATTTAGTTTTTGTTGACTGTGTAAGTGCACTAGACAAATTCTGCCTATTTTCAGGCACGGCCCAGGGGAGGGGGATACAGATGAATGCCAGCTGACCTTGAACCGGATTAAGCTGTTGGTGGTATTTTTAGTGAATGGGGGGAAATTTGGCCAGGCACCGGGAAAACCCAGTACTATTTTTGATACTCCACACGCTTCAAATAGAGCATATATTTAATTTAGAGAAAACTTAACAGTTGATATATGAAAATAATATCTGTAACAATATGTATTTTTTTTTGTCTCTTCCTTTTTGTTATTTTCTGAAGTATTTGTGCTATTATAATTTGTTAAATAAAAAAACTCTTCTACTCTTTTTCGAGAAGTGCCATGGGATCATTAGCATCCACCTGAACTACCACCAGAACAGGCATATGGGACCTCAGTTTCAATGTCTCATCTGAAAGATGGCACCTCAGGAGTGCAGCACCCCCCTCATGCTACACTACAGGGTCAGTATTGTGATTTAACCCAAGTGCCTGGTGTGGGAATAGAACCCACAGCCATCTGATCTCCTGGCCTCACGGGTGAGTGTGCTACCTGCTGAGCCACTGATACTGAATTAGTCTGAAGCAAGCCTCTATCCTGGGAAAACAACTACCTCTCCCCCTTTAAATTCCCAGCCATGAAAGTGGGTGCAGCCCCTCTGAAAAAAAAACGATGGTGAAGGGGTTGTTGTGCTTAAAATAAATAAATTACGGTACAGTCAAAAGATTTCTTGTTCGGCTGATAAGCCATTACAATATACTACACACAACAATATTAAAATGTCACGTTTAGATATACATACACAATGAGCAGCAGTTTCATATACACTCCAACATATCCAATCACTTAAATAACATTGTGGGCTAAAACATCTATGACCCTTCTACATCATAAAATGTAAGGTGGGCTTAATATACTAAGTTAACAGTAAACAATAATTTAATACCTTTGTTACCAGCCGATAAGATCTGATTTAACACTCGGAGAGGGCCAATCTTAACCTCCTCCAATTGCTCCTTATTGTGGAACTATCTCCCAACCCCAGTCGACCTACCACTTAACTGACATGTGTGGGCCAGTCACAAGTAGAACTCTACTCTTGGAGGTACTGTGTAAGGGAATTATCCAAGGGTGCCTTCTCTCAGGACCCAAGTTAGGAAAGAGACTGCCAGTATCTCCCATCCGATTGGGGTGCTGTTATAGCGCATCCCACCGCGCATGCGGTCCCATGGTCCAACTACACCCTGGTATAATGGGAATTATATACCGGCTAGTACTTTAATCAAATCTGGGACTTCAAAGCCTTAGGCTTTCCTTCAGCAAAGTCCTCACAGTTCCTTCCACTTTCGAGTCCAGTATACTGAGACTAACTCCTACCATTGCCAGCTGGTTCGGGCCAACTAGATGAGTACAGACGCTCCCCTAGGAACAAAGTGGAAAATCCACTAAGTGATTTCCCAAACCTATCTGTTAATAGTATTCCATAAAAAATCATTAAACATTTCTAAACTGGAAAACTACACTAATGATGACAGTATTGGTGACAGTATTGGCTGTTATTTCTTACATATCACATGTGTCAGCCTAATATATCGTAAGTGTAGAATAGCCCTAATATAATCTCTCTTAAGGGCAGTCCCCCCACCTCCCTGTAAGGCCTAACATTATGCCAGCATATCTAGGCCAGTCATCCATTGAACTCTACTATTAGAGCTACCATGTAGGAAACTATCCAGGGATGCCCACTTACCAGATCCAAGGTAGGTAAAAGGCTACCAGTAACACCCATCCGATTGGGGTGCTATTAAGGAGCATCCCACCACGCATGCAGTCCCATGCTCCAGTTGCACCCTGGAGTCCTCTGGGGGCCAGTCGATGGACGAAAGCCCATCATCCTTCATGGGTTTGCCTCAGCTCATCTCGGAGTCTACCGGGATGCAGCTCGAGCCCGTATCCAAGCGGACCAAGTATCCCCTGACAGAGATACTGGACCGAGGGGATTCACCCACGGAGGCTTTTCCGGTGGCTGAAGCCATTGTTGGCCCAGCCTTGGAGCTCTGGCAGCGGCCTGCTTCCTGTTCTGCGCCCGCCAGATGCTGAAAGTATGCGGTCCCCACCGCTCTGTTCAAGAAATGGAACACCTCTGCCGAGGGGTTGGTCACCTACGGCGTTTTTCCAGTGTTCCGGGAACACTAGGGACGTGGACAAGCCCCCCGACAAGGAGTCCAAAAAGCTGGACTGTGCCGGGTGTAAGGTGTACGCTGCATCCTCCCTAGGCCTCCGCCAGGCCAGCTCGGCCGTGCTGATGGCACACTTCTCCCACGCCCTCATGGGCTCCCTGGATGAGGTGATCCCTCATCTCCCGGCCGACCTGCAGACCACGGTCAAGCAGGTGTGGGATCAGGGAAGGGCGGTGGCGAAACAGCAGCCCCAAACGGCTCTGAACATTGGAGACTCCTGTGCCAGATCGGTTGCGGCCGCGGTGGCCATGCACCGCAGAGCATGACTGAGGATATCCACCTTCACGGCGGAAACCCAGAACAAATTGGCGGATGTCCCCTTCTTGGGGACCAACCTCTTTGGCCCTGGAGTGGAAGGTCACCTCCAGCGGATCGAAAAGTCCAGTGCCACTCTGGACTCGGTCACCTCCGCCCAGAAGGACAAAGGCCGCCAACAGCAGCAGCACAAGTCCTTTCGTCGTCCTGCTCCTGTGGCACGTCCGGCCCAACAGCACCAGCACCAGGGCCAGCAGGCTCGCACTTGGCATCCCAAACCCAAGCCCGCGGCTTCCTCCAACAGGAAACGGAGGTAAAGGCCCAAGAGGTCCCTCGGCCGGTCCCTCCTCTAAGCCTGCCCAGTGACGGGTTGAGGGGTGTCGCCCCCAGCCTCGGGCTACCCTGGGTTCCCCATGGGGATGGCTCTGCCACTTTCTTCCGCTGGGTCCGCTATCACCACACAGACCGTGGGTTTGGAAGTGGTGATAGGGCTCCCTGGAGTTCGAGCACCGCCTCTTCTGAGCCGATGCTCCTCGTGGGGCCACGGGGTCCGCAGAGCCTCTTTGTCGGCTCGCCGAGCCGATATTGCCCTGCTCCTCGAAAAAGTGGTAATCAGGAAGGTGGCGGATCCTCCTCCAGACCCAGGGTTTGTGTCCAGGTACTTCCTGGTCCCAAAACGGATGGGGGCTGGTGCCCCTTTCTTGACCTGCACGACCTGAACAGGTTCCTAAGGTCTTGGACCTTCAGGATGGTCACTCTGGCTCAGATAATCCCATCTTTGGAACGAGGCATGTGGTTCTGTTCTCTGGACCTTCAGGACGCGTTCTTTCACGTCCCAATCCGTCCGTCCCACCAGAGATTCCTCCGCGATCCCTTTACAAGTTCCGGGCCATGCCCTTCGGCCTTTCCCTAGCTCCCAGGGTCTTCACCAAATGCATGGCAGTGGTGACAGCATTCCTGTGGCGCCGAAGGGTCTGGGTGTACCCCTACCTGGACGACTGGCTGATTGCAGCCCCCTCCAGGGCGGAGGTGGAGCGGTCCAGAGATCTGGCCCACCAGGTTTGCTTTCAGGTTGACCTCCTCATCAATGAGGCCAAGTCAGAACTCATGCCAAAGCAGGTGATACACTTCATTGGGGCAGAGCTCGAATCTCTACGAGCCAGAGCACAGCTCCCGGTGGACAGGGCTGAGGTTCTTTCCTCCTTTGCCCAATCATTTCAGGTTGGGCAATTGCGCCCTGCCCGGGACTTCCTGTGCCTCCTGGGCCTCATGACGGCCTGCACCAGCGTGGTCCGTTGGGCCTGCTGGTACATGCATCCCTTCAATGGGGCTGACCAGCCAGTGGTCACAGCACTTCGATCCGCTGGATCAGCTAGTGACAGTGACCCGGGATGTGGAATACTCCGTGGTGGACCTGCCCAACACATCTGCAGGAGGGCATCTCGCTTGTCCGCCCGAGCCAACGGTCTCTTTTCGACTGATGCCTCTCTGATGGGTTGGGGTGCCCATCTGGGAGCACAGAGCGCGCGGCCCCTGGTCCCCTCGGGAGTCCCGATGCCACATCAACCTGCTGGAGCTTCGAGTGGTTTTTTATAGCCCTCACCGCCTTCGCTCCGTTTCTACGGGGTCAAGTGGTTCAGGTCCAGATGAGCAATACCACGACCATGTACTGCCTAAACTGCCAGGACGGGACTCGCTCCATGCCTCTGTGCAGGGAAGCTCTCCGCATTTGGTCACTCGTGTGCAGCCTGGAGGCAGATCTCCTCGCCATTCACGTGGCAGGAGCCTCCAACACCCTGGCCGATGCCCTAAGCTGGATAGGGGCTGCGTCTCACGAGTGGTCTCTCCTGCCGGAGGTAGTACAAGATCTCTTCTCCCACTGGGGCACGCCTCAGGCGGACCTGTTTGCCTCCGGGAGAATGCGGCTGAGACTGTTTCATGCCCGCCCCGCCAGCAGGGCTCACTGCAGGATGCCTCTCGAGGTCGGACCCCGGTTTTCTACGCCTTTCCCCATTTCCTTGATCCACAAGGTGCTTCTCAAGGCGAGGAGGGCAAGGCGCAGGTGATTCTAGTAGCCCCAGACTGGCTCCGCCAGTTCTGGTATCCAGATCTCCTCAGTCTCAGCTCCAGGCTTCCGAGGCGACTTCCAGTCCACCCAGACCTGATCTCAGTCAATCAGGGGAAGGTATTCCATCTGGACCTTCAGTCCCTGCACCTGACGGCCTGGTTCCTGAGCTGCTAGAGTTCCAGGCCTTGGGTCTTTCCGACGAGGTCCTCAGCGTCGTTGAGGCATCCCGTAAGGAGTCGACCAGAAAATGCTACGCTTTCAAATGGAAGAGATTCTCCATTTGGTGTCAGGCAAGGGCCTGGACCCTTCCTTCTGTTCCTTGGCAAGCATTCTGGACTACCTGTGGTCCCTTTCTCAGCTAGGGCTGATCGACAACCCTTAAGATGCACCTGGCAGCCATATCGGCTTACCGGCTGTGGGCCGGAAGCAGTCAGTGGCGCAGGAGAAGGTGGTCGGGCGCTTTTTCAAAGGCCTTGATCACATATCCCCTCTGGTGCGAGAACCTCCACCTCCGTGGCATCTGCTGCTGGTATTGGCTAAGCTCATGGGCAAGTCATTCGAACCAATGCACAGGTGTGACATCTCTCACCTGTCGTGGAAGACCACCTTCTTGATGGCTATCACGTCAGCCAGAAGGATGGCAGAGCTCCAAGCGCTTTCCATAGAGTCTCCTTATCTGGTCTTCCACAGGGACAAGGTTGTCCTGCGCCCCCACCCGAAATTCCTTCCGAAGGTGGTGTCGGAGTTTCACCTTAACCAGGTGTTGACTCTGCCGGTGTTCTACCCCAGTCACACCTCGGAGGTTGAATATAGGCTCCATACTCTGGACCCTAGAAGAGCCGCCTATTATAAGGAGCAGACGGTTGAAGTTCGGGAGAGGTTCGCCAGCTGTTTGTCACCCACGCTGAAGCCGCACCTGTAGACCTGCAGCCAAGTGGGACGATAGGCAGGTGGGTCACCTCCTGCATTGATCTCTGCTATAGGTTGGCGGGCATGGAGCCTCCCAGAGGGATAAGAGCTCATTCTACCCGCCATACCGCTGTATCGGTGGCTGCTTCCAGGGACGTCCCTATCCAGGAAATCTGCAGGGCTGCTACCTGGAAGTCAGCACACACTTTCATCACCCATTACCACATCGACCTTGAGTCACACCGGGATGCTGGTTTTGGGGCCTCGGTTCTCCAGTCTTTATTTCCCAAGTAGGGAGTGTGCGCCTTGCCTCCCTCCTCCCGGAGAACTGCTAGGAGTCTGCCAGACAGTGTGGATGAACAACATATCCATGTCCCTAGAAATACAGGTTACTCACCTGTAATAGGAGTTCTAGGAATGGTATATGTTCATCCACACGACCCACCCGACCTCCCCGGCTTCGACGCACAACCTGGCTTCCAGCGGGCTAGATCTGGTGTCATGGGGCTGAGCCGAGAGTTTTACCACCTGGGAGGAGCCAGCTTGAAGATCTTCCGGCAAGATTTAAAGCAGCAAGGAACCTGTCAGACAGTGTGGATGAACAACATATACAGGGAAGTGGAAGGAAAGGATGTGGAGGTTAGGCAAGGAGGTGACCTCAGTGGGGAAAGCAGTGGACCCCAGAGGAGGAGGAAGTGAATCCTGGTTGGGGACTCCATCGTAAGAGGGATCCAGCTAGGAACACAGGAGGGGGAGGACAGGGAGGTGAGGTGCCTACCAGGTGCCACGGCATGGAGGGATGGAAGGAAGATACTGGGGATCACTGGGAAGGCAAGACGGAGGGTGAGCTGGATGTCATTATCCACCTAGGTACTAATGACTTGGCAAATGGGGAGCCAAAGGAAGTTCAGGAAGAGTTTAGAAACTGGGAGGGTCTAAGCAAGTAGCTACTTCTGTCACTTTCTCAGAAGTACTACCTGTGAGAGGCAAGGAAGCATAGGAGTGCATGCACCAGGAACTTTAACTTGTGGTTGAAGAACTGGTGCTGTGAGGAAGGGTTTGGATTCATTGGTGACTGGGGACCCACCTGGAGGGATGGAGGTTTGTTCAAGCCTGACGGCCTGCATCCATCCTGGAGGGGAATCCAAGCACTCAATGATAAGTTTAAATGCTACATTGACAAGCATTTAAACTAGCAAAGGGGGGTGGCAGGCCAGCAAGGTCGGTACCTACTTGCTCACCCCCCACAGCTAGTAGTGGAACCAGTGAACCAGAGGAGTGACTATCTCTGCAAAGCAGTGTGCAAAAGATGGAGATTAGTGTCCAAAAGGTGGATAAGCAGAAAAGGGGCAAAATTCAGCAGAAGGGCAAACAGCAAGGAGAACCAGGGATAAATGACAACCAAGGAAGGGGCTGAGTAGAACAGTGAAGCAGTCTAGGAGGTCAAATCATGAAAGTCATGTGCAAATGCCAGGAGCCTTAGCAACAAGATGGAAGATCTGGAGGCTGTCATGGTACAGTCAGACCTGATATTGTGGCCATCACTGAAACCTGGTGTAATGATAACCATGACTGGGAGATGACCATACCTGGCTACAACATATTCAGAAGAGACAGAGCAGGCAGGAAGGGAGGAGGAGTGGCACTGTATGTGAAAATGACATAAGGGCCACACAGATCCAGGAGGAACAAATGGGGAGAGATACTGTGGGTTAAGCTGGAAAGGAAAATGGGGCCAGCATCCTCACAGGTGTGGTCTATAGACCACCAGCCCAGGAGGAAGAAACAGATAGGGAGTTGATGCTAGCCATCCAAAGGATGGCAGACAAGGGTGAGGTAGTACTGGTTGAGACTTCAATATACCAGACGTGGACTGGAGCATCCCAGCAGCAGCATCAACTAGAGCAGATTTATCCTGGACTCCTTCAGGGTGCCTTCCTCAAGCAACTGGTCATGGAACCAACTCGCAGAAGGCAATACTGGACCTTGTGCTCACAAACAGGGACAGTGAGGGGGGTAACAGTGGGGAGCACCTGGGCAATAGTGACACAAGTCATTGTGGTTTGAAATCACAGAAAGAGCAGAACCAAACACACAAAAACACGTATCCTGGATTTTAGGGGGCAGACTTTGGGAAAAGAGATACGTGAAAGAGGCATTAAGGGAATGGGACAGGAATCAGGGTTGAGGAACAGTGGGCAGTATTTAAAATGGGATTATAAGAACAACAGAATTATGCATTAAGCAGGTTAGCAAGAGGAAAAGGAAGAGGAGACCATTATGGTTTTCCAAAGAGGTAGCAAAGAAAGTGAAAGCCAAAAGATTGCATTCAGGCAATACAAAAAGACACAGGCAGAAGGGATAGGGAGAAGTACCAGGAGAAACAAAGGAAGGCAGGGAAGTCAGTAAGGGAAGCCAAAGCTCAGACAGAAGAACACATTGCAAAATCAGTGGGTAAAGGGACAAAATCTTTACAGGTACATAAGTGAAAAAAGAAAGACAAAGGGGGGATAGTGAGACTGAAGGGGAGGATGGGAGCCAGGAGGATGACAACAATAAAGCTGACATATTGAACAGGTATTTCTGCTCAGTCTTTACTAAGGAAGAGGGGGTAATGGGTCTGAAGGAGTACAAGGGTGAGAATGGTGCAGAATGGACACAAGTCCCTTTACACGAGAAAGGTCCTGAAGGAACTGGAAGTAATAAGAGCTGATAAAGCAATGGGGCCAGATGGGTGCACCCCAGGTCCTTAAAGAACTAAGAGAGGTGGTGGCTGAACCTCTGGCTATCCTGTTCAGCCAATCACTGGAAACAGGAGGTACCCAGACTGGAGGACAGCAGATGTAGTCCCCTTATACAAAAGTGGGAACAAAGAGGAAGCAGGGAACTACAGACCAGCCAGCCTCACCCTCGGTAGTGGGAAAGATCATGGAAGCACTACTGAAGGAGAGATTGGTGGAACATCTGGTTGTCAATGGACTACAGGACCCAAGGCAGCATGGTTTCACCAGAGGAGGTCATGTCAGACCAACCTCATTGAATTTTTGACTGGGTGACTAGGGAGGTGGATCGAGGGCAGGGACATGGCCTATCTGGACTTCAGCAAGGCCTTTGACACTGTGCCACATAGAAGACTATTACACAAACTGGGGAATATGGGTGTGGGCAGGACAGTAGTGTGGTGGGTAGGTAACTGGCTGGGTGGCAGGACACAGAGGGTGGTGGTAAATGGCTGTCACTCCACAGAGGGAAGAGTAACCAGTGGGTACCACAGGGATCAGTGCTGGGACCGGTCCTATTCAACATCTTCATCAGTGACATTGCACAGGATCTAGAAGGCAGAATTTCACTGTTCGCTGATGACACAAAGCTCTGTAACAGAGTAGACACACCAGAGGGTGTAGACAGAATGAGAAGGACCTGCAGAAACTTGAAGAATGGTCAAGGGTTTGGCAGTTGAAATTCAATGCAAAGAAGTGCAAGATAATGCATATGGGGCACAAAAACCCTGGCACAATATATCAGTTGGGGGGTGAGGATATAGCATGCACCAAGCAGGAAAGGGATCTTGGGGTTGTCATCTCTGATGACCTCAAGGTAGGGAAACCGTGTGACAAGGCATCAGGTAAAGCAAATAGGATGCTGGGATGTATAGGCAGGGGCATCACCAGCAGGAAAAGGGAGGTCATAATTCCGCTATACAAGACACTATTGAGGCCCCACCTGGAGTACAGTGTACAGTTCTGGAGACCATACCTACGTAAGGACATAGACAGGGTAGAGAAGGTTCAGAGGAGGGCAACAAAGATGGTGCATGGGTTGCATCACAAGTCCTATGAAGACAGGTGAAGGAACTGAACATGTACTCCCTGGAGGAGAGGAGGGAGAGAGGGGATATGATAGAGACATACAAGTATCTTACAGGGAGGAACAGGGTGCAGGAAAACACTATTTTTAAGCGAAAAGATGTTTCAGGACTAGAGGCATGGAATGAAGTTGGAGGAGGACGATTCGGAGGAAACATGAGAAAGAATTTCTTCACAGAACGGTGGTGGACAAGTGGAACACCCTGCCAGAGGAAGTGGTGGGGGCTGAAACAATCACGGGATTTAAGAATGCATGGGATAGACATAAAGGAATTCTAGAGGGCAGGGGTAAGGGGAAACAGACTTCTAGGAAAACAAACTGAACTTACAAGCTCAAATGGGCAGACTAGGTGGGCCATAGGCCCTTATCTGCCGACACTGTCTATGTATCTATGTATCTATGTACCATTCCTAGAACTCCTGTTACAGGTAAGTAACCTGTATTTTTGTCTCTGCTCAGAAAAAAAGGCAGCTAAGAGAAAATATGATTTCAGTTTTTAAATTTTAAAAGGATTTGATAAGGGGGGCCCTTTGGCGCATTAGTGGGGCTACAGCTTGTTAATGCCGGTGACCCGGATTTGGGAACTAACCTGGATCAACAGGGGGCAGATGGATTGGAGTAGGATTGAGTGTCCCAGGATACTCCCCTCCAGGGAGATAGGGAGAGTGACGCAGCATCACCTGGGTGACCATGGGCAGCGCTGAGGGTCGGTACATCTCGGGGGAGGGAAGATGCTGGCTGATGCTGTGTGGCAGGCACGCCTGGCATGCTAGCCACTGGCGTCTCGTGGGAGGCCCAGGGACTTGAAAATCAGTGAAAATAGCCCAATGCCTGATCTTTTTGGACCCTGATTCATCACCTGCTCCTTATGCTGCCAGCAACCCGTCAAACCTACAGTATGTGCCACTCCCTTTCACAGTTGAAGCCAGTGGGGATCCACATGGAGCAGGGCCCGAAGGTACTGGGGACCCTCATTTAGTTGGCATGGTGTGCTTTCTTTTTGTCCCTGGTTTTCTCCTGCTGAGAGTCTCTCCCTCACTCCCTCCTCACCCCACGGCAAGAGTAATGCCTATGTTGGCCTCACACATCATGGTGTCTCTGCAGTGAGCGCATGCACCCTGACTCAGTTGCAGGAGTTACTGTGGTGCCGGAACGCGCTGCTAGACTGGCCCAGTGGCGAGGAGGGCTGAGGCGCTGGATGCCTTACCTCGAGTCACGCCGGCGACCTGGGTTCAGGAGCGGACTCAGGTTTTGTGGGAAAGGATAGGATCAAGTGCCCGGAGGACAGCTCTCTTTTCCTGGGAGGGAGGGAGGTAGCAGATCCTGATGTCTGGCGACCCCCAGTGGAGATTGGGGGGGGGTGTAGTAGCAGTCGGGGTCTCCAGTAAGGGGATAGGCTGCAGCGGCGCTCCTGTGAACGTGCACAGGATCGCGCGCGTCTCGTGCTGGTGTGCATTGCACAGCCGAGCCTATTGGGGAGACAGCAAAGTGGAAAACCTGGTCGCTTGATAGGTGAAGGTCCTGCCAGCTCTCCCTCCACTTCCTGGTCACTCTGCTAGATTCTAGAAAGAGCACTAGTAGGAGTTGGCGGTCCAGCCCCGGGGGTCTTCTAGCCGAAGATTGGGTGGCTGGAGGAGTCTGGAGGAGATGGGCCCAAGCCAGGAGTCGGTCGGAGGGCTTCAGGAGTGCGGGAGAAGGTGGTACCCGTGTGACCACACCAGAGAGAGGCCAGGAGTCCGGTGAGTAGGGGGGTATAAAGACAAAAAAAAAACAAAAAAAAAAACTCACTGCCAACCTTCTCAGACCGAGCCGCACTGCTACTTCCGCCTGGTCTGTCTCCTGACACGGTGACCCGAGTTGGCTTTCATGCGCAGGTTGCCTGCACTGCAGCGCAGTATGCTTGTTTTGGGCCATTGGGACAACCCTCCTTTTTTTTTTTTTTTTTAAGCAATATTTTATTGAATTTCAACAATAACAAAACATTAGCATGACATTTAAATTTGTCTAGTCAGGATGAGCCCCTTGGATATACAACTCTAGCATATTTATAGAAGCAACATTAAAATCTAGTACCAGACTTGTATTAAACCAGTGTGTATAGCAAAACAAAGGTTGAAGAAGTAGTTAATAGGAAAGTCTAACATACACAGAAAAACACCACTGTGGAATATTTGCATTGCAACACAATTTCGTCTATCACAGTACTTAAAAGGGCTATTAAATAACAGCTTCCTACCACGCGCCCTCTGTCCCCCCAAGTATATAATAAACATTACCTGACCCCAAGTGGACTGCACCAGGAATTCTAAATAATTTCTGCCTATATTTAACATTTGTAAAGATAGTATTTGACTCTGTGGAGCTGACAGCCCAAACACTGCCACTTCCTGGATTGCCATGCATGCCCCCGAGCTCGCATGTTTCATGGTGTCTGTGAATGGAGAGCGCGGGGACGCACTGCATAAAATACAATACAGATGTTTTTTTAATGATTTTTCTTCTGCCTTAGAGTTCCAGTTATGACAAATCAAGGTCACTGCTGAACAAACAAGGTCACCACTGCCGCCGTCCCCCGTGCCTATAATTCTGGAAGGATCAGAGTCCACTACTCTTCTCCCCAGGGACCCCCGGCAGGGATAAGTTGGAACCCTCTAGACACAGGTAGTGTGGAAGTCAGGTGGCGGGAGCTGGCAACAGGGGTGAGACTGGTGGGCATCAGGGGTATGTGTGGCCTGAAGGAATGGCGAGCTACAGGCAGGGTAGGTGGAAAAACAGATGAGACAAAAAAAAAAAAAAAAAAGGTCCATACTGTATTCTGTTGAGCACACGGCTGTTTTGTGGTTCTGCAGAATTTAATTGCCAGAGAGAAGCATCTTATAAAAAGAGCAGTGTTTTGCTTGGAGGGTGAGAGAGAGAGGTTTAAATTGAAAAGAGACTCCAGTGACTTTCTTTTGTTTGTACTGCCTTTGTGAAGTGCTATCCTATACAACTTTCTTTTTATTTGATTGTTATCAATAAATAATAAAACACTAGTTGTGAATTTTATAACATTTTCGGGTTTGCCTATGCTTCCTGACCTATGCCTCTATGACACAATGCTAGTAGGTGTGGTACCACCCCCTAGCAGAGCATCCATGTCAGTTGTGTGCGGTTCAGGAGATCGTGTCAGGAGTTGCTCACTTACTGACCCAAATGGGTTGTCGTAATGTGGCAAAACTTTAAAATAAAGTCACATGGGATGGCCTGTTGGCACAACAGTAGGGCTACCACTCACGACACTGGCTACCCAGGGTCGGGAATGAGCCGGGGCCGCTGGTGGCCAGCCAGGGGTAAGAGGAGGATTGTATGTCCTAGAGGATGCTGTCCTCGAGGGATAGAGCAGGCTCTACTGTGATACTGCCACCCAGTTGACCACAAGTGACAGTGACGATGGAGCAGCTAGTGGCAGGAGGGACACCAACTGGTGCCTTGCGCAGTCACAAAATGTGATGTGCACGTGCACTTGATGCCCCTTGAAGCCAGAGTCTAATGGTGGTAAGAGAAACCAGCAGCAACTTCCCTAGAGCGAGCAGTATAGTGCCCCTGCCTCTGGGCTCTACTGGCCAGTTCTCCACCCCCCCACCATACTTCTTGGACAGGAGATGGGATGCATCCGATCTCCGATGAAGTCTACCACTTAGGCAGGGGTGCTGCACTGTGGACCCTCTGGGTGAGGATCTAAGCTCCTGAGATGGCGAGGATGGGGCTGGGATGGTATATAAGTGGATGGAGCAGCACCAGAGACATCTTAAACAGAATAAACAAAAACCAGAAGATCTCAGCACTGTGTATTAGTGGGGATGTTTCTCAGACTTCAAGGCTATGGATATTGGGGGGGGGTGCAGTTCCCACTGTAAACTTAGTGGACACTGCACACTTGAGCAGACTAGAGGGACCATAACACCTGTATCTGCTGACACATTTGTATGTTCAAAAGACAGTATCGGGCAAAGTGAGCCAGCAGCTGCAGGTGCCCGTTAAGTTTGAGACTTGGTATAACAGTAATGGGGGTGGGGTGGGGGAGTGCATGATCCGAGAGTGGTCGGCAGATGGCATTACTGCCATTTAGATACCAGTACCATCAGACTGAAGAAGTTAGCAGTAATTAGTTACCATTTCTACAAAATAATCCGGACTCTTGGTCAAATTGCATGGAATCTCGAAGCAGTTTGTCGCATTTCTAATTTTAGGAAAATGAGTGAAAATCAGGATGTAGGGGCGGGGTCAGAAATCTTGGTTGCACCTAGGAAGGAAAACACTGCCAAAGCAGCAGAGTTGAGAACGTTAAGGTAGTTTATTGCTGTGGTTTGTGACACTTCGTGCTGCATAAGACTGTTTTATTTTTTTAATTTTTTTTTATGATTATCATCATTAAATTATTGTCCGATAGCAGTCTTCTGATATACTGGAAACCCTTAGCATGTTGTGTATTGCATGTTAGAGAATCCTCTCAGGGTCCCTGGTTCCATATGCTGTATACAAAATGATTATAAACTGATTTGGGAAATCCAGTCGTCTTATTGTCTGGGACATGGGTGATAGATGACCCACAGTATCCACACAGGTTGTGTGCTGCGCCATCGTGTGACAAAGGGGCATGCGCTCTGGAGTTGTCAAAAACCTTTTAATAAATGTTTGGGTTCATATAAACTGAGATCTGTTGCCTTTTCGCACCTTATAATTGCAGGTCTAGAACTCCAGGGGCGGGTTATTGGGTAGATCACAGATGGTGCGCAGCACCCTTGTAAGGCAATTTCCAACATAAGGTGATGTGGGCGGGGGAGGCTGTGCTTTAATTAGGGATTAGTTTTAAATCCTTGGGACCACAGGTGCCTGACAAATTATGACTCTGCTTCATCAACTTACCATTTACTCCAGTCATTTTGAAAATACTTTGCACCAGCTGCCTGGTGGAGGTCTGAACTGGAATAGTCCCAGGGTATACTGGTCCTGACATTGCTCTCTGTTTGGCTGTTTTTTTAGATTTACATGGAACTGGAGCAGGGGAAGAACGCAGACTTCTGGAGAGACATGACTACCATAACCGAAGATGAAATCAGCAAATTGAGGAAACTGGAGGCTTCTGGGAAGGGGCCAGGTAACCTACGAAGCATTGGTAGGAAAAGTGTGCCAGATGTGGCAGGCAGAATGATGTGATGAATTTCCAGCTTTGATTGAACCAAGTTGGGGGAGCTCAGCAGGTGCTCAGTGTTAAAGTTGCCCAGCATCCTCTTGACAAGCTGCAGAGATGCACAGCTGGTGGGGCAATCTGATTAGTAGGTTTCCAAGACATTTGAGCTGTATAGAACATGCCTCTAGCACCAGTCAGGGAGTGTAAAACAACACGGGACTAAGGTGCCCACACAAACAGCTGGTTGGCAGAAAGGGCCACTAGTTCCCATCGAGCAGGATATAGTTTTTTTGTGGCAGCTAGCAAGGAAAGAGAGGAGTTTGGGGAATGCAGATGGTGGTAGCATGATTGCCTCTATAATAGCCCGGCAGACTACCAGGTGGCAAAGGGATTTACTTAACTCTGGCTCTTAAAGAGCTACTGATGCCTCAAACAAAACTTTGAAAAACGTAATAATCTAGCACAATTCTGTTTGCATTCCATGTATATTCTATATAGTTCTTCTCTCCATTATTTATTACTTGAGTACATTTGCATCAATATATGATTTTTGTCCCATAGAGTTCCCTTAGAGTTCATCTGCCTTTATAGCTTGTTCCCTACTTCAAGTCAGAATCATCTGTTGTGACATCAGTCTTTTGCCACAAGAGTAACTGTGATGTCACAAGTAGTGCATTATGACCTTAGGTAGGGAATAACAAATGGGAGTGGATGAACCCTTCAGGAGCAAAGACTGAGTTTTCATGCAGATTATCTCAGTAATAAATAATTGGGATGAAGAATACAGAACTAATGTGAAATACAAGCCAAACAGTATCTAGATATTATGTTTTATTAAAGTTCTCCTGAAGGCGTCAGCTGCTCTTTAAAGAGCAACTATCCTGCTCTTTTTCAGATTGCTTCCCAAGAAGCATGAAGAACCCTTACCTGCCCCAATTCATATGCTACTGATATCTCGATTTATGTTTGCCCCTAGTTTGGAAGGAAGGATGCGTATTTGGGCTCCGTGGAGCTGCTGCACTAGTCCTTCCGCTTCATAGTACCTCCCTGGCTGCGTTCCGCCCCAGTGCTAGCCATTTGTGATGTCATTATATGGAAACGAGGCATGCTCCATAGACATGAGTGGGTCTGTTTTTTAAACTCTGTTTTTCGTATTTTAGATGCCCATTGCAAACACATCAAGGGCACTGCTCAACTAACAGTGTCCTTGCTAGCTGAACAGTGCCCTTAATTTGTTTGCGATGGGCATCTAAAATACGAAAAAAGGAGTTTAAAAAAACAGACCTATATGTCTATGGAGCATGCCCCTGTGCTCTCCATAAAGTGACATCAAAAAACGTGATAGTGCGGGGGCAGATCGCAGCATGAGGAGGTATCAGGAAGTGGAAGGGATCGACGCAGCTCCACTGAGTCAAAATATGATCCCTGCCCTTCCAAAATAGGGGCAAATACAAGGAGATATTGGCAACATGTGAACTGGGGGCAGGTAAGGGTTCTTCATGCTTCTTGGTGTGAACACCTAGAAAGTTGCTCTTCCAAGTAAAAGTTAGATGCTCAGAGGTATGAGTTGCTGGTTAAAGAGTAGGTATCAGCTTGGGTATATTTCGTAACCTGTCACTTTTTAGCTGTTGCAGCATACGAGAGAGAGCACATTTTCTAAGATTTTACTTGTCTTTCTCAAGCCTTGCTGTACATTTTTGCCAAGTCTGTAGCTAACGTTTAACAGTTTTTTGATGTCCCAATTCTCCCCGTGACAGCAGACTATGTGTCACAAACGCAGTAGTTGTAAACTCCGTTGAGGACAGCAAGATGTTTTTGAAACCGACAGTGAAACAAATATTTGGTAATTAAGCAGCAGTACATGGCAGGAATGGTATATCTCAGGATAGCATCCCGCCTCAAGTGGTGAGGCACAAGGCCATAGGCAGGGGGACTTCAGCCACATGAGAAGGGGTGATATTCCATGATATTGCTCATCTTGGACTGTGTTGTTGTGATTATAAAATGGACCAATATTTGAATTACAGTAATAAAAACAATTAAAAAGTTAGTTGAAAAAATGTTATAACAATGTTCTTTTCTAGGGATGTGGATATGTTCTTATCCACACTTGTTGGCATGTCCCTTTCCCTTTAAATCTTGCTGGACGGTCTAAAAGCTGGCACCTCCCACCCACCTGGGTAGTATATGCCTTGGCTCCTCCCCATTATGCCAGATCTTCCTTTCCACTTGGAAGATTCAGGTTCCCTCCTTACCGCTCTGCATTGAGTAGGCCTTGGCCCTTAATACTTCGGCTAGTTTACCAGAAATAAAACTCGTTCAAGTTTCTCCACACAAATTTGTGATTGAGACCACGATGGAGGACAAGTCCTCGCCCGGGTTTCGTCGGTGTCCTTGCTGGCAGAAAATGTCCCATACTGACCCGTATTCTATGTGCGTCTACTGCCTGGGCCATGCGCAGGACCCCCAGGCTTGCGATTTTAGTCTCACCTTTCATCCGCAAGTTTTGGATGATTGCCTCGCACGCTTGCAGCTTGGACAACCGGAAAAACAGCACCCGCCATTCAGATCTAAAGATGCCCGTCATGTGGTCTCCACTGCTCCGGGCTCAGCTGACCAACTAGAGCAGATAAAAGCTTTCGAGGAGGAGGAGGAGGCTTGTGTTGCCAAGCAATCCTCTTCCGTGTCGGTTTTTGTTCCACTCAAACTGGGCATCTCCTTCTCCAGATCCTTTAAGGAGATGTGCCAGTCTCTCCCTATGAAAGGAGAGGGCCCGTCCGGTTCCCCTTCCGGCTCCACAAGAAGGACAAAGGATCGAGAGAAGAGTCTTAACAATGTTGATGCTCTTGGGACAGAGAGAGAGATCTCGGTCCCAGGAGTCTCCTATCTCGACTTCGGTTGAGATTACGATCTTGGCCGCTGGCTTCTCAGTACCCCCTGTCAGGCTAGCCGGCTCAGACGCGGGATGACAATCAGCTCGAAATCATAATCAACCCCGTCTACCTGTTGTTAACTGATGAGGCCAACATTTCTTTGTTTAGGACTCCGGTCCTACCAACTGACTAGGAGACCCAGCTAGCTGGGGCTCCACCCGTGGTCACGGTCTCTGATCTGGAGGAGCCACGGTTCTCCCCGGCCCTATATGAGAAGCCCCCGTCGGCCCCTGACAGTCGTCTTCTAGATCTCGGACCCCCTCGACTGACAGCCCGAGGAAGTCTCGCAAGTGGCGCTCCAAGAAGAGATGGCACTGCCGCCATTTGTCCTCGTCCTCCTTGGGTGAGGAGAGGATTCAAAACAAGCTGCATCATCGCTACGAGGACCTCATGTGGCAACAGCTCATGCTGCCCGTTCTGAAGTTGACCCCGGCTTCTACTCCAGCCATCACTTGGCTGTCACCCTCCAGGCCAATGCCGACTCCTCTGGAGCTGGTCAACACCATTCCTTCCCCTGCAAAGCTGGTGAAGACCCTTCCGGCTCGGTTGTAGCTGGCCCCTCCACCTATTTTGGTGGAACTGCCAGCTACAGCCGAGCCGGGAGGAGCTCCTGCCGAGGAGTCTTGTCCCGTTCAGGGTCTCCCGCATAGGCTGTCAGTTACCCTTACTCCTTACCATCCGCGGCGGGTCGAGAGTGATTCTGGTGGTTGCCCGCTGTATCCAGACTTGGGGTCCGAGGATTCAGACCTGCATTCGCATCAGTGTGACGATGATTCCATGAATCTTTTACTTGAGGAATGTCCCATGTTGTTCCTGGGCATCCTTCGTCTCATTTCCGATTCAGTGGGGATGCCTCTGGAGCCTGTCGAAAAATGGGTCGAATACCCCCTTACTGACATCCTCAGAAAAGTGGATTCTCCGTCTAAGGCCTTCCCGGTGGCCGAGGCCATAGCTGGTCTGACCTTGGAGCTTTGGCAGCACCCAGCCTCCTGCCCTGCGCCTTCCGCTCACATGGCCCACAAGTATGCGATTCCCATCGGCGCCCCCTTGGGGTTTACACAGCATCCCTTAGCTGAGGGGTTGTTGATCAAGTCTGTGTTTTGGTGCTCGGGCAACTCAGGAGACGCAGATAGACCTCCGGACAAAGAGTCCAAGAAATTGGACCATTCGGCCAGAAAGGTCTATGCTGCCTCCTCGCTTGGTCTCTAAGATGGGCGAGTTCAGCAGTCATTATGGCACACTTCTCCCATGCCCTCTCAGGCTCTCTGGATGAGGTGCTTCCTGTGGACCTCCAGACCATGGTCAAGCAAGTCCGTGACCAGGGTCAGGTAGTTGTTAAGCATCAACTCCAGACAGCTCTGGACATCGGGGAATCTTGTTCCCATTCAGTGGCAGCTGCAGTTGCCATGCACTGCAGGGCATGGCTGAGGGTCTCAACCTTTACGGCAGACATCCAGCACAAACTGGTGGATGTTCCCTTCTTGTGTACTGACTTGTTCGGTCCAGGAGTTGATGGTCACCTCCAGTGTATCAAGAAGTCCAGTGCCACCTTGGACTCTGTTATTTCCGTCCAGAAAGAACCCCAGGGTTCTAAGAAACAACAGAAGAAGAAGCCTTTTTGGCCTTCTGCCGCTGCGGCCAAGCAGCCCTAGTGTCAAACTGGGCAGCAGCAGCAGGCTCAATCTTGGCGCCCTTGGCCCATGCCCGGGGCTTCGGTGAACTGTAAGCCCGGAGAGAGAGGTCCTGGCAGATCCGCTGCCAGCCCTTCATCCTCCAAGCCTGCTCAGTGTGCCTGCACGACCACTCTGGGTCCTCCCGTGGGGGGGGCGACTCTGTCACTTCCTTTCCGCCTGGTCCACTGTCACAACAGACAGAAGGGTTCTGGAAGTGGTCGGCCAGGGTCAGCCTCTGAAATTCGAGCAGTACCCTCGAAGCCGAGCCCACGCTCCACGGGAGGAAAAGGTATCTGCCCATGCTCGGTCGGCTCTCAGAGACGACATTGGCCAACTTCTCTGCAAGGAGGTAGTGGTAAGAGTCGAGGATCCTCCTGTCAACTCAAGGTTCGTTTTCCAGGTATTTCCTGATCTTGAAACAGATGGGTGACTGGCGCTCCATTCTAGATCTGCACGACCTGAATTTAGTTTCTCAGGTCGCGCACCTTTTGGATGGTGACTCTGTCCCAGATCATACCATCCCTCGAGCAGAACATGTGGTTCTGCTCACTGGATCTACAGGACTTGTTCTTCCACGTTCCGATCTGTCCATCCCACTGAAGGTTCATCCGCTTCAGTGTGGAGGGAACCCTCTACGAGTACCAAGCCATGCTGTTCGGCCTATCATCGGCCCCCAGGGTCTTCACCAAATGCATAGCAGTGGTGGTGGCATATCTTCGGCGTCAAGTGGTCAGAGTGTACCCCTGTCTTGACAATTGGCTAATAGCAGGTCCCTCCAGAGTGGCGGTGGAGAAGTCCAGGGATCTGGCCCTCCACACCTGACTTAGCCTTGGCCTCCTGGTCAACAATGCCAAATCGGAACTCGTGCTCTTGCAGGTGATTTGCTTCATCGGGGCAAAGCTCGACTTTTTTGCCGAGCCAAAGCCAGGCTCCCGGTGGAGGTTCTCTCCTCATTTGCCCGATCATTTCTGGTTGGGCAATTGCACCCTGCCTGGGACTTCCTGTGACTTCTGGGTTACATGGTGGCCTGCACCACCGTGGTCCAATGGGCTCCGTGGTGTATGCACCCCCTTCAGTGGGAGCTGGCCAGCCAGTGGTCTCAGCAATCCCGTTTGTCCGCCCTGAGCTGATGGTCGTCCTCATGACTGATGCCTCTCTCATGGGCTAGGGTGCCCACATGGGGAATCACGGAGTCCATGGGTTCTGGACCCCCGAGGAATCCCAGTGCCACATCAACCTGCTAGAGCTCTGAGCAGTTCGGCTGGCGCTGGCTGCATTCTCTCCATTCCTTTGGGGTCAAGTGGTTCAAGTCCAGACAGGGCAGCACGCACTCCCAGCCTCTGTCCAGGGAAGCGTTCCACATCTGGACCCTCATGAGCTGACTGGAGGTAGATGATCTAGCCATTCATGTGGCAGGAGCCTCCAGTCAGTTGGCCGACGCCCTCAGCCATGTGGGCGAGGCATCTCATGAGTGGTCTTTCCATCCAGAGGTAGCCCACAGCCTGTTCTCCCAGTGGGGCACCCCTCAGGTGGACCTGTTCCTGGTAGCCCCAGACTGGCCCCACCAGTTCTGGTATCCAGATCTCCTCAGCCCCAGCACCAGGCTCCCAAGGTGTCTTCCAGCACTCTCGGACCTGTTCTCCATCAATCGGGGGAAGGTATTCCATCCGGACCTTCAATCCCTGCACCTGATAGCCTGGTTCCTGAGTGGCTAGAGTTCCAGGCTTTGGGTCTCTCCGACAATGTACTCCGTGTAGTTGAGGCATCTAGGAAGGAGTCGACTAGGAGGTGCTATGCCTTCAAATGGAAGAGATTCTCCATTGACTACCTTTGGTCCCTCTCCAAAGGAGGTCTTCGGTCTACCACCCTTAAGGTGCACCTAGCAGCCATCTCTGCTTACCGGGCATGGGACGGTCAGCAGACGGTGACAGAGGAAAAGGTGGTCTGGCGTTTCTTTAAAGGCCTCAACAACATTTCCCTTCTGGTGCGTGAACCACCACCTCTGTGGGATTTACTGCTGGTTTTGGCAAAGCTCATGGGCAAGCCATTCGAAACAGTGCACAGGTGTGAGCTGTCACATCTGTCGTGGAAGACCGCCTTCCTGGTGGCTATCACGTCAGTCAGAAGAACTCAGAGTCTCCCTGTTTGGTCTTCCACAGGGACATAGTTGTCCTGCGCCCCACCCGAAATTCCTTCTGAAGGTGGTGTCAGAGTTTCACCTGAACCAAGTGTTGACTCTGCCGGTGTACTAACGCTGCTGCCCGGCTTTTGACTGGGCCAAACAAATTTTGTCATATTACACCTGTATTGAGCGAATTGCACTGGCTGCCTGTCAGGTGGAGAATCCTCTTTAAGTTGGGTCTTCTCACCTACAAGGCCCTACATGGGCCGGGCCTGGTTACCTGTTGGGCTCCTGGTACCTACTTCCTCTACCCGCCATCTCCGATCTTCTATTGGTGGTTTCCTGGCTGTCCCTAGAACGAGGTTAAAATCAGCAGGTGACCGAGCTTTTAGCGTTGCTGCTCCCGCTCTTTGGAACTCACTACCAACTGCAGTCAGGGAGGCCCCCACTGTAGCCATTTTTAAAGTCCGCCTGAAGACACTCCTATTTTTGCAAGCGTTTGGTGTTTAGTGTTGATTATTTATAGGATGTTTTATTATTTTAAATTTAAATGCTTAGGCTGTGTGTAAATGTTATAAAAATTTGTGCGGCATAGGATTGGGCGTCTTTTAAATAAATTTGCCTTTGCCTTTACTACCCCAGTTACACCTCAGAGGCTGAGTACAGGCTCCATACTTCGGACCTGAGACGAGCACTCTTATTATAAGGAGCAAATGGCTGAAGTTCGGGGAGAGGTTCACCAGCTGTTTGTCGCCTACGCTGAAGCCGCACCTGGCAGGCCTGCAGCAAAGTGGACGCTTGGCAGATGGATAACATCCTGTATTGATCTCTGCTACTGGTTGGTGGGTAAGGAGCCTCCAGTAGGGATAAGAGCTCATTCTACCCGCCATACTGCTGCGTCGGTGGCTGCTTCTAGGGATGTCCCTATCCAGGATATCTGCAGGGCTGCTACCTGGAAATCCGCAAACACCTTCATTACCCATTACCACAGTGACCTGGAGTCACGCCGGGATGCTGGTTTTGGGGCCTCAGTTTTCCAATCTCTGTTCCCTAAGTAGGGGGTGTGCGCCTTGCCTTCCTTCTCCCAGAGAACTGCTAGGAGCCTGCCAACAAGTGTGGATAAGAACAACATATCCACATCCCTAGAAACACAGGTTCTAGGGACATGGATATGTTGTTCATCCACACTTTCTGGCAGGTATCCTTGCCGCTTTAAATCTTGCCGGAAGGTCTTCAAGCTGGCTCCTCCCACCCACCTAGGTGGTAAAACTCTTGGCTCTGCCCCATGACGCCAGATCTTCCTTACCGCTTGGAAGCTCAGGTTCCCTCCTTAACGCTCTGCGTATAAGACTGGTTCCTATTTCTTCGGTTTACCCGAAATTACTTTTAAGGTTTTCAAGACTTCGGTCATTTATTTCCCTCGTGGCTGCGATAGACAAATCGACTCCCGGTTTTCGGAGGTGCCCATGCGGGCAGAAGATGTCTCGGACGGATCCGCACTCCACATGCGTCTACTGCTTGGGCCTTGAGCACGACCCGCAGGCTTGCGACCTGTGCTCTTCTTTTCAGCCTACGTCCTGGAAGACTGCGCCCGCCTGCTTGCAACTTGGGCGCCGAGAAATGTTACCTCCGCAAAGTCAAGGAGGTCTGCTTATGGTTTCCAGGCGGCGGGCTTGGCGGATCAGCTTGAGCAGATGATCGCCTCGAGGAGGCGTGTGCAGGCCGCATCTTTGTCTTCCTCGGCGCGCCTTTATCCCGCCTCCCTGGGATCCTCCTATTCAGCTTCTTTAAGGAGCTCGCTCTGTCCCTCTCCACTAAGGGAGAGGGACCAACATCTTCAGGGCCTTACTCTCGGTCCAAGAAGAAGGACCACAAAGGTAAGTCCCTCTGTCGATGCTCTTGGGAGCAGGAGAAGTCCCTCTCACCGAGTAGTCGACCATCGACTTCGGTCGATCCTTCGGCTTCGGCCACTGGCCTCACGGCGTCCCCGTCAGGTCAGTTGACCGAGACTCCCGTCGATGCAGTCGAGATTTTTCTCGACCCGTCGGACGGGCTGTTGACCAGTGAAGCCGAAAACCCTCACTCCCCGGTTCCCCCGGTGGAGATTGAGGTTTCCATGGACTTGCCCGTGCCTCCGGTTCCGGAGTCCACAGTTGAACCCTCCGAGCCGAGGGGAGAGCGGGTTTCCCCCGGCCTGCCCCAGAACCCTCCTCGGAAAAGCCAAGGTTCACGGTCTCGGTCTCGGACTTCTTCTCGGTCCAGCCGATCCCGCCGTCATAGGCGGTCTCGGTACCGTGGCAAGCGGCGTCACCGCTCGTCCTCGGACGAGGGGAGGCTTCGACGCAAGTTGTGTCGGCGCTATGAGGACCTCATGTGGCAACAGCTTCTTCTGTCCGGGAGCAAGCCGACTTCGTCGCCTTCCCCGGCTATCAGGTGGCTGTCAACGGAGCGGCCAAAGCAACCCCTCGCTCTAGCCGAGGCGCCTGCTCCCAGGCCTGTTGCTCGACCAAAACCGGCTGCCCCACTGATTCTGGTGGAACCTCCGCCTCCACAGCCGTTGTTTGGGGCCCCAACCAAGAATTCTCGGTCGGCCCAGGGTCTGCCCCATAGGCTGTCTGTCACCCTCACTCCCGATCGCCCTCGGCAGGTGGAGGGTGGCTCAGGCCAAAGGCAGCTCTTTGCGGACTCCTCAGAGTCCGACGACGATTCCTCCCTGTTCTCCAGGCGGGTCGACTTGGAGTCCCCAGGAGGTCAGTTGCTGGACGATAGCCCATCGTCCTTCATGGGTTTGCTTAGGCTCATCTCGGAGTCCACCAGGATGCAGCTCGAGCCCGTATCCAAGCGGGCCAAGTATCCCCTCACAGAGATATTGGACCGAGGGGATTCTCCTACGGAGGCCTTTCCGGTGGCCGAGGCCATTGTAGGCCCGGCCTTGGAGCTCTGGCAGTGTCCTGCTTCCTGCCCTGCGCCTTCTGCCAGGATGGCGAGGAAGTATGCGGTCCCTACTGGTTCCCTGTCCGGTTTCTCAGAACACCCCTGAGCCGAGGGGTTGGTTACCGACAGCGTCTTCTGGCATGCCGGAAGCGCCAGGGACGTGGACAAGCCTCCCGACAAGGAGTCCAAGAAGTTGGACTACGCCGGGCGCAAAGTCTACGCTGCGTCCTCCCTTGGCCTTCGTCAGGCCAGCTCAGCCGTGCTGATGGCACACTTCTCTCATGCCCTGTTGGGCTCCCTGGATGAGGTAGTCCCTCATCTCCCGGCTGACCTGCAGACCACGGTTAAACAGGTGCGGGACCAGGGCAGGGGAGTGGCCAAGCAGCAACTTCAGACTGCTTTGGACATCAGTGACTCATGCGCCAGGTCAGTTGCGGCCGCAGTGGCTATGCACCGTCTGGCATGGCTGAGGATATCCACCTTCACAGCGGATACCCAGTACAAGTTGGCGGATGTCCCTTTCCTGGGGACCGACCTCTTTGGCCCTGGAGTGGAAGGTCACCTCCAGAGGATCGAAAAGTCCAATGCCACTCTGGACTCTGTCTCATCCGCCCAGAGGGACAAGGGCTGCAGACCGCAACCCAAGCCCTTTCGTCCGTCCTGCGCCTGCGCGTCCAGCCCAGCAGCATCAGGGCCAGCAGGCTCGCGCTTTGCATCCCAAACCCAAGTCCGCGGCTTCCTTCTCCAGGAAGCAGGGAGGTAAAGGCCCAGGTGGTCCCTCGGCCGGTCCCTCCTCCAAGCCTGCTCAGTGACGGGTTGAGGGGCGCCGCCCCCAACCTCGTCACCCCACCCCAGGTTCCCCCCGTGGGGGGATAGCTTCGCCACTTCCTTTCCGCCTGGTCCGCTATCACCACAGACCGGTGGGTGTTGGAAGTGGTGGGGAAGGGCCTGCCTCTGGAGTTCGAGCAGGCCCTGCCCTTCAGAGCCGTCGCCCCCCGGGGGGCCTCGGGGTTCAGAGCCTCGCTGTCGGCTCACTGAGCCGACATCGCTCTGCTCCTCAAGAAGTAGGTGATCAGAGAGGTGGCGGACCCTTCCTCAGACCCGGGGTTTGTGTCCAGGCACTTCCTGGTCCCAAAACGGACGGGGGGCTGGCGCCCCGTTCTCGACCTGCACGACCTAAACAAGTTCCTAAGGTCTCGGACCTTCAGGATGGTCACTCTGGCTCAGATAATACCATCCCTGGAATGCGGCGTGTGGTTCTGCTCTCTGGACCTACAGGACGCGTTTTTTTCACGTCCCTATCCGTCCGTCTCACCAGAGATTCCTTCGCTTTCGAGCGGAAGGATCCCTTTACGTGTTCTTCGAGCCATGCCCTTCGGCCTGTCTCTTGCTCCCAGGGTCTTCACCAAATGCATGGCAGTGGTGACAGCATTCCTGAGGTGCCGAGGGGTCCGGGTGTACCCTTACCTGGACGATTGGCTGATAGCAGCCCCCTCCAGACAGGAGGTGGAGCGGTCCAGAGATCTGGCCCTCCAGGTTTGCTCTCAGATCAGCCTCCTCATCAACGAGGCCAAGTCGGAACTCGAACCGAAGCAGGTGATTCTTTTCATCGGGACAGAGCTCTACTCTCTTCGAGCCAGAGCACGGCTCCCGGCAGACAGGGCCGAGGTTCTTTCCTCCTTTGTGCAGTCATATCTGGTTGGGCAATCGCGCCCTGCCCGGGACTTCCTGCGCCTCCTGGGTCTCATGGCAGCCTGCACCAGCGTGGTCCGTTGGGCCCGCTGGAACATGCGTCCCCTTCAGTGGGGGTTGGCCAGCCAGTGGTCTCAACGCTGCGGTCCATTGGACCAGCTAGTGACGGTGACCCAGGGGATGTGGAACGCTCTCCAGTGGTGGATCGTTCCAGCTCATCTGCAGGAGGGCATCCCGTTTGTCCGCCCCGAGCTGATGGTCTGTCTATCGACCGACGCCTCTCTGATGGGTTGGGGTGCCCATCTGGGGGAGCACAGAGTGCACGGCCTCTGGTCCCCTCGGGAGTCCCGATGCCATATCAACCTGCTGGAGCTTCGGGTGGTCCGTGTAGCTCTCACCGCCTTTGCTCCGTTCCTACGGGGTCAAGTGTTTCAGGTCCAGACGGACAATACCACGACCATGTACTGCCTAAACCACCAGAGCGGGACGCGCTCCATGCCTCTGTGCAAGGAAGCTCTCCGCATTTGGTCACTCGTGCGCAGCCTGGAGGCGGATCTCCTAGCCATTCATGTGGCAGGAGCCTCCAACACCCTGGCCGATGCCCTAAGCCGGATAGGGGCTGTGTCTCACGAGTGGTCTCTCCTGCTGGAGGTAGTACAAGATCTGTTCTCCCATTGGGGCACACCTCAGGTGGACCTGTTTGCCTCTAGGGAGAACGCGAAGCTGAGGCTGTTCCATGCCGCCCCCTCAGCAGGGCTCGCTGCGGGGATGCCTTCGAGGCCGTGGACCCTGGGCCTCTTCTCGCCTTTCCCATTTCCCTTGATCCACAAGGTGCTTCTCAAGGCGAGGAGGGACAAGGCGCAGGTGATTCTGGTAGCCCCAGACTGGCCCCGCCAATGCTGGTATCCAGATCTCCTCAGCCTCAGCTCCAGGCTCCCGAGGCAGCTTCCAGCTTGCCCAGACCTACTTTCAGTCAATCAGGGGAAGGTGTTCCATCCGGACCTTCAATCCCTGCACCTGACAGCCTGGTTCCTGAGCGGCTAGAGTTCCAGACCTTGGGTCTTTCCGACGAGGTCTTCAATGTAGTTGAGGCGTCCCGTAAGGAGTCGACCAGGAAATGCTATGCCTTCAAATGGAAGAGGTTTTCCATTTGGTGTCAGGGCAAGGGCCTGGACCCTTCCTCCTGTTCCTTGGCAAGCATCTTGGACTATCTATGGTCCCTTTCTCAGCAAGGGCCTAGGTCGACGACCCTAAAGGTGTACCTGGCAGCCATCTCTGCTTACTTGGCACGGGCCGGGAAGCAGTCGGTGGCGCAGGAGAAGGTGGTCGGGCGCTTTTCAAGGCCTTGATCACATTTCCCTTGTCGCGAGAACCTCCACCTCCATGGGATCTACTGCTGGTACTGGCAAAGCTCATGGGCAAGCTATCTCGAACCAATGCACAGGTGTGATCTCTCTCACCTGTCGTGGAAGACCACCTTCTTGGTGGCTATTACGTCAGCCAGAAGGATGGGAGAGCTCAGGCGCTTTCCATAGAGTCTCCTTACCTGGTCTTCCACAGGGACAAAGGTTGTCCTGCGCCCCCACCAGGGAATTCCTTCGAGAAGGTGGTGCCGGAGTTTCACCTTAACCAGGTGTTGATTCTGCGGTGTTCTACCCCAATCACACTCGGAGGCCAAATATAGGCTCCATACTCTGGACCCTAGAAGAGCGCCGCTACTGTGGGCGGTTTATCGGCTGAAAATCAGGAGAGGTTTGCCAGCTGTTTGTCACACTATGCTGAAGCCGCACCTGGCAGACCTGCAGCCAAGCGGACGATAAGCAGGTGGATCACCTCCTGCATAGATCTCTGCTATAGGTTGGCGGGCATGGAGCCTCCCAGAGGGATAAGAGCTCATTCTACCCACCATACCGCTGCATCGGTGGCTGCTTCCAGGGACGTCCCTATCCAGGAAATCTGCAGGGCTGCTACCTGGAAGTCAGTACACACCTTCATCACCCACTACCACATCGACCTTGAGTCATGCCGGGATTCTGGTTTTGGGGCTTCTGTTCTCCAGTCTCTATTCCCTAAGTAGGGGGTGTGTGCCTTGTCTCCCTTCTCCCGGAGAACTGCTAGGAGTCTGCCAGAAAGTGTGGATGAACAACATATCCATGTCCTAGAAATACAGGTTACTCACCTGTACAACAGGAGTACTAGGAGTGGTATGTGTTGTTCATCCACCCGACCTCCTCCGGCCCGGCACTACCTGAGCTTCCAGCGGGCCAGATCTGGCGTCATGGGGCGGAACTGAGGCATACACCAGTCGGGTGGGTGGGAGGAGCCAGCTTTTAGACCATCCAGGGAGATTTAAAGGGAATGGGACATGCCAGCAAGTGTGGATGAACAACATATACCACTCCTAGAGCTACTGTTACAGGTGAGTAACCTGTGGTTTTTTTCCCCCCGTTATTTAAGGTTTTCAGTAGAGTAGCATGAGCAGTGCATGCTACACAGTGTCAGTTGACAGCTGGATCAGTAATTTCTAAGGTGTTAATGAGCTATCCAGTAGCCAATCAGGAGCCTCGCTAGACTCATGAATAATTAATTAGACTTATAATGAACTTTAATGCCATTGTTCTAAACAGGATGTGTTTTTTTTTTTTTGTTCCTTTTTCAAACAGCTTTTTGTCCTCAAACTATGGACCTTCTCCTTACTGTCCGATTCTGTGTTGGCGATCTCCCAGCCCTGTCTTCCGCTCAGCCAGCTGTCTGAGCCAGCAGCGAGCCACATGGCGAGGCCCAAGAGTGCCAGCCACCATTCCTGACCCCCCTCCCTAGCTGCACAGCGCTAGGCCACACCCAACAGGCCTCGCAGACATGCAGCATCCCTCTGTGGAGGAGGCAAGCTTCCTTGGTCCATACAGGGATCTGTATGACAATGGAACCTGGCCCTGCACTCCCCAGCTGGGAGCATGGCATCACCTACCTAGCGAGCCGCCTAGCTAGCTTCTACGTGTGCAGTGGAACTTGGGTCTCCAGCATGAAGCCATTGGGCTACCCAACCATAATGGAGTTTAATACAGTTTTTTGAATCCGCAATTTGTACCCCACTGCACCCTTGGCGTTAGACTCGCCAGGAACCCAATAGCTTGCTCAACTCTCACACCTCACTGGCTCACACTCACTGGGTCTCCATGTAGCCGTGGAACACCCCCAGGCGGGGTCAGGGAAATGTATCACTGATAGCAGTTACTCGTCAGGCGGTGGTGGTGTGGCAGAAGCCCGAGGCCCAGATATACCAAGGCCATTGTCCTCAAGCATCGGGCCATTTGTCGCTTGTTTTTCTAGGTCATTCCATGGCAACGCCGGCAGCTGGGATGACAAGCCCGAACACACTTGTAATGCATGGAACTGCATGGCATCAGCCAGCGTCTCCCTGCCCCCAAGGCTTGCCGACTGGCAACACCACCTGTGGCCATCCAGGTGGTGCTGCTGAGGCATTAAACAGCCTCTTTCTCCTCCCAGGGACCCTGGCTCATTACCGAACTTAGGACACCAGCGTCATGAGCGGTAGCCCCATCACTGTGCCGAATGGCAGGCAAATACATTTTATTTTAGTAGATACCTGGTGTTTACCTTTCATGACACAAGTGAAGCAATCAGAAACATAGACGATGGCAACCGAAAAAGACCTATGGTCCATCTAGTCTGCCCACATTACCCTATCATACCCTGGAATCTATTCTCTTGTGTGGTCTATGCATATTCACAAGGATGCGGTGTGCACATATATAAAACCCAAACAAGCAGGAGAGAGGGAGAGAAAAGTTGGGCTTTGAACCCGCGCCATTTGGAATAACGGTCCGGTTGCGCTATCAGCTGTGCCACTAAAGCAACTGGAAACTTGGGACTCCTAGAAACACCATACTCTGTCTCTAATGCACAGCTTGGTGCTGCACAGATAATTACATTTTCATACGGCAGGGGGTGCGGTGTTCACATATATGGAACCTGAACAAACGGAAGGAAGAAACAAGGTGCCTTAGCCGGGACTTGAACCCAGGCTGCCAGGAATGCCATTCCGGTTGTGCTACTAGCTGTGCCACCAAGGCAGCTGGAAACCTGGGACTCCTAGAAGCCCCTTACTCTTTCTCTAATGCACAGCATGATGCTGTACAGATAATTACATTTTCATTCATAAGGGTGCGATGAGCACATACCTGGAAAACAAACAGGAGAAAGAAAGAATTTCTTCTGTTTCTCACCCCAGTAATCCTCGGGTATTCCTAACTTTCTGCAGTGTCCCTTTAAGCCAGAACTGCCTGGAGAGGATTGAGCACATGCAAATGATGGAACTCTTTGCACGTGACAACTAGTCAAATGCTGCCTTGAACTAACTGCCTTAGTTCCAAACCCCTCAGATTTCACTCTCCGCCTTTAAAGTCTAGTCACTCGGAGTCTCGCTGTTCAACTCGTTCCTGTGACATGAAGAAACTAACAATTTCTTGTAAATATTTTCTCTTTTCACAGGGGTGTTCATATCAAAACTTTTAGGACTTGCCCAGCCATGACTGTAGCTGAATTTATACTTGCCCCCCTTCATTATAATGAAATTAACTCTCTTTTTGTGCTTGCCCTTCCATGAACTTTACTTGCCCCAGGCAGGGGGCAATGGGATTTGCACGCCCCTGCTTTTTATTTGCTGCCTTTTACTTATTGTTAATTTTGGTTAAGCCTTGGTCTTAGTGTAAAATTTTGTTTTTTTTATCAGTTCCTCCTGGTTCGGTATAACCAGTGGGGAACTCACTTGATAAATCACAAAACATTCATCCTTCTACCCGTACAGGTGCTGCAGTTCATACGAGCAGAGATCAGCACCCTCCAGGGCAGGGCCTACCTGCCTTTGGACAGGGTAAGAAGTCTCCCCCGATTGCAGACTCGTTCAGCCTGTACAAGCAAAAAAACTGTAAGGCAGTTCTTACAGCTCCTGGGCCCCATGGCTGCGGCCACAGGCACAGTCTTAGGGTCCAGGTTCCAAATGAGAGACATCCAGTTCCACTTGAGGGCACACTGGTGCCAGAGAAGAGATTCCCCTCTCAAAGTTGATAATAATAATAAATCTTTATTTATATCGCGCCTTTCTAAATTCAAGGCACCTTACAATACCTGACAATATAATAAATAAAACCAATACATAATAATCTGAGCTCCTAAAATCACAATATTAATTAAAATAAATATTCGACCACAAATAGGTCTTCAGGGCCTTTTTAAACTCCTCCACGGACGCACACTGATGAAGTGGATGGGGTAGAGAATTCCAGAGGGTCGGAACAGCATACATAAAGGCGCGAGCACCCGAAGATTTTAAAGAAACCCTCAGAATCTGTAGCAACCCCTCGTCCGCCGAGCGGAGAGATCCCTTAGGGCAGTAGGGAACCAAACGCTCTTTCAAGTAGTCCGGACCCTGTCCGTGTAGGGCTTTGTAAGTCAGAAAACCAACTTTAAAGGTGATCCGCCACTGAATTGGCAGCCAGTGCAGATCATGCAGCACCGGCGAAATATGACAAGCACGCGACGTACCCGTCAATAACCGGGCCGTAGCGTTCCTGCACCAGCTGCAAGCAGCAGATATCAACCCCAGGAAGCCCTAGATACAGGGAATTGCAATAATCAAGGTGTGAGGACACAAAGGTGTGGACGAACGTTGGCAGATCAGCGGGCGGAACAAGGTGCTTAATACTGGCGATCTTCCTAAGATGGTAAAAGGAAAGTTTGACAACTGCCGACACCTGGGAACGAAGTGTCAGCTCATTGTCAAGAATCACTCCCAGGTTCCGCACCGGTTCAGAGGTAGTGAGCTGGACATCTCCCAGAAATAAACCGGAGGGAAGACTAGCTCCCATCCCCTCTACCCTACGACCCGGGTCCACAACCATGACCTCCGTCTTCTCCGAAGTTCAGCTTCCCAGCTGAACTCATCCAGCACTGATTTCCGTAGAGGCAGCTATTAAAGACCGAGAGAGCTCTATCCTGGTCGGGTGCGAAAGATAGGTAGAGCTGGGTATCATCTGCATAGCAGTGAAACCTCAGTCCATACCTTCTTACAGTGTCTCCAAGGGGCAGCATTTACACTGCGAACAACATGGGGGACAACACCGAGCCCTGGGGAAACCCACATGACAGAGAGACTGGGGGGGGAAGAATTTATCCCCGACACCAAAGCCAAAAAGATTGCATTCAGGCAATACAAAAAGACACAGGCAGAAGGGGATAGGGAGAAGTACCAGGAGAAGCAAAGGGAGGCAGGGAGGTCAGTAAGGGAAGCCAAAGATCAGACAGAAGAACACATTGCAAAATCAGTGGGTAGAGGGGACAAAACCTTTTACAGGTACATAAGTGAAAAAAGAAAGGCAAAGGGAGGGACAGTAAGACTGAAGGGGGAGGATGGGGTCGTGGAGGATGACAACAGTAAAGCTGACATATTGAACAGGTATTTCTGCTCAGTCTTTACTGAGGAAGAGGAGGGTAATGGGTCTGAAGGGAGTACAAGGGGTGAGAATGGTGCAGAAATGGACACAAGTCCCTTTACACGAGAAAGGGCCCTGAAGAAACTGGAAGTAATAAGAGTTGATAAAGCAATGGGACCAGATGGGGTACACCCCAGGGTCCTTAAAGAACTAAGAGAGGTGGTGGCTGAACCTCTGGCTATCCTGTTTAGCCGATCACTGGAAACAGGGGAGGTACCCAAAGACTGGAGGACAGCAGATGTAGTCCCTTATACAAAAGTGGGAACAAAGAGGCAGGAACTACAGACCAATCAGCCTCACCTCGGTAGTGGGGAAGATCATGGAAGCACTACTGAAGGAGAGATTGGTGGAACATCTGGTTGTCAATGGACTACAGGACCCAAGACAGCATGGTTTCACCAGGGGGAGGTCATGTTAGACCAACCTCGTTGAATTTTTTGACTGGGTGACTAGGGAGGTGGTTCAGGGGAGGGCAGTGGACATGGCCTATCTGGACTTCAGCAAGGCCTTTGACACTGTGCCACATAGAAGACTATTACACAAACTGGGGAATATGGGTGTGGGCAGGACAGTAGTGGGGTGGCTAGGTAACTGGCTGGGTGGCAGGACACAGAGGGTGGTGGTAAATGGCTGTCACTCCACAGAGGGAAGAGTGACCAGTGGGGTACCACAGGGATCAGTGCTGGGACCGGTCCTATTCAACATCTTCATCAGTGACATTGCGCAGGACCTAGAAGGCAGAATTTCACTGTTCGCTGATGACACAAAGCTCTGTAACAGAGTAGATACACCAGAGGGTGTAGACAGAATGAGAAGGGACCTGCAGAAACTTGAAGAATGGTCAGGGGTTTGGCAGTTGAAATTCAATGCGAGGAAGTGCAAGATAATGCATACTGGGCACAAAAACCCTGGCACAATATATCAGTTGGGGGGTGAGGATATAGCATGCACCAAGCAGGAAAGGGATCTTGGGGTTATCATCTCTGATGACCTCAAGGTAGGGAAACAGTGTGACAAGGCAGCAGGTAAAGCAAATAGGATGCTGGGATGCATAGGCAGGGGCATCACCAGCAGGAAAAGGGAGGTCATAATTCCATTATACAAGACACTAGTGAGGCCCCACCTGGAGTACAGTGTACAGTTCTGGAGACCATACCTACAGAAGGGACATAGACAGGGTAGAGAAGGTTCAGAGGAGGGCAACAAAGATAGTGCATGGATTGCATCACAAGTCCTATGAAGACAGGTTGAAGGAACTGAACATGTACCCCTGGAGGAGAGGAGGGAGAGAGGGGATATGATAGAGACATACAAGTATCTTACAGGGAGGAACAGGTGCAGGAATACACTATTTTAAGCGAAAAGATGTTCCAGGACTAGAGGGCATGGGATGAAGTTGAGGAGGACGTTTCAGAGGAAACATGAGGAAGAATTTCTTCACAGAACGGGTGGTGAATAAGTGGAACACCCTGCCAGAGGAAGTGTGGGGCTGAAACAATCATGGATTTAAGAATGCATGGATAGACATAAAGGAATTCTGGAGGTCAGGGTAAGGGCAACAGACTTCTAGGAAAACAGAAACTGAACTTACAAGCTCAAATGGGCAGACTGGGTGGGCCATAGGCCCTTATCTGCCGACACTGTCTATGTATCTATGACACCGCTCTCTGAGTTCTGTCAGTGAGGAAAGATCTAAACCAACAGAGGACTGTACCTGACAGGCCACAGATGAACTCCAGGCGCGCGAGAAGTACCCCATGGTCCACAGTGTCAAAGGCTGATGAGAGATCAAGAAGAATGAGGATGGAACGATTCTTCTGATCTCTAGCCATCAGGAGATCATTGAGCACCCGAACCAGTGCTGTCTCAGTACTATGCCTCTTTCGAGAACCAGACTGGAGTGGTTCATAGATGTCATGGATGGTTAAATGGTTTTCCAATTGTGCAGCCACTACTTTCTCTATACTCTTCCCAACAAAGGGAAGACTAGAGATCGGTCTGTAGTTAGCAAAGCAGCCAGGGTCCAAGGAAGCTTTTTCAGAAGGGGTGTCACCACCGCCTCCTTCAGGGAGCTAGGAAACTCACCCATATCCAAGGAGCACCAGACTATCTGTGCTAGAACAGGGCCGATGATATCAAGACATCCCTTTATCAGGGAAGTCTGGCCCGGATCCAGACTACATCAAGTAGGGCGCATACTATGGACAATCCTCATGATATCAATGAACTCAGGCCGGTCAGAGGAACTCCAGGAGCGATTGGAGGATGCGACCAAACGCCGATCTGAAGCTTCTCCCATAGAGGCATGCAGGCTGGAGCTCTGTCCTGATGTCAGCCACCTTATCTGCAAAGAAGCGAGCAAGCTCATCACACTCTGTTTGAGAAAAGGCTTTCCGAACCTGAAGACAGGCTGGGTTGCACAGTCTGTCAACAGTTCGAAAAAGCTGAGCTGGTCGGTTCTGAGCAGCCGCAATCTCCCCGGACATGAACTCTGCCTTCTTACGAGAGATTGCGGAATGATAGAGTTGATAGTGTTCCATTAGTCTAAGATGGTCGGCACCAAGGGCAGTTCTCTGCCAATGATGCTCTAACATTTGTCCTTGTCACCGCATCTCCTTCAAGGTCCCATCAAACCATGGAGACCGAGGTCGAAGGAGGAGAGGATGAACACGGACAGGAGCAATTTGATCGAGAGCCGAGGAGATGGCCCTATTATAAGCCAGCACCAAGGCATCTGGATCATCGCCACCCAGAAAACTCCACAGGGTCAAGCACCGCTAAGACCCAGAGAGCTAACATCTCGCAAAGAGCGGTACCTAACCATCTACACAGGGGGTAGGCCTACAAGGGGAGGTGCAAAAACTGAACCCCACAGTGTAATGATCAGACCAACTGACGGGTTCCACCCCCATGTCAAAGGCCTCAATCCCCAGGAGGAAAACCAAGTCCAAGGAGTGACCACTCTTATGTCATTAATTGGAGGAAGTGGTGTCCAAACTGCGAGAGTTCATCATTGCCCCAGGCATTGAAGTCATCCAGTGCCATCAGCCTGGGTGACTCAAATGCCATGTCAATGACGAAGTCAGCTACTTCCTGTAGAAAATGTTTCTCATCATGTGGTGGACGGTAAATGAGAACAATTCTACAACCCACACCTGCCTCTACAGTACACTCGAAGGACTCGGCCCTCTCAACTGGTACACTTATGAGGCCCAGTTCAGTCTTGAAACAGACCGCAACCCCCCCAACCCCCGCTGTCCAGCCTCGGGTGGTGTAATACTGAGTACCAGTGTAACACTGAGTACCCAGCTGGAACTGCTGCCTCCAAAACCGGACCAGCATTTTCACTCAGCCAGGTCTCGGTAATGTAAGCCAGATCCACAGACTCCACAAGATCTGCAATAACTGCAGTCTTATTTCTTATGGATCTGGCATTGCACAACACCGCCCGGGTTGGACAGGTCTCTGGAGCGGTACAGACCACTTGCCCAGTACCATTAATAGTAGTGGTGCCCTTGGGTATGGAAACCAGACAAGAATGACCTCGCTGCAGAATCTATTTCGTCCCAGGGCATCTTCTGGTTTCCACTACCCCAATACGATAATACCTGCTCATTCGCCCTCCATTGTTTGCCCCTCAAAACCCCTCCTCCCCTTCTGCACAGTCCCCAGCGCTGGTAAGTTGACAACTGTAATGGCAAGGGGGAGAAAGGGCGAAGGACGAATAGCGTACGGCCGTGGTGGCAGGCCCTCTACACATATTAAAAAAAAAAAAACACGCCCACACAACTAAACCTGGCAAAAACAAAAATAAACAACCCAAATTAAACCAAATAAAATATAAAAACACAAAACAAATTAAATCAGACAAACAAAATCAAAAATATCCAAATAAATAATGTCCAAATGATCAAATGTCCATAAATGTCCAGAAATTACTGCGTATTTGGAACAAGAGAGGCTCTCACCCTCCCTCAGTTCTAGAGCAAAATCAAGAAATGCAGGTTTCGCTATAGTCTCGATAAATCCGCGTCTAGAAACAAATGAAGACTTTCAAAATCAAATAGAAAAAACCTTTTAAAAGGTAGCAAGAGGGGCTCTCACCCCCTCTTAGTCTAGTCTCCAAAAAATTCCTCCCAGAGACCAGTTCTTCTTTAATCCTTTCCAGAAAACACTCCGATACTCAACCAAGACAGCAAAGTCAGGATCAAGCTGATGGGCTGTGCCCAGAAATAGGGCCCTGAGAGGGATCAGTTGCTGCCGCCACAGAGTAACCTTAGGAACCCCCCGAAAAGGGACCCCCACCACCATATAGCCCCCATGAGTTCCCTCTAAAGCACAATCCAAAATTCAGCCACAATCCCCACTCAGGAGCCATGGCCCAAAAGACAGAATGCAATCCCCCACAGGAGTGTAAAACCCACAAGAGTGGCAAGCTGCTCTAGGAGGGGAATCTGCAACCCCAGCTGCCCACCAGCCGCTGAGGTCCCCTCCCCAACAACCACAGGAGAAAGAGCCCTCCAGTTCAAATCCCTGCAGTTCCTCCTCAAGCAGCCCAAAACTCTGTAAATCATCCACACCAAGAGGAAAGGAGCATCTACCTAAAAGTTCAGGGGGAGAAGATGCTTCTTTCCGTCCTCCGTATACCAAGCAAGTGATCTCACCACATCCAGATGGAAATTAAAAATCCTCCATTTACTGCCCCTGGACTCCGGGCGCTCTCACCGCCCCGACACTAATTCCAGGCAAGCAGCAAAACCAACTTCTAGCATTGATATTTCATGCGCTCCCACTGCAGTAAGAAGCTGGGAAAGAAGGATTCCACTTACAGAACAAAATCCACGGTCCCAGGGATATGTCACCAGAAACAACAAAGCTCTGAGGCCGTAAACTCCCCTCTGAATTCCAAGGTGCCCCACAGCATCCATGGTTTCCTTAAAGAGTGCACTAAAAAGCACTGAAAGACAGAATCACGGGGCTCCGAGGTCACAAACTCCCCTCCAAAGTCCTCCGAGTTCAGGGCTGCCCAACAATATCCACGATTTTCCTGAGGGAGTATGCTGAGCCCCAAAATTGCAAAACTCCCCTCCAAAGTCCACTGAAAATCCTAGAGCTGCCCCACAATACCCGCGGTTTTCTTGGGGGAATATGTTTAAAATGCCGAAAAACTAAGAGTTGATATCGGTCGCTATCGAGAACGCGATGCAGAACTTTAATCTTTGCTCCAGCACAGAACGCAGCAATAAAACTTTGTTACAAGCACCTCAGTGGTGGAAAGGGGAATCCAGCCTAAGGGAAGGGGTTCCTTTCCAGCGAGAGTCCCCATCAGTTGTTCTCACAACAGATGCATCTCTACTGGGGTGGGGTGCCCATTTGGGGGAACCACACAACCCAGGCTACTTGGTCAAGTGCAGAGTCACTCCAGCACATAAACTTGCTGGAACTCAGAGCAGTGTTTCTGGCACTAAAAGCCTTCACAACACTAGTACAGGGAAAAGTGGTACAGTTCAGAACAGACAATACCACCACAATGTACTACATAAACAAGCAGGGAGGTACCAGGTTGGGTTCTCTCTGCACAGAAGCCATGAAAATTTGGAGCCTGGCTTACTGCTTGGGTGTTTCCCTGCAAGCAATCCATCTGCCAGGAACAAACAATACCTTAGCAGATGCTCTGAGTCAAATCAACCAGGCCCATCACGAATGGACCCTGAACAGGCAAGTGGTGGAAGTAATCTTCAGAAGGTGGAGCACCCCAGAGATAGACTTGTTCGCATCCCACCAGAACCACCACCTGCCACAATACTGTTGCAGACCACCAGACTGGGGCACACTATCCCTGGATGCCCTGGCTTTGGACTGGTCAGGGAAGCACCTATATGCTTTTCCGCCCTTCCCTGTGGTATACAGGGTATTGCTCAAACTCGGGTCCCAGTCTCAGCATCAATGATCTTGATATCTCCAGACTGGCCCAGACAAGCATGGTACTCTCTTCTGCTCTCCATGTCTGTAGCCGAGCCAGTACAGTTCCCTCGGAGGTACAATCTCTTAACCTCCAACCAGGGGAGACTCCTGTATCTCAGGTCTCTCAATCTCAAAGCTTGGCTCTTGAAGACCTAGAATATGTGCATCTCTGAAGCTGTTTTAGACATCCTAAGAGGTTACAGGAAGCTTTCCACCAAGAAAACCTATGCTTCAAAATGGAAAAGATTTTCTATTTGGTGGGGAGCCTCTCGTATTTACATTCCCTGGGTTTGCAGCCCAGTAACCTCAAGGTCCACCTGGCTGCAGCATCTGCTTACATTTCTGCTGGCAGAAATGTGACAATAGCTTCAGACCCTGTCTTTAGGAGGTTCTTCAAGAGTTTGACCCATTTGCACCCCCCTCATAGGGAACTGGTGCCAGCATGGGACCTTAATGTGTGCATAGCTAAGCTCATGGGACCTCCTTTTGAGCCCATGTCCTCTGCTCATCTGAAATATGTCACTTGGAAAACAGTTTTCCTAGTGGCAATGACTTCTGCAAGAAGAATCGGCGAGCTTCAGGCTCTCTGCATTGAACAGGACTACATTTCATTCCACAGGGATAAAGCGGTCCTAAGGACAAACAGGAAATTTCTCCTTAAGGTGGTTTCTGATTTCCACCTGAACCAAACCATTACCCTACCTGTTTTTTTCACTGAGCACTTCACCTTTGGTGAAAGAAGGCTTCACAGTCGAGATGTCAAGAGAGCTCTCAGCTACTTGGCAGCCACTAAGAACCATAGGCAGGACAAGAAACAGCTATTCCTGACTTATGGGGACGTGGGAAAAGGTAACCCAGCATCGAAAAGGTCAGTTTCTCGATGGATAGTCCTGTGTGTCCAGTTCTGTTACACTAAAGCTGGAAGGGAACCTCCAACAGGATTGAGGACCCCATTCCACGAGAGGGACAGCTGCTACCTTAGCAGCTGCCAGGGATGTTCCACTAGTGGACATCTGTAAAGCAGTACACATCTTTACAAAGAACTGGCATCCAGGCTCCAGGGATTTCATGGTGTTGTCAAGGACCCACACCCTTGACCAGGTCTCGGTGGAGGACCTGTTCATGGATCAGTGTCATTTGAGACCCTCCTCCGTTTAATATTGGAGTCCACACACGTTCCTTGGAGCCTGTCCAGAAGTGCGCTAAATAGCCTTTTACTGACATCCTGGACAAGGATGATTCCCTGGGGTCAACTTTCCCATGGTTGAGGCCATTTTGGAACTGGCCGTGGATCTTTTGGCAACATCCAGTATGCTACCTGGCACCCTCCACATGTATGCTCCACAAGTATTCGGTCCTTACCAGGTCCCTCTGGGTGTTCTTGGACCATCCCTCAGCCGAGGGGCTGGTCTCAGACGTGACCTTCCGGACTTTCAGGGGCCACGAAGATGTGGACAGGCCCCCCTGACAAGGAGTCTGAGAAACTTGACCATGTAGCCTAGCAGGTCTATGCTGCTTCTTCTCTCAGTCTCCATCATTCGAGCTGCACGGTGATGATGGCCAGCTTTGGTCACTCCCTGATGGGAGTGCTGGATGAAGTCCTTCCTCACCTCCTGCTGACCAGCAGCTGCCAGTGAAGTTGGTCAGAGATCAGGGTCAGGAACTGGCTAAACACCAGCTTGAGATAGCCTTAGACAAGGGTGACTCCTGCACCCGTGCTATGGCAGCAGCCATTGCAATGCATGGCAGGGCCTGGCTAAGATTGTCCGCCTTCACCGAGAGACATCACAACATGCCTAGTGTCCCTTTCTTGGGCTCCAGCCTCTTTGGCTTGGGGGGGGGGGTTCGAAGGCTATCTCATGAGGATTGAGAAGTCCAGTGCCACCCTGGACTCAGTGGCTTTGTCCTAAAATGATCCTGGGGGGCCAGAAACCTAAAAAAGAAGCCCTTTCAGTTTCAGTCCTTTCAGCCACAGCAGCAGCAGCCCCAGCAGGGGCAGTACAAAGCCTGGCATCCCAAGGCCAAGTTCTCTGGCCAGGGGCCAAAAAAGAGGTGGGGTAGGGGAAGTGGTGCCCCTCTGGCCTCAGCAGCCGATGCCCCCTTCAAAGCTGCTGAGTGACTGATTGACAGTGTCAGCCTGCCTCCTGTCCAGTACTGACCCAGCTCCCTGTGTGTGTGTGTGGGGGGGGGGGAGAATTCACCTCTTCTGGCCAAGTTGGTCCACTGTTACCACAGACAAGTGGGTCCTAGAGGTGATAAGCAGAAGGTTGCCTCTAGATTTCAAGGTTTTTCCGCCTTACTGATCCCACGCTCCTCGGAAATTCTCCATGTCCCAGGACACGCTATCTGCTCTAAGAGAGGACATCACTCAGCTCCTTATGAAAGGGGCTATATAGCCCTTGTCTCGAGATGCACTGACAAGTCAGGGGTACATGTCCAGGTACTTCCTGGTCAGGAAGCGGAGAGGGAGGGCCGGTGCCCCATACTGGATTTGTACAATCTCAACCAGGTTATGCAGAAGTGCAAGTTCTGGATGATCACTTTGAATCGGATCATATCAGGGCATGTAGTTCTGCTCCCTGGATCTCAGGATGCATTTTTCCACATCCCAGTCTGTCTGTCTCACTGGCAGTACCTTCAGTTCCACTCAGAATGGGTGCACTATCAGTTTCTGGTCATGACCTTCGGCCTCTCTGCACCTAGTGTTTTTGCCAAGTGCATGGCAGTCTTCCTGTGGTGCAAGGGCATCAGGGTGTATCCCTACCTGGATGACTGGCTGATCACTGGGCCATTCATGGAGGCCATAGAGTGGTCCAGGGATCTGGCTTTCCAGATCTGTAGAGACTTGGGCCTGCTGGTCTACCCGGCCAAGTCTGAACTGGTCCCGTCACAGGTGATCCGGTTAATTGGGGCAGAATTAGACTTCCTGCAAGCTAAGGCCAGCCTTCCTGTGGACCAGACAATGGAGCTTACCTTCTTTGCCCAGTCATTTCAGGTTGGGTGCGCCCGTCCTGCCCAGAATTTCCTGTGGCTGCTGGTCTACATGGTGTATTGCACCGGCATGGTCTGTTGGGCCTGCTGGCGAATGTGCCACCTTCAGTGGGACTTGGGCCATCAGTGGTCCCAGCACCTAGGCCACTTGGACTAGCCAGTCACGGTGACCCAGTTGATGTGGGATGCCATCCAGTGGTGGCTGATCCCAGAACATCTGAAGGAAGAAGTCCCATTTGTCCACCCATAATCGACCAGCATGCTCATGACAGATGCATCTCTGGTTGGGTGGGGAGCACATCTGGGAGACACAGAGCCCACGGGTTCTGGTCACCCAGGGAGTCCCATTATCACATAAACCTGCTGGAACTCTCTGCAGTTAGCTCTGATAGAATTTACTCCTTTTGTCATGGGTCAGGTTGTTCAGGTCCAGACGGACAACACCACAACCATGTTGTACCGGTACAGGCAGGGCGGCACACACTCCTTTCCCTTGTGTTGGGAGGCCCTCTGCACCTGGACCCTTGTATGCAGATCTGCTGGCAATCCATGTCGCCGGAGTGAACAGTCAGCTGGCAGACACACTCAGCTGAGTGGGAGAAATGTTGCACGAGTGGTCCCTGCATCAGAAGGTAGCGGACCACCTGTTCTCTGTATGGGGCACTCCTCTGGTGATCTGTTTGCCTCCTGGTAGAATGCCACACTGAGTCCGGGACACTGTTAAGGGATGTCTTTGCGAGGCCCTGGACTCTAGGTCTCGTGTATGCCTTCAAACAACATGAAGTCTTGCTGTATTCTGACATTATGCAGTTAGCCCCAGCACTTGAACTGCCCCGGAGAGGAAAGAGTTAACTCTGTGCCTGAGCATAGAATGTTGAGCTCGAGCTCGGTTTTCAAACCTCTGTCTCTGGTACTTAACAGTGTAACCATTGTGACACTTGGACAGCTGGTTCTGATCACTATATCATTTTTTGTAATATAAAAAACAGGTTATGGACTGTCTCTCGTGAGAAATACTGAAACAGCATGTGAGTATGACACACACGCAGGTTTTAGATACAAGATGTTACCTGGAAGGCCCGAAGCTAATTACAGACTTTAACCAAGTTAATTATAGCTGTAGTTGCTAAGAGGGAAGATCATAAACTTTGATAACTTCGAGGAAGAAGAGCAGGTTGTGACATTTTAGTGCGAAGTCATAAAAGATGCTTTCATGTCCTGGATGGGAGAAGCTTATCATAAGATCAGAGAGTCATTTGAAGAACATGAGTTATGCTGAGGTTGCAGAATTTAATACTTGGAAAAGACATCCTGTTTTTATATAGATATATATTTTTATATATTCTGACAGGGAGGAGCTAGGTGACCTCATGCCAATAGGTGGGGAAAACCAGCTTTTAAACATTATTTTGTTTTCCTTCAGAGACACTTCTATCTAGACTCTGACAAAGAACATCTCTGAGCACTTTAAGCAGCTATTTAGAGAGAGAGAGAGAGAGAGACAAATCTAAGTACTGTAGTAGGAATTGCACTGTTAAAACCTGTTTTAAGAGATTTGTATGTCTTGTGATATAATAGTTCTGTATTTTGTGTTACATATTTTTATCTATTGTAGTAAAACTCTATTTTTAGAGCTTACTTCATCTGTCTTTGATTTCTTTCCTTTACAAGTAGAGTATATATGGTTAAAGCAGACACTGTACATAAGCTTGAGTGGTGATGCCAAACTGGAAAAAGGTAAGCGTTTTAAATCTGAGGTCTTTTATTACAGTTTTTAAGGGTTCATTTCTGTACACCTGGTTAGGTGCCCGTAGGCAAAGATATCTGGCCCCCCGAAGACAGAATTATCTGAGCCTGTACATTGGGTACGCTAACAAGAGGTTCACAGTTTGAATCCCTCCAAGACTTGAGACCTAAGGTTGATTCGAATCCAGAAAAACAGGCAAGAGGGTTACCTTGTTCTGTTAACTGTTCACAAGACTGCGCTTGGAGGTTGTCACTTTGGGAGTAGAGGGCTGACCTGCTGAGTGGGTTTGTGACAACCGTCAGATTCTTTACTCTGCCTAAGAGTGAAGTCACTCTGGAGATTTCCTCTGCTGTTGGTAAAGTTTAAAAAAGCATTGGTTTAAACCGATTTGTTTGTTATTTTTCGGATTTCTAGCCTCTGTCTACGGTACAGGTAGTGTTGTAGATAGGTGGTGACTTGTTTATTGTGTTTCTTGTGGAAATTGTGTTTTTTGTCTCGGTTCTTCATTGGTCGGTCTGGTTAGGAACCGACTTGTCTGTTCCTGGGGGAACTGCTTGGTAGTCTGCATAATGTCAGAATACAGCAAGATGTCATGTTGTTTGAAGAAAAAATTACTCACCATAGTAATGTTGTTTCTTCTAATGGAGTCTTGCTGTATTCTGACCTCCCTTCCCTCTCAGAACCTAGTTTTGGGAAGTGGGCTGGCAGGTATAATGTTGCACCTCATGGGTGTACCTTGTACTCTCTCTCTTCAGGGTGTGGTATTTGTTTTTGTTAATGTTATGTTGTTGTCTAAATATATTTTTGTCACTACCTCTGTTTTCTTGGGTTCTCGATTTGAGTCTTTTGGGACCTAAATCATTGCCTTTTGGCCATATACCACATAATTTCCATATGTTAGTACTTGGTTAGTTTTGCTCGTAAGAATCTGACGGTAACACTGGTAAGTACCAGAGACAGAGGTTTGAAAACAGTTCGAGCTCAATGTTCTATGCTCAGGCATAGAGTTAATGTTTTCCTCTCCGGGCAGTTCAAGTGCTGGGGCTAACTGCATAATATCAGAATACAGCAAGACTCCATTAGAAGAAACAACATTACTATGGTGAGTAATTTTTCCTTCCCTCCCTTTCCCTTGATCCACAAGTTGGTGGTCAAGGCTCGGAAGAACAAGGTGCAGATGATCTTGATATCTCCAGACTGGTCATGGCAGTTCTGGTACCAGATTTCCTCAGCCTCAGCAGCAGGTCTTTGTGGTTGTTGTCTCTTCATCCAGATGCTGCTAAACAGATATATGGGGAAGGTCCTGCACACTGGCCTTTAGTCCCTGCACCTCACAGCCTGGTTCCTGAGTGGCTAGCGTCCCAGGCTTTGGGTCTGTCATAAGATGTGATCCATGTTGTGGAGGCCTCCCGGAAGGAGCTGATTCGCCAGTGCTACACCTTTAAATGGAAGATGTTTGCGGGCCCAGTGGCGCTGAGGGTTGAGGTGCTGGACGCCACACCTCACGCCACGCCGGCGACCCGAGTTCAGGAACGAGCCCGGACCGCCGGGGGTCGGCAGGGGGGAGAGAGGATCGAGCATCCGGAGGACTGCTCTCCTCTCTCCGGGAGGGATCATGGGGTAGCCCGGCGCAGCAGTGGCCCCCGGTGGAGACTGGCGGCACTGAGGTGCACAGGGGCTCACAAACAGGGAAGACGCTTGACGGCTGCCTTCTGGACATGGATGGGAGTACCCACAAGGCGGGCTGACAGCATTGCACGTCCCACGTCTGGGGCGTAAACTACGTAAAAAGCCCCACCAGCCCGGATAGGCGACGGCCATCCCAGTGCCGAACTACCACACGCCCAACACTGGAACTCTGCCACTGCCCTTTCAGACTCTTCGGGCCCTTCATCCTCCTCTGGGGGGGGGGTAACGCCCTTGAAGATGACAGGGTTCACAGTGGGTGGTAGAGTGGCATAGCCGAGTGGATAGGCCCGAGAGAGTTCCAGTGCCTGGGGGAGATAAACAGACTTGGGGGGATAGAAGATGTTTTCCATGTGGTGTAAAGCTTGATCCCCTTGCCCTTCCTGCTGCTAGTATCCTTGAATACCTTTGGTCCCTCTCAGTTGAGACTGTGAGTGGCGACCGTTAAGGTGCACCCCTTGGGGGAATCCAAGAATGCATGGGACAGACATGAGGTAATTCTAGTGGGGGATAGGAGGAAGCAGGCTGTTGGTTAACTAGGATCTGCAGCATATCCGTTAGGTAGGGAAATGGGCAGACTAGGTGGGCCAAGCGGTCCTTATCTGCCATCAAATTCCATGTTGCCATCTCTGCATACCTGGTGTGGGCTGGTATGCTGGTGGTGGTCCAGGAGAAGGTGATCGGATGCTTTTTCAAGGGTCTTGACCACTTGTTCCTCTGGTGTGTGAACTGCCACCACCGTGGGACCTAAAGCTGGTGCAAGCTGTGCTCATGGGCAAGCCATTTAAGCCTACGCACAGGTGTGAGGCGTCGCTCCGGTTGTGGAAGACTGCCTTCTTGGTGGTTATTAGATTAGTGGGCTCCAGACACTCTTGGTGGAGCTTCCATATCTGGTTTTCAACAGGGACAGAGTTGTCCTTCACGCCCATGCGAAGTTCCTCCTGAAGGTAGTAGGTAGGAGTTCCACCTTAACCAGGTGCTAAACCTTCCGGTATATTTTACCAACACATCTTTGGAAGCTGGCCACAGGCTCCATACTCTGGACCAGAAGAGGGTGCTCACTTATCACAAGGAGCCCATGGCTGGAGTTCGGGGTGAGGCTTTTTATTTCTAATTATTTAAACATTTGTTGACCGGGATAGGCACACTGAGCCAAAGCTCGTTTCCAGGTGCGACCCGTTGGAGAGGGGAAAATTGGAGTACATACAGTAGTATCAAAGACAGAATAATTTACAAAGTTATTTACAAGGTAGCTTCAAGTTATTTACAAGTTAAAATGTTATTTACAAGTTAGAATTTTGAAATACAAACAGAACCAGCTGAAGTTGACACAATTCAGGTTGAGATACTGTATGCCCAGAGGGATATGTCCATCACTGTACAGTTGCTAAACAGAACAATTAATATATAAAGCATAGCAGGAAATGTTTCAGAAGCCAGCTGTTTGTAATGCACACTGAAGTCGTGCCTGGCAGACCACGGCAGCTAAACGGATGATTGGCAGGTGGATAACATCCACTGACCTCTGCTATAGGTTGACTGGTAGGGAGCCTCCCATAGGGCTTAGGGCTCATTCCGTCAGACATATTCTGTCTTGGTGGCTATTTCCAGGGACATCCCTGTCCAGGAGATCTGCAGGGCTGTTACCTGAAAGTCGGCACACGCCTTAATTTCCCATTACAGCATCGATCTTGAGTCTCGTTGAGATGCTGCTTTTGGGACCTCCATTCTCCAGTCTCTCTTTGCCAAATAAGGATGTGTGCCTTGCTCCCTCTTCCTGGAAGTATACTAATGTGTGGATAGTGAACTATATCCACGACCCTAGAAAAATAGGTTACAAACCTAAAACCATAGTTCTTATAAGTGGTATATAGTTCACATCCACACCACCCACCTGGCCCCCCAGGCAAGTGGCACATGGATCCCTGCTTCCAGCATGCAAGATCTGGTGTCACGGGGTAGAGCCAGAGGATATACCGCCCTGGTGGTGGGAGGAGCTTAGTTTGAAGACATTCCAGTGAATCAGTACTTCCCGGGGAACTGCCAGTATGTAGATGTGACCTATATACCACTCCTAGAACTAAAGTTACAGGTGAGTAAACTATTTTAGCTGTGCAGCACCAGCTTGTGTGTTAGAGAAAAGAGCAAGGTGTTTCTGGGAGTCCCAGGTTTCCAGTTGCCTTGGTGGCGCAGCTGATAGTGCAGCCGGAATGGTGTTCCGGGCAGCCTGGGTTCAAACTCCAGCTAAGTCACTTGTTTCCTATATATGTGCACACCACACCCTTGTGAATGAAAATGTAATTTTCTGTAGCACTTCACATTTCCAATGGGTATTCAGAACAAATGGGTAAACTGCACCCCTACTAAGGGAAATATGGCACAGCCCAAGGCTGTTGTCAGCATAGAATCTTGGGCACGTGAACATTCCAGACAGCTCTCCCAGTCTTTGCTGTGCCATTGAAGGGGAAACGATGTAGAAATTTCTCTGAAGAAGAAACTCTTTCTTTCAGTGTTTACTCTTTTGAGGACTGCGATTCTGCATAGTAGGTTGGGGCTACCTGGTGACGGGGAGCACCCCTAAATTTAAAAGCGTGCCTGTTAAGCTATGGCTTTCAGATTGGCTAACCTGCTGTTTTTTCCCATTTCCACTGCTTGTTTGTGCTTGGATTTTGGCCATGTCTGACACAAATCTAAGGATGTTAATTTTTAGCAGGTCTCTGTTTTCCTCATGTCATGGTGCCTCAGATAAGTACTTGTGTTTGGTCTTATTGTTAGGATCTAGATTTAGGGTGTTCCGTGCATCTCCCTACAGTCTAGTTTGGCGTTGGTCCCTGCCCCCCCCAACCATAGGGTGACTATTGTATGTGCTTATTTCTTTTATTTGATACGAGAGGGAACCATAGGTTCTTTTGAGTGCTCACAGTTGAGGGATCTGTTTTTCCCTTACTCTCTGGTAAACTTGGTTTAAGGTTTTTTTTTTTAAAGGGGAGAACAGAGGGAAAGGAGAGGGAACCAGAGCCTTTTTCAGGCATTTTTTTGGGGGTCTGTTTCCACAACCCTTGTGGCAGTTCTTATTGGCTCTCCTGAGCTGCGCAGCTTCCCGACATTTTTTTTTAGCCTTGGCAGTTGGGCTCGCGCTCTGTATTTAGCTAGAGGCTTCTCAGAGCCTCCACATGTCCTTTTTGCATGCCTGTGCTTGGGCGTGCACCCCCCTGATGTGCTGATGTCACGCGCAGTGGTGTGGCAGCATGCATGCCCTCACTCGTGTGAGCGCGCGCCAGTATTTTTACAAGTGCAGAGCGCGGAGGCTCTGTTTTTCTGACTGCTCAGCACTGTTACTGAGCGCGATCCTTTCCTACTACAGCCTTTGAGTTGGTAGTCTGGTGGGAACGTTTTCTGCTGGTGCTTTTGGCCATTAAGGGCGGTGGTGTCCATGGCAGTGTTCTTTCTTTTCTTCATATAATACAGGCAACCGTGCCTTTTGTTTTGTTTTTTTCTTTGCGTTGAGCTTCTGGTGCACTAGTGTTTTGGCACTATGGCTTTTTAGAGACCTCTCGTGTTCAAACGATGTAAGACTTGCAAAAGGGTAATGCAACCCCCTCCACTGAGTACCTATTGTCCCCATTGTGTTTCTCAAGCTAAGAAATTGGGTGCAGTCAACAGCGGTAAAAATAAGGTCAGACAACGTTATCACAGTGGCGTACATAAACAATCAGGCAGGCACAAAGAGCAGAGACCTGCTAAAAGAAACAACCGATCTTCTGTTGTGGGCTGAGGAAAACCTTTTTCTGTCTGTCAGCAGTTCATTTGGCGGGGGAGTTGAACATCCAGGCCGATTGGCTAAGCCGTTAGAATGTCTGCCCAGGGAAGTGGATACTGAACCCAGAGGTGTTTGTCCTTCTGTGCAAAAGATTTGGTCATCCATAAAGTGACCTGTTTGCCTCCAGCCAGGATGCACAAGTGCAGTGGTTCTTCAGCTGCTACCGTTGTCCACAGGCGGAGGCAAGTCCTTCTCAAGGTTATATGCAAAATAAGGCACTCAAGGGGAAGCTTTCTTCTAGTAGCTCCGGAATGGTTCAGAATGCCGTGGTTCTCGGACCTTGTGAACCTAGCTCAACGTGCTGTTTTGACTCCCGGTAAAGGGGGCTCTCTCAAGGTCCCATTCTGCATCCAGATCCGGGAGTGATGCAGCTCACAGCCTGGCTCCAGAAAGGAGAGGTTTCCTGAAACAGGTTTTCTCGAAAAGGTAGTGGACACCCTGATGGTCACCAGAAAGAATTCCACATCAGCAGCTTATGACCACGTGAGAACCACCTTTTCGGCTTGGGCCAAACAGAAAGGTATCTGGCCTTCTAAAGCCATGGTTCTGCAGATTTTAGACTTTTTGCAGGTAGGAGTGGAGAAAGGTTTGGCTTTGAGCACCTTGCAAGGTCAGATGTCGGCCCTTGGAGCCTCCTTGGGTTCGTCCTTAGGGAAGGCCCAGGAGGTTAATAATTTTCTGCAAGCTGTCAGCAGAACCCAACCTCTGTTCCAATCCCCTGGTCCTCCATGGGATCTAAATCTGGTATTAAATGTGTTTTATAAAGAACCCTTCGAACTACTGTCATCTGTTCCCTTGGACGTGTTGTCCTATAAGTTGTGTGTTTTAGTTGTTGTGTGTTCAGCCAGGAGGATTGGTGAGCTCCAGGCCTTGTCCCAGAAGGGGACCATACCTTGTCATGCATAAGGACAAGGCGGTTCTGAAAACGGTCATTCTGAAGATTCCTACAGCCTTTTGTGTGAATCAGGAAATCTGTCTCCTGTCCTTCAGTCTGCAGCCAACTCGTCCAAGAGAGAAGTTGTTGCACAAGTTGGATTTAGGCCGGGCAGTTAGGATGTACCTTAGGCAGACTGCGGAGTTCAGGAAATCAGATAGGTTGTTTGTACTTTTCAGAGCAGCCAAGAAAGGACAACATGTGTCCAAGGCCACCCTGGCAAGGTAGATAAGGGTGTGCATAGCCAAGGCTTATGTCACAGTAAAGAAGAGGGCTCCAGTTCTCATCAAGGCACACTCCACTAGAGTATAGCCACCTCCTGGGCGGAAAAAGATGAGGCATCTGTCTTTGAGTTGTGCAAGGCTGCAATGTTGTTCTCCATCCACATATTCACCAAGCACTACAGATTGAATGGTCTTAGTTCTGCTGATGTGGCCTTTGGCCATAGAGTTTTGCAGGTCAATTCTTTTTCCTTTTTGCATTTGGCATAGGGGACAATATTCTCCCCCACCCATTTTTGTAATGGGTACTGCTTCTTAGAACTCATTTATTCTGAAAACCCATTGACAATGTAGAGCACTACAGAAAGAAGAATTTTATTTGTACTTACTGTAATTTCCTTTTCTGTTAGCTCCAGCATTGTCAGTGGGATCCGCCCGGGAGCCTTGCTCCTGTTGGAGAATGTTGTTCAGTATGCCAGCACGGGGATGCGCGTTATTTTCTAATAAGATTCTGATTGTAAGTCTGTCTGGACAGCCTTCTGTGCATTACCTGCTGCGAGAAAAAAAGAAAAAAAGTAGTAGTTCCACATTCAAATATTGGTTGCTGGCATGCACAATTTACAAGTTCAACCTTTATGATAAATAAGGGTGCCTCCTTTGTTACAGGTGAGTGCTTACACTGTTTGCAGTTCCTTTTGAATGTTACCTGTTTTTCATTAATTCCTTTGGCAAGTCTCTTCTAGTCGGCTTGGTTCTGCAAAGAATTTCCACAACCTCAGAGAAGTAGACAAACCTTGTTCTGTCCTCCCTCTCACCTGACAAGGTAGGGAGCTGTTTACTGTATCTTATTTTGGTTAGAGGTTTGTCTCTGTAGACAGCTTTTATGTGTTGGTTTGTGACAAGACGAACAGTGAAATCTATACGGATCGTTTTTCGCATACTGTACTTGGGGCACTACGTGGACAAAAGTGATTGGAGAACTTTTGCTGTCCGGAATATTCACATGCTCAAGATTCTATGCTGATGACAGCCTTGGGCTGTGCCATATTTCCCATAGTAGGGGTGTACTTTACCCATTTGTTCTGAATACCCATTGACAGTGCTGGAGCTAACTAAAAAGGAAATTACAGTAAGTATGAAGAAATTTCTACTGCCCGTGCAGTACCAGGTTGTGCATTAGAGAAAGTAAGGTTTGCCTTGGTGGCGCAGCTGGTAGTGCAACCGGAGCGATATTTTGGGCGGCCTGGGTTCAAATCCTAGCTAAACCTCTTATTTCTTTCTCTCTTCTGTTTGGGTTCCATACGTCTGCACATCATGCCCTTGTGAATGATAATGTAATTATCTGTGATGCGTCAGGTTATGCATTAGAGAAAGAGTAAAGTGCTTCTGGGAGTCTGAGGTTTCCAGTTGCCTTGCTGGCGCAGCTGGTAGCACAGCTGGAATGGTATTTTGGGCAGACTGGGCTCAAATCTCAGCTAAGGCACTTATTATTTTGTCTGTTTAGGGTCTACTCATACCCTATTTCATAGCTACACAGATACGTAGATACTGACGGCAGATAAGGGCCGTTTGCCCACCTAGTCTGCCCAATTGCACATCTAATGTTGCCTCTTCAAGCTTCTCTTAAACTGGGTTTCCCCTTTTGTTCTTTGTTTATGCCTCCCTCACCCTGCTGAGTAACTACTGTACCCTTAGCTCTATCCCAGCCATGTTGGAAGCTGTTTATGGTTCAGGCACCCACCGCCTCTGCCGGCAGACTATTCCATGGCGCAGCTGCTCTTTCTGTAAAGTAATACATCCTCACATTCTTTTTAAATCTTCCTCCCATTAACCTCCAGTCATGAGCCCCTGTCCTAGCTTCTCTGTTCCTGGTAATTATAATTGTTTCCCCCCACTCTCATCTGGTTTTGAGTGAATATATGTTCAGCACTTTTGGCCAATCCTCAGGATCTGCTTTCCTGGCCCTGAATCATCTTGGTCACCCTGTGTTGTACTGCCTCTGCCCTTTTTTAGGTGGGGACTCCAGAACCAGTTACAGTACTTCAGGTGTGGCCTTGCCAGTGACCTGTGCAAAGGTAGCAGTACATTCTGCTTCCTACTGTCTAACCTCCGCCCAGTGCACCCTAGCATCCTGTTAGCCTTGCTGAAGACAATTGACAGGAACTCTTTAGGGATGTTTTGAGGGAGTACAAGGCTACTTCAGGTACAGCCTCTCCCAGCAGGAGTCACTGTGTACTGGCATAGGAACATTGGCTGTGGCGGAGCTCACAGTTGCTTGTACCTTGCCTTACCTTGCCTAGCAGAAGTCACTGCAGGTAATGGTGTAGAAGCATTTTTTTTACGGGATTCTCACAGCTATTCTAATCCCAGTCTCTTTCAGCACAGATCTTTTGTGGGGGAGCGCCCAGCTACTCTAGTCCCATAATCTCCAAAAAGAGTTCTAGACAGCTGTGTAAGAGTGCTAACAGTGGGGGAGCTCACTGCTGTTTCATTCCCTACCTCTTCCAAAAGGTTTGCCGTGGGCAGTGTTGCTGTAGTGCAGCGGTTTTGGACTAGAGCAGGCAGCTGCTCCAGTTGCATCTTCCCGGCAGGAGTCACTGAAGGCATTGGTGTAGCAGCGCATACTGTGAGAGACCTCCCTGCTACTCTGATCTGTACTTTTACCTCGAGGAGTTGCCGCCGGACCCTTGCTCATGAAGGACTTTTTAGATTCTCTGGTCACAGGTTGTCCTAGCAAGGTTTGCTGTTTTATTGTATGACTGCAGGCTTGAGAGGGTAAATGCAAACCATAAAAGTGTAGTGTTTCACTCCTGGTGTTTTTTTTCTGTTTTGGTTTAGGAGAAAGACGAGAAGGAGTCAACATGTCTGTCAGCTCGGACGTTCAGGCAGTGTTTAAAGGGAAGACTTACAGCCAGCTACAAGTCCTGTACCAGGGAATCGAGGGCAAAATCCGGGCAGGGGGGCCCAACCTAGACATTGGATACTGGGAAACCTTGCTTCAACAGCTAAAAGCCTACATGGCCCGGGCAAGGTAGGGCAGCAGCAGGGGGTACCCAAGTCAGTTACTTGAATGAGCAGGTTCAAGATATTACTATTACTAAAAGGACACTTAAGAATCATACACCAGAAGAAGCACCCTTACTTTTACTTAATATATATCGAGAGTCTGTTACAAGACTCGGGCCCAGATAGCAGAGAATTTTGATCCATCACCCATTAAAGCAGATCAAAAGCTGGATCATACGCCACATAGCCCAATTAACCCTGACCCAGTAATTCAGCCACCCAGTTTGAACAGGGACATAGTTGTAATCGGGGATTCCATTTTAAGGGGTGTGGACACGGCGGTGTGTCTTGGCCATAAAGAGTATACTACCGTGAGTATTCTCCCAGGGGCAGGGGTTAAAGACATCATCAAGTTGCTAGATGGGCTATTGGAGAACACCATTACCCCCCTTGTTCTACTACACGTGGGTACCAATGATTTACAAACACGTGATATGAGAGACATCCAGATGGATTTTATGGAATTGATTAAACGGATCAAGGACAAAAATGGCGAAATTATCATGTCTGGAGTATTACCCACTATGGGGAAGAAATACTTTAAAAATGAATTAATAAACATGTTTGAATGACTGGTTAAGACAGTTCTGTCTGAAAGAAAACATAGAGTTCATGGATAACTGTCACTTTCAACAGGGAAGCATGTTTTAAATCAGATGGGTTGCACTTAAACCAAATGGGAAGTAGGATTCTGGGTAAAAAAATAAATGAGGTCCTGAAATTCCATTTAAACTGGACAAAGAGGGGGGGAGGATATAGCAACTACCATCAGTAGCCATCCAAACTTAAGACCTCTGAATCCGGACACACATAATTGGAAGGGAGTACTACTTAATGCCAGGAGCTTAGAGAATAAATTCAGCGAATTTAAACTTCTGTTAGATGAACGGATGATGCATCTTGCACTGGTGACTGAGACATGGTGGGATGCTAGGGACTCATGGGGTAAGTCCATACCAGGATATAATTTGTTCTCAAAATCCAGAACATACAGGGAGGATGGTGGGATAGCCATTTATATCCACGCTTCAATAAAATGCGAAGAAATCCATGAGGATGTTAATAACTTAAGAGATATTGTGGGTTAAGCTAGTTCAGCAGGTTGGAGCCAAAATCAAGCTGGGCCTGGTTTATAGACCACCCTCAGTTTCACCAGAAAGTGCTGCCCGATTAATAAATCATATCAAGAACCTGGATTTAACAGATATAATTATGCTGCTTGGGGATTTTAACTTGTCAAATATTGATTGGAAAATATATGAAAGGAGTTAATAAAATGGAAAAAGCCTTCCTAGATGCAATTGAACAAATAGGGCTGGAGCAAAGGGTCCTAGAAGCAACCAGAGGTGATAATAACCTTGATATTATATTAACTAATACGGGCAACACAGTACACAATATTAGGGTTAATATACCACTAGGCAACAGTGACCATCAGTCAGTGACCGTCCACATTCAAGAGTAACATAATAAAGAGGTGGCAGGAGCCACTAAAAAACTAAATTTTAGCAAGGCTGATTTTTGGGACCATTAAAGACAACTTAGCAAAATGGGACTGGTCAAAAGAATTTAAGTACCTTACAGTAAATCAAACGTGGGACCTTCTATTAATTAAGGTAAAGGAACAGATAAACGACAACATCCCTACTGTAAATAAATATAACAGAAAAAAAACTGTACCAGGTTGGCTAAACTCCACAATCAAAAAATTAAGAAAAAAAATAGAACGTACAAACGGCTTAAACAAAGTAATCAATTGGGCTGTTCAGTCTACAGGAACTAGAGAAATAAAATAAAAAAAGCAAAGGCACAGCATGAAATATGGTTGACTAATAAAGTTAATGACAAAAAAAACTTTTTCTCTTATGTAAACAGCTTAAAAGGTAGAACTCAGTGCTGTCAAGCAGCGTTGGATTTTCATGATGCCAGCAACCCGGTTCGGAACGAAATGGGTCGCTGGAGGTCGGGCCGGGGAGATAACTTGAGCGCCCCACGACTGCTCATTGTCTCCGGAAGGGGTACAACCGGGTGTTGGGCGCACCGCTGTGGAGGCCAGGGCAGGGCAGCACGTCAGGTTTGTAGGTGGGAGGTGCGTGCAGACGCCGGCTTTTTGCCTAGATGTCCGGACGCCACGCACCATGGAAAAAGAGAAAACGCCTCCTTTCGCCAGATGATCACCTCTCGGGTCCTCCGCCTTAGGCCTCAAACAGCCTGCCTGTACCTTCCCAGCAGCACCCAGGCCAGTGAATTAATCGCACACCTGTCCCCACCGTGCCTTCTCCCTGGAAGGGGGGACCCGTCCGCTAATGGAAACGCTAGTTACCTGGGGACTGTTGATATGGGTTGAAAGGCTGCAGTAGGGTGGCATGGGAGCAGCAGGTGTACCTTGGAGACATGAAGGGAAGACCGAAGGAGAGCTCGGGTAGGCGGCTAAAAAATAAAAGGTAGAACCAGTACCATAGGTCCCTTCCAAAATGAGGCCGGATTAGTTGCTAATAATAAGGAAATAGCTAATATACAAAATAAGTATTTTTGTACAGTTTTCAACAAAAGGAACTTTCAGACACAGAAAGCTATGGAGAAATCTTACCAAGGATAGTTGCACATAGACCTGAAAGAAGTACATGAAAGACTACTTAAGTTGGACATTACCCCAGGGCCTGATGAAGTACACCCTAGAGTGTTAAAAGAACTGACTGATATCCTGTATCTACCTCTGACCAAAATATTTCAAGTCTCTAGATCTAGGAGAAATACCGCAGGGTTGGAGTGTGGCCACGGTGGTCCCACTCCTAAAGAAGGGACCAAGAAATAAGCCTGAAAATTCCAGACCTATTAACTTAACTTCCCTGTTAGGGAAAATTCTCAAAGCAATATTAAAAGAACACATACAGGTTCCCTTCCCCCCAGTCAGCCCCTCTTCTGAAAAGGACTAGAGTTGGGGGAGCAGTTGGTCCCTCTATTTTTTGGGGGGACCTCCATGGTGGGAGGAGGAGATCACTAGTCTCCGGAGCCCGGGCCCGAGCATGCCTCCTCATCCTGCTGGCCCGAGGTGTTTTTCCCTTGTTCCAGGTTCCACTCCCATGTTGAAGCCAGCACTTGAAGAGTATCAGCTGCACCTATGCTGCTTCCACATGACACTTGGCTAGGAACTACCTCTCCATTGGAAGTATCCCCTGCTTCACTACCATTTGTGGTCCCCCAGGTGGCAGTGTGATAAAGGGGACTGCTGCCCTCCTTCCCAGAGGAAGGAGAACATTCTGTGGGACACTGGACTCTCCCTTCCTCGCCTGCCCTCTGACTATTCAGGCTTGTTTCCGAACTTGGGTCGCCAGCTTTGCGAGCAGTAGTGCTATCACTGCCCCAGTGAGCCAGTGTTCACCAAAAAAAAAAAATAAATAAATATTAAGTCACATTAGGTTTCTTTGACATCTAGGAAGGAAAGGACGCTCAGCCCATGTAGCACCTCACGCTCCCATGGGGGAGACTGGGGGTTTGCTGCTTGGAGCCTGAATCTTTGTCGTGCTCCGGTGGGGTCTAGGCAGCGATGAAAAGGCAGTGCTGTCAGATGAAGCTAAGCGAGCACAACCCAGCAGGTCCACAAGTGTACCCTGGCACAAGGTTGATTTAGGTTAAGCTCTTGGGCTTGCAGTGGGTGCTTTCAAACGTGGGTTGACTTGAAGGCTGGCAGCCTGGGCAGAGCAGCAGGTCAGCATCCAATGAGACAGGCGTGTCACAGGGCACAACTGTCAGGAAGGAGACTGGAGGATATGATAAGGTTGGGAGAAAAAATAAGGGGGAAAAAGAAATTTGAAGTTCCGGTTTAAAGATTTGTGATCCACGTTAACAATGCTTACGAACCTAATGCCATGCATTACATTATGGGACGGTTATTGTTTTGTAATAATATTAAAACTCATCATTACCTGGAGACACTTTTTGATATCCAGGTTTCCCATTACTTATCCTCGATACAGAAGGGCTGCCCAGGCATAATTTAGTTAAGGTAACATACAGCGTTGTACAGATGGACGTGCAGCATTAGGTTTGTGAGCACTGTTGTCAGCATGCATCTCAAGTCTTTAAACCCTAACTTTGCATTTCGGTTCTTTTTTTTTTGTCTTTGAACCCTAATGCTATTTACTGAATTTACTTTTCTTGCCTTTTTTTTTTTTTGTAGATAAGTTTAATATTATCCCTTCTTTTTCCCCCCACGTCCTCCTGGCCCTCATCCAAATGATCAGGGCTTGTGCATCTGCACCCTGCCTCCAGACAAGAGGGCAAGTGTATAACTTAACTGCCAGGTGGCAGGCAAGGATAGGGGGTACAAGGCTGCCCCTAGAATATAAGATGATCTTCGAGGATATCTGTCATCAGATCACACCTATGGAACATAGCCGTTAGGCGCTAGGATCACATGGAAGCTTTTCGGCAATAGTGGAGATTATCGGACCAGCGCTACGCATGTACCGTAAATTGTTCGTGAATACAGCGTCTGCTTGTGCTTACTGTTAATGTTGGTTGTGTAAGTTTGTTTACGCTGGGGCTTCACCCCCACACCTCTTGATTTTTTTTTTTTTTTTTTTTATGAGGGTGTTGGGGTGAAGCTCACCAACTCAACTAGACTACTAAAAATAACCCAAAGACTGATTTGAGAGAGTAGCGAACTTGATCCTACGCCAATAGTGTAGGTGTGTTGGTGGTCTGATAATCTCTACTATCTCCAGCTTTTCTGCAGCAGTCTAGTAGGGGCTGCCATGTCGGTCAGGGCTCTGACGCCACAGCCTTGTATGTTGCCATGGCCCACTCCTCCTGTGTTCTTTTCCTGCTGTCGACCATTCGTGTATGGACTCTGCAGAAGCTTCATCGCTCAGTGGACCGCAAAAATTGTACTTACATTTTCTTTTGTTACAGTCTTTGAATCACTTTGTTTTAAAGTGATTCCTTTTGTTTTTGTATGCCAAGAACTACTCCTTTGTCGGCTGTTTTCTGTCGCTGCAGAAAGATTTCTTCAACTGATGACCACGGACTTTGTGTCTGCTGTCTCAGGCCTGGTTACAACGCTCTTGCCTGCGAGCTGTGCCTGAAGTTCAACCTCACTACCCGGCAATGACATAAGAAAACTCTACAGAAGTTCCTCATGAAGCAGCAGGCAGCCAGCGGAGAGCAGGGGCCGTCTGGGGCTCCCCCTCCCAGTCCCCGGTGTCCTCTTTGGGCTCTCAGGCCACCAAGGCCCAGGACAAGTCCTCTGGAAAACATTCTCATCAGGATACGGACCGACCTAAGGACTGTCCCCTCCGACTTCGATCTTGATCCCTGTTGGATTTCTCCTCCTTTTCTCCTGGGATCGCACCGTCAAAAGCTTCAGTGCCTCTTTCCATGCAGGCCATTGCTCCTATCAGGCCCCCCCCCCATGGAGGAGAGTTCTTCCAGCCTTCTTAGGGCTGCGGATGGGCCATCGGCCTCTGAGTCATTGGCCCCAGCCCTGCCAACATGACATCTTGAACCACAAGGTCCTCAGGCACTGGGCCCCACTGCCTCTGCTTTGGCTCGTGGCGGTTTGTCAGAGCTGAATTCTTCATCCTCTCCATCGATACCTGTGTCGATGATGCTTCCTTTCCCTGCTGTCGACCTCAGTGCAGATCTTGCTTCTATAACCTTGGCTCTCATACAGCAGTTTGTTCCATCGCCTGGGCCTTCATCACCCTTGCTGTCGGGAGCTGCTTCTGTGTCAACACCAATTCAACCTGTCTGCTTCGCGCCCTCTAGAGAGCCATCTGTATTCCAGTCGTTGGTGCCTACTGCAGAACAGGCTGACGTAGAAGAGGAATATCACCCTGATCTCATCCTTCCTGATGAAGAGGAAGATGCTGAGGTTGACTCCTCTGACAGGTCTGCTGTCTCCTCCAGAAGTGAGGACTCGGTCAAACACACCCCAAAGGCCCTCTCCCCCCAAATGGAAGACCCCTCCTTCTTTAACATTATGAAACAGCTCTCCTCCACTGTGAGGTTCCAGACTGAGGAAGAGGATGTCACAAGGAGGAACCTGGTAGATTTCTTGAAGATTCCAGAATCTCCACCCAGAGTTATTCCTTCCCTGTTTCCAGCACTGCATGATGCTGCCAGTGCTGCCTGGCATAGGCCCACCTGGTACCTGCCATGCCCAGAAAGGCTGATGGGCTGCCTTTCTATGCAGCTGCGCTGGAAGCCGACTCATTGGTAATCAAGGCAGCTCACGACAGGTCAAAGGCACCCAAGCACCTTAGCTACCTCCACTCTGACCGGGCATCTAGGAAGATGGATCTCCGGGGGAAGAGCACTTTTGCCTCAGCCACTTTGGGCCTTAAAATTGCCAGCTACTTGGCTCATATGATTAAGTACCAGAATATCCTCTGGAAGAAGGGCAAGGCTGCTGCTCGGGCTGTTCCTGAGGGTTCCCAGAGGCAAGAGCTTCTCAGAATTCTCCAGGCCTCAGAAGATGTCAGTAAGCATCTCCTCAGAGCCACCTATGATATAGCTGATACTACAGCCAGGGCAGCTGCCACTGGCATTGGCCTTTGGAGGCACTCCTGGCTTAGAGTCTCAGGCTTTGCTACTGATGTCCAGCAAAAGGTATTGGAGGCCCCTTTTTTTTTTAAACTCAGCTTTATTCAAATTAGTTAAAGCCACATACAGACAAATGACAACAACACAAGGTTACATCAGTTGATAATCACCATCTGTCTGGTGTTGAGGTTATAAAACATACAACTTTGGAAGTTAATTGTGGCATTAAAAAGATGTCTGTCAGCTGGCCTGGCTTCCCCAAATGGGGTGCTTAAGGTCCAGCCCCGAAACAAGCCTTTAATAATTAAGCAGTAAAGCACGACAGAGTGTGTGTTATCGTGTAATAACGTCACTCCTGGGGTGGGTTGAAGCACGAGGCGAAGCCGAGTGCTTCCACCACCCTAGGAGTGATGTTATTACACGATAACACACATCCCTGGAGTGCCTTATTGCTATTATACAATGGCTCGTTGTTATACAAAATAAAAAAAAAAAAATAAAAATAAAAAAATGATTTTAAGGAATCCAAATGGTCAGGATCCATAGCAAGATGGTAGGATCCATAGTATCCAAAAGCAATACAGTGATGTTATTGTGTAATAACATCACTGTCTCAGGCACACATTGACCAATCAGAGTCCAGGAAATTTCCTTGCCATTGTATAATATCCATTAACATAAACCATCAGTATAATATTTGTGGCCTCCAACTGGGCCACAGCATAAAACATTTTTTGGCTGCGCATAGTGACTCCTTGTATATCCCTGAATGGAAAAGAAAGAGCAAGCTGTATTAGGAAGTGACTTACAACTCATTAGTAAGGAAACCTTCACAGATCCTCATTGCAGTGGATCATACAATAAGTGGGGCCTTCTCTAAGGGTGGTCATACGGGCCATATAACACTTCAGGTCTAATCTAGGATATACTGGCAGGGGTGCAACGAGGTCTCCAGGGGTCTAAGAAACCTGTGGCTTAGATTGCAGCCTCCAACATTCCCATTGTTGCCATCGGATCATATGACAGTCATGCCAGAGCCTCAGTCTAGCTGTGAGGGACTCCATCAGGACCACATCCTCATCTCTACGAAGTCACTCTTGTAAAGTGGGGGGTTCTGAACTGAGCCATTTAGCTGTGATGCAGTTCAGCCCTACTGTTAGAAGTATGAGTAACACCACCCGTACATCTCCACGCAGATGGGTAACAGTTGGGATACCCAGATTGGATGCCCCATTTGTGGGTCACAAACCTTTTGGCTCTGATGTACAGGATATTATTAATGACTTGCAGACCTCTGGTAGAGGTAATAGGTATGTCCACTCCCTTTTTATACCTAGCCCAAGAGCAGACCGAGGCCCTCCTTTCGTAAGGTCTCTTACAAGTCTGGCTCTTGAACCAAGCTCCAAGGCAAGCACAGGGTCAGCTCTGCCCTGCCTGCCCACTCGTCCACCACTGGTCCCTCTGCTGAGCACTCCAGGGGAGGAGGAGCGGCCCGGCCGCTGGTTCCACTTCAGCTTGACTCCTTGCCGGAACCCCTTCCTCTTGTTCCAAGCCAGGAGGTGGTGGTTGGAGGTTGATTCTCCCTCCATCTGTCCCAGTGGAGAACGATCACCACAGATGCTTGGCTCCTGCAGATAATAAAACAGGGCCATGCTCTAGAATCATAGAAATCTGGCGGCAGAAAAGGACCTCTGTCCCCATCTAGTCTGCCCCCCCAATTCATCTCCCGGTCCCTGGACCTCCCCTTCCCCCACCTGCCAGCCACTACTATGTCTGTCCCATGCCATCTTGAATCCCTCCACTGTTTCAGCCCCCACCACTTCCTCCAGTAGTTTATTGCAGGCCTCCACTACCCTGTCCGTGAAGTAACGCCCCTCACATTGCCCCTAAATCTTTCTCCTTCTAATCTTAGACTATGCCCTCTAGTTTTAGTCCCCAACTTCCTTTTAAATAAGCTCTTCTCCCTCACCTTATTGATCTAGAGCTTCTAGAACAGCCTTCTGATGTTCCACCGGTTCCTACCTCTTATCATCCAGACCACACAGCTGTCCTCTGGGAGGAGGTGTTCACCTTGCTCCGTAAGAGGGCCATAAAGCCAGTGCCCAGGTGGCAAAGGAACAAACGGTTCTACTCCTGGTTCTTCCTGTTTCCCAAAAGAACTGGGGACTTGAGGCCAATTCTAGACCTCAAGCAGCTGAATCTTTTCATCCAATACAGGAAATTCTGGATGGAACTCTACATGGCCTTCTTCCTCTGCTCAAGCAGGGTGACTGACTGTGCTCCCTCGACATGCAGGATGCCTATCTGTGTATGATGGTTTGCCCCCCTCACAGGCGGTACCTATGGTTCCTCTTCCGGGGGGAGCATTACCAGTTCAGAGTATTGCCCTTTGGCTTATCCTCTGCTCCACAGGTATTTACCAAGTGCGTAGCAGCTGTAGCGGCAGCCTTCCAACGTGAAGGCCTTTGTGTTCCCATACTTGGCTGGCTACTGAAACCCCAGTCCAGGGAATTCCTGTTGTTGACTCTAGAATTCACCCTGTAGTTGTTCCAGTCCTTGGGGGTCACTTGTCAATTTGCCCAAGTCTGTGCTACCCCCGATCCACTGGTTGCAGTACATAGAGGCGGTTCTGGACTCTACTCAGGGCAAGGCCTTCCTGCCACAAGACAGTGCGGACCACCTCATAGTTCAGGCCCAGGTGGTGGCTCAGTGCCGGTATGTCTCAGCCAGGGAGTTCTTGAGGCTGCTAGGCTTAATGGTCGCAGCCATTGTGAAGATCCCTTTGGCCAGGTTTCACATGAGGATGCTGCAGTGGACCCTCAGGGTCCAGTGTGACCAATGTTCAGGCGATCTGGATCAGCTGGTCATAGTCTCGTCCCCAGTGCGCAAGGTGCTTTAGTGGTGGATGAACCCATCCAATCTCTTAAAGGGGTCCCTTTCTTTTCTGCACCGCTCCCCAAATCCTCACCACAGATTCTTCAGGTCTGGGTAGTGGAACACAGCTAGGCCTTTATCAGACCCAGAGGATCTGGTCCCAGTGGGAGACCTGCCTCCACATAAATGTTCTAGAAATGTGGGCAGTTCTGTATGCCTTATAGGCCTTCCAGAACCATCTCTCTCTCCAGGCCCACTGTTGGTGCAGTCAGACAACCTCAGTGTGGTCTATTACATCAACAAGCAATGGGGGGGAACCCATTCCTACCCCCTGTGCTGGAAGGCAGTGAGGGTCTGGTTGTGGACTCTAGATCAGGGTCTAGAACTGTCAGCCATCCATGTGCCAGGTGCCCATATATTTTTTGGGGATGAATAAACTTTGGGGGGATTTCCCTGAAACACCTGCAGATCTCTGTCATACTCCTGCCACACATTCTCTGTTCTGTTTTATTTTTTTCTGTTTTGTTTCAGGGTTTCTCTCACCTCACTGGCTCCTTTCATCTGCCTCTTTTTTTCCCATCATTTTCTAATAATGGTCTCCAATTTATCTCTGCCTGTCCCTTTTCTTTGATAAATGCATTTTTGCTCTCTCTTGGTTGTGTCTTTTTTCATTCCCTTTCATTCCTCACTCTTGTCAACTGTCATTCTTTCTGTATCGCTCCACATTGTGAATGGAGACTTAATACATATGGTTGGTGAACACCCCTACTGAGGGGGTGGTGGTACAGCCAGCCCAATGCAGTCAATCAGTATAGAAACTTGGGTGCGTGAGCATTCTGAGATCACTAATTCCCCTATCTTTGCTGTACCACTGGAGGGGCAGGAGAGCATATGTCTCTCTCTAAGAAGCATCTGTCTTGTTTGTTATTTTCTGGCAAGAATTGTGCAGCTGGGAGGCATGTTGGGGCTACCCGTTGACAGGAAGCACCCTCAGATCTACAAACCATGCCTGTTAAGCTGCTGCTTTCAACTGGGTAACCTGCCATAGATCTCTCATTTCAGTGCCTTCCGTGCACGAATTGGCGGCCACGTACCACTGCCATGTTTTTAGGGTGTGCAACGGAAATCTCCGATCCTATCAGCCTGGCGCCTTAGATAAGCGATCTTGCTTACTTTTTGGGGGGAGGGCACAGTCAGTCAGCTAGCCTGTGGGATTAGTACTAACCATTTTTCCCCATTTCTCCCCAGCATTCCTCTGGCGATGGGCTTTTCCTTCCTCTCCTGTCCTTCAGCAGCTGGGATTTTGCACAAACTAAGGCTGGGAATTAAGAACAGACTATGGGAATGTTCTTTAAGATGGTCTACGCTCTGCCCTTAAGTGTCAGATTATTAGTTGTGCCTGTGCTTCCTTGCTTTGTGCTGTATACAGTGGGGCTATTAGGTTAATCAGCCTTTTCAGACTTACAGAGCTACCGACACCTCAAAGAAAACTTTGAAAAACATAATAATTAGGAAAAATTTAGCTTGCATTCCATATATATTCTATATATTTCTCTTGCCCATTATTTATTCCTGAGTAAATTTGCATGACTACATAATCTTTATCCCTTGGAGTTCCCTTAGAGTTCATCTGCCTCTATAGCTTACTCACTACTTCGTCATAATGCTCTGTTGTGACATCACAGTGTGTTGCCATGAGAGTAACTGTGATGTCACAAGCAGTGCATTATGACCTCCGGTAGGAATAAAGCAACAGGAATATATGAACTCTTCGGGAACAAAGATTTTGTTTTAATGCAAATCACCTCAGTAATAAATAATGGGGAGGAGGAAAACAGAACTAACCTGAAATACAAGTCAAACTGTGTCTAAATATTATGGTTTGTTTTCCTGAAGGTGTCAGCTGCTCTTTAAAATCTGTGGCTAGCCTGTGTGTAAACTAAGTGTAACGATTACCAGTGTGTCAATTTACCATCAAGCTGCGTGGTCTTCCCCACCTTTGCTTGCAGCTTGCCAGCATGTGTTTGTGCCTTGTTTGCAGCTTGCAATTAGTTTTTTTGCGCATTTTTCTAGGCGCTCATTCTGCTGCATGCTCGTGCCGCGATGCGCCTGCTTGACATCATGTTGTCGCACGAATTGGCAGGATATCATGGGAGCGCACGTCTGTGCATGCACTTTCTTGCTCGCCCAGCACTCTTGAGGCGAAGCATTCCCTTTAGCACCGCTGCTGTTTTTGGTCAGTTCAGGTGCTCCTTCTGCAGAGAGGGTCAGCTTTTGTTTTCGGAGCAGAGCACAGAGTACGTTTCAGTGGGAAGCACAAGCACTTGAAAGCAATTAGTGAAATTTCTGTGAGCCACATAGCGCTCAGCTCAGGGAGGGGCGGATACTGTTAGGCTCGGAAAAAAGTCTGCCTCATGAGCCCCCCTTCCCTGCTGCAGCATCCATAAGGGTCTTGTATGTATTGCGGCAGCCTAGGTACAGACTTTGCATTTACTTTGCAGCAGTCTATATTTGTTTGCCTTTTGTGATACTAGCTATTAGGAAGTGGCACCATTGCTTATCAAAGGCCTGCCATGTTTAAAAAAATGTAAGAACTGCAGGAGAATGATGAGACCATCTCTCTCTTAGGGTCTTACTGCCCTAATTGCGTAATGCAATCTGACATGTCTGTTTTGGTCCCCCCTAGCCAAACCCCAGAGTGGGGGTGCACCTGGGGTATTGAGTGGCAGTGGTAATACTGAATTGTGTAAATCCTTTTTGCTGCTCTTAAATGACTTGCTGAGTTCTAGTGTCCCGCAGGACATTCCTACCATCACACCGAACCTAAAGTGGGTCACTCAGGTCGGGAGAGCCCATACAGGCATGTTTCAGATGCGTCAGAGCAGAATGATGATGCTTACCCGGATTTGAAGGCATCCCCCAACCTTGGCAGCATGGAAGGTCAAGATTGGGATATGGGGGCATGGGGAAAATCCTGACCCAAAAACTCTGTCAGATGAGAAGGAAAATCCCTCTGGGGAGGGGGAAGGTGGATGGCACTCAAGAAAAAGATTCAGGTCCATGCCCTGTTTGATACAAAGTCTTCATCTTATCTTATAATGGAAGCTTGTCGGACATTGCAGCTGAAGGAGGTGCAGGTCATGGAGTCCCTGGATGTAAACCCTATCCTCTCTTCCTCAGCCTCTGTGCCAGAGTGTTTTCCAAACTTTTTTACGTGATCAGATTATTGAACAGGAATGAGCTGGAATGGATAAGTGCAAGTTGCTCCTTAGGCCGAGGGTAAGGTGTTACCCATTCCTGGAGGAGCGCTCCAAGAAATCGGAGGTTCCTCCTCTGGCAGACAAGGCTGTGCATATTTCTGTCAAGCACACAACCACACCTATCAAAGGTTCATTGGCTCTGAGTCTAATGGCGAGAGGAGACACTTTGAGAGACGGGCATTTGCCGTGAATGGGGTAAATCTTTGGACATCTTGCATGTAGTTTATCATTTTCAGAGCATTAAACTCATGGGTCATGACTTTGGGCAGCTATGTCCCACCAGAGTCTGAGGGGGGCAGACATTTTTCAGCTTATGTCCATGGCTTCCATTTTCCTGGGGGATGTGACAGTGGACAGTTTGTGGATGTCTATCCACTCCACTTATCATATTGTGGCAGCTTTGCGGAGTGTCTGACTCCATCACGGGATCACAGACCCAGGCATCCAAGTTGAAGCTCTTCAACCTGTCCTTCAATGGAGGACAGCTGGCCCGGATATAGACAGTAATCTAAAAGATGTCCGTCCAGGACAAGAAGGGCCAGCTACTGATCTAAAAAACAAACAAAAAAAAAAAAAAGGCTAAGAAAGCTTCGAAATGTTTACTCAGCAGTGACAGTGTAGAGTTGGTTTTTGACCCGTTCAGAATTTGGAAACCAGAGAAATAGGGGAGCCTATTCCGGAATCAGGGGTAACAGTAACAGAGGATCCTTCGCCTGTAGATGTAATGGAGGTTCGGGGAGAAGAGGAGGTAACTCGCAGTTAAGGCATGCAGACCTGTCTTTGTTCTCCTTCCCTTGGTGGAAGACTGACGAATTTTTACCAACAATGGGCCCAACTAATGTCAGACGCATGGGTACTGGAGATCCTAGCTATGGGTTATGCCATACAGTTCCCCACTGTTCCCACGAGAGATCACTTCCTGCAATCTCCAGTACTTCAAAATCCAGTGAAAAGGCAGTCAGTGAGTCATACTTTGGATCACCTGATATGGATTGAGGCACTTGTTCCAGTCCCACCCAGTGAGGAGGGCCTGGGATTCTACTTGGTTAATTTTTGGGTCACTAATATGTTGGGGGAGGGGGGGACCCAATTCTGAATCTGCAGCATTTAAACAAATTTGTCCGCCACACATCCTTCAGGATGGAGTCCTTGTGATCCATTATACAGGCAGTCCAACCAGAGAATTGTTTAGCATCCATAGATCTGAAGGATGCCTATCTCTACATCCCCATTCGTCAGTTGCACCAAACGTTTCTGAGGTTTGTGATTCAGGGACAGCACTTCCAGTATAGAGCACTTTCCTTTGGCTTGTGACAGCAACCATGGTATTTTTGAAGATCCTGATCATGCTAGTGGCACAGCTAAGGTAGGAGGGATATCACATATACCCCTACTTAGACGACTTGCTCATTTGAGCTCCAACTGTTCAGATGGTGGAAAGATTGGTGTCAAGGACCTTTGAGGTTCTGGAGTCACATGGTTGGGTCATCAGTTGGGAGAAGAGCTCCCTAATCCCATTGCAGAGGTTAGAACACTTGGGGGCGTGTTCCAGATAGATGAGGGGAAAGTGTTCCTAGTCATCCAAGAAGGTGACCTGAGGCGAGAGGTTCAGTGACCAAGAAGCCAATCGTTGGTTCTGCTCACAGGCTTCTCTGGATTTTAGGTCTCATGACAGTAGTGACAGAGCTAGTGTCATGGGCATGACTGCATATGTAACCACTCCAGAACAGGATACTGGAGGCCTGATCGCTGGCCTTGGAAGATTACCAAGCTCTGATCCCGCTACCTTGATTGGCACTGCAGTTACCATCTTGGTGGGAGAACCTCGAGAACTCCAGCAAGGGGTCTGTCTTGGAAGTTCCAACAGAACTGATTTTGATGACCGATGTCAGCCTGTTGGGCTGGGGAGCAGTCCTGGTCCAGGGGTCTGGACCCCCAGGAGCAGTAGCATCAGATAAACGTGTTGGAGATGAGGGCAGTGTTTTTTGCCGTTCTACATTGTCACAATCAGGTGCAGTCCAGGACTATGGAGGTAAGGTCGGACAGCACCATCTCCGTAGTGTACATAAACAGTCAAGGAGGCGCAAGAAACCAGGGAATGCTAGTGGAAGCAACCGAGGTTCTGCTTTGAGCAGAGAAAAACCTTCTGACCCTCCCTGCAGTTCATCTAGCACGGGAACCGAATGTGCAGGCTGATTGGCTGAATTGAAAGACAGTCCATCCAGGAGAATGGATGTTGAACTCGGAGGTGTTTTTTCTTCTGTACAGAAGGTTCAATCAACCTCAGATTGACCTCTTCACATCAGTGGAAAATGCTCAGGTACCAAGGTTCTGCAGCTGGTACCAGTGTCCTCAGGTGGAGACAGTGATGTTCCGTCCCAGACATGGGGTTTTCTCAGAGCTTACTTGTTCATTTCACTACCACTACGTCACAAGTGATTTTCAAGACCAGGCGGTCAAGAGGAAATTTCCTTCTGATAGCCCCAGAGTGGCCAAGAAGGTTATGATTCCCAGAGCTTGTGAATCCAGCTCAGCAGGCTCCATTTCGACTCCTGCTTCAGGAAGACCTTCTCCAAAATCCCATTCTGCATCCAAATCCAGAGGTGATCCAGTTGGCAGCCTAGCTCCTTAAAGCAGGGCTTCTCCAAGAAAGTGGTGGATACCCTAATAGCTTCAAGGAAGGTTTCTACATCTGCCATGTACAACCGTGTGTGGAATGCCTTTTCTGTTTGGGCCAAAGAGAGGTGTCAGACCTTCTAAATGTACAGTCCCACAGATATTGAATTTCTCGCAGGCAGGGGTACACAAAGGGTTTATGCTGAACACCCTGCGAGGGCAGGTGTCAGCGCTCAGGGCAGTCCTGTGGACATCCATAGGCTCATCCCTGGCAACCAGCTTGATTGTTACCCATTTTCTTAAGGTGGTCAGCAGAAGCCAACCATTGTTTCGATCTCCAGTGCCCTCATGGGACCTGAACCTGGTGTTGAATGCTCTGTGTAGGGCACCTTCCGAACCTCTTGTCAGTGCTTTTGGACATTCTGTCCTATAAGGTGCGTTTCCTAATTGCAGTCTGTTCATCCAGAAGGACTGACGAACTTCAGGCACTGTCCCATAAAGAGCCTTGCCTTATGATACATAAGGTAAAGGTACTGTTGAGGATGGTTCTGTCCTTTGTGCTGAAGATCTCTACAGCTTTTTATGTAAATCTGGAAATTTGTCTACCGTCTTTCTGTCCCTAGGTGGCAAACCTGAAAGAGAATGAACTTCATACGTTGGATTTGCTCAGGGCAATCATAGAATAAAAAAAAACAGAGAATTTGTTCTCTTTGAAGTGGCAAAGAAAGGTCAGAAAGCTTCTAAGGCCATCTTGGCTAGGTGGATAAAGCCTTGCATTGCCAAAGTGTATGCAGCTGAGAAGAAGAAAGCTCCTGCTCTCATCAAGGCCCACTTCACCAGGGCACTTGCTACGTCCTGGGCAGAGAGAGGAAAGGCATCTTTGCTGGAGTTGTGCAAAGCAGCAACATGGTCCCTCCATTCATACATTTACCAAATACTGCAGATTGGATGTTCAAAGTTTCGCTGATTTGGTCTTTGGCTGCAGAGCCTTATAGGTGGTGGTTAGCAGATGATTATTACATGTTGCCCGTGTAGGTTATATATGAGACAGTATTCTTCCATGCCCTGATTAGGAATGATACTGCTTTTTAGAACTCCTGTATATGAACTCCCAGCTAACAACGTGGAGTGGTACAGAAAGGAGAAATTCCTTCATATTTACTGTAATTTCCTTTTCTGTTAGCTCTAACATTCTTAGTTTATATTTTAATATGGTACCCTGGTTCCTGTTGAAAAATATTGTGCGATATATCCAAGGACTTTGGATTTCAGCAAAGATGATTTGTATGCGATTATAACTGGTTATCCAGAATTACATGCAATAAGTGGAAATGGTTATATTTTTATTGGACTTATAGGCACGTAGGTTAACAGGTGGCAATTTGTGAGCATTGAGTGGTGCTGCATTGTACAGGTACGTGCTTAACTTGTTCTCTTCAGTTACATTCATTATTACTGTTTAAATTTATTATAATGTATGGCCTCCATGTATCCTTTTGTAATGTCATAAATTATTTACAGGTCTAAGTTGTTGGTGTTAGGTTAAGGAGAGAGTTCATTGACCTTGGTGACTTAGAGATTACTGTTTATATAGATGTACATAGGCACTTCATGGACAAAAGGTGATTGAGGAATGCTCACGTGCCCAAGATTCTGTGCTGATTGGCAGCTTTGGGCTGTACCATTACCCTAGTAGGGATGTTCATTACTTATATGTATTAGCTCCCCATTGATAAGATTGTAGCAAACAGAAAAGGAAATTATGGTAAGTATGAAGGAATTTGTCCTTTGGGTGCTGATACGTTTTTCTGTGATCTCATACTGTTCTTTCTACTAGGAACAAGCAGTGGAATCATATGCATTGCAATGCCACTCTTCAGCGTTCAGCATGAATGACCATCCATCCACTACAGCCAGCCCACTACTTCAGTTTTCGCACTTCACTCCTCCATAATGAGTAGCCTGCCACTGTAGTCATTCTTGCTCTTCCATTACAGTTTTAATTTCCACTAGCCTATTGCTGCATTGCCCCGACTCATTCCTTGCAGCCTTCAGCTCTGACAGCCTGGCACCCAAGTGTCTGACTCTTCCCTTACGATCTTCAACTCCAGCAGTATGCTGCTCCAGTGCCCCGACTCCTCCCTTGTAATCTTCTGCTATGACAGCTTGCTGCTTCAGTGCCCCGACTCCTGCCTTGCAACCTTCGGCTTTGACAGCCTGCCACTCCAGTTCCCTGACTCCTGCCTTGCAGCCTTCACCCCTGCAGCTTGTCGCTTCAGTGTCTTAACTCCTCTGTCCCGTAAAACAAAGGCACTCTGAGGGCGCTCAGCATGTGTGAGATTGTCCCGAAAGGATGGTTCAGAATTTACAAGGGATATCCCATGCTTTTCTACCAGGTGTTTTAGATGCCTTCATACAACCTGGCCCTCCGTCCGATCACTCACTGGTAACTTGTCACCTCACCCTTTCACTTCTCCCCAAGAGAAATACCCGATGGAAAATTAACAACCAGCTGTTGAAGGACCCTGGTGTAGTTACCTCTCTTAATAAGCGTACTGAGTAATTTATTGATACTAATCTCCATTTTATTTCTCTACCAAATCTTATCTGGGGTGCTTTGAAAGCCTTTATCAGGGGGATTTTAATCAGTTTAGCTTCCCAAAGGAAAAGGAGCTTAATAATCTCCTTTCTCAAATTCACTCAATTGAAGCAAACCTGTCTCTTAATATTTCTGATGTCCTTCGACAGGATCTTGCCAAACTAAAAGATGCTTATCTTGAAATCTTAAGAGACAAGGCAGAATTTGCTATCCTGAGAGCAAAGGCATCTTATTCAGACCAAGGAGAAAAAGCGGGCCGCTTATTAGCACTTCAAATCAAACAACAGGAAGCTACCAGATACATCCCATCAATCCGCTCTTATTCAGATGGTACTTTAAAAACATCCCCTACAGATATAGTCTCGGAATGTAGTAGGTATTACACACACTTATATAGTTCTATGACAGATCCACCTTCAGAGCAAATCTTTGATGCCTATCTGTCCACATCTGACTTGCCTTCACTTTCTGAAACTCAGCAAAAACTGCTCTTCTAGGGACATGGATATGTTGTTCAATCCACACTTCTTGGCAGGTTCCTTGCCACTTTAATTGTTGTCAGAAGGTCTTCAAGCTGGCTCCTTCCACCCACCCAGGTGGTAAAACTCTCGGCCCCGCCCCATGACGCCAGATCTTCCTTACCGCTTGGAAGCTCAGGTTCCCTCCTTAGCGCTCTGTGTTTTAGACTGGATCCTAACTCTTCGGTTGGTCCAAAACTGGTTTTGAAGTTTTCTAAACTTCGGTCTTCATCTTCCCTCGTGGCTGCGATGGACAAATCTATTCCCAGCTTTCAGAGATGCCCTTGCGGGCAGAAAATGTCCAGGATGGATCCACATGCCATGTCGTCTACTGCCTAGGCCTAGATCACGACCATGAGCCTCTCGGAGTTGTGCCGTTCTTCTCAGCCAGCGTCCTGGATGATCACGCCTGACACAGCTCGGCGCCCAAGAAGCCGCTCACGTGAAATCAAAAAGAGGCTCATTGGGCGGTGTCCGTGGCGGCTGGCTCGGCTGAGCAGCTCGAGAGATGATCGCCTCGGGAGGAGGCGGCCCGACCGCATCTTCCTCGCCGGCGTGCATTTATCCCACTCTCTCTGGAGTTCCTCTTACATGTCTTCGCTCAAGGAGCTTTGTCAGTCCCTTTCCACGAAGGGAGAGGGGCCATCGGGACATTCTTCTCGGCCCAAGAAGAAGGAGTCGAAGGGTAAGTCCCACCGTCGGCATTCGTGGGAGCGGGAGAGGTCTCCTTCCCCGGGCAGCCGACCATCGACTTCGGTCGAGGTTGCGGCGCAGGCTGCTGGTTTCACGGTGTCCCCGTCAGGCCAGCCTGCCGAGACTCCCGTTGACGCAGTCGAGATTTTTCTCGATCCGTCTGACGGGCTGTCGACTGGTGAATCCGACAACCCACCTTCACCGGTTCCCCAGGTGGAGACCGAGGATCTGCCTGTGCCTTCAGGGCTGCAGTCCCCGGTTAAAGTGCCCGAGCCGAGGAGAGAGCGGATGTCCCCCGTCCCCTCCCAGACCCGCCCTCGGTCCACCCGAGGGTCTCGGTCTCGGACTTCTTCTCAGTCTAGCCATTCCCACCGACATCAGCAGTCTCGGTACTGAAGTAAGCGGTGACACCGTTCCTCCTCATCCTCTTCCTCGGATGAGAGGAGGCTTCGGCGTAAATTATGTCGGCGCTATGAGGAGCTTATGTGGCAGCAGTTACTGTTGTCTGGGTCTAAACCGACTCCGGTTCAGACCCCGGCCATCAAGTGGCTGTCACCTGAACGACCGAAGCAACCGCTCGTCCCAGTCGAGTTGCCCGTTCCAGGGCCGGTTGCTCGGCCAAAACCGGCTGCTCCACCGATTGTGGTGGAACCTCCACCTCCACAACCAAAGTCTGGGGCACCGACCAAGGATTCTCGGTCGGGTTCCGGCCTGCCCCACAGGTTGTCGGTCACCCTCACTCCCAACCATCCTTGGCAGGTGGAGGGTGGCTCAGGGCCGAGGCAGCTCTTCGCAGACTCTTCGGAATCCGACGACGCCTCCCTGTTCTCCAGGCAGGTTGACCCGGAGTCCTCTGGGGGCCAGTCATTGGACGATAGCCCATCGTCCTTCTTGGGTCTGCCTTGACTCATCTCGGAGTCCACTGGGATACAGCTCGAGCCCGTGTCTAAACGAGCCAAGTATCCCCTGACGGAGATTCTGGACCGAGGGGATTCCCCCACGGAGGCCTTTCCGGTGGCTGAGGCCATTGTCGGCCCAGCCTTGGAGCTCTGGCAGCGGCCTGCTTCATGTCCTGCGCCCTCAGCCAGGATGGCTAGGAAGTATGCGGTCCCTACCGACTCTTTGCCTGGTTTCTCGGAGCACCCTTCTGCCGAGGAGTTAGTCACCGATAGCGTCTTCCGCGCCCGGTAACACTTGGATGTGGATAAGCCCCCGACAGAGAGTCCAAAAAGCTGGACTTTGCTGGGTGCAAGATATGCGCTCGTCCTCCTTGGCCTCCGTCAGGGCCAGCCGGCCGTGCTGATGGCACACTTCTCCCACGCCCTCTTGGGCTCCCTGGATGAAGTTGTCCCTCATCTCCCGACCAACCTGCAGACCACGGTCAGTCAGGTGCGGGACCAGGGTAGGGCGGTGGCGAAGCAGCAGCTTCAGACTGCTCTGGATATAGGTGATTCCTGTGCCAGATCAGTAGCTGCCGCGGTGGCCATGCGCCGCAGGGCGTGGCTGAGGATATCCACCTTCACGGTGGATACCCAGCACAAGTTGGCGGACATCCCCTTCTTGGGGACTGACCTTTTTGGCCCTGGAGTGGAGGGACACTTCCAGCGGATCGAAAAGTCAAATGCCACCCTGGACTTGGTCACCTCCACCCAGAGGGACAAAGGCCACCGTCACCAGCAGCATAAGTCCTTTCGTCCTTCGGCCCCTGCGGCTCGACTGGCCCAACAGCACCATCAACAGGGCCAGCAGGCTCGGGCTTGGCATCCCAAACCCAAGCCGGCGGCTTCCTCCTACAGGAAGCAAGGAGGTAAAGGCCCAGGAAGTCCCTCGGCCGGTTCCTCCTCCAAGCCTGCCCAGTGACGGGTTGAGGGGTGCCGCCCCCAGCCTCGTCACTCCACCCTGGGTTCCCCCCATGGGGGGGATGGCTCCGCCACTTCCTTTCTGCCTGGTCTGCTATCACCACGGACCGCTGGGTGTTGGAGGTGGTAGGAAAAGGCCTGCTTCTGGAGTTCGAGCAGGCTCCACCCTTTTGAGTCGTCTCCCCTCGGGGGGGCCACAGGGTCCACAGCCTCGCTGTCAGCCCGCCAAGCCGATATTGCCCTGCTTCTCGAAAAGGAGGTGACCAGGAAGGTGGCGGATCCTCCTCCAGACCCGGGGTTTGTGTCCCGGTATTTCCTGGTCCCAAAACGGATGGGGGGATGGCGCCCCATTCTCGACCTGCATGACCTGAACAGGTTCCTAAGGTCTCGGACCTTCAGGATGGTCACTCTGGCTCAGATAATCCCATCCTTGGAACGAGGCGTGTGGTTCTGTTCCCTGGACCTCCAGGACGCGTTCTTTCATGTCCCAATCCATCCGTCTCATCAGAGATTCCTCCGCTTCAGAGCAGAGGGATCCCTTTACGAGTTCCGGGCCATGCCCTTCAGCCTCTCCCTAGCTGCCAGGGTCTTCACCAAATGCATGGCAGTGGTGACAGCATTTCTGCGGCGCCAAAGGGTCCGGGTGTACCCCTACCTGGACGACTGGCTGATTGCAGTCCCCTCCAGAGCGGAGGCGGAGCGGTCCAGAGATCTGGCCCTCCAGGTTTGCTCTCAGATTGGCCTCCTCATCAACGAGGCCAAGTCGGAACTCATGCCGAGGCGGGTGATACTCTTCATCGGGGCAGAGCTCGACGCTCTTCGAGCCAGAGCTCGGCTCCCGGTGGACAGGGCCGAGGTTCTTTCCTCCTTTGCCCAATCATTTCTGGTTGGGCAATTGCACCCTGCCCGGGACTTCCTGGGCCTCATGGCGGCCTGCACCAGCGTGGTCCGTTGTGCCCATTGGTACATGCGTCCCCTTCAATGGGGACTGGCCAGCCAGTGGTCACAACGCTGCGATCTGTTGGACCAGCCCGTGACAGTGACCCAGGAGATGTGGAACGCTCTCCAGTGGTGGACCGTTCCGGCACATCTGCAGGAGGGCATCCCGTTCGTCTGCCCCGAGCCGACGGTCTCTCTGTCGACCGATGCATCTCTGATGGGTTGGTGTGCCCATCTGGGAGAGCACAGAGTGCATGGCCTCTGGTCCCCTCGGGAGTCCTGATGCCATATCAACCTGCTGGAGCTCAGAGTGGACCGCCTTCGCTCCGTTTCTACGGGGTCAGGTGGTTCAGGTCCAGACAGACAATACCACGACCATGTACTATCTGAACCGCCAGCATGGGACGCGATCCATGCTGTTATGCAAGGAAGCTGTCCGCATATGGTCCCTCGTGCGGAGCCTGGAGGCGGATCTCCTAGCCATTCACATGGCAGGAGCCTCCAACACCGTGGCCGATGCCCTAAGCTGGATAGGGGCTGCGTCTCACGAGTGGTCGCTCCTGCCAGAGGTAGTACAAGATCTGTTCTCCCACTGGGGCACGCCTCAGGTGGGCCTGTTTGCCTCCAGGGAGAATGCGAAGCTGAGTCTGTTCCATGCCTGCCCCCCTCAGCAGGGCTCACTGCAGGGGGATGCCTTCTCGAGGCCGTGGACCCCGGGCCTCTTCTACGCCTTTCCCCCATTTCCCTTGATCCACAAGGTGTTTCTCAAGGCGAGGAGGGACAAGGCGCAGGTGATTCTGGTAGCCCCAGACTGGCCCCGCCAGTTCTGGTATCCAGATCTCCTCAGCCTCGGCTCCAGGCTCCTCGAGGCGGCTTCCAGCCCGCCCGGACCTGATCTCAGTCAACCAGGGGAAGGTATTCCATTTGGACCTTCAATCCCTGCACCTGATGGCCTGGTTCCTGAGCAGCTAGAGTTCCAGGCCTTGGGTCTTTCTGACGAGGTCCTCAACGTCGTTGAGGCATCCCGTAAGGAGTCTAAGGAGTCAACCAGGAAATGCTATGCCTTCAAATGGAAGAGATTCTCCATTTGGTGTCAGGGGAAGGGCTTGGACCCTTCCGCCTGTCCTTTGGCAAGCATTCTGGACTATCTGTGGTCCCTTTCTCAGCAAGGGCTTCGGTCAGTGACCCTTAAGGTGCACCTGGCAGCCATCTCTACTTACTGGGCGCGGGCCGGGAAGCAGTCAGTGGCGCAGGAGAAGGTGGTCGGGTGCTTTTTCAAAAGCCTTGACCACATTTCCCCTCCGGTGTGAGAACTTCCACCTCCGTGGGATCTACTGCTGGTATTAGCCAAGCTCATGGGCAAGCCATTCGAACTGATGCACAGGTGTGATATTTCCCACCTGTTGTGGAAAACCGCCTTCTTGGTGGCTATCACGTCAGCCAGAAGGATGGGAGAGCTCCAGGCGCTTTCCATCGAGTCTCCTTATCTGGTCTTCCACAGGGACAAGGTTGTCCTGCACCTGCACCCGAAATTCCTTCCGAAGGTGGTGTCGGAGTTTCACCTTAACCAGGTGTTGACACTGCCGATGTTCTACCTCAATCACACCTTGGAGGCCGAATATAGCCTCCATACTTTGGACCCTAGACGAGCGCTCACTTATTATAAGGAGCGGACGGCTGAAGTTCGGGGATAGGTCCGCCAGTTGTTTGTCACCTACACTGAAGCTGCACCTGGCAGACCTGCAGCCAAGCGGACGATAAGCAGGTGGGTCACCTCCTACATAGATCTCTGCTATAGGTTGGCTGGCATGGAGCCTCCCAAAGGGATAAGAGCTCATTCTACCCGCCATACCGCTACATCGGTAGCTGCTTCCATGGACGTCCCTATCCAGGATATCTGCAGGGCTGCTACCTGGAAGTCGGCACCTACCTTTATTACCCACTACCACATTGACCTTAAGTCACGCCAGGATGCTGGTTTTGGGGCCTCGGTTCTCCAGTCTTTATTTCCCAAGTAAGTATCGGGGGGGGGGGGGCAACTTGCCTCCCTCCTCCCGGAGAACTGCTAATAGTCTGCCAAGAAGTGTGGATTGAACAACATATCCATGTCCCTAGAAATACAGGTTACTCACCTGTAACAGGAAATCTAGGAATGATATATGTTGTTCATCCACACGACCCCACCCGACCTCCCCGGCTTCGACGCACAACCTGGCTTCCAGTGGGCTAGATCAGGCGTCATGGGGCGGAGCCGAGAGTTTTACCACCTGGGTGGGTGGGAGAAGCCAGCTTGAAGACCTTCCGGCAACAATTAAAGCGGCGAGGAACCTGCCAAGAAGTGTAGATGAACAACATATACCATTCCTAGAACTCCTGTTACAGGTGAGTAACCTGTATATATCCCCGATCTCTTCTAAGGAAATTCTTCGTGTAATCCAAAATTTACCTTCTGATAAATCACCAGGGCCGGATGGCTTCTCAGCTAATTTTTATAAAGCATTTCAAAAACAATTATTGCCCCTATGAGTTCCTTTATTCTAATATATATTATCGGGAGCACCTACTGACCCCACATTATCAGAAGCCCTTATAGTCCTTCTACTTAAACCAGATAGGAATCCAGAACTAACCACCAGCTATCGTCAAATATCCCTTCTAAATCAAGATGTTAAAATTTTAACTAAGTTACTAGTGGACTAAATTAATTTAGTTTTGCCTGAGCTCATTGGTCCCAAGCAGGTTGGATTCATGAAGGGGGGCGTTCCTCGGTCGATCACCTCCGAACTCTTGCACATCCTTTCAGCATCCAGGGATGCCTCTTACCCTGCAGCTTTGGTTTCTCTGGATGCCGAGAAGGCATTCGATAGAGTGGAGTGGAATTTTCTGTTTCGTGCTCTTAATGCTTGCAACTTTCTCTTACAATTCCAAAACTGGATTAAGACTCTCTTTAGTACCCCCTCAGCTCGGATTACTGCCAATGGAGCGGTATTTAATCTCTTCCTGTTACATTCTGGTACTAGACAAGGCTGCCCTCTATCCCCTTTACTTTTTCATTTATACCTGGAACCCCTTATTCGTTACTTAATGGCCTGCCTGAGGATTCAGGGTATTACCATTCTGTGACATGACATTAAGGTCTCGGCCTATGCTGATGACCTTCTGCTACAGTTATTGTACCCAAATACGTCAATCCCTCCTATGCTTTCAATTATTGAAAAATATTCCCAACTATCTAACTATAAACTGAACGTAGCTAAAACCCTTGTGTTCCCTCTTAATCATAAGATCATCAAAAGCTCCATTACGGAGATGGGTCTTTCCTGGACACAGGACTCTTTAAGGTATCTGGGTATTCTAATTGCCAGAAACCCAGCTTTAATTCAAAAGTTAAACCTAGATGCCATGGTACACACTATTGGCTCAGATCTAAATAGATGGTCCAAATTACCCATCTCCTTATCAGGCCGAGTTAATTTAATTAGAATTTACAAGGGAGGGGCAGCGAAAAATCATGCAGTCCCCCCCCTCCCCAATTTTAAGTCCTGCCTGAGAGCTAAGTGCCTTACATGTGCATCATCTTCGTCCAGCAGCATGCTTCATTGTAGGGTTCTGAGCCACACATGAACCCTAATCTCCCAGGTGACGCTGCAACATGCTTCCGCCACACTACTGCACCAGCTTATCCCACTTTAAAACATTTTTAACACCTATATAATACCCATAATATAGTAGCATGATATTTATAATACCTATGTAATGCAACACATATCTATGTATACAATGCTTATATTATTATATTGTATGCAACATCCATACTACTGTATTGTATTGTAGTGTATTATAGTATATCATATTATACGCACAATCTATAATAATAATGTATGGGCAACCATACACAACAAGGCCATGTTTTCTGTGATGGGTTGAAATGACTACATATAGAGCTTGAGAGGTCCATGCTGTCATCTCAACCCCAGGATGGAAATGCATGTTTATGATTGCCTATATTTTATTTTACACAGTATATGTTTTTTTCACACAGGAATCACAGAAGCATTCCCCCCGCCCCCCTTCCCCAGTAAAAAATGTGCCTTTTCTTAGTTTTGTTCTTTGATTTGAATTACATTTTCAGTCTTTTACAAGTTCAAGGTAGAACTTTGGGCACTGAGTGACTAGTAAACAGTTGAGTGTGTGATAAATGTGGAATTTAAAACTCTGTGACCTTTGAACTGTGCAGAACAACTGTTTGGAATGTGTACAGCACTTCAGAATATGTACAAGAAAGAATTTTCAGCAGGCTGATTTTTATACGTAATGGTTACCCAAAAGAATTGATATTATATGATCTATAACACATACATTATATAATACATTACAGATTGAGGGAGCGCTCCTTTCCCATGCGTGTGAGACACTCTTATTCTGCGAAGAGCGTCTCACATGCTGATGCCCTGGAAATGGGCACTTTCCGGGAACAATTTAAAAAAAAATATATTATTGCTAGCACTCGATCAGTAATATAATACTATGCCTCCCATTGCCACTCCTTCCTGTATTAGAGTGGTTTCACTTGCCTTCAGCTTGAGCCAGAACAGCTCAGCTTCTCTTTGCTGTTCTCGCTCCAGCTGAACGTGCGTGAAACCACTCTTATGCAGCAGCGAGTGGCTCCGGGGGACGTAATAACACATAATACAATACTATGTAATGTAATATTATTTGATATATAGCATCTGTAATATATCTGATACCTATAATCTGTTATAGTATATTTGTAAGTTCATAATGTTGTTACAGGAATTTTCCGATCTAGACACCTGGGCTTCATAGTGCAGTACCTTATAGCAGCATTAGCCAATTGCTGCCAAAAGTGTAATTTTTAAATGTGTCCTTTGAGGTAGGGAAGGGATCGTAACTGCAGTCGAACCCACCGGCCAGCTGATCCCTTCCACTTCCTGGTCTCCCAGCCCCTCTCCTGCACTCAGACATTTTGTGACGTCCGAGCATGCCACATACAAGTCTATGTGAAATTTTTCAGTGCCATTTTATGTAACTTTAAGCAATCTTAGAGGAAAATGAAAGCCACTGCTCGGCTAATAGGAGCCCTAGTATCAGTAGTGGTAAAATATGAGCCCATGTTCCCTGGGTCAGAGTTAAACCTGTGAACCTGTGGCCCAACCTTGGGAGTTCCGCAGATTGAGTCACACGGACATGGTGGAGGCAGCAGTCCACCTGGCCACCGAACTGTTCCCAAAACAAAGGCTACCATGTAAGACCTCTAGTAGTAATGGAAGTGCATCTGTGAAATTGTCATTTTTCTCCATTTTTGTTCTCATGGGAGTAGAGTCTGCTGTGCTAGAAACCTGTTCCGCGCAATAAATAGATTATGCACAGAATATTTTTGTATTTTTTCTCTTGAGTGCTCTGTTTTGTTTAATTCTTCCTTGTATAATCTGAATGTTGTAAGCAATAATTAACTCTGTTTTGTTGATGTCTCCCAGGCTTCGCGAGCGACACCAAGATGTGCTGCGTCAGAAGCTGTACAAACTGAAGCAGGAGCAAGGGGTGGAGAGCGAACCCCTCTTCCCGATTATCAAGAAGGAACCAGAGTCCCCAGGAGAGAGGTACAGATCCTTCAGCCCAGTCATGGGATGTATGTGCAGTGGCGCACTTCACTCCCGTAACTACAAACTTCTTCTTAGCTACAATGCTGGGAGGAGGAATGCCCTGCTTACTGTACGTGGTTCTGAACCCTGACAATATCAGTCTTCCTAATCCTAACAAAGTCCAAAATCATAAATTGCAATCTTGGCGGTATAAGGTAGTGAGAGATAGTACAGCAGAACACAGACAGCAGCGCAGCCTGTTAGACTCCAGATGCAACATTTAAAGGGACACTGTCAATCCCCTTAGGCCTCAGAGTGCCTCTAAAAAAGCACGTTATGATTGGTCATATTCTGTATAGATTGTTGAAGCAGCTGATAATTTTTTTTGTCTTTTTAAAAGTGAAAAACAGACTACCCAACATACTGGTGTCCCCATAAAAAAACTTGTTTTAATTCCTTGATAAACTCCCACTGCATCTTTCCTGGACTTGTGAGGCAGTGGGAGGAGAGGGGACAAGACTGTTGCATCATGAGTGGCTGCACTATTTGAGGGTGTTACTAGTGTTCGGGCAGTGCGCATGCGCAGTAAGAAAGATCAGGCAAAGCAGGGTTGGACATTACTACACCATTAGCATGCATTTCCGTTCGACTCAGAAAGGAAGCAGATAAAGCAACATCAGTGCATTTTCTGGGAAGGTGAAGGATCATAAAATGTGGGTTTTCAACTAGCAGTAATATGACGCAAAAAAGAGTTGCCAGTGTCCCATTAATAAATAAAGGGAAAAGTTGCATACAGAAGTCAAGCCTTGCACTGCTGTGGCTCAGCTCAAGAACTACCAACAGCCCAATTTCATGCCTTGCATTGAGGCTAAGGGTAGCCACTGCCTGGGAATATAGGACAATGACTGTGGCGATTGGAGCCAAGGGGGCATTATTCCCCGAACCTCCTATATGCAGTGTATGTGTGGATAAGTGATTTTTAAGTAAGGTATAATTCAGCACCTTTGTTGGCAGTCTCACATGAGAGGCCAAGGATTGAATTGGCATGGAGTCTGAACTGCCCTCTCACCTATGTGGTGGCCCCTTTACGGCAGGGTTGATGAATGTGGCCGGAGCAGTGTAGAGAAGCTTGCAATTAGTGTTTGATCGGCAGTCCTGAGTGGGTTATATTACCTGCGTAATATCCGCAGAATACAAAACTTGTTCTGTGCTTCTGATCTGTCTGCCATAATTCACACCTTTGTTAACGTCCAGACTTGATTATGGAAATGCATTTTATACAGAGCATCCATGGAAACTTGTGAGCCGTCTGTAGACAATGCAGAATGTTGCTGCTAGATTCATACCTCTCAACCTTTCATCCCCCAAATGTGGAACATAGCCTCTCAAAATGTGGAACAAACAGGCAAAATGTGGGACGCTTCATCAAATCTTTAAGAAGCTCAGAACACAGTTTAAATGTGTGCCTTTGTGGTCACAAAATTTGTTGTTAATTGAATAATCTATTTTTCACATTATTTACTGTGGACTTTTGTTTTAAAATCTTAATATTGAATGTGGGACACATCCTCCCATTGTGAAATGAGGCCTTTGTGAAGTGAAATGAGGAACTGCTCTTCGTAATGTGGGACAGCTGAGAGGTCTGGCCAGATTAACTGGGGTGGGTCCTATGGATAACATTTCTCTAGATATTTTTTGCATTGTTTGTTAGTGAGGTGGCACCTCCGTTTCAAAACGCTTGCTTGATTTCAAAGCCCTGCTCGGGTTGGTCTCTCCATACATCGCTAAAATCTATGTCCCAGATAGGTTAGTTAAGATTGTTGTGTGGAAATTTGCTTGAAGTCCCAGTGGCCAGACTCAGTTCCTTGGTGGGGGTTTGCAGTTATGTAATGCTCTCCCCAAGGGTGAGAGAACAAAATTTCAAGAACAGAATTTGAAGCAGCAATGCATGTTATCGGTGAAAATGTTGACCTGTATTTTTGTATTCTATTTTAGATTGTTCCTTAGCTTTGGTCTTTTACAATATCTTTTCCCCCCATTTTTGAGTTTGCTTTAGCACGTTTTTATTTATTTGAAATAATAAAAGGAGCACTCCTTGTAGTTCATTTCAGCTTCAGTTCGGTTCCATTTTTATTCAGGATGAAAACCGTTGAACAGAGCTTGTTTACAATGATGTCCTGTTAAGGCAGACCTACTGATCACATGCCAGCGTGTTACAGTGTATTACAGACATAAATAATGCTATATATTTCAGTAAGGCTTGGTCCTTGTTTTCATCAGTATTCTCTGCTGTTTTTTTTAACACCACTTTCTTATGACTAACCTGAACTGGCATGCGGCAGACACTGCCCCCTGACCTTATGGGATAATTGGTAACAAAAACAGCTGAGAATACTGATGAAAACCTGAGATAGCGGTTATAAATCACTAGAGTGATTTCAGCCAATCTGCATGCAGAGCCACTGTACCTCTTACAGTGTGCTTTTGTGGGGGACCGTTAGGGGAGAGCGCATAAGTAAATTTTTAAAAAAAGGGCTCTAAACCTATTATATATCAATCAAACTTAACTCGAGTAATTTATAATAAGTTAATAGGACCACCGAGGGGTGTCTCTTATGGTGTAAGAGATGCACCTCGTGAGGCTTGGGCAGACAGAACAGCTTCGCTTTGTAGTTCTCTTACCCAAACCTCTCGACTACCTTAGTGTCCTTTTTGTATTAAGGAATCCAGAACTGCATGCTGTACACCAGGTGGCTTCTTACCAGGGTCTTATAAAGCGACAGAATTATTTCCCCCTTCCCTGCTGGTCACCCCCCTTTTAATACATCCCAGTATTCTCCTGCTCCCCCATGACAGCAGTCACACACTGCTTGTCATGCTTCAGTGACTTGTCCATTATGATTCCCAAGCCCTTTCCCTCTTTGACTGCAGCAAAAGGGGTCCCACACACTTTGTGGCTTTTACCTCTGTTTTTCCTTCTGCAAGTGTAGCATCTTGAATTCGGCTATACTGAATCTGAGATTCTAGGGTCCAGCAAAATAGCCAGCTTGTTCACTTCCTCATGAACAAAGCCACTGGTTTTCATTTTTTATTGGAAAACCTGTCAAAATTCCAGAATTTGCACTGGCTGAACACTGGTAAAGTAAAAAAAAAAAAGAATTTCATGGAATTTGGCATTTTATACCAGATCAGTAAATCTACAGAGCTTGATTTTTTTTTCAATTGCTTCCTGTGCTGTTTTCATTTGACTTCATGTAATGCTCTGTACATTAAGCTTTCTTTTATTCTAATCATTTAAAGCCATCCTGAAAGAATGACCATAGAAATTCCAGTAACATTTGGAAATTAGACTAACAATCACTGGTGCGGCTCCTAGAATTTCAAGTCTTGAAAACAGAATCTCATATTTTAATTGACGTAAATCACTAGCCTTGTTCATGAAGCCCCCCCCCCACCCCCACACACCCACCCCCATGGTAGTTCATCACCATGGCCTTTCATCGGTGCACTAAAGCAGCTTGCCGGAGACTTTAGATCATTGATGAAAATATTGAGCAGCAGTGGCTGCAGCTCAGACTTCTGAGGGACACCGATTGGTACACCTCTTCACTCTAACTAGTGCCCATCCAGCACAACCCTTGTTTCTTCTCCTAAGAGGAGCACGAGAGTGGATATGATTGAGACCTGTAGGTACCTCACGGAGGCTGACAAGGTGCAAGCGTGAAGTCTCTTTCAGTGGAGGAGGAGTACCAGAACACGGGCAAACTGCGAAGCTAGAGGAAGGGAGAGTTTAAGAGGGATGTGAGAAAACACTTCATCACAGAAAGGGTGGTGGATGCCTGGAACAGCCTGCCGGAAGAGGTGGTAGGGGCAAAGACAGGGAGGAGCTTAAAGCATGCATGGGATTGGTCCATGGGTGTTTCTAAATGGAGGAAAGGGGAGGGAGGGAGGGACAGCAGTGACCAGTTAGGGTCCAGGGTGTAGTGTTAGGCAGGGAAAATAGGGCAGACTACATGGGTCGACCAGTCCTTTTCTGCCGACAGATTATGTTTCTGTCCCCAGTTACAAAGATGTGAACCCTTAGGCCCCAATCAGTGGAAAAACAACATGTGTGAATTGTTGAAATAACTTACTTTTCTGGAATATTTATTTTTATCTGATTGATCCTGTGACCCCCCCCCCCCACCTGAAAACATCCTGGGGCAGCTCCACACTACACAGAACAAAGATGGAATGCCATTTCCTGTCACAACTCTTTCAGTTTGGGACTGTAAGTCCAGGAGAAACCAGGTAACTAGCTGGGGAGGTGGGCAGAAGTGGGGTATAGTCATTATGGAGGATAAAGAGGTTAACGACAACAAAAAAAAGAAGAAAATTAGCAATAGAGGGGAAAAAAATAGTCAATGAAATTCTGTCTTTCACGACTTACTTTGCGTAAAAAAATAAATAAGAGAATTGTTTTTTTGGTTTTGTTTTGTTTTTATTGGTTTCTTTTTCAGGTCTCAAGCCCAGGAAGAGTCTGCAGAACAGCCCAGTGCATCCGCTAGCTCTCCGGAGCATCAATCAGAGGCGCAGGAAACAAATCCGGAAGGGGAAGAGGAAGGAGCACAAGAGGAGGGGGAAGGAGAGGCTGTCTTGATGGAGGAGGACCTTATCCAGCAGAGCCTGGATGAATACGATTCCGGACGCTACAGTCCCCGCCTCCTGATGAACAATGAACTGCCGATCGATGGCCATATCGTAGAGCCAGAGGAGGACCTAGTGAGACTGATGCTGGCCCGGAAGCAGTTGCAAGTCACAGGTGCTGTTAAGAATTCTCATTGTGTCTGAAGAATAAGCACAAGAAAACACTATCATTTTTCGTCACCAGAGCAAAAGAATTGTGTCTTTGGTTTTGGTCTTTGGTCTCCGTTTGAATTCACAGGGCACAAAACTTCTGAAATGACTTTTTTTTTTTTTTAATTTCAGTTTACACTTGTATTCCCAAACCACCCACAACAACTCGGGCACCACCCACCTAAGGTGGGACTAATCAAGTAGCCAGGTGGCCGATTACCACTAAAGTAATTTGGCTACCAGATTTTGAAAGTCATTGGCCACCTGCACACATAATGATTTTTCCCTTACAGTGGGTGTAATGCTGAATAGAATCTTAAAAATGGTGGCCACTACAAAAATATGGTTTGGCTACCACATTTTGAAAGCTAGTGGCTACTCTGTCACTAGCCCACAAACAAATTTGTTCTATCCTGTATCCACTGTCTTCTTCCCCTCACACACACACACACACACACACTACTCTGGAGCCCTACCGATGTCAACAGGGGCTTCCTGTCTTGCTCCTACATGGTAAGTCCCTGATTGTTGTCATGCTTTCCAGCTGCAGAGGGCAGCAGAGATGACATGGAGGGCCATCTGATCTGTGTGTTTTTTTTTTTCTTAACTTTGTTTTTATTAGAAAACAGTCACTTTTTGTCCACTTTAAAAATTCCTAGTCTACTATAAAAGCATATATAGAGAGTAAAAAACAAAAACAAGGCGCTGTGTCAGCATGTGGTCTAAACGCAAAACAAAATGGTTATATTAAATGCACACAAAATAGAAAATAGAGTTAAATATTCACGTTTCGACCTTTGGTCTTCTTCAGGAAATGTCTAAAAGAAAAAATATATATATATATATATATAAATAAAATATTATACTGGGCTTGTTGCACCGATACAGTTAGAGTGAAGCTGCACTTGATGTTAAAGTTCAGATGTTGAGAGTTTATAACTTTGGAGCTGTTCAATGGAATTCCATGAAATTTGGCATGCGTGATCTCTTGTGGTAGTCTCTTGACCTGCCTAATTTGGTGGGAATCCATCCAGTGGTTTCTGAGATGTAAAGTGTTGAAAAAACAGACAAATTGGGATTTTTTTGACAGTTCTTTGTCATCCTGTAGCTCAGGAACGGTTTAATGTTGTAGGCTGAAACTGTCAGGGTAGAAAGCCCTTGGGTCATGGATGTGCCGTTTGAAAGTTTGGTGAAAAAGTAATAATCTGTTCAAAAGTTATTAAAGTTTTAAATTTCCCATTATTTCCTATGGGAAAAGTGGTGTTTAGCACGAAAGTAAGATTTGCGCAAATTAGGGCAGTGTGTGAAAATCTGAGTTTCGCATGCATGATCAAGGTGCGAAAATAAGACTTTCACAAGTAACCTGGTGCTAAAATCTGACTTTCACAAGTGTTCTTTTTTTTTTGTAATGCAGAGTCCTTGCATCAGAATTTGCATAATTTTGATGCAGGATGTTGCCTCCCCCCCCCTCCAAATTCCTATTTTTGGCACTGACATCGGGTGCCCAATCCCCTATGTCAGTGTGTATTTCTCCCCTCCCCCCCCAAACTATTGTGGCACACTGGGAGCCCACCCCAGTGTGCCCAGATTGTTTTTAATTTGATTTATTTAAAAATCTTTCTGACACCGGGATGCCCACTCCTGGTGTCGGGGAACTACAGACCAGTCAGTCTTACCTCAGTAGTGGGCAAGATTATGGAGACACTCCTTAAGGAAAGGATAGTGCAACACCTGGAATCCATAGGAGCACAGGATCCAAGACAGCATGGGTTTACAAAAGGAAGGTCCTGTCAAACTAATCTCATAGATTTCTTTGACTGTGTAACCAGAGTGGTGGACCAAGGGGGAGCAGTTGATGTTGCCTACCTTGACTTCAGCAAAGCTTTCGATACTGTTCCACATAGAAGATTGATTAATAAGCTGGGTAGGCTCGGGGTTGGTCAGACGTTGGTCAGCTGGGTGGCAAACTGGTTCACGGGCAGAAAACAGAGTGGTGGTAAACTGTATACAGTCAGAAGAGATGCAAGTCACAAGTGGAGTACCTCAGGGATCAGTCCTGGGGCCAGTATTCTTCAACATCTTCATCAGTGACATTGCAGTTGGACTGGAGGGTAAGGTTTGTTTGTTTGCAGATGACACCAAGATCTGCAACAGAATAGATGATCCAGATGGGGTGGGCAGAATGAGAAGAGGTCTGGATAAACTGGCAAAGTGGTCAGAAGAGTGGCAACTGGGGTTTAACGCAAAGAAGTGCACGATCGTGCACATAGGGAAGAGAAACCCTGAAGCCACCTATAGGCTGGGAGGGGAGTTGCCGGCAGTCACAAGGGAAGAAAGAGACTTGGGCGTCATTATCACCAATGACCTGAAATCATCCAAGCAGACCACTGAAGCAGTAGGTAAGGCTAGAGGGATGTTTGGATGTATTAGTAGGGGTATAACAAGTCGGAAGAGGGAGGTAATAATCCCTCTTTACAAGACACTGATTAGGCCCCATCTGGAGTACTGCGTGCAGTACTGGAGGCCACACCTTCACAAGGACATTAACCAAATTGAGGCAGTCCAGAGAAGGGCAACCAAAATGGTGCAGGGACTGCATCAGAAGACATATGAGGACAGATTAACGGAGCTCAATATGTATACCCTAGAGCAAAGGAGGGAGAGAGGTGATATGATCGAAACATTCAAACACCTTAAGGGCATTAACAAGGTGAAAGAGTCTAACATGTTTCAATATAAGAAAAATAGCAGGACAAGAGGACACAGCATGAGATTAGAGGGAGGCCGATTAAGGGGTAATGTGAGGAAGTTCTTTTTCACAGAAAGGGTGGTGGATGCATGGAACGGCCTACCTCAGGAAGTGGTGGATATGAATACAGTGCAGGGCTTCAAACAGGCATGGGATAGGCATAAGAGAGCAATACAGATGAGTATGAATAGATAGGCCATTGACAGAGCAAAGGCCAATGGCACATTCATAAGGTAGAAAAAGGAATGGGCAGACTGGATGGGCCTTGCGGTCCTTATCTGCCATCAACTTCTATGTTTCTATGTCCTGAGCTCACTTATGCAGCACACTGGGAGCCCACCCCAGTGTGCCCAGATTAATTGTTTTTTTTTTTTTTTTTTATGTTTCCGACACCGGGATGCCCACTCCTGGTGTCGGATGTCTCCCCCTAGCCCACTTCCATTACCAACAGAGGTACCCAGTCCCCCTGTCGGCATCATGTATGCCCCCCCAAAAAACGATTGTATGTGCCCACCCCAGTGTGCCCAAATGTATTTTTTCCTTATATCCTGTTAAAGAAAACTGTCCTGCGTCAACTTTTTTTAACCTGTAAAAAGAAAATGGTCCCTCGTCGTCTTCCCATCCCCTCCTCACTTTCACCTCGCACCTCACTTCCCCCATACTTACCGTCTGGAGGTCGGGATTGGTGATCTTCTGTGGACCGGGGACACATCTGCATTCTTCAAAGCCGAACTGCAATCTGAGGAATCGAGGTAAGCTGTATAATGGTAGTCAGTGGAGGGGGGAGGCTTTCAACTTATGCTGATATTGCGGCCAAGTTTAGGAATTTTTGCACCAAATTTTCAGCTTGGCGTTCTTGAAACCCCACGTTGTGAGCACTGACACTGTTATTTTGTTTCTCAGTCCCGAAAAGTGATTTTACAGTCACTGCACAGAATCACCTTTCGGGACCGATTCACAAAATGACAGTGCCACTGTTCACAAGGTGGGGTCCCAGAAAGTCGATGTTGCAAATTTGGTGAACAGAATTCTCAAATTTGACTGGGTTGCTAGCGTGCGTTGAGCAGCTTCTATACATGCTCATAACTTTGCCAATTTTTGATATTTTCACTTCAGATTTTCAACATTGCCATTTTTTCACACCTCCTTATGAACAGTACAGCTGTCATTGTGCACATCTTGTGCAGAACATGTTTTCACACCTGTGGCACAGAATGGCGCTGTTGCTTTACGAAATCAACTTTTGGGATGGATTAACAAAATCACAGTTGCACAGTTCATGAGGGAAGGTCCTAAAATGTTAATGTTGAAAATTTGGCAAAAGAAATTTCAGAAAATGACCGCGCTAAGAGTGTACATTGCGCAGTTTCTATGCATGCTTAAAACTTCACCAGTTTTCCTGTTTTTACTCCAGATTTTTAAGATTGGCATTTTTTCACACCACCTCATGAAAAGTACAGCTGTCATTTTTCAAATCCTACTAAAAATGTTTTCCCACAACTGTGGCGAAAAACGGTGTTACAGTTACATGGCATTACATTTTGACAGGGATTTGAAAGTTTCCTGTACTAGCTATATGTGGTGGTGTGCTAAGAAGGTTACATTGAACATTTGGGGTGAAAATCATTTCAGATGGCACGGTTATGACTGTTTGTTGCTATCTGTCTGTGCCTGCCGGTAACTTTATGTGTAAAAGCGCAGGGGCCAGAGACCCCTGTGTTTCCACAGCTACATAACCCTGCACACCCACCGTCACATATGAACACTGTTCTATCTGGAAGGAGGGGTGGGCGGACCTTGCGCTCCCACAGTAAAATGAGGATACAATTATACTGTCTGAAAAAGAAGGGAAATTCTTTGCAAAAAAACTCTGTTAATGCATCAGTTAGGGTGAATACCACAGCAACAAAAGCAGGGAAATGAGGCCCTACCCTCAGGCCCCACCCTTATCACCCTGTTTCCCCCATCTCTCATTTCCAGATCAACAGGTGTTGGGGTGCGCCATTGGGTCATTAGGCCTAACTTTCACCCCATCGTCTATAGCGTGTGGGTTGTTTACATGTGGAATAGTGTGAGAGTTGGACCTGACGACCCAGTGGCACACCCCAACACCTGTTGGTGTGTGGAGGAATGGGGGTAGGGTGTTGTAGGGCATTAGGGTTCATAACCCTGATGCCTCATTTCCCTGCTTTTGTTGCTGTGGTATTCACTCTAACTGATGCATTAACGGAGTTTTTTGCAAAGTACATATATATATGTGTGTGTGGAAGAATAGAAAAAGGAACAGGGAGAAGGAGAGAAGACAGAGATACATAAGAGGAGAAAAAAAGAGAAGAAAGGAAGAGAAGAAGGGGAGGGTGGTTCGACCTCAAGTGACAAAGTCTGGATATTTGTTTAACTGACAAGAGTACCCATTTGTGCTTAGTTCAAATGGGGGGGGGGCCTGTCCAGAAACATATATCTCATATGTTCTATCGTATAGAACTCTAACATTATTTTCTGCCACCCTTCGAGTGTAGGGGTTCTGTCTGTATGCCAGAGTCTCTTGATGGCTTTGGCAGCCAAAGCTGAAATTAATAACAGTTTTAGGGTGTAATTTTGCAAATTACTGCCATCTGGAGGGACTGCCGAGAGGAGGAGAGAAGAGGTAATCTCTCCTGGACAATCAAAAATTGCTTCAAGTTCCCGTATGACTACCTGCCAAAATGGTTGAAGGTGAGGACGGGTCCAAAATATGTGTGCCTAGTTTGCTTGAAGCCGGCCACAGCCTCACCACCAGAGTCCTTCTGCAGACCTGGCATATTTAGCCACAGTATCTGGTGTGTGGAAAACCCTATATCTGCATTTCCAAGAATATTCTCTTCAATACATGGCAGAGGTCGGTCTGTAAGCAGAGGTAAGCGAATTTATGCCAGGTGTCAGTGGTATTTTAGGGTCCAATTCAGTGTTCCACCCTTGCAGAATAGCAGCAGTGGTTTTGGTGGAGGTGTCTTGCAGTGCCTGGTATAAGTGGCCTGTGAGGTGTGTCCACGTTTCACCTTAAAGGTAAGATGCTAGCATGTAGAGAAGGTTGGGGAATTTTTCTGGTAGCCGAGTGAAGCCTTCATCCCTCTCCCCTGTCTGAGCATTCCATGGTTCCCGAGGTGGATGGGCGGAATCCCGTCATTCCATCGGGGGTGAATACTGCTCCACTTTAGGCCCACCAACCACCCCATACCCATTCTTTTGTCGATGGCTACAGGCTGTGCCATTCTGTTGGGGGGGGGGCAGTTTGCTTGGTCACCCATGAGATCAGTGCCACGCAACCCCCTGTCGTAGGAGGCACTCATACAGTGAGCAATCCATCACCCTCCCCATGGGGCCAGCATACGATCCCTCCTCATCCTGCTTTAGTCCTGGGGGGGGGTCAGGATTGGGACTTGATTCCAGGTCTCTTATGTGGCAGCATGATGCATCAAAGGTGGGCATCACCTAGATGATTGCCAAGGTGTGTTTTACATATGCATTCTGTCTGAAGACGAGAAATGGCTGGAGATTCCTGTCGGACAGCCTTTGAATCCAGACTTCATTTTCAGTAACAGCTGTTCTAACCCCAGTAATACTCGGGTATTCATAACTGTATGCAGTCTTCCTCCTAAGTAGAACTGCCCAGAGAGAATTTGGAACATATGCAAATGATGGAATCTTTTGCATGAGCCACTTTTCAAATGCTGCCTTATACTAACTGCCTTAGTTCTAAACCCTTCAGATTTCTCTCTCTGCCTGACAAGTCTAGATGCTCACAGATTCTCTCCTCTTCATCATCTTGTTCTGACGTGAGAAACCTTACAGAATATAAGTATTCTTGAACATTTCTTTTGCTGCCTTTTACTTTTGTAATTTTAAATAAACCTGTAGTTTTAGTGTTTAAATTGTAAGTTTTATTGCTTTTACATTCAGACTGTCTTTTAAAATGAAAAAGAAGACTGGTGATCCCGGTTTCAAATTCTGTATTCTGTGTGGTGAAATTCTGTTCAGTTCCTTTTGTCTGCCCGTCTGGACATAAACATTAAAAGCAGAGTGAAATCTTCATTTCATGTCCTGTAATAACTATTGAAAAATGCCTGGAATATGGCAAAAAAAGAAGAAAAAGTAAAACTTTCACCATCTAAGGGTCCCTCCAGCTCTGACCAGCTGACTCCCTAAATTACTGTGGGTGAAACGGTTTGAAACCACAACAACTAATGTAAACTGCTACCCCTGAGATGGGTATAAAAGCAGTTCTCGAGAGGCTTGCTGAACTGGCTGATTATCTGGTTCCCTCTAAGAAATCAAATAAAACTAAGCACACAGAACCCCCTGATAGACAGTATATGGGAACTTCTGTGCTTGCTAGAAACCTGCCAATTCCTGCAGATTGTTACCTATGGACTGTGGTGAAGCCCACCAGGATGAGGTACAGTGTCTCAGGCTTACTGTATCACTAAAGGGATTAATTCCCACTGAAACGGTATAATTTACTGCAGTAACATTACTGCAGAATTTGGTAGCACAATGCTTCATTCTGGTGGTTTTTCACTGTGAATGAAAGTGTGAAAGTTGTAAACTTTCCTAAAAAAAAAAAAAAAAAACCCAAAAAAACCAAAAACAAATCTGAAGATATGCCTGGAATGACTTGAGAAAACACTAGGTTTACAAGTGCTGTGTACTTCTCAGCAGCAGACCTCTGCACAGCAGCTTGTCTCCCTGATCAGTCGTCCCATTATCTGGAGGAAGACTGTGTGATTTCATGGAATGTTTAGGGTTTTTACCAAAAAAAAAATTAAGATTATCCCTCACTCTTCACATTTGTGAGAAATGATTGGGCTGACACCCACTAAAAGCTTCGCCTTCCTGTGAATAAATTAATTGGGGAAGACACTTTAAAGATTTTACAAACTCTAAGTTGTCCCCCCCTTGAAAAGAGGATGTATAAGAAACATCAACTAGACAGGGAGGGAACTCGGTTTATTGTCTCATCCTATACATTAAGGAGTAGTTGAAGTAACAGCCTGTGACAAGGCAAAGAGATCCCTGGCATCCTACTCTCCTAACACGGATCCCAGGAAAACTGAAATACTTCCAGGTCCATGTTACTCCCCTGCCAGATATAGCTGAAACTACTAAATTTGGTTTGGAAGCAGCCAAATAACAGTTTAAATGGCTGCTGCTAGATGGATAGTAAATACAGTGGTTCAGAGGGGGTTTGCCTGGTTGTGAGTCACCAACCTAACTCGGTATTCCCAAACCAAGGCTATGGATTCCAAGTTGAGGTTAATTCCTCTTTAGAGAAAAGATAAAAGTAAGAAAAATGGATGAATACACCACAGTAAGCTACTTTTGTTGCATCAGACTAGGGCTGTTCTTCAGTATCAGCAATACCTACAGCAGGGGTATTCCAGACACCACAGACAAGTGATCATGGATGTAGTAATCAGGGAATGTCTCTGGGTTCAAATCCCCCCCCCCCCAAAAAAAGTTTTCAATCCATCTACAGATGTAGAGAAAGAAAATTTTGAGAAAAAGAGGTTCAAAACCAGTTACTGTCAAAGACAGAGAAGTCTGTCGTGGTATAGCGGATGGGGAGTGGTAACCTGTCTTAGAGGGTACTAAGCAGGCATCTGACAAAGCCAAAGTTCAAAATGGTGCTTTTGGCACTGATTCTGCCAACACTCCTAAGAAAGGTGAAGGTTTGGCATCAGCAGACTTAAAGTATTTCCACATCCCCATAAGCACAGAAAGTACCTCAGATTCAGATCCCCATTAGGTCATTCTATAACAGTGTGCACAGTGGTTGTAGCACCTTCAAAGACAAGGTGCCACAACTTCTTCCTGTATCTAGAGGATTGGCTGTGGTTGCAAAGTCACCCCAGCAAGTGGATCTGCAACTCCCCTAGGGGCTCATGGATTCTAGGTTTCTCTGACAAATCTAGAGGCAGTTTGTCGCTCAGCCTGCTCGGGCACTACAGTTCGTAGGAGAAGAGCTTAATACCTTGTGAGACAGGACTTACTTGCCTACAAGCAGGACAAGAAGTATTCCACTGATAGTGGTTTCATTCATCCTGGATGAAAGGAATAAATAAATTTAAAAAAACTGCAGAACAGTTTCTTCAGCTACTGCACATGGCATCTGCCACTGGCGCAGTCTTGGAATCGAGGTTACAAATTACTGTTCAGTTTCACCTCAGGATTCACTGGTGTCAGAGAAAGGACCCTCTGTCATAACCAATTTTACAGGTCTCCAGTGGAGAAAAAGACTAAACCAATCTAATGGAAGGAGTTTATTTTTCAGCAAAAAGCTCCATCAGTTGTCTGATAACAGTTGGCTGGAAGTATAGCCTAGAGCAGGGGTTCTCAAATAGTGAGGCCAGCCTCCCTGGGGAGGCCCCAACCTGTTCCAGGGGAGGCTCAAGCAAGTCTGAAAAAGTACTGTATTTAAATTTTGAGTTTTATATATTTTGTGTGAAGAGTTGATGCAAACTGAAAGAGGATAAAAGTAGGTGAATTAAATGTATTTACTAATAGGTGACAAGGGAAGGTGAATGAAAGGCTGATTTCAGGCGTACCCGGGGAAGGGTAGGGAGTGAATAAATTTCAAAAGGCAACTGCAAAACAATCAAGAAATACACAGTGAACAATAGTGCAAACAAATATGAATAACAAACTAATAATGAGTGGTGTTAATTGATAAATTTGTAGCCTGATGGCAGAACAGCCCAAATACAAGGGTTGAGCATAGAAATGCTAACAGCAATAGCAGGGAGGAGCAAAGTAATCCCTGAGAAGTTGTGTAGGAGCAGGGAAGGATGGGGAGAGACAAAGCATGTAAGAAGGTTATTTTATATAGAGAGGAAACAGAGAAAGTAGTCTGACCCATGAAGGCACTGCAACAAGGGGTAACAATGGTTCAAGAATGAAAATAGCAGAGTACGTAGGTTGGCCTGTTTGGGGTCACAATAAACTGAATAATAATATTTATTTATTTTATTTATTTGTTATTCAGATAACACCTTTGAGCACAGGAGCTCTTTTCAAAGGTTCCACGTCAGTATAACACAAATAACTGAATGTGAGCCAAATACTCATAGGGGTTTCAATTTAGTCATGGTGTACTGTGCAAAGTACAGTATGTTATTTTTCTCTGGGGAGGCCCAAGATTGTTTCAATTTTTGGGGAGGCTCAAAATCTTTTCCATGGATTTGGGGAGGCTCACTGTGACAAAGTCTGAGAACTATTGGCCTAGAGGTTACGGGAACGAGGTGCGAACAAACTTGATACATCCAGCAGACCAGACCTGAGTTTGATTCTCACAACCTCCGCTTGCATACTGTGAGACTCTGAGCAAGTCACTTAACCGCCCAGTGCTCCCAGGTCACCCCTGAAAACAGACATTTGTGCCTAGTGGGCCTTACCTGGTTACCAAAGACTAATATTAAAAAAAAAATTAAATAAACGGAGACATCTTGACTTGAGTGTGGCCCCACCTGGGAGTTCACACCTCCCATGGCACATAAACCTGCTGGGGCTAAGTGTAATGTTACTGGCACTAAAGGTTTTACATAACTACTACAAGGAGGGGGGTACAGATCCGCAGTACCACCACAATGTAGTGCATAAACATTTCAGGAGGGACAAGGTTAAGCCCTCCCTGGACGGGATTCATGAAAATATGGGCTCTATCATACTCAATGGGCCCTTTCAGGATATTCATCTGCCACTGCCAGGTAAGAACAATACATTGGCAGATACTTCAACTCAAATCAGCCAGACCCATCATGAATGGGTCTTAAACAGTCAGGTGGTGCAAGTTATCTTCAGCAGGTGAGCCACCACAGAGGTTGACTTGTTTGCATCCCACCACCACAACCACCACCTGTCATAGTACTATGACAGACAGCCAGATCTGGGAACAATTCCCCTGAATGCTCTGGCTTTGAGTTGGCAGGGAAGCAAGTGCATCTTTCTTCTTTTTTTCTTCCTTCTGGTATACAGAGCAATTTTCTCAAGCTCAGGTCCCAGTCAGCATCAATAATCTTGATATCACTAGAATGGGCCAGACAGACATGTCTGTCTCTCTGCTACCCTCCATGCTGGGGCCCGAACCAATATACCTTCCCTCGGAGGCACAATCTGATGACCTCCTATCAGGAGGCTTCTGTATCCAAACCTCGGATCACTCACGTTCAAGGCATGGCTCTTGAGTACCTTTGGTATAATATGCAGGTTTACATCTTTCTCAGAGTGTCTTAAGCATGTGATGTGGTTACAGGAAGCTTTCCACTAAAAAAAAATCTATGCTTCAGAATGGGAAAAAGTTTTACGATTGGTGTTCAACCAGGAAATTGATCCCAGAACATGCTGGGTCCCAGCTGTCTGACTATTTTATCTATTTACAGTCATTGGACTGGCTATCCTGTACCCTTAAGGTCCACCTGGTTGCAGCATCTGCTGACATATTAGTTGAACAAAATGTTTTTATTGCTTCGGATCCTAGCTACAAAAGGCTCTTTATGGGCCTAGCACATATCAACACAGGCTGGTGTTCCTGTTGTGCTGGTCTATCTTACTTATTTGCTCTTACTGGGCTTGCTAGTCCAGTACCTTAAATGTCCACCTGGCTGCAGCATCTACTTACACTTCAGCTGGACAGAATGTTTTTCAGGCCTCGGACCCTATCTTCAAAGGGTTCTTTAAAGGCCTGTCCCATTTGCACCCCCTCACAAGGGACCGGTGCCAGCATGTGGCCTAGATGTGTGTATAGTTTGGCTCATGGGTCCCCCTTTTTGACCCTATGTCTTCAATTTATTCGAAATATGTAAAAAAAAAAAAAAACTTTCCTGTGGTAATCACTTGACAAAAGAATCAGTGAGCTGAAGTCTCTCTGAATTGAACAGGTCTATATTTCATTCCACAGAGACAAAGTTGTCCTGGGAACAAACAGGAAGTTTCCTTTTAACATGACCCCTAATTATCATTTCAACCAAATCATTATCTTACCCGTCTTTTCAGGGTTTTATTTAACTCTAAAAATTGATTAGCATTTTGCTCATAGAAGTTCTAAAACATTGTGAAAATGCATAGCACTTGCCTCACTGTGTTTAACAAACCTAACACTGCTAGAAAACCTATATAAATGCTTTCTGTACAGTTAGTATTGTCCCAAGAAAAAAACTGCTAATCAATTATTTAAAACCCTGCTTTTTCACTGAACACTTTAGTCCTGCTGAAAAAAAGTCTTCATAGTCTGGACGTCAAAGGAGTTTAGCTACTTTTTGATAGCCACTAAAGCCCTTAGGCAGGACAGAAAACAGCTGTTCCTGACCTATGGGAATGTGAGAAAGGATAACCCAGCATCAAAGAAGGTCCACTTAATACTGGATAGTACAGTATAACCAGTTTGGTACTCTAAGGCTGGAAAGGAGCCCCTTGTGGGTGGAAGGCCATTCCACAAGCGACACAGCTGCTACCATAGCAGCTGTCAGGGATGTTTCCCTGTGAATCTCTAAAGCAGCTACCTGGAAACCAGTACACAACTTTACGAAGCATTACCCTCTGGATAATTTGTCCAGGGGTGATGCCAGATTCGGCACAGCAGTCCTGCAAAGTCTGTTCCTAAGATAGGGTTCTGTGCCCACCTCCAAAGGCACTGCTTGGTAGTCTGCATACAATTATGAATACCTGAGTATTACTGGGGTTAGAAGAAAAAATTGCTTACCTAGTAATCTTGTTTCTTTCAAGTGATACTCAGGTATTCATAACTTCCCACCCTGCCTCCCCTTCTGGAACCTTCAATCTCTGCACTCCTGAATACTGTGCTCTCAGGGGCATAAATGCCATTTCTAGGGACATGGATATGTTGTTCATCCACACTCATTGGCAGTATCCTTGCCGCTTTAAATCTTGCCGGAAGGTCTTCAAGCTTGCTCCTCCCACCCACCCGGGTGGTATAACTCTCGGCTCCGCCCCATGACGCCAGATCTTCCTTACCGCTTGGAAGCTCAGGTTCCCTCCTTAACGCTCTGCGTTTGTGACTGGTTCCTATTTCTCCGTTTGCGGATTTAAAAATAATATTTTGCAAAAAGACTTCAGTCTTCGACCGCGCCGCGATGGATAATCGACCGATTTCGGAGATGCCCATGCGGGCAGAAGATGTCTCGGACGGATCCACACTCACGGTGTTCTACTGCTTAGGCCTTGAGCACGACCCGCAGGCTTGCGACCTGTGCTCATCTTTCTCGCCCTCGCCTCAAGACCGTGCTGTCTTATTGCAACTGGGCCGCCCCGAGAAGCGCTTCTCCGGTGAAGTCCAAGGAGGCTCAGTTACGGTGTCCGCGGGCGCGGTTCATGGATCAGCTCGAGCGATGGTCGCCTCAAGAGGAGGCGGCGCGGGCCAGATCTTCCTCGGCCGCGCATTTATCCCGCCTTCTGGGTTCTTCCTACACGGCTTCCTTTAGGAGCTTTGTCTGTCCCTTCCACTAAAGGAGAAGGGCTCGTGCCTGCTGGACCTTTTTCTCGGTCCAAAAGAGGGACAAGGGTAAGTCCCTCCGTCGACGCTCTGGGAGCGGGAAAGGTCCCTCTCTCGGCCGCCGACCGCCGGCTTCGGGTCGACTGGCTGCTTCGCCACTGGCCTCACGGGTGTCCCTGGCCAGGTCAGTTGACCGAGACTCTACTGATGAAGTCGAGATTTTTCTCGACCCATTGGACGGGCTGTCGCTTTAGCAGCCGAGATTCCTCTCCTCGTTCCCCGGGGAGTTGAGGATCCCGTGGCTCGCCTGTGCCTCCGTTCCAGAGCCCTCGATGGACCTTCTCAGCCGAGGGGAGTGCCGGTTCCGCCGACACCTCCCTGCACCGACCCCGAAATTCCGGGACTCTCGGTCTCGGTCTCGACCTCTTCGCTCCAGCCGTTCCCACCGTCTATAGGCGGTCTCGGTCGGGTATCAGCGTAAGCGGCGTTGCCGCTGGCTCCTCGGTTCTCCTCTCTCGGATGAGGGGAGGCTTCGCCAGAATTACGCCGATTGCACGAGGACCTTATGTTGCAACAGCCCTCCTGGCCGGGAATAAGCCGATCCGCGCCTTCCCCGCCATTATGGCTGTCACCGAACGCCGACACAACCCCCCGACTTGCCCGAGGAGCCTATACCCAGGCCGGTTGTTCGGCCAAACCAGCTGCTCCATCGTATCGTGTGGAACCTCCGCCTCCACAGCCACCATCTGGGGCTCCACCAAGGATTCTCGGTCGGCTAAAGGGTTTTACCCATCGGCTGTCAGTACCCTCATCCCCGACCGACCCCGCAGGTGGAAGGGTGGCTCAGGCCAGAGGCAGCTCTGAGGACTCTTCCAGTCCGAAGATGATTCCTCCTTCTTCTCCGATTGGACTTGGAGTCTTCAGGTCAGCCAATGGGACGATAGCCCGCCGTCCTTCCTAGGACTGCTTCGCTCATCTCGAGTCTCACTGATGGAGCTCGAACTGCTTCAACGGGCCAGGTATCCCTCACGGAGATTCTGGACCGAGGGATTCTCCGACGGAGGCCTTTCCGGTGGCCGAGGCCATAGTGGGTCCAGCACTGGAACTTTGCAGCGCCCTGCTTCCTGCCCTGCGCCTTGCCAGGATGGCCAGGAAGTATCGCGGTCCCTACCGGTTCCTTGTCCGGTTTTCGAACACCCTCTGCTGAGGGTTGGTTACCGACAGCTGCCGCCACCGCAACGCCAGGATGTGGACAAACCTCCTGACAAGGAGTCCAAGAAATTGGACTATGTCGGGCTAAAAGTCTACGCCATGCCCTCTCTCTCGGGCTCTTCGCCAGGCCAGTTCGCCGCCCTCATGGCACATTTTTTCTCATGCCCTGTTGGGCTCCCTGGATGAGGTCATCCTCATCTTCCCGCCGATCTGCAGACTACGGTTAAGCAGGTGCGGGACCAGGCAGGGCAGTGGCCAAACAGCAGCCCAGACTGCTTTGGATGTAGGGGACTCATGTGCCAGATCGGGTGGCGGCCGCGAGTGGCTATGCGTCATGGGCTTGGCTGAGGATATCCACCTTTACCTGATACCCAGCACAAGTTGGCGGATGTTCCCTTTTGGGACTGACCCTTCGGCCCTGGGGTGGAAGGTCACCTGCAGAGGATCGAGAAGTCCAATGCCACCTTGGACTCGGTCTCTTCCGCTCAGAAGGACAAAGGCCCAAACCACAGCCTAAGCCCTTTCGTCCTTCTGTGCCCCGCGCGCCCGACCCAGCAGCGTCAGGGCCAGCAGGCTCGGCCTTGGCATCCCAAACCCAAGCCGCGGCTTCCTCTAACAGGAGGCAGGGAGGAAGGGCCCAGGAGGTCTCGGCCGGGTCCCTCCTCCAAGCCTGCCCAGTGACGGGCTGAGGGTGTCGCCCATCCCCGCCACCTACTCCCTGGGTCCCCTGGGGACGGCCCGCACTCTCCGCTTCCGCCTGGTCCGCTGTTACCACGGACAGGTGGGTCTTGGAGGTGGTGGGAAGAGGCCTGCCTCTGGAATTCGAGCAGGCACCACCCTTCAGAGCCGTCGCCCCTCGTGGGGCTTCGGGATCCCCAGCCTCACTGGCGGCTCGTCGAGCCGACATCGCTCTCCTCCTCCAGAAGGAGGTGGTAAGAGAGGTGGTGGACCCTCTTTCAGACCCAGGGTTTGTGTCCAGGTACTTCCTGGTTCCGAAACCGACGGGGGGCTGGCGCCCCATTCTGACCTACACGACTCAAACAAGTTCCTAAGGTCTCGAACCTTCAGGATGGTCACTCTGGCTCAGATAATACCATCCTTGGACGCGGCTGTGGTTCTGCTCTCTGGACTTGCAGGACGCGCTTTTTTCACGCCCCTATCCGTCCGTCTCCACCAGAGATTCTTCGCTTCCGAGCGGAAGGATCTCTTCGAGTTCAAGCCATGCCCTTCGGCTTGTCTCCAGCTCCCAGGGTCTTCACCAAATGCATGGCAGTGGTGACAGCATTCTCGCGGCGCCAGGGTCCGGTGTACCCTTACCTGGACGACTGGCTGATAGCAGCTCCTCCAGGAAGGAGGCGGAGTGGTCCAGAGATCTGGCCTCCAGGTCTGCTCTCAACTGGGCCCTTATCAACGAGGCCAAGTCGGAACTCGGCCGGGCAGGTGATTTTATTCATCGGGCGCAGCTCGACTTTCTTCGAGGCCAGAGCGCTGCTCCCGCGGACAGGGCCGAGGTTCTTTCCTCCTTGCCCGATCATTTCTGGTTGGGCACTGCGCCTGCCGGGACTTCCTGGCCTCCTGGGTCTCATGGCGGCCTGTACCAGCGTGGTCCCGTTGGGCCCGCTGGAACATGCGCTCCTTCAGTGGGACTGGCCAGCCAGTGGTCACAACGCTGCGATCCCTTGACCAGCTTAGTCGGTGAATTAGGGATGTGGAACGCCTCCAGTGGTGGACCGCTCCAGATCATTTGCAGGAGGGCATCCTGCTCGTCCGCCTCGAGCCGACGGTCTCTCTGTCGACCGATGCCTCTGATGGGTTGGGGTGCCCATCTGGGGGAACACCGGGCTCATGGCCTCTGGTCCCCGTGGGAGTCCCGATGCCACATCAACCTGCTGGAGCTCCGAGCGGTCCGCCTAGCTCTCACCGCCTTTGCTCCGTTCCTCCGGGGTCAAGTGGTCCGAGTCCAGACGGACAATACCAGGACCATGTACTATCTAAACCGCCAGGAGGGACGCCTCCATGCTTCTATGCAAGGAAGCTCTCCGCGATTTGGTCACTCCGTAGCAGCCTGGAGGCGGATCTCCCAGCCATTCACGCGCAGGAGCCTCCAACACCCTGGCGATGCCCTGAGCCGGATAGGGGCTGCATCCCACGAGTGGTCTCTCCTGCCGGAGGTAGTACAGCATCTGTTCTCCCTTTGGGGCACACCTCAGGTGGACCTGTTTGCCTCCATGGAGAGCACGAAGCTGAGTCTGTTTCATGCGCCCCTCAGCAGGGCTCGCTGCAGGGGGATGCCTTCTAGGCAATGGACCCCGGCCTCTTTTACGCCTTTCCCCATTTCCCTTGATCCACAAGGAGCCTTCAAGGCGAGGAGGGACATGCGCGAGGTGATTCTGATAGCCCCAGACTGGCTCCTCGCCAGTTCTGGTACCCAGATCTCCCTCAGTCTCAGCTCCAGGACTCGCGGCAGCTTCCAGCTCGCCTCGACCTGCTCTCAGTCAATCAGGGAAGGTGTTCCATCCGGACCTTCAATCCCTGCACCTGACGGCCTGGTTCCTGAGCTGCTAGAGTTCCAGGCTTTGGGTCTTTCCGACGAGGTCCTCAATGTAGTTGAGGCGTCCTGTTGAGTCGACCAGAAAATGTTATGCCTTCAAATGGAAAAAGGTTTTCCATTTGGTGTCAGGGCAAGGGCTTGGACCCTTCCTCCTGTTCCTTGGCAAGCATCTTGGACTATTTATGGTCCCTTTCTAGTCAAGGGCTTAGGTCGGCGACCCTAAGGGTGCACCTGGCAGCCATCTCTGCTTCCAGGCGCGGGCGGGAGGCAGTCGGTCGCAGGAGAGAGGTGGTCTGGGCGCTTTTCAAAGGCCTTGATCACATTTCCTCCAGTGCGGAACCCCACCTCCGTGGGATCTACTGCTGGTATTCGGCAAAGCTCATGGGCAAGCCATTCGAACCTATGCACAGGTGTGCTCTCTCTCACCTGTCGTGGAAGACCGCCTTCTTGGTGGCTATCACGTCCAGCCAGAAGGATGGGAGAGCTCCAGGCGCTTCCATCGAGTCTCCTTACCTGGTCTTCCACAGGGACAAGGTTGTCCTGCGCCCCACTCCGAAATTCCTTCCAAGGTGGTGGTGTCGGAGTTTCACCTTAACCAGGTGTTGACTCTGCGGTGTTCTACCCCAATCACACCTCGGAGGGTCGTAATATAGGCTCCATACTCTGACCCTAGAAGGGCGCTGCTTATTATAAGGAGCGCACGGCTGAAATTGGGGAGAGGTTCGCCAGCTGTTTGTCACCCTACGCTGAAGCCGCATCTGGCAGACCTGCAGCCAAGCGACGATAAGCAGGTGGGTAACCTCCTGCATAGATCTCTGCTATAAGTTGGCGGGCATGGAGCCTCCCAGAGGATAAGAGCTCATTCTACCCGCCTATATTGCTGCAACGGTGGCTGCTTCCAGGACGTCCCTATCCAGGAAATCTGCAGGGCTGCTACCTGAAGTCAGCAAACACCTTCATTACCCACTACCACATCGACCTTGAGTCACGCCGGGATGCTGGTTTTGGGCCTCGGTTCTCCAGTCTCTTCCCAAGTAAGTATATGGGGAAAAGGGTTTGCCTCCCTCCTCCTGGAGAACTGCTAGAGTTCAATACGAGTGGATGAACAACATATCCATGTCCCTAGAAATACAGGTTACCACCCAGGACAGGAGTTCGAATGGTATATGTTGTTCATCCACACGACCCACCCGACCTCCTCGGCTTCGACGCACAACCTGAGCTTCCAGCGGGCCAGATCTGGCGTCATGGGGCGGAGCCGAGAGTTATACCACCCGGGTGGGTGGGAGGAGCAAGCTTGAAGACCTTCCGGCAAGATTTAAAGCGGCAAGGATACTGCCAATGAGTGTGGATGAACAACATATACCATTCCTAGAACTCCTGTTACAGGTGAGTAACCTGTATTTCTGGCACACGTGTTGTGATTGGGTTCCCTATTGTTGTCCCTTTCCCCTTTTTCGGGTAATTTGGACAGTCTAGGATGTTCTTTCATAGGTTATGCCCTCTAGTTGGAGGCCCTTTTTTGTGGGTTAAGGGAGTTCTCTCTAATTATTACTATTATTACACTTAGTGTAGAGGGAGTGCCCTCTTTTGTTATTATTATTATACTTGGTCCCTGTGGGCCTGTCTTTTCAGGCATCCAGGAAATCTGAAGGGTTTAGAAATGAGGCAGTTAGTATAAGGCAACATTTGAAAAGTGGCCCATGCAAAAGATTCCATCATTTGCATATGTTCCAAATTCTCTCTGGGCAGTTCTACTTAGGAGGAAGGGGGACATTGTTTAACCAGGAGAGGCACACTAAGCCGGAGCTTGTTTCCAGGTGCGACCTGGGAGCACAAGGAAGTTAAGTGACTTGCTCAGGGTCACACAGTATGCAAGTGGAAGCTGTGGGATTCAAACCCAGGTCTGGTCTGCTGGATGTCACCAGATTTGCAGCTCAGAGCCTTAGACCACTGCACTATACTGCCTCCAAGGAAGACTGCATGCAGTTATGAATACCTGAGTATCACTTGGAAGAAACAAGATTACTAGGTAAGTAATTTTTTTGTTCAGTCCAACGTCTTATTCCTGGCATAATGAATAGCTCTGCCCCACTCCCAGAGAACCACAGCTTTTCTCATTCATTTCTTTGCTGTATAGGCTGACAGGCTGTGAAAAATGAGCCTGAAGCAGCTACAGCACAGCACATTCTCTCACCTAGTGCACTTCACACTGCTGGACTATAATAATGGGGGGACCATACAGTGGCATTGCATCCCTGCCCTGCTACTTAGCCAAGGGTATGTCTGTGAGTGTTAGCTCAGAAAGGTTACATGTGGGGGAAGGGGGGGCAGATTAAAAGAGAATCTGGGGGTTGTAGTTTAAAATGAAACATATGCCTTATTACTCCTGATTTAGCAGTCCATATGCAAGGGTCTTTCGCTGTCACCACATATAAGTTAGGGGCACTGGCATTCCGGGCCTGGGGGCAACATTTCTAAATGCATAGGCACTCTCCACAATGTCCACTACTCACAGCATCTGTTCACTTGTAATAGCATTGGGTTGACATCATGGAGAGCTCCCCGTATGAACAAACTGTGCTGCCTAGACGGAGGACAGTACTGCACCTTGGATTAAATTCAGCCTTACAGTTGTGAAAGACAGCCACTTTGGCAGGATTGCTAAATTGGGTGGGGAGATGTAGATTTCATTTTTTAAATGATAACCCCTGATTTCCTTTAAATATGGAAAGAAAGAGGGTGGTGTGTCACACTGCTGGTAAAATACGATATTTAAAAAGTCAGTGTCGATAAGTGTATCATTTTTATGTTTTGAAACTAGGTGATGCTAGTGAGAGTGCAGAAGACGTCTTTGTCCGCCGAGCTAAAGAAGGAATGGGCGGGGATGAGGCCCAGTTCAGCGTGGAGGTTCCCCTGACGGCCAAGGCGTACCTGTGGGCCGACAAGTACCGACCCAGAAAGCCCCGTTTCTTCAACCGGGTCCACACAGGCTTCGAGTGGAACAAGTACAATCAGACCCACTACGATTTCGACAATCCACCACCCAAAATCGTCCAGGGTTACAAGTTTAACATCTTCTACCCTGACCTCATCGACAAAAGATCCACCCCGGAGTACTACCTGGAGTCTTGCCCAGACAACAAGGACTTTGCCGTGCTCCGTTTCCATGCTGGCCCACCATATGAGGACATCGCCTTTAAGATTGTAAACCGGGAGTGGGAGTATTCACACCGGCATGGCTTCCGTTGCCAGTTTGCCAATGGAATTTTTCAGCTCTGGTTCCATTTCAAACGATATCGATACAGGAGATGAAAAGAACTCAATTTTTTGCAACTCAAAAATGGTGTTACCGTATACTATTTACTCTGAAGACAGTACTGTAAATAAAGACTTTTTTAAACACAATATATATATATATATATATGTAATTTATTTTTTTTGCCCATGTAAAACTTTTCAAAAATGTAGCTTTTGGCTCTACTTCTTTTCAAGGATGGATTTTGCCAGAGAGACAGTGTTCTTGAGGTTTCCTACTCCCTAAATAGCCAGAGTGGATAGTAAAGATTCAGCACCGACTTTCACTAGTTTAGCAGCTGAGGAGTTGGGGTGTGGATCAACTAGGCATCGGGTAACAGGGTTCAGTATCTCTGTAGGCATTTACCTTTTTTTTTTTAATCATTATTATTCTTATGTTTTATCTCCTCCTTTCTCCTTGCAAGCTCCTGCCTATATGGTCCCCACAGCCCAGTCGTCCACCATCTCTAGGGTTCCCCTATGACTTACCCACATGGCTGTGTCAGAGGAGCTTGCCCATGGCCCTCCGAAACAGAATCCAAGCAAATTCCCAGTCAGTGGTGCCTGGCCTGTGGAGGGCGTCCTACCTCCTGTCCGGGGAGGGATTTTTCCTCTGGTGTTTCTGCCCACGAAACATGGGCAGGGGGATGCTCTGTTGATGTCCCACAGACCTCTGGGTCTCCTGACACCCAGCCTCTGCTTGGTGTCGGGCACATTGCGGAAGGCACAATCCACCCACCTCATAACAGGCAAGCAACCCCTCTGATGCTCGATCCTCTCACCCTGGCTGACCCATAGCAGCTTGAGTTTGCTCCTGAAGTGGCTTGCTGATGTAGCGAGCTGTCAGTAGTTTTACCACTGCACTACTGGGCTGGCTAGCAATTACTTTTTCATAGTTATTAGCTGTGTTAATGAAAACGTCTGTGGTGGGAGAAGTCTGAAGCCTCTGATGGTGGAGATACTGGTGGAAGAGCCAGGGTACTAAGGGGTGTTCAGACACACAGAGGGACGTTGTACTGCTCAAAGAATTGAGACACTGGGGGTCATGGTGGGTAACTAAAAAAATCTATAAATAACATAAATATATATATATATGAAACGGGTAGGAAAAATCTGTGAAAAGCGGGCCTCCTTGATTGGAGAGAAAACAGCACGTGACCGTGGATTTATCCCACAGTGAATGCATGCCTCCTACTATGACCACATGCCTGAACTACTTTCCAGCCCTCAGAACCTTCTCGCCAGCACAGACAGGCGGACACACACACACACACACACACACACACACACACACACACACATTAGCACCCACAGCCGTAATTAAATCAGTATAGCTGTGCCACACTGTAAACATCTGGTTGATCCTGCCATGATTTTAAAATTTCTAAACAAAAGGTCACCTTAAGAAAAAACCAAAAACTTATCTGGTTGATCCTGCGCTTTTCACCGTGTCTTATGCTTTAATCACTTTCACTTTTATTGCTGTAGTGTAGCGTGACTGAGCGGTGTTAATAACAGTAATGGACGTGCTGACAGATGTTTAAAATAAGGCATCTTGTATCAAAAAAGTATGCAAACTCCATTTTCTAACTTAAGATTATTTAGATTTCTGTAAAGGAAGCAGTCGACTGTAGAGAAAGGAGTGAGTGAATCGGTGGCTTCGGAAGGGAAGATGCAAGCGTGACCAAGTGTTCCTGTAGCAACAGTCACTTGGGCTTGAGTCACGCTAGACTACAACAAAAGTGATTAAAGTGTAAAACACTCTGAAAATTGCAGGATCAACCAGATACATTTTCTAATCACTTTTTGTTTAAAAACCATGGCAGGATCAACCAGATAAATATCAGTTATAACTTCGAACCTGTCATAATCATGGCAGGATTGACCAGATCAGCTACTGTAAATTAAACATTTATTCTAGGATCGTGGATATGTTGTTCATCCACACTGTTTGGCATGTCCCTTTCCACTTTTAAGATCAGCTGGAAGTATTCAAGCTAGCTCCTCCCACCCACCGGGTGATATATACCTCTGCTCCGCCCCATGATGCCAGATCTTCCTTTCCGCTGGAAGATACAGGTTGCCTCCCTCATGCTCATGCATTTCGTAGGCCCTGGCTTTCAAAACTTCGGTTTTAACAAAACTTAAACTCGCTCGAGTTAGCGATCGCGCTTTTGCATCCTCGATCATGGAAGCGAAATCTTCTCCAGGATTTCACCGGTGTCCTTGCAGCCTGAAGATGTCGTGCACCAATCCCCATCTCACGTGCGTCTACTGCCTAGGTGTCAGCCATGACACCTTGTCTTGCAGTTTTTGCCTGGCCTTTAATCCCAATGTCCTGGAAGAACGCCTGGCACATCTGAAGTTGGGGAGACCGGAGAAAAAGAACCCTCCAGTGAAGTCTAAGGAGGCTAGGTGGGTGGTTTTCATGGCCGTGGGTTCCGCCGAGCAGCTGGAATGCATGAAGGCGTTCGAAGAAGCCGCCTGCGCTTCAGCGATTCGAAGCTTTTTCGTTCCACTCAACCTGGGCTCCACCGTTACAGGTTCTTTTAAGGAGTTGTGCCAGTCTCTCCCCACTCGGGGTAAGGCGCCTGCGGGCTCACACTCCTCCTGCTCTTGGAAGAGAGATAAAGAATCTGGCTTGTCTTCATCTCGACGAAGGCACTCTTGGGACCGAGAGAGGTCTCAGTCCCAGGAGCATGCCGTCTTGACCTCGGTCGAGATCGCTTCCATGGCCGCAGGCTTCACAGACCTTCCTTCTGGCCAGACGACCGAGGAAGTGACCGATGAGGTTGAGATTATTCTCGACCCAATCGACCCTCTGTCGCCGGCCGTGGCGACGACTCCTTGGAGAGGACTCCGGTCCTCGTGTTCCCAATGAGGAGACCCAGCCTGCTGGTGTCCCTATTGAGGTCCCGGTTCCGAAGCCCCGGGGTTCACCGATCCCTCCGGTGTCTCCCCCGGAGCGACTGAGTCTGCCTGCCCGATCTCGTTGAGGTCTAGAGCCCCTCGGTTGAAAGGCCAAGGAGGGCCATAACGCTTCAAGAAGCGGCAACAGTACAGAGTCGTCCTCCAGACGAGGAGAGGCCTGGCGGAAACTCCGCCAGCGCCACGAGGACCTTGTGTGACAACAGCTGATTTTGACCGGGCAGAAGCCGCCCACCGCCCACCCCTGCCATTACTTGCTGCTTCCTAGGTCAAGAGACCCCTCGGAACCGAAGCCCTTGGTTCCCCCGCCGGTGGGGCCGGCCCGTCCTCCGGTTCGGCCTTTGCCGGTCTCCCCACTGATAGTGGCGGAGCTGCTGCCTAAGCAGCCTGTGGGAGGGGCTCCTTCAAAAGAGGACTGGCCAGATACTGGGCTTCCCCGATGTCTGTTGGTCACGGTCACCCCGGACTGTCCTTGACGGGTCAAGGGTGATTTGGGTGGCAGACCACTGAATCCTGACTCCTCGGACTCTGACGTCAACAGGCTGCACTCACATCCAGGGAATGATGAGTCGTCCGTTGGCACAGGGATGGAGGAAGGTCCTTCCTCCTTCCAGGGGATCCTCCGTCTCATCTCTGATTCTACAAGGATGCCCCTGGAACCCATCCAGAAAAAGGCGGAGTACCCTCTCACAAACACCCTGACAGATGCCTTTCCTGTGGCCGAGGCCATTGTTGGTCTGGCACTCGAACTATGGCAGTGTCCTGCCTCATGTCCAGCACCGTCTGCCCGCATGGCCCGCAAGTACGCGGTGCCCATGGGGTCCCTTGCGGGGTTCACAGAGCACCCTTCGGCCGAGAGCCTGGTGACCGCCTCTGTGTTCAGGCATACTGGCAGTTCTGCCAACATTGACCATCCCCCTGATAAGGAGTCCAAGCTTTTGGACAATTCGGCGTGAAAAGTCTATGCGACTTCCTCCTTGGGCCTTCGTCAGGCCAGTTCGGCCATCATCATGGCACACTTCTCTCATGCCTTTCTCGGGTCATTAGATGAGGTCTTCCCACATCTCCCCACGGACATGCAAACCACGGTTAAGCAGGTCCAGGACCAGGCCCGTGCTGTTGCCAAACAGCTGCTCCAGATGGCCCTGGACCTTGGGGATTCTTGTGCCCGCTCGATGGCCGCCGCAGTGGCCTTTCATCACAGGGCTTGGCTGAGGTTATCCTTCTTCCCGGCGGATACTCAGCATAAGTTAGCTGATGTGTCTTTCCTCAGGACCGACTTGTTCGGCCCGGGGTGGCTGGTCACCTACAGCGCGTTGAGCAGTCCAGTGCCACCTTGGACGCCACTTCTGCCAGGAGTTATTCGGGCAAGAACCAGCAGAAGAAGCCCTTTCGGCACTCTTCCTCTGCGGTTCAGCAGTCCTCCTACCAAGGAGGACAGCAGCACGCTTAAGCTTGGCACCCTTGGCCCAAGCTTGGACCCCAACAGGCCCGCAAAGGAGGCCGAGGCTCAGGTCCTGGAGCAGCCTCCTCCTCCTCTAAGCCTGCCCAGTGACGGGGTGGGGGTTGCCACCCCTATCTCCGTCACGCCAGCTCTGGGTCCTCCCGTGGGGGGCTGGCTCCATCACTTCCTTTCCGCCTGGTCCGCTATCACTACGGACAGGTGGGTTCTTGAAGTGGTCGGTCAGGGACTGCCTCTGGAATTCGAGCAGTACCCTCCCAGCCGAGGCCGCGCCCCTTGGGAAGAACGGACTTCCGCATGCACCCAGTCGGCTCTTTGAAACGACATTGCTTAGCTGCTCCTCAAGGAGGCAGTGGCTGTCGTGGCAGATCCGTCTGCAGACCCAGGCTTTGTCTCCAGGTACTTCCTGGTGCCCAAGCAGATGGGGGGCTGGCACCCCATTCTAGATCTCCACAACCTGAATCAGTTTCTCAGGTCACACACCTTTCGGATGGTCACTCTGTCCCAGATCATACCATCCTTGGCGCGAAACGTGGTTCTGTTCACTGGATCTGTAAGACGCATTCTTTCATGTCCCAATCCGTCCGTCCCATCAGCAGTTCCTCCACTTCAGGGTCGATGGGACCCTGTACGAGTTTCGAGCCATGCCATTCGGCCTGTCATCAGCCCCTCGGGTCTTCACCAAATGCATTGCAGTGGTGGCGGCCCATCTCCGGCATCGGGGAGTCAGAATTTACCCATACCTCGACGATTGGCTCCTGGCAGGTTCCACCCTACAGGAGGTGGAGAGGTCCAGGGATCTGGCCCTCCAGACCTGCTCCCAACTCAGCCTCCTGATCAATGAGGCCAAGTCGGAACTTATACCTTCCCAGATGATGGGCTTCATCGGGGCAGAGCTTGACTCTTGTCAAGCCAGAGCTCGGCTGCCGACGGAGAGGGCGGAGGTTCTCTCCTCCTTTGCCCAATCATTTCTGGTTGGGCACTTGCGCCCTGCCAGGGACTTTCTGCGTCTTCTGGGTTACATGGCGGTGTGCACCTCAGTGGTCCGTTGGGCCTGGTTGCACATGCGCCCTCTCCAATGGGAGCTGGCCGCCCAGTGGACTCAGCGCCATGGTAATTTCGACCAGCTGATCACTGTAACCCAGAAAATGTGGGACGCTCTCCAGTGATGGACCGCCCCAGGCCAGTTGCAGGAAGGGATCCCGTTTATCTCCCCAAGCCGATGGTCGTATTTACGACCAATGCCTCCATGGGCTGGGGAGCCCACATGGGGGACAATAGGGCCCACGGGTTCTGGACCCCCGAGGAGTCCCGATGCCACATCAACCTGTTGGAGCTCAGAGCAGTCAGACTGGCACTGTCAGCTTTCACTCCTCAGCTCCGGGGTCAAGTGGTTCAAGTCTAGATTGACAATACCATGACCATGTACTACCTCAACAAACAGGGCAGCATGCACTCCCGTCTGCTGTACAAGGAGGTGCTCTGCATCTGGACCCTCATAAGCCGGTTGGAAGCGGATCTCCTAGCCATCCATGTGGCAGGAGCCTCAAACTAGCTGGTGGATGCTTTCAGCCGTATAGGCCAGACATCCTACAAGTGGTCTCTCCATCCAGAGGTAGCTTACAGCCTGTTCTCCCATTGGGGCAAACTGATGGTGGACCTGTTTGTTCCAGGGAAAACACCAAGCTGAGGCTGTATCATGCCCGCCCCCCTCAGCAGGGCTCGCTGCAGGGGGATGCCTTCTCGAGGCCATGGACCCCAGGCCTCCTCTACGCCTTCCCTCCATTTCCCTTGATCCATAAGGTGTTACTCAAGGTGAGGAGGGACAAGGCAAAGGTGATTCTGGTAGCCCAAGACTGGCCGCGCCAGTTCTGGTATCCAGATCTCCTCAGCCTCAGCTGCAGGCCCCCGGAACGGCTTTGTTCATGCCTGGACCTGATATCTCTGAACCAGGGGAAGGTCTTCCATCTGCACCTTCAGTCCCTGCACCTCACAGCCTGGTACCTGAACGGCTAGAGTTTCAGGCTTTGGGTCTTTCCGAAGATGTTTACACCGTGGTGGAGGCATCTCGAAAGGAATCGACCAGGAAATGTTATGCCTTCAAATGGAAAAGGTTTTCCATTTGGTGTCAGGGTAAGGGTCTGGACCCCTTAACCTGTTCTGTGGCTAACATTCTCGACTACTTTTGGTCTCTCTCCAAAGGGGGTCTACGGCCATCGACCCTTAGGGTGCACCTTGCAGCCATTTCTACTTACCAGGCACGGGCTGGTTAGCCAACATTGGTGCAGGAGACAGTGGTTGGGCACTTTTTCAAAGGCCTGGATCACATATCCCCTCCAGTGCGTGAATCTCCACCTCCGTGGGATATACTGCTGGTACTGGCAAAGCTCATGGGCAAGCCATTCGAACCAATGCACAAGTGTGAGTTGTCACACTTGTGGAAGACGGCCTTCCTGGGGGCTATCACGTCTTTCAGAATGACAGGGGAGCTCCAGGTGCTTTTGGTGGACTCCCCTTATCTGGCCTTCCACAGGGACTAAGTTGTCCTGCGCCCCCAACCAAAATTCCTTCTGAAGGTGGTGTCAAGAGTTTCACCTTAACCAGGTGTTGACTCTGCCGGTATACTACCCTAATTACACCTCGGAGGGCTGAGTACAGGCTCCATACTTTGGACCTGAGATGTGCTTCCTCCTGTTATAAGGAGAGGATGGCAGAAATTTGTGGAGAGGTTCGCCAGCTGTTTGTCACCTACGCTGCAGCTGCTTCGGGCAGACCTGCAGCCAAACGGACCATGGCGTGATGGATTACATCATGTATAGGTCTGTGCTACGAGTTGGCGGGCAAGGAGCTTCCCAGAGGGATAAGAGCTCATTCTACCCACCATACTGGTGCATCGGTGGCTGCTTCCAGGGACATCCCTATCCAAGAAATCTGTTGGGCTGCTACCTGCAAGTCTGCAAACCCCTTCATTACCCACTACGACATCGACCTTGAGTCATGCCGGGATGCTGGCTTTGGGGCCTCGGTTCTCCAATCTCTGTTCCCTAAGTAAGGGGTGTGCGCCTTGCCTCCCTCCTCCTGGAGAACTGCTAGAAGTCTGCCAAACAGTTTGGATGAACAACATATCCACGATCCTAGAAAAACAGGTTACTCACCTGTAACAGTAGTTCTAGGAGTGGTATATGTTGTTTATCCACACAGACCCACCCAACCTCCCCGGCTGCGGACGCATACAACCTGGGTTCCAGTGGGCTAAGATCTGGCGTCATGGGGCAGAGGTGAGGTATATACCACCCGGGTGGGTGGGAGGAGCCAGCTTGAAGACTTCTGGCTGATCTTAAAGGGGAAAGGGACATGCCAAACAGTGTGGATGAACAACATATACCACTTCTATTACAGATGAGTAACCTGTTTTTTTTTTTAGACGGACTACTTTTTGCACCCCAAATATTTGTGGCCTCTTCTAGATAGATAACCCACTATAGGTGCAGTCAGCTCTGATATAAGCATGGCTTGGGTGGTTGAACGCACACGAAAGCATGCATATATCAGAGCACGACCGCATGACCGTAGTGGGTTATCTATTACATATATACAACACTTCAGTATTTCCCACATTTCTTTTTAAAAACCAGTTTATAATAGCTATAACAGTTATATTTTATACATAGATTTTTTTTTTTTTTAACCTTTATCTTTCCTATTTATAAACCCATCGGTGAAAGTTTTGCAGCAACCTCCAACTAAGTACTGACCTCCCCCCATCCACACTTCCAGTCAGATCCTTAGGGTACCTGAGACCCTTTTGTGAACTCCGAGTTAGATGCATATAGAGGATAATGTATGGGCATGCATCGGTAACCGGTTTGTTAACTGGCTCGAGGTTGCCATGGCGACCATGTAAACCTCGAGAGGTTTATGTCGCCATGGCAACCTCGAGCCAGTTAACCAAACTGGTTGCCCATGTATGACTATACATTATATTTTATAGTGTATGGTCATGCATTTGTAGTGGAAACAATAATCAGGATCCTTACTTTTTACATTTTAGTCACTGCCGCAGCCGTTCCGGGTCATGCTTTCACCGCCGCGGCCGTTTCTGAAAGGCCATCGGGTTGTGTAGTGCACATGCGCAAAGCGATCCCCGTTGTTAACCTATTGATGTGACATAGCATCGATAGGTTAACAACAGTCCTATGTCACAACGATAGTATAACAACCTTAGGAAATGATGATTTCCTAAGGTTAACAACGTCCTACCATACACTATACAGTAGTTATGTCTGTGTTTGTCCTGAGAGTTCCATGGAGAGAGTCATCCTAGGGGTCTGGGTTTTTTTTGCACCCCTCCAAGAACGGTGGTGGACACACATGCAGTTCTAGGGTATTGCGTGGATCTAGCTGATGTCCATCTTCTCAAGCCACTCCTGCATGCATTGGTACCACGGGGGAGTGGGGGGTGGCAGTGCTGCAGCAGAGTAGGTCTCCTTCCTGGAAGAGGAGGAGCATCCTTGAGGATCCTCAATCCTGGCCCCCTCCAGTCCTCCGCATTCCTGAATCCAAGTGACTGGCATCACGAGTGGCACTGCTACGACTGTACCAATGGTCCAGCTTTAGTAGAAACACATTTTAAAGGGGCACTGTCAGCTTTTGGGGGCATTTTTGTTATATGTTTCAAACTGGTGCCTTTTGCCACCTAATATGTTGTCCACAATTTTGGCACAATTTATAAAGATCGTTGTTTTTTTGTTACTAAAATGCCCTACGTGGTAGGTCTCCCGCCACCAGCTGCTCCACGCACGTCCTGGAGTACCAAAGGTGCTGGCGATCTGGCAGATTCCTGCATGATTGACTACTGCGTTTTCTAAGCCTCATGACACAAATATGGAATAGGAATCTTCCTTTTTTTCTTGCTGATCTCTGCAGAGTACACCTTTTGCAAAACCGAGGGGTATTTAAGGTAGAAACAACATTTTGAAAAGTAAAGCCATGACTGTGGACATGTGCATGCACATTGCCCATCCTTCCTCCTTAACCCAGAGGTGAAAGCTAGGATCTTACTGAAGCAACAGCTGCAGTGCATCCTGGAACAGCTGTGGAGGTGCAGGTAAGGGCTGCTCGCCTGCCCATGACTGAGATTTACAAGAAAGCCTGCACTCCAGATAAAACAGATTCCACAAGTTTAATATGCTGTAAAAGTCTGATTTATTTACTCAGCAGAGCATAGCCTAGAGACCTCGACTTTCAACCAGGTGTTCCTCAGGGGGTTTGTCCTTCCAACATTACCTCAGCAGTTTTGAATTGGCTGGTTAAAGGCACAGTACACAATTAATTCCAGTGAAAACACAGTCTCGGCTGTATGCTTAATATTGGAAAAGGTTTTACAAACCCTCCACCATAAATTTTATAAGTTCATTTATTTACAAGTTCATTCATTTATGAGTTCCCATTCATTTACAACAATAGTATAATTCATACTGTCAATTCATTTTTTATGTAATTTTATTCTGTTTTAAATAATTGTGATTAAGAAAAATGGTGGGTGGGGGGAGGGGGTTAAGTGAGATTCATATATATTATGTGCTCCAAAAAGGGCAATTGTTAAGTGTTAAATGGGGGACAAACTACTGTCTATTAATTAGTTTTGTACTTGGAAACCAAAAGAGAGACCAGAGTAAACTTTGCAGTATAGAAGATCATTCTTGCTGCATCGTGCCATGACTTTCCTAGCGAGCAGTTTGGGAGTTTTTCTTTGATTTATCGATTTAATGACAGTCTATTTTTGTTTTTTCCGTCTTTTTTTCCCAGACCTTGGTTTGTGACTAGAAGTGTTCTGCATGTCTTTTGGAGTTAGGGCATCTGAAATTAAAAGAAAATGAACACCAAGACAAAACACATATTTAGACAGATACAGGTACTGTATTGTCAAGTGATCAGATTGGCAATGCCAAGCAGAGCATTCTTGATTAGATTGTTCTTGTTGCCTGTAACGTAATCTCCTGGGTCGTGCCTGAAAATAGGCAAGTTTTTGTCACGTGCACTTACCCAGTTATCAAAAGCAAATACAATCTCTGAAATGATCCTACATTAAGTTATGTTTTTACAGGTTCCAAACTGGGTTCTGTAGTTATTAGTTCTAATCTTTAAGGAATGGGACAAAGTCCACCTCTTCGTTTAATCCTGTTGGTTCAGTGGTGTTTAGTGACACAAACCACCCAGTTTGTTTGTAGCAGCGTGGTGGCTCTGTCCTCTCCTACTTTTGCACTGTTTAATGTGTTCTGTACCCATGAATGAAAGATTGTTGGGGTCAGAGTTATGCATTTCACAGAAATGTGTCCCAAGTGCACTTCTATCGTTGCCATTAATTACGAACATATGAAATTTGCCAGCAGATAAAGGCCTAGAGGTCTATCAAGTCTGCTCGAATGTGCAGCTAGCACCCCTTATTCTGCAGCTGCCCCTTCCTTCCACCCTTTCCCTTCATTAACCCTTCCCCTTGTCCTGTCCCATCCTCGTTTGAAGCAGTCCACTGTTCTACTGCATACCACTTCAGCAGGCAACACATTCCACCCAGCCACCACCCTTTCTGTAAAAAAGTGTCTCCTCATCCCCCTCCTGAACCTTCCTCGCTCCAGTCTCGTATCATGGCCCCTGGTGGCCCTCCCCTTCCTTACTTTGAACAGCCCCTCTGTACCCGTCTTGTTTATTCCTTTGATGTATTTAAAGGTTTCAATCATGTCACCCCTGTCTCTCCTCGCCTCCAGTGAGTACATGTTCAACTTCTTCAACCTCCTCTCGTATGGTAAGTCCCCCAGCCCCTTGATCATCTTTGTCGCTCTGTGCTGCACCCCCTCCAGTAACTTAATGTCCCTCTTCAGATACGGACGCCACTGCACGCAGTACCCAGGTGTGGTCTAACTAATGACCCATACAGTGGTAGAATCACCTCCTCCCTCCTCGAGGATATACCCTTGCAATACAACCCAGCATTTTGTTGGCCTTTGCAGCTGCCTTCCTACATTGTGCCGAGTTGTTCATTGACCCTGTAATGAGCACACCCAGATCCTTCTCCTCCTCTGTCTGGGCTAGCTGCAATCCTTAGCTGGTAAACCTCCTGGGTTCTTCATCCCAAAATGCAGCACCTTGCACTTTTTTGGCATTAAAGCCCAGTTGCCAGGTGTCTGACCAGGTTTCAAGCTTTGCCAGATCATCCTGCAACCCCTGCCATCCCCCTAGGTCATCCACCACCGCGCCTACCTTGGTATCATCGGCAAACAGACTGATCTTGCTCTTGATGTCCCATGATATGTCTGCAATGAATATCCCAAACAACAGCGGTCCCAACGCCGAGCCCTGTGGAACACCGCTCGTCACTGCCCTTGAGTGTGAGAGCTCCCCACCCACCACCACCTCCCTCTATTGCCTTCTCTGCAGCCAGTTTCCTACTCATCTCACCAGCTTTGCACCCGCCCCTGTGCCTACTAACTTCCTTCCCAGCCTTCCATGTGGCACTGAGTCGAATGCCTTACTGAAGTCCAGATACAGGACATCCACTGCATGGCCCCTGTCCAGTTGCCTAGTTACCCAGTCATAGAACTCGACCAGGTTGGTTTGGCAGGATCTGCCACGTATGAAGCCATGCTGTCTGCTGTCCAGTAGTCCTTTGGCCTCTAGGAGGGCCACCAGCCTCTCCTTCAGGATAGTCTCCATTAGCTTACCCACAATGGATGTGAGGCTCACTGGTCTGTAGTTTCCCAGTTCATCCTTGGGGCCACTCTTGTGGAGGGGCACCACATGAGCCATCCTCCAGTCCTGAGGTAAACACCCGAATGTAGTGAGGCATTAAATAGGTCTGCCAAAGGTCCTGCAAGGACCTCTGCCAGCTCCTTCAGTACCCTGGGGTGGATGCCATCTGGGCCTGGTGCCTTGTCCACCCTCAGTGCCTTCAAACCCTCTCGAGCTCTGCTCTCCACGATTTCCCCATCTGTCACCACTTCCCACCCTGCTTCTGCCATTTCTCCCACCTTGGGTGTCACCCCCCTCTTCTCTTTAGTAAATACTGAGCAGAAGTACTCATTTAATACTTCCGCCTTATCGCACCCTGTTTCCACCCAACCCCCTTCTTCCTAATCCTTACTATGTGGTCCTTACAGTTCCTTTTCTCCCTGATGTACTTAAAGAAGTCCTTCTCCCCCTTCTTAATGCCTTGTGCCAGCCTGAGTTCCGGAGATGCTTTGGCTCCCCTTACTGCCCTTGTCACCTTCTTCGATTCTGTCAAGTACTCCTTCCTGTCCTCCCCCCTCCCTGTTTTCTTGTACTTCCTAAAGGCAGCTCTTTTCCTCCTTACCTTTTCCATGACCTCCTTGCTTAACCAGATCTTTCTTTCATTACCACTCCCAGTAGGTCACATTACATAGAAACAGAATTTGATGGCAGATAAGGACCGCTTGGCACACCCAGTCTGCCCATTTCCTTACCTAGTGGATAAGCTGCAGATCCTAGTTAACCAGCAGCCTACTTCTTCCTACCCCCACCCTCTAGAATTGCCTTATGACTGTCCCATGCATGTTTGAATTCCACCACTGTTTCTGACTCCACAACCTCCTCCGGAAGGCCGTTCCATGCATCCACAACCCTCTCTGTGAAAAATACTTCCTTAAATTACCTCTGGAGCCCTCCATCTTCAAATTGTGCCCCTGTTCTTGCACACCTCTTTTTTGAAAGATGCTACCTCTTGGACTTTGTTGATTCCCTTGAGGTACTTGAAAGTTTCTATCATGTCCCCCTCCTTTCCTCGAGGCTATATATATTAGCTCCTTAAGTCTCTCTTCATATGTCTTCCGGTGCAGACCCTGCACCATTTTAGTTGCCCTCCTCTGGACAGCTTCCATTATGTCTATGTCTTTCTGGAGACTGGGTCCAGAACTGCACGCAGTACTCCAGATGGGGTCTGACCAGCTGTCTGTACAGAGGGATAATAACTTCCTGTTTTCTACTGGTGATGCCTCTCCCAATGCATCCCAGTATCCCCCCAACCCTCCTTGCTGCCCTCTCACATTGCTTGCCCACCTTTAGGTCATCTGATATGACTACCCCCAGGTCCCTTCCATTTTGTTGTTGTTAGTATCTCACCCCATTGTGTACTCTTCCCTGGGTTTTGTTTCCCCGTGCATTACCTTCACCTTCTTAGCATTGAATCTAAGCTGCCATACATTTGCCCATTCCTCTAACCTTGCCAAGTCCCTTCTCATCCTTTACACCCCACCTTGTGCATCAACTCTGTTGCAGATCTTTGTGTCATCTGCAAAGAGACATACTTTTCCTTCCAGTCCCTCTGCAATGTCGCTTATAAAGACATTGAAGAGGACCGGTCGTAATACTGAACCCTGTGGTACCCCACTAGTAACCCCCCTTTCTTCAGAGTTACTATTACTCTCTCTGTCCTATTCTCCAGCCAGTTCTTTACCCAGGCTGTCATCTTGGGACCCAATCCCAGGCTGGCTAACTTGTGTATTAATCTTTTATGTGGGACTGTGTCAAATGCCGTGCTGAAGTCTAGGTAGGCCGTGTCCACAGCCCCTCCCTGATCTACTACTTTGGTCACCCAGTCAGAGATCTATCAGATTTGTCTGGCATCACCTTCCCGCTGTGAATCCATGCTGCCTTGGGTCCTATGCCCCTCTGGCCTCTAGATACTCGACAGTTCTTTCCTTCAGAAGTGACTCCATCATTTTCCCTACCACTGAGGTTAAACTAACAGGTCTGTAGTTTCCTGCTTCTGGCTTGCTCCCACTTTTGTGAAGGGAAATCACATCTGCCCTTCTCCAGTCCTCGGGTACCACCCCATCCTCCCATGATTTGTTAAAGAGGGTAGTCAGTGGTGTCACTAGTTCTACCCTTAGTTCTTTAAGAATTCTGGGATGAATCCCATCAGGCCCCATTGCTTTGTCCATCTTCAGTTTTAAGAGTTCTTTCAGAACCCTTTCTTCTGTAAATGGGCTGGTATCAACTTCTGTATCCAGAGTGTTTCTCCTGTTTGTTTTAGGTACCTCGCCCCTCTTCCTTTGTAAATACTGAGCAAAAATATTTGTTTAGTATCTCTGCCTTTTCACAGTCACCCTCTGCCCACCCTACCTCCCCTTTATTAAGCCTCACTATCCCTCCCATGGTCTTCCTTTGCTCCCTGATGTACCTTTAAAGGGTTTTATCCCCCTTCTTAACTGAGTTGGCTATCTTTTCCTCGGTTTGGGCCTTTGCTGTTTTGACTGCCTTCCCAGCTTCCTTTTGCTTTAACTGATACAGTTCTCTGTCCTGCTCCTTCTGTGATTCCTTGTACTTCCTGAATGCTTTCTTTTTCTCTTGAACCTTCACTGCCACTTCCTTTGAGAACCATAGTGGTTTCTTACATCATTTCGTTTATTTGCTTCACATAAAGGCTCGTTACCTCTGTGATGGCAGTTTTTTATTATTCCCCATTGTTCTTCCACCCCTCCTTCCTGCCCATTTGTTAGTGCATTCCTTAGGCACTCACCCATTTTGGCAAAATCAGCCCTCCTAAAGTCCAGTACTTTTGCCTTTGTATGGCTTGACTCTTTTGCTGTGTTTATTGTGAACCATACTGTTCGATGGTCGCTAGTTCCCAGATGGCTACCCACTTCTACATCTGTGATCCTCTCTTCATCTCCATTTGAGAGAACCAGGTCTAAGATTGCCCTCAGTGGGCTCCAATACTAGTTGTTAAGGCATGCCCCTGTAGGGCATCTAGAATAACTCACTCTTCAAGTGGCTGCTGCAACTGCACTCCAGTTAACATCTGGCATATTCAGATCACCCATCAGCAGTATCTCCCTTTTTCTGCCATTCTAAGCATACTTTCTATCATTTCCTTGTCCATTTCCTCCCCGAGAAGGGGGTCTGTATACAACCCGTGAGCGGATTCTGGTGCCATTGCCGGTCTCCAAATTTACCCACAGTGCTTCTTCTCCTCCCTGTTTTCCCTTTTGTTCTGTTGCTTTGATTCCTTCCCTTATGTAAAGAGCTCGTCCTCCTCCTCCTCTTTTACCTTCCCTATCCCTCCTGTAGATAGTTCTTTCTTTCTCACTACAATTTGTGATCTAAATTGCTTAGCAGTGGCTAATAATGCACCAGAAACATCTAATTGTCATCTTGATTGTTCCTAGTTGCAGGATTTGCAATACCAGAGAAAGGAAGTGTGTCTGGAAAAACTCCGGTCCAACCATGTAAGCTTTTAGCTCAGCGGTTAGAGCACTGGGACGGTATTCTGGAAGCCTGTGTTCAGTTCCCAGTAGGTCACATTATTTCTCGCTACAGTTTGTGATCTAAATTGCTTAGCAGTGGCTAATACTGCACCAAAAACATCCAGTTTTCCTACCATTAATTGCTCTTTTATGGTCCTGAATTATTTTATTTTATTTTTTTACATTTTTTCCGCTTCCATGACGACCAGCCCCCACCCTTCTACCAGTCCCCCCAGCCCCGTCACCCCGATGTCCACTGGCACCTACCTCAGTGGCACAGAGGTGCCCAGCTAGCTGGTGTCGAGTCTGCTAGGGACCGATGTCATCCTGCTGGTCGGCACATTTTCAACCTGTTTTCTCCCCATCCCTGGTCGTGGCCATGCATGCATGGGTGGAGGCACAGACACGCTGTGGACCTGCAACACCCTCCCTTACATGCCACATCCCATCCTGCTCTGTCACCGGACCTCCACCCTGTGGCAACCGTGATGCAGGAACGACGAACCCTCCCCAGGAGAGGAGAGCTGCCTTCGGCTGCTCGATCCAGATCCAGCCCACCCTTGATGACCCTGGCTTGTTCACAAACATGGGTCGCCAGCATGGCACAAAGTGTGGCATCTAGTGCCTCAACCCTTAGCGCCACCAGGCCAGCCTTATGTTCCTGTATTCTTACTTTCAGAGGACTTGTAATACTACCTGTATAATAATTGTTACATGTACACCATGCAGTGTAGACTACGAATGGTGTGGTACAGGATATGACCTAACTGCTACTTTTCGATTACTGGTGTGATGGAGGTAATTTGTAATTTCTGTGGTGAATTTACACACATTTATTTATTTATTTGTTTAAACTTTTGTTCACCAGGTAAATACAATGAGCCAAAGCCCGTTTTCACGTACGACCCGGAGCCGCTTTGCAGATAGCCAAGATGTTATTGATATTTAGTACATGCACAGAAAATGCAGGTTGAGCTTAACACAATATATAAAACATAGATATACAATATGTACATATAGACATACATCTATACCAACATTACAAAAACAATTACATTGTAGTTGATTTAAAAAATAATTATTTAACTGTTTAAACGTCATGCACGTCATGTAATTTCTCAGGTAAAGCGTTCCAGTTTTTAGCTGCAGAAACATTAGTGTCTATATTTATAAAACCCTAAGAGATTTTGGTGGTAGCCAATTAAAATGGTGACTAGCTATGAGCATATTGTCCAAATTTTAAGCCTTTTTGAAAGTCACTCTAGACTTTTCTCCAATTTTTTCTTTCAGAATTTCACCCCATATTAATATAGGACATTTATAGACAGTACCACTTTTTTTGTCGCCTGATTATTGTATTCTGTTGAACATGTTACAGCCGAGTTTTTTTTTTTCCATTTCTATTTTTGTTCTTAAGCGTAACTAGTGTATTCCTGTTTATTGTACGTGCTTTTCCCAAGGCATCTTTCAGAGCTGGTTCATCATAACCTCTGGATTTAAATCTTTCCTGCATCACTTTGGCCTGATTTTCAAGTTCTTCTGTATTAGAACAATTCCTCTTTAAATGGATGAATTGACTGTATGGGATGGATTCGGTTAATTTTCAGGTGTGAACTTTGGGCTTGCTGACTGTGTTGGCTGCTGATGTTTTTCTGTAACCTAATGTTTCTATCGTTTGATCCAGTGAGGCACTAAGGATTATATTCAGGAAATGTATTTTTTCCATGTTATGTTGGTATGTAACTTATAGGTTGGCATCTGTATTATTTATATATTCCATGAATGCCTCAATTTCCTTTTCAGTGCCTCGCCAGATGCAAACAGTGTTGTCGGCATACAAAGGGGCCACATAAGTCCCTACTGCAATGCCACACTTTTGTCTGTAAAAATCCCCATTGAAAGTGAAATGATTTCAATTCAAGACAAAATTTAGGGCCTGTAGGAGAAAGTTTACTGGTATTCGGTCCTCACTGGATGGTTGGTGCAGAAATTGTGACACGGCTTAGAGACCTTCTGCATTCTGTATACAAGTGTGTAAACTTATTACATTAATTGTCAGTCAAGTGATATCTTGTTCCCATTTTATATTTTGCATTTTGTTTAGTATGTGCGTAGTATCCCTTGTATAAGATCTTAAACACATACGGTTGGAAGAAGTCGTCAATAAATTGTGCTAGATGTTCCATCAGGGAAGCAATACCAGATACAGTAGGCCTTATGGGGGATATCTGCTCTTTTTATTCCTCTTGGGTATAGCATAAAAAGTAGGCATAATTGGAAATTCCACGTAAAGAAATGCTGTTTCTTCCCCAGTTATGTTATTGTCATAAGCACTTTCTATTAAATCATATATATCAAACTTATATCTGGTAGTTGGGTCTCGGTTAAGTTTTTCATAGCTTTATTTGTCTTGCAGTAAAGTATTCACCTTTTGTGCTAATATTCTTCATTCATAAGCACTACATTGCCCCCTTTGCCTGATTCTTTAATTATTATGTTTTCCATTTCTTTCAGATGTTGTAACATTAAGCATTCATCAGGGGGCAAGTTGTAGTGCTTATTAAAGCTACAGGTACCAGACAGGTGTTCTGTTTCTGCTGCAACTAGACTTTCAAAGGCAGTGATATAGGTATTGTTCGCAACAGGATAAAACGTGGACTTTGCTTTAAACTTGCCTGACCTACTTAAGATGGCTATTTCAGGGGGCAGTCAGACCTTCGTTGTCCAAGTCTGCCTTATATAAAAGTTTGTCCAGGTTGACAATATCAGGATGCTGTAATTCTCCTGGTGTCCCAATAGGCTTTGTCTCGCTTAAGTCCACATTTTCTTGGAGCCCAGGTAGTAGTTTCTGTATTAGTCCAGAAATGCATTGGCCGGCAGTGGGTGGAAATCCCACAGCAAGTTGTTCCATATTTCTAAATCTCACTGTTTGTGATAGTGTGAAATGGTATTGTAATTTTATTTTTCTAATATGTTTGAAGATGTTCACCTTGATGTTAAATATCTCTACAGCTGGAGCTGGTATGAAGCTGAGTACTTGGCTTAATAATTTTTGTTGAGGTTCTGTTACTACAGTAACAGAAAGGTTTATACTGTAACTGCGTTTGGGTCCCCCTCAGTGCTTTTATTTGGAGTGCAGGCTTTCTTGGAAAGTAGGGATCTTGCAGTAGTAAGGGGTCCGGGTCTCCAGGATGCCAACCTGTGGTACATTGGTCCCCAAAGGAGTGATAGCTTCATGGGGGCATGTTCTGAGAGGTATGGGGAACTATACAGGAAGCCCCCACTGCCTGGGTTGCACTAAGGGGGATTAGCCAGTAATCAGTACAGCTGGAAGTTGAATAAGTGGTAGAAAAACAAAGTGTCATCCAGATCATGGGAGTAGCGTAACTGCCAGACATCTAAGAGCGAGTGGGGCATCCTCAAATCTTGCAAAGCAGTGAGCATTTTCATTTGAGGCTCAAGGTGACCACTGTTCCTGTCCAAGCATGCCTCCGAAGAAACATTAAAGTCCCCCCCAAAAGGAGGAGTGGGCTAGAAGCATCACCAAAGGAGAGCAGTGCATGAGCGAGCTTGAAGCATAGAGTAGAGTTATCTGTGTTATGGCCATAAACATTTGTCAGAACCAGGGGATCTCCCAGGGTGTCAAATCTAGCGATAACCCACTGACCAGTAGCGTATGCAGCACTGCGTGCCACAGTCTAGTGTATGTGCTTATGTATCAGTATGGAGACCCCGGCCTTAGAAGAGGTCGCACAACTATAAGCCTCTATCCCCACCCACTCCCTACGTAATTTAGCAGCCTCCCCTGTGCTAAGTTTTATCTCCTGTTGCAGAGCTATTTCTGCCTTCATGAACTTTAACCTGGTTAGAATACACTTCCGTTTAATGGGAGAGTTCTGGTCCCATGTATTCCAAGCAATACAGGTACACATTGTCATGGGAGTTTGTGACAGGGCTGAATAAGACCCTGTCCCATTTGTTGTGCAGAGAGTGAAAGGCAAGGATCTGTTCTAGCCTCTCGTTTTCTGTCTCTTGTCGGATTGCACTATCAAATTTTCTTGTGAGATGTAGGAAATTACCACTCTTAAGAGTGTCCTGAGTCTCCCCCTGCCACCATCTCCCTGCCTTCACTTGCTGTTTCTGTCGTTTCTCCCCGTTGCTTATCGTGGTTACAAAAATATATCTGTTCTGGTGATGATTGCACAAATCTATGTGGAACTCAAGGGGTTAACCGTAAGATGTAGTTTGACCTCCACAAGCATTTGTAGAGCTGTCAACAGGAGATTAGTTCTGGGCCACAATGTTCTTTTTTGTTGCACCAGCAAGGAAAGAAACTGACAGTATTCTGATATGTTTTGTGAGAAACAGGAGGTATCTTAACGAGCTCAGGATGCTGAAGTTAATTGCCAGTGTGTGTGTGTGTATGTGTATGTATGTGTATATATATATTATATAACAGTTCTTACCCCAGGGCCCAGATATTCAAAAGGGTTGTGCATGGCGCAACAGTGTTGTGCCGTGCACAACCCACTGATGTGCCCCGGTGCGATATTCAAAAGGGAAAAGTGTGCCACACAAATCCCGATGTGCCGGAGCGCATCATTAATGTATGCAGGCACAGGTAGGGGGGATGTGCCCATGCATAACCTGCACAGCCCAATATTCAGCCCGGGATGTGCAGAGTCATGCATGCGCAACAACTACCTGCGCCTGCACAAAGTTACACCACAAAAAGAAGGAACAAGTGATGGCCACCCACAGGTGAGCTGCCGCATTGCAGGGTGCAACACAGCAGCTGCCACCTGTGGGTGGCCACCCGAGTTCCTGCCGCACCTGGTGGCGCCCACCCATGCCCCATCGCGGGCATCCATGTAGAAATCCCCCAACAAGTCCAATATTCCTGGTGGTCCAGTGGACCGCACTGAGCCCAATCGCGGGCATCAGTAATAGACCCCCAAGTCCAATATCCCTGGTGGTCCAGTGGACTGATTGCTGCCCGATCGCGGGCATCTGTACCTCAGCAAATACCCCTAAGACCCTGGTGGTCTAGTGTACCACCCACCCCACCCACCCGCCCACTGAGCCCCCGCCCTGCTCTCCCCCATCGCCTGGCAGACAGCAGCACCCCACCTGCCTTCCGCCCGCCGACTGATGGTTCTATAAGGCTGCCGCCCATTGGTTCATAGCGTGAGCCAATGGCGTGCATCTCTCATCTACTCAGTCCAGATATGTGAATGATTCATTCACATATTTGGTTGAATATCTGTCTAGCTTACACACATTGGCTCACGCTGGCGAACCAATGGGCGGCAGCCTACCAAGCTGTCAGGTGGCAGGCGGGTGGGTGCTGCCACCCGCTAGCTGACGGGGAGGGAGCGGGCGGTGGGGCCAGTGAGCGGGTGTGGGGGGTACACTAGGCCGCCAGGGTCTTAGGGGTATTTGTTGAGGTACAGATGCCCACGATTGGGCAGCAGTAGGTCCACTGGACCACCAGGGATATTGACTTGGGGGTCTAGTTACTGATGCCCTGTGGGGGCTCAGTGCGGTCCCCTGGACCACCAGGGATATTGGACTGGGGGGGTTCAATTACTGATGTCCGCGATGGGGCTCAGTGTGGTCCACTGGACCACCAGGGATATTGGACTTGGGGGAAGGGGTTCGATTACTGATGCCCACGATGGGGCTCAGTGCGGTCCCCTGGACCACCAGGGATATTGGACTTGGGGGGCGTAATCGTCAGGACAGATGCCCGCAATCTGGCACATAGAGGTCCACTGGACCACCAGGGATATAGGAGGGGTTTTCATTTTTACACGAATGCCTGCGATCGGGCTGCAGGGGGCGTCGGTCCCCGACGGCTGCTGCCTGGCAAGTCGCCAGGTGCAAGTCCTCGGGGATCAGCGCACCTGCATGCTAATGGCATGCAAATGGGGCCATGATGAGATGCAAATGGCCCCCTGTGCGCCTTGCATACATTATGGCCCCTTTGCATGTCCCCTTTTGAATATCGCAGGTGCTGTGCATGGTGCAATGGAACTTGCGCTAGAGCATCTTCATGCTCCAATCTGGCCACTTGCACTGGCGCAGTGCCACTGCGCCATGCACAGTGGGGGTGACCAGGGTGCGATATTCACAGCTGCTGCACCATAGCGCAACTCCGTTGACTATCGCCCAGGCCACTCCCCTGCGCAGCAAAGTTGAGCTGCGCCCAGGCTTGCGCCACAGCCTGGCGCAGTTTGAATATCTGGGCCCAGGAGTCCTTTAGCATCAGTAACTATAGCAGTTAGCTGGCTAGGTGCAACTACCCTGGAGGGTATACCTTTAAGAGAATTATTTAAATGAGCTTGGTCATCAGCCAATCAAAAAGCAGGAGAGGAGTGAACTGAGTGAGAGCAGCCTGAAGGGCTTCAGAATTTTTTCTCCGCTGCCTGAGCAACATTGCCTCTGAGGTGCCTCTCAACTTTCCTTGTTGACAGCATCCTCTTCGCTTATTTTGGCCAAGTTTTCTTCACAAATTAAATTTTTAAGTGTGCTGAGTGTAATTTTGTTTTTTTGTTAGCGGTTGTGTTTTTCGCACATTTGCATTATTTTTACTGTAACTGCATGATTTTTGTTATTTTACTGCATTTGCTTAAATTATATTTGTTCTTTACTGCGGATGCTTTATTTCGATTGTTCTTCGCTTTTTTAATGTAATTCGTGAAAGAACTGTCAAATTTTTGTGTTCTGCCTTATTTTTTACCTCAGACCTCGTGGGTCCTTACTGCGAGGCAACCAATTTTCTTTCAAATTTTGACAGTTGCTGCTGGGTTCTCTGAGGATTGACAAGATCAGAGATTCCCAGAACTACATAAAACTGGACCTGAAGATTGTCAGCTGTCGCAGGACTATCTTCACAGCATTTACAGAAACCCGTGCTCGGTTGTTGACTGGTGTTGCTGGGTTCTTTATAGATTGGCATTGGCATAGATTCCCAGTACTACAAAAAAAAAAAAAAAGGAAGGATAAGAGAAAGACAGAGTGTATCAGACTGTCACAGAACTGGATTCGCAGCATTTACAGAAACCTGTGCGCAGTTGTGTTTTGTTCCAGATCTCGGGTTCTCTTTGCACAAAATTGGCACAGAGCAAAGAGATCTAATTAATAATTATGGCTGAGGAAGTATCAAAGGCTACTGATGAGGGGCCATCTAAAAGTAATAACAATAAAAATGTAAGCGGGGTGCTGATGAAGCCTCCAAATTCCAGCCAAAAAATAAAGCTTCCAAAGGAGCTGATGAAGTTCCTCACAAATTAAAAAATAATAAAGGTGATAAAAAAAGGAAGCTTGATCAAGCTGCTGATAAAGTGGCTAAAAAGAAACTGTCAAGACAAAAACGCTCCTGTTCCTCTGGTGAAAGCCAGTAGTGAGACAACAGGCAGCTTAAAGCATAAAAAAAAAAAAAAAAAAGGAAAAGCATGGCAAGTCTTTCAGACCCTACAAAACATGGGATCTATATTTACTGGGGCTGACAAGCACTCTTCCACAGTTCTGTCTTCTGGAGACTGTGAGGGTGATGCAGATGATGAACAACATTTTTTGATGCCCCCGACATGGATCGTGAAGGCCTGGAACCTCATTAATCCCCGGATCCTCCCTTCAGAGCTCCCCCTGGTGACCAGGAGGATTCCCCTTCTATGGTTACATTTATACAAAATATGCTAGACACCTTGGATCACCCTACTCAGGAGCCCATCCAGGACGTCAATGAGAATGAAGATTATAGGGCGATCAGAGATCTCTCAACCCCTAAGACACTGGTTGTCCCTATCTATTCAGAAAAAATACCATGAAACTGCTTCAAACCTCCACTTCTGTGGCAGGGGTTGACAAGTGGGTCGAGATAAAATACAAATTGTCTAGAAAACACGAGAGTATAGTATAGCAGGCAGCTTGTGAGAAAGCTGGGGTCTCCTTGTTCTCCTCACCCCCAGGCAAGGACTCCAAGAAAATAGACTTCATAGCAAAGAAAATGTATACCACAGCCTCCCTGCTGGTCAGACTTTCTTCATGTATGGTTTTCACAGCCAAATATCAGAAAACTGTATTGAAGTCTGTCCTGGCCATTACCTGCAGTGGGACAGATACAGTGGTACAGGAGCTGGTGGATACGGCAAAAACGGCCTTGGAAGCTACCAAATACCAATTCCACATGGCAGATGACAACAGTGATGCTGCTTCCAGGGCTGTGGCCCACACCACATCTCTGAGGTGCTGTGCCTGGCTTAGAACTACCAGTCTGACTCAGACACTCAGTCTAAGGAGGTCGACGGGTACAAGGCCTCCTGGAAGAGTCACTCCTCTAAACCCAACCCTACTGCCCTGCAGAAGTCCTGCCCCAGGGGCAGTAGGGGCACTCCTTATCCCCAATCTGACTTCTTTCAGTACAGAGGATCTTTCAGGGGGACAGACAGAAGGGCCACCTCTACGCAGCCTGCAGCCTCGCAGTCTAAGCCCTGATGTGAGTGTCCAGGCTGTCTCCCCTCTGCCAGTAGGAGGTAGACTGCCCCACTATCTTCAGAACTGGTTCCTCATTACATTGGACAGGTGGGTTCTGGAGATAGGGGAGAAGGGTCTGCCACTACAGTTCCAGAAGATGCCAGACCTCAAGCGAACCCAGATGTCAAGACCTCTAACTCCTACACAGGTGTCACTGTTGGAACTGGAGGTAAAAAATCTTATAGCGCTGCAAGCAGTGGAGAGGGTCCCGGCCAACGAAAAGGGCAAAATTCTCTACTTCAGGTACTTTCTGACACAAAAGAAAACTGGGGAGTAGTGCCCTATCTTGGATCTCAGATATTTAAACAAACATCTGCTAAAACCCAAATTCAAAATGGTCACTCTGTCACTAGTCATACAGTCATTACAGCAGGGAGACTGGCTAGCCTCCCTGGACCTAAAGGACCCTTACTTCCATATACCCATAAGGAGATCTCACAGGAAGTTTCTCAGATTCAGACTCCCATCAGGCCACTATCAGTTTGTGGCAATGCCCTTCGGCCTGTCCTTGGCCCCAAGAGTCTTTACCATGTGCCTCGCAGTGGTAGCAGCCCATGTCAGGAATCTGAGTGTCGCTCTTTATCCCTATTTATACGATTGGATCATTGTGGAAAAGTCTCCTTGTCAGGTCAAGGAGTCCCTTTCCCTTACAGAGTGCACTTTCAGAGTCTCTGGGATTCCTGGTAAATCTAAAGAAGTCTCACCCAGAACCCACCCAGCTGCTCACCTTCATAGGAGCTCAGCTGGACACTCGGAAAGGATATGCCTTCCTCCCACAGGAAAGAATTCAGAGTTTCCTTTCAGTTGCAGATTCTTTCGTCCGGGGACAGCCAAGTCCGTCCAGACATCTGAAATCTCGAAGAAACTAAGGCAGCGGTTGGGCCTATTTTATAGTCTTAAATATCTCCTAACTCTAGATGCTAGAAAGAGGCTAGTACAATCTACTTTCTTACTATTTTGGATTATGCTGACTTCATGTATTCTCATTGTCCACTAACGTTGCTCAGTAAACTTGACACCTTATACCACTGGGCCCTCAGATTTATTCACAATCTACCCTTATGTACTCATCATTGTCTATTATACCAGGAATCGGGTTGGCCGTCTCTATCAGCTAGGAGGAAAAGAAATGTTCTTTGGCTCCACAGAGCACTCTCAAACAAGTTTCCTTCATACATATCTAGCTTATTTGTGCACACCAAGGGTTTTTATAAACTAAGACTCTTCTCTATGCTCTGCTTTCAGATTTCTAGAGTGAATACAAACTATGGCTCGGCAGCAATCAACTTCTCTCTTCCTTCCCTATGGAACTCCATGCAAAGCACACTAAAACTGCCATCACTTCCAGGCCTAGCCACATTCAAAAAGCTAGTTGCTACCTTCCTGAGTGAAAACTGCAATTGTTTCAGACAAAGATGACCCTCCATACTCCCCATTAATCTGAAACCGGTATGCTTTTGTGCCTACTCTGGCTCTTTTCTTTCTCTCTCCTCCATCCCTCCACAGCTGCTCCTTGCTTCTCCTATCCTGTTTACTAACAGAGGTGGTAGTGGAGTCTTATTAACTTTCCACACGTTCATATACTTTAATTGCCTAGCTTGGAATATTGACAGGTTAGCTGTTGCTGACCATTTTGTGTACACCCTGTAAAATTACTGTATTCAGCCTGTAAAATTACTGTATGCTTACGTACTTATTGTACTGTATGTAATGTTCTTTGTTTCAAACAACATGAAGTCTTGCTGTATTCTGACTATTCAGGTTACCGGTCCTTATCGGTTCTAAAAAAAAAAAAATACAGCCAGGTACCAGAAGTCCAGGTGGGACACTGTACTGGCACTGGCTAAACGGGCCTCCCCCCAGCTGGCCAAGGAGCTGGAAGAGGTGGCTGCTGATGGGGTTGAGGCATCAAAGGTACAGTTTCATGCTGCTGTTTTCTTCTTGGGTTTCTCAGACATGGCCAACCTAACCAAACTTACCTTTTTTATGGCAACCACCAGGCAAGACTCTTATCGGTTCCTAACCGTGTCAGGGGTATTGTAAAAAAAAAAACTTCAAACGTTTTTTTAGAACCGATAAGGACTGGTAACCACGCTCTAAAGTAAAACACAAGAATTCACTGTAAATGATCGGTTCAGCCGAACCGATCTAACACTTTACAATAGTCAGAATACAGCAAGACTCCATTAGAAAAAACATAATTACTAAGGTGAGTAATTTTTTCTTCTTGTCCAGGACCACCTTGAAAATGAACTTGCTCAATGGTGTTTATGCCTGGTAAAATTAAAGTTATTGATTGATTTCCTCAGGCTCTTGGGACACATGGCTTCAATGACTGCAGTGGTCCCAGGAGCCAGGTACAAGATGCAACACCTGCAAGCCTACCTCAGGGCTCACTGGTCAATTTTTCAGAGCTGATACCTGCAACGGAGCAGTTCCTCCAGACCCTGCTTTGGTGGAAGAACCCTGCAATTTTGGCAGCAGGGGTACCCTTCCAGGCTCCTCTACCCACAAAGGTGATCACCACAGACGCCTCCCTCCTGGGGTGGGGAGCACATCTGGACAGTGCTTCATTAAGTGGCACCTGGACTGTCGAAGAGTCACAGTTACACATAAACCTTTTGGAACTCAGAACAATCTGTCTAGCTCTCAAAGCATTTGCTCCTATCATAACAGGACAGTCTGTACAAAATCGAACCGACAACACCACTGTAATGTTTTACATAAGCAAGCAGGGTGGTACCAGATCAGAAATACTCTGTTTAGAAGCTCTAAAGCTTTGGTCTCTGGTCTTCTCCCTGGGAGTCTGCCTTTCAGCTATTTACCTCCCAGGCAAACACAATACCCTGGCAGATGCTTTAAGTTGCATCAGTCAATGCCAGAGCGAATGGACTCTGAACAAGCAAGTACTAGCCACAGAGTTCAGGCAGCGGGGCACACCAGAAGTGGATCTGTTTGCCTCTCCCCTCAATTTTCAGCTTGCTCAGGGCTGTTGCAGGCCCCCAGTCCCAGGAATGCTTCCTTTGGATGCCGTGATCCTAGACTGGTCAGGGAAGTTCCTATACACATTCCCTCCTTTTCCCCTGATACTCAGGGTATTGCTGAAACTCCGACAACAGCCTGCACCGACGACCCTGGTGGCTCCAGATCGGCCCAGGCAAGCCTGGTATCCTCTCCTTCTCTCACTGTCCTGCAGCAGGACAATTTGCCTGCCTCCAGCTCACTCGCTGCTGCCCCTTCCTCAGACAGGAGTGCATTACCCAGACATATACTCTCTTCACCTCAAGGCCTGGTTCTTGAGGAGTTAAGAGTTCCCATCCTCTCAGTACTGTGCACAGGTCCTTAAGATCCTGAGAATGGCTGAAAAAAACGAACATAAAAAAGACGTGCAGTCAAATGGAAAAGATTCTTCCTCTGGTGCAAGAGCAAAAAGGTCAGTCCTCTTACTGCTTCAGACCCTCAGCTGCTGGAATTCCTAGTGCACTTGCAGACGTCAGGATTGAAACCATCTTCCCTCAAGCTACACCTGGCTGCAGTTTCGGCCTACCTTTCGGTGGGAAAGAAAAAGTCAATTTTTTCCCACACCATATTCAAACAGTTTTTAAGGCCTCTCACACCTCTAGCCTCCAGTCAGGGGGTCAGTTCCTCCTTGGAGCCTGAACCTCTGCATAGCCAGGCTCATGCAACCACCCTTTGAGCCTATGGCTACTGCACATATCAGGTTTGTGACATGGAAGTAGGTCTTCCTGGTGGCCATTACCTCTGCCAGGAGGATTTCAGAGTTACAGACCCGGTCTGGAGAAGAGGAGGGACGGGGGGGGGATATGACTGAGACCTTTAAGTACATGAGAGGAATAAACAGGACAGGCATGGAGGGACTGTTCAAGAGGAGGGTGGGGAGAGACGCTCAGGGGTCATGACATGAGATTGGAGGGTGGAAGGTTTAGGAGGAAGATGAGAAGGCATTTCTTTCCCGAAAGGGTAGTAGCAGAGTGGAATGCATTACTGGCAGAGGTGGTGGCTTGTAAACTTGTGGGATGCTTCAATAGGGGCTGGGATAGGGCAAAGGAGGGTCATGGGAGAGGGGTAGGGTGGGAGGGGCAGCTGCAGAGCAGGGGTCGCATTAAGGGCCTGCTCCATTCTCTGAGCACAGTTTGATTCTGGAGGAGCACGTTTTAAATGCCCGTTTTCACGCCATGTGTGCTCCTGCAGTATAGTGGGAACACGGAGGGGGAAGGGCTCTTATAATGTGCTGAGGACTTTTTTTTTTTTTTTTTACACTACCGTCTAAAGGGGATTGTGTGCAAAAGAGTCCTGTGCATAATTTTTGTTCCTTCTTTGGGAGATGGAGTTTTTAAGAAAACAACTGGCTGTGCTGCCTGTCAATCAGTGTGTTGTTGGGGCAGTCAGTCACTTGTTGCTGGGGTGCCTACAGTGATTGGCTGTTGGCCAGGTTACATTTCAGCCAAGGCAGGAACCACTACAGATGAGCTAAAAAGATTACAGAGCAGTGTTGTCAATGAGACGAGATAGAATTCTGCCTTGAGAAAGCCCGAGATTCATAGTGACCACCTTGCTACACAGCTAGTTTGAAGGTGAGTCGATTTTTTCCTCGTCTGATGCCTGTCATGGAATTCTGTTTTTTCTTTTGGTGCTCTAGTTGTACACACTTACAAATAGACGTTCTCTGAAAGTGTGGGTGGGGGAGTCGCAGTGCAGCACACTACTGTCTATTCACCTTGCACCCCCCCGCCGCATGCTTTACTGAAGCAGTAAACGTCTTTTATATAATCATACATATGATACTGACTCTAGTCTGCAGGCAGCGTTAGGGTGCAGTCAAGATTTTTTTTTTTAACTTTGCTTCCCAATGAGAGGGTTGGACTCATTCTGTACCTGTTAATCTCAGCCCACCTGCCTCTGTTAACAAAAAAAAAAAAATTGTCCCTCCCTTCACTGGTCATGGCTCCTAATATAGGGGTGGGGTGGGGTGGGCTTACTCGCTCCATTCCAGTTATCCCTGCTTCATGTTAAAAAAAATAAATAAAAAGTGGGGTCACCAGGATGGCTGACAGCAGTTACTCTGTTTTTGCACATATCGCCAGGTCATTTCGTGATGTGTGAAGTTGGGAACAAAGTCTAAGCAAGGATGCATGGCCAGCTGAGCGCGCTTCAGGAGCTGAGTAATGTTAGTGAGAATATGGCAAAGCAAAACCAACAGCACCCTTAATAGGAAAAAATGCAAATCAGCAAAAAGTCTCTGGAGTTTAGATATTTATTAAATGAATGAGAGCACGGTGCTAAGCCCCAGTGCTTCACCTCTTAAACGGGACGGGGCGAAGCAGCACTGGTGCTTAGTGCTGTGCTCTCATTCATTTAATAAATATTTGAACTCCAGTGAAATTTTTCTGGTTTAGCTGCGTTTTCAGTTACGAGTGCATCCTTGGTTATGTTTGCTTTGCCTTAGCTTTAGTTTTGGCTAGCACTCTCTCGCCTGTGAGCATGTGGCATTGTGCTTTGTATCAGACAGGATAGGGCCTGTCCCTAGAGCAACTGTGAAGTGACGAGAGGTGAAGATCCAAGAAGTAACAACACTTCTGGACTGCCGATTGCCGTTAATGTCTGCAGCACACTCACAACCAAGCCATGCAGAGCTAGGAGTGTTGTAAGAGTTGGTAGTCTAGACTCCCTGGGTTGGAATGCAGATTGGAGCAGGTGGGTCTCTGGTCAGTCAGGTGGAAAAGGACGGGGGGGTGGGGAGCGGGCCATTGTTCTTAAGGCATGGCTGATGATCTGCTAGCCCAGTCTGTGAGAGCCTAGTGTTGTGCTGAAACTGAACCATCCCTGAAAATTCACATTGTATGATGGCTGCACATGCATGCTAAACGTAGTGCCAGCCTCTGCAGAACTGTTCCCTCAGGATGCAGTGAACATGTAGGTTTGAAGAACTGACTCGTCCCATGTCATGAGAAGGAAACTGAGTGTCCCACATTTTCCAAATTCCACAATGTTTTAAATGCCAGAGTCACTTAGTACAGACATGCAGTCAATGACAGAGAAGTATGAGAGTCCCGTCGGTGCATTATGTCCCTCTAGTTTGAGAGGGTATAGTAAGTTCAAACACCATGAAGTCTTGCTATATTATGACTAATGCAGTTAGCCACTGCACTTGAACTGCCCTGGAGAGGAAAGAGTTAACTCCAGGGAGTCTGGAGTTCTACAGTGCGAGAGCGCTTATGCCAAAGCTCTATCTGGGCAGTTTCAAATGAAACTGTCAGATTCTTTACTCCGCTTCACTGAACAGTCGCTCGAGATCAGCTCCTTCAGCTTCGGTTCATTTCTCGGTTCAGCGAGTATTTTGGTTCATTTGAACGGCAAAAAATATTTATTTTACGCATTTCGGTTAAAAGCTTTATCTGGTAAACCGTAGTACGAAAATTAAAGTCTGTGCGGAAATTCAATTATCGGTTGGTTTGAACCAATCGGTTTGCTGAAATTAACGTTTTAAAGTGTTGGTTGGGCTTTTAGAGTGCGGTTCCCGGTTCTTATCGGTTCTAAAAAAACCTTGCTTTAAAATTAGGTTTTTTCAAATACCCGTGACACGGTTAGGAACCGATAAGGGTGTCTTGCCTGGCACTGCCATCAAAAGGGCAAGTTTTGGTTAGGCTGGCATTATGTCTGAGAAACCCAAAAGAAAAACCGGGCCCACTGGGTTTCAACACTGTGATGTCTGTGGGGAAGCCTTTGCCAAGGCTGACCCACACACCACTTGTGTTTATTGTCTGGGGGCTGACCACCTCCTGTCAGACTGCCAGGTGTGTAAAAATTTCCCTGCAGCCACCCTGGAAAAGAGATTGGGCCGGCTCAGGGAACGAGAGGCCAAAAAGTCCGCTGACCCAGATGGCCAGCCCGGTCCAGCACCCACTGGACCAGAGGGAGTGCCCTCTGACCAGGGCGAGACTTCCTCGGGCAAAAGGAAGGCTGGTTCAGAGGAACCAGTCCCAGTGAAAAAGACAAAGAAATCAGTAGGGTTGGAGTCCAAAATTGTCTCTCCAACTGCTGCAGAAATAGCTAAAACCATACAGATTGTCCAGTCACTGTCTCAGGGTCCTGTCAGACCACCAACAGTTGGTAAAGGGTTGGTTCGTTCAGTTCCAGTGGTTCAGGAGTATGATGTTGAGGAATTTTATGAACCACAGGAGGAGGAGGAATTTGATCAATATATATGTGGCTGGGAGGGTCTGGACGTGCCCATTGAACCGGACATTTCTCCAGACAGACCTTTAGAATATCCTCCTATTCTGTCTGAGTCCCCTTCTCATTTTATATTTTACAAAAAGGTTGCAGAAACCCTCCAGCTTCCTTTAGAGGAGGCTGTGGATGAGCAAGAGGAGCCTGATTATGTAGAAATGATGGATATACCAGAGTCTAGGAGGTTGTCTATTCCTTTGCATAAGTCATTTAGGAAGCAAACAAAAAGATTTTAAAAAATCCTCATTCTGTCCCTCCTGTAGATAAAAAAAATGGAAAGAAGGTGTACTTTGTCAGGCTCTGATACAGACTTCCTCACTGAGCAGTGTAGTCATGTAGGTGTGGTTCAAGCTGCAGCCTGTGACAAGGCTAATATTCCCCTGGCCTCACATCCTCCTGATAAGGATTCCAGGAAGATTGATGCCATGGCAAAAAAACAGTATATGGCAGCTTCTTTGGGACTCAGGCAGGCAAATTATATGGCTTATGTAGCTAGATATCAGAAATCTAGATGGGACACAGTATTGCAGTTAGCCAAGCAGACACATAGGCCAGCTGGCTAGTGAGTTGGAACAGGTGGCTGCTGATGGCATTGAAGCCTCTAAAGTTCAATTTCATACTGCTGTTGATGTTAATGATGTTTCCTCTAGGGTCATGGCCACTTCTGTAGCTTTCCGTAGGGTTGGCATGGCTCAGATGCACTAATCTGTCCCAAGATACTCAGTCAAAGGCTATGGATTTTCCTGTAGTGGGTAATTTCTGTTTGGGGAACAAACAGAAAACTATATGAAAAGATGGATGAATACAGACTACCTACAAAGTGCCCAGGCTAAGGAGGGCATGCCACTCCACAGAGGCCACGCTCCAGAGGTAGGGCAGGCCTTTCCACAGGCCTTTTACCAATCTCAGGCCTCCTCTGCGTTTGCACAGAGGGTTCTTCAGAGGCAGAGGTGAGCGGGGCACAAGTAAACCGTCCCGTCCCTCAGCCTAAGGCTACTGCCAAGCAGGCACCCTGATGGGGTGCCCAGGGCCGTTCTCCTGTACCAGTGGGGGCAGGTTGGTTTATTTCAGCCAGAACTGGGTGTCCCTAACTTCGGACAGATGGGTTCTGGAGGTAATAAGCCAGGGTCTGAGTTCTCAGCTTCAAACAGTTTCCAAAGATGAGAGCCAGACATTTTCCCTACAAATCCTACAGAAGCCCTTGCTTTGGAAGCAGAGGTTTCTTCTCTTCTGGACTGCAAAGCAGTAGAAAGGTCCTCCTCCTTGCCATCAGGGCAAGGGCTGTACTCAAGATACTTTCTTACCCCAAAAGACAGGAGAATGGCGGCCATCCTAGATTTAAGGTACCTGAACAAGCATCTTTGAAACCAAAGTTCAAAATGTTAACTCTGGCACTGATTTTGCCTCCTGAGGCCAGGGGACTGGCTGGCTTCCCTGGACCTCAAGGATGCCTATTTTCATGTTCTGATCAGGCCTTCTCACCGAAAGGCCTCAGGTTGAACTGCCCTCAGGCCACTACCAGTTCAGGGCAATGCCCTTCGGCCTTACCTCTGCGCCCAAGGGTATTTACAAAATGTCTAGCTGTGGTAGTGGCTCATTTAAGAAGGCAAGGATTGCTGTATTTCCTACCTGGACGACTGGCTCATAGTGGGTCAGTCCCCAGATCAGGTAAAATCCCACTTGCAAGTCACCCAGCAGCTTCTCACTTCCCTGGGATTCCTGCTGAATTTACCAAAGTCAGTTCTCGAACCAGTTCAGGTACTAACTTTCATAGGTGCAGAATTGAACACAAAGTTAGCCAGGGCATTTCTTCCCTCGGAAAGGGTAGACAGGCTCATTGCCCTGGCATCCTCCTTTACCCTGCGGGTTTCTCGACCAGCAACTCCTAGGGCACATGGCTGCTTCCACAGCGGTAGTGCAAGGAGCAAGATTCCAGATGAGGGACATTCAGTTCCATTTGAGGGCCTATTGGTCTCAAAGGAGGGACCCCCTTTCCAAATTGGTTCCAGTGACCCAAACTCTGATCCTGGCTCTACACTGGTGGCAGGATCAAAGCAATCTAAAACAAGGGGTTCCTTTCATTCCCGTCTCCCTCCCTCACCCTCACCACGGATGCCTCCCTGTTAGGGTGGGGAGCTCACTTGGGCGACCTGTCCACTCAGGGAGTGTGGTCTCCTCAGGAATCTCTGCTCCACATCAACCTTTTGGAACTCAGAGCTGTCTTTCTAGCTCTTCAGGCGTTTTCAGCTTCTGTCCAGAACAAAGTAGTTCAAGTCAGGACAGACAACACCACAACAATGTGGTACATCAACAAGCAAGAGGGCACTCGGTCATCAGCCTTGTGCACCGAAGCAATGAAGTTGTGGTCTCTGGCTTATTCCCCGAACACCTCCCTGATAGCAGTTCACCTTCCAGGGAAGGACAATGTCCTGGCGGATGCCCTCAGCAGGATTTCTCAGGGCCATCACGAATGGGCTCTGAATCCTCAGGTGCTGGGGTCGGTCTTTGCCAGATGGGGCACCCCTCAGATAGATCTTTTCGCAGCCCCAGACAACCACCAACTTCCTCTGTTTTGTTGCAGGCCTCCAGTGCTGGGCTCAGTCCCCTGGACGCCTTTCATTGGATTGGAAGGGGAAGTTCCTGTATGCCTTTCCCCCCTTTCCTCTTCTTTTCAGGGTATTAGTAAAAATCAGATCTCAGCCCTGCAAAGTGATTCTGATTGCTCCAGATTGGGCCAGACAGCCCTGGTACCCACTGCTTCTGTCCTTGACAGTCCACCCTGCGCTAGAGCTTGCCCAGAATCCACGACTTGCTGGCCTGTGCACAGGGAGAGTGTGGTATCCGGACCTCAAATCCTCCATCTCAAGGCATGGCTCTTGAGGAGTTAGAATTTGCTGACTTACACCTTTCTCAAGGTGTTCTAGATATTTAAAGGCTTCAAGGAAGCCTTCCACTAGGGCCACTTACAATTCTAAGTGGAAAAGGTTTTCCATCTGGTGCTCTGAGAAGCAGATTATCCCAGAATCTGCTGATCTGCCCATTTACTGGACTATTTGGTTCATTTAAATTCCTTAGGCCTTAGGCCTTGCTACTACTAAAGGTTCATCTGGCAGCTGTCTCTGCTTTTGTGTCAGCAGGAAGCCTGCTTCCCTTTCTTCTCACCCTGTGTTTTCCAAGTTTTTAAGGGGTTACTTCACACTAACCCTCCTTTTCGAGAACCAGCTCCCCTGGGACCTGAATGTTTGCATTGCTCAGTTAATGCAACCTCCCTTTGAGCCTCTGTCCTCTGCAGGCTCAAGTTTCTAACTTGGAAAACTGTTTTCCTAGTGGCTATCACTTCTGCCAGACGCATAAGTGAACTACAGGCCTGTCAGTGGAAAAGATTTTATCTCTTTCCACAGAGATAAGGTAGTCCTCAGGACTAACAGAAAGTTTTTGCCTAAAGTGGTTTCAGATTTCCACCTGAACCAATCCATATCTCTTTCAGTATTTTTCACTGAGCATTCTTCCTCAGGTGAGAGGAGACTGCACAGCTTGGAAGTCAAAAGAGCCTTAAGCTACTATTTGGAACGCACCAAGGCTCACAGGTTCGAATCCCTCCAACTCTTCCTTACCTATGGCGAGGTTGGCAAAGGGAAACCTGCCACTAAGAGGACAATTGCAAGGTGGATTGTCTCTTGTATCCAATTTTGTTATCAAAACTAGGTAGAGAACCCCTCAGGACTGAGGCTCTCACTCCCGAGGGTACAGCTGCATCTCTAGCGGCTGCTAGAGATATTCCCATTCTGGAAATCTGTCAAGCTGCTACTTGGAAACAGTTCACACTTTTGCAAGCATTATTCCCTGGATATTCAGTCCAGGAGAGATGCTCGTTTGGCACAGCTGTGCTTCAGAGCCTATTTCCTAAGTGGTTCTGACCCTCCTCCATGGAGGTACTGCTGTGTAATCTGCATTAGTCATAATATAGCAAGACTTCATAGTGTTTGAAGAAAAATTACTCACCTTAGTAATTGCTTTTCTTCTCATGGAGTCTTGCTATATTATGACCACCCTCCCTCCTGCCCCTCTCAGAACTTCTTCTTGGGTAGGGGTGGCAAATTAGTGCAAGCACTGTGTCATGCCATTGTAGTTTTTTTCCCTTACCTTCTTTTATTTAGGGTTAGGGAACTAGGTTATTTTGTTTAGGTAATATATTGGCCCCCTTCCTGGACTTGAGTCTTTGGGGGAAGGGGTCCTAATGGTGCTTGTCAGGGGGGTAACTAATAATACTATTATTCATTGTTATTGTTGTTTATATTGTTGTTATTTCTACTAGTAGGTAGCCATTTGGCTAGTGTAGAGCTTTCCACACAGACTTGTTGCTTAGTATTAGCTTCGTAAAGATCTGACAGTTTCATTTGAAACTGCCCAGATAGAGCTTTGGCATAAGCGCTCTCGTGCTGTAGAACTCCAGACTCCCTGGAGTTAACTCTTTCCTCTCCGGGGCAGTTCAAGTGCAGTGGCTAACTGCATTAGTCATAATATAGCAAGGCTCCATGAGAAGAAAAGCAATTACTAAGGTGAGTAATTTTTTCTTCATGTCTATTCACTTCCGGAAGCACTAGGCAATGACATTGTCATCTGCTCTACTTGTGCAGAGTCAGGCAGGTAGATCTGCATTTGTTATATTTTTTATATAAACCCTTATTTTTTTCTATGTCTGTATTATTATTTTTTACAAATCCATATGAATCGGTATTACATACCATCAGTTGCACTATTGGCCATTTGAGTTATAATAATTTGAGAGCTTAATGAGAAAGGGTTGTTTAACTGGTTTAATAAAATAATTTGAGTGGGGGGACAGTTGGTTAAAGCAGAGGATGGACATGGAATACTGGGTGAGTAAAATTGTTGCTGTTGGAAAATTAACGTAATAAGGGGAATGCAAAGATGGGATTCATCTCTTTATTATTTGCTTTATTAGTTTGGGGGGGGTAGTGATAGTGTATTCCCATCTAGAAGTTTGTTACCAATGTGTGTTCAAATAACATTTTAAAGTATAACTCCAAAGTTTATTGTATAATGTACTGTAGAGACTGTTTTGGGGTGATGTAACATTTGTTAAGGCATAATCAAGAAAGAAAGAAAGAAGGCTCTGATCTAAAAAGGGATTTATGATGGGTAGAAGGCAAACACTGTACACTGTGTGATGGTCTTAATTTAATAGATGTATTTGTCTGGAAACCATTATGAAAACATATGGATGTTTTTGGCATGCTTAAACACTTTTATTAGTAACATACTAAACAAAATAAAAAATCAGTATGTAGGAACACAGAAGTGATTGACAGGAGCACACATTTTGAGTCCTGATTTAGACAATGTGTGTTCCTCCATTTCAAAGGAGCACACCGTAGCAAAACCTTAATGTTATCCCTGCTGCAGAGTAGGGGTACTAGCTGCAAAATCGAGCAGACTTGATAGACCAAATAGCCTTTTTCTGCTGGCAGTTTCGTATGTATGTACAGTATGATCTCACTTTGAGTGGGAGCTCTTGCAGCAGGCTATAACCATTAGGACTAATGCTGCAGGCCTTAGAACCCACCGGAAAAAACTTAGCTAGCAGTACGCAGCAGGGACTGCCCCCCCCCCGACGTCAGCTCCACCCCGTCTGTCACGCCATAAAAGGGAGTGTACCATGGCTCCACCTCAGTTTCCTGCCATGACCCGCTCACGTTGGGGAAAATCTTGGTGCTTGCTTCCAGCAGTTCCAGCAAATTTCTTTGAATTCTTCAAAAATTTATTTTTTTTCCTCACCTTTGCAGTTCGTCTGTCTTATGTCTTTGCCGTCATCAGTCTCTTCTTCCAGGTCTAAGAAGACTAAGTGCACCTGTGGCCGCCAGATCCCATCTAAGGATGGCCACGCGAAGTGTGTCTTCTGCCTGGGACCAGACCATGACAGTGCAGCTTGTATGATCTGTAGAGGCTTCACCAGCAGGACGCGCATCTGATGCCTGAAGACCCTCAAAGCCCACCTGTTAGAACAGCAAATGGATACCCTGCAAACCTCGGAGGACATGGGAAAGCACTGGGACAAGTCCCGTTAGTGGTCCTGGGACAAGGACCGTAGCCGGTCCCCATCACCGTTCCCACTCTCCTCCCAGGAAAGCCTCATCTTTTCCCAGCTCAGGCACCCCTGACCAACCGAAGCATCCTCACAAGGAGGATTCCTCCAAGTCAAGTCTTCCTGCCAAGGATCCAACGTCAGTCAAGGTGGGAACTACAGGGGAGAAGCCCTCCAAACCTGTAGTCGTGCTGCTGCACATCTCTTCCGTCCCGAGGGATTCTTCAAAAGCCACTTCGGTGCAAGCCTCGTCCCTGCCAAAGAAGGCCTCAGCTTTGCCCAGATCCGGCCTCTTCGAAAACCGATGCCGGCTAAAGCACAGACGCTGGCTGAGGTTCCTGCTGTGGATGACACTCCTGTGGAGGGGGCGCCAGTTAAGGTTCTGTCGCCGGCCCCTAGATCTTCCACCCCACAGGACTCTTCAGGGGTTTCCTCTGCTGATGCCCTGATGGATCCTCCGGCTTCTCTGGTCCCCTTGTTAGGGACGGTTGCTTCTGTCTTTAGCAAGGAGGAGTTACAGGAACTCTTCTCCTTCTGGTGGAGTCAGGTAAAAAGGAGGAGACTCCACCGAAGCCGGACCCGACACCGGTTACTGGTTGGCCGGATAACCAAGAGCCTGAGGGCCTACCCGTCGGTTCACTGGCGAAGACCCCCGAGTGTCCTAATCCCCACTCTCCCTTGGGTGCTCATTCTCGGTCCCGGTCTGGGGACCATCATCGGCACCCTTTCCAGTTGGGTAGCCGTCGTCGGTCCTGGCCCAGGAGCAGATCCCGCAGCTACTGTAGATCTTCTAGGCGGGCTCGCTCCTCTTCCCGATGCCAGTCCCCAGACCAGCATCAGTCACTGCTCCGTCATCGGTCCCTGGACTGGTGTCGGTCGGTTAGTCACCAATGCTTGAGTGGGGGTAGTCCAAGACACAGCTCAGGCTCCTCTTGGCCTAGTAGCAGGTCTTCTTCTTTCTCTTCCTCATCTTTCCGAGGTGTTGGGGGCTCCCCTGGGGATAAGGACCAACCCCGCTTACCTCCTGACGATCCAAATTTTATGGATGTCATGAGGCACATCCAGGCCTCTGAGTGGGAGACGGAGGACCTGAATCCAGAATGCCAGCGAACTGGCCCGTTACCTGAGGCAGAAGGAGCCCAAACCTCTTGTGGTGCCTCCTTTGGTGGACACTTTCCAAGACCTCAGCAGGATAGCTTGGAAGCATCCAGCAACAGTCCCGGTGGTTCCAAAGAAGTCAGACAGGCTGTACAAGGCCCCGAGGGATGAGCCTTTTTTGGTGGAGCACCCTCAGGTGGATTCTTCGGTTATCATGGCTGCCCATGCCAAATCCAAGCAGCCCAAGCATCTCAGCTCTCAGCCTCCTGACCAGGAATCTCGTTATTTGGACCAGATGGGCAAGAAGGTCTACTCTGCCTCCAACTGTTCCATTTGCTCCCTGAACTTCCTCACGCATATGGTCCAGTACCAGAATGCGTTTTAGGACAGGGAACAAGAGCTGGCCAATGCCGTACCAGACTCCGCTCAGAAGACGACGCTCCTGGATATTCTCAAATCAGGCTCGGATGTAGGCATGCATGTTCTTCATGCCTCGTACGACACTGCAGATATGGCAGCCGGAGTATCAACGTCAGGTGTCTGTCTCCGACACCATTCCTGGTTGAGAGTCTCAAGTTTTCACCAGGATCTGCAGTCCAGAATCTGGGACCTTCCATTCCAGGGTTCCGTCTTATTTGGGCAGGAGACAGAATCACTTATCTCTCATCTCCAGAAGTCGGGGAAATCCATCTGGTCCATTCGACAAATGTACAGAGGGGACCAGAAGAGAGCGAAACGGTGGCCATTTCGGAAGCCCTCAGGTACCCAATCCCATGGCAACCAACAGGGCCAGAGGGGTGGCTTCAAAAGGAGAGCTGGCAACCAGCAACCTGGAGGCGCTCCTTTTCGTGGCCCCAAGCCTCTCTGCCCACTCCTGGCTCCGCCCAATGACTCCCTTCCGACCCCCCCCTCCAGAGGAGGTACCAGTGGAGGCAGTAGGGGGTCGCTTCTCCCTTCACCTGAAGGGTTGGAGCTCAATAACTGTGCAGACCAGTGGGTCCTAGATATTATAAGGAGGTGACATACGCTGGAGTTCACAGAGATCCACCCAGATACTCCACCAAGGTCCTCAAGATATCCTCCTTCTCACATTCCTCTCATAGAAGGAGAGATTCAGGCCCTGTTGCAGAAAAGGGCGATAGAACCAGTCCATCTAAAGCAACGGGGAAAGGGATGTTACTCCCATTTCTTTCTTGTCCCAAAGAAGACGCAGGATCTTCGTCCCATTCTGGACCTCAGCTCTTTAAATGACTATCGAATACCGAAGGTTCTGGATGGTGACTCTTCCAGGGCTTATTCCTCTGCTGCATCAGGGAGACTGGCTCTGCTCCCTAGACATGCAAGATGCGTACATGCACATGGGATCATTCCCCCCCACAGGAAGTACCTGAGGTTCCACTTCCAGGGGGCGCATTATCAGTTTTGAGTTCTCCCGTTCGGCCTCTCCTCAAGTCTTCACAAAATGCTTGGCAGTGGTGGCTGCGGCTCTAAGGCACCAGGGACATTATGTCTTCCCTTACCTCGATGATTGGCTGCTTGCGGCCCCGTCAAGGATGCGCCTCCTTCAGACTCTCTGAGACACCTATACTCTATTCCGAGAGCTGGGGATCACCCTGAATCTTCCAGAGTCTTCCCCAGAGCCTAGCCAAAGACTCGTCTTCATAAGGGCAGTCCTGGATTCAGTCCAGGGCATGGCTTTTCTACCTCCAGAGGGGGGGGCCATCGTTTGAGGGAGATTGCCGGATCGGTCCTTGTAACCCCTCAGGTCCAGGCCAGGACCTTCCTCAGACTTCTGGGGCACATGGTGGCGGCCATTCTTGTCACTCCTCTGGCTCGCCTCCACATGAGAATCCCACAATGGATGCTCAGGGTGCAGTGGGATCAAGGCTCAGACAACCTAGACCACGTGGTCAGGATCACGGAGCTGGTCAAGAGGACACTTCTTTGGTGACTGGACCCTCTAAATTTAGAGAAAGAGGTCCCTTTCTGTCAGGAGCCCCCAAATCAGACTCTAATGACGCATGCATCAGATTTGGGTTGGGGGGGCGCACCTAGGGGCCCGCCAAACTCAAGGAGTCTGGACCCCTACAGAGCGTGACCTCCACATCAATGTTTTGGAAATGCGAGCGGTCCTCAATGCGGTGCATGCTTTTCAAGAGGACCATGTCCCAGCCTCTCTCCTTGTTCAGACGGACAACATGGCAGTCGTCTTCTACATCAATAAGCAAGGGGGCACCCACTCTTACCCCATGCAGGGAGGCGATGAGAGTCTGGTACTGGGCGCTAGAGCGGCGTATCTCTCTGTCCAGTGTGCACGTTCCAGGTGTCCTAAACGACTTGGCAGACAGCCTAAGCAGGTCTCAGTCCAAGGCACACAAGTGGGAGCTATTGCAATCAGTAGCGGACCAGCTCTTCGACCACATGGGATCATCCAGAGCTGGACCTCTTTGCATCCCCACGCAACGCCAAACTGCCAGTTTTCTGCTCGTGAGAGCCCGTGCCTGGTGTTTTCTGGCCTGACGCATTGTCCCTTTGTTGGGCAAGGAGGTTTTTTTACGCCTTCCCTCCCTTTCCTCTAATTCAGAGAGTTCTATTGAAGATACAGGCCAAAGGTGCTCGGATGATTCTAATTGCCCCTTTGTGGCCTCTGCAGATTTGGTTCCCATTACTTCAGCGGTTGTCCTCGGAACCTCCAGTTCCGCTACCAATATGCTCGTAGTTGCTGTCCCAGGATCAGGGCTCACTGGTCCATCCTGATCTCAGGTCTTTGCACCTTCATGCTTGGCTCCTACAGACGTAGCAAAGTCCAGGTACGGGGTCTCCCAGGAGGTGGCGGACGTCCTCGTCTCGATGAAGAAGCCCTCTACTCACTCCACTTATGCTATGAAGTGGAAGCACTTCTGCTTATGGGTGTCGTCTCACCGTCTGGACCCCCTCACCTGTCCGGTGAACTCAGCATTGCAGTATCTCCTCTCCTTATTTCAACAAGGCTTGAGCTACTCCTCTATAAAGGTGCACATGTGGGCCATTTCTGCATATCACACCCTTTTGGGGGAAAAAACCTTAGCCCAACTGGATGTGGCCTGCACGTTTTTGAGGGATTCTACACGAGACCTCCCATTAGGGATCCTATCCCACCCTGGGACCTCCTGTTTGTGTTGGAGAAGCTTACTCCCCCCCCTTCCGAACCAGCGGCTGACTGTGAGCTGCATTACCTTTCCTGGAAGGTTTGTTTTTCAGTTGCTGTTACATCAGCTTGGAGAGTTTCCAAGCTCCAGGCTCTGATGTGTAAAGAGCCATATTTAATTTTTCATAGGGAGAGGGTTTCCCTCAGAATGAATCCTAAGTTCCTTCCTAAAGTGGTCTCGGAATTGACCCTCAACCAGTCGGTTGACCTTCCAGTTTACTTTTCTTCTCCTTCCAATAGGGGAGAAGCTCTCCTTCACACTCTGGACGTTTACAGGGTGCTGAGGTACTACCTTAAGTGCACAGCTGCACACCATAAATCAAAGCAACTGTTTGTGCCCTTCGTGCCACAACACTTGGGCAAACCAGTGTCTAAGCAGACTATTTCTAAGTGGCTTGTCCACTGCATTGTGTTTTGCTATGAAAAGCACAATAAACCCCTTCTGGGCCCGGTTAGGGGTCACTCCACCAGGGGAGTATCTGCTTCCTTTGCCACTTTGAAGAATGCCTCTGTCAGAGACATATACGCGGCTGCCTCCTGGTATTCTGTGCACACTTTTATGAAGCACTATAGCCTGGACATTGCATCCAGATGCCATGCCAGCTTCAGCTTGGCAGTCCTTCAGGGACTTCTTTTATGAGTTGTTGTTTTCCAGCATCATCCCATCTTTCCACCTCCCGGGGTTAGGCACCTCTTTGGCACGGGACTGCTTGGGAATCAGTCCTAATAGTTATAGCCTGCTGCAAGAGCTCCCACTCGAAGTAAGATAGTACAGTTATGCAAGAACTTACCGTAACAGAAGATCTTCAAGAGGAGCTCTTGCAGCAGGCGCTAATTTCCTGTCCTCCATCCCCCGGAAAAGGTATACAGAACATCATCTACAGGCTTCACTGCTTTCTCTCCTCAGGGCTCGTTCGCAGGTCTTGGTGGGGGAACTGGGGTGGCTTTTGTACCATGGCTGACGTCAGGGTGGAGCCGACGTCGGGGGGTGGTTCCTGGTGGGTACTGCTAGCTGAGAATTTTTCCGGTGGGTCCTAATGCCTGCGGCATTAGTCGTAATGGTTATAGCCTGCTGCAAGAGCTCCTCTCGAAGATCTACTGTTATGGTAAGTTCTTACGTAACTGTACTTTCCCAACCTCCAGACCCCGTCTCTAAAAAATGTGATTCCTGGGGTCACAAGGTCTTCTCCTCGGCAACAGGGGCCATCAGGTTGCTGAACTTTATGGCCCACATGATCACGTATCAATCGCTGTGGAGTAAGACTGTGCACCAAGTGGAAGCCCTGCCTAACTCCGAGTCCAAACAAGAGATCCTAGCCTGTGCCCAGTTGGACCTGGACCTGGACATGGACAAGCACGCTCTCTGGTGTTCCTATGATGCCATAGACATGGCCTCCAGGGCCTCTGGAATTTGCATGAGACGGCAGTCTTGGCTCAGGCTTACGAGATTCCAGACGGACTTGCAGGAGTCTATTCTGGACTCCCCTTTTCAGGGTCCGGTTTTGTTTGGCCCCGAAATCAAACAAATGGTTAAACAACTGCAGGAGTCAGGGAAAGTGGTGACTGATGTCCACCACATGTACAAAACCTGGCCTCAAGAGCCTCGCTGGTGACCTTTTCATTGGGGTCAAGGCAGGCGCAGGGGGGTAAGCAGTCCCACGGCAAGGGGTTCAGAATGCACAGGCACCCTGCCCCCCAAGGTTCCCAGGGCCCCAAGCAGCCCAAAACTCCTAGGGCCCAGGCCCCCACTACCCCCCCAGCTTGACTCCCTCTGCCGCCCTCCTCCCCTAGTGGACAGGCAGAGCGAGAAGGTAGGAGGCCGGATTGTGCTTTACCTGCTCGAATGGTCCAGTATCTCTGCAGACCAATGGGTTCTGGATGCCACTCGGAAAGGGTATACAATAGAGTTCACCTCTATCCTGCCGACAACCCATCTCCCCCGTGTCCCATTGTCCACCAGATCACAGCCTTCTCCTGGAGATGGAGATCCAACAGCTCCTGGAGAAAAGAGCCATTCAGAGGGTCCCACTGGCTCAGAAAGGGAGAGGTTTCTACTCCTGTTTCTTCCTCGTCTCAAAGAAAACTGGAGACCTTCATCCCATTTTGGTCCTGAGTGAGCTCAACCTCTCAGTGAAGTACCAGAGGTTTCAAGTGGTCACCCTGGCAAGCCTCTTCCCCCCTCCTCCAGCAAGGAGTCTGGCTGTGCTCCCTAGATATGGAGGACTCCTACATGCATATCAAGGTCCTCAAGTCCCACAGAAAGTTTCTGCGATTCAGCTTCAGAGATGAGCACTACCAGTTCAGGGTTCTGCCCTTCGGCTTTTCCTCAGCTCCCAGGGTCTTCACCAAATGCCTAGCTGTGGTAATAGTGGCTCTCCGCAGGAGAGGCCTTTTCGTCTACCCATACCTGGACAATTGGCTCCTACCCACTCAGTCGGAGGAGGAGCTCCTAATCGCCCTAAGAGAAACGCAGGCTCTGTGTTCCTCCCTGGGCATCACGATAAATTGGCCGAAGTCACACCCCTGGCCAACACAATGGCTGCAATTCATCGGAGCAATCCTGGACACCAGACACTGGAGAGCTTTTCTGCCCTCAGACAGGGCAGATCGCCTTCGAGGTTTGGCCAGAGGGCTCCAAAGAACTCCCTCCTCCCCTGCCCGGGTGGTCCTGCAGCTGTTGGGACACAGGGCGGCAGCCATCGCCACAGTTCCCTTAGCTAGGCTACATATGAGGACTCTTCAATGGCACCTCAGGGTGCAGTGGGACCAATCGGTGGATGATCTGGATCCACGAATTCGGATCTCTCGAGCGGTCCATCATTCTCCAGAATGGTGGTTCCATCAGGACAGTCTAGAGGGAGGATCTCCCCTTCCAGAGACCCCGACCTTTCCAGACTCTAATCACAGATGCCTCTCTGTCAGGTTGGGGGGCTCATCTAGGGGATCACAGGACCCGGGGGTCTTGGTCTATCACAGAGAGCTCTCTACATTTCCATGTTCTTGAAATGAGAGCAGTGCTGAATGCACTAGCTGCATTCAGAGACCAGCTTTTGCGGGTCCTCTTCTGGTGCAGACAGACAACACACCACTAGTAATTTATATCAGTAAGCAAGGGGAAACTCACTCGTACCCCATTTGCAGGGAGGCCATGAGAGTATGGGACTGGGCAGTGGAACACAGTTTAGACTTCATTGCAGTTCACCTGCTGGGGCCCAAAATGTTCTCACCAACAGTCTGTCACTCTACCTCTCAGAATCATGAGTGGGAACTGCTCCAAGATGTCGCAGACTGTTGGGGCTTTCCAGAGTTGGACCTTTTTGCCTCCCCGTGCAACGCCAAACTGCGCACTTTTTGCTCACTCGCTTCAGGGCCTGGTGTTTTCTGGCGAGACGCATTGTCCCTCACTTGGACAGGGAAGTTCCTGTATGCCTTCCCTCCTTTTACCCTCATTCAGAGAGTACTGCTCAAATTGCAGTCAGAGGGATCCAGAATGATTCTGGTGGCTCCTCTATGGCCTCGTCAGATCTGGTATCCGTTGCTCCAGCAACTGTCACTGGAACCTCCAGTTCAGTTGCCTCTCTCCACCCACTTGCTCTCACAAGAACAGGGGACTGTTGTCCATCCTGCTCTTCAATCTCATCACCTGCATGCATGGCTCCTGCAGTCTTAGTGGAAGAGAGACTAGGAGTGTCAAGCAGGGTGGCTGAAATTCTGGTTGCAGTGAGAAAGCCTTCCACCAGAGCCACATATGCTCTGAAATGGAAACGCTTCTGTCTGTGGGCTTCTGCCCACGCCTTTGATCCCTTGGGTTGTCTGGCTAGGCATGTGCTAGAGTATCTCTGTCACCTTCTGGACTTAGGATTGAGTTACTCATCCATCAAGGTGCACGTGTGCGGTCTCCGCATATCATGACCCGATAAGAGACAGGTCTCTGGCACAGCTTAATGCCTGCAAAACCTTCCTTTGAGGGGTCTTACCCATCAGACCTCCCAAGAGGGACATCGTTCCTCCTTGGGACCTTCTTTTCATACTGGAGAAACTCATCCTTCCTCCCTTTGAGCCAGCAGCCTCTTGTGAACTGCGCTTCCTTTCATGGAAGACCCTCCTCTTGGTCATCATTACCTCTGCTCGAAGGGTTTCTGAGCTCCAGTCTCTGATGTGTGAAGAACCTTACATAGTCTTTCACAGGGGCAGGGTGAATCTGCACACAAACCCTAAGTTTATGCCGAAGGTGGTGTCCGTGCCACCCTTAGCAGGGACATCAACCTTCCGGCATACTATCCGGAATTTACAAACCAAGGTGAAGCACTGTTGCACACCTTGGATGTTCACCGAATTTTGAGGTATTACCTCCACAGGACTCGCTCCTCAAGACAGTCAGACCAGTTGTTCGTCTTTTTCACTAAGCGAATGTTGGGAGCTCCTGTTTCTAAGCTAGTGCAGTGTATTTCGCTTTCTTATCAGCACCATGACAGACCTCTCCCTGGTGCTATTAGGGGCCATTCCACCAGAGCAGTGGCCTCTTCCTTTGCAGCCCTCAAGAACGTCTCTTCAGTTGACATTTGTACTGCTGCCACATGGAACTCAGTCCACACCTTCATCAGGCACTACAGCCTGGACATTGCATCCAGAAGGAGAGCAGGTTTCGGACTAGCAGTCCTGCAGGGTCTTCTCTCATAGATGTTTCTCAGCTGTTTTTCAGCATATTTCCCACCACTCAATCAGACCTGGGCCTATCCTTGGGTACTGCTTGGGACTCGGTTCTAATGGTATTACCTGCTGCAAGAGCTCCACCCTCGAAGACAGATAATACAGTTACGCAAGAACTTACCATAACAGTAGATTTTCGAGAGGAGCTCTTACAGCAGGTGGCTTTCCCACCCTCCATACCCCAGGATAGTTTTTTTCATTGGGTATCTTATCACCAGACCATGGTAGGGAATTCCTGCTCGGTTTTCCAAGTTTATTTATTGCCAGGTCTCTGGTGGGGGAACTGAGGTAGCGCCCCCTGCCTCAGACTGCTAGCTACAAGTTTTCCATGGGGTCCTGATGCCTGACGGCTTCAGTCCTAATGGTATTACCTGCTGCAAGAGCTCCTCTCGAAGATCTACTCTTATGGTAAGTTCTTATGTAACTGTACTTTCCTGCCTGAGGTGGTTTCAGAGTTACACCTAAACCAGTCTTCTTTACTGAGAAATCCAGTCCTGGGGAGCAAAAGCTCCACAGTTTGGATGTCAAAAGAGCTCTGTTTTACTACCTAGAGCATACTAGGCAGTCCAGGGGCTCTTCGGCTCAGTTTTTCCTCACCTACGGAGATGTAGGCAGAGGAAGACCAGCTACCAAGAGAACTGTTTCCCGCTGGTTGGTCTCTTGTATTAGATCTGCTATGAAAAGGCTGGTCATCAACCTCCTGTGGGGTTCAGGGCCCACTCCACCAGTGGCACTGCTGCCTCTCTGGCACCAGCAAGGGACATAACCCTTCTGGATGTCTGGAAAACAGCTACCTGGAAATCTGTGCACACCTTCGTGAAGCACTACAGTTAAATTGTGCGGTCCACATCTGACGCCAAATTTGGCAGGGCAGTTTTGCAGAGCCTCTTTCCTAAGTAGGTCCTCTGCCCACCTCTCACTTGGTACTGCTCGGTAGTCTGCTATAGTTATTGATGCTAAAGGACTCCTGGGGTGAGAAGAAAAAATTACCGTAGTAATATTATTTCTTCCAAGTGGTCTTTTAGCATCAGTAAGCTCTCACCCTTCCTCCCCAGTTCACCTGTTAGGAGAAGGGCTCTGTTCTCAGTTTTATTACCAGATTTGGTGTTTTATTAATGAGTTTCGTGCTCATGTTGTTACTTGTTTTCAGTTTTTGGACATTCGCATATTTTTTGAATCCTGTTGCTTCATTTTTCAGGGCATGTGCCCATTTCTTCGAAAAAATTCTGAAGCCTTTCAGGCTGCTCTCAGCTCACTCCCCTCCTGCTTTTTGGTTGGCTGATGGTAAAACTCATTTAAATCATTCTCTTAAAGGCATATCTCCGGGGCAGTTGCACCTAGCCAGTTAACTGCTATAGTTACTAATGCTAAAAGACCCCTTGGAAGAAAGAAGATTACTACAGTGAGTAACTTTTTCTTAGATATCCTTGGCACCCATACTGGGCACAGACTTCAGGAACATTTAAACAATTGGTACCATCCCTAGCTTTGGGAGTGTATACCAGGCTCATTACACTAGAGATCAAGGAGTGGGGTGTACAAAAGCAATATGACCTATTAGGTATTTACAAAACCAGGTCCTGGGGAGAGAACGTTTTGTTAGGGCTGTGCTAGACCTAACTTCTGGCCAAGTCCGGGGGGGGGGGCAAGAGGGTCCAACTATATTGAGGAACTGGGTTAAAGTAACTAGGACTATTAAGTAAGTAAGAGATTTAATATATTTTCCTCTAGCCATCAAAATGGAATGTATCTATTGAGACTTGCACTAGATGAAGTAAAGTGTTTTTATTGTGTTAAACTTGGAAGGAAATGAATGTCAAATATATACTCTGGAAATGTACTTTCTATGTACTGCCCTTATGTTTCAATAAACATTAATTAAAAAAAAAAAAGACCTAACTTCTGGAGGGGTACCCAGTAAATACACGCAGGAAGCAATAACGTTAACTGTCCAAACCATAGTTGGGGTTCTAATGTGTTCTGTAAAGCAAGGGTGGACCCCCAAGGTTTACACATTGTGGCACTAGGAACTTGCAGAACAACAAAACAACTGTATCTGACAGAAAACTCTTTGTATTCCCACACTGTAGGACATGGACCATCTTGTATTCCCATATACTGTAGCATAGGACATTTCTTCCAGTGGCACTGCCCATAACTGAAAACACATTTACTGACAGAATACTTGCACCTTGTTTCCCACGTCATTGGATATTGAACATTGCTTCTAGTGGCACTGGCCACAACTGAACATACATTTTGCTAAGAACTAGCACAACCCACTTCAGGGGGTAAAATCCTCTTCAGACGTTGGCCCTATGTCTAAAGTAACCAGATACCTTTACTGAACCTGTAGTCCTGAACTGGTTACTCCAGATGGGGGTCTGCCCACCCTTTGCTCCCAAATCCATACTCGGCCATTCTTTCAGAGTTGCACCTTAAACATTTGAAATACACTTTGGAAAATGCTTATTGAATGAAACTTTAGCACCCAGCATTTGAATCACTACACTGGTAGTGGAAAAACTAAAGTCCCGAACAATGTGATATAGTCATACCTCTGGACATCATACACTTCAGCCAACTTTAAATGAGAACAGTCTCACACTGTTGAATTCATGGAAAAGTTGTGCATTTCCCTTTTAGCCTGAGAACACAACAGCACAGGTACTTGTTTTCTGCAGCAAAAGTCAGATCCTACTCACTGTTAGACATTTTCTGGCTGCTTCAAAACATCCTGGGTCAATAAGGGGCTTGCCCCTTGGATCCATCCCACTAGCAGTCCTCAGGAGATCCTGCTGCAGACAACAGTTTCCACCACTTCTCTTGGCAAACTGAAGAAGTACCAGGACTAGGGTGAGAATGCAGGGCCCTCAACTCTGAACCCTCAGCTGAGCAGTCCTCATTCCTCCTCCTTCCAACTACAGACTCACACTGACTCTCGTCTCAAGATTCTAAGCTCCCTTCTCACAGCTGGCAAAGGCTTATGCTGCTGCAAGAGTTCCAAATGAGCTCATCACTTCCATCTCAGCTGAAGCCAAGTAAACAGACGAGAACAGGTGAAAACCCCATTTAACTAGTTAGTCACCAGCTGCCACTCATTACCTAGCACTGGTACTGAGAAGATTCTAGTAACCCCAGGGAACTGGGTGGTTATATATATTAAAATTTAGAATTAGAAATACCCTCAGAGGAAGGACTTTATTTTGTTTGAACTGCCTTTATAAAAGGTATCCTGCACACTTTTTTTTATTTTGTTGAAAATAATGAAATGCTACTTGCAAATTTTATAACTGCTCATGGTTTTTCCATGCTTTCTGACCTTTGCCTCGATGACAGAGTTTACTGTCAAAGTTGAGGAGAAGCAGGAGGGGTGTCCCATGTAGCTCAAACAGAGCAAAGGAAGGGAGGGGGGTGACTTTTAATTGTCCTTTTCAAGTGCATGTGAAAACCCACCCCATGTCCATAGGCTAGAATGGCTAGAAGATAATACCAACAAACAGGAAATCAAGCATTAACACAAAACAATAACAGATAAACAGAACCATGGGCAGACATACATGAATTGAAGAAACTTGATATAAAGCTACAGAGATAGTTCTGGCTGCACAGTCAGCTAAATCCATGCAGAGTAGAAGGACCGGAGCCCCAGTGGGCCCCAATGTCAGTGCCCAGATGGACAAGGTATGCGCCCTAGCTGCCAGGTAGGTTACGGAACAGTAACCCATAGGGCCTAAAGGCCCCCTGAGAGAATCCACATCTGTGTTGCTCTGCCAAAGTTCAGAAGCAGAGGTGGTGCTCTAAGCTGTGAAGAGGAGGGCTAACACCAGTGAGGAGGGCTAATGGGAGGACTTGGCACTGGCTAATGTCAGGAAAGGGACCAAGAAAGGACAACTGCAATCATTCCCCTTGAATGAGCTGTCCTGAAGCATTTAGAATGTTATGCTAATTATGGAACTTAGAATGAAATTCAAACTCTGCTGTGTGGTCACGCTTACCCCTACACTGTAATGACAGAACTTCATCATCACCCTTATGAAAGATAGGGATCATGCTTAGTCCACCTACAAAGCATCCCCCTTCCCCTGCCCTCTGGGATGCCTACAGGTGGCGGAGAAATCTATGTAAGCATCTAGCCAAATCCCTGAAAAAGACTAATTTCCGTAATCTCCAAAAGGTTAACCTTGGAGACCCAAGGAAATTCTGGGAATCAATAGGCTCCCTTCTAAATCCCCACTCCAGCAAGGCTTCCCTGCAACTGAACTCCCCTGATGGCCTGGTTACAGATCCTCTGCAAGTGGCCAGTGCATTCAACGACAGATTCACCAACCTATCCATGTATCTAAATAAACTCCCAAATGACCAGCCCAACAGCTCAGTCCCCTATCAAAACTCCCTACCGACCTCCACCAGTCCTACCACCCATCCCCTAATCCCCCCATTCTACTTCAAAGCTCTCTCAAGTGCTGACACTGCTAAGCTCCTCAAAAGCCTCCCCAGTCATGGCTGCCCTGGAGCTGATGGCCTATCCCTAGTTTTCCTTAGGCTCATCTCGCCAGTCATCATTGAACTACTCACTTTTATTTGTAACCGAAGACTGCCAAGGTGATACCCATTTTCAAAGCCGGTGATCCCCAATCTACCGACAACTATCGTCTGATCTCCATCCTCCTCCACCTCAGTAAATTACCCAAGAAAGCTATCTCTGATCAGCTTCCTGGGCACATAGGCAAATACAACCTCCTATGTAGCCAACAGCATGGCTTCTGCAAGAACCATTCCACTGCCCTTGCACTGCTGACCGACCACATCCTTATGAATATGGATCATGGTAACGCCACTGGTGCAGTCTTTGTTGGCCTCTCCAAAGCCTTCGACATGTTCAACCATGCCCTCCTCCACTCCAAACTATGTTGCCTTGGCTGTTCTTAGGAGGTAACAAACAGGTTTAGGAGCTACCTCACTGACCGCTCCCAATTTGTGTATATTTGCCCGGCCTGCTGCCCCACCCTGCCTGTCTCGACAGTGGTCCCCCAGGGCTCCATTCTGGGCCCCCTCCTATTCTCTTTATTTATTAACTACCTTCCCATGGGCAGTCTCAGATGTCATTCTCTCCTCTATGCCGATGGCCTCATACTGTTCTACAGCGGTAAATGCCCCGCCCACATGTCCTCAGTTCTCACTCAAAACTATGCTGTGGCCCACAACTGGTTTGCAGCTAACCTCCTCCTGGTAAATGCCAAGAAAACGAAATTCATGTTGTTCAGATCCAAGCCCTTCCTAGCCAAATCCAAGACTCACTCCCCTCTTAACATTGTCTCCCCTGATGGCCAAGCCCTAGAGGATGTCAATACCTTCAAATACCTAGGAATCTTACTTGACCCCTCCCTATCCTTCTCTGAGCACATCAATTCATTAGTTCACAGGTTTCACCAAAAATTAGGTGCTGCCTACAGATTCCGGCAATACCTCACCCTTGAGGCCTGACTTGCCATCATCCAGGGAAATCTACTCCCAGTACTGGACTACTGCTCCCTTATCTATGCTAGGACATCCGCAACCCTTAAGGCTAGGCTCTCTTCTGCCTACAACAGTGCCTGTTGATTTGCCTTGCTGGCCCCTTTTTCTACCCACCACTGTGTCCTTTACAATTGACTTGGATGGCTCCTGCTGCAAGGCCGTTTCAACCTCACCCTTTGCTGCATGGTGGATACCACCATCTGTACTGGTCAGGAATCTCCCCTTGCAGCCCTCCTCAAGGTCCGAACTCTGCACTGCTGCCTGTGCCAAACAGCACCCTCCCTCTAACTGGTCCCAGGGTATCCATCAATATGGGTGGTAGAGCCTTGTCGGCTACAGCCCCTACGCTGTGGAATAAACTGCCTGCTGAGCTCCGCTCCGTCGACAAACACTGCCTGTTCAAATCCCGCCTCAAAGACTGGCTCCTGGTGTAGTCTTCCTTCCACTGTTTTCTCGGGTAGACCTCCTTTTCCCGACTGTCCATACCACCTGAGTTTTGTGCCTATACAGCTCTCCTTGTTAATCCTCCAATCTCCCACGCCGTCCTCTCCCCCACCTTATCCATTCATCCAATTACCACTAATGAACATTTGCTTGTTTCCTATGCAGCTTGCTGTGTATCGAACCTATGTATATGTATATCTTGTATGTATATGTATATCAGATTTATGTATTCTGCAACCTTGGATCCTGTGGCTCTATGCATTTTGCAACCATGTACTGTATCTTGTGTTCTATTGTAACTTTTTTTGTTCATTGTTAAACTGTCTACTGTTCTTTGCACTGTTGCTTATATTTTAACTGTGCCATTGTATGTGGCCCAGGTCATGCCTGAAAACGGTCCCTGGGATCAGTGCACCTACCTGGTTACCAAAGTCATTAATAAATAAATAAAGGATATCTCTTGCATCAGGCCACACCTGTGGAGCTATAGCCACCAGGCACTAGGACCACACAGAAGCTTTTCTAGCTAGCAGTCTACAAGGGGCTGCCCATGACGACGTCATATGCTGGCGACATCCCTCCCATATAAATGGGGGCAGCCCCGTGCCCTCCTCAGTTCTTTTCCTGCCATCGACCATCATGCATTGAACTCCACAGAGACACCGCTGCTTCAGTTGACTGCCAAATTCTACAATTTCTCGATGGCTCAGAGTTCGGCATTCTTGTCCTAGGACAGGGCAGACCGCCTGATGGCTGAGGCCCCACTGCTCTACAACAGCAGATATGACACAGCCAGAACCTTCCTGTGGCTCTTGGGTCTGATGGCTGCAGCCATTTTCACAGTACCTTTAGCCAGGCTGCAAATGCAGATTCCCCAGTGAACACTGAGGGTCCAGTGGGACTGATGACCTAGAACAGCAATTTCAGGTCTCCTCTCTGGTCAAAAAGGTTCTGCTATGGTGGATGGAACCCAACAACCTATTGAACGGGGTTCCTTTCCACATACCTTCCCCTCAGAAGACACTCGCCACAGAAGCTTTGGGGTTGGGCTAGGGGGGACTCATCTGGGGCCTCATTAGACTTGGAACATGGACCAGAGTGGAGGCTGCCCTTCACATCACTATCCTAGAGATGTGGGCTGTTCTGTAGACTTTACAAGCATTCCAGACTCATCGTTCCCCGGGCCATCTGCTGGTGCAGATGGACAACCTCAGTGTAGTGCACTACATCAACAAACGAGGGACCCATTCATACCCTCTGTGTCAGGAAGCGATGAGAGTCTGGTACGGGGCTCTAGAATATGGTCTAGAATGGTTGGCCGTCCATGTTCCAGGTGTCCAAAACGTCCTGGCAGACGAGCTCAGCCAGATGCGGTCTCAGACGCACTAGTGGGAGCTGCTGACCTTGGTTGTGGAGAACCTGTTTGACAGGTGGGGTCATCCAGAGTTGAACCTTTTTGTGTCCCCATTCAATGCAAAACTGCTGTGTTTTGCTGACTTGCTCCAGGACTTGGAGTTTTCTGGCAAGAGGCGGTGTCCCTCCCTTGGAAAGGGAGGTTCCTCTATCCCTTTCCCCCTTTCCCTCTACTTCTGAGAGTGGTGATCAAGCTTCATATGGAAGGGGCCACTCTGATCCTCATTGCCCCTTTCTGGCCTCGTCAAATCTGATTCCGCTTACTGCAGCAACTAGTGGTGGAACCTCCAGTGTCTCTGCCCCTGTGTAAAGGCTTGCTATCAGAGGGGCAGGGCATCCTGGTCCATCCAGACCTCAGGTCACTGCACCACCATGCAAGGCTCCTGAAGACATAGCCATGGCTAAATGTGGGGTGTCCCAAAAGGTGGCTGCTAGGAAGCCTTCCACCAGGGCCACTTATTCTACGAAGTGGAAGCACTTTGCCCTGTTGGGGGCTTACCACCATTTGGATCCTTTCACTTTTCCAGTGAATCAGATTCTGAAGTATTTGAAGTTCCTTTCTGATTCTGGCCTGCAGTACTCCTCCATTAAGGTGCACCTGTCAGCCATTTTAGCCTTCCATTTACCTGTTGCTAGCCATACGGTGGCACAACTAGAGGTCTCCCATACATTTTTGAGAGGCATTCTCAATTTTTTCCTTTGTGTTTTTCCTCCTCCCCACTCCTGTGTCCCCCACTCCTTCTGGCTTCCAATGCCCCCCCGACTTACCAGCCATCCCCTGCTCAAGCCCCTCCATCCTCACATTGCAGCTGACCCCAGGGTATCCCAGCATATCCCTTCGCTGGGTGAGTCCCTCTCTTCTGGGGAGGGAAGGCAATGAGGGCGGGTCCAGCACACTAACTATTAGGACCCGGGGGTGCTGCTGAGGTGGAGAGGGCTTCCTGGAGGTTCCGGCAGGAAGCCATCATCTGGCGAGCACCAGAGCCTTTTCCTGTTTTTTCCTGAGTGCCCTCGTCATTGCGTCACTCGTACAGTGCCTCCAGTCTCCACTAGCTGCTGCCGAGCAACGGCCCCATTCTCCCACCCCAGGAGAGGAGCAGTCCTCAGATGCTCAATCCTCTGCTCCCTGCGGCCCCGAGTCCATTCCCGAGACCGGGTTGCCAGCGTGGGTCGAGGTAAGGTGCCAGTGCCTCAACCCTCTGCGCCACCGGGCCAGCAGCGCATTCTCCATTTTAAGCCTCCCATTCGCAGTTCAGTCCTGCCCTGGGACTTGAATTTGGTGTTGGAGAAACTTACTTTGACTCCTTTTGAGCCAGCCACGACATGCGAGTTATACCTTCTGTTTTGGAAAGCGTTATTTTGAGTTGCTATTACTTTTGCTGGGAGGATTTCCGAGCTTCAGGCTTTGATGGGTGAGCTTCCTTATTTGATTTTCCACAAAGACAGGGTGTCTTTGCATACGTATCCTAAGTTTCTTCCTATGGTGGTGTCTGAGTTTACCTTAAATCAAACCAACCAGAGCATGCCAATCCAGGGAAAACAATTACTCCATTCCTTAGGTGTGCATGGAATCCTGCATTACTGTATGCACCATACGAAGGACTACAGGAATTTCTCGCAGTTGTTTGTTTCCTTCATCCCTGGGAAAGAGGGTGTACCTGTTTCTAAACAGTGCCTATCCAAAAGGTTGGCTATCTGTATTACCTTTTGGTGCAAGAAGAACAGTAAGGAACCTCCTGGTGTTGTTTGGGATCATTCAGCCAGAGGTATGGCCACTTTAGCTGCTTGTATCAGGAATGTTTCAGCTGCAGATATCTGTGCTGATTCAACCTGGAGTTCTGTCCACACTGGTTCTAAACACTACAGTCTGGATATTGCCTCTCTAGGAGAAGAGCATGTGTCGGCCTGGTTGTGCTGCAGGGTCTCCTTTCATAGGCCTATAGTCTCCAGCCACCCAGACTGTCTGTAACTGCTTGGGACTTGTTCCATAGATGTGGCCTGATGCAAGAGATATCCCAGATGAAGATAGTACAGTTTTATAAACATAGAAACGTAGAGGGTGTCGGCAACTAAGAACCTCTTGGCCCACCTAGTCTGCCCTAGTTATTCTATCCATTCCCTATCTACTCTATCACCTTGACTTATTCTGACCCATTGCCTTCCCCAAACACTTTTACTTGTAAAATCCCACCGTGTCTATCCCATGCTTTCTTGAATCCCGTAATTGTTTCAGACCCCACTACCTCCACCAGAAGACTGTTCCACTTGTCTACCACTCTTTCTGTGAAGTTTTTTCTCACATTTTCTCTAAACCTCCCCCTTCTAATTTCATAGCATCTCCCCTCGTTCTTGAGCATGATTTCCTTTGGAAAATGCTACCTTCCTGTACCTTGTTCTGCCCTGTGATGTATTTGAATGATCCGGCTTCGAGGGTGGAGCTCTTGCAACAGGTATTACCATTAGGACTGAAGCCATGAGGTGTCAGGACCCCACAGAAAACTTGTAGCTAGCCGTCTGAGGCAGGGACCACCCCTGACTTTGGCTACGCCCGACGTCAGATGTGGTATATAGGGGGCGGTCCCCTGGTGCCACCTCAGTTCTTTTTCCCGCCATCGACCCGCATAGTTCTGCTCCTCAGACATCTTCTTTAGCAGTCGACAGCCAAAGTGTCAGTGGCTCAGTAGGTAGCACACTGTCCTCTGAGGCCGGGAGATCAGAGGGCTGTGGGTTCAGCTCCCATATCTGGCACTTGGGTTAATATCCCAGTACTGACACTGTAGTGCAGCATGAGAGGGGTGCTGCACTTCTGAGGTGCAGTCTTGCAGATAAGACGTTAAACCAAGGTTCTATCTGCCTGAATTGGTGGCAGTTCAGGTGGATGTTAAAGATCCCATGGCACTTATCGAAAAGAGTAGGGGAATTTCCCCCAGTGTCCTGTCCAGATTTCCCTTATTCACTAAAAATACCACCAACAGCTTAATCTGATTCAAGGTCAGTTGGCATTCATCTGTATCCCACTCCCACGGGTCGTGCCTGAAAATAGGCAGGATTTGTCTAGTGCACTTACTCGGTCAACAAAAACTAAATAAATAAATAAAAAGAAAGAAATCTTTATTTTTTCATTCTAATCAACATATTCATATCGCTTCGTGTATGTCGTCGCCCTCTCTACCGTGGCAAAAAGCAAAGTGTGTGTGCGGGAAGCAGATTCCAGCCACAGACGGCCACGCGACCTGCCTCATCTGCTTTGGCCCAGAACACCAGCCTGACACCTGCACACATTGCCAGAAGTTCAGTCAGAAGTCATGCCAGGAGGGCCAATGCACTCAAGACCTTTCTGCTCGAGAAGAAGCTTGCGGACCTGCAGCAGGGATCAGGAGCCAGTTCATCCTCTCCCACCAGGGATTCCCCACTGAAAGAGAAGTCCTCAGGGGGAAGCATCCCCACAGGGATAAGAATCAGGCCAGGTCTGAGTCCTGCCCGAAGTCACCAGCTAAGTAGGCCTCATCTTCCTCTACCTCCAGCTGGAGGTCTGGTTCAGTTCCGATCCAGTCATCCAAACCTTCCCGTTCGTCTAAGTCCACTTCCACCTCCTCTCAGGGCAAACATGGGGAGTTGGCCTCGTTGGGACACCACACTTCCCTGGCCCATCAACCTCCCAAACCTTCAGGGTCAACCCAGGAAAGCCTGTCTCAAGGCTCAGGACAGGCCCGGTTCTTCGGACAAATGCAAGCGCTCAAAAGAACCCTCAGGTAGGCAGGAGGCCGCCCGGGCTTGGACGCCTCTCCTTCCTTCGGCTAAGGTGCGCCATCCCCCAGATCTGCACAAGCCTAACTGGTCACCTACTCCGTCGTCCCGTTCCCCGACGTCTGACACAGGGTGGTTGCCGGATGAAGACCAGCTGTCCACCCCTCCTCAGAGGGAACGGACGCCTGACAGGGCCACACCAGACGTCGGACCACAAGACGAAGGTGCTACCGGTCGTCAGCCCACCAATGCCGGGTCCTGGACCCGACGCCTGCCCCCAAGGAGCCTGAGCCCCAGACGCCCGCACCTATAGACTTGATGCCCAGTCCCTCTAACCCAGCACCGGGCCCGGCAGTCGTCCCAGTAGCAGACATTGGGAATCTCTTTACTACATGGTGGAATACAGTTAAAGAGGATCTCCTGTATAGACCCCCAGACACTGTCCCTACTCCACCACCCATGGGTCCCCCTCCCACCTCAGGACCTCAAGGGGGTGAGGGTGAGCACCCATGTTCTGACCCTAAGGGGAAGAGGAGGAAACACCCTTCATCTCTGTCTCCTTCTTCCCCTCCTGTTGCGTCCTCCTCAGACGACGGCAATGCCGAATCAGAGCCTGATTCGGATGGGGAATTTTGTCCTCCCTCCCCGGGACCTCAAGATTCCCCGCGGTCACCTCCAGATGACCCCTTCTTTCTGGACATCATGAGGCACATCCAGGCTATATATGAGTGGGACACAGAGGACTTGGACCCAGAACGCAAGCGCCTGGCCAAGTTAATTGGAGAGAAGGAACTCAAACCTTTGGTTATCCCCCCGTTCGTGGAACTGTTTCAGGACATGACCCGCCTGACCTGGCATACCCTGTCCTCCATTCCTGCAGTCCCTAGAAAGGCAGACAGACTTTACAAACCTCCAAGGTCCGATCCCTTTCTAGCTGAACAACCGATGGCCAACTCTTTGGTCCTCACAGCTACTCATAGCAGAGGTTTCCAGCCAAAGCATTTGAGCTCCCAACCTCTAGACCCCATCTCTAAAAAGTTAGATGGTTGGGGCTGAAAAGTCTTCTCCTCAGCCACTGGGGCCATCAGGTCCATGAACTTCATGGCCCTCATGATTACCTACCAACAGTCACTGTGGCAAAAGACAATGGACCTTGTCTATGCCAGACTCTGACTCGAAGCAAGAAGTATTGGCGTGCCGTGTGCCCAATTGGAATTGGATGTCGACAAACACACCCTGAGGTGTTCTTATGACACTGTAGAGATGGCCTCCAGAGTAGCTGCCTCGGAGGTCTGCATGAGGCGGCAGTCATGGCTTAGGCTCATGGGCTTCCAGCCAGACTTACAAGAGTCCATCCTGGATTCTCCCTTTCCGGGTCCCATTTTGTTCGGCACGGAAGTTAAAGGGATGGTCAAGCAACTTCAGGAGTTGGGGAAAGTGGTGGCTGACGTGCACTAGATGTATAAATCCCAGCCTCAGGAACACTGCTGATGCTTTATTCGTAAAGGACAAGGACAGGGGAGTAAACAGTCCTAAGGTAAGGTTCAAGAGGTGGGGTCACTCTGCCCCTCAAGGTTCCCAGGGCCCCAAGCAGCCCAAAGCTCCCAGGGCCCAGGCCCCCACTACCCCCTCAGCCTGACTACCTCTTCCCCCCCTCCTTCCTTCAGGCAGACTGAGCAGATAGGAGGGCGATTTGCGCTTTACCAACTATAATGGTCCAGTATCACGACAGACCAATGGGTGCTGGACACCATTCGAAAAGGGTACACAATAGAGTTCATCTCTATCCTGCTGGACAACCCCCCCCCCACTCTAGCCTGTTGTCCATTGGCACACAGTCCCCTTCTAGAAGCAGAGATCCATCAGCTCCTAGAAAAAAGGGCCATCCAAAGGGTCCCACAGGCCCAGAAGGGAAAAAGTTATTACTCCTGCTTCTTCCTTGTCCCGAAGAAAATGGGAGACCTTTGTCCCATCCTGGATTTAAGTCATCTCAATCTCTTGGTAAAGTACCAAAGATTCCAGATGGTCACTCTGGCAGGGCTCTTTCCCTTGCTCTATCAAGGGGACTGGCTGTGATCCCTAGATATGCAAGACGCCTACATGCATATCAAAGTCCTGAAGTCTCACAGAAAGTTTTTGCGCTTCAGCTTCCAGGGCAAGCACTACCAATTCAGGGTACTCCCCTTCGGCCTTTCATCCACTCCCAGGGTCTTCACCAAGTGTCTAGCAGTGGTAGCGGTGGCCCTCCAAAGGAGAGGCCTCTTCATCTACTCTTACCTAGACGATTGGCTCCTCTCAGCTCAGTCAAAGAAGGATCTTCTAATCGCCTTACGAGAGACACGGGATCTATTTTCTTCCCTGGGGATCACAGTAAACTGGCCAAAATCACATCCTTGGCCCACACAAAGGCTGCAATTCATAGGGGCTAATTTGGACACCGAGCAGGGAAGAGCTTTCCTGCCCCCAGACAGAGCAGACTGCCTTCAGGATCTGGCCAGCAAGCTCCAGAAGGCTTACTCTTTCCCTGCCCGGGTTGTTCTCCAACTCCTAGGCCATATGACAGCTGTCATAGCCACAGTACCCTTAGCCAGACTACACATGCGGACCCTCCAATGGCATCTTAGGGTCCAGTGGGACCAATCAGTGGATGATCTGGATCTTCAAATCCGGATCTCTCATGCGGTACACTGCTCCCTCGAATGGTGCCTCCATCATGACAGTCTAGCGGGAGGGGTCCCATTCCAGAGCCCCACTCCTCTTCAAACTTTAACCACAGATGCCTCTCTGTCCGGTTGGGCGGGTTCACTTAGGGGATCACAGGACCCAAGGGTCTTGGTCTGCAACAGAGAGCTCTCTACATATAAATGTTCTGGAAATGAGAGCCGTGCTGAATGCTCATCACTTTGAGACCAGTTCTGGACGGGTCCTCTCCTGGTGCAGACAGACAACACACCAGTGGTCTCCTACATCAACAAGCAAGGGGGGACTCATTCATACCCCCTTTGCAGAGAGGCCATGAGAGTATGGGATTGGGCAGTAGAACACTGACTGGATCTCATCACAGTTCATCTGCCAGGGGTCCAGAACGTTCTCGCCAAAGGTCTCAGCCACTGTACCTCTCTGAATCACGAGTGGGAACTGCTCCAAGAAGTCGCAGATGACATGTTTGATCACTGGGGCCATCCAGAGTTGGACCTCTTTGCGTCCCCGTACAACGCCAAACTGCAAAATTTTTGCTTGCTCGCTCCAGAGCCTGGTGTTTTCTGGCGAGATGCATTGTCCCTCTGTTGGACAGGGAAGTTCCTGTACGCCTTCCTTCCTTTTCCCCACATTCAGAGAGTACTGCTGAAGTTGCAGTCAAAGGGGGCCAGAATGATTCTGATGGCCCCTCTACGGCCCCACTAGATTTGGTATCCGTTGCTCCAGCAACTGTCTCTGGAACCTCCATTACAGTTGCCACTCTCCACCCACTTGCTCTCACAAGAGCAGGGGACTTTTGTCTATCCTGTGCTTCACTCTGTTCACCTGCACGCGTTGCTTCTGCAATCCTAGTGGAAGAGAGGCTAGGAGTGTCTAGCAGGGTGGCGGAGATCTTGGTGGCAGCGAGGAAGCCTTACACCAGGGTCACATGTGTTCTGAAATGGAAACGCTTCTGTCTTTGGGCTATGACCCATGCCCTACATCCCCTGGGTTGTCTGGCAAAACACGTGGTAGAATATCTCCATCACCTTCTGGACTTAGGACTGAGCTATTCGTCCATTAAGGTGCACATGTGTGCGGTCTCCGCATATCATGATCCCTTCGGAGATAGAACACTGGCACAGCTCAATGTCTGTAAGACATTTCTAAGAGGGGTCTTACATGTCAAATCTCTCAGAAGAGACATCATTCCTCCCGGGACTTGCTTTTCATCCTGGAGAAACTCACTCTACCCCCTTTTGAGCCAGCAGCTTCATGCAAGCTACACTTCCTCTCAGGGAAGACCTTTCTTTTGGTAGCTATTACCTCCGCTCGAAGGGTTTCCGAGCTCCAGGCCCTGATGTGTAAAGAACCTTACACAGTTTTCCAAAGGGACAGAGTGACCCTGCGCATGAACCCTACGTTCTTACTGAAGGTGGTGTCCGTCCTGACTTAATCAGGACATTAACCTTCCAGTTTACTATCCATTTTTTGTCAACCAAGGTGAAACACTGTTGCACACCTTGTACGTTCATAGGATTTTGAGGTATTGCCTCCACAGGACCCACTCCTCCTGACAGTCGGACCAGTTGTTTGTCTCATTCACCAAACGAATGCTAGGGGCTCCTGTTTCCAAACAGTCACTAGCCGGTTGGCTGGTACAATGTATTACTTTCTGCTACCAGCATCATGATAAACCACTTCCGGGAACAGTTAAGGGCCACTCTACCAGAGCAGTGGCCTCTTCCTTTGCAGCACTCAAAAATGTCTCTTCGGCAGATATTTGCACTGCAGCTACATGGAGTTCAGTCCACACTTTCATCAGGCATTACAGCCTGGACATTGCATCCAGAATGAGAGCAGGTTTCAGACTAGCAGTCCTGCAGGGCCCTACTCTCTTAAGTGCCTTTTTCAGTCTCTGCTGTTTTCAGCATCTCTCCCTACCACATCCTCAGACTTGGGTCTATCCTTGGGTACTGCTTGGGACTCAGTCCCAATGGTATTACCTGCTGCAAGAGCTCCACCCTCGAAGTCAGATAGTACTGTTACCTAAGAACTTACCATAACAGTAGATCTTCGAGAGGAGCTCTTGCAGCAGGTGGCTTTCCCACTCTCCATCCCCCAGGGTTGTTATTTGGTTTTTAGGTCACCATTCCATGGTGGGGACTTCCTGCTCGGTTCTCCAGTTTTGTTTCTAGCCGGGTCTCCAGTGCGAGAACTGAGGTGGCCCCAGGGTACCGCCTCCTATGTACCACATTTGACGGGTGTAGCCGACGTTGGGGCCGGTCCTCTGCCTCAGACTGCTAGCTACAAGTTTTCCATGGGGGCCTGATGCCTGACAGCTTCAGTCCTAATGGTATTACCTGCTGCAAGAGCTCCTATCAAAGATCTACTGTTACGGTAAGTTCTTGCGTAACTGTAGTTTTCTGTCGTATCCCTACTCCTCCTCCTATCCTCCAGTGAGTAAATATTCCAGTACCTTCAGCCTTTCCTCATAGATTTTCTGATGCATGTTCTGCACCATTTTGGTTGCCCTCCTCTGAATTATCTCCACCCTAGCTATGTCCTTTTGAAAACAAGGCCTCCAGAACTGGACACAGTACTCGAGGTGTGATCTCACCAGTGATCTATACAATGGCATTATCACCTCCCTCCTTCTACTTGTGATGCCCCTACCTATGCACCACAGCATACTGCTAGCCTTCCCCACTGTCTTGCAACTTGTAGATCATCTGCAATAATCACCCCCAGGTCCCTTTTCTGCTGTGTGACTGTCAGTGCCCTTCCCCCAATTTGTATGTTGGAAGATGATGAGACCCTCTCCACTGGGGTCTTACTGTCCTAACTGTGTAATGCAATCTAAGATGTCTATTTTAGCACCCCCAGCCAGATCCCCAAGCCAGGGGGGTGCACCTAGAGTACCAACTGGCAGTGGCAGGACTGCGTTTCACAAATCCCTTTTGCTTCTCTTAAATGAGCTGCTAGAGTATGATCTACATGACATCCCTATTATCGCACCTGAACCCAAAGTGGGCTCCTCAGGTCAGTGGGGGGTCCATTCAGGCATGTCCAGGTGTACCAGAGCAGAACGATAATGCTCACCCAGATCTGTGGGCAACCCCAGACCTTGACACTGTTGATGGTCACGAGGAAGAGTTTGAGGGCCAAGGGGGAAAAATCTGACCTGGCTGCATTATTTGAGGAAGAAGAGGATCCGTCTGAGGAGGAGGAGGAGGAAGGGGAGTAGTCAGAACCAAGAAAAAAGATTCTGATTCCACCTCTGTTTGATACCAAGTCTCTATCCTATCTTATAACAGAGTCTTGTTGGACACTGAAGCTAAAAGAGATGCAAGTTATGGAGTCTTTGGATGTGAATTCAATTCTGTTCACCTCCTCCACTGCACCAAAGTGCTTTCCAAACTTTGTGCATTGTGACCAGATCATTGAGCAGGAATGGACTGGCGCAAATAAGCGCAAGCATCTCCCTAGACCAAAGCTGTGATGTTATCCTTTTTTGATAGAGAGCTGCCAGAAGTGGGAGGCTGCCCCTTAGTGGATAAGACCGTACATAATTCTGTTAAACACACAACCATCCTATTGAGGGTTCCTTTGCCCTAACCAACACCCATGATAAGAGGGTTGGATGCCTTGTGCAGAAGAGCCTTTTCTTTGAACGGGATAAATCTTTGCATTTCATATGCATCCTTTATTGTTTCCAGATCCTTAAACTCATGGATCACAGCCCTAGGTAGTTTTGTTCCCCTGGATTTCGAAGTTGTGAGTATCTTGCAACTGGTGTCTATGGCATCTACCTTTCTTGTGGATGCCACAGTGGATAATCTGAAGATGTCAGCATGCTCTGCTTATCGCATTGAGGAAGCTATGCGGGGTGTTTGGCTCAGACATTGGGTCACAGACCAGGCCTCAAAGGAAAGGTTATTTAACATGGCCTTTGAAAGTGGATTATTATTTTGTTCTGGTTTGGACGACATCCTGAAGGATGTCCAGGATAAGAAGGGACAACTCCCTGTGTTAGAACAGCAGCAGAAAGTGAACCTGAGCTCAAGGTTCAGGAGGGATATGAGGAAGTACTTCTTTACGGAAAGGGTGATGGAACCTTGGAACAGTCTGTCGGCCGAGGTGGTGGGTGCAAACACAGCCAGGAGATTCAAGCAGCCATGGGATAGAATGAAGGGAATAGTGGTCGAACCAGGGAGGAGAATGGAGATAAGACAGGGAGGGTTAGTACCCTGGAGGAACAATAGGTTCCAGGGATTATAGGTATATGGGCATACTGGATGGACCTCTGGCCTTTTCCTGCCACCATGGTTTATGTTTCTGTGTTTCAAGAGGCCAAGGAGGAGTGTCAACCCTGAGGCAGTTTTTGACCTTTTTGGAATCTCAGAAGAGATCCAGAGGAGTGTATTACAGTTTCAAGAACAATAGTAACAAGGAAGCCTTCACCTGCAGGTGTAATGGCGGTGTAGGATGACAAGGAAGGGCCTCCTAATGAAGCTATGCAGGTCCATCTCTGCCTTCCTTCCACTGGTAGAAGACTACAGCAGTTTTATTGGATATGGGCCCAAAATATGTCAGATGCATGGGTACTGGAAATCCTGGAGTTACAATAACTAAAGTTTGCATCAGTACCCACAAGAGGTCATTTCCTGCCATCCCCTGTGCCCCAAAATCCAGTGAAGAGTCAGGTGATCACCCAGATCTTGGATCTCTTGGTGCAGATTGGGGCAGCTGCCTCAGTACCGAGGGTCTGGGGTTCTACGCGATTTACTTTGTGGTCCCAAAGAAGTCAGGTGACTTTCAGCCAGTTCTGGATCTGAAGCACCTAAACAAATTTGTTTGCCACATGAGCTTCAAGATGGAGTCCTTGTGGTTGATACGAACATACGAAGAAGCCAGCAAAAGAAAGCCATTTGGTCTATCTAGTCTGCTCGTATTGCAGGGTCCATAGCTTGAGCTTGATCCAAGCTGTCCAACCAGGAGATTGTCTGGCTTCCATAGATCTGAAAGATGCCGATCTCAACATCCCCATATGTCTCTCACACCAGAGGTTTCTGAGGTTTGCGATTCTGGGATAGCATTTAAGTACTGGGCACTTCCCTTTGGGCTGGTGACAGTTCCACAGGTATTTTTGAAGGTCATGATCGTACTAGTGGTGCACTTAAGACAGGAGGGACATCACGTGTGCCCACACCTGGATAACCTCCTTCAAGCATTGTCGGCTCAGAGAGCAAGGAGATCGGTGTCAAGGATCCTGGAGGTGCCACAGACCCATGGTTGGGTCATCAACCGAGAGAAGAGCTCCTTCATTCTGTCCTGGACCTTGGAACACTTGAGAGAGGTGTTCAGGATGGATGAAGGGAAAGTCTACCTCTTGTTATCCAGGAGGGAGATGCTGAGGCAAGAGGCTCAGTGGCTGACCAGCCAGCAGTCGGACTCTGCTCACAGACTCCTCCAGATTCTGGGGCTGATGACTACAGTGATGGAATGAGTCCCGTGGGCCCACTTGCATATGTGACCCATCCAGAACATGATGCTGATGGATTTTCCTTGCAAGGCAAATTGATGATATCCAGTGAAAAGAGTGAGTGAATTTAAGTGAGTCAATATGTGCGACACAGAAATAGTGAGTGTACATTGAGCGACCTAGATTAAATGGCGATAGGAAATGTCAGCGATGTTTTAAAAGGAACGAGCAATGTAGGCAGTTAGGCATGTAAGCATGTAGGTAGTAATTTGTGAAAGCCAAATTTGAGGTGGCAGCCTGGCTTACAGGGTAGGAGCACTGCTTATTCATGAAGCTGTGTGCGGCAGTCCTGGATTCGGGACTGGCTGTGGGATTTACTTTTTTTTGGTTTTACGTTGTGATTTTTAATATTGTGAGTTCTGTATTCCCGATCCCCCGTCCTCCTGACTGTGACCCCCCCACAGATCCCCCCCATGTTCTCCCCCTGCTGAAATCTGTCCCTGTGAGGTAGTCCCCCTCATGAGTTTGCCCCTCTCCCCATTATCAACCCCCCAATGTTAGTTATTTTAGCCTAGCCTCCCACATAAAAAGTAATTACACATCACCTCCATGCAGAGACAGTGTGCGCCAGTCGATGTTTGTGTCAGGTGCTATAATTCCAATCGCCATTTTGCTTTTTGGTGATTTGCTGTGTTACTGAAGTCGAAGTTATTCTTTCGCTCATATCACATGGAACGCAAATTGACTGGTGACAAACTAGAGGCTTACATAAAAAAGGTGGATGAATACAAAATCACCTACTGGAGCAACACTGGGAAGGAAAAGTCCTCCACTTCCTATAGACTTTATGGAAAGGGAGCTAGAAGTAGGGAATACTTCCCTTGTGCTTATATCTGCTATGGCTACCCTCCACAGAGGGGCTATTATAAGGGGTAGGAATAGCAGGGGCATCAGGCATGCAGCTGCATCACCAGCTTCCAAAGTCAAGCTAAACAAAACCCCTGACAAGTCTGCACAGGTTGTCCATCCATTGCCAGTGGGCGGGTGGCTGACCAAGTATTTTCAGGAATGGACAAAAATAACCACAGACAAGTGGGTCCTGGAAATAGTGAGTCAGAGTTTGTCCCTGCAGTTCAGAACATTACCAAAACTGCAGAACAACAAGGATCTGTACCCTCACACCCCAAGACAAAGAATCCTGTTGGAGATGGAGGTGAAAAAATTGCTACAAGCAAATGCAGTGGAAAATGTACTTCCTTCACACTGCAGAAAAGGACTTTATTACACGTACTTCCTGACCCACAAGAAAAATGGGAAGTGGTGACCCATTTTACACCTGAGATATTTGAATAAATACTTAAAGAGATCCACTGTGATAAGCCCCTGCACCATGCAATGGGCGGCAGCTTTTCCTTCTGTTTTAAATGCTATAATGGCCATTTGGCAATGAAATGTGGGCATCGGTCGACTAACAAGGGCCTTGTTAGTTGACCGGTGCTCACGTTTCATTGCCAAGTGGATATATCATCATTTAAAACAGAAGGAAAAGCTGTCACCATTGCATATATCGGAGCACGCCTGCCTCACTAGCATCTTGTCATCACACTAGTGAGCGTGGGGTGGAGTGTATGCATAAAAACGGGAAGTCCTGGGGACCCAGTTTATGCAATTTTATGAGCGATGTAGCTTTCTAGTTACTTAAAACTTCACGTACATCTTAACTTTATAGGTGTAACCCCCCTGCAAATGGGGGTTCCCAAAAGACTTCCAGGAGCTTGCTTGAATGCTCCAAGCCTGAATGGTGTTTGGCGTTTAAGCCATTTATCAGTGAGTGTTTTTAGAACCTCTGGTACTGTCTCTTTAAGAGCTGTCTGCTTGCAGACATAATTAGTTTGTATGGGGGACTGTGTGTTTCTTTGATTGAGTACCACTCTGGCTGCTGCCAATTCACTCCATTTTTGCAGTCACTAGAGTGCAAAGGAACCTATCTGAAAGATGTAACTGTTTGCCAGAAATCATTTAGAGTAATAATGAAATTACAGTTTGTCTAACCTGCTTTCTTTGCAGTCAGAACTGTGTCTGCCTAGTTCCCCATTCTGGTTTTGAACTGCTGAACTGGACCAATCAGTGTGGGGTAAGCTAGCTCTAAAATGGTGCCTTGGACGAATCAGAACTTGGACTCATAATCTGAGCCAGCCACAAGAGCATTGTATGGGCAGTGACTCTGGGAGATGTAGTTTAGACTTCGGCGCCTTTTTGGACCAACAGGAGCAGTCTATTGTAAGTGACAGCCAATCCAGTCAAGAACTGGGAGGAACTCAAAGGAAGTGCCCGGTTTTGTCTGTTGGAGTTTCAGTTGAGCTCTGGCAGTGAAGAAGGAAGGAGCCCTGTGCTTTTTCAGTGTGCAGTTTTAGTCGGGAAACGTGTTAAGGCCCAGAGTTCCGGTCTGCAGCTTGTGTAACTGCTTGTTAGGACTGAATCCATCCTGTGAAGAGAATCAAAGGATATCTGAAGAGTAGAAACCAGGCTCACCCTGTAGAAAACTGGAGAAATTGCTGAATTGCACTCGGTCTGTCAGGAACTGATCTGCTGTGTGTTCTCCCGGTATTGTGCAGTAATTGCGATCGGATAGAGAAGCAGCCTGCCTGATATAGTACTTTCTGTTTTACCATATAAATGTGTGAAGAGGCTTGTGTACCTCAAGTGAATCCTGCTGCCATTAAATGACTTTTGCCTGTTACTGTTCACCATATAAATGTGTGAGGAGGCTTGGTTAGCTCAAGTGAATCCTGCTGCCATTAAAGGACTTTTGCCTGTTGCAGTTTGCCATATAAATGTGTGAGGTCTCGTGGAGCTCAAGAGTAGCCCTGCTGACATTGAAGGACCCTATCTTGTTTGGAGGTCGTGAGTACTAATTCAGGTCGCCCTTGTTGAATTGCCACATTGAATCCAAATGGAATCACTGTACTGCTGACTGTTTAAACTAATTTTTCTTTTCTCTGTGGGAAGGGCCCCTACCAGCTCCCACGGTTTGGACTAGCCACTAGGGCTTGGGTACCCAGGGACAGTAACTGGTAGGGATAGGCCTGTGCACAGAGCCATAGGTAGATGAGAAAGTGATAAGCTAATTAACCTGATTTCCCCTGTCCTTGTTATATTCCCCTAAATAAATCCGAGCTGCTTGTTTCCAGCAAAGTTATACTGCCTGAGGTATTTGTCTATGTTAAAGTATTGTACTGTGATTGTTGCACTGTATCTTATTTTACAGGAGGTCCCAGTGCCTGAACCAGCCCTGGGGTAAGTGTATACTGTGAAGGTAATTCTGATATATTGTGTGGGCCACTAGTGAGAAGAAAGGGGGTTGCAGTGTCCCAGAGGGCTGTGACCAAGTAAGTTTAACTATTGCAAACTCTGACCTCTGGGTGGAGGCACCCACCATTGGATCCAGGCCCTCAACCTGTTAGTGGCAAATCAGGCAGGGGTAGTAGCCCCTGGGATAGCGCCATCTAGGGTTACATCTTGGAGGCTCACCGCTGGGATTGTGTGTCCTCTAGTGGCCATATTTACGAACCACTGTTAAGAAAAAATGGGTACCCGACAGAAGTGGCTGTAGCACCGGCTGGTGGAGTGGTGTACTGGAGGAGATCGACCCCAAAATGCTATGCTTATACTGGACATCCTTGGTATCAATACGGACATTGTACAGGAGTACTTTCCAAGGTGGAAGGTTTACAAAACCCTGTGGTGGTGGGTCGGCATGCTAATCTGCTCACCCATCTCTTCTGCCCTAGTAGAGTTTAAGGATCCCATAGATAGCTCCAAAGTGCCACAGACCATTACCCCAGAGGGAGCCCTCACTGCTTGGAGAGTGATAACTAAGGACAGTAAAGACCGGGGAATGAGCCCCCACCACTATCTGAAACTTTTGAGGAGAAATTTGCTAAATGGTTGCTGGGAGAAGGGAAAACTGTGGAGGACTTGAAGAAACTATTCTTGCCACCTGGGGTGTTCCTCCCCAACACCCTCTGCGCTCCAGTGCCCGTAATGGTGGCTGAACCAATGCAGACTCCTATTTCTGCACCTGCCATTAGTCACGACTCTTACAAGGTTGATTTCTCTTGCACCTCCCCACCCCCAAGGGAGGATGACTGGGAGACCTGGATAGACTATATTTGCCCCCAAGTGCCAGAATGGCAATGCTCGAAGCTGAAAAGTGAAAGAGGCTAGTGAGAGCCTCTGAGGTCCTGCCCTGGCTACCATCCTGCTAAACGGGCCAGTAACCTGAAGCGACTGCACAGGCCTATCTTTGAGGCCTTGGAGAATGTGTATGGGAGCCCAGATTCTGATGAGGACCTATGGTGGAGAGTAAGAAATGCACAACAGTACCAAGGAGTTGTTGTCTGTGTATGTATCTCGGCTGGAAAAATTGTTGCAAGAATGCCTCAGAAAGGGTAGTTTGCCAGCGATTGAACTGGACCGAACCAGACTGGACAGAATCTTAAGTCTGCCCCTTCTCAGAACTGCTGTTGCTTCAGTTACGCCTGGCAAATCGACTGAAATCCCCACCCTCCTATGATGAGTTAATGAGAGAAATTCGAGGAGTTGAGAAAAGGCGACCTCGGGAGGGACCTGCACCAACAGCTGTGGCTACGACCCGAGTGACTGAGGGTGACCCATCAAGTGAAGTTCAGGGGCAGAGGTTGACAGTCAATGAGTGCTCTGACAAGGAAAAAGATATGTCACAATGGGGTGAACTGTTGAGAGAGATCCTGGAATTCAAAAACAGTCCCTTTATGAAGGCCACGCCTGCAAGTATGGGCCCTGACCTATATCCAACTGCATCTGCTATGGGGGTTGGGGTACCCACCCATGTATCTCCTGCTGATAACAGCTCCAGACTCAATTCCTTGACCATGGAAGTGGAGAAACTGACGAGATGTCTCAAATGCTTATCACGCCATGGACAGAGATGGCACAAGGTTTCCAGTTAGTAGTACCCCGCCCTGGCTCCCAGTGTGGCGCCTCGACCAGCTCAAACTCCAGAAAGTATGTTTTGCTATAATTGTGGGAAGGATGGGCACATGAAGAGAAATGCGGTCCCAAAAGACACTGACAAAGTTGCATATAGGCTACAAGGAGAGCTTGGAGAACAAATCAGTGGTTAAGAGGTGCACAAAATGATCCCAGTGAGGGCACCAAAAATGCTAACTCACGTTTTTTTGTACGGTCAGTTGCCCAGCCCCCCTACCGCCTCTCCAGACTGGTCCAGAATAGTGGGTCCCTCCATGGAGACCACTGTAAAGGTGAATGGAGTGTCTCAACAGCTGTATTAGACAGTGGCTCCCAAGTGACAATTATGTTCCAAGATTGGTATCAGAAGCATTTGTCAGACGTACCCTTACAACCATTAGAAGGACTGCATGTATGGGGGTTAAGTGAAAGGCCTACCTATTCCGGGTACATCCGAATTTGGCTGTCTTTCCCCACCTCCGTGGCTGGAGTGGCTGAACAAGTAGAGACCCTAGCCTTAGTGTGTCCCCACTGGACTGTATGATGGTGCCCCTTTGTTGATTGGAACAAATGCTCTTATATTCGGAAGGCTGGCACAGTTATGTTATGAAAACAGGGTCAAAGACTAGTAGAGCTTTAAGAGTTCGACTTTTAATTAAGAAGGCCTATGAGGCACAGAGATGCTGAAAAATAGAACCAGAGGAACCAGTTGGAATTGTATGGAAGAAGGATCCTGGTCTCTGATCCTGGCGCCAAATGCCCAGTGTACCTTACAGGGAGAGGTCCGTATCAGAAAGGATGTTAAGAATAAAATATTAATGTTGGATGCACCAGGCGATGGAAAATTGCCAGAGGGACTGCTGGTCAAGCCTAGTATTTTGCCCGCTAGAGCCCATGCTTATGCCAGAAGGGTAATGGTCCAAGTTCATAATGTGTCTGAAAGAGACATTCCAGTAAATAGAGGTTGCATCCTGGCTAATGCATTGTGCAGACACTGCAGTGCTACCCAGCAGCAAGAGTTCAAGGAAGAATGACAAAGTAACGCCTGACTTGTTTGATTTGGCGACTCCCATTGCCAGCTGAATGGAAAGTGAGGATCAGTGAGAAGCTTGCCCAGAGAGACCAGGTGTTTTCTTTAAAGGAATGGGTCGTAGGATGCGCGTGCAAGGAGCTGAGCACAATATCCGCTGCATGACTAAAATACCATTTCGTGAGAGGTCTCGACGCCTGGCACCTGCTGACATAGATGATGTGAGACGGCATCTGCAAGAGATGTTAGTTGCTGGTGTAATACAAGAATCCAGAAGCCCTTATGCTTCCCCATTGTGGTAGTGAGGAAAAAGAATGGGACAGTAAGGATGTGTGTGGATTATCGCACCTTAAACGGTGGACTATCCCTGATCAGTACACAATGCCCGCATTCAGGATGCTTTGGACTGCCTAAGCAGGGAGCAAGTGGTTCTCTGTGTTGGATCTCCGCAGTGGGTACTACCAGATCCGGTGGCCCCAGAGGAGACCCGTGAGAAGGCGGTCTTTATCTGTCCTTGGCTTCTATAAATTCATGAGGATGCCTCAAAGAGGATTTCGAGTGCCCCAGCCACTTTTCAGCGATTGATGGAGCGTGCAGTGGGGACATGAACTTTACTAGAGTGCCTGGTATACCTAGATGATGTTATTGTGTTTGGCAGCTCACTGGAGGAACATGAGAGCAGATTATTTAGGTATTGGACCGACTGGAGGACTTTGGCCTTAAACTGTCCATTGATAAGTGTCAATTCTTTCAAACATCAGTAAAGTATTGGGACACATAGTATCCACCGAGGAATAGAGACCGACCCAAGTAAAGTTGAGGCCTTGACCACCTGGCCACAGCCCAAAATCTAAAAAGAACTGCAAAGATTCCTGGGATTCTGTGGTTGTGATCGGCGTTTCATCAAGGACTATTCAAGAGTGATCCGCCCTTTACTTAACCTTACTCAAGGGTATCTCCCAACCCACAAAAATACCAAAAGTCAAGCGTCCTCAAGACTGAAAAGAGTGTATTTTCATCCGATGAAGCATTGGGGCCCGCTGGACTCCTGATTGTGAGACTGCTTTTCACGGATCATATATCAACTTACCCAAGCTCCAGTGCTGGCCTATGCCGATCCAAGAAAACCCACGTCCTGCACACTGACAAATGCAGCCTGTGCGTTGGGGCTGTGTTGTTACATACACTAGAATGGCCTGAGACCAGTGGCCTTTGCCAGTAGAAGCCTGACCCCATCCGAAAAGAACTATCCTGTACATAAGTTAGAGTTCCTAGCTTTGAAGTGGGCTATTGTTGACCAATTCCATGAGTACTTGTATGGGGCTAAAATACTAGTAAAAACTGACAATAATCCTTTGACCTATGTGCAGACCTCAGCTAAGTTGGATGCCACTGGCCACAGGTGGCTTTCTGCATTATCTACATATGACTATGCTCTCGAATACCGAGCAGGTCTGAACCACATAGATGCTGATGCTCTCTCCCGGAGGCCTGTTCCCCAGAATGATTGGGTCGATTGGCAGAACCTGACATTCGGGCACTCTGCCGGAGTTTGACAGGGAGGAACAAATGTCCACGGACGCAGTGGACTGCATGGTGGATTGCTTAGGGACCTCTGAGAATTGCATCCCTGCTGCTTATTGCCACTTTTCTGCAATGGACATTGGTGCACTGCCTCAGCTGGACAATGACAGTATTCGGGCTCAATCCGTGATCCTATGATCAAATCAGCTTTAGAAGCCCTCTATGCAGGAAAAGATGTGTCCAAATTACGCTCCACTGATTTGAGAACTGCACTGTTATACAAAGAAGGTCCTAAGTTGAAACTGATCAATAAACTGTTATACAGAGAAACAGTAGACAGAGGACAAGTAGACAAACAACAACTGGTGCTGCCCACTGCCTTTCGAGACTCAGTATTGAGGTCCTTGCACAACCACATGAGGGCACCTTGGTATAGACAGAACACTTGACTTGGTGAGATCCAGATTCTATTGGCCTAAGATGGGGCTGATGTGGAGCAACACATTGAACTTGTAGTCGCTGCTTACAGAGGAAAGCTTTGCCCCAGAGGGCTGCCCCTTGTTAACATAACCACCAGTGCACCCATGGAGCTGGTCTGTATTGATTTTCTGAGGTTGGAGTCAGATCAAAGAAATATCAGTAACGTGCTGGTGGTCACTGACCATTCGAGATATGCCCAAGCTTTCCCCACCAAAGACCAGAAAGCATCCACTGTAGCAAAGTACTTGTATGAAAACTTTTTGTTCACTAGGGGCTCCACAAAAATCCATTCTGATCAAGGAGAGACTTTCAGAGTCATCTGATCAAAGAGATGCTTTCTCTGTGGGAGTGAGAAAGTCCAGAACCACTCCTTACCACCCCAGGGGACCCACAGCCTGAACGTTTCAACCGCACTTTGCTAGATATGTTGAGACCCTGCACCCAAAGGACAAGACTAGATGGAGCCAACAAATTAGCACCCTGGTACATGCTTATAACTGCACCAAAAGTGATGCCACTGGGTTCTCCCCTACGCCTGATGTTTGGAAGAAGCTCGACTACCGTAGATGTGTGTTTTGGGGTCTCTTCTGATGGGGTTCAAGCTGACAACTATTTACAGTATGTGCAAAGTTAAAGGCCCAGCTAACTCATGCGTACCAACTGGCTCAAACCATGGCTGCCAAAAGAAATCTGGCCAACAAAGAAAGGTATGATAAAAGGTGAGCTTACAAGAACTCCAGGAGGGAGATCGGGTATTGCTAAGAAATCTGGGACTGCATGGCAAGCACAAGATTGCTGACAGATGGCACCATCTCCCTCACATTGTAGTGGGCAAACTAGATGATCTGCCAGTGTACAAAGTAAGGCCTGAGAATAATTCAAAAGATGTAAAACAATGCATAGAAATCATTTACTGCCCATTGGACAAATCTTAATTGAGTCTGAGCCCCTAGAAGATGCCCCCTCTGGACCAGTGACTAGAGCTGCTGCTAAGAAAAGATCAATAAAGTCTGCACCTACAGAAGCAAAGTTAAAGTGTTCCCCTCCACAAGTCCCAGTTGAGCATGACTGTCAGTCCATATCGGAAGAAAGTGAGAGTGACTTTGAATACTATCCTTCTTACGAACTGAGTCAATTGTTTCGGGGCAATCCCCTAGTCAATACTGGAGATGAAGCTGGGCCTTCTGGACTGTCCAAGCCCCCAGCTTCGTCCCTGGAGCCAATGCTCCCAGAAAGTGAAGTGCAAAGCATCAGATCAGATGAAATGGAATCATTATGCATGGTTGAACTGTTTGAGCTTTCAGGGGAGGAAAATGATGGATTGGGTCAGACTGGTGATACACCAGAACAAGAAGAGTATTTTGAGTGCCCTGACAGTCCACTGCCAGTGTCCGAAGCTCTCCATGAGCCAAATGTTGTGGACTCAGAAACTGTAACTCCTGGAGCTGAAAGTGCCCCAAGTTCAGCCTTTCTACCCCATGGAGACTCCCTGACAAGTGAGGACAATGCTGAAAATGAGGCTCAGAGTGCAGAGACTGTAACAGTTCCCCTAGAAAGACTGGTCGAGCTGTAAAGCCTGTGGTGCACCTCAGTTATGATTCCCTGGGCCGGCCAGTGGATCTGCCTCTCAATGTTGTCCATAAAGAGTGTATGTGTCCCAGGACTCATTGCCCAAACTGAGTGTCAGTGCTAACTCCAAGTTACTTGTGTTGCCCTCTAGTATGGTGCCCTTGCCCCATCCAGCCCCAAGGTAACTGATAGGAAGGGCCCCTCTCTTCAGTTTCATGTACAAGAGGTAATAACTTGGTTATGGTACAATGTGTATGTAATACTGTGTAAAGAGTGACGTGACTGCAATGTTTCAGAAATGTGTTCTTGGTAAAATGATATATTGACTGATGATTACATGTGCGAGCCTAATGCAAATGTATATGGTTGCAGTTGAAACTTATGGGGTACTTGCTTGACGCAGACATCAAGCTTTCCCAGGCCAGGAAGGGTGTAATCCCCTGCAAATGGGGGTTCCCAAAAGACTTCCAGGAGCTTGCTTGAATGCTCCAAGCCTGAATGGTGTTTGGCGTTTAAGCCATTTATCAGTGAGTGTTTTTAGAACCTCTGGTACTGTCTCTTTAAGAGCTGTCTACTTGCAGACATAATTAGTTTGTATGGGGGACTGTGTGTTTCTTTGATTGAGTACCACTCGGGCTGCTGCCAATTCACTCCATTTTTGCAGTCACTAGGAGTGCAAAGGGAACCTATCTGAAAGATGTAACTGTTTGCCAGAAATCATTTAGAGTAATAATGAAATTACAGTTTGTCTAACCTGCTTTCTTTGCAGTCAGAACTGTGTCTGCCTAGTTCCCCATTCTGGCTTTGAACTGCTGAACTGGACCAATCAGTGTGGGGTAAGCTAGCTCTAAAATGGTGCCTTGGACGAATCAGAACTTGGACTCATAATCTGAGCCAGCCACAAGAGGATTGTATGGGCAGTGACTCTGGGAGATGTACTTTAGACTTCGGCGCCTTTTTGGACCAACAGGAGCAGTCTGTTGTGAGTGACAGCCAATCCAGTCAAGAACTGGGAGGAACTCAAAGGAAGTGCCCGGTTTTGTCTGTTGGAGTTTCAGTTGAGCTCTGGCGGTGAAGAAGGAAGGAGCCCTGTGCTTTTTCAGTGTGCAGTTTTAGTCGGGAAACGTGTGTAAGGCCCAGAGTTCCGGTCTGCAGCTTGTGTAACTGCTTGTTAGGACTGAATCCGTCCTGTGAAGAGAATCAAAGGATATCTGAAGAGTAGAAACCAGGCTCACCCTGTAGAAGACTGGAGAAATTGCTGAATTGCACCGGTCTGTCAGGAACTGAATCTGCTGTGTGTTCTCCGGGTATTGTGCAGTAATTGCGGATCGGGATAGAAGAAGCAGCCTGCCTGATATAGTACTTTCTGTTTTACCATATAAATGTGTGAAGAAGCTTGTACCTCAAGTGAATCCTGCTGCCATTAAATGACTTTGCCTGTTACTGTTCACCATATAAATGTGTGAGGAGGCTTGGTTAGCTCAAGTGAATCCTGCTGCCATTAAAGGACTTTTGCCTGTTGCAGTTTGCCATATAAATGTGTGAGGTCTCGTGGAGCTCAGAGTAGCCCTGCTGACATTGAAGGACCCTATCTTGTTTGGAGGTCGTGAGTACTAATTCAGTCGCTCCCTGTTGAATTGCCACATTGAATCCAAATGGAATCACTGTACTGCTGACTGTTTAAACTAATTTTTCTTTCTCTGTGGAAAGGGCCTACCAGCTGCCACGGTTTGGACTAGCCACTGGGGCTTGGGTACCCAGGGACAGTAACTGGTAGGGATAGACCTGTGCACAGAGCCATGGAGTAGATGAGTAGAGTGATAAGCTAATTAACCTGATTTCCCCGTCCTTGTTATATTCCCCTAAATAAATCCGAGCTGCTTGTTTCAACAAGTTATACTGCCTGAGGTATTTGTCTATGTTAAAGTATTGTACTGTGATTGTTGCACTGTATCTTATTTTACAGGAGGTCCCAGTGCCTGAACCAGCCCTGGGGGTAAGTGTATACTGTGAAGGTAATTCTGATATATTGTGTGGGCCACTAGTGAGAAGAAAGGGGGGTTGCAGTGTCCCAGAGGGCTGTGACCAAGTAAGTTTAACTATTGCAAACCCTGACCTCTGGGTGGAGGCACCCGCTATTGGATCCAGGCCCATCAACCTGTTACTGGCAAATCAGGCAGGGGTAGTAGCCCCTGGGATAGCGCCATCTAGGGGTTACATATGGATACTCCAGTGGCAAGGCACTGATGGGTATGGTGCAGGGGCTAATTGTAGTATCTTGGCGAATCTCTTTAAAGAATAATTTGAGGTGGTAACATTGGGTTCAGTGATCCCATCTTTGCAAACAAGAGACGGTTAGGTTCACTGGGTCTGAAGGATGCCTGCTTTCATTTACCAGTCTGGCCCAACTGCAGAAAGTACCTCAGTTTCAGGACAGGGAACTGCCAGTACCAGTTCACAGCCCTTGCCTTTGGTCTATCCTCAGCACCAAGAATGTTCACAAAGTGCCTAACCATAGTGGCGGCACATTTGAGAGGGCAAATGGTGTTGTGTGTTTTTTTTCCTCCTATTTGGACGACTGACTAGTCTCAGGGAAAACTCACCAGGAAAAGAAGTCCTCCCTACTTCTGATACAAGGTGCATTGGAGGACCTGGGCGTCCTCATAAATGTTCAAAAGTCACAAATGGAACTAGTACAAGTTCTGGACTTTATAGGTGCAGAGCTGGATACCCTACAAGGGAGGGCATTCCTCCCTCAAGCAAGGGTGTCAAATCTGACCCGCTGCAGAATCCTTTAAGGCAGGTCATCCGAGACCTGCAGGAGATTTCCTGTATTTACTGGGGCACATGGCCTCATCCACTTTAGTGGTACCAGGGGCCAGGTTCCAAATGAGAGATACGCAGTATCACCTGGGAGACCATTGGTGGGGGCAGGTTCCAAATGAGAGATGTTCAGTATCACCTAGGGGACCATTGGCCCTGGAGGTGGGATCTACTGTTCAAATTAGTGACCATCACAGTCTGCTGAGGGCCCTGCAGTGGTGGAAGGAAGAATGCAAACTCAGAAAGAATTCCCTTCCGTGAGCAGCCACCTATGGATATATTCCTAACAGATGCATCCCTCCTAGGCTGGGCACCCACATGGAGGAGCTCACTGTACGTGGTACTTGGAATATACAGGAGACTCAGGAGCACATACATTTTCTGGCGCTCAGGGCAGTGCATCTGGCAAGGCATGCCTTTTTCTCCTAGATCAGAGGTTAGCTTGTCCAGGTCAGAACAGACAACACCACAGCAATGCATTATAAATCCAATTCATTATTCATGAGCCCAACGAGGCTACTGGATTAGTCATTAATGTCTTGGAAATGACCACTCCAGCTGTCTACTGATGCTGTGCGACATACACGTCTCGTGCCACTCTGCTTTAAAATTGAATAGTGGTAAAAATAAATGGGGGAAAAGTTATTGTGATTAGACTTATAACTACAATGACAACCTCAAAGCGGGTCATTTCCTTGGATTAATAACCGGTTGGAGGGAGGTGACCCGAGGCTGTGCCTCGGGCCACCCATCCCCCTTTTTAATCCTTCAGAAATGACCGGCTTCTCGATCGTTATTAAGTACATAAACAGGAAGGAATAAGATCTTCAGAGCTGTGCACAGAAGCACTGATGATCTGGAACCTAGCATGCTCCCCAGAAGTTCATTCAAGTCCTGGTGAAACTGCAAAGGGAGTCGGTAACAATAAAGAGAATACTGGATGGGCAACCATGCTCAACCAATGTGTTCTGCCACAGAGGGGCTCTGATTCCCTGTGACCTCAAGAGTGAAGCTCAAGAGGTCCATGGGAATCAGAAACCCAAGGTGGCAGTACACACTGGTTGAGCATAGAGTTGCCCATCCAGTATTTTTTATAGTGTATGGTGCCCCCCCTAGATTGTTTAAATACAGATTGAAGCACTTTTTTTATTTTGTAAATCATAAAAGAAATTGATCACTGCTGCATGTTATTCCTGGTGTTAAAGAGAGAAGCTAGGGTGAGTTGTGTGGTTGCTAGGGGCCAGAGTCCCTATGCTTGTAGCGTGCACTTCTATTGGTTGTCAAATGTGTGGGAGGGGTTTTCAAGAAAACAAAATGGCAGTTATATTTCTTACTTAGTGAGGGTAGCTGGACTGTGAAGAGCCAACTTTTATTTCATAACTACTTTTACATAACTGGTTGATCCTACGTTTTTCCCTGTATCTGGTTGATCCACGAGTGTCTGATCATGCCGCCACTGCGTCCTTGTGTATCTGTTTGATCCTGCAGTTTCTGTTGCCAGAGCAGCTTTTAAATGTGTGTGGCATGAGCGATTTCCAAATCTACTAGAACATTGTTCTACCACAGAAGGGGTTGGACAGCATTTCATGACCTTTCAACTGTGGTATAACAATGTTTCAGTAGAGATGGAAACTTGAGTTAGAACAACACTCCACCATATACTATGATTCTCATAGTTCCAGACTGAGTGAGAGATTTGGTACTCTCTGCTTCTGTTCTCTCAAACAAGCATCCTATCAACCTGCCCCAAGATACAATCTACTGACATTCGAATAACGTTACTGGATCCGAAAACTCTGCATTTTACAGTATGGTTCTTGAAAAGCTAGAGTGCTATGGACTAAATCTCTGTGAGAAGGTGATGGGAGTGCTTAAAGTTTCCAAGAAACCAACAAGAAAAACTGACGCTTCAATGTGGAAAAGATTTTCCTTTTGGTGTTGCAGTAGACAGCTCAACCCACTGCAAGGAAGTCTGTCTACAATCCTGGATGACCTAGTCCATCTCTAGTCCTTGGACCTCTGGCCCTCAACCCTGAAGGTCCCTTCAGCAGCAGTGTCAGCTTACACTTCAGCTGGCAAAGACAGATCAGTGGCCTCACAACCCATTTGCAAAAGGTTTTTCACCTGTACCCTCCAGTATGGGATCCTGTCCCTCCATGGTACCCGGATCTGTGCACTGCTCACCTGATGGAGGCTCCCTTTGAGCCTGTGGCAACTGCTGCACTGAAGTATGTCATCTGGAAAGCGGTTTTCCTGGTGGAAGTGACATCTGCCAGAAGGATGAGCGAGCTGCAAGCTCTCTGCACAGATCTGAACTACATCATATTTCACAGAGACAAGGTAGTCCTAAGAACTAACAAAATTCCTCCCTAAAGTGGTGCTGAATTTCATCTGAATCAGTCAAGTACACTTCCAGTCTTCTTTACAGCAAAATCCAGCTCAGGAGAACCGAAGCTTCCCAGTCTGGATGTGAAGAGAGCTCTGAGCTTCTACTTAGACCACACAAAAGATGTAAGGTCAGCTAACACTCAGTTATTTGTCACTTATGGTGAAGTGGGGAAAGGAGAGCCAGCATCCAAGAGAACCGTTTCTCATTGGATAGTTTCCTGCATACAGTTCTGTTATGACAAAGCTACAAGCTGCCACCTGAAGGCCTTAGGGTGCACTTCAGAAGGGGCACCTGTGCCTCTGGGGCAGCATTAAGAGATATTTCCCTGCAGGAAATCTTAAGAGCAGCTACCTGGGGGCTGACCCAGTGACATGGATGGTTGAGATGCTGGATGCCGGCGACCCGGGCTGGAGAGCGAGCTCAGGTTGCCGGGGGTCAGCAGGGGAGGGAGAGGATTGAGCATCTGATGGACTGCTCTTCTCTCCTGGGGAGGGAGGGATGGTTGTCCCACTCCTTGGCTGCCTCCTGGTGGAGATCAGATGGCAGCACTAGAAGTCAGGGAGGCAAAGAACATGGCAACGTGGCATGTGCGCACCCCTATGTGTTCATGCTCATGTCTGCTAAGGGGAGGGATGGAACACAGAAAAGCGGTGTCTACAGGCTCCTTGAAGCCCTGCCTGCCAACTGGCATCCCACTGCACTGCCAGATCACCGGAAACCCCAAACTGAATTGGATACACTGGGTGGGGAGAGGACGGCCCTTCCCTTCCTGGCCCCGCCACAGGTGGAAAATCCATAGGGGTACTGGGGGTGGCAGATGGACTTAGGTGGCAGGCAGGGGTGCGAGACAGCTGCCTGTGGATGCCACGTAGGTGGGAAAACAGAAGATAAAAAAGCAGCTACCTGAAAACAGTACACACTTCCACAAAGCACTAGCACCAACATGCAGTTCAGAAGGGATGCCAGCTTTGGCACTGCTGTCTTGCAGAACCTTTTCCCTAAGTAGGTTCTGTACCCGGCATCCTAAGGTACTGCTATGGGGTCTGCAGTTGTAAAGCATAAGTGAAGTATTCTTCCTGGGGTTTGAAGAAAAAAATTAATTTTTTTAGTAATGTTTCTTCCAAAAGGATCCCTAACTATGCTTAAAAATCCCTAATCCCCACCTCCCCTTCCAGAACCTGGTAAAAGGTTCAAACAACAATCTGTTCTATTTTTTTTATTTTTAAGTAATCAGATGTACACCTTTGAACAAAAATGCTCATTTATAAAGGTTCCTCATCAGTAACACATATCAAAACATAGAGGATAATGTATGGGCAGCCATACACAACAAGCCTGTGTCTGCATCAAGAGTTTTTTATGGCAGCCAGGAACCTCAACAGCGAAGCTCAAAAGGCTCACTGGTTGCCATAGAAGGCTCGAGATGAAGACACAGGCTTGTCTGTGTGTGGATGGCCACACATTATCTTTTATAGTGTATGGGCATTATGCCTATTTCAGATGCTTCGCTCCTCTCAGTGAACTAGGGGTTAGGGGATTGGCACTTGAGGGTTGATGGCAAGCTTAGATTATTGATTAAATGTGCTACAACATATTCTGTAATTCAGGGTTTAATTAAAAAATAAACAGCTTCCAGCTTGATTTGATAGAGGAAAATAGTTGTGTGGCAGCATTCTAAGTTGTGCTGCAGTAGTGACATCACTACTGCAGCACAACATAATGACATCACTACTGCAGCACAACAACATAATGATATCACTACTGCAGCACAACATAACAGCACTACTGCAGCACAACATAATATCACTGCTGCAGCACAACATAATGACATCACTGATGCAGCACAACATGACATCACTACTGCAGCACTACATAATGACATCACTACTGCAGCACAACATAACATCACTACTGCAGCACTACATAATGACATCACTGCTGCAGCACAACATAATGACATCACTAGTTCAGCACAGCATAACATCACTACTGCAGCACAAGATAACATCACTACTGCAGCACTACATGACATCACTACTGCAGCACTACATAATGACAGTGCTGCAGCACAACCACATGACATCACTACTGCAGCACAACATGACATCACTACTGCAACACAACATACCATCACTACTGCAGCACTACATAATGACATCACTACTGCAGCACAACATAATGACATCACTACTGCAGCACTCAAATATGACATCACTACTGCAGCACAACATAATGACATCAGTGCTGCAGCACAACATAATGACATCACTGCTGCAGCACAACATAATGACATCACCACTGCAGCACAGCATAATAACGTCACTACTGCAGCACAACATAACATCACTACTGCAGCACTAAAATATGACATCACTACTGCAACACTACATAATGACATCAGTGCTGCAGCACAACATAATGACATCAGTGCTGCAGCACAACATAATGACATCACAGCTGTAGCACAACAACATAACATCACTGCTGCGGCTCAACATAATGACATCACTACTGCACCACAGCATAATAACATTACTACTGCAGCACAACATAACATCACTACTGCAGCACTAAAATATGACATCACTACTGCAACACTACATAATGACATCAGTGCTGCAGCACAACATAATGACATCAGTGCTGCAGCACAACATAATGACATCACAGCTGTAGCACAACATAATGACATCACCACTGCAGCACAGCATAATAACGTCACTACTGCAGCACAACATAACATCACTACTGCAGCACAACATAATGACATCACTGCTGCAGCACAGCATAATGACATCACTGCTGCAGCACAACATAACACCACTACTGCAGAACTACATAATGACATCACTACTGCAGCACAACATAATGACATCACTACTGCAGCACAACATAACATCACTACTGCAGCACAACATAATGACATCACTAATGCAGCACAACATAATGACACCAGTACTACAGCACAACATAACATCACTACTGCAGCACTACATAATGACATCACTGCTGCAGCACAACATAATGACATCACTGCTGCGGCACAGCATAATAACAACACTACTGCAGCACAACATAACATCACTACTGCAGCACAGCATAATAACATCACTACTGCAGAACAACATAACATCACTACTGCAGCACAACAACATAATGACATCACTACTGCAGCACAACATAACATCACTACTGCAGCACTACATAATGACATCACTATTGCAGCACAACATAATGACATCACTGATGCAGCACAACATAATGACATCACTGCTGCAGCACAACATAATGACATCACTACTGCAGCACAACATAATGACATCACTACTGCAGCACACATAATGACATCACTCCTGCAGCACAACATAATGACATCAGTGCTGCAGCACAACAACATAATGACATCACTACTGCAGCACAACAACATAATGACATCTCTACTGCAGCACAATAACATAATGACATCCCTACTGCAGCATAATAACATAATGACATCACTACTGCAGCACAACATAATGACATCACTACTGCAGCACACATATGACATCACTACTGCAGCACAACATAATGACATCACTCCTGCAGCACAACATAATGACATCACTGCTGCAGCACAACATAATGACATCACTACTGCAGCATAACAACATAATGACATCACTACTGCAGCACAACATAATGACATCACTACTGCAGCACAACATAATGACATCACTGCTGCAGCACAACATAATGACATCACTCTGCAGCACAACATAATGACATCACTGCTGCAGCACAGCATAATGACATCACTACTGCAGCACAACATAACATCACTACTGCAGCACAACATAATGACATCACTGCTGCAGCACAACCTAATGACATCACTGCTGCAGCACAACATAATGACATCACTGCTGCAGCACAGCATGATGACATCCCTGCTGCAGCACAGCATGATGACATCACTACTGCAGCACATAATGACATCACTGCTGCAGAACAGCATAACATCACTACTGCAGCACTACATAATGACATCACTGCTGCAGAACCGCATAACATCACTACTGCAGCACTACTGCAGCACAACATAATGGCATCACTGCTGCAGCACAACATAATGACATCACTACTGCAGTACAGCATAATAATATCACTACTGCAGCACAACATAACATCACTACTGCAGCACAACATAATGACATCACTACTGCAGCACAACATAATGACATCACTACTGCAGCACAACATGACATCACTACTGCAGCACAACATAATGACATCACTGCTGCAGCACAACATAATGACATCACTACTGCAGCACAACATGACATCACTGCTGCAGCACAACATAATGACATCACTACTGCAGCACAACATAATAACATCACTGCTGCAGTACAACATAATTACATCTCTGCTGCAGCACAACAACATAATGACATCACTGCTGCAGCACAACAACATAATGACATCACTGCTGCAGCAGAATAACATAATGACATCACTACTGCAGCATAATAGCATAATGACATCGCTACTGCAGCACAACATAATGACATGACTGCTGCAGCACAACATAATGACATCAGTGCTGCAGGACAAGAACATAATGACATCACTACTGCAGCACAACAAAATGACATCACTGCTGCAGCACAACAAAATGACATCACTGCTGCAGCACAACATATGACATCACTACTGCAGCACAACATAATATCACTACTGCAGCACTACATAATGACACAACTGCAGCACAACATAATGACATGACTGCTGCAGCACAACATAATACATCACTACTGCAGCACTACATAATGACATCACTCCTGCAGCACAACATAATGACATCACTCCTGCAGCACAACATAATGGCATCACTGCTGCAGCACAACATAACATCACTACTGCAGCACAACATGATGACATCACTGCTGCAGCACAACATAATGACATCACTGCTGCAGCACAACATAATGACATCACTGCTGCAGCACAACATAACATCTGTACTGCGGCACTACATAATGACATCACTTCTGCAGCACAACATAATGAGGTCAGTGCTGCAGCACAACATAATGAGGTCAGTGCTGCAGTACAATAATATAATGACATCATGACTGCAGTACAATAATATAATGACATCACTACTGCAGCATAATAACATAAGGACATCACTACTGCAGCACAGCATAATAACATCACTACTGCAGCACAACATAACATCACTACTGCAGCACTACATAATGACATCACTCCTGCAGCACAACATAATGGCATCACTGCTGCAGCACAACATAATGACATCACTGCTGCAGCACAGCAACATAATGACATCACTACTGCAGCACAACATAACATCCACTACTGCAGCACACAAAATAACATCACTACTGCAGAACAACAACAACATCACTACTGCAGCACAACATAATGACATCACTACTTCAGCAGAACATAATGACATCACTGCTGCAGCATAACATAATGGCATCACTACTGCAGCACAATAACAAAATGACATCACTACTGCAGCATATTAACATAATGACATCAGTGCTGCAGCATAACAACATAATGCCATCACTGCTGCAGCACAACACAATGCCATCACTGCTGCAGCACAACACAATGACATCACTGCTGCAGCACAAGATGACATCACTGCTGTAGCACAAGAACATAATGACATCACTACTGCAGCACTACATAGTGACATCACTACTGCAGCACAACTTAATGACATAAGTGCTGCAGCACAACTACATAATGACATCACGACTGCAGCAGCGTAACATAATGACATCACTACTGCAGCACAACATAACATCCTCCTGCAGCACTACATGACATCACTCTGCAGCAACAACATAACGACATCAATACTGCAGCACAACATAACATCACTACTGCAGCATAATAATGACATCACTACTGCAGCACAACATAATGACATCACTGCTGCCCAACATAATAACATACTGCTGCAGCACAACATAACAACATCACTACTGCAAACAACATAACATCACTACTGCAGCACCATAATGACATCACTCCTGCAGCACACATAAGAGATCAGTGCTGCAGCACAACATAACATCAGTGCTGCAGCAGAACATAATGACATCACTGCTGCAGCACAACAACATAATGGCATCACTACTGCAGCACAATAACAATGACATCAATGCTGCAGCATAACAACATAATGCCATCAGTGCTGCAGCATAACAACATAATGCCATCACTGCTGCAGCACAACATAATGACATCACTGCTGCAGCACAACATAATAACAGCATGCGCGACGGAATATAATGACATCACTGCTGCACACACAAGAAACATCACTACTGCAGCCACAACATAACGACATCACCCCGCAGAACAACATAATGACAATCACATAATGACATCACTGCAGCACAACATAATGACATGACTGCTGCTGCACAACATAATACATCACTACTGCAGCACAATAACATAATGACATCACTACTGCAGCACAACATACTGACATCACTCCTGCAGCACAACTTAATGACATCAGTGCTGCAGCACAACATAATGACATCACTACTGCAGCACAACATAACATCACTACTGCAGCACTACATAATAACATCACTACTGCAGCACTACATAATGACATCACTACTGCAGCATAATAACATAATGACATCTCTGCTGCAGCACAACATTATGACATCACTACTGCAGCACAACATAATGACATCACTGCTGCAGCACAGCATAATGACATCACTACTGCAGCATAATAACATAATGACATCTCTGCTGCAGCACAACATTATGACATCACTGCTGCAGCACAACATTATGACATCACTGCTGCAGCACAGCATAATATCACTTCTGCAGCACAACATAACATCACAACTGCAGCACAACATAATGACATGACTGCTGCAGCACAACATAATACATCACTACTGCAGCACAATAACATAATGACATCACTACTGCAGCAACATACTGACATCACTCCTGCAGCACAACATAATGACATCAGTGCTGCAGCATAACATAATTACATCACTGCTGCAGCACAACATAAGGACATCACTACTGCAGCACAATATAACATCACTACTGCAGCACTACATAATGACATCACAGCTGCAGCACAACATAATACATCACTACTGCAGCACACTAACATAATGACATCACTACTGCAGCACAACATACTGACATCACTACTGCAGCAAACAACATAATGATATGACCTCCATCACAGCATAATGATATGACTGCTGCAGCACTACTGCAGCATAGTATGATGACATCACTACAGCAGCACAGCATGATGATATCACTACTGCAGCAAACAATATAATGACATCACTACTGCAGCACAGCATAATGACATCACTGCTGCAGGAACATAATGACATCACTTCTGCAGCACAACATAATGATATCACTTCTGCAGCACAGCATAATGACATCACTACTGCAGCACTACATAATGGCATCGCTACTGCAGCACAGCATAATGACATCACTACTGCAGCAAACAACATAATGACATCACTACTGCAGCACAGCATAATGACATCACTACTGCAGCACTACATAATGACCTCACTACTGCAGAACAGCATGATGATATCACTACTGCAACACAGCATAATGACATCACTACTGCAGCACTACATAATGACATCACTACTGCAGCACAAAATAATGACATCACTACTGCAACAAACATAATGACATCACTACTGCAGCACAACATAATGACATCACTACTGCAGCACAACATAAATGACATCACTACTGCAGCACAACATAATCATGACATCACTACAGCAGGACAGCAACATAATGACGTCAGTGCTACAGCACAACAAACATATTCCAGGTATGGAATTCCATGCATAACAGCGTTCCACCATACTAACTTACTATTTGCCAGCAGATTAGGCCTTACGGTCTATCGAGTCTCCTCAAACCTCAGGTCCCTAGTTGGGTGCCGAGGCTCTCCCCTCCCTTGTGTTCCAGAAACCCCTATCATCCATCCCCACCCCCCTGGGACAGGCCATCATCTGATACATCCACTTTCTGTGTCTGTCCTACCCTCTCTTGAAGCCCTCCACTGTGGATCTCTGAACCAGCTCGCCAGGCAGTGCATTCCAAGGGTCCACCACCCTCTCAGTGAAAACCTCTCCTCTTTTCCCCTCACCCTTCCTCCTTCCAACTTCAAACCATGCCCTCTGGTAATACCTCCCTGCTTTAGTCTAAAGATCCCCTCCATGTTTACCCTATTTATTCCCTTGAGGTACTTGAAGACCTCAATCATGTCCCCCTGTCTCTCCTCTCCTCCATGAAAACAGGCAGAGCTCCTCAAGTCTGTCCTCATCGTCAAAATCCCTAGCCCTGCGTATCATCTTGGTTTGCCCTCCTCCCTCTCCAGGAGCTGTATGTCCCTCTTCAGGTGTGATCTCAGTACTGCACACAGTACTCAAGGTGTGGTCTAACCAGTCCATTGTACAGCGGCAAAATCACTTCCTTGCTCCTAGAGGGATCCCCTCACGATGCATCCCAACATCCTGTTTGCCTTGCTAGCTGCTCTCCTGCACTGCTCAGAGTTATTCATACATGCATCCACCATGACCCCTAGGTCTTTTTCCCCTATTGAGGCCTCCAGCGCCTCCCCTCCCAGGGTGTACCTGTGTTTAGGGTTTCCCCACCCAAGATGCAACACCTTGCACTTGGTGATATTGAAATTTAATTTCCATGTGTGAGCCCAGCTTTCCAGGGTGTCCAGGTCCCCTTGCAGGGCCAACCTCCCCTCTTCTCCCTCAACTACTGCTCCAATCTTGGAGTCATCAGCGAAGAGACTCATTTCACACCCTATACCTTCCCTGATGTCGGATATGTATGCATTAAACAGGATCAGACCCAGGACTGAGCCCTGTGGTAGCCCACTACCAACCTCTCTAGGGTTCAAGAGCTCCCCACAGACCACTACTCTCTGGGTGCGTCCAGCTAGCCAGTTTTCAATCCATCTGACCATCAAAGGACCTACTCCTAACCCCATCAGTTTCTCCACCAGACCATTGTGGGGGACAGAGTCAAACGCCTTGCTGAAGTCCAAGAATAATACATCCACAGGCTTTCCCCTGTCCAGTTCTGGTGTTACCCATTCATAGAACTCCACTAGATTGGTTTGACATGATCTACCTGGCACAAACCCATGTTGCCGACTATCCAGACCTCCCACCTCCTCCAAGTACACCCCCAATCATTCCTTTAGTATACGCTCCATTAATTTTCCCACCACCGATGTCAAACTGATGGGTCTATAATTACCTGGTACTTCCCTCAACCCTCCTTTATGGATTGGCACCACATGTGCCTCTCGCCAGTCCCTAGGTACCCTCCCTGTCTCAAGTGACCTGTTGAAGAGCTCCGCCAGGGTGCAGCCAGTATGTCTCCCACTTCCCATAGTACTCTCGGTTGAATGCCATCCAGCCCAGAGATTTGTCTTTCTTTAGGGCCTTGAGGGCTAACCACACCTTTACGGAGATAGCATCATCCGCCCCTCCACCTTACTGGCCTTTATCCTTGTCCAGATGCTGACACCCCTAGGGTACCTCTCCCTCCCTCTTGCTCCATTTCTGTTGCTCCCTGATTCCACTCCTGCCACTTCTATCCCGTCGTTGCCTTGCTTTGTAGATATCCCATCCACTCCCTGAGTGAACACAGAGGCAAAGTACTCGTTAAATACCTCTGCCTGGTCCTCGCCTCTTCCACCCACCCTCTTCTGATCTCAATCTGCTGAGACGGCCTCAGATTTTCTCCTCTCCCAATGTACCGGAAGAACCCTTTCCCTCCATGTATCCTCTGTGCCAGCCGCTGCTCTTTACTGACTTTGCTCTCTCACCATCCGGGTGACTTTTTAGATGCAAGATGGTACATTTCTTATCCCTATCCCCTCTTGTTGTTTTATATTTTTGTAGGCCGCCTTCTTTTCTCTGACTGCTACCTGTACCTCACTGGACCACCAGCATGGTTTATGTGACCTTGCTCCCTTACATTTCAACAAGCGCGGATCCTGACTGCCTCATGAAGTCCCGTTTATGACCTCCATCTCCTTCCACACTTGTCATTGATGTAATTCTCTTCAGGATCCTTGAGAATATTTCCATGCCCACAAAGTCTGCCCCTAGAGTCCACTGCCAGTGTCCTAGATCTCACCCCCATGCTTATTTGAAACCAGACAGTATTGTGGTTGCTCCCAGTCAGGGTCCCACACCAGGTCCTTACCAGATCCCCATCTGCCAGAACCACGTCAGGACATGCCTCTCCTTGTGGGCTCCATCACATGCTGTGTTAGAACACATCCTGGAAGCAGATTAGGCAGCCTCTGATCCTTGGCCACCTTAGAGGACATGGTTTCCAGATTAGTACCTGGCATATTAAGGTCCCCATCAACACCTCCTTTCCCTTTTGGTCCACACTGAGCAATGATGTTGTCCAACAAACCATCCTCTAGAACATCACTCATCCGGGGCCTATATACTACACCCAGCTTGACCTTATCTCCTGCTGGGGATCGTGGAGTGACCCATAAGTCCTCCACGTTTCCTCTGCCTCTTCTACCCTAGCAATTTCTATGTCATCTCTAATGAACATAGCCCACTCCACCCTCTGCCCTCCTTTCTATCCTTCCTAAGCATAGTGTACCCCCGCACGTTTAGGTGCCAGTCATAGTTTTTGTTGGCCCACGTCTCCGTGACCACCGCCACATCCACCCCCCCTTGAACAGCATGGCCTGGAACTCTGGCAACTTGTTTCCCAAGCTTCTGGCATTTACTAACACCAACCATACACTATAATGATGTAGAATCATACACAGTGCAGTTTACAATTAAGCAATATACCACGACAGGGTGTGGGTGATGCCAGGATTTACCTACACCTGGTGTGGTTCGGTCACTGAGGCCATAGGGAGAGAGAGTGAACCACACCAGAAGTGGGTAAACTCTGGCATCACCCACACCCTGGAGTGGCATATTGTGATTATACACAAGGGCCCAGATATTCAAAAGAGTTGAGCCATGCGCAATAGGGTTGCGCCTGCGCAAGTCCGAAAATGCGCCATTCCGCGATATTTAGCAGGAGGCAGTTGCATCCCCCAAATCACACTGAGCAACAGTGCAATGATAATGAATGCATGTGCAACTGAAGAGGAAGGAACCATGCATAAATGGCGCAGTGCGATATTCAACAACTTGTGCCATGCGCAATAGGGGAGCAAGCAGAAGTTGCGCCAGAGTGGAAATGAGCCAAAATAAAGGGAACAAGGGAGAGGCACAAGAACGCTACAAGGAAGCCATATGAGAGCAAAATACAGCTGGAAATGCTGGGCAGCAGGGACACACAGAGCCAGGCAGGAAAGGGCACCTGGAAGCAACAGCCACAGGGGAAAGTGTGGGGAGACAGTGCAGAAGGGGGAAGTACACTACATAGCAATGAGGCAAGCACAGGCAGGTGTTCCCGGTGCAGGGGAAGTAGCAGTGAGGATAGCGGGGGGGATACAGTAACAGCTGCCGGGGGGGAGCACGAAGCCAGGGACATGGCCAGTGCCACCTTCCAGATGGAGGCCATTATGAGGGGGGTGAGAAGGCAGGCAGCAGGGGGCATGGCCATGGAAGGCCCGTTGGCGGTATGCCCCAACAGGCAGTACCGAGCCCGCACAGCATTGAGCTGTGGCGATACCGAGATTGTGGGCGGTACCACCTGAATCAGGCAATTCTGAGGTGGCTCTGTGAGCTGTGCAGTGATGTGATGCAGGCACCCACATGACAGAGCCATGCCCTGTCAGTGGAGACCAAAGTGACAGCTTGCATGTGCTTGCTCGCCACGGGTACCTTCCAGAGGCCAACTGGGGCCACCACAGGCATAACCCAGTCGGCCACGTCATGCCACCTCACCCAATTCCTCAGCGCACTGCTGCCACATGCTGCAGAGTACATCCATTTCCCCAGCACACTGGCGGAGCGCACAGCAAACATACAGGAGTTCCACAGGGTAGCACGTATGCCTGGTGTGCTAGGGGCAATAGACTGCACCCATGTGGCCATCCGCACACCACCTGGCCCCAAGGGGCTGCATACATCAATCGCAAGGGCTATGCCAGCATCAACTGCCAGGTGGTGTGTGATGCCAGGGGGTGCATAATCAATGTCTGTGCCACGCACCCTTGGGGAGCACAAGATGCCTTCATCTGGCACCAGTCAGCACTGTGCCACAGATTCAAGAGTGGGGATATCCCCGCTGGCCACCTAGTGGGTGAGTATGTAAACCACATGGACAATCATAGGGCCTGGGGGGCATGGTCAGAGGTGACATGGGTAGTGGACTACATGGCCTGGGGCAGGGCGATGCTGATCACCAAACTAACCTCCACCCTCTACACACAGGTGACAGTGGATACCCACTCCATCCTTGGCTGCTCACACCCTACCCGGCGCGCGACCCCATCGCAGCAACTCTACAATGAGGCACACGCCACCACACGTAATGTCATCAAGCAGGTGTTCGGGATGCTGAAGGCACATTTCTGTTGCCTGGACACCTCTGGCGGTGCCCTACAGTACAGCCCCTCAAAGGCCTGTGGGCTATTCCTGGCCTGTTGCATCCTCCACAACATGGCCAATGAATGTGGGATAGCTGTACAGGTCAAAGAGGGGGACAGCAATGGGGACGATGAGGACGCCAGTGACAATGGTGATGGGCAGCCCCCCTTGGGTGACGGGACCCCGACTGCTCTGGCTGGCACGGCTGCACTGGGACACCATCACGGAGGAGCACTTCAGCCAACCCAGGTAAGTCATGGGGCCATGTGCAGCCAACAGTGGCTAAGGCACAACCCACAAACACGCATGGACACACACACCAGGGGGGCATGCTGTTAAGGGAAGTGGCAGGCCATGGAACCACACACACAACCAGGGATGGGTGAGGTCTAACATGCCATGCGGACGGGACACACACACACACACACACACATATGCACATGCACACACACACACAACGCACCAAACATGCACAAAGGGTAGGAGGCACACCGACCCAGAACGCCACCCCTAGCCACACATATGTCCACAGACCAACACACCCACTCACTGCCTGTCCATGTGCATGTGTCAGATGCTGAGCACCATTGCACATTGGTGTACAGTGCAATGCAGGCATCATCATGCACACGCAACTGTGGACAGCAGCTGGGAGGGTGTGCAGATGGACTGTGTGTCCACGTGCAGGGCCGGGTACCCACCCGTGCAATGCCCACTGAAAGACACAATGCACACAGGGCAGCACCAGACAGTAGCTGCATTGGGAGACAGGTCAGTCATGCGACACAGTGCCCCGGCTGCCACGGATGTGTGGGCGGCCCCGCCGAGATCCGCCAGCACTGACAGGCTGACCACTGGCCTCATGGGGTGGCACCGATGGTCCCCCAAGGGTTCCACTGCATGAATACGACTGTGCTCGTGCAGGGGTCTGCAGCACACTGAACATGCCTACGTCAGGCGTGCTCAGGATGCCCACGGCTGAACCCGGTGTTGACAGGGAGGGTGTTGCATGATGCCAGGAACGGGGGGTGGACAGTGCACTGTGTGGTGTCTGCGACGCATGGGCACATAACTGTGTGCCCATTGTGGCCATTACAGCAGTGAATGCCTGTGTCTGCCTGTCAATGGCAGCGGTCACATCCTCCCGCAACCGGTCCATCCCTGCCAGGATCAGAGCGGTGTCTCTGCTGCGATGCTCCTCTTCCCGCTCCAGAGTCACACGCAGTGCATCCACCGACATCGCAAGCCGCATCTGCTGCTGGACTGATGCTTGCAGTAGGTGGATGTGCTCATCCAAGAGGTCATCGGCCTCCTCAGCATCCTGTCCCTCAGGGTGTGCATGGCCCTGATGCTCAGCACCCCTTGAGGGTGGGTGCTGCACACCAGGACCAGGTCTGAGCATGTCCACAGGCGGTGCACAGACGCCGCCCCTTGACCCTGTACCCCCAAGCCCATTGGCCGACTGCTGATGTTGCCCCTCTGGCTGCCGCTCCCCAGGGCTCATTGGTGCTGCTGCAGTGGCTGCAACAGTCCCACTGTCCTGAACACACACCAGTGCTGCCCCACTGGTGCCGACAGGCACAGGCTGGGACTGTGCTGACGTGCAGTCCTTCACGGCAGCACCACCCACAGCCATGGCCGCGATGTTACCTGCTGTGTGGCCATCCCATGGCACACACGTGTCACTGCCCATGCCGTTAGCGACATCATCATCAATGACGGACCCAGCTCTGGCCCGAGTCACAGCATGCTGGCATCCATGGACGCTGGCACGCTGGGACATGGGCAGAGCTTCCTCCGCACCTGTTCCAACAACATCAATGTGGCTAGCCAGGCGGGCCCACTGTCTCACTGAGCCACGTATACCTGTGGAGGTGGATGGGCCCTCCTCCATCTCCAGCTGACTGTCCTCAGTGGAGAGGCCCACCACCGCTGACCCATGCAGACCCTCAGGATCTGTAAGGGAAAACAAAGTCGCGTTACTGCATGTGACCTACCCTGACCCCCAATAGACAGACCACGACCTACCATGCAGTGATGGGCTACCACCCGTCTGGAAGCCACCACCCAGAACACCCTCAATGGCACAACGCTGCATGCTTCCAGCAACCCTCTCCTCCTGTGGGGTCAGGTGTACCACCTCTGGCTGTCCCCCACCTGTCGCAGCTCATGCTGCCCTGATGGCAGCCACCTTCTCCTTTATCTTCCTCCTGTCCGTGCCCATCTTCTTCTTGCACTCCTGCATGGAGCGCTGGTGGCTGCCATGCAGGTTCACTGCATGTGCCACCTCCTCCCACGCAGCAGCACGGGCTTGAGGTGTTCCCTGCTGTCCGCTGAGAAGCGGCTCCTGATCCAGGTAGGCCTCAAACAGGGCATTGGTCTCGGCCTTGGTAAAATTAGGCCTTCTCCTCATCCCACCACTGTGTTCCTCCTCTTCCACAACTCGCTCGGTCATTTTTTAGCCTGTAAGAATGACAGTTGTTACCTGTGACTGTGCAGTCCCATGCATGTCCCTAAATCCACAGTCCACACTCCCAAACAGCATGCAACTCACCAATAGACTGCAGTAACCGACTATGGCCAATGCAGCCCAATGTCGCACTTTTATAGCGCAACCCATGCAAATGAGGCGAGGCGCAACTTTAAGTGGATGCAAATTGCAGTGCTGCGCCATTGAATGGCTGATTAGCTGTTTGCATATGATGACTGAATATCGCACTGTTGTGCTTTGCGCAATTGTGTTGAACGTGCCTAGCTAAGGGCGCAGTTCTGTGACATGCGCAGTACACACCTCACTGCGCATGCCGGGGTTGCTGACGCAGGCGTCTGCCACGCTGCTGATGTGCTGTGCACAGGAAGCAGTGCAGGGCATGGCTACCATTGTGCCAGTGGCGCTACAGTGATGTTCACCTACATGGCGCTGTGGCACTGGACCATCATAGGTGCACTGGGGCAACAGCGTGGTAGGCCGTTACTGGAGGTAGCACACAGGCATCCAATCGCGCTAAATGCATTGGGTTCCAATGTTGTGCCTGTCCGTGCGCCAGAGCCCCTTGACCCTGTGCCCGACCTTTGCCCCCTAGGCGCCATGTGTCAGGCATGGGTGCACCACTATCGCGCTGTTCGGTGACAGTGCGATAGGGAATGGCAGCACTGTACCATGCAGAATCTGCACATGGGGAGCCATGCTGCAGAGCACCATTTTTGCAGACTGAGCTAAGAGAATGGCATGCAGGAGGGCTGCACAGTGGAGCCAGGTAGAACTGGCCAACCTAGTGGCCATAGTGGAGCCACACCATGGACCACTGTTTGGAGAGGCACCCCTGGACAGGTCAAGGAGCCAGGTGTGGGAGGAGGTGGCCACTGCACTCCCAATTTGTTCACCCCTGCCCCTTACCCACCTCCACCTTGTTTGTGGCCCTCCCCCCAACTCTGTATATATTATTGTATATAGTTCACTTTGATATTTTGTTTGAATACAGATATTTTGATATGAATACTGCGGTGGTCTCTGATTTGCAGTGGGCTATAGGTGCTCAGCTGCAGTGGTGTGCATGGCGTCAGGGGTGGTGCAGTCATGGGTATGTGTGTGTCTCCATGGGGAGGTGACTATGGTGTGGGGGTAGCTATCAGTCAGTGTCTGTGGTGTGTGTGTTGTGCCTTGTGCACTGGATGACTGTGTGCAGTGGTCAATGGTGCATGTTCTGTGTCCATGGCCTGTGCAGCTGACACCTATGCATGTCTGTGACCTGCATGGTCTGCTGGCATGTCAGTGGTGGCTGTCCATGCAGGGCAGCCACTGTACCCGTCACAATGCTGGGTGGCCTCCTGTCACTGGTGTGGTGCATGTCTGCCTCGGGTGACACTGTGGCCTCCACAGTTGTTGACCCACCTCCATGCTGTGGCTTGTGTATGTTGCAGGGGATGTACACCACTGTCTGTGACATTGCTCCGGGCAAATGCTGGTGGCATACAGGTCAACAGTGCCTGCGCAGGGTGGCTGGCACTCCTGTGCCATGGAGGACTGCAGGTTGTGTGTACACAGTTTACATGGGCCCACGCTGGGGGGCTTGGTTGCCCTGCTACTGCGTCCCTGGGTTGTTGTGCCCTTGGGTATGGGTGGGTGGCTGTGTCTCCATGCACTGTGTGGCATCCGGTGTGGTGCATGCTTCCACGCACCACTGTGGGTGTCTGTGCTGGCTGTTGTGGCCAGTGTTGGGTTGGGGCGTGTCATTGGGAAAATGTGCAGGGTGCTGTACCACTGGTGGTGGGGTCTGGGGCATGTCCTGTCCAGTGTGGGGTACCTCGTGTCCCGACGCATGGTTGGTCTCTCAGCAGTACCTGGGGGGGCTGTGCGTGGTGACACTGTGTATGCTGTCGTTGCATCGCTGTGTGCTTCCACCTGCTGATGGGTGCTCGTAGTGGGGCTGCCTTGCATGGTTCTGTGGTGCACAGGGTTGCATTGTCACAGTGGGGGTGGTGGCATGCATGGGGTTTCCTGCAGTGGTGGACGCTGCTCCTGGGCAGGGTGTCTGGGGGTCATGGTACAAGGTGTGCTCTGCATTGGGGGATGGTGTGGCACGGGGTGGTCAGCCCTCCTTGTGTGCCAGTCACAGCTTGCCGGGGGGTGTGATGGGGCACCATGGCCCGGCTGTGGGTTGGTTGCTTGTCTCCATTGGCCAGTGGTTATTCCAGCCCTCCCCCAATTGTGCAGTGCATGGAGTGTGGGGGGACGATGTCTGTTCTGCTGTGTGTTCCTCTGCCCATCTGTGGCATGGGTGGTGGGCCCCTACCTCCCTGGTTGTGCAGTTGCATTGCCGCCCTGCTGCTGGGGGGAATCCCTGGTTGCGCTATGGCACCTCTGGACTGCTCAGCTGAACATCCCTTGTTGAGCTATGGCGCATCTGATCTGCTCAGCTTCCCCTCCCTAGTTGCGCTATGGCGCAGGTGGTGCGATATGCAGTCGTTGGCAGTTTGGCTGGCTCAGGTTTTGAATATCGCACCTCTTGCGTATGGGCGCAATGGACTTGCACTTGCTCCTGCTATTGTGCACTTTTTGGGCGCAGTTTGAATATCTGGGCCAATGTGTTCTTTATTAATGATGACAAAAAATAAATACATTTGTGTTTAAAATTATTTTATTTTATTAATGTATTACTATGCCAGATAAAATAGTCCTGTGTTGGTAGGGAGATGCTGACTGAGCTCCGTTTTTTTTTTTTGTTTGTTTTACCAGGAAGAAACAGCAAGAGAGACATAAATACAGCGTGGCAACACTTTTTTTTAATGACCGTGTATCGTACAGTACTGGAACATTTCTTTTTTAGCATTGGCGAGATAGCGAGACTTGCAGTGTTCTGTCAGACCGGTAGATACAGCGAGTCACGTTCCAGTTTTCAAGTGGGCATGCACGTCCTGTACTGCTACGACGCTGAAACAGTGCTGACTCAGATTTGTTAATCTGTACTGATCAGGAAATGCAGAAAGAGGACTGAGAAGAAGGGGGGAAAGAAAGAAAAATGTTTCTTCATAAGAGACAGGAGGGAGAGTGGGACTGTAACAGAGAGGCAGAGTGGTGTGAGCAGGTATAGTAACAGAGAGGCAGCGTGATGTGGGCAGGTATAGTACAGGCAAAGGATTGGAGAGAGAATGAAATTGAAGTGGAGAGTGAATGAGAGGTGAGGTGCAGCAGTTTAGGTGTGCTTAAATTAAATTAGGTGGTAGTGAGAATGTGGAAAAAACGGTGGTGTTTAGGGTTCGGTGTGTTCAACTTCTGTAAGCTGTAGCTCATTTGAAACTCCTGCTCCAGGCTTCCGGTTTAGCATCACGACTTAGCAGGACTCAATATGGCGATTTTTCTTGCAATGTTCGGGGGCTCGGATGAATTTGTCAAACGGGGGATTCCTGATGTGCCTGGCTGGCACTTATTACCACTGGGTGATACTACGATTTACAACATGTAAATCGTGCCAGCCAGCCAATCAGGAGCCAGTATTTTTTAAGCCATTGTTTAATTAATATTGAACAATGAAGTGGTAGCCTTATGAAGCATTGTCAGGCAGAATAGACAGAGAATGGCAGAAACCATGAGGCATTGCCAGTCCATGTTGAACATTATTTGTACCTTTACAATTGTTGCTCAGTGGTCTCAGGCATCAAATTTTTCTAACAATTAAAATTGTTCTGCCATGTTTAGGCTATTTTTCATAATTTTGAAAAAAAACATTTTTTTTGGTAGTCATTTAGTTAATATTAGTGGTCACTGTTCACCCTAGCTTTAGAAATAAAGCTTATGTTACACTGTAGGCGTGAATGCGACCACACAGCAGAGTTTGAACTTCATTCTATATTCCATAATTAGCCTAAAATTCTAAAAGCTCCAGGGCAGCTCATTCCAGGGGAATGATTGCTGTTATTAAGCACAGTGAGGGATCCCTTTGGAAGGAACATTACTACAGTGAGTAATTTTTTTGTTAATGAACATCAGAACATATAACAAACAGAACCAGTTGAACTGGAAGTCCATAGCTGGGAGCAAAATACCTTCCTAAAGGTGGGGCCCCAGGTAAGAATTGCAAGAGCAGGTGGGGGGAGGGGGCTCACTGCAACTGTGGGAGTATGCAGCAACCAAGTATTGGGTCCTTGAGCAAGGCAAAGAGGGCCTCCCAACATAACCCGTGTACAGGCTGGTAAGAAAGGAATGTATGGGGCCACAAGAGAGCAGGTCAGTCTGTAACGTTCAAAATCTGTACCAGTTCGTAAGGCTGCACAGCGGTAGGTGGGCACAAGTGCCTCCCATTAGCAAGCCACCCTACAATATCAGGGGAGCCATTGCAGCACAACACAAGTACTTACTGCAAGTACTCAATGCATTCTGCCAAGATAGCCAATGCAGGTGGTTATTCTGCTGATGGGGCCTTCTGGTACTCAGCTTCCATCGAAAGGTTCATATAGTACGCCACAGATTTCTGCCTCTCAGCCGGCATTGTCTATCTATTCTACAGCTCCCATCCTTGATGGTGCAGATGTCAAAATGGAATATAATCCTGATCTCATTGTCTCAGAGGAGGATTTAGAGGAACAAAGTCACGGAGAATAATTTATGGCAGGTCCCCCCTTGCTCCGTCTCTACCCTCTCATCCTGTAGTGAGGACTCAGTAGTTTATACCCTGAGATCTTCTCCTCTGGACCCATCTTTCCAGGCCACGATGCAGCAAATGCAGTCTGCCAAAGGCTTTGCTGTGGAAAAGGAAGATTCCACTAAAAGGAATCTCCTGGAATTTTTGGAGGTGCCCCGCTCCTCCCTCCATTATCATTCCACCTTTGTATCCTGCATTAAAGGATGCTACTTTGGCTGCATGGTACAGACCAAACTCCCTGCAATCCCTACAAAGGCTGAGAAGCAGTATCCTGCACCATCTGCTAAGCCTTGTTATGCTAACCAGCCAGAAGCTGACTCTGCAGTCGTCATGGCTGCTTGTGATGGGTCTAGAGCCCCTAGACATATGAGTACTTTCCCTCCTGATAAGAAATCTAGGAGGCTGGATGTGATGGGCAAACATACGTATAACATGGGGTAGGAGAAATTATAAAGCTAATTGGCTCAACAGCACCACGTGATCATGCTTTTTTTATTTAGTTGTTTAACCAGGAGTAGCAGACTAACATACTAACATACTATTTGCCAGCAGATTAGACCTTACAGTCTATCGAGTCTGCTCGAACCTCAGATTCCTAGTTGGGTGCTGAGGCCCTCCCCTCCCTTGTGTTCCAGAAACCCCTATCATCCATCCCCACCCCCCTGGGACAGGCCATCATCTGATACATCCACTTTCTGTGTCTGTCCCACCCTCTCTTGAAGCCCTCCACTGTGGATCTCTGAACCAGCTCACCAGGCAGTGCATTCCAAGGGTCCACCACCCTCTCAGTGAAAAACCTCCTCCTCGTTCCCCCCTCACCCTTCCACCTTCCAACTTCAAACCAAGCCCTCTGGTGATACCTCTCTGCTTAAGTCTAAAGATCCCCTCCATGTTCACCCTATTTATTTCCTTGAGGTACTTGAAGACCTCAATCATATCCCCCCTGTCTCTCCTCTCCTCCAATGAAAACAGGCAGAGCTCCTCAAGTCTGTCCTCATACGTCAGGTCCCCTAGCCCTCGTATCATCTTAGTTGCCCTCCTCTGTACCCTCTCCAGGAGCTGTATGTCCCTCTTCAAGTGTGGTCTCCAGTACTGTACACAGTACTCAAGGTGTGGTCTAACCAGTCCATTGTACAGTGGCAGAATCACTTCCTTGCTCCTAGAAGTGACCCCCCTTACGATGCATCCCAACATCCTATTTGCCTTGCTAGCCACTCTCCTGCACTGCTCAGAGTTATTCATACATGCATCCACCATGATCCCTAGGTCTTTTTCCCCTATTGAGGCCTCCAGCGCCTCGCCTCCCAGGGTGTACCTGTGTTTAGGGTTTCCCTGCCCAAGATGCAACACCTTGCACTTGGTGATATTGAAATTTAATTTCCATGTGTGAGCCCAGCTTTCCAGGGTGTCCAGGTCCCCTTGCAGGGCCAACCTCCCCTCATCTCCCTCAACTACTGCTCCCATCTTGGAGTCATCAGCGAAGAGACTCATTTCACACCCTATACCCTCCCTGATGTCCGATATGTATGCACTAAACAGGATCGGACCCAGGACCGAGCCCTGCGGTACCCCACTACCAACCTCTCTAGGGTTCGAGAGCTCCCCACAGACCACTACTCTCTGGGTGCGTCCAGCTAGCCAGTTTTCAATCCATCTGACCAACAAAGGTCTATTCTAACCCCATCAGTTTCTCCACCAGACCATTGTGGGGGACAGAGTCAAACGCCTTGCTGAAGTCCAAGAATAATACATCCACAGGCTTTCCCCTGTCCAGTTCTGATGTTACCCATTCGTAGAACTCCATAAGATTGGTTTGACATGATCTACCTGGCACAAACCCACGTTGCCAACTATCCAGACCTCCCACCTCCTCCAAGTACACCCCCAATCGTTCCTTTAGTATACTCTCCAATAATTTTCCCACCACCGAGGACAAACTGATGGGTCTATAGTTACCTGGTACTTCCCTCGACCCCCCTTTATGGATTGGCACCACATGTGACTCTTGCCAATCCCTAGGTACCCTCCCTGTCTCAAGTGACCTGTTGAAGAGCTCCGCCAGGGGTGCAGCCAGTATGTCTGCCAATTCCCATAGTACTCTCGGTTGAATGCCATCCGGCCCAGGAGATTTGTCTTTCTTTAGGGCCTTGAGGGCTAACCACACCCTTTTGGTGGAGATAGCATCATCCGTCCCCTCTACCTTACTGGCCTTTTTATCCTTATCCAGATGTGACACCCCTGGGGTACCTCTCACTCCCTCTTGCTCCATTTCTGTTGCTCCCCTGATCCCACTTACTGCCGCTTCTATCCCCATAATGCCTTGCTTTGTAGATATCCCATCCCCCTCCCTAGTGAACACAGAGGCAAAGTACTCATTAAATACCTCTGCCTGGTCCCTCGCCTCTTCCACCCACCCTCCTTCTGATCTCAATCTGCTGAGATGGCCCTTAGTTTTTCTCCGCTCCCCAATGTACCGGAAGAACCCCTTTTCCTCCATGTATCCCCTGTGTCAGCCGCTGGTCTTTACTGACTTTGCCCCTCACCATCCGGTGACTTTTCTAGATGCAGATGGTACATTTCCTTATCCCTATCCCCTCTTGTTGTTTTATATTTTTTGTAGGCTGCCTTCTTTTCTCTGACCTACCTGTACCTCACTGGACCACCAGCATGGTTTATGTGACCTTGCTCCCTTACGTTTCAACTTAGCGCAGATCCTGACTGCCTCATGAAGTCCCCGTTTATGACCTCCCATCTCCTTTCCACACTTGCCATTGATGTAATCCCCTTCAAGTGATCCTTGAGAATATTTCCCATGCCCACAAAGTCTGCCCCCCTGAAGTCCACTGCCAGTGTCCTAGATCTACCCCCCTCCCCCATGCTTATTTGAAACCAGACAGTATTGTGGTCGCTCCCAGTCAGGGGGTCCTCTACAACCAGGTCCCTTACCAGATCCCCATCTGCCAGAACCACGTCCAGGACATGCCCCTCCCTTGTGGGCTCCATCACATGCTGTGTTAAGAACACATCCTGGAAGCCGTCCAGCAGCCTCTGCTCCTTGGCCACCTTAGAGGACATGGTTCCCCAGTTTGTACCTGTACTAAGTTGAAAGCTTTTTTACAGGTGTGACCTGGGAGCACAGGGAAGTTAAGTAACTTGCTCAAAGTCACGTAGTATGCAAGTGGAAGCTGTGGGATTCAAACCCAGGTCTGGTCTGCTAGATGTCACCAGATTTGCAGCTCAGAGCCTTAAACCACTGAGCTGTACTGCCTCTAATGTCTGTTAATGCACAGTTAGTGAGAAGTGGTGTGGAGAGAGATTCCTGGGCAGACCTGCACTCGATATGTGTGGGAAAATGATTTGTAACAGACAGCCATTGAAGTACATGGCAAAGCAGCTGAGAGTTGTACAAAGCAAGAGAAAGGTGCAATGCAAACTAAAACATAGTGACGTGAGAGCTGCAGCCATTGTCGATATGTGCTAGAGTGCGGTAAGTAAGAATGAGAGAAAGTCCTGTCCCATCCTGTCTCACAGCTTCTGTAGCTGCTGTGGCCCTTGCTGGCTCTTGTTTGCCCTCCTGTCCTGTCTTGAATCATTTGTGCCTGCCATACCCAGTTGTGAGTGTGTTCCATCCTATACAGTAGCATATGTTCCCTACACAGTGAGACCAGGACAGTGCAGCAAGTGTCTGCAGGCTTCAGATTTCCATGGTCTGCTCCCCCCCCCCCCACCATCCACAGTATGTGTGGGAGAGAGAGAGAGAGAGAACGGGTTCTGTGTTCTCTGGTCTGATTTGTATGTCCCCCCACTTGACAATCTGCAGTATGTTCTCCTGCCTGCACATGTGAGAGAGAGAGAGAGAGAGAGAGAGAGGCTATGTGTTCTCCGGTGTGTGGAGAGTAGATTGACTGCGTTCCGATGATGTGTGCTTCCCTAAGCAAGCTACAGTATGTCACACAGCTCGGGAGAGGGTGAAAGCAGGAGCGTCGGTGAGTGAGACACTGCGAAGGTAACAAGGGAGAGAGCCCGCTGTTGTCCACGATGTGGAGAGAGAGAGAGAGAGAGAGAGAGAGAGAGAGAGCAGGTCAGTACCGGTGGTGAGTTGGCATGGGGGTGACTGTGAGAGACAGAGAGTGATACATGCAGTGGGCAGGGAAATGGACAGCACAGTCCTGCAGTCTCGTTCTATGGTATGTAATGGCACATTGTGCAGAGCACGCGAGAGAGCAAGACTTACACGCAGGACGGAGCGAGAAAGACAGACACCGCTGAACCTCACTTCTACCACATCACAGTAAGGTGACCCATGCATATGGTATGACCATACAAATGTCAGAAATAATTTCAGGAGTGTATTTATGGCATGTGTATGTGCATGATTTCTGGGGACTACTTTTGACCTTTGCAGGCTATACTCACTCAGTGTTCCCTTTTACAACAGGGAAAAAACAGCATTCATGAATGTATTTTTGGTTTCTAAATGTACCCCATGTTATAAGCACAATAACCCACTCCAGGGTGTGGGGTTATTGGAGATTAATCAACACCCTGGGTACTGTGAGGGCATTCAGCCTGCGGCCTTGTGCCTCACAACACACCTGGGCTGTTGATTAATCCCCAATAACCCCACACCCTGGCATGGGTTATTGCTTACTTTTTTTTTAACACAACATTCTTTTCACTCCTACTGTGGAGTGGGTGGTGAGTCGTCCGGCCGCTGACACCTGCACCCCCTGACCTGGTCTGGCCAGTGACATGCTCTCCTCCACACAGGCTGGCAGAGTCCCCCCCCTTGGGGTACCTGGATCCTGACACCCGGGTGGCACACCTCTCCTGTCCAGGGGTGCAGGGCATGGCCATCAGCCACCACGATCGCCCCGCAATTTTTCCACCATTTTTTCCTTCCTTGGAGCCGGTCATGCAATGGCATCAGTGCACCACGTACCACCACCTGCTGCACTCCGTCCTTCAACTGTGCATGCTACCTGTAGTGCTCCTGGCCTCCTCCAGTTGCCACTGCAGGGTAATGTGATCCCCCTGCCCACCCCAGAGGAAGGAGAGCAGTCATTGGATGCTCGATCCTCCCTGTCCCCTGCCAACCCCTGACGGCCCGAGTCCGCTCCTGAACCTGGGTCATCGGCATGGCGTGAGGTGTGGCGTCCAGTGCCTCAACCCTCAGTGCCACTGGGCTGGCTGGTTATTGCTTAGTTAATGCCTCTGCATCACTGGGCCTTAAGATTACAAACTACCAGGCCCATATGATCAATTATCAGAACAGCCTGTGGAAAGCTGTTTATATTGCTGCACAGCCTTTGCCAGATGGCTCAGCCAAGACTGATCTGCTTATAACTTTGTCTGCTGCCCACTCCTGGTAGAGGTCATGGTCGGGCCTTCTTTCGTCTGCCTGTTGCCAGAGGGAGTCATGCCTACCATCAGCAAGGCTGTAGTAGAGGAGGTGGCCCCCTTCTGGGTCCCATGCAACAGCATCCAAAAAAATCGGTTCTGGTGGCTCTGCCCCCACCGGTTCTGCCTGACTGTCTTCTGTCTCTCGTCCCATTGAACATGGAGGTTCCTAACTCCACCCCTATTATGTCCCCTTTGTATAACAATCACCACACCACACCAGCTTTCTCTGGGATACAAGGCTGCAGCACAACTTTACTGTTAATTCAAACAATCATTTACATACATCTCGTACAGGTTTAATAAATACAATGTACAATTTTCATCACACTTTACATTAATACATATCAATTATATCTATTTACAAACACCAAAAATATACACATTGTATTGTACAGACCATAACCACATTTTTTATGAGGGGCCTTGGTTCCTGACCTCCAGGAGGGGTCCCTCCACCTCAGCTGCACAAGAAGAGGCCAGTGGGCTTCCTCCACTCTTCCCCCCTCACTGTCCACCCCAACAGGGTGGGGACTCCCCACTTTTCCCTGCCTCTCCGACCCTCCACTGCACAGCTTTGGGCCAGCAGGGATTGGGGGTATAACACTCACTAGGCTTCCCCGAGGCACCCACACCGCCATGGGGATGGCATGACAAACCCTTGCCTATGCCTCCCCCCCCCCTCCAACAGTTACTTCCTGGCCTTATTTCCTGCTAGTTATGGTCTCCAGTTTGATGTGCATCTCCACATTAAATATGTCGGCCCCTACATCCGACAGTTGCACCCTATCTTTATGATACAACCCTGCAATGGACACACCTGTTTCTTTATGGGCAATGCTGCAGCTGCCCATCCGGCCCATGAACCTGCCAATTTCTTTATTTAGTCTCACCCTCACCTGGTCAATGGCCTTGGGCTTGCGGGCATGGTGCCAAAGCCATTGTGGTAGCATATCTGATCACACGAGCTGGCATCCGGGTAACAGGTTCCGCAGCATGGCCCAATCCCATTTCATCCATGGAATTAGTTCCACTGTGGCCTGCTTCCCAAGGTTGTTACTCTCCAAGTGTATTACCAAAATGCCCGGTGTACCAAATTTTTGTCTGTTTCTTTGGATGCAGGGCATCAGTTGTTCCCATCTCATGCCCTAACCACTGGATAATGGCATCTTCCCTAGGTATGCTCAGATTCTTTCCATATACCCTTGCCTCTGCCCTCTTCTGGGTCCAGAATATATAAGACGATCCCATTATCCAGACTCGCATTGTGTTTCTTGGTCCTAATAGACAATAGGGAAGGAAGAACACAGATTAGTTTTGCAATTGAACTGGCCAACTATAACTCCTAAATCTCCTGGATCTCCATCTCCTGATCCACTTGATCTCGTCCTCTGCCAGACCCATGCAAGCAGCCAAAGCTGGCTGCCCCAATTCTGAACGAGTGGGTGCCGAATTGGCTCGGGTCGCACCCACATGCTTCCAGACAAATTTTAAACACCCAGCCAAATTAATACCTCGATAGTGGGACCCCATCCATGTGAATCAGCACTTGCCCCCCACCTACCGGCTGTGTGGCAAGGAATTCTGTTACCGCGTGCACTGGGAAAATGTCAGAAAGCGTGGCTGAGTGTAGGGAGACCCGTGTCTCCCTGCCCCTCTGATTGGTCTTTCACCTGCAGAGCCAGATATTTAATATTGAACCCCTGGCGCTCCACTTCTCCCATCTGGAGACCTCCTGCTCTATCCGCTTTATTGGCTGCCACCAGTTTGCTGGCGTAGAAGGCCCCAAAGAAGGCCAGACAAAATGCTGCCTGGAAAAGCTGGCATTCGTATTCGCTGCTAGTGCAGCTCCATAACGCATGCACCAGGGCCCTCAACCCATTTACTGAAATGGGCTTCCTGCTGTCCCTGTGAGGTGGGGCCTGCCACACCCAGCCCTCCATGAGCTTCCGCATGGCAAATTGCTGCATCACATCACCATGTCCTAGCAATCTGCTGAAAAATGACACTCCCGCTAGCATTGACCCTGCTGATGAACGAGATATCCCGTCACCCATGAGTTCCTCTAGAAACCCCAGTACAGCGCCCAGTGACCCAGACCAAGGGTCTTGTATTCCCTTGGCCCTGCAGAAATCCAAATACTTGGATATGCCCCGGCTGTATGCGCTCCAAGTTCCCAGAGCTACCGACTTAGATATTACCTGCCAGATCCCACCCAGTTGTCATTCCACAACCAGGCGGGGAGTGTCAGTGGGTCTTCCTTGGTTTCGGGAGCCAGCGTCTGAAACTTGTCCCATTGAAAACGAGAAAGTGCATCAGTGATTTTGTTGTCCACACCTGGCATGTGTTTGGCTTTAAATGTAACGTTCAGCCTCAAACATGATAACATAAATTTGCTTAGCAAGCAGCACACTTTCTCACAGTTCACAGACTGCCTATTAATGACTTGCACCACCCCTAAATTATTGGAGCAGAAGACCACCCGCCTGTCGGACAGTTTTTTGCCCCATACTTCCAGGACGACCACAATGGAGAAGAATTCCAAGAACTTTAAGTTCTTGGTCAACCCGCTGTCGTGCCATGCTTGTGGCCATGCCACTGCACACCATTCACCTTGACAGTAAATCCCAAAACCCAACCCACCGGAAGCATCCGTAAAAAACTTCAGCTCCCGATTGGTGGCGGCTGGTGCCCGCCGTAGTGCCACCCCATTAAAGGAGTGCAAGAAATCCAACCATATTCCTAAGTCAGCTTTTATGCCTTCATGCACCCGGATAAAATGGTGTGGTGCTCGGACCCCAGTCATGGCTTTTGCCAGCCGTCTGCAAAAAGGGCACCCCATGAGGGTTAACCTTGCATGCAAAGTTTAGATGTCCGTGCAATTCCTGCAACTGTTGCAATGTTACTTTTTTGGCCCCCATTACCTTTTCTACCAGCCCAGTCAGCTTTTGTACTTTTTCTTGGGGCAGCCTGGAAACCTTGGCCCCCAAATCAAGCACAATGCCTAAAAAATATGAGCCTCGTGCCAGCAGAACCCCCAATTTTTGGGCTATGGTCTGGAAGCCAGCTAGCGCACTGCTGCACGTGTCAAGCTCTCTGGGACCAATGAAAAGGAAGTCCTCCAAATAATGGATGATGGACTCTACCCTGTAGACGTATGGGTGATCTAGTTCAGGAAAGTGCTGAACTTTTTGAAAATGGCACAAGAGACTGAGCAGCCCATCGGCATGCATCGGTCCACAAAATATTGCCCCCGCACCCTCATGCCTGGCAGACAGAAATCATCTGGGTGAACTGGGATAAGGTGAAATGCAGATTCAGGATCTGCTTTGGCCATTAGAGTCCCAGGGCGACACTTCTGTATCCATTGTACAGCCACATCGAAGGATGTGTATGATACAGCGGTAAGCTTGGGGTCTATTTGGTCATTGACCGAATCACCCCTTGGGAAGGAAAGGTGGTGGATGAGGTGGAAATCCCCCAGGGCTTTTTTGGGTACCAGACCCAGGGGAGAGACCTGCAGGTTAGCCAAGGGTGGCTGTTGAACGGACCCACTATCCGGCCTAGCAACACCGCTTTCTTTATTTTATCCTCTAACTTTCCCGGGAGTTTCACAGCTCATCTAAGGTTGCCTGCTTCATGGGTGACCCGGGGGCCCAGGTAGGGGATATTAAAACCATATTTAAGTCCATTCATCAATTCCATTGCCGTTACCCTGTCAGGGTACTGCTGTAACCAAGGGAGAAGGACTGGATAATCAATTGGTGAGGGAGCCTTTTCCAGTGTTGTTTGAACTGGAGCCTCCACCGGGGCTGCTGTGCTCACATTTGAACCCAAGGTGTGGCGCCCCGCACCCATGACACTTATGCTTATATTTACAATTGCTTTGGTATGGGCAAGAACCTTTGTTGTACCTCCAGCAACTCCTTTCCCCTTTTGCTCCCCCTTCCCCTTTGAGTCCCCCCCCACAGGAAATCCCATTATGGGAAACCCACTTTTGGTGTACTGTCCGAGAAAGGGCCGCCAGGCACATCTGTTCTAAATAAAGGAAAGTTTGCATCCTGCCCACCTTACCGACGGGTCCGAAGCCAACGTCTCCTAAACTTTTCATCATATCCCCTCCGAGCTTCACCCCCGAAGGAATAGTAAGCTTTCAGGATTTGATCCTGATATTTTATTAATCCCAGTGCCTCCTCTGGTTCCTTTTCTAGGACAATTGTGGACAGCACATTAAATGAAGCTATCCAAGTTAGGATATCTTTCTTGACCTTGCTCTCTTTCTTCTCCCCTTTAACCTCCTTGTCTTTCTTTGCCTCCTTCCTTTCTTCCTCTCTGTAAAGCAGGGAGAAAATGTCAATATACTCCTTTTTCCACACATTCTCCTTCAAGGACAGTGGCACATGCCCTGCTAGTGACCCCGGGTCGCAGGACGTTGTGATCACTTTTAGCTCTTGAATTTCAGCCCAAAGGAGCTGGAGCATAGCAGCCAAGTCCAGCTCTGACCCATCAGCTGCTGCTGCGGTCACAAGGTGAGGGGGGATCCTTTGCCCCCCCAAGCCTGCATCACCGCCGGAGCACTGCTTACCCTGGAGGCTACTACTCCAAGACCAGCCACTTGTGGGATGCTACTTGCCGGAAGGCTCTCAGGGCAAGCAGAGAGAGGAGGGCTCCCAGCTGGGGGCCCCTCCCCCCACACTGGTTCCCTTTTCTCCCCCAACCACACCTCAGCCCCCAGGGGTGCACTGCGCTGATCTCTGGAGCCCAGAGTGGCCACAACCCCCAGCATTTCAGAGAACATGCCTTGAATGGCAGCCGTGTTTTCAGACACTTTGTCCACCTGCCCTGCCAGCTCCTTGCCCCAGGATGGGGCGTCCAGTGGCAAACAATCTACCTGCCCTCCTATCTCTAAATCCCCCAGCCCACTAGATCCTTCACCTGGACCACTCACCCTAGATGCCTCTAAATTCACAACAGACTGGTGCCTAACCTCTTCTTCACCACCAAAAGACCATTCCACTAGAGAATAAATAGAGTACTCACCCTGGGAATCCATCATGTCCAGCCCTTTGGATATCTTCCATGGGATCCCCATCTGGTCAGCTGCATGCCTCTTCATCCTCTCGACCACCGAAGAAGGGAGTGTTGTAGGCCCAACTGGGGGTGAAGGAGAGCTGCAGTCCTGGGGGACCAGAAGGGAAGGCTGGGCCCACAAGGCAAGGGGGCCTGGAGTGAGGGGCAGCAACAGCGGGGGGGGGACAGAGGGCAGGCCCCCGACCTCCAATCCAGCCCTTGATGTAGCAGGCCACCCAGATGCAGCATAGGCATGGTCTGCCCCAGCCAATGGAAAGAAGGAGGACAGCCTTCCCTGCTTGCTCCTACCATGGCCCCTCTACCCCCAGCCCACTTGCTGCCATTTTCCTCACCCCTGGAGGCCCCACCAGCAGTCCACTGGCTGGCCGCACCTCCCCCAGAACCTACACTCAGGACAGCCAGGCAGAACCATTGGATTCAGCCAGTGCTTTGACCTGGGATAGCAATTCAGCAAGATTTCCATTTCCCAAGGACGCCATGGTATCTGGAGCAGGACAGGCCAGGATAAGAGCAGCCACCAGCCACATGGCACAGACTAGCACAGAAAAAAACCCCGGCGGACAAAACAGCAAACAGGGTAAAAATTCTGTGAAGCAGAAGCTGCTGCTGATAAGTGATGCACCAATGACAAACGAGGAGCCTGGACGCACATAGGAAAGAGCCAGGCAGAGAGCTGCAGAAGGCCATGCATCACGAAGACACTGGTGGGCCACGAGGTGTAGGCTGCTCCAAATACTGATGCCAAATTTTCAAAACGACTTGCCCAGTGATGAAGAGAGCTGAGAGACCGAGGCTGCGCCGACGAACTTTAAAGCCCGCGCCTGCCCTGCCTCCTCCTCTCTTCTGCCCAGGCAGCAGAAACCCCCAATCAAATTGCTAGCTTCCCCACCTCGCGCTAGCTACATCACTAGCCATGCTGACATGGCTGCCTGCAACCAGGCGAAAAGAGGGGGGACTGCAAGGGCCTTAGTGGCGGGGGGGGACCCCACATCAATATTGTCTCCCCTTTAGGTTGGGAGGCTTCCTTCTCAGCTGTTACCTTTAGGGGTGAGTAGGGAGGGGGGCAGGATCTCCCTGCATCTGAAACAATGGCGGGAGATCACTACGGACAAGTGGATTCTGGAGATAATTGCAGGGAGCATGCTCTGGAGCTGTTACAAAGCCCTCCAGAGCATCCTCCACTTCCCTCCTTTATCCTCATTTGTTCCTTCTGAAGGAGGAAGTTCAGTCATTATTTCAAAAGCATGCCAGAGAACTTTTTCCTCCTTAGGACAGAAACAAAGGGTTCTATTCCAGATGCTTCCTAGTCCCAAAATGGAAAGGGGACCTGTGTTCTCTGTTGGGTCTCGGGGATCTCAACCTGTACATCAAATACACAATGTTTCAAATGGTATCCCTGCAAGCTCTGATTCCCCTTCTGCAAACAGGGGAGTGGCTCTGTTCTCTGGACATGACAGATGCATACCTTCATGTAAAGATCAGGAAATCCCACAAACAATACCTCCGCTTTATGCCTTTGGGTGAACACTATCAGTTCAAAGTATTGCCCTTTGGTTTGTCTTCTGTACCACTAGTCTTTCTTGGTCATTTTACCACATTTGTCCATCAAATAGGTTAAAATTTTCAAACCTCACAGAGTAAAATCATCTTTCAGGATGGATTTGAAAAATTTCACCCACTTTGTTCGTGAGGTGGGGTCCCAAAAAGACCATGTTGAAAATTTAGTGTAAAAATATTACAAAAATGACAAAGTTATGAATAAAAGTTCAAAATGCATTGAAACAAAATACATTACGTGGGCTTACCTTATTTTCTCATATTGCAGCAGCAGTTCCAGCAGGAGGACATCTTTTCCTTTTTTGTTTAATATGTTTATTGAGTGACAGTTATCATATGACATTGCTTGCCAATCGATCACAGTCATTACATTTGATTAATACATCAATAATAGCAGCTTGAAAGATCAACTCCATCTTGCTCTATATATTCCTTTTTACAGATACTTTCAATTTCTTACTGTCATTTTTCTCTTTTTTGTTTTCCAGGTCTACCACTATCTACATTCTATAACTATCTAGCAGGAGCAAAACTATAAATCAAAAAGAACAACATCAGCAAAAGTCAATAACCTAATGACTTTTGGTATTAAAATTAAAATTTGATCTGGTCTATGTCTGCTTAATTTCAGTACAATTTATACAGGTGTATCTCCTTTTTTCAGTTTAACTTCTCTATGCAGAGTATACTTCCCCTCCCCTTGCTTACCCACTAAACTCTTTTAATACACTGTGCCACTACCTTCTAACAATAATCTGTCCCTTACATTCAGTGTGCCTAGATATTCAGTCCAGGCCCTTTCAAATCTATTTTCTTCTTCTTTCAGACAGTATGTTAATTTGTCTACTGCAAGGACGTTTAGTGTGAGCTCTTTCCATTGCTCTAACGTGGGGCCCCAGGTTAAGGTCCAAACATTCTGAACTGCCTGTCTAGCAACTACCAAAAGGATTCTAATCCATCTGGGGTACATAATCCATTCCCCATCCTCTTCTTCCCCTTCCACACCCAGTAATAATGATTTATACGAGAATTCCATAGGTTGCCCTTTTATAACTGTGATTTCCTTTGCAATATCTTTCCAGCAAGACACAATCATGGTACAGTCCCAATAGTAATGTTTATATGTACCTTGTGTTGTTTTGCGTTTGTTACACACTGGCGATATCCCAGGACTAAATCTATGTACCATGACAGGAGGATAATATAATCTTTGTACAAACTTGAATTGTGCTTCCTTGTATTTATTGCAGACTAACAGTCCTTTATGAGACGCTAGCATTTGTTACCAGTTAGTTTCACTAATATCCTCTCCTATATCTCTTTCCCACCACTTTTTAGCCACCTGTGCAGATGTTTGGAAGAACTTTCTGTCTATTTTCACTGCTCTCCCTATAAGTCCCTTTTCATTTTTAAGGGCTCCTAATATTTCTCTTTCTGTTTCAGACAGCTGATCCAAGTTACCTTGGGTACCAACTAGTTGCTTATAGTAGTCCCTCACCTGGAAATATCTATATAGGTGTGAAGCTGGGAGATTCAGTCTCTCTTTCAGTTCCTGAAAGGTATACATACCATTCCCCACAGCTAGGTTTGCCATATATTTTATCCCATTAGGTTGCCACAACTTAAATCCCTCACCTTCCAATCCCGGAAGAAATTCCGGATTCCCTGCCAGTGGTACCAACAGTGTATCAGGCTTATCTGTACTTTGCCTCTTCCTAATTTTATCCCACACTTTCAGACTCGCCACAACCATAGGATTGGATGCTTTCATTCTGTTGTATCTTTTTAGGCCCTCTGCTGCCAGATATCCTGAGACCCTTCCCATTATCCCTTCTTCCTCTAAATCCAGCCAACTAGCTACTTTTTCCCTGTTTACCAAATTTTGGATACATCTATACTGTGTTGCCAAGAAGTATTCCATAACATCTGGAAAATTAAGTCCCCCTTGTGCTAAGGCGCCTTTATTCTGTTCAGACTGATTCTTGGATGTTTACCCTTCCAAATGAAGACTGCAAAAGCTTTTTCTAACTTTTTTATGTCTTGTTTCATTGGGCCAAAAGCATCTGCATAATATATAATACTCTAGGGAGCACATTCATTTTTAACAGATTGATCCTTCCCATCCAGGATATTGGCAACTCTTTCCACCTACTGAGGTCCTGCATGATTTCCTTTATTAATGGCTTATAATTTTTGTCGTATAGTTCCCCCAATGTTTTCCCTATTTTTATGCCCAGATATGTAAATGTTCTTTGTACTACTTTTAAACCCCATGCTTCCTTTTTCTTTTCACCCCCCCATAAACATACTCTCCGATTTCTGAAGGTTAATTTTATAACCCAAGAATTCTGCAAATTGTTCTATGACCGATAAGACTTTTGGGGTCGATGCCTCCGGCTCGGTGAGGAACAGCAGAATATCATTCGCATATAACGTAATAACATGTTTCCCTCCCTGTTTCCTCTTAACTCCCTGAAACATCATTTCTAATCTTAATTGCCAATGGCTCTATTGATAAAGCAAACAAAACAGGTGATAATGGACACCCCTGTCATGTCCCCCTCTGCAATTTAAATTCTGTTGTGGGTACTCCATTGATCAGAACCTGTGCTCTCGGGGCTTTGTAAAAAGCACTTACCATTTTTATAAATCCCTTCCCCAGTCCATATCTCTGCAAAATTTGCAAGAGATATTCCCATTCAATTCTGTCAAACGCTTTTTCAGCATCCATTGACAAAATACAAGCCTTCCCCAGATGTTTAGTACCCCACCAGATCACGTTTAATAACCTTCTTAGGTTGTGGTACGATTGTCGCCCTTGCACAAATCCTGTCTGATCTGGACTAACCAGCAGGGGGAGCATTTCCTCCAACCTCCCAGCTAGCACTTTTGTCATTATTTTACAATCTTGATTCAGAAGAGAGATCAGTCTAAATGACCTGCATTCCTTTAAATTCTTGCCTGGTTTAGGGATAACTGTAATAAGAGCTTGGCAACATGTTCTAGGTATTCCTCGACCCTCTCTAGTTTCCTCCATGATGTTACACAGGGTACCTACAATTTCCTCTCTCAACAGCTTATAATATTCCGGCCCAAACCCATCAGGACCAGCAGCCTTACCATTCTTTAGACGCCCTGTTGCTTTCTTAACCTCTGCTATAGTGATTTTAGCCCCTAATTTCTCCATTTGTTCCTCATTCAGCTTCAGAATTTTAAGGTCTCTGAGAAAATCTTCTCTTTCCCCCTCTTTACCTCCACAATCCGCACGGTGTAGACTTTCATAATATTCTCCAAATCTATTCCTGATTTCCTTTTCTTCTTTTAACAGTCTCCCCATCTTGTCTTTAATTTGGATTATTCTATGGCTACATTTCCCTCCTTTCATTAACGTAAGGAGCAGAGGGCCCGGCCTATTCCCCCATTCATATATCTTTTGTTTTGCAAAGAGGATTCTAGTGTTAACCTCCTTATCTAAAGTTGCATTAAGTATTTCTCTTGCCAGCCTCAATTCTCTTTTTTTTTTCCTCCCCATCTCCTTTAAGTATCTCTTTTTCCAAATCTCTTATTCTAATCTCGGAGTGCCCTCTGTTTCTGTCTCCGTTCTTTTTTTCTTAGCTGTAAACCCAATTATAACTCCTTGCATGTATGCTTTACTGGCTTCCCAGAATGTGCTCTCAGCTTCTACTGTTCCCTTATTCTGCTCCTCATAGAATTTCCATTGTTCTTTTATATATTCTCTGAAATCTTCCCTGAGCAGCATATAAGTAAGGAACCTCCATCTACCCCTGTGGTCACTACCCTGTGTTAATTCTATCTCCATCTCCACCATAGCATGATCTGATAAAAATATTGGGCTATGTTCCATTGCCTTCGTATATTGATATAAATTCCTTTGAGTATAGATATAGTCCAGCTGTGACCATGAACTATGTGGGCTGGAATAAAATGTATATTCTTTCAGTCCTGGGTTAGCCGTTCGCCACCCATCAATTAGTCCCAGTTCCGCTAGCCCAACTAGCCACTGTTGTATCGCTTTGTCTGCTCTATCCCTATTCCCCAGATAGTCCATTTTGGGGTCTGCCATGCAATTAAAGTCTCCTCCAAGAATAAGGTTAGGGAATTGTTCCTTAATTAACACAGCAAGTAACTTCTGATAAAAGGCCTTTTCATTATCCGCATATACATTACCAAATGTAAGTTGCTTACCTGCCAATTCCCCCACCACAAAAATATATCTTCCTTCCATGGGATCACATACCACCCATTGAACCTTAAAGGGAAACTCCTTATTTATTAGAATTGCCACCCCTCTTTTATTTTTATTATATGCCGCTGCGTGGCAGGCCCCAACCCATCCCCTCACCAATTTCTTATGTTCACATTTAGATAAGTGAGTTTCTTGAAGCAAAACTACTGACACTTTCTTTCATTTCAGAGCCACCAGTATTTTCACTCTCTACTTAGCAGGGGACGTAAAACCCTTCACATTCCATGAGACTATTTTGGTCCCATAGATAGGTCCCTGATTTACACTAGCCGTCCTCCCATATGTCATATTCCTTAAATGTCCAGGCATCGGTTTGACTGCTCTTTACACTTGTAACATACAGTACACAGACCATTTTAACACTAACATTACTAATAACACCTATAAACTTTAAACCTATACTACTAACTCTAACCCCCTCCCCAACTGTCTCTACGAATAAACAAACAATCCCCCTCTTCCCCCCCAACACCAACTGTTTTCCCCTTTGACACATACCATTATTTTTAAGTATGATATTCAACCCCTGTGCCCTACTTCAGCTTCACTCTTATGTTTCATTTTCTACTGCGTGCTTCGAATTTTTCGATCCCTCTTTTCCTGCCGCTTAATTTCCTACAAGATTACATCATACAGTATATTAACTATCTATCTTACCCTTACCCCATATCGAGCATTATTTACAACTTTATTTCCCTGCTTACTTTATATCCTATAACTACTTCTTCGTCTCTCTCATTTCTTACCCCACGTTATATCCATGCTTTCCCTCATTCATATGAATCTCTTCCTTCTCCATTTCCCTCAGCACTCTCCCTTGTCAAGAACCCCCTCCATAAATCATTCGATCCTTGAGACCCAATTCTGCATAACTCCTTTTTCAACCCACAAGTCTCTGGCTGATTTCATCATGAAATTTCCTCAGCCTGTTCTATTAACAGTCTTTCTTGGCCCAGTCCAGCTTCCTCCGTCCTGCATAATCCCCTCAACTCCCGATGCCATCTGCCCTCGTCAGGGAAAAAAGTTCTGTCTCTAGTCCACATCAGGGGGGAGGTCAGTCTATTATTTGCAAGCCTTCTTTCTTATATTCGCATATGCAGTGTTCTGGTCTCAGAAATCACCCTGCTCCAACCAGGCCCACAATAAGATTCCCATCGAAATTCGGCCTCTGCAAGTCTCCACATCAGTTCGGCATGTGGAAGAATGTAAAGACAAATAAGATTTTTCAAGACCATACGAAACAGAACTTGAGCTTCATTTATATGCTTTATTATTTCCTTATAGTCTGTTCCCTTGGTATTAGCTAACCATGGTATCAACCACTGTGCAACAGTAATTCTCCCATCTCCTAGTCAGTTGGCAATTCCTCACATTTTCTTATTTTTCCTATCACAGTCATCCATGAAAGCTTGCAGCTTTTCTTCCTCCCAGAAAGAGAAGGTGGCCCCTTCCACTTTAACTTTAACAGTCGCTGGGTATATCATATAGAATTCCAGCCCTCGTTTTCTTAAACCATCCATATGAACATTGAATTGCTGCCTCTTTTTTTGCACTCTAAGTGACATATCCTGATGTAGCGTTAGTTTATGGCCATCGTATGTTAGTTCTTTTTGATTTCTAAATGCCAACATTAAGGCCTGTCTGTCCTGATAGTTGTGTAATTGAAAGATTACCTGTTGCGGCTGTTGGTCGTTCGGAGGTCTTGGAGCTAGGGCCCTATAAGCCCTTTTAGTCTTGAACTTCTTTTCCCCCAAATCAAGATTTAGCAGCTTTGGTAGTGTCTCTGAGCAGAATTTCTGCAAATTGCCCCCTTCTGCACTCTCGGGCAGTCCTCTTATTTGGAGATTGTTCCTTCTACTATAATTCTCCTGGTAATCTAGAGCTTCTTTTAATTCTTCTACTTCCTTCTCTAAGCGCTGCATCTTATTTGGTATCTCAGCATTTTGATCCTCTATGCCCGATACTCTCTGTTCCATTTCGCCGATTTGTCTCAATCAATCAATCAATCAATCAATCAATCAAAATCTTTATTTATTCAGGCGAACATCATTGAGCATAGCTCATTTACAAGATGGACCTGAGTGGTCATAACAAAAAAGGTTACAGAGTGTATACAAAAACATGATATTGAAATAGCACAAATACAAACATTTATGAGTGAGATAGATGTACAATTATTTACATATATACAAGGCAAAGGACAGTAAACCAAAACCTATTAAAGGTGAGAAACAAACAGTCTGGTGGGGATAAGGCTTGGATAATGGTACATGGGTGGGCATATATGTTTGAGGTTTGATGTGGAAAGGACCAGAAATGATAGAAGAATAGGGAGGAGATTTAGAAGGGGGGTGAGGGAGGAGGGTGTGGGGGTGGGGATGTGGGAGGACTAGGCCTTGTGGAAGCAATTGCAAGAATCAGGGATTAGGCTGGTGTACAGCTTTTGAAGGATGTTAGGGGATCAGTGTTTCCATTTTCAGGGTCTTTTGGATAGAATTCCAGATAAGTGCCAGGAATAACTGATTGCAGCTCTTCCATATCGGGTGCAGGTGATAGGAATCTTCAGCAGGATCAGTTTGTTGATCCTCAGGTGTAGGGCCTGGATGTGATCTGGTTGAAGCAATCTGAGATGTAGGAAGGAGTTTGTTTGTCAGAGCTTTGTAGATCCAGATAGCAGCATTTTTCTTCTTCTATGTTGCAGGATGTCCAGCTGACTGCATTGTAGAGAGAGCAATGATGGGCGCTAGAGGGAAGGTCAGTAATGAATCTAATAGCTCTATGATACAGGGTGTCTAGTTTGTTTAGATGGGAGAGGAGCAATGACCATAGAGGAAGTCAGCATAATCAATGAGGGACATGAATGATGCAAGGATTAATCTTTGTTTGGAATCTTTGGTCAGGTAGTGTTTGATTCTATAGAATAGACCAAGTCTTTGTCTTAGCTTTTCAGGAGCTCTTCAACGTGGGTAGTATAGTCTAGTTTATTGTCTATCCATACTCCTAGGTATTTGAATTTGTCAACATATTCCAGATTTTCACCAAGGATGGTAGAGAGTTGTGGGAGGGTGAATGATGGGATAGTGGAAGAACAGTTCTTGTGGGCAAAGAACATAGCTTTGGTTTTCTTAGCATTTAGTAATAATTTCTTTAATAGGTTATGCTGGAGGAGGGAGAATTGAGACTGTAGGAGCTCACAGGCTTTTGATGGTGAGGGATCGCTCACATAAAGTACAGTGTCATCTGCAAAAAGGTGGATATTAGAAAGAGAGAGATTGGAGTTAATATTGTTGATGTAGATGGCAAAAAGGATGGGACCCAGGATGGAGCCTTGTGGTCTCACATGTTGCTTTAGTTCTTGGGCCACCCCCTTCAGTGTTTGCTCCATGCTGTCCCAGCATGGCTTAAGGTTGGCCAAATCCTGCTAGACACCGCCCTGCTAATCGCCGTGACCTCAGCTGCCAATAGGGAAATTGGGCCTTGTCCGCTTGCTGCGCCTCCCTCTAGGTTCACATTTTTTCTTATGTTCTTGGCGTTTGCCTTGCCAATTTGCCCAAAGTAATGTAATCGTCCATCTTTACAATGCCTGAGGTATTTTTTAATCACTAAAATCTTGCAGGAAATCAACTTTTAAGCACAATTTTAACTCTGTAATACAGAGCTCCAAAGTAGTGCGACCAGTTCCTTTAGCTGCTCTTCAGCACCCAGGAGGACATCTTTTCAACTGGAGAGTGGATCTATGCCATGGGACAGGTTTAGGTGAGTGAGAGTGCATGGGATGGTGGGTGCTGCATGCTGAGTGGGGAGGCTGCAATCGATGAGGAAACTTTTTTTCACTGCAGGGTGAATGTAAAACAATAAAAAAGATCAACAAGGCATGGTTTTCTGTTTTTACAGGGGGACCATAGCCATATATATTGGGGGGGCAGGAACTCTGATGGGGAGGAGGGTATGAAGCAGCAGTTCGAGGAGTGGGCACCTTGGTCTGCTTACGAGGTGGGGAAGGAGAGAGAGAGAGAGAGGGGAGGGGAGAGGGATAAATTTATAGGGGATACATGATGGGCACGAGTGTGATATGGAAAATATCTTCACTCCTATAGAGTGACCTCTGAATATTCATGAGTGGTGAAGCCACGAGTGAGATTTCAGAGGTCACTGTACAGGACTGAACATATTTTCCATATCACATAAGTGCCCATCATTATCTGATATATACAATGGGGGCCTCATTGTTTGCAAAATGTACCTGCCATTTCTTGGCTTTTGCACTATGCGTGGTATCGCGAGCTTTACGTGGGTGTGATAAATGTCAGGTCTTATATTTATCACACCCTGCTGAAAATATCATAATTTATCACACTCATGTACCACTCACCCCCATTGTGTGTGTGTATGTATGTATGTATGCATGTATGTATATATATATATATATATATATATATAATATATATATATATATATATATATACATACATACATACATACATACATACATACATAGGCTGACAGAAGAACAGGAGTGTGAGGGAGACCACTGGCTCATTGCTGACACTCAAGCCAGCAGCACACCTCCTTCTGCATCTGCAGCAGAGTGTAAAGTCCCACTGTTCTCTTACAGAGAACGCTGTTCCCAAACAGCTCCTCTCACTAAGTTGGACACCGAGGATTTTGGGATGCTCACAAAAGGTATTTCTTGCCAATATTTTAAAAAATAATCACGAGAATCTAGCTAAACATGTGATTGTTTGTTGGTTGGTTGTTTAAATACATTTTAGGTGTTCTCCTTGTTTTTTTAGTGGGGGGGGGCAAGATGGTGGCCGTCGCGACCTGAAAACTTGTTTTGGTTCGTGACAGGTAAGTGATGCAAACCAAAAATGGTCTAACGACCAGAAAAATTTCAGTTCGTATCAGGGGGTTAACACAAAACCCTACTGAGCATGCTCAGAAGAAAATCCTTTAATTTCTTATAAGTCTGGAACCAATTAATATTTTTTTCATGAAGCCTTCAAAAGGAACTACCTTGACACAGGATTCTTCTACCCTAAACGTTTCATAAAGAAAGTCCATGCCATCTAGGCTGTGCATGAGAGCAACAAAAAAATGGTATTAAGTGTAGGAAAAACCATTCCTTTTCGTTAAAAATAGACATTCCATATCTCGGAAACAGCACAAGCTGTCATCACGGAATTATCCACACCTTGAGAACATGCCAGCTAGACCATGCATGCCAATGTTTGGGCTATTTTGTGACATGCTGCCAAAGTTATTAAGGTGTAAAAAATTGGGATTTAACATTAAATAGCTTATGCAACCCTAACTATACTGATGCATACTAATGTATAAGTATACAAACATGTGATTGAGCCAGCAGAAAAAAAGGCCTTGTGGTCTATCATGTCTGCTCAAGTTTACTGAGGGATCTGTGCCCCCCCCACTCCTCCCTTCCTGTTGATGTCCTCCCACCCCCCACTCCCTCTCCTCTACATGCAATTTTCCCCTTTGTTCTCTCTTGAAGTTGTCCACCATCTTCAGGGAGATTACTTCCTTCAGCAACTCGTTCCACCCAGCCACTACCCTCTCTATGAAAAAGTGCCTCCACATTTCCCTCCAGAATTCCCCCTTACCAGCTTGAGGCTGTGCCCCCTAGTGGTCCTGTTCTGACTAAGGCTGAAGAGACCCTCAGAGTTCACCCTGTTGAATCCGTTAAGGTACTTGAAGGCTTCAGTTATTTCATCCTTCTCCCTTCTTTCCATCAGGGAATAATGTTGAGATCTCTCTGTGTTTTTGTTAAAATGTAGTGTGCGTTCTGCTCCTTGCCTGCTGGCACCTGTCAATCCTATCCAACTCGTCCAGCCCCATCACCCTCCTTCTCTGGGACTTCCCTTCTGTCTCTTACACCCTGACTTACCTCCCAGGGGCAGGATTGCAGAGAGGATCCCTCTATCTCTCAACTGGGTAGGTGCTCAAGGGAGAGTGGCATGGTCAGCGGTACGGGCCCGTGGTGAGGGGTGAACATCTTCCTGCTGTGGCTGGTGCTCTTTTTTCCAGTTTTCTTCCTGTTAATGGGTGCCAGGAAAGGCTCCCAACATGCATGCATGCACTTGCGTTTGTATGTTGGGTCTTGTTGAGGTCTACCTCCAGTTCGCGGCTCCGCTCGCACTGCCTGGTCACCCAAGTGGCAGTAGCACAGCAGAGATCGACTGCCCCCCCGAGGCAGGGAACGTCCTCTGGGATGTTCAGCTCACCTCTTCCAGCTGCCCCCCCCGATGACCCGGGCCCGTTCCCAAACCCAGGTCATCAGCATCACGGGCGTTGGTGCTACTGCTGCACCAGTGGGCCAGCCCATGTAGAGATCTCCTCTCCTCATATGTTCTGCCTTGCTGTCCCTTGATCTATTTGGTTGCCCTTCTCTGGACCATTTCCAGTAGGTTGATGTCCTTCTTTAGGTAAGGGCTCCAATATTGTACACTGTACTCTAGGTGTGGCCAAACTAGGGATCTCTACAGTGGCCGAATGACCTCCAGTTTCCTGCTGGTTATACCCCTGGCTATATAGCCCAGCATCCAATTTGCTTTGGCTTCTGCTTTCTAGAGCAGTGTGCAGAGTGCTTCAGGTCACTCGATGATCACTCCCAAGCCCTTCTTCTCCTTTGATCTGGTAACCTGTGCATCACCCTACCAGTATGTGGTTTCTGGGTTCTTTGCTCCAAAGTGCAATACCTTGAACTTTTTGGCGTAGAATTCCTATTGCCAAATACATGACTATTCTTCTAGCTTAGCCAGGTCCTGCCTGAGGTCCTGTCTCTCCTCCTCCGTGTCTACTCTCCCACAGAGCTTTATGTAATCTGGAAACAGGCATATTTTATCTTTTATCCCATCTGCAGTATCATTGATGAAGATGTTACACAACACCGGTCCAAGCACCGAGCCCTGGGGGAACCCACTAGTGATTGGTCTAGCTTCTGAGAACTTCACACGATCACCGCCCGCTGATTGCTATCCTGCAGCCAGTTTCTATCCCATATAACTAGTTTTCCCCCTACTTCTGGATCCTCCAGCTTCCTAATTAAGCTCCTGCATGGAACCTGAGTCAAAAGCCTTACTGAAATACAGATATAGGATGTCCACTGCTTGGCCCTTCTCCACTGTCCTGGTTACCTAGTCAAAGAAATCAGGCTTGTCTGGCAGGACTGCCCAGATGCAAACCCATGCTACCTCTCATCCTAGAGTCCATTATCTTTCAGAAAGCCCACAAGTTTTTTTTTCAGTATGGTTTCCTTGAGTTTCCCCATTGTGGAGGTCAGACTAACCCATCTGTAATTACCAGGGTCATCCCTTGGCCCACTTTTGTGGAGCAGCACTACATGTGCTGCCCTCCAGTCCAGGGGTACATTCCCCGACTCCAGTGAGGTGTCATGTAATTGTTCTGTCTAATGTGCTTTGAGCCTAACTTGACTGCATTTCCTCTGGAACTGCTTATTGTAATTTTTTTAATAAACTTTATTAATTTTAAATTAGATTTCAACGTACATGTAATATAATTAAACATTCATAATGCTTATTTTTTTATTCTTTGTTAACCAGGTAAGGCCCACTAGGCACAGGTTCCTGTTTTCAGGGGTAACCCGGGAACACAGGGGAGGCTAAGTGACTTGCTCAGAGTAGCACAGTATGCAAGTGGAGTTTGTGGGAATCAAACCCTGGTCTGTCTGCTAGATGTATTCACAGCTCATTACTCTAACCTCTAGGCTATACTGCCAGCCCCAATTATTGTACTTGTAATGTTTTTAATGTCTATGTATTTGACATGGAACCTTAGCAAATGAGCACTTGTGCTTGAAGGTAATCTCCAAAATTTTCAATACATAAATAAACAGCTGTGGTCAGTCTTGTTGCTACCCTTTGGTATGTGGAAGGCTGACATCAGGCCCTCCCTCAACCACTTTTCTCCAGAGTGAACATGTTAAGGGCTGCCAGCTTCTCACTGTAGCATTTGTCCTCTGTAACCCTGATGGTTTTGGTGGCCGTACGCTACTCCCTCTTGACTGCCTTGATGTTGTCTTTGTACTGGGGACTCAGAACTGCATGCAGTTCCCCAGGTGGGGCCTGACCAGGACCTTGTAAAGAGGCAGGATTACTTCCACAGCCATGCTGGTCACCCCTCTAGCTCTATCTGTGGTCCTGCGTCAGCCCACCTCTTTGATTACCTTCTTGAAAAAGGGGCTCAGGTTGGTTTCACACAGTGTGATCTTCATCAGATCATGCTGAGAGGGGCAATAACCTCAAACCCCAGGAAATCTTACTGTATCCTGACACATGCAGTAGTGTCCCACCATAGTACTGCCCTGGAGCTGAAAGATTAATAGAACCTATGCAAATGAGAGAATGCTAGGCTCGAGCTCGGTTTTCAAACCACTGTCCCTGGTAAACATTCCATCAACTGTCAAATTCTTCATTCCACTTGACTAGTCAGATGCCTCAGAGAATTCTCTGCATCTTTTTCAAAAGTCACATTTATTTTCTCAGTTTTCTACCGCTTTAAGTTCAAATTTTTAAACCGCTGTCTCTGGTTCAAAAGGTAAAGTCCTTGGTTTCTGTCCAGTTCTCCAGTCAAGAATCAACCTTTTTCTTCATTTTTTCCTTGTAAGTTAAAATTTCTTTGGTGAGGACATTTCTGGGCTAAACCCCAGTTCATTCTTTAGTCCTTAAACCGACCAAAAAAAAAAATATATATATATATTTGTTTGGGGTACTTGGCCATGTCTCAGACGCCTAAGAAAAGAACTGACCCAACTGGTTTTCAGCACTGTACTGAGTGCGGGGAAATGTTTGCTAAATCTGATCCCCATTTGATGTGTATTTTCTGTCTGGGGTTTGACCACTTAGAGACAGATCGTGAAATATGCAAGAATTTCGCTCAGTCCACGCTGTCAGGCATTTGAACCGGCTGAGGGAAAAATGTCTGACACAACCACTGAACCGGTTACAGACAAATCTATTTCTAAAAGTACTGCCAAACCTATAGAAACACCATATGGCCGGGGGGCCGGTTTGCAGACAAAGAAACGCACCGCTGACTAGGCCACTGAACTGGCAACCATGAGCAAGATAAAGAAAAAGGAGAAAAACACAGAACCACAACCAGTGAAACCATCGGTTCCTACCACAGAGGAGACAGCTAACGCTATGTGGATTATTCAATCCCTTCCGTCTCCTCCGGTTCAGGTTCCATGGTCCTTGGTTAAATTTCCTGCAGTTGTGCTCCCACGTTCTCCCCCTGGTTCTGGTCCCCTCAATCCTGGTTCTGAGTTCATAGAAGAGGAAACGGACTATGGTTTTGGGGAGGAAGGAAGAAGAAGAGGACTATGGAGAACCAGTAGAACCGGAGGTTCCTTCTGACCCTCATCGTCCTGATTCCCCTGACAAGGGATCTGAAGACTTTACCTTCCTGTATGCCTTTATGCAACAAGTGGCTCAGAACTTGGACCTCCCTACTCAAGAGACAACAGATGAGGAGGAAGAGGCTGATTTTGTGGAAATGATGGATGTGGCTCCAGCAAAAAAGTAGCTTTTTCTCATCTACAAAAAAAAAGTACTGGGTAGCCAAATCTGGTGCAGAATTTTTGTTTACACACCCCAGTCATGAAGGTGTTATGCATGCTGCAGCCTGTGACAAGGATGGTATACCCCTGGCATCCTATCCTCTTGATAGGATTCCAGGAAAATGGATTCAGTGGCCAGGAAGTCCTACCTGGATTCCTCCCTATCCATTAGACAGGACACCTACATGGCTTATGTGGCCAGATTTCAAAAAATCCTGTGGAGCACATTATCTGAAATTGCAAAATCCTGCTCAGAACCTATGGCAGCTGATTTGTCAGAGGCTGTTAAAAGGGATGTTGAGGCATCCAAGTTCCAGTTTAGGATGGCTGTGGAGGCCAACGACACTGCAGCCAGGCTTATGGTTACCTCTGTATATCTCAGGAGACTTGCATGGCTGAGAACCACTAACTTATCCCAGGACACTCAGTCAAACTCTTTGGATTTCCCCTGTGACCCTTCATCCCTCTTTGGCCAACAGACCGAGGCCTGTATGAAAAACATGGATGAATACAAGGTGGCTTACAGGAGTGGAGCAGCCAAAGAAAAGGCAGCTACTCCCCAGAAACAGCAGCCCAGGACTGAAAGAGCACAACCTTATTACAGGCCTTTCTTTCAGACCCAGGCCCTTCCAGCCTACCAACCCCAGTGAAGCTATTTCAGGAGCAGAGGCAGAAGGGGTACTGGCAGGATGGGTCCAAGCCCTCAACCGACACCACAGGTGAAGCAGAACCCCTGAAGTATCTGTCAGGGTCACCTCCACTCTCCCTGTAGGGGGCAGGCTCGCCCACTACCTCCAGGCCTGGCAGTCTATAACTACAGACAAGTGGGTTCTGGAGGTAGTGGGCCGGGGCCTCTCCCTCAGCTTCAAGGCTTTGCCCAAGCTGAGGGCAAAGGTCTTCAGTCCTTTAGCCCCATCAGAATCCCAGAGTCTGGAGGAGGAGGTAAAGAAACTGTTACTGGTCAAGGCAGTAGAACCAGTTCCACCACTACACTGGAGGAAAGGGATACTCAAGGTATCCTAAAAGTAAAAAAGACAGGGGAGTGGCGACCCATTCTGAATCTCAGACAATTGAACAGATATTTGACAAAACCAAAATTCAAGATGGTCACTCTGGCCACCATTCTGCCTTCACTCAGGCAAGGGGATTAGCTAGCCTCACTAGATTTGAAGGATGCCTATTTTCTGTGTGACCCCGTCAGGCTGTCACACAGAAAGTTCCTCAGGTTCAGGCTCAGATCAGGCCATTATCATTTCAGAGCAATGCCCTTTGGCCTCTCTTCGGCTTCAAGGATATTTACCAAGTGCTTGGCTGTGGTAGTGGCACATCTAAGAAAGCAGGGTGTCACAGTTTTTCCCTATCTGGATGACTGGCTGCTGTTGGTGGGTTAGTCCCCCAAGAAGTCTTGGATGCCCTAGCTCAGGCTCAAAGCTTCCTTCAGTCCCTAGGGCTCCTTCTAAATCCCAAAAAGTCAGTTCTTGTCCCAGTTCAGCTTCTGGAATTCATAGGAGCAGAGCTGGACACATTGAAAGGAAAAGCCTTCCTTCCACCAGTAAGGGTGAACACTCTGGTACAGCTGGCCAGCTCCTTTGAGTTATCCTGTCCCAGGCCAGCAAGGCACTTTCTCCAGCTGTTAGGACACATGGCAGCTTCCACAGCAGTAGTTCCAGAAACCAGATTTCAAATGAGAGACATTCAATTTCACCTCAGATCTTATTGGTCACAAAAAAAAGGGCCAGTTGTCTGCTCTGGTACCAGTCACCAGATCTTTGCTTCTGGCCCTGCAGTGGTGGCAGGACAGAGGAAACCTAAGACAGGGAGTTCCTTTCCTGCAACAGCTCCCCTCAAGGGTCCTGACCACAGATGCCTCCCTCCTAGAGTGGGGAGCACACACCAGAGACCACACAGGTCATGGCACCTGGACCAAAAAGGAGACCCTCCTTCGCATAAACCTGCTGGAGCTCCGAGCAGTGTACCTGAGGATCCAGTCCTTTGCTTCAGAGCTTGCAAACAGGGTGATACAAGTTGGGATAGACAATCCCACCACAATGTACTACATAAACAAACAAGGAAGCACCCGGTCTTCCCCACTGTGCACAGAAGCCATGTTACTATGGAGGCTGGTCTACTCTCTGAACCTGTCCCTCATATCCATGTACCTGCCAGGGAAAGACAACACCCTAGCAGATGCACTGAGCAGAATCAATCGTTCCTGTTATCTGTACAAGAACTCGGGTTGTTTGTCTTTAACCAAGAGGATTTTCTTTAAATTATCAATATTTATGTTTAAGCAGGTTTTGAATCTCATACCCCCTTCTATTTCTGCTTTTTCCCTAGAGCTTTAAATTCATATGGTACATAGTCTCAAAATAAATTGAATTTTGCAATACCTTTGTTTAGGAAATCTGTAGGTCAGAGGTCAATCTTATTTACTGCTCCTACCAGTTTTAATTCTCTCCTCTCTCATATATAGCGAACTGCACATCACTGTATAGTTGTAAAAAATTATTACGAGCATGGCTTCTTGACAATTATAAATGCAATATAAAGGCATCTGAGTACCTCTAACTACTCTAAGTCTGCTCCCCTTCCCATATCTCCTCCTACCCGTCCCACCTTGACCTTTCCTCCAATGTTTTTTTTTTTTCCTGTGATGTGCTGTATTATACTGGCTTATTGAAACCTTTATAATTTGCTGACCATTCTATGTAACATGTTTGTTTGTACATTGATGACGTGGAACCTTTGTAAAAGAGCCATTGGCTCAAAGGTAATAATTCCTAGAACAATAAACTCAAACTCAAACTCAATTGTTTTCTGTGAATGTAATTGTTTTCTGTGATTTCTTGTTTCTATTTGTGATATACTTATTTATTACTATTTTGTACTAATTATATGCTTGTATTTGTTCTCAAGTTTTGTATACGTGTTAACTTGTCACATATGAAAACGGGCAGATATGCTCATCATGCTAACAAGTGTAAAACAAATAAAAAAAACCCATCACAAATGGACTCTGAACAGACAGGTACTTCAAACAGTGTTCAGGAGGTGGGGTACCATGGAGGTGGACCTCTTTGCTCACCCAGACAATCATCAGTTGCCACAGTACTGTTGCAGACCTCCCACAGGGGGCACAGTACCGACGGATACACTATTATTGGATTGGACTGGGAAATTCCTGTATGCATGTCCTCTCTTTCCTCTACTGCTCAGAGTTTTGAACAAACTCAGGTCTCAGCCAGCAACCATGATCCTCATAGCCCCAGATTGGACCAGACAACCACAGGACTCGCTGCTTCTACTTCTGTCTGTCAGCAAGCCGATAGCTCTACCCTGCAGGAACAATCTCCTTACTGCCTCACAGGGCCGGATTCTCTATCCCAACCTGCAATCACTCAAACGCAAGGCCTGGTTCTTGAGGATGTAGGATTTGATAGCCTGGGGGTTTCAGAGAGAGTACTCCAGGTTCTTAGGAGCTCCAGAAAACCTTCCACAGAGCTAACTTATTCATCAAAGTGGAAGAGATTTTCATGCTGATGCCAGCAATAAGATGTGGTCAGTACCCAGGCAGGTGTGTCCCTGGTACTGGATTACTTGGTACACCTCCATTCCCTTGGTCTTAAGCCCTCTTTATTGAAGGTTCACCTAGCAGCAGTTTCGACCTACCTTTCAGTTGGCAGAAGGCCTTCTTTGGCCTCTGAACAGGCGTTCAAGAAAATTCTTTAAGGGGCTTCTGCACCTGGATCCCCCACACAGAGAGCCCACCCCAGGGTGGGATCTTAACATCTGTATTGGTCAGCTGATGCAGCCACCCTTTGAGCCCATGTCATCAGCAGAGCTCAAGTATGTTACTTGGAAAACTGTATTCTTAATAGCCATTACTTCAGCCAGAAGGATCAGTGAGTTACAGGCCCTGTGTACAGATCAGGACTACATTTCCTTCCATAAGGATAAGGTTGTCCTAAGAACAAACTGGAAGTTTCTTCCTGGTGTCTGATTTTCACCTTAATTAGTCTATTACCCTGCCTGTCTTTTTTACTGATCATTCATGCTCAGGTGAACACAGATTGCATAGCCTGGATGTCAAAAAGGGCTATCAGTTACTACCTGGAGCACACCAAGGGTCATAAGGAGAACAGAACCCAGCTGCTCCTTACTTATGGGGAGGTAGGAAAGAGCAAACCAGCTTCAAAGAGGACCATTGCTCGTTAGATTGTGGCCTGCATCCAGTTTTGCTATAGCAAGGATGGTAAAGAACTCCTGGTATATGAGCCCATTTCACAAGGCACCACTACTTCATAGCAGCCTCAGGAACATCCCCTTATTGGATATTTGCAAAGCAGTTACCTGGAAAACTGTTCACACGTTTGTCAAACATTATAGCCTGGATTTACAGACCAGGAGTGATGCTAAGTTTGGCACAACAGTACTGCACAGCCTGTTTCCTAAGTAGGTTCTGTGCCCACCTCCAAAGGCACTGCTTGGGTAGTCTGCATATGTCAGAATACAGTAAGATTTCCTGGGGTTAGAAGAAGACATTACTTACCATAGTAATTCTGTTTCTTCCAAGGGAATCTTACTGTATTCTGAGCTTCCACTCTTCCTCCCTTTCTAAAACCTGGGGGCATTGCACTACAGCTTTACTGTGGTGAACTATTTGGTCTGTTTTTTACTTAGGCTGTCTGTGAGTAGAATCTTGGGGATAATAGAAATACAAAATCACACATGCCCCCACAATGCAAAGCATCATGGGCTGCATATGCAAATCACCACAGAATGTTATGCTGGTCCAACTTTAAGCAAACTGTGTGAGAGGCCTTTCGGCACCATGCAATTCTGCTTAAAGTTGGACCAGCATAACATTCTGTGGTGATTTGCATATGCAGCCCATGATGCTTTGCATTGTGGGGGCATGTGTAATTTTGTATTTCTTGAAACTTGGCTTCCCAGCCAAATGCCCTTTGGGGTAACCCTTTCCTCAGTGTTTATGCACAGAGGTTCTTTGTCTTTTAAATAGTCTCTTGGGGATGATGCCTATCATTAGGAGGATGATGGGGGTTGGGAGTATAACGATTATTATTATTACTATTCAGATTAGCATTAGTTAGCTTCCTAGGCAGCTTCGTTAGAATCTGATGGTTGATGGAATGTTTACCAGGGACGGTGGTTTGAAAGCCTAGCATTCTCTCATTTGCATAGGCTCTATTAATCTTTTCAGCTCCAGGGCAGTACTATGGTGGGACAATACTGCACATGTTAGAATACAGTAAGATTCCCTTGGAAGAAACAGGATTACTCTTGTCGGCCTGCATCCCTTTAGGGTAACCATCTCCCCCCCCTCCTGCCTCCCCCCTCTCATCAATTAGCTTTGGAAGGGGCCTCATTCTATTAGGCTGCCCTATTTTCCCTCTCTACTATGTGTCTGACACCCTTTCTTCCCACTGCCCTTCTCTATGTCCCTCCTCCTTCTCCTCAATTGTACTCTATAAGCTACAACCTGTATATGCTGCACTTTAAATGCCTATATTTGCATTTGTTTTACATGTCTGATTCATCCAAGTACTGAGTTTGTATATTGTAACTGCCTGTACCGATGTCTACTTTTGTATGAAGTGTTGTCTACTGTAAACAAAAGTGTCCTCTATGTCCAGGACCATCTTGAAAATGAGCTTGCTCAATGATGTAACTGCCTGGTTAAAGGGACAGCAAACATTGTAGGGTCACTCAAATTGTGAAAGCCCATGTACAGATATTTCAAATGAGGCACTGGACATCCTTGTAGGTATCAGGAGTCCTGAGATATGACTATCTAATTAATCTCTAAATCACAACAAGGCAGCAGCCATTTTAAAACAGGAAGTGATGTCACTGAGGGGCAAGCTACATGTTGCTAATTACAACTTGCCTCTCAGTGACATCACTGCTGGTCTCATGATTCAATGAAATGGCTGCTGCCTTGTTTGATTTACAGATGATTTAGGTATTCATAACTCAGGACCCCTGACACCTACAGGTAAACCCAATACCTCATTTGAAAGATTGTTTTATGGGCTGTCACAATTCGAGTGACCCCAGCAATGTTTACTGTCCCTTTAAATAAAGTTTGATTGACTGATTGATTGATTGAATGCCAGCCATAGTCAGTCTTCTGATATAGTGTATGGTGGAACGTTGTTCTACTTAATTTTTTATCTGTGCTGAAAAGCTGTTCAACCACAGATAAAAAAAGTTGATAGAACTCTGTTCAGCCAGTACTTGCAGAACAGCATTCTACTCATTCTTGAGAAAAAGCTTGAGCTGTGCTTTGAATTGAAGCACAGTAAACTGCCACGTGGCAACACCATGACAAACCATTCCTGACACTGAAGAGCAAACTAGCCAACATGAACCAAAGACTGTGATAAGCTGAAAAAATTCAGGATCAGCCAGTTATGCTCAAATAAAGAACCACCCTCTAAATTAGTTACCTTGACCATGTCGCTTTCCCTCGCCAAGCGAGACGTCTGGCCACCATTTTTTTCTTGAAAATCCCTCCCACAGTATAGTGACAACCAATGGGAGTGTGTGTGCTGCCAATGTAGGTGTAACCAGCTCTCGTTGTGGGGTGAACATTTTTTGTTGTAACCCACTACCTGGCTAGCCTGGGTTCGGGGAGAAAGCATTCGCTCAGCATCAGGGCTAGGTTTGCACTTCTGGTCAGGGGCACCCAAGTAATTCTGGACACAGGAAGCAATAACAGAAAATGTCCAAACCAGGAGTGGGATTCTAAAGTGTGGCTTTTATTCACTTCAGCACAAGAATACAAAGCAAGATGGACTCCCACAGGGCTACATTCACTGGATATGCAGATCTACAGAGGTCAGAACACACCTTCTTCATCACACAACAACCCTCAGGTTCTGAACACATTTGGGCTCACACGTCCGAACTGGTACTCTCACTCTTGTATTCCTTGGCATGGCATCTTGGCCAGCACTAGTACACTTTTCCATATGTCATGGATTTTGGTGGTGGCTCCCTCAACCACCCTTGAGCACTTTCTAGCTCTAAAGGGAAAATCTCATCTTTAATCCCATGTGGTGCTTCTCATGGCATACTTACCCAGAGTGCACAAAGGTAAACAGACAGAAATATACTGGGAAAATATCATAAGCCATAGTCAGGGACTTGGCTAGATAGAAGTCCTGCCATTGCATGGAGTCTTTTATGTCTGATGTATACCCATGGAAATTAAAGTTGCGTATGCACCTTTTAAAGGAGAATTTTGGTACAGTTGTGGATTTAAAAGTGGATCTTACACACGTGATGAAGCAATGGTCACTAATATCAGAGAAAAACACGCCAGCATGGGAGAATAAATGGGGTTTGTTAACTAAAATGATATCCAAGAGAGTACTGTTATTAGGGTTGAGCTTGTTAGGATGAGTAGATTTGTTTATTAGCTGTGACAACCCAAGGGAATCACATAACATTGTAAGTGGGATGGATGCACTGGAGAGCCAGTCTAAGTTGAAGTCACCTAGTATGATACACTCTGAAGATGCCAAACCCAGGATGTTTTTGAGATGTTTTAACAACGGTAGTCCAGCTGATGGGGGTCTGTAGCATCCTATTATACATAATGAGACACCAGTGGCAATTTCAATCTTTAATGACAAGCTTTCATATTCTTTTGGGACAGAGGTTGGGTCAATTATGGAGGCAGGGAATTTATCCTTGATGTAAATAGCTACTCCACCACCTCTGGTTTGTCTGTCGGCTCTGAACAAAGAGTAGGAGGGGATGTTAAATTTGTTGTTATTGGTCGTCGGTCAGAGCCAGGACTCCATAATCACCACAACATCTGGAGCAGTATGACATACCCAGGCCTGAACAGAAGTGATCTTTTTTTATTAGGCTACATACATTAACATGCAAGAATGTAAGCCCCTTGAGGCTTTGTAGCTCTGCTGGTGATTCCAATGGGTGCCAGAGGGCCTGGATTAAGTTCAGCATTTCCTAAGCATAGTAAAAGCAGTAACAAGAGTTTCCTGCAGAGTCCTAGGAGAAGTGTGGGTGGCTGGGTCTTCTTTCGGTTACGTGATTTGTCTGCAGCAGTATAGGGAGTTCTGAGGCTAGTTCCCAGTTTTCCTGATGCTGCATACAATAATACCCTGACCGAGTGAGTCAATGGGAGTAGGGGGGAGTATGCAGAAGGTGGTGTAGCCCTGTGGGCAGGCTCTAGGAGAGTTCCTGTATGCCGGTGCAGGTGACGGACCAGCAGCGGGCTAGGGGAAGTTAGAGCACATATAAGTTCTTCTACTTGGTAGGAAAAGTCCTAGTTGGAAAATGTAAAAAGAGAGCCATTTTCCACTCTAGGAGTTATTTTTTGATTCACGTTTGGGTCCAATACATGTAAGATGAGCAGAGACAAGCACAGAAGCAGGTAATATGCCCTCATTATGAGACTATCACCCAATGGGCACTACAAGTGCAGGAAAGAGAAGGGATTCTCAATGGAGGAGAATTTCTTAATCCTTGCAGAATACTACTATAGGCAGTGGAGCCTGACGCAGTAATCCTTAAGTACAGCTCATAGTCAGGCTAATAAGAAAAGAGTTCACCTGACTGTGGAGTAGTACTAGGAGCAGAGAGGCTTTGAAGCAAATTTCTTAGCTACTACTCTGGAGCAGACTAAGTACTAGAGAGATCATCTGACCTAAATCAACTGCCTTAGCAAGACAGGATATGCTAGTGAGCAATAAGCAAACCTAAAGTACCAAAATGGTATGCCTCAGCAAGACAGAATGAGATAAAGCTGCTAGAAGACTTTGTTGCAAAAAGGGGATGGGAGGAATTGCAGTTATTGAAAGTAAGTAACCAATAAATTGAAACATTAGATAGGAGTGGGCGAAGACTGTGTGCATTTAAAGGAGGCCTGGGACAGGCGGGGGTGGGACGGACGAAAAATCAAGGGGAAGTTTGCAGAGCTAGCACTGAAACAGTGCACATACAGTTGGAGAGAAACTTCAGCAGGGGGGGAATGGTAAGTTACTTTACACAGGCTGAGCAGAACAGGCTAAATTAAAATATATAAATTAGAAGCCAAGTACAGGGATGCAGGCTTACATTCAGTGTCTGAGCTAGAGGGGGGCTGGGGGGCGGTTGCCCTTCCTGGCTGCCCCAGTGTGAGTAGTGGTACCCCACCACCATCTTTATTCACTGTTTAGTGCCCATTGTGGAGCCCATGATTGACTGAATGGCCCCCCAGCTCCCAGACGCTCCCAAACCTGGCTCTGCCACTGTTTACATTATGCCACAAATCTCGGGTGCTCTTGTCTCAGGGAGCTCTACACAGGTGTGGAGCCAATAGCGCTACCCTGAGAATGCAGCTTGTGAGACACCAGTTAAATGGGTTTCACACTGTCTCACTCTCTCCTTAGTCTCAGCTGAGCTGGATGGATGACATGTCAGTCTGTAGAAGTCCCAGAGGCTGATGCGTCAGCTGATGGCCCAGAGGCCATCAACTGACGCATCAGCCTCTACTCTATGATCTTGCTATGGTTATCTAGTGGCCTGATAGAATTGTCCAGAACATAGCCCTCAGTAGATCAGTACTGCGGGCCCTCTGACCAGTCAGGACCACAGCCCGTCTATCCCCCCTAGCCCTCTAGGGAAAAATTGCCACAATTTCTCTGGGCTGTGTGAATGCTGAACCGGATCATCATTTGCAATTTGCTGTTTTCAATTTCAGTGCCTTCTCAGATACTTTTACACAACTCTCTTGGTGAAAACATGGGCTCTATGTCAGAGCAGACTCACCATGGTTCGCAGGGGCCCCAGGGCTTCTCTCAGAGGAAAACACAAAATTCTCTGGTAACTCAGAACAAACTCTTGTCAGACAGCTTTTCCCATTCCCAGCAGGGCCAGGGGATTGCCCTTAAATGCTGCTGTTCCCCCCATCCCTCCAGAGATGGGGCACTGGAACAACTCGGGAAGCGGTCTCTACCACTTCTGCTGCTATCTTCAGTGTTCTTCTCTAGGGTGAGAACACACTACCCTGTTTCTGAAGTAGCTCTATGACAGAGCTAGGCTCTGAGGGGCTGCCAACTGCAGCACACCTCCTGCTTCTCTTGAGTCTCCCTCTAGACTTCTACAGACTGACTTTGAAAACCCCAACAGTCTAACCTAACCTAACTCCCTGCTGCAGCATTCCACTGTGGCTTATGCTGCTGCGAGAATTCTATAGTGATGTCATCCGTCCAGCTCAGCTGAGACTGAGAGAGTGACACAGCGTGAAACCCATTTAACTGGTGTCTCACAGGCTGCCTTTCCCTGCCTGCCACTAGATCTAAGTGGGATTCTAGTAGCCCCGGGTGACAAGGGGGTTACACCCACCCTCGGCCAGGAAAATGACTGTCCGCATTCATTACTTACCCGGCCCAAGCCATCCTACCCTATGTGCTACCTACAGAGAGGGGTGATCAGGCCCTCTCATACCATGTGCTAGGCACAGCCAGGCAACACTAAGGGCCTAGAGGCCATCAGCTGATGCATCAGCCTCTCCTCTATGATCTTGCTATGGTTACCTAGTGGCCCTGGTAGAATTGTCTGGAGCATAGCCCTCAATAGATAAGTACTGCAGCCCCTCTGGCCAGTCAGGACCACAGCCCATCTATCCCCCCAGCCTTCTAGGGAAAACCTAGCTGACTAAAACCCCAGATTACGCAAAAATACAGGGGAACCTCACCCCTTCCCTGGACACCTGCAACCAAAACACAAGGGAGCTAATACTACTCTTTAAGCATTTCTCCCACACTCCCCCACAACCATACCTGTGGAAGAAAAAGTTAAACACAGTAAACAACACTGCATTTTAAACACTACTACTTTAAAGCACATGAAGGACTCCGATGAGTCCCTCCTCTTCTTCTTGTATTCTCTTCTTGTCTTCTTCAGGTTCACCTGCAAGAGAAAAGACAAAACAACCCCTAATCTGCAAACACAGTACTGTCTAACCCCTACCATCAAACACTGGAGAATCCTTTAGAAAAGTAGAAAAACAGTAGAAAAACAACAACATTATTTACAATACACATTTTTGGGGATGGAGTGCCCTAAAAGTCCCATCTAGTGACCACAGTGCCTGAAGGCAAGTCCAAGAAAGAGTCTCTCCTGGGCCGGAGCCTGGTGAAGCACAGTTCTGGTAGGACTATAATCCCAAAGGGGAGAGTCTTTGAGGACAGTTCAAACAATCTGAATTCTGCTAGGTGTAGGGTGTGTACTGCAATGTCATTAAAATAGAAAAGTCTGGACTTACCAGTCCCTTGAAGAATGAAATCAATATGACACCTGGATTTCCATCCAAAGACTCTCCCTGGCAGCATTCTTCAGATACAGCTGGGTGGACATCTTCCGGAAAACGACAGGATAGCACATCTGGAAACTGCTGGGTTGATGTCATCTAGGAGATGGAACCTTGGAACAGGAAAGGAAACAGGTGGTCTGAAGTCATCCGAAATCCCTGGTGATGAATCAGGATACAGCTGGGCTGGTGTCCTCTCTGGATATGAAGTCATCTGGAAGGCCAGGCGATGGACTCTGGAAAGCCAGTACACTGCAAGGCTGATGAATTTGGGGCACCTGGTTCCTGGAATGCCAGTCTGGTGGAACAACATAGGTTCGGCAATGGCTGGATGGCAGCACTGGCTACCACTGCTCAGCTCTCCACTTGGTGGGCAAGGGCACATTCACAGGAAATGGCCTGCATTGAGGAAAGTGACACAATGGGTTGAGTGCAAGAATTATTACCCCGTCTGGGCACTCATAATACACATTGAAGAAGGTTTCATGTCCCTCTCCATCCACGATCTGAACAGTGTCTATGAATAGTGTTCTGCCCACTTTCCTTTGTCTGAATTTCTCTTGGAACACTCTGTCTTGGACATACCGACTTGCACCAGGATGCACATGTTTTGTGGCCTCTTCCACTATCCAGGATTTCCTGTTTCAATCTCCTCCCAGACTCTCAGAGGAAAGGTAGGAAAGGATATCCCATAGATATCATTCGCCTTCCTATGAACCACTCTTTCCTCTTTAGTACACTTGGTCAATTTTAGACCTCTGGCCTGGATTGGGGGCAGCCAGTCCTCGTTCTGCCAGCTACTCATACTTAATTCAACGTAAAATGGATCTTTGCCTCTTCCTTGTGGGGACAGGGCTGTGGAGTCTCCAATCTCTCCTACTTTCTGCTCCTCCGAGGCAAGAGCCCGAGGCTGTGGACCCACACCTTCTTCATAAGGCCACATAGGTTCCCCCTCATCTTCTTCCTCACTGAGGATCTGAGCCCAGGAGTGAGCAGTCGTCCCCACTCCTGAGATTATCCACTCTTTGCTGGGCATGGAGGTCGACACCTCCTATTCAAGAGTCTCTGTTATTTCATCTTCTCCGATGAGACTAGGGCTTGGCCCCTCTCTCCATGGATCTGCTGATGCTCCCTCCGCTGCCTGTAGATCTACACCCTCTTGCTTTGTGCCACACTCTGATGAGCTTCCTCCAATAGGCTCCACCTGGTGCTTTGTGCTGCCAACTGCAGATTCTTGACGCTTTGTCCATGAAGGAGCCCAACGAATCTTGGGTGCTTTGGTTAAGCCATGTCTCTCTAGGCACCCAGAACAGTGAGGAACCATGAAGACTTCCCTTCCAGCCTTTAAGCACATTATGCACAGTCTTACTGGATATCCAGGAATCACCACATGAGGAGGCAAACGTCTCCCATAGTAACATCTCTCAATATCTTTCAATCTGTTAACTTCTTCTACTATCATGGCCCGGGCATGATTCTGGTAGTGGGCTGATCCCAAAGCCATGACTGCAGAGAAAAACAAAACTCACTGTTAACTCAAAGTCCCACTCTGTTGGAAAAACTTTTACAAAATGGCTCTCCTGCTGCTGTGTTTACTTTACTACCCCCGTAATGGCGGCAGCAGCACTCCTGGCACATCAGTGTCAGTGGCTCAGTAGGCAGTACACTTGCCTCTGAGGCTGGGAGATCAGAGGGCTGTGGGTTTAGTTCCCACATCTGGCACTTGGGTTAATATCCCAGTACTGATACTGTGGTGCTGCACTTCTGAGGTGCCGTCTTTCGGATGAGACGTTAAACTGAGGTCCCATCTGCCTGGATTGGTGGTTGTTCAGGTGGATGTTAAAGATCCCATGGCACTTATCGAAAAGAGTAGGGGAATTTTTATTTAAATCAAAACAATAACATCACAGAGACATGCATAATATAATCCATACACAAGTACAACCAAAAAAGAATTGCAGAAAGGGAAAAAAAAAAAACAGAAAATACAAACAAACAATCATAAGAAACATAAAACAAATCAAGTTTTCCCTTTTAATCAATACAGAACAATCACCTTATGTACCAATAAAAGTTTTTTTTTTTTTTTTTAACTTTTTTACTTCCTTTCCTTCTCTCAAACTAAACATCAATAAACAATAGCACTGGATAACACACCCACAAAGGACAAATTCATAGAAGATCAAAACCATCCCAAAAAGAACCCCACTTAGAAAATGAAATAAATCACGTTCTGCCAACATCAATTTTTCTACTTCAAGTTTCTATCATCATAATCAAAGTCAATGGAGAGATAAACTGTTGTTGCAACAAAAGTCTACAACGGCTAATCCACAACCAATATAAAAAATAAACATGAAGAACTTGTAGTGTCCCATACCGGTCCCCCAACTGTTCAGTAGCAAAGAAGCCATAATACAGATTCACCTTTAAAGGCGGTAAAACTAAACAATGTTTCCACCACTCTTTAAGAATATCCCAAAACTCTGTAGCATAGAAGCAATCAAAATACAGGTGATCCATTGTCTCCAAAAGGGCAATACATTTATCCCTTGGGCAATACCTCTCATGCATGGATTTATGTTTTTGATTACTGCGGACATTAATCCTACCGTGTATACCCAACCATAATGTATCCCACATCTGCTGAGGAATACGGAAATTTGTTAAATAAGAAGCAAGATTTGAGCTTACAGCAGCGGGAAGGGAAGTAAACGGAGTCTCCAAAAAAAAAGTCCCTAAAATCAAGGTATACAAGGCTTGTCTATTAAGCTTCTTTACTACCATCCAACGTATGTCCCACCCTTTAATCTTATCAAACACCGACCTCCAGCAGTCCAGCAATGGAGGATGGCATTTATTAAAATGTAGAAAACAACCTTCTTTCCATTCACCCAACACACACTGCAATCGGGACGTTAACGGTAAAACCCATAATTTCAAAACGTTTCGTACCACAGGAACCAAATTCATATACAAAAAAGTCATAAAGAAAAAAACTACAGGATGAATCATCCCCAACCCGCCCTCCTTAATTCCCAAATATAACATATTTCTCTTAATGGGGTTCAACCGACTACCCCATATACCACTAAAAAAACACCGCATCAAAGGCGTTTCCAATGACTTAGGGATAAAATAAACATTACTTATAAATAAAAAAACAGGGAGGAGATAAGATTTAATCAAATATATTCATTTTTTCTTTGATAATCTAAGTCTATTCCATTGGGACACTCTAAGATTGCCCTCCCATAAAGCCTTCTTCCAGTTATCCAAAGCACCCTCTTTACTCCCAAAATACAGACCCAAAATCTTACAAGATTCTCGTTCCACCCTAAATTGCCCAACCAAAGATAGACTAGTAGGTGACCCTGAGATAGCAACATATTTCATTTTCTCTTCATTAATCCTAGCCCCTATAATCCCTCTCAAAGATCTAAGCACCTCATAGGCTAGCTCTATAGCCACACTATCTGGTAACAGAAGACATATATCATCCGCATAAGCAATCAATTTTGGAAAATTAAAACCATTCATGGCAATAGGCCTAATCAAAGGAGATTTACAAAGAATCCGCAACAAAGGATCTAAAGCCAGAATATACAATAGGGGGCTAAGCGGACATCCCTGTCTAACTCCTTTCAAAATACTATGAGGACAACCCCTCCACCCATTTTCCAAAGGAACAACAATAGCCAATGCATAACACAGTTGCACCCAATTTACAAACTGAATTGGCAAACCAAACACTTTCATACATGCCCATAAATAGTCATGTGACACCTCATCAAAAGCCTTAGATTGATCCAAACTGACAAAGAAGCCCCTTGGACCACCCACCAGATCCTCACATACAAACGTAACTTCCCTAAGAAAAATCAAGGCATCCGTCAGCTTCCTCCCAGACACTGCACAAAATTGTTGCTCATTAATCAGAGCAGGCATCACAAGAGACAATCTATTCCCTAAAAGTTTAGAAAAAATCTTAAAATCAACATTCAAGAGAGTTAAAGGTCTCCAATTACGAATATCTGTCCGGTTCCCCTTCTTAAAAAGAAAAATCAACAACCCCTCATACATCTGGGTAGGCAACAACATGTCAGACAAAAATGAATTGTATAAAGCCAATAACTCCTTAGGCATTAGCTCCCACAATACCCTATACAATTCCCCTGGTAAACCATCAGATCCTGGCGAAGTCCCCTTTTTTAAAGATGCAATAACTGCACCCAACTCTGATTCAGTAAAGGCAGTTACCATACTAACTTGTAGAGCATAATCAACTTGTGGAAGGTCTGCAGCTTCCAACAAGCGAGAGGTAAAACTAGAAACCGGACAAGAAGACCCAAATGTGTTTTCCACATATGTATCCAAATACTCCATCATACCTGCATTATCCAACACCAGTACACCATCATCCCTACACAAACCAGTAAACAGGTGACTGTTAGACCTCGTCTGACATGCCAAAAAGGGGTTCACCTGAGCCGATTTCCCCTGAGTCCCAAAAGACTGTTCTTTAATTAAAGATGCCATCCGATCATACTGAAACGGCAACATAGACAGTTTTATCCGAGTAATCTCACTAGATAAATCCAAACCACATTCATGTTGTCTAGACATGAGTAACTGTAAAGACCGACGAAGCATCAAATATCTATCATGTTTAGATCTAACCGCCAAACAACCATGAGACTGAAAATATCCAATCAAACAAGACTTAAAAGCTCCCCACCAACTCCCTCGATCGTCATATAAACCAATAGTAGTGACCTGGTCATGTATAATCATCTTAAGATTCGAAATAACCGGAACGTCACTCAGGAAAGAAACATTAAGTTTCCAAAATCCTGGGCCTTTCTTCCTACTCTGGAAAGAGTCCATCCGTATCCCAATCAAGACATGGTCCGAAGTCTCCACTGGAACATAAATCAAACAATCAATCCACAAGGATTTCGGAACAAAAATGAAATCAATACGGGAGGACAATTTCCCTTTAAAAAAAGTAGGTTTTACCGAATCCCTTCCTACCTTATGTGAATCCTTCAAACCAGCCTGAGCAAGAATGGTAGACAAACAGGATTTATCGCAGTATTGTTTACCTGATAACCCTTTCTGCGAAAAATTAATATTAAAATCCCCCCCAAAAAATAAAAAACCTCTAGTATACAAAAAAGGCTGAATTTTGTATAATAATTCAATCCGCATGGACTTCAATTGTGGACAATAAACTGAAATTAATCGGCAAATAATGCCACGTATCTGCACATCTACCTACAGCGCTCTACCGGGTTCTATGTCAACCAACCGAAGAAGCATAACATCAAATGTAGTAAAACAAACACCCACCCCACTACAAAGGTCTTCACCAAAAGACCAATATGATACTCCCCACCGCCAAAGCCTACTAACATTAGAAATCTCCAAAACAGTATACAAACGAGTATCTTGTAAAAGATACACATCGTAATTCAAAAAAGAAAGAATACCAAAAGTCAACTGGCATTTTACATGGGATCTAAAGCTATTAATGTTTAGGGAAGTTACTGATAATGGAAAAGGATCTTGAGGGGGTTTAAACTGTTTATTACTGGATCTAGTCACACGTTTAATAGCTTCAGATGACTTCTGCTTAACTGAACTCCCTGGGGTATTCATAGAAGAACCTGCAATAGGCCCAGTGGAATCCTGATCCATAACAGGGAGCGCATCATCTACCTGTTCCCCCCAGGTAGCCAGGATCGAAAACCTATTAGTTAAGGGCAAGGGTAAAATCGAGGAAACACTGGGCGTACCCCCTTCCGAAGGCAGCTAATCGTCATGAGAAACCAGTAGTACCTCTTCAGTACCTACATCATCTAAAATCTGCAGAAGTGGAGAACTGCTAGAATCTATACCCTGCTTCGAAGTAGTTCTGATAGGGGACCCACGGGAGGGTAACAAAAGGTGTAACCATATCATCTCCACTTGAACCTACACTAGGGAGTAAAGGGACCTCCTGTGACGGAGTACTAGGCAACAAATCCTGGCCAGAACGTAAACTAGACCTCCTGTCTTTCGGAAGTACCCCACCCCTCCCTCTGCCCCTACGTCTACCCCTAAGCACAGGACCAGATTCTACGCTATCAGACACGATAGTAGAATTCTGAGCCTGTGCCAAGAAATGTTCCTGATCAGAGGTATTATTAACATCAGAATGCTTCCACGGACAATCAGAAAACACATGATTAATTTCATTGCATAAACTACGTACTGGGGAAGAGGTGCATTCTGTAAGCAAATGGCCCAGCATCCCAAAATGAAAGCACCGAACCTGATCACATGCAGTATTCAAGTGGGATAAAGAACCACATTTAAAGCAGCTCTTTGGCTGCCCAGCAAAAAAAATAATACCCCTGTCCCTTCCCAAAAAGAAAGAGCTAGGCAGGTGACATATTCCTTCAGCATCATGAATCAAACAAACCCGAATAGTCCATCCCCCAGTCCAAAAACCATTCATGTCCAAAATGGGTCTAGGCTTATCTTGTATATAGCATTTCTTCTCCAGCCAAAATAGAATATCAGAAATATTTACTCCCTCATTCCGAAAAAGAATCGTGACTGTTTTAACTGTAGGCTTGGTGACAGGAATAGCCTGAAAGTCTTTCCAAATGTTCACAATTCTGCAAGTCATAATATAGTCTCCAGAATTTATCCAAGGACAGTTCCGTACAGAAGCTAACATCATAATAGCAATCACCCGGAGGGTGAATCAGAGCGTACACTTCATGAGGAGAAAAAGCCATAGAATTTATTAACAAAACTTTACCCACCCAAATACGATCTGGAGCCACAGGTAACTGCCCTCTATACCGCAGTCTCACTAAGAACCTGCGCTTGGCAGATTCCACAGGTTTTCTAAACAGGCCAGCAAAAGATTTCGAAGCATTGCCCCCAATGTTTGGAGAGCCCACAGTTTCAATCATTGTCTTACCACACACCTCCTGCTGTGAACTAGATTCAGACAAAGAGTCTAATGTAGGCAGAACCGATGCTGAAAACACCAAACTAGACGATAGGGGCTCTATAGACTCCGGTAAAGTCTGTTCGCCTGTGGCGTCTTGCGTATCCAAAAATTCACTAGCCTCACCCTGGGAATGCGCATCCGCAATACCTGGAATTAGGGACTCAGAGTCAGGCTTGCAAATAGGAAAGGTGAACTCTTCATGTTACACAGAAACATACGAGCTAGAAACTCCTGGTACTGGTATAGTGGGATCAGGAACCCACCTCTCCCCAGACCATAGCCAGCCCGCCCGCTGCAGTGCCTCACCAGGGGTCCAAGGTTCCAAATGAACATATCTGTGCAGACGCTAGGTACGAAACTGAGTCACCTCCCATAACAGGATTTGAACTAACACCAACACCAGCCTGCTGCCCAAAACGTTTCCCTCCATCCTGAACAGGGCTGACAGGAGAACGCTTTCTTTTATTCCTTTCAACTTCCAGCTTCTGTTGGCATGAACGAAAGTCCTTTTCAGCCATATTAATAAGATCCAAAAGATGCTGTTTTTTCTGTTCCATTTCCTTATTCAAAACTGATTCTGCCTCTTCTTCTATAACAGAATCATGCTCCAAATTTTCCAACTCCAACTCAGGAGCCGTACCCAAAAGGGCATCTTGAGACCGAATATCGTCCACAATTACATTCTCACGTCCCAAATAGGTCGGAGCCACGTACTCACAACCTTTCTCCTCCAGCTCCACCGACTGACTGGCATCCTCCATCTCCTCCAACGGACGGACAGAGCCACCCGCGAAAAGAGTAGGGGAATTTCCCCAGTGTCCTGGCCAAATTTCCCTCATTCAACAAAAATACCACCAACAGCTTAATCTGGTTCAAGATCAGTTGCCATTCATCTGTATCCCCCTCCCCTGGGTCGTGCATGAAAATAGGCAGGACTTGTCTAGTGCACTTACCCAGTCAACAAAAACTAACTAAATAAATAAATAATCAATGTTCTGTTTCTGACTCAAGCCACTGCACATCTGATTTACACGCTCTACTGATAAAGTTCACTCAAACTGCTTAAACTGCACTGTCTGTTCTCTCAGCACATTTATGATTTTTACTGGACTTTTTCATTGGCTGTAACTCACTGTTCTTGCTTAAAAGTCCCTAAAGCCACAGTGTTTCATTGCACAGGATTGCCTGTATCTCTTGTTGCATCCTTCATACAACCTACAGTCTCCCACTTTATTTTGAAAATCATATTGTTCTAGGGATGTGGATATGTTGTTCAGTCCACACTGTCTGGCAGGTTCTTTGCCACTTTAAGATGGGCCAGAAAGTCTTCAAGCTGGCTCCTCCCACCTACCCGGGTGGTAAAACCCTCAGCTCCACCCCATGACGCCAGATCCTCCTTACCGCTTGGAAGCTCAGGTTCCCTTCTTAGTGCTCTTGCGTCTTTAGGCCTGGATCCTAATCCTTCGTTTTTTCTGAAAATTGTTTTAAAAATTTACAAGACTTAAGTCTTCTACTTCCCTCGCAGCTGCGATGGATTCAAAATCTACTCCCGGCTTCCGTCTGTGCCCTTGTGGGCAGAAGATGTCTTGGACCGACCTGCATGCCACGTGCATTTACTGCCTGGGGCTTGCCCATGATCCACAGGCCTGCGATCTCTGCAAGTCTTTTACGGCTTTGGTTCTGGCAGACTGCGCTGCCCGACTTCAACTGGGGTGCCCCGAGAAACGGTTTCTGCCAGTGAAGTCGAAGGAAGCCTGTTGGGTGGTGTCTGTGGCTGCGGGCTCTGCGGAGCAGCTGGAACAGTTAATCACCCTCAAGAAGGAGGCAGCCCAGGCTTCTTCTACTTCCTCAGCGTCGGTGTTTATCCCGCTCTCCTTGGGGTCCTCCTACACTGCTTCTTTTAAGAAGCTTTGCCAGTCCCTCTCCACCAAGGGAGAAGTGCCCTCTGGGACTCACATGAGTAGGTCGAAGAAAAAGGAACTGAAAGGTAAGTCCCACTGTTGACGTTAGTGGGAGCGGGAGAGATCTCGTTCCCCGGAGTGTCTGCTTTTGACTTTGGTCGAGGTTACGGCTAAGGCCACTGGCTTCATGGTGTTCCCGTCAGGTCAGCTGGCCGAGACACCCGTCGATGCGGTCGAGATTTTTCTCGACCCATTGGATGGGTTGTCAACTGGAGAAGCCGATAACCCTTCTTCACCGGTACCCCTGGTGGTTACTGAAGACTTGCCTCAGCCTCCCATGCCAAAGTCCCCGGTCAAGGACCCTGAACCGGGGGGTGAGCAGGTTTCCCCTGCCCCCTCTTTGACCCACCATCGGAGACCCCGACAGTCTCAGTCTTGGTCCTCCTCCGTGTTGGATAGGTTCCACCGACATCGGTGGTCTTGGTCCTGGCATCACGGAAAGCGGTGTCACCGCTCGTCCTCTTCATCCTCTGTGGAGGATAGACTCCGGCGCAAGTTGCGTCAGTGCTATGAGGACATGATGTGGTAGCAGCTCTTATTAGCCGGCAACAAGCTGACTCCATTGCCTTCCCCGGCCATTAAGTGGCTGTCGCCCGAATGGCTAAAGCAACCTCCCGCCATTGGCTCCTTGGTCGAGGAGCTGACTCTGGCACCGATTGCTCAGCCGAAACTGGCTGCTCCACCCATTGTGGTGGAACCACCGTCCCACAACTGAAGACTGGGGTCCCGACCAAGGATTCTTGGTCGGGTCAGGGTGTGTCCCACAGGTTGTCGATCACCCTCACCCTGATCGGCCTCGGCGAGTGGAGGCTGGCTTAGGCTCTCGGCAGCTAGTTGCGGACTCCTCGGAGTCCGACAACTCCTTCCTGTTTTCCAGGCTTCTCGACCTGGAATCCTCTGGGGGTCTGTCGGTGGGTGAGAGCCCATCCTCATTCCTGGGTATTCTTCGGCTCATCTCAGAGTCTACTGGGGTGCAGCTCGAACCTGTGCAGAAACGTGCCAGATATCCTCTCACGGAGATTTTGGACAGAGGGGATTCCCCTACGGAGGCCTTCCCTCTGGCTGAGGCCATTGTTGGTCTGGCCTTGGAGTTGTGGTAGTGGCCTGCATTCTGTCCTGCACCTTCGGCCAGGATGGTCCACAAGTATGCAGTCCCGACTGGTTCCCTCTCCGGTTTTTCGGAGCACCCCTTGGCCGAAGGGCTGGTAACCGATAGCGTTTTCCAGCACTCTGGAAATGCCAGGGGCATGGAGAAGTCCCCGGACAAGGAGTCCAAAATGTTGGACTACTCCAGGTGCAACGTTTATGCTGCCTCCTCCCTAGGCCTTCGACAGGCTAGCTCAGCTCTACTGATGGCACACTTTTCACACACGCTTTTGGGCTCCCTGGATGAGGTGCTTCCTCATCTCCCGGCTGACCTTCAAATGACGGTCAAGCAGGTGTGGGATCAGGGAAGGGCAGTGGCCAAGCAACAGCTCCAGACTGCTTTGGACATCAGAGACTCTTGTGCCCGGTCAATAGTGGCCACAGTAGCCATGCGCCACAGAGCTTGGCTGCAGATTTCCACCTTCACGGCAGATACCCAGCACAGGCTGGCAGACGTCCCCTTCTTGGGCACCTACTTGTTTGGGCCCGGGGTGGAGAGCCATCTCCAGAGGATCGAGAAGTCCAATGCCACTTGCCCAGAAGGACAAAGGCTGCCAGCAACAGCGTAAGATCTTTTGCTTCTGCAGCATGTCCTGCCCAGCAGCACCAGCAACAGGGCCAGCAGGCTCACGCTTGGCACCCCAAGGCTAAGCCTGCTGCTTCCTCCAACAGGAAGCCTGGTGGGAAAGGTCCAGGTGACTCTTCAGCCGGTCCTTCATCCAAGCCTGCCCAGTGACAGGTTGAGGGGTGTCACCCCCAACCTTGTCACTCCTCCCCTGGGTCCCCCCATAGGGGATGGCTCAGCCATTTCTTTTCTGCCTGGTCCGCTATCACCATGGACCGTTGGGTGCTGGAGGTGGTCGGCAGGGGTCTGCCTCTGGAATTCAAGTGGACCCCTCCCTATCGAGCTGCCACCCCTCAGGGGGCGACTGGTTCTGCAGCCTCTCTGTTTGCTTGCCAAGCTGACATAGCTCTGCTCCTCCAAAAGGAAGTGATCAGCAAGGTGGTGGATCCTCCTCCAAGCCCAGGGTTTGTGTCCAGATACTTCCTGGTCCCAAAACGGATGGGGGGCTGGTGCCCCATTCTCGATCGGCACGACCTGAACAAGTTCCTAAGGCCGTGCACCTTCAGAATGGTCACTCTGGCTCAGGTCATACCATCCTTGGAACTAGGCGTGTGATTTTGTTCTCTGGATCTCCAGGACACGTTCTTTCACGTCCCAATCTGTCCATCACATCAGTGATTCCTCCACTTCAGAGCAGAGGGTTTCCTCTACAAGTTCCAGGCCATGCCCTTCGGTCTTTCTTCAGCTCCCAGGGTCTTCACCAAATGCATGGCAGTGGTGGCAGCATTCCTGCGGTGCCGAGGGGTCTGGGTGTACCTTTACCTGGACGACTGTCTGATAGCAGCCCCCTCCAGGTTGGAGGCTGAGTGGTCCAGAGATCTGGCCCTCCAGGTCTGCTCTCAAATTGGTCTCCTAATCAACGAGGCCAAGTCGGAACTTGTGCCATCACAGGTGATTCAGTTCATCGGGGCAGAGCTCGACTGTCTTCGAGCCAGAGCCAACGGACAGGGCCAGGGTCCTTTCCTCCTTTGCCTGATCATTTCAGGTTGGGCAATTGTGCCCTGCTCGGGACTTCTTGTGCCTTCTGGGTCTCATGGTGGCTTGCACCAGCATGGTCCATTGGGCCTGCTGGCATATGCATCCCCTGCAATGGGGGGCTGGCCTGCCAGTGATCTCAGCACTCCAGTCCTTTGGACCAGCCAGTAACCATGACCCAGAAGATGTGGGATGGCCTGCAGTGGTGGCTCGTCCCAGCTCATTTGCAGGAGGGTACCCCATTTGTCCTCCCCAAGCCGAAGGTCATACTTACGACCGACGCCTCTTTGATGGGTTGTTGTGCCCATCTGGGGGTGCTCCAGGCCCACAGCTTCTGGTCCCTTCAGAAGTCTTGTTGCCATGTCAACCTGCTGGAGCTTTGAGCAATATGGCTAGCCCTCACCTCCTTTGCTCCGTTTGTTTGGGGTCAGGTGGTTCAGGTCCAGACGGACAACACCACAACCATATACTATCTCAACTGTCAGGGTGGGATGCACTCTTTGCCTCTGTGCAAGGAACCTCTCCGCATTTGGTCTCTCATGATCAGCCTGGAGGCGGATCTCCTAGCCATCCATGTGACAGGAGCCTTGAACATTCTGGCCGATGCCCTCAGCTGGATAAGCGCTGCATCTCACGAGTGGTCTCTCCTGCCGGAGGTGGCTCAAGACCTGTTCTCCCATTGGGGCACCCCTCAGGTGGACCTGTTCGCCTCCAAGGAAAATGAGAAGCTGAGGCTGTTTCATGCCCACCCCCCTCAGCAAGGCTCGCTACAGGGGGACGCCTTCTCAAGGCTGTGGACCCCGGACCTCTTCTACGCCTTCCCTCCATTTCCCTTGATCCACAAGGTGCTTCTCAAAGTGAAGAGGGACAAGGCACAGGTGATTTTGGTAGCCCCAGACTGGCCTCGCCAGTTCTGGTACCCAGATCTCGGCCTCAGCTCCAGGCTCCCGAGGCAGCTTCCAGCCTGCCCGGACCTAATCTCAGTCAACAAGGGGAAGGTGCTCCATCCGGACCTTAAATCCCTACACCTGACAGCCTGGTTCCTGAGTGGCTAGAGTTCCAGGCCTTGGGTCTTTCCGATGAGTTCCTCAACATCGTTGAGGTGTCCCGTAAGGAGTCGACCAGAAAATGTGCCTTTAAATGGAAGAGACTCTCCATTTGGTGTCAGGGCAAAGGTTTGTACCCTTCATCCTGTCCATTGGCTAGCATTTTGGACTATCTGTGGTCCCTTTCTCTGCTAGGACTTCGGTCGACGACTCTTAAGGTGTACCTGGCAGCCATCTCTGCTTACTGGGCGTGGCCTGGCAAGCAGTCGGTGGTGCAGGAGGAGGTGGTCTAGTGCTTTTTCAAAGGTTTAGATCACATATCCCCTCCGGTGTGAAAATCTCCACCTCCATGGGATCTACTGCTAGTATTGGCTAAGCTCATGGGCAAGCCATTCTAACCGATGCACAGGTGCAATATCTCCCACCTGTCGTGGAAGGCTGCCTTCTTGGTGGCTATCACGTCAGCCAGAAGGATGGGAGAGCTTCAGGCACTTCCCATCGAGTCTCCTTATCTGGTCTTCCACAGGGACAAGGTTGTCCTTCGCCCCACCCGGAGTTTCTTCCGAAGGTGGTTTCGGAGTTTCATCTGAATCAGGTGTTGACTCTGCTAGTGTTCTGCCCCAATCACACCTTGGAGGCCAAATATAGGGTCCATATTCTGTACCCTAGAAGAGCGCTCGCTTACTATAAGGAGTGGACGGCTGAAGTTCGGGGAGAGGTTCGCCAGCTGTTTGTCACCTACACTGAAGCTGCACCTGGCAGACCTGCAGCCAAGTGGACGATAAGCAGGTGGGTCACCTCCTGCATAGATCTCTGCAATAAGTTGGCGGGCATGGAGCCACCCAAAGGGATAAGAGCTCATTCTACCTGCCATACCGCTGCTTTAGTGGCTGCTTCTAGGGATGTCCCTATCCAGGAAATCTGCAGGGCTGCTACCTGGAAGTCAGCACACACCTTCATTTCCCATTACCACATTTTCCTAGAGTCACACCGGGATGCTGGTTTTAGGACTTCGGTTCTCCAGTCCTTATTTCCTAAGTAAGTATTGGGGGTGCGCGCCTTGCCTTCCTCCTCCCAGAGAACTACTAGGAGTCTGCCAGACAGTGTGGATTGAACAACATATCCACGTCCCTAGAAATACAGGTTACTCACCTGTAACAGGAGTTCTAGGAGTGGTATATGTTGTTCATCCACATGACCCACCCGACCTCTCCGGCTTTGACGCGCAACCTGGCTTTCAGTGGGCTAGATCTGGCCAGTTTGTACACTACTCTCTCTCTCTCCCTCCCTCTCGAACAATGTGCAGTCACTCTAGAGCTGGCTTGGGGGTGGGACTGATTGCAGTTTCACCAATCACTCGACGCCATGCAAACGAGCCTCTTTCTTCTTGTGCTGTTCTCCTCCACTGCGATCGTTGAGCAGGCAAAATTTTCACTGCAAACCACACTTTTTTTTCACTGTGACTCCTCAGCAGGAGCACCATTTCAACTATTTTTCATGGCATTTCACTCAGTGACTCTCTCTGTCCATACAACAAGCACTTCCAACTTCTAGGGCACAAATCTCTGTTTATTTCTCGCAGTTTTTCACACTTTTTCTTGTCACACATAACTTTAGAAAGCTGGCAGATGTTCTAACGTTGATGCAGGACAAAGGGCATACACTCTCGGGCTTTACTGCTCCTCAGTAAACTGGTGGCACAATTACAGCAGCATTTGAACAGCAGCACACAGTGGCACATTTGGGTGGCAATGATTCCAACTTTTTGGGCTACCTACTGCCAGACAGCCAAGACTGTAGCCCTAATCCGAGCAAATCTTTCTTGTTCTGTCCCTAGAGTCCAAACCCAAATCCTCAGCGGTGCCTCCATTTTGTAACCTCTGCAGGTTACGGGTGAACATTTTTTGATGTAACCCACTACCTGGCTAGCCTGGGTTCGGGGAGAAAACATTCACTCAGCATCAGGGCTAGGTTTGCACTTCTGGTCAGGGGCACCCACGTAATTCCAAACCAGGAGTGGGATTCTAAAGTGTGGCTTTTATTCACTTCAGCACAAGAACACAAAGCAAGATGGACCCCCATGGGGTTACACTCACTGGATATGCAGATCTACGGAGGTCAGAACACATCTTCTTCATCACACAACAATCCTCAGGTTCTGAACACATCTGGGCTCACATGCCCAAACTGGTACTCTCACTCATGTATTCCCTGGTATGGCATCTCGGCCAGCACTAGTACACTTTTCCATACATCATGGATTTTTGGTGGTGGCTCCCTCAACCACCCTCAAGCACTTTCTAGCTCTAAAGGGAAAATCTCACCCTTAATCCCACATCTGGGCACTTTCTGCAGACACTGGCCAAGAGCCTGGGAGAAAGCTATAGGTGCCCAAAGTGAATCTGTGGAGGTAAACCTGGTTACTCCAGATGGGGGGTCTCCCACCTCTTGTTCCCAAATCCATGCCCTGCCATTCATTTGGAATCAACACCTTTCTTTGAACTCTCTGTTTGTAGAATGCTATCTTGAAATGTATATCACATTTAACAATCTACTGTCCATGTAACTGGTGTCCTGACTTGCAGCGTTCTCTAAGTGGCTATGTCCATCCCTGTAGATTACCACTGATTAGAAGGCTTTTAAGCCATACACATATCTCAAAGTACTGCACTGGGCTGCTCTTTCCTGACCCCACAGAAGCAGATACTTTTACACAACCCTCTTGGTGAAAACATGGGCTCTATGTCAGAGCAGACTCACAATGGTTTGCACGTGCCCCAGGGCTTCTCTCAGAGGAAAACACAAAATTCTCTGGTAACTCAGAACAAACTCTTGTCAGACAGCTTTTCCCATTCCCAGCAGGGCCAGGGGATTGCCCCTGAAATGCTGCTGTCCCCCCCCCCATCTTTCCAGGGATGGGGCACTGGAACAACTTTTTGACTAAAACAGTATAGAAATAATTTGAGAGACACCATACGCTATAAAAAAAATACTGAATGGGTAACCCTGTGGCCCAACCAGTATGTTCAGCCACCTCGGGGTCTGATTCCAAAGGACCTCTCTAGCTTCACTCTCGAAGTCACAAGAAATCAGACCCCTCTGTGGCAGAGCGCACGGGTTCTGCATGGTTGCCCATCCAGTGTTCTCTATATGCTGTGCCTTTAAAGAGTCACTGACACCTTGAGAAGAACAACAGATGTAATATTTGTACCCAAAGCAGCTTATATTTCTCATCAGCTCTGTATTTCTTATCCCCGTCCCTTATTGCTGCAGTCATATGCATGAAAACTGGATATCTGTTCCTTGAAGGTTCATCAGATGCTATTGCTTCTTCCCAGCCTGATGTCATAATACTCTGCTTGTGACATCGCAGTTATTCCCATGGCAACAGACTGTGGCATTACAAAGAGCATTGTAAGTTCAAGTAGGGACTAAGTTATAGAGGCTGATATACTCTAAGGGATAAATATCATGTTTTTGTGGGAACTTGCTCAGTAATAAATAATGGAGAGGAGAAATCTATAGAAGAAATATGAAATACAAGCCTAAATTTAATGTTTTTTAAAGTCTTTGAAATGGCATTGGCTGCTCTTTAAAAGAGAATGATACTTAACTGTGGTATAGCACTGTGTGTAAGTTTGCCTCTCGTCACCCGATGCTCTGTTTTTTAATGTTTTTTTATGTAGTTAAACTACTTTTGGTAGTCTGCGTTTCCTTACCTTGTTCTGTAGGTGGTGCTCCTCGTGCTATGCAGTTCTGTAGTACCGCTGCACTTTCTGTACCCAGCGTGAGCGCAAACGTGTGTCTTCTCCTCTGCACTTACTGTGTGCGAGCTTGTCCATTTTGGAATTACTGCGCATGCATGTCTGCAGTGTAGGAAGTGTGAGCTCACACCGTCACCTCCAGCCCGCACCATGAAAATAGTTTCATTACTTGTTTCAGTGCGGGGCATGGACCGAAGAAGTTATTACAGGCAGTTGTTTTCAGTTCTTGCTCTCAGTGCTGACTCATGTCACGCTGTGTCTCCCCCTCCAACTGGTTCCCCGTTTTCAGGATGATGCTCCCGTTCATTCATTCATTCTGTTCCCAATTGTAGGTAGCATGTTAGTGCCGCAAACCCTCTGCATTTTCAATAGTGTTGTGAAGTACTGCTGACTGTTCTGTGTTATAAATTTTAACTGAAAAGATTGACACTGATCCACTTAATTGATCACATCTCGGGCCAGCTGACATTCCGAAACCCTCCGAACATAGAATATGCAGTTGTTTGTGCCATGTGTATGTTTCTAAGTCCCATTTACAGGCCAACGAAGGAAATTTATACTTCGCTGAAAGCTATTATACTCATGACTTGTCAATGGCGGGTACACAATCACTGCACCATGTGATACTGCTGGTTACTGACCTGCTTAAAACTTCCCCATGGCATACGCGTCACAAGCTGAGGGTATCGGATGATGGTGCACTCTGCAGTTTTTTGCTTTGCACTTAACTGTGCAAACTGCATGGTAGACCCTGTCATACCTGTGACTCAGTCAGGCGTCAACTCCTGCTTTAATTCAATAAATGAAATAAATCACACAAATAAATATAAATCCAGTTTTGGACTCTTTAGTTTTTATGTTGTCTTGCGCCTGCACAAGAAACATGTTGCGGTAACTTTGGAATAGCAGGTTTTGGAGGCGCGGTCCTGTTGTGGCCTGTGGCGCCACTGATTTTTGGGTCTGGGCTCCGTGGCATGAATTAGATTGCACGCTGTCTATGACAGTAGTGCAAAAGCATGTCCACCACCTTGAAAGGTTTTAGCTGCTACAATGAGGGAGCTCCACCTCATTGCAGGGAGTGCCTTTCCGGTGTAAGTTTCAGTGCGACATGGCGGCGGCTGTGCCATCTGCCTTGCACAGTCCCCAGAAAAGCCGACTTAGGGTGGTGCCCAATCCCCCTGTTGGCATCATCCCCCAACACTCATTAGTTGCTGACAGGGTGCCCAGTCCCCGGCAGCTACAGTCTCCCCCCAAAATAACCCCGCAGGTGACACCCCCCCCAGTTCATTTGCCGATGGGGAAGCTCAATCCCTGACGGCATCTCCCCTCAAAACACTCTTTTATTTGTCGGCCGGGGTACCCAGTTCCCATCGACTCAGTCCCCAAAAAACACACAGGTGACACACTGGGAGTTCACCCCAGTATGTCATATGTACCTGTAAAAACAAAAACCTTCCCACAATGTTTTTCCCTGTAAAGTAGAAAACAGTCCCTCGCAGTCTGCAGCCCCTCCCCAACCCATTGCCCACCACTCGTGCCCACCTCCCACACCACCACCTCACCCCATACTTACCTCCAGAGCCTGGCGCGACAATCTTCTGTGGACCGGGAAAATGTCTGCACTCTTCAAAGCTGACCGCGAACTGAAGAAATGCCAGTAAGCTGTATAATGGCATAAATAGGGTTTTTTCAACTTTAATGCATATCTCGGGCATTTTTGGGACTTTTGCCACCAAAATTTCAACATGGGGTTATTGGGACCCCTCCTTATGAATTCAGTTACTGTCATGGCATTATTTGGTCCCAAAAGGTGATTTTGCAGTCCCTGCACAGAATCACCCTTAGGGACCGATTAACGACAGTACCACTGTTCATGAGGTGGCCTCTCAAAAGCCTATGCTGCAAATTTGGTGAAAAAATAAAAAAAATGTTCTGGCGTGTGTTAGCAGTTTCCTTGCCGTTAAACTTTAGCAAATCTGTAATATTTTCACTCCAGATTTTCAACATTGGTATTTTTCCACACCTCCTTATGAACAGTACAGCTGTCATTTTTCACATCCTGGCCACTGCTACTTCTATTATGTGTCTCTCTAACTTCTGCACTACCAATGCCAAAACAGCAAGACAACATTCGGCATTGACAAATGCTTGTTTTATACAGCATCCTTAGCATTTCATCATGCATTTAACGGGCTGTTTAAGTATAGCACATATAGGACAGTGGATGGGCAACAGTGAACAACACACTGTTGTTCACTTCAAGAGGTTGTCATGGCACTGTTTAAACCTTGAGAGTGAAGCTAGAGAGGTTTGGGGTTGTCATGAAACCTCTAGAAGTGATAGTGTTATTGATCACTTTTGCTCATCTACTGTCTTTTATAGTGTATTGGCACCAGGAAATCAACATCGGGACACTACATTTAGCTTTTAACAGTAAAATCGGCAGCTGCTCACTTGGTCTTGCAGCACAATTTTCTGACTTTGTCACCCCTCTCCAACCTGGAGAACAAGCTCCCACTACGTCGGTTTCCTCCCTTCTGCCCCCCAGCTCTCATAAACATTTTTTATTTATTAACTATTGTCCCTTGCTCTCAGATAAACATTTTTGTTTAAATAAAACTTGGCTGCTGCCCTTACTTAAGATTTGATTCCCACAGTTTTAGTCTGGTGCCTGCATTCATGGTGACGACAGTTTCCTGGCACACAGCACATTGATAGATCTGCACATGCGTAGTATCAACTGATGCTGTTGTACCATCGATATAACGTACCATCGATGGTATAACAACAGCATGATGACACATCGATGGTACAACAGTGTTGGTAAAAGATGGATTTTGCCTAACAACAACGTTCTAACATACACTATTAATAATTTTATGTGTGTCTCTCCAATAAATGAAGAAAACTGTGATACAATGCCCTAGTCCTTGTACCCAGGACCGTACAGTCTTTGAATGCAAGGCATCAAATGTTCTGTGGAAAGCAATGAGATTTGTGTTGGCAAAGCTGTCTTCCAATGCCTCACTGTTGTCCAAATACAGCTATAATTGCAATTCTTTGCCAAGTCAAATAAACTTTCATCTGCAGAAAAGTCTGTCATGAACTGTCCATTTCAGTTTTCCCAAGCAATGCTAACTTATTTTGGGGAGTGTTTTTCAGTTCTACATCAGGTTTCTGTCACTGTGTGACTGGTCCCTTCACTTCTAATTTCTCTAGGGTCACATCTTAGTAACATCTCGGCTAATTATGTTCACCTACCTTGATTGTTGCAATGCTTTGATGCAACCTAAATTTTCCACTGCCACCCCCACCCCACCTCAACTCCCGCCATCCTGTTTTCATTAAGTATTTGTTTATGCCAGCCCAGTGGCGCTGAGGGCTGAGGCGCTGGACACCTTACCTCACGCTATGCTGGCGACCTGGGTTCAGGAATGACCTCGGGTCATTGGGGTGCCGGCATGGTATGGGGGAGGGAGGTGTGGGATTGAGCAAGCCGGTAGGCTGCTCTCCTCTCCTGGGGGTGGTAGGGGTGCGTTGTCGTCCCACTTGTAGTTCCACCCCCACTGGGTGGAGGTCTGGTGGGGTAGCGTAGGCGAGGAGAGGGCGGCAGTATGGGTGGTGGATGGGGCTCAGCTGGCTTCCCGTGTGCGTGCGTGCCTCCACATGCACATATGGCTGTGTGCCGGGGGCCTTGGGCAGGGACAAGTGGGAGAAAACCTTACCGAAAAGTATTTGTTTACAGATTACGTATTCTTTACAGTAAAGAAAAGTATGCATGAAGAACACATCATTTATATTACTGTCACAGCAAATAGATGATCTTACATAGTTCTATGTCGAAAGCACCCAAGCTAGCTGATGGTGCACTTTTTACAAACACAGCCATCCACAGGCCCATGAATTTATGGTCAGATATAAAGAAAAATAGTGCAGAGATAAAAAAAAAAAAGTAAGTTATCATACATAATTTTTCACAACCAAAACGCACCTTGGAAAAAGATAGCAGGTGTCACTGTGCTGTATAATATTCACTAGTACAGTGAATATTTACCGGTGTATCTGTATCACATTCACATCAAGAAGATGGCAGGATGTTCCTTGAAGGAAAGTATCTTATTTTTGTTGGTGTCCCTCTGTATAGCGGTCTTCAAAAAAGTGCTGGGAATAAATACTACTTCGAAAAGGCAACATCAATGTAAATTATTGAGAGTGCAACAATACTGATTGAAGGATGGCCAGCTACTGGGCAGGGGCGGTACTGTCAGCAGTGCAAATGCTTATCATCCAGACAGCCTGAATTGGTGCCCCAGGCCTAAGATGTGATAGGCTGAGCAGTGAGTCATAGTTTCTGTGTCTTTTTTTTTGTAAAATCTTTTTATTGGTAATAACATAAGTACAACAACAGTAATAGGAATGGGTATTCTCGATCAACATACATGTCCTTCATTTTACGCTTAGAATATCTGCACAGTAAAGATACTTACAAAGATACAAGTCCATGCTTTTCATCCACAGACAAAATAAGCTTAAACATTTCCCTCTCAACACCATTAACGTCCAGGACTCCCCCCTCGACCTTGTGCCCACTTTTAAATACCTGGGCATCACCCTTGACTCCTCTCTCATGTACCGCGATCACATCAATCTGCTCAGCTGAGCTATCAGTTCCAGACTAGGTGTCCTATATAGGCACAGGGGGTGTCTGCCTCCTGACGCTCTCAGTCTTGCCGTGACATCATCGGTGCTCTCCCTTTTTTTTTTCTCCCAATTTATTTTTCTCTCCAGTCACTGCTCCATTGGGACTCTCTCTCTCAGGCATCCTGACTTGTTCCTGCCCACTTGAAACACCCCCAGCTTGAGTCTCCCCCGCGGTGCTCCAACCTTTGCACCTAGCTTGCAGCTGGAAACCCTTGGCCTGCTCCGCTCAAGGTGGGGCCACCACTCCTTCTTTGGTGTTCCTTTGAATTTTGGATTCTGCTGCAGGCAAGGCTTGGGAGGAGGGAATTAGGAGACCACGCGGGCCGATCCAGCGGTGGGCATGGAGACCAGGTGCCATCGCCTACCCGACGGTGCAGGGTTTTCCTTGTTCATGCTCATTGCTCCCCCCCAGATGTGCGGATGTGCAATGACATCCAGCACAGGTGTGCGCACTCCTGTGCCTGCCTGCAGGACGTCCGCCGACACCTTGCCCCAACTTGTAAGTTGTCCCAGGTTGCAGTACACCCAGCCTCTGCTGGGTGTCACTAGCACCGGGTAAACACTCTCCCCCACCCCCAAGAGAGGAGAGCTGTCATCGGACACTCAATCCTTTCCTCCCTGGCCATCCCCTGGTGATCCAAGCACGCTCCCAAATCCGGGTTACTGGTGTGGTGCGAATGTGTGGCGTCCAGCACCTCAACCCTCAGCACCACCAGGCCAGCCTGTGCTGTCCCTTATTGACTATGGGATTGTTTCCTATCGCACGGCTGACCCCACTGCCCTGAATCAAATCATGATCTCCCTAAATAAAGCCTGCCGGTTTGTCACTGGATGCAACTGTTTGTACACACACCTGTGAGCTCTAGAAATGCACCAGCTGGCTTAACTTTGAAGGCAGACTCAGGTACCAGCCCTGTCTCCTTGCTAGGAAGGTCTCCCTAAACACCTCTCCCCCAGGTCTCCGCCATCTTGTTCAGCCCTCCACTCAGCCTACATGGAGCTCTTTGCTAGCCCCCCTCTCTATACCCTACTGCAGGACCTCTCTGGGCCAATGCTCCTTTTATTACAGGGCCCCCCCTCTGGTTGAATGAAATGCCACTGGCCATCACCCAGGAACAGCGACTAGGCCCTTTTAAAACCCTACTCCGTGCTGAAATCCTCTTCCACTCCAATTGTGACCGTGCTTAGTCCTTCTCCCCCTTGCCTGTGATTATGACCTTTTGATTTTCTGTAATTGTTATTGTACATGCTGGATTTATAATGATTTGACACAGGTTGATCCTTTCCATTCTTAAACTGTAACTTGTCCTCATTATACTGTATGCCTGCTATTGTATATACTGTCTCTGAACTTGCAATGTATGTTTTCTGGTGTGTTCTCTGTATATTTATTATTGTATATCCTGTCATTTTTATGTTGCTTGCACACATGTGCAAGAAACATAGTGCCATCATCCGAGTTTTCGGAGGTGTGGCACCTGTCTTCCAATTCAGTCAGTGTGTTTGCAGGCGCGGCCCCAGTCCCCAAATCACTGCTGCAGCTGTCTATGACAGCAGTTAAAAATGCAGTGGTCAAACAGTTGAAAGGTAGAGCTCCACTTCAGTGAGAAGAGCTCCCCCCTCCACACACACACACGCAAGCAAGCATACTGCGTGCTGATGTACTCCCTCCCCCACCCACACACTGCATGGCCGATGGGGTGCCCAATCTCCCGTCGGCTCCACCCCCCCCAAAAAGCTGTCCAGGTGCCATGCTGGGAGCCTACCCCAGTGTGGCAAAAACTGTTATAGCTGATGGGGGTGCCCAATCCTCCACCAGCTCCATGGCTGCAGGCCCCCCCCAAAGCTTTCCAGGTGCCACGCTGGGAGCCCACCCCAGCGTGGCAAAGCTTGTTATGGCTGACGAGGGTGCCCAATCCCCCATCGGCTCCAGCCCCCCAAACAGCCTTTCCAGCTACCACGCTGAGAGCCCATCAGCGTGGCAAGCGTCCAGCGTCGTCTTAATAAAAAAAACAACCTGTAAACAAAAAGGTCCCTCGTAGTCTCCCTGCCCCCAACAACCGCACCCACCCTGCACCCTGCCTCCCCACCCCCACCCCATACTTACCTCTGGAGCTCAGCATAACTATCTTCAGTGAACCGGGAACACGTCTGCACTCTTCAAAGCCGACCACGAACTGAGGAAATGCCGGTAAGCTGTATAATGGAATAAATAGTTTTTTTTCAACTTTGTTGCATATCTCAGGCATTTTTGGGAATTTTGGGCCCAAATTTTCAACATGGGGTTTTTAGGACCCCTCCTCATGAATTCTTACACTGTCATGGCGTTAATCGGGCCCGAAGGGTGATTTCCACGGTCACTGTGTGAAATCACCTTCGGGACCAATTAACAACGACACTGCCAGTGTTCATAAGGTGGGCTCTCAAAAGTCTATGTGGAAAATTGGTCAAGTATTCCTAAAGGACTGTTTTACGAGTGTGCTATGCAGTTCCTACCTAATAAGTTCGCAAATTTTAATATTTGCACTCTAGATTTTCAACATTGCCATTTTACCACACCTCCTTATGAGCAGTACAGCTGTCATTTTTCACATCTCACCCAAAACGTGTTTCCACCCATGTGGCACACAATGGCGCAGTTGTGTGCGAAATCAATGTATGGGACACATTAAGAAAATCACAGTGACACTGTTCATGAGCAGAGGTCTTAAAATGGCTATGTTGAAAATTTGGTGAAAAAATTCCTAAAAATGACTGTTTTACGAGCGTGCATTGAGCAGTTCCTACCCACGCTCGTAAGTTCGCAGATTTTTAATATTTGCACTCCAGATTTTCAACATTGCCATTTTACCACACCTCCTTATAAGCAGTACAGCCATCATTTTTCACATCACCCAAAATGTGTTTCTGTGCATGTAGCGCACAATGGCGCAGTCAGTGTGCGCAATCAATGTTTGGGACAGATTAAGAAAATCACAGTGACACTGTTCATGAGCAGAGGTCTTAAAATGGCTATGTTGAAAATTTGGTGAAAAAATTCCCTTCAGCCGTTCTGCAATGTTACTAATGAAGACCGTGCAGCACCCCACTGGTCACCCCCTCTCCCTAGACTGCACCCCATTTACCACCACTCTCTGCCTCCTGTCTGTTAGCCAGTTTCTAACCCAGTTTACCACCCTTTCCCCCATGCCCAGCCTACCCAGCTAGTTTATCAGCCTCCTATGTGGGATGGTGTCAAAGGCTTTGCTGAAATCAAGGTAAGCGTTGTCCACTGCCCCACCCTGATTCACTTCCTTTGTCACCCAGTTAAAGAAATCAACCAGATTTGTCTGACATGATGTCCCCACTGTGAATCCATGTTGTCTATGGTCCTGGGCTCCGATGGCTTCTAGATGCCCCACTATCCTTTCTTTAAGCAATGCCTCCATGATCTTCCCCACTACTGAGGTGAGGCTGAATGGCCTATTGTTCCCCGCCTCCTCCCTGCTGACGGACTTGTGTAGAGGGACCACATGTGCCCTCCTCCAATTCACTCATGTTGAATGACTCAGTGAACATGGCTGCCAGAGGTACTGCTATCTCCCTTCGCAGTTCTCTTAATATCCTTGGGTGTATGCCATCTGGTTCCATCGCTTTGTCCACCTTCAATTTAATGAGCTCCTGCAGGACTCCTTTGCCTTTGAATGGACTATTGTCCACCTCTTCACCCCCTTGGCAGCTGCTGTACTGCTGTGGCCCTTGCCCCTCCCACTCTTCTGTGAATACTGAGCGGAAAGACACAGTGGATGTCTTGGGAGGAAGGCATGGAACTATCACTTCCAAATACCTAAACAGCACATACAAGCAAGCAACATTCGGCATTGACAAATGCTTGTTTGTAATGTATTTATATTGTGTATTTAATGTATATATGATGTGGAGCCTTTGCAAAGGAGTCCGTGACTCAAAGGTTGTAATTCCGATTCCTTCAATAAAATAAAATAAAAACATTCATGCGGACAAGACAGATTACACTCCAATGTCTGCTTCTGTCTTTCCTATCTGATTCATGGTAATGTCTTGTGCCTACATCCTGGGCCCAGCCTACGCACATGCCTCTACCTCATTGCATGGAGGTGTTCATTTGGGCCTGCAGCCAGTACCCCAGGCCCACTCCCCCCTCTCCTTTCACCCAACCAGCTTCCCAAAGCTTAAGGAGCTGGGAGTTCATGCGGAAAATTTCCTCGGCAATTGCTGTCTGTAATGGGAACCATATTTTATCAAACTTATCACTGTTTCCATTCGCAGTGTGTTGCATTTTCTCCAAAGTTAGACATAACTTTATGTTATTGACTCACTGCTGGACTGATGGAGCATTGACCAATAGCCACGATTGGGCTATTGTCTCTGTGTCTATCTTGAGAGGGAAAAAGACAACAGTGGCAACACGAAAATAAAGCCACACTGCCCTCCTTCTTAATGCTTCCTCCTCCATTCTGATTTCCAGTATCGAGTCAGTATTTTACCCAAGATTTCATTTTGGGTTGGTTTGGTGGCATATCTACAGGGGATAATTTGCAGGTGACAGTCAAAGGTTCTAAACAGGGACTTTGAGTTGAGGCTTGAAGTGGTTGGTGATCTCTCCAGACTCCTAAGGTGGTCTGAAACAGTTGGGTCGGTGTAAGAAGGGCCTGGTGGCATGCAAGAAGACTATCTGAGGCATGGAGAGGGGGGGGAACAGAAAAAATAAAGTACATGCCAATAGTGGTGAACAATCACTCTTAAAGGAGGTGAATGACATGTAGTGGTGTTCACTGTTGCTCCCTTATAAGCACAGGTAGTACTGAGAGCTGAATGGGGTGGGTGCTAGTCTTCAATACAAATCCATAAATACTGTTAGGAGAAGGGGAATAATGCTGGAGGGTATCTACATGTATTCACTGACTGGTTTGTCTGTGTAGCCAATGGTGGGAGCTACTGATCATGCTGGAACACCAAGTTGTCGTCTCAAGTCCAAGAGTACTTATACAGACTGACAGGGGACTGGGGTGGTGGACAGTGAGTCCAGCAGCCAGTATGAATACATATTGCCACTGAGAGGACTGAATCACACCTGTGATAAGAACTCAGACTTACAGTAAATCTTTGTGCAATATTTGAATGTGGTGAAATGAATGTTATTTTTGTTTTTATTCTTTTCTTGTTTTAAAATTGTATAATTTTATGTTTTGGATCTGCTATATGTAAATGTTTATTTTTATGCTGTATAGAACTTCAACCTGTACTTTTGTGCCTGGTTGCAAAATTAAGTTATAAAGTATTTAACTAACTAACTAACTAACTAACTAACCAACTCACTAACTAACTAAACTAACTAACTAAACTAACTAACTCACAGTTTACAGTCAGGGGTTACAATTAAATCATGCAGTCACTAGCCTTCATTTAGGGATATGATCCAAGCCTCTCCAATTGATGCCCTCTCCCCTCCAGTCCTCCACCCTTTTCCAAGGCCAAGTACAGAGGCACTTTACCCATCATACAGAGATAGGTGCCAGGCACCCAACCTCACCCCACCTGAGAAAAACAACACTTCATATTCATAACATTTTCACATAACGCTTATTTTCTAAGCCAGACAAATCATAGCATTGCACAACTGCCACTGGAGCGCAATGCCCGCAAAGTCGTGCTATTGTATTAGCTATCACAATGTGTGTTTGTGTGTGTGCATGTATGTATGTTTGTGCGTATGTTTGCGTGTGCATGTGTCTGTGTATGCGTCTGTGTATATGTGCATGTGGCTGTGTAGCACTATGGCTCAACAGTGACAACAAATTTTGCTACAGCTGTCTTCATGTGCAGGTACACTGACATAGCAGAGAAGGCACTGTGCTCTCTAGTGGTTCATTCACAGAAAAGGGAGATTGTCAGTTCAAATCCCACCAAATACATTCATCACTGAAGCTCTGAGAAAAGACACTTGATGTCCCTGCATTTCAGTGCTCCCACCTTCTGATATGGTCAGCATCATGACAACACCCCTCCCCCAACAATAACATGCTTCATGTCAGGCATCCTAAACTATATTAAACCTAAATATACACCATAGTGCCATGACATTAATGAACAACACTGGCATTGCCATTTCTCAGCACTGTTCGAAAGGGACATCATAAGAGTTCTTCTGCCTATGGATATCATAGCAGAAGTGTTACATTCCTTGGCCCTGTGGTGCTGGCAAAGACATGAAATCTCATGTGTATGAACAAGGTTCAATGTGTGACACAGTCCACTGGTCATGGGGACCACAACACACTCCGATGTGTATAACCTGGGTCTGTTGTGGGATCCGGCACACCTCCTCAGAGCTGCAGAGGTTAAGATACACCCCTCTGAGGTTGCAGAAGGGGATGCAATGGTGCCCTTGCTGTTACAACCACTCCCATAGTGGTTCAGGGCAGCATAAGTGACAGTGCAATTTGCTGCCCCCCCCAAGGTGTAGCTCTGCAAGGACACAGTACTATGGCATAGAGGTGGACTGGTCCCTACAGTGGAAGTGTTCCACTGCTTTAATGCATTCACTACATGCCCTCATACCACCAGGCACTGGCCTCTGTTGCACCCATGGCCAAAACACTCTTCAAACTGTGAGTTTAAGCATCACAGCCATCCTGTATACAGACAACATACCACACCAAGGTGACTTCATAGTGAGTACTGTGACCTGTGTCACACATAGCCGACTCACATCTTTGTGTGTGAACAGAACAAAAAATACATTTACTGTTGAACTGTCACAGTGCCGTCCCCCAAGAGTACTGCGACCTAGCACACATCCCACACTGTACTCAGGTGATGGTTCATTCATCAGTGGGTACCGGGTACATCGGTCTGCGATCTCCACATCACACAGTGTCACATAGTTGACCCGTGCAGTCATCATTTCATGGCTAATTACTGTGATTGACTGAACAATGACACAATGAGGTCATAGCTGACAGCATTCCTGTCATCTGTGAGCATAATGTTCTGTTGTGTGTTGTCATGTCATGAAATTGGCATCGTGGAACACTTAACTCGCAAATGAAGGGCACAACAGTGATCCAAGTGATTACTACATTTAATGTTCACAGTTACGAAAATCCTTTCAATAGAAATGAAACATCAGCGATAATCAGCATTGCTTTTTAGATTTACAAAGACGCAGGTAGTTTAGGTCCTGTGAAGCACAATAAATTATTGAAGTCAACATGTGATAAAAGTACAACTGATGCATATCAGTTGAGGCATGTCACATCCTCCTATTAATGTGACAAATATGTAAGAGCACATAGTGGAGTGCTGCTACACTTCACAACAAAACGCTAACAGGAGGGACAAATGAAATTTTGGGAAGGCAGATCAGCAGCGGCAGTTGGGGTGGGGCAACTAAAAAGCCTATGGGTTAACAATATGTTATGAGCTTTGGGTATCACAGTATTAATGGTAGACACTTTCTATTAAAATCATACTCAAACAAACAACGTGTGGATATCTGTGTACCAGGGAAGTAAGTAGGGAAGGTGGTGTCGAGGATCAAACAACTTGCAACAAACGCACAATGGTTTGGTGATACGGATGGTGTTGATACACACACACATGAAGCTAAGGGGGAGGTAGTGGGCAGGAACAGGTTGCGAGAAACATGTGTAACAAGTATGGTAGTTGGTGGTGGTGTGAGGCATCAATCATCACAATGTGGATAGGACCCTCTGAGCAGGAGCAACTTCAAGGAGCAGTAATGTCCTATTTTCCACGATGGCCGGACATGCCTCAAGCAGCTTATATGGACAGTCACTCTGCAGGTCACAGTAATGCAGCTGGAACCAAGAAACATACACTATGTCAATAACCTTGAGGTGATATACCAAGTGAGTACCTGTAACCTTCATATGGCGAGGGTTGACATACTGCCTAATCAGGATCATGGACCACACAAATTGTGTGAAGTGGACTTACGGTGCTCCTACTTCATCAAACTGAGAGAATTCCTCATAGATGCTCAATATAGGGGTTGGTGCAGTGAGGTGAAAACAAGTACATTGTGTTGAAATAATGGAGTGGATTGATAGATCAACTAAACTCTGTTTGAGGCAGGTCACCAAGATCAGGAGTCAGAGGCTGATATGGTTCACTACTGGGATAGCAGAGAAGGCGAAGTCTGACAAAGTTGCCTTTACAAAGCTCAGACAAACACAGACCGAAGAGGATAGGGAGTGTTACCTTACATACACAGGCACTGTCGGCAGATAAGGGCCTATGGCCCACCCAGTCTGCCCATTTGAACTTGTAAGTTCACTTTATGTTTTCCTAGAAGTCTATTGCCCCTTACCCCTAACCTCCAGAATTCCCTTATGTCTATCCAATACAGTACATTCCTAAATCCCATGATTGTTTCAGCCCCCACTACTTCCTCTGGCAGGGTGTTCCACTCATCTGCCACCCTTTCTGTGAAGAAATTCTTCCTCACGTTTCCTGGAACAACTTTTTCACTGAAAAATAGTGTATTCCTGCACTCTGTTCCTCCCTGTAAGATACTTGTATGTCTCTATCATATCCCCTCTCTCCCTTCTCTCCTCCAGGGAGTACATATTCAAGTCCTTCAACCTGTCCTCATAGGACTTGTGATGCAATCCATGTACCATCTTTGTTGCCCTCCTCTAAACCTTCTCTACCCTATGTCCTTACGTGGCAAGGTCTCCAGAACTGTACACCGTACTCCAGGTGGGGCCTCACTAGTGTTTTGTATAGTGGAATTATGACCTCCCTTTTCCTGCTGGTGATGCCCCTGCCTATGCATCCCAGCATCCTATTTGCTTTACCTGCTGCCTTGTCGCACTGTTTCCCTACCTTGAGGTCATCAGAGATGATAACCCCAAGATCCTTTTCCTGCTTGGTACATGCTATATCCTCACCCCCCAACTGATATGTTTTTCCAGGGTTTTTGTGCCCCATATGCATTATCTTGCACTTCTTTGCATTGAATTTCAGCTGCCAAACCCCTGACCATTCTTCAAGTTTCTGCAGGTAGGTAGGTAGGTAAATTTATTTTTATACAGGTAGAAATGGATTACATCTTTGGGTCACAGACCCATTTTCAAAACGGACCTGTTTAAGTTTAAAATTTGACATCAATTTAGATAAACAGTACTATGTTACAACATTCATTATAAAGAACATACACGTAGACAAATATTCTGTAAGTTAGACAACTTATTTATCAATACAATATACAAAAGAGAGAACTCCTACAAGCTCCTTCAAGTTAATGTGTTCATCAAAAAATGGGCACAGCAACCATTACATATGCATTTCATTTTTAATCCATAATCAATCGATCTCATAAAATGATTGGTTTCTTGAATCTGCTTCCTTTCTATATCAATTGGAGCCCAAAGATTTATAACTTTCATTCCAAAGGTCATATCACCATATTTATTTTTTATTTTGGGGACAACATAATTTGTTTCCACCTTACCGGTTAAATTATAATTATGAGTATGCGTTGAATATGGAATTTTATCAACAAGGTACTTCAGACTTTGGTTATGTATTACCCCATGGATTTGTTTTAACCATTTTTGGTCTCTTTTTAACTCTATATGTTTCCATTTTAATGTTATAAACATTTCACAGTGGTGGGTGTGATAATCACAATTTAATATGAATCTTGCCAAATTATTATGAAATAAAGAACTAGGCACACAATCACTGAAAATGCACCAGGGCAAACTGTATTTTTGGCAAGCTGCCTGAACAGACCAAGCCCTGCGCTTCAACCCTGAAGTGAGTCTTCCTTAGGGGATGGATCTGAATCACCCACAAACGTGAACTCTTTTATACAAATTAAACCCTAATTAATTAAATGAACAATGAAACTTAAAGAAATACATACACGTAAACATATAAAAAGGAAGAAAATAGCTAGAAAAGTTTTAAATAACTCATTATATATTATATTATAAACACTTTGTATCTTTATACAAGGCATATTACCCATTTAATTTAATTTTAAATTTACAATACCAACTAACTTCCAATAGGAAAATAATTTCTAAATAAACTTCAAACTTTTTATCTTTAGTTACAATAGAAAATCACCTAGAGAGCAAAAATAATAGCAAACTTTTATAGTACTTAAATTCAATGATAAATATGGAAGGTCACTCTAAATTGCAAAAGGTCAAATTTCAGAAAGTTGATTCAAATGGCAGTCCCTTGTAAAAACAAGGGACCATTATAAGAGCAGAAGCAATAACACACATCTATAATACTTAAATTTAATGATATTCACAGAAGGTCAATCCTAACTGCAAAAGGTCAAATCTATTAAAATAATATATTTGACAGTTCCCTTTAGATGCATCAAAACCACTACAATATATACAAAATAAACATTAGAAATGACAAGAAGGGGGAAAGCATTATTTCAAAATTTTTGCATAAGAAGGTCAATCCTGTTTGCTAAAGCTCAAATAACTAAAAAGTTTTAAATTAAGTTATTTTATTATATTATAAAACTCCCTAACATTAATAAACAAGGGAGTTTAATTTTTCTTGCCAAATTATTGTAAAGGACTTGAAAAGCTCTTAAATTTGACTTGTTAGTCATTCCATAAATATGAATTCCATATTCAATACACAGAATAATCAATTGGTTTATTATATATTTTCTCATTTTCTGATTTAGACAATATTTAGATATCCAAAAGGCCCCTAATTTATTATTTGTTTTGCAAACAAGATTTTTTATATGAGAGTCGAATGTCAAATTTTGATCCACAATAACCCCCAAATACCTGTATGTCTCAACCTGACTTTATAGTTCATTTTCAGCTGTTTTAATTGAAAGCTTAGGAGAATTATTAATATTGTTTCCTTTACTCTGGAAAACCATAGAGTCCCTCCTCATTCTGTCTACACCCTCTGGTGTGTCCACTCTGTTACAGAGCTTTGTGTCATCAGTGAACAGGGAAATTCTGCCTTCTAGGTCCTGCGCAATGTCACTGATGAAGACGTTGAATAGGACTAGTCTCAGCACTGATCCCTGTGGTACACCACTGGTCACTCTTCCCTCTGCGGAGTGACAGCCATTTACCACCACCCTCTGTGTCCTGCCACCCAGCCAGTTGCCTACCCACTGCACTACTGTCCTGCCCACTCCCATAAGAGATAAAAATATACAGTGAGGGCAGTTATGTGCACAAAAGCATTATCGGAAGAGATTATTGACAGGTCCATTTAGAAGACTGATGACAACTTTGATATGTATATCAGTGACAGGAGACAACACAAGAGAAGACTCAAAATGAAAGTGGAGGAGGTTGATCTGGTTAATGGGTGGCATTGACAAACATGTAATAAAGTATTTCTTTTCAGTATTCACTGAGGTGGTTCTGGTGAATTGCTGGAGTTGCAGGACAAGGGACTACAGGATCTGTAGGAGCACAAAAACTGGTTAATCATGGAATGACTACAAAGTCATTATACACAGGTAAGGGTAGGCAAGGCAATGATTCAGGACACAGTTTACAGTATGTTACTGTGACACATCACGGAATTCACAAGAATTACACTTGTATAAGGGGTCTTGGGAAACACATAAGGAGGGTTGTGGGAGGGTAAACACGGTAATACTAAGGGACCTCATTCTACCTGTAGTACACTGGCCCAGCACAGGTACCTCCAGCAGCAGGGAAGAGGTCCTCCAGGATGCAATTCACCGACTGTTTCCTGACACAGTAAGTCATACAATCAATAAGGGGCAAGGCCATATTACACCTATTGATATGGGACACAGACGACATCCTGGCTGTGGAACTGATGGATCCCTTTGCAGCCAGTGACCACCTTACACTGTTGTTGGACATCTTCATAGGGAATGAAGGAGCCATGTGTAACATTAAAGTGGTGTACTTTACGAACTGAGACTTTATTTGGATGGTGAGTATGGTGCAGGACCACCCGGCAAAGATAAGAGCAGAGTTCAGTACAGACCACAGGTGGACCGTCATGAACCAGGGAATAATCCAGGCCACCAACTCCCATACAAAGGTCCAGAAGTAGAAGTCCTGAACTAGGAAACCTAGCTAGTGTGACAGTAACATATTTGAAAAGATACGGTAAAATAGGCCATTGCTCCAAAGGTAGAAGCTTACCTCCAGGGAGTAGGAGACAGAGGCATACGCGTTCAGATACCGAGGGGCAGGCGCACAGGTCAGGGCTGACACAGCTGAGAAGTTATGGATGCTGGCATAGGTGATCAATGAAGGAGTGAAGGACTTCTTATGATACATAAGGGACTGAAGAAGCACAAAGGCAGGGATACTAACCATAGAGATGGATGGAGTATGGGCAAAAAAAGTAGAGGATCAAGCAGGGGAACTACAGTTACTTTACAACATTATTCAGCAATTAAGCATACAGACATATGACACAAGTGAAGGTTACAGCGGATCCTTGTGGGGGCATGAAGGAGTATGAGAGTGAGATCTTACAAGACACTGATTCAGGAGGGCCCAGTGAAGTGATGCTGGACAAGGCACATGGCCCAGATGTGGTGCACCATAGGTTCCATAAGGAGCTATCAGGGGTATTGGCAGCAACAGTAACAGACCTGGTCCTCTCTGGTGTCCCCCAGGGCTCAATTTTAGGTCCTCTTCAGTCTATTTCTAAACTTGCTTCCCAAATCCTGCCCTGAAAAATGAATACTCTATGCTGACGATGCTGTAATTCTCTCCTCCCCTAAGGATCCAAATCCACTACGACAGAGCTTGCAGCTTGCTTTCTCATGTGTTGAAAAGTGGTTCCTTGAGCACAAACTGGTCCTAAATCAAAAAAAAAAGTCTTGCTTTTGCCAGTCATCAAAACAGAAATAGGCATACTCCACTCGTCATAAAACTTCTCTTGGAATACACTAGAACAAGTGAACACCTTCAAATACCTTGGTATCACTTTCAATGACGTTCTTACTTTTTGGTCTATATCGATAACACTGCAAAACAGTGCACCAACGATTGGAATTTTGTACCGAACCGCCAATTTTTCAACCAAGCTGCCTTGAGGATTGCTGTTCAAAGCTCCATCATCTCAATCATAGACTATGGCCTAATTGTCTATGGCTCAGCTACTACCACTGCAGTAAAGCGCATCTCAACAGCACTAAACAAATCCTGTCGACTCCTCACTGGAGCACAGAGACGGACCCACACTTGTGACCTCTACATGGAAACCGGTTGGTTGCATCTTTCCAATCACCTCATGTATCTCACCTGCGTGATGGCAAAAAAAAATCAATCTTGGGACTCACTCCTCCATGTATCCGGGACTTGCTCTGCCTGAACCATGGCACTCGTACCACCAGAAGATCTGACCACCAACCTTTCCTTGTCCCTAGATGCCGGACTGCTCAGGGACAAAGATCTTTTACATACCGTGCCCCTACCTGGTACAATGCCCTTAACCTGCCCTCCCTATCCTCCACGACATTGGGAGCTTTCAAATCCATACTTTACGCTCACCTCACAGCCTCCAGCTCCTGTGACTGCTTTGACTAAAGTCTCATCCCACTGAATGCACTTACATTTGTTTCACTCAACCACCATGGCCTCCTCTTTGACAAAGACAACCTGAGTACCACTAACCTGGTTCTGTCTGCTCCTAAACTTCTTATTTCTCCCTCTCTTCCCTCTCAAGCTCTCCAGTCCTTATTCCTTGCCCTTGACACTGCCTCTGAGTTCCTTTTTCTTTTCTGTACATAAATGTTACTGTTTAAGTTGTGGCCTTGTTAAACGGCTTACTGATTGTTTGTAACACTGTCTACTATGTTTTTGTACTTAATGACGTGGAACCTTTGTAAAAGAGCCTTGGCTCAAAGGTATTAATTCCTAGAACAATAAACTTCAAACTTCAACCTAATTAACACCTTGCTGGACATGAGGTGTGTAACACAGGACAGGATAACACTTCTTGAGGCACCACATATAAAAGAGTAGAATGTGTTGAGACTGTTAACTACAGGGCACTTATCCAGAACTACATAGTGGACAAGTCAATGTAGCCATTCTAAAGGAAAGCCTGGTGTTCTTTATTCAAGACAATATTCTCCATGACAACAGTCAGCATTTCTTTCTCAGGTGCAGATCGTATCAAACCAACATGATTGAGTTCTTTGACTGGGTGACAAGGTCGCTGAACATGAGGCTGGCATTACATGTACTGTTCCTGCACTTCAGCAAGGCATTCCAAGCAGTGACACATTTATTTATTTATTTGAATTTTGGTAACCAGGTAGGCCCACTGAGACCATGCAGTCCCTTTTTCAGTGATGACCTGGGAGACAATTACAGCACAATACAACTGACAAATACAGGGAATTATTAAAGTACAGAGAATTAACAATGATTCAAGGGATATACAGAGACTTCAAGATAGTTAACTTATTTTTTATTTTATTTACTACGCTTTTTGTCACCTGCCACCTTACATTAGCCCTTACCCCTCCACCTGCCTTGCTTCCTCAATTGCCATACCCCTGCCAACACCCCAATTTACCCCTCAGGGTGGGGCCACTACTCTGATCCAGTCCCTCTATGATGGAAGAAGGTGTTGGCTGAGACTGACATTGCGTCCCTGGATTCCTCCCCCAGGGTGGGGTTCAGGACTGGTCGGGCGGGGGAGCCGGGATAGGTCGGTGGAGAGGCAGGGAGCCATGAAGGCCAGGTGCTGGGAGAGCTTCATCCTGGTGGCTGATGAGATTTTTTCCCAGTTACCAGGGGCGGGGACGTGCAATGACATCCAACGTCTGCCCCGCCCCTCTTGAACATTCTAGCACCAGTCGCTGCGGTATCCCTAACCTCTGCCAGGCACCAGACACACTCCCCCTCACCCCCAGAGAAGGAGATCAGTCCTCAGGATGCTCCATCATTCTTTCCCCGGCCGGCCCTCTGAAGTCCCAGGTCTGTTCCCAAACCTGGGTCGCTGGTGTCTCAAATGGAAATCCAACTGCTGCACCAACAGGCCGGCCCCAAGATAGTTAACTTAATAAGCAACCATAATATTTACACTGAACATAGACACAATTGTAGTATATATACAATCTGATAACCTTGGAATGTACATATTTACAAACACATGTACAACACACTATTTTAGCATCCAAACAGCAGATGGTACAGAGAAGGTAGTGGTTAGCTAAAACAGATGCAGTGGGGAGGTTTAAGTAGATAAGAGGTAAGTTCTTTTTTGAAAAGTGATAGGGTGGGGCAGGTGAGTAAAGCGGGTGGGAGGGAATTCCAGGCAGAGGTAGCTGAGAAGCCAAATGAACGCTTACCCGATAGATGGTGTGGCTTCAGGATCGCTAATAAGGGAAGAGAAGTAGATCTGAGTGGGCGAGCATATGCATTGCGATACACAATTCCACTGAGACAAGGAGGATTAAGGAGATTAACTAGTTTGAATACAAAGCATAGGGTGCGGAACTGTAATCCTGAGTCATAATTAGGCCATTGAAGAGAATACAGGGTGTCACAGTGATGTTATTTGGAGTCCGCGCCTATGGCACATCGCCCGATCCTATAATAGATTTGACACAGCCAGGCAAGGGATGGGGGCTGAGCGGAGAGCGAGAGTGGAGCACCATAGAACAATATAGGGAGAAGGGCTGTGGAAGCAATTTTTTGACTGGCGTAGCAGATAGTAGGAGGTGGAGATGGTATAAGAGACCTAGCTTCTGGTGTATCGCTTTAGTAAGCTGTGCTACATGAGGCTCTTATGAAAAGAAGGCATTGAGGTGCATCACAAGATATTTAAAAGTTTTGACTACTTCTGTGGTGTCACCAGACAGTGAACAGATTTGGAGCAGATTGAATAGTTTAGGGGAAGGGTTGTGGAATAACAGATTTGTTCTTCATAGCCAGAATTAGGTGGTTGGCTGAGAATCAATTTTCAAGCATATTGAAGTTGGAATTAAGACTTTGGTTAAGCCAATCCATGTTCTAAGATGAATGGTATAAGACTGCATTAACAGCGTAGAGTTGCAATGATGCAACACCACAGAAGTTTGGGAGCTCATTAATGAAAAGCGAGAACAATATCGGACCACGAATTGATCCCTGAGGCATGCTATGCAAAATAGTTCTGAGGGAAGAGCGAGATCCAGACCATTTTACCCTTGCGACCTACCAATGAGATAGTCCTTAATTCACATAAGTGCTAGGCAATCAAGGCCAAGTTGATGCAGTTTACCTAGCAGAAGGTGATGTTTGACAAGATCAAAGACCTTAGTCAGGTCAACGAACACAGCACTGGTCACTAGGCCTTCATCGCTAGCTTTAAGGATATCAGCTGATACTTTGATCAGGGTTGTGGTACTTCTATGTCCCTTTCTAAAGCCATGCTAGCAGTCTGTGAGAAGTTGATGCATATCTAAGTAGGATTGCAACTGATTGTACAAAATCCTCTCTTGGACCTTAGCTAGGGGACATCAAATTAAGATAGGTTTACTTCATCAACACTTTCAATGCAGCCTGTGACTCTTACGCTCCTTTTAAAAAGCGCAAAGTCAAAGCCCTTTGCAATCCCTGGCTTTCAGATGATCTCTTATGTCAACTAAAAATCTAGAGATCGCCTCTGGGATCTGGCCAGAACCACTGGTAAAGAAACTGATATCCAAAACTATAAATGTGCACGGAGTGACTGTACCAAATTTATCTGGCAAAAGAAATCTACCTACTTCAAGAACGCTCTCATGGATACCTAGGGTAATGGGAGGGCATTTTGGAACAATATTAAAGAGGTCACTGGGAAGCAGTCAAAAACCTCCCCTACCTTACTCAACATAAATGGGTCTACTACGCTTGACCCTAAAAATCATAGCAAATACCTTCAACACTGCATTCACCGATCTCAACAGTGTTCTCCCTTCTGACTTTTTCAAGGATTATGACTCTCCCTCTCCTCCCCCAATGCCTCCTCCTCCTCCTCTAGCCACCTGCCTTTTTATTTCAAAGCAGTCAAGATGCATGATGCCCACAAATACATTACCAAAGCCATCACCAAATCCAGATCCAGCAGTGATACACTTGACCTTAAACTGCTGTCCCGCACCCATGACGAGGTGTTACAGCCACTGACATATATTTTCAACCTCTCACTTAGGCTCAGCAAGATTCCTGACAAATGGAAATCTGCCACTGTTACCCCTGTCCATAAAAGTGGTGACGGCCACTCGTGGAAACTACTGTCCGACCTCTATATTGCCACCCCTCTCCAAGGCTCTTGAACGTATTGCAGCAGATCAGCTCACAGATTTCCTGGACAAATACAATATCCTGTGCTCGCAACAACATGACCTCAGGAAAGGACATAGCACCTCATCCGCCCTACTGGAATTCTCTGGCATTCTTCACAGCTCACTGGACAATGGTCAGTTAATTGGGTCCATCTATATCGATCTGACTAAGGCGTTCGACATTGTCCGTCAACACCTACTGCTTGTGCAACTTCTGAAAGCTGGACTCTCTCCTAACTCCACTGTCTGGTTCAAAAGCTACTTGGAGAACCGGTCTCAAAGAGTAAAAATTGAAGATGTCCTCTCTGATACCAGGCCTGTTTGCTGAGGTGTCCCCCCAGGGATCCATTCTGGACCCCCTACTATTCAGCTTGTTCCTGAACTCCCTTCCAAATTCTTGCTCTGAAACAATCATCCTCTATGCAGATGATGCTGTAATTCTTGCCTCCCACAAGGATCCTAAGCCTCTACAAGACAACCTTCAGCTTGGCTTCACATCTGTTGAAAATTGGTTCTCAAATCACAGTCTGGTCCTCAATAATAAGAAAACAAAGTCTATGATGTTCAGCAGCTCTCATAACAAGCATAAGCTGCAACCCCTTATCCATCAAAACCAGTCATGGAGTTACCCTGGAACAGGTTCAAACCTTTAAATACCTTGGGATCACTCTAGACCCTCATCTAACTTACAGTGCCCACATTGACTCTGTAGCCAAAGCAACAAATACTCGCCTTGGCCTTCTCTTCTGGCATAGGCAACATCTTACCCCAGAAGCCCTGACTGTCGCTGTTTGGAGCTCTGTTGTCTCCATTATTGACTATGGGCTTATCATCTATGGCTCTGCCCCTGCTACCACTCTTAGACGCATATTCACCTCCCTCAATAAGGCCTGCCGACTTCTCACTGGATCCCACACCTCACACATACGTGCAACCTCTATGCACAAACTGGATGGCTGCAACTCACCAATCGGATAAAGTACCTAACCTGCACCATGGTAAAGAAAATAACTGTGGGCTTTGCGCCACCTGGAGTGTGTGCACTCCTACACCTTAGCAATAACCCCCGCACAACCAGGGGGTCTGAATCACAGTTCCTGCATGTTTCACGTTGTCATACCTCACAAGGTCAAAGATCTTTTGCCTACAGGGCGCCCAGCTGGCTAAATGGTCTAAACAGTTACATCTCCTCCACTCCTACCCTTGGTGCATTTAAATCAAGGCTACATCTCTCTATCACTGCCTCTAGCTCCTGTGACTGCCTCCACTAGCTGACCCCATGAATATTTCCCTAACCTTATGCAGTTCACTCTCCTATTAGCACTTGATTACCCCTTAGCACACACTTCCCCATGTTATGTCTACAATAATGCCTCTGGCTGAGCTCCTTCTCTATAGCTCTCCACCCCCTCTACTCTTCCTCTCTCTTGTCCTCTATCCTCTCTGCACCTCATCTGCTATCTCCTTGTAACCTAGCCTTCAAAACTTGTTTTATTTCTCAGATGCTTTGTAACTCTGTGTAGCTTACACTTTTGTAACCTTGTCCCATGTATTGAATCGTAATCTGACTTACATGTCTTATGTTTTGAATTGTAACCTGACATAGAACCTTTGTAAAAGAGCCCTGGCTCAAAGGTATTGTAATCCTAGCCCTAATAAATAAATAAATAAATAAATAAAATTCAGAGGATGACAACAGGAATCATGCAGAGCTTACATTGATGGAGCGATGAGGATAGTCCACAGGACCTGAATATGTATTCTCTACAGGTAGGGAGAGACAGGGATGGTGTTACTGAGACATTGAAACACATTGGTTGTATATGTATAGTCCAGGGGGGTAGCATGATCCACAGTGAGACATGCTGTGGTAGAATGGGCAACGTTATAAAGTTAGCGACGGGAGATGTGGGTGACATTACTAGGCAGTTATTCACGCAGAAGGTGCTGGATGCCTCATATGGCATACAGTTGGGAGTAGTGGAGGCAGCAACTGTCATGGCATTGAAGAATGAATGGGAGAAACACTGGGGTATACAGAAGGGCAAGGATGATGTTCAGGAGGTGTATTAGGTGAAAGGGTATCAAAACATGACAGTCACTGATTTTGCACATTAGGTGTTATAAGAGGTCCCTATCTGTTTACAACTTTAACCTGTCTATTTATGCATGCATATGAAACCCAAACACATTGTAGAGGGGTTGTGGGATAACAGATGGACCAGACACCGAACTTCAAGTTTAACACACAATTTCTGTGTGATGTTTATTCAAAATGTAGAAGATAATGGCATATCCCTTCTTTAGTACATCAGTTTGTAGTAACAACCTATGTATGTCCTTTTTCTGCACCTAGCTAGTACCTACAAACTCCCTGATCTCTGATTTAAACTTTTCAGTGAAAACCCTTCATCCCTATGATTGCCTTGTTTGCTTGGGTGGTGGGGGCTCAAAAAGAAAAAAATCAAAACAAGTTACAGACAAAGGATCTCAGTGCAGAAGCACTGATACAAGGGTTACCCCAAAGGGCATTGCTAAAAAGCCAAGTTTTAAAGAAACACAACATCACACATACTTCCATAATGTAAATCATCATGGGATATATGCAAATTACAGTGAAATTTCCGATTGGCTCAGTTTACAGCAGGAATGCATGGTGCCAATTTACATGCATTTAACAACTCAACCAACTTAATTTCTATAATACAGTCACCTAGTACCTTTATCAAAAACACCTAGTGCCATGGTACTTTCAACATTTACAGGTTTCATAAACATAAGGTATATACATTAAAGTATTTTATGACATAGTGCCATTGCATACTAAATCCAACAATGAGGACCCCAGTCTGTTGTTTTATATCAGCTTGAAGGTCACCACAATAACCTCTCTGTATGAGGACCTGGGAGGGAAAAGGAAAATTAAAGAGGACATTAGCATAGTCAAGAAAGGGAATGGTAGCAACCTTATGGACTAGAAATTGTAAAGGATAGATTAGGCTAAGAAAATAGAAGAACTGTTGCAACAGATTTAAGAAAAGGTTGGTCCTCAAGAGTGGCAGGAGCTCCCTTTCATACACATAAGCAAGGAAGCATCTGAAATACAGCACTGCTTCAACAGAACAATTCTGCAGTGTTTCCGTAATACCAGTGTTATGATGTAGAAACTAACATTGCCTTTGCTTAACCATTTGCTGAAACAACAATACCCTCAACCCCCCCAAATGACATCATCAGTTATCGAAACATTGGTCAAAAAAACAAGGGTCTGTACTGCATCTTGCTCTAATGTTTTTTTTTTTAAGTGTAGGGAAGTCACAATGTAGTTTTTCATAACCTGGACTGGTAAAACACCACCGTGGACCACAGTGCTCCACATTGGGCACATGACATCAATGCTGCTGCTAACAAATAATGTTCCTTTGTCATGTGTACTGCAGTATCATTGTCATGTACACTGGCACCCAATAACATACACGCCCACGTACGTGCACAGTGTGGTGATGCACCCTCTCAAGCACACAGCAATACATTGACACAGTCTGTACTCAGCGTCGCTATTCAGTATTCAGAACACACCAGAAACACACTGACTGGTGGCCAGCATGTGAAAAGTCTTGTTTTGTAAAGGCACATGTATATTATGGTGCAACAGGCACACAACTTAGTCAAATTCCTCCTCAAGAAATGTCACAGGGTATCATCCCATGTTTTACTTAGGCTTGAATCTGGAGAAATGTTTTTTGAGCAACTCCTCTTTAGCTGGCCATTTCATGCTGGCAATATTGGAAGGTAGTTCTGGGCACTGTATAGCTGGTATGTCAGCTAACGGGGACTACAGTGCCCTTTCGGGCTGCTCCTCTCAAGTAAACTGCATCTGCAGTTTGAAAACCTGCCTAAGGTGAAACGGCCAGAAGCTCACCCTACAAGCAAGGGGACTACTGGGCCCTTTCGGGCTGCTCCTCTCAAGCAAACTACATCTGCAGTTTGAAAACCTGCCTAAGGTGAAGCCACCTGAAGCTCACCGTACAAGCAAGGGGACTACTGTGCCCTTTCCGGCTGCTCCTCTCAAGCAAAGTGCATTTGTAGTTTGAAAACCTGCCTAAGGTGAAGCCACTCAGTGTCCCATTTTCCATTTGCTGTTTATACAGATCTGACCCTAGAGGCACCTTATTTTTCCTACTAATCCTCCAACCTACTTGTCCAATTTGCCTCTGCCTCTCTCCTGTTCTAATCATCGTTATCCCCCTCCTTGTTTCTCACTCTTAGTATATTGTTCTTAAGAAAAAAATACAAATACAAAAAAAAACACGGGTATAATTACTTAGTAGTTCTCTACCCTCTACTGCCTCTCCCATACGCTGGCCTCCCTGGTTTAGCTACCTTACTCCTACCCCAGTGATCTCGGGCAAACATGGCCCTCAGCAGTTTTGTATGGCTGCTCTCCACTTTTCTTGCTCTACTGCTTCTCAATGTATTAGCTCTGTCATCTCCAGTGCACTGCACTACTGGCGCAACCACAACACCACCCACAGATTTTTGCTTCTCCAATCTGATTGCCAATTCTCAAACAAAGCCTGCCTATCATATCCTACTATCACAGAAAGGATGTACCTACTTCGCAATCTCAGTGGCTATAAAGCATTTTCCAAAGCTTGTACTTCCTCAGCTCTTTCCTAAGGGTCAACTCTGGTTTGTTGTCCTACATGCTTCTATCAGGGGATGTAAAACTAAATCCGGGCCCCTCAGTCCACTACTCGCTAGCTGACATATCCGCAATTTCAATCAAGGGGGCTCTTTATTGCCCACATGAATATTCGAAGCATCACCCTTAACCTCCCAGATCTAGAAGCATGGGTTGAAGTCTATAAGCCAGATATTCTCTGCCTAACTGAAACTTGGCTCAAACCAGTGCTTCCTGACTCCATCTGCTCTCTGGCTATTTACTCCCTAATCTGCAGAGATAGGCCATCATCTAAGCGCGGTGGTGGGGTTGTCATTTTCCACAAAACCCATCTTAACATTGAAGTTGTACCTGTCTATGCAGCCCTCTCCTCCTGTGAATCACTACACATAATCCTCGCCCTGGGTGAAAGAAACTGCACATTATCTGTGCCTATAACCCACCCTCTGGGGGCACAGCAGGCCTACAGGAACTACTAAACCAAATCTCTGCTGGCTCTAAGCAGAATGAGGTCCTTGTACTCGGAGACTTAAACCTAAACTGGCTAGGGTCAGCTCAAAGCTCACTCATATCTCTGATACAAAGTTACAACATGCACCATCTATTAACTGAACCAACTAGAACTACCCCAACTCTGAATTCCTCCTCCCTCATTGATTGAGTACTGACTAACGTCTGGACCACATATCCATAGCGGGTATGCTGGCTGACGCTATTACAGATCATAACCCTACTTTCTGCATTTGGAGCCATACAGCAACACCTTCTCCTCCACCTTGCTATGTAACATTTACAAACTTTGCTAACCTGGATACAGAAGCATTCCTACGTGATGTCTAAAGCATAAACTGGTCTGGCATTTATTATTCCTGTGATGTTGAGACTGCACTCTGTACTTTCTTGGATGAATTCCTGGCCATTCAGGGTAAACATGCCCCCAAGATAACCTGGAGGGTGCAGGGTAAACAATCTAGATGGCTTTGCAAAGAACTCCTGGCAAAGCTATGGGAACATGATAAATGCTGGAAAAGTTCAAAGTGTCTTGGCTTCAAGCTGACTACAAGTCTTACAGAGAACAGCGGAACTTCAGCAAAAAAACAAGTTCACACTGCCAAGAGTACCTACTGCAGAAACCTACTATAAAGTTCTGCTGGGGACCCCAGGAAATTTTGGGCGCATGTAAAGACTTTCCTAGGGGCTTCTCAAAAGACTACTCCTGGAGACATGTTACTAAATGGGGTACACTGTAATGACTCAAATACCATTGCAAACTCCTTTAATCGTTTGTTCTTGGATCTATCTCCACGCACCTCATCCTTCCCATCACATTCAACTGGCTCACAGTCCTCCTTTATGACTGATTCGCTTACCCACAAACTTCCTCTTAGCAAACAGCATTCTACACCTCCATTTCTTTTCAAGAAAATATCAAGGACTGAGGTTCTAAAATTGCTGCAGTCCATCTCGGATAATACCAGCTCAGGTTCTGATACCCTTGAACCAAGGCTCCTAAAGCCAGCTGCACCTATTATTGCCTCCCCATTGACTAAAATCTTGATGTCACTCTCCTCCAGTCTGGTTCCTGACCTCTGGAAGATTGCTCACATCATACCTGTCTTTGAAAAAGGAAATCCTACTGAGATAACTAACTATAGGCCCATAGCCATCCTCTTGGTTCTTAATAAAATTCTTGAGAAACTTGTTGCCAACCTAACTAAAGAATACATGATGAAATATAACCTTCTCTCTGATGCACAGCATAGCTTTAGAAAAGGACATAGTACTTTGATGGCTCTCCTTAAATTCACAATGGCTGTGCTTTCAAATATGGATGCTGGATTATTCATGGGGGCAGTTTTCGTAGACCTTACCAAGGCCTTTGATCTTGTTGATCCCCCCCTGCTCCTTTCCACTCTCAGAAATATGAACTTCTCTCCCTCTGTAATCAGCTGGCATAGCAGTTACTTGTCAAACAGGTCTCATATTGTGAAGTTTAACTCTTCTCTGTCAGACAGAGCCATTACCAATATTGGTGTTCTCCAGGGGTCCATCCTGGGACCCCTACTCTTCTCCCTTTTCATTAATATATCACTGACTTATTTCACTCATGCTCTGCCTTACTTTATGCAGATGATCTAGTCCTCTATTCCGGCTCCAAAAATGTCTGCTGTATAAACGCTTCACTCTCGTCTGATTTCAACAACATTCAAAACTGGCTGGCAGCTCGTAAACTTGTCCTGAATGCAAAGAAAACTCAAGCCATGCTATTTGGCTCTGCCCCCAAATTCAGGATCTGTCAGACTTCCCTGATGATATGTGACTCAGGCAGCTCATTAATTGAATGTGTATCCTCCTTTAAGTACCTTGGAGTCCTCCTGGATCAATCCTTGGATTTCAATCTACACATTCAATCTGTCTGTAAGGCCGTAAACATGAAGCTGGGAATTGCCTACAAAACAAGCTATATGCAAAACCTCTCTGCTAAGTTGGCCATTGCCAGGGGTATCCTCCTCCCTGCCCTCACATATGGTGCTCCAATATTTGTTTCAGCCAATTAAACTACCCTGTACAAGTGGGATGTTACCTATAATCACGTCTGCAGGTACGTCTCTTCGTCTCCTAGGCTAAAGGACCACTGCCAACTCTACAGTGACTTGGGGTGGCTCTCCCCCTCTGCCTGCTGACTGTTCTCTCTTGACTTGCTTATTGACTCAGTAATCAGAAACAAAACTCCGTCTTCTCTTGCAATAATGCTTGTAGCCCAATCCCCCTCCTATAGACTGTGCTCGGCTGATCAGTCTCTACTCTACGTGCCAAGGTGCCAGACATCTAAGGGCTCCAGTGCCCTCTGCCATGCTGCCCCAAGTTCTGGAACTCCCTTCCCCTGGTTCTTCGTCAGAATACATCCCATCTCAGTTTTAAAAGAAAGCTTTGATCGCATCTATCTCTAGTGGACTCCTACACTTGTTTTGACCCCCCAATTCCTCTCTGCATCCTCCTCTCACGCTTACCCTCTTTCTATACCCTCCCCTCCTTTTTTCCTCCACTTGTGAAACCTATCTTATCTGCCCTCAAGGGCATTTTTCATTTATAACCCTCCTTTCTTCACCTATAACACCCTGTTGGATAGTTCCTTCCTAATTATGTTTCTTTTCTCCCTCTTTTTTTCCTGTTTTAGCTATAACTGCAATCTGCATCACTTTCTATTGTCTGCTGCCTTACCTATATTTATTGTTGCACTGTGTTATGTTTCCCATTATATCCGTCACCTTGTCAACTGCTGTTTACTCCAGTGTGAGTGCACAATGTCCTATCTGATTGTATGCAATGTTTACCATTTTGTATTTACGTTTACTGTTCAGCAATACCTGTAACTACTGTACTGTACATGGTGTTCCTGCACTGATGTAATGCACTTGTCTTATCACTCTTTTTGTACTCTCCCGGGTCGTGCCTGAAAATAGTCACTGTTTGGCTAGTGTATTCACCCGGTTAACAAAAACAAACTAAATAAGTACAGTCGATTCCACTTGTGTGCCATTCGGATGTGTGCACATTCCGTTTGTGTGCACACATTTGTCTGGTCCCGAATCAATTGCCAGTAACACAGTGTTAAATCTTTCGGTTATGCGCGCACTGAATTTGGGTTGTGTGCACTGTTTTTGCCAGTACTTAGCAGTTTCAAGGTGCTTCTGAGAGGTGTTAATTACCTTGCTTAGCCGCTGTCTTTGTTCGCGCTAGGTTCCCAGATCTCGCTAAGCTAATCAATTTAAACTGTGGGCCACTGCGTGTTGAGGAGTTAGAAATTGACTAGTTTAACTATCCTAGCTAGATTTCACACTGCTCTGTTGTCTACCCCTTGAATGCCAGCATGGAGAAGCTCAAGAGAAATGTTTTAAAACTGTTTTAAAACTTGAGCAAAAGGTCCAGCTGCTGGATAGAGCACAGGTACCCGGCATAACACGAAAGGAGTTGGCTTTTGACTTTGGCATTGATGTGTCTTGTGTTGGCAGAATTTTGGAAAACAAAGAGGACATTCTTCAAGAGTGGAGCATTGGAGCTGAAGATGAGATTTGTGCCACTGTGATGAAATCTGGTGCAGAGGTGGACGAATTCAAAATGATGAGCCTGACGTAGTACCCCCTTCAACTGCAGAAGTCTGGACAATGATGGAACGCATCCGAAGTTACGTGGACACTAGAGAAACCTCAGATTTCAGCTGGTTTTATGCTTTAGAAAAAAACTAGAATCTTTTAGTAAGAGGACAGGACGGCAAGTGCACATTACTGATTTCTGTGGCATGCCCGGACTCTAAGCCAGGACTCTAAGCGGTAATGTATTGTACTGTACACCATTTATTTATAAAGCTGCATTTATTAACATTAAGTTACTGTACTAAATTATTAAAACCTGAACATAAATTCAGCTTTATCCAGTAATGAGTCATGATTTTTAACGTGTATAACGTTTGTTTCTTAAACTATTAAACCTATGTCATTTAAAAAAAAAACACGCTTCGGTCTCTGTTTGAAAGATCCATTTTCGGTTTAGTGCATTTTCGGTTGTGTATGCAACTTCGGGAGGTCCCGAGGTTGTGCTCACAAGCGGAATTGACTGTACATACATACACACATGCATACATAAATAAATAATGTGCCCTCTCTCGTTTGCACATCATTCAGCAACTGATCCACACAGGTGTATGTCTTGAGTACTTTGACACTTTTAACAACCCATGTTTCATCATCTTAGAGAAAACAAACTTACGACGTGGCTGTCCCTTGCCTTTCCCTTTCTTTATCACTGCCTGTGCCAGATTCCGATTTTCGCTCTAGTGCAGCATTGTGAGCTGTGTCCATGCCATCATCTCATGATAGCTGAAATGTTGTCTTTTGGGACAGTACATATTCAACAACGAGTTGAATACCTCTGTGTTACCCATATGACAAAATTGCATGATTTTGTCCATCTTTGAGGACGTGAGTATCCAGAACCACACTTTTTAGGGCCTCATATGCAGGTTCCCCTTTGGTGAGGCAATCAGTGTTGATACAGTCATCATCTGTAAGTGGACCATGGTCACATTTCCAGTACTCCAACGCCACATGCCATGAGTGGTTATTGGCAGTGTGCTCCAGCACTGATATCCATTTTTCTCAAAGAATCATGTTGCTCTCACAGCAGGTGTTGGCCGACCACCAGAAGTGGTTCGGAACTGATCTGATCCGTCCCATGAGTTTTTCACAGTGTCTCTGCTTGGCAGTAAGTTTCTTGACAACAGATTTAGAGATGTGCTAGACATTGTACTGATGCTCAACACCCAGAAATGTGCTTCCCCTCATCATCAGGCATGCAATCTGGGGGTGTCGATCGGTAGCCAGGGTTTTCACAGTTATCCCCACATCCAATATGTTTCTCATGCAACGTATGAATGCATCTTTCTCCATTACATTGGAGTTTGATACCTCGGACACCTGGACCAGGGATGACTCCAGTATTGCATTGGTATACATATCCATAACTGTGTATGTGCAGTATTTCGCATTATGTCCAGGCGAGTCATACCTGCCATCTCCAATAACAGTCAATGGTTTTTCCTTCAAGGTTTCCCATGTTTCCCTTCTTTTTATTTAGCCGAGCTCTGCTGACTACTGGGAACATGTGGTTTTTCTGAATGTTCAGGTATTGGGCCTCGCATATGAAAGGGATGCCACCCAATTAGAAGAACTGTGCTATTCGACTGTAGGTGTTTCCACAGAATTGAATGCAAGATGACAGCACAAGATTTCCAGCACCCATTTGATTTATCAAGGGCTGTGAATGCCATGTGAAGTCATGGCTATTGGTGCAGCAAAAGTTGGCTACATACATGGTGCCACGTATAAAACTGTCAGTCATCATCAGTGGTAGATGACAGATTTGGCACACTAACATGCTAAGAAGACTTAGCAGTGAACTTTTTAAAAATCACAAACTTTGTCTCATTGACAATTCCATCTCTGCAGCAAAGTGAATTATCAGCATTGTCCTCTATGTCGTCATCAGTGTCTGTGTCAGAGGATAGTACAAACAAGGAATGCTGCGTTTCCATTAACTCACTTGGCTCCAAAGAAAGCGTGGAGATATTGTGATCATGGATATTTTCATTTGCAGTGCTTTGTTTGACCAGAGTGGAGGTTACTGGCGGTGGCAATGGAAGGCTGGCATCAACAGTCGAACCAGTTGTAGTAACAGACTGACCAGCATGCAAACTTGTTCCTGGTTTGTCATCGGCTCATCGTCTGTGCATTTCAGACTTTGAATTTGAGTGGTATGTATAATCCTTGTAAACATTTTCCAGGGTTCCTGGCCACTGGCATGCAAAATCATACATCAGAACACAGCACTGCACACCAATGCTGTTGAGTGTAATATCCTGCAGCTGGACCACTGTGCTTGTTTGAGGGGATGTGATGGCTTCAGTCTTCCTTACCTAATAGGGTGAAAAAGGGAATTAAATCAGTCATTCAGTTATGTCAATTTTCAAAATTAACACATTAATGCTTGGCAGAAGACACCAGGAGAAAGGACTGCTGTGTGACTGAACTTCTCTGCTGGGACTAAAGTAGAAGAACTTTTGTACTTGGACCTTTAATTTAGGGTAAAAAAACTAACATACAAAAAAAAAAGTGTGTGTTTGGGTTAACTGAACTGAATGGGTATCTGAAGAGTTATCTAGGTGTAAATCTCAGGTGACTGAAAGGACTTAACTGCTCTGTGAGGTTTAAATTACTTGTAGAAAGATCTGGTAAGTAGGGGTGGCTTAGCTAGAAGGAAGCTACATTTAAAGACTGCCTTAGAAGATTCTGCTAATAGCTTGGCAGAAGACACCAGGAGAAAAGGACTGCTGTGTGACTGAACTTCTCTGCTGGGACTATATTGCCCTCCTTCCCTCCCCTCCACCCCCCACCCAAAGCTAGTTCTATTTTTATAGGCACAGGATTTGACTGACAACAGGAACTTCCTGTTTAGGGGCAGGAAGTGAGCGATCACAGAACCACCAAGGACCCACAATCCTAGAAGGGCAAGAGTAGCTCTCCAGCCCCCTCTAGCTGCTGGAAGTCTGCCTCTGAGCAAGTAAGTGGTCTACTGAGAAATATAGGATATTCTTGTCTCAGAACAGGACAATCAGGAGCTTAAAGGGTACACAGGCAGAAAGTAAGGAGAGAGAAAAAAAACAGAGGAAAGAGTAAGGATTGCAAACAGTTAAGGGGCCAGAAATAAGACATGATTGGAGTGGTGCAGTGCAGTGGCTGTGGAGCAGCAGTCTTCCGGGAGATGTTCTGGAGGATGCGGTGTTGTCCCATCTGCAGGCACCTCTCTGGGCTGAGGGAGGAGGTTGCTCATCTCCAGGCTGAGTTGGCCAGGATTTGTGGGACCTCCTCTTCCATCCAGGGACCACCAGTGCCACTGCCGTTGCCTCAGAGGTTGCCAAGAAAGAGGAGCAGTTGGACCACAGTGGGCTCAGGGAGGGTGAGGGTGGTGGAACCCTCCAGTTGTACCTCTCCCCAATTCCTATGCCATTCTGGCAAAGTGTGGTTCCTCTACGGAGGCACCCACAGTGGAGACCAAGGAGGATGCTGGGAACCTCCACAAAGGAGACCCACAGGAGGGTGGCAGGGGACCCTGCATGGGAAGGAAACAACTCCTGGTGGGGGACTCCATTGTTAGGAAGATAGAACTGGGGGAGGAAGGGGAGAGGGAGGTAAGGTACCTGCCTGGCGCCATTGCTTGAAGGGACAGGGAGCGAATCCTCAGGATTGCTGGAGCAGCTGCACAGGGGAGGGAGCTGGATGTCATTGTTCACCTAGGGACAAATGACCTGGCTAAGAAAGGATTAGAGAAGTGCAGAAAGAGTTTGTGGAATTGGGGAGGGCCTTAGTCAAGTACTTGCCTTACGGTAACCTTCTCGGGAGGTGCTACCCATCTATGGCATAGGAGAGGCTAGGGTGTTCCGCACCATGGGATTCAATCAGTGGTTGAAAAACTGGTGTGGAGCTCAGGGATTTGGCTTCATTGGGGACTGGGGGTCCACCTGGAGTGATGCAAGCCTATACTGGCATGATGGGCTGCATCTTTTTTTTAGTTGCTTTTTAACCAGGTATAGCACACTAAGCTGAAAGCTTTTTTACAGGAGTGACCTGGGAGCACAAAGAGGTTAAGTGACTTGCTCAGGGTCACACAGTATGCAAGTGGAAGCTGTGGGATTCAAACCCAGGTCTGGTCTGCTGGATGTCACCAGATTTGCAGCTCAGAGCCTTAGACCACTGCGCTATACTGCCTCTGTCCGGGAGGGGAACCAGGATCCTAGGTGATAGGTTTAAATGCTTCATTGGCAAGCTTTTAAACTAGCCAAGGGGGGAGGCACTGGAAAGGAGTAGGAAAATCCTAGCCCCCCCAAATAATCACGGTAGTAAGTGCGGCAAACACCAACATAGAGGTGTCGATAGGGAGAAGGGCAGGGGTAAATGGAGAAAGTGACAAAGGCAAGAAGGACAGGGATGGGGCAAAAGGGAGTAAGGCCATCAGGAAATGGAGGTAATGAGTACCAATGCCGTAGTCTGGGCAACAAGCTCCCTGAGCTGATGGCCTTAATGGAAGATGGATGCCTGGATATTGTAGCAGTCACAGAAACATGGTACACAGAACCATGACTGGGATGTTAACATACCAGGGCACGTAACTCTACAGGAGAGTCAGGCAGGGAGAAGAGGGGAGGAGTAGCTCTCTGTATGTGAAAGGGATAAAAGCAACTAAACAAAAGAGTAAACAGGGAGGAGAGGAGGCACTGTGGGTCACCTTGGAGACTGGAAAGGGCACCACAATCCGCAGGGGTTGTGTACAGACCCCATGTCAGGGGGAAGGAATGGACAAGGATATGATAGAAGGCATTCTTAGAATGGCAGAGAAAGGGAGATACTGTTGATGGGAGATCTGAATATGCCAGATGTTAACTGGAGCACATTTGCTGCAGCCACATCCAAACAGGGCCATTCTTGACGCCCTACAGGTGGCAGGCATTAGACAGCTAGTTTTGGAACCCACTCATGAGGGAGCAATCTTAGACCTCATACTCTCAAATGGGGGCAGTGAGAGGATCTCAGATCTAGAAGTGGGTTGCCATCTGGGGACAAGTGACCATCAAACAGTGTGGTTCACGTTAAACTCAGCTACAGAGTCAAGCCATACAAAAGTGAGGGTACTGGACTTTAGGAGGGCTGACTTTGGCAAGATGGGAGAGTGTCTCAGAAAAGCACTAGCAAACAGGCTAGAAGGAGGCATGGAGCAACACTGGGGAATTATCAAAACTGCCATCACAGAGGCAACAAGCCTTTGTGTGAAGCAAATAAACAAATCAAAACGAAAGAAAAAGCCACTATGGTTCTCAAAAGAGGTGGCTGTGAAAGTCAGAAAGAAAAAGATTGCATTCCGGAAGTATAAGGAAACACAGAAGGAGCAGGACAGAGAGCTGTACCAGTTAAGGCAGAAGGAAGCGGGAGGAAGTCAGAAGAGCAAAGGCCCAAACTGAGGAAAAGATAGCCAACTCAGTTAGAAGGATAAAACCTTTATAGGTACATCATGACGAGAAAGACAAAGGAGGATAGTGAGGCTGAATAGAATGAACGGTGGGTGGGCAGAGGGGACAGTGAAAAGGCAGGAATACAGAACGAATATTTCTGCTCAGTATTCACAAAGAGAGAGGGAAGTGCCTAAACCAATTAACAGAAGCACTCTTGATAGGGGTCGATCCCAGTCCTTTCACAGAAGAAAGGGTTCTGCAAGAACTCCTAAAACTGAAGGTGGACAAAGCAATGGGTCCTGATGGAATTCACCCCAGAATTCTAAAGAATTAAGGAGGAACTAGTGAAACCACTGGCTACTCTTTTTAATAAATCATGGGAGGATGGTGTGGTACCCGAGGACTGGAGGAAGGCGGATGTGATTCCCCTTCACAAAAGTGGGACCAAGACAGAGGCAGGAAACTACAGACCTGTCAGTCTGACCTCTGTGGTAGGGAAAGTGATGGAGTCACTTCTGAAGGAAAGAATAGTTGAGTACCTAGAGGCCAGTGGAGCACAGGACCCAAGGCAGCATGGGTTCACAGCGGGAAGGTCATGTCAGATGAATCTAATAGATTTCTTTGACTGGGTGACCGAAGTAGTAGACCAGGGAGGGGCTGTGGACATGGCCTACCTAGACTTTAGCAAGGCATTTGACACAGTCCCACACAAAAGATTAATAGTCAAATTAACCAGCCTGGGAGTGGGTCCCAGGGTGGTAGCCTGGGTAAAACATTGGCTGGACAACAGGACACAGAAGGTAATTGTAAATGGAGTCCACTCTGAAGAAAGAGGGGTTACTAGTGGGTACCGCAGAGTTCAGTATTGGGTCCAGTCCTTTTAATGTCTTCATCAGTGACATTGCAGAGAGACTGGAAGGAAAAGTATGCCTTTTGCAGATGACACAAAGATCTGCAACAGGGTTGATACACAGGAGGCGTGGAAAGGATGAAAAGGGACTTGGCAAGGTTGGAGGAATGGTCAGAAGTATGGCAGCTAGATTCAATGCAAAGAAGTGCAATAATGCACCTGGGAAACAAGAACCCAGGGAAGAATACACAATGAGTGGAGAGGTAGTAGCAACAACAAAAAGGAAAGGGACCTGGGGTAATCATATCAGATGACCTTAAGGTTAGCAAGCAATGTGAGAAGGCAGTAGGGAGGCTGGGGTATACTGGGATGTATAGGGAGAGCATCATCAGCAGAAAACAGGAAGTTGTTATCCTCTGTACAGACAGTTGGTGAGACCCCATCTGGAGTACTGTGACAAGTTCTGAGACCCCATCTCCGCAAGGACATAGACAGGACAGAGGCAGTCCAGAGGAGGGCAACTAAAATGGTGCAGGATCTGCAAGAGAAGCCGTATGAGGAGAGACTAAAGGAGCTTAATATGTATACCGTTGAGGAAAGAAGGGAGAGGGGGGACATGATAGAAACTTTTAAGTACCTCAGTGGAATCAATAAAGTCCAAGAGGGTAGCATCTTTCAGAAAAAGAGACTTGCAAGAACAAGGGGACACAATTTAAAGATAGAAGGAGGGCGGTTCAGGGGCAATGTGAGGTCAGAAGAGTGGCAACTGGGATTTAATGCAAAGAAGTGCAAAATCATGCACATAGGGAAGAGAAACCCTGAAGCCACTTATAGGCTGGGAGGGGAGTTGCTAGCAGTCACAAAGGAAGAAAGAGACTTGGGCATCATCATCACTGATGACCTGAAATCATCCAAGCAGACCTCTAAAGCAGTAGGTAAGGCTAGGGGGGTGTTAGGGTGTATTAGTAGGGGTATCACAAGTCGTAAGAGGGAGGTAATAATCCCTCTGTACAAGACATTGGTTAGGCCCCATCTGGAGTACTGCGTGCAGTATTGGAGCCACACCTTCACAAGGACATTAACCAAATTGGGCAGTCCAGAGAAGGGCAACAAAATGGTGCAGGGACTGCATCAGAAGACATATGAGGACAGATTAGCGGAGCTCAATATGTATACCCTTGAGCAAAGGAGGAGGAGAGGTGATATGATCGAGGCATTCAAACACCTTAAGGGCATAAACAAGGTGAAAGAGTCTAACATGTTTAAATATAAGAAAAATAGCAGGACAAGAGGACACAGCATGAGATTAGAGGGAGGCCGATTAAAGGGGAATGTGAGGAAATTATTTTCACAGAAAGGGTGGTGGATGCATGGAATGGCTTACCACAAGAAGTGGTGGCTATGAATACAGTGCAGGGCTTCAAACAGGCATGGGATAGGCATAAGGGAGCAATACAAATGACTATGAATAGATAGGTCACTGACAGAGCAAAGGCCGATGGCACATTTATAAGGTAGAAAAAGGAATGGGCAGACTGGATGGGCCTTGCGGTCCTTATCTGCCGTGAACTTCTATGTTTCTATGTTTCTAAGTATTATTTCACAGAGAGGGTAGTGGATGCATGGAACAGCCTTCCTGAGGAGGTTGTGGGGTCTAAAACTGTGGGAGAATTCAAGAATGCATGGGACAGACATAAGGCAATTCTTGTGGGGGGTAGGAAGAAATAGGCTGTTGGTTAACTAGGATCTGCGGCCTATCCTGTAGGTAGGGAAATGGGCAAACTAGATGGGCCTAGCGGTCCTTATCTGCCATCAAAGTCTATGTTTCTATGTTTTTATGTTTCTATGTTTCTATCTCAGCATTGCCTCACAATATGTGTCCTCCTGAAGACAAAATGGTTAGCATATATGGTGGGAATTAGAAGGGATGAGGGAACTGAGACACAGAAACATAGAAACTGACAACAGATGAGGGGCAAGAGGTCAATCCACCTGCCCTTTTATGATATCCACTGCAGAAGCAGCAGATCCTACTTCATCAAGGTATGTAACTGCACTTATGAATAATTACAGTGCCCCATGTGTTCTGCCATGCATTTTTTGAATCCACCCACAGACTTTGGACCATGTACCTCTGCAGGGAGACTGGTCCATGACTGCAACACCCTTGCCATGTACAAGTACTTTATCACATTACCCCTTGTTGTACCACCTTTCACTGTCATGTCATTTTCTCTTGTTCTACATCATTTCTATTTGAGAAAGATGTTGCTGTCCCATACCTTTTTTATAACTTTTTGGTTAGTTTAAGATGTGTATCACATCTCCCCTCTGACTCTGCTACATCAGCGTATACATAGTGAGCACGTGCAATCTCTCCTCGTATGGACTTTGTTTGGTCAGTGTACAATTTTTGCTGCCTGTCCTTGAACTACCTATACCCTGTGTACGTCCTTTTGTAGCTGCAGCCTCCAGAACTGGACACAGTACGCCAAATGAGGTCTCAACAAACATTTGTACACTGTCATCATGACCTCTTTTATTCTGCTTGTGATACTTTCCCCCAGTGGCGGCTCTACACCAGGGCCCGCCAGGGCACGTGCCCCGGTAAAGAAATGCTGTGCCCCAGTTGGTGCCCCATATGGTGCAAAGCTTCCCCCATAGTAACAATATATCAGTGCCCTGGCTGCCATCGGTTGTGCCCCAGCTGTGCCCTGGTAACCATTTGTGTCTAGAGCCGCTACTGCTTTCCCCCTGTGCATCCAGGCACACAAAGTGGCTCTCCCAGCAGGGTTGGTACATTAGTTTGCCCACCATTGTGTAATCAGAGATTATTACCACCAGATATCTTTCCTGTCTGTTGGCCGTTAGTAATTCCACACCAATAATGCAATCTTCCCAACTTTGCGACAATGCATTTATTTGCAGTGTTTATGACTGAATCTTACCAGCCACACTCTGGACCATTACTCCAGTGTATCTTGGTCCTTTCTCATTTTTTCAACCCATCCCACAATGTATATTAAATTGTGCATGTTTGTGTTGTCTGCAAAGAGGAATTCTTTCCCTTCTATCACATCCGCAATGTCAGAAATGAAGACGCCGTGACCAGAACTGATCCCTGTGGCACCCTACTGAACACCCAGCATTCCTCTGATTTTGTTCCGTTTACCACTGTCCTTTGTCTTGTACCTCTCAACCAACTTGAAACAGCGCGTACCACTTAATGACTCAATCCCAGGCTGCATAACGTCTTCACAAGACTCCTGTGTGGAACTGTGTTGAATGCCTTGCTGATATCCAGGTAGGCCACATCCACTGCTCCCCCCTGATCCACTCCCTGGTCACACAGTGAGAGAAACCCATGTGATTTTACAGCATCACCCTTAATTACTTCGACACTATAGAGTGAATCCCATCTGCTGCCATTGAACTGTACACCTTAAGTTTTGTGAGTTCCTTAAGGAATACCTCCTCCCTAAATGGACTGTTGTCCACATCCCTTCCAATCGTGTTTCTCACCTGTGGTCTGTCTGCTTCACCTTCTTTTGTGAGTAGTTAACAAAAGAATTTGCTCAATATTGATATTTAGTCCTGCTGTCCCTGTACACCCTCACTGTCATCTCATTTCGGTCTTGCAAGACGCCATACTGGTTTTCCTCATTTCTGTAATGTTCCTACACAAATTCAGGTTCCATTTCTTTACTTGTTTACCTGTTGTTTCATATGTGTGTACCTCTTCACTCCTGACCACCCTTTCCTTCCTTTCTCTACTTGTTTAATATAGATACACTGGCCTGTCCTCCTCCTCCTTCTGCATTTTCTTTTATTTCCTGAAAGTAACCTTTACTGACCTTATGTTACTGGCCACTGCCTTTTAAAACCATGGTTGATTTCTTCTACTGTTGCCTGCACTGATTTGTCGAGCACCAAGGTTTGTCACCTCCTGCATGTTACCCATTACATGGTCACAGCCCCACGCAAGTCCCACCACCTTTCTCACAGTATCTTAGTGGTTTCCTGTCACATGCCCCCATTATACTGAGCTATGCTCTCCCCAAGTGCGGAACCCCGTGTTCGTTTAGCTTGAACCCTGTTGCCGTACTGCTGTCAGTCCATACTGTGCGATGAGCAGTGGAAAACAGATGTTTACCCACTCTGACATCTGTGATTGTGCCCCCGTTGGTAGGTACTCATTGCCATGGACAAGCAACAACTTCAAGAATGTCACGGAGCTTTCTAATTGTCCAATGCCCCTTCCCAGCTACCTGAAATCTGACTGCAACATTAATATCTGTGAATTGTCCACAGCCAGGTCATTATTCATGAGATGGACAATGACATCCAGCTCACCACTCCTCAATACTGACTTAGTGATTCTGTTGATGGGCTTCACATCCCTCCAGCACAGTGGGAGGAGGTGGACAGGGTTCTAGTGGAATCCATCCACACTATGGCACCTAAAGGGGAGGAGCTGCTGGTAGGTAATTTCAGCATGCCAGATGTGGATTGGAGCATCCCAGCTGCTGTGTCAGCCAGGAGCATGGTCATCTTGTACCCTGTGCAAGGGGCAGGCACCAGGCAACTAGTGCCACAGCCCACCAGGGAGGGTGCAGTTTTGGATCTGGTACTCACCAGTGTGGACAGAATTGAGGAAATCAGGGTAGACGAACACCCAGGATCTAGTGATCATCGTACAGTGTGGTTCAGCATAAGTACAGTGGTAGATTCAAGCCACACAAAAGCAAGGGTCCTGGATTTCAAGAGGGTGGACTTCAGTAAGATCAGGATATGTCTCAAGCAGCCCGGCCCATCAGCGCAGTGGTTGGTGTTCCACTTGCAACACCAGCGACCTGGGTTCGGGAACGAGCCTGGGTCGTCGGAGGGCCGGCCAGGGGAAGAAGGATTGAGCATCCTATGGACTGCTCTCCTTCTCTGGGGGTGGGGGGGGTCTTTGCGATCGGTGCGGAAGTGACACCTAGCTGAAGCTGGGTGTATCGCTCTGTGCACCAATGCATGGATGAGGAGGGGAGGGGCTGGGGCAGGACAGATGCAGGCATCATTGCACGTCTCTGCCCCAGCCAATAAGGGGAACAAAAAAATCCTCCTCATCAGACGTCTCCAAGACGCCCTGCTTCTGGCTTCGATTAGCCACCTGGCCAAGAACTCCCCAACTAGATATATTCCACGGCGCCAATTCTGGTGGTGGCACGTGCCTCGCCTCATGGGGGGTAAGCCTGGGAGGACCAGGGACAGTGAGTGGCCGATTAGGCGGTGGAAGCCGTGGAGCGCCGTGACTAGGGCAGATCTACGACGGAAAGATGAGGAGACAAGAAAGAAGGGTAAATATGAAAAAAAAAAAGGATATGTCTCAAGCATGCTCTGGCAGGGAGAGACAAAAGGGGAGGAGTGTAGGAGCAGTTGACCTATCTGAAACATGCCATAGTGGAGGAAGAAAACCTTTGCATTAGGCAAGTAAACAACGGCAAGAGAAAGCCACTATGGTTCTCAAAGGCAGTGGACTAGAAGGTAAGGGCAAAAAAGATGACTTTCAGGAAATACAGCGAAACACAGCAGTAGGAGGACAGGGCACTGTATGTGGATAAACAGAGGGAGGCAGGGAAAGCAGTCAGGAGTGCAAAGGCACAAATGGAGGGAACAATAACACAGGAGTTAAAAAAAATAGGAGACAAGACCATACCTCTCAACTGTCCCTGATTTTCAGGGACGTCCCTGATTTTGCCTCAAAATTTTCCTCTGTCCCTCGTAAAATGTGTGTTTTTTTTGACAGAATAGTGGGGATTAAAATCACAAATTAATGTCAAACATTAAAGTTAAAGACTTGTTCTTCTTCAGATAATGCATCTTAACACACATCCCTTTATTCTATCAGCTTTCTGAGTGAATAGTACCAATTTTTAAGATGTGTCCCTGATTTTGGATCTTTGTCCCTGATTTTTTTAAGCTTTGTCCCTGATTTGTGAGGCAAGAAGTTGAGAGGTATGGACAAGACATTTATAGGGACATTACTGAAGAAGCAAAACCAGGGGTGGGATAGTAAGACTTCAAGGGGTAGAAGGAGAGTGTGTGGAAGGGGACCTGGGAAAAGCATCCATACTGACAGAATATTTTGGTTCTGTATTCACAGAAGAAGGTGGCGAGGGACCACAGTTAGGCAACATGAAGAAATATGGGAGGGAGATGGACACAATGTTCATTTGTTTATTTAAATTATTTTATTGAAGTCTTTGGTAACCAGGTAAGTGCACTGATCCAGGGGAACATTTTCAGGCACGACCCGGGCCACACAGGCGGCAGTTAGAGAGGTAGTGACAAGTAATACAATGAGTACAAGCCATGTGGATAGACAGACATCATTGGTGCATAAAGTGGAAATACAGACATCATTGGTGAACAAAGTAACATAGGAAAGAAAATTAACGAGAGCTTGAAAAAAACAATCAGTACATCATGATAAGCAACAATTATTATACAATTATTTACAAAGGTTAAGTGCATGATGTAAAAAAGAAAAAAAAAAACATACAAGATAATTGCCAAGTGTGGGAGCCTGAGAAGCAGGTAGTGAGGGATGTAAGAAAGGAGTACAAAGAAATGAGAGAGGGCAGGGGAGGCCAAAGCAGCCCAAGAGGAAAAAGCCAGAAAGGTGGAGGTGGGGTTATCCAAGCTAGCAGCAGCATGCGGCCTCATCAAGCAGCCAGGATTTGAGATGTGTCTTGAAAGTGATATGGGAGTCCAGAGAGTGGGTGGGCATGGGGATTCTGTTCCACAGAGTGGGAGCAGCTACAGATAACGCTCTGCTACCCATAGCCGAGGAGACTTTTGGGATATCCGGGAGGGGGACTGAGGACACATGCAGACACCTGGAGGCAGTTCTGCTCTTGAGGAGAGACATGTGAGGGGAGGTTTCTGTCCAGGAGGCAGCCAAGCCCATAATCAAATCTGCAGTGTAGTGGGAGCCAGCCAAGGGCCTGGTAGAGGTGGCAGTGGTGAGTGGAATATGGTGCCAGGAGAGTGAAATTACATATGCTGTTGTACGTGGAGCAGAGGCGCTCATGCAAGGCTGAGGATGTGTGTGAGTAAATATAGAAACATAGACTTTGACAGCAGATAAGGACTGCTTGGCTCACCTAGTCTACCCATGTCCCTACATACTGGATAAACTGCAGATCCTAGTTAACCAACAGTCTATTTCTTCCTACCCCCCACAAGAATTGCCTTATGTCTGTCCCATGCATTCTTGAATTGAAATAGGGGAGCAGTAGTCAATCAAGGGTAGCAGGTTGCCTTGGGCAATGGCTAAACGGGCTTCTCAGGTCAGGAGTGACTTTATCTGATAGGCTGCATCAAGTTTCTGGTTAATACGGTGGATAACAGAGGAGATATGATCGGAAAAGGAGAGGGATAGTTCCAGGATAACTCCCAGATATTTGAAAGTTAGTACATTTTCAAGTACAGTGCTGTCTGGTGAGACTACTGAGAGGGTGGACCCAGACTTGGCAATCTTAGATAGGAAGGGTTTAGATCCAAATAGCATGGATTTAGTTTTTGAAGCATTAACGATTAGGAGATGTGAATGGAGCCAGGTGTGCACTGCAGAGTAGTTATTGGATAAAACCCTGCTTATATTCTCAGGAGCCTTGTTACTAGTGAAGAGGACAAGGTCATCTGCATAAAACAGGGCATCACAAGTGAGACAGTCAGAGGGAGAGAGTTTATAAACAGGGAGAATAAGAGTTGGCCCAGGAAGGAGCCCTGGGGTACACCGGTAGCAACTGGGAGGGCAGGAGAGGTAGAAGGTCCTACACGTACTGTCTGAGATCTATCTGAAAGATAACTTTGGAACCACAGCGTGGTCTCAGTAGAGCAGCCAAGGGTGCAGAGGGAGGAGAGCAACAGGGTGTGGTCAACCAGGTCAAAAGCTTTCGCCAGGTCGACAAAGATGGCACCCATTGCTCTTCCAAGGTCCATGTTCCTAAGAATATGATTGGTAAACAGGGCGAGGGCAGATGTGGTGGAGTAATGTTTACAGAAGCCATGTTGCTGTCTGGACAGTAGGTTGTGTGTGTCATTATAATCAGACAGTTGTCTGTGGACAATCCTTTCTAGTAGTTTATTAAGGTGGTGGAGCAAGGATATAGGCCGATAGTTATCTTAGGATAGCGGGTCACCAGTCTTAAAAATTGGGACCACCATGGCATGCTTCCAAGTGCTGGGCACCGAGGAGGTAGTCAATGCCAGGTTAAAGAAGCAGGTGAGTGGTTTTAAGATGGCAGGTGATATAAGTTTAAGCATGGCAGGGAAAAGACCTTTGCTGCCCAGGCTGCCCTAGCTAGGCAGGCTGTTCAGCAGTTTGGCAGTGTCCCTGGGGGTGATGGTCCGGAAGAAGAAAGAGGTGAGGGGAGAAGTTTGAGGGGTATGGTGAGGGGATGAAGAGAGACCAGTGATCACCAGGGTGGCAGCTTGCTAAGGAGGGCAGACAGGTCTGTGACTTTTGTATTGAAGGTCTCTGCCACAGCAACGGGGTTGGCCAGACATTCGGAGGGAGTGTCCAGGTGAATAATGGGGTTATGAGTTCGAGGGTTGAGTAATGAGCCAACCTCACCTCAGAAGTGATGGGGGTCACCAAGACTGTCCCTTTGTTTGCCCTGAAGGAGGAAGAGAATGTCTGGGTGATTGAAATTATGGAAGGAGAGTAGTTTGGGGGTGAGTGCTTGGTCTTAGAGGCCCAGAACAAGTAGGTTGGGGTGTGATCGCTAATAGCATCAGACAGAGTTCCTGATAGGAGCACCCTGTCCTCTCTGTTGCTGATTACCCAGTCAAGAAGTGTATGTATTTACGGAAGAGTGAGTCATAAAAAGAACTCGCTAAATTGAAAGTGGACAAGGGAATGGGACCAGATATTTCCTACAATATTAAGGGAAATACAGGAGGTGCTGGTGGTACCACTGGCAGCCATGTTCAATGAGTCACTCGATACGGGAGTGGTTCCGGAAGACTGTAGGAGGGCAGATGTAGTCCCTATTCACAAAAGTGTCAGTAGGGAGGAGGCTGGAAACTACAGACCAGTGAGCCTCACCTCGACAGTAGGTAAGATTGTGGATTCACTACTTAAACAAAGCATCGTGGAACACCTTGGATCCAGTGGAGCACAGGATCTGAGGCAGCATGGATTACCAGTGGGGAAGGTCATGTGAAACAAATCTAATTGATTTCTTTGATTGAGTGACTAAGGTCGTGGATTGGGGGGGATTGGAGGATGTAGCCTACCTGGATTTCAGTAAGGCCTTCAATACCGTTCCATATAGAAGACTTGTGAACAAGCTGGGCAGCGTGGGAGTGAGTCACAATGTGGTAAACTGGTTTAGGTACTGGCTGAGTGATAGAAGATAGAGGGCTGTGGTAAATGGTACTCAATCTGAGGAAAGGATGGTGACCAGCCGGGTGCCACAGGGATCAGTCCAGGGCACATTCCTGTTTAATGTTTTCACAATTGACATTGTGGAGGGGCTGGAGGGGAAGGTGTGCCTATTTGCAGATGACACTAAGATCTGCAACAGGGTGGACACTGGAGGAGGGATGCAAAAAAATGAGGGACATAGGTAAACTGAAGGAATGGTCCAGACTGTTGCAGCCGAGATTTAATCTGAAAAAAGTGCAAAATCATGCATGTGTGGCACAAGAACACAGGGCAGAAATTCATGTGTAGCCCCTAGGTGGCGCTATCCCAAGGGCTACTACCGCTGCCTGCTTGGCTACTAACAGGTTAAGGGGCCTGATTTCTGAAACAGGTGCCTCCACCCAGAGGTCAAGATTGGTAGTGGTCAAACTAGCCTGGGCACAGCCCTCCGGGACACTGTAACCCCCCTCTTTCCCTGCTAGTGGCCAAACCAGTACACAATAAGTACCTTCATGATTGACACTTACCACCAGGGCTGATGTCTCCAGTTCGAACCTGAGGACCCCTTGTAAAACAAGGTGAGGCAGCACAAATTACAGCAATAATACCCCAAGCACAAACTAGCAACACTGTCTGGTTGAATTGCAGAAAAAGAGTAGCTCTGATTTATTCAGGGGGCTATAACAAGGATGGGGGGGATAATCAGGTTAATTTGCTTACTGGCTCTATAAATCACCCAGCTGTGCATGCAGTCAGAGTCCCTAACAGTCACACTCCCTGGGTACCCAGGATGGAGGAAAAGGCTAGCCAGGACCATTGCCCGGGGTAGGCCGGCGTTGCAGCTGGTTGGTGTCCTGTGATGAAAGAAACAACATGCACACTACCTAATTGTAATCCAGAGCCGGAGGGCACAGTTTGTGGAAACAAAAAACAGCAAGATAATCAGATGACACAGGGGAAGGAGCTGGATGTCATTGTCCACCTAGGGACAAATGACCTGGCTAAGAAAGGGATTAGAGAAGTGCAGGAAGAGTTTGTGGAATTGGGGAGGGGCCTTAGTCAAGTAGCACGCACGGTAACCTTCTCGGAGGTGCTACCCATCTATGGCATAGGAGAGGCTAGGGTGTTCCGCACCATGGGATTCAATCAGTGGTTGGAAAACTGTGTGGAGCCTCAGGGTTTGGCTTCATTGGGGACTGGGGGTCCACCTGGAGTGATGCAAGCCTATACTGGCATGATGGGCTGCATCTGTCCGGGAGGGGAACCAGGATCCTAGGTGATAGGTTTAAATGCTTCATTGGCAAGCTTTTAAACTAGCCAAGGGGGGAGGCACTGGAAAGGAGCAGGAAAATCCTAGCCCCCAAATAATCACAGTAGTAAGTGCGGCAAACACCAACATAGAGGTGTCGATAGGGAGAAGGGCAGGGGTAAATGGAGAAAGTAACAAAGGCAAGAAGGACAGGGATGGGGCAAAAGGGAGTAAGGCCATCAGGAAATGGAGGGTAATGAGTACCAATGCCCGTAGTCTGGGCAACAAGCTCCCTGAGCTGATGGCCTTAATGGAAGAGGGATGCCTGGATATCGTAGCAGTCACAGAAACATGGTACACAGAGAACCATGACTGGGATGTTAACATACCAGGTACATAACCTACAGGAGAGACAGGCAGGGAGAAGAGGGGAGGAGTAGCTCTATGTAAAGGAAGGGATAAAAGCAACTGAACAAAGAGTAAACAGGGAGGAGAGGAGGCACTGTGGGTCACCTTGGAGACTGGAAAGGGCACCACAATCCGCACAGGGTTGTGTACAGACCCCATGTCAGGGGAAGGAATGGACAAGGATATGATAGAAGGCATTCTTAGAATGGCAGAGAAGGGAGATACTGTTGATGGGAGACCTGAATATGCCAGATGTTAACTGGAGCACATTTGCTGCAGCCACATCCAAAACAGGGCCATTCTTGATGCCCTACAGGTGGCAGGCATTAGGCAGCTAGTTTTGGAACCCACTCGTGAGGGCAATCTTAGACCTCGTGCTCTCAAGCGGGGGCAGTGAGAGGATCTCAGATCTAGAAGTGGGTTGCCATCTGGGGACAAGTGACCATCAAACAGTGTGGTTCACGTTAAACTCAGCTACAGAGTCAAGCCATACAAAAGTGAGGGTACTGGACTTTAGGAGGCTGACTTTGGCAAGATGGGAGAGTGCCTCAGAAAAGCACTAGCAAACAGGCTAGAAGGAGCGTGGAGCAACAATGGGGAATTATCAAAACTGCCATCACAGAGGCAACAAGCCTTTGTGTGAAGCAAATAAACAAATCAAAATGAAAAAAAGCCACTATTGTTCTCAAAAGAGGTGGCTGTGAAAGTCAGGAAGAAAAGATAGCATTCCAGAGTATAAGGAAACACAGAAGGAGCAGGACAGAAAGCTGTACCAGTTAAGGCAGAAGGAAGCAGGGAGGGAAGTCAGAATAGCAAAGGCCCAAACTGAGGAAAAGATAGCCAACTCAGTTAAGAAGGGGGATAAAACCTTTTATAGGTACATCAGCGAGTAGAAAGACAAAGGGAGGGATAGTGAGGCTGAATAGAATGAACGGTGGGTGGGCAGAGGGGGACAGTGAAAAATCAGGAATACTGAACAAATATTTCTGCTCAGTATTCACAAAAGAGGAGGAGGAAGTGCCTAATCCAATTAACAGAAGCACTCTTGATAGGGTGGTCGATCCCAGTCCTTTCACAGAAGAAAGGGTTCTGCAAGAACTCCTAAAACTGAAGGTGGACAAAGCAATGGGTCCTGATGGAATTCAACCTAGAATTCTAAAAGAATTAAGGGAGGAACTAGTGAAACCACTGGCTACTCTTTTTAATAAATCATGGGAGGATGGTGTGGTACCCGAGGATTGGAGGAAGGCGGATGTGATTCCCCTTCACAAAAGTGGGTCCAAGACAGAGGCAGGAAACTACAGACCTGTCAGTCTGACCTCTGTGGTAGGGAAAGTGATGGAGTCACTTCTGAAGGAAAGAATAGTCGAGTACCTAGAGGCCAGTGGAGCACAGGACCCAAGGCAGCATGGATTCTGGCGGAAGGTCATGTGGAGACGAATCTAATAGATTTCTTTGACTGGGTGACCAAAGTAGTAGACCAGGGAGGGGCTGTGGACATGGCCTACCTAGACTTTAGCAACGCATTTGACACAGTCCCACATAAAAGATTAATAGTCAAATTAACCAGCCTGGGAGTGGGACCCAGGGTGATAGCCTGGGTAAAACATTGGCTGGACAACAGGACACAGAAGGTAATTGTAAATGGAGTCCATTCTGAAGAAAGGGGGGTTACTAGTGGGGTACTGCAGGGTTCAGTATTGGGTCCAGTCCTTTTTAATGTCTTCATCAGTGACATTGCAGAGGGACTGGAAGGAAAAGTATGCCTTTTTGCAGATGACACAAAGATCTGCAACAGGGTTGATACACAAGGAGGCGTGGAAAGGATGAAAAGGGACTTGGCAAGGTTGGAGGAATGGTCAGAAGTATGGCAGCTAGGATTCAATGCAAAGAAGTGCAAAATAATGCACCTGGGAAACAAGAACCCAGGGGAAGAATACACAATGGGTGGGGAGGTAGTAACAACAACAAAAGGAAGAGACCTGGGGTAATCATATCAGATGACCTTAAGGTTAGCAAGCAATGTGAGAAGGCAGTAGGGAGGGCTGGGGGTATACTGGGATGTATAGGGAGGCATCATCAGCAGAAAACAGGAAGTTGTTATCCCTCTGTACAGACAGTTGGTGAGACCCCATCTGGAGTACTGTGTCCAGTTCTGGAGACCCCATCTCCGCAAGGACATAGACAGGATAGAGGCAGTCAGAAGGGGCAACTAAAATGGTGCAGGTCTGCAAGAGAAGCTGTATGAGGAAGACTAAAGGAGCTTAATATGTATACCCTTGAGGAAAGAAGGGAGAGGGGGGGCATGATAGAAACTTTTAAGTACCTCAGTGGAATCAACAAAGTCCAAGAGGGTAGCATCTTTCAGAAAAAGAGACTTGCAGGAACAAGGGGACACAATTTAAAGATAGAAGGAGGCGGTTCAGGGGCAATGTGAGGAAGTATTATTTCACAGAGAGGGTAGTGGATGCATGGAACAGCCTTTCTGAGGAGGTTGTGGGGTCTAAAACTGTGGGAGAATTCAAGAATGCATGGGACAGACATAAGGCAATTCTTGTGGAGGGTAGGAAGAAATAGTCTGTTGGTTATCTAGGATCTGTGGCCTATCCTGTAGGTAGGGAAATGGGCAGACTAGATGGGCCTAGCGGTCCTTATCTGCCGTCAAAGTCTATGTTTCTATGACACACTTTTGATTTAGCTATATATTGCAGGGAGCTACCCTGGTGTTTACTCATGATTCCCCAAGACTGGACACAGGAGGGACGAAAATTGAGACAGCAGGTGACCTCTGTGGGGTGCCAGGAGAAGCAGAGGGCTGATCCCTGGGCCAGTCTCTCATCAATGGCTCTTCTCTGTGCAGTAGGATAATCTGGGAGGGCCCTCGTGGCAGGGCTCGGCTGCATGGACTAGCTACTGATTTAGTTCGTTGGGTGCTGGGTTCAGCTTCCAGCAATCAGCATACAGTTCACACAACAGGGGAACTAAATCGCAATCCCTATTCAGTACACAACACATTTATATGCCAGAAAATATTACTGTACCAGGCAAAGTTCTCCTCAGTCATGATCGCAATGTCCCTTCTCAGACTGAGAGCTCAGACGTAGCTGGAGTTCCTGAAGGCCGATCGCGTTTAACAAAATCTTTGGTCTTCTACAGGTTAAGCCTGGTCTCAGTTCAGTAGCTTGCTTAAAAGCACACAGCTCGGATTTAGTCTGAAACAATTCTCTCTCTCTCTCTCTCTCTCTCTCTCTCTCTCTCTGTCCTCTCAGGGTAACAGCAGACTTACAGGCTTCAACTCAGGCCTCTCCACAATTCTCCCACTCGAACTACGCAGTTCACTGCTCGACTATCACAAGCTGCTCCTCTCTCAGCTTCCAACTCAGATCTGGCTTGCCAGCAGACAGCTTGGGGCATTTCCCTTAGATCCAAAAGGTTCAATTGGTCAGTTCAGCTGTCAGTCACAGTAAGAGCTCCCTCTTCTGTTGCAAAAAGACACCAACAGTCCCAAACTACAAATCCCAAGCTTGTAATCCACACAGCCTCTTCAGTTGCAGGCTCCATTTTAGAGTCCCCTAGTACTGATTGGTCCAATTCAGCAGTTGGTGATTTTTACACCAGCTGGTTAGCTAACGATAAAGCTCACCTGAAGACCAAAATTAAGGCCCTGAACCTCACTCAACTCATTGCTGATCCCACCAGACTCAATCACAAGACACAAAACCACTCATTACTTGATTGGGCTCTCACCTCCCACCCACACAGGATTCTAAGCGCAGGCCTGCTTCCTGTTTCCATGAGCGATCATCACATGGTCTTCCTGATCAGGAAGGTGCACAGCCCCCCTGCCCCCCAGCAAAATGCTGCGCACCAGGTCCTATAACTCCCTTGACCTAGCATCTCTCCTGTCGGACCTGGGACGTGTAAACTGGTCTTTTATCCCTGAGGCATCCTCCATTGATACAGCCTTTGATGCGTTAAAAACCAGATTCCTTAAAGTCTGAGACAAACACGCTCCCCTGCAAACAAAAAGAGTTAGAGGGGCCCACCTCCCCTGGATCACAGCAGATATAATCAGAAAATGCCACTCCAGGGACCACGCCTGGAAAGCACATAAGAAATTGGGCACACAGGCTTCCCTCATTACCTACAGAGCCCTTCGTAATGCATGCACAAGCATCATCCGCCAGGCCAAAAAGAACTATTTTCTATCGGTTTTTAGAAAAAACGTTAACCACCCAATGAATTTCTGGAAATCACTCAAATCTCTACTCCCCCCAACTCAACCCCCACCCCGACACTATCAGCCCAGGGCACCCACATCTCCGACCCCATCTGCGTGGCTGAAGCCTTTAATACCCATTTCTCCAGCTGTGCAGACAAGCTCCTATCCTCCCTCCTGTACATGCACCCCGGGTCCTCCTCACTGTACCTGCCCTCCTCAACCTGCCCCCCCCAGTCCTGCCATTCTCATTCTGCCCAGTATCCCAAGCAGAAATCTTCAGCTCCCTTCAGGTCCTGAACCCAAACAAAGGCAAATGCCTTACGCCCCTGGATGCCAAGATGCTTTTTTCTGTCAGGCCCAGCCATAGCCACCCCACTTCCTGCCCTCTTCAACCTCTCTTTCTTTCTGGGCAAGTTACCAATGGCCTGGAAAAAGGCCACCATCATACCCTTGCCAAAAGGGGGTGACCCCTCCTCCCCAGGCAACTATAGACCCATCTTCCTACTCCCTATCCTGGCCAAATTACAGGAACGACTTGTCCTGTCCCAACTGACTCCATATCTGGGTGCCTCCTCCTTCTTCACTCCCTTCCAATCGGACTTCCGCAAATCCCACTCAACCATCACCTCCCTACTACGAGTCACTGGTGACATTCTCATCGGTATGTACAATGGACACATCACCTCGGCCATCTTCACTGACCTAGCCAAGGCCTTCGATACCGTCTCTCACTCCCTGCTCCTTTCCAAACTCACAGATGCAGGGCTCTCCAATCCAGCCACTGCGTGGTTCCATGACTACCTAGTGGGCAGGAAACAAACAGTCAAAATTGCCTCACACACCTCAAACCCCCTGCCAGTTACTGCCGGTGTCCCCCAAGGATCAGTCCTAGGACCACGGCTCTTTTCCATTTTTCGAAACGACTTTCCATCAGCATGCTCCCACTCCTCCATCCTGATGTATGTGGATGACACTGTCCTGTATGCCTCTGGTCCCACAACATGCAGCGTGGCAACTCTCCTACAGGAGGATTTCTATGCCATCCAGGAATGGTTCAGGTCAAACCAGTTATTTTTAAACCCTTAAAAAACCTTGTCACTAACATTCGGCTCCCAACAAAGACTCTCCCGCCAAGCCCCCTGCCCCCCTTTCAAAACTTTGGACAGGACTACCCTGGACAATTGCACTCGCTTCAGATATCTAGGCATCTGGCTAGACCAGCACCTAGATTTTACCACTCACATCGACTCCTTACACAAGAGGCTGCTCCCCAAACTTGGAGCACTATACAGAAACAAAAGCTGCCTCACCTCACAAACAAGGCACGCTATTGTCCAAAAAATGATTCTTCCCATACTCGACTATGGCGACATAGTATACACTATCGTCCCCGCATCTGCCTTGGCCAGCCTAGACACCCTGTTCCACTCGTTCTGTCGCTTCATCCTCGACTGCCCACAATCCACACACCACTGCACCTTATACAGCTCCCTAACCCTGCCGTCCATCCATGATCGTAGATTAATTAACTGCACTAGGTTCGCAGCCAAATTTTGGTCCCTCTCCCTTCCCCCCTACCTGTCCTCTACCCTCTCCCAACAACCTCCACCTGCTTACTTCCTCAGAAGCATGTACCCCAGACTACTCCACGTCCCATTTATGCGCACAACCGAAGGCCAGGCTGCTTTTAACTACTGAATTCCACAGATTTGGAATGCCCTACCAGCCCCCATAAGACACGCACCAAATCCCTACCATCGCAACCTACTACTCAGAGCACAGTTCTCCTCCAGCTGTTCCTGTTTCAACTAACAATTTTACTATTATGATGATGAAGCCTAGTCGCATATTAAATGTACTCTACCCTCCAACTTTCTCACTGTATGTATCTACCCCTGTCTGTAACTTCCTGCCAAATGTATGCTAGGCAGTAAGCCATTGCATTCCAATATTGTACTGTCTATGTATGAAATTCCATGTTATGTATTGGGTCTTGGCCCCCAGGTCGCATCTGGACTAGAGCATGTTGCTTAGTATGCCTTCCTAGTAAAACTTGTAAATAAATAAATAAATAAATAAAATGGTGGAGCCAAACAGAACAGTCCTTGCTGCAAAGAAAGCAGGTTAGAACAAACTACATTATCATTACTACTCTAAATGATTACCAGCAATTAGTTACATCTTTCAGTAGGGCACCCTCTGCACGATTAGCGATGGCAGAAATGGAGCAAATATTCAGCAGCCCGGGCAGGACTCGAGCAGGGAAACACTCAGACCCCCCATTCAGATTAATTATATCTGCAATCAGGCAGCACTTAAAGAGACAGTACATGGAGGCTTTAAAGCTGCTCACTGGCAACAACAATCGAACAGCTATAATGCCGAACACCAGGCGGGCAGAAAGCATCTAAGCAAGCTTATGGAAGACTTTTCGGGAACCCCCATTTGTAGGGGGGTTACACATGATGGGGATGGAAGAAACTGATGGTCAAGATACAGGAAAGGGATTAGGAGGTAATAATATCTGATGACCTAAAGGTGGCTAAACAATGAGGCAGGGCTGTGGGGAGAGCCAGTGGGATGCTGGGGTGCATAGGGAAAGGTATCACCAGCAGGAGGAAGGAGGTGATGATGCCACTGTACATATCATTGGTGAGGCCTCATGTGGAATACAGCATCCAGTTCTGGAGGCCACATCTCCATAAGGACATAGACAGTGGAGGCAGCTCAACGAAGAGCAACAAAGATGGTACAGGGTCTGCACCAAAAGTCATATGAGGAGAGACTGGGAGACCTCAATATGTGTAACCCGTAGGAGAGGAGAGACGGGAGATTTTATAGAAACCTACTAATATGTAAAAGACATTAATAGGGTACCAGAGGGTAGCATCTTTCAGAAAAGGAGATGTCCAGGAATGAGGGGGCGTGACTTGAGGTTGGAAGGGAGTAGAGTAAGGGGTATTGGGAGGAAATATTTATTCACAGAAAGGGTAGTGGATGCATGGAATATACTCCCAGAAGAGGTGGTGGGGGCTAACACAGAGTGGAAATAAAGCATGCTCGGGACAGGCATAGGGGAACCTTAGCAATAGGAACAAGGAGGTACTGCTGAACATCAAGTAGGATTTGCAGCTTTTTCATTAGGCATAGAAAATGGGCCGACTAGATGGGCATAGCGGTCCTTACCTGTCATCAATTTCTATGTGTCTATGTTTCAATGAGCCTCCTGGTAGTCAGTTTATATCCCTGTCCTCCTCACTACCGGTCCACAACTCCACTTCATGCACTATGTAGTCCACCATCACTTGTACCTTCATCTTCCTTCGTGGTCATCTAACATCCACCCTTGGGGCATCATTTTTGAGGTACCGCTAATCCTACCTGGACCCAAGTTTGGGAGACCCTATGGGGCCTCACCGTTCATCGTAAACAGCATCGGACACAATTATGGGCCCATAATAACATTCAGATTGCAGCCTGATGCCACATTTCAACCACCTTCACTACAGTACATCATGGCTAAAACAAATCTGTTTTGTCTTTCTGGTTTTGTGTGTCTATGCCTGTGGAGTTGGAGAAGAGCAATCTGGGGTCCAGTGAACACCATACAGTATGGTTGATGGTACAGACAGTAGAAGAATCAAGCCACAGTAAAGCTAGAGACTTTCAGTTCAACAGTGATAACTTTACTAAAATGGGTGAATCCCTCAAGAAAGCACTGTTGCAGGGTGAGGGAGGTAGAGTAGAGGTACAGTGGGAGAACCTCCGGATAGCCATTACAGGGGCAACAAGCCTTTGTGTGAAGCTAGTGAACAAAGCCAGACGAAAAATAAAACCATTATGGTTTTTAGAAGAAGTGTCAGGGAAGGTTAGAGAGAAAAAACTAGCATTCAGGAAATACAAGGAAACACAAAGGGAGGAGCACAAGGAACTGTATCAGGCAAAGCAGAGGGGAAGCGGGTAAAGCAGTCAGAAGTGCGAAGGAAAAAACACAGGCAAGGATAGCCCAGACAGTGACGGAGGTGGAAAAACATACTTAAAGTACATAAGGGAAAGAAGAAAGGGCAAGGGAGTGGTAGTAAAGCTTGGGGGAGGGGACAGATGTGCACCTGGAGAAGAATGAGATACTGAACAAATACTTTAGCTCAGTATTGGCAGAAGAAGAGGAGGGCGACGGACCAAAATTAACAAGTAGACACACACTGTAAAAAGGGGTGGACACCAGTCGATTCACAGAGTAGAGAGTCCTAAAGGAATTATTGAAAGTGAAGGTTGATAAGGAAATAGGGCCAGACAGGATACATCGCAAAATACTAGAAGAGCTCAGAGAGGTGATACTATCACCAGTGACAGCCTTATTCATAATTTGTTGTAGGAGGCAATCGTAACAGCGGACAGGAGGAGGGCTAATGTGATACACCTTCACAAGAGTGGGAGCAAGGTAGACGCAGGTAACTATAGACCGATCTGTTTGACCTCAATGGTGGTACAGATGATGGAATCACTGCTAACGGAAATTAAAGGAAAGAACTGTAGAATATGTAAAAGCCAGTGGGGCACAGGACCCAAGGCAACATGGATTCACAACAGGAAGATCTCATCAAACAAATCTGATTGATTTGTATGACTGGGTGACATGGGTAGTACATCATGACAAAAATTGTTGTCGAATTCAAGAATGTATGTGACAGACTGAGGGAAAAAATAGTGGTAGGAAGGAGGAGGTAGGCTGCAGATCAAATAGGATCTGGAGCTTACACAGTAGGGTAGTCTGGTCCCCAGCTATTCGGGCCGGTCGTTCAGCACATCAGCCGAACACTGGAATGAAAACAGAAGATAGCAGCCCATCATGCACCCACACATATGAATGCATGCTTGGCCGCACGGTTGAACACACAATGCGGTGCATCCTTGCCAGGAATTTGCATGCGTGCTGCCACCACATGGGAGGGTGTGTGGATTGGGGGGGGTATATGTGAAAATTAAACAAATGGATGACCTGATTTGGGTTGCATGGTTCCCTGCACACCACACAGACCTGACACCAGCCTTGTGAGGCAATCCCATGACGTGCAACTAATCTGATGTTGGACCCTTTTAACCCTCCCATGGGCCTGCCATGTGTCTGCTTCCCCACCACAGCAAAGGGACATGGAAGGGTGACAAAGACTCAAAGCAAGGTGGACAGAGATCATGGCCACAAGTGGATGGCTTAGCTGCATATTTGCTGCCTGTGTGGTGATCATTGCAGGTGACACCCCTCTCCCAGTTTCAGGAAACCACATAATACATAATTTTAAAGAAATTGGTCACATTACCTGCATTTGTGTCATCCCTGCCTGTCCACAGAGGAGGAGGTGGAAAGATGGCTGGAACGGCACCTTCACGTAAATGAATGCACTTTGTTTTGTCAGAGCCTTGTGAAACAAAAAAATTACGAAGTCAGCAGGACACATTTAAGCAGTAATGTACGTAAACCAACAGAACACTGTATAGGAAATACAGTAGGTACTTATTGTTTGACGTACTCTCAGGTAAGGCACAGAAATCCTCCTGCTTGAAGTGATTGGAGCACACCACATGATTTCTTGGCCCCACAAATGTCAGCATATCAAGGTCTGTTTTCCCCAGTGCATGGGGCCACTGATGCTGCAATGAAGGTTCCTGTGGGAGCCTATGGCAGGAAACGTGCCGACCATTACCACATCCAGGTGCCATACAGGTTGGCACGTTTTGTTTTTGGATCATTACTGTCTCCGCCGTATTAAGTACAGACTACAGCAAGGGCTGTAGAAGCATCAGATTAATTAAAAGAAATAAAGGCTGTGGTGTCCTAATGTCATCTGGTTTTATTTGGTGGTACCAACAGCCAATACAAAACAGTTGAGATTCAATGGGAAACAGGGCATATGGTAGGGTAAGCTGGTACAGGAGTGCCCGGGGAATCAATATTTCGAATTAGAAGTGAGCCTGGAGACACATAGGGAAACGTCAGAAATACATAACCATAACAGAAGCATCCTGCTACTGCATCATAAATTTACCTAATTTGCCCTCCTGTATAGCAGCTGGCTGTCGGAATTCTGCCTCCATAACCAGCATGGAAAGTGTCCTGCAGTAACACGGTGGTGATGGTGAAGGAAGAACCATGCAACGGCACACCTCTGTTTCCATGTACCAACACCATAAAGTGGTAGCTGTCACTGAGAAGTGTTGATTTGTGTGATACAGATCAAATGTGATGCTGGCTTCTGTAACAGTGTTAGTAACCACAAACCAATGTAGTTCACCATTGCAACAATATGGGCTACAATACAGACTTGAAAAACATTTTTCAGAATATAGGTTGGACAACAGTGGCCATCACTCCTTGACCCATAGAAAGCCTTCAGTAGTAACTACACTGTGAGTCAGAGAACACGGCAGGCTGTCGGCCCCCCTGCCATGGAGTAAAAAACAGACAGTACCACATGTGCCACCACAACACAGGATCATTGACAATGCGTGACCCACTGACACTTGAATAACACCCTGCAAAATTAAGCATGCTGAAAAAAGTGTCAGGAGACAGGCATGTCAATGTCTGTTCCTGTACGGAAGTGGAGTTGCAGTGTCTGTGTTTCTTGAGCACAGAGAGGGACAGAGAAATCAAATGGAACAGGGAGATGACAACGACAAGGTGGGTTCAAAAACACCATGACACAATGCCCACACCATGTGTAACAAAAGGCAGGGGACTGGTGGTGCAGCACATAACCAAATGTAAAGACTACGGGGAGTAAAACATTCCTGACTGCTACTCTTGTTATCTGTACTGATATTGCCTGTGTAAATAGTACCGTGAATGTCACAGTAATGTGGCATAGCACAAATAAGGCAACTGTGGTGTGACAGTAACATGAATGTTATCCTGATTGGCAGCTCTGTCATTGAACTACTGCCATGACTGCCGCGGAATGACAATTCAGCTTTTAGCAGTGTCATTAAACAGTCATGAAGCAGTGTCTGGCCACAGGACTGTTTCTCTGCTCTTGGTACTGTGTCTTATGCCCTGCAGCTCGAGGATCCACATCTCAGCTAAACTGACATAGCATAGGTACAACTTATTGCAGAGCACAGCAGGGATGTCATATGAGGCATCAAAGTTTGTGTGAAAAATGCTTTGGCCACGAGACACGTGAAGGTTCAATAAACACAACTGCATTTTAATGAAGGGTTTCATTCATAAATTCACAATACTTAGGGACATAGACTTTGACAGCAGATAATGACCACTTGGCCCACCCAGTCTGCCCATTTCCCTACCTATTGGATAAGCTGCAGATTCTAGTTAACCAACAGCCTACTTCCTCTTACCCCCACCAGAATTGCCTTATGTTTGTCCCATGCATTCTTGAATTCCCCCACTGTTTTTGACCCCATGACTTCCACAGGAAGGCTGTTCCATGCGTTTACCACCCTCTCCGTGAAAAAATACTTCCTCATGTTGCCCCTGAACATATTGCCACTAAAAGTGCCATAAAAATTACATTCCAGGGTTCCCTTTACAATTGACAGTGAACAGCTCGTGACTGAAATGAGCTGAGAGGCACTAAATGAGCATGTTTCCCATAAGGCATTGCGCAATGTGCATGAGCACGTCTTCACTCCACATTTCAAAACATTGCAGCACAGAGGAAACATGGCGAGGTGGACCGCTACTGTGCAGGGAGCAATATGACTTTTTCAGTGTGCACATTTAAACCCATAACTGACATACAGAAAGCTGGGATATGGGTAAACCGCAGTCAGGTGGTGGGAAGAGTGCAAAGAAATAAACAAAGCAGGTTAGATACTGTTCTCCTTTAAAGCAGCAGTGCAATGAAAGCAGGCAGAAAAAATTACCCTAACTTTTTTGGTTATAAAAAGATTCCAGGCATCTTCCAGTTTTATTTGGTGGTAACATTTTCTAGTTCCATCAAAACCGGAGCAGTTTGTAAACATTTCAATTTATTTTTGCCTTTTTTTTTTCCAAGAAAAAAAAGACGGCTGCCACATTTGGCTTAAAAATAGCATTGTAGACCTGGCAAGTGTTGGGTCTGAGAAAAAAAAAAAAAAAAAAAACATGATACACAACATGGGAAGTACTTAGAAAAGTGGATTTGACTGGTACGCAAATATTTTTATTACCTGTAGCTGAAACTAGCTTTTTGGAAAAGCATTTTTTGTTGCACTGCTGCTTTAAGGATGTTTATGTCACCCGAATAGCCCAGCGGCTGCACGTCGTACTGCCATACAGGTGACCCAAGTTCAAGAGCAAGCTCAGGATGCTGTGTCGGAAGGCAGGCCTAATTGCAGCAGGTGCCACTCGGCAGTGTGCAGAGGTTGGAGAGGGATGGGGCAGAGCACCCGGTGCCGCAGCAACCCCTGTGGTAGGCCAGGGGAGCTTGCTCCTTCCACAGGACGTTATTGCATGCATCCAAGGCCTGAAGCGGCTACACCATGGTAAGGGAAGAGAAGCGGGTGGGGAGAAAACCTATGTATCATCTCTGTATGAGAGCCTGGTTCCATGTCTACCCTAAACTGTATCTTACAGCCTCCCCCTGGAGCCCCTGCCAAAAGTGGGAAGTCATAGCAGGGGCGTAGCTACAAGGGTGCAGAGGGTGCAGTCGCACCCGGGCCCATGAGGTTTGAGGGGCCCAAATCATAATTTTGATGTCTATTCAAAACCAGGGGGGGCCCCTATAACAAACCCCTGCACTCAGGCCCTCTGGGAATTTGCTACGCTAGTGAGTCATAGGAGATGTCAGGGGTGGCGTTGGACTTGGTGGAGACTGGGGGTCAGTGGGCAGAACAGGGTATATTCCTAGGATCGGGGTATATTTAAGCAAAGACGATGAGAAGTCAGTCCTTTCTGAGGGACTAGTGGCTGACTGGGGCCACCTCCTTCTGGGCGTTCTTTAATTAAAGGAAATGACTGACTTCGAAGTTGTTTTACTATTTTTTAATTACTTTTAGATTTTGAGCAGAGTGGCACCAGCTGTGCGAGCCACACAGTGTCAGTTGGCAGCTGGATCGGTCATTTCTAAGATGCCAGAGAGTCTTGACTGATCCAGTAGCCAATCAGGAGCCTGGCTAAACTCATGAATATTTATAATCCTGGAAATCCTGGAAAGATGAAAGTGGAGATGTGGTAGGGGCCTGGTAACCCCCCCCCCAATCTGTCTATGTTTGTGATTTGTCTAATATGGATGTAGTATGAATGCTTGTCTTCGTGTATTTGTCCTTTGTGTAAATAGTAAGTGATAGACTGGCCATCTATTGCACACTATTGGGATACCTTTATTTATTTATTTATTTATTTTTGTGTTGGGTACCCCCTCCCCCCCATTTATGTTGTCCTTATCCTTAGGGAACTCTTACTTTATTAAAGTACGACTGACATCCTTGTATTACACTTTGTAAATACCAAAATAATCATAATAGTACCAGAATGATAGCTCAATATTTCCAGTCACTCTGTCATCCTGTAAATCGCTGTGTACTGCTTGTTTTTAACCCGAAATTAGGTTTGTACAGACGAGCTCCTGCTTTGCTGTCTTGTCATTTGTATTTGCAAAGATTTATTTGACTGCAGTACAAGCGAGGGGTACAGAGACCAGAGTGATATTTTAAATACAATCCTGGTGGAAACAGTTCAGGGAAGCTGTAGAATAACCTACCAGCGTTTGTTATAAGCTGCTGGTACGGTCTTTTACTGTCTCCCTGCACGACTGTTTCTTTTGTATTGCCGTTGTTTGTGAAACAGAACGCAATCTTTAAGCGTTTTAAGAGAATTGGCAGTGCTTTGGGTTCTGAAGTCTAGGGGACATCAAAATGGATTCTTTTCTGTAAAAATTCAGGGTTTTAAGCCCTGTTGGGGATATTTTAGTATCGAGTTAAAAACGCCACTGAACCACCCAGCTTGCCTACTTCTTTAGACCGGCTGGTCACTTTCTTACTTCTTTTATGCAGGTAAGCTGGGGGCGGTCCTTGTCGGCGTTCTAAAAACTGAAATAGTGATCTAAATTTATCCAAAGGCAGATAGTGATTTCTAACACTATTTACATTAAAGCATTATGCTAAAATCCTATCAAATTTGTTCATAATAAATTTTATTTTGAGAAATACATTAAAATATAATTTGATTGATGGATGGGCGGACCAATTCATTAGTCCAGCCCCCTTTATATGTTAGTCAATGTATGAAGCTATTCAGATTCAAGTTGGGTGTTGACCTGATAACACCTAGGAGTTTAGGATGATTGCTACTCCTGTGTATTATGGAACTGCTGATACTTTGACTGCTGGAACAAAGCCTGTTATGTAAATTTCAAGATTTGTTTTGTGTTCGTTATTTTGGTTGTACAGTTCGTTTAATTTTTTTTTGTTCTTGTAAATAAAATATCCTTGCAGGACTTTTGAAATACTACAGCTCCTGTGTCAAGTGTCCATTTGTTAACCCACAGCCTCCCACATTGGTGTCAGCAGTGGGATCAGTTGGTCGGGGTTGACTAACTGGAGGGACCTGTACCAAGGCCCTGGTGGACTTCTAATGCTACAGGAAAGAATGGACATCGAGCAGATGGACCAGCAGAGGCTTCTTGGAGTGCATATCAGGTCGGTGACTTCAAAGTATCAATTGCCCTTGCTCCAAGGCCTGGACCCGGTAACTAGAAAGAGGAACACAGATAAAGCAGAATCCAGGATGGAAGACAAGAAGGTGGAAGGGTTGGCTCAAGCTAGTCAGGGTGTAGAAGAAGAACACCCCCCTGAGGAGCCCCAGGACTTATTAAAATGGCTGTGTACACGACAAATTGAAATGGAGAAACAAAGAGATAGAGACCGAAGAGAATATGAAACCAGGTGGTAACACTATTATGAACACTGGTATAAAAAACACTGGTAGACTAGGAAGGGGGTACAACCCAGACATTATATGTCATGAGTGTAAAACCAAAGGACATATTGCATGGTTTTGTCCCAAGAAGAAACCCGAACAAATACATCTTGCCCTAGCCAATTGGGGATAGTTCATGGTACCTGTACAAATAGGACAACCTTTAGTTACTGGCCTTCTTGATTCAGGGAGTAAACAAACATTGGTGCAACCAGAATTGTTATGTATACCACCATCCCCAGGAGGTTCTACCACTGGGGTAACATGAATACATGGTGATACACATTATTACTCACTAGAAGAGACAGAAATAACAATACAAGGACAAGTGCAGAATATGAAAGTAGGAGTTGTACCTAACCTTCCAATTCCCATAGTAATCGGGCGTGACTGTCCCACTTTTCAGAACCTTAGTTCTTCTAACATTTGTGCTATGGTGACCAGATCTCAGACCACATCCATTCAGAATTCATATACTTTGGAAGATTTCTTCCCCTTTGATAAAGAAATATATGGAGCTATAGGGAAGGACAAGAAGACCAGAAAAAGGAAGAGAAAGGAGAAGAATAACTGGACTTTGAACACAAAAGACACTGTGAAAAATAACTATGATGATGGCGTTATGTAAGATGTAAAAGAATATGATAAAAATACTTTTGCAGAATTACAGAGGGGGCTGATTCTTTACAAATTTTATTTTCACAGGATAAGACTCAAGGGACCGGAGACAGGTGTCAAATAGATAGGTTATAGTACAGGATATGTACTAATCCCAAAACTGGTGAAACCATTGAGCAGTTATTGGTGCCTAGAAAGTACAGACCAATATTATTGAGCCTTGCCCATGATATTCCGATGGTCGGACATTTAGGTTGGTACCTTGAGTAGACTACTTCATAGATTCTTTTGCCTGGCATACATGAGCAAGTGGCTGAATACTGCAGAAGTTGCCCAGAATGTCAAAAAGTGGCAACAATTGTAAAGAAAGACAAAGTGCCTTTGCAAACTATGCCTTTGTTTACTACCCCCTTTCAAAGAATTGCTATGGATATTGTGGGACCTGTACAAAAGAGTTCTAAGGAAATCAGTATATACTAGTGGTTTGTGACTGTACAACTAAATATCCAGAGGCTGTACCCCTTCGAACTGTCACCGCCCCTAGAATTGCTGAGGAACTAGGTAAAATCTTTAGTAGAGTAGGTATCCCATGTGAAATACTTACAGACAGGGGTACGAATTTCTGTTCACTGGTTTTGAAGCAGCTCTACCAGACCCTAGGGATAGAAGCTATACGTACCACACCATGTCATCCCCAAACAGACGGTCTGGTGGAATGCTTCAACCAGACTATGAAAAAAATGATTCTGAAATTTGTCCGGGACGAAGGGAGACAGTGGGACATTTACCTACCTTATCTAATGTTCGCCTATAGGGAGGTGCCACAAGCATCAACCGGATTCTCGCCGTTTGAGCTATTGTATGGTAAAAAGCCTAGAGGACCTTTAGATGTTGTTAAAGAGTGGTGGGAGGAGGAAATTAGGACTTCCCAGAACAAATGTCCCCTTGAGTATTTACAAAACTTAAGGGAACGAATAAAGAAGTACATTCAACGGGCTCATGCTGTTAATCAAAAACAACAGCTAGTTCAAAAGATACAATAAGATAAAGGAACGTGTAATAAGGACTTTACGGAAGGGGATCAAGTATTGTGACTGCTACCCTCATCAGATAAATTTTTGATGAAGTGGAAGGGCCCCCATATAGTTCTAAGGAAAATTGGTCCTGTTACTTATGAAATAAATGTACATGACAAAGTTAATACAAAATGTATCTACCATGCAAATCTCCTGAAACCATGGGTAGAGACGGTGCCAACCTTATACGGGGATGTCTACCCGGAGGATGATAGTAGTGAATTGGACGTAGCTTATCAAAGATTGGAAATGGAAGGGGATATTAAGGAAATTAATATAAATCCTGACCTAACCCCCCAGCAGACTGCTGAACTATTAACTATATTGAAATATCATGAAATAACCTTTAAGGGAACTACTGGAAAAGCTAAAGATACGACACATAGTATTTTGGTTACCTAAAATAGTCCCATTCATCAAAAACCCTACCGTCTACCTGAAAGGGTTAAAGAATACGTTATTAAGGAATTAAGAAAGATGCAAGATATGGGAATTATCAAACTTTCCCATAGTGAATGGAGTTTTACTTTGGTGGTTGTAAACAAAAAAGAGGGTGGGGTGCGTATATGTCTAGATTTCCGACGTCTTAACTCTATTTCCAAATTTGATAGTTACCCCATGCCCTGTATAGACGACATTTTTGATCATTTGGGCAAGTCCCAGTATTTCACCACAATAGACTTAACGAAAGGATATTGGCAGATTCCCCTGGATCTGGACGCACAAGACAAAACAACATTTAGTACACCCCTTGGCTTATTCCATTTCACAGTATTAATGCCCTTTGGGCTACATGGTGCTCCTGCTATATTTCAAAGGGTTATGGACAGAATTCTTGCTCCTCATGCTGCGTGTAGCGCGGTGTATCTAGGTGATGTGGTGATATTCAGTCCTACGCTGGAGGAACATTTACGTCACCTATCGGAAGTCTTGTCTGCCATTTCTAGGACTGGACTTACCATAAACCCTGGGAAATGTACTATGGGGATGCAGAAAACAAAATACTTAGGATTTCTTATTGGAAAAGGGTATATTAAACCAGAAGTAACTAAGGTTAATGCTGTTGCCAACTGCCCCAGACCCAAAACAAAGAAAGATGGCCTTCCTGGGACTAGCGGGGTATTATCAGTGCTTCATCCCCATCTTTTCAATGATAACTGGCCCTTTATCTGATTTAACAAAGAAACACAAGCCTGATAAAGTAGTGTGTACCATAAAAGCTCAACTTGGTTCTTCACCGTACTACATACACCTGATTTTACACATCCTTTTATACTGCAAACACACGTTTCCAACTGGGGTATTGGGGCTGTGTTAATGCAGTGCATTAATGAGGAAGAACACACTATCATCTATATTAGCTGAAAATTACATGAACGTGAAACCAAGTAATCCACTATTGAAAAGGAATGCTTGGCGATCAAGTGGGCTATTGAGGCCCTTCGATTTTATTTATGGGGTACTGAATTCGAGATTTGGACAGATCATAATCTGTTATGTTGGTTACACAGCATGAAAGATAGAAATCCACGAATTATGTGGTGGTATCTCTCACTACAATCTTACCGTTTTGTAACAAAACATCGGAAGGAGGGGGTTACAAATGGAAATGCTGATTACCTGTCAAGATACGGAATAGGAACAGTGAGCATCTATCTTCAGACCCCGGGGTAATGAAGAAAAAAAATCTGGAAGAAACCTGTCTTCCTCTTACTTGTTGAGGTTAAGGTTTGTTTAGGGACCCCGGGGTGGAGCCATGGAGCCATGGAGAGGGTGGGCTTTGGCACCATCTCTCAATTATAGGGAGATCTGATAGCTAAGAAAACCCAGAAATAAAAAAAGGGAGGGTTTTGTCAAAAGGGGGGAGGAGTATGTGGTAGGGGCCTGGTAACCCCCCCCCCATCTGTCTATGTTTGTGATTTGTCTAATATGGATGTAGTGTGAATGCTTGTCTTCGTGTATTTGTCCTTTGTGTAAATAGTGAGTGATAGACTGGCCATCTATTGCACACTATTGGGATACCTTTATTTAGTTGTTTTTTTTTGTGTTGGGTACCCCCCCCCCAATTTATGTTATCCTTATCCTTAGGGAACTCTTACTTTATCAAAGTAAGACTGACATCCTTGTATTATACTTTGTAAATACCAAAATAATTATAATAGTACCAGAACAATAGCTCAATATTTCCAGTCGCTCTGTCGTCCTGTAAACCACTGTGTACTGCTTGTTTTTAGCCTGAAATTAGGTTTGTACAGACGAGCTCCTGCTTTGCTGTCTTGTCATTTGTACTTGCAAAGATTTATTTGACCGCAGTACAAGTGAGGGGTACAGAGACCAGAGCGATATTTTAAATACAATCCTGGTGGAAACACTTCAAGGAAGCTGTAGAATAACCTACCTAGCGTTTGTTACAAGCCGCTGGTATGGTCTTTTACTGTCTCCCTGCACGACTGTGCATACGTTCGTTTCTTTTGTATTGCTGTTTTTTGTGAAACAGAACGCAATCTTGAAGCGTTTTAAGAATTGGCAATGCTTTGGGTTCTGAAGTCTAGGGGACATCAAAATGGATTCTTTTCTGCAAAAATTCAGGATTTTAAGCCCTGTTGGGGATATTTTAGTATCGAGTTAAAAACGTCACTGAACCGCCCAGCTTGCCTGCTTCTTTAGAGTCGGATGGCCTCTTTCTTACTTCTTTTATGCAGGTAAGCTGGGGGCGGTCCTTGTTGGCGTTCTAAAAACTGAAATAGTGATCTAAATTTATTCAAAGGCAGACAGTGATTTCTAAAACTATTTACATTAAAGCATTATACTAAAATCCTATCAGATTTGTTCATAATAATTTTATTTTGAGAAATATATTAAAATATAATTTGATTGATGGATGAGTGGACTAATCCATTAGTCCAGACCCCTTTATATGTTAATCAATGTATGAAGCTATTCAGATTCGAGTTGGGTGTTGACCTGATAACACCTAGGAGTTTAGGATGATTGCTACTCCTGTGTATTATGGAACTGCTGATACTTTGACTGCTGGAACAAAACCTGTTATGTAAATTTCAACATTTATTTTGCGTTTGTTATTTTGGTCGTACAGTTCGTTTAATTTTTTTTTGTTCTTGTAAATTAAATATCCTTGCAGGACTTCTGCAATACTACAGCTCCTGTGTCAAGTGTCCATCTGTTAACCCACAGCCCCCACAAGGGAGCACAAGCTCTGTGGGAAAAAGGGTGTTGATTACTTTTACAAAGTATTTTGCACTTTGTTTCTTCAGGGCTTACATGGTCTGTTTCTAGGCTTGTTTGACACTGTGCAGTTTTTGTTTACATTGTTTCATAATGTCAAATAATCTGTGTGGGAACAGTGGGAATTGACATAACGAGCGAAGCGTGAGAATCAAAGCACACTTTGCAGCACAGGGAAAGTAATAAAAAAAAATTCTGAATAAAAAAAAAAAAAACATGCCAGAATACTGGATGTAATTCAGTAGGAAACACAAACTGACATGATTTTTAAGATCGTTTCCAATCACTGTTAATGTTGTCGAGTTTTGCTGTCCATCTTGATGTGTCAGCCTTGATAAGTAGCTAGTAAAAAAGACTTGACAGAGGGGGCATGATGATATGTTAATGTACCAGCTGGTGGGTTTGAGTCTGAGGGAAAGCTGAGGGCTTCAAGGACCAGAAGATACATTGATATCATTTAGGAGATGAGTCAAGAAAATACTTTAACCTGACTAGCAGATGGAATTTTAATACGAACATATGAAAACACCAGCAGAAACGAGCCATCACGGTCTATCTAGTCTGCTCGAGTGTGCAGCTCTCAGACAAATTTACTGGAGCTGCCCCCCTCCCTTTCTCACATAGAGTATTCCTCCCTCCCTCCCTTCCCTCACATCCCACCTACTCTTCTTCTCACCTGTTATAACTCTCCCTTTCACTCTGTCCCAGACCCTTTTAAAGCTATCCACTGTTTTCGATGATACCACCTCCTCCAGCAGTTCGTTCCACTTGGATACCACTCTTTCTGTGAAATAGTGTCTTCTCATTTCCCATTTGAATCTTTCCCCTACTAATTTTAGATTGTGCCCCCAGTGGACCCATTCCCTCTGAGATCGAATATGTCATCTGTACTAACCTTGTTTATACTTTTAAGGTACTTGAAGGTTTCAATCATGTCCCCCCCTCCCCACTCTTCTGTCCTCCAGGGAATACATATTGAGCTCCTACAGCCTCTCCTCAAAGGGTTTGTCCCGCAGGCCCTGGATCATTTTAGTTATCCTATGTTGCATCCCCTCCAGTAATTTGATATCCTTTTTCAGATATGGGCACTAGAAATGACACACAGTACTCTAAGTGTGGTCTCACCAATGACCTGTACAATGCCAAGATGACTTCCCCTTTCCTGGAGGTGATTCCTCTGGCGATGCATCCCAGCATCCTGTTGGCTTTAGCTGTTGCTGTACAGCAATAGGCAGAGTGCGTCAGGTCCCTTGTGATGATTACCCCTAGGTCCTTTTCCTACTCAGAACTGGACACTTGTAGCCCTCCCAGCCAGTATCTGGCCCCTGGGTTCTTAGCTCCAAGGTGCATGACCTTGCATTTCTTGACGCTGAATCTCAGTTGCCAGACACCTGACCACTTTTCAAGCCTAGCCAGGTCCTCCCTGAGCTCCTGTCTCCCCTCCTCTGTGTACACTCTCCCACAAAGCTTAGTGTCATCTGTAAATGGGCAGATTTTACCTTTGATCCCATCTGCTATGTCACCAATAAAGATATTAAACAACACCGGGCCAAGCATTGAGCCCTGTGGGACCCCTCTGGTTACAGGCCTAGGCTTCGACCCCCTCACTACCACCCTCTAGTTTCTGTCTTGTATCCAGATGTTGACCCACCCTGCCAGTTTCTTTCCAGCTCCCAGGTCCTGCAACTTACTGAGCAGTCTCCCATGTAGCACAGAGTCAAAGGCCTTGCTAAAGTCCAGATACAGGACATCAGCTGCCTCTCCCTTATCCACAGTCCCTGTAACCCAGTCACAAAAGTGTATCAGGTTGGTCTGGCAGGATCTTTCTAAGACAAACCCATGTTGCCTTTCATCCTGGAGACCATTAACCTCCAGAAAGTTCACTAGTCTCTCCTTCAGTATGGTCTCCAGTAATTTGCTTACAATGGAGATAAGACTGACTGTTGTATACTTTTCTGATACCTTTGATTCTTTCTTTAGTTTTTGCAGGGTTTCACTGGAGACCACTATAGCAACAGGAGCAGAATCACAGAACAGACTCCCAAGGCTCATTTGACTCTTTCTGTGCAGGTGCCGCGCATACTCGGGGCACTCCCGCTTTAGCTATACCGCGGGTGCCGAGTATACTCGGTCTCTGTTGGAACGTTCTTTTTCCGGGCTTCCTGGGTGTAAAATTCCAATGACAGCTTTATTGTGACACATGGTAACATGTAATCTATCAAAGAGATGACATGTGGTCATGTGTCACGAGACCTAGCCTTTGCAGTGACGTCTGAATTAAGCATATGTCTCGGTTGTCATTTTACAGTTGAGCGCCTTTTGATTTGGTTGGGAGCTGTCTGACTGAGCGCCATGCTGCAGTGCATAGTGCTTGCTCTTTCTCAGTTACTACCTTTCTTAGACCCTTACAAATCTAAATAAATACCTGATCCATTGTGTAAAGCATACCTTTTTTATTTGGATCCAACAAAAAGCAATTTGGGGGGGTTTGTTCTGATCCTACAGTAGATCTGTCTTCAGTTGGTCCACAAGGAGCCATCTGTGGTTGGTCGGCTGTCTGACAGACATCTGAAATCCATCAGAAAAAACTACTGACAATTACTAACTTGGAGTTCTTTTCATGTCCACTGTACCACAGCAGTACATATATAAAGGGGAAGAATCGTTTTACACATACTGCTGGCACCGAGACTGCGGCTGTACAGTTTCTCATTCGGCTGCAGTCAGGACCACAGGGAGCACTGCATTGAGTGTGTTCATCTCTGCGGTCTGACTGCTTTGTAACTTCTCTGACTGGAAATTCGACTGGGTTCACATTGAAAATAAAAAATAAATAGCTGCACCTTCTTTGAGTTCTCACTCCCGTACCTGAAATAAAAAAAAAAAGCTATTTTGGGGATTTGTTTAGTGTGAACAGCTTGCTTTATTTGGACCATGAGGAGACATCTGTTTTGGTTGGCTGTCTGACAGGAATCTGTCATAAATAACTAATAATTTCTAGTTATTGTAATAAATTTTGCACAGCAGTACATATAAAAGAACAATAAAATGAATATTCTTTTGGAAAAATACCGCTGGCAACGGGACTAATGTTGTGCATTTTTCCAACAGGGCTGTACTCAGGACCACGTGCAGCACTCGGTTCAGCTCTGTGGTCTGACTTGAACTCGAACTTGTCTGTGTGGAAATTTGATTTCTTGCATGCAGAAAAATACAAATAAATAGCTGCACCTTATTTGAGCAATAAGGCTGTGTTATTGTGGGATAACAACCCACCTCGGGGTGAGTTGAAGCACGAGGTGTAGCCGAGGGTTTCCACCATCCGAGAAGGGTCGTTACTCCACCATAACACACTCCCTGGAGTGCTTTATTGCGATTATGAAATGGGTCATTTTGAGTACATTTTATGCATTTTTAAACATAATACTTTCAGCTGGGCCGTTGTGCTAGGATAACGGCCCAGCTGAAAGCAGCTCTCAGCCAATCAGAATTCAGCATTCTTTCTACCCATTTCATAACTGAATACATACCCTTGTGCTAGAAATAAAAAAAACTATTTTGTGGTTTTGTTTATATCTGTCAGCAGGCTTTAGTCCCACCGCCAGGAGTCATCCTTCTCATCTGCTGTCTGACATGAATCTGTCAGAAATCACAACTTACTTCAGGTTCTTGCTATACACTTAGCAGAACATATGTACAGCTGTACATCAGTACATATACATTACAAAAGAAAATGAATATTCTTGTCTAACTAAGGCTGTGTGTTTTTTTTTTAAATTATTATTTCTCTTCCGGAGCTCTGGCTGCAAGCCTGCTATCTGTTGTCCCGCCAGCGCCAACCCCCAAAGAGCAGCCCCCCTTCCTTATGCACCCCGTGACTTGCCCTTTGCAGCAGAGTGTTGGGGAGCGACTCAACCCACCCCAACAGATGCATGCCAGGGAGGTGCCTTCCTGGGGACGGTGCTGCGGGGCACAACTTCATTCTGCCGGGCTCTTTTTCTGCCTTTTCTCCTTGCGGGCCATGGCAGGCAATGACACCAGTGACTGGGATGCGTGCACGCTCCCATGTGCACCCCAATCAAGTGACTGCCATGTCCCGCCCCCATGGCATGCAGCTACGTGCCACTGACCCCCAGCCTTCGCTAGGGGTCAGGCAAGCACCAGCTGCCAGAATTCCCCCTCCTTAGAGATGGAGAGCAGTCCATTGGATGCTCAATCCATCGCCTCCCTGCCGACCCACAGCAACCCGTGTTCATTCCTGAACACGGGACACTGGCGTGGTGCGAGGTGTGGCATCCAGCACCTCAACCCTCAGCGCCACCAGGCCGGTCAAGGCTGTGTGTTTTTTTTCTGTCAGCCAGCTTTATTCAGGGCTAAGTGGAGCACTGGGTTCTGGCAGAAATATAAACGGTCTGTGTAAATTATTTCATTCCTATTCTACATGAGGCAGACATAACACAGTATTAAATGTAAAGCAAAAAAAATAAAGAAAACGATAGTATAAAGAGACTGCTGTTATTTGTGGCTGCATCATTTTGTCCCATTCAGAAACTTTCTGAAATCGGTTTTGTGTTATTCACTAAGTCAGCTCTCAGAACCAGGAATAGTATTTGTGTTGATTTTCTGACAGTTAACAATAACACATTCATAAATGTTGTGGGAATCCGTTATTTTGCTTGCTAGCATTATAAATTATATATCTCATGTTTCTGGTGATGAACCTCTGCTGACTGAACTGACAATGACCCTGATGTTGCTGTTAATCTAAGAAACAACAAATAACTAAATATGGAAGACTTGTAAAAAAAAACAGTCTGCTACCCCCCCCCCCGTCAGCACTCAGTTGTAAGCACAAGGGTATCAACAGTCATTTCCCCGACCGTATAAATCTTTCATTTCTTGTTTTTTGGTACATTTTTTGTGACACTCTGAGGCTGCCATGCCAAGAAAAAGATTCGCTGTGAATCACGCGCTAGATGAAATATTGTTGTGGACAGTGACTCCGCTAGGGTCACAAGTAGTGAATCATACTCATGCTCATCCGAGTCAGACACCAAAGTTGGTTTACCAGAGACTAGTATAACTGAGCGAGGCAGGGCCAATAACAATAATGCATGCACAAGAGGTTTTTTTTGAGGGGGGAGCATGAGGCAGGGCAAATACTGTAAATGCAGCCAAAATGTAAAAGGACCAGGCTGGCCAAATATAACAGGAGGAGGCAGGCCACGCAAAAATAACGCAGTTGTTAGAAGTGTAAGGGGGAAAGACAGGGGCACAAATGACAAAGTCACACAAAGCATGATATGTCACAGCAGGCCAAATAAAGATGACAAAACAAACACAACTATAAGAGGTAGAGGCAGGCTAACTGAAAATTACAGCAGCACTCAAAGTGGCAGAGGTCGAGGCAGGCAAAACAATGAAAGAAGATGAGGGACAGTACATGGCGTAAATCAAGAAATAACAGTTGAAAGTTTCCCATCAACTTCTAAAGAGGTAGAGCAAATGGCACCAATTGAAAGCATGCATGTAACAGTTTTAGATATTGATAGGCAATCTGAAAGAGAAGAAGGCGCCGACAGTGAGAAAGATCAAAGCTCAGGAAGTGAATGGGTACAGGACTCCACAAGTGAAGGAGATTCAGCCTCAGTAGAGAGGAGGGGGTGAGGTCATAGGAAACAAGTCTAGGGGTGTAATAAGTACCCGAGGGAGAGGAAGAGGCCATGGAAGAGGAAAAGTCAGTGTACAAGCCCAGAGAAATCTCGCTACTAATACTGTTGGCGCAAACCAGAGAAGTGCATCTGAAAATCAGTGGCATGAAAGTGAACAGCAGGTAAAACCTTTCGAGTTCACAGGATCACTGGGTATTAAAGGAAAACAATCATTTGCAGAGGCTCCCTCCCCTGGAAACCTTACCCTCCAGTTAAGCTTCTGTCCAAAAAGTGCCTTTTTCTGTGTCCAGGAAAATAATTAAATTTATGAACGAAAAGTCCGCTACTTGGAAGTATGGCGGACTATCGGGTGGCTCCATTAACTGTAAAGGTGCAGCTCTGCTCCCTGCGCTTCAATACAAATGCATTGAAGCACAGGGTGCACTCTGCCCATTAGTAGCTGAGAAGGTGAGTATTGTATACCTGAAATGGAAATGTTCCATAGGCTCAAGATATAGTTTTTTCAGACCAGACTGCAAAGATTAAGGATGAAATGAAATCGTTACAATATGATAGGGCAGCAACCTTGCAAGCAGAACTTAGCCATGGCACAAAACAGGCGATATTCTCGGACCCATGCCAAGCTTGTAAGGAGAGACGGAATAAGGACACTTTTACTGCCTTACAGGATGAGGATGGGACCCTTTGAACAGAGGCCAAGGAGATAATGGGTATAGTGGACAGGCAGATAGCACAGTTGGCCAGCCCCATAGAGTTGAATGAGGAAAACATGCAGATTACCTGACGGAGGTGGATGTCCCAACCCTGACACAGGCTCAGATTTCTGGGCTGGAAGATGACATCAGGGAAGACGGGATAATTCTTACTGTCAAACAATTACAATTGGGCACCTCCCCGGGGGAAGATGGGTTTCCAAATGAATTTAACAAAACATTTCCTCAAATTGTGGCAAAAATTCTTGTTAAAGTGTATAGGTTTCTACCCTTGTTACAGGGCTTACTTGATGACTTTTACGAGGGGTCTGGTAATCTACTTACATAAGGCAGGGGATACATCAACAATAGATAATTAGAGACCAATTTGCCTGTTAAATCCAGACTTTAAAATTCTAACGTTTCTACTCCAGTTTAGATTGAAGCAGATAGCCCCGATACTTATTCATCCTGTACAAATGTGTGCGTTAACGGAAAGACATATTCAAACAAATTTATGCCTTGTGAGAGACATCATATATTTTTGTGAAAACCATGGGACAGAGGTATAACTTTTATCCCTAGATCAGACCAAGGCTTTTGACAAGGTAAGTCATCAATTCATGTTGCAGGTTTTAAGGAAATATGGTTTACCGTCAGCATTTCTTGGGCGGATTGAATTACTGTATGAGAATGCTATCATATCCTTGGTTTTATCACCAAAAGGGGGGGCCACAATTTAGGGTATGTAAGGGAGTGCGACAAGGGTGCCCCCTGAGTCCCCTGTTGTGTGTCTTTGTTCTAGATCTTGTGCTTTGGAGACTTTTGTCAAGAAGGGGGATAAAGGGGATTTCCGGTGGACAGGAAGGGGATTTCGGTAAAAGCTTTGGCTTATGCGGATGATGTGTGTGTGTTCGCGGACAGTCTCGATAGTGTGAAGGCCATTCTCCGTGAAATGCAGTGGTATGGGCAGGTTTCGGGGGCAAGTTTGAACCTCCACAAAAGTAGAGGTTATTATTTAGGCCCACAGACCAGATGAAGGGGCAGAGTGGAAGGAAAAGACATATCTGAAGATCCTATAAACATTTTGGGAATACAGTATGGAGGAGGTGGAAGTGCAGTTCAAAATTGGTAAGCTGTTTTACAGACAGGGGAACAAAAAGTGAACAGATGGAAAACCTGGAAAATCTCAAAACTGAAACTAGTGCACGTGGTAAAACAGTTTTTATTGCCTCTTGTTTAATATGTCAGTGCAGTGTTTCCTCCGTCCATAATTTTGGAGACCAGAATTTACAGGTTTTTTTTTTCAGATGCTCTGAAGGAGCCGACTGAATCCCGTAAAAAGGGAAATTACATATTTGCCCAAACCTAGAGGTGGGTGGGGTAGGGATGATTAATCCCATAGTTTTTTTCACACAATTTTTTGGACACATAATTTGAAACCAGCACTAGTGAGGAGAGCGTGTGCTTCTAGGAAATGGTTGTGGAAATCTTTCCAGGACGTCTTATCTTGATGGATCAATCCCCCGATTAGATTGGTTGGGATCGGCACGATAGCCCCCTTTTTTAAAGTGACTTTTCAAAAATTGTTCAAATGGAATATTCCAAAGGCAATGATAATTCAAAACTCAAGGAAAGAGTTGTATGAGAAAGTTCTACAGACTCTTGGTCCGGAGGAACCAATGTTTAAACACCGTATGCCTGGAAATAATTCCTTGGTATATAAACAACTGACAAATTCTCAAATACCAGTAAAAATGTGGATGCACAATGATTAAGTGTACAATGTAAACTTAATGCGTGAGGGAACTGTAAGCACAAGGCGGTCGAAGAGAGGAAATGTCTCTATCCAGAGTGCCAGGGATGAGGTGGAAACACAGGAACACTTCTTATTGGAATGTTCTTATGTTCAAGGTTTATGGGAGTTCTTAGCACACAGGTGGAATATGCTGTGGTTGATCACACTCACATATGGTGAACTTGTTTTAGGACATTTCCCAAATTTGAACAGTGCTTAAGATCCAGGAACATTAGCAGTATTTATCGCTGTTTTGAAATATGTGTTATGGCAAAGTAGATGTCAATTTATATTTCAGCAGAAACTCATGGTTTATTAGGTGTTTTTGAAAAAATATGCTTGGGGGGAGAAGGTATAATGGTGCGAGTATTTGGGGGTGGGATTTTGGGGCACCTACTACTATGATCCGGATGGGAAAAAAACTTGGGTATGTAGTATGAATTATTGCTTCTTATTGTTTGAATTTTGATTCTTATGTATTGTTATATATTTTTTCAATAAAAATTCCCCTACTCTTTTCGAGAAGTGCCATGGGATCTTTAACATCCACCAGAACAGCCAGATAGGACCTCGGTTTAATGTCTCATCCAAAAGACCCAGAAACAAATGATTTGATACCTTTTATTGGACCAACATGGATGTTACATGAAAGAACAAAGTGCTCTAGCTTTCAAACCAACCAGGCCCTTCTTCAGAAGCTTTATGGCAGTTATTTTGAAAATCCCATACTATTAACACCAGATAATGTTGAAAAAACAGAAATAATTCTCATTGGTTTAACATATACATTTAAAACATAACAGAAGATTACGTCAGAGAAGCTAATTAACACCAATATGCTTTTAACTGAGAAGCCTCAGAAGGGCAAAGGTTATCAAGAATTATCAACAATCAGAGAGTTCTTCTCACATAAATTTTAAAATGTCTCAGTATGCTAATCATCCAAAAGATGGCACTTCAGGAGTGCAACACCCCCCTCATGCTGTACTACAGTGTCAGTACTCGAATTTAACCCAAGTGCCTGGTGTGGGGATAGAACCTACAACCTTCTGGCCTCAGAGGTGAGTGTGCAACCTACTGAGCCACTGACACTGGTAATGGAGAGGTCCGCCTCCTACACATGACAGTCCCGCCTCCTACAAAGTTAGAGAGTACAGTTCCACCTTCTAAACGTTTTCAGTTTAATTACTAGTTGGGGCTCTATCTATGTGCTTTAGTTTGTTTTCACTGTTCATGATAGTCTCCTGTATATATCCGGGGGTCTTCATTTTATGGTTGCTAAAATCTCACTGTCCATGACAGCTGCATTAGCATACAAGAGCATGATATCACAGCATCCACTTATACCATGTATCTCTATGTTGAAAGTATAAATATCCTGAAAAAACTCTCTGCAAACACTCAAACTGAATGCAATTTAAATGGGAAAACCCTGCATTACAACTCAGTTTGCAAAGCTAACTGAAGGTAAATGTGGTATTTATTTATTTATTTATTTATATAATGTCTAGGAATTACAACCCTTTGAGTCAGGGACTCATTTACAAAGGCTCCGTGTCGTACATTGAGTGAGGACAAATACAGAGTAATTTACAGTACAGTAATTAAGTACAGAGACAAAATGGGATAATACATGTACAGAGCATCACCAAAGGTGCATAATTCCAAGGCAATATTATAAACAGAGAACAGAGAAAAGCCTAAGCCCTTATAGAGTTTATGTGTAATCACAGTAACTGTTGGATATAATATGGGTATGCAGCACTGGTTTAAAGGGCCCTAGCCTTGGGATTGAGAGGGCAGTATCAGGGAGGGAGTTCATCCAGTGTGGTACCCTGTAGCAAAAGGACCTTTGGCTGGCAGTGGTCCTTGCAAAAGGGATGCAAAAGGTAATAGTGTTGGAGTATCTTGTGGCACGTGTTAGTAAACACGTTTGGAGGAGTGATAGATAGCCGGGGGGGGGGCTAACCCTAGTTATATTTTTTTGGCCAATAAGCAGGTCTGATAGAGAAGGTGCCCCTGAAAGTTTAGCCATGAAGACCGTTGGTAGAGGTCACAGGTATGTGTGAGGTGATCACAGCCTGTGGCCAGCCGGCATGCTTTGTTAAGAGTGTGTTTTATGCAGGACAGGGCAGTGTCAGAGGTGACATCATATATGACTATGCCATAGTCTACCAGTGAAGGATGGAGCTAGAGATGGCTAAATGGAGGGCATGAGGAGAGAGATAGGGCCTATATTTGTACAGGAGGCTGATTCTAATGTTTATAGTAGAGCAAGTCGATGCTATATGCTCACGGAAAGTAAGGGCCGAGTCTAGGGTGACCCCTAGATATTTAAAATTGGAAACTGCATCCAACATGGTACCCTAGGAATTTAGTATGGATAATTTGGTCATGTTGTGCTTATGTTGAGGGTGTCCGAATAGCACGACCTTTGTTTTTTTGTAGTTGAGGACAAGTTTGTGGGAGGTGAGCCATGATTCTATTTCTGTGTAGGAGCCCTGCAAGGATTTTTGGAGCTGGGTAAGGTCTGAGTGCCGGCTGAAGATCACAGCGTCATCTGCATAAAGGAGCAGGCACTCAGTGGAGGCCAGGGGGAGGGAGTTTAAGTATAGGGAGAAAAGAAGAGGGCCAAGGATGGACCCTTGTAGGACACCCGATCAGACTGGAAGGCTAGTAGAAAGGGTGCTATTTATTTTTACTTGCTATTTCATGCCTTGCTGCACACTTTGGAAGAACGGGGAGATGCTTGAAAGAGGCATTAATGGGAATGGGGAGGGAATCGGGAGTGGAGGAACAGTGGGCAATATTTAAAACAGGGATTACAAGAGCAGCAGAATTATGCATTAAGCAGGTTAGCAAGGGGGAAAAGGAAGAGGAAGAGGAAGCCATTATGGTTTTCCAAAGAGGTAGCGGAGAAAGAGAAAGCCAAAAAGATCACATTCCGGCAATACAAAAAGATGCAGACAGAAGGGGCTAGGGAGAAGTACCAGAGAAGTAAAGGGAGGCAGGGAGGTCAGTAAGGGAAGCCAAAGCTCAGACAGAAAAGTGCATCACAAAATCAGTGGGTAGAGGGGACAAAATCTTTTACAGGTACATAAGTGAAAAAAGAAGAGCAAAGGGAGGGATAGTGAGACTGAAAGGGGAGGATGGGGCCGTTGTGGAGGATGACAACAGTTAAGCTGATATACTGAACAGATATTTCTGCTCAGTCTTTACTGAGGAAGAGGAGGGTAATGGGCCTGAAGGGAGTACAAGGGGTGGGAATGATACAGAAATGGACACAAGTCCCTTTACACGGGAAAGGGTCCTAAAGGAACTGGAAGGAATAATAGTCGATGAAGCAATGGGGCCAGATGGGGTGCACCCCAGGGTCCTAAAGGAACTAAGAGAGGTGGTGGCTGAACCTCTGGCAATCCTGTTTAGCCAATCACTGGAAACAGGGGAGGTACCCAAAGACCGGAGGACAGCAGATGTAGTCCCCTTATACAAAAGTGGGAACAAAGAGGAAGCAGGGAACTACAAATTAGGCAGCCTGACCTCATTAGTGGGGAAGATCACTGAAGCACTACTGAAGGAGAGATTGGTGGAACATCTGGTTGCCAATGGACTACAGGACCCAAGGCAGCATGGGGGGGGGTCATGCCAGACCAGCCTCATTGAATTTTTTGCCTGGGTGACAAGGGAGGTGGATCAGGGGAGGGCAGTGGAAGTGGCCTAGTTGGACTTCAGCAAGGCCTGTGACACTGTGCCACACAAAAGGCTATTAAAGAAACTGGAGAATATGGGATTGGGCAGGACAGTAGTGCAGTGGGTGGGTAATTGGCTTGGCGGCAGGACACAGAGGGTGGTGGTAAATGGCTGTCACTCCACAGAGGAAAGCGTGACCAGTGGGGTATCACAGGGATCAGTGCTGGGACCAGTTCGATTCAACGTCTTCATCAGTGACATTGTGCAGGACTGAGAAAGCAGAATTTTTCTGTTTGCTGATGGCATGAAGCTTTGTAACAGAGTAAACACACCAGCAGGTGTAAACAGAATGAGGAGGGACCTGCAGAAGCTTGAAGAATGGTCAGGGGTTTGGCAGTTGAAATTCAATGCAAAGAAGTGCAAGATAATGCATATGGGGCACAAAAACCCTGGCACAATATATCAGTTGGGGGGTGAGGATATAGCATGCACCAAGCAGGAAAGGGACCTTGGGGTTATCATCTCTGATGACCTCAAGGTAGGGAAACAGTGTGACAAGGCAGCAGGTAAAGCAAATAGGATGCTGGGATGTATAGGCAGGGGCATCACCAGCAGGAAAAGGGAGGTCATAATTCCATTATACAAGACATAGTGAGGTCCCACCTGAGTACAGTGTACAGTTCTGGAGACCTTACCTATGTAAAGACATAGACAGGGTAGAGAAGGTTCAGAGGAGGGCAACGAAGGTGATACAGGGATTACATTACAAGTCCTATGAGGACAGGTTGAAGGACTTGAATATGTACTCCCTGGAGGAGAGGAGGAAGAGAGGGGATATGATAGAGACATACAAGTACCTTACAGGGAGGAACAGAGTGCAGGAATATACTATTTTCCAGTGAAAAAGATGTTCCAGGACTAGAGGGCATGGGATGAAGTTGGAGGGAAGGCATTTTAGAGGAAAAGTAAGGAAGAATTTCTTCTCAGAAACAGTGGTGGGCAAGTGGAACATCCTGCCAGGGGAAGTGGTGGGGGCTGAAACAATCACGGGATTTAAGAATGCATGGGATAGACATAAGAAAATTCTGGAGGTCAGGGGTAAGGGGCAACAGACTTCTAGAAAAACCTATAGGGAACTCACATGCTCAAATGGGCAGACTGGGTGGGCCATAGGCTCTTATCTGCTGACAGTGTCTATGTATCTATGTATCCGTGTTGAACACCAATTAAGCAGACAGGCATACTGTGGAGTCTAAAGGGCGCTGTCACATCATATTCTGCTGTGCTAATGCAGCTGTCTGGGACAATGAGATTTCAACAACCAGAAAATGGAGTCCCCCCCGGATAATTAGAGGGGAATAGTATAAACAGAGAAAAAAAACTAATAAACTAACACAAACAGATATATCCCCAACAGCTGCAGGAAAATAGTTGTCTGTTGACATGGAAACAATAAAATTACCAAGATACGATGGTGTAGTTTTCTGTTAAATCGTAGAATCAGATCATGGGATTATATACTCTTTCCCTGACTCGTTTGAACCTGTCCTCATATATACAATGTAATTGGAGGCAGTATAGCGCAGTGGTCTAAGGCTCTGAGCTGCAAATTTGGCGACATCTAGCAGACCAGACCTGGATTTGAATCCCACAGCTTCTACTTGTATACTGTGTGACCCTGAGCAAGTCACTTAACTTCTTTGTGCTCCCAGGTCGCTCCTGTAAAAAAGCTTTCAGCTTAGTATGCTATACCTGGTTAAACAACTAAATAAAAAAAATTATTTTTGACCAGCATTAATTACCATGCACTCTTTAATTAGAAGCATAGAAGTTACTGGCAGAAAAAGGCAAACAGTACAGCCAGTCTGCTCATTTATCCTACTGCAGTATATACTCTTTGATATATTGTCCTAGAAGGGTATTTAGACCTGATGACTATCCCAGCCACCCCCTTCCATTAACCAGTCCTACCCTTTTTGCCCCTCCTATTGGTATTACCAGCTCACCATCTCTGTCCACTGGATCTTGAACCCATTAATTGACCCCCCTCCCCGACAACCACCTCTGTGGGCACTCTGTTCCGTGGCTTCACCGCCCTCTTGGTGAAGAACAATTTCTTCATGTCTGTCTTGAATCTCCCACAGACAAGTCTCCATTCATGCCCTCTCATCACTGTGTTTCCGTTCCAGTTGAACAGCTCTGCACTGCACACTTTGTCTATCCCCTTCTTGTATGTTTGTGTCATGTCACCTGTCTCTCTCTCTCTCCTGTCCTCCAGCGTGCACCTGTTTAGGTTTGCCAGGTGTTCTCTGTATGATCGGTCCTGTTGGCTCTGTATCATCTTGGTGACACTGCACTGCACAGTCTCCTGCCTATCCCTGTTCTTCTTCACATGCAGGATCCAGCACTGGGCACAATACTCCAGATAGAGCCTCATCTCTCAATGTACTGTATGCATGGGAGACAGTATAGTGTAGTGGTCAAGCGCACTGAGCTGCAAACTTGGAGACCTGGGTTTGAATCCTGCAGCCATCGCTTGCATACTGTGTGACCACAAACAAGTTACTTCTTTGTGCTCCCAGGATGCACCTGGAAACAAGCCTCAGTTTAGTGTGTCTTTCCTGGCCAAAAATTGTAAAAAAATATAGAGGATAATGGATGGGCAACAGTGAACAACAACAATGTTGTTCACTTAGAGAGGTTGTCATGACAACCATGTAAACCTCGAGAGCGAAGCTCGACAGGTTTTCAGTTGTCGTAATAACCTCAAGAAGTGAACATTTTGTTGTTTACTGTCAGCCATCCATTATCTTGTATAGTATATGGGGCAACAGTAAAAGCAAGACCAACTTTTAGACACTAAAATCAACTTTGCGCCGTGATTTTCTGACTTCGACACCCACCCCTGCACCCGAGAACAAGCTGAACTCTGTCCCAAACTTGGCCCCTCACATAAACATTTTTTTTAAAAATAAAACATGACCGCTCACTCTAGCATAACCATTTGTAACAAATAAATTGTGGCGGCCGTCCTTACTTTTGTGGGACTTGCTCCGTGCGGCTCTGACTTGATGCCAGCATTCATGGAGACAGACGTTTCCCTGAGTCCAGTGCATTAAGTTATGCGCACGTGCAATGATGACCACTGCTGTTGTACCATCGATGTGACATGCTTAGGATGGTACAACACCATGTTGACATCACAGCGATGGTACAACAGCACTGTGTTTCCATCGATTTTCATACATAACGGCCCTTTCCCATACAGTGTAAATAAGTGCATGTTATGCATTCATTTATTATTTCTATTCCTTTGTAACCAGGAGTCTTAACATGTCAGCATTGTAAATAGACTTTGGCTAATTGTCTAAACCTGTATAAAAATAAACTTTCACTACTACAACTTTCCTGCATATTGGTTTTAAAGAGCCCCAACGCCATTTGAAAACCATGAAAGGCATGTAAGATTTAGACACAGTGCAGTTCTTGTTTTATATACTTGCTGTAATTCTTCCCACTTGTTTCTTTACTACGTAGGAGAGCTGCACAAAACCAAGATCTCTGTCCCCTTGACTTTATTTTCTTTGGCAGCTTATCTACACCTGATGTCCGAATCCCCTCATTATAACATTGTAATTATCTCCACAGCAAGAGACTGTGATGTCATACACAGAACTGTGATGTCAGGTGTAGACAAGCAGCCAGAGCAGATAGGGCAGGGATCCTGTTTTCATGCAAATGCCAATAGTAATAAATAAGGGTGAGGACTACAGAAACAAATATGACATATAAGCCGAGTTGTGCTTAAACATTACGGCCCGGATATTCAAACTGCGCCATTCTGAGGCGCAAGCCCTTGCGCTGCTCAAAATAGTTGCGCAGGGGTGTGGCCGGGGCGATATTCAAAGGAGTTGAGCTATTGAGCAACTCCTTTGAATATCACCCCCCAGCCACAGCCACTGTGCATGGCGCAGTGGAACTTGTGCCACCGCAAGTTGTCAGAGTTGAGCACTAAACTTGCGGTGGCGCAAGTACCATTGCGCCATGCGCAAATTTCCGATATTCAAAAGGTGACATGCAAATGGGGCCATAATTCTTGCAAGGTGCAGGGGGGGCCATTTGCATCTGATTATGGCCCCATTTGCATGCCATTAGCATGTAGGTGCGCCGATCCCCAAGGACTTGTGCCTGGCCGCCCTGCCAGGCAGCAGCCGTCGGGGACCGACGCACCCTGCAGCCCGATCGCGGGCAGAACGTGAAAACAACCCCCCCGCCCAAACATTTCCCAATGCCCGATTGAGGGCAGAATGTCTCCTGACAACCCCCGCCCAAACATCTCCCAATGCCCGATTCGGGCAGAGCGTATCATGACAACCCCCCCCAACACCTCCCAATGCCTGATCGCGGGCAGAACGATATCATGACAACCCCCAAACATCTCCCAATGCCCGATCAAGGGCAGTATGTATAATGACAAGCCCCCAACATCTCCCAATGCCTGATCGCGGGCAGAACGTGAAACAACTCCCACCCCAGTGCCCGATCGCGGGCAGAATGTAAAAAGACCCCCAACCCGAATATCTCCCTGGTGGTCCAGTGGACCGTAATGCCCGATCGCGGGCAGAATGTCCATTGACAACCCCCAAACATCTCCCTGGTGTCCTAGTGTCCCCCCACCCACCCACCGAAGCCCCACCACCCCGCTCCCCCCTGGCAGCCGGCGGGCGGCAGCATCCCACCCGCCTGCCGCCCCGCCGCCCGCCGACTGACTGTCCGGTAGGGCTGCACGCCCATTGGTGCAGAGCTAGAGCCAATGGGCGTGCAGCCCATACCGTACATGTCAGTCCAGATTTGTGAATGATGTTCACTCACAGGGTGGTGGTGGAGTCAAGTGTCCCACCCCACAAAGGGAAGACGTTTTGCAGGCACATGCATGGAGCGAGGAAAACCTGGCACGTGTTCACCATTATAACTAGCTGGTTGTAACAGTGAATTATATACTGAAATGCAAAACATTATAAACTTTAGCCAAAATAAATAACAAGTGCAACATCCAACTAAAGAAACTTGAAATGCATTAAAAAAAAAAACATTCAGAAAAGGAAACCACAGAATGCCTCAGTGGTTCCACTGCTCAATCACAATACCCGCCTCATTAAATTAACCATTTAAATATACAGTTTCACACAACAGAAAACACATATCAACACACAGCAAGATGCATTTTCCCAAAAGTCTACAGATAATCAAAGCCACTAGAATTCCACAATTCCATGGCCATGGAATTTCTTGTAGAACTTGCATCACACTGTAAAATACACATTATTTAATGCCCTTGGAGTTCATTATTCTGGGTGATTTTTTGATAAAAATACTGTACACAGTTTTTCCACACTGCCTGACTCCTTTCCCTTTTTTTTTTTATATTGCTTTTTTCTGTACTTTTTCCGTTTTCTCCCCGTACACCCCCTCCCTCTTGTGGCGTGAACATAAGTGTGTAGAGGCACACGCACATCACATCTCCGCACTTCTGTGTCTCCTGGCCTCCGGTGCTGTCCTCCGGCCTCCACTTGGGGGCAGCCAAGGAGTGGGACGACAACCCTCCCCTCCCTGGTAGAGGAGAGCAGTCCATTGGATGCTCGATCCTCTCCATCCTCTGCCGACCCCCGGCAACCCGAGGTAGCTCCTGACCCCAGGTCACCGGCACGGCGCAATGTGTGGCGTCCAGTACCTCAACCCTAAGTGCCACTGGGCCGGCCCCCTTCCCTTTGTTTAACCTGAAGTCGTTCCTCTATGCTCAGTATGTGATATCAGTAATAATATAATAACTGGGGAACATTTTTCGCCCATAGGGAAACTTGGTTATAGTTAAGCAATAATGCACGACAGGGTGTGTGTTGGTGTGGGATTTACACACACCTTGTGTAGTGCGTCATGAAGAGCAGTTGGCTGACTTTAATCACCCAAGAAGTGGGTAAATCCCGCTACTACACATGTCCTGAAGTGCATTATTGCAATTATAAAATGAATCTGTATTAAAATAAAAAAAGAATTAGGTTCAAAGATAGAAAACATTTGATCAGCGAGATCTTTACCGGTTGTCTGTTGTAGGATTTACACGCAGTCATATAACCTGGTTTGACCAATGGGGTTACAGGATTTTCGAGATCCATTTTATAATTTTGTTTTTTTTTCTAGGGAGAGGGGTCTGACTTATGACTCCGTAAATATCTTTCTTTCTTAGTAGTCTGCTTTGCAACATATGATTCTGTGACAGTTTTGTGTCAGAGGAATATGGTAATTTATGTCATGTGACTGTTGCAATTGTATATTGACCCTTGATCCTGACAGGAAGGGGATTCAATTAATGCATCCCTAGGTTGTGATTATTGGCAGAATGTAACTTGGTTAATGCACCTCACACATGGATTACTATATATTAATAAAGTGTCATGTGATACGGTTCTAACCAATGAGAATCAAGAACTGGGTAGATTCCATTTTTTTTTGTCAGTATTTCATCCTCTCTGGTCTCTCCAACCATCCCCAATTTGGACTGGTCCTCCTGGCTCCATCATCTAACTTCTTTGGGGCTTACCTGTCTCCATAGTGTCCTCTGCCACAGGACTTACTTGAGGGGCCCAGTTGTTGGTGCGGAGCCTCCGAGAGACTGGGCCGTTACTGCACTGTGATTGGAGTTTTTTCCCCTCCATTTTCACCCTTGCTGTCCAAGCGTGTGCAGTGATGCAAAGTTTATGCTCAGCCACTGCAGAGAGGCCCCTAGTCTCCGAGCTTCAGGTCCCACTGCCTTCCTGTGGTCCTGCTGAGCTACTCCCAGATTCCTCTATGTGGCAGCCGACCCACAGTACATGTTTCCTCCCCTCCTCAAGGAAGGAGAGCTGTCCTATGGATGCTCACTCCTCCCTCCTGTGCCCAGTGTCAGAGCAACCCGTGTCTGTTTTGGAAGCCAGGTCACTGGTGTGGTAGGTGTTGAGGCAGCCACTAGGCAGGCCTGGCCAGATCCCATTTTGTAAGTAAATGTAATCAACTAGAATACTGTATACTGTACTAATAGTTTTTTTTAGATGCAATGAGTGTTTATCGAGTAGAATGCTAGCTGGCTGCATTGCTTGACTGAGGTGTTAACAGCTCTGTTTTAACTGAGTTTTTATCATGCTGAATATATGCCTTGCAGAGAAGGGTGTTTTGAGTGGCCGTACAATGAGACTGGGTGGGAGTTGATGAGATTCCTGAGAGTGTCTCATATTTTCTTTGCCAACTGCTAATTTTATCTCTAAGATTGTACTGAGGTTCACCAGTACCCATTGCTTGTTTCTTAAACGTATTTATAGGATTTTATGCAGCTATTAACATATTAGATGCCAGCAGAGTAGGTCTATCAAGTCTGCTCATGCTTCAGCACCCTGATTGGGTACCGTAGCCCTCTATCTGTCTCCTTCCACTGTTACTTCATACCCCAGTCCTGCCCCCCCAGGCAAACCAGCCTCTGCTTCACCCCTTGCTTATACCTATCCCACCCTCTTTTGAATCCCTCCACCGTAGCTGCCTGTACCAGATCCTTGGGCAGTGCATTCCATGGTTCCACCACTCTCTCAGTGAAGTATCTCCTCCTGCTCCTTTCCCCCCTAATCCTACCACCCGCAATCTTCCAACTGTGTCCTCTTCCACCCTCCTTCAATTGAAATATCCTATCTTGGCTTACCTTATTTACTCCCCTGAGGTACTTGAAGACCTCAGTCATGTCCCCCCGGTCCCTCCTCTCCTCCAGCGAGAACAAGTTGAGCTCCCCTAGTCGTTCTTCATATGTCATATCCCACAGGCCCCGGATCATTCTGGTTGCTCTCCTCTGAACCCTCTCCAGAAGTTTGATGTCCCTCCTTTGGTGTGGCCTCCAGAACTGCACACAGTACTCAAGATGTGGTCTAACCAGGTTGTTGTACAGTGGCAAAATCACCTCCCTGTTCCTTGAGGTAATCTTCCTAGCGATGCATCCCAGCATCCTATTTGCCCTGACTGCAGCCCCCTGCACTGCTCTGAATTATTCATGTTAACATCCACCAAGACTCGTAGGTCTCTTTCCCCTGCCGTGGCCTGCAACTCCTCCCCTCCCCCGGGTGTACATATAGTTGGGGTTTTCCCGCCCTCGGTGTAGCACCTTGCACTTGGAGGAGTTAAATTTCAATTTCCAGGTGCAGGACCACCTATCCAGAGTAGCCAGGTCCTCTTGCAGGGCCAATATCCACTCCTCCCCCTCCACCACCACCCCCAGCTTAGAGTCATCCACAAAGAGACTCTTTTCACACCAAATACCTTCCCTGATATCGGAGATGTAGGTGTTAAACAGGAGTGACCCAATGACTGATCCCTGTGGGACCCCACTTACGACCTCCATAGGAGACAAGTCCTCCCCTCTGAGCACTACCTGCTGAGTGCAACCTCAAAGCCAATTTCCAGTCTACCTAACATCAATGGGCCTACCCTCATCCCCCCCAGCTTCTCCCTTAGGCCAATGTGAGGGACCGAATCAAATGCCTTGCTGAAGTCCAGGAACAGTACATGCACTAGTCTCCCCCTGTCGAGTGCTGATGTCACCCACTCATTGAACTCTACAAGGTTTGTTTGACATGATCTACCTGGCACAAACCCATGCTGCTGGTCATCCAGATATCCCATCCCCTCCAAGAAACCTCCCGGCCTTTCCTTAAGTATGCTCTCCATTACCTTCCTCTCTACCAACATCAAACTGATCGGTCTATAGTTTCCTGGCTCTTCTCTTGATCCCCCTTTATGGATGGGCACAACATGTGCCAGCTTCTAAGCCCTTGGCACCCTCCGTCTGGAGCGACAAGTTAAAGAGATCCGCCAATGGTGCAGCCAAAACATTCGCCAACTCCCTCAGTACTCTGGGATGAATAGCATCAGGCTCTGGAGATTTATCCTGTTTTAGGGACTGGAGGGCTTCCCACACCCGATCGATAGGAATATCAGCATCTGTTCCCACCCCCCCATTCAGCAGAACCAGCCTGATATCTCACCCCGGCCTACCTCCCACAGCGGCTTGTTCTTCAGCAGGTACCACAATGCTCATGTAACCCCCAAGGGATGCTACCCTTAGGGTTACTACCCCTGCCTACCTTCGTGAAAACAGGGTGAGGAGTCCCAGATTCATTGACAGGTGCCTCCACCCAGAGGTCGGGGTTGATACTGGTGAATCTACCTTGGCCACAGCCCTCTGGGTCACTGCAACCCCCCCTTTTGACCCACTAGTGGCTAGTGTCTCACACAAAGGCCAAACAATACTTTTCCCACATACACTTACCCCCCGGATGGTATCTCTCAGCTCACTCCGGGGATCCCCTGTAAAGTAAGGTACAGTTATATCACGGTCACTACGCAGCAGTTCACCAGAGATACACAAACTAACCCAGGTATAGTTGCAACACATCAATCTGATTTATTACTCACGGCTCCACCAGATACTGATTCGGTCACCACCAGCAGGGCTGAGCCTGAATTTCACCAGCCGCCTCACACATTTATATGGCAATTTAGCAGAGGGGTACCATACCAGGAAGCAGCTTCTAGACCCCACACACACACACTTGCAGCAGACTTGGGCGATAAACGGCAAATTCAACCTCACGGGCGGACTGAGCGCAATTCAGCAATCTTCTCCAGTCTTTTCAGGTTGAGCCTGGTAGGTAGCTGGGCTGGCACCAGCCTCCTCTGACTACCGCATAGGCGGATTATTTGTCCACCTGACTCAAACAGGAAAAATGGCTGCACTTGAGCCACCATAGCCTTACCGCACGAACACTCGAATAGCACAGAAGCACAGAGCTCCTCTCTTCTCCTCAGCCACAACGCATCTCCCGTTGCCAACGTTAAGCACTCCTTACAGGTCGGACGCTACCCGTTTTCATTGGCTGGCTGGACAAGCCAGTCATTCTCTCTTGCCCTCAGTGGTGCGAAAAACCCGCCATAGCCCATAATACCTTTCCCAAAATACAAGCAGTCCCTCTATTGGTCAGCCAACTCTGTAAGGTCCTGAAGTACTGATTGGTACAATTCAGCAGCTCTGGACCAAAATGGAGGAGACAATCGGACAGTCTTTACTGCAAAGGAAAGCAGGTTCGAACAACTACATTATCATTAGTATCTTACGTTATTTCCAGCAAACAAGCACATCCTCCAGCAGAGCTCCCTCTATACCCCTAGCGATGGCTGAAAGGAGCTAATTTCTCAGCGTCCCGAGCGGGACTCGGGCATACAACCACACAGGCCCCACCCATTTCAATTAATTATGACTGCAACAGGCAGCCCTCAAAGAGACAGCATATGGAGGCTTGAAAAGCACACACTAGCCACCCATTTAAACAGCTTTATGCTGATCACCAACCAGGCATGGAGCATGGAAAGCTGTTAAAAAACCCCATTTGCAAGGGGGTTACACCCTCCCTGGCCTGGAAAAACTTGGCATCCGCGCCAAGTAATTACCCTTAATTCACTTGAAAGCACACAGTCTAATATACACTATATCACACTTTGCATTACTTACACGAATATTCACAATGTACTAGGGGTTATACAACGTTGTACACACGTAAGCCTTTGTTCCTGTCCTCCCCAATCAGGTCAATATTTCCTGCTCATGACCCCGGAACAAGGGGAACCCCTCTATTTCAGTTACTGGCGGGTCACCTAACGTAGGGGCACCACACCCGAAGAGTAATACCAACAATCTAGAGTTATCCCCCAATGCTAACTTAGTCAAGGAACTCGGGGACACATACACTCCTTTGTGGACCACATTTAAGGGCAGATCCACCGGCTGACCTAGAGACTCATAACTCAACTTTATTACAGGCCGTACTTCTCAGCTGGAGTGTCTAGGGGTCTCAGGGAACCCTGAAACAGGCACTGATTCCAACTCAGTCCCACTAACATTAGGGACGGGAACCTTCACAGGGGAACAGGGCCTAGTGCTCATAGTATTATTGGCGGCCTGACCCTCTACCCCAGGACCCACCCCACTGGGCTCAGCTGAGGGCTGTGTAGCTACTAGTGAAGAACCATCAGGGCATTCAAAATATTCTTTGGGTTCAGGCATATCACTGGCTTGTCCTCCCAGCTCACTCTCTTCATCCGAGAAGTCAGATAGTTCAGCCAAGCCAGACAGTTCAGCCAGGCTTAAGGACCCTACCCCTTGGGCTTTGCTGCTACTCAGCTCATCTTCTGGATGTATTGGTTCCAGAGACAAAGTATGGGGCTCAAACAGTCCAGACAGGCCAATCTCATCTCCAGAGTTAACAAGGGGATTGCCCTGAAACAACTGGCTCAGTTCGTAAGAGGGATAATATTCAATATCATCTTCATTGTCCTCCGACACCGATTGTTGATCAACTCTTTCTGCAGGATTTGGACAAGGCTCTCTTGGTTGGCTTGCTGAAGAATCCATGGGTGTGGTTCTTTTCCTGGCAGCAGATCTAGTCACAGGCCAGGAGGGGGCAGCAGTTGAGGGTTCGGCTTCAATCAGGATTTGCCCGATTGGCAGCAGATGATTTCTGTGCATAGTTTTCACATCTTTGGAACTGTTTTCAGGCCGCACTTTATATACAGGCAAATCTGTCAATTTTCCTACAACAATGTGGGGAAGGTGATGCCATCTGTCAGCGATTTTATGTTTCCCATGCAGTCCCAGATTCCTCAGCAACACTCTATCCCCTTCTTTTAGCTCCATTGTTTTCACTTTCTTATCATATCTTTCCTTGTTGGCCAGATTTCATTTAGTAGCCATGGTCTGGGCCAGTTGGTAGGCATGGTTCAATTGGGCCTTTAATTTCTGTACATACTGTAGATGATTCTCTGCTTGCACCCCATCGGGGGAAACCCCAAAACACACAACCACTGGCAGTCTAGCCTCCCTCCCAAACATCAGTCTGTACGGGGAAAATCCTGTGGCATCACTTTTGGTACAATTATAAGCGTGAACTAGGGTGCTAATCTGCTGGCTCCATCTCGATTTGTCTTGTGTTTTCAATGTGTCCAACATATCAAGCAAGGTATGGTTAAACCTTTCAGGCTGAGGATCTCCCTGGGGATGGTAAGGGGTGGTTCTTGACTTTCGCACCCCCCACAACGACAGCATTTCTTTGATCAAGCGGCTCTCAAAATCCCTTCCCTGGTCAGAATGGACCCACTGTGGGGCCCCATAGTGGATGAAAAAGTTTTCAACAAGTATCTTAGCCACCGTGGTTGCTTTCTGATCCTTAGTAGGGAAAGCCTGTGCATACCGGGTAAAATGATCAGTGACCAGCAATATATTACTGACACTTTTCAGATCGGGTTCTAGACTCAGGAAATCAATGCAGACCAGTTCCATAGGGTCACTAGTGGTAATGTTGACCGTGGGAGCAGCTCTCTGGGGTGGAGTTTTCCTTTGCAAACAGTGGCTACAGGTCTTAACATATTGCTCTACATCCGTACTCATTTTCGGCCAATAAAATCGGGCCTGCACTAGATCAAGTGTTCGGTCTGTGCCGAGATGCCCCATTTGATTATGCAAGGACCTTAAGACCAGTTCTCTAAAAGCTGAGGACAGCACTAGTTGTTGTTTGTCCACCCGGCCCTCTTTATTCACAGTCTCCCTGTACAGTAGTTGGTAAATCAGCTTCAATTTGGGCCCCTCTTTATACAACAAGGCAGTCCTCATGTCAGTGGAACGTAACTTGGACACGTCCCTCCCTGCCTGCAACGCCTCCACCGCCGGTTTTATCATGAGATCACAGGATTGAGCCTGTTGGAGGCTATCATTGTTGAATTGAGGCAGTGAGCTGGTGTCTAATGCAGAAAAATGACAGTAGGCAGCAGGTATGCAGTTTTCGGATGGCCCCAAACAATCCACCACACAGTCCACCACGTCAGGAGACACCTGTTCCTCTTTGTCAAATTTCTGGCATAGGGCTCTTATGTCAGGTGCTGACAACCTGACCCAATCAGTTTGTGGCATAGGCCTCCGAGAGAGAGCATCAGCATCTATATGGTTTAAGTCCGCCCTGTATTCAACAGCATAGTCGTAGGTGGCCAAGGCAGAGAGCCACCTATGGCCAGTGGCATCCAACTTGGCAGAGGTCTGCACATAAGTCAGAGGATTGTTATCAGTCTTTACCAATATCTTGGCACCATACAAATAGTCATGAAACTGATCAACAATGGCCCACTTCAGAGCCAAGAACTCTAGTTTGTGCACTGGATAATTTTTTTCTGAGGGAGTCAGGCTTCTGCTGGCAAATGCTACAGGTCTCAGACCATTCGAGTGCTCCTGATATAACACAGCCCCCAATCCTTGTAGACTGGCATCAGTATGAAGATTGTATGGTTTAGCTGGGTCAGCATAGGCCAATACTGGGGCATGGGTAAGTTGATATATAATGTCATAAAAGGCTTCCTCACACTCAGCAGTCCAGCGATCCCCAAGCACATCATTCGGCCGGAAATACTTCTTTTCCATCTCTGAGTGCACAACCTTCTTATACTTTTTGTGCGTGGGCAGATACCCCTGAGTGAGGTGGAGGAGGGGGCGAATCACTCGAGAATAGTCCTTAACAAACCGCCTATAATATCCACAAAACCCCAGGAATCATTGCAGCTCCTTCAATTTCATGGGCTGAGGCCAAGTGGTCAAAGCCTCCACTTTGCTAGGGTCAGTCTCTATGCCCTCAGTGGACACTAAGTGGCCCACGTATTTCACAGACGTCTGGAAGAATTGACATTTGTGGATAGACAACTTGAAGCCAAAATCCTCCAACCTATCCAAGACCTTGAACAATCATTGCTCATGTTCTTCTAACGTTTGGCCATACACTATAACATCATCTAAATAGACCAGACACTCGAGTAGATTCATGTCTCCCACAGCCCGTTCCATCAGGCGCTGAAAAGTGGCTGGAGCACCTGAAATCCCTTGAGGCATCCGAACAAACTCGTAGAAGCCTAGGGGCCAAATGAAGGCAGTCTTCTCCCAGTCATCTGGTGCCATCAGGATCTGATAGTATCCACTACGAAGATCCAACACGGAAAACCACTTGCTACCATTTAAACAATCCAATGCATCCTGTATGTGTGGCATGGTGTACTGGTCCAGAATGGTCTGTCGATTCAAAGTGCGATAGTCTACACACATCTGAATGGCTCCATTCTTTTTCCTTACTACTACTATGGGGAGGTATAAGGGCTTCTGGACTCTTGTATTACCCCAGCAGCCAACATCTCTTGCAGATGCCGCCTCACATCATCTATGTCAGCGGGGGACAGGCGCCGGGATCTCTCTCGGAAAGGCCTTTCGTCATGCAGCCGAATGTGATGCTCAGCCCCCTGTACACATCCCACATCCCACTCTTTCAGGGAGAAAACCTGGTCTCTCTTGGCAAGCCCCTCACTGACCCATTGTTTCCATTCAGCCGGCAGCAGGGAGTCACCGAAGTCAAACAAATCAGGAGTAACTCTATCAGCTGTCCTGGAACCCTTGCTGTTTGGTAGTACTGCGGTATCTGCACAATGCATGCTTGCCAAGGTACACCCTCTTCTTATTTGAATCTTTCTGTCGGACACATTATGCACTTGAACCATCACCCTGTTAACATAAGCATGGGCTCTAGCTGGCAAGATACTGGGTCTGACCAGCAGTCCTTCAGGTAATCTTCCCTCCACAGGCACATCCAACATCAACAACTTATTCTTAACATCGGTTTTCAGTCGCACTTCTCTGTGCAGGACACATTGGGCATTCGGTGCAAGTATCACCAGGGCCGGATTCTTTTTCCATACCACACCCAACGGGCCTTCAGGTTCCTCCAAACTAACCTTCTCCTGAGTGGCGCTTGCCTTTTGAACCACAGCAGGTATGCTTAAAGTTCTCCCGGTCTGAAATGCTTGTTTTTCTGAACACAATTAGGCCAATCGTCCGAACATATGCGCATTCGTCCCGATCAACAAAGGCACCCCATCATACATTCCAGTGGGTGGGCAAACCAAAACTAGGGTTTCCACCTGCTCATCCATTCCCAGCCACGGTCGCAGAGAAAGATAACCAGACTCGGATGTATCCCAAATATGGGTAGGCCTTGTCGCTCAACCCCCACACATGTAGACCATCCAAAGGTTGCAGGGGCACCTCAGGTAAGTGTGCCTGGTACCAGTCCTGAAACATGATGGTTACCTGAGAGCCACTGTCCAACACAGCTCAGGTGGGAATTCCACTTACCCGCACTGGGGTCTCCATTGAAGGCCCCACCACATCAGACCAGTCGGGGGCCACAGCATTGATAGTTGGCTGGGCGTGGGCCTGAGTCACAAAACTTTTCCTAGGCGCCCGAGACTGGGCCTGGCGATATTGGGCGATCAGTCTGTTATTGACATTCCTTAAATTCTCTGGCCTCTGGCACTTGGGTTGAAAATGCCCATCTTCCCCGCAATGGTAGCAGAACTTGGGGTCCCGGGGATCACTATTTGGCGGTGGGCACCCTATCGGGGGGGGGTCTGAGATGGGTGAGAGGGCTCTCTCTGGCCATGGTTCGGTTGTCTGCATGACTCAGGGGCCCCGGACCTGACAGGGTACATAGTAGATTGCTTCAAGTCCCTCACCAGTTCCCGTAAATTCCTGACCTCAGCCCTCAACTCACTCTCTATGTGGGGGTCAGAGGAAATAACTCGCATTCCCACAGTACCTGGAAACTCTGGAGACTCCTCAGACCTGCCAGACAAGCCGGCCTCCTCGGGGGCATTAGGATCAGGGGTCCCACTAGGGTGTACCGCCCCCACACAGGGCTCCCAGCCCTCTTCATCAGTCTCCACCTCCCTGATTTCCCTCATTAATTGACAATATTCGGGCGGGGTGGCCCGCCGATCATGTAACTTAAGTTTCAGCAGTATTACACTAGAGAATCTGGCAGATTTTAAAACATGTTCTAACCGAACCTGATTTGGGGCTGCAGCAGTGATTCCCCCTTTTCTATAGGCCTTCTGCAAGGCCCGCTCCACTCTAGTGACAAAAACGGACAGTTTCTCATTTCTCCACTGCTTAGCAGACCTGAATTTCCATAATAAGTCTTCACTAGTCTCGGTACTCCCAAAAACCCCTTCTAAAGCAGAGAGATACTCTGCAGCGGTGGCTTCCAGACTGGTGGCCCGGAAAAACCTAATGGCTTCTAAAGCAGGACCCCGCAAACTCTCCATCAGCCTCTTCCTTTTCTCCCCCTCAGAGCATTGCCATTCCTGGACTAAAGGGGTGGCATAATCCATCCAAGCCTCCAGGTCATCCTCCCCTGGAGGCACTGGCACTGTACCAGAGAAAAGTTTCAACTTACGGTAAGAATCGAGCTGCAGGGGTGGGACCTCCAGGGCAGGGAAGCCAGCACAGAACTCTTAGGTGGGCAAGAGGAGGTACCAGGGGAGCCCTGAGGGGCAGCATCACTAGATAAATCTAAGGCCTGTAGCAGCACCTGGGTAGTTCTCCCCTCCACAGCCAACAACTTAAGCAGCTTATCTTTAAAACTGTTCATTTGAGGAGACCCCCCAGGAGTGACTGACCCACTTCGAATATGAATTAGTCTCCATCCCTGTGAAGCACCCTCCGGATAAATCACAGCGGGTACCTTCTCAGGGTAGATGGCCACGCTGCATAGAAGTAACACCTGCAACGTCTGGTCAAGCAAATCAGCCATATGCCCTTTTACTTCCACTTTGCCCAAACATTTTACTCACTCTGCTGCAGAAATGATGTCAGCAGTTGGGGTCCCCAAAGGCACATCTAACAGTAACACAATCTTCTGGGAGTCTAGCTCTTCAGCTTCACCCCACCCCATCAGTCTGTGTACCATGGTCTTAATAAGTCCCAGCTTAATTTTTCCCAACATATCCCCTTCCACCTTTTCCATTTCTTACGTGCTTCTCCACTTGGCCACTATGGGACGCAAATCCCAGTGGTGCCTCCAATTTGTAACCCCCAGGGGGCGCTACCCTTAGGGCTACTACCCCTGCCTACCTTCACAAAGACAGGGTGAGGAGTCCCAGATCCGTTGACGGGTGCCTCCACCCAGAAGTCGGGGTTGATACTGGTGAACCTACCTTGGCCACAGCCCTCTGGGTCACTGCAACCCCCCCTTTTCGACCCACTAGTGGCTAGTGTCTCACACAAAGACCAAACAATACTTTTCTCACATACACTTACCCCCCGGATGGTATCTCTCAGCTCACTCCGGGGATCCCCTGTAAAGTAAGGTATAGTTATATCACGGTCACTACACAGCAGTTCACCAGAGATACACAAACTAACCCAGGTGTAGTTGCAACACATCAATCTGATTTATTAAAGGGGGCTAATAACAGGGGCAGGGGGAAATCAAGGTAATTGGCTTACTCTATAATTATCTACCTATGGCACTGTGCACAGGCCTAAACCTAATATGTACCGTCCCTGGGTACCCAAGCCCTAATGGCTAGTCCACCGTGGCAGCTGGTTGGGGCCCTGCACAGATAAATTTTGCATTCCTGAGGAAGTAAAAATAAGAAGAACGTTCCACTAGAGCAGTTAGCAGTGCAACAAATCACTTAAGACCACTGTCTGCAGACTTGGCAGGGAGCTACCCTGATTTAGTACTCACGGCTCCACCAGATACCGATTCGATCACCACCAGCAGGGCTGAGCCTGAATTTCACCAGCCTCCTCACACATTTATATGGCAATTTAGCAGAGAGGTACCATACCAGGCAGCAGCTTCTAGACCCCACACACACACTTGCAGCAGACTTGGGCGATAAATGGCAAATTCAACCTCACGGGCGGACCAAGCGCAATTCAGCAATCTTCTCCAGTCCTTTCAGGTTGAGCCTGGTAGGTAGCTGGGCTGGCACCAGCCTCCTCTGACTGCACGCAGGCGGATTCTTTGTCCACTGACTCAAACAGGAAAAACGGCCGCCGCAGACCTTTCACTCGCTTACCGCGTGAACACTCCAATAGCGCAGAAGCACAGAGCTCCTCTCTTCTCCTCAGCTACAATGCATCTCCCATTGCCAATGTTAAGCATTCCTTACAGGTCAGGCGCTACCCATTTTCATTGGCTGGCTGGACAAGCCAGTCATTCTCTCTTGCCCTCAGTGGTGCAAAAAACCCGCCATAGCCCATAATACCTTTCCCAAAATACAAGCAGTCCCTCTATTGGTCAGCCAACTCTGTAAGGTCCCGAAGTACTGATCGGTCCAATTCAGCAGTTCTGGACCAAAATGGAGGAGACAATCGGACAGTCTTTACTGCAAAGGAAAGCAGGTTAGAACAACTACATTATCATTAGTATCTTACGTTATTTCCAGCAAACAATCACATCCTCCAGCAGAGCTCCCCCTACACCCCTAGCGATGGCAGAAAGGAGCTAATTTCTCAGCGTCCCAAGCGGGACTCGGGCATACAACCACACAGCCCCCCTCCACATTTCAATTAATTATGACTGCAACAGGCAGCCCTCAAAGAGACAGCATACGGAGGCTTGAAAAGCACTCACTAGCCACCCATTTAAACGGCTTTATGCCGATCACCAACCAAGCATGGAGCATGGAAACGAGCTCCGGGAAAGCTGTTAAAAACCCCCATTTGCAAGGGCGTTACACTCAGGTCTGCTGTGCCTTCTGTGTCCTTCAACTCCTTTTTTGGAAGTTCCCCAACCTCCTCCCTAGTGAACACTGAGGCAAAGTACTCATGCAGTACCTCCGCCTGCTCTCCAGCCTCTTCCACCCTCCCCCCCCCAGCTGTCCTCAACCTACTGAGCTGGCCCTTGACCTTCCTCCACTCACCAATACACCTAAAGAACCCCTTTTCCCCACCCCATATCCCCTGTGCCAGCCTCTGCTCTTTCCAGGCCTTTGCCCTCCTCACCACTCTGGTGACTTTCCTGGTTGCAAGGCGATAGTTCTCGCTATTCCTCTCTCCTCTCATTTTTTTGTACCTGCAGTAAGCAACCTTCATCTCCCTTATAGCCTCCTGGACCTTCTTGGTCCACCAGCATGGTTTACGAGACCTACCGCCCTTGCGCTTCACTCTTGCACAGGTCCTGGTGGCCTCCTGTAGGCCCCGCTTTATGATCTCCCACCTACCTTCCACATCCAAACCTGGTTTTGTCTCCTGCAAATGCCCCTAGAGAATTTCCCCACATGTTCTGAAAGTCTGCCCCCCTTAAAATCAACTATCAGTGTCCTTGAATGATCCCCCTCCCCCCCAGTTTAAGCCAAAACCAGACTGTGTTGTGGTCGCTCCCAGCCAGGGGTTCTTTCAAAACTAGATCTCGTAAAGATCCCCATCCACTTAAACCACATCCAGGCTATGACTCTCCCTTGTTGGGTCCATCACCTGCTGATTGAGGAATGCGTAGAGGAAGCCATCCAGCAGCTTCTGTTCCCTGGTTACAGTGGATGTCATAGCACCCTAATCAGTAGCTGGCATATTAAGGTCCCCCATCAACACCACTCCTTCCCCTTCCAGTCCACACTGCCCCTTAATGTTAGCCAACAGGCAATCCTCCAGGTCCTCTGCTAGTCCTGGGGGCCTATATACCACCCCAACTTAATCTTCCCTCCCACGGGGGTTCGCAAGGTGACCCATAGGGCCTCCATGTTGCCCTCTGCTTCTTCCACTCTCATAATCTCGATGTTATCCCTAATGAACATTGCTACTTCTCCCCCTCTGCCCACCATTCTGTCCTTCCTTAGTACAAGGTACCCACTCAGATTAAGAGCCCAGTCATGGCCAGGGGTGGCCCAAGTTTCAGTGACCACTGCTACATCCACCCCACCCTCAAACAGCATAGCCTGGAACTCAGCCATTTTATTCCCCAGGCTCCTGGCATTTATTAAAGCCACCATCCAACTCTTGTCCCTACCCCATTAGAATATGGCAAATAAAAATCTTGAAACCTGATTGGCTGGCAACTTTCCAGAGGTGTGCATCTATTTTTCAACACAGCCCTCTGAAAAACAAGTGCCAGCTGTTCCCAAGATAAGAATCTGGTATCTTAGTACCAAATATGATTTTAAAATGAATGTGCTGCCATTTGTTTTTACCACTCGCTGACCAAGAGGTGAGGCCCCTTTTTCAGTTCTCAGAAAACTCCATACACAAAGTTATTCAGACTTTCAGCTTTATCGACAAAAAAACAGCATAAACAAACCTTTTGTTTTTTTTCCTTCTGAGAAAAATAGACCCGACTCAGATGTTGCTCCAATCACTCCCAACCTCTGGTCCTCCACCCGCTGTCACATGCACCACTACTCAGCAGTGCAACTCCATCTCTGGGCACCCACTGCAGACGAATACTGACCCTCTTTTCTGTCAACCCACTCCTCCCTCAAAGTCCAGAACAAACATACAACAGATAAAGAGCAGTAAAAAGGCTTATATTGCAGACAAAACCACACAACTGATTCACTCTTCAGTCACCCAACTGTTCCTCTTCTTCTTCTTTTTAATAAAAAAATAGACAAAAAAAAAATGGACCTGACTATGATGCTTGCACTCTCTACTAGGGCCTAGCCCATGCATGTCACAGAGGACTACAATTCCCATGAGACCATGGGGCACTTATGCAGCTCAGTCAGACAGGGTTTTCTAATCAGCAGTGCCCTCTACTGGCAAATATAGCACAGTACAGGGACTACTTTACAGGAAAAGTGCTTTTTTTATTGTTTTTTTCTTCAGTTATTACAGTTATTTTTAATATTTTACTTTATGTTATTTAAAATATTACCTGTGGAGAACCGGCCCAGTGGTGCTGAGGGTTGAGGCGCTGGATGCCACATCTTGTGCCATGCCGGCAACCTGGGTTCAGGAATGAGCCCCGGGTTGTCAGTGGTAGGCAGGGGGAGGGAGGGTGAGGAGCAGGATTGAGCTGCCATGAGGTGGCTCTCCTCTCTCAGGGAGGGATGAGGGGTTTCTCTGGCCCTTGGCTGCCACCCAGTGGAGGGCAGATGGCAGTTTGGGCTACGGGGGGGCCTCCACGTGCACTCACTGCTGTATCTGCCAGGGTCCTGGGACTCTTGGGGGGAAAAAAGCATAAAGTACATATAGTAAAAAAATATTACCTATGGGCCATTTTTACAAGCACAATAATACCCTCCAGGGTGGGTGGTATTGGACAATACTGGACCTTCCAGGGGCTACAAGGCCCTCTGTCTGTGGTGTTGGGCCTCATTATGCCCCTGGGTGGTCTGGTATTGCCCAATACTGCCCATCCTGTTGGGTATTATTGTTTACATACATTGCCATTCATAAATCAAGGCAATACACCAAAGAATATGTAGATATTGGTACAAATGATACAAGAGGCAGTTATTGGTCAGCACAAGATGAAGAGGACATCCTAAACGTTGGATTCTACTAAACAGTCCACTATGGCCAACATCCAATGCTAGTTCTGGCATAAACGTTAAAACATTCAAACCACATTGGAAAATAGCTAAAAAAAGCCTATATTGCATATTAGCAAATTATAACGAGATCTTGTTACTCTTCTGAGTTCCAGTAGCCCTGCACTTTATTGTGCAACATTCTGTACCCAGGGATATGTATCAGAAAGCATGTGCTAGATGTTAGTGCCAAGATGTGACATGGACTCCTTCCTGCACGCAATATGCCAGTTGAAGGGGAGGGCAGCGTGCCTTCCAGTGTAACTACGCACTCAAAGGAGGTGACCTTGGTTGGGTAACTTCCAAGGACAGGATGCTACTCAGGGTGGGTTCTTGCAGGCATTCCCTTATTCCAGCTAACTTTTCCTAACTGTAGCATTACAAACCTAGCACTACCTAGGTAGCCTGTTTAGTCCAGACTTCCAAGTGCTCCTCTCCACTGCTGTAGTGCCCCAAAGTATGGGGCCCAAATAAAAATAAAAAGAGTAAGATAAACCCCCCTCCTTAGAGCTCCTATGTAACGTGGGTAGCATAGGGGTGAGATAGGGAGCAGAAGGGCTCTGCTGTTAGTGTGTCCCCTCCACCCCATCGTAGGGCAGTGCAAATCAGTATAAAAGAAGAAAGTTTTATTTTGTCCTTGGCTGCCTGCTCTTGCTTAGACACCCCCCCCCAGAGCAGGCAGCACGAACTGAGGCTGGCCATGCACTGGGACTGCTGTCCCTGTCCAGTGCGTGGTAATTTTTTTGAAACAAAGTGCCAGTTGGGCACGGGCTCGGGGGCTCAAGAGCTAGATCCTTGAGTGCTTTTTGAAAGGGTTTTTTAGTCATTGTGAAGGCAGTTGGAGTGAGTAGCTGAGCCAGGGAAGGAAAAGGACCAAAAGAGAGCAACGGGAACCCAGGGGCTTACTTTGAGTGCTAAAGCCAGTTTTGTAGGCTCTTCTGCAGTGCCTCTCTTTGGGTCGATGATCCAGCCTGTATGGTCAAGTCAGCGGTCCATTCAGTGAGTCAGCAACCATAATGAGGGCTCTGTTTAGCCCCGTTTATTGTTTTAATATACAACAAAGTAAACTGGTCCCTCGGCAGCAGCACCCACAAGTGGGGCCACATCCTCAGAGAGAGTTTTGGGCCAGCAGTACGTCAAGAGGTGCATCGGGCACAGCAATGCCCCAATGGAAGACCTTCTCCAGCCTGCCTCCCGCCAGCCTCCAGCAGTCACGCTCCCTGCCTCCTCTTCCCTTAGTCTTCACTCCAGGCTAAGGCAGTGATCGACAGCAGCACCAATAGCCAGGTGCTGACCACAGGATCGATTGTTTAAAAAAAAAAAAAGAAGGAAAAGTTGCTCCTGCACTAGATGGCGCTACAAGAGATGACTGCGGTTGTTAGGGGTCAGGGAAAGACCCCAGCAATAAAAGACCACCCGAGGGCAGAGATATTTAAATTAATTTAAATCGCTCCATCAAAGGAGCCTAGGGCAGTGGGCCAAATTTAAATAAATAGTCATAAGTGAGCTCCTGGAGACAGAGCAGGGGCAGAGTCAAGGGCAAATGGCCCTATTAATTAAATAAATGAATATTTACAAGCAGCCTCCCAGAGGTGAAGGGCTATAGGCCCTATTGAAGCCTAATATTCATATAAGCAGCTTCCTGAGGGTGGAGTAAAGGGGCAGGGCAAGCCCCATATATAGAAAAGGGCTAGTTTAACAATTATTTTTCTGTTTTATCTGCTTCAGTATAACACAGGGCACTGTGGCTGCAACTAAGGTTGCATTAGTGGGAAAGGGTTTATAAGTATTCCCCATCTCTGAGCCACACTTAGAGCAGCTGAGAACTAAAGTGGGCTAGCAAACTCAGTAAGAGGGCTAGTAAAGGAGAGAGTGTCAAACAGGGCTCCCAGGGCTTTCATCAAGGGTGATTAGGGTGATAAAACTTCTGATATCGTATTATCTGCCCTAAACAGCACCAGCTGTGTTATTTGCCCTGAACTGTACTGAACTGTGACATTTGCCCTGAGGGGTGCTATTTGCTCCAGAACTGTGCTATCTGCCCTGAAATGTGTTATTTATCCCTGAACTACACCAATTGCCTCCAGAAACTGCTGTTTGACCCAAACTGTGTTAATTGCCTGCAGAAACTGGTATTTACCCTAAAAGGCACTAATTGCCCTCTGCCACTGATAGTTGCCCTGAACTGTGTTAACTACCCTCTGCTACTGGCAACTACCACTGAACTGTGTCAAGGATTCTCAGCTACTAGTATTTGCCCCAAACAGTGCTAATTGCCTGCAGAAACTGGTATTTACCCTGAAAGACACTAATTGCTATCTGCCACTGGTAGTTGCCCCAAACTGTGTTAACTACCCTCTGTTACTGGCAGCTGCCCCTGAACTGTGTCAAGAACCCTCAGCTACTAGCATTTACCCTGTACTATGCTAAATTCACTTACAAACTGGGTATAAATCCTGAACTGCCACCAACTGTTCCAGAGAATTGTCGAGTCGCTTCAACCACCTGGTACAGAATCATCTCACCACTGAGCTCGAGAATCAGTTGCATGTGCATTTTCCTTCTTGTACACCTCGTCAGCGAATCCCAACACTCTTGTTCTACCTTGTTAGTATAGCGGACAGCTAAGTGAGGCTCACCAGACTCCCTGCTTCAACGTCATCCCTACCCCAATAAGGTGCTCAGTGTGTGTTGGAGCCGCACCGGCTCATTAGAGAGGGATCACCCCACTCAGTTCCCAGAAGATTAGTTATCCAATTTATTAATTTGCTTTTCTTTCAGGTACCACTTGGCATTACCATCCGAAGACCAGTAGCTTGGACCGGCATCCAAAGATATTCAGCGTAGATCCATATTTGAAGACCTACATTGTTCTGGTTGCATCTGTAGTTCCACTCCTTGCCTTTTCTTCAGTGTTCCTCATCCCAGCAGCCCACCTTAGGGTTTGTGCTAAAGCATCTTCTGCAGTTTATCTCATCCCAGCAGCCAACTAGAGGGTTTGTGTTGAAGCATCTTCTTCAGTTCATCTCATCCCGGCAGCCCATTGGAGGGCTCTTGTTGAAGAATCTTCTGTTGTGCTTCTTGTTACGGCAGCCCAAGGAAAGGTTCCTATTGAAGAATCCACTTAGTTGTGTTTGTTCAGTTCTCTTGTCCCTACAGCCCAAGAGAGGGTTTTTTTGAGAATTAACTCGTGGCCTATTTACCAATCCTCTCTTAAGTCCCGGTGGCCTTACGTAGGCTCCTCACCAAAGTATCAGTTTGGTACTGCAACCAGGATTCATCTTTGTCCAAGTACCTTCCTTTTTATCCATCTGAAGTCTTTGTGACAACATTACTGTCACCAAAAGTGGACTCTAAAGTGGATTAGATTCTTATGACCCTAGTAGCACTGCAGTGTTCTATAATTATAACAATAATAATAATAAACTTTATTTATAATGCGCCTTTCAAAGTCAAGGCGCAGTACATAGTTAAAATAATTTCACAGTAAACATCATAATAAAACAACCAAAACAATTACAGTCAATCCACTTCAACACCATCCCCATATGCCTTATTCCATAGGTAAGTCTTTAATGCTTCAAATTTCTTAAGAGCTCTTAGTATTAGTGGTTGATCAGGTATTTATCCTAGAAGTACTCTTTACACTACAGAAATACAATAATTTAGGCCAAGGTGCACCTTTTAGACCTAAGGGTTACATGCTCATGTGTTTATTTACTGTGTGGATAGTCATTTTCTTGCCAGTTTCCCTTGTTGGTATTGCTGTTGATATTTTCCTCTGTGACTGTGTCATCCTTCCCTATGGAATAAAAGTCTTTGCTTCATCAGACCTCTGTGTACGACTCCTGCTTGTTCTTGTTGGATACCTCCATCCACCCACCTAGAAACCTGTAGTGTCCCGTTGCCATTGCACCTGCTGGAAGGGGGGTGACACTGGTGTTGATAGTAAGACAAAGTTCACTTTTTACCACATCTACTTCAGAGCAGAAAAACACCACTCTGGGGGCAGGCTTGATTGCCAAAAAGGTATGGGTCCTTTTATATTCCTTGTGCTCCAGGGAAGACATGGCCATCTTCTCCATCAACTGTCCCATAGCGTTCAATGTTTTATTTATTTAGTTTTTGTTGACTGGGAAAGGAGGGCTTGACAATACTGCTTGTTTTGAGTTTCATCCTGGGAATGGGGGCGGGGGTGCAAATAAACTGAAATTGGACCAGATTGAGCTGTTGGTATCTTTGTGAATGCTGGAAATCTGGCTGGAGCACTGGGGAAATTCCCCAACTCTTTTCAACAAGTGCCATGGGATCTTTAGCGTTCATCTGCACAGCCACCAGAACAGGCAGACAGGACCTCAGTTTAACATGTCACATGAAGGATGTCATATCCTGACAGTACAGGATCCCTTTGCTACTGCACTCGGGTGGCAGCATTCATAGTATTAACCCAATCCCAGCATGGGACTAGAAACCCATGACCCGCTGGCCCAGAGGTGGATGTGCTACCAACTGAGCCCCCCCTTGACACCTCGCATGTTGCTATGACTGGGCTGCATCTGACCCCTCAGGGCCTAGCAGGTCCTTCAGATCTTGAGTTGTCTTGCCCACCTTTGCAAGCCAATTCATTACTTGGATTTTCCAGTCAGTCAGGTCCCAAGGTGGGCTCGCTATCAAGGCCACTTCCCCAGCTGAACAGTGTCTATCTGCCCTCTGGGCCCTCAAAGGCAAGAGCAGGGCCAGGCAAGCCCATGGGTCCACCTTGTGACCATTTCCCATGACTACATTATAAGTTCAAGTGCCCATCTTACATGTCAGATGCAATGTTTTCAGCTTATGGCCTCTGAGAGGCCCTCCTCCAAGTGTTCCAAAATGTCCCCTTTGGTCATGTCATCCTTGTAGAGTGGGCATCCTCTCCAGTTGCCTTAGGGAGCAGGTGCCATTGCCATACACCACCACCAGGCCGCTGTAGATGTTGATGGCAGCTCCTGGGTTCTTTTCTCACTCACTAGTGGGGGAACGGGTCATATAGCGTAGTGTTCCACTCAGAGAAACATTTAAATGGGCCGGGTGACTGGTTAGAACAACCCTGGGATGCAGTACCACCTAGCCATCTGTCTACTGTGGTCACCCCTCCTGCAGACCCCAAACAAAAGTAAGAGTTCCCCCAAATTAGCACACACTGTATTACTGAAGAGTCAATAATCAGAAATGGCTTTAACAACAAAACAAAACTTTATTTCAGGGAAGACCCAGAAAAGGAAAAAAATGGTTAATGCACATGATCCACAACTGTGAGATAACATTATATTGCCAGGCCAGTCTTCCATCGCCTTAAGCTGGTGTGGGTGCAACACAAATGAGATACACGTGAGGTACAGGGCAAAGCATGAAAAGTAATTAATAAAGGCTGGCCCAGTGGCACTGAGGGTTGAGCCACTGGATGCCACACCTCGTGCCATGCCAGTGACCCAGGTTCGGAAACAAGCCTTGGTCATCGGGAGTCAGCGGGGGGGGGTAGGGTGAGGAGCTGGATTGAGCTGCCACAAGCTGGCTCTTCTTTCCTGCAGAGGGATGTGGGGTTTCCCTCTTGGCACCCTCCTGGTGGAGGATGGGTGGTAGCACCAAACCATACAGGAGCCCCGGCAATCGCCGTGGTGGGGTGGAAGGGGCCAGTACCTGCACCACAGGGCGCATGCATGCCTCCACGCACATGCGTTGCCATGTGTTAGCATCCCAGGATCAGGGAAAAACATGTGATAAAACTGATTAAAAGAATATGGAAAAAAGTAATTACTAAAGTGGCACAGAAACAAAATGGTGTCCGCTAAAAGTAAATGTGTTGCTCTTGCAAATTGCAGCGAGAACAGAGGCATGAAACCCCAGTGCTTCACATCTTGGATATGAAGCATCAGAGTTTTATGCCTCTGTTATCTCTGCAATTTGCTAGAGCAATAAATTCACTTTTGGCAGACACTATTTTGTGTCTGCACCACTTTATTAATTACTTTTTGGCACTTTGCCCTGTACCTCAGGTGTGTCCCATTTGTGTTGCCAGCCTAAGACGTTTTGTTGTTTTACACCTGCTGCTATGTTGTGTGAGTGTGTGTGTGTGGCCCCTGTGGTGCATCCCTTACACTGGTGTGGATTCAACTCAGACCCCTTAGGTGCCCTGTGCAGGTGGGGTCGAACTAGAACCCTTTCCTGAGGATGCCACTAATTATGCCCTTCCAGGCACAGCCCTGACTCAGTGCCCACCCCCACCACCACTTTTCACAGAACAGCTGCATGACTGGTCCTGCAGTACTAGAGTCTGGTACTCTCTCCCACTTGATACCAAGATTCCACTCTTAAAGCAGCACTACTTGTTAGTCTGCAGACATTTTCATGATATAGTTTTTGCGCAGAAATGTATTTCTGACATCCTAAGATTCGTGCTCCGTGTATTTTTAGTTTTGTCAGATATTTTTAAAACCCCCTTTTTATCTAATTTTGTATTTAGTGACTCAAGTTATTAAAGATGGCCACCACTGGCAATTTTTAAAAATCTCTTTGGTTGAGGTTACCTGTTAAATGTACATGCTTGAGTCTTACTGTGGCTGTTTTAGCGTGGTGGTATCACGTTTTTGATAGTAAACAGCATTGCACCATTACCAAATCTGGATTGGAGGGAAGCACTGGGACAGTGGTGCCAGACAAAGACGTCAATTCACATACAAAAAGTCGACAGCACGCACCACTTGCACAGATGCACAGGAAAACACTTTAGACAAAAGTCCTCTTAATTCATTTATTTATGCTAGAAAACACAAAGTGCACACAATCAGAAACTCAGAGGCAGTGTGGAGCAACGGACGTGGCTGCGCCCACTGACCTAACATTTCGCTCCAACCAGTCAGAGGCTTCGTTACAGATGACATCAGCCATGTGCCTACCACTTCTAAATGCTCACGTTTGCATATATTTACATACTCACATGTATTCACAGCAGTTGGCTGAATAGTACGTAATCTCAGAACTAAAAAATAGTGCATATATATATATATATATATATATATCTCAACAATAAAAAAGTAAATGCACAGTATGTTCTAAAATGTCATCAATGTCCACAGTCAACATTTTGAATATCCCCAGACTTGTCTTGCAGTGGTGAAACGTAGTACAGTATTTCTAAATTAAAGGACAAGGAAGCACTGCTAAAATCACCCCTTACATTTATATTTTGTAAGGCCTACTGTCTTGTACATACTAGATTGCTTATCTACTCCTTGATCAGAGACACCATATTATCATCTCAGTAGTATCAAAAGGGGGGTGTGTAGCAGGAAAGTGGAACAACAGGCAAAACACCAGTAATAACAACAATAGCAAAACTGTAATGATTGAAAATTCAATATGCAGCTAACATATAAAGTTCCACATCCTAAAGGTCTGTATTTATTTATCTGGGTACCAGTCTATAATAAATGTGTCGGGGGAAGGAAAATTTTAAACACAACATGCTCGATTCATGAAGGTTGACGCAGGACTTGCGTCATGCCCTGCACCATCTGCAGCGTTTGGTACAGCTGCGCCAAAGCTCTTTGCAGCAATGCAGCCTGATTCACGAAGAGCTGGCGCAGGTGTGACAGACAGTTTCCCCACTTTATGGCAGCTTGTGCCAAACCTTTGACGCAAGCCCCGTAATATGGGCCTCCCAATGGTGCAAAGGTAGACCGGAGGGTGCTGGTTTAACTTGTTGGGTTCGGTGCAAGGGACTTGTGGCAGGGGTTTGTGGCAGGCATTGTTCCTAAATTGCACTTGCTGCAAAGTTTGGCACAAGTCTCCCCTTGCATCAAACCCTCTGCCGCAAGTCCCTTGCTCTGATCCAAAACGATTTGTGAATTGGGCCCTAGGACTTCCAGATCTGACTGATATTCTTAATTATCAAACAGTTAGTTTTCACTTCTTTAAAAATGGAGCTAATTAAAACTTGACATTTAAACCTGGTTTCTTAAGTTCCTCCAACTTAAATATCCATTCTTGCTCCTTTTTATTCAGTACATTGTCATAATGTCCGCCACTCACATTCTTTCCAGTCCCTATAGTTTTAAGCACATGTTCCGGCTTGTCACTCACACTATTCACATGAACAGCCATTGCATACTCCTCAGTAAGGACACCGAGCTGCAAACCTTGGAACCCTGTTCTGAATCCCATCAGCCCCTACTTACATACCGTGTGACCCTGAGCAAATCACTTAGCCTCCTTGTGCTCCCAGGTTGTACCTGGAAACAAGCTCCGGCTTAGTGTGCCTTTCCTGGTTAAACAATTTCCCCTTTCTGTTTCTAATAGCATTAATACGTTCATTCAATCTCATCCTCAGTAGTCTGTTGGTGCGACCGATATAATAGCATCCACATCAGCATGTAAGTAAATAAATAACTCCCTCACTATAGCAAGAGAACTCTCCCTTAGTTTTCATCGTTTTTGCATTTCTTGAGTTTACAAATGCATCACACTTGGTAACCATGTGGCATACCTGACATCTCCCATAGGGTTTACAACCTCATTTTGAACCACTGTTCATATTGGTTGTCTGTGGTGGAGAATAGCTATGGACTGAAATATAAGATTGGTATCTTGTCTGTAAGAAACACTCTGAGGTTTTGTGAGATGATCTGTTAGCTATGGTGTGCCCCATAATATCCACAGATTTTTCCTGAACTATATCCACCACTTCACTTTTCCCACCCTCAAAAGTGGTCACAAACGCAAGCTGTTTCCCCTTAGTCACTCGGTTTGGCCTAGGAGCAGGCAATTCATTTCTATGCATTACCTCCACTACATATATTGCTCTAGATATGTCTCATCCCCGCTCTCTCAAAAGATCAGATAGCTCATTTGCTCTGGATGTATATAACTCACCAGTACCACGATTTCTCTTCCGCCTCATGTATTGGCCTTTAGGTAAATTTCCAACAATATGTCCAGGGTGGTAGCTGCTTGTTAATAAGAGGCTATTGCAGTCAGTAAGTTTTTTTATACTTATGATTCAAGTTATTAAACATGGCTGCCACTGACAATTTTTAAAAAATCTCTTTTGTTGTGGTGGGCATATCCCAGGAGTGGGGAACTTTTAAAAATGTCAACGTCCTGTATCGTAGTCCAGGAATGAAAGAAAGCAAAAAGAAAAATGGGGGTATTGACATTTTTGTCAGAATACGATTATTACTGGAAAAATATGGTAACGAACAAACACTACCGATTTAAACCTCATGGGAATTCCCTCATCATGCTAAAGGTTAAAGCATTACAGGCCTGAGGATGCTGCCGCAGGTTGGCCAGTGGTAGTGTACTTTAAAAAATATATATACGTTGAGGTTTTCTTTCCATATAACAAAAAATAACACACATAGTACATTTCATCATTCATCAGCTACAGCACAAGAACATTACAATCCTAGAACTATGCACAATAGGGCAAGAGTTTATCATTTTATGTTTAATGAATGTAAGATAAATGACTTGCAGTGTAACATCCATGACGATATTCAGTTTTTATCTAGCTCTTCCCCTCCCTTTTTAGATTCTCCACTTGGCTGGTGTGTACCTTCTGTTGTTGATAAGGCTAGCAGAGGTTCCCATCTCTTTCTGTAAGAGTGCATTTTATTATTAGTTCTTGCAGTCATCTTTTTTCTGCCCAGAGGGCATCCTGCATCACTTTGTACCACTCATGATAGGTTGGCACTTGTTTGTCCACCTACTGCTGGGCACTTTATTTCCAGGAGAGCAACGAAACTCTCTCAGCCTGCAACTGCCCCTGAACCTCTATCTTTGACTGTTTTTCCTCTCCGCTGCAGTCTTCAGCCCTATACAACTGTGCTAACTCTTGGCCCTTATCCTTATATGGAACTATGAATGCCTTTCCCGCTGTTTGACAACTAAAGTAATGGGTATTCGATTGTACTTACTGTTGTGCTTTGCCATCATTTGTAATACAATGTATGTATTGTTTCAACTGTACTTTGTAATCTCATGTAATACAATGCATGTATTGTTACAACTGTACTTCTTAATCACGTGTATTACAATGTATGTATTGTTACAACTGTACTTCTTAATCACGTGTATTACAATGTATGTATTGTTACAACTGCACTTCTTAATCTCATGTAATACAATGTATGTATCGTTACAACTGTACTTTTTAATCACGTGTATTACAATGTATGTATTGTTACAGCTGAACTTTTTAATCTCATGTAATACAATGAATGTATTGTTACAACTGTACTTCTTAATCACGTGTATTACAATGTATGTATTGTTACAACTGCACTTCTTAATCTCATGTAATACAATGTATGTATTGTTAACACTTCTATCTTACTATACTGCAGTCTCACTTTATGTTATTGCCCTCCAACCCTGTATTTTTCTCCCTGTTCCATTGTCTGCATTTCTTATTGTAACCTTCCAGGTCACACCTAAAAATGGCCATTTTTTGTCTAGTGTGCTTTCCTGGCCAACAAAAGCTAAATAAATAATATAAAACATGCTCCGATGGAAACCCCAAATGCAAGGACCATGTCATTGCTTAAAATGGCTTAGATACCTCAAACTTGAGATACAATGTCCTGGTCCATGGCCAAATACAAAGAACAACTTCCCAAAGCAAACAGTTTGGAACAACTTCCCAAAACAAACAGTTCTATTTCCTTGCTTGGTGGGAGCCATCCATTGGGGAACTAGCCTTTCTGCAGTTTCTTTGTTCTCATTCCCTCTGTTCTGCCTGGTTGCATCAGCATAGTCACTCATGCCGGCTAGCAAGTGAATGCCATTTTTCTTCCTCATCATGAACTGGCAGTTTCACTCACACTTCATCTTTCACAGATGCAAACACTTGGGCAGACTAGATGGACTATGGTCCCCTTCTGCCATCACTTTCTATGTTTCTTGGAGCAGGGCAAACACTGATATTACTCATGGTTCCCCCAATGGATGGCTCCACCAAGCTCTGCAGGCCTCTGGACCTCCGATCTCAGCAGTACTTCTCGACCAGCCGGACTGCTCTTTGGCACTGACTTCAATTGCTCCCTTTGGAGAATTGGCCACCTCTTTTGCTTCCTGATTATTGCATGTCTGTTCCGATCCACACATTATGGCTTTTGATTCCTCTGGGCAGTCAGCCTGAACCTTGGCTGTACTGCCTACTATTGACCCTACAGCATCCTTTCTGCAACTTCTTTGTTCTCATTCCCTCTGTTCTGCCTGGTTGCCTTAGCATAGTCATTCATGCTAGCAAGCACATAAATGCCATTTTTTTCCTCAACATGAACTATCAGCTTTACTCACACTTCGGCTTTCACAGATGCTCAGTCAGTAATGCCACAGCTTGTACTCTTCTTTAGGTCATCAGTCCTGCCTCTCCAAGATCTTTCACAGATCTTCCCATCATCTGTACACCCATTACTTTTTCACAGGCAAATGGCCAGCTCCTAGCTCAGCAGGCTGTCAGTCATGTTCAGGCACTCCTGGAGATCCCAACCATGGCAGTGTATTGGCCCACTAAAACAGCACCAGTACTGGCAGTCCTCCAGCATCACAGAGGCCGTGGTTGTCTTGCTCTGTCATTTGTTCCACTGATTTGCTGGCAGCCTGGGTCAAAGGTCTGCAAGATGGCAGCGGCCATGAAGATCAGGGACACTGGTCCCTCAGTTCCTTTTATGGAGGTCTCCTGCCCTTGTTCACAGTTCTTGTCCCCAAGTTGCAGGTGGCATGGGTGCGCTTAGCATTCCAGTGTGGGCAGGGCAGTGGCTTGTCTCTCTATCTCCATTGGGGTGACCAGCACCTTTGATGTGTGACTGGAGCCACTCTGCAGCATAGCCCAGGAGGCACTGAAGGAATAGAAACTGCTGCACTTAGTGCTTACTCCTGTGGGTCCACCTTGCAGCACAGTTCAGGTCCTGGAGGCTGGAGGCAGGAGGCAGCAGCACTTGTCAGCAGCAGTCTGGTTCAAGCCAGGGGCCTCAAGTAAGCCCCACACTTTTGGGGGTTACATCACTTTTTGATGTAGGTGGGACCTGAAATGCTGCAACCTGTGGCAACAGTGAGCAAATATTAGACCACCTTTTAGGTCTAAGCTTCATGTGCAATTACAGAATAGTGCCAAAAGTATGGCATAAGCCACGGGCCCATTCTGAAAATCTTGCCATAATGTTTACTGTATGTTCTTTTTTGCCTTTAGCTTCCCATTTTGTTTTTGTATCTGGCAGTCTGGACTATTAAATGAATTGCTATGACTACTAGTAATTTATTTATTTAAGAGATTTACCAGGAAAGGCATGCTGAGCAGAGTACTGCTCGATTCCAGATGAGAGGGTGAAGGGGTGGGAATACAGGACAAAACTGAAGGGGGCACCAGGAAACTACACAAAGCAAACAGTTTGCCACTGTGTGCTATTTGCTCTGCAGTGAAAATGTTTTTGGCTGGCTAACAACATGGTGGCTGACAGTTGCCATAGTATCCAGGGCAGTAGGGTCACTGATGAACTTGAAACTCCTGTGCCATGACTCCATGCAGCTGACTGTATAATCTCCAGACTTTGGGACAGGGTGCTATCCATGGACCCTAGTCACATGTCCTTAGAAAGTGATGCTTGGAACAAAAGCAAAAGAAGTAACTTGTAGCCAACACCGGAAGTGATAACACCGGAAGTTACATCAACACAGGACGTGATATCAACACAGGAAGTTATATCGACACTGGAAGTGATATCAACACAGGAAGTGATATCACTTTCTGGGTTGGCTGCTAATCGTACTTTTGTTTGTGCTCCAAGTCTCATATTCAAAGTGCTTCTGCCTTGAATTTGTGGTGTTTGCTGCATCCACAAAGAAAACAATGTAATCAACAGAAAAACCCATACAAATTGCCCTGGAGTTATAGGAAAAAGGCCAGATTGATCATGGGAGCACTGCCTTCCTTATGGAAGCAGAAAGAGTTGACTCCTAAGAGAAATGCTATTGTGGTTTTGGAAATTTGTTTTCCAGCCCCCCAAAATGAGGTTTACCTGTATGGGCTATGTGCCACAAAAATTAAAAGCCATCTTAGCTCCATGGCAGGCAGTGGGGCCAGGAGAGGAATAAAGCAGTCCCCGTGGATTAAAAATAATAAAAAGGCAGCAGTGGATGAAACAAAAGAACTGCAGGGTATAAACATACTGGGCGATGCCTAGGCAGTTTCAAACCTCTGGCTCCACAAAGATTGTTAGAAAATGGGTCAGATGTCATAAATCTCCAGCCCAGGAATTTGGACCAATCATCTGTTTGCTGCACTACAGACTTTGCATGCACGCTTTGCATGGTTGGGCTGGCATTCCAGAGCTCAGCCAGCCTGGGATTTTTAGAACAATAGGGCATTGAGTTTGGTAAACATAAACTGGAATGGAAATAAACAAGCTGGGTTCAGCCAGTTCTGCCAGTGTGACAGAGATTGGAACTGTGGATTTGTAAGGTATTGTCTGCCAGGCACTACAGGCTTGGCAGGCTAAAGTAGTCTCGGATCCCAGCAACTGACTATTTTGTAGAAGAAACCAAGTCTTATCAAGTCTGACAGTTTAAAGGTGAGGATTGGAGCTGGAGTTTTCCTCTCCCACAGGCGAATGTCCCTCTGGGGGAAGAGCTCCTTTGAAGATCAACCAACTGAGAAGGTCACTGCCTGCTTCAGGGTCCCTGGACCCCATGCACCTGCAGTCCTAGACTGACTGTATGGGAAACTGAGACTGGTGACTGAACACCAGATAACCCCAGGGAAGCCAGCTCTCCAGATGGAAGCTGTCTCACCTGTTCTATCAACATTCACCAAAGGTATCTGTGAAGCTACAAAACCGAGAGTAACTATAGGGGTTTCTGCCTTGCAACAAGGGAAAATTGCAATTATGCTAGGACTGCGGGAGAAGCCCTGGGTGGGACTTTGCCACTTGGATAGGCCCAGGCAAAAGACATGTGGAGGCCACACGACCACCCATTTGTTTGTGGATTACAAATAGGGCCCTCTTCTACAGTTTACAGTTTGTTTCGCAACAGTTTGTGTTTTAAACTGTTTGCCTGCAACAGTGAAAGTGCGCCACCAAGCTGCTACCTGGCTGGCAGCAATGGCATCCCCAGTGACATACCTACTGCAACTAAGAGGACTCCTGCCCATGGCCTTTAGGGGGGATTTAAGTCAGGTATACTCACTTGGGGTTTTGTGGACTGCTGAGAGGGTGGGCAGATTGTGTGGGGTACACTGTTGTTGTTGTTACTGCATCGAGTATAAGAATGTTACTGCTACGCCATTGCCCTCATTCTTCCCACTGTCCCCTAGTTCTTTCAGCATTCTCCCCTTTAAATAATTTGAACCGCATTGGTTTGGGGGTTGTCATTGCTGTTACAATGTCATTTGTTTTGGGGTCAGGACTGTAGTGGCAGGTTGCGCACTGTTTGGTGGGGGTAATAGCCCTGTGTGTCAGCATCCAGATACCCCATATTGCTACCCCAGGTGGAGGCATGGCACCACTTTAGGCCTGAGTACCCAGTGTAGCACAAATTTAGGCAACCAAGGCCAGCCCCTTTGGAGAGTTGGGAGAGGTGGACCCTGAGGGCCCTGGGCGGCCAACTACATGCTCAGTGGTGGCATGGGAGATTAAGTATCAGCAAAATATGTGGGGCTGGTAGTATCAAAGAGTAAAGGTTGGGGGCCAGGTAGGGGAAGATGTTTGAACCCTTTCTGTTTTCAACAGCAAGCCAGTTAAGCATAAGCCCTTTGCATTCTGTTCCTTCTGCTTCATTGAGGAGAATGTCTGGGAATTCTTATGAGTTTCAGTTTTAATTACAACAAACAGAATTACACAACTTCTGAAGAGTGAGAGTAATGAACCACAGGAACAGTACAAAGCCAAGCTTCTGATGTGACCTCATTAGTGGATCCAGCGCCAGAGGACCACAATGCTTTGCAGGGGATGAGTGAAGCTGGAAGAGTATCACAGTGGGAGCTCCGAGGAGGAGCCAGCCAGCCAATGAGGTGTAGAGCAGTGCTGCAGGAAGGAGGGGGAGATTTGCACTCCATGTGAGAGTCTATGCAGTTTAACTGCAGTAACCCATGGATGTCCACAGTAGGAGAAGGGCTGCCATTTACAGTGCAGGAGTGGGGGAGGGGGCACAGTGAATACAGATACACAGAGTAAGTAACAGACTGCAGCACTGATACCCAGTTACATGAAGATCAAGCAGTCATCTCTTTCTCCCTGCACTATTGTTCTATCATACCTCTCAACTGTCTCCGATTATAAGGGACATCCCTCATTTTACCCCTCAAAATTGCCCTGTCCCTTATCCATCCCTCATGGAAAAGGTGCTGCTCGCACAGGGAATGTGCAGTAAATGTACATAGATTCATAGATACATAGACAGTGTCGGCAGATAAGGGCCTATGGCCCACCCAGTCTGCCCATTTGAGCTTGTAAGTTCAGTTTGTTTTCCTAGAAGTCTGTTGCCCCTTACCCCTGACCTCCAGAATTCCTTTATGTCTATCCCATGCATTCTTAAATCCTGTGATTGTTTCAGCCCCCACCACTTCCTCTGGCAGGGTGTTCCACTTGTCCACCACCCGTTCTGTGAAGAAATTCTTTCTCATGTTTCCTCTGAATCCTCCTCCCTCCAACTTCATCCCATGCCCTCTAGTCCTGGAACATCTTTTTCACTTAAAAATAGTGTTTTCCTGCACCCTGTTCCTCCCTGTAAGATACTTGTATGTCTCTATCATATCCCCTCTCTCCCTCCTCTCCTCCAGGGAGTACCACGTTCAGTTCCTTCAACCTGTCTTCATAGGACTTGTGATGCAATCCATGCATCATCTTTGTTGCCCTCCTCTGAACCTTCTCTACCCTGTCTATGTCCTTACGTAGGTATGGTCTCCAGAACTGTACACTGTACTCCAGGTGGGGCCTCACTAGTGTCTTGTATAGCAGAATTATGACCTCCCTTTTCCTGCTGGTGATGTCCCTGCCTATACATCCCAGCATCCTATTTGCTTTACCTGCTGCCTTGTCACACTGTTTCCCTACCTTGAGGTCATCAGAGATGATAACCCCAAGATCCCTTTCCTGCTTGGTGCATGCTATATCCTCACCCCCCAACTGATATATTGTGCCAGGGTTTTTGTGCCCCATATGCATTATCTTGCACTTCTTTGCATTGAATTTCAACTGCCAAACCCCTGACCATTCTTCAAGTTTCTGAGGTCACTTCTCATTCTGTCTGCACCCTCTGGTGTCTACTCTGTTACAGAGCTTTGTGTCATCAGCGAACAGTGAAATTCTGCCTTCTAGGTCCTCCGCAATGTCACTGATGAAAATGTTGAATAGAACTGTCCCAAAGACTGATCCCTGTGGTACCCCACTGGTCACTCCTTCCCTCTGTGAGGACAGCTATTTACCACCATCCTCTGTGTCCTGCCACCCAGCCAGTTACCTACCCACCACACTACTGTCCTGCCCCACCCATATTCCCCAGTTTGTGTAATAGTCTTCTAGTGGCACAGTGTCAAAGGCCTTGTTGAAGTCCAGATAGGCCATGTCCACTGCCCTCCCTGATCCACCTCCCTAGTCACCCAGTCAAAAATTCAATGAGGTTGGTCTGACATGACCTCCCCCTGGTGAAACCATGCTGCCTTGGGTCCTGTAGTCCATTGACAACCAGATGTCCCACCAATCTCTCCTTCAGTAGTGCTTCCATGATCTTCCCCACTACAGAGGTGAGGCTGACTGGTCTTTAGTTCCCTGCTTCCTCTTTGTTCCCACTTTTGTATAAAGGGACTATATCTGCTGTCCTCCAGTCTTTGGGTACCTCCCCTGTTTCCAGTGATCGGCTAAACAGGATAGCCAGAGGTTCAGCCACCACCTCTCTTAGTTCTTTAAGGACCCTGGGGTGCACCCATCTGGCCCCATTGCTTTATCAACTCTTATTACTTCCAGTTCCTTCAGGACCCTTTCTCGTGTAAAGGGACTTGTGTCCATTTCTGCACCATTCTCACCCCTTGTACTCCCTTCAGACCCATTACCCTCCTCTTCCTCAGTAAAGACTGAGCAGAAATACCTGTTCAATATGTCAGCTTTACTGTTGTCATCCTCCACGCGGCCCTCATCCTCCCCCTTCAGTCTCACTATCCCTCCCTTTGTCTTTCTTTTTTCACTTATGTACCTGTAAAAGGTTTTGTCCCCTCTACCCACTGATTTTGCAATGTGCTCTTCTGTCTGAGCTTTGGCTTCCCTTACCGACCTCCCTGCCTCCCTTTGCTTCTCCTGGTACTTCTCCCTATCCCCTTCTGCCTGTGTCTTTTTGTATTGCCTGAATGCAATCTTTTTGGCTTTCACTTTCTTTGCTACCTCTTTGGAAAACCATAATGGTCTCCTCTTCCTTTCCTCTTGCTAACCTGCTTAATGCATAATTCTGTTGTTCTTGTAATCCCCATTTAAATATTGCCCTGTTCCTCAACCCCTGATTCCTGTCCCATTCCCCTTAATGCCTCTTTCAAGTATCTCCCCATTTTCCCAAAGTCTGCCCCCCTAAAATCCAGGATACGTGTTTTTGTGTGGTTTGGTTCTGCTCTTTCTGTGATTTCAAACCACAATGACTGGTGGTCACTGTTTCCCAGGTGCTCCCCCACTGTTACCCCCATCATACTGTCCCTGTTTGTGAGCACAAGGTCCAGTATTGCCTTCTGCTGAGTTGGTTCCATGACCAGTTGCTTGAGGAAGGCACCCTGAAGGGACTCAGGATAAATCTGCTACTAGTTGATGCTGCTGCTGGGATGCTCCAGTCCACGTCTGGAATATGAGTCTCCAACCAGTACTACCTCACCCTTGTCTGCCATCCTTTGGATAGCTAGCATCAACTCTATCTGTTTCTTCCTCCTGGGCTGGTGGTCTATAGACCACACCTGTATGGATAGCTGTCCCCTTTTCCTTTCCAGCTAACCCACAGTATCTCTCCCCATTTTTGTTCCTCCTGGATCTCTCTGTGGCCTTATGTCATTTTCATACAGTGCCACTCCTCCTCCTTCCTGCCTGCTCTGTCTCTTCAGATATGTTGTAGCCAGATGGCCATCTCCCAGTCGTGGTTATCATTACACCAGGTTTCAGTGATGGCCACAATGTCCAGGTCTGACTGCACCATGACAGCCTCCAGATCTTCCATCTTGTTGCTAAGGCTCCTGGCATTTGCACACATATTTCCATGATTTGACCTCCCTAGACTGTTTCACTGTTCTACTCAGCCCTTCCTTGGTTGTCATTTATCCTAGTTCTCCTTGCTGTCTGCCCTTCTGCTGAATTTTGTCCCTTTTCTGCTTATCCACCTCTTGGGCACTAATCTCCATCTTTTGCACACTGCTTTGCAGAGATAGCCACTCCTCTGGTTCACTGGTTCCACTGCTAGCTGTGGGGGTGAGCAAGTAGGTACCCTCCTTGCTGGCCTGCCACCCCCCTTTGCTAGTTTAAATGCTTGTCAATGTAGCATTTAAACTTATCATTGAGTGCTTGGATTCCCCTCCAGAATGGATGCAGGCCGTCAGGCTTGAACAAACTTCCATCCCTCCAGGTGGGTCCCCAGTCACCAATGAATCCAAACCCTTCCTCACAGCACCAGTTCTTCAACCATGAGTTAAAGTTCTGGTGCATGCACTCCTATCTCCCTTGCCTCACAGGTAGTACTTCTGAGAAAGTGACAGAAGTAGCTACTTGCTTGAGACCCCTTCCCAGTTTCCTAAACTCTTCCTGAACTTCCTTTGGCTCCCATTTGCCAGGTCATTAGTACCTAGGTGGATAATGACATCCAGCTCACCCTCCCATCTTGCCTTCCCAGTGATCCCCAGGATGTTCCTCCATCCCTCCATGCCGTGGCACCTGGTAGGTACCTCACCTCCCTGTCCTCCCCCTCCTGTATTCCTAGCTGGGTCCCTCTTATGATGGAGTCCTCCACCAGGATTTGCTTCCTCCTCCTCCTCTGGGGTCCACTGCTTTCCCCGCTGAGGTCACCTCCTTGGCTAACCTCCAATCCTTTCCTTCCACTTCTCTGGTACCTCTATTTGGTTGTCCTCATTTTCCAGTGTGGCATATGAGTTCTTGAGTGGAATAGGATCTGGGATGTGCCTCTGCCTGACCGCTCTAACCCTCCTGAGCCCACTGTCATCCAAGTGCTCCTCGTTCGGCATCCTTTGAGGCAGTTGCATTGGACTGGGTGGTCCCTGGATAGGGGTGATGGTACTCCTGACCCGGTTTACTTCCGCTCTGAGTCTGGCTACCTCCTCCCACAGTCCAGGGAGATGCATGCAGATAGGGCAGCACCTCAGTGTCCAGAAGGTCTGCCTGAATATGGCTGCCCCACAGCCACTGCATTGCACCATTCCTCACATTATACTGCAATTCCACTACTTGTCTGCTACTGAAGCTCTCCTAGTTCCCTTTTTATTAATTTACTGTCCTAAAAATCCTGCCACTGATCCTCAGATAATTTTTTTTTTAAAGAAAAAGAAACCAATAAATAAATAAATGAATCAAAACACTTGTCGTGCTGAGGGTGGGCTTCTTCCCCCTTATGCCCCTCCTACTTCACACCCCTTACTATACCCTGTGTTTAGCTCCTGTCAATCAGATTTAACAGGGCATATAATTAAAGACAGCACAGAATTGCACCACCACTATGTTTTACATTTTCAACAGCCCAAAAACAATTATAAGTAAAGACAACAAAGAAAGTATAGTGTCACTAAAAGCCCACAATCTAAGTTTAAAAGGAAAATAGCAATTACCAGTTACTCTAAAGCACTGAATTGAATATGTTTCCTTCCTTCCCCTTCTGGCTTCTTCTGAGAAAATAAACTCTACTTGCTACTTCAACTCTGACTAAGCCCACTCCAGTTATCACGTAGCTGAGGTCAGAGGCCAGACAATTAACACCTTCACCCAACTACAGGGCAGTCAGACAAGCCAAGATAAAATTTGCAGCAATTAAAGACAGCACAGAATTACACCACCACTATGTTTTACATTTTCAACAGCCCAAAAACAATTATAAGTAAAGACAACAAAGAAAATATAGTGTCACTAAAAGCCCACAATCTAAGTTTAAAAGAAAAATAGCAATTACCAGTTACTCTAAAGCACTGAATTGAATATGTTTCCTTCCTTCCCCTTGTGGCTTGTAGACTTTAAAGCAGAAATTCATAATATTTTAAGACGCTAAATCAACAAGCATTTGTCAATGCCGAATGTTATCTTGCTGACATTGGCATCGGTAGCACACGAGTTGAACACATGCATAATAGAAATGGCAGTGAAGTATGAAAGTGACGTCAAACCTCACATCACCCTACAGAGACTGACAGGCACTGAGGTGTGCCTTTGGGCATCTGCCATAACGTTCATGGCATTTCAGCTCATCCTACCCTGCAGTGCGATAAATATCGCGTTGTGCCTTGGGGTCCTTGGGCCTTACGCTCACCCCATTTGGCCATAACGTGCATGGCATTTTACCTCACCCTATCCTGCAGACACTGAAAAGTGCTGAGGTGTGCCTTGGCGTGTTCGGATTTACAGTCACCCCATTTCATAAGGACATATGCTGAAATGGGTGCAGCATAGGAGAATGGGGTGAACTGTGGGGCTGAAGAGTCCAAGGCACACCTCAATGCCCATCAGTGGCTTGAAGGTGGTGGGATGGTATGGCTTGAGCATGACAGCCGGCAATGCAAAGGCACACCCCTGACACCTGTCAGTCTGTACAGGGTGGGACGTTATGGTTAGAAACCCTAATGCCCCGGCCGTTTGTTGGTATTTGCACTATAAATTTGCAACACAGCTTTTTTGTGACCCCCACCTCATGAAAGTGTTTGGGACCTCTGTTCATGAATAGTGGCACTGTGATTTTGTTAATCTGTCTCAAAAGTTGATTTCTCACAGCAACCGCGGGAAAACACAATTCAAGCAGGATGTGAAAAATGACAGCTGTACCATTCATAGATAGATGTGGAGAGATTGCAGTGCTGAACATCTTGAGTGAAAATATTAAAAATGCTCAAATTTACGAGCACACGTAGAAACTGAGCAATGCACACTCATAACACAGTCATTCAGTGGAATTATTTCACCAAATTTTGAACGTAGCCATTTTGGGACCTCTGCTCATGAACACTGTCACTATGATTTTCTTCATCTGTCCTGATTGCTGATTTCCCACAGCGACCACGCCATTGTACACCAGTTGTGCGAAAACACATTTTGGATAGGATGTGAAAAATGACAGCTGTACTGTTCATAAGGAGGTGTGCAAAATTGACAATGTTGAAAATGTTGAGTGAAAATAAGACAAAATCTCGAAGTTACGAATGCACGTAGAAACTCAGCAATGCAGGCTTGTAACATACTCATGCTGTGGACTTTTGTCACTAGATTTTCAACATAAGCATTTTAGGACTTCTACTCATGAACACTATCACTGTGATTTTCTTAATCTGTCCTGAACACTGATTTCCCAAAGCGACCATGCTATTCTGCGCCGGAAGTGCGAAAACACATTTTGGACAGGATGTGAAAAATGACAGCTGTACTGTTCATAAGGAGGTGTGGAAAAATGCCAGTGTTGAAAATCTGGAGTGAAAATATTACAGATTTGCAGTGTTACGAGTGTGCATGCAAACTGTGCAATGCCGCTCGTAAAACAATCATATTTTTTAATTTTTTCACCAAATTTGCAACATAGGCTTTTTGAAAGCCCACCTCATGAACACTGGCACTGTCATTTTGCTAATTGGTCCCGAAAGGTGATTTCATGCAGTGACCGCAAAATCACCTTTCGGGACTGAATAACGGCATGACAGTCAATGAATTCATGAGGAAGGATCCCAATAACCCCATGTTGAAAATTTGGTGCCAAAATTCCCAAAAATGCTTGAGATATGCACCAAAGTTGAAAAAACTTTATTTATGCAATTATTTATTTATTTAACGAGATTTACCAGGAAGGCATACTGAGCAACATGCTCTAGTCCAGATGCGACCTGGGGGCCGAGACCCAGTACATGGCAAATACAGTGCATGACAAGATATAACATGAGAATTTGTACAATAATAATACAGGAATTTGGTAAGAAGAACAATAGTGAGTGGGTATGACAAAAGACTCCATGCAAAGCATTACAGGCGAGTACTTCCAGGTATATGTTAACACAATACAGGATTATTACTGTCAGTAATTAGCTTATGAGAGCTAGGGCTTGGAGCATTGCAGGAGCAGATGGAGGAGAAATGTGCCTGGAGTAGTCTGGTACGGAGTCCTGGATTTTGTGTGTGTCTGATGGGGGCGGGGAGGGCATTTCAGATCTGAGGGATGAGGAATTTGAAAGCAGCCTGGCCTTTAGTAGTGCGCATAAATGGGACATGTAGAAGTCTGGGGTCTGAGCCTCGTAGGGAGTAAGCGGGGGAGGGCTGTTGGGATGAAGCAGACTCAAGATAAGGAGGAGAGGGGGTCCAAATTTGGCAGAAACCCTAGCGCTGTTTATTAACCTGCGGTCATGTAGAGATGGGAGGCTAGAGAGCTGTATAGTGTACAGTGGTGAGTGGATGGAGGGAGTCGGGGATGAAGCGACAGAAAGAGTGGAAAAGGGTGTCGAGGCTCGTGAGGGTAGACGCAGGGGCGATTGAGTAAACTATGTCACCATAATCCAGTTCAGGGAGTATCATTTTTTGTACAATGGCATGCCTTGTTTACTTAGGGAGACAGGATTTGTTGCTATAGAGTGCCCCCAATTTTGGAAGTAGCCTCTTGTGCAGGGAGTCTATGTGAGAGGCGAAGTCAAGGTGTTGGTCTAGCCAGATGCCAAGATATCTAAAGCTAGTGCATTGCTCAAGGGGAGTCCCATCCAAGGTTGAGAAAGGGGACAGGGGATTGGCGGAGAGTCTCTGCTGGGGAGCGAGCGTAAGCAAACCATTTTTTGGGATTAAGAGATAGCTGGTTAATCGTGAACCAGTGCTGGACGGCTGTGAAATCTGCCTGGAGAGAGAAGCTACACTGCTTGATGAAGGGCCTGATGCATACAAGACTGTGTCATCTGCATACATTTGGATGGAAGAATGGGGGCATGCAGAGGGGAGGCCATTAAGAAAAATGAAGAAAAGTATTGGGCTTAGGACTGAGCCTTGGGGGACTCCTGATAGGACAGGAAGGGGGTTAGAAGTGTGGGAGGCCATTCTGACTGCTTGCGTCCTGCCCGCTAGGTAGTCTTGGAACCAGGCTATAGCAGGGTGCGCTAGACCGGCATCCGTAAGTTTAGCAATAAGTAGTGGATGTGGAGGCAGTGTCGAAGGCTTTAGCTAGATCAATAAAAATGGCCGTGGTGATATGTCCTTTGTCGATTCCTGAGAGGATGTCCCCAGTAACACGTAGTAGGGAGGTGATGGTAGAGTGGGATTTAGAGGCCAGATTGAAAAGGAGTAAAAGGAGGGCATCCAGGAATTGGGAGAGTTGGGACAGGACCAGCCGTCCTGAAGTTTGGCCAGGATCGGGAGTAGGGAGATAGGTCTGTAGTTGCCTGGTGAGGAGGGTCACCGCCTTTTGGGAGGGTATGACAGTGGCCATTTTCCAGGTCGTTAGTACTTACCCAGGCAGAAAAGAGGTTTAACAGTGCGGCCAGGGGCGGTGATGGCAGGGCAGCAGAGGAAAAGCATCTTGGCATCCAGGGACGAGGGAATTTGCCTATGTAGATTCAGTGCCTGTAGAGAATGAAAGGACTTCTAAGGGGATACAGATTGGAAAACAAAAGTTGGGATTTGGGAGGGGAGGTAGGAGGGGTGCTGTATGGGAGGACAGGGGGTGCGTAATCTGGTGAGAGGATGGAGGTTGGTGGTGCAGCTGGAGGAGAAATGAGGTTGAAGCCGGCAACACCAATGGCGTTGGAGATAAGGTGCCATTTACTGAGATTGTTGGAGGGGGTGGTTGGGTAGGAGGCACGAGCAGGGATTTCAGGGATTTCCAGAAGTCCGTGGGGTGGTTTGAATTTTTACTAAAGGTAGATAGGAAGAAGGCCTTTTTTGCGTGGCGAGTCCGATTTGTGCAAGCATTACATAGGGCTCTGTAGGAAGAAAGGAAGGCCAGGGTGCCCAATTTCTTATAAGCTTTCCAAGCATGGTCCCTGGCATGGCAGGTTTTGATAATGTCAACCGAGATCCAAGGGAGATGTGCTCCTCTGTCCCTCTTTGTGCATAGTGGGGCATGCTTGTCCCAAACTTTCAGAAAACAGAGTTTGAAAGCATTAAAGGCATCATCGATGGAGGATGCCTCGGTGATGCAGGACCAGTCTTCCCTACCCAGGTCCTCCAGGAGAGCTACTAGGTCTAGGGAGTTGTAAGACCTGGTGATCAGCGTTTTTGGGGGGGATGGGCTATGAACTTTCCTGACCAGATACACCATGTGATGGTCGCTAATGGAGTCGGGAAGTAGGCCTGTTTTAATGATTCTGTGTGGATGCATGGTGAGGGCCCAATCCAGTAGGGAGTGCTTTTTTGACTTGTGGTTTAGTCGGGTCAGCTCGCTTATCAGTTGCGTGAGGTTTTGTGCCTGTATTTTTGTCCTCAGTGGGGCATTACTCGACCCTAACCAATTGACATTATAATCCCCTATGGCATGGAGCTTGCCTCCTTTAGCTAGGGATTGCAGCATGGTTAGATGGGCGAGGATATCATCAGTGTGCGTGCATGGGGGCAGTATGAGCTGGCCACATATATAGGAGAGGTATGAGGAAGTGATAACTTAATTAACGTAGAATCTATGTTAGCAGAGAGAGAGGGGATCACCACAGGAGTGAATTGATGAGTGTTAGAGATGTATGTAGCCATGCCACCACCTTTCTTTTTACCTGCCCTGTCATGCCTTATTATTGTATATCCTGGGATAGAGACTTTGGCATCCGTATGATCTGGTTTTAACCAGATTTCGGAGATGGTCAGTATGTCAGGATGCAATGTTAGTGCGATAGGTGGAGTATGTGTAGGCCTTTGGGGAGAGAGGTTGGGGAGGGGGAGAAAGTTGGGATTGGGCCTGGGTTTACCTCTATGTCCCCTGACAGGAGCAGGAGAAGGGCATATTGAAACCACAATTTCCTGGAGTGGGTTTTGCATGAGTGGGTGCGGCGATGACCAGAGGAGGCCGGTGGGTGACTGGGGGTTGATGATTTTAGGATATAAAGCCCCAGCTGAAAGGAGGGTGGTGGGATTGCGGCAGAGATAATGCCATAGTGGGCATGAAATAATTCCAGTACTGGAGAGTGAGGGAAAGCACTGGGGTATGGCTGCAGGGACCAACGGGGTTGCAGTGACAGTGGAGGTTCCTTCTTAGGGAGGGTTGAGGGTGGTAAGGAGGTTTGCGCAGCCATAGAGAGGCAGAGGATGCCAATGAGAATCAGCATCCTTGTGCAGCTAACAGCTTAGTTAAGTAAGACTTGGTGGGAGCCCCCTAGTGGAGGCAGCTGATAAGCTGCAAATGGTAAAATGGGCTGATAGGTTTTATCCAGTCATGTGAAAACCAGTCATGTGACTAGTACCTAAACGGCCTATAAAAGGAAGAGCCCACCAAGGGTGGTGGCGAGCCGGCGCGTAGCACTGGTGCGGTAGAATCACACAGCAGTCAAAGAAGCAGCAGCAGGGACTGTCAGAGAAAATCAGTAGCGGTGTAAAAAATTCAAATATGGCACCTTTAAAATCGCTCCTCTACGTGCTCAGTACCTGGTGCTTGGAAGTCTGCGGTATCTGCAAAAGGAACAGGGAGGGCAGGCGCTCCAGGTGCCCTCACGACCCCCAACCTGAGAGCTTCTGTGGAGGCAAGAAGAAGAAGGATTATATAAGGCAAGCCGTGGAGGGCAAAATTGACCTACAGGTGGGTAAGCAGACAGGGAGAAAGTATTACTTATGAATTGAAACTTTTCAAAGAGCGCTCCCTCAAGCGATTTCATTACTAGTAGTGGGGTGGGTGGTCAAGTAATTACTATGATTAATGGCCACCGCAACCCGGGTGTTTGGAGTGGTGCCGTTGAGAACTCAGAACAGGCGGCCACTAAAGTGAAGCAGCTTGGTGGAATTATTTATATATATTTTTGAAATTAGGGCTCGGGAGCAATAATGCAATAATGATAATAGAGCTCCACCCAGCTCAGTGCATCACACCAGGTATATACATCTTACTGGCATTTCTTCAGTTCACAGTCGACTTTGAAGAGTGCAGACGTGTTTCCGGTCCACTGAAGATCTTTGTGCCGGGCTCCGGAGGTAAGTATGGGGTGAGGGTGGGTGTTGGGAAGTAAGGTATGCAGTGGGTGGGTGCAGATTGGGGGAGGGGGCCGCAGACAGCGAGGGACTGTTTTCTACTTTACATGGTTTTAAAAACAGTAATAGGCATCGTGGGAAGGTTTTTCCCTTTTAACAGATACTTTTGGTATGCTGGGGTGGGCTCCCAGCGTGCCATCTGCATGTTTTGGGGTGGGGGGACTGGAGCCGACAGGGATTGGGCAACCTGTCAGCACATACAGAGTGGGCAGGTTGCATGAGCCAAGGGGGATTGGGCACCCCCTCAGCACACAAGAAATGGGGGGAGAAATATTATGCCGACGGGGATTGGGCACCCCCTTCGGCAAATTAACTTAAGATGGGGCATGCTGACAGGGGGATTGGGCACCCCCATCGGCTTTCTGAGGGACTGTGAGAGGCAGCGGCTGTCCCTCAGCTTCCCTGTGGCCACCACCATGTTGCTTGACAGGGGACACCAGACAAGGCAAGCAGTAATTGGCTGCTGCAATCAGGGACCGCCCCGTGGCGCTCCCTGATTGCAGTGGCTAATTTCTTTCAAGGTGGTGGCATGCTTTTCAACTGCTGTCATGGACAGCATGCTGTGCCACTGGTGCCACAGAGCCCAGCCACAAAAAGCAGTGGCACCATTGGCTGCAGCAGGACTGCACTTCTGAAACCTGCTTCTCCACTGAAGCAACCACAATATGTTGTCTGCACTGCGTGTGCAAGACAACATAAAAATAAACATCGTGTCAGTAAGCAAAATGGTTTTCACAGTATTCTGAGCTTGTATCTCCATGTTTGAGGGGTGTGTCCCTCATTTTGGGGGTCTGTGTCCCTCATTTCAGTGATAAAAGATTGAGAGGTATGGGTCCAATTGTAAAACATTGTATGGGGTGTCAGAACTTTACTTATAATGGTTCAAAGTACTGGAATTCTTTGCCTGTGTACTTGCATCCTGCTGACAGGCCATTGTCCTCATTGCAAAGTACAAAAAAAATGGTTTAATGATAACTATTTGGTGTGTTGAAACTCTTGTTAACAGCCATCTTAAAGTTGCAATGTAGTTCACATTTTTTTGTCGTCTATCTTATTTATATATGCTTTTCTTGTTTTGCAAACATTTGTATTTATTTATGCCCATTGTATTATGTTTTAATTTGTAATAGAAGCATTTATAGTTCTTTTACAATGCTCTCGCTGTGTGTGGGGGGGGTGCGGAAGTTAAGAACCACCCCTTATCACCCGAAGGGGACCCTCAACCAGAACGCTTTAACCACACCCTTCTGGACATGCTGGGCACATGCCATACAAAAGACAAGCCTAAGTGGAGCCAGCAGATTAGCACCTTGGTACACACATACAATTGCACCAAAAGTAACGCTACTGGGTTCTCTTCCTACTGTCTCATGTTCGGGAGGGAGGCCCAACTGCCAGTTGATGTCTGCTTTTGGGTCTCTCCAGATGGGGTCCAAGCTGAAAACTACTTGCAGCACATACAAAAATTGAAAGATCAGTTGAATCATACCTATCAATTAGCTCAAACTATGGCTACTAAGTGAAATCTCGCCAACAAAGAAAGACATGATCGACGAGTAAAAGCCCAGGAGTTGTTGCCCGCAGATAGGGTGCTACTACGCAATTTGGGACTGTATGGAAAACACATAATTGCTGATAGATGGCACCATCTTCCCCATGTAGTAGTCGGTAAATTGGATGATCTGCCGGTGTACAAGGTGCGTCCAGAAAATAATTCCAAAGCTGTTAAGACCATGCACCGTAATCACTTACTGCCTATCGGCCAAGTTATTATTGATGCTGAACCAACACCTGACACTTCTCCTGGGCCAGTGACTCATGCTGCTGCAAAGAGGAAACAGAGTTAACCTGTCCACGTTGTTCCAGAACTAAGGCCTTCCCCTCAGCAGGCCCAGAGTGATAATGATGACTGTTCGTCTGTCTCTGATGAGAGTGACTGTGATAATGCCTATTATCCCTCATATGAACCGAGTCAGTTGTTTCGAGGCAATCCTCTGCAGAATCGTGGGGATGAAGCTGGGCCTTCAGAACTGCCTAACCCCCCAGCTTCTGCCCTGGACCCAATGCCCACTGAAAGTGAGGTGCAAAGTATCACGTCTGAGGTTGCAGACTCTCTGTGTCTTGTAGAACTGTCTGATTTGCCCAATAAAGGGGCTGATGGTCTGAGTCTCCCTGTCGAAATACCAGAACTTGAAGAAAAATATGAAAGTGCTGACGGCACCCCTTCAGTGCCGCAATACCTAACTGTGCCAGAGTCTTCTCAGAATGAGCAACCTGGGCCCTCTTCAGAAGATAATAATGAGCAAAGTATTGTAGAAACAGTCTGCAGAGCAAAGAGCTGATAGTGTTCCCAGTCTGGACATTTCAATATTATTATTATTAAAGTAGATAATCCGCAAACAATCACAGATCCTAGTAGGGCTTCCTCTGTGCAATTAGCGATGGCAGAATGAAGCGGCTGTAACACAGCCCGGGTGGGACTCATGCCTGAAACTGGTCATCCCCACCCAGATTAATTATAATAACCCACAAAATAGATACCTCTTAAAGAGACAGGCATGGAGGCTAACAAGGCACTCGCATGCAAGAACTTGTAAACTGTTAGAACACAGAACACCAGCCTGGCAGTGGGCATTAGGCAAGCCCAGGAAGACATTTTAGGAACCCCCATTTGTAGGGGGGTTACACCCCTCCCTGCCTGGGAAGAACTTGACGTCCGCATCAAGTCTATACTCACAATAACTTTATATGAAAACATTATGCCATACGAGACATATGTTTCATCGCTATATGAGACAAAAATAAAGACTGATGCATCAGTAAATGTAAACTTATAGCATTACTATACTTATTCATGATATACTCTATATACTCTATAATGATAACACTTATGCATTTACCATACATATTATGCTTTCACTAAGATTCACACATAATAATATTACTGTACTTATTCAAGTAATTGTTTCCTGCACTCTAAATAGCATAGATGGGGTCCCATCCCTAACAGCTAACTTGGGGCTAGATGGGGCAGGGACACCATGTTCTGACTGATGAACAATTATCTTGGAAGTGAACTTGCAGGTCGGGTACTTTTACTATTAACAGGGACGTCTGGATGCTGAAACATATCGAGCAGTATTCCACACAATCGAGCAAACTTGGTCTCCAGGTGTCTCAGGCGGTCTTCCACAGTAGTTTCTTGGGTCTCTCCACTCGCCCCGGGCTCTTCACCGGAAACTTCAAGCTGGGTCCCCCCCCGGAGGCTGGCCGAAATAGCGGGTTTCAGAGCCACAGCCGGGTCTACCTCCAGTGACTGCTCAGCCCTCCTGGTTGCCTGTATCAGTGAAAATAAGTCGGGAGCGTCATCTAAACACTGCTGCATCTGCATTCGAAACATTAGGCATCAAGGATCCTCGACCAATGTAAGTAACTAGTCCATCTCCAGAGGCATAATCCCCCCCCCCCCAAGTCCACTAACTTCTGCAGCATGACCTCCATCCTCAAAATGTAGGCCGACAACAATTCTTCCGGTTGTTGCCGCATGGTTTTAAATCTTTGTAATAGCTTCTCTATGTCTCAGTCAGGATCGAATATAGAGGCTAACGTATCCAAATATTGTTGGGCAGATGTGGAGGCCTTCTTAGACCGAAGCCCCCGAATAACATGCAGTGCAGGCCCCTTGAGCATGGCTAAAATTTCTTGCTGCTTCTGCTCGTCGGTCCCAGGCCAATGATACAGCATCCAGTCAGCATGGGTCTTCCAGGTTTACCAATCCTTTTCCCTACTGGGAGTGGGGACAACTCCAGAGAACACACCCTCTATAATCAGTGGCAGTGGCAGAAACCCAGTTATCATCAAATCTTCTGGTAAAGTCAGGCATTGATCATTCAGGCCACTAGGGGGCACATATCTCAGGGGTACTTCCAAGATGCAACCCCTAGGTGGCGCTATCCCAAGGGTTACTACCTCTGCTTGCATGACTAGGTGCAGGTTGAGGGGCCTGAGTTCTGTGAACGGGTGCCTCCACCCAGTGGGTTGGTTTAATGGCAGCGTAGCTGCTCTGGGTACAGCCCTCTGGGACACTGATACCCCTCTCTAACCCTTCTAGCGGTCTATACTGGTCTGCAAATAGACAATCACAATTAACACCAGAATGCAATGTTAGACCCATATTTGGCACACTTACCACCAGGGCTGGATCAGCTGCACTGGCCCTAGAGACCCCCTGTAAAATAAGACCTGCAATGGGGAAAGGCAATAGCAACACAGTATCCCCTCCACAAAGGTACACAATAGCCAGTTTAAATGCAGAAAGATCTGGATCTGATTTGTTCAGGGGACGTGAACAAGGGTGGGGCAGTAATCTAGTGTTTGATTTTAGATCTGATTTAGTCAGGTTAAACATGCATGCCCCCTAAGAGTCCCTCTAGCACAGTCACACACACTCTGGGTACCCAGTTGTCATGCAGGCTACCCTGAAGCATTGCCCCAGGTAGTCCAGCGCTGCAGCTGTTGTTGGGGCTGTTAGGAAGGAAAAACACAACCTGCACTTTAACCCACAATTTATATTCCGGAGTCAGATGCCTTGGTTCGTAATGATCAACCAAAACAATTAAATCAGGTGACACACTTTGATTTGAGCTTTGTTGCAGGGAGCTATCCTGATGTTTACTCATGCTACTCAGACCAGGATGCAGGATTGATGAGATGAAGACCTCAGGATGGTACGCTGTTTTGCCAGGGGAAGCAGAGCCCACATGACGCACCGTAGTGGTCGATCCTGTTCGATGGTGTTGAGCAGGGAGCCGAATCCCCAAGCGGGTCTTTCGTCGGATGAATCTCTGCGGCATGAACGGCAACCTAGGCCGAGATGGTGAGACCCAGACCAGGTGAACAGTTCGGTTGTCAGTCCGGTTAGTTGCTGGATGCAGCTTCCAGCTAGCGTGACACATTCAACGAGGTGGGGAACCAAATCGCAACCCACTCTACACATTCAGCACAACTATAGTAAGAACTGTTAAATACCAGAGTTCAGATGGTAGTCTGGTTGCAATTAAACAGTGTCTGTGTGCAAACCGTATGCTCTGAGGTTACTTCAAGTCCTGACAGGCCAATCGCTCAGAGGCAAATCTTCGGTCCACACCAGGCGAAATTCACTCTGTCACAATTCAGGATTCCAGTCACAATAACAGCAATTTCGGATAAAGTCCTATATAATATTGCAGACTCCTTCACTTGAGAAGATGATGGCAAGCAGGCCAGACACAGCCTTCCTGCCAATTCCCCCGAGCTACCACGCAGGAGCAGCTGCTCGAATTACTTAAGTTGTTCACCCTCTCAACTCCAACTACACACTGACTCTTTGCTGCAGGCAGCTCTGGGCTTTCCCAGTGATCCAAAAGGTTCAGTTGGTTGATCCATCTGTCTGTCACAGCAAGGGCTCCCCCTCCAGGTCCATTTAGGTGCCAAACAGTCAAAACTACAATTCCTACAGAAATTCACTCCCACAAGATCTCAGGGGACAGTCTCCATTTTAGGGTCCCCCAGGGTACCGATTGGTCCAAACTGGCAGCCCAGAACCAAAATGGTGGTACTTAGCAGAAAAGTCCATGCTGCAAAGGAAGGTAGGTTAGACAAACTACAATATTATTATTACTGTATTATTAAAGCAGATAATCAGCAAACAATCAGATCCTAGTAGGGTTTCCTCTGTGCAATTAGTGATGGCAGAATGAAGCAGCTGTAACACAGCCCTGGCGGGACTCAAGCCTGAAACTACTCGGCCCCACCCAGATTAATTATAACCCACGAAATAGATACCTCTTAAAGAGACAGGCACGGAGGCTAACAGGGCACTCGCATGCAAGCACTTGTAAACTGTTAGAACACAGAACACCAGCCTGGCAGTGGGCATTAGGCAAGCCCAGGAAGACATTTTAGGAACTCCCATTTGTAGGGGGGATTACACCAATCAGTGATGAAAAACTGAAATTGTTTCAGTGAGAGACGGATAATGATTCAGCACTGGTCAAGTTGAGAGACACTGTTTTGAATGGGTGGCCCCAGGAGAAAACATCAATGCACCCCGAGATAAGGCAGCACTGGCAGTTCAGAGATGAAATCTCAATAGAAAATTGACTTTTGCTGAAGGGGGAGAGACTAATAGTCGCCACGTCACTGAGATCAGATATGATAACCAGATTATCCAGCAGCCATTTGGGCATTGAAAAATGCAAGTGCAGGGTCAGAGATCTTTTATTCTGGCCATGGATGAACAGTCAGATTAGTGACATGGCGGCCCAGTGTGGCATTTGCCATCAATTCAGGAAATCATCATCTAGAGAACCGATGCAGCCACATGAGATACCTTGGCAAAAGGTTGGGGCTGACCTATTTGAATCTGAAAGGTAAAATTATCTGGCAATGGTTGATTACTACTCTAAATACATTGAGATATCCAAGTTGCAAAATACAACAAGCGAAACAGTGATTAACCATATTAAATCACAATGTTCAAGACATGGTATTCCAGAAATACTTGTAACAGATAATGGCCCGCAATTTGTCTCCAATGAATTCAGAGACTTTCAACGAAGGTATGAGTTTAAACATGTAACGTCTTCACCATGATACCCCCAGAGTAACAGCATGATAGAATGGGCCATTCAAACAATAGACTGTTAAAGAAAGCACAAGTGGACTGTCAAGACCCTTACTTAGCACTTTTGGAATTGAGAAATACCCCACTGGAGGGGCTAGGATCTCCAGCACAGCTGCTTACCACAGAACCAGAACTTTAATGCCTACTAGATCTGAACTACTTAAACCAGAAGTACCAGAAGCTGAGGTGTGAGCTACACTGAGAAGGACTCAAGAGAAACAAAAATCTTATTACAATTTGCATGCCTGACCACTCCCAGCCTTACAGCCGGGACAGCCTGTTAACCTGCAAACACCTGACAATACCTGGACCTCTGCATTTGTAGAACGCCATGCTGAAGAGCCACATTCCTATGTAGTCCAAGCAAATGGGAAATTGTATCGCAGGAAAGACCTTTTGTCAACCCCTGAGCCGTGCCGCTCCTGTGGCCCACAAAACTCGCACACCAGAGGGGAGGAAGAGGGAACTGAGCAGGATGACAGTATGGAGAACGATGGGATCCCCTGAGGAGCCTGCAATGGAGGTCCCTCCACAAGTGACGCCGGGGCAGTCACAAAGTGAGCCTGTGGTGTTGGCCCCGCCCCTGAGCAGTCAGAACCAATTGACTGGCACCAGCTCCAGTCCGAGAATTAGCCATGTCAGTGGACGGGCGATTCAAAGGCCCGCCAGGCATTGTGACTATACAGACTCACAAAAACTTTGAGCTACGTAGAACTTTAAATATTTTACTTTGCAGGGGGGGTCAATTGAGAAGAGCAATGTAAGGAAGTTAATTAGCATACACGATTTGAGTATGCTTTACTAATTAATGCACATGTGCTAACATGGATATGTAAACCCCTGCTTGGCAGGCAGAAGCCTGCGTTTTCTGCAGTTGTTTCAAGTGTGTGTTTCATACAGTAAACTTAGCTGCTCACTCCACGCTGGTGTATGCGTGATTATTACACTCACCACCAACCTACTGTGCTGGTGGGCTATTTCCCCCTTCCCCAGTCCCCCGCCCCTCAATCCTGTGTAACCTCCCCCATTATGAGTCCCTTTGCCATGTCCCAACTTGTTAAGGGTAGCTGCCCCACCACTTCTGCCATTAGGCTGTTCCACTGTTGACTGGAGAGTCCCCAGCAGGGATTTCATTAATTTATTTTTAGTGGAAATCTCTAAAACTTCCATAAGTCAAAATCAGGAAGTCATTCCAATTTTGCGGAAGTCAAGATACTTCTCAGATCCAACAATTTGGAAGCCAATATTCAAAGAAAGATTTATGTATGGATGTTAAATGAATATTAATGGCACAATACAATTTCTTTTAGGAAAACATTTCTTGGCTTCTATGGCTCCAATTTTGGAAGTCATCCAATATTATTTTTTACATTTGGAAGTCGACCCCTTTTATTTGTGACGTGTTTGCCTTATTTTTGGAAGTAAATACTCCCAGAATGGAGTTAACTGAAGTCCTGATCCCCAGAACTGGCACTGACCCCAACATGGGAGTGTACTGGAAACAAAGTGCAAGAAACTGGGAAAAAGGTCCTCAGACTTTGCTACCCTCACATCTGCACATGCATGTTCACAATATGCCTGCGCAGACAATGAGAGTAACAACTTTTTTTTATCAGTAAATTTTTTATTGAATAATAAAATAACAAGTCACACAGGAAATCAAAACAGTCAAGCATAGATAAATGCTTGATAACAAAATCTGAACAGCTTATCATTAAATAAACAGTTATTTAAGTTCAATAATCAAGAATCCTAATACTACAAACTTCCTAAACCATAAGGATTATCTAAAGTAGGAAGTTAAAAATTAAATAATGAATAAATAAATATAAATTATGTATATGTAGTAACATTGATAAGAAAATCAAGAAGGAGAGTAACAAATCTTGACAGGAAGCACCATTTGATACTACACCGGGACTGAGACGGAGGGAAACTGGAAGCTGGGTGAGGGGGGGAGGTTAAAAAAAGGGTGGGTGTCAGATAATACGCAGCACAGAATAAAAGGAAAAAAACACACAGTGAGAAGATCCCCTGACGCTGATGTATAAGTGACTTTTGCTTGGACTCATGATAATCAACAGTGTAGAGACAAGTGCTTGCGATTGCTAGGGAGTGGAACGGGATGAACCGGGTGCTGGGTGAGGGGGGAGGTTAAAGGAGGGTCGACAACACAGAATAAAAGGGGAAAAAAACTTACAATGAAGCCAGTGTATGTTGGCACATGTTTAAGAACAGTGAATAGAAATGGTGCAAAGACGAGTGCTTGCTTTAGCTATTGTGATGACGGTCTGTGTGCTGTACAGTGTTTTGCTATAGTTTATATTATCTGTGTTGTTGGTCGATCCAAATGTACTATGTGGACATGTATGGCGATTTGCGCTGTAATGGTAGTTTACTCACCTAGTAAAGGTGATTGTGGGGGAATACATCTCTGAGGCACTCCACATTCATGACATCATGGGTTGTGTACACCTGATAGGTTGCTTGATGCACATGTGACTTGAAGAAAGTCCATCCCCCCACCTGAGAGGGGGGTCTGCTCTCCTAAGGTCAGTTCGATGTATTCCATAGCTGCATCTGTAACAATAATCTGTTAATACTTTTTGCTGTTAATGACTGTAGATATGTAGTGACCACTTAGAGGTAGAAAATTGTTGTGCAACTTTATTTTGTTATTACACTATACATATAGACATCGGTGATATATGAACCTGCTAATTTGTAATAGCGAGTATCATACATTCATACAATGTATGAAAACTTGTTGAGTGTTTCACACGTCTGTTGGGTGGGATGTGGAGTGCCTCAGAGATGTATTCCCCCACAATCATCTTTACCAGGTGAGTAAACTACCATTGTGGGGGATAATCTCTGAGGCACTCCACATTCATGACATCATGGGTCATTAAAAAGCAGTAATCCTCTGCTAAGGTGGGTCAGATGTGTTGTCTTGTACCTAGTCCTTACATGCTGCTAAAGATTTCCTCTGCAGTATTCCAATTTTTCTCTGCCCAGGAAGTTGTGATTGCTCTGGTAGAGTGAGCCTTCAGCTCTCTTGGTGCAGTCGAGTTATTCACTCTGTATGGTTCCATGATTGCTGTTTTAAGGTACATGGCAATCAATGATTTTGAAGTTGGTTTTCCTTTTCCATGCAGCATTACGAACAGTCTGTTTTGTATATTTCCTCTGTCCTTGATAGGAATGTGCTAAGTATCCTTTTCATAACCAGCATTGTAAGCTGGGGATTGTTTTGTATTTCCCCCTGAGGGGGTTCTGCAGATATTTCAATAGTTTGGTCGATGTGGACTGTCAATGATACTATTGGTCAGAATGACATTATAGGTCTAAGGGATATTCTGTCAGTGTAACATGTTAGGAAAGGTAAAGGGAATTTCAGTTTACAGCTTAGTGCTTTAACCACTAGGCTACACAGTGTGCATGGGTCTGCATGAGTGTGCCTATAGTTCTCCTCCACGTCTGGCAGAAGCTAGTGCCATCAGGGAGGGTGAAAGTGTTAATGTCCATGCCAAGCCTATGTCATGTGCTGGGCCCTGTTTGCTCAAGAATGGTACGCGAGGTCTCATGTTGTACTTGGCCCATGGCAGTATGTCTATCAATGATGACATTACTCCCAGTACTTGTGAAACTGCTTGAAGTTCTGGATTTTTGTGTTTCTGTAATTGTGTAGTCTGTGCAATAATTGAGTGGACTTGGGCATTTACTGGGTTGCCAAGACCCAGATTTGTGTTGATCAGTGAGCCTAGACTATCTATAGACTGGCTGGGGATGATGGGTAGCTTTCTGATAGGTTATTGCACGGCTGTGATTTTGTAGGCAGTGTACTACTGCATTTGTTCTCGAATGGACTGTTGTACTGTTCTGTCTTGATCAGCCGGTCGTTCAATAGGTTATTACTTGTATGCCCTTAACTCTTTTACCATCGTGAACACGCTTGGGGTTGATGGTATGTTGAATGGTAACACTTGTATTGGTATCATTTTCCCAATATGTGAAATCAACGGAATTTGTAGTGTGATGTATGTGTCCTACAAATGTAGTGACGTTAAGCAATCTCCTGAGCTTATAACCATGAGGGTGGACCCGACTGTTTCCATTTCTAGGGTTTGAATTGTACTGAATTGTTAAGGTCCAGAACTGGGCATAGCTCTCTGGTCCCTTTTTTTGGATACCTTGTCAAATATGGAGTATCCTCCTTTTCCCTGTTTTGTAATGTGTTACCCTGTCTATGGGCTTGTTGTGCAGTAAGTCTGCCAGTACTGTTTGGACTTGTGTTGGCGTAACGTGTTTTTCAGCACAGGGAATAGGACTAGAAGGTTCTTTGTTGGTATGCAAGAAAGTTGTATCACGTGTCCTAGTCTTATTACTTGTAGGACCCACCTGTCTTGTGCAATTTGCTCCCATGCTTGCATGAAGAGTAGTAGTTGGTCACCGACTGGAATGTTTTGGTGTTGCTTGTAGCAATAGTAGTTGTTGTTTCATCTGGGTTCTGCTGGGGGAGTAGTTTCCTTTACCTTGCTTGGGAACCCTTCTAGCTCGATATTTGATGCAATTTTTTTTTATTTTGTGGGTATGGCTGCCTGTAGTAGTGTAGCCTGTAGTTGTAATTGCCCCTGTCTTGTCTCGAAAGGAATGAGAATGGTATGTTTGTCTAGCTGGCAGATAAGTGGATCTGTTTGACTGGTCTTTGGTATCTTATCCTCTTTTTCCTTGAGGTATCTTTCTAGACCTTAACTGAACAGTCTGTTTGTCTCCTGTTTGCGCTTGGTGGAGTTGAAATGTTGCTGTATTTCAGTGTGCTGGGGGCATAGGCAGTAGTTATCACGGGATCTCCACAATGGCAAAATCCAGCTGTTTTGACCCTCAGAAAGATGGCAGCCAAGGTCTCGCGAGAGTTGGGAGTCAATCAAAGGGCTACTGCCACATTGAGCAAGATCTCAGACTGGAAGAGATGAGGGGAAGAGGAGCGAGTCATTTGGGCATTTCTACAGACCTGGGGACCATAAAAAAAATTTTGGTTGGCTCCATGTTGGTCCGCAGCCTTAAATACCCTGTATGGGGTACAGCAGTATCGTTGAGGTCACAGAAAGCCGCGTTTCAGCCAGGTTCCACCATGGAGCTAGAGGCCGTTTGAATGGTGACATGCCACAGAGACTGGGATACCTGGAATGGAAGCAGGGCCACTGTCCTGCACGGAGACACTGTTCTAAGGGGTACCAGGTTGACATTTGCCTTGCTGTTCTTGTACATGTCATTTGACGAGCCTTATTTTTTTGGAAGTGTTTGCTCCTGTAACCACTAGCAGGGGTATCCAGTTAGTCAATCTCCTTACATTATAAGGCCCAGTGGATACTTTATGGACGTTTGCTCCTGAAACCGCTAGCAGGGGTATCCAGGTAGTCAAATCTCATTACATTATAAGGTCCAGTGGATACTTCATGGATGTTTGCTCCTGGAACCGCTAGCAGGGGTATCCAGGTAGTAATTTTCCTTACATTATAAGGGCCAGTGTATACTTAGTAGTTTGCTCCTGGAACTGCTAGCAGGGGCTTCCAGGTGGTCAGTCTCCTTACTTGTAACTTGCACTGTTCTACTTAAAAGTCTTGTAAACCGATGTTGTGATATACTCAGAAGCTATACATCAAGCATTAGTTTTCTGTACGTTTTGCCAGGTATATTCTAGTGGTATAAGCACAAACTGATAACCAGAATGCTGGATTTTGATAGCATCCTGTATTTAGTGGCAATTGTCCTGTAATTCTTGTATGTATGGCTTATAGTGAAATATTATGAGTCTTACCTTTGCCTCTAGATTTGGTTAAAAATGCTGGAGATATAGGGTATGCTGCAACCTTGGTTCAGCTGCGGCTTTTTGTTTTGGCCCTGCAGTAAGCTGAGAAAGTACAATGAGATGGTGTATTTTGATTCTTCCCCTGCACAGTAATCAATAATGTTCTGCACTGTGCAGGCTATTGCTGAGCCTGTGCATTAAAGTGTGCACTGTCCCTTTAAATGTGATTAGAGTGAGTGAGGGGCTCAGTGTTATGCTGCCTTGCCCACAGCTGTGGTAATGGTGCTGCCCCCAATGCATTTTCCCCATTGTTAATTGATTTTCAAATTGTTGTCCTTACATTTATTCACATTGTGGTCTGCTGTTGCAGATCGGTTGGTGATTTCAACAAATGTGCTCTGTGCTGGTTGAATGTTTATGAGCGTAGTTACACTCTCTGCAAGATGGCAGCAGCGACTCAGTCAATCTCCTGTCTGGCAGCCACCTACACCCTTAATCCCGCATGGGTAAGGAGTGAGTGGACAGCTTTTCCGAGATCACAGCAAAGTCTTACATATTCTTTTCCCTAGGGCTGCCAATCTGATAGGCAGTTAGTTAGTTTCCCAGTGCCTCCCTCCTCATGAGACCTACTTGTTTATGGTGTTTTGGTCAGGTAGATTATAGAGGAGTTTCCTCTACCCTTTGATAGAAGAAGGTGGTGAGTTTAAAAGACATAATGTGCCATAAAAAAGGTCTAGAGAACATGTCATTTTGAGGTGAGGCACAGAGGGACTGAGAAATTGCTTCAGAGACTGTTGTGTAGTGATGTTTTGAGTGAGCACTTCAGGTGCTACTATGCTTGTAATGGGGAACTGTGGCACATTACTTAGTATTTTAGAAATCTGGGACGCTCTCAGGGTACTCCAGATGTTCTAAAGTGGCCACTTGCTCATTTAACAATGTATAGACTCTGGAGCCATTGACAGGGTTCCAGGTCATCAGGCATCTTAGTAAGGTGGTATGCTTGTTCTGAACAGCACGTAGGGGAACTCAGATAATATGCCCAAGTAAGGAATGAGAGCCTTTAATTATGTAGTAGTCCCTGATGTACTGAGCTCCTGGGACCGCTGGTAGAGGTTTCCAAGTAACTGTGGCTGTGGAATCTATTTGGTCATCTGTGACAGATCTCAAACAATACATGACTCTGTTAGCATCCTTTAAATTTTGCGTCCTTTAAATTTCAGAAATGTGATAAATTATCTAGTTCCAGCCCTTTTTTATTAAATTAATAGGACCAAGTCATGCATTCACATTGGTATGCCTTACTTTTGTCACACACAGTACATAGTAGCAGCTCCTTAATTAATATGTGATTGTGCCTTTAAGAGAGAAAAAGCAACTGAATATTAGTGAAAGAAATGACTATTAAAGTTCACTATTTCCCAAATAGTTATTTTAATCAAACCTCTGTGTATGTTCACCCAATATAGTACAGTGCTGTGTATCATTTTTGGCCCTTTTTGTATGCCTTGGTTATCTCTGGGATAAAGTAGGTACAGTATGTGCCTTTTTTTGGGGGGGGGCAGGCTGCTTTAGCTAAACCTTGCCTGGGCTGTGGTAAACTGAGTGAGGGAATTCTGCATTGCTGGCTGCTATTGTAATAGGATACAGTTTGGGGCAGAAGCATTTTTTGTTCTGTAAAACATGTTTCTTCAGTTCCCTCTCATGGTCAATAAGTTAGGGGACTTTGCCTTGAGAAGCTGTAGCAATTGCTAGCTCCATTCTCCACTGCAAGATATGCTGGATTTAGTCAAATCTTGTTTGTTTATCCTCATCTAAGATGGTGACCGAAATCTCACAAGAGCTGAGAGCCAGTCAGCTTGGAGCTCTCATGCAGCAAGAGATTTGTAAACTAGAAAGAAGTAGGGGGGATGGTCATGCTGCTAGCAGTTGTTTGAGAAACTGGGGCCGAAAAGAAACATTCGGATGGATCCATTTTGGTCCATAGAACTTCCTTTTCTCTGTGGGACTGTTATTGTCTAGAAAATAACACAAGGTGGTTGTAGGTGCTTTGATTTAGTGCCACTGAACTCCAGTAATGTCTGAATCCAGCTCAGGCATTTTAAGCATTTTTCAGTGCAAGGAAGCTTTTCTGGGTGAGTTTGAGAGTACCTTTTTACAAGTTAGTGAGGCTAGCAGGGTCACCAGATTCTTGTTGGTGATTAATACAACTCAGGAACCACTGTCAGGGGAACCAGATTGATTATTTATTATATTACCTCCTGTAAATCACTGCATAGATTATGTGTTCAGTTATGTGGGTCAGACAATATTTTAGTTCCTGGCACTGTTAGCAGGGGTGTTCAGGTAGCTAATAATCTCTATAGTTGCACAATGCGATAATGTTCATAATTTGAATACTGTGCTGTCAATTTCTCAGCTAACATTTTCCTAGACAACCAACGCTAGTAGAAGCCGCAGTGCTAACATTTCTAAGACTGCCAGTTTTGCAATTTTAAACAGTTGCATATCTGCAGAAACATACTCTTGTGGTCTTGTTTGATCTTTGTTGTAGGATATTGATAAATGGCTTAGCCAGGTGGCTTCTTACCTTAGTAATGAAGTTGTTCTTTATAATAAACATTTGTTCTTTACAAGAAACACACTGGAGCTCTAGGGTGTGCTTGCAACCTGTTTCAATGCACATAAGAACAGACTTTAGGAGAGCAGAATCCCCCTCTCAGGTGGGGGATGGACTTTCTTCAAGTCACATGCGCATCAAGCAACCTATCAGGTGTACACAACCCATGATGTCATGAATGTGGAGTGCCTCAGAGATTATCCCCCACAATGACCACGCTGTATTCACACGTGCTGTATGTGCTGTCGCTGTAATTGCTGTCGCTGTATTGACCAGCGCTGGTCAAAGCAGCGAAAGCAAATATAGCGCGGGTCAATAGAGTGAAAGGAAATACAGTGTGGGTCAATACAGTGAGGGCCAATACAGCAATAGCAAATACAGCGCAGATCAGTACAGCGCCAGCAAATACAGCGTGGGTCAATACAGCGAAAGGAAATACAGTGCAGATTTACATGGGGCAGTTTGCCGGCAAAACTGCAAATTGTCGGGTTTGTATTAATGGGCAAATGGCAGCTTCCAATCCAATCATGGCGACAATGTGCTGCCTTTATTTACAGGTGATAGTGTTTGTCAGAAAACGGGACAGGTGCATGTGATAGGACGTTTTTTCGGTAAACCAATATGCATATAAACTCACTGAAGGACAGAAAAGGGGTAACCAGGAGGTGTAAGTGAGCGAGCAATAGGAGCAGGTACGAACCAATAGAGAGGATAATTGATGATCCCCTCCTTCTCCAGCAACTCCAGTGCCACAGACACATCGCCAGTTGTACTTGCGATGCATCTTCTCGCTCAGTACCTCGTCTATTGCCATACCTCTCAACCTTTTGTCACTGAAATGAGGGATACAGTCACCCAAAATCAGGGTCAATGAGGGACACAGGCTCTCATTTATTTATTTAGTTTTTGTTGACCGGGTAAGTGCACTAGCTAAATCCTGCCTATTTTCAGGCACGACCCAGGGGGAGGGGGATACAGATGACTGCCAACTGGCCTTGAACTAGATTAAGCTGTTGGTGATATTTTTAGTGAATGAGGGAAATTTGGCCAGGACACTGGGGAAATTCCCCTACTCTTTTCATTAAGTGCCATGGGATCTTTAACATCCACCTGAACTACCACCAAGCCAGGCAGATGGGACCTCAATTTAACATCTCATCCAAAAGACAGCACCTCACAAGTGCAGCACCCCTCTCATGCTGCACTACAGTGTCAGTATTGGGATATTAACCCAAGTGCCAGATGTGGGAACTGAACCCACAGCCCTCTGATCTCCCTGCCTCAGAGGCGAGTGTGCTACCTACTGAGCCACTGACAATGAGGGACACTTCCTCAAACATGGAGATACAAGCCCAGAGTACTGTGGAAATCATTGTGGTTACTAGTACAAAGTTTATTTCTGATTTACATCTTAGAATAATATGAATTTTTATTTTAATGTCTGAATTTGCAGCACATTCTCTTTATGAGCAGCACTTTTTCTATGATGGACAGAGGAGGGACACAGCAGGTTTGATGGGTAAAATGAGGGACGTCCCTTATAATCAGGAACAGTTGAGAGGTATGAACTAGTGCAGTGAGCCACAGTCCACGGCTCAAGTCCCTCTATCTGCAAGTTTGCTATGCTATTGTAACCTGCTTACAAATGGGGGTTCCCAAAAAGTCTTCCTTGAGCTTGCCTAAATGCTCACTGCCAGGCTGGTGTCCTGCGTTTTAGCAGTTTAAATGTGATTACCAGAGCCTGTATGGCCTCTGTGTACTGCCCTCTTTAAGAGCTGCCTGATTGCAGCCTAAGTAATCTGAGAGGGAGCTCTGTTGAAAGATGTAAATATTTGATGAAAATAATTTAGAGTGATAATGATAATGTAGTTTGTCTAACCTGCTTTCTTTGTAGCAAGGACTGTTTTGTTTTGACTCCACTACCTTGGTCCTGGACTGCAAATTGGACCAATCAGTTCTGGTGGGACCTAAAATGTAGCCGGACTACAGGAGCTGTCTGAAGTCAAAATCTGTAGGAATTGTAGTTTTGAACTTTTTGCACCTTTTTTGCAACTGAAGGGGAAGCTCTTCCTTTGACTGATAGCCAAATCAGCCAACCAAACCTTTGTGATCTTGGGGAAGTTCCGGGCTGCTTGCAATTTTCAGTTAGTTCTGAGCTGGGAAGTGAAATGAGAGGAGCTGAAGTGGTTTTGAGCAGCAATCCTGAGTGGATTCACATGGGAGAACTGTGAAAGGGCTAAATTTCGGCCTGCATGTCTGTCTGCTGCTCGTGAAGGGGAGAGAAGAGAATTATTTTGGACTAAATCCAAGTCTGTGTGACTAAAGTAAGCTTCTGGAGTGGGCCAGGCTCAACCTGAAGAATGAAGATTATGCTGAATGCGATCAGCCTGTCAGGAGTTCCAGCTACCCCTAAGCTCCCGGTGTGTGCAGAGACTTTGCAATTGTGACCAGGGAGCGCTTTGCCTGGTACTGTAGAATTCCTGTACATGTAAATGTGCTATGAGCTGCTAGTGGGTTGTGAGTTAGTTCCCCACTGTGTGAACTGTGTTCTGCTTGCTGGAAGCTGTATCCAGCCCAAAACAGACTGCATCCGAATTTGTCTCCATGCGGTCTAGGCCTTGCCAGACTGGCCCAGCCAGACTACCCACTGCACAGAGGAGCCATCGATAAGAGACCTGCCTGGGGATCAGCCTCCTGCTCCACGCTTGAACAGGAATGATGCCTCTGTGACTCATGTGGGCCCTGCTTCTCCTGACATTCCAGATCAACCACCTGCAGTCTCGATTTTCGTCCAGCCTGTGTCCCGTCTTGGGTATCGTGAGTAAATACCAGGGTAGCTCCCTGCAACAACAGCTTAATCTGAGTGTCTCATCTGATTGTCTTGTTGTTTCGTTTCCTTTACGAACTGAGCCCTCTGGCTCGGATTACAAATATTGTGTACTGTATATGTTATGTTTTCCATCATAGGGCTCCAACCAGCTGCGATGCCGGCCAACCCCGGGCAACAGTCCTGGCTAGCCCATCTCTTCTCCACCTGGATACCCAGAGGTGGACTGTGTGGGGGGACTCAAAGCGCATGCATAACTGCTTGATTGATATAACCTTTAAGCTAATTAACCTGATTTTGCCCCTCCCTTGTTCAAGTCCCCTGAATAAATCAGATCTAACTTTTTCTGCATGTAATCTGACTGTGGTTCCAGTTTGTGCTCAAAGTACTGTACTGTTGCTATTTGCTGTGCATAAGCTTGTTTTACAGGGGGTCCCCATGGTCGAGCCAGAGGAACCAGCCCTGGTGGTAAGTGCAAACAGTGTAGGTACTTGTGTGGTGTACCAGGGGTATTGTGAAAGTGATTATTGTACAGTGTTCAGGCCACTAGAGGGGAAAGAGGGAGGTTACAGTGTCCCGGAGGGCTGTGCCCAGGTTAGCTTGACCACTACCAACCCTGACCTCCGGGTGGAGGCACCCGTTTCAGAACTCAGACCCCTTAACCTGCTACTAGTCAAGCAGGCAGGGGTAGTAGCCCTTGGGATAGCACCACCTAGGGGTTACATCTTGGAGGCTCACCGCTGTGATTTTGTGTCTTTTTGTGGCTGAAATTAAAAATTATTGTCAAACATAAATGGCTACCCTAACAGAAGTGGCTGTGCACCAGTTGGTGGGGGTGGTGTACAGGGCAGGAGACTGAACCTCACAATGCCCTGCTTGTATTGGATATTCCCATGAACATTGGTAAGGATACTGTAGAAGGAGTACTGTCCAAAGTTGAATGTTTTACAAATGCTGTGGTGGTGGGGCGACAGGCTGATTTGACCGCCCAAACTTTCATGGCGTTAGTAGAGTGTAGTGACCCAGTGGACAGTTCCAAAGTGCCACGCACTATTGCCCCAGAAGGGGCTCCAGCCACCTGGAGAGTGATAACTAGAGACAGTAAAGACCCCGGGGAGGATAAGCTCCCCCTATTATCTGAGACTTTTGAGGAGAAATTTGCTAAGTTGTTGCTGGAGGAAGGGAAAACTGTAGAGGACTTTAAGAAACTATTCCTGCCACCTAGGGGTGTTCCCTTCCCAACACCCCCTCCCACTCCAGCACCTCTTACTGCCCCAACTTCTGTGCCCATGACAATGCTGGCCCCTATATCTGTGTCTGCCATTAGTCACGACTCCTACCTAAGGTTGAGAATCTTCTCGGGCACCCTCCCCACCCCTCAGGGGGAGGATGACTGGGAGACCTGGATAGACAATGTTGCCCCTCTAGTACTTGAATGGCAATGCTCAGAAGCAGAGAAATGTAAGAGGTTGAGTGAGAGCCTCCGAGGTCCTGCCCTGGCTACCATCTGTGCCAAGCGGGCCAATAACCCCGAAGCAACTGCACAGGACTATCTTGATGCATTGGAGAATGTGTTTGGGAGCCCAGATTCAGACGAGGACCTGTGGTGGACAGTAAGAAATACCCAGCAGTACTCAGGGGAGCCATTGTCTGTGTATGTACCTCGGCTAGAAAAGCTGCTACAAGAGTGCCTCAGAAAGGGAAGTTTGCTGTCAAATGGATTAGATCTGACTAGGCTGGACCAGATCCTTAAGTCTGCTCCATTTTCAGAATTGTTACTGCTTCAGTTGCGCCTCCCCAACCAACTGGAATCGCCCCCCTCTTATGACGAGCTAATGAAAGAAATTCAGGGGGTTGAGCAAAGGCGACCCCAGAGGGGAATTTCACCAATATGTGCTTCTACTGTGCAAGTGACAGAGAGTGATCATCCAAGTGGGGTTCAGGGGCAAACGTCGGCACCTAACAAGCACTCTGAGAATGCAAAGGACTTCCCGGCCTGGGCCCAGTTTTGGAAAGCTGAGCTACTAAAGGAAGTTCGAGAGTTGAAGATGGGTGCCTCTGCAAGGGATTCCCCCATGGAACAAGATGCTGGTCCCTTTCAGGATGTGACTGCCATGGGGGTAGGGGTGCACCCTCAGGCATCTTCTACCGAGGATAGCTCCCAGGCTGAAATCAAAGAATTGACTGCCACCCTAAAGGAACTATTGAGACATGTTGCACCCCTCTCACCGCTGCAAGCCAATATTGGACCTCAATCCCTTGCTACTACTTCAGTTCCTCATGCAATGTTCTCTCCAAGGATGACCCAGGAGTCTATCATTTGTCACAACTGTGGAAAGGATGGCCATATGAAGAGGGAATGCCATTCTCAGAAAGACCTAGAGAAAGTGGTGAACCGGCTTCAAGGAGATCTTCGGAAAATGAATCAGTGGTCAAGGGGTGCACAAAATTACCACAGTGAAGGCTTCAGACATTCTAACTCAAACCCCTTTGTGGTGAAATCGTCCATCCAGGCCCCTGCAGCTGTCCCTCCAGACTGGTCCAAAATAGTGGGCCCTTCAATGGAGACTATCATGGCTGTGAATGGTATTCCTACTCGGGCTGTGCTGGACAGTGGGTCACAAGTGACCACTGTATTTAAGGACTGGTATGACAAACATTTATCTGCTGTGCCTTTACAATCCCTGGAAGACCTACATGTGTGGGGGCTAAGCGACAAGTCTTATCCCTACCTAGGATATGTCTGCCTCTGGTTGTCATTTTCTGCAGCTGTAACTGGTGTAGAGGAGCAAATTGAGACACTGGCCTTAGTGTGTCCCCCTACTGGACTGTATGATGGGGTTCCCCTGTTAATTGGGACCAACGCCCATATGTTTGGGAGACTGGCACAACTCTGTCATGAGAAACAAGTTTGATGGACTGGGAGGACCCTAAGAATTCCCACTCTGATCAAGAGGGCCTATGATTTGCAGCAGAACCCCAAGGGAGTGGACCAGGATGAACCGGTAAGGGTCCTGTGGAAGAAGGATCCTGATTCAATGGTACTGGCCCCTAACACCCAGTGTACTGTTCAAGGGGAGGTCCGCCTCTGCAAAGATGTCAAGAACAAAATACTGATGTTGGATGTGCCAGGCGATGGAAAACTGCCGGAAGGATTATTGGTTAAGCCCAGCATCTTGCCAGCTTATGCTCATGCCTATGCATGACGAGTGATGGTCCAGATTCATAATGTGTCAGATTGGGAGATCTGGGTAAACAGAGGATGCCCCCTAGCTATGGTACACTGCACAGACACTGCAGTGTTGCCCAGCAACAAGCACCCTGGCAAGACAGATAGAGTGACTCCCGACTTGTTTGATTTTGGTGACTCCCCATTGCCAGCTGAATGGAAGACTAGAATTAGCCAGAAACTTTCCCAGAGAGATCAAGTGTTTTCGTTGAAGGAATGGGATGTGGGATGTGTTCGGGGTGCGGAGATCACATACTCTCCTCGCAATGAAGAATCATTTCAAGAGAGGTCTCATGCCTAACCCCTGCAGACATAGATTTATGTGAGAAAGACACTTGCAGAAAATGCTCGTGACTGGTGTGATACAAGAATCCAGGAGCCCATATGCTTCTCCCATTGTGGTTGTACATAAAAAGAATGGATCTGTGAGAATGTGTGTTGATTATCGAACTCTGAATCAGTGGACCATTCCCGATCAATACACCATGCCCCATATACAGGATGATCTGGATTGTTTGAATGGGAGCAAATGGTTCTTGGTGTTGGATCTTCACAGTGGATATTACCAGATTATGATGGCTCCGGAGGACCTGAGAAGACAGCCTTCATCTGTCCTTTGGGGTTGTACGAATTCCTGAGAATGCCACAGGGGATATCGGGTGCCCCAGCCACCTTCCAGCGATTGATGGAACGAGCAGTGGGAGACATGAATTTGCTAGAATGCCTGGTGTACTTGGACGATGTCATTGTGTTCAGGAGCTCCCTAGAGGAACATGAGAGTCGACTGTTCAAAGTACTAGACCGACTGGAAGATTTCGGCCTCAAGCTATCCATCGGCAAGTGAGAGATTTTCCAAACCTCTGTGAAGTATGTGGGGCACATAGTGTCTACAGAGGGGATAGAGACTGATCCTAGTAAAGTTGAAGCCTTGACTACTTGGCCCCAGCCCCACAATTTGAAAGAACTACAACATTTCCTGGGATTCTGTGGCTACTACCGGCGGTTCATAAAGGACTATTCCAAAGTGATTCGGCCACTCTTGACTCTTACCTAGGGTTACCCTCCTACCAATTGGAAATACAAAAAAGGGGCCGTCAAAGAACCAGACAAAGCATATTTCCGCCCAGATGAACTTTTCGGGTCCCGTTGGATGCCTGACTGTGAAGCAGCTTTCCACAAAGTCATAGACCAGCTCACCCATGCCCCCATCCTTGCTTATGCTGATCCCACCAAACCCTATGTGCTGCATACTGATGCCAGTCTGCAGGGTCTAGGAGCTGTACTGTATCAAGACCATGAGGATGGTTTGAGACCAGTGGCATTCACTAGTAGGAGCTTGACCCTGTCAGAGCGAAACTACCCTGTGCACAAGTTGGAGTTCCTTGCGTTAAAATGGGCCATTATTGACCAGTTTCATGATTACCTCTATGGGGCAAAAATATTGGTGAGGACTGACAATAACCCATTGACCTATGTACAGACTTCTGCTAAGTTAGACGCCACGGGGCACCGGTGGCTTTCTGCATTGTCAACATATGATTATGTTATCGAATACAGTCCGGGCCTGAATCATATTGATGCTGATGCCCTATCCTGGAGGCCCATTTCCAAGATTGACTGGGTCAGGCTGTCTGAACCTGACATCCGAGCATTATGCCAAAAGTTTGATAGAAATGAACAGATGTCTACAGACACAGCAGACTGCTTAGTAGATTGCTTGGGCCCCTCTGATACCTGCATACCGGCTGCGTATTGCCACTTCTCTGCTCTAGATATTAGTACACTACCTCAGTTTGACCACAACAGCATTCAGTGGGCTTAATCTCGAGATCCTATGATTCAGCCAGCACTTGACGCCCTTCGTGCAGGAAAAGATGTGTCCAAGTTGTGTTCCTCTGATCTGTGAACCGCTTTATTGTTTAAAGAAGGCTCCAGGTTGAATCTGCTTAATCAGTTGTTGTATAGAGAGACTGTAGATTGGGGTGGCCAAATAGACAAGCAACAATTGGTCCTGCCCACAGCCTTCAAAGATTTGGTACTAAGGTCCCTCCACAATCATATGGGCCACCTCGGTTTTGACCGGACACTTGACCTAGTACGATCTCGATTCTACTGGCCCAAGATGGGGGCCGATGTTGAGCACCATGTAAGGACTGGTAGTTGCTGCCTGCAGAGAAAAGCCCTGCCTCAGAGGGCTGCCTCCCCTTGTCAACATTACTACCAGCACCCCAATGGAACTAGTCTGCATAGACTTCTTGAGTTTAGAGCCTGATCAGTGAAACATTGGCAATGTGTTAGTGGTTATGGACCATTTCACATGTTATGCACAAGCTTTTCCCACCAAAGATCAAAAAGCATCTACCGTGGCCAAGGTGCTAGTGGAAAATTTCTTCGTCCACTATGGTGCCCCCCCAGCAAATTCACTCTGATCAGGGCTGGGACTTTGAGGGTCGGCTAATCAAAGAAATGCTCTCTCTATGGGGGGGTGAAAGTCAAGAACCACCCCTTATCACCCGCAAGGGGCTCCTCAACCAGAATGCTTTAACCACACCCTGCTAGACATGCTAGGCACCCTCCACCCAAAAGATAAGCATAAATGGAGCCAGCAGATTAGCACCTTGGTACACGCATACAATAGTACAAAGAATGATGCTACTGGGTTCTCTCCCTACCGGCTCATGTTCGGGAGAGAGGCCTGGTTGCCTGTTGATGTCTGTTTTGGGGTTTCTCCCTATGGGGTCCGAGCCGAAGATTACCTGCAATATGTACAAAAACTGAAAGCTCAATTGAACCATGCCTATCAACTGGCCAAGACAATGGCCGCCAAAAGAAATCTAGCCAATAAAGAGAGACATGACAGAAAAGTAAAGGATCAGGAGCTTAGGCCTGGAGACCATGTGTTGTTGCGAAATTTAGGATTGCATGGTAAACACAAAATTGCTGATCGATGGCACCATCTTCCCCATGTCATAGTTGGAAAGTTGGATGATTTGCCGGTGTACAAAGTGCGCCCTGAGAATAACTCCAAAGCTGTCAATACCATGCACCATAACCACTTGCTACCTATTGGTCAAGTTGTAATTGAGGTTGAACCTGCTGAGATTGATTCCCCCGGACAAGTGATTCGTGCTGCTGCAAGAAAGAAACAGAGTCAGCCTGCCCCCGTGGTTGCCGATTTAAGACTTCCCTCACAGCAGGCCCAGAATGATAGTGACTGCCAGTCTAACTCGACTGACAATGAGTGTGAGAATGCCTGTTACCCCTCATATGAACTGAGTCAGTTGTTTTGTGGAAATCCTATGTTGAATTATGGGGATGAAGCTGGGTCTTCTGGACTGCCTAACGTCCCGGCATCATCCTTGGAACCAATGCTCCCTGAAGGTGAAGTGCAAAGTATCACGTCTGAGGTGCTGAGTCTTTGTGAATCATGGAACTGTATGATTTGCCTGAAGGAGAGGCTGATGTTATGAGTCTTTCTGGTGACATGCCAGAACTTGAGGAACACTATGAGAGTGCTGACAACCCCCCTTCAGTGCCAGAGTGTCTTCAAAATGAGCCAGGTGTTGTATAAACAGAGACTACAGAGCAAGGGGCTGACAGTGCTCCCAGCGTGGACATTCCCCTTGCAGAGGAACCCCTCACAAGTGATGAAAGCTCCAAGATCACTGCTGAAAGTATAGAGACTGTGGTTGTTCACCCCAGAAAGACTGGCCGAGCTGTCAAGCCAGTGGTGCACTTCAGTTACGATTCCCCTGGGAGGCCAGTGGATTTGCCTCTCAATGTAGTCCACAAAGGTGTTTATGTCTCTCAGAGCTCACTGCCCAAATTGAGCTTGACAGCACATTCCAGGTTACTTGTTTTGCCCTCTCGCCATGGTGCCCCTGCCCCATCCAGCCCCAAGTTAGCTGATAGGGAAGGGCCCCCTCTTGCATCGTTTAAAGTACAAGAAGTTGTTACATGATTCTGTATAGTAATGTTCAATTTACCCGTGTGAAATATGCATAACGTATTGTCAGAATGGAAATGATATAGTGAAGTACGTTGAAATGTATAGTAAAATGACAAGTTATGCCAATTGATGAATCAGATAGTACTTGTATAGCATGCTAATGGTATAAATGTCTTGTATATGTTGCATTTTCAATGTTATGATGGTACAGACTTGACACGGACGCCAAGTTTTCCCAGGCAGGGAAGGGTGTAACCCCCCTACAAATGGGGGTTCCCAAAAAGTCTTCCTTGAGCTTGCCTAAATGCTCACTGCCAGGCTGGTGTCCTGTGTTTTAGCAGTTTAAATGTGATTACCAGAGCCTGTATAGCCTCTGTGTACTGTCTCTTTAACAGCTGCCTGATTGCTGCCTAAGTAATCTGAAAGGGAGCTCTGTTGAAAGATGTAACTATTTGCTGAAAATAATTTAGAGTGATAATGATAATGTAGTTTATCTAACCTGCTTTCTTTGTAGCAAGGACTGTTTTGTTTTGTCTCCACTCTCTTGGTCCTGGACTACAAATTGGACCAATCAGTTCTGGTGGGACCTAAAATGTAGCCGGACCACAGGAGCTGCATGTCTGTCTGCTGCTCCTGAGAGGGAGAGAAGAGAATTATTTTGGACTAAATCCAAGTTTGTGTGACTAAAGTAAGCTACTGAAGTGGGCCAGGCTTAATCTGAAGAAGAACAAAGATTTTGTGGAATGCGATCGGCCTGTCAGGAGTCCAGCTACCCCCTAAGCTCCTGGCGTGTGCAGAGATTTTGCGACTGTGACCGGGGAGCGCTTTGCCTGGTACAGTAGAATTCCCATACATGTAAATGTGCTATGAGCTGCTAGTGGGTCGTGAGTTAGTTCCCCACTGTGTGAACTGTGTTCTGCTAGCTGGAAGCTGTATCCAGCCCAAAACGAACTGCATCCGAATTTGTCTTCATGCGGTCTGGGCCTTGCCAGACTGGCCCAGCCAGACTACCCACTGCACAGAGGAGCCATCGATAAGAGACCTGCCTGGGGATCAGCCTCCTGCTCCACGCTTGAACAGGAACGATGCTTCTGTGACTCATGTGGGCCCTGCTTCTCCTGACATTCCAGATCAACCATCTGCAGTCTCGATTTTCGTCCAGCCTGTGTCCAGTCTTGGGTATCGTGAGTAAATACCAGGGTAGCTCCCTGCAACAACAGCTTAATTTGAGTGTGTCATCTGATTGTCTTGTTTCATTTCCTTTACAAACTGAGCCCTCTGGCTCCGGATTACAAATATTGTGTACTGTACATGTTGTGTTTTCCATCACAGGGCTCCAACCAGCTGCGATGCCGGCCAACCCCGGGCAACGGTCCTGGCTAGCCCATCTCTTTTCCACCTGGATACCCAGAGGTGGATTGTGTGGGGGGACTCAAAGCGCATGCATAACTAATTGATTGATATAACCTTTTAGTTAATTAACCTGATTTTGCCCCTCCCTTGTTCAAGTCCCTTGAATAAATCAGATCTAACTTTTTCTGCATGTAATCTGGCTGTGGTTCCAGTTTGTGCTCAAAGTACTGTACTGTTGCTATTTGCTGTGTGTAACCTTGTTTTACAGGGGGTCCCCAGGGTCGAGCCAGAGGAACCAGCCCTGGTGGTAAGTGCAAACAGTGTAGTTACTTGTGCGGTGTACCAGGGGTATTGTGAAAGTGATTATTGTACAGTGTTCAGGCCACTAGAGGAAAAAGAGGGGGGGTTACAGTGACCACTACCAACCCTGACCTCCGGGTGGAGGCACCCGTTTCAGAACTCAGGCCTCTTAACCTGCTACTAGCCAAGCAGGCAGGGGTAGTAGCCCTTGGGATAGCACCACCTAGGGGTTACACTATGCTCTACTGCACTGCACTCACTCTGTGTATTTTTTGCAACAACGGGTGGTGGTCTGTTGGTTTTGCAGTTATGACGGGTTCTCCCCAGTTGCTACTATACCTCTCAGTATTTAACGTCATATCACAGGCCTTCAAAAAAATCACAGCAAATGGCCAGAATGTGTAACACTTTCTTATTTCAAAGAATGCCATGTCGGCGTTGGTGAAGAACATCGGATCAACACTGTTTCTGGTTCCTATGGCTGCCAGTTTCGAGTACGAATTTACCTAACGCAGGAGCGTCACATACCAGGACCACCCTAGTTTACCAAAAGTGCTGGCATTGCCACGTTCATGACCTGAACATGCCTTGCTGAAGACAATATTTAATGAAGCATTCCTTTAATTATTTAAATGATTAAAAAATGCTAAAGCCGATCCAGATGGTGACAAGGGGGCATCTTACCATACAATAAAAAAAGGACAATCATATAAACCCAAATGGTGAAAAAGAATAAATGTTTACCATAACATAACATGCACTACTGCCTTCAATCCCTCAGCGAATCCGAGCCTCACTAGCGGGCTGGCAGCCGCACGTGTGAGGGAGCCGCCCTATCGCGTGCCCACACCCGCCTCCTCTCAGCGAGAATGGCCACGACCCTCATGTGGTGCCCTGTCAGCGGCACGTTGAATGGACCGCCATCTTGTATGCAGCTGACTGTCTTGAAGTGATTGTAGGTTGACGTAGGACTACGGAGCAATGCTTTCGTGCTCTCCCAGCCTGTAGGCCTCTCTCTCTAGCCCGGTGCTTTCGACTGCCAGTGCTTGGAGGGGGATTTTGTTTTGCCATCACACGGGTGAGTGTTTTTTCCTTAAGTCACACACAGCCGGGGCTACCGGACTGCTTTTGCGTATAACACTTCCGGTCTGGACAGCCACTTCTGGTCGCCACACAGCAACAAAGAGTTGTCTAAAAGCAGCCAACACCTCCAGGAAGCCCAGATCAGGGTAACAAACAGGAAAGTGAGTCATGCTGGATGGCCCGGCCGCGTCACAAAAGCTTGGGGCCAGTAAAGTAATGTTCAGTTGTATTGTACAAACTAGCTAGTATAGTCCAGATTGTGGTGGGGGGTACCCTTGCTTGGTGGGGCTCGAAGGGTGAGGGGCTTGGGACTCTTGCTTCCCTTGCTTTGTATGTGGGTGGGCTGGGAGGGCATCCACTTTTTGAGAGGGGAGCTCCTGCTTGAAGGAAGCTGGGACCCCTGGCCCTTCTTTCTAGGAAGGATGAAATGAATTGGATATTTATAGTGTTAGCATATCTTTCATATGTATATAGACTGCATTCCAAAGCGCTTTATGATCTAAGAGAATACTGCTGCCATTTCAGTCACACATGGAGGTTCAGAGACAACATATTAGATGTAGTGCTCCAGATAACTTTGGCATTCAAGAGTATTGTACTCATCATATTTGACCTTAGGGGAGTATGTATGCATAACCAGCCTGTGCTGCCACAGAGGGGTTCTGATTACAAGTGCCGAAATTAAATTTTGCAGCCACTAGCCAGCAGGGCTAGTGACTGGGAAAATCCACTAGTCCCATAGACCTTTCCACTGGCCCAGTTGGTGTACTTGTTGAAATGTTGTCTTCTCCAGTATAGTACACACCCACGAGGCTAGTTAAATGAAAATTTTAGTAGCCCAATACAAAATCGATCATCATTTGGCCAGTGGACTGGTGCCAGCTTTGACCCCTATGATTACATTAGATCTTGAGAGTGAAGCTTGAGCACTCTGATGTAATTAGAAGCCTGAGATGGTGGCATAGGCTGGTTAAGCATCCTGACTAAAACCAAAATCTTGGATTGTAGGAGGGCGGACTTCAGGAAAATGGGTGAAGTTCTAAGGAGCCATCTGGTGGGCATCAGAGCAGATATGGGGGTGGAGCTAAAGTGGTCCATCATTAAGAAAGGAATACTGGTTGCCACCGATGAGAGTGTTAGGCTCAGAGGGAAGAATACAAGGGCCAAGGGGCCAAGCTGGTTCAGTTCTGTGGTTGTCAAGGCAGTAAGGAAAAAGAGGCTGGCCTACAGAAAATTCAAGAAGACGAGGAGAGAGATGGATAGGGAAAATTACCTAAGGTTGGCTAGTGAGGCAAGTTAGGAAGTACAGCGAGCAAAGACACACAAGGAGCTTCAAATAGCTGAAGGAATTAAGAAGGGGGAGAGAGCTTTCTTTCACTATATAAGTGATAAAAGAGACAAGAAAGAAGGGATTGTTAGGCTTAAGAAAGGTGTGGGTGCATGGAGGATAATGGAGGAAAAGCAGAGATACTAAATGAATACTTCTGTTCTGTCTTCACCGGGGAGAAGGACGGACCGGTGCCTGCAGGAGGGAAAAGAGGAGCGGGGGAGAGGGAAACACAGACATAGTGATAGAGGAGGATAGAGTGAGGGAGGGTCTGCTGGCATTGAAAGTGGACAAATCACCAGGCCCGGACAGAGTACATCCAAGGGTACTAAAGGAACTGGTTGAGGAGCTGGCAGGGCCACTAGCAGACCTATTTAATAGTTCACTAGAGTCAGGCATGATACCACAGGACTGGAGAACAGCACATGTAGTGCCCCTTCACAAAAGCACTCCCAAGGATGATCCAGGGAATTACAGACCAGTCAGTCTGACCTCCATTGTGGGCAAGCTCATGGAGACCATACTAAAGGAAAGGTTGGTGGAATATCTAGAGGAACATGGTCTCCAGGATGAGAGGCAGCATGGGTTCATGGATGGGAGATCATGTCAAACAAATCTTATTGACTTCTTTGACTGTGTCACTAAGACAGTAGATAGGGGCCAAGTGATAGACATCCTCTATCTTGATTTCAGCAAGGCCTTTGACTCTGTGCCCCACAAAAGGTTGATCAGGAAGTTGGTGGATCTTGGAGTTGGGGAAAAGATGGTCAGATGGGTGGAAAACTGGCTGAGAGACAGAACTCAGAGGGTGGTAGTGGGGGAGAGTTATCTGGCACCAGAGAGGTAACCAGTTGGGTCCCACAGGGCTCTGTGCTGGGGCCGGTGTTGTTCAATGTCTTTATCAGTGACATTGGGGATGGCATTAAAGGCAAAATGTGCCTACTCGCAGATGACACCAAGCTCTGTGGGAGAGTGGACACAGCTGAAGGGATACAGGACCTACAGGAAGATCTGGAAAAGCTGGGGAGGTGGTCCAGGATCTGGCAGCTTGGCTTCAATGCCAAGAAATGCAAAGTCATGTGTATTGGAACCAAGACTCTCAGGACAGAGCATTACCTGGGTGGAGTCTGAGTATCTGCATCAGAGGAGGAGAAGAACATGGGAGCAATGATCACTAGTGACCTGAAGCACTCCACGCAGTGCAAGAAAGCAGCAGCAAAGGCAAACAAGATGCTGGGATGCATAGCTAGGGGGATCAGTAGTAGGAGAGAATAAGTTATACTGCCCTTATACAGGTCACTGGTAAGGCCGCATCTAGAGTATGTAGTTCAGTACTGGTGCCCACACCTCAAAAAGGACATTATCCTGCTGGAGAAGGTACAGAGGAGGGCTAAAAAGATGATAGCCGGTCAGCAGGGCAAGGCATACGAGGAGAGGTTGAGGGCACTAAACATGTACTCCCTGGAAGACAGGAGAGAGAGAGGGGCATGCTTGGGACATTCAAGTACTTGAAAGGGATAAATAAGGTTGATAAGGAGAGTCTCCTTAAGCTGAGTGGCAACCATATCACAAGGGGGCACAGTCTTAAGCTAGAGGGTGGGAGGTTTAGGAGGGAGGTCAGGAAGCACTTCTTCACAGAGAGGGTGGTGGACACTTGGAATGCACCACTGGAAGAGGTCATCTCGCTGAAGACAGTGGGCAGCTTTAAGAGAGGCTGGGACAGGCATGGGGGAAGATAAGAATCATGGGTAGGGAGGATGGGAGGAGTGGGGAGGGGGGACAGGGACATTAGCTCAAGCTGTGGACCCTGCAATATGAGCAGACTTAATAGACCAAATGGCCTTCTTCTGCTGGCTTCTTCGTATGTTCGTATGTATGTTGTGCATGTGATTGCCCAACCAGTATTTTGTATAGTGTTTTTGTGTCATTTTTATTTAAAAAAAAAAAAACAGTGTTTTCACAGTGCTCTGCAGCAGGAAACCTGCTGGTGGTTTCGGTTTAGAACTTAAACTGATTGCTATGCGCATGACAGCGCTGTGAAAACTACTAGCTGTCTTGAGGATTTCCAGTCAGCTGGAACTTTGTTGGTACCACAGAAGGATACAGTCACATTCCATGACCTTTGAACTGTGGTACAGCAAGGTTTTCAGTTGGTCTTTCCCACGACCCTGCTACATTGGATTCCTACCTTCCTTGATATGATTGATTTACTTCTGCAAATGTGCCCAACTCAGGTGGGAGGGTCTTTCTCTGGCTCTGTTTGTTTTTATTTATTTATTTGAAATATCGGATTTACAACCTTTGAGCCAGACGGCTCATTTACAAAGGTACCTCGTCACGTGGAGGACAGAATAAAACAGACAGGGTACAGTTACAAAGGAATAGCCATCATGTATGGGTTACAGATATTGTTTACAAACATTATATACAGTTTTGGATACAGATATTTACATAAGCACAGCAGAAAAACATTGTCAACACAAGAGAGCATCCGTTACAGCATAATCTATCGTACTGGTGGGCCAGAGGTGGAATAGACATTGTTGTAAGAGGTTGCAGTCCATAATGGACTTTGTCAGAGGTTTGGGTCATAGTGGGCTTGAGAGCGCAGGCTAGTTGCAGTTACAGGAGTGGACATTGAGGAGGTAGTTGCGGAGAGTGACTTTGAAATGGGCAATCTTGGGTGTGCTAGTGATGGTGGCTGGGAGTGCATTGAACCAAACAGGGGCTCTGTAGTGGAAGGATGTCTGGGCAAGGGAGGTTTTTACCCTGGGTAGTGCCAGTATAGCTTTGTCCGAGTTGCGGGTGGAGATAGAGGGGGTGGCAAGTTGGAGAGAGGCGGTGACCCCAGGAGGGGAGTGACCAAGCAGAATTTTCTTGGTCAGTAGGCAGGTCTGGTAGTGGAGTCTTTCATTGAGGTTGAGGAGATTGGCAGTGGAATAGAGGGAGCAGGTGTGGGTGAGTCTAGAGGCACCAGTTAGGAGCCTGCAAGCCTTATTGAGGGAGATCTGAATTTTCTGGAGTGCAGAATTATCTGCTGCCCCATACACAGGGAGCCCATAGTCTACTAGGGACAGTATAGAGGAAGTAATGGCAAGCCTCAGGGCATCAGGAGGCAGGCAGTCCCTGTGCCAGTAAAGGAGTCCAATCCAAGTGTTAGTGGAGGCCGCTAGGGTGTTTATGTGGTCATGGAAGGTAAGGGCAGAGTCAAGGGTAAGCCCAAGATATTTATAGATGGATACCTGTTCAAGGGGGTGCTGGGGAGGATGAGGAGAGGTGCACTTTTCGCTTTGTTTTGGTGGTGGGAGAAAATCATCGATTTTTTCTTTTTTAGGTTTATGACCAGTCTGCGGTCTTTGAACCATGCTTCAGCCTGGAAGACGGTGTGTTGGAGGGAGTCCTGGAGTGGAGCAGGTTTATGATGTGAGGCACAGAGCACTGCATCATCTGCATACAGTAGGATTTTTTTGGAGCAGGCCTTTGGCAAGGAGTTTAGGTAGAGGGTGAAAAGAAGTGCACCCAGGATGGAGTCCTGGGGCACCCCAGAGCGGATGGGTAGTGTGTCGGATAGGGTACCGTTTATTTTGACACATTGGGACCGGGTGGAGAGGTAACTGGCACACCATGCCAGGGGGGCCTGTGGAGAAACCAAGTTGGCAGAGGGAGCCAAGAAGGAGAGGATGGCAGACTGTGTCAAAGGCCTTGGAAAGGTCTATGAACACAGTTCCAGCAATGTTACTGGAGTCTAGGGAGGAGTGTAGGAAGTTGGTGAATTCTTGAAGGGCTACGATAGTGCTATGGCCTGAATGGAAGCCATGCTGCTCTGGGCATAATATGTCATACTTGGCTATGTATTCAGTGAGTTGTGTGGCAACCACTTTTTCTAAAGCTTGGGAGGGGGGAGAATAAAGATGGGTCAATAGTTACTGGGGGAGGATTTGTCACCACTTTTATGAATGGGTTAACGACAGCTGTCTTCCAGGCACTGGGGAGTTGCCCTAGGCAGAGGGATTTGTTGAGTAGGTTTGTTAGAGGGACTAGGACCTCATCGAGGACTAGTTGAAGGAGCCTAGCGTCTAGGGGGGTCATTGCTAGGGTTATTGCTGTTTAGCTTTTTTTGCAGGCGTGGACGGGCTTCATGGGTAGATATTTGCACAGGAGGAAACGAGAGCGCTGCAGGGTTGGGGGTTGGGATTCAGGCACAGGGTCAAAGACACAACTGGGGAGAACAGTGCTGAGATCCATGAAGGTGGTGTTTAGACAGTTTGCTATGGTAAGTGGGTCAGTGGAAATGGTGCCGTCTATGGAGAGCTGGGAGGGAGGTGGGGAGCATGATTTCCCATTAAGTTTTTGATGTTACTCCAGAAGGTCCATGCAGACCCCCATGTGGTGGTGAGAGTAGATTGATAGTGGTCTGCTTTGGCCTTGCGGATGGCTCAAGTGCATCCATTGCGTGCGGCATTAGAGGATTGTCTGTCAGCCAACCTGCCAGACTCCGTAGCTTTGTGCCAGAGATTGACCCTTTCCCTCAGCTTTTGGAGTAGGGAGGGGGTGATCTATGGTGCATTTTGTCTTTTGGTGCGGTGTTTGGTGAGTGGAGCATAGCGATCACAGGCCTTGGTGAAGGCCTGCGTGAACAGATCAAGCGCAATGTCAATGCTGGGGGCTATATTAATGGGGGACCAGTCCATTTGGGCGAGAAGTTGTTTTAAGTTTTTTTAACCCCCCTGGCCGGAGACGCCTTCGGAAGGTGGTTTGGGCTATGGGTTTTGGGGTGGAGGAGGTCCATGGGAATAGGATGGGCAAGTGATTGCTTAGGGAGTCAGGAAGAAGTTTTATATACTGGATTTTGTGGGAGCAGTTAGAAATAATGATATCCAGGAGGGTGTTGGTACCAGTAGAAGGATGAAGTCTAGTAGGTTGGGCGACTAATTGGATCATGTTGAGGGCAGAGAAGGAGTCCTTTGTTAGTGCGGCTGAGGGGCCAAGCCAGTTGACATTTAGGTCCCCTACTAGTGTCTGTCCAGCTTTGTGCGGGAGGGTAGAGAGGTAATCAGTGAGGGATGTGATGGCTGGCTTTTGGTTCTTAGGGGGTATGTAGAAGACTGTGAGGTACAGTGGGCCCCTGGAGGGGTCAGGGGTGATTTTTAGGATGAGAGCTTGTGCTCCGTTTTTGAGTTTGGGGGGTGGGAGCATGTGGCCAATAATGTTATCTCTGATGTAGATCACACAGCCGCCCCCACATTTTCCCACCATCTTCCCGGTATAGGGTGTATCCGGGGAGTGAGACAAAGGTGTCAGGAGTAAATGTAGAGAGCCAGGTCTCAACTAGCGCAATGATGTCTGGTTGGTGTAGGGTGGCCCAACATTGGAGCACTGCAGATTTTTTGGGCAGGCTGTGTATGTTCAAAGAGGCAATGCGGAGTCCAGAGGACCTGGTAGGTGGACTGGTGGAGGCAGGGCCTGGATTAGGGTGGATATTACCAGAGAGGAGTAGTAGAATGACCAAGGTTCTAACCATAGGGTGGCAGCTAGTTAACTTTTTAGGAGTATGTTGAGAGGAGGGGGAGGCCATAGTGGAGCAGGGGATGGGCAGGGTTTGGAGGATTGGGAAGACACAGAGGGGGTGGAGCCAGGGGGAGCCAGGGTGGGCGGTGGGGTTGGGAGGGCAGCTAGGAGGTGGATGAAGGGGTCCAGGGTGCGATGGCAAAGGGGAGGAATGGGTAATTCTGGAGAGATATGAAGGTGCAATCCACAAAGGGCATGGGGTGAGGTCTGGCTGGTGGGAGGTGAACCCCAGGGTGGTTATGAAGATGAGGCACCTAAAGAGGAAGTGAACAGACATGGTGCCTAGGGAGCTTTGAAGGCAGAACAAAGGGGGGGGGGTGCCAAAAGGCTTTAATAGCTTTAAAACAAACCAAGACAAATTAGTTTGACTTGTAGGTGCAGTGGCAGGGCTGCTGACTTTGATGATAAGGGTACAGGGTTTGAAATCTGCAGTAAGACAGAAGAAAATTATTTTAGCAGACCATGGAGTCAGAAGCTTTGAGAGCCTTAAAAACTAAAGCTAAATTAATCTGATTTGTTGGCTTAGTGGTAGAGCTACTGACTTTGGTAGCAAAGATACAGGGCTTGAGACCTGCAGTAAGACACAGGGATAAATATTTTTGCTGAGTATGGAGACAAAAGGCTTAAGAGCTTTAAATCAGAGAGAAATATTGGTTTGGGTTAGTGGTAGAGCTGCTGACTTTATAGTCAGAGGTACAAGGTTTGAGACCTGCAGGGGACAGCAGTGAACTATGAGACAAAGGGTGGGGAGAGGAGTAGAGATTAGGAGAGAAAACAGAGTGGTGAGAGGAAGGCAGCAAACAGCAACTAGGAGAGAACTGTAGTGACTCCTAGTGGACAAAAACTGATATTAGTTGTAAATAGGAAGTGGAGGAGTGGAGATAATGAGGGGAGTGGATGTTACCAGCAAGGGGCAGTGAAGCAACCCCCCTAGTGGTTAGAGAGTATAACCTGCAAATCGGAAAGCGGACACTTTGTTCCTAGAAGGAGAAATCATGTGACATGTCATGGGACCTAAAGGTAAAGCCAAGTGTGGTGGGGCAGTTGGTACATCGTGCCGATGGGTAGCACCCCTCCACAAGTAAGATTGAAGGAGAGAGGCTCTACCTCTTAAAGCCCTCTGGAGTGAGCTCTTCTGCCTGCAGTCATTCTGGGGAGAGGAGGGGGAATCTGAGGCCTCTTAAAGCCCCTCCGGAGTCCCCTGGTTTGCTGCATATGCTGTACTATCTCTGCAGAATTGAACAGATTTTTGGGGGGCAGAGGCTTGTAGCTTGGGCTGCAGCTATGGAGCTACTTATCTCAGGTTTCCCAAGATTGCAAGGGATAGGAATTCATCCACCAGTCTTACACATTCTCGTTTATCTGGTGTTGCAGTGTCTGAGAGAAAGGGAGAGGTACTTGGTTGTTTTTCCTTCTCTCTTGCTGTCTTCTGTTCTTTTTGCGGAGTTTACTGACCTCGGCTTCCAGCAACTCCATGAGAGATTTATAATCGAAAAAGGTACTCGGAACCCCTCAGTTGCTGAGTTTGAGAGAACATGTAGCGGAGCAGATAAAGCAGGCAGCTGCCTTTTCTCGGCCATTTTGCCTCCCTAGCAACAGAGTGGCATTCTAATCAAAATCCCGACCATAACCTCAAGCGAGATGGAAAGGATTCCGATGTTGAGGTGCCTCTTGTTGCAGTGGTTTACGAACGCGAGGGGTGGCGAGGCATTCATTAGTGGACCTCCTTTACTCCCAACAACTTACAACGGTATTGGACAAAGAAGACTTTAAACTGACCAGTGGGTGGCTCACCAGGTGGAATCAGCACCACAACGTCCATTTAAAAATAAATAAATACATTTTCATTGAAACTCAGTGCTGACAGAAGCCCCATAGTTTCTACTTTACCTCTCATGTCAATTATCATATTCTCCATGGCCCAATATATTTTCAGATTCTCTCTCCTAAGCTGGTCTCTGGGTTTCCTTATGCCTGGGCTGTACCTCCTGATGCTGGTGGTAGGCAGGACTAAAGCTCTGTAGCAGGGGGATAGGAAGCCCTCCACATCCTGTTCTCCTGAGTTTACTTCCTGCCTTCAGTCTGGCAGGTACTCTGCAAGCAGAGCTCTACCGTGTGACAGAGCTGAAGACAGCAGACTGTAAGTTAAGCAATTTTGATTTAATGCGGATTTCAGAAATCACAGCTGTATTTAAGATCTCCAGTGTGGGTGCCAGTCTCAGCCTTGCAAGATGCACAGTCTGGCACCATTTCACTGGGTTGTTTTTTCCCCGCTCTTTAGGCGCTCAGCCTGGAATGCTCATTCAGTGCACTGAAAGTGTGTTTTGGGGAATTAAAATGGGCACCGGTGTGCTGAGAAAGGATGAGTCACCCCATTTCTTCAGGTTGTTTATTCTGCAAGTCTATTTCGGGGAATCAAAACGGTACCAGAGTGCTCATAAAGGATGACTGGCCCAATTTCATCGTGGTGCTTTTCTCCTGCACTTTCTGCCTCAATTCAGCAATGTTCAGGTCAGAATAAGCAGCAGCCACCATTTTCACTGCAGTGAAGGTCTGGGCTAGGGGAGTGAAAACAGCACTGGGGAGCCTCAGTCAAGTAAAAGTCCTGGTAATTAAGTAAAAACCGCACTGGAGGACTTAGGGAAGATATATAACCCCTCAGACAGCAGCCCTGTATTTTTTTTTTTCCATTGGCGACCGGCGTCTTCTGGTATCAGCCACTCGATGGTGAGCCAGCAGCATAAGAGTGGCAGCTCGCCGACAGGGAGCTTTCGTCAACGAGCACTGCAGGGTATGAGCAGCCCTAATTGGGAGCAGGAGAACTCATCAACGCGCATGGCAAGGGAGCTCTGTGTCAATCAGAATTAAGGAGCTCAAACCATCATAATCAGAGGCAAGGCTGGCAATCCGATTCCCTCAGCCACTAGTCCACGACGGAACGACGGACCTGCAGCGCAGCTTTAGCGACTCGCCCTTGTTCAGGGAATTTCAGGGACGAGTGCTATAGCACGAGAGGCACACTTTTCCAGGAGCCTTTGCTCAGGGTTCTGCCCCCCAATCCGCAAAGAAGTGATGCACAGAGGGTTATATGCATAGGCTCCCCAGAGGCTGGATCCCTGCATAGTCTAGTAGGACTAAAATAAAAGGATGGAATTTGGCCCTTACAGGACTAGCACAATTCTTAAAGGGCCAACACATTTACTGTCTGCTTCAGCAGCATCAGGAAGCTACGGGGGGGGGTGAGTACGCTGAATTAAAGGAAAGTAGGGCCTTTTGTGGTGTTATGGCCTCACACAAGCCTTACAGGGGCAGAAAAGACCAGCGCTGCTAGTCCCCTGCTCCTAATTCATCTTGGCTGGGTCGCTTTGCCTAAAATGTCCGAAGGGCAACGTCTATGAATGAGGAAGACGTTATGGAGGCAGACCCTCCTCAGCTCAGTCTGATAGCCCACAGCTCAGAATAAGCGGCAGCCACCAGAGGGACCCAGCATTCTGCAGCCCCCTCTGACACCAGACCTCATAAAACAGTTAAATAGGGCCTCGCTCTGGATCCAGTATGCATCGACGGACAAACTGGGTTCACCAGATATGAGACCTCACTAGAGGGTACAGAAATGGGACAATCCATATTCTCACTCCAGAGAGACAGTTGTCCTAGGAGGATCAACATTCCTCTCATCACAGGACAAAGATAAGATAAAAGCATTGCAGGGTGCATTTCTAAGACTCCAGTTTATCCTCTTCTGGAGGGGGGAGCGAGTGGGTGTTACCAAAAACAAGGTCACAGTCGAGATTTCCCTTGGATCTCACCTGGTGGCTCCCATCCATCAGAAACAGGTTTTTCACCTAACATCTACTCCCACACAAGCAACAGTTTTTCCTACTCCTCCTACCATAAGGGAAATGGCTGAAGGAGGAGCGGCAGCTCTCTAAGCTTTCTCCCCTACCTAGTGCCCCAGCAGAGCTTAGGCTTTTCAGGCTTAGAAAGAAGCAACTGGAAAAATGGTTAAACTGCCATAGAAGCTACCCTCTGATTTCAAACCAAGCCAAACAGATGGTCATTGGACAGGAATGTAGAGGCCTTGCTTGTGCAGCTAACCTGTCAGAGGAGACTGCCCGGGGTGATGCCCAAACCTTGGCTCACTACAGCACCTGGCTTTAGCCCTAGCAGGCAGGGACCTGTTCGAAGAGATGTTTGGTAAGGTATGCCATAGCCAAGGGCAGAGGCAATTCAGGGTCCTGAGACCCCAGATGAAAAATTTCATGACTGAGCTTATAACTGAGATCAAACTTTTAACTTCTCGAGGAGAAAGAGTATGGATCTCCTTACGTAGCCAATATAACCTCAGAAGGGGCAAGTCCAGTGGAGAGGGTGGCACCACAGATACAGGATCAGTAACAAGTAGTCACAAGCTATCTGGGCCCATCCTCGAGTAGGGGGCAGACCTTCATATCTTCTCGAGGAATGGGTCCAAACCAAGTCAGTCAGACGGGTCCTACACTTCACCAGCAGGCCCCCACTACCTCATGTTGTGCCCCCCATCTCCAATAACCCATCCAAAAGACACAAACCCTTTCAGTCAGGGGATATTGATCAAAGTTCACCCACAGAGATCAGCTAGGGGGTTGCTCCCTATTCTTCATGGTGCAGAAAAGCACAGGGGGTTTCAGGCCCCTCCTACATATCAAAGTCCTGAACAATTTTATCCTCCGCAGACCCCTCAAGGTGGATATCTGGTCATCAAACATCAGGGAACTGCAAAAAGGGTCTCTTTCTGACATCCATCAATTTGCAAGAGACCCACCTTCAGATTCCTATTCAGGAACTACACAAGCACCAGCTTAAATTCAAGGTGGGGGAGCAGTTCTTCTATTCAAAACTCAGCCATTTGGGTACCCCCCACACCCACTGACATTATTAAAGATGCCAGTAGCGGGCATAGCCCACATTAAGGCCTCACAGCTCAACCAAACAGTACATGCAGGGGTAGCCACGGGCCCGTTGGCACGTGGATTTCACATTTATTGGAGATTGAGTTCTCCAGCTCCATGCCAGACCTAAATCCTCCAGGATTTCTCATTAAGTGGAGGAAGAGTTCCCTAACCCCTCACCAAACCTAAATCCTCCTGGGGCAGACATCAGGACACCAAAAAGGTTTTCTCCCCTGGTAACCACAGTAAGTGAAAGGATCGACTAAGCCCATCAAGGATTTTCACATAGCTCCTCCGCTGCCTGCTTATGTTTTCACGCAGCTAACTGGGATAGATTAAAAACCCTCCCTCCAGTGACCATCTCGGAGGACAGTAGTTATGATGGGTCACAAGTTGGGCCATCCTCACCAAACCCGAATCACTATCGATGCAAACCTTAGGAGCTGGAGAGCTCACCTACATCAGCTGTCAGCACAGGGCAGGCGGTCGCTGTTAAATACAGGTACAGCATAAACATTCTCATGGCGAACGCAGTAGGCCTTCCTCTGATGTACTCTGAACAGCAGTTCCTCAATCAGGATGGAAGGATTTCAATGGACAATAGGACAAGGTTGGCATACATCACCCATCAGGGGCACAAGAAGCGCATAAATGCTAAGGGACTCCCTTCTCTTTCAGTGGATGAAGCACTATGGAGTAATGGATATTCAAGGACAGGAAAACGCAACATCAGACTGGCTCAATCACACAGTTGTTCTACCAGGGGATTGGGAAATAAAGGGCAGTGCCTTCTACATCCTAATAGAACAGTGAGGCAATCCTCAGATAGATCTTTTCGCCTGCGGACGAAACTACAGGGTACAACAATTATGCTCCCTGGCCAAGAATGAATAAGTGGTGGCTCAGAACACCTTTTCCCGAGACTGGGGTCAGTTCGGTCTCCTGTATGCCTCATCTCCAATGCTGCTTCTATCAAGAGCCCTCTACAAAGTGGCTCTGGTCAGGGCAGACATGGGGTAGTCGGTCCCTTATGGTTTTTTCCACACATGGTCCCCATTTATCATTCATATGTCAAGGTGACCACCTCTTAACCTTCAAGTTCAGCATGGTCCTTATCCATCAAGGTCTGGTTCGGCATCACAATTTGGACAGCCGGTCGCTCTAGGCTGGGGATGGAGCTGGAAAACCACTAAGAGCTAAGCTACACAGCTCTTGTTATGGAAATGATGGGGAACTCTTGTGGCTTTTTTTCATCTAAGGTGCATGGTGGACTCTGGAGAAAATTCCGGTTCTGGCCTCATTTCATTCACATACAAACCATCCAGTATATTCACCTGTACTACTGCAGATCCTTTAGATCGGTTGGAAAAAGGACTACAGTCGGCCACCTTAACAGTCAGGTTTCTGCATGATGGGCTCTCTGGTTGTTGATTTCAGGAAAACCATTCAGCCTACATCCCCATGTCTGGAGGTTTCTAGAGGAAGCAACATTAAACACCCGGGTCTGAAGGTTTCTAAAGGCAGCACTTAAACTTCCTCCGGAGTCTTGGTATAGTTCCAAGCTGGGGCCAAAGCTCCTTTACTGCCCTTCCAGCAGACATCCCTCAGGCATCACAGAATGAAGGTCACTTTTTTCTGATAGAGGTTACTTCAGCTGGGAGATTCAGCGACCTAGGTGCATTGATCACCCAAGAGCCATACATGGTCTTTTATCATACTCTGTTATTCTCAGAACAGATCCAGATATTTTCTTTTTGCCACAAGTTAGGTCTACCTTCCATTATAATTAAAGGTTCATTTGTTCTTTCTGCCCACTTCCAAGAAACTATACGAAAAGGGAATTTTCATTTTCTAGACCCGAGACGAGCGTTGAAAATATATATTAAGAGGAAGGAGGCTTTCACAAAACTTCAAGTTGTCCATTTCAACTACTGGCCAAAATTAAGAGTAACATGGTTTCAAAGGCTCTATAGCCAGACGGATTCTGTCCGTAATCTCCCAAGGTTCATGATCAGACCAGAATAACCTTAATTGGCCCAGTGAGAGCCATTCCATCTGAGCTATGGCCCCCCCATAGGGGTACTTTATATAAGCATCTTCAACAGTCTTATACAGAGCAGCAGCCTGTTGCTTCATTCCAATGTTTACAAAATTTTATAAGCTGGATGTGTTGACCTCGGTGGAGGCATCCTTGTGCTTCAGACACTTATTGTCACTCGACATTCTTCCCACCCGTAACATTTGGGGATGCACTGCTCTTGGATACCCCAGGCGTAAGGAAGCCCAGAGACCAGCTTAGGAGAGAGAAATTTAAATTTTCTTTCTCTGACGGCTGGTCTCCGGGCTTCGGATTCCCTCCCAGAATGTATATAGTTGGCTGGCCTAAGGGCCCATTATGCCATAATTTTGTTGTGTTTCTTGTTTCCAAGTTCTCGTAGTGTTACCTCAGGGGGACTGCGTTAGGAAGGACTGGAGACAACAGGATGTGGAGGGCTTCCTATCCCCCTGCTGCAGAGCTTTAGTCCTGCCTACCACCAGCATCAGTAGGTACAGCCCAGGTGTAAGGAAGCCCAGAGACCAGCCGTCGGAGAAAGAAAATTTACAGGTATTTAAATTTCGATTTACCTAATAGCACTCCCCCCCCAAAAAAAAACACAACAAAAAACCTACCCGACAAATGTAAACAAATTATTTTTGATTTAACTTCTATTCTTTTCAGTAAAAAAACAGTACATCAGAGTCAAGATGTCTCACTTAACTGGGTTATCCTGTGTAAGTAAATTGTGTAACAATAATGAAGAGTCCATACAGCCCACAGCATATAAACGTAGTACATTGTACAGTAGCAGGATTACTTAATAAAATGATAGGAACATTCTCCATATTTTGATACAGCATGTAGACAGAAGAGGGGAGTGGTGCAACACAGGTGGAATAATGTATGGATAACCATGTACAACAAGGCTATGTTTCCATCAGGGGGTTCCGATTACACATTATTGGTTGGTTGTCTGTAAAAGCGTGTTGCTATTTTTTGAATTGCGCTTTATAGAAAGTTATTATAGACCTCAAGATTAAAGCTTGAGAGGTCTCTGATATCATCAGAACACCGAGATGGAAACATTCACCTTGTTGAACTTGGTTACCCATATAGGTGCATGGGCACAGTCATTTATACAGTAAAAATGCAAGTCAAGAAGTAGATGATAATTATTTTACATTTATCCCACAACTAAGCAGATTCCCCAGCCACAGCTAGAAAAGATACGATGTGCAGGCAGCATAGTCTGCAGCACCTCCCCCCCCATTCTGTGTTGCAGCTGCCTCTCTGCCTTCTATCGCGTATCCCCAACTCCCCCCGCATTATGAACCAGCTGATCCTATGGTAGAGGGTTAGCTGCAGCGATCCAAAGCAATTTGCACTATGCCCCAGACCAGTCAAACAATGTTAAAATCGCCCACTATAATAAAATAGTAATTATACAATGGGGTATGAAAATCCTGTAACCTCATTGGTCAAAAAACATCACATGACTGTAATAAATCCTCCAGTATACCCACTGTAAAAGTTTTATATCACTATAAAAACAAAAAAAAAAGTTTAACATCGTATAATAGCAATATACCATGACAGGGAGTGGGTATATGGATGGATTTACCACTTCTGGTGTGGTTAAGTCACTCGGCTGCACCTCGTGACCGAACCACACCAGGTGTGGTAAATCCACCAATATACCCACTCTCTGTCATGGTATATTGCTTAATATGATCATTTTTGTTAGTTTTTATTTATGTGCTGAGAAAATGTGACTCGTGATGGTGTTGTATGTGGGCTTGACTGCCTCCAAGACTTTTCAAAAGCCTGTGTTTTCCACTGTGGAGAATGGCTGAAGATTATGGTCTTCATCATCTCACTATTGTTTTGTAATGTGTATGGAACTTATTATCTGGCAGTGTAGTTTGCATTTTTCCATATTCAGTACTGTTGCAGCCACTAGGCCTGGCTCTGACGGGTAGTGGTGGTTGGACTTGGTGGGGATCCATCAGTTGAGTGCTGCTGTGGTTGCTGTACTGCTTTACTGAACTGTCTTATCTTGTCATACCTGTCAGTCCCTGCTAGCCTTCAGTTTGACTCGAACCTGAGTGGGTGAATAGTCCTGATTGTTGGGGGGTATATGTTCACTTTTTGAATAAGTGTCCGGAATACTTGTTCTCAAAATATAATTTTTTCTTTTGTGATTTATTGCTTTTTTCAGACATACAGAGTAATATGAAAATAAACTTGTTTTCAAGTACAGGAATTATATACCACATCACTTTTTTTTGTTAATTATAAAATGGCAAGAAAAAATCTAGAAATCTCATTGGCCAAGAGACATCAGCTGACTGTACATTAAATCCCTATATAAACACAGTCATTCAGGTCCTAAACCACATTACACAATGAGCAAATCAGTCCTTCTACAACCAGAACTATCTTCCATCAGTCTCTCTGCAACCAGAACTGACCTTCCATCACAAACATGGTTACTACCTTTACATTGTAAAAACCTTCAACTGGGTCCTAAAAATAAAATGACCTTAAATAAAAAATACAGCAAATTACTTAAATATTGTTTCCCTGATCATCGCACTCTACTTACAAACATAAATTAGAAACATTAAGTATTGTTTATAGTTTTCATTACAACTGTTTCTTTACTAACAGTGAAAAATCTCCCTTTTGTCTTTACTTGCTCATCAGGGAAATCTCTTCTGCTTACCCTGACAGTGAGATAACTGAGTCACTGGTTCTAAAACAGGCCTTTGTTGTCTGTGGCCTGGATATTCAAAAGGGTTGCGCATGAATGTGCCCCAGTGCGATATTCAAAGGGCAAGTTGCGTTGCGCAGCTCCTGATACACCAGGGCGCATCGGTAATGTATGCAGCGCAAGTGCGGGGGGTGTGCCAATGCATATGTGGCACATCCCGATACTCAGACCAGGATGTGCGGCGCATGTGCTGGCACAAACCTGCTTTGCGCCGCTCAGGGGGGCACAAAAATGTGCCTGGTAAAACCAGGAGCAAGTCCTGGCCACCCACAAGCGAGCTGCAGTATTGCAGGGTGCAACACGGCAGCCGCCAGCCGTGGGTGCCAACCTGCCCACCCAGAACACTGTCCACAAGCTCCCTGCCCTGCAAGCGCTGTGCCCCACCCGATCATGGGGCGACAATAGCTTAAAAGCCCTGGTGGTCCAGTGGTACCCCCCTCCCCCACTGCCAAGGTCCCCACCACCCCAGCACCCCCAGTCAGCTGCGGGTGGCGGCACTCCTGCCGCATGCTGCCCACTGACTGACATCGTACAGTATGGTCCTGTATGCCTATTGGTCCACAGCGTAGACCAATGAGTAATGCATACATACTGTACTACAGGCAATATGTGAATGAATGTGTTCATTCATATATTGGCCTGTGTAGTCACAGTATCATATGCATCGCCCATTGGGCCACGTCGGACAATAGGCACATACAGGCAATGCTATATGATGGCGGGTGGCATGTGGGCGGGTGCTGCTGCCCACCGCTGACTGGGGGGTGCTGGGTGGTGAGGGACCTCAGTGGGTGGTTGGGGAGGGGGTACTACTGGACCACCAGGGCTTTTACGCTATTGCCACCCCGAGATCGGGTGATGGGGGGGTTTTTCCTTTCGTGTACATATGCCCACGATGGGTGGGGTTCCACTGGACCACCAGGGACTTTCACTTCATCTATGCCCACGATCGGGCGATGGGGGGAAGGTTGCACTGGACCAGGGAACTTTCATGTACATATACCCGTGATTGGGAGGGTTCAACTGGACCACCAGGAACTCTTCGTTTACATATGCCCGCGATTGGGCGGTGGGTGGGGGAATCCACTGGACCACCAGGGTGTTGACACAGCTTCTGCCCATGATTGGGCATATAGGAGTGGGGAAACTGCCATGGGCTCGCAGGGCATTGGTCCCTGATGGCTGCAGCCTGGCCAGGTGCAAGTCGCTGGGGATTGGCACACCACATTCAGATGGGGACATAATGACATGCAAATGGCCCTATTTTCACCTTGCATGCATAATGGCCTCATTTTCATGCCAAGTGCTGAATATCACAGTTGATGCATCTAGCGTAACAGCACTTGTGCTGGCGCATCTCCCTGCTCCTGTTCTGACACTTGCACTGGCACAGTGCCACTGCATCATGCGCAGTGCGTGCACCCTCAGTGCCATATTCAACGGTGCTGAGCCATGGTGCAGCACCATTGAACATCGCCAGGTCCATGCTGGTGCAGCCCAATTGCACTGCACCTGGGCTTGCGCCCCTGCCTGGTGCAGTTGAATATCCAGCCCTGTGTGTACAGTGTGTTAGGAGAGTAGCATTATACCAGTGGAACTGAGCAGAATTTTGAGTCCCTGTATTCCATGGTAATCATTCCATAATAAACATTGAGGGCCGGATATTCAAAAGGGCAATAGGGTTGCACCAGCGCAAGTCAGAAAATGCGCCATTCTGCGATATTCAACAGGAGGCAGTTACGCCACTGAAAACATGCTGAGCAACAGCGCAATGCTAATGAAGGCATGTGCAACCAAAGGGGGTGGAACCATGCATAAAGTGTGCAGTGCGATGTTCAAAGAGTTGCTCAATGTGCAACATTGGAGCAGGCGGAAGTTGCGCCATAGCGGAAATGAGCCAAAATAAAAAGGAGCAAGGAAGAGGTGCAAGAATGCTACAGGGAAGCCACATGAGGCAGGGAGAGAGACAGAGCAAAAGGGACAAAGAGGGCAGGCCAGGGAAACCACAGCACAGAATAGGGGCAAGGGAAGGTGTGTGGGGCCACAGAGTGCAGAGACCAGTAGGTGTACCCGGTGCAGGGGAGGTAGCAGTCAGGACAGCGGGGGGAACAAAGCAACAACAGCTGGGGGGGAACACAAGCCAGGGACATGGACAGTGCCACCTTCCATATGGAAGCCATAATGAGGGGGGTGAGAAGGCATGCTGCAGGGAGACGTGGCCGTGGAAGGGCCCGTCGGCAGTACGCCCCCAACAGGCAGTACCGAGCCCGCACAAGCTTTGAGCTGTACTCAGATGTCGAAATAGTGGGCTGGTACTGCCTAAACAGGGCAATACTGAGGCGGCTCTGTGAGCTGTCCAGTGATGTGATGCAGGCACCCACATGACGGAGTCATGCTCTGTCAGTGGAGATAAAGGTAACAGCCTGCATGTGCTTGCTCACCACGGGTACCTTCCAGAGACCAACAGGGGATACCACAGGCATAACACAGTCAGCCACATCACGCATCCTCACCCAATTCCTCAGCGCACTGCTGCCACATGCTATGGAGTACATCCATTTCCCCAGCACCGCGGCAGAGTGTACAGCAAACATACAGGAGTTCCACAGGGTAGCACGTATGCCTGGTGTGCTAGGAGCGATAGACTGCACCCATGTGGCCATTCACACGCCACCTGGCCCCGATGGGGCCACATATATGAATTGGAAGGGATATGCCAGTGTCAACTGCCAGGTGGTGTGTGATGCCAGTGGGCGCATCATCAACGTCTGTGCCACGCACCCTGGGGGAGCACATGATTCATTCATATGGTACCAGTCGGCACTGTGCCATCGATTTGAGAGTGGGGACATCCCCACAGGACATCTAGTGGGTAAGTATGCATGTAGAACTGACAAATCGTGGGCAAGGGGGGGGTAAGCCACAGGTGCCATGGGTGTGGCACACAGGGTTAGGGGCAGTCCGAGCCTGAACAAGACACTAACCTCCACTATTTCCACACAGGTGACAGTGGATACCCACTCCGTCCCTGGCTGTTCACACCCTACCGGCGGCCCACGACCCCATCGCAGCAATGCTTCAGTGAGGCACATGCCACCATATGCAACATCATTGAGTGGGTGTTTGGGATGCTGAAGGCGCGTTTCCATTGCCTAGACACCTCCGGTGGTGCCCTACAGTATAGCCCCTCAAAGGCCTGTGTGATATTCCTGGCCTGTTGTATCCTGCACAACATGGCCAAAGACTGTGGGATAGCTGTACAGGTCGAAGAGGGGGACAGCGATGGGAACAACGGTGACGCCAGTGATGATGGGGATGGGCAGACCTCCCTTGGACGATGGAACCCCCGACTGATCCGGCTGGCCCAGCTGCACTGGGACACCATCACAGAGGAGCACTTCAACCAACACAGGTAAGTCATGGGGCCATGTGCAACCACCAGTGGCTAGGGCACAACCCATGTACACACATGGAAACACACCAGGGGTGCATGATGGCAAGGGAAGTGGCAGGAGACAGAAGCACACACATACAACCAGGGAGGGGTGAACAGTAACATGTCACATTGACGGACACACACACGCACACACAATAGGCACACAGTGCACAGGGGTCAGGTGCACAACAGAGCCGGAACACAGACACTAGCAACACACATGTATAGCGCAGTGGTCTAAGGCTCTGAGCTGCAAATCTGGTGACATCCAGCAGACCAGACCTGGGTTTGAATCCCACAGCTTCCACTTGCATACTGTGTGACTCTGAGCAAGTCACTTAACCTCCTTGTGCTCCCAGGTTACTCCTGTAAAAAAGCTTTCAGCTTAGTGTGCTATACCTGGTTAAACAACTAAATAAAAAAAAAAAAAATGTCCACAGGCCACCACATCCACTGACTATCTATGTGCGTGTGTCAGATGCTGGGCACCATCGCACTCTGGTGTACAGCGCAATGCAGGCATCATCATGCACACGCACCTGTGGACAGCAGTCGGGAGGGTGTGCAGATGGACCGTGTGTCTGCATGTAGGGCTTAGCACCCACCGGTGTACTGCCCACCAAGGCGCACAGGGCAGCACCAGACAGGGCCCGCACTGGGAGACAGGTCAGTCATGTGGCACAGTGCCACGTCTGCCTCGGATGCGTGGGTGGCCCCGCCGAGACCCAGCGGCAGTAGCAGGCTGAGCACAGGGCCTCATGGGATGGCACCGATGGTCCACCAGGGGTTTCACTGCATGAACACGACTGTGCCCATGCAGGTGTCTGCAGCGCACTGAACAAACCTGCACCAGGAGTGCTTGGACACCCACAGCTGAACCTGGCATCGACAGGGTGGGTGTCGTACGATGCCGGAAATGGGGAGTGGATAGCGAACTGTGCGGTGTGAGCGACACATGGACACCTGACTGTGTGCCCATCATGGCCACGACAGTGACCAACGCCTGTGGTAGCCTGTCAATGGCAGTGGTCACATCCTCCCGCAAATGGTCAATCCATGACAGGATCCTTTCGGTGTCCCTGCTGTGTTGCTCCATGACCCACTCCAGGGCCACACACAGTGCCTCCATGGACATTGCAAGCCGCATCTGCTGCTGTACTGATGCCTGCAGCAGGTGGGTGTGCTCGTCAAAGAGGTTGTCTGCCACCTCAGCAACCTGTCCCTCAGGGTATGGAAGGGCCTGATGCTTAGCACCCCTTGAGGGTGGGTGCTGCTCACCAGGGCCAGGTATGGGCAAGTCCATAGGCGGTGCACAGATGCCACCACTGAGCCCTGTACCCCCAGTCCCGGTGGCTGACTGCTGCTGCTGCCCCTCCGCCTGCTGTGCCCAAGGGATCGGCTGTTCCGCCACTGTGGCCTCAACAGTGCCACTGACCTGACCAGCCACCGGTCCTGTCCCACCGGTGATGACAGGCACAGCCTGGGACTGTGCTGACATGCTGGCACACACGTCGTAAACAGCCAGGTCCATGGGCGTGTGCTGGCCTGCTGTGTGTCCATTCCATAACACACACATGTCACTGCCCATAATGGTCATTGCATCATCAATGGTGCAGGTCTGTGCCACAGCCACAGCCACAGCATGCTGGCATGCTTGGATGCCAGACCGCTGAGACACAGGAAGGGACTCCCCCACACCTGTCTCAATGACATCAGTGTTGGCAGGCAGGCGGTACCACTGTTGCAATGCACACTGGCTACCTGTGGAGGTGGATGGTCCCTCCTCCAACTCCAGATGGCTGTCCGCAGTGGACAGACCCTCCACCGCTGACTCCTGCAGATGTGCAGGATCTGTAAAAGAAAGTAAGGACATGTTAGTGCATATGATCTACCTTCCCCCCCAGACCATGACGTACCATGCAGTGATGGGCTACCACCTGTCTGGAAGCCACCTCCTGGAACGCCCTCAATGGCACTGCACTGCATGCTTGCAGCGAGCCTGTCCTCTGCCGGAGTCAGCTGCACCACCTCCGTCTGGCCCCCGCCTGTTGCAGCACATGCCGCCCTGATGACAGCCACCTTCTCCTTCACCCTCCTCCTTTCGGTACTCATCTTCTTCTTACACTCCTGCACAGAGCACTGGTGGCTGCTGTGCAGGTTGACGGCACGTGCCACCCTCTCCCATGCAGCCGCGTGGGCCTGATGGGTGCCCCGCTGTCCACTGAGCAGTGGCTCCTGATCGATGTAGGCCTCGAAGAGTGCATCCGTCTCGGCCTTGGTAAAATTGGGCCTCCTCTTCCGCCCACCATCATCCTCCTCACCCAGTCCTTGCTCGGTCATTTTTTAGCCTGTATGGGTGACAGTGGTGACCTGTGACTGTGCAGTACAAAGCAAGTCCCTGAGACCACAGTCCAGGACACCACACAGCATGCAACTCACCTATAAACTGCAGTAACCGAATATGGCCACTGCAGAACAGTGTCACAGTTTTATGGCACAATTCATGCAAATTAGGTGTGGAGCAACTTTAATGAGATGCAAATCGTGCTGCTGCGCCATTGAATGGCTGATCGGATGATTTGCATATGACGGCTGAATATTGCGCTGTTGCACTTTGTGCAATGGGGTTGAATGTGCTGAGCCAATGGCGCAGTTCTGTGACTGCGTAGTACACCGCACTGCGCATGCCCAGGTAGCTTACGCAGGCATCTGCCACGCTGATGACATGCTGTGCACGATAGGCAATTCAGGGCACGGCCACCATTGTGTCAGTGGTGCTACGGCGATGGTCACTACATGGCGCTGTGGCACAACTGCGCAATAGTTCGCTGTGGCAATGGCACACAGGCGACCAATCACGCTAGACACATAGATGTCCAATGGCGCTGTGCGTGGCCTTGCGCCAGAGACCCATGACCCTGTGCCCACCCTTTGCCCCCTTGGCGCTGTACGTATGGCATGTCTGCAGCTCTATCGCGCTGTTTGGTGACAGTGTGATAGGGAATGGTGGTGCTGTACCGACAGCACGATAGGGAATGGCGGCGATGTATTGCACAGCAATTCCACGTGGGGTTGCCGTGCTGCAGAGTGCCATATTGCCTACTATAGCACTGGAGATGGCACGCAGGAGAGCCCCCCCAATAGAGTGCCCTCGAGCTGGCCAACCTTGTGGCCATTGTGGAGCCACACTATGGCCCATTCTTTGCAGAGGTGCCACTGGACAGGGCCAGGACCCAGGTCTGGCAAGAGGTGGCCAATGACCTGGAGGTGGCCACTGGCCACAGGAGGTCGGCTGAGCAGTGCAGGCGCCGGTATGGTGACCTGGGACGGAGGGATCCGGAGCAACTGGCACATCTGCGGTCGTGCGCCAGGAGGGGCGTGGTGCCTCGTCCAGGTGGGTGATACATGTACACACCTGTATGGTCCATATGGGTAAAACTGTCTTATGTGTCCAGCACATAGGGGAGGGATGGTCTAGGGTTGGCTGTGGCAGTGTTTACAGGGTATGGGATGGATAGGTCTGGCTGGGTGGGTGGGCACACACATTGGGGCAGGGGGAATATGCTTTGGGTTGGTACTGATGTATTTCTCACCTTCTGTTTCCCACAGATGTGGCAGAGCGGAGGAGGGCCACGGAGCAGCATCGGAGGGTGGTGGAAGATGACCATGAGCGTGTCGGGGAACAACCCCAACGTCAGCGTCAACCTGATGAGGGTGAGTGCCATGACAACATGACTGCTATTGCATGCTGTGTGACAGGGTGGGGAGCAGGGCATGGCCACCATCCATGGACACCACTGCCATGCACGCGACATGTGACAGTCAGCACTGTCCAGTGGCACTGCATGTCTGGGAGTGCATCAGTGGTGGTCCATGCATGCACTGAGCATATGGCTGTGGCACTGCCTGCCCACCGCATAGCCACGTTACTGTACGGCTTTGGTTGTGCTGTGCTGGACATGGGCGGTGTGTGCGTGCAGTGGTACACATGGCTGTTGCTGCCTGGATGGGCATGTCTTGTGTACACGGTCACTGTGGGTGCACACCATCACAGGAGCGGGGCACATGGCTGTATGCCATGCATGATGGGTGGGCTGCAGGGGGATGGACAGTCACACCCATTGACTCTGATCCCTTGTCCTAGGTGTGTGGATACTCATCAGGATTCAGCAGTCCATCCGGGAGCTTGTACGTGTTGCTGCAGAATCCCTTGCACTGCTATAGGACATCCATCAGCATGGGGTGAGGAGGAGAAGGCATCCCCGTGAACGGCCCCAGGCAGCAGTGGAGCAGGCTGAATGCCACTGATGGAGCTAAACCTCCCCCCTTTGACCAACCCTCACACCCCACCTTCCCTCTCCCAATTGTTCACCCCTGCCCCTTACCCACCCCCACCTTGTTCCTGTCCCTCCACCCCATTTCTGTATATACATATATATAGTTGTTGTTGTTTTTGTTGTTTTGTTGTTGTTGATGTTGTTGTTGTTGTTGTTCTATATTTTGAATACAGATATTTTGATATGAATACTGTGGTGGTCTCTGATTTGCAGCTGGCTATAGGTGCTCAGTTGCAGTGGTGTGCATGGCATCTGGGGTGGTTCAGTCATGGATATGTGTGTGTGTGCATGGGGAGGTGTCTCTGGTGTGGGAGTGGCAATCAGTCGGTATCTGTGGTGTGTGTTGTTCTCTGTGCATTGCATTACTGTGTGCAGTGGTCCATGGTGCCTGCTCTGTGTCCATTGTACCCCTGTCAAACTGTCATTGGCCTGTGCAGCTGACACCCTTGCATGTCTGTGGCCTGTGAGGTCTGCTGCCTTGTCAATGGTGGCTGTCCCTGCAGGTCATCCACTGTGACCGTCACAATGCTGGGTTGCCTCCTGTCACTGGTGAGGTGCATGTTTGCCTCAGGTGACACTGTGGCTTCCACAGTTGCTGTCCCACCTCTATGCTGTGTCTTGTGTGTGTTGCAGGGTCTGTGCACCACTGTCTGTGACTTGTGATCCAGGCATATGCTGGTGGCATACAGGGCCACAGTTCATGCACAGAGTGGGTGTCACCCCTGTGCCATGGTGGACTGCAGGCTGTGTGTGCACAGTTTACATGGGCACACACTGGGGGCTTGGTTGTCACACTACTGCGTCCCTGTGTTGGTGTCCCCGAGGGTATGGGTGTGTGTTTGCCCCTGCACTGTGTTGCATCTGGTGTGCTGCCTGCTTCCACACAGCACTGTGGGTGTCTGTGCTGGCTGCTGTGGCTCGTGGTTGGTCGGGCTGTGACACTTTTGTCTACTGTGCAGGGTGCTGTATCAATGGCGGTGGTGTCAGGGGCACGCCCTTTCCCATGTGGGGTACCTCTTGTGGCGACACATGTTCGGTCTCTCAGCTGTGCCTCAGGGGGATTGTGCGTGTTGGCACTGTGTCTGCTGTTGTTGCATTGCCGTGTGCTTCCAGCCACTGCTGGGTGCTCATGGTGGGTCTGGCTTATATGGTTCTGTGGTACAAGGGGTTGCAGTGTGATGGGGGGGATGCATGGGGATTCCTGCAGTGATGGTCACTGCTCATGGGGGGTGTCTTAGGGTCATGGTGCAGGGTGTGCTGTGCACAGGGGGGTCTGCTGTACCATGGGGTGGTCCGCCCCCCTTATGTGGCAGTCTCAGCTTGCTGGTGGGTGTGCTGGGGCAACATGGCCCAGCTGTGCTTTGTTTGGTTGTCCCCATGGGCCGGTGGATATTCTGTCCCTCCCCCAGTTGTGCTGTGCTTGGGGTGTGGGGTGCATTGTCAGTTCTGCAGTGTGCTCCTGTGCCCATCTGTGGCATGGGTGGTGGGCCCCTACCTCCCTGGTTGTGCAGTTCCATTGCTCTGTTGCTGGGGGGGCTCCCTGCTTGCACTGTGGTGCCTCTGGGCTACTCAGCTGGGCTGGCCTTGTTGCGCTATAGCACATCATATCTGCTCAGCTTCCTCTTCCTAGTTGCGCTATGGCGCAAGGTGTGCGTTATTCAGACGTTGGCTGTTTGCGCAATTTGGCTTGCTCCATTTTTGAATATCGCGTCTATTGCGCATGGGCGCAATGGACTTGTGCTTGCTCCTGCTATTGCGCACTTTTGGGGCGCAGTTTGAATATCCAGCCCTCTATGTCTTGAATGAGGGACCATGCACCATACAGAACCAAATTTATTTATTTATTTATTCAGTTTCGGATTAATACCTTTGAGCTATGGAGCTCGTTTATGAAGGTTCCAAGTTCAGGATAAACTAACAGGGCAGTACATTGTTTACAAGCATAAAGCAAGTAATCACATACAGAGAAGGAAAAATAAACATATGTTGCATAAGTTAGTTACCATAGTGCTAATTAGTGGACAATACACAGGTAGTCAGAAGGGGAAAGGATCAGGTAGTGGAAACAGGAGTGGAGGCGGGGTGAGGAGGGGTTGGGGTAGGGAGTATAAGGATGGGGTGAGAGAGGAAACATTAGGATTGAGTAAGTGCTTAAGTAGGTAGTGAGGACGCTTTGTCACAAGGGGGTTGGGGGAGCTGCAGTAAAGGAGTAGATGGTGAGGAAACTGCTATGGGGGCATTTTATGGGAGGAATCTAGGCCTGTGCGCATCTAGGTGTGGCAGCTACAGGGATTGCCCCGAAGCAACAGATGGTAGAGCTCCCTTTTGAAGGGGCCAGTTTTCTCATATTCAGTGAGGGAGGCTGGTAGGTCATTGAAGTACTGAAGCCCTTGATACGACAAAGCACGTTGAATAAGTGAGGTTCGCCGAAATGGGATGAGGAGTGTGCCTTTAACAATACTTCTTGTTGATTTTGGAGGGTTGTGTGTGCTGGAATAAGCCTAGTAAAAAGCTAAATAAATAAATAAATAAATAATGACGCAGGAGTGAGGCCAGGCATGGCCTTTTTTCCAAGCAGGCAGGCCTGGTACTTTAGTTTGAGATGTAGTGGGAGCCACCCTGTCCCAGCGTATAGGCTGTAGGAATGAGTCATGTGATCAGCCCCCAGGATAAGTTTACAGGCCTTATTTAGCAGTATTTTTATCCTTTTCAGTGATTTGTCAGTTCCAGCACCGTAAATAACCAGCCCGTTGTCAAACGTCGATAATACAGAGCTTCTGGTGACTAGGTGCAAGGCCTCAGAGGACAGTGTGTGACGGTATAAGATTCCTAATTTGTCATTTTCTGTTTTCACTACATGATCGATGTGGGTGGAGAAGGACAGGGTGTCATCAAGGTAGACTCCAAGGTATTTAAATGAGTTGACCTATTCAAGTGTGTCTCCTTTTAGGCTACAGATGACAAGGGGGCCAGATTTCTTTCTGTCTGCTGTTCTTAGCCTTTGCTGATTGCACTGTGAGGCCTTCTGGCACCATGCAATTCTGCTTAAAGCTGAGCCAGTCCAAATTCTCTCATGGGGATTTGCATATGTTTCCCATGATGCTTTGCATTATTAGGGTATGTGCAATTGTGTTTTCTGTAAAATTTGACTGTATGGCGAATATCTCCGGGATGACCCATACCTCAGGGTATTTGCTCCGAGGTTCTTTTGTAGTTCTTTTCCTTCTCTATTTTGGGCTTCCCATGACCCAAACAAATAACATCCCCCTTAAGGAGTGGCTGGCTTCTTCTCCCTGGGCTAAGGCACAGATATGGCATACTGATGAGTCCAAATGAGGATGAAACATGTGTATGTGTCTGCTATTCTTAGCCTTTGCTGATTGCACTGTGAGGCCTTCTGGCACCATGCAATTCTACTTAAAGCTGAGCCAGTCCAACTTCTCTCATGGGGATTTTCATATGATTCCCACAATGCTTTGCATTATAGGGGTATGTGTAATTGTGTTTTCTTTAAAATTTTGGCTGTATGGCCAATGTCCTCTGGGATAACCCATGCCTCAGGGTATTTGCTCTGGGGATCTTTTGTAGTTCAGATTTCTTTCTGCTGTATAGCGTGGAGAAGAGCATGGTCTTGGTCTTTTTATAGTTGAGTAGTTTGTTTTTAGTGAACCAGTCCTCAAACTCATGGAAGCTGTCCTGGAGAGCATTAAATAGTTTGGAGCTTTGTTTTCCTTGTTCAGAGATAACGGTGGCATCTGCATACAGTAACATCTTGGTGGGGTAAGCGGTAGACAGTTGATGAATAAGCTGAATAGTAACTGTGATGTTATAGGAATTTAACATACTTATTAGACGGTCCCTAAAGTAAATGTAAGAAGCTGATGATTTGTAGACAGCCCCTAGAGTGTGGGATGTTATGGGAAGTTTGCTTGGCTGGAGCAGGTGTTTAAGATGGCTGCACAATAAAGATGAGTAAAAACTCATGCTGGTTTCATGACTACTAACAAGCAAAACATGGTGTCAGAAGTGGATATCAAAACCTGAAAAGACAGAAAAGAACATCAAAGAAAAACTCTAGAAGAAGATGGTCTGGTGAAAAAACCGAGAGAGAAAAAAAAAAGATGGATAAACTAAATCCTCTGTCAGGTATGCAATTGTCTGGAAATGTAGCTGAAAATTGGAAGAGATTTAAACAAAAGTTTAACATTTATTTAACTGCTAGTGGCACTGAAAGCGAAGATGGCAAAACAAAGGCCTCGACCTTTCTACATGTAGCCAGGGAAGATGTGTTGGTCATTTACAACAGTTTCCAGTTCAGTGATGGTGAAAACAGGGATCTTGATGTAATTATAACAAAATGTAAGAGTACTTTGTAACAAAACGAAACGTAACCTACGAGAGATATAAGTTTTTCACATGCAACAAGAAAAAGGGTGATAGCTTTGATCAGTATTTAACAGAGTTACGTTTGCTCTGCAAAACGTGCTAATTTGGAGATCTGAGAGAATCATTGATTAAGGATAGAATTATATGTGGAATCACAGAAAATGGGCTCGGAGAAAGACTGCTTAGAGAGCAAGATTTAACTTTGACAAAGCTATAAACATGTGTAGAGCTGCTGAAACTACCAAATAACAGGCTAAAGAGCTGAACAAAGAAAACGAGGGCACTGTGCATGCACCAAAGAAGCTGGAGATAAACAAGAAATATTTTTTGAAAACAAAGCAGCAGAAGGAGCAGCAGCCTAATCGGAAAACATGTGGTAGATGTGGAAATAACCATAAACCCAAAGCTTGTCCTGCCTATGGGACGTCCTGCAGTAAGTGTGGCAAAAATAACCATTTTGCTAAATGCTGCAAAGCAAAAAGTGAACAAAATAAAGTCCACACTGTCGAAGAAGATGAGCCAGAAGAGTTCTTTGTAGATTCCGTTGAGCTGTGTGTTAATGAAAAAAAGGAAAGGACTGTACATTTAACTGTGAATGAGACTGTCATACCATTCAAGCTTGACACAGGAGCACAGGTGAACCTGATTGCATTGCAAGACTATGAAACTCTACATGTAAAATCTAAAATTCACCCAGCCAAGATAAAAGTAACTGGTTATACAGGAGATAATATTCCAGTAAAAGGGAGCTGCATGGTAGCTCCTGAAGCACAAGGACAGCAGTTCAAGGCAAGGGGATGACAGCTACCATCTGACTGACCACCATGGCGTGTTGCAGCAATCAGCGGGGTAGCAGGAGGCGAGCTGGTCTCTCCACCTCTTTGGTAAGTTTCTATTTTTTTCCACAGGCTTTCCCGGCCGCTCTTTGTCCTTCTAGTGTTTTAAGGAAGGGGGGGTCTAAAACTTAATCTGTGACGTATTAGCCCTATTGGACCTGATTGAGGAATATGTTGTCATCTCTCAATCAGGTCCACTGCCAAGAAAGGTGGCGTGGTAGGGCTTAAGGGGCATGTCCGGCGGGCTCTTTAAATGCCCTTGTAAAAAGCAGTGCGCTCTGTTTGACTTGTGTCGGGACTTCACTGGAGAATACAGAAGAGTTGGGACTCAGGACTCTCAGGAGGAGACAGACTATTGTATCAGGAGCCGCCCATGGGACTCAGATTTTCCATCCAAATTCTGGGAAGAAGAAGGAGTTGCTGGCTGCTGCCTTCTAAGGTCGACCGTGGCCGGCTGAGAGATAGTAGTGAATTTCGGTGAGACAGAGTTCGGAGTACACAGAACTAGGAGTAGACAGTAGAGAGAAGACAAATGAGAGCTGACTAGCCGTGCTGTGATACTGACACAAGGATTGGAAAGAGCGAGAGGGACTTGGCATCTTGGCGAATCTAGAAGCTGAGGAGACAGACTGTCCACTCCTGCTGACACTGAGCACTGAGGCACCGTAGGGGAGTCCCCAATCTTCAGGTATGACTGAGCGATTGCTGTTTTTTTTTTTTTCGGTTTAGGACAGGTGCAGGTTAAATATTTCATCTCCTTCCTCCATCCAGGATGCCAGTGTGACTGAGCGGGCAGGTGCTCCAGCGCTTGCCACTTACCAATTACCATGCAACTTAGTTATTATACGAATCTTTGTTACTAGTTTGTCCTGCCTGCTTCCACTTTCCCCAAGGAATCGGATAAGGACAAGGTCAGGATTAAGATGCGAGTCAGACTGGGAATGGGAGGGGGTTGCAATGCGAATCGACTTTTTTTTTTTTTGAATCTTCATTCTGTTTCCTCCACCTTCCCTTGCCTGACTGACAGTGAGATGACTGAGTCTGAGAGGGGGCTCTTCATGCCTTAGTCAGAGCTTTTTTTTTTTTGTTTTTAATCATTGTCTGCTTCCAGCCTTCCACATGTTTCTTTAATTCTTTACAACCCCCCCCAAAACGGGCACTCTACTATGATTAGCACAATCCCAGTGTAAAAAGGCAGAGCAGAAAAATAATAACTCTACTCAAGGGGAATATAGTGCAAAAGGATGTACTAATCTGTGTAGTAAAAAAGGACAGTGGACAAGCTATGCTTTAGGAGCCAGTCCACATACTGTACCTCTCCTATATACCCCATAAGATATCACAGAATATTCATTGTCAGAGAAACATGTATTTTAGGGTACATTTAAGTGCAAAATAATTAAACCTTGCCCTTTAGTAGAACAATGAGTACTCATGTGCCTATGCTGCTAATACTAAGAATGAAATATCAGTGTATACAGTGAATCTGCATTTTTTTTTTTTGCCTCCCCTTCTTCCTGGCTGCCCACTCCTTCGGGTCTCCATTGCCCCTCCCGACTGCCTGCCCTGACTCCCACACCAGCTACCAACCTCATATGGCGATCCCCTCGGGTAACCCGACGTATCCCTTTGCCGGACAGGTCCCCCTCCTCCAAGGGGGAAGGCACCAGCGGGGGCAACCAGTGCCACTTCATTGGCTCGGGGTACCGCTGAGGTGTGTCGGTTGTGGGATCAGCAGCAGCAGAGGACAGAGAGACCGTCATCCAGCCAGCCAGGAAGCGTTTCCTGGTTTTCTGTGGGGAGTGACGTCCTGACGTCAAGGCGTACGCTGACGTCTGTCATTCCCCTTGAACATCGAGCCCCACTGTCACTGCTATGCTCCCAGCCTCTGCCAGGAGCCAGCTTGCGCCGGTGCGCATCCCCACCCTCCCCCCAGAGAAGGAGAGCTGTCCCCGGACACTCCATCCTTCTCCCCCTGTCCGGCCCTCCGGCGACCCGAGTCCATTCCCGAACCTGGGTCGCCGGCGGGAATCCAACTGCTGCACCGACGGGCCGGGCAATTTTTTTTTATTGCCTCCCCCAAAATGGTAGATTCCCCATTCAGGACTTAATGAACATTTATCTTATATAATACATCAATACGGTTGATTTTTTTTTTTTTTTTTGTGTGTAAATCATATTTGCAGACTCCTAGATTTGCCACTATGCTTTTTTGGCCCTTCTGTCATTCCATAGTGTAGTGGCAATTCTGTCCTCAGTCAGCCCTGATTTGTCCTGCTATGCTTTCCATGGTGCAGGGTTGTCCTATATAAGGACATGTGGCTAGGCAGGTCCATTCCTTATTGTCTGTCGTCAGGAAGAGCATATGGATGACTGGTGGTCAGGAGTGGCATATGGTTGGGGTCAGGAGAGGTATGAAATTGCAGTTGCTTGTGAAAGGTGTCCTTAATTTTGGGAGTGGCATCTGGTTAGGATTTTTGGAGTGGCATCTGGTTGGGAGCCGTCTTTGATGGTGGCAGCATCAACAGCATGGAGGGCATGGTCTGAGGAGAAATGGTTCATTTGGAAAGAAATGGGGGGCCATAAAGTGGTGGTGCTGGGGACAGGGTGGCTGTAAAGTGGTTACTTGACACTTGGGTGCCTCCTCCAACATATTAATCTACAACCACTGGTGCGCAGTAGGACATACCACTTCACACAGCGACCTAGGAGCACAGGGAAGTTAAGTGACTTGCTCAGGGTCACACAGTATGCAAGTGGAGGATGTGGGATTTAAACCCAGGTCTCCAGATTTGCAGCTCAGAGCCTTAAACCACTGCGCTATACTGCCTCCCATACCTCTCAACTGTCCCTGATTTTGCCTCAAAATTTTACTCTCTGTTTCCGTGGCTAAATAATGGGGACTGCAAACACAAAATAATGTCAAGCATTAAAGTTACAGACTTGTTCTTCTTTAGAAAATGCATTTTGCACTAAGCTCCATATTCTACCAGCTTTCTGGGTGGATATCTCTAATTTTGAAGATGTGTCCCTGATTTTAGTCCTCTGTCCCTGATTTTTTTAAGCAGTGTCCCTGATTTATGTGGCAGGAGGTTGAGAGGTGTGCTGCCTCCTTAGTAGGTATATGCTTTTATTTGTTTTATCATCTGTGTGGTTGTGAAGAAGCTTGTCTTAAGACACTGGCTAGATAAAGAAACTCCCACACTAAGTGAATGGCAGTTGGCATTCAGAAAGATTTCAGGTCCTAAGGCTGGAAAGAATGACAGCCTCCCTGAGGTGAAGAGTGGGGGTATTTCAAAAAGAGGTGGGATGCCCTTGCTCCTTTCAGACTACAAGGGACTGTAGGCATGATGCTGAATTGGCATAGGCGAACCTCCTTATATGTGAATGCACTGTTAAGGATGTGTTTTTTTTTTGGGAGACTGTGTTTTCCCATGCTTGGTCATGTGTTGCACTGAATCTTCAGTAAAGTAATTTTTTTTTTTTAAAAACTGTAGGAAACAGCTGAGTCTGTGTCCCTGTAATGCTTTCTGAGCATGTGTACCCCACTCCCCTTAGAAACAGAAATATAAGGACTTGTTAGACCAGTAAGCCTGCCCTGATACTTTATGATGTATTTACTCTTACTCTGAATTAGTCTTCCATTCGGAGTCTTCCTTGTCTCCTACCTCCCTCCCTCTTGTTCCTCATAATCCCTTAAAGCTACGCCATCATGTTCTGAACCCAGATATAGTCTTAATATTCACCACATTGCTGGGCAGGCTATTCCGCCTCTTCTGTGAAAAAATGCTGCCCAAGTAGTGGTGCTTGGAATTGCAGCAGTGGAGTTGGATTCCAGTCCTTCCTTTTTTTTTTTTTGGCATTGGAATTTCAGGGCTTCAACATCCGAGGTACTTTAAAGGCGAGCACAACTCCCCTCCCCTCCCCTAGAACCATTCCCTGTTCCCTCCCCCTGCAGCAGTAGCAGCGCCCATGTTGCAACCTAGTCCCCCCCCCTTTGGGTGCTGCACCCAGTCATGTCATGATCTGCCTCTGTTGCAAACAAAGTGCTCCAAACTGCCCCCACGGCCCCACCCATTATATTAATCTACTAACAGCTCCATATTTGTGTAACCCCCTTGAAAAACGGGGGTTTCTAATAGCTTTCCCAGAGTTTGTCTCCCTGCTCCATGCCTGGTTGGTGATCGGCATAAAGCCATGGAAATGGGTAGCCAGTGAGCGCTTTTAAAAGCCTCCGCAAGCTGTCTCTTTAAGGGCTGCCTGTTGCAGTCGTAATTAACTGAAATGGGGGGGGGCTGTGTGGTTGTATGCCTGAGTCCCGCCTGGGACGCTGAAAAATAGCTCACTTCTGCCATCGCTAGAGGTGCAGAGGGAGCTCTATTGAAAAATGTAATTGTTTGCTGGAAATAACGTAGCGTAATAGTGATAGTGCAGCTGTTCTAACCTGCCTTCCTTTGCAGCAAAGACTGTTTCAATTGTCCCCTCCATTTTGGTCCAGAACTGCTAAATTGGACCAATCAGTGCCTTGGGACTGTACAGAACCGACTGACCAATGGGGAAACCGCTTGTAATCTGGGAATGGCATTATGGGCTATGGCACTTTTTCGCACCACTGAGAGCAGGAGAAGTTGACTGGCAGGTGCGACCAGCCAACAGGAGCGGATAGCGCCCGCACTGAAGGAAGAGCCCCTTGCTGCTGAGGGCAGATGCATTGTGGCTGAGGAGAAGAGAGGAGCTCTGTGCTTCTGCACTGGAGTAGTGTTCACGCGGGAAGCGTGTGAAGGCCTGAGGTGCCATTTTCCCTTTCGAGCGAGTTGGATTAAATCCGCCAGCATGCGGTCGGAGGAGGCTGGTGCCAGCCCAGCTACCTACCAGGCTCAACCTGAGAGGACTGGAGAGAATTGCTAAATTGCGCTCGCTCCACCCGTGATGTTGAAGCTGCCGTTTGCTGCCCTAGTTCTTCTGCAAGTTCGTGAAAGCCTGACAGCAGCTGCCTGGTATGGTACCCCTCTGTTGTTTGCCATATAAATGTGTGAGGAGGCTGGTAAAATTCAGGCTCAGCCCTGCCAGTGTTGAAGGAATTGTTATTTGCTGGAGTTGTGAGTACTGAATCAGGGTAGCTCCCTGCCAAGTGTGCAAACAGTGGTTTCCAGTGTATTATTATACTGCTGACTGCCTAATTAAACTTTCTTCACATTCTGACCTGCTCAGGATTGTAACGTTTATCTGTGTTAAGGGCCCCAACCAGCTGCCATGTTTGGACTAGCCGTTAGGGCCTGGGTACCCAGGGACAGCAAATCTTAGGGTTAGGCCTGTGCATAGAGCCCTAGGTAGATAATTATAGTATAAGCCAATTACCTTGATTTTTTTCCCCCTTCCTTGTTATCTGCCCCCTTTAATAAATCAGATTATTGTGTTGCAACTACCTCCTGGCTGGTTTGTGTATCCCTGGGGAACTGCTGCATAGTGACTGTGATATAACACTACCTTACTTTACAGGGGGTTCCCGGAGTGAGCTGAGAGATACTACCCGGGGGGGGTAAGTGTACTGGTGAAAAGAATTGTTGGTACCCAGTGTGAGCCACTAGTGGAACAAAAGGGGGGTTGCAGTAACCCAGAGGGCTGTAACCGAGGCAGTCTCGACCGTGTTAACCCCAACCTCTGGGTGGAGGCACCCATCAACGGATCCGGGCCCCTCACCCTGTTCAGTGGAGGCAGGCAGGGGTAGTAGCCCTAAGGGTAGCACCCCCGTGGGGGTTACATTTGAATTCAGGGTTTACTCTATTAGCAGTCCAATTGCCTGACTTGCATGGTACTTGTCAAAAGTTACGTTTGTATTTTCTTGGTTGTCATTAGCCAACTCTTTTGATACTTCATAGACTTGCCTGTGATTTTTATTCCACTCAGAATATTGGTCAGCCAAATTATTGTGATCTGTCCAGTAAAGGCCTAAGACTATTTCAGTTTTCCTTGATTTCTTGCTTATGGTCCTCCCAGTTCTAGTCAAAGCCTAAATACATGGCATTCCACTAACAATAGCTGTCACCCTCTGTTTCATAGTACAGAGCAACTTTTATCATTCCCATTCTTTTCACTTGATTCCATGGTGACATGGTGCATGCCATGCCATGTTGTACACACACCACACCGCCTGTACACAGGTACAGCAATTGCTTGGTTGAAGTGCCCATTTATCTGATTTTATTAATCCCTTTTGTTACAAAGAGGGTATCTGCATATCCACTATAACTGATTCAGTACTTGCTAAAAGTTGCCTCTATATCAGCCATATATTTGTAGATTTCTACTATAACGTGCAATACATTCATCTGGGCATCAAATACTTTCTGGACAGAATGTATTTTCTTTAATTCATTCTTATTTGTTCCCATTTAAGAACTGATGTCAGAGTGGCACCATATAAAAACGGTACTAATAGGATAATTGGCTAGTGAAATGTCTGTCTGTGTATAATAGAGCCCCTGGTCACCCCACTGTAGTGTAGTGCTATAATATCCTCTGACCTTTATTTTTCCCATGGGTTATAGTGCAGTTTGATTCCTTGCATAAAATCATTAAAATAGCAATGCCTGTTAAATTGTTCATGTTTAAAATCTTATTCCAGGCCATCACAGAATCCTTTTTTATATAATTACATTTACCACCTTATATGTATGTGTATATTTAGCTCAGCTACCTATGTGAAATATTTTGTATTTGAGATTTTTTTGTTCTTTAGTGTTCTTGCTAACTACATGCCCAGGTACATCTTGTAAATGAGTTCTCCTCAATGATTCGACTGGTAAAATAAAGATTGATTGTTAGGGCTGATGTGTATTGAGTAACATATTCTTTTTTTAAATATCTATGCAGATTTTATTTTTATATTGATCAGTTAGCTATGTCTCTTAAAGAGGCAGCCTGGCATCTCTATTTGTAACTTTTTTGTTAGCTGTTTTGTGTTACATAAACACAGGATGCAAGGGGTGTTCAAGATCTGTTATTTCTTTAGTTCAGTCTGTACAATCAAAACAAAAATGCTGCAAATAAAATGTCAGGCTTGCTCTGCTTGTGTCTGTAGCTTGCTCTGTAGCTTGCTCCATGTGTGCCACAACGTGCCCATAATTATAGAATAAGTAAAGTGAATCAGTACAGAGATGGGTGTTACAGCCATTGTATATTATGGTGCGGCTGAACGAATTGTGCCAGGGTTTACTTTGTTCTAAAATGGCCTTATTTGACTTCTTGGTTTGTTGCAGGTACCAGTGAGATCTGAAGTAAACTGTGCAGAAGAGTGACTGACCTAAGAGGTAAGACCAATCTTTTTTTTTTTTTGTCCTGTGTGCACTGCTTTGTTGGGAAGAATGATAATGTGTAATCTGCAGTATAGTGTAGGGACTAGAGTAGCCCACCCCGCTCTTGAAATGTTAAATGTTGCCTATTTGTGCCTATTAATTGATATAGATTGGACAGATAACACATTGCTGTTGAAGTTATAGGGACTGAATGGAGACAAATGTGATTTTTTTAATGCCAGGTTCAAGGGCTGCTAAGCAGTTGGTTGCTGGAGCCTGGGTATGAAGCAGAGGTGGCAGAGCAGGATAGAGTAATACCAGCACAACACAGCTTGCAGGTCAAGTGAAAGGGGTGTGGGTGTGTGTGTGTGTGTGTGTGTGTGTGTGTGTGTGTGTGTGTGTGTGTGTGTACAGGGAGAAAGGTGTTAGTACAGCAGAAAACTGCATAGAATAGTTTCTTTGTACCTCTGTACTGCATTTCTTTTTGCATTGCAGTCACCTATCCTTTAGGCAAAGGCAACGCCTGTATTTATCTGCACTATTGCCCACACATGGGCAGGCTTCTGTTCGCTCTGTTTTCTTTTGCAAAATGTAAAATCATACCCACTGTATGCTCTCTACTAGCTACTTATTTATGGGCAGGTTTTGTAAGGGGCTTGGTGTCTGAATTAGATTAGCAGCGCAGAACTTCTCTATGATCAGGTCTTGTTTTCTAGTGCATGCCTTGACAATTCAAAACTGTACCTAGTACTGTGTGCTCCATTTTGTTATGGCATGCGTACCAGCGTCTGAGTTGTGAGCAGCTCGTGACTGTTGTGGCTATGGGAGATGGCAGTGGTGCCTGGAGCAGTGTCATTTGTTGAAGTGATTGGAAAAAGAAAGGGGGCACAGCAGCACAGCAGAAGAAATGTGGCTTTCACATTGTGGATTCTTCTTAAATGTGACTAAACCTGTGGACTTGGGGGTTTGTTGTGGAAGAATAACTTTGGTAATGTGTGTCAGTGCAGATAAATGCAAGTACTGCCTTTATAGTTGGGAGATTGCCAAACAGATTCTCAGAATAAAAAAAAAAAACAGTATGAAAACTGGTCATTTCTCAGATTCACATTATGGTTTTTCAGGTTCATGAGAGATCTCCTGTGTCGCGATCTGTCAAACTGGAAAAAACTACCAGTAATAAGTTGCCATTTATTTCATACTGGTTGTACGTTTGGCCTTTTGCTGTATGGGCGCGCCCCCCCCCCCCACTTCATTCTGGAGTGAGAGCTGCAATCGGTGGCATAATTTGGTGTAATATGAAAATATGGACTATAAGGACACAGAAAGGAGACACCACTGCATTTAATAAAACACTTTATTATTGCTATGTCACAAAATGCATAACTTGCTGTTTATGATAATTGGGGGCGGGTAACTGCAGCAACTTCTTTATGGGAGGAGGTCTCTTTCCTGAATGTTGATCTCAAAGACCACAAACTAATCTTCTCTTCTGGGGAGACCTAGAAGAGATTGTAGAGATCATTGATAGTTTTGATTTGGTATGTCACCTGGTACAAACTGAGTATATAGAGAATCTGGCTGAGCAAAGGTGCAGAACCAGTTTGCTCACCAAGAGAGGTTCTGATTCGCACAGACTTCATGAACTAAACTGGAGAGACTTGGGGAACTGGAAAACCTCTGGGTGAATGCACTGGGTTCTACACCTTTACTTGGCCAGTATTTGGTTAGTGTCTGTTGGAAAATTGTAAAAACAAAATGGCAGCGTGCTGCAGGGTCATTCAGAATGTGAAGCTCACCAAGCTCTTGCACGGTTGTATGTACCCATTGACAGCTCAGTCTTACCAGGTAATGACTAGTATTTGGGCAATATTGATGCCAGAATCGGACAACCTAAGGTAATTTCTGCATGGTTATTAACAGAATAGTAGCCATTGACTTTCATACTGTTACTCACTATCTCATTTTGTATCAGACTGCAGTGAAACTATAAAATGGTATGGTCACTTGCCCAGCAACTGAGTTTGAAGAGCAGAGCTATTTCTATTCTCTGCTTAGTGTAAAACTGCATTATTAGCAATTGGTTGCCTAGCATCTGCGTAAGTCTGGAGCCCACTGTGTAGTGAAGGATTTGTGTTTTACTGAATGTTTTTCTTTTTTTGTTAAGCGTGTATCCTGCTTCCGTCCCTGCATCCTAGGCTCTGTTCTGTTCGGCTGGGATGTAAAAAGAACAATACCGTAGATAAATTTAACTTGGCAAGCAAACTGAATCTGATGCCGGGCAACCATCTCCTCCTGCAAAACAGTTTGCTCTGGGGTCCCACAGGGGTCTATACTCGGCCCGCTTCTATTCACCCTCTTTTTAAACTCTCTCCCCAAGGCATGCAGCGGTCACCTACTACTCTACGCTGATGATGCGGTACTGTTTTGGAAAAACACACAACTGAGCGCCGCCCTCCAACTAGCCCTACAGGGTTTCTTCTGAGAGCTAGAGATCTGGTTCACTGAACACCGCCTGATCATCAACTATAAAAAAACTAAGCCCATGATCTTTGTGCACTTCAAAGCCCACACAGTCAGTAGGCACTCCTAATCAGAAACACACAAGGCACCCCACTTGAACATGTTACAAATTTTAAATACCTGGGTATCACATTAGACACCTCCCTCTCATACCATATTCACATACAACTTCTCTCCTCCGCTGTCAATGCTAGAGTGGGTATCCTCTACAGACTTAAACACTGCTTACCCACACAGGCCATGCATCTTGCAGTCTCCTCCTCAGTCCTCTCCCTAGTTGACTATGGGATAGTGATATATGGCTCAGCAGAACCCACCACACTATGTAGCATTAACACTGCCTTGAATAAAGCTTGCTGCCTAGTCACCGGCAGTGACAGACTAACTCATACCTGTGAGCTCTATGCTTTGGCTGGTTGGCTAAACTTCCAACAAAGACTAAAGTATCATATCTGCGTCCTCGCAAAAAAGATACATCTCCAACTAGCCTCCATCGGCCTTCTCTCCATAATCAGCGCAGCCCCCCTCAGGCGTAATACAAGGCTCGCAGCAAACTCCTCATTTCTGGTCCTCCATTGTAGAACATCCCTTGGGCAAAGATCCTTCCGCTACCGTGCCCCTCTTTGGCTCAATACTTTACCACCCCCTATCTCTCAGACCCATAGCATCTCCCTATTCAAAACAGGCCTCAAAGCTCAACTACTTGAGTCAGCTAAATGTGACTGTGGCTAACACTGCCCACCGCTTGTGTTCCCAAACCCTCCAAATACCTGACACAGGGTCTCTCTAGATCCCAAGAATCAGCATCCTGCACGTCTCTGTCAAGTGATATCCAGAATGCTGCCTACTACTGTTACCGTTAACTAAGTTAAAGCCTGACTGCACTCAGTAGCAATTGCTATGTGAAAACCGTTTTGTTTATGCAATGCTTTCTTCTGTATTTGTTTACCCTCCACTCCCTGTAACCGACGTGGAGCCTTTGCAAAAGAGTCTGTGACTCAAAGGATTGTAATTCCGATTATATTCAATAAATAAATAAATAAATAAATGATTATCTTCATAGCAATGTACAGTAAATGGGTAAAATGGTATGGTCACTTGACCAGCAGCACAGATTATAAATACTGTTTTCACAATTCACCACACAAAGGCTCTGTGAGCCAGGCCTCGACAGCTGTATGTCATCAGTCCAAACAGAATGTGTGCAAATGCTGGTGCATTATGCATTTAACTGCTGTTGTGAGGTACCTGATCTTGCATTATTTCCACGAACATGACTGTTGGTTAAAACTTTGTCTCCGTATACATCCTATAAGCTAATCTACACTGTCCTGTAAAGGGCCACTTCCAAAAATTCTGTATACCGCATTGTGGGGGTCTGTTTCCCCAAGCCTTAGTTTTGAGTAGTGTGGGGCCTTTGGACGTGATGCCCATTTATGTTAGCAAATAAGTCATCAGACGCCATGCCTTCAGGTGCTGTTTTACTTTTCGGCATTTTGGTGTAAATAGTTCAGAGGGATGTTGTATTAGGACCAGTTATTTGTCTGACCATTTCCTCTGAATGCTACCTGGTTCCACACTTTGACAATTGGAGCAGTCTTGCTTGTGATAAGGTGGTGGTGGATACTGGGATTGTGTGCTTTACCCTTGGGCCTAGACAGTTATGTATTGCATACATTGAAACAGCATCATTTGTGATGTGAATTTTGTTGCATGCAATCCCACGGGCTGTCAAATGAGGTGTTTTTGTTTTGTGTTTCAATTGAGGGGTGGCAGCCGTAACAGGTAAGCAGAGTGGTTACTCGGGACCGGTGGCAGCAGCATTAACACTGCAAGTTACTGAGATCAACAGTCACAGTGTTTGATTTGCGGGCAGAGGCAGAAGCATCAGTGGTTTTCAGGCAACTGCTAGATATTCAGACTTACTAAGATTTCTTGACTGCACCAACTGCTGCATTAAGGTAAGGTACCTGCCCATATTTCACCTGCCTCATCATGCCCCTCCATTCCCTTATCCCTTTATCCTACTTCCATACTGTCCCCTCTTCCACTTATAGTGCAGGGGTTAAACTGTTTTTACTCTTTCCAGAATGGAAGCAGGGAAAAGAAAACAACCTTCTGGAGCACAGCTGTGAAAAGCTAAACTGGCCAGAATAGAGGAAATGGCACAAATGTCCAGGCTGATGCAGTCCTTCCTCACTTGGCCTTCAGCTAGCTCTGGGTAAGAAATCTTGCCATAAAATACAGAGTAAACATAATTTTTGATAGGTAAACAGTTTAGCTAACTACAGACCTTTGTGTTTGCAGGGTCCACAATACAGAGACGCAGCATGGAAGTGGTGTGGAGGAGGCTTGCACATCCAATAACCTTGCATGGGTGATTGTACAAGAACAGGTTGCTGGTGAAGTTCGAGACGATGCAGCCACACAGGGTGTTCTCCAGGAAGCCAATGTCAACTCCCAGTTAGTGGAGACCATGGAAGATCTGCAGGAAGCTGGTGTCAACTCCCAGTTAATGGAGACAGTGGAAGAAGCAACTACTGTTGAAGCAGTCCAGATTCCAAGCATTTCCCAGGAACCAGATGTGCATCCGCCAAATACTGAGGACATCGGCTGTATGAATCGATCCCATCTCACGGATGCTCAGAGGAAGGACATTTTTGAACATCAGTGGCAACCACCTCCAGGATTTCAGTTTCCTGGTCGTCTGATGGGTCCAGATGGTCCGAGCCAGCATTACAGGCATTTCAATGCTCATGTGTTGCACGACTTCAAATTTACTAGGTATTCAAAGGTATTGTATGGTGTGTTCTGTGGTCCATGCTTCGTGTTCAGCAGTTCCTGTACTAGGACCTTTCTGGTATCAGCACCAATGAGGGACTGGTCGAATACAAAAAAGACTCTGAAGAGGCATAGCAAGTCTAAGGACCATGGAAATGCTGTCGTGAGAGCGGATAGGTTTCTCTCTGTTTGTGCTGGGAAGATGAAAACAGCAAGCCACTCTCTGCTTGAGCGCAACAACGTTACAGAGAATACTCTTCACTTTCTACGCAGAATCGTCAAGATCATTCTCTATTGTGGGAGACACAATGTTGCTGTTCAGGGTAAGTATGATGATACCGGAAATTTCCGTGGCTTGTTGCAATACACTGCAGAAGTGGATTCCAGTTTGCAAGAACACCTACAAGCGGCTCCAAGGAATGCACTGTACATATCCCCACAAATTCAGAACGAACTAATTCAATTGATGGGTCGGCAAATACAGCAAAAAATACTAAACAATGTAAGGGAGGCAAAATGGTTCAGCTTGATAGCGGATGGAACAACAGATGTGTCAACCAAGGAGCAGATTTCTTTATCGGTTCGCTATGTACATCGGGACCTTTCAGGCACAATTGAACTTCATGAAGATTTTGTCGAGTTCACTGAAGGTATGGATACAACTGGCCATGGTTTAGCAGAACTATTCTTGCGGTGTTTAAAGGCTTGGGGCATCAACACAAAACTAATGTGCAGCCATGGGTACGATAAGGGGAGTAACATGAGTGGAAAATTCAATGGGGTGTAAGAACACATCACAGTGGTTGTCCCTGAAGCAGTGAAGAAGAATAATCAGCATTTATATAGTGCTTTTCATACATCCAAAGCAATTTACAAGCAATGCTAGACTGGTAGTGAAGTGACTGAATGTGTGGTGGCAGCCATATCACACATCACCCACACACAGCCTGGATAATTGCATGAACCGGTTTATGGGAAGGGGAATGTTGGCCAGGACACTGGGAATGTTCCCTACCCTTTGCTAAGAGTGTCCTGGGTTCTTTTACTTCCACCTGGACACCCACCAGGACAACACCAAGATGGGTAGAAGGGACCTCGGTTTAACATCTCATCTGAAGGATGGCACACCCCAGCAGTACAGCAACCCCCAATACTGCACTCGGATGCCAGCGATTTTTAGGTGTAAGTCCAATCCTGGTGTGGGACGAGAACCCATGACCTTCTGGTCCAGAGGTGGATGTGCTACCAACTGAGCCACGGCGGCACCACTGCGTATACAGTTTGCAAGGCTCATGGCCTCAACACAGCTATAATGCATTTCTGTAGGTTCTGGGAGGGTGAGGGTGGTGGAACAGAGGCGTAGCCCCCGAGTTGTACCTCTACACAAATCATATGTCAGTCTGGCAAATCAAGGTTCCTCTATGATGACACCCTCAGTGGAGACCAAGAAGAATGCTGGGGACATCCACAAGGGAGGCCCACAAAAGAGTGGCAAGGGACACCGCAGGGGAAAAAACAGCTTCTGATAGGGGACTCAATTGTTAGGGGTGTAGTCCTGGGGAAGGGAGAGGAGAGGGAAGTAAGTTGCCTGCCTGGTGCCATGGCTTGGAGGGACAGGAAGCAAATCCTCAGGATTGCAGAAGCAGCATCACAGGAGAAGGAACTAGATATCATTGTCCACCTGGGACAAATGACCTAGCTAGGCATGAGATCAGTGCAGTGCAGGATGAATTTGTGGAGTTGAGGAGGGGCCTCAGACAGGTAGCAAGCATGGTAACCTTCTCAGAGGTGCTGCCAGTCTATAGCAGGGGTGAGGCTAGGGTACTGCACACCATGCAGTTTAATGAATGCTTGCAAAACTGGTGCAGAGCACAAGGCTTTGACTTCATTGGGGACTGGGGGTCCACTTGGAGAGATGAAGGTCTATACTGGCATGATGGTCTGCACCTGTCCAGGAAGGGGAAACAAGCTCATAGGTGACAGGTTTAAAGGCTTCCTTGGCAAGCTTTTAATCTAGCCAAGGAAGGAGGTGCTGATAGGAAGCAGGAAAGTTCAAGTCTCCCCCCACAAAATGTGGCAGGTAGTAGGGTAAACACTGAGGTACAGAGCTTGACAGATGACAGGACAGGGGTAAATGGAAAATAGACAAGGGCAATAAGAGCAGGGATGGGGTAAAAAAGGATAAAGCCAACATTAAATGGAGGGCAATGAGTACCAATGCCCGTAGTCTTGGAAACAAGCTTCCAGAGCAAGTAGCCCTGATGGAAGAGGAACACTTGGATGTTGTGGCAGTCACATAAACATGGTACATGGAGAACCATGACTGGGATGTCAACATACCAAGGTACACAATCTACAGAAGGGACAGGTAGGGTAAAAGAGGAGGTGGAGTAGCCCTCTACATAAGGGAAGGGCTCAAAGCTACAGAACTAAAAAGTAAAGGGGGAGGACAAGAGGCACTCTGGGTCACCTTGGAGATAGGGAATGGCATCACAATCCGCACAGGGGTTGTATACAGACCCCCATCTCAATGGGAGGAAATGGACAAGAAAATGATAGAGGGCATTCTCAAAATGATTGAAAAAGGGGAGATACTGTTGATGGGGACCTGAATATGCCAGATGTTAACTGGATGACATGGACTGCAGCCACATCCAAGAGCAGGGTCATTCTCGATGCCCTACAGGGACACGCCTTAGACAGCTAGAGGTGGAACCCACTCAGGAGGGAGCAATATTAGACCTGGTGCTCTCAAATGGAGAGAGGATCACAAGTTTAGAAGTCAGTAGACATCTGGGAACAAGCGATAACTGCACAATGAGCTTCACAATAAACACAACCATGGAGTCAAGCCATACAAAGACAAGGATACTGGACTTTAGAAGGGCTGACTTTGGCATAATGGGTGAATACCTGAGGAATGCATTAGCAAATGGCCAGAAAGGAGGGGTGGAAGAACAATGGAGAAAAATCAAAACTGTCATCATGGAGGCAACAAGCCTTTGTGTGAAACAAGTAAAGAAAACAAAGTGGAATAAAAAGCCACTATGGTTCTCAAAAGAGATGTCAGGGAAGGTTAAGGAGAAAAAGGCTGATTCAAAAAGTATAAGGAATCACAGAAGGAGCACAACAGGGAACTGTATCAATTAAAGCAGAAAGAAGTGGGGAAGGCAGTCAGAAAAGCAAAGGCCCAAACCAAGGAAAAAATAGCCAACTCAGTTAAGAAGGGGGATAAAACCTTTTATAGGTACATTAGGGAGCATAGAAAGGTTAAGAGAGGGATAGTGAAGATTAATAAAGGAGAGGGGAGGTGGGCAGAGGGAGACAGTGAAAAGGCAGATATACTGAATGAATACTTTTGCTCAGTATTCACAAAAGAAGAAGAGGAGGATTTACCTAAACCAAACAATGGAAGCACTCTGGGTAGTGGGGTTGACGCCAGTCCATTTACAGAAGAAAGAGTCCTGAAAGAACTCCTAAAACTCAAGGTGGACAAAGCAATGGGGCCTGATGGGATTCACCCTAGAATCCTAAAAGAGCTAAGGGAGGACCTAGTGACACCACTAACCACACTTTTTAACAAATCATGGGAAGATGGGTTGGTACCTGAGGACTGGAGTTGGGCAGATGTGATTCCGCTTCACAAAAGTGGGAGCAAGGCAGAAGCAGGAAACTACAGACCTGTTAGTTTGACCTCAGTGGTGGGGAAAATGATGGAATCACTTCTGAAAGAAAAAATTGTTCAGTACCTAGAGGTCAGCGAGGCACAGGACCCAAAGTAGTATGGATTCACAGCAGGAAGGTCATGTCAGATGAATTTAATCAATTTCTTTGACTGGGTGACCAAAGTAATAGACCAGGGAGGGGCTGTGGATATGGCCTACCTAGACTTTAGCAAGGCATTTGACACAATCCCGCACAAAAGATTAATAATCAAGTTAGCCAGCCTGGGATTGGGTCCCAGGGTGGTAGCCTGGGTAGCAAACTGGCTGCACAACAGGACACAGCAGGTAATAGTGAATGGAACACATTCTGAAGAAAGGGGAGTTACTAGTGACGTACCTCAGGGCTCAGTACTGGGTCCAGTCCTCTTTAACGCCTTTATAGGTGACATTGCAGATGGTCTGGAAGGAAAGGCATGCCTCTTTTGCAGATGACACAAAGATCTGTAACAGAGTTGATACACAAGGTGGAGGTAGAAAGGATGAGAAGGGACTTGGCAAGGTTGGGGAAATGGTCAGACATATGGCAACTTAGATTCAATGCAAAGAAGTGCAAAGTAATGCACCTGGGAAATAAAAATCCAGGAGAACAGTACACAATAGCAGGGGAGGTACTAACAACAACAATAATGGAAAGGGATCTGGGTGTAGTCATATCAGATGACCTAAAGGTGGGTAAGCAATGTGAGAAGTCAGTAAGGAGAGCCAGGGGGATGCTGTGGTGGATAGGGAGGGGCATCACAAGTAGAAAAAGGGACGTGGTTATCCCTCTGTACAGACAGTTGGTGAGACCCCCATCTGGAGTACTGTGTGCAGTTTTGGAGACCTCATCTACACAAGGACATAGACAGGATGGAAGCAGTCCAGAGGAGGGCAACTAAAATGGTGCAGGGTCTACATCAGAAACCATATGAAGAGAGACTAAGAGAGCTTAATATGTATACCCTTGATGAAAGGAGGGAGATGGGGACATGATAGAAACTTTTAAGTACCTCAAGGGAATCAACAAAGTCCAGGAGGGTAGCATCTTTCAGAAAAAGAGATGTGTAAGAACAAGGGGGCACAATTTAAAGTTAAAGGGGGGATGGCGCAGGGGTAATGTGAGGAAATTCTTTTCATGGAGAGAGTGGTGGACACATGGAACCGCCTTCCTGGAGAGGTTGTGGGGTCTAAAACAGTGGGGGAATTTAAACATGCATGGGAGAGACATAAGGCAATTATACTGGGGGGTTGCAGGAAGTAGGCTGTTGGTTAACTAGAATCTGCAGCTTATCCAATAGGTAGGGAAATGGGCAGACTGGGTGGGCCAAGTGGTCCTTATCCTTATCTGCCATTAAAATCTATGTTTCTATGTTCCTTGCAACAAGTGTACAATATGTTTGATACCACGAAAAAGATTATTTCAACACTCAAGTCATCCTACAAGTGCAGTAACATCTTTCAGGCAGAACTCAAAGAATTCACAACTTGCCATCCGACTATGATGATGAGCCAGCAGATCGGACGTACACTATTCCTGCAGCTGGAAACACCAGGTGGATGAGTCAGGCAGATTCTCTATCAAGGTTAAAAGCAAAAGTTTTGGTAGTAGCAAATACGCTTGAAAAAATTGCAGTGTTTGACAATGAAGCGAGCAGATTGCTGCTCTGCATCCAGCAATTCAACTTCCTTGTGACTCTTCATTCAGTTGATTATGTTTTGTCCCGAACGAAACCTCTTCATCTATATCTGCAGCGTGTTAACTCTGACCTCCTACAAGCAACACAAGAGGCCGCCAACCTTGTGCAAGTATTGAAGAAAATGCTGGACAGGTCAGAAAGCCACTTTGCAGAACTGTATCAGAGTATCCCGACTCTAGCAGAGGCTGCATTCATTCAGGAGGAGGTACCTCGCATATGTGGTAGACAAACACAGAGAAGCAACATCAGTGCTGCAAGCCCTCAAGACTACTTCAGAGTTAACATTTTCATTCCTTAACCTAGACCATGTCATTTTGGAATTGCAGGATAAACTTATAGAGTGCTGGCCATGGTTCCTTGGGCAGTATCTTCTAACGCACAAACTGCATTTGCTACAGGAGGACAAAATAGCAGCAGTGTACAGTGCCTACAAGACTGACCTGGGCAGCCTGGAGGAGCTTAAGGTGGAGCTGGAAAGATGGAAAGAAAAGTGGGCCGATGTTCCCTTGGCAGACCTTCCAGAGACCATTCTCATGACATTACAGGATGTGAATGCAGATCTCTACCCAAATGTTAATGCTGTTTTATCAGTCTTGGCAACGATGCCAGTCAGTGTGGCAAGTGCAGAGAGATCCTTCAGTGCCTTGAGGAGCCTGAAGACCTGGCTCAGAAACGGCATGGGGGAACGACGCCTGATAGGACTCGCTCTTTTACATATATACAGAGACATGGAAATTGATGTGGAACAGGTGCTCAAAGACTTTGACCCATGCCAGGACAGACGCTTCTCAAATAAGCCAATAGGATGACTTTGAACACTTACTGCATGGTATGGGGGCTACTGGGCTATTTGGTGTGAATGCTTTTGGTTAAGGTAACAAAACCAGTGCATCATCTAGCTTACACAGATCCTCCGTATAACAGTGAGTGCAATGTTACGGTTACCTGACAAATTGTGTATTATTCATGTAACGGAACACAGCTGTGGGTATGTGACCACTTGCAGTGGTGGGCTTTGGATACTTTGGGTGTGAGTGGGCAGAAGAGCATGAATGTGTGTCTGTGAGCTCAGCTGTTCACTTGTAACAGTGCTGTGGGTAACAGCTGAGCTCACAGACGCACATTCATGCGCTTCTGCCCACTCACACCTAAAGTATCCAAAACCCACCACTGCAAGTGACCACATACCCACAGCAGTGTTGCAAGTACAATATGTATATGTATGTGGCCACTTGCAGTGCATGAATTTGTGGCTGAGAGCTCAGCTGTTACATACACTACTTGTAACACTGCTGTGGGTATGTGGCCCCTTGCAGTGGTGGGTTTGGGATACTTTGGGTGTGAGTGGGCTACAGTGCATGACTGTGGTAAGCTCTGCAACTGTCTTTGCTTCTGCATGTAGTCAGTTTGGAACCTGAGCAGGTACATACACAATGCTGTGCCCGGAATGGGGATTTTTTGGTATCGATGGTTTCAGTTAATGTAACTGAACAAAAATCAGAACACCAGCCAAAGCACCATGTAGCTTACCACAACCGTCTTTGTAATGCGGACAGGCTCTGCTGTGTGGGTAAGTACTTATCTGCAGTAGGTGTAACTCTGCTCCACTGTGGGTATGTTTTCAGCGGTTGAATTTGGTATGCATGTTGTGTGGACTGGGTGAGTATTTGGATCTTGCTTACATCTAAACTGGTAATGGTACTGAACCTTTTGGGGCTTTTGAGTGGCTGATATGGGAGCTTGGACGTGGGCCTTCTGTGTTAGTGGATAGTGTAAGATTAAGACACTAGTGTGAATGGACCTCTGTGGGACTGGCTACCTTGATATGGCACAGATGCTTGTCGCAATGCAACATTGTAACTAAAAGCTAGTCTGGTGGCTGGCTAGTGTGAATGGACCCCTGTGGGACTGGCTACCTTGATGTGGTACAGAGGCTTGTCACAATGCAGTATTGTAACCAAAAACCAGTCTGTTAGTCTGACACCTGTAGGTAGTGAAATGATGTGCTGGCGTACAACACAGAAAATGACACTAGTGTCTGAGAGGGCATGGACGGTGGGGGAGGGGTAGCTCACCCTAAAGGGGGGGCGGGTAGCAGTTGAGTCCACTTGGTGTGCAGCTCAGAAATTCCTGGCTACACCCCTGGTTCAAGGTGTCACTGTTAATTGTAGAGAAGGATGTGCAACCAATTCCAGGCATAAGTGCCTGTGAGAAACTCAATTTAGTGAGAAGAGTGTTTGTCATGACATCACAAGCTGAAGCTAAATGTGAATCATTTATTTATAGAGTACAGCGATGTGTTCAAAGGTCTAGGATGTTTGCCTGGGGAGCACAAAATAAACATAGATGACCAAGTGCCACCCGTAATACACCCCTGCAGTAAAGTGCCATTCGCACTGAGGAACAAACTGAAAGAAGAGCTAAACCGCATGGAAGCCACAGATGTAATCAAGAGAATTGATGAACCTACAGACTGGGTGAGTTCTTTAGTCATAGTTGAGAAGAAAAATGGCCAGCTCAGAATATGTCTTGACTCCAGAGACTTAAACAGAGCTATAAAAAGGGAGCATTTCAAGTTACCTACCAGAGAAGAGATAATGTCACAGTTTGCTGGTGCTAAATGTTTTAGCAAACTGGATGCTTCTTTGGGATTTTGGCAAATGAAGCTAGATAAGGCTAGTTCAAAGTTATGCATGTTTAATACTCCAGAAGGAAGATACAGATTTCTTCGTCTGCCGCATGGGATACTGTCCGCTCCAGAAGTTTACCATGAAAGAATTCATATGATTTTTGAGCACATTCCAGGTGTTGAAACCATGATGGATGACATCATTGTGTGGGGTTCCACAAAAGATGAACATGACTTCAGATTGAGACAAGTGCTGGATCTGGCAAGAAAAACAAATCTTAAACTCAACAAAGAAAAATGTGAGTTTTGTGTAAAAGCACTGAATTTTGTGGGTGAGATTGTTACAGATCAGGGCATTAAACCTGACCCTAGGATGACATCTGCGATAGTGAATATACAAAAGCCCAGCTGCAAAGATGATGTCAGGAGGTTCTTAAGGATGATTAACTACCTAGGGAAGTTTATCCCTCAACTTTCAACACATTCATTCCCACTCAGATGGCTGTTTGGAGCAGAAAAATGAATGGATGTGGTCACATGAACAGGAGCAAAGCTGGAAAAATCTGAAGAAGGCTATTACAGAAGAACCAGTGTTAAAATTCTATGACCCTGCTAAAGAAACAAGAATATCAGCTGATGCTTCACAGTTTGGCTTGGGCTCAGTACTTTTGCAAAATTATGAAGGAATCTGGCAACCTGTAGCATATGCTTCCAGAGCCTTGACGAGAGCTGAGACAAGGTATGCCCAAATAGAAAAAGAATTAGCAATAACTTATGCTTGTGAGTGATTTCATTAGTATGTGTATGGTCAAGCCTTCACAGTGAAAACAGACCACAAGCCTCTAGTAGCTATAATGGCCAAATCTCTAAATGACTGTCTAATGAGAATACAGAGAATGCTAATTAGATTACAAAAGTACGATGTTCAGTTAATCTATAGTCTTGGAAAGTACATGTACACTGCCGACACACTTTCACGTGCTGTAGACAAGACTGAAAGCCCAGAAAGTCAAACAGACAAAGAAATAAAGGCGTATGTTGACATGATCGTGACCTCTCTTCCTGTGTCCAGTGAGAGACAAGAGCAGATCAGAAGAGAAACTGAGGCAGATGAAACAATGAGAATCCTGAGAAATACCATATTAAAAGGTTGGCCGAAGGAGAAACGTGCCTGTCCGTTGTCTATTCATGATTTTTGGACGTGTAGAAGTGACCTATCTGTTGTCAATGACATTATTTTCAGAGGCAACAAATTTGTTATGTCAGGAAAACTTCACAAAGAAATGCTACGCAAAATACATCAAGGGCACTTAGGAGAAGAAAAATGCAAGCGAAGAGCCAGAGAAGTAATGTATTGGCCAAGAACGAATCAAGATATTGCCCAGGTAACTGCAACCTGTGAATTGTGTCTCGCCTACAGACCAAAGCAGCCAAGCCAGCCGTTATGTCCTCATCCAGTGCCAGGCAGACCATATCAGAAAGTAGGTGCCGACTTGTTTGATTGTAATGGGAAAACCAATATAGTTGTAACAGATTATTACTCAAATTATCCAGAGGTAGCAACACTGCCTACAACTACCAGTAAAGCTGTAATCACCTGCATGAAGTCAATCTTTGCAAGACATGGTGTTCCAAAAGAACTTTTCACTGATAATGGTCCACAGTTTTCCAGTGCTGAGTTTAAACAGTTCACCTATGAATGGGAATTCATACACAGTACTTCTAGTCCCAATTTTCCAAAATCAAATGGACTGGCAGAGAGCTCAGTAAAAACTGTGAAAAATCTCATGAAGAAAACACATGATGGAAAAAAAGATTTTTACAAAAGCCTACTGATCCACAGAAGTGCACCATTGCACCATGGGCTTTCTTCAGTGCAAATGCTTATGGGAAGGAGGATCAGGACAAATCTGCCAATACATGAAGAGCTTCTGAAGACTCATGACTCAGAACAGGTGAAACAAAGCAAAGAAAAACAAAAGGAAAAGAAAAAACAGTTGCATGACAGGAGAGCAAGAAATGTATCGGATTTAAGGCCTGGAGATCAAGTGCGCCTTAGAGACTATGACAAAGGAATGTGGCTGCAAAGGGGCACTGTACAAGCACAAATTGCACCAAGGTCTTACCAGATTGAAACAGAAAGAGGAATGGAGGTGAGATGGAATCATATGGATTTAAGACTTCTTCCAAAAGTTGAAGATGCTAAAGGGACTAAAGTTGACTTACCAACTTTCACAGCAGTCCGTCAAGATAACATCTAAGAGACTAATAGCAAGGATGATTCAGAGCAGTGTGCATCCACTGAAAAGTCACCAAAGAAGGAAGCGAGACCCAAAAGAGAAATTCAATGTCCAGAGAGACTGATTGAAACTTGTTACTTAAGTACAGTGGAGTGAGTGGTAAAGACTCACTAGAGAGTGAAGTACTAGTGACCTCTCCTCTCAAGATTAGGTTTATTTTAATTATAAACCTCAGTTTGTAAGAAGTTAAAATAATAATAATAATTCAGCCAAGTTACTGTAAGCCTATAATTCAGTTTGAAAATAATATAGAACTTTTCTTTAAGTGAGGAAGATGTGCTGTTGTAGGAATTTAACATACTTAGACGGTCCCTAAGGTAAATGTAAGAGCTGATGATTTGTAGACAGACCCTAGAGTGTGGGGTGTTATGGGAAGTTTGCTTGGCTGGAGCAGGTGTTTAAGATGGCTGCACAATAAAGATGAGTGAAAACTCGTGCTGGTTTCATGATTACTAACAAGCAAAACAGTAATGGTCCAAGAATTGACCCCTTGGGGACCCCCAAGGACACTTCCCGAGGGTTGGAGACAGTGCCACCAGTGCATACATACTGGGTTCTTTGAGTCAAATAGCTACGCTACGGAACCAGGATACAAATTCGAATGTCAGGCCAAGGGTCTGCTGGTTGGTGAGAAGGATTTGGTGATTCCCTATGTTAAATGCTTTCGTGAGGTCTATAAAGATGGACCTCACTGCCATACCATTATCGAGTGCATCATACAGGTATGCAGTGAAGTCCTATGAGCGCAGTCATGGTACTATGTTTACGAAATCCATGTTGCTGAGCGCACAGAAGGTCATATTTATTCAGTTATTCTGTCAACTGATTGGATACAATTCGCTCAAGCACTTTAGATAGCAGGGCTAGTATCTATATGGATCTGTAATTGCCTAGTGCGGTTCTGTCGCCACTTTTGAAAATGGGTGTTACAAGAGCCCTCTTCCACTTAGTTGGGAAGACTCCCATTCTTAAGGGAGAGGGTGAACATTTTGGTGAGTGGTTCGGCAAGGGCGCTTAGGGTTAGTACAATGAGCTTCATGTCAATCATGTCTGCTTCTGACCTTGTTTTGCCTAGGACCCTCTTGATGTATTTTATGGCTTGAGTCTTGGTGACCTGCTTGAAGTAGAATGGAGGTATTCTGTTATTATGAATGGGGGGGTCTACAGTAAAGGACTCATGGGAACATTGTGCCATGATGTAGTCAGGTGGAAGAACATTGCTTAGGCCAGTGAAGGCAAGGTTGAAAGCATTTGCCACTTTCTTCAGTTCCTGCAGTGTGCTGGCTGTGGTTACTATCAGGTAAGGGGGTGCCTTGGAGTCCCTACGGGTGAGAGATTTTATGGTGTTCCAGAAGTCTCTTCCCCTGCTACTGGTTGACAAATCCTTATAATAATTTGCTTTAGCATTTTTTTTTGTTTTGTTTTCCTTGCCCATGGCCGCTGGTACATCAGCCTGGTCATGGACCCTTGAGCTCCCATTTCCATCAGCCACAACTCCCCTCATTACCCCCGACTTTCCTCCCAGGGTGGGGTTGCGGCACTGGGCCTATGCTGCAATCTTGGGATTGGATCGGGAAGTCCGGCCTGGAAGCTGATTAGAGCCAAGTGTGGGCCTCACTCGTGGTGGCCATAGGCTATTTTTTGTTGGATTACCCCAAGGCAGGGGCGTGCAATGATGTCCTGTGTCCGCCCTGCCCTTCTTAGCATTTGAAGCCGGCACTTGCGATCTCTCACCCCCGGCCTCCGCCAGGAGTCATATGCGTGCTGGGCACTCACCCAACCCTCCCCCCAGAGAGGGAGAGCAGCCCTGAGGGTGCTCGATCCTTCTCCCCCCAGCCAGCCCTCTGGCTCCCTGGGTCCATTCCCAAACCCAGGTCACCGGTGTTGCAAGCAGAAAATCCAACCACTGTGCTGGTGGTCCGGCCTGCTTTAGCATTTATAATCAGCCGAGTGCACCTGTTTCTTGCTGCCTTATATGAAGAGAAATCAGATTGTTTGCCGGTAACTTTTGCTTTATGCCACAGATTGAACAAATGAACATCGGGGACAATCAGGAATCCTGAGAGCCAAGGATTGTTTGTCCCTTTTTGATCTTATCAGTGTCAGTGGCTCAGTAGGTAGCACACTTGCCTCTGAGGCGGGGAGGGCTGTGGGTTCAGTTCCCACATCGGCACTTGGGTTAATATCCCAATATTGACACTGTAGTCCAGTATGAGGAGGGTGCTGCACTTCTGAGGTGCTGTCTTTTGGATGAGACCTTAAAAAATGAGGTCCCATCCGCCTGGATTGGTGGTAGTTCAGGTGGATGCTAAAGATCCCATGGCACTTTATTGAAAAAGAGTAGGGGAATTTCCCTGGTGTCCTGGTCAAATTTCTCCCATTCACTAAAAATACCACCAACAGCTTAATCTGGCTCAATTTCAGTTGCTTACCATCTGTATTCCTCTCTTTCCCGGTCACCCCTGAAAAAGGGGCTTCTAGGCCCAGTGGGCTTACTGGGTCAACAAAATTCAATCAATTTTGGAAGATTTGAAGGGGGCATATATGTCGCATGCAGTGTTGAAAGCTGTGGAGAAGTAATCAAAGGCCTGATTAACACCATTTAGGCTGTCAAGCCTGCTCCAGTCAGCCATGTGAAAGTATTGTTTAAATTGGGCTCTACGATGCTGGTTCGACAACAGTTTCATTGGCCGGCATTACAGCAATGGAGTTTATGTCGACTGCTAGTTGCAGTCGACATAAATCCAGATGATCTCCAGGTCCGTTTTCTATTGGGGCTTGCCCTCCATTCTAATCATAATCAACCCAGTCAGAGTTGTTTCGGGAGGGGTGCAGGATCGGAGACAGTGTGCCTCTGTCTCAGGCACACCAACATAGCGACCTGACGATGAACTGTCGATTTTGTTGACAGCGACGTAGGTCGCTGTGTTGGTTTCACTGTCCGGGGGTATACCGTTTAAACTGTTCATGCTGCCCTCCCTTGTTAGACCAGTAACACAGCACTGGGGAATGGTCACTCAGGCAGTTGGGTAGGACTGAAACATGAGTTATATGTTCGGGGCAGCTGGATAGTAGCCAGTCAGTCAGTGAGCTCACGCCAGTGCGGTAATTCCTCCTCATTGCTTGAGTAACCATTTGGTTTGGCAGAGGTTTGATATGAGGTTCTTGATTGGCTTAGGGGTCCCCATTGGCTTAGGGAGTGATGTGGGGATTTAGGGGATAAGGGGCTGTATGCTAGGGACAGGCTCCACCTTAATTTGGAGGGGAAGGAAATCCTTAAGCTCAAAATAGCTGGGTTCATCAGCGAAAGGTGGGATTTAAACTTGTGAAGGGGGGAGGGATCAAAAAAGGGGCAGTGCCAGCAGGTACGATAAATGAGGGACATGGTCTCCACTCCTCTAGGGGGCTAGGGGTATATGGAAATGGGCCACCAGGTAGGGTGCAGGAGCTGAATAATGGGAGATCAAGGGGGAAAGGAGAGGAGAGGAGGGAAAAGGGGTGGAGAGTGGTCCTCATGAACGCCAGGAGCTTAGGAAATAAAATGCCCCAGCACCAGGTGATGCTAGTTGGGGGAGAGGTAGATGTGGCAGCAGTCACTAAGACCTGGGCCACTCAAGGGCATGAGTGGGACCTAAATCTGGAGGGCTACACTATGTTCAGAAAAGATAGGGGTAGGGAAGGGGGGTGTAGCACTGCTAGTCAGAAATGGCATGGGTATTGGAGGGCAGAGGAGGCAGAGGGAACATGGAGGCTATTTGGGTCACCCTGCTGCTGATGTGGGGGGGGGTAAGAGAGTAAAGGTCGGAGTGGTATACAAACCACCAGCACTGGCGGAGGTTCTGGAAGAAAGTTTGGTGGCAAATCTTGAGGGACACTGTAGATTGGGGAAGGGTAGTGATAATGGGGGACCTCAACATGCCAGGAACAGACTGGGGGACTATGATGTCACCAGTGGCCAGGGAGCAGAGGCTGCTGGATGTCTTCTAGGATGCATTTCTGGCACAACAGGTGGGTGAGTCAATGAGGGAGGCCTGGACACTGGGCATGGTCCTGGAGGACAGTGACCAGATTAGGGGCCTAGAGGTGAGGGACTCATTGGCAGGGAGTGATCATACCACAGTCTGGTTCTTCCTGGACCTGGGGGGGGGGGAGCCAAACAAAGACAGTAGTAATCGACTTTAGGGCGCAGACTTCAGGGAGATGGGAATGATCCTTAAAGATCGTCTGGACAGGATAAGGCTGGATATGGATGCTGACAGCAGGTGAGGGATAATTAGGAGGGGAGTACAGGTGGTTACCAGATCTTGCGCAAGGGAAAGGGATAAGTTTGGTAAGGCCAGAAAACCCTGCTGATGGACCTGGGAGGTACAGGAGATGGTGAGGGACAAGAAGGTGGCCTATAGGCACTTCAAGCGCTCGAGCGAAAGGATCAGGAGGCATATGTGCTGACAGCCAAGAGAGTCACCAGGGTGGTGAGAGCAGCTAAGGCAAAAAAGGAGCAGTCCTTGGCCAGTGGGATCCGGGGGAAAAGGGGTTCTTTAGATACATGGGGGGAAAAAGGAAAGTAAGGGGCAGATCAGCAAGATAAGGATAGGGAATGGTTGGGCACAGGAGGCGGGGGAACAGGCAGAAGTCCTGAATGAGTACTTTACCTCAGTTTTTACCAGGGAGGATGGAGGGGCTATGTCTTGAGGGGAGAGTGGGGGCAAACCGGAGGAAGAGGTGGGACCGGTAGAGATCAGGGGCCCTGATGGGTCTGGGGAAAGGGAGTGGCCACCACAGACAGGTGGGGAGCCAGCAGTACAGGGTGAAAAGGGGGAGGATGTAGAGACTGAAATCCTGGTAGAGAGAGTAAGGGAAGCCCTTAGGTCCCTTCGGACGGAGAAAGCACTTGGGCCAGATGAGATACATCCCAGGGTGCTGAGAGAACTGGCGGATGTCCTGGTAGCCCCCCAGCGGAGCTTCTCAACATCTCTCTGAGGACTGGGTGGGTGCCCCAATACTGGAGGGTGGCCCATGTCATGCCAATCCACAAGGGGGGGCTCGAGAGAGGACACGGGAAATTACAGGCCCATTAGCCTGACATCGGTGGTTGGCAAGGTGATGGAGGGTATTGTTAAGGAAAGGCTAGTGGGGTTACTGGAGCAAACTGGGTATTTGGATGATAGGCAGCATGGCTTTGTCCCAGGAAGATCGTGCCAGACAAACCTTGTTTAGTTCTATGACTGGGTGATGAGGGCCCTGGACTAGGGCAGGCCAGTAGATGTCCTCTTTTCTGGACTTCAGCAAGGCGTTTGATTCGGTACCCCACAGTGGCCTGCTGGCTAAGCTGCAGGAAATGGGGGTAAGGAGACAGTTGTTAAGATGGATAGGAAATTGGCTCTCTGAGCATACTCAGAAGGTGGTGGTTGGAGGGTTAACCTCATCCCCAAGGTGGGTTACTAATGGGGTGCCCCAGGGGTTAGTGCTGGGGCCATTCCTGTTCAACGCCTATGTATCAGACATCAGGAAGGGGATCAGGAGTGAGGTGAGTCTCTTTGCAGATGACTCAAAGCTGGGTGAAGTGGTGGATAAGGAGGAGGGGAGGGAGGCCTTGCAGGAAGACCTGGAGGCTCTGGAAAGGTGGTCGGGAAGATGGAAACTAAAATTCAATGCGGAGAAGTGCAAGGTTTTGCACCTGGGGGTCAGAAATCCAGGGCAGGGGTATACCCTGGGAGGAGAAATGATTCAAGTCACGGAGGGTGAGAGGGACCTGGGGGTAGTGGTAAATGTAAAAATGAACAACTCGGAGACCTGTAGGAGGGCAGCGGTAAGGGCAAATAGGATGCTGGGATGCATCACCAGGGGGATTACCTCCAGAAAGGTGGAAGTGATCCTTCCACTGTACAACTGCTTGGTCAGGCCACACCTCGAGTATTGTGTGCAGTTTTGGAGACCACATTTAAAGAGGGACATTGCACTCCTAGATAGGGTCCAAAGGAGGGCAACCAAAATGATCTAGGGCCTGGGGAGAGAACCTATGAGGAGAGGCTCAAGGAGCTCGACATGTACACCCTGGAGGAGAGGAGGGATGGGGGAGACATGATAGCGGTCTTCAAGTACATGAAAGGGATCAATAAGGGAGGTCCAGGCAGGGTGCTCCAAAGGAAGGAGTGTGAGACAATGAGAGGTCACGGGTGTAAGCTGGAAGGGGGCAGGCTCAGAGGAAGAGGAGGAGATGTTATTTCACTGAAAGGGTTGTGGAACCATGGAATGCACTGCCCAGGGAGCTGGTAGAGGTGGAGTCTGTGGACGGGTTTAAGAGGGGATGGGACAGGTACAGGGAAGGGGGAAATCTGACCAGGCCCAATAGAGGTGGAACATCTGGGACTGGGAACAGTATAACCCAAGGGGAGGGCGGGACACCAAAATCGGCCCTCAATGCGGGTGCTGAAAATCGAGCAACCTCGAAAGACCGTTAGGCCTATTCTGCTGGCATTTTTAATATGTTAGTATGTTGATGGTGGTGGTATCTTGGGCTAGCCAGTTGGTGTTGAAATCATCAACAACAAGCTGTTCCCAGGTCGGTTTGACTTGTTGAATGTGCTCCCAAAATGCTCCATGCCTTTAGTCTGCTTTTCAGGGGTTACATAGACAGTGGTGAGTACAAGGGTCTTACTTTGACATCCTATGGTGAGCTTTATGGATAATAGTTGAGCTTCATTCGAGGTGGTGCTGCATGATAACAGCTGGCCTTTAATCTCATTGCACACATGTACCAGGCAGCCACACCACACTCAGAGAGACGGTCTTGTTTGAATATGGAGTAGCCATCTAGGAAAACAGCAGAATCTGGGATTTTCGGGGAGAGCCTGGTTTCTGTGAAGACGATGATGTGGGGCTTGTGCTGGTCCACCCAGGCCTGGAACTGGTGGAGCAGGGTACATATATTAATAGAGGCAATCTTGAGGGTGCTGTGGGCATCTGGTTTCCTGCTTCGGCAAGGCCGGGATTTGGATGAATATTCCACAGGTGGAGTAGGAGGATGATCATTTGCTTTTTAAGGTGCTGCTTCCAGTGGGTCATCAGTTTAATATTAGGATTATGTGTGGCGAGTTTGGGTTTAATAGTAGCAATGTAGGGTAAATGTAAGCACGGTAATGCAGTAGCAAGTATGGGTGGGGGGCTGGTTGTTTGGTGGGTTGTAGCAGGGGTCAAAATTTAAATTTTTCTGCCACTAGCCAGCAGGGCCAGTGACTGGGAAAGTCTGCTAGCCCCACAGACTTTTCCACTGGCCTAGCTGTTTTACTTGTTGAAATGTTACCTTTTCCAGTACAAGCCCACAGGGCTAGTTAGAAGAAATTCTTGCTAGCCCGATACAAAATCTAGCAGCATTTGGCTAGTGGGCCAGTGCCCGTTTTGACCCCTGCTGTAGGGGGAGTGTAATTGCCAGTTTGCATCCGGAGATCTTGATTGGGCCCTGCGTGGTGCAATATGGCGGTAGTATTGTGGGGAATATATTATGCTTGGACACAGGGGGTATTACACGGTGTTTTACGTTGCACACTCCTCTCGGCAGAGCCAAAAGTAAAAGGGTTAGGCACAGGAGGTACGTGTGAGCCCTTGGGTTGTGTGGAGAGGTTAGGGTGAGGTTCAGTTTGAGGCCAGTTGATGTTTCTGTTGGCCAGCTAATGGGGGATGTGGGCATATTGAGGAAGGTGGTGAGTTCAGTTCTGGGCATGTAAAGAGGAAACTTGCTGCTGAAATGTAATAGGTTAGAGAGAGTTGAGCAATGCCAGAAAGCCATTTTTAAAGAGTGTCGGGGATGCGGGAGCGGGAGAAAATTCAGCCCCCAGAGAAGTTTAAAAAGTAGCCCAGGAGAGGTTTAGCTTAGGGTCCCCACTTACAAGAAGGCTAGAGTCCCAGGAGTGGAGGAGAAGTGGGCAGCCAATGAGGAGCCGGGTATCTGCCAAAGTAGCCAATCAGGAGCCAGAAAGGGCTCTGGAGCTCAGCACTTTTCAGGCTGTTACCTTGCAGTAGTCTGGTGGGCTTGAGGTTGTGGGGCGGCATCTAAAGGAGGCACAGTGTGCTGCAGAGGAGATTTGTTCTAAGGGTCAGGAGTGCCTGGTCAGGGCCCTGTCAGGCAGGCTAGAGTCGCAGGAGTGGAGGAGAGGTGGGCAACCAATAAGAAGCCGGGCTTCTACTGCAGTAGCCAATTGGGTGTCAGGAACAAGCTCTGGAACTCTGCCTTTTTCAGGCCATTATTGGCAATGGTCTGGTGGGCTTAAGGTGGTCAAATTAAACAGATTTATTAGGATTGTAGTCTAGAGTTCGCAACATCAATATTTATTTATTAGCTTTTGGTAACTGGGTAAGTGCGCTAGGTAACAATCCTGCCTATTTTCAGGCACGAGCCGGGACAGTACAATACAGAACAGTCAACAGTACAGATCAGAACAACAACATTAGGTGCAGGTGTAACAGACTAGGTTGAGATACATCAGTGTATAGAGCAAGCAGATAAGTTAAACAGCAGTCTCTCTCTAAAATGCTGGAAGCATATTTCAGCTTAAAGTACATTCAACACATAAAGTTTAGACTATGCAAGGCAAGGGGTACTATGTTACCTGGAACTACAAGCACAGAGAGCAGCTTTCAAATTTTTACAAAGACTATTAAAACTCACTGTTTAAACATTAAAAACGGCTAAAGAAATCAGAAAGTCTCATTAAGGTGCACTGTTTGCAATGTCGAATATCCTCCAAGTTAAAACAAAAAAACAGGTAAAAAAAACTATCTCCTGTGTTGTGTCGACAGAAAAGGCAGAATGGCAGTGCAAATTCGAATTCAGAAAAAGGCACCAATAACAGCTGCAGAGAAGCTCTCGTTCAACAAGGTGCACGGCTCTTCACACCTTAATTCGTTTCTGGGGGTTGGGGGACGGCTTCTCCGGTTGTGCCCTCGTGATCTGGACCCTTAAAGCACCGGGAGACGAGCAATTTGTTGCTCAGTGTGCCTTTCTTGGTGAAACATTTCAATAAATAAATAAAGCTGTCAAAAAAACAGAAGGATCAACAACCTTAGCTGCTCAGTAGCACTACCAAGTACAATAGTAACTTAGAGCATTAGACAATAAATATTGCTCGGATTTGGGGAAATGCCATGAAATGCAACAGTAAAGCATACATCTCGTTCCTCCCCCTCTTCTTCTGATACAGTTCCCTGTTCTTTTTGCGAAGTCACTTTTGCACTTCCCTAGCATCTCGTGTTGGTTTTGTATGCGCAGTACTGTACTTGTATATGTTTTAATGCCTTGCTCAACTACCTACCCCTGTAATTTGTATGGCAACCCTAGCAGTTGCTGGATTTTCCTATCTATACCCTGTAGCAAAATTTGTTTTGTACATGCTTACTGTCCTCTGTGACTTCTTCATTTGTCTCTGTAATTTTGAACTGTATGTAATTATGTAGTCTCCTCTACCCTCACCCTCAGGACACATCTGGAATCGAGCAGTACTCTGCTCAGTATGCCTTCCTGGTAAAACTTTAAAATAAATAAACAATTACCTCCAGTCTTTTTCTGGCTTCCGCAGGGTCAGTATACAGGTAAGTTTTGCAGGCATACACTACATGCAAGCGGGCAGGAAACTGTAAGGAGTGCATCACTCTCAGAACATGGAGGTCTGATCTTACTGCCTCGAAACATTTCTGCCTCTGCCTGGTGGCGAAACGAAGGTCCGGGAACACAAAGCATGAAGTTCCATCAGTTAACTACAGCTGGCCCTTCTTCATAGCTTCGGAAAGAATATTGTCCATGTCACACTTGCAGCGTGTAGCATTTAGATAAATAACTAATACTGGGCCCTATGCACACACACAAAAAAGGAGTGCCTACGTACCGCGTATCTGAGGCACGTAGGCAACCTTAAGTTGGAATGCCGCACAGCAGGGGTGCCATGAAGCCCCAGCAGCATTCACAAACCCCGTGCAAGGCAGTTATGCGCCCGATCCCCCGACTGTGTGGTCAGCAACGCACCGGGGGTGGGCGAGGGGCATATTGGGGTGGGCCTGCACTACACACCATTCACTAAGGTGGGCAGTGCCAGGTATAGGGGGGTGCAGGTTACGGCAGCCGGGACCCTGATATAACCCACTATGCACCCCCACGGACTTCACCCACCGATGGGAGTGGGAATGGGTCCTCCGTGCAGCCCCAGCTCACTTGGCTGCTGGGGAGGGCTGGGCCAGATCAGGTGAATGCCTGACCAGTTTTAACATTTCAAGTATTGGTGTGGATCCGCTCCTCTGCTCTGAGCCATCCCCATGGGTGCAAGGGATCCACTATAGGACCTGGGTTGGGTGTCCGATTGGATGCCTGCCCAGGTCCACCCCCCCTGCACTAGCCCCCCCGTGAACCTGGGCACCGGGGGGGCCACGGACAGGTGGCCAGCGGTCATGAATGCTGCCAGGTGTGCACCCGTCTGCAGATGCAGAGCTATGCAGGTGGGGTACGCACCTTTGGCATGTACCTCTGCCCCAATCATGCATAGTGGCCATTGTTTTAAAAATGTGGGATACCCACCCCCATATTCATAAACCTAATGTCTAGACTGATAATCCTAATGTACATTGAGATGTATCCTGTACTTTTATATCGATGTCTGACATGTAATGTATACATTGTGTTTTACTTGAAATGCAATAAACATAAATTAAAAAAAAAAAGATGCAGTCCAATGTTGCTTTGTTACTTGCATTATTTGTGTGGCCAAATATGGAATGTGCGTTTTGCAGCTGAAAAAAGACGCAAGTGCATATAGCGTCTGCATGCTGCGTGACACCGTGAAAGTGTGTGACCGTGGGGATGCTGTGCACAGGGCTGTGTAGGTGTGAGGCCATACACCATAGTAGACAGCAATGCAGGCCTGGAACGTGGTAGGCAGTGCAGCAGGTGTCTGCAAACTCGCAGGACAATACTAGGAAGTGCAACAGGGCCCAAAATAGCAGAAGATGTTGAATATCAATGGAAGGGCACCCAGCTTCTCCTCTGAGGAAATAGCCCTATTCAGAAGCCTGGTCAGGCAATGGGGCAGGAATCTACTGTCACCAGGTAGTAGAAGACATACCCCTAGCGAGAGGGATAGGATTTGGGAGGCAAATAGGGGCCAAGCTTCAGAAATGGTTAGGATGAAGGACACCAAGACAACTGAAGCATAGACTGCAGGACATTGCCCGGAGGAACAATGCCCTGTTGGAGCAGCTGATGGCCAGATTGGCTGATGTGGCAATGAGGACTGGCCAGCAATCACCTGAAGATAGGTATCAGATCCAGAATTGCAACCCGCAGAGAAAATGTGTACAGTGTATCTGTACGTCATTGGGCACATTGGCAGTGTGTGTTACATGGTTGTGCCCCTACAGGGGAGTATGACAGAGGAGGTGCAAGTTCCAGTGCGGACAGAGGGCACAGAATGGTCAGCGAAGCCAGCCAGCCACCAAGTATAAGACACATTGGCCAAGGTAAGTGTTGGGGCAAACATGCACTCCCAGGTGTAGGCCATGATAGCTGATGCCCTTTTATACCGGCAGTGACAGCATGGGAGGCTTTTGGCCACCCCTTGTAATGGGCCATACACACTACACAGCAAAGCTATGACAGTATGGCAGGCAGCACCAGCACAAGGCAATGGGGAACCTACGTGTGGTGACACACTAGACAGTACTGTGAGTGCCACTGCATAGTGTCCAACACGGAACGTTAGCATAAGTGGTGTAACTCGCATTGATTTTAGTACATTGCAAAAAAGAGGAATGGCATGGCCACTATGCATATCTAGGGCATTAATCAATGGGCACGTAGACCCATTGAACCAATCGAGTATCACATTTTAAGGCAATCCATTTTATAAAATGTGTCAGTGTTGTTTTACTACATTTCTATTTCACAATATCTTCTAGCATAGTGGTTCTCAAGCCCCAAATTATGGTGGCCTGAAAAGGCCGAAAAATGCAGTCACCAGAACCTACTGGTGGCCTCACTCCTTATTTATTTACCCCATACCCCCTAATACACACCAACGTTCCTATAACACATTTCATTTTGCACAGCATACATGAAATCAAGTCCCTGGTGTATTTTTACTTGAAGTGTGTCTCCCATGTTTATGTAAAGATAAGAAATTTTGCATTCCATTTCATTACCTTTGTGACTGGGGCTCTAAAGAGTTCTGTGGCAGTACAGTATTGCATTGGTGGCCGCATGTAGCCATGGTGGCCTCATTTGAGAAGCACTGGGCCTGAGTTTAAAAGGTTGGGACTGGCACATGGGGCTTGCGGCAAGGATAGAGGATGCAAAGGGATCCTTGCACCTGTCTCAATTTTGTAAGGGACTGTCTGCCACTTGGGGGGACTGCCTGCATCAACAAGGCTTGCGTCATCCTTGAATCAGCTGCACTGGTGTGCCACGGCAGAAGAGGGCTTGTGCAGGTGCAGAGCTGCAATATCCCTTACACTGGAATTTTGCAAGCCACCCCAAGGAGCAGACAGACCCTGCAGTTAGACCAGCCTGGAACTGGTCTAAGCTGCCATGCACCACTGCTGCAGTTCTCGCTGGTGGGAGTGACCCTGTGCCCCCGTGGGCAAGGTGCTATGACAGCCCAGACACATGGCTGACCACTGCTGGAGTGGCCAGTGATTTGTGGCAGATGAGAGCCTGTAAGCCCCCCATGTGGTGGTGCTAGTGCATCCCCCCCACAGGCCCACACTGTCCCTACTGTCCCCCCAGTCAGACCCATCCTACCCCTCCATGAGCCAGGGCATCCTCCAGATGACCCACCAGCCACTAGGGTGACTGGCTGGTGGCTTGCCATCACTGCCACTGATGCTGCAAGCCTGTGCAACAGCCTGCAGCACTCCCCTTCTGTGTGATGTTTGGTCAATGCACAGGTTGGCTTACTGCAAATTTGGGGACTTTGGTGCTGAGACCCTATTCTTGTAAAATTTGGTACAGGGACCCCAGTGCACCCGAGTTTTCCACAGATGCTAGTTCACCGCACAATGCACTGATCTAAATTGGCTTTTAAAATCAAGCCTACTGTTCTATAATCAGGCCTCTGAAAACATGCTGGTTTTAAATTATAGATCAAGGGAGCGCTTCTGACCAATCAGAGCGCTCCTTTCCTATGCACGTGAGGCACTCTTATTCCATAAAGAGCGTATCATGCGCAGATGCCCTGGAAATGGGCACGTTCTGAGAAGTTTATTTTTTTTAAATATATCATTGATCGCTCTTGATCAATAAAATATTAATATGTTCCTCGGAGCCACTCGTTGTTGAAAATGAGTGGTTTCACTTGCCTTCAGCTTGAGCCAGAACAGCTCAGCTTTGCTTCGGTGTTCTCACTCCAGCTGAAGGCACGTGAAAACACTGCTTTCAGCAACAAGTGGCTCCGAGGGATGTAGTAACACATATACCAGCTTGAACGTCAGCGGTGAAAATTAAACCTATAGCTACATATGACAGTATCAAAAGCGTTAGAGATTGATACATTAGGTACTTACTTTGACAAAAATGAAAATACTGGGTTTGGTTTTCAAATGCCGATATTTTGTACAAGGTGCCTGCACCAAAAGGGTTTGACGCAAGTGACATCTTGCACCAAATGTTGCAGCAATCCTGATTTTTGAATACAGGCTGCACTGAAATAGGGATGCTGTGTGCCAAAATCACCCTGCACCACCCTTGTGCCAGAACTGGTGGTGCACCAGGATGTAATGGGGCTTGCACCATGGGGTGGGTGGAGGAGGTGCAGCGTATACTGCAATACTGCAGATCCTACTTGATCTCTGGCTTTTACCCCCTCTTTCCTATTGCTAGGGTTCCCTTGTGCCTATCCCATGCATTCTTACATTTTCCTACCATTTTTGCCCTGTACCATCTCTGCTCTGAGGCTGGTCCATGCATCCACTACCCTTTCCATGAAAAAATACTTCCTCACATTACCCCTGAGTCTACCCCTCCTCCCCAGCCTCATATCATGACCCCTTGTTCTTGAACATCTTTTTTTCCGAAAGAGGCTACCCTCTTGTACCCTATTTATGCCCTTGCGGTATTTGTAGGTCTCAATCATATCCCCCTCTCTCTCCTCTCTTCCAGAGTATACATATTGAGGTTCTCTAGTCTCTCCTTATATGAAAAACAAGACCAGTATCTTTAAAACTTAACGTCAAAATTAAAAAAAATAAAATAAAAACAGGTGCATACCAGCAGCAAATGTTCGGCATTGAAAAATGCTTGTTGTTGCTCTGCTCTGCATCGTCTGCAGACTATCCCTATCCTTCTGAGGTGAGGACTCCAGAACTGGGTGCAGTACTGCAGGTGTGGCTTCACTGAGGATCTATATAGGTGTAACCCCCCCCCCCACAAATGGGGTTCCCAAAAAGTCTTCCTTGAGCTTGCCTACATGCTCACTGCCAGGCTGGTGTCCTGCGATTTAGCAGTTTAAATGTGATTACCAGAGCTTGTATAGCCTCTGTGTACTGTGTCTTTAAGAGCTGCTTGACTTGCAGCATAAGTAATCTGAGATGGAGCTCTGTTGAAAGATGTAACTATTTGCTGAACACCATTTAGAATGATAATGATAATATAGTTTGTCTAACCTGCTTTCTTTGTAGCAAGGATTGTTTTGTTTGTCTCCACTATCTTGGTCCTGGACTGCAAATTGGACCAATCAGTTCTGGTGGGACCTAAAATGTAGCCGGACTACAGGAGCTATCTGAATTCAAAATCTCTAGGAACTGTGGTTTGAGTTTTTGCACCTTTTTTGCAACTGAAGGGGGAGCTCTTGCTTTGACTGACAGCCAAATCAGCCAACCAAATCTTTTGGATCTTGGGGAAGTCCCGGGCTGCTTGCAGTTTTCAGTTTAGTTCTGAGCTGGAAGCTCAAGAAGAAGGAGCTGAAGTAATTTTGGGCAGAAATCCTGAGTGGATTCACATGGGAAAACTGTGAAAGGGCTGAGTTTTTGTCTGCATATCTGCTGCTGCTCCATGAGAGGGAGAGAAGAGAATTATTTTGGACTAAATCCAAGTTTATGTGACTAAAGTAAGCTACTGAAGTGGGCCAGACTCAACCTGAAGAAGACCGAATATTTTTGCTGAATGCGATCGGCCTGTCAGGAGTTCCAGCTACCCCTAAGCTGTGTGTGCAGAGACTTTACGATTGTGCCTGGGGAGCACTTTGTCTGGTACAGTAGAATTCCTGTACATGTAAATGTGTTATTTGCTGCTAGTGGGTCATGAGTTAGTTCCCCACTGTGTGAACTGTGTTCTGCTTGCTGGAAGCTGTATCCAGCCCAAAACGGACTGCATCCGAATTTGTCATCGTGCGGTCTGGACTTTGCCAGACTGGCCCAGCCAGACTACCCGCTGCACAGAGAAGCCATCGACGAGAGACCTGCCTGGGGATCAGCCCCCCTGCTCCACGCTTGAACAGGAATGACACCTCTGTGACTTGTGTGGGCCCTGCTTCTGCTGGCATTCCAGATCAACCACCTGCGGTCCCCGATTTTTGTCCAGCCTGTGTCCAGTCTTGGGTATCATGAGTAAATACCAGGGTAGCTCCCAGCACCAACAGCTTAATCTGAGTGTGTCATCTGATTGTCTTGTTGTTTCGTTTCCTTTATGAACTGAGCCCTCTGGCACCGGATTACAAATATTGTGTACTGTGCATGTTGTGTTTTCCATCACAGGGCCCCAACCAGCTACAACCCCAGGCAACTGTCCTGGCTAGCCCATCTCTTCTCTACCTGGGTACCCAGAGGTGGACTGTGTGAGGGGACTCAAAGTGCATGGATAACTGCTTGATTGATATAACCTTTAAGCTAATTAACCTGATTTTGCCACTCCCTTTGTTCAAGTCCCCTGAATAAATCAGATCTAACTTCTTCTGCATGTAATCTGATTGTGGTTCCAGTTTGTGCTCAAAGTACTGAACTGTTGCTATTTGCTGTGCATAACATTGTTTTACAGGGGGTCCCCAGGGTCGAGTCAGAGGAACCAGCCCTGGTGGTAAGTGCAAACAGTGTGGGTACTTGTGTGGTGTACCAGGGGTATTGTGAAAGTGATTATTGTACAGTGTTCAGGCCACTAGAGGGGAAAGAGGAGGGGGTTACAGGATCCCAGAGGGCTGTGCCCAGGTTAGCTTGACCACTACCAACCCTGACCTCTGGGTGGAGGCACCCGTTTCAGAACTCAGGCCCCTTAACCTGCTACTAGCCAAGCAGGCAGGGGTAGTAGCCCTTGGGATAGCGCCACCTAGGGGTTACATAGAGGAAGTATTACCTCACCCTTTGTGCTATCAATACCTCTCTGAGAAGCAAGAGTATGCAAATGATTTTCTGTATTTGCAATCAGGCTAAACAATTTATCACATCTAACTTACATTCAGTAAGGGTTTCTATATTTGAAATTGACTCCACACTCCTCATGTCTGCTCCTAGGCCAGAAATGATGCATGAGACACTTTTTGGATATTTTCCAGAATTTTTCCTGATCCTGCCTAGTTAATGTGGAGCGCCATATATAGGACACCCATATTCCAACAAGGAGCAGACCATTTCTGTGGATGCAACTACATATGTTTTCAGTGTTCACGCCTGCTGTTTTCTTCTTGTCTATTGTTTTTCCCCCTGCCCAGCTGCCAGTCTTGTAGGTATATACACTGGATCAGACATATACCCTGCATCAGGCTGAGGCTGTCACTCTGATGGTAGCTGGGTGTTTTTTTTGCTTTGTTTTTCTCCCATGCCTCCCTCTGTCCTGTGGCATACGCAGTTGCCATATCGGCACCAAGGGGCCCCAGCGCACTGGGGGATGGAGGTGTAAGCTCCCTGGCTCTCCTGCAGGTGTCACTGTAACCCACTACCAACCCTCACCAAGAGGAGCTAGCACATTGCCACATGGAAGCTGTTCAATCCCAGGGCTTCTACCTGACGTGGCTCCCCGAGTCCATTAATGAGCCCAGATCACCTGTACGGTAGTGCAGTTTGCTTCTGTGGGACCCTTGGGGGAGCCTCTGCTATTTCAAGGACAATTATGGAATGAGTAGGGAAGAATGCTGGCTCCTGATTGGACAAAAGGTACTTTCAGTTGGGCCGTTATCCCAGCACAACAGTCCGGCTGAAAGTAGCTCAACAAAAATTTGTTTAAAAAATACATCCAATTTGCTAAAAAGGACATATTTCATAATCACAATAAGGCACTCCAGGGTGTGTGTTATAGAGGGTTAACGACCCTTCTTGGGTGGTGAAAACACTCAGCTTTGCCTCGTGCTTCAACCCACCCAAGGCAGGCTGTTATCCTACCATAATGCATTTCCTGTCATGCCTTATTGCTTAATTAAATATTATAATCTTTCGTTGGCTCTCGGGAAAATATTAACATGTTTCATCAATTTCAGACCTTTCAGGTAGTCTACTGTTCCCAAGATGATGTCAGACATGTCACCCATCAAGATCCCTTCCAGTCCACCTGCAGATATGCAAACGATGACTGGCACTGACCCTCTACACACCACCTTGGCCATCTGCTACCTGAATAACAGGAAGCAAGCCCTCTCATACTGTAGAAACAGCTTTTTCTGCAGTACCCTCACTCTCTGTCATTTAGACTGTGGTTGGCCAAGTAGCTGCGTGGAGGGTTTTAGATGATCACCATCTGCAGATCTGCTGGCAGACTGGGAAGGGATCTTGATGGGTGAATTAGAGCAGAGGGGGTGGTCGCTGCTGAGTGGGTAGGCTGAGGAGGGGGGTTATGAATATTATAATGAGGATTGCATGGGAGGTGGGTCTGACTGGACTATCTGGGATATTTTCTATTTGATTGGGGATCAAGGAGGTCATTAGACTATCAAAGAAATACCTGATATTATCTTGGGGATTGGGGGCACCACTAAATGGCCAAGGATATTTCTGATGTTATCTTGAGGATCAGATACGAAGGGTGTGGGTCATGCCAGTGTTTGGCATCACTGCTGCTGTGGGCAAGGATGGGGGAGTCACGCACCCCGTGCACAGTAACGGTAGGATTTTAGAAGCAGTAAACAGCACTGCCACACCATGGACTCTCATAAGTTCAAACCAAAATATTTTAATTAAGCCTTAGCTTGATTCTGTTTTAAAATGTAAATCCCACATACATGGCATTATTAGTGGAACCTTGCTCCTAGTGAAAGTGGAAGTGCTCCGCAAAATGTCAGGGTGCCCTGCTTGTGTCTCTCTTTGGTGCATCTGCACTAAACAGTGAAATACAATCCTTCTTGCAGCATCTCTGCTTTGAACTGCATTTCTGATCTCTCCATTGTCTAGTGTGTATCATAACTGGGGTGACTTGCATGCATTTTTGGGCCTCTTGTCTCTAAACTTTGAAGCAGACAGCTGCCAACCAGGTCTGACTGACGTGAAATCAGCAGCTGTACAAAAACGAGGTGTGTGAGAAGGCCAAAGTGCACCAGCAGTGCCCATGTCTATCAGACGCGCCTGAGTCCATGGGGGATGAGGCCACACCAGGAGATGCTGCCCATGGTGTCCCTAAATTTGGAAATTATTAATGATTGCTGTAAGCCTTGTCTCTAATTTGTGGATGGGAAGGCTGAGAGGTAGTCTAATACTTCAGCTGTAGTGCAGAAAGGGGTGGCTTTCCATGAGGCTTCCCTATCCATGCTTGCACTTCAGGAATTTCAAAAGGCACCTGACAAAATGGGAGCTGACAATCCTGCACTGTGATTGGCCAAAACAGGACATGTGCAGTGAAATAGTAAGAACACAACCCACAGTAAGGGACTTTATTGGCCCTGGAGCGATAATTTGTCTTTTTCTAATAATTTTATTACTTAAAATAATGCAAACAGATCCAAATAAACCCATTTTATAAGCACAGTAACATACCTGAGTGTTGTGGGCTGTAGTCTACTAGCAAAGGGTTGAGCTCGCTATGTCTGTAATTGCCAAATGGTCAGGAGAGGTGTGGAACTCTTATTTAGCAAGCAAAGAGGCACGGCCAAGCTCTGATTGGCGCTTCCTTGGAGCCAGGCTAAGTCCACTCCCTCGATGTCTTCTGTTTGATTGTGATGCTGAGGGATCTGCTCTGAGCCCCCTTCCTGCTCAGACTGACTCTGAGCCGAGGCTTAGACCTCTGGAGTCATTTTGGAGGGTGCCCAGGGTGTGTCATCATGTGGCTGTTCTTGAGGGTTTTCATTTGTCTGCCACCCCTCCGCCCCTACTGTTCAGGGTCTTAGCCGGTGTACACCCAGTCACCACCGGGCGTTAGTCATGCTCTGGGAGCTCATGGCTCTCCCACCCCAGAGGTGGAGAAGTGTCCACAGGATGCTCACCCAACCTGCCCCTGGCTGGCTATCTGACGCTTCCTGAACCCGGGTTACCAGCATCGCAAGCAGTAGTGCTACCCCTGCCTAAGCAAGCCAGCATCATATTGCCATATTACCAATGTAAAGAGTAGCTACCAGAGCTAGGAGGGGATCATCATGTCAGTGGTCAGGCTGAAACACAAATCAGGTGACTTATGAAACCAAGAAACCCTTTTAAATCGTGGAACGAGGAAAGGAGAAGTAAGAAAATAGGATGACTTTAAAATGATTTGCAGGCTCCTTGAGCAGCATTTGGGGGTATGCACTGGTTACTGTTTATTTTTGTTTGTCCTCTTCCAAACCCATTCTAAAGGTGGTAGAAGACACTTGGCTTTGCCTCATGCCTCCAACCCACCTATTGAAGGGATTTATTGGAGTACAAGCCCTTATCTCTCATATGCTGCTGCTTACATGAATTCTGCAAATGCACCGCAGAATATTTAAAGCTCTATGGCTTTTGTGGGTCCACCAGGCGTTGGCTTGTCATAAAAGCACAAGATTTTCAGAACGAGGCTATCCCGTGCTCAGATCCCACCATGCCCGCTGACTCATAGCATGACCTTGAGCAAGTCGCTAATCTCCCTGTGTGTCAGTCTAACAGTAAAACTAGGAGAAGACAGGATTGCACTGTGTGTTAATACAGTGTCTGGAGACAATCTTGGTGAAATAAGAGTGGTTTCACGTAGATTCTTAGAGTGAGAGAACAGCGAAGCGAAGCTACTCTGTGACTTTAAGAATGCAGAGGAGTCCGCTCTTAATTAACCAAAAGCGTCTCTGGACACGTAAGAGATCCAACAAGTACATCTTTTTTTTTTTGCTAAAAAATTCACTTATGGAACTTAAGTAAATCTGATCTGAAAAGCAGTTGTTGAATGATGTCTCAGTGTACACTGTTTTCAAACTCCCGCGCTATCATTCACCGTGTTTACATGCACACAGTTAGCCGGTAAGTGCAGCGTTACCTGTATATCCTATATTGATAACGCATTCATTGGAAGACATTGGTTTCCAGGAAACTGTGCTGTTTGCATGTAGGTTTGATTACTGAGATACACCTGAAAAAAATTCAGTTTCCCAGTAACCAAACTGCATGTAAATGCGACGACTGCCACTCCATTCTGCTGTAGCTTGAGCGGCTGTCATGGAATAACCTGAGAATGGGGGGGTCACAGCAGAACAGACAAGAGAAATCAGTTAGCAACACAAAGACAAAACCTGTTAAGCATGAGAGGCACTTTGCATAATGGGCACTAGGCATGATGTGGGCCGGGATGTGTGGAAAAGTCACGTAGCCCGCCTGTGTAGCTGTGCGCCTGTGGACAGGTGTGCACAAGCTGGTATTCACAACTGCCACCCACCTGTCCATGGCTTCCCCCCCCCAGCATGCAGGATGCCGCAGGCAACTGGGAGCAGAGTCGGAGACCCAGCCAGACATCCAATGGGATGCCTGGCATGGGTCCTGGAATGGATCCCTTGCACCAGATGGTGCGGGTCCAGGTGCGTGAATAGTGCACGCAGGTGCCCGGACTCATGAGGCATTGCCCCCTTGGCCTGAGCCCTTCTGGCAATGTGGGTCCCCGCCACACACCTGCACCCCACTAGCAGGACCCCGCTCGGAGGCCCCTATGCTGGCCCCTGAAACACATGTGCCCTGACACCAAAGGGGCACTACAGACCACTGGAACATGAGAGCCCATGCTCCATAAGGGCAATTATTGGATGGGCATGGGGTGAGAGGGGGTGTCGGTGCTGCAGGAAGGGGGGGGCCAATGAACCATGCATACTGGGGACAGGACTCCACTGTGGGGGTGCCATGATGCCATGTCCTGGGTGGGTGCCCATGTGTTGGGGTGGGCATTTGGCATGGATGGGGACTGGGGATGGGCACACCACCAAGGTGAGGGTCCATGACGGGGGTCCACATGGGCTGCGTTGTGCAGGCACTCACTCAGTCAGCTGCTCCAGCCCTCCTCAGCTGCCTAGTGGGCTGGGGAAGCATGGAGGATTGCTTTCTGGTCCCATCGTGTCCAGCGGATGGAGTCCATGGGGGTGCCCAGTGGGTTCTGGCAAGGTCCTGGCTGCCATAACCTGCACCCATCTCCGCACCCATGTGGCCAGCACTACTCAGTTTAGTGCATACCGTGTGGTGCTGGCATGCTCCCAGAATGCCCCTGGTGTGGTGCAGTCTGCGGACATGGGGGCTTGGGTGTGTTGGGTCTGCGCGCCCTCTGTTTGTGTATCCCACGCGGGGGGGCACAATGGGCACTGAGTGGCTACACACCCAGGATACACAGCGCATAGCCACTATGCCCAATCATACATAGGGCCCAATGTGAGTGTCTTTTGCTGCATGCAGTGGTGTTACCTGATTGGCTAATGTCTATCGAAGGATTTGTAATGAAGGCAAGATATTGCATCTCAGCTGGGTCATCATACATAAGAAACTTGTACTGTATCCCACTCAAAAACATCCAGACCCCAGCCAAAGGCATGCATAGAGTTTTTTTTTTAATTAAACCTGGCAGCCCTTCCATTGAGCTCTCTGACTGGTTTACATCAAGCACTACCACAGTGTATGACACCTCAAAAACGTTTTGTCTAGATTCATAAAACCAACATTTCATCTTTTTAAAAATAAGCACTGGCTTCAGAAGTGAGTGGAAATATTTCTTGAAGTCCTAAATGGTTTCAGTTTCCAGACCATAAATTACTGCTGTTGTAATGCTCTCTGCTTCAGAGCCAACAGTAGTGATTGCTTCCCTTTAAATCAGTCCCACTAGCATGAATGTGCGTGTGCACACACAGCTGTTGGTTGCCAACTTGCCATATTTAATAAGCATTGGCCACAGTATAATGCGACTCTACACAATGATTAAAGTGAGGCGCCTTCCTTTGCGGGAGACATTGCTGTTTTTAACTACTTATCAAGAGTTACGTTTCCTTTTTCTTCAATTGAAAGTTTTATTGAATTTTAAGCAAGTATACAACCAAAAAGAGGCATATAGAAATTGCATCACAAACAAGGAAATATATAAACAAATCAACAGGATCTACAAAATTAAGGATACAAATTATACCAACAGTTAGAAAACCAGTCTATGTTGAAATACAATATCCTCATCAGGTAACTGTAGAAGCATTTTTAAATTAAAGACTGGTTCCCATATTGCCTTTAACAGGTCTCCTTTATTTAACAGTTGGAAGCTAATGCACTCATTATTGGCTATGGTTCCTAAGGAATTGAATAGTTCCCTAATTCCAGGTATCCTAGTTTCTTTTCAGTTCTAGAAGAGTAATCTTTTATAAGCCAAAGCCAAGGACAGAATCCAAAGTTAATGAAATCTGTATAGGTGTAAAAGTAGGGTGGTATCATCTCCCCCAAAAATGAGGGGCAAAAAATATATATTTCTAGAAGTTCCTGACATACAGAATGAATTTCTTTCCATCCTGATATTATTTTGGGACAAAACCAAAAAAGTGCCCTAAAGAAGCTTATGGTGCCCCACATTTCCAACATACATGTTGGGTCTCTTTATCAATTCTATTTAACCGTTGTGGAGAACAATAGTATCTATGAAGAAGTTTGAATTGAATGAGTCTCCCATTAACCCTTGCTGTGCTGTGGACTGATATATCAGTCCAAAATTCCTATACGTTTTAATTCTGTCGGCAGCCTAAGGATGAACTTCCCTACTACATTTATGGGTATTTTTCCATGTGCTTTACCACATGTGCTCTAAAATGCTTATCCTAAGGTCTGACTCCCATGCAGTCTTGGCAGTTAAAGTTATTGACATATCGCAGTCTGAGATTACTTTGTAGAGTAAATTAAATCCTTTTCTTAGATGGGTAAGCTCCAGACTCTGAAGCCATCTGGATTCAGCTGAGGAGTCATATAATGGCTGATTGTTGTATTACTGTATTTAATTCTGTCACATAATTGAAGATACAACCAGAAATGGAGACTAGAAATATGGTATTTTTTTAAACTCCATAAAGGACAACAGTACTTTGGTGTTCATGTCTAGTAAGTTATATAGGCTTATATCACACACACACACACACACACACACACTTGCATACATATTCATGCAATGGTCAAGCCTTCTTGAAGTATTACAGTGCCACTCCACAGAATGACGCACAGTATCAAAGTTTCAGCCAGTGACATATTTCAGGATACTACAGGAACCAATGTAATCCAATAGTAATTACTCAAGTCACACAGGAAACTGCAACAGCTAATTATGGAGTACTTTATCCTTGCTGGCAGCACAGCACATACAAGAGTACCAATACCCTTCCTAATCTATTTGTTCTGATACTTGGCCATGGCAGATTGTACAGGAAAAGGTAGGGAGAGGTGTGGCTCTTTTCTTATCAACTGCTCCCAGCCACTTGGGAACACCATTCTGAGTGTACTTCATCGATGTGAGACAAGGATCAGGGATGGGGTGGAGTTGGGGGGTGGCTCTTTGCAAAAAAAGAAAGGAACAGCAGGACCTAGTCCATATTGCCAAGGGATACATCAGGAACCAACAAGAGAAAACCTTGCACTCATTGCCATGAGCAGTACAAAGGACAAGACACAAAAGCAAAAATGCTAGTTCAAAACATTAATACATACTCACATTACACAGATAAAATGCTGGGCTTCTAGCAAGGGTGCATTCCCACAATGTGCCAGTAACCATTTTGCTGGCATGTTGTGGGAATGCACCTTTGCTAGAAGCCCAGCATTTTATCTGTATAATGTGAGTATACATTAAAGTTTTAAACTAGCATTTTTGACTTGTGTATACAGTGCAATCTCGATCTAATGAACCCCCATTATCTGGCCATCCCTATCTAACGGACTGGTAGCATGTCTCCCAAGTGAATACTTTCTGAATGTTTTAATCCCAGTTTTATGGACTCCCTATTATCTGAACTAATTTCATGTCTCCCAAGCAGTCTGTGTAATTGAGATTGTACTGTATTATCTTTTGCACCCTGCTCATGGCATTGTGAGTGTGAGGCTTTCTTCTGTTGTCAGCTTAGCATTTCTTACTTTACACACCACATTACCTAGGGACAACCCTTTCTTTGCTTTTTTGGTACCTCAGGAACTAGAAAGAATGTGACATTTGACAATACCGTTCTCATTTGAAACAATGTTGTTGGGTATGTGTAGAGGGATCCGTCCACCACCTCACACAGTTCTGATCTTGCAACTGTTGGTGTTGGAAATCAAGGGTATTACTATTAACTGGCTGCCTCGATAACCCCCGACCATCAGGACAGGTTATCCAGAAGCAAGTCTAACATTTGCATGGCAAAAATAACAGCAGATTCACGTTTAACTAGAGACAAATTCTGCTCCAATTGGCAGCCCTGGATCCTGTTTGAGCTGGGTTTCGGGGAGGGGGGTCATTCCATTGAGTCACAAAGTGAGTCATAGTGAGGGGGAATAACCTACCCAACTGACTTTGAATCATTTTTTTTTGTCAACTTTATTGCCAACACCCCAGGGCATCTCTCACATGTGCCCCTCCCAACCAGGGCACCTACTTCCCACCTGAAACCTCCCTGACTGGGAAATCAGGGACAGAGACACCTCACCCACTTCCATAGACCCCTGGCCAGAGATTCGGAAAATAAAATGTAAACTAAAAACAAAACCATGGGGCAACCAAATCATCAGTGCAAAAAGCAGGATTGTACTTAGTTTCTTGATTGTATTGCTATGTGTTATAGTTAGGGATGTAAGTTTGTCATGGATGAGGTTTTAATGACTCATTGTTTGTTCATGAAATCATTAGTAAACAGTAGTAAATGTGGCACTATCATCATTGCTACATTCTGATGACACTAGTGAAAGTCATGGAAGTCCTGAATAAAGATCAAACGTCATGGAATCAATGACGTGTATGACTGCCATGACAAACTGACATCCCTAGTTATAGGTGTGTTAAATAATACACTAGTACAGATGTCCGAAAGTTGGAAAAACTTTTTAATTTGTGCAAAATGAAATTAGTACAAAGTCTATCAAAAATAGTGAAGCAGATACTAATGAGTAGCACAGGTAATCCTCATCAATTGAAAATATCAATCAATCAATCAAAATCTTTATCCAGGTGGGCACCATTGAGCAAGGCTCATTTGCAAGGTGGACCTGGTCATGAATACATCAAAGTACAGTACAGAAGCAGGTATACAAAAAGCAATAATATACGAGGAAGGAAAAGTATATACAGCGTGTACAGTACAAGGCTGAAATAAAAAAAAAAAGCATTATTTTACAATTGAAGAAGTCAGCAGATGTACAATCAACTATGGGCATACAGGGGTTATAAGCAGAGATCTTTTGAGTGAGGCAGCCGACAACTACACATATAGGGGAAAGAGGCCGTGTATGGGGTGGCAGGTTAGAGAGGTAAAGAAGAGGAGGGATGTATTACCGACAACTGGGGTAAAAACTGGGCTAAAACCACAGAAAGTGACGATGGCTGTCATGTACTTGTTAATTATTATAATGACGGAGGAGGGGTAGATAATTGGGACACTACTATGGATGGGGTGGGACTTTAGCCAGGCTGGAGTGGACAGGGAAGGGTGGATGCAGCAAGAAGAGTTAATATCGAAAGAGTGAGAGCCAGGGGTGGAAACATGGTGAGCGTCAACAAAACAAAAACAAAACCGGCAGTGCTGTATAATGTTATTGTTTTAGCCCTGAGAATAAATGTGTGGCTTGTACTGAATTTGAATAAAATTGAGTTAAAAAAAAAAACAACAAGACCTTAACTGAGATCAGCAAGGTAAAGACAAAAACTAAAGTGGTATAGCATAGGACTTGAACTAAGGGGTCACCGTGAAATGGTGCTTAGGCTTATTCAAATCTCACTTATATAAAAAAAAAACAGAGCACACACTTTGTTACAAAAGTCATGACAAAAGATTGGATTTACCATACAAAGATAAACGTTTATTACTCATAATGTTACAGGATAAAAAAAAAACATGAAAAAATGTGCAATAACAGTGCAAATAGCTAAAAGCACCCTGCAGTCACAGAATCACTCAGCTGCATTTCGCACCCTCTGGGTCTCTTGATAAGTACCGAGACGGTGCAAAAAGTCATCAAGGGATTCTTTGGCTGCAGGGGAGTATCCCTTTTTTGCACTGTTATTGCACCATTTTTTGCACCTGTTTTTTTTTTTATTTTATTATTTTATCCTACGTCCTACTTGCAGGAGGGGATCGTCACACAGTGTTTTACAATCAGATGACTGCAAATATTGATATGGATGTTAAAGCCTCTCTAGGCTCCTGAAAAGTGTGCCTTCTTGCATCCTTTGGATCCCAGAACTCCTCATCTTTGATTTGTAAAGACTTTTACTAAAATAATTTTATTTTTTTTAAATGTAGTAACTGTGAAAGGCACACTGAACCAAGGCTTGTTTCCAGGTACATCTGGGGGAAGGGACTGGGGAATGGGAGTACAGACATATATAGTGCAAAAATATAGAGTACAAACTATTACATGCATAAGCAGGCTAAGTGAGGAGATTTCAGTAAGGAGCACGCCATCAAAAGAACAACAGTATGAAATTATGCACTGAATACAATGAACAGCATGAGGATTCAGTACATGGATACACAGACCAAAGCATGCTAGACTGCATATGTAAACCTTGCAGCAAATAGAGAGCAGGCAAGGGCATGGGAGAAACTGTATGAAAAAGGACAACAGGTTCAAGAGGAGGAGTGACAGGTGCAGGGAGAGCAGCAATGTGCCTTAAAGAGGGACTCTGGCCAACATTTCTGGCATCAGTGAATTCAGAATTTGGATCAGCATATCCTCAGTCAGGATCATGGCAAAAATCAGGGGCCAGATTCACAAAACATTGCCCTGGCGAAAACCCAGTTTGCATGGCAAAAAACGGGTTTTTTGCCAAATTGGTATTCATTAAAAACCGGTTTGCACCCTGAAACTGGGTTTGCACTGGGGTAAAGAGTGGAGGGGTCCACAATGTAAATGAAGGTGAGGGGACGTGCATATTGGCGCTGTCTGATTCTCATAATATTTGCTCATCACAAGGGCCTTCTTTGGGCCCCCTTGCACAGACCAATATCTTGCTTCAATCCTCCACAACCCTAGTGGTTGGTGGATGTACTTCGGCAGCCTCCCTCCCAATCACTGATTGCTGGCCATACAGGTAAAGACAAGCGTTTGTCAATGCCGAACGTTCGCTTGCAGGTATTTGCAGTGGTGTTTGGCACGTATGGTGCTTTACCCTAATGCCCTGTGCGATTGCTGGTATTTGCACAATAAATTTTCAGCATGACCTTTTTGTTACCCCCATTGTGCGCTACATAGGTGGAAACACATTTTGGGCAGGATGTGAAAAATGACAGCTGTACTGCTCATAAGGAAGTGTGGTAAAATGGCAATGTTGAAAATCTGGAGTGGAAATATTGAAAATCGCAAACCTCTGACGTCGTAGGGAACTGTGCAACGACTCATAGAACAGTCATTGTTGGGAATTTTTTCACCAAATTTTCAACATTGGCATTTTAAAACCTCTGCTAATGAACAGTGTCACTGTGATTTTCTTACTGTGTCCCATACATTGATTTCGCACACCGACTGCGCCATTGTGCACTATATGGGCGGAAACATGTTTTGGGCAGGATGTGAAAAATGACAGCTGCACTGCCCATAAGGAGGTGTGGTAAAATGGCAATGTTGAAAATGTGGAGTGAAAATATTGAAAATTCACAAACTTACGAGCGTGCATAGGAGCTGCGCAATGAACACTTGTAAAACAGTAATTTTTAGGAATTTTTTCACCAAATTTTCAACACAGCCATTTTAAGACCTCTGCTCATGAACAGTGTCACTGTGATTTTCTTAATGTGTCCCATACATTGAGTCCGCACACCGACTGCGCCATTGTGCGCTACATGGGCGGAAACACGTTTTGGGCAGGATGTGAAAAATGACAGCTATACTGCTCATAAGGAGGTGTGGTAAAATGGCAATGTTGAAAATCTGGATTGAAAATATTGAAAATTCACAAACTTACGAGCCTGCGTAGGAACTGCACAACACACGCTCGTAAAACAGTCATTTTTTGGAATTTTTGCACCAAATTTTCAACATGGGGTTTTTGGGACCCCTTCTCATGAATAATGTCACTGTCATGGCATTATTTGGGCCCAAAGGGTGATTTTGTGCAGTGACTGCTCAATCACCCTTCAGGCCTGAATAACGCCATGACAGTGACATCATTCATGAGAAGGGGTCACAAAAATCCCATGTTGAAAATTTGATGCAAAAATTCCAAAAAAAATGCCTGAGATATGCAATAAAGTTGAAAAACCCCTATCTAGACCATTATACAGCTTACCGGCATTTCCTCAGTTCACGGTCGGCTTTGAAGAGTGCAGACATGTTCCCGTCCACAAGATCATTGCACCGAGCTCCAGAGGTAAGTTTGGGGTGAGGGTGTGTGGGGAGGCTGGGTGCACAGTGGGTGGGTGGGTCGGGTTGTGGAGGGGGACGGGAGAAGTGCCGTGGGACCGTTTTTACTTTACAGGTGGAAAAAAAAAAAGACTATGGGGACGTTTGCCATGCTGGGGTGGGCTCCCAGCATGGCAGAAGAAGATGGCTGGGGCGTGGAGCCGACGGGGATTGGGCACCCCGTCGGCTGACAAAGCAGGAGGTTTGCCACGCTGGGGTGGGCCCCCAGCATGGCAGAAGATGGCTGGGGTCGAGGAGCCGACGGGGATTGGCACCCCCATCGGCAGACAACGCTGGATGTTTGCCATGCTGGGGTGGGCTCCCAGCATGGCAGAAGGATGGCTTGGGCGTGGAGCCGACGGGGATTGGGCACCCCATCGGCAGATGACGGTGACATTTTCCACACTGGGGTGGGCTCCAGTGTGGCACCAAAGCTTTGGGGGCGTGAGGCTACCAGTGCTGTGTATGACAGCAGTGGTTTTTTGAAGCGAAGACCACCGCTGTCATACTACAGCTCCTGCACCCATTGGTGCAGGACTGCCACACCTGCTCAATGGAGCAGTGGATTGAACAGGAGAGGCACACCTCCAAAGTGTGCTACTCTCCCAAAATGTTCCTTGCGCATGCGCACAAGTGAACGTAAAAAGAAAAAAAAAATTCCCTGGAGGTAGTGGTTCCCTCCTCCCCAATCTCTGATTGCCAGCCCTATAGTTAAAAAAATAAAGTATTCCCTGGTGGTAGTGGTCCCTACCCCCCCGATCGCCAATTGCTGGCCCTATAGTTAAAAAAAACCAACTAAAGTATTCCCTGGTGGTAGTGGTCCCCCCCCCGATCGCCAATTGCTGGCCCTATAGTTAAAAAAAACAAACTAAAGTATTTCCTGGTGGTAGTGGTCCCCCCTCCCCCGATTGCTGATCATCATCACTGTAGTTAAAAAAAAAAAAACTAAAGTATTCCCTGGTGGTAGTGGCTCCCCCACCTCCCTGATCACCAGTCACCAGCCCTATAGTTAAACAAGCATTTGTCAATGCTGAATGTTTGCTTGCTGGTTTTGACATTGTTAGTGCGAATGAGTATAGAATTATGTACGTGTAAGTACTTCTGTGGCCCTATCAGAATTAATGACAAATTGTCCTGCATTTCTGTCTCCTTTTAAAAGTATAATATTTTACAACATCTTGCAAAAAGTAGTGTGACAGGGAGCAGGCAAGTGCTTAATTACAGGAAATGCAAGTACTTGCAAATTGGACTGTGTGTAGTGCAGCGCAATTGTTAATGGAGTTCTGCTGTGATTGCATCCTGCCCTGGGTTGGGGAAGGGGGAAGGGGCTCAGGAAATGCAAATATCACAGGTAGAGCATAGAAAAGAAGCAGAACAATGAAATATTCTCCAGCACCCATAAATCCAGTATGCTTTATGAGAAGCTTAGTTTCTGACTGAAATAATATGTTATACTAAGTATCAAGAGCTGCAAGAAGGTTGGTAAGTATGTTACAGTGTTGCACATTGTTTCTGTAAGGAACTGATAAAAGGTAGACAGATTGTGTAGCAACAACATTGCAACTCCTGGTAACAGTGCTGCACAATCTTTAGGTAACAATAGAGGAAAGTCACAGTTTTTTTTTTTTTTTTAGTACCGACTGATGTGCTACAGCATGACTGCAAAAAGCTATTGTGGATTCCTGGTGTGTTTTCAGATTTCTTTTTCTCACTTGTGTTACATCCAAATGAATAAAACAAGCAAGTAAAGCAAGTGTTCATGTATAGGTGTCAAGTACAAAGCAATAGCAGGCTACCACCTGTCTCCCCGTCCCTAGAAAAAGAAAGACGAGAGAGAAGTAGTACTAGGGGACAACAAAATGTCAGTCACATAAAGCCTACAAAATTATCTATTTACTTTTCCAGGTGGCTATGTTTACAGGGCAGTAAAAGAATGCTGAAAGAAATATTGGACTTCTGACATCCATGTCAGAGAAAGAGAGGGAGAGTGGCGATGAGATGGGGGTCCAGAAACCAGGACCAGGCTAGTTAGAGGGAGACAACAGGTTTTACTGGCATCAGTGTGACACTGTGTAAATGGTGAAGGACAGGCTGGCAAACTACATACTTGTAGTCACAGAAATCATAATTAAGACTTCCGGTGATGTCACCGTAATGGCGAGAGGCTGAATAGCTGAGCTCCCCAGAGATTACCCCCTAATATTGGTAACCCCCCCAAACAAGCGTACTTTAAAAGTAAATAAGTACATATGTGGCAAGCTCAGGATGGCAGGAAAACCCCCGAAAGCAAAGGGTTCCAGACAACTGCTCTCAGGAGGTAAAAATGAGACAAATGTTGTTGAGCAGATCACAAGAAGGCCTCGCGGCCCTACCAGCATGCAGACGATATGCCTCCGACTCATCTGTGGGCTTAGAGCAGGACGAAATGGACTCCAGTGAGGGCACAAAGCATACTTCACAAAAGATACTAACCACAGTGAACAAAATTGATAGTGACCTGGCAGACTTAAGGTAGGACATGCGCCTCCTAGATAAGAAAGTCTCTAAAAATGACGCTTGCCTGGAAGAACTGGCTGAAACACAGGAAAGCAATGATCGCCTGCTACTATACTTAATGCAAAGAGACCGAGAAATAAGTATGAAACTTGAGGACCTGGAGAACAGGTCTCAGCGTAATAACTTTCGAATACATGGGCTGATGGAAGGAGCTGAGGAAGGGTTTGCCACAGCAGCAGATTTTATCCAGCAGGTACTAAGATCCACGTTGGAAATCCCCTCGGATCTTGACTTTACGATTGACAGGGCACATCGATCATTAGTGCCCAAGCCAATAGATCCAGCACTGAGGCCGAGATCATTTGGGATTAGAATGCTGCATTTCCAAACAAAGGAGTGGATACTAAGGGAAGCCTGGTGACACAGGGACTTAAAATATAAAGAGATGGTAATTTACTTTGATCAAAACTTCTCGACGATGCTGCAGACGGAAAGATAGAGAACCAGAGGAATAATTAAGGAACTAAAAGTGAAAAAGGGAACTGAAGCACAACTACTATATCCATCTAGATTGAAAATACTGGAGGAAAATGGTACAAGGATCTTTCCTACACTGCTTGATGTGGTCCCGTATTTGAAGAACTTAGAGATTACGGTACCAGACTTAGCATATGAAATGATGGAAAAACAACTGAGGGCAAGTGCATGGAGCATTGTGACCAGAGGCAAGAACAAGAACAGAGGGGCTCCCTTTTCTTACCCAAAATCTACACTGGGAGATATTGCAAAATTATTGCAGAGAGCATAGAAAAGAAGCAAATTGGCAGACACGAGTAGATGGGATGTGTCACCATCAAAGGACTGAGGGCAATAACGGTTTTAACTGTGGCATCTGTGGTTACGTTTTTTTCCACCATAAGCTACAGAGAGAGATATGGAGAACTGTTTGAGAACTTTATATGACACTCTGACTAAAATAGTAAAATGAGATGGGGGAAATAAAAAGGAGAGATTTCAGGGCGGGAGGAGGATGTGGGAGGGGGAAAGGGCTGAGTCACACTATCTTTCGAAAAGATGCAGTTGGGCGGAGCCAAGGTGGAGAGGCCTGCAGGAGGCTTTAGGGTTTGAGCCTCACAGAGTGAGGAAACAAAATGTTATGCTGGTGATCGCTATTTTTCAGGCTTTCGTCAACCTGTACATGGAGGGAGGGGGAGGAGAGATGGAAAGTAAGAGAAGAGAGGGATCTTTGGCTCCTAAATTGATTAAAAAAAAGGACTTTCATTCCGGGGTTAAGTAAACTGGGCTGGAATATGAATGATAAGTATTGGAGGGGGGAACTAAAAGGGTATGTACTATTAGATAATAGTTGAGGCGGTAGTCTCGCGGGGGGAGAGCACAGTTTTTCTTTTTCTCTCTCGCACCAAGGGGCATCTACAACTAAGAGAAACTTGTTAGCAGGCTATACCTATAACACCCCATAAACATCGGAGGGGCATAATAAGTGGTCACAGAGGTGACTAATAATTTCCTTGGAAGTCAAAGGCATTCAGCTAAGAGCTAGTTACATAGTTAACACAGTTTAGTATGATATACAAATGTTGAGTTTAATAATGTACAAGTTTTATTTGTTTTTTCGACGTTGTTTCTTTCCACTTAATACAAAGAAGCAAAGTCAGATCTTGATGGCGTTTGAAGAAAGAGGGGGAGGTACATGGCAGCCTGGCCAAATTTCTGTAATCTGGATCCCTGGTAAAACTTTTTACCTGAATATGGCCTCTTTAAATATAATCTCATATAATGATAATGGTATTAATTCACCCATAAAAAGAACCAGATTACTTGTGGAATTGAAGAGATTGGACTGCGATGTAGCTCTCCTGCAAGAGACCCATCTCTCGGATTCAGAGCATTTAAAACTCAGGAGAGCTTGGGTAGGGAGAGTGGAAGTTGTGGCATGTGGGAAGGTTAAAAAAGCAGGGGTGGCTATTTTGGTGAAAAGAAATTGTCCCTTAAACATACAGGAAGTGGATAAGGCATTTGAGGGGAGATACATCAGGGTCACGGGAATGATTCAGGATCAAGTGATACATATAGTTAATATATATGTAAATAGGAACAGGAACAGATAAGTTCCATTTGGAAGTCTTCCAGAAGATTGCAGACCTCTCTACGGGAATTTTGATATGGGGGGGGAGACTTTATTGTGGTCCCATGTCCGACAATGGATTGATCAGGAGGGCAAGCATGCTCCCCAAAACCGGTAGATAAAAAATTTAAAGCCAGGCTAGAGGAAGGCGGGTTGGTGGATGTATGGAGATACCAGCATGCAGGGGAAAAAGACTACATTTGTTTCTCTGCAGCCAACAAATCTTACTCGCGGATAGATTTTATATTGACCCATAGGGTCAATATTCATTACTTTACATCATCTAAGATAGGTTCATTTACTTTATCAGATCATGCTCCGATCATGGTTAAAGTGGTGTGGTCGACAGATCCCAGACATACCTGCTGGAGACTGAATGTCTCACTACTTAATGAAAAGTCAGCAGTAAAGCAAATTGAGCAGGCCATTGGCAATTTAGCTATCGATTACCTGATCTCGGATTGCTCTCCCCTTCTCTGGTGGGACACTATGAAGGTGCTAGTAAGAGGGCAATTAATTAGTTTGGCATCAGCAAAAAAAAACTTAGGGAAAAAAGAGGAATGAGTTATTAAAAACCATAGAAGAGCTGGAAAAGGTACATAAAAGCCACCACAAAGGGAAAGGAGAAGGAACTTTAAAAGAATTACTCAAAAAAAGGGAGGAATTAAAAGCGGAAGGTATTCTAAGATTTGCAAATCAAAAGTACTATTGGGGGGGAGGGCAATTAAACTATTGACTTTTCAGTTGAGAAAAGAGCAAGCGAACAGATATAGTCCATTTATTTTAGATAACGCTAAAGATAAAAGAAAATGGGTAAAACTAAATGATATAGCCACAGTATTTAAAGAATATTACAAATTATTGTATACAGAAAACAGAAACCCGCAGCAAGTTAAAAGGGACACAGTGGAATTTTTAAAGGCCATGGATTTCCCCAAATTGACCCCAGAAATAAAGAGCTGTCCGCTCCTACAACAGAGAAGGAGGATCGAGGGGTTATCATGAACCTTCCGACTGGTAAATCACCGGGCCCAGATGGGCTGCCTGCCGAATTTTTCAAAAAACTGAAGAATTCCTTAATTCCGAAACTGACTGCTGTCATGAATACGGTCTTGGAGGAGAATAAAATTCCCTCTTCCTGGCAGGACGTAATCATTGCAGTACTCCCTAAACCAGGCAAGCCCCCCGCATGCTGTGAGTCATTCCGACCCATATCCCTGTTGAATCAGGATTTTAAAATATGGACTAAGATCCTGGCCAACTGAATTCAGAAGCATATTGGGACCCTAATTCACCCAGACCAAATGGGTTTTATTCCCCGTAGACATTTATCTGATAATATCAGAAGACTCCTCAATATAATTAGCAATGAGAGCAAACCATCATTACCTCAAGTAGCGATTTTTTTTTTTTTTTTTGGAAGCAGAAAAAGCCTTCGATCAGCTGAATTGGGCATATTTATAGGAGGTACTTCTTCATATGGGCTTTGAAGGCTCTTTTATGCAGTGGATTATGGCAGCATATCAAAATCCCATGGCTAGGGTTCGGGTCAATGGCACAATGTCGGAGGGGTTTACAATTGAAAGGGGCACTAGGCAAGGCTGCCCATTATCCCCGCTATTGTTTGCCATTGTGATGGAACCCCTTGCCCAAGCAATTAGGATGAGAAAAGATATTAAAGGAATTCAGGTTGGGGCAAAGTAAATAAAATATCCTTATATGACGACGATACCCTGATTTATTTATCAGATCCAGATACGTCGATTCCCCAAGTGTTGAAATTACTTAAATTTTTCGGTAAAATATCGGGTTTCAAAATAAACAAAGATAAATCTGAAATCATGTTAATTGAGGGAGCTCCATCTACAACACTCCAGGGAGGGATCCCATTTAAATGGGTGAAAGAGAAAATTAGGTATTTGGGAATGCAGATCCCAACCAGGATCTCCAAATTATACCAACTGAATTATGGGTTACTTCAAAGGAAGATCTTTGAAGATATAAACAGATGGCAAACACTTCCTTTGACTTTTACGAATAGGATTGACACAGTCAATGTTAATGTGTTACCCAGATACCTATTTTTATTTGCAAATTTACCTATCCCTTTTCCTCATAAAGATTGGAAGGAACTTGGACATAAACTTTCTAGATTTTATTTGGGCAGGGAGAAAGCCAAGAAAAGATTGAGCTTCTCACGGTAGATAAGAGCAAAGGGGGGAGAGGGAAACCCAATTTTTATAACTATTACAGAGCAGCACAAGTTCTCCCAATCCTTAAAATACTAAACGCAGATCAAAGTGGGGGTTGGTACTTAATGGAAACAGAGGCCCACCCTACGGTACCTTTAAAATTATTACCATGGATAGCCTGTCAGCCAGACGTTAAACTAATCGAGAACAGATGGACCAAACATTCAATAAAGCTCTGGTTAGACACACAGCAATGGTGGGAGATCCTGAGTCCAGTCTGGGAATATATCCCTTTAAATCATCTCCCTGGGTTCCCCACCAGTCAAGGGGATGGCTGCTTTTCCAGGTAGAGAGGGGCGGGGTTGAATAATCTTACTCAGTTTATAGAGAGAGAAGAGGTCAAATCATTTGCTGACCTGCACAGAGAATATAACCTCTCAAGAACAGACTTTTTTAAATACTTACAATGTAGGCACTACATCACCACTATGGTAGCGGTGGAAGTCCTAAAAACTCGTCCTCCTACCCCCTTAATAGTCACCCACCAAAAAAGTCACTTAGCTGACCAGAAAAGATACATTTCACTCATATATAAGGCTCTACAAGAAGATGTGGGGAAAGTACAAGTGGCTAAAATAGAGAATGAGTGGCAAAAGGAACTGAACACTATAATAACTGAAGTGGAATGGGGCAAAATCTGGGGGTTCTCTAAAACCACAGGCTCTCCTGGGTGGAAAGAATTTAAGTGGAAGGTCACCTCTAGGTATTTTATTACTCCAGTGGTCTCTGCACACTATACTATTCCTACAGATTTATGTTGGAGGGGATGTGGGAAAAGGAGGACATATACACACATTTTCTGTGATTGTCCTCTGGATTAGAGACTTTTGACATAAAATTATGCAGGCTTTATAAAACATTTTTCATCTTAAGGAAAATCTCTCAGTTGTTAATATGATATTAACTTTGACCCCAAAGGAAATTAGAACAAAGAACCAAAAATACTTATTTTATATCCTGGTAACCGCAGCCCTTAAGGTTATCACCCAGCAACAATTAAAAAAAATTTCACTGACCAAAGGTATGTGGAAAAGTAATATTAAGAAAATTAAAATCATGGAGGCGGTCACCGCACAGTTAAATCTCAGAGTGGATCAATTTAATGTGAGGTAGTTACCATTTTATGATTATATTGAAGATACTGAGGGAATTTCAGTTCTAGAACAGTTTCTTCAGAACTGAGGGGCACAATCCAAGAGATGGGTCATCAACTGATAGTAAGGAGATAAGGGTGAGAAAAATTAAAGGTAACATAAGACCTGAGCAAGTAAGCTTTGGGTGAAGAGAGAGACTAAGCGGTTAAGAATGAAATCCATTGTAAAAGAAAATAGTAACTGAAGCCAGTACATTGGAAAGCAATTATTGTGAGGAAAAAAGATCTGTACTGTATAAATAAGCTGATTAATTGCTATAATATGGTGATGTATTGAGAATGGAATTCTGCCAAAGATGTATCAGTATGATAAACTATAAATAAAAAACTAAGTAAAAAAAAAAAAAAGAAATCATAATTAAAACTGTAGCTGTAAATGAGCATGGAACTTCCATCAGACAGATCTGGGTTTGAATCCCACATTATACCACTTGCATACCTGGGCATGCAAGTGGCAGATTGCCTCTGAGCTGTTCACTTAACTTTTTTGCCTCTGAACAAGTCACTTAAGAGCCCCAGTGCTCCCAGGTCACCCCTGAAAACAAGCACATATGCCTAGTGGGCCCTATCTGGTTAACAAAGAATTATATAAATAAATACAAAATGTGTAGAATAATTCCACAGAGACAGACATGCATTGTAATAGTTCATTTTTTTGTTTATTTATTTAGTTTTGGTTGACCAGGTAAGTGCACTAGACAAATTCTGCCTATTTTCAGGCATGACCCGGAGGAGGGGGATACAGATGAATGCCAACTGACCTTGAACCCAGATTAAGCTGTTGGTGGTATTTTCAGTGAATGGGGGAAATTTGGCCAGAACACTTTTTGAGAAGTGCTATGGGATCTTTAGCATCCACCTGAGCTACCACCAGAACAGGCAGATGGGACCTCGGTTTAACGTCTCATCCGGAAGATGGCACCTCAGGAGTGCAGCACCCCCCTCACGCTGCACTGCAGTGTCAGTAGTGGGATATTAACCCAAGTGCCTGGTATGAGGATAGAACCCACAGCCTTCTGATCTCCTGGCCTCAGCGGCAAGTGTGCTACCTGCTGAGCCACTGACACTGCACATTGGAAGGTATCTGTGAATGGCAGTAACATACTTGGCAGCTTACTCCTTGCAGAACAGGTGGAAACTGTATGATGGGTTACTACAAGAGGTTTAAGTATCAGTAGGATGTTGAGTTTATCACTAGGTGCTGCTGAGCATTGCTGGGGGAGGAGTGATTACTTCTGTCAGATGGGTCCCCAGGAGCAGGGGTGGGGGTGGGGTGGGGGAAAAGCCATATGATGGGTCCTTACAAGATGTCAAAGTACCACTGAGCTGGGAGCCTGTTGAGTGATGATCGTGGTACTCCTTGCAAAGTGGCATCCCCAGAGAGAATTAAATTATTTATTTATTTATTTTAAACTTTGTTTATGCACCTCTTGTGTGGCAGGGATGGTGCCCTATCCCCCTGTCAGCCCTGTCATGGACCCTCAACACTCCCACGACCTGGCCTCCACCTCAGCTGCAGGGATGGGGAGGACTGGGGTTTGCCCCCACAGAGGGCTCACCCAGAGGGGAATGAGGGGGGGAGATCAAGATCACCATTGAGCACCTGCTGCCCTGACTTATGCTGGGCTTTGTTCAGGCCAGAGGGAGCGGGAGTCCATCAGGGGCTTCCTTGTGTATGCACAAGAGAGGATTTCTACTTGGATGCCCCTGGAGGCATGGATTTGCAATGACATCCAGCATGCGATGGGCACGCTTCCACATCTGCCTGCATGATGTTTGCCACCACCTCAAGTTGATTCGAGGTGTTCTCTGGCTGCAGCAACCCCCAGCCTCCATTGGGAGTTGCCAAATGCTGGGGATCCATACCCCTCCTCGGACAGGAGAACAGTCCTCCGGACTCTCGATCCTCTCCTCCCCCTCCAACCCATGATAACCCAAGTAGGCTCCCAAACCCAGGTCACAGGCATGGCACGAGGTAAGGTGTCCAGTGCCTCAGCCCTCAGCACCACTGGGCCAGCCCATTTATTGATTTATTGATTGCTTGATTTTTTTTTTTTTTTTAATAATGCATTAAGCTACAGAATAGTCCTCAAGCAACAAGTGCCCATTTGCAAGATCAACCTACAGTAAGTCGGCACAATAACACAGAGAGTGAAGGAAGGGAGAACAGAAAGCTGGTTAGCATATCTTTGGATCCTGCCTAGCACAGCTGGGTGGGAGGAGGGTGCTCACAGCAATGTCATGACCCACTGCTGGGTCAGTAGTGGATGACAAGTTATGCTTATTAAATAACCCCCTTCCACTAGGTATATGGTAAAGCTCTCTAAGGATTGTGATACTTTGCCTTTAAACCTTCAAGTGGGTGGTCTCAGATCTGGTGTTACTGTGCCATGGAAGTTGTCTGGACAGTGTCTTTACCTGGGAAAGCCCATTCTAGCACCTAAGTGACTGAGATAATACCATCCCCCCCAGGAACTAACTAGAGTAAACAATAACCAGCAATCCCACCCTACAATATACAATGTATAATAATGCAAAGGTGAGGTAAAATTAAAAGGACCATTCTTGAGGTAGCAGAGTCATGATTGAAGGTGGTCACCAAGAGAACTGGGTGCCAGAGACCAATGTGGTTCACTAAGAAGGTCAGAGAAGCTGGCCCACCAGCGCAGTGGTAGAGCTACCACTTGAGACACCAGCAACCTGGGTTTGGAAGCGAGCCTGGGTTGCTAGAGGGCCGACTGTGGAGTGGAGGATTGAGCACCCAGAGGGGCACTGTGCTCCTCTGGGGAGGGTGATCTGTGGGTCCTGTTGCTTTACCACCACCTGGGGAACCACGGGTGCAGGTGCAGTGGAATTGCAGAGTGAACGGCTGGGGAGGATGTTGACCGAGGTTTGGAACGGTGCCATATTCCTGCGTGCTCTCATCTCCTTGTATGCTGTCATCCTCTGGGGTAGGAGGCACTCAAATAAGGAAAATCCTCGCACTTGTGCCTGGAGATGGGCCCCAGGGCCTTAGCCATATGCCTAGACTTCTGGGGGAGCTCAGCTAGCACGCCTGATGCCCTTAATGGACTGGAGGGGGGATGACCCGGGATCCCCCTCCTCCATGCCCAGGGGATAAACCACAGCCAGATGGGGGTTGGTCCTCCGAAGCCTCCTGGAGATGCCTGGCGGAGCACTGGGAATCCCAGAGGATAGGAGCAGGTGCTGAGTAGAAGGAGCAAATAAACAGAATATATATATATATATATATATATATATATATATATTAAAAAGAAATTCAGGAGGCAGTGAGTGCTGAGAAAAGGTCTTCATCAGAAACAAGAAGTGGCAGAGGGATGAAGAACAGAGTGAGTACCAGGTGAAATCAAGGCAGGCCAAGAGGGCAGTGAGGGATGCAAAAGCAGACACAGCGCCGCATATCACGGAGGGGTGAAGGGTGAGAGAAAAAGCAGTTTTTTTAGATATATGAAGGAAAAAGAAAGACATGAGGAGGAATTATTAGAGGGAGCAGGGTAATAGAGGAGGACGTACTGAAGGCAGCTGTTCTTAATGACTACTTCTGCTCAATTTTCAAAGTACAGGACTGCGGACCTTTGCCACAAAGCAGAATAAAGGCTGCTGATAGAGATATCCCAGAAATGAGGCAGGGAATATTTGCAAGTGAAAGGATCAGAAAAGGGCTGGCAGCCCTGAAGATAGATAAGGCCTTTGGGCCAGATGGGATGCTCCAAGATTGCTCAGGGAACTGGCATCAGAACTGGCTGCTCTCTTGGCAGGGCTACTCAATAGCTTGAGTCAGGGTGGTTCTGAAAGACTGGAGGACAGGGTACGTAGTTCTGTTCCAGAAGGATGGGGACAAGTAGCAACTGGGTAACTACAGGCCTGTCAGTCTTACCTCTGTTGTGGGTGAACTGATGCAGACACTAGTCAAAGAATATATAGCTTGTTTAAACTAGTGAGGGGGAGAGTTAGAGTGGCAAGGTACTCATCCTTTTTCACAAACAAAAGGGAACTCTCCAGCCTCTCCCTATCAACCAATGAATTGGAATCCAGAACAATCAGGGTAAGGGGAAAATGAGGGGGCAGTGATAGATACTGGGAAATGATGTGCACCAATGATAGCAGTCTTGGTAACAAAATGTCAGAACGTTAGGCGATGGTCACAGAAGGGAGCATTGAACCCTTAATAGCAAATGGGACATGACCAAACCAGGGTACTCACTGTTCAGGAAGGACAGAGTAAAGCACAGAAGAGGTGGAAGAGTAGCACTGTATGTGAAAGAAGGGACAGGGCCAACTGAGATAGACAGCCTGTGGGATTCAAGAAAACAAGAAACTCTGTTAGCGCTGACAGGGAACAGGAAACAGGAAACCAGTCAGGATTGGGGTGGTCTTTAGACCACCAGATCAAGGGGCAGAAAATAGGGTTGATGCCTAGGAGGACATCCAAGTCTGGGGAGGTAGTGGGGGACTTTAATATGCCAGTCATAGACTGGAAAGTTGCAGTTGTGGCAAGTAAAGTGCTCCCTCCTTTATCCACTCCCTTTTATCAGTCACCCTCACTTACTACCTGTATGAGTTCCTGTCCCATTTTCCAGAAATGTTATCTCCCCTTTTAACTGCCACACTCTATTATCCACCACCCTCTTTTATCTGCAAACATTTAGGATGTACAGAGGCTGGCAGATAAGAGGGAGCACTTGACTATGAGTCATCTCCTGGAGTATGCATGCTAGGAGGCATTCCTAGCTCAGCTAGTCTAGTGTTCAACAAAGGAAGAGGTTCTGTTGGATCTGGAGCTCATCAACAGTGAGAGGATCCAAAATGTGGTAATCCAGGAGCCACATCATTCCAGCCACCACAGAACAGTGGCACTGGAGGTTCAGATAGGGGCTCCCAAGGGAGCAAATGGAGAAAGTGTATGGGGCTTTAAAAAGGCAGATTTCAATGGAATGATCTGGAGCTATTGGAAAGAAGCACATGGAGAAAAGTATTGGTAGAAAGAGTGGAGGAAACATGGGAAGAATTTTAAAAAGCAATGACTGAGGTGGCAAAAAGCTCAGTTGAGAAAGTGTCCAAAGGAAAAAGGGCAAGGGGCCCAATGTGGTTCATGGCCAAAATAAAGATGGCAGTAAGAGCCAGAAGGAGGGAATTACTGAAGTACAGAAGAAGCCACATGGGGAAGAATAGAGAGAAGTACAACAAAGGTAGCCAACAAGATGGTGAAGGAGGCCAAGGGAGAGACTGAACACAGGCTTGCGGTGGGACTGAAGGAAGGGTAAAAGGCATTCTTAGGTACAGTACATCTGGGAGAAGTGTGAGGTTAATGGAGGTATTGTGGGGCTGAAAAGTGAGGAAGGATGGGAGGAGGGGACAAAGGAAAAGCAGAGATACTGAATAAAAATGTTTGTTTCATCTTTACTAGGGAGAAGGATAGGCCACTATCAAAATGTGGGTTAACAGCGGAAGACTGGAAAGCAAGTGTTCAGCTAGCATGGCTAGAATAACAAGGAGTAGGATGTCCAAGAAGGTTGAAGGTAAATAAATTTAATGGGATCTGACAGCTTACAACTAAGAATGCTTAAGAAGGTAGTAGAGGTGATAGCTGGACCACTTGCAGGCATATTCAGCTGCTCATTGGACACTGGAAGGTGGTTCCTAGGGACTGGAGAACAGGAGATGTGGTCCCACTATACAAGAGTGGAACAAAAGGATGAGCCAGGGAATTATACTAACATACATACTAACATATTAAAAGGTCAGTAGAATAGGTCTAACAGTCTTTAGAGTCTGCTTGATTTTCAGCACCCGCACTGAGGGCTCATTTTGGTGTCCTCCCCTCCCCTTCCCCTTGGGTTATACTGTCCCCAGTTGCAGATGTACCAGCTGCATTGGATATGGTCAGATTTACCCTCCCCCTATACCTGCCCCTTCCCCTCTTAAACCCGGTCACAGTTTCCACCTCTTCCAGCTCCCTGGGCAGTGCATTCCATGGCTCCACCACCCTTTCAGAGAAGAAAACACCTCCTCCTCTTCCCCTCTGAGCCTGCCCCCTTCCAGCTTACACCTGTTTCCTCTCATTGTTCCCTCCTCCTTCCTTTGGAACACCCTGACTGGGCTCCCCTTATTGATCCCTTTTACGGACTTAAAATCCTCTGTCATGTCGCCCCTGTCCCTCCTCTTCTCCAAGGAGTACATGTCAAGCTCCCTGAGTCTCTCCTCATAGGTACTCTCCTCCAGGCCCCAGATCATTTTGGTTGCCCTCCTTTGGACCCTACATCCCTCTTTAAATGTGCTGTCCAGAACTGCACACAATACTCAAGATGTGGCCTAACCAAGCAGCTGTACAGGGGGTAGGATCACTTCCACCTTTCTTGAGGTAAACCCCCTAGCAATGCATCCCAGCATCCTATTTGCCCTTGCTGCTGCCCTCCTACAGGGCTCAGAGTTGTTCATTTTGACATCTACCACTACCTCCAGGTCCCTCTCACCCTCCTTGACTTGAATTTAGTCTCCTCCCAGGGTATACCCCTGGCCTGGATTTCTGACTCACAGGTGCAGAACCTTGCAATTCCCCACATTTAATTTTAGTTTCCATTTTCCTGACCACCTTTCCAGACCCTCTAGATCCTCCTGCAATGCCACCCTCCCCTTCCCTCCTCCTCATCCACCACTGCACCCAGTTTTGAGTCATCTGCAAAGAGACTCATTTCACTCCTGATCCCCTTCCTTATGTCTGAAACATAGGCGTTGAACAGGAGTGGCCCCAGCACTGACTCCTGGGGCACCCTACTAGTAACTTACCTTGGGGATGAGATTTGCCCCCCAACCACCACCCTCTGAGTATGTTCAGAGAGCCAATTTCCTGTCCATCTTAACAACTGTCTCCCTACCCCAATTTCCTTCAGTTTAGCCAGCAGGCCATTGTGGGGTACTGAATCAAATGCCTTGCTGAAGTCCAGAAAGAGGATGTCCACCAGCCTCCGGCTAATGATAGACAAGTCTGATGTCTATAGTGGGAAAGCTTATGGAGTCTACACTCATGGAGGAGCTAGTAGCCTTCCTGAAGGAAAATGGGCTACAGGACCCCAGACAACATGGGTTCACAAGAGCAGATCTTGCCAGACAAATCTTATCGACTTCTTTGACGGGGTGACCAGGGAAGCCACTATGGGCCAGGCAGTCAATTTAGTATACTTGGATTTCTGGCAGGCCTTTGACTCAGTCCCCCCCACAGGAGGCTGGTCACAATGTTAAAGGACTTAGGGCTGGATGAACAATGGATGATTTGGACAGAGAACTGCTATGGGGAAGTAGTAAATGGGAGATTTTTTAGAGGTAAGGGATGCAACAAGTGGAGTACCTCAGGGGTTGTTGTAGGGCCTAGTCTGTTTCAATGTGTTTATTTGTGATGTAGAGGAATGGGCCAAGATCGGCCTCTTCACAGACAGCACAAAGATCTGTACAAAGCTGGACACAGAGGAAGGGATCAGAGAACTCACAGAGGATCTTGGTCAGTAAGGGAGAAGATATGGCTGCTGGGCTGTAATGTTAAAAAATGCAAGGTGATGCACATTTGAAAAAGGAGCCCAAGAGTGCGATATGAAATGTGTGAAGGTGGTGGTGGTACTGGAAGGCACCATGGAAGAAAAAGACCTACTGTAGGTGTCATGATATCAGAGGACCTACAAACAGCAGCACACTGTCATAAAGCTCTAGATAAGGCAAACAGACACAATCACTTTTCTTGGCTCATCTAAGTGTCTCCCTCCCTTCCCAATTTGAAACAACCTGCATTTTTTCCTCTTTATTTTCTGCTGCTTCCTGACTTAAATGCATCTTTTTTCTGCAGGTCTCATTTATTTCTGGCCACACCATCTCATGCTTCACATTCAAAGCCTTTCAGTGCCACATTTTTAGCATAAAGTAAATGCCTCTCCTCTTCCAGGTCCCAGTGCAGGTTCATTATCAGTGGGCAGTGTGTTATTCAGCTTCAGTGCAGGTCAGAGGATGAGCTCCACTAAAGTGCTCATAAATCCATTACTTTCTCAACACCAACTCCATTCCTTGTAGTCCACTCCCTTCCCCGCATGTACACTTGCCAACCCTATAAAACTGCCTGGCTCTAGTGGTGCCGCCTAGGTGCATACTGTGTGATCCTGAGCAAGTCACTTAACTTTCCTGTGCTCCCAGGTCACATCTGGAAACAAGCTTCAGCTTAGTGTGCTACTCCTGGTTAAACCATCTTCCCTTTCCTCATCCCCATTTGCCATGAAGATTCCCAACCCCACTCCCAACAGAATGTGCGGCTAATCTTCCCATTCAGATTGATCACCCCCCTGCCCCAGATAGCTCCCTGCGATCCAGTCACACAACTTCATTTGTGCCACTGATGGTGTCCAATAAAGCCCCTCCACTCAGCAACATGGTTGGGTGCAAGGGGGTCCCACCTTGTTATTCAGACTGTAGCTAGCTGTGGTGGTGAGTGGAGTGACTTTGCCAGTCAGCTTCAGCAGCACGGTGCTAGTTGGGGGTCAGTGATCAACGGGGACAGGAGAGTTAGCTACACATTCTGTTGGGGTGGCTGTGGGCATCATCATGGCAATCAGGGATGAGGGGGGTACCACTGGAGTCGGGTAGTTTTGGGGGCTTAGCAACAGTAGAATCAGTGATTGGGGGGTGCACTAGTCAGAACAATAGGAAATGGGAGTTGATAGCCTCGGGTTGGTGTTTACCAGCACTTTGGCAGAACAGTAAGGATGGGATAGAAACTAGTGAAACAGGGCATTAGCAGGGAATAAAAGTAAAAACAAAAAGAATACAGACTAAATACAGCTTGAAACAAAATACAAGTTCTAGTATTAGAAGGTGTTTTACTTTATCGCCCATCATCATCAGTTTGCATCTGCACACAGAAACAGAACCTCGTCAGATGCAAAAACTATCTACATACAAGACACAAAACTACTGGAACAGATTTGTGGCTTCATTATGCATGTCTCAACCTCTCTAATCTTATACTTCAGGACACAGCAGTCCCAGAGTGGCTCACAGCATTACAGAACTGTCTCCGTGTCAGTGTCAATGCGGCTGCAGGTATTGGCACAGACAAACAGGCCTCAGCATGCACCACTGTCCATTTACTTTTAGCTCAGAGTCACCACTCAGTCTCTTACATGCGTTACTGCGTTTCCATTTTAATATTATGTTTATTTCATGTTATATTGCTATTTGTAAAGAGCTCCAAGCCTATTTGGATGGTGCACTATGGAAAAATAAATACCTCGCCCTGCCATTTAAAGAGCTAGTGTACTGCTTGGCATTAATACTGTAGTAATTTTCAGATGCAGTCAACTATCACTTCCAATATCTGAAGTTTTTTTTTTTATTTTCTATTTGCTAATTAATAGATTTTCCACCTGGCAGTACTGGGGTGATGTGTGGAACAGCACTATGTTTGGAGTAAAAAAAAAAAGTCAGCTCTGTTCCTCCCACTACATCATCAGAAATGAGACCAAACACCTTGAGGCACCACAATCCTTGCAGCCTGAGCAGTGACTTTCACAAGCTACCAATCAAAATGCAGGAAATTGTGACATCACTAGTAACCAGGGAGAGCCAGATCCTAGTGCTTCATGCGAAACTTGTGAAAGTGAAACCTGGCAGTGAAAAAATGCTTCTCATTTGTTACTAGTGATGTCATAGTCAGTGTGGTCTCAGTGTTGATGTAGTGAGAGGAACAGATCTGATTTTTTTTTTCTTCCAGGCAGAGTGCTGCTCCACACATCACCCCAGTACTGCCAAGTGGAATATCTTCTAATTAGCAAGCAGAAAAGAAAAAATACTTGAGGTATAAGAAGTGATAGGTTACTACATCTGAAAGATACAATTAATTGCAGGCAGTTTCCAGGCAGTACACTAGCTCTTTAAAATCCAATTAAAAAAAAAAAACAACACTGCAACCAAGTCACACCACAAAGTTCTAACCCCTGCACCCCTACTGCCAAATCCAAGATCTGCTATGTCATTTACTTCCCTGTCTCTGGTCTTATCTTCTCCATGCTTTCTGTGTTCTGCAGCCTCAGAGTTCCATCCATATCACTGCTGTTGCAGCTGTCACTGAAGTCAGCGGCAGCAAGCGGAACCTGCACCAGCTCTCCTCCCTGAGACTGGTGATGGCATCAGACATTTTCACTGGAACAGCAGACAAGTTGTCCCACTCTGGTAGGTACAGTAAGGGGCCAGCACGCATTAGTACAGATGGCATGAATACCTGCATGAGTAGCACCTTTAGAGTTTTTTTTTCTCCAAATGGGTGTTGCTGCACATGCTGGGGGTTTGTGTTTCACCTTGCCAACTCAGAATGATCCCGGTATAGTAGTTCAGACACATGGTATGGTGCAATGTAGCCAGGAGAGGGATAAACCTTTATCTGCTGTGTCCTTGAAGAAAGGAGCAGCTTAATTAGCTGACTTCCATCTTCTTGCCTTTTCCATCCCAACACCTCATCTCACCCACTATTTCTCCTTGCAACTAGTATGGGACTCAGATACCACGCAGCTGGTGTCACAAAACATGTTGATTTGCTGGCTGGCCAACTAGGGGAGCAGCACTGGAAAGCCAGAGGTGCAATGACCATGCACACCACACCACACTGGCAGGGATTTAGATTATAGTAAAAACAAAAATAGGAGGGGGTTCAAAAATGGTGGTTCATTTGAACCTGATGAACCCCAGCTGGCAAACATCCTTCTGATATAATCACACACACAACCATCATATAAGTAACTCCTTTAGTGCAGTTAGGTAGTCTCACTAGGTAGACTTTTTGTGCCATTCTCCAAGTAACAACAAAAATACCTGTATAATTGCATGGATTGTTTCTGTGTACTGTTTTAGAACCTTATTGTTACCACATAGCTGATTACCTTGGGGTGGGCAGACCAAGCTAGCATCGGTTTAGAGATGGGAAGAAGCTGCAAGCAGTTACAGGTGAGGGGACCACATTCACATGTCACAGGATAAAGATTTTTGTTTGGGGGAGGGTGGCCTGTGAGATAGTCAGTGTCTCCACAGGGTTTATTGAGGTATTTAACTCTGTCACCGAAGGACGTTGCTCTCCAGACAGGTACATGAACCTTCTTATAAGCAGGACAGGTAAAGGGTCAAGGATCAGGAACTGCCTGAGACATTACTGAGAGCCCAGCAAACCTGCCTGCTTGTAACTGTCCCATATCAAGCAACAACTATTTGCTCCACTGCCACGCTAATCATACAAAGGAAGCTTTTATTCTACTTTTTTTCAGATCTGAGACAGAAGAGGGAAGCGATCGAGACATCAATCCGCAAACAGAAATACACCAGTTATATTGCCAATAATACACACCTCAATAAGCAGCATCCCGGGAGCTTTACATTTTACACAAAAATTGCTAAGGCTTCAAATGACATATATGCCACTGTGACATCTTTACCTTTTCTTGGCTTTCATCAGTCCAATCGGTTGTTACAGCCGCCACGCTCCATCCTCGTTCATGCTCTGCTTAGTGTGAATTCTGGTCAGGACGGCAGCTGTGACACAAAAGGCAGGCTCATATCTGTACTGAGCATCAGTTGGCCAGCTGATGATGGGAGGAGGCTGTAGGGCAAAAGACTCAGCTCAGGCACTAGGAAGCTGATTGGTAGGGCTGCAGATTGGGGGAAGGGGGTTACTGGATCATGGGGGCAGTGCCACATCACATTTGACATTAAGGGGCATGTTAGAGGGAAGCCAAGGCGCCAGCTGTGCTGAGCAGTGAGCATGTCTTAAAGCACCAACTCCTCCAATTTTTAAAGGGACAGTAAACAAAAATGACAACTGATATAAATTAAAGGAGGGTCTAAATGAGGGGGGTCATTTGAACCTGATGAACCCCAGCTGGCAATGACCGTGTTAGGCAGTGAGGTGGAAGAATAAGAAAATTTCAGGTATGCACGCACCCCATGAAAAGTGCATTTGCTCCTGACTCCTAAACTCCCAGATTTTGGTGAGCCTCTGGGTGACGCCAACATAGCAGTTGCCCAGTGTGGTGCACTTGCTCGAGTCATGGCTCATCTGCTCCACGTGCACATCGTTGGTGTGGAGCAGGGTGAACTCAAAGTCGCTGCTGCCGTGGCACACAGTCACGGCATGGGTGCCAGAAGCCAGTGAAAGCTGAAGGGGCTGAGGATCGGAAGGGCACTTGGGGTGTAAAGACCACTTTTTCTAAACCAGTGTTTGTTATACAGAAATAACAATAAATGCACATTTATGATGACAATTGTAATGTTAAGAATGCAGTTATACCATAGAGGAATATTTAATATAGTATATTAAAAGGGACACTGTCAGCCTGTTTTTCATCATATTATTTCTAGTTAAAAACCTACATTTTATGATTGCTTACCTTCTCTAAAATTCACTGATGTTGCCGTTTGTTTTGTCTGTCTCCTTGTTTAGTAGAACTGAAATGCATGCTAATGTATATTTATAAACAGCCTTGTTTTATTTACAATCCTGGATCTGTTCTTACTGCATACATCCCGAGCATTAGAAACACCCCCAAACAGGGTAGTTACTCATGAGGCAGTAGCCTCCTTTCCTCCCACTGCATCATGAGTGACTAGGCTGTGTTGTGGGTGTTCTCAAGTCCAGGAAAGGTGTAGTTGGAGCTGATCAAGGAATGTAAACAAACCTGTATTTGTGTGTGAACACCAGTATGGTAGGCAGTCTGTTTTTCACTTTTTATAAGAAAAAAAAAGAGTCAGACTCAAACTACCAGCAACATCAGTAGTCTCTACAGAATGTTGGCAATCATAAAATGTGTTTTTTAAACTAGGGACTCTTTGAGGCCTAAGGTGGGGTTGATGATGTCCCTTTAAGAGCTCAGCTGTCAACTCATTTCCTGCAATAGTTCCATTCATTACTTAGCCTGATACACTAGCTCCACAGATGTAAATGAAAGATGGCATGGTATTATTTGTAAAAGTGTATGTGTGTCGGCACTAACCACTTTTAAGGAAAAGAGGACTGCCTGTACAGAACTGGCACATTTTTTTAATCAATACCAGCTGCAAAATTGTATTTTCCACATTGATCAGTAATGGGCATTTTTAACAGTTTTTCTGCAAAATGCTGAAGTGCTGGAATTAACTGAATTACATTCATTTTTGTCAGTTTTGCAGTGAAATACGCAAGTGCCTTTTGCTAACTGTTCTACATTAAATATTTTTACAGAGATCATGAGTTCTCTTCGTGCTCTGCACACTCATTGCAAATGTGGAACTATATCGATTTGTTGAACAAAGGGCATTTCAAATGATGGCTACGTCCTGTGCCTTATAGTTCGCTAATCTGCGTTGATACTTTATAATCCCCTTCCTTACTGCAATACTCTTCCCTTGGTCACACCTGGAAACCAGCCTCTTCTCATTGTACCTGAGCTTTGACTACAGGTTACGCTGTGGCATTTTCTCTCCAACAATTTATTCACACACACCTGCTTTGCTGGTATAATATTAACCAAAACTGCTTGGCACTTTGTCCCTCCAGTGCCAGGGCCCATCACTGCCAGTGGTATTAAATAAAATGACTTCTGGGACCAAGACCCACTTTTGCTAGCAGTGTTAAAAAACAAAAGTCCTCCAAGGCCAGGACCTGCATTACTGAGGACTGGTCCAAGATTTAAAGATTCACTGCAGGACGACAGTGCGATCAACACATTTCTGGACACCACTGGGAAGGCCAGCAGTGGCAGTGATGCACTGCAAGCTTGACATGGGGAAGGACCACAGAGAGGAGAAACAGTAGAGATAGCTCCCCTCTAAAACCTTCTATTCATCAGTAGTGCCATGAAAGTCAGTCAGGTGCACAAGACAGCTACCCCTCACATCTAACTGCTAGCAGTTCCACTGAGCACTGAAGGAACTACAAATTTGGCCACAGTCACTATTTGCTGTCTAAAGAAAGGATTACCCACAGTGGTAGTTATTAAACAAAAGTTGATTGGTACTGTGGTATAACACTTTCGCAGCAGCAAATATGGTTGTGCTGCATCAGCACTTAAATAGCATGTCTTTTCTGCTAAAAACACAGCAGTTTGCCACTGCCAACACTGCAGTACCACAATACCAGTAAGGCAAGCTCAGGACATATAACAACAGCTCTAATTAACATTTCTCTTGCAAGTTTGACAAACTGAGCCATCACAACACAGATATGTGTAGCAAGCTCATGCATTCTTTTTCAATAACGTATGTAACCCCGCTTCCCACACTGTTGTCTACACTGTGAAATACTCAAAGCAAAGACTGATTAATCTTTCAAACTGCTACTTTGGTAAACTGAGCCATGATAATGCAGAGTTGTGTAGCAAGTTCCAGCTATACGACAGTGTCAGTAAGTACTATTGTTTGCATTGCGTCTTATACATTGGCTATTCCTGGGCAGCAGCACCTTTTAAATAAATAAATAAAAATATGTGAATGATCCCACGACCTCCACTTGCATATTGTGTGACTCTGAGCAAGTCACCTAACCATTGCACCCACCCCAATGCTCCCAGGTCACCTCTGCTTTGAAAAAAACAAACAAACAAACAGCCACTTGTGCCTCATGGGCCATCACCTCCACCTTATCCGATTTGTACCAAAAAGAATAGTACATACAATAAAATTCAATGTTCCTGTTGTTGGCAATAGCAAAGTATAGGAGCAGGAGCAGGTAGCCTACAGCAGCAGGGTGTATTCCTTCGCTGAATCAGAATTTTCTTCTGTTCTTCTTCTTCTTGAAGTGAGGTCCTGAGAGTCTAGACCGATCGTACCATAACCTGTTTGTGTCCGACTCCAACCTAGTAGTTTTTAAAGGCAGACTGCACAGACCTACGGTCCCTCTCACAGACAAGGACAAGACAAGGTCGGACGGCAAGCAAGCAAGCGAGAGAGTGCGGCTTGTGGATGGGCAACAGCAGATTACAGCTGAGCTACAGCAGGGATTTTTGCCAAAATAAAAATAAATATAAAAAGTTAGCTGATTACAACAGCCAGTTCATGTGCTGGACTTGGGACTGTCTTTGTACAGTACCTCCCTTGCTAGCCTGGCTGCTTCTGGGGGCTCGAGTTGGAACTTCCACGGAACTCAGGACATTCAAATGAAATAATATATTTCCCATGAAATTCCAGTTGTTGCTGCAGATGTCAGAGCAGGCCCAGAGGTGCCAGGGCAGGCAGGACAGTCTAGGTGTTAAGTTCTGGTTCCCACAAGAATTTCCAAGAGGTGCAAAGGGCAGGCCTGATGAGCTGCTTAAATGAACAGGAAGACAGGAGCCGAAGTTCCAGAGTTGTCAAGTAGAGTTGCTATCGACCAACTTGGCAATCATTTAACATAAGGACTCTACTTCACAGCTCTTGGAGGCACTTCAGTTCATGGCGGCAGATTCAAAGGGGCAGGCAAGGCACTGAACTGTCACAGACTGACACTCTGCAGCACTGAACTAAATGGGGCAATATCTTTCAGTCCCTAAAAACAGGAGAGGCGACCACCACCCCTTGACCCCACCTTCCTGTGCCTATGGATCACGGAGAGCCAGCTGAGAGCAGCAGCAGTAGCAGAACTGGTTTATAGCACCTGACATCTCTCCTCCTGCCCATGTAGCTTGTCTCCTGCAGTTTATGTAAACTGCAAAGTTGTCTACAGCTAGCAATTTAAAGTGAACCAATGCTGTCACCTGCTCTTTCAGTGTCTGCTGACATGTTCTCTTGGCTGTCTGTCACTGGAGGATGGGGAGCACAGAGCAGGGAGAGGAACGGACAGAGAGGAAGCACAACCAAGGGGAGAATGGGAAGGGCGGGTGACTGGAGGAGGGGGTGAGCATGATAAAACAAGACTAGGACACTGGGGGGCTGCAACAATCAGGGTCCGCCCTCAATTGCACCGTCAGCTTGTCCTTTGCACTTTGAGACCCAAGGGAGAGGTGGATGACTGATGCTGCAATGAAGAGGCGCTCCCTGAGTGCAGCCGCCAATTCATTTCAAGTTGGTGGTAGGCTTGCTGAACTAGTGTCACCAGTAGCCTGCCACCCTATTGATTTCAGACGGCCAAGCCCAGAAATGCAGTGGTGGCACTGGCTGCCACAGTGCCTCATCTCCACAACCCACTTCTCTCCTAAGCTGCTACATAATGTTTCTTGTGCATGCACACAAGCAAACATAAAATAAGAGATTGAACTGGTATAGGTGCTCAGATAGCTGAGCCTCTACAACCTTCTACAGAAGTTTACTGAGTGTAGACAATTGCTAGTGGATAATTATTTTAATTCTATGGTCATTTTTTCTGAAAAAAAGAACACTCCAGGGACTTTTCATATGTCAAGAACAATACCAGATTGCAAGAAATGGTTGAAAATATGAGCATTATGGTGGGGGGAGGTGGGGTACTAGAGAAATGACAACCAGACAAAGTATTTTTGGTTCCAGACCATCATGGGCGCACTGATGAATGGGCAGAGGTTAGATAGGAGATTATGGACATTCGGAACTGCTACAACATTTAGATGAAACAGATGGCTATTATTTATTTAAAATTGGTAACTGGGAAAGGCAGACTGAGCCGAGGCTCCTTTCCAGGTGCGACCCAGGGTAGATTGGAGTGGTTTTATGGAAAAAGATAATCAGAATTCAGATCTTGTTGTCTGGAGATAGTGGTAGTATAACCAGAGAGGTCAGCAAAGGACTGCTTGTATGCATTAGCAGTTGTATGAGAGTGAGATTACATATAAGGTGACAGGTAGAAGAACTGCCAATAAGGCCCTTAATGTTCTTTCAAAAGCTACGGGCATTGCAAGCAGCAGCCAAAAGACAGCACCTACAAACTACTCTTAGCCAAATGATATCATTTAGACTGGACCTAGATGGGCACCAGAGGACCTGCCACCCTGCTTTATTTGATTGTATAGCATTATCCCCTCTCCATAGAACCATGATCCCATACTGTAATAATTGGTACTCGGTCAACTGTTCATTGCATTGTGTTAGTTCACAGGTGGGGGAATCACACTAGGAAGGTGGAGAGATAATGCACATACCTCTCAACCTGTTGCCTCATAAGTCAGGGACAGAGCTTACAAAACTGAGGGGAAAAGACACCAAATCAGGGACACATGTTAAAAACTGGCAATATGTGCTCAAAAAGCTGATAGAACAAAGGGATTGGTATAAGATGCATTCTCTGAAGAAGAATAAGTCTGTAACTTTAATGTCTGACATTACTTTGTGTTTACAATCTTCACAGTACAGTCAGAAAATCAAAAACCTTATGAGGGACAGAGGAAAAGTTTGAAGCAAAATCAGGGACAGTTGAGAGGTGTGGTAATGCATAACAGGGTTGTAGTGACTGACACCCAAAGCAAATCATTCACACATACACACTGCAGTGCAGTATATCCATAAGGGACTTGTTAAAACAGGAATGCAAAACTGATGAACAGCTTTTCTGGGCTGGGAACAGGTAAAGATGTTCCTATTTTTTCTAATACATCTGGAACGGCCATTGCGGAATTTACCGGTTCCGGTGTTCTTGATTTTACTGATTTCTCCAAATCCCAGGAGGCTTCTTTATACACCCATCCCATACTGAGGGTAAAATCCAGAACACCAGAACTGGAATGGCCAGAAATGGTGAAATACTGAATGGCCATTCCAACCGGAACTCAGAAATCAGAGCAAATTGTGCCTGTTCTGACCATTCCGTCCCTAACGGATGTTCAAACAACATGAAGTCTTGCTATGTTATAGACATTAGCAGTTTGTTCCAGCTCTAGAACTGCCCCGGAGTGAAATGGTTAAAACCATTCCAAAATAGAATTTTGGCACGAGAGCAGCTCTATCTGTGTCATTTCAGACTTGAACTGTCAGATCTTTACAAGCCAAACTCACTAAGGTCTGTGTGGAAGCTGTAACCTACACTAGCGAAATGGCTACCAAATAATAACAACCATTGATGGTCCCAACACCCAAGACTCGAAGTCAGAGGACCAGAAATACTAACACCATTCTAATAATATGAAATGGAGCATAAGTATAATAAAAAACACACACACGTACACACACACCCCCAAAGTCCCAAAGGGACAAAATGCTAACAGGACATAAGTAGTACTTACACTAAGTTGCCCGCACCTCAAGTAGAGATTCTGAGAGGGGCAGGTTGGGGAGGTCTATAATATAGCAAGACTCCATTAGAAGAACAACATTACTAAGGTGAGTAATTTTTCTTCAAACAACATGAAGTCTTGCTATATTATAGACATTAGCAGAATATATGGAGGAGGGGCAGAACCTACTTAGGGAATAGGCTCTGAAGAACAGCTGTACCAAACTGAGCATCTCTCCTGGCCTGGACATCCAGGGAGTAATGCTTGGTAAAAGTGTGTACCGTTTCCAAGTAGCAGCCTGGCAAATCTCTAATAAAGGGATATCTCTGCAGCAGCTAGAGACACAGCTGTACCCCCGGAGAATGAGCCCTCAAACTGGGGGCTCTGCCCACTTTCTGATAACAAATTGGATACAAGAGACAATCCACCTGGCTATTGATCTCTTAGTGGCAGGTTGCCTTTTCCAACTTCACTATAGGTAAGGAAGAAGTTGGAGGAGTTCAGACCATGTGACCTTTAGTGCACTCTATATAATAACTTAAGAGCTCTCTTAACATCCAGGCTTGTGCAACCTCCTCTCACCTGAAGAGGTGATCAGTGAAAAAATACTGGAAGGAGATAGATTGATTAAGATGCAAATCTGAAACCACCATGGCAAAAACTTCCTATTAGTCCTAAGGACTACCTTATCCCTATGGAAAGAAATAGTCAGTCTCCACTGACAAGGCTTGCAATTCACTTATGCATCTGGCAGAAGTGATAGCAATTAGAAAAACAGTTTTCCAAGTTAGGAACTTCAGCTCTGCAGAAGACAGAGGTTCAAAGGGGTTGCATTAACTGGGCAATGCAAACATTAAGGTCCCAAGCAGGGGCCAGTTCCCGAAAAGGAGGATTAGTATGGAGTAATCCTTAAAAACTTGGAAAACACAGGATGAGAGGAAGAGGGATGACTTTCCTGCTGACACAAAAGCAGACACAGCTGCCAAATGAACTCTCAGGGTAGCTGGTCTGAGACTCAAGAATTAAGATGTACCATGTAATCTAACAAAATGGGCAATTCAGCAGATTCCGAGAAATATTTTCCCAGCACACCAAATGGAAAACCTTTCCATTTAGAACTATAAAGTAGCCCTAGTGGAAGGCTTTCTGAGCCTTTGGATCTCAAGAACAACCCTGAGAGAGGTGTAAATCAGCAAACTCCTAACTCCTCAAAGAGCCAGGCCTTGAGGTTGAGGGATTTGAGGTCCGGATACAAACCCCTTCCTGGGCACAAGTCAACAGATTGTGATTCCTGGGGAGGCACAGGGAAGATGGACTGTCAGAGACAGAAGGAGTGGTACCAGGGCACCTGGCCCAATCCGGGGCAATCAGAATCACCCTGCAAGGCTGAGATCTGATTTGACAATACTTTGAATAGGAGAGGAAGGGGGAAGCAAGAGGAACTTCCTCCCAATCCAGAAGAAAAGGGCATCCAGGGAACTAGCCCAGCACTGGAGCCTGCAACAAAACAGAGGAAGTTTGTGATTGTCTGGGGCTGCAAAAGATCTATCTGAGGGATGCCCCACCTGGCAAAAACTATCCCCAGCACTGAGGATCCAGGGACCATTTGTGATGGCCCTGGAAAGTCCTGTGAGGGCATCCATAGGACAGTGTCCTTCCCTGGAAGATGAACTGCTATGAGGGAAGTGTTCGGGAATAGGCCAGAGACCACAACTTCATTGCCTCATGCACAAGGCAGAGACCAGTGCCCCCTTTTTGATGTACTACATTGTTGTGGTGTTGTCTGTTCTGACTTATCACCTTGTCATGGACAGATGCAGAAAAGGCTTGAAGAGCTAAAAGACAGCTCTGAGTTCCAGCAAACTGATGTAGAGCAGAGATTCCTGGGGACCAAACTCCCTAGAGTGGAAAGGTCGCCCATGTGGCTCCCCAACCCAGAAGGGAAGCATCTGTAGTGAGAGTCAAGTCATGAGAAGGGGAAATGAAGGGACCCCCGCTCTTGAATTACTCTGATCCTGCCACCACTGGAGAGCTAGGATCAAGGTTGAGTCACTGGGACCAACTTGGAAAGGGGGTCCTTCTCTGAGACCAAAGGTTCTCAAGTGAAACTGAATGTCTCTCATCTAAATCTGGCTCCCTGCACAACAGCTGTGGATGCAGCCATGTGCCCAGGAGCTGCAGAAAGTGTTTTGCTGGTTGAGAGACTGCAGGTGAAGGAAGAGGCCAGAGCCACTAAATTCATACCTTCTGGGGAAGAAAGGCTCTGGCTAGCTTTGTGTCCAATTCTGCCCCTATAAAGGTGAGTACCTGGACTGGTTCCAGAACTGACTTTGGTAGGTTTAGCAGAAAACCCAGGGAGGTGAGAGAAGCTGCTGGGTGACCTGCAGGTGAGATTTTACCTGTTCTGAGGACTAGCCTACAATGAGCCAGTCGTCTAGATGAGGAAAAACAGCAATCCTCTGCCTCCTTAAGTGGGCCACTGCCACTGCTAGACACTTTGTGAATACCCTCAGCAGAGGTAAGGCCAAGGGCATTGCTCTGAACTGGTAATGACCGAGGGCAGTTCAATCTGAGGTACTTCATGGGATCTTCTGATTAGGACATGGAAATAGGCATCCTTGAGGTCCAGGGAGGCTAGCCAGTCCCCTGGCCTTAGGGAAGGTAAAATCATTGCCAGAGTTACCATTTTGAACTTTGGTTTCAAAAGATGCTTGTTCAGATATCAGAGATCTAAAATGGGCCGCCATTCTCCTGTCTTTTTTGGGGTAAGGAAGTATCTGGAATACAGACCCCTGCCCTGATGCAGGGGAGGAACCCTTTCTACTGCTCTGAGGTTAACAGGGATGAGACCTCTGTTTCCAGGCGGGGTCTCTGAAGCACTTGTAGGTAGAAAAAGTCTGCTTCTCAACTTGGGAAACTTTTTGAAGCTGAGACCAGACCCTGGCTTACTACTTCCAGAACCCACTTGTCCGGGTTGAAGCCCAACTTGACTGAAAGTAAGCCAGCCTGCCCCCACTGGTACAGGAGAATCGTCCCTGGGCACCCCATCAGGGTGCCTGTTTTATGGAGCTTTAGGCTGGGGGTGGGAGCAGGTCTGCCACCTCGTCTACCCTGCCTCTGAAGCCTCTGAGCATAGGCGGGAGGCCTGAGTCTGGTGAAAGGCCTGTGAAGGCCTACCCCTATCCTGGGGGCATGCCTTTGAGGAGTGGCTTGCCGCTCCTTAGCCTGGGCACTCTTGTAAGTAGTCCTATATTCATCCATCTTCTTCATGTAATTCTCTGTCTGCTCTCCAAACAGAAATTTCCCACCACAGGAAAATCCATAGCCTTAGTCTGGGTATCCTGTGACAAAGTAGCTACACCTGAGCCAGGCTCAACCTAAAAGCTACAGATGGGCCATGACCCTAGAGGAAACATCATTAACATCCACAGCAGCATGAAACTGAACCTTAGAGGCTTCAATGCCATCAGCAGCCACCTGTTCTAGTTCACTAGCCAGCTGGCCATGAGCCTGCTTGGCCAGTGCATAACAGTATCCCATCTAGATTTCTGATACCTAGCTACATAAGCCATATAATTTGCTTGCCTGAGTCACGAGAAGCTGCCATATACTGTTTTTGCCATGGCATCAATCTTCCTGGAATCCTTGTCAGGGGATGTGAAGCCAAGGAATATTACTTTATCACAGGCAGCAGCCTGAACTACCCCAACATGACTGCATTGCTGAGAAAAGAATTCTGTATCAGGGCTGACAATGTGTACCTTCTGTCCATCTTTTTATCTACAGGAGGCACAGAATTAGGAGCTTTAAAATTTTAATTGTTTGTTTCCTAAAAGACTTATGTAAAGGAATAGACAATCTCCTAGACTCTGGAATATCCATTATTTCTACAAAATCAGAGCTCCTCTTGCTCATCCACAGCCTCTTCTAAAGGAAGCTGGAGGGTTTCAACAACTTTTTATAAAACATAAAATGAGATGGGGACTCAGACAGCATAGGGAGATTCTAAGGTCTGTCTGGGAGATGTCCGTCCAGTGGGCACACACAGACCTTCCAGCCACATTCATACTGTTCATAATCCTCCCCCTCCTCTGGTTCATAAAATTCCTCAATATCATAATTCTGAACCACTGGGACGGACAAACCGACCTTTTACCAGATAGTGGTGGTTCGGACGGACCCTGAGACAGTAACTGGACAATTTGTATGGCTTTGCTATCTCTTGCAGCAGTTGGAGAGGAATTTGGACTCCAGACCTGCTGATTTTCTTGTTTTTCTTTACTGGAATTGGTTCCTCAGAACCAGCTTTTCTTTGCCGAGAAGTCTGGCCCTGGTCAGAGGGCACTCCCTCTAGTTCGGTTGGCACTAGAACGGGCTGGCCATCGGGTCAGCGGACTTTTAACCTCTCGTTCCCTGAGCCTGCCCAATCTTTTTTCCAGGGTGGCTGCAGGAAAATTCTACATACCTGGCAGTCTGACGCTGAGGTGGTCAACCCAGACAATAAACACACAGGTGTGTGGGTCAGCCTTGGCAAAGACTTCCCACAAACAGCAGTGTTGAAACCCAGTGTCCCGGTTTTCTTTGGGTTTCTCAGACATAATGCCAGCCAACCAAAAACTTTTGCCATTTAACGGCAGTGCCAGGCAAGACACCCTTATCGGTTCCTAACACGTGTCATGGAGTGATGAAAAAAGCGAATAAATCCGTTTTTTAGAACCGACAAGAACCGGGAACCGCACTCTAAAATAGTAACTTTTAGTTTTAAATGAGTTTAAACCCGATAACTCTAAGTTCCACACAGACAAAACCTTCATTTACTTACGTTACCACAGATGAGCTTGAACGAAACGGTTTTGTGGTTAAAATAAACTATCCTGATTCAAACCAACCGAGAAAACACTTTTAAACCGAGAAATGAACGAGCAGAAGGAGAAATTCTGGAGCGACTGATTCACTGAGGCAGATAAAGAATCTGACAGTTCAGTTTGAAATGACACAGATAGAGCTGCTCTCGTGACAAAATTCTATTTTGGAATGGTTTTAACCGGTTTCACTCCGGGGCAGTTCTAGAGCTGGAACAAACTGCTAATGTCTATAATATAGCAAGACTCCATTAGAAGAAACAACATTACTAAGGTGAGTAATTTTTTCTTATGTTTTCACTCAGGTTCCAGCCATCCCAGTTCCAAAATGCTCACTTTCACCCATACCACATGCATGCACAGAGAACATACACACTGTATACAGTATATGTTCAAACATGCGTGCAGTAATAAGTGCACTCATACATTCAGTACAGACATACGTAGGGTATAGCAATAATGTGAGCCATCAAAGGGCATAGGAGGGAATAATGGCAATGGGCATCCAAGAACAAAGGCTGAGGTTGGAACAGAGGTCACTGCAGCATCTGAGGAGGTGTCAATGCCGTTATTCCTAATGACAGACCCACTGATGACTACCATTCTTGCCATTATATCAAAGTCAAAAAAACAAGTAAAACAAAATTTGATGAAGCCATTTCTTTCAAGGGACTTTGTAAAATCCGGAATGCCAGAAGCAAACCAGACCAAAATGATAGAACTGGACAACTAAGTCAACCTGACCAACATGTACCGGGCACAGTTTGCACAGTCCAGTTGTTTCAGCTAGATCAGTCATTCTGGTTCTTATTGTTTGATCTGTCCATGCATGCTCTGGGTTTCATCTAGGTTAGGAATATGGGTGCAATGCAGACTGCTGAAACTAGACCAAACCTTTATTTGCTCCAGTCCAAGTCCAGCAGTCAGGATTTCAGCAATACTCCTACTAGATGAAACCCTAGGCCAACTAGACTCATTTGTCCAAATGTTCAGATCTGACCTCACCCCTGCTTCAAAGTTGAGTTTCTGACCGAACCTTCAGGAGGGAGAATTCCTTCGACTGGAGTCTGTTCCAAATGCCTCACTGCTCATTACAATGTTCCAGATTCCTCACTGCCCTATTTGCACATTCCACAGGTGTTTGGCAGCCCAATTTGCAAATCGCTCTAACTAGTTCTCAAGCTTGCCTACAGGGCAAATTTATTCACACACAATTCTCTTGTAAATAAGCAATCTGACTGGCTCCACAGGATGTCACCTCGATTTATAGGCACACTCACAGAGTCAGGATAATATATATAGCAATAGAATAGACTCCTCACCGGAAGACAGGTAATCGGGTCTGTCGCTGTCAGGCACCACTGTCACCTCGATTCCTTGGGATGTTGTACTGGAGGAGCTGCTAGGGCTACCTATACGCGCCTGTCGCTGCAGGGTTACTGCTGTTTTCTCTTGGCTTCATTGAGCCCCTGGACACTTCTCCCCCAGTGGTAGAGGGGCCGCTGGACAGAGTCAGACTGCTGGGGGCTGAAGCTTAACGAGAAACCCCGAGGGAGGGATCTGTACTAATACCCGACTGTCAAATTCCCAACATGGATTTGCTCCCTACGCAATCCCGTTGTTTTGTAATCCCGATTTTGTCTGCCTGCTATTTGCCTGACATGTACATTCTCATTCTATCAACTAATCCTAACAATGCATTTGTTTGTTGATTAAACAAATAAAGGCTTAGATGGGATGATAGAAACAGTATTCTAATTGTCTGCAAGTTCTATGCTCATCACCAATAATCGCTATAAAAGAGTATTTAGCTCTGATGGTGTTTAGACCTGTGACCTTTTTTTTTTTTTTATTTATTTTTTTAATGAAGCGTGCACTGAGTCCTTCTTTCCAGGTGTGACCCAGGAGGAGGGGTTACAGGAGGAGAGAATAACGGCAAACAATACAGTGTCGAAAGTAAGGTGCAAATAAACTTTATTGAGCAACATACAGTTAAAATACAGATATACAGAGTTACAGATTTCGAAATCTACAGTTTAAAAATGTAAACATGAAAAAAAGGTAACGAGGGCAGGGTACCAGAAGGTGGTGACAGTAATGCTTAGAACTCACGATTAAAATGATAGAAACTGTATTCTGATTGTCTGCAAGTCTTGCAGTCATCACTAGTAATTGCAGTATTGAGTTGTAATGAAAACGCACACTGAGATTTAAAAATGAGAGTTTGGTCGCAGCCCCTAAATACTGCCTTGTGCACGCAATATGTGTTGCTCATACCTGATTCAAGCCACTTATTAAATATTACCTCCCAACTCCGTGACTAAAAATCCACTGGCAGAAAATCCTAGCTTCATCTACAGTTCTCTTGATATAAATAAAAATTATAATTACATGCACATTATGGGTGCCATTCACAGTGTGCAACACATTCTGCCAATGCAAATAAAGTTCCATTCAATACTTGCACCACCCCATCTCTGTTATTTGACTTACAACATACATATGATGCAGCTTCTATAACTCCCAATAATTAAATTAACAAAAAAATCACAAGGACTACAGTCTATCTTTCTGTCCTGGTTGTTTATACTACTCCTAATCCTGCTATAAATTCTCTGTCTTCAGAGATCTATGAAACCATACTTAGATTTTATACTGGAAGGGCAAGAAAGAGATCTGTAGCAGCAGGAGGTAATTGAATCCAGATCCATGAGCACTCAGACCGACGAGCAACCCACCCGACTAGACAAAATGTCGGATTTCAAGTTACTGGCTCTTCATACCTGTCTGCATTCTGGTTTTTGGGATTCTGGTGTTGGACAATAGTGTGGTGAGAAATCGGGCTCGATGAAATGGGAGATCGGGTGCGGGATGGCTGGAAGCCACTGGGAGGGGCTCGCTACGGATGCCTTCACTGGTTGCGGAGGAGGCCAACCGGTGGCTCCCGCTGCAGCCATGGGAGCACAAAGTGAATAAATGTTGTTTTATTCACAGCTCGGGGGCTGCACTCCCACTGCTTGTTCAAGGGAGCTGCTGGGGCCACCTTTTCTCGGCCTGTCACTGCAGGGTTGCTGCTGTTTTCTCTATCCTTCATTGAGCCCCTGGACACTTTTCCCCCAGCGGTTGGGGGTGCTGCTGGACAGGAGTCAGGCTGCTCGAGGCTGAGCCATGAGAAACCCCGCAGGGAGATGGTGTCAGCTGGTTGAGAGAACAGGTGCGGGATGTCTGGCAGCCGTGGTGAGGGGCTCACCACCGATGCCTTCACCGGCTGCCAAGGAGGCCAGCTGGTGGCCCCTGCTGCAGCCATAGGAGTACAAAGTAAATACATGTCATTTGTTTATTCACAGCCCGGAGCTGCACTCCTACTGCTTGTTTAGGGAGTTGTGCACTGTTTGCGAGAGGAGTTTTCTTTTGGATGCAAGACGCTCCAGTACCACCAAGTTGGTATTGCTGTGGTTCGTGTGGTGGCTGTTCACTGTTGTTGTTTACTCCATGGTTTCAGATATGCAGCAGACGTATCCTTGTTCGGGGGCAATGGAGGGAATGGGAGTGTTTAATTACATGCCGGTGGCAATGGAGAGAGTGGGCAGAGAACATGCAGTAAGAGGAAGGGAAGGGAAGGGTTTGATTAGATGCTGGGGGAGTGGGGTGGGCAGCACGCAGTGGGAGGTAGTATGTTTAATTAGATGCTGGGGAGAACGGAGAGAGCGGGATGGGCAGCAGGAAGAAGGGAGGAGGTACAGCTTTGTTGTCTGGGAACTCAGCCAGGAAGATTTTGGAGTATCAGTGCTCGTGCTCACAGTGGTGGGCAGCAGTGAGAAGGCTCAACAATCAAGGATAACTCTGCATCACAGCCTCAGCTTGCAGACTTCAAAAGGAGCAACAAGCTGACGCTGCAATGACAGGGTGCTCCCTGATTGTGGTGGACAAACCCTTTCAAGGTGGTGGCAGGTTTGCAAACCAGTGTCACCACCAGCCTGTGCTGCCATTGGTGACACACAGCCAAGCCCACAAAAGCAGTGGCGGCATTGGCCGCAACAGTGCTGCACCTTCACAACCCGCTTCTCTCCTAAGCTGCCACAACATGTTTCTTGCGCATGTGCAAGCAAACATAAAAAACATAAAGTACTTCCTGGAGGTAGTGGTCCCCCTCCCGATCACCGAGCCTAGAGATAAAAAAAAAAAAAAAAGTATTCCCTGGTGGTAGTGGTTCCCCCATGATCACTGCTTGCCGGACCAATATCAAATAGTAATATTTCCTGGTACTCTAGTGGTTCTCCCCTTGCCGATCGCCGGCCGAATATCACATATGGATAATTTCTGGTGGTCTAGTGAACTCCCCTACCTATCCCCGATCCCCAGTAAGTGGATTAACAGCTATTTCCTGGTGGTCTAGTGCATCCCCCCACCCTGGTAGGTGGTGTCCCACCACTCCACCCCCCCATCTTGAACCCAAGCTGGCGACCAGCACAGCCCTCCTCTCTCCACCGTGGCTGGCCACCAGCTAAGCTGTCGATGAATGAGTACTGTATAAAGTACATGCTCACTGACATTGATTGACACCTCTGTCACTTAATATCAATGAACGTGTACTGTATAATGTACTTGCTCATTGACAGCTCTGTTGGTGGACAGCCGTGGTGGAGAATGGAGGGCTGTGCTGGTCACCGGCATGGAATTGGGATGGGGGGAGCAGGGTGGTGGGACACTACCTGCCAGGGTGGGGGATGAACTAGACCACCAGGGAATAACTGTTAATCCACTTACTGGGGATCAGGGATAGGGAGGGGGTTCACTAGACCACCAGGGAAATGTTTCTATTGACTATACAGGGGATTGAGTTTGGGGGGGTTACACTGGCCACCAGGAAATACATTGACAGTGTCAGGCAGGTGATCAGTTGGGGGAGGGCCTGATAGCCATCAGGAAAATATGTTTTGTTGTCAAAGGGATGGTGATTGGGGGAGGGGAGGGACCACTAAACCACCAGGGAACTGCTTTTTTTTTTTTTTTAACAACGGGCCAGTGATCGGCGATGATGGGAGGACCACTAGCCACCATGGACTGTTCATTTTTTTATTTCTCGGGATGGCAATCGGCGATGGGGAGGGGCATGCTGAAAATAGGCCTATATTGGGCATGCAAATGGCCACCTAGCACCTTGCATGCCCAGTGTGCTCATTTGCATGTCTTCCTTTGTGAACAGGAAATAGCACCCCTGCGTTATTCCTGGTGGGACCATGCTCTTGGCTGCATGTGGGGGGGACGCTACTGGGGTAACACTGGCGGTACTGGGGTTACTGCTGCCTCGGACTAGCCCTATTCACAGTTAGATAGCATGGTGTGCTATCCAACTGTGAGCGGCACTTTTGGACACCTTGGCAACTGCAAAGTGCAATGCAAAATTTTGCATTGCCTTTGTGATGTTTTGTGAATCGGGGCCTAGATCTCTAAGTTACTTTGTTTAAAAGTTACAAGTTATTTTGTAACCCTTAATTCACTGCCTTTTCAAAAAAGCCAGTTTCAGAGAAGAGCTACTGATGATGTCATCTCCTGAACTCACAGCCTAGTCCTCCCTGCACGCTACCTTATATGATTTATTTCTCCTATGTTACTTAAAACTGCAGTTGTAGTGAACATCTGAAAAAGGAACACTGACATTGGCTGGATCGGTGCATGCACTTCCATTATGTGCAGATTCAAGGTACAGTACTTCAGAATGCGACGGGGGGTTGGAATGCAGTGGCGAACATGGCTTTAGAATGACAAGGTTGCATGTAGGTTTTAGAATACTGCAGGTATGAGGTTTCGAAATGTTACCAGGTTGCAATTGTGGAATGCAGCAATGACACAGCCTCAGAAAGTAGCTGGGACACATAATTTCAGAAAGTGGTAGGGATGCTAAAATTCATAATATGGTGGTATCATACATTTTAAAATGTGGCAGAGATACACAGTTTTGAAATGCAGGAGAGACACAGTTGTGGAAAGGTGGCATGGATATGTAATTTCGTTATGCGTCATGGATGCATAAATTTGACATGTGGTGGTGATGCACAATATCAGAATATGTTTGGGATGCTTGATTTCAGATTGCGGTGGCAACATGCAATTTCACAATGTGGCATGGAAATGGAATCTCAGAATCTGGTGGTGACACAGTTTCAGAATGTGGTAATCACATGCAGTTTCAGAGCGAAGCAGGGATGAGCAATTTTGGAACATGACTTGGACATACAATATCAGAATGTGGCAGTGAAACTCATTTTCAGAATGTGGTAGGGACGTACAATTTTTTAATATGGAGGGGATTTACATTTTTAGAATGTGACAATGACAGGCAATTTTGGAAATGTGGAAGCTTACACTCAGTTTTGAAATGTGGCAAGAAGGTGCAATTTTAGAATGTGGCGGTAACATGCAGCTTTGGAAAGTGGCAGGGATGCACAGTTTCGGAATGTGACGGTGATGCACAATTTCAGAATGCGGCGGTGATGCACAATTTCAGACTGTGGCAGTGATGCACAATTTCGGAATGTGGCGCTGATGCACATGTTTGGAATGTGGCATTGATGCACAGGTTGGGAAAGTGGCAGAGATGCACAGCTTCAAAATGTGATGGTGATGCACAGTTTCGGAATGCAGCAGTGATGCACAATTTCAGAATGCAGCGCTGATGCACATTTTCAGAATGTGACTGTGATGTACCATTTCAGAACTTGGTGATGCACAGGTTCAGAATGTGGTGGGTGCACAATTTCAGAATGTGGAGATCACATTCAATTTCGGAATGTGGCAGTGATGCACAGTTTCGGAACATGGCGGTGACACACAATTTTGGAATGTGGTGGTGTTGCACAGGTTTGGAATGTGGCAGTGAGGCACAGGTTCGGAATGTGGTGGTGGCACACAGTTTTGGAATGTGGTGGTAGCACACAATTCCGGAATGTAGTGCTGACAATTTTGGAATGTGGCTGTGATGGACAGTTTTGGAATATGGCGGTGATGCACAGTTTTGGGATGTGGCAGTGACGCACAGTTTCAGAATGTGGTGATGATCAATTTTGGAATGTGGCAGTGATGCACAGTTTTGGAACATGGTGATGACACAATTTTGGAACGTGGTGGTGATGCATAATTTTGGAATGTGGCAGGGATGCATAATTTTAGAATGTGACTGGGACACGTAATGTTGGAATGTGGTGGGGATGTGATGCACAATTTTGAAATATAGTGGGTGCATACAATTCTGGAATGTGTCAGGGGCAAGAAATTTTAGAATAATATGGTGTCACATTCCATCAGAGTGCATCTTCACTACATTCCAAAATTGCCAGTCCCCACCAAATTCCTCGATGCGTGTCCCTTTCGCATTCCAAGACTGAGTGTCCCACAACATTTTGAGATGGCATATACCTGCCACATTCCGAGACTGCATGCCCCCCCCATCAACATTTTAAAATTGTGCACCACCTTGACATTCTATACCTTGGTTCAGCACTGCATTCCAAACCCTCCTCCTGATGTGTTCTAAAGCACAGTACCATGCATCTGAACATTTTGAGAACACAAGCAATGCAGCCAACCGTGTCAGTTTTTTTTTTTTGTAAGTGATTACTACAGCTACAGTTTCTTAAACTTTGGAGAAACAGGTCCTATAAGGTTGTTGACAGGGAAGACTAGACTGTGAGTTAAGATTATGACATCATCAGTGGCTCGTCACTGAAACTGACTTTTTTGAACAGGTAGTGAAATCAGGGTTACAAAATAGCTCATAGCTTTAAAATGAAGTAACAGAGAAACCTAATATTTGGTATGAGATTTATTGGGGGTATGCTTATTCTAATTCTGCAATTAGCACTTTTGACCAGACTCCTTCTTTAACGTGCCTCTAAAGGCATGGAAAGAGAGGGAGAGAGAGAGAGAGAGATGAACAGAAGAGGGTAGCTGGTACCAGGGGGAAGGGAGATGGTGGGAGAAAACAGCTTACTCAGCACATGAGTGAGGATGGGGATGGAGAAGGTGCAGGAAACTCTAGAGCTTAGTGAGTAGGAAGAGGAGGATGGAAGGGAAAGAAGTGAGAAGAGGTAAGAGGGAAGGGAACCAAACCAGTATTTAGCAATAAAAATGCAAGAGTGGGACTGGCGACGTGAGGGTAGTACGAGGATGAAAAGGGAGGAACAGATGGAGCAATGGTGAGTACGGAGTGGAGAGTAGGTAGCGAAATGACAGAAGGCACTACAGGGGGTGTTCAATATGGCAAGGGAAGAGGAGGGAGCAATGCCATAGACCACATTCAAATAGTAGAAAACTGGGAGCACCATTTTGGTTACCAGCTCCTGGTGGACCTGGTGGGAGAGACAGTCCTTGCTGCAGTACAAGGTGTCAAGCTTGGGACTAAGTTTGGCATGGATGGTGTTAATGTGAGCAGAGAAGTCAAGCCTGCTATCTAGCTACACACCAAGGTACAGTACTTGAAAGCAGGGACAACCTCCAACTGGGTGCCATCAAGGTGGAGCAAACAGGGGAAGACAAGAGTCTTGCCAGTTTCTGAATGGTGCCAAAGGTTATGGACATGATCTTCTTGGTGTTAATGCTGACCTGACTGGCATGGAACCAACATAACACATTGTGGAAGTTGTGCCAGAACAGGACCTCCACAGTTGAGGTTGAAGCATAGATGACTGTGTCTTCCACATGCATGTGGATATGGAAAGAGACACAAGCAGAGGGGAGGAGGTCATTTAGGAAAACTGAGAATAGTATTGGACTCAGGATAGAGCCCTGTGGGATCCCTGCCAGGATAGGGAGGGGAAGGGACAGAACACTGCCCACCTGAACTAACTGTTGACAGCCTGTAAGGTATGGGTGGAACTAGTCCACAGCTGATGCTGAAAGGCCAGCAGAGTTCAGCTTGTCCAGGAAGAGTGGGTGGGACACCGAGTTCAAAGCTTTGGCTAGATCAGTGAAAATGGCAGTGGTGGTATGTCCCTAATCCATCCCACAGAGGATAGAATCGGTTACATGCAACAGGGAAAAGATGGTAGAATGATTCTTTCTAAAGCCAGACTGGTAAGGTGAGAGGAAAGTTGAGGAGTGAAGGAAGTCAGCAAGCCTAGAGTGCACGTTGGACTCTTGAAGCTTAGCAAGAGAGGGGAGGAGTGAAATTAGCCTGTAGTTTCTTGCAGAGGGGTCACCCCCTTTGTGCAGAAGCAGAATTATAGAAACTTTCCAGGCCTGAGGGACAGAACTGAGTAAGAAGGAGAGGTTCAGAAAGTGATAAGAGTGGGAGGGCAATAGCTGGAGCAGAGATTTGTAGGAGTTTAAGGTCCAAGCCGTTAGGGCTGGACTTGGAAGGGTTAAGTGACATAAAGGCGAGGAACACTTCATGGAGGAGACAGGAGGAAAGTGAAAGCCTTCTGGTGAGTCAGTTGTAGGAAAACTAGTGTGATCAGGAGAGGGATGACAGGGAAGCGCACAGGTTGCGAAGAAGTTGTTAAAATAAGCAGCAATGGAGGGGGTTGGAGATCAGTGAGCCATCCACCAGGAGGATGGTGGGGGGGGCAGACTGGGCTGGAGGAACGAATAAGGAATGGATGACATTCCAGAATTTTGATGGGGAGTTAAGATTGGACTGGCAATAATGGGCCTTTGCAGTGCGGACAGCCTTTTTACAGGGGTTCCTGAGTGACCTGTAGTATAGGAGGTCAGACATGGAATGGGAGGACTTATAATGTGCCCAGACAAAGTCCTGGGACTTGCACAGCTTGATAAGATCAAATGTAATCCAGGATCCGTGATGTGTGAGGTGACACTCTTGAACACAGTTAAAGGTGCCTCAGTGCCCACACTAACACAGTACTGGGAAGAAAAGTCCTTGTTACCAGAACAACTAGTCTCCAAAAAGCCTGGGAATTGCCAGTATGAAGGATTTCTTCCAACTGGAACCAGAGGTTATTTGATAATGAGATATTTTTCTTTTTGTATGAGTCAGTTTTTAAAATAGAGAATTGTTGAACCTATTTCAGAGGATGTAAGCCAATATACTTGATTTTTTTTTTTAATCTGGTTTTATTTTTAGGAGTTTGATAATTATTAAAGCAATATTTCCAGGCAAAGTTATCTTAAAAAAAAAAAAAAAAAAAAAAGAACATGCTTTACACTCCAAGGCTCATCCTCTCAGAATCTCTTTCTACCTTCACCAGGGGCCCTTGTCCCAGCTAAGGAGTCCTGACCCAAGTATGGTCTCCACCTGGACCACCACTCATGCAACCTAATGTCTCCCTTGATACTTAGCTCCAAGGTTGGGCCCTCATCATCATTACAGCCACTTCAGCAGGCACTGAGTCCTTGTATCCAGCCTGTGATTGCTGAGGTGGTGCATCCTGTGTGTCTGAGAAGTGGGATACACCCAAGAGAAACGGAAATAGTTATGACTGTGGTGGGCAGATGGGGCTTCCTCTGTATGTGGGGTGACCAATAGTTTTCACGTTTTCTAGCTGCCTACTCTTAGAGCAAGTGTGGGATGCACAAGGTGCCATCATGCCTAACACACCAGCGTCCACTCAGTCTTACCTTCCATGCACCTAAATCCCCGCTGCACAGCCCCCCCCGCTCGGTCACACAGGTAGAAAACAGCAGTGAGAGGTGCTGCCCCCACATGAGAGAAGAGCATCCTTGAGATGTTCGATTCTGTTTGCACTGACCCTCCAGCGATCCCAGGCTCAGTATGAATCCCGGTCACTAGCATTGCAAACACCAGCTCTGAAGTCGCACTGACTGATGAGGCCAACCAGACAGAGTTATCTTTAGCAGATTTCATAGGACCCAGGAAAAGGCTTAAAAGGTGAGTCTCTGCTATAAGTTAATAAGCCTCTGAGGGATATGTCTTTTATGGTATGAGAGAGACACCAACTGTGAAGTTTGGGTGAGAGGACTGTGAAGGGAAGTTGAGCAGTTTTGTCTGCCTAAACCTCAGGAGAGGAGTCTCTTATACCACAAAAGACGCTCCTCGGAGACCCTATTAACTTATTATAAATCCCTCGAGTTTCGCTCAAGTGATTTGTAATACATTTAGAGCATTTTTCTAAACTTACTTGGTAACGTGTAAGCATACTAGGCAAAGCTGCTTATTTTCAGATGCGACCCGGGAGAGTACAAGTCAGCAATACATTGCAGTATATACAGAGGTAACAGCATTGATTACAAAGGAACAAGTACATACAGAGAGTAACAAGCGCTTACAGAGATGCAGAGTTACATTTCAAGTAAAGTGCCTGTTGTGGGAATGTTTAACATATTATATACAGCAGCAAAACAGGTATACAGTGTAAGACATAACCAGCTGACAGTATAAAGTATTAGACTTGACAACAATTAAGTTTGACTTTAGTGTTTTCTGTTGTTTTTTTTTACTTCTTTTGTTCTTGGCCTAATAAATACTCAGATAATGCTGTGCATATGTAACCCCTAGGTGGCGCTATCCCAAGGGCTACTACCCCTGCCTGCTTGGCTAGTAGCAGGTTAAGGGGCCTGAGTTTTGAAACGGGTGCCTCCACCTGGAAGTCAGAGTTGGTAGTGGTCAAGTTAACCTGGGCACAACCCTCTGGGACACTGTAACCCCCCCCCCTTCCTTACTAGTGGCCGGAACAATACACAATAATCACTTTCACAATACCCCAATACACCACACAAGTACCCACACTGTTTGCACTTACCACCAGGGCTTTGCTCTGGCCCAGCCCTGGTGACCCCCTGTAAAATATTGGGTTGCATAGCCAAGGAAATTACGTCCAGAAGCAGGGAGGTGATCCTCCCTCTATATAATGCCTTAGTCAGGCCGCAGTTGGACTACTGTGTGCAGTTCTGGAGACCTCATCGAAAGAAGGACATAGCACTGCTGGATAGGGTCCAGAGGAGAGCGACCAGGATGATTCAGGGCATGGAGGGGAGGCCTTATGAGGAGAGACTGGAAGAGCTTGGGCTTTACTCACTGGAGGAGAGGAGGGATGGGGGGGGCATGATTGAGGTTTTCAAGTATATAAAGAGAATAATTTGGAATGGAACCAGGGAGTTGTTTAGGCTGAAGAAGGGGGGCGGACTAGTGGCCATGAGTGGAAGTTGGGGGGAAATTACAGGGGGGAACGTAGGAAGCATTTTTTCACTGAGAGGGTGGTGGAGCCATGGAATGTGCTTCCAGGGAGACTGGTGCAGGAGAACACAGTGGAGGGCTTCAAGAAGGGGTGGGACTGGTACAAGGGGAAACTGAAACTAAAGACCCTCTTGGGGGCTGGGGGGGTGGTGAGGCGAGCAACCACTAGGTTGCTGGCTTTCGAGCAGACAAGACAGACCATTTTGCCTATTCTGCTGGCTTTTTAGTATGCTAGTATGTTAATATGTTATACACAGCAAATAACAGCAGTACAGTACTCTTGCACAAACTGGAACCACAGTTAGGGTAAATGCAAAAAAGAGTTAGATCTGATTTATTTAAGGGGTTTGAACAAGGGAAGGGCATAATCAGGTTAATTTGCTTAAAGGCTCTATCAATCAAACAGTTATGCGTGCACTTCAGGGTCCATAAACAGAAGGGCATAATCGGGTTAATTTGCTTAAAGGCTCTATCAATCAAATAGTTATGCATGCACTTCAGGGTCCATAAACAGTCACACACTCTGGAGAATGGTGGGCTAGCCAGGAACGATGCAGCTGGTTGGGGCCCTTTGATGGAAGAAAACAACATGCACAACACACACTATTTGTAATCCGGAGCTGGAGGGCTCAGTTCGTGAAAAGAAAACAAGAAGACAATCAGATGACACTCTTTTAGATCAGGCTGTTGTTGCTGGGAGCTATCCTGATGATTACTCACAATACCCAAGACTGGACACAGGCTGGACAATAAACAAGACAGCAGGTGGTTAATCTGGAGTGCCAGGAGAAGTAGGGCCCACACGATTCGCCGAGGTGTTCCTGTTCAAGTGTGGAGCAGGGGGCTGATCCTCAGGCAGGTCTCTCATCGGTGGCTTTCTCTGTGCAGTGTGGTAGTCTGGCAGGGCCAGTGTGGCATGGCCCAGGCCGAATGGAGATGAACGCGGATTCAGTCCAATTAGGCAGGATAAAAGCTTCCGGCAAGCAGAACACAGTTCACACAGTGGGGAACCAAATCGCGACCCACTTTCAATACACAACACATTTACATGTAAAGGATTCTACGGTACCACCAAGCAGAACACAGTTTACACAGTGGGGAACCAAATCACGACCCACTTTCAATACACAGCACATTTACATGTAAGGAAATTCTACTGTACCAGTCAAACTGCTCTCCGGTCATGATCGCAAAGTCTCTGCACAAACCGGGGATTCAAAAGCAGCTGGAAATCCTGACAGGCCAATTGCATTCAGCAAATCTTCGGTCTTCTTCAGGTTAAAGCCTGGTCACAGTCCAGAGGCTTAAATAGTCTTCACAACTCGGATTCAGTCCGAATAAACTCTATTTTCTCTCTCAGGGACAGCAGGCAGATGGCAGGCCAAAACTCAGCCCTTTCACAGTTCTCCCATGCAAAACTACACAGAACTGCTGCTCAAAATCACTTCAGCTGTTACTTCTTCACTTCTCAGCTCCAAACTGAAACTAGCTGCAGCAGCCTGGGAAATTCCCCAAGATCCAAAAGGTTCGGTTGGCTGCTCCTCCTGTCAGTCACAACAAAGGCTCCCCCTTCAGGTGCAAAAAGGCGCAAAAAGCCCCAAACTATAATTCCTACAGATTTTGACTCCAGACAGCTCCTGTAGCCCAGCTTCATTTTAGGTCCCACCAGAACTGACTGGTTCAATTCGCAGTCCAGGACCAAGATAGTGGAGATAAACAAAACAGTCCTTGCTGCAAAGAAGGCAGGTTAGACAGACTACATTATCATTATCACTCTAAATGATTTTCAGCAAATAGTTGCATCTTTCAACAGAGCTCCCTCTCAGGTTACTTATGACTGCAATCCAGGCAGCTCTTAAAGAGACAGTGCACAGAGGCTATACAAGCTCTGGCAATCACATTTAAACTGCTAAAATGCAGGACACCAGCCTGGCTGTGAGCATTTAGGCAAGCTCAAGGAAGACTTTTCGGGAACTCCCATTTGTAGAGGGGTTACACATATTTCTGGGACTCATTCAAAAAGCATCTGACTGTCCCCAGTAGAACTCACAAATGCTGTTTGTGACATTACAGTCCATCGTCATGGTGAACATAGCCTATCTGGATAAACTATCAAGATATGTTATAACCCCTGGAAAGAAAAATCTGAAAATTAAAAAAAATTGTGATATATATAGGGAAGCATTATGTTTTGGGTAATAAAGCCCCCCAGTTTTCCAGTAATTCAGCTCCCCAAAGTGACTGTACAAACCTGCCTACAGCATCCCAAAGTGATTTTACCAACCAGCATACATGATCCCACAATGATTATACTGACCTGCCTACATCATCTCAAAGTGATTATACTAATCTGCTGATGTATGTATGAATCAAAGTAATGACACCCAGGCTCTAAACCATGACAATTAATGTCTGCTTACATGTTGTTTATCAAATGTATTTCTAAAATGGTGAGAAAAAATCTAGAAATTTCACTGGCCGAGAGATGCCACTTGATTGTGCATTAAATCTCTATAAATGCACATTCAGGTGCAAAATCTCATTTTCCTCCCCCCAAAAGCCTACTTAGAGCCATTTTATAAGTGTAATAAGCCTCTCCAGGGTGTGCATCATAGGATTTTAATGCACCTCCTAGGGGCATAAGGGCACTTGACCTTTGGCCTCATATCTTATTATACCCCTGGAGTGAGCTTTAAAATCCTGTAATGCACACCCAGCCATGGCTTATTACTTACATATATTTGTGCTTTTATCTGTAATATGTTTGAAACATTTATTGTATGGATTTTCTGTCCACCTTATGATGTCCTTCACCCCACTGTAACCTCACAAGTTGTACCTGAAAATAGATGATTACTTCTTCTAGCATACTGACCTGGTCAACAAAAGCTAAACAAATAAATAAATAAATGAGTTGCTACGTTTCAGCTTTGCTATCCTGTGCGAATAAATTATGAACAAGGACACTGATTTATGGTAGCATAGTAATTGACAGCAGATAAGGACTGCTAGGCCTATCCAGTCTGCTCATATTCCCTACCTTTACTAGTGGCCGCTGACCCTGCTTGGTCATCGGCTTTAGCCTCTTTTTCCCACCTCTAGGGTTCCCTTGTATCTATCCCATGCATGTTAAAATCCCCCCCACTGTGCTTGTGCCCACCACCTCCTGGGACAGGCCATTCCAAGCATCCACCACCCTTTCCATGAAAAAATACTTCCTCACATTTCCCCTTATCCTGCCCCTTTCCAATCTCATATCATGCCCCCTTGTTCTAGTACTTCTCCTATACTGAAAGATGCTGCCTACTTGTGCCTTGTTTATGCCCTGAAGATACTTGAAGGTTTCAATCAGGTCTCCCCGTTCCCTCCTCTCTTCTAGTGTATAGATACTGAGGTCTTTCAGTCTCTCCTCATATGCCTTCTGGTGCAAGACCTGTACCATTTTTGCTGCTCTTCTCTGAACCGCCTCTACCTTGTCTATGTCCTTATGAAGATACAGCCTCCAGAACTGTACGCAGTATTCTAGATGAAGCCTCACCAGTGTTTTGTATAGTGGTATCACCACCTCCATCCTTCTGCTAGTGATACCCCTTCCTATGCACCCCAACATGCCACTGGCTCTTCCTACAGCCTTTGTATGCTGCTTGGCCACCTTTAGGTCAACTGATATAATAACCCCCAGATCCCTCTCTTCCCTAGTGACCACCAGTAACTCCCCCCCCCCCATTCTGTAGCTTTCTCCAGGATTTCTGCACCCCAGGTGCATGATTTTGCACTTCTTCACATTGAACCTCAGTTGCCACACTTCAGACCATTTTCCAGCTTTTCTAGGTCCCGCCTCATTTTCTCCATCCCATCTGGAATGTCTACCCTGTTGCAGATCTTTGTCTCATGCAAACAGGCAGACCTTTCCCTCCAGCACTTCCACAATGTCACCAGTGAAGACATTAAAAAGGACTGGCCTCAGTACTGATCCTTGAGTTACCACACTGATCACTCCCCTCTCCTCGAATTGGATCCCATTTACCACCACCCTCTGTTTCCTGTCTCCCAACCAGTTTGCAACCCAGTTTACCACCTTGTGGCCCATGCTCATGCCGTTCAACTTGTCCACCAGACTTTACGTGGGATGGTGTCGAAGGCCTTGCTGAAATCGAGGTAGGCAAGATCTACTGCTCCCCCGATCCGCCTCCTTCATCACCCAGTCAAAAAAATCCATCTGATTTGTTTGACGTGACTTTCCTGCTGTGAATCCATGCTGCCATGGATCCTGTGCCCTGTTGGATTCCATATGTTCCACAATCCTCTCCTTAAAGGAAAGCTGTCCTTATCCCCGATTCCCCACTCTCACAAGCCTTACCCCCGATTAGGGGTTTCACAAATAAAGCACCCTTTTCTGACTGGGTTTACTTACTTTTTTTTTATTTTTAAAAAGTCTGGCGTTTGTCAAAATGGCACACGCTGTGCATCTCCATTTCATGGCAAAGTGCGGCACTGCACTGCTTGGCTCCAATACACTTGTATTGGAGCCAAGTGGTGCGGCACCGCACTTTGCCATGAGATGGAGATGTGCAGCGTGCGCCATTTTGCTGAACACTGGACTTTTTCAAAATAAAAAAAAAAAATAAGTGAACCCAGTCAGAAAAGGGTGCTTTATTTGTGAAACCTCTAATCAGGGGTAAGGCTTATGGGGGAATCGGGGATAAGGACAGCTTTCCTTTAAGCAGTGCCTCCATAATCTTACCCACTACTGAAGTGAGGCTGACTGATCTATAGCTTCCTGCCTCTTCCCTGTTACCACCCTTGTGAAGAGGGACTACATGTGCCCTCCTCTAGTCCGCCGGAACCACTCCTGTGGTGAGCAACTCACTGAACATGGCTGCCAGTGGCGCAGCTAGCTACCTCCTTAGTGCCTTCAAAATCCTGGGTTGTATGCCATGTGGCCCTATTGCTTTTTCTACCTTCAGCTTTGTGAGCTCCTCCAGGACTTTCTCTTCTGAGAATGGACTGGTGTTCACTTCCCTTCCCCCCTTTGTATCCAGTGCCCAGCTGGGGTCCTTGTCCTTCACCTTCTTCAGTGAATACTGAACAGAAGTATTTATTCAGTATGTCTGCCTTTTCCAGGTCTCCCTCCACACCTTCCCCTTCATCCCCTCTGAGCCTAAAAATCCCCCCCCCCCGGGACTTCCTTCTCTCACTGATGTACCTATAGAATATCTTGTCCCCGTTCATCACTGTCTGTGCTAGTCTCTCCTCTGTTTGCGCCTTTGCACTCCTAACAGCTTTTCCTGCTTCCTTCAGACAATTAAAGTACACCACCCTATCCTCTTTCTTCTGTGTCTCCTTATACTTTCTGAAACCCAACCTTTTGGCCCTTACTGGTTATTAAAGTAATGCAAGTCTGTTTTCAAGACTTGAAATTCCAGGAATTGTACTGGTGATTGTTACTCTAACTTCTGGATTTTACTGAGATTCTACTGTTATTCTTTTAGTTTGTGTTCAGATAATTTAAATAAAAGGAGGATTGCAAGGCTTAGGAATTCCGCAGTCCCATCAGTTTTGGTATTTAAAAATCCGAGCTTTTGGTAGGGAATGACATAGAGATTCAATGGAGGCCTTCAACCTAGCGTCTCTAGAGCAAGAAGTATTCCAGGCTAGATCCGACAGTAAAGACCTGATTGGGAAGATGGCAAAGCAAGACAGGTAATTTTTCCCAGATCTTTCTGGACAAGTAAGATCACAGTGGGAGCATGATCTGGGCATAGAAACTACAGAAGAAAACTGGAGTACAGTACTCAGCTCACACATGGGGTTAATTCTATGCAATAAACATAAAGAATCTCAATATAAATTTCTCCACTGATTGTACTGTCCACCACACATTGTTTATAAATTTAACCCACTAGTCCCCCCGATGTGTGGTAGGTGCCAGAGAGCATTTGGTACATACGTACATTCACTACTTCTGGGACTGCCCTGTACTCAAAGCGTTTTGGCTAGCCATATCCCAGGAGTTGGCTACCATATGGGGGAACCTGATAACTAACACACCCTTGTCATTACTATTTGGAAGGGAGGATTTGGGACCGGGGGGGTGGACCGCCTACCCAGGATGGGTGCGAATCCTGCTAGCCTTAGTGAGACAATGTATACAGAACACTTGGGTGTCCTACGCGAAACCTACTGTAGGGCAGTGGAAAACACTGATTATTCAGAATATGGTGCTAGAACACCAAACTTATATTTTTAAAGAGAAGGAAGAATGATTCCTTGCTGAGTGGGGGGAGATTTATTTATTAGGTTTCGGAAGTACCTTTGAGCCAGAGGCTTGTTTACAGAGGTTCCACATCCAAAAACATAATACAGAGGATAAACAGCAAAACAAAGAATACAGAGTATGACAAAACACACAATTTGTAATGAGATACAACAGAAAATAACCGTAGAAGACCATCATAACATGGTTTCAATTAGTGTGAGCAGGATGGAGGGGAGATGGGAGTTGAGGTATAGAGCCAGAATTGTTTTAAACAGTTCTTTTGTCTAAGTGCACGGTAGAGGTTTTGTCTTATTTTAGTGATCTAAGTGCTTAGAAGGGCAGGATGGAGATATGCTTGTGGCTGGAGAGGTGGCCTTAAACTGGTGGGAAGGTTGAGGGGAGGGGGTTAGAAAGCAGGGGAGATAGTGTGGGGAAGGATAAGGGGAGAAGAGGAGGGGAATTAGAAAGCAGGGGCTATAGCAGGAGACTGGGACAAGCTCAAGGTTTGACAATAACCTAGTGGTGAAAAAAGAGCTAGGAGGTGGAAGTGAGTAGGCAGTAGATGAGGGGCAGACATTGGGGTTATAGGCGAGGGGATGCAATAGGCAAGGAAGGGGGGGGGGGAAGAAGCATAAGAGAGGCAAGAGGACTCCATACCCCCAACGGTGGCCCAATTGCTGAGAGAGGGTATTTTATAATACTTTTGAAATGATGAGAGACCCATGGACGATAGGGGAATCCATTACTGGACAAACTCATGGTACATAATCTCAAGGTACACTTATTGTGAAGTATATCTTAGATTAAGTCTACCGACTGTGTGACTGTAATGTAGTTTTTTTTTATAGAATTAAATGTTGTTTATTATGCTATTTTTTAATGTTTTTAAATTGTTTGCTTACATTGTTTGTCATAAGCTTTTAAATGGATGTAATTCAGATGTGATACTTCTTCGTTTGTATACTATATTAACTAAAATTCAATAAAAAAAATAAAAGAAGGCTTAATATTCAGAGCATTAAATGAAGCAAACTGAAAATAGTACAGAAAGAAATTATAAGAAAAATGCAAGTTCTGTAGATTTACTGATCTGTTGTAAAATGTCAAATTCTGTGAAATTCTTTGTTTTTATCCATATAGACTGTTATCTCTTTGGCAGGATAAGCAGCTTTCTCAGACCTGTCCAGTATACTGTTATATGTGGGATGCAATTAGGGTGCCGCAACCAGTTTGCCTGCCATGCTGGTGAACTGGATTTTGCGGTGCTCAGCAGGGATGGCGCCATAGGGGCATTGTGTCCCTTACCCCATACACCTCTGACCTGGAGGTTATTATAAAACAGCAGAATGTGCCCGGGAGCATTCGGCGTGATGGGGTTCGGGTGGCACAATGGCTGAGCGTGATGTTTACCATCGGCATTGTGCTGGCGCCCTCATGGCAGTTGCCCTTTTTCTTGTTGATGCGACATGGTGAACCAACCTGTCCCCACTCACTGCAGCTGTCTCCAGCCTCCTCCATGGTAGGAGGCCTTATCCCCCATGGATTCCCCACCTCCATGGTGGGGCCAGGGAGGTAGGGTCATCCGCCTCCCGGTCACACCTCCAGCTCATCCTGGACTGGAGCGGCTACAGCTGGACGGGCAGGGCTTCATGGAACTCATCTTCCATTTTCTTCCACTTTCTTCCCTGAGCCCATGTATGTGCAATGAGCACAGTGCGTGAGCTCCGCCTCCGTGGAGATTCCCCCGGCACTCTGAATGTGGGTTCCTTCCCATAGTGGGATTCGCACACGCTGCCATCTGGATTCCTCTGGTTGGAGTTAAGCAACGAGCCACAACCCCCCCCCAAAGGAGGAGTGCCCACACACCCCCAAGGGAGAAAAACAGTCCTATGGATGCTAAATCCCCCCCCCCACTGTTCCCCAGCAGCCCACGCCTGTTCTCAAACCCAGGTTACTGGTGTGGCAGGAGGTAAGGTATCAGCACCTTTGCACTCCACACCACTGGGCTGGCCAAATTCTTTGTTTCTACCGGTGTGCAGGTGGTCCAAATCCCAGAACTGTACCAGGTTTTCCAGTAAAACCTGGAACCCATTCGCCTTGATTATGAACCGCAGCAAATCAGAAAGAATGCTGACTAAGTCCTTGACCAAACAGAAATGAATTGACCCTTTTTTCGGATGTGTGTATGTACTTTATGTGCGTCATGCCTGCGCCTGTCTGGAGCATTCCTCTTTTGATCTCCTATAAACCAACTAACCCTTTCTGGCCTTCTGTAACTTGTAGTCCCCTGTCTGGTAGATGTGACAGCACAACAGAAAGAATGTAGGGACAGTGTCCAAAATGAGGAAGATGTTGTCAAAACACTATCTAGGAACAAACCTGATGCTGGATGAATGAGGTGTCTGGAAAGAAGAAGCCTTTTGTAAAGCAACACTTATCTGTAAATATTCGGGTTGGGGCAGGCTTGTTTAAACGTCTAAATTCCTGCTTTTCTGAGAGGGTCAACTCCAGATTACATAGTAACAGTAATTTAAGGTTGGAAGGCACTGTAGGCTTATCACCCCCACCCCCACCCCCACTTCATCAGCATGGATGAAGTTACAGATGCATTAATTAAACTTCCACACCAGGAAGAACCCCAAAACACAGATGCTGTCCATAGTGAACTTGGGGTAAGTTGTGGAGAAGGTTTCCCAGGTGATCACATCCAGATATAAACTACAGCGATACATGTTAAAATGCTTCACTCAGTAATCTGGAGCGCGGCAGTCTCGCTGTGTTTCTGATATTAGGGTGCAAAAGTATTTTATGTGTCAGTGCTGCCTCATTAAAGAGGAACATTTATGGGCAGCTTGCCATCAGTTTGAGAGCACATGAAAAAGCCCTTTTAAATGGGATATGGGAGTTACAGGTAGCTGGCTGCAGTTCAAACGCTTTTGGGAAAACTTTGGAAAACATAATATTTAGACACAGTTCAGCTTGTATTTCACGTATGTACTATAGATTTATTCTCTGCCTTATTTATTACTGAAGAAATTACCACATAAACAAAATCTTTATCCATCAGAGTTCATCTGCCTGTATAGTTTATTCCCCACTTGAAATTATAATGCTCCATTGTGACGTCACAGTCTGTTGCCATGAGAATAACTATGATGTCATAGGCAAGCAGCATGACATCAGGGTCCCAATATTCAAAACAGGGCAAAGCAGAGCGCAGATATTTGCACTGCGCCTTGCAATTGCCCAGGTGCCCAAAAATGCTACATTCAGTGGAATAGCATGCGGGCACTATTCCACTGAATATAGGGCCATTGCGGCCCAGCGCTAAGCCACTTAGTGCTAGGCAGACATGGCTCCTGAAATAGGGTGTCATAATGGCTTGCACCCGTGCTAAATTTCCGACATTCAAATGGACCCATGCAAATGGGCTCATTAGGCGTGCAAGACACTAAGGGTCCATTTGCATGCACATTATGGGCTCATTTGCATGGGTAGCCCGGCAATTTAGCACATCACTGCCCCCACTTGCTCCATCCCAGAGAGCTATCCCTGGTGCTAGTGGTCCCCCCCCCCCAGTGCTTAACAGTAAACTTCCCTGGTGTCTAGTGGTCCCCTGCCAATCGCCAGCCCAATATTTAGACTTAAATTTTCCCCGGTATCCAGTGGTCCCTCCCCACCCACACCCATACCTGATGTAGAAATGGGTTATCCCTGGTGGTACCTCCCCACCTGATCCCATGCCCACTGTGTCAATAAATATTCCCTGGTGTCAGTGTACCCCCATCCCGATCCCTGTATTATATAGTAATACCATTCCCTGGTGACTAGCGGACCCCCAATCCCCAATTCCTGTATTACAAAAGTAAATATGTCTGTAGTTAGGGATCTCCCTGCCCCAGATCCCTTTATCACAATGAAATCCATTCCCCGGTGGCTACCAGGGAATGGATTTCATTTTATGACACAGGGGATCATGGATGGGGGTGGGGGTCAGCTAACCTCCAGGAACAGATTTCATTTTTGTGATACAGGGATCAGGGATGGGGGTCTACACCATCAGGGAATGTATTTCATTTTGTGATACAGGGATCGGGATGGGGTGGGTGGGAGTCTGCTAACCACTAGGGAATGGATTTAATTTTGTGATACAAGGGATTGGGGAGTCCACTAGGCACTAGGAAATGGTATTACTATATAATACAGGGATCAGGATGGGGGAAGTACACTGGACACCAGGGAATATTTATTGACACAGCGGGCATGGCATCGGGGGGGGAGGGACCACTGGACACCAGGGATAACCTATTTCTACACTGGCATGGTGTGGGTGAGGGCAGGGGGTATCCTGTAATCAGGACATCTGCTATTGAGCAATTTTTCACAGGGCTACTGGACAGGGAGGGGGGCAAATATAGTGACAGGATGTTGCTATATGTACACGTGTACAGGGGGAGCAAGCATGCCATGTGACCGGTAGAAGGGGAGAGAGGGTATGTGAGGTGTAGTGCAGCAGTGGGCTGCCAAGCTGGCCGTATGGCATAGTGGGTTGGTGGTAGGCTAGGATTAGGAGGGTGCTGGGTTCAAATCTGGGCTTGTTGGATTTTTTGCGCTGGTCGGGATTTGTCTTTTTTTTTTTTTTTGTCCCCCCTGACATGCACCCCCTGGAGTTGAGAATCCTTTAGTGGGGGAACCCCCACATAAACAAAAAGAATCTGTGTTTTCAGCACCCTTTTGCTCTGTGCCGCAAGTGTACATCACCGAGATTAATTTTTGATGATGTACACTCGCCCTAATGGCGATTGCTATTCTGCGATCGCCATCGTCACATAAAACTGGGGGAAGGAGTACTGGACACCAGGGAAAGTTTTATTTTATGTATCATGATGGTGATCAGCGGTGGGGGGGGGCACTAGACACCAGGGAAAGTTTTTTTTTTTTTTTTAACTTTAAAGTTTATTGCTGTAGGTACAGAATTTACATTTGCCAGACATCAGCCATCAGCTGATCTATAACTATGACATTTTAGTGCTGGGATTTTACTGTTACAAAAAGAAAAGTTAAATTATTGTATAATACAGTCCAATCCTCTTCTTTTCTTTCCAGGGTGCTTCTCTTGGTTAGAAATTATCCTGAAACTACAAAAGAAAGTCCTGCAATGTTTTTCCCTTATCCAACCAGATTTTCATTAATTAATATTTCTAAAAGTTAGATTATTTCAACTTTTTCGTCTGTTCTTATCTGTACCATGTTACAGAACTATGAATTAATAAAGTAATGAAAAATTCAATAAAATCAATAAAACATTAAACTTGGCTGGAGTCATTTTTCTTGTATTAACTTTCTAACAGACAACTGTTCATCTGTGAGACATTTATCTTAGAACCCTTTTAATTTTTACCAGATAATTATTTTGTGAAGTTAATCTGCAAAGGCCTGCTGGGAGAGGATTGTGATCCCCTCTAACTCGTCCCGGAAGGACATGAAGGGGAGCCAGGTCCCATTAAATTTATCTTTTTGTAGACTGATTTCTGCTGTGATTCTTTCCATCCTTTGTATACTTTTAATAATATCCATCCATTCTTGTAGGGTTGAGGGAGTGGCAGTGGTGTTGGCCACCTCTTAGTAATAGCCTTACCAGCTGCAGCCAGTAGAATCTCCACAAAGGACTTCCGGGCATTAGTCTTCCTACCTCCCAGCCAAACCCTCAAAATCATATGCTGGAATGTCATTTGATCCATCCCCCCACATCATCTGTTGGTAGTACTTTGTACCGTCTGTCCAAAAAGGTTGCAAGACCGGACAATCCCAGAAAATGTGATAATGTGAACCTTCGGTTCCACAATTTCTCCAGCATAAGAGGGATTATAATGTTTAGTCTTAGTTGGGGTATTAAAAAATTTGCTGATCAGTTTCCAGTGAAACTCCTTCCAATTTGCAGAGGTTTGGAAAATTCCTTCCCATATTTGTGACCACATAGTTTCTGGAAGTTGTAAGCCTACCTCCCTTTCCCATGCTGCTTGACATCTGGGGGGGGGGGCCCTCTATGTTTTCTGTATATATTTTAACTAACTTGGAAACTAGATGTGGTTCCCCTGGTATTTTAGTTGTGCTCCTGAGACAGTCTCCAAAGGGAGTGGATCTTGATGCGTCTATGCATGCTGGTGTCTCTCCTCAGGAATGACACCACTTGCAAGTATTGAAAGAAGTGGGATGTAGGGATACCAAACTCCTGCTGTATATTCTGAAGTGTTTTAATTAGGTCTTGGGCTGTGACCTGCCTATAGTAACATAGACCATATCTATGCCATCTTTCGAAAAAATGGCCCATTCAGGGAGGCACAAAGCCTGGCTATTTTTAAATTTGTGTCTTATTAGAGAGGTAGTGTGTCAGACCCAAACGTCCCCCCCCCAAAAAAAAAAACTCTGTATGTTTGTTCTAAATAAGGATTCAGCAATTTGGAGGTGAGAAGATTATCTGGTGTTGAGAGGAAGTCAAGGGTATGGCTAGAGCCTGGGTTGCTCCCCTCTTCCATGTCTGCCCATACGTTCCTTGAACTTGTTTTAATATATTCTGGCCATTGGGTTGGTTGGGCTATTAATATATTTTCAAGTTAGGTAACCCAAGTCCTTCTTTTAATTTAGAGTGTGTGAGGGTATGCCAAGCCACCCTGGCTCTCTTGCCCCCCCCAAAAAAACTTATGTAGTGCTTTATCTATCTTATGCCATTCTTTACTAGGGATATGCAAGGGCAGGGAACTAAACAAAAACAAGAATTGTGGGAGAACATTCATTCGGATTGAATCAATTCTTCCCATTAAGGAAAGGGGTAAAAGATCCCAGTGTTTCAAATCAGTGAGACTCTCCTGAAATAATCTGCCATAGTTTACTTGGTAAAGGTTTTTCAGGTTCACTGGAAGGTGGATCCCTAGATATCTTATACTGTTCTTGACTCATGTAAATGGTAGGGTTTTTGTGAGTTCAGGGATACAGATACCACTAACTAGCAGAACTTCTGTCTTGTCTGTATTAATTTTAAAACCTGAGATTTGACTATAGACATGGAATATATTGGCAAGGACTGGGTAAGTCTGGACAGGGTTTCTTAAATAAAGCATAGTTCATCTGGGTATAGGAAAATATGGTTCTCTACCTCCCCACTTTAATGCTTTCTAACTCGGGGCGCATTCTGATATATTCAGCTAGGGGTTCCACACTCAAGCAAATAGTATTGGAGGTAGTGGACAACCTTGTCTTGTGCCACTTTGTATGTTCAAGTTGTTTGATGTGGTACCATTTACTTTAATTTTGGCTTTGGGTGACTGTTAGAAAACTCATATCCAGGTTAAAAATTGTGCCCCAAATCCGAACTTCCCCAAAACCCCCATTAAATAATCCCAGTGGAGATGGTCAAACACCTTTTCCGCACCTACTGCTATCGCCACCTGTTGGTCTTTTCCTGTAGCTCCCATTTGCAATATATTGAGGCAATGTCTGATATTGTCCTGTAGGTGTCTCTCTGGGATGAAACCTGCTTGGTCAATATGGACTAAGTCAGGCAAGAATTTATTTACCCTAATGGCTAATATTGTGGTAAAAATTTCTGAGTCCACATCAAGCAGAGAGATTGGCCTATAAGAGGAACAATTTTGGGGAGGTTTCCCCTCTTTGGGAATGACTGTAATAAATGCTTCCCTCCAGGTGTGAGGGAGGTCAGTATAATTTTCACAGGAATTAAATAGGTCTTTTAACAAAGGAGATAATTGTGGGAAAACTTTTGATAAAATTCTGCGATATAGCCATCCGGCCCAGGGGTTTACCCGTTTTCAAATTAGCTATAACTTGGATAATTTCAGTAACTGAAAGTGGGGATTCCAAAAATAATTTGTTCTCTTTTGAGAGCTTTGGTAATGTTAACTTGTCTAGGAAGTCCTGTAGTTTTCTTTGATTATCTAAGCTCAGGGATTCAGCTGAATAGAGCCTAGCATAGTATTCTCTGAAGGTTTTAGCTATGTCTATGGGGGTATAGACTGTGACTTTATTCTCTTGATGGGTTTTCTGTATTTTTTTGACATAATGGTCTGCCTGGAGTTTTCTTTACTGAAAGGCTAGTAGCTTGCTCGCTCTGTTCCCATGTTCATAATATCTCTGGTTAATATATCTTAGCTTTCCTTCTATTTGTCTGTCTAAAATGTTTTGAAGTTCTATTTTAACTTTCTGTAACTCTTCCCCTAGGGCCTTGGAATCCGAGTTGTTATGTTCTGTCTCCAGCTGTTTTAACATTTGTTCTAGATTCTTCTGTTTTTCCCTGCGTTGTCTCTTCAGAGTAGAGGAATAGGAAATTATTGTCCCCCTTAAAACTGCATTTAAACCATCCCAGTACCATTTCCAACCTGTGTCTTGTACTTTGCTATTATTTTGATAATCCTGTATCTCCTTTTTTTTTACTAAATCTTGAAATTCTTTCCTTTCAAACAAAGAGGCATTCATTCTCCAGGTGGTACATCTCTCCCAATCCCCCATCTGGAGTAATAACCCCACTGCCGAGTGGTCGGAGACTAATCTGGGATATATTGTATAGTCTTTCACTCTGTGTATATCTGACTGACTACATATAAGGTAATCAATTCGAGAATATGTCTGATTAGGATTTGAGTAGAACATGTAGTCTCTTAGGGTAGGGTTCAATTCTCTCCAGACGTCAAGAAGAGCCAGTTCCTGTATTCCCCCTCGTACCATCTTACTTATCTTCTCATTGATATTGACATGTGTGAGGAGCAGTCCATTTTGGGGTTCAGGACACAGTTAAAATCCCCTCCCAGAAAAATGGAGCCCTCCCCTAATTCTGCTATTTGACCAGGGTTTTGTAAAAGGTTGGGTCATCCATATTGGGGGCATAAATATTAATTAAATGCATTTTTTGTGAGAACAGACTCCCTGAAACCCTTACCAGTCTACCATCTCCTGTGGTGGTCTCTGATTCCAGTTCAAAAGGCAATCCTTTCCCGAACTGGATGGCTGTGCTAGTTTTCTTGCCTGTGGGGTGAGAAGAACTAATAACCTTCCCTACCAAAAACTGTTGTAGTTGTTGATGTTCCGAGGGTGACAACCTGGTTTCCTGAATGAAACATATGTCAACCTTAAGCTTCTTCAAATAGGTTAGGATTTTCATTCATTTTGTAGGAGAATTTATCCCCTGAACATTTAGGGAAATAATTGTTTAAGTACACATTTATCTAACTGAAGGATAGCTTGCACATCTCTTGATCTCTGTCTAACTAATTCACTTCACAGACCCTTTTTTTTCCTCCCTCCCACTTCCCCTTAGCTCTCCCCTGAATAATAACTTCACATTTAAAATGTCTCAATAAACACAAATTCTCCAGCAGCAGGTAAAGTTTACTGTTAAGTGTGGGACCGGTGATTGATTGGGGGGACCACTAGACACCAGGGAAAGTTTACTGTTAAGTATCAGGCTGATGATCAGTGGGGGGGGGGGTACCACTAGACATCAGGGAAAGTTTACTGTTAAGCATTGGGCTGGCGATTGTTGGGGGGACTATTAGCACCAGAGACTGCTGTCTTGGGGGTGCCACACTTTCTCCACTAACCGCTAGGGCTGTACGGGGGTAAATTGAGGTTTTGATACTCTGAGTATTGGACTGTACCAATATTTAGGCCCCCACCCCTTCATTTACATTGCACCCCACTCTGAACATTGCCCGGGCGCAAACCCTGTTTGTCTGCACTACCTGGGCTTTTCAATATTGCACACCTGTACAAAACTCGGTTTGCGCGGACAAATATGGGGCCGTAGGTTGGGAAGAAGCAATCAGGGCTGATGAATCTTCAAGGAACAACTATTCTGTTTTCATGCATTCAGTAATAAACAATGGGGATAAGAAATATAGAACTCATGAGAAATATAAGGTGCTTTGGTTCCAAATATTATGTTTTTCAAAGTTCTTCTTAAGGTGCAGGTGACTGTTAATTGTATTACCACCAGTTCTGGAACCTTGTGATGTTAATGAGGGTGAAGCTGCATTTAACTGCAATGTGGTTAGACACAGTGGCTCAGATGTTCAGACTGTGCCGGGCAATGGCACAAGTGGGGGCACAGTGCAACTGAGCTGCGCCGGGGCCAGGACAGGGTGATATTCAAAGGAGATGTGCCATGGTGCATCACCATTGAATATGGCATAGAATGCATATAGCGCAAGAAGAATGCACTGGTGCATTCCTCAGATGGGGGGACTGGGAATGCTCCAGCGCAAGTGTGGTTGCGCTGTCCGCATCACCCACGATATTCAGATGTGGGCATGCAAATGGGGCCATAATATATGCATGGCACACATAGGGCCACTTGCATGTCATTATGGCCCCATTTGCATACGACGTGTAGGGCATCCTGGCGAAATGCGCCTGGCGCCCTGTGTAGCCACCGTCAACATGACAGGAGTCCCTGGTAGTCTAGTGGCATCCCCCCTTCCTCCTGTAAACCCGATTGCATGTAGTAGTAATAGAAATATATTCCCTGGTAGTCTAGTGGTATCCCCCCTCCCTCCTATAAACCTGATTGTGGGCAAATGTTAAATATATAATCCATGGTGGTGTAGTGGTATCCCCCTCCCACCATAAACCCGATCACAGGCTACTGTTAAATATATAATCCCTGGTGGTGTAGTGGTATCCTCCTCCCTCTGTATGCCCGATCGTGGGCAAATGGTAAAATAAGGTACCCCCACCCACACAGGCACCCCTGCCCACCCAGCTCCGCCTATCATTGGCAAGGGAGGCAGCAACCCACTCCGGGATACCGCCCCCACTGCCCGCTAACAGATAGTTCACAGTAGCAAACTGTAAGCCTATTGTCCACAGTGTGCCGCCCACGATTACTGGAGGGGAGCTGGTGGGCAGGGTTGCCTTGTGGGTGGGGGGTACCACTAGACCTCCAGGGATATTATTTTACCAAATACCCGTGATCGGGCATAGGGAGGGAGGGGGATACCACTACACCACCAGGGATTATATATTTAACATTTGCCTGTGATTGGGTTTACGGGAGGGAGGGAGGTTACCACTAGACCACCAGGTTTTTAACCTGTACAGTCACCCGTTGAGCATAACAGGAGGGAGGGAGGGGGGCCTACTAGACCACCGGGGAGGGTGTGGGTGCTCATGGACGGTGTCTCTGCTGAGCGGATGGCCATCCATGGCTGGTGGGTGCTGTGTTGCACCCTGCTATACAGCAGCCCACCTGTGGGTGGCCTGGCTTTTTTCCTTTGAGCCCCTCAATGCGGTGCACAGCAGGGTTGTGCCAGCATATGCACCGCATGTCCTGGGCTGAATATTGGGATGTGCCGCATATGCATGGGCACGCCCCCTGCATTTGCGTGGCATACATTAACATTGCACCCCGGTGCATCAGGACTTACACTGCGCTGGTCCCACCTTTCAATATTGTACCAGGCGCATTACAGGGGTTGCGCCGGCGCAACTCGGTTGTGCCAGGCGCAACCACATTGAATATCTTGACCAGTATGTCCTTCAGTGATATCACGAGGTTGTAAAAATGGTGGCTATGTAACAGCAATATAAGGCCAAAGAAAATATATGGTTTTGTACTATACCAGATGCAGTACTGAGTAAGACATCTGGTGGTGGCTGCTGCCCAAGGGTTTCTTTGGGTCAGCCACCTCGTCTACCCAGGTCACACAGGGAGAACCAGAGGCTGTTGGGCTATTTGGCAATAAAGCAGAGCAGAAGTTCCAGATTCCACTTTTGAGGAACAACATTTTCTGAATTTCTGCCACTGGCGAGATTGGAATCTTCCGAATGTGTTTAGTGGATTTTTGCCCTGTTCCGTGGATTTTTTTGGCTGAACTACAGAATAATATACATAAGCTATGGAATGACAATTTTGAGGAACTGTATTCTGCAGTTTAATGGATTATTCTCTAATGCATGTAATCAGGGCTCCAGATAAGATTTTTTTGGATGAGTATTGTAGTCCTCATTTTGAAAGTGAGGTAAGTTAAACCAAATTCAGATGCGTACAAATGTCTGGACAGAGTGGAGTGAGGAGTACATTTTAAAAGCAATGTAGATTTTTTCTACATAAGAATTGATCAGGTGCCAACAATGCTCCAAATAATGTTGGCAAGTAGGAGTAATTTACTCACCTGTTTTAAAATATAGTAAGTAAAACAAAATTAGGATACATACGAGTGCTGTAAATCTGGAAAAAAAAACTCCTTTTGAATCACCAGTAATGTTACGGAGCAGTATTCTTTGGGAGTGTGGAGTATTTACAAATGTTGGGTGAGTACTGGTACTCATTAAAACATTTTTTTGAAGAGTATTTCCTAAAATGAGGTGAGCAAAACAGGTCGGTACTCCCCTTATCTAGAGCCCTGCATGTAATTATTCTGCAGTTCAGTGATCAGTTCTGCAGAATTTTTTTTTTGCAGTATAATTCATTAATCCACAATTCATACATTCATTCCGCAGTTCAATGACTCACTGAACTGTGGAATGAATGTATGAGTTGCGGATTAGTGTATTAAACCATGGGAAAAAATTCTGCAGAACTGACAACTTACAGTGAGCAGTTCTGTGGAATTTTTTTTCCCTGAAGTTTAATACAATAATCTGCAATTCATACATTTATTCTGTTGTTCTAAGTCGTCCAAGAAATTATAAACTCCTATTGAACCACATCACTTGCCTGTTGGTACTACTACTATCAGGCAATATACACCCTAACCCAGGCCCATCACCTACTCAGAACCTGCTGCCCCAAAAAGCAACAGGGCTCAAGCTGGCCACACTAAACATCTGCAGCTTACTTCCCAAAATGGACAATCTGATAGTATGGGTTACCCAACACAACCCCGACATCCTCTCGGAGGTGGAAACATGGCTATCACCTAAGAGTCCAGATGCTGCCATCACACTGCCAGGGTACACCCTTTTCAGGCAAGACCAAATCTCAGAAAGAGGAGGAGGCTGTGTTGTCTATATCAAGGATTCTCTTCAGGGGCATGTGCTACCCCTTCCCAGTCACAGTCCCAACTTGCAAATCTTGCCCATCAAACTCCTGTTGGGAGCGCACAACAAGGCACTTACAATACTCACAGTCTCCATTCCACCCAAAACAACAGCAGCAGGAACTAACAACCTGATGGACTTTATCAGTACTCTGGGCCTAAACTCTGAAATTATGCTACTTGGGGACTTCAGCATCAACTGGCTCTCCCTTACTGCTGCCGCTGTCAGGGACACGTTAACTGCTATAATAATAATAGTAATATTTTTATTTGTATAACGCAATTCAAACATCAAAGCGCTATACATGCAACATCTTAAGAACAACTCAATAAAATCTCATAACAGCTTCAATTTAAAATCCTCTGAATTACTAATACTTCAAGTATTAAAAGCCTGTTTGAATAAATAAGTTTTTAAACTGCTCTTAAAACTCTCCACAGTCCTGCACTCTCTAATCTGACAAGGTAGAGAGTTCCACAGGGATGGCACCACGAACATAAAAGCCTTTTCACCAGATGTCTTCAACCACACCCTGGAAACCTCTAACAACCCCTCGTCAGCAGAGCAGAGAGGTCAGCCAGAGCTGTAGGGAACCAGGAGCTCTTGCAGATAACCTGGTCCCAGTCTATGTAGGGCTCTATAGGTCATAAGACTGACCTTGAAGGTGGTCCACCACTATATAGGCAGCCAGTGCAGATCGCGCAGCATAGGAGTAATATGACTGGAACATGAAGTCCCAGTCAGTAATCGTGCTGCCACATTCTGCACTAGCTGCAAGTGGCAGACATCAACCCCCGGAAGCCTTGGGTATAAGGAGTTGCAGTAATCAAGGCACAAGGTCACAAAGACATGGATCAACATGGGCAAATCATCAGACAGAACAAGGTGCTTAATTCTGGTGATATTCCTAAGATGGTAAAAGAAGGATTTGATGACTGCCGACACCTGTGCTCGCAGTGTCAGCCCACTTCTCCCAAATGGTCATGACCCCGGCAAGGGTCAACTACAAAACAGGTACCAGCACTCTACTGGACTGGGTCCTTTCAAACCAGCCTGCACATATCTCCAACACCACCATCCTCCCCGACTCCCAGAGTGATCACTCCCCCGTGATATGTACCTGGGCCAATAAATTTTGCAACCCCCCACCAAGAACAGTAGCCAACCATGTACTTTTCAAAGGGCAGCTGCCTCAACTGAAAGAGGACCTACGATGCCTAGACTGGTCTGACCTCCAAGTAGCCAAGGATGTAGATGATGCCCTTGACCGCTTCATTAGGAAATTCAATGCCGCCTGTGATAAACACCCCCCATAAAAACAAGAAAACCAAATGGGCCCTGCAACCCCTGGATTACACCAGACCTCCTACTCCAGCTTAGTACTAGAGACCAACTTTGGCATAAGGCGCGAGCACATGGATCACCTGCCAATATCCAACAGTACAAAAAAGCCAGGAACGAGTGTACAAAGGCCATTCGACTCGCCAAAAGCTCATACTACAAAGAAGCTCTCTCCAGCTCCTGGAGCTGCAGCAAGTCCTTCTAGGCCAACATCAGTGACATAATGGGCAAGGACCCTATAACCGCCCCCACAATGCTCTTGGTCAATGATGTACCTTCTCTGGACCCACTGCACTTAGCAAACTCCCTGAACAATGCTTTCACGGATCTAAGTGAAGTACTCCCAGTGGACTACTTCAGTCCCCCCTTCCTGAAAGACCCTAATGGTAAATGAACTCCTTCAGGCAACCTTCCATCATTTTACTTTAAAGAAGTTTCCACAACTGAAACCAGAAAATACCTGGTCAAAGTACTGGGGAAATCAAGACACAGCGGAGACACCCTGGACCTTAAATTTGTTGCCCTGACCCTTGATGAAATCCTGAGCCCTCTGACTTCAATGTTCAACCTGTCCCTCCACCACACACACAATTCCCCCAGTGATGGAAATCGGCGACTGTAGTCCCAGTCCACAAAAGTGGAGACTGGACATCGCATCACAACTACAGGCTGATCTCCATACTACCCCCACTCTCCAAAGCACTTGACTGGGAATGTGGCAGATCAGCTGGTGGAGTACCTGAATCTGCACCAACTCCTCTGCCCAGAACAACATGAGTTCTGGGTGGGGCACAGCACCATCAGTGCTCTGATGTAATTTACTGGCTACATCCACCAAGCTTTAGACCAAGGTCAGCTGGTTGGGCCTACATTCATTGACCTATCAAAAGCATTTGATACGGTTCATCACACGCTCCTCCTGGAGCAGCTGTCACCGGACTCTCCCCAGATACAGTCCAATGGTTCAACAGCTATCTCTGCAATCACTCACAGCAGGTCAAGATAGGGGATGTCATCTCCAATAGCAGGCCTGTCTGCTCAGGGATCCCACAGGGGTCAATCCTGGGGCCCCTAATGTTCAGTATCTTCCTTAACAAACTCCCAGGCTCTTGCTCCAGTCATATGCTACTGTACACCAATGACGCAGCTATTTTCACCAGCAGTCTGCACCCTCAGCACCTACTAGTGGACCTCCAACTAGGATTCTCATCCACCGAAGCTTGATTTAAGGAACACAGGCTAGTCCTCAATTATAAGAAAACAAAGACCATGCTGTACTCCAGCTCCCTTAGTAAGCACAAAACCTTCCCTCTAGCTATCCTGAATGACAGTGGTGACACGCTGGACCTCGTGCAGCACTTTAAGTACCTGGGCATCACAATTGACTCCACCCTGTCCTATGCTCAGAACATAGCTAACACAGCAAAAGTCATTAATGCCAGAATCTGAATACTCTATCACCATAAGCACAGCCTAACAAATAAAGCCCTGAATCTGGCCATCAATTGCTCAGTTGTCTGCCTTATTGATTATGGCCTGGCTATATATGGATTGGCAATGGACTGTGCCCTACAATGTATCTCCCTGGCCTTAAATAAGGTCTGCCACCTCCTCACTGGTGCTGCAAAACTCGCACACACCTGTGAGCTCTATGCTTGGACAGGTTGGCTCCAACTAAAGAGCAGAGTGAAATATCAAACTTGCCTACTAGCCAAAAAAGCCTCACTAAATCTGCTGCCACCAGGAGTTCAGAGCCTGCTCATGTGTCACACGAGTGTTAGACTGACCAACAGTTCTAACAGTCAAACCTTCAACAAACCAAGATGCCATACTGCACAGGCACAATGTGCATTCTCCTATCATGCTCCCCACTGGATCAACGCCCTACTACCTGCCATCTCTGGAGTCACACCCACTGGTGCCTTCAAGCATAAACTCCACCTGCGAGATGCTGCAGATTACAACTGTGACTGCCTCAGCTAACTATGGTACACTCAAATGTCATGCAAGTCCATGCCCACTACTAAGGGCAACTGTTTCAGATCCCGCTACCCCACCAAATCAAACCAACCACAGCACTTCTTTTTCCCCTAGGCCTCAGGGGCGCCTAGCAACCAGAACTTCTCTGGTCCCCCCTTGCCTGCCCACCCCTCCCTACCACAGGCCACACACCCCTCCCCCTCCCCATCCACTCCACTCCTCACCACCCCTTGCCTATTACCTACTCTGTGTCTACCTTCTCCTTGTATGTTATAATTCATGGATGCAGGCATACATTGTACAATGCCTCTGCAGTGTCTACATGTGTCAATCCCCTGTAATCTACGTATTTCTCTGTTAACTGACATGGAACCTACAAAAGAACATCTGCTCATGGGTGTTTATCCGAGACCTCAATAACATAAAATAAAAAATAAGTCAAAAATTTAGCAAAAAATTTCAAGAAAGTGAAATTCTGACTTTCGCCAACAGTCCACTGGCAGAAGTTTTGTTTCACACAGCCCTAGCTATCATCTGTGACCACAAATGTGATCTGAAATTTTCAGCCATATGTACAAATTGTTTAACTCTGGATGTAATTTCATAAGCTGAGTTTTTCTTTTAATTTTCTTAGCTTTATGTCTCATTATTGTTGATATTAGCAATTAGCTGATCTAATTTTGCTTTGGCGGACAACATCTTAAGGTAAGCAGTATGCCACTGATGGATGCTAGAGATACACTAATTCTTGTTTTTTTCTTCTGTTTTCTTTGTTGCATAATAGGAAACATTGTTTTCTTGTGTTTTACTCTGTCATTTATCTTTCTATATTGGGTTTTTTGCGTGACTAACTGTGGAATTTATAGCCATATCTGTCATGTTTCTTTGTCTTCTTTAATGTTGTTGACTGGCAGACATCAGTTGTTTCCTGTGTCATACTATATGTTATTGCACCATCACATTTGTATGGCATACCATGTGTATTAAAGTACCTTTTACACCTTTGTTGTCATTCAGGTTTTTTTTGTCGTAGGCATTTTTTCCAATCAGTAAGTTGGTGTCGTGACTTCAGTGCAATATCTGTAAAAAAAGAAAGAAACAAAAAAAAAAACTACACTTTTGCTTCTTTTTTTGAGAAAATTTACATAGTAGCACTAACAACATAAGCAAAATTGATTTTATACACATATCCTATAGAAACATTTAACTATGTAAAACAAAGTAAATAAAATCAAACATTATCAATCAGTTTTATTACTGAAATCATCATGAAAATATCTTTTATTGTGTTTTTGAGCATTTACCGTTTCCATTGAACATTTAAAAACTCTTCTTTTGTGAGCTAATTTTTTTCTTTTGTGATCTGATTTTCCTCTTTTGTGAACTGCTCACAAAAGAAGAGTCCTCAACTCACTAAAGATAATTTTAGACAGGAAATGGAATCCCCAGACTAATTGGAATGTAGTTCTGACATCATCATGAAATAGGACATTGGCCATCTTGCCTCAAAACTGAATTGAAACCACTACAGCCTAGTAGGTACAGCTCTCATATTTTATACTTTTAAAATTGTTTAGAGTTATAAGTTCAAAGCAATCAAGCCTGATTCTAATATACCATGTTGTAGTGATGTGGAATATCTAAGTTTTATCATTGTAGTCACTATTCTTTTTTTACAATTGGATGTAGTAGAAATGCCAAGGCCATAAAAGCATGCATTTTTTTCTTCTTTCATCACTCAATGTTCTTTTGTGAGTGGCTCATGAAAGAAGAATCAGCCCACAAAAGAAGAAGATCTAGTCGTGAAAGAAGAATGTTTTAAAAATGTGAAAAATTTTGAAAAAGTTTTATTGGCCTTTAGAAATTACATAAATCAGATTGTACACATGGCAAAAATTAAGAAAAATCAATCTGACAACAGAAATACTGTACCACCAAATTTAATACAAAGAAATACAAACATACTTTAATGCATATAACTGTCTATTTTTTATACAACAGCTATATTTATATAACATTGAGCAGGTAAACTAATTCTGCCACATATATTTGATATTACTACAGAATTAGAACACATTCTACTACACTATCATAAGATATTTAAAAAGTGATATGGCAGTCCTACCACCTAGTATGCCAGGCAAAAGAGAGAGAAAAATATGGGGAGGCACAATATATAGTGCTTTCCCTGGCCAATCACACACCATAGCATTGTTTCAACTCAAATATTGTCCAGTCATGTATATATATTTTCCCTCCAAGAAATGTCACAATTTTCTGCCATTTACCAAACAACATCTCACTATAGGAAAACCTGTAGAAATGATAGTCAAATCAAAGTATTACTGAAGTCTAACTCTTAAAGTTGTAAGCTGATTGGTAAACAGTTTGACAATGTTTTCCAATGAAATGCCAAGAAAGGGGTTAAACCTTTTTTTAGTCTGCTTAGCAACCCAGAACAGTTAAACTGAATGTAAACTATCACATGGCAGAGACTGTTGTGAGAGACACACACATTTAGGATTTCAGTTATGTGCTGTGTCTTTAAACAGATTCAGCATGGCAGAATGGTTCAGTACTAAAGTTTGGATTGTGGGCAGTTCACTTGTGCAAAGGGGTGCATGGTTTGCCAGGAGAAGTCATTTTGGGAATGATTTGCAACTGGAAAACTGTGATGTTCTTTGGTTTGATAAGGGTGGCATGAGATGGGAGCAACTTATGCCAACAATATGTAGACTTTTGAACAGTCGCCCTGGTCCAGACATACTGCTCATCCATGTTAGAGGTAACAATTTGGGCTACAGATGGGTATAGATTTAATAGAATCAACTAACTCAGATTTGGATGAGCTACACAGCATGTTGCCTAACTGTAAGATTCTGTATTCAGCTATCACAGAATGCATGGTCTGGAAAGGCCAGCAGTATGCACCTGGAATTGAAAGATCATGCAGAAAAGTGACTACATACTTGGGGCTCTGAGAAGGAAGCATCACTGTCTTCTGTACACAGAACTAAACTGGCTGAGATTGGATGACCAAAGGAAGCTCCATATGCTTAATTTTATGTATAACATTTATAAGAAATCCCTTCCGAATTACATACTAGAAAAGGTGGCTGTAAAACCTAATAAGTTAAATTTAAGATCATCAAGGGGTATTGAATTTCAGAAACGTATTATGAATATGAATGTAGGATGTTTATCTTTTTTGTATAATGGTCTTTTTATTTGGAATTCTATTCCCATACAGTTAAGATCAATGACAAAAATCCTTACATTTTAGAGAACTACATAGCTGGTTAATGAAACTAGCTTGCCAACCTTTGCACTGCTGTTATAATTATGAACATGGTTAGTTTAACTTGCATTTTACAGCACAGAGATAATTAGTATCAATATAAGTAGTGTGTACCAAATAGCATTTTTTCTGTCATCTGCAGAGTAACGGGATATGCTTTGATACCCAATGAATAAATGAATGAATGAATGATTGCATAGTAGTATAAGTGATTATATTGTATCAAGTGACTTTATACGTACAAAACTTGAATGTATTTTTATATATTTTTCTTTTATTGTAACCAGGTATAGCACGTAAATGGTACCCACTGAAAATGAGTTTTTAGCTCAGTGGGGAATAACCATGTTCTTGTACATGTTTATGTAACAAAGAATAAAAATGTTACTACTAATAATAATACTACATAATTAAAACACATAAATAAGACATACACAAGCTTTGTAAAGTAAAGTTGATTATATCATAATGCTGTATACAGACAGTTCAATGAATCTAGTTTTTTATTACAATTTTTTAAATTTACTTTTCAAAGAACATGCTAAAGACATGGCATGATGAGAAGGTACTAACCCTGGTCAAAGGCCTTCACAAGTATGGCAAGGCAGAGATCATAATGAGGGGGACCAACCTGCCATTACAAAAACACATGGCAAGATGTGAACAGTTTCCGGCAGAAGTCTGGGGTTCACAAAAGACCCAAACAGTTGCAGTCGAAAGTGGAAGCAAGCTGCTGGCAGTATTTTCACAAGCTGCAAAAAAAAAATGATGATGTCTGTGAGAATGACACAGATTGGTACAAGCGAGCCTAAAAAATGCGGGATGAGGCGGGGAAGTCAGAACTTGGAGACCAGCACCATGGAAGTACGTTACATAAGAAAATGCAGTTAAAAAAGGCTCTTTTGTACATAACTGTGTCACTCTTTAAATACTGCATTATTTTAATGTTAATGATGTTTTGTGTATAATATACAGGATAATGTATGGAAGTCTACACAACAAGCATGTGTCTGCATTAAGAGGTATCTATGGCAACCAAGAATCTCAACAGCAAAGCTTGAGAGATTCACTAGTTGTGACAGAAAAGTCTAGATGAACTCACAAGCTTGTCTGTGTATGGATGCCCATATAATATCTTTTACACTGAACGGGCATCCATGCCCAGTTAAGACAGCCTGTTTCCTTTCAGTAAACTGGGACTTGAAGGAGTGGGGACACTTGAGGGTTGGTGGTAGGCTCAAAGTACTGATTCAGTTGGTTGCAACTTTTCTGTAAGTTCAACCTAACAAAAAAAAACAGGTTCCTGCTTAACTGGATGGAGGAAAGTACCTACGTGGCTGCATTCTAAGTTGTTGTGCTGCAGTAGTCACATAAGTTGTGCAGCACCACAACAGAATGATGTCACTACAGCAACACAAGCATTTTGCAGACATGGAATTCCATGCATAAAATATGATCTTTTAGAGAGATTGGACATCCATGGCCATTTCAATGTGCTTCCTTTCAGTGAACTGGGGTGGGGGGGTTGTGTGTGTGTGGGGGGTAGATGCCTGAGAGTTGGTGGCAGTCTCAAAGTACTGATTCAATTTGTTGCAACTGTTTTCCATATGTTCAACTTAAAAAAAAAAAAAGGTTCCACCTTAATTGGATACAGGCAAGAACCTTTGTGGAAGCATTGTAATTTGTTATGCTGCAGTACAACAAACATATTCAAGGCATGGAATTCCATGTGTAACCCCCCACCAACCCCCCTTGTTTAACTAGCAGGGCTGTTCCTCTCACCACAAGCATCTGGGGTAAAAGAAAGGGATGAGGGTTTACATAAGTTGAATTTACAAATTTTTTGCAATAGAGATGAGGTAGCCACCATTAGAGTTGGTGGAACAGACTGTTATTAGAATGAACAGTCAGCCAAGTATGGCTACTACTTGGCACACACCTGGGGGGACCATTTATCATGGCCAGCAACCCGGGTCCCTGGGAGAAAACATTTGCTCTAAGTCATGCTAGGTTTGCACTTCTGGACAGGGGCACCCAAGTAACTCTAAAACACATCAATCAATCAAAATCTTTATTTAACCAGGCAAAACACCGTTGAGAAAAACTCATTTTTGAGGTAGACCTGGACAATAAAATACACAATAGAAGGACATAAATACATATGTGCATACATTTCTAGACATATTCATACATATACTAGATTTTGTATAAGGTGCAAAACAGTACATACATATACAAGTACAGTTCAAGCATAAAATATGTGTATAATAAACATGAGGGTTGTGAGATAACGCTCTTGCAGGGTAAGAAATGTTCACTGCAGTATACAGAATATGAGATCATTCACTACAGTATACAGAATAAGATAATGTGCACTACAGGTTACAGAGGAGTAGAATCCCGTAAGGAGAGGTGATGGGGCTAGTATGGGGCTAAACTTACTCGAACAGTCAATACACTGTTAGATAACACAGGCAGGTACCTAGAGTGGTAACACATTCATAATAAATTTGGTGATGCCTTGTGAACAGGAAACAGAAGGGACTGGAGGAGGAAAATGAATGGATGAGGTAGGCATACAAAGCAGTGGGAGGAAGATTAAACACAAGGAGGCATGGGGGGATATTTACTAGTTCTGAGACTATGTATCTGTGGTATTTACTGATACCAAAACTAAGCACTTGTGGTGCAATAAAGGTACCTCTATAGTATGAGGAATAAAGAAAGGGTAAGAAATATAGCAGGTACAAGGTACAGTATATTCAGTAATGCTGATAGCTGTTGTAATTTTGTTAATCAGTGGAAGCAGTTACAGGACTCAAAAATGGAACCTGTATAAAGCATTTTGAATGCCAGGAAATTGATAGGGTGACCCAGTTTTAAGGATTTCTGTAAATTGTTCCATAGTACAGGTAGTATGTATCTTATGGATAACCTACCAAAATGCGAATTGATTTCTGGCATGGCAAGTAGGATATAGGAGGCACTTCTCAGAGTGTACTTACGCACTGTGTATAGTGGAAGACAATCCGATATATATTGCGGTAGTTTTTGAGTGATTGCTCTAAATGTCCAGTAAGTGGCTCTTTTCTGTCTTCTGTAGGCAAGGGATGTCCAACCCATCATAGTGTACAAAGAGAAGTGGTGCGTAGAGTACGGGGCACCAGTGGCAAATCTTAAGGCTGTGTGGTACAATACATCTAGTTTGGCTAGTGCAGAGACAGGGCCTTGGCCATACAAAAGGTCAGTGTAGTCCAGCAGAGGTAGGAACATGGTGCGTACTAGTCTCGGCATCCTGGGTGAGCAGCTTCCTGATTCTATAGAAGAGACCAAGCCTGTGCTTGACCTTTTTTAATAAGTTCCTCAATATGTTCAGTGAAGGAGAGCTTGAGATCGATCCAGACTGCCAGGTATTTGAATTTTGTTACAAATTCTAGTGGCTCATCTAGGAGTGTGGTAATCTGGGGAGTGAATCCCTGCATAGCAAGGTTGCTTGTGTTTGTAATTGGTGAGAAACTATTGCCTTTGTTTTTGCATTCAATAGTAATTTTTGGTTAAGTAGCTGTAGTTGCAATTGATTAAACTCCTGCTGTAGCTCCATGCAGGCTGCTTCCAGAGAAGGTCTGCTAATATCGAGTACCGTATCATCTGCAAATAGATGGATGTTGGCAGATTTGATTCCTACATTGATTCTATTAATGTAGATTGCAAACAGCAGTGGACCCAGTATTGAGCCTTGCGGTACACCCCGCAGCAGAGGTTTCAGAGGTGAGAATTCTCCATCTGCCTTGACATGCTTCTGGTGATCTAAATGTAGCTTGAGAACCATTTCAGTGTGGGGAAGTCCACGCGGATGTTATGGAGGGATACCAAGAGCAGTTCGTGGTCGACAGTATCAGATGCCTTTCTTATGTCCAAGAATACTGCACACACAAAGTTCTTGGCATCCAGAACCTCCTACCAGTCATCGATAACCTTTACCAGGGCCGTGGTTGTGCTATGGTGTGGCCAGAATCCTGATGGTAGAGGGTTTAGCAGATTTGTGGATTCCAAGTAGTTTCTAAGTTGTGTACTTACTATTTTTTCTAGCATTTTGGATAGGATGGGGAGTAAAGAGATTGGCCTGTAGTTGTTAAGGTCACTTGGGTCACCTGACTTGAGAAGGGGAATCATGTGGGCGGTTTTCCATATTGGAGGGATTTCACCATACAGTAGCGACAGATTGAAGAGATGCGTGATGGGCACGGCCAGGGCTTGGAAACAAATTTTTAGGAAGTACAGGCCTATGAGGTCAGCACCAGCGTTCTTCCTTATATCTAAGTGAAGGAGTTGGTCTTCAACCTCCTTCAGTGTTGCAGTTTGTAAGGAGAACACAGCATCCATGACCGGAGCTACTAGGACCTGCGTCCCGAGTTGGGAACGAAGGCTACTGGCAGTGGAGGTGTCGAATGCTAACCCTCCGGTGGTGAAATGATTATTAAGTTGGTCAAGGATTAACTCTTTATCTGTCACCATGAGGTCACCCTTGGATATTTTTGCAGGTAGAGGGTTGGAGGACGCATGACCTTCGATTTCTTTTAGGGTCTTCCAGAATTTTGCAGAGCACCTGGACGAAGCATCAAGTTCAGCCTGGAAATAGCTAGACTTGGCCTCCCAGACCATGTTGGTGCATATGTTCCTTGCCCTCCTAAACAAAGACCAGTCTGCCAGGGACTTGGATCTACAAGCATTTTTCCATAGTAAGTCTCTATTAAGTAGAGCGGCCTTCAGTTCTGCCATAAACCATGGGCATGATCTCTTCTTAGTGCTTTGTTTATTGCCCCAAGCACAATTTTCTGGAAGATTTCATATGCCATGTTTACCGTTTTTGCTAGATAAAAGTCCTGCCATCTCAGAGACTCCCACAGGTCAGATATAAATACACAAGGGTCAAAGTTCCGAAGATTCCTTTTAACAGTATATTTGGATGTTGAGGATAATTTTAAGGTGGATCGCACACAGGTGATGAAACAGTAGTCACTAATATCTGAGAAGAGTACACCAGCGTGGGAGAACAGGTGTGGCTTACTTACTAGGATAATGTCTAGCAGTGTGCTGTTATTAGGATTCTTTTTGTTTGGGCATGTTACTTCTGTTATGAGCTGTGACAGCCCGAAGGAGTCACAAAGGTTTCTGAGTGGTATGGAGATACTGGAACACCAATCCAGGTTAAGGTCACCCAATATGACTACTTCAGAGGACAGGGACCCTTGGATACTATTTAGATGGTCTAGGAGTAGCAACCCAGCCGATGGGGGCCTGTAGCATCCTACAACACAGAAGGAGACCGAAGGGAAGAGCTCAATTTTCAGGGACAAGCTTTCATGGTCTTTAGGAATAGAAGTTGAGTTAGTGACAGAGGCTGACAACTTGTCACGGATGTAGATAGCAATCCCTCCACCTCTTGCTTGTCTATCTGTTCTGAAAATGTTATAGGATGGTATGTTAACCTCAAAGTCTGAGGTATCAGGTCTAAGCCAGTATTCAGAGACCGCCATAATATCGGGCTTAGTATGACAAACCCAGACCTGTATAGAGGCAAATTTCTTTAGTAAGCTGCATGCATTGCTGTGCATGAAGCTCACTCCTCTGATATTGGCCAGCTCTGCAGGAGATGAGATTGCTGCTGGGGGACCAGGATTTAGCTCTACATTGCCAGAACACAGTAAAATAAGTAGCAAGAGTGTGTTAAAGGCCCCTAGGGCTAGTTTATGTACTCTGATCCATTTTCACCTGCATGGGTATTCACATACACTGGGAGGGTCACTGGGGCAGAAACCAAGGGAGCATAATGTCAAATATACAAGAACCCTGGTCAAAAGTGACAAGGACAGCTGGGGACCCAATAGAGACAAGGGAGTCGTGTGTTCAGGGTGTCTCCAAGAAAGGGTTCCAATTTGCCATGGAGTTTGCATTACAGGTTCCAGTGTGTGCAGTTGAAGTACTCAGTCTCATAATGTTATGGTTCCCATAGTGCCCAAACAGTCTGCTATAGTACTAGGTTCGTATCCTCTCATGGGCAGCTGCAGTTGAACAGTAATTATTTTGAGGAAGCATAGTATTAGAAGGCAAACCATCAGACCTCTGGCCTTCATAATTAAGCTGGTACACCTGCAACATGCAGGTTAAGAGAAGAAATGTGGCCCTTTAAGTAAAATATGGTAATTGAGTGTGCCCCTTTAAATAACTTGGAGCAGCAAGTGTCCAGGCAATTGCCCAGTTGACAGGATCTTCCTCAAAGGTGGGAGCTAACGTGAATTTAAAGGAGGCCTGGGAGGGGTGGGGTGGGAGGGAGAAAAACCAAGGGCAGCAGCAGCTCAGAGCTCTAAGTGCAGCACCAGCAAGAGCTTCTAGGAGCAGCCCCAGTTTGAATTAGGTGTCAAGTTCAAACTGATGCGCCACCTCCTCCGTACCTGATATTGGAGGGGTACCGGCAGGCGGCACTGCTGCTTCTTGAAGAGTTCAGCCATGGAGAGGATTCGAACCGTATTGGCGGCTCATTGCAGGATGGTCTGCCCGGTCAGGCTCGGTATCCCGTGATAATATAGGTGTACTGGCAGGTGGCACTGCCACTTCTTGAAGAGTTCAGCCATGGAGGGGATTCCAACCACGTTGGCGGTTCATTGGAGGATGGTCTGCCCGGTCGGGCTCGGTATCCCCTGATATTGGAAGGGTACCAGCAGGCGTCACTGCCACTTCTTGAAAAGTTCAGCCATGGAGGGGATTCGAACCACGTTGGTGGTTCGTTAGAGGATGGTCTGCCCGGTCGGGCTCGGTATCCTTCCACATGGACCCATGTGAATAAGTCTGTAACATTCCCTGTATTGCTTTATTCTGATCAAATTGTTTTTTGTATCTCTGGACTATTATATGTGACGTAGAACCTTTGTAAAGGAGTCTTTGACTCAAAGGTATTTCTGATTCCCTGAAATAAAAATAAAATAAAAAAAATAAAATGGAAGCAATAACAAAACTGTCCAAACCAGGTTGGGATTCTAGAGTGTAGCTTTTATTCACGTAACAAAGTAGAAATAGTACAAAGCCAGCTGGCCCAGTGGCGCTGAGGGTTGAGGCGCTGGACGCCACACCTTGCACCGCGCCAGCGACCTGGGTTCGAGTACGGACTTGGGCCGCTGGAGGCTGGCAGGAAGAAGGAAGGACTGAGTGTCCTGCGACAGCTCTCCTTCCTTCGGGGTGGGTGTGGGATATGCGCCGTGCTGCAGTGAAACTCAGCGGAGGCTGGGTGTTCGGCAAGCTGAGGGCATCTACAGGGGGTGGAGAGCCGGCGGATGTCTGCATATCAGTGCGTTGATGTTTTCACACGTCCTGCTCTTCATGGGGTCAAAAATTGGAAAAATCAAGGGTTTCTCTGCCTCTATGCTGCCCTCCCGGGCTTCAATTAGCCTCTGTCACCAGATCCCCCAACTAGATACTGGTTCTGCGGGCTGGATAGGGGACCAGTTCCGTGGCCCCGCCTTCCAAGGGGAAAGTCTGGGATGACTGGGGGATCACGGCACTAGGCAGATGGTGGAAGTCCGGGGTTGTGACCTGAGCTGAAATCTGGCGGGACAGCCCTGCAAAAAAAAAAATGAAATAGTACAAAGCGAAGATGGACCCCCACAGTGTTACACATACTGGTATTGCAGATTTCTCCAGTGTACAGAAATTTGTGACATTCCTATTTAGCATAGGATGAAGACACAAAATAACAAACTCTCTGGTTCCGAAACTGAAGACTGGCACAACTGCCTGAACTAGTACTGTCCCCATTTCCCACAGGGATGGAAGTACCCATGACCACAATGAGCACATCTAGGCTCAAAATCTTCCAGCACCCACTATACTGGGGTGAACTGAAGAACAGAGACTTCAAACCCACATCTCGGGGTAATTATTTCCATTAGGCACTGGCCACATGCACTGAATGAAAATGTACTGGTGCCCAAACTGAATCCAGGGAGGTAAACTGGTTGCTCCAGACTTGGGGGGGGGGGGGTCTCCCACCTTTTGCTTCCAAATTTATACTCAGCCATTCATTTGGTTAATAACACCCTCACAGAAGAAAACTTGTAGATGCTATCTTGAAATGTTTTTCACACTTAACATACTACTGACACATCTCTGGGTGTCCAGCTAAAAGTTTTGTACTTGGACAGTCACATCCTTGGACTCCAGTGTAGGCCGAAACTTTATATAACTCTTGATGACTGGTCCCATGCTCAGAGAAATTCACCCTTCTGTGTTTGTAGATGCCCCTGGGCTTTCCCAAAACAAAAGGTTCATACTCAAAACCAAATAAAGATGTCCATGGCAGCTTCACCACAAAGAAAGTGGATCAAGGGGAGTTGCCCCTGAATGCTGGATTTCGTCCCCATCCCTCCTGGGATGGGGCAAGGGAAACCGTACTAGACAGTCTCCACCACTTCAAATACTGTCGTCTTTTGTTCTTCATCTAGGGTGAGAACAAACGCCCACACAAAGAGAGGGGGGTAGCTCTCTATCAGAGCTAAAACTGAGAGCTGCCCAGCAGCTGCAGCCTCCTCCTTGAACTCCCACTACAGAACTACAAAACATTCCAATTCGCTCCCTAAGCCAGCTGGTCAATTGTGGCTTATGCTGCTGTGAGAGTTCCAAAATGTCATCACCACTCCAGCTCAGCTGAGACTGAAAAACAGAGTGTGACAATGTGAAACCCATTTACCTGGCATTTCACAAGCTGCCATCCCTGCCTGCCACTGATCTAACTGGGATTCTAGTAACCCCAGGGAACAAGGAGGTTACACCTGTATGACATGCTATCTTTTATAGAGAATGGGCATCCATGGCCATTTCAGGCATGGGGGCCAGATTTTCAAAAGATCGAGATTGCCACAAGCCCTGGGTGCACCAAAGATATGGTGCACCAGGTTTGTGGCTGTCTAAAGGGATTTCCTATCCCTTGCAGAGATTGATGCTTGCACCATCTTTTTGTAGTCTAGCTTGCATCAATAATTGGACCATTTTAACAGAGCTTGCACCTAAGATTTGGCACAAGCAGTGTCACATCAATTTGTCTCGATCTACAAGTTCTGCGACAACCCACTCTTAGCTCTGGTGTCAATTGGTTCCCTGCATAATTCATTCCTGAATTGTGCCCCCCCCCCTGAGTTTATTTTATTACATTTATACGGGGGAAAATTGTCTGGGAATGATTTGTACAGGGGGCTGATTGATGCTGGAGCTAATAGTATGGTGTAAGTTGTCACGGAGCACATTGACCGGATCGAATTGACATGCAGCTGGTGCAAGCTGCCGTAAAGCAGGTAAAATGTTGTTACTGTGCCTGAGGCTGTAAAATCGTGTGGTGTTGCAGTAGTCAGGAATGCTGCAGCTACAGCAATGAAAGGATCTGATGCAGGACTTGCTGCAAGCCCTACACCACCTTTTGAAAAGCCATCCCTATGTTTCCTTTAAGTGAACTGGGGGTTGGGAGGAGACACTTGAGAGTTGGTGGCAGTCTCAAAGTACTTATTCAGTGTGTTGCAATTTTTGTTTTCTGCAATTTCACCTTTTAAAATAAAAACATCTTCAAGTTTGATTGAATAGAGAAAAGCACCTGTGTGGCATCTGTGGCACTATGGTAATATGTAAGCAATAAGACATGACGGGGTGTGAATGAAACAGATTTTACCGCATGCCCAGGGGTGTAGTGAGGCACAAGGTCACAGGCCGAGTGCCTTCAGCCCCTGGAAGTGCAGTAAAATCTGCTCCATGCGCACCCCCGAAGTGTCTTATTGCACTTATAAAATGGGCTCCTTTTTTAACTTTTTACAGTTGGGAAAAGCATGTTTATATGTAGAAATAATAGCTTTATTTGTGTGCATTTATGATAAAATAGTCCTTCTGCCCACTGCAAATGATGTCATTGATAATGTTTTTCTATTACTGTTGGACAAGGTTTGTTCTTTGCTGACATCAAGATTCGAGATATGAAATGTTTATCATGGAATGTTTATCATGGAATATTTACCATGCAATACATGGATTCAAAATTCTGCCCAGTTCCACTAGCAGAATGTTACCTCTCCTAACATACTGTACACACACACAACAAAGGCCTCTTGTACAGCCAGAGGCTCAATTATCTCACTGTCAGAGCAAGTAGAAGAGATTTCCCTGATGAGCAGGTAAAGACAGAAGAGGGACTTTTCACTTTCAGCAAAGAAACAGTTGTAATAAAAACTATAAACAATATCTAATCACACTTTCCTTACACATATAAACAAATTAGAAACTTGTTTATGTGTGTAAGGAAAGTTTGATGATCAGGGAAACAACATTTAATTTGTTTTATTTTTTATTTATGGTAGTTTTATTTTTAGGGCCCAGTTGAAGGTTTTTTATGTTTGCTTGCAAGCATGTGCAAGAAACATAGTGCCATCATCCGAGTTTTCCAGAGGTGTGTCAGCCTCTTCCAATTCAGTCAGTGTGTTTGCAGGCATGGTCGCAGTGCGCCAATCACTGCTCCAGCTGTCTATGACAGCTGAAAATGCAGTGGCATACAGTTGAAAGGGAGAGCTCCACTTCAGTGAGCAGAGCTCCCCCTCAACCACGCCTGCGCTTATTGCATACTGTGCGCCCCCCACGCACATACTGTATAGCGGTGGGGTGCCCAATCCCAGTCTGCTCCAACCCCCACCAAACAGCCCCGCTGACACGCCTGAGAGCCCACCCCAGCGTGGCACAAGCCCATATGGCCGACGGGGTGCCCAATCCCCATCGGCTCCAGCCCCCCCAAACAGCCTTTCCAGCTGCCACGCTGGGAGCCCACCCCAGCGTAGCAAACATCCCGTGTTGTCTTAATTTAAAAAAAAAAAAAAAAAACCTGTAAATTAAAAAACGGTCCCTCACAGTCTCCCTGCACCCACCCACTGCGCACCCTGCCTCCCCACACCCCCACTCACCCCATACTTACCTCCGGAGTCCAGCGCGATGATCTTCGGTGGACCAGGAACACGTCTGCACTCTTCAAAGCCGACCACGAACTGAGGAAATGCCGTAAGCTGTATAATGTAATAGATAGGGTTTTTTCAACTTTGCTGCATATCTGGGCATTTTGGAATTTTTACACAATTTCAACATGGGGTTTTTGGGACCCCTTCTCATGAATGCTGTCACTGTCATGGCGTTACTCGGGCCCAAAGGGTGATTTCACAGCCACTGCTAAAATCACCTTTCCGGAATGATTAACAAAACGACACTGCCAGTGTTCATAAGGTGGGCTCTCAAAAAGCCTATTTTGAAAATTTGGTGGAAAAATTCCTTAAAATGACTGTTTTACGAGCATGCATTGCGCAGGTCCTACGCACGCTCAGAAGTTCGCAAATCTTCAATATTTTCACTCCAGATTTTCAACATTGCCATTTTACCACACCTCCTTATGAGCAGTACAGTTGTCATTTTTCACATCTCGCCCACAACGTGTTTCTGCCCATGTAGCGCACAATGGCGCAGTCGGTGTGCGAAATCAATGTATGGGACACGTTAAGAAAATCACAGTGACACTGGTCATAAGCAGAGGTGTTAAAATGGCTATGTTGAAAATTTGGTGAAAAAATTCCCAAAATGACTGTTTTAGGAGCGCACATTGCGCAGTTCCTACTCACGCTGGCAAGTTTGCAAATTTGTAATATTTGCACACAAGATTTTCAACAGTGCCATTTTACCGCACTTCCTTATGAGCAGTACAGCTACCATTTTTCACATCTCGCCCAAAATGTGTTTCCGCACATGTAGCACACAATGGTACAGTCAGTGTGCGAAAACAATGTTTGGGACAGATTAAGAAAATCACAGTGACACTGGTCATGAGCAGAGATCTTAAAATGGCTATGTTGAAAATTTGGTGACAAAACTCCATAAAATGACTGTGCTACGAGTGAGCATTGTGCAGTTTTCACGCACCCTCGTAAGTTCATGAATTTGTAATATTTTCAGTCCAAATTTTCACCAGTGGCATTTTTCCACACCTCCTTATGAACAGTACTGCTGTCATTTTCCACAACATGGCCGAAATGTGTTTTCACACTTTCAGCACAGAAATGCGTGGTCGCAGTGGGAAATCATTGTTCGGGACAGATAAAGAAAATCACACTGACACTGTTCATGATCAGAGGTCCCAAAATGCCTGTGTTAACAATCTGCTGTAAAAATCCCAAACTAGTTACATTATGGGTGTCGTTGCTCAGTTTCTATGCACGCCGTGACTTCACCAGTTTTTTTAAGATTTTTACAGCAGATTTTCAACATTGCCATTTTTTACACCTCCCCATGAACAGTACCGCTGTCATTTTTCACATCCTGTTCGGAATGTGTTTTTGCACCTGTGGTGCCAAATGCCATAGTTGCTGTGCAAAAGCAGTTTTCAGCTAACAAACTGATATTGCCACTGTTCATGAGGTGGGAGTCACAAAAAAACCATGTTGAAAATTTGGAGTGAAAATACCAACGAATGCCTGAGGCATTAGGGTTTCCGACCATAAATCCCCACCCTGTAGAGAATGACAGGCTTCAGGGGTGTGACTTGGGATTCTTGCCTGTCATGCTCACACCATTCCACCCCCACCCACACCCTGCAGCCAGTGAGAGGCATCAAGGTGTGCCTCGGACTCTGCGGGCCCAAACTTCACCCCATTCTCCTATACCGCACCCATCTCACCATATTTCCTGATAGAATGGGGTGCGCATAAGGGCCAAAGACCCCAAGGCACACCGTGACACTTGTCAGTGTCTGCAGGGTAGGGTGTGGTGAAATGGCGTGGGGGACTCCTTTGTGCCACTATAGTGTTTGAAAAGATTAACACTTATAACAGCGCATGTTTGCACTTCTAATGCCGGTACTGATTAACCAAGGAAAGCATTTTCCTCGGTTGATCGGTTCCATTATTATAGTGCTATATAATAATGTTTTATTCACATAATCGGTTCATTTTGAAAATGAATATATAATTATATTGTTAGTTATGAATACCTTAGTGTTTATACAAAAGAAAAACATATTATACATGAAAGCAAGTCATTATGTGCTTTTAAAATCATGTTTTTAAATGCACACATCTTTTAAGTAACAGATCGCCTGCTTGCCACTACGTAGTGGCTTTAGTGAAACATCATAAGTTCTACATTCATTCAAGGTTACATTTGTTAAATTGTGTTATTTATAGTTTAGAACTGTGACATACCAACTGGTATGTCACATAGTGGTACTCTGTTCAGATATTATGTACAACAATAAAGGTTATGTGAGATTAGCTCATAGTAGTAACAATTTGTACAATGAATGTTCTTATGGTAGCACCCCATAGTTAGGGTTGAGTAGGGTGTTTAATGTTAAACCCCTAACTTTGTACCATAATAGCTTCACCTCCATGCAATGTAATTGCATGCCATTTTACATCTGCAGTCTGGGCTGCAAGGTCTCTTGATCTGGCAAGTTTCGTGATGGTTGCATACCTGGCTTCTAAAATATGGACAGGGCAGCAAAAGGAAAAATCAGAGTTTTTTAAAATTTCAGAGTAGCGGGGTCAGTCCCTAGAATGGTACCTTTCATTAGTTTGGTGAAAAAATATTAATCTGTTCCCAAGTTACAAGGATTTGAAATTTTAGTACTGAGCATGCTCAGTAGGGTCTTTCAGATAGATGTTTGATACGAAAGAAGAATTTTCAGCTCAGGACAGAGGAATCTTCTTTTATGAGCAGAGATGCTTATTTTTTGAGCCACATTCTTCCTTCATATGGCCTCCATCTTGATTTTGATTTTTACAGAAGAAAAAAAAAGTTAAAAACCCATAAAAATGATGTATTTTCAAAAAACAGTTTTTTTTGAAAATATGCCTTGAAGCCTTGTTTCTTTTGGGTGTCCAGCTCAGCAACAGCTTCAACAATGTGTTCTCAGTATGAGAATAGTGGGACTTTCTTGAATTCTGAAGCCACGGCTAGAGTCTTGCTGCTGGCTTCAGTTGAAGCAATGAGCCAGCAATCTCCTGCTCTCTCTCCATCTCTGCCTGCCTGTCTGTCTGTCTCTATCTATCTATCTAATTAACATATTTCTTAAGTAGACTGGGGTGTCCACCCCTGGCACTGCTTCTTTCTCCCCCTCTCCTCCAGGTCATCTGCTCTCCCTTCCTAATGTTTATGTGTTTTTCAATATATAACACAAGCGGACCAGGGTGCACCCCCCTTGTACTGTTTCACTTGATCTGACTCCCCTTCAGGACATCTGCTCCATTTCAATTATGAACATGGTGTGCCCATCCCCAGTGCCATCAAACAGTAGCCCAACACTGGAGTGCCGGGTCTCCAGTGTCTGAATGTGAAGCTCCCCTGCAATAAAGAAAACCATCCCTTGTTTTTTTTTTTTTGTAACCTGTAAAAAAGAAAATGGTCCCTCACTGACCTGACCCCCAATACACACACACACACACACACTCCACCTAACTCCATTCGGCACTCACCACCCCCACACACACTCTCACTCACCTGAACATGTCCCATGATATAGATCCACTCTCTGATTGAAGACATGTCTTATTACTGGAACACTCGGATTCTCTATATGAGAACAGCAGGAATTTCTTGAATTCTGAAGCCTCAGCTTGAGTTATGATGCCGGCTTTGGTTGAAGCAGTGAGCCAGCAATCCCATGTCTTCTCTGTCTCTGTCTGTCTGTCTGTCTGTCTATCTATCTATCTATCTATCTATCTATCTATAATATTTCTTAAGTGGACTGGGGTGCCCACCCCTAGAACTGCTTCTCTTGATCCTCCCCTCCAGGTCACGTGCCCCTGTTCCCATTATGTATATGGTGGCACCAGGGTGCCCACCCCTGGTGCCACTGAACAGTAATCTGACTCTGGGGGTGCCCAGTCTCAAGTGTCAGAATGAGAATGTCCTCTGCAATAAAGAAAATTGCCCTTTGTTGATTTTTTTTGTTTTTTATATTTGTAATCTGACCCCCATACACGCACACTCTTCAACCCATCCCACCCTGACCTCCCACTCAGCACCCACCACCTCACACCCCAACATACACCCTCACTCACCTGAACATGTCCCATGATGTAGATCCACTCTCTGTCTCTGTCTGTTTTTCTTTCTTTCTTTCTTTCTTTCTTTCTTTCTTTCTTTCTTTCTTTCTTTCTTTCTTTCTTTCTTTCTTTCTTTCTTTCATCAAAATGTTTCTTAAGTGAACTGTGGTGCCCACCTCTCATACTGCTTCTTTCTCCCCCTTCCCTACAGGTTGTCTGCATCCCATTCCCAATGTTTACGTATTTCATAATATATAATAAATGAGGACTGGGTTGCCCCCCCGGCACTGCTTCTCTTGATCCCACTACCCTCCTGGTCATTCATCGCTCTTCCCATAATGTACATAGAGCACTGGGGTGGCCCCCCCCCTGGTGCTGATGAACAGTAGCCCAACACTGGGGTGTCCAATCCCCAGTGTCAGAATGTGAATGTCCTCTGAAATAAAGAAAACCATCCCTTGTTGATTTTTTAACCTGCAAAAAAAAATGTCTCTTGCCAATCTGCCCCCGAGACACTCCCAACCATCCCACCCCGACCTCCCACTCAGCACCCACCAGCCCACACACTTCCCCCAGACACTCTCACTCGCCTGAACATGTCCCATGACGTAGTTCCATTCTCCAATTCAAGACACGTTTTGCTGCTGGAACCGGAGACTGCAATATGAGAAAATAAGTATGGTTTAATGTATTTCAATGGGGTTTAAACTTTTCTTCAAAACTTTGTCATTTTTTAATATTTTTAACATGGTCTTCTTGGGACCCCACCTCGTGACCAAAGATAGTGGAAATTACGCAAGTCTGGCCCAAAAGGCCATTTCGCAGTCATTTTGAGAAAGAACCTTCTAGGCAAGATTTGAACATTTTCACTGCCATTGTTCATTAGTGGGGTCATAAGAAAACTATGTTGATCATTTTGGGTCAAAATATTTAAAAATGAAAAAGTCATGAGCATACATTGACATTTTTCTATACTCACTCATAACTTTGGTAATTTTCAATTTTTTAACCACAAATTTTCAACATAACCATTGTTTTACACCACCTCATGAATGTGACAGCTGTCATTTTTGAAATCCTAACCAAAAGGTGTTTTCACACCTGTGGGCACAATGACATTTTGGCAGGGATTTGAAAAATTTCACCTACCGAGTTCATGAGGTGGGGTAATAAGAATGCTATGCTGAAAATTTGGTGTACAAATGTGGTAAAAGGCCCAGGTTATGAGTGAATGTTGCAGTATTTTAATGTTCACTCACAATTTTGCTAATGTTCAATATTTTAACTTCAAACTTTCAACATAGCCATTTTTTACACTACCTCATAAACATGACAGGTGTCATTTTTAAAAATCCTAGACAGGATGTGTTTTTGCAATTATGGTATGAAATGATGTTTTGGACAGTATACTATAAATGGCACATGTCATGTTTATAAGGGGAGTCATAAAATGACTATCTTGAAAATGTGGGGTCAAAATAAAAAAAAATAACTATAAAGAAACTTTCTGTGTAATACCAGACTTCACCCCAGTGGGTATGCTTTATGATGCCATACTGGTAAACTAAGTTTGGAGGTGAGTTCAGTGACCCAGCTATGTGGGGAGAGGGTGGGGGTGGTGCTGTTATACAATACCCCCTCAGTCAGATAATGAAAGCTGTAGGGTTGCCTGCATGGGCCCCGGTAACATATAGTGAAGAAAACTCTTCTTTTCTTCTTTTGGCATAGGGTCCTGCACCTCACCACCTGTGGGTGGCAGAGGGCCCTGTGCATTGGCTGACAGATGGACTCTTTCCCTATGTGTCTGCATGTGCAGCCACATGGAAACCAGGGACCAGAGGGTCCTGCGCTTCCACCGCCCACCTGACAGCCCATGAATTCTTGACATCCATCACTGCACAGAGGTTCTTTGGCTTGAGCCAGGTGGTCAAGACTTCAACTTTGCTTTGATCAGTCTGAACTCCTTGTGCTGCCATGATATTTTCTGCATATTTGATGGAATGCTAGAAAAACTGGCACTTGTCAATAGACAGCTTGAGCCCAGACTCTTTCAGCTGATCCAGCACCTTCATCAGAAGAGCATTGTGCTCCTTGAGAGTCTTTCCAAACACAATGACAGCATCTAGGTAGAGCAAGCATTCCAGAAGGTTCATGTCTCTGACTGTACATTCCATGAGACGTTGAAGTGTTGCTGGGCACCAGATATGCCTTGTGGCATATGAATGAATTCATAGAAACCAAGCAGACATATGAAAAGCTGTCTTCTGTATGTTCTCAGGAGTCATTGAGATCTGGTGGTACTCACTCCTCAAATCCATCACTGAGAACCATTTACTTCCGTTAAGACAATCAAAAGTGTCCAGAATCTTCTGCATGGTATATTGATCCAGGGTGATTTGCTTATTCAAAGTTCTGTAATCAACATATATGTGAGCTGCACCATTCTTCTTCACACAACAACAATAAGGGCTTCTTGATTCTTGAATTACACCATCTGCAAGCAATTCCTGAAGATGTCATCTCACATCATCAATATCTGCTGGGGCCAGGAGATGGGATCATTCTCAAAAAGGGTGATCATCATGCAATCTGATGTGGTGTTCCTCTCCGATGACACATCCAGCATCCCATTCCTGAAACAAAAAGACTTGGGTTCATTCTGCCAACTTCCAACTCAGTCTGGTCTTGCAGTTTTTCAGGTATGAGTGACTCTCCAAGGTCAAAGAACTTGGGGTACATTCCAGAATACACATCTTCCATGTTGGGTTGGGGGCTGTACTGCAATATCTGCACAGTACATGCCAGACAATGCTTGATCTGTTATTACTGTAATGTCTTGATCAGCCACATTCTTCACCTGGATGGTGATTCTTATCACATAGGCATGTGCTCTCAGAGGCAGCAGTTTTGCTGGCAGTCCCTGATCTTCAGGGGCCATTGTCCATCAGGATCAGGTTCTTCACATGTTTCTCCAGTCTCATCATTCCACTGATGCTCTATTCTGCATTGGGGGTAGGACAAGTTCTTCAGCATCTTAACTCCAGACTACACTAACAGGATCGCCATGGTCATCTGATCTCATCTGCATCTGCTTCTGACAGGTCTTCTTCACCAGTCTGTGTACATGCAGTGTTATTCCATTCTGCTGTGCCTCTCACACTTGGCAGAGTTGGATGAGGCATCCAAACATGTGTGCATTTGTCCCAGTGAGGATGGGCATGGTATCAAACATTCCGCACTGTGGGCAGATCAGTGCAAAGTTTCAATTGCATCACCAACTCCAGCTGGGAAAGCAATCCAGACTTTCAGGTAACCAAGAATGGGTAAGACTTATCACTCAGCCCCACATGTTCAAGCCTTCCAATGGTTGCAGCTTGCTGTCTTGGACAGGTGATTGTTATACCACTTCTTGAAAATGATGATGACTTGGGAGCAGCTGTTGAGGACGGGTTGAGCTGACACTCCATTGATGGTAATGATTGTCTCAGTTGAAGGACCAGCTAACTTGTCAAGCTGCTCTGGTAAAGTATTGGATTGTTTAGTTTCCCTGCTTCTGGATTCAGTTGAGCAGCTTACTGGTGACTTTGCCCAAATTTTCCTGTGAACAACACTTTCTCTTAGTTTTTTTTTTTGTCGACTTTTTTCCCTCCGGTCACGGATCGGGGGAACTCTCTCAGGCATCCCATCCTTTGTGCCTGGCCACCTGAAATCCACTACGGTCTGTTGCTCTCGCGTCCCCAACCCCGCTGCCAGCACCCCCGGTTTAACCCGCCTCCAACTTGGGCTCCTTATAAGGCAGACTCTGGCAGCGGGTAGGGACGGAGGTGGAGGAGCTATGAGGCCCCAGCTGAGTCAGATCCAGCTCTGGGCGTGGAGGATAGGTGCTGTCGCCTATCCCTCCGATCCAGTTTTTCAATTTTTCTTGGCTAATGTGCGTTCCCCAACGTGGGACGTGCAATGCCGCTCAGCCAAGCAGCTGTCCCAACGTCAACCCCACTGCTTACTAGCTTGGTGCATAGCAGTGCTGCCAGTCTCCACTGGGGGCCGTTGCTGCACCGAGCTACCCCTGGATCCCTCCCTGAGAGAGGAGAGCAGTCCCTTGGATGCTCAATCCTCTCTCTCCCCTGCTGACCCCCGGAAGTCTGGGCCCATTCCCAAACCCGGGTTGCCGGCGTGACACAAGGTGTGGCTTTCAGCACCTCAACCCTCAGCGCCACCGGGCCGGTCTCACTTTCTCTTTGTGTGATCATCATTTCCACATCTATAGCAAAAAAACTCCATCTCTGTACTAGTGCTATCTAGGTGATCCATCGGGTGGTGACCTCCAGTCTCAGTTACTTGGTTTTGGAGGATTTAGCCAGGACACACAATTTCAGAATGTGGTCGGGACATGCAATTTTAGAATGTGGTGGTAATGAGGAATTTCAGAATGTGGTAGGGATGCACAATTTTGGAATATGGTGATGACACAGTTGTGGAATGTGGTGGTGACACAGTTTTGGAATATGGTGGTGACACAGTTTTAGAATGTGGTGGTGACACAGTTTCAGAATGTTGGCGGTGACACAATTTCCGAATCTGTCATTGACACACAACTTCAGAATGTAGTAGATGTGTGCAATTTTGTAATGTGGCATGGACTGGCAATTTTTGAATATGCTGGGGACATGCACTTTTGGAATGTGGCAAGAATGCACAATGACAGAATGTGGCAGGGATGCACAATGTTGGATTGTGGTGTGGGTTGATGCATAATTTTGAAATGTGGTGGGTGCATACAGTTCTGGAATGTGGCACAGACAAGCAGTTTCAGAATCCAGTGGTGTGTCCTGCCACAGTCTCAAAATGTGCATCGCCACTGTATTCCAGAATTGTCAGTCCCCGACAGATTTTTAGATGTGTGTTCCTGTCACATTCTGGGATTGAATGTCCCCACCACATTTTAAGATTGTGCATCCCTGCCACATTCCAAGATTACATGTTCCCCCCAAAATTCTGAAAAATGTGCACCCACTTTGACATTCCATAAATTATCTAATGCTGCATTCCAAAACCACTTCCTTTTGTGTTCTAAAGTAAAGCACCATGCATTGGAATGTTCTGGACACACAGGCACTGCACCCAACCCTGTGTCAGTCTTTTTTCAAATAATTACTATATTGACAGTTTCTTAAACTTTGAAGAAATAAGTTCTATAAGGTTGCTGACAGAGAGGACTAGGCTGTGAGCTCTGGTAATGACATCAGTAGCTCTTCACTGAAACTGGCTAATTTTAATAGGGAGTGAAATCAGCATAAAATAATGGCTTGTAACATTTAAACAAAGTAATTTAGAGTGCTAATTTTCAGTTTTACACTTATTGGGACTATGATTATTATTATTCTGCAATGTAGCACTTTGGGCTGTACTCCCTGGCCCAGATATTCAAAGGGGTTGTGCATGGCAATGAGCCCCAGCGTGAAATTCAAAGGGGCAGGTTGCACGGCGCAACTCCTGATGTGCCGGGGCGCATTGGTAATGTATGCAGCACAGATGCAGGGGGCATACCCATGCATATGTGGCACATCCTGATATTCAGCTCGGGATGTGCGGCGCATATACTGGCGCAACCCATACATGTGCTGCACGCTGGTGCTCAAAGTTGAGCCAAAAATAAAAGGCTCAAATGCTGGCCACCCACAGGTGGGTGGCTGTATTGCAAGGCACAACCCAACAGCCACCAGCTGTGGGTGGCCACCCACCCAGCAGGAACGCCGTCCACAAGCACCTGGACCCTCCCAGGTAGTCTAGTGGACCCCCCTCCCTCCCCGTATGCCCGATCGCGGGCTGTTGTAAAATTAAAATTAATCTGGTGGTCTAGTGGTTCCCTCCCTGTATGCCTGATTGTGGGCTGTTTTAATGTAACCCACTTGTTACCCGGGGTTACTAGAATCCCAGTAAGACCTAGTGGTAGGCAGGGAAGGCAGCTTGTGAAACTCCAGTTAAATGGATTTCACACTGTCTCACTCTGTTCTCAGTCTCAGCTGAGACTGAGGGATGACATCACCATAGAACTATCGCAGCTGCATGAGCCACAATGGAATCTGCAGAAGGGAGTTAGAGTAGAATGTTGGGAGGTTTGAACAGTCAGTGCATTCAGTTGGGAGTTGGAGGTTGTTGTGAAAGGAGCACAGCAGCTCTGTGCTCAGGCTCTTGGAGCCTCAGCCCTGAAATAGGGCTACAATTAGGGAAAGGTGTGTGTTTCCACCAAAAGAGAGAGACAGTACCTGTTTTTTAGTGGTGGAGACCACTGATTTGAGTCTTATGCTCCATCCCTGAGGGGATGGGGTAGGCAGGTTTGCCTGCATTTCCAGGGGCAACCCCCTGGCTACTGCTAGAGAAGAAGCTGCCTTATTTTTCCCAAGTGTGTGGGGTACAAGAAGATTTCAAGATTCGCCTGTGGGACACCTGCAACTGAAGGGTGAGTTCTGCTCTTTCTAAAGGGCCCATGTTTCATCCTGAACTGTGTTAACTGTGTTAAAGTGGGGATTGGACTGCTGAAGTAATGGGAGGCCTAGAGTAATAGGCTTAGCCAAATGTAAAAGTATGTTCAAGTCCAGCACAAAGGGAAAGTCAAGGCATGTAGAGGAGATGTGATATACGTCTGCCCAGTAATCTACATTACCAAGCTTTCAAAAGAGTTGTTTAGTATCCAGAGAAATGGCTGGGTATGGATTGTGGGAGCTGGAGGTGGGAGACCCCCAATCTTTAGTAACCAGGTCCACCTCTAGGGATTTGCTCTGTGGATTTCTACTTTGCTTCATGCACTTGGCCAGTAGTGAGGGAGGTACCCAGACGTGGGATTGGAAGGAAATTCCCTCTAGGAGTCGAAGGCTGTAATGTGGTTTGGGAGCCACCAACAGGAAAACTGGTTCATTCCCATATGGACCGCGGATCAAGTGGCCGGCGGGGGAGCCGGGCCATGGGAAAAACCCAAGTAGTGTACAAGCCGGGCTGTGTACCCAAAGCTGCATGCAAGTTCGGGCTGTGTGCCTGGTGGGTTCAGAGCCTGAGGGCTGAAATGTTGAAGAAGTGTTCTGTGTCTCTAATCTGCATTATCAGGAATGTAGCCCCGTGGGGGTCCGTCTATGCTTTTATTTGTTCAGTTTGGATGTGAATAAAAGCCACACTGTATAATCCCATTCCTGGTTTTGGGCATCACAGTTATTGCTTCCTGTGTTTGGATTTACTTAGATGCCCCTGTGCAGAGTAGCCAAACCTAGGTCCCCTGTGCCGAATAACCTAGTCCTCCCTGAACCCAGTCCCCAACAGGTACTGCTGTCAGCTTCAACAGCATGCCACCTGTCATTTTACAAAAAGGCAGGGGTGAGGGGTTACAGTAAAAATAAATATTAACCTGGTGGTCCAGTGGTACCCCCCCCACCCACCCACAGAGGACCCCTGTACCCAGCACCCCCATCATTGGCGGGCAGCAGCACCCACAGTATACTACCTGCGAATGACAGCATACAGTATGATCTGTGCGCCTATTGATCCACAGTGTGGACCAATGGGCTTGCAAACATCATGTCTACACTGGACCAGATTTGTGAATGAAAGCGTTCATTTACATATCTGGTCCTGTAGTACAGTATGGTCTGAAGCCTGACTGGTCCCACTAGTGAACAACAGTATACAGATCATGCTGTACACCGTCATTCGGCAGCCAGCGATGCGGGCAGGGTGCCGCCCACCGATGACGGGTGGTGGGGGTCCTCTGTGGGTAGGTGGGAGGGGGTACCGCTGGACCACCAGGTTAATATTTATTTTTGCAACAGACCACGATGGGGCATATGGGGAGGGAACCACTAGACCAACAGGTTACTTTTACTTTTACAACAGCCCACGATCGGACACACTGGGAGGGAACCACTAGACCACCAGGTTACTTTTACTTTTACAACAGCCCATGATCGGGCGTATGGGGAGGGAACCACTAGACCACCAGGTTAATTTTAATTTTACAACAGCCCACGATTGGGTGTATGGGAGGGGAGGGTGTTACAAGAGCCCACCAGGGACCCATCCCCCAATGACAGCAGCTAGACATGGCGCCAGGCGCAGTTCACCAGGACACTCTACGCAACGCATGCAAATGGGGCCATTTGCACTTTGAATATATTATGGCCTCATTTGCATCCCCCAGCTGAATATCGTGGGTGATGCGCCTAGTGCAACTGCACTTGTGCTGGTGCATCACCGTGCTCCCTCTTTGTGGCTTGCACTGGCACAATGCCACTGCGCCATGTATAATATGTGCACCAACCTTGCCATATTCAATGGTGCCACACCATGGTGCATCACTATTGAATATCGCCTGGTCCTGGCCCCGGCACAGCCTCAGTTGTGCTGCGCCCAGGCTTGCCCCACTACCCGGCGCAGTCTGACTATCTGGACCCCTGTTTAAAAGATTGTTGAGCCACAAGGATTGTTGTTTTTGTTTTAAACATGTTATTTCTTTGCTGTCTTTACTTAGAGTTGTTTTGGGGCTGTTGAAAATTTGAAACCTAGATTGGTGTGCTTTTAGTGGTGCTGTTTTCCTTTGCTGTCTTTACTTGCTGTTTTTGTTTTAAACCTAGATTTGTAGCCTTTCAGTGGTACTGTTATTTCTTTTCTGTCTTTACTTAGAATTGTTTTTGGGCTGTTGAAAATGTAAAACCTAGTTTGGTGTGGTTTTAGTGGTGCTGTTTTCCTTTGCTGTCTTTACTTGCTGTTTTTGTTTTAAACTTAGATTTGTGGGCTTTTAGTGGTACTGTTATTTCTTTGCTGTTTTTACTTAGAGTTGTTTTTGGGCTGTTGAAAATTAAAAATCTAGTTTGGTGTGCTTGTAGTGTTGATGTTTTCCTTTGCTGTCTTTACTTGCTGCAAATTTTGTCTTGTCTGTCTTGCCCTGTAGTTTTGGGGAGGGGTGCTAATTGTCTGACCTCTGACCTCAGCTATATGATAACTGGAGGTGGGGCTAAGGCAGATTTGAGGTAGCAAGTTGATTTTTGATTTCTCAGAAGGGGAAGGATCCAGATTCTTTTCAGTGCAGTGCAGTAACTGCTAATTGCAGTTTTTGTTTTAAACATAGATTTGTGGGCTTTTAGTGCTACTGTTATTTCTTTGCTGTCTTTACTTAGAATTGTTTTTGGGCTGTTGAAAATTTAAAAACTAGTTTGGTGTGCTTGTAGTGGTGCTGTTTTCCTTTGCTGTCTTTACTTGCTGAAAATTTTCACCCACCCTTCGTCTCCTGCCCTCCCCCACTCTTAATTATATGCCCTGTTAAATCTGATTGGCAGGAGCAAAGCACAGGAAATAGCAGGGGTTGTGGAGAAGGAGGGGCATAAGGGGGAGAAAGCCCACCCTCGGCACAACAAGTGTTTTGACTCATTATATTTTTGTTTTGTTTTCCTTCTTTAAAAAAAAGTATCTGATGATCGGCGGCAGGATTTTCAGGACAGTAAATTAATAAAGATGGAACTAGAAGGAGAGCTTCAGTAACAGACAAGTACTGGAACAGCAGTATAAGTGCAGTGTAATGTGGGGAGTAGTGCAGTGGATGCAGGGCAGCCGCATTCAGGCAGACCTTCTGGATGCTGAGGTGCTGCCCTACTTGCAGGCACCTCTCTGGACTGTGGGATGAGGTAGCCAGACTCAGAGCGGAAGTAAACTAGGTCAGGAGTACCTTTGCCCCTAGCCAGAGACCACCCAGTCCAACGCTGCTGCCTCAAAGGATGCCAAGAATGAGGAGCACTTGGATGATGGTGGGCTTGGGGAGGGTTAGGGTGGTCAGGCAGAGGCATATCCCAAATCCTATTCCACTCCAGAACTCATATGCCGCACTGGCAAACTGGGATAACCAAACAGGTACCCAGAGAAGTGGAAGGGAAGGATGTGGAGGTCAACCAAGGAGGTGACCTCAGTAAGGAGAGCAGTGGACCCCAGAGGAGGAGGAGGAGGTGAATCCTGGCAGGGGACTCTATCATAAGAGGGATCCAGCTAGGAACACAGGAGGGGGAGGACAGGGAGGTGAGGTGCCTACTAGGTGCCATGGCATGGAAGGATGGGAGGAAGATCCTGGGGATTGCCAGGAAGGCAAGATGGGAGGGTGAGCTGGATGTCATTATCCACCTAGGTACTAACGACCTGGCAAATGGGGAGCCTAAGGAAGTTCAGGAAGAGTTTAGGAAATTGGGGAGGGGTCTTAAGCAAGTAGCTACTTTTGTCACCTTCTCGGAAGTACTACCTGTGAGAGGCATGGGAGAGCATAGTGGCACATGCACCATGAACTTTAACTCATGGTTTGAAGAACTGGTGCTTTGAGGAAGGGTTTGGATTCACTGGTGACTGGGGACCCACCTGGAGGGATAGGGGCTTGTTCAAGCCTGACGGCCTGCATCCATCCTGGAGGGGAATTCAAGCACTCAATGATAAGTTTAAATGCTCCATGGACAAGCATTTAAACTAGTCAAGGGAGTGGCAGGCCAGCAAGGAGGGTACCTAACTGCCCACCCCCCACAACTAGCAGTGGAACCAGTGAACAGGAGGAGTGGATAGCTCTACAAAGTAGTGTGTAAAAGGTGGAGATAAGCACCCAAGGTGTGGATAGGCAGAAAGGGGGCAAAATTTAACAGAAAGGCTGACAGCATGGAGAACCAGGGATAAAGGACAATCAGGGAGGGGGCTGGAGTAGAACAGCTAAACAGTCCAGGGAGTTCACATCATGGAAAGCCATGAGTGCTAATGCCAGGAGCCTTAGCAACAAGATAGAGGATCTGGAGGCTACCATGGTGCAGTCAGACCTGGACATTGTGGCCATCACAGAGACCTGATGTAATGATAACCACAACTGAGAGATGGCCATACCCAGCTACAACATATTCAGAAAAGACAGGGCAGGCAGGAAGGGAGGAGGAGTGGCACTTTATGTGAAAGATGGCATAAAGGTCAAAGAGATCCAGGAGGAACAAAATGGGAGAGAGATACTGTGGGTTAAGCTGGAAAGAAAAATGAGGTCAGCCGTCAGCACAGGGGTGGACTGACAGACCACCAGCCCAGGAGAAAAAAGCAGATAGGGAGCTGATGCTAGCCATCCAAAAAATGGCAGACAGTGGTGAGGTGGTGCAGGTTGGAGACTTCAGTATTCAAGATGTGGACTGGAGTCTCCCAGCAGCAGCATCAACCAGGAGCAGATTTATCCTGGACTCCCTTCACGGTGCCTTCCTCAAGCAACTGGTTATGGAACCAATTCAGCAGAAGGCAATACTGGACCTCGTGCTCACAAACGGGGACAGTGTGATGGGGGTAACAGTGGGAGAGCACCTGGGGAACAGTGACCACTGGTCATTGTGGTTTGAAATCACAGAAGGAGCAGAACCAAATTGCACAAAAACATGTATTCTGGATTTTAGGGGGGCAGACTTTGGGAAAATGGGGAGATGCTTGAAAGAGGCATTAATGGGAATGGGGAGGGAATCGGGTTGAGGAACAGTGGGCAATATTTAAAACAGGGATTACAAGAGCAACAGAATTATGCATTAAGCAGATTAGCAAGGGGAAAAGGAAGAGGAGACCCTTTATGGTTTTCCAAGAACGTAGCGGAGAAAGTGAAAGTCAAAAAGATGGCATTCAGACAATACAAAAAGACGCAGGCAGACGGGGATAGAAAGACATACCAGGAGAAGCAAAAGGAGGCAGGCAGGTCAGTAAGAAGAGCCAAAGCTCAGACAGAAGAGAGCATTGTAAAATCAGTGGGTAGAGGGGACAAAACCTTTTACAGGTAGATAAGTGAAAAAAGAAGGGCAAAGGGAGGGATAGAGAGACTTAAGGGGGGATGGGGCTGCGTGGAGGAGGACAACAGTAAAGCTGACATACTGAACAGATATTTCTGCTCAGTCTTTACTGAGGAAGAGGAGGGTAATGGGCCTGAAGGGAGTACAAGGGGTGGGAGAGGTGCAGAAATGGATACAAGTCACTTTACATGGGAAAGGGTCCTAAAGGAACTGGAAAGAATCAGAGTCAATAAAGCAATGGAGCCAGATGGGGTGCACCCCAGGGTCCTAAAGGAACTAAGAGAGGTTATGGCTGAACCTCTGGCAATCCTGATTAGCTGATCACTGGAAAGAGGGGCGGTACCCAAGGACTGGAGGACAGCAGATGTAGTCTCCCTATACAAAAGCGGGAACAAAGAGAAAGTGGGGAACTACAGACCAGTCAGCCTGACCTTGGTAGTGGGAAGATCATGGAAGCACTACTGAAGGAGAGATTGGTGGAACATCTGGTTGACAAAGAACTACAGGACCCAAGCCAGCATGGTTTCACCAGGGGAGGCCACGCCAGACCAACCTCATTGAATTTTCCAACTGGGTGACAAAGGAGGTGGATCAGGGAGGGCAGTGGACATGGCCTGTCTGGACTTCAGCAAGGCTTTTGACACTGTGCTACAGAGAATGTTATTAAACAAACTGGGGAATATGGGAGTGGGTAGGACAGTAGTGCGGTGGGTAGGTAATTGGCTGGGCAACAGGACACAGAGGGTGGTGGTAAATGGCTGTCACTCCACAGAGGGAAGAGTGACCAGTGGGGTACCACAGGGATCAGTGCTGGGACTGGTCCTATTCAAAGTCTTCATCAGTGACATTGCACAGGACCTAGAAGGCAGAATTTCCCTGTTCGCTGATGACATGAAGCTCTGTAACAGAGTGGACATGCCAGAGGGTGTAGACAGAATGAGAAGGGACCTACAGAAGCTTAAAGAATGGTCAAGTGTATGACAGTTGAAATTCAATGCAGAGAAGTGCAAGATAATGCATATGGGGCACAAAAACCCTGGAACAACATATCAGTTGGGGGTTGAGGATATAGCATGCACCATGCATGAAAGGGACCTTGGGGTTATCATCTCTGATGACCTCAAGGTAGGGAAACAGTGCAACAAGGCAGCAGGTAAAGCAAATAGGATGCTGGGATGAATAGGCAGTGGCATCACCAGTAAGAAAAGGGAGGTCATAATTCCACTATACAAGACACTGATGAGGCCCCACCTGGAGTACAGTGTACAGTTCTGGAGAGCTTACCAACGTAAGGACATAGACAAGGTAGAGAAGGTTCAGAGGAGGGCAACAAAAATGATACAGGGATTGCATCATAAGTCCTATGAGGACAGGCTGAAGGACTTGATTGTGTACTCCCTGGAGGAGAGGAGACAGAGCGAGGATACGATAGAGACATATGTGACAGGGTAGAGTAGGACCCTGTCCCATTTGTTTTGGAGAAAGTGTTTAAATGCAAGGATCTACATTCTTTCCTTTTCTGTCTCTTCTCTCTGGTTGCACAACCAAATTTTCCTGTGAGACCTCAGACTTGATCAACCCGACCAGTCTCGGAGTCCTTTGCCTCTCACTGTCTCTCAGTTTTCTTTTGCTGTCTTTCTTCCTTGCATATCTATATCTGCTAATATAAAATATATGAGAATCAATGTATGGAAATGTAGCTGATATTGGGATCACTTTTGTTTAGAAAATTGTGTTACTGTTGAAATGTATATATTTATAATTTGAGGTAACTGTAAAAAGCTAGAGGTTACTTGTGTGTAAATGCCTGAGCCTTTTGCAGATGCTGTGGGGACCTCAGGAAGTTCTCAATGTTCTAGCAGCTCCTGAAATTTACAAAGGACAAGATGCTTGCAAAGGATGTGGGTTGAAAAGTTATAAAAACAGCTAAGCTGAGCTGCAAGACAGATTTTTTTTTTTACAGGAGATATTATTTTGCTTCTGTATATAGTTATTCTGAACAGGTTTATTTTATTTTATGTAAGTGAAACTACAAATAAACAGTTTTGTGGAATTTTACAACTGCTCCTGGGTTTTCTCTGTGCTTCCTGACCTATGCCTCAATGACAGATGGTATCAGCCTAAGTGGGATTTAAGCCGTGCATACCCTAAAACAGGAGATTTGTGCGTGGGTACTGGACCTAGTACCAGGGAAGCACAGAGAAAGGCATGGATTCTGCAGCTGAAGTCCAGTCTGAGATTGTACAGCCAGCACAAGTCATGGAAAAAGAACAGGTAGTGACAGAACCTGAAAGCCTGATGGACTTTTTGAAATGGTGGGCTATACAACAAAAAGAGACTGAGACACAGACAGAAAAAGAAATTCAACAGTTAGAAGCATTGAGGAGAGAAGAGATGCAGTGACAGAAGCAACAGATGAGAGAAGAGATGCAGCAACAGGAGCAGCGATGGCTGGATGCCTTACAAGCTATCGAAGGCACAGGATCTGGCACAGATGCAGATGAGCAACAAAATGCAAGCAACCTAAAGGCCATTAAACTTACAAAGCTGAGCCCCTCAGATGATATTGAGGCATACCTGACAACCTTTGAAAGAGTTGCCACAGCCTGCCAGTGGCCAAAGCAGCAATGGACAATCAGAATGGTACCCTACCTGTCAGGCAAAGCCCAGCTTGCCTACGGCAGTATGGACATTGCACAGTCAGAAAACTATGACCTGGTGAAAAGTGAAATCCTGAAAAGGTACGACATCTCCAGAGAGACGTACAGGCAGAGATTTCAATCTTTGGGGTACAACTCAGTTGACAATCCTCGAGAAGCTTTCACCCAACTTTGAGAATTCCTGATGAAGTGGATCCAACCAGAGAGCAAAACAGTCCCACAGATCATCGACACATTTGCCATGGAGCAATTCATCAACATCTTGCCTACAGATGTGCAGCTGTGGGTAAAGGAACATCGACCAGAGAATGGGGAAAAAGCTGTTTCTTTGGCTGAGGACTACCAAATGACCAGACAGATTCCACAGCAGCAAGGTAACAGCCAAGCACCGGTAAGAAACTATTTTTCCCATTTAAATTCCAAGCCTGCTAAGAACTCTGGTGGGGGTAACAAATCTGTGCCAAAAGACGGTATCTGCTATAACTATAAGTCGTCAGGCCATTTTGCAAGAAACTGTCATAGTAAGGAGAGTGGCACTGGAGCAGATCTGTCCTTGGCAAATTGGGGCAAGTACCTAATAGATGTGAAGGTGGGGAATAAGACTATAAAGAGACTCATTGATTCGGGAAGCAGACAGACCCTAGTGCATGTTAAAGTGCTGGGAAAACACTGTGCAAAAGGACCAGGTACTGGTGTCATCTGCATCCATGGGGACACTCGATACTATCCCACCACCCAAGTGACTCTGACCGTGAAGGATGTGTTGCACCAAATGAAAGTGGGGGTAGTACCAAAATATGCTGTACCTGTGATTATTGGAAATGACTTTCCAGGATTTACTGAGTTGATCAAAGAGGGAGTAAATCCTGACTTTTCAGCAGCTGTGGTGACAAGAGCTCAGGCAAAGAAAATTTCAGACAGTGGGGACACTTCCTTTCAATGATTTTGATTCGGACTTGTTTGAGCACAGCTCCAAGATCCAGAAATCCAGGAAAGAAAGACAAAGCCTGAAGAAACTGTGGCAACAAAGGACTGCTGGATATGAAGGGTTAAAATATGAAAATGCTGAAACTAAATTGATAACTGATTGTGATTTTCTTTCAGAGCAAACTAATGATGTTTCTCTCCAGGGTTATTTCGAGCAGCTAGGTGTAAAATCAAAACAGGGTGGACCAATGTTTATAAAATGTAATGGATTACTGTACAGAGTTTGGGTAAAACCTCAGACAGAGGAACAGACAGAACAGTTGGTTATACCACAGAAGTATAGAACAGAATTGTTACAGATAGCACATGATAGTCCTATGGCTGGTCACTCAGGGAGGGATTGCACCCTTGTCAGATTGCTGTAAGCCCTCCTCACTTGGCACACGACGTACAACAATATCTGTCGTTTTGCTCTGGCCGCCCCCTGCCTTACCCATCATTGTGAACTCTATGACAAGCTTGGTTGGTTTTCTCCAACTAATCACTTAAACTTTGGACTAGGGTGCCTTGTGAGCAAGGTGATCAGTACTGGCTCCCCCCCGGAGCTGGCTCAGCTCCTCTCTCCTGCTGACCGCTCCTCCTACCCTCTCAGGTCCCATGGTCCAGGGTACTAAAAATACCAACCTGCACCCTTATGGGGACAGGGACTTCCTTCACTGCATGGGCTCCTAGGCTCTGGAACACCTTTCCTGAGCTGGTTACTTCGCCCCTTCCCATCAGTGTCTCCGGAAATCCCTGTGGGGGCATCTAAAGCTGGCCTCACATTGCGAAAGTGCTTAGCCACCCCAGCTCCATGTCCTAGGTACTGTAACTCCCCGGTACTCTCTTACTTGGAACACTTACTGAACTGACTTGGTTATTGACTTCGGTCCATCTCTTCCTTATGCACTTGCCTATGCTACATGTGTGTTCAATGCTACTCAATGCTTGCTCATTATGTACTTTACCTTTGTCTGTCATACATAATGATCCCTATACTGCCTGTTTGCTCTGTTGACTCAATGTACTAAGTTACAATATTGTACTTGTTTACCTGCTACACTGTAATGATGTAGTCTGTAATACTCAATGTACTAAGTTACAATATTGTACTTGTTTACCTGCTATGCTGTAACGATGTGGTCTGTAATACCTGTTGTACTCTCCTGGGTCGTTCCTGAAAATAGGCATACAACTTGTCTAGTGTACTTACCCGGTAACAAAAAGCTAAATAAATAGATTTTACTGCCCGGGAATTCATGAAGACATTGCTACCTATTGTAATTCCTGTGCTGAGTATTAGAAAGTAGCTCCAATCACTAATAAAGACAAGGTGCCCCGGTACCCCTACCCTTAATAGATGTGCCTTTTGAGAGAATTGCAATGGATGTGGTTGGTCCTTTAGACAAAAGTAAAAAGAGCAATGGATTTATTCTGGTAGTATGCGACTTTGCTACTCGATACCCAGAAGCAGTTCCAATGCGTACTGTTATAGCCCCAAAAGTTGCAGCAGAGCTAACCAACATTTTCAACAGAGTGGGCATACCTAAAGAAATTATTACTGATCAAGGTAGTAATTTTGGTGCTGCACTGCTTAAAGAGCTATACAGACTGCTGGGTATCACTGCCATAAGCCCCCGATTACCCTGACAGATGGTCTTGTTGAGCATTTTAACCAAACCCTAAAACACATGTTAAAAAGGTTTGTAAAAGGGGAAGGGAAGGATTGAGACCATTGCTTGCCTTACATACTTTTTGCTTACAGAGAAGTGCCACAGGCATCAACAGGGTTTTCACCACTTGAAATGCAGTATGGTAGAGCAGCCAAGAGGGCCACTGGATGAGATAAAGGAAATGTGGGAAGATAACCCCACTCAGAAACAATCTATATCTTCTTATATGTGTGCTCAAAGAAAGAAACTGGCACAATATGTTGAAATTGCCCATAGTAATCAGGAAGAGGTTCAAAACCAGCAGAAGGTGTATTATGACCATGGGGTAAAAGAAAAAGTTTTCGAGCCAGGTGAAAAGGTTTGCTACTGTTACCCACAACAGAAAATAAGTTGTTAATGAAGTGGCAAGGGCCATATAAGGTTCTTAGATGTACTGGCACTGTTAACATGAGAGTGAGACCCCTGACAAGAAAAATGCTTCTAAGATATACCATGCTAACCTCCTCAAGAAATGGGTTGAATAAATGCCAAAAGCTGCCTTGCTAGTTTTACCAGAAACCGATAAGGAAGATATTGATGTAGCTTATGATAGACTAGAACAAACTGTAAATGTTGTTGCTGTAAAGGTGAATGTTTCCTTAACCTCAGAACAAACTGCAGACATTCGTAATGTGCTAAAGACATTTAACAGTACTTTTACTACGGTACCAGGCTGAGCAAAAGGGGTTGAGCACATAATAGTGACAAGTTCAAGTTTATTGCAGGAAAACTCTATTGAGCAAGCTCATTCACAAGGAGGTCCTGAGACATGTACGCTGATGAAGAACATTACATAAAATGAAATACTTGATAGAACAATAGTATAACATGTATTCATGTGCACACTTCGAACAAGCAGGATATTACATAAAAGGATACAACATCGGAAGACAATAGACAGTGAGAAGACATAGGGTACATAGTGTGTAAGCACTTCAGGGTAGCATGCCAGCAGTACAAGGCAGGGTAACTGCTGTTTGCAATAAATAATTTTAGTATATTGAGCAGCGACAGGGAATAAAGGATAAACAAAGTAATCGAGGCTTGGCAAGAGTGAGAGAAGTAATATATACGGAGAGAGAGACAGAGAGACAGAGAGACAGAGAGAGACAGAGAGACAGAGACAGAGAAGAGACAGAGAGACAGAGAGACAGAGACAAGAATAGGATGAGGAAGGGGAGCAGGTGTGGGATTCTTGCAGTAGAGGTCACAGCTTGGAAGTCAGAAGCTAAGAGAATATAGTTGTGTCTTGGTTAAATGGTAGTGTGACCAATAAGTAAGCAGCATGCATAAGAGTGATGACGGTCTTACATATAAATGTATAAGGCACACATAGGGATGGGAAGGGCTTAATAACAGTTGCAGATATCTTTTATCTTAGCTGCACTTAGCACTTTGTAGAAGTTAATTGAAACTATGCTAGTTAGTTTCATGCGGTTTTGAGTTGGTTCAAATAGAGAGAGCATGTGCAATAGCGCGTTTACCAAAGGAGGTCTGTGTCCTGGGTATGTCCAGCAGAATGAAGTCAGATTTCCTGAGACGGTATGCACTGTGAGAGAATGCTCGTCCTATTATGCAAAAGTCATACAGGTTGCCAGAGAGGTTAAAAGCTGATGTGGTTAAGGAAATACAAAAAATGAAAGAACTGGGTATCATTGAAGAGTCGAGGAGTGCTCGGTCATCACCCATGGTAATTGTAAACAAAAAAGAGGGGGGTGTTAGAATCTGCCTTGATTTCAGGAAACTTAATCAAGTGTCAGAATTTGACAGTTATCCTGTGCCCAGATTAGATGATTTGGTGGACAGGCTGGGGAGTGCAAAGTACATCAGCACCGTCGATCTCACCAAGGGTTACTGGCAAATACCTTTGGCTAAAGAATCCAGAGATAAAACTGCATTTGCCACCCCTATAGGATTCTATCAGTTCACCACCATGCCCCTTGGTATACATGGTGCGCCAGCTACATTCCAGCGGTACATGGATGTAATTTTATCCCCTCACACTGGTTATTGTGCTGCATACCTGGATGATGTTGTGGTGTACAGTCCAGACTGGAAAAATCACGTGGAACACCTACGAGCAGTTATCCAAGCTATCAAAAATGCAGGTCTGATAATTAATCCTACTAAATGTGCATTGGGCATGCAGGAAACTAGATATTTGAGCTATGTGTTGGGAAATGGAGAAGTCAAACCAGAGATTTCTAAAATAGAAGCTGTAGCTAACAGTCCTGTCCCTAAAACAAAGAAACATGTCTGGTCATTTTTAGGACTGGTTGGTTATTATTGAAGATATGTTCCCAACTTTGCTGAGTTAGCTACTCCCCTCACTGAACTCACAAAGAAACGGTACCCAAATAATGTGAAATGGACCCCAGAGTGTGATGAAGCTTTTCAAGCCATAAAGGCTGCATTATGTTCAGCTCCTGTTTTAAGAAGCCCAGACTTTGAGAAACCATATCTGCTACAAACAGGTGCATCTGAGATAGGCCTAGGTGCTGTCCTAAGTCAAAATATAGATGGGCCAGAACATCCTATTCTGTATGTAAGTAGGAAATTGCATGACTGAGAAAAAAGGTACTCTACTATCAAAAAGGAGTGTTTAGCAGCAAAGTGGTCCATGGAGTCCCTCAAATTTTATTTGCTAGGAACTGATTTTGTTCTTGTAACTGATCACAATCCTCTCTGTTGGCTTAACCAGATGAAAGGTCAAAATTCCAGAATCACATGCTGGTACCTGGCGCTGCACCCATTTAAATTCAATGTGATTCACAAATCCGGTAAAGAGAATAGTAATGCTGATTTTCTGTCAATATATGTATGGATCAAGAATTGAGGGTTCTGATGGTTGAAAAACCCTAATGTATGGGTTTGAACTGTACTTTTTGCTGTACTGTTAAAAACAAGCATTTGTCAATGCCGAATGTTTGCTTGCTGGCATTGGCATTGGTAGTGTAGGAGTTAGAGAGCTGCATAATAGGAATAGCAGTGAAGTATTGAACTGAAGCCAACCCCACTAGCACCCTGCAGAGACTGACAGGCATTGGGGGTGTGCCTTTGGGTCGTCGGGCATAATGGCCACGACGTTTCACCACACCCTACCCTGCAGACAACGACAAGTGTCACGGTGTGCATTGGGGACTTTGGCCCTTATGCTCACCCCATTCCATCAGGAAATACGGTAAGATGGGTGCTGTATAGGAGAATGGGGTGAACTTTGGGGCCGAAGAGTCCAAGGCACACCTTGATGCCTCTCACTGGCTGCAGGGTGTGGAATGGTGTGAGCATTACAGGCAAGAATCCCAAGTCACACCCTGATGCCTGTCAATCTGTACAGGGAGGGGCGTTATGGTCGGGAAACCCTAACGCCTCAGGCATTCATTGGCATTTTCACTCCAAATTTTCAACATGGGTTTTTTGTGACCCCCACCTTATGAACAGTGGCAATATCAGTTTGTTAGCTGAAAGCTGATTTTGCACAGCGACTACACCATTTGGCACCACAGGTGCGAAAACACATTTCGAACAGGATGTGAAAAATGACAGCTGTACTGTTCATGAGGAGGTGAAAATGGCAATGTTGAAAATCTGCAGTGAAAATATTAAAAAACTGGTGAAGTCAATAGTGTGCGAGAAATGCGCAACGACACCCGTAATGCAATTAGTTTGGGAATTTTTACAGCAGATTGTCAACACAGGGATTTTGGAACCTCCACTCATGAACAGTGTCACTGTGATTTTCTTAATCTGTCCCAAACAGTGATTTCCCACAGCGACCACGCATTTCTGCGCTGGAAGTGTGAAAACACATTTCGGCCATGGTGTGAAAAATGACAGCTGTACTGTTCATAAGGAAGTGTGGAAAAATGCCAGGGTGAAAATCTGGACTGAAAATATTAGAAATCCATGAACTTACGAGGGTGCTTGGAAACTGCGCAATGGTCGCTCGTAACACAGTCATTTTATAGATTTTTTTTCACCAAATTTTTAACATAGCCATTTTAACACCTCTACTCATGAACAGTGTCACTGTGATTTTCTTAATCTGTCCCAAACATTGATTTTGCAGCACGACTGCGCCATTGTGCGCTACATGCACGGAAACGCATTTTGGGCAAGATGTGAAAAATGACAGCTGTACTGCTCATAAGGAGGTGTGGTAAAATGGCAATGTTGAAAATCTGGAGTGAAAATATTGAAAATTCGCGAACTTACGAGCTTGCGTAGGAACAGCGCAACACATGCTCGTAAAACAGTCATTTTGGGGAATTTTTTCACCAAATTTTCAACATAGGGTTTTTGGGGGCCTACCTCATGAACTGTGACACTGTGGTTTCGTAAATAAGTCCCAAAAGGTGGTTCCGTGCAGTGACCGCAAAATCACCTTTCCGGCCCGACTAAAAAAATGACAGTGACAGAATTCATGAGGCAGGGTCCCAAAAACCCCATGTTGAAAATTTGGTGAAAAAATTCCAAAAATGCCTGAGATATGCATCAAAGTTGAAAAACCCCTATTTATTCCATTATACAGCTTACCGGCATTTCCTCAGTTCACGGTCGGTTCACGGTTGAAGAGTGCATACGTGTTCCCGGTCCACTGAAGATCGTCGCACCAGACTCCGGAGGTAAGTATGGGGTGAGGTAGGGGTGTGGGGAGGCAGGGTGCACAAAGAGTGGGTGCGGGTGGGGAGGGGTCAGGGCAGTCAGCGAGGGAAGGTTTTTTCTATTCAGGTGCTTTTCTTTTTAGGAGGATGATGCGGGACTTGTGCCACACTGGGGTGGGCTCCCAGTGTGGCAACTGGAAGGCTGTTTTGGGGGGGCAGTGGAGCTGACGGGGGATTGGGCACCCCGTTGGCCATACGGACTGTTGCCATGTTGGGGGGCTCCCAGCGTGGCACTTGGTAGTCTCTTGGGGAGGGAGGGTAAACAGTAGAGCCGGCAGGGGATTGGGCACCCCCATCAGCCATACAGAATGTTGCCATGCTGGGGTGGGCTCCCAGTGTGGCACCTGGAACTTTGTTGGGGGGGAGCGCAGCAGAGCCGACGGGGGATTGGGCGCCCCCGTCTGACATACAGTGTGTGCGTGGGGGGGATGCATGAGCACGTGATATGCATGTGTGTGTGTGGGGGAGGAGCGTATGAGCATGTACGACCTTATCGCTGCTCACTGAAGCGTAGCTCTGCCTTTCAACTGTACGGCACTGCATTTTCAACTGCTGTCATAGATAGCTGCAGCATTCATTGGCGAACTGTGGCCGTGCCTGCAAACACACTGACTGAATTGGAAGACAGGGTGCCACATCTACGAAAACTCAGATGATGGCACTATGTTTCTTGTACATGCCTGCAAGCAAACATTAAAAATGGATGCAAATGTGCTTAATGTCTGAATGCAACAAGTATTAGAAAATAAAGAGTTTTGGAAACCTGTTTAATAAAAGGGTAGAATAGGACCCTGTCCCATTTGTTTTGGAGAAAGTGTTTAAATGCAGTGATCTGCATTCTTTCATTTCCTGTCTCTACTCTGGTTGCGCAACCAAATTTTCCAGTGAGACCTCAGACTTGATCAACCCGACCAGTCTCGCAATCCTTTGCCTCTCACTGTCTCTTAGTTTTCTTTTGCTGTCTTTCTTCTTTGCATATTTATATCTGCTAATATAAAATATATGAGAATCAATGTATGGAAATGTAGCTGATATTGGGATCACTTTTGTTTAGAAAATTGTATTACTGTTGAAATGTATATATTTATAATTTGAGATAACTGTAAAAAGCTACAGGTTACTTGGGTGCAAATGCTTGAGCCTTTTGCAGTTGCTGTGGGGACCTCAGGAAGTTCTCAATATTCTAGCAGCTCCTGTAATTTACAAAGGACAAGATGCTTGCAAAGGATGGGGGTTGTAAAGAGTCATAAAAACAGCTAAGATGAGCTGCAGGGGAATTTTTTTTTTTTTTTTTACGAGAGATTTTATTTTGCTTCTGTATATAGTTATTCTGAACAGGTGTATTTTATTTTATGTTACTGCAACTACAAATAAACAGTTTTGTGGAATTTTATAACTGCTCCTGGGTTTTCTCTATGCTTCCTGACCTATGCCTCAACGACAACATACAACATACCTTACGGGGAGGAACAGGGTGCAGGAATACACTATTTTCCAGCGAAAAAGATGTTCCAGGACTAGAGGGCATGGGATGAAGTTGGAGGGAGGGCAATTCAGAGGAAACCTGAGGAAGAATTTTTCCACAGAAAGGGTGGACAAGTGGAACACTGTGCCAGAGGAAGTGGTGGGGGCTGAAAGGATCATGGGATTTAGGAATGCATGGGACAGACATGTGAGAATTCTGGAGGTCAGGGGAAGGGGCAACAGACTTCTAGAAAAACATAAAGTGAACTTACAAGCTCAAATGGGCAGATGGGGTGGAACATAGGCCCGTATTTCCCGACAGTGTCTTTGTATCTGTGTTCCCCTCCCTTCCCCCATATTTATTAAATGTGTCTTTAAACGTTTATTGTTTGTGTTTTGTCTCTGTTTATGTGTTATTGTATGAACCTCTCCACTATTGTTACCTGTTAAAGTTGCCAGTAAACCTAAAACCAAAAGTAGGCCCAGACACATAGTGACACTTACTGGCACACATTGATGTCTTTGTCTCCTCAAAATGGACTGCGCCAGCCAACGCTGCCTAGGTGCCTACTGCTCTTGCCCTGCCAGGAACAGGGGTTCATTCCTGCATGAGCAATTCTGCAGCAAGACAGCCCCCAAAAAGACCAAGTGCTACTTCTGGGACTACACACGGGCCTCCTCAACAAGGTTTCAGGCTTGGGATATTGACTTGCGTCTCCTGTGCGGTAGGTGGGCACCTTATTGCTAGGCTGTTGGGACACACCACCTTCGAAACTTACCAAAAATCTGAAAATCCCTGTTAGCAAAACAGGAAGCCAGACTCCTAGGGGATAACTCCAGAGGTTTAAGAAAACACTGTTGCGTGTTGTCCTTACTTGAACTTTGCAGTTTTCTATGGTTTCGTCAGCTTTTAAAATATAAACAAACCAGATTATATCTTTAAAATTTCCACTGCTGACCAAGCCTAAAGTAAGGCAACATTACTGTACAATGACATCACCATTGGAACAACATGGGCTCTGGCTGTATTACTGTCTGTATCCCTAAGCTACAGTGTCAAGTTAGTATAAAGTAATGCCTCTTTTATGGGTCTATGGAATTAAATAATTAAAAACCTGTTGCATATTAGACTGCAATTACTGGTTAGATATGATTCCAACCCTAAACCAGCATGTGTAACTCTACATTATACCACAATCCCCCTCCCCCTGTTACACATGTACATGCATAATGGAGATTACCTCATGCTCCACCTCAAATGTTTTGAGGTATATTAAGCTGTTTGCTCTTTACTGTATGAGGAAACCTAGAGACAATGATTAGATAAAATATGGGTGACAGTCAAACTCTTCTTTTTTTTGTTTTCACACACCCTTGCTGTGCGATACTTGTGTAAACCAGTGGACCTTTGGTCTCGTGGATTATGTGGTATCATACATCTTGTGTGTAAAAAAAACTCATTACTCACTGTTGCCCATATCTTATCTTATCCTCTATATAATTACAAACTTGCCTTGATTGCACCTGGATAACTGTGATGTAATTGGTCATTATAAATGATTGGTTATAATGGTGAGCGTGAGACAGCTAAGAGCTGTCAATCCAACCTCAGTAGTGCAAGTTTGTTCTGTGAAAACTGCTGACCACTGACACTGCTGCCGGAACCATGGACCCAATAAAAAGTGCTGCCTGCAGCATTATTGGGTCGCATTCTCCAGGACAGGCAATGGAGCTGAGACCACACTTTGAAGGAAAACAGTGGAAAAAGCACAGCTTTCCCCAGCTGCCATAAAAATGCCAGATTACCACTTTCAGACAGCAACAAATTTTCTTTGAATTATTTCTAAATGCTTTGTTAATGATTTAAACAGCAACCTGCAACTTCCGCTTTCTATTGCTGAGAGCCATCATCTCATGAGCAGCTGCGAGCTTACTTAGCTCACTTTATGCTAATTTGTCTGGCTGACAGAGCACATTAGCATAACGTGAGCTAGGGAAGCTTGCGGTTGCTTGTGAGATGGTGGCTGTCAGCAATAGAGTAGAAGTTGTGGGTTGCTGTTTAAATCATTAAAAAAACACTTAAGCTGGCTCTGCAGTGCCGAGTGAAGGAGTTCGCTTGGCATGCTGGTGACCCGGGTTTGTGCCCTGAGCCTGGACACCAGGAGCGCAGACCAGCAGGGAATGGATTCACAAGCATCCATTGGACGCTTCTCTCCTGGGAGTGGGGGTAGGGGACGAGTCGTGGGTCCTGCGAGGTGATTGGTGGACGAGCTTGGAGAGCATGTCTCGGCATGCCTCCCTGCATGTCCCCACCTCAAGGATGCCGTCTCTTCATGGCTAAGACATTGAGGCTGAGAAAAATGGAAATACCAGCTCCCTACTGACTGGACGATGACGCCAGCCTACCACCACCACAAAGCCCGGACTAGCAGAATGACCCGTGTTGCAGCTTACTGGGGATGTGGAGTTCACTTACAGGCACTTCCCTCAAAGAAGATGGACCCTCCCCGACACGGGATAGGTCAGGTTACCCAATGGTAAGGCTACATGGCGGGGTTGGGAGAATGGTGGTGTGAGGTCGAATGAAGGTGTGGAGCATTGGTGCTGTGAAGGAGAGGTTGGCAGGGGTGCCAAGAGGAGGAGAAAATGGATAACACACACGAAAAAAAAACACTTAGAGATACGTAAGCCCCCCTTGGGGTTTACTACAATGCCCAGTAGGCATCAGGGCATGTATGAGTGCTGGGACCTGTAGTTAAAGGTGGGGACTTGGCACCGGGGGATAAAAGGCCACCACATGGCCAGAATGAGGGTTCGAGTTAGAGTTCGAGCTGAGGTGTGAAGCGAAATCAAGAGTTGGAGGAGTGAGGGCAGTTGGCCTGGGGCCGGCTGGGGTGACTGCCACCCTGGCCCTTGAGGGAAAGCTAGTCCCTCCTGTAGGACAATGTGAGGGCTGTAAGAACAGGGTGTTGTCGATGCCCCATGTGATTCTTGGGTCCCCATTGTTGTGGAGGAGCAGCCAAGGCCTGGCAGGATGTCTGTCGCCATGATCCCTGGCACTGGGATGAGTAGGCAAGGGAGCCCACTGGATTTGAATGTGCCAGTGGCTGCCATGGAGGGGCCACAGCTCGGAGAGTGAGAGGCCGGACTGTGGAACACATGAGTTGGCAGATCGTGTCTCCAGCACTTGAATCCATGTCAACCATGTTGGTGCCATCAAAAAAGGTAGAGCCGAAGTAAACAGCCCCTGGAAGCTGCAGAATGTGACGTGGGACTGCTGGTAGCAGAGTTTCCCTTGTTGGGTCTGCTTCGCAAGGTGCCTGCATCAGGCATGCAGTGGTTTGGGGAATAAGGTGAAAAGTAATCTGCGGGAGCGAGACAACGAAATGGAAGTACTGCCCTGATATTTGAAGTAACTGCCCCAGACTGCCTCATGAGGATTGAGAGTGTGCGTTACCGGAGTGTGAGCCAATGAAATCGAGTCGCCGCCATCACCATCCAGGTTTGGAGCTTGCTTGCTCCCGGGAGGAATATTGTTGGACTGTGTGTCCCCCATCATGAAGGAAATTCACCATGGCTCTGGCCACTGAATCCTGTAAGACTTAAATCTGTTGTTGCCCCCATGCTCCATGGAGTGGCTGTACTGTTTGTGGCTTGAGCCTTTAATCAGTTTTCTTCTGCAAGAGTTACAAAATAAATCCAGATGTTCATTAAATCATTTTCAGCCTGAACAGTATACTGCTTTCCTGTATGTTGCAACCTGAGGTGAATGAATGCCTGTCTGTTTCGATCTGCTAATTAGTTTTATTTTATTTATTTTATTTTATTTAAACAGCAGTTTGGAAAACCTTTGAGCCATAGGCTCATTTACAAAGGTACCTTGTCACAGTAAGACAAACCAAAATACACAGTATAGCAGTACAACACATAAGTATAACAGTAAATTAAGACATAGATACAAACAAGCTGGTACAGGTAGGATGGATGCAAACAATACCAGAGTTATGTTGTCCTTAGCAGCTTAGTAATAAGCTTTGTCATAAGTATTGAGTACGGCTTTGACTAGCGGCAGTTACAGCATCGGGTGTTAATAAGGTGGTTACGTAAGGAAGTTTTGAAGCACGATATAGTTGGAGCTTCGGAGATGGAGGGGGCAGTGTGTTGAACCAGGAGGGGGCCCTAAAGCTGAAGGCTCTTTGGCCGTGAGAGGTCCTAGCTCTAGGGATAACAAGAGAGGTTTTCCCAGCGGTCCGAGTATGAACTAGTGGGACAGAGCGGCGTATGGTGGTGGTCAATCCTGGTGGGGAGAGCCCAAGGAGGGTCTTTTTTGTAAGGGTACAGGTAAGATATTTGAGGCGCTCGTCGAGATCAAGTACCAGCGCTTTAGCATACAGTAGACAGGTGTGTGTCATCCTAGGTGCTCCAGTAATTAACCTGCAGGCCTTATTCAGAGTAGTGCGAATTTTGTGAAGTGCGGTCTGATCAGCAGCACCATACACCGGCAGTCCATAGTCCACTAGGGACAGGATAGAGGAGGTGACTACGAAGTCGAAGAGCTCCTGGGAGGCAGTGTTTATACCTGGCGTAAGATGCCCAATCGGATATTAGTGGCAGTGGCTAGGGCAGCGATGTGTCCATGGAAGGAGGGAGGGTCAAAATGGATCCCTAGGTATTTATAGGAGCAAACTTGTTTGAGTGGGAATGAGGACCCAGAGTAAATGAGGAGTTTGAAGTTGCAGGACTTGTTTTGGGGATGAGTGAAGAACATGGTTTTGTTTTTAAGATTTATCACCAATCTATGTTCCTTGAACCAGCCCTCGGCTTCAGTGAAGGACTTCTGCAGCGAGTCCTGGAGGGCAATAGGGTTACACCCCCATAGACTGCTGGCTGTACCCTCTGGCATCAGAAAAGCACCCTGACAGAGGTAAGCAGTCAGCCGGTAACACTGTGGAATCCAGGTACTTAACAAGTTCATCTGTGATATTTCTGGACTATGTTTCTGGCTGTAATGTGCCCCCTTCCCCACATACTTAACATCCAATACTACTAGATGGGGGGGAAGGGCTTACACGTAATTAATGCTTCTGGACAGTGAGGATATTTTTTTAATCAGGTATTTTTGTAGTGGCTGGGAAAAGCTGTGCCTTTTCCACTGTTTTCATGTAACCTGGGCACTACCTCCCAATGGACTACTACCCCTGTCTGCTTCCCTGACTGCAGGTTGAGGGGCCTGGGTTTGGATTTAACAGTTACTGGGGAATTTTGCCCAGCAGTAAAACTACAATTATGGTGCCGTCACCCAGAGTAATGTTTAAGTGGGTTAGATCTTAAGCTAGTATAGCCCTCTGGGAAATTGTACCTTCTTACAACCCCAACTAGTGACCTTACACAATAGGTTTCACAAACACTGTATCTGGCATTCAAAGTGCAATTATTGGTGAGTGCTAATAATATGCTCATGGACACCACACTTACCACCAGGGTTCTGACTTTTGAGAACACGCCCTGAGAACCTGCAAAGAACAATTACCAGCAATAACTGTATACCTTTTGGCTGACACAGTAACCTTGAAGCTGAATAATAATACGCCCATGAGACAGATTAAACTTCAAACAGTAAATCTGATTTATTTCGGAGAATTGAACCAGGGAAGGTGTGTGGATTTAGCTGAAAGATTGTAGTAAGTAGTTGATATACACTAGATAAATAAACATTGCTTTTAGACCCAATATTAGACAATCGTAACAGCTGCTGGGTACCCAGATTTAATTTAGGTGCAGGCCATGGGTAGGCTGGCGTTGCAGCTGGTGGGAGCCCTTAAAGAAATAAAACTTGCTGTTGGTTAGCAGAAATACTTTCAAACAATAAGGCAATTGTAATCCAAGGCCGGATGGCCTGTAATCACAGTCAAACACCAACATGAATTCAAAAGGCAAATCAGAAGACACAAAGCACTGTAAGGTTTGTTGCAGGGTAAAGACCCTCAAGTTACTCTCGGTACCAGGACAAATGGAACTGATGGCTGTAGTCAGGCTGGATTCTTTCTTGCCAGTCAGGAACATGGGGATCAGGGCCGACACGACTGACCTCCACTCCACGGCCTTTCCCACAAGGTGGTTGCAACCTAGGATTCTTCTCTGCAGGGGTTAACTCCCCAAGCTGGTCTTTAGACAGGATGGCTTGCAACTCACAGCAACAGTCTCTGAGGCCTTCTGTACTGCAGTCCCAGCACATGCAGTTCAGTCTTTGATGCAGTTCAAATTGTACACATAGCTTACTCCAGGAATTTCAGCCATTTTACTGTAAGCTGGAAACAGGGCAAACAGGTGTCCCCCTTTCCTTGAAAACATGGTAGAAGACAATTTCAGCATTGGCAGGCTCCACTTTACACACAGGAGTCTCTGAGGCAATACTCTCACAGCAATTTCTTGGCTTCTGAGACAGTTCAGCAGAATACTCTTTCTCCAGCACAACGTTCTCTTTCTCAGCCTTGGTAGCTGGAAAGATGTTGACTCTCTGCTTTTAGGCAGTCCAAAACAATCCACACAGGGCGACTGGCAGGCCGTTTTCCCCTGCATTCTCTCAGCTAAGCCATACAGGCTCCCACCTCTATGAGAGCTTGAGCTGATCTGCCTACTGTTCAAAACAGTCCCAGACTGAAGACCAGGATTCCTGTATTCTGGTTGGCTGCCCACACTGTCAATCACTGTCCCAAAGCTTTGATTGGCTAAAATAGGCGCCAAGCAGGAAAGTTCACAGTTTCTCCCAGAAGGCACTGCAATAAGGACACCTAAGGACCTTTAGAGTTCTAATTGATCCACAAGCAGAGTCCTGGTCCAAACATGGTGGCTTCCATGCCGAAGAAGTAAACAGTTCACATTTAAGTCCATTTTAAATGGCAACAGCACAGTTTTTGAAATAAACATCCAGAGATCTCAACAGTGCTCCCTCTGCATTATTAGGCGACTGCAGAGTGGATGCTATCAGGGTTTGGCCTGGCTGGTCACTGGCTTTGTTTCACTCAGTCCAAGCCCAGGCTATGTACACTATACACACAGGCTGACTTCTTAAAGGGACAGCTTGGCCGGCAGGCTGCACACTCACACAGGAATGGTAGTCAACAACACTGTACACAGATTTACCTTCTTCACCTGGATTTCAGCTAAGCAGTGGGCCTTAAAGGAGCCCAGGGAGACAGTTAAGATAAGCCCTTTAGTTTTGGGGGGGGGGGGTTACATTCATCTAAGAATTTAAGGCAAAAAACACTTTTCCCAGTGCCATGACAGGCACTGAGACTGGGAAATAGGAAATACTGTGAGTCAGTGCTCAGCACGAGGCCAGTGCAGGAAAATGAACTGGAGGTCAATAAGCAAGCAATAACACATGACGAGGTGTGGGTTATGTGCTGATAAGAGCACACCTGGGGTGTACTAAGGCACGAGGCGCTTGCGCTGAGTGCCTTATGCCCCTGGTGTGCTCTTATCAGCATGTAACCCACACCTCGGAGTGTGTTATTGTGCTTATAAAATGGGCCCCCTGGTAAAGAAGTTAATTTGAAAAAAAAAAAATGGAATAATAATTTTCATAAAATAAATAAAAAATATGATATCTGTACAAAATAGAAAAAGTAGTCCCTCTGTTTAATTGAAAATTACTATAGTATGTCAATGCGTGTCAGGTCACTGTGTGTCTGTGTCTATAGAAGCCAGTCAGTGACTCTGTCTAGAGAAGATAACCACAGAAACTGTGAAAAATGTTTTTATTTTCTTTAAAATATTTTTCCTGCTTTGAGAGTTTAAGGCACCAGGACCGAGTGTCAAAGAGCTGGGCTGCCCTATTATGTGTGCTGTTTCTTGTGCACTGCCGATGATGTAGACAGGGTTTTTGTGTATGATTTCTTTTATATATATATATATATATATTAAATGCCTTCGTTTTGTTTTATTTTTATATCAGGATTTTTCGGAAACAGCAGGCTGTATGTGAGAGAGCATGTCCCTTAGCGGCCCCCGTAGATGGATGTTTCCGGGTTTCTGTTATTTTGAAAGTACCATTAGGCGCTCGCTCTGTTTAAGTAAATAATTTATTTTTTTAAAGCTGATTTTCATTTGTAGAACAGAGGGAGCACCGTATAACGTAGGAAGTGATTTCTGTGTGACTGAGCCGACCGCTGAGAACTTACTTTTGGTTTTGCAGTCGGCTTCAGAGATTGCGGCCCAGTTTGGAGAGCAGTTCGAGATTTTTTTTTCATTGTTTGCTTGCAGCGACAGGAACCGAGTTGATGTACAGAGATGAGGGTGCCTGCAGCACAGCTCAGCAGGTAGTTTTGTGACCTTTTGTTGTGGGGAGGGGGGCTGCGGCTACCTTGTTTCATGATGCTGTTTGTATGCTGTAGCTGTTTCCTGGAGCTGCTGTGCGATAAGGTGTGCCACTGTATGTTTTTTTGTTTTCAGTTGGCCCATCTCAGTGATTTCCTTTTGTAATGTGGTCGGGCAGAGGAAGTTAGTGCCGGTTGGCACAATACATGCTGATAAGGCACGGCTGAAACTAGGTTTTAGCCAATCAAGAGTCTGGCTTGTTTAAGCCCATTTTATAAAAGTCAGCAATTAAAAAAAAAAAAAAAAAAAAAAAAAAAAGCACATGGGTAGGGGTGTGCAATATTTTTTTTAACAGATAGCTTCAATGTGTGATGCCTTGATAAACGAGGTAGCACACACCTCATTTCTTTGTAAAACAAATAATAAATTACATGCCTCTACACATACATTACTCTCTGTGTAATTACTGATGAGCATTTTTAATGCTTGGATAACCAGCTTGTAATTTTGTGTTACAACCGGGCAGTTGTAAATGTGAGCTGTCAACCAAGCTTACTTTAGTAACAGTCCCACAACTGCTGCATGTTTAAACCAATGAAGTTAAAAAAGAATAATTGTGCTGTTTTTGTCGGTGTTCATCAGTTCAGCTAGTAAAACAAATAAGTTCAAAGCATGATTTTTCTTGTTTTTATTCACTGCAAGCAAAACTCCTAAATCGATGTGAGGATCTGACGAGACTCAGCTCCATCACAATTTTTAAAAGATTCTGTACTGATGGTGTTTTTCCATCTGGTACCAAAGCTTTACAAGTCATTCAATTATTCTAGGTTATGACTGGATACTTTTCCTACAGGGAAAAAGTGACATCACTGTCTTGTTGTATTGTTTTGACATTGGGATGCTGTTGTAGCATTGTTGTCAAGTCAGATTGCTAGTACGAAATCACCTGGAATTCAGATCTCTGTTGTGCAAACGCTAAAAAGGAACTCACTTTTGTTTTACTTTTTTCTTAATAATTATTTTGGTGTGATTTTTCTGTGCTTGTGAAAGGCACAGGATTGACAGCACTGGGAAGTGAAGCCCTCCACTTGTCTACGTGACATTTCACCTCTAGGTCAATGGTTCAAATCTAGCCCAGGTCGGTAGTGGCCAAAAGCCATTATCACCTGAGGGCTGTTTTGTGGCCTATGTGAAATGAGTTGTGGTGGTCTCAGTCTAGTTCCCAGTGGGCAAGTGTCCACTTCATAAAACCACCAGCACAATAAGGACTAGTTAGCACCCTTGATGGCAGTCTCACAGGAGAAGCCAGAGACTGAATGGGCACAGGGTCTGAACTAACCTCTCTCCCCTGTGGTGGCCCCTCCATGATAGGGTTGAGGCACACTGGTGGGTCAGGGTGGGTAAGATTTCACTTGGAGTACTTTTTTTTACTTTTTTATTAACAGTATTTAAAGTGACCAGCAGAATACTATAAAAATAACAAATGGCCAAAAACAATGCACAGTGAGACCGTTCCCATCTCAGGGAAACCTGGTAACTTCACAGACCACCAGAGCAAATCATGTTTCATTTAGCCTAAAGAAAGAGTATCTAAGTTCTGTGCTTGACCACAAAGCATGATTGATATCACTCCGCCTTTTGCAGGAAAGAGAAGAGATGGCTTGTTTATTATGACTGTCTGAAGTTGCTCCTGTGGTATGATATTTTCTAACAACTGGTGCAATGGTATGTTTGCTAATCACCAGTCCCAGTACTTCACGGCTTAGGCTGGCAAGCTATACAGCACATCTTGCCTTTATCCCATCTGATTTACAGATCGCAACTGATTAATTGCACACTACCTCCATATAACTGTCAAACACAGTTGGAATGCTCCTAACGAATACCATGTGTAGTGTGTGTCGGAGCAAGGAAAATGAGACTTTCCATCTCTCAGGAATTCTGTCCCTCTTAGCAACAGACAAGGCATTGGTAGCTTGCAGTTTATAAAGTACAGAGTGCTGTGGTCTAATGTTTCAGCTAGAACTGCTCAGCTCTGAAGGAATAGGGTTGGGGAGGGAGGGATCCAAATGTAGTGGTTGGTGAAGATATTTGGGGGGGGCACTGGACTCCTTGTACCCATACCCACAACTGCCACTCACAAACGGGTGCACTGTCTGTAGAGGGCAGAACATCCTCTGTCACAGCGGTGTTGCATATGCTTATACAGCTTGTCATTCTGGCTGTTAATGGTCACACCTAGGCTGTGTGACCTCTACCAGCATGGAGCAGTGGCTGTCACAGGAAATGGCCCATGGTATGGCACCAGGCATATGGTGCTGTGCTATGTCCCATGCCACAAGCACTCAGCACTACCGCAGATGCCATTTCCTCACCTCTGCCCCATATCTAAAGGCCCACTTAAAGGCTGAGCTGATTACTAGTTTTGTGGTCCCTTGTCAGTCTTCAGTGGTGGTCCATTATCCCCTGTCCCATTCCTCCTGTCCTTTGTGATTCCCTATGTGACAGGGTTGAATGTGACCCTGTCCCAGTTGTTATGGAGAAAGAGTTTAAATGCAAGGATCTGTTCCATTCTCTCCTTTTCTGTCTCTTCTCTGTCTGGTTGTGCAACCAAGTTTTCTCGTGAGGCCTAGGACTTGATCACCCCGACGGTCTTGAAATTCTCCGCCTCTTGCTATCTCTCTGCCTCCCCTTGCTGTTCTATCTTTTCTCCCCATGCATATCTGCAGGCATAAAAATATATGTGAATTTTTATGTAGAAATGTAATTGATAATGTGATCCCTTTGTTTAAAACTGTATATAGTTATAATGTTGAAATTATTGCAAAAAGCTATTTGGAACTCATGGGGTTAACCTGAAATGCAGTTTTTAAGCCTCTTGCAGAGATGTAAACAAGCAGTCAGTTCCGGGTCACAATGTTCTTTTTGCTGTACCTGCTGAAACTGACAAGAACACTCTGCGAGAAGCAGGATGTTCTCTTAACGAGCTCCTGCAGAGACTTGTTATAAAAAGAGCTGCAATGTTTTGCAAGAGAGACAGAGACAGACTGAGATTTGAAATTGAGAAGAAAAAGGACTCTGCTTTCTATGTTTGTACTGCCATTGTAAATAGTTATTCTGAACCATTTTTTGGATTTTACTGTTATTAATAAACACTTGTTGCAAATTTTACAACTGCTCCTGGTTTTTCTATGCTTCCTGACCTGTGCCTCGATGACACCCTAGTGTCCCATGGATCCCACCTTCCTAGCCCCATTCCATAACATCCACAGCCTTGTCTAACCCTTGACACTGCTAGAATGAATGTTCCAGCCTCCATGTATTCCGGTGCCCTCGTTACTCAGGCTCCTCCATCCCCTTCCCTGCACTAATGCACTAATCTGTGCACTAGTATGGGAGTGTACTTGTTACTCCTTTGTGAATAGCACAAAGAGGTGCTAGATAGTATTATGACACAAGGTGGTCCTTTGGCACCACTTTATATTACCAAAGAGCAACTGTGTGTAACGCCTCCCTCCCCGGAAGGAGGCTTACCTTAATGGTCCGCTTATCTCCCGTGACTCCCATCCTTGGAGCACCTCCCATTTCTGCTTGTTGTCCCCCTAATGTTCCCCAATCTTCACCACTTGGCCCAGGTCCCTAGTGTGCCCCAGATAATCCCCCAGGTGCTCCCTTCTTCATTTAGCCCTTAGGCAGGCAATTGGAGCACTGTGGAGCAGCCGGCTGTTTCCCTTAATCTTCACAGCCGGCTGGTGAGCTCACGCTAGCGCAGGCAAGAGCCCCATGTTCAGACAGCAATTGTAGCCAAAAGGATGGCTTCTCCAGTGGATCTGGACCCTGAACAGGCTGATATAGGGGGCCGGTGACTCTGGTGGATTGTAGGAAGCTGCAAGATATTGTAAATAAAAGCGTTCACACTGCATGTTTAGCCTGGCTCTATGAATATTAATCTGCAGGGCATTAATATTCATGAGTGGGTCTGTGCTGCTATGGGCTTTATGTTTTGGCAGTTGCTGCAAGGACTCAATTGTAAATAAATGCATTGTAAAAGCCACAGCTGCCAGGGCAATAAAGGGGCTAATAAATGAAGGGGCAAATGATTAAAATAAAAATGATTTCTGGCTGCTTCAGAATGTTTACCATGAGTAAATGCCTGTCTGCTGCCTGGGGGCACTGTATTTTGGCAGCAGCGACAGGCTGTGAACTGCATTTAACTGTCAAAGCAGGGCAGCGTTTAAGAGGGCACATTTGTAGCAACAAAACAGTGGGGCAAGCAACTAAAAAAAGCAATTAGCCTGGCTGTACCAGAACTTTAAAACTGGGATTGTGGTAATCTGCCAAGGGACAATGGGTTGGATTCACAAAGCTTTCTGAAGGTACAAAGCCTTCCCTAAGTCCCCAAAACTGCCGTAGTTATGGAAACAAAGGGGGATTTGCACTGTGTGCTATTCATAAAACTCTCTGCAGCTGCGGAAAACAACACTAAGGACTGTGGAAAAAAGTGCAGCTCGGAAGTCCCTGAGGAAAAAGGTGTGAGATAAGTAAGGCACAGCCCCTGAAGGCTATTCACAACCAGTTTTTCCCGTGAACCATGAGAAAAATTTTACACACAGTGGAATGAGGTGTAACTCCTCAGCAAACTGCAGTAGTACCCCAACAATTGGAATCAATTAAGGTGGAGATGAGGCACAGGTAATAGCATCCCAGATGAGTATAACAGTGGCTGCTATAACAGCAACGAAAGCACACATTGCCATGATATGGCAACAGGCAACAACCACCAGACACAGTGCAGCCCATGATGGAGCCCCACAGGCAGTAGAGCCTGGCCAGTATGCAGTGAGTGCTACCCCTGCAGGCAACAGGAACACCCCAGGGAGGGAGGACCAGCAGTGACAGTTAGCCACTGTGGTGCCATGGTATTGCTGGTACCTGTGGTGCTGCAGTGGTCCCAGTTGAGGGACTGGTTGCTGGTCTCTTTGTGGGTGCTTTCAGCTTCATTCTTTGGCAGCCCTGTTAAAGTCTGCTGTTCCAGCTAATTAAGTTCACTGTTGCTGTGCCTCCTAAGCTATTTCTGCAGCTGCTGAATTTCCACAGCTGCGGGGATTTTACGAAATTTCGCACCTGCTCAAAATTTCTTTATGAATATCATGCAACTGCATTTCTGCAGTGCTGCAGGCCTTTTTCCCGCAGCTGCGGTATTTTGGCTTTCTTTGTGAATCCTGCCCAATGTCTTTTAGCAGCCATGCTAGTGCAGCAACAGCCAATAGGACAGCTAGGATTTCAAGCAAGGGTTGCTGGGACTCTGCCAGAGACTTGTGGGACATTGCTAAAGGCTTGTGAGGAAAATGCAGGGACCTAATTCAGGCGCCAAGACAGGGAGCCTATTGGGCATCGAATGAGGCTAATAAATATTCATTTAATGGACTGACAAGTGCTTTCAGCCAGTCGTACTGGGACACACAAGCAGTCTCAACCAGTTGGGAGCCCCACAAGAACTCCATAAAAGACAGCGTTTTCCAGGCTGAGTGTGAGTTTGAGCAGGAGCCCCCCACAGGGGTTGGGGCTCAAGCCCCAGCAAACAAGATGGGCCTAGCAATCCAGTGCAAGCCCCTCCACATGGGGGGGGGGACTTTCTTCTGCCAAGAGAGACAAGTGGCTGCAGGCAGCAGAAGTTGTTAGCCTGAGGGTTGCCAGAAGTTGTCCTCCAGGGCTAGCAAGCACCTTTCTACATTTCTGGAAAACGTGGGTGTACCTGAACCTTCAGCTGTGAGACAGCTGCACACACATTCTGCCTCAGCAGTAAGAGTGCTGATGAAGCCTGAAACCTCAGAGAAAAGAAAGCCATTCTGCAAATGGTCTGAGTAAACTGCTCCTAACAATGCAGTGTCTGAGAGAATCTGCAAGGGGCAGCGAAGCCCAAAAGGTTTAGAATGTGACTGTCTGTCTGCACCCTACATTTAATCAAGCAAAGAGAGGGTGGACATCTACTTAGTGACCAGAGAAGGGTCCAGCTTAGGTGTATAAATGTGACTGATTTGATAAGTGCCTACAAGACTGGAAGGGGAGTACTCAGAGCTGGAGCTCTTCCTGACATTGCCTGGGAGCTCCAGTATTTGTCTATTTGGAGCTGCTATTGCCAGCACAGCCAAGAGGGACTTTCTTTGATTGTCATGACGTCCAGTGGAGCTGCTAATGCCAGCAAAAGCCACAAGAGACTGAGACTTTGTGATCTATGCTTGAGAGAAGCTGCAGTAACTGTTTTGAATTGCCAAGTCAAAATACAGTGTTACAAAAGTGAATTGGTCTGATATGAACTGTGAGAAATCGGATCACCCTAACCGTAGGGAGCAAGCACCCACCCATGTGAAATTGTATCTGAGAAGTTGAAGGGACCATGGCAGCCACTCTGGCCCATGGTTGAAGGGACTAAGATAAATGTGCGGATTAATAAATGTGCTGAATGCAACGTATCCAGCTTAGGTCAGGCTTGGGACACAGCCTGGTAGTGTGCTGCCTGGGGCACTGCCATATGTATTTCCCCCGAGAGGTGCAGCCTAGACGTGGGGTTGAAACATGCTGGCCCCAGTCCCAGCCTGGTCTATCCAGTAAAGTGATTTCAGCCCAGAGAGGGGCACTGCCAACAGAAGTTAAAGTGTACGTTTCCATCTAAAAGCTTTAAGATCCTACAGTATATAGGAGGCTGGCTGTTAACTTTTCCTGCATCTTGACCTCCAGAGTCAGAGCCCGCCTGCTGAATGCACCTAATTCTGCCTTGTACAGATCGGATGTGACTTACTAATGAAGACATTGAACTGAATACACAGGGGCCAATCCCTGTCATGAAGGGACTTGTGAATAGTTAAAGTTGCCAAGTTCAGTAATCATAGCTTAAGTAAATGTCTCCAAGTTTGCAATCCCCATAATTAGGATGTGTTATCAAAGCAAAGATAAACGTTTGCCTGTTTAATCTCTTAGTTTAAGGGCCCCAACTAGCTGGCCAACGACAGCTACACCGAACACCAGGCCTGTACCTTTGAGAACTTTAAGTACTGGGTACCCAGGTTGACGTGTAGAATTGCGGGGTTCTATATGATTCTAGGAGCTGGTGCCAGTGTGGGTTTCTAATAACTGTGTCGACTTTCTAATTGCCACTAGCCAGATAGATAGCCAGGGATCTGACTACCTCAGAGCTTGGTGGATGGCCACTGTGACTGATGCCTAAAAGGTAAAATGCCAAATGCTTCTTGTGATTTAATACCAATCTAAACTACTTAAACTGAATGTGAATATTGTAAATAGCTTAACCTTTATTCCAATTCACCCTTCCTAGCCCTTCCCCATGTAAATAAGTTGTTGTTGTTTTTACATAATCCTGTCTCGTGAGCATAATTATTGGAGAGAGCTAATCATTTAAAAATGTCTGAAATGTGGGGAAATGTTTATTGGGTCATGCTTGGGGTGGCACATTGGTCTGTGGGTGGGTACAGCCTCCCAGAGGGTTGAACCAGGTTTAATCTAGCCCACGTAGGTGTACTCTGGGTGGAGACACTGCACAAAATGTTTTTCTTGGGAAAGAACCAGTTACAGCAGGAATAGGAACCCTGGCCCCTCAACCTTGTCAGTGGCCACCAAGCCAGGGGCAGTAGCCCTTGATATAACGGAGCCAGGGTTACATGTGTATGGGGCCTCAGATGCTAAGGTAGGTGAAACATGAAGAAAGTATTAGACCCAACAGACAATGATCTTGTAAAAACAAAAACCAAAAACAACCGCAAGTATATCCCTGAGTCATGGACCATAATTTATACCAGCTGGGCTAGCTCCTGGCTGTGGGTTTCAATCTTACAAGGGAAGACATTCTGGTTTGACAGATATTTCCATTAGTCATTTCCCAAGCACAAAAACATACATAGAAACCTAGAATTTGATGATAAATAAAGACCTCTTGGCCCATCCAGTCTGCCCATTCCTCCCTACCTACACTATTACTGCAGACCATGCCAGATCTACAGCTCTTTCTCCCTCCCCCTTCCTTTCCACTATGATTTCCTTGTGCTTGTCCCATGCATTCTTGAACCCTACCCCTGTTTTTCCCCCACCACCTCTGCTAGAAGGCTGTTCCAGGAATCCATAACTCTGTCTGTGAAGACGTACTTAACAATAACGATCAAGAAGCTGGTCATTTCTGAAGGATTAACAACTGGATGGGGGAATGGGTGGCCCGAGTCGCAGCCGAAGGCCACCTCCCTCCAGCCAGTCATTAATCCAAGGAAATGATTGAGCTTCAAGGTTGTCATTATGATTATAAGTTCAATTTAATAACAACTTTCTTTTTCTGCTATTTTACTGCAATTCAACTCTTAGAGCAGAGTGGCGCGAGCTGTACGTGTCGCACAGTGTCAGTTGGCAGCTGGATAGGTCGTTTCTAAGACATTAATGACTGATCCAGTAGCCAATCAGGATCCTCATTAAGCTCATGAATAACTAATTAGACTTATAATTACTCATATCTCTCCTAGATCTACCCCCTCCAGCTTCCTAGCATGTCCCCTTGTTCTTGTGCACCTTTTCTTCTAAAAAATACTTCTCTCCCGTACCTTATTTTCCCAAGTGAGGTATTTAAAGGTCTCTGTCATATCCCCCCGTCTGTTCCAGAGTGTACATATTTTTTTTGTTCCAGTTTATTTCTACTCTCCCTACCTCAGACTCTCTCCAATGTGGACATCTTGGTCCTTCAGGGTTATCCCGTCCTGCCTGAGCGCGGTTCACACCGTTCCGGTCGAGGGCTATCCCCCCATTACCCACACGGCATACCCAAGCCCCCTGGGTCTACGTCCTCTGGGGAAGGACTGCCATCTCCTCTGGCACCCTATTTACAGGATTGGTGGGGTAGCCTTGTGGGGGGGATCCGTAACGTGCGTCTTTATGCCCAACGGTGGACGTGGGGCCGATGCCACTGGCCCCGCCTTCACCTACTGGAGGGGGAGGGATTTTTGCTTTCATTTCCTCCCCAACAAGGACTGTGCAGTGTCGCCCTGCCCGTTACATGCGCGCTCCCGCGCACGTTCAGACGTCGACAGCCCAATGTTGTATCCCTTCGTTAGGTCCTGCGACTGTGGTACACCCAGCCATCGCTGGGTGTCGCCACGTGTGCAGAACAATCCCCTTATTTCTCCCCAGGAGAGGAGAGCAGTCTACAGATGCTTGATCCTCTCCTTCCCCTGCCGACCCCCAATGACCCGGGCTGATTCCTGAAGCCGGGTCGCTGGCATGGCGCGAGGTGTGGCATCCAGTGCCTCAACCCTCAGCACCACCGGGCCGGGCCAGAGTGTATATATTGAGGCCCTTTAGTCTCTCTTCATAGGTCTTTTGATGCAGACCCTGCACCATTTTAGCTGCTGTCTTCTGTAGCACCTCCACTCTGTCTACATCCTTCCAGAGATGTGGTCTCCAGAACTGAATGCAGTACTTTAGGTGGGGTCTTAGCAGCAATTTATACAGAGGCAATACCACCTTCCTCTTTCTGCTGGTGATACCACTTCTTGTGCACACCAGCATCCAGCCCTTCCCACTGCCTTGTTGCTTTGGTTGACCACCTTTAGGTGATCTGATATGATTATTCCCAGGTCTTTTCCTGCTTGGTGGTCAGCAATACCACTCCACCCATTCTGTATTCTGTCTCTGGGTTTCTGTGCACTAAGTGCATTATTTTGCACTTTTTTGCATTGAAACCCAGCCGTCATACCCTTGACCACTCCTCAAGTTTTCTCAGGCCTCTGCTCTTCCTTCCCATCATCCCTGGAGTGTCCATTCTACTGCAGATTTTGGTGTCATCTGCAAAGAGGCAGACCTTCCCTTCCAGTTCCTCTGCAGTGTCACTTATAAAGACATTAAAGAGGACCGGTCCCAACACTGATCTCTGAGGCACCCCGCTGGTCACCTTCTCTTCCTCAGAGTGAACTCCATTTACCACCACCCTCTGTTGCCTATCCCCTGATCAATTTCTTATCCAGATTACCACCTTTGGACTCACTCCTAAGCTAGCCAGCTTACTTACTTGTCTTCTGTGTGGAATTGTGTTGAAAGTCTGACTGAAATCTAGGTAGACCGTGCCTACTGCTCCACCCTGCTCTAAATCCTTTGCCACTCAGTCAAAGAAACCTATCAGATTTGTTTGACATGACCGCCCCCTGTGAACTCATGCTGCCTCAGGTCTTATGAGCCACTGGATTCAAGATATTCCACAATCCTTTCCTTCAGCAGTGATTCCATTAACTTTCTCACCGCCGATGTCAGGCTGACTGGCCTGTAGTTGCCAGCCTCCTCCCTGCTACCACTTTTGTGTAGTGGGACTACATCCACCCTCCTCCAGTCCTCTGACACCACTCCTGTTTCCAGTGAGCTGTTCTATAGACCTGTCAGAGATGCAGCCTGTAATTCTCTAAGCAACCTCAATACCCTTGAATGCACCCCATCTGTCCCCATTGCTTTGTGTACCTTCAGATTAATAAGTCCCTTCAGGACTCTCTCCTTCAAAAAGGACCAGTGTCTACCTCCCTCCCTCCCTTCAAAGCTTCTGTTAATTTTGTGTGGCCCCTCCCTTGTTCCTTCCTCTGTGAACATTGAATACAAGTATTTGTTAAGGATGTCTGCCTTTTCCTGGTCTTCCTCTGCACAGTCCCGTCCTCCTTCCCTTTATAACCTTACAATCCCACCACTGGTCTTCTTCTTTTGACTTACATACCTAAAAAATGTTTTGTCCCCTTGCGTTACCTCCTTGACTATTCTCTCTTCAGTTTGCACCTTTGCTCTCCTTACTGCTTTCCCTGCTTCCTTCTGTTTCCCATGATACACCTCCCAATCCCCCTTTCTCCTTATACCTTCTGAATGCTACCCTTTTAGCTTTTACCTTTTCAGTTACATCTGGCCTCTTTTTCCTCTTACTTTTGCTAACTTGTTTGACGTAGAGTTTTGCTGCCTTTACTATACTCCCTTTTAGCTTTGACCACTGTTCCTCCACCCCACCCGGGCCATCCACACCTGCCAGGTCATCCCTGAGGCATTCACCCATCTTTATTAAATCTGCCCTCTTGAAGTCTAGGGCCCTCACCCTTGTGTGGTTTGATTCTACAGCTGTCCTTATATTGAACCACTCCATACAGTGATCACTGGTCCCCAGGTGATCTCCCACCTTGATGTCTGCAACACTGTCCCTGTTAGTGAGTACCATGTCCAGTATTGCCCCATCATGAGTGGGTGGCTGGCCTGGAGTGGAGGTGCCTAGTAGAGGCAGGCAAATAGCTTTAGCCAAATGTTCAGCCCTGTATTCATATTTGGGCCCCCAAATATTCGGTATTTAGCATTCATTATTAGTGCACATATAGCACACATATTTAACAAAAATGGTGGGTCATGTGACATTATCGACAAGATGGCAGCCTAATTCCAGCAACAAGGGGTTCCATGTCTGAAGCAGGGCTTAATGGACTGTGGAACTATAAAAAAAGGGACCAGAACTGGGTCACAGAATTACTCACAGTGGTTTATTACTGATACACAGAGGTGTACTCACCCCATCGACCACCAGTGTTTCAGGTGCCACAGCCTCACTGTGTGCTTTCTCTTTCTTGACACCTTGAGAAAGTACACAGTAAGGCTGTGCGAAATGTTGGCAGTCAGCAGGGGTGAGTGCTTCACTGTGTATATCGGTAATAAATTATTGTGAGTAATCCTACAATCCAGTTCTGGTCCCTTCTGTACAATTTCAGTGTCTGTTGAGCCCTGCTGTTCCTTTGCTAAAGTATTGGTTGTTGCAGAAGCTCTGGACTTGGATCCCCTTAGCCGCCTGTGTCTGCCATTACATCCTGATTCCTACAGCTTCTTACCCCAGAACCCGAATCTAGGGCTTCTCTCTCATGACCTATGATGTCACCACTAGTTGTCTGAATCAGCCTTTTCTTTACAGTCTAATAGCAGCCATTCTATACTAACTATACCTGAAAAAAGTGACGCCAAAAGTTGTTTTGTATTGTTTGCTTTTGACAAACAACATTCTATATGATTGTTTGTAGGACCATTAATTTGGAGTTCTGATGATGTTATTATTTTCCAGTAGGTGATCTGTCAGAACCGTGCTCAGAATTCTGTACACAAGTTGTGACATAGTCAGACCTCCTGAATGTTTGGTTCCATAAATGCACTATGAAGAAAAGATTTCAAGAAAACAAAACAATACATAGAAACACAGAAACATGGACTTTGATGGCAGATAAGGACCGCTTAGCCTACCTAGTCTGCCCATTTCTCTACCTACAGGATAAGCTGCAGATCCTAGTTAACCAACATCCTATTTCTTCCTACCCCCCCACAAGAATTGCCTTATGTCTGTCCCATGCATTCTTGAATTCTCCCACAGTTTTAGACCCCACAACCTCCTCAGGAAGGCTGTTCCATGTGTCCACCACCCTCTCTGTGAAAAAATACTTCCTCACATTGCCCTGAGCCGTCCCCCCTTTATCTTCAAATTGTGTCCCCTTGTTCTTGCACATCTCTTTTTCTGAAAGATGCTACCCTCTTGGACTTTGTTGATTCCACTGAGGTACTTAAAGTTTCTATCATGTCCCCCCTCTCCCTCCTTTCCTCAAGGGTATACATATTAAGCTCCTTTAGTCTCTCCTCATATGGCTTCTCTTGCAGACCCTGCACCATTTTAGTTGCCCTCCTCTGGACTGCCTCCATCCTGTCTATGTACTTGTGGAGATGGGGTTTCAGAACTGGACCTTGAACTACTCAGATGGGGTCTCACCAACTGTCTGTACAAAGGGATAACAACTTCCTGTTTTCTGCTGGTGATGCCTCTCTATATATCCCAGTATCCCCCAGCCCTCCCTACTGCCTTCTCACATTGCTTGCTAACCTTAAGGTTATCTGATATGGTTAACCCCAGGTTTCTTTCCATTTTTGTTGTTACTACCTCCTCCCATTGTGTAATCTTCCCCTGGGTTTTTGTTTCCCAGGTGCATTATTTTGCACTTCTTTGCACTGAATCCAAGCTGCCATACTTCTGACCATTCCTCCAACCTTGCCAAGTCCCTTCTCATCCTTTCCATACCTCCTTGTGTATCAGCCCTGTTGCAGATCTTTGTGTCATCTGCAAAGAGGCATACTTTTCCTTCTAGACCCTCTGCAATGTCACTTATAAAGACATTAAAAAGGACTGGACCCAGTACTGAACCCTGCGGTACCCACTAGTAACCCCTCTTTCTTCAGAGCGGACTCCATTTACAATTACCTTCTGTGTCCTGTTGTGTAGCCAATGTTTTACCCAGGCTACCACCCTGGGACCCACTCCCAGGCTGGTTAATTTGATTATTAATCTTTTGTGTGGGACTGTGTCAAATGGCTTACTAAAGTCTAGGTAGACCATGTCCACAGCCCCTCCTGGTCTACTACTTTGGTCACCTAGTCAAGAAATCAATTAGATTCATCTGACATGACCTTCCAGCTGTGAACCCATGCTGCCTTGGGTCCTGTGCCCCTCTGGCCTCTAGGTACTCAACAATTCTTTCCTTCAGAAGTGATTCCATCACTTTCCCTACCACAGAGGTCAAACTGACAGGTCTGTAAGTTCTTGCCTCTGTCTTGCTCCCACTTTTGTGAAGGGGAATCACATCTGTCTTCCTCCAGTCCTCAGGTACCACACCATCCTCCCATGATTTGTTAAAAAGGGTAGTCAGTGGTGTCACTAGTTCTCCCCTTAATTCTTTTAGAATTCTGGGGTGAATTCCATCAGACCCCATTGCTTTGTCCACCTTCAGTTTTAGGAGTTCTATCAGAACCCTTTATTCTGTGAAAGGACTGGGAGTGACCCCCCTACCCAGAGTGCTTCTGTTAATTGGATTAGGCATCTCCCCCTCCTCCTCTTTTGTGAATACGGAGCAGACGTATTCATTCAATATCCCTGCTTTTTCACTGTCCCTCTCTGCCTACCCACCATCCATTCTATTCAGCCTCACTATCCCTCCCTTTGTCTTTCTACACTCCCTGATGTACCTATAAAAGGTTTTATCCCCCTTCTTAACCAAGTTGGCTATCTTTTCCTCAGTTTGGGCTTTTGCTATTCTGATTTCCCTCCCTGCGTCCTTCTGCCTTAAGTGGTACAGTTCTCTGTCTTGCTCCTTCTGTGTTTTCTTATACTTCCTAAATGCTATATTTGTCTCCCTAACCTTCCCCGGCACCTCTTTTGAGAACCATAGTGGCTTTTTCTTTTGTTTTGATTTGTTTATTTGCTTCACACAAAGGTCTGTTGCCTCTGTGATGGCAGTTTTGATGTTTCCCCATTGTTGCTCCACCCCTCCTTCTAGCCTGTTTGCTAGTGCTTTTCTAAGGCACTCTCCCATCTTACCAAAGTCAGCCTCCTGAAGTCCAGTACCCTCACTTTTGTATGACTTGACTCTGTAGCTGAGTTTATCATGAACCACACTGTTTGATGGTCTCTTGTTCCCAGATGGCTACTCATTTCTAGATCTGAGATTCTCTCACTGTCCCCATTTGAGAGTATTAGGTCTAAGATTGCTCCCTCATGAGTGGGTTCCAAAACTAACTGTCTGAGGCATGCCTCCTGTAGGGCATCAAGAATGGCCCTGCTCTAGGATGTGGCTGCAGCAAAGGTGCTCCAGCTAACATCTGGCATGTTAAGGTCCCCCATCAACAGTATCCCCCTTTCTCTGCCATCCTAAGGATGCCTTCTATCATATCTTGTCCATTCCCTCCCCCTGACGTGGGGGTCAGTATTCAACCCCTTTGCAGATTGTGGTGCCATTTCCAGTCTCTAAGGTGACCCGCAGTGCCTTCTCTCCTCCCAGTTTACTCTTTGGTTCCATTGCTTTTATCTCTTCCCTTACGTAGAGAGCTACTCCTCCCCATCTTCTACCCTCCCTGTCTCTCCTGTAGGTTGTGTACCCTGGTATGTTAACATCCCAGTCATGGTTCTCTGTGTACCATGTTTCTGTGACTGCTATGATATCCAGGCATCCCACTTCCATCAAAGCCACCAGTTCAGGGAGCTTGTTGCCCAGACTACGGGCATGGTACTCATTACCTTCCATTTCTTGATGGCCTTACACCTTTATGCCCCATCCCTGTCCTTATTGCCTTTGTCATTTTCTCCATTTACCCCTGCCCTTCTCCCTATCGACATTTAGTTTTTTGTAGAAATTTTTATTCAGGTACAGTTGAAGGGGAATGCGCACTAAACTGCCAAATGTTTTCTTTCATATATTATTATGCTACCCCCCTTTTTGCTCTGTCTGTCCTTCCAGCTAATGCTGTAACCCTCAATCTGTAACACATTAGTGTCAATGTTAGGTTTTAGCCAAGACTCAGTTATTATCATTATGTCTGGGCCATGTGTGGATATCCAGGCTTCTAATTCATGTTTCTTTGAAAGTAAGCTACAGATATTTAAATGTGACAATTTCAGCCCCTGAGTAGCAAACCAACTTGTTCTATCTAAGTATTTCTCAGGTTTTGGATTCTCCTCTATATCCCCAGAATATAACAATTTCTGTTGGCCAAAGTTATAAAAATAAAAATTAATCACCTTGTCTCTATGTATCCTCCCAGTGCTCTAATCACATGCCAAGCAAACCAATTTTATGCTGCTGGCTTTCCTGTAACAGGCTCATATTCAGTGCATTAGTATAAGTGCCTTTTTTCTCAATCCAATTTATTTTCTGAACTAATGCATCTAGAGCAGAAAACAGGAAAACATATAAAAGAAACATAGTAATACAATACCTTTGCTTGTCATTTTAAATTACCCTTCATGAATGAGTAAATAAACCACAGAATAAGTTAGAATTAACTGGCTAAAATGATAACAAAAATTAGAAATAACTACTACAGAGTTCTACCCCCTTTTGGATCTCACCGGGCACACCACCCGCCCTCTGGCAGCCCCCCTCCTTACTGGAGTGGCGGATCCCTAGACTGGGAGCAAGCTGGTACTTGGGGGAGGCTCCTTAGCTCAAGGTGTTATCAGCTGGAAATACAGCAGCCAGCAATAACAGTTCCGTGGGGAAACAAAAACAAAAAATAAACAGCTGCTGGCAAGCAATCACAACAGTGAAACAGATGAGCCAGCAAAAATGCAGGCAGCAGGCAAGGCAGGTTTCGTTACAAAGAAAGAAACTAGTTTCTATCAAACAAACTTTGTTGATGGGCCCTTGGATATTTGCAGGTACAGCAGATTCAAGTGTAAAAACTCCACTAGATTGTCAATGTAAATGACAGCACTCCCATACAGTGCTGCAGAGCCCCGCACCCCTTTTTGGAGCTCCCCGGACACACCCTGCATCCTCCGGCAGCTCCCCCTGCTTGCCAGAGTGATGAACCCCCACAGCAGGAGCAGGCTGGCTCTCAGGGCAGTCTCTGCAACACTAGATGATCAGCAATTAGAAAATACTGCAGCGTGTAATAGCAGTTCTATAATAGGGAAGTTAGCTGCTGACAAATAGTTACTATAGTGGAGCAAATGAACTGGCAGAAATACAGGCCAACAGGGAAAGGCAAATTGTTCTGCAGAAAGCTTTGTTACCAACACACAGTCACAGCAGATGAATTTGCAAAATGTTTGCAACAGGCACAGAAGTTAAAACGCAGATAAAACAGCAAACAGTTTGTTAAGCTTTAGACACAATGCACATTATCAAATTTAAGCATCAAACGGAGTTCAAATAAACTGCTAAAAGGCAATGATTACATCCTGTTTGTAAATAAAATACTTCCTAATTTACCATGGCAAAAAATTATTAAATCTAAAATACTTACTAGTATTGTTCTTTTCCTGTATCGCAGGAGTGTGGCAGTCATTCATTTTCAGTTTTTGGTTTTGCAATGCAGAATGAACTGAACTACGTTTTACAATGTCACGATGGTGCACAATTTTAGAATGTTGGAGGAGCATGAAATTTTCTAATGTGGCAGAGATGCCCCATCTCGAAATGTGGTAGGACTTCAGTCTCGGACTGCGACAGGGACATACATTGAGGAATTTGACAGGGAGTGGCAATTTTGGAACACAGTAGGGATGCACTCTGTCAGAATGTGACAGGGCACACCATTTTATTCTGAAACTACTTGTCCCTCCCAGCCACATTCCAGAACAGTATGCACCCACCACATTTGAAAATTGTGCATCATACTCCCACCGCATTCTGATATTGTACGTCCCATACCCGCCACATTCCAAAAATTGCACATCTGCACCACATTCTGAAACTGTGTTTCTTCAGTGCCACATTCTGAAATTGTCACAACCAGACTCCAAAACTGTCACCAGCACATTCCAAAACTGTGTCACCATCACATTCCAAAATTGTGCATGACCACCACATTCTGAAACTGTGCGCCACCACCACATTCCGAAATTGTGCGCCACCACCACATTCTGAAACTGTATATTACTGCCACATTCTCTGACTGTGTCACCACCACAATCCAAAATTGTCTTTCACTGCCACATTCAGAAATTGTACACCACTGTCACATTCTGAAACTGTACGCCACTGCCATGTTCTCAAATTGTGTGCAAACCTCCGCATTCAAAAATTGCCTGTCATTGTCGCAGTCTAAAAATATGCATCCCTACCATATTCTGAAATTGCACATCCCCACCACATTCCGAAAATGAGTGACTGCCACATTCCCAAGTCGCATTCTACAATTACGCATCCCTGCCTCATACTGAAATTGCATGTGACTACCGCATTCTGAAACTGCATTACTGCCACGTTCTGTAATTCTGTGTCCAAGCCACTTTTTTGAAATTGCATGTTGCCGCCACAATCTGAAATCAAGCATCCCAACCACATTTTGAAATTCTGCCTCACCACCACATGCCAAATTTATGCATCATGACACATTACGAAATTACATATCCCTGTGTAACCCCCGGGTGGCGCTATCCCAAGGGCTACTACCCCTGTCTGCTGGCTCACCAACAGGTTGAGGGGCCTAGGTTCTATGGCGTGTGCCTCCACCCAGAGATGAGGGTTGTTAATGGTTGGTCGAGTTTGGTCACAGCCTTCTGGGACACTGAGACCCCCTTTTGTTCCCTCTAATGGTCCACATGATACACAAGAATTGCAATGCCAATACCCCACATGTACACTGGATCCAATCATAAGGTGCCACTTACCCTCGAGACCAATTCTGTAGTTTGTCTTGGAGGACCCCCTGTGAAATAAGGTTGGTCAATTTACACAAAATAATGCAATGCCTGCTATATAGGTACTGACACTCTAAACGGGTTAAAGTCAATAACATCCAATCTGGTTTATTTAGGGGGAGTGAAACACAGGGAGGGGGGAGATCAAGCTGATTGGCAGAAATAAATCACAGTTCTGGGCACTCATACAAAGTCATAAAAGTCACACTCTGGGTACCCAGGTTGAGGGGCTAGCCAGGTCCGTTGCCTGGGGTTGGCCAGCAGGTGCAGATGGAAAGGGTCATGTAAGAGATATGCACAATACCCAATTGTAATCCAGAGCCGGATGGCTCAGTCCTTGAGGAAATGAAAGAAAGAAAATCAGATGAAACACTGGTGATGGTTAACAGGTCACAGGAGGATGCCCTGATTGGTACTCACACTACCCCATGCTGAAAACCTGGCGCAGATGGTGGTTCTGGATTGCCAGACATACAAAGCAGGGAGATGAGATTCTACAGGCCAGGCTACACTGCTTTGATCAGCAGACGGATTCAGTCTGAATACATTCAGCTCGACTTTCAGTTTACACCACATGGTGACAAGAGAACCAGATTAGCTATTCCTCACAAGCATTCCCCACATTTATGTGTAAAGGAAATTACTATACCAGGCAGCTGCTTTCAGGTCCCGATCACACTTACTGCAAACACCCGGGAGTTCACACTGAAGTTTCAATTCCTGACAGACCGAGAGCGATTCAGCAATTTCCCCAGTCTTCTACAGGGTGAGCCTGGTTTCCACTCTTTCAGCCTTTCTTCCTCTCTGGATTCTTGGATTCAGTCCGAGTCGAGTTGGCAATGGCAGCAGCCCAACTTTAGGCCTCTCACGCGCTTCCCGCGCAAAACTATACAATGCAGAAGCACAGAGCTCCTTCTCTCCTCACGATCACAACTGATCTGATCTCTCAGTCGCAGAGCAGAGCATTCTCTTTGGGTGCCACCCAGTCCAGTTGGTGGACTCAGCTGTCAATCACTCAGAAACTCTCCCTGTTGGTGCAAATAGGCACCAAGGTCCAGAACAAGACGGGTACAGAGGGGCTGTTCAAAGTAAGGGAGGGGAGGGCCACCAGGGGCCATGATATGAGACTGGAGTGAGGAAGGTTCAGGAGGGAGATGAGGAGACACTTTTTTACAGAGAGGGTGGTGGCTGGGTGGAATGCATTACCTGCAGAAGCGGTATGCAATAGAACAGTGGACTGCTTCAAACGAGGATGGGACAGGACAAGGGGGAGGGTTAATGAAGGGGAAGAGTGGAAGGGAAGGGCAGCTGCAGAATAAGGGGTGCTAGCTGCACATTCGAATAGACTTGATAGACCTCTAGGCCTTTATCTGCTGGCAAATTTTGTATGTTCGTAACTTTACTTCCCAGAATTACTAGCTATACGTCCCATTGTAAACCGGCTCCCAGTAGAGTCCGAATTCTGGTTGGTCCAAACAGTATCCATTTTACAGCTCCCTTAATCCCATTGGCCCTCAGAACAGCAGTTTGTGTCCAAAATGGAGGGGCAACGCACACAGTGTCCCAGCTGTAACAAAAGCAAGTTAGACAAACTACAGTATTACAAATGCTCTGTTTATAGGAAAACAAGCAGATCCTTCAGATGGACTCCCTTTGCGTCTCTAGCAACCACAAAGTGAAGCGATTGCCCCGCAGTTCAGGAGGGCGTCAAGCAGAGAAACACCAGCCCCCTCCCCCCAGAAAATCAGTAACTGTGTCTGCAAGCAGACGGCTCTTAAAGAGACAGTATGTGGAGGCTCTACCAATACTCATGGTGCCAATCTAACAGCTTAAACGGCAAACGCCAGCAGGCAGGAGAACACTTAGGCAAGCTCCATAGAGGCTTTTTAGGAACCCCCATTTGTAAGGGGGTTACACCTGCCACCTTCTGCAACTATGTGTCTCCTGTATTTCAAAATTGTGTATCTCTGCCACATTCTAAAAATATATGGCACCACCATATTATGAATTTTAATATCCCTGTCACATTTTAAAACTGTGTGTCCCGGCTACTTTCTAAAATTGTGACACTGCTACAGTCCACAGTTGCAGCCTGGTGGGATTTCAAAATCTCATCCCTGTAGTATTCTTAAAATTGCACACAACTTTGTCATTCTAAAGCCATGTTTACCACTGCATTCCATCCCCCCATCACATTCCTTAGTATTGTACCTCACATGTGCACAATTATTTAGAAATGCATGCCCTGGCCCACCCAGTGTCAATTGTCATTGTTCAGATGCTTACTACAACTGCAGTGTTATGTAATGTGTGAGAAATGAGTCCTGTAAAGTAGCTTGCAGGGAGGACTAGGCTGCGAGTCCTGGTTATGACATCCTCAGTAGTTCTTCACTGAAACTGGCTTTTTTGAACAGGCATTGAATTTAGGGTTACAAAATGACTTGTAACTTTTAAACAAAGTAACTTAGAGATCTCATATTTGGCATGAGGCTGATTGGGGATATGTTGAGCCAAATATTGAATTTATTGATGCCAGAAATGCTGGCTGAACTCCCTCTTTAAAGTGTTAACAAAAAAAAAAAGTAATTTAAAAAGATTAGAAAACAACTTTATTACTTCACAAGGAGCACTAGATGTAAACAGTTGATCTCATTAAGATAAACAGAGTAAATGCTGAAGGACAGCTGAGCTGAACTTGAAAGTCATTTTCCCCGTAGAAGCTGTTTTTTTAAATACTGGTTTCAAATGATGTTATTGTTCCCTCTGTGGTTGCCTATTAGTAACTTCAGTGGCTGTTTCTGATTAACACTCTGGTGCAAAGTACCATTTTAGAACTGTGAGGTAGTTTATGTCCCGCTCAGGACATCAACTACATCATACAGTTCTAAAACGTAAATCAGAAACACCCACAAGGATAACAAAACAGCTTGTAGAGGTTAAACAGCAGCAGAATTCTAACGAATATTAAAAAATCAGCTTGTACTGGGAAAAAAATGACTTTCGGGTTCAGCACAGTTCTCCTTTAATAGACTGCAAGCCAGTCATAATGATGCTCAAATTCTGATTTAGTCTTTCAGTTCTGGCCAATAGATCACACTGCCTCTAACTGATGCCTAATTACCCCAGGCTCAATATGTTTCACATGCTTCAAACAGTATCCAACACTCTGAATAAGGGAATATGTGACTCTGCAAAGACTGTTCACCACATAGGAGTTCTGTCTAACCAGTCTCTTTCTCACTGTCAACTCCATGTGGGGCTAAAGCTGAGATGATGAGCAGATTGAAGTCCAGTGCTCTGCTGAACTGCATTGAACAGCGTGTAGAATACAATAACGCAAATAATAAGAACACAGGAATAACAGCATACGTAACTAGAAAAAAACCCAAAAAACTCAACAGCTATTCTTCACAGTTCTAATGTGCTTTGATGATGCCCCAAAATTAACCCTTTCAGTGCTGGCTGCCCATGCATGCCACTTGATCACTTTTCAATGTGCAAAACACATTCTGCTATAGCACTACCTCAATTAAACCGGTTTCCATATCCTGCACCTAGTCCCCAATTAATTAATGAAATAATTGTGTTGATTATATTTAAAATTTTTGCAACCGCGAGAGGCACACTGAGCCGAGGCTTGTTTCCAGGTGTGACCTCGGGGGAAGGTGGGTGGGTGGATACAAATGAATAGTCAGGTGCTAAACAAATATGGCATGCAAATATTAAAAAAATTACAAGGTAATGAATTGACAGTGACACACTGGCAAACATTGCTAGACATATGTAGCCCAAAGTTGAGACAGGAAACCAACTGTGAAGGAGAAACTAAAGGGGGCAGGGAAGGTGAGAAAGAATTATGGGGGATGTGGTGAAAGGATTAGTGTTGGCAACTGACTGTCAGATGGGTTAGGGAAAGTGGAATGCAGGAGGCAAGTTGAGAAGGAGAGGAGAAAGAAAGGGAGGACAATTACCTGATAATTAGCCCATAGATGAGGCAATAATGCGATTACAGAGTGAATAAAGTGTGAGACTGACTATTTTATCCTAGTAAGACAATAACATAATTGCCAGGGCGAGTGAGCCAACTAGCACATTGTCACTGTTTTGCTTTGTGTTTTAAAAAAAGCTTGTGGTATTGTTTTTTGTCCCTATGTAACTTGGTGGAAGCTCCACTCCTCCCCTCCCTGCACTGCACTTGTTTACAATTGCTGCGGTGAGTCCTGACCAATCAGAATGCAAGGCAGGAGAATGATGATGTCACTACTATCATTTTTTTGACAATAAAATTACTGTTCTGAGCTCTCAGTTTGCATTGGAAAACAAATGTTTGTAACTCTGGCTTGCGACTGGAGGAGAGGGTCCACGTGTCATATAATTAAAAATAAAATATGAACTCTAACCGAATGAAGCCGCTTCTGATTATTCTTATAAACCATGTATACCATCACCATCATTAACACATTCTAAAATGAAATCAGCATCCAGGCACCACTGCAAATCCGTAATCAACCCCCCAAAAACATTCTAAATGAACACAGCTGTGTTTCTAATTCTTCAGTAGACACCATCTGTTAAAAAGGACCATGCTGTGCAGGCATTGAGAGGCATCTACAGAAAAGTTTAACTATTTTTGCAGACAAGTTTTTTCTTCTGATAACGGTGTTAGTGGTGGAGGAATTACACATTTTAATAACAGCAACATACGGCACTCCCAGGGGCACGTGCACCATAAGGTAATCACTCCGAGTCTCTATTCCTCGTAGGGCTGAGAATCAGGTCGGGTCACCAGTTGGCCCATGCAGGTTTAGGGATGGTTCGGTAACTTGAGCCGAATTGGGTTTTACTTCAAAAAATCCAGAAAAGTGGCCCACAAGCATTCTTATTTTGGTGTGGGATTAAGAGCCCTTGCTTCATGTTTTAAGGAGACTGGTTGGGGTGGGTGGTGGTGATGATTAAAACCTTTCTCACATAGCCCACACAGTAATGAAGGGAGTTTTTTGCTGGTGTTGGGGGGACATCCTGCTGAAAAAATGCCATAAAAATAACCTCCATTAACCCTTCATTTAGTTTTGGGCCAAATCGTGCCAATTTGGGTTTGGCCCTACCATGCTCAAAATTTCACCTCTCTTTGCCAACTTTCATGGCCCTAATGCCTCACGCTTCATCACCACCCTCGGATGGGGGGGTGGGTGATTATCTGATTGAGGTAAGCACTCCTGCGGTCATGCCTTATAGCTTGATTATTGCACCCTGCGCATCAGGATAACCAACCCGTCCTCTGAACCTGTCTCCGTAAAGATGATCTCAAGTGGGCACCCTCTTTTAATTAGGATAGCCACCCCTGCCATTTTTGTCCCTGGGATGTGATGCTGAGATTACCTCTCATACCCATCTTCTATGAAGCTTCAGGGGCTCTGCTGCAGACAAGCGCATGTCTTGTAGAAACGTAGTGTCACTATTGGGCCTTATAAGTTCAGTTAAAATTTTGGTTCTTTTGATAGCGGAGTTCACCCCTTTACCATGGTATGAGATTATGTTTAATGATCCCATTTGAAATTCAAGAGGGGTTCACTCTAATTCTTGCAGGCTCGCTCGACTGCAGTTTGAGCACCCAGAGCAATAGGACCAAAACTTTGTGCGTGGAACAGGCTGTGCCGTCTGAAACTGTAGGTACAAAAATATAAAACAGAACAAGACCCTGTACTTGGTTTACAAGGCATTAACAGACAAATAATATAGTATTAAACATCATCCTAGGTGCGTACCTGTCAGGTACCACTTGAGCTGAAGTACCTCCACAAGAAATCGGTGGGTGTAATCCCTCACTCAGCTCCTGATGTATGTAGGAGCAGTACCTCACCCCCACTTCAGAGGAATAGTATTAGACTATAATGCAGGCGTGGGAGAACTTAAACTGAGCTACTGTCAAGGCGTCTGTTCCTTCAGCTGGTTACCTTATAGAGGAAGAGCTGGGAGCGCTAACCCATAGAGCAGAGACACCGGAAGCAGGGACAGACCAGAGGAAACGGCTTACAATCCTTTCCAGTGTTTTTTTTTTTAACTGATGTGCTGTGTGGTCCCACCTGGACCGTCTTGGGAAACTTAGAAGTAGCATTCTAAATCTGCATTGCACCAGATGCCAACATGCAGACTTCTATGCAAATGGCAGTGTCCCCCCCCCCATTCTGAGTGTCAATTGCCACAGATCACAGCCGAGGGTGAGCACCTCCAAACCCCGCCTCTGCTCTAGTCATAGCTGCTGGCATACTTTAAATTCAGGGTTCCCCCCCAACAGGAATTGTGCTAACCAGTTCAAGGCCAGTTGTTATAGAGCACTCTTCAACAGCTGCCCCCCTCCCCCCCATTGAGCTCCATCCTTATGAAAGTGGACTGACAGCCACTGGGTCGATATCTGAACTAGGTAGCACTCACCTTGGCTTGTGAATAATTTCTGGCTGTGTGTAGAAAGCAATACCTGGGGGAAGCCACTATGACATTGCTCTGCCACCTCACCTCCCGTCATGCGTTTCCTGCCACATCCCATCCCCATACCAGTTTGCCTTTCTGGTATCTCAGTAAAGGTCCAGTACTGATGTCCACAATCCTCCCACTGCCTGGCTGTCATTCCTGAGGGTTTCAGCTCTGTGCTACTTACAGGATGTGCTGGGGTTGGATGTGCCACAGAGAACTCCCACAACCAATAGTCCTGCAGGCATTGTGAGGAGGACACTGTTTCTCATCATTGGTCCTTTCAGTCAGCCGTAGCTCCAGTACTGTTCTGGGACTTTTGATGCCTGCAGTCATTTGATTATGCCAGAGAGCTCTGGGGCTAGGAGTTTAGGTAGAGGGGTCTCGGTCTTCTGTCTTTTCCTGTTTCTGCCTGCAACTCACCATGCAGCTCAAAGTAAATGGCCTCTAGTCTAGGTCTTCCATGAGTAGGTCTGGCATCAAGATTTTTTGCTCCTTAAGTTTCGGTGCTGCAGCCAGCAATGAGTGATAGAGTCTGACTCCAGAATCAAGATGTAATCTAACTTTTGCTGGAAAGCGGAGCTGAGCTTTCCTTGTGGCTTTGTCCTTGACCTCCTTGGCTACTGCATGGACTAGTGGCCCTTTTGTCTGTAATTCAGATGAGAAGTCATGGTCGAAGAAGATATGTTGGTTATCAGACTTAACATCAAGATGCCATGCTTTGAGTCGGCCCAGTGGTACTGAGGGTTGAGGCGCTGGACACCACACCTCATGCCACGCTGGCGACCCAGGTTCGGGAGCAAGCTCAGGTGCCAGGGGTCGGCAGGGGAGGGATAGGCTGGAGCGCCTGCTGGGCTACTCTCCTGTCCTTGGGGGGAGGATGTTGGGTGACTCGGTGCTCCGGTGACCCCTGGTGGAGATGGGGGGCGTTGCAGAGCACTGGGCAGCACGTATATCAACGTGGCTCGACGTGGCAGGGTAGCCATGCACTGCAGTTGGGATGCATACACCATGCATGGGAAGGAGGGGACTAAGGGGTGTAAAGGAGGAAAAAACCCTCCTCGGCCAGATAGGTAATGGCTTCCTCCAGCACCGCCACCGTACGTCGAATGCCAGTCTCCTGTCACTGCCCCTTTGATCTCTCCAGGGCTGTTAGCCCCCGCAGCCTCGGGGAGTCGTAATGACTTTGAAGATGATGGTAGGGACGGTGGATGGCAGAGCGGTTAGGCCAGAGGGGATAGCCCGAAAGAGTTCCAGATCGAGGAGCGAGAAAGAGAAATTGAAAAAAAAAAAAGATGCCATGCTTCTGATCAGATGTGCTCCTTAGTCTGATATCTTAGTATTTTTACAATTCATTACATGGGGCAAGCTTCAGGGTCCGTTGGTCGTTGTCTGAGTGAGCAGGGGGCTATTTCCGTATCTAGAGGTATGTCAGCGGTGAGGACCAGAATCAAACACAGAACATTCTGGGTAGAATCAGTTGCTGGTGGGTAGCCCTCCTTCATGTCTTCTTTAATACCGTTAATGCGCAAGTTGTTCCAGTGTGACCTGTTCTCAGCATCTTCCAACCTTACCTTAGTATCTCTGTCACTTTTTTAGCTGGTGTTGGAGCCCCCGATTGTGGGCCTCCTGTGTACCAGCCAGCTCACCCCACCTCCATCTTGATAACTTTTTGGATTTTGCTCCTGAGGTCCATTCTTAAATCTGCTTTAGGTGATTCAGTTTTATTAACTGACTTTAGAATTTTTTTTTTTGCCTGCTCTGATCTTGTCAGTCTTTTCTCCTCCTCCTCTAAGTCCAAGTTGAGTGAGAAGATGGAGGGTGATGTGCCACGTGAGCTTGAGATGTGGCCCGTGAAATCCTCCATCCTGGCGTTGACCAACAGCTGCTTAAATTTACCTGCAGGCATATTCGTTTTTTCTGGATTTCGATTTGGTTGCTGTAGTGGCCATCTTTGGTTAGATGACTTCACTAATTTTGAGCTGTTTTAAGACAGGATTCCCAATTATTTTAATAGACAGCTGACAGAGCTGACAGGATCAACCTGCTCTCATCCCTGTGATGTCACCAAAAGTCAAAAGGAAACTTTTGACTAAAGGAGCTTAATAGGTATACCTTTGAAGAAAGGAGGGAGAGGGGGGACATGATAGAAACGTTTAAGTACCTCAGTGGAATCAACAAAGTCCAAGAGGGTAGCATCTTTCAGAAAAAGAGACGTGCAAGAACAAGGGGACACAATTTGAAGATAGAGGGGGGATGGCTCAGGGGCAATGTGAGGAAGTATTTTTTCACAGAGAGGGTGGTGGACGCATGGAACAGCCTTGCTGAGGAGGTTGTGGGGTCTAAAATTATGGGAGAATTCAAGAGTGCATGGGACAGACATAAGGCAATTTTTGTGGGGGGTAGGAAGAAATAGGCTGTTGGTTAAATAGGATCTGCAGCTTATCCTCTAAGTAGGGAAATGGGCAGATTAGGTGGGCCAAGCAGTCCTTATCTGGCATCAAAGTATACGTTTCTATGTTTTCTTTTAGCAAAGGTGCTAGACTGGCTTGTGTTCTTGTATGCTGCAATCTTTACTTGTGCCACTAGATGGCATTCTGCATCTGGTTACTGATTTTGTAGAGAGTAACACACTAGACTCCATCTGTAATGGTGCTGTAACACCATTAATGGTTTCTGTGACATCATAAACCTTAAGAGCGAAGCTCAAGAGGTTTATGATGTCATGGAATTCCAAGATGGTGTTATAGCACCGTAACAGGTCCAGTCTCCTGTGTTGTTAATTTGTAATACATGGGACTCTTTCTACAGTATGAACAGGCAAAATTAGCTTTACTTGTTGCCACGGCACTCAATCGCACCACTCCAGTTCTAAGCCTTGCTCAGCATGATGACCACGTTCTGGCTCCATGGCTACAGTGCCTGTCCACGTTACATACTGCAGTGGCATTTTGAACAGACACCAGCTACGGAAGTTTAACTTTTTAAGTCACAGGGTTTTAGGAACCACCGTAGCACTCATCCTCAGTCACATTGCTCCGGTTCACAGCCTCTGCCGTAATTACGATGATGTCTCGGCTCCATGACATTGATGCCCATCTGTGTCTCTCACATTGGGGGGGGGGCTATGCACAAATGTGAGCCACGTACACGCGAGAGGCATGTGCCCAGGCTGTGGTGCTCCACACCTGTGGATAGGCATGTGGGGCACTGCATGCATTAATGCACACCACTGCATGGTACCTGTCCGCGGCCCCATCACCCCAGCATGCTGCTATGTGGGGGTGGATCAGAGGACACAGACATCCAGTTGAATGCCTAACCTGGTTCCATAATGGATCCCCTACTCCGTGTGGAGTGTGGGATTCTGGGACAATGCAGAGTGTCTATTTTTGTAAAAGATGAGGGAGTGTCTAAATGGCTGCCCCAGCCCTTCCACTCGCCCAGAGGGCTGGGGCAGCACGGTTGGGGAATCCTCATCCCGCTGCAGCTGGCGGGTGTAAACTGATGGGGCCATGCAAAAGACATGGCAGTGTCCCTTCTGCCGTACACTGTGACCCCCTTGCATGGCACCCCACGCCTATATGAATGGTGTGGAGTGAGGGAACACCCACAGGCACATCCCCAGACCAGCTGCACATGTAGCTGCAGAACCAACTGAGGGATCCTGTGCGGAAGGGATGCACGTCCCTTCTGTGAATGTGCACAGAGGTCTGTGGGACATCCGATTTGTGGCATTGAGATGTAGGGTTGCTTACATGCCATGTATCCATGGCATGTAGGCAACCTGCCCCTTTTGGCACAGGAGCCAAGGTGAGACTTTGAAAATTTAAAGGCACATGCCTTTCATTAGGGTTCTAAGTCATAATATTATCGATCTGACATCAGATCGATGGTATGACTTAGAATCCTCCGAGCACTGCTATTATGAGTTCATTTTTCACTGCAGCACACATAGGAAAAAATGCAAACTATGTGTTACATTAGAATTATGATGAACTGCTTAAAATAAAGAACTATTCAACCACCACCAGGGGTCACAGTTTCAGGCTGACCTGAGGGCACTTTAAGAATGACTTTCGGAAACATTTTTTCATGGAGCAGGTGGTAAACAAGTGGAACAGCTTGCCAAACATTGAGGTTAATGCAGAGACCATAAATGGTTTAAAGGCAAAGTGAGATAACTTTGACAGTATCATCAGCAAAGAGAAGTCACATCGGAGAGAAGGTGTTGGGGGCGAGGGAGGTAATGTTCAGAATTAGCACGCAAATGTGCAGTACTCCATATGTTCTGGGATTGTCCTGATATTAAACCCACTTAATGATATAGAGAACTTATAAAAGAGTACTGAATAACAACATACTCTTTGATCCACTCATGATCATGTGGTCATGAGTGGAAGCTAACAGGAGGAAGGTTCAGGAGGGACGTGAGGAAGTACTATTTTACAGAAAGGTTGGTGGAGCCGTGGAAGAGGCTGCCAGCTGAAACGGTAGGTGTGGAAACCATTAGTGGTTTTAAGCGCTGCTGGGACAGAATGAGGGGTATAGTGGTTGATGGGGACGTCAGAATCGGGAAGGTGAATGGAGGGGATGGGGAGGACTAACAGTAGATCCGTAGATCCCAGGGCTAAATAGGGAACTCTGGCAGGCTGGATGGACCTTTGGCCTTTTCCTGCTGTCCTTGTCTATGTTTCGATGTTTCTATCCCAGAATTCTTATATTAGGAGACACTGGTATGTTCAGTTTGGAACAGGAAGGGAAAAGATGGGTACTGAGAGCAGCAGTAGGATACAAATGCCTCATACTTAGTCACTGGAGAGGGAAAGACCCACCTACCTTAGGTGAATGGATAAAGTATACGTGTACAACTGCCTTAAATGAACATACAGTATAAGCCATATTATTACTAACACCGTAGAGAAATATGATTCAGTTTGGTATAATTTTTTTAATTGGTTAGGGTCAAAGTAATATGTACTGATAGACAGGTAGAAGTGAATAGTACAGCCATACATATGGGATGTATAATATTTAAAATAAGTTATTTTAATCCATTATACATGTATATACAAAGTCTATCACCCCTGTCCTCTCAATTGAGGGATCCCAAATATCAGACCTCTCCTTGGTAGCTGAATCCCTAAACAAATACTTTATATCTTGTGCCCTACCCGACCTCCCCACAAAGACCAATCCCAATCCCTCCCACTCCACTATCTCCTAGTGGCTACCACTTCCCCCCCAGTCACCCATCAAGAGATACACCATGCTCTTTTGGCACTAAACCCAGCTAAGCATAGCCCAGATGGCATCAATCCCACGCTCCTTCGCATCTCTGTACCTGCCATAGTCCTCTCCCCCATGCACCTGCTAAATCTCTCCCATTCCTCAGGCATTGTCCCTGTGGCCTGGAAAATGGCCAAGGTCCTACCCCTCCACAAAGATGGTGACCTGTCCTGTCCTGGAAACTACTGCCCCATTTCCCACCTCTCTACCCTTGCCAAACTTTTGGAGTCTCTAGTCAATTCCAGGGTAGCTGATTTCCTTTCCGCCACAAATAGTCTATCCCCTGTCCAAGCTGGTTTTAGGAGGAACCACTCCACCTCCTCCCTACTAAGGGTCACAGACTCCATACTCGTAGATATGGATCTGGGTCACATTACTACTGCCATCTTCATCAACCTGGCAAAGGCATTTGACTTGGTGTCCCACCCACCCACTCCTGCTAAGTAAGCTGCACTCAGTTGGCCTACCAGCACCTACAGTAAACTGGTTCAGATCTTACCTACAGAACAGAAGCCAGTCAGTTCAGGTGGGCCCTGCCCTGTCATCTCCCATCCCGATACTTACTGGGGTACCCCAAGGTTCTATACTGGGACCCATCCTGTTCTCCCTCTTCATCAACAACCTCCCTCAGTCTGCATACACTCCAAAATTCACATATATGCCAACGATGCAGTCATCTTTACCACAGGTCCTTCAGCCCCTGGTGTGGAGGCCCCCCTTCAACATGACTTTAATAACATCCTAGAACGGTTCTAAGCAAACCAACTGAGGATTAACACAAAAAAGACAATCTCCATGACATTCGGGTCAAGACAAAAACTCACAACTCTCAACCCCCGTCTTCGCCACCTCTGATGGCTCCCCCAAAGAGGCAGTTTCTGCCTTCAAATACCTCGGGGTAGCACTCAACAACAAGCTAGACTACTCACTCCACATTGGCATCCTGTACTCTAAACTCCGCCCAAAACTCGGGATCATGTACTGAAACAAGGAACGTTTCTCTCTGTCAGTAAGCCATGAGCTGGTTACAAAAACAATCCTCCCCGTGACTGACTATGCAGATATCATTTACAGCACCGCTCCTGCCTCCTCCCTTGCCTAACTAGATACCCTCCTATATGCCTTTTGCCGCTTTGCCACTAACTCTCCTTTCGGGACCCACCACTGCTCCCTGTATTCGTCCCTTTCCACACACACACTCACCCACTGTTGTCAAGTCCACTCCCTCGCCTTTATCGGAAAATTCTGGTTTGGACTTCTCCCCGACTATCTCTCCTCCCTCCTATCCCCTGCTAGTCCTTCCTCATACCCACGCCACTCCAGTGTGTCCCGTTCCTTTTCCCTCCCACACCCCCATAAAAACTCCGGCCAGTCTGCCTTCTCCTTCTGCCTACCGTCCCTCTTGAACCAAATTCCAACCACCCTCCAGCAGGCCTCTTCACTCCCAGCATTCAAACGCCTTCTCAGGCTTGCTCCTTGCCGCTGCTCCTAATCTCTCTACTTAATGACCCAATCCTGCACTTAAGCTCTCTATTTTTATTTTACTGCTAATACAAATTGTATTTACTTCAACAGCACTGCTCTAACCCAATCTTTTTATCCTATAACTAGTCAGATGTATTGAGGATGCACCCATTCTTATGTCAGTCCTCACTCAGCTTTTTGTACACATTGGCCTGGATATTCAAAGGGGTTGCTCTGGCACAACCCCGCATTGTGCCCCGGCCGGATATTCAAATGGCTGCCAAGTGCAGCGCAAGTCCCAATGCACCGGGGCACAATGGTATCCGAAGCAATGCAGATGCAGGGGGTGTGCCCATGCATATGCAGCACATCCCAATATTCAGCCCGGGATGTGCGGTGCATATGCCAGTGCAACCCTGCACTGTGCCACACAGGGGGGCTCAAAGTTGTGCCCCAAAAAAGCAGGAACAAGTCCCAGCCACCCACTGGCGGGCTGTTGAATTACATGGTGCAACACAGCAGCCGCCAGCCGTGGGTGGCCACCGCCACCAGAACACTGTTGCCGGGCACATACCTCCTTGGTGGTCCAGTAGACCCCACCTCTCCCCATATGCCTGATCATGGGCTTCATAATATTAAAGGATCCATGGTGGTCAGTGGTAACCCCTCTTGCCCGATGTTGGGCTGCTGTGCAATGAAAGTGTTTCCTGGTGGTCAGTGGTACCCCCCACCCACCCACAGGGTCCCCCGCCACCAGCACCTTCCCTGTCATCAGTGGGTGGCAACACCCACCGCATGCTGCCTGGCCACCCCCGAATGACAGCATACAGTGTGATCTGTCGTCTATTGGTCCACTGCATGGACCAATGGGCATCCGAGACCATACTGTACTACACAGGCCCAATATGTAGATGAGCAGTTTCATTTCACATATTGACCTATGTAGTATAGTATGTGTCCAAGCACATGGTCCACACAGTGGACCAATAGGCACACAGATCGTACTGTACGCTGTCATTCAGCGGCAGGTGCTGTCGCACACTGATGATGGGGAGGGGTGCTAGGTGGTGGGGGTCCTATGTAGGTGGGTGGGGAGGGGGTACCACTGGACCACCTGGTAACACTTTCATTGCACAGCAGCCCGCGATCGAGCGACGGGGGGGGTTTACCACTGGACCACCAGGGATCCTTTCATATTACAACAGCCCACGATCGGGCGAAGGGGGGAGTTACCACTGGACCACTAGGGATCTTATATTATTTTTTGTGGGTGTTGTTTTTCCTGGGGCCCCTAGTTGGCCAATCCGTCCTCGCATCCCCTTTCTCTAGCCGCCATCTGACCCGTACCAGTCTCCTGGGAGGGTGATCACCTAATTGCCACACAGCTTATCCCCCCCCCTGGTGGGGTGGCAGGGGGTGGCCAACTTCCCCCACCAAGTTCGGATCCACATGGTGATCCCCTTCCAGGGCTGGCTCAGGTGCTCACAGACGGCCATCAAGCCGCTGCGACTGGGTGCCCTTTTTCCATTCTTCTCTTCTGTGGTCTCGTAGCGTGCAGTGACGCCACTGACTGGGTGCATGCATACTCCCATGTGTGCCTCTGTCAAGCATCTGCTGCGTCCTGTCCACATGTTATGCAGCTCTGTGCCATCGAGCCCCAGCCTTCGCTAGGGGTCAGGCGGGCACCGGCCGCTGGAAACCCCCCTCCCAGGAGATGGAGAGCAGTCAGTTAGATGCTCAATCCCTCTCCTCCCTGCCGACTCACGGCGACCCATGCTCATTTCCGAACACGGGTTGCTGGCGTGGTGTGAGGTGTGGTGTCCAGTGCCTCAACCCTCAGTGCCACTGGGCCGGCTGGGATCCTGTATTATTACAACAGCCCATGATCGGGCATATAGGAGCTTGGGGGGGGGGGCTACATTGGCACAACAGGGTGTCGATCCCCGACGGCTGCAGTTTGGCAGGGCACCAGGTGCAATTCTCTGGGGATCGGCACATCACATGCAAATGGGACCATAATGACATGCAAATGGCCCCATTTGTGCCTTGCATGCATTATGTCCTCATTTGCATGCCCCAGGTTGAATATCACGGGTGATGCACCTAGCGCAACTGCACTTGCGCTGGCACATCCCCCTGCTCTGTTTCTGTGTCTTGCACTGGTGCAGTGCCACTGTGCCATGTGCAGTGTGTGCACCCTCCGTGCCGTATTCAACGGTGCTGGGCCATGGCACAGCACCGTTGAATATCACCTTTGTCCATGTCCTGGCGCAGCCCTGTTACGCTGTGCCCAGGCTTGCGCCACTGCATGCCACAGTCTGAATATCTGGGCCATTGTATATTGAAGATGTGAATTCTAGTCAATTGTTGTCATTTCACACTGTTGTCCTGAAAACTGACTGTATTCACTGTATAAATTAAATGTACCCACTCTCATGCTCACACTGCATATCTGTATATATTGTCACACATGTTTATCTGTATAAAATGTTCCTTATGTACTCAGTTGTCTCCGTGTCGCACCTGGAAACGAGCCTTGATTCGATGTGCCTTTCCTGGTTACCCAAATTTTAAATAAATACATTTATTTCACGTAGAAACCTTTTCATGAAATGTATTTCTTGTATTCTTTCATTCTGATGCACACTCATTAACATTAATAAACTTTGTTTAAAAAAACAAAAAGAATAAGTAGTGTGAGGCAGGGCCTCGGGACAGGCTCGATGGGCTTACAGGCATTTCTTTCCCTTTCTATGTTTATGCTATTGAAATGCAGATAATAAATGCAGATTGCCAGTCTAGAAGAAAATGTTCCAAAACAAGGACATCTTATACCCTTTTCAGGTTCTAGCTAGAATCTGAAAATGGTTTGCAGCGTTTTAAGATGGTTCCTTACTTCTGTTGCTTCTTGTTCCTGCTACCCATATTAGAAGCTAATAGATTAAAACAGCTGAGTCTGGGACAGCAGCTCGCAAGGCACGCGCCAGCCTTGCGAAACATCAGATTCTTCCAACTGATTCAGCAGCTGTTTGTTCTTTCCCTCTAATTTCCCTTCCAGTAAAAGCAGATATTTGACATTTAGTTTTGTGATTCCACGTCCATCACTAGAATATTCTCTGTTGCTTAACTCGGAGAAGTCCTGGCTTCCAGAGGGAAGCAGTGGAACTTGCCATGGGCTGCAGTCCATCATCTGGACTGTTTATAGCTTGGGGGCGGGGGGCCTGGATAGATTTACTGACTGTTTCATTGCTTTGGAGTCCGCATGACTGCCACACCAAAGAGAACAAGTGACTCTATTAACAGTGCGCACATAGTGTTAGTGGAATTATTACTTTAGGAAAAAATGTAAGGCATGTAGAGGATTGCTTGAAAGTCATAAAAAACACTCTGCCTCTCTCTTTAGGAAGATTAGTGGTGGAAGAGTCATTTGCTCAGTGGTGTGGAGGGTTGAGGCACTGGGTGCCACATCTCTCCCCATGCCAGTGACCCAGGTTTGGGAATGGACCAGGGTTGCTAGGGGGGCAGTCAGGGAAAGGGGCATTGGGTGCCCAGAGACTGCTCTCCTCCTTGAGGGAGGGGGAATATAGCATACTGCTGCTTGACTGTCCCCAGCAGAGGCTAGCTGGCACCACAAGTGGTGGCACAATTTCATGGGCTGAACACACACTTTGAGGGCTCACAGTGTCTTCATGCTGTGTGTGTACGTCACTGCACGGGGGCTGGCCTGAGAGAGAAGGGGGAAAAAAAAAGGAGGAAACATCCTTCTGTTAGCAGGATGAACCTGTTGACCCCACAGGCTCTGCACCATCTACTGGGACCCACTCATCCCTGGAGACAATGACTAGTGGGAGTCCCGGGCGTGATGGGTGACTGAGCTAGGGACTGGCGGATGAAGAGGGCAGCTGGAGGAAAAAGGAAGAGTACTTATAAATTATACAAAAAAAGTAATTTATACATCTAGTCCTGGGGGTTGGGAGGGCATCCACCAAACCCTGAAAAAGGGACTCATAGTCTCAGAGGGACTACCCAGTCAACAAAATTCAATAAATAAATAAATTAATATACATAAATAAATAGATAAATCTCCCAGTGGATAGTGTACTGTGCTTCCATGTTGGTGACCAAAGGTTGGGATTAGACTTGGGAGCTGAATGACTGCTATGGGGGGCTTAGGAGGCGCTGCTGAGTGGCAGGGCTCCCAGCTGAGGAAGGTCTGCACCAGGCTCCACTATTGCCACAAGCCCTGTGGAGGCCCAGGGAGCTCACCACTCCCTGAAGGAGGATGCTGCATGGGAGTCCTGCTGGAGCACTGCCTGGTGACAAGTGAGTGGTGGTGGTGGTGGGCAGGGTGAAAATGGCAAAAAAAAAAAAATACCGTGATCTGTTTATATGATGGTCGCTGGCACTCTCCTGGGTCCTGCCCTGCGTGGATCCCTGCTGACCATGAAAGCAGGGGGTGTGGCAGTCAGGGCTGGGAGGGGGCTGACACCAGCAGGAGTAGGTCTCAGGCTTGGGGGCCAAAGGCATTACTGATAACAAAGAAAAGGAAAAAAAATATAGTGTTGAGGGCTATATAGTGTGTGTACATGTATGGGGGTGAGCTGCCTGATGGCTCAATGTTATTACGATGTTCTGTCATGCCAGAAACCTGTGTTTGGGAGTGGACTCGGGTGCCTGGAGTTGGGTGGTGAAGTGGTGGGGGAAACACTGACCAGGGCAGAATGTGGGTGGAATTCCGGCTCAACGCCACAGTGACCCCCTGTTTTGGGAGTCTGCTGCCCCACAGGGTTGCACTACGTTCATACAAGGGTGCAGTGTGGAAGCATGGCATGTGTGAGGTGGTGAGAAAAAGGGGAAGAGGAAGCACAACACAGGAAGAATAACAGATGGGTGCCAGGATAAAGGCACCTTTACTCGTGGGTCCCGCACCCATGTTAGATCCCTAGGTGCTGGGTGCTGTTGGTGCTGGGACTGGGAGGGGGTTGGTTACTGGTCAGGATTAGAGCTGTGCAGAATCTGGAATTCCACCTAGGGATTTGTATGGACTGGCAAATCTGCTTCCAAAATACTTCTCAGAATTTTCTTTTTAATTCTGTGAAATTCAGAAAAGCATTTCTATTCGCTGGCCCAGTGGCACAGAGGGCTGATGTGCTATACACCTTGTCTCTCACCATACTTGTGACCTGGGTTTGGGAAAGAGCTCGGGTTGCAGAGGGTTGGCCAGGGTTTCATGTCATAACAGTGACTGCGGAAAGGCGAATGGTCACAATGGCACCGAATCTACATCGCAACGACTTTATGGAAAGTCTTTTCTTGCAGGGGCCTTTGCCCCCCACACTCCCCTTGTGGGGGGGATTTGCCCTCCACACACCCCTAATTATATATTCCAACTCTAGGGGGGCACATCTCAGGGATGGGGGGGAGCCGCCGGTCGCAGAAAAGTGTTGACGCTGTAATTCTATCGCTGTTGTGACCGTTCGCCTTTCCGCAGTCGCTGTCTTCATGGGTTACAATTGGCCGGGTGGGGGAGAGGACAGAGCATCCAAGGGACAGCTCTCCTCTCCTGGGGAAGGGAGGGAGACTTGTTGACTCGGCCCTTGGCTGCCACGAGGTGGAGGCCTGGAGGTAGTGCCGGCAACTCAAGCGGCATGAAGGGGCCATGGTCCCACAGTGTGTGGCTACCTCCATGTACACATGGTTACGCTGCAGCAGGGACAGTGGGAGAAAACTGGAAAAATGGCTGTTGCAGGCTATATGAAGCCATGCCTGCCTGCCTCTGCCCCCACAGTGTCACCGGTTTGGCAGCCCACAATCTTGATAATAGTCACCGGGTGGGGGGAGGCTGGCTCTCTGCTTCCCAGCCCTGCCATGGGGGAGCAATCTGTGGGAGATCTGGGGCTTGGTGGACTGGGGAGACAGGTGCTGGGGGGGGGGGGCAGTGGCAGGACTGAGCAGCTGCCTATAACAGGCCAATGGGGAGAAAAGTACAAATGAATAAAAAAGAAAAGCATTTCTATGTAAACTGCCAAATAATATTCTGCAAATTACATAATCCGCTGAATATGATTCCTCAGTTTGCGACAAATGGATCCGCAGTTTACATTAACTGCGGAATGCTGTCCTGGGGTTTATGTAGATCACGAATTACTGATCTGCTGTTTGAAAAGTATTCTGCTTCCAGAATTTCGAAATTACTCTTCTGACAGAATTCCATGGAATGAGGTGAAATTTCCAAACTTCTACAGAATTCCACTGGAAGCAGAATTTGAAAATGTGACCCACCGCTCTAACCAGGACCATAAACACAGGACAGAAGTAACATACACAGTGCGTTTGTATGTACTACGTACGTCATGTTGGATTTAAAATGCCTCAGTGTTGCACCAGAAGCTCTGAAAAAAATATAAATCCTCAACTTGATATTTATAATACCCATTTGAAGTACCACTGCAATATGAAGCCTGGTTCCAAGGCAGTGAAAGAAATCTGAAATCAAGGTTGGGGTCCTGTATGGACTCCTGTGGAACTGCTCAATGACATGTCAAACATCCTTCATACATCCCAACCTAAAGGTCGCAGTACTTAATCATTTAAAATGAATACTTGGAGAATAGGCAGTAAAGAACCTTTATTTTTAGTTCATTAAGGCAGATATACCAGTACTCAGAACATTTAAATACAGGCAGTGGACACACGGTAAATTTATTTATTTTATATTTGGTGACTGGGGAAGGCAAGCTGAACTTTTTTTTTTTTTTTATATTGCTTGCACGCATGTGCAAGAAACATAGTGCCATCATCGGAGATTTCGGAGGTGTGTCACCTCCTCCTCCAATTCAGTCAGTGTGCTGGCAGGCGCGGCCCTGTAAGCCAATGCATTTTGGAGCTGTCTGTGACACGCTCCAAAATGCAGTGGCCTCTGATTGAAAAGGGAGCTACGCTAGTGAGCACCGATAAGATATCGGCTGCTCCGCGCGCAGCTTCCCCCCCACACAGGCGTGCACTGCCCGTCAGACTGTATAGCCGACGGTGCCCTATCTCGCTGGCTGAGCTGGGCGTTCCCCCAGTAGTAGGTGCCATGCTGGGAGCCCACCCCAGCGTGGCAAGCAGATCTGGGCCGGCGGGGTGCCCAATCCCCGTCGGCTGAACGCCCGTCCTTGTGCCACGCTGGGAGCCCACCCCAGCGTGGCAGCCAAATCTATGGCCGATGGGGTGCCCAATCCCCGTCGGCTGAATGCCCCCCATGTCCTTGTGCCCTGGGAGCCCACCCCAGCGTGGCAAGCATCCCAGCGTCTTTTTTTTTAAACGGTAAAATGAAAAGCGGTCCCGCGGCGCATCTCCCAGCCCCCTCCCATAACCGCACCCACCCTGCGCCCCAGACTCCCCACACCCCATGCCTCCGGACTCCGGCGCGGCGATCTTGGTGGACCAGGAACACGTCTGCACTCTTAAAAAGCCGACCGCGAACTGAGGAAATGCCGGTAAGCTGTATAATGGGCTAGATAGGGGTTTCAACTTTGTTGCATATCTCAGGCATTTTGGAATTTTTGCAAATTTTCAGCATGGGGTTTTGGGACCCCTTCTCATGATGATGTCACTGTCATGGCGTTATTGCGGGCCGAAGGGTGATTTTGCGCCAGTGACTGCGAATCACCGCCGGGCCCGAATACCGCCATGACAGTGACATCATTCATGAGAAGGGGTCCCAAAAACCCCATGTTGAAAATTTGGTGCCAAAATTCCAAAAAATGACTGTTTTACGAGCGTGCGTTGCACAGTTCCTACGCAGGCTCGTAAGTTCATCGAAATTTCAATATTTTCACTCCAGATTTTCAACATTGCCATTTTACCACACCTTCTTATGAGTAGTACAGCTGTCATTTTTCACATCTCACCCAAAATGTGTTTCCGCCCATGTAGCGCAGAATGGCGCAGTCGGTGTGCGAAATCAATGTACGGGACAAATTAAGAAAAATCGCGGTGACACTGTTCATGAGCAGAGGTCTTAAAATGGCTATGTTGAAAATTTGGTGAAAAAATTCCTAAAAATGACTGTTTTACGTGCATGCGTTGCGCTGTTCCTACGCAGGCTCGTAAGTTCGCAAATTTTCAATATTTGCACTCCAGTGACTTCCAAATACCTAAACAGCACATAGAAGCAAGCAACATTCGGCATTGATAAATGTTTGTTTAACTCTTTTCGCACTGGTCGCCGACTTCTGGAGCCCCATTGGTTGACTCCCCACCTGATCCCTCCCAGCCTGAAACCTTACAGCCTGTGATCCCTTATTCCACCATCATCGCCTGCAGGAACTCCCTGGACTTTCCCCCCTAGGGTGTGGCCGCTCCTCAGCATCCTGACACAATGAATCCAATTACCTGACAGGTGATGGGCAGCAGGTGGAGAGTGGGATCCAGGAAGGTAGAGTCCAGCAGTGGGAGTAGTGGCAGTGGAGTGGCGTCTTCCCTCCTGATGTTGGGGTGTTTCCTCTTTTTTGTGGTTGCCCCCAAGGAGGCATGGATGTGCAATGATGTCCGACGCTAGACATGCCCTCTCCCAACTCATGGATGTCCGCTGAGGCCTCCACCCCAATCTCTATGTGGCTCTGGCTGTTGCACACCAAGCCTCCGCTTGGTGTCGCTGATGCCAGGATGCCACGACCCACCCCTCCCTGAGAGAGGACAGCTGTCCTCTGGATGTTCAGTCCTCTCTCCCCCGGCCAACCCCCAGCAACCTGAGCTTGCTTCCAACCCCGGGCCGCTGGCATGGTGAGAGGTAAGGTGCTAGGCACCTCAGGCCTCTACGCCACCGGGCCAGCACAAACTGAACTTGTTTCCAGCTGTGTCCTTCTATGGAGTGGGGGAAGGGAACAGGGAGCATTATAGGAGTATAATTATGAAGAAAACAGCAAGAATTTTACAAGGTGCAAATGTACATTACGAGACCCTGTGTAATGTACTACATATGTGCATAAGGTACAAGACATAGGAATCAGGGATAACTTTGTGAACTGTTGTGCAAAGTAACGGTGTGTACTTGTGCAAAATAAGCCCATGAGGTGCAGTACCGTGCATAACAGGTGCAGTGAACAGTAACAGGCTGGTCAATATTTATTGATCCAACCAGGCATAAGCCCCGGCCCTGACTGGTTACAATCATATCCAAACTTCATCTGGGGTTGGGTGCTGAACAACATAAAAACAGAATTTATCAGCAGACAAGGACTGTTTGACCCACCCAGTCTGCCCATTATTTCCCAGCCATTACTGTCACCATAGACCCTACCTTATCTCAGGTTACCTCCCCCTGCTTCCCTACCAAGGTTCCCTTGTGCTTATCCTGTGCATGTTTGAAGCCCACCACTGTTTTCACCCCAAATACCTCCACCGAAGACTGTCACAGGCATCCACCACTCATTCACTGAAGAAGTACTTCCTTACAGCCCTCCTAAATTCACCCCTTCCAGCTTCATAGCATGTCCCCTTGTTCTTGTGCACTTTCTCCTCTGAAAAATACTCCCCTCCTGTACCTCATTCATCAACTGTGAGGTAATTATAGGTCTCTATCATGAGTAAGGGCTTTGGTTTAAATGAACGTAATAGTAAAGTACTTGAAAAGAGGGGTTTAAAAGATGTTAACATTCACTTGAGGAGCACTGCATCCCTTTCTAGACTATTCTGTCACATAACTTCAATGTCTGGGGTGCAGCATCCTGATACAGATGTAAATGGAATTGGATTGCTGGCTGCACAGATCCAAAATATGATCCTTTCCTTAAGTGCCATACTAAAAGAATGAATTTTTATCATCTTGGTGGCTTTATGTTAGGTCAAGGCTACCTGTGCCTGTTTGAAGGGGGGTCTAAATTAATGCTCTTTAAAAGACAGCACTTAATTATTTAGTAGCACATATTACCAGTTCACTGGGGCAGCCCAGGACAAACATACAGGGTGCTTGTGGAACTTGAGACATTTGGCAGATTTTGTCATCTTCCATCCTGTAGAAGGTGCACAGATTAAGAACCCTGTGCTAAAGGAAACTGGGCTGCCCTTTGGGGAAAGTCGAAGTGAAAGGAGGAGGAGGAGGTGAGGCAGAGGAGGAGGATGAAGGGATTAAATATGATAAGACCTGGGGGACAGAAGCAGCAGTATTAAAATAGCCGAAATGAGGTGTGGAGTTTTGTGGGCTGTCCCACCAAACAATAGGCAAAGCCTTATTATTCACTGGGGCAGCCCACAAAAATATATGGGGAGCTTGTGCAACGTGAAACATTTGTCAGATTTTGTCAACTTACACCCTTGAGGAGGTACCCAGGCTGGAACCACTACTGGCTAAAGAAAACTGGTTGCTCCAAAACTACTGAGCTCCAGATATGAATTTGGCATGGTGGAGAGGAGAAACACTTGTGGGAGAACATTCTGGGGATCCAAGGCCTTGGTCAGCCTTCTGTCTAGGTATATTAAGTATCATAAAGCTGGTACTGGGCTTTGTGGAGTTCTGAAGAAGGATCCTTGATGTAGCTTTCAAAGCAGGAAGTCATCCATCAGCCTGGGTCTTGGAAATGTGAGCTGGAAATATTCTTCTGTAAAGCAGTGGTGGCAGCTCTGAGGCAGACTAAATGACTGGAATATTGTGAAGGGTTTATTCCCAATAAAGAAAGGAGGGTTGTATGAGGAATGGACCAAGAAGCAGTAATGATGGGGCTGTCTTTGGTTAACAGCAGGGCATGAGGTGCCCTGGTAGCACAGCACTGGCTCAACACTCCTCAAAGTTTACAGCTGATTGTAGAGAATGGCAGATCATATAGGATAATGGACGGGCAACAGTGAACAACACTGTTGTTTATTCGAGAGGTTGTCTTGATGACCTTGTAAACCTTGAGAGCAAAGCTTGAGAGGTTTTCAGTTGTCATACAACCTCTAGAAGTGAACAATAGTGTTGTTGTTTACTGTTGCCCAGCCATTGTCTTGTACTGTGCATGGAAAACAGTAAATAAATTGCTGGTCACTTCTTCGGCAGTCTTCCATGATTTCAGGGCCCCCCCCCCAAAGTCTGAGAAAACACTCCACTCCATCTGGTCCCCATAGACTCTGTTTTTTTTACATGAAAAAAACATTTGTGTCCTGCTGTGTTCCGAGCAGGAATAAAAAAGGAACGGGCACTTACTATCAGTGCACTGCTTGAATGACACTTTCTGTGCCATCACTCAACTGCAGCAGCCGTTTACACAAGTCTGGAGCACCGCAACTTGCGCTTGTGAAAAGACAGTCAATGCTGTTGTACCATCACTGTGGCATACTAACTGTTGTACCATCACTGTGGCATACTAACGATGGTACAGCAGCAGTATTTTGTCACAACAATGGCACAACAAGCTTGTCTTTCTGCTGATTTCTATGTATAACAAACCATTCCCATACACTATATATAAGTTTTGAAATGGGTTGATATCCTTGTCTTTAAGATGAAAATGTGGTTGGCCCACCAGCACAGCAGTAGTGCCACCATCTGCAGTGCTTATGACACATATTTGGAAGTAAGCATAGTGCATCCGAGGGTTGGCTGGGAGAGACTGGATGAATGTCCCATGGACAGCTCTCCTTCTCCGGGGGGGGGGGGGTTGTGGTTTCCTGGCATGCCAGTGACACCCAGTGGAGACTGGGTGTGCAGCAGCAGGAACCACCAATCAGTGAGCGGAGGCATTGGCAGATGTCTGTAGGTTGGGTGTGGGAGCATGCCCAACCTGCACTGATGTCATTGAACATCCATGCCTCCTGGGGAATCCAAGAAGAAAACCCCTGCACATGGAGCATCATGAAGACCCTGGACCATCTCCCGAAAGATGCCTCAGGTATAAGCCTTGGCTGGGGCTTCTGATAGATCTCAGCTACTCTCTTCGGGAGTCCTGCCTTAAGGGGTAAGCTATGGGCCAACCAACTCTGGGTGGCTGGGGGGGGGGATGCAGGGAGGTCGGGTTCAGGCATTGATGAGGGGGTACATCCCCTATCTGTTGTCAGGGTGATAAAGAAAGTTGGGAAAAAAAAAGAAGAAAATGTGGTTCTTCTATCCCTCGGAGAAACATATTGATGGGAAGTTGACTGGGGAACAATCTGGAACATGGAGATACAGGTGGCATGGGCCCTTAGACTGATATTGTTTGATAGTTGTGAAGTTGAGATGATACACTAAGTTTCAATGTGCCACACGCCAGATGAATATCTGTAAATGCATGAATGGATTTGTTTTGCATGGTGCAGATAGACAATTTCCTCCAAGCTGTTTCTTATGTCAAATGAGTAGATGGAACCAAGGAAAGCCGGAAGATCTGGTGTCCTGTAAGTTTTTAATACCGTAACTCTTGGTAAACTGACATAACCATGGTAGTTGCATCATTACTGGATTAATGGGGGGGACTGTCAATGATCAAACAACCTGGGTACAAAAGAAGACCTGTGGATGTAGATAGAATCAGCTGTGATGAAGATGCAAGATGTTCTGCAGGAGGCACTGGACTGCGCTAAGAGAGAGGGTGTCCTCCAAGGACCCATGAAGTGGTGACGTGGCTGAAATTGAACTTTGAGATATAGCAGGAAGAGGACTTGAAGAGGATGCACTTTGAACAGCAGGGGAAAGTGAAGAGTTGGAAGGAAGGTGTGACTGTATAGATATTACTTTTGATCTGAGGAGAGTTGGGAGGAAGGTGTGACTGTATAGATGTTACTTTTGATCTCAGGAGGCTGAGGACTTGATTTAGGGTTTCAATTCACATAGTTCTTCAAGGGGAAATAGGTTGAACTAGAGATTTACATAGAGGTAGAGGACTGTCCTGTTGTGTGTTCACTTGAACAGCTGCATAAACAAGTTCAGATAATTGTTTATTTGATCAAAGTCGAGAATGGAATTCCCATGGATTGCAGGGCTGCCATCAGCTAAGGAATGGACCACTCCTTGTATTTGGGTTATTAATTTTACCATGATCTTTGGATAAGTAGGACTGTGACCAGGAGATCCTGAATAATCTAAATGGTCTAAAACTAAGTTCAGTGAGTCTGGATGAGACCTTTTATTGAGATTTGCAAAAGCCTTTCAAATTGTATGAGCTGCTGAATAATTGAAGAGTAACAGTCAGCACACCCACACTCAAGTGTGGGGCAGTTTCTGATGTGCACTTTGTGTACAGAAACATGTTGGTTTATTTACTGTTTACTGTAGTTCATAAATCGACAAGAAAAAATCTAGAAATTTCATTGGCCGAGAGATGTCACCTGACAGTGCATTAAATTTCTAAAAACACGTGGTTGAGTATTGAATCTAATTTTCCTGCCAAAAAACAACTTAGAGCCAGTTTATAAGTGTAATAAGCCCCTCCAGAGTGTGCATCATAGGATTTTAATCAGTTCCCAGGGGCATAAGGACATTCGGCCTTTGGCCTCATACCATACTGCACCCCTGGGGTATGCATTAAAATCTTATGATGCACACCATGCCGTGGCTTACTACATAGTAGATTGCATGAGAATAATTTTGCTTAGTTCTAGGCTGACATCTTCTGTTACCACAAATCCCAGAATACTTTGCAGCTGACATCAAAGCAGTATTCAGCAGTGGAAGAGTCAATAGCTTGCAGTGCATGCTAGAGCTTTTATAATCTCCAATCAGGTGTTTTCTGAATCTTCTTTTTTCCAGAGGCTAAGTACGGTCCTCTGTGACTGTACTTAGCTCAGGGAGGACAGCGGGACCAGCAAACAAAAGATCAGAGGTTATATAAACTTTAACATGTATTGCAGGCTATTGACTATCCCACTGATGCCTACTGCTCTGCTGCCAGCTGCAAAGTATTCTGGAATTTATAGTAACAGAAGATGTCCACCCAGAACTAAGAACATTAGTCTGATACAATCTTCTATACTACAGTAAACAGTAATTAAACCAAAATGATTTTTCACACAAAGTGCACATTGGGACCAGCCCAACACTTGAGTGTAGGGCCTTTGGCGTGGACTTTTCCTCTTGAAGAGTTCAGATGCAATCTGATTTTCAAGCAAGATGCAAGAAAAATGCAGCAGCACAGTTCAATGTGCAGCTGCAGGCCACAGCTGCAGCAATATTTCTTGCACAAGCCTACACCCAAAAGTGCAAGCTGCAAGCATGGTGCAAACACAGCAAAGAAGTTTCCACCCGTGTCAGGACAAGAGGTCAGCGCTGGGTGCCACACAAACCATGCAAGTCATTGGGACACTCCAAAGGGTTAATGCTGCATCTTGACCCAGGGCAGCAAGGGATCAAAGCATGGCCAATGGGATGTTCCAAACAATGAGCTCTCACAGCTGCTGACAGAAGATGGATGAAGGAAATTGTGCAATTAAGTCAAGTTGGCTAGCTGGAGTTGGAGATGGAGCTTGGAAAAAAGAGAGATTTGAAGGCAGGATTCTCTGCAAAGGCAGGCACTCAAAGCTGTAACTGCACCTGCAGTTTTTCTAGAGGTTCTTTCACAGGAGAGGGCCCAGACATGTCATGAGAGGTAGAGCAGGAGCATAGAGGTGACCTCTTTGTGCTGTGCTAGCTAGAAGTGACAGTCTGGAGCAGGAACCAGTTCTCAGAGTCAGCTGACGAGAATGGCTCCATCTTCAAGCTTCTGTGATGAGATTGTTGAGACCGGCAGTGACAGTGCAAGCCTAGGAAGAAACATTGCTTATAGAAAGCAACAACTGAGCATCACATTCTAGGGGCACAAGCTTGGATTAATATGAAGCACCTTGATGGGAGGAATCAAATGGCATAAAAGGGCATTTCTCCAGAATTCATTGGGACCCTGTTACCAGATAGTCATCGTGGCGTGATTTAGTGGTATTGTTGTCCAGTAGTCAGTGGTATGTTGGTGTGCCCAGAGAAAAACACACTGAACAATTTGAATGCTGAATGTTGTGTTGGAATCACAGGGGGTTTGTCAGGGCTCTCCCCAGCTCTGAAGACAGCCCTGGTAGCTCACGCATAACTGCCATTGACTTATCATGGGAAGAGGGGCTCAATTTAAAGATAGAGGCCGAGATATTCAAACTGCGCCAGGCTGTGGCGCAAGCCTGGGTGCAGCGCAACTTGGCTGCACAGGGGCGTTGACTGGGCGATATTCAACGGAGCTGCGCCATGGCTCAGCATCGTTGAATATCACTCCCTGGCCACCTGCAGTGCACATGGCACAGTGGCACTGCACCAGCGCAAGTGGCCAGAGTGGAGCAGGGGGATGCGCTAGCACAAGTTCCATTGCACTAGGTGCAACAACCACGATATTCAAAAGTGCACATGCAAATGGGGCCATAATGTATGCAAGGTGCAAATGGGTCCATTTGCATGTCATTATGGCTCCATTTGCATGCAGGTGCACCGATCCCCATCGACTTGCGCGGGCGCCTCAGGCAGCAGCCGTCGGGGACCGACGCCCCCTGCAGCGCGGCAATGTGCCCCACAGCCCGATTGCGGGCATTTGAAAAATAATAAAGTATCCAATATCCCTGGTGGTCCAGTGGACCGCTGTCAGCCCGATCACGGGCTTAAGTAAAATAATAATGATTCCCATAACCCTGGTGGTCCAGTGGACTGCTGTCAGCCCGATCGCGGACTTAAGTAAAATAATAATGGTTCCTTTTCTCCTGGTGGTCCAGTGGACCGCTGTCAGCCCGATCGCGGGCTTAAGTAAAATTATAAAGATTCCTATGTCCCTGGTGGTCCAGTGGACCCCCCTCCCCACCGCCCACTGATCCCCACCGCCCGCTCCCCCATCAGCGGCAGCGCCTCACCCGCATGCCACCCGCGCCTGACATCCGTCAGCAGGGCTGTACGCCCATTGGTCCACAGCATAAGCCAATGGGCATGCAGCCTATACCATACTACACATGCTAGATATCTTTTATACCAATGCCCGTGATTGGGCATGGGGGGGGCGCCACCACGGAGGTGCAGATGGAGCTTGGGTGGCCATCCACAGGTGGCAGCTGCTGTGTTGTGCCCTGCAACACTGCAGCTCACCTATGGGTGGCCGGGCTGTTGCTCCTTTTTTTTTGGATCAACTTTGTGCGGCGCAAGTAAAGTTGCACATGCATGGCTCAGCACATCCCGGGCTGAATATCGGGATGTGCAGAGTATGCATGGCCCCCCCCCCATCTGCACCTGCATATATTACTGATGTGCTCTGGCGCATCGGGATTTGTGCCAGGCACAATTCCCGTGTGAATATCACGCCTGGGTGCATCAGTGGGTTGCACATGGTACAACACTGTTGCACCATGCGCATCCCTTTTGAATATCTGGGCCAGAGTCTTTATGGGCCCCCCCATCTCCCAAAGCTAATAGAGTATAATTTCAACACTGCCTGAATGAATACATGCAGGGTGGCCTAGCAGAGAAATTTGGGATGAAGCATACAGGGAAGCAGGCATACAAGATGAGAAAATGACGGTTGCAGCAGGAACATCTGGTGGATCCGAGGAGAGCAATGGTTGACAAGTAAGCAGGCTGATGAAGTAAAAATCCAGGTTATGGTTCCTTAATGGGTTTATAAACTGGCCAAGCCATGGCTGAGGCAGTAGATGTCTCATAGGAAGCTGGTAAAAACTATGAGCAAATGATAGTTGACCAGCCTGAGCTAAAGCTAAAAGGGCCTGGAATCCATTTCATGTTTTATCTTCAACATTGTAAAATGGTTGAGTGAAAGCCCAGTCCATAAATTCATATTAATCCACACCCAGGGGTTTCTACTTAGTCATAATCTAGTATAACAGGAAAGGCTGCAACTCACCTGCAACAGTTGAGAACTCAATCAGAGACAAAATATTTTAACCTTCTCTATTTTCTTATTGGTGTTATAAACTGGCCAAGCCATGGCTGGGTCAATAGACATCCTGTGGGATGCTTGTACACACTGCGGGCAAATGATCAGTTTATTACCCTTGTGAAAGCTCACAAAGCATTGCAAGGTCTGCTCTCCCCGATTTATATTACTAGGATTCATACTAGGAGTTGCAGATGTACAGAAGGCCGTACCCATATAAGTACATCTCCAGAATACTGGAAATATTTCAGCTTGATTTAGTAAATATTTATCAAGGTTTGTTTTAAATGTGTCAGGGTTATTTGTTTCTAAAATAAACTTAGGTAGGGCATTCCATAGGGGAATAATTCTCTGAGTGTAAAAATAACGTCTGATGTCTGTCCTTGGATGTGGTAATGATAGCTGATATTTATGACTTCTCAGGTTACATTCCCTAATGTTAAAGACCAAGTCAAGTTGTGCCTTGAGCTCGGCATCTTTAGAAATTTTAAACATCAATAGAAGGCCACCCCTTGTTCTTCTTTGTTCCGATTAATATAGGCTTAATTCCCTTAATCTTTCCTCATAGCTTTTGTTTTGCATTTCATCTATTATTTTGGTAATTCTATGCTGAACCACCTCCAAAGCGTTGATGTCTCTTCTAAGATAGGGACTCCAGAGAGGAGAACAGTAATCCAGGTGAGGGCGTACATATGCTCTGTACAGTGGTAGAATGCATTCTCTGTTCCTGGTAACAAAGGATCTTTTGATGCATCCTATCAACCTGTTTGTTGGGTTTCTGAGGTGGTTGCAGTGGGTACTAAAAGTGAGATTGGATTTGATAATAACTCCCAGGTCTTTTTCTTCTGTTATTGGTATCAGTGGAATACCATTTAAGTTGAACTGTTTTTTTTGTATTTGTATCCCCCAAGTGCATAATCATGCATTTGTTTATATTGCAACTCATGTAATTTATTTTTGCTCATTTCTCTAAACTCTTTAGGTCTTCTACATCTTTTTCTAAACTAATCTTTGCTGCAATTTTAGTATCATCTTCAAATTGAATGGCTAGATTATTCAAGTTGGTTGTCATATCAGACACGAAGATGGAAAACAGCACAGGTCCCAGCACGTACCCCTGTGGCACCCCACTAGTAACTGTGCCTATACTTGAGGAGTATCCCCTTATACACATTACCTGTGTGTGGTTTCTGAGCCATTCATTTACCCAGTTAACCAATCTATAATGTATTCCAAGTGAATGCATTCTTTTTTATCAAGGTTCTATGTGGTACCTTATCAAAAGCCTTACACAGGTCCAAACAAACCACATCCACCGATACCTTCTCATGAAGAAATCTTCTGACTTTTTCATAGAAAACTAGGTTATTGGTGAGACATGATCTTTTTTTCTTGAGGCCATGCTGATTGGGATCTACTAAGTTATTTTTTATTAATTCATCCTCGATTCTTGTTTTTAAAATTGCTTCAAAGATTTTACCCAAGTTGCGGTGTCTGTTCAATTTCATCAACAACAGGTATGCTACTAGAGGTATGGCGAGCCACACCTTGGTGCTCCCTAGAAGGAGAACTATGTTGGGTCAGAACTCCTTCTCTTTCTCCTACAGATTTGCCAAGCACTGGAATGACCTTGCTAGTGCTATTAAAGACTGTGACTTTGTTTTGTTATTCAGATCTAGGCTGCATACCTCTCTCTCTGAAACTGGTGTCTGTAAATGCTTTAAATGAATTGCTTGTAACCGGACAATTTAAACTTTGTTTACTGCACCCTTTAATGTGATTTGCTCTGTTCAGTGTAACTATGTAATTCTGTATGCCATTACTTGAATTGTATGTCCATTTACTGTAGTGCATATCTGTGATTATGTCATGTATATTGGTGGTATTGTTTTATTGTTGTCTTTGACTCTGAACCTTTTTAAAATAGACACCTTCCTAAAGGATTCTTTGCGAAATAAAAATAAAATAAAATATTAACGCAGGCTTAATGGGAGGTTGGAATCCAGTCTGTATTTTATCTCTATTCAAGCACTGGGCTGACCCATGCCCTCCTCCTTTTCCACATAAACAGCTACCTTCTACATATCTTGCCACTCTTGTCTACCACCTCTGGCCTATCCTCCTCTCTCCTCTTCTACACCTACCACCTCCTCTTGTACTTCCTCTACCTGCCCACAATTTCTGCATCTCTCCTCCCACCTCACTGCCCACTTACCGCTGTTCTCCCCCACCACTACCTCTTACCTGACACTCCCAATGACAAAGCCTCTCCCAGGCTGCCACTCAATCTCTCTCAGCTTCAACCATTCCTCTTATCTGGTTACCTATCTCAACTATGTACTTGCTGACAGAATTTATTCCTTCCGACAGGGCTGACCCCACTCAGCTGCAATTATAAGTATGAATGACTGCCTATCTTTTCTCTTTATAATTTCTAAACAGTTTGTAACCTTATTGTAATATGTATGCCTTGCACAACCTATCTCATTTATTATTGCCTACCATGTAACCTTGTTTTTCATGTCATCTTTGGTTCCCTAATGTATCTCGATGGATATCAACTGTTGATGTCTCATCTACTGTTGATATTTCTTTCTCTTTTATGTTTCATTTTTGTCTGACTTGTAGCCTTTGTAAACAAGCCCATGGCTCAAAGGTATTAATCCCAAACTGAAATAAATAAAATCTGCAGCATTATCAAGTAGATGAGCAACAGTCCAGTCCATATCTTCTTGTTACTCCAGATCCAGGATTTTTGGAACAAGGTGCTGCATGAAGGGTTGTAACTCACCTACAACAGTTTGGAGGACTAAACTGTGTAAACCTCTCAAAGTTCGACCATGTGAACTTCAACCTCAACCCAGACAAGGTTTGCCAGTTTCCCCCTAGTTCACAGTTCACATGTTCAGAGAAATTTAAAACAAAAGATCACCGGAAAACCATCCTCTAAACCTGTGGCACTTATAGCATGGTTGAAGATGGGGGAGTGGAGAGGAAAAGTGGGGGCAGAGGGTGGGAAGGTAAGTTTTTTTCAGTTGACAATGGGTTTGAATCTTTGCAGTGCAACTATTTCTAACTTGCACAGTTAGACTGATTTGAGTGGTTTGCACCAATTGACCCACTTGAAGCAAGTTAGAGTTTCTGCCCAAAGGTTTGCCAGACTTTGTGAGACTTAAACACCCAGAATTTGAGATGCTTGATTATTTGGTAGAACTGGACTTGCAGCTCTAATTCAAACCTTCTCAAAAGGTTTCTTTTAAGAAACCTGCCATTTCCTTCTGAAGAAGAAGTTTGTAAGTTTGAAAGCTTAAGGATATTCTGTAATATCTGTTGGTCCAGTAAAAGGTATCAAATCACCTACTTTGTGCATCTTGTTGTACAAAGACCAATACAGTAACAAACAATTTTTGACAATAGTCTCAAAAATAAGAGGTGTTTTCTTGAATGTTGGGCAGTACAGCAGATTGTAGTCTGATTCCAGTCGCTCTTCCCTTGTGAAGCACGGATGATCCTGGAGTCCAGATTCGCTACGTTTTCTATGATCAAGACCATCTTTCAGAGTTTCTAAAGAACCGGGCTTCAGGAGGCTGGCAACATGAGGAATGAGCCTCAAAGATTCATGGGACTCTGATACAGATGCTTTTGCCACTGCTGAACACAGCTCCACAGCTGATATTATAACCACAACAGCTCATTCACGAGTTTACAAAATACTTTATAAGGAAAATAAACTGGTCTTTGTTATTTCTGGAAAACCAGGACATCCATTTATTTATTAATTAAAATGCTTTATCAGGCAGTCATATGGAGCAGACAACTGCTCATTCCCAGATGTGTCCTGGGGGAAGGGAACATTGGGAAGTTACATTTGTATACGGAATCTGTGCAAGTAAAACACGAGCAGCAAGCAATATAGAAACGTGTTACCGAGGAATACAATACAATATAGTACAGTACAATACAAGACAATACATAAATACTATTCAATTAGAGATGAGTAACAGCAACTAAGTAGAGCAGCAGGAGTAACATTAAGTTGCCGAGGCAATGCAGTGTCTGGTAGCCCAGGATAAGTAGGTATGCGAGTGCTGGAACATAGTTCAGCAGTGAGAAGGTTAGGAGCAGGAACAGGAGGTGCGGAAGTAGTCTTTAAGGAGAGTGTTTAGATAATGGAGGAGAGACTGACATATGTGGCTTATTTGTTTTGTGATAGCTCCCAGTGCTGGATTTTTTATCATTAGCATAATTAAAGCTTTATTTATTTTGTTTTTGTTGACCAGGATGGAGGACTGGGAAATTCTGTCTATTTTCGGCCTCATCCTAGGGAGGGGGGATACAGATGGAAACCAAATGAAACTGAACCAGATTAAGCTGTGGGTGGAATTTTTTGTGAAAGGGGGAAATTTTGTTAGGACACCAGGGAACTTCCCTTACTCTTTTCAAGAAGTGCCATGGGAACTTTAACACCCACCAGAACAGGTAGACAGGACCTTGCTTTAACATCTCATCCAAGAGATGACACGTCCAGAGTGCAGCACCCCCTTCATGCCTCACTGCAGCGTCAATACTGGGATTTAACCCAAGTTCCTGGTGTAGGAATGAAACCCACAGCCTTCTTTTTTTTCAAACAATTTTTATTGTATTATAACAGAAAATGATACAGAATATGCAACGCAATTTGTAAAACCGTGCAATCAAAGTATATACAAAGGGGCAAATACACATAATATAAATAAGTGATAACATGTATTGGTAACTGTAAGATCTAGGTCAATACAGGTAAAACATTTATATCGTATTACACAACAAAGGTAAGTATAAAGTACTATGAGTATTTAAAGGTAAAAAAAAACTGTCCCTAAGTGGATTTTAACCAGAAGAAAAAGGGGTCCCAGGCTCCATCATGTTTATGTGAAGTCCTAGCATTACAATGACTGATGTACTCATTGATGGCTACCTTAGATAAGGACCTGATCCATTCATCCAAGTCCAGCGGGTATATGTCTTTCCAACGACTTAAAATTAAGTGTTTAAAGCATAAGGATGCCCCTGTGAACCATTTATTTTCTGATATGGATAATTATGCTAGTAAGTTAGAATCTCACAATACAAAAATTCCAGAATCAAAGGGGAAGTTGACCTGAAGGACGCATTTACAAGCTTTCCAGATCACTACCCAAGCAGGAGTAAGCAAAGGGTAGCTCCACATGATACGTAAGAGATTAGCACCTACAGAGCCACATCTCCAGCAGTTGCTATTTGAGGAAAGGCCCAGCTTATGCATTTTATCAGGCATAAAGTACTAATTAGGGGGCAATTTAAACTGTGTCAAATGACCTTGAAAGTCTATACTGGATTTGTATGCATTACGTCACATGCGCTTCCACGATGTGTTAGAGATAGAATATCCTAAGCTCTTTTCCCATGTAGCCTTGGTTATACTCATTAAATCATGACCTGCTATGGAGGTGAGTAGATATAATTTCCCAGTTCCACCCTTACTATTAGCAACTGTATTTAAAATCTCAAATTCCTTAGACACTGGAATTGCTAGAGTACTGTCTCATATGTTCTGTAGGGCATCCCTTATCTGTAAAAAGGAGTGAAACTGTGTGTATGGCAACCCATGCATTTCTGTTGGTTCCAAAAAGGACCTAAAGACACCTGTGAGGGGATCAATAATATCACCCAATATATATATTATTTTCCCAGAATGGGTTAACCAGCATCCTACCATTACACTTAATGCTTGGGTTCCTCCATATGGGAATGTACTGTGAGGGTTTAGCAAAATAGGTTACAGATTTAGCAGAGTTCTGTAAAAATGGATGTGGGCTTACTGAGGTTGCGTAAATACCTAAAAGTATGTGATGGAGTAGGTAAGAAAAAACACTAGCTTGTTCATACTTGATTCATATGGGAATACTACTATCTGGAAGGAACCACTCGCATGTTTCTCTAAACAAAAAGGCTAGTTGGTATTGTTTAAAGGGACACTGTCAACCTGTTTTTCATTATATTATTTCTAGTTGAAACTCCACATTTTATGATTGTTTACCCTCTCTAAAATTCACTGATGTTGCTGTTTGTTTTGTCTGTCTCCTTGTTTAGTAGAACTGAAACGCATGGCAATGTGTATTTATAAGCAACCTTGTTTAGTTTACAATCCTGGTTCTGTTCTTACTGCATGCTTTCTGAGCATTAGAAACACACCCATCCAGTGCAGTCTCTCATAAGAAAGAAGCCTCCTAAACTCCCATTGCATCATGAGGGGCTAGGCCCTAGGCATATCATAGATTGCCCCCGTAATCTCCTGAAGTGAAATACCTTTGTCTAGGCTTTGTTGTTTTGACTCTGACATTTTTGATAACTTAGCCTTTGATAGAAACTGTCCAATCAAGTCCGAATTATTGTTGCCCTTACTCTTATACAGATCTTTATAAAAATTTTAGAAAGACGTCATTAATATCTTCAGTATTGGTGAAGGTATTCTTAGATTCATCCATAAAATGTTATTCCTATTTTGGATCTGTTTTAGCCTGTAAGCCAATAGTCTGTCAGCCTTTTCCCCAGATTCCCAGTAGTTCTGCTGTGTTCTAAACAGGGCAAACTCAGCTTTCCCCCGTCTGCACTTTGTTAATCTCATACCTCAGATGTATTATCTTCCTCAAAAAGCTCTTACTGTCCCCCTTATGCATTTCATGTGCCTTCTCCAATCCCTGCAACTCTTTCTCCTTACAAGCAAGTGACTTCTCCCTCTTCTTTTTCCTGAAGGAGATGTAAGATTCTTAAGATTCTACCTCTAATATGGGCCTTGTAGGCCTCCTATACCATGGCTGGTGATATGTCCCCATTGTCATTTATTGCAAAAAAAAATGGTTTGTTCCTTTATTATACAATGGCAAGAAAATTTCCTGGACTCTGATTGGTCAGTGTGTCCCTGGCACAGTGAGGTTATCCCCAGCACAACTGTGCTGTATTGCTTTGGCTGCCTTGGATGAATTGATCATCAGGACGACGCTTTGGAGGATGCCGTACACTTAAGAAACTGAGATATACTGCCACACTAAAAATCTACTAAAAACAATTATTTTTTTTTTTTTATTTTGTATAACGAGCCATTGTATAATAGCAATAATGCACTCCAGGGTGTGGATTGTGCTGTGATAACCTCACGTCTGGGACATTGGATGCACTCAGACGGCGGCCTCATGCCCAACCACCCAGGCATGAGGTTATCCTAGCACAACCCACACCCTGTCATGCATTATTGCTTAAATGATCCAGGGCTTGAAATCGATATCATTTAGGAAAGTGCAGTTAAACTTCCCATGTAAAGGTTTTGTGGCCTTGGGGTCCAAATTCAGAATGACTGAAACGAGGGCATGATCTGAAATGATGACTGTCAGTATCAGCTTTAATCATGTCATTAAGCCAATCACTAGAAAGTAGTATTATGTCGATTCTACTGTATGTGTAATGCCTATTAGAATAAAAAGAGTAATCTTTTTTATCGGGATACATCCACTCGCCATGCATCAGACAGGCCAAAATCTTTCATTCTGTCACCAATGATTTTACTAGTCCAACGGTTGGTTTTGGAACCACTTGGGTTACTTTTGTCCATCCAATGGTCCAAAACAACTTTAAAGTCCCCACCCACCGTGAGGTATTTGCTTGATATTTTACTCAACTCATCAAAGAGTTCAGACAAAAATGCACTTGATTCCCCATTAGGGGCGTAGATATTACACGTGGTGATTTCTGCACCATCTATTGATCGTTCCATATTTGCCATCTGCCATTGGGGTCCACCTGGTGAGATTTGGGAAAATTAAGCGTTTTTCTAATAAGTACAGCTAAGCCCTTCTGCTTTTTGCTAACCAAGTTGTGAGTGAGTTTCTGGCAACAATACTATATCAGCCCTAAGTTTGTGAAGATATGCAAGAACTTTTTCCTTTTAATCAGTGTTCTTATTCCCTTCACATTCCAGGAGATACATTTTACAGCAACTGTGTTATGCCCCATTACAACCTACTAGACATAAAGTGACATTCAGCATACTGTTTTGAGCCAGCCTAATAAGCCTCCAGAATTGCTTCGGGAGTGAAGCCCTTATCATATCTAAGTTTGAAAAAACCTAGGGAAGAGAGATGCGTAAACCCAGACTCCTGTTTTCTTAATACCATTAACCTGTATTTGGGTGTGGCTATTGCCCAAAGAATAAGCCAGAAGAGCGTGCAAATTTTTGCAAATAAAAATTCTATACCTATGTATTGTACCCAGTACAGGAGAAAAAATTTGGCATATAGCACAATAACCTTACCTGTACCTAAATATGGTACTGTATAACAACAAAACCCTAAAGCATAGCAAAACTCACTTGTTTAGGTGAATAACAGTATCATTATTAAAAACAATTATCATTACTGAACACATTATAAAGAACCTTAAAACAGAACTATTAATATTACTAATGAATAATATTGTTTGTTTTAGAAACCAGCAAAAATGTTCACCACAATCTGTGATCCAAACTGCCAGGGAGATCCCAATGGCACTGACTCTCAGATTTCTGTCACACGACTCAGTTAAATAAGAACTCTTCTGCCCTGGCAATACCTGGCATTCCAAGGGGTAAAACCCCTGACAACATAAGCATGTGATGTTCATCCGTAGCACAGACCACATACATAACAAACCCAACAAACGGGGAGGTAGGGATCAGGATGGATTTGAAGGGTAAATTGGTGGGGGAGGGGCTGGTGAGGGGAGAGAGAAAAAAATGGGGTAAAGAAAGGAGTAAAGGTAGCAACTGTAGTAAGGAGAAAGCACTGCACACTGTTATGTTCCTGGACCATCCTAAAGCTCATCATGAGTTGCTGGCGGATACACTGAGTAGAATTCAGGAGGGTAGAATAGCACAAATATATGTACACAGACCGCCACAGTACCCAGAGCACCAAACATCTATAGGACTGCAAGAAACGCAGAACCACAACATTCAGCATTATAAGGATATGTAGTCTATGTCTCTCTTTTTGTTTTTAACCAGGGCCTTCTGTAACTTATCAGCTCGTAGTATCCAACAGCAAACACAATTCGTGTACTGTCTTGATTGTAGATTTGAACAACAGCATTATGTAATATAAAGAAGTGTACTGAAGTAAAAGAGAAAAGTACATGATAGCAATATATAGTGGAAACCAAGATAGTGAATGACAGAAGAATTAAGGTGTAGGTAAAAATGTTTTGGTCGGGGGGGATTAACAGAAGGGGGTAGGGTGTAAATAGAGGGTGAGGGCAGCAATCACCATATAGTACTAAGGCAGCTATGAGTTGTGCATAAAGGACCTTATACTTAATGCATTGTGACTCATACAGGTAGAGAGGTGACCATAAAATACATCCCAAAACAACGTGAGCAGTATCCCCCCCATAGAGGCCCAGCACTACTAAAGTTTTTGTAACCTCCCCCTACTGGTCCCCCTTGGTTCTACTAGCAGGGCTGCTCCTCTCACATCTAGGTGCCACCGAGAGGGGTGGGGGTAGTCACTTCAAATATCACAGTTCTCTGTTGACCCATTACCTCTACTTCAGATCCTGCCATCCTTAGGCAAACCAAGTGTGGCAACTACCTGGCTCACACCTGGGGGGACCATTTAGCATGGCCATCAACCTGGGTCCCTGGGCGAAAATGTTTGCTCAGCATTATGCTAGGTTTGTACTTCTGGTCAGGGGCACCCAAGTAAATCCAGACACTGGAAGCAATAACTGTAATGCCCAAACCAGGTTGGGATTCTAGAGTGTGGCTTTTTATTCACATAACACAGAGAATAACAAAGCAAAGATGGGCCCCCACAGGGCTACTCTCACTGGTAATGCAGATTACAGAGGTACAGAGCACACTTCCTCACTGTGAACCCTCATGTTCTGAGCGGATCTGGGCACACACACCCCGAACTGGTACACTTCTCTTCTTTTCCTTGACTTGGCACCCCGGCCAGTACTAGGACACTTTTCCATATTGCATGGAGGTTGATGGTGGCTCCCTAAACCACCCACGAGCACATTCCAGCTCTCAGGGAAATCCAGAATCCCATGTCTGGGTGCTCTCCTTAGGCATTGGCCAAATGCTCCGAGAGAAAACAAAGGTACCCAAACTGAACCTAGAGAGGTAAACCTAGTTACTCCAGATGGGGGGGGGGGGGTCTCCACCTTTTGCTCCCAAAGCTATACTCTGCCTTTCATCTGGTTACAACACCATTCTCTGAAACGCTTTTGTAGATGCTCTCTCGAAATGTTTTTTATTTTTTTTTATTTTTTTAGTAGTTTAACCAGGAGTAGCACACTAAGCTGAAAGCTTTTTTACAGGTGTGACCTTGGAGCACAGGGAAGTTAAGTGATTTGTTCAGGGTCACACAGTATGCAAGTGGAAGCTGTGGGATTCAAACCCAGGTCTGGTCTGCTGGATGTCACCAGATTTGCAGCTCAGAGCCTTAAACCACTGCGCTATACTGCCTCATTACATTTTTCACATTTAACATTCTACTTTTCACTCTACGGAGGTGTACTGACTTTAAAAATTCTGTATGTGGCTGTGTCTTTACCCTAGACCCCCACTGTTGCAAATGCTTTTAAGTCATACACAGTCTAAAAGTTCTGTACTTGGCAAGTCTCTCTTTGACCCCACAGTAGGCAGACACTTTTATTTAAAACACTGTCTTGGTGAACAAAGTCTCTTTGTCAGAGAAGAACTCACCACGGTATGCAGGTGCCGCAGGGCTTTTTTCCCCACAACACACTCTCAGGTACTCACAGAATGAAGCAACTCTCAGGCAGCTTCTCCCTCTGTAGACTGGACCAGGGGATTGCCCCTGAATTCCTGGAATTTCCCCCATCCCTCCAGGGACGGGGCACTGGAACAACTTCTAGGAACGGGCTCTACTACTTCCTTCTACAGGTCTTCTGTGTTCCTCTCTAGGGTGAGAACATACAACCCCTTCTCTTGAGGTAGCTCTCTCTCAGAGCTAGGTCTGAGGAGCTGCACCCTGCAGCACTGCTCACTCTCCTGAGTCTCTCTCGAACTCACTTGAATCTCCCAACATTCTACTGCTAACCCCTGCAGCTAACATTCCATTGTGGCTTATGCTGCTGTGAGAATTCTAAGGTGACATCATCACTCCAGCTCAGCAGAAACTGAAGACAGACAGTGACAGTGTGAAACCCCTTTAACTGGCATCTCACAAGCTGCCTCTCCCTGCCTGCCACTGATTCTAAGTGGGATTCTAGTAACTCCTGGGATCAAGTGGCTTACACCATAAAAGCACAACTTACTGTAAAAACAAACATCTTAACACTAGTGTGATGATAGACCTCTTTTTGGTTTGTTTTAGCAGTGACAAATTTTGCAGCAGCACTCAGTTGTGCAGATCTTGTACTGGCAAGCAATATAAATGAGCAATGACAATTTGGCCTTTAGATGTATGATTAAACTTCCAAGGAAACGCTGCCAAACAGGTAGCTTACCATAAGCTGTCATCAGCTTCTTCCGTGGTCATACGATGAACTGATAAGAACCCTCAGATCTCCATGATCAGTCCAGGCACAGGAATCAAATATAGATTAAAAAAGTTGACTTTAAAATAGACCACCTGCAGGATTATTCCACACCGTCAGCAATCAGTGTCTGGTAAGCAGAGGAGCATTCTGGGAATTCCTGGGCACAAATGAGAGAGGTGGTTTCTGACTGGTCTCTAGTATAGATCCCACTGATTGGCTGATCGTCCGTAAACACCTCTTTCTGGGAGTACTCCATATTGTCGGCTAGGCTTGCAAAGTGATTGCTTTGGACAGGGTAGATGTTTTTTTCCCTGCAGCACCTTTTGGGATAAACACTGTGGACGTTTGACAACCCCTGGTGAGGCCTTTACACTTTCTATTAATTGTCTGCCAGTTCTTCCTTTGTGAGAACTTGAGAAGGTTTGTTCTAAACTTGGGACTATCCACCAGACAGGAATTCTGCTGGGGCCTTGGTTCTAAGGGTGTCTCGTGCACAGTAGCTCACAGTTGGAGAGTCCTGGAATATTGCGAGGATTCAAACTGCTGTGAGCCATATGGCTGGATATTCAATAGGGTTGCGCCTGCGCAAGTCTGAAATTGCGCCATTCTGCCATATTCAGCAGGAGGCAGTTGCGCCCCCCAAGGCAAGCTGAGCAACAGGGCAATGCAAATGAATGCATGCTGAACTGGAGGGGAAGGAACCATGCATAAACTGCACAGCCCGATATTCAGCGGGCTGTGCAGAGTTGTGCAGCCGCAACTCCCAACCTGTGCTTGCACAACTTTGAGCCAAAAAAAAAAAAAGGAGTAAGTCGAGGGCCACCCACAGGTGAGCTGCCGCATTGCAGGTGCAACACAGCAGCTGCCACCTGTGGCTGGCCTCAACCTACTCCCTGTGCCCCCCTGCAGCCCAATCGGGCATATAGTAACCCCCTCCCCGACTGGCCGATCATGGGCAAGCGTAAATCCCCCATCCCCGAATGGCCGATCGCGGGCATAGGTTAGAACCCCCTCCAGCCGATCAGCGGGCATAACTAAATAAACCCCCACTAGCCCACGATGGCGGGCATAAGCTTAAATAACCCCCACTAGCCCGATTGTGGGCATAATTGTAAAATACCCCCAACAGCCCAATCGCAGGCAGCACAGAGTCCAACCCTCCAAAGGACAGATTCCTGGTGGTCCAGTGGACCGCTAAGCCCGATTGCAGGCTGCAAAATGTTGCAACACCCCGCCAGAACAGATCCCTGGTGGTCCAGTGGACTGCTAAGCCCGATCGCGGGCTGCAAAATGTTGCAACACCCCCAAGACCATATCCCTGGTGATCTAGTGTCCCCACCCCACCCACCCACAGCCCCACCACCCGCTCCCCCAGCAGCCTGCGAGCGAGCATCCCACCCACCTGCCGCCCCGCCCGACTGACTGCCTGGTAAGGGCTGCACCCATTGATGCAGAGCAAGGCCAATGGGCGTGCAGCCCATATCGTCTAAGGCAGTCCAGATATGTGAATAAATTCATTCACATATCTGGACTGCCTTATGCGACATAAGCTACGCCCGGTAGCTCTCTTTCTCATCACAAGCGCCGCTACTGACAGGCATCAGTGATGGCGCTGAAAGCGGCAGCGAGGTGGGATGCTGCAGGGGAGGCGGTGGTGAGGCTTCGATGAGTGGGTGGGGTGAAGACACTAGATCACCAGGATATGGTCTTGGGTGGTGGGTGTGTTGCAACATTTTGCAGCCAGCGATCGGCCTGCGTCCACTGGACCACCAGGGATCTGTTCTTGGGGGTTGCAACATTTGCAGCCGTGATGAACTGCGGTCCACTGGACCACCAGGGATCTGTTCTTGGGGGGTTGGGCTTTGTGCTGCCTGCGATTGGGCTGGAGTAAGTATTTACAATTATGCTTGGCGATCGGGGCTAATGAGGGGTTATTAGCTTATGCCCGGCGATCAAGCTAGTGGGGGTTTATTTAAGCTTATGCCTGTGATCGGGCTAGTGGGGGGTTTATTTAGCTTATGCCTGCAGTCGGGCTGGTAGGGGGGGTTATTTAACCTTATGCCTGTGATCGGGCCAGTCGCGGGAGGATTTTTACACTTTTGCCCTTATCGGGCTGCAGGGTGTCGGTCCCGTGGCTGCTGCCTGGCAGGCGCCAGGCACAAGTCCTCAGGGATCGGCGCACCTGCATGCTAATGGCATGCAAATGAGACCATAAATAGATGCAAATGGCCCCCTGCGCCTTGCATGAATTATAGCCCCATTTGTATGTCACCTTTGAATATGGGAAATTTCGCATGGTGCAATGGTACTTGCACACGCCCAGCAGATGCTCCCTCTGACCACTTGCGGTGGCGCAAATTCCACTGCGCCATGTACAGTGGCTGTGGCGGGGGTGATATTCAAAGGAGTTGCTCAATAGCCCAACTCCTTTGAATATCGCCCCAGCCACACTCCAGCGCAACTATTTTGTGCAGCGCAAGGGCTTGCGCCACAGAATAGTGCAGTTTGAATATCCAGCCCAATGTATTTAACTCTGATTCTTGTATCAATAAAATACGAGGTTCCAGTACTGTGATAGTTGCCCCCCCCATACACTGTTATACATATACATTGCTGGCCCGGCTGAACTTGATGCCAACATCGTGGTGCCCATTCCCGTGAGCTGACTGAGAACTGTAAAAACTTACTAAGGCCACAAAACTGTAATTTCGGATCTTTTCAAAAGTTGCTCTGGGCATACAGCAGCTGTTCTGCTACTGTCCAGTCACTTTAGATTTAGTTGTCAGAGGGTTAAATAAGGTATTTTGTTGGATTTTAAGCTATGATTTGCTCCTGATCATACGTAAGTGTCCAGACTTTTAAGCAGCTGGCACGCTACCCGAACCCACAGCCCTCTGATCTTCCAGCCACATAGGCGAGTGTGCAACCTACTGACCCACTGACTTTGACTAACAGGGACTTTGATATATAGAGTCCTGTCTGCTGGTGAAAAAAAATTTGCCTTGGCCTCACTCCCCCAGCAACCAGGCTCTTTCTAATGCCAGCACCTAACCCCCGCAACACGTGCAGCACTACCAAACTAACCTACATTGTCCCTTTCTGTTGGACCTCTCAAACACAGCGTTCCTTTAGCTATAGAGCACCTACCTTGCTAAATGGCCTCCTTCCTGAAGTTGCCACAGAACCAGAGCTTGGCCCTTACAAGTCTAACTTCGGCAGCATCTCTCCACACTTAGTTGCTGTGATTGTACCCTCTAAGAAATCACTGGGCTTATCCCTTAATGTGACTAGCACTTCCTCTCCTGCTTCCCAATCACATCTAATCTTCCACTAAAACCCTTACTCACACCTTAACAGTCCCTACCTTCAGGCACTCTCACTAAGCTACTGCAGAAATCCTCACTTCCTCCATCTGCCTCCTTCTCCTGTTCCTCTTCTTACCCACTATCTCCCCCTACACTCCCCTACTACCACATACCAACACCCTCTCCCTTCCTAACCAGTCTCCACTGTCTTACACTTTGCCTTCACCTCTTACTCATTACCTCCCCTTTTGCCTCGTCTCTCTCTCTCTCTCACCCTCCCTCCTTCCCTCTCTCTCTCCCTTTTATTCTGTTCCTCAGGTTTCCATCCCCCTGACTCCCCGCCTTTTACATTAACTCTCAAATCCCACCTCTGACCTTGAGACTCCTTGCCTCTCATTGCCCCCCCCAATCTTTTTACTTTCTCCTTCCCTTAATCCCACCCTCGTCCATTCTTTTACTCTCAGCACTTATTATGGCACTGTAGACTCTGTATGACAATGTCGCCACTGTGACCGCCTTCTGCTTTTTCTTTCCTTCTACTTTCTGTCTTATGTTCCTGCCCTCGATATTGAAACCACAGCATGTAACAATAACATGATACTTTATGCATAATGATATATACGTCCAGTATGTAATTTCAGTGTTATATAGTTCTTGCATATATGTTATTTGATGTAAACCTCTGTTTAATTAGTATGTGTGTGTCCGACGTGGAACCTTTGTAAAAGAACCTTTGGTTCAAATGTATTGTAATTCCTATGTAACCCCCCTGCAAATGGGGGTTCCCAAAAGACTTCCAGGAGCTTGCTTGAATGCTCCAAGCCTGAATGGTGTTTGGCATTTAAGCCATTTATCAGTGAGTGTTTTTAGAACCTCTGGTACTGTCTCTTTAAGAGCTGTCTGCTTGCAGACATAATTAGTTTGTATGGGGGACTGTGTGTTTCTTTGATTGAGTACCACTCAAGCTGCTGCAATTCACTTCATTTTGCAGTCACTAGGAGTGCAAGGGAACCTATCTGAAGGATGTAACTGTTTGCCAGAAATTATTTAGAGTAATAATGAAATTACAGTTTGTCTAACCTGCTTTCTTTGCAGTCAGAACTGTGTCTGCTAGTTCCCCATTCTAGTTTTGAACTGCTGAACTGGACCAATCAGTGTGGGGTAAGCTAGCTCTAAAATGGTGCCTTGGACGAATCAGAACTTGGACTCATAATCTGAGCCAGCCACAAGAGGATTGTATGGGCAGTGACTCTGGGAGATGTAGTTTAGACTTCAGTGCCTTTTTGGACCAACAGCAGCAGTCTATTGTGGTGACAGCCAATCCAGTCAAGAACTGGGAGGAACTCGAAGGAAGTGCCTGGTTTTGTCGGTTGGAGTTTCAGTTGAGCTTTGGCAGTGAAGAAGGAAGGAGCCCTGTGCTTTCAGTGTGCAGTTTTAGTCAAAAAGCGTGTGTAAGGCCCAGAGTTCGGTCTGCAGCTTGTGTAACAGCTTGTTAGGACTGAATCCGTCCTGTGAAAAGAATCAAAGGATATCTGAAGAGTAGAAACCAGGCTCACCCTGTAGAAGACTGGAGGAATTGCTGAAAATTTCACTCGGTCTGTCAGGAACTGAATCTGCTGTGTGTTCTCCCGGGTATTGTGCAGTAATTGCGATCGGGATACAGATGCAGCCTGCCTGGTATAGTGCTTTCTTTTATATGGATGTGTGAAGAGGTTTGTGTACCTCAAGTGAGCCCTGCTGACATTGAAGGACCCTATCTTATTTGGAGGTCGTGAGTACTAATTCAGGGTCGCTCCCTGTTGAATTGACACATTAAATCCAAATGGAATTACTGTACTGCTGACTGTTTAATTCTCCTTTTCTCTGTGTGAAAGGGCCCCTACCAGCTGCCACGGTTTGGACTAGCCACTAGGGCTTGGGTACCCAGGGACAGTAATTGATAGGGATAGGCCTGTGCACAGAGCCATAGGTAGATTATTAGAGTGATAAGCTAATTAACCTGATTTCCCTGTCCTTGTTATCCCCTAAATAAATCAGAGCTGCTTGTTTCAGCAAAGTTATACTGCCTGAGGTATTTGTCTATGTTAAAGTACTGTACTGTGATTGTTGCACTGTATCTCATTTCACAGGAGGTCCCAGTGCGGAACCAGACCTGGGGGTAAGTGTATACTGTGAAGGTAATTCTGATATATTGTGTGGGCCACTAGTGGGAAGAAAGGGGGGTTGCAGTGTCCCAGAGGGCTGTGACCAAGTTAGTTTAACTATTGCAAACCCTGACCTCTGGGTGGAGGCATCCGCCATTGGATCCAGGCCCCTCAACCTGTTAGTGGCAAATCAGGCAGGGGTAGTAGCCCCTGGGATAGCGCCATCTAGGGGTTACACCTAGAACTCAATAAATAAAATAATTAAAAATATATTCTGTTCAGAAATGGCCACGTAACAGGACATGCTTCATAAGCTAGTCCGCTAAAGACTTTTACTTAGTTTTTCGTTTAAACTCCTGTGTAACTGTAGTTTTTGTATTTGCGTGATTTGGCTACAAAAATGTTTAGAATCCCTAATATGAACTCATAATGTGAATTGCAACATTTATTGCCTCAGGAAAGTTAGGGTGTAACCGGTAATGGTTCACCAGTTAATTACTAATGTTGGTCTATGCTAAAAAAATGTATTCCAAATGCTGGGGTAATGCAGTGCTTGGGTAATTATTTGACAGTTCTGACTAGAAGAATTAACTAAATTTTACCTCCACCAACTGTATTCATTTTTTCTGTTCCTTCATGTATACTGTGGCCTTTAGGTGCCAACCCCCCACCACCTCCTAGTAGCTGGACTCTTGACTGATCTGAGAAGTATATTTATAAATTTTTTAGTACCTCTGCGTTAATGGACAGACCATATAATTATGCAAGCAACCTGTCAATATCTTGTATATTGGAAAATTTATGTAAGTTAAAAAAAACAAAAAAACAGCAAGAAGATTTCTGACTCTGTGAAGTCAGTTGCATGTCTGGAAGTAGTTACCGATTGTTTCTCTCTGTGCCACATCTCCGGACTAGACATAAGATCTGGCCATGATGAAATCTACAGTGCCTGCTGCCTAGATGAAAGTTTGAAAGTAAAAGTTTTTTAGAATATAGGAAGAAAAGCAGCTGAGGGTGACAACTAGGCTTTCCTAGTCATTTGATTTTATAAAAATGTAAATCCACTCTGTGGAACCTGCAGGAGTGTATGGCTTCATTGGTTACAGAAGACGTACTAGGTATATTAAAAGTGTAGAGTACATTTCTATAAATATCCCCCCCCCCAAAAAAAAACTAGAAGAAGAAAGACAAGCTGGAACCATATCAGAACAGAGTAGTTACAGCAGCTGGCAAGGTGCCACAGGACACAAAGCAATATGGCAAGCCCCGCAGGGCAGAAGATATGGGATTGAATAGCAGGAATGGGGAGGATAGATTTGGATGGGCTGCCCTACCAAACAGCAGCCAAAGACTTGTTAGTATGGATGACATTACTGCTATTCTACATACGCTCCGTAAAAGCATTGGTATTCACTGACCTACGCAGCCAGTATAGTGCTATGCTTGTGTAACTGTGTTAGTTTTGGTTGTGGCCGTTCACACTCTCTATTCCAGAGGAATTACCACCCTGTAGGGGTATGAAGCAAGGAACTCTCAGAGAGGGTTCTGCCCCTAGAGGTGCCATGGGATGGTTCCCATGGCTAAAGATACCTTAGGAATCCCCAAAAGAAATGTACTATCATCCCCAAAGGAGGCAACATGATGCGTATGAGCAAGCAGTAACAGTGACGTAGAAGCAGTAACTGGAACATAGAGTAGAGAAGAATAGTGATGGCTTGCATTGAGAGAAGGGGATCCTGTAAGGAGAGAGGGAATGGCAGGACATCCTCCACCTCCATCCAACAACGGAACCTACCTAATGAAACTAGGGGAAACAACTATGCTAACTAAGTGTTATGACCTGAGGCAACGGAGGAGAGAGAAAAAAACCCTTATGAGGAGGAAATCTCTGGGGATCCAAGGCCTAGGTCGCCTTCCCTCTAGGCTTGGGAAAATGTATTTAGTGACGGCTCTGCAGCTGCAATTTGGAAAACCCAATTAAAGGGAGGTGGAAAATATTCCAATTTGGAGGAAGGCTCTCACTCAAACCCTCTAGCGGGGAGCGTCGTGGAGGTTGCTGGAAAACTCTGCAACAATCTGAGGCATCAGGTGCAGAAGAAGAAGAACAACTGCTGAGGCACTCACCTGGCCTACCCGCCCTAAATCAAACCAGGTGAACCAGAGGCAGTTGTGGGGAGAATGCGGTGAAGGTGCCTTGCTAGGGAAACCACTAAAGTCAATGGCCAACCATTATAGTGGAACACTAGAGCCAAAGGAGATTGTTGTAACCACCCTTTACCACTAGTCTTAAATTCTACACCAGGAGCTGCTGTCACATAGCAGGCAGCTAAAGCCAAGCCCAGGGCGAGGACATTCCCAGCTATGGGCCAGGTGAGAAGGATCCCGGCCCAAGTTGGACATGCTCGATGATGTGGACTAAATGCAGAGCAAGACCATCTGCTGCAGGAACCTGCACCAGATTAGAATGGCTGGCATGCCCCAGAACTGATTGAAAGCTGCAAAGCTGGTGCACTGAATGAGCACAGCATGCTGAGATCGTAATGGGCATTGAGTGCCGAGACCTTGCGAGGACGAATGCAGATTGAGGGCAGGAGAATCCCAGGCCGAAGCCGAGGGGATGGCACTAGGCTTGAAGCAATGGTTTGCGTAAGCAAGGAGCAACTATTATGTAAGCAAATATGGACCTGATAGGTCAGTAAGCAGAAGTAGTAATAGGTGGACCTGCATAACAACTGTATAGCAATTAAGCAGCACTGAGTTAGGGGCAAGCCAGCCAGACATGACTAGCCAAATCAAGGTGACAAACTCGGAGGATTTTTCGGCGGTGAAGACAGGATTTAGAACAAAATTAATTAACCACATAGGCCACGACCCCCCCCAAACACCTCCCAGTCCTCGCCGTAGGACAAACAAGGAAGTGATGAAAGGCCAAGAACCACATGCAGATATAAAAGCTAGTTTAATAGCCTCATCAGGAGCTTCAGCTAACCTCAGAGTAAACAAGGTAGAATAGGAATGGGTGTAAACAATGCAGCAGCAGGAAGCAAGTGGGCCGGTACAGCAGTAGTTAGCAGTACAGCGTTAAAACACAGGCACTGGGTACAATAGTAATTAAAGTAAACAGTCAGCAGCAGTGGCTGAAGTTGTAGGTAACTGAAAGCAGTAGCATGAGCTCTGAGTAGGTTTGCAGTTGCAGTGCAGTAAATTGAGAGTTGTAACTGAAAGCAAGCAGAATGAGCTCTGTAGTAGCAGTATGCTAGGAGTTTTAAAAATAAAATCCCCCCCAAAAGAGGAAACCAAAACACAACAAAACAGGGAAAGGCCCCCCAAAAAACAAGAAACAAAACACAGAGAAGCACACAGCCGGAGGAAAGATACAAACCAGAAGCAGGAAAACAAACATTGAAGTCCAGCAGAGACACACAGAAACAGCAGGCGGGGGGGGGGTAGGCCCCAGCCAGCTCAGAGGACAAACCAACATAACCACCAGCTGTAAAGACAAAATGCTTCACAGTGAGGCTGAAAGGAACTGCTTATATAGCTCAGGAAGTGGGAGTGGCTGGCTGCTTGGCCACTGAATTACATGCAAGCCTTTCAATTATCTATGAGATATCAGCATCAATCCTGTAGTGGGCGGCATCACTCATTTAGAACAGTATCGGTATCAACATAATGAAGGAAGGGTATTTGGTTTGCTTTATGGCGTCATGGAAAATGAGCTGCAGCCTAATCCCTTGGATCACTTTCTTTTAATACATGCACTGGAGAAGTAAGGCAAGTGGTCAAAGGCACAGTGTCCTTATGCTCCTAGAAAACAAGCATTTGTCAATGCCGAATGTTGCTTGCTTCTATGTGCTGTTTAGGTATTTGAAAGTCATTGGAGTGCAACTATTGAAAATTTGCGAACTTACCAGCGTGCGTAGGAACTGCATAGCATGCCTTTCGTAAAACAGTCATTGTTAGGAAATTTTCACGAAATGTTCAACATAGCCATTTTAAGACCTCTGCTCATGAACAGTGTCAGTGTGATTTTGTTAATGTGTCCCATACATTGAGTTTGCACACCAACTGCGCCATTGTGCGCTACATGGGCGGAAACATATTTTGGGCAGGATGTGAAAAATGACAGCTGTACTGCTCATAAGGAGGTGTGGTAAAATGGCAATGTTGAAAATCTGGAGTGGAAATATTGAAAATTCGCAAAACTACGATCGTGCGTGGGAACTGTGCAATGCACACTCGTAAAACAGTCATTTTTAGGAATTCTTTCACCAAATTTTCAACATTGCCATTTTAAGATCTCTGCTCATGAACAGTGACACTGTGATTTTCTTAATGTGTCCCATACACTGAGTTCGCACACCGACTGCGCCATTGTGCGCTACATGGGTGGAAACATGTTTTGGGCAGGATGTGAAAAATGACAGCTGTACTGCTCATGAGGAGGTGTGGTAAAATGGCAATGTTGAAAATCTGGAGTGAAAATATTGAAAATTTGTGAACTTACGAGCCTGCATAGGAACTCTAACACACGCCAGTAAACAGTCATTTTAGAATTTTTCAGCAAATTTTCAACATAGCCATTTTAAGACCTCTGCTCATGAACAGTGTCACTGTGAGTTTTCTTAATTTGTCCCATACATTGATTCGCACCATTCGCCATTCTGCGCTACAGGCGGAAACACATTTGGGTGAGATGTGAAAAATGACAGCTGTACTACTCATAAGAAGGTGTGGTAAAATGGCAATGTTGAAAATCTGGAGTGAAAATATTGAAATTTAGTGAACTTACGAGCCTGCGTAGGAACTGCACAGCATGCTCGTAAAACAGTCATTTTTTGGAATTTTGGACCAAATTTTCAACATGGGGTTTTTGGGACCCCTTCTCATGAATGATGTCACTGTCATGGTGGTATTTGGGCCTGAAGGGTGATTTCACAGTCACTTTGCAAAATCACCCTTTGGGCCGAGCAACGCCATGACAGTGTTTATCGATCATGAAAGAATCGCTCATGTAATGATGCAAATATCCAAAATACCTCAGATATGCAATAAAGTTGAACCCCCTATCTAGCCCATTATACAGCTTACCGGCATTTCCTCAGTTGGCGGTCGGCTTTGAAAGTACTGCAGACGTGTTCCCGGTCCACAGATCGTCGCGCCAGAGTCCGGAGGTAAGTATGGGATGAGGAGGGTGTGAGGAGGCTGGGTGCGCAGTGGGTGAGTGCAGGTTGTGGGGGGGGTCGGGAGTTGCGCCGCGGGACCGTTTTTGGTTTACAGGTTTAAAAAAAAAACGTTGTGGGACCATTTGCCACGCTGGGATGGGCTCCCAGCATGGCACAAGGATGGGGGGCATTCAGCCAATGGGGGATTGGGCACCCCCATTGGCCAAAGGACTGATTGCCGCGCTGGGTGAGCTCCCAGCGTGGCACCAATACTCAGGAGACGGCGCAGCTCAGCCGGCGTTGGGCACCTCGTCGGCTACACAGTGCGTGCGAGGTGCGCGCCTGCGTTTGGGGAGCTCGCTTCTTATGATTGCTCACTGGCGTAGCTCCCACTCGGCTGCATGCCACTGGGTACATGGGCGTGGTATAGATGGCTCCAAAATAGCGTCCCAGCTTCTGAGACGCCCTGCCAGCTCACTGACTGGTTGGAGGAGGTGACACTCCTCCGAAATCTCCAATGATGGCACTATGTTTCTTGCACATGCGTGCAAGCAACATAATGAATTCAAATCTGTTATCCCTTTGCAACCGGCACTCACATAAAAATGACTGGCTGCAGTGCTTTAAGCGTGGAGTTAGAAAAAATTGGCCAACTTTTCCCAGACCCACACTGTTAATTAGTGCAACACAGACACATGTTTTTGCATTTTGTAGCTGTCTCAAGTGGCATATTGCATTTATAAAATGGCTCTCTGCTCTTATGTATTATATGTAAAGTGAACTAGTTTTATTTTTTTTTTACATAAAATCTCTTTCAGTACATTTTAAATGGCAAAATGATATACATGAAAGAGTCCCCTAAGTTTGTAGGTAATGAGGCTTTTTGCTTTGGTAATGAGATGCGGTACCTGACTGTGCATTACTAGCTTTTTAATCCATGGTCATGTGATGTCTCTCAGCCAATGAGGTTTCAGGATTTTTCCTTGCCTTTTTATAAAGGGTGATAAATGAACAACTCTGCTAAGGCATATAGGAATCTCCAACAAGTTCATTAGGAGACCAGCTCCTTGAGCTTGGTGGTAAAATCAGTTTATCAGTAGATCAGTGGGTTGCATTCTCATGTTTGGGACCAGAAGATCAAGAGGTCAAGGGTTCTAGTCCCCCACCAAGAACTCAAGTTAATACCCAGTACTGACACTACAACAACACTAGTGGGTGCTGCACTCTCAAAGTGCCATCCTTTGAATGAGACATTAAACCAATATCCCATCTGCCCATCTCTGGTGGCTATACAGGTGGAAGTTAAAGATCCCAAGTTACTTACTATAAGAGTAGGGGGATTTCCCCAGTATCCTGGACAGCATTCCCCCGTCAATCCCCCTCCCCTCAAAAAAGGGTCCAGGTAATCCCCCACTAATTTTTGCTTTATTTACTGTGTTTTACTCCACAGCCCTTGACCTGCCCTTGCAGTCACATCATTCCCCAATCCGATCACCCACTGTCTCTAGGAGTTACTGACTAACCTGATAGTGCCCCATGGTTTATCCCAATGGCAGAGCCCCCTTGGTTCCCCAGGACTGGGAAGAGTTTTGCTTAGATATTAGGTTGGCAGCTCAATGAGTAGTACAGGGTCTGCAGGGAGCTGTGGCTTCCTTCTGCCATGGTCAAGACTGTTTTTCCTCTTTATCTTGTCCCCTCCCCCAAGGTATGTCATGGGGTAGGACTGGACAGACATCCACACACTAGTGTGCTGGTGTCCCAGTCAGGAGACATCCTTTCATCCCATTGGGAATCTGCTTGCACTGCCACCTGTGGCCACTCACGTGGTGGTACAGCAGACCTCACCGATCCCTACCCCAGAGGAGAGCATTCTCTGTGATGCTTGATTCTCTCCCCCCCCCCCCAAGCTGGCTCCAAATGGCCCATGCTTGCTTCTGAACTTAGGTCACTGGCATTGTGCATGGTAGCTCAACTGCTGCACCAACAGGCCAGTCATCTACTGCTACACTACTGTCATCATAAGATATTAGCCCAAGCTCATGGTGAAACACCATATAATTACAGGTTCAAATCCTAAGTCACCTGCTATGGACATGTAAGGCAGCAGTGCTAGGGAGTGGCCAGCAGGTGGCAGATGCACCAGAACCCTTATCCAAGGATTTATAATCCCATGAAATGCCAAGCAGTGTAGAGGAACTGATCAAAACTTTTACCTTGCATAGCAGCGCAAAGTCACAAGAAAAATGTATGTTACAGTCAAGACATCATGTTCTCTGCCTCTGTCATTTCAGCATTGACTAGTGAGTGCCAGAATTAGAAAAGACAAATTTATCAGATTCTATGGGAAACTTTATTTCTCTCCCTTAAGAACTTGAGGCACAGAGGTGGAATGAATTAGAAGCATATGTTCAGAAATAAAGACTAGACAGGATGCAGCCAGAGTGAAATGGAAAGGTTCTTTTATGCACATAACTACAGATTGCAGAGAAAGCAGTGGAGAAAGACGTGTGCTTTCTCTTATAAAAATCTAAGATCCTAAAACATGTGCTACCTTGATTTTAACTAAAAATAAAATGGAAGAGTTTCCCCTAGCATAAAATCCCCCACTTTTCTAAATCCCTGAAAGAAAAAAAAATCTACAGTTTGCTAGAAACTAGGGTTGGATGAGTATTTTTGTGAAGATTTTCTTCTAAAATGTCAACATTTTTGAGAAACGATATGTTGCGTGACAATAAGCAATTTTTTTTTAAACTTACAATTCTGTGATTTTCTTGTGTGCAAAACAGTAATTTTGCTTGAAAACAGTAAATTTGGTTTGGTTTTGAGATGTGTGAAATCAGGCAAATCCTTCCAATTTTCACAATACGGTCTATTGTGTGAAAACGTTATGATTCGCCACCTGACTGGAAACCATTTGTTGTCACGAGAGCACGTATCCAGCACTGTGAATGTCCCGGAGTACCCTGCATGTGTGCAGCATGTATGGAAAAGGCACTCCGTGACTTTTCCCAGACCTCCGCATACGTGGAAGGGCTAGGAGGGTATTGTGGCTCAGGCCCTCAGTCTTGGGGCCTTGGATTACTGTAGTAAGCTTGTTAGTAGCCCTGTTAGCCACGACATAGGACAGGAGTTATTACTATGGAGGCGTAATGCATAAATATTTGTGCTGGTGAGAAATGCTAAACTGCACCATGTATGTCCTTCCTCCTGCAGGCACTATAAAATAGTACTTGTATGTATGGGGGGGTTGGATGCTCAAAATCTAATGTGTCTGCTCTTCTTCAAAATTTCATATTATCCGAGTTTGATTCTGATTCTAATCTGAGCACAAAATATTTCCCACACTGAGTATTTCAAAATTTGCATTTCAGAATCAGATTTTGGATTTCGGAAACCAAATCTGATTGAATGTGATCCAGATCTGATTGATTAGGATTTTGGATTTCAGCAACTACAGTACATCCAAAGATTAAAAATCTTAAATCTTGGATCCGATTCAGTTGTATCTGAATCTGGAAATCAGAATTTGATCATCCCTACTTGTAAGGTGTAACGTAAAGAGTCCCATTGCAAGGGACATTTTGGAAAAACCATAACTTACAGAACCATTTATTCTATATATTTTCTGCATTTAACTCCTCCCTCTTTTTAGAACTGTATACAGTAAGATGAAAACAGGATGACTGTCCCCTAGACTTAAATGCTTTCACTGCCTGTCGGAAAGCCGGTTATAATTTGTCGTTATAACCAGCTGGGTTGGTTATAATGGCAAACACTCGCCAGCTTTCTCTGCAGAAGCGCGAGACACAAACACCTGCAGAGCAAAAGTATTCAGCCACTCACGCTCTGTCAGCCACAGGTCTCCTCTCAGCTCCCTCGTTCTTTTTCAGGAAAAGCACACACACACACACATTTAAGATACTCCCTAAACCACGCTAACTTAACACTCTGCTCTTCTGTCCTCAGGCAACATGAGACCCACATCGCTCCATCTCCAATGTACAGGAACCAGATAACTATGAACACCACAGCACCAAGAGCTCTACTAACGACACCTAAACATTGACATTACAGTTTGAACTTTTCGTTAAAAAAGTTAAAATGTTCTTAGACATTAGTACTTTTCAATGTTTACCGCTTGTTCCAGACCTACAAAAACAAATAAAACCGTCATGATCTCACTTCTTTTCAAATCCTGTACATGGTAGCTGGCAAAAAAATTGAAACCAGCAATTATAAAAAAATAAAGTAATGGGGAGGTGGTTATTCATTCGAATTTTACACACACCCTCGGTGTGGGATGCCTAAATAAAACCCTTGGGCTCGCCTGGCTTATGGTGATCCCACACCTCGTGTGTGTGTAAAATTCTCGTTATAGCCACCTCCCCATACATTATTCTCTATATAATAACTGGAGGCCATTTTTCTCTTAGGAGAAGCTGGTTATAATTAGCCATTTTAAACCATGAGCATGAGCCAGCTCCTCCTCGGCCCCGCTCACGCTCAGTCACCCACGCTGCTCTCACAACTGCTGTCAGCCACCAAATGTAAATACAGTACCACATTTCCCAGTCAAGTAACAGAAAATCAAATATCAAAATATTGCGGTAAAGTGTATTTAGTTCAGATTCTCAAGATTTTGTTTGGGTCTGGTTCGTCATTGTCACAATGATATGCTCTAATGAGGTGTGGAGTTACAACTCCAAAGACTAAACTCTGCACCTCATTTGTGTATCACCATGACAACCATGAACCGGACCTCAATATCATCTTTGGAATCTGGTTTAAATACACTGCTCAGCAATCTTTTTTTTTTTTTTTTTGCTTGTTTTTTAAACTTTATTTTTCAGGTCAGCAGACAGACACATACATACACTGTACATCAGATGTCACAAAGTTGATGATCTATACATATCTGGATAAAACAGAGGCTATATACAGTTACATACGAACATACGAAATTTGCCAGCAGATAAAGGCCTAGAGGTCTATCAAGTCTGCTCGAATGTGCAGCTAGCACCCCTTATTCTGCAGCTGCCCTTCCCTTCCACCCTTCCCCTTCATTAACCCTCCCCCTTGTCCTGTCCCATCCTCGTTTGAAGCAGTCCACTGTTCTACTGCATACCACTTCTGCAGGTAAGCATTCCACCCAGCCCACCTCTCTGTAAAAAGTGTCCTCATCTCCCTCCTGAACCTTCCTCGCTCCAGTCTCATATCATGGCCCCTGTGGCCCTCCCTCCTTACTTTGAACAGCCCTCTGTACCCGTCTTGTTTATTCCTTTCATGTATTTAAAGGTTTCAATTATGTCACCCTGTCTCTCCTCTCCTCCAGTGAGTACATGTTCAACTCCTTCAACCTCCTCTCGTGTGATAAGTCCCCAGCCCTTGATCATCTTTGTAGCCCGCTGCACCCCTCCAGTAACAATGTCCCTCTTCAGATACTGGACGCCAGTACTGCACGCAGTACTCCAGGTGTGGTCTAACTAATGCCCTATACAGTGGCAGAATCACCTCCTCCCTCCTCGAGGATATACCCCTTGCAATACAACCCAGCATTTTGTTGGCCTTTGCAGCTGCCTTCCTACATTGTCCCGAGTTGTTCATTGACCCTGTAATGAGCACACCCAGATCTTCTCCTCCTCTGTCTGGGCTAGCTGCACTCCCCCTAGCTGGTAACTCCTCCTTGGGTTCTTCATCCCAAAATGCAGCACCTTGCACTTTTTGGCATTAAACTCCAGTTGCCAGGTGTCTGACCAGGTTTCAAGCTTTGCCAGATCATCCTGCAACCCCTGCCATCCCCCTAGGTCATCCACCACCACTCCAACCTTGGTATCATCAGCAAACAGACTGATCTTGCTCTTGATGTCCCATGATATGTCTGCAATGAATATCCCAAACAACACTGGTCCCAACACCGAGCCCTGTGGGACACCGCTCGTCACTGCCCTTGGGTGTGAGCGCTCCCCACCCACCACCACTCTCTGTTGCCTTCCCTGCAGCCAGTTTCCTACCCATCTCACCAGCTTTGCACCTGCCCCTGTGCCTACTACTTCCTTCCCAGCCTTCCATGTGGCATTGAGTCGAATGCCTTACTGAAGTCCAGATACAGGACATCCACTGCATGGCCTCTGTCCAGTTGCCTAGTTACCCAGTCATAGAACTCGACCAGGTTGGTTTGGCAGGATCTGCCACGTGAAGCCATGCTGTCTGCTGTCCTTAGTCCTTTGGCCTCTAGGAGGGCCACCAGCCTCTCCTTCAGGATAGTCTCCATTAGCTTACCCACGATGGATGTGAGGCTTACTGGTCTGTAGTTTCCGGTTCATCCTTGGGGCCACTCTTGTGGAGGGGGCACCACATGAGCCATCCTTCAGTCCTAGCACACCCGAATGTAGTGAGGCATTAAATAGGTCTGCCAAAGGTCTGCAAGGACCTCTGCCAGCTCCTTCATTACCCTGGGGTGGATGCCATCTGAGCCTGGCGCCTTGTCCACCCTCAGTGCCTTCAAACCTCTCGAACTCTGCCTCCATGATTTCCCCATCTGTCACCACTTCACCCCTGCTGCCATTTCTCCCACCATGGTGTCACCCCCTCTTCTCTTTAGTAAATACTGAGCAGAAATACTCATTTAGTGCTTCCTTATCGCACCCTGCTTCCACCCAACTCCCTCCTTCCTAATCCTTACTATGTGATCCTTACAGCTCCTTTTCTCCCTGATGTACTTAAAGAAGTCCTTCTCCCTCTTCTTAATGCCTTGTGCCAGCCTGAGTTTCGTAGATGCTTTGGCTCCCCTTACTGCCCTTGTCACCTCCTTCGATTCTGTCAAGTACTCCTCTCTGTCCTCCCCCCTTCCCGTTTTCTTGTACTTCCTAAAGGCAGCTCTTTTCCTTCTTACCTTTTCCATGACCTCCTTGCTCAACCAGCTCGGTTTCTTAGCCCTAGCCTTCTTGCTCTGGGCTTTGCAGCAGTTGTACCCAAACTAGTAAGTACCAGCCACTTAAATACAGTGGTGTTACCGCCCAAGTGTTGCAACAGTAAGCAAGCATGCCTAATGGTACATTATCAGTATTATTAGACTGTGAGCCTTTTCTTATACATTTCATAACCCTGATCTTATCCCAGGTAAAATCAGTCCATCACCATTCAGGTTGACTCATACTATCCATAAGTGCGGGGCAAATAGGACACATCAGGGCAATAGCACCATGACCCGAAATGGTCAATCTATGTTCAAGAGTTTTATGTGATAACGGCGATCACCATCACAGTGAAGTCACATCACCGAAAGTTTTTGGCGATGGACTCCCTGGCTCACAGCAACATGGCACCGGGGACATAGATTTTTATTGTTTATACGGGGCTGTGCCCCTGCACCCCTCCACAAGGGGTTTTGCCACGCCCCTACTTAAGGATTCTCAACTCCGGGGGTGCATGCTGGGGGTGGGTGTAAGTCGGAGAAAAAAATTGGGGCGGTAGCCAAAAAGGCACTGTGCTCAAAACCCGAACTGGGTACCACACCCACCCGGCTGCAGACCAACCCCACTGCCACGACGCAGCTCAGAGCCCACCACAGCCCACCCCTATAGCTCCTCTGTCCCCTCCCAGCCCACGCTCGGCTTGCTAGCTCCCCTCCACGAGCATAGACATATAGCGATGTCTGGTCACTATTTCACCCACCACTACCATCTGGTTGCCCAGCTTACCCAATCACCCCATCCTCAGGTGCCGCGATTATGTTGCCCTTTCGGAGATAGCCCATCAGTGATCGCCAGCATCACAAGATACCATATTCAAGAGAGTCCCAGGGCCAATCAGATGGACTGGACCTCCCAGAACCAATTGGTGTTCATTTTTTTTGTCCCCCCATTGCCACTGGGCTATTATAAGCATGGAAACAAAGCACATTTTCTGGAGCTGGAAGGACACTACTGCTTTATTCAACTGCGAGCTGTGTGAGAAATTCTATATTGCACTTGATATCTGCAACAAACGTGCACTTTTGCTTAATTCTGTGGGAGGTGAAACTAACTACCCTTGGTAATTGCTTTTTATTCACATATTTATTTAGTATTTAACCAAGAAGGGGCTTGCAAACTCTGTTTATCTTGTTAGTAACTTCAAAAGGATTTAAATACTGCATTTGGGTAGGTCCTTTGAGGTAGCTAGATTGTCTACTAGGATTTTCTGACAGTTAAACTATTTTTACATGAATTACAGGTGGCTGAGGAGTTGAAAAGAAACTTGCAAACTCTGCTTCTCTTGGAAGTAACTTCATAAGTGTTTGAATACTGCATTTTGGTTGTCCCTTGGGGTAGCTGGATTGACTACTAGGATTTTGGGACAGAAACTATTTTTAAATAATTTACTGGTGCGTAGGAGTTTGTGATAGTTAAACTATTTTTAACAAAGTTACTGGGGTTAAGGAGTGGTCATAGCAAAACCTGCAGTGTGAATTGAAACACAGACAGCCTTAGGGGGCAGGACATTGTTTTCAGACCAAACAGGTTGTATTGGAACAGGAAGGGCTACTTCATAACCATTGGTAACAAATTGCCCTGGGTGGAGATATCCAGACTAGATCAGATTACTATAAGTTACTGGAGGCTACAATTTTTAAAAGACACAAAGCACATTTTCTGGAGCTGGAAGGACACTACTGTTTTATTCAACTGCGAGCTGTGTGAGAAATTCTATATTGCACTTGATATCTGCAACAAACGTGCACTTTTGCTTAATTCTGTGGGAGGTGAAACTAACTACCCTTGGTAATTGCTTTTTAGTCACATATTTATTTAGTGTTTAACCAAGAAGGGGCTTGCAAACTCTGTTTATCTTGTTAGTAACTTCAAAAGGATTTAAATACTGCATTTGGGTAGGTCCCTGGAGGTAGCTAGATTGTTTACTAGGATTTTCTGACAGTTAAACTAATTTTACATGAATTACAGGTGGTTGTGGAGTTGAAAAAGAAACTTGCAAACTCTGCTTCTCTTGGAAGTAACTTCATAAGTGTTTGAATACTGCATTTTGGTTGTCCCTTGGGGTAGCTGGATTGACTACTAGGATTTTGGGACAGAAACTATTTTTAAATAATTTACTGGTGCGTAGGAGTTTGTGATAGTTAAAATATTTTTAACAAAGTTACTGGGGTTAAGGAGTGGTCATAGCAAAACCTGCAGTGTGAAACAGGAAAAGACAGTCTTTCAAGCAACTGAGGGAGGTGGATCTAGGTTTACGTTTGTACAATTCTTAACATTTTCAGTGCAGGAAGAGTTCACAGCACAGCTGACTTATTTTGGGGCTGACAGCTTTCAGAGCACAAACCACCAGGCCTGTTTTGGGGCTGGGGAGGATTACCTGTGTCTGACTTGGATGTGTGGATTTTTCTCTGTTTGATTAGCAGGGTATTTTCTCTGTCAAATTGTTGTGTAGGGCATCTTGCTGACAGGAAGGCACTCATTGCAGCAGTGGGTCAGAGCTTTTAGCTGATTGGTTTGTGAGGGCACAGTTTAGGCCCAACCCCTTCCCACCCCTCACCCCACCCACCCCTGGAAATAGTTCCTTTATACCTGGGGTTCTGACATCATTTCCTCAAGAGTGCAAGGTGCATATCACTTTCATGTCTCTCTAGCACACTGCACTGACAATATAACATACACATTGTATAATATAAATATATATATATATATATATTTCTATATTACAAACCAATCACACACACAAAAAAAATGTGGGGAGTAGTGCAATGTAATGGCTGTGGGGCAGCAGTGTTCCGGGAGTCTTTCTGGAGGCTGAGATGCTGCCCTATTTGCAGACAACTCTCTGCCCTGAGGGAGGAAGTTGCCCGTCTTCAGGCCACACTGGACAGTAGTAAGGGACCTTCCCCCAGGCCACACTGGATGGTAGGAAGAGAACCTCCCCCATCCAGGGAGCACCAGAGCCACCACCACTACCTCAGAGGTTGCGAAGAAAGCACAGCAGTTGGACCACAGTGGGCTCAGGGAGGGTGAGGATGGTGGAACAGAGGCACACCCAGTCAGTTGTTCCACACCGCAATCCATACACTATTCTGGGGGAGCATAGCTCCCCTATGGATGCACCTGCAGAGGAGATTAAGGAGGCTGAGGACAACTGTCACAAGGGAGGCTCACAGGAAGGAGGCAGAGGACACCACAAGAAAGAGCAGCTCCTGGTGGGGACTCAATTATTAGGGGTTAGAACTGGGGCAGGGAAAACTGAAGTAAGGTGCCTGCCTGGTGCCATGGCTTGAGAGACAGGAAGTGCATCCTCAGGATCACGAGAACAGCTGCATGGAATCTGAGCTGGACGTCATTGTCCACCTAGGGACAAATGACTTGACTAATCATGAGATTAGAGCAGTGCAGAAGGACTTTGTAGAATTGGGGAGGGGCCTAAGAACAAGTAGCACACACAATATCCTTCTCTGAGGTGCTGCCTGTCAATGGCATGAGTGAAGCGAGGGTACTTTGCACCATGCAGTTTAATGAATGGTTGAAAAATGGTGTGGGGCACGGGGTTTGGCTCATTGGGGACTGGGGTTCCACCTGAGGGACACCAGCCTATACTGGCAGGATGGTCTGCATCTGTCCAGGAAGGAACAAGTCTTTTGAGCGATCGTTTTAAAGGCTTCATTGGCAAGCTTTTAAACTAGTCAAGGGGGGAGGCACTGATAAACAGCAGGAAAATCCCACCCTCTCCCTACAAAACAGGGTACTAAATGAGAAAAAGACCGAAGTAGACAGGTAAGTGTGGGATGCTGCAAAAGAAGGTAAAGCCATCAAAAAATGGAGAGCAATGAGTACCAATGCCCATAGTCTGAGTAACAAGCTTCCTGAATTAGTGGCCTTGATGGAGGAGGAACATCTGGATATAGTGGCAGTCACAGAAACATGGTACACACAAAACCATGACTGGGACATAAACATACCAGGATACACTATCTACAGGAGGGACAGGGAAGGTAAAGAGAAGGAGTAGCTCTTTACATAAGGGAAGGAATCAAGGCAACAGAACAAAAGGGAAAACAAGGAGGAGAAGAAGCACTGTGGGTAAATTTGGAGACCGGCAATGGCACCACAATCCGCACAGGGTTGAGCATAGACTCTTCTCAGGGGAGGAAATGGACAAGAAATGATAGAAAGAATACTTAGAATGGCAGAAAAGGGAGATATTGTTGATGGGTGATCTGAATATGCCAGATGTTAACTGGAATGCAGTTGCAGCAGCCACTTCAAAGAGTGGGGTTATTCTAGATGCCCTACAAGGGGCATGCCTTAGACAACTAGTATTGGAGCCCACTCGAGAGGAGCAATCTTAGACCTGGTTCTCTCAAATGGAGATGAAGAGAGATCACAGATGTAGAAGTGGGTAGCCATCTGGGAACTAGCGACCATCGAACAGTATGGTTCACAATAAACACAGCAATAGAGTCAAGCCATACAAAGGCAAAAGTAGGAGGGCTGACTTTGCCAAAATGGGTGAGTGCCTAAGGAATGCACTAGCAAATGGGCAGGAAGGAAGGGCGGAAGAACAATGGGGAATAATAAAAACTGCCATCACAGAGGTAACAAGCCTTTGTGTGAAGCAAATTAACAAAACGAAACGATGTAAGAAACCACTATGGTTCTCAAAGGAAGTGGCAGTGAAGGTTCAAGAGAAAAGAAAGCATTCAGGAAGTACAAGGAATCACAGAAGGAGCAGGACAGGGAACTGTATCAGTTAAAGCAAAAGAAGCTGGGAAGGCAGTCAGAACAGCAAAGGCCCAAACCGGGAAAAGATGGCCAACTCTGTTAAGAGGGGATAAAACCTTTATAGGTACATCAGGGAGTGAAGGAAGACCAAGGAGGGCTAGTGAGGCTTAATAAAGAGGAGAGAGGTGGGCAGAGGGTGACTGTGAAAAGGCAGAGATACTAAACAAATATTTTTGCTCAGTATTTACAAAGGAAGTGGGGGAGGTACCTAAAACAAACCGTAGAAACACTCTGGATACAGAAGTTGATACCAGCCCATTTACAGAAGAAAGGGTTCTGAAAGAACTCTTAAAACTGAAGGTGGACAAAGCAATGGGGCCTGATGGGATTCATCCCAGAATTCTAAAAGAACTAAGGGTAGAACTAGTGACACCACTGACTACCCTCTTTAACAAATCATGGGAGGATGGGTGGTACCGAGGACTGGAGAAGGGCAGATGTGATTCCCTTCACAAAAGTGGGAGCAAGGCAGAAGCAGAAAACTACAGACCTGTTAGTTTAACCTCAGTGGTAGGAAAATGATGGAATCACTTCTGAAGGAAAGAATTGTTGAGTATCTAGAGGCCAGAGGGCTCAGGACCCAAGGCAGCATGGATTCAAGCGGAAGGTCATGCCAGACAAATCTGATAGATTTCTTTGACTGGGTGACTAAAGTAGTAGATCAGGGAGGGGCTGTGGACATGGCCTACCTAGACTTCAGCAAGGCATTTGACACAGTCCCACACAAAAGATTAATATACAAGTTAGCCAGCCTGGGAGTGGGTCCCAAGATGACAGCCTGGGTAAAGAATTGGCTGGAGAATAGGACACAGAAAGTAATAGTAAATGGAGTCCACTCTGAAGAAAGGGGGGTTACTAGTGGGGTACTACAGGGTTCAGTATTAGGACCGGTCCTCTTCAATGTCTTTATAAGCGATATTGCAGAGGGACTGGAAGGAAAAGTATGTCTCTTTGCAGATGACACAAAGATCTGCAACAGAGTTGATGCACAAGGTGGGGTGGAAAGGATGAGAAGGGACTTGGCAAGGTTAGAGGAATGGTCAAATGTATGGCAGCTTAGATTCAATGCTAAGAAGTGCAAGGTAATGCACCTGGGAAACAAAAACCCAGGGGAAGAGTACACAATGGGGGGTGAGATACTAACAACAACAAAATGGAAAGGGACCTGGGGTAGTCATATCAGATGACCTAAAGGTGGGCAAGCAATGTGAGAGGGCAGCAAGGAGGGCTGGGGGGATACTGGGATGCATAGGGAGAGGCATCACCAGCAGAAAACAGGAAGTTATCCCTCTGTACAGACAGTTGGTGAGACCCCATCTGGAGTACTCCGTGCAGTTCTGGAGACCCAATCTCCGCAAGGATATAGACAGGATGGAGGCTGTCCAGAGGAGGGCAACTAAAATGGTGCAGGGCCTGCACCGGAAGACATATGAAGAGAGACTTAAGGAGCTGAATATGTATAGCCTCGAGGAAAGGAGAGAGAGGGGGACATGATAGAAACTTTCAAGTATCTCAAGGGAATCAACAAAGTCCAAGAGGGTAGCATCTTTCAAAAAAAGAGGTGTGCAAGAACAAGGGGCACAATGTGAAGATAGAAGGGGCGGCTCAGAGGTAATTTAAGGAGTATTTTCTCACAGAGGTTGTGGATGCATGGAATGGCCTTCCGGAGGAGGTTGTGGAGTCAAAAACAGTGGTGGAATTCAAGCATGCATGGGACAGTCATAAGGCAATTCTAGGGGGTGGGGGTAGGAAGAAGTAGGCTGCTGGTTAACTAGGATCTGCAGCTTATCCAATAGGTAGGGAAATGGGCAGACTGGGTGGGCCAAGCAGTCCTTATCTGCCGTCAAAATCTATGTTTCTATGTTGCTATGAAACCAGGCCTCTGGTAATACCCGCTCCAATGGACCACATGCCTTCATGAACTTATCTTCTCTGTTATTTGCCTTATACTGAGTATGCTGTAATTTTATGCAGTGCAACAGCTTGTTTTCCCATTCAGCGGTGGTAGGCACTGAATCTGCTCCCCAGTGACTGGCCAGGGCTTGTTTCCCCACCATCATTGCGAGAGACCATAGAAGGTGGTCTAGTCCCTTAACCCCTGGATCTGTCAGGAAGGCCTAGCAAGACCTCACTCATACCAACTTCCTGGTTGACACACAATACTCTCTGCATTAGGCCACTGACACTGCACTAAAGTCCATGGTCCTAGGGCAGCCCCACATCAAATGTGTAAGAAAGTGCCTGGAGATGCTTTACATTGTGGACAAAGGTCCGAGGCTGAGGGATCTATCTATGTATTGTAATGCATTGCCCTTTATCTGTTATTAACCAATCATGTCATACCCTACGTAGAGTCATTCTCCAGTCCCCCTCTGTCAGGACCCCCCCCCCCATATCCCTATCCTTAAGTTTGTCTAGGGACAGAGGCAGGCAACCCAAAAAGGTTTTATAACAATCTGCGAGTGGTTTAGGATTTCCCCCTACCGCATGTGCCTCTCAACACTTCTTCCAATGGAGATCTGCAAAGTGGAAGCAGAGTCAGCTCTCCTTCCTGGCTCTGATGTGACAGCAATCGGTGTCTAACTTGAAGTGTGCGAAGAGTTGGGATGGGTGCAGGCCATATCTTCTGGACAGGATTTGGTAAGAGTGAGTGGTGTCCTGGTCTACCAAGTGGGAGATACAATGCAGTCCCACCCCATCCCAAGCTTTTAATGCCCAGGCCACCGAGTCGGGGTCCCTCCTCTACTCCCATTGGGCCTGTGCTATGGATGCATCCAGAGAACTAGTGGATGGATAGCCCAGCATTTGGTGGGCCACAAGGAACACACTCACTGTAGTTCTGATAAATGGATTTGCTATATGCTTAACTATTTTCCTTTTTAGGACCACCGCAAAATAAGAGTATGTCAGAGGGATGGAATCGGCAGAGATCTCCATCCCTGTCCATGTCCTGTGGTCTGGGGAGTCCTGTAATAGATCAACTATGGGGGAGATTTGGGCAGCTAGGTAGTACAAATACAAGTTGGAAAGACCCAGTCCCCCTTCACTCACCGGCCTCCACAAAATGTCCTGCCTAATTTGGGGTCTCCTTCCTCGCCCCCCCGAGCAGGCTAGTAATACCCCTTTCAATGATTTAAAGTAATGTTTGGGGACCCAAACCAGAAGAGTCTGGAATAGGTATAGGCACTGCGGCAGTATGTACATTTTGACGATGTTTACCTGTTCTATTAGGGTGAGGGGCAAGCTTCTCCACCTGTCACACTCCCCTTGTATTTGCATCAACAATGGTTTGTAATTTATCTCACAAACAGCGGTGAGCTTCTTGGGGAGATATATACCCAAATATTTAAGAAACGTCACCGGGGAAAGAGTAAAATTCTGAATGGTGAGGGGGATACGGTCCCACCAAAGGGCAGCCATTCACATTTTGACCAATTCATTTTACGACTAGACAGGGGGCCATATTCTTCAAATAAAGTTGTGAGGGCCAGTATAGATAGCATTGGTTCTTTCAGGAACAACAGAATATCATCTGCAAACAGGGAGATCACCTGGTTCTGGTCTCACAGGGTGTGCCTACAGGTGTGTGCTTACAGATTACTGCTGTAGTCTTCTGATTCAAATTGTCTTTTGCAAGGTATATCTTCTGTTACTGCTTTATTTTTCTCTGTAGCAAAGTGTTTCTTACAGGGTATATCTTCTGAGAAATTATTACAGGTGGTGCTTTACAGTTTTATCTATCATTAGGATAAGCTTTCAGGGCTACTGCATTTGTTGCTGGCTGATTGTTTCTGCTCTTACCTCCTTGTTTCTTTCGTCCATGGTTCTTCTTTTTTGGCAGGGAAAGGGCCCAGCCACCCACCCACCCAATCCCCAACCACCCCACACTGCACTCCTTTTATAGGGTAGCACAGTTGTGACATTTCCTGTAGCAAAGCAGGAAGGGGCAGATCGGAGGGGTAGCCACACAGTGACCTCATTTACAGGGGCACTAGTAATTTAACTTGTTATAACAAATTATACAAAAACAAACAAACAAAACACAAAATCAAACTTTTTCATTTTCTTCCTTCTTATTATTCTGACCAGGTTATAAACCCAGCAACTTATCTGGAATGGATATCATTAACTGCAGGTACTGCAGAACACTTTTCAGAAAGGCAGTTTTAGAAGATTTAGGACACTGTCCTACATACTGGGCTTTTGGAGATCTAAGGGCTCAGCTCCAGGCAGCATGGGCAGAGATTACGCACTCAAATTGTTTATTCAAGAGGAAATGTATTATAACAACTGCCCGCCATTTCCCCAACATCCAACAGAAGCACCTCGACCACAGAGGGTAGCTGGTGCAGGAGGTTGGCAGGTGGTTAGGAGGGGCAAATCGGGTGCCCCATCACTTGGTGCTTTCCAACATATCACCTCCCCAAACCATATAAAAACTACAAACAGGTATCTGTCTCTATCTCTGAAATCAAACAAAGGGGCAGAGGACACTGCAGAGCAGGACACTGCAGCACAGAAGCTAGCACAACAAAACTCACCCATAACAGGAACCAAAACAAAACAAGCATTTGTCAATGCTGAATGTTGATTGCGCTGGTGTGTTGAGCTCGCACACTGCCCCTCTGTCACTCGCTCAGTCTGTTCTCCCGGTGCTGCAGGCTGCTGTTTTGTACTGGGCTCCTGCCTGCATTGGCACCTTGTTCTGCCCACTAAGAAATCTGCAGCTGTCCCAACAGAGCTGCGTCGAGGTGGCTTACTACCCCTCTCTCACTCTCACATTCTGTTTCTCCTGGCACTGCAGGCTGCCCTTTTGTACTGGGCTCCAGCCTCTGTTGGTGGCTTTATCTGCCCACAGAGAAATCTGCAGCAGTCTCAACACAGGTCTGTTGAGCCTGCTGAGTCCCCTTCTCTCACTCACTCGTTCCGTTTCTGCTGGCGCTGCAGGCTGCCCTTTTGTACTGGGCTCCTGCCTGTGTTGGCACCTCTTTCTGCCCACAAAGAAATCCACAGCTGTCCCGACAGAGCTCCATTGAGGGCGCTCACTCCCCCTGTGTCACTCGCGCATTCTGGTTTTCCTGCCACTGCAGGCTGCCATTTTGTACTGGGCCCCTGCATGCATTGCTGCCTTTTTTCTGCCCACAAACAAATCTGCAGCAGTCCCAACAGAGCTCCGTTGAGCTCACTCAGTCCCCCTCCCTTATTCGCTCATTCTGTGTCTCCTGCCACTGCAGGCTGCCCTTTTGTACTGGGCTCCTGCCTGCACTGGTGGCTTGTTCTGGCCAGAAAGAAATCTGAAGCAGTCCTGACACAGCTCCATTGAGCTTGCTCACTCCTTGTCTCACTCACTCATTCCGTTTCTGCCTGCGCTGCAAGCTGGCCTTTTGTACTGGACTCCTGCCTGTGTTGCCGCATTTTCTGCCCACAAAGAAATCCACAGCAATCACAATAGAGCTCCGTTGAGCTCGCTCACTACCGCTCTGTCACTCACTCGTTCTGTTTCTCTTGGTGCGGCAGGCTGCGCTTGTGTACGGGGCTGCTGGCTGCGTTGGCACCTTTGTCTGTCCACAAATAAATCCGCAGCTGTACCGACAAAGCTCCATTGAGGTCACTCAGTCTCCCTCTGTCACGTGCTCATTCTGCTTGTCATGGAGCTGCAAGTGGCCCTTTTGTACGGGGCTCCTGCCTGCATTGGCACCTTTTTCTGCCAACAAAGAAATCCACAGCAATCCTGATAGAGCTCCATTGAGCTCACTCAGTCCCCCTGCCTCACTCACTCGTACTGTTTCTCCCACTGCTGCAGGCTGGCCTTTTGTAGTGGGCCCCTGCCTGCATTGATGCCTTTTTCTGCCCAAAAAGAAATCCACAGCAGTCCTGATAGAGCTCCGTTGAGCTCACTCAGTCCCCCTGTCTCACTCACTCGTACTGTTTCTCCCACCGCTGCAGGCTGGCCTTTTGTAGTGGGCCCCTGCCTGCATTGATGCCTTTTTCTGCCCAAAAAGAAATCTGCAGCAGCCCTGACAGCGCTCTGGTGAGTTCGCTCACTCCCCCTCCCGCACTCACTCTCTCGTTCTGTTTCTCCCAGTGCTGCAGGCTGCCCTTTTGTACTGGCCTCTGGTGTTGGGGCCTTTTTCTGCCCACAAACGAATCCGGAGCAGTCCTGACAGAGCTCAGTTGAGCTCGGTCACTCACCCCTCTCACTCGTTCCATCTTAATCTATCTCAAACACTGATGTCCCACAGTGACCATGCTATTCTCCGTCAGGAGTTGAAAAACATATTTTATCCAGGATGTGAAAAATGACAGCGGTACTGTTCATAAGGAGGTGTGAAAAAATGCCACTGTTGAAAATGTGGCGTGAAAATATTACAAATTTGCGAAGTTACAAGGGTGTGTGGAAACAGTTGAATGCACGCTTGTAACACGGTCACGTTATGGAGTTTTGACACCAGATTTCCAACATGGTGATTTTAGGACCTCTGCTCATGAACAGTGCCACTGTCATTTTCTTAATCTGTCCCGAACACTGATTTCCCACAGCGACCGTGTTATTCTGTTCCGCAACTGTGAAACCACATTTCACTCAGGATGTGAAAAATGACAGCTGTACTGCTCATAAGGAGGTGTGAAAAATTGCCATTGTTGAAAATGTGGCATGACAATATTACGAATCTGCAAAGTTACAAGGGTGTGTGGAAAGTGCGCAACGCACACTTGTAACACAGTCATTTGATGGGCTATCATCACCAAATTTTCAACATAGGCATTTTAGGACCTCTGCTCATGAACAGTATCAATGTCATTTTATTACTCCGTCCCAGTCAGTGATTTCCCACAGCGACCGCTCTATTCTGCGCCGGAACTGCGAAAACACATTTTGGCCAGGATGGGAAAAATGACAGCTACACTTTTCATAAGTAGGTGTGGGAAAATGGCAATGTTGAAAATCTGGAGTGAAAATATTATACATTCGTGAAGTTACGAGTGTGCGTGCAAACTGCTCAATGCACGCTTGTAACACAGTCATTTTATGGAGTATCGTTATCAAATTTTCAACATAGCCATTTCAGGACCTCTACTCCTGAACATTATCACTGTCATTTTCTTAATCTGTTCTGAACACTGATTTCTGACAGCGACCGCGCTATTCTGCGCCGGAAGTACGAAAACACATTTCCACTAGGATGTGAACAATGACATCTGTACTGTTCACAAGAAGGTGTGACAAAATGCGAATGTTGAAATCTGGCCTCAAAATTTTGCAAATTCACGAGGTTACGAGCGTATGTAGCAACTGTGCAGCACACGCTCATAAAACAGTCATTTTTGGGATTTTTCCCACCAAATTTGCAACATAGGCTTTTTGAGAGCCCACCTCATGAACACTGGCACTGTCATTTCATTAATCGGCCCCCAAAGGTGATTCCGCGCAGTGACCACAAAATCACTTTTCGGGGCCGAATAGCACCATGACAGTTGAAGCATTCATGAGGAGGGGTCCCAAAAACCCCATGTTGAAAATTTGGTGAAAAAATTCAATAAAATGCCTGAGATATGCAGCAAAGTTGAAAAAACCCTATTCACTTCATTATACAGCTTACTGGCATTTCCTCAGTTCGCGGTCGGCTTTGAAGAGTGCAGACATGTTCCCGGTCCACCGAAGATCATCGCGCTGGACTCCGGAGGTAAGTATGGGGTGAGGGGTGGGGAGGCAGGGTGCGAGTGGGTGGCGCTGGTTGTGGGAGGAGGTCTGGGAGACTATGAGGACCATTTTTTTTTTACAGGTTAAAAAAAAAAAAGACAACACAGGATGCTTTTACCTTCACAGGGGCATTTGGCATGCTTGGTGGGCTCCTAGTGTGGCCACTGGAGTCTCGCTTTTGGGAGGTCTGTAGCCTACGGGGATTGGGCACCCGCGTCGGCAAGTAACAAAGAGGGGATCCTTTCTGCCGATGGGGATTGGGCACCCGTCCGCAACAGCAAGGGGAGAATAATCTTTCTGCCGACGGGATTGGGCACCCTGTCGGCAGACACTGAAACGGGGGGGCACATTATGCCGATGGGGAGTGGGCTTCCCTCGGCAGATAAACATTGTGGGGGGGGGTTATATTGTTTGTGAACAGGGTGGCAACCCGCCGCTATGTTCACAAACAATATCAGGCTTGCTAGATCTGCCCTGCAATGACGGGTCGCTCCCTCATTGCAGCAGATGGCATACACTGCAATGACGAGATTGCAACGGCTGATTTGTCACAAGTTGGTGCGAACATTCCAAACTTGTGTCACCAGCGCCTGCAACGGCATTGGGGGAAGCGGGACAAGCCTTTGCAAGCTGTGGGGGCACTGGCCACAACAATGCTGTGCCACCACAGCCTGCTTCTCAGCAAGCTGTGCCAATATGTTTCTTGTGCTGCATGCAGTCAACATAAAAAGGAAATCCAAAAAGATTCTGATCATAGAAGACTCCATGATTCGGGGAGTTGATACCGATCTCCAGACAGGGGTAATGGTCAGATGTCTCCCAGGTACATCAGGGTGGAGAGACACTGACCACATTGCTAAAATTGTTCAGGAAGCAGGAGAAAACATTGACATCCTGGTACACATAGGGACTAACAATCTTGCCAGTTGGTCAGTTGTGGAGGCCAAGGAACACCTGACCAGGCTGGGTGACAAACTATCATTCATTTAGTCTGGCATCTCCTCCTTTGAGATCCTGCCAGTCTGAGAGAGGGGGACAGATGGATGGAAGGTCAGAGAAGGGGGGAGATAGGGGAGCTAAACATGTGGCTTAAGGGCTGGTGCCAGGAAAAAGGACACAAATTTGTAGGGAACTGGCAACAGTTTTGGGAGCTAAAGTTCTTTAAATTTGATGGACTGCATCTGACTAAGGAGGGAGTCAGTGCATTGGGGCAGAAGTTTGACGTCCTTGCAGAATATTTAAACTAGCAAATGGGAGAGAGGGGTGCAGCACCCCATACGTTGAATGGGAAGAACACCCTCCCCTCAGCTAGTGGTCAAACAGGAGTTCAGCATGTTTGTAGTTCATTTGCATCACCAGGTAAAGAAAAAGGTCTGGCTCCCCATATGATGCACAGGGGAAATGCTGGACCTCGCCCAACAACTAAGACACCAAAATCTGGCCAATGGAAAATCACGTACACAAATGCTCACAGTCTGGGAAACAAGATCCCAGACCTGCAGGCAATAATGAGAGAGGCTAAACTGGACATAGTAGCCATTAGTGAGACATGGTTTACCAGTAACCACACTTGGGAGACTTCAGTTCCTGGCTATGTACTGTTCAGAAGAGACCGAGGTGCAAAAAGGGGGGGTGGAGTGGCCCTTTATGTCAATGAAAATATCAAAGCTGCAGAAATTCAGAATACACATAAGGAGTCAGAAGAACTGTGGGTCACCCTGGAAACAGGAAATGGGACAGCCATACAAACTGGGGTTGTGTACAGGCCTCCAGACCAGAGGGAGGACATAGACACATTACTATTAGAAGATATACAAAACATGACAGCAAAAGGTGAGGTTCTGATAATGGGAGACTTCAACATGCCAGATACAGATTGGTCAGTGCCAGCAGGAACATCTGCCAGAACAAGACACATGGTGGATTCCCTGCAGGAGGAGGGCCTCAAACAACTGGTACAACAACCCACAAGAGACAGGACTATCCTAGATCTAGTACTGACTAACAGGGAAAGGATCACAGATCTTCAGGTAGAAGGTCACCTGGGTGCCAGTGACCATCACATGGTATGGTTCAATTTGGCCACTAGAACAAAATCATCCCATTCCAAGGCAAAAATATGGGACTTCAGAGGAGCTGACTTTGATAAGATGGCCAACAGAGTTAAGCTAACCCTGGCAAAAAGAAATACAGGTGAGGGGGTACAGGCAAAGTGGGCATGCATTAAAGATGCAATACTTGAAGCAACATCCCATTGTGTTAGTGAGAAAAGGAAGTGCAAAGGAAGAAGGAAACCACTTTGGTTCTCAAACACAGTAGCAGAAAAGGTCAGAGCCAAAAGGCTGGCCTTCAGGAAATATAAGGGAACGCAGCTGGATGGAGATAGGGAGGCATACCAAACTTCCCTAAGGGAAGCAGGGAAGGCAGTAAGGCTGGCAAAGGTCCAAACTGAGGAAATACTAGCACGAACAGTAAAAGAAGGTGACAAGACTTTCTACAGATACATTAGTGAAGGAGAAAGTCCACAGGGAGTATTGCTAAGATCAAAGGGGATAAGGGAGCGTGTGAGGAGGAGGACCACGTAGAAGCATCTATCCTAAATAGATAATTCTGCTCAGTATTTACTGAAAAGAAGGTACGGCAGGGCCCACAGTTCAGCACCATGGACACGGGGGGGGGAGGGAGGTATGCGCTAGTCCCTTCACAAAAGAAAGGTTCCTACAAGAGCTCGATAAGCTCAGGGTGGACAAGGCAATGGGACCTGATGGTATACATCCCAGGGTACTAAAGGAGCTAAGGGTGGAACTAGCAGAGCCATTATCATAACTGTTTAGTAAGTCTCTGAGCACAGGAGAGGTCCCAGAAGACTGGAGAAGGGCTCATGTGATCCCGCTCCACAAGAGTGGTAACAGGGAGGAGGCAGGGAACTACAGACCAGTCAGTCTTACCTCAGTAGTGGGCAAGATTGTGGAGACACTCCTTAAGGAAAGGACAGTGTAACACCTGGAATCCATAGGAGCACAGGATCCAAGACAGCATGGGTTTACAAAAGGAAGATTCTGTCAAAATAATCTCATAGATTTCTTTGACTGGGTAACCAGAGTGGTGGACCAAGGGGGAGCAGTTGATGTTGCTTACCTTGACTTCAGCAAAGCTTTCAATACTGTTTCACATAGAAGATTGATTAATAAGCTGGGTAGGCTCAGGGTGGGTCAAACATTGGTCAACTGGGTGGCAAACTGGTTGATGGGCAGAAAACAGAGAGTGGTGGTAAATGGTATACAGTCAGAAGAGATGCAAGTCACAAGTGGGATACCTCAGGGATCAGTCCTGGGTCCAGTCCTCTTCAATATCTTCATCAGTGACATTGCAGATGAACTGGAGGGTAAGGTTTGTCTGTTTGCAGATGACACCAAGATCTGCAACAGAGTAGATGATCCAGATGGGGTGGGCAGAATGAGAAGAGATCTGGATAAACTAGTAAAATGGTTGGAAGAGTGGCAAATGGGGTTTAACGTAAAGAAGTGCAAAATCATGCACATAGGGAAGAGAAACCCTGAAGCCACCTATAGGCTGGGAGGGGAGTTGCTGGCAGTCACAAGGGAAGAAAGAGACTTGGGCGTCATCATCACCGATGACCTGAAATCATCCAAGCAGATCACTAAAGTAGTAGGTAAGGCTGGAGGGATGTTGGGGTGTATCAGTAGGGGTATCACAAGTCGGAAGAGGGAGGTAATAATCGCTCTTTACAAGACACTGGTTAGGCCCCATCTGGAGTACTGCATGCAGTACTGGAGGCCACACCTTCACAAGGACATTAACCAAACTGAGGCAGTCCAGAGAAGGGCAACCAAAATGGTGCAGGGACTGCATCAGAAAACATAAGAGGACAGAGTAACTGAGCTCAGTATGTATACCCTAGAGCAAAGGAGGGAGAAAGGTGATGTGATTGAAACATTCAAACACCTTAAGTGCATTAACAAGGTGAAATAGTCTAACATGTTTCAATATAAGAAAAATAGCAGGACAAGAGGACACAGCATGAGATTAGAGGGAGGCCGATTAAGGGGTAATGTGAGGAAGTTATTTTACACAGAAAGGGTGGTGGATGCATGGAACGGCCTACCTTAGGAAGTGGTGGATACGAATACCGTGCAGGGCTTCAAACAGGCATGGGATAGGCATAAGGGAGCAATACAGATGAGTATGAATAGATAGGCCATTGACAGAGCAAAGGCCAATGGCACATTCATAAGGTGGAAAAGAAATGGAGACTGGATGGGCCTATGGTCCTTATCTGCCGTCAACCTCTATGTTTCTGCGTTTCTCCTTTGGTGTAACCTTGTATCTGTGGGTGATTCCGTATAGCAGAGGCCAGCACTTCCATTGTTAGTATATACAGCAAGGGTGACAGGGAACAACCCTGTCTCATGCCCCTGGTGAGAGGGAAGGGGCAGATAGATTCTCATTCATGAGAATTTGCGCCTGAGGAGAGGTATATAGTGTCTGTATCCAGAAACATAACCTTGGTCCCAGGTTGAAATGCTTCAGGGCGGCAAACATGAAGGCCTATTCCACCCTATCAAAGGCCTTGTCTGTGTCAAGTGCAAAGAGGCCTCTATTGTCCCCTCCCCTGCCTGACCATCCATGCAAGATATTCAACATCCTATGGATATTGTGTTTCACTTGTCTTTCTTTGAGGAAACTACATTGATCCTGGTGAATCAGTGCTGGTAGTATACCCTCCAGCCTGGTAGCTATTATTTTGGGTATGATTTTGCAGTCCACATCGAGGAGAGAAATAGAATGGTAAGATCCACATTTGGAGGGATCCTTACCAGGCTTCAGGGGGACCATGATGGTAGCAGGTTGCAAGGAATGTGGGAGCACTCCTCCCTCTAGTGACTCCTACACCATTAACATGAGAATATCTTGGATGTCACTCCAAAATATTTTATAGAACACCATGGGAATTCCATCCAGCCCCGGGGGCCCTTCCCATGTTAGAGTTCCATATGGCCTCTTTTAACTCTGAACAGGTAACGGGACAGTCAAGCTCCTCACTCTTCTCTGTTTCCAGGGACATCAGAGGGACACCATTGAGGAAACTGTCTGGATCTGCATCCTTAGGAACTTCGGAGGTGTATAAAGTTTCATAGAAGGACTTAAATATCTCATTAATGATTAGTAGGTCTGAGGTTTTGCACACCCTGGCTATCTTCCATGGCCAGAATCACTCTCTCTCTGCCGCTTGTTTTTTCACCTTCCATGCCAACCATTTTCCTGCCCTGTCCCCTTTGAAGTAATTCCCTGCCCCCCAGCTTTTATGATATCCCTTTCTACACAGTGGGCCGACAACTGGGCCAATCTTCCCTTTAAAACCCTCAGCGATCCCTCCTTGTCTGACTCTCTGCCCACCATCCTTTCCCTTTCCAAGGCCTGGGTTTACTCCATAACAGCCTCCTCCTCTTTCAGCACCTCCCTCTGCTGGTGAGCAGCAAAAGCTATTGTGACCTTTCTAAGATATGCCTTTAATGCTTTCCATGTGGTAGATACTATTGCATCCCCCACCCTGTGTGTCAGAAACTCCAGTATATTTTTGGAGATGTATGTCTTAAAGGCCTGAGAGGTTAACAGGGTGGGATCCAACCTCCACTGTCTATTGGGAGGGGGTCACTGGCCCAAACTTAGAGAAAATTCTAGTGGTGCATGTTCAGATATACATATCTGACCATACTCGGCTGATAAAAGGGATCTAAGTATGTTCGGGGAGACTAAAAAGTAATCTAATCTGGTGTATAATTTATGCATATGTGAGTAGAAAGAATATTCCTTGTTGTGAGGGTGGGTATGTCTCCAAACCTCCGGCAATGCACTGTCACTGGCCACTTCTTTGAGTGCTGACGAGCTCCTCAGCAGGGGCCTTCTCCCTCCCCTGAATGGTCCAAACTACGGTCCCAATATGTGTTAAAGTCCCCTTCTGGCCATCTGTGTGCCGGTTCGAGTGTGCCCATCAGCAGGGCACCAAACTCCCTGATTCGCCACCCTTCCCGAGGTCCACCCCCCAGAGTTAGAATCTATAATTGGGGTAGTGCTGCCTATTACTGCAAGCGGGATTCAAACTCAACCCTGGTGCCCTAATGATGGGCACACTCGGATGGGCGCCATCCAATGGTGGAACTGTTAAAGTCTCCCCCATAATGATATTGTTTTGAAAGGGTGCTAACACCACTGACAGATGATGAAATAATTCAGGGTCATCAATATTTGGACCATACACTGACACTAGTGTAAATCTATTGCCTTCGATAGTGACGTCCCCTATTAAGTATCTACCCTGGGGTCAGAGACTACACCATGCACTTCTGCCCTTAGGTGAGGTCTTAGCCATATCGCCACTCCTCTCACTCTGGATGTGAAGGGAGAGACCAAGAGAGTACCCCCCAGCCTACTTGCCTCTTCCTTCGTTAAATGAATTTCTTGTAAGGAATTAATGTCAACTCTTTGTTTCTTTAAGTAGCTCCAGATTCTTTTTCTTTTAACCACTGTTTTCAATCCCCTAACATTCCAAGTTATGCATTTTAGAGAGCCCATTTTAATACCTTTGAATATGTGAAAGCAAATAAAATCATGTTTTTTGAAATGGCTTTGCTTACAGCGCCGTGTGCTGTCCGCTGCTTTTTTGTTTTAACCAACCTGTTTAAACTTTTACAACATACTTGAAAAACCTGAACCATTAACTTACTAAAACTTTTAGAACTTCCCTCATTAAACTGCCTCCCACATTTAATCTGTCCCTTAACACTACCCCCCCCCCCATTTCTCCAATCCCACTTAATATACACTAGCAAAAAATAAAATAAAATCCTGGACATGAGTTATCTAATCCCCCTTCCGACTTCCTGTTTTCGGACTTCTTCCCAGAACCCACTACTCCTTGTGGTTGAGCCGGGGGACCCATCCTTCATTCACTAAGTGTACTAGGTTCAACTGTTATTCCTTGGTGCCACTATTGTCTAGTGACGATAAGGAGTAGGGCATAGGGCAGAGGAGGCCCCCATGGATCTTCCACATGCAAGACTCATGATCAGTTGTTGAGACTACTCCAATCACAGGCAGCCCTCCTTTTCAAATTACTCCTGTGGAGCATACACCCCTCTGTTGGGTCGTGAGGTTCCGGTGATCCCCCTGACTGGGGTCCCCTTTACAACCACCACGTTACCCAAAATGCATTTCTCTGATTACCCCATTAATTGCTCTAACTGCCAAGTTCTATAGTAGGGTGAACTCTCCCATCCAAAAATGTCTAGCCACCTGGAAAGCGGGCCCCAATACAGCAATGCCCCCCCACCCCCCAGAAATGTGTTCACATCCCAAAGTTATTGGCTAGTCTAAAGGAACATTTTGAACACCATCGATGTTTATACAAATGTTAAAGTTTTCACTACCCAAGCTGCCTAACAATAAAACCCTTGCATTCTATGGCAGTGAGTGGTTAGTGCAACACCGCATATTTTGCCAAATTTCAACCTGTGGTAAACACAAAGTAAGAGGGCATTTCATTCTGCCAATGTTATGCTAAACCATTACTGCATTTCATGATGAAGGTAAATAAAGGAGCAAAATAGTCAGAGAAGTTTATGCACTTCTCCCTGCATATAATAGTCTCTTTAAACAAGGCTCTTCCGCCTCGGTGCCTTTAAGCCAGATCGTGCTTTTAGGCCTGGAGAATAGTGTTTCAGTTAGTTAAGGCCAGAAGAAAAGGCCTGGATTGCACAAGAGAGAAAAATTCCTGCTTATAATGCCACATTATCAGACCCCAATTCAACAGTAACAATCCTTTCAGGGTTCAGTACAGTTCCACTCGCAAATGAAAGGAATTAAGTGTGAAGGAAAGAGCTTAAAATACTCAATGCTCATTTTGTGAAACTTTTATGGGGACCAAACGCTCAATACTCATTTAAACTTTTCTGATTTCTGGCTTGGTAGGAGCACCTTGTATACGTTTCATGAAAACTATGGACAGGAAGTTAGTCCTTCACAGTCCTCTGCGCCACGTATAGTGGTGATAGGCAGAGCCTGTCTTGATTGCCTCCCCTTTCAGCAATTTAGGAAACGGGTAACTTCAAGCAGCCTACCAGAGCCCATATCGGGGATGGGGCTGTCCCAGCCCATCCATTATAGGCTGGAGAAAACTCCATTATGGACCATGGACTAAGCAAAAGTAAAGCCCCCTCATCTCCTCTGGCTCCCACGCCCACTTCAGTCCCTCAAGCCATATGTATGTACAGTGCCTTGTCGGACTGACTCAGATGCTGCTGGAATGAGAGCCGATTTCTTGTTCTTTCTGCTTCAGGTCCTGGGTAACAAAAGCCATCACCGCTCCTGGATCTGTGAAGGCCTTGGCCTCATGGTTCTGTGGCCTGATTATTAAATGTTCTGGGTAGACCATGGTGAATGGGCAATTTATCTCATGCAATTTTTTTCTTGACTACATTGAAAGCCTGTCATTCCATTTGAAGTTTCTTCGAGTAGTTAGGGAAAATGCTCACTTGCTTCCCCTTCACTGTGATGGTGTCCAACCTCCGGGCAGCATCCAGCACTGTTTGGCGGTCCTGATAGCGAAGAAATTTAATAATTAAGTGATGGCGATGCTCCTCCGGCCCTGGGCACCACCCCAGAGACTGATGAGCCCTCTGGATCTCCAGTGTGCCAGCTGCTGAGAGCTTGAGTGTCTTAGTGAGCCAGGGCCCTATAAAGGTCCCGCAATTCATCCCCTCTGTACTCTTGGGCAGCCCTACCACCCGAACATTACATCACCTTTCATGATTCTCGTGATCATCCAAAGTAGCTTTCAGGTATTCTGTTTCTTTGAGGACTGCTTGTAACGAGGTATCAAGTCTGGAATGGGATTCTTCCTGTGCACTGTCCCCATGCTCTAGTTTGCTCTACCTGCTCAAGTGACTCAACAGTGTTCCCCAGAGTATTAACTGTCTGTTGCAGGTGAGTGAGTTGGGCTCCAATGTTTTCTAAGCCTGCCCGCATTTGATGGGTAAGATCGAACTTTAAAGCTTGAATGAAGTTCTCTATGTCACCGGGCGATGCTTGTTGTGGGTCAGAGCCGGCGGCAGCATGCTGCATCTTGTGCTGAATATCAGGAGCGGCTGCTCGATTGTGTGGAGGAACCAGGCCTGATGATCTGCTAGTTGCAGCCGGTTGGAAATGCAGGTAGGCTTGCTTTTTCTTTGATTTTTTTAAGAGCAGCCATAAAGAGAACTACGTTTAATCACTTGGAATCTGATAACGGATGGCACCAATAAAATGTGGATGGGCCCAGAGCTCTGCAGCTAAGCGTCCATCCTTCTCCTCGGCTTGGCCATGCCCCCTGCTCAGCAATCTTTTCATACTTCTTTTTCTGATATTTGATCATCTACCATTAGTAGAGTTAACTGTTTTCTCCAGCCTTCAGTACCTGCCATTTGCAATGAAGAAATGATGCCCTTGCTGTTCTCTAAGACTAAGTTAAATCTGGTTGGAGAAAAAACTTCTCCTAGCAATTACTTAAAACAACACATGGGGGTCTGATTTGATTTGATTTTTATTTGAATACGGGTAAGTACACTGGGATACAATCCCTTTTACAGGTACGACCCGTGGTCAATCAAAAATACGTACAGAACACCATAGAACAAAATACTACATGGTACAAAAACATAATTAAATATGAATATAAATTCCATGCCTACATATTAATGTTGATTTAAAAACTCTAATACAATTCTATCTGTTGTGCAAAATCCATATCGCAGAGACTGTAGTTCGACAACTAATTCATTCAATCAGAAAATATATCAATCTAGATGACATCTACACCGAGACAAATTCATAAAGTGTGATTTCAAGGCTGTGGTAAATGACCCATAGCTACCCATACCTCTAATGTATACTGGAATATCATTCCATACTTTAGGTGCACAGTAAGCAAACAAGTGCTGTCCTCTAGAGGTATACATAAAAGGAATTTTTAGCATAGTAGGATCTCCAGATGATCTAGTATGTGATTTAAAATCAGAAATCACAAGCTGATTTTTCAATGTTAAAGGTACCCCTGTTTGATGTGTTTTATAAACAAATTTGGACAATACGAGCTTATGATGGTATTCAACTGATAACCATCCAAGATTCTCCAATATGGTACAGTGATGTACATTATTAGGTGTTGTTAGTGCAAATCTTCCTATTTTGTGCAATAATACCAATTTCTGACTTAATATATTACAAGAAGCATTATTCACCACTATTGAGGCATAATTCAAAATAGGCAACAGACACTGATTAGCTATTGCCAGGCGCGTCTCATCTGTCAAAAAAATGCGCAGCTTATATAATAAAGTAATCTTGGAAGGTATTTTAGATGTAATAGCATGCATATGTGACTCATATATCAATGCTGAGTTTAAAACTATCCCCAAATACTTGAAACTGTTTACACTTTCATATAAAACCCCATCCAATGACTCTACTTGTAAACTAGAACCAATAGCTTTTAACTTAACTGGGGTACCAAATACCATGATTTTAGTTTTTTGCTTATTAAGTAGTAATTTATTATTTATCAGCCATTTTTGCATTGATTTAAGTTCCCTAGACAGTTACATTAAGCTCTGATAATGTTCTCCCTTGACTTAAGACAACAGCATCGTCTGCATACATAACAACATGTGCATCCTCGATAGATGAAATAACTGAATCTAAAAAGATGGAAAATAAAATTGGCCCCAGTATGGAGCCTTGTGGGACTCCACACTTTACCAAAGCCTTATCAGATAAACTACTTCCAATCTTTACCATTTGAAACCTATTAGAAAGGTAGTTTGATACCCATGATATTACTGGAGTCCCCACCCCTATGTGTGTAAGTCTCTCAACTAGGAGGGAATGATCCACTAAATCAAATGCCTTGGTCAAGTCCACGAACGCAGCCCCAGTCAGGCATCCCCCATCATGCCCTCGTGGACCGCGCTCGTGAACTCGACCAAGGCACTCTCAACACCCCTCCCCTTCCTAAAACCATGCTGACATTGTGATTATAGACCATGTGTTTCCACGTAGTCAGACAGTTGCCCAAAAACAATCTTTTCCAGTAGTTTAGATAAAGCCGACAGAATGGAGATTGGTCTATAATTTATAAATTCACTGGTTGAACTTGTCTTATGAATTGGAATTACGTAAGAGTGTTTCCACAGGTCAGGTACTTCTCCCAAACAAAAAGATTAAAAATCAGGCTGACAGGGTATGTAACTCTGCTGAAGCTAAATGTAGCAATTTAGGAGACAGACCATCGACGCCACAAGATTTGTCTTTCTTAAGTTGTTTTAGAACTTTAAACACTTCTGAGAGTATGACTGCCTTTAAATACAATTTTGGATTACCCACACGGCCCCCTATGTTATTGTCAATTGAACCCGGTCTATATTGAGCTCTATAGTGATCCAAGTCAGTAAACGAAACATTACATTCATTTGCCACTGTCAGAGGATCTGTTAGTTTTTCACCACACTTATTCATGTGAAACTTTGATTCAGATCGAGGATCAATCATATTATTAATAGTTTTCCAAAATTTTGCACAATTTGTCAGTCCCGCAGTCTGCTATTGCCTCAAATATTGAGCCTTAGCTTTCTTAATCTCAGCCTTACATCTGTTTCTTAAACACCTGTAGTTCTGTAAATTAACAGCTGTTTGATTTTTCATATAGTGTTTCCACAATTTATCCCGTTCTTTCATTAATTTAAATAGAGAAGGTGTTAACCATTTAGATTCTTTACCTCTGACACATCTTCTAATAAATGGAGCACACATATCCAGTACCCTGGTAAATTCTGTAATAAAGTAATGCAAAGCACAGTTAACGTCAGGTACTGATTCAAGAAAAGACCAAGCTGCATTCTGTAGGCCATCCCTAAATCCAGAAACATCAAAACCTGAGTGCAAAACTCAAATTTAATGCACACCCTCAATGTGGGATGCTTTGATAAACCCCTTGGGCTTTACTCTTGGGGGTTTATGTAGTATCCCACACCTCGGGCATGCATTAAATTCTCATTATGCACTTACCCCCATACATATTTCTATATATATCTGTTTCTACAGTAACAGTGTGGGATGTCACAAGCACACTATTATGACATCAGAGGATGGATATTCAAAACTTTGCCTGGACGCAAATTCTAGTTTGCCCACGCAAAGTTTTGTGCAGATTACCTGTATTCAAAAGCACGGTTAGCACAGGCAAACAGGATTTGCACCCAGGCAAATGGTGGAGGGGGGTACAATGCAAATTGAGGGGTGGGGACCTGATTATTGGCATAGTCTGATATTCAGAGTATTCACACTGCACAAGGGAGTTTTGCATAGTCCCCTTGCACAGCGCAAATACCACCAACCTAAACCACGACTTACTCCCACGCAACCCTAGCAGTTGGTGGAGGAAGTGCAGCAGCCTCCCCTCTCGCGCTGGTCCCAAGAAAAAAATATAGTGTTCCTAGTGTCCAATGACCCCTCCCCCCACCCACACGCATGCCAGATGTCCCATACAGAATTCCCCAGTGTCCAGTGGTCCCTCCCCCACCCATGCCAGGTAGTTGGACATCCTTTTTGTGGTGTCCAGTGGTCCCTGCTCCCACCTGATGTCAACCCAATGTACAATAATAATATTCCCTGGTGTCTAGTGGTCCCTCCCCCCCACACAATGCCTGTTCAATGTACAATAATAATGTTCCCCTGGTGTCCAGTGGTCCCTCCCCCCACCCACACCCATGCCTGGTAGTCGGACACCCATTTGTGGTGCCCAGTGGTCTCTCCCCCATCCAATGTCCGCCCAATGGACAAGAGTAATATTCCCTGTTGCCTTGTGGTCTGTCCCTCCCTCCACCTGATCCCCATCCAATATGACAGTGAAAATGCCTTTTGCAAGGAAGTCTCCCCCCCCACAACAAAGCCCCAGCCCCTTTCCCTAGCAGTGACCTGCGTCCCCATCACAGCCTGTCCCTCGGTGGTGGTAAGTGGCCCCCCCACATGTGGCACTGACAACCCACTCCTTCGGCCCCCCTTACCTGACTATCGGTGCCATGGCCATTGGACAGCGAGTGACACAACCCTCCACACACCACCTTGGCCACCCACCATCTAAAAGGAACAGGATGTGCGCAGTTTATTTATAGGGCAAGCACACTATAAATAAACTACATGCTCCCTGCTCCTGTCAGACGGCAGCAGCAGAGATGGTGTGTGGAGGGCTGTGTCACTCGCTGTCCAGTGATCATGGCACCAATAGTCAGGTAAGGGGGACCAGGGGGGTGGGTTGTCAGTGCCATGGGAGGCCACTTACCACCACCAAAGAATGGGCTGGGGGGGGCACAGATCACTGTTAGTGAACAAGGCTGGGGATTTGTTGGAGGAGGGATTTCCTTGCAAAAGGCAATTTCACTGTCATATCAGACGGGGACCGAATGGGGGGAGGGACCACTAGATACCACAGAATATTATCCTTGCACATTGGATGGACATCAGGTGGGTGCAGGGACCACTGGACACCATGAAACAGGTGTCTGACTACCAGGCATGGGTGCTGGTGGGGGGAGGGACCATTAGACACCAGGGAATATTATTCTTGTACATTGGGAAGGCACTGAGTGTGGGGAAGGAGCACCGGACACAACAAAATGGGTGTCTGACTACTGGACATAGGTGCGGTTGGGGGGAGTGACCACTGGACACCAGGGAATTATGTATGGGATCTACGGGGTAGCATCAAAGGGAAGGGTGAACCACTAGTACTAGGGATAGTTACTCTGGGACTGGGCAATTGAGGGGGGAGGTGCCATGCAAACCAGCCTTGCTCACCATGCAAATGAGCCCATAATGGCATGCAAATGGCCCTTAGGACCCTGCATGTCCAATGGGCTCATTTGCATGGGTCCGTTAGAATATCGGAAATTTAGTGTGGGTGCTAGCCATTGTGGTGCCCTACTTTGGGAGCCATGTCTGTGCAATGCTAAGTGACATCATGCTGGGCCAACATGACCCTATATTCACTGAATAGCACCGGTGTGCTAGTCCACTGAATATAGCATCTTCGGGCACCCGAGCTATCACTAGGTGGAGTGCAAATTGTTGTGCTCCCCTTTACGTGTTTTTGAATATTGGGCCCCAGGTATGAAAACAAACAAACAAAAAACCCAGCAAGAGTAAATTGTCTAGGCACAGTGATCTCATTTTCAAATAGGGATGGGAGAACCACCAAAAGTTCTAAGGTTCTGATAAGCCAAGAAAAGTTCTGATAGTGGTCCAAGCCTTATTAGAACTTTCAGATCCTTTCATTCTAAAGTACAAAAACTGTTTTATCCATCCTTATCCACCGATATGCTACTTGCAGTGAAGGGAAAGGACTCAAAACAACTTGGATTCGTACTACAGTAAATCTAAGTAGTGTCATAAATAAGGGGATATACAATGGACTGACTCAAAATATGTAATTTATTTTCACGTGTGAGAGAGCAGGACCATAACTCACGAATGGCAGAGCCACAAGTGAATTAGGAAAGACCTGCAAATGAGGATAAACTGCATATTCTGAGTCAGATCATCACATGTTTGGTTTACACAACATCAGGTTACTAGTGATAGCTTTTAAATCTGCTGTTAGTATGAAGATTTAACGGCTTCTCTTTGATTTCAACTGCTGGCTTCAGTGCTACACAGAATAACTGTGATGTCATCAACATTGTGAAAGCTGCTCTTTGATTGGCTCAGCATAAATTATGACATACTCAACTTTCAAGATAATATTATCTTGCTGCATTGGATAAATATAACACTTTTTATCTTGCTATTTATAAACACATGTATAAAGCTAGCTAGTACACCTTGTGTAACGCTACCATAAGTAGGACTGCTTAAAGAGCTGCTGATATGTTCCGGTGAACTTTAAAGAGCAGCTGACACCTTCAAGACAACTTTAACAAACCGTAATATTTAGACACAGTCCAACTTGTATTTCCCATTAGTTCTGTATATCTCCTCCCCATTATTTATTACTGAGGTCATTTGTATGAAAACAGGAAAATTTCTGCTCCTGAAGAGTTCAGACTGGAGTTCATACTGGAAGAATAAGAAAGTCAGAAGGCATAGCCCATATAGTTTTTCTCCACAATTCAGTGGTAGTGACAATCGCCACCAACTTCGTCAAGGAACTTATCCAATCTTTAAATCTTTAAAAAAAAACTTTCCACTTCTACCACCTCTCGAGATAGTCCATTCCACATCCTTATTGCTCTACACTTAAAGTCCTTCCTTCTTTGTTCAGTCCTACTCAATTCCTCTCTCAGTTGCCTATCATGCCTTCTCAATTGATGTTTTTTTCCTTAAACACCAATCCCAACTCAGATCTAAGATCCTCATCTTTCAGGAACTCATATAATACCAATAATTCCCCCCTTGCCCTTCTACTCTCCAATGACCACAATCCCAACCTTTCCAATCTGTCCTCATATGACTTACCCTCACAACCCGAAATCAATCTAGTAAGGGATCTCTGTGGTCTTTCCATTAATTTAATATCCTTCACCAGTAATGGGCTGGCCACAGTAGAGAGAAATAATCCAAAACAGGCCTAACCAGAGACCTGTACAATGGCATTAACACCTCTCTACATCTTGAATGAAAACCTCTCCTTATGCAACCCACAACGTGCATGGCTTTATTTGATGCTCGTCTACTATTGACCCCCATTCCTTAAATCATTTTGGACATAAATTCCCAAATCTTTCTCACATTCGGACACCCTAAGCTTCAGATCATGCATATAGTAGGTCTGTTTAATATTGTGTCTACCTAAATGCATGATTATGCATTTGTCCTTATTGAAGGTCATCCCATTCTTTCTTGCCCAATTTGCAATATAGATTAAATCCTGCCCAAATATGAGTCTCTCATTGAACGTATCCACTACAGCTCCTATTTTAACATTGTCAGCAAATTTTATTAACTTGCTTTTACTAGATAGTTTCAAATCGCTTATAAAAATACAGAACCACAGTGGGCCCAACACCGACCCCTGGGGAACACCACTCCACACACCCCTTGGTTCAGATAGATGTCCCTGTACCTTTACCTGATGCTGCCTATTTTCAGCCACTGTTCAACCCATCTTACAATGATCCTATCTATCTCCATATCAATAAGTTTTTTTATTATTTTGTAATGTGGAACTGTATCAAAAGGTCGACTGAAATCAAGCATTACCACATCCACATTTTTTCCATCATCAACACATTTGCTGACATACTCATCAAATGTTAATAGGTTTGTTTCACACGACCTATTGGGCATAAAGCCATGCTGATTCTTATCTATAATACCCTTACTTAACATACTTTCATAGATAGCCTCACTCAGTACCCCTTCTATAACCTTCCCAACCACCGAGGTCAAGCTCACCGGTCGATAATTTGCCACTTCACTCCTTATCCCTTTCTTGTCTATTGGCACCATGTGTGCCAACCTCTACCCCTCAAGCACCACACCCTCCTTCAAAGATTTTTGTCCCAATTTAGTAATAATAGGTATCAAAACATCACCCAACTCCTTCAAAAAGTGTGGGTGGATGCCATCTGGTCCTGCTGCCTTATCCACCTTCAGTCTCATTACTCTTTTTAACACCCTCTCCTCAGTTATAGTTTGAGGATCTTGATTACATATACCTATATTACACTCACCCATGCCATCAGTATTTTTCCTAAATATAGCCCCAAAACATCTAGCACATTCATTTGCCATATCTATAGGCTCAGACATCATCACTTCATTAATAGTCAATGGTCCTACTGTACTTCTTTCTCCCTTACTACCATTCACATAGGCATAAAAGCTTTTTTTATCTTTATTTATGGCTAATCTAAACTCAAGCTGTCTTTTTGCATTTCTTATTTCCTTTTTTATCTCCTCAATATTTTTTTATACCCATTCTTGGATATTTCTGAATTATTAGTCTTCATTTTCTTAAACATTACTTTCTGTTTCCTACGCAATTTTATTATTGTTCTATTCAGCCATGGTGGCGTCTTGCCCTTGTGATTATAGACCTTCCTACTCAGAATATGAGTTTTTATCCTATTAAATATATCCAAAAATAATTTCCATGCTTCTTCCATACATAAACCTTCCATTCTACCTTCCCAATTCATACTATTTAATTTTTCTCTTATTGCTTCATAATTACCTTTATGATAGAGAAACTGAACTGTATCTCCCTTAACTGGTTTAAGTAACCAGTCCATCATAAACATAATGGACTTATGGTCACTATTAACTAATTGTGATTGGATACTGATCCCCTGTATTACCTCAGGTATATTGGTGAGGATAACATCTAAAATATTACTACCTCTTGTAGCCTCCCTTATGCATTGTTTAACTCCCCCTGCCATCAGTTCTTCCTGGACCCTACATGCTAAATTATTACCAGACTGTTTTTTTTCCCACTCAGTAGTGGGCATATTCAAATCCCCCATAAGAATAATATTTGTCGTCTCAGCCTGATTAGCAATATTCTTAATATAGGCTTCAGTTTCCTCCATACCAATATCAGGTGACGTATAGAAAACTGAAATTCTACATCTGTTCTTGCTGCTTTCTCCCTACCTGAAGTCATAGAGCACTGCTTGTGACCTCACAGTTACTCCCATGGCAAGAGACTGTGATGTCACAACAGAGGAATATGACTTGGAGTAGGGAGTAAGTTATAGAGGCAGATGAACTCAAAATAAAACTAAGGGACAACGATCATATATTCATATACATTTCCTTAGTAATAAATTATGGGGAAGATAAATATATAAAATAGAAATGGAATGCAAGCAGAATTGTACCTTATTATTATTATGTCTTTTAAAGTTTTCTTTGAGGCATCAGTAGCTCTTTAATACAAGCTGGCTGGTATACTGTCACTACGGTGACGACTTTACCATGTCCAGCACTACAGTGACAGCAGCGTCAGGTCATTGTAGTGTCGGCGTAGGACCTCAGCACTGCTTTCTGGGGGTATTGCACCCTCCTCCCTGAAGCAACTCCGACTGGGAGTTGATTAATTAAGTAGCAGGGGGTGCATGGGGCAGACCCCCCCACAAAGGGGTTCAGAGGGCAAAGCCCCCCAATGAAAACACAGTCTGAAGTGACTCCCTTTATGCCGACCGCAAATGCGGTCGACATAAAGGAACTGCTGTAATGTTGGTTGACAATGAAATCGTCGACCGACGGTCGTAGATCCAAGCTGGCTCACTGGGTCATTTCTCCACCTCCAGCTTCCTTACTCTGTCTTTCCACTACCACTACCAGTCTTCTGTCTCGATAAAGACCTGCTGAAGATTATATTCAGCTCCAAAAGCAATGATCTGAATATGATCAGAACCTGAAAAAAAGCTCTAATAAGGTTCTTTTACAATAAATAGTACATGTTCTGGAAGGTTCTGAATTTACTAGATCTGTTTTCTTCTACTCCTTTTCTTAAATTAATGTACATAGTTACTGACCTGTATTTACTTATTTACTTAGTTGAACTTAATCAGAACTTATCAATGTCAGTGGCTCAGTAGGTAACACACTCACCTCTGAGGCCGGGAGATCAGAGGGCTGTGGATTCAGTTCCCACACCTGGCACTTGGGTTAATATCCCAGTAGTGACACTGTGGTGCAGCATTAGAGGGAGCTGCTGCACTTCTGAGGTGCCGTCTTTCAGATTAGACGTTAAACCGAGGTCCCATCTGCCTCAATTGGTGGTAGTTTAGGTGGATGGTAAAGATCCCATGGCACTTATTCAAAAGAGTAGGGGGAATTTATTAGAGAAAGGGCTACATTACATCAACAAATATTCCACCATCATTCAAAGAACACATCTTTAATGTAATACATCAACTATTAATCAAACAAAATAAAAAACACATACACACCTTCAGATATATAAATTGTGAATACAGTATTCAGACATAAGACATTATTTCCTCGTTACCTTTGCAACCAGCTATCACAATGTACCCATAGTGCTTTATTCTTCGCTTTATCATACATAATACTGTCCTTGCTGGCTAAAGAATTAATAGATAAATGAACGTTTATGCACATTTCTTCATATGTAATTGTTCTCTGTTGTGTGATTAAACAACATCTCGATTGCCATATATAATACCTTATAACTGCCAGAGCTACATATAAGGTTTCACAGTTATATTTATCCCATCCTCTTCCCATACTTCTCAAGCGTCCCTCATTACGAGGGACATCCCTCACTTTGCCCCTTAAAATTGCTCTGTCTCTCATCCATCCCTCAAGGAAAAGGTGCTGCCCACACAGAGAATGTGCTATAAATTCAGATTTTAAAGCAAAAACTCTTAATATTCTAAAATACTAAATCCCAAATAAACTTTGTACAAGTAAACACTATGGTTTTCACAGTGTTCGGAGCTTGTGTCTCCATGTTTGAGGATGTGTCCCTCATTCTGAGGGTCTGTGTCCCTCATTGTCCCTCATTTTGAGTGTCCAAAAATGTCCATGTCCCTCATTTCAGTGGCAAAAAGTTGAGAGGCATGCCTCTTCCTAATACTCTCTAAAATAAAGTGTCATATATGATTGAACCAAAGAGAGGCTCCTGCCAATGATCTGCAAAAACATTCCAAAAAACATTTACATAATGACAATCCAGAAATAAATATTGTTGGGTTTCTAGCAGTTGAACACATGCTTCTCTAGGGCAATATCTCTCCTTCTCTCTTCTGCCGAGACCCTCCTAGGGCTCCCAGATCTTTCCCCGCTCGAACCGCGGCCACCAGGTGGTCGGCGCTACAGAAGCCGACGCCCGAGACCACAAGGCCGGATACAGCTCACTGAGAGATACGGCAAAGCTGCAAACCAATCGGAGCATGAGCACCTTTTGCCAGGCTCACTCCGATTGGTCCCTTTACTTCACCTGTTCTTCCCTATCTAGTAGAGCGAAAAGGCACAATTTTACTAGCAAACCAGACTGAAATCTAATTACCTAGACTGTTTTATTACCTAATCTGTTTAGAACTTGTTAAACTTACATTGAAAAAGCTGTTTTTACCTTGCTAAAGTTAGTTAAATGTTAGAGTGATTACAGCCCTTCCTTGACTTGGTACTGCAGCCAGACTCCCAGGCGCCAAGGAAATCGCCCCTATTCAATTGTAAATTTTCTTGTCACTGGCTAGTGAGACCCTTTTGTCCTTCACCAGTACTAATTTGTCTCCTCTCTCCTTCCCTCTTCAGCCAAGACCCTCCTAGGGCTCCCAGGTCTTCCGCCACTCGAACTGCGGCCAGCAGGCGGTTGGCGCTACAGAAGCCGACATCGGAGACCACAAGGCCGGATACAGCTCACTGGGAGGTACGGCAAAGCCACAAATTTTCGCCCACCTGCCCATTCCCACTCCTGGCCCATTTTTTATATAGATCATCTTGCTCCGCCCCTTATTGCTATTGGCTCTCTACTGTCTACCCTTCCTTCTTTGCCCATTCCTATTGATCTATTGTTTAATCTACCCTGCTAAGGCAAGGGACACCGCCTCAGACTAGCTACCTAAACTAACCCAAGGAACTCTTCTCCTTCTCCAGGAGCGCTACCTGCCTACCTACACTAATTACCATGGTATTATGCTTCCAGTTCCTTATTGCTGTATGTACTCTGCCTATACTAGGGAATCCATTAGACTGGACCTACTCTAGTGTGGAAACACGTCCTGAGTCCATACAATGTTCACACATCAGGCATTTACTCAGCTCCTGAAATACTTCTGTACCTTTTTACCCTTACCTATTCGGGTGGCATAGCAGGTGTGCACCAAGCAGCCAAACTTCAGCTGAAAGGTACCAGCTACCTCCCCACAGTAATAATACATTGTGGTACCTCACAGCAAGGGTTCTATGCTACGTGATGCTAGGCCAATATAAGACTAATAACATGTCCATGCATATCTACCCAGACACTACATCTACCCGGAAAAAGTCAAACATTTTCAAAACTTCCCTTGTGGTCCTAAGAAAACTTTTACTTCTGCCACTACTATGTTCAGGTAACATAGAGCTCAATCCTGGACCCATGATCGACATCACCTCTCCATCAGAACTCTCTAAAATAAAAGGAATTAGCTTTATGCATGTTAATGTATGCAGCCTTCTAAAAAAATTCTCCTCCATCCAAGCCTGGATCTCCCACACTGACCCTGATGTGCTTGGTATTTCAGAGTCTTGGCTATGGCCAGCCACACCTGGCTTGGAGGTTGGAATACCTAACTACCTACTATTCACAACTGACAGACAAACCAGGGGTTGCGGAGTCGTCATCTATATCAAGGACAAATTCTCAGTCTCTATACTTGATTCCTCCTCATATGCTGGCACTTATGATTGCTTATCCCTAAAAATTGAAATTACTCCTGCATCAGCCATTCGAATCACCGGCTGCCATAGGCCACCCACAGCTGGACTCCACCTCCTGACTTACTTATCTTCCATGCTGGACTCCAGCAACCTAGAAACTATAATACTGGGAGACCTTAATTGCGACTGACTATACAGCACCTTACTACCTCTCAAATCCCTCTGTGACTCCCATGGACTCTCATAGCTTATTAATGAACCAACACGAATTAATAAGAAAAACCCAGCAAATAGTACCCTTCTAGATGTCCTATTAGTAAACAAACTGCACCTCTACTCACATGCTGGCATCTTCCATGCCGACGTCAGCGACCACAGATTTATTGCTGGAGTGAGAACAAACCATATGCCCAAAACTACCTCGAAATTCTGTACTAAGAGATCAAAGCGTAACTTCAATCCACATGCCTATGCCAGTGATCTTATGGACTCCCCTCTCTGGCAGAGTTTCTACCTCTCCAAACTAGTGAACGATGCATATACCATATTCCAAGAAATATTAACGCATGCCCTCAACACCCATGCTCCACTGGTCAAAACTCGCATAAAGCCCAGAACTTATCGCTGGTTTACCCCAGAACTTAAAGCTGCATTGCTAAAGAGGGACAAACTGTGGAAAACCGCTCATAAATCACAACTCCCCAAAGACTGGTGTCTTTTCAGAGCTGCCAGGAACTCCAGTACAAGGTTAATTAGAGAGACCAAGTCCAAATTCTATCGTACAGAGCTAGATGCCACCTCAACTTGCCCAACCAAATTCTGGTCCACAATAAAAGACCTCTCTAGTCACATGTCAGGAAGCGCACTCCCCTCTAAACTCTCCTCTAACAATGTCCTTTTCAGCGACAAAAAGGAAATTTTGCAAGCATTTAACAACCACTTCACCTCAGCTGGACTAGCTTTCGATAACTCACCTGCCTGCAACCTGCACTCTCAGAAGCCTGCACTGACACCTGAACCAAATCTAACAAATGCTACCTTCTCCTTCTCTCCTGCTACTCTGAAAGAAGTCGAAGAGTTACTCCTTCACATGGATACCAAGAAAAGTGCAGGGGCAGATTTGTTAGACCCCTACTTCATAAAGGTGGCCTGGCATGTCCTGGCAGTGCCCATTATGCATTTGTTCAACTTATCACTATCCCAGGGGATTCTCCCTAATGTATGGAAAACTGCCCACATTATTCCGTTATTTAAATCTGAGGATCCCTGCAATTTAAACAACTACAGGCCAATTTCATTACTCCCTATACTATCTCAACTATTAGAAAAAATAGTGAATGCACAGCTACGAGCCTTCTTGGAAAACTCAAACTTCCTAAATCCGTTACAGTCAGGCTTTCGATCAAAACACAGTACAGTTACGGCATTGGCCAAGGTAACAAATGATTGGCAAAACGACCTTGAAAACAAAAAATTTGTCTGCGCTGTCTTCCTTGACCTAAGCAAGGCCTTCGACACTGTCGATCACTCCCTACTCTTATCCTCTTTAAAAGCTCTAAGTCTAGACTCTACTTCCCTTGGATGGTTGCAGGACTACCTCACGAACAGGCTCCGACAGGTTAAAGCAGATGGGGAGCTATCACTCTCTAAACCGTTAGTAAGAGGCGTCCCCCAAGGCTCCATCCTGGGCCCAATACTCTTCACCATATACATCAGCAGCATAGACCTTGGCATAAAAAAAGCCAGTATCCACCTGTTCATGGATGACACAGTCCTATACCTAAGTCAATCAACCCCAGAGACTGTCTGCATAGATCTGCAACATAACTTCGACATCCTACAACACCAGCTACTTAATAAAAAGCTACTCCTTAATGCTAAAAAAAAAAACAAGGCAATGATCCTTTCCCCTGGCAACACTCAGCCATACCCATCTATTGGCACTTTACCCCCATCACCACCTTACTGGGGGAAGGTATACGGTTAAAATCGGGCAACCGCAATAGCGCGACTCATTATAATGCGTACATAATAGCGCTTGCTAAAAAAGAGCTATCACACACAGTCGCGGTAAATAATAGCGGTAAATGCTGCCTTTCAATAGAAGCGCTGTCACATAAAGTCGCTGTAAATAATGCTGCCTTTCAATAAATTTAATACAGACAACATTTGCTGGCTACCTAGAAAACATGCTGCCTTCCGGCCCCCCGCCGTAAAATAATAAGTCTTGCCTTCAGAAGAAAACATTTGCTGGCTACATAAATACACTAATACAAATACAAATTGGCACAGTTATGTTTTTTTTTTTTTTTAAAGAAAAATAAACATCCATAACAATTTTCATATCCTCATCATTTCTTCAAACAATGCTGCCATCTAGCGTGCTAAGTTTGAAACTAATAAAGGTTCACAGCAAAAGTGCAATTCCAGATTCGACCAGCAAAAGTGCTGAAAATGTCAGAGACTGCTCGCTTTGTCAGAAGTCAAAAGGGTGATGAACTTGCTCTTCTAAATGGGTTTCTATACTGGCGAGAAAGATCAACACCTTCAAAGTCCTACTACAAGTGTCTGGAATATGATAAAGGCCATTGTATCGCAAGGCTTCACCTTAATGGTGATGTTGTTTTAAAGACAATAGGTGAACATAATCATGTCCCAGATCCTGCAGTGGTTCGTGTCAAGGAAGCCACGGCAGGAATGAAAGAACGAGCTGCCACATGCACTGAGACAACACACCATATTGTTGCCGGTGCAGTTGCCGCAATGTCACCATCTGTTGCTTCCCAGCTACCAGCAATTTCATTGGTAAAATACACAGTACGGAGAATTTGAAGGACTGCTGCTTGCCCTCCTCCTGAGCCCTGTGATGCAGCGTCGTTTATCCTGATGCCAGAACTGTGTGTCACACTGAAAAATGAAAAATTTATTTTATTTGATTCTGGTCCGACCCAAGACAGAATCCTACTTTTTTCAACATCTCAGGACTTGCTGCATTTGAAAAACAGTGAACATTGGTTTGCAGATGGCACATTCAAGTGCTGTCCTCACATATTTCAACAACTGTATAGCATTCATGCCATACGAAATAACTCGGTCATACCCATGGTGTACATACTAATGGCAAACCATACCGCGGTTTCATATAACCGTGTCTTTATAGAGCTTCTTAATTTGTGCCCTTGCTCGCGTCCCAATACCATTCTGCTTGACTTTGAACTAACTGCAATCAAAGCGTTTAAAAATTATTTCCCTACTGCCAAAATCAGGGGCTGCTTCTTTCACATGTGCCAGGCATACTGGTGAAAAGTGCAGAAACATAGTGCTGTCTGTGCTCAGTATATTTCTGACCCAGGGTTTGCCTTACACATGCGCCTCCTTCCTGCTCTTGCATATGTTCCCCCACATGATGTCATTTAATCGTTTTAAGAGATAAACACCATGGACTTTTTCCTAACTAGTGGTGACTTACTCACATCTATCATGGACTATTTTGAAGACACATGGTTGGGGAGACCTTTGGCAAGAGAGGGGCACAGATGACCAATGTTCGACATAAAAATATGGAACTGTTTTGAAGCAGTCGAGGACGGCATACCTAGAACAACTAACTCAGTAGAAGCATGGCACTGCAAGTTTAATCATTTTGTCGGTGCAACGCATCCTTCAATTTGGAAGTTTCTGCAATGCCTTAAGGAGGAGCAACATTTGAGCACAATGTTGATTGAGCAACTCATTGCAGAAACTGCTGTCACAGAAAACAAGAAAAAGTACAAAGATACTGTGAAGCGTATTTCTGTGATTGTTTCCGAATATGAGTTGTGTCCCAGGGTTGAATATCTACGCGGCATAGCCTACAACTGCTAAACCACTGTTGCACCCCAGTTGCCCACCAGTTGTGTGCTGACGATTGTAAAATTAGTTTGTCTGAATAAAGTTGCTAAACCACTTTTGCCCCACACTTGCCCACTTGACCATCACTTGTGTGCTGATGAATTTAAAACTAAATAAAGATTACCTGCAAACAAGCAACTGTGTGTTCTTTCGAACGTGGGATAGCGTGGCATAGTACAGTAGAGGACAGGAAGGAACTAATGAAATGGGAAGGGGGAACAGTCTTGTTGTAGGACGTAGACTGGTGTTCACTAGACATCATTCCCCATCATTCTCCATACATGGCTATTGCTGTTGCTTTCCCCCATAATATTGATGTAAGTAAAAGAAATTGTATTTTATTTTGATCATTTGCTTGCGCTGCAGTAGATTGCTATTGTTGCTAACACGCTGAATTGTTGTAGCGCTAATGTAGCTACGCACGATTAGGTAGGAGACATTATGACCCGCGCTATATTAGTTGCGCGATATTGACAGTAAACCCTGGGGGAAAACTTGGAGTTCGTCCCCAAATTCAAATATTTGGGAGTTTGGCTAGACCACAAACTTTCCTTTGGGGAACACCTGGAGGACATGGTAAAAAAGCTAAAGCAGAGGCTGAGGGTCTTCTACCGAATAAACCGCCTCCTGACGCCCGAAGCAAAAAAACAGCTCATTCAGAGCACTTTCATCCCCTTACTAGACTACTCCAACTTCATCTGTAGGCACTGCAATTCCTCTCTCCTGGACAAACTGGATGTCTTATACCACAGAGCATTGCGCTTCATCACAGGCCTCCCCTTTTCTACTCACCACCGCTCCATATACACTGCTGTGGGGTGGACCTCCCTACAATACAGACAAAATAGAAATGCCGCAGTCTGGACCTTAAAAGCTATTACCTCCAAATTACCACACTACATCTCCGACCTACTGCCTCTAAGCGAGCTTGAACCTATGCCCTAAAGAGCTGGTTCTAATTCTCTAAAGATACCAGTGGTTCCACCAGCTTTTGAGAGCGGCCATCAGCTTCTCGCTGCCAACTATCTGGAACGAAATACAGAAATCACTGAACCTAAAATCTCCAGTAAGTGTTGCAGCTTTTAAAACCTTATATGCAAAATTAATCAAAGAGGTTTGCCACTGCTTTCACCGTTTATGAATTACGCCTCCACACTCTTCCAGGGCTCCTTGCCCAACCGCCGTACAATACGCGTTCACCGGGTGGCGGCGGCCCTAAAACAAATGCCCGAGTCCACTAAACCAGATCCAATCCTCGGAGGCGTGTAAAGCTGTAAAACCAACAGACCGTGAGCTTTCTCCGAGTACAACCCTTTTGGTCCTACACTCCACTCTCTTCTCCCCCACCTCTACCCCCTACCTCTATTCAGCACCCAGTTGTGCTAAAGGACTGCTTAATTAACCAGTGCAGTCGTCTTATGACCTTGACCACCAGCAGTCAATGTCCCTGAAGCCGCTTGAGAACACACACACTTGGATTACACTTCCTTAGTTCTGTGTAGTCTCATCATCCTAGCCTGGACGTAGCAGGTACCTTCAGGGCCGCTGCTTCGTAAACCATCGACCGCATGCCACTCCCTGAGTGCTGTGCCTACAGCCCATTCATTCCAAGCAGCCAAGCACACGGCCACCAGCGGTCTTTGGCCCAGAAGTTGATCTAGTGCCGATGATTGCACCTCACTCACCCAAACAGCAAAGGACATGGCCATCAGCAGTCGCCGACTAGAAGCTGCTCCAGCGCTCCAACGCTCGACATTTGCTAAGCCATACTCAAAGTCGTCTCGTTCTGCGAGTGTTCCAGTCTTCCCAATTAACTAATGGATAGTCTGAGACACAATAAGCCTTCAACCCTTACATCTCTCAGATATAATGAAACAAAGAGTAGTCGGCTCAGTGCTACAACTTGAACTTTTGCTCTGTCTCACCCTCCCCACTTCAGCACCCTATACCTTTAGACCCCACCTGCTCGCCCTTCCCTCGCCCACCCCACCACCCTGTTTTGTATAGAACTAGTTATTCAACCAGAGCCTTTTGGATAGCAGGGCTGCATTTCCCACTTACTTGCGTGCTTGTTCTGGTTCTCCTTCTTTTTTACCCATAGGTATTCCTCATTGCATGCAACTATTTGTGACTACATGTACTATGTATTTGTTCTCTGCCCATTTACATTGTTATTTTTTTCCTCATGTATTACCATGTATTATCGCATTGTCTGTATTGAAGTATGATTATGTGTATTGTTTATGACTTGTGAGATGCAGGTCCACCTTGCAAATGAGCTTGCTCAACGGTGTCTGCCTGGATAAATAAAGATTTTGATTGATTGAATACCTTTCAGACATCTGTTTGTGTTTGTTGTTACTTTTCACTCCCAATCTACCAAAATTACTTAACCAAACCAGTTCCCATACAAATGGGAGAAGCCTGGGGTTTGTCAGTTGTTTTATAACCCAAGCTTGCTGATTATGGGGGCACATGGGGAAAACCACCTTGTCTTGCGTTGCCTTGCTTAGAATGGTCTTATATAACCCCTTTCTGTCTAACGTCTTCATCGGTGCAATGGTAATTTACCACTGCATCAATTCTGTCAAGCTTCCACCCCATATCTCAGAGGTTTAGTAGTGGCTAACATCGCTCTTGTACTATTATTCCTCCAGTGGTGTAAGCAGGGAGGTAACCATAGTAGGACAGAAGGTTTCCAGAATCTTTGCCCTGGTTTCAAACAATACCCAAAATTATAATTTAAGAAAATACTATAAAAAAGGCAACTGTGTCTATCATCCCCATACCACCCTCTGTTATATTGTTACACACGATAGTCATTTTATTTATTTATTTATTTAACAGACTTTAGGATTACAACCTTTGAGTCAGGGACTCATTTACAAAGGCTCTGCATCAGAAAAAACAAATACAAACACTTAATACATATAGACGTTGAATGGCAGCTGAAGATTACAGTTTTTTCAGTTATACAACATTGCAGAATCAAGATCAGCTATACATTGCATTGAGCGTGTTACCGAGAGCTATATTTTACAGTTTTCAAAAGAATTTAGTCTAGTTCACATGATTTAGTTTAGTTCCCCAAAAGGCCTGGAAAAATACACTATATAAGGCTATCACTAACACCTGTGGGGGTGGGAAAACATAACTTACATAAAGAAATATCGGAATAAGTAAGGTTTTAATTAATACAAAACAAATTTCCTCTTTGCAATTTGTTGTTCCTTCCATGTGTTGACCAATCTATTTGATTTTTGTAGTGATTGTTCCCAGTTTGTCTTAGCCATTTCATCTGTCCCAAATACCATACCTAAAATAGTTATAGCCTCATTTTTCATTTGGATCTCTGCAAAATATTGAGATTGTGGCAATGGAGTGAGACTTACTGGAACTCCTTTGCTTTCCCGTAATTAATACTGGAGCCTGATACTGATGAGTAAAAATCTAAACCTCCTTTTACCTCCCTTTCACAGGTAGGTGGGGCTAAAATCAATATCACATCGACAACAAACGCCATAATGGCTACCGGTCTTAGTTCACCGGTTGGAGCGATACCAAGTATTTTCTTGTTGCCAGCAATGTGTCTAATAAGAATGTCTATGTAAAACACATATAATATGGGGCTTAAAGGAAAACTTTATGTTAAAATCAGAAAAAGATATGTAGTAGTATTTTTATGTTTGCTTGCACGCATGTGCAAGAAACATAGTGCCATCATCGGAGATTTCGGAGGTGTGTCACCTCCTCCCCCAATTCAGTCAGTGTGCTGGCAGGCACGGCCCCTGTAAGCCAATGCATGTTGGAGCTGTCTATGACAAGCTCCAAAATGCAGTGGCATACTGATTGAAAAGGGGAGCTACGCTTCAGTGAGCAGCGATAAGATATCGCTTGCATGTGCAACTCCCCACACACACACACAGGCCCACCGCATACTCGTGCCCCCCCACACACTCTCTAGCCGAGGGGGTGCCCAATCCCCATCGGCTGTGCTGCGCCCCAAAGCCTCCCAAATGCCACGCTGGGTGCCCACCCCAGCATGGCAACTCGATGGAATAGAGCAGCGGGCTGCCTAATCCCCGTCAGCTTCTCTGTGTCTCCCTGCCCCCATGCTATGCCACGGGGTGCCCAATCCCCCGTCGGCTTCACTCCCCAGTACAAGGAGCCACGCTGGGAGCCCACCCCAGCGTGGCAAGTGATTCCTTGGCGACGAGGGGTGCCCAATCCCCATCGGCTGAACACCCCCAACCATACTTGTGCCATGCTGGGAGCCACCCCAGCATGGCAAACGCCCGCGGCCGTCATTAGGGAAAAAAAACCTGTAAAAGAAAAACGGTTCCACGCTAGTCTCCCTACCCTCCTCCCACAACCCGCACTCCACCACTGCACACCCAGCTCCCCACACCCTCACCCCATACTTACTCTCCGGAGTTCGCGCGACGATCATCGCTGGACCGGGAACACGCTTGCACTCTTCAAAGCCGACCGCGAACTGAGGAAATGCCGGTAAGCTTTATAATGGGCTAGATAGAGGGTTTCAACTTTATTGCATATCTCAGGCATTTTTGGAATTTTGCACAAATTTTCAGCATGGGTTTTGGACCCTTCTCATGAATGATGTCACTGTCATGCTGTTATTCGGGCCCGAAGGGTGATTTTGCAGTCACTGCGTGAAATCACCCTTCGGCCTGAATAACACCATGACAGTGACAGTGTTCATGAGAAAAGGGGTCCAAAATCTATGTTGAAAATCTGGGCAAAAATTCCAAAATGATTGTTTTACTTAGCGAGCGTATTGCGCAGTTCCTACGCAGGCTCGTAAGTTCGCTAATTTTCAATATTTACTCCAGATTTTCAACATTGCCATTTTACCACACCTTCTTAAGAGTAGTACAGCTGTCATTTTTCACATCTCACCCAAAACGTGTTCTGCCATGTAGTGCACAGTGGTGCATTTGGTGTGTGAAATCAATGTACGGGATAAATTAAGAAAATCACAGTGACTCTGTTCATGAGCAAAGGTCTTAAAATGGCTATGTTGAAAATTTGGTGAAAAAATTCCAAAAAATGACTGTTTTACGAGCATGCGTTGTACAGTTCCTACCCGTCATAAGTTCGCAAATTTTCAATATTTTCACTCCAGATTTTCAACATTGACATTTGACCACACCTTCTTATGCGTAGTATAGCTGTCATTTTTCACATCTCACCCAAAATGTGTTTCCGACCATGTAGCGCACAATGGCGCAGTCGGTGTGCGAAATCAATGTACAGGACAAATTAAGAAAATCACAGTGAGACTGTTCATGAGCAGAGGTCTTAAAATGACTATGTTGAAAATTTGGTGAAAAAATTCCAAAAAATGACTGTTTAACAAGCGTGCGTTGTACAGTTCCTACACACGCTCGTAAGTTCACGAATTTTCAATATTTTCACTCCAGATTTTCAACATTGCCATTTTACCACACCTCCTTATGAGCAGTACAGCTGTCATTTTTCACATCTTGCCCAAAATGTGTTTCCGTCCATGTAACGCACAATGGCGCAGTCGATGTGCAAAATCAATGTATGGGACACATTAAGAAAATCACAGTGACACTGTTCATGAGCAGAGTTCTTAAAATGGCTATGTTGAAAATTTGGTGAAAAAATTCCTAAAAATGACTGTTTTAAGAGAGTGCGTTGCGCAGTTCCTATGCATGCTCGTAAGTTTGCAAAGTTAATATTTTCACTCCAGATTTTCAACATTGCCATTTTATTACACTTCCTTATGAACAGTACAGCTGCAATTTTTCATATGTCGCCCAAAATGTGTTTTTGCACATGTAGCGCACAATGGTGCTGTTGGTGTGCGAAAGCAATGTTTAGGACAGATTAAGAAAATCACAGTTACACTGTTCATGAGCAGAGGTCTTAAAATGGCGATGTTGAAAATTTGGTGACAAAAGTCCATAAAATGACTGTGTTATGAGTGAGCATTGTGCAGTTTCCACGCAACCTCTTAAGTTCATGACTTTGTAATATTTTGAGTCCAGATTTTCACCAGTGGCATGTTTCCACACTTCCTTATGAACAGTACAGCTGTTATTTTTCACAACATGGCTGAAGTGTGTTTTCACACTTTCAGCGCAGAGATGCGTGGTCGCTGTGGGAAATCATTGTTTGGCACAGAAAAAGAAAATCGCAATGACACTGTTCATGATCGGAGGCACCAAAATGCCTGAGTTGATAATCTGCTGTAAAAAATCCCCAACCTAATTATATTAAGGGTGTGCGTTGCACAGTTTCTATGTGTGCTCGTGACTTCACCATTTTTTAAATATTTTTACTGCAGATTTGCAACATTGCCATTTTTTACACCTCCCCATGAACAGTACAGCTGTCATTTTTTACATCCTGTTCAGAATGTTTTTGCACCTGTGGTGCTAAATGCCGTAGTCACTGTGCATAAGCAGCTTTCGGCTAACAAACTGATATTCCCCCTGTTCATGAGGTGGGGTCACAAAAAAAAATGTTGAAAATTTGGAGTGAAAATACCAACGAATGCCTGCGATATTAGGGTTTCCAACCATAACATCCAACCCTGTAGAGAATGACAGGCATCAGGGGTGTGACTTGGGATTCTTGCCTGTGATGCTCATACCATTACACACCCTGCAGCCAGTGAGAGGCATTGAGGTATGCTTTGGACTCTTTGGCCCCAAAGTTCACCCCATTCTCCTATATCGCACCCATCTCACCATATTTCCTAATGAAATGGGATGTGCATAAGGGCCAAAGACCCCTAGGAACACCGTGACACTTGTCAGTGTCTGCAGGGTGTGGTGAAATAGCGTGCCCGTTATGCCTGACGACCCAAACGCACACCCCAATGCCTGTCACTCTCTGCAGGGTGGTGGTGGGGTTGGCTTCAGTTCAATACTTCACTGCCATTCCTATTACGCAGCTCTGTAACTTCTACACTACCACTGCCAATGCCAGCAAGCAAACATTCGGCATTGACAAATACTTGTTTTCTGTGTTCTAACCAGTTCCCAGCATTTTTCTTTTCCTCTGGCTGTGAGAGATGCTTTTTCTAACTTTCCCTAACTGTTTTATTGCCCTTGGAGGTTGCCATTCTGGTTTCTTTTATGGCTCCTAGTCTTCTCAGAGTGCCCTTTGGTGTGATGTCTAATTGCCCCTGCAGCAAGCCAGTGTCTTGTTACAGGGTCTGTCACAGCTCAGCCACAGAGAAAATACTTTGTCCAGAGAAGACAAACTGCTAGATTTTGGGTGAGTGTAATCATTATAATTTTTTTGATATCAGTACCTTGTCCTGCTGTGTTCTGCTCTGTGTGTGTGTGTGTGTGTGTGAATCATGTCACTGTTTACTCTATTCCTCTCAGTCACTTTCAGTTTTTGCACCAGTACTAAACAGCAAAAATTGAACATCACCTTATAGGTTGTAACATAGCAGGACAAGGTACTAATATCAAAATATAATAATGATTACACTCACCCAAAATGTAGCAATGTGACTTCTTCTCTGAAAGAAGTGTTATCTTTGTGGCTGAGCTGTGACAGACCCTGCTAAATCTAGGGGCATAGCTACATCACAGTCATGTGAACCAGGGTGCGTCATAGGAGAAAGAAAGCTAATAAACCTATTTGTGATGGAGATCCCCAGGGGTTGTAAAACTACCATACAGCTAGCAGGCTAATTTAGGAAAAACTCCTAATAGCAGACAGAGGGAAGGACACATCAGGACTTAACATACATATCAAAACACTCTACATAACATATGTTTTTACACATTCTGGGTGGACTTCTCCTTTAAGGAACATCCTTGCCTCTTGCCCCTTTTCACCAATATTCTACCCTTCATCCATCCATTTACATTGGGAACCAAAGCTGCGTGCTTATACAAGCATTGAATCCAAAATATAAATAAGTGTGGGATACCGTATGCACGTAAAACATCAAATAGAAAAATTATCAAAAGCTTTTTCTTGGTCGAGGCTAAGCACCCACTCTTGTGATTTTTCCCTCAGTTCCTCTTTGGAAGACTTCTCTAAGCAAGATAAGGTTGTCTTGTTGGTATCTCACTGGTCCTGTATAGGTCTGATGTTCACTTACCAATCTATTTGCTACTGCTACTATCCTATTTAGTCAGATTTTACTGAAAATGTTAAAATCTGTATTTAACAAAGACAGTGGTCTCCAGTTTGTGAAATCCACCCAGGCTCCTTTCTTATATATAATAAAATTAACACTGCTTGATACATGGTGTCAGATAATTCACCATTTTGCAATAATTCGTTAAATAAAATTTCCAGAACCGGGACCAACTCCTCCCTAAAAGTTTTATAAAATTCTACACCTAACCTATCAGAGCCAGGCACATTGTCATTCTTAAGGGAACTGATAGCCTGAACTATTTCTGACTCTGTAACTCTCCCTATCATACTTGCTGCTTGACTTGGTCCTACTTGGGGTAAATTAAGAGAGTCAAGAAAGTCTGTACACTGAGGTACCTCAGGGGCTATCCCAAATACATCTTTTTTTTTTTCTTTGTCTATTTCTGCCCTTCCGCTCACCTGGTGACCTCCACTTCAACAGGTCCTACTCAATCTCTGCTATCCCTACTCGAGCCCTCTCTCTATCCTCAAATCACAGCCATCCCCCGGGATATCCTGGACATAACCCTTTGCCGGGTGGGTCCCTCTCCTCCGAGGGGGGGGAAGGCACCGGGAGGGGGTTCCAGCACACTACTCAACAGGGCCCAGGGGATGCTGCTGAGGAAGGAGGCTCGTTGAGGGCATCAGAAGCACCGAGGGATGGGGAGTCATCATCTGGCAGCCACCAGGTGGCATTTCCACTTTTCTGAGTCCCCTTCACTAGGTCGCTCAGGCAGTGCCTCCAGTCTCCACTGGGGGCCACTGCCGAGCGATACATTCCCCAAACCCACCCCAGGATAGGACAGCAGTCCCGCTGGATGCTCAATCCTATCCTCTCCCTGCCGACTCACGGTCTGTTCTTAAACCCGGGTCACCGGTGTGGGTGGAGGTAAGGCCCCAGGACCTCAACCCTCTATGCCACCGGGCTGGACCCCAAGTACATCTTTAATGTAGTCCTCCACTGTGTGCAAAATTTTTTGTGGAGCAGTTACAATTGATCTGTCATTTGTCAACACTTCAGTCAAGATTCTGTGATCTACTCTTTGTTTGCAATCCTTAAATGGGTCTATAGCCCCTTTTGTGGCCTGAACCCCAAACCTATGCTCCTGCTCCAGAGATTTTGCCCTATTATATTGTAGATCTATCATTTGTTTTTAACTGCCTTTATTTGTTCCCCATAGTCTTACTTTGTGTTCTCTGTCAGAGAAATCAGCTTTTATAGCTGAATTCTCAATTTTAAATGAGCAATATACTCAGAGTTGGAAGACTCACTCACAGTTGACTGGAACAGATGTTTCCGGGACTGCTTTGAATCATCCCACCATGTAGCTAAATCCTCATATTGTCCAACTACTGCAAGTCGTACCTGCCAGTTTTGTCTCCAAGCTCTTAAGACTGTATCTTGAGATAATACGGAAGCATTTAATCTCCACCCATTTTTCTTGCTCCTTGGGACTTTCTCCCACAAGAAGGTAGATTGTATAGATCTGTGGTCTGTAAACTAGCAAGCCACCACCCGACTATCTAACACCTTTAAGCCCTGTGACAGCAAAATAAAATCTATCCTAGTGGAGAATTCTCTGTGAAATTAAGTCTTTCCCCCTGTCGAATGCATGTCTCTATAGGAATCCTTCAGCCCAGCTGTAACCATTATATTTTTTGACGAGGAAGAGTCACAAAATATCTTATCTGTTTGCAACCCCCTATCAGATTTTTGTAACCCACAATTATAGTCCCCAGCCCAAACCACCATTCTGGCCATGTGTAAATAGGGCTGAATATGTTTAAGAAGTGAAACTCTCTGAGCTTTTGTCTGGGGAGCACAGATTGTAATAAGCTTGATACATTCTGAAAAAAAATTTGCATCAAGCATGAGGGCTCTCCCTGGACATATATCCACCAATCTAGACAGTTCAAGATCTGGATTTGCGAATAAAATTCCTACGCCATCACAAGTATCAAGCCCTATGGACCAAAAGGAGGCCCCTTTATTCCACATATTAGCAGCTGCCTGTTTTAGTTCATAGTTAGATTTTAGGTGTGTGTCCTGTAAACACAGGATGTCCCCTTTCACCTGTGTTAGGAACTGAAATACAGTTAGCCTTTTTGTATGAGCTTGTATGCTGTTTACTTTCAAAGAAAATATGAGTAAAGAGGCCATTCCGAAGAATGGTGAAAGGTAAACAAAGGAATCTATACTTTTTTAGCTCAGGAGGCCTGTGACAACCTTCTGAGTCTGGTGCATTTAGTTATGGAATCAGTTTTTTCCCCATCCTCTGGATCGGAGGTAATGTCTGAGGTGGAGGAAGCTATGGACGAGGAGCCAGAAGTCTCCTCTTCTGATCCCATCCCATCATCTTGAGAAAGCACAGTTAATTTGTTTCCTGACTTCCAAGACATTTGTTTTGCTAACACATCCATTCCCTTTCCCTTGACCCACCCCCTTTTACCCTATTTTAGAGGAAGAAGAAAGAGGATTGTTTTGTCTGGTTCTCTTCTTGGAACTGTGACAAAAGTGGAAGTGGAGTTAGAGGGTGGGGGGAGGAAGCATTACTACTGATTCATCTAGGGGGATCTGTGTACCTGTAACTCTACTGTTTGTGAGGTGCCTGCTATTACATTATTTACGGTACTTATGTGGCTATCTCCTACTGGAAAGTCTTGGGTATTAACAGAGGGAACAGCATCTGGAATCGATGTTTCCCCTCCGGGATCTTGCCCCCATTATTCAAAATCTGTTCATCCTGTTCTGCAGCCCTCTTTGCTTGCTGTGCCTGGGCCTGATCAATTAAACCTATATGTGACAGGCAATATTCTCACTTATGGGAGGCCCATGGACACCTCCCATAAACGTGCCCAGTTTTCTCACATAGATTAAACTTAAATAAAGACACTCTGTTGACACATGCTCATATTCAAAACAGTGGTTGCATTTAGGTGTATCACATGCTGTGCTTAAATGCCTACAAGCTCCACATTTAAAACAGACCATTGGCTAACCTGTATAGAACAGGGACCCTCTGTCTTTTCCCCCCAAAAAACAGTTCGGTAGATGGACCGGTCCATTATTGGTGCTGTGAAGTTTAACTTTGATCATTCATCCCCCCTTCCAAATTTGTTCGCTATCCAGAATAGGTGTTGGTTTGTCCAGAATCTCGCATTGCTGCCTGAGCCAGAATAGAATGTCTTCCATGTTGACTCCCTCACTGCGGAACAAAATTGTAATCACTTTAACTAAGGGTTTGGTTAAGGTAACTGCCATGAAAGGGACACATACTGGAGTGTTTTTAAGTTTTTGATGCTGCGCCCAGAACCTGTCCAGGCCAGAGACAGCTTTAAAACTAATGTCGTAATTCGAATTCGGGCAAATATCTCTGTAGAAAAAAAACTCCATTGAAGATTTCAACAAATTTTTTGCTATAAATAGCCTATCTGGCGGATCCTCCAGGCCTCTTCATATATCAAGTACACCGCGTTTCTCCTGGGCGCTGGTTCTCCTTTATTTTGAAACAAATCTGATAATCGGAACATAGACTCAAGCCAGGCCCTCTTGTTGGGGACATTTAATACTGAGGTGGATGGACCAAGCCCCTGAGGGGATTGTGCAGTGGCAGTTGGCCTACAGTCTGGGATTCCCCCCTGAGCCCCCTGTACATCCACAGTTCCAACAGTATCTTCAGATGACTGGTCAATAACTTGTATCAAAGTAGTGTTACTTGTGTTTTGATTCTGCCAACCAGGAGGCTCAATCTGAGCTCCATCCAGAGCCCTTGCTGCAGTCTGTGTGTCTTCCTGATACCGTATCACTGTGGGGTCAGCTGGATCAGGGAACCATGTTCCATCAGGGCCCTGAACCCACCCAGCTCCTTCTAAAGCATGCTCCGAGGACCAGTGACCTTGCCCTGAATTCCTCTGTCCTGTAACATCCCCTCCCACGGGGGTCTCCTTTGTGCTAGAAGTATTAACAGGCCCATGATTTTCAGAGCTTTGTTTACCACTGTCCAGAATAATATCACTTTCCATGCCTTGATTCTCAGTATTGTCCACATTTCCTTTCTTATTAGCCTTAGAAGTACGCTGTAGGCCAAGCCTTTTATAACTTGATTTGCCATTCCTAGCGTTTCCCTCTATTATACATTCTGTTGCATTTTCTCTTTAACTGGTACAGTAATGACCGCTGTATTTCTGTCTGCATCTTCCAGCATTTGTTCTACAGCTGTTAGAAAACTCTGCATACTGGGTTGTGACAGCTGAGCGCCAGCCCATGCTGTTGACAGCATTTCCAAGGGATTTGTACAATTGGTGTTACCATTCGAGTTTCTCTCGTGACGCTCTACTGATATCGCGTCCAGCTTCTGCTGCAGCTCTTGCTTCTTGCTCTGGTAACACTGCTCCTCCTGCTGCATTTGCTCCAACAGTAGAGCCTTAGAAGAAAATTTCAGCGTTTGTACGTCTGGTATCCATGTCAGGTATTGAGTCGAGATCTTCAAATTCTGTGGTTAAAGCATGAGGCAGGATTTCATTCTTATCCTGCACATCCTACTGATCCATAAAGTCCATAACAGCTACTGCATTTTCAACAGCCTCTGGGATTGTTAGAGCAGGAGAAGAGGCCAGCTCCCCTGTTCCAGTCGTGTCCATCCTCTCCTGCAAGGCGGCAGCCAAAGAGTAGGGGAATTTCCCAGTGTCCTGGCCGAACTTTCCCCCATTCACTGGCAATACCACAAACAGCTTAGTCTTGTTCAATCTTACTTGGCATTCATCTGTGTGGGATTATGAAGGGGGAAGGGCAGCTGCAAAGTGGGGTGCTAGCTGCACACTTGAGCAGACTTGATAGACTGTGTGGTCTGTATCTGCTGTCAAGTAGTAAGTAAGTAATCCAACTGGGATAACCCCATGAGATGCATCATCCTGTTTTCATGGTGGTTCCAGCGAGGACAGCAGCAGTCAACAGTTAGTTAAGCTAGTTATACAGCAAAGGCAATGTAGGTAAGCCATCCACAGGAGAGGATGAACCCACACACAACATGTACAAATGAACAAGGGGCAGCAGAGGTTATTTTATTTTTGCACAGTGGTATATACTGTCTAACCTCTTAATTTAGCGGTAAAAACATTTCTGCGTTATCCACAGAAGACCTCTGTCCCGCAGAAATATAGTTCATGCGTATATTATTGTAGCCTGTATTTTAGTTTTCTAATTGCAGTGTGACCCTGAATTTCTAAGAAGTGATTGATGAAAAGCACTCACTGAATGTTGCAGGCACTCTGTGTGCACTGGGCTGGTCAGTAAGCTGAACACTGTCCGAGGCAGACCCAGCAGTTGGCAATTTAGAGTGAATTACATGATGCTCACGTGATTCAACCGAGATTGGCTCAGCTCCATGCTGCAAACGCAAGTGACAGGAGGAATGCTCCAAAATGTGAGTGCCTTATTAAATGTTCGGGCAGTGTATACTGTCAGTGAGCCACAGGACACAGTAAATTGTTTGTGCTCAGACTGAGGCAGGAGATTAGGTGGTCGGTACTACCCGCTGGGGTGGGGGGCAAAGTGTCCATGCTCATACTGGGACAGGAGACCATGAAGCCGGTATTACCTGCTAGGGTGTAGGGGGCCTCAAAGTGCATACTGTGATTCCTGTGATTGTGTGCTTTACTCTTTGTGGTTGTGAAGTAATGCTTTGTACACAGTACATGGCTTTATGGATCCCTTTGGGGCATATCTCTCAAGTGTCCCTCATTACAAGAGACATCCCTCATTTTACCCCTTAAAATTGCTGTGTCCCTCATCAGTCCCTCATGGAAAAGATGCTGCCCACAAAAAGAATGTAGTGTAAATTCAGACTTTAAAGAAGAAATTCACAATATTCTAACATACATACTAAATCAAAAATAAACTTTGTACAAGTAAACACTATGGTTTTCACAGTATTCTGAGCTTCTACCCCCATGTTTGAGGATGTCTCCCTCATTCTGGGGGTCTGTGTCCCTCATTGTCCCTCATTTTGAGTGTCCAGAAATGTCCATGTCCCTCATTTCAGTGACAAAAGGTTGAGAGGTATGCTCGCGGGGTTCCTTCAGGGGTGTTTAAAACAAAAAACTGTATTAAACAACAAAACAAAAATGAACTAAAGAAGGACTTGTGCTGGCTTCAGTAATTTTTTCAGTAATTGAGGCATTGAGTGTGTGCTTCCAAGATTTCTGCTTGGAGGAATCCATTCAGAATCTCTTCTTCTCTCTCTGCAGCTTTGTTAAAGCTGTCCACCAGCCACTGAGCGTGCTTGACTTTTAAGCTCAGCATCCTTAAATCAATATTGATTTCACCTGAAGCACATCCATTTAGAAGCTGGCATGACACGGCATCAGCATACTAGGTTGTGAAGTGTTGCTCTAATTCACTCTTAAAAAACTTGTTCACAGTCGGGTCCAGAGGCTGCAATAAATCTATGCATGATACCGGCACAAAAATAGGGGATAATAGCATTTTGCTCCAGGGATTGCAAGACATCTTCAGTGGTATGACCCCTGATTAGATCTATTGACAGCAGTGATCTTTGTTCATTGGGTAGGTCCATCTGCAGCTTGATTTGGTTAATGTAAGGGATGAGTACTTCACTGATGAACTGCAGCATTGTTTCATTGCATGCCCAGTGGTTTTCAGAATGGCTTATTAGCCAGTCATCTGGGAATTGAAAAGAAGGGTGGCAGTTATTGGTCTTTCCTTTATAAATGATCTCAGGGGAGAAGTTCACCAATCATTGAAACAGCAAGCGCCACTGAAACCTGCCTCTTGTCACCCAACCTACAGATCTCAACCTGCTTCGATCCAATAGTCGCCATGGTCCACTGACTGCATGGCACTAACTGCACACCAGTCTCCTCCAAATTGATGACAAGAGCAGGAGGGATCAGTTCTTGGCTACAGGCAGTAGCCGCTCTGCCCAGGAACTTAGACTTCAATTCAGGAATGTCAAGGGGGGGTTTATGTGCAGCTTTTGTGGCCTTTCGTTTGGAATACTCCATGTGACTCAGAAGCTTCCATGACAACTGCCTACTGAAGGCAAGATGCCCACTGTTCTGACAGCTGGTCAGGTTTGTGTGCTTTGACAACACCAGATGCAATGGCTGAAATGATCTGGGCATTAACAACTGCCCCCTCTGACCTCATGCTTTTGACAGTCTTTTTCAGCTCCTCTTCAGCTTCCTCAAGTAGCAATGCAGGTCGTCCATGGGGTATAGTGGGCAGGTCTGGGATCAGTGTGCTTGAGTCAGGTGTTTTGCTAAGCTCTGTAAGGCAGTCTTTTTTTGAAGCCATGCACAGTACTCTCATTAATGGAGCTGGAGTACTTCTTGCTGTAGTAACGAACAGCGTTCATAATGCCGTTCTCCAATGCATACTTGCCAACTTTGAATCAGACCCCTGCAGTGGATTTTACATACTCAGTCCTGTGCTTACTTGCCACCAGACGAGAAGTTACACCTGAAAGTTCGGCAACCACTGCCTCGGCCATTTGGATGGGGACTGAAGCAGTCTAGCTCAGACCTTCATCACTCAAGGGCTCACAAGATAAGTCCCGCTTGACAGTGGGCTTCTTGTTCAGACAGGAGAGGAGAGACATCTTCTGTTAAGTTCTGCTGTCAGTAGTCTGCAAAATGCTAGAATACAGTTGACAGCATTCTCTTCATTTTGTAGACAATTGACAGCTGACTTCCGGGAGCACAGTACCGTATTACCACTAATATATGTTAATGCAGACAAGTATCAGTACCACCACCACGTGGAAATTTGGCTGCACTGAATTTTGTATTATACAGTAATGTCTCCAAACGATCAATAATCGGAGAAAGGGAGCAGGAAGTGGGAGACCACCTGCTTTCTCACATCAGCACTGAGATAGAGTTTAGACCTGTAGAGAAAGCTGAGCTTGTGCCCGATGGTTGCCAAGATGTGAGCAATGTACTTATTGCATGTAAGTGATACATCTAGCCAGATTCCCAAATATTTGAATGCAAAGACTGGAGGGTAGTGGATGTAGTTCCACTCCATGGGGTGGGGGGAGACAAGGAGCAAGTGGGGAACTACAGATCTGTCAGTATTACCTTTGTTGTGGGTAAACTGATGGAGTCATTGGTCAAAGATGGCCTCGTGGACTACCTGGAGTGCAACAGTCTTCAGGATGGTAAACAGCATGAACTCATAGCAGGGGAGTTTTGTTAGGGTAACCTGATAGTTTTCTTTGACTGGGTGGTGAGAGTATTGAATAAAGGCCATGCAGTGGATTTGCTCCACTTCGACTTCAGCAAGGCTTTTGACTCAGTGCCTTCCAGAAGATTGCTGAGGAAGATGGAGGATCTGGGTTTGGCAAGGGACATAGTAAGATGGGTAGGAAATTGGATGAAAGAGAGGCAGCAGAGAGCTGTGATTAATGGTGTCAAATCAGAAAAGAGGGAGGTCATGAGTGGGGTGCCATAGGGATCCGTCCTGGGTCTTGTCCTCTTCAGTATGTTCATCTGTGACACTGAAGAAGGAATTTGGGGCAAGCAGTGTCTCTTTGCAGGTGATACTAAGCTATGTGGGAGCATAAATAACGAACAAGGAATTAGGGAGATGCAGAGCGACCTGCAAAGACTAGAGAGGTGGTCTAAAGTTTGGCTGTTGAAATTGAATGCCAAAAAGTGCAAGGTAGAGCATGTAGGGAATAAGAAATCCAGCACAGAGTACTGGATTGGAGGAGTAAAACTGAGCACTACGGCAGAGGGAAGAGACCTAGGAGTCATCGTTAGTGACTCCCTTAAACAATCAAGCCAGTGCAACAAGGCCTATAGTAAGGAAACTAGGATGCTGGGATGTATCGGAAGGGGTATTGACAGTAGAAGAAAAGAAGTAAGGAGGCAGTATAGTGCATTGGTTTAAGGCTTTGAGCTGCAAACCTGGAAACCTGGGTTTGAATCCCACAGCCCCCACTTGCATACTGTGTGACCCTGAACAAGTCACTTAATTTCCTTGTGCTCCCAGGGTGCACCTGCAAGCAAGCTTTCAGCTTAGTGTGTCTCTACTGGTAAAGAAAAAAGGTATTACTATCTCTCTATAGATCATTGGTGAGGCCCCACTGAGAGTACTGTGCCAAATTCTGGAGTTCTCACCTCAGGAATGATAAGAACAGGATACAGACGGTGCGGCGAAGGGTGACCAGAATTATTCTGGGCTAGCAGGACAGATCCTTTTGTTTGTTTGTATGTCTGTTTATTTAAGGTTAAGACCATTGAGCAAAGCTCATTCACAGTGACCTTAGAAAATTCAATACAGTACAGTACAATACAGATAATCAATAAAATACAATACAAACGTACAGTTAAATAAATTAGACAAAACAACTACAAGGCTTTTGAGAAGACAGTAAGTGCTTTTTTAGTGCAATAATAGAAGGAGGTTTGGCATGTTGTTTCTGGAATTCTGGCAGAAGATTGTTCCAATGAATTGGAACAGACTGGCTGAAATAATGCCTAGAACATTTAGTTTTAGTGTATGGAATCACTGTTTCTTTCAAATTACAATCTCTCAATGATAAACCAATATTCCTAAAGACTAATCTATCTCTTAGATACCCCGGGACCCCACCTAAGCCACATTTATATGCAAAAATACATTTATGGTATTCTCTCTTATTAGGGAAAGTCAACCACCCTAACTGATGATACATTAAACAATGATGAACATGATTGGAACATCTAAGTATTAGTCTAGCCAGTCGATTGAACAAAACATCTAGTCTGTGCAGTCTTTCTGCTGTAGCATTATCATACAGTACATCACAGTGATATGTCAACGGCAAAATCTGGCCCTGTACAATCAGCTTTATTGTTTCTGAATCAAGACAGTGTTTATTTCTGAAGAGAAAGCCCACCTTGTTACTAACTTGGGTTATTAAATTATCTAGATGTTTATTTCCAGTACCTAGTTGATCCAGCCAGAAGCCTAGCTATCTGTAAGTGTCCACACAATCCAGGGTAGCACCAACGCCATCCAGTATCACAATCTCCTTACCCAATTTCATTTTAATTGGTGGACCAAAAAGCATACATTTAGTTTTAGAGATGTTTAATTTTGATTTAGATTTTGTAAAAAACATCTGCAGGCAATTGAAGCTGTCCTAGAGGGCGCTCTGGACATTGCAAATTAAAGGCTAAGAGGAATAAACTATAGTGTCATCAGCATAAAGTTGGTAGCGAGAATCTCCCACATTCTGTCCTAAGTCCTTTAAATCTATAAGAAAGAGTAGCAGCCCCAAGACAGAACCCCGGGTCATACCTCTCACAACAGAGAGGGGGCAGACTCCACATCATTTACAGCTGTGACCTGACATCTATCTGTTAGATAGGAACAGAACCATTCTATAGCCAACCTACAGACCCTCACTTTGTATAATTGTTGCAATAATAACTGATGATTAACCATGTCAAAGGCCATGGAGAGATCGACTAGTGTAGCACCAGTGAAACACTGGACATCACTGACTGAGCCGATGTCATCCAAGACCTTTGACACAGCCACCACAGTCCCTTGTTGATTATGGAAACTCGATTGGTACTGGTCCAACAAAGCATGAGTTTCTAAATAATCTGTCAATTGTCGAGCCAGTATTTTTTCCTATATCTTACTGAAAAGAGGCAACAGTGAAACTGGTCTGTAGTTAGATAGATAGCCAGGGTCGCCCCTCTTGAAAATTAGGGCAACCCTGGCTAGCTTCCAGCCTCTAGGGAAATAGCCCAAAGCTGTGGATCTATTAAGTTGGACAGAGGGGCAGCTATTTGTAGGGCAGAATATCTCAACATAGTAGATGTTAACCCATCTGGACCACTACTCCCACTAATTTTCAAATTCATAAGATGTTCCAGTGCATCATGTTGTTCCATTTCCCTAAAGGAAAAAAAATGATATATCATCCCTTATAAGATCCCCTGGATTTTGGAGAGATTTAGAGGTAATCTCGAAAAAGTTTCCTGATTCTACAAAGAATTTATTAAATCTATCAGATAATAGACCGTCTTTATCAAATGTTTCCTATTTCCGTCATAGGAAACACCTGACACCCGAAGCCCTCGCTGTCGCTGTCCAGAGCTCCATCATATCCATCATTGATTATGGCATTATCATTTACGGCTCTGCTACAACCACCGCACTCAAATGTGTATCCACCGCCCTCAACAAGGCCTGTCGACTTGTCACTGGCTCCCAACTCCTAACTTACACCTGTAACCTCTATTCTCAAACTGGGTGGTTGAATCTTGCCAATCAAATAAAACACCAAACTTGTATTACTACTAAGAAAATCTTGCTGGGCCTTGCCCCCCTGGAGTCTGTGCCCTCATACAACCGAGAATCCACACCCGACATACCAGGGGATCGAAACCTCAGCTTCTGCAAATCCCGCATTGCCGCACAACACAAGGCCAAAGATCCTTTACTTACTGGGCCACTATTTGGTACAATGGTCTTCCCAGTGACATCTCATCCTCACTATCGCTCAGCACTTTTAAGACTCATCTCCGCCTAACACTCATTGCCTCCAACCTCTGTGACTGTTGTGGCTAAACATGTCTTTTGGTTCCATAGCTGAAGATGCCCTTTTGGATCCACATCTACTCCTGCACTTTGCCAGCACCCCATCTTCACCTTCCTTGCTGGCCCATGACAAATGCCACCCGGCTGCACTACCTCTATTCTTATCCACCCTCCACCTCTCCTCTCTCTGTCCCCCCCAACCTACCTCCCCTTTTCTCCCATCCACTTAGTCTCCCTGATTTCACCCTCCTCCTTTCCCTTTCCCCTCCCCAAAGTTTCACCTTATTATTCTTTTTTTATCTACAAGACTATGTGTTTTTTTTTATTTTATAAACTGTTATCTTTGCTTATGATTGTCTCAATTGTACCAATGACATGGAACCTTTGTAAAAGAGCCTCGGCTCAAAGGTATTTGTAATCCTAGAACAAATAAATAAAAAATAAATAAATTTAGAGAGTTGAATGTTTGAGTTTGATTTTGAGTGACCATTCAAATCCTTAATTAAGCCCCCAGATTTCTTGGGATCCCCAACAGAATCCAAGATTTTAGCTTTGAAATATTTGTTTTTTGTATCTCTTACCCCAGCTATGTAGACATTTTTGGCTTTCCTATATGCTTGCCAATCTTCAATATTCCTTCAATGTCTGGCTTTTCTCCAAGTTTTGTTTTTAACTTGTTTTATTCTCTTTAATTTTGATGTGAATCATACTGCTGAATTGATTTTTACTTTTCTTGTTTTAATAGGCATATTCTTGTTGCAAGCTTGCAACAATTCCCCATAGAGATATTCCCAGGCCAAATCCATAGCTGTGATTAGCTCAAGGCTGTCCCAATTTGCCCTTTCAAGGTCAGTAGCAAAGTCAAAGTAATCAAAAATTTTAAATGATCTAAATCTTGAAAATCTTAATGGACCCCTTTATCCTAGTCTGTCCCTTAATGCAAAATACAACACTGATCACTGAAAAAATCAGAAGAAACACCCAGAAATATTATAATAATGGGGACAATTTGTTAAAATCTGATCAATCAAGGATGATTCCTCAGGTCTATTAATATTTATACAGGTTGGTTCTGATAGCAATTGAACCAAACCCAGCTCAAGTGCAATTGTTTTAATTTTCTTTGATTTTTCAGAATGTGACCAATCAGCATTAAAGTCACCTAAAATTAATATTTCATGAGAATGGGAGTATGAAAGTAAGCCTGCCTGAATAGCATCCAGTGATTTCATAGATGCATGTGGTGGTCTATAACCCCCCAAAAAAAAAGAAACAGTTTCCTTAAATGAAATTTAAATTCCAGTGGCAAATATTCACATCAAGAGGTGACAATATTTAGAATTAAATGACTTGGAGAAAAGTTTTCTAAATAATAAATTAGAATCCCACCTCCTCTTTTATTCTGATCCTCGCTTATTAAATTGTACCCCTGAATCTTTAACAAACCACCTTCATGTCTTGTACTCAACCAAGTCTCGGGGGCATAAATTCAGACTCGTAGTCAACAGCAAATTCTTTGATTAAATATAATTTGGGAATAATACTTCTTACATTTAAATGGATAAAAAGCATACCTTTCCGATTTTTAACTTTAGTTGAGAGAGGACCAGGATTTGGGCAAATATCCCCACTTTGTAATAACATCAGTAGAAAACAGACCCTAGTCAACAGCCCCCTACATAAAATATTCTTGTTAAGAAAAGTACTAGCTCTGCTAATGTCACATCCTACCATTTCCCCAACCCCAAAGTCTAAAGAACAGTTCCCAAACAAGTTTGAAATAAGTTGGTATAAAACAATCTTGTGCCTATACAGCTAAGTAGACATTAAATGGCTTCTAAGAGGAGCGTTAATATGCAGGCCTAGAGTTCCTGAAGTGTAACGAGACAAATCTCTACCATTCAATTGAATTTCCCAGACCAACTGAGTCCCAACCTCCTCCTATTACAAAGATCCCATCAGGAGGACAGATACCAATACATGTAAAAATGGCCCCATAGTAGATAAATAAAATAAAATAATAAATCAAAACTTTCTAAAATGAACTTGCTTAGAACACACCCAGATTTTCATTACTCATGTACGTGCCTGTGGCAGCACGAACTTTGAAGGAGCAAGCGTGCCCTTCCCCCTGAATTCTGTTCAGTGAATGGCCTGCCACTGATCCCCCATCCAACTATCACCAGGCAGTAACCAGTGCAGTAGCAAATGTAACAATTAATATGCAAAGTTTTAGCAGCAGCAAAGTAGCGGCAAGCAGCATAAATATGAATGAAACACACAGTCTTTTTGTAGAGTGAAACAGGGTTTAGCACCTTAGTCTCTGATGGAATGGACCTCTTTGTAGTTCCGGCTAATGCAGCTCCCACCTGCGGCTGCTTCAACAGATCTTCAGCTTGAAGTATTAGATGCCGGTGGCACGAGCTTTGAAGGAGCAAGCATGCCCCTCCCCCTGAATTCTGCTCAGTGAATGGTCTCGGTGAATGAATCTTACAAGGATCAGGCCAAGGCACTGAACATGTACTTGCCAGAGACCAGACGAGAGAGGAATGATATGACAGAGACCTTCACATCCCTAAAAGGAATAAACAAGGTGAATTGCGAGGAACTATTTAGTTTGAGTGACAGTTCAAGGACACGGGGACATGAGTGGAAACTGATAAGAGAAGATTCAAGAGGGATATGAGAAAGTTTTATTTTACAGAAAGGGTGGTGGAACCATGGAGCAGTCTGTCAGCAGAGGTGGTGGGCACTAAACCATAAAAGGTTTCATGCTTAGCTGGGACAGAGTGAAGGGTACAGTAGTTACTCAGGATGGTGGTATTTAAGAGGGGAACAAGGGGTGGATAGTAAGGGCTAGTACCCTGTCTGGACAATAGGTCCTGGGGTTTGATAGGGAACTAAGGGCAGACTGGATAGATCATTGGTCATCTTCTGCTGTCGTTGTCTATGTTTCTATTTACAGTAATACATTGACTTGCTTAGTAGTGTTGCCATCTGATATTATGATTGCAAATGGATCAGCTGAACAAGTTAACAAGTTCTGGGATCCAAACACCATCGACTTAGTTTTAGTGGCATTAAGGATCAGGCAGTTGTTGATGAACCAGGAAGCAATTATGTTGAAATCAGACTGAAGTACTGAGTTATCCTTAGACATTGCCATCGCACTGTAGTACAGTATGGTGTCATCTGTATACATATTCTTATAAAACACAGTTATTATATTCATACAGTAAGCCAACAGGACTATGAACAGAGAACTACACCTTTAGTCATAGCTGCCTTCTGTAGCCTCCCTTGGGGCTACTATACCTTTAAGGCTCCCTAGCATTCACACATCAAAGGCATCCGCTACCACCAATGTAGCCAAAGGAATAGCAGCACTCTTGATTAGATTGGGGCTTGCCTGATCATAATATTGACTAGACTGGACATGTGATGCACCTGTGTATAACAGGTTTGGGGTACAAAATAATGTTTAAAGTGCAGAGTTTTTTGCGGGGGCCCAGAACAGCTTTCCCTTTGAACCCTACCACTACCCATACTCTGTCAATGTCCCCGGGGCAGACTCTGCCTGGTGCCCCTCCCTGGCTTACCCCCAAGGGCAGGGCCTCCAAGGCCACCCCACTTATCCCATTGGATGCCACGTTCAGTGTCCAGAGGAGGCACCATGGATTGCTTGCGCGAAGTAGGGGCAAGGTGGGCGGGATCGTGTATATCTGGCATTTTTCAATGTCATTTAGGAGAGACGTTGACATGCAGTGATGCTGAGGTGTAAGAACACCATGCTTCTGTCATACCACATAGACGCAGTGAGCTCCAGCTGTTGGACCCGCAACCTCCACTAGGGGTCATGCAGGAACCAGCGGCTTCCCTAGCCAACCCCGGAGGAGGAGAGCAGTCCATGGGATGCTCAGTTCTCCTTCCCCCAGCCAGCCCTCCATTGCTTGGGCTTGCTTCCGAACCTGGGATGTTAGCGTCACGAGTGGTAGCACTACTGCTGTGCTGGCGGGCTAGCTGTAAGTGCAGAGTTTTTATGAAAATGAACTTATTAGGGAAACCATCCTTTGGACTACAATCATCAGCCATTTGTCACCTCTGACCCAAGCTGGCATGGTGATGGGGTTAGAGGGTGACTGGCTGACCAATCAGGGGTGATTGTCTGAGAAGAGATCCATAAGGACTCTTGGACTTGTGATGGACCTAATGAATTCAGGCATCTCTGCAGCCACCAATCATCTATCGTGTGCCCAACCACCAGAACTGCCTGTGACTGACTGACAGCTCGATCACTATTCAGAGCTGCAGATTCCTCTATGAACAGCAGGGACTGTTGCCTACCTTAAGCAGGCCTGTGTGAGATTCCCGAGAGGAGCAGATCTGCCAGTGACTGCTGTGAGTGGTGTTGGAAGAGGCAGCTTTTGCTAAAAAGAGAGACTGTGACTGCTTGAGATGGAGACTCAGAGTGTGAACCAGAATTCCTGTCTGTGCAAAAGAGAGCTAGTCATGTGCTAAGCATTGCATTAAACTGAAGCTAGAAGCTGCACTGAGTCTGGTACTTGTGCTACAGTCGGAGACTGCAGCCAAAATCACCCGATTAGCACCATGAGTTGCTGGTTATTACCTCACCTGTGGGACTGGATGCCAGACACACTGGATGGGGCAGACTCACTGAGACTACCACAGGAGAAGCTGACCTGTGAAGTGAGGATTTGGCTACCAAGTGCTGGAGCCAGGAGAGGCCTGATCAGCATCAGGGAGACAGCTTGAACCCTGCGACTTTGAACAGTGTCACTGATGGAGGAAAGAAACATAGAGTGAGAGTGACCCCTGCCAGAATGAGACCACTCTGAACTGCTCCATCAACTCCCGCACAATGAGGGTGATCCCCTGGTTCTGGAATCCATGAGTAAACTCAGGGCTTGCCCTGCAACATCAACCTGTATAATAGTAGGGAAGCAATACACAGACTTGGCCATTCAGCCCAGAGTACAATAACTTGGTTTGAGGTGACAGAGCCAACTGCCATCAAAGATGGACATACTTACCTTTTGCTCTTCACAAGACACCCTTAAAAGTCCTAAAAGTCTCACATTTTGGCAACTGGAATGCGAACTCAGTTAATTATTATTTTTTTAATTAGTCCCTACCATTCGACCACTTGCTGTCTCAATCTTTACCAAAATGTACAATCCATGGAAAACAGCACCAGACAGCAGTGGCAAGAAGACCCCACAGATTTTGGGACCCAGTGATGGTGGGAAAGGCGGATAAGCTACAAATGACGATGTTCTCCAAGCAGTACATACAAAGGGTCCTATTGCTTGACCAAATAGTTTTGGACTTCCAAGGCTGGCTACAAACCTGTGGGATGCAGTCAGCAGCAGCGCCACATGTAGCAAAGGAAGCTTTATTGAGAGCCTCAATGACATCCTCGGGGCTAATCAAATAGAACAAGATCCTATGTTTCCATTTGGAGGCCTTGGAAAACTTTGCTCGCTCAAGTAATATTTGCATTCTGGGGCTGCTGGAGATGGTGGAGGGGGACTCTCCATGGAAATTCATCCGGGACTGGTTGAGGACACAACATGAAATTTGACCCACCTCCAGTAGTACAACACTGCTACTGCATCACCCCACAAATGAAACAGGCCGCTGATAATACTCTGCACTTTGCTGGTCACTATAGGGGCATGCACGAGAGGTATCGAATCCTGGAAGCCACTTGTTCAGTTGGCCTTTTCGAAACAGATGAAGGGAACAAATTGTCAATCTACCCCGACCTCAGCTATGCTACAAGGGAGAGATGGAAATCATTTGATGCTGTTCGTAGTGAATTCAGATCCCTTGGAATAAATCACAGCCTACAATACCAGGCTAGACTGAGAATTATCTATGCTGGGAAACACTATGTGTTTGGGGACCCAGGAGGCCAGTGAGCTTCTGGCCAGGATTAAAACAGATGTTGGCACACAGGAGATGATGAAGGATAATTGAAGCTGTGGGACGTATTTTCTGTCTTGAGTCACTGTGAGTAGGGGCTGGAAATCAGGAGAGGGAGAGAGCTGGGTATGACAGCACTTGGGTACTATATGCTCCAAGCTCTGGCTCCTTTAAGAGTGTCTACGAGACTTCAGAGGGGTAACCTCTGATCTCTCAGAGTTCTAGAACTCTGAGGGGAGGGGGCCAACTAACTGGAGTTGGAGCATAGCACGAAATTTCATTAAAAATATTACAGTGACTGGTCATTTACAGCGACAAAACCGACAAAATGACCGGTCGCTGTAATGGTTGCGCATGACCCTGAACAGCTTCTCCGGGTCTTGCGCTCCCCCCACCCCCCCGGAATACCTCAGCTGTGGAGGTGATTATAATAAAATCATTGGGGTGTGGGGCCAGGGACACTCTACCCATGGGGGTCAGATCTTTGGAGAGGGTGGGAGGCAGCACCTGTGGCAGCCTTGGACCCTCAGGGAGTGTCTACCTCTAATTGCCCTTCTAAATTGGGCTGGTAGCCCACAAAGATCCCCAGAAGAGGGGACAAAGTCCAGAAGATTAAGTATTTGCCTTGGACTCTCTGCCCATGAGGGTCAGTACTTGGGAGAGAGTGGGAGATGGCACTGGTGGCAACCTCGTACCCCCAGGGGGTGCCTACCTCCCCTATCCATGTAGATTTTGTGGCAAATCCCCATTTGGATTCAGCCTTAATTCTGTGAAAAATTACCTGTAGAGCAGCTGTAGAGCTAAGGGCCTGGAGGCCACTACCCTAAGTCCCCTTCTGAGCAGGTAGTGGGTCGACTGTGTAACGGGTTTAGAGGATGGATGGATAGTAGAATTCCTTGGGCAGCATCAAGGAGCCAAATGGCCCTTGCTGTGTATGGAGTCTGACTGAAGAATGTATCAGCTAAGCTTAACTTGCCCATGTATTTAAAGAGTATTTAAGTATCCGGGAGGGCAGGATGGAGGTCCTAAGTCATTTAGAGTCACAGGGAATCAGTCATGGTAAAGTGTCCAAGCACAGTTACTGTTGCCATCAATTCAATGCAGAATCTGTATGTGAAAAGATGCCACTTATGCAATTGACAGAAATGCAATGTTCAAGTATTAACCTTATAGAACGGTACACCAATGGGCTAACTCATGGCCCTCAGAAATGAATGGACTGAATCTAATGTGTACCTCCCTAAGAGACTTTGAATTAGAGCAAATAAGGAAATGGAAACAGCTGTACCTGTCATTGAAAGATATCTAACGGTGGACATGAATGATATGCTCATGGCCTTGAAGGAATAAAAAGGATCCTAGTTTGAATTTACTATTGTTCTGGACATCTAGTTATTGTTTGTGTTCCTTGTATCTAGTTAACGTTTGTGTTCCTTGTATCTAGTTATCGTTTGTGTTCCTTGTTTCTAGTTATGTTCCTCGTTTCTAGTTATTGTTTGTGTTCCTTGTTTCTAGTTATCGTTTGTGTTCCTTGTTTCTAGTTATGTTCCTTGTTTCTAGTTATTGTTTTTGTTCCTTGTTTTTAGTTATTGTTTGTGTTCCTTGTTTCTAGTTATCATTTGTGTTCCTAGAATCTAGTTATCATTTGTGTTCCTTGTTTCTAGTTATTGTTTGTGTTCCTTGTTTCTACTAATTCCTTGCTCTGTAGCCCTGCACCAGCCTGAAGAGTGTCTGAGCTGGGGGAGGTTACCTCAGACCTGGGAGGCCAGGAAGTGGTCGTGTGGGTCTCCTCTGTGTTAATGAACTTGTGCCATCTGTATACTCCTAGGCCTTGTAGGAGGGCATACATGTTTTGTTTTGCCATTTTTTTTTTCATAACTGCTGTTTCTTCTCCCATGTTGGTAACTATGTGAAGCATTTGTAACCAGCCTGTCTCCTCAGCTGGCTCAAGGCAGGTTATCAGAGAGCACTTGAAGGGATAAGCCTGATGCTGACAGCTGTTCTATGGAGGGGAATCTGCCCAGAGACAGGATGTCTGAATGTTCCTCAAAGAGCGGGAAACTACAGCATGAATATGCATGCTGCTGCCCTTCCCCCGATACTCTAGGTAAGGGGAAGGCACCAGGACACTGGCCTGATCAGCTGAAGTTTAGAGCCAGGGGGAGAGAGACGAGCAGTCCAGCCTCCCTGGCTGCGACTGAGCCTCGGGGGCCTGTGGTCCCAGAGATGTGGCAGGGTCTCTGGGATTGGCAGGCACTGGTCCCCTCATTTATTTATTATTTGTAACATAAGGCACTTTTACACACAGGCGAGTACAACGGAATGGTTGTTACCGGTGTGCCACCGTTGTACTCTGTTCCGTTTGTGGTTCACTTTGCATGCAGAGGGTATTCCGGCAACCACCCCATCTTCGTTTTCAGTATTTGTGTTTCGGCTCCCCCACGCAGTGTGGTGCTCTATGGCTATGTTTTTACTGCTGCCGGAATGGCTGTTTTACACAGCCAGATGAAACGGATCACATAGGGACGAACCGAGGTAGGAAGAGATTGTGGTTCGGGTGAACGTTCACCGGTGTAATGGAACAGATGCATTTTACACACAGGGGATGTAACTGTATACTGTTTCTGTAACAGTCATTCCGTTACAGAAACCTGTGTGAAAAAGCGCCTATATTTTACCAGGTAAGCAAACAAAGTCCAAAAGGGCTCGTTTCCAGCTGTGACCTGCAAAAAAATCAGGAAATCCAATACATATAGAATAATGGACAGGGAACTATGCACAACAAGGCTATGTTTCCATCAAGGGGGTTAATGACATCATAGACCTCAAGAGAGGAGCTCGAGAGGTCCCTATGATGTCATCAACCACCCGAGATAGAAACACACGGCCTTGTTAGTGCACAGTCCCCGAGCTATTATTTTATATAGTATATGGTTCCCCACAAAATGTGGCCCGTTTTATTTACAAGGTTTCAGGATCACGGTCCAGTTTCATACCTTGTGTTCATACTGCCACATCCACCCAGTCCTCACTGCCGTGCCACTCTGCTGCCGACCTGAATATCTCTCTTCTTGCTGTTGTCCTGATGTGCTACCGACCACTAAGATGAATTGGGGAAGTGCTTTTTTTTTTTGTTGTTGATTCTGTTTGTACTCTGTTCCATCGGAAACTTTCTCGGGCATCCCCGTTACCCACGAGCTCAACCTCCTGCCTGAAGCTTCTCTCTCCTCACCCCCACATCAGCTTGAACACCCCCCAGGCTCTGCACCTTCCGAGGTGGGGCCGCCCTATCCTCCCAGGGTGCTCTGTCTGTGAATTTAATGTGCCAGCTGAGCGGTCGGCCCAGACGAGGAGAAAAGCCCGGTGCTGGAGTGTGGCACAGCAGGGTGTGGTGCCATCGCCTATACCCGGGGATGGGGATTTTTATTCTTGGTTCCTCCCCTTGGAGTGTGCCAAGCAATGATGCCAGCACATGACTGCCCTGCTGGTGTCTACCATACTCTAACCTTTGCATCAGTCAGCGTACCTGTAGTGCCCCCCCAATCTCCATCGGGGGGTGCTAGGACACCGAGCGCCCCATGATCCCTCCCCAGGGAGAAGAGAGCTGTCCTCTGGATGCTCCATCCTCTCCCTCCCTGCTGACCCCAGCCACCCAAGTCTGTCCCCAAACCCGGGTCACCATAGTGGCGCAAGGTGTGGCTTCCAGTGCCTCAACCCTCAGTGCCATCGGGCTGGCACTGGGGAAGTGTTTTTAAAAACAATAAAATGGACCAACAGATTGTTTGGAAATAAAGAGCCAACTATGGAAAAGTCCGTGTCCAAACAATGTCTGAAGAGCTCTCCCAACTGCTAGCTAAGAGGCGTCCCCATGTTGATCTGTATTTTTTGAAAAGTGCGATGTTTCAGTCAGTCAGTTAACACTTCAAGGATGAAAATTTGTTGTACTGTCGATGTGACCTCAGAACGATAGTATAACAGCTTTTTTGACCTTTGAACTGTCCTACAACAACATTTTCAGAGCCACTGATTTTCATGTACAATAAGCCCTAACCATATACTATAAACAGTTTGTTCCTGGTCTCCAGAGAAGAGGAACATCGGGAGCAGCTGGAGTGATGGAGGCCTCAGGGACTCGTTCTCGAGAGGAGCGGAGACATCAGCCCCAAAAGGCACATCAGGGAGAGTGGTGGGGCACCCCTCAAGGGAAGTCACCGGAACCCTTACGAGTTTGCTCCCGGCAGCAGTAGAGAAAGAAAGAGAAATGGGAGAAATCTGTGTTCGGAAAAAACTAAGGCCACTTTGTTCATTATGTGAAGCCTTAGGCAGTTCAAATTAAAACCCTTAGCAGATAGCCAAATAAATGGACATCATGTAGGAGGGGGCCTGGCAAGGGTTGGTGAGGCCCCATGTATGAGGGGCCAAACATAGTATTCTGCATTTTGGGCCACTAGGGCTATCAGTGGAGTGTCAAAGGGAGGCACGCACAGCTGGGCCACCCACGTTTTATGCACTTAGTAGTGATATCATAATGTTGATATGCTTTTCATAATTGCTGTCCTACTGGGCACATTGAGATACTTGCCAGCACAGCTTGCCCCTCAAGTAAGTGCTTGCCCTGCCTGAGGAGTGTGCCATTGCACAAATGGTCTTGGGAGCACCAGGGCTTCAGGGACCCCACAAGGGAGGTTGGGGTTTTGTAGGGTTGAAAGAGACCCAGTAATTATGCAATGTATAATTGTGCCCCTTTAGCTCAGGGGGTATTCTTGGAAATTATGTAGACATGGGCTGGGTGAATAGACCCCACAAGCAGCTGGGTACCATTAGACAGCGTATACTAGCATCAGTAGTAAAAGATGCTCACTAGTGGTGGTGGGAGATATGAACATACAAAATCACCAGCAGAAACAGGTCTTATTGGTCTATTTAGTCTGCTCAAGTGCGAAACTCAGTCTAGTTCTCTGGAGCTGCCCCACCCTTCCCTTTCCCTCTAGGAGTCATTCACTCCCACCTCAATTTTCTCCCCCCTTCCACCCTCCCATTCTAATTTTCTTTTTCACTGTACGCCCTCGAAGCTGCCTACCGTATTTGCTGATATCATCCCCTCCGGCACCTCATTGCACCCCGTCACCACTCTTTCAGTGAAAAAGTGCCTCCTGAATTCCTTCTTAAATCTACTTCCCACTAGTTTCAGGCCATGCCCCCTCATTGTACCCTCCCCTCTTAAATTGAAGATGTCCTCTGTTCCAACCTAGTTTATGCCTTTTAGGTACTTGAAGGTTTCTATCATACCCCGCTTTCCCTTCTGTCCTCCAGTGAATACACGTTGAGCTCCCACAGCCTCTCCTCATATGGTTTGTCCCCCCATACCCTGGATCATTTTAGTTGCCCTCCGCTGGACCCACTCCAGTAGCTTGATGTCCTTCAGATAAAGGCATCAGAACTGTGCACAGCACTCCAGGTGTGGTCTCACCAGTGAGCTGTACAGTGATAGAATAACTTCCTTCCTCCTAGAGGTTATTCCTCTGGCAATGTAGCCCAGCATTTTATTTGCTTTGGCTGCTGCTTTACGGCACTGTACAGAGTGTTTCATATCACCCCTGACCAACACTCCTAGATCCTTTTCCTCTTCTAAGATGGTCACCTGTACGCCCCCCAGCCAGTAGCTGGCCTCTGGGATCCTAGCTCCCAGGTGCATGACCTGGCATTTCTTAGCATTGAATCCCAACTACCAGATGCCTGGCCATTTCTCTAGCCTAGTCAGATATTCCCTGATCTCCTGTCTCCCCCTCTGTGTCCACCCTCCCACAGAGCTTAGTATCGTCTGCAAATAGGCAGATTTTACTTTTGACCCCATCTGCTATGTCACCAAGAAAGATGTTGAATAACACCGATCCTAGTACTGAGTCCTGTGGGACCCTGCAAGTTACAGGTCTATATCTATGTTTGGATAGTCCCCCCCCCACCACCACTCTCTGGTTCCTGTCCTGCAGCCAGCTCTTGACCCACCCCAGCAGCTTATTCCCAGGTCACTCAGCTTGCTGATCAACCTGCCATGTGGCACTGAAACGAACGCCTTGCTGAAGTCCAGGTATAGGATGTCCACCGCCTACCCCTGTCCAATGATCTTGTGACCCAGTCAAAAATGTCTATCATGTTTGTTTGGCGCTCTGACAAACCCATGTTGCCTATCATCCTGGAGACCATTTACCTCAAGGAAGGTCACCAGCCTTTCCTTTGGAATGGTCTCCATTATCTTGTCCACTATGGAGGTTAGGCCGACTGGCTTGTAGTTACCCGGCTTGTCCCTGGGACCTCCCTTGTGGAGTGGCACCACATGTGCTGCCCTCCTGTCCTATGGCATGCACCCTTTTTCTAGTGAGGTGTTAAACAGGTCTGCCGGGGGGCTACTAGTACCTCCGCCAGTTCCCTCAGGACCCTTGGGTGCACTCTATCCAGGCCTGGTGCCTTGTCCACCCGAAGGTCCCTAAGACCCTTTAAAACCCTGTCAACCTCGACTGCCGCAGCAGATTTCTCCCCACCCCAAGTCTCCCCCCAGTTTTCCCCTGTGGCATAGGCCTGTCCTTTTCCCTAGTGAAGACAGAGGAAAAGGACTCATTTAGTGCCTCTGCCTGATCCACACTATGTTCCGCCCATCCCCCCTCCCTCTTTATCCTAACTATCCTGTCCTTATTGCTTCTTCTCTCCTTTATGTACCAGAAGAAGTCCTTTTCCCCCTTCCTTGATCCCCTGCGCCGGCATTAGTTCTTTTGCAGCTTTGGCTGCCTGGACCACTCGCCCTGCCTTTCAAGCTTTCTCTGAGTAGACCTCTCTGTCCTCCTTCCTCAAAGTACGCTTGTACTTCTGGAAGGCTGCCCTTTTTTCCCTCACTTTCTCAGCCACATTCCTGTTAAACCTGCTAGGTCTCTTGGTCCTGGAGTTCTCATTATGAGCCTTCATGCAAGTATCTGTGGCCTCATTTAACCCCAACTTAGTGATGGAACATTTCTGATCTGCATCCATCTCTGATCTAAGCCTTGCAAGGTGCCCAACTAGTATATCACCCATTCTACCAAAGTCCGCCCTCTTGAAGTCCACCACTCTCGTTTTGGTCTTGGCCACTTCTTTTCCCATGTTGATGTAAAAACACACTGTGCGGTGGTCACTGCCCACAAGTGGGTCCCTCACTTCTATCTTCTTGACCTGTTCACCATCCGACAACACTAGGTCCAGTATGGCCTCCTCCCTGGTTGGCTCTGTGACACCTTGTGTCAGGAAACACTCCTGGATGGAGTCCAGGAGGACATGTTCCCTGTAACAGAGGGTAGCCAGGGTACGCCAGTCCTGGTAGGTTGAAGTCACCTGTTATGATGATGTTTCCTCTCCCACCTACCTTCCTGAAAGTTTGTGATGTGAGATGTGAAAGTCCCAGGTATACAGTAAAGTAATGTGTGTACAGGGCATAGCCCAGGGAAAGAATGTAATATAGTGTGTGCAAGTACCATCATGAAAAAAAGTTGATGGCCAGGGAAATGCCCTGAGAGCTGTGTACCACCTAGGCAGCTACTGAAAAACATCATGATGCTTGGTCCCAGCTTTTGTATGGACAATTAAGTGTGTGTGTGGTCGCATGTCAGTGTACACCAGGGCATGGTTTTAAGGTGCCCCTGATCCCCATTGCCCTGACCCGTGATGGCAAGGTGACTGGTGTTGGTGCAGTACTGGTAGTCATGGCGTAAGACAGGTGCTCTCCTGGGCCAGATGCCATCCAATACCCCTAGACACAGGAGGATGACCCAGCCTTTACACGTTAATGCAGTATGATGCTCGATGATCCTTTAGGGCCCCCCCACATCTTCCACAAAAAACATTTGAACTGACCTAATGTACTGTGCTTTACAACAAATTAAGTTGGCTGTCTCACTTAATTTGAAATCTAGGGGACTTCCAAGGTTGGGTTCTGGGGACCAGCTACATTGTATGGATCGTACATTTGTTAATTTTCTTAAATCCATATGCTGTACGTGTAGGATTACAAGAGCTCATAGATTTGTTCCCAGTGGGCTACTACATTAACCCCTGTATCCCCAAATGTGTTCCGGGGGAACATCTGATGGTATGTTAATCAGCTTCTTTTTGTTTTTCCACAAAAATGTGTATGCTTACTCTCTTAGCATTATTTTATACAGATTGAGTGATGTTTAAGATTTAACATTCACTTGCAAGGGTGTCGGTATCATGTAGAAAAAAGCATGACAAACATGTTATTTTTCAGTAAATCTTTAAAATGGGACCACATGGCGTGTTTACAAAGCCTGTGATGTGATATGAACACATTAATGCTGATACAAAGTCCCTTGTTTGCTGTGGTGGGCGACGGCTTTGTGAAATACCATTGTTGGGATTGATATATTTAAAGACTTTATCCTGTATTATCTCCCTAACAGGATGTTAACCTGGACACTCAGTCTAAGCACCCTAATGTTAGAATTTATGTCTGGCAATTATTTAATGGTTCTGATTGTTGTGGCTAAAAGGTTTGTATGTTCTGTACTTATAAAACTAATAGAAAGAATTTACAAAAACATACATTGGTTTGAGGTTAAAAAGCATCTTCCTTTTCCTCCTCCTTCTTCTTCTCCATCCTCCTCCTCCTTCTCCCCCTTCTCCTTTGTCTTCATCTTCTTCATTGTCTTCTTCTTCTTTCTCCCTCCTTCTTCTCATTCTCCTTCCAAAACATTTGGGTTTGGTGTTTATTCTGTAAGACATTGCTAATACTTTGTTGTTTAAGAGCACCACATCTGGCAAACTTCATGCAATCATTGGGCCTGTGACGTTTCCATGGTTGGGCACCCAGTGAAGTACGGGGAACTCTCTGTAATACACAGGGTACACATTGTACTTGGTAATGAGTAGGAAGGAAGGTAAAGCCCTCCCCAGTACAGGTAGGCTTAAATACAGCAACTGTGTAAGGTGCATGTCTGTAGCCAAGGAATTTTTAGCTGGGGACCCTCTAGGCTACTTGTTACCTCGGGAGCTGGTTTTGTAAAACAGATGACACGGACGCAGCTGGAAGAGTACAATTATGTTTATTTCTACATGATGTTATGCGGCACACACACACCCGCAGCATATAATCACACATGCACCAATAATGTTATTCTTGCTATAGAGCGTCATGAGTAACCAGGCAAAACATGTTTGTACAGGTTTGGGATTCTATCTAATACATGAAGTTCCTGCTAGGTCCATATAAGGATAACACCATATATGGTTTTGTCTTGGCAATTACTATTATACAATAACTGGGTTGCTTGGCATGTCACGTGAGCCATTAGATGGGTTAGACATGAGATGTGCCACATAGACATATGTTACACACATGGGCAGATTGGTTAGGATGACGACATAGGTACACTATATGGTTACAATGTGTGGTGGGCAAATTTCGAAGGCTGAACCCTGAAGGGCACTGAAGCATGGCCCGGGATGTATTATTTTGGCTTCCCCTGGCAGGGTACTGAAGAGTGGCCTGTACTGAATTACGCTGAGCTGGAGGGGTCTAGAAGACCATCCAGAATACTATACTGCACTACCTCATTGCTGCCAGCCAGTTTTTCCCATTTAGGGCCTACAGCCCTGGCCCTAAATAAAGCTTTTGTTCTTTGTTTCCTGTTTCTGACTGTGCACCATATTATTACTTTAGAGGTACAAGTGAATGCTTTGTGGGGGTTGTCACTGTATTGAACTGTTTCATAGGTGGGGTGATCTAGTGGGGAGGTATTGCACCCCAGGGGATTGTACTATACAGACACCAGGCCAGACCCACTTTAACTTTTCTCTGGAACAGGGGGCACCACACTATTTTGTATCCTAACCTTGAATACGAACACCCACAAAAATGAAATTCAAGGACCCAGGTCCCTCAACCTTGTTGAACCCACAAGGCAGGGGTAGACAGTGTGCAAGTACAATCTTGATTATCCGAACTGCTTGGGAGATCTGAAATTAGTTCAGATAATAAGGAGTTTGTAAAACCAGGATTAAAAAGTTCAGAGTGTAATCACTTGGGAGACATGCCAGCAGTTCATTAGATAGGGATGTCCATATAATGAGGGTTCATTAGCTAGAGATTATGCTGTCACACCCATGGCGAGCTAGTGGCATTGAAGAAAGGGAAGCCATCAGACATCTGACACACCCCAGGAAACGTGACCCTTATAAGTGGAGGTACAATCCCTGGAGGAAACAGGCCTTACCTCTCTAAACACTCCTCAGGGACTGCTGCTTCTTAGCTGCAAACAAAAATGGGCACAAGCAGCTGGATATGAAGTGGAATCTGCCAATGTTCCGGAGCATAAGCTGAAGAAAACGGAAGAAGGAGGTAGAAGAAAAGGAGGAGCAGAAAAAGAAGAAGGATGAGGAGAAATAGGAGAACAAGGAGATGGAGGAGGAGCAGGAAGAGAAAGTGCTTATTACAGACTGGTAGTGAAGTGACTGTAAACATCTAGTGGCAGCCACACATCAACACCCACACACAGCCTTGGCCATTTCCATGAACCGATTTTATGGGAAGTGAAATGTTAGCCAGGATGCCAGGCAAAATCTTTGGTGCTTGCAACAGGTGCCTTGGATTCTTTTACTTCCATCTGGACACCATTCAGTACAACACCAGAGACGGGCAGAAGGGACCTCAGTTTAATGTCTCATCTGAAGGACAGCACACCCTGACAGTACAGCATCCCCTAGAACAGCACTTGGGTGCCAACGTTTATGGTACGAGCCCAATCCAAGCTTGGAACTACAGTCCACAACCTTCTGTGCCAGAGGTGGATGTGCTATCAACCGAGTTACACTGACACCTAATAAGAAATCTCTTAGACACAACATCCACCCCCCCCCCACATAAATTAAAACTCAGATTTTTCTTTTAATTTTAATGTCCTTTAAATTTAAGTCACTCAAGGGGCTTCCTTAAATGGTGTGGCCCTGGACTAACAAATGACTCCAGTTCAGAGGCTGGCTCAACATTTATTCCTTTAATTTTCCTCCTCAGCTGACCTTCTGACATCCGGCTCCTTTGAGCTTTCCAAAGGAGTTCCCTGCTGCCAGCCAGGCTCATTGATGGTGCTCGGAACACTTCCAGGGAACCCTCTATCTTTTGCTGCTCCCTGTAAATCCAGCTCAACCCTACTGGGGGAAGGGGGCCTTCCTGTGGCTACCACACATCCGCACTCCTTGTATGTGTACAACTGCATGTGTGCATACCAGCAAGATACGTGTCCTAACATGCAGAACATGAGGGCTGACTCCATGTGACAAGGGGCATTGCAGTAGTGATGTGAAGGCCTGAGCACAAATGTGCACAGCACAGACATTCCCTGGTACACTGTGCACAAAATACGACCCAATTCCAGACACGCACACCATTGTGCAATACTGCACTCACACAGCGCCCACAATGTGTGCTAGGTACACATATCTTAAAGAGGAAGTGCACATCAAGATCCTACAGACACTACAATCTGACTCTGCACACCGCAAATGTACACAATATTTATTTAGTTCGTTTTTATTTTGTTTTATTCTTTTGGTAACTGGGTACAGCCCACTAGACACAAGTGCCTGTTTTCAGGGGCGACATGGGAGCACTGGGGTGGTTAAGTGATTTGCTCAGAGTCACACGGTAAGCAAGTGGAGGTTGTGGGAATCAAACCTAGCTCTACTGATTCACAGCTTGTTACGCTAACCTCTAGGCTATACTGCTAGCCTATAAGTAACACAGATGAGAGTATGGATGTGCAGCACATGCATATTCAACAGATTTCTGCATAAATATGACAGGACCTAGCACACAGAAGTGCTCCATTCAGTGATATGCCCAGGACGCCCCCCCGCCCCACATGCTTCCCATATGTCACTCCTCGGGGCATTCTGGATGGGTGGATTGAAAGGCCTCTGTGACCTGATGGCAGGACTGCAGCTATGAACTTTGGGGCCCAGGACAAGTCACTTGAAATGGGCCCCTGTTTCCCAAACCAGCTAATGCCAGGGGTAATGCCAGCTCCTCAGGTGGGCCCCTCCTAAGCTTGGGGCCCTGGACAACATCCCCACTCCCCCCCCATTACTGCAGCCCTGCCTGATGGGTCCTAAAAAATATGAAAAGCGATGCACAGTGTAACCAGACTTTTTCTTCTTCCAGCATGAGGCAGGTTAATAGAGAACACGTAAATGGTTAAGTCTGATCCCAAGAGATGCTCGCTAGTGGGCCTCCACTTGGAGCCAGGGTGTCTAGAGTCTGTGCTCTGACTTTCCTGACTCAGCTAAAAGTGGGAAACTCAGATATGAACATTCATGGCCCTGCCCTCCCCCTTCACACTATAAGAGGGGAAGGCAAGCTGAGGAACAGGAGGAGTCCCACCAGAGATCGAGGGAGAGTCTAGCTTTTCCAGCTGCAACTGAGCCAAGGGGGCCCATGGGTTTAGGGAGGGTGGCAGGATTCTTGGGCCTGGGTTGATCTGGTCCCCTCTGATGAGTTCTCTGGAGGCTCAAGGCCTAGCCAGGGTCCCAGAGTGGAAGAGAATCCCCTCATACCATGTGGGAAGAGGAGGACCTGATATGATGTCCTGCCTGAGGAAGGGTGGGAGAGAGGATAAGACCCAAAATGCACACATGAGTAGTGGTGGTGGGCAGCCCCTCAACGGAAGTCACATGACTCTGTGTGGATCCATTGTTACCACCAACAGAAAGCAAAGAAGCAAGAAAATATGTAAGTTAACCTTCACTGAGCTTCTCTGTAGGAGTGAAGGATGTGGTACCTAAAAGTAAAATGTACCGCCCCGGGAAATGGAAATACTAAATGTAATGGTTGTCAGGAGGAGGGGCCTGGCAAGAGTTGGGGTCATTAAGTCCCTGGGAGGGGGTCAGGCATAGGGTGCCTGAAAATTGGGTCACTTGGGTTGTCAATGTGGTGCTAGAAGAAGGCCCACACAGCCAGACTACCTGTTATAATTTAGGAGTGGATCATACTGCCAATGTACTAATTCATTTTGCTGTCACCTGCAGGTATAGTAGCCATGCACTGGCACAGCTGCCACAGAGGGTGTTGCCTCCCTCGCTTGGCAGCGTGCAAGCTGTCGCTCAGCTATGGCCTTGGGAGCACAGAGGCTCCAGGGACCCTGAAAAGGTGGCAGATTGTATGATGAGATGCAGCAGCAGCACAGAAAAGTACAGAGTGTACTGTGAACCTGGTAATGAGTGCTGTTGTGGTGAATGAAAATGCAGAAAATGGCATAAGTGGATTGATGAACTTGGCATGAGTAATGCCCTTTAAAGTTGCGCAAGACCAGCACAGCTGATTAGACATGCACCCTGCTTGATTCTGTGTGGAAAGTTGTTTGTGTGTGGTTTTCTGTTTGTGATATCCCCATAATGTTATTTGGTTGCCCTGGTCCCAGTCTGCCCAGATTCGTTGTGGCAGCAGTAAAGATAGTGGTACTAGTGTTCATGGCATAAGGCAGGTGCCCATCTGAATGTGAAGTGCCACCATATACCCCTAGACACAGGGGGATGCCCGGCCCTTACACACATTCCCCAGGATTCAGTCCCTGGTCAGCCAGGCCAACCGTGCTAAGAAGGACACTTCTGACCGGCTCACTGCATCACTGCAATGACACAGTGCAGGAACACGTCTGTATACAGCGACAGTATCCACTCACCAGTTATTTTATTTAGTAGAAGTAGAAATGCTTTATTTTTGTACAAGATAAAACTATTCAGACTGAGAAGCCCTACTTACAAAAGTTGTCCTGTGTACAACGCATCAGTTTAGCGTTGTTTATTTTCATAATGTGGAAACGTAGAAACAGAATTTATCAGCAGAAAAAGATCAGTAGGCCCATCAGCCTGCTCAGTTTCCCTGTCTGTTATTACTTCCCTCTGGACCCTATTCAGTCTCAGGTGTCCCTCCCTCCTACCTTTCCTCTAGTTATTATGCATATGTGCCTATCCCACGCATGCTTGAAGCCCACCACTGTCTTTGTCCCCACCACCTCCTACAGTAGGCTGTTCCAGGTGTCTATCACCCTTTCTGTGAAGAATGTTTTCTTCAAATACCTCTTAGATGCCCCCCTCCCAAGCTTCACTGCATGCCCTATATTCTGGTGCTCCTCTTCCTCCTCTGAAAGAGACTGTGCACCTTATTCAGCCCTGTAAGGTACTTAGAGGTCTCAGTCGTATCCCCTCTTGCTCTCCTCTCCTCCAGGGAATATATGCTTAGTTCCTGCAGCCTTTCCTCATGTGGTTAGTTGATATCTTAGAGGTGGAAGATTAGGTTTGCTGGCCAAGGCACCTAGCTTCACCTGAGCTCTTTTCTTCTAGGTTGCTTGAAAGGACAGAGCAAAGAATCTTACCAGAGCAAGGAAAAGGATTAAGGCTTCTTTTAGCTAGGCAGATTTACGGTGTGTTGTTATTTTTATTTTGTACTCACAAGGATTGTTACTGTTTGTTGCTAACATTTTATTGCTTAACTTTTCTCTGATTCAAATTGTTGTTGCTTGGTATACCTTCTGCTGCATTATTACAGGGTGTGTCTACAGGTGTGTGCTTACAGATTACTGCTGTAATCTTCTGATTCAAATTGTCTTTTGCAAGGTATATCTTCTGTTACTGCTTTATTTTTCTCTGTAGCATAGTGTTTCTTACAGGGTATATCTTCTGTGAAATTATTACAGGTTTTACGGTTTTATCTATCATTAGGATAAGCTTTTAGGGCTACTGCATTTGTTGCTGGCTGCTTGTTTCTGCTCTTACCTCCTTGTTTCTTTCATCTGTGGTTCCTCTTTTTCGGCAGGGGAAGAGCCCTACCACCCACCCGCATCCCCAACCACCCCACACTACACTCCTTTTATAGGGTAGCACATTCGTGACATTTCCTGTAGCAAAGCAGGAAGGGGAAGATCAGAGGGGTATCCACACAGTGACCTCATTTACAGGGGCGCTAGTAATTTAACTTGTCATAACAAGTTGTACAAAAACAAACAAAACACAAAATCAAACTTTGGTTTCATTTTCTTCCTTCTAATTAGTCTGACCAGGTTACAAACCCAGCAACTCATCTGGAATGGATATCATTAACTGCAGGTACTGTGGAACACTTTTCAGAAGGGCAGTTTTACAGGATTTAGCACACTGTCCTACATGCTGGGCCATTGGAGATCTAAGGGCTCAATTCCAGACAGCATGGGCAGAGATTGCACACCTTAAATTGCATATTCAAGAGGAAATATATTATAAGAACTGCCCGCCATTTCCCCAACATCCAACAGAAGCACCTCGACTGCAGATGGTAGTTGGTCTGGGAGATTGGCAGTTGGTTAGGAGGGGCAAATCGGGTGCCCCATTACTCGGTGCTCTCCAACATATCACCTCCACAAACCATATAAAAACTACAAACAGGTATCTGCCTCTATCTCCGAAATCAAACAAAGGGGCAGAGGACACTGCAGAGGAGGACACTAGAAAACAGGAGCTAGTAAAAGAAAACTCGCCCAAAACAGGAACCAAAACAAAAAAAGCAAAAAGGAAATCCAAAAAACTTCTGATCATAGGAGACTCCATGATTCGGGGAGTTGATACCAATCTCCAGCCAGGGGTAATGGTCAGATGTCTCCCAGGTACATCAGCTTGGAGAGACACTGACTGCATTGCTAAAATTGTTCAGGAAGCAGGAGAAAACATTGACATCCTGGTACACATAGGGACTAATGATCTCACCAGCCGGTCAGCTGTGGAGACCAAGGAACACCTGACCAGGCTGGGTGACAAACTATCATCCATTTCATCCGGCATCTCCTTCTCTGAGATCCTGTCAGTCTGGGAGGGGGGGGGAGATGGACAGAAGGTCAGAGAAGTGGAGATAAGGGAGCTAAACATGTGGCTCAAGGGCTGGTGCCAGGAAAAAGGACACAAATTTGTAGGGAACTGGCAACAGTTTTGGGAGCGAAAGTTCTTTAAATTTGATGGACTGCATCTGACTAAGGTGGGAGTCAGTGCATTGGAGCAGAAGTTTGATGTCTTTGCAGAATATTTAAACTAGCAAATGGGAAAAGGGGTGCAGCACCCCATACGTCGAATGGGAAGAACACCCCTCCCCCCTCAGCTAGTGGTCAAACAGGAGTTCAGCATGTTTGTAGTTCATTTGCATTACCAGGTAAGAAAAAGTGCCGGCCCTACACGACACACAGGGGGAAACGCCAGACTCGCCTAACAACTAACACATCTGGGGGTCTTGCCACAATGGAAAATCATGTACAAATGCTCTGCAGTCTGGAAACAAGATCCCAAACCTGCAGGCATAATGACAGAGGCTAAACTAGATATAGTAGCCATTAGCTAGACATGATTTACCAGTAACCATACTCAGGAGACTTCAGTACCTGGCTATGTACTGTTCAGAAGAGACCGAGGGAAGGCGGAGTGGCCCTTATGTCAAATGAAAATATCAAAGCTACAGAAATTCAGAATACACATAAGGAGCCAGAAGAACTGTGGGTCACCCTGGAAACAGGAAATGGGACAGCCATACGAGCTGGGGTTGTGTACAGGCCTCCAGACCAGGAGGAGGACATAGACACATTACTGTTAGAAGATATACAAAACATGACAGCTAAAGGTGAGGTTCTGATAATGGGAGACTTCAACATGCTAGATACAGATTGGTCAATACCAGCAGGAACATCTGCCAGAACTAGACACATGGTGGATTCCCTGTAGTGGAGTGCCTCAAACAACTGGTACAACAACCCACAAGAGGCAGAGCTATCCTAGATCTAGTACTGACTAACAGGGAAAGGATCACAGATCTCCAGGTAGAAGGTCATCTGGAGGCCAGTGACCATCACATGGTATGGTTCAATTTGGCCACTAGAAATAAATCATCCCATTCCAAGGCACAAATTTGGGACTTCAAAGGAGCTGACTTTGATAAGATGGCCAACAGAGTTAAGCTAGCCCTGACAAAAAGAAATACAGGTGAGGGGGTACAGGCAAAGTGGACAAGCATTAAGCATGCAATACTTGAAGCAACATCCCATTGTGTTAGAAAGAAAAGGAAGTGCAAAAGAAGAAAGAAACCACTCTGGTTATCAAAAACAGTAGCAGAAAAGATCAGAGCCAAAAGGCTGGCCTTCAGGAAATATAAGGAAATGCAGCTGGATGAAGATAGGGAGGCATACCAAACTTCCCTAAGGGAAGCAGGGAAGGCAGTAAGGCAGGCAAAGGCCCAAACTGAGGAAACACTAGCATAAACAGTAAAAGAAGGTGACAAGACTTTCTATAGATACATTAGTGAAAGGAGAAAGTCCAGAGGGGATATTGCTAAGATCAAAGGGGATAAGGGGGCATGTGAGGAGGAAGACCATGTAAAATCATCTATCCTAAATAGATACTTCTGCTCAGTATTTACTGAAGAGAAGGTAGGGCAGGGCCCACAGCTCGGCACCATGAACACGGGGGGTTGGAGGTGTGCACTAGTCCCTTCATAAAAGAAAGGGTCCTACAAGAGCTTGATAAGCTCAGGGTGGACAAGGCAATGCAACCTGATGGCATACATCCCAGGGTACTAAAGGAACTAAGGGTGGAACTAGCAGAGCCATTATCAGAACTGTTTAGTGAGTCTCTGAGCACAGAAGAGGTCCCAGAAGACTGGAGAAGGGCTCATGTGATCCTGCTCCACAAGAGTGGTAGCAGGAAGGAGGCAGGGAACTACAGACCAGTCAGTCTTACCTCAGTAGTGGGCAGGATTATGGAGGAAATCCTTAAGGAAAGGATAGTGCAACACCTGGAATCCATAGGAGCACAGGATCCAAGACAGCATGGGTTTACAACAGGATGGTCCTGTCAAACTAATCTCATAGATTTCTTTGACTGGGTAACCAGAGTGGTGGACCAAGGGGGAGCAGCTGATGTCACCTACCTTGACTTCAGCAAAGCTTTTGATACTGTTCCACATAGAAGATTGATTAATAAGCTGGGTAGGCTTGGGGTGGGTCAGAAGTTGGTCAACTGGGTGGCAAACGGGTTGAAGGGCAGAAAACAGAGTGGTGGTAAACAATGCAAGTCACGAGCGGGGTATCTCAGGGATCAGTCCTGGAGCCAGTCCTCTTGAATATCTTCATCAGTGACATTGCAGATGGACTGGAGGGTAAGGTCTGTCTGTTTGCAGATGACACCAAGCTCTGCAACAGGGTAGATGATCCAGATTGGGTGGGCAGAATGAGAAGAGATCTGGATAAACTGGCAAAATGGTCGAAAGAGTGACAACTGGGGTTTTACGCAAAGAAGTGCAAGATCATGCACATAGGGAAGAGAAACCCTGAAGCCACCTATAGGCTGGGAGGGGAGTTGCTGGCAGTCACAAGGTAAGAAAGAGACTTGGGCATCAATATCACCGATGACCTGAAATCATCCAAGCAGACCACTAAAGCAGTAGGTAAGGCTAGGCGGATGTTTGGGTGTATTAGTAAGGGTATCACAAGTTGTAAGAGGGAGGTAATAATCCCTCTTTACAAGACACTGGTTAGGCCCCATCTGGAGTACTGCATGCAGCACTGGAGGCCACACCTTCACAAGGACATTAATCAAATTGAGGCAGTCCAGAGAAGGGCAACCAAATGGTGCAGGACTGCATCGGAAAACATATGAGGACAGATTAATGGAGCTCAATATGTACACCCTACAGCAAAGGAGAGAGAGGGTGATATGATCGAAACATTCAAACACCTTAAGGGCATTAACAAGGTGAAAGAGTCTAACATGTTTCAATATAAGAAAATGGCAGGACAAGGAGGACGCAGCATAGATACGGCTCCGGATTACAAATAGTGTGTGTTGTGCATGTTGCTTTCTTCTATCACAGGGCCCCAACCAGCTGCGACGCCGGCCTACCCCAGGCAACATTCCTGGCTAGCCCATCGTCTTCCTACCTGGGTACCCAGAGTGTGTGACTGTGTAGGGAGTCTGAAGTGCATGCATAACTGTCTGAATGATATAGCCTTTAAGCAAATCAACCTGATTACGCCCCTCCCTTGTTCAAGTCTCCTGAATAAATTGGATCTAACTCTTTTTGCATTTAACCTGACTGTGGTTCCAGTTTGTGCCGAAAGTACTGTACTGTTGCTGTTTGCTGTACATAACCTTGTTTTACAGGGGGTTCCCAGGGTCAAGCTAGAGGAACCAGCCCTGGTGGTAAGTGCAAACAGTGTGGGTAATTGTATGGTGAATAAGCGATTGTGAAAGTGATTGTTGTCATTGTTCCAGGCAACTAGAAGGAAGGGGGTTACGAGGTGTCCCGAGGAGGCTGTCTCAGGTTAGTGTGACCACTAACACCCCTGACCCGGTGGAGCACCATTAGTACCCAGGTCTCTTAACCTGCTACTAGCCATGCAGGCAGGGGTAGTAGCCCTTGGGATAGTGCCACCTAGTGGTTACAATCGTTTTACTTACCTGTCAATGATCTGTTTCCCTACCCAGGACTCGACATGCTTCTGGAGGATAAGCCTGATCTTCCTTGCTATAATTCCCATTTCCCAACACGGAGGACAGTCGAGTTCATGGATTCACAGGACTGGGAAGGAACTGTCTAACCTGGGTGTGGGAAGGGAGGGTTATTATTGGCTGGGACTGCTTGATGGTCCATGTGTTTTTTGTTTTCCCTTCACTTCCTTATCCTAATCTAGAGGAACTGCCAGGACTCTAACTATTTCAAGTACTGTTCCTTTTTCCTATTTCATATTGTAGTTTACCTGCTGGTCTCATGATTTTTTCTTTGGATATGTTGGGGACTTGTTGTCATCAGGGGGAGGGGGGTATGATAACTTTATTTAGCACTGACTTATATCTCGAGGAGGTTCATGGCCTGAGCTTTTGGTCACTATACTCGCTGGGCCACCTAGTTCTTCCTGGAGATTCTGTTGCTATACTTTCATAGTTAATGACCCACAGTCCTGCCCTGGTGCATTTATTTTAACTTGTTTCATTATTTTTTCTGCTCCTCCAGGATGTACTTTGGGTCAGTTTGTTGCTTAACCACTCTCTGTTTACATCCTCGATTGATGGTGTGGGGGATGGGGACGGGCTTGCCCTGGCTCGTGCAAGCTCGTGGTTAATCTGCACAATGTGCCAGTATATGGGGGGTTTGGCTCCTTCACAATCCCACTATGTGGGAGCGCGTCAATTCACTCCCGACATTACATGCCGCGACAACTCGCTCTCGACAATACGCTCCTGTCAACTCACTCCCAACGTCAACTCCCTCCCGCTGATTTTTACATATATTAGGAACATCGGAAGCAAAAACACCATCACTGCCCCCAGTTACCTAGCAATCAGACATGCGTTCAACTTTACCCAAGTTCACATTAGTTTCAGTCCTGGAGAGCCCCTGTTCTGACGAGGCAGCAGATGCACTTCAAACGCAATTCAAACGCAACTTGGAACATCGGACATAGGAATGAAAACACCATCACTGCCCGCCCCAGTTACCTAGCAATCCAACATGTGTCAACGTTACCAAGTTCACATTAGTTTCAGTCCTGGAGAGCCCCTGTTCTGACGAGGCAGCAGATGCACAGAGCCCCAGCACAATGGCACCACCTGATAGCAATTCAAACGCAACTTGTTACCATTTTCATAATTATTCTAAAAACAAGAACTTCAACTCACCCACATGCATCGCACAGATCGATCGAAAAGAAAAAAAAAATCAGACTGGTACCGTGTGCCCCTGCCCCTGTGATTCGCAAAAAAGGGCAGCTGCCAATCACCTGTCTCAGGGAGGTTCTGACCCCAGCAATGCAGAAAGAGCAGCAGCAGGCAGGAGAGTTGCAGGGTAAGGCACCAGGGAATCATAACAGGTTTGGTTTCCTTTGCTCTCTCCTCCACGGGTCGGACACTACTTTAAATCCAAGGACTTGGACTGTTGTCATGTTACTACTCACACAAGATAATCAGAGAGAGAGAGAGAGAGACCCTTGCACTTTCCACTGTGCAAATTAAAGTTGAACTTGTGGAAGTTTAGGGAGGTTTGAATATGAATCTGAATATTTCAGACAAATTTATGTAGTACTGGGAGTGAAAATATATGGAGTGAAAAGTACGGGAGTTAGTGCGTGGATGTGGTGTCGGGAGGCGGTGTCGTCAGCAGCTTCTTAATAAGGCGTTGATATTGACCCCCACTATGTGGGGTCTGGTGGATTTTGCTCCTTCAGCTGGTATTTTTCAGTCTGAGCAGGGCCTGCAGACCCTAACAACATTCCACTGTCTATCTCCTTGGTTTTTGTGTCTAGGAGCCTTTTGGGGAAGGGTCTCCCTTGTTGGGGTTTGTTTACCTCTAATCTTGGCTTTTTCTTACTAAGGGAGGCCATTGTATATAGTTGTTGGGGTTGTTTGGGAGGGACAGGGGTCACTTCCCTCTTAATGTGCCGTGGTACTTTTTGGAAGGACTGGTTTTGGGTCTTGGGCTTACTAGTATCTGGGAGAGGGTAAGTCAAAATTTATGGGTTGGGGGAGGGTTGTGGGGGGGTTATCTCAATGGTTACCACGTTTCATCTTAGGAAGGATGCTTCCTTCCTCAAAATGAGCCTGTTGCTACCAATCTCCACAGTTGTCAACACTGTTGGGGATGGATTGGGGGGAGAGGGGAGGGTTGGAGTGTGCCAAATGACCAGCTATTTATACTTGTTCTTTATGTCCTTAGAATGTCTATTTGGTTTATTTTTAGGTATGGCTATCAGCTCTTGTAAAATTTTTACATGGACTGTTAGGGGAGTCAGAGACTCTACGAAGCGATATCAAGTGCTAAAACATTGTGCCCTACTTAATGCTGCTATTACTGGTATTCTGCTACAAGAAACTCACTGACTGGCAAGAGAGGCTGTTTGACTGTATAGACTTGGGACATCCCAATCTTTTGCCTCAGGGATTTCCTCTCGAGTAAGGGAGTGGCTATTCTAATTAAGAACACGATCCCCTTTCAAGCGGACTCCACAGTGGTGGATTCCAGTAGTAGATATGTCCTTGTTAAAGGCTCCCTACTGGGCGCTACAGTGGTACTGGGTTCAACATATGGGCCAGCGGGCAGTGAACCATTATTTTTTTTTGGAGCTTGCCAGCAAGATTTCCCCCTTCCTTCCTATTTTCTCTGATCCTGTGGGGGGGGGGGACTGGAATGTTCCCCCCACTCAGGATCTGGATGGGACCCACTGGTCATTAAAACCCACTTCTGCATCCCAACGAGCACTAAATGATTTAATGGACATGCTTGGGCTTTGTGACCCATGGCGCTTACTTAATCCACCACACCAATTGTTCTCCTTTTACTTTACTGTCCATCAATCCTGGTCCAGACTGTATTATCTTTTAATTAGTATCCCTCTCCTGACCGGTTTTTGTCAAGCCAGTATTGAGCCAATAGTACTCTAAGACCACTCGTTGGTTTGGGTGCACCTCTCCCCTATCCCTGACAGGTCCAAGGATAGGTCATGGAAGCTGAACACCCAACTTTTAAAAGACAAAAACACTATTTCCAGGATCCAAACCACTATTCAAACATTCATGGATACTAACATGGGCATAATCCAAAGGGAAAATCTGATATGGTGCACACTCAAATGCTATCTTCATGGGGAGTTTATTAAGTTAGCCTCTAGAAGGAAGAAACTGAGAGAAAAGGAGGCCTTATCTCTTTTAGCTCAAATAAGGGTGGTTGATCTTTCCTTATCATCCTCAACAGCTCCTGATTCCATATCAGAGCTTTTGGATCTCGGAAACAAATATGTGGATCTCTTGAGCGAGAAAGCAGAATATGCCCTCTTGAAAACTAAATCCACCTAAATAGACCAAGGAGAAAAGGATGGTAGGCTCTTAGCTCTTCGGCCTCGCAAACTGGAAAGCTCAAGACTTATACCTTCCATTCAGGCTCCAGACAGTTCCATCAAAACTGCTCCTAGGGATATTGCCCTGATCTTTGAAAACTTCTATCATTCCCTAATAGTGAAAGACCCTCTCCAGCATCTTCTCAAGATATAGAAACCTACCTAGATTCTCTTGCCCTTCCCTCTCTGCCTGACTACCACCAACTCTCCTTGATGGCACCAATCACCTTGAAAGAAGTGGAGGACGCAACACAAGACCTGGCCTTAGACACAGCACCCGGCCCTGATGGGGTTTCCCTCTAACTTTTATAAAGCCTTTGTCAAGGAGTTGGCACCCCTATTGCTCAAACTATACCAACATTTGCTTAATGCTGAGCTTCTTGATACATCCCTATTGGAAGCGACCATAATCCTCCTTCTAAAGTCTGACAAGCCCTACTTGCTCCCAGTGAGTTATTGGCCGATTTTCCCTTTTAAATTGTGATTTTAAGATTTTGACCAAAATACTCGCTGTACATATACCGTATGGTCTCATCTTGTGAGCCCAGAACAAGTGGGATTTGTCCCAGGACAGTCCTCCGCGGATCATCTCCGGAAACTCAGCCATATTTTCCAGACAGCCCGCTCATCTCAAACTCCCATAGCCTTGATCTCACTGGATGCCGAGAAGGCTTTTGACAGAGTGGACTGGGAGTTCCTCTGGCTGACATTGCGAAAGATGGGCTTCCCTTCCCTCCCCTCTTCATCCAGTCGATTCAGGCCATATATTCCTCTCCCTCAGCAAAGGTTTACTGTAATGGAGTTTTCTCCTCTCAGTTCCCCCTTTACTCAGGCACGAGACAGGGTTGCCCCCTCTCACCCTTCTTGTTTAATCTTTACTTAGAGCCCCATATCAAACCGTCACCCCAAATACAAGGGATCTCAGTACTCAACCACACCCACTCTCTCTCTGCCTATGCAGATGATATTCTTCTTCACTTAGAGAACCCCATAACTTCTCTGAAACACTTACTGGATGTTGTAACCCAATATAGCTGCCTATCCAATTATAAACTTAATCTTACCAAAACCAAAATTTTCCCTTTAAACCACTTCACCCATAGAGCTGACTTTAGCCGTTATGATTTTAAATGGTCCCCTCACTCACTCAAATACTTGGGCATCTACCTAACCACCGACCCTTCCTCACCAAGAAACTGAACCTCGACGACCTAGTGGCCACCCTTCAACAAGACCTTCGAAGATGGGAGTCTCTTCTACTATCTCTATGGGGACGTATTAACATCGTAAAAATAAATGTCCTTCCTCGACTTTTCTATCCTTTACTTATGTTGAACATTTGGCTTCCCCTCTCTTATTTTCAGAACGTCCATTTCCTTATTTTGGGCTTTATATGGTTGCATAAGCAACCTAGGAAATCCTTCATCAAACTGAGTCTACCTAAAACAGCAGGTGGTTTTTGCCTTCCCAATTTTCTTCTATATTACTGGGCTGGCCACTTTGCCAGGATTGGCAGATGGCTCGCCAGCTCTACAGAAGAGTATATACCCACTTGACTACAACTGGAAACTCAACTGTTAAAACAACACCATCTTCACTCCTCTGCTATTTATTATATTCCACCGAAGAGGCTACCTGATCCACTTTGTCACTCAGTAATCGGGACCTCACTAAAGGTTTTTTCTCAAGTTTGTTCCACCTATAAATTCTCCCCACATCAAGATTTTGCTCAATCTCTTGTCTCTAACCCCAAAATTAAGAAAAGTGGCGTCCATCTTACTCCCAACTGGCTGCCCCATTACGGAATGCTAAAGTAGCAGATCTTTACTCCTCCAATTCCCTTCTTTCCTCTCCCACTATCGTAGAGAAATATAGCTTAACCTCCATTCATACTTTTAAAGTCTTTCAGTTGAGGCATTCAATCGGCCAAATTTTCAGCACCTCCCCCCAAGATTCCAGGTTACAAACTATCCTAGACAGATTCCATGACCTATCCTCTAAATCCCATTACCTATCCCTCTTATATACTTATCTCCTTTCTATTGGCCATCCAGATCCTATACCTGGCTCCAAAATATGCGCCTCACTTTTGCTGGAGATAGTCATTGACTGGACCCGAGTTTGGCAGGATCTATATATATATATTTCCCAGGATATGCTCTGACTTACCCAATACCATATCCTGAATAACTTTTACTATATGCCTGTCAAATTAGATTAAATTGGCCACCTATCTAATTCTACTTGCTCTAGATGCAGCAAGGAAGAAGGGAACTTGCTGCACATTTTTTGGTATTGTGACAAAATCTCCCCCCCCTTGTGGCATTCAATTTAATTCAGGTTGGATCCGTTACTTGGCTTAGGAGACTGCTTTACTGTGGAGATCTGCATTTTAGGTATATATACTAACATCCGGGTTAAGGAACGTAATTATCGCATGGCTCTAGGTTCCATAGTGGTCAAAAAGCTGGTGCTTAAACACTGGATGGACCAATTTCCCATATCCTGTAATGAATGGCTAAATGACCTCTCAGCCTAAATTCAGGGTTGAACGCTTGACTGCTGATTCCCGTAACAAATTTTCGTTATGCGACAAAAAATGGGGCAAACTGTAAGCTTTATATCTACATTGATGGCTGGTAACCTGTGGACTCCCTATGTATATTTCACAATGTATTTAAGTTCTTTGTATCTCCCTAATGGCACACTCTGGGGCGGGTGGGGAAAGGTTAGTTTTTCCTTTTCCATATTGTCACATTATTGTACTTTACCCTGTACTGATATTGCTGTGTTATTTTTATAAAATTAATAAAGATGTTGAATTTAAAAAAAAGGTAAGCAAGCAATGTGAGAAGGCAGTAAGGAAGGCTGGGGAATACTGGGATTATTGGGAAAGGCATCACCAGTAGAAAGCAAGAAGTTGTTATCCGTCCATATAGACAGCTGTTGAGACCCCATCTGGAGTACTGTGTACAGTTCTGGAGACCCTCATCTCTGCAAGCACATAAACAGGATGGAGGCAGTCCAGAGGAGGGCAACTAAAATGCTGCAGGGTCTACACCAGAAGCTATATGAAGAGAAACTAAAGGATCTCAATATGTATACCCTTGAGGAAAGGAGGAAGAGGGGGGACATGATAGAAACTCTCGAGTACCTCAAGGGAATCAACAAAGTACAAGAGGGTAGCATCTTTCAGAATAAGATGTGCAAGAACAAGAGGGCACAATTTGAAGATAGACATATACATATGGGGCTCCTTTAATCTCTCTTCATATGGCTTCTGGTGCAGACCCTGCACCATTTTCCACTATGGCATTTCACTGAAACACATGCCTCCCGAGAGCCTGGCTGAGACAGTCTCCAGGGTGGCAGTGAGCTCCACTGCCCACCTCCTCACCCTCTCTTCCAGCTCTGACTGACCCTGAGAGAGTTGCCTTTCCCTTTCTCTATCTCTCTTTCTCTATCTCTCTTTCTCTTTCTCTTTCTGTTTCTCTCTCTTTCTCACTCAAGGCTGAAACTTGATGTTAGATGATTGACTGTTTCCCTATTGCTGGCCTCTGGTGATTGGGTGGGATTGCCCAGGTAATCACAGTACTCACTGTCCTTTTCCATGATGCATGGCGGTTCCGAGGTTGTGATGGGGTCACCATCTTTGTTTACATTTGAAAAGTTCATTTATTTGCAGTCTGGAAGCCTTCTGCTGCTGTCTTTCGGCCCCACAGAACAGATTGTTGATGAATCCTATCCCGCTGGTGGTCTTGGGGCCAGGATGGTGGTTTTAGGAGCAGCCACACCCCTCAGTTTATTTTTTGGGGCTCTGGCTTTGATTCTGTGGGCTCCCATACATAGTGGAGCCCAAAACACTTGTCACTATTTTTTTTTTTTTTTTTGGGGGGGGGTGGCCTCTGTATCCCTGTATCTAGGAAGTACTTTTTAATCAAAACCACTCTTCCGCAGTTACTTTCATGTTCTAAGTCTGGTTTCCTATCTGGAGCCAGGGACCATTGGACAGTTGCAGATGTGCAGCCCAATTTGAGAAGAAGAGTGCCTGCTCTGATATGCACATGTGTGCACAGTCCTCAATGGCGATGTAGTGCTGCTTTGTTGCTGCCCAACCCCCTCTAGTCCTCTGGAGTCAAGGAACCTTGTCAAAGTGTCTGATAGTGGTGTCCTCCTCCTGTCCTGGTCCCATCCCTGCTTGCAAGTCCAGGGCTTGGGATCATGGGACACTCATGCGGCTGCTGCCACTTTTGCTGTGGCAGTGAGCACTGGTTAGACTCCCACCAGAGCCACTGCTCAATAACTGCCTTCCCTGCCGATCCCTGCTTTGCAGTCCAATGGGAACCAGAGGGTGAAGAGAAGCAAGAGCCACCAGAAGGGAGTCACTGATGGTCCACAGACTACCAGGTAAGCCCCCATAAAAAAGGGAGCCATTCTGTACTGTGCATACATATCTATATATCTATTATTTACAAAATAAATTCACTTGATATGACTAAAAGATCTTAAATACAATATTCACTGTAGCTCTGTTTGGTCACTTTCCCCTGATTCCCCAGGTTTCACTAACCATTTCTTTAAGTTCATCAACAATTTTAAAATCCGAGTCACAATAAACAACCACCTTATTCGAAGCTGATACCGGTTGCACATACAGATTGCAACACAGGCAGCATTCCAGTACAGGGAGTTTGTGGCGGGGAGAAACTGACCAGCCCATCTCTTCCGGACTGTGGACAGAATACTCCATCCAGTCTGTCTAGAACTGGTAAGAGCAAATTCATCTGCTTGTTGCAGTGTTGGCTCGGTTTTTCTCTGACTGGGTGTCCTTGATTCAGTCCGAGATCTCTCCAGCTACATTGTCATGACCCAACAGGGTTGAGCTGGATAGGGGGATGCCCTCTGCCAGACTGGAGTGAGTTCAGGCTAGTTTTGATGGAAGAGGTTTGTGGGGCAGTGTCAGAGTTGTGGCCCACATTTTGTAAGATGGATCCAGGTCTAACTCGCTTGTTGGTCAGGTGTGTTGAGTTTCTGGAGAAGATGAATTCATAGCACTCTCAGACCAGGGTGATGCTAAGAATGATTTTATTGCAACCCCATGACTAAATGTAATGTGACAACATCACCATAAATACTATGATTGCTGGAACTGGGCATTCAGAACCCATTTCCTTTGATAAGCACTGTGATTTATTGTGAGCACTGTTTTCATCCTCCATCTAGTGCTGGGTTTCTGGGATCAGCACTCGCTGAGCTGGTCCAGTTCTCCCTCTGGAAGGGGGTCTTTTCAAGGGCATTGAAAAATGCTCTGGTGAGACCTCTCCTGAAGAATCCATCTTTGGCCCTGGACTGCCTGGCAAATTATACACCAGTCTCTTACCTCCCTTTTCTGTGGAAGGTTTTGAGAAGATGGTGATGCTGCAGTTTGAAGAATACCTTAAGGTCTTTGAGATCTATGAACATTTCCAATACAGGTTTAGGTCAAGGCACAGTACTGAGGTGTCATTGATGAGGGTCTGTAATGACCTTCTCAGGGTGAGAGATAGAGGACAGCGGTCAGTTCTTGTCCTTCTAGATCTCTCATCAACCTTTGACACCGTGGACCGTGGATTGTTGTTAGACCACCTCAGGGAGTACTGTGGACTTGCTGGCACAGTCATCTGCTGGTTTGAGTCCTTTCTCAGAGATAGGACACAGAGAGTGGTGATGAGGAGTTTCTCCACACTTCCAAGGCCCCTGTTTTGTGGTGTTCCCCAAGGGTTGATCCTCTCACCTATGTTGTATGCAGTGTATATGCTGCCCCTGGGAGGGGTCATTAGATGGTTTGGGTATCCATCTATCTTTTTTACCTGGGACACTGGATGCAGTCGAGAAACTGTACTAAATTTGTGCCTGGCAGAGATTCAGGACTGGATGTTATCACGCTGGTTTAGATTCAACCTGGACAAGATGGCAGTACTAGTGACTATACCTGGTTGATGGTGGGGTGTAGGAGCCACCTGTGAGAGGGCTGTCTTGCAGCTAGGTTTCTCTAGGTTGTTGGCCTTGGCTAAAATTAAGAATCTGGGAGTCATTCTGGATGAGAAGCTGACACTTAAGGCTCAAGTGTTGGCTGTAGTCCAGAATGGCTTTTCCTATCTCAGAAACACCATCTGGATTAAAGCCTTGATCCCCCTTGAAGATCGGCCATCACTGGTACATGCATTTGTTACTTCCAGACTTGATTACTGTAATGCTGGTGAGTGGAGGCGTCCTATGATGTCTGCAACTGATGTAGAATGCATCGGCCTGGTTACTGATGGGCCTTCCAAGGTCTTGTCATATAACCCTGGTCCAGCAAGAACTGCATTGTCTGAAATGGTGTATTACCTTCAAGGTCTGTTTGCTGACCTACAAGGCCCTATACAGATCGGACCCTGGTTTCCTGAAAGACCTGCTGACTTTCTACTAGACCTCATGCTCTCTCTGCTCCTCCGAAGTGGGCCTCCTAGCTGTTTCCAGGGTAAGGCTGAAATCCTTAGCAGAAAGAGCCTTTGCACTAGCAGGCCCAGCCATATGGAACAGGCTTCTCCGGTCACTGGGGGAGGCCCCCTCAGTGGAGGCCTTCAAGAGGGGCCTGAAACTGTTCCTCTTTCGGGAGACCTTTGATACTTGTGATCACTTTGTGGTTTTGCTGCCACACCCTTGCCTTCTCCTGCAGAATTACAATGTGAATTTTATATACAGTATTTATTAGATATTTATTAATTTTTAGCAAATGACTATTTCAGTTGTTTGGTTTGTTACGCATATTGTACAGCACTCAGAACCCCTAGGAATGGGTGATTAACCCTTAGAAGACTGGGGGTGGGGGTGTGTGTGTGTGTGTGTGTGTATATATATATATATATATAATACACACACATACACACATATACATACATTCAGAATCTATATATGTTTAAACATATTTAGCACTCAAAGGGTTAAGAAATAGACTACTATTACTACTACATGTGTTCCACAATATTTCAACACCTGTTAGTGCCCGTTAAATTATAAACCATTTACTACCAGCCTTAAGTGCTGATAATCAGCTCCTCAACTTCTAATTCTGTAACACTCTCACCCTGTGAACTGTAACATATTCAAAGGAACATACATAACTGCTTTATTTCCAGAATGTCTACAATGAATATTACATTTAGAAAGTGTTTTAACCACAATAAGGGAATTAATGTCTCTTTGTTAATAATGTATATACATGCCCATATAAACTTGTGTATAAGTCAACCTTGTGTATATGTCAACCCCCCTTTTTCTTGTAGATCTTAGTAGATTTTTACATACGTCTCACATATAGGTTGACCCCCTCCTCTTTATTTAATGTATAGCTACTGGTACAGCTCAACACTACCAGGAGTCCTACTTTTTTAACAAACTCTTCCCTCCTTTTTAACATACTCACGCCCTCTGAAAAACAGACAATGATACTGTAAAACATTGCAGTATACCCTCCCTAACCCACCCTCACCAGCACAACACACTAGTGCTAACGGTACAACTTTCCCTAACCCACCCTCACCAGCACAAGTCACTGAAGTTCTGTGTCCATATTTCATATTTACTTTGTGTCCATATTTCATATTTACTTTGTCATTTTTATGTTTGCTTGCACGCATGTGCAAGAAACATAGTGCCATCATCTGAGTTTTTCACAGGTGTGTCAGCATCTTCCAATTCAGTCAGTGTGTTTGCAGGCGTGGTCACAGTTCTTCAATCACTGCTGAAGCTGTCTATGACAGCAGTTGAAAATGCAGTGGCATACAGTTGAAAGAGGGAGCTATGCTTCAGTGAGCAGCTCCTCCCCCCACACACACAGATCAACTGTGTTGGTTGCCTGATAGAATGGTGTAGCCTTGTCTAGCTTAGAGAGACAAGCCACACATCATTACTTTAATAAACTGTTCCCTGCCAAAGCAGGACCACCAAAATGTGTGGGTGCCTCAACAGTCCTTACACACGCCAGCTCTCCAAGCACACCTTCATGGACTCCATGAGTTCTAATCCTCCAGAAAAAAATACCTCAGCATTTGATGTGAAAACTCAGACTTCTTTGTATGTGTAATTCCAAGCATTTCTCTTACTAGACTCTGTCAATGTGAACTCCTCGCTGCTAAAACCTATGCAAACGAACTTGAGCGTACTGTACTACCTGCAGCTGAAGCAAAGAACAGCCAGAATGCACAAAGAACATACTGCTATGCATTTCAGCAGCAGCCAGTGGGGGAGGTTTTCATGACTGAAGCACTTTAATGCGCCTTTTAGTGCTGTCATATACACACCCCTGTGTGGTAATTCACTAAACTGCACACTTAGTCTGGTAATGCAGCTTCAAAATATTTTTTTTTCTCTGAATTGCCGTGAGCTGGCATTTAGATAGAATCACACAGCTCTTTCTCAAATCAGATGCTCAATGAAGTCACATCACCTTGTGACCCTAAACATCTGAGGAAGGCAGTATAGCGCAGTGGTCTAAGGCTCTGAACTGCAAATCTGGTGACATCCAACAGACTAGACTGGGGTTTGAATCCCACAGCTTCCACTTGCATACTGTGTGACCCTGAGCAAGTCACTTAACTTCCCTGTGCTCCCAGGTCACTCCTGTAAAAAAGCTTTCAGCTTAGTGTGCTACTCCTGGTTAAACAACTAAATAAATAAAAATATTTTAGGGTTGGACATGTGCCCTAACAAAATAGTGAAAACTAGGTATAGAAAAAGAAAACACAAATTCAACCGTAGCTCACAATCGAATCCGCCCTTTTCTCCGGTGAATCTGAAGCCGCCTAACAGCCCACCCCTGGGTGCTCATGCACTCCCTCCACCCGCACAACATATGGTCGACGGGGGTGCTGTTGCATTTTATTTCATAATTTCCTGATCCTGTTGCTGCCACCATACTGATACAGTAATACTTTTTATGGCTCGAAAACTGCTTGACATTAGCTGAATTATAAATGGCATCCCTGTTTGAGCGCTGTGGTGCGAATATGGTGGTGCTCAACTTTTAAGCCAAGTATTACATGCAGATACTGTATGTTGTTATTGACTCATGTCACTTACCATTTTATACATCTATTGATTTTTTCAATTCACTTTTGCTGACAAATGTTGATCGCAGGGATTCTGGTGTCACAATTCAGTTCAGCGACGTGTAACATCTTAGTGCAGATGCTAAGTAACTGTTTTAAAATGCTGAAAAAGTTAACAGCGATGAAAGTGCATGAACTTCTTTCTTCCATGTCTGGAGTTATAGTGGTGTTATTGGCAAGTGCATGTCCCTTTGCTCCAGATCTATCAGTGAGATGTCTATTCTGTACAATGGACAGTGGCTGAATATTATCAGCTGACAGTTTTCATTTCATTATCAACAGATAAATATTCAGGGCTTTGCAAATGCAACTTTGCTGGTAGCACAGTTTCATGCCCCCAAGTGTCTCATCAGTTAGTGGTTATATCTTAACCGATGATCACAAAAAGTATGAAAAAGATTTGCCGCTGAGTAGTGTAAATGCCAATCCACCTAAGCACCTTTAGGCTGCAAACATAATTTAAACGTATAGGGATTCTGGACCGGTGTATCACTCCATGGCACAGCAACGGTTAATAAGTTTAAGCACATTCTCAGGACATTGTTTCACTTGCTCCCTCTCCCCACTACGATCCTGGTCACCTGAAATAAACCTGACATTTTAGTATCTGTTTTACATCTTGGCTCAGTTAGGCAATCAACGCTGTAAGAACATAAACGGACATATAAATGGGGACTATAAGAACATGCCGTGGGTGCTTCTGCCTTAGTCCAGCTGTGCAACATCGGCCTGAAGCTCAGGTAGAGCTTATTGTCTACCACTTTGTTCACCCCCCCATGTACCTGTACCATTTCACATCCTCCATTGCCTTAGTCCAGCTGTGCTACATCAGCCTGAAGCTCTGGTAGAGCTTACTGTCCTACCACTTTGTTCACCCTCCCCCCCCATGTATCACTGTGCTACATCAGCCTGAAGCTCTGGTAGGGCTTACTGTCTACCACTTTGTTCACCCCCCCCCATATACCTGCACCATTTCACATCCTCCCTTGATCTACAGTGAGTGGATCCCTCATTCATACGTCACATATGCATGCACAAAAGAGAAAAAAACGGTCTTCAAAAATTAAGATACATTGATTATGTTTGTTATGTTTGCTTGCATGCATGTGTAAGAAACATAGTGCCATCATCCGAGATTTCGGAGGTGTGTCACCCGCTCTTCCAATTCAATCAGTGTGTTGGCAGGCGCGGCCCCTATAAGCCAATGCATGATGGAGCTGTCTATGACAAGCTCCAAAATGCAGTGGCATACAGTTCAAAGGGGAGCTACACTTCAGTGAGCAGCAAAGATATCGCTTGCTCATGCGCAGCTCTCCCCCAGCACGCACGCACACATGTGTAGCCGACGGGGTGCCCATCCTCGCTAGCTGTGCTGTGCTCCCCGCCCCAAAGCTTTCCAAATGCCATGCTGGGTGCCCACCCCAGCGTGGCAATCATGATATAGCCAGGGGGTGCCCAATCCCCCATCGGCTCCACTGTCCTCACCCAGTACTGGGTGCCATGCCTGAGAGCCACCCCAAGCGTGGCAATCGATGCTTGGGCGATGGGGTGCCCAATCAGCCATCGGCTGAATGCCCCCAAACCGTCCTTGTGCCATGCTGGGAGCCCACCCCAGTGTGGCAAACGTCCTGCATCCACATTGGAAACAAAAAGAATACCTGTAAAGAAAAAAATGGTCCCACGTAGTCTCCCTGGCCCCCCTCCCACAACCCGCACCCACCCACTGCACACCCTGCCTCCCCACATCCCCCTCACCCCATACTTACCACTGGACCTCGGTGCAATGATCTTCGGTGGACCGGGAACACGTCTGCACTCTTCAAAGCCGACCGCGAACTGAGGAAATGCCGGTAAGCTGTATAATGGGCTAGATAGGGGGTTTTCAACTTTGTTGCATATCTCAGGCATTTCTTTGGAATTTTTGCACCAAATTTTCAACATGGGGTTTTTGGGACCCCTTCTCATGAATTATGTCACTGTCATGGCGTTATTGGGGCCCGAAGGGTGATTTTGCAGTCACTGTGCAAAATCACCTTTCAGGACTGTTTAATGAAATGACACTGCCAGTGTTCATAAGGTGGGCTCTTAAAAGCCTATTTTGAAAATTGGTGGCATCTCAACTTGACTGTTTATGGCGTCGTTGTGCAGTTCCTATGCATGCTCGTAAGTTCGCAAATTTTCAATATTTTCACTCCAGATTTTCAACGTTGCCATTTTAACACACCTCCTTATGAGCAGTACAGCTGTCATTTTTCACATCTTGCCCAAAATGTGTTTCCGCCCATGTAGTGCACAATGGCGCAGTCGATGTGCGAAATCAATATATGGGACAAATTAAGAAAATCACAATGACACTGTTCATGAGCAGAGGTCTTAAAATGGCTATGTTGAAAATCTGGTGAAAACATTCCTAAAAATGACTGTTTTACGAGCGTGTGCTGCGCAGTTCCTATGCAGGCTCATAAGTTTGCAAATTTAGTATTTTCACTCCAGATTTTCAACATTGCCATTTTATTACACTTCCTTATGAACAGTACAGCTGCCATTTTTCATATGCTGCCCAAAATGTGTTTTCGCACATGTAGTACACAATGGTGCTGTTGGTGTGTGAAAGCAATGTTTGGGACAGATTAAGAAAATCACAGTTACCCTGTTCATGAGCAGAGATCTTAAAATGGCTATGTTGAAAATTTGGTGACAAAAGTCCGTAAAATGACTGTGTTATGAGTGAGCACTGCGCAGTTTCCACACACCCTCATACGTTCATGACTTTGTAATATTTTAAGTCCAGATTTTCACCAGTGGCATTTTTCCACACTGCCTTATTTACAGCACAGCTGTCATTTTTCATAACATGGCCAAAGTGTGTTTTCACACTTTCAGTGCAGAGATGCGTGGTCGCTGTGGGAAATTATTGTTCGGGACAGATAAAGAAAATCACAGTGACACTGTTCATGATCGGAGGCACCAAAATGCCTGAGTTGACAATCTGCTGTAAAAAAAATCCCCAACTTAATTATATTACGGGTGTGCGTTGCACAGTTTCTATGTACGCTCATGACTTTACCATTTTTTTAAATATTTTTACTGTAGATTTACAACATTGCCATTTTTAACACCTCCCCATGAACAGTAAAGCTGTCATTTTTTACATCCTGTTCGGAATGTTTTTGCACTTGTGGTGCTAAATGCCGTGGTCGCTGTGCATAAGCAGCTTTATAAGAAACTGATATTCCCCTGTTCATGAGGTGGGGTCACAAAAACCATGTTGAACATTTGGAGTGAAAATACCAACGAATGCCTGAGGTATTAGGGTTTCCAACCATAACGCCCAACCCTGTGAGAGAATGACAGGCAGCAGGGGGTGTGACCTGGGATTCTTGCCTGTAATGCTCATACCATTCCACACCCTGCAGCCAGTGAAAAGCATTGAGGTATGCCTTGGACTCTTCAGCCCCAAAGTTCACCCCATTCTCCTATATCGCACCCATCCCACTGTATTTCCTAATGGAATGGGGTGCGCATGGACACAAAGACCCCAAGAACACCATGACACTTGCCAGTGTCTGCAGGGTGGGGTGTACTGACATGGCGGTGGCCGTTATGGCTGATGACTCAAAGGCACCCCCCAATGCCTGTCACTCTCTGCAGGGTGGTGGTGGGGTTGGCTTCAGTTCAGTACTTCACTGCCATTACTATTACGCAGCTCTGTAACTTCTACACTACCACTGCCAATGCCAGCAAGCAAACATTCGGCATTGACAAATGCATGTTATTTACAGTACTGTCTGACTGAGGGCCCCAAGACACTGAGCCACAAATGCCGAAAACACATGTGCAGATACACTGATCAGCCTCCCCGATCAGCACCCCTAACCATCCCTAACCAAACCTTACCGACACAAATCTTGCACAAATTGTCAGGTACTTCCTGGATAAACTGCTGTAAGTGCAAAATCCTACTGCAAAAAATTCTGCTGCTGTACCTTTGATGCCAAGTGTTGCTGCGTCCCCTGAATGCTGAATGTTGAATGAACATTCCCATCATTGCCTTCATTCTCTCGCGCTGTCGTGAGCACAAACATGAATTTGTGCAATAAGGCAGCAGGTTTCATTACAAGAAATTAAAGGTGCACAAAATTATTTAGTTTTATAGTACAATAAAGGGATGTCAAACAGCAGTGAGATAAGTGCCATGGTGTCAGAGGAGTGGCTGGGAAACAGGCAAGAATGAAATCTGTTGCAGCTACTGGCGCATGTACTGTAATGGTAATGGGCTCTCAAACAGTAGCAAAAGCTCTGCAGATAAGTCGACCTCACATATAAGTCAAGTCCACATTCTTCAGTGCCTATTTTTGGCACTGAAAACTCAATTTATGCATGAGTATATACGGTATATATTTTATTATGACATAGGCATATTTATATCCTAAAGAAGTGGTCAGGATACAGACCTCGAAAAGTAGACTTGCTGTATAAATATGTAATTTCAGCTGATGTTTCCACGTTCTGAAAATAAACAAAATTAACTAAAATAACCACGAGTGGATCTTCTTCTCCACTCTTGGGTCTGTCTCGTTGAGGGCTTGTTGAGCAGATCCCACTCAGTATCTCTTTTATTTTACAGGTACTTGGAGGGCTACACTGCTACTTGCTCTGGGACGGTAGTGCTGATAGGCCCCCACCCATCATGTGCCCTCAGGCCCCCTCACCCACCTGTGTTGGCTCCACAAGTAACACACGGTGCCCTATTTGTCTGCATAGGCACCTACCACCAGCCACAGCACACAGGGCTGTTTTGTACATACATTCACAACATTAACTACATTGTTGTTGAATGATATACATATCTCTATTACTGGGACACATGTCCGATTGCAGATTGTCACTTATCTGTTGATTTGTGTTTTATAGCTGGGTAACAATAGCATTTATGAATGGACCCTGCTAGCAGAGTAAGTGTGACATCACCTAAAAACTGGCATCATTTGTCTTTTCCATGCTTACTGCCCCACCCCATAACAGAACTATGCATATATTACTATATTAAAAACTTAGCCAGATTCCCTGAGCCTGATTTTCAAAGGGCCAAAAATGTCACAAGCCACTGCTGTGCTGAGCATATGACATACAGGGCTTGAGGTATTCTCCCATCCGGCGATTGGTATTTTCTATCCCGCGCACTGAGTGCTGCGAGTTAGAATGACTTTTTCTGGTCTAACTTGTGGCAATCCCAGGTACCCTTTTATGGGGTGTGCACCAAATATTTGGTGCAAGCTGGCGTAAAGTGGGTAAAGTGTTGCAACTTTGCCCAATGTACCAAAATCAGATGCAATTGTGTCAAAGCTGTTTGACGCAGCTACACCAAAAACAAGCATTTGTCAATGCAGAATGTTTGCTTGCCGGTATTAGTATTGGAAGTGCATAAGGTAGAGAGATGCAGAATAGGAAGGGCAGTGGAGTACTGAAGTGACGCCAACCCCCCCACCTTGCAGAGATGGACATGCATTGGGGTGTGCCTTTGGGTCATCGGCTAATGGTCATGTCATTTCACCTCACCAGTGTTGAGGTGAGGTGCGCCTTGGGGTGTTCAGCTTTACAATCACCCCATTCCATAAGGAACTATGCTGAAATGGGGTGCAGCACAGGAAAATGGGGTGGAACGGGGTAAACTATGGGGAAAACTGTGGGGAACTGTGGGGCCTAAGAATCCAAGATACACCTCAATGCCTGTCAGTGGCTGCAGGGTAGGGGTGGGGTGGAATGGCATGCGTAATACAGCCAGCAATCCAGAGTCACACCCCTGATGCCGGTCAGTCTCGACAGGGTGGTACATTATGGTTAGAAACCCTAATGCCCCTGGTGTTTGTTGGTATTTGCACTCCAAATTTTCAACATGGACTTTTTGTCACCTCACCTCATGAAAGCATTTGGAACCTCTGCTCATGAACAGTGACAGTGTGATTTTGTTAATCTGTCCTGAACGTTGATGACCCACAGTGATTGTGCCATTCTGCATCAGTTGTGCAAAACCACATTTTGAGCAGGATGTGAGAAATGACAACTGTACTGTTGTTAAGGAGATGTGCAAAAATGGCAGTGTTGAAACTCTGGAGTGAAAACAGTACAAGTTCTCGAAGTTATGAGTGTGCTTGAAAAATATGCAACACATGCTTGTAGCAGTCTTTTTTTTGGAATTTTTTCACCAAATTTGCAACATAGGCTTTTTGGGAGCCCGCCTCATGAACAGTGATGCTGTCATTTTGTTAATCGGTCCCAAATGGAGATTCTGCACAGTGACTGCGAAATCACCTTTCAGGACCAAATAACAAAATGACAGTGACTAAACTCATGAGGTGGGGTGCCAAGAACCCATGTTGAAAATCTGGAGCAAAAATTCGCAAAAATGGCCAAGATATTCACCTAAGTTGAAAAAAACCATTTATGCCATTATGTAGCTTACCGGCATTTCTTCAGTTCGCGGTTGGCTTTGAGGAGTGCAGATGTGTTCCTGGTCCACTGAAGATCGGGTACCAAGTCAACCGACAGGATTTATTGAAGTTAAGGTATCGAAAAAATACATATTTTGAATATGGTGAGGTGTCCAGGTTTGGAGGCCATATCTCTAATTAAGGACCTAGGTAGGGTGGAGGCAGTTCAAAGAAAGGCAACAAAGACAGTGCTGAAGGTGCACCAAAAATCTGATGAGGGGAGAATGGGAGATCTCAATATGTATACCCTAGAGGAGAGAAAAGACAGGGAGATAGGACAGAAACAAATATCTGAAAGGCAGAAATAATGTAGCGGAGTCAGAGGGGAGCATCTTTAAGAAAAGGAGATGTTCAGGAATGAGGGAGCCGTGGCATGACATGAGGTTGTAAGGTGATATAGTAGACTAAGCAGTAGTGTGAGGAAGTATTTCTTCACGGAAAGGGTGGTGGATGCATGGAATGCACTCCTAGTGGAGCGGGAGGGGAGCAAATGCAGTGGGGTGATTCAAACATGTATAGGACAGGTATTGTGTAACCCTAGCAGCTAGCAATAGGAATGAGAAGATAGAGCCTGAGATCAAGTAGTGTCTGCTACTTTTACAGCAGGCAGGAAAAATGTGCAGACTAGATGGACATAGCCATGGTCCTTGTCTGATGTCAATTTCTATGTTTATATTATTAATATTTAATAGCCCAGATTTAAACCAACTACCTCTGACATGCCCTGGGGGTAGTCATATCAGATGACCTAAAGGTGGGTAAGCAATATGAGAAGTCAGTAAGGAGAGCTAGGGGGATACTGGGATGCATAGGAAGGGGCATCACAAGTAGAAAAAGGGAAGTGGTTATCCCTCTGTACAGACAGTTGGTGAGACCCCATTTGGAATACTGTGTGCAGTTTTGGAGACCCCCATCTACGCAAGGACATAGACAGAATGGAAGCAGTCCAGAGGAGGGCAACTAAAATGGTGCAGGGTCGTCTGCATCAGAAACCATATGAAGAGAGACTGAGAGAGCCTAATATGTATACCCTTGATGAAAGGAGGGATGGGGGGACATGATAGAAACTTTCAAGTACCTCAAGGGAATCAACAAAGTCCAGGAGGGTAGCATCTTTCAGAAAAAGAGGTGTGTAAGAACAAGGGGGCACAATTTAAAGATAGAGGGGGGATGGTTCAGGGATAATGTGAGGAATTTTTTTGTCACGGAGAGAGTGGTGGATGCATGGAACCACCTTCCTGGGGAGGTTGTTGGGTCTAAAACAGTGGGGGAATTCAAACATGCATGGGGCAGACATAAGGCAATTGTAGTGGGGGGTTGCAAGAAGTAGGCTGTTGGTTAACTAGAATCTGCAGCTTATCCAATAGGTAGGGAAATGGGCAGACTGGGTGGGCCAAGTGGTCCTTATCTGCCATCAAAGTCTATGTTTCTGTGTTGCCATGCCCTATCCATTGCAACTTTTACGTGTGTGCCAGAAGCTCCAATCATATCCATAAAACAAGCATTTGTCAATGCCGAATGTTGATTGCTTGTATGTGCTGCTTAGATATTTGGAAGTGAAAGTGCCATGCCTAAGAACTGTCATGTGCCCCTTCCCCCAAGACATCCACTGTGCCTTTCTGTTCAGTATTCACAGAAGGGGGGGGCAAGTACCACAGCAGTCGCAAAGGCATGAAGAGGTGGACAATACTCCATTCATAGGCAGAAGAATCCTGGAGAAGGTGAGTAAACTGAAGGTGGACAAAGCGATGGGACCAGATGGCATACACCCAAGGATATGAAAAGAACTGTGAAGGGAAATAGCAGTACCTGTGGCAGCCATGTTCACTGAGTCATTCAACAGAGGGGTGGTACCAGAGGATTGGAGGAGGGCACATGTGGTCCCTCTATAGAAATCCAGCAGTAGGGAGGAGGCGGGGAACTATAGGCCAGTCAGCCTCACTTCAGTAGTGGGGAAGATCATGGAGACATTGGTTAAAGAAAGGATAGTGGGGCATGTAGAAGACATCGGAGCCCATGGCCATAGGCAACATGGATTCATAATAGGGAGATCATGTCCGACAAATCTGATTGATGTCTTTGGGTGACAAAGGAAGTAAATCATGGTGGGGCAGTGGAGAATGCTTACCGTGATGTAAGCAAAGCTTTTGACACCGTCCCACATAGGAGGCTGATAAACTGGCTGACTAGGGTGGGCGGGTGGTAAAGTGGGTTAGAAACTGGGTAAGAGACAGGAGGCAGAGAGTGGTGGTAAATGGGGTGCAGTCTTCAGGCCACACTGGACAGTAGTAAGGAAACCTTCCCCCAGGCCGCACTGGACAGTAGTAAGGAAACCTTCCCCCAGGCCACACTGGACAGTAGAAAGGGAACCTCCCCCATCCAGAGAGCACTAGCGCCACCACCACTACCTCAGAGGTTGCGAAGTAAGCACAGCAGTTGGACCACAGTGGGCTCAGGGAGGGTGAGGAGGGTGGAACAGAGGCACACCCAGTCAATTGTTCCACTCCACAATCCATACACCATTCTGGGGGAGCATAGCTCCCCTGTGGATGCACCTGCAGAGAAGACTGATGATATCTGTCACAAGGGAGACCCACAGAAAGGAAGCAGAGGGCACCAAAGGGAAAGGAAGCAGCTCCTGGTGGGGGACTCAGTTATTAGGGGTATAGAACTGGGGGGAGCTGGGAAAAATTAAGTAAGGTGCCTGTCTGGTGCCATGGCTTGAGGGACAGGAAGCGCATCCTCAGGATCACGAGAACAGCTGCAAGGGATTCCGAGCTGAACGTAATTGTCCACCTAGGGACAAATGACTTGGTTCATCATGAGATTAGAGCAGTGCAGGAGGACATTGCAGAGTTGGGGAGGGACCTAAGACGAGTAGCACACACAGTATCCTTCTCAGAGGTGCTGCCTGTCAAAAGCATGGGGGAGGCGAGGGCAATTGGCAACATGCAGTTTAATGAATGGTTGAAAAAGTGGTGTGGAGCACAGGGTTTGGCTTCATTGGGACTGGGTTCCACCTGAGGACACCAGCCTATACTGGCAGGATGGTCTGCATCTGTCCAGGAAGGAACAAGTCTTTTGAGCAATCGGTTTAAATGCTTCATTGGCAAGCTTTTAAACTAGTCAAAGGGGGAGGCACTGACAAGCACCAGGAAAATCCCAGCCTCCTACAAAAAACAGGGTACTAAATGAGAAAAGACTGAGGTAGAACGGTCAGTGGGGATGCTGCAACAGAAGGTAAAGCCTACCAAAAATGGAGAGCAATGAGTACTAATGCCCGTAGTCTGGGTAACAAGCTTCCTGAATTAGTGGCCTTGATGGAGGAGGAACATCTGATATCGTGGCAGTCACAGAAACATGGTACACACAAAACCATGACTGGGACATAAACATACCAGGATACACTGTCTACAGGAGGGACAGGGAGGGTAAAAGAGGAGGAGGAGTAGTTCTTTACATAAGGGAAGGAATAAAAGCAACAGAACAAAAGGGTAAACAGGGAGGAGAAGAAGCACTGTGGGTAAATTTGGAGACAGGCAATGGAACCACAATACGCACAGGGGTTATATACAGACCCCCTTCTCAGGGGGAGGAAATGGACAGGGAAATGATAGAAAGTATACTTAGAATGGCAGAAAAAGGGAGATATTGCTGATGGGTGATCTGAATATGCCGGATGTTAACTGGAGTGCAGTTGCAGCTGCCACTCAAGAGTGCAGTTATTCTAGATGCCTACAGGGGGCATGCCTTAGACAACTAGTACTGGAGCCCACTCGAGAGGGAGCAATATTAGACTTGAGTCTCTCAAATGGAGATGGAGAGGGTTACAGATGTTGAAATGGTAGCCATCTGGGAACTAGCGACCATCGAACAGTATGGTTCACAATAAACACAGCAATAGAGTCAAGCCAACAAAGACAAAAGTACTGGACTTTAGGAGGGCTGACTTTGCCAAATGGGTGAGTGCCTAAGGAATGCACTAGCAAATGGGCAGGAAGGAGGGTGGAAGAACAATGGGGAATAATAAAACTGCCATCACAGAGGTAACGAGCCTTGTGTGAAGCAAATAAACAAAACAAGACGATGTAAGAAACCACTATGGTTCTCAAAGGAAGTGGCAGTGAAGGTTCAAGAGAAAGAAAGCATTCAGGAAGTACAAGGAATCGCAGAAGGAGCAGGACAGAGAACTGTATCAGTTAAAGCAAAAGGAAGCTGGGAAGGCAGTCAGAACAGCAAAGGCCCAAACCGAGGAAAAGGAGCCAACTCAGTTAAGAAGGGATAAAACCTTTTATAGGTACATCAGGGGCAAGAAAGACCAAGGGAGGGATAGTAAGGCTTAATAAAGGGTGGAGGGTGGGCAGAGGGAGACTGTGATAAGGCAGAGATACTAAAACAAATATTTTTGCTCAGTATTTACAAAGGAAGAGGGGAGGTACATAAAACAAACAGTAGTAACACGCTGGATACAGAAGTTGATACCAGCCCATTTACAGAAGAAAGGGTTATGAAAGAACTCTTAAAACTGAAGGTGGACAAAGCAATGGGGCTTGATGGGATTCATCCCAGAATTTAAAGAACTAGTATAGAACTAGTGACACCACTGACTACCCTTTTTAACAAATCATGGGAGGATGAGGTGGTACCTGAGGACTGGAGGAGGGCAGATGTGATTCCCCTTCACAAAAGTGGGAGCAAGGCAGAAGCAGGAAACTATACACCTGTTAGTTTAACCTCAGTGATAGGGAAAATGATGGAATCACTTCTAAAGGAAAGAATTGTCAAGTATCTAGAGTCCAGAGGGGCACAGGACCCTAGGCAGCATGGATTCACAGCGGGAAGGTCATGCCAGGCGAATCTGATAGATTTCTTTGACTGGGTGACCAAAGTAGTAGATCAGGGAGGGGCTGTGGACATGGCCTACCTAGACTTTAGCAAGGCATTTGACACAGTCCCACACAAAAGATTAATATACAAGTTAGCCAGCCTGGGTGTGGGTCCCAAGATGACAGCCTGGGTAAAGAATTGGCTGGAGAATAGGACACAGAGAGTAATAGTAAATGGAGTCCACTCAGAAGAAAGGAGGGTTACTAGTGGGGTACCGCAGGGTTCAGTATTGGGACCGGTCCTCTTCAGTGTCTTTATAAGTGACATTGCAGAAGGACTGGAAGGAAAAGTATGTCTCTTTGCAGATGACACAAAGATCTGCAACAGAGTTGATGCACAGGGTGGGGTGGAAAGGATGAGAAGGGACTTGGCAAGGTTAGAGGAACGGTCAAATGTATGGCAGCTTAGATTCAATGCTAAGAAGTGCAAGGTAATGCACCTGGGAAACAAAACCCAGGGAAGAGACATAATGGGGGTGAGATACTAACAACAACAAAATGGAGAGGGACTGGGGTAGTCATATCAGATGACCTAAAGATGGGCAAGCAATGTGAGAGGGCAGCAAGGAGGGCTGGGGGATACTGGGATGCATAGGAGAGGCATCACCAGTAGAAGACAGGAAGTTATTATCCTCTGTACAGACAGCTGGTGAGACCCCATCTGGAGTACTGAGTGCAGTTCTGGAGACCTAATCTCCACAAAGACATAGACAAGATGGAAGCTGTCCAGAGGAGGAGCAACAAAATGGTGCAGGGTCTGCACCAGAAGAATATGAAGAGAGATTTAAGGAGCTTAATATGTATAGCCCGAGGAAAGGAGGAGAGGGGGACATGATAGAAACTTTCAAGTACCTCAAGGAATCAACAAAGTCCAAGAGGGTAGCATCTTTCAAAAAGAGGTGCAAGAACAAGAGGGCACAATTTGAAGATAGAGGGGGGTGCCCAGAGGTAATTTAAGGAAGTATTTTTCACAGAGAGGGTTGTGGATGCATGGAACGGCCTTCCGGAGGAGGTTGTGAGTCAAAATCAGTGGTGGAATTCAAGCATGCATGGGATAGTCATAAGGCAGTTCTGGGGGGTGGGGGTAGGAAGAAGTAAGCTGCTGGTTAACTAGGATCTGCAGCTTATCCAGTAGGTAGGGAAATGGGCAGACTGGGTGGGCCAAGCGATCCTTATCTGCCGACAAATTCTATGTTTCTATGTTAAGTCTGAGGAGAGGGGGGTGACCAGTGGGGTGCCACAGGGATTGGCCCTAGGGCAAATCCTGTTCAATGTCTTCATGAGTGACATTGCAGAAGGGGTGAAGGGAAAGGTCTGCCTGTTTGTAGATGACATCAAGATCTGTAACGCAGTGGATACCCGGGGGGGGGATGAGGAGGGACTTGGGGAAAGTTGAGAAATGGTCTGAGGACTGGCAACTGAACTTTACTTCAAAAAAGTGCAAAAGTATGGATCTGGGACACAGAAACACTGGGGAAAGGAACAGAATGGGGGGGGGGAGTTGGTGACAGTCACAAAGAAGGAAAGGGACCTGGGGGTTCTTATGTCAGATGATCTGAAAATGTCAAAGTGCTAAGGCAGCTGGGAGGGCCAGTGACATGCTGGGATGCATAGGCAGGGGTATCACCAGCATAAGGAGGGAGGTAGTGATGCCATTATATAAAACAATGGTCAGGCCTCACATGGAGTACTGTGTGCAGTTCTGGAGGTCGTAGGGATATTAACAGGCTGGAGATGGTCCAGAGAAGGGTGAATGAGATGATACAGAGCTTGCAACACATGACTTATGAGGAGAAAGTAAGGGACCTCAATATGTACTCACTGGAAGAGAGGAGAGAAAGAGGGGTTATGATAGAAACATTCAAGTACCTCAAGGGTATAAACAGAAGTACTGAGAAGCAGGAGACAGTTGCTGTAGGGATATGTGCGATATTCGTTTGTTCTTATAAATCTGTAATCTCCAGTATTTCAGTAACCACATGACCACACTGCCTTCTTTAGCAATTTTATGCTGGTTGATGCCTTGTGTCAGATAGCAGACAGAGGGCTCACCAGATTGTGTTGCCATTTGAAAAACTATAGAGTGTTCTTTTACTGGTAAGCATTTTGGAAAGGTGGTGAAGGTCTCACAATGTTTATTATGATTTTGTCTCCTTATGTGTGTCCCCTTTGGTCCCCTCATCCCCACACCCCAACAGTCATCAGTGGCCACAGCTTCAGCCTTCTTCTTGCCAAGATGGTGGGTGAGAAACATAGAAACATACAAGTTGCCAGCACATAAGGACCGCTTGGGCCACCTAGTCTGCCCATTTTCCTACCTGATGGATAAGCTGCAGATTCTAGTTAATCAACAGCTTACTTCCACCTACCTCCCAGTAGAATTGCCTTATGTCTGTCCGCGAGCAGCTGCCTTCACAGTCTGTGAAGTCTGGCGTCTTTCAATGCCGCTTATTGGTCATCTTCCAACACAGGTGAGGCGCTGCCAGGCCAAAAGTAACTCAGGACAAGTAGGTTTCAAGGTGGGGAAGAAATGGAGTGAGCAAGAAGCATGTACTCATTCAGATGCGGTGTCAATTTTAAGATCAGCATACTGGTGTCGACACTGCAAATAGAACCCCAGCTATTTAAGTAGCCTTATGAAGAGTAAAGGCTTCTCGAAGCAGTGGGGTTCTGTTTATTGCACTGTAAGTGGGCTGCATCTAATTCAGTAATTTACTGTACCTCACATCTGGATGTATGGTAGGCCCAACTGTAAACACTGCACCTGAATTAACACATGATGGGATAGAAACATAGAATTCGTCAGCAGAAAAGGACTGCTCAGCCCACCCAGTCTGGCTAAGTGTTCTCTACCTACATGTAACTCCTACCTGTATATGTTAGTGCATGCCTTATTCTGCCTGCGTCCATCAGGACCTCCTAGTGAGCGAGCTTAGTGGATTTTTCCTGCAATGAACTTGAACCTACTCCACGTTCATGGCCCTATTGATCTCCGTTGACCCACTCTTTCTCCTTTCTGTAATATACCCTTATGTTTATCCCATGTATGTTTAATGGCCCCTACCATTTTAGCTTCCACCACTTCTCCTGGCAGTCTGTTCAAGACATCTACTACCCTTTCAGTAAAGAAATATACTTCTTCACATCTATCCTGAATGCCCCCCCAACAGCTTCATTGTATGCCTCTTGGTTTGGGTGCTCATCCTCATTTGAAGGAAACTCCCCAACTGTACCCTCTTTACCCCTGTGAGGTACTTTGTAGGTCTTGATCGTGTCACCTCTCGGCCTCCTCTCTTCCAGAGTGTACATGTTGAGATTATTCAGCCTTTCCTTGTAGGGATTCCTGTGAAAATTCTGAACCATTTTAGTTGCCCTCCTGTGGAAAACCTCAACCTTATGTCCTTTCTGAAGTGTGGACTGTAAAACTGGACACAGTACTCCAGCTGGGGGTATACCAGGGAGTGATACAGTGGCAGCAGAACATCCCTCCTCCTCCTACTGTAGATGCCACTCCTTGTGCACCCCAGAATTCAATGTGCCCTGCCCATAGCCTTGTCACACTGTACTGCCATCTTGAGGTCCTCTGATATAATAACTTCAAGGACCCTTTCATGTCTACTGAGTATCAGTACCTCCCCCCATCGTATACCCAGTATCAGGATTCCTGTGCCCTAGGTACATGATTTTACACTTGTTGGCATTGAACCCCAAGTAAGTACACCCACCCCCATACACCCCCCCACACACACCGGACCCAACAGAGCCACACCCAGAGACAGGCACTGGGCGTGTCTCAGATGCTGAGCACTGTTGCACAGTGGCAGACAGTGCTATGCTGGCATCATCATGCACATGCCACAGTGGCCAGCTTCTGGGCAGGTGTGCACAGGGCCCCTATGTGTGCAGGATTGGGTACCACACCCATGCGTTGCACACAGAATACCACAGTGCAAACAGGGTGGTGGCAGACAGTGGTCATGGAGGAGGTAGGGTCAGTTGCACTGTTCAGTAGCACTGCTACCACGGATGCATGGGTGGCCCCGCTGAGGCCTGCCAGCCAGCACAGGCTGCTCAGTGGCCTCATGGGGATGCACAGATGGTCCCCCAGGGGTGACGCTGTGTGAACACGACCGGGTTCACGCAGGTGTCTGCAGGCCACCAAACGTGCCCGCACCAGGTGTGCTTGGTATGCCCACAGCCGAACCCAGCGTCGACATGGCTGGGGTCACCAGACACCGGGCCCGAGGTGTGGACACTACACTCCGAGAGGTATGCGGCGGCTGGGCACACAACCAGTCGGCCAGTGTTGCCAGGACAGTCGTCACTGCAGTGGTGTGCCTATCCATGGCTGCTGTCACGTCCACCCGCTGCCGAGCTAACTCAACTGACGAGGGGTTGCTGGAGATTTTTATTTTATTTATTTTTTGATAACTGGGTAGGTGCACTAGACATGAAAGTGACTATTTTCAGGCATGACCCTGGAGGTCAAAAACACAGAGAAATACAGGTACATAGAATACAGTGTCAAGAGATATGCAATACATCACAATCAGAAGTGAAACAAAATTAAGACAAATATTGGTACAAGGCATGTAAAGGTGTAAATTATACAGATGGAGATAAGTGCCCATGTGTAGACTGTAATAGTAATATCACAATATAAAGTGCAGAAAAAAATGCCACAGGGTATCATTATATCCGGCTGAAGCTGAAAGGATGTTATCGGTAGGAGGCAGGGAGAGAGGTAATGGTGGGATAGGTTTAAGGGAGGCTGAAGGAGCAGGGTGCCAGCTCACACCATAGAAGGTAGGGGGGATACCAAGGGTAGCCAAGGCAGAGGGAGTCAAGATCTATGGAGGGTTGAAGCAGGTACAATGAGCACATGCGGTAAGGAGGGAGCGGTGCCTCTTCTTAAAAGTGGCATGATTAGGGGCAAGGCGTACATCTAGGGGCAACGAGTTCCAGTAGGAGGGGCCTAAGTGCGAGAAGCCTGATTTTCCCCTTGGTAGCTCTACATCTGGGAATGCTAATCAAGGAAAGGTCAGTAGATCAGAGACCGTAGGAGAGGGGCTGAGGGGTTAGCAAGGAGGCTAGGTGGGTAGGCATACTAGATTGCAGTACACTGTCCAGAAGGTTCCCAAGAGAGAGGAGATGGTGTGCAATAGGGGATGGCCAATTTAGATCTGAGTACAGCAGGCAGTGATGTTTTAGTCTGGAGGATGCAGAGGCGTAACGGCATATATTGTTATAAGTTGTGTCCCACCTATGAAGAGTAGCCTTAGATGCGTTAGTATAGATTACGGATCCATAAGAGAGTGATGGAAGCAGGATTCCTCTAGCAATGGCTGTCCTAGCAGAGTGGGTTAGAATATGACTTGTTTTGTAGGCTAAGCCCAGTTTGGCATTAACAGCCTTACAAGTGGAGGTTATATGGGTGTCATAAGAGAGGGATTCATCAGGCAAGACACCCAGATATTTAAAGGAAGCTACCATCTCCAGTGCGGAACCATCAGCCCAGGAGACCTGGAAAAATTCATGGCATTGCTTTAGTTTAATAGAGGATCCAAAGAACATAGCCTTGGTCTTTCCAACGTTAAGAACGAGCTTATTTTTGGTGATCCAGGATTGAATATTTTGTAGGTCCATAGAGAGCTTATGATTAATAGAGTGGACATCATCTGAGCTAGTGTAAAGGACAAGGTCATCGGCATATAGCAACGATGAACAGGAGCATATATTTTGTGCTATATTATTAATAAAAATCGAGAAGAGGAGGGGTCCGAGGATAGATCCCGGAGGTACACTAACATTAATGACTACTTTTTCGGAGGTGGCCGAGTTGAATTTCACAGTTTGAGATCTGTTTGATAGGTAGCTATGGAACCAGTTTACAACTCCAGTGGAGATTGGTAAGCAGAAGAGGGTGGTTAACAAGATCGAAAGCTTTCGTCAGATCGATAAATACTGCACCGGTTTGATGACCCTGGTCCATGGTTTGAAGAACATCATTAGTCAGCTGTAATAGAGCAGTTTGAGTACTATGGCCTTTTCTGAAGCCGTGTTGGTTTGAGTGGAGAAGGTTATACTTAGTAAGGTGTTCTGAGATCTGTGCTGAGATGAGCTTCTCAAGGACTTTATTTAATACTGACAGTATTGCTATTGGTCTATAATTGGCTATATCTTTTTTGTCGCCTTTTTTAAACACTGGTGTGACTCTGGCCAGTTTCCATATATTGGGCACTATGCCTTCACTCAGGGACACATTGAGTATTCTGGACAGCGGTCCTGCAATGAATGGTGCCGCAAGCTTTAAGAGTTTAGGTCTGATGCAGTCAGATCCAACAGCGGTATTGTCTGATATGGAATTTAGATGTTTAAGGACATCTTTCTGCGATATAGCTTTAAAATAGAAGAGAGGTGTCTTTGAAATGTCTTTCGGGGTTGGGGATCCAGGCATTAAGTTATTGGAAGAGAAAGCAGTGGTGTAGCTAGAGAGGTCAGAGAAGTAAGAATTAAATGCATTGGCAATTCTGCCTGAGTCATTACAGTGAACACCTTTCAGTATCATGTCATTGTTTAACAGAGTTTGCTTTGATCCGAGGAAAGTTTTGACATGGGACCAAAATTTCTTTGGGTCGCCAGCTGTATCCAGCAGAAGGCCTTTACAGCATTGGCTTTTTGCAAGTCTTATTCGTGTTTTGCACTTTGATCGCTGTTCTCTATAGTTGTTATAATCCGCTGAGAGACCAGATATTTTAAACTTTCTCCAGCATTTGTCCCTGTTTTTGAGGGCTGTAAGGAAGTCTTTATGCAGCCATCTGGTTTGTTTGCCACGAACGCGCCGAGTGACGACAGGAGTGTGTTTATCTTGAAGGAGTACAAACCTACTCAGGAAGGCGTGAAGGGCAGCATCCATACTTGTTGATTGGAAGACAGGGGACCAATCAGTATGAGACGCATCATATAGAAAATGAGCCTGATTTAAATTTGCATAGTTTCTGAATTATGTATAGTTTTGGGGGGATGTGGAGGTTGTGGATGAACTCCATATGCAGAAAACGGGGGAATGATCACTGATATTGTCCGGCAGCGTTCCAGTTTTTGGAATTCTGTCCACGCAATTTGTTAAGACCCAATCAATAAGGGTGCTGGTGTCAGTGTTAACAGACACTTTCGTAGGATCAGTAATGATTTGGTGTAAATTGTAGCTCTGTACCAGGGATTGAAGGGTGTCTTGAGATTTGCCAAGCCAGTTTAAATTTAAGTCTCCGAGAATGATGAGTTCATTCTTCCCCGCATGTGCAGCCGTATGACCCAGCAAATCTGCTAGGCCTTTTATTCCACTATTGGGTGGATTGTAGGTACAGACAATGTGGAGTTTCTTATCTCCTAGTCTGAGTTTGGCGTGGATGTATTCACACAAGGAGTTTTTCTTGTCAGTTATCATAGTCGAGCTTAGATTGTTTTTGTAATAGATTGCGACACCCCCACCACGCTTTGGAGGTGGTCTGTCACACCTAAGAAGGTTGTAGTTTGGGAGCAAGCAAAATATATCTGGGATAGAGGGCTTTAGCCATGTCTCAGATAGACAGAGCACATCTGGGTGGTGGTTAGCCACCCAGGCTTCAAGATCTGCATGATTTCAGAGAAGACTCCTAACATTTAGATGGACTATGTGAAGTCCTTTCATATCATATCCAGTGCAGTTTAGAGGTAATATACTTGGTGCGGGACCAGGGTTCAACTCAGTGTCCCCAGACAGTAGGAGAACCAGCAATATGATGTATCTTAACTTATGCAGGGCAAATTTAGGGCTACTACAGCAATAGATACACCACCGTTTGGCAGTGGATGCAGTAGCGTGGTAGATGAGTAGTTTAGGGAGGAGGGCAGGTGTCATGTCAATGCCTCTTTCTGTTAGGATTAGCATGTTAGAGTAGGTGAAATCGTTTAGATTCAAGTCTCCATTTTGGATGTGATTCTTGGGGTTAGGCACTGTAAGGATACTTAGTAGCATCAGAAACAGGATAAGAGAGGGTGCAAGTAGAGGTAACCAAGTCATTCTGTAAGATTTAGTAGTAAGCATATTTGGTAAGGCTGAAATGGAGGGTTTAGGGGATGCAGTAGAGGGCAAGAAGTAACTGCTGAAAAAAGGAGCTTCTATTTTTCCGCCTGGTTTATGCATCCTGTGATCTGCCTAGTATATGAGATCCCTAAGACTCCTGGAAAAAGAAAGAAAAAACTCAGATTGTCGGATGGGTATGTGAGCATCAAGCTGAAATGACAATTGATAGCTACAGCATAGCCAGGGAAGCTACAAGATGAGGAGAGGAAAACTGTACAAAGTTGAAAAGTCAAGCAGACAGTTTTTCACAGTAAAATAGGGATAAGAATTTCAGCCTGAAAATGGCCATGGATGTAGAAGATCAGGGCAGACTAGAGCTAGAATAATATCAGCACAAATAACAGCAAAGTCATTGGAATGAGGAGAAATAGGGAAAATTAATTATGGGCACTTCCAGGCTTGTTGGTATAACGAGCCAATGGAATACTGAGGAGATAGTCTATTTTACCTGATTGGTCATGTCATACTTTTTACCTGATTGGTCACTTCACACTATAAAAGTAAATTCCCAGATAGGGTGGGCAGGGAGACGCCGAAGGCATCGGGGCTAGCAGCGTTGAGGAGAGAGAGAGCCTTGTCCTACGGGCTCTACTGCGGAGCAAACACCATCTACGAGTGTAGCCTGAGGTGGGGAGAGCCCTTTACAGTTAACACATTTAAACTCTGCTTAAAATTAAATAATGCTCCATGCTCTGCTCGAATTCAGGAGAAAACTGGTAACTTGAGCCCAGAAATGGCGGCAAGTTTAAATCGTAGAGGAAGTTCACACTGGGCAGAGGCGCCATGGGTAGTCAGTTACTCGTACCTTAGCTTTTCACCGGCGGCGTTCTGGGAGCAGCTCCTAACGGGCAGGAGCCCGGGGCGACTGAGGGCAGCTAAGGACAGAGAAGAGGTAAAGGTTAGTCAGAGGGAGGGGACAGTAGACAAAGAAAAACCTGAGGACAGACAGGATTTGCTGCAGAGGAACAGAGAGGGTTTCAGAGGACAAAGGAATTGCTTGTATGATGCTGTGGGGTGCCGAGGTGGGGGTGGGAGATGCAGCAGGGGGAAGAAAGAGACGAGCACCAGTAATCAGATAGCTTTAGTAAGTGGGATAGATCAAGTGTGAGGGAATAGGAGGGGGCAAGGGGAGAAGTGAACAGTTGGATGCGCAAGCACAAATTCACTTTTCCTACTCTGGTACAAGTACAGTTAATAAACTTAGGCAATCAGCAGATAGTGGCAATTAATTTACAGCGTTTTAAAGCAGTCGACGGATAAATATGGTACAACTAACAATATTAGCAGAAAGTAAAACATAATATGTTGGTAATTACTTTGGACAGAGCTGCAAATACTGTTATGAGGCTACTGCCCTGGCAGTTCTGAGAAGAGAGCGAGAGAGGGAGAGAGAGAGCGCCTGTTCCTAAGGGCTCTACCACGGAGCAAACACCATCTACGAGTGTAGCCCGAGGTGGGGAGAGCCCTTTACAATTAACACATTTAAAGTCTGCTTAAAATTAAATCATGCTCCATGCTCTGCTCGAATTCAGGAGAAAACTGGTAGCTTGAGCCCTGAAATGGCGCCAAGTTTAAATCGTAGAGGAAGTTCACGCTGGGCAGAGGCGTCATGGGTAGTCAGTTACCTGCACTCTGGGCCACTGGCGGCATTCTGGGAGCAGCTCCTAATGGGCAGGAGCCCGGGGCGACTGAGGGCAGCTAAGGACAGAGAAGAGGTAAAGGTTAGTCAGAGGGAAGGGACAGTAGACAAAGAAAAACCTGAGGACAGACAGGATTTGCTGTAGAGGAACAGAGGGTTTCAGAGGACAAAGGAATTGCTTGTATAATGCTGTGGGATGCCGAGGTGGGGGTGGGAGATGCAGCAGGGGGGAGAAAGAGACGAGCACCGGTAATCAGATAGCTTTAGTAAGGGGGATAGATCAAGTGTGAGGGAATAGGAGGAGGCAAGGGAGAAACGAACAGTTGTATGCACAAGCACAAATTCACTTTTCCTACTATGGTACAAGTACAGCTAATAAACTTAGGCAATTGGCAGATAGTGGCAATTAATTTACAGTGTTTTAAAGCAGTTGGCAGATAAATAGGGTACAACTAACAATATGAGCAGAAAGTAAAACTTAATATGTTGGTAATTACTTTGGACAGAGTTGCAAATACTGTTATGATGCTACTGCCCTGGCAGCTCTGAGAAGAGAGAGAGAGAGAGAGAGAGAGAGAGAGTGCCTGGTACTACGGGCTCTACCGTGGAGCAAACACCATCTACGAGTGTAGCCTGAGGTGGGGAGAGCCCTTTACAATTAACACATTTACAGTCTGCTTAAAATTAAATAATGCTCCATGCTCTACTCGAATTCAGGAGAAAACTGGTTGCTTGAGCCCAGAAATGGCACCAAGTTTAAATTGTAGAGGAAGTTCACGCTGGGCAGAGGCACCATGGGTAGTCAGTTACTCATACCTTAGCTTTTCACCGGTGGCATTCTGGGAGCAGCTCCTAATGGGCAGGAGCCCGGGGCGACTGAGGGCAGCTTAGCTTTTCACCGACGGAGTTCTGGGAGCAGCTCCTAATGTGCAGGAGCCTGGGGCGACAGATTCCAAGGGTGTCTTTAAAATCTTCTGGGTCCTGTGCATTTAGCTATGTGGCCTCTTCCCTCTGGAATTCTCTACCCCATCAGCTTTGGGAGTGCGCAACAGCGGTGGGCTTCAAACAGGCATTGAAGACTTTTTTGTGGTGCCAAGCCTTTTCTTCTTTTGTATAGTGGGACCTGTCAGACTGTATTTATTATTTTATTACTATCTGTGTTGATTTTACTATTGCTGTTTGATTTTGTTGTGAAGCGCCTTGATATTTTGAAAGGCACTCAATGAAATAAAGCTTATTATTATTATTAGTCAGACTGCTAGCACTGCAGTAAAGCACATTTTTTATTATTGTGCTTTCTGACTAAAGTGCACATTCTGATTAGAACATTGGTTGGAACCAATGCTACAGTTGGAATGTGCACTTTCATTAGAATGTAGAAAGCACATAATCACCTGCTCTTCTGCGAACAGTCTGACTATTCCTGTAAGACACCATATTGAGACTGAGCAGTTATAGCACACAATTCAGTATACACACACACACACACACACACACACACACACACAGTAGCTTACTCTACATGTAATGTGGTTAGAGAATTTAGAGTTCCATCTTCCACTGGCCAATTTAAACCACTATGCCTTCTATTACAGAGCAAGAAACATAAGTCAAGCACCTACCAAAAAAAAGAGTAGAATGAAGACAAAGCACCTGTCTTGGTATGACTCTATATCTTCTTCCAGGCAGGCTGGCAGTCATGCAGTCACAGTCACTGGCGGCCTGCGGCGGAAAGCAGTGAGTAGCTGACTGCTGCTTAAAGAATCATTTTACTTTATTAATATCAAATTAATCCATTATTAAATTAATTGCTCAGTTTCAAAACAGTGTCTAACGGGAATTGTCAGACTGCTGGCAGTAGAACAAGTGATTTTTTTATTGTGTTTTCTAATTAAAGTGCACATTCCCACTCTAGCACTGGTTGGCAAGCAGTGCTAGAGTAGGAATGTGCACCTGAATCAGAAAGCGCACTAAGAAATCACTTACTCTGTCTGCCGGCAGTCTGACTATTCCTGTAAGACACTAAATTGAAACTGAACGTGGCTGCCTAAATGTAATGCACATGAAAAGTTCTACTAAGTCCTATAAACCCTCTGAGTACAACAAGGATAGGAAATATAAGCAGTGGAGGATTAAACTTTAAGCATCCGCTGCTTATATTTTCTTGTATACAAATGAGAACTTCAAACTATAAACAAACTGTTCAACCTAATACATTTATAAACTTTGTGCAGCTGCTATAGATACAGTGCATATCTGCAGCAACTGCTCCAAGTTCGTGCATCTTTACTAATCCTTCTTTTAAATTTGATGAGATATAAAAATTACTACTAGTTGCGCCTGCTAATAATATATTGCTATTGGCACAGAATAAACAGCAATCAGGATAAATAGGTGGGCTGCAAAATGGCAGCGAAGAAAACCAGTGCCTATGGTGAATTTCATATCAGCTACAGTAACATAGAAACAGAATTTGACGGCAGATAAGGACCACTTGGCCCATCCAGTCTGCCCATTTCCCTACCTAACGGATAAGCTGCAGATTCTAGTTAACCAACAGCCTACAGTAACTGACAGCTAACTGTTAACTGCCCTCAGTTAAATTTGCAGCACTTCTTTAGCCACAACAAACCCCTAACCCCCCACCCAGTGTCTATCCCATACAAAAAACAAGTCAGAGCACACCCTGAACCCACCCCACCCTGAGAAAAGGGGTAACTCAAATGTAACATGAAAACATTTTTCAGCCTGAAGTGGCAACTTACTGATTTGATTTCAAAATAGTTGGGGGTCTCTTGGTATTCACCTCAGCGCCCATTTGCAAATTGTGTCCAATATTATCTGCTCACCCTTGTGAATCTCATTCCTGAACTATAAATGGGATTTTAAATAAGGGGTGTTGCATATGGCATACATCAACAAAAAACAAGTCAGAGCACTCCTTGCCCCCCCCCCCCGAAAACAGGTTAAAGAGCAGCTTACTACTGATGGTTATGCTGCTCTCCCCAGCCCATCCGATGAGCTATACCCCACAGGCAGCACCCAATGAAGTGTGGTATAACAAATCATTCTATATCAAAAGTTATTTTACCTATAAAATCAAAATCAAGCCCACCAGCAACAAAAGGACCAACTTCCTAGTCTGTAAATCACGCCCCCCACATTGGCCCACAGCTCTGTTTTGTGATGTCACAAAACGAAGGCTGCATGAGTGCGCCCCATTCACTTATAATGGGGATGATATTGTCACATAGTTTTAGACTATTTACTGTCTGGATTTTCATAAATCAAAGTGATTAATCAACTAATAGGGACCCAATCAATCGCTTTGATTTATGAAAATCCCAACAATAAATAGTCTAAAGCTATGTGACAATATCGGCCCCATTATAAGTGAATGGGGTGCACTCACAAAGCTTTAGTTTTGTGACATCACAAAACAGGGCTGCGTGGGCCAACGTGGGGGCATGGTTTGCTCAGTTCTTTTTTTGCCAGTGGGCTTGATTTTAATTTTACGAATAAAATAACTTTTGATACAGCACGACTTGTTATGCTACACGTCATTGGGAGCCGTCTGTGGGGGTAAGTTATCAAATGGGCTGGGACAAGCAGCTACTAGGAAGCTGCTCTTTAAATGTAACATTAAACATGTTTTCATCCTAAATTGGCAACTTACTGATTTTATTTCAAAAGGAGTGGGGGTCTCAGTTTTCACCTCAGTCAGGGACCTGCTGTGAAGTCACCCAGCTACCAACGTTGAGGTAGACCACCCATGAGCTGGGTCCCTACTCTAAGCTGCATCTGCCTCGAATGGCTTACCTTTATTTAGGGTGCAGCAGCATCAGCCCAAAGTAGCCTTAATTAGGGTGTCGTCCCCAGCCAATGTGCAGGTCACTTGCTGAGAGTAGCTAAGTGAAAAAGCCATACTTGTCCATTTACAAATGGTTTGTATCCAACTGTCTGTATCCGATATAAGCTGCTCACCCCTGCTCATTCATAAACTATAAATGGGGATTATAAGGGGTGCTACTCCATATGGCGTACATCAACAAGTACAAGTACAACCACACCCTGCCCCCTTCCAGAAAAGAGGCAACTAGACCATTGAACATATTTTTTCAGCCAAAAAAAACCCAGAGAGAAGCCTATTCCACACACTGCGGCAAGTAATCCCTCTGTTCTAAAAACTAAACTACAACAATCACTATATACTAGGGGGACTCACAATGAAAGCTAGTCTGCAGGACTGCACATTTACACAATCGCCATCTGATAATAGTGGTCTGTGCATGGTGTTCTTTTGTGAATGATCTAACAAACGCAACCATCATTGATGCAGTGAGTGCTCCTTTGCTTTTCTAACAACTGAACTAGTAGTTTAACTGCATGACGTGCAAGAGTATAGAACCAGGTGGCACAACAGTTCAACAGGAACGAAACACCTACTGTATGCGGCATAAGATAAAAACATTGAACATCTGCTCGAACAAACTTGAACATATGCTCGAAGAGCTCCCAGTACCATTTGCTAGTAGACAACTGTTTTTTCCAGGAGGAGATTTAGCTCTGTCACTGTTTTCTACCACTTAGTGTCTGCACAGCTGAGCAGCTGTACAGTGTATCATGTCACTGATGTCAGCGATCATAGATAGGCTGAGACAGGAAAACACTACAAATGTCCACAGTCTAGAAGACAATTTATTTTTATCCCACTTGTACAGTACCTCTACTCTAAACACACGAGATTGATCTATTCCTCATATGTCCATTCCCCTGTAAAAAAATAATCCATATGCCCACAAGTTCCACAACTGTTGTTACTGTGTATTATACAGTCCAAACAAACGTACTGACTGACTGCAGTGCTACTGCTAAGCCAAGTTATTTATCAATTCTAGTTTCCCTCCTCCCTTCCTAATCCTAGCATAGCAGCCATTGATCCTCCCAAGCCCAGCCGAGATACCAAACAGAGCTAGGAAACCAAACACCAACCTATGGACAGCTTACTGCTAGTCTAGCCAGACTTGTCTGGGATGGTACTTCTCGGTGGAATAAGAAGGCTCTCTCGGCTCGACTTGTGGTTGCTGCGGGTTGGTTGCAGGTCCTCTCCTCCCAACAGGCTGTCTTCTGGTCCCACTCTGTCTCAGCGATCTGCGGTGGCAGCTGGAAGGAAGCCGAAGAGAAATAGCTGCAGAAATAAGAAAGTAATTGGCAGCACAGCCATACTCAGCAGTTCAGGCTGGTGGTGCAGACTGGTCTTTGGTTGCCGGTTGTTGTGTAGTGCGGGGTGGGGCAGTCTTGGCTCCTCCCTCTCTCTAATCCAGTTGCCGGGATGGAGAACAGAGGGAGTGGGGTGGAGGGCATGCAGTAGGAGGGAGCGGGAGGGTCTAATTACCTGCTGGGACCCAAGGGAGCGTGGCAGACAGCATGCAGTGGGAGAGAGTGGGAGGGTCTAGTTACCTTCCGGGACTGGGAACAGAGGGAGAGGGGTGGACTGCATGCAGTGGGAGGGAGCGGGAGGGTCTACTTCTGTGCCGGGACTGGGAATGGAGGGATTGGGGCAGACAGCATGCAGTGGGAGAGAGCAGGAAGGTCTAGTTACCTACTGGGACCGGGAACGGAGGGAGCAGGGTGGACAGCATGCAGTGGGAGGGTCTACTTATGTGCCGGGACTGGGAATGGAGGGAGTGGGGTGGACAGCATGCAGTGGGAGGGAGAAGGAGGGTTTACTTACAGTGCAGGATGGGTGCTTGGATGGGGAACAGAGGGAGCAGGGTGGACAGCACGCAGTGGGAGGAAGCGGGAGGATTTACTTGCACTCCTGTTCCTGCAATGGACAATGGAGGGAGTAGGGTGAATAGAAATGTCTCTGCAGGCAAGTCACACCCTGCAATGATGGGGCGCTCCCTCATTCCAAGGGCCAATTTCTTTTCAGGGTTGGTGGCACACTTACTGAACTAGTGTCAGCAGCAGCTTGCCACTGCATTGATAAAGAGGGTCAATCCAGCAAATGCAGTGGCACCACTGGCCACCACAGTGCCACTCCTCCACAACCCACTTCTCTCCTAAGCTGCCACATAATGTTTCTTGCACATGCACACAAGCAAACATAAAAAAATGGTGGGAATTTATTAATACCCACCTTCACTGAACTTTAAGGAGGAGGAGTCTCACATGGGTGTAGGAATCTAAAAGGAACAATCCACCCTCTGTAGAATATATTTAATCAGTGCTGCATCAATTAATCAAAAAAATCAGTCCTCCCTCAATAGAAACTGTGGGAATAAGCACCTTACTACACTGATGGGGGACAGACAAATATTGATTATTATTAGCATTGCTAGCAAAGGTATGAAGAATAAAAAGAAGGTATGGGAACACAGAGATCAAAGGAATGGCATATTGACAATAATTGTAACAGTACATTACCACAAAAGGAAAAGTGGAGGGGAGAGATAGGAAATGTAATATATCGATGGAGAAAGAGCACTTGAAAAGCTGAACGGAGGGGAACTGAAAACAAAACAACAGAGCTGTAAAGACTGGTTTATTTATAAAGAAAAAGGTTTTAGAGCAGTCCAGGCATTATATGACAATAAGGAAAACCCAGAATTAGGCCAAAGTCAGTAGGGATACTTCCTTCCAAAAAAGGTCTTAATTGAGGGAGGGTAAGTTTAACAAATACCAAATGGAACCTTGAGAAACTATCAGTTCTGCCCCATCCTACCATCATAAAAAAAACAGTAGTCACCGAGAGCAATTTAAGCACATAACAAGAATAGTACTTCAAAAAATGAAACAGAAAAGATAAAAGAAAATAATAATAATAACAGAAAAAGGGACCAAATACAAAATAAAATAAAACTGAGGAGGTAAATGCACCCGATAGTAGGGGAGCTTGAACGAAGACAGAAAGAATAAATTAAAGCAGTGAACATGATGGTGGGAAAAAGAAGTAACCAAAAAACATAAAAAAAAAAACCAACAATGAAGTATTGAAGCTGGCAACACACTAAAATTAAAACTGACAACTAAGAATAGCTAAGTAGATTACCGATAGAGGTAGTAGTACAGAGCATGGCTTATTGAAAAAAAGCATGTCAGCATCATATTAATTGCACAATGTAAAAAAACAATAAGAAAATTGGGAGAAAAAAAAAAGAACAGTGATAATTCCTGAGTAATTAGAACGAAAACAGGACCAAATACACACAATTAGACAAAGATATCTAGAACAGAAAACACTGAGGGGGAACAACCTCTAATGCTGAATAAGAAAGGGATACTGGCTGACCTATGATAAACATTGCCAAAAAAATTAGAATGGCTAATCATAAACACTAATCCCCCGGTGTACAAATTAAGAAACCAACAGCAAATACTGCAAAGTCCAAAGTATCCAGACGTAGTAAGCACTACCAGAACATTAGGCGAGTACCAACTGCAATCAATTAAGTTCCAAAAAAGCAAGCTTAAACAATTAATGGCAGAACTGAGCCAGGTTCAAATGTATACTAAAGCCAACAAGTTGTACAAGAATACTAAATTAAAGTCCACTGAACCATCATATCATGATTTAACAAGCATTTGTCAACGCCAAATGTTGATTGCGCTGGTGTGTTGAGCTCGCTCACTGCCCCTCTGTCACTCGCTCAGTCTGTTTCTCCCAGTGCTGCAGGCTGCTCTTTTGTACTGTGCTCCTGCCTGCGTTGGCACCTTGTTCTGCCCACTAAGCAATCTGCAGCTGTCCCAACAGAGCTGCATTGAGGTGGCTCACTCCCCCTGTCTCACTCACTCATTCCATTTCTCCTGGCGCGCAGGCTGCCCTTTTGTACTGAGCTCCTGCCTCTGTTGGTGGCTTTTCTGGCCACAAAAGAAATCTGCAGCAGCCCGACTCAGGTCTGTTGAGCCTGCTGACTCCCTGCCTGTCACCACTCGTTGTTTCTCCTGGTGCTGCAGGCTGCCCTTTTGTACTGGGCTCCTGCCTGCATTGGCACCTTTTTCTGCCCACAAAGAAATCCACAGCTGTCCCAACAGAGCTCTGTTGAGGTCGCTCACTCCCCCTGTGTCACTCACTCATTCTGTTTCTCCTGGCGCTGCAGCCTGCCCTTTTGTACTGGGCTCCTGCCTCTGTTGGCACCTTTTTCTGCCCACAAAGAAATCTGCAGCAGTCCTGACAATGTTCCATTGAGCTCGCTCACTCCTTCTCTCACTCGCTCATTCCATTTCTGCTCGCGTGCAGGCTGCCTTTTGTATTGGACTCCTGCCTGCGTTGCCGCCATTTGCAGCAGTTACAATACAGCTCCGTTGAGCTTGCTCACTCCCTCCCTCTTACTCACTCATTCTGGTTTTCCGCCACTGCAGGCTGCCATTTTGCACTGGGCCCCTGCATGCATTGCTGCCTTTTTCTGCCCACAAACAAATCTGCAGCAGTCCCAGCAGAGCTCCGTTGAACTCACTCACTCCCCCTTCCTCACTCACTCACTCATTCTGTGTCTCCTGCCGCTGCAGACTGCCCTTTTGTACTGGTCTTCTGCCTGCATTGGTGGCTTGTTCTGGCCAGAAAGAAATCTGAAGCAGTCCCGACACAGTTCCATTGAGCTCACTCACTCCCCTTCTCTCACTCACTCATTCCGTTTCTGCCCGTGCTGCAAGCTGGCCTTTTGTACTGTGCTCCTTCCTGCGTTGCCACATTTTCTGCCCACAAAGAAATCCACAGAAGTCAAATACAGCTCCATTGAGCTAGCTCACTACCGCTCTGTCACTCACTCATTCTGTTTCTCTTGGCGCTGCAGACTGCGCTTTTGTATGGGGCTCCTGGCTGCACTGGCACCTTTGTCTGTCCACAAAGAAATTCACAGCTGTATCAACAAAGCTCAGTTGAGGTTGCTCAGTCTCCCTTTGTCACGTGCTCATTCTGTTTGTCCTGGCGCTGCAAGTGGCCCTTTTGTACGGGGCTCCTGCCTGCATTGGCATCTTTTTCTGCCCACAAAGAAATCCGCAGCAGTCCTGGTAGAGCTCCGTTGAGCTCACTCAGTCCCCCTGTCTCACTCACTTGTACTGTTTCTCACACCGTTGTAGGCTGGCCTTTTCTACTGGGCCTCCTGCCTGCATTGATGCCTTTTCCTGCCGACAAAGAAATCCACAGCAGTCCTGACAGCGCTCCGGTGAGTTCGCTCACTCCCCCTCCCGCACTCACTCTCTCGTTCTGTTTCTCCCAGTGCTGCAGTCTGCCCTTTTGTACTGGCCTCTTGCATTGGGGCCTTTTTCTGCCCACAAACAAATCTGGAGCAGTCCCGTCAGAGCTCATTTGAGCTCGGGCACTCCCCCCTCTCACTCGTTCCATCTTAATCTGTCCCAAACACTGATGTCCCACAGTGACCGTGCTATTCTCCGTCAGGAGTGCAAAAACATATTTTAGCCAGGATGTGAAAAATGACAGCTGTACTGTTCATAAGGAGGTGTGAAAGAATGCCACTGTTAAAAATGTGGCGTGAAAATATTACAAATTTGTGAACTTACGAGGGTGCGTGGAAACAGCTGAATGCACGCTTGTAACACAGTCATGTTATGGAGTTTTGTCACCAAATTTTCAACATAGGTATTTTAGGACCTCTGTTCATGAACAGTGCCACTGTCATTTTCTTAGTCTGTCCCAAACACTGATTTCCCACAGCAACCGCGTTATTCTGTGCCGCAACTGTGAAACCACATTTCAATCAGGATGTGAAAAATGACAGCTGTACTGCTCATAAGGAGGTGTGAAAAAATGCCATTGTTGAAAATGTGGCATGACAATATTACGAATCTGCAAAGTTACAAAGGTATGTGGAAAGTGTGCAACGCACACCTGTAACACTGTCATTTGATGGGCTATCACCACCAAATTTTCAACACCGGCATTTTAGGACCTCTGCTCATGAACAGTATCACTGTCATTTTATTAATCTGTCCCAGACAGTGATTTCCCACAGCGACCGCTCTATTCTGCACTGGAACTGCAAAAAACACATTTCGACCAGGATGGGAAAAATGACAGCTGCAGTGTTCTTAAGTAGGTGTGGGAAAATGGCAATGCTGAAAATCTGGAGGGAAAAAATGTATAAATTTGTGAAGTTATGAGCGTGCATGCAAACTGAGCAACACATGCTCGTAACATAGTCATTTTATGGAGTATCGTTACCAAATTTTCAACACAGCCATTTCAGGACCTCTACTTATGAACAGTGTCACTGTCATTTCCTTAATCTGTCCTGAACACTGATTTCTGACAGCGACCGTGCTATTTTGCACTGGAAGTGCAAAAACACATTTCTGCCATGATGTGAACAATGACAGCTATACTGTTCACAAGGAAGTCTGAAAAAATGCCACTGTTGAAAATCTGGAGTGAAAATATTGCAAATTCGCGCAGTTAGAAGCGTGCGTAGCAACTGCGCAGTGCACGCTTGTAAAACAGTCATTTTTTTTTAATTTTCCCACTAAATTTGCAACATAGGCTTTTTGAGAGCCCACCTCATGAACACTGTCATTTCATTAATCGACTCCCAAAGGTGATTCCGCACAGTAACTGCGAAATCACCCTTTGGGCCCGATTAATGCCATGACAGTGACAGTATTCATGAATAGGGGTCCCAAAAACCCCATGTTGAAAATTTGGTGTCAAAATTCCAAAAAATGCCAGCAAAGTTGGAAAAACCCTATTTATTACATTACACAGCTTACCGGCATTTCCTCAGTTCGTGGTCGGCTTTGAAGAGTGCAGATGTGTTCCCGGTCCACCGAAGATCGTCGCTTCCAGCTCCGGAGGTAAGTATGGGGTGAGGAGGGTGTGGGGAGGCAGGGTGCACACTGGGTGGGTGCGGGTTGCGGGTGGGGAGGCTGAGAGACTACAAGGGACAGTTTCCTTTTTTTTCAGGTACAAAAAAAAACTAAAGACTTTGTGGGACCGTTTTTCCCTTTACAGGGCCATGTGGCATGCTGGGTGGGCTCCCAGTGTGCCACCAACGGTTTTCTTTTTTGGGGAGGCCATCTGTAGCCGACAGGGATTGGGCACCCCCGTCGGCAAACAACAAAAGGGGGGGGGTTCCTTTTTGCCGACGGGGATTTGGCACCCCATCGGCAGACAGTTAAGTGGGGGGGGATTTCTTTGTGCTGATGGGGACTGGGCACCCCCGATGACAAACAACAAAAGGGTGGGATTCTTTTTTGCCGACGGGGATTGGGCACCCCATCGGCAGAAAAACATGGTGAAGGGGGGGTTAAATATTGTTTGTGAACATGGTGGCAACCCGCCGCCATGTTCACAAACAATGTCAGGGTTTTTACATCCCGCCCTGCAATGACGGGTCGCTCCCTCACTGCAGCGGATGGCTTACGCTGCAATGACGAGGTGGCCCCTGATTGCAGCAGCTAAATTGTCAGAAGTTGGTGTAAACATTCCAAACTTGTGTCACCTGCAGCCTGCCACGGCATTGGGGGAAATGGGGCAAGCCTTTGCAGGCTGTGGGGGCATTGGCCACAACAGTGTCCTGCCTCCACAGCCTGCTTCTCAGCAAGCTGTCCCAATATGTTTCTTGTGCTGCGCACAATCAACATAAAAAGGTCCAGGAAAAGTATAGGCAGTTCTTGTTTAGCATGTGTGGCAGATTCAAACCTTTTGATGCCAGCCGATGTCACAATTTCCAGGCGAGCTGGGTACAGCATTTTGTGTTTAATGTGAGAGGACCATAATTTGGATTTAATTTCTTGGTACTCCACTCGTTTCTGATGAACATGAAGAGTGAGATCCTGTACTAAGACAAGCTAATGGCCTTCTCATTGCTAAGTATTGGAGACTTCTGAAAGTTCACAAAATATGTAACTGGTCCAAATAATTGAGTAGATGGAAAATAAGTGGACAAAGTCACTCTCCTGGAGCTGGCCTTTGGCTGAAGGTGTAATGAGCCTGTTGTACCAAGGAGATGGCCCAGCAATTTTGGTGCAAAATGTTTGGATAAAATTGACTGCATAGGGACCTTCCTCCTGACTGGCCTGTGGTTGCCAGTTGTTGCACAGTGTGGGGTGGATGGTCTTGCTCCTTCCGCTCTCTAATCTGGTTGCCAGGATGGGAATGGAGGGTGTGGGATGGACAGCATGCAGTGGGAGGGAGCGGGAGGGTCTATTTATGTGCCAGGACCAAGAATGGAGGGAGTGGGGTGGACAGCACACAATGGGAGGGAGTGGGAGGGTTTACTAGCTCAGTTGCTGAGACGGAGAACAGAGGGAGTAGGGAGGGCAGACAGCAAGCAGTGGGAGGGAGCGGTAGGGTTCACTTGCACTCCAGTTTCCAGGAGGGGGAATGGAGGGAGCGGGGCGGATAGCACGCAGTGGGAGGGTTTACGTGCACTCCTGGTGGTGGGATGGGGAACAGAGGGAGCTGGGTGGACAGAACACAGTGGGAGGGAATGGGAGGGTTTACTTACAGTGCAGAATGGGTGACTGGATGGGGAACAGAGGGAGCAGGGTGGACAGCATGCAGTGGGAGGAAGTGGGAGGGTTTACCTGCACTCCTGCTCCTGCTCCTGCAGTGGACAATTGAGGGAGTGGGGTGAACAGAAATGTCTCAGCAGGCAAGGCATGTCCCGCAGTGATGGGGTGCTCCCTCATTGCAGCGGCCAATTTCTTTTAAGATGGTGGCATGCTTGCTGAACTAGTGTCAGCAGCAGCGTGCCACCACATTGGATAAAGAGGGCCAAGCCCTCAAATGCAGTGGCGGCATTGGCCACCACACCTTCACAACCTGCTTCTGCAGCAAGCTGACGCAACATGTTTCTTGCGCATGCGCGCAAGCAAACATAAAAAAGAGTTTGACACCTGGCTTGATGCAAGCCCTGTGTCACCCTTTGAGAATTGCCCTCCCTCAAGTCTTTAGTTCATGTGTCTGGTCTCCCGGACGTTATTTAGTACTAGGTTTTAGATGTTGTCTGTGGGAACGCACCATGGGTAAGGGGGAGTTCTTGTGTATTAGATAGCTTTAAGAACTGGCACCTGCTGGGTACTCTGTCCAGTGCAACTGTCACATGTGCTTGATGTGCCATACTGTATGGTGGTGGATAGTGTGGCATCTCATTGAGGATGGTCACAAAGGTCACCAGTTTGTATAACTAATGTTGATTTGCCCACCCGGAAACCACCAGGTAACAGAGAAACATAGACGATGGCAGAAAAAGACCAATGGATCATCCAGTCTGCCTGTGATCTCCTGTCTAGCCTTGGGACCTCCTGTCCATCCAGGGTCCTAGCCCTTCCCATCCAGCCCCCATTCCCCTTCCAGTTTCTTTTTTTCATAATAAATTTTACTGCATTTCCAAATATAACAAACATTAAATGAATGCAATGCTATAGCAAATTTGAATAGTTGTACATTTCTACTACCACAATAAATTAAAATATCAAAAAGCAACATATTTTGAATTATGACATAAGTGCATGCAGATGAGTTCAATAAACAATATTTAAGACTACTAGGGTTGATTTATCCTGTTCTTTCTTTGATTCACAAGAGTTGTTTAAATTCAAGGAAATGTGACCAGAGTTTTTGGAAGGAGTCTATTCTATCACTAACAGAATAGCATATCTTTTCATTGTTAGCAAGAAATGACATTAGATCATACCATTCTTTCAAAGGGGGTGACAGTTCACTTGTCCTTTTTCTTAACAGAATGCGTTTTATACTTACTGATGCATGGGAGACCCAGATTTGTTGGTACATATCAAGGTTAGAGTGGTATGGAAATAACCCTAGTAAAAGTACTGTGGGTGAGAAAGGAATAACTCTTCTAGTGATTTTGAACCTAAGTCATAAACAGTATGCCAGATGTTTTGAACATTTGGACACTCCCATAATATATGTGCCAGTTTTGCATTTACTTGGTTACACCTCCAGCAGCTGGAATTATTAGAATATCCCATTTTAAATGGTCCACTTGACAATGCCACTGATTTACGGTGTTGGAAGTAATGAAATTCCATTTTCAAGACTTGAAAGTCTGGGAATTACTAACATACTAACATACTAAAATGCCAGCAGAATAGGCCTAATGGTCTTTCGTGTCTGCTCGTTTGGTCAGCCCCCACCCTGGGTGCTGACCTTGCTGTCCCCCTCGCCTTCTCTGGCTTCTCCCTTCCCAGGTCTGGATATTCTTGCTGCATTGGATTTGCTTCCTGAATCCTTCCCTGTACCTGTCCCACCCCTCTTGAACCCCTCCACTGTCTCTGCCTCCACCAGCCCCTAGGTAGTGCATTCCATGGCTCTACCACCCTCTCAGTGAAGTAGCACCCTCCTTTCTCCCTGAATCTTCCCCTCCAGCTTTCACCCATGCCCTGTAGTGGCCCTTCTCCTTCCTTCAAGCACCCTCACTGTTCCTCCCTATTTACCCTCTTCATGTACCTGAAGACCTCTATCATGTCCCCCAGTCCCTTCTCTCTTCCAAAGTGTACATATTTAGCTCTTCGAGCCTCTCCTCATAGGTCCTGTCCCCCAAGCCCCAAATCATTTTGGTTGCCCTCCTCTGGACCCTCTCCAGGACGTTAATGTCCCTCTTTAAGTGTGGCCTCCAAAACTGCACGCAGTACTCCAGGTGCGGCCTCACCAAGCAGTTATACAGAGGGAGTATCACTTCCCTCCTTCTGGAGGTGATCCCCCTAGCGATGCATCCCAGCATCCTGTTGGCCTTGGCTGCTGCCTCCTCACAAGTCTCAGAGTTGTTCATCTTGACATCCACCACCACCCCAGGTCCCTCTCAGCCATTGAGACTTCAGTATTTCCCCAGGGTGTACACTTGGCCTGGGTTTCTGGCCCCAGGTGGAGTACCTTGCATTTCCTGCATTAAACCTCAGCTTCCACTTTCTAGACCATCTTTCCAGAGCCTCAGGTCCCTGCAGGGCCACCCTCCCCTCCTCCCCATCCACCACTGCCCCAGTTTGAGTCATCTGCAAGAGACTCATCTCACTCCTGATTCCTGTCCTTATGTCAGATCGTGGGCATTGAACAGAAGGGGCCCAAGGACTGATCCCTGTGGGACCCACTAATGACCCTCCTTGGGAAGAGATTATCCCACCAACTACGACCCTCTGAGTCCGGTCCTGGAGCCATTGCCTATCCATCGGATCATCTGGTTTCCCACCCCATTTCTCCTAGTTTATCCAACAGGCCCCAAGAGGAACAGAGTCAAATGCCTTGCTGAAGTCCAGAAGAGGACATCCACTGGTCTACCCAGGTCCAAGGCACTTGTCACCCAGTCATAGAACTCCACCAGGTTTGTCTGACACGATTTCCCCGGGATGAATCCATGCTGTCTATCGTCCAGGCACCCTGACTTATCCAGAGCCCCCCTAGCCACTCCTTGACAATGCCCTCCATCACCTTGCCCACCACTGATGTCAGGCTGACAGGCCTGTAGTTCCCTGCCACCTCCCTTGATCCCCCCTTGTGGATAGGCACTACATGTGCCACCTTCCAGTCTTGGGGCACCCACCCTGTCCTCAGAGATGGTGAAAAGCTCTGCCAGGGGTTTCAGCAGGACATCTGCAAGTTCCTTCAGCACTCTAGGATGTAATTTATCCGGCCCGGTGCTTTCTCCGTCTTAAGGGAGCTGAGGGCTTCCCTCACTCTCTCTGCTGTGATTTCACTTCCAGTACCTCTTCTCCTGCTTAGCCTCCCCACCTGCCAGTGATGCCCCCCTCCCCAGACCTGCCGATTGGTGAGGGTCCCCCTCCTCATTATCTCTGTCTCTTCCCATGTGATGCAGCATCCCCATTTTCCCTGGTGAAAACTGGGGTGAAGTACTCATTTAGTACCTCAGCCTGCTCCTCTGGGTCTTGTGCCCATCTCTCCCCTGATTTAATCTGCTAATCTGCCCCTTCACCCTTCATCTTTCCCCAATGTGTCAAGAACCCTTTTCCCTCTCTAATTTCCCTGGCGAGGTTCTGCTCCTTTCTTGCCTTAGCCACCCTCACCACTCTAGTGGCCCTTCTAGCCAACAGCTCATACTCCTCGATCCCTTTCACTCCTTGAGCACTTGAATTTCTTATAGGCTGCTTTCTTTCCCGCACCACCTCCTGGACCTCCTGGTCCACCAACAGGAGTTTTGAGCCCTACCGCATTTCGTCTTACTCTTGCACAGGTGCTGGTAGCATCCTGCACCCCTCTCCTGATGATTTCCCACCTACTATCAGCGTCCATGTCTGACCCAATCCCATCCAAATGCTCCTTAAGGATCCTTCCCATTTCCTTAAAATCCACCCCTGAAGTCGGTTACTTCCGCCTTTGTGCAGCCTTCTACCCTCCTAGGTCCAGGCAGAACCAGACTGTGGCATGGTCACTCCCGTAATGGGTCCCTTACCTCCAGCCCCCAATCTGGTCACTGTCTGCCAGGACCACATCCAGTACCGTGCCTCCTGGTGGGTTCCCTCAACTGCTGAGTGCAGAATCGTCTTGAAAGACATCCAACAACCTCTGTTCCTGGTCACAGAGGATGTCATAGTCTCCCAGTCTGTTCTGGCATGTTTAAGTCCCCAACACCACCACCTTTCCTCTGCCCAGTCTGCAGTGTCTCCTAACATCTGCCACCAGACTGTCCTCCAGCTCCTCCGCCAGGGCAGAGGGTCTATACACCACACCTATTTTTAATCTCTTGCCCCCTTGTTATCAAGGTGACCCAAATTGCCTCCACGGTTCCCTCCACCTCCTCAACTCCCCATATGCCAATGCAGTTTTTTACTATCATTGCTACCCCTCCTCCCTTCCCCCCCCTGTCCATCCTGAACATAGTGTAACCCTCCAGGTTCAGGTCCCAGTCATGTCTTGCAGTGGCCCAAGTCTCAGTGACCGCTGCCACATCCACTGCTCCCTCAGTTAACATCGCCTGGAGCTCAGGCATTTTGTTGCACCGGTGATTGTTAACCTAACTTCTGGGTTTTACCAGGATTCTACTTTTTTCTTTCAGTATGTGTAGTTACTGATCCGGTATAAAATGCCAAATCCCCTTAAGTTCTTTGTTTATACTGATGTGCAGGCAGTCCAGATTCCAGAATTCTATGGGGTTTTCGATAAAAAATGAAAACCAGTGGCCTTGCTAGTTGGGAGTAAATAATGTCCACGTAAAATTTTAAATTGCATGAGTCTACCTTGTGGATCTTTGAAATGTCAGCCTGCCAATTTCCAGGTTGATTCCTAGTCTTGTGTTGTTATTCTGGTTTACAATTCTTCCTCCCAAGATTCTTTGGCTTAATTAGAGATATAGATGTTATGGTGTTAGATAGGATTTTATGTAGTAAACCTGTCCCTTTTCCAAAAGATCCAAGTTTCAACAGTTGGTTCTACTCCAGACATTTAGACAGTGTATATTCCTTTATGAACATATGATTGCTGAGGATGTCTCTAAGTTGTAAGTAATAGTAAAATTGGAATTTATGTATTCCAGATTTCTGTTTGATTTCCTCGAAAGATGGTAAAGAACCAGTATCTTGATTTATGACATCGCTAAGCTTTATAATGTCTGCCTTTATCCCGTCTGGATTGGAAAGAATTTAGTTACCATAAGTTAACAGAGGGTTGGATCAGACTGACATGAAATTCAGTGGTATCTTATCCCAATTAATGATGCCATTTACTTTTTAAGGGTTTTGATTAAGCATAGTATGCAGGGGTTGTCCTTCACTTGTGGGCTGGGATGCAGAAACATAATATCTGTTAAACTGTGTGACATTAGCAAATGTTTTTCTATAGACAACCAGAGTGGTTGCAAATGCAGGGTGTTTTCTGTATATGGGCCATGGTCTGCTTTAGGATAAAGGCATGCTGGTACCGTTCTCACCAGGTGGTAGTAAATCCACCCAGATCTTGAGTGCTCTCAGTTTGGTAATGCTTGATCTCAGGGAATTTCTGTTCCAGAGAAAATTCCTAATAATTCTACCAAGTTGTTAGAAGAGTTATTTATCTAGTAGGATTGGCAGGTCTTGCAAGAAATAGAAAAGTCTGGGAGCTACGTTCATTTTTTATAGCATTAAACTTTCCCTTCAGGGGCAGGTTAATTTTACCCCATCTGGCTATCTGTTCTACTTCTTTCATCAGAGGGGGGACATTTAGCTCTATAATTCTGTCTAGTTTTGTTGTAACTTGCAGACCTAGATAGGTAATCTCTTTTTAAACCACTTTTTATCTAGAAATGGTTTCACATTGCCCATTGTGACTTGAATTATATTCTTATGCAGAATTTGAGTTTGTCCCAGTTGATTGTAAGGCCTGAGATGACATCAGATAAGGAATGGCCAGAGATTTTTAAATGATTCCACAGGCCTGGTGAGCATTAACAGAAGGTCATCCACAAAGGCAAATGTATTGTGATTCTGTTTTGCTAGTATTATGCCATTAATTTGTGGATGTTCATTAATAGTTCTGATTAGAGGTTCAAAAGCTATAAAAAATAAATAGGGTGATAGGGGACACCCTTATATTGTACCACAGGACAATTTGAATGGGGTAGATAAAGTACCACCAGTCATTGCCTTTGCTGTTGATTTTCATAAATCATGGGTATCCATGAAATTACCTTTTCTACACAGCCAAATTCAGCGAGGGCTCTTAGCATATAGCCCCATCGGATCAAATCAAGTGCTTTAATGACATCTAATGAGAGTGCAATATATGTTTTTTTCTCTTTATTAGCCCACCACATGATGCTGAGTAGATGGCGTATGCAGTCTGCTCCAGATCTATTTTGGGTGAAGCCCATTTGCCTGTTAGTTTTGTGATGACAGACTGTACACTTTTGACCAGGCTTTTAGTCAGTATTTTATAGTCAGTATTCATTAAGGACAAATGTCTGTAGCTACGACAGTCCAAGAGGTCTTTTCTTTTTTAGGGATGAGGGTGCTAAAAGCTTCTTTCATTGTGGCAGGGAGTGATTTGTTGCCCCAAGTCTCCAGCAGGGTATTGTGTAATGTGGAGGTTAGTACAGGGCAAAGGTTTGCAGTATTAATCCGGAAAGCCGACAGGGCCTAGTGTTTTACTAGTTGGGAGTTCTTTAATAACTTGCTCAAGTTCTGCTATCAATATTTCTTTTCCTAGGTTTTCTCTGTCTTGTGGGGACAGTAAAGGTAGATTATGTTTCTGAAGGAACCAATCTACACGATCAGGGGATGGGTTACTCTGTTTGGAGTCTATGCTGCTATAAAAGTTATTAAATTCCTTATTACATCCTTGTTCTTATTTATAACTAGACCAGATTTGCTTTTGGTGTCTGTAATTAAATTTTGTTCTTGAATTTTCTTTAGCCTGAAAGCTAAGAGCTGCCCAGATTTTTCACCTGTCTCCCAGTACTTTTTCTTTGTCCTATAAAGGGTGTACTCAGCTTTCCCAGATAAGATTTTATTGATTTCAGATTTTAGGGTTAATATAATTTGTAACAGTTCCCTGCCTGGTGTTTTAGAATTTTTGGATAAGTTTTCCATAATTTTCAGTTCTTTTTCTTTTTTTTTTTAAGATCCGCCTCCCTGTTCTTTTTGCTGTTAGAGGAGAAGCCTATAATTTTACCCTGCATAAATGCCTTGTGTGTCTCCAAATACAAGGCTGGGAAGCCTCCCCATCATTGTTGTGCTCAAAGCATTCAGTAGTGTTCTTAAGCACCCAATTTATAAAGTCTTTTTCTTTGAGTAAACTTGTGTTAAGCCTCCACCTGTGGGATTTCTTTCCCATTTCACCCCAAATTAGATTTGTTCTGATCATTCCATGGTCAGATGTAGTTATGTTGTCAATTTCAGCATCTGGGATAGAATTTGCTAGTTTGTTAGAAGTTAGGTTGTAGTCAATCCTGCAATAGGATAAATGCCTGTTTGAGAAAAAGGTATAGTCTTGCCCTAGGGGTGTATTAGGCACCAAGAATCAGAAAGGGCCAAGCCATTCAGCAATTTCTTAAGGGATATTTTGATCATGTTTCTAGCTGTATAGCCTTGTGGGAGACTCTGTCAAGAATGGGGTCTAGTATTTCATTGAAATCTCCCTATAATATTAACTTATAGTCTGAGAAGTTAAGTTCTATTGTGAGGGAATTAAAAAAATGTTTCTTGGTTTTTGTTTGGTACACAGACATTACAGAGAGCTATTATTTTACCACCTAAGGCCCCAGGTAAAGCCTGGCATCTCCCTTATTAGTCAGAAATATGCTTGTGTTTGATAAAGCTGCAAAATAGGGTGGTAGCTGCAAAATCGAGCAGACTCGATAGACCAATATGCCTTTACCTGCTGGCAAATATGTTCGTATAAAGTTGATCCCTTTTCTAATCAAAATGGATGTACCTCTCTTTTTGCTGGAGAAACAGCTGCCTTCAGCTTGTCCCACCTATGCACTCTGTAATTTCTTGGCCTCCTCTTGAGTTAAATGGGTTTCTTGGATAAAAGCTATACCGGAGTTTCTTTTATTTAGGTAGCTTAAGTGTTTTCTTTTTCTTTTAATAAGGGACCTTAGGCCTTTCACATTCCAGGAAGTTATAATGTAATGGGTCATCTTGAGTTTCCCAAGTTAATTACACGTAATGTATCAATAGAATTAAATATAAAATGAATATTGACAGGTATATCATACGTTAGATCCCCAACACTTAAAAATTACCTAATAACAACATAATTAAGGGTTTACCCAATGGTAATTTCTCTTGCCATATAATCAAAATGGTTTACAGTCTCTGTGATTCAGGTGTTTAAAGCAGGAAAAGCAACAGCAAAAATTAAATAGTAATATAATGTTCAATGAATATGTTTGAAATTAAAACCTAGAGACTAAAGTAGGTTGATGCTCTATTTGAGGCAGCAAGTAAAATATTGGACTAATGTCTAAGGTATTGTGGCTAGTAACCTGCTTTAGTGCCAGATGTTAACATCATCAGCTCTGCCAAATGCCATATGTAGAAGGCATCCATAAGGTTTGTTTCCATATTTAGGTGATATAGCGGTCATTGAAGAAAATGTTTTGCAAATCACTGACTCAGGGTTATATGGAATGTCAGCACTACTGTAACAGAGAAATGTGAGTAAAACAAATTCATTAATAGTGTGTACAGAAAGTGGGTAGTGATATAGAATTTATGCTAAGTCTTCTGCTGACAGGCACAGACATTTCTTAACCACAGTCATTTTGTCACCACTTAAATTCCTTCAAAGTCTGCAGTCCCTAGAATCTGATACTATTGCTGTGCTCCTTGTAGCAGGATACTGTGCATGGATCATAAGGCTAACCCAGCTACCTAGGATCTCTTATGATGTGTCACATTTGAGTTATAAGGGCTGTACTCTGCACCTTTTCTATAAGGTTGTCATTGTAGGAGGACTACAAATAATTGTTTAGAGATCCCCATGCACTGCAAGATATTATTTAGGTTTGCACCAATGGGGTGAGTGGGATGGAGAGTAGTAATTAATCTGTACTGTCACTCCGGGATCGATGTATAATTGCTCTCCCGATATTCTAGCACACCTCTCATTGAATCCAGTGTATAAAAAAAAGTTACTATAGAGAAGGGGTTAAGGTTATGCTGACAAGACATATCACCCACCAGCATTAATTATGTAACATTACTATAACTCTAAGAAGTTATATGATACTGACATTAGAACAGTACAGAAAAAACAAATATTTTAGCGTCAAATAGTCAGTATTAATACCATCAATATTCTATCTAGAAAAAAATGTAAACCATTATTGTTGCGGAATTGTAATGCTGCATGAGTTCATTTGGGCTGAAAGCTGGACCTCTGCATACAGAAGTCCACTCATTTACAAAATCCAAAGCATTTCTTGCATCTTCAAAAGAATGTACTGCCCCGTTAGGTTTTACTTCATTGAGAGGAGCAGGATATTTGAAATAAGATGTCAGATCCACTCTATGTAAATGTTGTTTGACTTCTAAAAAAGCTTTCTTTCTTTTCATGAATTCAGCCAAGAAATCTTGAAATGAACACATTTCACTCCTTTTCCAAAACAATTGCTTTCTCTCTCTGGCTACCTTTAAGAGCTCCTCTTTAATTGCGTATCTTAAAAGATATGCAGTTATGGATCGGGGTTTGCTGCTATTCTGAGGTCGGGTTCCCAAGGATCTATGGGCTGTCTTTATCTTGTGGGTCCACAGTCACTGAATATTAAGCACAACAGGAATGAATTGTAAAAAAGTTATAATGTGTGGACAGTGTCTATTAACCCCTGTTTTCAATCAGTTTAGAACCTGATAATCCCATCGTTATGACATCGGTATGCTGTAAACCTTGCTTAGCTATGTCATGTTGATGGGAGTACAGGACAGAATGTCACCACCTGTCAAAATTCTTGGAAAGGAAAGGTGATCTGCTGCTTGGACAATCATTCAAAACACACACATTCCATTCAGACAGTTACAGACCTGCTGCAGTATAGATCACAATGGCTAATTTCAGCACTTCAGTTGCTCAACATTCAAACCAGGAGGCATTCATAGCCGAGCAGGAGAACAAACGTACATTGAAAAAAAATGTATTTCTTTTCCCTACAGTGGCTAGTTTTTCCATACACTATAAAATATGAAGCCTAAGCAATGGTGGTCAACCACTGATGTAATCACCTCTTGCAGTTGCCATGACAACTGTAAACCTCTTGAGTTGTGCTCTCGAGGTTTACTTGGTTGTCCTGGCAACTGCTTGAGGTGATTACATCATGGTTGACCACTGTTACTCAGGCATTATCCTCTATGCAATGTTCCTCCATCCACACCTTCTATGACCCCAAATGTCCTGATATTATTCTTCCTTCTTTGGTTCTCTAGGTTGTCAGTTTTATCAAGGAGATAGTTTATTTGTCTCTTTCGATAATCAGTTTTGTCTTGTAAATAAGTCACACTTTCCTTCAATAATTTTGTTTTCATTCTGCTCTGCTCTCCCATTTGACAGTCCTGCATCTTTTTTAACCTCCCCTATTGAACTTTTAAAACTGGTGATTTCCAATTTGATATCCGCTAGCATTTTTTTAATCATCTGTAGATCAGTTTCAGAATTATTTAAGCTGGTGTTCCCTGTACCGGTTTGTTATTTTTTTTAACTTTCTTTATGCATCCTACGGCCCTGGGCATCCTTCTGTGGTACTCACTCAGCAGAGGCCTCTACTTCCTGCCTGAACCCCCACTACCAGCTTCCTCCCCTGAACACTCAGGCAGGTCCAGCCCCTCAGATCACCCCCTGGAGGTGGGACCACCCTCTCGTGGTGGACTTTCTGAAATTAGAGGGACCTACCTGGGTGTTGGGTCAGCCATGGAGTCCCCTGGTGTACTGGGCCAGTGGTGGGATGTGGACCTGCCGCTGGAGTCCCCTTCATCTCCGTGGCACCGCAGAGGGTTTTTTTCTGTGGTGTTTCCCCCCTTGGAGTGCAGCATGCAATGATGCCTGTGCATGGCTGCCCTGCTGGTGTCAGCCGCACTCTGCCCCTTACACTGGCTGGTGTATCTGCAGTGCCCCCGATCTCCATCGAGGGCAGCCAGGACACCGAGTGACCCTGGATACCTCCCCAGGGAGAGGAGAGCTGTCCTCCAGATGCTTCATCCTGTCCCTCCCCTGCCAACCCCAGGCAACCTGAGTCCGTCACTGAACCTGGGTCGCCAGCATGGCACGAGGTGTGGCGTCCAGTGCCTAAACTCTCAGTGCCACCAGGCCAGCTCTCTGTACTGGTTTTAGTGCTGGTGGATGTGACACTGCTGGTAATTTTCTCCAGTCTCAGTGACATGACTGTGTCTATGACATGGTTTCTGTTCGATGACAAGATGACCCAAAGTACAATAAAAAATTTATTTTTTTGATGAATTTGTTAGGTGGTGAGTAGATAAAACTAATGATACACTTTTGGTGGAAAACTACTGGCTCAAATTACTTTTTCTAAAATAAGGAAATAGCAGGGGTGACGAATGCTTTCTCTATGCTGCCAGCTTACTTGGGGCTATGCTCATGCTCTTCTCTCTGCACCCTTTCTCCTCCCCAGTTTCTGCCACCCTGAGTAACCACTATACCCTTCACTCTGTCCCAGCCGTGCTTGAAACCGTTAAGGATCTTAGCACACACCACCTCAGCTGGTAGACTGTTCCATGGGTCCACCACCCTTTCTGTAAATTAATACTTCCTCATGTCCATCCTGAACCTCCCTCCTGCCACTTTCCACTCATGCTCTCCTGACCTCAAACAGTTACTTAAGCTAAATAATTCCCTGCAGTTCGCTTTGTTAATTCAAGAACTTGAAGGTCTCTATCATATCTCCACTCTCCCTTCTGAGCTCTAGGGAGTACACATTAAGTGTGTTGAGACACTTCTCATAAGACCTGTCCTATTGGCCCTGAATTATCCTTTTCACCCTTTGCTGCACAATCTCCAGCCTGTCCTTATCTTTCCTGAGGTGAGGACTTCAGAACTGGGCACAGTACATAGATACATAGATACGTAGATATATAGACAGTGTCAGCAGATAAGGGCCTATGGCCCACCCAGTCTGTCCATTTGAGCTTGTAAGTTCAGTTTATGTTTTCCTAGAAGTGTGTTGCCCCTTACCTCTGACCTCCAGAATTCCTTTATGTCTATCCCATGCATTCTTAAATCCAGTGGTTGTTTCAGCCCCCACCACTTCCTCTGGCAGGGTGTTCCACTTGTCCACCACCCATTCTGTGAAGAAATTCTTCCTCACGTTTCCTCTGAATCATCCTCCTTCCAACTTCATCCCATGCCCTCTAGTCCTGGAACATATTTTTCACTTAAAAATAGTGTATTCCTGCACCCCGTTCCTCCCTGTAAGATACTTGCATGTCTCTATCATATCCCCGCTCTCCCTCCTCTCCTCCAGGGAGTACATATTCAGTTCCTTCAACCTGTCCTCATAGGACTTGTGATGCAATCCATGTACCATCTTTGTTGCCCTCCTCTGAACCTTTTCTACCCTGTCTTTGTCCTTACATAGGTAAGGTCTCCAGAACTGTACACTGTACTCCAGGTGGGGCCTCACTAGTGTCTTGTATAGTGGAATTATAACCTCCCTTTTCCTGCTGGTGATGCCCCTGCCTATGCATCCCAGCATCCTGTTTGCTTTACCTGCTGCCTTGTCACACTGTTTCCCTACCTTGAGGTCATCAGAGATGATAACCCCAAGATCCCTTTCCTGCTTGGTGTGCTATATCCTCACCCCCAACTGATATATTGTGCCAGAGTTTTGTTCCATATGCATTATCTTGCACTTTTGCATTGAATTTCAACTGCCAAACCCTGACCATTCTTCGAGTTTCTGCAGGTCCCTTCTCATTCTGTCTACACCCTCTGGTGTGTCTACTCTGTTACAGAGCTTTGTGTCATCAGCGAACAGTGAAATTCTGCCTTCTAGGTCCTGCGCAATGTCACTGATGAAGATGTTGAATAGGACCAGGCCCAGCACTGATCCCTGTGGTACCCCACAGGTCACTCTTCCCTCTGTGGAGTGACAGCCATTTACAACCACCCTCTGTGTCCTGCCGCCCAGCCAGTTACCTACCCACCACACTACTGTCATGCCCGCACCCATATTCCCCAGTTTGAGTAATAGTCTTCTGTGTGGCACAGTGTCAAAGGCCTTGCTGAAGTCCAGAAAGGCCATGTCCACTGCCCTCCCCGATCCACCTCCCTAGTCACCCAGTACTCCAGATATGGCCTCACCACAGTTTTATAAAGGGGAAGTAATACCTCCTTCCTTCTGTTGTCAATACACCTCCCAATACATCCCAACATCCTATATACTTTTCTGTAAGCCTTGTTGCACTGGCTTGATTGTTTGAGGATGTCACTGATGATACCTCCTAAGTCTTGTTCCTCGGACATAGTGCTAAGTCTTACCCCACCCATCCAGTACTCTGTCCTAGAGTTCTTGTTCCCTAGGTGCATCACCTTGCACTTTTTTGGGTTGAATTTCAACTGCCAAACCTTAGACCACCTATCTAGCCTTTGCAGGTCACACTGCATTTCCCTGATTCCCTCATTGCTATCCACCCTCCCACAGAGCTTAGTGTCATCTGCGAAGAGTCACAATCTGCCCCGAGGATCAGGTCCAGGACTGAACCCTGTGGTACCTTGCTTATGACTTCCCTCTCTCCTGATTTGACCAGGTTAACCACAACCCTCTGTTGCCTCCCCTTTTGTCAGTTACTTACCCATCTTGCTATGTCTCTAGGTGGACCCAGATCCTCCATCTTCTTCAGCAAGCATCTGTGGGGTACTGAGTTGAAAGCCTTGCTGAAGTCAAAGTAGACTAAATCCATGGCATAGCCCCTATCCAATGCCCTTATCACCCAGACAAATAAAACTATCAAGTTAGTCTGATAAGACCTTCCTGACATGAACCCATGCTGTTTACTATCCTGGAAACCATTTCACTCCAGGTAGTTCATGAGGTCCTCTTTGACCAGTGAGTCCATCAGTTTCCTACAATAGTTTGTGGTTCCCTGCTTGTTCCTCATCTCCACCTTATGGAGCAGAGCTAACTCCACCACCCTCCAGTCCTTCAGAAGTACTCCTATCTGTGATGAGCTATTGAACAGTCCTACCAGGGGTTCAGCCAGTTCCCAGAGCAGCCTTGGATGCATCCCATCTGGTTCTGGGGCCTTATCTATCTTTAGGGCCGCTTGCCCTCTCTGGACCCTTTTGCTTATAAATACTGGCTGCCTCATCTCTGAGATCCCCTTTGTGGCTGCTTTGATGCCTCTCTCTGGCAAGGGCCTGCCATTCTCCCTGGTGAAGACAGAGCAAAAGTAATAATTTAGGATGGCAGCCTTTTGCACATCCTCCTCTATCACCCTAACTCACTCAGGTAGCCTAACGATCCCACTTCCTTTCTCCCTCCCTCCAATATGCCAGAAGAAATGTTTTTCTCCATCCTTGACCCCCTCTGTAGTATGCAGCTCTGTGTCTGCTTTTGCCTCCCTAACCACCCTCTTTGCCTCCTTATTTCTCAGTAAGTGTTCTCCCCGTTCTTTCTCCCCCTGCTTTTTTTTTGTACCTGGAAAAGGTCTTTTCCTTGGCCCTCACTGCTTCCCTGACCCTTGCCGAGAACTATAGTGATCTCGAACTTGTTCCTTTAGGTTATCATTCTCATGCATAAGTTAAATGCTTTGAGAATGACCCCCTTTTTAACCCTCCAACTCTCTCTTTCACACCTCTTATGCTATCTACCCCCAACTAACTTGTTATGGACTAACTTCCTCAACCTGTTGTATTCTGCCCTTTGGAAGTCAATGACCTCAACTCTCAGTTGGGGGGTTTTTGTCCCAAGGGCCAGTTCAAACCAAATGGAGTTGTGGTTGCTGTTCCTTAGTGGCTCCCCTACTGTCAAGCTCCTACCATCTCTGAGTTGGTGAGCACTGCATTAAAGTCGCCTCCTACCTGGTGGGTTCTGTAAATAGCTCTACCAGTAGGCAGTCTTGGACTGTATCCAGCAAGGCTTGATTTCCGGTGCTCCTGATTGCTGGAGCACCCCAACTGATGTCTGACAGGTTCAGAGCCCCCACTACCACTACTTTCCTCTTTGCCACCCCCTTTCTGTTCTTCCCTGAGCTCTCTGTCCCTCTCTTTCCATTGCCCTAGAAACACAGAAACATAGACTGATGGCAGATAAAGACCGCTTGGCCCACCTAGTCTGTCCATTTCCCTAACTATTGGATAAGCTGCAGATCCTAGTTAACCAACAGCCTACTTCTTCCTACCCCCCCACCAGAATTCCCTTATGTCTGTCCCATGCATTCTTGAATTCCCCCACTGTTTTTGACCCCATGACCTCCTCAGGAAGGCCGTTCCATGCATCCACCACCCTCTCTGTGAAAAAATACTTCCTCACATTGCCCCTGCCGCCCCCATCTTCAAACTGTGTCCCCTTGTTCTTGTGCATCTCTTTTTCTGAAATATGCTACCCTCTTGGACTTTGTTGATTCTCTTGAGGTACTTGAAAGTTTCTATCACATCCCCCCTCTCCCTCCTTTCCTCAAGAGTATACATATTAAGCTCCTTTAGTCTCTCTTCATATGGCTTCTGTTGCAGATCCTGCACCATTTTAGTTGCCCTCCTCTGGACTGTCTCCATCCTGTCTATGTCCTTGTGGAGACAGGGGTCTCCAGAACTGCACTGAGTAATACAGATGGGGTCTCGCCAACTGTCTGTACAGGGGGATAACAACGTCCTGTTTTCTACTGGTGATGCCTCTCTCCCTATACATTCTAGTGCTCAATAGATCACCCCCAAGCCTAGTTTCTTGCCTGAGGTGCCATGAGTTGCACCCACAGTGACTCTATCTCCCCACTACTACCCCATCTTCCCCAACCTCAGTGGCATCATTGACATAAAGGGTTATGCCTAGGATGCCTAGGTAAATAGGGAACTGCATTTCAATGCTGCAGAGTATATTCCTGTCACACCTGTGCTCGAACAGGCAGTAATGAATAAAGTTAAGAGCCTCCACTGCGTGCAAGTGGTACAGGTAATAATCCTGCGTTCATGTATACAGTACACGCCATCCATTCACAATCTAATCTGGAATGATTCCACTGCACCAACAATCAGCTGCTGCTCTGGCAGGTGGATTGTTACCCACTTCCTCCGTAACATTCAGACTGAACACAGGACTGCCCTCCCCAACCCATCTGCATGGCATGGTGGTTATTCTGATCCAGAGTGGGGGTGGAGGGGACAATATGGCTGCCTGTCTGTGGTACACAGGAATAGTTCTGATTCCGCCCGCAGTCTGCTTATGCCTCCATTATGATCAGTACCATATGTGGATGGGTTGCTGCCAGGCTAGCCACAGTAGCCACACCGCACAATTCTGCTTAAACCTCCGTATACTGTATTACTGTATGGTGGGGTCAAGGGACATTCTCTGAAAGTATCCGTGTTTCCATGCAGATGGCCCCTCCTCACTAACCACTCCATCATGCAGTCTTGCGAACTAGTCAGTACTGCCCATGGACATTCTGAGCCACAGGACGTGTTGTGAGGAGGCAGTGTAGCTGACAGGTTGTGATTATTTTGGGAACATTCACATCGACTGACCAGTGTTTCTCTGTCTATATCAATTTCTGGCTACCAAACACGACCATGGTAGCCCGGCCCAATGGCATGCAGGGCTGAGATGCTGGGCACCTCACCTGACGCCACTCCAGTTACCCAGATTCAGAAACAGATCAGTGTCACTCGGGGACTGGCTGGGTGAAGGAGGATTGAGCATCCACTGATGGCTGTCTTCCTTCAGGGAGGGGGAACAGTGCAAGCTGCTACCTGGCTGCAACCTAGTGGAGGCTGGGTGGGGTGGCAGCAACAGCCTCCTAATTGGCTTGGGGCAGGCGCTGTGCGTGTGGGGCATCTTAACGACACACGCCATGCTATGGTACCCTTGTCTGCCTGGGACTTGGGAAAATAGGGGAAAAAATAATGAGCCCGGATCGCCCTATATGATGGTGACCCAGAGCCCTCAGACCTCTCCTCTTGTTGATCTCCGCTGGTACAACAGCATTTAGAATGGTTGTTGGGGGCACTGGGCATGACCAAGGGAGTAGGTGGTGACCAGGAAGGTCAAAAAGCTAGATAGAAAAAACAAAGATTACCTTGGTCAGGTGCTTTTATTAATCATACATGCCTGGTTCTCGTGCACAGTGCCCAGCGATGGACTTTGCACATATTGATAGAATTATAGCTTTAAATTTCCATAAACTGGACCACTAGTGTAAATTCAGTTTTCTGACTAGAGACGGTTTTAAATCTACCCTAGGACATAAGCACACAAACCTGTAAGCATATAGTACTTAAGCAATAATGCATGACAGGGCATGTGTCATGCTAGGATAACATCACACCTACTGTGGTTGGCTGTGCCCAAGACCCGAGAAGTGATATTTTCCCCACGACACATGCACCGGTGTGCGTTATTGCAATTAAAAAAAATGGCTTGCCTGTAAGATAAAAATAAACAAAAAGGGTGAAAAATACATTTTTAAGATACATTTTAATTGCTTTTTCAATAGACGTGATGATGCCTTGGGATAACATCACTGTTCAATCACAGCCCAGGGAGTTTTCTTGCCATTTTATAATTTGCTTATTTCAACACTGGACCATTCTACACAGCATACATCAATTTTGTACAAGTACACCCCTTTACATTTTTATGTTTTTTTTTTACCACAGTTTTTGTCCCCTTTGTGTCTCCAGTACTCGACTCCCTCAGGAACTCCCAAACCATACCAGATCCCCACACACTACCAGCACTCATTTTTTTTCTCAGAGCCTTAGTTTGTCCCCTCCCCAGCAGGGTCAGGGTGTGGGATTTATACCCGAATGTAGTCTTTTATGAGGCAGCGGTGCAGTGGACATTGGGGGCCTGGATATCATGGGGTCCATTGCCGTGAGTATTGGATCCCTTCCCCCTGGTTTTCTTGTCCCTCCCACTGGATGCCAGTGGATAAGATGCCTAGTGCCTAGTGTGCACATGCACATAAAGTGTGCTGCCACACAGCATCAGCTAGCATCTCCCCGCTCCCAAGCTGCGCCAGCCAGCAGCTGCACCTGTGGTCGGTCAGGTAATGCTACTGCGATGGGGTTGTGCTGCCTCCCTCACCAGAGAAGGAGAGCATCCCCTGGGCACTCAATCCTCATCCTCTTGGCTGGCTCTCGACGACTCTGGTTAGTTTCCGAACATGGGTCGCTGGCGTCGCTAGCTCTAGCCTTACCACTGATGCAAACAGCTGGCTAATTTTGTACCATTTCTTTGAAAAAAAAACAAAAAAAAACCTTTCCATGAAATTAGAAAGTTCCCAGTCCTTTAGAATTCACCACTAAAAGCTTTCAGAGGGAGTATTACAAGTTTCACACAGTTCCAGTATGCAAAGCTAGCAATTACGATTGAAGCAGAGCCAATGCTACTGTCCAGGCTTACATCAGAAAGAAAAACAAACAGAAGCCCTGAAACATGTCTTCTACAAATGATGAATGTGCTGTTTCCCTCACGGCTGCACTGCATCAAGCCAATTCCCAACAGGTCTGTGAACTTGCTACACACTCTGTTCTGGTAAGGGAGAGTTTTCTGAGTTCAGAAACGTAGAAATTCACCAGCAGAAGAAAATCTTCTGGTCTACTAAGTCTGCCCAATGTGGAACTGGCCCATTGGTGCAGTCGTAGTGCTACCACTTGTGATGCTGGTGACCCGTGTTTGGGAGCATGCTCAGGCCATTGGGGGCCGGCCGTGGGGAGAGGATTTAGCATCCCAGGAGATGCTCTCGTCCACCAGGGAGGGAGGGAGGGTTGCTGTGCTCTCTGCAGTACTGCCACCTCGGTGGCCACAGGTGGCAGTGCATCTGAGGGCGCTGTGGGAGAGATGGATGCAGGTTGAAGTGTTTGGTGCAGCAGCACTCCTGCACGCACATGAACCTTGACCCTCCTGTGTGTGACTACGTCCATAGGGGATTGGGAGAAAAACAGAAAAAAAACACTATCTGCTGGATGATGGACCCCAGTGAACCAAAGGGAACCAGATCTGCACTCCCCGAATGCCAAGACATAACAAATCCACAGAGAGTTAGGGGGTCTCCATCTTCCCCACCCAGGTGGTAATCCAAGGCAGCATGGAGGGATGGGCAGTCATAGGGCTTGGGTCCCAACAAAGTCAAGGTGATTTGGGGATCCATGAGGGAGAGCAGGACAGTGGCATAGAAGGGAGCATAAACAGAACATTAAAAAAGTCTGCCTGATACAGAGCTACGCCTTTTAGTGTTTCATGTCACTCTGCCCCCAGACACCTGTACTAGCCCATTTACCATCTCTCACCCCTCTTGAAGTTTCCCATTGATTCTGCACTTACAATCTCCTCTGGCAGATTGTTCCACCATTCCAATACCCTCTCCATGAAGTATTATCTCTTGGTGTCCCTCCCTGAAGTTGCCCTTTGCCAATTTGTAGCTGTTCTCTCTCATTCAATGCACTGAATATATTCTCGCTGGAGGCCGGATGAGAGAGGAGAGATATGATAGAGATCTTCAAATTCCTGAAAGAAATGAACAAGGTAAAGTTCAGTAACTAGTTAGGAAAAGTAGTGGGTCAAGCACTTGGGGGCATGAGTGGAAACTGATGGGTGGGGGAGGTTCAAGAGGGAAGTGGGAAAGTTTTGTTTTACAGAAAGGGTGGTGGAGCCATGGAACAATCTGCCAGTTGATGAGGTGGGTGGCAAAACTGTCAATGCTTTCAAACACAGCTGGGATAGAGTGAAGGGTTTAGTGGTTAATCAGGGTGGTAGCGGTAGGGCAGGGAGCATGGGGATAATAGTGTGGGATGGAATTCAGTATGAACAATAGGTACCAGGTTTGTTAAGGTTTATGGGCAGACTGGATGGACCAATGGTCTTTTTGTGCCATAATTTTCTATGTCTCTATGTTTCATTATCATTGGGTTGAAATAATTCCTTAGATTCTACCCTGTTGATACTGTTCATGTATTGTCTCTCAAATCCTTTGTTAAGCAAGCATATAATATGAGGTGGTACAAGTTTTAGCATGTTGAATGTATGAAGAATTTGTTTCAATGCCGGAAATATACAATTTCATATCTTTATAGTCATAGCTATTAATTAGAAACTTACATAGAAACATACACAATGACGGCAGAAAAAGACCAGAGGTCCATCCAGTCTGCCCAAGTTCCCTAAATCCCTGGAGCCTGCTGCTCCTCCAGGGTACTAACCCTCCCTGTCCTCTCTCTGTTCTCCTCCTTGGTCCTGTCACCCCCAGTAGCCACTATTCCCTTCTTTATATCCCAGCCCTGCTTGAATCCCTGACTGTTTTCGCACCCCCCACCTCAGTCGACAGACGGTTCCAAGGTTCCACCACCCTTTCCAACTTTGCTGATAGTTTATTATATTATAGGGTATCAGTTGGTATATGCTGATATTATAATAAAGAATGTAACTTAATTAGTAAGTAGATATGACTATACAAGCATTAATGTATACAGTCATAATAGAGTTTTATTTTTTTTTTAAATTTTTTTAAAACTCAGCTTTATTGCTATGTCGCAGCATAAAAGATACATTTAGACAGTTAGGCATCGTACAAAATTACATGAGAACCTGAGTAACAGGTAAGCATATTCAAGCAAGCGTGATTAATAAATCTAACTGATATTGAGGGCCGATAGGGCCTCTTTTAACAATTGTCCAAGCCATTTCTGTAGTGTAGCGAAGACTTCTTGAAATCAGGATCTTGGTGTCTTGTTCACAACCTTCCATTCATATGAATTCTGAGCTAAGCAGTACAGCTGGGTGCTAACCTGCACCCATACCTTTTGATCAGCGGCTCAACAGGAGCCGGACCAATATGAACAAAGAACCAGCTTGGAAGACCATGCCACTATTCTATGGGGTGTTACCGTAAGCATACACTGCATGTATGACTCAGGAGAAATGTCCATCAGGAGGCAGTTAAGGGGAGGGGGGGTAACCCCACACACTTCTGAGTCCAACCCTGTTGACTCAGCCAGCGAGAATTGCTGAGTCAGCTCCACAGGGCATCCCAGATTCTCCAGGTCTCAATATGTGCCTCCAGTGAGAGCTTTAATTTGGCTGTGAGCTCTTCCATTCTGCTAATGTTATCTACCTGGGATTTCCAAGATTCTGGTTGCGGGGGGGAGAGGATGTCTTCTGCCAATTTGATGTAATTTCCTTCTGTACAGCTAGGCACAGGGTTCTAAAGAGGTTTTGCTGCCTACCAGTGCCCAACACCGGGTGTCCACAACCCAGCACCAGCAACTGAAGGTCATGGGAAGCTGGGACCCCCTTCCCACCCTCAACCTATCATGAACCTCTTGCCAGACAGACAAAATGCTAGCTACAACCTGAGCAAACATCTCTTGTTTTCTCCCAAATTCAAAACACATCCTCAGCGGTGCCTCCATTTTGTAACCCAACCCCCAACGGCCCCCCTTGTTCAACTAGCAGGGCTGCTCCTCTCACACATGGCGCCAACGAGAGGGATGGGGGTTGTCACTACAGTTCTGTTTACCAATACATCTACTTTGGAGCCTGCCATCCTCAGACAGGTAAACCAAGTGTGGCAACTACCTGGCTCACACCTGGGGAGACCATTTACCATGGCCACCAAGCTGAGTCCGTGGGAGAAAACGTTTGCTCAACATTATGCTAGGTTTGTACTTATGGTCAGCGGCACACAAGTAAATCCAGACACAGTGGAAACAATAACAGCACTGTCCAAACCAGGTTGAGATTCTAGCGTGTGGCTTTTATTCACATACACAGAGAATAATCACAAAGCGAAGATGGCCCCCACAGGGCTACTCCTACTGGTAATGCAGATTACTGAGGTACAGCGCACACACAGCAAATCCTTAGGTTCTGAAATGGAAACAGCGAACACTCTCTGGTTCTGAATGGAAACTGGCACACACGGCCAGAACTGGTACACTTCCCTTGACTGGGCACCCAAACTTGGCCAGTACTAGGAAACCTTCCCATATTTCATGAGGAATTACTGGTGGCACCCTCAACCATCAAAGAGCACGTACAGGCTCACAGAAAATCCAGCCCACATCTGGGTAAACTATTTCCTTCAGGCACTGGCCAAATGCACTGAGAGAAAACAAAGATGCCCAGACTGAACCCGGAGAGGTAAACCGGTTGCTCCAGATGTGGGGTCTCCCACCTTTTGCTTCCAAATTTGTACTTGGCCATTCATCTGGTTAGTAACACCCTCACAGAAAACTTGTAGATGCTATCTTGAAATGTCTTTCACATTTAACATACTACATCTCACAACTCTGAGGTGTCATGAAGTTAAAAGTTCTGTAATTGGCAATGTCTGTTCACTAGACCCTAACTTTAGCAGGCACTTTTAAATCAGACATGAACTAAAAGTTTTGTACATGGCAAGTCTCTCCCTGGACCCCATAGCAGGCAGACACTTTAAAACAGAAAACAGTCTAGGTGACAGAGTCGCTTTGTCAGAGGAAAAACCTCACCACAGGAATGCAGGTGCCCCAGGTTTTTTCCACTCAAAAGTCTCAGGTACTCACAGAGCAGATGAATCTCAGGCAGCTTCAACACAGTCCAGGCATGGACCAGGGGATTGCCCCTGAATCCTGGAATTCCCCCCCCCCCATCCATCCAGGGATGGGGCACTGGAAACCCCACTGGAAAAGGTTTCCACCACTTCACTCTCTGTCTTCTATTTTCTTCTAGTGTGAGAACAAACTACCCAAACCACAGAGGTAGCTCTCTTTCAGAGCTAAACACTGAGGAAATGCCTACTCCGACCTCCACCTGGAACTCCACTCTACAGACTACTGAACTCTAATTCAACGTTCTATCTCACTCCCCCAGCTAGCATTCCAAAGTGGCTTATGCTGCTATGATAATTCTAAAGTGACATCATCACTCCAGCTCAGCTGAGACTGAAAAACAGAGTGCAACACTGTGAAATCCATTTCACTGGCATTTCACTAGCTGCCTTTCCCTGCCTGCCACTGATTCTAAGTGGGATTCTAGTAAGCCCTGGGAACAAGGGGGTTACACAGTAATAGTACATTTATTTCTTAGGTGCCCAACCCTACAGGCTCAGGGCGCTTTACATATAAAAAAGTACATATAATTGCTGGTGACCCCTTTTAATACATTAACTCGGTCCATGTTTAAAATGCCATAATAACTGGGTTACTCAGTTATTATGGCGCTTTGAAATCACTCTTTGTTCAGCTGTATGCTCCAGTGGGAATGTCTGTCTTGAGACTGTCTTTAAAACTCACTCACAGTTAGTGGCTTGCAGCACTGTCACACTCCTCACACAGGCACTGCTTCTCATTTCACCGCCTCAGTGTCATGTTAAACCGTAATCTAAAAAAAAAGCAGTGGCAGATCGCTTCACCTTACCTACTGCTTCTGAGAAACAAGACTTCATAAATGAGCAGGAGAATCAAAACAATGCATGGAAAATGCAACGTGCACTCGCTTCCTTATTTTATTCCTCCCCCTGCAGCTTCTGACCCCAGCTGCTGACCTATGTTTTCTTGGTAACCAACCTGGACTTTGACAATGGCAATCTCAACATTACAAGAGGACTAGATAAAAACCAGTTTGTTTTTGTTACAGTATTTACCAATTCAGCTTCCAGCTAATGAACTTCACATGACTTTAATGAAAGTTTAATGAAGTTTAAACAGTTTAGGAAATTGGTTGACCTTTGACTTAAAAAAAAATAGGCACCACAATGGTGTTCAAACAAACACATTTATTTTGCTTTATTTAGCTACTGTTAAAGTAGTGAAGTACTAGTTTGGAAATGTTCTGTATCCTGTATTTGAACCACAAGTAAAAGCACTATTTTGTGTCAAAGCTGTTTCTGCCTATATTTTGAGGTAGTTACCACTAAAAACTCCCTGCACCAGTAACTGCAAAAAGTAATACATAGGTTACTGTGATTTTATGGACTTTTTTATACACCCTTGGAGCATGAGGCCCTCATAAACCTCTTACATAGAACCATAGAGGTTGACGGCAGATAAGGACTGCAAGGCCCATCCAGTCTACCCATTTCTTTTTCTACCTTATAAATGTGCCATCGGCCTTTGCTCTGTCAGTGGCCTATCTATTCATACTCATCTGTATTGCTACCTTTTGCCTATCCCATGCCTGTTTGAAGCCCTGCACTGTATTCATATCCACCACTTCCTGAGGTAGACCGTTCCATGCATCCACCACCCTTTCTGTGAAAAAGAACTTCCTCACATTACCCCTTAATCGGCCTCCCTCTAATCTCATGCTGTGTCCTCTTGTCCTGCTATTTTTCTTATATTTAAACATGTTAGACTCTTTCACCTTGCTAATGCCCTTAAGGTGTTTGAATGTTTCGATCATATCACCTCTCTCCCTCCTTTGTTCTAGGGTATACAAATTGAGCTCCGTTAATCTGTCCTCATATGTTTTCCGATGCAGTCCCTGCACCATTTTGGTTGCCCTTCTCTGTACTGCCTCAATTTGATTAATGTCCTTGTGAAGGTATGGCCTCCAGTGCTGCACGCAGTACTCCAGATGGGGCCTAACCAGTGTCTTGTAAAGAGGGATTATTACCTCTCTCTTACAACTTGTGATACCCCTACTAATACAACCAAACATCCGCCTAGCCTTACCTACTGCTTTAGTGGTCTGCTTGGATGATTTCAGGTCATCGGTGATAATGATGCCCAAGTCTCTTTCTTCCCTTGTGACTGACAGCAACTTCCCTCCCAGCCTATAGGTGGCTTCAGGATTTCTCTTCCCTATGTGCATGATCTTGCACTTCTTTGAGTTAAACCCCAGTTGCCACTCTTTCGACCATTTTTTCAGTTTATCCAGATCTCTTCTCATTCTGCCCACCCCATCTGGATCATCTACTCTTGTTGCAGATCTTGGTGTATTCTGCAAACAGACAAACCTTACCCTCCAGTCCATCTGCAATGTCACTGATGAAGATATTGAAGAGGACTGGCTCCAGGACCGATCCCTGAGATACCCCACTTATGACTTGCATCTCTTCTGACTGTATACCATTTACCACCACTCTGTTTTCTGCCTGTCAACCTGTTTGCCACCCAGTTGACCAACTTCTGACCCACCCCAAGCCTACCCAGCTTATTAATCTATCTTCTACGTGGAACAGTATCGAAAGCTTTGCTGAAGTCAAGGTAGGTGACATCAGCTGCACCCCCCTTGGTCCACCACTCTGGTTACCCAGTCAAAGAAATCTATGAGATTAGTTTGACAGGACCTTCCTGTTGTAAACCCATGCTGTCTTGGATCCTGTGCTCCAATGGATTCCAGGTGTTGCACTATCCTTCCCTTAAGGAATGCCTCCATAATCCTGCCCACTACTGAGGTAAGACTGACTGGTCTGTAGTTCCCTGCCTCCTTCCTGCTACCACTCTTGTGGAGCGGGATCACATGAGCCCTTCTCCAGTCTTCTGGGACCTCTCCTATGTTCAGAGACTCACTAAACAGTTCTGATAATGGCTCTGCTAGTTCCACCCTTAGCTCCTTTAGTACCTTGGGATGTATGCCATCAGGTCCCATTGCCTTGTCCACCCTGAGCTTATCAAGCTCTTGTAGGACCCTTTCTTTTGTGAAGGGACTAGTGCACACCTCCTTCCCCCCGTGTCCATGGTGCTGAGCTGTGGGTCCTGCCCTACCTTCTTTTCAGTAAATGCTGAGCAGAAGTATCTATTTAGGATAGATGCTTTTACATGGTCTTCCTCCTCACATGCCTCCTTATCCCCTTTGATCTTAGCAATACCCCCTCTGAACTTTCTCCTTTCACTGATGTATCCTAGAAAGTCTTGTCACCTTCTTTTACTGTTTATGCTAGTGTTTCCTCGGTTTGGGCCTTTGCCTGCCATACTGCCTTCCCTGCTTCCCTTAGGGAAGTTTGGTATGCCTCCCTATCTTCATCCAGCTGCGTTTCCTTATATTTCCTGAAGGCCAGCCTTTTGGCTCTGACCTTTTCTGCTACTGTTTTTGAGAACCAAAGTGGTTTCTTTCTTCTTTTGCACTTCCTTTTCTCTCTAACACAATGGGATGTTGCTTCAAGTATTGCATCCTTAATGCTTGCCCACTTTGCCTGTAACCCCTCACCTGTGTTTCTTTTTGCCAGGGCTAGCTTAACTCTGTTGGCCATCTTATCAAAGTCAGCTCCTGATCATCCTCTTGAGCTTCGCTCTTGAGGCTTATGGGTCCTCACACACTTCAGGTGTGCAAAACAAAATCCATAACACACAGTTGCCTATGTAGTATTCTCTATACAATAGCAGCAGCATAAATAAATACAATAAATAATGGCATTTACATAAGAACACGTTAGGATACAGTAGGGTAAGGTCTCGCAAAAAGATAATGCTTTAACTCATGGTTAAAGCTATCAACTGAGGAGGGCCTCCTGAAGCACTTGATGCAGCTGGTTCCAGAGAACTGGAGCAGCTACAGCAAAGGTATGATTATCAAACAATGTTAGGTAATACCTGGTGACCTTCATGAGGCTCCCCCCCCCGAAGGGCAGAGAGGGTGATCAGGAGCATGTGGACACCGGAGCTCTTTTTGGTAGCCAGGACCCAGATCATGTAGGGCTTTGTATGTTAACAAACCTCTCTTGAAAAAGATGCTCCACCTCGCGGGCAGCCAGTGCAATGTCCGCAGAACCAGAGAGATATGCTCAGAATGAGAAACTCCCACAGTCAATCTATCTGCGGCATTCTGCACCAACTGCAAGTGGTGCATCAAACCTCCAGATAGCCTGAGATATAGAACATTACAATAGTCCAGCCTAGATGTCGCGAAGGCTTGCAACAGTGACTTTATATCCTGAGCCTAAGAAAAGACCTGATCCAGCAATGTTCCTAAGGTGGAAGAAACCACTACAGACCACAGCGGACACCTGATATTCCATAGTCAACTCATGATCCACAATGATGCCCAGATTCTTCATCCTGCCTCTGTCTATAAGCTGAGTAGGCCTGAGATGTAAACCAGTCACTCTCCCACTCAAGCCACTCACCCTTGTAATACACGGGTCCACCAGTAACACTTCAGTCTTGTGCGGGTTCAACTTCAGCCTACTGGACAATCCAGTCATTGATCACATATATGCAGTCGTTAGGCATGCCCACTGCATTATTCTCACAAGGGGCAAATGACAGATACCTCTCCCTATGCACCCCAGCATCCTACTAGCTCTACCCACTGCTATGTCACATTGCTGTGCTACTTTGAAGTCATCAGTTATGATAACCCCAAGGTCCCTTTCCTGGCTAGTGGCTGTCAATATCCTCCATCCTACAGTATACTCAGCTCCTGGGTTCCTATGTCCCAGGTGCATGATTTTGCACTTTTTGGCATTGAACCCCAGCTGCCATGCCCTTGACCACTCTTCAAATTTTCCAAGATCCCTACATTTCACCCTATTGCAGATTTTATCATCTGCAAAATTACAACACAATAAAAGGGAACACCCTTTTGTAATCCTACTTCTTGCTAGGATGTAACTGTCTCCTTCCAGTTTACCCTGCTCTCCCCACTCCTGAACTTGCTTATCAACCTACTCTAGTTAGGTTTTACCCTGCTTTCCCTGTCCTAAACCCCCTTCCTGAACTTATTTCTCTGTAGGAGCTTACTACCTCTTAACATTTTACCCTATTACTACATAGACTATATGACTGCTAGTTGACTGTCACAATGTATCAGAGGACAGGTAAAGCATCCCTCCTACCCTATGTGCTGTCTTACCTCCAAAGACCCCTGTGGTCCTTGGGATGTGACTGTGGAGTGTGGACATCCTCTGGAGATCCTGAAGACATCTCTAGGTGAAGGCCATACTCCTGCTTCTGTGGCGCTCAAACTTCAGTGGTCACTTGACCCTATGGGAAATATATTGATTGATTAAATTGGTCAAGATGCACCAGGTCCACAGCTATGTTACCAAAGCTATCACCAAGTCCAGATCCAACCTGACCTCAAACTTCTATCCCTCACCCTTGAAGAAGTACTCAGACCACTGACTAAGATCTTCAACCTCTCCCTCAGCCTCAGCCAGTTCTCGGACTAATGGAAACTGGCCACTGTGACCCCTATATACAAAAGTGGTGTCAAAACTGCCCATGAAAATTTCTGCCCAATCTCCATCCTACCTCCTCTCTCTAAAGCCCTGGAACGTATTGTGGCTGACCAGCTCACAGAACTCCTGGACATACACAACATCCTTTGCAAGCAATCACACAGCTTTAGAAAGGGTCACAGCACTTCCACAGTATTACTAGAATTCACCGGAGCCATTCACCACTCATTGGACAACGGTAAACTAACAGGGGCTGCATTCATCGATCTAACTAAGGCTTTTGATACTGTCAGCCACCATCTCCTGCTTGTCCAACTATGGAAGGCTGGGCTCTCATCCGATTCAGTTGACTGGTTCAATAGCTATCTGAGCAACCGGCCCCAAAGAGTAAAAATAGCTGAAACACTCTCTGATGCCAGACCAGTCCTGTCTGGTGTTCCACAAGGGTCAATCCTAGGCCCCCTCCTCTTTAGCCTATTCCTGAACACACTCCCAGACTCAAGTCTAGAACAAATTATACTCTATGCAGACAATGCAGTTATCCTTGCCTCCCATCATGATCCTGTAGAACTGCAAGGAAACCTCCAACGGGGTTTCACATCAGTTGAAAACTGGCTCTTGCAACACAAGCTGTTACTAAACCAGAAAAAAACTAAGACCATGCTTTTCAGCAGCTCGCAAAACAAAAATAAACAGTACCACCTCACCGTTAATACCAAACTAGGAGCCACCCTTGATCAAGTTGATACTTTCAAATATCTTGGCATCACCTTTGACTCCAAACTCTCCTATGCCGCCCATATCAATAATGTCGCTAAGATGGCAAACACCAGTCTGGGCTTACTGTTCCGTCACCAAAAACACCTAACCTCTGAAGCATTGTCTATTACCGTTCAAAGCTCCATTGTGAGTGTTATTGACTATGGACTCATAGTTTGTGGCTCTGCCACTGCCTCCACACTCAAGTGAAGTGCCACCTCCCTAAATAAAGCATGTCATCTCATCACCGGAGCTCACCGTCTCACCTATACCTGCGACCTCTACTCTCAAACTGGGTGGCTTCAACTTAACAACCGACTTCAATATCAAACCCGCATCACAGCCAAGAAAATAATGATGGGAAATGCCCCCCCCCAGGAGTCTGCTCCCTTCTTAAGACCAGAGTAAACAACTGCAACACCAGGAGCTCAAAACCACAACTACTGCAAATCCCTCGTTGTTGTACTACTCTAGGACAAAGGTCTTTTTCATACAGGGCCCCCAGCTGGCTCAATAATCTTGCCAATGACATCTCTGCCTCACCAACTCTGGGCACCTTCAAAAAGAAGCTCCATAAATCCCTTGTGGCTTCTAGTACCTGTGATTGCCTTAGCTGAGCACCCATCATTTCTTCAGCTCCCCTACCGTCCGCTGCCCATGCTGACCCTGCTCCTAGTGCTTCTTTATTGCCTATTTTTTCCCCTTGCTCAACTTTACACTCAAATGCTATGACCTGACAAAGCCCTCTACCTCTAGGCTGCTATACTCTGTACCACCCCTTTCTCCCTCTTTCCCCACCACTTATGTTTTAATATACCTCCTATTGTTATTGTAATATGTCATGTAATTTGTACTTGTAACCAAGTTGTTATAACCACTTGGCATCATGATGGTCTAACTCTATAATTTCAGAAACTGTATTATTCTGTACTTGTGATGTGGAACCTTTGTAAAAGAACCTCGGCTCAAAGGTATTATGTAATCCTAGACTTAAATAAAATAAAATATATCCTCCAAATATGTCACTATTGGTCTTTCTTACTTACAGCCCCTCCTATGCAGCCTTCCCAGGCCCCTCTGTGCATACATGTATAATCATTTAAGATAATTAGACAATGAAACCATTATATGGAACACAAAATGCAAAAAGTAAAAATCAATTGTTGGGGTGGCGGGATGATGGAGAGCATGCCTGCTAAACAGATGCACTTTTCAACAGCTCTGCAGAACAGGGAGTTCCAAAAGCAACAAAGTAACAAAAATCTATTTTTTTTGCCTACAAATTGCTTAGATTTCTACAGCACTGAGTACATCTCATTGCGCTGCACAGCCTAGTGCCAAAATGCAACTATGGACTGAACAAATAAAAGGAGGAGGGACTGGCTCCAAGAATGCACCACCACCAGGGAACCAGGCAGTTGTAACCACAGCATCAACATCCAGGACAGACGTCCCTTTGGAAGGCTTTGTACTTCTCTTCGTGCAAGCCATTGACTCAAAGGTTGAGTTCTTGCAACAGAGAATGTTCGAACAGGCTGTCAAAATTTAAGACGCCACTAAAATGGCGACTTCAGCAGAAATGCAAGCAAGACAAGCATTAGCAGCATCAGCAAATGTTGCCCTGGAGAACTCCCAGCTTCACGATCAGTTGGAGGCCCTTAGAAATGCCATTTGGTCCTCCAATGTCAGGTTAGTAGGTCACTCAGAGGGAAGTGAGGGGGACAGTCTCCATACATACTTTCCTGGATCGTTCATGTGCTACCAGAGCCCGTTGTAAAATGTTTGCACACGACTCTGAAGCCTCAGGGTGGTTCACTCACTGCTGATTTTGGCCCACCTGAGGATAAATTATCATGGTCATACCTTTCAATTTATGAGCCTGATCAAAACTGTAAAGAAAGCTAAATTGATACTGTAGCAAAGGAATTTGAAACGACCAGGGCCAGTAAAGAGGAGGAGGATTGAGAAGAAGAATCTCAATGTGGACTGTGGGGATAAGGACATTTAACTGTCTAGTCAGTATACCTTGTTGAAGCTTTTCCTGCTGTTTGACTTTTTACTAAGGCTGATCTAATACTGACAGAATTTTCTATGAAAAGTCAGTTTGACTCTGAGTGTATTATCCAGTTTTCTGTTTGGGCATACCTGTTCCTGTTATTTAAGTTTGGGACTTGGCTCTGCTTAAAATGGCAAACTACATGTCTCTACTCATCGACAGTTGTCTCAGAATGTGGAGAACCACAACAACTGTGTGCCTTGTTGTAAAAGTTCAAGTGGCCAGCATAATTGAATGAAATTGCATTGTAGTTATTTTTATCCTTTGCTTTTTTGCTTTGCATTGGGGGGGAGGGGTTAAAATGCTACGGATTACCAATGTCTGGGAGGAGGTCACGTTAACACACTAGTTTGCTGTTTCAGCCCATGTTCAGATGTAACTTTTTTCCTGTTTTAGAGGACCTCCAACTCATGCAGGGACTATGGGACATTATATCTTATTAATTAGGACTACACCCAGTCCTTGAGCCAGATAGTTTAGGTTTTATTATTTTGTGCCAGTTGCTGAGGAGCCAGCCTGCTGTGCTGCTGCCCCCTTCTTTTCTAGGGGTTGTTACCTGTGTAGGCTCTTGATGGGAAGGTTACACAAACCGTTTCTATTTAACCTGGGAACTGGGGTGGGCCTTGACACTGAGGATCTGCACAGCCATGATAGGGCACCAATAAACCACAACAAGCACAAATTAATGTCATCTCCCATAGGTAGTGTCAAGTACTAGCTTTTATTCTGTCACAAGATGGTAAGCAGACACATGTTTTGCCCCATTGTGGGCTGCAGGTGCAGAACACACAACATCCAGAGTACTGTGCCCAAATTCCACTGGGTCTCTGAAACTGGATATCAAGCAAGAGTCTCTTTGTCCATCCCCCTTCTGGGATCAGAGCCAGGACAGAGCATGTTCTCACAGAATTTGAACATCTTTGAGTTCACCAACAATATTTTTTTCCCTCAGAAACAGAAACACTTTCGGGACAGCTGTTGTTCTGTACTTGAAAACATACTTTTCTCCCCAGAAACAGAAACTCTATAGGAACATCTGGTGTCCTTTACTTGGAAGAACACATTCATGGGTGACAAACATGGGGAAACATGGGAGTGCTGTGGTTCAAAAGGCCATATTGTGAAAAAGGCAGTTTTTGCAAGCCACTGTTCTTTATACACAGAAATACTGCAGCAGCACATTTTTAATACAAAACACAAAAACATACTCACTGTAGTAATGTTTCTTCCAAAGGGATCCCTTAATAAGTTTAATAACAGCAAACATTCCCCTTGAGTAAGCAGCCCCAGAGCTTTAGAATTCATGTTCACCACTGCACTCTAACGTCAGATTTTATTTCTAAGGTTAGGATGAGCTTTGACAACTGAAACTAGCTAAATGGCTACCAAAAGTTGTGTTCTTTTTTACATTTTACCAAAACATTTGAAAAACTAGTTAAGCAAGGCAGAACACCCTTATTTGCTGTGAAAAGTTAAAGTAAATAAATGACTTAGCAACTATTGTAAAGGCACTGTAACCAGCAATGCTCAAGCAAGCAGAAAAGAACTGATTCTTATCTGAACCTTTTACCTAGTTTTGGGAAGGGAGGCAGGGATTAGGGATCGTTAAACTTAGTAAGGGATCCCTTTGGAAGACGCAACATTACTACGGTAATATTTCTTTAAACCCCAGGAAGCCCTCACTTAAGTTTGCCTGTTACCTAAAATAGACCTCACTTAAGTTTGCCTGTTACCTAAAACAGACCTCATCCAAACCCTCATGGTAACTCACACCCCTGATATTTTAATAATTTCAGTGATCTGGCTCAAGAAAAGTATCCTGGACAATGCTATTGCTATCCCCGGGTACTCTCTCTCCCCCCCGACAAGACAGGACTGGTTGGGGAGGAGGAATTGCCATGTTTATCCTGTCCTCTTTGCAATCTACAATGATTCTAACTTCTTCAGTCCCAGCTTCTTCCGAGGCCCTTGTCACCCAAATTTCCTTTACCCACACAGCCCCTATCTTTGTAGCTGGCTCCTACTATTGCCCTAGTATCCCTCCATCAATTGCAATGGAACTCTTATCATCCATCACCTCTATCTCCCAAACTGGTGAACTGTTTTTGCTGGGTGATCTGAACCTAAATTGGTTGTCTTCTAAGTCAACTAAGCTATGGAATGACATAACAGCATTAAACCTCACCCAATTTATACTCAAGCCCACACATCCAAATCATAAAATGCTCAACCATACCCTGCTTAGCCGGGCACTCACCTCACACCCACATCATGTAATCAAGTCAGCGATCCTTCCTGACACCCTTAGCGACCACAACCCAATTTTCCTGGTTCGCAAGCCATTGCCCGAAACCACCCCCTCAGATCATCATGCTTCACTCTTTCAAATCCCTAGATCTTGCCCCACTCAAAGCAGAACCAGCATCTATAGATAGGGCCCCCCATCCTCCTCCACTTCCGTCGACCTAGCCCTTGACTACTTCAAGGACAAATTCAACTCCACCTGGAATGCATTTGCTCCTTGCAAGAGGACCAGGGTCTGTGGGATTCACTTCCCTTGGATTAGCTCAGAATTACTGGCCTGCTTCGGAGAGCGAGACTGGGCTTGGAAACAACACAAATCCACAAAGCACCCTTGCAACTTCACCTTGTACAGAATGATTCACAACTCTTGCACTAAAGCTACCAAACTGGCCAAGTTCAAAAATTTCAAAACCTCATTCCAAACTAATATAAACTCCCCATCCAAATTGTGAAGAGTGGTCCATGCCCTTTTCTCTCCTCCCTCTACCCCCCAAGCTCTTAAAATAAATAACTCACTGGTATCTGACCCTAAATTGGTGCCAATTGAATTCAACACCTACTACACATCTTGTGCCTCATCTCCCTCCCCCCACTACCAGCTCCTCACTCGAGCACCCAGCTGCATCCCTCACCTGCCTCTTCCCCTTTCTTCTTCTCTTCCATTACCACTGTTGAAGTCTTGAGGACTCTCCTCTCCCTTGACCCCCTCTAAAGGGTCCTCTCCAGATGGTCTTGATCCCAACCTTCTCTACCTCTCCACTCCTGCTATTGCTTAACCTATTTCTATAATTTTAAATCTCTTCTTTTCACTTTCCCAAGTTCCTTCCTACTGGAAACAAGCCGTTGTCCTGCCTCTCCCTAAGGGAGGTGACCTGACTGTTCCTGGTAACTATCGCCCTATCTCCCTTCTTCCTACCCTCGCTAAACTCAAGAAACACCTGGTGCACTCTCAGCTCTCCTCCTTCCTCACTAATTCCTCTTTCTTCACCCTGTTCCAATCTGATTTTTGGAAGAACCACTCAACAACCACCTCCCTCCTCAGGCTCATCGATTCTATCCTTATGGGGATGGATGATGGCCTGATCACCTCAGCCATCTTTATCGACCTAGCCAAAGCTTTTGACACAGTCTCCCATATCTTGCTCCTTGACTCCCTCTCTGCAGCCAGCCTTGCCCTGTCTGCTACCAACTGGTTTAAATCCTACCTCATTGGCAGGACCCAGTCAGTAAAAATCTCCAGCCTCACCGCCCTTCCTCTCCCTATCAATACTGGGGTTCTACAGGGCTCAGTATTCTGTCCCCTACTTTTCTCCATCTTCCTTAATGACCTTTCCTCTGCCTGTCAGACCTCCTCCATCCACATGTACGCCGATGACACTGTCTTGTACAGCTCCGGCAATAACCCTGCTGCTTATGGAATCCAGCTTACAGTATGATTTCACCCAAGTTCAGCTCTGGTTTGCTTCCCACCAGTTCTTCCTTAATGCCAAGAAGACGCTATGACCTTTGGCACCAGGCAGAGACTCTCTAGGCTCTCCACCCTCCCCTCCCCTCCTTCCACACCCTTGACAGGACACCCATCAAGCACACATCCTCTTTTAGGTATCTGAGAGTTTGGTTGGACCAACACCTCAACTTCTCCATGCACATCGATGCCATCCTGACGAAACTGCACCCCAAGCTTGGTGCCCTCTACAGGAATCGCAGTTTCATCCCACTGGCTGTAAGGCGAAAACTTGTCCAGAAGATGATACTCCTTATCTTTGACTACTGTGATGTAATCTATGGTGCTGCTCCCAAATCTTCCTTGATTAAATTGGACACTCTCTTGAACTCTTTCTGCTGCTTTGCTCTTGACTCCCCCTCGAATGAACCCATCACTGCAAACTCTATCGTTACCTTGCCTTCTCATCACTGTCAAATAGGTGTGTCTCCCACTGTGCCAAACTAACCTCCAAATTCTGGCTTGGTGAACTCCCTTCCTACCTCTTATCCTCTCTCACCATTCTTCCTCCCATTCCCTCAGATCTAGTAACACACACACATTGGTGGTCCCACGCCACTCCTGCCTTATAGGCCAGACCGGTTTTTCCTATCGGTTCCCTAAAACCTGGAACTCCCTCCCCCCCAATTAAGGCATTCCTCCTCCGCCTATTCCCTTGGCACTACACACCACAATTTCCTGACTCCCTGCTGATCCTGTTATAACCCTCCTTAACTCCTGTACTTAGTTCCCGCCTGTGAATTTCTTCCCCCTTGGCAGGGTTCATAACATCCTGGAGGGTCAATTTGGAGTTGGCAGCCAATCCACCTCCCCCAGTCCTTCCCCCGCTTCTACCCCCACTGCTCCCTGTCCCTTACTTACTGCACTTATCCCCTACCTTGAGCTCTCTCTTGGTATTTCTTAGCACTTCATTTGTTCTGCTAGTTTATATTGTATCATCTGTTGTATATGCTTCCTATACTGTTTAACTCCTTTGTTGTAATATCACAAAATGTATTGCCTGCATTGTATTACTGCTGTATTATGCTGTCTTCACTCTTATACAAATTGTAACTGTTCTCTATCCATTCAATATATGTACACCCTGTTTATATCATATTCTCATGCTCCCCACCCCCCTGGTCGCACCGGAAGATGAACAACTTGTTGTTCGGTGTGCCTTCCTGGTGAGACAGTTCAAAAAAAAAAAATAATAAAATAACAACAGCAGACTCCATAGCAGTACCTTGAGAGGCTGGGTACAGAATCTATTTAGGGAAAAGTTTCTGCAAGACAGCAGTACCAAACCTAGCATCTCTTCTGGACTGTATGTCCAGACAGTAGTGCTTTGTAAAAGTGTTTACTGTTTTCCAGGTAACTGCTTTACATATTTCCTGCAGGGGCATACCCCTCGATGCTGCCACAGAGGCAGAAGTACCTCTTGTAGAGTGTGCCCTGAGACCTTTAGGTGGCAGTTTACCAGCTTTGTCATAACAGAACTGAATACAGGAGATTATCCAGCCAGAGGTAGTTTTCTTGGATGCTAGTTTACCTTTCAAGCTTTTAACTGCCTACAGGATTTGCTTTTTGAATACAGTGATAGCCATGGAATAATAATGGCAGATGATTTCAACTCTAATTGGCAAAATATGAATGAGTCCTATCCACTGACAGATTTGCAGCAAAACCTGGCCCTAACCCAATTAATCCAAGAGCCCACAAGAATAAATATGGCCTCAGTCTCAACCTCTTCAACCTTAGACTTGATCTTTACCAATACGAACATAAGAAATTTGCCAACAGATAAAGGTCTAGAGATCTATCAAGTCTGCTCGAATGTGCAGCTAGCACCCCTTATTCTGCAGCTGCCCTTCCCTTCCACCCTTCCCCTTCATTAACCCTCCCCCTTGTCCTGTCCCATCCTCATTTGAAGCAGTCCACTGTTCTACTGCATACCACTTCTGCAGGTAGCGCATTCCACCCAGCCACCACCCTCTCTGTAAAAAAGTGTCTCCTCATCTCCCTCCTGAACCTTCCTCGATCCAGTCTCATATCATGGCCCCTGGTGGCCCTCCCCTCCCTTACTTTGAACAGCCCCTCTGTACCCGTCTTGTTTATTCCTTTCATGTATTTAAAGGTTTCAATCATGTCACCCCTGTCTCTCCTCCAGTGAGTACATGTTCAACTCCTTCAACCTCCTCTGGTATGATAAGTCCCCCAGCCCCTTGATCATCTTTGTCGCTCTGTGCTGCACCCTCCAGTAACTTAATGTCCTCTTCAGATGCGGGACACCAGTACTGCACGAGTACCCAGGTGTGGTCTAACTAATGACCTGTACAGTGGCAGAATCACCTTCTCCCTCCTCGAGGATATACCCCTTACAATACAACCAGCATTTTGTTGGCCTTTGCAGTTGTCTTCCTACATTGTGCCAAGTTGTTCATTGACCCTGTAATGAGCACATCCAGATCCTTCTCCTCCTCTGTCTGGGCTAGCTGCACTCCCCCTAGCTGGTAACTCCTCCTTAGGTTCTTCATCCCAAAATGCAGCACCTTGCACTTTTTGGCATTAAACCCCAGTTGCCAGGTGTCTGACCAGGTTTCAAGCTTTGCCAGATCATACTGCAACCCCTGCCATCCCCCTAGGTCATCCACCACCACGCCTACCTTGGTATCATCAGCAAACAGACTGATCTTGCTCTTGATGTCCCATGATATGTCTGCAATGAATATCCCAAACAACACTGGTCCCAACACCGAGCCCTGAGGAACACCGCTCATCACTGCCCTTGGGTGTGAGAGCTCCCCACCCACCACCACACTCTGTTGCCTTCTCTGCAGCCAGTTTCCTACCCATCTCACCAGCTTTGCCGCCCTGTGCCTACTAACTTCCTTCCCAACTTCCTTGTGGCACAGAGTCGGAATGCCTTACTGAAGTCAGATGCAGGACATCCACTACATGGCCCTTGTCCAGTTGCCTAGTTACCCAGTCATATAACTCGACCAGGTTGGTTTGGCAGGATCTGCCACGTATGAAGCCATGCTGTCTGCTGTCCTGTAGTCCTTTGGCCTCTAGGAGGGCCACCAGCCTCTCCTTCAGGATAGTCTCCATTAGTTTACCCACGAAGGATGTGAGGCTCACTGGTCTGTAGTTTCCCGGTTCATCCTTGGGGCCACTTTTGTGGAGGGGCACCACATGAGCCATCCTCCAGTCCTGAGCTACACACCCCGAATGTAGTGAAGCATTAAATAGGTCTGCCAAAGGTCCTGCAAGGACCTCTGCCAGCTCCTTTAGTACCCTGGGGTGGATGCCATCTGGGCCTGGCGCCTTGTCCACCCTCAGTACCTTCAAACCCTCTTGAACTCTGCCTCCATGATTTCCCATCTGTCACCACTTCACCCCTGCTTCTGCCATTTCTCCCACCTTGGGTGTCACCCCCTCTTCTCTTTAGTAAATATTGAGCAGAAGTACTCATTTAGTGCTTCATGCTTATACCCCTGCTTCCACCAACCCCGCTCCTTCTAATCCTTATGTGGTCCTTACAGCTCCTTTTCTCCTGATGTGCTAAAGTCCTTCTTCCCTTCTTAATGCCTTGTGCCAGCCTGAGTTCCGTAGATGATTTGGCTCCCCTTACTGCCCTTGTCACCTCCTTCGATTCTGTCAAGTACTCCTCTCTGTCCTCCCCCCTCCTTGTTTTCTTATACTTCCTAAAGGCAGCTCTTTTCCTCCTTACCTTTTCCATGACCTCCTTGCTCAACCAGCTTGGTTTCTTAGCCCTAGCCTTCTTGCTCTGAACTTTGCAGCAGGTTTTGGTTGTCTCCACTATCCCCAGCTTTATGAGCTCCCACCTCTGGTTAGTGTCCATACTAGATTGAATTCTGGCCAGGTACCCTTTTACCACTTCCCCCATCCTCCCAAAGTCGGCCCTCCTGAAGTCCAGCACTCTTGTGCCAGATTCCACTCCTTCCTTGCCCATATCCAATGTGAGCCATACTGAGTGGTGGTCACTCTCTGACAGCGGTTCCTCCACTGTAAGTTCTCTCACAAAGTCCCCATTTGCCAGCACAAGGTCAAGGGTATTCCCTAACCTGGTTGGTTCACTGACCATTTGCTGCAGGAAGCTGTCCTGGAAGGCATCCAGCAGTACCTGCTCCCTTCTGTTCCTGGTTGTTGGGGTCCAATGTTGCATGTAACATCATTAATAGTGGGGTTTTACCAGATACAATCTCAGATCACCAGTTCATATTCTGTAATAGGGTACTGCGTAGAAAGCCAGATGAGTAAAGGAATATTAGTTGGCGTAGCTTTAAGGGGTTCGACTACTTTGATTTTATGATGGACTTAAGCGGCATCAGTTGGGAGCATATTCAGCTGATTCTATCCATAGATGAGATATGGAAATACTTCCTTAGTGAATTTATGGAAGTTTGCAATAAGCATGCCCCCTTTAAAACTAAGACTTTAAAACAAAGTAATGCACTTTGGTACTCTAAAGAATTTAGAAAAATAAAATCATTAAGGGATAAGGCATGGCACCAGGCCAAAAAAGAGGTAATAGACAGGATTGGGACAACTTTAAAAAGCTTCATAATGTATATGTTAAGGAAGTTTGAAATGCAAAGCAGCATCATTACTCCCACCTACTCGATAAAAATAGCTCACAACACCCAAAAGATTTTTGGAAAACAACAAACATACTTACTAAGGGCCAGGGAACTGATGAACCAACAGTATTTAATGTTGATGGACAAATGCTGCCAATATCACAACAGGTGATGGATCGGTTGAACGATTACTTCAATAAAATGGGAGTGACCGATCTAACTAATCCACCCTGTACTTCTGGATCTTGTCAGTCATTTCAGCTGAGTGACCATGGTAGCCTTAAATATTTTGTTTTCAGGGAAATAAAGATGGAAACAGTAATTAGAGAGTTAATAGGGTTAAATACCTCTAAAGCCGTTGGTTTGGATACTATTCCATCAAAATTATTGAAGTATGCTGCCCCAATCATAGCCAACCCCCTAACATATTTGTTTAATAATTCACTAACTACAGGAAAGTATCCATCAGCATGGAAACAATCAACGGTTATACCCATGTACAGTATAAAGGAGGTAATAGGACGGAGATGAACAACTACCGGCCAGTTTCACTCTTGCCCCAGACATCCAAGATATTAGAAAACAATAGGGGCTGTTCAATTAAGGAAGCATCTGGATTCTCTTGGTTTAATTAATGGTATGTAACTGGGTTTCCAGAAATTTCATAGCACAACCTCTGCACTTGCTAAAGTTGTGGGGGATGTACAAGCGGCCCTGGACAGGAGGACACCAGTGGGAGCAATCTTTGTGGCTGTATCAAAGCTTTTGATTCCTTGAGCCACCGTGTCCTCCTGTATGGGGCGGCATCACTTGGGGTGGTGGGTCAGAGTGGGAAGTGGTTAGATTCATACTTGAATAACAGGAGCCAGAAAGTTTCAATGGGTGGATGGGAGTCATGTTTTTTGCCTTTTAGGTCAGGGGTCCCACAGGGCTCCATCTTAGGGCCTTTGCTGTTCAATGTGTATGTAAATGGCCTGTCCTTCTTGGATCCAAATTTATTGTTTCACCTTTATGCTGATGACACCATCATATATGCATCTGATGAATCCATAGAAGTAAAACAAAAAAGGCTTTCGCTGGCCTTTAATGAATTTCAGGCTTTCCTAATGGATAGTAGGCTCATTCTGAATGTGAAGAAAACACAGACCATGTTATTCCATCAAAGAAATGACACATTGGACGGCATGGCCCTGGGAATGGTTGCCTGTGGGGGAGCTCCCATCCAACAGGCACATACATATAAATATCTGGGTCTCTGGATTGATAGTTTATTGTGTTGGAATGGACGCATTGCCAATATAGCCAAAAATGTGAATAAGAGAATAGGGGCCCTTTACAGGGTTAGATCAGCTACACTACAATAAACTGTCAACCTCCCCCCCCCCCCACAGATTGCCCACTCTATCAACTACGTACGGGAACATCTCACAATGCCTACCTTGGGCTGCTTCCCACCCACCCCATTCTCACCCCCTGGCCACCACCGTGAACTCAGCCTACCATTCTGGCAATCGTCCATGCCCCACCCCCACTTGCCCCTGTACTACCCAGTGGAAACTCAATCCCTGGCCTCTCCCCTTCTTTCCTGTTTCTAACACTACTGTGCCCGCACATAGTGCTGTTACTTACAAAGTTAGACTCCTATGCACTAGTGAAACTTACAATGTTTGACTCCTGTGTACTAGTGAAACTTACAATGTTTGACTCCTGTGTACTAGTGAAACTTACAATGTTTGACTCCTGTTTACTAGTGAAACTTACAATGTTTGACTCCTGTGTACTAGTGAAACTTACAAAGTTAGACTCCTATGTACTAGTGAAACTTACAATGTTTGACTCCTATGTACTAGTGAAACTTACAACGTTTGACTCCTGTGTACTAGTGAAACTTACAATGTTTGACTCCTATGTACTAGTGAAACTTACAATGTTTGACTCCGGTGTACTAGTGAAACCTAAACTCCTATGTATTAGTTAAATTTAAGAGTATGTGCAACCCTCTGTAACCTTGTTTTGTAATCCACTGCTGTGCTGTTATGTTGTCTCTATCTGTTCATTTAACTGACTCAGAACCTTTGAAAACGAGTCCTTGACTCAAAGGTATTAATCCTAAACTGAAATAAATAAAGCTATGAGTACAAAAGTAAGAAAAAGTCAATGCGATGATTAGCCCCATGTTTGAATATGGAGATATTTTTTATTCCTGTGGGCAAAAGCAGGACCTCAAAAAGTTACAAGTTTGTTATAATAATCTTGCTAGGTTTATTCTGGTGGTGCCCAGACTAACCCATACATGCCAATTATATAATCAGTTCAGCTGGCCCAGCATATCTGAACGTAATCATCAACATCTGTAGTCCTTTATAAAGGGCTAATGGGTTGATACCCGAGGTATATTGTAGATAGGCTGATACATAGAAACAAACTGGGCTCATTGAGAAATTGCCAGGTGCCAAATTTGGAGTTGCCTAGATATGACTTAGAAATTGGATGACAATCTATCTATTACAGAGGCACTTTGGGGTGGAACGCAATACCTGTGACCCTATTGATGGGAAATGTAAAGAATCTACGGCCTCATATTAAATGTTGGCATAGGAATGATACACACCATAGAAGACATTGCTGCACAGTTACATAATGGGTATTCCCAGGTAGGTTATGTAGGGAATATAGGTAGGCTAGCCTACTTTTTAGGAACACAAAGGAATTAAGATAGTTTGGGGTATCTTAAGAATATATGTATTAATGCGTTTTGATTCCTATGATGTGTATATATTGCACTGTGTCTTTACATTTCTTATGTTTCTGATGTTATTTATTGTATGTGTAATAGAACTGCCTTGTATGTGTTTGTTTTTTAAGTTGATTTGTATACTGTATGGGACCTCGTCGAAAATGAGTTGTAGTCAATCGAGCCTATCCCTTATTCATATGAATTTTGATGAATAAAAACATTTTACTACTACTACTTTCCCCACTTCACCATAAGTGACAAACATCTGAGTGTTAGTGAACCTAACATCCTTTGTATGGTCCAGTTAATAACTAAGTGCCCTTTTCACATCCATACTACACAGATACATAGACACTGTTGGCAGATAAGGGCCTACGGCTCACCCTGTCTTCCCATTTGAGTTTGTAAGTTCCTTTATGTTTTTCTAGAAGTCTGTTGCCCCTTACCTCGGCCTCCAGAATTCCCTTATGTCTATCTCATGCATTCTTAAATCCTGTGATCATTTCATCCCCCACCACTTCCTCTGGCAGGGTATTCCACTTGTCCACCACCCTTTCTGTGAAGAAATTCTTCCTCTTATTTACTTCGAATCACCCTCCCTCCAACTTCATCCCATGCCCTCTAGTCCTGGAACATTTTTTCACTGGAAAATAGTGTATTCCTGTACCCTGTTCCTCTCTGTAAGGTACTTGCATGTCTCTATCATATCCCCTCTCTCTCCCTCCTCTCCTCCAGGGAGTACATATTCAAGTCCTTCAGCCTGTCCTCATAGGACTTGTGATGCAATCCCTCTGCCATCTTTGTTGCCTTCTCTGAACCTTCTCTACCTTATGTCCTTATGTAGGTAAGGTCTCCAGAACTGTACACTGTACTCCAGGTGGGACCTCACTAGTGTCTTGTATAGTGTAATTATGACCTCCTTTTTCCTGCTGGTGATGCCCCTGCCTATGCATCCCAGCATCCTATTTGCTTTACCTGCCATCTCGTCACACTGTTTCCCTACCTTGAGATCATTGGAGATGATAACCCCAAGGTCCCTTCCTGCTTGGTGCATGCTATATCCTCACCCCCCCAACTGATATGTTGTTCCAGTGCAACACCTGCAATTGCCCCGAGTCCATATTTGGACTACCTGATCCAGAGACAAATCAACAGATAGATTTGACTTATTGTCTCTTCTCCGAATTAAACAATGACAACTGAAAAATGCTTTACTTCTGCTTTTTCTGAATAAAATTAAATAAAACCTGATTGCCAAGCATAATTTAGACTAATGTTGCTGTTTAGCCAATAATAAATTTAGTGTGCCTTACTTTTAAATAGTTTAAAGATAAATTTAAGACAAGAATGATTATAGCTGCTTTACATTAATAAGTTGTATCAATGTTTTAAAGTTGCAAGCATAATTTAAACTTAAGTTGCTGTTTAGCCAATAATAAATTGAGTGTGCCTTACATTTAAATAGTTTAAAGATAAATTTAAAACAAGAATGATTATAGCTTCTTTGCAATATTTAGTTGTAACATTAACATTTTAGTTTAAAAAGTATACAGTATATCTTGTTTGGAACTAACTGTACAACAGGGACATTTTATTTGAGGAAGTGAAAAAGAACACTTTTCAGAACGCTTCCTGTTAAACAGAATGTAGGCTTAACTACAAGGTACTTCCTCTATATCAACAAGAGTTTTAGAGCCAAGAAACATTTTGCAATGAAGTAAGAATCTGATATGGCATTTCACTTCTAAAATAAGATATCTTTTGCCACCTTGCATAAATTGGAATGGCAACATAGCAGGATAAATATAAAAAACATTCATCATACTTTTACAAAAGTACAAAACGTGTAACACGAGGTCCATCAGGTGCCTTCCATCTAAAACATATAAATTTAAACCCCATTTGAGCTAAGATAAGCAGAAGAGATGAAGGGTCTGTGACAGCACATCCTTCTGCCAGGTCCGCAATTGAGATGTCAAGGTATAACTCTATGTGGTTATAATTGCTTTTATCTCTGACTTTAGGAGCAGAGAAGGATGATCCTTGCATTCTATTTTATTTTTTAATTTTTGTATGATTGTATCTAAAAGTAGGAGAGACTTCCTCTCCAGCTAAAGATATATTGTTTGCTTGCACTGCTGATCAAAACGATGTTAATTCTGTATACAAGTTTTAAGTAAAGAATTGACAATATGACATTTCCTGGCATTTCTTTTTGATTAAACATTTTTACTTAAAGAGAGATTTATTAGCCGTGTTAGTCCAGTCAACAATGTAGATAAAAAATACAACAAATAGCTGCAGGTGATACCTTTTATTGGACTAACAAAATTATTTTTAAGACTAGCTTTCGCGAGGTGAAACTCTCTTCCTCAGATCAAAAGTCCTGAGGAAGAGTTTCCTCAAAGTGCTTAAAAATAATTTTGTTAGTCCAATAAAAGGTATCACCTGCAACATATTTGTTGTATTTTTTATCTACATATTTTTACTTATAAAGTTGTTGACTAAAAATGCAGGGGTAGAACTTAATTGTGACTGTTGGTATATAAGTTATACAAAAATATAAAAAAATAACTACAAAGGTTTAGAATAAGGTCTTTTTAATCAGGCAAATAGATTAGACCATGATTGAGGTAGGGTGGTTATAATTGGACATGCAGCAATGTGCATGCCATCAGCACACCCGGTTAGACTTCGCCCTATTCTAAATGAATTTCTGAATAGGGTGGTTGTTACCGTCGGTTCCAAGAGATCATTCCTGGAACACGGAACAATCCTTGGAAGTCAGGTCAGAGTACTGGACCCAGTAATTACCCTGACACTTCACCAGGGTTTTTTTGTCCCATATGCATTATCTTGTACTTCTATGCATTGAATTTTAACTGCCAAACCCTTGACCATTCTTCAACTGCAGAGCTTTTGCTCCCCCACACTGGATCTTCCTGTGAAGAAGACTGGAAGGGTAATTGACTAATTCAGATGGAATTCAGACACCACTTTGGGAAGGGATTTCCTGTTTGTCCTTAGGACAACCTTGTCCCTGTGGAAGGTTATGTAGTCAGGATCTATGCAGAGTGCTTGTGGCTAGCTTGCTGCCACCAGCAAAACTGTTTTCCAGGTGATATACTTCAGTGCAGCAGTTGTTACAGGATTGAAGGGAATCTCCATAGCTGTGCAATACACACATTTAAATCCCAGTGAGAGACAGGCTCCCTCACTGGAGGGTACAGGTGATTAAGGCCTTTGAAACATTTTTTTGAAAATGGGTTGTAAGGCCACTGACCTTTATTTATCAGCTGATTTGTAGGCTGACACTGCTGCCAAGTGCACCTTAAGTGTTGAAGGTCTTCGGTCCAGAGACTGGAGGTGGACCAGCTAGTCCAGGATTGTAGACAGACCTGTCTGGATAGGGTTAATCTGTCTTGGAGTACACCAGAAGGAAAATCTTTTCCATTTTGAGCATTCGTTTTCCTTGTTGCTGGTTTCCTTAAAACTTTGAGCACCTCCGTTACCTTTTCAGAAAGATTTAACCCAGGGAACTGTATTTCATGAAGAACCATACCCTGAGACACAGAGTTCTCAGATCTGGAAATGTTATCGTGCCCTGGAACAATGTCAGCAGATTGTGCCTCAGTGGCACTGGGCAGGTTGATAGGAGGCTTGTTGGAGGGGGACAGGGGCATGGAGTACCAGGTCTGTCTGGCACAGTCTGGAGCTATGAGAATCATTGTTGCTGTCTCCTTTCTCAGCTTTATCAGTACTCCTAGCAAAAGTAAGAATGGAGGGAAGGCACATAGAAACTTCCCTGACAAGCTGAGGACTAGAGCATCCTATGGGATAGAACCCACTACTGGGGGTCTGCAACAAAAAGTGGGATCTGATTGTTTTCCCAGGAAGTGAACAGATCTATTTAATGTGTACCCCTCCATCTGAACACTGATGCTAGCACCTGCTGGTTCATGGTCCATTCATGGTTTCCCTGGTTGAGCCTGCTCAGAGAGTCCACCAGTGCATTGACTTTTCCTGGCATGTTTTTTTAATTTAATTTTAATTTTATTTTTTATATAGTTTTTGTTGACCGGGTAAGTGCACTAGGCAGATTTTGTCTATTTTTAGGCATGACCCGGGAGAGAGGGATACAGATGAATGTCAAATGACCTTGAACCAGATTAAGCTGTTGGTGGTATTTTTTTAGTGAATGAGGGAAATTTGACCAGGACACCATGGAAACTTCCCCTACTCTTTTCGAGAAGTGCCATGGGATCTTTAACATCCACCTGAACTACCACCAGGACAGGCAGGTGGGACTTTGGTTTAACGTCTCATCTGAAAGACGGCACCTCAGGAGTGCAGCACCCCCCTCATGCTGCACTACAGTGTCAGTATGGGGATATTAACCCAAGTACCTGGTGTGAGGATAGAACCCACAGCTTTCTGATCTCCCAGCCTCAGAGGCAAGTGTGCTACCTGCTGAGCCACTGACACTGCAAAATGTGGACTGCAGAGAGCTGGTTTTCCAAGGAGCAAGCCAGGTTACAGATCTTTAGGGCTTCTGTGCACAACTTTGAAGATCTCATTCCTTCCTGCTTGCTTATGTAATACATTGTGGTGGTGCTGTCCATACTGATCTGGAAAGAGTGACCCCTGATCTGAATGAAAAAGCCTGCATTGCCAGGTACACAGCCCTGAGGTTCACTAGATTTATGTGCTCCTGAGTTTCCTGTGTGCTCCAGGTGCCACTTATAGTGAGGTCCTCCAGGTGGGTGCCCCAACCTAGGAGGGAGGTATCTATTGTGAGTATAAGTTATGCATATTGGAGTCAGGAGTCCCAGGGCAGAGTACTACCTGGGTGGAGTCTGAGTATCTGCATCAGAGAAGGAGAAGGACCTGGGAGTGATGATCACTAGTGACCTGAAGTACTCCACGCAGTGCAAGAAAGCAGCAGCAAAGGCAAACAAGATGCTGGGATGCATATCTAGGGGGATTAGTAGTAGGAGAGAGAGGAGGTTATACTGCCCTTGTACAGGTAATTGGTAAGGCCGCATCTAGAGTATGGCATTCAGTACTGGTGCCTACACCTCAAAAAGGACATTTACTTGCTGGAGAAGGTCCAGAGGAGGGCTACAAAGATGATAGAGGGTCAGCAGGGTAAGGCATATGAGGAGAGGTTGAGGGCATTGAACATGTACTCCCTAGAAGATAGGAGAGAGAGAGAGGACATGATTGGGACCTTAAAGTACTTGAAAGGGATAAATAAGGCTGATAAGGAGAGTCTCTTTAAGCTGAGTGGCAACCATAACACGAGGGGGCACAGACTTAAGTTGGAGGGTGGGAGGTTTATGAGGGAGATCAGGAAGCATTTCTTCACAGAGAGGGTGGCAGACACTCGCAGTGCACTGCCAGAAGAGGTCACCTCATTGAAGACAGTGGGCAGCTTTAAGAGAGGCTGGGACAGGCAAGGGGGAAGGTAAGGATCATGGGTAGGGAGGATGGAAGGAGTGGGGAGGGAGGGCAAGGACATTAGCTCAAGCTGTGTACCCTGCAATATGAGCAGACTTGATAGACCAAATGGCCTTCTTCTGCTGGCTTGTTCATATGTTTGTATAACTCTGGGAGATTGCTGAAGGAAGGAAATTCCCTTTCTGAAGTTGTGTTCTTCCTTCCACTACTCCAGTACCCTTAGCAAGGTCTTTGTGACAGGCACCAGTATGAACAAAGGATCCCACCTCTCACACCAATGGTCCCCCAAGTGATACTAGATGTCTGTCATTTGGAACCTAGCCCTACTATCACTGCAGTGGATGAGGCCATGTGCCGCAGTAACCCCAGAAAATCCCTTGCAGGTCTTTGCTGACCTGTCTTAAAGGATTCTGCAGTTAAAATCAGATTTGCTGCCCTTGCTTGAGCAAGGAATGACTTTCCTTGCAGGGTATTCAGCTCTGCACCAATAAAATTCCAGAACTTGAAATGGTTCTGTTTGAGACTTTTAAAGGTTTATGAAGAAGCCTAGGTCCTCCAGTCTGTTTGGTGTCAGCAGTATAGAAAACTTGGCTTCCTGCTGTGTTTTTCTTGAGATCAGCCAGTCATCCAGGTAAGGAAAACCACCACCCCTTTCCTCCTCAAATGTGCTGCCACCACAGCTAGGCACTTTGTGAATACTCTTGCAGCTGAGGTGAGGCCCAAGAGAAGGGATGTGAACTGGCACTACTAGTTCCCTAACCTGAACCTGAGGTATTTTCTGTGGCTTTGTCTGATTGGTGACTGAAAGTAGGCATCTTTTAGATCCACTGACCCTAGCCAGTCTCCTATTTGCAGAGAGGGGATCACATAGCCCAGTGTTACCATCTTGAATTTTTCTTTCTTTAAATGTTTATTCAAATATCTCGGGTCTAAAACAGGTCACCACTCCTCATTCTTCTTGTGGGTCAGCAAGTATCTGGAATAAAGTCCTTTGCCCCATTGTGTGGCAGGTACTTTTTCCACTGCATTTGCTTGCAACAATTTCTTTACCTCCATTTCCAACGTGAGTATTTCTGTTGAGGTGTGAGGTTGAAAAAACACACAGACATAGACCACGATGGCAGGAAAAAGTCTAGCAGTCCATCCAGTCTGCTCAGATTCCCTATAATTCCTGGAACCTTCCCTGAAATCTATTGTTCCTCCAGGGTACTAACCCTCCCCATCCTATCCCCATTCTCCTCCCTGGTCTTGTCGCCCCGGGTGACCACTATTCCCCTCATTCTATCCCATGCCTGCTTAAATCCCCTGACTGTGTTTGCACCCGCCATCTTGGCTGACAGGCTGTTCTACGGTTTCACCATCCTTTTGGTAAAGAAGTACTTCCTCATGTCCCTCCTGAACCTCCCTCCTGCTAATTTCCATTTGTGACCACGTGACCTCGAGTTGGTGTTCAAGGTAAATAATTCCCCGCAGTTTACCTTGTTAATTCCTTAAAGAAACATGAAGGTCTGTATCGTATCCCCTCCTCTCCCTCCTGGTCTCCGGTGAGTACATATTTAGTGCCTTGAGGCGCTCTTCATAGGATCTACCCTACTGGCCCTGAATCATTTGTGTTACTCTGTGCTGCACTCTTTCCTACCTACTCCTGTCCTTTCTGAGGTGAGGGCTTCAGAACTGGATGCAGTACTCCAGGTGAGGCCTCAGCAGGGATCTGTAGAGGGGAATTATTACCTCTTTTCTTCTGCTATTAATACCTGCCTCCCCCAACGATACATCCCAGCATCTTGTTAGCCTTGCTGTAGGCCTTGTTGCACTGATTTGTTTGTTTAATGGTGTTACTGAGGATAACTCCTAGATCCCATTCCTCTCGTGTAGTGCTACGTTTCACTCCGCTCATCCAGAACTCTATCTTGGGGTTCCTTTTCCATATGTGCGTTACCTTGCACTTTTTGGCACAGAATTTTAACTGCCAGACCTTTGGCCACCCCTCTAGTTTTTGTAAGTCTCTCTACATATGCCTTATTCCCTCATCACTGTCCACCCTCTCACATAGTTTTGTGTCATCTGCAAAGAGACACAGCCTGCCCTGGATTCCCTCACCAACGTTACTAATGAACATGTTAAAGAGGACTGGACCCAGGACAGATCCCTGTGGAACCCTGCTCATAACCTCCTTTTCATCTGATTTAACCCTCTGCTGCCTCCCTTCTAGCCAACTACCCACCCAGTTCACTATGGTTTTAGCCACACCCAGGTCTTCCATCTTTTTGAGCAACCTTTTGTGTGGTACTGAATCAAAAGCTTTGCTGAATTCAGAGTACAGAAGATCCACAGCGTGGCCCTTTCCTACTTCCTTGGTCACCAGTAAAAAAAAAAGCTCAGGTTAATCTGACAATACTTTCTCACCATGAAACCATGTTGCTTACCATCCTGGATCCTGTTGCTCTCTATGTAGTCCTCTTTGATTAGTGATTCCATCAGCTTCCCCACGATGGAGGTCAGATTGACAAGTCTGTAGTTCCCTGGTTGCTCCTTATCCTCCTCCTTATGAAGCGATACAATGTCTGCCATTCTCCAACCCCTTGGAACTTACCCGGACTTAAGTGAGCTGTTGAACGACCAGCCAGTTCTGCTGATAATTCCCTAAGAATCCTCAGATGCAACCCATCTGGTCCTGGGAGCTTATCTATCTTAAGGTTTGCCAGCCTTTTCAGGACCCTCTCTCTAGTAAGTATTAGCTGCCTCATTTCTGGGGCTCCTTTAGTAGCTGCTTTGATGCCACTTTCTGGCATGGAGCTGCAGTCCTCCTTAATGAATACTGAGCAAAAGTAGTCATTCAGGATCGTGGCCTTTCCTCATCTTTCTCTATCACCCTAACCCCCTCAGCTAGTCATGTGATGCTCTCCCATTTTAAACTGTTTTTCTCCATTCTTGACCCCCCTCTGCAATACGTAGCTCCGTGTCTGCTTTTGCCTCCCTGATGGCCCTCTTTGCCTCCCTATTTTTCTGTTGATAATCTTCCCTTTCTGCCTCCCCCTACTTTTCCTTGTATTTGAAGAAAGCCTTCTTTTGGCCCTAACCACTTCCCTGACCCTAGCTAAGAACCATAGTGGTCTCTTAAAGCTGTTTTTTTGGATACTGTTCCTATGCTTGCCTTTGATGCCTTGAGGATGGCTCCCTTTATTGCTCCCAATCTCTCCTCTGCCCCCCTTATGTCCTCTACCACTACTAACTTATCCCTGACCAGGTCCCTCAACCTATTGAAGTCCGCCCTACTAAAGTCAAGGACTTTGGTTCTTGATTGTGCGTTGCTGCCCCGAGGGCCCATACAAACCACACAGAGTTGTGGTTGATGTTCCCTAGTGGCTGCCCTACTCCCACAGCAGCCACCATCTCTGAGCTGGTGATCACCGCATCAAGGATTTAACCTTTAGGTTCTGCAGTTTGGGGAATTTTCTGAACTGCAGGGACAAATTTTGACTCAAATAAGGAGCAATATGTCTGCAGTGATGTTTGTCCATTCCTGGAAGCAGTGAGCTAGTGTTCCCACCACTGGCAATGGATGGACAACCTGGGCAGAATTGTCAGGGGTTTTGCTTTGCCTGTGGTATGGGGCTGGTGTTGCAGCTGTACACCTTGTGCCCCTCTTACCCCTGCCCCTATAGCAGTACTTATAGGACATATAAACACGAGGGTAGTTTCCCCTACCCCTTCCTCCCCTTCCATAAGGCCTGTAGGAAGTGGAGGCCTTTCCTTTTTGTGTATTGCTCTTGTAGGAGGTTTTGTACTCATCCACCTTTTTCATGTAAGCCTCTGTTTTGTCCCCAAATGGTGAATTTCCCTCACAGGAAAACATCATTGCTTTTGTTTGAGTGTCCTGGGATAGGTTGGTAGTTCTAAGCCAGGCAAACCTTCTTAAGGAAAATAACTAAAGGTTTGCACTCATGGAGCTCCTAAAAGGAAAGTCAGCAACATGAATTAAGTGAAGAGTTTTTATTCCGGCATTAGGAAGATCCCAACTAGAGCCTTCTGCCCCATCACTTCAACCTAAACAGGGCCTTAGTTAGCTCCCTGGTACTAAGCTATGTAAGCTAAACAAGCTGCCTGCCTCAGGAGCAGGGATGCTGACGTTAACCTTTTTACCCATACAATCTAGTTTCTGAGAATCGTTTTCAGGAGGCTGTGATGAAAGAGGCACTTTTGCTATATCACATGCAGCAGTCTGGAACACTTCCTCATGACAGACTTACAAGATCTAGTCTGCTTACAATATTGGACAGCTCTGGTGTCCAGCTTGAACAAGTTATCCAATTTAAATACTTAGGGATCCTTTTGGACTCACGCTTGACTTTTTCCCTTCACATAAAGTTAACTAGCAGACAGATAAATCAGAAACTTGGTGTTTTGTTCAAACTTCAAAATTGTCTGACCTTACAGGCTAGACTTGCAGTTGCTAATAGTGAATTTTTGTCTGTGATGAACTATAATTCTATTTTTTTTCCAGTCTTGCAAAAACTGATTTGTCCCTTTTGATCATCACCTTTCATAGTGTTTGCAGATTTGTTTTAAGACTCCCATATCAAACGCATCACTGTACTTTATACCAACAAACAGGCTGGCTCCCATCAAAATTAAATATACTTTATAATTTAAATTGCCTGATAGACAATGTCTTACGGCAGAAGGAGTATTCCCATCTCTTCATCTTATTTCAAATTAAAAAGGATGAAAGGTTATTACGTTCTAATGGAACAAAAACACTTGTTATTCCTAGGACCAATACAAATATGGGAGAGCACGCTTTTACAGTTAGTGCAGCAAAAAATTGAAACAGTTTACCTGGGTTTTTATAGGGAGGGCTTGGACATGAAGCTTTTAAATTGCATTTGAAGAAACATCTTTAAGCAATAAGGCATAACCAAGGGTTATGTTAATGGTCTGTTAATCACCTTTTAGGGGTGCAATGTGGCACAAGGTGTAGCTGATTGCCACATGCCCCTAGAGGATGATTAACTGACCATTAACATAACCCCTGGGAGTGCCTTATTGCTATTATAATAAAAATGTTTTTTTAAACAGTGTTAAACCATGGTCAGCATATGGTTAAGCTCTACATGTGTGTTAATAAAAGATTAACATAAGGCTGTTAGAATGTTTACAGCCAATCAGAAAGCTCCATTTCTCAGTCCCTTTTTATAATTTTAGTTAACTGAAATGTGAATGTTTCTGATTTGATGTTAATTTTTTATTTTTTTATTTTAGTCTTTGGTAACCGGGTAAGGCCCACTAGTCACAAGTGCCTGTTTTCAGAGGCGACCTGGGAGCACTGGGCAGTTAAGTAACTTGCTCAGAGTCACACAGTATGCAAGTGGAGGTTGTGAGAATCAGACTCAGCTCTGGTCTGCTGGATGTATCAAGCTCATTCACACTTCATTCCTCTAACCTCTAGGCTAAACTGCCAGCCAGCAAAATTGTATTGTAAATGTTTATTCTATTTATATATCCCTTGTTAGTCATAAACCTGTATTGTCATGTTTGTACTGTGTTAACTTTACTGTGATACTGAATCCCTAATGGGACTTTCCAAAACAGCACAATTTAAAAAAATCCCTTAATGAAGAACTCGCATTGAAATCAGCCTGCTACTGCTTTTAATTAATTCCTGACCAGTGCACCATGTTTTATCTTGTGCTTATACATTACTGGCACTTGCAAATTTTGTCTCCTTGGGACTGCTATGCTAGGGTGTGTGTATTTCCCTGACTGATAATTACCATTGTTTGTAACATGACAATAAATCTTATGTTGAAATACAGCAACTACATTGGTGCAAACAGAACACATGGTACAAAATGAACTGGGCATTAATTCCCTAGTAATGCCCACTTCATAATGTAGTACTGTTTGCAGCCACATCAAAATCACCACCATGTAATATAGAACTGCAGCACATGTTGATTCCCACTCACCTGCCCCACGATATTCGTACACTCACAGCAAATGAGCATCAGAGGTGATAAAGTAAGACGATGGGTACTATCAGCAAGTACGAAGTTACCTTTTCAGAAATCTACTCCCAGTTCCCAATAGTGCAAGGCTGTCCACTCGAGGTGTCCAATAGTATCAGCATTGTCTAAATGTTTTGAAAGTTGACCTGATAAATCCTAACAAAATCTTAGTAGTAGCGTAGTTTTTAGGAGGTTCTCAATAGTAGAAGTGTTATAAAAATACTGGGAAAGTTCACTTTAGCACTGCTGAAATGTTTAAAAGTGTGCCTAGTAGTGATGTTTTGCAGCTAGTTACAGTGCTAAAAAGTAAATCGCTCTACCAAGCTTGCTATTTTCCTGTCCGCAATATGTAAATATTCAATCCCATAATACAATGCACCTGTTTAGAAACGGTGCCATGAATGTCATGCGAGTGGTATAACAAACGTACTGCTGCAGTTAATAAAAGTTTGACATTGTTGATCTAATTAATATACAGTGACTGAACAAATGCCTATATTTGTAATAATGATAAAAACTAACAGTCACAAAATAAAGAAATGTTGAAACAGTGAAAAATACAGTAAAACCATTCAAACGCTGTACAGCTGTCTATGTGGTATTCTGTTCAAATAACATCATTCTTTATGAATTTATGTAAGTGCTTGCCATGTTACTAGCACATTAATCCACAACAAAGGAGGGCTGTACTAGGGATTTAATGCCTAGTTGGTGGTTGGAGGCACTCGGCCTGTGGCCTCATGCCCCAACCCCCTCCCAAACCAGGCATTAACTTCATTGTAGAGCCCTCCTTTGTCATGGATTAATGTTTATTTGTACCTGACCAGGCTCTTTTTGAGCTGGTAATTGTATGCTGCATTTTTGTTCATTGTACTTGTCAGACATGGAACCTTTGCAAAAGAGCACTTGTGCTCAAAGGTGTTTTCCAAATTATAAATAAATAAATAAAATATATGGCTGCTATCATATGGTCCCAGGTCGTGCATGAAAAAGGGCCTTGGCTCTTTGCACTTACCTGATTAACAGAAGTTTAAATAAAAATAAAATCAGGGTGGGAGTAGAGTTACGCAGCAGGGTTTTATTTAACTCTAAAAGTTGATTAGCGTTTTGCTCATAAAAGTTCTAAAACATTGTGAAAATGCATAGCACTTGCCTCACTGTGTTTACCAAACATAACACTTCTAGGAAAACTATATAAATGCTTTCTGTACAGTTAGTATTGTCCCAAGAAAAAAACCTGCTAATCAATTATTTAAAACCCTGCACGGCCCCCTGTTTGTCCATCTGATATTTTTTCTCAATGTTCTTGTCAGTGCCAGCAACTGAGGTGGGTTCTGACATGACTATGAAAGTGGCCATCTTGAGGGATTTATGAATGGGCAGCATTTATCTCCTTGTGGTTGCTAAGCCCATCATATCCAAAAAGTCCACCTAATCTCCATCCTCCTCAGTCTCATGGGAGGAGATGCTGAGTGTATTTACCATGTGTCTTACAAAGGTATAATGTGAGGTATAACCCTCTGAAGGCCCAGGAGCAGAAGCAAATTCCTGGTCAGGAGAACCATCTGGTTCAATGGGTTCTCCCTCCTCCTAAGAATAGTACATTTCCACCTCCTCCTCCTCCTCCTCCTCCACAGGCATTGGGAATGGAACCAGAGCCTGGGGAGGGAGGACAGACATAACTATAACATTCCCCATTGTTTGGAATGCCTGGAGAAGTTGCCATGCCTTTGTCATGTCCTCTAATGAGGGTATTTGTTTTGTGTCCACTGGTGACTCCTTTCCTTCCTCAGGAGAAGGGACAGCTACCTGTTTTTTTTTTTTTTTTTTAGTAGGCACCATTTCCAGTGACTGCTCTGAGGCTCTTTCATTTTTTGTGGATTCAGGGTCCCCCAGTTTTGGACACCCTGCGTTCTGAACCATCTTTAGCAGCTTTATCCTTCTTTTCTGTCCCATTTGATTGGGACTGCTGCTTACTCTGAGGGGCTGGACCCTCTCCTGAGCCTTGTGCTGATGTTGAGGCAGACTGAGAAGCCATAAGAACTTCTAATTTTTGAGCCCTTTTCTTTTGTGTTTTAGAGCAAAATGTTTTATAGACATCACAATTGGCAAAATTGTGGTTTTGATCCAGGCACTTTAATCACGGCTCGTGGCAGTCTGCCTTTGCCAAGAGCGGAAAACAAATTGTACAGTTGTTAAAGCCTGTAGGTCTTGTTTTCTTTTTGGGTCTGTCAGTCATGTCAGACACCGAAGACCACAGAAAAAGCATTTCCATTTCCCAGAAAATGAAAGTGAAAAAGCTACAAGCCCAAAAAAACATGAAAGAACTTTTAAAATAATAAATGTGGTTCAGTTCCTTGCAAAAAGTAACAATGATGTAAAGTTTCCTCAAAAGAGGTTCCACTAAGAAAACAACAGAAAAATGTAATCTCGGTTCCCAAAAATATGTGGAACTGAGATTAACACAATGTAAAACCACTAAGCAGTTGTGAACAAACTAAAATGTATTGAGTTTTAAATGTTTAAATTTAGCATTTCCCTTAGAGAGGGAACTGCATTGAAAATGGCTTTCTCCAGTTTCTAGGAACTGATCAGGAACTTGAGAAAACAGTAAAATAGCACACATATACAGCTAACGCCCTAACCAATGCAGAGTATCCAAGGTTAACCTAAAATACTTAAAGAACTGCTGACGCCTTCACAAGAACTTTACCAAAACATAGTATTTAGAAGCAGTCCAGCTTGTATGTTATGGTAATTCTGTATTCTTCCGCCCTATTATTTATTACTGAAGTCATTTGCATGAAAACAGGATCTTTGCCCCTGAAGAGTTCATCTATTCCTGTTGCTGTCTCCCTACCTGAGGTCATAATGCACTGCTTGTGACATCACAGTTATTTTTTTTTAATTTATTTATTAAACTCTAGGGCACAGATATTCAAAAGGGTTGCGCATGGCGCAACAGTGTTACCTGTCATAGCCACTGATGTAGCCCTTGCCGCGATATTCAGTGCGAAAAGCGCAGCACAACCCGATGCACCAGAGCACATCAGTATCGTATGCAGGCGAGGGGGCGTGCCCATGGCCAGCCCTGCACATCCTGATATTCAGCCTGGGATGTGCAGAGCCATGCATGCGCAACCCCTACCTGCGCCAGCACAAAGTTGATCCAAAAAAAAAAGGAACAACGGATGGCCACCCACAGGTGAGCTGCCGCATTGCAGGGCGCAACATGGCAGCTGCCACCTGTGGGTGGCCACCTGAGCTCCGGCTGCACCTGGCGGCACCCCCCCATGCCCGATCGTGGGCATTTGTAACATAAAAGAACCCCTACATCCTGGTGGTCCAGTGGACCTGCCCGCCCGATCACGGGCTGAGTAAATTAAAAAAATCCCTATCATCCCTGGTGGTCCAGTGGACCTGCCCACCTGATCGCGGACTAAGTACATAAATAAAATCCCTATCATCCCTGATGGTCCAGTGGACCGCTGACTGCCCGATCATGGGCATTTGTAAAAAAAAAAGAAGAATTCTGTCCAATATCCCTGGTGGTCCAGTGAACTGCTGTCTGCCCGATCACGGGCATTTGTAATAAAAAACAATACATATGTCCAATATCCCTGGTGGTCCAGTGGACCACTGTCTGCCTGATCACGGGCATTTATAAAAAAAAAAAAGAAGAATTCTGTCCAATATCCCTGGTGGTCCAGTGGACCGCTGTCAGCCCGATCGCGGGCATTTGTAATAAAAAACAATACATATGTCCAATATCCCTGGTGGTCCAGTGGACCGCTGTCTGCCCGATCGCGGGCATTTTATAATAAAAAACAATACATATGTCCAATATCCCTGGTGGTCTAGCGGTACCCACCTCCCCACCCGCCCACTGAGACCCCACCGCCCGCTCCCCGGTCAGCCGGCGGGCGGCAGCACCCACCCACCTACCGCCGCCGACTGACACTGTCGGTAGGGCTGTACGCCCATTGGTCCACAGTGTGAGACCCCATTCACATATCTGGAATGTGTAGTAAGTATGGGCTGCATGCCCATTGGCTCACGCCTGGGACCAATGGGCATACAGCCTTGTCGACGAGTCAGTCAGCGGGCGGCAGGCAGGTGGGTGCTGTCACCGGGCTGACCGGGGAGCAGGAGGGGGCACCACTCAGACCACCAGGGATATTGGACATATTTATTGTTTTATTGCAAATGCCCGTGATCGGGCAGACAGCGGTCCACTGGACCACCAGGGATATTGGACAGAATTCTTTTTTTTTTTTTTTTACAAATGCCCATGATCGGGCAGATAGCAGTCCCCTGGACCACCAGGGATGATAGGGATTTTATTTATGTACTTAGCCCACGATCGGGCGGGCAGGTCCACTGGACCACCAGGGATGATGAGGATTTTATATATATACTTAGCCCGCGATCCGGCGGGCAGGTCCACTGGACCACCAGGGATTTATGATTTTCCATTTTACTGCAGCCCGCGATCGGGCTGTGGAGCATTCTGGTGCTGCAGGGTAAATCGGTCCCCGACGGCTGCTCGCCTGGCAGGGCGCCAGACGCAAGTCGCCGGGATCGTGCACCTGCTTGCAATGGGTTGATGACATGCAAATGGCCCCATGTGCACCTTGCATACATTATGGCCCCATTTGCATGTCAACTTTTGAATATCGCGGTTGCTGCGCCTTGCGCAATGGAACTTGCGCTAGCGCATCCCCATGCTCCACTCTGGCCACTGGCGCTGGTGCAGTGCCACTGCACTATGCACATTGCAGGTGGCCAGGGTGAGATATTCAACGCTGCTGAGCCATGGTGCAGCTCCGTTGAATATCGCCCAGTCCACACCCCTGCACAGCCAGTTTGAGCTGCACCTGGGCTTGCACCACAGCCTGGTGCAGTTTGAATATCTGGGCCTAGGATTACAAATACCTTTGAGCAAGAACTGCTCATTTACAAAGATTCCACATCAGAGGATGGAGGGTAACATACATACAAAGGTAGACAATGATTTACGTCAATTAGCATGTTTTTACAGTTACAGTCATAAGTATAGGGAGAATGCAGAGGGCAGCTTAAATAAGATCTCAGAGTAAAAGAAAACTATTCTGGAGGGATAGTTGGGTGAGCAGGGTGGGAAGGGAAGGGAAGAGGTGGGCAGGCTGAGGGGCCGCTGTCGGAGTGATGGGTGGGTAGAAATAGCATAGGCAGAGTACAGATGATGAGGCAGGTGTCTGGGAGGTGCAATAGTGGAGGGAGGGGGTGTGAAAGATGGGGGAAGGGCAGGAGTGGTGTAGTGGGGGGGGCTTGGGAGGTGGAGGGAGCCTGAGTGGGGCAGAAACAGCAGTTGCCAAGGTGCAGGTGGTTAGCAGTTAATGGTTATAGGTCACAGGTCAGAAGGGCCAGGTGGATGGAGAGCCAGCCCCATTAGGAGAAGCAGTCATATTGCGTTGTTGAGGTGAAGTAGAGTCGGACATTCCTTTAGAAGGGTCAAAGCAAAGCAGAAGAAAGTGCTTCTTTGTTGAGGGTGTTGTACCACTGAGGAGCCCTGTGCATAAATGCCCGCTGGCCCATTGTTGACCTGCACCTGGGAACCTTGAAGGTTTGATTTTGGGTACTACGAGTATGCTGGGTGCTGTAATGGGTAGTAAGGAGCTTTTCAACACCTGGGGGCGTGAGCCCGAAGAGTACTTTTTTAGTTAACAGACAGGTCTGGTATTGTATTCGACTGTGTAGAGGAAGCCAGCCAGCCTGGGCGTACAGGTCACAGGTGTGTGTTAGGCGGGCAGTACCAGTTAGAAGCCTGCAGGCTTTGTTTAGCGACACTAATATCCTGCGTAGGGCAGTTGTAGAGGCAGACCCAAAGATGGCAAGGCCGTAGTCAATAACTGAAGTGACAGAGCTGTAGATAGCCAATCTAAGGGCATCTGTAGTCATACAGTGCTTGTGTTTGTGGAGAATACCAATATGCATGTTGGCGGCCTTTGCTACATTGTCAGTGTGCTGAGCATAGGAGAGGGTACTGTCCAGAGTAATACCAAGGTACTTGAACTCAGAGGCATATTCGAGTGAAGTCCTCAAATGGTTCTTGATGGAAAGGGGCAGAGTTTTGAACTTGCTCTGTGCATGACAGAATGATATGACTTTAGATTTGCTATGGTTCAGGATGAGTTTATGTGTGCTCAGCCAATCTTCACCATGCTTAAAGTCTAGCTGCAGCTGGTGTTCCAGGAGTTTGTCGTCATGGTGGCTTGTGAACAGGACTGCATCGTCCACGTAGAGCAGAATTCTCTGGTGGCAGATGCTAGGGAGGCTGTTCAGAAAAAGAAAAAAGAGTAGGGGTCCCAGTATTGACCCTTGCGTGACTCCAGAGAGGACTGGCTTTTCATCTGAGGTGACACTGGCAATCCTAATGCATTGGACCCCCGCCTCCGAGGTAGCTGGCGAACCATTGCAGAACGTCATTGGAGAGCCCTATATTAGACAGTTGCCTGAGTAGGAGTGGATGATTTACAGTGTCAAATGCCTTCGTTAGGTCAATAAATACTGCCCCTACACAGTTCCCCTGGTCAAGCATGGCATGGATGAAACCTGTGAATTACAACAGCGCTGTGGTGATACTATGTCTTTTCTGAAGCCATGCTGCTCAGGGCATTGAACGTCATACTTATCTAGGAATTAGACTAATTGGTCAGAGACAATTCATTCAAGGGCTTTAGATAAGGGTGGGAGGAGTGAGATGGGCCTGTACTTAGTGTGCAGGGCCCTATCTCCGCTTTTATGTACTGGTGTGAGAGTGGCCAGCTTCCAGAGTGAGGGGGAATTGCCCCAGTCTTAGGGAGGAGTTGAACAGCTTAGTTGGGGATTCAAGGATTTCATCTAGGACAAGCGAGATCAGCTTCCAGTCCAGACAATCACCACTGTACCCAGTGTTTCGGATGGTCTTGCTGATATAGGTTCTGGCTACATGTGTTGGTATCTCTTTAAAGAAGAACTGCAGAGTTGTGTGCAATAGTGATGAGATGTTATGGGGTATAGCGGATGAAGGTGTATCAAACAAGTTTGGTGGAAGGACACTGCTCAGGTTGGAGAATGCATTGTTGAAAGTGTTGGAAATAGTGCCAAGGTCAAGCATTGGTATTCCATCGATGTTGAGCATAGTGGATGGTGCCTTTGGATCCTTGTCTGTGAGTTCTTTCAGGTTTTTTCAGAAGTTTTTACCATTACCCCAAGAATTGGTTAGTGACTCCTTGAAGTGTTTGCTTTTAGCATTCCGAATCGCTCGAGTGCAGTCATTTCTGGCAGCTTTGTATCTTTGTATGTTCCCTTGCGTAGGTGTTGCTCGAGCACAGTACCAGAGGTGGTCCCTGTGTTTCAGCTGTGCAACAAGCTCAGCGGTTATCCATGGGTTTGCCCTGCCTTTGACCTTAATCTTTTTCAGGGGTGCATAGATATCACAGCCCATTGTGAAGCGGTTGGTGAACAAGTCCAATGCTTTGTTGGTATCATTGATTGTTTCAATTGGTGTCCAGTCCAGGTTGCATAGATGGGATTTTAGCAGCTGGAGATGCCCTTGTTTAATTCCCCTGGTATGTATTAGCTTAGGAGGGGGCTTGTTGAATTTGTTAGCCCAGGAGCAGATGACAGGTGAGTGGTCACTTATTGTGTCAGGGAGTACTGAAACCTGAGAGATTCCTTCTGGGTGGTTTGACAGAATCCAATCAAGAAGGGCGAACGTCCCAGTCCTATAGTTACACCTGGTGGCAGCGGGGACAAGCTGTGTGAGGTGTTGTGCCATGATAGCAAGGCAGAAGCAGGAAACTACAGACCTGTTAGTTTAACCTCAGTGATAGGGAAAATGATGGAATCACTTCTAAAGGAAAGAATTGTCGAGTATCTAGAGGCCAGAGGGGCACAGGACCCTAGGCAGCATGGATTCACAGTGGGAAGGTCATGCCAGACGAATCTGATAGATTTCTTTGACTGGGTAACCAAAGTAGTAGATCAGGGAGGGCTGGACATGGCCTACCTAGACTTTAGCAAAGCATTTGACACAGTCCCACACAAAAGATTAATATAGAAGTTGCCAGCCTGGGAGTGGGTCCCAAGATGACAGCCTGGGTAAAGAATTGGCTGGAGAATAGGACACAGAGAGTAATAGTAAATGGAGTCCACTCAGAAGAAAGGAGGGTTACTAGCGGGTACTGCAGGGTTCAGTATTAGGACTTCAGTCCTCTTCAATGTCTTTATGTTTACATTGCAGAAGGACTGAAGGAAAAGTATGTCTCTTTGCAGATGACACAAAGATCTGCAACAGAGTTGATGCACAGGGTGGGGTGGAAAGGATGAGAAGGGACTTGGCAAGGTTAGAGGAATGGTCAAATGTATGGCAGCCTAGATTCAATGCTAAGAAGTGCAAGGTAATGCACCTGGGAAACAAAAACTCAGGGGAAGAGTACACAATGGGGGGTGAGATACTAACAACAACAAAAATGGAAAGGGACCTGGGGGTAGTCATATCAGATGACCTAAAGGTGGGCAAGCAATGTGAGAAGGCAGCAAGGAGGGTTGGGAGATACTGGGATGCACAGGGAGAGGCATCACCAGTAGAAAACAGGAAGTTATTATCCCTCTGTACAGACAGCTGGTGAGACCCCATCTGGAGTACTGTATGCAGTTCTGGAGACCCAATCTCCGCAAAGACATAGACAGGATGGAAGCTGTCCAGAGGAGGGCAACTAAAATGGTGCAGGGTCTGCACCGGAAGACATATGAAGAGAGACTTAAGGAGCTTAATATGTATAGCCTCGAGGAAAGGAGGGAGAGGGGGACATGATAGAAACTTCAAGTACCTCAAGGGAATCAACAAAGTCCAAGAGGGTAGCATCTTTCAAAAAAAGAGGTGTGCAAGAACAAGAGGCACAATTTGAAGATTGGGGGCAGCTCAGAGGTAATTTAAGGAAGTATTTTTTCACAGAGAGGGTTGTGGATGCATGGAATGGCCTTCCGGATGAGGTTGTGGAGTCAAAATCAGTGGTGGAATTCAAGCATGCATGGGATAGTCATAAGGCAATTCTGGGGGGTGGGGGTAGGAAGAAGTAGGCTGCTGGTTATCTAGGATCTGCAGCTTATCCAGTAGGTAGGGAAATGGGCAGACTGGGTGGGCCAAGCGGTCCTTATCTGCCGTCAAATTCTATGTTTCTATGTTATAAATGCTGGCCTTGGGCGAAAACCAGTTTATGTTAAAGTCTCCCAAGATAATTATCTTCGAGCTGTGGTGCAGGCTTCTTTGATATTCCATGATGCCATTGAAGCCAACGGCATGGTCCTTAGGGGGTAGGTAAACACAGATTACAGTAAGTTCCTTATTGTGGGCCCCAAGTAGAACTTTAATGGCGAGGATCTGAGATGGGGAGCCTTGGATACGGGAGGGAAAGATGTGGCCCATGTAGGTATCCCTTAGGTAGATGGCACAGCCCCCACCTCGTTTTGTAGAGCTGTCCTGTCTGAATAACCAGGATTGAAACTGCAGTGTCTGGAATACTAGGGTTTAGCCAAGTTTCAACAACAAAGAGGATATCAGGCTTGTGTTGTTGTATCCATGTATGGAGGTTATCAAGCTTGTTGAGGAGGCTACAGGCATTGATAGAAGCGAGTGTGAGGGACCCTTCCCTCCAGTTACTCCCATGGCAACAAACTGTGATGTCACAAGAGAAGATTTTGACTTGAAGTAGGGCGTCGGCTATTATGTCCTTAGTAATAAATACTGGGGAGGAGGAATCTTTGGAATATATATCTGGAATGGAAGTTGAATTGTACCTAATTATCATGTTTTTCAACATTTTTTTTAAGGCGCCAGCAGCTCTATAAACACTATAAAATAAAGTATATTTAAACTATTTTATTCGGATACAACCTTTGAGTATACACTCTCTTACAAAGGTTCCACGTCAGGATGTAAAACAGCAGACGCATAACAAAAACTTGACAATTAACATGAAACATAAGATTGCTATGTAATACAGAATATAGATAAATAATACATTTGAATAACCTAGACAACTGAAATTAAACAGCGGAAGGAGATTCCCAATTAGCAACGTACGGCATAGCTGCCCCAGGGGGACCTGTCAAGGTAGAGTATCGGAAAGGGTAGGAGAAAGAAAGGGGAGTGCGAACAAGGGGTAGATTAGAGAGAGAAAAGAGAGGAGGAGGAGAGAGAGAGAGAGAGAGAGAGAGAGAGAGAGAGAGAGAGAGAGGGGAGAGAGAGAGAGGGGAGAGAGAGAGAGAAATGGATTTGGAGAAGGAGAATATTTAAGGGGGAGAGTGGGTGGAAAGGGGAGGTGTTGGGGGAGTATGGAGAGGAGGGAGTTGTAGGGAGCTAGAGAGAGGGGGTGGCAAGGGATGGCAGATGGGAGTCCAGGGTAGGTATAACAGGAGAAAAGCTCAGACAGATGAGGGGGTATTCGGGTTGAGGATATGGACTCAGGTAAGGGAGTCAGAGGTGTTAAAGAGGGGGTATCCTATACACTGTTGGAAGTAAAGAGAAGGCATCGAGGCAACTGCCCTCTCAGACAGATAAATAAATTTGATGTTAGAGTGCAGGGGTGAGCATGACCACACAGAGCAGAGTTTGAATTTAGTTCCAAATTCCGTAATTTGCATAAAAGTCTAAAGCTCCAGGGCTGCTCATTCCAGGGAATGACTGCTGTTGATAAATAAGTGAGGTATTCCTGGGGCATGAAGAGAAATACTATATCCCACTTACCAACAAAAGCAAATATTAAAGTCATTTCAGGAGTCTCTGGTCCCATGAATTCAAATGGAAGCAAATGGTCAGGCTTTGCATCACACAAAGGCAGCTCCAGCCGTTGCACTGAGATAGCAGTGAGCTGAACTATTTATTTATCTTGAACCCACATTACCGAGTCATGATGAAATGACTTGCAGTTTTGCATGTTTTTAATGAATGAGACATAAAAGCTTCATTTCAATTATTATTTTTTTTTTTTTTACCTCCGGCTCCCTCCCCTTGTGCCAAAGGTTCCGACCACCTACCCCGCTTGCCACCCCCCATGCCCAAGCTTACACCCCTGGGTGGGGCCACTGGGCAGGCACCCCCTCTCCAAGGAATACAGTCGCTTAACACAGGAACACAGGAGTGGGACTACCCCTGGCAGGCATTAGTCGCAGCGGGAGCGGAGGCGGGGGACGTCATGAACAGGCCCAGAATTTTTTTGATATGCTGGAGATCCCTGGGGGCCGGGACAAGCAATGATGCTAGTGTTTGCCCCACCCCCCATAGCATGAGGCAGCGGCAGTGACAGTACCCCCAGCCTCCGCTAGAAGTCTGCGTGGTGTCGGATGCACTTCCTCCCTCTCCTCCCCCCCGGAGAAGGAGAGCAGTCCCTGGGATGCTCAGTCCTTCTCTCCTGGCCAGCCCCTTGACTCCCGATTCTGTCACCGAACCCGGGATGTCGGTACTGCAAGTGGACACCTTTCCACTGCACCGACTGGCCAGCCTAGCTTCATTTCAGTCATATGTTTGTATCTCAAGATAAGAGCTATTTATTAATATATCAATAATGGACAGAAAAGCAAATCATTTTGTAAACTTGGTTATAGAAATGTAAAAACAAGAACCTAAAAACACGGCATGAAATCTCCAGACTCTACTAAATTGTCAGAGTTATTCAGATTGAAAGGGACAAACATCCAACAGACATGACAAAGAGAATATAATACATTTCTTCCTGGTTAACAGTGGAAACAGATTTAAACTGATGTTTATCATCCCACAAACTGAGGAGCCTGGGAGTGTCTGCTTGGAAAGTTACTATTTTTTTAAACATTTTAATATAGTAAAAGAGTATGATAACATTTTAATTTTTAATTTTTCATTTATTCTTTGGCAACCAGGTAAAGGCACTGAACCAAAGGTCCCTTTTCAGGCCCGACCCGGACAAAAAAAACACACAAAAATACACAACTACAATCAACAACAATACAAAGCCAAAAAATACAAATTACAAATTGCAGTTACAAACAGATTTATGTAATAAATAACTGTTTAACCTTTGTTTAAAAGTTGAAACAGAGGGAGCACTCCTAACAACAAGTGGGAGTGAATTCCAATACAAGGGTGCTGCTATTGAAAAAGCTCTAGAGCTTAATCTAAGCCGAGACCTGGGGACAAAATATCGGGGGCTGTCAGCCAACCTCAGGCTGGGAAGCAATTCTCTCATTACAGCAAGATCAGAAAGAGGAAAAAGGGATCCAAAGTAAAAACATTTATACATCAGACAGCCAACAAAATATTATATTCTGCAACTAGGGGAATACCACCCCAACCGAGAATAAAGATGACACCGATGTGTCCTATTGGGGGCTCCTAAAATAAATCTACAAGTAATATTATAGGCCACAGTTAGTGCTTGCATTTCTTTTGTACCTATGTTATAATATAAACAAGAACTGTAATCAAAATATGGAAGAAGAGAACCAATAGCAATTGCTAATCTAGTTGCTTGTGAGAAGAATGACTTGAATTTGTAGAACACCCCTGTTCTTTGATTTACTTTCTTAACCATTGACTGAATCTGAGGTGAAAAGGTCAAACTGGGATCCAATATTGTGCCCAAATACTTAAATTGAGACACTTGTTCAAGCAGACCACCCCGAAAATCAGATATCCTCAGTTCCGGGGTGTCCACCAACATAAATTGCATGCCAAATAACATAACTTTTGTTTTAGCTGAGTTCAAGACCACAGCATTTAAAGTAAGCCAAGAACAGACGGCACCAAAATCCTTTTCTAGGGAACAAGAAAGTTCAGACACAGAATTTGACTGAGCACAAATTACAAGATCATCTGCATAAAGCAGTTATTCACTAAACTTACAAACTCCAGGAAGCTGATTAATAAAAACACAAAATAACAGGGGTCCCAAAATGGATCACTGAGGCACATCACAACTAATTGGCAAGGCATCAGAAACCACAGAACCTACCTGAACAAACTGACACCTGTTAGATAATCATAGAACCAAGATCCAACGACATCAGAAAACCCCAGATCTTTCAATTTTGTGCAGGCCAAACCGTGATTAATCAAATCAAAATATATTCTAGGAAATGCTCAAGAGATTATAGTGTGCGGAAAACTGACCACATGCTCAAGTTTGGATATGAAGCAGCGAGCTCAAAAGGAGTGTTGGGCATGAGAAAGACACAAGGGAGCATTTAGGAATAGAAATAAGCATTGTATTGTTGTACTACCAAACATTTCTAAAGAGCAGATTTCTACCTGTCAAAACTTCCACCCCTGAAAACATATGAAGAAGCTTACATGGCACCAAGCTTAATCCAATAGACATTTGTATGTATTGTTGCCAGTATTTAGAGAGGGAAGAGATTGTGTTTTGGCTTCATGGAGCCAAGAACCTGATCCCTTCCACTTCCCTGTTCAGAGATACGCCCCTGTGCTAGCATATTTTGTGATGTCAGCTCAGGGAGAGCATGGGGGAGTGCTCCACAGAGCTCAATGGGGAGGTTTTTAACTGCTTTTTACTATAACTAAGTGTTCCAATCTTGACAAATCAAGGTCACCACTCAACTAACAAGGGGGGGGGGGTGGAGGTGGTGGTTTTGGTTAGAATGTCTTAAGAATTCACAGGACTAATGCACTCTATTAACCACTGTATCTCCTTAGAGGCTTTCCTTCTGGAATCCAAGGGAAACAGACTATTCCTTCCAGGAGTACTGCAGGCACCTGAAAAATACCATACAGATAGAGATGAATCACAGCCATTACAAACTCTTTACCTGTTAATCAAAAATGGAATGAGTCTAATCTGGTCATAGAGACCTTTTTCATTCATACTTGTTCCAAAACCATAGATCCAAAAGGCTTCTCTTTTGTTTTCTCGAATTTTCTTTTGTCCTTCCAACATAGTACACCCCACAACTGCATTTAGCCATATATATATATATATATATATATATATATATAATGTAGTATCACAGTTGATAAATTGCAAAATCTCCATTGTTTGCTTGGTAAGTAGATTCTGAAACTCGTTACTGTCACTTGCATACTGGCAATATTTGCATCTCCCATACTTTTTACTGCCCCTTAGTAAGGGTGGCATCCAATTGCTAGGCCATTTGGTCGGCTGTAGAGAGTGCACCAATTGGTCTCCAATATTTGTAGCCCTACTCCTGCCCTCACACTTTGTTGTTGCATAAAAACATAGACTTTGATGGCAGATAAGGACCGCCTGGCCCACATAGTCTGCCCATTTCCCTACCTATTGGATAAGCTGCAGATCCTAGTTAACCAACAGCCTACTTCCTCCTACCCCCCTCTAGAATTGCCTTATGTTTGTTCCACGCATTCTTGAATTCCCCCACTGTTGTTGACCCCATGACCCCCTCAGGAAGGCTGTTCCATGTGTTCACCACCCTCTCCATGAAAAAATGCTTCCTCACACTGCCCCTGAGCCGCCCTCCCATTTTCAGATTGTGCCCTTTTGTTCTTACACATCTCTTTTTCTGAAGGATGCTACCCTCTTGGATTTTGTTGATTCCCTTGAGGTACTTGAAAGTTTCTATCATATCCTCCCTCTCCCTCCTTTCCTCAAGGGTATGCATATCATGCTCTTTTAGTTGTTCTTTGTATGGTTTCCGGTGCAGACCCTGCACCATTTTAGTTGCCCTCCTCTGGACTGCTTCCATCTTATCTATGTCCTTGCAGAGACTGGGTCTCCAGAAATGCACACAGTACTCCAGATGAGGTCTCACCAACTGTCTGTACAGAGGGATGACAACTTCCTGTTTTTTACTGGTGATGCATTATTGATACATGCCCTTGCAGAGCCCCTCTGTAGGAACCTTTCCTCAAGTTCCCTTGATTCCACATTATATTCTATTGATATATTACAGTTTCTCTTTATGCGGCAGTACTGACCCCTGGGAATGTTTTCTAACTTGTCGTGGATGGCCGCTGCTTGCTAGTAGTATTGTATTGTGCTCAGTAGGTGTCCTATACAAAGTGGAGCTTACCTCACCACCCAGCACCTTGTGGAATCAAGGGAGCTTGAAGAAAGATTCCAACAGGAGGGCTATATAACAGCACGTATCAATGATGCAAGAACAAAGTGTGAGGGCAGGAGTAGGGAATCCCTATTGGCCAGGAAAGTAGATGAAGGGTTGCAAAAAGAACAAGCAAATCAAATAAATTTTGTGACAACCTATAACATAAAGGCCTGAAAAATTAGGGAAATAATGCAGAAAAACTGGTACGTTTTGGGAAGTGACCAAAGGCTAAGAGAGACATCCTCAACACCCCCTCGAGTAGTCCATAGGAGGGCTAAGAACCTTGGGGAGCAATTGATACTCTGTATGGCTGACCAAATGGCTCAGCAATTGGATGCCACCCTTACGAAAGGGCAGTAAAAAATGTGAGAGATGCAAATATTGCCAGTATGCAAGTGACAGTAAGGAGTTTCAAAATCTGCTTACAGAAGAATAATGGAGATTTTGCAATTTATCAGCCATAATACCACATTTATTATATATATGTCTAAATGCAGTTGTGGGGTATGTTATGTTGGAAGGACAAATAGAAAATTCAAGGAAAGGACTGGCGAACATGTAGGAGCAATAAAAAATGGGAATATTGAATATGCACTGGCTATGCATATTCTGAATGTCAGTGCACATGAGGAGCACACAATCAAGTTCACAGGGCTCGAACATGAAAAAATAGGGCCAAGGGGTGGTAATAGTGTATTGTCCCTCAACAAAAGGGAAGCCTTTTGGATCTACAATTTGGAGTGAGTATGAATGAGAAAGGTCTCAGTGACCAGACTGAACTCATTCCATTTTTGATTAACAGGTAAAGAGTTTGTAATGGATGTGATTCATCTCTATCTGTATGGTATTTTTCAGGTACCTGCAGTACTCCTGGAAGAAATAGTCCATTTCACCTGGACTCCAGAAGGAAAGCCTCTAAGGAGATACCACGGTTAATAGAGTGCCTTTCTCCTGTGAATCCTCAAGACATTCCAACCAAAACTAACACCCAACCCTCCCATTTTGGTTATCTTCACTATTTTAGGAGATATACATTTTTTTTGTATTGAGTTTGAATATACTATGTGTTAAATAACTTTTGTATAATCTCCATTTACATTTGTTATAGATCTCTCTATTTTATACAAAGAAGTGCCAATTTCAGTTTAAGTAATCCAGTAAGATGGTACTTTTGAAATATATAGGCACAATCTATATGTATCTAATGCTATATGTGCCTTTTATATGAATGAGTGATAGGGTCGTTTTTAGCAAATTTTCTCTCTGCTGTATGAATAAGTCATCACTGTTAATTAATGAACACTGGTGTATGTGTGTGTGTGTGGGGGGGCTATATAAGGACTTCTACCCTGGTGGGCAGTATCCTTTGATAAAGGTAAAAGGTGAAACACTATAAAGAGTTTATTTTCTGCTCCGAACCGCTGAATATGTCTGTTAAGTCTGGTGACTGTAAATCAATGAAAAGGTGAAGAATTTGCTTTGTCATGTGAATTTTGTACTGGTGTGCTGTGACTTTTGCTCCCTTAAATAAAAATTTTTATTGGATTATGCTTGGGGCCATGTAAGCTTGGGGTGTGGAATTTTAAACAAGTAGAGTTCTGTTCTTTAATAAATTTTGGTAATTTAAAAAAAGAAATTAAATAAACAACATGGCAGATTATCATTTGCTAGCTTACTGTCAACAAGATTAACTGTCAAAAATATAAAGAAACATCAGTTTTCAGTTCTGGTCATTCCTACAAAGAAGTGTTATCACAATTAGGTGGTCAAAAAGTCTTTTTAAATAGAAGAAAATGTGGTGCATGTCAAATACAATGTATCACATGTAGAAGCTACCATGATTTGTGAGACTGGAGAAGGAAGCTTTTGGCAATAAATGGACAATATGAGTTGTATTTTATCATCTCAAGAAGTGGCACTGTGCCACCATGGCTCTTAGTGTTGCTCAGATAGTATCCTACCAGGTCGTATACCATCAATTTGGTCAGATATCAGATAGGCTCAGATGGTCTAGACGTCCAACCGAGGATCCAACCTCCTTGGATCCACTGTAAGTATCTGAGGTATCCGTTGAGCTGATCTGGACCTGATGGATCCAGCCATCAGATTCAACTATCCGAGGTTGTATCTCAGGGTTTTAAATAATTGATTAGCAGTTTTTTTCTTGGGACGATACTAACTGTACAGAAAGTATTAATATAGATTTTTTAGAAGTACTGTGTTTGTTAAACACAGTGAGGCAAGAGCTATGCATTTTCACAAAGATTTAGCACTTTTATGAGCAAAACGCTAATCAATTTTTAGAGTTAAATAAATCCCTGTATCTGATGGATCCGTCCACCGGATTGAACTATCCGTACTTGGAACCAATGAATCCGACTTCAAATCAATTGGCCATCCTAGGTCAGATACCAACACTGTCCGAGGGAGGATAGTCAGATCCACAAAAGCTCTATCCGTGCAACACTAATGGCCCTCTTTGTAACCTAATGCCTCCCAGTAATGGTGTGTGGAATTTTCAACTTCTGGCAAAATGGAAAAATGCAGAATTCCTGCTGAAATTTTCTAGAAAGCAGAATGGTGGAATTCCACAGCAGAATAATGTGGAATGGGTTTCCTGCTCTATTTCTGCAGAATAAAATTCCACAGATCTCAATACGTTCTGTGGAAATGGTCATGGAATGATTTTCTATGGGTGAATCTTCCACGGAAACAGTATGCAGAATTCCACAGAATGACCAATGAAATTCCAACAGAGAAGCATACTACATAGATGTACATAGATACATAGATAGTGTCAGCAGATAAGGGCCTATGGGCCACCCAGTCTGCCCATTTGAGCTTGTAAGTTCAGTTTATGTTTTCCTAGAAGTCTGTTGCCCCTTACTCCTGACCTCCAGAATTCCTTTATGTCTGTCCCATGCATTCTTAAATCCCGTGATTGTTTCAGCCCCCACCACTTCCTCTGACAGGGTGTTCCACTTGTCCACCACCCGTTCTGTGAAGAAATTCTTCCTCACGCTTCCTCTGAATCATCCTCCTCCAACTTCATCCCATGCCCTCTAGTCCTGGAACATCTTTTTCGCCTAAAATAGTGTATTCCTGCACCCTGTTCCTCCCTGTAAGATACTTGTATGTCTCTATCATATCCCTCTCTCCTCCTCCTCCAGTGAGTACATCTTAGTTCCTTCAACCTGTCCTCATAGGACTTGTGATGCAATCCATGTACCATCTTTGTTGCCCTCCTCTGAACCTTCTCTACCCTGTCTATGTCCTCTACGTAGGTAAGGTCTCCAGAACTGTACACTGCACTCCAGGTGGGGCCTCACTAGTGTCTTGTATAGTGGAATTATGACCTCCCTTTTCCTGCTGGTGATGCCCCTGCCTGCATCCCAGCATCCTATTCTTTACCTGCTGCCTTGTCACACTGTTTCCCTGTGAGGTCATCAGAATGACAACCCCAAGATCCTTTCCTGCTTGGTGCATGCTATATCCTCACCTCCCAACTGATATATTGTGCAGGTTTTTGTGCCCAATATGCATTAACCTGCACTTTGCATTGAATTTCAACTGCCAAACCCCTGACCATTCTTCAAGTTTCTGCAGGTCCTTCTCATTCTGTCTACACCCTCTGGTGTGTCTACTCTATTAGAGAGCTTTGTGTCATCAGCGAACAGTGAAATTCTGCCTTCTAGGTCCTGCGCAATGTCACTGATGAAGATCTTGAATAGGACCGGTCCCAGCACTGATACCTGTGGTACCCCACTGGTCACTCTTCCCTCTGTGGAGTGACAGCCATTTACCACCACCCTCTGTGTCCTGCCACCCAGCCAGTTACCTACCTACCATACTACTGTCCTGCCCACACCCATATTCCTCAGTTTGTGTAATAGTCTACTATGTGGCACAGTGTCAAAGGCCTTGCTAAAGTCCAGATAGGCCTTGTCCACTGCCCTCCCCTGATCCACCTCCCTAGTCACCCAGTCAAAAAATTCAACGAGGTTGGTCTGACATGACCTCCCCCTGGTGAAACCATGCTGCCTTGGGTCCTGTAGTCCATTGACAACCAGATGTTCCACCAATCTCTCCTTCAGTAGTGCTTCCATGATCTTCCCCACTACCAAGGTGAGGCTGACTGGTCTGTAGTTCCCCGCTTCCTCTTTGTTCCCACTTTTGTATAAGGGGATTACATCTGCTGTCCTCCAGTCTTTGGGTACCTCCCCTGTTTCCAGTGATCGACTAAACAGGATAGCCAAAGGTTCAGCCACCACCTCTCTTAGTTCTTTAAGGACCCTGGGGTACACCCCATCTGGTCCCATTGCTTTATCAACTCTTATTATTTCCAGTTCCTTCAGAACCCTTTCTCATGTAAAGGGACTTGTGTCCATTTCTGCACCATTCTCACCCCTTGAACTCCCTTCAGACCCATTACCCTCCTCTTCCTCAGTAAAGACTGAGCAGAAATACCTGTTCAATATGTCAGCTTTACTGTTGTCATACTAACATACTAAAATGCCAGCAGAATAGGCCTAACAGTCTTTCATGTCTGCTGGTTTGGTCAGTCCCCAACCTGGGTGCTGACCTTGCTGTCCCCCTCGCCTTCTCTGGCTTCTCCCTTCCCAGTTCCGGATATTCTTGCTGCATTGATTTTTGCTTCCAGAACCCTTCCCCTGTACCTGTCCCACCCCCTCTTGAACCCCTCCACTGTCTCTGCCTTCACCAGCCCCCTAGGCAGTGCATTCCATGGCTCCACCACCCTCTCAGTGAAGTAGCACCTCCTCCTTTCTCCCTGAATCTTCCCCCTCCAGCTTCCAGCCATGCCCTCTAGTGGCCCTTCCTCCTTCCTTCGAACACCCGACTGTTTCCTCCCTATTTACCCTCTTCATGTACCTGAGACCTCTATCATGTCCCCGGTCCCTCCTCTCTTCCAATGTGTACATATTTGGCTGTTCGAGGCCTCTCCTCATAGGTCCTGTCCCCAAGCCCCAAATCATTTTGGTTGCCCTCCTCTGGACCCTCTCCAGGAGGTTAATGTCCCGCTTTAAGTGTGGCCTCCAAAACTGCACGCAGTACTCAAGGTGCGGCCTCACCAAGCAGTTATACAGAGGGAGTATCACTTCCCTCCTTCTGGAGGTGATCCCCCTAGCGATGCATCCCAGCATCCTGTTGGCCTTGGCTGCTGCCCTCCTACAAGTCTCAGAGTTGTTCATCTTGACATCCACCACCACCCCCAGGTCCCTCTCAGCCATCGAGACTTGTAGCATTTCCCCAGGGTGTACACTTGACCTGGGTTTCTGGCCCCCAGGTGGAGTACCTTGCATTTCCCCTGCATTGAACCTCAGCTTCCACTTTCTAGACCATCTTTCCAGAGCCTCCAGGTCCCCCTGTAGGGCCACCCTCCCCTCCTCCCCATCCACCACCGCCCCCAGTTTCGAGTCATCTGCAAAGACTCATCTCACTCCTGATTCCTGTCCTTATGTCAGATACATAGGCATTAACAGAAGGGGCCCAAGGACTGATCCCTGTGGGACTCCACTAATGACCCTCCTTGGGGATGAGACTATCCCACCAACTACGACCCTCTGGGTCCGGTCCTGGAGCCAATTGCCTATCCCTCTGATCATCTGGTTCCTCACTCCCATTTCTCCCAGCTTATCCAACAGGCCCACGTGAGGAACAGAGTCAAATGCCTTGCTGAAGTCCAGAAAGAGGACATCCACTGGTCTACCCAGGTCCAAGGCACTTGTCACCCAGCCATAGAACTCCACCAGGTTTGTCTGACACGATTTCCCCGGGATGAATCCATGCTGTCTATCGTCCAGGCACCCTGACCTATCCAGGTCCCCCCCAGCCTCTCCCTGACAATGCCCTCCATCACCTTGCCCACCACTGAGGTCAGGCTGACAGGCCTGTAGTTCCCTGCCACCTCCCTTGATCCCCCCTTGTGGATAGGCACTATATGTGCCACCTTCCAGTCTTGGGGCACCCAACCTGTCCTCAGTCATCCTCCATGCGGCCCCCATCCTCCCCCTTCAGTATCACTATCCCTCCCTCTGCCTTTCTTTTTTCACTTATGTACCTGTAAAAGGTTTTGTCCCCTCTACCCACTGATTTTGCAATGTGTTCTTCTGTCTGAGCTTTGGCTTCCCTTACTGACCTCCCTGCTTCCCTTTGCTTCTCCTGGTACTTCTCCCTATCCCCTTCTGCCTGTGTCTTTTTGTATTGCCTGAATGCAATCTTTTTGGCTTTCACTTTCTTTGCTACCTCTTTGGAAAACCATAATGGTCTCCTCTTCCTTTTCCTCTTGCTAACCTGCTTAATGCATAATTCTGTTGCTCTTGTAATCCCCATTTTAAATACTGCCCACTGTTCTGCAACCCCTGATTCCTGCCCCATTTCCCTTAAGGCCTCTTTCAAGTATCTCCCCATTTTCCCAAAATCTGCCCCCCTAAAATCCAGGATCTGTGATTTCAAACCACAATGATTGGTGGTCACTGTTCCCCAGGTGCTCCCCCACTGTTACCCCATCACACTGTCCCTGTTTGTGAGCACAAGGTCCAGTATTGCCTTCTGCCGAGTTGATTCCATGACCAGTTGCTTGAGGAAGGCACCCTGAAGGGAGTCCAGGATAAATCTGCTCCTAGTTGATGCTGCTACTGGGATGCTAGAGTCCAAGTCTGGAATATTGAAGTCTCCAACCAGTACTACCTCACCCTTGTCTGCCATCCTTTGGATGGCTAGCATCAGCTCCCTGTTTCTTCCTCCTGGGCTGGTGGTCTATAGACCACACCTGTGCAGATGGCTGGCCCCATTTTCCTTTCCAGCTTAACCCACAGTTTCTCCCCCCCCCCGATTCTGTTCCTCCTGGATCTCTGTGGCCCTTATGTAATTTTTCACACACAGTGCCACTCCTCCTCCTTTCCTACCTGCCCTGTCTCTTCTGAATATGTTGTAGCCATGTATGGACATCTCCCAGTCGTGGTTATCATTACACCAGGTTTCAGTGATGGCCACAATGTCCAGGTCTAACTGCACCATGACAGCCTCCAGATCTTCCATCTTGTTGCTAAGTCTCCTGGCATTGGCACACATGATTTTCCATGATTTGACCTCCCTAGACTGTTTTGCTGTTCTACTCCAGCCCCTTCCTTGGTTGTCCGTTATCCCTGGTTTTCCTTGCTGTCTGCCCTTCTGCTGAATTTTGCCCCTTTTCTGCCTATCCATCTCTTGGGTGTTAATCTCTATCTTTCGCACACTGCTTTGTAGAGATAGCCACTCCTCCAGTTCACTGGTTTCACTGCTAGCTGTGGGGGGTGAGCAAGTAGGTACCCTCCTTGCTGGCCTGCCACCCCCCTTTGCTAGTTTAAATGCTTGTCAATGTAGCATTTAAACTTATCTTTGAGTGCTTGGATTCCCCTCCAGGATGGATGCAGGCCGTCAGGCTTGAACAGACCTCCATCCTTCCAGGTGGGTCCCCAGTCACCAGTGAATCCAAACCCTTCCTCACAGCACCAGTTCTTCAACCATGAGTTAAAGTTTCTGGTGCATGCACCCCTATGCTCTCCCCTGCCTCTTGCAGGTAGTACTTCTGAGAAAGTGACAGAAGTAGCTACTTGCTTGAGACCCCTCCCCAATTTCCTAAACTCTTCCTGAACTTCCTTTGGCTCCCCATTTGCCAGGTCATTAGTACCTAGGTGGATAATGACATCCAGATCACCCTCATGTCTTGCCTTCACAGTGATCCCCAGGATCTTCCTTCCATCCCTCCATGCTGTGGCACCTGATAGGCACCTCACCTCCCTGTCCTCCCCTCCTGTGTTTCTAGTTGGATCCCTCTTATGGTGGAGTCCCCCACCAGGATTCACTTCCTCCTCCTCTGGGGTCCACTGCTCTTTCCGAGGAGGCCACCTCCTTGGCTAACCTCCACATCCTTTCCTTCCACTTCTCTGGGTACCTCTATTTGGTTGTCCCTGTTTGCCAGTGTGGCATATGAGTTCTTGAGTGGAATAGGATCTGGGAAGTGCCTCACAAGTCCTATGAGGACAGGTTGAAGGAACTGAACATGTACTTCCTGGAGGAGAGGAGGGAGAGAGGGGATATGATAGAGAGATACAAGTGTCTTACAGGGAGGAACAGGGTGCAGGAATACACTATTTTTAAGCAAAAAAGATGTTCCAGGACTAGAGGACATGGGATGAAGTTGGAGGGAGGACGATTCAGAGGAAACGTGAGGAAGAATTTCTTCACAGAACTGGTGGTGGACAAGTGGAACACCCTGCCAGAGGAAGTGGTGGGGGCTGAAACAATCACAGGATTTAAGAATGCATGGGATAGACATAAAGGAATTCTGGAGGTCAGGGGTAAGGGGCAACAGACTTCTAGGAAAACATAAACTGAACTTACAAGCTCAAATGGGCAGACTGGGTGGGCCATAGGCCCTTATCTGCCGACACTGTCTATGTATCTATGTATCTATCTGCCTCTGCCTGACCGCTCTAACCCTCCTTGAGCCCACTGTCATCCAAGTGCTCCTCGTTCTCGGCATCCTTTGAGGCAGTTGCATTGGACTGGGTGGTCTCTGGATAGGGGTGATGGTACTCCTGACCCAGTTTACTTCCGCTCCGAGTCTGGTTACCTTATCCTGCAGTCAAGAGAGATGCATGCAGATAGAGCAGCACCTCAGTGTCCAGAAGGTCTGCCTGAATATGGCTGCCTCACAGCCACTGCATTGCACCACTCCCCACATTATACTGCAATTATACTGCTATTACACTACTTGTCTGTTACTGAAGCTCTCCTAGTTCCCTTTTTATTAATTTACTGTCCTAAAAATCCTGCCACTGATCCTCAGATACTTTTCTTTAAAAAAAAGAAAATAAACCAATAACTAAATGTAACCCCTAGATGGCGCTATCCCAGGGGCTACTACCCCTGCCTGATTTGCCACTAACAGGTTGAGGGGCCTGGATCCAATGGCGGGTGCCTCCACCCAGAGGTCAGGGTTTGCAATAGTTAAACTAACTTGGTCACAGCCCTCTGGGACACTGCAACCCCCCTTTCTTCCCACTAGTGGCCCACACAATATATCAGAATTACCTTCACAGTATACACTTACCCCCCAGGTCTGGTTCCGGCACTGGGACCTCCTGTGAAATGAGATACAGTGCAACAATCACAGTACAGTACTTTAACATAGACAAATACCTCAGGCAGTATAACTTTGCTGAAACAAGCAGCTCTGATTTATTTAGGGGGATATAACAAGGACAGGGGGAAATCAGGTTAATTAGCTTATCACTTTAATAATCTACCTATAGCTCTGTGCACAGACCTATCCCTATCAGTTACTGTCCCTGGGTACCCAAGCCCTAGTGGCTAGTCCAAACCGTGACAGCTGGTAGGGGCCCTTTCACACAGAGAAAAGGAGAATTAAACAGTCAGCAGTACAGTAATTCCATTTGGATTTAATGTGCAATTCAACAGGAGGCGACCCTAATTAGTACTCACGACCTCCAAATAAGATAGGGTCCTTCAATGTCAGCAGGGCTCACTTGAGGTGCACAAACCTCTTCACACATCCATATAAAAGAAAGCACTATACCAGGCAGGCTGCATCTGTATCCCGATCGCAATTACTGCATAATACCGGGAGAACACACAGCAGATTCAGTTCCTGACAGACCGAGTGTAATTTTCAGCAATTCCTCCAGTCTTCTACAGGGTGAGCCTGGTTTCTACTCTTCAGAGATCCTTTGATTCTTTTCACAGGACGGATTCAGTCCTAACAAGCTGCAGACCGGAACTCTGGGCCTTACACGTTTTTGACTAAAACTGCACACTGAAAAGCACAGGGCTCCTTCCTTCTTCACTGCCAAAGCTCAACTGAAACCCCAACCGACAAAACCGGGCACTTCCTTTGAGTTCCTCCCAGTTCTTGACTGGATTGGCTGTCACTCAAATAGACTGCTGCTGTTGGTCCAAAAGGCACTGAAGTCTAAACTACATCTCCCAGAGTCACTGCCCATACAATCCTCTTGTGGCTGGCTCAGATTATGAGTCCAAGTTCTGATTCGTCCAAGGCACCATTTTAGAGCTAGCTTACCCCACACTGATTGGTCCAGTTCAGCAGTTCAAAACTAGAATGGGGAACTAGCAGACACAGTTCTGACTGCAAAGAAAGCAGGTTAGACAAACTGTAATTTCATTATTACTCTAAATAATTTCTGGCAAACAGTTACATCTGTCAGATAGGTTCCCTTTGCACTCTAGTGACTGCAAAAATGAAGTGAATTGGCAGCAGCTTAGTGGTACTCAATCAAAGAAACACACAGTCCCCCATACAAACTAATTATGTCTGCAAGCAGACAGCTCTTAAAGAGACAGTACCAGAGGTTCTAAAAACACTCACTAATAAATGGCTTAAATGCCAAACACCATTCAGGCTTGGAGCATTCAAGTAAGCTCCTGGAAGTCTTTTGGGAACCCCCATTTGCAGGGGGGTTACATAAATAAATGAGTCAAAACACTTGTTGTGCTGAGGGTGGGCTTCTTACCCCTTATGTCCCTCCTACTTTACACCCCTTACTATCTATCCCCTGTGTTTAGATCCTGTCAATCAGATTTAACAGGGCATATAATTAAGAGTTGGGAAAAGGGGGGGGGCAAAAATTTGCAGCAATTAAAGACAGCAAAGAAATACACCACCACTATGTTTTCAATTTTCAACAGCCCAAACACAATTCTAAGTAAAGACAGCAAAGAAATTACAGTGTCACTAAAAGCCCGCAATCTAAGTTTAAAAGAAAAATAGCAATTACCAGTTACTGTAAAGCACAGAATTGAATATGTTTCCTTCCCCTTCTGGCTTCTTCTGAGAAAACAAAACTGACTTGGTATCTCAACTCTGACTAAGCTCCATCTCCAGTTATCACGTAGCTGAGGTCAGAGGCCAGACAATTAACACTCCTCACCCAAACTACAGGGCAAGTCAGACAAGCCAAGACTAAATTTGCAGCAATTAAAGACAGCAAAGAAATACACCACCACTACGTTTTACATTTTCAACAGCCCAAAAACAATTCTAAGTAAAGACAGCAAAGAAATTACAGTGTCACTAAAAGCCCACAATCTAAGTTTAAAAGAAAAATAGCAATTACCAGTTACTGTAAAGCACAGAATTGAATATGTTTCCTTCCCCTTCTGGCTTCTTCTGAGAAAACTGATTTATTTAGATTTACTGATAAAAAGTATGGGTCAAATGATGAAATCAACTGGTTGCCAATAACTTAAACAATTCTTTTTGTTCTCTTTTAGGTTGAACCTTTTCTATTTCTTCATGACCTGGAGTGGAGCCTCAGTCTCACTCAGATTCTATCTTTTAATAGTCAAAAGGTAAAATTTTTAAATTCCCTCTATTCTTTAGCCCCCCAAATCCACCCCCCAATCTGTATTCTGACCTTGGTTCTCTCCCCACTCATTGGATCCAATTATGTTTGCAAGTGCGGAGCTGATTCTTATCTGTGGAGCTTCCCTACAGATAAAAAAAATATCATATTAGACAGCACTGATATTGAGGGTTTTACATAGAAAACTGCATTTAAATTCAAATCAATCTTTATTTTTAAAAAGCACCTTTCTGAAACCAAAGCACTTGTACATAAAACCATATAAATAAGCATCTCAAAACAATCAATTCTCAGTCAGACCAACTATAAATCAATGATAGACTGAAATCATTCGACAGAAATAAGATCATATACCAGAGTCTGGAAATGCTAGACTAAATAAATGTGTTTTTAAGGCTATTTTAAAGCTCTGGATGGTCAGGCACTCTCAAACCTGATGAGGTAGAGAATTCCACAGGGTAGGGGCTACAAAAGCAAAAGACCGAATCCCAGATGTCTTTAAGCACACCCTGGGAATCTCTATCAATCCCCCGTTGGTGGAGCGAAGTGGGTGGAGGGGGCAGTAAGGGCGAAAGAGATCTTGCAGGTAGTGGGGTCCCTGTTCATGTAGGGCCAGCCCAGTGGCACTGAGAGCTGAGGCACTGGATGTCACCTCACACAGGCAAGCTGGGGTCAGGAGTGGCCTTAGATTGTGGGTGGTTGGCAGGGAAGGGAGAGGATCGAGTGTCTGACGAACTGCTCTCCTCTCCAGGGGAGGGGAAGGTTGCTGTCCTGCTCCTTGGCTGCTCTCTTTTAGGGTAACACCAGAGTCAGGGAGGCACAGGAGCTTGGGTACATGGTATGTGCATGCTTCTAGATGCGCACGCTTACATCACAAAGAGGAGGGGGCGGGGCAGAAAATGGAAAATGGTGTTGACCAGCAGGATGACACTGGTCCTCCACAGGCTCCACACCTGGCTAGTTGGGCACCTCTGTGCCATTGAGGTAAGTCCTGATGGATGCCGGGGTGACGAGACTGGGGGGACTGGTGGTAGGGGGCCAGTTGACACAGGAGGAGCAAAACCTACAAGACAAAATTGGCATAACTACGTTTTTATAACAATAATAAGAAACCAATATCATTTTCTAACTAACCACTAGTCTGAAGTATAAACTGAAAGTCTTAGATTGAGTATTATTGATTTTATTTTTTGGGGGGAGGGGGACTCAGACCATGGCTTGGGACCCTATATACTTCAGGGGTTCAATCACTAGTCATCATTTTTCCTTTTAGAATTTCAAGGTTAGGTCACTGGCCTAAATCATGTTATTAAAGCGAGAATCAAAAAAGAACAAGCATTTGTCAATGCCAAATGTTGTCTTGCTGGCATTGGCATTTGTAGTGCAGAAGTTGAGAGAAACATAATAGGAATGGCAGTGAAGTATTGAACTGGCACCAACCCTACCCCCGCCCTGCAGAGACTAACAGGCATTGGTGTGTGCCTTTGGGTCATCGTCCATAACAATCATGCCATTTCACCTCACCCTACCCTGCAGACACTGACAAGTGTTGTGGTGTGCCTTGGGGTCTTCGGGCCTTACGCTCACCCCATTCAATCAGGAAATATGCTGAGATGGGTGCAGTTTAGAAGAATGGGGTGAACTTTAGGGCTGAAGCACCCAAGGCACACCTCGATGCCTGTCACTGGCTGCAGGCTGGGGGTTGGGGTGGAATGGTGTGAGCATTACAGCCGAAAATCCCAAGTCACACCCCTGATGCCTGTCAGTCTTTACAGAGTGGGGTGTTATAGTTGGAAACCCTAATGCCCCAGGTGTTTGTTGGTATTTTCACTCCAAATTTTCAACATGGGCTTTTTGTGACCCCACCTCATGAACAGTGGCACTTATCAGTTTGTTAGATGAAAGGTGATTTTGCACAGCAACTGCACAAGTTAGCACCACAGGTGCAAAAACACATTTCGGGCAGGAAGTGAAAAATGACAGCTGTACTGTTCATGAGGAGGTGTAAAAAAATGGTAATGTTGAAAATGTGGAGTGAAAATTTGAAAAACTGGTGAAGTCACAAGCGTGCGTAGAAACTGCGCAACATACACCAGTAACACAATTATTTGGGGGATATTTTAACCAAATTTTCAACATAGGCATTTTGGGACCTCCTCTCATGAATAGTGGCACTGTGATTTTGTTAATCTGTCCCGAATATTGATTTTCCACAGCGACTGTGCCATTAAGGAGGCAGTATCGTGCAGTGGTTTAAGGCTCTGAGCTGCAAACCTGGAGACGGAGGTTTGAATCCCACAGCCCCCACTCATACTCTGTGACCCTGAGCAATTCACTAAACTTCCGTGTGCTCCCAGGTTGCACCTGTAAACAAGCTTCAGCTTAGTGTGTCTCTCTCCTAGTTTAAGAAAAAAAAAATTGTGCGTCAGATGTGCGAAAACACATTTTGGGCAGGATGTGAATAATGACAGCTGTACCATTCATAAGGAGGTGTGAAAAAATGGCAATGTTGAAAATCTGGAATGAAAATATTAAAAATTCTCGAAGTTATGAGTGTGCATGGAAACTGTGCAATGCACGCTGGTAACGCAGTCATGTTTTGGAATCGTTTCACCAAATTTTCAACATAGGCATTTTGGGACCTCTGCTCATGAACAGTGGCACTGTGATTTTCTTAATCTGTCCTGAACGTTGATTTCCCACAGCGACAGCGCCATTGTGCGCCAGATGTGTGAAAACACATTTTGGTCAGGATGTGAAAAATGACAGCTGTACTGTTCATAAGGAGGTATGAAAAAATGGCAGTGTTGAAAATCTGGAGTGAAAATATTAAAAATTCTTGAAGTTACAAGCGTACGTGGAAACTGCACAATGCATGCTTGTAAAACATTTTTTGGAATTTTTTCACCAAATTTGCAACATAGGCTTTTTGAGAGCCCACCTCATGAACAGTGGCACTGTTGTTTCATTAATCAGTCCCAAAAGGTGATTCTGTGCAGTGACTGCGAAGTGACCTTTCAGGAACGAATAACGAAATGACAGTGACTGAGTTCATGAGGTGGGGTCCCAAGAACCCCATGCTGAAAATTTGGGACAAAAACTCCCAAAAATGGCTGAGATATAAACCTAAATTGAACCCCCCCATTGAATGTCATAATAGGACTTACCGTCATTTTATCACTTTGTGGTCAACCTTTGAAGAGTGCAGATGTGTTCCCGGTCCACTGAAGATCGCTGCTCCTGACCTCTGCAGGTAAGTATGAGTGAGGGGGGTGTGGGGAGGTTGGGTGCGCAGAGGGAAGGTGCAAGTTGGGGGAAGGGGCCAGTGGCAATGACAAGGGACTGTTTTGTTGTTTTTCAGGTTAAATTAAAAAAAAAAGACATTGTGGGTCCGTTTTCTGTCTTTACAGGGAAACTGAATTTTGGCACACTGGGGTGGGCTCCCAGTGTGCCACTGTACTGGGAAATCAATGCCGACCCAGGGATTGGGCACCCCCAAGGTCAGAGGATATGTGAGGGGGGGCACATCCAACACAAGGAGTGAGCATCCTGGTGTCAGAAACATCGCAGCAGGTTTTGGCACACTGGGGTGGGCTCCCAGTGTGCCACATTAAAGGATGTCGCCAGGCGGGGGGGGTCCACCAGCGCGATTGCATCATGCTTACAGTACAAGTGCCTTCAGTCACTGAATACTCCCAGCCCATACGGAGCTTAGGCTGTGGCCTACTCCGCACGGTTGGGAGAAACTTTGGCACTGGACACAGCAATATGTGGAGGAGGTAGGCGAGGAAAGCGCCTCCTCCCACCTTTTAGGCAGGTAGCGGCAGGGTGGCGAGGCAGAGATGTAACAAAGCAAACTGCTGTTTGCTCTCCTGCCACCATGTTTATTGAAATGTTTCATCAGGAAAGGCACGTGGGAGGCATGTCATCTGTGCCACTGCATGATGAGCTTGTCTCCGATTGCAGCGGCAAGTTTGTTTCAAGTTGGTGGCACTTTGCATAATACTTGTGTCACTGCTAGCATGCTCACTAATTAGGGAATGAGGGATGTACCTTCTAAAATGTGTCCTGCATTCACCGAAACTGACACACCTCTGCATTTCTCCTACTACCACAAAATGTGCGCAAGACAACATAAAAAAAGAATGACTGTTAAAGGAAATCAAGAAAAGGAGTTACTGTTGTAACATGTTTAGGTTTCTTAAAAACAGGTCCCTTATACAGTTGAATGGGATGTATTTCCTTCCTGATTATAAAAAGAGTCTTTCAAAATTAGCCCAGTCTATTAATAAGTTAAACCAGTTCTTTACATGGGGTGCCTCTTTGTCTTTCCAGTGCTGCAGTATACATTTTTTTGCATTCATTAATGCTAGGTTTAGAAAGGAAGCCTTGTTGCTATCTGTAGTCTGGATGAAACAATTTTCAAAAATTATAATCTCTGGATCAAAGGGAAAATTAAGGCCTGAAATAAGACTAATTGTGAAACATGCCCCTCTTCAAAATGTTGTTAATTCTGGACATGTAACAAACATATGTAAGAGAGATCTAGTTGTATCACTATATCGAGGACAACCATCTCATATAGTTACATTAAATTTGTTTAACTTAGAAGGTGTATAATATGTTCTGCGAAGAATATATTGAATTACAGTTTTTCAATTTACTATTTTTTAAAATGTTGAGAGTTGTAGGTATGGGGCCAGATATTCAAAGGGGTTGCATCCGGCGCCACCGAGGTGTGCCAGTACAACCCCTGTAATGCGCCCCAGTGCGATATTGAAAGGGGGAACTTGCACAGCGCAACTCTCGATGCTCCAGGGTGCAAAGTAAATGTATGTGGTGCATATGCAGGGGGTGTGCCAATGCATATGCAGCACATCCCGATATTCAGCCCGGGATGTGCGGCACATATGCTGGCACAAACCCAGGTTGCGCCACATACAGGGGCTAAAGTTGAGCTGGAAAAAAAAAGGCTCAAAGCCTGGCCACCCACAGGCGGGCTGCTGTATTGCAGGCTGCAACACAGCACCCACCAGCCATGGGTGGCCACCTGCCCAGCAGAGACACTGTCGTCAAGCACCCACACTGCCCTGGTGGTCCATTAGGCCCTGCTTCTTCCCGCATACCTGCTTGCGAGCAGATGACAATATCCTGGTGTTCTAGTGTCCCCCCCCCGTATGCCCTATCATGGGCATTGGTAGTGATAAGCAATATCTGGTGGTCCAGTAGTCCCTCCCTCCCTCCCACTGAGGGACTCCGGCCACCAGCTCCCCCCACCCCTTCATTGGGGGTGGCTGCACCTCGCCCACATACTGCCTGGCCTCCCCCCGAATGAATGCGTGACAGTATGCTTTGTATGCCTGTTGGTGCACAGTGTGGACCAGCAGGCTCTGAACTCATACTGTACTACACAAGCACACATCACGTGAATGTGTTCATTCATATATGTGCCTGTGTGAGTACAGTATGGTCTGCAAGCCTATTGGTCCACACTGTGCAACAGGCATACAGAGCATACTGTGTCTGTCATTTGGTGGGTGGCCAGGCACTATGCAGGTGGGGTGCAGCCACCCCTAATGACGGGGGGGAGCTGGGTGGCCAGGGTCCTCAGTGGGTGGGAGGGGAGGGGGTACCACTGGACCACCAGGTGTTGCTTATAACTACCAATGCCTGCGATCGGGCATATGGGAGATGGAGGGGTGTCACTAGACCACCAGGATCTGCACCACTGCCCATGATCGGATATACAGGAGATGGGGGGCACTAGCTTACCTGGGACTCATGACAGCTACGCAGGGTGCCGGCGCATTTCGCTGAGCTGCCCTGTGCAAGGCACGCAAATGGGGCCATAATGACATGCAAATGGCCCCATTTACTCCATGCATACATTATGGCCCCATTTGCATGCCCACTTCTGAATATAACGGGAGATGTGCATGGCGTAACTACATTTGCCCTGGAGCATTCCTGGTCCTCCCTGTCTGGGGACTGCGCCAGCACATTATACATACATCAGGCGCATGCCCTTGCCATATTCAATGGAGATGCACCTTGGCACATCTCCTTTGAATATCGCCCTGTCTTGGCTCCCACACATCTCAGTTGTGCTGTGCTCCCTATTGCGCCACAGCCCGGCGCAGTTTGAATATCTCGCCCTTTATCTCTGACCACTTTTGTTCATTCAGTCATGGACCTATGTCCTTTTTACGTTCACTTGCGCGCATGCGCAAGGAACGTTTTGGAAGAGTAGCACACTTTGGAGGTGTGCCTCTCCCATTAAATCCACTGCTCAGTTGAGCAGGCGTGGTGGTCCTGCACCAATGGGTATGGGAGCTGTGTATGACAGGCGGTGGTCTTCGCTTCAAAGAAAACCACCGCTGTCCCTGAAGCTACACATCACGCCCGGCCCCCCTGCATCCGCTGCCCCCAAATCCTTGCTGCCATGCTGGAGCCCATCCAGCGTGGCAAACCTCCAGCGTTGTTTGCCGGCGGGGTGCCCAATCCCGTCGGCTCCACGGCCCCCAAGCCATCCTTCTGCCACGCTGGGAGCCCACCCCAGCGTGGCAAACGTCCCCGTTGTTTGCCGACGGAGGTGCCCAATCCCCCGTCGGCTCCTCGGCCCCCCCAGCCATCCTTGTGCCACGCTGGGAGCCCACCCCAGCATAGCAAGCGTCCCATGTCGTCAATTAAAAAAAAAAAAAAATCTGTAAAAGTAAAAGCGGTCCACGCAGTCTCTCCGCCCCCTCCCACAACCTGCACCACCCACTCGCACCCTGCCTCCCCACCCCCTCACCCCATACTTACCTCCGGGCGTGGCGGCGATCTTGGTGGACCGGGAACACGTCTGCACTCTTCAAAGCCGACTGCGAACTGAGGAAATGCCAGCAAGCTGTATAATGGGCTAGATGAGGGGGTTCAACTTTATTGCATATCTCAGGCATTTTTGGGAATTTTTGCACCAAATTTTCAACATGGGGTTTTTGGGACCCCTTCTCATGAATGATGTCACTGTCATGGCGTTATTTGGGCCCGAAGGGTGATTTCGCAGTCACTGTGTGAAATCACCCTTCAAACCAAATAACACCATGACATGACATCGAAGAAGTCCCCGCTGTATTAAAGTGGTCTAAAATCAGCGACTGTTTTCTGGCGTGCATTGCACAGTTCCTCAGCAGGCTGTAAGTTTGCGAATTTTCAATATTTTCACTCCAGATTTTCAACATTGCCATTTCGACACCTCCTTATGAGCAGTACAGCTGTCATTTTCACATCCTGCCCAAAGCGTGTTTCCGCCATATGGCGCACAATGGGGCAGTCGTTGTGCAAAATCAATGTATGGGACACATTAAGAAAATCATGGTGACACTGTTCATTAGTAGAGGTCTTAAAATGACTATGTTGAAAATTTGGTGAAAAATTCTAAAATGACTGTTTTACGATGCGTGCGTTAGCAGTTCTCATACGCTTGAGGTTCTTGAATTTTCAATATTTCCACTCCAGATTTTCAACATTGCCATTTTACCACACCTTCTTATGAGTAGTACAGCTGTCATTTTCACATCTCACCCAAAACATGTTTCCGCCCATGAGCACACAATGGCGCAGTCTGTGTCGAAATCAATGTATGGGACAAATTAAGAAAATCACAGTGACACTGTTCATGAGCAGAGGTCTTAAAATGGCTATGTTAAAATTTGGTGAAAAATTCCTAAAATGACTGTTTGTGACGTGCGATCGCAGTTCTTGCATTTCGTGCATTTCTTAATTTTCAATATTTGCACTCCAGATTTTCAATGTTGCCATTTACCACACCTTCTAATGAGCAGTATAGCTGTCATTTTCACATCCTGCCCAAAGCGTGTTTCCACCCATATAGCGCACAATGGCGCGGTCTGTCGCGAACTCAATGTATGGGACACATTAAGAGAATCACAGTGACACTGATCATGAGCAGAGGTCTTAAAATGGCTGTGTTGAAAATTTGGTGAAAAAATTCTAAAATGACTGTTTCACAGGTCTGCGTTCGCAGTTCCTCATGCGGCTACGTAAGTTTCAATTTCAATATTTTCACTCCAGATTTTCAACATTGCCATTTTACCACACCTCCTCATGAGCAGTACAGCTGTCATTTTCACATCCTGCCCAAAACATGTTTCCACCCATGTAGCGCACAATGGCAGTCCGTAATGCGAACTCAGTGTATGGGACACATTAAGGAAATCACAGTGACACTGCTCATGAGCAGAGGTCTTAAAATGGCTGTGCTGAAAATTTGGTGACAAAATTCCAAAAAGTGACTGTTTTACGAGTGTTCATTGCGCAGTTCCTATACATGCTCGTAAGTTTGCGAATTTTCAATATTTTCACTCCACATTTTCAACATTGCCATTTTACCACACCTCCTTATGAGCAGTGCAGCTGTCATTTTTCACATCTCACCCAAAACGTGTTTCTGCCCATGTAGCGCACAATGGTGCAGTCGATGTCGAAATCAATGTATGGGACACATTAAGAAAATCACAGTGTCACTGTTCATGAGCAGAGATCTTAAAATGGCTATGTTGAAAATTTGGTGAACAAATTCCTAAAATAACTGTTTTCTGGCGTGCATTGTGCAGTTCCTATACGCTTTCGTAAGTTTGCGAATTTTCAATATTTTCACTCTATATTTTCAACATTGCCATTTTACCACACCTCCTTATGAGCAGTACAGCTGTCATTTTCTACATCCTGCCCAAAATGTGTTTCCGCCCATGTAGGGCACAATGGCGCAGTCGGTGTGCGAAATCAATGTATGGGACACAGTAAGAAAATCACAGTGACACTGTTCATTAGCAGAGGTTTTAAAATGCCAATGTTGAAAATTTGGTGAAAAAATTCCTAACAATGACTGTTTTACGAGCGTGCATTGCACAGTTCCCACGCATGATTGTAGGTTTGCGAATTTTCAATATTTCCACTCCAGATTTTCAACATTGCCATTTTACCACACTTCCTTATGAGCAGTACAGCTGTCATTTTTCACATCCTGCCCAAAACGTGTTTCCGCCTATGTAGCGCACAATGGGGGTAACAAAAAGGTCATGCTGAAAATTTATTGTGCAAATACCAGCAGTCGCACAGGGCATTAGGGTAAAGCACCATACGTGCCAAACACCACTGCAAATACCTGCAAGCGAACGTTCGGCATTGACGAATGCTTGTTTCAATTAAGATAGAGTTTGTTTCAGTGGAACTTTTTTTTCTTTGCATATTTATATGTTGTTCCTATTAGTTTTTTTAACGTTATTTTATTAACTATTACATCTTCCATTGGGGATAGTCAAATTTTAGAAAAGTCACCCACTCGTTTTCTGATATAATCTCTAACCTGTAAATATGTAAGAAAGTGACTGCCTTCCAGACTCAATATTTGTTTTAGTCTAGTAAATTCCATTGGGTGCCCATTTTCATAGAGATGATACAACTGGTATACAACTTTGTTTTCCCAAATGCGAACAAAGAGATTATTTTTAATAGCTGGCATTTTGCTGATATGCTTAATATACATAAAAGAAGATACTGCCTTTTTCCACCCAATAAGCATACGAGTTTCTTGCCAAACGTTAACGGAAAGTTTTGTATTGGATAAATGCTTGCTAAGGCAATATTTGTTTTTCAGGTGCAGCTATTATACTCCGGTTAGGTTCTTTGGCTGAGAAGCTGCTGCTTCTAACTTAATCCAGCTAGGTTTATCATCTAGATCAAACCATCAAGTTATCTGTTCTATTTGAGTAGAGCAATGGTACAGTCAGAAACCTGGAATCCCAGACCTCCCCTATTAGTTGGTGTGATTAGTTTTTGTAATGTCAGTCTGGGTGTCTTATTTTACCATATACATGTCCTTGTCTTTGTTTTCAAGTAGATAAAGCGTCTTTTTGGGGATCCACATAGGCAGAACTTGGAACAAGACTAGTAATCTCAGTAAAATGTTCATCTTAATTGTATTTATTCTACCTATAAGTGTTATTCATCTGAATCTTAATAAATTCTTTGTAATAATGGTCCATAGTTTAAGTTAAATAATTCTTCTCTATTTTGTGTAATAACCACCTCAAGATATCTAAATGTGTTGTTTATTGCATTATTGATAGTTAACTGTAAGTGACAGGAGAAAAACCAGAGGAGGGATTGTAAGGCTAAGGAGGAAAGGGGGTGGAGTGTGTGGAAGGGCACCAGGAAAAAGCAGACACCCTGAACAAATACTTTTGTACAGTGTTCACACAGGAAGGGGAAGGCAAGAGCCCACAGATAAGCGTCGGGGCATTGATGGTAGGGAGGTGGACACTAGTCCATTTACAGAGAAGAGAGTCCAAAAGGAACTCACAAATCTGAAAGTGGACAAGGCAATGGGGCCAAATGGGATACATTCAAGGATATTGAAGGAGCTGAGAGAGGTGCTGGCTGCACCTCTGACAGTCCTATTCAGCCACTCACTGGAGACGGGAGTGGTTCTGGAGGACTGGAGGAGGGCAGATGTAGTCCCACTTCACAAAAATGGAAGTAAAGAGGAATCTGGCAATTACAGATCAGTCAGCCTGACTTCATTGCTGGGGAAATTAATGGAATCACTACTGAAGGAAAGGATTGTGGAATGCCTTGAACCCAGTGGCTTACAAGATCCGAAGCAGCAGGAATTCACTGGGGGGAGGTCATGCCAAAGAAACCTGATAGATTTCCTTGACTGGGTGACCAGGGAAGTGAATCAGGGTGGAGCAGTGGATGCAGCCTACCTAGATTTCAGAAAGGCCTTCAACATTGTTCCACATTGGAGAGTGGTAAGCAAGCTGGGCAGCCTAGGAGTGGGTCAAAAGATGGTAAATTGGGTAAGAAATTGGTGGGGGGATAGGAGACAGAGGGTGGTGGTAAATGGAGTTCACTCTGAGGAAGGGAGGGTGAACAGCAGGGTGGCACAAGGATCAGTACTGGAACCGGTCCTCCTTAATGTCTTTATTAGTAATGTTGCAGTGGGATTAGAAGGGATTACACTAAGATCTGCAATAGGGTGGAAAAAATAAAGAGGGATCAAAGGAAGCTTGAGGAGTGGTCAAGAGTGTGACAACTAAATTTCAATGCGCAGAAATGCAAAATCATGCCGGCTGGCCTGGTGGCACTAAGGGTTGAGGTGCTGGATGCCACACCTCACACCATGCCAGTAACCTGGGTTTGGGAACAGACCTGAGTCATCAGGGGTTGGCTGGGGGGGGGGGAGTGGGATTCAGCAGTCATGAGGCAACTCTCCCCTCCTGGGGAGGGACATTGCCACCCCTGCCATATGACTACCACCGGGTGGAGGTCTGGTGGGAATGTCGAGTGGGAAAGCGGTACGACGGGAGGGTGTTGCAGGAGCGCAGCATGTCCCTCCATGAACATGCATGCATCTGCAATGGGGGCAGGGAGAAAACAGAGCTGGCAGGCTCCATGACAAACTCAGCTACATTCCTGGAGATTGGGATGCTGACTGGGCTGGATGTGAGCCAGCGAGCCACCTGGGGGGGGGGCCCTTCTTGCCAACTCCCCAAAATTGGGATAAAAAGCTATATGAAAAAAAGTGAAGTGCAAAAGCATGCACTGGGGGCACAGAAACATGGGGCAGGAGTGTAAAATGGGTGGAGTGGTACTGGCATTGACCAAACAAGAACGAGACCTGGGGTAGTCATATTTGATGACCTAAAAGTGTCCAAACAGTGTGACAAGGCAGTTGGGAGAGCCAGTGGGATGCTAGGGTGCATAGAAAGGGGTATCATCAGCAGAAAGAGGGACGTGGTGAGGTAATACCTCTGTTTAAATCACTGTTAAGACCACACTTAGAGTACTGTGTCCAGTTCTGGAGGCCACATCTCAGGAAGGACATAGACAGAGTTGATGTGGTCCAGAAGAGAGCAACTAAAATGGTGCAGGGTCTGCATCAAAAGCCCAATGAAGAGAGTCTGAAGGACCTCAATATGTATACCCCGCAGTGAAGAAGAGAGAGAGGGTGGATATGCTAGACTTTCAAATACCTCATGGGTATAAATAAGGTTCAAGAAGGAAGCCTTTTTCAGAATAAAAGATGCTCAAGAACAAGGAGGCATGCTATGAATCTGGGGGGTAGACTCAGGGAGATGTAAGGAAGTATTTCTTCACAGAAGGAGTAGAGGATGCTTGGAACAGTCTCCCAGCAGAGGTGGTGGGGGCAAAAACTGTAACAGGATTCAAGAAGACATGGCATAGACAAAAAGGAACCTTAGTGGCAGGGAAAGGGAGTAAAGCCAAAGATCAAGTAGAGTCCACGATATTACAGTAGGTAAGGAAAATGGGCAGACTAGGTTGACCAAGCAGTTATCTGCTGTCAAACTCTAAACTGCTAAGTTTCTGTTTGACTGAAAATCTTGGGTAGGAAAATCCTCATGTGTTGGTAGAATGTCTGTTTTAGTGTGAGTAATTTTATATCCAGAAACTTCAGAAAAGCTAGAAATTACAGTAAACAATGGTTTTATAGATGTTGACATTACTTAGGTAGATTATTGCAAAATCTATGTACAATGAAATAATATGGTATGCTCCCCGATATTCTATACCCTCCATTTCTCTATTCTGCCTCATAGCCTGAGCAAATGGCTGTATGAAAACTACAAAAAGAAGAGGGGAGAGGAAACAGCCCTGCCTCGTGCCCCTTTTGAGATCAATGTAAGGGGTTAATTGAGTATTTGTTCTAATTTGTGCTTTTGGTGTATTTTTTGTATATTAATTTAATTACATACTAACATACTAAAGAAGCCAGCAGAATAGGCCAAATGGTCTGTCTTGTCTGCTCAAAAGCCAGCAACCTAATGGCTGCTTGCCTTACCACCCCCAAAGCGCCCAAGAGGGTCTTCTTTAGTTTCAGTTTCCCCCTGTACCTGTCCCACCCCCTCTTGAATCCCTCCACTGTGCCCTCATCCACCAGCCTGCCAGGCATCGCATTCCATGGCTCCACCACCCTCTCGGTGAAAAAATGTTTCCTACGCTCCCCCTTGTAGTTTCCCCCCTCCAGCTTCTACTCATGGCCCCGGTTGTTTTCCCCTTCTTTAGCCTAAAACGCCCCTTGGTTCCACTCCTGGTTATTCCTTTTACATTCTTGAAAACCTCTATCATATCTCCACTGTCCCTCCTCTCCTCCAGTGAGTAAAGCCCAAGCTCGTCCAGTCTCTCCTCATAAGGCTTCCCCTCTATGCCCTGAATCATCCTGGTCACTCTCCTCAGGGCTCTCTCCAGCACCGCTATGTCATTCTTCAGATGAGGTCTCCAAAACTGTACACAGTACTCAAGCTGTGGCCTGACCAAGGCATTATACAGTGGGAGGATCACCTCCCTCCTTCTGGATGTAAATCCCCTGGCTATGCAGCCCAATATCCTGTTACCTTTGGCTGCAGTTCTTCATCTTTCAGAGTTATTCATTGTGACATCTATCACCACCCCTAAATCCCTTTCTCCCAATGTGACTTGCAGTGTGACCCCCTCCAGGGTGTATTCATGGCCCGGGTGTTTTACCCCCAATGTAGTACCTTACATTTCCCAGCATTAAATTTCAGTCCCCACCTCCTTGACCACCCCTCCAGGGTATCCAGATACCCCTGGATTAGCTCCCTCACTTCTTCACAATCCACCAGAGCTCCCAGTTTGGAATTATCCGAAAAGAGACTCAACCTATTCCTAATCCCCCTCCCTATATCCGAGACATAGGCATTGAACAATAGCGGCCCCAATACCGAACCCTGAGGGACCCCACTGATTACCTTCCTTGGAGAGGAGAAAATCCCACCCACCATTACCCTCTGTAAATGCCCCGAGAGCCAATTTTCAACCCAATTGAGCTCCTGCCCTCTCACCCCATCTCCCCCAGCTTTTTTATCAGCCCATAATGTGGTACTGAATCAAATGCCTTGCTGAAATCTAGGTATAGGACGTCCACTGGCCTATGTCTGTCCAAGGCCCCCGTCACCCAGTCATAAAACTCTACAAGATTGGACTGACATGATCTCCCTGGAATGAAGCCATACTGTTTATCATCCTGGTGTCCTAACCATTCCAGCTGCCTCCCAGTCCTCTCCTTGATAAAGCCCTCCATAACTTTGCCTACCACAGACGTTAGGCTAACAGGCCTATAATTCCCCATCTCTTCTCTAGACCCCCCTTCATGAATAGGCACTACATAAGCCACCCTCCAGTCATGGGGCACCCATCCTGTCTGCAAAGAGATATTAAAGAGTGCAGCCAGTGGAGCTGCCAGCTCCTCCGCCAATTCCTTCACAACCCTCGGATGTAGCCCCTCTGGCCCCGGCGCCTTATCAGTCTTTAACTTCTGAAGGGCCTCTCTCACCCTATCTACTGTGATTTCTTCCCCCCATTTATCGCCCTCACTCAACTTCCCCACCCCTTCTGGGTCTGGTCCTATCTTTACCCTAGCCTCATTTCGTCCACTGGCCTCAGACCAACTTCTCACCTTAGCTGAATGCTTTTTCTTAATATCAGCCTGCAGGGATCCCCAGTCCCCAACTAAAAAGATTGAGGCAAAGTACTCATTTAGCACCTCTGCCTGTTCTCCTGCTTCCTGAGCCCATCCTCCCATAATTTTTACCCTATTGATCTGCATCCTCTCTTTTCGCTTTTCTTTTATATGTATCTATAGAATCCCTTCTCCCCCCCTGTGGATATCCCTAGCCAGGTTTTGCTCCATCCCTGATTTGGTTCCCCTCACCACTCTGGTGACCCTCCTGGTCACTATTTCATACTCTTCTCACTCCTTGTCTCCCCTTTAGCATTTAAAACGTACATAAGCGGCCTTTTTATCCCTCACTGCTTCCTGCACCTCCCTAGTCCACCAACATGGCTTACTGGTTCTACCATGCTTTCGCCTTAATTTTGTACAGTACTTAGTAGCCTCCTGTACCCCTTTTTTAATGGTCTCCCACAGTCTTCCAGCATCCATGTCCATCCTAATATTGTCCAACCTCTCTCTTAGAATCCTACCCATGCTCACGAATTCTGCTCCCCTAAAGTCTACGACTCCTGTGTTAGTACGGTTTTTCTCACCCCCTATATACAGCAGAAACCAGACTGTGGCGTGGTCTCCACCCGCCAGTGAAGTGCACACCTCCAGGCCTCTTATCTGATCACTGTCCGCTAGGACAACATCCAATATCCACCCCTCTCTAGTAGGTTCCCGCACTTGTTGAACCAGGAAAGCATCCTGAAAAACGTCCATCAGTCACTGTTCCCCGGCTACAGAGGATGTCATGGTATCAGTCCACTCCTGGCATATTAAGGTCTCCTATGATCACCACCCTACCCTTACCAAGGTCACAATGACCTTTGATGTTCTCAACCGGTTTATTCTCCAGAGCTTCCTCAATTGCGGGGGGCCAATATACCACCCCTATTTTCAATTTTTTTCCTCCCCACGTTTTTAAGGTTACCCAAATCGCTTCTACTTCTCCTTCAGCCTCCTCCACTCCACTAACCATAACATCATTTCTGACTATCAGTGTAACCCCTTCCCCTCTTCCCACTCCCCTGTCTTTCCTGAATATCTTATAGCCCTCCAAATTTAGGTCCCAATCATTTCTCTGGATGGCCCATGTCTCTGTAATTGCCGCCATGTCCGCTGGTCCTTCAGCCAGCATAGTTTGTAACTCTGGCATTTTATTGCTCATGCTCCTGGCATTAATCAGTACTGTCCTCCACCCCGACCCCTCCTTCATATCTAATCTCCCCAGCCTTGCGCCATCCTTATTCTGCACAATTTTCCTTAGGATTGCATCACAATCCCCCTCACTCTTCAATTGCCCTAGACCTGGACCCACAAACAGCTTCTTTGAGGCCAGTCTTTCATTTGACCCTTCCCCTTACAAGTTTAATTAGACTGCAATTTTTTTTTCCTACCCAAATTTCTCCAAGACAAGAAAAAGAAAATCTAAATTTACTCTGTCAAGTGCCTTTTCTGCGTCTAGGGTGATTATGGCTACATTCTGAGATGTAAAACACTTCATCGGGTTAAGAGTTCTCCTAATATTGTCTATTAATTTTCTGTTTTTAATTAAACCAGCCTGGTCCAGATGGATGTATGATTTTAGTTAAGTCTTTTGACTAATATCTTTGTAAATATTTTAGTCTGTATTTAACAGAGAAATAGGTAGGAACCACATTTCTCGACGGGTTTATCCAGTTTTAATATTGGGGTGACTGAGGCCTCATCAAAAGTGGGAGGAAGTTTATTCTCCTTAAGAAAGTTATTAAACCTGGCCCAGTGGCATGGAGAGCTGAGGCATTCATGTCTTAATTCCTGCCATGCCAACAACCCATGTTTACGGTGCAAGCGGGCTGCCGGGGGTCAGCTGGGGAAGGAGAGGATCAAGCATCTGAAGGACTGCTTTCCTCTCCCAGGGAGGGTAGGACAAGCACTCCTGCCAAATGACTGCCCCTGGGTAGAGGCCTGAGTGTAGTGCAGGTCTGTTAGGTGCCTGGGAAGGGAGGGTACTGCAGGACTTCCACGAACGTGTGCGTGCCTCCAGGTATGCACATCTGGCATGTGCACCTCAGCAATGGGGATGTGGAGAAAAACTGGAGGAAAAATTCCCTGCCTGCGGGTGATGATTGACTCTGCTCAGGCTCCACACTCGGTGACCAGGTAAGTTGAGGTAAGTCTGGGTGATAGTGGGGTGAAGGGGCTGGGGGGGGGAGCGGTCGGAAGGGGGCAGCCAGGGTGACAGGAACACAAAAACCTACATGGAAAAAAAAAGAAAGTTATTAAATAAGTTATATAATAGGGGCTACAACTCTTCTTTTAAAATGTTTAAAGAATTCCCCAGTGTAGCCATCTGGTCAAGGGGATTTACTGTTAGGTAGCTCCATGGTGGCATCTAATATTTCCTGCTCGCTAAATTCCTTGTGCCCGATTCTCAAAGAGCCCTTAGAATGAAGCAAGCTGCCACCAAAGGCTGCTTGTATAAAAGTCAGGTGCACCAGGGACCCTGTGCCTGACTGTCTATTGGGCAAAGTCCTGGTGGCAAAGTCCCATGGCTTGTGGCAACCCTGGCAATGCGCCAAACAGAGGGTGCATCCTGCGGGTCTGCTGCAAACTGTGGGGTGGCTGTGCTCTGTAGCTAGCAGCCTCCTTCCCAATCCCCGATATGACCCCTTTTTCGATATATTAAGTCTACCCTCATCTCTGGTTGATTTGCATCCCCTTCCCGATCCATGATGTGTCCCTGTTTTATCCTATAATAATTCCACCCCATCCGTGGTTGATTTGCGTCCCCCCTTCCTAATCCCCACTGTGTCCCCATTTTATAATATATGATAATGGCCCCTTCTCTGGTGGTTTGGTGGCCCTCCACCTCAACAGGTAGTGCCCACCACCCCACTCTCCCACCCCAAATGAGAAGAGCTGGCACCGGCACAACCCTTCTCTCACCTCCATGGCTGGTGCCAACTCAGCTGTCACTGAGTGGTAATGTAAAGTGTATGTGCATTGAGGTCATTATCATAAACAATAAAACAGGGACACATGGGGACTGGGGAGGGGGACACAAATTAATCAGGGACAAGGGCAGAATTATTATATTATAAAATGAGAACACATTGGGGATCAGGGAGGGGGGCCACTATACCACCAGGAAAGGTAAAATTAAGCATATTAATCCCACTGGCAACTTCGGGGCTCAGGGAGGGGGGCACTAAACCACCAGGGATGGAGGATATATTTATTTTGTAATGGGTGACATTGGGGCTGGGGAGGGGGACAGTGGCACATTGCTGCAATGGTCAACTCTTCCAGGGGAGATGTATTTAAGTACCCTTAGACCAGCCCTGGCTGGTCTTTTGTTCCTGTACAAATCACGGTTGGCGCACAATTGAATGGCTGTGATGGCTGATCTTTGCCAGCAAGCCCTTCCCCAGACAGTGTTTCTTCTCCAAGGAGCCCTGTTTTGAAATCAGCAGATTTTGTCCGACTCGGATGCTGAAGGACCTCCTACACACCACCACAACAGACAATCAGCCGGTCTGCACAAGCATATCAGGATACTAGCATCAGGTGGTCCTCTGCATGAATGATCATCGCACAGAGGACAACGAGGGAGTCTGCCAGGAGGAAGTCAGCCAGCAGAGGCAGGGAGGAACAGGAACCAAGGGTAGAGAAGGTAGAGGATTTGAGCAGCCAACAGGGGGCTTTGTCAGAGAGTGAGCAAGATAGTTTAGAAACAGCAACAGCTGCGAGTGGTGAAAAGGTGGTTCCGGAGGGTAGTTTTAAAGCAAGAGATTGTGGGGGTGTCTGAGATACTGGCAGGGAGGGAATTGTACCAAGAAGGGGCACGGTAGTGGAAAGCCTGTTGTCCATGAGAGGTCCTTGCCCTAGGTACCTTCAACTTGGTTTTACAGGAGGACCGTGTTGAAGCTAGTGAATTAACATGGTGGATAATGGCAGTCAAACCAGGAGGAGAGAGCCCAAGGAGAGTTTTTTTGTAAGGATGCAGGTTTGATATCTAAGACGTTTGTCAAGATTGAGCAGATTAGCCTGGGAGTAAAGATGGCAGGTATGTGTAAGTCTAGGAGCACCTAAGATTAGTCGACAGGCCTTATTTAAGGTGAGGCGGATTTTGTTTAGTGAGGTCTGGTCAGCAGCCCCGTAGACTGGTAAGCCATAGTCAACAAGTGACAGAATGGAGGATATAACTGCGAGTCGGAGGGCATCGGGGCGGAGACAGTGTTTGTGGCGGTAAAGGATTCACAACCTAATATTGGTGGTGGAGGCTAAGGCGGAGATATGGGAATGGAATGTGAGGGCAGGGTCAAAGGTTATCCCAAGGTATTTGTATGTGTAAACTTGTTCGAGTGGGAACATAGAGCTGGCGAAGACTTGAAGTTGGAAATTACTAGCTTTGTTTTAGGGGTGGGAGTAGATCATAGATTTGGTCTTTTTAAGATTGATAACCAGTCTATGTTCTTTAAACCAGGCTTCCACGTCTTTATAGGATAATTGCAGGGAATCTTGACGGTGGTGGAGTTACGGTCAGAAGCGAAGATAACAGCATCATCTGCATAAAGGAGGAGTTTACCAGTACAGGCACCTGGCAGGGTGTTGAGATGAAGGGAAAAGAGCAGGGGCCCAAGAATAGAGCCCTGGGGAACCCCAGATCGGATAGGGCAAAGGTCAGAAAGGGTGCCATTGATTTTTACATGCTGGGACCGGGCAGACAGATAGCTGGAGCACCATGAGACAGGTCCTGCAGCAAAGCCAACATGGCTGAGTGCATCCAGCAGGAGAGGATGGGATATGGTGTCAAAGGCTTTTGACAGATCGATGAACACCGCACCAGCAAGAAAGCCTGAGTCCAGGGAGGAATGGAGGAAGTTAGAAAGCTCGATGAGGGCGGAATTGGTGCTCTGCCCAGCACGGAAGCCATGTTGTTCAGGGCAGAGGATACTGTATTTGGTAAGAAACTCAGATATTTTGGAGGATACTGCTTTCTCTAAGGCTTTTGAGAGTGGTGAGAGGATTGAGATGGGATGATAATTACCGGAAAGGGCCCTATCTCCACCCTTATGTATGGGAGTGACCGTGGTAATTTTCCAGGCTGATGGAAATTGCCCTAGACAGAGTGATTTGTTGAAGAGGCTAGTGATTGGGGCGATGACCTGGTCCAATGCCAGGCTGAGGAGTCTGGGGTCCAAGGAGTCACTGCCAGTGGTGTTGCTTCTTAGGGCCTTGGTCAGATACGGTCTGACTTCATTGACAGTAACCCGGTAGAAGTGGAAAGATGCGTGCGAGGGAGCAGGGTCAGGAGAGTGAGGGGGAGGTCAAAAAAGTTGCTAGGGAGTACAGAGCTAAGGTCAGTAAAGGATTTATTGAGATTGTTAGCAATGAGGGTAGGATCAGTAGAGATAATACCCTCAATATTGATTTGGTAAGGTGGAGGAGAGCGTGTTCCACCATTTAGTTGTTTGATGTTATCCCAGAAAGTTCTAGCATTCCCCCAGGATGAGGTGAGTGAGGCCCGATAATGATCAGCCTTTGCTTTGCATATGGCTCAGGTGCATTTATTTCGGGCAGCAGCATAAGCCTGTCTGTCGGCAGGGTGGCCAGTTTCCGTGGCTAGGTGCCACAGGTTATCCCTGTGCCTAAGGAGTTGGAGTAGGGAAGGAGTGACCCAGGGAGTATGGCGTACCTTGGAGTGGAGTTTGGTTAGGGGTGCGAAGATATCACAAGCTTTGTTAAACATTAAGGTGAAGAAGGCCAGGGCCAAATCAAGGTTGGGGGCGGTCTCAGTGGGAGACCAGTCAACTTGGGCTAGAAGTTGCTTCAGGCCTCTCAGCCCACCTGGTCGCAACCGCCGCCGTAGGGTGGCCTGTGAAGTGGGTTTGGTTAGGGATGTAATTCAACGGAAAAGAATAGGGGAGTGGTCACTGATTCCATCCAGAAGGACATGTAGATTGCAAACTTGGTTAGGTCAGTTGGTGAGGACTACATCCAGAAGAGTGCTCGACCCCATTGTGGGGTTCACTCTTGTTGGTTGGGTAACAAGTTGCGTTAGGTCAATAGCAGTAAAGGAGTCACAGGTGGAGGAGGATGCGGGGTTAAGCCAGTTGATGTTTAGATCACCCATGAGAATATGCTCAGGGGAATGTGGTAGAGAGGTGAGATACTCTATTAGAGGGACCAGGGCCTGAGTTTGATTTTTGGGGAATATAGGCGGAGGTTAGAAAGGGGCCTTTAGAAGGGTCGGGGGTAGCTTTAGGGTAAGGACCTGGGCCCTAAGGTTAGAGGACAGGGGTTGGGAGGGCTACACCAAGAAGGAGTCTTTGATATAATAGTACAGCCTCACCTCGTCTCCTACACTGTCTCTCGAAAGAGGGAGTAGCCAGGAGTGAGACAAGGGAGTCAGGGTAGAGTCAGATAGCCAGGTTTCGCTAGGGAGATGATGTCAGGTTTGTGGACAGTGACCCAACATTGAGCGAGTCAAATTTCTTCAGGAGACTGCAGATATTCATAGAAGCAATAAGGAGCCCAGGGGATCTAGTCAAGGAGTTAGTGTGGGTTGGGCCAGGGTTGGGATGTATGTTCCCTGACAAGAGTAGGAGGAGAAGTACAGTCCCGATCGGGGGGTGTGGAAGGCATTTTTGCATCGAGCGAGGTAGTAGGAGTGGGAGAGCTTAGAGACACAAGGGGTGGGCAAAGAGGTACAGGATGGGCAGGCTAGTACAATAAGTTGCCTGTAGGCGTAAAGGGGGGAAGGTAGGTGGGGACTGGGGGGAGGGTGTGATAGGTTGAGGAGCAAGGAGATAGTAGAGAAGGAGGGAGGCGACTCTGGGGCCCCAGAGTAGGGGACCTGTGGCACCATGGGGACACCTGGGTTAGATGGAGGCCACGTGAGAAGAAGGAGGAGGGAGAGGCATGACAAGAGAAGGTGGGCAGTCATCTTAGGATGGGTCTGCAGATAACAGTAATGAGATGGGTAGAAGACGGTGAAAGGTCTACCCATAAGTGTAGTTGCCACCTTGGTACAGTGGTAGAGCCCCTGCCTCAAGTGCACAGGGCACCAGGTTCAAAGCTTGTCTAGGGTGACAGAAAAGGTCCCAGGACAGTAGTTGCAGCAGCAGGGTGCAGGGTTCAGAGCCTGCAGTAGCACTCAGAAAATATTTTAGCAGACTATGAGGGTTAGAGGCTTTTAGAGTCTTAAAACCTATCACAAACAATAGTCTGACGTGATAGCTGAGTGAAATAGCAAGGGTGCAGGGTTCAATGCCTGCAGTGGCACCAAGAGAGAAATGGTGAAATATTTTGGCAGACTAGGGGGTCAGAGACTATGAAAGTCTTAGAAAGTAAGGATAAGATAGCCAGATACAATGGTTAAGTGGTAGAGCTGCTGACTCTGATAGCAAGTGTACTGGGTTTGAGAACAGCAGCAGGACAGAGGATAGGTATTTTTGTTTCTAAGAAGGAAGGGTTAAAACCTTGAAATTAGAGGTAGATATTGGCCTGGTTCGTTGGCTTGGTGGTTGGGCTGCAGATTTTGGAGTAAGGAGTACAAGGTTTGAGGCTTGCAAGGGGCCTAGTGGTGGGCTGAAGGGAAGGAGTGAGGAAAGAAGACAGCAGAAAGGATTAGGAGGGAACTGCAGAGACCTCTAGTGGACAGGGATTGCAATAGTTGCTAGAAAGGAGTGGAGAGTAGTTAATGGTGCCAGAGTGGAAAGTGCAGCAACCCCTAGTGGTCGGAGTGTATAAGCTGCAAATGGGAAAGTGGACACTTACTAAAATGATGGGTAGGTCATGTGATGGGACACGTGACCTGCCAGCAGCAATAAATGAAGCGCCACTGGTGGGTGGCTGGGGCGGGCGGATGGGAAGAGCTACACAACAGGCAGGCTGTAGTGCAGGAGGCTGTACCTCTTAAAGGCTCTAGCAATCCCCCAAGTTCAGGCTCCGCTGCTGGGCAGTGTTGGGTTAGCTATTTATCCTTTGTATACTGGGCTCTGTTTGCACTATTCAAGTGGGTATATTGTACTTACCTAGTACTATTTGAGCTTCTATTCAGTTGTGATTTATAAACAGCCTATGATACTGGATATAGCCAACACCCTCTTTGGGGTATGCCTGTTTTCTATGTAACTTATGGCATTTGCTGTCTACAAGATCCTGGTATATTACTGGTGTATTTAATGATTAGGCTCTGAGCATATAATATAAATTGTAAGTGCTACTCTCTAGTCTTAGACACCTACTCTGCCTGTTGTTCTATGATCTACATTCTCTAATGCTAGGCTTCTAGCTTTGGTTAAATAGCTATACGCTTAGTCTTGGAGCCAGGCATATAGATACTGTACTAGTAAGATAATTTGACCTGAGCTGTTATTATTTACCTACTGTTTGCTAGTCACTAGTCTCCATTCAACTCCCTGTGGTAATTCCCCTCATGGCTACTCCTTCCAGTATCCCTCCCTGCAACCATCCACCTTCATTTGTCTGGGCACTGGGTTTATTTGGTACCTGCTGTAGTCCAAGGTACCCCTGCTACCGTGATGCCCTATGGCCTTACTTTGGCATTCTCCTAAATCAATCTCTTGCTCTGAGTAGATCAGGTGCTGCTCACAACCGAAGTGCCCTGGTCAAATGATGGGCAATCCCACCCTCCCCCCTTACTGGTCTCTTCCTTCTGTAGCATTCATAAATGACCCCTTCCGCTTGATAACCTATGGTCTATCTCAGGAGGATAATTGCTACAACATTTTCTATCCCAGTTCATCCCTCAGAAGGAAATGTTCCTTGATCAATCTGACCAACTCCTCAAATATCTCGCAATACTAATACTGATGTTGTCTGGGAGCATAGAGCTAAATTTTGGCCCCTCCCCTCTAATTATAGACTCTCTTCTCCATCTGACCAGTGTTGGACTAGAATCAAAGGCCTCAAGCTGGTCCATGTGAACATCAGTAGTCTAAGGCCTAAAATGCATGAACGCGAAAGCTGGGTTGCTATTTTCGGACCTGATGTGATTGCTATATCAGAGACTTGGCTTGAGCCTCAAGAGCTCCCACATGAAGTGGACCTCTCAGGTTTCAATGCCTTCAAGAAGGATAGGGTTAGCAAGAAAGGGGGTGGAGTCCTTATCTGTGTTAACGCTACTATTAGTGCCTCCATCACTGATATACCCTGCCTGGACGACACAGGAAGTGAAAATGTGTTTATTAAGAGCCTACTTGGTAACACAAAACCACTATATCTGGGTTGTGTTTACATTCCACCCTTGCACTGCAATCTCTGCCTTAGATTCCCTTACCAAGGTGCTTACCAAGCACTTGCCTGGTGAAATAATCATACTTGGTGACTTCAACCAAATCTGGACTTCAGATACTGAAGCTGGATTGCAGGCCCTCCTCCTTGATGCTAACCTCACATAAGTTATAAATGACCCCCATCAGGCTCAACATCAAATCTGGGAACCATACCCTCCTTGATTGGGCAATAGTAACTAATCCTACTAGAATCCGGGCTGCGGGAATCTTTTTGGACTCCTTAAGTGACCACTTGCCTATCTTCTGCATATGGAAGAATAATCTTCCCTGACTCCCTCTGCGAACCTTTATGGCTAGGGATCATTCAAAATAGACACCGTAGTCCTTCATTTCCACACTTTCTGACATTAACTGGTACCCTATTGTAGATCTCCCAAGCATAAACAAGGCCCTTGAATACTTTGCTAACAATTTCCTCTCAGTAGCCAACCTACATGTCCCCTTTAGGAAGCTTCAAGTGAAGGATAAATGTCACAAATGGCTTAACCCTGAGCTAAAAAAATTAATGGCTCCTAGAGAGAAGGCCTGTGGGCTCTTTAAAAAAACAGTTCCCTGAAGGCTGACAGGGAGAAGTAAAGGGATCTAAGAAATACATATGGCTGGGAATATTGCTCTAAAGATCTTACAAACTGGTAACTGAATTAAAAGCTCTGTCAACTGATTTTTTTTAAAATAACAAAGTTAAGTTCGTACATCTTGTTTCATAACTCTAAACATTAGCTGTCTGTCAGAGTTTTGTGCTTCACAATGTATATATTTAGTATTGTACTTGTGCTTCATTCCCCAATTCTGAGTGAGTGCTGTGCTACCAGTTAAAATGTTCCAGTATACCTCTTTTTCAGACTTGAAAGAGTAAAAAGGTGCTAAAGCACCAAAATACACTATTTAGAGGTCTACAAGGAAAATATCTAGTAGATCCTATAAGGTTCAGGCTGCAGATTAACTCTTTGCTAAAGGGAAGTTCCAACACTCCAGGCGGTACAATTGAGGCCAACAACCAGGTTGTTAATGACCCCTTTACAATCTCCAATACCTTCAACTTCTTCTTTATGGACCAAAGTACAAACCCAAGCCACCCTGCTTCCCTTCAACTCCCAGTACTCAGGTGTAACTGGAAACTGCCTTCCTAAGTTTCACCTTCGACTGGTCAGGATGAAGATGGTACTAGCCCTGTTGAAATGGATAAAAACAGATGGCTGTTCAAGTTCTGGTAAGCTGGAACCAAAACTTCTTAAAGCAGCTGCCTCTGCGATTGCCCACTTGCTTACCTTGCTACTAAATACGTCCTTTCAGGGAGTGATTATCCCTAACAAATGGAAAGTGACTGTGGTGGTGCCTGTTCATAAGGGAGGACTATGTGAGCCTGTTGAGAATTATTGGCCTATATCTATCCTCAGTCCATTGGAAAAGGTACAAGAGAGGCTGGTACATAACCAGCTGCAGGAATACCTTGAACAGTACTATTTGCTCTCTGACAAGCAACATGGCTTTAGAAAATACCATGATATGGACACATCACTTGTAAAATTCACAGCTGATACATTGAGGGCCTTGGACAAAGGGTCATGGACAGGACCCATCTTCACTGACCTTATCAAAGCATTTGATTTGGTCAACCACGGTATGTTCCTTAATAGACTATCTCTTTTGGGATTAGACAGCCACTAACTCACTTGGTTTTCTAACTACCTTACAAATAGGTCACAGGAGGTTAAATGGAAAGGGGCTTATTCAAGTCACCTTATCATCACTGATGTGGTTCCCCAGGGCTCCATACTAGGCCTATTACTCTTTTCCACAATAATTAATGATATGGGAAAAAGTTGTAATGATGGGAACCTTCTGTTATGTACTGACGATGCAATACCATATTGGAGTGCTGCTGATGTTAGTACAGTCATTTCTAGGTTCTCTGCTAATTTAAATGTGCTTGAAAAGTAGTTTGCTACCAACATGTTGTTTATGAATGAAAGAAAAACCAAGGTTGTCTTATTTGGACCTAAACACCTGGGCACAACTAGACAACACCTGCTAACCCTATCCACCTCATCCAGCATGCTGACTGAGGTAATTGACAAGGTAAAATGTCTTGGTGTTTACACTGACCAAGAACTCATGTTCAAACCTCATGTGGACCACATCACAAAAAACATCCACCAGAAACCTGGCAATACTGTACTGATTGGGTAACTCTCTGGCTACTGCGTCCAGGCTCGCCATAGCAAATGGTACCTTACTCCCTACACTGCTGAATGGTGCCGCTGTATTTCAGTTTCTCAGGAACTTTGAGACTGACAAACTGACTGTCTTGTATAACAAGATTAGTTGTTTTGCATCCTGGGTCTCCCCCAAGGAGGCACCACTGTGAGGTTCTTTCCTTGCTGAGTTTGCCTGCCCTGGAAGACAGGATGGTTTATTTCCTCCTTTGCCTCACCTTCATGCTGACCAAGATCCACCCCTGAAGCCTTAATGGTCTTCTAACCCCTAAACCCTTGAGGCGATCACTGCATTCCTCAAACTGCTACTTACTTGAAATCCCCAGAGTGCAGAGCAACTTGGACAAAAGATCCTTCACTCACTCTGCACCATATTATTGGAACTCCTTTCCTAATATGTTACTTAACTCCACCTATCTTGGAGGCTTTAACAAAGGGCTAAAAACCTACCCTTTAGAGCATTGTGAATGCAACTGTTACCACTGATCCTCCCTTACCCAGTGTAATCTATCTCAGCCACCCCCACAGTGTTTTATATGATGTATGGGTTATTATCTGCTGGAGTAATATTGCTTCTCCCTTTTATTTTGCATACCATGACCATTGATTCTATCTCACACATATTGTCCTATTGATGAGTTATGGTCTTTTATAGATTCTTGTGTAGTATACTGTATGTAACTAAATCCCCCTGTCTTTGACCATAGTTGCACTTTTTACAATTTCCTGTTCTTGTACTTGCTTGTAAAAGGTGCTTGTAACTAATTCTGGATTGCCCCTGAAAAAGGGACCCATGGTCTCAGTGGGCCTACCCTGTTACCAAAATCCCATAAATAAATAAATAATGATGCAGGTGGTATCGCAGTTGCTCTGCTACCTACAGAAATCGAGGGGCCTTGAAAGTTAAGCATTAAAATATAAAAAAAATCAGATAACTTTAACTTTTTTCCCTGAAAGAAATGTTTGGTATTGAATGGTTTAAATTTTGAATGTGATGTGAATTTTTGAGAGATGAGAACGCCAAGACAGTCTATCGTTTCACATGTAAGGATGTACCTGCATATTAGGGGTTTATGTTTCAAGTCTGAAAAAGAGGTATACTGGAACTTTTTAACTGGTAGCACAGCACTCACTCAGAATTGGGGAATGAAGTGCAAGTACGATACTAAATATATACATTGTGAAGCACGAAACTCTGACAGGCAGCTAATGTTTAGAGTTATGAAACAAGATGTGCGAACCTAACTTTGTTATTTAAAAAAAAAATCAGTTGACAGAGCTTTTAATTCAGTTACCAGTTTGTAAGATCTTTAGAGCAATTTTCCCAGCCATATGCATTTATGTTGCACTCATTGTACTACAGTACGTACTGTAATCAGCTGTAAGAGTCTTTGAGCAATATTCCCAGCTCTATGACAGAGGTCCCCTGCCCTCATCTCGATGGCCCCAAACTCATCCATAAAATCTTCAACCTCCTGACCCTGCTGGACTAGCATAGAATCATCTATCTGCAGTTGTGGAAACTGACTGTCTACGCCTCAACATATCTATATATTTCTGCATATATTTGTATTTTATATTTTGTATTGTTCTCCTTTTAACTGTTGTTACCCTCGTGATTCATGCATGTACCATCTGCATTTATCTGTAGTTGTGCATTGCCTTGGAATATCTCTACTCCCCGGGTCATCCCTGAAAAAGGGACATGACTGTCTCAGTGGACCCACCCGGTTATCAAAATTCAAATAAATAAATAAATAAATTACTTAACCAGCACTGCATTTTACATTCTGAGCTTTATAACGCATATAAAATTCCATTTAATTTCCAATAGCAAATGGAAGTGTACGAAGTATAAAGAATATACAAATGACCTATACAGGTAACTATGAAGTTGTATATAGGACTAATTAAGTATGTTATTATTAAGTGCAATAACTAATATTACTATTTTTCCATTTGAAAAAGTCAGCAGTTGCAAAGGGAAAGAGTTGTGGCTGAAGTGAGTATAACTGGTTGTAACACTATGCTATGCTGATTTTACGAAAATGAACATATAATTTAAAGATTTTTTATATAAGGAAAAATCTTTTACGTACAGGTATGTACAAGTGACAACTAGGTATGCTTTAGTTCTCAGCATTGTTTTCTGGAGCACTTTTGGGTGCAGTATTTTAAGTATACAGTTCCTTCATCTAAGATTGTAATTAATTTTGGTTATTATTGAGTTTGCCTACCATCCACCCTCCACCATTCACCATCCACCCTGAGGAATGAATATGTGGTCACTCCGAAATGTTGATGGGTTCAGGGGTATTTCTTTTTCTTTTGGTACACATTAATAAACTTTTTTTTTAATGTAATCACCCTGGTGAGTGGTCTACTGTTCTTATATCCTCTGTAGTTTGAATGTGGCCTGTATAGGACCAACTACTCCCTTATTGAGCTTGTGTTCATACCTAGAGAGGTTCCAGACCACTCCTTGAATTTCCAAGTGCAGTTTGGGAGAATTTCCATGATCAAGAATAATTCCAGACATGGCCTTGGAGAATTTCCAGATGTGATCCAGGATAATTTCCAAGTGCGGCCTGGGGGAATTTACTAGTATGGCTCAGAATTACTCCAGGTGTGACCTGGGGAACTTTCCAAGTGCAACCTAAGGAATTTCCAGTTGTGACCCAGCAAAACTATAGAAGCCAATAGGTTTGGATGCCAGTAAGTAGACTGTATATACTGCACTTAAAGTACACATCAGGAGTAATCCCATATATTAGGTGCAGGGCTGTATAGTGGGGCATTACCCTTTAAATATGAGACACAAGTAAGACCACAAAACCGCTAAAAAATATTACAGATTAATGCCACCGACAGAGAATAGTTTTAGAGTTTGATTCAGACTGTACTCTCAAACCTTGAGAGCTTTTTCTTGTTCTGCTTCCCTCAGTGACAAATAATAAACACTAGTGGCTCCAGAAGGCCAGTTTGCATGTTGCTGACATGGGATGACAGCCTTGTTTTGCAGCTGGCATAAGTTCTGAAGGGCTTTTAACATGATACTGCATTTGAAATTTAATTCTCATAGAAGCCTGAACCCATTTGAACAGCCAAAGAGTGATGAAGTCATTGTATTAAAATGTTTTTTTTGTGGACTCCACTGTCTTTTTTTTTGTCACATTATCAACATATTGCATGTGATCCCAGCCGCTGAATGTCATCTTATGACAGTGTCACGTAAACCAATGGTTTGGTGAAATGGGAGGGGAGAATCTTCCAACATAAATGCACAGTACTGCTTTGTGCAGCATGGCGGATAGGACACAGAGCTGTGCAGTATAGCTCAGAGGTTAGAGTAATGAGCTGTGAATGAGCTTGATACATCCAGCAGACCTGGGTTTGAGTCCCACAACCTCCACTTGCATACTGTGTGACTGAACAAACCACTTAAACTCCCCAGTGCTTCAGGGTCGCCCCTGAAAACAGACACTTGTGACTAGTGCACCTTACCTGGTTACTGAAGAATAAATAAAAAAGAAAATCTGAGACCATACACACACAGGTTTGAATTCTGCAGTCACCACTTGCATACTGTGTGACCCTGAGCAAGTCATTTAACCTCCAAGTGCTTTATCTTCTCCTGGGTCACACCTTGAAATGAGTTTCAGTTCAATGTGCCTTTCCTGGCAAAAAACAGCAACATTCTAAATCTAGGCAGAAACTTACAAATTCAAGCTGTAACCTGCTCAACCCTGACTAGCTTAATCCATTTAGTCGTATTTTTGGGGGTGCTGCTGGCAAGTGGCTAATATCAATCAGGAAGCCTCATGTGGGCTGCACTTTAGAAAAGTGAGGCAAGTAAGCTGGCTGGGGGGCTCTTTGCAGGGAATGACAATGGAACAGCAGGACCTCGACTCAAATCAGTAGGGTAAAAATAAAATAGTATAGCCTAGAACTGGCCTAAGAGGGTTACCATGGAGTGGTGTTGCAGCGAGTATAGGTAACCAGGCCTGAAGCCCACAATGACCTATTTCATTTTCTGGAATTAGCTATGGTCATGTTCCTCTTATGACATTCTGGGTTATGTATACAATTTATATGTAATTCCTGTATGTGTTGTTATTACGATGGCATTTTCTGCTTTTATTACATTCTGTTAACTTTGTAAAGACCAATGGTTGAGCAGTAAAGATTGACTGAGGAGTGGTCAGGCTTATGCAAATTTCTGCAGGTGTTCGATAACTAAGCACCCCAGTTTAAAGCATGATAAGAAGGAATGAGAGTGCTGGCCCGCCAGCACAGTGGCAAGGTGTCTGCTCGAGGTGCCAACATCCTGGGTTTGGTGATGGACCCTGGAGGCGGAGGGCTGGCCAGGAGGTAGAAGGACTGCACATCCCAGGCACTGCTCTCCTTCTCCGGAGAGAAAGGGAAGAGTGTCCGGCGCTATGTGAATCTCTGGCAGAAGCTGAGGGTACCACCACTTCTGGCGCCACATGTTCAGGGGGCAGGATGGATGCTGGCATCATTGCACATCCCCGGCCCCATGCATCCAGCATACAGTTAATAATTGCTGACTCCATTCATGATTGCCTCCATCTCTGCTCCCGTTGAGACTAATGCCCACCGGGGGGTCCTGCTCCCATGGCCCTGCCCTGGAGGGTAGGCCAGGGCACAAGACCAAATTCTTTGGGGAGGGGGTGCCTGTCTGGTGGAACCATCCAGGGAAGTAAAGCCCAGGCATAGGGGGGCAGCGAGCAGGACAGGGGGCAAACCCTCTGGTAGGAGGGGAAGGAGACTAGAGAAAAAAAATAAGGAATGATAGTTAGAATGAGACGCTCAATTTCAAGCCCTTTAGGGTAAGGTCTTGGGTGAGGGCACGCTGGATTTTGTTTGTTGATAAATCTGGACAGAAACCCACAGAAACTCAGTTTTTCCTTCTCTTACAGGGGATGAGAGAAGGGCCATCTTCCAATAGTATTTTGTCTAGAATTTCACACACCAGGATGACAGTCTCCACCTAAAGATTCTGATTTAACAGACAGAGGCCCTATTTTTTATTATGGTTACTTCGATTCTGTACCCACCGCAACAACTTTTGAAATCAGTGGTAATGTACTCTATCCCTAAAAACATAGAAAAGTAGGACTTGCCAACAACTATTAATAACCACAACAACCAAATGACATACAAAGACAGTTAGTGCTGCCAATTTCTTTTACTAATTTGACACAGGCCGTTAGAATGAATATGTTTCCAAGCCCATGTTACCTTTTTCAAACCATTCCTATAACAAAAATAAATATGCTTCCAAGGCTATGCTACCTTTTTCAAACCTTCCCTATAACAATAGCTTATTCTGGCTTTGCTAAATGGGACAAACTCATAGCCAGATTTGTAAAGGCAGGTAAACACCCCAGAATTGCCTTTCGTATACCAGGGGTCAAACTGGGCAGGAACACAGTTCCACCTCTTCTGACACCTTTCTCCATTGAATACCATTAGAGAATTCCATCTCCTAGAGATGACAGTTCCACCTTCAACAAATGTAGAGATTACATTTCCACCTCCTAAACATTTCCAGTTTAACCACCATCATACACTCCAGCCACCTAAAAAAAGGGAGAAGAGGCACTGCGTGATTCATGCAAGTATTGTCAGGTGACCCAGGTGTAGCAAATCTGTGTTTGGCTAGACCTTTGTTATAAAGTACACAGAAAGAAAATAGTTGAATCTCACACTCCCTCACCTGCTGTTCTGTAACCCACCGTACTCTGTTACAGAATCATCAGACAACTTATTCACATAGGCAGTCTTGGCACAAAGGCAGGGCACATGGAGTAATAAACTATATATAACAGATTTAATGCAACTGCGAGCACCACTTTACAATGCAGCACTGGGACCAATTAAGTTGGACCCTTGATTTACCCACTGGGAAGAATTGGGCCCAACCTACCTTTATCGTTTTTTTCAAGGAAACATTCCCTGCCCTTTGCTCAGCTAAAGGGACACTGTCAACCTTCCTCATATTTTTATGTCACTTGCTCTGCTATATTGCAGGAAAGGGATACAGACTAGTAATAGAGACATGGGATGTACAAGGGTTGTGTTTAGACCAATCTCAGGAAAGTTGCTTGGTAGGAAGGTCTAAATACATGAATCTTTAGTTAATTGCAAGAGGTCCTGGAAAACAGGAAAAATAGAGAAAATTGGCAATTAAATGGAATACGGTATGTTTGTTTGTTACAATTTATGTTTGTCTATGTTTTAAATCACCTTTGGGTAATTCTTTTTTGAATTGTCTGATATTTATTGAATGCTGAAACTTTCCAACAAACAGTTTGTATACACAAATTTATTATCAATATTTTAGAACCTAGGATGGTCTAGATAACAATCATTTGTTAAAATGTATGTAAATAAAAATCAAAAAATCAATAAAATCTTTATTGGATTAAAAAAAAACAGATCTCAAACTATCCATAGTTTAAAAACAGATTTTGTAATTGTTCACATTCTGTAGGATGTGCTGATGTAGCTGCTAGTTTGGTTCCGACTCCTTTGTTCTTTTTAAAAATGGAAAACAGACAGCCCACCATATTGGTGTTACCACACCTAAATGTATTTGTTTATGTTCCTTGATCAACTCCCACTGCATCTTTCCTGGACTTGGGAACACTCCCAACACAGTTTAGCCACTTATTATGCAGTGGGAGGAGAGCAGACTATTGCATCATGAGTGGCTGCACTGTTTTGTTTTTTTTACAGTGTTTAGCTAGTAGGTAATATGAGTAGATCAAGGATTTGAGACTGAAAAAGGTTAGGTATAATTACACCATTAGCATGCATTTCAGTTCTTCCACTGCAGGCTCTCAGAGCACTGGCATTACAGAGCTGGGCAGTTAGGGTGCCAAATCCATGATTCACCATCCCCTCCCTGAGGCTTGCCCCCCCCCGCCCCGAGTAGGGATCTATAGTTAGGGTGTGTGTGGGGGCACAGGCCCCATAAGAACAGTTAGTGACATTGCCGATTGGTGCCCTAATTACTTGGCACCAGAACGCTAGCATGTTCCAAAGGTGGAACCCAGTTCTATTAAGAAAAGAGACAGATTAAATGATTAGCTCTTACAAACTAGACACTATATAAATACTATAATGGGGATGCTAAGAAACTGACACCACCCCACATCCCTTACTGGCACTAGTCCAACTATGAAAGCAGTAGAGGTTCTAGCACACGCTAACTTATCAGAGGAATGCATAAATGAAGGTTTAAAAAATAATTTATTTCACCAAGACATACAATACATCCTGCCTGACATGTTTTGGACTGACTGCAATCCTTTTTCAAAGGCTAGAGACATGCCAAAAACACTCCTCTTAAATATAAACAACCACAGGTGATACATATAGTAATTTAAAACCAATTGTATCAATTAATTGCAGAGATACTTCAGAAGACCAGTACTATAATGAGTTAACAGCCATCATGGTAAATACACAGCAGAGAATATCATGCCTAACAAAACAAAAGAAAAACACTTCATTCTTAACTAATTTATAATCAAAAATATAACAATTCAAAAAATTATGAATCTAAACAAACACAATAACTAAAATAGGTATTAATGCAAAAAAAAGGAATAATCATAACTTAAACACATATTCATTTATAAAAATAAAAATAATGGTGAAACACAACCAATTAATAAGGGAATAGAAATAATGCTGTAATCCAAAAGACTAAATACACAATCTTGAATCATCGTTTTGTAAGGTATGGATGAATTTCTATTAGGGCATTAAGTCCTGGGCTAATATTAGCCCTCAACATCAGAATGCAATAATTTTCCCTGCACAGAACAATCCCCAGGTTACGGCATATTTGTCAATAGCCATAGACCTAAATTCATGAAGAGATTTATCACTAGCTGATATAATATGGGCAGCTGTAGCACAAGTATAATCCTTTTTTTTAATGGCTCTGATGTGTTCCCCCACTCTAACTTTGAAGCTTCTAGTGGTTTTACCCACATAAAAAGCTTGGCATGTACATGTTGCTAAATAGATAACACCTTCAGTGCTGCATGTAATGCACTGTCTGACTTCAAAAATTCTATCATTATTGACACTGGAGAAATTTTTGCCCTGAATGATATAATCGCAATATACACATTTCTTACATTTAAAATTCCCCTTACTTTTATTCAGCCAGGAATCTGTTTGTTTACAGTACATTTAAAATGACTGTGTGTGAGTAAATCCCTTAGTGTAGGTGCTCTCTTATAGCACATCCTGACTGGCTTACAAGCCAGTTCTTTTAAACCAGGTTCAATTCCCAACACATGCCAATGTTTTTTATAATATTTTCAAATTTATTTTATTTAGTTTTTGTTAACCGGGTAAGTGCACTAGCCAGCTAGTGACTATTTTCAGGCACGACCCGGGAGAGTACAAGATAATACATACTGTATGTGTTTTTACATAAACAATACAATAAGCAAGGCAATACAATGTTTAGACAGTAGAGCAGAGGTTATGTGGCTGAGATAACAGTGGCACTGATCTAGGCAAGACATCACTGGTCAGTACATGCATACAGCAGTGTTCAGTGTGGTAAATAACAAACAGTGTGGTTAACAGTATCAAAGATAGGGTTATTCAATGTTCTTCAATGTTTACCAGGCAGAATAAGAAGTGCAGACAAGCGGGGGGATAAGTAAGTAGGTGGATATGGTGAGATGCTAGGGGAGGTGCAATCCGATACCACAAAGGGCTATGAGGGAAAGGACCTAACAGCGATTACGGCTTTGGTGGCTCAGGGTGCCAGCAGGTGACCTGGCTTATGGTACTGCTTCTTGGGTGTGAGCGTGGCAGGCAGCCCCTGAACAGCAGGCTTCCTAGGAGGGGCAAGGTGCAGTCTTTAGCGTTAGTGGAGAGGTAATCGGTTCCATGGGCGGGTCCCTTTAGGCTGTGGCGGTGGTTCCACGGCAGCACTGGGTGCAAGGAGGAGAGAAATTCTAAGCCCAGAAATTGGCTTGGAGGGAATTTTACTGCTATTACGGCTTTAGCAGCACAAGGTACTTGCAAGCGACCAGGCTCCTGGTACTGCTTCTGGGCATGAGTGCGTCGAGCGGCCACTGAAACTAGGATGCATAGGGGTGAGAGCGCAGTCTTCCCCTGGATGCTGCTTGGCCAGTGGTACCAGAGGCGGGTTTCGGAGACTAACGAGGTGGGTCAGTGGCAGTGCTGGGAGCAGGGAGGAGCGATCCTAAGCCCTGGAGGGCTTGGAAGGATTTATCAATAAATTTGGCTTTAGTGGCTCTAGGTATCAATTTCCAGCCTGGCTCCTGGTACTGCAACTGGGCTTGAGCACAGTGGGCGGTCCCAGTCATCCTGCTACTTGGAGGTACAGAGGCGGGTTTCAGAGACTATCGAGGTGGGTCAGCGGCAGTGCTGGGAGCTGAGAGGAGTGATCCTAAGCCCCAGAGGGCCTGGAAGGATTTATTGACAAATTCTCTGGCTTGTGCTGAATATTCAGTGACAAAACTGAATCTATCTTCTATAATAATTTCTCCAGTAGGATCATCTAGCAATGTTTCTCTGTCAGCATTTTGAGTTATTTCATGGGCTTTCCGAATACACGCTGTACCATACCCCCTCTGTATTAATATCTCTGTAAGATTTTCTGCTCATTTTTCAAAATCTTCTGGATCAGTACAGTTCTATTTCGTTCTTAAAGACTGGCCATATGGAATCTTGCTAGCTACATGTGGTGGATGGCAACTACTAGCCAGTAGAATTGTATTGCCATCCACCTCCTTATGATAAATATCTGTTTTTAAAGTGCCAAAGTCAGTTTTTTGAAGCTTTCAATCCAGAAAAGTGATGGAATGTTTCGAGTTTGTAGAAGTAAATTTAAGATGGGGGTTGGTATTGTGTAAATATTCTACAAAGGAATTGAGACTATTAGTGTCCCCCTGCCATAAAAGAAAGACATCATCAATATAGCGTTTCCATAGCAACAGCTTCTCTCTAAACAAATTTGCCTCATTACCAAAGATAAACTCTTCTTCCCACTTGCCAACGTATAAATTAGCAATAGAAGGTGCACATGTTGCCCCCATAGCAGTCCCCTTTATCTAGAAAAACATCTCTTGATTAAACATAAAGATGTTGCATTTTAAAACACATTCTAACAATTTAATCAGCAATTCTATCGGTGGGGGTGATGTAAATACAGATGAATTGCCAGAAGCTTTGTTTAGAAAAAATGCTATTGCATCCAAAGTTCCTTCATGTGGGACATTAGTGTACAACGATTCAACATCTAACGTTACCAATAAAATATCCCTTTGTACTGCCACATCCTTAATCACATTCAAAACCTCCTTGGTATCTTTAATATAGGATGGCAAACATTGTACAAGGGGTTTTAAAAAAGAGTCACAAAATCTGGATAATGGTTCTATAAGGGAGCCAATACCACTAACTATAGGTCAACCTGGTGGATTATCCAGTGTTTTGTAAACTTGGGTAGCATATACAAATTGGCCCTGGTGGGACTAGAAACTGTAAGGTAATCTCTGGTATGTTTGTCAATATCTCCCTTTTGAAAGGCATCAGCTATTAATTCATCAATTCCAAACTTAAAATCAATAGTCGGGTCTTCTTTCAATTTAATATAAAACTGGGCATTATTCAGCTGTCTATAAACTTCTTTCATATACATATCTCTATTTACTGACACCACAGCCCCCCCTTTATCAGCCTGTTTAATAATCAAATCTTGATCCTGTTAAAGTCTGAATTGCTTCTCTTTCTTGTTGTTTAAGGTTATTAAAAAAAACAGGATGGGTGGTAGTGTAAAAAGCCTTAAGTTCATTCTCAACTAGTTCCTTAAAGATTGTAACGGCAGCACATGGAGAGGGGCGCCACACAGAGGGATTTTTGAATTTTTGAAAAGAAACCTTCGTACCATTGTTTTCAGAGTTCACTTCTCTTTTAGCAAAAAAGGCTTTTAAATTAAGTTTTCGATAATTTAAATTCAAGTCAATAACAGTCTAAACACGGTTAAGTGTATTTGTAGGTGCAAAACCAAGTCCCTTCTTAAGCGCTTCTCCTTCTGTTAAGATATGCGTAAAAATATTTATAGTCTGACTGATTTGATTGTTAGATAGACATATCCTTACCTCCTCTATTGGTTCCTCTCCCTCACTCCAAATGGTTTCTCCCACTGATTTCTCCCCCTGTAGCATCCCTGAACTGTCTGCCTCCATGCCGCCATCCTGTTCCTTCTTCCACGTCTCATTCTTCTCTGTCCCGTGGAAAGTCTCGCAGTCTCTCCTGGAACCTTGGGCTTCTTTGTGGAGGAGCTGGGACATACAGCATTGTGTGAGACTGATGTTCCGTAATTTGTTGCGGATCCAAATGGAGCTGATCCCTCGGAAAAAAACTTTCTCCTTTTGTAGCATTCCCCTCAATGTCACTATTATCTGTGCTGATGTCCATACTAATGTTCAAAAGAGACATTTTTACTACGATGATTTTTCAAGATGCCTTTAAGTTGTTTTTTCTTCCATTTTAATATAGTACCTTTCTCGAAGTCCCATTTGTCCCTCTGAAATTTGGTCATTTTGATCTTCTGAATCTCTGCATCTAATTTAAAAATTGATTCTTTAAGCCTCAAATTCAGTTTTTCAAAATCAGTATGGGTTCGATACTTCAAAACTTCTATTTCCTGTTGTTTGATTTTATCTCTTAGTTTCAACTCTTTTTCTTTGCTAAACTTAATAATTAGTCACATAAGCTTATCAGTGGCTTCCAAAAGGATGTTTTCCCACTCTTGTAAAAAGACATGATTGTCCGTTTCGCATGCTAGATCTTTAATCAATCTCAGTCCCCTGGGGACACGTTTCACTTCTAGATATGCTCCTAAATTAGTACTATTCCAATAGAGTCTTCTAAGTTGATGTGTCATTTTTTCTAAATTTCTAAATGCTTCAAGCAGTGACTGAGCCTCTTGCGGTACAACTCTCTGTCCATTTTCAGAATTCAGAAATGGATTATTAGTGACTGCTGTTTGTAAGAGTAACTCCACATACGCTGGGGGGTCATTTGTGGGTTACTCTCCATTGTCGGAAAAATCGGATTCAGAGTGCCCTCATATGACATCTTGAATCTTGTCACTTCTCAGTGAAAAGTAATTAAAATTGTAAAAGATAGTAATCATGTGTATGTCCTCAAGTTTTAAGGGGTAAGGTTACAGGAATAAAGTTCATAGAATCAATAAACTCTTGAAATTTTTTCCATTTACCTGTAAAAATCTCCTTCTCCCCAACCCATGCGTGTCACTCAAAACCCAGTAAATATTACCAAAATGAGTGCGCACTGGGACGCGGTGCTCAAGAACCAACATGTAATGAAAGCAGTAGAGGTTCTGGCACACGCTAACTCATCAGAGGAATGCATAGATGAAGGTTTAAAAAATAATTTATTTCACCAAGACATACAATACATCCTGCCTGGCCTGTTTTGGACTGACTGCAATCCTTAAGAACAGTTAGTGACATCGCCGATTGGTGCTCTAATTACTTGGCATCAGAACGCTGGCACGTTCCAAAGGTGGAACCAACTCTACTAAGAAAAGAGGCAGATTAAACAATTAGCACTTACAAACTAGACACTATATAAATACTATAATGGGGATGCTAAGAAACTGACACCACCCCACATCCCTTACTGGCACTAGTCCAACTAGTACAGCAACAAGGACTCTGCTCACATTTATTCTCGGTGGCCCATAAGCTTCTAACATCTTTCTCAGCAGCGGAGACATGCTGATCAGTAGAACTAGGTATCCACTTGCAAGTAAAGCACTGGGAGTAATTTTATATGCAACAGCACAAAGTATCCTCGACAACAGTGGTAGATCTGGGGGGGACAATGGTGATGGCCGCACCCCCCACTGTAACTAACTTGCTTACTGCTGCTGCATTTCACTTTGTTTTTGAAGTCTAGTATACTGATTGTAGGAAAATATACATTCAGAACCATAGATTAAATTTATATTTTCTATCAAAAATGTAATGAAAAAGATATCAGACAACTATAAGATTAAAAAAAATGTAAAAATGTAAAAATTGCATGTCAGGTATGCACACCACCCCAGTTGTAAAATCCACTGTGAGAAACTACACCCAAAACTTGAAAAATATATGTTGTGCAGAGTGTTTAATTTGTATGTGAAGTTCTAGTGTTTCCTTCCCTCTGACTGGTATTAGGAGTTTTCCTAAATTAGCCTGCTAGCTTTAGGGTAATTTCACGACCCCTGGAATCACCATATCAAATAGTTTTATTGCATTTCTTTGTCCTACAGTGCACCTTGTTTCATGTAATGGTGATGTAGCAGAGCCCATAAATCCAGCAGAAAGCATTGCATTACAGTCAGTTCACAACAACAGAGATGGCTATATTTTAAAATCTGTAGAATTCAGCTTGGTGACCACCCTCATCCTAAAGGTTTTACTGTCCTGAAAAACTTTGCTGCTGGTAATTTTTGTGCAGCTTAAAAGCTTCAAGATATTTAGTTTGTTTTGGCATCGTGTGCTGAATGTTGGTCTCTCTTACATCACAGTCACATGAGACAAAATGCACTGTGGGAACCAGAAATACAATTACACTATCAGGTATGGAGATCCCCAGGGGTCGTAAAACTAGCATAAAGCTAGCAGGCTAATTTGGGAAAAACTCCTAATACCAGTCAGAGGGAAGGAAACACTAGAACTTCACATACAAATTAAAACACTCTGCACAACTTATATTTTTTTCAGGTTTTGGGTGTAGTTTTCCTTTAACACAATAGAAAGAAATTACTTGGAAGGTCACCCCCAGGTACTTCAGAACACCCTCAATAGTTCAAAATGTTCACCCTCCCACACTGCAGTGTGTTGAAGATTATGCAGGGAGCAGCAACAACCATGTTCACATGCCTTTTGGACCTGCCCAGGCTTAGCAAACTACTGGGCTGGCATAGGAACAGCACTGACAGAAATCTGTACTATTCTTTTCCCCCTATTGTTTAACCAGGTGAGACACACTAAGCTGAAAGCTTGTTTACAGATGTGACCTGGGAGCACAGGAAAGTTAATTGACTTGCTCAGAGTCACTCAGAATGCAAGTGGGGGCTGTGGGATTCAAACCCAGGTCTCCAGAGTTGCACTTCAGAGCCTTAAACCACTGCGCTATACTGCCTCCCTATTTTACAACTCATAGCTCCTGCCATGGTCTTATTCTTACATCATAACCCAAAGGTTTTTTAACAAGCGTCAGCAACACTTTTTAAATACATCCTTAACAGTAGCAAAGAAAACAGTGAACAGTAACAGCACTGGATGCAGCCCCAATCACCCACAGTAGCAGAATGGACAGTACTAATGTGAAATGTGTACACTGTGGAAAAAATGACAAACAAGATTAGGCAACAGCCCAATTTATTCAACAGCAGATGGTAAAATAGGGTGGTGTATATGATGGACAAAATAGAGGATTTTGTTCCTTGAACTGTATTGATAAAAAACTATACTTCTCAGCAATAACTCTTGCAGCGCCAGCCCATATCTTTTACAATTATAGATTACAGGAGAGTCACTGACCAGTCACCTGCACTTCCTTCAGTTGCGTGTGAGGTACTCTTATTACCATAAGAGTACTTTGCATGCTGAACCACTGTAACAGGCTTCTCACTGACTGCATGTGCAGTCAGCATTTTAAATAAAAAAGTTTGTTTTTTTATTAATAAAGTTAGCAATCTATAATAATTTTATGGGTCTTTTTGGAGGGCCTTTTATGGATCTAAGCCTCTTGCTTGCTTAGAACCATAGACCTGCTCACCTTTAGTTCACAGTCTTCTAGTCCTAAGAATGCGTGAGGCAACACTCTTCTATCCATAACAGGCTCCCTAACCGGACCCATGAATTTATATTACAGTAAACCTGAAATACAAAATAAAATACGATGGATTACAAAATTAAACTGTCAGAATATGTGAAATATGTATAGATGAGTGAGAAACTTGATGTATTAGCCAGTCAGATAACTTGTCTACTAAAGAATGGGACATGTCATACACCCTAATCTGTGCACTTAATTGAATACTTGTACTTTAAACAAATGTACGTAGTAACCTGAATCTCTTGTTACTGTTTTTAAAAGATCTTGTAATAAACAGAGAATTAAAAAAATAATTTGTTGACATAAAAAGACAACTGGGCCCACCCAGTCTGCCCAGGTTGTCCCTTTTTAGTATGTCTCCACAGGCTCTAACTGGTCTCTGGTGACCCTCTCTCCTCCTTACCTATTTACGAATATTCCCCTATGTCTGTCCCATGCATGTTTGAAGACCCTTACTGTTTTTGCCTCCACTGCTTCTGCTGTCAGTCTGTTCCGGGTATCTACAACTCTTTCATGAAGCAGTACTTCCTCACATTTGTCTGAACCCCCCCCCAACCCAGCTTCATCGCGTGCACTCTGGTCTTGGTGCTCTTTCTCATTTGAGGAAGGACCTCGTTATTTAATGTGTGACATTTATTTGTTTGGAATGGGCATCTAAAATATAAACATCTATGTTATAAAAGTCTATGGAGCGTGCCGTCACACTCTCCATATAAATACATCACAAAAGGTGCTGAGTGCAGGGGCTGCGCTCAGGACAAGGAGGTGGGATGGATCAGCGGATTGGCTGCACGGAGCCAAAATACAATCCCTTCCCTTCCTAAATGGAAGCAACAAAAAATTCAGCTTTATACACTGATCAGTTGGGGGCAGGCAAGGGTTCTTCATGGTTTCTGGAGTGAGTTCCAGAAAAAGTGCTCTTTAAGGTTGTTGAAAAACGTAAAATGAGCTGTGTGAAAATGTGTTGTATTATTATGCGGGAAGCATCTGAATCTGACAGCCGTGGATAACCATGGTTATTTAGCCCAGTGTGAGGACTTGTATTGACTATTGCTGACCAGGGATGACCATGGTTATTTAGCCCAGTGTGAGGACTTGTATTGACTATTGCTGACCAGGGATGACCATGGTTATTTAGCCCAGTGTGAGGACTTGTATTGACTATTGCTGACCAGGTATGATCATGGTTATTTAGCCCAGTGTGAGGACTTGTATTGACTGTTGCTGACCAGGGATGACCATGGTTATTTAGCCCAGTGTGAGGACTTGTATTGACTGTTGCTGACCAGGGATAACCACGGTTATTTAGCCCAGTGTGAGGACTTGTATTGACTGTTGCTGACCAGGGATGACCATGGTTATTTAGCCCAATGTGAGGACTTGTATTGACTATTGCTGACCAGGGATGACCATGGTTATTTAACCCTTTGAGGTCTTGTTTGGCTATTGTTGGCAATGGTTGTCCATGGTTTTTGCCAATGGCGTATTCTGGCCATAGATGATCACGGCTGCCTGTGGTGCCATTCCACAACCATGGTCAACCATAACCAAGCAAGGTCAAAGGCATGGTTGACCCTGGTTCAAATACGCCATCCTCACTGGGGTATTTCATCTGACTTAATTCCGAAACACACGGCAAAGCCTACCTTTCTACTCCTGCTACATTAAAACCATGTGATAATTCCCAAATAAATTATGAAACTGTAAGGAAATGGATCATGTGAACACAGCCAGTGCCCTGATATGGTATGCAGAAAGGCATCATGAAATGTTCCTGACAGGAACATTCTGTGTTTTACATAGCTTGTTATATATACTGTAAAACAAATCAGTCACACTATACTCTAAGCGAGTTTTAAATTTTTTTTTTGTACTCTCTTCCCCTTTTACCTTTATATTATTTCCCTTGTTCCCCCCCCCCCCATTTCTATGGCTATCCTTTTCCCCTCAGGTTACTGTGAGGTTATATGAGTCACATGCATTTGACATCACTTTTGAGCAGGACCAATGAAATAAAAAATTTTGTGATTGGGATAATGCTATTTAAATTAAGAATAGTGATCGATCAATGCAGATTACCTTAAAAAAGCGCTCAACGGTCATTGGTGGTGGCCACTTTGCTGTATTTTAAGCATTTAGGGCTGGCACTATAGCCTAGAGGTTAGAGGAGCGAGGTGTGAACAAGCTTAAAACATCCAGCAGACCAGACCTGAGTTTGATTCTCACAACCTCCACTTGCATACTGTGTGACTCTCAGCAAGTCCCTTAACCGCCCAGTGCTCCCAGGTTGCCCCTGAAAACAGGCACTTGTGCCTAGTGGGCCTTACCTGGTTACCAAAAGACCCCAAAAAATATATATATTTTTTATAATTTCCAAAGATTTGGATTTTCCTGTCCTTACTGTGAGCCCCACTTTTTGAACTTTGGATTGCCTACACTTACGCTGTGGACTCCAGGTTTGACTCTGTGCTACCTTTTGAAAGAAATGTTGTTGTTGAAGCCACCATATACCATACAGATAACCATACACGCAGCAAGGCTGTGTTTCCATCTCGGGTTTGACATGACATTAGGGACCTCTCAAGCGTCACTCTCGAGATCCCTATAATGTCATCTCAAACCCTTGATGGAAACACAGCCGTACACTATTTAGGCAATAACGACCAAGAAGCTGATAATTTCCTAGGGATTAATGACCTGTTGGGGGGATGGGCAACACGATGCACAGCTGAGGGCCATCTCCCTCCAGCCGGTCGTTAATCCAAGGAAATGACCAGCTTCGACGTTGTTATTGCGATTATGAGTCTAATTGCAATAACAACTTTCATTTTTGCCATTTTTTTTAACTTACATTTAGGTTTTAGTTGTGTGGCATGGGCTGTGCATGCCACACAGTGTCAGCAGCTGGATCGGTCATTTCTAAGACGCTAATGCCCAATCCCGTAGCCAATCAGGAGCCTTTCCAGGCTCATACATAATTAATTAGACCTGTAATCTATGTGTTTGACCATGAGCATGCGACAAACTCCAAGAGCTGCAGTCCACCCTGCTGTGGAAATGGGTTGAAGCAGGACCTCACTGAAAATGAGATGTTACATCTCAGATGGGCTATCCTGGGTTAAAAAAAAACTGTAAAATTATGATTAGCCATTTAGTCTCTTAGTTTGTGATGTAAGGGGCACAGATACTGGGAAGAAATCAGATTACATGACAGTGGAACCCCTTTCTTATGGCAATTCAGTTTTAGTAAAAGTCAAGGAAGTTTTCGCTTTTGGTACCACTGTGTACCGAAACACAGAAACGTAGGCGATGTTGGAAGGAAAAGATCATTGATCCATCTTGTCTGTCCACTTTTACCCTATCCCAAGACTTATTATGTACAGTAGGTGAAGTTTTCACCCTCACCTGCCTCCTCACACCCTGCCTTATTGCTACGCCCCCAAGCAACTACTAAGCCTTCACTCTGTCCCAGCCATGATTGAAATCAATAATGTTTTTTGTAACCGCCATCTCTGCCAGTAGGCTATTCCACAGCTTAACTGGCGTTTTTATGTCTTGTAGCAGTTTTGGCTTTTTTTTGTTTCTTTCTCATTATTTGAGGGGGGTGTTGATTTTTTTTTTATTGTTTTTTTAAATTCTGATCTGGATCTCTAGTACTCTTTAGGTCCTGTACTGATGGTGTAGCCTTTGCCCTAATGAAGTGCACTCAGTCTCTGCGTGTGTAGTGGTCCATGATCAACACAGCATGTATGGTCCTATCTACAATATTCTTATGATAGTGTCCTTCTTCATTGGAAATCCTATTGTAGTTAAGCGTAAATGTACAGTGGTGGCAGGGTATAGCACAATTAATGTCTCCTGTAGGGGTAGATAAAGCTTTTCCTGTTGTACAAAGAACCAGTTCTTCAACAAACCCTCTCCCCAACTAGGGCTAGAGAGATGGCAACTGGCACTACAGAGAAAAATACTAAAATTGAACTTGCTGAGTCCACAAGACTCTATACATCCTTTCAGATGGGCTCTTCTCCCATGGTATCACACACACTTACTCTAGTTACAATCAAGTTATTTAGTGATGCGTCGGATGTATCACTGAGGGACACCGCCAACAACAACTAAGGAATTATTTAAGTAAGCCTGTTTATTTAAAGGAATGTTCTAAGATATTGTGCCATAACACAGTGGGGTTTTGTAAACCCATACTCTCTTACCTTGACCCTGCATGAGCCTCTAGAGATCAAAGGCATAACTTTTGATGCTGTCACCTTCAGGAGTGGAGGGATTGTAAATTAGCCTTGTTAGTCGAACAGTGCCATTAAAGCAGTAGTACAATGAAACTGGGCAAAACACTTGACTGTACCTTTTTTTTTCCACTATAAAATATTCCTGGCATCTTCTAATTTTAGTTGGTGGTACAGTTTTCTAATTGTACCAAAATGTGAGTATTTTATAAATGTTTTAATTTAGTTTTTTTCTCAAAAAAAAAAAAAAGATGGCTGCCACGTTTTGCATAGAAATAGTATTGTAGACCTGGCAAGGGTTAGGGTCTAAAAAATAAAAAGACCCATGGTGCACAGCATAGGAGGTACCTAGACAAGTACATTTGACATAAACCTCCCAACTCTCCTTTCCCTCAGGTTGCACCTTTAAACGAGCTTAGGCTCAGTGTGCCTCTCCCAGTTATCAACTTCAAATAAATAGTGAGCAAAATACGCTAATATGTGTATTTTTCTTAATAGTAGCTGAAGCTAGCTTTTTTGGAAAAACATTTTTCATTGCACTACTGCTTTAATACATGTTAAAGGGTGTGTTAATATATAGAAAATAACATGCTAAAGTTCCCCCAAAGAGTTTTATGGAGGGCACCTCCTGTGCTCCCCCCTGGCTAGATGTCACAAAACATCTGAGCGTGAGGACAGAGTTGGTGTGCCGGAAAGTGGAAGGGATTGGCTTGGCCATCTTCTTGGGCCAATTTATGATCCTTGGCCTTCCTCACTCAAAGAAGACTCAGGGGGAGTGAAGGTAAGAAAGTATGGATCTACAAAAGCCTGCAGTGTTATGGCACAATATCTTAGAACATTCCTTTAACCCACAATGTAGACCAGGAGCAGTGCAGACAGAAATTGAATGTCTTAGATTGTCCTTTAAAAACCAGTATTCAGATCTTCAGTAGGGGGCTGGACAAAGTCAAGAATGCCGCACACCTACTGTGACCCCAACATTCCTGAAAGGACACAGTGTGAGACACACTACCGAAAGAGCTCCAGCAGTATAGCATAACTTTACAGAACTGCCTCAGCCCCATGCCTCGGGTGAGGTAGGGCACTTCATGTCCAGCATTAGCAAGGTTTGGCCCACCTCTGCTCTGTCGTCTGCCAAAGAGTGACTGCTGTCCAGTTACTCTGCTTGGCATGCCATACTACTTTCTAGCCACTAACAGTCTGGTCACCATTGCTCAATGAGTAACTGTACTGCTCTATTGCCTGGTTGCTCTAACACTCGTCATCTCGTGCTGTCTCTGATAAGCCCATCCATGAACCGTACAGGTGTCAAAAGCCCTATATATAAGCTGTGACAGCCTCTAACTGTCTCACTCACCACTGGGCTTAAGATACGGGGTGCAAGCCTGCCCTGCCTTGCACTTGCCCCAACTTTTATCTGATCATAAATGGCCCTGTTACTGGGGGGGGAGGGATCCATCTCAACTGGGGGGGGAAGGTATACCGTCAGACCCACATAGGAATAATAGTGCAGTTAAATGCGTGCCATGGAAATAGCATGAGTGAAAACAGCTACATCTACAGACGAGCATAGGGATATTAATAGCTCATGAGTCAAAACATTTGCCCCCCCCCCGACTTTCTCCCTCCTGGAGTTGGGAATTGTAAATCCTACCCCCCATCTTTCTCCCTCCTGGAGTTGGGAATCATAAGTCGCCCCTCCTTGTTCTCCCTCCCAGAGTTGTGCTATCATTATGTTTCATTGTATTTATGAAGTGCGGTTTTTAATGTCAGAGTTTTGTGTGCGCTCTTATTGACCATGCTGTATTTGTTTTAGTGGGTTTGTGATGGACCCAGGGGGAGAAGGTAGGTCACCAGTCCAGCACAACCCCTATCCCTTGCAAAGGCAACCGCCCCCTTGTAAGACTTTTCACAAGGGCAACAAAAGGCCTCTTTTCTGGGGAGAAGGCACATGCTGCTGGGTAATGTAATCATGTCAGGGCTATACCATGTGCCTGGCCTCCCCTCTAGGCCCACCATTGAAGTAGGTGCAATTAAGCTAGGCTGGTGGTCTTTGTAATGCCCTCTTACCACATGCCCCTCCTATCAGACTGCTCCCATTCCCCTGGAGCTTACCACTGCTTCTCCCAGGGAATGAAGTACTTGGAGTGTTGTATATAAGAGGGGCACTCTACTCTTTCCCCGTCACTGTGCTCACTGATTCACCATTATTGCACCCACTACCACGGCTGCACACCCGTGTTACCTTAAAGCAGTCATCCACTACAACTATCAGAACTGCACTAGTGGCACTTAAAAGTGACAATCTGCCACAGCTGCGTACTGTGGCATACAGAAGAGAATGTCGCATGAGGGGGCTTTTCTGCACACCCTTACTATGCTCAAACAAGGGTCCTGATTGGTCCCAGCTGGCATGATACCAGCCAATCACAGAGATCCACCAGCAGGAGGGTGACCAGATGGCAACTGAGCCACCTGTTGAACACCAGTGGCCACTTACTGTTTTCTGCCCCCCCCCTCTTCATTACCCCCCCTCAAGCCAGGACACATGCCACCATGGCATACCAAACAATGACTTGTTACAGTCCCAAACTTAATTACTTCTTAAATTTGGTAAAAATTGGCAGAGCATCAAAACATACAGGAACATTTTCAATGCTTGCATGTGCAATCTGCTCATCACCTTAGTTTTCAACAGTAGGATGATGTATGGCTGTCAATAGTGTATAACAAGGTACATGGGATATTTAGGAACAATTTGCTCTAGGCTCCATTTCTATAAGACCACTTCCTTTCCTTATGGAGGGAATTTGGGATCGTGGGCACAATGGATGGACCTTTGGTCTTTTCCTGCCATCATTGTCTTTGTTTCCATCCTGTGGGCTAGGACATCAGTCCAAACCTTTCTGCTCTCAACACTGGAGAAAATACCTCCTAGGGCAAGCATGCTGAACCCAGCTCTCTCACAGCTAACTGAAGCTGCCCCATCTGGACCTGCCAGAAACCTTCCCAGTCCTAGCCTCTAGAATCCCACTGAATCTACCTTTAGCTCTGTTAGGGCACTTGTACCTCAAACCTGTGAGGGACCTGCTGCACTCTCTTAATATGGGGAAATTGGGCTAGATTTGGCCACTTACCAGGTACCGCCCTAGCCTTGCTTGCTCCCCTCTGGATCCATTGTTATGATGCACAGCCCTGGATCATGCTGCTGTCACCCCAGATAAGGACAGATCTCCAATTCATCATGGATCTGGTTACATCCCCAGGATCTTTGGCTTTTTGGGAGAACCCTATTCCCCCGCTGGGTGAGATCACCCCTGGTATGTCACCGGTACCAAGTTTAAGGCAGACCTCACCCTCCTAGTGGCATCTTTTACATGTTCACAGGCAGTTCCCAGGTATCCATTGTGCTCCATATGTTGTGGTGCACTGTACCACCTCTGCTCTGACAATCCCATGGTGTTTTGCCTCAGAACTCCAGGTATTAGCCACAATTCTGTCCGCACGAACCTTTTCACCTCCTGATTCTGTTTTCTTCAGGACTTTCCCAGTAACTTGCCACCAGACTTCTTGCTTCACCTGAACTCTAGCCACCCAACCTCTAAATATCCAGATGGATCTGGCACCCACAGTATCAATTCCAGTAGCCCAGTGAGGTCCTTCAACACATTTACTCCCAGGGTACCTGGTACCACCGGCTGTCTTCCTTTCACTGTTTTGTCATCTCAGACAAGAAAAATGCATCTTTGTGTGCACAGCCTGGCCCAGCACTCCACACCCACCAGCAGATGGCCAACGACTGGAGTAACAAGGCCACTGGCTGCAGTTAGTCACACCCAACTGACACCATTCAAAGCCCCTTGGGATCTTTTAATGTTCCTGTAGAGGTATGAAGTTGCAGTTGTGGTCACCTCAGACCTAGTGAATATCAAGCAATGGGCACACACCCTCCAATTGAAACAGCCTCTGGGCAGGAACAGACAGCATGGGCCCGCCATTCTTGCAACAACTCTCTTGTCATGGCTGTCACAGCCTGCAGGCAGACACTGTTTGTGAGCCAGGTCATTATCCCTTCTTTGCATCTCGGACTGGGTGTATCCCACCTGAAGCCAGTCCTTCAGCACATGACCAGGCTCATTGCCCTCTGAGCAGTTGTACCAGCCTTGTCCAGAAGTTCTGGATGGCTTCCCCCCGGAACCTCTTTGGCACCAAGAGGTCATCTTCTGGCTTTGGAGGTACTTCAGGCTCTTTGCCAAGTTTTCCTGGTTAAGAGCCAGCTATTCTATGAACTCAGGCAATTTCTTTAGCATAGGTCCATAATGACCTCTTCTGTGATGATGGCATGGACAGCCCCCTCGACTCTGTGGGTGAGCCAGTCCTCAGGCATCAATGTTTAACCCACTCTGCTCCTCTTCTGACTAAACAATAGCAGCCTGCATCAGCTCAGCAAGACTCAGAGTGGATTTGTCCAGGTGCCTCTACTTGACCTGCCTTCTTTGGGTGGGGGGGGTCTCATAAACCCAACACTAGCGTCTCCTTTAGTACCTACTCTAGGTCATTTACCCATGGTTCCCTTCTGCGAAGCAAAGCTTTTCCAGTCATTCCCACAAGTTATAGGCAAATGCCTGCACAGTCTCTCTCTTCTCTTGATGGCAGTCATAAAACTCTCTCAGACGTGTGCCAGTGGGTACCTTGTTCCTGTAAACATCTGCGGGCGCTTGCAGAAAATACCATCCACTGTTGTGGATTAGACTATTGTATTTATTTCTGTGTTGGTGGGATGAACATATTCTATTTCAGGGGTCTTTCCTGAGCCCTTGAAGGAGGCGGTGGTAAGACCTCTCTTGAAGAAAGCGTCACTATACCCGGGCTGCCTAGCTAACTACAGACCTGTCTCTAACCTTCCCTTTGTGGGAAAGGTTATCAAAAAGGTGGTGGCTCTTCAATTGGAGGCCCATTTATGAACTCACAGCATCTATGACCCTCTCCAGTTGGGTTTTAGGGAAAGGCACAGTAGTGAGACTGCCCTGGTTCAGGTGTTTAATGATTTCCTGGTAGCGAGGGATGGAGGAAAGCATTCCATTCTTATTTTCCTCAGTCTCTCTGCTGCATTTGACACCATGAACCATGGGGTGCTGCTGGAGTGCCTGTGGGTTTGTTACGGACTGGCTGGTACACCACTCTACTAGTTCCACTCTTTCCTCACTGACAGGATGCAGAGGCTGGTGTTAGCGACTTTTCCGCTCTGCACCACTGCTCCTGCCATGTGGGGTCCCACATGGGTCCATTTTGTCCTCCATGTTGTTTGCAGTGTATATTCTACCACTAGGGGACATAATAAGATGATATGGGCTGAGTTTTCACTGCTGTACTGATGATACTCAGCTATACCTGTCTTTGGCCCCAGAACAGCAGGATGCAGTCTTGGTGTTCAGTCAGTGCCTTGCTGAGATCCAAGACTGGATGAGGACTAACTGGTTGAGGTTAAACCCCAGATAAGACTGAAGTACTGGGGGTGGAATCTGGTCGCCCGAGGGTTGGCATGGAATCTGGTTGAGTTCCCAGGCTTAGGCTCGGGGACTCCCAGTTGCTAACTTCTGTCAAGGTGAAGAATCTTGGCGTTGTACTGGACTGTGGCCTAACACTCGAATCTCAGGTGTTGGCCATGGTCCAGGGTGATTTTTGCCATCTTAGAAACATCACCAGGGTTAAACACCTGATACCCCCCGGATGATCTGCCATCACTAGTCCATGCTTTTGTGACATCATGGCTCATTTACTACAGTGCCCTTTATCTGAGGCTATCAGAGGTTGATCTTCACTGCATGCAGCTGGTGCAGAGTGTGGCAGCCAGGTTGTTGACTGGACTTTTGAGGTCATGTCACATTACACCTGTGCTGCACTCCCTGCACTGGCTGCCTGTTAGGTGGTGGATCATCTTCAGGGTCAGTTTACTGACCTATAAGGCCCTGCATGGACTGGGGCCTGGCTACCTGCAAGATCTCCTGGAGCCCTACTGCCCATCCCGTCCCTTCTAGTCAGCTGATGAGGGCCTTCTGGTGATTCCCAGGGTTCTCTTAAACTCATCAGGTGCCTGGCCATTTTTGTTTGTGGCCCTCACCCTGTGGAATTCTTTCCCTCATTCTCTTAGAGAGGTCCCATCAGTAAATGCTTTCAAAAGGGAGCTGAAGACATTTTTATTTAGAGAATCCTTCAGCTGATTTAAGTTGATTCAGATAATTAATCTAATTTATAACATGGCCAGGGAAAATGGACCATTCCCATTCATGAAGAGCCATCAAGTGACCATGGATTAATTCTCAAGTAATCCACGGGTTGCCCCCTTGACAGCCCAGACACATCGCTTGCAAGAGCCATCACTTGCAATTGTTGTCAGCATTTTCCATCTGCTCGCACATTAGCTATGGATTAATTCCACGCTCTCTCATGGTTTAATCCTTACTTGGTAGGGCTCTGACCTAGAACTTCACTGTAGTGTAGTTCTGCATGCATTTTTTCATCTTGTCGGCTGCACTTGTTGAATCCCCAGCTCATTCTGCCCTCTCTCATCTGTGTACCAAGACCTTGTATGCAGCAACTTATTCCGATCAATGTGCAATCTTATAACATGGCCAGGGCAAATGGAGTTGTGTTCTCGCAAATCACCTGCATAGTTCCCATTTTCCCTGGCCATGTTATAAGTGAATTAACCCACTCAAGAGCGTGGATTACTGGGGAAATTAATTCATGGCTGGGTAGTTGTCTGCACTTGTGTGGCAACCCCCCCACCAGCCATGGATTAATTCCCCAGTAACCCATGCTCTTTCGTGGGTTAATCCTTATTTCTTCTATGATCATCAATACAGTACATATCAAGAGCTTAGGAAGTGATAGTGAATACTGAAATAGTCACCCCTCCATGCCTCCTCCTTGACAGTTACCTTTAGCACCAGTATTCATGTGCATTTCAAAGTTGGTAATGACTTTTTTTTGTTAACTTCAGGAGTATGTATAATTATTTCCCACAAAACCACTAAAATGCATTACCTAGCACATCCATCCACCCACACACACACACACACACACACACACACACACACAAACAAAACACACAACACACACACAACACTGTTATGTTTCTTGGAAAACATAAACTGAACTTACAAGCTCAAATGGGCAGACTGGGTGGGCCATAGGCCCTTATCTGCCGACACTGTCTATGTATCTATGTAACACACACACACTCAAAATAATAGGATGCTTGTGATAATGCAGTGTATTCAGCATGCCATTCTTATCTGTCTACCGCTATCTCTCCCAATTTCCATTATGTCATGCCTTAAACATCCACTCATCTGATTCTGTATGCTTCCTTTTTTTGCCAGACTTTATCCTGCAATCAATGTCAATTTAATTTGTAACGAATGTATATTAAAACAGAAGGTTATTCCAGACATAATTACAATGATCCCTCTTGTATAAAGAACCCCTCTATAACAAACTCCCTTTTATAGTGAACACCTTTGATGGATACTATTGTTCACTGAGTACGCACATTAACACCTTGCTATAGTGAACACCTAGCTATAGTGAACACCTCAACTGCCTCCAGAGGTGTTCACTATGGAGAGAGAGCACTGCTTTAAATTATACCTTTAAATCAAACGTACTACAGTTAAGACATATACTTGCTACTATGATGCTGTATATTTCAACCTCAGTTATATTTGTATGAGCTGACAACTGAAATATGAGCTTTGTAAGCTGCAATATTGTTAGCAGTATTAGTTGAAATGGGGGATGGCTTGAGGTAGATTTGCTAGATGAAATGGTGCACCATTAGACTAATCATCTGACCACTTCTGACTCATTATCCATCATGCTGCATGATGGATATGAGTTGGAAGTGGTGAGATGATTAGTCAAATAGTTTGATGGCTAAATGATAGAAAATGAATGTGGACTGTGCACAAAGCTGAATGTGGCGTTTTGGTTATTTGGTCTGCCACTAAAAGGCCCCTTTACCTTCTCTGTGGTCTGCCAGACCCTTCGGTTGTTACTGGTGAGGACCCCATATGGACCATGTGAATAACTGGATGGACGCATAAAGTAAAGAATACAGGTTTATTCTCTGTACAGCAGATGTTCTCCTCATGAGGACAAGCCCCCGACTGGCAAATTCTCTGACAGGCATTCATGGCGCTGCCAGGCAGTGCAACAATTAGATACATGCAGGTTCTAAGTGCTCTTAAAGGGGCAGCAGCTTAACATTAAGCCCCATGCTTAATGTGTGCTTCACATCACTGCCGGAACAGTGAATGTGAGCACCACTCGAACAAGCAATAATCTATAAACAGTTTCTAGGCAAGAGATAATTATGTTTGCTTGCACGCATGTGCAAGAAACATAGTGCCATCATCTGAGATTTCGGAGGTGTGTCACCCCCTCTTCCAATTCAGTCAGTGTGTTGGCTGGCGCGGCCCCGTCTGCCAATGCATGCTGGAGCTGTCTATGACAAGCTCCAAAATGCAGTGGCATACAGTTGAAAGGGGGAGCTATGCTTCGGTGAGCAGTGATAAGATATCGCCTACTCATGGCAGCTCCCCCACACACACACACACACACACACACACACACACACACACACACACACACACACAAACATCGCATGCTGCGTGCTGCCCCCAACACAGTTACATGACCATACTGAGCCGGCGGGGTGCCCAATCCTGTCGTCTCACTATCTCTCCCCTTCATGCTGTCGCCGATGGGGTGCCCAATCCCGTCGAGCTTCACTATCTCCCCTCCCCGAGTTCAGGGTGCCACTTGGGAGCCCACCCCAGCATGGCAACAGATGCCATGGCCGACGGGGTGCCCAATCCCCATTGGCTCCACGCCCCCAGCCATCCTTCTGCATGCTGGGAGCCCACCTCAGAGTGGCAAATGTCCTGTGTCGCTTTTTTTGTTTTTAAAATAACTTGAAAAGAAAAACGGTCCCTTGTAGTCTCCTGCTCCCTCCCTCAACCCACACCCACCCACTGCACACCCTGCCTCCCACACCCCCTCACCCCATACTTACCTCGGACCAGTGCGGCGATCTTGATTCGTGGATCAGGAACACGTCTGCTGCTTCAAAGCCGACCCGCGAACTGAGGAAATGCAGTGGCTGTAATGGGCTAGACAGGGTTTTCAACTTTGTTGCATATCTCAGGCATTTTTGAATTTTGCACCAAATTTTTCGACATATGAGTTTTGGGACCCCTTCATGAATGATGTCATGTCGCGGCGTTACTCAGGCCCAAAGGGTGATTTTGCAGTCACTGCGCGAAATCGCCTTTCGGGCATGAATAACACCATGACAGTGACATCACTCATGAGTAGGGGTCCCCAAAACCCCATGTTGAAAATTTGGTGCAAAAATTCCAAAAAATGACTGTTTTACGAGCGAGCATTGCGCAGTTCCTACGCAGGCTCGTAAGTTCATGAATTTTCAATATTTTCACTCCAGATTTTCAACATTGCCATTTTACCACACCTCCTTATGAGCAATACAGCTGTCATTTTCACATCTTGCCCAAATGTGTTTCTGCCCATGTAGCGAACAATGGCGCAGTCAATGCAAAATCAATGTATGGACACATTAAGAAAATCACAGTGACACTGTTCATGAGCAGAGGTCTTAAATGGCTATGTTGAAAATTTGGTGAAAAATTCTAAAATGACTGTTTTACGAAGCACGTTGTGCAGTTCCTATGCATGCTCGGAAGTTTGAATTTAATATTTTCACTCCAGATTTTAAACATTGCCATTTTATTACACTTCATTATGAACAGTACAGCTGCCATTTTTCGTATGTCTCCCAAAATGTGTTTTCACACATGTAGCGCACAATGGTGCTGTTGGTGTGTGAAAGCAATGTTTGGGACAGATTAAGAAAATCACAGTTACACTGTTCATGAGCAGAGGTCTTAAAATGGCTATGTTGAAAATTTGGTGACAAAAGTCCATAAAATGACTGTGTTACGAGTGAGCATTGCGCAGTTTCCACGCACCCTTGTAAGTTCATGACTTTGTGATATTTTCAGTCCAGATTTTCACCAGTGGCATTTTTCCACACTTCCTTATGAACAGTACAGCTGTCACTTTTCACAACATGGCTGAAGTGTGTTTTCACACTTTCAGCGCAGAGATGCGTGATCGCTGTGGGAAATCATTGTTCGGCACAGATAAAGAAAATCACAGTGACACTGTTCATGATTGGAGGCACCAAATGCCTGAGTTGACAATCTGCTGTAAAAATCCCCAACCTAATTATATTACGGTGTCGTTGCACAGTTTCTATGTCTTCGTGACTTCACCATTTTTTAAATATTTTACTGCAGATTTGCAACATTGCCATTTTACACCTCCCATGAACAGTACAAGCTGTCATTTTTTACATCCTGTTCGGAATGTTTTTGCACCTGTGGTGCTAAATGCCGTAGTCGCTGTGCATAAGCAGTTTTCGGCTAACAAACTGATATTCCCCCTGTTCATGAGGTGGGGTCACAAAAAAACATGTTGAAAATTTGGAGTGAAATTACCAACGAATGCTTGAGGTATTAGGGTTTCCAACCATAACGCCCAACCCTGTAGAGAATGACAGGCATCAGGGGTGTGACTTGGGATTCTTGCCTGTAATGCTTATACCTTTCCACACCCTCCAGCCAGTGAGAGGCATTGAGGTATGCCTTGGACTCTTCGGACCCAAAGTACACCCCATTCTCCTATATCGCACCCATCTCACCGTGTTTTCTAATGAAATGGGGTGCGTATAAGGACAAAAGACCCAAAGGAACACCGTGACACTTGTCAGTGACTGCAGGGTGGGGTCACTGGGTGAAATAAGCGTGGCAGTTATGCCTGACGACCCAAAGGCACACCCCAATGCCTGTCACTCTCTGCAGGGTGGTGGTAGGGTTGGATTCAGTTCAATACTTCACTGCCATTCCTATTACGCAGCTCTGTAACTTCTACACAACCACTGCCAATGCCAGCAAGCAAACATTCGGCATTGACAAATGCTTGTTTTAAGTAAGTTTTAAGGCAAAAAACATGTTCATGCATTTCAAGGCATTAGTGTCACAACAGAATTCCACTGCGGGGGGCGGAGGGAGAATGTGGACTACACTAGGGACCAGTCAGAGTAGCACCAGAGAGGGAGGGAACACAATAGTACTTCAGACTTGGTCATGCCACAAGCGCTAAAGTGTGGGGGAAGGAAAGGAAAAGAGAGAGAAGGGTAGAAGTAGGAGGATACCCAGAATGCAGGCCAAAACTTTATTAACAGTTGCATAACAATATAGGTGGACTGTAAATATAAAGACATTCCAAAGGGGGGAAAGGCATTGATACAGGTATGCAATACCATAGCAACAGTTGGTGGAGATACCAGAAACATTTACAGCAAAACAGTTAAAGACAGAAAAGGAATTAGTCCCAAAACACACTGAGTCTGGTAACAAAAGTTCAAAACCTCTATCGACTTTTCCGGTCAGTGGGAATGGAGGCATGTGTTGATTGCACTAGTTCCTGACAGGATGAGGTCAGTTTGTTGAAAGCGACCCAGGAGTTCTGCCCACTATCAAATCCACACCATTTGACTATGTAAGACCAGGATCCATTTGTGAACTTCTTCCTTAAGATCTTCTCGATCTGGAACACTGTGGTGTGTGGAAGAGAGTCCTGAAAAGAAGAAGAAGGTTGAGAAGACGAGGAAGTCCCAGGCAAATCATCTGGTAAAACGTAATCCAGCTGGAGAGTGTCAGGAATGGGAAGATCTGCAGGAACTAGTTGCAAGTTGTCTGGAGGGATCTCAGCTTCAGAGGATGGCAGGCTCAAGGGCAGCTTCATTTCTGGGTGGACTGGGGTCATCTGGGAGGCTGTTACTCAGGTACCCATGCTTTAGTTGGTTTATATGGACTTTGTTGTGTACCAGCTTTCCATCCGACTTGCGTCGCAGACGAACGTGGACCAGAGGAAGCTTTTCTACGATGTGGAAGGGATCAGTCCAGGGGTGAAGCAGTTTCTTGGTGGTGCCTGGAACAAGAACAGGTCAGTACAAATAAACAATGTCCCCAACAGAGAATGAAAGCCCATGTGCCTTGGCTGCAGACATTTTTTGCATTGCCGATTTTCTCTGGCCCAACGTGGTGACTGCAACATGTCGGGCAAGTTCAAGCTGTTCTAGCAGAGGGATAATGAAAGAAGAAGCTGACTTAGGAACCTCTAGCAGTGAGAGATCCTGTCCAGTGGAGTTCTTGGGTGACATTCATGGACTAAGAAGGATGAGGTGTATTCTGTGCTGTCGACACAAGGGCTGGTATTGTATGCAAACTGCACAAAGGGAACAAAATGGTCCCAGGTGTCATGAGTCTCATCCAGATACTTGGAGAGTGTGCCGAGAATGGTAGACATCATTCTTTCACTTTGTCCATTGCATTGTGGATGGTAACTTGTAGTATGTGTTTTTTTTATGTTGAGACAGTGGCGGCTTTAATGTCTTTTAGGGGGATGATTTCCAAATACTTCATCAACTAGTCCACAAAAACAAGGATGTATTTGTTGCCAGAGTTGGAGCATGTTGGTAAGGGCCCAAGAATGTCAGTGCTGACTCTTTGGAACGGTTCAGTGGCTGCAGGCATTGAAATGATGTGTGCCTTTGTCAGTTTGGCAGGAGGCTTTCTTTGGGAGCAGGGCTGGCAGGATTTTATGAACTGGACAATGTTCCTGTTCATGTGTGGCCAGAAGAAGTGAAGCCTTGTCTTTTCAAGAGTTCTGTGTATTCCCATATGACCTCCAGAAAGTGAAGAGGCGTGAGTGGAGAGAAGAACCTGAGGGATGAGAGAGGCTGGCACAGCTCGCTGTACGTGAGTTCTATCCGTGCGATGTCCCTTGCCTTCCTTGGTCCAAATGTGGGACAGCGCACCGTCATTGAGGAAGTACCGCGAAGCAAGGAAAGTATATCTTGGCGATGTTTCTTTTGTTGCGGTAAGGTTCCAGACTCTAAGTAGGTGATTGTATCCGTAAATTGAGTGTCAGTTCATTGTTGCGTTTTAACAGTTGCCAGGGACAGATAGGATGTTAAGGAGATGAGAAGCTCTTCAGCTGCTTACAGTAACTGAGGATTTGTGTGTCTTTCTGTAGAAGTGGTTGGTAGCAGCAAAGCAACTTGAGGTGCTGTAGGAGTGTCCACAGGAAGCACATCCGTGGCATGGAAGGGAAGAGCAGGATTCTTCATCTGTTGAGGAGGATGCAGAGGGATATTGTCTGTGGCTTACACCATCGGCATTTGAATGAACTCGACCTGGTCTGTATTGAATTTCAAAGTTGTAGGATTGTAGCATGGCAATCCATTGGGCAAACTCGCCTACTGGCTCCTTCATTTCGAATAACCACCTGAGGGCCGAGTGATCAACGATAGCTGTAAAGAAGGAGTAGCCAAGGTAGCAGTCAAATTTCTTTGCGGCAAATACCATGGCTAGACATTCTTTTTCTGTAATGCCATAGTTCTGCTCAACTGAAGAAAGAGAGCACCCAGCATAGGAGACCGCTCGTTCTGTTCCATTTTGAATGTGACAGAGCACAGTGCCCACTGCAAAGGAACTAGCATCTGAGTAGAGCTTGAAGGGTTGGTCGAACCTTGGGTAGGCCAATACTGGAGAAGAGATTAGGTTTTGTTTTAAGGTTTCAAAGGCCTCTTTACATTCAAAAGTCCAAATATAGACACATCCCTTTTTGGTGAGGGCGTACAGTGGAGCTGCAATCTTGGCGTAGTTGCAAATGAACTTGCAGTAGTAGCCAGACAAGCCTGGGAAAGCTCGAAGGTCTTTGAGATTGTTAGGCTCTGGATAGTCTTTGACTGCTGAGAACTTGTCTGGATCTGGAGAGATGCCTTGAGAACTAACCACATGTGCCAGGTAATGAATTTGGTGCTGTGCAAAGCAGCACTTTTCTGGACGAAGCTTGAGACTGGCTTGTCTGAGATGTTCGAACACTTCGTGGAGATGCTGGAAGTGCTCTGGCAAAGTTCTGCTGAAGACAATCACATCATCCAGGAATACTAGGTGATATTTCCAAGACAACCCACATAATATGGCTTCCATAACACATTGAAATGTGGCTAGACTGTTACAAAGACCCATAGGCAGATGTTTGAACTGAAAAAGTCCCACGTGGCAGCGCCATGCTGTGTATGGATGAGAAGCTGGAGCAATGGAAATTTGATAGAACCTACTCTGAAGGACTAGAGTGGTGAAGTAAGCGGGACTGGCCAAACCAAGACTCTCTAAAGCATCTTTGGTTGTAGGTAAGGGATGAGCATCCTGCACCGTGTAGGCATTGAGTTTTCTGTAGTCTACCACTTAGCAATACCCTTTGTTCTTTTTTACAACCTGCAAGAAAGGTGCACCCCAGGGGCTTGTAGATTCTTCGACTATGTCTTGGTCAAGCATGTCTTTGATTATGTCCTTGAGGACTTGTTTCTGTTTGTGTCCACTTTGTAGGCTTGCTGACAGATTGGTTTCCGGTTGAGCTGTACTTCGATGGTGTGTTGCAGGATATCACAGCATACAAGCTTGTTATCTGAACCAGCAAAGATCCGGGTAATTCTCCAGGAATTTCAAAAGTTGTTGATTTTCCATTGGAGATGCTGGAAGTTTGGAAGAGGATAGTCACTGACTAAGGGGTAACTTTGTTGAAGTTGGAGTGGTCATGATAGTACTGACAGGATTAGAGTTGGTGGAACCAGGCTGAGGTTCTTGCATGAGATGGAGCTGGTCCTCTGAAGACAAGCAGACAAACTTTCCGATGTTGACACCCTTTGAAATGACCACTGGCTCATCTGTGAAGTTGCAGCATTTTTGGAAGATTGCGCCATCATACACCACCGATAAGGTATTTCCCGGAAGGAGACCTGATGAATGCAGCACGGCGGATCCCATGATGATGCCAACAACACTTTGTGGAAGTGGTTCACCTCGAATCTTGGCAATCAAAACCATTTTTGACTGAGGAGACACAGTGACAGAGTCTATAGCTGCGAGTTGCCTCCAAGGATCTAGCAACAGTTTGTTTGAGGTAAAGTCTAGGATGGTTTTGTGAGCTTTGAGAAAGTCCAGGCCAAGAATTATTGCAGGTTGAAGACCAGGCACTACATACAACTTGACAGTAGCTTGCTGTGAGCCAAAGTGGAGCTTAAGATGGACCATGCCTGTGATAGGTACTGTAGCAGTGCTTGCTGTGATAATGTACTTTATGTCAGCTGGAGAGACATTAAGTATGTGACAAATAGCTTGGTTGTTTAGAATTCTGCTGTTGATAACTGATATTTCTGCTCTAGTGTTGACCAAGGAGTGCGTCGAGCCAATCGATGGTTACAGGTACATAGTTTGCTAGGAAAGGTGATTGGATGACAGGTACCTTTGCCCCTGGAAGTGAGAGTGTGCCAGAGTTCACAGTTGGAGGAAGCGTTTTGTTTAAATTGCGAGAGTCAGAGGGGTAGTCAGTTGCTGTGTTCCCCTGCCCAACAAAAGCCCGTAGTCTGTTGGGCTGCGCTCGTTTCCCTGATCCTGGGAGTAATTGTGGTTATCATGTTGTTCGTGCTGTGGTGGGCATCCTTGGTTCTCTTGAGTCCTGTGATAATAGTTTAACTTTTGGCAGACAGTGGCAGTGTGTCCCCTGAATCCACACCACTGGCAAGTCACGGGCTTTCGGGAAGGCAGAGGTGGATTTGGTCGCAGTTGAGGGGGTTGCATTTATTTATTTTTATTTATTTTTTTTATTTATCTGTTTGTTCTAGGATTACAAATACCTTTGAGCTTGGCTCTTTTACAAAGGTCCCACGTCATTGGTACAATTGAGACAAACATAAGCAAAGGTAACAGTTTATAAAATAAAAAAAAACACACAGTCTTGTAGGGGAAAAAAGAACAATAAGGTGAAACTTTGGGGAGGGGAAAGGGAAAGGAGGAGGGTGAAATCAGGGAGACTAAGTGGATGGGAGAAAAGGGGAGGTAGGTTGGGGGGGACAGAGAGAGGAGAGGTGGAGGGTGGATAAGAATAGAGGTAGTGCAGCCAGGTGGCATTTGCCATGGGCTAGCAGGGGAGGTGAAGATGGGGGGGGTGCTGGCAAAGTACAGGAGTAGATGTGGATCCAAAAGGGCATCTTCAGCTATGGAACCAAAAGACATGTTTAGCCACAACAGTCACAGAGGTTGGAGGCAGTGAGTGTTAGGCGGAGCTGACTCTTAAAAGTGCTGAGCAATAGTGAGGATGAGATGTCACTGGAAAGACCGTTGTACCAACTAGTGGCCCAGTAAGCAAAGGATCTTTGGCCTTGTGTTGTGCAGCAATGCGGGATTTGTAGAAGCTGAGGTTTGGATCCCCTGGTATGGCGGGTGTGGATTCTTGGTTGTATGAGGGCACAGACTCCAGGGGGGCAAGGCCCAACAAGATTTTCTTAGTAGTAATACACGTTTGGTGTTTTATTCGATTGGCAAGATTCAACCATCCAGTTTGAGAATAGAGGTCACAGGTGTGAATTAAGCATTGGGAGCCAGTGACAAGTTGACAGGCCTTGTTGAGGGCGGTGGATGCACGTTTGAGTGCGGTGGTTGTAGCAGCGCAGTAAATGATAATGCCATAATCAATGATGGATATGATGGAGCTCTGGACAGTGACAGTGAGGGTTTCAGGTGTCAGGTGTTGCCTATGACGGAATAGCAGGCCTAGCTGGGAGTTAGCAGCTTTGGCGACATGATCGATGTGGGCAGTGTAGGAGAGGTGAGGGTCACGGGTGATCCTGAGGTATTTAAAGTTTTTGACCTGTTCCAGTGCGGCACCTTGTCTGGTGATAACGGAGAGTTGGAAGTGCTTATGTTTATTATGGGAGCTGCTGAAGATCATGACCTTGTTTTTTTTTTGATTAAAGATGAGTTTGTGCTTTGTGAACTAATTCTCAACTGAGGAGAAGCAGAGTTGGAGATTTTCTTGCAATTTCTTCGGGTCCTGGTGTGCGGCAAGGATTACTGCATCATCAGCATACAGGGTGATATGTTCAGTGCAGGAGTCCGGTAGGGTGTTAAGGAACAGGCTGAAGAGTAGGGGGGCCCGGTATTGAACCCTGGGAGACTCCAGAGAGGACAGGTTTGGAATCAGAGTGCACATCCCCAATTTCTACATGCTGGGTAAGGTTTTCAAGATAGCTTTTGAACCAAGAGATTGAATCATTGGAGAGACCAGCATTTTTTAGTTGACTCAGCAGGAGGAAGTGGTGGACAGTATAGATGGTTTTGGTCAGGTTGATGAAAATATCACCAGTTAGTTGTCCATTGTCGAGGGAGATGTGAATAGAGCTGGTGAATTTGAGTAGGGCAGAGGATGTACTATGACCTTTTCTAAAGCCGTGTTGCTGTTTACAGAGAATATTATAATTGTCCAGATGATCGGTAAGTTGGTCCGCTACTATACGTACCAGTGCCTTCGATAGGGGAGGCAGAATGGAGATAGGGCAGAAGTTTGCATGGTCAGTCGTATCACCACTTTTGTGAATTGGGGTAACAGTGACCATTTTTGTCCGGGAACTGGCTAAGGGAAAGAGAGAGAGATTAAAGATCCTGGTAAGGGGCCCAAGTACCTCATCAAGCATTAGGGCCAGTAGCTTGAGGTCAAGTGTGTCATTGTTTGTTCTAGATTTGCTGATGGCTTTGGCAATGTAGTTTCGGACTTGATGTTTTTTTAGTGCTTGAAAGTAGAAAGGTGGGTGACAGGCGTGGGTGGAGGAGTTGGGGGGTGGGAGTTGACGCATCTTGGAAGAAGTCAGGGGAGAACACTGCTAAGGTCAGTGAAAGCGATGTTAAAAGTGTTCGCAATAGTTTTAGGGTCAAGTGTAGCGTGCCCATTTATGTTGACTATGTTTGGGGAAGATTTTAACTGCTTCCCAGTGACATCTTTAATGTTTTTCCAGAAATCCCTCCCATTTCCCCAGGAGTTAGTGAGGGCATTTTTATAGTAGTCAGATTTCTGTTGCTGAATGGATTTGGTGCAGTTGTTCCATGCCCATTTATAATTCTGGATGTCGAGTTGCTTACTGGAGTTTCTAGCCAGTTCCCAGAGGTGGACCCTGAATTTAAGTTTTTAAGGAGGTCTGCTGACAGTCAGGGGTTACTGAGCAATTTAACTTTATGCTTTTTGAGTGGGGCATATCTGTTACAGGCTTCATTGAAAATGTGAATAAATTGCTCCGGTGCAGTATTAGTATCTGTTGCCTTGAAGATGGGGGACCAGTACTGCAGATGGAGGTGCAATTTGAGGTAGGGTAGCTGACCATGGGGTAGGACTCTGCTGGTGATGATTTTTGGAGGCGGCTTATAGAATTTGTTTAACCAGGTACAGCTGATGGGAGAGTGATCACTGAGTGAGTCAGGGAGGACTGAGGTTTTCATGATCCGAGAGGGGTGGTTGGTTAGGATCCAGTCGAGTAGGGTGCAGGTCCCAGTTCTGTAGTTCTTTCTGGTTGCATAGTCAACCATTTGAGTCAGGTTAGCTGATATAACGGAGTCCTTAAATGACCCACCTTCAGCTGAGAGCCAATTAATGTTAAAGTCACCAAGAAGGATGATTTCAGAGTCCGATGGGTGGGATTTAACAAAGTCAAGGACAGCGGTTAGACCAGGTCCCTATTCCTTAGGAGGTATGTAAACAGTGACAACTGTGAGGACCTTATTGTGGGTGCCTAAAAGGAGTCTGATGGGAAGAATCTGAGTAGGTGTTGCTGGAAGATTGGAATCAATGGGGTGTCCTCAGAAAGTGCCTTTCACATATAAGGCACACCCTCCACCTCTTTTGGACTTACGATCAACCTGGAAGACATTGTAGACAGGAAGGGTGATTGCCTGGTCAGGAATCTTTGGGGTGAGCCAAGTTTCCACTACTGACAGAATATCTAGGTTGTGTTGGGTGGTAAAGGCTTGCAGTGCATCAAGCTTAGGAAGTAAACTGCAGATGTTCAGGCATATGATTGAAAGAGTGCCTGTTGGTTTGTTTTAGTTGGAGGTGTTTTGTCTGGGGTTAGGATGAACAGTCCCTGATAGCAGCAGCAGGAGGAGGAGCAAAAGTTTCAGGGTGCATCGGTGGAGTTCAGTCAGAGAGAGGTTGCGTTTCTTTTTTTAACAGTAGTATGCCAGGTGGTAATGTTGAAAATGCAACATTGGAATAGTTGTATACGATGTGGCTAGATGTGCCCAAGGCTCACACATAAGCAGGGACAGATCAATTTCGGTGGTGTGCCTCCAGGGGGAGGATATTGCCCCATTGCAAAATGATGTAAAATAATCAAATCCATAGGAAAAGGACCAGTAAACTGTTTGATCTACAGTAACACGACAAAGGATGTGTTAAATTCCTAGAACACAGGCCTGGGGCATATGCAGGAAGTTAAAACCCTTTGTCAGTGTCTTCCCTTTGTTTAAATAGTTGTGAATGGTTCTCAAAGACATGCAGATCCCTTTAGCAACAAGGTAGATGGAAATGTGGATTCAGTTTGCACTCTCCAGGTCAGAGCTTGTAGAATTTCTTTGCTGTACTTACTTTGATTGTGATGGCTTCCAAAAAAGTTGATTTATAATGAGAATCCCAATATCTGCTGGTGACGTTTTCCAGTGTCTTAGTCCAGGAAACTTTCATAGATCTCTTATCCAAGAATGGTCTAGTTCCTCCAAGCCAAAACACATGAAAATCCACAAAACTAAACTATTGACAGAGACAAACACAAACGCCCAGCCACACAGCCCAAGTAGGCGTAACTAGCGGTAGTATTTGCCGAGGAGGCAGTTGAGCTGATGTGTAATGTATTGACAGTTGAAATAAGCTTGTTAATCATTGCTTGTTGCTGTTGGACACGTGGCAAGTGTAGCCAGTTGTGAGGTTTGGGGCGCCTGAGCACCAGCAGACTGAAATATTGAGATGGACTCTTGGGCTAGCCATGCAGCTTGGATGGTGTCTGTCCAGGTGGTTGGCTTTTGCTGTATGGCATAGGTATGCAATTGAGAAGGCAGTCCCTGGACAAAGGCTGTTACTTGATCTTTCTCTGTTTTCTGTAGGCGTTTGCATCGAGTCTCAATGTCCACTATGAAGGCTTCAAGAGATTTGTTGGGTTGCATTGTACATTCCCACAGCTGTTGCTCCAATAACCAGGGTGGGTGTGCTTGGAGAAAATGGGCTTTGAAGGTTGTGTACAGTGTGGCAGTATCTCCTTTGACTTGATCTGGAAGTGCATTGAACCAGGAAATGGCAGTCCCTCTCAGAAGCAAGTGCAAGGCATTGGAGATGTGCATGGGATCAGACCAACCATTGAAGGAAATCCGTGCTTGGAATTGTTCCAGCCAGTTGACAGCATCTTCATGAAGCAAGGCTGAGAAGGGTACTGGTTGTAGGCTGGTATGGACCATGGACTGTGGTGAAATGGCTTTAATGTAGGCCAAGTCATCTTGAATAGCTTGCATAGCTGGTGCTCCTTGAACAGAAATAGAAGACTGGATGTCATGGAGGATTGCTTCAACTTTGTAGCCCCATGCCCTTGAGGTGGGTGACGGTAGGACACCGGATGCTCTGGCGCCCATATCTGTGTCATCATCAGACATTGTGGTTGGAGATGAGCTTCATTTCATCGAGCAAAGGTCGTATGGGTGAGAAGGAGTTGCCGTCCTGCAGGAGACAGGACGTCGTGTCGTAGATGAAGTGCTGAGCAAAAATAATTTTTGTAGACAAAAGTACAAATTTTTGTAGCAAAGTTCATCAATTGACATCTTAATAAAGAATTCCCATTCAATTCTGTGTTGTTTGTTATTTAAATAAAGGTTTTGTTGCAAAAATCAGCTATTTGTTGCAGTGTCCATTCACTTAAATAGGAATGCCATTGATTTCAATGGAATGAGGTCAATTTGTGCCCTTCACAAGATGGCCACTGACCTTTGACATGCAGTTCCTGTGGGATTTGACTGGCCTGACTGTAGCAAGATGGCTGCCGGCAGGGGGATTAAGATTCACTTCCTGTTTTGTTGTTTTGCTCTGCTCAAGATGGACGATCTTTGCCATGAGGCTGCCTGGCAGCAGAACAATGGTCAAAATGGCAAATGCCACATTATTGAGCTTTTCCACCAACCCTGACAGGAAAAATGGTGGACTTTTTCTGTGGTGAGTGAAACTGCTGGGGAAAAGGAATTTCTGTATTTATTTTATTTCTTTCCATTGGTTTATTGTGCTTTTTGTTTATTTTTCTGTTGTCCCCCCTTGCTTTCCTCTGTAGTTTATTTATTGTTTAGCTCCCTTGCATTTGCAGTTCTGTCCTGGTATTTGGGGTAATGTTCTGTGTTTTATTTGGTTGCTGTCCTTTGTTTACTTGAAGAGCTCTCGCTGGATATTTTAGTGCTGAGTACACACTGCTTATTTTGTTGTTCCTGCTCCCGATTATTGATGATTATTTTTATTTACTTATTTTTTTTGTATGGCCCCTGTAAGGAGTTTGCAGTCCTGTGTTGATGTGTGTATATATATATATATATTTTTTTTTTTTGGTTCTGTTTTATTGCCCCCCTATTTGTTGTGGCTGCTGTGGCCCTTTTGGTTGTGTGGCCAAGTGGACGAGAAGGCTCCATACAGCAAGAGTTGCAGTTCAGGAGGAGTGGAGCCACGGCTTTGTGTTGGCGGGTGGCAATCGCTGGTGCTCCATGAGCTGGCAATGTGGGAGGAGCAGAGCTCCTTGCTGTTGCTGGTGCAATGGAAGCCACGGTTTGTAATGAGTGGCTGAGAAGCAGCATACAGAGCTGCAAGGAGACAGGCCTAGTCGGGAGCAAAGCACTTTGTGAGGCTGCTGGGGAGAGGAATAGTGTGGTGGTCTACAGGAGTTCCGTGCAGCTGCAGAGGAGGGCAGACTAGTTGTGGAGCCGTGGCAGGTGAGTAGCGGCTATCCAGTTGGGAAATAGTGTGTTCCCGCCTGTGGGGGGGTGACTGAAGGCTGGCCCAGTCAGTAGCTGATCTCCCTCTGTGACTGCTGGAGGGTGAGAGTTGTGGCAATTCGAGAGGGCTGAGCAGAATGCGGAGCTACAGTAAGGTATGCCTGGAAAACAGAGGCTCCAGTTGGCCACAGGGCTGGCTGAGGAAGAGCGGGGAATGGTTAGTTGCGGATATAATTAGGCCACTTTTGAGTCTGGAGCCAGAGTTTGCAGAGCAGGCACAGTGAACAAAATAATGCCGTTTCTCTATAGTTGCAAGAGTCAATGGCTACAGGTTAATTTCATGGAGATAGTTTGCTGTGGCCAAATGGACAGTTTACTGAAGTTCTGCCACGAGGTGTTTGGGGGGGGATGTGCAGTCTGGGAAGCTTTGTGTGGTAGAGGGCTTGGATATAATAACTTGCTGATGTTTCATTTGTTTAGCTGGCTAGCAATGTGGAATAGGTTCTGTACGGTTGATTTTCTAGGCATAGTAGGAGGGATGTGGGCTGAGATGGAAGCAGGATACAGTTAATTTAGTCCTCTCAGCAGCCAGTGCTATAGTTCAATCAGCATTCAGGCAATTCAGTCATACTGGGGTGATGACTTTGGGTAACCAGTGACGCAGGCAAGCGAGATAAGGTCTGGACAGAAGAAGGGCTGCATTCTTCACAATGTGTGGCATTTTGGTTATTTGGTCTGCCACTAAAAGGGCCCCTTACCTTCTCCGTGGTCTGCCAGATGCTTCAGCTGCTGTTGGTGAGGACCCCAACTGGACCGTGCGAGTAACTGGACGGACGCATAAAGTAAATAATACAGGTTTATTCTCTGTACAGCAGATGTTCTCTTCATGAGGACAAGCCCCAGACTGGCAAATTCTCTGACTGACAGGCATTCATGGCACTGTCAGGCAGTGCAACAGTTAGATACGTGCGGGTACTAAGTGCTCTTAAAGGGGCGTCCGTTCAACATTAAGCCCCATGCTTAATGTGTGCTTCACATGAACATTAGAAAATGTGGTTTCAGGACTGACCACGGATGGATTATGTTCAGAAGTTTGATTGAATGCACAGTGGGCAGGTGGCAAAGAAAAGATTGAAATGGAAGTGTGAGTAAGTATAACATTCAGCATTATAAATAAAAAAGACCAGCACTATGCAGTGCACAAGAACAGAATGATAAATGGAACTAGCTAGGGAGACTGTGTGTGTGAGACTGTACACATTTTCACATGGATTTATTTTAATTTTGGGATGTGATGTTCTGTACAAATATTTAGACTTCAGCTGATTATTAGAGAATGCCATTTTTTATGACTCGCTAAATTATTGCACACTGTGTACTTATGCCACATGATAGATCATGAGTGTGGAGTGTGCACAGTGCTGAAAATTGAAAAGGGGGTTTCTCGAGTGATCATGGTTGGATGATGTTTTGAGCATTTGAGTATATGCACTATGGAACATGCAGGTGGCAAAGAATATATTGAAACATACGCCTGAAGAGAAAGACAAAACAAAATAAAACATGCAGCAGAATTAAAAAAAATTCCCAGCAATGAAAAGCTCCATAGATCAGTTGATAAATGGAAAGGCTTGTTTTTTGGGGGGGGGAGGTAGGGTATGCGACTGCACGCGTTGACAAGGCATATAAAATATGTTATTTTTAGATGTAATTGTGTGAACAAATTGTGAGACAGTGAAAGTTTTTTTGTGATTCTCCAAGATTTCTTTAGTCTTGTAAATTAAAGATCATGTGCAACGGTTTTTACATATTTTTAATAGAAGCTTAAAAAGTTGCAGTTCAAGTCCTTGTATCATGATTAGTGTTTCCTGAAAATTTCACGCTGTTTGATTTTGTGGTTTTCTTTAAATCGGCATTTGTTAACTTGCTCTGTAGTGCCTGAAAACAGTGGAGTTATTTCTGTCATCTCAGTCAAACTTAGAGTGCGATTACATCATTTTGGAGTAGCTTGCTGTTTCAGATTCCCAATCAGAGCAGTACTCTGTAGAATTTATGGTCTGCTGAGCTCTCCAGGTTTCTTACAACCCCAGTCTCTGGTTTGTGTTTAGATAGATCAGCTTAAAATATACAGTATAATTCTCTTCCTTTAAAGCTGTTCATTTTAGTTTCAATGCGAATTGAAGTAGTGGAAATCTTTTCTACGAAATCAGCATGTCTGTATCACAGCTCTGTTCTTTCTAATCAAACCTCAATTTTTTTCTAACTACGTAACACAGGGCTGTTTAATGAATATAAAATAAATCTAAATTTCGTTCATTCACAGAAAGTTTGTTTTTGATATAGCCTTCATAAATATAATCATGTAAGAACATTTGTTTCATGTCAGATTAACAAACAGGTGCTTGTCACATTCTGCTACAGTATTTCAAGCACATGTCCTGTCAGAACTCACAAACTTCAGTCCTTTGGTGGTTTCTGTGTGAAAATACATCATGTATGTGTATAAGTAAAAACACCATGTGGCTTCCCGATGCACCATGTCTCTGCCCCACAGTTGAGGCAGCTGCAGTCTACAGCCACCAGTCCCCTGCTCCACAAGCCCCCTGCCTTCTGCTCCACATTCGAGGCTGCTGCACCCTGCTGCCCACTGTCTTCTCCCACACAGTCAGGGATTGTGCACCCTGCTGCCTCCATCCCTTGCCTAAAGAATCAGGACTACTGCACTCTCCCACCCTGCTGCCCTCTCTCCCCCACCCTCACAGTTAGGGATGCTGCACCTGTTGCCCTGTTCCTGTCTCCACAGTCAGGGTTGCAGTGCTGTGCTAAGCCCTAGCGTGCCAGATTCCTTGCTCCACAGCTGGGGCTGCTGCACCATGCTGCCCTAACACCAGAGGTGGGGCTTTTGATGCACCCTGCTACCCACCTCCATTGTTCCAAATGGTCAGGCACCATGCTGTCTTATCCCCTGTCACCACTGACAGGGCTGCTGCACCCTGCTCCTTTCTACACAGTTGGGGTTGCTGTGGCCTGCTGTACCCTAGAGCCCCATACCTCTGCAGTTAGGGCTGCTGCACCGTGCTGCCACTTGCCACAAGATTCAGGGCATTTGCTGCACCCTGTTGCATACCTCCACAGTTGAGGCAGTTTCACCCTGCTGTCTCCCTGCCACCAGAGTCAGATCCTTTGATAGACCCTGCTGAAACAGGAACAGGGGGCAACATGTGCAGTGTCCCTGATTGTGAGGGTGAGAGAGAGGGGGTAGCAGGGTGCAGCAACCCCAGCTGTTCGGGAAGGGTGCAGCACAAGAGTAAGGGAATTTACTGCACCCTGTCCCCTGCCTGTGGAGGCAAGGGGCTCTGTGGTGCAGCAAGGCACAATGGTGGCAGGGGACAAAGGACAGCATGGGGCAGAAGCCCTGACTGTGGGGCAGGACAGAGGTGTGCATCAGGGTACAGCAGCCCTGACAATAGCACAGGGTGCACATTGTGCAGCAGCCCAGACCATTTGGGGCAATGGAAGTGCATAGCAGGGTTCAGCAGCCCCAACTGTGGATGAAGGCAGCATGAGACTCTAATGTGTAGCACAGCATAGCAACCCTGACTGTGGAGATAGGAACAGGGGGCAACAGGGTGCCATGGCCTTGACTGTGGGTGTGGGGACAGAGAGCAGCATGGTGCAGCAGCCCTGAATGTTCAGGCAGGAGATAAGGGTGGCAACAGGATACAGCAGCCCAAACTGTGGGACAGGGTGCAGCAGTCATGCCTGTTTGGGACAAAGGAAGTGGGAAGCAGGGTTAGCAAAAGATTTGACTATGGTGGTAGGGGGGACAGCAGGGTGCAACTGCCTCAACTGTAGAGGCATGCAACAGGGTGCAGCAAATGCCCTGAATCTTGTGGCAAGTGGCAGCATGGTGCAGCAGCCCTAATTGCAGAGGCATGGATCTCTACAGCACAGCAGGCCATAGCAACCCCAACTGTGTAGAAAGGAGCAGGGTGCAGCAGCCCTATCTCTGGTGACAGGGGATAGAGAACAGCATGGTGCAGAAGCCTTGACTGTGGTGCAGAACACAGGAGGCATCAGGGTACAGCAACCCTGACTGTGAGATGGGGTACACTTGGTGCAACAGCCCTGACCATTTGGGGCAATGGAAGTGAATAGCAGGGTGTAGCAAAAGCCCCACCTCTGGTAGCTAGGACAGCATGGTACAGCAGTCCCAGCTGTGGAGGCAGGGAACCTGGCACTCTAGGGCATAGCACAGCACAGCAGCCCTGACTGTGGAGACAGGAACAAGGGGCAACAGGTTCAGCTTCCTTAACTGTGAGGGTGTGGGGGAGAGCAGCAGGATGCAGCAACCCCAATTGTTTGGGCAGGGGGAGGCAGGGTACAGCAGCCCTGATTCTTTAGGCAGGGGATGGAGGCAGCAGGGTGCACAATCCTTGACTGTGTGGGAGAAGATGGTGGAAAGCAGGATGTAGCAGCTTCAAATGTGCAGCAGAAGGAAGGGGGCTTGTGGGGCAGGGACAGGTGGCAGTAGGCTGCAGCTGCCTCAGCTTTGAGGCAGAAACATGGTGCATCAAGATGCCACATAATATCTCTAGTTACACCTAACAATGTATTTTCACACAGAAACCACCAAATAACTGAAATTTGTGAGTTCTGACAGGTGCCTGTCACACTCTGCTACAGTATTTCAAGTACATGTACTGTTTGTCAATCTGACATGAAAAGAAAATGTTCTTACATGAAATCTATTTATGGAGGCTACATCAAAGACAAACTATTGCTGTGAATGAACACAATTTAGATGTATTTTTATATACATTTAATAGCCATGTTATATAGTTAGAAAAACAATCTGAGTTTTGATTAGAAAGAACTGAGAGCTGTGATACAGACAAGCTAATTTCTCAGAGAAAGATTTCCACTACTTCAAGTTCAGCTTTGAAATTAAAATGATCAGCTTTTTATGAGAATATAATGTTATATTTTAAACGGATCTATCTTACAGTTTGTAAGAAACTTGGTGAGCTCAGCAAACCCTTAACTCTACAAACTACTGCTCTGATTGGGAATCTGAAACAGCAAGCTACTCCAAAATGATGTCATTGCACTCTACGTTTGACTGAGAGGACAGAAATAACTCCACTGTTTTCAGCTACTGTAGAGCAAGTTAACAAATGCTGATTCAAAGGAAACTACAAAACCAAATGGCATGAAATTCTCAGGAAACACTAATCATGACATAAGGACTTGAATTTCAGCTTTTCAAGCTTTTATAAAAAATATGTAAAAACCGTTGCATGTGATCTTTAAGCTTCTGGCACAAATTAAACAGACCCCTTCATGACACAAATTCACTCTAATACTGATCTCATTACTTGTCTCATACCAAAGGAACTGACTTCTTTACCACTACATCTCACTACATTTATATACGTACGTCTATTATACAGAAAAGAAACTAGGCATGGACAACGTATGTATACAGTAATACGGATAAGTTATTCATTCACATCTTTTATCCCTCCTCTGCCTGTGAGAGTACAATTACTGCTTTTTGGCAAGAAAACAAAAAATCCCAACAGGCAGCTGTGAGTGTGTAGCTCATGCTGAGAGTGAGTGCCCTCATTACACAGCTTCTCGAGCAGGCATGTCATGGGCTTGCTTGTTCACGACCGAAACTGCCGCCTCACACGATGCATCTGTGATGAGGACGTGCCGTCTGCACATAGATGAGGACTGGCTTAATGTCGACCTGCTCCTGATGCTATAGAAACATAGAAACATAGAATTTGATGGCAGATGAGGACTGCTTGGCCCACCCAGTCTGCCCATGTCCCTACCTGATGGATAAGCCGCAGATTCTAGTTAATCAAGAGCTTACTTCCTCCTGCGCCCCACTAGAATTGCCTTATGCCTGTTCCATGCATTCTTGAATTCTACCACTGTTTGACTCCACAATCTCTGCAGGAAGGCTGTTCCATGCATCCACAACTCTCTCTGTGGAAAAATACTTTCTAACATTACATCTGAGCCGTCTCCCCTCTACCTTCAAATTGTGCCCCCTTGTTCTTGTACATCTCTTCTTCTGAAAGATACTACCCTCTTGTACCTTGTTAATTCCCTTGATATACTTGAACGTTTCTCTCATGTCCCCCCCTTCCCCCTTTCCTCAAGAGTATACATATTAAGCTGCTTTAGTTTCTCCTCGTATGTCTTCTGGTGCAGACCTTGAACCATTTGGCTTGCCCTCTTCTGAACAGCCTGTCTATGTCTTTGTGGATGTGGGGGTCTCCAGAACTGCATGTAGTACTCCAAATGGGGTCTCACTAACTGTCTGTACAGAGGGATGACAACTTCCTGTTTTCTACTGTTGATGCCTCTCCTATGCATCCCAGTATCACCTCAGCCCTCCTTACTGCCTTCTCACATTGCTGGCCCACCTTTAAGTCATCTGATATAATTACTCCAAGGTCTCTTTTGATTTTTGTTGTTGTTATTACCTCACCCCCCATTGTGTACTCTTCCCCTGGGGTTTTGTTTCCCAAATGCATTACCTTGCACTTCTTTGCATTGAATCTGAGCTGCCATGTATTTGACCATTCCTCCAACCTTGCCAAGTCCCTTTTCATCCTTTCCACCTCACCTTGTGTAGCAACCCTGTTACAGATCTTTGTGTCATCTGCAAAGAGGCATACCTTTCTTTCCAGGTGCTCTCCAGTGTCACTTATAAAGACATTAAAGATGACCGGTCCCAGTACTGAACCCTGCGATACCCCACTAGTTACCCTCCTTTCTTCACTATGGACTCCGTTTACTATTACCTTTTGCGTCCTGTTGTCCAGTCAGTTTTTTATCCAGGCTACCACCTTGGGACCCACTCCAAGGCTGGCTAACTTGTATATTAATCTTTTGTGTGAAATGCTGAATCAATAATAATCATTTACTTTGTGAACTTTTCGAAAAATAAACATGCAGGCATTTAAAGAAGATACAGGGACAATTTTTAAGCCAGAAATCATTTTGTTTTACAACCCCCCCCAAAAAAAATAAAACTAGCTACTCCGGCTGATAGTGTCCCTGGAGTTCAACAGAGGTGTAATTAAGTGCCTGCAGAAATGACCCTGCGTTACACAATGTGGTTGTGCTACTCAGGTATTCAATGACGTGGTGATGTCAAATTTCTAGTTTCATTATTTTCCACTTTCCCAGAAGAATATCTGGATTTGTGGTTCTCCGTATGCAGGTACCTTAGTGTACCTAAATGGCCTGCATATTAGATGCCAGGGTTGTGTTTGGCAGTGTTTTTTTTTCATCTAAATACAATGTTTTGAGATATCAAGGCAAGCATCATCAAATAAATATAATCATCTGCAGTTTATGCAATCATCTAGCATCATGGAGGGAGTACCCCAAGGTTCCATCTTAGGGCCCCTCCTGTGCACCCTGTCCGTCAATGACCTCAGCAATAAATGTAGTAGTTCAGTAATTCAGTATGCTGACAATGCTGTGTTGTACAGATCCTCAGACAGTGCACTGACCCTTGGGCCTCAGCTACAGGAGGACTTCGCAACCCTAGAAAAGTGGCTGCTGGATAACAGGTTACTGCTAAATGATAAGAAAATGAAAGCTGTGTTGTATGGTCCCAAAACCTTGGGCTTGGACAGGACCCATGTGCTCCCACCAGTATCCGCAGCAGGCATGCCCATAAAAGTCATGAGCTCTTTCAAATATTTAGGCCTTGCTGTGGACCAAGGCCTCACTCTCAAGTGCCACGTGGACCATGTCACCAGAGGGATACATCAAAAGCTAGACGTACTGTACAGAATGAATTCCCATCTCCTCCCTGAAATCAGGGAAGCCATCACAAATTGCTCCTCCTCCCCAAACTGACCTATGCTGCCCCAGTTGTACAGTCCCTCTGTGGCAGTGAACTGGGAAGGGTGCAAATACTTTATAACAAGGTAGCTCGATTTGCAACCAAATCCCACCCAAGGCATCATCACCGCGAGGTGCTTGACTCTCCAAACTGGCCATCTCTTTCCCAAAAGCTCCAATACTCTCTCCTGTGCACCACCTACAAACTAATAAATGGTCCCAGCCCAGCAGGCCTAACTAGGCTGGTAGCCACCAAGCGCCCAGGCAGGCTGCTCTGAATCTCTTCCCGAAAGCTCCTAGAGGTTTCCAGGGTGAGGACCACAGCTGGAAACAAGTCCTTCTCCCACACTGCCCCGACCTTATGGAACAGCCTCCCTGACCAGTTGCATGATGCCAGCACACTGGTCTCCTTTAAAAAGAAGGCTCCAAGCATACCTAATTGAAAACAACTCATGCTCATGCCAGAGGTGACCCTACTTACATTTGAACTGTGTAATATGAAAAGGACTGTTGTAGCCTGTTGTTGCGGCTTGTATCCGTAGTAACTTGTAATATCACTGTTGTAACAAATCTCACTGTTTAACTCATGTGAATACAGCTACCCATATATACTCCACTAGAGGGAAAATCATGGGGAATTTCTGTGATGTTTTACAGTTATTGTTCTACAGTTATTATTCTAAAACTGTTTTATGTCATCAGTATTATGTATCACTGATGTATCCTGCACCCTTTTTTCTGTGTAACTAAATCCGGGTCGCCCCTGAGGAAGGGACCATTTGGGCCCAGTGGTCTCACCTGATCAACAGAATGGAATACATAAATAAAATAAGTATAAAACTCTGTAAAATCAGGACACCATTGCAAATGACATATCTCACCTAGTCTGACTTGTCTAAATAAACAGTAAACATGTGTACAAGCAGGACCCAGTACAACAACATGCAAGCAAAAATTCTGCATTGACAAATGCTTGTTAACACTGGAATTAATCCTTCCCTAGGGGAGTTTGTCAGATGTCACCCCTTTATTGATGAAGTAATATGCGTTTGGAAGGGCACAAGATGACAGCTAGCAGAATTTGTGAAGTGGCTTAATAAACATCCCAGTAATGTGAACTTTATTTCAAAAGTATCAGTAGTCTTCAAATACTTTCTGGATTTTAAACTCTCTGTAAATAATGAATTGCAGGTGGAGTCTGAAGTATTTTGAAATCCAACAGCTGGGAACACACTTCTTTAATCAGATAGTGCCCATCCCCAAATGTAATTGCTAGTATCCCTGCGGGGCAATTTATTCACTTAAAACGGAATCATGCTGTACAAAAGAGAATGTGTTTCAGAAACTGGCTGAGGAGCTCAATTAGAGGTTAAGGGTTAGGAGCTATTTAGCAAAAATTATTAAACAAGCTTTGAATCAGGTTAATCACACATCCAAGGAATTTGTTCTGAAACAAAAGATACCCCCCCCTCCCGGAGCCCCTGTACATGAAGAGGAATCCATGGCAGCCTTCAAGTGGCACAAGTGGCTGGACCCAGGGGGCAGGAGGCAGGAGAAAACTGGGCCTGAACAGGCTACATCCCTGGGACATTATACACTAACAGCTTAATTTGGTTCAATTTCAGTTAGTTTCCATCTCTATATCCCTCCCCCCCACCGAGATGAGGCTAAAAATAAGCAGGCTTGCCTAGTCTTCCTTTCCCGGTCAACGAAAACAAAATAAATACATATACTGTATACAGACATAAATAGCCCTGATTATGAGTGGCTGAGGGATGATGAAAAAACTCTGCAGAAAAACAAAAAGAGAGCATACCAAAGAATTTTAACATCATATCTAGTGATCCCAGTTTGTCAGATGTGTTCCTTGTAAAACCAAGCACTACATTCTCACGAGAAACAAATGCTGGTGATACAGTAATCAGTAACCACTATCCATCAGATAAAAACAAAAACTGGCTTAGTAATAAACCTCCTAGCTTCTACAAATGCCAGCACTGCAACATCTGTAAATATGCAATGGGAGATAAAATAGAAAGACTCCCCAATGGAGAGATGGAATTGGAGATAAGACAGTTTATTGACTATGGGATTGACCATGTGGTTTATGTTGCTTGGTGCTGCTGCCTGTCGTTGAGGCACAGGTCAAGAAGCATAGGAAAAACCAGGAGCAGTCGTAGAATTTGCAAAAAATATTTATTTACACTAGCAGTAACAAAAAAAATAAACTTGTTCAGAATAACTATTTACAAAGGAAGAATAAACAGAGTTTTTTCTTTGTGTGTCTTCTCAAACATTGCAGTTTTCTCTCTCTCTTGAAAGTCCTTGCAACCCCCCTTCTTAACAAGCATCCTTTTTTTCTAATATGTTCTTGGAAGTATCAGGCAGGTGCTGCCAGAATACAGTGTTCCAGAACAGAGGCCCCCTTTTCCACAGCTCTTGCAAAAGGCTTAAAAAATGCACTCAGGTAACCTCTTGAGTTTCTAATAGCTTTTTGCAATCATCTTAAACTATAATTATATACATTTCAACACTATGTAATATATAACACTATATAATTTCTAAACAAAGGGATCCCAATATCAGTTACATTTCCACACAATGATTTACATATATTTTTATACCAGCAGATATGCGAGGGAGGAAAACACAGAACAGCAAGGGAAGACTAAGAGCTAGTGAGAGGCAAAGAATTTGCAAGACTGTCAGGGTGATCAAATGGTTGCGCAACCAGTCAGAGAAGAGACAGAAAAGGACAGAACAGATCCCTGCATTCAAGCTCTCCATAACAACTGGGACAGGGTCCTGTTCAACCCTATCACATACACCCATCTCCTTAAGAGGGAACCTGTTTTATCAAACAGGTTTCTAAAACTTTCTATTAATTCTCTAGTATAAGCTTCTAACTTTCAGAAATTAAGCACATGTGCAGTATCCTTTTTTCTATAACAGTAGAGCAAACGGTAAAGTTTAAACTCATCTATTTGTTTTTCAACCTTCAGAACCCTCAATTCCTGATCCATATCTTGACAGAAAATCAGCATTGCTATTCTCTTTACCAGATTTGTGTATCACATTGAATTTAAATAGCTGTAGTGCCAGGTACCACCTTGGGATTCTGGAATTTTTATCTTTCATTTGGTTTAGCCAACAGAGAGGATTGTGATCTGTTACAAGTACAAAGTCAGTTCCTAGCAAATAAAACTTCAGAGACTCCAGGGCCCACTTTGCTGCAAAACATTCATTTTCAAGAGTGGAGTACCTTTTCTCTCTGTCATGCAACTTCCTACTAATGTATAGAACAGGATGTTCCATCTCATCTACAGTTTGACTCAGGACTGCACCTAGGCCTACCTCTGATGCATCTGTTTGTAACAAACAATGGTTTCTCAAAGTCTAGGCTTCTTAAAACAGGACTGAATATAATGCAGCTTTAATGGCTTGCAAAGCTTCATCACACTCTGGGGTCCATTTCACATTATTTGGGAACCGTTTCATTGTGAGTTCAGTGAGGGAAGTAGCTAACTCACCAAAGTTGGGAACACATCTCTGATAATCAGCCAGCCCTAAAAATGACCTGACATGTTTCTTTGTTTTAGGAACAGGGCTGTTAGCTACAGCTTGTATCTTAGAAACCTCTGGTTTGACTTCTCCATTTCCCAACACATAGCCCAAATATCTGGTTTCCTGCATGCCCAATGCACATTTGGTAGGATTAATAGTCAGACCTGCAGTTTTTATAGCTTGGAGAGCTGCTCGTAGGTGTCCCAGGTGGCTTTTCAAGTCTGGACTGTGCACCATGACATCATCCAGGTAGGCAGCACAATAACCAGTTTGAGGGGATAAAATCACATCCATGTACCACTGGAATGTAGCTAGCGCACCATGTAAACCAAATGGCATGGTGGTGAACTGATAGAATCCAATATGGGTGGCAAATGTAGTTTTGTCTCTGGATTCTTTAGCTAAAGGGATTTGCCAGTAACCTATAGTAAGATAGAGGGTACTGATATACTTTGCATTCCCCAGTCTGTCCACCAAATCATCTATTCTGGGCATAGGATAACTGTCAAATCCTGACACTTGATTACGTTTCCTAAAATCAAGGCAGATTCTAACACCCCCTTCTCTTTTATTTACAGTTACCATTGGAGATGACCACGCACTTCTTGACTCTCCTATGAGACCTAATTCTTTCATTTTTTGTATTTCCTTAGAGGAAAGCAGTCCAAAACATGGGTTCCTGCTCCCAGACAGCTTACCCTCTGGTTTAGATTTTAACAGCAAGAGTGGCATTTTTCTTGCACAGCAACTTGCTGCATTTTAATTTTAAAAACTCTGGAACCTGGAAATATGGAAAAAGCAGGGGACGCTCCATTTGCTGAAAAGGTGCAGTGATGCACTACTCGCTTCAGTACAAAAATATTGAAGCAATCGATGCATCGCTGCTCCTTTTCAGCAAATGGAGCATCCCCTGCCTTTTCCATGCTTCCAGGTTCTGGAGTTTTTAAAATTAAAATACAGCAAGTTGCGGTGCAAGAAAAATGCCACTTCTGCTGTTAAAATCTAAACCAGAGGGTATGCTGTCTGGGGAGGGAGCCCACATTTTGGACTGCTTTCCTTTAACCATGTCACCTCTTAACCGCTCTGGTAACCTGCATGTCTTTTGCCTAATAGGGCGAGCATTCCTTGGCACTATTACATGCTCGACCCCTTTTGCTTGGCCTGGTACTGTGGAAAAAGTGCTGTTAAATGTCTTTAGCACATTACAAATTCTGCAGTTTGTTCTGAGGTTAAGGAAACATTCACCTTTACAGCATCAGCAGTTACAATTTGTTCCAGTCTATCATAAGCTACATCAATATCTTCTTTATCAGTTTCTTGTAAAACTAGCAAAGCAGCTTTTGGCATTTTTTCAACCCATTTCTTGAGGAGGATAGCATGGTATATCATAATAGAATTTTCCCTGTCAGGGGTGGCAGTCTCGTAGTTAACGGTGCAAGTACACCTAAGCACTTTATAAGCCCCTTGCCACTTCATTAACAGTTTATTTTCTGTTATGGGTAACAGTAGCAAAACCTTTTCACCTGGCTCAAAAACTTTTTCTTTTATCCCATGGTCATATTATACCTTCTGCTGGATGTGGGCCTCTTCCTGATTACTATGGACAATTTCATCATATTTTGCCAGCTTATTTCTTAGGGCACACTTATAAAATGGTATAGATTGTTTCTGAGAGGGGTTATCTTCCCACATTTCTTTTATCACATCTAGTGGCCCTCTTGGCTGCCTACCATACATCATTTCAGGTGGTGAAAACCCTGTTGATGTGTGTGGCACTTCTCTGTAAGCTCTGTACTGTGATCTACCTATTACCAAGTGTGTACCACCAGTGAATGCCTGTAACACTGGTTGCTTTTTTTAATCTAAACATTATGTACTGTACTGTTTTGTTTGCTGTGATGTACTGCTCTCTTGATGAGGTGCCTTTGTAAGTTATGACTCAAAGGTCTGTAAACCGATGATCTAATAAATAAATAAAAAAAAAATAAATAAATAAAAGTAGGTAAGGCAAGTATTGATCCCAATCTTTCCCTTCCCTTTTTACAAACCTTTTTAACATGCATTTTAGGGTTTGGTTAAAATGCTCAACAAGACCATCTGTCTGAGGGTGATGGGGAGGGGGTATACTGACCTCACAGTGACAGGAATACCACGAAGACCATCACAGTGACATTTTCAGTAGTTTGCTGTGATGGTCTCCACATTCCCGATAATGTTGCCGGTGGGGTGTTTGCCCACCTTCCTGAATTAACTCCGACTGGAGTTAGTAATCTAAAGTGTGGGGGCAGAGCCCCCTGCATGGGGGTGTGTGGGGAGCAAAGCCCCCCACAGAAAACACTTGTTCCCTAAGTGACAGCACAGCACCAATTGGCTGTGCCGACGGTCAACAAATTTCTTGTCGCTGCAGCATTGTGGAACCATAGGGGGAGGTTCTTATGGCAGTGATACCTAATAGTCTGTATAGCTCCTTAAGTAATGAAGCACCAAAATTACTACCCTGATCAGTAATACTTTCTTTAGGTATGCCCACTCTGCTGAAAAATTTTGCAGGCTCTGCTGCCACTTTTGAACCTGTGACAGTACGCATTGGAACTGCTTCTGGGTATCAGGTAGCATAGTCGCATACTACCAGGATAAATCTATTACCCTTTTTACTTTTGTCTAAAGGACCAACCACATCCATTGTAGTTCTCTCAAAAGGCACATCTATCAAGGGTAGGTGCACCGGGGTACCTTGTCTTTTCTAGTGACTGGGGCTACTTTCTGACACTCAGCACAGCAATTACAATAGGTAGCAACATCTTCATGAATTGCAGGCTAGTAAAATCTATACAGCAATCTGGCAAGGGTGAGAGCCCTCCCTGAGTGACCAGACATAGGACTATCATGTGCTATTTGTAACAACTCTGTTCTATACTTCTGTGGTATAACCAATTGTCCTGTCTGTTCCTGTGTCTGAGGTTTAATCCAAACTCTGTACAGTAACCCATTACATTTTTTGTGTCTGCTTGCGCACACGCACAAGAAACATTTTGTGGCAGCTTGTGGTAGTAGCGGGTTTTAGAGGTGCAGCAGTGTTGTGGCCAAGGCCACGACTGCTTTTTTGGGCTCGTCTGTGAGGTGTCAATGAATAAGCACGCTGTCTATGACAGCAGTTTAGAGGTATGCCACCAACTTGAAATAAATTTTCCGCTGCAATCAGGGAGTGCCCTGTCATTGGAGCATCAGCTTCTCGTACATTTCTATAAACATGGTGGCGGCTGCCACCGTCCACCTCTCACAGTTCCTAGAAAACTGACTTTAGGGGTGCCCAGTTCTCCTGTTGGTAAGTTTGATAACCCATCCAAGATTGTGTGGGGCACTGGGAGCCCACCCAGTGTGCCTTTATGGTGTTCGGAAGCTGACCGCGTTGGCATGTTCCTACCCCCGCCCCACCCCCATTTTTTGCCACACTGGGAGCCCACCCTGGTGTCCCTAACATTTGTTTCATATAAATCATCCATGCTGATCATTTTATTTTTAAAGTAACTGAAAGAAAGAAAATGGTCCCTCGCTGTCGGCGACGCCCCTCCTCCAACCCGCAGCCACCTTCTGTGCACCCCACCTCCCCACACCCCTCTTACCCCGTACTTACCTCTGGACGTCGGCGCCACGATCTTTGGTGGAGCAGGAACATGTCTGCACTCTTCAAAGCCAACCGCGAAATGAAGAAATGCCGGTGAGCTGTATAATGGCATCAATGGGGGAGGTTTCAACTTAGGTGGATATCGCGACCATTTTTTTGACTTCTGGCTCCAAATTATTAACATGGGATTCTTGGAACCACACCTCATGAAATCAGTCACTGTCATTTCGTTATTTGGTCCTGAAAGGCGATTTCACGGTCACTGTGTGGAATCACCTTTCAGGACCAATTAATGAAATGACAGTACACCGTTCATGAGGTGGGCTCCCAAAAAGCCTATGTTGCAAATTTGGTGAAAACATTCCATATAATGACTGTGTTACGAGCGTGCATTGCGCAGTTTCCACGCACGCTCGTAACTTTGAGAATTTTTAATATTTTCACTCCAGATTTTCAACATTGCCATTTTTTCACACCTCCTTATAAACAGCACAGCTGTCATTTTTCACATCCTGCCCAAAATATGTTTTGCCTATCTGGCGCACAATGGCGCGGTCACTGTGGGAAATCAATGTTTGGGACAGACTAAGAATGTCACAGTGACACTATTCATGAGCGAAGATCTCAAAATGTCTATGTTGAAAATTTGGTGAAAGAAATTCCAAAAACTGACTGTGTTACAAGCATGCATTGAGCAGTTTTCATGCATGCTCGTAACTTCGAGAATTTTTTACATTTTCACTCCAGATTTTCAACATTGCCCTTGTGTGAAAATATGAAAAAGTGGTGAAGTTACGAGCATGCATAGAAACTGAATTATGCACGCTTGTAACACCATCATTTTTTTGAATTTGTTCACCAGATTTTCAACATGGCCTTTTTGGGATTGCCCCCTCATGAACAGTAGTACTGTGATTTTATTAATCTGTCCCAAGAGTTGATTTTGCACAGTGACTGCGCCATTCTACACCACAGGTGCGAAAGCATATTTCGGGCAGTTTTTGCACCTGTGGTGTAGAATGCTGCAGTTGCTGTACAAAATCAACTTTTGGGACAGATTAATAAAATCATAGTAGTACTATTCATGAGGGGAGGTCCCAAAAAGGCCATGTTGAAAATGTGGTGAACAAATTCCAAAAAATGACTGCGTTACAAGCGTGCATTACGCAATTTCTATGCGTGCTCCTAATTTCACCACTTTTTCATATTTTCGCATCAGATTTTCAAGATTGCCCTTGTTGCACACCTAGGGTTACCACCTTTTAAGAAGCCCAAAGTGGGACATTTCTTACTTAAACTGGATTTTTTGCAGGACAATATGTCATCTCTACCAATGCAACAGACATGTCTTCTCTAAATAATCAGAATTAAGACTAAGTGATGTAGTTTTTTAGTTGTTTCTTGTGTTTTTTATTATTCTAAGGTATTTTAGTTAAGGTATTTTGCAACAGTTAGAGGAAAATCAGAAAATATTTTTTCTGATATAATGTCAGGACATTTAGTATTTTTCATGTTTTCTGCAGGACACAGCAGCCCAAACCAGGACTGTCCTGCGAAAATAGGGACAGGTGGTAACCCTATTCACACCTCCTCTTGAACAGTACAGATGTCATTTTTCACATCCTGCCCAAAATGTCTTTTCACCACCTCTTGCGCCAAATGACACATTCACTGTGTGAAATCACCTTTCCGGATTGAGTAATGGAATGATAGTACCACTGTTCATGAGGTGGGGTCCCAAAAAGCCCATGTTGAAAATTTGGAATCAAAATACCAACAAACGCCCAGAGCATTAGGGTTTGAATCATAATGCCCCATCCTGTACAGATTGACAGGTGTTGGGGGTGTGGCTTGGGATCATCAGCCGTAATGCTCATGCAATTCCACCCCCACCCTGCAGCCACTGACAGGCATTGAAGTGTGCCTTGGGGTCTTCGGCCCTAACTTTCACCTCATTCTCCAATACTGCACCTATCTCAGCCTGTTTCCTTATGGAATGTGGTGAGAGTAAGGGCCAAAGACCCCAAAGCACACTGTGACACCTGTCAGTGTCTGCAGGGTGGGGTGAGGTGGAATGGCATGAATGTTATGGCTGACGACAACCCAAAGGCACACCCCAGCGCCTGTCAGTCTCTGCAGGGTTGGGGTGGGGGTTGGCGTTAGTTCAATGCTTCACTGCCATTACCAATGCCTTTACCAGCAAGCAAATATTCGGCATTGACAAATGCTTGTTAAACATTGGTCCACCCTGTTTTGTTTTCACCCCCAGCTGCTTAAAATAACCCTGGAGAGAAACATTGTTAGCTTTTTCTGAAAGAAAATCACAATCAGTGATCAGTTTAGTTTCAGCATTTTCATATGTTAACCCCTTATGTCTGTCAGTCATTTGTTGCCACAGTTTCTTCAGGCATCATCTTTCTTGCCTGGCTTTCTGGATCTTGGAGCTGTGCTCAAACAAGTCCAAATCAAAATCACTGAAAGGAAAAGTGTCCCCACTGTTTGAGATTTTCTTTGCCTGAGCTCTTGTCACAGCTGCTGAAACATCAGGATTTACTCCCTCTTTGATTAACTCAGTAAATCCTGGAAAGTAATTTCCAAAAATCACAGGTACAGGTAACTTAGGTACTACCCCCACTTTCATTTGGTGCGACACACTGTTAATGATCAGAGTCACTTGGGTGGTGGGATAGTATCGAGTGTCCTCAAGGATGCAGATGACACCAGTATCTGGTCCTTTTGCACAGTGTTTTCCCAGTACTTCAACATACACTAGGGTCTGTCTGCTTCCCGAATCAATGAGTCCCTTTACAGTCTTATCCCCCAACTTCACCTCTATTAAGTACTTGCCCCAATTTTCTGAGGACAAATCTGCTTCAGTGTCACTCTTCTTATGGCAATTTCTTGCTATATGACCTGGCTTATTACAGTTATAGCAAATAACATCTTTGGGCACAGATTTGTTACCCCCACCAGAGTTGTTATCAGATTTGGAGTTAAAATGGGAAAAGAGTGTCTTACCGGTGCTTGGCTGTTACCTCGCTGCTGTGGCATTTGCCTGGCAATTTGGTAGTCCTCAGCCAAAGAAACAGCCTTTTCCCCACTCTCTGGTTGGTGTTCCTTTACCCAAAGCTGCACATCTGTAGGCAGGACGTCAATGAATTGCTCTATTGCAAATGTGTCGATGATCTGTGGGACTGTTTTGCTGTCTGGTTGAAGTAATTTTACAAGGAGTTCTGAGTCGGGTGAAGGCTTCTCCAGGATTGTCGACTGAGTTGTACTTCAGAGATTGAAATTTCAGTCTATAGGTTTCTCCTGAGATGTCATACCTTTTCAGGATTTTGTTTTTCACCAGGTCATAGTTTTCTGACTGTGCAGTGTCCATATTGTTGTAGGCAAGTTGGGCTTTCCCTGTCAGGTAAGGTACCAGTCTGATTGTCCATTGCTGCTTTGGCCTTTGGCAGGCTGTGGCAACTCTTTCAAAAGTTGTCAGGTATGCTTCGATATCATCGGAGGGACACAACTTGTAAGTTTAATGGCTTTTAAATTGATTGTGCTTTGTTGCTCGTCTGGATCTGTGCCAGATCCTCTGCCTTTGATAGCTTGCAAGGCATCCAGTCATCGCTGCTCCTGTTGCTGCATCTCTTCTCTCATCCTCTGCTTCTGCCGCTGCATCTCTTTTCTTATATGTGCTTCTAAACATTGAATTTCTTGTTCTCTCTGCTTCTCCATCTTTTTTTGTTGTATAGCCCACCATTTGAAAAAGTCCATCAGGCTTTCAGGTTCTGTCACTGCCTGTTCTTTCTCCATAACTTGCGCTGGCTGTACAAACTCAGCTTGGACTTCTGTCTCTGCTAGTTTGGCTGCCATTCTTCTGGTAACCACTCCTGGACTTGCTGCTGCAGAATCCATACCTTTCTCTGTGCTTCCCTAGTACTAGGTCCAGTATCCACACACAAAATTCCTGGCTTAGAGTATGCATGGTGTAAATCCCACTTAGGCTGACATGCTCTGTCATCGAGACACAGATCAGGAAGCATAGGAAAAACCAGGAGCAGTTGTAGAATTCACAAAAAATATTTATTTACACTAGCAGTAACATAAAAAAATAAACTTGTTCAGAATAACTGTTTGCAATGGAAGAATAAACCGAGCAGTTTCATCAGAGTTTTCCTTCAATATCTGTGTGTCTTCTCAAACATTGCAGTTTTCTCTCTCATAAGTCCTTACAACCCCCTTCTTAAACAAACATCCTGTTTTTTTCTAATATGTTCTTGTAAACATCAGGCAGGTGCTGCTAGAACATAGTGTTCCAGAACAGAGCCCCCCTTTTCCACAGCTCTTGCAAAAGGCTTAAAAAATGCACTCAGGTAACCTCTTGAGTTTCTAATAGCTTTTTTTCAGTCATCTTAAACTATAATTATACACATTTCAACACTATATAATATATAACACTATATAATTTGTAAACAAAGGGATTCCAATATCAGTTACTTTCCACACAGTGATTTATATATATTTTTCATACCAGCAGATATGCAAGGGAGGAAAACACAGAACAGCAAAGGAAGACTGAGAGCTAGCGAGAGGCAAAGAATTGCAAGACTGTCAGGGTGATAAAATCCTAGGTCTCTTGAGAAAATGTGGTTGTGCAACCAGACAGAGAAGAGACAGGAAAGGACAAAACAGATCCCTGCATTAAAATTTCCATAACAACTGGGACAGGGTCCTATTCAACCCTGTCACACTGCCCAAATGTTTATGTGGGTAGGACCACCAGGCAACTAAGGACAGGAATTCAGGAGCATGTCAGGGCTGTAAAAAATGTCAGTTAAATAATGCCTTGGGACTGGAAGTGTTTTTTTCTGCAAAGCATGATAATCCATCTGATTTTAACATTACTGGCATTGAACATGCATACATAAAAGAAAAGGTCGGTCAGAGGCTTTCTCGCCTTCTGCAAAGAGTGCCATGATGGATTTTTCACCTTAATACTCTGTTGCCAGAATGGCTTGAATTAAATCGTAGATTTTAGTCAATATTTGTTCTAAATTAGTGGTTGCATAATTTATGGCTTGTTATTTAAGCGATAGGGAATATGACATGGGTTGACAGAAGATATAGTTTTTATCTTCGTGAGAGGGTATTGGTCCATTGATATCTCACAAGTGGCAAAGCCATGATTGAGATAGCAATAGCCTAATACCCTCAAATGAAGATGAGAATGATTTCTTAAGTCAACCCATGGTATATCTGATTTATACAACAGGCGTTTAGAGTTTTATATAAATAGAAATGGTAAAAAGCTGCAAAAGTAAAAAAGTAAAAGATTTAAACTTTATAGAATATGGTATATTTAATCTAAAAAGAAATGGCACCTCACATTTTATTTATGTATTGAAAGAGTTTTACCAGAAAAGGCATTCTGACCCATAGTTATGGATATTACATTACATATGTAGCAATAACCAATGACAGGATATGGGGTTATTGGGGATTAATCAACACCCTGGGTGCATTGTGAGGCATGAGGCCTCAGGACAAGAGATCCATGGGCATACCCATTCCTGCATACTCTTATGGTACCAAGAACCCTTAACCGGAATGCAGCCATGCACTCCAAGCCAAGTCAGATCCCACATAGAGGATGGTAGCCATGGGTTGATTAATTGACTAAATGCCACAGGGGTTTTAACCATGGGGCAGTATGTCAAGTCAACTAAATAACAGTAATTAGAGGAAAGAATATTTGCTCCAGAGCAACTCAACGTTTAGACTGGAGATCAAATGGTGCAAGTTTCCATTTCTTCAGTTTCTGTACAGCCAAGGAGACACATGGGGGGACAAAATGTATAAAGTATTTTCTAGTATCTGGATATATGTTTTGTTGCCATGAGTACAAAACCAGGAGTAACCAATCCTTAACAGCCGAGGCCCAAATTACTGATGAATTACCTAACACCTGTCCTAAGTTCCGACTAAGGAATACACTATAGAGGAAGATAAGTGGATTCACCATGTGCACACCTCCATTATCAATGGAGTTGTATGTAATTACTTGTTTAATAGGGTTGAACCTCAACCCCCACAGGCTCTGAAAGAAGATAATGTAGAGCCTGGTCTCCATAGGAAGCGGGGGGAGGTGGGATATACTGTAACTAAGAAAGATAAAGCAGGGCAAAAGCAAAGTTTTAATTAGGTAAACCCTCTTTTTCTTTGAAAAGGTATAGTTATTCCAAGGAGCTAAAAGTTGTTCTGCCTTCAGCACACAGTAGGTCCAGTTAATGTGCTCAGAGTCAGTGTGTGGAAACCAAAATACTTAATATCTTAACTGGATTGGAATGAACCGGAATGTCCACAATGCAGAGATTCATAGGGCTTTCTGTGGCCATATTAAGGGAGACAGCCTCACTTTTGTCAAAATTAATAACAAAACCAAGAGCCGGCCCATTGGTGCAGCAGTTGGATTTCTGATTGTAACACCGGCGGCCCAGGTTTGGGAATGGACCTGGGTCGTCAGAGGGTCAGCCGTGAAGAGAAGGATCGAGCATCCCAGGGACTGCTCTCCTTCTCCAGGGGAAGGTGGGGAGTGTGTCTGGTGCTTGATAGACCCCTAGCAGAGGCCAGGGGCTCTACAGTGACCAACACCTTAAGGTAAGATGTGGGGCGGGGTGGATGCTGGTCGTCATTGCATATCCCCCGCATATAGGGGGAAAAGCCAGATGTCTGCCCCCTGGATGATGCCTGCCCCTCTGTTCTGATGAGATCCCAGGCCAGCTCCCTGACCTGTCCCATCAGTTGCAGCACTTAGGGCCAGTGCCACAACCCTGCTCTGGGGGGCAAGCCATTGGGTATCAGGGAGTTGCGGCTAATGTGGGAGTAGGAGCGGAGGGGGCCATGACTGAGGCGGAAGGAACGGCGGCAGGGTAGCACAAAAAAATAAATTAATAACAGAACCAGAAGCCTCAGAATAAACAGTAAGGGTAGATTTAACCCATGAACCAGAGGCGTGATCCTGAAAATCTACAGAGAGGTCATCCGCATATGCCAATACCTTAAGGTCCTGGAGCTCAGGGGTCATCACAATCCCTTTAATATATGGATTAAAATGCAACAGATGTAATAATGGATCAATATAAAAAACATACAAATGGGGGCTTAAGGGGCAACCTTGTTTTACACCTCTCTTTTTTTTTTTTTTTTGTTGTTTAACCAGGAATAGCACACTAAGCTGAAAGCTTTTTTACAGGAGCAACCTGGGAGCACAAGGAAGTTAAGTGACTTGCTCATGGTCACACAGTATGCAAGTGGAAGCTGTGGGATTCAAACCCAGGTCTGGTCTGGTCTGCTGGATGTCACCAGATTTGCAGCTCAGAGCCTTAGACCACTGCACTATACTGCCTCCAAACCATAACAGAAGGACCATACCAACATTCACATGGGGGTAAACAGAGCCTTCTCATACAGTGTGGAGAGCCAATGGAGAAACAGCAGAGGCATCCCATAGTGTGCCAGTGTGGCAAAGAGCAAACCACGGTGTACTTGGTCGAAGGTCTTTGATTGGTCCAGTGACATTACATATCCAGATACCATGTTCCAGGCACCTCTGCTAAAAAGTTCCCGGAGCAGTACCAAGTTGCACTGGATATGGCGATGGGGGATAGTGCATGTCTGAGCAAGTGAAATTATTATAGGGGTTATAGAAGCCAGTTGGTTAGCTAAAATTTTAGACAATATCTTCTGATCCATATTTAAGAGGCAGAATGGTCGCTAGTTCTGTAAAAGGGAATTGTCTCCCTTTTTGAAAATAAAAATCAGAACAGCCTGTAACTTGGATGGGGCCAGGCTCCCAGTCTGCAGGAAATAGTTAAACAAAAATTGTAGTGGGGGGCGCAAATACAACCTGAATTGTTTGTAGAGTCTTGATGGGAGACCGTCAGATCCAAACTGATCATTGCACAAAGATCTCCTTGTTTTCCCTGAGAAGAAGGAACAAGGTTTGGGCATCCACAAAAAAAATTGCAGTTGCCAGAGGACTGGGTTAGGTATCGAGCCATGAGGAATGCTTGTAAGAAAGACACACAGACAGCTAAAAAGGACTATCATAATAAACTTCTCCTTATCTCTACCAGAGATGCCCGGGGCTTCTGGAACCATATAAAAAACTTTATAGACCAAGGACCCAAGCCACCTATAACTGAACTGATGCTAAAGGATGTGAACTTCAACAAGTTAACTACCACTGCAAATGCATTTAACACTCATTTCTCTAACCTATCTGCATACCTAAATAACTCCGATCAGCCCTCTTCCTCCCCTCACTGTAGAAATGGGCCTTCTTGACCACACGTCAGCTTAAGAATGATCTCTACTGATGCGGTGCTGCATCTTCTTAAAGCAATCCCTACTCATGGATCTGCGGGATCCGATGGCTTATTGCCCAAGTTCATCAAATCTGCTGCCTCGGCAGTTGCTGTCCCAATTGCAAGAATTCTCAACCTATCCATTGCTACCCATACTGTGCAGACTCTATGGAAAATTGCTTGAGTGGTTCCTGTGCATAAAAAGGGTGATACTAAAAATTTGGGCAATTGTCATCTGATTGCCATTCTCTCCACTCTGCACACATTTCTTGAGAAGGAGGTAGCCTCCCAGGTCACTGAATATCTTTGTCTAAATAATCTCATATCTCCATTTCAGCACGGTTTTCGAGCACAGCACAGCACTACTACTGCATTAATTCAACTATCAAATGACATCTGAACAGCTATGGATAATGGCTTGCTCACTGGGGCTATTTTCATTGACCTCGCTAAGGCCTTTGATCTTGTGGATCACCCTCTATTACTATCCAAACTGTCCCTTCTGGGATTTTCCCTGTCTGCCACCTCTTGGTTTGAGAGCTACCTCACTGGAAAAAAAGCATTTTGTCCAATTGGAATCTGCTATCTTGAATCTAACCCTCGCCTACACTGAAGTTCCCCAGTGCTCAGTACTAGGCCCCCTCCTTTTCTCACTTTTTATTAAGAATCTGCCCTCCCTGCCCTATTCCTCTTCATTGATTCTATACGTGGATGACATGGTACTTCTATCAAATGCCAAAGACCTGCCCTCCATAAATGCCAATCTCCAAGCTGACTTTGATTGACTACATGACTGGCTGCTCCAAAACAAACTGCTACTTAAAGAGCAACTATCGCACTCTTTACATTCCCTCCCCCAAGAAGCACAAAGAACCCTTATCTGTCCCCAAATCCAAACCATCTAAAAATTATATTTTTTGGTGCCCCAGTTTAAGAAGGGAAGGAATCGTATTTTTGCCCTGAGGAGCCTTGCGGTGCAGATCCCTTCCATGTCTTTATAGCTCTACAGAGTGCACTCCATCCCTGCATTACCGTGTTTTGTGACATCAGTGTTTGAGGAGCGCAGGGGTGCGTGCCTATAGATATGAATGGGGGCTGCTTTTTAAAATAACATTTCGGTACTTTAAATGACCATTCAGAATAAATGATGCCCACCGTTTAACTAACAAGGATCTTCTTCACATTGGCTTTATACTGCTGGCTGTCTGACTGATAATATAGTTAGATCTGGTATCCCTGTACACCTGTCAACTTTGTTAATCCATCCTACTCAAGTGTATCCCATTAGATCCTCTGAATTATCTCCTCTTGAAATTCCTAGGTGTTCCACTAAAATGGGTGAACTCTCCTTTGCACATTCTGCTCCTAAAATCTGGAACTCCCTCTCTCTACATGTCACTCTCTCTAAATCCCACCTGGTTTTCAAAAAAGGGTCTTTGAACTTACCTGATAGACTCTAATATCTTCCTTCTCTGCTACTCCTGAGTCTCACTCCTAGCAGCTTTTCCTGCTCCACTAAATGGTGTTAACTCCTACCTGCACTTATCTTACTTGCTGGTGTATTGCTTCTCAAACTGCAGCCTACTGTCACTGAATCTCTGCTTATACTACCTAGTTGTCCCACTTCTGCTTTTCCTGTTTGTGGCTCAGTTTACTGGTACCTGTCCTCTCCACAGACAATTCCCACTGGTTGCTGTCTGAATGTAGTTAATGTTGTGTACGGGCGCACTTAAGTATTGTATTTATTCTGTCTTACTTGCCTTGTAGGCTGTCTCCGTCCTCATTTTGTAAACTCTGCCTTAACAATAATTTTTTGGTTAAATTCATGTTGTGCCTTGCCCAATTATTTCCAGTATGTACTCACTCCTCTGTTTTGTTATCTCCGGGTCGTGCCAGAAAGTAGGCAACATTTCATATCTAGTGTACTTATCTGGTATACAAAACTAATTAAAATAAAATACCTTACTAAACTGGCACAATCTACACGTTCCGATCCACCATAAGCCCCATATACCCACTCAGTTAGTTTTCTCCCCCCTTTCTTTATTTCACCTTTCCATTCATTTCCAACTCTTGTCTTCATATCGCCCTCATCACTGATCCATTTACCTTCTACTGAATTAGTTCTTGGCCACTACTCTACTCTTCTTTTGCTCTCCTACTCCATTTTGCTACTATTTTCAAATGCTTTTATGTAGGTCCTCTATAACTGAATTGCACTTATTTATTGTTATATCTTTATTTTATCTTATATATTTGTCCCTGTAACTCTGTTTCTGCCCTAGATGTAAGCAAATCATGTACTGACTGTTCATCAGCTCTATTGTATTTCTTATCTCGCTAAATGTTGTTCTGTATTTTCCTCCAGTGTCATGTATTACCTTGTTGTAACCTCCCAGGTTGTGTGAAGATAGGAATTTCTATGTCTAGTGCACCCTACCCAGTTACCAAAAACAAATAAATAAATAAATAAATTAATATCTGCCTCAGCCTCTGAGATTGTGATGGGTTACACAAGACCCACTTTAACATAATCCGGCCACACGTTCCCAAAGGTCAGATTGCACATCAGAGGTCCCAAAACTTTGGGAAGCAAAATCATGTACCAAATTCAAAATCCCAGCCTAGGAAGATGTCTGAGAATCCAGCTCAGGCTTCCTTAAACTATACATACTGTATAACGAAAAGTATTAATTTGGTGGCAAGCCTTAAATCTATCCAGGGATTGTTTTTTACCTGTGTGACAAATTTCATTTCCTGCAACAAGGAGTTGGCTCGAGCAAGGTGCATATGTTTAATTTCTGATTTAATGGTGTCAATCTACCCTAAGAGGTCCTCTCCGGTGGAGTTCATAGTGGAAATCAGTTTATGTAATGGAGTACATAAATCAAGGTATTTAAAATAGAAGTTTGTCCATCCTCTAGATGCCCACCACTTAAACAAGCATTTAAAGTATTTTTATTATCTTCCCACCACTGAGGGACATTATCATAAGTTCCAAAAACAGACCACCTATCCCGAAGTAAGTGTTCACATTTCATGGAAACACGGGAGTCATCCAAAAGGGAGATATTACATTTCCAAGCAATGTGAACAGAGGGGGAGGTCATGCACCAGTGAGCCTCTACAAACTACCACTAAGTGGTCAGACATCTCAATAGGGACAGTCTTAAAACCAGTAGGTATAACGGCATGTGAGAGGAATAAGCAATCGATACGAGAGGCTAAGGAGCCTTTGTGAAATGTAGGTAAACTGCTTAAAAGCTGAAACACTATCCAGTAAATCAGACACTGCGACCATATGTAACCCCTAGGTGGCGCTATCCCAAGAGCTACTACCCCTGCCTGCTTGGCTAGTAGCAGGTTAAGGGGCCTGAGTTCTGAATCAGGTGCCTCCATCCAGAGGTCAGGGTTGGTAGTGGTCAAGCTAACCTGGGCACAGCCCTCTGGGACACTGTAACCCCCCCCTCTTTCCTTACTAGTGACCGGAACAATACACAATAATCACTTTCACAATACCCCTGATACACCACACAAGTACCCACACTGTTTGCATTTACCACCAGGGCTTTCCTCCGGCCCAGCCCTTGGGAGCCCCTGTAAAACAAGGTTATACATATCAAATAACAGCAGTACAATACTCTTGCACAAACTAGAACCACAGTCAGGGTAAATGCAAAAAAGAGTTAGATCTGCTTTATTTAAGGGGCTTGAACAAGGGAGGGGTGTAATCAGGTTCATTTGCTTAAAGGCTCTATCAATCAAACAGTTATGCATGCACTTCAGGGTCCATAAACAGTCACACACTCTAGGTACCCAGATGGAGAATAGTGGGCTAGCCAGGAACGTTGCAGCTGGTTGGGGCACTGTGATGGAAGAAAACAACATGCACAACACACACTATTTGTAATCCGGAGCCAGGGGGCTCAGTTTGTGAAAAGAAAACAACAAGACAATCAGATGACACACTTTAGATTAGGCTGTTGTTGCAGGAGCTACCCTGATGATTACTCACAATACCCAGACTGGACACAGGCTGGGCCAATAGAACTGCAGGTTGTTGATCTGGAATGCCAGGAGAAGCAGGGCCCACACGAGTCGCAGAGGCATCGTTCCTGTTCAAGTGTGGAGCAGGGGACTGATCCCCAGGCAGATCTCTCGTCGATGGCTTCTCTGTGCAGTGGGTAGTCTGGCTGGGCCAGTCTGGCAAGGCCCAGACCGCATGGAGACAAATTCAGGTGCAGTCCATTTTGGGCTAGATACAGCTTCCAGCAAGCAGAACACAGTTCACACAGTGGGGAACTAACTCACAACCCACTAGCAGTTCATAGCACATTTACATGTACGGGAATTCTACTGTACCAGGCAAAGTGCTCCCCGGTCACAGTCGCAAAGTTTCTGCACACACCGGGAGCTTAGGGGTAGCTGGAACTCCTGATAGGCCAGTCGCATTCAGCAAAATCTTCGGTCTTCTTCAGGTTGAGCCTGGCCCACTTCAGTAGCTTACTTTAGTCATACAAACTTGGATTTAGTCCAAAATAATTCTCTTCTCTCCCTCTCAGGAGCAGCAGACAGACATGCAGGCCGAAACTTAGCCCTTTCACAGTTCTCCCATGCGAATCCACTCAGAATTGCTGCTCAAAACCACTTCAGCTCCTCTCATTTCACTTCCCAGCTCAGAACTAACTGAAAATTGCAAGCAGCCCGGGACTTCCCCAAGATCCAAAAGGTTTGGTTGGCTGATTTGGCTGTCAGTCAAAGGAAGAGCTCCCCCTTCAGTTGCAAAAATGGTGCAAAAAGTTCAAAACTACAATTCCTACAGATTTTGACTTCAGACAGCTTCTGTAGTCTGGCTACATTTTAGGTCCCACCAGAACTGATTGGTCCAATTTGCAGTCCAGGACCAAGATAGTGGAGACAAAACAAAACAGTCCTTGCTACAAAGAAAGCAGGTTGGACAAACTACATTATTATTATCACTCTAAATGATTTTCAGCAAATAGTTACATCTTTCAACAGAGCTCCCTTTCAGATTACTTAGACTGCAATCAGGCAGCTCTTAAAGAGACAGTACACAGAGGCTATACAGGCTGTGGTAATCACATTTAAACTGCTAAAATGCAGGACACCAGCCTGGCAGTGAGCATTTAGGCAGGCTCAAGGAAGACTTTTTGGGAACCCCCATTTGTAGGGGGGGTTACACCCTTCCCTGCCTGGGAAAACTTGGCATCCGCGTCAAATCTGTACCATCATAACGTGGAAAATGCAACATATACAAGACATTTATACCATTAGCATGCTATACATGCACTATCTGATTCATCAATTGGCATAACTTGTCACTTTACTATACATTTCAGTGTACTTCACTATATCATTTCCATTCTGACAATACATTATGCATATTTCACACAGGTAAATTGAATATTACTATACAGAATCATGTAATAACTTCTTGTACTTTAAACAATGCAAGAGGGGGCCCTTCCCTATCAGTTAATTTGAGGCTGGATGGGGCAGGGGCACCATGGTGAGAGGGCAAAACAAGTAACCTGAAATGGGCCGTCAAGCTCAATTTGGGCAGTGAGCTCTGAGAGACATAAACACCTTTGGACTTCACTGAAAGGCAAATCCACTGGCCTCCCGGGGGAATCGTAACTGAAGCGCACCACTGGCTTGACAGCTCAGCCAGTCTTTCTGGGGTGAACAGCCACAGTCTCTGTACTTTCAGCAATGGTCTTGGAGCTTTCTTCACTTGTGAGGGGTGCCTCTGCATGAAGGGGAATGTCCAAGCTGGGAGAACTGTCAGCCCCTTGCTCTGTAGTCTCTGTTTCTACAACACTTGGCTCATTTTGAAGACACTCTGGCACTGAAGGGGGGTTGTCAGCACTCTCATAGTGTTCCTCAAGTTCTGGCATGTCACCAGAAAGACTCATAACATCAGCCTCTCCTTCAGGCAAATCATACAGTTCCATGATACACAAAGACTCAGCATCCTCAGACGTGATACTTTGCACTTCACCTTCAGGGAGCATTGGCTCCCAAGGATGATGCCGGGGCATCAGGCAGTCCAGAAGGCCCAGCTTCATCCCCATAATTCAACATAGGATTTCCACAAAACAACTGACTCAGTTCATATGAGGGGTAATAGGCATTATCACACTCACTGTCATCCGAGTTAGACTGGCAGTCACTATCATTCTGGGCCTGCTGCGAGGGAAGTCTTAAATCGGCAACCACGGGGGAAGGCTGACTCTGTTTCTTTCTTGCAGCAGCACGAGTCACTGGTCCAGGGGAATTGATCTCGGCAGGTTCAGCCTCAATTATAACTTGACCAATAGGTAGCAAGTGGTTACGGTACATGGTCTTGACAGCTTTGGAGTTATTCTCGGGGCGGGGCGCACTTTGTACACTGACAAATCATCCAACTTTCCAACTATGACATGGGGAAGATGGTGCCATCGATCAGCAATTTTGTGTTTACCAAGCAATCCTAAATTTCGCAACAACACATGGTCTCCAGGCCTAAGCTCTTGAGCCTTTACTTTTCTATCATGTCTCTTTGTTGGCTAGATTTCTTTTGGCGGCCATTGTCTGGGCCAGTTGATAGGCATGGTTCAATTGAGCTTTCAGTTTTTGTACATATTGCAGGTAATCTTCAGCTTGGACCCCATCGGGAGAAACCCCAAAACAGACATCAACTGGCAGCTGGGCCTCTCTCTCGAACATGAGGCAGTAGAGGGAGAACCCAGTAGCATCATTTTTCATGTAATTGTATGCATGTACCAAGGTGCTAATCTGCTGGCTCCATTTATGCTTGTCCTTTGGGTGGAGGGTGCCCAGCATGTCTAGAAGGGTGCGGTTAAAACATTCTGGTTGAGGGTCTCCTTGCAGGTGACAGGGGGTGGTTTTTGACTTTCACACCCCCCATAGAGAGAGCATTTTTTTGATTAGCCGACTCTCAAAGTCTCTGCCTTGATCAGAATGAATCCGCTGGGGGGCACCATAGTGGACGAAGAAATTTTCCACTTGCACCTTGGCCACGGTAGATGCCTTTTGATCTTTGGTGGGAAAAGCTTGTGCATACTGTGTGAAATGATCGAAACCACTAACTACATTGCCAGTGTTCAGCTTATCAGGTTCCAAACACAAGAAGTCTGTGCAGACTAGCTCCATGGGGGTACTGGTAGTAATATTAACAAGGGGGCAGCCCTCTGAGGCAGGACTTTTCTTTGCAGGCAGCGACTACAAGTCTTTACATGGTGCTCAACATTGGCCCCATTTTGGGCCAGTAGAAGCGAGATCATACCAGGTCAAGGGTTCTGTCAATATCGAGGTGCCCCATGTGATTGTGGAGGGACCTCAGTACCAAATCTTTAAAGGCCGTGGGCAGGACCAATTGTTGCTTGTCTACTTTGCCACTATGATCCACTGTCTCTCTATACAACAACTGATTGAGCAACTTCAATCTGGAGCCTTCTTTAAACAATAAAGCAGTTCGCAAGTCAGTGGAACGTAACTTAGACACATCTTTCCCCGCATGCAGGGCATCAAGTGCTGGCTGAATCATAGGATCTTGGGACTGAGCCCACTGAATGCTGTCATTGTCAAATTGAGGTATTGCACTAATATCTAGAACAGAGAAGTGGCAATAAGCAGCTGGTATGCAGGTGTCAGAAGGGCCCAAGCAATCTACTAAACAGTCCACTGGGTCCGCAGACATCTGTTCATCTCTATCAAACTTTTGGCACAATGCTCAAATGTCAGGTTCGGACAGCCTGACCCAATCACATTTGGAAGTGGGCCTCCGTGATAGGGCATCAGTATCAATATGGTTCAGACCCGGTCTGTATTCGACAGCATAATCATAGGTTGATAATGCAGAAAGCCACCGGTGCCTAGTGGCGTCTAACTTAGCTGACGTCTGTACATAGGTCAACGGGTTATTGTCAGTCTTCACCAATATCTTTGCCCCATAGAGGTATTCATGAAACTGGTCAATGATGGCCCATTTTAGTGCAAGGAACTCCAACTTATGCACAGTGTAGTTTCGTTCGGACAGGGTCAAGTTCCTACTGGCGAAAGCTACTGGTCTCAGGCCATCCTCATGGTCTTGATACAGCACCGCTCCTAGACCCTGCAGACTAGCGTCCATATGCAGCACATAGGGTTTGGTTGGGTCAGCATAGGTGAGGATGGTGGCGTGGGTGAGCTGGTATATGATCTCATGGAAGGCTGCTTCACAGTCGGGCATCCAGCGGGGCCTGAAGAGTTCACCTGGGCAGAAGTATACTTTTTCTGGTTCTTTAACAGCCCCTTTTTTGTATTTACGATTGGTAGGATGGTAACCCTGGGTAAGGTTCAAGAGTGGGCGAATCACCTTGGAACAGTCTTTTATGAACCTTTGGTAGTAGCCACAGAACCCCAGGAAACGTTGTAGTTCTTTCAGATTATGGGGCTGGGGCCAAGTAGTCAGTGCTTCAACCTTACTGGGATCAGTCTCTATCCCTTTTGTAGATACTATGTGTCCCACATACTTCACGGAGGTTTGGAAAAACTGGCACTTGTCAATGGACAGCTTGAGGCCGAAGTCTTCCAGTTGGTCTAGGACTTTAAACAGTTGGTTCTCATGCTCCTCTGAGGTGTTCCCAAACACAATGACATCGTCCAAGTACACCAGGCATTCCAGCAAATTCATATCTCCCATCGCACATTCCATCAGTCACTGAATGGTGGCTGGGCACCTGATATCCCCTGTGGCATCCTCAGAAACTCATAGAACCCCGATGGACAGATGAAGGCTGTTTTCTCACAGTCTTCCGGAGCCATAGGGATCTGGTAGTATCCGCTGCAAAGACCCAACACTGAGAACCATTTGCTCCCATTCAAGCAGTCCAGGGCATCCTGTATACGAGGCATAGTGTATTGGTCTGGGATGGTCCGCCGGTTCAGGGTTTGATAATCCACGCACATTCTCACAGACCCATTATTCTTATGCACAACCACAATGGGAGAGGCATATGGGATCCTGGATTCTTGTATCATGCCAGCAGTGAGCATTTCTTGCAGGTGTCTTCTCAGATCATCTATGTCTGCTAGGGCTAAGCGTCGGGACCTCTCTTGAAATGGCCATTCATCGTGCAGGCGTATGTGATGCTTCGCACCCTGGACACATCCCACATCCCATTCCTTCAATGAAAACACTTGGTCTGTCTGGGCAAGTCTCTTGCTAATTCTAACCTTCCATTCCACTGGCAACGGGGAGTCACCAAAGTCAAACAAGTCTGGGGTCACTCTCTCCTTCTCACCAGGGTGCTTGTTGCTATGCAATACTGCAGTGTCTGCACAGTGTACTGTAGCTAGGGTGCACCATCTGTTCACCCGGATCTCCCGATCTGACACGTTGTGAATCTGGACCATAACTCATCGTGCATAGGCATGGGCATGAGCAGGCAAGATGCTGGGCTTGACCAATAATTCTTCTGGCAATTTTCCATCGCCTGGCACATCCAACATCAGTATTTTGTTCTTGACATCTTTCCAGAGGTGGACCTTCCCTTGAATGGTACACTGGTTGTTAGGGGCCAGTACCATTGAATCGGGATCCTTCTTCCACATGATCCCAACCAGTTCATCCTGGTCTACTTCCTCGGGTTTCTGTTCCAAATCATAGGCCCTCTTGATCAGAGTCGGAATTCTCAGGGCCCTCCCAGTCCGTCACCCTTGTTTCTCATGACAGAGTTGCACCAGTCTCCCAAATATATGGGCGTTTGTCCTAATTAACTGGAGGATCCCATCATACAGTCCGGTGGGGGGGGACACACTAGAGCCAATATCTCTACTCGCTCCTCTACACCCGTTACAGTTGCAGGAAAAGACAGCCTGAGGCGGACATACCCTAGGTAGGGATAAGATTTGTCGCTCAGGTCCCACACATGTAGGCCTTCCAGGGATTGCAAAGGCACATCAAATAAGTGTTTGTCATACCAGTCCTGGAATACAGTGGTCACTTGCGACCCACTGTCAAGCACAGCCCAAGTATGAATACCATTCACAGTCACTGTAGTCTCCATTGAAGGGCCCACTATTTTGGACCAGTCTGGAGAGGCAGTAGCAGAGACCTGTACAGACAATTTAGCCACAAAGAAATTTGAGTTAGGGTTTCTCGAACCCTCACTGCGGTCATTTTGGGTACCCCTTGGCCATTGATTTGCTTTTTGGAGCTCCTCTTGGGGTCTGTTTACTACTCTTTCTAAGTCCTTCTGAGATCAGCATTCTCTTTTCATATGGCCATCCTTTCCACAGTTGTGACAAATGATAGACTCCTGGGTCATCCTGGGAGAGAATATCGTATGAGGAACTGAAGCAGTAGTAAGAGATTGGGGTCTAGTATCTGCTTGCAGCGGTGAGAGTGGTGCAACATGTCTTAACAGTTCCTTTAGAGTGGCAGTCAATCTGGTGATCTCAGCCTTGGAGCCACCCTCGGTAGCGGATGCCTGAGGGTGCACCCCCAACCCCATGGCAGTCACATCCTGAAAGGGACCAGAATCTTGTTCCATGGGGGGAACCCATGCAGAGGCACCCATCTTCAACTCTCAGACTTCCTTTAGTAGCTCATCTTTCTAATGCTGGGCCCAGGGCGGGAAGTCCTTTGCATTCACAGAGTGCTCGTTAAGTGCCAACTTTTGGCCCTGAGCCTCACTTTGCTGATCACTCTCGGTCACTTGTGCAGCAGCAGCAGATATGGGTGCAATTCCCCCACGAGGTTGTCTTTTCTCACCCCCTCAAATTTCTTTCATTAGCTCATCATAGGAGGGGGGCGATTCCAGTCAGGTGGCAAGGCTCAACTGAAGCAGTAACAATTCAAAAATGGAGCAGACTTAGAGATCCGGTCCAGCCTAGTTCGATCTAATTCATTTGATGGCAAACTACCCTTTCTGAGGCACTCTTGTAGCAGCCTTTCAAGCCATGGTACATACACAGACAGTGGCTCCCTTGGGTACTGCTGAGCGTTTCTTACTCTCCACCACAGATCCTCATCTGAATCTGGGCTCCCATACACATTTTCCAATGCATCAACATAGTCCTGTGCAGTTGCTTTGGGGTTATTGGCCCGCTTGATGGATGGTAGCCAGGGCAGGACCTCGGAGGCTCTCACTCAACCTATTTTGTTTCTCTGCTTCTGAGCATTGCCATTTAAGTACTAGAGGGGCAACGTAGTCTATTCACGTCTCCCAGTCATCCTCCCCCGGGGGCTGGGGAGGGTGCCCAAGAAGATTCTCAGCCTTCGGTAGGAGTCGTGACTAATGGCAGGTACAGATATAGGGGCCAGAATTGGCATTGGCACAGAATGTGGGGCAGTAACAGGTGCTGGAGTGGGAGGGGGTGTTGGGGAAGGAACACCCCCAGGTGGCAGGAATAGTTTCTTAAAGTCCTCTACGGTTTTCCCTTCCTGCAGCAACAACTTAGCAAATTTCTCCTCAAAAGTCTCAGATAATGGTGGGAGCTCATCTTCCCTGGGGTCTTTACTGTCTTTTATCACTCTCCAGGCAGCTGGAACCCCCTTCTGGGGCAATAGTCTGTGGCACTTTAGAGCTGTCCATGAGGTCACTACGCTTTACCAAGGCTATGAAAGTTTGGGTGATCAAATGAGCCTGTCGACCCACCACCACAGGGTTTTTTAAACATTCAACTTTGGAGAGTGCTCCCTCTACAGTGTCTTTACTGGTACCCAGGGCAATATCCAGTATAAGTAGAGCATTTTGGGGGTCGATCTCCTGCCCAGTACACCACCCCACCAACTGGTGTACAGTCATTTCTACTGGGGTAGCCATTAATCTTTGACAATAATTCATAATTTTTGGCAACTAGAAGGCACAAAATCCCAGCGGTGAGCCTCCAAAATGTAACCCAATGGTGGTGCTATCCCAAGTGCTACTACCCCTGCCTGCTTGGCTAGTAGCAGGTTAAGGGGCTTGAGTTCTGAAACGTGTGCCTCCACCCAGAGGTCAGGGTTGGTAGTGGTCAAGCTAACCTGGGCACAGCCCTCCGGGACACTGTAACCCCCCTCTTTCCTTACTAGTGGCCGGAACAATACACAACAATCACTTTCACAATACCCCTGATACACCACACAAGTACCCACACTGTTTGCACTTACCACCAGGGCTTTCCTCTGGCCCGGCCCTGGGGACCCCCTGTAAAACAAGGTTATACACAGCAAATAACAACAGTACAGTACTCTTGCACAAACTGCAACCACAGTCAGAGTAAATGCAAAAAAGAGTTAGATTTGCTTTATTTAAGGGGCTTGAACAAGGGAAGGGCGTAATCAGGTTAATTTGCTTAAAGGCTCTATCAATCAAACAGTTATGTATGCACTTCAGGGTCCATAAACAGTCACACACTATGCGTACCCAGTTGGAGAATGGTGGGCTAGTCAGGAACGTTGCAGCTGGTTGGGGCACTGTGATGGAAGAAAACAACATGCACAACACACACTATTTGTAATCCGGAGCCGGAGGGCTCAGTTTGTGAAAAGAAAACAACAAGACAATCAGATGACACACTTTTAGATTAGGCTGTTGTTGCAGGGAGCTATCCCGATGATTACTCACAATACCCAAGACTGGACACAGGCTGGACAAAAATCGAGACAGCGGGTGGTTAATCTGGAGCGCCAGGAGAAGCAGGGCCCACATGATTCGCCAAAGCGTCATTCCTGTTCAAGCGTGGAGCGGGGGGCTGATCCCCAGGCAGGTCTCTCGTCGGTGGCTTTCTCTGTGCAGTGGGGTAGTCTGGCTGGGCCAGTGTGGCATGGCCCAGGCCGAATGGAGATGAATGCGGATTCAGTCCAATTAGGCTGGATAAAGCTTCCAGCAAGCAGAACACAGTTCACACAGTGGGGAACCAAATCACGACCCACTTTCAATACACAGTACATTTACATGTAAAGAAATTCTACTGTACCAGGCAAGCCACTCTCTGGTCACGATCACAAAGAATCTGCACAACCGGGGATTCAAAAGCAGCTGGAAATCCTGACAGGCCGATCGTATTCAGCAAATCTTCAGTCTTATTCAGGTATGAGCCTGGTAAAAAATCAGTGGCTTACTTCATTGTCACAAACTTGGATTTAGTCTGAAATAATTCTCTTCTCTCCCTCTCAGGGGGAGCAGCAGGTAGACATGCAGGCCACAACTCGGGCCTTTCCACAGTTCTCCCATGCAAAATTACTCAGACGGCTGCTTGACTGTCTCAAGCTCTTGCTTGCTCAGCTCCCAACAGAGATCTGACTGAAACAGCAGGCAGCTTGGGGATTTCCCTCAGATCCAAAAGGTTCGGTTGGCTGATTCGTCTGTCAGTCACAACAGGAGCTCCTTCTTCAGGTACAAAAAGGTGCCAAAAGCCCAAAACTACAATTCCTACAGATTTTGACGCCAGACAGCTCCTGTAGTCCTGCTCCATTTTAGGTCCCACCAGACTGATTGGTTCAATTCAGCAGTTCCGGGCCAATATGGTGGGGATAAACAAAACAGTCCTTGCTGCAAAGAAGGTAGGTTAGACAAACTACATTATTATTACTACTCTAATGAATGATCAGCAAACAGTTACATCTATTAACAGGGCTCCCTCTGCACAATTAGCGATGGCAGAAACAGAGCGATTATCTGGCAGCCTGGGTGGGACTCGAGCATGACAACACTCAGCCACTACCCAGAACAAATACATACTGCAAATTAGGCAGCTCTTAAAGAGACAGGTGCAGAGGTGATTAGGCCCTCTTATGCAGTAATGTTTAACCTGCTAAACACAGGACACCAGCCTGGCAGTGAGCATTTAGGCAAGCTCTTGGAAGGCTTTTCGGGAACCGCCATTTGTAGGGGGGTTACACATATCACTTAGAAAGGCAGAATCATCATACACTTTTGAGGGGGATGGTCGAGAGTCAGCAGCGGGTAGGCTGCAATTAAAGTCACCACCCAGAATAACTGCACGATTCCTGTGTGAGTAGGGCCGAATATCTTTAAACAAGTCAGTCCTACTTGCCTTCATTTGGGGAGCATAAATGTTTATAAGACGGATGGGGAAGTGGTCTGTTGAATCGTCCAGCAACAAATCCCTTCCTGGGACCAGTTCTAACAAATGCTGTACCTGGAAAGTGAAAGAAGGAAACAGGATCCCCACACCTTATATCACACCTATCAGGTCCTTGTCCATAGTGTCTTTGTGGCAGACAAGTCATGCAGGGTTTTCCATTTAGTGTCCTGCCAGAATACAATGTTTCCTGGAAGGGTAGACAACACCGAATGTGTCATCAGTTGTTTCTTATGATTTTTTTATTCTATTCACATTTAAAGAAATGCAGGAGCTATTAGGACCCTGACACATTATAAAGCTTTTATTTTGGGGGGTCCAACATCCTCTTCACCTGGGATCTGGTTCTACATCACTTGGGAACAGCGTCTGTGGAAGTGTCTTCTGGTTCAGATTCATGCTCTCCAGTAGAGGAAACTATGGAAGATACCGTACCTCTGAATCCTCCGTCTCACCACCGGTATCTCCCCATTGAGGAGCAGGTGTCAATTCAGCAAATTTATTATCGAGGATCAACGAATCTGGAGTGACAGAGGAGGTCTTCGGGGGGCCCTGGCATCATCTCTTACGGGTTCTAACCAGAGTCATGGGATCATCCACCAGGGTGTGCCATCCAAGATGGAACAGACTCCATAGGCAAAGGGGAAATAACTGGATCTGGGACTACTGGGACAAAGGGGCTAGTTGGGGAAGCAGAGAGTTGATCTTCAGGGTTCAGGGGAAGTCAGCATAGTCACTGTAGGCAGAGCAAAGTCAGTAATAGAGGGATCCAGAGTCAGGGGTACAGCAGGAGCAGCAGTTGTCAGGGTAGCCTCACAAGGTGCAGTAGAAGGCCTGGGGGGGGCAGCAAGCCAATGAGTAGCAGCAGTGGCTGCTTCCAAGGTCTGTCCCATAGCGATCATGTCGTCCTGATTCCAACCACCCCCTTTGATGTAGACAGCCCATGGGCAATGTCTGAAGGAAGGGCCTTGTTCATCACAAAGATTACATCTAAAGGGTTTTGTCATGTGTAACTATAAGATGGCCAAGTTCCATGCAGTTATTATTACATCTCTCCATGTTACAGGCAATGCTAAAATGGGATTTGGAGCCACACTTATGACATGACTTGGGCTGGCCTGGGTAAAAGCAAACACCCCTGTCCCTGCCTAAAATGAAACTACTGGGAAGGTGACAAACACCCGCGTTATTCTGCTGCAGCTTCATTCGGAATTTCCAACCCCCCATCCAGACCTGCTTGCTGTTAATAATAGGACAGGGTTTGTCCATAACCTCACACTGCCACTTAAACCAGTAACATATATTGGAGACATGAACCCCCTCATTTCGAAACATGATCACGACAGCCTTCATAGCAGGTTTGGACAGTGAGAAAACCTGAAAGGGGACCCATAAAGCAGTAGTTTACAATTAAAAGACAAGGAACCTCAGTGTGCAAGCAATGAAGCAATGGTTACCCCAAAGGGCACTGGCCAGGAAGCCAAGTTTCAGAGAAATACAAAATCACACATACCCCCACAATGCAAAGCATCATGGGATGTATATGAAATCACCACAGAATATTATGCTGGTTCAACTTTAACCAGAAATGCATGGTACCAAAAGGTCTCTCACACAGTCTGCAAAGGGTACTAAAAGAAGACACATACACGTGTTTACAACTAATCAAATTTATGCCAGAACCTTTCCAAAGCTCTCAGAATGGAAACTGATATCAAAAATATAATCCCCTTAGACATGCAATAGGGCATACAAATCAGAGGGTGAAAAACTCTTCAATAGTTTTCTGATGACAAAGACTCTGTCTGGAGGTTCTGTAAGGCTACCTTAATACTTCAGGTGAATCACATTCCATCTTGGGACCAGGTGCCCCGATGCAGAGAAGAGGTCAGACATCTGAAAGGCTCTGAAGTCGGAGCCAGCAGTAGGATTATGCTCCTGGTCAGGAGCATGGCCCACCACGTTGGCCTCAAAGCCAGCAAGCAAGTCCTGAACTGGGTCCTGTTGGTGGTGGGGGGCGGGGGGTAGATGAAAGTTGGATCCTGGAAGAATCAGCAATGGTAGAAGCAGGAGCAGTGGCCGAAAGTTGAAAAGTGGTTGTAGGAACTGAAGCAAGAATTGATGTAAAGGTTCAGGGTGAGGAGGACAGGGACTCCCAATGGGCACCCAGGAGACCCCATCAGAAGGTTTGTTCTAGCCAGTCACCAGCAGTGAAGCCTCAACTGACAATTTATCCAAAGTTTTTCTAGCAGCAGTGAGGCCACATTGCAAGCTCAGACTCTGGCCTGAGGACTGCAACCCTCAAGAACTAGCCCCTTGATCAACTGGGGGTAATGACGGCAAAGGAGACACAGCAGAAGCCTGGGAAGACGAAAAGGCAGGAATGAACAAGGGGAGTCAGGAGATGTGGGTAGAAGGGCAGTTTACTCATTATCATTGTCAGCAGGACAGAGTATCACAGCAGTGGAGCTGAGCCCAATAGAGGAATCCACAGGACATATGACGACAAAGACAGTCTGAATCCAAAGAAATGCCCCTGGCTGCTCAAGAAGAGCCCAAATTGGGGGGAGGGGGGGAATACTAGGGCAGGAGCTGCATCAGAAGGGAGTTCAGTCACAAAAATAGCACTCCCAACAACAGGTAAATCACCTGGTAAAGGTTGCTTACCAGCAAGCAAGAGGTCCGCAGGCGTCCCGACCGGCAAAAGAGGAGCTGTATCAATAGACAGGAATGCAGCAGTGGCAGTGTCCTTTGATGCTGCAGCATCACAGATTTCTGTCAAATCGAGCTGGGCTATCTCATCAACAACAATCTCAGGAGACAAGACAGGTGCAGCGAGTCCCAGTACAGACAGGGGCTGATTTCGCTGAAGTCATTGTCGATGGCAGTACAACTTCTCCTCTTCCTTCAACAAGTGAAGCAGCTGTAGTTTTCATTGCAATAAGGCAAGCAGCATACAGTCCTCATCATCCTCCAGAATGGACCACTCCAGTTCCACTGCAGCTGGTATAGACACCAACGGAGTGACCTCCGAGACAGGCTGAACAGCCACAGGTACATTGTTCAAATCCATTACAAACTACATCAGAAAAAGCCTCTTGTGGTCCAGGAGCAGAGGAGGAGGTGAGCTGCTCTGCGGCGCCCACCTTTAACATCCCCAACACAGAGACAGAAGAAGCCATCTATGACAGATGGCCAAGGGCTCCCCCTACTGGCAAGAGTAGGGGAATTTTTTATTATTATAACATCAAAACCAAACCATTACAAACAGTGTAAGTCACACAAAATAATATACGAGTATAAGATACACAAAATCAGATAAGTACTACCTTCATACATTTGTCAAAGTTAAATTCAGTTAAATATGGAGAGCCCCAAATTAATCTTACAATAATATCAATAACAATACATTTCAACCTATGTAATGTATAGCCAGACAATATGAACTATAACATAAATAAAATAGCTACACCTCTGTGTTACGACACATAAGAAGGGAGGGGGAGAAAAAAAAAATAAAAATAATTACAAACCCAAAAGATAAATTACATCATACACTCAGCATGAATTCTTATAATCTCTCCAAGGGACCATTTCCTAGGCAATCCTCCTTTTCACAGAGTAAGATCCTTATTATTTAACGCTGCTATCCCTGGTTCCCAACTTGATCCTTCCGTGTAATCTAAAAGAGGTTTCACTCCCGTAATGGATTTCTCTCTCTCTTCTAGGGTTTTCATTTAAATTTAATAAACCCCATCAAGCCCTTCTACCATTTAAGGACCGCCCACTTTGTTGAAGACCCCACACCTCTCATATATACCTTATTTAATGCAGATTCTACCATTGATTGGAAGGTGACATGAGACATCCTCGTCTGCTGTAGCACCTATTGGCATCTTGCCTGCCACAAATAGTACTTTAAATAACAAAAAAAGACTTCTAAGGTGTTCTGATCATATTTCCTGTGAAGCATGGGGCAGTGGGCCAAGACTAGTTCTTCGTAAGTCAGATAAGGTAACCAAGGTAAGCTCCACTCTCTGGCTAAGAAGATCCATAGCTGTTTTGCAAATGAACAGGTGAACAAAAAATGTTCCATTGTCTCCTCTAGATTCTGACAATCTGGATATGGACAATTCCTTTGTTCTAAAACTTTACGCTTGACGTTCCCTCTAGTCTGCAATCAGCCATACACCCCCAACCACAAAATTTCCACATATGGACTGGTATCCTTTTATTATTCAGCTGTTTTACAGCCCCCTTATTTAGTACTTGTGGGCAATTTCTACAGACTGGTTCATTTGGGTGGATGACACTCGGTATATAGTGGTACAGCTGTTTTCTCATCTAATCTCTAATAAGTGACTTAGATAAACCCCAAGAATATAGTTTCCTCACCACTGGCTTAATATACTCTGGAATCCACCATCTATGTTCCTGGCTTTTCCCAAGATGGCGACCAGTGTGGGTCCGCTTTGAACAGTGCTCTGAATCTCACTTGCGTTTTATTTGGTTTATTTTATTTTAGCGTGTTTTTCAGTCTCTTTTAAATTCGTCAAAATTTATTTTATGTCGTTTTAAGTTTATTTCGATCCTTGTGACCGGACTCGGACTCGGAAGATATTTCTGGTTTTATACAGAGATACTCTTTGCCGTTACATGCACTGCAGTGTTTTTATAGAATCGTTTTCGGAATTTAGCAGTCTGGAAGAGAACCAGCGTCGATGGTTTGATGCTATCTGAGGTTTTCACCACTGATGTGAGTTGTTGTATTTTCGTAGAAACATAGATTTTGACGGCAGATAAGAACCGCTTGGCCCACCCAGTCTGCCCATTTCCCTACCTGATGGATAAGCTGCAGATGCTAGTTAACCAGCAGCCTACTTCTTCCTACCCCCACCCCCTAGAATTGCCTTATGACTGTCCCATGCATGCTTGAATTCCACCACTGTTTTTTTCGTTTGTCTATCCCTCAGGAATGCGACTGTTTGCCGGAATCTGACTGTTTGGAGTGCCGATTGGTGTACCCCAGGCTTGTTGGACAGTGAATTAGCTGGAGCTTTTACGATCCTGTGAGATTGTGTTGGTATTCTTCCCTGGGGTTCTGTACGAGGAGGACTTACCTGGGACTGACCGGGTATTTGAACTTGATGTTCAGATGTGCTCTCCCCTTCAGTAGAATCTGTTCAGTCTAATTTGGAGAAAATCTGGTTTGTGACCGGCGTTTCTTTTAGATTCTGCTTGAACCTGCTGGGCTTCGAGATTCTGGGCTGGGTTAAGACCTGGGGCTGCCGTGGTGGGGCGTTCCCCCCGGTCTCCTTTCCCAGAGGGTGAGGGGGTTAGTCAGCGGCCTACCGGGCCTCTGTTTGCCCCGGGGGCCTGCAGCATTGGGGTAGGCGTTGTACTGCCCTTTTTCTGGGGCCCTGACTTGTAGGGGTGGGGGTTGGGGGTGCACCTCCTATCCTGTGCAGTCCGTGTGGTTAATTTTGACCTTGGCCAAATGTAGACATGAGGACTTATTAATTCCCTTGGGGCTGGATTGAGAAGCCTATTTTCAGTTAAAAGTGGAGAGTGACTGGTATCTTGACCGCTCACGAAGAGCTTGCTGTCAAGCGGAGTCCTGTCTGGTTTTTCATTTGAACTGTATAACATTACGGAACTTGGTAGCCGAATATTTGGACTTAAGAAAGGACAAGTACTGATGATCTAATAGAGCAAACCTCTGTCTAATGTGTTGGGAAGGCCATGGATGGGTCCCGGGTTTTAATATTTTAGTTATAATTTTATATGTTACTGTGAGACGTTTTTTCCTGACTGGAACCTACTCTCTGGATCAAAAATATTTTTATTTTATATCCGTGCAGTGAAAGTGCTCGGTTATTGTGAGTCTCCGGGGAGTGGAAGTCCCTGTTTTCTCACAAATATTTTGTTATTTTATGTTGTTCTAGTCCCATGCAGTGAGAGTGCCCGGGGGCTAAGTAGACTTGCAGTGTGAGTGTTTGTTCTCTTAGCCAATTTATTTTGTTTTAGTTGGGTTTTCTTTTCTTTTCTTTTCTTATTGTTTATCTTCTTTTTTATATTATGTTTGTTTGATTTTGTGACGGGATTTCTTTGTGTGAGGAGGGACCCCCGTCTCTGTTTACTATTTCAGTTTATCATTTATCTTTAGTTTATTTTATTTTTATTGCTTATTTATGGTGTTAGTTTTAGGTTTTGTTTATTTTCCGGAAAGTAGGTTCTATTTGAGAAATTCTGGATTGTTAGGTCATTTGGGTTCGGAGTTCTGTTTTTTTGGTTGTTTAGTTTGGTGGGTTAATTGCTATCTTAATTTTGGGTTGTGATTTTTAGTTTTGGTGACAGTAGGAGGTCATTGTCTTGCTCCATGTTGAAGGACGGAGATATTTATTATTATCCCACCACCCCCCCGGTCATGCCCTATTCATCCTCCACTCTTCATGCCCTTCGCCCTTTCTCCCCTCCTTAAGTTTTGTCGGTCTACCAGCACTGTCAGGCCTTGGGAATTGCCCATAGGAGGGGAGAAGGGGTGGGGGGCATGAACAGTGGAGGATGGATGAGGGGAGCACTTGCATTGGGATTGTTAAGCCCAGAAGACGCCCTGGGGCAAAATGGAAGTCTGAGCGAGGGTTTCCTTTGTCTGACCCCCATACCCAAGTGCACCATCATTAGTAATGATGGGCAGGTGGCAGGGGCATCCCAGGGGCTCTGTCCAACTTGGGCGGTGTTATGCAATGCCAGATCCATTGTGAACAAGATCGCTATTATGGCAGACTTGGTGAGTACAGCGGATCTGGCTTGCATCACCGAAACCTGGCTGGATGGAAATGTTGGCCCCCGTTCTTGAGGCGGCAGTTCCGGCCTGGTATTCGGTGATTCACCATCTGAGATTGGACCACAGGGGTGGGGGGGTTGCGGTCTGTTTCAAGACCGAATTGGGTCTTACCAGTGTGCCAGTTGAGGAGACCAGATCATTTGAATGTGTCATTGTGGCAGATGGGGGCTATAGACTGGCTCTTGTCTACCATCCACCTGGAGATGAGAAGCCATTCCTTAAGGAAGTGGCGGACTTCGTCGTTGACCTGGTATTGGAGTCCCCCCCAGGTTGATGGTGCTGGGCGACTTCAGTGCTTGGATCGACGAGGAACTCTCGCAATTTGGACTGCACTTCCTCCAATTGATGAATTCATTGGGCCTCTCACAGGTGGTTACCTCTGCCACTCATAAATGCAGCCATTCCCTTGATCTGGTGCTCCTCCTGGGGATGGAGTCCTCTGGCGTGGGGGTGGAACCTGTCGGATGGTCTGACCATCACACTGTGAGATTCAATTTTGGCACCCCCCTGCATAGACCTGCCCCTGTGGAGATGGTCAAGTACCGCCCCTTTACGGGATGTGACTCCCAATGGTCTAACTGCAGCACTTGACCTATCAGAACTCCCTGTGATGTGCTTGGATACAGAGGTTTTGGTTCTGGCCTATAATAAGGCCATTACCTCTGCTCTGAATTCCATTGCACCATTCCGTGTGCATCCTCTCTCCCTTTGCCCTCGGTCCCCAAGGTTCGATGAGGACCTGAGGGAGATGTGACGATTAGGACGCAGGTTAGAGAGGTGTTGGCGGAAATCCCGCCTAGATGCCGACCATCTTAGACTGCTAGAGCATTATCAACTCTATCAGTCAGCAATTACCCATAAGAAGGCAGTATTCCTGTCCGGGGAAATTGCTGTTGCACAGAACCGACCAGCCCAGCTCTTTTGAACCGTGGACAGACTGTGCAACCTAGCCTGTCTACAGGTTTGTAGAGCCTTTTCGCAATCCCAGTGTGAGGAGCTTGCTCAGTTCTATGCAGATAAGGTGGATGACATCAGGGCGGAGACCCGTGCAACACTCTCTATGGGAAAGACCATGGACCAGTCTTTGGTCGCTTTCCCTCTGCGTTCCTGGAATTTCTTCAAAAGGCCGGAAATCGAAGATGTTATGAGGATTGTCCAGGGTATGTGCACTACATGCTGTAGTTTAGACCCAGGCCCTACAGCCTTAATTATGGGCTGTGGGTAGATTGTCATCCCGGTTCTGGCGAGGATAGTCTGGTGCTCCTTAGACTCTGGTGAACATCCCTGCTCCCTGAAGGAGGCAGTGGTGACACCAGTGTTGAAAAAGGCTTCTTTGGACCCCCACTCCCTCGCCAACTACAGGCCTATCTCAAACATTCCCTTTGTTGGGAAGGTAATTGAGAAAGTAGGGGCTACTCAGTTAGACAACCATCTGACCATCCATAGCATCTACGATCCTCTCCAATCCGGTTTTAGAAAGAGGTACAGCACCGAGACTGCACTGGTTCGGGTGCTCAATGATCTCTTGATGGCGAGAGACCAGAAAAAATGGTCCATTTCGGTCCTGCTGGATCTATCATCGGCATTTGACACTGTAGACCATGGGGTACTGCTTGAGCACTTGAGAATCATCTGTGGGCTTTCAGGTTCTGTCCACAGATGATTTACTTCTTTCCTCACCCGTAGAACTCAGAATGTGGTGTCGGGGGTGTTTTCCTCCAACCCTATCTCTCTGTCTTGTGGGGTGCCTCAGGCCTCAGTGCTGTCCCCCGTGTTGTTTGCGGTGTACATGCTTCCCCTCGGAGACATAGTAAGATGGTATGGGCTGGAGTTTCATTGTTATGCCGATGATACCCAGTTCTACCTGTCTTTTGCACCTGACCAGAATGGAGCACTCTCGGTGTTTAATAACTGCCTCGATGAAATCCAAGGATGGATGAGGTCCAGCTGGCTGAAGCTGAATTCTGGAAAGACGGAGGTGATGGTCGTAGATCCTGGTCGCCGGATAGGGGGGTGGGGGACAAACCATCCCTCAGGTTTATTCCTGGGGGATGTTTAGCTCCCGATCTCTGAACAGGTGCGCGACCTAGGGGTAATTCTTGATGACCGGCTGACACTGCGTGCACAAGTGTCGGCTGTCGTTAAGTTATCCTTTTATTATCTTAGGAATATCTCTAGGATCAAGTACCTTGTTCCGTCCGGGGACCTATCTACCTTGATCCACGCCTTTGTGACCTTGCGCTTGGACTAGGACTACTGCAATCCTTTTTACTTTGGGCTTCCAGGGGTTGATATCCACTGCTTGCAGCTGGTGCAGAACTCCGCAGCCCGGTTATTAACTGGGATGCTTCATTCCTCCCGTATTGCTCCGGTGCTGCGGGGACTGCACTGGCTGCCGGTTCAGTGGTGGATCTCCTTAAAGTCGGCTTGCTGACTTACAAAGCCCTGCATGGTTTGGGCCCTGAATACCTGAAAGAGCTTCTGGTTCCTTATATCCTGGAGTGACCACTCTGCTCAGCCAATGAGGGGTTGCTGGAGATTCCGAAGGTAGTCTTAAAATCTTCCGGTGCCCGGGCTTTTATGTTCGTGGCACCAACCCTCTGGAATTCTTTACCCCATTGAATTAGAGAGTGCATAACGGTAGGGGGCTTTAAACAAGCATTGAAATCCTTCTTGTGGAGTAAAGCATTTGAGGATGATGCTGAACTGGTCTGATTTTAGTATTTTATTATGATGTTTGATATTATTTATTTTATTGTTTTTTTATTATGATATGTTATTTGGATGTCATTTTATAAATTGTTCTGTGCCTTGATTTTTGAAAGGCACATTAAAAATAAAGATTATTATTATTATTATCTAGTGTTATATTTTGACGGGCCTTCTTCTACCCCAATGTCAAACATGCTACCACAGTCCCATTGAACCATCCATAATGCTGGCTACTCGAAGGTTTAAGTCCTGTTTTCAAGTTCTGTGCAATAAATAAGCTTAGGAAAGAAGGGAGTGGGTCAGCCATACCCAAGCCTCCCTGGGTCTGGGGCAGATATGTGAAGCATCATTTAATGGGGTTCAATCTGCTGCCCCAGGCCATTTGAAAGAAACTGGAATATATCTTAGTTTCCATGACTAAGGGAACAGGAAAAATCATAGTTGTATGTAATAACGAGGGTACCAAGAATCTTTTAGTAATCTGTATTCTCTGTATTTGGAGAGCCTCCAAGCCTTCCAATGACTTACTTTCAATTCGACCCTTTTTAAGGCTATATCCGAATTCTCAACAAGGAGATTTTGAGGCCCAAATAGGATTCCCAGGATTTTTTTGTGGGTTTGAAGATATCTGGATTTGGTCCCATACTTCCAGAGCTTAATTTCTCTCCCCACCCCAATACAAAAGGCCTTTACATTTTCCCAAGTTTGTTTGGAATTTGCAACTTTGGCATACTCTTTTAACTGACCTAAAGGTTTTGTGATCTGTTCTGGGTTTGTCATGAATAAGCAAATATCTTCTGCAAAGGCTTGAACCATTATTTCTTTTGTACCAATGAGACCTTGCAAACCCTCCCAACCTTGGGCATTGCCCATGTTCCTGATTAAGGGGCCCAATGAGAAGCTGTAGAGTAAGGGGCTAAGGGGGCACCCTCTTCTAACCCCTGTATGCACTGATATTCCTTCCATCACCTTCCTCTTTTATTACAGGCTGAATAGTTGTTCCTTTATAAAGTAGCTTGATTTTATTAATAAACTCCATTGGGATCCCATAATGCTGCAAAATTAAGAAAAGAAAGGGCAGATGGACTCTACCAAATGCTTTAGAGAGATCCCAAGATAAAATACAACCCTGTTTTACTTTTCCATTGTGACTCTCAATCACATCTCACACTACCATTAGGGCCTGCTGAATTTTTCTTTCCTGTACCCCACTAAACTGGGCGTGATGGATCAGATTGTGTGCCGCTTTCTTTAATCTAGCATTCAATAATTGTGACAGTATTTTAAAGTCTGCATTCAGCAGGGTGATCGGCCTCCAATTCCCCAGCTCCTCCCTCTTCCCAACTTAAATAAGAAGATCAATCGCCTCGAAGTAAAGGGGCCTGGCGCCCTTCCTTCCTTTATAAAAGAAGAAAAAATTGCTAATAGACAGTTAGCTAATACTGTTGGGAATACTTTATAAAATTCAAAGGGAATACCATCCGATCCTGGTGATGCCCTAGTTTTCAAGGATGTAATAATTCCTTCAATTTCAGCCACCATTACAGGCTCTGTTAATTTATCTCTTTCTGCTATTAACAGCTGGACTTTTGTACCCTGCAAATACTGTATTCATGCATATCATGTTCTGATGGTGGGCTGTGCATATCATGAGAATCTAAAAAATCTTTCACTTCTTTGTATGACCCTTCTTCCAAATCTACCCTCCTTCCCTGTTCAGTTATTAACTGGTCCATGGTCATTGTATCCATTTTTTTTGGCAGGCATCGTAAGGGCCTCCCTTGGGTGATTATTGTGTTCCATATTGCATTTCTGCTATCAGTGTCTTTGCCATATCATATTGACATAACTTCGGAGCATCTTTTATCTGCTCAATTTCTGTACTGTCATTTAAATTGGCCTTCACTGAATATAATGCTTGCAGCCTTGCCCTTAGTTTCAGATATTGCAAAAATGTGTTCCTTTCCCACTTTTTCCAAAACCACTGAAACGTTCCTTTATATCTTGTTTTGTATCTAGCCACCCATCCCCATGTCATCATATAGATCACTAACTGATACCCGTGCATGCCCAAAGTAAATCTAATAGTTTTTGATGAGGTGTTCATCTTCCACCATTTGTGCTGACCTGTTGTGCTAAGTGCCGGTTGGAAGGTGACTTTTAAAAATAGGTGGTCTGAAAATTCTACTGGACGTATTTGTAGGTTTGGGGGGCTTAGGTCTATAGAAACAAAATGCATGGTCTATTCTGGAAGTTAACTTTCCCTTATGAAATGTATATTGGGGTCCCAAGGACTGGTACTGTGCGCAGTCCACTAAATTACCCTTGTCTATGCATTTTTTCAAGGCCATTGCATCACAAGATGTCTTAGTCTCGCAAGCTTTATTTAGAGATGGCATGCTGCAATTAAAGCCTCCTCCCCCGATTATGCTGGAGGTGGAACATAAGTATGGCTGTGCCAATGCCAATAGAGCTACTCTGTCCGCTTTTGTCTGTGACCCATAAGTGTTTATCAGTCTATATGGGAGCTGATTCCAATACCCATCCACTATTGGAACCAGAGTCATGATTCTGGACATCTGGGAAGGCAAAGGAGCTAAAGAGTAGGGGCAATTTTTATTTCAAAAAAATCCATAACATACTTCCTTATCTTAAAGTTTTCTCATCACCATACACCCTGTGTTCCTCCTCTTTTTTTCCCTTCATAACTCCATGCTCTATTTCTCTTCCCTCATCCCTTCTGTTAATAATAAATGGAAATCCTCTCCACCACATAAAAACCCATGCTCTGGGATGTAATTTCAGATCTGTAAAACACACTTCTCGTAAAGCTGTTTCTCAATGCATGCACACAGTTTGACATGTCATTATCTTTTGTTGAAACAAGAATTGGCATCTGCTTTGCCATAAATAATATTTTATACATGCAAACAGTATTCTTAATGTGTTCGGTTCATACTTTACCAATAATGAGTGGAACATTCCCAGTGCAACCATTTCTTAAGTTACTTTAGTCATCCATGGCATTTTCCACGTGCCCGCTAGGTGATTCCAAAATGCTGTGGAATATGAACATTCTGTTAGGAAATGTTCTTGTGTTTCTAGTTCATCCTCACACTCTGGGTACCTACATTTCCTATCTTCCAATTTCTTATGCTTATGATTTCCCCTTATCCCAGTCCTACCATGTGCACACAGCCACTGTACATCCCACATCCGAATTGGAACCCTTGTATCTGTCAGTTGTTTATATACCTCATTCTGTCTGCCTTCTGTGCAATTCTTAATATAGGGTTCCTCTGGCCCCAAACTCCTTAACACTTCCTGATTTAACTGTCTCCTGGGATATTGCAAAATCATTTGTTTTGTTACCTGCCATTTAAACATTTTCTGAAATGTACTTTTCATATATTCAGGTACCATTTTCCACCCTATTACTCTTACCAGCTGATTCCCCCACACCTTCATTAGACCCTTAATATTCTGTCTCATCCGTGCACTTACCAGCGTTATTTTGCTTAAAAAAATAGGCTTAGTATTCACCGCCCAAAATATACAATGAAAGAAAACTACCGAGTTTATCATACCTACTCCCCCTTTTTTAATTGGGAAATATGTAACTTCCCTTTTTATGGGGTTCAGATGACTGCCCCAAAATAACTTAAAGAAAACTCTAAACAGTCAGGCTTCCAAATTCAATGGAATAGGGTACACAGCACTAATATATAAAAAAAAGGTACCAAAAATTGTTTTATCACATGTTCCCTTTTTAATTTTGACATTTTCCATCCTTCCCACCCTTTTACCTTTCTTTCCCCTGTCTGTAAGGCTGTCTCCCAAATCATCTTTCCCATGTCCCCAGGCCCTATATATACTCCCAAATTTTTTTACAAGTACCTGTAAAACCTTGATCCCATATACTGCTGTTAGTCCATACACTCCCCATCTAACCTCAAAGCTTTACTTTTCTGTAAGTTTTAATCATGCCCCAGACACCATACTCGTCTACTTCCTGTAATACTCCCTGTACATCTTCTTCATTCCTTACCATGACACTCCCATCATCTGTATATGCTATTATTTTTTTTGTTTCTCTCCTGTCTGCTATACCCCCTTATACTTTGTATTTCCTGATTAATAATTATATTTCTAATAAATGCATCTAATACAAATAAATACAATAATGGGCTCAGTGGGCACCCTTGTCTAACTCCTTTCCAGATTTGAAAACACCTCCCATAGTATCCAGCCAGATTTGACATAATAACTGCATTTCTATATAACACTTTTATCCATTCTAACAGTCTCTGTGATACCCCATATACACACAATACTTCAAACAAAAATTCATGGCTCACCCTAGCAAAGGCTTTCCACTGATCTAATGCTAATAAAAACCCTGGTATTTGATTTTTCTCACAATAATTATAGACATCTCTTATTATGCAGAGATTGTTCTGAATGAGTCTACCTGATAGGGCAAATGTCTGATTCGGATAAATTACTTTATCTGCTATTTTTTTAAAACAGATTTGTAATACACATGCTAATATTTTAAAGTCAGCATTTAATAAACAAATCGGTCTCCAATTCTCGATTTGTTCTCTATCCCCTGATTTGAATAAATATTTAACCAGTCCCTTAGAAAATTCTGTTGGTAAAGAAGTTTTAGTCAATAGATATCGAAAAACCATTCCCAATATGACTGCCATTAAATTCGGGAATATTTTATACCACTCGTTTGGTATACCATCCTCTCCTGGAGCTATATTTTTCTTTAACCCCTTAATGACTTGTAAAATTTTTGAGTCTTGAATATCCCTCTCCAATTCCCTTCTCAAATCCTGGTCTGTTCCTATATTCTGTAACCCCTCCAAATAAGCTGCTGTCCTGTGTGGACTTATATTCTCAGTCTGTGTAAAGTCTTGTAACTATTTTTCTGTTATTGAGAATATCCCTCCTATCCCTTCCTGTCTAACCCCCTCCCCATCTATTAATGATGTAAAGTTTACTGTTTCTACTCTATCCTTACAGGCTGCATGTGGATCACTCTGTGGTGACCTTTGTTTACCAAAGGTAAATTCTGCTTGTAAAGAATTCGGCCTGTTATACTGCATCTCCATCATGTATATTTTTTTTTCCTCCTTATCTGTTCCCCTAAATCCCCACTCAATTCATAAGCATTGGACAATAATTTGTACAGTTGTGCTCTTAATGTGATGTACTTAATATGTTTCTCATTTACTCTTTGTTTCCCATATTGTTGAAACCCTTCCCTGATGTCAGCTTTCGTATCTATCCACAATCTCCCTAAATCCTCATAGAATGATACTACTGTAACCATATAAATTAAAATGTCTAATGTACGTTTTTTTCCTTCATTCTCAGCTATAGACCCTGTATTAATTTTTCACCTAATTTGCCTAGGGACCCCACCCGATATGGGTTCTGCCAGTGTATATACAGCTAAGTGGTCGGAAAATTCCACTGGTATACTTTTGACTTCCCTTGTTGTTATATTTTTAGAAGCAAAAATATAATCAATTTTAGTAAACAAAGTTCCCTTCACAAACGTATAAATCAATACCCGGATTCGCCCCCCCCACCACAACCCCTTAATCCAGCAGTCTCTATACACCTTTTTAATGCTGTCGAATCACAATAAATTTTCTTCACTTGCCCTTTTTGGGTAGTAACATTCAGAGAACAGTTAAAATCACCTGCCATATATATATATCCATTGATGTTGCTAGAAAAGACTAAATAGTTTCTAACTTCTTGACCCGCTCAGCCTTCGTCTGAGGCCCATAAACCCCTATAAATCTGCTTGATCTCCCTTTCCATATCCCATCTAATATCAAAACCCTCCCCATAACCAAATCAACAATTTTCTGTAGTGAGAAACCTGATCCTGAAAACAGAATCCCAATCCCATCTGCCCTTTCTTCTCCAAATGACCAATAAGATGGTCCCCATACCCATTCATTTCTAGCCAAAGTACTTAATCTTACAGCGGAAACCCATGTCTCCTGCAGAAAAATTACATCTATACATTTATCATGCAAAAATGTAAACACTACTCTCATCTTACTATCATTCATTATGCTATGAACATTCAATGATATTAGAGAAAATTCAGCCATCACTAGTTAAGGATATTGTGCCTCCCATTTACTGCATTCAGAACTCCCCATCATCTAACTTTTTTTTCTTCTCTTCTTCTTTCCTTTCCCTTTCATGGTTTGTGTCTCCAGTCTTTCTTTATCAGGGGGATTTGAATATATTGAAGAAGTGTCTGAGTCCTGGTCTCCTAAATCCATGGCCCCCCCCCCCCCACTGGATGAGCCAAAATATCATATGGATTATCTATGTCTATTTCTGCTGCATGCGATTTTTGTAGTCTTAAGCTTCTTCTCCATGGAAATGGCGTTTTCCACTCTGGGGAGGTAGGACAACTGGCAGGCTTGTGACCTACCTCTTGCCCCGGCTCTTGCATAACCTGTTCCCTTTGTTGTTCTCTATGTTGTCCTAGCAATCCTTGACCATCACCTCTGTTACCTGTCCGAGTCTGTTGGCCGTTCTCTATTATATCCTCAGCACCTTCCTCCACTCGCTCTGAGTGAACCTGTTCTATAGCTGGAGGGGAGGGGGGTTGGCCCCATATAGGGAGGTTGGGTCGCAGATGGTGCAGTTGCTGACTGTTGTGCTTTTGTAATTAACTCATCCTGATTATGATTTCTAGCTTTGTTATGGGCCGCCCATAGACAATTTTGAAAAATATGCCCAAATTCCTCACACAAATTACTTCAGGCATGACTTGCATACTGTATGCTGATATGCCCAATTTCATTACAAATGCCACACCTCATCTTATCGTAAACGCTTGCCAGATGAGTTCTTTTCGCACACTTATGACAAGCCTTAGGTTGCCCGGCATAAAATAGGACACCTCTGTCCCTGCTGATAAAAAAAAAAACTATTTGGCAAATGCACTGTACCTTCTGCTTCTTGCCATAGTTTAACTCAAAATGTCCAGGCCCCAGTCCAGAAATACTCATCAACAATAACTGCTTCAGGTGCACTCAATACCTTACTTCTCTGTTGTAACCAGTGAATTATATTGCTCACGTGAACTCCCTCATTTCGAAACACAATAGTTGTAAACGTTACAGTGGGTTTAGTCAATGGTATACATATGAAGGGCGTCCATAAAGGGGAAAATTTTAACTGGTTGTATTTCATGCAGAATCTTTCCAAGGCAGGGGGGACAAAAAGCTCACATCAAATGTCTCTTCCTTGGAAATGTTAATCAAAGCATGTACTTCAGAAGCCATAAATCGCATAGACTCTTTTATCATCCTTTTCCCCACGTAATGTCTGTCTGGGATTGTCTCCAAACCTCCCCTATACCTTATCCTTACCGCATTATGTCTGGGAGCAGGTACAGCAGAGGAAAACAAATCAGCAAATCTTGGTCTCTGCTGCCTGCAGTGGGGGGCTCCTACCAGGTGTATTTTCCTGCCATCTCTATGTTTATCCTGAGATGTTCTAGGGGGTTCAGGTGCTTGCTCTTGGTGCCCTGACTCATTTGACTGGGTTTGGGCTTCCTCTCATTCCTTCCTTGTCTCAGTATTACCAGACTCCTGTCTTATAGGCTTGTCACCACAGGTTTGGTTATCTGGTCTCCCCTTTTTTCCTTCCTTCACACTCCTATGTGTGGTTCCCCTTCCACCTGGCATTTCTCCCATAATCTTTCCATTTTCACCAGCTCTAAACCCCCCTTTCCCATCTGCCTCATTATGCCTGACATTATTCCCTTGATCAGGTATCTGGAACTCCGATCTGGAGTCCGTGTCCAACATCTTGTCTTGTCCTTGCATATTTTGCTAGCCGCTTGAGTTCAAAAATGACTTATCCAAATCGGGTAACCAATTCCCTAATTCTGTCAGTTTCCATCCTGCTTTTGCCAGCGTGGCTTCTGGAGACCATTGCTGTCCTTCTCCTGGGTCCTCTGTTGTGCCAAATGCCTTTCAAATTAATTCCTGTGCCGTAAGAAGACGTGAAGGTGTTTTCCGGTGTCTCTTCTCCTCCTGCATGTTGGAAACACCTTCTGCTCCAGAGGTTCCTCTACCAGTTGGCTCAGCTCATACCTCCATGCACCTTTCCAGTATTTTTCTTTCATCCAGCTCTTTCTGTAGCTGGAACCCAGCTCTGTTTGTATCCTTCTGCGACGTTTGCTGAAAATCATCATCTCCATTATTCAGCCCTTCACATGAGTCTCCTGACTCAAGATCCATATTACCTCCTTGGGCTCTGCTGACATCCTCCTTACTACAGTTGGATGGGGCAGAGGATGAACCTCCAGCCTGCTGCTGCTTGCACTGCTCAGCCTCCACTGAGCTCTCCATTCTCCCAGGCCAACAGCGTCCCCTAACAAAGAGTAGGGGACTTTTCCTGGTGCCTTGGCCAATGTTCCCCTTCCCATAAAACCAGTTCATGCAATTGTCCAAGGCTGTGTGAGGGTGTTGATGTGTAACATGGCTGCCACTATGTATTCAAGTCAGTTCACTACTAGTCTAGCATTGCTTGTAATGTGCTTTGGAATACAATGTGTATGGCTTTCTTTCTCACTCTATGCTCCCAAACTCTTTCAGGAGTGGTCACATGGGGTCTTGTCCATATTCCACCTGTCTGAAGCCCCTCTCACCCCTTCCATCCACTGCTGCTACCGCCCGGCCCTCCGGCTCTGAGTCCCCCAAGGCAGGACCACCAGATACACTCCTCCTGGTGCTCTATCTATTAATCCAGTCTGGTGGAGTGCGGTGGGTGAGAGCACACAGGTGGTGAGAGAAAGGTCCGACTGTGGGTGTGGTGGACCAACCCCCCGGACCCTCCGCCGCCTATCAGGAGGTGGAGGGTTTTTCCATTTTTCCTTATTCCGCCTCCCTCCCCAGGTGGAGCCATGATGTGCCATGATGCCAGGGAATGTCTTATCGTGGCTACACAGCCCTCTAACCAAGCCCTATAGCATTGCTGTACCTTCGGTCTTCACCAGAGGTCACTGCGGTGCCGGGTATAGTCCCTGGATCCCCCAGAGGAAGGAGAGCTGTCCTCTGGATGCTCAATCCTTCCTCTTCCCCTGCTGACCCCCGGTGGCCCAGGCTCAATCCCAAACCTGGGTCACCGGCGTGGCGCAAGGTGTGGCATCCAGCGCCTCAGCCCTCAGCGCCACCGAGCCAGCCTTGGAAAAGACTATATAAATGCTGATTTTTCTTCTTTTTCTGATTGGGCCAAAAGACAGCCTGCCCACTCATCGAAGAGAGAATAACAGAATGGCAAGGAAGAAGTTTAAATTTACTTCACAGACTATGTACCAAAGAAAGCTTATTTTTATTTATTTATTTATTCAACTCTAGAATTACAAATACCTTTGAGCAGTAACTGCTCATTTGTAAAGGTTCCACATCAATAGATGGAAGGGTAATATACAAACAAAGAAGGACAATAAAACAGAATCTCAAAAACAAATACAGTACATCATGAAGTGAGACAGCACTAGCAAGGTTACATTAGATTAGGAAACAGTTGGGTGGGGAGAGTTGGAGGGGGGTGAGAAGGGAGTTGGCAAGCTGATGGGCCATTGTCTGGAGGGTGGGGGTAGGAATGAGAAGTGCAAGGTTGAAGGGACTAAAGTTCTAAGTGCCTGCTGATGGGATGGGGTGGGTGAGGTAGGGGCGGTGGGAGGGGAAAGGTATGGAGGAGAGGAGTGGGGGTCAAAGAAGAGTGGCCAGAGGGAGGTTAGGGCCAGACAATGACAAGTGTGATTGTAGAGGTGGTCCCTTTAGGAGAAGCAGTCACACTGGCTGGTTGAAGAGAGGTGAAGTCGTAGTTGCCTTTTAAATGGGCCAAGCGTGGTAGTTGTTAGTGATCCGCTGCTGAGTGTATTAAACCACTGGGGGGCCCTGTGGGTGAATGACCTCTGACCCACTGAGGTCCGGCATCTTGGGACTTGGAAGGTTTGGCGTAGAGCACTCCGAGGGTGCTGCAGTGGGCAGTAAGGAGATGTTCAACACCTGGTGGCATGAGCCCAAGGAGAACCTTTTTGGCTAACAGGCAGGTCTGATATTTGATCCTGCTGAGGAGAGGGAGCCACCCAGTCTGGGTGTACAGGTCACAGGTGTGTGTTAGGTGGGGCAACACACGTAAACAGTCTACATGCTTTATTGAGCACCACTGATATCCTGTGGAGGGCAGTAAGAGAAGTGGAGCCATAGATGACAAGCATGTAGTCTATGATAGAGGTGACAGAGCTATAGATAGCCAGTCTAAGGGCCTCAACAGTCATGCAGTGCTTATGAGTAATCCGTATATTGGTGGCCTTTACAACATTGTCAATGTGCTTAGCATAGGAGAGAAAGAGCAATCCAGAGTGACACTGAGGTATTTGAACTGTGGAACATGTTCCAGTGTAACCCCTAATTGGTTATTGATGATGACTGGTAGGGAGTTATGTTTGCTCTGAGCATTGCAGAAAGTCATGACCTTTGTTTTGCTGTAGTTCAGGACCAGTTTGTGTGAGCTAAAATATTTCTCAGCACATTTGAAGTCACACTGCAGCTGCCCCTCTAGGAGCTTGGTGTCATGATGACTAGAAAACAGGACTGCATCATCTGCGTAGAGCAGAATTTTCTGATGGCAGATGCTAAGGAGGCTATTCAGGAAGAGACTAAAGAGTAGTGGTCCTAGGATGGACCCTTGCAGTACTCCAGAGAGGACTGCTTTTTTTTTTCAGAGGTGACATCGGTAATTCTAACTTACTGTACCCTTCTAGTGAGGTAGCTAGTGATCCAGAGCAGGGCATCATTGGAGAGCCCGATAGTTTTTTTTTTTTAACTTGAACATCTTTATTGTTATGTAATATAATACATCAGTAAACAAAGTATGAAATACAGAAGAAAGACTATCCAATACAAACAACGGACAATGAATAGTCCATATAGAAGGGAAAATACATGACAGTGAAAAAATAACAAAACCCACCCTCCCCCCTGCCCCCCCAAACCCCACAGAGTGTGCTATAAAGTATTATACAGATTTTGTATGTATAGCTAGGAACTGAATACATTATGTTGACCTTGGTGAGACTATCAATTAACAGATATCAATGCAGGTATAAGACATATAATTTACCCCATTGTTTATCGAAACCTGACAGACTATTGCGAGAGCCAGCAATCAGACGCTCGGTCCTAAAGTAGGCTGAGAGGTAATTCAGCCATTCAGTATAGGTTATAGTTAGCTGGTCCAGCCAGTGTTTGAGCACTAGTTTCTTGACTACCATTGAGATTAAGGCTATATGGTATTTACGCTCCTTAACCTGGATATTAGAGTAGATTCCTAGAATACAAACCTCCACAGTAAAAAGGTCTTCTAGGCCAAGTAAGGGATCTGATTGGATTGAGCACCATAGAGGAGCAACTTTTTCACATGACCAAAGAATGTGAAGCAGGTTCCCATCAGCTTTGCCACATCTAGAAAAGTTAGAAGTAGGTAGATGTCCAATTTTTGCTAGTTCTACTGGTGTATAATATAGGTTGTGTAGTATGTGGTATTGGGAAATTCTGAGTTTGTCCTGAATGATGCATCTGTATAAGTCTAGCCAGATTCTAGGCCAATCAATGTTTGTACCTGGCAACAGAGAAGACCAGATTTTAGAGCTGGGAATAACATATGGGTGGCCTATAGTTAGAAGACAATTATATAAGAGGGATAAACAATGTGGTTTAGAGGCTAGGTCATGGAAGCTGTCTAAAATAGGTTGTATTTTGGATTCTTGTGGGGAGGTACCAAATGTTTGCCCTATTAAATGTCTCAATGGAAAGATCTTGAAGGTGCAAGTAGTGGGAAGGTTATATTTGTTCCTTATTTCGAGGAGGGAGAGAAGGGAATTGTGGGAATACATGTCCGCTACTTTAGCATTCTGGGGGGTCACGTGATGGCATCTGGCTAGAGAGCAACTGAGTTTCTGAGCTCCCCCCGCTGGTCACCTTTTTGTGCATTTAACTTACCATCCTGCTCATCTTTTTGGCTAATTTATATTAATAATGCTTGGGGAAAGTTTCTACCATTATTTGGTGACTGAAGCAGCGAAAATAAACGGTTGCTGGCTTGAGATGGAGGTAGATAGCAGGCAGGCCTCAGTCAGGCACACTCCTCCTGCTTCCCCAGAGAAGGCCTCCAAGAAGCAGAGGAACCAGAGCTGATCGAGGTGGGGAGAAAGGGCAGCAGGTTGTACCACTATCTGAGGACAAGTTTCTTCAAGAGCTTACACCCCTGAAAGATATTCTTCAGGACTTAGCAGGGGAATTAAAATTGTTACGCAGTGATCTTTCCTCAGTCTCTACAAGAGTCACAGATATGGAAGCAAGGCTAATTTCCTCAGAAGCGTGGAGGTCTAGAGCCGAAAGGGAGATTACTGAGCTCAGACAACAGGTCAAAAAATTGCAAGCGAAGACTGAGGATTTAGAAGGATGAAACCGCAGAAATAATCTTTTAATTCTGGGTATACCCAAGTCGGAGGAAGGCCCAGACATCATGGTCTTTCTGCAAAAATTCCTCTGCAAAATTGTTGGTCCTTCCCCCATTAGCCCTACCTATCACTTAGAGAGAGCTCATCGTTCTTTGAGATCTAAACCTGCTCCAGGATCCCCTCCATGTCCCATTATTGTTAAATTTTTGAGCTATGTGGAGAGGAATCATGTTTTTATGAAAACTCGTGAGCTGAAGGACATATTCTGGGGCTCGACGAAAATCAGGATCACCCAGGACTTACCCAAGGAGACTCGGGAGAAAAGAGCAGCTACCATCCAGTAGTACAAAAATTGATTGCAGCTTCTATTCCGTTTAGAATGGTGTATCCAGCGATTTTGAAGGTTTCTGATAAGCAGCACTACAGCAAGCTACAGCTCCCGAGGCGGCTAGCAAAGAGTTGGAAGTTAAACTGCCGGACTTATTTAAATTACGTGGCTGAAATTCTTGAATGGCCTTGTCAGAGGAACTGAACCCTAACTATCGCTGAAGGAAAATCACCTTGCTAATGTTTAAATTTAGTTAAGAAGCTACTTGGTAGTGGCCTCGCCCTGCCTCTCTTTTCTCCTCTCTCTGGTTTCTTGCCTTTCGCTTTTGCTGTCCTTCTAGTCTTTCCGCTTTCTTTGGGATTCCCCTTTTCTCCTGATGGGTTGGCCTGGATTGGGGTTGTGGTGTGGGCTCTGGTTGGTGGTTCCCCGATTTTGGCCATTTGTCTGCCAGCAGAACTTAGTTTTAGCGGTGATTGTTTCCTGAGGGACTTTCGGGAGATGGACCACTGTGGGTCCTTCGCTTTTGGTTCTGAAACAATGTTTTGGACGGAATTTGGTGGCAGGAGGGTTGCATGGCAATTTTGTTTGGATTATCTTGGTTCTCTGGATTTCTTTTCTTGGACTGCCTTGACTCGGGTAGGATTTCTTTTCCCCTTCTGTTATCTCGTTCTGGCTTGGCCTTATTTGGGTGTTGGGGTACCGCCTGTTAAAGCCGTTTGGGATTGGGGGCTGATAGAATGGGGTGGTATGTTACTACCCATATTCTACCTTTTATTGTCCCTCTTCCCTAATCTCTATACCTTCTTTCATCTATTTTCATTACGGACTGTGGGGAGGTGGCGGGTTGGGGGTCGAGCTCCGGGACTTGCTCGCTAGATGTGGAATCACGAGCCATATTGTGGGGGTTAGCTAACCTCCCGGGGTTGGGGCTCGGGATGGCAGCCCTGGTAGCAGGGGTTGGCATTCTCCTGGGAGGGTCACTGATTCTGTTTCTTTGCGAGTGCTGGTCCCTGACTCTGGGGTTTGGAGGTTCGAGATAGGGTTCGGGGGCCTGAGCTTTGGTTTATTGGTAACTTCTGGCTTATTCAGGCTCGCCAACCCATTGTAAATACTATGTTTTGCTTGGTTGGGGTATGGGACGGGTTGGGGGATTTGGAGGTGAGGGAGGGGGGTTCTGGTTTTATTTCTATGACTTGGTCAGATGTTCTTGGAATTGGGATGGGGGGAATACTTGATTCTGAGGTCTGATTATTTGTTAAACTTCGGGTTTTCTGTTCTGGGGATGAGGGTTGAGGATTGGGGTTTAGTAGTAGATGTCCCAGATATATTATATGACTGTTGCTTTACTGGGATAGTTCATTTCTGGGTGGGGTTGTTCAATGTGGTGCACCATGCAGTTATATACTATGTTGCCTCTGTCTGGACGTATATTAACATTTTTAGTTTTTTGAAATGGCTAAGAACAATGTTAAGATAGCGTCATGGAATGTTAGGGGGCTTAGGGATCGGGTTAAGAGACTACAGGCCTTCAACCATTGTTCATTATTCCACATTGACATCTTGTTTTTGCAGGAGACACACTTATCCCAAGACGAAACCAGACTGCTCTCCCGATCTGGTTTCTCCCAGGCTTACCTTGCTGGAAATTCGAGTTTCAGTAAGGGAGTTATGTATTTATTAAAAACATGTATTGTTCATTAAGGAGCAGGTGGCCATAGACCCGGAGGGAGGTTTGTTTTGGTGGAAGATATTTTGAATGGTGACAGGGTAGTATTGGGTTCCGTTTATGGCCCAGTTGGAGGTAATCCCGAATTTTTTATGGCCTTGGCTAATAAATTGGCTAGGTTTCTCCCGGCCCAATTTATACTGGGAGGGGATTGGAACCTGCCCTTTTCTCCCACCTTAGATAGGGAACCACCAGATAAACGGCCACCCTCCCCGGTGCAGCGTGCCTTCTCGGATCTGGTCTCAATGTTTGGTCTAGGTGACCCTCGGCGCCTAGCTAATCCTTCCTGTCGTGCCTTTTCCTTCTATTCTCAACCACATGGAACTAAGTCAAGGTTAGATATGATTCTGGTTAGCTCTCCCTTTTTCCCGAATATCCTTTCTTCTGGTATTGAGCCGATAATTGTATCAGATCACGCTGAGTCTGGACGTGAACTGTCTCTAGATCCTGGATACTCTCGATTCATATGGCGATTAAATACACAGCTGTTAAAAGACCGTCAGCTTGTCTCTGACATTAGCTCCCAGATTTCCTCTTTTTTGGCGGACAATTTGAATTCCACTTCTAGAATTGATATGCTCTGGGGTGCACTGAAATGCTATCTTAGGGGGGAACTTATTAAAATGGCTTTTTTAGGAAAAGGACTAGGATGGTGAGTCTTTGGCTCTGATGAGTAAAGTAAGGAGCTAGAGGCTAGCTACGCTGCTACTTCCTCGATACAGGATCTTAAGGAGCTTTTGTTAGTCAAAACGAATACTCAGACCTTCTGAAGGAAAAACTGAGTATTACATGATAAAACCAAGCAAAATATTTTGAGTCTGGTGAAAAGGCTGTAAATTACTGCTTTATGCCTCGCTCATTAGAGGGTTCAAGGATTATTCCTTCGCTGTCCTCTCCGATGGTAATGTAGTTTCTTCGCTTAGAGACATTAAGTAGTATTTTAAGGATTATTATTCAGAGCTCTATAGATGCCCTTCTCCTCCCTTTTCTATTTCAGCCATCATGGATTATCTTAGAACAATAGACATTCCTTGTTTATCAGAGACCCAGCAGGCGAGTTTACTAGCGCCTATCTCGGCGGAGGAAATAGGTAGTACTATCGCTTCCTTGGTATCGGATAAAACACCTGGGCCAGATGGCTTTCCGGCAAACTTTTATAAAGTGTTCACTGAAGACCTGATACCTATCCTTCTTAAATTATATAACTACTTACCAATCTCTTCTGAACTTGACCCCGCAATGTTTGAGGCTACAATTGTTCTAATTCCTAAAGCAGATAAAGATTTGGCAGACCCGGCTAGTTACTGTCCCATTTCTCTTCAAAATTATGATATTAAGATTTTAGCCAAGATCTTAGCTGAAAGGATCAAAAAGGATGAGGCTGCTGAGTCCTGAACAAGCTGGTTTTGTCTCTGGGAGGTTGAGCAGGATCATCTGAGAACCTGTCACATATCTCCCAGTACGCCAAGCAGCAACGGGTCCGATAGCCCTGATCTCTCTTGATGCTGAGAAAGCATTTGATCGGGTTGATTGGTCCTTTCTCTGGGCCGTAATGGGTGAGATGGAGTTTCTGGCTTTTCTTGGATATGATCCGGTACTTTATAGATGCCCCAGCTAAGATCTATTGTAATGGGGTTTTTTCTTCTTCTTTGGCTCTTTGATGGTACCAGGCAGGGTTGTCTCTCTCTTTGCTATTTAATCTATTTTGGAACCCTTGTTGATTAAACTTAAATCATCTCCTCAGGTGAGGGTGTCAGGCTTCAGCAACGTGACCTAGTTTGCTCTGTGTATGCAGATGATGTCATGCTTCATTTAATGGACCCAGTAACATCTCTAGAGGTTGCTCTTGATATTATTAAGAAGTATGGCTTCTTTTCTCATTATAAGTTGAATATTTCGAAGTGTGAGGTTTACCCTTTAAATTGCTATGTCAATAAGCAGGACTTTCTCTCCTTCGGGATGAGATGGACTCCCAGATCTATCAAGTATCTGGGCATACATTTCTCTACTGACCTCTCTCTGTTGAAGAAACTAAATTTGATTAGTCAGGATCTGCAAAGATGGTCAATTCTCCCTATTTCGCTCTTGGGGCGTATTAATATTCTTAAAATGAATATACTTCCTGATCTTTTACCCACTGAACCTGACTAATCTCTGAGTCCCTTTCATTTTCCAGCAGCTTCACCGTTATTTTCCAGTTTTATTTGGTGAAGGAAGGAGTTCATGCCCTATGCTAATCTTTCACTCCCTAGGAGAGGGGTGGTTTAAGATTGCCCAATCTTCAGCTATATTACTGGGCTGCCCACCTTCAAGTTGGGACGATGGTTCTCCTCGGTGCTTTGAAGCTGGTCCAATTTGGCTTCAACTCAAAAAGGATTTTCTCTTTGAACTCGGGCTGGATATCTCCGCCTTGTTCTATTTGCCCTTGAGGGCTCTTTCTCAGCTGATTCCAAATAAAGTGGTGGCCGATAATCTTAAAGCTTGGGTACAATGTCTCAACTTCTTTCAGATCTCCGGTGAGCGGGATTTAGGACAGCCAGTGGTGTTAAACCCTAATGTCAAAGTCGGAAATTCTTGGATATTTCCAGGATGGGTCCCACAACTTAAGGAGGCTACTGTGGAGCAGTTGTTTAGTCAAGACCTGTTGCTGCCATCAGATGAGATTCTTAATAAATTTTTATACCTAGCAAGGGAATCTTTTAAAGTTTTCCAGCTTCGACACCTAGTGAGCACTAAATTGCACTTTTTAGCAATCGGTAGTCCAACCTTTCCTAACTAATATTGTGAACCTTGTTTCAGCCCCATTCTGTATCGTTAATTTACTCATACCTATTAAATTTTGGGTACCTGAGGGGTTGAGGGCTCTTCGGTCTGGGCAAATCTTCTTCTGATGTCAGTCCCGGCTTGGGCAAACATTTGAGTAACTCGTATAGATATCACACTCAGGATAGGTTGAGATTAATACAGTATTATATCGTGAATAATCTTTATTATACCCCTGTTAAACTCTTTCAGTGTAAATTGATCTCCAATGCAGACTGTTTTAGGTGCTTACTAGCGGAGGGCAATTTAATTCACATCTTTTGGGAGTGTCCTAAGGTGGCACCATTGTAGTCTCTAATTCAAAGGAATCTGGATCCCTTCTAGGCCTTAGTGGTTATTTCTGTCCTGAAGTCTGTGTTTGGGAGATTTTTCTAGCATACACAGTGTAGAATGTCGTTACTATATGGCCCTAGTGTCCATGGCGTGTTAAGAAACTGGTCTTAAGGCATTGGAAGGACCACTTGGTTTTATCATATGCAGATTGGTTGAAGGAGCTGATGTCGCTTTCTCCAATCTGAGAGTTTGATTGCCAGTTTTAAAGATCGGAGGGATTTGTTCTACAAAAGGTGGGGCAAATTACAAGCTATGTGTTGAAGTAATACCTAGGATCTGACAACCCCATCCCTTTGCCCTCATATGGTATATGGTATATTGTAGCTACCTTTGTATATTTGATGATTCTAGATCTTTTATGTGACTCTATATGAGCCATGGGATTGTGAGAATTGTCAATTTGTTCCAGATATATAATGATATCCAGATTTAAGAGGGTTTTCCTTTAGGTCTTACGCTGGTGCACCCATTTGGGGGTGGGGGTTATGGGGTTTACAGGTTGGGACTTTTATGTTTGATTGTTTTATGGTTAATTTGGTAGGGATTTCCTAGGGAGGGTATTGATATTTTTTCTTGGGGGTGGGGGGTATGGTATCCATGATATGATGTATATGGTATTTATTGGTATATGGTGTGAGGGTTTTGGTGGGGGGGAAGGGTTCTTTGTTTTGTTTAGTCTGTTAACATTTTGGACATTTTGGTTCTGTTATGGTTGGTATGTTGAAAACTAATAAACTTAAATTTCAAAAATACTTTAGCATTCTGCAATTGAGGCAGCTAGTTGTGAGTGAGGTGTGTATTATCTATCCTGATGTTAGGGTTGAAAATAAGAGGTTGTGTAAAGTCTTGACATGGGGAGAGTTTCTTGGAGGAGCAGAACTGGGAGAAGACTCTAAGGGGCATCCCAATTACGGATTGACATATTGATTCCGGTAGCCTGTTCGTAGGAATACAAAAGATGACTGTAGAGAGGAGATGATGTTGTAGGAGCATCTGTGATTCCAATTGTAGCCAGAGGGGTGTAGGAGCATCTGTGATTCCAATTGTAGCCAGAGGGGAATATAATCACTCGAGAGGTTAGTATTCCATGTACCAATCTTGAAGAAATAGCTCGCCCACTAGTAAAGGAGAAAGTTAGGGAGGCGGAGACCACCTGATGATCTGGGATGGCTCAATTTGAGATATGATTTCCTGGGTTGTTTATGTAGCCAGATGAAGTCAGAAATGAGAGAGTGGACCTTCTGAAAGAAAGAGAGGGGGAGCCAGATGTTCAGCCTATTCAAAGGGTAAAAAAGCCAAGGGAGAACGTTCATTTTGATTATGTTAATACGTCCCCAGAGAGTCAGTGGAAGAGACTCCCATCTATGAAGATCTGACTGAAGAGTTGCCACTAGATCATCCAGGTTTAGTTTCCTGGTGAGAGATTGATCTGTGGTTAGATGTATTCCCAGGTATTTAAGTGAATGAGGGGACCATTTAATATCAAGATCGTTGAAATCCGCTTTATGAGTGAGATGATTGAGGGGAAATTTTCAGTTTTGTTAAGGTTAAATTTATAGTTAGAGAGAGAGCTGTATTGGGATACTACTTCCAGTACATGCTTGAGAGAAGAATCAGGGTTCTCTAAATGAAGGAGAATATCATCCGCATAGGCAGAGAGAGTAAGAGTGTGGTTTAAGATTGAGATTCCTTTTATTTGTGGGGACTGTTTAACGTGGCGCAGAAGAGGCTCCAGGTAGAGATTGAATAAGAAGGGTGAGAGGGGGCGGCCCTGTCTTGTACCAGAGTAACGGGAAAACTTTAAGGAAAAAACTCTGTTACAGTATATTTTTGCTGTGGGGGATGAATATATAGCTTGGATCCATTGAATGAATAAGGGTGGAAACCCATTTTGCACAAAGTTAACCAGTGAAACACCCAGTCCACTCTGTCAAAGGCTTTCTCGGCATCCATCGAGATTAGGGCCATGGGGAATTGGGATAGACGGGCTGTTTGAAAAATATGAGTAATTTTCCTAAGGTGATCTGCTGAAGACCTACCTGGGACAAAACCTACTTGTTCCTGGCTGAGAAGCTGGGACCATACCCTACATATACAATTAGTGAGTAGTTTCATCAAGATTTTAATATCACAATTTAAGAGGGAGATCGGTCGGTAGTTTCCAGGGAGCAGGTGAGGTTTATCAGGTTTTAAGAGAAGAATTATTGATGCCTCTAATAAAGTGGGGTCTGAAGGTTTAGCTTCTAACATATACTGGTATAATTTAAGCAGCAGAGGTGCCAGTTCTTTGACAAAAGTGTTATAGAAGTTGGTGGGGAAACCATCAGGGCCTGGAGCTTTATCTAGAGTTAAATACTGAGTAACCGCCACTATCTCTTCCAGGGTAATAGGTTCCACCAAAGAGATCTGGGTTTGTTCCGACAGGGAGGGAAGAGCAAGAGAGTCTAGGTACTGTTCTATATTTTGAGAAGGTGTCTCTGAGGGTTTTCCCCCGTAGAGAGACTGATAGAAATTCTCAAAGGTAAAAGCTATATCTCTAGGTGTTGTTTTTATTGTACCATCTGGGGCCTGTATGGAGAGTATGAGTACCTTGAGCTTTCTAGTTTATGTAGTCGGAGAGATAGAAGTTTCCCGGTCTTTTCCCCTTGGTCCATATATGTAGAGTTAGTTTTCAAAATTGCATATTCTGCCTTTTCTCTTAAAAGGTCAGCGTATTTATTTTTAAGATCTAGAAGCTCTGATGCTGAAACAGGAGTAGTTGAAGAAGATAGGGATAGCTCTGCCATTCTAATTTGAGCTAGTAGAGATGAGGCTTCTTTTTCTTTCAGTTTCTTTCTTCTAGATGCTATTTTAATAAGTCTGCCATGAATGTAGCATTTGAGTGTATGCCAGAGAAGGTCCTCCCTTTGAATTGCACCGATATTTGGATCTGTGAAAGTTTGAATAGAAGACTGAATTCTAGAGATAGTGTTTTTATCCTTTAATAATTGTGTGTTCAGCTTCCACGACCTATCTCTGGGACTAGTAGGGGAGGGAGTAAGGTCTATCCAGACCAGCAAATGATCTGATAATACTATTGGTTCAATGCTGGTTTGGCGCAGACCGGGTAACAGAGGACTACTAATAAGGATATAGTCCAATCTAGACCATGATTTATGGATGTTAAAGTAAAAGGTGAATAGCTACTGGGATGGATTATGTAAACACCATGGATCACAGAGTCCTAGCGTGGCTATAAAATCATTTAGGGCTCTCTGGGATGCAGAGGGAGATTTTAAGGATCAGTGTGTTCTGTCTAGGTCTTGGGTGGGAGGAACATTCCAGTCACCCCCTAATATCAAGGAAATGGGGAGAAGTGGAGCAATCTTACTGGTAAGCTCCATAAAAATGAAGGTTCTCCACCCAGTGGGCCATATATGGAGCCTAGTAACACTGTAGCCCCCATAAGGATGCCTTTAACAAAAACGTATCTGCCATTAGAATCTATTACTGTGGAGTTTGTTTGAAAGGAAATCATATTCTTAATTAGAATAACTATCCCTTTACTTGCTGAGGAGTCTCCTGCTGCAAAAAATTGTGAGAACCCAAGTCTTCATAGCCAAATAGCCTCTCTTGCCAGCATGTGTGTTTGTTGTAGCAGAATAATATCTGTATTGAGCAGGGCACAGTGCTTAAGGGCCTGGTATCTTTTTGTAGGCTCCCAAACTCCCCTAACATTCCAGGACACTAGGAAAGCCCAATAGTTGACAATTGCCTGAGTAGAAGTGGATGATTGACGGTATCAAAGGACTTTGTTAGGTCATAGAAACATAGAAACATATAATTTGATGGCAGATAAGGACCACTTGGCCCACCTAGTCTGCCCATTTCCCTACCTAATGGATAAGCTGCAGATCCTAGTTAACCAACAGCCTACTTCCTCCTACCCCCCACTAGAATTGCCTTATGTCTGTCCCATGCATTATTGAATTCCCCCGCTGTTTTTGACTCTACGACCTCCTCAGGAAGGCTGTTCCATGTATCCACAACCCTTTCTGAGAAGAAATACTTCCTCACATTACCTCTGAGCTGTCCCCCTCTGTCTTCAAATTGTGCCCCCTTGTTTTTGCACATCTCTTTTTCTGAAGGATGCTACCCTCTTGGATTTTGTTAATTCCTTTGAGGTATTTGAAAGTTTCTATAATGTCCCCCCCCCTCCTTTCCTCGAGGCTATACATCTTTAGTTCCTTTAGTCTTTCTTCATATGTCTTCTGATGCAGACCCCGATCATTGTGGTTGCCCTCCTCTGGACAGCCTCCACTCTGTCTATGTCTTTGCAGAGATGGGGTCTCCAGAACTGTACACAGTAGTGATTCCATCATTTTCCCTACCACAGAGGTCAAACTGACAGGTCTGTAGAATAACAAAAAAAAAAATTACGAGGAGGGACACTGGGGGATTGCGCAACCCCAGTGTCAGTGTTATGTTTTGGGGAGGAGGGTTATGAGGGGACACTGGGGGATTGGGCACCCCCATTGCCCATGTTATGTTGGGGGTGGATGCTGAGAGGCAGGCTCGGTGTGTGTGGGGGGTGGCAGTTACCAAAGGGCCAGCAACAGACAGCGTTGGACTGTTTTCTTTTTTACAGACATGCTGGTGAAATTGGAAGCCACTCTGCTGTTTCCTGAATGGTCATGAAAATGAAAGGACGAAGCCCTCTTTGATTGGAGCAGCTTCAGCCCTTTGAAGTGCATGACTGTTCAGCCCACCCAGCAGTGAGTTATGTCAGGACCACACCGAGTGGTTATTGGTGTGCAGTGCCAAGCCTCTGGCTTTGTGAACTGCTACGGGCTTGACAGTGACCCCCCCTCCAAAATCTGGTACTATCACAAAAAACGCTATTTCAGCAGAGCAGCCAACGAAAATAGACAAAAGGTTGTAAAGAATACCATTGGCCTAAAATTGCATGTAAAAGTCATCTTAAAACCATATAGAGAACACAGGCTGACTGCTATCGAGGAAAGGCATCTCAAGGTCAAATGTCACAGAACAGATAACTCCATTCTAAAAAGAACTCATAAAACATACTTGAAGTTCATTTTAAACTACGCATGCATGTGTTTGTATATACATAAGAAACTGAATCCCATTGGCCTAAACTTGCATTTTAAGTTCAACCTAAAAAAGGATAAGGAAAACAGGTAGAGTCCCATCCAAAAGAAAGCATCGCAAGGTCAAAGTTGCAGAATGAATAACTCTTTCTCTGAGGGAAAACACATAACACACTAAATTCAATTAAGTCATTGCCTGTGTGTGTTAGTGCATACATTTGAAAATGAGTGTGATTTTAACCCCAAGTCAGGATAGGTTAAGAAATCATAGTATATAATGCCAAAAAGTCTTTTAAATAAGAAATTATGCAGCAGCACTGTAAACACCTGTGAATTTTAATCCTAAAACTTAGTATTCCAATGTATAAATTTGTAATTACGTTATATAATTCTGCTGTATTGTTGTTTCTGTTCACCATGTTTTTTTATGTAACTATTGTCACTTATTATGCTCATTGTTACTTCAGTTTGTATTTTACTGTTAATACGGGACCGGATATTCAAAGGGTTGCTGTGGCGCAGCAAGTTGCACTGGCGCAACCCGCGCGCGCCTCTTGATGGGATGTTGAAAATGCTGCCAGGCACAGCGCACATCGCATGTGCCGTGGTGGTAATGTAAATGTATGTGGCGAGATGCAGGGGTGTGTCCATGCATATGCGGCACATCCCGATATTCAGCCCGGGATGTGCGGCGCATATGCTGGCACAACCCTGCATTGCGCCACATAGAGGGGTTTAAAGTTGAGCCTGTGAATCATAGGAACAACTCCTGGCCACCCACAGATGGGCTGTTGTATTGCAGGGCGCAACACAGCACCTGCCAGCCGTGGGTGGCCACCCGCCCACCCAGAACACCGTCCACAAGCACCCATATCTCCATGGTAGTTTAGTGGTCCCCCCTCCCTCCCATTGCCTCGATCACCGGTATATGTCTGTAGAAATATTCCCTGGTGGTCTAGCTGTACCCCCTCCTTCCCGGTGATGCGATTGCCGGTATGTAGACGTAAAGAAATCCCTGGTGATCCAGTGGCACCTCCCACCCACACAGGACCCCTTGCCCATCCCGCTCTCCCCCTTGTCATTGGCGGGTGGCTGCAACCCGACCGCATACCGTCCGGCTGCCTGTCAAATGACAGGCTACAGTATGGGCTTGCAGGGCATACTGTACTAGACAGTCCCAAATATGTGAATGACTTTAATTCACATATTTGGGACTGTCAAGGCACAGTATGCCTCTGAAGCCCATTGGCCCACACTGCGGACCAATGGGCTTATAGCCCATACTGTCACCTGTCATTCAAAGAGCAGCTACGGTATGCAGAGGAGTTGCAGCCACCCGCCGGATGATGGGGAGCGGGTGGGCAAGGGGTTCTGTGTGGTGGAGTGGTTGGGGTGCCACTGGATCATAGGAATTTCTTTACATTTACATACTAGCGAATCGGCAATGGGGGGCCACTAGATCACTAGGAATGTGTGGCAAAAGCATACCCATGATCACAGCTATGGGGCCAGGGATGCCATGGGACCCCCTCAGTGCACACATCATGCTGTGCAGGGTGCCGGGTGCAAGTCACTGGGCTGCCTGCCCAAGGCATGTAAATGGGACCACAATGACATGCAAATAGCCCCATTTCTATCTTGCATATATTATGACCTCATTTGCATGCCCTCTGCTGAATGTCCAGGTGATGCACCCAGTGCAGCTGCGTTTGCACTGGCGCATCCCCATGCTCCCTATCTGTGGCTTGCGCCGGTGCAGTGCCACTGCACCGTGCGCTGTCTGTGCCATATTCAACGGTGCTGCACCATGGTGGGGTCACCATTGAATATCACCTGGTCCTGGCCGTGGCGTATCCCAGTTGCACTGCACCCATGCTTGCGCCACTGCCAGGAGCAGTCTGAATATCTGAGCCCCTGTATTTTTGTATTGTTGCCTGTACTCTCCCCATCTGTTCTCCTCCCCCTAGGATGCATCTAGAAACGAACACTTGCTGCTCAGTATCTTCTTCGTGGTAAAACTTTCAATAAGTAAATAGGAATCACCTTTATGTATGGCAGTTAGTAGGTTGAAAGATAGGCTGCCCTAATGTGAACAATAATTATTCACTAGCTTCATGATGGTAAGGGCTGTATGATATGAGGCAAGTTTACAGCTGTGCTGTGCCAGCTAACCAAGTGACGGTACTTGGCAAATTTTAATTGTCTGACAATAATTGTTGTACTTTGACACCCCCAGAACATACATATTAGATCACAATTAGCTGCTCCACGTCTGTTACAAATTACGAGTATTTCTAAGTCCCATCTTATGTAATGGTTGAAGAGTGTAATACAGGCTGTGAAGCAATTTAAACTGAACCATGTTTTAAATGCTTTAGCAGAATGCAGCCAGATTGTTTCCCAATTCCAGCTATTTAAATTCCTGTCTAATACTTGTGACCACCATCTGATAGTTTCTTTATCCGAAGTCCTTGTGACCTCTAGTAATAAATTGTAAACTTTAGATGTTTTTGGATGCAATGTGTCAGCATGCTTAAAAGCTTCTTGTGTTATCATTGATGTTAAGTAGCCGAGGTCCATCTTATGGAAGTTTATAAAGAGATTCTGTGAGTGAATTATAGAGTTCAAGTTCTGCATTTTGTATAGTCTTTTTTTTTTTGTTAGTTGTTTAACCAGGAGCACACTAAGCTGAAAGCTTTTTTTACAGGCGACCTGGGAGCACTGGGAAATTAAGTGACTTGCTCAGGGTCGCACAGTATGTAAGTGGAAGCTGTGGGATTCAAACCCAGGTCTGTTCTGCTGGATGTCATCAGATTTGCAGTTCAGAGCCTTAAACCACTGTGCTATACTGCTATAATATTAATAAATGAAATAAATTTGTTATTATTGGGTATGCCTTTTATTGTTGTCAATCCTTTCGTGGTCTGCTTTTTCTTTTTAAGAGACTGATCTTCTGGACTGATGTTCGAGTTGCCAAAAATAGGTTGTGATTAGAGCTGGGCAGAGTCTGTGAATTCTGAATTTATGCAAATTTCACAACATTTCACAAATTTTGCAGAATTTTCCAAAAATCCGACTTTGGTGAAATCCGAATCTTCTGAATGTGTTTGGTGAATCTGTACCCCATTCCATTAACTTTTTTGGCTAAACTGCAGACTAATACACATGAACTGGGGAATGACTGTTCTGAGGAATTTTATTCTGCAGTTTAATACATCAGCCCACAATGCATCTAATCATTCTGCAGTTAAGCGAGCAGTGTTGCAGAATTTCTTTCCACAGTGTAAAGCAGTGGTGGCTAATTCACCTTGTATTGGGATCCATTTTGGTGGATCTCAAGAAGCTGAGAACCTTGCTAAAGTGCATTCCAAAATTTCACGGAAGTGAAATTCTGACACTCGTGGTAATTCCGTCTGTGAAATTATATTTTCGTGCAGCAATAGCTGCGACCTGGATTTATCCAGATTCGGGTTAAGTAATTTCACACATCTTGCTATGACACCTATACAATCTGTCACTGTTTTGTTCTTCAGAGGTTTTAATAGCTTTGCAAGTAATAAAGCACTCATGCTTAGATTAAAGGAATTGGCCCAGTCTTTTTCTAATTCTGACCAACCTGGATTGTTTGGACTACTCTGTCTAAGCTCTAACCGTTTAGCAATCTGAGTGATTCTACAAGACAAGTGTAATAATAAAGGCCAGGGATTTTCCGTCTGCCATTGTCTCTTGATCTGGATAATGTAATAAATGACAATCCGCACCTTTCATTAGTAGTTTACTATACTACTTAATCGTGCTCATTGGTGTTGTACCACATAACTTATGGTAGCTATATCTCAACTCCTGCCTGCTATGTACTGTACCTTGCTCTCCTCTGCCTTTTCCCTTTCCCTTTCCCTCTCGGGTCTTACTCTCCTCCCAACCTACCTATCCTCCTTCCCCCTTCCTCCACTTGTCCAACCCCCACTCCCCCACTCTTCTCCCTCCCCTCCCCTCCTCTACTCTATCCACCCTGAGGTCCTCCCCTCCCCCTTCCTTTGTTTCTCCACCATGCCCTCCTCTCTTTTTCTCTGCTCCCCCCACTCTCCTCCCCATTCCAAGGGACGGAAGTCCCATTCCATCTTTCTGCTCCTTCTCCTGATCCTCCTCCTGTCTTGCAATGTGGAACTCACCCCTGTCCCTTCCCCTCCTTCCCTGCCTCTCTTCCTCCACAGCTGCCAAAGACTTTAGCATCTTTCATCTCAATGCCAAGAGCCATCTCCCAAAATTTGACCTGCTTTCTGTCGGGGATTTACAACACTCTCCTGACAGCCTCTGTATTTCTGAATCTTGGCTCTCCTCCAGAACCCCTGACTCTAGCTTGATCATTCCTGACTTCAGACAGGACGGGAAAATATGGTGGAGGTGTTATCGTTTATGTCCCCCAGAGCCTCCCCTGCACTATAGCTGTCATGGAGTCTGCACCCTCCTCCCACAAAATTCTTCTTGTCAGGCTTTAATTCCCGTCCTCTGTACCCATGTTCATTGGGGTTTTCTATGCCTCACTCAAAATGTCCCCTTCCTCCTGGTTGATTCTCTCTTTACCACTATTGCACACTTCTCCACAGGTGAACTCGTCCTTCTTGGGGATTTCAGTATTAATTGGCTCCCCCTTGGCCTCCAGTAAGACCACCCACAAGACTGAGTCCCTTAATCTTTTCCAGTTTATCACTGAACCCACCTAGCTCAATCCCCACTCCCTTAACCACACCCTTTTGGACTGGGTTCTCTCCTCCTACCCCCACTACATTTTTGCAGCAGGTATCCTGCTGGATGCTTTCAGCGACTACTGTATGATGTTCTGGGTCAGGAAAATCCAGCGTCCTCCTTCCTCCCCAAAAATACATCTGGTCCACATCTCTCCAGTTTCTTGATATTAATGCTCTCTTGAGCGACCTTGCTGCAACAGATTGGTCAGCCATCCTTTCTGCCCCTGATATTGATGTGGTCTTCTCCCAGCTTCACTCCAAATTGTCTTCAGTCTGGGACAAGCACATGCCCCCCTGGAAATCTATGTGAAAACTTCCCACCACCCCTGGATTACCTCCAAAAACATAGACCAGTACAAGTCTTGTGATCTCGCCTGGGCCCACTACAAATTATCCCACTCCCTCCCCGACCTCCTGTCCTACAGGGCACTTAGAAACTGTTGTACAAAAGCTGTCCAGGCTGCGAAATTGCACTGTTCTGAGGTCAACTTCCAGAACAATCTTGATGCCTGAGCTAAATTTTGGAAGGCAATTCGTTCCCTGTTTGACCCTCCTACCCAGTCTGTTCTCCTAGTCCTCATGGTTAATGGTTCATCTGTTTCTGACCCTCCCTCTGTTATAGCCTGCTTCAATGAGTTCTTCACTACCTCTGCCCTTACTTCTTCCCCCACTCCCGGCTTCTCTATTACCCCTCTTGTTCCACTCTCCTCTCCTCTCCTCTCCACCCCTTCCCAGGTTTACACTTGCCCCTGTCACTACCCAGAAAACCCTGCCTGCCCTTTTTTTCCCTCAACTAGTCCAAGTACAGCCCTGATGAGCTGGATTCAAAAATTCTTTGCATCTCAGTTCCTGTCATTGCATCTCTCCTTACTCACTTCCTCAGTCTTTTATTCTCCCCCTGCTCTGTTCCTCAGTCCTAGAAGATTGTTACGGTTCTTCTACTTCACAAAGTGGGGGAACCCTCCTCCCCCTGGAAACTTCTGTCCTATCTCCTTCCTCCCACTTCCTGCAAAGCTGCAAGAGAAACTTGTCTATTCCAGACTTTCTGACTCTATTTCCTCCCTGCTGCATGTCACACTGACTCCATATTCTCTGGGATGGATTAGGGGCACATCACAACTGCCATTTTCATTGATGTGGCCAAAGCTTTTGATTCGGTGTCCCATCCACTCCTTTGGACAAGCTGAGTTCTGCTGGCCTCGCAGCTTTTGCTGTTAATTGGTTCTATTCCTACCTCATGGGCTACCAACAATCGGTACAGGTAGGAGTCGCCCTGTCACCTCCACTACCCATCAAGGTTGGGGTTCCACAGTACATCCGAGGTCCCATCACCTTCTCCATTTTTCTTAATGACCTCCCAGCTACCTGTGTCAGCTCACATATTCACATGTATGCAGATGATACAGCCAGCTTCACCTCTGATCCCGCTACTGCAGCTGTGAAAGACCTGCTCCAGCAAGACTTCTACAACATCCTATGCTGGTTCCACTTCAACAAACTCTAGTTCAACACTAAGAAAACAGAGTCCATGATCTTTGGTGCCAGCCAGAAACTGGTCAGATTTCCCATTCTCCCTGTCTTCTCTACCCTGGATGGCATCACCAACCGCCCCCCCCAAAGCTGTCCAGTTCTTCAAGTACCTTGGTGTGTGGCTTGAAAGCAAGCTTGATGTCTCAGCCCACATTAATGCCATCCATGCCAAGCTCTGCCCCAAAGTTGGTGCCTTGTACCACAGCACGGACTATCTGTCTCCTCTAGTTCACCAGGAGCAGGTTACCCAAATGGTGCTCACAGTCTTCGACTATGTGGATGTGGTCTATGGCACCTCCCCTTCCACTTCCTTTGCTAGACTGGACACCATCTGTAATGCCTTCTGCCACTTTGCAACCAGCTCCCTCCCTGTACTCACCATTGCTCCCTCTGCACCTCCAAATTCATCTTTCCCCTACCCTCACATTGCCAGTCCTGCCAGACGTCCTTCATTTCCAAATTGTGGTGGATCCCTTCACTCATACCTTTCCTCACTCCTTTCTCCCACCCCAACACCTCCTGCTCCTTCTGCTCCATTGATCTCCACTCCTCTGCTGGACAATCAACCTTTTCCAACTCTTCCTTCACTCTGGAACCTGCTCCCCTCCTCCATCCATCTCTTCAACTCCCCTTGCTCCCTCAGGCACCAGCTGCAACTCCTCCCCTTCCCAACCTGCACCTGTCACCCTTCCCCCAACGATTCCTCTGCTTGGAGGCCCTGCTATCATATGTCGGGCTTCCTTCTGGTTTCTCCTCTAGCCTGTACCCAGGCTCCAGTACTCTCTACCTCTGAGCTGCCATCTTGTCCCTGCACAGGTCTCTCTGTTGATATATTGTAACTGCTCACTGTGTCTTGAAGTTTATTTTGCACTTGTAATTGTATCTATTATTTATACTCTGTATGTACTTTATATTGTACTGTGTATTGTTGACTGTGAATTATCTTATTGTATCTCCTGTACCCTTTCCCCGCGTTGCACCTGGAAACAAGCCTCAGCTCAGTGTGCCTCTCCCAGTTACCTATTTCTAAATAAATAAATGAATAAATGTGTGTGTGTGCATGCATGCATGTGTGAGGTGAGGGAGCCCAAGCTATTGCCCTCCCTCTGATGCTTCTGTTTATGTAAACAGAGATTATATTTGATCAAAGGTGAGAAAAGCAAACCCCATGTATTAACAGCTCAGTGCCACAACCATCAGTGCTGGCTTGTGAATTCCTAGAAAAGTTTCAAAAAAGTAACATTAAACAAGCATTTGTCAATGCCGAATGTTGTCTTGCTGGCATTGGCACTGGTAGTGCAGGAGTTAGAGAGATGCATAATAGGAATGACAGTGAAGTGTGGAACTGACGCCAACCCCACCCTACCCTGCAGAGACTGACAGGCATTGAGGTGTGCCTTTGGGTCGTCGGCCATAACGCTCATGCCATTTCACCTCACCCTACCCTGCAGACTCCGACTAGTGTTGCATTGTGCCTTGGGGTCATCGAGCCTTATGCTCACCCCATTCCATAAGGAAATACATTCAGATGGGTGCAGTATAGGAGAATGGGGTGAACTTTGGGTCCGAAGAGTCCAAGACGCACCTTGATGCCTGTCATTGGCTGCAGGGTGGGGTTGGGGTGGAATGGAATGAGCATTACAGCCGACAATCCAAAGTCACACCCCCTGACGCCTGTCAGTCTCTACAGGGTGGGATGTTATGGTTAGAAACCCTAATGCCCCTGGCATTTGTTGGTATTTACACTCCAAATTTTCAGCATGGGCTTTTTGTGACCCCACCTCATGAAAGCATTTCGGACCTCTGCTCATGAACAGTGGCACTGTGATTTTTTTAATCTGTCCCGAACGTTGATTTTCCACAGCGACTCTGCCATTCTGCACCAGATGTGTGAAAACACATTTTGGGCAGGATGTGAAAAATGACAGCTGTACCGTTCATAAGAAGGTGTGAAGAAATGGCAATGTTGAAAATCTGGAGTGAAAATATTAAAAATTCTCAAAGTTACGAGCGTGCACGGAAACTGCACAACACACGCTCGTAACAGTCATTTTGGGGACGTTTTTCACCAAATTTTCAACATAGGCATTTTAGGACCTCTGCTCATGAACAGTGTCACTGTGATTTTCTTAATCTGTCCCAAACAGTGATTTCTCACAGCGACTGCGCCATTGTGTACCAGATGTGCGAAAACACGTTTCGTGCAGCATGTGAAAAATGACAGCTATACTGTTCATAAGGAGGTGTGAAACAATGTCAGTGTTGAAAATCTGGAGTGAAAATATTGCAAATTCTTGAAGTTATGAGTGTGCATGGAAACTGTGCAATGCATGCTTGTAATACAGTCATTTTTTGGAATTTTTTCACCAAATTTGCAACATAGGCTTTTTGGGAGCCCACCTCATGAACAGTGACACTGTTGTGTCATTACTCAGTCCCAAAAGGTGTTTCCATGCAGTGACCACAAAATCACCTTTCAGGACCGAATAACAAAATGACAGTGACTGAGTTCATGAGGCGGGGTCTCAAGAACCCCATGCTGAAAATTTTAAGCCAAAAGTCGCAAAAATGGCTGAGATAGCCACCTAAGTTGAAACCCCCCATTGATGCCAATATACAGTTTACTGTGATTTTCTTCAGTTCACGGTCAGCTTTTGAAGAGTTTAGACATGTCCCACTCCACCGAAGATCATCGCACCAGGCTCCATAGGTAAGTATGGGGTGAGGGGCATGCAGGGAGGTGGGGTGAAGGTAGGGGGAGGGGGGCTCTCCGACTCAAAGACAAACCGTTTCTTATTTTCAGGAATGGACATCACAGGAAGGTTTTCTTTATATACAGGTGAAATTAAACAACTGTTGGGCACACTGGGGTGGGCTCCCAGCATGCCCCATGACTTTGGGGGGGTTCTGTTGGCCACACTGGAGTGGGCTCCCAGTGTGGCACACAGTGAGGGGTGGGGCGGGGGGGCAGGAACATGCAGACGCAGTTGTCTTCAGAACACATGCAGGCACACTGGGGTGGGCTCCCAGTATGCCACACAATCTTGAGGGGGGTTATAAACATGCCAACAGGGGGATTGGGCACTCCTGAAGTCAGTTTGCTGGGGATTGTGAGAGGCTGACGGCAACAGCTGCCACCATGTTTATTGCAATGTTTCAGCAGGCAAGGCATGCCCTGCAATGATGGGGCGCTCCCTCATTGTAGCGGTGAAATTCTTTCCACTTGGTGGCACACTTCTCAAGGGCTGTCATAGACAGCGTGCTTATTCATTGGTGCCACAGAGACCAGCCAAAAAAAGCAGTGGCGCCATTGGCTACAACACGGCTGCACCTCCACAACCTGCTACTTCAGCAAGCTGTCACAAAATGTTGTTTGTGCTGTGAGTGCAAGACAACATAAAAAGGATGAGGCCGTCTCATGGCACTGAGTGGTGAATGACTGATCTGGCCTGTTGGTGACCCAAAATCATGCCCCGAGCCCAGGACTCCAGCAGAAAAGGCCATGAGGGAAGAGGAAAGAGCATTCTCCCAGGGGAGGGACAAAACATGCACCCCTTGGAGAGTGGCACCTGGTAGTTGTTTGGGGCCATTGCAGGAGTGAGTGACATCTTCCCCCAGGATTCCAACGTAGGCAGGCTACAGATTGGAAGAGGGCTGAGGGTGGGCAGGAAGAACAGGGAAAAGTCATGACCCATTTTGGTGTGCCAGATGAAGGCCCCCTGGCTCCTCCCTTACCACCCAACCCTTCAGTGCACTGACCCTCCCCTCCCCCCCAGCTGAGGGTGCAGTGAGAACAATGTTCTTTGGAGCATACCTTCTTTTATGGCAGCAGTAGGGACTTCAGGTGGGGATATACCATATGCCGGTGTACACAGACTACCTGTGGGAGTCTAGGAATGGGGCCTCAGAAAGCGGGAGATGAAAGTGGGACCTAGAAAAGGGCACCAGAGAAGCACAGGAGATACAAAAAAATAAAATGGTAAAAAAATGTGAGACCCTTTACATTCTATCAAGGGCAGAGGGAGGGAGAGCAGAACTGGCACTGTCAGCAGTCTTAAATGCCGCAGTATTCCTTATTGACATTATAGATCAAAGGAGCACTCTTGACTAATCAGAGTGGTCTTTTTCCCTGCCCGTGAAACACTCTTATTCTGTAAAGAGTGTACCACACACAGAGGCTCTGGAAACAGGCACATTCTGGAAAAGTTTTTAAAATCTGTACTATATTATTGCTCGACTGCGATCAGCAATATATTAATCTGGTACATTTACGAGACCACTCTTACAGTTTTAAAACTGGTCTCTCTTAGAGTCTTAGGGTGTGAGATCTTCTCAGATTTGGTTTGTAATTCTCAGACCCTAAGACTGCACATGAGCTCTCTCTTACAACTGTAAGAGTGTCCCAGTAGTTAAACTGGAAATGTTTAGGTGGGCAAACTGTCATTTCTAGGTGGTGGAACTCTCCTATAGTAATCAATGGAGAAAGATGACAAAGTGGTGGTGGAACTGAGTTCCTGTGGGCTCCTGCCCAATTTAACCCCTGGAGTGGCCTGTTCAAATGTATTAACCTACAGCTGCAACTGATTCCACACAGTTCTATGTTTTTAAGATCCCCAGTGGCTTCATCACTCCTTCATGTTGCCCGTGGGGTAATCTGGGAGTCATTTGACACCAGGATGGTAGATTGGGGTGGTGGTGGATCACAGTCTCAGCCGGATAAAATGATTTTTTCTATATGTAGTTTTACAGTTTTTCCCCCCATTTTCTCCCCATAATTTCTGGGACCCAGCAGAGACAGCAGTGAGTGCATGTGGAGGCACACAGTCACACGCATTCTGGACGCCAGCTCAGCCCCCTTCCGCCCCACCCCTGGCAATCAGCATGCTCCCCCGTAGCCTGAACTGCCATCCTTCCTCCACTGGGTGGCAGCAAAGGGCCAGGGAAACCCCTCATCCCTCCCCAGGAGAGGAGAGCTGCCTCACGGCAGTTCAGTCCTACTCCTCACCTTCCCCTCCCCCGCCAACCCCTGACAACCCGGGCTCATTCCCGAACCCAGGTTGCCAGCGTGGCGTGAGGTGTGGCGTCCAGTGTCTCAACCCTTAGTGCTACTGGGCTGGCTCTAACCAGATAAAATTCTAAATCATAACAAAATTAAGCAATAAAACCTTTTGGAGGTGGGGCAGTTTAGTTAATCAGAACCTCCCCTTCCTAGTATACTGATTGGGGTTAAGTTTCCTTTCCCTATAAGTTGTGCAGATATTGGAAAACTCAATAGCATAAGTGAGCAATAACACCCAATGAGGTGCCCGGTCATACTGAAACATATGGATGCCTTGGGAGTGATGTGAGGCATGAGGCAAAGGTGAGTGTTTTTTAGTCACTAAAAAAATCATTACATTTCTGCATGATACTGCACTTAGAGGTCGACATAACTAGTTATTTTCCTCCTCATACTTCATCAGCCCTATGACCTCACTGTCTGTGACAGTACAACTAACCAAGAAGAACCAATCAACTGCCTCAGGATTAGTCATTTGTGATGTCACAATAAGTGAGGTCAAAATGCTAATGAGGTATGATGAGGAACAGAACTAGAGATGTCAGCCTCCTGGTAAAGTACTGCTCTTTACATCCCTGTCAACACTATCAGGTAGGAACCTTGTTTTTTTTTTGTTTGTTTGTTTTTGCTCCTCACTTCCCTGGACACCCACTCTTTCAGGCTCTCCACATGGGATGCTACCACTGCCCGCTGGACTCACCCTGTACTACTGGACCCTCCCCCAGGCCTCTGGTACCTCTGTCATTGGATGGATCCAACTTATCCTTACTGAAGGGGGCCCTGCTGCTGCCCACAGGAAGGGAGTACCTTCCAGTCTGCGATGGCCATAGGTGGAAAGGCCAGCCCACTGTAGGGGCCTGGTAGCATCGGAGGGACTGCCCGGGAGGCCATCACCTAGGGTGCCAGTGCCCTTTTAGGACACCACCATCACCTGCATGCATGTGCCCACAGCAGCCTTGGGGGTGGGGACTATGTGGTGGTCACCCACACTGTCAAGAGTGCCACTACAAGCCACCACCAGGAGAAACTATTGAAGCAGAATGCAGCCACTCACCCCATGGGAGGGAAGTGTCCAATGGCACTGTGACTCCCTCTCTGCTGGCCTCCATTCCTGATGTCCCAGGCTCAAGGTGCAGACCCCGGGTCACCAGCATGCCAGAGTGATGCCCCATTGCTCAGCCCCACAGAGCTGGCCGAATACCTTCTAATGAGCAAATAGAAAAGAAAAATACTTCAGAAATAAGAAGAAACAGCTGACTACTTTTAAAAATTAATAACATTTTCTCCCTGTTATTTGTTTCCTCTTCTTTTTCCCTCTGGTTACCACACTCTGAGAAACCCTCAGACATCACCCCAATATCTCCCGCCCATCCTGTGACCCTCCCACCTAGATCCCCCCCCCGGTGCTCCTGGGCTTCCCACGCCTTACCTGCAGTCAACCCCTTGGCTTGTACCACCCAGGGTGGGGCCACCTTCACTATATGGTGCTCCTTAAATCAAGTAGTACTGCAGGCAGGGTGAGGGTCAGAGGATTTGGGGGACTCGGGTTGGCAGAATCCGATGGTGGGTGTGGGGCTGCGGCACATCGGTGTCCTCCCAGAGTGCAGGGGTTTTCCTCTTTTTTTCGTGAGCATGATAGTGATGTTGCCCCTGAGGCATGGACATGCAATGACATCCAGCATGAGATGGGTGCACTTCTGCCCCCAACACACGGACATCCACGGTCGCCTCCACCCCATCCCGATGTGACTCCGGCTTGTTGCACCCCCAGCCACTGCTGGGATTTGCAGGTTGCCAGGAACCACAACCCACCCCACCCGGAAGAGGAAAACCGTCCTCTGGACACTCAGTCCTCTCCCCCCCAGCCAACCCCCAGCAACTTGAGCTTGCTTCCGACCCCAGGTCGCCGGCATGATAAGAGGTAAGGCGGTAGACACCTCAGCCCTCTACACTACTGGGCCAGCTTTCTGCCTGTTATTTTGGGGGATACTAACTCTTTAAATGGTGTTATTGCACTTATAAAACAAGATTAAAAATGAATGAATAATCAGTTGCAAGAGCTGAGTGGACCAGTTATGCTGAAATAACTGGACACCATGTAGTTGTTTTCAGCCAACTGGACTGCTGGAGTTTACCGACCTGTTTCAGAAGTACAAATGTATTTATTTAGATTTTGGCGACTGAGTGGAGCCCACTGGGAAGAAGCCGAAGAGATTTTGTCTCCTTCAGGCAGGTCAGTAAGGTTTTCCAGAGTTTGTCATTTTGGTGCTTGTGATTGTGATCTTTGATAGTTATTATGAAACTCCCTTTACTTGGATATATCCCTTGAGAAAATACAGCTCCATTCTGAGTGGGTCCTTTGGCAGGATACAAACTGGGGTGGGGAAGGGAAGCAGTATGTGATTGGTTAGTATTTTGGGAGGTGTAGCATGATTGATACCTGTAGGTCCTTCCCTAGTCCCAGCTTACGGTTAAGAAAAAACAGTATGTGCCCAGTCTTCGGGGGGGCACAGCAGTGTATGCCTCTCATCTTCCATTGTGCCCATGTCCATAGCTGAGCCTGAATTCCTGAAGTTCCTGTTATCCAGAGTGAGGTTGGTGGAGCATAACTGGTAATGCAGTTTGGTGGCAGGAGTGATGAATGAATATCCAGTTGTACTAGACACTCTTATGTCAGTCCCATCCCAGACTAGCCACTTGTTGAATAACGTGCTGCTATCACCACCTGATGAGGTATTGGGGGGCCCTTTAGGACATGGTGGTAACAGAGGATGGAGTGCATACACTGCTGTGCCCCTACAGCTGGGTATGAATGTGCTTTGTCTTTATGTACAGCAAGTTAGGATTAGTGCTGGACCTAAAGGGAAATGAAGGGAAATCCTCCCATCAACCTGCCTACACCTCTGGGCTAAATCCTCTCCCCCCTCACCTGCCTACTCCTCTGTGCTGTGCTTGGATCTTTCACTGTCTCTCACTCCAAAACTATTGTGGGGCTAAACTGCCTTTCCCCTTCTACTGTCCCTCCCTCTGGAATAATCTACAGCCTCAAGTTTGCCTCTACTTCTTTTTCCGCTCACCCTAACAGCTCACTTTACTACCTCTTCTTTCTGTTCTTAGTTCCCCTCTGGCCATCCAGTACTCTTTTTTAGAGGCTGCTGGGTTGTAAACCTCTCTCTGCACCCCCCTCAGTATTCTTCTTATCCAAGACTGCCGATTTTCTTTTCTTTGCCACTTCAGTTATTTTGTACCCGTTCATATATACAGTAACACTATACATTTCATGGACAGGGCGTTTTCCCTCATAGAAGTGGTTAACAGTTATTTTTCTCAATACCCATTCCCTGTATATACAATTTTGATCAAAACTAAGAGCAACCATTAAAATGTGTTATATGAAATAAAAGTTTGGTAAGTTCATTGCACTCAGAAATAAAACTATGAAGGGGGCTAACTGGATTATAAAGTCACTCGCCATTTGTGCTCGTGGCTTTATGATCTGGTTAGCCACCTCAATGTGTTTATAACACGTTGTAAGCAATAAAACGTGCCAGGACATATTATTATAGAGCTAGATAGATAGCATTTTATTTTTATACAGGATAATGCATGTCATTAGGGAAAATCCTTATTTATAAGACAGTTCTGTGTAAGGTTACATAAAGGTTTCTTAAAAGATAAAAAATAAAACACTCACAGGAAGTACAGTACACACCATTTCTTAATACAACTATATACAGTTGTGCAATAGAAAAATACACAATCTTCTGGGCAGTATTAACACTTACATACCAATGGAACAGAATTGTCCAAACCTGCAACAAAAGCATTGTGAGATAGAGTTGTATACATGGTGAATGATAGATTGTTCCAAGGTTGAACTGCCTGGTAACGTAAAGGTTTTGTTCCATATTTAGTGTTAGCTAGACCAGGAAAAAATCTTATATGAACAGATCTGGTTATTATCCAGGTTGAAAGCTCTTCTCTGCCAAATACAGTTCATGGTACATAGTGTTCTGGGTTATAAATCAATGATTTATGCAAAAGTTTCATCCAAGTTTTATTATTTCTTATTTCAAGTGTTTGCCATCCTAATCTTAATAATAATTCACAGTGACGTGTTTTGAAACTACATCTCAGTACAAACCTAGCCATGTTATATTGTAACCTATCCAATTTGTCCAGTTGCTTTCTATTTGTGGATCTATACATTAGATTTCCATATTCTAATGATGTAAGAATCCTCTGTTCCACTAATGTTTTTTGGGCTTGCCTGTTTAAACACTTTGCAGTACACCTCAGGGCTCCCATCTTTCTGTTTGTTTCACTAATTATTTTTCATCGATGTGTTCAGAGAATGTTAACTCTGCATCAAAGGTTATGCCGAAGTAACAGTATTCCTTTACCTGTTCTATCTGTTCCATATTGTGTATATGAATATGCAATTTGGATTTATTTTTTGCCCCAAAATATAATATCTCTGTTTTCTTTACATTCATCTTAAGCCTCGACCTAGTGAAGCACTCCCTTAAGCTGTCAAAGTCTATTGGTAATTTGCTTTCCAAGTCCAACAAGCTTCCCACAATGGTGATCAATGCTGTGTAGTCTGCATATAGTCCTAATGCAGAGTATCGAACCACTTGGGGAAGATCATTGCTGAACAATAGAAGCAATGGGGGTCCCAATTATGGGGGGACTACTGCATGGTTCGAGTGTATTGTTAGGCACAAGGTGCTTCTGCCGAGTGCCTTTAAAGATGTTCCCTGGTGTTTCAAATTCCCATTTTGCTGATGCACCCGAAAAGTACTTTCCTAAATATATGGAGGAATGATTATAATAATGATTTATCCTATTACTGTATGTCATCTCCTGCTAAGAATATATACAGGATGGCAGAGAGGAAATTAGTTTTCACAACTACAGCTGTTGGCATCATTCAAGGCACTTTACATACATGTCTGTCCGCCTTTGCTTACTCTGTTACTTTTATATTAAGGTCATTGTCATTCTGCATGTACCTTTGAATTGTTTGAATAGCTTTCTAGCAAGTTTTTATTTTTTATTGGGATTTTCAGTTTTTTTCCTGAGTTGACCACCTCTGAAATTGCAACTGTGAAAGCAGATTTAACCTAAAGAGGCAAGCAAACCCCAGACATCTCTGGTGCACCAACAACTGGATCTTTTAAACACAGACTGCCCCAGCACCTCTTTGACTTGACTAACTGTATGTGCCCCTGCTAAGCCACTGCACGCAGCAGTAAACTGCCACCAGCACTTAATCCCCACCATTGTCCGTTCTGGATTGCCCAATCACAGCACTTCTACTGCCGCCCTACCTCCTCCCAGGTACTGCTCCCCTTGCCCCTGTGCCCTATCCTGCCTGTTTCTCTCCCTGTCCTATATGCACCGCCCCTGCAGCCCTCCCTTTCCCTATGCATCTCCTCCCTATTCTGTCGGGTTTTCATCTTGACGCAGACATACTTTACAGTGCCTCAGCATACCTTATCCAGGGCTTTATGTTTGGAATTGTTGTACCTTCTATTTATATTGTCCCCACTCTTTGTACCTTGCTGTCTTATGCAACTGATGTGGAACCTTTTAATGAGCATCTGCTCACAGGTGTTATCTAAGATCTCAATAAAATAAATAAATAAAATATTACTTTCTGTTGCTATGTTCAGAACCATATCCTGTATCTACTGAAAAACATTTATGGCAAGGACATAGGAGAGAAATGGTTTTATGCATACAAACATTTCCCTCATTTTGGGAATACCACTTCCCTAAATGCAGTTTAACCCCTACAAGGTATACATATTTTTAAATCAAGGATGGAAATGAGAAAGGAAAGTGTGGCCTACTGGGATTTGAACCTCAGATCTCTGGTATGCTGTTCCAGCACTCTAACCATTTAGCTACAGGCTCGCTGGTCAAAGTGTCTGAGGAATTTCCTTACAGCCACACACACTCCTTTCTCTAGTGTTGCGCAATTATGCAACTAGGAACCAATGTTAGAAATGCCACTTCTCTAAGTGCAGTTTAACCCCTGCCAACCTCATTTTGGGGGAATGTTAGTTCAAGAGGGTGTCATAGTTTTGGCAAGTTACTCTTCATTTTTGAATTTGTGGAAAAAATGAAGCACACATCATGACACCCTTATTTCGCTTTTTTTTCACACTCATGCTGACACCCGAAACATTGATGATATAACTACACAAAACAATTGGACCCCTTAGAGATTTTTTTTTTCCATAAAGAGGAATTGAGTCTTACCATGTAACTTAAAAACAAGCATGGCAACCCATGTTTTTTTGTTGTGGATTTGAAAATGTTTAGATGATCATCACGCACTAGGCAAAAACTTATGAATGTGACATGGGGTTGCGGAAACACCAGGGAACGTTCTTAAACACACAAGAGCAAACTACAATTATTCCCCCCAATTCCTGAAGTGTTTTCGTGTACCTTTAACATGTTAAGAAATGTTTCATGCCAAAAACTAAGCAGAACACAAGTTTTTATGCTATTAGGGAACTTTCATTTGTAACAGTTGGATCTAAAGTAATTCCAGATGAGGTTGTTTTTTAAATGAGAATCAAAAACCTTTCCTCCACAACATTTTTATTTCATTCACCATTTCCTTACGAGCTCAGTTGCCAGTGATTTCAAATGTGTAGGAAGGAGGAGTTTTGTTTCCTCGTCACAGCCGCGGTATGCTGCTTCCAACATAGTTTGCAGGCGGGTGTACTGATTTTTAAATGTGGTGCCTGTAAGAGGTCGATACAGAGAAAACTAGTACAGGAGTGTAATTATGAGCTAATAATTACATGTTTTTTTGATGTTTTAGCCAGTGCTTAGATTCTTGTAAATTCTTCTCAACATGTTAAATTCCTAAGATATCACATTTACCCATCATTTTTTCTATAGGCAGTATCCCAATATCAGTGTTGTACATTTTTAAAGTCCATATTGTCTTCTGCTTGCATTAAGTGCTGTTTGTTTCCACTGTATTTATAGTATACTTGTATATTGTTTTTGACTATTATGATGTAGTCTCACATACTCCCTTCCCCTGGTTTGCACCTGGAAATGATCCTTGGTTCAGTGTACCTTTTCCATTCACCAGTTTCTAGGTAGGTAGAGAGACAGACAGATAGCTAGACAGACAGACATATGCTACCTGTAGATATATATACAGGGTTATTAGATACTGTCTGTAGCTAGCTGATTGATAGATAGATAGATAGATAAACAGACAGACAGAGATACTGTCTGCAGCTAGATAGATAGGCAAATAGACAGGTAGATATACTGTCTGCCGATAGATAGCTATACTGTTTATAGATGGCTAGATGGACAGATAGATATAGATAGATACTCTCAGATAGACAGATAGAATAGATAGATACTGTCTGAAGATAGATACTGTCTATAGATAGCTAGACAGACAGATAAATGAAACTAAGGTTTCGACTCTAGATATATATTGGATGGAGAGGAGGTGAGAGTGGCTGGGACAGGACTGAAAGCAGGGGCCGGCGGGCACCAAGCATTACAAATACCCAAAAGGAGACCCTGGCACCAGCCTCGGAGAGAAAAGGAAAGATGACTAGAATTGGAAAAAGAGAGAGAAGCAACAGTTAAAAGCTACATTTTAAAAGGTTGGTAACTTGACAGTCAAAGCAAGGCATAAGGCACTGCTTTTATCCAAACTGATGTTCACAGGCCAGATTGCAACATGTGCTATAGAAACCAGTTGCTGCAGGGGGCAAGGCTGGATATTTTGTTTATTTATTTATTTATTAGCTTTTTGTTTACCAGGTAAGCACACTAGACAAGGAATGTCTATATTCAGGTATGACCTGGGAGATTACAAGAGCATGGTTTATAAAACAGTGGGAGGGAATTACAACAATGTGAAATACAAGCAATGAACAGGCAATGAGCATTTTGAGTCAATTTCCATATTGTTGTGGTCATGGTTTGTTTGGCAGCTTGACATTTTTCTGCAGGCCATTGTTGGCAACTTACAATATGTTGTTTTGTATGTTTACTGGTGACACATATTAGTAATGAAGTACTGTTCTTTATGAAAACCATAGTTTTTCATGTAACCCCCAAAGGTGGGGCTTACCTGTCGAGCCTCTGGTGGCTCAAGGTAGGTCCACCTGTGACACTTCTGTCCTCTCGGTGGAACTGATGTTGGAGGCCAGGAGAAGAGTTGTTGTTGTTGCTTGTTTGTTCTATCATTGTATGCCACTGAAAAAAGGGGTGCACCTGCCTCTGAAGACAATCTAAAAGGATCACTGATGTCATCACGGATAATTCAGACTGTAATCCCAGCTGGAGTGAATGTTTTGTAAAGTTAAAGAGGGAGACAGCGGCATGTGAAACTGTGTGAAACAGCAGCCAGGCCTTGAGCTGAATGTTAATAGATGGAAGTCACCATCTTGTGACACTTGACCCCGGCGATCAACCAGTCAGAATGCAAGAGGACCTGGGCAGATGCAGGCACTTGAGAAGAACAACAACAAAGTGCTTGGTGCTCTTCTGTAGCCTCTGAGGGGGCCAGAGTGTGAATGACAAGTCTGCAAAGCCCGTTAGAATCTAGGAGAGGAGGGAGCTGAGCTGAACCCTTCCCCCGGCCTAGGAAGAGTTCAGAGCAGTCCAGTCTGAGTCGTTGGAGAGGGAAGAGGTGCTGAGAAGAGCTGAGGGCCTCACCAGGCCTCAGAACCAGAGATCCTGGTGTGAGTGAATCCAGTTGCTGGAAGTCCCGTCTTGTGTGCTGTGAAGCTTGCATTGCTGAGAGACTGAATCTGCTGAAGCCATTTGCAGACTGCCAATATCAGAGGTCAGAATAAGCCATTCTGCATTGTCTGGTGTGTTCAAGGTAGGAGGTGGTCCGGAGCTTGTCTATAGGGTGCTGGTGCCCTTGATTGAGTGAGCATCTACTTGAGTGAGGCGGGGAAGCTCATCAGTCTTCGCCCTTCTGAACTTGTCACACTGCCACATGTTGCTCGAGAGAAAAAGGAGCAGCGGCGCAGAGATGGGGCCTAGCTTGGCCTACAACCACCATCTGTCTGCTGCTGCAACATTGTTCATCCTGAAGCATCAGTGACTGCTTTCCTTGCTGTAGAATACATGAGTACTGCCTTGCCAGCCAGATAACTGCTGCTGCCGTATGCAATTCTCTGTTGGATTACAATTTGTTTGGAATCTCTGTTGGATTACGGTTTGAATTGTTGATACAAAAGTGGTAGCCAAAATTTAACCAAGTGGGATTAAAGCAAGCTTGCATATTTGTAAGTGCACCAACACAAGATCCCGGGCACTGTGACATCAGGCCTTCAACAGGGTGTAATTTATCTGGGTACCCACTAACTAGGACTAAACTACAGTTAAAGAAAGTGATTGTTTTGTAAGTTATTTTAAAACTGTGGAAATCTACAACTGAGGTTAGTGGGAGGCTTTACAGTACAGTAGGCCTGGTTGCCACCTTGTGTGTTGGTGTTAGGAGGCCTAGTGCACTAGCTTTGCGGAGTGTCCTAGAGATCTGAGACAGCATAGCTGGAGGTGACGAACTTGAAATTTAAAAAGAATAATTGTGTTGTGTAACCTCCTTGTTACCTGGGGTTACTAGAATCCCAGTAAGACCTAGTGGTAGGCAGGGAAGGCAGCTTGTGAAACTCCAGTTAAATGGGTTTCACGCTGTCTCACTCTGTTCTTAGTCTCAGCTGAGACTGAGGGATGACATCACCAATAGAACTATCGCAGCTGCATGAGCCACATTGGAATCTGCAGCAAGGAAGTTGGTATAGAACGTTGGGAGGTTTTGAAGTCAGTCAGTCAGATTCAGTCGGTTCAGTGTGGAGTTGGTTTGGGAGCTTGCTGAGAAAGCAGCTCAGCAGCTCAGTGAGGCTCTAGGAGCCTCAGCCCTGACAGAGGGCTACTTTTAGTTTAAAAGGGTGTGTGTCTCCACCTTAAAGAGAGACACAGAAGATAACTGAAGTGGTGGAGACTGCTGTTTGCAGATCTCAGTGCCCCCTTCCTTCGGGGATGGAGGGGCAGGAAAGGGTTCCCTGCAGATTCCTGGGGCAACCTCCTAGTTCTGCTTGTAAAGGAAAAGCTACCTATGTGTTTCAGAGTTTATTTGAGAGAACAAGAAGATTTGTGAGTCGCCTGTGGGGCACCTGCAATGTGAGGGTGAGTGTCTGCTCTTGCTAAAAGGGCCTATGTTTTTCACCCTGGGACTTGTGACAATGTGGGGATTGAACTACTAAAATAGTGGAAGCCTAGAGTAATGGGCTAAGCAAATTAAAAGTAGGTTCAAGTCCAGAGCTTGTTGGGATGCAAAGCATATGCAGAGGAGATGTGACAGACGTCTACCCAGAATCTACATTTGAAAGTTTTCAGTAAAGGAATTGTTCAGTTTCCAGAGAAATGGCCAGGTATGGGCTGTGGGAGCTGGAGGTGGGTGGCCTCCCATCTTTAGTGACCAGGTCCACCTCTACGGATTTCTTCTGTGGATTTCTACTTTACCTCAGGCACTTGGCCAGTGATGAGGAAAGTACCCACATGTGGGATTGTAGGGAAAATTCTCTCTAGAAGTCGAAGACTCTAGTGTGGTTTGGGGAGTCACAACAGGATAATTGGTTCATTCCTCAAATGGACCATGGATCAAGTGGCCGGCGGGGGAGCTGGGCCAGTGGGGACAACCCAAGTAGTGTACAAGTCGGGCTGTGTACCCAAAGCTGCGTGCAAGTCCGGGCTGTGTGCCTTGTGGGTTTAGAGCCTGAGGGCTGGAAATAGTGATAAAGTGTTCTGTTGTCACTAATTTGCATTACCAGGAATGTAGCCCCGTGGGGGTCCATCTATGCTTTGTTTGTTCAGCTTGGATGTGAATAAAAGCCACACTGAAGAATCCCATTCCTGGTTCTGGACATTACAGTTATTGCTTCCTGTGTTTGGATTTACTTGGGTGCCCCTGTGCAGAGTAGCCAAACCTAGGTCCCCTGTGCCGAGTAACCTCATCCTCCCCGAACCCAGTCCCCACCAGGTACTGCTGTCAGCTTCAACAGCATGCCACCTGTCATTTTGCTAAAAAGGCAGGGGTGAGGGGTTACAGTTGCTATTGCTGAAAATCATTGGTAGAACCATTTGGCATAACCTTTATTTCCTTCACAGGACCAGAGCTGCTGAATAATAAAGTCCTGTTGTTAGTTTCTAAATTTTGGTGAGCAAAAGCTGTTTTTCTGTGTACACAGAACCAACGGGGCTACACGGCATAGAGTTGAACTGGGGGGTTATCTTAAGGGGCTGTGTGAGGTGGTGACATACTATTGCTAGCAATGTGGTAGTTTATTACTGAGCTTTAGGGTGTTCAAATGGGAATTCATGCTGTATTATTGATCTTTAGCGTGTTTTAAACTGGAACTAATGATGTATTACTTACTGTGTTGTGGATCTGAAAGCAGTTGATTGTGGGGCTGGAATGGACTTTGCGCAGGTGCAGTCCATTCCCCAGATAGTAACCTGAGCTGTTCTTTTGTTGCCAGGGTGTTCACGGGGCCAACAGAGCATGGCGGATGCCCCACTCCCCATTTGGAGAAAGCACCATGCAGCAGCTCAGTCCAGCAGTTGGGACACAGGAATAAGCCCACAAGGTACAGCTGACAGAGGAGAGACTCTGTGGGACTGTGTTGGCCTGTCGACGCTTTGCGTTGACTGCCTCACGCACCCCCACCCTGGGTTGTCCTGTAACTTATTCGTGCTCAGGGTCATGTGACTAAGTCACGTGACTGCCTGAATATTTTATAAGTCCCTGCTATGCAGTTTGCTAGTTATACCAGCCTGCCACTGGGAGGTGCTAGAGAGACAACCAAATACATTGTAAATAGCTGCAGTTACTGATGAATGCTGGCCACATATTAATAGAATACTAGGACTAAACCCAGTTATCTAGGCAACTCAAAGTTACCTCCCTTGGGTATCAAACTAGGGACCTTTTGCACTAGGGGCCAGAACACTAACCATTTCTCCAACTCGTCAGTCCTGCTCCTAACAGGTGGGTTATGATACTTACCAAAGTCTAGATATATAGGTGGTAATTTGGGTCTCCAGGGAAGCCCTCTTAGGGACCTCAGACCCTCACAACAGGGCAAAACATCACACAGCCTTCTCCACTGGGAAAATAGGGACCAGGTGGTTCACATTAACAGGGAACACATGGAGGGAACTCACTGGCAATGGAGGGAGCAGGGTTGGAGGTCAGGCCCCAGAACAGCAGGGGCAGTGGGCATTTTTGGCAGGGTGGAGGGGTGTGCTGGGTGTGGGATGGCCATGGTACTCCACATGGAGTGGTGCTTAGGGGTTGTATGGTATGTAAGCAGTTGGCTAACCTTATGGAGGAAGTAAGGACCTTGAGCTGGAAAATTGGAGCCTATGACTGGAGCAGGGGTATTAGAAGTGGCTGGAGGGATACGAAGGGATGGGTGAGGGCAGACAGCAAGAAGGCGGGGAGAAACACTTTGGGGATCATGGGAGCAAAGAATCCGCAACAACACAAGGAGAGGGAGGAGTTGGCTGGGACCAGTAGATAATGGTATAATGGGGGAAGGGATGAGGGGAATGGGAGGGATATAGTAAGAATAAGGATGGCAGCTAGCCAAATGAAGCCTCAGCGTCAAGGGGGTGGAAGTTAGTGGGAGTAAAGGGGAGATGGAGCATTTACGCAGAGCAGCAAGGTGGGGGTGTGCCGCACTGGAAGTAAGAAAGCTGGGAGAACAGTACACAAGAACAGATTTGCTGAGCTGCTAGTGCAGGAGGAAGATGGGAAGGAGGAAGTTGGTGGTAAAAGTACTCAGCATAGGGAAACTGGCATGCCCCAAGGAAAGGATAAAATGGAGGTCCTTCCCCTTGAAAAGGAAGGGTGGTACTGGCGGACAGTAAGAATGACAGCATAAGGAAGAAATCAATTCTGGAACAACAGTAGAAATCGGAAGGGGGAAGTGGGGGATGAGGTTCAGGAGAATGGAAGAACAGGAGGGAAAACACCAGGGAGTAGTGGAGGCCAGAGCATGGGATTTGGGTGCTAGGATGACTCGGGGGAGCGTACAACAGGGCAGGGAGATTGGTGCCCCAGTGTCAGGGTTATCTAGAACTAAAAAGAATTAATGGAGGTCAGAACAGTGCTGCGAATGGGGATAAAATGGGCAGAGATAAGGAGGCAGGGTAAGAACAGGAGGGTAGGACAGTGCAGGCCCAGATGGCAAGGGTCTCAGAGGACAAGGAGGTGAGGGAGGATGAAGGGTATAACCCAACCCCTAGGCAGGAAAGGGCAAAACAGAGGCATGCAAGGGAACTGGTTGCAAGGCAGCAGCAGGGAGAAAATACAAGGGGGTTGGTCACAGAAAGTGGAATGGGGAGACAAGAAGGGAGCACAGGGCATGGCGATAGTACGGATACAGGGTGGAGTATTGGACCTAGCACCTGGAGAGGACAGAATATGGGAGCAAGGATGAGGATCAAGCCAGTGGGGGGAGGCACAAGTGAGAGGGAGGTTAGTGGCAATGAGGAAAAGGAAGGAAAGGGGACAGGCGGGTAGGCAGGTTGTGGATCGAGCCCGAAAAAAGTGGAGGATAGGGTTCAAATTTTCGAGGACACTATTTTTAGGGGCATTGGCTGGGGAATGATGGGAGGCAAGGTTTTGGTCAGTTGCTGCCGGGCATGACAAAAGCCGAAGTGATTGAACAATGTTAACTTCACCAATCCTGTATGTTGTAAATTGTTGATCTCATTTGTCCTCCTGTATCCTCAAAAAAATTGTACACTGTTTCTCTGTACCAAGTTGTTATCACTGTATTGTCCTCTCTGGGACGAGGTACTGTACCTTTGTAAACGAGCCTCTGGCCCAAAGGTTGTAAACTGATGCTTAATAAATAAATAAATAACATCACATCCCCTCTAGGGGGAAGCTGCAAGATGAAAGAACGCACCTGGTGTTTCATTTGGGAACAAAGGACCTTGCAAGGCATAGCTTGATAGAGGTGCAGGCTAGGTCGAAGCCTTAGCAAGGTTCTGTCATAACCTAAACTTTAGATCAGTAGCATTTTCGGAGGTACTGCCTGTTCCAAGAGCTAGCTCAGAGAGGAAGCAGAGGATTGCTGAGTTTAATAGCTGGCTAACTGGTTGGTGTGATAGGAAAGGATTTGGGCTGGTGGGGGAATGGGGGACCACCTGGCAGGATGAAAGCTGTTCTCCCTGGACAAGTTACACCTCAGCAGGGAGGGTAAAGAAGTGCTGTGGTGGAAACTGGAGGAGTTTGTTGAACGATGCAACAATTTAAACTATAAGGGGGGTGTTGCAGGTGAAACCCAAGAATAAAACAACTGACATGGGGGCACTGCCTCTGTTACATATGAAAATGCCCAGCAGAGGTCATAGGAGATAGTGTCAGAAAAATGAGGAAAGTTGGAACAGGGGAGGGCATAAGGGTGGCTGGAGATTGGAGGGCAATATGCACAAATGCTAGGAGCCTGGGCAATAAGGTCCCAGATCTGGCAGCACTCATGGCAGAAGAAAGTGAAAGTAGAGAGTGGAAGCTGAGGTTCAATGCAGGGAAATGCAAGGTACTGCACCTGGGGCCCAGAAACCCGGGCCAATTGTACACCCGGTGGGGGGGGGGATGCTACAAGTCTTGATGGCTGAGAGGGACTTGGGGGTGGTGGTGGATGTTAAGATGAACAACTCAGAGACTTGTAGGAGGGCAGCAGCCAAGGCCAACAGGATGCTGGGATGCATCGCTAGGGGGATCACCTCCAGAAGGAGGGAAGTGATACTTCCTCTTTATAACTGCTTGGTGAGGCCGCACTGAGTACTGCTGGCAGCTTGGGAGGCCACACTTAAAGAGGGACATTAAACTCCTGGAGAGGGTCCAGAGAGGCAACCAAAATGATTTGGGGCTTGGGGACAGGACCTATGGGAGAGCCTAAGAGCTAAATATGTACACATTGGAAGAGAGAAGGACGGGGGACATGATAGAGGTCTTCAGGTACATGAAGGTAAATAGGGAGGAGCAGTCAGGTGCTCAAGAAGGAGGAGGAAACTAGAGGGCATGGGTGGAAGCTGGAGGGGAAGATTCAGGGAGAAAGGAGGAGGTGCTCTCCACTGAGAGGGTGGTGGAGCCATGGAATGCGCTGCCCAGGGGCTGGTGGAGGCAGAGATGGTGGAGGGGTTCAAGAGGGGTGGGACAGGTACAGGGAAGGTTCTGCAAGCAAAATCCAATGCAGGAGAATATCGGAACTGGGAAGGGAGAAACCAGAGAAGGCGAGCGGGGCAGCAAGGTCAGCTCCCAGGGTGGGAGCTGACCAAACGAGCAGACGCGAAAGACTGTAAGGCCTATTCTGCTGGCATTTTAGTATGTTAGTAAGAAGAATTGGACCTGGTGGGAATCACAGAATCATGATGCCATGGAGGGCAGGATTGGGACGTAGCCTTACCAGGGTACAGGCTGTTTAGGAGAGACAGGGTTGGAAGGGGAAGGGGGTAGTGCTTTACGTGAGGGAAGGGATTCCGTCTACAGAGCTATAGGGCAGGTGGGAGGGGACACGGAGGCACTTTGGGTTTCGTTGATCACAGAGATGGTTGAGATGGTCTCCACAGGGGTGGTCTACAGGCCACCAGGGCAGGAAGAACAGGTGGACAACCAGATGGTGGAGGAAATTCTGAGAATGTCAGCAAAGGGGGAGGTGCTGCTGATGGGGGATCTCAATCTGCCCAACATGGCATGGGACACATTGTCGGCAGCAACCCCTAGAAGCAGGATAATACTGGACTCCCTTCAAGTTGCCTTACTTAGGCAGATGGTCTGGGAACCAACTAGGGACAGGGCAGTGCTAGACGTAGTACTAACAAATGGGGACAGGGTCAAGAAATTATCGGTGGGGGATAACCTTGGTACCAGTGACCATAGCACTGTGTGGTTTACGGTACGCATGTCGGCCTCCCCACATCGGACCAAGGTGACGGTTCTCGACTTCAGACGAGCGGACTTTAGGAAAATGAGGGAATATGTTAAGCAAGCTTTAGAAGGTGTGGGACAGCATGGGGGGGAGCATGACATGTGGGACTCAATAAAGGGGGTCACAGTGGGAGCCACAGACCTCTGTGCAAGGAGGGTGAGCAAAAATGGGAGAAAGATGAAGCCACTGTGGTTCAGCAAGGAAGTGGAGGGCAGCATCAGGGCTAAGAGGAGAACCTTTTGTAAGTTTAAAACAACACGGGGGTAGGAGGACTGGGAGGAATACCAGGTTAAGTAGAAGGAAGCAGGCAGAGTGATCAGGTGAGCAAAGGCTAGGACAGAAGAGAACATTGCCAAAGCAGTCTAGATGGGGGACAAGACCGTTTCTCGGTATGTAGGTGAAAGGAGGAAAACTGAAAAAAGGATTCCCAGCCTGAAAAATGGAACAGGGGAGAGGGTGGTGGGGGACCAGGAAAAGGCTGTGCTGCTAAACAGCTATTTCTGCTTGGCATTCACAAAGGAAACCAAATGGAAAAGGGGCAACTTGAGATTAGCAGAAACTACAGGGGAGGGAGTGGATGTGAGCCCGTTTTGGGAAGAGGAGATACTGAAGGAGCTTAGGGACTTGAAAGCTGACAAAGCCATGGGGCCAGGTGGGATGCGTCCAAGGGTTTTGAGGAAACTGAGGGAGATATTAGCTGCTCCCCTGATTGCTCTTTTCAACACATCCTTAAGCTGAGGGGTAGTACCGAGAGACTGGAAGTGTGCGGATGTGATATCCTTACACAAGGAGGGGGAGGAAGAAGTGGGTAACTACAGGCCAGTGAGTTTGACATCTGTGGCTGGAAAAGATCATGGAGAAATCACTCAAGAGTATAATTAACAGATACCTGGGAGCAAATGGACTTCGGGACCCAGGGTAGCATGGGTTCGCGGAGGGCAGATCCTGTCAAACAAACTTAATGGAGTTCTTGACTGGGTCACCAGGGAGGTGGATCAGGGGCTCAGTGGATGTGGCCTACCTTGATTTCCGAAAAGCTTTTGACTCGGTGCCACACAAAAGGCTCATACACAAATTGGCCTGCTTGGGGCTAGGGGAAGGGGTTATAAAGTGGGTGGGTAACTGGTTGAAGGGAAGAATGCAGAGGGTACTGGTCAATGGGGCACTCTCAGAGGAGTCTGAGGTCATTAGTGGGGTTCCCCAGTGGTCGGTGCTGGGACCTTTGCTGTTTAATATCTTTATAGGGGATATAGCAGTGGGTCTTGAGGGGAGGATGAGTCTCTCTGCAGACAGCGCAAAGGTCTGCAATAGAGTGGACACACAAGATGAGGTGGAGAGGATGAGAAGGGATTTGGTGAAGCTAGAGAAATGGTCCAAAGAGTGGCAATTGTCATTCAATACGACTACGTGTAAGATCATGCACTTAGGAAAAAATAAATTGGGAGGGCAGCGTATTCGCTGGGAGGTAGTCCCCTGCAGGTAACTGAGGAAGAGAGAGACTTAGGTGTCATCATTTCACATGATTTGAAGGTATGAAAGCAGTGTGGGGGGGGGGGCAGTGGCAAGAGCCAGCAGAATGTTGCGCTGCATCAGGAGATGGATCTCAAGCAGGAAGAGAGAGGTCATAGCACCACTTTACACACAGCTGGTCAGGCCTCACCTGGAATATGGGGCCAGTTCTGGAGGTCCTACCTCAGGAAAGATGTGGAGAGGGTGGAGCGAGTTCAGAGGAGGGCAACAAGGATGATGAGGGGGTTAGAGCACTCATCATACGACAGGAGACTAAATGAACTGGGCATGTACTCATTGGAGCAAAGAAGGGAGAGGAGAGACATGATTGAGACTTTTAAATACTTCAAGGGTATCAACAAGGTGCCAGTGGAGAGCCTTTTCCTTGAAAGAGAGACCTAGGATAAGGGGCATGAATATCAGATTGGGGAATTTAGAGTACCTTCAGGAAATATTTCTTCACTGACATGGTGGTGGACAACTGGAATAGGTTACCATGGGAGGTGGTGGTGGGGGAGAGGACAGCGGGGGGGGTTCAAGAGAGCCTGGGATAAACACAGGGGATTATTGAAATGAGGGGAAGGACTACAGCAAAAGACTAGTGGAAGCTAGGCACTCTGGGCAGACTGGGTGGGCCTGGAGACCCTTTTCTGCTGTCACATTCTTATGTTCCTATATTATTAGCAATCCACCCTAATTGGTACAAAGCTTAGAAGCACAGACTTTGACTGCCGATAAGGACCGCTTGGCCCATCTAGTCTGCCCATTTCCCTATCTACAGGATAGGCCACAGATCCTAGTTAATCAACAGCCTATTTCTTCCTACCCCCCACAAGAATTGCCTTATGTCTGTCCCATGCATTCTTAAATTCTCCCACAGTTTTAGACCCCACAACCTCCTCAGGAAGGCTGTTCCATGCATCCACTACCCTCTCTGAGAAATAATACTTCCTCACATTGCCCCTGAACCGCTCCCTCTATCTTTAAATTGTGTCCCCTTGTTCTTGCACGTCTCTTTTTCTGAAAGATGCAACCCTCTTGGACTTTGTTGATTCCATTGAGGTACTTAAAAGTTTCTATCTTGTCCCCTCTCTCCCTTCTTTCCTCAAGGGTATACATATTAAGCTCCTTTAGTCTCTCCTCATACGGCTTCTCTTGCAGACCCTGCACCATTTTAGTTGCCCTCCTCTGGACTGCCTCTATCCTGTCTATGTCCTTGCAGAGATGGGGTCTCCAGAACTGGACACAGTACTCTAGATGGGGACTCACCAACTGTCTGAACAGAGGGATAGCAACTTCCTGTTTTCTGCTGCTGATGCCTCTCCCTATGCATCCCAGTGTACCCCCAGCCCTCCCTACTGCCTTCTCACATTGCTTGCTAGCCTTAAGGTCATCTGATATGATTACCCCCAGGTCCCTTTCTTTTTTATGTTTGCTTGCACGCATGTGCAAGAAACAGTGCCATCATCTGAGTTTTCAGAGGTGTGGCAGCCCTCTTCCACTTCAGGCAGCGTGTTTGCAGGTGCGGCCGCAGTTCTCCAATGCCTGCTTGAGCTGTCTATGACAGCTCCAAAATGCAGTGGAGTACAGTTGAAAGGGGGAGCTACGCTTCAGTGAGCAGTGATAAGATATTGCCTGCTCATGCGTGCTCCCCCTATACACACACACACACACACACACACACACACACACACATACATACACACACACACACACACACGCATACTGCGTGCTGCCCCCCTCCCAGGCACACACTGTATAGACAGGGGTGCCCAATCCCCTATCGGCTGTGCTGCGCTCCCCCCCAAAAGCCTTCCACATGCCATGCTGGGTGCCCACCCCAGTGTGGCAACTTATCGTATAGCCAATGGGGGTGCCCAATCCCCTGTCGGCTCCACTGTCCTCCTCCCCCCCAGAGTACAGGGTGCCATGCTGGGAGCCCACCCCAGCATGGCAACAGATGCTATGGCCAATGGTGTGCCCAATCCCCGCCGGCTCCATGCCCCCAACCAGTCCTTCCTGTTACCGCTGGAGCCCACCCCAGCGTGGCAAATGTCCCACGCCATCATTTAAAAAACAAACCCGCAAATAAAAAACTGTCCCTCGGTGCTTCTCCTGCCCCCTCCCACAACCCGCACCCACCCTGCGCACCCTGCCTCCCCACACCCCCAACCCCATACTTACCTCGGACCTCGGCGTGACGATCTTCGGTGGACCGGGAACACATCTGCATTCTTCAAAGCCGACCACGAACTGAGGAAATGTCGGTAAGCTGTATAATGGGATAGATAGGGTTTTTTCAAATTTGCTGCATCTCTCAGGCATTTTTTGGAATTTTTGCACCAAATTTTCAACATGGGGTTTTTGGGACCCCTTCTCATGAATGCTGTCACTGACATGGCATTATTCGGGCCAGAAGGGTGATTTCGCAGTCACTGCGCAAAATCACCTTTTGAGACCGATTAATGAAACAACACTGCCAATGTTCATAAGGTGGGCTCTCAAGAAGGCTATTTTGAAAATTTGGAAAAATTCCAAAAATTACTTTTATTTAGCGCATGCTATGAGTTCCTACACACGCCAAGTTCGCAATTTTCAATATTTTCACTCCAAATTTTCAACATTGCCATTTTACCACACCTTCTTATGAGCAGTATAGCTGTCATTTTTCACATCTTGCCCAAAATGCGTTTCTGCCCGTGTAGCCAAGAATGGCACAGTCGGTGTGCAAAATCAATGTACGGGACACATTAAGAAAATCACAGAGACACTGTTCATGAGCAGAGGTCTTAAAATGGCTATGTTGAAAATTTGGTGAAAAAATTCCTAAAAATGACTGTTCTATGAGCGTGCGATGCGCAGTTCCTACGCACGCTCGTAAGTTTGTGAATTCACATTTCGGGACCGATTAATGAAACAACACTGCCAATGTTCATAAGGTGGGCTCTCAAGAAGCCTATTTTGAAAATTTGGTGGAAAAATTCCAAAAAATGACTGTTTTACAAGCGTGCATTGCTCAGTTCCTACGCACGCTAGTAAGTTCGCGAATTTTCAATATTTTCACTCCAGATTTTCAACATTGCCATTTTACTACACTTTCTTATGAACAGTACAGCTGCCATTTTTCACATGTCGCCCAAAATGTGTTTTCGCACATGTTGCGCACAATGGTGCAGTCGGTAAGTGAAAGCAATGTTTGGGACAGATTAAGAAAATCACAGTTATACTGTTCATGAGCAGAGGTCTTAAAATGGCTATGTTGAAAATTTGGTGACAAAAGTCCATAAAATGACTGTGTTACGAGTGAGCATTGCGCAGTTTCCACGCACCCTCATAAGTTCATGACTTTGTAATATTTTCAGTCCAGATTTTTACCAGTGTCATTTTTCCACACTTCCTTCTGAACAGTACAGCTGTCATTTTTTCACAACATGGCGAAATGTGTTTTCACACTTTCCAGCGCAGAGATCTGCGTGGTTGCTGTGGAAATCATTGTTCGGGACAGATAAAGAAAATCACAGTGACACTGTTCATGATCGGAGGGTCCCAAAATGCCTGTGTTGACAATCTGCTGTAAAAAAATTCCCAAACTAATTACACTACGGGTGTGCATTGCACAGTTTCTATGCACGCTCGTGATTTCACCAGTTTTTTTAATATTTTTACTGCAGATTTGCAACATTGCTATTTTTTACACCTCCCCATGAACAGTACAGCTGTCATTTTTTACATCCTGTTCGGAATGTTTTTGCACCTGTGATGCTAAATGCAGTGGTCACTGTGCATAAGCAGCTTTTGGCTAACAAACTGATATTGCCACTGTTCATGAGGTGGGGTCACAAAAAAAACATGTTGAAAATTTGGAGTGAAAATACCAATGAATGCCTGCGGTGTTAGGGTTTCCAACCATAACACCCCACCCTGTAGAGAATGACAGTCATCAGGGGTGTGACTTGGGATTCTTGCCTGTAATTCTCATACCATTCCACACCCTGCAGCCAGTTAGAGGCATTGAGGTATACCTTGGACTCTTTGGCCCCAAAGTTCACCCCATTCTCCTATACCACACCCATCTCACCGTATTTCCTGATAGAATGGGGTGTGCATAAGGACCAAAGACCCCAAGGCACACCATGACACTTCTCAGTGCCTGCAGGGTGGAGTGTGGTGAAATGGCGTGGCCGTTATGCCTGATGACCCAAAGGCACACCCCAATGCCTGTCACTCTCTGCAGGGTGGTGGTGGGGTTGGCTTCAGTTCAGTACTTCACTGCCATTCCTATTACGCAGCTCTGTAACTTCTACACTACCACTGCCAATGCCAGCAAGCAAACATTCGGCATTGACAAATGCTTGTTTGTTGTTGTTACTACCCCCCCCCCCATTGTGTATTCTTCCCCTGGGTTCTTGTTTCCCAGGTGTATTATTTTGCAGTTCTTTGCATTGAATCCTAGCTGCCATACTTCTGACCATTCCCCCAACCTTGTCAAGTCCCTTCTCATCCTTTCCACGCCTCCTTGTGTATCAACCCTGTTGCAGATCTTTGTGTCATCTGCAAAGAGGCATACTTTTCCTTCCAGTCCCTCTGCAATGTCACTTATGAAGACAGTTGAAGTGGGGGTACTGATACTAGTGTGTTCTAGGGTGGTGTCTGAAAGTTGCTGGGGGGGGGGGTTGGTGCTGCATCCCAGGAGGCAGTATTCTACTGGTCAGTAGGCCCAATATTTACTTCCCTGGGTGGAGGCACCATGCTATTCCTCTCATTCTCCATCCGAATCACGCACCCCACATGAGGAGTTTAATGAGCCCAGGCCCCTCAAAAACTTAGTTGGCCCCCATGGGTGCAAAGTAGGGGCCATAACCAAGAAAGTAACACCTGTACCAATTGCACGGCTACCCAGTTACATTAAGACTTACAGGGTTTAGCCAAATCAGTGTGTGTAAAACATCCCACTGCCAGGTGCTGATGGTCACTTACCTCTACCTCAGGCCTGACTCAGTGGCCAGATGGTAATGTGTATTACTCCCACAGGGGAGCCTTGGGATCATTAATGATCAACAGTCATTCCATCTACAGGTTGGTTTAAGTCACAGCGCATTGCGGGGCCATTATATGTCACGGTGCATTGCAGGGTTCACATACGCACTCTTGTATCTTGCTACTGGTCAATGCTTAATTGCATATTGGTTTGTCTTTTTATTGTTACTTGTTATTGAGTCTTTCTTTTGCTGTTGATCTAGAAACCATAAAGTGCTCTAATCAGTAGGGGTGTGTGAATGTGAATACTTTTTGTTGAATCTGTTTGAATCAGTTTCTGTTTAGCAGAGTATTTGTATTTGGTGGGGGGGATATTCGGGTATTTGCTAAACAGCCAAAAATAAGATAATCAGAAGTTTTAAAAAGCCTTGTCTCCCACTCCCCCATCGGCGGCCAGCACTACTCTCATTGCTACCCCACTCCCATCCACTCAGTGGTTCCACCTCCACACCCTGTCCTCTGCAACACTCGAAAAGTACCAAGCCATGTACAACAAGCATTTGTCAATGCCGGATGTTTGCTTGCTGGCATTGGCGGTGGTAGTGTAGAAGTTACAGAGCTGCGTAATAGGAATGGCAGTGAAGTATTGAACTGAAGCCAACCCCACCACCACCCTGCAGAGAGTGACAGGAATTGGGGTGTACCTTTGGGTCGTCAGGCATAACGGCCACGCCATTTCACCACACCCCACCCTGCAGACACTGACAAGTGTCACGGTGTTCCTTGGGGTCTTTGGCCCTTATGCGCACCCCATTCCATTAGAAAATATGGTGAGATGGGTGCGATATAGGAGAATGGGGTGAACTTTGGGGCCAAACAGTCCAAGGCATACCTCAATGCCTCTCACTGGCTGCAGGGTGTGGAATGGTATAAGGATTACAGGCAAGAATCCCAAGTCACACCCCTGATGCCTGTCATTCTCTACAGGGTTGGGCGTTATGGTTGGAAACCCTAATACCTCAGGCATTCGTTGGTATTTTCACTCCAAATTTTCAACATGTTTTTTTTGTGACCCAACCTCATGAACAGGGGGAATATCAGTTTGTTAGCCGAAAGCTGCTTATGCACAGCGACTACGGCGTTTAGCAACACTGGTGCAAAAACATTCTGAACAGGATGTAAAAAATGACAGCTGTACTGTTCATGGGAAGGTGTAAAAAATGGCAATGTTGCAAATCTGCAGTAAAATTAAAAAAAATGGTGAAGTGACAAGCGTACATAGAAACTGTGCAACGCACACCCGTAATATAATTAGGTTGGGGTTTTACAGCAGATTGTCAACTCAGGCATTTTGGTGCCTCCGATCATGAACAGTGTCACTGTGATTTTCTTTATCTGTCCCGAACAATGATTTCCCACAGCGACCACGCATCTCTGTGCTGAAAGTGTGGCTATACGCTTCAGCCATGTTGTGAAAAATGACAGCTGTACTGTTCATAAGGAAGTGTGGAAAAATGCCACTGGGTGAAAATCTGGACTGAAAATATTACAAAGTCATGAACTTACGAGGGTGCGTGGAAACTGCGCAATGCTCACTCATAACACAGTCATTTTATGGACTTTTTTCACCAAATTTTAAACATAGCCATTTTAAGACCTCGGCTCATGAACAGTGTAACTGTGATTTTCTTAATCTGTCCCAAACATTGCTTTCGCACACCAACAGCCCCATTTTGCGCTACATGTGCGAAAATACATTTTGGGTGACATATGAAAAATGGCAGCTGTACTGTTCATAAGGAAGTGTAATAAAATGGCAATGTTGAAAATCTGGAGTGAAAATATTAAATTCGCAAACTTACGAGCATGCATAGGAACTGCGCAACGCACGCTCGTAAAACAGTCATTTTTAGGAATTTTTTCACCAAATTTTCAACATAGCCATTTTAAGACCTCTGCTCATGAACAGTGTCTCTGTGATTTTCTTAATGTGTCCCATACATTGATTTCGCACATCGACTGCGCCATTGTGTGCTACATGGGCGGAAACACATTTTGGCCAAGATGTGAAAAATGACAGCTCTACTGCTCATAAGGAGGTGTGGTAAAATGGCAATGTTGAAAATCTGGAGTGAAAATATTGAAAATTCGCGAACTTACGTCGTAGGAACTGCATAATACCGCGCTAAATAAACATGATCATTTTAAGATTTTTCCATCAAATTTTCAAAATAGTCTTTTGGGAGCCCACCTTATGAACACTGTGCAGTGTCGTTTAATCATTCCGGAAAGGTGATTTCGCAGTGGCTGCGAAATCACCCTTCGGGCCCGAGTAATGCCATGACAGTGCAAGAATTCACAAGGAGGGGTCTCAAAAACCCCATGTTGAAAATTTGGTGCAAAAATTCAAAAAAATGCCTGAGATATGCAATAAAGTTGAAAAAAACCCATCTAGCCCATTATACAGCTTACCGGCATTTCCTCAGTTCGCAGTCGGCTTTGAAGAGTGCAGACGTGTTCCTGGTCCACTGAAGATAGTCGCACTGTGCTCCGAAGATAAGTATGGGGTGAGGGGGAGGTGTGGGGAGGCAGGGTGCACAGTGGGTGGGTGCGGGTTGTGGGAGGGCTGGGAGACTCGTGGGACCGTTTTGCTTTACAGGTGTTTTTTAAAAAGGCGGCGGAGACGTTGCCACGCTGGGGTGGGCTCCCAGCATGGCACAAGGATGGCTGGGGGAGTAGGCAGGCCGAGTTGGGCACCCCGTCGGCCATAGCATCAGTTGCCACAGCTGGGTGGGCTCCCAGCGTGGCACCCGATACCGGGGAGGACAATGGAGCGGCCGAGGGATTGGGCACCCTGTTGCTGCTCACGATAACGTACCATGCTGGGGTGGGCACCAGCATGACATTTAAAGCTTTGGGGGCGCAGCACAGCTGGCCCAGGATTGGGCACCCCCATCGGCTATAGAGTGTGTGCGTGTGGGGAGGCAGCACGCGGTATGCGTGCGCATGTGTGTGTGTGTGTAGGGGGAGCTGCACATGAGCAGGTGATATCTTATCGCTGCTCACTCAATCGTAGCTCCCCCTTTCAACTGTATGCCACTGCATTTTGGAGCTTGTCATAGACAGCTCCAGAATGCATTGGCAGACAGGGGCCGCGCCTGCCAACACACTGACTGAATTGGAGGAGGGGGTGACACACCTCCAAAAATTCGGATGATGGCACTATGTTTCTTGCACATGCGTGCAAGCAAACATAAAAAGGGAAGTAGACCAGTGGCAGCTGTTTTAATGGCCCCACCAGACTGAGCTCCCCTATCTATGTCTGTCTAAAGCCACACAATGATGCTCAGACTGCTCCCATCCTGAGCACACTGAGCTGTTACCTGGGAGACAGCACGGTAGAGAGAAGGGAGCCTGTGGTGGGTTAGGAAGGTGGACCCCAAACTCAGTCAGGAGATGCAGGCTGCTACCAATCCCCACCATGTGTTGGGGTTGGTACTAGACTGTTAGAATGGGAGAGAGTCAGACCTGGGGAGTTCTCAAAAATATGCCATCAGTCACTGTAACCATGCCATCTCCACTTGTATGCATGCATCCTGCCTTACTACGCCCCTGGACGTGCAGTTAGATCAGTACAATGCAAACCTTGTCACATCTTACTGTTTACTTAACCCATCTGTGACTGTGGATTGCTTTTAAAAGGCACAGGTGATTAATTTCACTGGCAATCTGTGTACTGCCTTCAAAAGCCCGTTACTGATCCAAAGTCAGATAGCATCTGTCTTTATCTACCTTAACTGTGTGAGTTTATATGTGTGTATCTATTCATATTGGGAGGGTCACTCCTGCATTTTGTTGTACGGTACCATGGACTTCCGGGGAAGGGTGCCAATAGAAATAAAATGACTTACATACTTATACAGGAACAGGAGTGTCTAAAGTGAACAGAGGATCCAGCGTCGCGGGCATGTATTGTGCAAGCAACTGCATAATTGTGTGTGTGTGGGGGGGGGGCAGCAGCTCAGTGGTGCAACTCTAGCTGATGATGAAAGGCTCCAGAAGGAATCCATCACTTGCAGAACGTTGTTTTTCACTTCTTCTCATGAAATGAAGCTTTTATGCTTCCGAGGACAAATTGTCACTGGTTAATTTATTTATTTGGTTGTTTAGTTACTGTAGTTAGTTTTTGTTGAGCATGTGGGCTCACTACACACTTAAAATGCCCATGTTCAGGCATAACCCAGGAGAATTACAAGGACAGTAAAACATGGATAAGGTCATAACATCACATGAAATAGGGAGCAAGCAAGAACATTCAACAATGCAAAACACAGCAGAAAGTACAAACTGCCGTACAGTTTTTGTATCAGTTTTTACCTTAGAGCACTCCTGCTTGGGGTACCCCTATCCTTTTGCTTTGAGTCCCACATGCTTTGCCCCCACCCATGTGTCACGCAAAGATCTGGGTCCCCAATGCCGTTGCAACAAATGCATTTGAGAGACCACCTAGAACAGAAGCACTAAAAAAAAAAAGAGAAAATGAACAGTGTGTAGTCAGAAAAAGTATAAGGACTAAGAAAAGGAAATGGAGGGGAAAAAACAAAGAACAGAGAAAGGGACTGTATGCACAGTGCTGCCTTTTTTGTGTAATATAAATTTATAATGTATGGGTAAGGGTTATTGTGTATGAAAATCGATGTAAATACACAGCTGTTGTACCATCGATGTGACGTCAGCGTGCTGTTGCACCATCTTGAATACGTCACTTCAGTGGTACAACAGCATGGATCGACATTGCGCATGTGCACTCTGTGCACTGGACTCCGGGAAACGGCTATGCCGTGAGTGCTGGCTTCAAAGCAGAATCGCATGGAGAAAACCCATCCAAGTAAGGACAGCAGCTACATTTAAAATGTGTATCATAGAGCAGGGGGCCAAGTTTAATAAGAAAAAAAGATGTTAATGTGAGGGGGGATTTGGACAGCGCTTGTTCTCAAGTTGAGGCGGTAGGTGTCCAAGTCATAAAATCAACGTGGACCATTGATTTTACTGTTTAAAAGTTGCTGGTGTTGATTTTACTGTTGTCCCTATACAAGATAATGGATGGGCAACAGTAAACAGCAAAATGGTATGCACTTCTTGAGATTGTATGTTAACTGAAAACCTCTCAAGCTTCGCTCTCAAGGCTTACATGACTGACATAACAACCTCTCAAAGTGAACAACATCCTTGTTGTTTACTGTTGCCCATCCATTATCCTCTATTTATTTATTTGAATTTTGTTAGCCCTCTGAGACAAAGTGTCCCTTTTTCAACGACAACCCAGAGTTAAGAAAGCAATAAGACATGACAGGGTGTGGGTTGTTGATTGATAAGATCACGCCCCCAGGTGTGTTGTTAGGCGCTTGTGCTGAGTGACTACAGCAGTTGGGTAGTGCTCTTATCAGTCAACAACCCACACCCCGAAGTGTCTTATCGCTCTTATAAAATGGGTAACAACTATTTCTATAACAATCAAACAAAACTCAACACATTAATATTTAATAATAGTATGTTATTTTATTTAAATATGGTGAAAAAATAGTCCCCTGGCTTGGGTAGAGGAGTGGTAAAATTGGTTGAATAGCAACTCACTGAAAAATGCTAAACTAGTGAGTTGGAGGGACAGCAATGAATTATTTGAACAGTTTAGGACTGCCTCTGCCTTTGTAATTGTGGTTTCCCACCTTTTCTCTTTGTTTTTAAAGTATTACAGTATTGCCTACTTTCTTTATCCTGTTTTTTTTCTGTTTTTCATGGAATGTTTACCATGGAATACAGGGATTCAAAATTCTGCTCAGTTCAACTGGTAGAATGTTACTCTCCTAACATACAGTACACACAGACAACAAAGGCCTGTTTTAGAGCCAGTGACTCAATTATCTCACTGTCAGGGCAAGCAGGAGAGACTTCCCTGATGAACAAGTAAAGACAGAAGGGGGAATTTTCACTGTTGGTAAAGAAACAGTTGTAATGAAAACTATACACAATACTTTAATGTTTCTAATTTGTTTATGTGTATAAGGAGAGTATGATGATCAGGAAAACAATGTTTAGTTAATTTGTTTTATTTTTTATTTAAGGTGGTTTTATTTTTAGGGCCCAGTTGAAGGTTTTTACAGTGTAAAGGTAGCAGCCATGTTTGTGATGGAAGATCAGTTCTGGTTGCAGAGGGACTGATGGAAGATAGTTCTGGTAGTAGGAGGACTGATTTGCTCATTGTGTGATGAGGTTTAAGACCAGGATGACGGTGTGTATATAGAGATTTAATGTACAGTCAGCTGATGACTCTTGGCCAATGATATTTCTAGATTTGTTCTTGCCATTTTATAATACGACATAATGCATGCAATGGCAGAAATACAACATAATACATACTGTAGCAGAAATGCAACATATTGCATACAGTAGCAGAAATACAACATAATACATACAGTAGCAGAAATACAACATACTGCATACAGTAGCAGAAATACAACATAATACATACAGTAGCAGAAATGCAACATACTGCATACAGTAGCAGAAATACAACAAATTGCATACAGTAGCAGAAAATACAACATAATACATACAGTAGCAGAAATACAACATATTGCATACAGTAGCAGAAATACAACATGACACATACAGTAGCAGAAATACAACATATTGCATACAGTAGCAGAAATACACCATTCTAGAAATAATGGGAAATGACGAATATTCAGTAGAAGAATTTAAGAGGCATACAGGAAAAGGTGACAGTGTAAGACCATAAAACTGATAATATGCAACATTCAGAATAGGTGGCAGGATGAAACCATAAAGCAAATAATATAGCATTCGCATGAGCGGCAAGACACATATAAAATCATTCTGTATAACTCTAAGTCAGTGACTTGTATTCTGTAACCTAAATTTGTTCTGTCTGTCCTCAAATATGATGAGGCATATTTGGAAATGAGCCTCTGGCTCAAAGGTTGTAAACCAATTTACAAATAAATAAATAAATCTAGGCATCATATAGTATACAACATATGCATTATACAAGGTCTATGAAACAACAGTTTGACATCCACCCAAACAGGGTAGGGAAACATCAGATACAGTATTAGTAACAACATTGTAATAGGGAACAAGAACAGTACAATTAAATACATTGTAATTTTCTGTAGGAGTTAAAGTGATTTTGTCATGTTTGCCATAGCAAATGAGAGTAGCAACCTGAAGGAGTTGTGAATCAATCTCCTATCATTCAAACTGCCAAAAAGTACTGTTTTCCATGAAAAATTGCAGTTTTTGTGCTCTGCTTCATTCACATAACCCTGCCCCTTTTTTTTCTCAGTGCTGTAAGCCCCAACCGTGACATCATGCAAGGGAAACAAAGTTTTTAAGCACTGTGTTGAAACAGAGACCTCTGTAGGTCAGTCTTGGTATTGCAGACATCCCTTTTCCTTCACAGTTTTGAACTCATAGCAGAAGCTGGACACCAAAGAAAAAGAAAAGTAGTCTGACCTATAATTACACTTTTGAACTACTTATAGTCATTCAGGCCCTATAGCATAAACGTAGAAAAGTATCATCACGCTCCCATATTCTGACAGGAGCTGCCACTTCAGACCTGTCACTTCACCAGCAGGCAGTAAAAGTCAAACAACATCTACACAGACTGCCAAATTATCTTTTTGGCCTATCTGCATCGCAAAAACTGTTTTCCAAAAACTTTTCTACAGACTGTACTACGGTAGACACTACCGACATAGCAGACTGCCCTTTGATAAGGGAGACAGAAAAATCAGCTATGTATTGTACCCACAATGCCTTGATATTTATATATATTCATTGCAAAAAAGCTTTGTTAATGCATCAGTTAGGGTTGATCTCACAGCAACAAAAGTTTGGAAATTCAATGTTAGGATTACCCCCCCCATCATTCCATCCTCCACACACCAACAGACATCAGGGTGTGCCATGAGGTCATCAGGCCCAACTCTCACCCCATTCCATGTGTAAGTAAGCTGACATGCTATGTTATAGAAAAATGGGCTGAGAATTAGGACTGATGACCCCATGCCACACCCCAATGTCTGTTGGTGTGTGGAGGATGGGGGGTTGGGGTGGTAGGGGGGTAACCCTAACATCGAATTTCCAAACTTTTGTTGCTGTGACATCAACCCTAACAGATGCTTTAATGAAGTTTTTTGTTTTACAATGAATTTCTATACTTTTTGAAAAAGTGTAATGCAACCAGTAAGTGGTATGTGTTGGTGGGAGTTCGGGGCCCACTAAACTGCCATTTGTGCATAATGATATGTGTCTATGGGGAGTGCAGACCCTCTGGACCCTGTGCTCCCACTTACACATAACAACAGAGCCATATAGTAGCCCTATAGACCCGAAAAGGAACCCTTGTAACACTAATTTGCCAGTATCCCACCACCCCAACCCTACAGGCACCAACAGACTTTGGGGCATCTCATAGGGTCATCAGGCCCAACTCCCACCCCATTCCATATGTAAACAAGCTGAAACTCTACAGTATAGGAGAATGGGATGAGATTTAGGTCTGATGACCCCATGGCACACCCCAATGCCTGTTGGTGCCTGTAGGGTGGGAGGGTGAGGCGGTATAGGTGGTAGTCCTAACACTGAAGTTTCAAACTTTTGTCACTATGACATCAACCCTAACTGATGCATTAATGGAGTTTTTTGCAATTAATTTCCCTTCTCTTTGAGAAAGTATAATGTAAGTGGTTAGTGCTATGTGTTTGTGGGAGTGCGGGCCCTCTGGGCCCTGCTCTTCCTTCACGTTGCTCATTTTGTGCATAATGGTATGTGTATGTAGGAACATGGGCCCTCTGGGCCCTGCAGTCCCACTTACACTTAAATACAAAGCCATACAGAAGCTCCATAGTATTGTAAATTAACCCTTGTAACATTTATTTGGCAATATCTCTGTAAATGTAGCAGCTATGAAATAAAATTCACTGCAGGTGTAATCTATGACTTCGAAACTTCCTCACATGCTTAGTCTACCTAAAGGTGGACTAAGCTGTGGACAGAGAAAAATCTGTATCTCGAATGGACGGGCGCCAAAAGGCACTGTGGGCACTGCAGTGTTATTTTATGGGAAATAGCTTCAAAATGCTGTAACTATGGGCCTGTTGAATAGCTTGGGACCAAACTACCAAAAGGCACATCTGTTGGATCAGGGCTTGCCACCCTACACATTTCAGCCCAAAAGCACTATCCACTTTGGCACAATGAAGTGACAAAGAAAAGAACACGTGGGACAATGTTGTGGAGTATTGTTTTTGCGACAACAAAAATGCTTTCGCGACAACAAAAATGTTTTTGTGATTCCCTATACCTTATAATGGAATGTTTATGCACACAAAAAAATGTTGTTGCTCAGAAAAAAATGATTTTGCCAAAGTTTTTGTGGAAGTTTTCACAATGCGCATATACATTTTCCCATAGGTTACAATGGGACATGAAAAACTTGCATAACTTTTGAATGGATTAATATTTTTTCATCAAATCTTTGAAAGGCACCAGTTCAACCCAGGCCACATATAGATATGCAAATTTGAATCTGCTCAGATGCATTCTTTGGTCCACTGTGCCTGACCGAAAAATGTGCAAACGTTGACTAATTTTCAGGCTTTGGATGCTCTACGGTTCTGCAACCATACATCTGACTTGAATGAAACTTTCCAGATCCAGAGATCTATGGTTGGACAATGTGCCTGCAAGACTGCAGGCAAATCAGACAAACGGTTGCAAAGTTATTAAAGTGCAAACTTTGAGGTTTAACATTAAAGTGGCCTCCAACTCTAAATACACTGGCCGTATCGGGTCAGTATAATAAATATATATATATATATATATATATATACATACACACACACACACACACACACACACACGTAGATGTTGATGGCAGAGAAAGGACTACGGCCCACCTAGTATGCCCATGTGCGCACGTAGTTAGCTTCTTCAAGCTTCTCTAGAACTAGGTTATGTGACTACATATTAGGTGCTATTCTGCAGTTCCCACTACCAAAATAAAGGACTGCACCTCTGAGTAATGAACATTTAAGCCAACATAATAATTTCCCAGAATTCCTTCTTGCTGTATGTAAAACATTAACAGTTCCCTTGCATGACATCATTCTGGGGCTGTGGCCGCACACGGAAAACTGGAGGGCGTGCAGAAACAGAAACATACAAAGAAATGACTAGGACAGATTTTTTTTACAAAATAAATTGCAGCTTCAACATCTGAAGCATGGGTGGCAATGGTATACCATGTGAAACAGGCATTTTCAGAATGTGACTAAACCACTTTAGGCAGATACATATGTCACCACCCAGTCCCCTGGAGTTACTAGAATCCCATTAGTACTAGTGTTAGGCAGGTAGAAAAGGCAGCTGGTAAGGAGCTCAATTAGGGGCTTCTTTCATAATGACATCATTGTTTATTCAGGTAGCCTGAGCGGGGATGATTATGTCATTTAGAACTCTCGCAGCAGCATAACAAATGTGATCCCCCTATTTAAGTCTGGAGATACCAGTGACCTTAATAAATTACAGGCCAATCTCATTACTCCCAATCCTGTCTAAACTGCTGGAGAAAAGTGTGTGCACTCAGCTTTGGAATTACCTGGAGTCTGCAAAGCTGCTCAACCTGCTACAATCAGGCTTTAGAGCACATCATAGTACAATCGCAGCTCTAGCCAAGGTGGCCAATGATTGGCAATGTGAACTGGAAAATAAAAACTTTGTGTGAGCAGTATTTCTACATTTAAGTAGGGCATTTGACACTATAGACCATAGCCTGCTCATTTCGTCCCTTCGGAACATTGGGTTGAATTCATTATCCTTGAGATTGTTTGCTAACTACCTCTCAGGCCAACTTCAGCAAGTGAGGGTGGAAGGGAAAGTTTCACCCTTAAAACCCCTTTTGAGGGGTGTTCCACAAGGCTCCATTCTGGGTCCACTGCTCTTCGCTATCTATATTAACAATATCAATGCTACCATCAAAAATGCACAACTACATCTTTTTCGTGGACGACACAGTGCTTTACGCTAGTAGTCCTACCACTGATGCTGCTTGCAAAGCCCTTCAGTGTGAGTTCAATCTGCTGCAACTTCAGCTCCTAAATCAAAAGTTGCTTCTAAATGCTCAGAAAACCAAGGCAATGTTTTTCTCGCATTTCCCTCATGTGCCTAACCCTGCTACTGTTGGGATGCTCCCACAGATCACCACTATACTAGGTGAACAGCTGGAATATGTTACTAAATTCAAATATCTGTGGGTATGGATTGACCATAGACTCTCCTTCATTGATCACATAGAAGACCTGGCTAAGAAACTTAGACAGAGACTTGTTCTTTTCTTTAGGATCAACAATCTTCTTACAAGGGATGCCAAGTTGAGACTGGTCCATGCTACCTTCCTCTCCTTACTAGGTGCCTGCTGGTGCACTTGCCAAACTCAACATGCTCTACCACTGGGCTTTAAGGTTTATCACAGGTCTTCCATATGCCACCCATCACTGTTCCTTGTATAAGGCAGTGGGATGGTCATCCCTCAGTTACAGACGTCAGAGAAATGCTGCGATCTGAACTTACAAAGCCATTATAAAAAAACTGCCCTATTATATCGCTGTTTGTCTACCGTTATGCACACTTGGCAAGTATGCTCTGAGAAGTACCTCCTATGTTCCCTTGTATGTTTACAAGGCCAGATCACATTTTGGCAGGGTGTCCTTTAATTATGTGTTGCCTCTATTGTGGAACAATTTGCAAAAAACCCTGAAATTAACTCACCCCATTAGCTTAGCAGCATTTAAAACTTTATACCTATATCATAACAAGGAATCTTGTGCCTGTTACCTCTGACTCACGAGCCTCTTAATATCCTAGAGCACTCCAAGTGCTCTCCTGTTATAGAATGCACCTGGATTGGTCCTACCCACTATTCTTTTCCTCTTCTCCCCTCGCATTAACCTTATTCTTTCTGCCCACTAGTACTTATCCCTTGGACCCTGGGTCCAGTATTTCATTCCAAACCGTCTTCCATTCCTTGCCCATACTGTACCTTTTGTTTGATTGAGCCACACTATCTTGGCACTTGTGCCATCCCTCTTCCTTATCCCTCACTCCCTCATCTACTAGAATCCTTCTTTTCCACCTCCCGCCCCTGATCTTGTTGACCTGTCTGATACCTCTAATCATTGCTGAATTCCTCCACTTGAATGTCATCTCCAAGGCCCACCTTGTCTTAACCCCTATCTTTGGATCATTATATATCCTGTATAATTTTTTGTTCTGTAGATAATTGTTGCATCCCTTGACCTGTCTTTGGATCATTATTTATCCTGTATAATTTTTGTCTGTGTATAATTTGTTGTATCCCTGGACCTGCATTTACATATATATGTATATATATTTACATAGCTTTATTGTCTATGTCTGCTACTGTTTACTTATTGTGTATACTGTACCTATTGTATATTGGTTTCTCATTGAAAAAACACAGGTCCACCTCAAAAATGAGCATTGCTCAATGGTGATCACCTGGTTAAATAAAGATTCTGATTGATTGATTGATTGATTGATTGATAACCATTCCTGGGTCAGCTGCTCTGGGGAAGTTTAGAATGTTCAGTAGAGTCTGAGTTTGGAAATTAGAGAAGCAGGAGGTCTGCCCATTGGGGCTCTGCTATTGAGAGTGCTGTGTTTCTCACCCCAGTTTTTATTACATCTCTAGCTCCCAGTGAAGTGGTGGAGACCTTTCCTTAGCAGGATTCCTTGATTTTCACTCCAGGAGAAGTGAGAGGGACTGTTAGTTCAGTGGATCCAAGGGGCAATCCCCTGAAGGTCCTAGTGTGTGTGTGTACAGCTGCCTTTGAATAGGACTTTGTGAGAGAATTTCTGACAAGCTACCATGGAAAAGGATGTTTTCTGGGTTGTTTCCATGCCTAAAGGAAGGAGCAACTAATCTGTGAGTACAGAACAGGAGACAAGTTCTCAATTTAGGAGGTTGTCTGGGGTGTGTGTGCCCAAGATAAGACTAGATTACACCGGCCAGGACCCCTGTTCACCTAAGTGTGTTAATCTGAAATAAAGTTCAATGTCTTTAGAAATTCATTGCTGATTGAAGGTTTCTGTGGTGTAACCCTGAAGGAATGGCAGAGGCTGTTGCTTAGGGCAAAGGGTGGGAGGAACACCATCTGGAGTCTACAGGGCAGGGCTAACTGGTTCATTTAAGGGTGTCAGGTTTCCCTGAGCAAAGGCCATTGCCACAAGAGGATGTTCTGAGTGTGTGGTTCAATCCACAAAAGTACACTCATTGGGAAATAGAAGATGTTCTGAGTATGTGGCAACAGTCCACAAGCATACACTCTTGGGAAATGGAAATGTTTGGTGTGGTTTAATCCATGTGCATACACCATGGAGAGAGAAAGAAATTGTTTCTGTGGAAAACTGTACTGCCTAGTAAAGAGTGTCTGGAAAAGGAATGTGCTTGTTTGCCTTGACCAACCATTGGAGGTCCACTTGTGCTTTGGTAACATCTGTGAATAAAGCCATACTGCACAATCCCAGCTGCTGCATGAGACAATCTGATCATTGCTTCTGTGTGGACTTAATGGGGCCCCCTCAACAGTTAGGTCTGACATATGCCTAGCATCTTCTCTCCTGGACCTGGTTGTTTTTATAAGGGTTCATTTTGATAACTGTACCCCCACCCTCTTCCTTTAGATAATGAGCCTGGTATACACTCTACAGCTAGGGGTGGTACCAATCTGAGCATTTCTGCTAAAAGTAAATGGTATGTCATATGTGGGTACTAGCTCTGTTTAATGGGGGTGCCAACTAGCCAAAAGTGGTGTGGGAGTTACACATAAAAGTACCAATGCTGAGGCAGCAGAAAATGTTAAAGATGGCCATCATCAGAATATAACAACAAGAACAGGTTGAAACAATGTAGAAGTTGCATTAAAGTAAACAAAATATTTCAAATAATTAGAACTAAGTATGGACAACGGACTCAAGCTATTAACAACTATTATAACTATATACATCAAATTTAAAATAAGAAATTACATATGTAATACATTTTTGTGTAATCATAATGAAAATAAGTAACTGCAGAGACATTCTGTGTTTGTTCTAAAGTTTTAACACATTCTCAATTAACGAGGCCGTGGAGGGGGTAGGGAATGGGAGTTATTAAGAGAGGATACTTGTAAAAATGAAGACCACATTTTGTTAAAGATTATTAATTTACCCCAAATCTGAAAACTGATTTTTTCGTTTATTGCTTGGGGACTCATAAGTAATCGCTAATCATCTATTAAAGAGTCAGATTTATCTTACTACTAGAACGTAAAGCATCATGTTGAAGAAATTACTGTTGATGTTTTTCAAGTCCAACAATGGGTTTCAAGTTCTTGCAAATAAGTCCGTCTTATTAATGAGTTTGTAGCAGATTCTTTCATTATCTGCAACAGCTGACAAACGGGGACAGCATTGCTGATGTGATAGTGGGCGACCACCTGGGGACCAGTGATCACCGGACTGTGTGGTTTAACATAAGAACTGGGCCAGAATAATACCACACGAGGCTGAGGGTCCTGGACTTCAGGAGGGCTGATTTTAGGAAAATGGGAGAATGCCTTAGGGATGCCCTGGCAGGAACAGGGGAAACCAGGGGAGTATATGAACAGTGGGCTACAACAGGAGAGGGAATTGAAAAAGGCAGGGCAAGGCAAATTTAATTATATAGTGTCCTATTCAAAGGCTCAGAATGCTTTATAGTAAGAACAATATCCCGAAGAATTAAAATCAAAATTTAAATAAAACTAAAAGCTTTTTCAAAGAGAAAAGTTACTAAACTCTGTGTCAGGCAGGTCAGCAAGTGCAAGAGAAAGAAAGAGACTGCTATGGTTCTCTAGAGAGGTAGCAGAAAAAGTAAGCACAAAAAATCTAGCCTTCAGAATTACAAAAGAACATAGAAGGAGGAGGATAGGGAGCGTTACCAGGAGAAACAAAGGGAAGTAGAGAAGGCAGTTAGGAGCACAAAAGCAAAAACAGAGGAAAATGTAGCCAAATCCGTAAAAAAAGGGGGATAAAACATTTTTTAGATACATTAGTGAAAAGAGGAAGTCCAAGGGAAGGATAGTAAGAATGAAAGGGGAAAGGAGGGTTTCTGTACAGGAGGACCACCAAAAAGTGGACACATTTAACAAATACTTCCATTCAGTATTCACAGAGAAGAGGTAGGCAATGGGCCTGTATTTCAAGACAAGGGCATAAAGGGTCGGGAGGTGGGCACTAGCCCTTTCACAGTGGAAAGAGCCCTAAGGGAGTTGTTAAAGTTAAATGTAGACAAGGCAATGGGTCCAGATGTGGTGCACCCCAGGTTGCTGAGGGAGCTCAGGGAGGAGCTGGCTACACCTCTGATAGCCCTGTTCAACCAGTCACTGGAAACAGAGGACTGGAGAAGAGCAGATGTAGTCCCACTCCACAAAAGTGGAAATAGGTCAGCCTGACTTTGGTAGTGGGCAAAGTAATGGAATCTCTACTGAAGGAAAGGATTGGAGAATACCTTGTTACAAGAGGTCTACAAGATCTGAGGCAACATGGGTTCACTGGGGGGAGGTCCTGTCAGACAAACCACGTTGAGTTCTTTGACTGGGTAACAAAGGAAGTGGACCAGGCAGGGGCAGTTGACACAGCCTATCTGGATTTCAGCAAGGCCTTCGACACTGTTCTACATAGATGGCTGGTAAACAAACTGAGTAGCCCCTAAAATGGTAAAATGGGTGGAGAGTTGACTTAGTGATACTGTAGGAGCCAAAGAGTGGTGGTAAATGAGGTACACTCTGGGGATTAGTGGGGTGCCACAGGGGTCAGTATTAGGCCTAGTCTTTTTCAATATCTTTATTAGCAATATTGCAGAAGGACTGGAGGTGAAGGTGTGTCTTTTCGCAAATGATACAAAAATCTGCAACAGAATAGACACACCAGGGGCCGTTGAAAATGTGAGGCAGAATCTAAAGAAGGTAGAAGAATGGTCATGAGTTTGGCAGCTAAGATTCAATGCAAAAAAGTGCAACATCATGCACTTAGGGCACAAGAACCTGGGGCAATGTACCAACTCGGGCAGGGGAGGGGGTATTAGCGGTCACAAAACAGGAAAGCGTCCTTGGGGTTATAATTTCTGATGACCTGAAGGTAGCTAAACAGTGTGACAAGGCAGTGGGAAAGGCTAGCGGAATGCTTGGAAGCATAGGGAGGGATATCACCAGCAGAAAGAGGGAGGTAATAATTGTGACACTTGGACAGCTGGTTCTGATAAATATAAAAATATGTTATTGAATGTCTCTCATGAGAGATGCTGACAGTCTGTGGAATGAAAACCCCCCTCCCAGGTTTTAGATACAAGGTGTTACCTGGAAGGCCAAGAGTTAATTACGGGCTAGAAAAGGCCTAAATTAAGCATCTCCTCTTTATCTAGCTTAATTGTAGCTTGTCAGATGACAGGATAGAAATATCCATTTTATGATGTTTAGAGGAGGAAAAACCAGGTTATGTCACACTGGTGCGAAGTCATAAATGTTCCTCTGATGTCTGTAAAAGCAGGATGTGCTCATGGATGAAAAAAGGACTTAGAAATTAACCTTATTTAATTTACCTTCTGAGTGATGACATCCTGGTTGTAAATTTTTTTTTATATTCTGACAGGGAGGAGCTAGGTGACCTCATGCAAAGAGGTTGGCAAAGCCAGTTTTAAAACAGTATTCTGGTTTCCACTAACACACACATGCTTGGACTCTGAAAAAAGAAACATCTACAGCACTATAAGAAGATTAGAAAATAATTCTAAGTGTACTGTGGTAGGAGATTTTGTCTGCACTTTTAAACCTGTTTAAGTGATTTGTATGTTTTGTGATAAACGGTTCTGTATTTACATGTTACATTTTTTTATCTATCTTCAAGTAAACCTCTACTTTAGAGACTACTTGGTGTGCCTTTGAAATTCTTTCTTTTGTAAAGTGAAGCATATATGGTTAAAGCTGACACTGGGCATAGCTTACTGGTTTACCAAACTGGAAAAGGTAAGAGTTTATTCTTAGGTCTTTCATAGAGTTTTATGGGTTCATTTTGTACGCCTGGTTAAGTGCCCATAGGCAAAAGATATCTGCCCCCACCCCGAAGAGCAGAATTATCTGAGCCTGTACATTGGGTATGCTAACAAAAGGTTCACAGTTTGAGACTTGAGACCAAAGATTGATTCGAACCCACAAAGCAGACAGGAGGGTTACCTGTTTCTATTAACTGTTCACAAGACTGCGCTTAGAGGCTGGCACTTTGGGAGTAGAGGGCTGACCTGCTGAATGGGTTTGTGACAATAATACCTCTATATAAATCACTGGTGAGACCCCACATCAGGTACTGTATACAGTTCTGGAGGTCCCATCTCCAAAAGGACATAGATTGGGTGGAAGCGGTGCAAACGAAGGCAATCAAAATAGTGCAGGGTCTGCATCAGAAGCCCTATTAAGAAAGGTTTAAGGATTTACATATGTACTCCCTGGAAGACAGGAGGGAACAGGTGGGATATGATAGAGATATTCAAGTGACTCACAGCAATAAGCAAGGTACAGGAAGGCAGTAGTTTCCAAATGAAAACATGCTCAAGGGCAAGGGGTCACAATATGAAGCTGGAGGGGGGAGGCTGAGAGGAAACGTGAGGAAGTATTTCTTCATGGAGAGGGTGGTGGACGCTTGGAACAGCCTCCCAGAGGAAGCAGTGAGGGCTAGAATGGTCACAGTATTTAAGAATGCATGGGATAGACACAAGGGAATCTTAGAAGCAAGAGGGGGGTGTAAGCCAGAGTCCAAGAAGGGTCTCTGGTTGTACTATAGGTAGGGAATTTGGGGGCAGACTAAGTGGGCCAAGTGGTCCTTATCTGCTGACAACTTCTATGTTTCTCCCATCCAATCAAACCATTCCCTCAAGAAAAGAGAGTGAGAAGGCTTCCAGTTTTTAAGTATAAGTCTTTTAAAAGTTAAGGAAGCTGAGAGTATCCAGATTTACTGTGATCTGTATAACTGCTGTAAGGATGACAAATCACCTAAAATGAAAATCTTGTGAAGAAATGGCAGTGAACATAGTAAAATCTTTCGACAGATGGAGTGGATACATTTCCAGATAGACAACACCTTAGAGGAAAACCAGACGACACTACTTAATTTTGCATTTGACTGATGATATTTCCAGCAATTGTCAGACAGAAGGTAGCCATACTCATAAGTTTGGAAGGGATGTAATGACAGTGATGTAAGATCTTAAACTGAGCCAATCTACCATGCACCTCCTTGCTACAGTGTATGCAAAATCCCATATTTTGGCACAAGAGTCTTCATCTACAGTGGTCCCTGTCTACAGTGAACAACTCTGGAGCCAGCTGACGTGTTCACTATAGCTGGGCATTCACTATGGAGAGGTGTGCCTACTTAGAAAACAATGGGATCCACCTCAGGTGTTCATTATAAGAGGGATTTTGTTATAGTGAGGTTCTTTATAGATAGGGAGCAGCGGAGCACTGTATTTATATTCCGAATTCAGTCTCCCACTTTGTTTTGGTCGAGTCTGTGACAGACTCCTCCTCTTGTGAAATACTTTCACAAATATAGCTAGCACCTTTCCTAAGGTGTGATACCTTCTGAATTTAATTCCAACCTGGATTGTCTTCAGGCTTGAACTTCACCAGAATATGTTCATTCTGCATGGCCTTCCTAAGCTGCAAGAACTGGCAAAAATGAAATTTATGAACATTACATGTTTCTCTTATCTCCAAAGACAATTAAATTTGATGTTTTCTTGGTGCAGTATTAGCTACTGCTAAGCAATTTAAATCACAGATTGTAGTCGGAAAGAAGTAATATGATCTAATGGGAATTGAACACAGGCCCCCAGAATAATGTGCCGGTGCTGTAATCACTGAGCTTAAGGCTCACGTGGTTGGACCTGTGATTCCTGGATGCAGTGCCTTTCTCTGGTATTGCATTTTATTCCTAGTTGCAGCATGCAATACCAGAGAAAGGAAGTGTGTCCAGGAAACCCAGGTCCAACCATGTGAGACTTTAAAAAATGGGTAGGGAAAATCCAGCATCCTGATTGGTCCTTAGCCATGTAGTAGAAGTGTCTAATGCAGGGCTAAACACAAATGCTCTGAACCAGGAGACATCACAACAGAAATCCATGTGACAATAGAATTTTAACATTTAATACAGCCACCATTTTGCCCAATGCTGAGAAAAACAACACACTTACTGAATAATCTCTCACAAAAAATGGATTGGCCCGTCACAAACTATCGAAACAGTTTTCAAACACTTGTTTCCTGTAGAAAATGTGGGACAATAGATGTTTCATTGCTTTCTCAGAGTTGTGCTGCTGTATGTTCCCTCGCCTCACTCTTCACTTGTTCCCACCCACCACACCAGGCACTTGCTCCCACCCACCGCTGGCTCTCACACTAACTGACGCTTACTTTTAAATCCAACAAGTGCTCACCATTGCTTAGGTGCTGTGCTGAAGTCCTGTACATTACAAAAGAAAAAGGTACAAAGACAGGCTCTCCTGACAAATGCTTCCACTGATCATGTAACGTCTCCATTAAAGCATCACAGCTTTCCCCCCGTCTGCCCACTCATGTAACTCTATTTAAATTTATTGTACTGCTCATTGTCTATTCTGTATAAAATACAATGTCAATAGTGTTCACTGAAGCCCCGGACAGACTGGTGTTCTTACCAGAGAGTCACCGCTGCATCACAAACGTGTCTGCACTTCAAGCTGTTGGCATTCCCCTTGACCGCTCATTCGCTTCACCACGTGGCTGCAACAGTTGAAGCAGACAAACAAAAAACTCCACCTTTCATTTGAGCATTTTTTTCAACTGCTCACTATGAAAAGTGCTACTCTGCAGACTCTAGCAATCCATGTCTGTATAATGAGCTGCATGTGCTATGTGGGGGGGGGGGCAGTCGCTAGCTTTCCATCAGAGGAGAGGGGGTCGATGGATCAGGGTGATGAGGTCAAGAGGATGCCCTGGGGTGAAATGGGCCCAGGAAAGGGGTTCCCCCTACCCGGTTGCCATACCCAAGGGTTCCGCAATTGGTGGGCAAGCAACTGGATCTACCTCTTCTACCTATCCTTCTCGTGTGGTGTTACCCAATGACAAATCCATTAAAAATAAGACAGCAATTATTGCTAATCTTGCTGGAACAATGGATCTGGCTTGTACCACTGAAATCTGACTAGATGAAAATGCTGGTCCAGTTTTGGAGGCAGTGATTCCAGCTGGGTACTCGGTGATACATCATATGAGAAAGGATTGTAGTGGTGGTGGCGGGGGGGGGGTTCGTCATTAGTTTTAAGTTGGAGCTGGGCCTTGTGGACATGCTGGTGGGGGAGACCAAATCTTTCAAATGCTTGGTGGTTGCAGGTGTAGGATGCAGGATCCTTCTCATCTACCATCCTCCGGAGGATGGGAAGGAATTCCTGCGGGAAGTCATGGACTTCGTCATTGACCAGGTGCTGGAGTCCCCCAGGTGGATAATTTCAGGGAACTTCAATGCCTGGGTTGATGATGAACTCTCACAATTTTGTTAGGACTTCCTCCAGTTGATGAATTCATTGGGCCTCACACAGGTGATTACCACTGCAACACACTTTCGAGGGCATTCGTTGGACCTGGTCTTCCTAGTCGGCATGGAGGTCTTTAATCTTGTGGTGGAACCAGTTAGCTGGTCTGGCCACCATACCATAGGGTTCAGCTTCGAGGCACCCCTAATAGACCTGCCCCTATGGAGATGGTCCGGTATCACCCTTTGAGGGGTTTTGGCCCCAGATGGTCTAATTGAGGTACTGGACCTCTCATGTGTGACGAGTGCATGTGAAGAGCCGGGGGAGCTGGTGCTGGCCTATAATAAGGCAATAACTAACACCTTGACTCTATAGCTCCTGTCAGCATTTGGCCCCTTTCTTATCACCCAAAGACTCCATGGTTTGATGTGACTCTGAAGGAGATGAGGAGAAGGGGCCAAAGGTTGGAGCGATGCTGGTGGAAATCTGGCCTGTTAGATGATAGACTTACAGTGATAGAACATTTTAAGGGCTATCAATCAGAAATCTCCTGTAAGAAGGCAGAGTTCCTGTCCAGGGAGATTGCCACAGCAGGAAACAGACCAGCTCAGCTTTTCCGGACTGTGGACAGATTGTGCAATCCAACCTGCCTTCAGTCAGGGGAGCTTTTTCACAAACTAGATGTGATAAGTTTGATCATTTTTTGCTGATAAGATTGCCACTATCAGGTCGGGAATCCAGTCAGCATCCTCATATGAGCTTTGGGGTGATGGTCTTGAGGGTGCAAGCACCTAGAATGCCTGCTCCGACTTTGGCCAAATGGCGATCACGGATGTCGTGTGGGCCATCCAGGGACTACGTCCAATCTGCTGTAGTTTAGACCCGGGCCCTACACACCTCCTTGTGGGGTGTGTAGAAGTCATCGGCCTGCTGCTAGCTAGGATAGTCCAGTGCTCTCTGGAGACAGGAATTTCCCCGGAGTCCCTGAAGGAAGTGGTAGTGATACCGCTTCTGAAGAAGACCTCTCTAGACCCTGACTGCCTAGCAAACTACTGACCTGTCTCTAACTTGCCCTCTGTGGGCAAGGTTATTGAGAAGGTGGTGGCCGTACAACTGGAGGACCATTTAACATCTCACAATGTCAATGATCCTCTCCAGTTTGGTTTCCAGAAGAGACATAGCACCTAGACCGCCCTAGTTTGGGTACTAAATGATCTCCTGATGGTGAGGGATTGAGGGTGCCATTCCATCTTGGTGCTCCTCGATCTCTCTCTGTGGCATTTGACACTGTGGACCATTGGGTATTGTTGGAGCACCTGCCGGTATTGTGTGGACTGTCGGGAACAGTTCTCCATTGGTTTCGATTGTTCCTCGTGGGCAGGACTTAGAGAGTTGTATCAGAGATTTTTTCCTTGGCACCTCTCTCCCTGTCTTGTGGGGTACAGCAGGGCTCCATTTTATCCTCCATGTTGTTCACAGTGTTTATGCTGCCATTGGGGGACATTATTAGGTGCTATGGGCTGAGGCTTCACTGCTATGCAGATGACATTCAGCTCTACATGTCCTTTGTGCCCAATCAGGGTGGAGTAGTCTCAATTTTTAATAATTGCCTCTCGGAAATTCAGGACTGGATGAGTGCCAACTGGCTGAGGTTGAATCTGGACAAGACTGAGGTGTTGGTGGTTGAGACAGATTTCTATGGCATGGAGGTATAGGTGGTGGGTTTTCTGGACTCCAGCTCAGGACCACCCTGCTACCTATCTCAAATTGGGTGTGCAATGTGGGAGTTATACTTGATAGTGGTCTGTCACTAAAACATCTGGTGTCGGCCGTTGTCAAGACCTCATTTTGCCATCTGAGGAACATCGCCCAGATAAAACACCTGATTCTACCTGGCGATATGCCAGCTGTGGTTCACGCCTTTGTAACCTTGTGCCTTGATTACTGCAATGCCTTATAACTAGGGCTACTGGGGGTTGATATCCGCCAGCTGCAGCTAGTGCAGAATGTGGTGTCCAGGTTGTTGACTGGTTTATCAAGATCTAGACATGTCACACCTGTGCTCCGCTATTTGCACTGGCTGCCCGTAAATTGGCAGATCACCACCAGGGTTGGATTACTGATCTATAAGGCCTTCCACAGACAGGGATCCAGCTACTTGCAAGATCTTCTTGTTCCTTATCGCCCTCTTTGCCGACTCTGCTTCACCAATGAGGGATTGCTAGAGGTTCCCAGGGTTCATTTGAAGACATCAGGAGCATGCTTTTTGGCCTATGTGGCACCAACCCTGTGGAACTCTCTACCTCATTGGATAAGAGAGTGCCAGACCACTGAGAGGTTCAAATTACAGCTGCAAGCTTTTTTTTTTAACCAGGTGTTCCTCCCTGAAGATTTTATATATAAGATTTTATGCTAAGATGTACAGCGCTTTGATCTTTTTGTAATTACGCTATATAAATAGTGATAGATTGATTGAGTCTTAACATACTGTACAGCCTAATGTCATTACAGTATATCGGTATAGTCTAACTCTCGTTCACTCAGTTTTACAGCCCAATTAAAAAAAAAAATAATTAAGCACATTCTTCATATCCGTAATTTGCCTTCTCATTCCTACTCTACCCACTCCCTCTCTGCCTCCTCACTTTCTCTCTACCCACACTCTATCTCACCCAAATATCAAAGTCTTAAAAATAAATCCAACACATGGACACTGTATAAAAATGTATTTACTGATACCCTTCTGAACCTTTTTGCATATAATACAATGGAGGGTGGGTAGCCATGACAACCACTATAACAAAAATCAAACAAACCTACAGCTATGTAGGCCAGAGTAGAACAAAAGTCCTGAAGTACCAAAAAAAAAAAAAAAGCTCAGGCAGGCGGAGGGACTATTTTAGGTCAAAATACAACTGATCATTTTTTTTTTTTAGTATTTAAACCACACAATTTTAATATCAACTTCAATTTAAAATACAGAATCACATTTTATAAGTGCAATAAGACACTCTAGTGGTGTGCATTAGACACTTCTAACACACAGCTAGGGGCTGAAGGCACTCAGTCCATAGCCTTGTGCCTCACTATGCCCCTAGCCATGCATTAGAAGTGTCTAATGCACACCCTCTCATGTCTTATTGCTTACTTAGCTCAGAGGTTAAAGCACTGAAACAGTGTTCAAGGGGCCTGTGTTCAATTCCCAGTAGGTCCCATTATTTCTTTCTCCCTACAGTTTGCCTCTGAACTCTGCAAAGGAAAATGTTGTGTTGTCAACAGGATTCACAATATCAGCTACTCTGTGAATACCCAGAGCATTCCAGCCCTTGTCTTTTAATTGTTTACCTTGTATTCTAAAGTTCTTATTCTCCCATAATGGAAAAATACTGCATGGGGAAGGATATTTAAGGTTCAGAGTTTTGGCTATCTTTTTACATATCCAAATTGAGTGAAGAATTGTGGGATAACTTCAGCGTAATCCTGGAAGTGGGGAGTGTAAATAGTCTAGAATTCTGGAAATGCTCACCATGCTGTTTTCAGAATGAACCCATAAGGGTTGACTTGGGGATGCAGGGCAAAGAAACCACTTGGCGGACTATTTAAAGTAAATGCCCATGATAACCTGACTCCCAAAGAAGGATGAATCCCCAGGAGAATTTGGAGGCTATTAGTTTTTTATGCTGACTCTGTGTGGGTTCCCATCCCATAAAAACGTAGAGATTAAACTATCTAGATTTTTGCTCTGGCCCTGAGGAGGTCATTCAGAGCCTCCTATTCCATCTCATGGACCCTTCTTGTTGATTATTTTTAGATAGCCTTGAACATTATTGGACAGTTGTATCATATGGATTGCAAACCTTTATGAAATGATCAAATGTGTCCCAAATCCCATGCAGTATGGTTCCTCCCCATACATACACACAGTCATCTGCACATGGTTCAATCTATGCCATACTGTAAATATGAACTTAAAGGGGGAAACTCGTTTGATTTTTACCCATCCACCTACATGTGGATTTCACACCAGCTAAGCTGGACCTCGGTTACAAGCGCTGGTACAGACAAGGCCTCCAGACCCCACTGCAGCTGCTACAGGATGGGGGATACTCACATTTCAGCCACTCTGAAACCTACTGAACCTCCTGAACTTGACCTCTTTTGATATTTCCAGATGATGGCATACTTGTCATGCTTAGTGCACAGAACCCCCCCATTTACCGGTCAACCCTTACTAGTACTGTACCTCTGATCAACACCATAAAAGGAGTATTGGGAAGCCATTTGGGCTCCCAAATCTACCAGATAATACAAACAGAGGGCCCTCTGACACCACCCAAAGGCTTAGAAGCCTGGGATATGGAACCCTTTTTCCTCAAACAATAGAAAAAAAATCTGTCTTTCCATACACAGAGCGACAAGCTCGATGCTCTAGAGGGAATACAATTGGAAATGACTAATATGGTTCTTCCTTACCCCCGTACAGCAGGTGCACCAAGGCATAGCTTTGACACCTCATGCGGGAGGCAGTGCACTGAGCCTAGAGCCGCTCACTACCACATCATGTGGGCCTGTCCCATATTACAAATGTTTCAGAGAGAACTTGAGACACTATACAGATGATCTTCACCCCATGAACCAAACTCACAGACAATGTATTCTTATTCACCTACCCACACAAAGAGAAGGACCTGGAAAAAAGGTATCTAATGGCAATGCTAATGGTAGCAGCCAAAACAATGTATAAAAAACATGACTGACCAGAACCCCTCTAACCATGGAAGGATGGCACCAGGGACTGAGAGGGATTTATGACATGGAGACATTAACATCCTCCACCAGGCAACAGATAGAAAAGGGAACGAACAATGGGCTTGATGGATGGCATACATGTTGGACACGGACCCACTGTTTGTTCCTTAGGGGTTCTCAGAAAGGATGGACCAGAGCAAGGCAGAATATCAGAAAGCATAGTGACTTGAACACTCAATTATGGGTGGAGTAACCTCTAGAAAATAGTACCTATGCTTTATTTACTCACCTGTAAAATGTGATGTTTTTGCATACAGTGAAACTGCTGACACTGTATTATTGTGTGCTATTTGTTTCTTTGTTTAAAATACAAAAATCAAGAAACATTGATTATGGAAAAAAAAACCTGATCAAATGTACTACTTTTATGACCAAATTTTCAGTTTGGGCACCTCACTTTGATGCTTAGTTCTTGTGTTCATGTTTTTTTTCTGTTATACATATTGGGACTGGATTCAGTATCTCTCTGATCTTATTGTAATGAGTACTTACATTTACATGCAGGTACTGACTGTTTGAAAGTTCACATTTTTTTAATAAACTTGAAGTTTGAAAAAGAAATCTAGATTTTTAAAATACATGGAGGGAATAAATGTGGTTAAGTTATTGAGGGCATAGAACGTTTTTAGAGCCAATACTAATCCAGCTGATTTCTCCCCAGGGATACATTTAGTTTCCCCCATCTGTGTAAAGTGTGTTTTGCCTCAGCATACAGAGGGTTTAGATTGACTTCAACAATCTTCTTGACCAGGTTGAAGATACAAGTGCCTCAATAAGACAGTCCCTTTTTTGCCCATGGGAAATCAAACGATTATGAAATCCTGTGCTCCTCAGGTTTAGAATGAGTTAGCATAGAAACACAAAATTTGACAGCAGATAAGGACCGCTTGGCCCACCTAGTCTGCCCTTTTTCCCTCCTACCGTATCACTGCAGACTCTGCTTGATCTCTGGGGTATCCTCCCCCTTGTCTTTTCAGTAAGGTTCCCTTATGCCTATCCCATGCATTCTTGAACCCCGTTACAGTTTTTGGCCCCACCACTTCTGCTGAAAGGCTTTTTTAGGCATCCACCACCCTCTCTATGAAGAAGTACTTCCTCACATCTCCCCTGAGTCTACCACCCCTCCAACTTCATAGCTTGACTCCTAGTCCTTGAGCATCTTTTTTCTGAAAAATGCTTCCCTCTTGAACCTTATTTATACTTGTGAGGTATTTGAAAGTTTCTGTCATATCCCTCCCTCTCCCTCCATTCCTCCAGTGTATACATATTAAGGTTCTTCAGTCTTTCCTCATAGGGCTTTTGATGCAGACCCTGCACCATTTTGGTTGCCCTCCTCTGGACTGCCTCCATTCTTTCTATGTCCTTCTGGAGATGAGGTAGCCAGAACTGGACACAGTACTCCAGGTGAGGTCTCACCAGTGATCTATTCACAGGTAACACCACCTCCCTCTTTCTACTAGTGATCCCCCTCCCTATGCACTACAGCATCCCGCTAGCTCTCCTGACTGCCTTGCCACACTGCCTAGCCACCTTTAGGTCATAAGATATGATAACCTCCTGGTCCCTTTCCTGTTTGGTGGTTGTCAATACCTCTCCTCCCAATCTGTTCTCCACCCCTGGGTTTCTATGCCCCAAGTGCATGATTTTGCACTTCTTTGCATTGAAGCCCAGTTGCCATATACTTAACCACACCTCTAATTTCTTCAGATCCCTCTCTCCCCAGTGTCTATGCTGTTGTAGATTTTAGTGTCATTCGCGAACAGGCAGGCTTTTCCATCTAGCAGCCCCTCTGCAATGTTGCTAATAAAGACATTAAAGAGGGCTGGTCCTAGTACAGATCCCTGTGGTACCCCACTGGTCACTCCCCTGTCCTTGGAGTGAACTCCGTTTACCACTACCCTCTGTCTCTTATTCCTTAGTCAATTTCTTACCTGGTTTACCACCTTTGGTCCCACTCCTAGGCTACCCAGCTTGCTTACTAATCTCCTATGCGGAATGGTGTCGAAGGCCTTGCTAAACTCTAGGTAGGTCATATCCACCACTCTTCCCTGTTCCAATTCCCTGGGCACCCAGTCAAAAAAATCTATTAGATTTGTTTGACAAGATCTCCCCGCTGAGAATCCATGCTGTTTCAGTTCCTGTAGGCTACTGGATTCAAGGTATTCCATTATCTTTCCTTCAGTAGTGATGCCAATCATTTCCCCACACCCCCAAAATCAGGCTGACTGGCCTGTAGTTGCCAGCCTCTTCCCTACTACCACTTTTGTGAAGTGGGACTACATCTGCCCTCCTCCAGTTCCCCGGAGCCACTCCTGTCTCCAGTGAGAGGTTGAACAGGACTGTCAGAGGTGCAGCCAGCACCTCCCTGAGCTCCCTCAGCATCCTTGGATGGACCCTGATTGGCCCCATTGCCATGTCCACTTTCAGATTTGCAAGTTCCTTCAGGACTCTCTCCTCTGTAAATGGACTAGTGTCCACCTCCCTCCCTTCTATGCTTCTGTCTCTTTTCAGTGGCCCCTCCCTCCCTCCCCTTCTACTGTGAACACTGAACAAAAGTATTTGTTCAGGATGTCTCTTTTGTTCATCCCCCTCCACACAATTCTCCCCCTTCCCTTCTTAGTCTTATAATCCTTCCCTGGTTTTCTCTTTTCACTTAGATGCCTAAAAAAATGCCTTGCCCCCTTTCTTTACTTCTTGGGCTATTTTCTCCTCTATTTGCACCTTTGCACTCCTAACTGATTTTCCTGCCTCCCTCTGAAAAGCAGCGAACTAAAGCGGTGGGAGTCAGAGGACCAGTCCTACCCTACTCTGTGGTGCACTCGCAGTTGGTTAAGTGGCTGTGAAGGGACCTGGGCTTCGGTTCCTCACAGGAAGATTTCTGATAATAAATTTAAATTATATTTATTATAAAGTTAAGTCACTCAAGTCACTGCAGCAATGCTGAGCTGTCAAGTCTCATAATCAACTAATAATTAAGACTGACTAAATTCTCTGAAAAAAATAAATATATATTTTTTAAATTTCTTCTTGGGCTCAAAGCCAAGGCACCACCAACAACAGAAAAAATGCCCTTAAGCTAACTGTATTTCAGTTAGATTACTTCCCTTGTTCTTTGTTTCAGACAACAACTACATTACAAAAAGGAATCAAAATAAATTGCTACAAAACCTTCCTTACTCCCTAAAGCTGTTATTGTTTAAAGCACACTACACTGCAGGTTTTAATGTCATTTGTTTAGTACAGTATGCACACACACAGCGTGTGTGTGCGTGTGTGCGTGCGTGTGTGTGTGTGTGTGCGCGTGTGCGCACACTGTTGGGGCCTGCCTGCCTGCCTGTTTCTCTCAGCAAATGCTAAGAAGTCCTTTTATTCTCCCTTTCTTAAAGGCCTAATTTCCACCTTACAGTGTAAAGAAAATCAACCCTCTTTAGTTTGGGATTTAGAGAGGGAATAAAAAAATGTCGAGCTTTCTGATGTTTGTCTGGTTGGCAAGCATGAGGGAGGAAGTTGCCCATCTTCAGCCACACTGGACAGCAGTACAGGAACCTCCCCCATCCAGGGAGCACCAGAGCCACCACCACTACCTCAGAGGTTGCGAAGAAAGCACAGCAGTTGGACCACAGTGGGCTCAGGGAGGGTGAGGGTGGTGGAACAGAGGCACACCCAGTCAATTATACCACTCCACAATCCATACACCATTCTGATGGAGTATAGTTCCCCTATGGATGCATCCAGAGAGGAGACTAAGGAGGTTGTGGACAACTGTCACAAGGGAGCCCCACAGGAAGGAGGCTGAGGACACCACAGGGAAAGGAAGCAGCTCCTGGTGGGGACTCAATCATTAGGGGGATAGAACTGGGGGCAGCAGGGAAAACTGAAGTAAGGTGCTTGCCTGGTGCCATGGCTTGGAGGGACAGGAAGTGCATCCTCAGGATCACGAGAACAGCTGCACAGGAGTCTGATCTGGACATCGTTGTCCACTTAAGGACAAATGACTTGACTTAACATGAGATTAGAGCAGTGCAGGAGGAGTTTGTGGAGTTGGGGAGGGGCCTAAGGCACGTAGCACACACAGTATCCTTCTCGGAGGTGCTGCCTGTCTATGGCAAGGGTGAGGTGAGGGTACTTTGCACCATTCAGTTCAATGGATGGTTAAAAAAATGCTGCAGAGCACAGGGGTTTGGCTTCATTGGGGACTGGGGTTCCACCTGGAGGGATACCAGCCTATACTGGCAGGATGGTCTGCATCTGTCCAGGAAGGGAACAAGTCTTCTGGGCGGTTGGTTTAAATGCTTCGTTTACACTAGTCAAGGGGGAGGCACTGATAAGTAGCAGGGAATTCCCAGCCTCCCCCTACAAAACAGGGTACTAAATGAGGGAAAGACCAAGGTGCAAAGGTCAGTAGGGAGCAAGACGGGGTGAATGGAGAAAGCAAAGTCAATGAGGACAGGGATAGTGCTACAAGAGGTAAAGTCATCAAAAAATGGAGAGCAATGAGTACTAATGCCCATAGTCTGGGTAACAAGCTTCCTGAATTAGTGGCCTTGATGGAGGAGGAACATCTGGATATTGTGGCAGTCACAGAAACATAGCACACACAGAACCATGACTGGGACGTAAACATACCAGGATACACTATCTACAGGAGGGACAGGGAGGGTAAAAGAGGAGGAAGAGTAGCTCTCAACATAAGGGAAGAAATCAAAGCTACAGAACAAAAGGGTAAACAGGGAGGAGAGGAAGCACTGTGGGTCAATTTGGAGACAGGCAATGGCACCACAATCCGCACAGGGGTTGTATACAGACCCCCATCTCAGGGGGAAGACATGGACAAGGAAATGATAGGAAGTATCCTTAGAATGGCAGAAAAAGGGGAGACATTGCTGATGGGGGATCTGAATATGCCAGATGTTAATTGGAGTACATTTGCAGCAGCCACCTCTAAGAGTGGGGTCATTCTAATGCCCTATAGGGGGCATGCCTTAGACAACTAGTATTGGTACCCACTCGAGAGGGAGCTATCTTAGACCTGGTACTCTCAAATGGAGATGGCGAGAGGATCACAGATTTAGAAGTGGGTAGCCATCTGGGAACTAGTGACCATCGAACAGTATGGTTCACAATAAACACAGCAGTAGAGTCAAGCCATACAAAGGCAAAGGTACTGGACTTCAGGAGGGCTGACTTTGCCAGAATGGGTGAGTGCCTAAGGAATGCACTAGCAAATGGGCAGGAAGGAGGGGTGGAAGAACAATGGGGAATAATCAAAACTGCCATCACAGAGGCAACAAGCCTTTGTGTGAAGCAAATAAACAAAACAAAATGATGTAAGAAACCACTATGGTTCTCAAAGGAGGTGGCATGGAAGGTTAGGGAGAAAAAGAAAGCATTCAGGAAGTAGAAGGAATCACAGAAAGAGCAGGACAGAGAAGTGTATCAGTTAAAGCAAAAGGAAGCTGGGAAGGCCCAAACCAAGGAAAAGATAGCCAACACAGTTAAGAAGGGGGATAAAACCTTTTATAGGTACATCAGGGAGCAAAGGAAGACCAAGAGAGGGATTGTGAGGCTTAATAAAGGGGAGGAGGGGCGGGCAGAGGGTGACTGTGAAAAGGCAGAGATACTAAACAAATATCTTTGCTCAGTATTCACAAATGAAGAGGGAGAGGTACCTAAACCAAACAATTGAAACACTCTGAATACATAAGTTGATACCAGCCCATTTACAGAAGAAAGGGTTCTGAAAGAACTATTAAAACTGAAGGTGGACAAAGCAATGGGGCCTGATGGGATTCATCCCAGAATTCTGAAAGAACTAAGGGTAGAACTAGTGACACCACTGACTACCCTCTTTAACAAATCATGGGAGGATGGGGTGGTACCTGAGGACTGGAGGAGGGCTGATGTGATTCCACTTCACAAAAGTGGGAGTAGGGCAGAATTAGGCAACTACAGACCTGTTAGTTTAACCTCAGTGATAGGGAAAATGATGGAATCACTTCTGAAGGAAAGAACTGTCGAGTACCTAGAGGCCAGAGGGGTACAGGACCCAGGGCAGCGTGGATTCATAACGGGAAGGTCATGTCAGATGAATCAAATTGATTTCTTTGGCTGGGTGACCAAAGTAGTAGATCAGGGAGGGGCTGTGGACATAGCCTACCAAGACTTTAGCAAGGCATTTGACACAGTCCCACGCAAAAGATTAATATACATGTTAGCCAGCCTGGGCATGGGTCCCAAGATGGTAGCCTGGGTAAAGAATTGGCTGGAGAACAGGAAACAGAGGGTAATAGTAAATGGAGTCCACTCTGAAGAAAGGGGGGTTACTAGTGGGGTACCGCAGGGTTCAGTACTTGGACCGGTCCTCTTCAATGTTTTTATAAGCGACATTGCAGAGGGACTGGAAGGAAAAGTATGTCTCTTTGCAGACTACACAAAGATCTGCAACAGAGTTGATACACAAGGTGGGGTGGAAAGGATGAGAAGGGACTTGGCAAGGTTGGAGGAATGGTCATAGGTATGGCAGCTTAGATTCAATGCTAAGAAGGGCAGGGTAATGCACCTGGGAAACAAAAACCCAGGGGAAGAGTACACAATGGGGTGTGAGATACTAACAACAATAAAAATGGAAAGGGACCTGGGGGTAGTCATATCAGATGACCTAAAGGTGGGCAAGTGTAGCCCCCCTGTTACCCAGGGTTACTAGAATTCCAGTAAGACCTAGTGGTAGGCAGGGAAGGCAGCTTGTGAAACTCCAGTTAAATGGACTTCACACTGCCTCAGTCTGTTCTCAGTCTCAGCTGAGACTGAGGGATGACATCATTATGGAACTTTCACAGCTGCATAAGCCGCACTGGAATGTTGCAGTTGGAGGTTAGTGTAGAACATTGGGGATTTTGAATTCAGTCTGTGTGCAGTCTGAGAGAGAGAGACAGTAGTACAGCTCAGTGTGTGCAGGCTCTCAGAGCTTTAAGCTCTGTTTTAGAGCTACTTTTGGAAGGTGTGTGTTTCCACCTGAAGAGGAACACAGGAGCTGGTAATTGAAGTGGTGGAGACCGCTTTCAATGGTTCAGCAGCCCCATCCCTGAGGGGAAGGGAGTGGGGGAAGGTTTTTGTCTGTTTTCCAGAGGCAACCCTCCTGAGTCCGGCTAAGGGAAAGAAGCTGCCTATTCAAGTTGTGCTGAAGCACCAGAAGCTCTGAGAGAGAAATTCCTTGTGGAGGAAATGCCTGTGGGGCACCTGCAACCAAAGGGTGAGTTCGCTCTGAAAAAGGGCCAAATGTTTTTCACCTGAACAGAAAGAAACTAAAGGGACTGTTATTGTGGGGTCAGGAAAAGACAGCCAAGTACAGTTGGAAAGTGGGGATTGGACTGCTTAATCTGTGGGATGTCTAGAGTAATGGACTTTGCCACTTAATTCAAGTATGTTCAAGTCCAGCAGAAAGAGTGAAGGAAATTGGTGACTGGACTGCTTAACTCAGTGGGGGGTCTAGAGTAATGGACAATGCCACTTAAAAGTATGTTCAAGTCCAGCACAAATGGGAAGCAAGACAAGTAGCTGGAATGTGAAATACATTTAGCAAGAATCTATATTGCAGAGTTTTACAGGATGAGGTGTTTACTGTCCAGAGAAATGGCCGGGTATGAATTGTGGGAATGAGAGGTGTGAGACCCCCCATCAATAGTAACCAAATTCACCTTTACGGATTTGCTCTGAGACACCTTTTGCTTTCCCTCGGGTACTTGGCCAGTGCCTGAGGAAAGTACCCAGACGTGGGATTGAAAGGAAGTTTCCCTGGTGGAGCCATGGTGCTCTTAGGTGGTTTAGGGAGCCACCAGAAAATGTTTGCATGGAGTATGGAAGGTGTCCAAGTGGCTGGCAAGGGAGCTGAGCCAGGGAAATCCCAGAACAGTGTACAAGGTCGGGTTGTGTAACCCAAAGCAGCGTGCAAGTCCGGGCTGTGTGCCCAGTGGGTTCTGAGCCTGAGGGCTAAAGTGATGAGGATGTGTTCTGGTCTCTTTTAATCTGCATTACCAGAAGTGTAGCCCTGTGGGGGTCCATCTATGCTTTGTTATTCTGTTTTGGATGTGAATAAAAGCCACACTTTAGAATCCCACTTCTGGTATTGGACATTACAGTTATTGCTTCCTGTGTTTGGAATTACTTAGGTGCCCCTGTGCAGAGTAGCCAAACCTAGCCTTTGTGCCAAGTGACCTATTACTCCCCGAACCCAGCCCACCTGGTATTGCTGTCAGATGGCAACGGCAGACCCTGGGTTACGCAAGCAATGTGAGAGGGCAGTAAGGAGGGCTGGGGGGATACTGGGATGCATAGGGAGAAGCATCACCACTAGAAAACAGGAAGTTGTTATCCCTCTGTACAGATAGCTGGTGAGACCCCATCTGGAGTACTGCATGCAGTTCTGGAGACCCAATCTCTACAAAGACATAAAACAGGATGGAGGCAGTCCAGAAGAGGGCAACTAAAATGGTGCAGGCTCTGCACTGGAAAACATATGAAGAGAGAATTAAGGAGCTTAATATGTATAGTCTCGAGGAAAGGAGGGAGGGGGGACATGATAGAAACTTTCAAGTACCTCAGGGCAATCAACAAAGTCCAAGAGGGTAGCATCTTTAAGAAAGAGAGGTGTGCAAGAACAAGGGGGCACAATTTGAAGATGGGGGGGCAGCTCAGAGGTAATGTAAGGAAGTATTTTTTCACAGAAAGGGTTGTGGATGCATGGAACGGCCTTCCGGAGGAGGTTGTGGAGTCAAAAACAGTGGTGGAATTCAAGCATGCATGGGACAGTCATAAGGCAATTCTAGGGGGTAGGGGTAGGAAGAAGTAGTCTGTTGGTTAACTAGGATCTGCAGCTTATCCATTAGGTAGGAAAATGGGCAGACTGGGTGGGCCAAGCGGTCCTTATCTGCTGTCAAATTCTATGTTTCTATGTTTCTCTATGTTCTATATCTTAGGGATCACTAGGGCAGCAGGAAGGAAGGGGCAGGAAGAATGGGGAGCTGTATGTCATTCTCCACCTGAGGACAAATGATCCATCTAGGGACTATATATATATATATATGGCAAAAAACTCCATTTAATGCATCAGTTAGGGTAGTTCCACAGCGACAAAAGCGAGGAAATTCGGTGTTAGGGTTGAAAACCCTAACTGCACATTCCCCCTCCACCACCATCACACACACACACACACACACACACACACACACACATACATGCAAGTAGGGGGAAGGACCAAGGCAACACAACCAATCACACACATCCAGCAGGTGTATACCTGTGTTACTGCAGGAAGTGGAGAAACACAACTTCAGATATCAAACATTATTTACAAATTGCTCTTCGAAGTTAGCTCACATAAAGGTGAACCAAGCTGGCAGTAGCGAAAATAATGTACCTCGCTGCCTTTTCAATATATGGGCGGCAAAAGGTGTGATGGGTGCTGCACTGTTAGTCTATGACAAATTGCTCAATTTTGGAACAGTGTAACTTTGTAATCCTTAAGTATTTTAGCACAATAGCAGGAAAAAGCACATCTGTGGGACCAGGTCTTGCCATCCTGCACATTTTAGGCCAAAGGACCAACCGTTTGCTTACAGGCTGATGGCAAAGATGTGCAGTCATTAGGCGTATATGTTCATAAAAAACTTTCACAAACACGAAAGTGTCAAAGCACAACACTTTCGCATTTGCGAAAGTGATTTTCGAAAGTATTTCAGGGATTGTGCAAAATCGTGTTTTGGATCTTGCAAACCCCAAAATACCATATGTGTAGTGTGTGTTATGTGCTGGTGGCAGCGTGTGGCCCAAGATATCTAGCTGTCTGTAGTGATATGTGTTTAGTGGTGCATGGAATGTCCGGGATGAGAGTTAGCAGTGACGACTCCATGCGACAGCCCAATGGGAGCATGGATGTGTGGTTTTGTGGTTTACATAGTTGTATGTTATTCCTGTTACCTGCTGGTAGTTGTGTGTGATTGGCTGTGTTTCCTTGGTCCTTCCCCTACTTACATGTATGTGTGTGTGTGTGTGGTAGTAGGGGGGGAATGCGCAGTTAGGGTTTTCGACCCTAACACCGAATTTCCTCGCTTTTGTCGCTGTGGAACAACCCTAACTGATACATTAAATGGAGTTTTTTGCTATGAATGTCCCTTCTTTTTGAGAATGTGCACTATAAATAGTGAATGGAATGTGGTGGTGGGAGCGCGGGGCCCACCATATGATTTTTTTTGTCACTTTGCTGCGCAAAAACTGTATGACCAAGTGAAATAAAAATTGGGTACTCAAACATAAATGCAAAGGGTAATGGCTACGACAACGCAGAAGGAAACAGTAATGCAATTGACGATGGAAATGGTACTGAAAACACAAACACTAAGGCTAACAGAAATGCAAACGTTAACGAACACACAAACAGTAACGCAACTGGAAATGGAAACGGTTACGGTAACACCAACGATGATGCCAAATGGAACAGATCCAGAAGCAAATGATTTGATACCTTTTAATGGACCAACATAGATGTAACAACAAGAACAAAGTGCTCTAGCTTTTGGACCAACCAGTCCTTCTTCAGAAGCTAATGGCAGTTGTTTAGAAAGTACAGTACTTACAACAGCTAGATCATGCAGAAAAGCACAGAAAAAAAATCCCCATTGGTTTAAAATACTGATTTAAAAAATACAGAAGATGATGTCAGAGAAGTTTAACAGTACCGTACTGCCTTCAGCCAGGAGGGACCCTGGGTCAAAGGTGCTTGGTGGAACACACATACAAAGAATCCTACTGCGTATAAATTTAATTGACATAAGATAACAGTGCTGAAGCAGATGACTCCTAAATCAAGCTATGAGTGTCACAGTTTGTATAAGGATGTGATTACTGAAAGGCAACCCCCACCCAGATTAAAGACAAACTAAGATTGTTTTAGGGCTCATGAAGTTTCAGTGTCTGCATTATAGACAAGAATTTACCAGTAAAGTTGTCTTAAAAACATCAGTGCACACTGTGTGATGTGTAAAACCTAGCTGGACCTGTCACCCAGCTGTACTCTCAAGCTAGATATAAGGCCCAAGAAATTTCAAAAACCTCTAGTGTAGTGACAGGACTATATAAATGATAATTTAAATATAAATTGACAATATTAGTGTCAAACAAAAAGCTAGTCAAGGAACCTCAAGGAATTAAGACCATGTAGCCTGATATGTACTGATGTCAATATACACTGAGAATGTAACAACTTGATGTACCACAAGTGTCTAAGGAATCTGAAAAAGAGATAAAAATGTAATTTCTCTCCTCCTCCTCCTCTTCATACAAACAATACACCCTACCCCACCCCACATCACCATAATGTGGGTGGAGGAGATCCATAGCTTTAAGGAGATGTCGTCTCTCTCTCTCTCCCCTCTCTCTCTCTCTCTCTCTCCCACAGACACACACACACACACACACACACACACACACACACACACACACACTCTCACCTAGGGAACCCTTATTCACTTCAGTCACTGCAATTGTTATCCAAAGGAATTCAACTTGTCATGAAATCCTAAGTAAAAGGGCTCATGTCTCCTAATACCTACAGAGCAAAAATGTGACACTATTTAATCACACTACTATCTGCATAGTAACATTTCCAAGGATTCTGGATAGAACTACCATGAAATAAACCTGCCACCCTCCCCAGGATAAGGTAACTAGAAGTAAATATACAGTATGTGTGTAAGACCAGAGGTCTAACATACCTACATATCCACAAATTACTACAATATTAGCCTAATGTAAAAATATCTGTCCAGGACCCCCATGCAAATGAGATCACACACCCCAATATGTACAGAGTTAAAAAAATTATATGTGACAGTATATGATAGCACTCCTGTATGTACAGTAGCAGGCTAGGTAATCTGAATATGGTGCAATGGAATCAATCCCACCCCCAGGCAAAGATAAAAAGTAAGCAGGAATTAAAATTCATTATGTGTGTAAAGTAAGAATAGTAACACACTATAACTCCATATATCTAAATAGAGGCCTACCTCAATGTGACAGCAAGCCCCACATCTGCTATATCACATACCTCACAACACATACCCACACACATACATACACACACACACGCACCCACATCCCACACATGCAGAAGTCCTATAATATGTCAGTCTGAAGAAGAAGAGGTCTGTGGATGTCAGTTTCTGTAGTGTCCCATAAAACCAAGATCAACGTTCATCCCATCTGCTACCATATTGAGATATAAAGTAAGTTTAATCTCAAAAGCTCGTCTCTGGTGTGTGTTTTTGAGATTTCCTTTTAAGACCATTACTGACATATCTGCGATTGAGTGGTCAGGCTGGGAGAAGTGGTGCCCCACTGGTTTTTCAGTCTTCATTGCTGTAATAGTATGTCTGTGTGAGTTCATCCTAGTGTGGAGATGTTGGTGTGTCTCTCCAACATAACCTGTTTGTGGACATCTCTTGCACTGAATGAAATAAACAACATGTCGTGATGTGCATGTATAATTCCCATGCACCAGGAATTGTCTGTTTTGTGATGTAACCACACAGTCTGATGTAGAAATGAGCTCACAAGTCTTACAGGGGCGTTGATTGCAGGGTCATGTGCCATTGTGTGACATGGTATTCTGTTCTGGTGAAAGTTTGCTCCTAATAATTAGGCTGGCTAAATTTGGTGGTTGTTTAAAAGATAGTAGTGGGAGTTCCTTAAAAATACAATTAAGGGTTTTATCCTCACTAAATATTGGGTGGAGGTCTTTAATAATCTTATGCAGATGTTCAAGGTCTGGATGATATGTGACTACCAAGGGTATTCTGTCTGTAGCTATCTTTTCTTTATATTGAAGTAGTTGTTGTCTTGGTACTTGCGTTGCTCATTCTGTTATCCTGTCAATTTCCCTGGAAGAGTGTCCCTGCTCAATAAAGGTGTTTTTCAACATAGCCAAATGTGTATCTCTGTCATCCTCATTTAAACAAATACGGTGACATCAGAGTGGTTAACTGTATATGACAGATTTTTTGTGCGGTTTGGATGATTACTTTTCTTGTGTAGGTATCTCTGTCTGTCTGTTGGCTTCCTGTAAATACATGTATGTAAGGTTCCATCCTTAATGGTGACTGTGGTGTCCAGAAAGTTAACCTTGGTGGTAGAGTACTCCAGGGTAAGCTTTATGGTAGGGTGGAGATTATTAAGTTTGTGATGAAAATCTTTGAGTGTATCTGTGCCCTCTGTCCAGATGATAAACAAATTATCAATGTAACGGAAATAAGCTAGTGGTTTGTGGGGATACTGCCTTAAAAAATCCTCCTCCAAGTCAGCCATAAAGAGGTTAGCATACTGTGGAGCCATTTTGGTGCCCATTGCTGTTCCCATAGTTTGAACATAATGTTTACCATTGAAGTTGAAATTGTTATGTGTCAAAATGAATTCCATAAGTTCCCCCACCACTCCAGGGTTGATGTTTTGTTCCTGTCCTTTCTCATGTATGTATTTAAGGCATGCTGCAATGCCATCTGTGTGTGGAATATTAGTGTAGAAGGATGTTACATCCATTGTCACTAAAATGGTATCAGGTGGTAAATCCTTATAACCAGAAAGCACACGCAAAAAGTGTATAGTGTCTTGGATATAACTGTCTCTTTCCATAACCAGCGGTTTCAAAATGGTTTCTACAAACCCTGAGATCCCCTCAGTCAAGGTACCATTACCAGAGACTATGGGTCTTCCCGGATTGCCAGGTTTATGTATTTTTGGCAGCATGTAGAATGTTCCTGGCCTGGGTTCAGCAGGGATGAGGTCAGTCAGTTTTTCTCGGACATGGTCTGGAAAAGTTCTAATTAAGCCACGTAGTTCATCTTTATATCTTGTAGTGGGGTCACTCTCTAGTTCTCTGTAATATGTAAGATCTGTTAGCTGTCTATTAGCTTCATTAATATAATCCCCTCTGTTTAAAATCACCACTGCAGAGCCTTTATCAGCTTTTTTGATGACAATGTTGTGGTTTGATTTCAGTGTCCCTATAGCTCTCCGTTCCAGTGGAGAAAGGTTATAATGGGTCTGTTTTTGCCTAGTAAGGATCTGACCACTGACTTGTTGGCGGAAACAATTAATGTAATTGTCTAGTTTTTTGTTACGCCCACTTGAGGGGGTAAATTCAGATTTGTTTTTCTTATCCATTACATTATTGCTGTTTGCACTGTCTTCACTACCAGTAACTTCTTCCTTGCCATGAAAGAATTCTTTAAGTCTCAATCTATAGAAGTATTCCTCCAGTTCACCACAAAACTGTATGTTATCCAGTGGTTTTGTTAGGCAGAAAGTGAGGCCCTTTGAAAGTACATTCAGTTCTCCAGTAGTCAGTGTGTGGTTGAACAAATTAACAACTGAAAGGTGCCCATCTGTATTGTGTTGTTGTTCAGTGACTCCATTATGTTCTTCATGGTTGTTAGGAAGTATGGTATGTTGAAGGGCATCTAATTTCCTATTTTTTATAAGCAAGGTTTTTCTTAAGGTCCTTTGGTAGTTAATGTGTCTCTCTCGCAAGATGTCCTGAATAGGTTCCCCAAACATCCTTTCCAGAGTGGTAACAATTTCAGCAAACTCTTTGTTAAGAACAACTTTTTTGGCATATGCCATGTGAATCCTGTGATTTCTCAGTTTCTCAGAGGTCCTATGACAAAGTTGTTCTGCATATGTAGAATTGTTTGTATTTCTTAATGGATTCCAAATAGTAAGACCTTTAGGGATTATGTTTCTTCTCTTGCACTGGGTTAGAAAATAGATGTCACTGTCTAGCTGTGCCAATTTCTTCTTGATGTTATGTAACTGCCATATTCTACAGCGAATTCCAGTATCTTCCATGTTGAAATCTAGATTTAGGAGTTGCCGTATTGGTCCTTGCAAGAATAGATCCAGAAGCAAATGATTTGATACCTTTTAATGGACCAACATAGATGTAACAACAAGAACAAAGTGCTCTAGCTTTCGGACCAACCAGTTCTTCTTCAGAAGCTAATGGCAGTTGTTTAGAAAATACAATACTTATAACAGCTAGCTCATGCAGAAAAAAACAGAAAAAAATCCTCATTGGTTTAAAATGCTCATTTAAAAAATACAGAAGATGATGTCAGAGAAGTTTAACAGTACCATACTGCCTTCAGCCAGGAGGGACCCTGGGTCAAAGGTGCTTGGTGGAACACACATACAAAGAATCCTATGGCATATAAATTTAATTGACGTAAGATAACACTGCTGAAGCAGATGACTCCTAAATCAAGCTATGAGTGTCACAGTTTGTATAAGGATGTGATTACAGAAACAGAAGTGCAAACGCAAGTGCGTACACAAACATAAATCATAACACACACGGTCACAGTAACACATTTGGAAACACTGATGCTTGTGGTAACACCAACGACGATGCCAAAGGAAACAGAAACGGAAATGTAAATGTAAACGGAAGCGCGTACGCAAATGCAAATGGTAATCCACATGGTGATGCAAAAGGAAACACAAAAACAGTAATGGAAACGCAAATGGTAACAGTAATGCAAACGCAAGTGCAAATGCAAACACAAAGGGCAATGCACATGGTGACAGAAACGGAAACGCTAACGCAAACAGTAACGGAAACGCAAGTGGAAACGCTGACTGTAACCCTGTTTTTCCCAAAAAGGTGCATTCAGAAGCACAGTGAATACAAAGAATGTATGCATAATAATGGACCTCGGAGCAGAAAATGAACACTTGGGCCCCCGGATATTCAGACTGTGCCAGGCTGTGGCGCAAGCCTGGGTGCAGCGCAACTTGGCTGCGCAGGGGCGTTGACAGGGTGATATTCAACGGAGCTGCAGCATGGCACAGCATCACTGAATGTCACACCCTGGCGACCTGCAGTGCGCATGGCGCAGTGGCACTGCGCCAGTGCAAGTGGCCAGAGTGGAGCAGCAGGATGCGCTACCACAAGTTCCGCAAGTCACTGGACCACCAGGGTTATTGGACCTCTCCATATTTATTACATATGCCCACAATCGGGCTGTGAGCGGTCCACTGGACCACCAGGGATATTGGACTGCTTTTAAGTTAACATATGCCCGTGATCGGGCTGTAAGCTGTCCACTGGACCACCAGGGATATTGGAATTTTACATTGTAACTTTTGCCCGTGATCGGGCTGAAAGCGGTCCACTGGACCACCAGGGATATTGAACTTTTACATTCTAACTTATGCCTGTGATCGGGCTGAAAGCGGTCCACTGGATCACCAGGGATATTGGACTTTTACATTATAACTTATGCCCATGATTGGGCTGAAAGCGGTCCACTGGACCACCAGGGATATTGGACTTTTACATTATAACTTACGTCCGTGATCGGGCTGCAAGTAGTCCACTGGACCACCAGGGATGTGGGATGTTTATATACTTCTACATATGCCCATGATCGGGCATGGGGGGGCACCGCCATGTAGGTGCAGCCGGAGCTCGGGTGGCCACCCACAGGTGGCAGCTGCTGTGTTGCACCCTGCAATACTGCAGCTCACCTGTGGGTGGCCAGCCATTGTTCCTTTCTTTTTTGGCTCACCTGTGTGCAGCGCAAGTAGGGGTTGCACATGCATGGGCTCAGCACATCCCAGGCTGAACATCGGGATTGCGGAGTACGCATGGGCCGCCCCCCACCTTGCAAAGCATATACATTACTGATGCACTCAGGCGATCGATTTGTGCCAGGCACAATCCTATTTGAATATCGCGTCACGCAACCTTCTGAATATCCGGCCTTGGAATACTAAATTGCTTATATCTCAGGAACTATACGACGTAGAAAAAAAATTAAAATGTCATATTATTTATGACTTTCCTGGCTAGTTTTGGACTTAGCCCCCTAGTGGGGGATACGCATTTTTCTAATGAAAAGTCCGTATCTTGAAGTGTTTTCGAAATACAGGCCAAAAAAGGCGCGGCAGATGCCATAATGTTAGCCTATGGGAAAAATTGTCAACTTCGGAGTGATGTAACTTTGCAGCCCTCTAATATTTGGTCACTAAACCACCAAAAGGCACATCTGTGGGATCTTAGCTTTCTTCTCTCCCAATTTCAGCCCAAAAGACCAAACTGTTATTTTGCAGCAGGGTGGCAAAGGTTTCCTATTCTTTTGGGCATAGTGTCGCAAAATAGTGTTGTGATTTGCGACATTTTCACAAAACAAAATCACGAAAGTGTCGAATGTGCGGCACTACTGTTTACAAAATTTCAAAACATATTTTTGGGGTGTTTAACCCCCAAAAAGACATGGCTAGCATCCTCAGGACTCGATTAGTGAACGCAGCAAGAATTGTGTCCCTAGAGGGTCCCAAATTTAAATGCCAAGCATTTCTGTGGCCACTAACTGAAAACAAGATGGCGGATTTGCGACACTACAGGGGTCATTTGCGACATCCCATTGACTATAATGGGAAACTTGTTTTTTGAATAACTTTTGGACCATTTAATATTTTTTCATGAAATCTTTGAAAGGCACATCAGGGACCCCCAGCTGCATGTTCCCTGAAGGTTTCAGACTGGTCGCGCAGACCGTGTGACCTGTAGGTGTGAGCAAATAACACGCAGAAATGTGTAATGACCACATTCTACGGTGCTATGTAGCTCCACAATTGTATATCTGACCGTTACGGAACTTGGAAGATCCAGAGATCTATGGTACCGCTCTGTGCATGCCACATTTCAGGCAAATCCGTCATATGGTGGCAAAGTTATTAAGCTGCCAAATTTCAGAGTTTAACCTTAAATAGGGTACTCAACCCTAACTATAGTAGCACTACCGTGCCACTATAATATATATTTATGCAATAGGCATGTATGAATAAACAGTTAAATAAATTCATTTATTCTCACTGGTGTTAAATAAACGGTGGTTCTAACATTTATTTAACACCTTAACATCAATCAACCACCGTTCATTTAAGACCTTGCCATCAATCACCCCCCCTCCTGCCAGCACTACTTGCAATTACTTTCATTTTCTTTATACCCCCCAACTTGTCCCCTCAGCAACACCCTCTGTAGCTGTTTATATATTGGCAGCATAAAGAAGCCATCACTTCAGCAAACCCACTTTATTCAGAAAATTGTTTCCTTTTAGAAACATAGAAACATAGAACTTAATGACAGACAAGGACATACTAGCCACCAGTCCGCATACCCTCCACCCAACAGATAAGCTGCAGATCCTAGTTAACCAACAACTTCCTCCTACCCCCACTAGGACGCCTTATGCCTGTCCCATGCATTCTTGAAGTCCCTCACTGTTCTTGACTCCACGACCTCCTCAGGAGGCTGTTCCATCATCCACAACCCTCTCAGTGAAAAATACTTCCTCACATTACCTCTGAGCCGTTCCCCTCTCCCAATTGTGCCCCTTGTTCTTGCACATCTCTTTTCTGGAAGATGCTACCCTCTTGGACTTTGTTAATTCCCTTGAGGTACTTAAAGTTTCTATCATGTCCCCTCTCTCCCTTCTTTCTTCAAGAGTATACATATTAAGCTCCTTTAGTCTTTCTTCGTATGTCTTCTGGTGCAGACCCTGGACCATTTTGGTTGCCCTCCTCTGGACAGCCTCCACTCTGTCTATGTCTTTGCGGAGATGGGGTCTCCAGAACTGCACACAGTACTCTAGATGGGGTCTCACCAACTGTCTGTACAGAGGGATAACAACTTCCTGTTTTCTACTATTGATGCCTCTTCCTATGCATCCCAGTATCCCCCAGCCTTCCTTACTGCCTTCTCACATTGCTTGCCCACCTTTAGGTCATCTGATATAATTACCCCCAGGTCCCTTTCTATTTTTACTGTTGTCAGTATCTCACCCCCCATTGTGTACGCTTCCCTGGGTTTTGTTTCCCATGTGCATTACCTTGCACTTCTTTGCATTGAATCTGAGCTGCCATACATTTGACCATTCTTCCAACCTTGCCAAGTCCCTTCTCATCCTTTCCACTCCATCTTGTGTATCAACCCTGTTGCAGATCTTTGTATCATCTGCAAAGAGACATACTTTTCCTTCCAGTTCCTCTGCAATGTCACTTATGAAGACATTAAAAAGGACCGGTCCCAGTACTGAACCCTGCGGTACCCCACTAGTAACCCTCCTTTCTTCACTGTGTACTCCATTTACTACTACCCTTTGCGTCCTGTTGTCTAGCCAATTTTTTATCCAGGCTACCACCTTGGGACCCACTCCAAGGCTGGCTATCTTGTGTATTAATCTTTTGTGTGGGACTGTATCAAATGCCTTGCTAAAATCTAGGTAGGCCATGTCCACAGCCCCTCCCTGGTCTACTACTTTGGTCACCCAGTCAAAGAAATCTATTAGATTCATCAATATGACCTTCCCATTGTGAATCCATGCTGCCTTGGGTCCCGTGCCCCACTGGCCTCTAGGTACTCAACAATTCTTTCCTTCAGAAGTGATTCCATCATTTTCCCTACCACTGAGGTCAAACTAACTGGTCTGTAGTTTCCTGCCTCTGTCCTGCTCCTACTTTTGTGAAGAGGAATCACATCTGCCCTCCTCTAGTCCTCGGGTACCACCCCATCCTCCCATGATTTGTTAAACAGAGTAGTCAGCGGTGTCACTAGTTCTACCCTTAGTTCTTTTAGAATTCTTGGGTGAATCCCATCAGGCCCCATTGCTTTGTCCACCTTCAATTTTATTAGTTCTTTCAGAACCCTTTCTTCTGTAAATGGACTGGTATTGACCCCCATCTTCAGAGTGTTTCTCTTGTTTGGTTTAGGTAACTCCCCTTCCTCTTCCTTTGTGAATACTGAGCAGAAATATTCGTTCAGTATCCCTGCTTTTCACTTTCACCCTCTACCACATTCCTCCCTTTATTAAGCTTCAGTATCCCTCCTTTGGTCTTTCTTCACTCCTAATGTACCTATAAAGGTCTTATCCCTTCTTAACAGAATTGGCTATCCTTTCCTTGCTTTGGGCCTTTGCTATTCTGACTGCCTTCCCACCTCTTTCTGCTTTAACTGATAAAGTTCTCTGTCCTGCTCCTTCTGTGTTTCCTATATTTCCTGAATGCTGTCCTTTTCTCCTTAACCTTCCTGCCACCTCTTTTGAGAACCATAGCGTTTTTCCTTCGTTTGTGTTTTATTGATTTGCTTTACACAAAGGCTTGTTGCCTCTGTGATGGCTGTTTGATCACTCCCATTGTTCCTCCATCCCTCCTTCTTGTCTGTTTGCTAGTGCTTTTCTGAGGCACTCTCTCATTTCCAAAGTCAGCCCTCCTAAAGTCCAGTACTCTTGCTTTTGTATGGCTTGATTGTATGGCTGTGTTTATCGTGAACCACACTGTTTGGTGGTCGCTTGTTTCCAGATGGCTACCCACTTCTAAATCTGAGATTCTTTCTCCATCCCCATTTGAGAGGACCAGGTCTAAGATTGCTCCCTCCCGAGTGGGTTCCAATACTAGCTGTCTGAGGCATGCCCCCTGTAGGGCATCAAGAATGACCCTGCTCTTGGATGTGCCTGCAGCAAAGGTGCTCCAGTTAACATCTGGCATATTCAGGTCCCCCATCAACAATATCTCCCCTTTTTCTGCCATTCTAAGAAAGCCTTCTATCATTTCCTTGTCCATTTCCTCCCCTTGAGATGGGGGTCTGTATACAACCCCTATACGGATTGTGGTGCCATTTCCTGTCTCCAGGGTGACCCAAAGTGCCTCATCTGCTCCCTGTTTACTCTTTAGTTCTGTTGCTTTGATCCCTTCCTTTACATAGAGAGCTACTCCTCCTCCTCTATTACCCTCCCTGTCCCTCCTGTAGATTGTGTATCCTGGTATGTTGACATCCCAGTCATGGTTCTCTGTGTACCATGTTTCTGTGACTGCCACAATATCCAGGCAACCCTCTTCCATCAAGGCCACTAGTTCAGGGAGCTAGTTACACAGACTATGGGCATTGGTACTCATCACCCTCCACTTTTTGATAGCTTTACCCCTTTTAGCCCCATTTCTGTCCTTACTGCCTTTGCATTTTTTTACATTTAAATCTGTTCTGCTCCCTAATAACTTTTGTACCTTGGTGTTTACCTCACTAATCACCATGTGTTGTGGGGGGAGGCTGGGATTTCCCTGCTCCTTTTCAGTGCCTCCGCCCTTGGCTAGTTTAAATGCTTGCCAAAAAAGTATTTAAACCTCTCACCTAGGATCCTGGTTCCACCCCTGGACAGATGCAGACCATCGCACCAGTATAGGTCTCCATCCCTCCGGGTGGCTCCCCAGTCCCCAATGAAGCCAAAACCCTGAGCTCCACACCAGTTTTTCAACCACTCATTGAATTCCCTGGTGAGAAGTGCCCTAGCATCTCCCTTGCCTTAGACAGGCAGCACCTCCGAGAAGGTTACCGTATGCGCTACTTGTCTAAGGCCCCTTCCCAACTCTACAAACTCCTCTTGTACTGCTCTTATCCCATTCCTAGCCAGGTCATTTGTCCCTAGGTGGACAATGACATCCAGCTCCCTCCCTCATGCAGCTCCTCCCATGATCCTGAGGATTCGCTTCCTGTCCCTCCAAGCCGTGGCGCCAGGAAGGCACCTTACCTCCCTCTCCCCTTCCTCCCCCATTTCTACCCCCCTAATTATTGAGTCCCCCACCAGGAGTTGTTTCCTTCCCCTGTGGGGTCCCATGCCACCCTTCTGTGGGTCTCCTTTGTAAAGGTTCCCAGCATCCTCCTTGGTCTCCGCTGCAGGTGCCTCCATAGAGGAACCACTATCCACCAGAAGAGCGAATGAATTGTAGAGAGGTACAGCTGGAGGGATGCAACTCTGTTCCACCAACCTCTCCCTCCTTGAGCCCACCCTGGTCCAGCCTCTCCTCTTTCTTGGCAACCTCTGAGGTAGTGGCATTGGCCCTGGTGGTGCCTGGGTGGGGGAGGAGGTTTCATAAATCCTAGCCAGGTCAGCCTGGAGATGGGCAACTTCCTCTCTCAGACCAGAGAGGTGTCTGCAAATAGGGCAGCATCGCAGCCTCCAGAATGTCTCCCGGAACACTGCTGCCCCACAGCCATTGCACTGCACCACTCCTATCATGTCTTATTTTGTGTCCTCTCTACTGTTTCTCTGGATGCTTATTCTTTCCTCTCCTTACAACTCTCACCCTTCCTGTTCTGGGACAGCAACTTCTTATCTTCTTCAATAGCCTCCTTCTTCCTTGCTCAATATCAGACCACCAGCAGCTGGGGGGGGGGGCAGTGAGCTACTTTTTTCCTTTAGGGTTGACAAAACCAATGTTTCTCTATGATCCTTTCCTTCCTACTGCCAAACAGGAAGTTCATGTTGACAGTCAAATCCAGTGGCTATAAAAGTAGAACTGGCTGTGGAGGGGTGGGATGGAGGGCAATTAGTAAGAAAAAAGGCTAGCAACAGGAAGTTGTAATTTGACTCACCTGCTTTTATAGTGTCTAAACCACACCCCCAGGTAAGCTCTCTTTCCTCCTACTGGTTTAGCAAAGTCAGCTGATGCAGTACCCTTCCCTGCACAGAACACACACTGACTTTCTTTCTTTTCTTTCTTTTATTTTTTAACCCTAAATAAGACCCCTTCTACTTCTAATAAAGTTATCTGTCTACTTAATCTTAACAGACACTGACTCCTGCTGAGATATATGTTTTAAATTAAAAACACAGAAACATAGAATTTGACCAGAATAAGGACTGCTTGGCCCACCCAGTCTGCCCATTTCCTACCTGATGGATAAGCTGCAGGTCCTAGTTAACCAGCAGCCTACTTCTTCCTCTCCACCCCCTAGAATTGCCTTATGACTGTCCCATGCATGCTTGAATTCCACCACTGTTTTTGACTCACAACCTCCTCTGGAGGCCGTTCCATACATCCACAACCCTCTCTGTGAAAAAATACTTCCTTAAATTACCTCTGAGCCGCCCCTTCTATCTTCAAATTGTTACCTTGTTTGTTGCACACCTCTTTTTGAAAGATGCTACCCTCTTGGACTTTGTTGATTCCTTGAGGTACTTGAAAGTTTCTATCATGTCTCCCTCTCCTCCTTTCCTCGAGGCTATACATATTTAGCTCCTTAAGTCTCTCTTCATATGTCTTCGGTGCAGACCCTGCACCATTTTAGTGCCCTCCTCTGGACAGCTTCCATCCTGTCTATGTCTTTATGGAGACTGGGTCTCCAGAACTGCACGCAGTACTCCAGATGGGGTCTCACTAGCTGTCTGTACAGAGGATAAAAACTTCCTGTTTTCTACTGGTGATGCCTCTTCCTATGCATCCCGGTGATCCCCCAGCCCTCCTTGCTGCCCTCTCACATTGCTTGCCCACCTTTAGGTCATCTGATATGACTACCCCCAGGTCCCTTTCCATTTTTGTTGTTAGTAGCTCACCCCATTGTGTACTCTTCCCCTGGGTTTTTGTTTCCCAGGTGCATTACCTTCACTTAGCATTGAATCTAAGCTGCCATACATTTGACCATTCCTCTAACCTACAAGTCCTTCTCATCCTTTCACTCCACCTTGTGCATCAACTCTGTTGCAGATCTTTGTGTCATCTGCAAAGAGACATACTTTTCCTTCCAGTCCCTCTGCAATGTAAGCTATAAAGACATTGAAGAGGACCGGTCTAATACTGAACCCTGCGGTACCCCACTACTAACCCCCTTTTTCAGAGTGGACTCCATTTACTATTACTCTCTGTGTCCTATTCTCCAGCCAATTCTTTACCCAGGCTGTCATCTTGGGACCCACTCCCAGGCTGGCTAACTTGTCTATTAATCTTTGTGTGGGACTGTGTCAAATGCCTTGCTAAAAGTCTAGGTAGGCCATGTCCACAGCCCCTCCTGATCAACTACTTTGGTCACCCAGTCAAAGAAATCTATCAGATTTGTCTGGCATGACCTTCCCACTGTGAATCCATGCTGCCTTGGGTCCTGTGCCCTCTGGCCTCTAGATACTCAACAATTCTTTCCTTCGAAGTGATTCCATCATTTTCCCTACCACTGAGGTTAAACTAACAGGTCTGTAGTTTCCTGCTTCTGCCTTGCTCCCACTTTTGTGAAGGAATCACATCTGCCCTCCTCCAGTCCTCGGGTACCACCCCATCCTCCCATGATTTGTTAAAGAGGGTAGTCAGTGGTGTCACTAGTTCTATCCTTAGTTCTTTTAGAATTCTAGGATGAATCCATCAGGCCCCATTGCTTTGTCCACCTTCAGTTTTAAGAGTTCTTTCAGAACCTTTCTTCTGTAAATGGGCTGGTATCAACTTCTGTATCCAGAGTGTTTCTACTGTTTGTTTTAGGTACCTCCCCTCTTCCTTTGTAAATACTGAGCAAAATATTTGTTTAGTATCTCTGCCTTTTCACAGTCACCCTCTGCCCACCCTCCCTCCCTCCCTCCCTTTATTAAGCCTCACTATCCCTCCCTTGGTCTTCCTTCGCTCCCTGATGTACCTATAAAAGGTTTTATCCCCCTTCTTAACTGAGTTGGCTATCTTTTCCTCGGTTTGGGCCTTTGCTGTTCTGACTGCCTTCCCAGCTTCCTTATGCTTTAATTGATACAGTTCTCTGTCCTGTTCCTTCTGTGATTCCTTGTACTTCCTGAATGCTTTCTTTTTCTCTTGAAAGAAGAAAATGTAGCTTCTTTTAGTTAGCTGCTTTCTGCTCTACAAGCAAGGCTAGCAACAGGCTAGAAATAGGAACCTTGTTTTTTTCCTTTCCTCCATGCTGCAGCTGATCCCATAGCTCGCCATCTTCACAGTGTTTTATTTCTGCTGCCCCCCCATCTGAACCCACCAGAAAGAACAACTGCTGCCACCAAAACCCAGAGCCCAACTTCTGACAATGACATTTTGCCAAGCAAGAAGCAGGGCAGCTGGTGAGAAGCTTGTTTTTCCTTCTCCCTCAAGCCACTCTGACTTAATGCAGCGTCTCCTTGGATCCCCCCCAACACACACCTCACTCTGTAGCTCCAGTCCCAGTATCCGCTCTCATCACTAAGACTGTCTGCAAGAACTGTATCTTTTTTTTTTTAACTGAAAAAGTTTTTCATTTTGCAGTGTTTCCTAATTCTCTCCATTTCCTTTCAGGTTTCCTGCTGTTTATGGTGCTTGCATCAGTCCTCAGTCTCTCCACCGCCTTCCGATCCTTCCCTGGGACCGATTCCAACTAAAACAGTGGAACGAAGTATCACACACATACATACATACTCCTAGATGCAGGCTCAACCAGATGTTAAACACATTCTACATGCTAAAATAAAATTTAAAAAAAAGAAGCGACACAGTAAACAATATCGGTTTCTCACTAAGCGAGAAAAGGACCCATCATATTTTTCAAACTGTGTAGCCCACCCACATCAGTACAGTTACCAATCACAACACGTGATATCAACCTTCTCACATCACCTCCTCATTAGCCATGTTAGCTTCCCTAGCAAAAAGTTCTAAATGGCGCAGTAACACACAGGAGCATAACGAATCCCATTTATTTTAATAAACACAATCAAAATTAAACTAAACAAAATACAAGCTCCACAAAAAATTGTATCCCTATTAGAGGGAGTCTGATTAAGGGGTCAGGTGAGGAAGTTCTTTTTCACAGAAAGGGTGGTGGATGCATGGAACGGCCTACCTCAGGGAATGGTGGCTATGAATACAGTGCAGGGCTTCAAACAGGCATGGAATAGGCATAAGGGAGCAATACAGATGAGTATGAATAAATAGGCCATTGACAGAGTAAAGGTAGAAAAAATGGGCAGACTGGATGGGCCTCATGGTCCGTATCTGCCGTCAACTTCTATATTCTATGTTTCTATGTTTCTATTGCATAAATGAGATATGCAATGGGGAACTTGTTAAATAACTGATTTATGTGCACTCAAGCAGTTTGATCTCGGATTCCTCACTCGTGAAGTTAGCAAAGGTCAAACTGTTCTTGAGCACATAAATCATTTATCTAACTTGTCCCCATTGCATGTCCCTTATAGTGGCATGGTAGTGTCATTATAGTTAGGGTTGAACTGGGATTTCTGTGTTAAACTTGAAATTTTGCACTTAATGTCTTCACAACCTTTCAACAGATGTGCACTAAATTTTGTATGCCTGGTCTTGTGTGGTAGATCTCGGGATGTGCCAAATTTTGTTCTGGTCGGATGTGCCGTTTCCGAGAGCTGGATGGTGAAAAAAATGAAATTTCATAGTTTTTTCCCATTGGTTTGAATGGGATTTCTTTGAATTTGGCTACAGCCCAGATGGTTTGGAATTTTGGTCTGACATTTTCAAGGTAGAAGGGGGCTGGGCCACAAATGTGCCTTTTGCTTGTATGGTGAAAAAATATTAATCTGTTCCAAAGTTATTTAATTTTGAAATTTTTAAAAATGGGTTCTGAGCATGCTCAGTAAGGACTTAAAATAGCTGTAAGAAACAAACAAAAAAAAAGAATTCTTGTTTCATATTGACATCATTGTTTTTCATGAGGGGAAAATAATTGTTTCATTTGCCGCCATCTTGTCTGTTTTCCCATAAAATTCAAATTTGACCCCCCACAAAAATGACATTCCTGAGAGGGACCAACACATGTAGCTTGCTTATCTACACCCCCTTAGCTGGGTTCTGTACTTACCTGTTCCAGAAATACCCTTAAAATATGTTTTTTTAACATTATAAATCTCTTTTCGTATCATGTGATATGAAAAATGATTCTTGTTTCATATGATGAGTCACGAAAAAGATCCTTTTTCATGAGGGGAATCAATATATTTCAATGGGGTTTTCAACTCTGGTGCATTACCTTGCCATTTTTTTTACACCAAATATTCAACATGGCCTTTTTGAGACCCTACCTCATGAACAATGTCTATGGAATTGTGCAAATCTGGCCAGAAAGACAATTTCACAGTCGCTTGATGAAATCACCTTTTGGACAGGATTTGAACATTTTCACTGCCCTTGTTCATTAGATAGGGTCATAAAAAGACTATGTTGAAATTTTGGGGTCAAAATATGTAAAAATGCCGAAGTTATGCGCATATGTCGAGATTTTGCTACGCTCCCTTGTAATTTTGGCAATTTTATATATTTTGTCTAGAAATTTTCAACATGAACATCTTTTTACACCACCTCATGAACATGACAGCTATCATTTTTCAAACCCTGGCCAAACTATGTTTTCACACCTGTGGCACACAATGGCATTGCAGTGGATCGGAATCATGTTTTGGTGCAATTTCAAAATTGTCATTACTGGGTTTATGAGGTGGGGTAATAAGAAGGTTATGCTGACAGTTTCATCCCTGTTTTACTACAAATGTAGTACAGGGCCCTGTGCATCCACAGCAACATATATGTACGCATCTAAGGAAGGATGGGAGCGCAGGACCCCCACAGACAAGTGTGGATACAATTATACTATCTCAAAAAGTAAATAAATTCTTTGCAAAAACTTTGTTAATGCATTAGTTAGGGTTGAAGTGACAAAAATCAGGCATGGGGTGTGCCTTGGGGTTGTCAGCCCTAACGCTCACCCCATTCACATATACTCTACACATCTCAGCTTCTTTCATGGTTGAAAGGGGTGAGCGTTAGGGCTATTAACCCTAATGCACACTAGGGTTGTCAGAACCCTCTGAAGTTCTGTGTTCTAGTTCTAGTCTAGAACTTTTGAAAAAGTTCTAGGGTTCTAATCTTTTTTAGAACTTTTTAGAACTCGAACCCTATTTTTTAATTGTGCTGCCAGTAATGAAGATAGTAATGAAATACATGTAAAGGAAAAACTGTTTAATATAAGGGGGAGAGAAATGATCATGTGTGACATTGATAGGAATACAACTAGGTTTATCTATGGTTTCTTCTGTTTGCTAAAGCCAGCAACTTAATACGTAACAGGCCCACCCACCCACCCATGTGTTAAAAGTTTTCCTGCTGCAGCTGCATCATAGATCCTTAGTGAAAAAAGTGGCACATTAGCCATTTGTGTACTCAGTTACATATACTCATTCATCGTCATGAATTATGAGAAAAAATAACTGATATTACCTAATCTCAGCTATTTTCTGCTTTCTGTTTTAAATCAGTAAATCAAAAGTTGCTATGTTTAAAAGAAAGCTTTTATAACAAAGTCAAGTCAAGGTACAGCAGCCGCAGCACATGGAACTGTTGCCAAACATATTATGTCGTAATGTAGTCAGTCAACAGATTTGAATAAAAAAAAAAATGCCAGTCATTGTTGCTGGCAAATAATGCATACGATTTTCTAACATAATGCATACATATACCAGCATTTTTGTTGGCAAATTGAAGTAATACATACGACTTTCTAAGATAATGCATCAAATTTCCAGCTGATACGTAAATAAAATGTGTATTTCAGTCACATACTGTAAATAAAAAAGTAGTTTCATCACCATATATTAACTTAAGGAACATTTAATGTAGCTGTAGCAGTTGGCATGTGATGTTTAAGGGACAGTGTCTATCAATCACATTACGAATCAAATTATCACTACTTGTAAAGCAAAAACACTTTATGATTGGTCACATTCTGTAAAAACTGCTGATGCAGCTTTTCTTTTATTTCTGATTCCTTTCTTCCTTTTTAAAGGGGACAGGACACTTGTGCTAGGTGGCAGCAGTTCGTAATGTCCTTAATAAGAAAAATATATATATAGTAATAGGTTTAAAGGGGCACAATTTGAAGATAGAGGGGGGACGGCTCAGAGGTAATGCGAGGAAGTATTTTTTCACAGAGAGGGTTGTGGATGCATGGAACAGCCTCCCTGAGGAGGTCGTGGAGTCAAGAACAGTGGGGGAATTCAAGAATGCATGGGACAGACATAAGGCAGTCCTAGTGGGGGTAGGAGGAAGTAAGCTGTTGGTTAATTAGGATCTGCAGCTTATCTGTTAGGTAGGAAAATGGTCAGACTAGGTGGGCCAAGCAGTCCTTATCTGTCATCAAATTCTATGTTTCTATGTTTCCACAGTTGGCAATCAGTACAGCCCTCCCATAGCATCAGTCTGTCACCCTCTTTTTCCTCACCAGCCCCTGCTGATCATGAATCTGTAAGTGAAAGGACTAAAACAACACCCCCCATTCACCCCCAGCACCCATTGCACTTTTCTTCCACCGCCATCATCCATGCAGTAGCACCCATGCTACCCTCTTACATCCATGTTAAAACCAACCTCCAACCCTCATCCACCTTCAAGCACATATTCCACCCTCCTCCCTCACCCAAATGTTTAAACTACCCCCACGCTTACTCGTGAACTAGCATTCATGCCACCCTTCTCCCTCATGCACCCATGTTAAAACCCACCCCAACCCTTACCCATACACTAACAACTATGCCATGTTTCTTTCTACTGCATCCATGTTAAAACCAACCCCAACCCTCACCCATGCACTAGCATCCATGCCATCTTGCTCCCGTTTGCATCCATGTTAAAACCAACCTCCAACCCTTACCCACCCTCCAGCATCCATTCTTCCCTCCTCCCCCTCAAGTGCTTAAACTACCCCATGCTTACTCAAGACAAATGAAAGTCTTGCCTCCAAATGAGCCATAGTTAATAGTTCCTTAATAAACACTTATGTGAAAAACTGTCCTTTCACTTGTTTTGTTCTTATGGACAACATTCTGTACAGTTCTCTTCATGGAACCAATAATTTGAGAGTTGTTGCTATTATGCCATGGTTTGTGTACAACAGAATGTTAAACATGAGCTATTGTGGTATGAGACCTATGCTTACAGATATGTGCTCAACCATGACATAGGTAAAACTCCAGATGACTGTTCTCTGGAAGACACTTGTAGCAGAATGCTGCCCACAGAAACATAACAATACAAAATACAGTTTTTCCCATCACTTTTTATTCAGTAAAGTTACATATGGATCATTTTAGTTTATGGCTAACATTTCTGTAATTGAAAAAATAATAAACAGCTACCAATTAGAACTCATTTTTTTGTCCTCTTTAAAACTGAAAAATAGACTGCCCCCGGTTCTGGTCCATACTGATGCACCACAAAGTCACAGAAGGTAAATACAAAAATATATGTTTGCAATTTAACTATAAATAATATGATACAGAAATGATTGACATGACAGTGTGCCTTTTATGCCAAATTTGGGCCTGTTCCCACCGATGTTAAAAGTGCCCTGTATAAAAAAACTTGCTGACTTTAGACCCTAGCTACAAAGCAGTTTGCCATGAAATGGTGAAAGTTTTTTTGGGTATATAGTCCAAGGTAGTAGATCAAGAAAGGAGAGAGAGACAACCCAATTCATCACAGTCTGTAAAAGTTTCCTTTTTTGTCCAGAGAGACTCTGTCCCACACAGTATTTACCAGCCACCACCGTCTGAGTTGTCATCTCCATCAACATCCACAACATCAATCACTTCAGGATCAGTTTGTGTACTCTTGTAGGGATACAACAATCTTGACTTATTAACTTTAATAAAAGTTAATGTGTGTACATTTTCTGGCAGCAACTTATTTCTGGTGTCTGTCACAATATTGCCAGCTATACTAAACATGCGTTCTGAAGAGACACTTGTTGCAGGACAACCAAGATATTTACAGGCTTCATCATACAGCTTGGTCCAAATTGAATTTTTTGATCTCCAGTATTAAAAAGGGCATGCATCAATAGGAATAGGCAGTTCTTGCAGGTAACTGTCTACCATGATGAACAGAGAATGCTCAGAAGAGGAATCAGTGTAAGCTGGTATGGCAGCAGTTTGGGAAAGGTTTTGCCACAGATTTAGCTTGGTACTAAGGGGTGAAGAAGTGGCAGTTGTGGAACAACTACTGTTAATGTTTGGTGACTTTTCCAGTTCTGTATTCCTTTGTGAAGATGAACCTGCATGTTGTGGTGATGACAACCTGAGGGTACTGTGCGTGTCTGTGTTTGACTCCTGTGAGTGCTGCAGCTCATCTAGCAACAGACATTTGTAGTGCTTTACATCATCTGTTTGTGGAAGATGTATAGCCTTGAACCTGGGATCTAAGAGAGTTGCAAGGATGTAGTGTTTTGATTTCATCATTGCAACTAATCTGTCATTGGTTTTGAAGCGCTCACTCATTCTCTTTATGAGATTCCCATGACACAGCTGACATGTTGTCTGAGCTTCAGAGCTGTCTTTTTCTATCTGTAGAGCAAGAAACACTAAGATGATGTGAAATCAGCATTATGAGTGGGATAACCTGACTCAGAGATGTGCCTTCAGAAGACATGTCCCTTGTAGCTGTCTCAAATGGAGCTTGGATGCAGCACACTGTCTCCATTAATTTTCACTGCATCACAGACAGCATAATGCCATCTCCAATAATGTAACTGGAGCAATATTCATGTACAGCTTGCTTTTGTTCCAAGAGGTGCTGCAGCATATAAAGCGCTGAGTTCCATCGAGTGGAAACATTTTGAATCAGCTTTTGCTGGGGCAGCTTGTGTTTTTTTTTTGCAGTTTGGACAATGCCTTGGTTGACTGTGAAAAGTGAGTCACATTTTTTTTGCAAACAGAAATCATACCATCTACTTGTGTTTCATTGCTGAGAAACCCTATGACAATTAAATGTAAGCAATGCGTAACGCAAGAAGCATGCATAAATCCTCCATCCTGTACTGCTTTCAAGATGTTGACTCCATTATCACTTACTATGAAGCCACGTTTTAGACCATGAGAATAAACCCATTCATCAAGGAGGATATTTAGTTCCTGCAAGATGTTTGCAGCTGCATGACTTTGCCTAAACTTCTTTATATGAAGCAGCGCCATCTTTTGGGGTGTCTTTGTTTTCGAAGAAGCACAAGAAAATGTGACCCAATGAGTGGTAAGGGACATGTAATCTATGTTTTGACTGCTGGTCCACATAGCTGTTGTGACACGAATAACCCCACCCTCTGCAGCTTTAAGTACAAGCATCGCTGTCGCTTTTAAAGCCTGATAAATGTTTGGTATTTCAACATAGGAAAAGTACCTTAGGTGAGGAACATTGTAACGAGGCTTTGCAAGTTTCATGAGCACCCTAAAATCATCATGATCTACCAAAAAGTATGGGAGAAGGGCTCCATCTAACAGTTCACCAATTCTGTGATTAAGATAAAGGGTCTTTGGATGATTTTTGGTAAAAGTATTCTTCCTTTTAAATGCCTGAGACAGTGTTGGTTGTTTACAACATATCCCTGCTGGTTTATTATACACTGTGCTTTGATGGCCAGATGGACGATTGACTGTGGATACTCATTGGAGTAGCAGACGGAGGCAGAGCTGCTGCACGCTGTTACACTGTGGAGGAGTGTGAGAAGCAGAAGCTGCTCTATGCTGTGATTTGAATTAGTAAAGGTATGCTAGCGTTGCCTGGATATTTTTCCAGGACCATACTTGACTTACAGAGCAGCCTTTCCAGTTTGTCTTGTGTATCTGTTTTTCTCTGGTTCTGTTTCCTGCTCTTTTCTTCTCCTTACAGCTGGTTTGGAGTTCAGCCACTAGCGAAGCCTCAGTGTGGAGTAGAAGGTAGTGTGTGCTCCCTTGGGGTCTGGCAGGAGAGAGGAAATAGCCTTGTCACTGAGCTGAAGTGAAGCGAGAGGAAGATATAGGAGTTGTTCATGCACCTTCGATATTGCTTTCAGACTGCCACAGCCCTACTACATTACATTAGTTCTATAAAAAAAGAAAGAAAAACTCTATCCAAAAGAAAAAGGAGGAGTGCAGAGGGAAGTGGAAGTTTGTTGTTAATTTTGATAATACTATTGTCACTTGGTTTCCCTACAAGCTTTTATTAAGTGAATTTTATGTGTTTCAGTGTCCGAGTGCCTGAGTGTTATATTTGTCATTTGTGAGTCTTGTGTTTATCAGGGGGAGGGTAAGTGTTTTAGTGCTTATTTTATCCATTTGTTGAAAAGTCTTTTTTATAGTTCTTATATTTATTTTTATCAGTTTGTGCCTCCATAGTTTCTATAATTGGTTTTTCGGAGGCTTTCTCAGATCAAGTCACATGACTGTATGGGATTGGTGAAAAAATGCATGTGCTGGCGTCTTTCAGATTTCATTCTGTTTTGGAGCACTTGTGTGATAACAAGGAGACGGAAGATTTTTTAAAACTGTTAAGCTTTGTGCCCTGTGCTGCACCAGTATTCCTTTTTGAGAGTCCTTTTTGGGAATATTTCTACTGCTTTTAGTATTAGCTTGCAGTAGTTTTATTTGCTTTAAAATTGGATTTTGTTACGCGGTCAGCTGCATTGCACTGCATTATTGACCTCCGTGGCCTAGCCCTATTGTTTGGTAAATGGGCGGCAATAGCGGAATCATGAGTGGCTGAGAAGGAGTGGAGTTTTCTCATTTTAAGCCTTTTTCTCAATTGGATTGGAATATGTGTAAGTAAATTCATTTACTTATTCCTTTTGCTTGCGACTCAGACTGTGACTTGCTTTTTGATTATTATACCTCTTTGGTCATCAAATTGGTAAATCTTTTAGAAAATTAAAGATATAGAGATTTAAAGTTTTCAGAGTACTTATTTATTAGATCAAATTCAGGAGGTTTTTGACAGTTGGGTTAAAACCTGATTAAACTGTAGTAAATAGCCAGGCATTATACTAGGCATTACAGGAGTTTTTACTGTTTAGAAATTATTGAATCTATTGAACTTTTCAGTTCTGAACTGGCATTGAATCAGTCCATTTATCGGCTTTTGGCCCAAACAGGCCTATTTGAATTTTAATGTGTAATGGGTGCACAATAGCCTATTTTAACCAATTATATACTGACAAACTATGATTGCAGAAGTATTGTAATTTTGTAGTCATATTTAGTAATTTCTTATTTTTTCATATATATATACACTAAGCTATCTCTCTTGTCTCTTTCATGTTTTTAGTTGAAATAAGCAGCCCTGTTTGGATATATAAAGTTGCTAGAGAGAACTACTGAGCCTTAAAGAGGAGAAAGTTTGGATTTAATGAACTAAGGGACTAAAGGACTTAAAAGATCTACCCTCCTAAACTGTTTTGGTGTGCCACAGATTATAGTTTGCGCCTGTGTGCTTGTGACTCCAGTTAAGATGCATGGGATTGTGATCTTACAAATGTAATTTTTGTGGAAATAATTAGCTCTACAGTACTTGACTTTGTGCCTGTAAGAAAAAGGTGAAGACAAGGACGTGTTAGTAGAGGTGGAAGAATAAAGCAAGAATAGTGGAAGAGAAGTGTAAAAATTGAAAGAGAAGTGTGAAAGAGACTTTGTTGTTGGAAATATCATTTGAGAATATTTTATGGACCTGGATTAGTGGGTTATGAGTTACATTAATTAGTTCTCGGGTGTGGTATAAAGAGCCATATTTTGCTTCCTTTTTGTCCCCCCCCCTTGCCTTTTGAAATGAACATAAGAAGTGGTAAAATCATTAATCCTGTCCAAAAAGAAAAGGTCAAAGAGAGAAGACCTAAAAAAAGGCTGTGTTTTCAGAGGTGAACTAGAAATGACTACATCAACACCTCTAGAAAAGAAGCAGCCTAAAAAAGGAAGCATTAGTGACAAAGAGGTAAATCGTAGGAGTGAACCCCAAATTGTAGTGGAGAGTACATTGGAAATGGAGGATAAAAATGGAGGGAAGAAGTTAGATAAACATGTAGAAAGTAGAGAAAATGTAATTTGTAAGATGAAGATCTCTGGGGGAAAAAGAAATAGTGGAGAAAGTTTGTATAGAGAGTTTAGAAAATGTAATAAAACAACAGAAGTCACTACTTCAACCAGACAATTACACACCTGAAATTTTAATGAATGTTGGGACAATAGGAGGTGATGAAAAACAGAAAGAAGTAAAAAGTAAGCATGTTAGGCAAAGCACAATCAAAGTAAAAATACCAACAAAAGTCTCAGATTGTTTTGAAATGAAGGAACAGTTAAAATCTAGGAAAAAGAACATTAGTGCAGATACGGGAAAGACAGCAAAGGAATCTGTAGTACAAAGGAAAAAAGAGAACTCAAATATAATATTGGAGGGGGGTGTAATGAAGAAGAGATAATCATCATAGAGGATTCAAAAGAAGTAACAAAGTTAGATCCGTTTAGTCCCTTAGACATTTCTGGGAATATATTTACACAAGAGATGTTAGAAATTGTGGACATTTCAATATTAGCAGGATCTCCAAATACTGTATTCCAGAATTTAGATAAAGAAGTAGAAAGTATAAATTTGGAACCAGAATTTTTAGCACAGTGCCCGGATACACTGGCAAAATATACCATCAAAGTTTTGGCTCATCCAATAATGGCGAATATAGTTCTTCTGGAGGCTTTGAATGACATTAGAGAAAAATTTAATAGGTTTTCTAATTTGATAGTGGAAAAATTGGAAAGAATGGAAAATAAGATGAACAATCTTGAAAATAAATTAAATAAAGGTAGAGTGTCTTTTTCAACTTTACAGATTCCAGAAGCTTCCCCAATGGGACCAGGGAGTAAACATCCAAAATGAAAGGGGAAGGGAGGTCATGGAAAGAGAAAGGGGAATAAAAAGAAAATTAAAAGTAAGGAACAATCGAAAAAAGACAAATTAATGGATAAAGTACTTGAGTCAGAGAATTGTTGTCGGCATAGTGACCCAGTCGTGGTCCAAAAGAAAAAAATCTCAAAGAAATCAGAGAATTTGGGAGAAAAGATTAAGAAAGAAGGAAGTGAGGACAAATTAAGTTCAAAAAGTGAAGGGAATATTGGAAATATAAAGGGGAAAAAGAAGGAGTTAAATGAAGAAGAGAAGAAAGTAATAGCATTAGAAGGAAAGGAAACAGTAATAAGAACAACAGGAATTTTTCAAAAAAAATATGAAACAGTAGAGACATTAAAGGAATTGATGGAATATCTATTTAAAGCAGAACTGGGGATGAAAATAGATGCTCAGGATATTGTGATGGTAACAAGGGACAGTTTTGAAAAGGATATTCTGGTTTATATTCTTTTAAAAGAAATGGAAATAGCAAAAAAAATCTGGTTTATACAACACAATTTAGTTTTATTGGGCCTTGACGTTGCTGCACCAGTTCTATGGCAAACAATTATGTCACAAATTAGTCTGGAGCAAATCGTCCTGAAAGAAATTAATCAGGACCTTTTTGAGACATTTATAGAGAATTTGAAGTGAGATTTAAAAAAGAATCTGAGAGAAAATAATCATACCGTATCATTATTTGGTTTAAATAGGATACATGGTGAAAATGATGAAATTTTGAAATCACTTATAGTAACTTTATTCTCCAGTCTGATGAATAATGAGATAACAACTAGACAAATTGAAGGGGTGGAGAGAGTTTTTATAAAGGGTTCAGATACTCAAATTAATATTAAATGTCAATCAGAACGTATTACTAAGGAACTATTATCCAAAGCAGAAAGATTGGATAAGGCAGGGCTATTGCTGATAGACCTTGACAATCTGAGCAGCTGAAGCCCTGTTGAAAATCAGAACAAGGCTTGACTGGAGGATGAACCTTCTGTCTTTTCAGATTCCAATGAAAGTAATAGCTCTCATATCCCAAGTGCGACTTTGGTCTCCTGGAATATAACAGGTTTAATTGGAAAAATGACTGACAGAGAATGGCTTCAATTTGTAAATAATTTTGATATTATATTACTCCAGGAAACTTGGACCAAGAAAAAAATAGATTTGAATGGATATGTAGCATTTCACTTACCCACAGTAAGGAATAAAAGCTACGGGAGGTATTCTGGTGATTTAATCTCATATATAAAAATTGGAAAGAATATATCAGCAATTGATCAACTTAAAACTGAAAAAAAATATATAATAGTATCATTGAACTGGGGGAATTATCAATTTATTATCTTTAATATATATTTACCTCTGGCAAATGTAAAAGAAGATAATAAAAAGTTATGGAGTACTGTCTTTGGAGATTTGGAAAACATGGTAGAAAAATTTCCAGCCACCACAAAACTGACCACAAGTACTCCCTCACTAACACACACTGGGTCAGGTACAGTGCAGTGAATGGGCATACAGCAGCAGGGTGATGGGCTGACCACAGGAGACGGAGTCACCCACAGATACAACACAGGGAAAGAGATTTTTCTATCACTCCTCCCAACAGTGAAGTATATTTATAGGCTTCTGTCATGTATTTCAGGATAATGCCACCACAAAACTGGCCACAAGTACTCCCTCACTAACACACACTGGGTCAGGTACAGTGCAGTGAATGGGCACACTGCAGCAGGGTGATGGTGATGGGCTGACCACAGGAGACTGAGTTACACACAGACACAACACAGGGAAAGAGATTTTTCTATCACTCCTCCACACAGTGAAATATATTTATAGGCTTCTGTCATGTATTGCAGTATAGTGCCACCACAAAACTGGCCACAAATACTCCCTCACTAACACACACTGGGTCAGGTACAGTACAGTGAAAGGGCACACAGCAGCAAGGTGATGGGCTGACCACAGGAGATGGAGTCACACACAGACACAGCACAGGGAAAGAGATTTTTCTAGGGACATGGATATGTTGTTCATCTACACTGTCTGGCAGATTCCTTGCCACTTTAAATCTTGCCGGAAGGTCTCAAGCTGGCTCCTCCCACCCACCCACCCGGTGGTAAAACTCTCGGCTCTGCCTCTATGACGCCAGATCTTCCTTACTGCTTGGAAGCTCAGGTTCTCCTTAGCTTCAGTGCTTAGACTGGATCCTAATTTTTGGGTTGTCAGAATCTAGTTTTGACATTTTCTAAACTTTGGTCTTCTCATCCCTTGCAGCTGTGATGGACAATTCAATTCCCCAGCTTCGGGCCCTGGCGGAGCAGAAGATGTCTAGAGGCGGATCCGCACTCCATGTGCGATACTGCCTCGACTAGACCACGACCCACAGGTCTGTGAGTTGTGCCGCCTTTTCGCTAACGTCCTGGCAGATCAAGGCTGCCCGACAGCTCGGCACCCCGAGGAGTTTTCCTGCTTGGTAAAACCCAAAGAGACTCAAGCATGTGTCCACAGCGGCTGGCTCGGCTGAGCAGCTCGAGCACTTGATCGCCCTCGAAGAGGAGGCGGCCCAGGCCTCATCTCCCTCCTCCTTGGTCGTGGCTTTTAATCCGCTCTCTCTGAGTTCCTCTTATTCGGCTTCGTTCAAGGAGTTTCACCAGTTCCTTTCCATGAAGGGAGAGGGGCCATCGGGACTCTCCTCTCGGCCCAAGAAGAGGGAGTCGAAGGGTAAGTCCCACCGTCGGCGTTCTTGGGAGCGGGAGAGGTCTCCTTCCCAGGACAGCCGACCGTCGACTTCAGTCGAGGTTGAGGCTCAGGCCACTGGCTTCACAGCGTCCCGGTCAGGCCAGCCTGCCGAGACACCTGTCGACGCAGTCGAGATATCTCTCTACCCGACAGCCGGGTGGTCGACTGGTAGAGCTGTCAACCCCTCTTTGCCAGTTCCCCCAGTGGAGACCAAGGATCTGCCCACGTCTTCGGGGCAGCAGTCCCCGGTTAAAGTGTCCGAGTCGAGGGAAGAGCGGGTGTCCCCACCCTTTCCCAGGCCCGCCCTCGGTTTCACCGAGGGTCTCAGTCTTGGACTTCATCTCGGTCAAGCCGCTCCCGCCGACATCGGCGGTCTCGGTCTGGGCACCGAATTAAGTGGCGACACCGCTCCTCCTCGTCATCCTCCTCGGATGAGGAGAGGCTTCGATGCAGACTGTGTCAGCGTTATGAGGAGCTTATGTGGCAGCAGTTGCTGTTGTCCGGGAGTAAATCAACTCTGATTCATTCCCCGGCTATCAAGTGGCTGCCGCCCGAATGGCCGAAGCAACCACTCGCCTCAGTCAAGTTGCCATTTCTGGGCCGGTTGTTCAGCCAAATCTAGCTGCCCCACCGATTGTGGTGGAACCACGGTCGGGTCACGGCCTGCCCCACAGGTTGTCGGTCACCCTCACTCCCGGCCGTCCTCGGCAGGTGGAGGGTGGCTCAGGCCTGAGGCAGCTCTTTGCAGACTCTTCGGAGTCTGTTGACGACTCCTCCCCTGTTCCCCAGGTGGGTTGGCCTGGAGTCCTCCCGGGGCCAGTCTCTGGACGATAGCCCATTGTCCTTCTTGGGTCTGCTTAGGCTCATCTCAGAGTCTACTGGGATGCAGCTCGGACCCATGTCCAAATGGGTCTGTTATCCCCTGACGGAGATTCTAGACCGAGGAGATTCACCCATGGAGGCCTTCCCTGTGGCTGAGGCCATTGTCGGCCCAGCCTTGGAGCTTTGGCAGTGGCCTGCTTCCTGTCCTGCGCCCTCGGCCAGGAAGTATGTGGTCCCTATCGGCTCTTTGCCCGGTTTCTTGGAGCACCCCTCTGCCGAGGGGTTAGTCACCAATAACGTCTTCCGGCATTTCGGAATTGCTTGGGAAGTGGCTAGACCCCCCGACAAGGAGTCCAAAAGGCTGGACTATGTCAGGCACAAGGTGTACGCTGCGTCCTCCCTTGGCCTCTGACAGGCCAGCTCGGCTGCGCTGATGGCACACTTCTCCCACGCCCTCATGGGCTCCCTGGATGAGGTGATTCCTCATCTCCCAGCCGACCTGCGGACCATGGTCTGGCAGGTGCGGGACCAGGGAAGGGCGGTGGCTAAGCAGCAGCTTCAGACTGCTCTGGACATAGGTGATTCCTGTGCCAGATCAGTAGCGGCCATGGTGGCCATGCACCGCAGGGCATGGCTGAGGATATCCACCTTCACTGCAGATACCCAGCACAAGTTGGTGGACATCCCTTTCTTGGGGACTGACCTCTTCAGCTCTGGAGTGGAGGGACACCTCCAGCGGATTGAAAAGTCCAACGCCACTCTGGACTCGGTCACCTCTGCCCTGAGGGACAAGGGCTGCCGGCAACAACAGCATAAGTCCTTTCATCCTTCGGTCCCTGCAGCACGACCGGCCCAACAACACCAGCACGAGGGCCAGCAGGCTCGCGCTTGACATCCCAAACCCAAGCCAGTGATTTCCTCTAATGGGAAGCAAGGAGGTAAAGGCCAAGGAGGTCCCTCGGCCGGTCCCTCCTCCAAGCCTGCCCAGCGATGGGTTGAGAGGCGTCACCCCCAACCTTGCCACCCTTCCCTGGGTCCCCCCATGGGGGGACGGCTCCGCCACTTCCTTTCCGCCTGGTCCGCTATCACCATGGACCGTTGGGTGTGGGAGGTGGTAGGAAAGGGCCTGCCTCTGGAATTTGAGCAGACCCTTCCCTTTCGAGCCATCACCCCCCGGGGGGCCACGGGGTCCGAAGCCTCGCTGTTGGCCCACTGAGCCGATATTGCCCTGCGCCTCAAGAAAGAGGTGATCAGGAAGGTGGCGGATCCTCCTCCAGACCCAGGGTTTTGTGTCCAGGAAATCCTGGTCCCAAAACGGATGGGGGGCTGGCGCCCCATTCTTGACCTGCACAACCTGAACAGGTCCCCAAGGTCTCGGACCTTCAGGATGGTCATTCTGGTTCAGATAATCCCATCCCTGGAATTAGGCGTGTGGTTCTGTTCCCTGGACCTCCAGGACACGTTCTTCTTGTCCCGATCCGTCCGTTTCATCAGAATTTTCTCCGCTTCAGAGCAGAGGGATCTCTTTACGAGTTCCTGGCCATGCCCTTCGGCCTCTCTCTCTAGCTCCCAGGGTCTTCACCAAATGCATGCCAGTGGTGACAGCATTCCTGTGGCGCCAAAGGGTCCGGGTGTACCCCTACCTGGATGACTGGCTGTTGGCAGCCCCCTCCAGCGTGGAGGTGGAGCAGTCCAGAGATATGGCCTTCCAGATTGCTCCCAGATTGGCCTCCTCATCAACGAGGCCAAGTCGGAACTCGTGCTGAAGCAAGTGATACCCCTCATCGGGGCAGAGCTCGACCTTCTTCTGAGCCAAAGCTCGGCTCCCGGCGGACAGGGCCGAGATTCTTCCTCCTTGCCCAATCGTTTCTGGTTGGGCAATTGCGCCCTTCCCGGGACTCCTGTGTCTCCTGGGCCTCATGGCGGCCTGCACCAGCGTGGTCTGTTGGGCCCATTGGTGCATGCGTCCCCTTCAATGGGGACTGGCTAGTCAGTGGTCACAACACTTCGATCCATTGGATCAGTTGGTGACAGTGACCCAGGGAATGTGGAACACTCTCCGGTGGTGGACCATTCTGGCACATCTGCAGGAGGGCATCCCGTTCGTCCACCCCGAGCTGACGGTCTCTCTATCTACCGACACATCTCTGATGGGTTGGGGTGCCCATCGGGGGAGCACAGAGCACATGGCCTCTGGTCCCCTCCGGAGTCCCAATGCTATATCAACCTGCTGGAGCTCTGAGTGGTCCGCCTAGCTCTCACCGCCTTCACTCCGTTTCTATGGAGTCAAGTGGTTCAGGTCCAGATGGACAATACCACGACCATGTACTACCTAAACTGCCAGGGTGGGACACACTCCATGCTATTATGCAAGGAAGCTCTACGCATATGGTCTTGTGCGCAGCCTGGAGGCGGATCTCCTAGTCATTCACGTGGCAGGAGCCTCCAGCACCCTGGCCGATGCCCTAAGGCGGATAGGGGCTGCGTCTCATGAGGGGTTCTCTCCTGCCGGAGGTAGTACAAGATCTCCTCTCCCACTGGGTCACACCTCAGGTGGACCTTTTTGCCTCCAGGGAGAATGCAAAGCTGAGACTGTTTCATGCCCGGCCCCCTCAGCAGGGCTCGCTGCAGGGGGATGCCTTCTCGAGGCCGTGGACCCCGGACCTCTTCTATGCCTTTCCTCCATTTCCCTTGATCCACAAGGTGCTTCTCAAGGTGAGGAGGGACAAGGCACAGGTGATTCTGATAGTCCCAGACTGGCCCCACCAGTTCTGGTATCCCGATCTCCTCAGTCTCAGCTCCAGGCTCCCGAGGCGGCCTCCAGCCTACCCGGACCTGCTCTCAATCAATCAGGGGAAGGTATTCCATCCGGACCTTCAATTCCTGCACCTGACGGCCTGGTTCCTGAGTGGCTAGAGTTCCAGGCCTTGGGTCTTTCCGACGAGGTCCCCAGCGTCGTTGAGGCGTCCCGTAAGGAGTCGACCAGAAAATGCTATGCCTTCAAATGGAAGAAATCCTCCATTTGGTGTCAGGGAAAGGGCCTGGGCCCTTCCTCCTGTTCCTCAGCAAGCATTCTGGACTACCTGTGGTCCTTTTCTCAGCAAGGGCTTCGGTCGATGACCCTTAAGGTGCACCTGGCAGCCACCTCTGCTTACCGGGCGTGGGTCGGAAAGCAGTCGGTGGTGAAGGAGAAGGTGGTCCGGCACTTTTCTAAGGCCTTGATCACATTTCCCCTCCAGTGCGAGAACCTCCACCTCTGTGGGATCTACTGCTGGTATTGGCCAAGCTCACGGGAAAGCCATTTGAACCAATGCACAGGTGTGATATCTCCCACCTGTTGTGGAAGACTGCCTTCTTGGTGGCTATCACATCAACCAGAAGGATGGGAGAGCTCCAGGCACTTCCTTTGAGTCTCCTTATCTGGTCTTCTGCAGGGACAAGGTTTTCCTGCGCCCCACCTGAAGTTCCTTCTGAAGGTGGTGTCAGAGCTTCACCTTAACCAGGTGTTGACTCTGCCAGTGTTCTACCCCAATCACACCTCGGAGGCTGAATATAGGCTCCATATTGGACCCTAGTAGAGCGCTCGCTTACTTAAGGAGTGTACGGCTGAAGTTCGGGGAGAGGTTCGCCAGCTGTTTGTCACCTACGCTGAAGCCGCACCTGGCAGACCTGCAGCCAAGCAGATGATGAGCAGGTGGGTCACCTCCTGCATAGATCTCTGCTATAGGTTGGTGGGCATGGAGCCTCCCAGAGGGATAAGAGCTCATTTTACCTGCCATACCGCTGCATCGGTAGCTGCTTCCAGAGATGTCCCTATCCAGGATATCTGCAGGGCTGCTACCTGGAAGTCGGCACATACCTTAATTACCCACTACCACATCGACCTTGAGTCTTGCCGGGATGTTGGTTTTGGGGCCTTGGTTCTCCAGTCTTTTCTCTAAGTAGGGGGTGTGCGCCTTGCCTCCCTCCTCCCGGAGAACTGCTAGGAGTCTGCCAGACAGTGTGGATGAACAACATATCCATGTCCCTAGAAATATAGGTTACTCACCTGTAACAGGAGTTCTAGGAATGGTATATGTTGTTCATCCGACCCACCCGACCTCCCCGGCTTCGACGCACAACCTGGCTTCCAGCGGGCTAGATCTGGCGTCATGGGGCGGAGCCGAGAGTTTTACCACCCGGGTGGGTGGGAGGAGCCAGCTTGAAGACCTTCCGGCAAGATTTAAAGGAGAAGTCCACCCAGAATGTGCAAAAACATATGTTATGTAGAGTGTTTTGATATGTCTGTTAAGTTCTAGTGTGTCCTTCCCTCTGTCTGCTATTAGGAGTTTTTCCTAAATTAGCCTGCTAGCTGTATGGTAGTTTTATGACCCCTGGGGATCTCCATCACAAATAGGTTTATTGGCTTTCTTTCTCCTACAATGCACCCTGGCTCATGTGACAATGATGTAGCTATGCCCTTAGATTTAGCAGGGTCTGTCATAGCTCAGCCACAAATATAATACTTTCAGAGAAGTCACACTGCTAGATTTTGGGTGAGTGTAATCATTATTTTATGATATTAGTACCTTGTCCTGCTATGTTACAACCTATAAGGTAATGTTCAATTTTTTGCTGTTTAGTACTGGTGCAAAAACTGAAAGTGACTAAGAGGAATAGAGTAAACAGTGACATGATTCAAACACACACAGCAGAACATAGCAGGACAAGGTACAATATGAAAAAATAATAATGATTACACTCACCCAAAATCTAGCAGTGTGTCTTCTCTGGAAGAAGTATTTTCTCTGTGGCTGAGCTGTGACAGACCCTGTAACAAGACACTGGCTTCCTGCAGGGGCAATTAGACATCACACCAAAGGGCACTCTGGGAAGACTAGAGGCCATAACAGAAACCAGAATGGCAACCTCCAAGAGCAATAAAACAGTTAGGGAAAGTTAGAAAAAAACATCTCTCACAGCCAGAGGAAAAGAAAATGCTGGGAACTGGTTAGAACACAGGAAAAACGACTACTACATATCTTTTTCTGATTTTAACATGGAGTTTTCCTTTAAAGTGGCAAGGAATCTGCCAGACAGTGTGGATGAACAACATATACCATTCCTAGAACTCCTATTACAGGTGAGTAACCTGTATTTCTGTTACTCCACCCAAGTCCCAACAGTGAAATATATTTATAGGCTTCTGTCATGTATTTCATGATAATCCCACCACAAAACTGGCCAGAGGTACTCCCTCGCTAATACACAGAGGCCTGGATATTCAAAGCAGTTGCACATAGCGCAACAGGGTTTCACATGCGCAACTTCAGAGATGCACCATAGAACGATATTCAGTGGGAGCAACTGTGCAGCGCAAGTAGCAGTGCACCAATGTGCAACAGAAATGTATGCATGTGCAAGGGCAGGGGGCGGACCCATGAATATGCGGCACAGTGCGATATTGACCACCCGACCAATGCGCAAGCAGGCAACTGCCAGGTTCTGTGAGCGAACTTGGCCTATAAAACAGAGGTAAGTTGGAGAGAGAGCACTTGTGCCAGAGGGGAGCAGGACAGTGGGAGACAGGCAGGCCATCTAGAGAGGAAGATGGAGACAGGGAGAGAAAGAGAGAGAGAGAGAGATTGTGTGTGTGAGAGAGAGAGTGTGAGAAGGAGTATGACACACAGGGAGGCCCACTGAGGGAGGGAGAGAGAGTGGGTGCCAAACGGAGCCACCAGACCCAAGGGGAGCAACACAGGGATGGGTGACAGAGCCTGCAGGCAAAACCCAGCCAGGGACAGGGTATGCAGGAGGGGGCCCTGCTGAGCGACAGGCACTGCCTCACAGAGCCTGGGGGGGTGCCAGTGGAGCCGGACGCCCAGGGGGTGACAGGACAACAGGGGCCATGGCCAGTGCAGCATTCCAGATGGAGGCCATAATGAGGGGTGTGAGGAGGCAGAGCAATGTGGCCATGGAAGGACCCATCGGCGGTACACCCGGAACAGGCAGTACCAGCCTCGCATCAGCTTCGAGAGCCACACTGATGCAGAGATCGTGGGCCAGTATCACCTGAACCAGGCAATTCTGAGGCAGCTCTGAGCTGTGCAGTGAGGAGATGCAGGCACCCACCAGACGGAGCCACGCCCTGACAGTGGAGACAAAGGTAACAGCTGTCATATGCCTGCTTGCCACAGGCACCTTCCAGAGACCAACAGGGGACACCACAGGCATAACCCAGTTAGCCACATCATGGCTCCACACACAATTCCTCAGTGCCCTGCTGCCACATGCTGCGGAACACATCCACTTCCCCAACACACAGGTGGAGCATACAGCAACCATGCAGGAGTTCCACAGGGTAGCATGTATGCCTGGCATGCTAGGGGCATGCCAAGGGGGACCTGTCATTGTGAGCCCTCTGGCTTGGCATTGCCAGGCACTGGGTGTGCTGTGCCACTGCCCAGTGGCCTTGCCTGGCCGGGGTGCACTCTGTGCTTGGGGGTGGGGGCAGTGGGCTCATGCTGTGGCTGTGTTCTGATGTGTGCCTGTCTGTGTTCCTGTCCTAGGACCTGAAGACCAGAGGAGAACCAGGGTGGCAGGGGCACCTAGCGGGCCACAGCAGGCCACTGCGGGCCCATCGGCTGCTGGTGGTGGACCAGGAAGGTGTGCAGTGCTGGGACCAGCGCATGCAGTGCCACAGCTGGCAGGTAGGTACTGTGCATTCCCACATTGTTGTACAGGGTGGGCGCGGGGGTTGGGGGTATGGTCTTGGTCTCCTGTGCCTTGTGCCATGGCAGCAGTGTTCGGCACATGGTGCAGTGTGCGTGGCACCGCGGGGTGGCTGTTGCACATGTGTGGCAGCTGTCAGTGGGCTGGTGTGCATCCGGCTAACACTAGTGCCACTGCGGTTCCACTGCAGCACCATGCCACCTGCCTGCCACTGTGCTGTCAGGTGACCCTTGGGCAGCAGTTTCCAGTGCTGTGCACTGACGTGGCTTGCCAGGTTGGCAGCAGGCGTAGGCCCATCCACTGCAGGTGGCCAGGGTGCCACTCCAGGGGCATGTGTTCCCACTGTCCACTGCGCACGGGGGGGGCCTATGGTGCAATGGACATGCACTGGTCACCTGTCCCTTCCTCTGCCATAGGTGTCTGGAGAGGTTCCCGACTCCCTTTGTACTGCCGTCTGCTATGGCAGATAATTCTCATTACTTCACACATGATGGAGATTGCAGACCAGACAGGGCAGATCCTGCTACGGACTAACGCAGGGGGAGGTGCCAGGTGCCAGCAGGATGTGGCCGGCCATGATGTTCCCCAGCCCCCTTCCTGCCTCTGTTCTCCCTTCCCCTACATTCCCCCATCCACCTGTACAGGCCCTGTCCCCTGACCCGTTCCCTCCTACACCTACCCCCCTTTGTTTCTGAGTGTTTGTACAGCCGTTTATCTCATGTTCAATTACATTTGTTACTTGTTTACCCTTCTGTGTCCGTGTCTGCTTTGCAGCTGGTGAGTGGGTCCATGCTGCAGTGGTGTGGTGGTGGCCATGTAGTGTGCCTGTGTCATTGTGTGGAGCAGGCATGGTGGTGGCATGCACCTCAGTCAGTGGCTGTGCCTTAGAGTGGCCATGGGCTGGCTGTTTGGGTTGTGTGATGTGTGTGTGGTGGGTGCCATGTGTCAAGGTGTGGTTTGCTGTTGTCTGGGTGGCTGCGTGCCATCTGATGGGTGGGGGCTAGGGTGCTCACCCCTGGATGTCAGTGCTGCCTGTGCCCTGCGTCCTTCACCAGCAGGTGGGCCAGCTGCATGCCTGTACTCCATGTGCAGTGTTCACCTGTGTGCTGGCTGTGTGTCCCTGCCAGTGTTCCTGGCCTGGTGCCCCCACCTTCCCGCACTGTCCTCCCTTCCCCCTTGCCTGGCTACCTGCTGTGCCTGTGTCTGTTCCTGCTGTGCCTTGGTGCATCTTCCTCTGCCCCCTGTGCATCCCTCGGTGTACTATGGCACATTTCTGGTTGCTCCCTTGTGCAACCCTCACTGCGCCATGGCTCAGCAGCTGTGATATTCAGCCGTGTTGTGTTGGCGCATGTTGCGGTGCACAACCGTTGAATATCACAGTCACTGCACCATTGCGCAGTTGACTTGCACTGCGCTGGAGTTACGCAAGCCTTTGGCTCATTTCTGAATATCCCACCCAGTAGGTACAGTGTAGTGAATGGGCGCACAGCAGCAGGGTGATTATTAGCTGGCCACGCCACAGGAGATAGTGGAGGAGTCAGTCACACACCGTCCAAAAAAAAATAACCTGCCTTATGTTGTTCTTGGATCAAGGAGAGGTTTTTTAGGGTGAAAGAGAAGGAGGACCCCTCAGCTCTCAGCACAGTACAGTCCTAACTGCTAGACTGCTATCCTCCTGACAATTATTTTTACTTTGTTGTGGGACGAGACAGGGATTAATTCAGTAACAGGAAGGGTATTGTTTTTTTTTATTTTCTCACACAAATGAAAAAAATGTAGCCTTTATTTTGAGTTTCTTCACCCCTCCCAAGAGTGTCACACTGCACCGATGAGCAGGCCAGAAGAAATGAATGTTTTTTTAATCAGGATTTTGGAACTAGAGAACTGCAGTGCAGTTGACTAAACAGAGATTCGTCACACACACACACAGAGCAAGCAAGTTAGAGAATCTGGCATTCTGCCGCCACTGAATCTGATGCTTTCTCCATTAATTTTCTGGCCTCCATCTCATCCGAAATGAGTCCCTCCTGACCCAATCGTTGTTTCCCGCCCTTTCTTTCTGTCTATGCGTCCCCTTCTTTTTCCCCCACCGCCCTTCAACTTTGTTTTTGTAAGCCTTAGGTATGAGCAAGAGAGACAAGAGTGTGTAACAAATGCAAAAGTTGACACAGATTCGAAATTAATCGTACTCGGGATAGCTCGCACAGGCTTCAGCGGAGTGCATACTACACGGGCTGAAGCTCCTCCTCTACGGGACTGAATGAAGTGAACAGAGCTATGCATGCAGCCGTACATAGAAACATAGAATTTGACGGCAGATAAGGACCGCTTGGCCCACCCAGTCTGCCCATTTCCCTACCTAATGGATAAGCTGCAGATCCTAGTTAACCAGCAGCCTACTTCTTCCTACCCCCAACCCCTAGAATTGCCTTATGACTGTCCCATGCATGCTTGAATTCCACCACTGTTTTTGACTCCACAACCTCCTCGGAAGGCAGTTCCATGCATCCACAACCCTCTGTGAAAAATACTTCCTTAAATTACCTCAGGCGCCCCCCCCATCTTCAAATTGTGCCCCTTGTCTCTTGCACACATTCTTTTTGAAAGATGCTACCCTCTTGGACTTTGTTGATTCCCTTGAGGTACTTGAAAGTTTCTACCATGTCCCCCTCTCCTCCTTTCCTCAAGGCTATACATATTAAGCTCCTTTAGTGCCTCTTCATATGTCTTCCGGTGCAGACCCTGCACCATTTTAGTTGCCCTCCTCTGGACAGCTTCCATCCTGTCTATGTCTTTGCGGAGATTGGGTCTCCAGAACTGCACGCAGTACTCCAGATGGGGTCTCACCAGCTGTCTGTACAGAGGGATAATAACTTCCAGTTTTGCCCCATTCCCATTTGCCATGAGGCTTTCAATTCTAACCACCACCTGACCACATAGCAGGTGGTCAGGTGGTGACAGTGACTGTGATCACCAGTAGGCAAGCACGGTCTCCTTGACAACAGGACTCAGCCCCCCCAAACGACAACAGTCATTTTGTGAGTGCTCAGTGGAGTCGGGCCGAGAGACAAGTTATTCTACACTGCAACTGAACTGAAATATGGGACTCGACAGGTCAGGAGCTAACATTTTGCCAACTGAGTGAGTTTTTCAGATGATTGGAACCCTTTTGAGAACCATCTAGTGTTTAAGTTCTAAGTTAGAACTCAAACATCAGGGTTCGAGGAGGGTTCAAATCTTTCTCGAACTAGTTCTGACAATACTAATGCACACCTCATGCCTGATTGGTGAAGATGCAGGAGAAGTGAAACAGTAATGGGGTTTCCTGTTGCTGTCTGGTGGGTGGCGGTGGGGTGTTAGGTTGAAACCCTAATGCCACATTTTTCTACTTTTGTTGCTTCAGCCCTAACTAGTGCATAACAAAGTTTTTGCAAAGCATGTGTATATGTGTGTGTCCATATATATATATATATATATATATATATATAGCTATATCTTAATTCCTCTGTTTCCTCCAGTTAATTGACAAACCAAACTAAGGGCCAAAATCATGTAATACAGGCTGTAAGTTAGATTTAGAGTAAAAGTGGTTGACTAAGAGTTAATAAAAAGTCATCAGCATAAGCTAGTATCTTGCTTTGTTTTCTTCTGACCTCTGTTCCATATTATCTTAAAAGAGGACATTATTTCCCAAATCAAAGCTTCCATGGCTAGAATAAAGAGAAGAGGAGAAAGGGGGCAGCACTGCCTCATGCCTCTGTGCAACCTGAACGATTCTAAAAGAATACCATCAGACATCATTGCTAGTTGGGGTTTATTATATAGAACTGAAACCCATTTGCAAAACTGAGGACCCAGGTTAAATTGTTTTAGTACTCGCCGCATAAAGTCCCATTCCAGAGAACAGAAGGCCCTGTTGACATCCAGAGACAAAGCAACCAATGGGGGTGGAGAACTTCTTGGAGGACCACATGATAGAGAGCAATCTCCTCAAATTGTCTGAGATGTTTCGGTCTTAAAAAAACGCACTACAACAGCCATAAGTTTGAGTACTATTGGTTTGATCTGTTTGCACCATAACTTTGGCTAAGATTTATAATCAAAATTTAACAGTGATGCTGGGCAGTACTTGACACAGTCTACCTGGTCTTTTTGTTTTTTTGTGAATCAAACTGGGGGAGGGGCTGAGTCAGATAGCAGGGAGGAGGCACCTTCCAGGGGAGACTGGCAGGCCTCACCACCCCAGAGAGGCAGGAGGAGAATGAGGGGAAGTTACCAAGACAAAAGTGGAAGGGGGAGAGACGGGAAGATGAGGGGCAGGACATAAAGTGGACTGTAGTATCCTTGAATGTGAGGACCTTAGCAAACAAGGTGGCAGAGTTCCAGGCAATGATGGTGGAGGGGGAGGTAGATATTGCCACCATCTCAGAGACCTGGGCCACCCAATACCATGACTGGGATCTCACGATCTCAGGATACAAGGTGTTCCACAGGGAGGGGTGACTGTTTATGTCAGGGAGGGGATACTGCGTACCAGGGAGGAAGGAGATGAGGGGAGACCAGAAGCCATATGGGTATTGCTCCAAAGCCCTAAAGGTAAGAAGCTCAGGATGGGGTGGTTTACAGGCCACCCTCACAGAGCGAGGAGGTGGATAGGATGCTTGGGAGCAAATCAGGAAGGTCAGTGGCAAAGGGAATACAGTTATAGTTGGAGACTTCAACCTACCTGGGGTTGACTGGCAGACAGTAACTACAGTACACGCCAGGGAACAGGTGCTGCTGGAGGCTATCCAAGACATCTACCTAGTGCAAGGGGTGATGGATCCTACAAGGGAGGGGAACATACTGGACTTGGTGCTAACAAATGGGGACCAAGTCCAGAATGTGGTAGTATAGGACCCTTTAGCAGGAAGTGACCACCGCTCAGTGTGGTTTCTCCTCAACACAGGGAGGGAGTCGACTAAGACCCAGGACAAGAGTGTTGGATTTCAGGAAGGCAGATGTTGCCAGAATGGGCAGCATCCTAGAGGAGTTTTTAGCTGAAATTAACTCCGGGATGGGTGCTGAACAGAAATGGGCAATCATTAGGAAGGGGCTAAATGAGGCCACAAACACGTATGCCAAATCTCAGAGCAAGCAGTCCAGGTCAAAAACCTAGCTGGCTTAGCAAAGAGGTTGAGGGGAAGGTGAGGGAAAAGAGCTTGGCCTTCATTAAGTTCAAAAAATCTGGGTGTGAGGAGGATAGAGAAGTATTCACAAAGGCATCTAGGGAGGCGACCAGGTCAGTCAGGACAGCCAAGGCAGCAAAGGAGCCGAAGCTGGCCAAGGGGATCAGAGAGAGGGGAAAAGGGGTTCTTTAAATACATAAGGGAGAAGAGGAGTTGTAGGGATAACATTGTTAGAATCAAGAGAAAGGGAGGATGGGCGGAACAAGGGGGGAGATCAGGCTGAGGCACTCAATGAGTATTTCTGCTCGGTGTTCACAAAGAAAGGGATGGCCCAATACTGCAGGGAAAGGGGGCAAGGGTGGAGGGGCAGAGATAACAGACGGGGTCATCCAAGAGGATAGAGTTTTGGAGGGCCTTAAAGCCTTGTGGGTGGACAAGGCACCAGGACCAGACAGTGTATACCCAAAGGTCCTGAAGGAACTGGCAGAGGTATTGGCAGGCCCTGTGATGGACCTGTTCAACACCTCCTTGGAGATGGGGAATGTACCCAAGGACTGGAGGATGGCTCACATGGTGCCCCTTCACAAGAGTGGACCCAAGGACCAACCGGGTAACTACAAACCAGTGAGCTTGACCTCCATAGTGGGGAGGTTGATGGAGACCATTCTGAAGGAGAGGTTGATAACCTTTCTTGATAGTAATGGTCTGCAGGATGAGAGACAGCATGGGTTTGTCACGAGAAGATCTTGCCAAACAAATCTGATTGACTTCTTCGACTGGATCACTAGGGCAGTTGACGAAGACCACACTGTGGATGTCCTGTATCTGGACTTCAGCAAGGCTTTTGACTTGGTGCCGCACAGGAGGTTAATGAACATGCTAAGGGACATGGGGCAGGGGAAAACTGGTGGGGTGGGTTGAGAGATGGCTGCAGGGCAGACAACAGAGGGTAGTTATAAGGGGGGGACATCCAAACCAAGGCCAGTAACGAATGGGGTACCACAGGGCTCTGTTTTGTTCAATGTTGTCATTGGAGACATTGCAGAGGGGGTCAAGAGTAAGATCAGCCTGTTCGTGGATGACACTAAGATTTGTGCAAAATGAGGACGAGAGGCAGGCACTCAGAAAGGATCTAGCTAAACTTAAACACTGGTCTAGGGAGTGGCAGGTGGGGTTTAACACTAAGAAGTGCAAGGTCATGCACCTTGGAGCCAGAAATCCCAGGAACAGCTACTGGCTGGGGGGGAGTGCAGGTAATGGCTTCAGAGGAGGAAAGGGACCTGGGGGTAATAGTCACAGGAGTCATGAAGGTATCAGCACAGTGTAGGAGGGCGGCAGCAAGGGCAAATAGGATGCTGGGGTGCATTGCCAGAGGGATCACCTCTCAAAAGGGGGAGGTCATCCTGCCATTGTATAGATCACTAGTGAGGCCACACTTGGAGTACTGTGTACAGTACTGCTGCCAATACCTCAAAAAGGATGTGAGACTACTGGAGGGGATGCAGCGTAGGGCTACAAAAATTATCATGGGACTAGGAGAGTTGCCATGTGAGGAAAGATTGAAGGAGCTCAACATGTACTTGCTGGATGACAGAAGGGTAAGAAGGGACATGATAGAGACCTTTAAGTACTTGAAAGGCATAAACAAAGTAAGGGAGGGAGGATTGTTCTGCTTAAAGAGTGGCAGAGTCACTAGGGGGCACAGTCTGAAGTTGGAAGGGGGAAGGTTTAGGAGGGAGATGAGGAGGCACTACTTCACAGAGAGAGAGAGAGAGAGAGAGTGGTGGCAGATTGGAATGCACTGCCGGAGGAGTAATCGCTCAAAGGACAGTGGCTAGCTTTAAGCGGGGCTGGGACAGAGTCAAAGGCAGGGTTAGTACGGACAAGAACACAAAATGGGGATGGACTGGGAAAGAGGAAGGGAGGGGTATGGGTGGGGCAGCCGTAGTGATAGGAAACTAAGAGCTGCACATTCAGGCAGGTTTGATAGACCTGTGGGCCGTTTTCTGCCATCAATTTTGTATGTTCATATGCACGTTTGTAAAAAAGAGCAACATTCATAGAGTCGGCTAATGAGCTATTACCATACGCTTCTTGATAAACTAGAGAAGGAGATTTTAACATGGTTGGCTGATGAGTCTATGGATCTCACTTGGGAGATCATTGGGGCTTGGGGTTTTCCTTGCCAGGGACTGCTTAATTACTTCAGTTATTTCTTTAATAGAAACCATTTTTTTCCAATCATCCTCTTCTGCTGCTGATAGTGTGGGGAATTTAATAGCTGCTAGAAATGAATCCAGTCATTGGCAGTTTAAAGAGCCATGACTCTCATAAAGCTTTGAGTAAAATTCCCTAAAACAAAGATTTATAGCTGTCAGATCATGGGTCACCCCTTTCTGTTTGGTCTGAACTCCAAGGATTGCACTTTGTTGTTGCTTTGAAGAGGAACTGTCATCAACAGGGTTTCTTAATGTCTGAAAGCCCATAAAAAGCTAACTTGAGTGAGCCATTGTGTTTATCTGTGAGTCTTTGCAGTCCAGGCTTATTCATATGTAAATCAGTTTGTAATTAAAGGTTGGAGGCAGCCACGTGTTTTAGGCTCCTGACAGGAAATTATGTCACTGAAGATCTTGGTCCTCCATTGACTGTAGGTTAAATAGGAAATCATCTGTTTTATTAAGTGTGTTTTAAGGTGTTATTACAAAACTTTCTACACTCATAATAATTGTTTTGTATGTGCATTGAAACTAGTGAGTTATCACCCTTACATTTCAAACTGTTAGTAAAACTCATTCATCTTTAGGATTGCTTTAACCTCTAGGCTATACTGCCAGCTGACCATCAAAAACAACACATCTCAAGGCTGGTTCTTTGGTGCCAACAGGTAGTGGGGCTCCATACTCCATCAGGATTTCTGAACCCTGGCTGTGTTCATGTCAGTGCAGATTTCTGGGGCTGTCACAGCACTAATGTCTGTCTTATTCTGTTCCCTCTCTTACAGCCTTTTCTCTTACAATTTCGGGTGTGAACTCAGGTTTACAAGATGCAAATGTGGCTACGTACCTTCTGGCCTGACATCATGGGGCCAGCCTTGAAATATGTAGTTTTGCACTAACAGCTGGCAGTACAACCTAGAGGTTAAAGCAAAGAGCTGTGAACAAGCTTCTTTCATCTAGCAGAATGGGGTTTGATTCCAACATGCTCTACTTGTACATTGTGTGACCAGAGTAAGTCACTTAACCTCCCTGTGCTCCCAAAACACACCCTGAAACAAGCTGTAGCTGTGTGCCTTTCCTGGACAAAGACAGTAAAAACAATCCGAGCATGTGTTATGATTCTGAAAATATTATGCTCTTTCTATCTGGATTTGATCTGAAAAGAAAGATATGGGGCTCCAATACTTGTCGGCACCACAGAGCAACCCTAAAGTTGGATTATTTTTACTAACAGTTTGAAATGTAAAGGTGGTAACTCACTGGTTTCAATGCACATACAAAACAAGTATTATAAATGTATAAAGTGTTGTAATAACACCTTAAAACACACTTAATAAAACAGACGATTTCCTATTTAACCTACAGTCAATGGAGGGCCAAGATCCTCGGTGACATCATTTCCTGTCAGGAGCCTAAAACATATGGCTGCCCTGCCCTTAATTAAATACTGATTTACATATGAATAACCCTGGACTGCAAAGACTCACAGATAAACACATCAGCTCACTCAAATTAGCTGTTTATGGTCTTTCAGACATTAAGAAACAATGTTACGAACATACAAAATTTGCCAACAGATAAAGGCCTAGAGGTCTATCAAGTCTGCTCGAATGTGCAGCTAGCACCCCTTATTCTGCAGCTGCCCCTTCCTTCCACCCTTCCCCTTCATTGACCCTGCCCCTTGTCCTGTCCCATCCCCTTTTGAAGCAGTCCACTGTTCTACTGGATACCACTTCTGCAGGTATGCATTCCACCCAGCCACCACCCTCTCTGTAAAAAGTGTCTCCTCATCTCCCTCCTGAACCTTCCTCCTCCAGTCTCGTGATCATGACCCTGGTGTCCCTCCCTCCCTTACATTGAACAGCTCCTCTGTACCTGTCTTGTTTATTCCTTTCATGTACTTAAAGGTTTCAATCATGTCCCCTGTCCCTCCTCTCCTCCAGAATGCATGTTCAACTCCCTCAGCCTCCCTCGTCGATAAGTCCCCCAGACCCTTGATCATCTTTGTCGCCCTGCGCTGCACCCTCTCCAGTAACTTAATGTCCCTCTTCAGATATGGGCACCAGTACTGCACGCAGTACTCCAGGTGCAGTCTAACTAATGACCTATACAGTGGCAGAATCGCCTACTCCCTCCTCGAGGATATACCCCTTACAATACAACCCAGCATTTTGTTGGCGTTTGCAGCTATCTTCCTACATTGTGCTGAGTTGTTCATTGACCCTGTAATGAGCACCCCCAGATCCTTCTCCTCCTCTGTCTGGGCTAGCTGCACTCCCCCCAGCTGGTAACTCCTCCTTGGGTTCTTCATCCCAAAATGCAGCACCTTGCACTTTTTGGCATTAAACCCCAGTTGCCAGGTGTCTGACCAGGTTTCAAGCTTTGCCTGATTATCCTGCAACCCCGCCATCACCCTAGGTCATCCACCACCGCTCCTACCTTGGTATCATCGGCAAACAGACTGATCTTGTTAATGACAGTTCCCCTTTAAGAAGGCTAAGAGCCCACTTTCTCTCCTGTCTCTCAAGGACCTTAGTGTATGGGAGAGGGCTATTAGTACCTGAATTCGATGAATTCCCAGTGTTGTTGCACTATCATTGTAGCGTCAAGAGGTGGATTTGTACCTCTTTAGTACATACATCCCTGGCATAATTTTAACAACATCTGAACATCTTTGCGCATGTGTGTTATGTAAAGCTCAACACATCAGGAAATGGCTGTGGTACTGAGAGCTGGCCCCGAAAGAGAGATGCGCTGATCAAAGCAACCAAAGTAAGGACACATTCCCGTTTTACTGTTGCCTATACACAATAAAAGATAATGGATGGGCAACAGTGAACAATATGGCTGAGTTAACTTTTTGAGGTTTCATGACAAGTGCCTTGATATTGAAAGGCGCTATATAAATAAAGATTGACTTGACTTGACAATGGTAAAACTCTCAGCTTTCTCTCTTGAGGTTTACTTTGTTGTTATAGCAATCTCTTGCAGTGAACACAGCATTGTTGTTCACTGTTACCCATCCATTATTCTCTATGTTTTGTTAGAAAAAGTACATATTCTGCTCTGGCTGATAAGATTTTATTAATTTCAAATTTCATTTCATGATTTGAAATAAGAGATGTTTCCTGGAAGAGGGGGGTCTGCTTGTGCAAGTATTGTAGCTGAGTGAGTTGGTTTTCCTTTTGTTTTAGTTCTTCCTGATATTTTTCTTATTTCAGGCATAGGAACTACCTTTAAACTATACTTTGAATGTTTCCCATAGGAAAGAGTTAGATACTTTTCAATTGTCATTTATTCTGAAAAGTATATATATGTCTTTAATTAGCCAGCCTTTGAAATCAGAGTCAGATAAGAGGGCAGTATTAAATCTCCATCTAGGAGTTTTATGACAGCTGGAGTCTATGTATAAAACCATTTTAAATATGCCATGGTCAGAGGGGACTGTATTATCATATGCCACCAATGCTGCACTGTTGCTAGAGTATAAGGAGGTGAAAAATAATCGACCCTACTGAAGAATTGTGTCTTTCAGAGAAGAAAGTAGTCTTTGTCTTGAGGATGGGGATAACCTCCCGACATCTACCAAGCCCATGTCTTTGACAAGATTATGTAGCGCTTCCCTGGATTTAGTCTGAAAACATTTAGAGGGTTTCGGGGTATGTTCTATCAAGGGGTCCATAACTTCTTTAAAGTCACCCCAAGGATTATGTTGGAATCTTTCAAACTACCTAGCTCAAAAAGCAAGCTATTAAAAAAGTCTGCTTGTCCTGAATTAGGGGTGTAAAGATTGCACAGAGCCACCTTTTCCTGTTTAATGCACCACAGAGAATTTGGTATCTTCCTTTCGAACCATGAATCGAGTTAGATTTAACCAAGTTCATCCCTTTCTAATACAGATAGCCACCAATCCCTTTTTTTATTGGAACCCAGTGTCTGTCTAATTTCTAAGCTTTGGAAGGAATCAAATGCATTTCTTGAATAATACTATGTCAGTCTGATGTTGATTAAGGTAATTGAGAACTGTTTTCTTTTGACTGGCAAACCCAAGCCTTGGACATTCAAAGATGTTATATTTAAAGCAGACATTATAAGCATACTGTTAAGTACAAGGAGGAATTAATCAAACAATGCTATAAGGCTTATAAGGAACAGTTGTAAAATGCAGTCTGCATGATGATAAAGATCCTAACTTATTCTAAGAAAAATTTAAAGTTAAGTCAATGAACTAAAAAAATTGTAACAAATGAGAACCGGTGAACTTAGAAGCCAATCTATCAAGCAGAATCTCAAGGTGGTACTTCTCAACTCATTAGGTGCCTGAGACTTTACACTTTGGCACAATAATCACAAATATATTTATTTATTTGAAAACTGGTGACTAGGAAGGGCACACTGAGCCAAGGCTTGTTTCCAGATATGACCCAGGGGAAGGGAAAACAGGATGCAAAATACATAGCATTGACCAGGGCTCTTGGGGGCATAGGTGCCTGCATCATTTATGCACATTTTGTTCCTCAGGATGCTAATTTTTTTCTCCAAAAAGTCCCCAAGACACTCACCATTTTAGGTCCAGGAGTCCCAGCAGGCCGAGATACTGCACATGTGTGAATCACGTTTTTTTTCCCCCCCAGTTAGTCACCTGGTATAATTTCTGTGCCATTCTCACCAGGGTGGACCACCGAACTGAATGGATGGGGGAGCGGGATGGAACACTAGGTTGCGTTCCACAGTGAGAGGAAGATTTGTCCCCTGGAATGAACAGTTGGTTCAACCTGACCAGACACTGAGTCTGGGATGGAGCAGCCAGTTCAGAGGCTCCGGAGACCACAGCAGGATTGCAAGTCAACAAACATCTGGTTTTACAAGTACAAAAAAAAGAGTCTTTCACAGTCCTGTTGACATGGGATGAATTGGAGCATCGACTACATGGCCAGGCTGCACTGAAAATGCAACGAACAGACTCACATCAACAGTAAGCAGGTAAGTGGTAATTTCAGCACTGTTTAGACAGGGCACTGCATGACTATTTTGGACGATGATTTATTAAGCTTATTTTTTTTAGGACTCTGTTTTAGTCAGTGCAAATCTACAGGGAGACAATGAAAGGGAGGGAAAGTTGAGACTGCCATGTGATCAGCGCCAGACAGAAATGTCACAGCAAAACCTTAATGATTATTTTTGTGGAGGAGAATCAGCAGCAAAAGACAAAGAAACAACATCATCTTCTGAGTGTGAGGTTAGCACATTTCAAGAGACTGTGAATGCTGAGACTGATAATGATAAGCAGCCTGAGGGGAAGGACACCATCTGCAGGTTCAGCTAACAGCAACATGAAAAGGTTTTGGATGGACAGCTGGACAAAGTTATTTCCATGGTTTGTAAAGGACAAAGTAGAAGGAAACATTAAACAAAACCTTTTTTACACTAATTATACTTCCCAACAATGTTTCCCTCTACATTCACTGGAGAGGTGCACACAAGGAAGATGGTGCTCTAGTCAAGAAATCCATTAAACAAAATGCAGTAGACTGGCACGACATCAGCATTATTCATTCAGGGACTCCACAGCTTAGAAATGTTCTAAAATGTTTTTATTGCATCAGAAAAAGTAAACCACAGCATGGTCCCGTGCATGCTTAGTGTGTTTCGGATTTAAAAATCTTTTATCTTTGATAAAGGATTTTTAAATCCGAAATGCATCACACACACAAGGGACCATGCTGTGGTTTACTTTTTCTGATGCAATAAAATAATTTTAAAACATTTCTAAGCCATGGTGTCCCTGACTGAATAATGTTGATGTTGTGCCAGTGTACTTCATTTTGTTTAATGGACTTCTTGACTAGAGCACCATCTTCCTTGTGTGCACCTCTCCAGTGACTGTAGAGGGAAACATTGTTGGGAAGTGTAATTGGTGTAAAAATGTTGGGAAAGGCAATCCATTTGCCACAACTGGCACAACCAACCTGCAAGTGTCTGCTTTTTACAGACATGAAAGAAACAGAGAACATTTGCTGGTACAAATAGGAGCTCTGAGGAAGGCGTAAGCGGAAACGTCAGCTGATTCCTGTGCATCATCATGCACAAGGGCTGTCTGCTCTGCCTGCTTGGTCAGTATGCTGCTAGAGTTAAAACACCATGGTGTCTTCAGGCTTGTTGTTTTATTATAACCGTATGTTCTCCCGCTGTGCACTTTATCTAAGCTACGGGATAAGTTGTTGAAGCACTTTAATAAATTATGACACAGAAAGATGGGTTTTTGTTTTAATTCAGTGCATAAACTGTTGGGTCAAGTGCAACAGGTATGTCTTCTGGTGTTCCAGAAGTGTTGTTTGTAGTGCTATAGTCTCTGATTCTGCTTTGCACCAGATATAGGATTACTCACAGTGAGTGAGTGGAGCCCCTCTTATTTTTTTGTTTTTTGGTTTTGCACAAATAGGAAGGAAAACAGCAGAAGAATGTGTCTCTCTTCCAGTGGCATTTGAGAAACAAATAGCAGGTCCCGAGTCAAAGGATGACAGTAAAGTTACCCAGTTACTGACAATATATTACCTTATCAAACAAGGAAAATCACAGAACCAGTGCATACAGACTTCTCTCAGTGCAGTATAGCCCCTGCAGTGTATATTTTTAAATCAAGGATAGAAATGAGAAAGGAAAAGTGTGGCCCACTGGGAACTGAACCTCAGACCTCTGGTATGCCATTCCAGCACTCTAACCATTAAGCTACAGGCTCACTGGCTAGAAGCCCAAGGAACTTCCTTACATCCACAAATTCCCATAGAATTTTCAACCTCGCAGGTATGGCATATTCTCCTAGTGCCTCAATTCTCATGAGTGTTCAGCCCCACTGAAGACTCGTAAGAGTCGAGGCGCTAGGGGGAAAGAACGATATCTGCGAGGTTGAAAATTCTGTGCACTGGCTGTAAACCTGAGAAGCACTGCTTCAGTAAAGTTTTTTTTTTGGAAGTATCTGTGCACTTTGTGTGCCCACCACTAACTTTGTTTGGATTGTCCTGTTGTGTGGGAAGGCCACCTCATTTGTGGAGCAGCACTGACTGGGTTTTGCTTGTTTGAGGCATTTCCCCTTTTGGACTGTACAATCACTGAACCAGTTTGAAACACTGATATTTTTACAGGTGAGGTATACTTGGAATTAGGAAGGGAATCTTATCAATATTTTGGAGGGGGCTCTGGGGACTGTATTTGGAATCAGATCGGATGTTGTTCTTTTACAGTCACAGAAACAAAATGGCTATCCAGGGCTGCAAGACAGTGGCACAATCTACTCTGGTTGGGATGCAAGATATGACATTCTGAACTCCATAAACAACGTAATGCAGAAAGAAATCAAAGCCCGCTTAGCAGGTTTTTAGTTTCTCGGGGTCATAGTGGATGAAACAACTGATGTAACCATTCACAACAAAAGAACATATATGTAAAATGCATACTCAATGAATAGTCAAAAATTCATTTCATTGACTGTATTACAATACCTGATGGGGGGGGCAGAGACAATTGTTTCAAAAATCTTAAAGCAGAAGTACTAGATGCTGTTCCCCCTTACCCCTTGTGCACAAACCCGGCTTTCTATTTTCTCTGAGGTTTATTTTCTCCCTGTAATTTGCTCTGTTCTTTTTTGGTTTGTTTACATTTTGATCCCACTCTTTGTTGATCTTTACCTCGCATGCACAAGCCTACTGCCAGCTCAATGCGTCTTTATGTCCTCCAGCTTCTTTTGTTGTGTGCGAGCTCTCAGTGACAGCTCTAGTAATTACTGCACTGAGCCAACAGCTGAACATGACTATTCCTTGCCATTTTGTGATAGCTGGGTAGTCTCTGCATGTTGTAAAACCACACTGAATGAAAACATGCTCACAAGTGAGTCTTGTGCAGCTGCTAATAGGCGAGACAAACAGAAAAACACAAGGTATGTGTACAGAAAATTGAGGTAAAACGCAAATGCCTATATTTAATAACAGCACACAAGAACTATTTAACCATTTGTTCCTCTCTTCAATGTGCCCCTCCCCCATCCTCAGGGTCACATGTGCTTCATACCCAAATGGCTCCCAGACATGGCAAAAAATGGATTTGTCTCAGTTCAACAATGTACAAAACAAACAAAAAATAGAATAAAAAGTATGTATCAACAGGACTGAAATCTTGTAACATTTTAAATAAATGTTCATTTTTAGAATGTAAAATTCATTAAACATTTGCAGGAAAACATTCTCTGCAGTTTAGACCTCATCTGGTAATCATTCGGTATTATATGCTGCAGCTGCTTAAAGAGCTGCGACAGTATCTCAGAAATGGCACGGAGAAGCAGTAAAAAGCTCACATATATCCAGTCAGGCCTTATGGTGCATATGTCTGTCATGTTTTCATACATACTGTGTAAATGAACATAGAATATAGTTGCCACGTAGTTTGGCATTCAGCAGCACTGATTCTATGAGTCTGAAATGCCTTTGATTATATTAACTGTTTTATTCCAGGAAACGGTAGCATGAGCAACAGCAGTATTTTTGTTTCTGAATCATTTAGTGACTAACATGACGAACTGCTGCATTATTTTCATGTCCAGATATTTATCATATTATCCGATTTTATTGTGTTTTCTTATAACCAGTAGTTCAGTTTGGGGAGGGGGGGGAGTAGACTGGAAGTCGTGTTTCAAATATGGGCCCAAACTAGGAAGTAATTCCCAGAGATGTCAGTTAAGTTACCCACCAAGTATGATGGCGGGGGAAGGGTACAAAAGCTGGCAGCCAGGCAGGTAGCCAGGGCAAGTCTCGACTGACTGACCATGGTGCCACGACATGCAAGCACACTCAGCTGGTGCCGGTGGACAGTGATAGTGTAGCAGGAGTGCAAGCAAGAAGAGCGAGGTGAGGCGAGCCAATCCGAGCGGAGGAGTCAGTGAGTGCAAGGTGCAACATTTAAAAACCTGGACTTTAAGTTGCTTGCTGACATTATTAGGCACCCGTATCTTGCAGTGTAGCTAGCTAGCATCCTTCACTCTGTTCCCTGAATGCTGCTTTCATTGCTAATGGTACCGCTCAATGCTCACTCCTCCATTTGCCCATTCATCCGCACACTGCCACATGTCCGTTTTGATGAACCACCCTTGTCGGACAATTTCTGACACAATCAACACTGCTGGGAGCACCACTGACCTTATGCAGAAGTCTTGCTCTGTGCTAGCTGTCACTAGAAATTTCATTACTACAGTGGGACAGTGGGAACATGCAGCACAGAGTCCCACAGAAGTAAACAAAAGACGTCCTGCGATGCGAAGTGGGAGTTCAGTTGTAAATGTGGCATTGGCCATAATTGCTGTGGATCCACAACAATAGAATTAAGTTTTAAATATCTAAAAAAACAAGCCAGTCTGGTGGCACTGAGGGTTGAGGCGCTGGACATCACACCAGTGACTCGGGGACAGGAGCGACCTCGGGTTGTCGGGGGTTGGCACAGGAGGGAGAGGACTGAGCATCTGACGGACAGCTTTCCTCTCTTGGGGAGGGGAGGGTTGTCATCCTGCTCCTTGGCTGCCCCTAGTGGAGGTTGGTGGGAAATGTCAGAGTCAGGGAGGCACAGGAGCGTGGGCACATGGCATATGTGTGCCTCAACATGCGCACTCTCACGATGTGAGGGGGAGGAGGGTTGGGAGAAAAACTGGAAAAGTGGGGACTGGCAGGCTCTGTGATGGCCTGACTATGTTCTGATCCCAGGCTCACCCTGGCTTCTAGATTGTGCTCGGGGGGGGGAGCCAGCACTCCTCCTTCCAGACCCGCCACGGGGGGGTAATCCATGGGGGAACTGCTGGGGATGAGCTGGATCGCGGCAACCAGGCTCTGAAGACAAACCCCCTGCAAGAGGGTTGGAGTAGCCCGCCAAGTCCTGAGGGGGTGGATAAATACAAGAAAAAAAAATCTAAAACATAAAGATCGCTGGAGAAAAAAAATTATAGATATGGAAACCGGAACTATGGCTGTGTGCCTACAGCCCCAAATCAGAATTTGGATAATCATTTGATGACTTCTGCCATTTTTGTTGATCTTGCTAAAGCTTTCAGCACTGTGGCTTATCCCCTCATACTGGACAAACGTAAAGCTGCAGGCCTTTCTGACTCTTCAGTCAATTGGTTTTGTTCCTACCTTACAGGCAGATCTCAAGCTGTCTGGATAGGAAGATCCATTTAGCCTTCATTTTCCATTAGCTCAGTTGTCCCCCAAGGGTCTGTCCTGGGTCCTATTCTCTTTTCAATATTCCTAAATAACCTACCCTCCATCAGTTGCTCTGCATCCATTCATATGTATGCTGATGACACAGTTCTTTTTGTATCTGTCTCCTCTCCCCGTGACCTTACCTCCTGACTACAGCTGGATTTTGAAAACATTCAGCATTGGTTTAAGGTTAACCAACTTTCTCTTTATGCCAAAAAAAAAAACAGTCTCAGTGACTTTTGGTACTTGTCAGAGGCTTGCCAAACGTTCTTCTTCTCCACTATTTAATGCCCTTGATAGTGCTAAAATTGAAGACGTCCCCTCCATTAAGTACCTCTGGGTCTACCTTGACCGGCATCTTGATTTCTCTGTGCACATTGCTGCAATCCACCCGAAGCTTGGTGCTTTGTATAGGAACAAAGCAAGCGTTTCACTCCTTGTCTGCCAAGAAATTGTGTTAAAAATTAACCTTCCTATTTTTGACTACGGTGAGTTAGTCCACAGTCGTGCCCCTAAAACCTCCTTTGTCAGACTGGACCCCCTCTTTTTCATTCTTTCTGCCACTATGCTTCGGATTGACCCTCTCGTACTCACCACTGCTGTCTTTACTCAGCTCTTTCTCTCCCTCTCCTCTCTTGATGCTAGGTGCCTTTCCCATTGTGTCTCTTTTTTGTCCAAATTCTGGTTTGGTACCCTTCCCTCTTATTTTAAAGCCCTTCATTCCTCTCCTCCCTCTTCATCTTACTCTCTTCATAACTCTTCTCTCCTTCCTTTCAGTAACCCTTCTAGAAAGTCTATTGTTGGCCAATCTGCTTTTTCTTACAACTTTCCAAAACTTTGGTCCTCCCTTCACCCTTTCTATTCGTTCTGCCTCTCCTCCTTCCTCCCCAAAGTCTCTTCTCTCTGACTTTTGTCATCCTTTCTGCAGCTGACTTTGACCCTCCCTCTTCTCTGTTCTCTTGTCTTGCTCTTTTCTTGCTGTTCCTATTTTGTTTTCTTTCTGTACATTTTGAGAGTGTTTTAATTTTTTCTAATTGCTTTCTTTTACTATGTGTACATGTGCAACCTTCCCTCGGGTGGGGTTTACCTTAGTTCACCTCCCTGACACTCACTGCCACCAGTCCCAGTCCTGTGTGCCTGTTCTGTTGCTCCTTTTGGCCCTCAGGTGGTAATCCCGTGTGAGGGGACCAGAGGAGTTGTGAATCTGAACCTCCAGTTCGGTGGCACTGTAGAGCGCCATGCAGCCCTGCTCGAACGTACGAGCTGTATCAGGCATCTCTTCCTCCTTATTAGCAGTTTCAAGCCACGCTAATGGCTCTGGTGTTGTTCCCCTGTGTGCTCTGACACCCAAGGACCCTCAGAAATACTAAAAGGAGGGCCCGGAGGCACACAGATGGGGCAGAAAAATAAAGGAAAGCAATTGTACTAAAAGTGCTTTTAAGTGCTATAACTTTTAGAGCAGCCGAGGCTGCTAGAAGTAATAAAGCCCTGCCTGCCACCTAGGGGCTCGGTGCTATGGTGCTAGTGACAGGCTTGGGAAGCCCATTGCCAGCCCCACTCTGCCACTGGACACAAGGGCAGAGGAGCAGCTACAACTCTATGGGGCAGTTGTTAATTAAAGTTGTTCTATTTGCCTGTAGTATGAACTTAAAGTTGGGACTATGCATAGAATGTTTACAGTAGCAGCCAAGATTTGCCACCTTTGATCGAGCAATCAGCCAATCGGAATCCTAGGAGCCCTGGAGGGCTTGGCAATAGCTTCTGGGAAAGGGGAAAGGACAATGTTTGGCACCCAAAACAGACAACCAATCAGGCATTGAGAGTATCTAATGCATATTGATTTGCCAGATGGACAGCTGTTTGGACCAATGGAAAGCTGACATTTTTTCCCCGAGACCTGGGACAGTTTTCAGCTCAGGGCAGTTGCTGCTGGAAGCTCTTTGAGTAAGCAGGGGAGTGCTGAAGAGTAAGAGAGATGTTTTGGGAAATTGGCCCAAGGTTTACATAGTGGTGACAGGCAGACTTGTCAGTCTTCCATGAATTGGGAGAGCCAGATTTCCAGTTTTCCAGCAGACAGGAGATAATTTGGCACCCAGCAGAGTAGCCCCTAGCCATTACATAGAAACATAGACATAGAAACATAGACTTTGATGGCAAATAAGGACCACTTGGCCCATCTAGTCTGCCCATTTCCCTACCTACAGGATAGGCCGCAGATCCTAGTTAACTAACAGCCTATTTCTTCCTACCCCCCACAAGAATTGCCTTATGTCTGTCCCATGCATTCTTGAATTATCCCACAGTTTTAGACCCCACAACCTCCTCAGGAAGGCTTTTCCATGCATCCACCACCTCTCTGTGAAATAATACTCCTCACATTGCCCTGAACCGCCCTCCTTCTATCTTTAAATTGTGTCCCTTGTTCTTGCAAGTCTCTTTCTGAAAGATGCTACCTCTTGACTTTGTTGATTCCACTGAGGTACTTAAAAGTTTCTATCATGTCCACCCTCTCCCTTCTTTCCTCAAGGGTATACATATTAAGCTCCTTTAGTTTCTCCTCATATGGCTTCTCTTGCAGACCCTGCACCATTTTAGTTGCCCTACTCTGGACTACCTCTATCCTGTCTATGTCCTTGTGAAGATGGGGTCTCCAGAACTGGACACAGTACTCCAGATGGGGTCTCACCAACTGTCTGTACAGAGGGATAACAACTTCCTGTTTTCTGCTGCTGATGCCTCTCCTGTACATCCCAGTATACCCCAGCCCTCCCTACTGCCTTCTCACATTGCTTGCTAACCTTAAGGTCATCCGATATGATTACCCCAGGTCCCTTTCCTTTTGTTGTTACTTACCTCCCACCCATTGTGTATTCTTCCTGGGTTCTTGTTTCCAGGTGCATTATTTTGCACTTCTTTGCATTGAATCCTAGCTGCCATACTCTGACCATTCCTCCCAACCTTGCCAAGTCCTTTTCATCCTTTCCACGCCTCCTTGTGTATCAACCCTATTGCAGATCTTTGTGTCATCTGCAAAGGCATACTTTTCCTCCAGTCCTCTGCAATGTCACTGATGAAGACATTAAAAGGACTGGACCTAATACTGAACCTCCTATGGTACCCACTAGTAACCCTCTTTCTTCAGAGTGGACTCCATTTACAATTACCTTCTGTGTCCTGTTGTGCAGCCAGTGTTTTACCCAGGCTACCACCCTGGGACCCACTCCCAGGCTGGTTAATTTGACTATTAATCTTTTGTTTGGGACTGTGTCAAATGCTTTGCTAAAGTCTAGGTAGGCCATGTCCACAGCCCCTCCTGGTCTACTACTTTGGTCACCCAGTCAAAGAAATCTATTAGATCTGCCTGACATGACCTTCCGCTGTCAGAACCCATGCTGCCTTGGGTCCTGTGCTCCACTGGCCTCTAGGTACTCAACTATTCTTTCCTTCAGAAGTGACTCCATCACTTTCCCTATCACAGAGGTCAGAATGACAGGTCTGTAGTTTCCTGCCTCTGTCTTGGTCCCACTTTTGTGAAGGGGAATCACATCTGCCTTCCTCCAGTCCTTGGGTACCACACCATCCTCCCATGATTTATTAAAAAGAGTAGCCAGTGGTTTCACTAGTTCCTCCCTTAATTTTTTTAGAATTCTGGGGTGAATTCCATCAGGACCCATTGCTTTGTCCACCTTCAGTTTTAGGAGTTCTTGCAGAACCCTTTCTTCTGTGAAAGGACTGGGATCGACCCCCCTATCAAGAGTGCTTCTGTTAATTGGATTAGGCACTTCCCTCCTCTTTGTGAATACTGAGCAGAAATATTCATTCAGTATCCCTGCTTTTCACTGTCCCCCTGCCCACCCACCGCTCATTCTATTCAGCCTCACTATCCCTCCTTTGTCTTTCTAGCCGCTGGCGTACCTATAAAAGGTTTATCCCCCTTCTTAACTGAGTTGGCTATCTTTTCCTCAGTTTGGGCCTTTGCTATTCTGACTTCCTCCCTGCTTCCTTCTGCCTTAACTGGTACAGCTCTCTGTCCTGCTCCTTCTGTGTTTCCTTATACTTCTGGAATGCTATCTTTTTCTTCCTGACTTTCACAGCCACCTCTTTTGAGAACCATAGTGGCTTTTTCTTTCATTTTGATTTGTTTATTTGCTTCACACAAAGGCTTGTTGCCTCTGTGATGGCAGTTTTGATGATTCCCCATTGTTGCTCCATACCTCCTTCTAGCCTGTTTGCTAGTGCTTTTCTGAGGCACTTTCCCATCTTGCCAAAGTCAGCCCTCCTAAAGTCCAGTACCTCACTTTTGTATGGCTTGACTTTAGCTGAGTTTAACGGAACCACACTGTTTGATGGTCACTTGTCCCCAGATGGCAACCCACTTCTAGATCTGAGATCCTCTCACTGCCCTCGCTTGAGAGCACGTGGTCTAAGATTGCTCCTCATGAGTAGGTTCCAAACTAGCTGTCTAATGCCTGCCACCTGTAGGGCATCAAGAATGGCGCTGTTTCTAAGATGTGGCTGCAGCAAATGTGCTCCAGTTAACATCTGGCATATTCGGGTCTCCATCAACAATATCTCCCTTCTCTGCCATTCTAAGAATGCCTTCTATCATATCCTTGTCCATTCCCTCCCTGACATGGGGGTCTGTACACAACCCCTGTGCGGATTGTGGTGCCTTTCCAGTCTCCAAGGTGACCCACAGTGCCTCCTCTCCTCCTGTTTACTTTTTGTTCAGTTGCTTTTATCCCTTCCTTTACATAGAGAGCTACCTCCCCCTCTTCTCCCTGCCTGTCTCTCCTGTAGGTTATGTACCTGGTATGTTAACATCCCAGTCATGGTTCTCTGTGTACCATGTTTCTGTGACTCTACGATATCCAGGCATCCCTCTTCCATCAAGGCCACCAGCTCAGGGAGCTTGTTGCCCAGACTACGGCATTGGTACTCATTACCCTCCATTTCCTGATGGCCTTACTCCTTTTGCCCCATCCCTGTCCTTCTTGCCTTTGTCACTTTCTCCATTTGCCCCTGCCCTTCTCCTAATGACACCTCTATGTTAGTGTTTGCCGCACCCACTACCATGATTATTTGGGGGGCTAGGATTTCCTGCTCTTTCCAGTGCCTCCCCTTGGCTAGTTTAAAAGCTTGCCAATGAAGCACTTAAACCTATCACCTAGGATCCTGGTTCCTCCCGGACAGATGCAGCCCATCATGCCAGTATAGGCTTGCATCACTCCAGGTGGACCCCCAGTCCCCAATGAAGCCAAATCCCTGAGCTCCACACCAGTTTTTCAACCACTGATTGAATCCCATGGTGTGGAACACCCTAGCCTCTCCTATGCCATAGATGGGCAGCACCTCCGAGAAGGTTACCGTGCGTGCTACTTGACTAAGGCCCCTTCCCACTGGGACTGAGTATCCAGAGCTTGAAGTGTGTTTTCAGTGACAGTAATCAGCATTGGGAGAAGCCCGTTGAGTTTCTATGGCCTGGGGAGACAGAAAGTACTATGGATTGCTGCCCAAGAAATGTAGAGGTCTGTAAAGAGATTTGCACTGTTGCCTGTGAGTGCATCAAATCTGCCATCAAATTGTGTCTTGTTATTCACAGAAAGTGAAAAACCATTTGGACCTTAGTGTGAGATGAAGCTGCCTGCCACTCTGGATGGTTTGGGTAGTCAGGCCAGGATTGTCAGTGCTAGGCAGTACTGAACATTTGCCCCTGAGAACTAGAAGCCTTGATGAGTGGGGTAAGTGTGTGGCCCTGGTCCCTGAAACTGGCCTAATCCAGTGTTTGCAGAGAAACTGCCTGAAGGTCACAAGCTGCAACAGCCTGCAACCACCGGAAGGGGACAAGCTACCAGGCTTGAAGGTCAGCCACTACAACCACCTGCATTGCTATGCAAGGCCCCAACATCAACAGGTGGGCAAAGGGGAATGGGAGATGCAAGAATGGAACAGTTGATGGTATTTGAAAACTGGAAACAACAGTGAACCATAACAAAAATGTTACCCACTCCCACAGCAACACTAATAAACACGCCCCATCCCCACTGGTACCAGTATCCCTAAAGTCTACCTGGGTACCCAGATTGAGGTACAGGCTTGAACCTTACCATGCATTGGCTGGCATAGGTGCGCTTAACTCTAACAATGAAACTTGTAATCAGCTGGAGTGATTCCCCAGCTCAGGGCAGGCCCTGCGCTTACTCACAGTTCTGAAGTTCACAGTACAGGGTCTGAGCAAACCCAGCAGTTGCCAGTCGTCTCTGTTGACCTTACCAATTGGCTTGTAATGTATACTGTAAGCTTTCATTGACAGTTCAGGTGGCAGGCAGCCGTGGAGGTGTGAGGAGGGCTGTGCTGCTCGCCAACTGGAGGCCATGCTGGGGTGGGGGGAGCGGGGTGGTAACTCATTACTGGAGTGGGTGGGGGGTTGGGGGGAACACTAGACTACCAGGCACTGGTCATTTATTTATTTGGGGACAGCAATCGGTGATGGGTGGGGGACCACTACACTTTGAAAATATATTGTTTTTCATATCGGGTGGGACCCTACACTACGGAAACATTTACTGTATTATGGGATCGGTGACTGGAGAGGGTTCACTACACTATGGAAAGGTATTAACTTTCATGTTGGGTTTGAGATCAGACAACAGGGTGGGACCCTACACTATGGAAACTCATTTTTTTATTAATTGGTAGGAGATCAGGTGATTGGGGACTGGGGTGGGACCACTACACCATGGAAAGTATTTTTTTTTTATTAGTGGGTGGGAGATCAGGGACCAAGATGGGACCCTACACTATAGAAAATCATTTTTATTATTAGCAGGTGGGAGATTGGGGGTTTACCCATAGCGCTCCGACAGCGCTAGCACCAACATCCCCAACAGTGATGGCTGCAATGCCGACCGTCTGCATTGTAGCCACGGGGATGTCAGTGTACACAATCAGGGGCTGTACACCCCGAACACCCCCACACACCCCGGTCTCTAGGATTCTAACTCCGAGTCGGAGTTGAATTGGGGGGGCACACCCAGTGAGGCAGTCCCAATTGCCACAGAGACCATCACAGCAACAGGTGGATTTTACCCGGTTCCTGGTGCTGTGATGGTCTTCACTGTCGGGGAGTCGCTGCGGTGACGATATACCAGATTGGGGGCTGGGATGGGACCCTATAGTATGGAAAGTAATTTTTTTTTTATTAGTGGGTGGGAGATCAGGGACCGGGGTGGGACAACTACACTATGGAAAATCATTTTTATTATTACTAGGTGGGAGACTGGAAGATTGGGGAGCGGGGTGGGACCCTACAGTATGAAAAATATCTTTATTATTACTGTGTGGGTAATAATGAGATTGAGAACCAGGGAGGGACCCTACACTATGTAATAGAATACTTTTTTGCCATCAGGTCTATGATAGGAGTGGGGGAGGACATCACTAGACCATGGGGGAATGCGACTGCGTGAGACTTGGGCTGATGGGGTGGCCGCGCACCGCCACACTAATGGTATGCAAATGAACCCATAATGGACATGCTAATGGCCACTAGTGCGTTGCATGCCCAATGGGCTCATTTGCATGGCTCACTTAGTGAATAGCGCATTAGTGCCTGAGCACTATTGGCTGCGGGTCCATTGTCCTGGCTGGCTGTGGGGGCAGCATTACTGGGTATCACACTGCTTTTCCCAGGTTAGTGTTGCCCCTATTCACAGTCGGATAGCGCAGCTCGCTATCCGACTGTGAATAGCTCCATTGCCCATCAGCACAGACAGGACATGCAGCACAAACTTTTGCACCCACTTTGCATTCTGTTTGTAAATCCTGGCCCTGAAGAGCAAATGCGCTGACTTGTCTTACATTTAGGATTATTTCAGGGTTTGGTGCTACTGCTCTGCTGTTTTTGGTCAGGTATAAGTTTGCGCCTGACAATCAGGTTAGATAGATTAGGTGGCTGAATGAAAGACAGTAAAGGTAGTGTTTTTTTTTTTTCCCAACTTATTTTATCCTCCTTGTGGCAGGTCCTCCCTCATCATCCACCAGTCTACCGGACTTGAGGTCCTTCGGGGGCTTGAAGCACCATGCGCGCCCCGGCAGATCCCCTGAGCTGGTCCAGAGGTATCATCCTCAGCTGACCCCCACTTTTTCCCTCCATTATCTCCCATGGACCTAACTCCCGAGACCCCCAGAAGTGGTAACGCATGCGCACCACAGCTCCAGATAGGGCCTCCTCCACCCTCCCCCGAACGGCATGCGCCAAAGGTCCTCGGAGAGGCGCTGCTTCTCCGACCTCCACCAGAGGGCAGCCAAGCTCCAAGGTGGCCTACTACCCCAATCCCAAGGTAGAGGGCTGCCTGTCGGCAGCCTGCTCTAGACCTCCCCCTCCCCCCCCCAGCCGACCTCCGACAACCCAGGCTCATTCCCGAACCCGGGTCGCTGGCGTGGTGTGAGGTGTGGCGTCCAGCTCCTCAACCCTCAGCACCACCGGGCCAGTGTAAAGGTAGTTCTTGGAGGTTACATTTCAAGGTGTCATTTTCATTGAATATTGGTTGGAGGACCTTACTGATTTTATGTACGGGCTCCAGATCAGGGTTGTATGTACAGGGTTGTGCAGTTCATGGTTGTCAGCATCACAATAAGAAGGAGGAGATATTTATTAAATTAGAGAATCTGTATGCATCTCGCTCCCCAGTTCCCTCCCCTGGTTTTATGACACAGAAAATGGAAAAAAGGTTTGATCCAGACCTACCAGTTAACCATGTTAGGACTAATCAATAAAGGAACCTGGTGCACAAAGGAAAAGGAAACATCAGTTCTACAGCGTGATTACATCGCTGTCACTGTCTGCAGTGGGGATTTTAACATCAGGCACCGTTGTATGACCCGGAAGTGGTCTAATCTCCCAGCATGTTACTCACAGATGAGAGGTCCCCTTTGGGTGTAGAACTGAACTGGTGCTTGAAGAGAACTATGAGCTAATTCACTAATCAGTTAATCCAATATCAAGTAATACTGAAAGCTAAGAACAGGACGTGTGCTGTATATGGAGTGGGTACATGTTCAACAGTACTCTCGGTATTACCTGCATTTGGGTAGACAAAGAGCAAAGTGGCAGGGAGAGAACTACACAATACAGGGTGTGGAGTGCAGAGATCAGATTTCAACCAGCATTTTGGACTCTGTCAGTCAGCATGGTGTCCAGAGTAATCTGGTCTGAGTCCAGGAGTAGGATACTCTTAGTGAGAAGTGCCAGGTCCTTGTCATTGCAGACATCGAGCCTTTCTTCACCACTACTGCTACTTCGATTTTTTTTTTTTTTTGTCTGCTGGAGGAGGCAGTACTTACAGAGCCCAAGGCATATCTATTCTTTAAAAAAGGTTGGGATTTTCTGTATAACTTTGAAGAATATTGCTGATGCTTAGGAAGGGGCTTTGTTGTAGTTATCGTATGTATACTGATCGCATATCAACACCACTACCGCATATGACAGTACAGCGATAGGTTGCTGTACTCTCACCGCAGGACCCCAGCACTGCTTTCTCAGATTCTTGCACCCCCTCCCTGAATCAACTCCGAGTCGGAGTTGATTACCTGTAATACTAGGGTGCGAGGGCGCATGGGGGTTCAGGGGCGAAACCCCACGAAGAAAACACAGTGTTCCCAGACAGATTTATGCTGACCACAATTGCAGTCGACATAAATCTGTCGCTGTAATGTCAGTTCACAAATTATTGGTCGAACCGGCATCGAGGAGCTGTTTTTGTAACTCATACTTTGTCTGCATAGGAGGGTGGAGGTTTGCTGGAGAGAGAGGGCAGCTGTTTTGTTCTAGGTTTTGTATAGACTTGAGTGAAGAGTGCTGCTGCACATGGCTTGTTGCTGACCTGTGGTAGAGCTGAACCCTAGCTTGCACTGTCAGGATGATTCAGATGACCATCCAGGTTTAGATGCATGTCTCCCAGAGGAGGGCCAACATTGTTCAATAAATTCCCATGCCTCCTCTGGTGAGTGAAAGTCATGAAAGCCTCGCCCTTTACTGACCACTAGTATTGCTGGGTATTTAATAAAATATTGGACCCCAGTGATTGCAGAACATTTCTGACCTCTGAGAACGCTTTCCATTTCTCAACAACCTTTGAAACGTAGTCCTGAAATACTGCACGTGAATTCTGTCTGACCCCCCCCCCCCACATAAGCACCTTCCTTTCCCTGGCCACTTTCAGTATGGAGAAGCCTGCAAGACATGGCAGCAGGTGAAGTGTGTCTGTGGGCACACACCCAGATGACATCTTAGCAGGCAGGGGTTAGCTTCCGCCCACTAGGGCAGGCAGGGAGGCAGGGTTCCCAGGGGGCAGGAGCTACCTGCTGGAGGGAGGAACATTATTTAAGTCTGTGTAGTGAAGGCTCTGCCTTCATTCCAGCTTCTCCCTCTCTAGCGGTACCCACCCAATCTCCTTCCAAAAAGCAAGAGCAAGGACCCATGAGGTAGGAAGCCTGCTGTCCCACTGGGGGGGGGAGCGGTCACCTTAGAGGTCAAGAAGGAATTTTACCTTTTTTTTCCCTAACAGGTTTTCTGTTTTTTTTCACCTTGTCCGATGGGGTGTTAGTATCATGTGATTAAGTAGGCAGGTTGTCACAGTCATGCAGGTGTGATGGGGCACATAGTAGTCTTGCAGAAGTGTACAGAGGGGTTAACAGCGTATCTTGCACCTTGTCAGGTGGATTGCTCTGAGGCTGGGGAGAAGTGAGGCCATGGCAGCTGGTACCATAGGGGTGCCAGCCATAAGCGAAGGATAACTCTCAGGCTTTGGCCCACAATTGGTAGCACCCTCTAAGAGAGGAGGGTGCCTTGAAGACTAGCCCATGAAAGGCCATCCTTTATACTTCGGAGGCCCGAATTCCTTGCGAGGTTGTACCTGGTGTTGGCCCTCTCCTTAGGGGAGTGCAGGGCCAATATAGATCGGTTTATACAATTATCAGAATGATTAGCTGCAACTACCTTGCTTCGCACGTCATGCCAGATTGACATAGATATATACTCCAAGCATGAGATCTAGGTGAAGGAAGAGGGTTGCAAGCTATAAGACAATCTCTTTGTTTTATATTAAATCATAGAAATCTGGTAATTTTAGAGTGAGGTCATTGCCCAGGTTTTAGTTTTGCAGTTAGGGCTCTGTGTCCCCGTTCTGCTTCACGTGGCCAGGGACACTGATAATTAAGTAGGGTGGGCATAAATTGTTGAAGAAAGTATATCTACACACTTCAAAGCCGAACCACGAACTGAAGAATAGGTAGGTAGGTAATGATTTTATTCACACAAGATGAACATGGAAATAACTCATTGGCCCAGATATTCAAAAAGGGTAGCTCATGGCACAACAGTGTTACGTCATGTGCAACCCACTGATCGCCAGTCACGATATTCAAAAGGAAATTGCGCACACAAACTCATGCACTGGAGCATCGCCAGTAATGTATGCAGGCTTCCATGTCGGGGGGTGCCCATGCATAACCTGCACAGCCCGATATTCAGCCCGGGATGTGCAGAGCCATGCATGCACAACCCCTACCTGTGCCAGCACAAAGTTAAGCCCCCCCAAAAAAAGGAACAACTGATGGCCACCCACAGGTGAGCTGCCGCATTTCAGGGTGCAACACGGCAGCTGCCACCTGTGGGTGGCCACCCGAGTTCCGGCAGCACCTGGCGGTGCCTCCTCCATGCCTGATCATGGGCATTTGTAAAAAAATAGAAGTATCCCGTCCTATATCTCTGGTGGTCCAGTGGACCCCTCTCTGCCCAATCGCGGGCATCTGTAAAGAATAGAATAAGTCCTATATCCCTGGTGGTCCAGTGGACCGCTCCCTGCCCGATCGCGGGCATCTTTAAAAAAAACTTTCTATATCCCTGTTGGTCTAGGGTACCTCCCACCTGCCCACTGGGTCCACCACCAGCTCCCATCAGCCCGGTAGCGGCACCCCACCATGGCCGCCCGTCACCCTTTGACTGACACCTCAGTGAGGGCTGCACGCCCATTGGTTCACAGCATAAGCCAATGGGTGTGCAGCCCTCCCCATTCTACATATTCCAGGTATGTGAATGATTTATTCACATATCTGGACTGTGTATGTGTAGAGGCTGCATGCCCATTGGCTCACACTGTAAACCAATGGGCATGCAGACTGAGTCAGTTGGCCCAGGCGGCAGGCGGAAGCAGGGTGCTGCCGCCCGCCCAGCTGACGAGAGGCAGCGGTAGGGGCTCAGTGAGGTCGGGAGGAAACTGAGACCACCAGGATATAGGAAATATTTTAAAGATATCTGTCGAGCACGCAAATCACTGGACCACCAGGGATATAGGACTTATTCTATTCTTCACAGTGCCATGATCAGAGCGAAGCTGATCCACTGGACCCCCAGAGGATTGGATGAGATCTTTTACCTAAATGCCCACTGATGAACTGCGAAGTGTTGGTCCCCGACGGCTGCTGCCTGGCAGGGCGCCAGGTGCAACTCTTCGGGGATCAGCGCACCTGCATGCAAATGGTACCATAATGACATGCAAATGGCCCCATGTGCGCCTTGCTTAAATTATGGCCCCATTTGCATGTCAACGTTTGAATATCGCAGTTGCTGTGCATGGCGCAATGGAACTTGCGCTAGCGCATCTCCATGCTTCACTCTGGCCACTTGCACTGGCACAGTGCCACTGCACCATGCACACTGGGGGTAGCCAGGGTGCGATACTCAAAACTGCTGAGCCATGGTGCAGCTCATTTGAATATAGCTTAGTCCACACCCCTGCACAACCAAGCTGAGATGCGCCCAAGCTTGCGCCACAGCTGGGCACAGTTTGAATATCTGGGCCACTGAGTATAAAAATATGCTCATTTGCAAGGGACTCCATATAAAAGAGAACAGTGTTCCAGTTACATACAAAATACAATTATTTACAATAAATAAAACACAAAATATAAATATAATTACTTAACCTAATATAATACAACAAAACCTATTGCACATTTATTCCTACGTCATATCCTGAAGTATCTTGAATAACACATTATTGCACCATTATCCAACTTCCTGATAGTTACAACAATTTCTTGGTGCACCAATCTGGTTTACAAACCATCTGTTTATATGTGCCCATGACACGTTAGCTCCTTGCAGCCTAAGATAAGAAGGTAACTTATTCCAACTTTGGGGTCCCAAGCATGCAATTGTAACACCACCATGTTTCATTCTTTTTTTGGGGACTATAAATTGAAAATAATGTGCTGATCTCAAATGTCGAGCTGGGGCTCTCAATTTGAACTCATAATCAGTGTATCCTGGGACATTTTTCTTAATGACTTGAAGCATTAGCTTGGTCATATGATGACTTATTTTATTATCTAACTGTTCCCAGTGTAGTTCCCTACAAAGGATGCAATGGCAGGTCAACCGTGGAGCATTCAAAATATGTCTGGCCATTTTATTACAATGAATGAGCACATGCTTGTACAATGCTGGCCTTTCGTTCATTGTCAGCCTCAGTGGTAGACACTGGTCATGGCAGAGAGGAGGGCTGTGCCAGTTGTCTCTCAAGGTCATGGTGGGAGCAGTACCTGCCAGGGTGGGGGGTTGGGAGGCCGCTAGACACCAGGGAAGAATAATAATTTGGGGACACTTAGTTTAGTTATTTAATTTAATCAAAAGGGACTGGGGATAGGAAGGGGGGTCCTGGTCCACAGATTTAAAAGGAAGGTTTAGGACTACATTTTTTTTTTACTTACAGGGGATTGATCAGGGATAGGGAGGGGGTTCTGGTAGACACCAGGGAAAAGGAAAACTGGGGTGGGGGTCTATTCTGAACTGATCCAAACAGCCAAAAATGTTTGGAAGCTGTTCATTTTCAAACATTTTAGCTTGTTCTGGTTGGTTCGGATTTTTGCCAAACCAGTTCACCCATCCCTAGTTTTTCCCCCCTGTTTACATATTTTATTAAACCAGGTCCCCATAGGATTACCCTCATATTGGTTATAATAAAGTAATGGAGCTATATTTGTAAATATTCTGGTCCAGGATTCACTGAACATATTAATACTGGAAGAGTTGAGTAATGCCTGTTTAAAAATATTTACCTCTTGAGAACTTCCATATCTGATCTAAGGTATCTATGTCACTAGGGTTCCATTTCATTAGGGCTGCAGTGGGCGGAGCCCTGCAGACCTTTTGCTTTCAGAAAAAAAGGACTCCCACATTTCTTCCAAACGAACATCTTGTTGAGGTGACAAAAAATGTCTCTTCATCGGAACAGTCCACACGATCACACTTTTTCATTTTCGGCAGTCACTTATTTTCTAAGCACTTACCACCCCCACCCTACCCGCAGAAACATTACAGTGACCCTGGGGGTGTCCAGTCCCCCAGTGTCTCGATGAGGAATCTTCTGTTTTTTGGTTTTGCTTACAGTGACCCCCTTCCCGACTACGGTTATTTCTTCTTTCTTTTTTAAAATATAGTGATGAATGTGGGCTGGAATGCATAGGAATGGTGTTCCAGTACTTTTTCATGTTGTTGGAGAGTGTTAGTCAGATAGGAGAGGAGTGGTCATACCTCTGCTGATTGGCTGCTTTGTGTATAGCAAGCCAGTCAGTGGGAGGTTTGAATTACCATCCCTTTTGTATACAGCATGTCAGCACCACTTCTTAGTTTTCTGAGTGGTGGGATCTGTGGGAAAGACAGCTGAGAGTAGTAGACTAACTGCATGTGTGTGTAAGCACAGTGACCAGAGAACAGAGTGAGTGGAGTCATCACAACACATTTACAATTTGGAAGTAAGGTGACTTTCTGCCTAACTCAAGCCAATGGAACACCGAGCCAAGGAGCCAAGCATGTGTCCAGATCAGAACCAGATTCTTTGCTTGCTTTCTCTCTGGTGAATGCTGCTGTGGTTAAGAAGAGCAGTCACTGATGGCCGCAGAGAATGGCATGGCGCCAGTGGCACTGGTTTCAAGGGCAGGGAGGAGGTACTTGGGCAGGGCTAGCATGGCACCAGGGACCGGGGTTACTTATAAGCTATGTGGGGCAAACTGGTATGGCAGAAGATGACCCGCCAGTTCCAGGTTCATTGCATCCCTTCCCCCCTCTTTTTACAACAAGTTGTTGGTGAAGTGCAGTCGGGGGGAGGGGAGAGAGAGAGACGCTGTAAAACATTTAATTTTGTCTTCTGTTGTGCCCACAGAGAAAGGGAAAATGTCATGAAACAGAAATTAGTCTGAGATACAGTAGCTACTGGTGGCTCACCCAAGAGATGTGGAGTGCTTCCTCTATTTATAGCCGAACCTCCTATTCGTCTTTCTTATTTCTTTGCCACTAAGCCTCTCTATACCATATAGTACAGTACACAGAAACTTTTTTTTGGAGGGTGTCCATGGTATCCACGGCTCTGGATTATGATATCTAGATCTTTCAAGAACCCCCAGAAACCCAGTCATTTGCCACCCTTCCCTGCCTCCTACTGTAATTGGGGAAAAAAAACAGAACATTTGCATTCCTCTGGCTTTGTGCTAGGAACCAGCAACATCATTTGGAACCAGTCCCCCCTCCCTAGCTTATACACAACCCTCAAAGCATCAACATTCAGTAGTTTGCTTGACTTATGTGCCCCCTCCCTCTCAATGGAGTGCTAAACATGATAGATGATAGGTGTCAGTGTGGCTCAGTTGGTAGCAAATCCACCTCTGGAACAGAAGGTCATCAGTTCTAGTCCAGCAGTAGCATTGGGCTCATACCACAAATGCTGGTACCTGAGCGCAATACTAAGGAGATACCATACTGTCAGAGTGTTCCCTCCCTCAGATAATCCCTTAAACCGAGGTCCTATATGCCATTTCTGGTGGTTGTTCAGGTGAACATTAACGATCCCATGCCATTCCTCTATTGCTGCCCTGTGTCATTGTGTGTGCAAGTGCATCTCAATACTTTGAAATACAAGGTTTTGAGGGACGTGGGATAGTCTTGGTGGAGTGCAATTGGGGGGTTGGAGATGCTGTATTCTCCCCAGGTGATTGTTTTTTTTCGTTTGTTAATGGGAGTCCATGGTTTTGTTGCATGAACCCACTTGGTTCATCTCTTTATAAAACCTGCCCTTGCCCTGTCTATTTTTCTATGCTTAAGTGCTGCTAAGTGTGGGTACTACTAGCGAGCAGTGGGTGGCAGCTGGCAGGACCATAATAATATAATAACATTTAATCTTGCCTTTCTTCTGATGACAGGGGTACAGTGTTCCTCTATTGCTGTCCCCCTGTGTAATTATTGTTGAGTGCAACACTTTGAAAAACAGGGTGCCAAGCCAGGGTACTTTTCCCTTTGTCTTGCCCAAATGACCAGCATTTGAGAAGTTGTGGGGGGGGGGCGGTGAACCTTGATACACTGGAACTGGAAGTCTTGGCTGCTTTCTTTGTGCTCTGGGCAGGGTAGTTTCTTCTTCCCTTTGTGACTGTGTTGCCCAGAGTAGCAGAAGTGGTGAGTGTGTTGTGTCAGAGGCTGGAGTGACCCTATTGGCTTGTATACATGAGTGCTGGTGTGAGTGGACCTCTGTCAGCCTGGCTACCTTGATGGAGTACAGAGGCTTATCACAGTGTTTCCTAAACATTGTAACTAAAAGCCAGCCCACTTCTCTGTGTGTTAGGATAAAATAAAATGTAATTCTATAAAACAGTAATTCCATCAGGATTATTGGCTTAATGCATATTTGACTAATATGGGGGGGCTATTGTTTGTGTGTGGTGGCACAGCATATTTTGGTTTGTATTTAACTAACGGAGGGGTGGTGGCAACAGTGCCATCATTGAGTACAAGTTTAAAATTCCTGGCTACACTTGCCAGATCTAATAGTTGTGTTTTTTATTTTTGCCACATATGCTGCCTCAATGGGTCAGTCATTATTGGGATTTGCCAGTGGAGACAGAGATAGATAGATAGAGCCCATCATGTTCCTTCAGACTCGCCATTGTCTGCCTCTTCCATTAGGCCTCACCCCATAGTGTTCAGATTGCTCCAGTACCAAGAAAGGGAGCGTATTCTACAGGTGGCTCGAGGAAGGAGATGTTGTGGCAGGGAGCAAAAGTATCTCTCCAGCCAGACTTTCCAAAGTGGGTAATTGACAAATGAAAGGTGTTTGACTGAGTCAGGGACTTGAAAAATGAAAAAGTACTGAAGTGCTATTTAGGCCCGCCAGCCATCCTCTGACTTTTTGTGGGCTGCCGAGTTGAGATCTTTGCTTGCCTGAAGGAAGCCTGACAGTTCTTGCAGGATCCGGCTAATTTTCAGCCCCTGGACACCAGCCTCAGTGCCCATCATCAGGAACCTAAACTGCAATGGACACTGACAGCTATGAAGCCTAAGTCTACCCCATCTATCGCGGAAGATCTCAGATGCTCAGTGCATTATTCTGCCCTGGCAGTGGAGACTATGGATTGCAATCAGCAGACAGTGGGCTGAAGCAATTTCTTTTCCTGACCTCAGATAGCTGCTTTTGGGTGAAGCAATTTCTTTTCTTGACCTCAGACAGCTGCTTTAGCCTCTTGGTTAATAATGATCATTTTCTAGTTGGTGTTATCGGCTCTTTCTGAGTCCACATCCTACCTTATTATTGTTGCTGTACTGTTTGCATTTGCATTTGAGTTTCGGCAAAGGTGCTTATATAATTGGTGTGGAATGGAGACAGCATGTGGGATGGATATTCACCTAATTACTAGACTCCCCTCCATAGCCACTGGACGTGTGTAATAGCCCCCCGTGAATCAGATTTATCCCATATGCAGCTGTTCTTGTCTGTTAATGTTTTGTCTCCTTCTTAACTAGATGGTTATGCCTGCAGGGACCCATTACTCGATACTGGGCACATTTGTAGGTAGTGGTAGGGAAAAAGATGGAATCACTTCTGAAGGAAAGAATTGTTGAGTATCTAGAGGCCAGAGGGGCTCAGGACCCAAGGCAGCATGGATTCACAGCGGGAAGGTCATGCCAGACAAATCTGATAGATTTCTTTGACTGGGTGACCAAAGTAGTAGATCAGGGATGGGCTGTGGACATGGCCTACCTAGACTTCAGCAAGGCATTTGACACAGTCCCACACAAAGATTAATATACAAATTAGCCAGCCTGGGAGTGGGTCCCAAGATGACAGCCTGGGTAAAGAATTGGCTGGAGAATAGGACACAGAGGGTAATAGTAAATGGAGTCCACTCTGAAGAAAGGGGTTACTAGTGGGTACCACAGGGTTCAGTATTAGGACGGTCCTCTTCAATGTCTTTATAAGCAATATTGCAGAGGGACTGGAAGGAAAAGTATGTCTCTTTGCAGATGACACAAAGATCTGCAACAGAGTTGATGCAAGGTGGGATGGAAAGGATGAGAAGGGACTTGGCAAGGTTAGAGGAATGGTCAAATGTATGGCAGCTTAGATTCAATGCTAAGAAGTGCAAGGTAATGCACCTGGGAAACAAAAACCCAAGGGAAGAGTACACAATGGGGGGTGAGATACTAACAACAACAAATATGGACAGGGACCTGGGGGTAGTCATATCAGATGACCTAAAGGTGGGAAAGCAATGTGAGAGGGCAGCAAGGAGGGCTGGGGGGATACTGGGATGCATAGGGAGAGGCATCACCAGCAGAAAACAGGAAGTTATTATCTCTCTGTACAGACAGTTGGTGAGACCCCATCTGGAGTACTGCGTGCATTTCTGGAGACCCAATCTCCGCAAGGATATAGACAGGATGGAGGCTGTCCAGAGGAGGGCAACTAAAATGGTGCAGGGCCTGCACAGAAGACATATAAAGAGAGACTAAGGAGCTGAATATGTATAGCCTCAAGGAAAGGAGAGAGGGGGACATGATAGAAACTTCAAGTATCTCAGGGAATCAACAAAGTCCAAGAGGTAGCATCTTTCAAAAGAAGTGTGCAAGAACAAGGGGCACAATGTGAAGATAGAAGGGGGCAGCTCAGAGGTAATTTAAGGAAGTATTTTTCACAGAGAGGGTTGTGGATGCATGGAATGGCCTTCCGGAGGAGGTTGTGGAGTCAAAAACAGTGGTGGAATTCAAGCATGCATGGGACAGTCATAAGGCAATTCTAGGGGGTAGGGGTAGGAAGAAGTAGGCTGCCGGTTAACTAGGATCTGCAGCTTATCCAATAGGTAGGGAAATGGGCAGACTGGGTGAGCCAAGCGGTCCTTATCTGCCATCAAAATCTATGTTTCTATGTTTCTATTTGCCAGGTATGGTCACTTCTGTCTGGTTGATGCACCACTATTCTATTAATTGCAGTTATGTAGTGGAGGGTAGCAGTTTTTTGGGATCTGAAGGAGGGGACTTGCGGTGTCATTTTTTTTTTTTTTAAAGGCACTTGTACACTTTAAGCATCCCCGCTGCTTACTGGTGATCCTGGCAATCTCGGAGTTTGCTCCTGAAGCTGGGGGGGAACATAAAGGCTAATTGAGGCAGATCATTATTTGGCTGACTTCACTGGAGCCAGGAGGACATCTGTCATATATGCTAGTCAGAAATGCTTCTGATAACATAATCTCCCATTGGGATGAGACAGCAAAATTATGTGCTTCTGATCCATTGGCTTTCTCAGGGTAGACATCCCTTAATGTGCACACATTCTTAAGTACAGTAGTTCTGCACGTAATTCATTTGTAGCGTTGGGGGCCGCGAGTTCTGTAACAACCTCCAAGGATTATATCTGATGTGTTGTTAATTCCATTTACCTTTATCCAGGGTGTTTCTGTTTGACTGTTTTTTTTTTGTTTGTTTGTTTGTTTGTTTGTTTAATAGTATTGCTAATATCTCATGTAATCAGATAGTTTTAGATGTAGATTGCCACCCCCCTCCACTTTTATGTTTTATCAGCAGAGCTAGCTCTCTTCTCCCTACCAGCCTGCAGCTGGGTCAGTTTCACATTCTGGCTGCTAGACAATCTAGTTGCAGCCTCGCTGCTCCTTTTCCACCTGACTAGATGGTCATCTTGTAATTTGTATTTTAGAGATCTAGAAAGTTTCCCTGGGTCTCTGATGATGTCATCTCTATCATCTGTACCAAATGATGATACCATCTCATCGCCGGGCATTTTCACTTGCCCACCGGGTAACATTTGTTCGAACTGCACTGTGGCTATATGCACTTGCTGCTGAGGGACCAGATGCCAATTGTCCAGCTGGGCTGTCCAGAACTTCCCTTTGCCACCTCAGCCCAGTTTCCCTAGTACCGAGTGCCTAGTGCATTGATCCCCAATGCCGTATCTCAGCCAGAGACTGAAAGGATCTGCAACTTATTTCTACATTGACACTGCTGGATGCGCTGACCAAGATACATATCCAGAGCATGGTGTGCCAACCTGGAAAGCAGCCGGAGTCTGCTCCTCCTTCCATGCTAGAAACTGTGAGATTGTGGAGCAGATGTTCAAAGCAGTGAAATAAAAACAGAACAGGTAGTGACAGCTGGTTTGTGGCAGCCAGTTTATGAGCGAAGCAACTGCCTTTTCTCCGTTCAGTTTTATTACACTACTTGTTGATATTTCCAAAAGGCCGCAGTCCTGCAGTGAGCACCATGCAAAGGGGCTTTATCGTTTATATCGGGGAGCTGACAAACCTACAACAGTAACTGAGGGGTCCTAATATTCATTGGTGTGTCTGGTATGCTAATGCCCACATAAAGGAAGTTACTGAAATTGATACATAGTTTAAGGAAAAAAATATACTTTAGTGTATGTAAGGATTAAGCTACGTGAAAGGATGGGTCTACTGTGGAATTAATCAATGGTTGGGGGAGGGGTTGGACCACGAGGCCGAAGGCCGATTGGGTCCAACCAACCAACCATGGATTAATTCCACTGTAGACCCATCCTTTCGAGTGGCTTAATCCACTTGTAACATGGCAAAGACTGTAGCAACTTCATATGTATTATTATTAAGAACATACATGGATATGACTTGTTAACTGCACTGAAAACATCAGGTTCCTATCTCTCACTAATCTCTCTACAAGGCTGAATTCACGTTCAAACGTGCGCGTGCAAGTTGCACATCTAACATCCATTTGTATACTTATCTGCTGTTTGTGAAATTGAACCGAGGTGGCTACAATCTGCAGCACTACTGTGCATCCTGCTGACTGTCGCTACTGTCCTTCCCTATGGCTTCTCTTCTCCTGTATCACGTCTGCTGCACGGTGGTTCGGTGACTGTGTCCTGTTGCACTCTAGGTGTGTCTGCTGATTTGCATCGTTGCCTTGACAACCCGCTACCGCTTCAGCTAACCCAGTCTCTCTCTGCGGATCAGCATCTGTTCCCATCACAGGCTGCTTGTGCTCTCCTTCTGCGTATTGCGGGTCTGACACCTAAGGCTCAACACACATTTCTATGCCCCTCTTCTTGTGCATGCCATGGGGAATTTATACCATTGACATTCCAACTGATTATTTTTATATTACGAACCATTTTTTTTGTCTTATGAGTTTAAAATTGTACAGCAGAGAAACAATCCTTGATACTTTACTGATGGGTTTTAGGGAGATCTTAAATGACCTACCATGTTGCCTAACTTTACTGATCCATTTCATGAGCTGACAGACCCTTTTTTCTCCCCTCTCATCCCCTCACCTGATTTGCTGCCAACAAGCCCAGCAAGGCATCCCCTTCCCCCACATCACCTGGGAGCAGTAGCCACTGCTGCAGGTTCTCTGCCGCGTTCTCTAACTTCTATACCATTTACTCTGTATAACAAACAACTCTAACACTCTTAAAGTTAATTTGTGTTTAAACATTTCTCCAAAACATCTAAAAACTGTGTATTTTAGTAGATATTCTCCCCTCTCCAAATTAAAGTGTCCAGTTACAACAGATCAGCCTTTTTAAAACATTTGTGGAAGCCTTATTAAGGCTGCCTGATGAGTGAGGATAGACTTCTTACAACTACTATAACCAGTCTTTCATAATCTGGATGAGGCAGATAACCCATGTTCCTACCATGATTTCTGTGATTTAACCTCACTGTAACCATGGTTGCAACATGGATTCATCCATGGAAAAAGTAGTACAGTGTTCCCTCTCTAAAGCTGTGATTGGTGGCTGCTTCTCAGCCCCCCAATACAAAACCCCAAAACCATGAATGGCAGCTGCTTTTCAGCCCCCCATACAAAACAAAACCACATTTGGAGGCTGCTCTTCCCTGAGGCTAGTTCTTTCCACCCCACCCTGCCTGTTTTCATGTCCAACACTGGGGAGTCCACCCTGGTGCTGCCAAACATACACCGACATTTGGGTGCCCAATCCCCATGGTCAGTACCTGAAATAAAGAAAACTGTCCCTCATAGTTTTTTTTTCAGATATTCTGTAAAAACCGTCCATCAATGTCTGTTGCTGCCATTACCCTCCCCCCACCCAACTCTTCCACTCAGCATCCACCACGCCCCACCCCTTACTTACCTATCGGGGGTCCAACACTGTAATCCTCAATGGACTGGCGACATGTCTTCACTCTTCAATGTTGGACTGTGAACTGAGGAAATCAAGTATGTGGTTCAATGTATTTCAATGGTTTTGAACTTGTATTCATAACTTGTGTAATTTTTAGAGAGTTTTTCCCGAAACTTTCAACATGGCATTTTTGGGACCCCACATCATGAACAGTGGTGGTGAAATTATACAAATACATACTGTAAGGCGATTTCACAGTCACAGTGGGGCACGTAGTTTTCAGATTCTGGCCAAAATGTGTTTTTGCACTTGTGGCGTAAAAACACCTTTGGGGCAGGACTGGAACATTTCTCCACCCTTCTTCAAGAGATGGGGTCATAAGAAGGCTAATGTTGAAAATGTGGGGTAAAATTATCAAAAAACAACAAAGTTAGCCAGCCTGTCAGTACAGCAGTAGCACTAACACCCGTGATGCCGGTGACCCGAGTTCAGGAACAAGCTCGGGTCATCAGGGACTAGCTGGGGGGAGGAGGCTTGAGTGTTCCAAGAGACACACTCCTACTCCAGGGAGGGAGGGCAGCCTGCTGTGCTGCTATACTGCCACCTGAGTGACCACAGGTGGCAGTGCAGTTGGGAGCGGCATGTAGGGAAGGAGGATGCCAGCTGGTGCCACACTACACTTGCTCGCATGAGCCCATGCTTGAGCACCCTCACCACCAAAGTTCTTGGAGACGAGACGTACAAGTGGAAAACCATTGGCTGGCAGGATGATGCTGGCTGCTCACAGGCCCTGCACCTGTCTACCCAGGCACCTCCTCCACAAGACCAAATCTGTTCTGTGGCAGAGTTTGGGGCAGGCTCCCCCAACCCTGCCAGAGGTGGTTAAGATCTGGGGGAACTTCGGAGGTAAGGGTAAGTCCTGGGGGACACTGTAGTGATAGGGCTATGGCAGCCAAGAAGAAAGGGGCCAACCAGAGATGTAGGAACACAAACTGCATTAGCTGACAAAAACAGTTATGACAGTACATTGAAATTTTTCAACGTATACTTGTAACTTCAGTAAGTTTCAATATTTTGACCCCAAATATTCAACATAGCCATTTTTTCACACCACCCCTGAATGTGACAGGTGTAATTTTGTAAATCCTGGCCAAAGTGTGTCTTTGCACTTCTGGTATGAAATCGCCTTTCAGGCAGGACTTCAAAATTTTCTCTGCCCTTGTTCATGAGACAGGGTCATGCGGGGACTGTGGGGGACCATAAGAATGCTGTGTTGAAAATTTGGGGTTCAAATATTAAAAAACACCAAAGTTATGAGCATACCTTGAAACTTTTTTCAATGCACACTCATAACTTTGGTACTTTTCAATATTTTGACCCTAAATGTTCAACCTAGTTATTTTTTCACACCACCTGATGAAATGTGACATCTGTCATATTTCAGATCCTGGCTAAAATGCTTTTTTACACTTGTGGTGCGAAATCACCTTTTGGGTAGGATTTGAAAAATTTCTCCACCCTTGTTCATAAGGTGGGGTCATAAGAAGGCTATGTTGAAAATCTGGGGTTAAACTATTAAAAAACAACAAAGTTATGAGTGTACATAGACATTTTTCAATGCATGCTGATAACTTTGGTAATTTTCAATATTTTGACCCCAAATGTTCAACATAGCCATATTTCATACCACCTCATGAATGTGACAACTGTTATTTTTCAAATCCTGGCCAAAATGTGTTTTTGCACTTGTGGTGTGAAAAGCCCCTTTCCCCCAGTATGCTTTAGATTCTGCTCAGATGGTATTTATTTATTTTATTTATTTCTTTGTTCATTCTAGTTTCTGTATTTTAGTTTTGTACAACTCTTTAAAATGCAATAAAAATTCAGGTCAGAAAAAAATGGACCTTCTGCACAAACTTAATTTGCAGTAATATTTTAGTTGTACTGTTGCGATGTAAGTGTGGGAAGGATATCTTGTAGAAAAGTGTGAGATAGCTTTACTGCTGGTTATGAGACTCATATAACCTCTCAAGTTCCTACAGCATATCACACTTGCACCACAGTAATACAAAAAGAAAACTTACAAATCAAAACAATTCTGAGGCAGCCATTGTTGGCTCTAGCCAACTTTTTTTTTTAATCCTGGTAGGCCTCTTCTTTTGTGTTTTACACCAATGTTTGATTGTTCAGCCACAATTTAAAATGCTCTGGGTACACAACCGTTGATTTTATTTTCTCAGACTACAGCGTCTGTTGTAATAGTGAAAATGTGTTTATTTCCTTCTATAAATCCTTCGAAAAGTCCTGTTTAATAGAAATAACTTGATCCCTAAACTTTTTTTTTTCCAGACTTTGGTAACCAGCTAAGGCCCACTAGGCACAAGTGCCTGTTTTCAGGGGTGACTTGGGAGCACTTGGTGGTTAGGTGACTTGCTCAGAGTTGCACAGTATGCAAGTGGAGGTTGTAAGACTCAAACCCAGTTCTGGTCTGCTGGATGTACGAAGCTCATTCACAACTCTTTACTCTAATCTCTAGGCTATACTGCCAGCCCATTTGAAACCTTTTTTTCACAATAAGCGCGTGAATGATCCTGATCTTGTCTTTACTCCTTAGGAATGTTGCCATAGTTGTTCTAGTTCTTTTTATGGTTCCATTAGAATCTGCATAACTTTTGGGACCAATTCTGCAAGCTCTGTCAATTTTTGGAATAGGTACTTCTGGTCCCAATTATTGAGCAAAAAGTTCTTTTAAAACAGAGCTCAGTGAGCTGGATCTTTCCCAGTCCTTCAACAAGCTGTACATTCTTACATTTTTCCATCTGGCTCTATTTTCATATTCATCTTGCTTACTTTTAACATTTACTTGTTCTTTTTCAAGCATTTTTATTTACTCTAGAATAGGATTCAGATTGTCTATCTTAGCAACCTGTGATTTACTTGCATCCCCAAAGCATCAACAACAAAAACAAATAGCAGAAATTATAGAATTAGCAATCGCCAGAGGCAGCCCTGCAGTGCTGAATGTACTGTGCCCAGTACTCTGCCTCTTTGTGAGTCTGCAGTACATTCATTCCTGTGGTCCTTTTAATCTCTTGTTAACTTTTTTTTTTTTTTTAGAACTAGTAGTGCCAAAAATAGAAAAAACGTTATTAATTTGTACAAGTAGCCAGTTGCTCTTTTTGATGTCTGAAATACCTTGTCTTTTTCCATTTGCTCATCAGAAGTTTTATTTTTTTTAATCAAACTTTTTGGCAACAGAGGCCACCTCTGCCTTCTTCAGGATTGCAAGCCAGCACTCCAGTCACAATTGCCACTCCTCTGCTGTCTCCCCGATGGGGATCCACATGAGGAGGGACCAGAGGGTGCTGGTGCCATCCTTCATGGCCTCCTGTGCACATGGGTTTTCTCCCTGGCCACTCTGCACCCTGACGCTTAGTGCAGGGTGTGCATCCCCCTGCATGCCACCTCTGTCACACATAGCAGTGTCCTGTGGGGGAAGACAAGCTCCCTTTGCCCACTGCAAGGGTCACCATGGCACTGGAACCAGGGCACCTCCCTCCCCTGGCTGGGAGCTGGACACCCGATTGACATCCTGAGTCTGCTTCCAAACCCGGGTCATCTACATGGAAGCATGTGGCATTTCTATTGGGTTGTTGGCTGACTTCTTAGAAGGCTTTCTAATTGAACGTATCAGGTGTGATGTAAACAGCAATACTTTACCTGGAGACTGATATATCTAGATCTTCTTAGAGGATATCTCCTTCATTAGGCCACACCTTTGGAAATATAAGCCATCAGCATTAGGATCACATGGAAACTTTTGCTAGCCAGGAGCCATCCATAATGATGTGCAGCATCTATGCATATATAAACGTGGGCAGCTCCATCACTCCACAGTTCTTTTCCTTCCATCAGGCATCCTCGTTGGACCACCTGAAGGAAACATCGTCAACCTACAGTAGCTGCTGCCTTTTGTTATTTTACTTTACTTAGTGTTCTAACTTGTTGTCTCTGTAAGCCTCCAAAGTCAAAAGAGCCTTTATTTCGGCATTGTAAGTGTGGAGATGAAATTAATAAAGAAGACACGCACGTGGCTTGTGTGTGCTGTCTGGGCTGGTCTCACAATGTGAAGACTTGTGAGATTTGCCAGAGCTTCAACCAAGCTATGCGACAACATCGTAAGAAAGCTCTAGAACATTTCTTTCTATTCAAGACATTTAAAGCCATGGAGAGGGAACAGGGCTCAAAATCTGTGTCTCACTTACCACTGATTGAAAAGCGTCTGTCGAAGTCTAATGATCGAGACAAGGAACGGTCATGGTCACAGGCCTCACTGTGGTCCGGCCATAAGCACAGACACAGAGAAAATAAGAAATCTGCTTCGCCGGTGAGGTCCCAGTTGCCACTGAGAAAACTTATGTCCTCAGCCTGCACCAGTGTCATTGACTACAGCTCCCCCCCCCACCGTCACTGAAACACCAAGGTCGGGGCATGGCTTAGGTGAGGCCATACCTACCATGGACAATATAATGCCATCATCAACGGGCCAAAGCCTGTCAAGGCAAGTATTCCTGACCCTTTTGCAAGGCACCATCAACTCTCAGGGTATTCCGGTGTCATTTTCGGAAATGATTCAAAGCATTCTGCCAAGGTTATCAATGCAGGCAGTTATTCTACTGACGGGGCCTTCTGATACACAGCCCCCATTGACAGGTTCCACTAGCACGTCACAGATTCCTACCTCTCAGCCACCACCAGTGTCACCGGTCCATTCTGCAACTCCAATTATCAGTCATACTAATAACGACAAAGTGGAATATAATCCTGACCTTGTGGATGTAGGGGAGGAGGATTTAGAGGAGAAATATGAGGGAGAACAGTTTCTGGCACCTCAGTCTTGTTCTGCTGTCTCATACTGTAGTGAAGACTCGGTGGTTTATTCCCTGAGATCTCCTCCTGAGAACTCACCTTTCCAAGCCATGATGCAGCAAATATAGTCTGCCCTGGGCTTTGCTGTGGAAGAGGAAGATCCCACAAAAAGGAGTCTCATGGAATTTTTGGAGGTGCCCTGTTTCCCCCTTCATTATAATTCCACCTATATAAGCTGCATTAGAGGATGCTACCTTCGCTGCATGGCACAAACAAACTCACTGCCTACAGTTTCTGGAAAGGCTGACAAGCGGCATCCTGTACCATCTGCTAAGCCTTATTGCGCTAACCAGCCAGAAATTGACTCTGTGGTCATCATACCTGCTCATGATAGGTTTAGGGCCCCTAGATACATGCATACTTTCCCTCCTGATAAAGAATCTAGGAGGCTGGATGTGATGGGCAAATGTACTTATGCTTCTGCATCACTGGGCTTAGGATTACAAACTTCCAGGCCCACATGACCAAATATAAGAACAGCCTGTGGACAGCTGCTCGTACTGCTGCTCAGACTTTGCCTGAAGACTCTTCCAAGAATGAGCTGCTTAAACCATTGTCTGCTGGTGCTGATGTTGGCAAACATTTACTACGCTCTACTTATGATGTCTCTGATGCTTCTGCCAGGGCTTTTGCATGAGGAGATATTCTTGGCTTAGAGTTGTTGGTTTTGCCAATGAAGTGCAACAGGCAGTTTGAATGCTCCTTTTAAAGGGACAAAACTGTTTGGCAGTGATGTTGAAGAGTCTCTATGTGGCCTTCAAACTTAAAAGAATGACTGTAAGGTCTGTAAAGTCCCTGTATCTGATTCCTGCTAGAGGTTGTGGCTTCTTTTGTTCATCTACCACCTGAGGTAGCCATTACTACCATCAGCATGGCTGTGGTAAAGGAGGTGGTCCCCTTCTAGGTCCCCTCCACCTCCGGCCACACAAAAACACCTAAGAAATCAATTATAGTGGCCCTGCTGCCCCAGGTTCTGCTTGACTCTCTTCCATCTCTCCCCTACTTCGGCTGTTACCTGCAGGAGTGAGTGGGGGGGGGGCAGGATCTCCCTGCATCTGAAGCAATGTTAGGAGATTGCTACAGATGAGTGGGTTCTGGAGATACTTGTTAAAGAGCATGCTCTGGAGATGTTACAAATCCCTCAAGATCATGCTTTGCCTCCTTCCTTTTATCCTCCAAGCCATTTGTCCCCTCTGAAGGAAGAAGTTCGGTCTTTATTCCAAACACGTGCCATAGAACCAGTTCCTCCTCAGGAGAGAAACAAAGGGTTCAGTTCCAGATACTTCCTAGTCACAAAATGGACAAGGGATCTGTGCCCTGTGTTAGATCTCCAGGATCTCAGTCTGTATATCGAATACAAAAGGTTTCGAATGGTGATGCCCTTGTACAGACAATTGATCAGGCCACATCTGGAATACTGTGTTCAGTTCTGGAGACCACATCTCTGGAAGGACATTGACAGAATGGAGGTGGTCCAGAGAAGGGCAACAAAAATGGTGAAAGGAATACACCAGAAAATGAATGAGGAAAGACTGAAAGACCTCAATTTGTATACCCTAGAGGAAAGGAGGGAGAGAGGGGATAAGATAGAGACATTCAAGTACCTCAAGGGAATCAACAAGGTTCAGTAGGGAAGCATCTTTCAAAAAAAGAGATGTGCAAGAACAAGAGGTCACAATATGAGGCTGGGGGGGGAGACTCAGGGGTAATGTGAGGAAGTATGTTTTGACTGAAAGGGTGATGGATGCATGGAACAGCCTCCCAGTGGAGGTTGTAGAGGCTAAAATGACTGGTGAGTTCAAGAATGCATGGGACAGACAGAAGGCAATCCTAGTGGTAGGAAAGAGAGGCTAAGCTGCTGATCATTTAGGATCTGGAGTTTAAGTAGGTAGGGGAAAAGGGCAGACTAGGTGGGCCAGGCAGTCTTTATCATCCATCAAATTATATGTTTCTATGTATCCCTGCAAGCTCTAATTCACCTTCTTCAAATGGGGTACTGGCTCTGTTCTCTGGACATGAAGGACACATACCTTCATATCAAGATCAGGCAATCCCACAGACAATACCCCTGCTTTATGCTGGATGGTGAAAACTATCAGTTCAATGTACTGCCTTTTGGCTTGTTCTCTGTGCCATGGGTCTTTCCCAAATACTTGGCAGTAGTTGAAGCAGCCCTTTGCAGGGAAGGCCTGTATGTTTTCCCAGATCTGGATGACTGGCTCCTGAAGGCCAGCTGCAGGGAAGCTCTGCTACATACCCTTTCTTGGACACGTCAGTTGTTCGACAATTTGGGGTTCATAGTGAATGTGCCAAAGTCTGTGTTGACTCCATGCCAAAGACTGCAATACATAGGGGTGGTCTTGGACACAGAGAAGGGATGTGCTCTCCTGCCACAGGACAAGGAAGACAATCTGATTGCTCAGGCACAATTGGTATACAGGAGCCACTATACACTATATCTCTGCGAGAACAATGTTATGTTTCCTGGGTCTCATGGCTATGGCCATAGTGACTGTACCACTGTCACGTCTTCATATGAGGATCCCTTAGTGGACACACAGGGTCCAGTGAGATCAGTTAACGGACGAGCTGGAACAAATGGTTCTCATCATGTCGCCTCTTTGCAGAGCATTGTTATGGTGGATGGATCACGTAAACCTATTGAAGGGTGTTTCATTTCTTGTTCCAGCTCCTGTATAGCTACTCACCGTGGATGCCTCAGGCTCTAGCTGGGGTGCTAAACTCAGCCAGTACCAGACACAGTGGTCAGGGACCAAGGTGGAGGCTGAGCTGCATGTAAGTGTTCTATAAATGAGAACTGTCCTGTACAACGTCCAGGCCTTTTAGAATCATCTCTGCCCCAGTCCTCTGCTAATCCAGATGGACAATGTCAGTGTGATGCATTACAGGGGGCAATCACTCCTATCCCCCATGCAGGGAAGCAATGAGGATATGGTACTGGGCTTTGTCTCAAGCCCTTCAGCTATCGGCCCTGTATCTCCCAGGTCTCCAAAACATCTTAGCAGACAGGCTAAGCAGGTCCCAGTCAATTTTTCATGAATGGGAACTGCTGACCTCTGAGCTACATAACCACTTTGCAAAATGGGGGTCATCCAGAGTTGGACCTTGCATCCCCACATAATACAAAACTGCCATGTTTCTGCTCGCTCACTCCAGGACCTGGAGTTTTATTGATGAGATGTGCTATCCCTCTCTTGGAAGGGAAATTCCTATGAGCATTCCTCTAATACAGAGAGTTCAGCTCAACCTGTGGGTGGATTGTGCCACTTTCATCCTCATTGCTCCATTGTGGCCTCACCAGATATGGTTTCTTCTTCTACAACAAATGACAGTGGAGCCATCTGTCCCTCTATTTCTGTGTCTGGGTCTGTTGTTAAAGGACAAAGGGTCCCTGGTCCATCCAGACCTGAAGTCCCTACATCTGCATGCATGGCTCCTGAAGACATAGCCATTACACATTTTGTGATATCCCCAAGATTGCTAATGACCTGATTGCAGCTAGGAATCCTTCTACCAGACATAGTTATTCTCTGAAATGGAATCATTTCACTTTGTGAGCTGATCCTGGAATTTTGACCCTTTTACATGTCCTATGAATGTTGTGTTGAATACTTGCTTTCCTTGTCTGACTCTTCTTTTTATTTATTTATTGATTTATTTGATATTCGGAAAGACCTTTGAGCCAAGGCTCTTTTACAAAGGTTCCACATCTTAAAACAATGATACATACAGATAAAAAAACAAGCATTTGTCAAAGCCGAACGTTCGCTTACAGGTATTTGCAGTGGTGTTTGGCACGTATGGTGCTTTACCCTAATGCCCTGTGCGATTGCTGGTATTTGCACAATAAATTTTCAGCATGACCTTTTTGTTACCCCCATTGTGCGCTACATAGGCAGAAACACGTTTTGGGCAGGATGTGAAAAATGACAGCTGTACTGCTCATAAGGAAGTGTGGTAAAATGGCAATGTTGAAAATCTGGAGTGGAAATATTGAAAATTCGCAAACCTACAAGCGTGCGTGGGAAGTGTGCAATGCACGCTCGTAAAACAGTCATTGTTAGGAATTTTTTCACCAAATTGTCAACATTGGCATTTTAAAATCTCTGCTAATGAACAGTGTCACTGTGATTGTCTTACTGTGTTACATACATTGATTTTGCACACCGACTGCGCCGTGTGTACTACATGGGGCGGAAACACGTTTTGAGCAGGATGTGTGAAAAAACCAGCTGTACTGCTCATAAGGGGTGTGGTAAAATGGCAATGTTGAAAATCTGGAGTGAAAATATTGAAAATTAGCAAACCTACGGCGTCGTGGGAAGTGCTAGCAGCTTGTAAAACAGTTATTTTAGAATTTGTCACCAAATTTTCAACATAGCCATTTAAGATCTCTGCTCATGAACAGTGTCACTGTGATTTTCTTAATGTGCCCATACACTGAGTTCACAGCGACTGTGCCATTAATAGCTACATAGGCGGAAACACGTTTTGGGCAAGATGTGAAAATGACAGCTGCACTGCTCATAAGGAGGTGTGGTAAAATGGCAATGTTGAAAATGTGGAGTGAAAATATTGAAAATTCACAAACTTACGGGCGTGCATAGGAACTGCGCAATGAACACTCGTAAAACAGTCATTTTTAAGAATTTTGTCACCAAATGTTCAACACAGCCATTTTAAGACGTCTGCTCATGAACAGTGTCACTGTGATTTTCTTAATGTGTCCCGTACATTGAGTTCGCACACGGACTGCGCCATTGTGCGCTACATGGGCGGAAACACGTTTTGGGCAGGATGTGAAAAATGACAGCTGTGTCAATGGCTCAGTGTAGCAGTGTCAGTGGCTCAGTAGGTAGCACACTCGCCTCTGAGGCTGGGAGATCAGGGGGCTGTGGGTTCAGTTCCCACATCTGGCACTTGGGTTAATATCCCAGTACTGACACTGTAGTGCAGCATGAGAGGGGTGCTGCACTTCTGAGGTGCCGTCTTTCGGATGAGACGTTAAACCGAGGTCCCATCTGCCTGGCTTGGTGGTAGTTCAGGTGGATGTTAAAGATCCCATGGCACTTATCGAAAAGAGAATTTCCCGGTGTCCTGGCCAAATTTCCTCATTCACTAAAATACCACCAACAGCTTCATCTGGTTCATGGTCAGTTGGCATTCATCTGTATCCCTCCAGATGCGTGCCTGAAAATAGGCAGGATTTGTCTAGTGCACTTACCCGGTCAACAAAAGCTAAATAAATAAAATTGTGCGCTACATGGGCTGAAACAAGTTTTGGGTGAGATGTGAAAAATGACAGTTGTACTACTCATAAGAAGGTGTGGTAAAATGGCAATGTTGAAAATCTGGAGGAGAAATATTGAAATTCGCCAAACCCTCTACAGTGCAGGAACTGCATAACACATGCTTCAATAAAACAGTCATTTCTAGGAATGTTTTCACCAAATTTTCAACATAGCCATTTAAGACCTCTGCTCATGAACAGTGTCACTGTGATTTTCTTAATGTGTCCATACATTGATTTCACTTTGACTCGCTAGCCATTGTGTACGCTACACAGCTGAAAGACATGTTTTAGGTGAGATGTGAAAAATGACAGTTGTACTGCTCATAAGAAGGTGTGGTAAAATGGCAATGTTGAAAATCTGGAGTGAAAATATTGAAAATTCGCGAACTACGAGCCTGCGTAAGAACTGCATAGCGCATGCTCGTAAAACCAGTCATTTTTGGAATTTTGCACCAAATTTCAACATAGAATTTGGGACCTTCTCATGGATGATATCACTGTCATGGTGTTATTCAGGCCTGAAGGGTGATTTCACGCAGTGACTGTGCAGTGACTGTGAAATCACCCTTCGAACCAACTACCATGACAGTGACATCATTCATGAAGGTCTAAGCTCATCTGAAAATTGGTGCAAAAATTCCAATAAATGTCTGAGATATGCAATAAAGTTGAAACCCCCTATCTAGCCCATTATACAGCTTACCGGCATTTCCTCAGTTCGTGGTCAGCTTTGAAGAGTGCAGACGTGTTCGGTCCACCGAAGATCGTCGCGCCGAGCTCCGGAGGTAAGTATGGGGTGAGGGGGGTGTGGGGAGGCTGGGTGCGCAGTGGGTGGGTGCGGGTTGTGGGAGGAGGGAGTGGGAGACTACGTGGGACCGATTTTTCTTTACAGGTTTAAAAAAAACAGACTACGTGGGACGCTTGCCACGCTGGGGTGGGCTCCCAGCATGGCAGAAAGATGGCTGGGGGCCGAGGCGACGGGGATTGGGCACCCCGTCGGCAAAAGCAAGCGGACGTTTGCCATGCTGGGTGGGCTCCCAGGCGTGGGCAGCAGGATGGTTAGGGGGCTGTGGAGCTGACGGGAGTTGGGCACCCCATTGGCAAAACAACGTTTGCCACACTGAGGTAGCTCCCAGCGTGGCACCAAAGCTTTGAAGCGGCGGTACGCGGGGGAGGCGTGACGCGAGGGGGCCAGCGTGATGCGGTGCTGGGTATGGCAGCGGTGGTTTTCTTTGAAGCGAAGACCACTGTTGTCATACTCAGCTCCCCGCACCCATTGGTGCAAGACCGCCACGCCTGCTTAACGGAGCACTGGATTGCAAGGGAGAGGCACACCTCCAAAGTGTGCTACTCTCCCAAAACGTTCCTTGCGCATGCGTGCAAGCGAACGTAACAACACCGGTCACAAAAAAGGGGGATACATCAATAAACCAAGCACAGTGCAAGATCACGATAATAAATAGTGAACACAAGAATTTAGCAATGACCCAGGGATTAAAATAGGAGAAGGCAGATGACAATGGTATAAACAGGTGTGAGGAGATAAGCTGAGAAGGGAGACACCCAACCCCTGGTGATACCTTGTAGTGGGGAATAGGCCAGGATGGGGATGGGGTGGGTGTAGGGGCTTAGAAGAGGTGGCGAGTGGCCTAAAGCAGGCGTTGTCATATAGTACAAGGGGGAGGGGCTGGGGGGAAGGTGGTGGGGGAAAGCAGAGGGGCCAGGGGGTGGAGGAGGGAGAAAACTCTGGCCTCCAGTATTTCTCAATTAAAGTTCATTTTGCTGCTATATTAGCTTTCCATGCCCTTAGTGATGATTATACGGTTGTCCAATTAGAGGAGTCCTATATGTTTTTGAGAGGTATTTTACATTTGAAGCCTCCTAGCCATAATCCAGTCCTACCCTGGGACTTGAATTTTATGCTTGAGAAATTGACTTTGGCTCCTTTTGAGCCTGCTACAAATTGTGGCTTACATTTACTGTCATGGAAAACAATATTTTTCGTTGCAATGAGTTTTACTTGAAGGATTTCCAAGCTTCAGTCTCTAATGTGTGGGCCTCCTTTTTTGATTTTTCATGAAGACAGAGTCTCTTTCCATAGAGATCCTAAGTTTCTACCAAAGGTGGTATCAGAATTTACATCAGACCAAACGATAAAACTTCCTGTATATTATCCTGAGCTTGCCAACAAGGGTGAGGCACTGCTCCGTACTTTTCATGTACATATAATACTGAGATACTATACTACTCACGCCAAGGACTGCAGAAAATCCTTTCAGCTTTTTGTTTCATTCACCCCTGGAAAAGAGGGTGTTCCTGTGTCTAAACAATGCAGATCAGCTGGCAAATTGTATTAACTTCTGTTATAGGAAGTACTGTATGGTAAGGAACTTCCTGGTGCTGTTTGTGGTCACTCCATAAGCGTATGGCCACTTCTGTTGCCTGTTTCAAAAATGTTGCTGCTGCTGACATATGTGCTGCAGCTGCATGGAGCACTGTCCACACTTTCACTAAACGTTATAGTCTGGACATCGTTTCTCATAGATGTGCTGGCTTTGGGATTGCTGTATTGCAAGGCCTTCTGTCCTGATCATATATCAGACTGTGCCATCCTCCTAGTTCACTTTGCACTGCGTGGGAATTGTTCCAAAGGTGTGGCTTAAGGGAGGAGATATCCTTGAAGAAGAAGAATAGTTATGTAAGACCTTACTGTAACAGGAGATCTTTCAGAGAATCTCGTCTATTAGGCCATACTGTCCCTCCCTCCTTCACCCTTTTGCTTTCAGTGAGGGTCCTAGCAGGTGCTGTGCCTAAAACCAACTCCATATATCCTGTCTCCAGCCCCATGCCTCTCCTTTTATGCCTGGTGCTGGTCTCATTTCCTGGTTTTCCATGGTTAGAGGTTCTTCAAGGTTAATCTTCAGTGGGGAACTAAGGAGTGATGGGACCACTCATGTTTATATACACGTAGACGCTGCACGTCATTGTGGGCGGCCCCCAGCTAGCAAAAGTTTCCATGTGGTCCTAACACTGATAGCTTATAGTTCTAGAGGTGTGGCTTAATGGAGGAGAGTCTACTGAACAGCTACTGTTACTGTAAGTTCTTATGTAACTGTTCTTTCTGTTCCTCATCATACCTCATCAGCATTGGGACCTCACTTACTGTGGCATCACAAGTGACTGATCTTGAGTCAGGTGATTGGCTCTTCTTGGTCAGTTGTGATGTCAGTTAGTGAGGTCCTAGGCTGATGATGTATAAGGAGGAATAGAACTATGTCAGCCTCCAGGTAGAGTACTCTTATGCACATCACATCAAGTTTTGTCATGAGAAAATCTTCTAATTATCAAAAGCAAAAAGGAAAAAATAGAAACATAGAAACATAGAATTTGACAGCAGATAAGGACCGTTTGGCCCACCTAGTCTGCCCATTTTTCTACCTAACAGATAAGCTGCAGATCCTAGTTAACCAACAGATTACTTCCTCCTACCCCCCCCACCAGGACTGCCTTATGTCTGCCCATGCATTCTTGAATTCCCTCACTGTACTTGACTCCACGACCTCCTCAGGGAGGCTGTTCCATGCATCCACAACCCTCTCTGTGAAAAAATACTTCCTTACATTACCCAGAGGTAATTCCCCCTAATAAGAGCCGTTCCCCCTCTATCTTCAAATTGTGCCCCCTTGTTCTTGCACATCTCTTTTTCTGAAAGATGCTACCCTCTTGGACTTTGTTGATTCCCTTGAGGTACTTAAAAGCTTCTATCATGTCCCCTCTCTTCCTTCTTTCCTCAAGGATATACATATTAAGCTCCTTTAGTCTTTCTTCGTATGTCTTCTGGTGCAGACCCTGCACCATTTTGGTTGCCCTCCTCTGGACAGCCTCCACTCTGTCTGTGTCTTTGCGGAGATGGGGTCTCCAGAACTGCACACAGTACTCCAGATGGGGTCTCACCAACTGTCTGTACAGAGGGATAACAGCATCCTGTTTTCTACTATTGATGCCTCTCCCTATGCATCCCAGTATCCCCTGATACTTCATAGAGTCGTAGAATGTGAAGGCAAATAAAGACCAAGGGCCCATCCAGCCTACCAATTTTTTATACTACTTATATCCTGGACCTACCGTCCATTAGAATCTGTGTCAATGAGACCTTTTCCCTTATTCCATCGGTATACCATTAATACGTTGTGGGAACAAGGGCGCCGTAATGTGGGAGCACCAAATGTGGGCATCTGTAACTTGTGAGCATGGTGAGGTGAGGGCTTCATGATGCCTCCTGCTCCCTGATGTGCTCCTTCATGGAGGGGATTATATTAATGTTCGGGGGTGGGGGCACAGCCCCCCGCAATGGGGTGGATGTGTAGGGGGCGGAGCCCTCAGCATAACCCCATACTACTTACCGTTGCACCCTCTGTGTCTTCAGTGTGGTTGCTAGGCGCTGCCATAACTTACAGTGTTTTGACTGTGCCCACGTTTACCGCACTGCAAGTCCTTTTGCCCATATATGGTAGAACCATTTCATCTGTGCTTGAACTCCCTCACAGTCTCTGCCCCCACCACATCTACTGACAGGCTGCTCCAAGGCTCAAGTCACCCATTCCATAAAGAAATTCTTCCTCACATCTCTCCCAAATCTTTTTCCTACCAGCTTCCAGTCATGTCCTCTAGTCATGGAGTTGAGGTTCCTGGTGAATAGCTCCTTGCGGTCAGTCTTGTTAAAGCTCCTCAGGAATGTGAACATCTCAATCCTATCACCCCACTCCCTTCTGTCTTCAGAGGGAATTTACGTTCAAGGCCCTGAGTCGCTCCTCATGTGATGTGCCTTGCTGACCCTGAATCATTCTGGTTACTCTCTTCCGTTCTGTTGTCAGTCTGCGTTTATTTAGATATAAGATGTAATAGTTCACTGCTTTTAAAAGTTAGTATTAATTTCAGGCAGTACACTAGCTCTTTAAATGGGTATTTACACCATTAAAACACCTGTCACATGTGTTGAGGAGGGGTCAAGAGATAGATGATGGCAGGAGATGGGGTCATACAAGGTCAACAGAAATAATGGCTACTTGAAGGGCAGGGGCAGGTGGAGATAACAAGGCAAGTTGGGTAAAGCAAAGACATATGTTTTTGTTGTTTACCGTTTACTCACAGAAACAAAATTTGTCGGTAGAAAAAGGTCTTCCTAGCATGACCTATTTAATGTCGATCGGGATGGTCCAACTCCATTAGCTTGAAATGTTTTATGGCAGAGCAGGTTAGGGTGCTTTAGATCGGTGGGGAACAAAAAAAAAGGTTAAACTTCCTGAGCAGTCTATTTTGAAATATTTACTACCAGTTCATGTTATTTGCATTTGAATATTTGAGAGATTTACATCACTTGGACTATGTTTTCAACTGCATTGTGAAGGGCTGGATGAAAAATGTATGCGATCAAACAAACTGCTTTAGTAAAAAGTTGACATAACTGGTAATTCTAGGTGCAGCATGGAAAGTACTCTTCTCTGAATAAAAGGTCTTCACATGCTGCAGCTTTTTCTTGCAGTCTGATTGGAAAATGAAAAAAAAAACTTTGTAATGAGTCAGGCAATTGCATGCTTGATTTATCCAACATACTGTATCAGTTTACTAGTTATAGTTTTTAAATCATCTGTTTGAAGAGTTGCTGTTTCTGTTTGATTTCAACTGCTGGTTTCAGTGCTGCATATGGTTATTGCGATGTCATCAGCATTGTAAAAGCTGCTATGTGATTGACTCAGTATTCCACTGCAAGGTACCAACAGGGCAAGATGTCATCTGTGACACACCCAGTTCTCAAGATAACATGACATCTTGTGAGCTGGGCATAAGATATCATTTAAAAGACAAAGAACCTCTGTGTGCAAACACTGAGGCAAAGGTTACCCCAAAGGGCATTTGGCTGGGAAGCCAAGTTTCAAGAAAATACAAAATCACACATGCCCACACAATGCAAAGCATCATGGGCTGCATATGCAAATCACCACAGAAAGTTATGCTGGTCCAACTTTAAGCAAAATTGCAAGATATCATTTTTGTCTTGCTTGCATGCATGTGCAAGAAACACATTGCGTCAGCTTCCTTCACAAAGGCGGGTTGTGGAGGCGTGGCAGTGTTGTGGTGAATGGCAGCAGTCCATTCTGGGGCTGGTCTCTGCCTCAGCCAATAGAGGAGCATGCTGTCAATGAAGGCAGTTAATGAGCGTGCCACTATGACCAAAGAACTCAGCCGCTGCAATCAGGGAGCGCCTCATCACTGTGCAATCAGCTGTTTTTGCTGTGGGTGTCCCTGACTGCAGCAGCCAATTACAAGCTGCATTGTGTGGTGTCCCCATGGTGATAGCTTCTTTACTGGTCTCTCACAGTCCCCACGAAGCTGACGGAAAGCTTCTGCCCGCTGTTCAGTGTGCCTTCCTGGTGAAACATTTCAATAAACAAATAAAAGCCGACGAGGGTGCCCAATCCCTCTGTCAGCATGATCCCCTCCCCAGTTCATTTGCTGACAGGGTAGCCCAATCCTTGTCGGCATGATGCACTCCCCCCACTTGTTGTGTGCCAAGGGGGGTGCCCAATCCCCCCTCGGCTCATGCGTCCCCCCCAGCACAGTGTATGGCCAACGGGGTGCCCAATCCCTGTCGGTGCCACTCTCCTTGCCCAACAATACCCTGTGAAAATAAAGAAAATGGTCCCCCACCCAACCCGTGCCCACCCTCTGTGCACCTACCTCCCTACACCCCTCACCCCATACTTACCTCTGGAGCCCAGCGCAATGATCTTCGGTGGACCAGGAACATGTCTGCACTCTTCAAAGCCGACCGTGAACTGAAGAAATGCCAGTAAGCTGTATAATGGCATAAATAGGGCTTTTTTCAACTTACATAGCTATCTAGGCCATTTGTAGGAATTGTTTCACCAAATTTTCAACATGAGTTTCTTGGGACCCCACCTCATGAACCCAGTCACTGTCATTTTGTTATTTGTCCTGAAAGGTGATTTTGCTGTCGCTGCATGGAACCACCTTTCAGGACTGAGTAACAAAACAACAGTGTCACAGTTCATGAGGTAGGCCCCCAAAAACCCTATGTTGAAAATTTGGTGAAAAAATTCCCAAAAAAGACTGTTTTACAAGCGTGCATTGTGCAGTTCCTATGCACGCTCGTAGCAGCATGAATTTTTAATATTTTCACTCCAGATTTTCAATATTGTCATTTTACCACACCTCCTTATGAACAAAACAGCTGTCATTTTTCACATCTTGCCCAAAATTTATTTTCATATATGTAGCACACAGTGGCGCAGTTGGTGTGTGAAATCAATGTTTGGGACAGATTAAGAAAATCACAGTGACACTGTTCATGAGTAGAGATCTTAAAATGCCAATATTGAAAATTTGGTGACAAATGTCCATAAAATGACTGTGTTACAAGCATGCATTGAGCAGTTTCCACACACCCGCATAACTTCTTGAATTTTTAATATTTTCACTCCAGATTTTCAACATTGGCATTTTTTCACACCTTCTTATGAACAGTACAGCTGTCATTTTTCACATCCTGGACGAAATGTGTTTTCGCACTGCCGGCACAGAATAGCGTGGTCACTGTGGGAAATCAGTGTTCAGGACAGATTAAGAAAATCACAGTGGCACTGTTCATGAGTGGAGGTCCCAAAATGCCTGTGTTGAAAATCTAGTGTACAAAATCCCCAAAATAATTATGGGTGTAAGAGGGAGGTAATAATCCCTTTTTACAAGATGCTGGTTAGGCCCCATCAGGAGTACTGCGTGCAGTATTGGAGGCCACACCTTCACAAGGACATTAACCAAATTGAGGCAGTCCAGAGAAGGGCAACCAAAATGGTGCAGGGACTGCATCAGAAGACATATGAGGACAGATTAACAGAGCTCAATATGTATACCCTTGAGCAAAGGAGGGAGAGAGGTGATATGATGAGGCATTCAAACACCTTAAGGGCATTAACAAGGTGAAAGAGTCTAACATGTTTAAATATAAGAAAAATAGCAGGACAAGAGGACACAGCATGAGATTAGAGGGGGGCTGATTAAGGGGGAATGTGAGGAAATTCTTTTTCACAGAAAGGGTGGTGGATGCATGGAATGGCTTACCACAAGAAGTGGTGGCTATGAATACAGTGCAGGGCTTCAAACAGGCATGGGATAGGCAAAGGGAGCAATACAAATGACTATGAATAGATAGGCCACTGACAGAGCAAAGGCCGATGGCACATTTATAAGGTAGAAAAGAAATGGGCAGACTGGATGGGCCTTCGGTCCTTATCTGCCGTCAACTTCTGTGTTTTCTATGGTGGTTGCGCGGTTTCTACGCACGCCAGTGACTTCACCAGTTTTTTTATATTTTTACTCCAGATTTTCAACTTTACCATTTTTTACACCTCCTCATGAACAGTACAGCTGTCATTTTTCACATCGTGTTTGAAATGTGTTTTTGCACCTGTGGCACCAAATGACGCAGTCTCTGCAAAATCACCTTTCGGCTAATGAACTGATAGTGTCACTGTTCATGCGGTGGGGTCACAAAGAGCCCATGTTGAAAACTTGGAGTAAAAATACCAGGAAACGCCCGGGGTGTTAGGGTTTCTAGCCATAACACCCTACTCTATAGGGACTGACAGGCGTCAGGGGTGTGACTTGGAATTGTTGACAGTAATGCTCACGCCATCCCACCCCCACCCTGCAGCCAGTGACAGGCATCGAGGTGTGCCTTGGACTCTTTGGCCCCAGAGTTCACCCCATTCTCCTATACTGCACCCATTTCAGTGTATTTCCTTATGGAATGAGGTGAGTGTAAATTCTGAACACCACAAGGCACACCTCGACACTTGTAAGTGTCTGCAGGATAGGGTGAGGTGAAATGTCGTGACTGTTATGGGCAATGACCCGAGCCGGTTTTAGGCACCAGTGAACCCTGCGATTGCTGGGGGCTCCTGCTCATGGGGGCCCCCAACCAAAGAAGTTTACCTTATTCATTTTTAAACATTTTTTATCTTAATATATTTTTAAAACATCAGTAAAGGACTGTGCAGATCCTTCTGGTTATGTCATGAAATACCTCAACAAGCTATGATCCAATCAATATGAGGTGGATAGGCAGCAATGGATGGGAAGGGAAGAACAGCCCCAAGAACTGACACTGCTGTGTCCTCCTAAAAATTTTTTAAGATATTACTGGTTATACTAAAGCTATACATAGAAACAAAGAAATTTAAAAATTTGCCGGCAGATAACTACTGCTTGGCCCACTTAGCCTGCCCGTTTTTCCCTGCCTATCTTATCACCACAAATAAAATCTTGCACTTATGGGCTACAGTAAAACACATAGGCTAAAGGTGGGCCAAGTAGAGGGGCCCCATGACTTCACCAATTCTGCTGGGGGCCCCAAAACCCTAAAGTCGGCCCTGCCCAAAGGCACACCCCAATGCCTGTCCATCTCTTCAGGGTGGGCGTAGAGTTGGCATCAGTTCAGTACTTCACTGCCATTCCTATATTGCATCTGTCTGACTCATGCACTTCCACTGCTAATGCCAGCAAGCAGCCATTCGCCATTGACAAATGCGTGTTTCCATTTGCAAGGCAAGCAAACATACTGGTATCGGTCTGAACTGTGAGGTGGCTTCGGGGGCAGGAAGCCTTCCCCTCCTCCATCTATCAAAGCTTCGGCATACTGAATCTACTCCCTAATTACATCCACTGTCTGCCTTTCTCTTCCTTTTTGCGTTGCTTGCACTTGCACAAGAAATGTTTTGCTACAGAGAATGGCATTGCAAGTCAAGTTGCACTGGGATCATCCTTTACAGACCAATTATCATGCAAGCTAAGTATGACAATGGTTAACAGTTTGTGGGCAGAAACGTTGTGTACTTGAAACAAATGAAGCACTCCAATGAGAGAACACTTCTTCAATTTCATATACGTAAAGCCGTCCCCCCTTCCCTCCATCTCCCCGTTTTCCTTGCTGTCTGTCCCTCCTCCCCTGCACACACCTTTTGTCTTGTGTGTTCCCCATACCTTATTTCTCTCTTGTTGTCCCTCTGACCCTCCTGTCTCCTCATGTTTTGCATTTCTTTGAGCCAGGCTCCAGTGACCGCACTAATGTGACTGGCTAAACTGTGCGGGAGGAACCAGAGAAGCTTTAGCTTAAATGATGCACCACAAAGCTGCCTAGTGCTCTGTGGGACAAGCATTGCTGTAAGAGCTGAAACCTGATATGCTCAGAGAGCCAGAGTGGATGGTCGACTCAGACTGTGCATGCATTTTGTGAATAGCAGCATTTTGTGTCAGTCGGTGTTACAACCGACTTTTTATCTGATGTTTTGCTTACGGCATTGTATGCCGCTTTTTTTTTGTGGCATTGTATGCCACACTGTTTTTGTTTGCGGCATTGTATGCCGAGTTGTTTCTGTTTGTGGCATTTTATGCCACATTGTTTTTCCTTGTGGCATTATATGCCATGCTGTCTTTGTTTGTGGCATTATATGCTGCGCTGTTTTTGTTTGTGGCATTATGACCTCATGCCCATTAAAGGGAATTAATTGGAGTGGGTGGGAGCTGAAATGATAGTAGGGTTGCCGCCAGAGATACACGGAGAGGACTAAGAAAAGGGGACGGGGCAGTACTGTCAAGAGAAAGACAAGGCATGGGAAACAGGGAGCAACATCCGACTGAGATAGATAAGGATTCTAGAAGGATGAAGGAACAACCTGTAGATGTGGAAGGGTTGGAAAGTGAAGAGAACAGCTCACAGAGATGGATTAGAGCTAGAAAAAAGAAGAAGACGATGAAGAAGAAGATGAAGAAGAAGAAGAAGAATGGGGGCAGGTTGCCATCATAGCTTGGTGGAGAGCTAAAAAAGAGAGATCAATTGGCCGGCAAGGTGGAGGGAGCAGTCTACAGTGACAAATGTGGGATGTGGGGGTCTGAAACAGGGAACAGCTTTCAGAGATGGATGACAGTCTGGAAAAGATGCGGGTGGCTTGGAAGGGTGAATGTTGGGGGTGAAGGTGGCACACAAAAAATGGAGATAAAAAAAAACATGTGAAACAGAAGAGTAAGGCTGGAAGCTTAAGAGATTGCAGTTTATGCTGTTGACATTTATTGACTGAGAAAGTGGCTGGAAGGTAGACAACAAAGGGTTAGCATAAAGGAGAAAACTTCAGAGTGGACTGGGGTGGTGTGTGGCATAACACTGAGATCAGTGCTTGGGCTGGTAAACAGTGCTGTAGCACTCTCCAGATAAATCATAAAGTGTCAGACCATGGAGGGTAGGGCACTGAATAGGGGAACGGAAGGGAAGGAAAAGATCCAAGCTCCATGGATCCAAAATATGATCCCTTGCTGTCTTACAGGAGATATGGCTCAGTTATGTGTATATTTCAATTAGAGCACAACTCTTGCTCTTTAAGTGGGCACACATAATGTGTGGTAGTGCTATGACAGGTTAACATGGTGCTGGAACTCATCAAAAGGAGTTTTGCAAGCAGGTCGTATGAGGTCATACTTGCCTTGTACAGAGTGTATGAGGCCACACTTGGAGTATTGCGTGCAAATCTGGTCTGTGTTTCAGAGAACAGATGTAATTAAATTGGAAAGGGTGCACAGGAGAACCAAAGAAAAATGACTGCAAAACATGAGAATAACCAGGGACATAAAACCTAAAATTATGTAGTCTAAGAAAGGGCTCGATAAATCTGAGCTATTCAAAATGGATTATGAAACTAGAAAGTGTAAAATACTGGGAGTAGACTGAAAAAGTGAGGGCAAAGGGTAAGTATGTGAGGGTTGGCTATGACATAGTTCTAATTCAGACTTTGATCCTTTTCCAAAGGATTTTGATTTAATCTGGTTTGCCTGTAGGGGTGCGTGAGTAATGAATTTCCAAATATCATGAATATTTGGCTTCTCAAATATTTGTCCAAATAATGAATAGTTATTACTATTTGTATTTGACCAAAGGTATTTGGGAATTAATATATGAAAAAAACAGGCTTTCCACTCTCTCTTCCACAGGTGGCCTGGACAACTCTCTAAACCACCCTCCCTTCCATTTCCAAGCTTTTCCCGCCATCCCCCTTCCCCGATGACACTGTCTTTCTCATGATACTAGAGATGCAGAGCCTGCCATTATTCTGAAGAAACTACTCTAATCCCACTGTGCCAGCAGCTGCAAATATTAACCATTCTAGCCAGGGCAATTTAGTTTATACCTGAACTTTTTGTTTTGTTACCCATCGCTGCTTGACTACCCCAGATTGTTATGAGCTTATAGAAACGTAGAGAATGCTGAAGGCAGGAAACAGCCCCAGGCTCGCAGAGTCTGTAATGACCCTGCCTACTGACCACTAAAACACCCCCTGATGAAGAGTCTGTGTGCCCGAAGCGCTGGGGCTTTTTGAGGCATGCATCTAGCCTGCACCTTCACTTCTTTATTGTTTTTTTCAATAAAAGAAGCACCTGCTTGGATTTACAAGGAGTGTTACAATGCCTCTGGTTCCTCTCATGGGCAGGAGTTTTCTGATCTTTTGCTGACCACTAAAACACCAGCCAGCTATTCTGGACCAGGTTTCCATGAGCCACCCAACATTCCTTTGTGTCTTCTGCATCCTGTCTTAAACCCCTCCACACTGTCAGCGTTAATTGCCTTCCTGGGCAAGCCGTTCGAGCTCTCACCAACCTGATGAAATCAGCACCTGTAAGTGATTTTATACACTGTTCTAATAAAAATTGTTCCCATTAATGTTCTGAAACCTGGATCCAGTATGTTTTCATATTCAGACAGATTTCCAAACAGAACCATCTGGATCTGTCTGCCCATGTTTTGAAAATTGAACTTGGACTCTGCTGGTGGGGGACTTCAGACTGCTGGATGTAGATTGAAGCCTCCTAGCCATGGCTTCAGCTAGAAGCAAGGACATCCTAGACTTCCTGCAGGGGGTGTTTCTCAGGCAACTAGTCAGGGAGCTCACTCGTGATGGGCCAGTACTGGACCTGGTGCTCACCAACAGGGACAGCGTTGCACTTGTCAAGGTAGGAGGCCACCTGGGGACCAGTGATCAATGTCAGGCTGGAAGATCAGTAGGCTGTGGGTTCTATCCCCACACCAGGCACTTGGGTTAATATCCCAATACTGACACTGTAGTGCAGCATGAGAGGGGTGCTGCACTCCTGAGGTGCCGTCTTTCAGATGAGACGTTAAACCGAGGTCCCATCTGCCTGTTCTGGTGGTAGTTCAGGTGGATGTTAAAAATCTCTTGGCACTTCTGGAAAAGAGCAGGGGAATTTTTCCGGTGCCCTGGCCAAATTTCCCCCATTCATGAAAAATACCACTAACAGCTTAGTCTGGTTCAAGGTCAGTTGGCATTCATCTGTATCCTCCTCCCCCGGGTCGTGCCTGAAAATAGGCAGGATTTGTCTAGTGCACTTACCCGGTCAACAAAAACTAAATAAATCAATAAATGTACAGTGTGGTTCCGCATAAGGACAGCAGCAGGTGCAAACCACACAAGAATGACGGTCCTGGACTTCAGGAGGGAAGAGTTTTACAAAAATGGGTGAATGTCTCAGACATGACCTAGCCAGGGGGATGGCCTGGGTGGGGTGGAGGAACAATGGGCCAGATTAAGGGATAGCATAGCGAAAGCAATAAACCTCTGTGCAAAATGTGAGTAAAACAGGAGGAAAAAAAGATACGGCTATGGTTCTCACGGTTAAATGGGTAGCATTCAGGAGGTACAAAGGACAGCATGGGGATTGGGGAGGACTGAGGGAGCAGTGCCTATTGGGGTAGTGCAGACCAGGAGATGCCCTCTGGTTAGACAGGGAGTTGGAGAGAGGCCAGATGTGTTTGCTCCCTGTTCTCAGGGATCCCACCAGACTGAGGGGGCAGGCAGTTGAGGGGCCTGCTGACTCATTCCATCTACTTTGGGCAGTGCTATGTAATGCTAGATTGGTGAGGAATAAGACTGCAATTTTGGCAGCTCTTATTTCCTCTGTTGATCTGGCTTGCATTACAATGACTCTGGCCCAGTTCTGGAGTCTGTAGTTCCAGCTGGATTCGTGGTTGTGCAATGCCCAAGGAGGGGCAGTTGGGGGGAGAGGGGTGGACATCTGTTTTAGATCTGCGCTGAACCTGGTAGCACACCCAGTGGGGATGCTGGGTCATTTGAATGTGGGGCCCTGCAGGATGGTTGAGGTGTGAGCTGCAGAATCCTCCTTGTGTACTAGCCTCCAGGTCGTGAGGGGGAGTTTCTGCAGGAAAGTGCTTACTTCGTCACCAACCTCATATTGGAATCACCAAGATGGTTTATCTTGGGGGATTTCAGTGCTTGGGTGGACAACAAACATTTGCAGTTTGGTAAAGATTTCCTCCAGAGCATGGAAGCTCTGGGCCTTGCACAAGTCATTACTTCTGTGACCCACCAACATTTATCACACCTTGGAGCAGGTATTCTCCCTGGGGCTCAAGGTTAATAGGCTCAAGATTGATCTGGTCAGTTGGTCGGATCACTGTGTGATCAGATTCAGTTTCAGGGCCTCCCCTTGCAGTCCATGCCCTATGAAGGTGGTCCAGTACCGCCCTTTGAGAGGGCTTGAACCAGATAGACTCATGGTGGTTCTGGACACCTCGGAAATGTTGGCAGGATGCACTGGGGGTACAGAGGCTGCAGTGGCAGCCTATAATATGGTGGTTATCGAGGCCTTTGACTGCATAGCGCCAGTCTGTGTATGTCCCCTGGTGTAGCAGTTTGGCTCACCGTGGTTCGACAGCGAGTTGAGAGCATTAAACACCAGGGGATGAAGGTTGGAGCATCATTGGAGGAGGTCCAAGGCTTGGGAGGACAAATTAGTTCCGATATCTTATTATGCAGAATATCATAAGGCAATCACTCAGAAAAGGGCAGATTTTCTGTCGAGAGAGATTGCTGCTGGGAGGAACTGGCTGGTTCAGCTCTTTGGACTGTAGACAGGCTTCTCCATCCTGCCTGTCTGGAGCCCATGAGAGCAGTTACACCCACAAAATGCGAAGAGTTCACTTGATTCGTCTCAGGTAGGATGTCCTGCATCAGGGCTGGAATTACTCCAATTGGGCTTGGAAGTCCAGCGGGGGAGGGGTGGTCCTGTGGGTCAGAGATGCAATCAGTGGTCTTGGGAAGAGTTTCAGCTAGTGACAATAGAGGAGGTGTGCAGGGTGATCTTGGAGCTGCGGCCAGAATTTTGTACCCTGGACCTGGGCCCGTTATGACTACTAGTGAGTTGTGTCAAGCATCTGGGCTTGCAGAGATTGTTTGGTACGCCTTTATCAGAGGCATTGTTCCCGATAGTGCATAAATGCACACTGGTTAGTCCTCTTCTGAAAATAAACATCACTGGACCCAGACGTCCTTTTGAATTACCACCCAGTCTCTAACCTTCCCTTCTGGGAAAGGTTATTGAGAAGGTTGTTGTGCTTCAGCTTGAGGCACATTTGCAGCCTTTGACATCTTTAAGCCTCTCCAGTCTGGATTTAGAGTTAGGCATGGCATGGAGATGACACTAGTCAGGGTGCACAATGACCTGCTCAGGTTGATGGATAAAGAACGGTCAGTTCTTGTCCTCCCGGATCTCTCATCAGCATTTGCTATTGTGGACCATGGGTCACTTTTGGATTGGCTCAGGGAGTAAGAGGGACTCAACGGCAAGGTCATCAGCTGGTTCAAGTCCTATTTCTAGGATAAGACCCAGAGGGTAGTGCTAGGAAGATTTTCCTCGCACCTGGTGGTTCTATCCTGTGGTGTACCCCAGGGCTCGGTTCTGTCACCCATGCTGTTCGCGGTCTACATGCTACCCCTGAGCAAGGTTACTAGATGTTATGGACTTGGGTCTCATTGCTACACAGATGATACCCAGCTCTCTATGTCTTTTGCTCCTGGGATAGCAGGTGCTGTTGACATGCTTAATACTACATGCTTGGCTGAGATCCAAGACTGGATGTCATTGAGCTAGCTGAGATTAACCCAGAGAAAACTGAAGTCCTAGTGATTGACCTGGGCCATGGGGGAAGGGTGGCAGCTGCCTGAGAGAGACTGGGCTTCGGCATGGTCCCTCTGGGCTTTCAGCTGCTTCTAAAGTGAATTATCTGGGACTCATACTGGATAAGGGCCTGACAATGGAGGCTCAAGTGTCGGCAGTAGTCTGGAATGACTTTTTCCACCTGCAGAATAGTCGTCAGATTAAATTCCTTATCCCACCCAGTGACCTGGCCACACTGGTACATGTGTTTGTGACCTCCAGGCTAGACTACTGTAACACTCTCTACCTTGGAGTTAGCAGGTGTGTGCTACGATGTCTGCTGCTGCTGCAGAATGCAACAGCCCGGTTACTTATGGGACTTTCTAAATCTTGTCATATTTCACTGGTGTTGTGTGATCTGCACTAACTGCCAGTGGAGTGGCATATCTCATTGAAAGTGGGTTTGTTGGGACTTCTGATGACATCACTGCAGCAAGAGCAGCTAGTTTGATCGTCTACCCTTTTTACCTCCTTTTAAACATCGGCGGTCCTGCTATTCACAACAGCCTTGCCTGCTTTTGCCAGCAAAATTAACTCCATCAGGATGTTGGCTAGCAAGTGGCTCAAAGATTTCGGAGTGGACAGCCCGCAGCACAAAAAACCTGACCAGGAAGGATGGAGCAGTGGCACAGGCTGCCCAGCGGCCTATCAGTCAAGAGACCCTCGACTATCCCAGTGATTTAGAGGAGGAGGAGGAAGCCTGTTACACTATTACTTCCAGGAAACTCCTCTCCAAGCTGCAGAAGATTGGTGCAACCTTAATATCCTCGCAGTCTGATGTTGCTGAAATGCAGTGGAAGCTGAAAGAAATCAGGGCATGAACTGGAGATTTAGAGTGGGACCTGACTGCAATCGCTGAGCAGTGAGTCCATCACAACTCAGCTCTGCTCTACCTCTTCAGGCAGGAAAGAGAGATCACAAAGTGGATGATCTCGAGCAGAGATCACAAAGAAATACTGTAATATCTGCATACACGGGATACCTGAGGGGGCAGAGCAGGGTGATATGGAGTCCTTTATTTCTTCATTGCTTCTGGAGATGCTTGGCTGGGACAAAAATACCTCTGTGCAAATCAAGCAGGCGCACCAGGCACTGGCTCCCAAGCCATCAGATCCTAAAGCATATCTCCGCTCCATAGTGACATGATTTGTGGATTACTCAATTAAAATGAAAGTGCTCAGAGCAGCCTGGGGCAAATAGGAGCTTGTTTTTGTGGACTCTAAACTTTATTTGGAGCATAACTTCATGCCCCTGATTATGGCTAAATGTCGTCGAATTCTCACCGTGGTCAAGGATCTCAAGGAGAAAAATATTAAAGCACAGCTTATTGCACCAGCCCAGATCAGAATCTTTACAGCAGGGAGAATTAAAGTCTTTCGACACCTGGAAGTTGCCACTTTGTGTCTCCAACAATATGGAATCCAGTTACAGTCATCTACTGCAGAAATGACACCAGGGGACTGGGATATTCAGCAGCAGCAATGGAGCAGGCAGGGGCTAAAAGGCAGACTTCACGACACATCTCCCACGATGGCTCGTAGTTGGGAAGCCATCAAGCAGAGGAAGGCAGCCCATGTGGCAGGTTCATCTCCCTCGACTTCATAAAATAATGGCTGATCAGGCCAGGACTGATCCCAGGTATCCTAAGGAGTAATTATTTTTACTTCCTTCTACTTTCTCTAGGTTTACGGAGAATCTGTCCGCCTGGACATAGGGGGTTGCTTTGATATCTCTTTCAGGGGAGCTCTCCAGGCACATATACTGTATTTATGAGGAACTCCGGACTGTAAGAACAAAGGCAGACACCTAAATAAAGTGTTTACTGCATTATATTCCTAATTATAAGGGGGTCTGTTCAATTGAATACATAGGAACATGGATTTATCCAAACTGCAGCACTTCCTCGGCCAGGTACCCGTATGGGGAATGCTCAGAGGGTGGTGGTGAGTTCCTTTGATGGCAGGTCTAGGTGAGTGGGTGATACAAGGGTGCAGGGGGACACCTGTGAAATAAAAGGTTTGGGTAGCACCTCCACACTGTCATGATGATGTGGTATCCCTCTGGGTCTATTTATATTGTGGGCCATGGCATCTGACTTGTCCCCTTCCACTACAGGGTGTTGGTATGGGAGACAAGTAATCTAGCAATGGCTTCTAGCCCCCAAGTGGTAATGGTACAGGGGATGGCTTCCCAACAAGCTCCTTTTGATGACCTGGGGGGTGTGGTGGGGCCCTTGGGGACTGCTTTATTCATAACTGGTACTGGGAACTCTGGCTGGTTGAACCTAAATGGACAGATATGGGGGGGGGTGCAGCATAAGATGCTCATCACCAGGAGGTGGTTTTATCGGTCTGGAAGGCATTCTACCCCGGGGCGTCAGGGGGGGATGGGGCTCTGCACCCATCCATGCATGCACAACACAGCAATGGCCATTTTAGATGTGCCATGGTTCTCAGGGGTGCCCACGAGCTGAGATTCCCTGGGAACTGAGGGTAATCATATCAAATGACCTTAAGGTTGGAAAGTAATGTGAGAAGGTGGTAGGGGAGGGCTGAGGGTATACTGGGATGCATAGGGAGAGGCATCACCAGCAGAAAACAGGAAGTTGTTATCCCCCTGTACAGACAGTTGGTGAGACCCCATCTGGAGTACTGCGTCCAGTTCTGGAGACCCCATCTCCGCAAGGACATAGACAGGATGGAGGCAGTTCAGAGGAGGGCAACTAAAATGGTGTAGGGTCCACAAGAGAAGCCATACGAGGAGAGAATAAAGGAGCTTAATGTGTATACCCTTGAGGAAAGAAGGGAGGGGGGGCATGATAGACATGTTTAAGTACCTCAGTGGAATCAGCAAAGTCCAAGAGGGTAGCATCTTTCAGAAAAAGAGATGTGCAAGAACAAGGGGACACAATTTGAAGATAGAGGGGGGACGGCTCAGGGGCAATGTGAGGAAGTGTTTTTTTCATCACAGAGAGAGTGGTGGATGCGTGGAACAGCATTCCTGAGGAGGTTGTGGGGTCTAAAACTGTGGGAGAATTCAAGAATGCATGGGACAGACATAAGGCAATTTTTGTGGGGGGTAGGAAGAAATAGGCTGTTGGTTAAATAAGATCTGCAGCTTGTCCTTTAGGTAGGGAAATGGGCAGACTAGGTGAGCAAAGCGGTCCTTATCTGCCATCAAAGTCTATGTTTCAACATTTCTACGTAACTGAATTTGTCCACTTTGAAGTCACCACTGAGTCACTGGTTAAAGGGAACACTATGCTTAGCCGCATAACTTCATCTAATAGTTTAAGTTTTAGTTTCTAAGTTTTACATAGCTGCTGGTTTTGACTGTTGTGATATGTGTGCATCCCATCCATCAGTTACAGGTGGTTTATCTTTTCTATATATACCATGTCAGATTTGAAATCAGTCACCTATAATGTCAAGGGGCTGCACTCTTCCATTAAATGAGCACGGATTCTGCAGGAACTGGGGAGACTCAGCACCTTGGTGACGTTTCTTCAGGAGACCCACTTACCTCGAAGTGAACATCAAAAGCTCAGACGGGCTCAGATGGAGAAGGTTTACTTTTTGGCATGGAAGGCTAACCCCCACTGGAGAGGCGTTGCCATAGTAGTGCAGAAAAACACCCCACTGTCAGTCTCTAAGGTCACAGAGTATGTTGAGGGTCATTATGTTTGCGTTGTGGGTAGTTATCGGGGGGGGGGGTTCCTGTGTACTTTTTAACATCTGTGCTCTGAACGATAGGGCAGCTCAATGGGTTTTCTTTAAGCAGCACCTACTGAGGCCAGTTACTGAGAACAGAATGTTGGCACTAGTGGGAGGGCACTTAAATTGCACATCTCACCCTCAAATGAATAGAACTAGGAGAGGGAGGACCTGCATGGGGGAGGGAGAGAAACTGAGGAGATTAATTACAGAGGCCAGCTTAGTGGTCGCATGACACCACCTACATGCGAGGGAATGGAATTATAATTTTTATTCACACCCACATTCTCAATATTCCAGGATCGACATTTTCCTGATTTCTAAGGATTGGCTCTACATGCTACAGGATAGTCAGATTAAATCTATTATGGTCTCAGATCATGTTCCGGTATGTCTTGACCTGGTAATTGAACCAGTTGTAAAGAACCCCCTCTGGAGGTTGAACATGTCCCCCCTCACTGATGCAGAACTGGTAAAGGAGATATGATCAGTAGTCACAGAATATTTAACCACAAATAAGGAGGGGGACACCTCTGACTCTATACGGTGGGATGGGATGAAGGACACTTTGACTGGCTTAATTACTAATTATGCATATAAAAGAAACAAACTCTAGTCAGAGCCAATTCGGCTGCGCTGAGCTCTTACCTGTCCCGGTATGAGAGCAGCGGCAGCACGGCCCGTAGAGCACTGGAGCATCGGCAGTGACATTGGAGCCAGTCACGGAGTGGCGACGTGCGGTTGCCCTTCCGAAGATGGCGGCAGGAGCGACACTGCACATGCATGATACTCACGCATGCGCAGTGAATGTGGAAGTGCACCTTTGAAGTAGTGCACCATGGGGAAGGGGAGCTCGTTCTGCAGAGGGGAACTCCGTCGCGGAGGACAGCTGCTGTACAGTAAGCGCTGTCATGATGTCGCTGAAGCACCATAGGGGAACACAGGGTCGCTTTCTGGAGCCAACCTCCTGTTCTCCTATGATGACGGCATAACGTCTGCAGAGCTCCGCCTACTCAGCCATAAAATGGAACAGGCCAGACAGCGATTGGAGTTGCAACAAAATATTTCCGATGCACAGCATAAGATAACATTAGACCCCACACTCAAGTCCCAATCGGCTCTTTGCAGGGATAAACTGACTCGATTATTGGAGATTAAGATGGAGGGGGGGGGCTCAGGTACACACAGCAAATAAATTATGAGAGAGGTAGCCATGCTGGGAAATTGCTGAGGTGGCAACTCTGTCAGCAAACCATTAATAGGGCAGTACATAAACTTAGGGGGGCTGATAGGGGATCGTACCTATAGCAACCCGGTGGACATTTCTAGAGAATGTGCTTCCTACTATACTCAGCTTTATGTGCACTTCTGGGGGGACACAGACCAAGAGGATCTGCTGTGATTCCTAGCCTTCATCAACTTAAAGCAGCTGTCTAAAGAGAATAAAAAATGCATTAGATGTCCCAGTTTCTCACTTAGAGATTGTAGACACTATTAAAAATCTTAGTAAGGACCCAGGGGCAGATGGCTTCCTGGTCAAATTTTACAAAAAAATTCAAGGATCAGATGGTACCAGTCTACAGAGAGTGTATAACTTGATCTTAGAGGGGGACCCAGCCCAGGATATGTGGATACGGGCACAGATAACAGTCCTGCCGAAACCTAGGAAGAACCCAGAATTTTGTAGCTCATATCGACCCGTCTCTTTACTGCCAGTTGATATGAAAATCTTCACAGCTATTCTGGCCAATCACTTGGAGGGTTATGTACAAGGCCTGGTAGGCCTGGACCAAAACGATTTCATCAAAGGAAGAAGCCTGCAAGGCAATATCAGGACAGTCCTAAACTTCTTTTCATCTCAAGCAAATGCTAAAGAGTTACAATTAGTGATTTTGTTAGATGCTGAAAAGGCTTTTGATGAGGTCCATTGGGAATATTTAAAGCAGGTCCTTCAGGTGATGAATTTTGGTCCAGGCTTCCAGGCCTGCATTAAAGGGAACAGGAAATTTGTACTAACTGGCAGCAGTTAGTAATGTTCCTAGTAAGGGAAATGAAAGACTGGCCTCCAAATGAGCCAGATTTAACTGTACCTTAATAAACACTGATGTGACAACGGTGTTTTCAACAGTTCTTTTCATTGAACCAGTAATCTGGAATTTTTGCTATGTCATGGTTTGTGTACAGAATGCTAAACCTGAGCTATTGTCCTATCAGAACCATGCATAGAGATATTTGCTTAAACCATGACATACAGTAGTTAAAACTCCAGATCATGGGTTCTGTGAAGAGGTGACAGTTTAGGTAGGGAAAAATGAGCAGACTAGGGGGACCAGGTGGTCCTTATCTGCTGACAAATTCTATGTTTCTTAGGGGTGGGTGAAACTGCTGTTTTCAACCCCCGCAGAACTTCTGCGGAAATCAAGGAACTTTCACGAAAGTTTCTGAACTTCCATCTCTGGTGGAGTGGAAAACGTCCGCGAAAGTTACCGGGCCAAATTTCATCCAGTAGTAATACAATAAGCCCTGGTGGCTAGTAGTCCCTCCCCCCACTTGCTCCACATGTAAAAAAAATATCCCTGGTGGCTAGTGGTCCCTCCCCTCTACCCGGTCATCCACCTGCCCTGAAGTGTACAGTAGTAGTACCCACCCCCATCCCTATCTCCAGTATTACTGTTTAAAAAGAAACCCTGGTGGTGTAGTGTTTTCTTTTTTTTTTATTTTAACCTTCTCCCCATCCCCGATCCCTAGTCCCAAATCCCTGGTGGTCCAATGCCTCTCCATGCAGCCTCCTCAGCAGCCAGGCATCTCACCACCCCGCTCCCACCCCCATTGTAAACCCCACCAGCAGGCGGACCAGCACAGCCCTCCTCTCTCCTCCACGCCTGGCCCGCCCACTGAGCTGTCAGTGAATGAACGTGTATGAGCTCATTCATTGACAGTCTAGTGGGCGGGCTGGCCATGGAGGAGAGAGGAGGGCTGTGCCGTCCACCTGCAGCCGGGGTTTATGATGGGGTGGGAGTGGGGTGGTGGGACACTTGCTGGGGAGGGGGTGGGGCACAAGACCACCAGGGATTTTGGACTGGGGATTGTGGATGGGGATGAGGTTAAAATTTATAAAAAAAAAACAAAAAAAAAACACTAGACCACCACAGATTTTTTTAAAACAGTAATACTAAACTAGTTGATCAGGAAACTAGGAGGTAGGAGCTGCTGGAATAATATGCGGCTTTTGGGGGGTGCCCAAATGATCAGAAGGCTCTAACACTGTGGACTTTTTGCAGCGACTGTTTCCTAAATTACTGGATTATTACTGGCACTCACCTGTAGAGATTGTCCAGGTTTAGCAGATCCCATCAGGTCCACTTACATCTCGTTCACCTGCCCATTCTCACTCGATCTTCTTCAGGCTCCTTCATTTCCAGGATTAGGAACTTATTCTTTCTAAGACATGGCAAAAGAAAGAACTACTGTGGCAAGGTTCCAGATTACATCTTCAACCTGACTTTCCCAAACAAGCAGTGGACTGGTTGAAGACCTTTAACAAGGTCTGGGAACTCGCCTGTGAACTCAGCATTAAGTGCATTTTCAGTCCACTGGCAAAATTGCACATTTTTGTGGGCAAAAATGTGGAATCTTTTGCTAGTCCCTCCGATGCTAAGCAATTTATCCTGCAGCAGGACACTAACTTGAGGCAGAATGGCAAACTGAACGGTAATGTCCCTTCACCTGTGCCTAATCCGCAACTCACTCTCAGACTGGCTTCTCGTACTCGAGGGCACACTGATGTCTCTCTTCAGCCGGTGCTCCCCAAGTGGATCCTGAGACTGATCCGTCTTCTGCTTCATTGCAACCTGAAACCAAGGATTTGGACTTAATGGAGACATCTCCCGGTACTACTTGAGGGACTGATAATACTGGGGCATCTGTGTTAATGTATGTGAAGCTGAACAACCGGCTGGCTCTCTATTTCACTGTATTATCGGAGTTTCCTACCCTGAGTGATTGAGGCTGATGCTGGTCCGTGGGCTTGATCTAGCATCCCTTTTATGCCTCAGGTCTCCTATTAGAGAGGTTGCTATTGTTGAGTTGGCTTTGTTGTATATGGGGCTGTTCCGCCTTATAGTTTTTCTATGCTTTTCTGTGGAGTGGAATGAGGGGGAGGCGACCCCTTACATTGTTTATTTCATTGTGTATGATTGGCAGTTGAAATCAGCAGTTTGGATGCCTCATAATGCTTTTTCTTTTATTGGTAAAGTGCTTACGTTGGTACTGGAGATAGGGATGGGGGGTGGTTACTGTACATTTCGTGGCAGGCAGGTTACTGGGTGGAGGGAAAGGACCACTAGCCACCAGGGATATTTTTTTTACATGTGGGGCAGGTGGGGGGAGGGACCACTAGCCATCAGGGCTTTTTTGGGGTGCAACTGGGACTTGGAACTTGAGCGGCGATTGAAGGTGGAATTTCCGAGGAAGTTTGAATCAATTTTTGAACTTTCATGAAGCGAAAGTCAGACTTTTGCTTAAATTCTGCCCGCAGAAGACTTTTTTTGCCCATTTCTAATGTTTCTATGTGCTTCGACAAAAGGAATGGAAAAAGGGATCCAGTCTGGATAGGGTAGATTTGGGGGCCACACAGTAAAACATGACAAGCTTCTGGGCAAAGAAAACTTGTGCAGTACAGAGCTGCATAGAATGTGGAATGCTACCAGTGGTTCCAAAATGCTTTTTAGAATTTATTTTTTAATTCTGTGAAATTCATAAAAGCATTTCTGTCTAAACTGTGGAATAATGTTCCCTGGACTGCATAAGATCCACAGAATATTTTTCTGTGGTTTGTGGAAAATGAATCCAGGGTTTATGTTAACCACTGTATACTATTCTATGGTTTAGGTAAACCACAGAATTCTATTCCATGGTTTATGCTATTCCACGGTTTATATAAACCACAGAGTACTATTCCACGATATAGGTAAACCACAGAATACTATTCTACGGTTTAAGTAAACCACAGAGTACTATGCCACGGTTTAAGTTAACCACAGAATATTATTCCACGGTTTAGGTAAAATACAGAGTGCTATTCCGCAGTTTATGTAAACTACAGAGTACTATTCCATGGCTTAAGTAAACCACAGAGTACTACTCCATGGTTTAAGAAAACCACAGAGTACTATTCAACCCTACCAGGTCAGTATCTCGTACACTTAATAGCGTACGTTCAAACCATGCAACAGGTACAGCGAGAGGGTGAAAAAACATGAAAGGGTGTATACGCAGTAGTGCACCCTCTAACTCTTCCCAAGTAGGGGATGAGACCTGTGCTGGGAGGTGGGGCCAGCGAGCAGCTGCCATGGCTCGACGGGATGAGCCACAGGCAGCAAGGGAGAGAGGCAGTGCGTTTGGGTCTGGGTTTCGAATCTGGGTTCCAGACACAGGGATTTTTTTTAATTTTTGCAAAGTTAAGTGTTAACTACCACCCCCCTGGAGTTGGTTATTTTAGTTGGGGGGGTTCAGGGGCGCAGCCGCTGGCAATATGTCACGCTGTATTGGCAGCATGGTATATTGCTGTGGCATAATGTCTTGCGACATTATGACTCTGTGCTCTATTCAACAGTTTATGTAAACCACAGAATACTATTCCACGGTTTAAGTAAATCACAGAATACTATTCCACAGTTTATGTAAACCACAGAGTACTACTCCACCATTTATGTAAACCACCAAATCATAGCCCATGGTTTATGTAATCCACAGAATACTATTCCATGGTTTAAGTAAACCACAGAGTACTATTCCATGGTTTAAGTAAACCACAGAATACTATTCCATGATTTATGTAAACTACAGAATACTATTCCACAGTTTATGTAAACCACAGTATACTATTCCACGGTTAAAGTAAACCACAGAATTGTATTCCGTGGTTTAAGCAAACCATGGAATACTATTCCATGGTTTATGTAAATCACAGAATACTATTCCACAATTTATGTAAACCACAGAATAATATTCTGTGGATTATGTAATCTGTAGAATATTGTTCATATATGTGTGGAAAGTGGATCCACGGTTTATATAAACCACAGAATACTATTCCACAGTTTATGTAAACCACAGAATACTATTCCACTGTTTATGTAAATCATAGAATACTATTCCACAGTTTATGTAAATCAAAGAATACTATTCCACCATTTATGTAAACCACAGAACACTATTCCACCATTTATGTAAATCACAGAATACTATTCCATGGTTTATGTAAACCAAAGAATACTATTCCACCATTTATGTAAACCACAGAATACTATCCTGTGGTTTAAGCAAATCACAGAATACTCTTTTGTGGTTTATGTAAATCACAGAGTACTATTCCATGGTTTATGTAAACCACAGAATAATATTCTGTGAATTATGTAATCTGTATAATATTATTCAGATGTTTGTGGAAAATGAATTCACAGTTTAAGTAAACCCCAGAGTACTAGTCCATGGTTTATCTAAACTAGAGTACTATTCTACGGTTTAAGTAAACCACTGAATACTATTCCATCATTTATGTAAACCACAGACTACTATTCCATGGTTTATGTAAAACACAGGATACTATTGCATGATTTATGTAAACCACAGAGTACTATTTCATGGTTTAAGTAAACCACAGAATACTATTCCACAGTTTACATAAACCACAGAGTATTATTCCATGGTTTATGTAAAGCACAGAATACTATTCCACAGCTTAAGTAAACAACAGAATAATATTCCATGGTTTAAGTAAATCACAGACTACTATTCCACAGTTTAAGTAACCACAGAGTACTATCGCATGGTTTACTGTATGTAAACCACAGAGTACTATCCCACGGTTTACGTAAACCACAGAGTACCATTCCAAGGTTTAAGTAAACCACAGAGTACTATTCCACTGTTAATGTAAACCACAGAGTACTGTTACACAGTTCATGTAAACTGTAGATTACTAATTTGCTTTCGGAATGTCAGAATTCCACTTCTGACAGAAACCACAGAATTATGTCGAATTTCTGAAATTCAACAGCATTCCGGCAGAAGTGCAAACTAGCTGGGGGGCAGGAAGCAGAGGGTGATGGCAGATGGGCACTATGAGTGGAAAGGAGTACTCAGCGGCATCTGTCAGGGATCAGTGTTGGGGTTTCTGGTCTTCACCATCCGCAGCAAAGATCTGGAGGCTGTCTGTTGGCCCAGAGGTATGGAAGGCTGAGGCACAAAGCACCTCACTTGCCATCACACTGGCAATGGATGTGGGTCACTCAGGGGGTCGGCTGCAGAAGGTAGGATTGAGTGTCCATACGACTGCTCCCCTCCCTTGGGGAAGGGGTTATTTATTTATTTATTTATTTCATCTAGGATTATAATATCTTTGAGCGCAAGGCGCTCTTTTACAAACATTGCATGTCAGTAGGTGATGGTAACAAAGAGACAAAGGAATACTAAACAGAGGTAATCTAAAATGACAAACGAACAGTTCAAATCTAGGAGAACTAACCGTGGTAGTCTAAATGACACAATAACAACTCAAATCAAGGAAAATAATAGGTAAACACAGTAATTATACCGGCAATTAAAGAGAGGCGAGGTAAAGGGCAGTTATGGGGGGGGGGTTGGAGTAGTAGCCCTGGGCCTTGTCTAGCTAAGCAATAGGCAAAGGGGGGGGTGGAAAAGGTAGACCAAAGGGGGAACTGAAATGGGGCACAGGAAAAAGTTAGGAAGGGCCGGGGGGTTGGGGTGGAGGCGGAGGAAGAGGAAGAGGAACCAGAGGAAGACAGGTTGAGGCAAGAGAGAAAACAGAGAGGGAGGAGGAAGGTGTGAGTCTAGGGGAGGCATTTCACAAAGGGTAAGATTTTGACAATGGAGGCAGTGACATATGCATGATAAGGGGAGTTACTGGAGGAAGCAGTCGCAGGAACTGTTAGATACCAGGTACTGTTTTAGCAAGCGCTTGAACTGGCCAAGTTTAGGCGAAGAAGATCCATCAAAATGCAAGGAATTGGGATTTCTGTTGAGAGCACCACCTCGATGTCAGCCTAATTGCGGAGCTCTGAATCGCTGTTACCCTAATTCATTGAAATCTACAGCTAATCTTGCCCATCCAGTGTCTGGAACAAAAGAAATCAAAGGCAGTGGCAGCTCGGCATAAAATGAAGGACAAATTGAGCAACCAAATGCAGAAATGCCACAAAACTCTGCTGGAATATGTCCAGCCCACTCAGGCCACAATATACACAGCCTCACAGTGCCTAGACCTGGACCCAGATGGATCAGAGGAAGGAGACTGCATGATAACCTCTAAAGAACTGTGTACTACTTTACAAAAAATAAATGCCACATTAGAAAGATTGAAGTCCAGAGTGATAGAAGACCACCAGAAACTTGAAACTCTAGAGCAAAAAACAGACCAGATGGAGAGAGAGCGCTCACCAAGTGTTCCACCACCATAGACATCCATAATACAGCCCAAATAGACTTCCACAAATGTGAGCTTCAGTTAGAGAGACAACTCGAGGAGTTAGAAAATAAAAATAGGCAGAATAATATCCGCATTCATGGCTTGCCAGAGGGCACAGAGACTGCTCCGATTCCAACATTTATGGAATCTTTCCTAAAAGAAATATTATATTGTCCACCAGAGAAGCTCCTAAACATCATAAGGGCTCATTGATCCTTGGTCAACAAGCCCAAAGATCCAAAGGCTCGATCCAGGTCTCCTAATTTTAGGCTTCTGGAACTTTCAAGTATAGGAGGAGATTCTAAAGACAGCGTGGGGGGAAAAAAGAAATGTTATTTGGTGACACAAGATTATTTTTTGAGCAAGATAGAAACATAGACTTTGACGGCAGATAAGGACCACTTGGCCCACCCAGTCTGCCCATTTCCCTACCTACTGGATAAGCTGCAGATTCTAGTTAACCAACATCCTACTTCCTGGAACCCCCCACTACAATTGCCTTGTGTCTGTCCCACGCATGTTTGAATTCCCCCACTGTTTTAGCCCCAACAGCCTCCCCAGGAACGCAGTTCCACGCATCCACCACTCTCTCCGTGAAAAAAATTTCCTCACATTACCCCTGAGCTGTCCCCCCTCTGTCTTTAAATTGTGCCCTTGTTCTTACACATCTCTTTTTCTGAAAGATGCTACCCTCCTGGACTTTGTTGATTCCCTTGAGGTACTTGAACGTTTCTATCATGTCCCCCCTGTCCTCCTTTCATCAAGGGTATACATATTAAGCTCTCTCAGTCTCTCTTCATATGGTTTCTGATGCAGACCCTGCACCATTTTAGTTGCCCTCCTCTGGACTGCTTCCATCCTGTCTATGTTCTTGCGTAGATGAGGTCTCCAAAACTGCACAGTATTCCAGATGGGGTCTCACCAACTGTCTGTACAGAGGGATAACCACTTCCCTTTTTACATTCGCTTGCACACATGCACAAGGAACGTTTTGGGAGAGTAGCACACTTTGGAGGTGTGCCTCTCCCTTTCAATCCACTGCTCAGTTGAGCAGGCATGGCGGTCCTGCACCAATGGGTGCTGGAGCTGTGTATGACAGCGGTGGTCTTCGCTTCAAAGAAAACCACCGCTGTCATATAGAGCACCACGTCATGCCACCCCCCCGTGTCACGCCGCCCCGCTCATGCCGCCCCAAAATCTTTGCTGCCATGTTGGGAGCCCACCCAGCATGGCAAACATCCAGGTTGTCTGCCGACGGGGTGCCCAATCCTCGTCGGCTCCACGGCCCCAGCTATCTTCTGCCACACTGGGAGCCCACCCCAGTGTAGCAAGCGATCGCGTCGTCAATAGTAAAAAAAAAAAAAAAAAAAAAACCTGTAAATTAAAAACCGTCCCATAGTCTCCCGCCTCCACAACCCCGCACCCACCCTGCACACCCAGCCTTCCCACCCCCTCACCCCATACTTACCTCCGGAGCTCGGTGCAACGATCTCGTGGACCGGGAACACGTCTGCACTCTTCAAAGCCGACCACCTAACTGAGAAATGCCGTAAGCTGTATAATGGGCTAGATAGGGGTTTTCAACTTTATTGCATATCTCAGGCATTTTTGGAATTTTGCACAAATTTCAACATGGGGTTTTGGGACCCTTCTCATGAATGATGTCACTGTCATGGCGTTATTTGGACCCGAAGGGTGATTTCGCAGTCACCGCGCCGAAATCACCTTCAGGCCTGAATAATGCCATGACAGTGACATCGCTCATGAGAAGGGGTCCTAACCCATGTTGAAAAATTTGCAAACATTCAAAATGATTGTTTTACAGCGCGTTGTGCAGTTCCACGCAGGCTCGTACGCTTGCGAATTTTCAATATTTGCACTCCAGATTTTCAACATTGCCATTTTACCACACCTCCTCATGAGCAGTACAGCTGTCATTTTCACATCCTGCCCAAACGTGTTTCTGCCCATGTAGCGCACAATGGCACAGTCGTGTGCGAACTCAATGTATGGGACACATTAAGAAAATCACAGCGACACTGATCATGAGCAGAGGTCTTAAAATGGCTGTGTTGAAAATTTGGTGAAAAAATTCCTAAAAATGACTGTTTTACGAGTGTGCGTTTCGCAGTTCCTACACACGCCCTGTAAGTTTGCAAATTTTCAATATTTTCACTCCAGATTTTCAACATTGCCATTTTACCACACCTCCTCATGAGCAGTACAGCTGTCATTTTTCACATCCTGCCCAAAGCGTGTTTCTGCCCATGTAGCGCACAATGGCGAGATCGCTGTCGCGAACTCAGTGTATGGGACACATTAAGAAAATCACAGTGTCACTGTTCATGAGCAGAGATCTTAAAATGGCTATGTTGAAAATTTGGTGAACAAATTCCTAAAATTAACTGTTTTACGAGCGTTCGTTGTGCAGTTCCTACGCACGCTCATAAGTTTGTGAGTTTTCAATATTTGCACTCCAGATTTTCAACATTGCTATTTTACCACACCTCCTTATGAGCAGTACAGCTGTCATTTTTCACATTCTGCCCAAAACGTGTTTCCGCCCATGTAGTGCACAATGGTGCAGTCGGTGTCCGAAATCAATGTATGGAACACAGTAAGAAAATCACAGTGACACTGTTCATTAGCAGAGGTTTTAAAATGCCAATGTTGAAAATTTGGTGAAAAAATTCTAACAATGACTGTTTTACAAGCGTCGTGCACAGTTCCCACGCTCGCTCGTAGGTTTGCGAATTTTCAATATTTCCACTCCAGATTTTCAACATTGCCATTTTACCACACTTCCTTATGAGCAGTACAGCTGTCATTTTTCACATCCTGCCCAAAACGTGTTTCCGCCTATGTAGCGCACAATGGGGGTAACAAAAAGGTCATGCTGAAAATTTATTGTGCAAATACCAGCAATCGCACAGGGCATTAGGGTAAAGCACCCTACGTGCCAAACACCACTGCAAATACCTGCAAGTGAACATTCGGGATTGACAAATGCTTGTTCTACTTGTGATGCCCCTTCCTATGCATCCCAGTGGCTCTCCTTACTGACTTCTCACATTGCTTACCAACCTTTAGATCATCTGATATGACTACCCCAAGTCCAGTTCCATTTCTGTTGTTGTTAGTACCTCCCCTGCTATTGTGTACTCTTCTCCTGGGTTTTTGTTTCCCAAGTGCATTACTTTGCACTTCTTTGCATTGAATCTAAGTTGCCGTATGTCTGACCATTCCTCCAACCTTGCCAAGTCCCTTCTCATCCTTTCTACCCCCCCTTGTGTATCAACTCTGTTACAGATCTTTGTATCATCTGCAAAGAGGCATACCTTTCCCTTCAGACCCTCTGCAATGTCACGTATAAAGATGTTAAAGAGTACTGAACCCAGTACTGAGCCCTGAGGTACTCCACTAGTGACCCCCCTTTCTTTGGAATGTGTTCCATTCACTATTACCTTCTGTGTCCTGTTGTGCAGCCAGTTTGCAACCCAGGCTACCACCCTGGGACCCACTCCCAGGCTGGCTAACTTGATTATTAATCTTTTGTGTGGGACTGTGTCAAATGCCTTGCTAAAGTCTAGGTAGGCCATATCCACAGCCCCTCCCTGGTCTATTACTTTGGTCACCCAGTCAAAGAAATCTATTAGATTCATCTGACATGACCTTCCTGCTGTAAATCCATTCTGCTTTGGGTCCTGTGCCCTGCTGGCCTCTAGGTACTCAAAAATTCTTTATTTGGGAAGTGATTCCATCATTTTCCCTACCACTGATGTCAAACTTACAGGTCTTTAGTTTTCTGCTTCTGCCTTGCTCCCACTTTTGTGAAGGGGAATCACATCTGCCCTCCTCCAGTCCTCAGGTACCACCCCATCCTCCCATGATTTGTTAAAAAGTGTGGTCAGTGATGTCACTAGGTCCTCCCTTAGTTCTTTTAGGATTCTGGGGTGAATCCCATCAGGCCCCATTGCTTTGTCCACCTTGAGTTTTAGGAGTTCTTTCAGGACTCTTTCTTCTGTAAATGGACTGGTGTCAACCCCCCTACCCAGAGTGCTTCTATAGTCTGGTTTAGGTAACTCCTCCTCATCTTCTTTTGTGAATACTGAGCAAAAGTGTTCATTCAGTATCTCTGCCTTTTCACTGTCTCCCTCTGCCCACCTCCCCTCTCCCTTATTAATCTTCACTATTCCTCCCTTAACCTTTCTATGCTCCCTAATGTACCTATAAAAGGTTTTATCCCCCTTCTTAACTGAATTGACTATTTTTTCCTCGGTTTGGGCTATTGCTATTCTGACTGCCTTCCCCACTTCTTTCTGCTTTAATTGATACAGTTCCCTGTCATGCTCCTTCTGTGATGCCTTATACTTTTTGAATGCAGTCTTTTTCTCCTTAACCTTCCCTGCCACCTCTTTTAGAACCATAGTGGTTTTTTACTCCGCTTTGTTTTCTTTATCTGTTTCACACAAAGGCTTGTTGCCTCTATGATGGCAGTTTTGATTTTTCTCCATTGTTCTTCCACACCTCCTTTTTGGCCATTTGCTAGTGTATTCCTCAGGTATTCACCCATTTTGCCAGTCAGCCCTTCTAAAGTCCAGTATGCTTGTTTTTGTATGGCTTGTCTCCATGGTTGTGCTTATTGTGAAGCACACTGTGCAGTGGTCGCTTGTTCCCAGATGTCTACTGACTTCTAAATTTGTGATCTTCTCTCCATTTGAGAGTACCACGTCTAGTATTGCTCCCTCCCGGGTGGGTTCCAACACTAGCTGTCTAAGGCTGCCCCCTGCAGGGCATCGAGAATAACCCTGCTCTTGGATGTGGCTGCAGTACATGTCATCCAGTTAACATCTGCCATATTCAGGTCCCCATCAACAGTATCTCCCTTTTTCAGCCATTTTGAGAATGTCCTGTATCATTTTCTTGTCCATTTCCTCCTTGAGATGGGGTCTGTATACAACCCTGTATGGATTGTGATGCCATTCCCTGTCTCAAGGTGACCCAGGTGCCTCTTGTCTTCCCCTTACTTTTTAGTTCTGTAGCTTTGATCCCTTCCCTTATGTATAGAGCTACTCCACCTCCTCTTTTCCCCTTCCTGTCCCTTCTGTAGACTGTGTACCCCGGTATGTTGACATCCCAGTCATGGTTCCCCGTGTACCATGTTTCTGTGACTGCTACAATATCCAATTTTTCATCTTCCATCATAGCTATTAGCTCAGGAAGCTTGTTTCACAGACTACGGGCATTGGTACTTATTGCCCTCCATTTAATGTTGGCTTTATCCTTTTTAACCCCATGCCTGCTCTTTTTGCCCTAGTCTATTTTTCCATTTACCCCTGTCCTGCCCTCTGCTAAGCACTGTTCCTCAGTGTTTACCTTACTACCCGTCATTGTTTTGTGGGGGGACGCTTGAAATTCCCTGCCTCTTATTAGCACCTCCCCCCATGGCTAGTTTAAAAGCTTGCCAAGGAAGCATTTAAACCTGTCACTTAGGATCTTGGTTCCCTTCTTGGACAGATGCAGACCATCATGCCAGTATAGACCTTCATTTCTCCAGGTGTACCCCCAGTCCCCAATGAAGCCAAAGCCCTGTGCTCTGCACCAGTTTTGCAACCATTCATTAAACTGCATGGTGTGTAGTACCCTAGCCTCATCCTGCCATGGACTGGCAGCACCTCTGAGAAGGTAACCGTGCTTGCTACCTGTCTGAGGCCCCTCCCCAACTTCACAATTTCATCCTGCACTGCACTGATCCCATGCCTAGCTAGGTCATTTGTCCCAAGGTGGACAATGATATCTAGTTCCCTCTCCTGTGATGCTGCTTCTGCAATCCTGAGGATTTGCTTCTTGTCCTCAAGCCATGGCACCAGGCAGGCACCTTTACCTCTCTCCTCTCCTTCAGGTGTACCCCTCTAACAATTGAGTCCCCTATCAGAAGCTGTTTCCTTCCCCTGTGGTGTCCCTTGCCACCCTTCTGTGGGTCTCCCTTGTGGGTGTCCTCAGCATTCTTCTTGGTCTCCACTGAGGGTGCCATCAAAGAGGAACCTTGCTCTGCCAGACTAGCATATGGTTTGTGTAGAGGTACAACTAGGAGGCTTTGCCTCTGCTCCACCACCCGCACCCTCCCAGAACCCACTGTGGTCCAACTGCTCTTCATACCTGGCAGCCTCTGTGGCAGTGGTGCTCTTTGGGTGGGGGAGGCCTCCTTAGTCCTTGCCAGTTCAGCCTGGAGGTGGGCAACCTCCTCCCTCAGGGCTGACAGTTGCCTGCAGATAGGACAGTAATGCAGTTTTCAGAATGTCTCCCGGAAAACTGCTGCCCCACAGCCAGTGCATTGCACCACTCCCCACATGTCCCTCTCCCTTATAATATACAATATGTAATATATATATATATATATATATATATATATATATATATATTTTTCTTCCTTTTGTGGTGTGTTCTTACCCTTTATGCACTGTGCTGGGTTATTAGAATATGACAGTTCTGCCCAAGACCTGTTGAGGAAGTGATGTCAGAACCTTGGCTATAAAGGAAACGTCATGCCTGGGGGGGGGGGAGGGTAGTCCACAACTACTGGTGTCTGTTAGAAACAATCAAATACACCACTGCTCCACCACCCTGGTGAGTACCGCCCTTTATAGTAATTCAGCTAACCTCCAGTAACTGATTTGTCAACTATTTAAAAGTAATTTGATGCAAACTGTTACAGCATACTAGTAGACAGTCCAGTTACCCACAAAGTAAAATCAAATATGCAGTTATTTCAACCCTTCTGAAGTTGCTCACAAAATAAGCAGTTTTGAAAACCCCTTCCTGATTTAAAACGAAAATAAATTACACCCCCCATCTACTAACTGAAAGAAGGAAAGTTCTGGCAGTGGTTCGCTTACTCCAAAGTAAAGGGGTTAAAGCCTTTTTGGAGTATCCTGCAAAATTAAGGGTACTCACAGAGAATGGCCCACGAAGATTCCTGGACTTGGCTGCAGCAGAGAAATTTCTTCTGTCACTGGATATCACCATACCACAAGATGTCGCCAGTCAACAGAGGAACCAAGTTGCTGAACGATCTTGGCAAGTGGCAGGAACTAAAAGAAAAGGGCAACAAGATTGGCCGGGCCCTTCTGGCATGTGGGACAAGGTCCGACATCATAATGAATCCCTCATCAAGGGCAGAGATGGCGCAGATTCAGAAGAACAAGGAAGCAGCTCCCCACCATTAGAAGAAGGGGCAGGGACCGACAAGCCAGCATAAATGTTCAATACAAGCTGGAACTCTGGACTGGTTTCTTGGGACTGTGAGTGTGCCTTAGGGAGGGCCTGTATGGGTTGTTGATACAAATGAGGTAACCCATGAGGAGGGCACATGGGGAAGGGCGCTATTCGTAATGGCAACTCGTTCCCTAGTGAATCCCTCACAGTGACGGGAGGGTTAGGTGACCAGATGTGGGGGTGGGCAAAATGGGCAACAGGATGTCGCTATGTGTATGTGCATGGGGGGGAGCGAGCACAGCAAGCGTGGGCTGGGAGGGGACAGAGGGGCTGTAGTGGGTGGTGCTGTGGTGGGTTGCTGAGCTGCGTCGTGGCATTGGAGGTTGGCCTGTGGTTGGGGGGGGTGAGGTGCCGGGTTCGGGTCCAGGCGCTGGTGCGATTTTATTGCACTTTTCCTGAACCTTTATTTTGTCATGTTTTCGCCCCCCCCCGACATGCATCCCTTGGAGTTGAGAATCCTTTAGTAGGGAGGTGTGGGAGGTGGTTTAGGTGGGTGCAGCCTCCTCACAGAAAACATTGAAAATTAAGTCCCTGGTGCCATTTTCCTGTGCGCCAGGGTGTCTGACTTCGCGATAATGGCAATCGCCTTTAGGCTTTCGACATTATCACATAGAACCCACAAATGCTGTTTGGGAAGGAGAGCAAAGGGTCAATTTGCTTAACAGATAAAAAGATCAGCTTTGTAATGCTGTCTGCTGTTCTTCAGAAATAGTTACTTTCGGTGGAAAAATGTGGAAAATTGAGGGAAATTTGATTTCAATGAATAAAGCAGGGAAGGACACGCCGGGGGGCCCTAATAGCCCGGTCATCTCTGTTGGCAGGAGGGGGACTCATTGGAGGATTGGGTGGCTACTCTAACCAGCACAAATGGGGGGGTTGAGGGGTTCCCGCCAGAGCTAAGGATGCCAGGGATAATGATGTATAATAGAGTTTTTTTAGGAAAGTAATGCGTTTAAAAAGGGGCCTGGTGGCCAGGTTACTAACCGTGTTAGGTGGGCACTGGTGAAGGGTTCCTGCAATGTGCTTTGTTATTTAAATAAGTCAAATATAAAGAGCTCTGGAGGCCAGTTTGGCCCTGCCTGTTGGCGGGATCACTGGCGAAGAGCCTACGGAATTTCAATCACCTCTAGCGGTCTTGTCCTTGATTGGCTCCTTAGTGTGCTCTGGCAGTCCGCAGGTCACCCAGTGGTGTTTTAAGGTAGGCAGCAATTAATGTTGCCTGAAACAGTACACGCTGGAGATGATGGCCACCATGATTGACCTGGGGATCTCCTACCCCACGATGGATTGACGGCTGGGCAGGGGGTAGACCGAAGTGGTCCTTCCCACAGAATAAGTTCTTTACTCTCAGAGCGGGAATGTTTCTTCCCTCTCTACTGTGATACTTTTCAGGGTTGGTTCTTTCCCCCGATTGATCAACAAATGGAACTAATAATATATAGCAGTGAAGTGGATACCTTCGTATGTAGGGCTGATAACAACACCAGGTTTAGGAACTTTCCACTCTCTGGTGTAAACCTATAGTATGACCCCCAGCTATAGGGCTGATTGGTGGCCCAAACTGGATTTGATTCCCAAATCTGTTGGGTATTCAACCACACCACATAGAACCATCATAACGTAGTTTGTGGCTTCGAGGCTAATACACCTTGAAAAGGTTGATACTGTTTATTTGTTTGTGGTTAATTGTTCAGTTTATGTTAATGTTGGATATGTTCTATGCTAATCTGCAACACAGGAAGACTTTAGATAGCACTAAGTTCCTCTCCATACTGATTAAGAGGTTTAAGTGCCCCTTCGACACAAATGGCTGATTTAAAGATTGTCTCCCTTAATGTTAGGGGAATCAACAACCCAGTTAAAATGGCCAAAGTATTGCAGGAGCTTCAGAGACAAAGGGCTACCCTATCATTTTTACAAGAGACCCACTTAACAGCCCAAGAATATCTTAAGCTGAGGAGATCGTGGGTGGGTCAAGTACACTTGTCTCACCACGAGGCTGCCCCACACCATAGAGGGGTGGCTATCCTGGTGAGGCGAGATGCCGCCTTAGAAATCACAAAGGTGAGAACGGATCCAGAGGGTAGATTTATCCATTTGGAGGGTACATACAGGGGGCAAAACTGCATCCTAGTGAACCTATATGCCCCAGATGAAGAGTCCCCCTGCATTGCATTCTTGGAGAAGCTAATTAAGGAAAGTGTCACAGATGCACAGAGCTTGATTATAATTGGAGGAGATTTTAATGAGGTGATAAATTTGGGGGAGGATCATTCGGGGCACAATAGGGGACACATTACTAGAACAGGCAAACTTATCCTGCGACTTAATCACGAGCTGGGCCTGTCGGAGACATGGCGATTTTTGCACCCTAGAGACAGGGACTTTACTTATTATTTCCCTCAACATAAGGGGTATCAAGAATTGACTATTTCCTAACTTCAACCAACTGGATTCAGAAGGTTACTAGTTGCGAAATAGGGTGCATTGCCCTCTCCGATCATGCCCCAGTTGCCCTGTCTCTCTCCACGGTGATGACCCCTCCTGAGACATGTTGGAGACTAAACACCAGTTTTCTCACTAGTGAGGACTTTAAGGAACTGATCTCTCAAACATTTCAGAATTTCATACAAAATAATTCCAGTGGGGATAAGAGGGAGGGCATCCGGTGGGATACCTTGAAGTGCTGCCTGAGGGGCCAAATTATTAAATACTCAGCCAGGATTAAAAAAGAGAGAATACATAGGAGAGTGACTTTAGAACAAAAGATAGTTGAGCTGGAGTCTCTACATAAGATCAACCCAGATGAACAAATGAAAGCAGAATTAGACCGAGCAAGAAGGGAGCTAAACAAGTTGTTAGACATACAAAGTGAAGGACAATTAAGATATGCAAGACAGAAATTCTACGAGAATGGGAATAGAGCTGGCAGATTGTTAGCTTGGCAACTACGCAAGGAAATGGCAAGTAGAGCTGTAGTGTGCTTAAGGGACAGGGAAACTGCACCCCCAATAACATCTCTGACAGATATAGTTAAGAAATTTGCTAGGTTCTACTCAAATCTATATGATACTAATACCGCTTAGGATCATCAGGCTAAAGTACGACAATTCCTAAATTCCCTGCCTGTTCCCAGGTTGGATGAGGTGACCAAATTGGCTTTGGACTCTCCAATAACAAAACAGGAACTGATGACCAAAATTAAACACCTCAAAAATGGGAAGGCCCCAGGACTTGATGGCTTTCCAGCTGAATTTTATAAGGCGTTCCGCCCCAACTGGCCGACCTGACGTTGGCAACTTATAATGAAATCTTATTAGATCATGAACAGGTTCCACCCTCTTGGAACCTAGTGCAGATATCAGTAATCCTTAAGCCGGAAAAAGATGCCCAGCTTTTTAGTTCATAGTGGCCCATCTCACTCCTTCCAGTAGATATACGAACATACAAAATTTGCTAGCAGATAAGGCCTAGAGGTCTATCAAGTCTGCTCGAATGTGCAGCTAGCACCCCTTATTCTGCAGTTGCCCCTCCCTTCCACCCTTCCCCTTCATTAACCCTCCCCCTTGTCCTGTCCCATCTCCTTTTGAAGCAGTCCACTGTTCTACTGGATACCACTTCTGCAGGTAACACATTCCACCCAGCCACCACCCTCTCTGTAAAAAGTGTCTCCTCATCTCCCTCCTGAACCTTCCTCCCTCCAGTCTCATATCATGGCCCTGGTGTCCCTCCCTCCCTTACTTTGAGCAACCTCTCTGTACCTGTCTTGTTTATTCCTTTCATGTATTTAAAGGTTTCAATCATGTCCTCCCTGTCCTCCAGTGAGTACATGTTCAACTCCATCAACCTCCTCTCGTATGATAAGTCCCCCAGCCCCTTGATCATCTTAGTCACCCTGCGCCTCACCCCCTCCAGTAACTTAATGTCCTGCTTCAGATACGGGCGCCAGTACTGCACGCAGTACTCCAGGTGCGGTCTAACTAATGACCTATACAGTGGCAGAATCACCTCCTCCCTCCTTGAGGATATACCCCTTGCAATACAACCCAGCATTTTGTTGGCCTTTGCAGCTGCCTTCCTACATTGTGCAGAGTTGTTCATTGACCCTGTAATGAGCACACCAGATCCTTCTCCTCCTCTGTCTGGGCTAGCTGCACTCCCCCCAGCTGGTAACTCCTCCTTGGGTTCTTCATCCCAAAATGCAGCACCTTGCACTTTTTGGCATTAAACCCCAGTTGACAGGTGTCTGACCAGGTTTCAAGCTTTGCCAGATCATCCTGCAAATATGAACATTTCACTAGCATTATGGCAGACAGACTCCAAACATGTATATCCTGGTTTATCCGCCATAATCAAACTGGCTTTATAGCTGGGCGGTTCCTCCAGGATAACATACGCAGGTTGCTTAATATCATTTCAGCGCAATGTCACTCCACCTCATTTCAATTAACTATCAGCATGGATGCTGAAAAGGCCTTTGACAGGGTGGATTGGACTTTCATGTCCTCCACCCTGTCAAAGTTCAGATTGGGTGAGAACTTTACCTCAGCTGTAGCTGCCCTTTATTACAAACCAGAAGCCAGGGTCAGGGTAAACGGATCTCTATTAGAGTGTATACCTTTGAGGAGGGGCACCAGGCAAGGATGTCCCCTCTCACCCTTGCCCTAACATTAGAACCCCTTGCTATCTGGAACCGCAATAACCCTAACATTACAGGGGTGCTGGTAGGAAGAGAAGAGCAAAAAGTTGCATTACATGTGGATGATTCTCCATTCTTCTTGAAAGATCCCCAGCATTCATCACCGCATCCCCTAGAAACCCTGAGGATCTTTGGCACCCTAGCTGGGTACAAGATAAACATCACCAAATCCAAAGCTATGGTGTTAAGTGACACACCCCCTGCTGGGTTTAAGGATATATTTCCCTTCACCTGGGCCAAAAAGAATACTTTCAGATACTTAAGGGTTCAGGTTTCAGCTGATACGTCTAAACTGTTTCAGAACAACTTTGTAAAATTATACAATAATTTGCAGGCAGATTTAGCAAGATGGAAATTGTTACCACTCATGTTTTATGGGAGAATTCACATGATCAAAATGAACATATTACCCAGATTTTTATTTTTATTTCAGATCCTCTCCATAGATATTCCATGATAGTTTTGGAATCAATTAAACAAATCATTACTAAGATTTATTTGGGAAGGAAAGCACCCCAGAATCTCCACACGAATCCTGCAGAATTCTGGGGAGGATTAGGCCTTCCCCATTTGTATTACTATTATCTAGCAGCCCAAGGGTCCCAGCTCTGCACATGGGCCAAAAGAAGAGGTGATTCTGGGTGGTACCTGATAGGAGAGGAAGCACTGAAGGGGGTAAAGTTATGGACCACTAGTGCGATACATACCGACATTTGGGCCCTAACCTAGAATCCGTGGGTGAAACACTCCATTAGAATTCTTTTTTAATTGCATAAGATAACACATACCCCCAACCTTATAGGTCCACTTTCCCTTATCCGTCATGAAGATAAATTCACTCCTGCAAAGACAGACTTGGGATACAGTTATTGGGAAGGTAGAGGACTTACACGATTTGCCCAGATGATTGACAGAACAGGTTGTCTCACCTTTGCGGCTTTACAAGAAAGATTCTCTCTTTGTAGAGAAGATGTACTTCAATTGATCAGTAGAGAGATGACCCCACTTGAGGAATACTGGTGGGACTTGATCAGGATTAAAGACAAATTAAACTACATTTCCATGCTTTATAAGGTGCTCCTTCCCCCTTTGATCCCACCTATATTGGAAGACATCAGAAAGAGATGGGAGGTGGATAGTGGAGAGGGAGTGGCACCTGCAAGTTGGGCTCATAGGTTTCAGAGAGGGTGGCAGGTCACATCTTCCTCGGGATGGAGGGAATTTAACTGGAAAATTATAACCCGGTTCTTTAGAACTCCTGTCATTATGAAACATTTTCACCCCCAGGCGTCACAGGCCTTTTGGCGTTTGTGTGGCACCCTCAGGGAAACACATTATCATATATTTTGGGACTGCCCTAGACTGCAACAATTCTGGCAGTAGATACATGGCTATATGGGAGTAATGTTGGGGTATCCCCTTCCCTTTACATTTCACGATATGGTGTTAGGCCTCCCAACTGTGTCATCTAAGAAGAGAAAACTGATTGAGTTGGGCCAAATCTTGAGGGTAGTGGCCTTGAAATGTGTTATATCCAAATGGTTGAGACCTGACCCTCCCACGAGAGAACAGTGGATCTCTAGGATAGAAGATGTAGAGAGGATGGAAAACATTACTTATCTGGTTCACTTAGAGAAAGATAAATTCCTAGACATTTGGAGACCATGGCAAACCTGGAGAGAACCCCAAATAGGGGAAGGAGAAGGGATGTGTAAGAATAGGAAAGCTGGAAGAGCAACAAAGGAGAGGGTGGATAAAAGGGGCCCAGGGTCTTTAATGTCCTTTAAAAAAAAAACTCATTTAAAAGCCAAAAATCAAAAGATTTCTATCATCGGACAATAGCTGCATAAAGGAATGAGTGAAGGGAGGAGTAAAGTGCACTTAGTAATAAAATAAGTCTTCTCAGTTTGTAGATGGTGAAGTAATTGTTAAAGTTAAGATTTGTATGGGCACATCCACTGAGTTAGAATGTGTCAAAGAATAGAATCCTAGCCAGCTTTCCTATTTTGTGTCATTTTTTCTTACTTTATTTTGCTGTTTCTAAATCTCTCTGCTCATGCTGGACTTATAGTTCAGCAACTCTAATAACAAAGGTTTAGAGAAGGACATAGAATCACTGCACAGGACTGCAACCACCTTGAGATGTCTTTTGACTCGGTGCAGTAAAGTGTCTTCTCCATTCACCTTCAGAGACTCATTGTCATGATAGAAGAGAGAGTAACTTTGTTTATTCTTCATCTATGTGTAAGCTGGTATTATATGACATTGAAGAATTGATGTAAAAGATTAAATTTTTTTTTGTTCATATCCGAAATCTTGGATATCTATTTTTAACAATAAAAGCTATCTGAGTTTAAAAAAAAATGCAAGGAATTGAACCAAAGGGGAGCTTTGTAGGAGAAGAATCGTTGACCTTAGGTAGTCTGGTATCTGGGGACATGGAGTAGTTGGTTGGTAAATGAACGAGTGTGCTTGGAACTGCATGAAGGTGTCAATAGTGCTGCAGACCCAGGAGGAAGTAGGCCAAGGAGCGCTTTTTTGACAAGTAAGCAGGTTTGATATTTAATTCTACTACTAAGCTGTAGCCAGCCAGTCTGTGTGAAAGTTCACATATATGCGTGAGGTAGTCAGAGCCTGTAAGAAGCCTGCACGCCTTATTGAGTGTGACAGTTATCCTTTGAAGTGAGGAGAGGGGGGCAGAGCCATAAATAATGAGGTCATAGTATATGTTAGAGATAATGGAGCTATGGATAGCCAGCTTGAGGGCTTCAGGAGTTAGATTATGCTTATGCCAATAGAGGAGCCAAAGTTTTATATTTACGGCCTTCGCTACATTCTCGATGTGCTGCGCAGCGGTGAGATGGCTATCCAAGGTCACCCCCAGATTTTGGAAATACTCCACCAGATCAAGTGGAACGCCAAGTTGGTTTTTAATATTGAGAGCATGTGCTTTAAGCTTACTGCGCGAGTTGCTGAACATCATAACCTTTGCTTTTTTGTAGCTTAATACCAGTTTCTGGTCACAGACCCATTTTTCGACTTCCTCAAAACCTAGTTGAAGGTGATATTCGAGAAGAGCGGGGTTAGGTTGGCTTGAGAATATGACAGCATCATCTACATACAAAATTATTCATTGATGGCAACAGTGCTTCCTTCATTGCTCTGTATGTATATAAGGCAAAATCACATTTTGGCAGGGCAGCATTATGCTATGTACTACCCCAGATGTGGAATAAGCTGCAAAAAAACTTGAAACTAACCCATCCTATCTCCCTTTCTAACTTCAAATCCCTTTATCTAAGTCATAATAAAGAGCCATGCACCTGTTTCACTTGATGCTGTTAATCCCATAACTCTAGCCTAGCTTGAGCCTTGCCTCTACAGTTACACCGTGTTTGATATTTATAATTTTGTGCCCCCTCCTCTGCCTTCCCCTTCCCATGCCCTTGCTTTTGCCTCTTCTGTCATCTCTGGCTTGTTTCTCAGTACCCCCTTGTCTTTCTTCTCCTCCGGAACCCTTTTGTCAGCCGGACGTAGTTTCCCTGCAATTGCTGCGGTCCATTATCGTCTTCATGTTTTTGTTCCTTTTCTTCTCTCCATTCAATTCCACTATGTCCCTATTCCTGACCCTTCTCTTTACTCTGTTGTTGTTACCTCCTCTGAAATACCTCCGGAATAGCCTATTAACCCTCATCCTTACCCCGGACCTTTACTTTAGTGTATACTGAGCACTTATTATTCTGCTGTTCTCATTGACTGCTATATTATTTTAAATTGTTGATATGTGTATATACTGTACTTTGCTTGATGTGTCATCAGTTTACCCAAATTACAACTGTCTTTCTGTACATGCTTGTGGTTGTTAATACCTGTTCATATTTTTCTAGTGTCGCATTTATTTTCTGCATTGTATGTTATTCAGTGTATCTTCTGACCTGTTTGTATCCTGTATACCCCAGGTCCAACTCGAAAATGAGTTATGCTCAACGGTGATCGCCTGGTTAAATAAAGATTTTGATTGATTGATTGAGTGCGGCAGGTTATTTATGAAAATACTGAAGAGGAGAGGACCAAGGATGGATCCTTGAGGCACACCTGAGCGTACATTCTGCCAGTTGGAGGTGACATTGGAGATTTTTACCATTTGATAGCGATCCTCCAGATACTGTAGCTTTTAAACCAGTGCATAGAGTCAATTGAGAGCCCTGCTGAGGTTAATTGTTTAAGCAGCAATGCATGGTTCACCATATATCAAATGGCTTCGTTAAATCTATGAAGGCTGCACCAACAAGACTGCCTTGGTTGAGCGATTGATGAATGAACCCAGTGAATTCCAAGAGGACAGTTGTTGTGCTGTGACCTTTCCTGAAGTCATGCTGCTGCTGCGGGCACTGGATGGAGTATTTTTCAAGGTGGTCAATTAATTGGTCAGCAACTATACGCTCCAGGACTTTCGACAGAGGGGGGAGGATTGAGATTGGTCTGTAATTGGTGTGTAGGGTACGGTCCCCAGATTAATGTGGGTTAATGTGGATCATTGCTTGCCTGCACACCTGGAGAGACTCCACACACAGGGGCATTGCCACAGAGACTGAGCTCACACATCCCACCCATTGCATGTAACGTGGGCCTGGGGTGAAATTTGGTGGAAAAAACCCTGGACCACAGAATAGACTGATCCCTCACAGGCCTGCACTGGTGACTGGGCACCCCCCACTGTTCTGTGGTAGAGGAGGATGATGGAGGAAAGGTAAGTCCCAGAGATGCCTGGTGACAGTACAGGGTTAGGGTCAGTCAGAATGAGGTGGTCAGGTCAGAGAAGGCAGATAAAATGTATGTAAATAAAGATCTGGAGCCTGGGATCGCCAGCAGGCTGCTTAAGTTTGTGGATGACACTAAGCTGGCCAGGGTGTTGGACTCCCTCGTGAATGGAGACAAACTTCAGGAGGGCCTGAGCAAGCTGGGAGATTGGTCTGATTCCTGGAGCATTATATTCAGTGTAGTATAATGTAAGGAACGGCCCTTGGAAAGAAATAACAGGGGTGGGACCTACACACTATGAGGGGCTGCACTTGCTGCAGGTGAGGAGGTAAAGGACCTGGGAGTTATCATATACATGTGGCAGAAGCAGGCCAGACAACATGCAGCCACTGTCATTAGGTCCAGCAGAATGCTGGGATGCATGAAAAGAAGGTGAACAGCAGAGCAATGGAAGTCATCTTGTCACTTTACAAGGCTCTGGTCAGCCCCCCACTTGGAGTACTGCATGTAGTTTTGGTCTCTTCAGTGCAAAATGGACATTGAGGCAGTCAAGACGGTGTAACGTAGGGCCACTGAAATGGTCAGGGGTATGGGGAATAACATTTATGATGCAAGGCTAGAGGTCCCTAACATACTCACCCAGGAGAAAAGGAGGATGAGAGGGGACGTGATCTCAGGTTTTCACATACAGAAGCAATAAGGCACAACAGGGGGTGTGTTATGGTGGGATAATGGCCAGCCTTTTGTGGGTTGAAGAACGAGGCGATGCCGAGTGCTTCCACCACCCAAGAAGGGACGTTAGCCCACCATAACGCACCTTGGAGTGCCTTACTGTAATTATGAAATGGGTCCCAACAGTATAAATAAATAAAAAATGTTCAAAGATTAGGTTTTGTGTTTTAAATTAGTATAAAAAATGTATAGGCAGTGCTTGCCTGTAGAGTATGGTGTTACCAACTGGCTACTAGGTGGCACCAGTGTTGCACATAGACAATATGTATGGATAGCAGTCAGGAGAGTAAGGGCAGTGGCGGTTTCACAGTGCGTGGTAGGTGAGGCATGCCCTATGGCAGGTTTCTAGCAGCTGTCCTGAGCACAATCGGGTGGTTTGTGGAATGACTTACATTTGTCAGGCCAACTGGGGCATTTTATGGAGTGTCAAAATTGGCGGCAAATGTTGGAACCTGCCTGTCATTTTTTTTTTAATCTACTTTCAGAGCAAGCAGGTGGGAGCCACTGATCTAAGTGTTGGAGCGTGTCTGTAATTTTTTTTTTTATCTCTGTTTGGAGTGAGTGGTGTGAGCTGATGATCTAAATCACAGTCGGCAACTGCAGTTGAAGACATGGACATTACATTTCTTTACATAACGGAAATGGAGATACTGTGACAGAGGCCAGAGCTGTTTGAGAGCGGGAGTTGGAGTATGTGTGAGATTGGGGAAACCAGAGCATAAGGCTGCAGACTGAATTGTGTGGAAATGAGCAGCCATGTGTTTTGTGGGCATTCGAGTGTAGGGGCGTTTGTTATGTGCTGAGTTCTGACTGTGTGGGGGCTTCTTTCAGCCAGGCTGTTTTGCCGGGATAATGGCCTGGCTGAAAGTAACTCTCAGCTAATTAGAATTCAGCATTCTTCAGACCCATTTCATACTTGAGGGTATAGAAAATATTAAACAGCCAAATATTCGCAGCATGGAACAGCTCATATCAGAACTATACCTTCAGAGAGACTATTTTGAGAATGTCTGGCACCCTTGGGACTCTTATTTATTTATTGAACATATCAGAATTAAACCTTTGAGTCAGAGACTCCTTTACAAAGGTTCCACGTTGGAGTACTACAGAGATAAAAGACAGAGAACAGACTACATGGTACAAGTGATAATGCAGCAATTATGAGGATACAGTGGTTTTTACAATGTTATAAAATACAACACAAGGCTATTTACAAATGGCCAGAGCAACAGAATCTAAATCAGGTCAAGCATAAATGCTGAAGACCCTTCTCAGAGGGTTTAAACTAAACCGCCAGGGAGACTAGTTATAGTCACAGGCAACCTCCTGTCTGATATAGTTTCGAAGACAGGATTTGAGGGGGCTTAGCTTAGGCTCCACCAGTACAGTTCTTGGCAGTGAGTTCATCAGGAGGGGTGCCCTGTAGTAAAATGTTCTTTGACCCACATTGTTTTACAGTGAGGGACCTGGTAGGGGGATTCCTCAGATCCCTGGGTGTATTTTGGGGGATGGGTTGGGCTGAAGAGAAGGGGTAAGACCTGGAGGAGTAAGACCAATAGGATATTTTTTGGGCCAGGAGGCAGGTCTGGTATTTCAGCCGTCCATCAAAGTTAAGCCAGTTGGCAAGGGTGTAAAGGGTGCAGGTGTGGGTCAGTCGGTCACAGCCAATGGCTAGTTGGCAAGCCTTATTCAGGGACATCCTGATCCTATGAAGGGCAGTGTTATCAGCAGCACCACATATCAGTATGCCATAGTCAATCAAGGATAAAATCGAGGAGAAGATAACTAGTTGCAGGGCCTCAGCGGGGAGACAATGCTTGTAACGGTGGAGGAGACTAATGCATATGTTTACCGCCATCCTCAGAAGGCATATGTGGTCATGGTAGGTGAGCCCTGAGCCCAAGGTGAGCCCGAGGTATTTGAAACGTCCGACCTGCTCAAGCGTTGCATGATGAGAGTTAAGTAATGGCCAGAGGTGGCCACTATGCTTGTTTCGGGGATGAGCAAACAACATTGATTTCGTTATGGTTTAGCACAAGCCTGTGATTACAGAACCAAGTCTCGCAGCTTCATTAAAAGATTTCTGGAGTGCCAGTTGGAGCGAGATTGGGTCAGAATGGAAGCCAAAGAGTACTGCGTCATCCACGTAGAGGAGAAGCTTACCCGAACAGGCACTGGGCAGGGAATTAAGAAATAGGCTAAATAGTAGGGGGTCCAGGATTGACCCCTTGGGGACCCCTGAGGCTACAGGGAGAGGGGAGGACAGTGTACAAGATATCCGCACTTTCTGTGACCTGTCCGATAGGTAATCCACAAACCAGCCAACCGTGTCCAATGAGAAGCCCAGCTGAGTGAAAGAAATCAGTAGTAGGGAGTGGTGGACAGTGTCAAACACTTTTGACAGGTCTATAAATACTGCATCTGCTATACGCCCAGCATCTAGGGAGGCATGAAGGGTATTAGTAAATTCTAACAAGGCAGTTGTGGTACTGTGGCTTTTACGAAAGCTGTGTTGCTCACTGCACAGCAGGTTGTATTTGGTTAGGTGTTCGGCAAGTTGGTTGGCTACAACTTTCTCAAGGGCTTTGGAGAGCGGAGAGAGGATTGATATTTGGCGGTAGTTACCTGCAATGGCATGGTCTCCACTCTTATGAATGGGTGTAAAGAGGGCAGTTTTCCATTTTGTAGAGAACTGGCCCAGAGAGAGGGAGTGGTTTAGTAGCACTGTGAGGGGATAAAGTACCTCATGAAGCATTAGCCTTAGTAGTTTTAGATCCAAGGAATCACTGCTAAATCTTTCACTACAATACAACAGGAAGAAGACACCTAAATTCATAATGAACTTTTCCCCTTTATGACTGGTTCTGCATTGAGACGAATCTCCTGATGGAGCGCCCAGATACACAATAGGGTGTAATTAGAGGGTATGTCCAAACAAAGCCCTTGTCTTCTCGCCCTCCCAACCCCATTCAGACTCTTTGAAAAACTCACAGTGTACTTTGACTCGAACTCCAATCCACAGTTTTCTTATTTCTTTTTTTGAATTTGATAAGGTGCACTGCTCAGTTTTAACTTACATTGAAGTTTGGACTTTAATTCACCCCTGTACAATTTCAAATGAAACTGCAGACATATCGAGCAATGTGTGTATCGTAAACAAAAGGCAACAAAATGTAATGTAATATTGTTGAAAATTGCTCAGTAAACTTGAGTTATAAAAAAAAAACAAACAGCCAAATATGTTTGATCTCAGGTCCTGCAGCAGGACCCAGCGACATATCCCAAAGTTTAGGGGTAGTAAATTCAGGGGTAGCATCAAGAGGTATTTTTTCTCTAAGAAGGCGGTGAACCTATGGAACAGCCAACCAGAAAGATGGTGGACATAAACACAGTTCAGGCCTTTAAGGGAAGCCTTAACACATTTCTGCTTATAAGGGAATCACTGGGTACCCTGGTTGGTAGAGTGAGTCCCTTCTGACTGTAAATTACTATGTTGTTATGCTACTGTGCAACTGAAATTATATGGTCATTGGAAGACAGGGATTACAAGCAAAGACTTGATAATTTAGGGCTGTTTAGTCTAGCTAAAAGAAGATCGAGAGGGGACCAACTTCTTCTGTACAAGTTACTGTAACTAATTTGTTTTGGTAACCAGGTAAGGCTCATTAGGCACAATGCCTGTTTTCAGGGTGACCTGGAAGCATTGGAATGTTAAGTGACTTGCTCAGAGTCACGTAGTATATGCTAATCGAGGTTGTGGGAATCAAACCCAGGTCTGTTGACTGTACCAAGTTCATTCACAGCTCATTACTCTTAACCTCTAGGCTATACTGCCAGCCACAAGCTACCTTCTGAACAAAAATCAACAGAAAGCTTGAAAATGGTAGCACAGCCACAAGAGGGTGCAGAAGGCAGCTGAAGGGTGGACTGTCAAGAGGACACCTGAGGAATCATTTCTTTTCCCAGTGAGGCTGATAGGGGGGCTTGGAATGGCCTAACCAAGGCTTAGGTTGGGACAGTGGACAGATTTAAAAAGCAGCTGCCACCCTACATTTTATATCTCCTGTCTATGTAATTGCGAACTGTATGTGTATGTGCCTCAGGACCTCCTTGTGAATGAGCTTGCTCAACGGAGTCTTTCCTGCAATAAACTTGAACTTGAAACTTGAACTCATGGAAAGGAGTTATCTGCCCAAGGACCCCAATCTGCAATTTTTGAAATTTTTGTACAGTGGTTCTAAAGCGTTTACTTACTAATTCCTCAAAGGTACTTTCTGTTGTGTGTACCATTAATAACCATGCAGCACACAGATTGAAGGTAAGATAGCAACTGCTTTATCAACAGGAAGTTCCTCTGGGTAGTTCCTCCCAGAGGTCACATAGTAAACTAGATATGCTGGCTAAACTACAGTGCTACCTATCACCACACCTTCCCTTTCAGGATACACATTTCTACAGAAGTTCAAATGGTCTTATACGAACAACTTACTATTGTACTTTTTTAAACTATGTTAAAACTTTTCTGTTATTGTTACTACTGGCTATCAGTGACATCAAGGTAGACTGCCTGAACACTTCCATCTCAGTGGGAGGATTATTCTGCCTGCAGGTCACTTGCCATGAAATTATTTTAACCCATTCAGTCCTTTTTATGTTTGCTTGCTTGCGCATGCATAAGAAACATTATGTGTCAGCTTAGGAGAGAAGCAGGTTTGGGAGGCGCGGCAGTGTGGCAGCCAACACAAGCAGTGCATTTGGGGGCTTGGCTGTGGTGCACCAATGGAGGCTCTGTGTGCTGATGACACTGGCTTCCAGAAGTTGCACCAAGTTATAATGTTTTCACTGCAGCAATCATGGGCCACCACGTCATTGCAGCGTCAGCAATTCGCTGCAGTGAGGGAGCGACCCGTCACTGCTCGGTGGAACGTTGCTAGTGTAATATTGTTTGTGAACATGGCGGCGCCGTGCCGCTGTGTTCATAAACAATATCAAAGCAATCAGTGCTGAGGGGGTACCCAATCCCCCTCGTTAGCATGTGTCCCTCCTCACAAAAGTGTGTTTTTGCCAACGGGGGCCCCAATCCCCGTCGGCATGCATCCCCGTGCGATCTGAGTTGCTGATGGAGGAGTCCACTCCCGTTGGCAGTATGGCCCCTCCCTGTTTGATACGCCGATGGGGAACCTGATTCCCCATCGGCATCAGACCCAAAAAGTCGCCGGAGAGTCCGAGGTGCCCAATCCCCTCGGCTCTTGTGCTCCTCCCCCAGCTTTTGTACCTATAGGGGTGCCCAGTCCCCCGTCAGCTACACCCCATCCCCAAGAAGTAGTCAGGTGGCATGCTGGGAGCCCAACCCAGCATGCCCAATGCCTCTGCAAAGAAAAAAAGTCCCAATGTTTTTTTTTTTTCCTTTTCCTTAAACCTGTAAAACAAAAACGGTCCCTTGCAGTCTCCCTGGCCCCCCACCCCCACAACCTGCACCCACCCACTGCAAACCCTGCCTCCCCACACCCCCCCTCACCCCATACTTACCTCCGGAGCCCAGCGCGACGAACTTGATGGACCGAACATGTCTGCACTCTTCAAAGCCGACCACGAACTGAGGAAATGCCGTAAGCTGTATAATGGAATAGACAGGGATTTTTTCAACTTTTTAGCATATCTCAGGCATGTTTTGGAATTTTTGCACCAAATTTTCAACATGGGGTTTTTGGGACCCCTCCTCATGAGTTCAGTCACTGTCATGGCGTTAATCGGCCCCAAAAGGTGATTTTGCAGTCACTGCGCAGAATCACCTGTTGGGACTGATTAACAAAATGACAGTGCCAGTGTTCATGAGGTGGGCTCTCAAGAAGTGTATGTTGCAACTTTGGTGGGAAAAATCAAAAAAATGACTGTTTTACGAGCGTGCGTTGTGCAGTTGCTACGCACGCTCGTAAGTTCAAGAATTTGCAATATTTTCAGTCCAGATTTTCAATATTGCCATTTTCCACACCTCATATGAACAGTAGAGCTGTCATTTTCACATCCTGCAAATGGTTTCGCGCTTGCTCAGAATAAGAATGGCCACTGTGTGGAAATCTGTGTTCAAGACACATTACGAAAATGACAGTGACACTGTTCATTAGCAGAAAGGTACTCAAAATGTCTATGTTGAAATTTGGTGACAAAGGTCTATAAATGACTGGCTTCTTGAGATTGCATGCAGTTTTCCACGCTGCCTATCGTAACATTTGCAATATTTTCACTCCAGATTTGTAGCATTGCCATTTTTCCACACCTCCTTATGAACAGTACAGTTGTCATTTTTCACATCCTGGATGAAATGTGTTTTCGCACTTCTGGCGCAGAATAGCGCAGTCACTGTGGGAAATCAGTGTTTGGGATGCATGAAGAAAATCACAGAGATGCTGTTCATTAGCAGAGGTCCTAAAATGCCTATGTTGAAAATTTGGTGATAAAAGTCTATAAAATGACTGTGTTACGAGCGTGCATTGCGCAGTGTTCACGCACGCTCGTAACTTTGCACATTTACAATATTTTCACTCCAGATTTTCAACATTGCCATTTTTCCGCACCTCGTTATGAACAGTACAGCTGTCATTTTTGACATCCTGGCCGAAATGTATTTCTGCACCTGCAGCGCAGAGCAGCACAGTCGCTGTGGGAAATCAGTGTTGGGGGCACATTAAGAAAATCACAGTGACACTGTTCATTAGCAGAGGCCGTAAAATGCCTATGTTGAAAATTTGGTGATAAAACTCCATAAAATTACTGTGTTACAAGCGTGCATTTCACAGTTCCCAGTCATGCTTATAACTTTGCACATTTGTAATATGTTCACTCTAGCTTTTCAACATTGCCATTTTACTGCACCTCCTTATGAACAGTACAGCTGTCATTTTTCACATCCTGGCCGAAATATGTTTTTGCACTTCTGGCGCAGAATAGCATGTTTGCTGTGGGAAATCAGTGTTCAGGACACATCAAGAAAATCACACTGACACTGTTCATGAGCAGAGGTCCTACAATGCCTATTTTGAAACTTTAGTGACGAACGTCCATTAAATGACTGTGTAATGCGCATGCGTTGAGCAGTTTCCATATACCGTATGCTCAGACGTGCGAGCAATCTTTATATTCCCAGTACAGCTGTTCAACACTGCCATCTCATCACACCTCCCTGTGGATGGTACAGCTGTCATTCTTCACATCCTGCCCGATCTGTGTTTTTGTTCATGTGGCACAGAATGGCACTGTCACTGTTGGAAATCAATGTTCGGGACACATACACATAATCACACTGCCACTCTTCACAGGTAGGGTCACAAAAAGGCCATGTTCAAAATTTGTAGTATAAATACCAACAAACGCCTGAGGCATTACAGTTTCTAACCATAACGTCCTACCCTGTACAGACTGACAGACATCGGGTGTGCCTTTGCATTGCCGACTGTGCTGCTCATGCCATCCACCCCATCTCCAGCCACTGGACAGGCATCGAGGTGCCTTGGAGTCTTGACCCCAGACTTCACCCCATTCTCCTATGCTGCACCCATTTCAGTGTATGTCCTTATGGAATGCGGTGAATGTAAAGCCAAACACCCTAAGGCACACCTCAACACATGTCGCTGTCTGCAGAATAGGGTGACCTGCCATGGCATGCCCGTCATGGCAAATGACCCAAACACTTACCCCAATGCCTGTCCGTCTCTACAGGATGGAGGTGGGGTTGGTGTGAACTTCAGTACTTCACTGCCATTCCTATTCTGCATCTGTCTAACTCCTGCATTTCCAATGCTAATACCAGCAAGCAAACATTCGGCATTGACAAATGTTTGTTATTTATGGGTCCAGTCTTTGAGGCTGGACCAATACCCATCCTGATCGGGTAATGACATTGCATCTCACTGCTGCTTGTTCTGCAACTGATCTGTCTTTCAGCAGCCTCTGCTGTGGTCGCAGCATGGTACAGGATTTTTTAGTGGTACAGGTTGTACCCCCAGGTTGATCTTCTGGTGGATCCCCTAGAGGCGGTGACAGTCCAACTTCTGAGCTCTGTCCTTCTTCCTCTCCAGATTGAAGGTAAACAATGTGGCGCGTGTTGCATCTCAACTGGCCCTGAAGACTGCAGAAGAAAGGAATGAGGCAACAGCTGTTCTGTGACTTGTGCCAAAATCTTCACATCCAGAATTCAGACTTGTTCTCCAGGCTGAAGCTGTGACAAAGTACGAGCTCTGTGTCTTAAGTTGCATAATTGTTTGCATTTGACACTTGAAAACTGCTTGTGGCCTTGGATGTTTGCCTGGTCTGGAAGTTTTGAATTTAAAAGAGATGGCAAAATAGTTACAATTGTTCTCAGCTTTGGGCTCATCAGCAGTTCTGCTGGACTGTAACTGCTGGCAAGTGGTGTGGCTCGGTAGGCAAGTAAAACCTTGAATGGATCTTTAGCTTTCTTGAGAAACCTCTACTGTTTGTATTGCTTTCTTGGCTTCTTCATTGCCTTGCGGAAGTCTTGGACTGATTATGAGATGTACAAAACCATAGTCTTTTGCAAAATCGAGAAAGGTTGAACAATTCATCTGTAGACTGTTGTCCAGTACTTGAGTGTCGGGCGCTCTGTGGTGAATGAAAACTGCTTTCAGGTGTTTAATAACATGACTTGCAGTGGTAATGTTCAGATGAACAACTTCAATGTACATTAAATGATAGCCCACAACTGTGAGGAATTTCTGACTTTTCAGGTAGCAACTTTTTGCCATGGTCTGTCTGGAAATTTATATGGAATCAATGGTTCTACTGGATTGCTGCAGAGTTTGGTACAGACGTCACACTTGTTTATCAGGGTTGTTAGCTGTGCACCATGCCCCAGCCACCACACAGTCTGCTATGCTCTACTGCACATTTTTCTATTGCCCTGGTGTCCTTCATGGAGTAGTTTCAGGGCAGCATCCTATAGAGATTGAGGAATCACAATTCTGGTTCCTTTCAGAAGTAAGCTGTCTTGGACTGTCAAGGTGTGTCTTTTTGTGCTAAAATGGTTTGATAGTATCTGGACCTTGAACCCTTGGTGGCCAACTGTGTTGGCAAAATTTCAAGACTTGTTGACATACATGATCTTTATGTAGTTGTTGTGTGACATGCTCAAGATTGCCGTCTGATGTTGGAAGGGTGTTTTGTATTTGAGTGAGGTAGATAATTTCTTCCGTGAGGTTTGCTTCTCTTTCTGTAAGTTGTCCTTTGACAGGCATCCTTGACAGGACATCAGCAATATGAAAACCCTTTCCTGAACATGAACAGTGGTGTAGGCATATCTCATCAACCATATGCAGAACCTCTGTATCCTCGGCGGAAGGTTATCTAGGCTACTGATGCCCAACAGACTTACTATAGGTTTGTGATCTGTCTCTAGAATGAAATGTGCTCCCACAAGGTAACAACTAAAGCGTTCACATGCCCACACTAGGGTGAGTGTCTCTCTCAATTTGCACATAGCACTGTTCTGTTGGCATCAGTGCTCTTGAGGCATATCCGACTGGTTTTTTAGTGGTTTTCATGCTTTTGCATCAGGACCCCTCCTAATCCAAAGGCTGATGCATCTGCCGCTACTTTTGTTTCTTTGTTGAAATTGAACAAGGCTAGGGTAGGTGGTGCTACAAGTTTTGCTTTGAGAGCTGTAATCCCTTGTCTTGAACTGAACCCCAGACCCACTGGTTAGCCTGTGATAAAAGTTCTCGTAGGGCTTTTGTTTTTTTTGCTAAGGCGGGCATGGACTTTCCTAGTTGACTGACCATTCCCAGGAAACATCAAACTTTGGACACATTTGTGGGACTTGTCATCCTCTGTATGGCTTCCAGCTTCACTGGGTCAGGCTGTATACCTTTTTCTGAGATGATATGTCCCAGGAATCAAACTTTGGTTTTCCCAAACTCACATATCTTAACATGCAGTGTTGAGTCCTCCACTCTGGACGTTGCTTAGGGCTACATAGACTCTCTGGTCATGCTCCTTTCTGGTGCCACTGTAGGCAAGGATATTGTCAATGTGGCACACAGCCGCCTCCAAACCTTCCAGGACTCAACACATTCTGTATTGGAAGTGCTCACGGCAGATGAGATGCCAAGGGGCAATCTTCAGAAGCAACAACATCCAAAGGGCATAATGAGAATGGTCAGTTTCTCTGATGCCTTTGAAAGATGTACATGCCAAAGTCCTGCATTGGCATCAAGCTTTGTAAAGAGAATTGCTTCTCCCAGCATCCCCAGCATCTGCTCCACTGATGGAAGGATCAGTTTCTCCTGTCTGACTAACTTGATCAGCTTGGTTAGGTCAACACAAATCCTCACAATGACATCTGGCTTTGAGACCACTGCGGTTCAAGTACACCAGTCTGTGGGTCCCTCGATATTGAGATAATGCCCAGACCATCCATTCTGGAAAGTTCCTCTTTGACTCTAGACATTAGCAGAACTGGGATCCTTCTAGGTTGTGTCAGTGAAAATGGTATGGCACCTGGTGTAAGCCGAATATGGTACTCTTTGAGTTCTCCAAGGCTACTGAATAATGTTGGGAACTCCTCACTCTACTTGCTTTGTTCCACACCATCAAGTCTGGCAAGAAGAAGAATTTTCTTGATTGCTTGTCTGCCTAGCAATGGGGTATGGAGATTCTTCACAATGTAAATCTCATCTTGAACTGCATTTTTGTCTTTAGTTACTGTGGCAGTGAATACCCCCACACACATCCAGGGTGTATCTTCTTGGCCCCATCAGGACTTTACTTATAGCCCTGAAAGTTATGTGGTGTTTGGCCCACAGTTCCTTGTAAAGGGTTTCTGGCATTTCTGTAATGTCTATACCTGTGTCTATCTTGAACTCTGTTGGCATCTTATTGGTGAAAACTGTCATTTTCTAGCTAGTTCCTTGGTCCTGAATCAATCTCAAAAAAGCATACTCTGTTGTACTCTGGCACGTTTTGTACACTGTTGCTTTTGACTGACGTACACTTTTGTAATGGCCTCTCTTGTGGCACGCATGGCAAGTGGCATAATTTGCTGGGCACTGAGCTCTTGGATGTGATGGCTTGTTCCTGCACCTCCTGCATGGCTTATGTGTGTCCTTTCACTTGTGGGGTGCCATCTGTGCTGCTGCTCCTGTATCACTTTTGGAGTTTCACTGGATTTCTTTGGACTCCTCCCAATGGAAAAATGTCTGCCCTGCATATTGTCAGTTTATACAGTGCTTTGTTCTGTTCCTCTACCTGCTCCAGGCTGGAGGTGTGACTGTTGTTTTCTTACTGCCTCACTCTGTCGAGCCATTGACAGCAATCTCTTAAGTGAGGTTGTTGTCAAGCTGCATGCATTTGGCCAATCTGCTGTCTCAGGCAACAATCCAGTCCTGTATCAGTTCCTCTGTTAGGTCTCCATAGTTACAGTTCTCAGCTAGGGCACAGAGTGCCGTAATGAAGTAATTGACAGGGTCCCCTGCTTCTTACCTACGTACGTTAAATTTGGCCATTTCATAGACAACATTTCTGTGACCTGTGAAATATGCACTTAATTTTTCCAGGACCATGTTATAGTTTTTCTTTTATGTGCCACCATACACAAGACACCGAGGGAAAGCAAAAAAGCAGAGTTAGAAGCTCCGGGAAGGTTCCGAGGAAGGAGCCAATCAGAATCAAAGCCATGCCTCCAACTCCGTGCTGCATCCAATCTCGGGCACTGCCTGGGCATTGAGGAAGCAGGAAGGGCTGTTAAATAGCCCATCCACAGGAATACCTCATGGAGACAAGGAGCTGTGATTGCAGCGGAAAAAAGGCTGTGGGTGCCACCATACACAGGACACTGGGGGGAAAGCAAAAAAGCGGAGCTAGAACCTCCAGGGAGGCTCCAAGGAAGGAGCCAATCAGAATTGAAGCTGCACCTCCAACTCTGTACTCCATCCAATCCTGAGCACTGCCTGGACATTGAAAAAGCATGAAGAACTGTTAAATAGCCCAGCCACAGGACCACCTCGCAGAGACAGTGGAGTAGTGATCGTGGTGGGAAAAGGGCTTTGACTCCGACAGCATCCACCTCCAAAGTGCCACTATACACAGGACACTGGAGAAAGCAAAAAAGTGGAGCTAGAAGTTCCAGGAAGGCTACAAGGAAGAAGCCACTCAAAATCGAAACTGTGCCTCCAACTCCGTGCTCCAGCCAGTCCCATGCACTGTCTGGATGTTCAGGAAGCAGGAAAGGCTGTCAAACAGCCCAGCCGCAGGATCACCTCATGGAGACAAGGGGCTGTGATCGCAGCGGGAAAAGGGCTCTGACGCTCACAGCCCTCATAAAGTGCCACCATACGCAGGGGGAAAGCAAAAAAGCAGAGCTTGAATCTCCAGGAAGGCTCCAAGGCAGAAGCCAATCAGAATCAAAGCCAGGCTTCCAACTCCATGCTCTAGCCAATCCCGTATGTTGCCTGGGCGTTGAGGAAGCAGAAAGGGCCCTACTTAAGGGCTGGTTCACCAAGCAACCCCCTGCACTGCATACCCCAGCACTAATGACAAACGAGACAAAGACATCACAGCGGAGTCTGCCCACCGGAGACAGCCCAATGAAGCAGCTAGTAACCAGACACTCTGCACCTCAGCGATGAGTGAGTAAAGCAGTAAAGGAGTGGAATAGGTATCTGACATCAGCAGGCATCCAAGGAGGAAGCAGGGAAGCAGAAGATCTGCAAGGGAGAGAGGGAAGGCAGGCGTACACTAAAACTGGGAATAGGTGAAATGCCCTCTCTAGGGTAGGGGTACAGAAGGGTTTTGTTTTTAAAAAAAAAAAAAAAAGTGAGGGGAGACACTAACTAGAAATCTATCCAGGTCAGGAATCAAGGCTAGGGGAGTTATAAATGCCGGTGCCGCAGTAGGTAAAGAAGAAGGGGGGAAAAAGGAATTAACACAAATACTACAGGGTACTACTACTAGCTGAACAGGGTAATAGGCTAAACCCTAACAAGGGAAAAGGGACCAGGTATTTCCAGGGGAAACAGAGTAGAAATTATGCTGGGAGTGGTGCAGTGCAGTGGCTGTAGGGTGGCAGTGTTCAGGGAGACCTTCTGCACACTGCAGTGCTGCCCCATCAGCATGGACCTCTCTGGGCTGAGGGAGGAGATTGCTAGACCCCAGACTGAGTTGGCTAGGATTCTGAGGACCTCCTCCCCACCTAGGAACCACAAAGTCTGCCACCATTACCACAGAGGATGCTAAGGGGGAGGAGCGACTGGACTACGGTGGGCTCTGGGAGGGTGAGGGTGGTGGGTCAGAGGCACATTCCACATCTGGTTCAACTACCCAGTTCCTGTGCTGCTCTGGTGGGGTGGGACTGTCCCATGGAGGCACCTATGGTAGTGACCAGGGAGAGTGTGTGGGATCCTCTACCTCCACAGTGGAGACCCCAAGGAGGGTGGCAGAGGACCCTAGAGGAAGAGGATGCAACTTCTGGTGGGGGACTCAGTTGTGAGAGGGATAAAACTTGGAACAGGAAGGGAACGGGAGAGGGAGGTTAGGTGCCTACCCGGTGCCATAGCTTGGGGGGAGATGGAAAGCAGATCCTGAGGATCACTAGGGCAGCAGGAAGGCAGAAAGAGCTGGATGTCATTGTCCACCTGGAGACTAATCACCTGGCTAGGGACAAGGCTGGGAAAGTGCAGGAGGAGTTCAGGGAGTTGGGGAGGGGTCTTAGGCAGGTAGCAGGCTCAGTGGCTTTTCCTGAGGTGCTGCATGTCTACGACACAGGGGGATAGGGTACTCCATACCAGGTGATTCCACTCTTGATTGAAGGAGTGGTGTAGAGAGGAGGGGTTTTGCTACATTGGGGACTGGGGTCCCACCTGGAGGGGTAAAGGTATATACAGAGGAAATGACCTGAATTCATCCGGGAAGGAAACCGCAGTCCTCAGTGAACAGTTTAAGTGTTACTTTGGTGAGCATTTAAACTAGCTGAGGGGGTGGCGGAAGGAAGCAGGGAGGTATTAACTGCCCCTCCCCCCACAGGCTATAGTAGTCAGTAGGGAGAACCCTAAGGGAGAGAAATATCCAAGTACCTATTAATAAGGAAAAACCAAATGGAAATGAAAAGAGATGGGAATGAGAGCAGAGGGAGTAAAGAAAGAGGGCAAAAGGGAAAAAGGGAAGTTGAGAAGCAGGGTAGTAGCAAAATCTGGAAGACCATGTGCGCAAATGCTCGAAGTCTGGGAAATAAAATTCCAGACTTAGAGACAATTATGGCTGAGGCTGACCTAGATATTGTCACTATTACTGAGTCATGGTGCCCTGAGAACTGTGACTGGGATATAGCCATACCAGGCTATAATCTGTTCAGGAAGGACAGGGTCGGAAAGAAAGGAGGAGGAGGAGTGGTGCTTCAAGTGAGGGAAAGCATAATGGTGACAGAGATGCATGGAATACAGGGAGGGGAAGAGGTATGTGGGTTACCCTAGAGATGGGGAATGGAGCTACTATTCAAACTGGTGTGATCTATAGACCTCCAGCACGGGGGAAGTGGATAAGGTTCTGGTGGAAGCCATCCAAAAGATGGCAAATAAGGGGGAGGTGCTGCTGGTGGGGGGACTTCAATCTGTTGGATGTGGATTGGAACCTCCCAGCTGCAGCTTCAGCCAGGAGCAGGAACATCCTGGACTCCCTGCAGGGGCATTCCTCAGGCAACTAGTAAGGGAGCCCACTCGTGATGGAGCAATTCTGTACCTTGTACTCACTAACGGGGACAGTGTTGCAGATATCATGGTGGGAGGCCACCTGGGGACCAAGTGATCACTGTACAGTGTGGTTCCATATAAGAACTGTGGCAGAATCAAACCACACAAGGGTGAGGATCCAGGACTTCAGGAGAGCAATTTTAAAAAGACAGGTGAATGCCTTAGGGATGCCCTGGTAGTGTGGAAGAATTTGGGTGGAGTAGAGGAACACTGGGTGAAGCTAAAAGGGGGCATAGTGAAGGCAACAAACCTTTGCATCAGGCAAGTGAGCAAAAGCAAGAGGAAAAAAAGACCACTATGGTTCTCAAAAGAGGTGGTTGGGGAGGTAAGGGCAAAAAAGTTAGCATTCGGGAGGTGTAAGAAGACATAGAGGGAGGAGGATAGGGAGGTGTATCAGGAGAAACAGAGGGAGGCAGGGAAAGCTGTAAGAAGTGCAAAGGCACAAATGGAGGAGACAATAGACCAGACAGTAATGAAAGGGGACAAGACATTTTTCAGGTATGTAAGTGAAAAAAGGAAGACCAGGGGAGGGATTGTAAGGCTAAGAAGGGTAGGGAGGATTGGGTGGAGGGGGACCAGGAAAAAGCAGACATCCTGAACAAATATTTTTGCTCAGTGTTCACAGAGGAAGAGGAAGGTGAGGGACCACAGAATAGTAAAGGGCATTGAAGGAAGGGAGGTGGACACTAGTCCATATTCAGAGGAGACAGTCCTGAAAGAACTTGCAAACCTGAAAGAGGACAAGGCAAGGGGGCCAGTTGGGGTGCATCCAAAGATATTGAAGGAGCTTAGGGAGGTACTGACTGCACCTTTGACAGTCCTGTTCAACTGCTCCCTGGAGACAGGAGTGGTTCCGGAGGACTAGAGGGGGAATGATGTAGTCCCACTTCACAAACGTGGTAGCAGGGAGGAGGCTAGAAAAATCTACAGGCCAGTCATCCACTCTTCAGTGGTGGGGACATTAATAGAATCACTACTGAGGGAAAGGATTGTGGAATATTTTGAATCTAGTGGCCTATAAGATCCAAGGCAGCATGGATTCACAAGGGAGAGGTCATATCAAACAAATCTGATAGATTTCTTTGAATGGGTGACCAGGGAATTGGATCAGGATGGAGCGGTGGATGTGGCCTACCTAGATTTCAGTAAGGCCTTCAACACCGTTCCACATAGGAGACTTGTAAGCAAGCTCAGCAGCCTGGGAACAGGACCAAAAGTGGTAAACTGGGTAAGAAACTGGTTAGGGGATAGGTGACAGAGGGTGGTGGTAAACAGTGTTCACTTGGAGGAGGGAAAGGTGGCCAACAGGATGCCTCAGGGATCAGTATTGGGACCGGTCCTCTTTAATGTCTTTATTAGTGACATTGCAGAGGGGCTGGATGGGAAGGTATGCCTTTTTGCAGATGACACTAAAATCTGCAACGGCAGGGGCGGATCCAGGAGTACTATAGATGGGGGAGCTCAAGTCAGAGTAAAAATAAAACAGATAGGCTGGGGGTCTGGTGGGCCGCCTAGGCCCCCAGACATTTTTTAACATTTTGGTGCATTCTGGTGCATTTTGGAGGGTATTTCTAATGCAATTTCTACTCATTTCCTCCCTCCCCATGCTTTGTTAGTTGCACCCTAGCACCATCCCCAGAGTCCCCACAGTCCACATGACAGTATGTTGCCCAAAATACCCTCCCACCCCCCAAAAAAAACAACAAAAGACTGTAGCTGGGAAGTAGCACATCTGAAACACATAAAAATGAGAAAAGTTGAAAGAGACTTGGTGATAAAGACAAATTGCAGACAAATTAAATGACAATCCAAGTAAACAAGTTCACAAATGTCACTCACTCAAGCACGTTATGATATTACCATAAAGCCAACCCATCCCAGTTTGTCCTGCAGTACAGATTAACGTATCCCCAACCTTATCTCAGTAAAAAAAAATACAATAACTATAGAAATATGGGAACAAAGTCACTTTGCTATCTAGTTTCTGAAAATATTTTAAGTCTGCTTGCTATTTTTTGCAAAACATGTTTTATTTTATAGAACAATTTATTCCAAAGAAAATACATTTTTAAATAAATAAAATATTTTTTATTGTTTTAAAATGTCCTTTACTATGACGACCCCATGGTATGAGGTATCTCATTTTTATGATAGGCCCAAGAAGTCAGTAAGCAGGTAGAAAATAGTTTTTAAACAAATATAAAATGCATTTTAATAATCAACAGCACTTGCTTGGGTACATCACAACTTGCTCCCCCACCCCCAATTCAACACATAGAACTACATAAACTAAATATTTGATTCTATCACCTTTTTTCTGGTTTTACTGTATAACTGCCTGGGGCAATGAGCCAAACAAGGTCTTATGACTTCTGTTGCCAATTTTGCTTTCCAAGCATGCAGAAACGCCTGTATGTGCCATAATACAGCAGAACACATTCAAAGTCCCCATGTCTATTAATTCCCTCTGTGCTCATTCACATTGTACAACCACAACTGAAAAGACAACACAGATTAGACATACAGTACATGCTGAAGTTTTAACCTCAGTTCAAAGGTCTCATGTACCAGTTTCTGCCTCTTCTGGTTCATGCTGTCGCTGAGACCAGACCTGCCCCAGCATTAGTTTTGTACCATTCCTAGCATTCTACAGGAGGGCACTACTCTCCAACTCCTTCTTCTGCAAATCTGCACCAAAATCAATTTTGCCATGAAGGACAAAACTAGCAGTGACCTTAAACAATTTTAATGTCATGAATTTAAGCTCCTCATGCTAGAAATTAATAACACTAGTACTACATTTATTACACACCCAGTTTGATGGAACACTAATGTCCTGTCCCATCAGCTGCCCCCCCCACCCACCATAGTTTGTGACTGTGAAAGTCTTTTGTTTTTTAAAGCAAGAAGTACCTGATTAAATGAAGACATGATCAATTTTCAGCAGGCTGAAGTCTATGTGCCCCTAGTTGAGTACTGTATCTGGTCACCTGGCTGCCAAACTCTCTCTCTAGATAGCACACACTGACCCCATGACTCCTAATGAGATGAGCTCTCAGCTACAGCTTGCTTCAGCTACCAGAACCTGAACCTCACTCCAACTTCTTGTGCTGATTTACCAAGGCCACACCGACCCTGTGTTACTGGATTGCTGCTGCCTGAAACCTCGTGCTTTGCTCTTCACTTGTGGGCTCCACTCTCTCTCTCTGCCTCCTCCTTAGTAGTACACTCGCTCTTCTTTTGCTCCAACATTAATCTTCTGAGTTAATGAATTACAGCTCACTCTTGTTTCAGCAGCCCAGACATTTAAAGAAGGCACTCCTTGCTAGCCACATCCACTACTGGACGTAACAGCAAATCAGGGGCAGTGAGCACCAGGTGACCTGGTTGAGATCTGTATTGTTAAGGTCCACTCCACTTTGCTGCAGCTGTACCCCCCCACGCATGAACAAAGGAGCTGCACCAAGCCTGCAAAAGTAGAGAATGAATGCTCAGGCTCACCAAGGCAAGACCAACTGCTGCCACAGTGCTGGGACTGGACCACATGGCGTAGGATGAACGTCGTTAGTCAGGAATTCATGCTGGAGACCGGCTTTTCTGGGGGGAGGGAATCAACTATGTAATGCGGGTGGGGTGGTTGTTTACTGCACTACCAGGACACTGGAGGGACAGGGCAGGCCTTAACCATTCTGGGCCACTGTGCAGCCCCCTGCCAGGCCCCAACACTCCATTTCCTGTGGGTCCCCCACACCCAACATTTACACCTCACTAACCCTCCTGTCCTGAATTACTAAAGCAGTACCAAGTCTACTAGTTTAACCAGCATCTTTTAATTAGTGCCATTGACTGCATTGAATTATTTGACTTCACCATTGGAAATGAATCTGACTGAGCCTGGAGCAAGAACTTAAGCATGATACTACTACCATATTCCTTTCTGTAAGGACAGGGACATCATCACTGGACACTCACACCTCAGATATTCTGATTTGCAAACAGGTTAAACAACTTAACTTTTCTGGAGGTGTGAGTGAGAGATAGAATAGAGAGGATTATCATGGGACACCAGTAAGGTTGCCACCTGTCAGGTTTTTTACCTGGTGGTCAGGTTTTCAGGGTCCCTATCAGGAAATCCGGTTTTGTTCCGTGCTGGTCAGGTTTTTGAGCCATTTTGAGTGCTCACATACTTTTTAAACATATTTTGTCATATCATTCATTGTTTCACCTACATGTCCAGGTTACAAACACGTTCTCTTGTCAACATAGCCCTTTGTTTGGGAAAGTAGTCAACCTGGGGGGTGTAGAGTATGGTCATTAACACCATTAGTACTTATTTAACCTAATCTTTTCCACTGCAGCAAAGCTGCCCTCACCTTTTGTAACAGTAATTGAGTCCGTTGTATTCCACTTTCATTTGCTGGTAAACATTTTTATCTCTAACAACATTTACGCATTTTTAAATGTTTTAACTTTTTTTTCCTCAAGAAAAAAGCACAGGCCCCAAAGGTGTGGGGGTACAGTTTGCACCTAACTAAAGCCAGCTCTGCTGGAGGACAGATGACACCTGTGTGGCTCAGGCAGCTTTCATGATTAAGAATGGAGCAGTGTGTTACTAATAAAAGAGCTCCATGATGGGGAGCTACAGCACCCTTAGCCCCCCCTCTAAATCCACCTATGAACGGGTAGACACTCCAGGAGGGTTGAAAAAAATGAGTAGTGATCTGAGAAAGTTAGAGGAATGGTTAAGAGTTTTAATGTCCTAGCAAAGGTGTGGCCTCCAGAACTGGACACAGTAATCCAGCTGTGACCTCACCAGTGAGCAATGCAACAGCAGCACCATCTCCCTCCTCCTGCTAGAAATCCCTTTCCCAATGTACCTTAGCATCCTGCCGGCCTTTCTCACTGCTGTGTCACACTGCCCAGCCACCTTGAGGTCATCAGATATGATGATTCCTAGGTCTCTTTCTTGCTTGACAACTGTAAACTCCACTCCCCACATCTTATACACATCCTCTGGGTTCCGCAGCCCTAGGCAGTAATAGCCTAGAGGTTAGAGTAATGAGCTGTGATGAGCTTGGTACATCCAGCAGACCTGGGTTTGATTCCCACAACCTCTACTTGCATACTGTGTGACTCTGAGCAAGTCACTTAACCGCCCAGTGCTCCCAGGTCACCCCTGAAAACAGGCACTTGTGCCTAGTGGGCCTTAACCGGTTACTAAAAATAAAATAAAGTGCATAACCTCAGGGCTGTGGACTCTCCTTATAGTGCAAGCTGTTGCCTTGTTTCAGGGCTAAGCTGGCAGCTCTGGACACGCTATGCAAAATTAAGGACTTAAAATATTTAAAGTTATGGTTACCATTGTTTGCAACTGTTTTGAGCAAGATAAGTTTTATCTTTTTAAATGTTGCCGAATGTTTCTCCTGGTACTGAGATTTTGACTATGCAGAATTTGCTCTGTATTTAGCCTTAGAAATGGTGATTTCCGTCTCTCTCCCTAACATGTGGACTTCTCTGTAGTTCTGGTAAACACCCTTTATACTAGGACAGAGGGCAGTAATAATAATAATAAATAGTCAAACATTGGTTGGAGTAGCCAGTGTGGTGACTATGGATTATACCCTGAGTATTCAATGTCTGTTGTGATGTTTGGGACCTCAGGGTTCAGTAGGTAGCATTTTGAATCTTTGTGTACCAAACCTATTTGCTAACGGCCCATCACATGTGCGGCATATGCTGTAGTGCTGCTTAATTTCCATCTATAATAGTCTGGTCTAATGCCAGTATGTTGAATTTGACCCCCCAACTTGGTAATTAACCTGAGCAATGGAATGCTTCAACCTAAGATAAGAATGCTGTTAACAAAACATTGACCACTTGTTTTTGCTGTGAATTACGTTTGTAAGAAAAGTCATAAAATAATAAATAAAAGCAAATAAAAAGGTAGCAAATACACGTAATACTACCCCCTTCACATGTACAGTTGCCAGTAAAGTAAAAACAGCATGTAAGGATGCAAAACAAGTGTGCACTAGGCAAGCGGTACTCTGGCAGTGTCAGTGGCTCAGTAGGTAGCCTCTGAGGCTGGGAGATCAGAGGGCTGTGGGTTCAGTTCCTACATCTGGCATTTGGGTTAATATCCCAGTACTGACACTGTGGTGCAGCATGGGGGGGTGCTGCATTTCTGAGGTGCTGTCTTTCGGATGAGATGTTAAACCGAGGTCCCATCTGCCTGGATTGGTGGTGGTTCAGGTGGATGTTAAAAATCCCATGGCACTTATCGAAAAGAGTAGGGGAAATTCCCCGGTGTCCTGGCCAAATTTCCCTCATTCAGTAAAAATACCATCAACAGCTTAATCTGGTTCAAGATCAGTTGGCATTCATCTGTATCCCCCCCCTCCCCCCAGGTCGTGCCTGAAAATAGGCAGGAATTGTCTAGTGCACTTACCTGGTCAACAAAAATAAAATAAATAAATAAAACAAATTTGGGCACTCACAAGCCATATAAATCTGGACTCCAAAACTTAGGCACTATTCAATCCATTTTGATAAAGGAGCTTACGTTATCCGAAACGCATCAAGCGATAAAGACCTTGGTGGGCGTTACCTTTTCTATGTTTCAATAAAATGGACTGAATAGTGCCTAAGTTGTGGAGTCCAGATTTATATGGCTTGTGAGTACCCATATTATTTTGGAGTGATAAAAACAGCATGTAAAGGCTGAGACATTCCCTAACCACGCATGTCTATGTAAAGCACTGCACCAACCCTCCCAATGTTGTTGACATGCCCGACAGTGGCGGCAACAATGTCGACTGTTGGCATTTTTCCGTCAGGACAAAGTGGGTTTTTTCTGGGGACTTTGCCCCCCGCACCTCCATCTCTAAATAACCAACTCTGAGTCGGAGTTGATTTGGGGTGGGGGAGGGGGTGAAACACCAGGAGTTGCAACATGGCGAACAGCAGACCATCACAGCAACCTGGCGAGATTTGTCACTGTGATGGTCTTCGCTGTTAAAATGTCATTGTGGTGGTGTGCTGCCCCTCCCCCTTCCTACTTTACATTAGCAGAATGCTGTTTTGGGGAGCGGGGCTATGGTGGGCACGTGGTGGCTCTGCAACTGTCAGACGTACCTCTGAGAAGTTAGAAAGTTAAATAATTTTAAAACACTTTACAAAAGATTCAAATTATGGCTGACAGAGGTCCTCGAGCAGGCAGCTCTTTGTCATGAGTTGCCAGTGCCGAGGTAATTAAGATGTCTTCTGCTTTTTATAGTTATCCTAGACAGACATGAGATGGAGGTTGACTGTAAATTCTGTACTTAACTGAGACATAAGGGGTGATTTTGTTGGGTTTTAAGGCCTTGTTTCATCTATACTTTTTGTATTGTTATGCAAACCCACCGCTACTGTACTCACCAAAGATGGAATCAGTTGCCGTTATGGAGGAAACTCACCATACTGACCACAAACCAACAAGCACCTGACCTGCCAGGAGTCCTAAGGTCTGCATGTTAACATGTGGTTTCAATCTACACATTCTGGCTTAGGCTGTATCTTTCTTAAATCGAGACCACTGATGTTTTCATAAGTCCTGACCAAGCAACCACAAACATTCTTGGACATTATGACTTCAGTAATTTACTGAGTATCCATTTTTTGCCAGACCCAAAGTCAAGCAAGACAACATTCTGAAGAACCTATCTGCAATGAGCACCATGTCTCACATAACAAAAAGCAGATTTCTCAGTTGTATTTCTTTGTTTTCCATCTTAGTCGTTATTCCAAGCAGTGCTCGGTCTTGCCAACAAGCACATATTTCAAGTGTGTTGAATTGTGTCATTTAGATCGAAACATGCCTGCTGCCCCAACAAGGGAGGAGAAATAAAGTGTTAATCTGACTACTGTCTTTACAAAGGAAAATGTTCTGCTGGGAGTGGGGGTTGGGAATGTGGGGGAAGACCCATCAGTGCTGCAGCTGTGACCCGGAATTTTCTGCAGTGAAGTAAAGAAGATAAAGAGAGGGTAAGAGAACAACTAAATGGTAGCCTCTGTCTGCTCCAGCTTCTACATCTGTGTAGCAGCAGTGGTCTGCAATAAAAAGCACAAACTTTAACAAGAGGGGAGGTTCTCTGAATGTGGAAAGCACGCTTCAGACAGTTCCCTATCCTTGCAGTGCCGCCACCCCCTCCCCCCGAATTGAAGTCAAAAGGGGCTGAGAACTTCTGCAAGCAGTCGTCTCTGTCAAAGAGACTAACAGGACTGCTAAGCCTGTGATCCCAGTAAAGAGCCAATGTTAAGAATATATTAAAAAGGATCAGCCCCAGGACTGACCCCTGAGGCTCTCCACTAGTGATATGTCTTTCAGTAGCTCTTACCTCATTTAGTACTACCCTCTGTTTCCTGTCTTCCAGCCAATTTCGTACCCACCCGACTATTTGCTCTGCTACTCCCAGGCCCTCCAACTTTTTTAAAAGGCGCCTGTGCGGGACCGTGTCAAATGCCTTACTAAAGTCAAAGTAAAGCAGGTCCACCGCATGGCCCCTATCCAACTCCCTGGTCACGTGGTTGAAGAAAGTAATAAGGTTTGTTTAACATGACCTGCCAGACAATAACCCATGCTGCTTATTATTTTGGAGGTGATCAGCTTTGAGGTATTCTACCAGATCTTGTTTAATAAGCTTCTCCATCAGTTTGCCCACTACTGATGTGAGGTCGACTAGCCTATAATTACCAGTCTCCTCCTTATCGCCACTCCTATGGAATGGCACCACGTCAGCCACCCTCCTGTCGCTTGGTACAATCCCGGACTTAAGTGACCTATCGAATAGGTGTGCCAGAGTGGCTGCTAGCTCCTGTGCCAGCTGCTTCAGCACCCTGTGGTGCAAGCCATCAGGGCTTGGGGCCTTGTCAGGTCCGACGTCTGAAAGGCCCTTCCTGACCATATTAGTAGTAAACTCCTGGATGCACATTCTCTGGATCCCCCTGACTGTAGCCCTGGTACCACTGTCTGACGGCGGGCCCTGCTCCTCCCTAGTGAATACAGAGCAAAAGTATTCGTCGAGGGCCTCTGCTTTCTGCCCCTTTTCCTCAAGCACCTCATCCTTAACCTTTAACCTTACAATTCCCCTTCCCCACCTTCTTCCTTTTCTCGCTGATATAGCAAAAGAAATTATTTCCCCCTGATTTAACCCCACGTGCAATCTGCAGCTCCTTTGCTGCCTTGGCATCCCTCACTATTCTCCTGGCCTCCCTGCTTTTCTGAATGTGATCCTCTCATTCCCTGTCCCCCTTTTGCTGCCTGAACAATTTATATGCATTCCTTTTGGCCCTGATTGCCTCCCTCACTGAAGGGGAGAACCTCATGGGCCTTTTACATTTATTTTTCTTTGTTCCAGTCCTGATGCAGAGCCCGGCTGCCTCGAGGACTATTTCCCTAATACCTTCCCATAGTTCCTCCACCTCTGACTTGTCCCTGATATTCGTTGACCTTTCCCTCACTAATTGCCTCAATCTGCCAAAATCTGCCCTCCTAAAGCACTGCCACTGTTGCCTTTTCTGAGTGGTTCAGATTGACTTTTACTGACTAATATGATTTATTTTCTTTACTGTTATTCAAAGTGCCAGTTCCTGAGTCACTGAAGTAAATTGTCAAATCGTACAGGGTTCCACAACGAGATCTGTACTGCCTATTACTTCGGATTAATAATTTGCTTTTGCTGCCTAATATCAACTTTTTTTGAGGGGTGGGGTAATCGAAGCACCAGATCCTCGGCCGAGTGAGGACAACTGTCAAGTAATGCCATTTTCAAAAACAGTTTATGATCTGTACTGCCCCTGCTGCCTACTACTTCAGTGTGGTTCAGATTTCCTTTTGCTGGCTAACGTTCATTTTTTTAGCGGATATTGGAAATGCTAGATCATAGGCTGAGTCACTGCGTAACAGAAGGAATGCACTGCACATCAGTACTCAAGGAAATTAGTTTAATTCGATTATTCCAGAATAAATGCTTGACATGACATAGGTTGTTTTTATGAAGTAAACACTGTGAAAGATAAAAAAGGCACAGAAACACTTCCCAAATTGTAACATTTTCTGGGGGCCTGGGTAGCCCCCAGACTCCTGGACCATTTTATTACATTTTATTTGCCCCCACCCCCCTTCCCACTCTGAAGCTAGCTGAGTCACCGCTGACTGGAAAGAAGAAACATAAGCAGAAGCACACCATGCTTCCTATGTCTGAAAAGGAGGCAGAGCAGCCAGTGCCAGAATGAACAATGCCCTCTCTGTAGGACGTAAAACAAATGTGGCATTTTTTCCAAGTAACGCAGGCTACAGAGAACTCTGCTGCTGCCCACCTCCTCCCACATTCTGTGTCCTGTACAGACTCTGGTCGAAAAAGAGAAAAAAAAGGAGGAGGGGATTTTAAGAGGAGGTGAGATAAAGTAAAGAGGAGAGTAAGGGTTTGAGAGAGTGGCGTCATGTAGCATGTTACATGAACTCTGGCATGAACAGACTTGATAGGCCATAAGCCCTTCTTCTGCTGCCATTCTCATATGTTTGTATGTTCATATGAAGGAAATGACTGAGCCTGAGGTATTCCCTGAACAGGATTTTGGTTCCCCTCTCTGAGTAAATAGGCGGAATTCTCCTCTCATGCCTCTCATTTACTCAGAGAGGGGAACTCCCCTCAAACTCCTGTACATATTTCTCCTCATACTCAGCCTTTGTTAGCCAAATGGCTAGTATGCTAAATCTACCATCCAATGGAATGTGAATCTAGAGAAAGCAGCGCTCATCACTATGATATGATGGTATATAATGACAGTCTTCAAATTTGACAAAAGGCATCTGATCAGATAAAACTAATCAATATACTAGGAGGTGGGATTCTCAGATGCACATCAGGGATTTCCGGAATCATTTTCCCAAATTCCTGACTCTTGTGTCAATACATTAGGCTACCTAAAAGGTGAACTAACTGTAAGGGCTGGGCACCTCCCCTGTGTTTAGGGGTACATGGTGGCACATCGCTATGTCTAGGAGTATATGGTGGCGTCTCTTGTCAGAGTAGCACCCCCCTTACACCATAGAACCTGTACCTGCACCATTCACCTCTGCCACTACAGGTCTGGGGGCACTGAGGTAGGGGCACCATTAACATACACTGGGACACCAAATAACATAAGACCTCACAGAAACTGAGTCCAATCCTGGATCTGGGATCAAACTGAGAGTGCAGGTACTAAGGCGTTCCCTTGCCACTTTGCTCTTTACTTTCTCACATCCTGTACAGTACTAGCAGCATCACACTGTATGCATCACATTTAAATTGGGGCTCCAATCTCCATCCCCACCATACCCAGGGTCTGTATACCCTGCACTACTCCCACAGTAGTTGTTGCAAGTTTCCACCCTTGACCTAGGGGGCATTACTGTTAATATTCACTAGATCTAATCCAAGTACATTTTAAAGGTTTCAGTACAGTCCCTAACCCCCCTATGGAGTCTCTGGAGCTCCCAAGACCATTTGTGGGGTGGCACTCTTCCAGGTAGGGCGGGAACTTCCTTGGGGGAAATTCAGTGGCTGTACATGCCTAACTGTGCCCATGTAGGGCAACAACAAATAAAGAAATTGAGATTTATGATATTACTACTAATATATTGACTAGTTGGTCCAGCCATGCCTGCCTCCATCCAACAGTGCACTAATAACTCTTTTTTATTTTATTTGGTTTTTGTTAACTGGGTAGGTGAGCTAGCCATAGAATTACTATTTTCAGGCATGATCCGAGAGGATTACAACATGAGAAAGAAAACACGTAAGCGATAAGACATGACGGGGTGTGCATTATGGTGTGATAACCGCACTCCGAGGGGCGTAGTTAGGCACGAGGCTGAAGACCGAGCCGGGTCAGCCCTTAGGAGTGCGGTTATCACACTGTAATGCACAACCCTGGAGTGTCTTATTGCGCTTATAAAATGTCCCTATATTTTTAGAAGCAGTTTTTTTAATTTTAAACACATTTTTAAATAAGTAAAAATGTAAGTGAATCTGTGCTTTTAACATAAAATAGTCCTTCCGCCTATTGGTGCTAGATTAAAGTAGTGTTATACAGTGTGTGCCTCCCTGCCCACTTAAGCATCATATTCCCATGCCAGCCACAACAATTCACAAATGCTGTTTTTCTCATTCTAAGTATGACACATAGCCCCCTTATTTTATTTAATTCTCCTCACTTTGTAGACAAAACTAAAAGGAAACCATAACAGAGGCTTCTCAGTTCCCCAGTGCTGCAAGCATGAGCGTGGTTCAAAACTGCCACACGCACTGACAGCATCATGAACTGCTCGCTCCGTCCTAAAAGATAAACAGCAGGGTGAGTCATGTATCACCTTTTCTCTTTGTTTATATAGTATTATTGCTTACTTTCTTCATTCTGTTTGTTTTGTCCCTCTGTGTTTCCCCACATTCAAGAAATGGAATGTTTATCATGGAATGTTTACCATGGACTACAGGGATTCAAAATTCTGCTCAGTTCTACTAGCAGAATGTTCCTCTATTAACATACACACAGACAACAAAGGCCTGTTTTAGAGCCAGAGACTCAATTATTTCACTTGTCAGGGAAAGCAGAAGAGATTTCCCTAATGAGCAGGTAAAGATAGAAGGGGGATTTTTCACTGTTAGCAAACAAGAAGTTGTAATTCAAACTATAAACAATACTTAATGTTTCTAATTTGTTTATGTGTGTAAGGAGAGTGTGACAATCTGGTAAACAACATTTAATTAATTTGTTTTATTCTATATTTAAGATAATTTTAATTTTAGGGCCCAGTTGAAGGTTTCTACAGTGTAAAGGTAGCGGCCATGTTTGTGGTAGAAGATCAGTTCTGGTTGTAGAGAGACTGATGGAAGATAGTTCTGGTTGTAGGAGAACTGATCTGCTCATTGTGTAATGTGGTTTAGGACCAGGATGACTGTGCGTACACAGAGAATTAATGTACGGTCAGCTGATCTGTCTTGGCCAATGAGATTTCTAGGTTTTTCCTTGCCATTTTATAAAACAACATTACAAGTACTATATAAATAAGATTGGAGAAATACATGAAAAACAAATTACAAATTGGCTGAGAAAGTATACATGGTGAAGACAAGAGTACATGTAGGGCAGAGTAAGCATATAAAACCATAAAACCAGGTATCTAACATACAGGGAGAGCTAGGTAACAGTTACAACAACCTAGTGAGTACATAGTAAGTGCAAAGTTTAAGCAAATACAGTTTTTTACATTGAAATGAGGCAGGAAAAAGCAATCATTCTAATGAGGCAGATTGTGGTGGAAACGCCGCCGTCCTGTGAGAAGAAAGGATAATGCATTTACACTGGACAGAGCAATAGGGAATGGAGTGGGAAGGGACGTAAAAAGCAACCATTCGTATTAGGGGGAGGAGGAGGAGGAGGAAGACAAAGAGACAGGTTAGTCGTTAAGAACACAGTAGGCAGCTGGGAGGTGGGCAGAGGGAGAGATCAAGGGGGTTGAAAACAGGTGCATGAGTTTGAAGCAAGTAGGCTGGCACAGAGCTCTTTTTTAAAGAGTGCATGGGACGGCGCTTGGCGAAGTGTTAATGGTAGGGCATTCCATTGTAGTGGGGCGTAGTGGGAGAAAGCTTGGGAGCCTTTTGAGGTTTTATACCTTGGCACCTGCAGCAGGGTGTTATCAGCCGAGTGTCATCCATAGGAGGGTGTTTGAGGAGACAGTAGCCTCGCAAGACTATCAGGAGATTGTGCCCTAATAACATTGTCCACTAGGGAGCCAACTGAGTAGAGTCTCAGTGCAGTAGGTGACAGCCATTTTAGGCCTGAGTAGAGTTTGCAGTGGTGTTCAAGCCTAGGGGATGAGGAGGCATAAACAGCAAATGTTATTGTAGGTGGTGTCCCAGGCACGCAGTGATGACTTAGGTATGGCTGCATATGTGACGACTCCATAGGTCAGGGCTGGTAGAAGGATGCCGCAGGCAACAGCTAGCCTGGCAGATGGAGTAAGTGTATAGCTAGATCTATAGGCAATGCCTAGCTTAGAGTTTACTGATTTGCAAGTGGATTTGACATGGAGATCAAAGTTAAGAGACTGATCAAGGACAACCCCATGATATTTGAATGAGGTAACTGTATTTATGGGAGGGGAGCCAGAGCAGGAAACCGTGATGCTATTATTGCAGGATTTTAGTTTGGTAGCAAACCCAAACAGCATAGCTTGGGTTTTTGTTACATTGAGAACCAGTTTGTGGTCGGATAGCCAGTTTTGAGTTTTCTGGAAGTCTGATGAGAGGGACGAGTTTATGTCTGAAAAGTTTTTGGAGCTGACATATAGAACAATATCATCCGCATATAAGAGTGATGAACAGTAGGTGAGATCCAGGGTGATGCTGTTGATGACTATAGAGAAGAGAAGGGGCCCTAGAATAGAACCCTGGGGTACCCCCAATGTTTAGAATAGCCTGGTTCGAGAAGGTGGAAGCGTATTTCACAAATTGGGCACGGTTTGGCAGATAACTACTGAACCAGTCCACAACACCCATCGAGAAACCCATAGACTTTAATGCTGTGAGAAGAATAGGGTGATCAACAAGATCAAATGCTTTGGTCATGTCTATAAAAACTGCTACTATGAGGAGGCCTGCGTCCATGGCAGACAGGGTGTCAGTGGTGAATCTGAGCAGGGCCGTGGTGGTGCTATGGCCCTTTTGGAAACCATGTTGGGCAGAGGAGAGAAGATTGTTTTTGTGAAGGAAAGCAGTGGTTTGAGTAGCAATAAGCTTTTCAAGAATTTTGCTTAATACAGATAATATTGTAATGGGTCTATAGTTGGAAGGGTCTTTAGAATCACCTTTCCTGAATACTGGAGTGATTCTGGCAGTTTTCCAGATATCAGGAACATAGCTCTGACAGAGGGATAATGTAAAGATTCGGGCAAGAGTACAGGCTATAAATGGGGCTGCTATCTTCAGAAGTCTAGGTTCAATACCATCAGAGAGCCAATACTAGTGTTGTCTGGGATAGAGTTTAGGAGTTTTAGTACCTCTGACTTAGGGATGGCTTTGAAGTGAAAAGATTGTCTTAATGTATCTGTGTGTGGCTAGGGGCTGCATAGTGGGGAAGGCTGAGGTGTATTTGGATAGGTCATAAAATTGCTGATTGAAGAAATTTGCAATTGTCCATGGATCATTAGAGTGGATACCATTTCAGATCATGTTATTTGGGGTAGGGGACTGGGTAGACCCCAGAAAGGACCTAATGTGCGTCCAGAATTTTCTAGGCTCTTCTGTTGCATCAGTGAGAAGATTTTTGCATGCTTTTGGCAAGATCTATTAGCTTTTTACATTCTTTTTGCTGGGCTCTATAGAGGTCATAGTCAGCTGGAAGACCATAGAATTTAAAATGTTTCCAGCTCGTATCTCTCATTTTAAGTTTGGAAAGGAGGTCCTTTTTTAACCATCTTGTTTGTTGTCCCTTAACTCTACGTGTAGAGTAAAGGGTATGGATATTCTGGAGTGTCAGGAATTCAAGAAGGAAGAAGTCTAGGGCTGACTAGGCATCATTAGCTCTGTATAATTTGTTCCAGTCAATTTGAGAGACATCATTTAGAAAGTGCACTGGATCTAAACTGGAAAAGCTCCTAAAGGTTATATACTTTGGAGGCAGGGTGGGGTTTGTGGGGGCTGGAGACCATAGACAGAAAATAGGACAATGGTCCGTGATTGCATCAGCAAGTATGCCAGCAGTATGTATGCGTTCAAGCCGACTAGTTAGGCCCCAATCAATTAGGGTGCTAGAGTTTGTGTGCATAGCTGTCCTGGTAGGTTCAGTAATTAGCTGATGTAGCTTATGTTGCATAATTTGGGATAGAAAGTTGGTTTGGCAGTTCCCCAGCCAGTTTAAGTTAATATCACCCATAATAATCACTTCGTTTGATCCAGCTGACAGTGATGTCTGTTTAAGTAGCTCCACGAGACCAGTGAGGCCACTGCTAGGGGGGTTATAGGCACATACAATATGCAGTCTTTTTGTACCCAAGGTTAGTATCGCATGTAGTGACTCACAGTGGGCACGGTCAGGTGTAGGGAGGACAGAGAGATTTAAATACTCTTTTTAATAGATAGCAACACCACCTCCCTTTTTGGAAGTGGTTCTATCTCTTTGGATAAGGTTGTAAGTGGCTAATAGGCAGGAGGAATCAGTGACTGCTGGTTTCAACCAGGTCTCTGATAGGCAGAGTAGGTCTGGCTTGTAGAGCGTAACCCACGCCTCAAGTTCCACCTGGTTTCGTGGTAGGCTCCTGATGTTGTGATGAGCAATGTGTAGTCCTTTCAAGTCGTGATCCAAAAACTCAGCATGTGAGTAGGGAGAGCTGGGACCAGGATTGGACTCAGCATCTCCAGAAAGTAGCAGGGAAATGAGGATGAGATACCACAGTTTCCGGTGCACAAAGGAGGTGTAATGTAGTGGACTATAGCAGTGTGTTAGAGAACCTGCTGAGGCAATGTAGATGAGTCCCCTATGGAGAAGAAGAGGGGTGGGATCCAGCATCATTACATCCAGAACAAGGAGACTGGAGAAGTAGAAGTCACTCTTATGATCCATAGAAACAGGCTGCCATTCCTGGCCCCTGACATAGGGACTTACCAACCCCAGCTCTGTTACTATAGCTTAGAGGTTAGTGTAACGAGCTGTGATTGAGCTTAATACATCCAGCAGACCTGGGTTTGATTCCAGCAACCTCCACCTGCCTACTGTGTGACTCTGAGCAAATCACTTAACCTCCCCAGTGCTCCTTGGACATCCCTGAAAACAGGCACTTGTGCCTAGTGGGCCTTACCTGGTAACCAAAGAATAAAATAAAACAAAAACTCTAGGCAGGCCCCCTCCTCTTGATGACCCATTCATTCAGCTACCAATAATGCCAAGGGATAACACACAATTGAACCTAAAATGTTGTTTTTCTCACAGCATTTTTAATGCAAGGCTTTCTTACAAATGTGCCCTTTTGAATGGTACTTCAAGCTGAGCTTCATGGCGGGAACAGATTTGCACTGATTCGGGCAACCTTCATTGAAGGGTGGCTCTCCACTGCTTCCAAAGATGCCATTGTGGTCCTGATCATCTAGGGTCCTTGCAGCCAATCCTGGACATCCCATTCTCCTAGCTGTGCCTGCTGGTGTTGCCTCAGAGAGCTCAACAGGAACTAGTACTACCCAGACCTAGGGACCCTGCCTCCTTCTCTGGGCCTGCAGGCCCCCTTGCCTCATTTGCAGCCAGAGAGCTGGACTCCCTTCTCTCTAGCTCAAGGTTCTGAATCTGGATCCAACACCTTAGGCTTGCCTCCCCCTTTTATAGAGAATCGGGGGAGGGCAAGAACATGAATATTCATGACAGTTTCCCACTTGTAGATGAGTCAGAACACTGTACACAAACATTCAGACATCCTTTTTCCAAGTACTGCTCCCTAGAGGACAACTCTCAGGGTCAGGCTTAATCCTTTTTGGCAGACCATAACTGACTTCAGGCAGAGTGAAGATAGGCTGGTCATGTGACCTTTTTTGTGCAAGTGGCATGTGTTGTGACATTTCATGTGGTACTTGCATCAAACAAGTGGCACATGGGTAACTATCCCCATTATCCTGGTTCTCCTAGCCCAATCAGCCACCATCTCTAGGGCTCACCTCTATCTCTGATGAGTCCCTCTTGGATTACCGCCCTGTCAGCCTGTGACTGATCCCCTGACTGCTGCACTTTTTATTTTGAGCAGTTTAGTGTAATCCAGTCTATTACATCCCAAATGTATTTGTATGACTTAGACATATTCCTCCCCCCAACCTCATATTATCAGTGAGTCACTGGCACCACGAGTGGTAAACCTACCGCTGCGCCGGCGGGCCGGCTCCATGACCATGTGGTTTGACATAAAACTACTACAGAGCCAGAAAGCAAATACTCACAAGGTAAGGTTTCAGACTTTAGAAAGGAAGATTGTGGTAGACTGAGGGAACTGGTTAGGAATAATCTAGTGGGGGTGGGGGCAGCAGCAGGGGTGGAAAATAATTGGGGAATGATTAAAAAAGGGTTGTTTGAAGAAACAAGCTGCTGTTTAAGAGAACTAGCAAAAAACAAGAGAGGAGGAAGAAATACAACCTGGTTCATAAATGAGATTGAGGAGGCAGTGAGGGAGAAAAAGACAGCTTTCAAAAAATACAAGGCCAGCCAGACAGATGAAAACAGGGAAGTGCGCCAGACCGAGACGAGATGCCAACAAGAGGCTTGGGAGAGCAAAGTCATCGTCAGACGTGAGGATAGCAGAGAGGGTGAAGCAGGGGGACAAGGCATTCTTATTTTTCCAGGAATTTTTCAACATAGTCTTCAGGCTGTCATATTTCTTGTGCGTGCCTCAGAATCCCTGCAGTGGCTACTAGTGTTGCTTGGATAGTCTCCTACAACTTTGGATACCATCGGATACCATTATGTGGTTGGATATCGGATAGCTTTGGATGGCATAGACATCAGACCAAGGATCCAACCTCCCAGGATCCACTGTAAGTATCCGATGTATCCGATAGATCCGACCATCAGATCGAAATATTGGAAGTAGGATCCGATGGATCTGACCACTGGATCCAGCTATCCGACCACCAGATCCATTCACCGTATCCTAGGTCAGATACCAGCACTATCCGATGGAGGCTAGTCGGATCCACAAAAGCGTTATCTGAGCAACACTAGTGGCTACCTGATCTGTTGGCCTGCATCACTCCATTATGAACATGCAAACATATGAAGAAGCCAGCAGAAGAAGGCCATTTGGTCTATCAAGTCTGCTCATATTGAAGGGTCCATAGCTTGAGCTAATGTACCTGCCCTCCATCCCCACTCCTCCCATCCTCCCTACCCATGACCCTTACCCTCCCTCTATGCCTGTCCCAGCCTCTCTTAAAGCTGCCCATTGTCTCCAATGAGATTACCTCTTCTTGCAGAGCAGTCTGTGCCCACCACCCTCTCTGTGAAGAAGTGCTTCCTGACCTCCCTCCTAAACCTCCCACCCTTCAGCTTAAGACTGCCCCCCCTCATGTTATGGTTGCCACTCAGCTTAAAGAGACTCTCCTTATCAATCTTATTTATCCCTTTCAAGTACTCACTGGTGCTCCCGTTGACATACTGTTCACGGTTTTAAGGTTGGAAACGGTTTGTGAACTAAATGAATCATACTAAGTGCAGGGGGGAAGAGTGCTTCTACAGTCCATGTTCATTTACATTATTCAGGGAACATAAAATTTAGCCTGATGTAGTCCTTGGCCTGGCGATTAGTATAAAATATTCCTCTGTGTACTAATTTCCTTGCCAGAAAGGGTGTACACTGCGATAACCAATGTTGTTATAATCAGTGGTTATTGCTTTTACTAACTGGGCTATCAACAGTTTCCAATCTCTTAATACACACCCAGCATGTCATAATAGATGGGAAACCAGGTATTATGATCTGCCATAATGCACAGATCTTCATTGAGGGCATCTCCTACATTGGGCCACACATTTGGAACTGCAAGTCGTTTGTGTCAGGATCACTTGGAAACTTTTGCTGGCTGGGGGGCTGCCGACTATAACATGCAATGTCGGCACCTATAAAACATGGGCGACTCCATGGCTCCTCATTGCTTTCTCCCGCTGTTGACCAATTATTGAACCTGCAGAGGCACAAAACCATTCATTATTCGACATTTAGTATGTTCTAACTTTATTAAACTTACTTTTACATGTCATTGTATTATGCTGCTGTTGAAAGAACCTTTATTTAGGTTTTGGGTCTAGAATGACAACGCTCACATGGTTTGTGTTTGCTGGTTGGGCCGGTCCCACAGTGTGATGGCCTGTGCAGTCTGCCAGGGATTCAAGCAGGCCATATGGAGACAAAACAATAAGGCTCTTAGAAACAGAATTTGTTGGCAGAGATAGATCGCTTGACTCACCCAGTCAGCCCAGTTTGTCCCTGTTATACTGTCACCGCAGAACCCACCTAATCTCTGGCTAACCACCACCCCATCCCACCTCACCCGCTTTTCTGCTAAGATTCCTGTGTGCCTGTCCCATGCACGCTTGAAGCACACCACTGTTTTTGCTCCCATAAGCACTGCTGATAGACTGTTCCAGGTATCCACCACTCTTTCAGTGAAGAAGTACTACCTCACATCCTCCTAACCCCCAGCTTCATTGCCTGCTCACTTGTCCTGGAGCATCTTGTCATGTGAAAAATGTATTTATTTATTTTTTGAAATGTTTCACCAGGAAAGGCACACTGAACAACAAGTTGCTCATCTCACGGTGCATCCTGGTGGAAAGGGTAGTGGAAATACATGCATGCATATAGCAGCAAACATTATTACAACAACACTGGCAGCGGTGAAAAACAAATAACAGAAAGAACATGTTAAGTGCGGCATATGAGTACAATTGTTTACAGAGGTCACAATGGACAGGGCAAGTGCATTACATTAGGATAACACCTTAAATTCATGATGATGGTACCATTTAGTCAGAAAGGAAGGGGTGGATAGGGAGTAACAGCAGAGGTAGCAAGGCTGGGGGGGGCAGATGAATAGGAATCAAAGTTATACATATTTTGATATTTGTAGATTGATAGGAATCTAAAGTCATAGCTATGTTGGTAGTTATAGATAACCCGAAGGAATGGCCAGGTAGAGATCTCTGCAGGGAAAGAAAGTCATGGGGCTGGAAGGGAGTGGTAATTCAGAATAGTTACTTAATATAGTGATAGAGATTGGGGAGCAGGTCAGGAATACCAGGTAGGTTAATTGCAGGTACAATTCACAGAGAAGAAATTATGTAGGGCTGAAGTTATAGAGGAGGGGGAGGAGGAGTGGCGTATCTGGTGAGCAAGTGAATTCCACAGTTTTGGGAAGCGATATGAGAAAGCAGCCTGGCCTACAGTGGTAGACCAGTGAGGGACCACCAAAGAACAGGAGTTGTAAGATCTAAGTGAGTGGGCAGAGGGAGGGAGGACTGATAGAGAAGAAGTGAGATAGGATGGGAGCAATCCAAACCAGAATTTAGAGACAAATTTAGCACAATGATGGAGGCATCTATTTTCTAGTGAGGGAAATGCCAGGGAGTGGTAGAGTTGACAGTGGTGGGTAAGAGGAGGAGAGTCCAGAGTGAAGCGACAGAAGGAGTTGAAGAGGGTATCCAATCTGGTTAAGGAGGTCTTGGGAGCGGCACTGTAGACTACATCACAGTAGTTGAAAATGGGAAGGATCATCTTCTGAACAAGTTCGCTCCTAGCCGGGAGAGGGAGGCAATTCTGGTTCCTGTATAGAGCACAGAGCTTGGGACGCAGCTGTTTCAGGATGGCGTCCACATGACCAGAGAAGGTGAGATGTTGGTCAAGCCAAACACCTAGATACCCGAATAAGGAGGTGTCCTCAAGGACTGTCCTGTCAAGGGTACGGAAGGAGGGCAGGGAGGAAAGCCTAGAGAGTCTCTGCCTAGTGCCAAAGGTCATGGAGACTGTCTTCTTGGTGTTTAAAAAAGTTGATGAGAGCAAAACCAGTGCTGAACATTATTGAAGTCCTGCTGAAGTCTGTTTGCAACATCAGTGGGGGACTGTCCGGAGGTGTAGAGGACCGTGTCATGCTGCCCTCATGTACCTTGTTCACCCCTGTAAGGTACTTATAGGTCTCTGTCATATTCCCCCTTCCATGGTGTACATACTGAGATCTCTCAGTCTCTCATAGGGCTTTTGGTGCAACCCCTGCACCATTTTAGTTCCCCTCTTCTAGACAGCCTCTACCCTGTGTATGACCATTCTGAGATGTGGTCTCCTCAGCTGGACACAATACTCTGGGAAGGGTCTCACTAACCATCGATACAGTGGCAGCACTGCCTCTCTCTCCCCTTCTGCTGGTGATTCCCCTCCCTATGCACCCCTGCATCCCACCGGCCCAGCCTACTGCCTTGTTGCACTGCCCCGTCACCTTGAGGTCATCAGACATGATAACCCCAAGGTCTCTTTCCTGCATTGTGACAGTCAGTACTCCCCCAATTTATACACCACCCCTGGGTTTCTGTGCCTGAAACCCAGTTGCGATACCCTCGACCACTCTTCGAGTTTTCTCACATCTCTATTCATTCTCTCCACCCCCTCTGGAGTATCTACCCTATTGCAGATTTCTGGTGTCATCTGCAAAGAGTCTTCCAGCTCATCTGCAATGTCACTTATGAATACATTCAAGAGGAGTGGTCCCAGCACTGAGTTCTACAGTACCCCACTGGTCACGCTTCCCTCAGAGTGAGTGCTATTTACCACCATCCTCTGTTGGCTGACCATCAAACAGTTCCTTACCCAGGTTACCACCTTGGGTCCCACCCCTGAACTGCCCAGTTTCCTAATAAGCCTCCTGTGTGGTACGGTGTTGAAGGCTTTGCTGATGTCTAGGTAGGCCAGGTCCACTGCCCCACCCTGATTTGGTCTGGCTCCAAGTTCAATCTGTTCCATTCGATTTTTACTTCTTGTAACCCTGGATAAAGTGCAGTGTTTTTTTTTGCATTTCATTTCATGCTCCACTTCACTGCCAGTAACTCCAGCTGCTCCCCCGGTTTTCTCCCCAATCAACTACAATGGTTTCAGCTTAAAAACTCCATACCAAGTATTCCACCTCATAACACAATGATTGAAGTAATTGCATTAAAGATGTGGCATGCTGAGCAGATGGAGCGGTCATTTACTGTATACCCAGTGTGCATGCTAATTATGAAATGAACGTCTGCTCTTTACAAGATTAGTAAAACTGCAGGAGAGCTAAATCTTCTTCTTAAAAGGCAACACAAACATGTGGCTAGAAGATAGGCATGGTAACTAGGAGACCCCAGTTCAAATTCCACTAGAGCCCCTTATCCAGAGTAAGTCACTTAACCTCTAAGAGCTGCAGTCAACCCAACTAAAAATGGGTAAAATCAGAAACTCACTGAAAAATTTTGATATTTCATCTCAGCCAAGCTACTGTCAGTATATAAACTGCAAATAAAGGAACAGCAGAAAGTTTATCTGAAGTTGCATTCACAGGCTGGGAGTTGGTGGTTTATGATGCACCTACTATAGTGAGTGCCAACAAGCATGATAAGCCAGAGTGGCATATCCGATCTGTTGGTCTGCGTCACTACACTAATCATATCTGTGGACTCACAGGTGCTCCTGTTGACTATACTGTGTGCGGTTTTCAGGTCGGGAACGGTTTGCAAACTGAATGAATCATACTAAGTGCGGGGGTGGGGGGCAGAGGGTTTCTACAGTCCGTGTTCAGTTACATTATTTAGTGAGCATAGAATTTGGCATGATATAGTCCTTGACCTGGCAATTAGCATAAAACATTCTTCTGTGTACTCATTTCCTTGCTAGAAAGGGTGTACACTGCGATAACCATTGTTGTTATAATTACTGGTTATTGCTTTTATTAACTGGGCTGACAAAAGTTTTCAATCTCTTAACACACGCCTAGCATGCTGTAAAAGATGGGGAACCATGTACTGTATTATGATCCACTATAATACATGGACCTTCACTGAGGGCATCCTCTTCATTGGGTCACACATTTGTAACTAACTGTAAGCTGTTTGTGTCAGGACCAGGCTGCCGACTATAACCTGTAACACTGGCACCTATAAAACATGGCTGGCTCCATGGTGCCTCATTTCTTTCTCCCGCTGTTGACTGATCGCTGAACCTGCAGAGACGCAACACCATTGATTACTCGACATTTAGTATTTTCTAACTTTGTTAAACTTATTTTTACATGTCATTGTATTATGCTGCTGTTGAAAGAACCTTTATTTAGGTTTTGTGCCTGCGGTTACAAGATCTACGATGCCGACGCTCACGCGGTTTGTGTTTGCTGTTTGGGCCTGTCCCACAGTGTGATGGCTTGTGCAGTCTGCCAGGGATTCAAGCAGGTTATGTGTAGACAAAACAATAAGGCTGTTGGAAACAGAATTCGTTGGCAGAGAAGGATCGCTTGGCTCACCCAGTCTGCCCAGTTTGTCCCTGCTATACTGTCACCGCAGAACCTACCTGATCTCAGGCCCCCCCCCGCTTTTCTGCTAAGATTCCTGTGTGCCTATCCCATACATTCTTGAAGCACACCACTGTTTTTGCTCCCACAGCCACCACTGATAGGCTGTTCCAGGTGTCCACCACTCTTTCAGTGAAGAAGTACTTCCTCACATCCCTCCTAAACTCACCACTTCCAGCTTCATTGCCTGCCCTCTTCTCCTGGAGCATGTTCTCCTCCTCTGAAAAATGCTGCCCTCATGCACCTTGTTCACCCCTGTAAGGTACTTATAGGTCTCTGTCATGTCCTCCCCTCCCTCCCCCCTCTCTTCCAGGGCGTACATATTGAGATCTCTCAGTCTCTCCTCATAGGACTTTTGGTGCAACCCCTGCACCATTTTAGTTGTCCACCTCTAGACAGTCTCTACCCTTTCTATCACTATTCTGAGATGTAGTTTCCTGAACTGGACACAGTACTCCAGGCAGGGTCTCACCAATGATAGATACAGTGACACCACCTCTCTCCTTCTGCTAGTGATTCCCCTTCCTATGCATCCCAGCATCCCACCAGCCCTGCTTACTGTTTTGATGCACTGCTCCACGACCTTGAGGTCATCAGATATGATAATCCAAAGGCCTCTTTCCTGCTTTGTGACCATCAATACCCCCTCTCCATTTTATACACTCTCACGGCTTTTCTGTGCCCTAGGTGCATGATTTTGTACTTTTTTACATTGAAACTCAGCAGCCTTACTTTTGACCACTTCATGAGTTTTCTCAGGTCTCTACTCATTTTCTCCATGACCACCCCCTCTGGAGTATCCATCCTATTGCAGACTGTGGTGTCTTCTGCAAAGAGGCATACTTTCCCTTCCTGTTCTTCTGAAGTGTCACTTATGAATATAGTGATGAAGACTGGTCCTAACACTGAGCCCTGCGGTACCCTGCTGGTCACGCGTTCCTCATTAGACTGAGTGCCATTTACCATCACCCTCTGTCGCCTATCCATCAACCAGTTCCTTACCCAGCTGGTCACGCTTCCCTCGGAGTGAGTGCCATTTACCATCACCCTCTGTCGCCTATCCATCAACCAGTTCCTTACCCAGCTGGTCACGCTCCCCTCGGAGTGAGTGCCATTTACCATCACCCTCTGTTGCCTATCCATCAACCGGTTCCTTACCCAGTTTACCACCTTGGGTTCTATCCCCAAACTGCCCAGTCTCCTTATAAGCCTCCTATGTGGTATGGTGCCAAAGGCCTTGCTGATGTCTACGTATGTCCACTGCCCCATCCTAATCTATTTCCCTGGTCACCAAATTGAATAAATAGATCAGGTTTGTCTGACATGACCTCCTTCCCATGACTCCATACTGCCTTGGGTCTTGTAACCTGCTGGACTGAAGATATTCCAGTAGCATTTCTCGTATCAATGTCTCCACTAACTTTCCCACCACTGGCATTAAATTGAGCAGCCTGTAGTTGCCAGCCTCCTCCCTGCTGCCACTCCTATGAAGCGGGACTACATCTGCCCTCCTCCAGTCCTCTGGAACCATGCCTGTCTCCAGTAAGTTGTTGAATAGAGCTATCCAAGGTGCAGCTAGTACTTTTCGGAGCTTCTTCAGCACCCTGGTATGTATCTCATCCAGCCCCATAAGCTTGTCCACTTTCAGATTTGCAAGTCCCCTCAGGACTCTTACCTCTGTGAATGGACTTGTGAAGTTGTGTCTACCTCCCTCCCTCCCTCCTTCCCTCCCAGTGTTCCTGCTGCTTCTATGTGGTCCATCCCCTATCCCTCCACTGTGAAGACTGAGCAGAAATACCTGTTCAGGATATATGCTTTTTCCTGATCCTCCTTTGTGCAATTTCCCCACACCCTTCTTATTCTCATCCCTGCTTTTGTCCTCCTCTTTTTGCCTACGTAGCAGAAGAAAGTCTGATCCCCGTTAGCTACCCCTTTGGTGATCCTTTTCTCTGTATGCACCTTTGCGCCCCTCACCACCTTCCTTTCTTCCCTCTGCTTTACCTGGTGTACCTCCCTATCCTCGTCCCCCTTCATCTCTTTGTACCTCCTGAATTCCACCCTTTTATCCTTTACCTTCACAACCACCTCCCCATGAGAACCATAGTGGTCTCTTTTTCCTCCTCTTTTTTCTCACTTCCTTCACACAGAGGTTTGTTGCCTTCACTATGCCTTCCCTTAATTTATACTGCTGTTCCTCCACCCCACACACCCTGGCAATCCCCTCACCTTGCTAGGTTGTCTCTGAGGCAGTCACCTATTTTTTTTTAAATCTATCCTTCTTAAGTCCAGGACCCTTGTGCTTGTGTAGTTTGTCTCTGCTTACATCTTTATGTTAAAACACTGTGCAGTGATCGCTGGTTCCCAGGTGACATCCCACCTTGACGTGTAACACTGTCTCTGCTTATGAACACCAGGGCCAGGACTGCCCCATCTGGAGCGGGCTCTTTGACTAGTTGCCTGAGACCTTCATCACCATCAAGGCCATATAAGCTGCCACAAAGGCTGTGGGCTTCAAACAAGCTTCTCCCTTTCCCTTGAGTGCTGCTGCCAGGAAGTGACTCTTCAACTAATGTGGATATTGAGGTAGAAGGGCAAAGACAAGGAAAGGTCATCAAAGTCCTTCTCTTTTGTCCATCATCACAAGCATATGGACAAAGCTCCTGCTTCACCGGTGAGGTTATGGTCTTCATCGAAGAAGGGTAAGTCCTCATCGTTGTACACTCTGACAGTGACAACTACAGCCCCCCGACCATCAATGAGATGTCAAAATCCGGGTTTAGCTCTGGCACAACTGTACCTACTACAGATGGTGTGCAGCTGATGTCTTCAGGTTCAAACCCATTGACAATGGTAGTCCTGGGCCCTTTGCAGGATGCTGTCAACTCCCAGGTCATGCTGGCGACAGTCTTTGAACTGCTTCTCTGACTGCTGCCATCGCTCCTGCTGGTGATAACAGCTATTCTGTTGACAGGGCCACCCTCATCGGCACTGTCATTGTTGACTGTATCCAAAAGCATGCCTGCTATTCCACCCTCAATACCTCCACCATTGTTGCCAGCTCCAAACTTTACTCCCATCGTCATTCTCCTTAATATGCAGAATTTAGAGGATGAGGAAAGGGAACGTGTTTCCCGTGAAGGGGGGGTTACCTTCCAGTTCCACCCTCTACTTGTTTAGGGAGGACTTCGTGGATTATATTCTCAGGTCTCCTCCTGAAGATGCTCCTTTCAAGCATTGCTGAGGCAACTCCAAAATGCAATGGGCTTTGCTGCTGAAGAGGAAGACTCCACAAGGAGGAATTTGTTGGAGTTTCTGGAGGTTCCTACTACTCCATACATTGTCATACCTCCTGTATATCCTGCCTTAGAGGATACTACATTTGATGCCTGGAACAGGGCTAATACCTAGCCTTTATTTATTTATTTAAATGTAATATTAGAAAATAGCCTGCAGTGTTCATAAAAGCAGATAAGCAGCAACCTGTACCATCTGCTAAGCCTTACTGTACCTCACAGCCTGACACCGATTCAGTGGTTATCATGACTGCTGACAGTCGTTCTAGTACCCCTAGACACATGAGCTCCCTACCTCCTAATAGAGAATCTAAGAGATTAGGTGTTGTGGGGAAAAGGGCTTATGCAGCTGCTATTCTGTACACATTGTCCAGAATGACAGAGTTGATTGAAGAACTGAGTGTCACAGTGAATGCACCAAAATCTGTGCTCATTCCTTGTCAGTGCCTTCGATGTACCTGTATTGGCGTGGTGCTGGACACAGTCATTGGCAGGGTCTTCCTGCCTGCAGACAGGATGGAGGCTCTTGTTGCTCAGGTCCCGCTGATACACAGAAGCCATTATGTGTCAGCCTGGACATTGTTTCATCTGCTGGGACTGGTGGCTGCAGCCATCACAATGGTTCTCTTTGCCTGCGTCCACATACGAACATGAGAACATATGAAGAAGCCAGCAGAAGAAGGCCATCTGGTCAAGCTAGCCTGCTAGTATGGCAGAGTCCACAGCTTGCGCTACTGACCCTGCCCTCCCACTCCTCCTAACCTTTCCATCCTCCCTACCCATAATCCTTACGTTCCTCCTATGCCTATCCCAGCCTCTCTTGAAGCTGCCCACCATCTTTAATGAGACCACCTCATCCAGCAGCACATTCCAAGTGTCCACCACCCTCTCAATGAGGAAGTGCTTCCTCCAGATGAGGCCTTACTAGGGAGCTGTCCAATGGTACCACCACTTCCTCCTACTTGTTATACCCCTCCATATGTACCCTAACATTCTGTTAGCCTTTCCAACTGCTTTGTCGCACTGTTTAGCCACTTTGAGGTTGTCTTCTATGACTATCCCTAGATCCTTTTCCTCTGTGGTGGCCTCCTGTATTGGCCCGTCTAGTTCATATTCAGCCCTAGGATACCCTCTCCCTAGGTGCATAATCTTACATTTTTTTGCACTGAAACCCAACTGCCATTCCTTGGACCAGTTTTCTAGCCTCTTCAGATCCCTCCTCATTTTTTTCTATACCTTCCTGTGTATCTACCCTGTTACATAGCTTTGTATTATCCGTGAACAGGCTAACCCTCCCTTCTAGGCCCTCTGCAATATCACTTATGAAGACATTGAAGAGCACTGGTCCCAGCACTGATCTCTGGATAGATATATAAATGTTGTCAGCAGATAAGGGCCTTGTGGCCCATCCAGTCTGCCCTATCACTCTTTCTAATGCTTAAGGTGCCCTAGATGCTACAAGCCCCCCCACCCCTAGCTTGATAATTTCCAAGTACCTATCCCATGCATTCTTGAATCCCTGAACCGTGGCCACCCCCACCACTTCCTGAGTGAGACTGTTCCATCTCTCCACCACCCTTTCAGTGAAGCAGAATTTCCTCAAGTTCCTTCTAAGTTTTCCACCTTTTAGTCTCATGCTGTGCCCCCTTGTTCTGCTATTTCCCTTCATGTGAAAGATGCTCCTCTCTGGTACCCTGTTGATACCCTTTAGATAGTTGAAGGTCTCTATCATGTCCCCCCCTCTCTCTCCTTTCCTCCAGGGAGTACATATTTAGAGCTCTGAGTCTCTCCTCATAAGACAAGACTTATGCTGCATCCCCGACACCATTTTTGTCACCCTCCTCTCTACCATCTCCACCCTGTCTATGTCTTTTTGGAGATGGGGTCTCCAGAATTGAACACAGTACTGACCTCTCTTCTAAACCTCTCTGCCTCCCTCCAGCTATATGCTGTATATATGATCCAGGTATATGCTCATATCACATTGGATGCTGCAAATGCAATGGGATCAGCTGATGGATGAGTTGGAACAAATGGTTCTTATCACATCCCCTCTCCCCCTGCTGTAATATGGTGGATGGACCACCTGCACCTGTTACAGGGTGTTCGTTTCTTTTAAAACCATAAAACCAAAAATAGCTGCTCAAACCTTTAAATTACTACACACTGGAATTCACATTTCTTATAAGGGGTGCTGCTAGATAGTGACAAATAACAAACAATGCAAAGATACCAGCGCCCCCACATAGCAGAACATAACATTTAAGCTTTCAAGTGCCAAAAATGGCTATATTTACTTTCAAGTTCCATGTGAGGAGAGGGTCCTCTTAGTTTCAGACTGGAATTCCAATTTGAGTAAGCTAAATCACCAACGTCAAGGTGGAGCCCTTCAATTTAGTCCCTAACTTTCCAATGCCTCAATGGCTACTAGCTAACTGCTTTTATACTGTGCTCCCAGCAAGGAATTTGCACAGGTGATTAACTTTCAAGTGCCTAAATGGCTACTCATTGACTCAGTTTATACAGTGCTCCCAGTAGGGATAGAACACGGGTATTTTAAGGGGAGCACGCTAAAGAGGAGCGCCACAAAACTCCCCAAACTCAAGCAAAACCATAAAACCAAAAATGGCTGCTCAAACCTTTAAATCGCTACACACTGGAATTCACATTTCTTAAAAGGGGTGCTGCTAGGTTGTAGTACAGTATAAATTGAGTCAATTAGTAGCCATTTAGGCACTTGAAAGTTAATCACATGTGCAAAATCCTTGCTGGGAGCACAGTATAAAAGCTAGGAAAGTTAGGGACTAAATTGAAGGGCCCCACCTTGACGTTGGTGATTTAGCTTACTCAAATTGGAATTCCAGTCTGAAACTAAGAGGACCCTCTCCTCACATGGAACTTGAAAGTAAATATAGCCATTTTTGGCACTTGAAAGCTTAAATGTTATGTTCGTTTCTTTTCACTGATTCTTGTGCAAAGCCTCACAATGGATGCCTAGGGTCCAGCTAGGGTGCCCATTTCAGGCCTAATAAGACTCAAGGTCCCTGGACTGATATGGAGTCTGAGCTCCATATCAATGTTCTGTAGATGAAGGCTGTTTTGCTTAGGCTCCAGGTATTTCAAAAGCAACTCAGCCCTGGGTTAAAGCTACCAACTTTCCTAGGCCTAAAACTGGGATGGTCCATCCTGACCTTGACCCCTCCCCCCACACCGTATCACTCCCATGGGCACCGCCACAGACAACGCCGCACACAATCAATTACATTTTGCTGCTTGCTCTGGCCATGCCGCCCCACAGTAACATCAGTAGAAAACATCCAGATTAAAACAATACATAATTCTGCTGCAGCAAGTTCCAAATCATGATGTACAGAAAATTCATTAGAAGCAAACCTGTGTTAAATTGTGATCAGACATTCGAACTCCATGTATTGCTCCTCTTGACAGTCCCATCCAACCCGCTTACACTCACCTCATTTGCTGAGCAAACTTCACTTCAGTGATTCCCACCACCACACCAGATTGTTTGCACACATTTCTCTACAGCTGATCAGGTTTGGGTACCTTAGTTCAGTGCTGCCAGTCTCTTCTCTGTCTGGAGTCCCTCTCAGCTACTAGCAGGCAGATGTCCACATGCGCTTGTTTGGACTACTACCCAGTTTAATCTAACAGGAAGGAACATGCTTTACTGCGCTCCCACTGACATGCTTGCGGTACAACACAGGCGCAAGGGTTGAAGTTGCAAACCGCTGTCCAGCCCGAGTAGCGCCACAGTGGTGCTGAAATAACTGTCACTCATGGATTAGCAGTCAGCAAAAAAAAAAAAGGGACAAAACTGGGACACATAAGCAAAAACCAGGACAAAAGTGACATTTTGCAAAACTTGTGGGGATCCTGGGACATGCTGCCTAAAATAGGGACTGTTGGTAGCTTTAGCCCTGGTGCCCTACTGATTCAGACATGTTAGTGCTATGCACTACATAAACAAGCATGGAGGCACTGACTCATACCCTGTGCAGGGATGCAATGAGAGGGTGATACTGGGTGATGTCTCATGGCCTTCAGCTGTCGACTGTGTATCTCCTAGGTGTCCAAAACATCCTGGCAGACAGGCTATGCAGGTCTCAGTCACTGGTACATGAATGAGAACTTTTGATCTCAGTGGTAAATCACATCTTTGCAAGATGGGGTCATCCAGAGCTGGACCTTTTAGCATTCCTGCAGATTGCAAAACTGCCACATTTTTGCTTGCTCCAGAGCCTAGAGTTTTGTGGTGAGACGTGTTGTACCTCTTCTGGAAAGGGAGATTCCTTTATGTCTTTCCTATGATTCATTTCATTCAGAGACTTCTGCTCAAGCTGTGGGTGGAACATGCCACCCTAATACCGGTGGCCCCCTTCTGGCCTCGCCAGATTTGGTTTCCCCTTCTGCAGCATCTGGCAGTGGAGCCTCCTGTTCAGTTCCCCCTTTCTCGAGGTCTGCTGTCCCAAGCTCAGGGGTCCCTGGTCCATCTGAACCTGTGGTCTCTATCTGTCTGCCTGACTTCCTTTTTTATAATTAAAAGTTTATTACAGTTTGAACAAAACAAGTCATATAAAAATAATAAATTAAATAGCTCTGAGTAAAAACTACAATTCTGAACCAAATGCAAGTGCAGTAAATGGTAACCATAGATAATAAATGTGTAAATTGAGAAAGAGAAAGAGAAAAAGGAAAAACTTCCTATTAAACTGATAACTTACACAGATAAATTTATATTAATGTACTGATTTCAAACATGAGGGGTTTTTCAATACTGAGAGTTGAAGTTAGTAAGTTAAACTTTATTTCTTAAGTGCCCAATCCTGGAGACTCTGGGCGCTGTAGTAAGTAGGCAAAGGTAATAAACAATAATAACAATAAAACATATGTTAATGACAGTGAACACAAACAATAATATTTCAATTAAAATCTCAATATCAATAAAACAACAATTGAGCAGTCAGCAAAGTCCTGAATCTCATAACTGTTTCTCAAACGCTTCTCTAAACAGACGTGCCTTCAGACCCCAGTTAAATGCCTCCACTGATGGTGCCTCCCTCAAAGGTCTTGGAAGTGAGTTCCATAGGGCTGAGATGGCTACCTTGAACAAGCGATCTCCGGAGGTCTTCAGCTGAGCCATTGGAAATTCTAGGAGGAGCGAGTGCCATGGGCAGGCAGGAGTCAGGAGGTCACTCAGGTAGCCAGGGCCCTATCCCAAGGTAGGGAATCCCAAGTGTCACAAAACTTGTCTAGTCTATCCATATTGATGTAAGCCAACCTCTCATAACTTGCCCTTACATTCCTGCAGCCATTCCGAAATATTAGGTGTAGTATACTTTTTCAGTGTTTAAAAATAGCATTCTGTGCCTTGATATATACTACATGAATATATTGATATAAATTATTATACCAGAGGGGGCAATGAGGGGGGGAGTGGCTGGATTCCAGTCTAACTTGCAGGAGGTATCTTGCCAGGAATTATTTATCTGTTTAATATTGGGTGTGACTTGAGGCTTTTAGGGAGACCAGAAAACAGAATCTCTCTAGAATGATGACCTTTTAAGAGAGACTTTTTTCCATCAAGAACCATCCTGGGGTACTTTCTTTGTTAGTAAACCATAGGGCCTTAAAGGGACACTGTCAACTGGAAGGCTCCGTCTATGGTTCAGTGGACAAGCAGCCAGCCATTTCCACTTCCTGAGCTATATGAGCAGTTCCCCTCAGCCTCCTTCTGAAGCAGCACTTTTTCTCTGCAGCTGGCTGGGGCCTTCCTTAACACCCCCCCACCTTGCTGCTTCTTTTGTTGGACTCTGCGTTTGTTCCTCTGCTTCTGGTTTGTGTATTGCCTCTGGCTGTGTGCTTCCTTTTATTCCTTCTTTGTTTCTTCTGTGTTTTTGTTTTCTTTTTGGGGGATTTGATTCTCAGCTCCTACCATTTGCTTGCTTCTACTGTTTGGCCCTTTTGTAGCTCCAAATACTGCTTTTGCCAGCTCCAAACACTGCTTTTGTTTACTCCCATTGTTATTGTAACCAGTACTTGTGTTTTTACACAAACCTAAGTTGCTTCCCATGCTGAAGGCCTCAATGCTCCCCATGCTATCAAGCCTAATTGTTTTCACCTGATTCAGGCTCCCTCTGACTATTGCTATGCAGTTCCATTGTGTTTTCTCTGCTCCATCTACCTTCCCTGTGGTCATAGCTGTTTTCACAGCATTGTGCTTTTCTCCTTCCATGCTTATAGAATACAACTACTCAAAGCTGATGCTATTCCCTGTTTGTACACTGTTGTTCTACTCTGAGGTCAGCTAAAGCAACTGCTGATGCTGTTAACTAGTTTTAATATCTGCATGTGTTTATTGACCCTTCCATTACCTTCTTGTTTGTCCTACGGTGGGGACTAAGTGTTTGGGGAGTCAAGGTCCCATGTGGCTAATTATTTCTGTTCTAAATCCTGCCTTCGCTGTCGAAAATCCTCAACGTATTTGTCACCTTGATTTGGCTTTTTAAATGCCTGGTTGGCTTGCCCCGCTATCATGCTGCCCCCATTTACATTCCTGTCCCATCATTGCTACTATGTTTTGCAGATCTATGTGTTGGTCTGACTATTCCTGTTGCTTGATGACCAGCTGTATGTGCAGGTCCAATTACTGTTATGCTTCCCTGAACAACTACCCTGCTTTACTGAACTACATCCAGATCAACCCCTGTTTACACCATCATTGCTCACTGCTCCCTGCCGTCTGCCCTCTGCAGGGTCTCAGCACTCAATGCTTATTCAGCTCCTCAGCAGTCCCTGGGTGAGCCAGCCATAGCATTCTGGCATGGCGTTCCCCTGCAGTCGACGGTCTCGCTCTGCACCTAAAGTCCGCAGCTTGGGCATGTGAAGCTTGGGGAAGGGTCCTTCTCACCTGGCCCATAGATGGGAATGTCCTCATTCTGGGTGGATCTTTAGTCATCAACCGTACTGACAGCACCCAAAGTTGTAGAATTTATGACTCTGCCATGAAGGGAGGCTACAGCCCCTGGCAAGGCACCTTCACCGCATTCTCCCTATAACCACCTGTGGTTCACCTGGTTTGTTTTCTGGATCAGTAGGCTGGGTGCGTGCCTAGGGGGGGTCGTTGTTCTCCTCCTCCCGCCTTGGTCGTTGATTGTTGTAGAGTGGTGCTCACAACCCTTCACGGCATTCCTGTTACAAGGATAGAGTGAGAGCTTCTCCCCAAATTGGAATATTTTCCATCCTTATTCTTTGGGGCTTCCAAATTGCAGTAGCAGAGCCGTCACTAATGAAATTATCCCATGCCTGGAGGGAAGACGACCTAGGCCTTGGATCCCCAGAGACTTCCTCCTCAAAGGGTTTTTTTTCTCTCCTCCATGCTGAAGGTCATAATATCTAGTGTAGTATTTTCTAGTGCCATTAGATAGGATCTGCTGTTGGTTGGAGGGGGATGGCGTCCCTTACTTTCTGTTCCTCTCTCCTTAGGAAGTCCCCTCCTCCCCTTTTACAACCCATCAGACTCATGCCATGGCTACCCTGCTATCCTATTATGGGACCAAACTGCCTCATGCTTATTTATTACCATGGCTCACAACTTCTGATTGTTTATATGTTTCTTACTACTTCCTTTTGGGTTGCCCATATGCTTCATACTATTACTTTCTTTTTTGGGGATTCTTCCTAAGGTACCTTTAGCCAAGGGAAGCATCCCACGGCACCTCTAGGGGTGGAACCCTCTAGGAGGGTTCCTTGCCTTGGTACCCCTACAGGGTGGTAATTCCTCTGGAATAGAGAGTGTGAACGACCAAAACCTAAGTGACACAGTTGCACAAGCACAACACTTACTGGCTGTATGGGCCATTGAATTGGAAAGCTCTGCCTGTGGTTCGATGGACAAGCAGTCAGACACTTCCACTTCCTGAGCTATATAAGCAGTTCCCCTCAGCCTCCTTCTGAAGCACTTTTTCTTTGCCTCACCATCCTCCCCTCCTCCTCCAGCGGCAACACCTCTCTCCGGCGGATTCTTCCTAAGATATCTTTAGCCAAGGGAAGCGTCCCATGGCACCTCTAGGGGTGGAACCCTCTAGAGGGTTCCTTGCCTTGGTACCCCTACAGGGTGGCAATTCCTCCAGAATACAGAGTGTGAACTGCTAAAACCTAAGTAACACAGTTGCACAAGCATAACACGTACTGGCTGCATAGGCCATTGAACTCTTTTTATGTCGTATTGTTTTTGGTTGATAACCAACTTTTTATGATTGCTTACCTTCTCTAAACTTCAGTGATGTTGCTCCTTGTTTCATCTGCTTCCTTTCTTAGTAGAACTGAAATGCATGCTAATGCATAGTTGTAAACAACCTTGTTTTATTTCAAATCCTTGAGCTACTGTTACTGCACACTTCCTGAACATTATGAACACCCCTAAATGGTGCAGCCACTCATGGTGCAATAGTCTCTTTTCCTCCCACTGCTTCATGATTGGCTGGACTGTGTTGTGGGTGTTCTCAAGTCTAGGAAATACAGAGTGGAAGTTGATCAAGGAATGTAAACACACATGTTTTGGTGTGGTAACATCAGTATGGTGAGTAGTCTGTTTTTCACTTTTAAAAAGAATCAGAATCAGAGTACTAGCTACATCAGTAATCTCTGCAGAATGTGACCAGTCACAGCATGTTTTTTAAACTAGGGACACTTTGAGGCCTAAGGGGGCTGACAGTGTCCCTTTAATGCATTAGGATACTGTATAGGCATCTTGTCATAACTTAAAATTGGGAAGGGCAAATCATCCTTTATTTTTAGGCTGTTGAAGCTTAGACAGAGAGATATGAGCAGGTTTATCAATCCAGATAAAACTTCTGAGTAAAAAATATATTTTCTTAAAAATAGTTGATAGTATTTGAACAGAAAAATGTTGAAGAAGATAATAAATTTTAGGGGCTATCATCATATTACTTGATTGGATTTCCCCCATAAGGACAGATTCATGTGATTCCATCTTTGGAAGTCTAATTCTAGCTTTTCAAGTAACGAGGAGAAGTTAAGTTGAAGCAAACAATTTTATTAATGTCGGCCAGCAACGTTATGCCTAAGAACTTTATACCATTGGTCGGATTCCTAATTTGATTTCTGAGTAAAATGTTAGTATCTTTTTTGTTACATAGCAAGAGAGCTTGAGATTTTCCAAAATTCATTTTAAAATCAGATAGCCTAGAGAACTAGGGTGGGATATTCAGACTGCACCAGGCTGTGGCGCAAGCCTGGGCGCAGCGCAACTGGGATGTGCCAGGGTACTGACAGGGTGATATTCAACAGAGCTGCGCCATGGCTCAGCACCATTGAATATCACTCTGTGGCCATCCGCATTGTGCATGGCACAGTGGCACTACACCAGCGCAAGTGGTCAGAGAGGGGTAGGGGGATGCGCTAGCGCAAGTGCCATTGCGCTAGGCGCAGCAACTGCGTTATTCAAAAGTGCACGTGCAAATGGGGCCATAATGTATGCAAGGCGCAAATGGGTCCATTTGCATGTCATCATGGCCCCATTTGCATGCAGGTGCACCGATCCCCGGTGACTTGAGCCTGGCGCCCTGCCAGGCTGCCGCTGTCAGGGACCGACGCACTCTGCACAAGCGGCACAGTGCCCCACTGCCCGATCGCGGGCATATGTATTCAAATAATGAGGTCCTATATCCCTAGTGGTCCAGTGGACTGCTTCCAGCCCAATCGCGGGCATGCATATTATAATAATAAAGTCCTATATCCCTGGTGGACTGCTTGCAGCCCGATCGCGGGCAGAAGTATGACAATAAAGATGAAATCCCATCCCTGGTGGTCCAGCGGTACCCCCCACCCTCCCACTGAGCCCTGCCACCCTGCTTCCCCCCCAGTCAGTGGTGGGCGGCAGCTCCCCACCCGCAAGCCGCCTGGCCACCTGCCAACTGACTGTGTACAGTACAGCTGTGCACCCATTGGTCCACAGTGTGGGCCAATGAACATCATTCATACTACACAGTCCAGATATGTGAAGAATTAATTCACATATCTGGACCGTAGTATGGTATGAAACAACGCCCATTGGCCCACACTGTGGACCAATGGGTGTACAGCTGTACTGTATGCAGTCAACAGCCGGCTGCTTATGGTAGAGCGTCACCGCTGATTGGGGGAGCGGGTGGCGGGCCCAGTGGGAGGGTGGGGAGGGGGTACCGCTGGACCACCAGGGATGGGATATCATCTTTATATTTATACTTCTACCCGCGATCGGGCTGCGAGTGGTCCACTGAACCACCAGGGATATAGGACATTTCTGATCCAATACTTGTGCCCGTGATCGGGCTGGATGCGGTCAACTGGACCACCAGGGATATTGGAATATTGGAAAATTATTCATTGAAACATATGCCCACGATCGGGCAGGGGGGCACTACCAAGACGGACGGTGCCGCCGGAGCTGGTGGCCACCCACAGCCGGCAGCCGTGCTGCGCCTGCAATATGGCAGCTCACCTGTGGGTGGCCAGCTGTTGCTCCATTTTTTTATGGATCAACTGTGTACGGCGCAGGTAGGGGTTGCACCTGCATTTGCTCAGCACATCCCGGGTTGAATATCGGGATGTCTGGAGTATGCATGGGCACGCACCCCCCCACACACATGTGCCGCATACATTACTGATGCACTCCGGCACATCGGGATTTGTGCCACGCACATTCCCATTTTGAATATCGCGCTGGGGCACATCAGTGGGTTGCGCATGGCGCACCTGTGTTGCACCATGTGCAACCCTTCTGAATATCCCACCCCTGGTGTATAACTTTTAGAAGGGATGGTATTTAAATTGCTGGGTTCATTATGGGTAATAAGAGGTCACCTGCATAAGCCAGAAAGTTATGCCTTTTGCCCAGTGTTATACCAGAAATATCCACTGAATTTCTCATCTTAATTAGAAGAGGCTCTAAAGCAAGGACACATAAAGGCGGTGATAAGGGGCAACCCTGGCGTGTGCCTCTCGAAACTGGAAATCTATCAGAAGAAAAGCTGTTAACTTTAACCTGTGCTTTCACAATAGTATATAATACCCTAACCCAATGGCAAAAGTAGTTCCCTAGGTTGACTCTGTTCAGTATATAAAGGAGATGGAGATAGTTCCACCCTAGGTGGTCAAAAGCCTTGTTAGCATCCAAAGAGGGTAGTAGAGGTTGTGTCTGAAGATTTCTAGAAGTATATATTAGGTGTACGGCCTTTGTCAAATGATCTGACCTGTGACACCCTGTAATGAAGCCAGCCTGGTCAGAATGAGCCAACCCTTGAATAATCCGGTTCAGTTGATCAGGCAGTACCTTGGCTAATATCTTGCAATCCACGTTTAGTAAAGAGCTAGGGCAGTAATTTTCACAGAGGATTGTATCTTCATCTTTTTTGGGGAGAACAGAAAACTTAGCTACTCTCAAGGATGCAGGAAGGGTGCCTTGTGAATCTGCAAATGAAAAAAAAACAACCTATGTAAGATTGGGGCAAGTTTCTGAATAGTAACTTTATAAAAAATCACAGGTAAGGCCATCTAAACCTGGAGTTTTGCAAGATGGTAAGGACATTGTGGCTTTTATTATTTCTTCCCGAGAGATAGGTTGTTTATTGAGGCTTTGTCTGTTTCTGAAATAGATGGCAGAGATAAATCCATAAAAAAAATCCCCATATGCGGTATTATCAAACGCAATCTCAGATTTGTACAAGTTAGTATAATAACTACCAAAAACATAAGCAATTTGTCTAGTTGTCACAACTGTTTGCTCTTTATCATTCTTTATGCAGACACTTTAGTACTCTGTAATTTTATGTAGGTTATGAGCTAGAAATTTGCCCTGAGCCTCTCCTGACTCCCAATATTGCTGCTTTAGTCTAACAAGCATTTGTCAATGCTGAATATTCATCGTGCGTAGAGATAAGGAAGTGTGTGACAGTGTAGAAGAGCAGGAAGAGTTTTATTGATAAAGAGCAATAAAAAGTTGTATGACAGATATACTGTTCATGAGGTGGTGTGATAAAAGGCTATGTTAAAAATCTGGAGTGAAAATATTGAAAATGACCAAAGTTACACGTGTGCGTAGAAAATTGTGAACGACCGAGTGTAACTTGGTCATTTTTTGGAGTTTTGTCACCACATTTTCAATATGGCCTTTTTGGTACCCCACTTCATGAAGATTGCCACTGTCATTTCGTTCACTTGTGCCAAAAAGTGATTTCGCAGAGCGACCATGCCATTCTGCACCACAGGTGTGAAAACACATTTCAGGCAGGATGCAAAAAAATTATGACTGTACTGTTCATAAGGAAGTGTAAAAAAATTGCAATGCTGAAAATAATAAAAATTGGCAAAGATAAGGGCGTGCGTAGAAACTGCGCAATGCACACTCATAATGCAGGCATTTTGTGGAATTTTTTCACCAAATTTTAAACATAGCCTTTTTGGGATCTCCCCTCTTGAACAGTAGCACCGTGTTTTGTTAATCCATCCCGAAAGTTTATTTTGCACACCGACTGTGCCATTCTGGTCCACAAGTGTGAAAACAGATTTTGGGCAGGATGTAAAAAATGACAGCTGTACTGTTTATATGGAGATGTGAAAAAATGGCAATGATGAAAATCTGGAGTGAAAATATAAAAAATTAGCGTAGTTACGAGCGTGCATAGAAACTGTCCAATGCACACTGGTAATGCAGGCATTTTTTGGAATTTTTCCACCAAATTTGCAACATGGGCTTTTTGGGACCCCACCTCATGAACAGTGGCACTGTCGTTTCAGTAATCAGTCCTGAAAGGTGATTCCACACAGTGACCGTGAAATCACCTTTCGGGACCGAGAAACAAAATGACACTGACATGTTCATGAGTTGGGGTTCCAAGAACCCCATGTTGAAAATTTGGGCCAAAATTCCTGAAAATGGCTGAGATATCAACCTAAGTTGAACCCCCCCTGAGTCACATTATACAGGTTTACCTGATCCCTCAGTTCCTAGTTTGGCTTTGAAGAGTGCAGATGTATCCTGGGCCAGTGAAGATCACGGCTCCTGACCTCCAGAGGGTAAGTATGGGTGAGGGGAGGTGTGGGGGAGGTGGTGCTGAGAGGAGGGCTGAGGTGGGGAGGGGGACTGGGGAGACGGCGCTGGAAGGTTTCTTTTTACAGGTAAAATTAAAAAAGACATCGGTGGGCCGTTTTTCTATTTTACAGGATTTTTGGCATTTAAGCACACTGGGCTGGGCTCCCAGTGTGCCACAATAGTGTGTGTGTGTGGGGGGGGGGCATGCCATTGCTGACTCAGGAATTGGGCACCCCATTGTCGGCTAACAATATAGATGGGGGGGTGCATCCGACATCGGGAGTGGGCATCACAATGTCGGAAAGGGAAATTGTTTAACCAGAAAAGACACAGTAAGAGGGGAAGTGCCGACACAGGGATTGGGTACCCCAATGTCGGCAAGGGGTACAGACAGGTTGAGGGCCACTTCCAACACCAGAAGTAGGTATCCCAGTGTCGGAAAGGGGAAATAGTTTAACCAGGAAAGACACACTAAGGGGCTGCAGGGAACGGGCAAATTGTTTAACCAGGAAAGACACACTGAGCTGCAGCTGAAGGGCTCACATTTCAAAGGACAGAGCCGTGCGCAGCATCAGCTCTGTCCTTTGCAATGTTTGCTGAGATCGGCCCCCTCAGCAAACCAGTGTCACCAGGACACTGCCTGCTGATTTGGCGGCCACAGACCGGCCCCTGCAGCACTGCTGGTCATTGGGCTGTCACCCCTCACACCCCTGTTTATCAACTCTCATATCAACAAGTTTGTTCGGGCTTGCGTGCTCGACGAACTTAAAAAGGGTGTATTCAGCCTTTTGATTAAGGATAGTGGGTAAGGGGCAACAGACTTCCTGGAAAACATAAACTGAACTTACAAACTTAAATGGGCAGACTGGGTGGGCCATAGGCCCTTATCTGCTGACACTGTCTATGTATCTATGTATTGCAGATATAATGCCAATTATCTCATGATGTAATTCTGATTAGATTTTTTTTTTGAGTTAGCATATAGATTCCTTATTCTTCAGTATGTCTTCTAGTTTAGATTGCTCAGCTTCTTTAAGTTTATTTTTAAAGCTTGAATAGGAAATTATTCTCCCCCAATATAGGCCTTGAATGAGTCCCAAAGTGTGTCATCGGAAACATTTCCTGTGTCATTAAAATCAAAAAAGTTTTTAATCTCTGACTCTATCAATTTAAGAAAGTTAGAATCTCTACGTACACTGCTAATAAATCTCCAAATTTTATCTGGGGGAGAGAGGTCCTCAAAAGAAATTCCAGCAGAAATGGGAGTATGATCTGAAATAATGATGTTACCAATATTACAGGTTGCAGGGTTAGGGAGTAGAGATTTGGACAAAAAATGAAGTCAAGACAGCTATATGTGCTACGCCTAGAGGACCTGAAGGTATAATCCCTGTGGGGGATATTCAGAGCAGTTGCGCATGGCGCAACTGAGTTGCACTGGTGCAGCTGCGGACTTGCGCAGCCAAGCGACATTCAAACACCGCTGCTGTTCAGCGCAAGTCCCACTGCGCCATGGCAGAAATGTAATGTATGCAGCGCAAGTGCAGGGGACGTTCCCATGAATATGTGGTGCAATGGTATATTCAATCAGAAATCATGGCACAAGTCAGGAGCAAACCACAAGATGTGACGGCCAGACTTGAGCCTGTAAATCCTGGCTCAAACACACAGTCAGCGGATGTGCAATCCTGTGCCAAACTTCATAGAGAGATGGACGGCTCACCATTTGTGATGGAGGCGGTAATGAGGGGTATGAGGAGGCAGGAGGAACACCAGCGTGGCCAACAAAGGGCCCGGCGGTGGTATGCCTGACACAGGTGGTACCGTGCCCATATCACATTCAAGAACTATAATGATACAGAGATAGTGGGCTGGTACCACCTGAAAAGAGCAACTCTGAGGCAGCCCTGTGAGCTGTGCAGTGAGGAGATGCAGGCACCCACCAGATGTAGTCATGCCATGTCCGTGGAGACTAAGGTAAGGTAAAATTTATTTATATAAGGAGCCCTTCCTGAGCTCAGGGCGCCTTTACAAAATTCCAACATAACAATATTAAAATCCATAATAATTAAAACACCTTTAAACATAGCAGACATTGTATTTCCAGGAATGCTTGTTTGAATAAGAAAGTTTTCAAGGCTTTTTAACCCTTCTACAGTCAGGCTATCACATATCTGACAAGGTAAAGAATTCCACAGGGTAGGTGCCATAAAGGCAAAAGTTCTTCCACCAGATGTTTTCAAGGTTACCCTGGGAATCTCTAGCAATCCCTCACCAGAAGATTGGAGGGAGCGGGAGGGACAGTAAGAAACCAGGAGTTCTTTCAGGTAGTGGGGTCCCAACCTGTGTAGGGCCTTATAGGTCAGCAATGTGACCTTGAAGGTGATACGCCACTGTACAGGCAGCCAGTGCAGTTCGCGCAGCACAGGTGTTATATGACTGGATCTAGGGCATCCAGTCAACAACCTGGCTGCCACATTCTTCACCAGCTGCAAGCAGCGGATATCCACCCCCAGCAGCCCTAGATAAAGGGCATTGCAGTAATCAAGATGACTGGCAACCAAGGCGTGGATCAGGATAGGAAGATCTTCAAGTGGGACCAGGTGTTTCACCCGAGCTATATTCCTTAGATGGAAAAAGGATAATTTGACTACAGCCGACACCTGTGCCCTCAGGGTCAGGCCCTCATCAAACATAACACCAATGTTATGCTCCTGGCCAGATGCCATAAGCGGGGTCCCCCTCAGAAATAAACCTGAGGGTTTCCCCTCCCATGAGCTTAACATCCTCACCCCTAGCTCCACCACCAATACCTCTGTTTTACCAGAGTTCAACCTAAGCCAACTGGTACTCATCTAGTTCTGTATCTCCAGCAGGCAGTTGTTAAATGCTGTGATTGAATCAGACTCCTGCCTGGGCACAAAAGGCATGTAGAGCTGAGAGTCTTCAGCATAGCAATGAAAACTCAGCCCATACGATCTTATAATGTCCCCCAATGGGAGCATATACACTGCAAATAACATGAGGGATAACACCGAACCCTGTGGCACCCCACAGGGCAGGCAGTGAGTGGTGACCACTGTGATGTGCTTGCTTGCCATGGGCACCTTCCAAAGACCAACAGGGGATACCACGGGCATCACCCAGTCAGCCATGTCTTGCCTCCTCACACAGAGTTCCTCAATGCTCTGCTGCCATGTGCTTCGGAGTACATACATTTCCCCAGCACACAAGCAGAGCATACAGCAAACATGCAGGACTTCCACAGGGTGGCACGTATGCCAGTCATGATCAGGGCCATAGACGGCACCCACATGGGCATCCGCACATCACCTGGGCCCGAGGGGCCAGTATACATCAATAGGAAAGATTATCCATCGATCAACTGCCACCAGGGAGGCGGGACCCGTGCCTGGCAGTGGAGGCCAGGTGGCATCGAGACACATTTGTACAGGAGCATTATTTAGAGTGCAGGTAAGTGCACTGACACACGTGCATGGAACACACGGACCAGCACACCACACACGGGCCTGTACATGCACAGCGGGATGCATGCAGGGAATGGGGTGCATTGCGGGCATGGTGGACACAATGGCACACAGACACACACGCGCACACACACACACACAGCACAGGCATGCGCAAACACACACACACACACACACAGGCTGAGGAACATGGCATGGATCAGAAGCATGACACCGGTGCACAGGCACAACCAGCACGGAACTGTCCTCATCACACCCATGCCACACATCCCAGCAGCCTGGACAGCACACATGGGGGGCATGTGCCACAACACACATGTGCACCACCACATACATGCTGCACCACCACCGCCGCCCATGTGTGCATGGGTCAGCAGCAGCAGACAGCAGGTCAGGGCAGCACACACTTCAGGCCAACTGTGTGGTTCCTTGGCCACAAGGATGGCTGCGCTGGGACCGATCAGCTGCCACAGGCTGCGCATCAGCCACGGGGGGGTGTCCAACACCCCCCAAGGGGTTGAGGTCCTGGACTGTGACCGTGTCCACGCAGGGATGTCGAGGTGGCCAAACAGGCTAGCACCAGGGATGCACGGGATGCCAACATCGGAGCCCGGTGTCTGCTGTGAGGGGGTCATCAGACGCCAGGACTGTGTGGTGAACAGAACACTGCGGGGGGTTCTCTGCACACAGCCGAGCCCAGTGGCTGCCACTGACGCAAGCCCGGCTACAATGGTACTGGTCATGCGATCCAATGATGTGGTCGTGGCCTCTTGCATCTGCTGGAGCTCATCAATGAGCCGTGCAGTGCCCCTGTCCTGCTGCTCAGCCAGCTGACCCACCTCCACCAGCAGTGCATGCACCTCTGTAGTAAGCAGCGCCTGGTTCTCAACAGATGCCCACAGCAACCAGGTGTGCTCAGCCAGCCATTCAGTATCCTGCACCTCCTGGGCTGGATGCCGGGCTGCTGAGGGTGAGACAGCACACTGCCCAATGTCCCACTCTGGTGGACGCTGCACAGGGGGCCATACTGGGGGTACAGTGTCCTCAAGCACAATGGTGGTGAACCCTGCATCACACTTCCCGGTGATACCTGAATACTGCTGCCACTGCCCAACCCATCTGCTGGGCAGTGCCCTATGCCGCCGCAGCTGCAACAACACCACCACCCACGCCGGACATGGCAGGTGCACCACACACCACCATGCCAGCAGGGATGAGTGGTAGCTGTGCAGCCGCTGGCACAGCGCTCAGCCCTGATGTTGCCTGTGATACTCCCAGGGGCGTGCCAGGCACCACAGCCCCTTCGCTGTCCAGGATCAGTTTTAGGTCATCATCGGAGATGGACCCAGCATGCAGCTAAGTCTCGGCACACAGCACTGGCATGCAGGCATCCTGCAAGAACTCAGCCAGGGCATCGTCTGACCCCAGGCCAAGAACATCCACCTGCTCCACACAGCCGAGCCATGGCCCATCCTGCTCTGGATGCTGGTGGAGGTGGATGGTATGGCATCCATGGCCGTGGCTGCCTCTGCTCCGTCCTCCCCATGGAGGCATGATGGTGCTGCAAGAAAGAAACAGAGAGTTAGTGGAGCTGTATCATCCATGTGCCTCCCCCCCATGTGCATGCCACCATTGCCGCTGGCCAACATGGTGCCATGCATGGCTGGCATGCAGCACGGCAGCAGGCACACCTGCATGTCCATCCCACACCTGCCAGACATGTTTGTTGAGTGCATACTTACCATGCAGTGAGGGGCTGCCACAAGTCTAGAAGCCACCACAAGGCACACCCTCCACTGCCATGTGGCTGATGGTGGCTGCCACCAGCTCCTCTGTGGGCGACAGTGTTGGGGCGGTGGACAGGCCACCGCCAATCACGCTGCCAGATGCCTGTATGGCCGCCACCTTCTCCTTGATCCTTCTCTTGTCCGTACCTACCTCCTTATGGCACTCCTGCGCAGTGTGCTGGTGCCCGTCGTGCGTGTTCACATACCTTGCCACCTCCTCCCACCCTGCCGACCTCTCTTGAGGTGTGCCTATGGCACCACTGAGCAGGTCTCCCTGTCCAGGTAGGCCTCGAACAGGGCATTCTGCTCCTCTGTTGTGAAGTTGGGCCTGTGTTTGCATGCAGGCCCACACTCCTCCTCTCCATCATTGCCCGACATGTCGCTACCTATGAACAAGGACAGCACAGTGGGTTAGTGTCAGCACAGCCCATAGCATTCTCCTGTAGCAGTGTTGTATTAGGCCTCTGTTTCGCTGTGTTTGTATCCACTTACCTAACAGGTTGCAATACCGGTCTGTGACCTGTGCTGTTCGTTGGTGCTTATATGGCGCATCACATGCAAATGAGCTTGTGCGCAACAGTAATGATATGCTAATGCACCCTACTGTGCTGCACATTAGCTGATGAGGTGATTTGTATACGACGGCTGAATATCGCATAAATGCACCATGCGCAATTGAGTTGTGCTGTAGCAACCCCTGTTGCACAAGTGCGGCGCATGTGCAGTGCATGTGCCTGAGATGTGTACACACTGTACCACATGCCTATAGTGCGACTGATGTGCCTTTGTGCGATACTGTGCCATTGTGCATGCGGCGTTGGGGGACCATCACGCATTCACGCACCTCATGGCACTGTCTCCTACTGCACAGCTGTGCACTATGCACATACTGGGCATGTGTGCAATGCCATGCAGGGTCACGCCTGTGCCCTCCGGGTCATGTACGTGACCTCATGCACCTGCCAGTCAGTGGTGTTGTGTGAATGTGTGTTATTGCGTTATGCACCCACATTGCGCACTGAGATCGTGAATCCCCATGTTGTGCGATTGCATCCTGCTGTTCACGATCGCGCATCCTACACGTCTGGCCCCACTTGTGGTTTTGGCACCCATTTCCCTAGCATCCATTGCAAGACATGGTCAGAGACAGGGCATAGGGGAGAAGTAGAAGAGCCACAAACTGGTCTGACATGGAGGTGATCAACCTCATGGCCATTGTACAACCTTTTGAGGAGCAGCTCTATGGACTGGTGCCCCGCCAACAGCCATGGAGTGAGTTGTGGTAGCGGGTGGCCAGGGATCTGAAGAGGCAGACAGGGGTGACCAGGACCCCGGAGCAGTGTCGCCACAAGTTTGGGGACCTGAGGTAGAGGGACCCAGACAGGCTGCGGAGGCTGCAGGTGCGAGTGCAGCGCGGGGCGATGCTACAGCCAGGTAGGTATGCGCAGGTGGCAGGCATGCTCAGGTGCTCTACTGTGGTGGGTGTACAGCTGCGCGGCATGGTCCACTGCTGGGATTTGTCACGGTCCTGGTGGTCACTGTGCATCATGCATGGCTGCTGCACAGGTTGCAGTCGTGCAGGCACGGGGGCCACTGGATGGATGGGGACACGTCCTGCACCATGCGGGCTGTGTGGTGGCAGGGGGCTGTCCATACATGCTTGTGTACTCATGTCCTCCTCTCTTCTTTCCTTCCACAGGGCCAGAGGATTGCAGGTGGGCCCGGGCAGCCACAGCAGGGGCCCAGGCCCCTGTTAGGGCATAGCCAGCAGCAGCAGCTGGATGGTGCCAGGCAGGTAGGCTTGATCACATTGCTGTTACGTGTCTCTGTGGGATAACAGTGGGGACAGTGTCCAGCCATGGTTGCTCTAGCCTTGTGTCTGCACAGCTGTGGTTGGTGCACTGTCCATTCTGCCTGGCAGTGTCGCATGTACTTTGGTGGCCTCGTGCTGGCGGGGGGGGCATGTGCGCACAGCTGCCACCATGTGTGCTGTGACAGTGCTGTCACTCTGTGCCATGTGCCTATGCTCGTGCGTACATGCACACACTGTGCTACACTGTCTGCCTGTCTTCACCATTGTGGTGTGCTGTGTGGATGGCTGGTGTGGCCCTCCAGGCATGGGGCCATTGTAGCCCCTCCAGTGCTGTGTGCCCCCACTCCCCACTGCACGCTGTGGGTGGGCCAGGGTTCTTTGGGGCATGACACTGCTTGCCTGTCCTGTCCCTTCTCCTAGGTGGACCCAGGATGGCAGTGCAGAGGGGAGCATGGGAGCTGTTCCTGGCCATGTACCAGATGCTGACCTTTCAGAGGAAGATACTTCTCATCCAGCGGAAGCAGTTGCGGGAGACTGCCGCATTGAGGAGGGACATTGAGCGGGTGGAGCTGGCGGCCAGGGGGCATTGAGAGGCCCCAGTTCTATATAGCCCCCTTCACCCTCTACTACCCTGTTTTCCTGCAGTCCCACATCCCATTGCATAGCCCGTTTTCTGTCCTCATCCTACTCTCACCCTCACCCATCCCTGCCCCTGTTATTTGTTTGTACTGTTCCGTATTTTGTTATAAAGCTTTATTCTGCTACATCTCTGTGTCCGTGTTTGCTTTGCAGGTGGCATGTGGAGCCATGCTGCAGTTGTCTGTTCTGCTGTATGTTGCCGTGTCTTTGGGGCCCCTTCACCATTGCCCCTGTGATCACTGGGTGGGTGGGCCTTGTCCCTTTCCTGTGCGTGGCCCTGTGTCATGTGTCCCATGGTGGCCTTTGTCTGTCCCTGCACCTTATGCATCTGTCTGCCTGGCCTGCCATTTGCTTGTGGGGCTGCACATATCCACTGTGGGCAGTGCTGCGGTGCCCCTCCCCACTGTAACTGGTGCTCTGTGTGGCCCTGTGTGGCCTGTGCCTCACTCACCCCGGTCACCTGCTCTGTGTCTGCATTGTCACCTGGCACCGTGTCCACGGCACCCTGCGGCCCTGCCTGGTGGGCATCTGTTGCATGGCCCTGCCCTTGGCATGACTGTGGTGGCAGGGTTTTGGATGGTTGCTTCTTCCATGGTTGGTGAACTGGGGTTGCCTGTGCAGCATCCCTTGATGCCCTTTGTTCCCTCCAGGTCAATGCTTCTGTGTACCCGTGTGTGCCCTGCTGGTGGGGTCCTGTGCCCCTTCCCCTGTGCTTCTTTGTATATTTGTTCCTGCAGCCTGTTGCTCTTGCCCTGCTCACTGGGTTTATGCTCAGGTCTGCTCCGCGCATCCATGGTTGAGACGGTGCATCTATGGTTGGGCCGTGGCGCATCTTTGACATATTCAGCCAACTTGCGCAGGAGCATTTCAGGGAGCGCATCTTCTGAATATGGCTCTTGTTTTGCCATGGCACATCTGATTTGTGCTGTGCCGGACTTGCGCCGGCATTGGGCATATTTCTGAATATCCCCCCCCCACGTCTGTAGCATGGGTAAGCCTCCAGGTATCCAGGTATCCACCAAACCAAATTCATCACAGAATTTTTTTTACATGCCTTAGAAGAAAACTTTTGATCACTGAAAGATTTGTTATTTCTGTTGATACTGTGTTTGTATTAGAAGTAATACTAACAAGGGAAGAGAAACAAGCATTTGTCAATGCCGAATGTTGCTTGCCTCTATGTGCTGTTTAGGTATTTGGAAGTCATTGGAGTGAAAATATTGAAATTAGCGAACTTCTGACGTACACAAGAACTCATAAAACATGCTAAATAAAACAGTCATTTTGGAATTTTTTCACCAAATTTTCAACATAGCCATTTTAAGACCTCTGCTCATGAACAATGTCACTGTGATTTTCTTAATGTGTCCCATACATTGATTTCGCACACCGACTGCGCCATTGTGCGCTACATGGGCGGAAGCACGTTTTGGGCAAGATGTGAAAAATGACAGCTGCACTGCTCATAAGGAGGTGTGGTAAAATGGCAATGTTTAAAATCTGGAGTGAAAATATTGAAAATTTGCATACTTACGAGCGTGCGTAGGAACTGCGCAATGAACACTCGTAAAACAGTCATTTTTAGGAATTTTTTCACCACATTTTCAACATAGCCATTTTAAGATCTCTGCTAATGGACAGTGTCACTGTGATTTTCTTAATGTGTCCCATACAGTGATTTTGCACACCAATTGCGCCATTGCGCGCTACATGGGCGGAAACACGTTTTGGGCAAGATGTGAAAAATGACAGCTGTACTGCTCATAAGGAGGTGTGGTAAAATGGCAATGTGGAAAATCTGGAGTGAAAATATTGAAAATTCACAAACTTACAAGCGTGCGTAGGAACTGCGCAACGCATGCTCGTAACAGTCATTTTTAGGAATTTTTTCACCAAATTTTCAACATAGTCATTTTAAGATCTCTGCTAATGGACAGTGTCACTGTGATTTTCTTAATGTGTCCCATACAGTGATTTCGCACACCGATTGCGCCATTGCGCGCTACATGGGCGGAAACACGTTTTGGGCAAGATGTGAAAAATGACAGCTGTACTGCTCATAAGGAGGTGTGGTAAATGGCAATGTTGAAATCTGGAAGTGAAAATATTGGTCAGCGAACTTCTGAGCATCTGCGTAGGAACTGCATATGCTGCCTTCAATAAAACAGTCATTTTAGGAATTTTGTCGCAAATTTTCAACATAGGCTTTTTGAGAGCCCACCTTATGAACACTGGCAGTGTCGTTTCGTTAATAGGTGCAGAAAGGTGATTTTGTGCAGTGACTGCGAAATCACCCTTCGGGCCCGAGTAACGCCATGACATTGCAAGAATTCATGAGGAGGGGTCCCAAAAACCCCATGTTGAAAATTTTGGGCCAAAATTCCCAAAAATGCCTGAGATATGCAACAAAGTTGAAAAAACCCTATCTATCCCATTATACAGCTTACCGGCATTTCCTCAGTTCAGCGGTCGGCTTTGAAGAGTGCAGGCGTGTTCGGTCCCCGATGATCGTTGCACCGGGCTCCGGTAAGTATGGGGTGGGGGCTGGGAAGGCAGGGTGTGCAGTGGGTGGGTGCGGGTTGTAGGAGGGGCATGGAGACTACGAGGACCATTTTTTATTCACAGGTTTTGTTTTTTAGAAGGCAGCGCGGGGCGTTGCCACGCTGGGGTGGGCTCCCAGCGTGGCAACGCAAGCTGTTTGGGGATGTGGAGCCGACGGATTGGGCACCCTGTCGGCCAAAACAAGATTTGTCATGCTGGGGTGGGCTCCCAGCGTGGCACCGGAAAAGCTTTTGGGGGCATGCAGCCTTGGAGCCGGCGGGGATTGGGCACCCCTGTCGGCTATAACAGTTGTTGCCACGCTGAGGTGGGCTCCCAGCGTGGCACCTGGACAGCTGTTGGGACGTGAGCCGACGGGATTGGGCACCCCGCCGGCCATACAGTGTATGCATGAGGGATCATCAGCACGCAATATGCGTGCTTGCACGTGTGTGTGCAAGGGGGGGAGAGCTCTGCTCACTGAAGCGGAGCTCTCCCTTTCAACTGTATGCCACTGCATTTTGGAGCTGTCATAGATAGCTGCAGCACTCATTGGGGAACTGGGGCTGCGCCTGCAAACACACTGACTGCATTGGAAGAGGGGCTGACACACCTCCGAAAACTCAGATGATGGCACTGTGTTTCTTGCACATGCGTGCAAGCAACATAAAAAGAGGATTGGTTTGTGTTAGGAGCATATACACAGAAAAAGGTGATGTCCCTGCCATCAGTTTTGACTTTAACTAAAATAAATCTATCCTCTGGGTCGTCTTCTTGTGGAATCAATAAAGCCATTCAAATTCCTATGGAAAAGAATGCATATTCCTGTACTCTTAGACTTCAAAGGGTTACAATATACCTGTCCAACTCAGTATTTTTTTAAGTTTCATAGTCTCCTCTAGAGAGAGAGAGAGAGAGGTATGCTTCTTGTCGGAAATCGACATCTGTTTTAGAAATGTAAGATAGGACAGTAGCTTAATTCTTTTAACTTTACTAGACTATGACATCCTTTAATGTTCCAGGACACCATTTTAAGAATGTTACCCCCACCAGACACATTGGAAGCTGAGTGATAAATCAGTATTAGTTACCTAAATAAAAGTAAACAGAACAAGCCAAAGTGGTGAAACTGAAGCTACTCAGGAAAGTAATACGTAGAACTGTAAAAATACTTTCTTATCATCACAAGAAAAGGATCTAAAATATAAACGTAGTGTAAACAACTACCTAAATTGTTAGTAAAAAATCTTATAATATAGCTATCAAAATTGAACAAAAATAGTGTAATGAGTAAAACAGAAGACATAAAACTTTACTCGAAAGAGAAAAAAAAGAGAACTGACAACTAAGTAAAGTAAATGCAGTGGATGGTAAGTCACAGAATCGCATTGTGTGAGAAAAAACAAAACTTTACAAATGGTTCTTTCTCTTGGTTGAGCATGATCTGTGCTGTACTACCCTGGTATGTAGAATTGTGGGTCACAGCTCCAAACAAGAAAGGATAAGGTTACTGTTTGCATTAACAGCCCATTAAACTTGCTTGGTATAGGCATCAGGAATGAGATCCGTAGGCATGGGAAACTGAAATAAATTATATTAATTAAAATAAAAGTTTAAGTAATTAAATATATGTCTCAGTATGTCTAACTCCAGGGGTGTGGGTAAAGGAAGAAGGAGGGTCTGAGAGCAAAGAAACAAAGACCATGTGCTGAATCATATGGGCTCCTCCTTTTATTGTCTCTGAATGAGCTAGAACAGGGGTTCTCAAATGGTGAGGCCAGCCTCCCTGGTGAGGCCCCAACCTGTTCCAAGGGAGGCTCAAGCAGGTCTGAAAAAGTACTGTATTTAAATTTTGAGTTTTATATATTTTGTGTGAAGAGATTAAGCAAACTAAAAGAGGATAATAGTAGATTAATTTTATGTATTTATTTACTAATAGGTGACAAGGGGAGTGAATGAGCCAAGGCTCATTTCAAGTTATACCAGGGAAGGGTAGGGCGTGAATATATTTCAAAACTAACTGCAAAACAATCAAGAAATACACAGTGAACAATAATGTAAATAAATGTGAACAATAAACTAATAATGAGTGGTTAATCAATTTGTAGACTGATGGCAGAACAACCCAAATACAAGGGTTGAGCATAGAAGAGCTAAGAGCAATAGCAGGAAGAAGCAAAGCAATCTGCAAGAAGTTGCTTAGGAACAGGGATGGAGGGGGAGAGGCAAGTATGTGGGAAGGTTATTTCACATATAGAGAGGAAACAGAGAAAGTAGTCTGACCCATGAAGGTACTGCAACAAGGAGTGACAATGGTTCAAGAATGAAAATAGCAGAGCAAGTAGGCTGGACTTGGGGGAGAGTAACAATAAACTGAATAATATTTGTTTATTTTCTTTATTTGTTATTCAGATAACACCTTTGAGCACAGGGGTTCTTTTTCAAAGGTTCCACATCAGTATAAGATAAAGAACTGAATGTGAGCCAAGTACTCAAAGGGGGTTGCAATTTATTCATGGTGTACTGTGCAGAGTACAGTATGTTATTTTTTTTGGGGGGAGGCCCAAGATTATTTCAGATTTTGGGGGAGGCTCAAAATCTTTTCCAGGGATTTGGGGAGGCTCACTGTGACAAAGTTTGAGAACTATTGAGCTAGAATATATTGTGATACAATCAGCCACTGTGAAATACTAATTCAAGCTCAGGTGATGCAATAAATGAAGCTTTGAGCCATCACAGCTACCTGTGATCCACAATGAATCCAAAGACTCCCGTTATTCTGCCATGTGTTAGACCCCCAGTCAAATTACCTCTCAGATGCCTGCATCTGTTCCACAACGACCCCAGCCTCTTCCTTACACCCTCCCTGCCTGCACAACTAGTTCTTGAGCCCCCTACCTATCCCAGCTCTAAATCTCACCCTCCCCTACCGTCCCTTTCAGTATACACCTCCAGCAGTGTATCCATTTGCTCCTAATATTTCCCATCATCAGATCCTCCCCCCCATACTGGCTGCATACTCCCCCCAACGCACGTCTCGCACCTCAATACACCGAGGGCTTCTAAAGGACTATGTATGCCACTTCATTTGTTGCATCCATCTCAGCTAGACCCTATGTTGCTCTATAACACCCTTATTGTACAGGAACATTAATCCAGGTGTATTGTTGTATCTGGTGTAATCCTTTGGTGACCTGCCCTCTACTGTTTGTTACACCCTGAATCAAAATGTATTTTTTCTTCTTTTTATATACTGTCTACTGCAGGCCTCCATGCACTGTTGTACACTTGCTTTTACTGTCTATCTCGTTGTGTATAAATGTATCATTATTGACTTGTGTAATGCCAGGTCCACCTTGTAAATGAGCTTGCTCAATGCGATTGCCTGGATAAATAAAGAATTTGATTGATTGATTGATTGATTGCAAGTACACCATTCTGCATTGCTATGCTTATATGATGGGATTTACCTTGCAAGGAGCCTATTTCCGAGTTTGTAACTGCACCACCAAAGGAAGAGAGAGAGAAAGAGGGGAAAAGACAAAAAGGAACATGTAGGCATCAATTGAGACACTAATATATTGAGTTACTGAGAGGAAAGACCTGTCAAATAAGCGAATCGGCTAAACAGATATACATGCTATGATGCCTCTTTGGGGATTATTGTAGTTACGCACATGTTAATTACATCTTCATATTACATGTTATATGGAAACCATCTGCTGCCAGGTAAGCAATAATACCCAACAGGGTGGGCGGTATTGGGCAATACTGGACTGTCCAGGGGTGTAATGAGACCCAACGCCACAGGCAGAGGGCCTTATAGCCCCTGGAAGGTCTGGTATTGCCCAATACCACCCACCCCGAGGGTATTACTGCAGTTAGAAAAAGTTTTGTGTATCAAAGTTTAGGTACAGCATTTGAAAAAAAAATCAGTGCAATTTAATAGAAAAGTATGTTTATTGTAAAGCAAGCCCTCAACTGGCACAATTGCCAATAATTGCCAGTAGAGGGTGCTGCCGTTGTATTGTACTTGTTTTCTTACTGTGGTCATCACCACAACCGTCCTCCCCCAACATTAGTGTTAGTGGCTGATTGCTTTTAAACCGATGCCAGTGGGTCTCATTATTTCTTTCCCACTGCAATTTGTGCCTGGTTGCTTTTAAACCAGTGCCAGTAGCCAGTAGGTCACATTATTTCTTGCTCACTACAATTTGTGTCTCATTGTTGAGTTTCCACCCCCTCACGTTAGCTGTACTGTACCTTCCGGGCTGGGTCAGGACAGGTAGCACGAAGGCCACTGCACTATGAAGCTGCTCAGGAGGGATGGAAGATCAAGAACAGAACTCCGATGGAGGTTGAGTGAGCAGGTATAGGAAAAGAAAAGTAACTTCCCAGAGTCAGGTAGATCCCTGGATTATTTATTAGTTTTGCTGTGCTGTTTTGAACAGGGGTAAACAGCAGGGCTATCATTTCAAGAGTGTGGGGATTGGGAGAATCAGGTCGAGGATTGGTGGCGACAGTTTTTGAAGTTTCACTCCTTGGAGCAACTTCACTACTCCCCCACAGCCAACTACCAATATCTCTTTCAGAATGGGGAGCTTAATTCTGATACTCCTTTCACTATCAGCCATAGGGTTCCACAAAGAAGATGTCCATGTCATACAATTTAGAGTGATCCATCTGCCCAGTCTCTCTGAACCATCCCCTTTGGCTGACACTCAAATCCTCATATATGCTCTACCATTGCTGCATCGACTACAGTGGTATAATCACTATAAAGAGACACATACCACCACACATGTATTTCAGCCAAGGCTCCACTGCTGGATATATAGATCCCCCCTAAGCCTAGTTGTCAAACTGTTACTTGGTATACCGACACACTTCCTTAAAACCACAGGGAGCACCCCCAAAAAAGAGTGGCAACAGAATAAAAGAAGGAGGACCAAAGACAGCCCCCTCTCCCTATCACTGGCAGCCCTCATGAAATTACTGATCTTTCTATTGCTCTGTATTGGTAATGTGGAAATCAACCCTGGACCTCTTGAAAGTATCACCTCTCCATCAGACCTAACCTCAATTAGAGGCCTCAGTTTCCTGCATATTAATGTATGCAGTCTGTTGAAAAAATTTACGTTGATACAAGCCTGGGTTGCCCATACCTTGCCAGACTTTCTTGTGGTAACTGAGACATGGCTCAAACCCACCACAGCGGACAGGGATGTTAACCTACCTAACTATCAGCTATTCAGAGCTGATCGCCAAACAAGGGAGGTGGAGTAGCCATATATGCAAAGCTGGTATAGCTGTATCCTGTACTGCTGCAACATCTATGCCCAAGGAGTTTGAATGCCTATCTCTAAAGTCTCTCTCCCAATACAGCAGCTTTTCAACTAATTGGATGCTACAGACCCCCCACTGCTGAACACAAGCTCTTATCCCACCTGGGGAACCTGGTCAAGCCCAGCACTGAAGAAGTCATTATTCTAGGTGACCTGAATTTCAACTGGCTCACCCAGGCAGCTACACCGCTGGTATCATTCTGTGACACCTATGGGCTCACACAATTAATGAACCAACAAGAATAAATGCAAGGAATAGTAGTAACAGCACACTACTTGATATCATGCTAGTGAGAAACCACATCTATTCACACACGCTGGAGTGCTCTTGTATGATATAAGTGATCACTGCCCCATCGCAGGGGTAAGATCCACCAGCATAACAACAAATCCTGCAAAATTCCTCATGAGGAGATCCAAGAAAAACATCAATATTGAAGGATATCTGCATGATCTAGCTTACTCTCCACACTGGCAAAAGTTTTATCTTGCACATTCTGTAGAAAAAGCTCAGCAGGTGCTAAATAGCATTATAATATAAAGACCTTAACACCCATGCCCCAATCTCTAGTATCCGAATAAAAAACAAATCCTGTCACTGGTTTTCAGCTGACCTCAAAGCTGTACTGCTGGAGAGAGACAAACTCTGGAAAGTGGCAAGAAAAACTAAGAATGCAAAAGACTGGATGATTTTTAGGAAAGCCAGGAATAGATGCACCAGGAAAGTTAGGGATGCAAAGGCTGCCTTCTACCTGGCCGAGCTCGACTCCTCCTACCATAATCCTGCTAGGTTTTGGGGCACCATCAAGGGTATGATGGGACAGGGCACTAACAACCCCCTTCCAACTCAACTACACAATAGTTATGGCCCTATCACTGGCAAAATGGAAATCCTGGATGCATTCAACAACCACTTCACAACAGCTGGCCTTGCCTTTGACACCTCCCCAGCTAACCTGCTGAGGGACCAATTAAGCTCCCACTACATTGGTGATCAAAGAGTTGACTCTTCCTTTAGCCTCAAACCTATACTGTTGAAACAAGTTGAGGATCTATTATGGCATCTGGATACCAAAAAAAGTGTAGGAGCAGACTCTCTGGACCCCTTCTTTCTAAAGATTGCGTGCCATGTACTTGCAGTCCCCCTAACACACCTCTTTAACCTTTCCCTAAACTCTGGCTCTATTCCCACACTGTGGAAGACAGCCCAAGTGATCCCCCTTCTGAAATCAGGGGACCCTATGGATCTTAATAATTACAGGTCCATTTCCATTCTACCTGTGCTATCCAAGATGCTGGAGAAATTAGTGAGTAATCAGCTAAGGGAATATCTTGACAATGCTAACCTATTAAATCCAGCTCAATCTGGATTCAGGGCCAAACATAGGACTATCACTGCATTAGCCAAGGTCACAAATGACTGGCAAATCAAATTGGATAAAAAGAATAATGTCTGTGCAGTATTCCTGGACCTGAGCTAAGCATTCGATACTGTGGACCATGAGCTGCTACTCTCATCCCTGCACTCCTTGGCCTAGATCCACCCTCCCTTAAGTGGTTCAGATGCTACCTCTCCGGTAGGTCATAGCAGGTAAAAGCTGAAGGTGACCTATCCCCATTAAGACCACTGTCAAGAGGAGTCCCCCAAGGCTCTATTCTGGGTCCTATCCTTTTTGCCATTTATATAAATAACATTGATTCAACCCTTACCAAGTCCTCAGTACACCTCTTTGCTGATGACACTGTTCTGTATGTCAGCAACCCTTCGCTTCACAGTTGCTCATGAAATCCTACAAACAGAATTCTCCTTGTTACAACATCAGCTACTCGAGAAAAGCTTCTGCTAAATGCAAAGAAAACTAAAGCAATGATGTTCACAACTCAAAACTCCACCAGCACATCCTCTTCAATCACTCTCCCCCAGCTATGCACTATACTTGGAGAAAATCTGGAGTATGTTGAAAACTTCAAATACCTAGGTGTGTGGATTGACAACAGACTCGACTTCACTCATCATCTAGAAGAACTGTTAAAAAAGCTTCGCCAAAGGCTTGGCCTCCTCTATAGATTAAAACCCTTCCTTAACAGAGACTCAAAGATGAGGTTAGTCCAGGCCATCTTTCTATCAGTTATTGACTATGCAGACTTCCTTTATAGTCACTGCCCCATCTCCTACCTTCACAAGTTGGATAACTTAAATCATAGTGCAATAAGGTTCATTACAGAACTGCCATATAATACCCACCATTGCTCTCTTTATGACGCAGTTGGATGGGTTTCCCTTCATATCAGGAGGAGCAGAAATGCAGCTCTATGGATTTACAGAGCTTTATCAAAAAACTCCCAAACTATATCCTGGACTGCTTCAACCAGACCACTCTAGCTCCTATGCCCTAAGAAGCAACAATATCATCCTGCTCAAATTGCCCAAAGTCAGCACCAGACTAGGGAGGGCAGCAATCAGCTATTCTCTAGCTATAGCATGGAACACCCTACAAAACTCCTAAACTGTCCATTATCATTCCATTTGCATCCTTTAAACAGCATTGTACAGCCTTCTCACAGAGAAATGCAGTTGCTACCGCTAGAGCTAGATTAGTCATCTTACAAATCTGGCTTCCAATCATATATGGCATATTTCCTCCAGTCAGACACCCCCAGCTTATGGCACCCAATAATACCTTCACCATCCTAGTATTCATTATGTTGTGCGTCTGTCATGGCCACCATTGGGATATGTATGTACTGTACATACTGTCGATATTAGCTTAACCTTCCTTTAACCGAGTTTTAACATGTGAATTCACTGTACATCATTGTGTTATAAACATTATTTTTCTCTGTATGTATAACTGTCTTATAAAGCGTATGATGTATTTGCTGTGTATCAACTATTGAACCTTGACCTTATCAGGTCCATCTTGTAAATGAGCCTTGCTCAATGATGTTCGCCTGAATAAATAAAGATTTGATTGATTGATTGATTGATTGATGTGGAGATACGCTGCCAACTTGCACTATCTACTAGATCGGACGGCCTTTAGGTGAGCGGGGTTAATGTGAGTAGCTAGTTAACACTGCAGCACTTTGGTTTGTCTGAAAATGCTTTTTTTTGTATATAATATGTGTTTTTTGGTGATTGATGGTTTTCCGACACTGGGTGGAGGGAGACTGCCCGATATCAGTTCCTGGGGAGTCTCGCTAAATGAGGGAAAAAAATATGGCAGGTCTCAGTTTTGGAATTAGATGGTGCCCATTGATATTAGTTATGCAGTCGGTTGGCACTGGCACTTTTTTTACCTGGGCTCTGTTGACTGATAGATGCCTACCTTGCCAGGAGTATTAGCCAGTCAGAGCCCGGGAGTTTCTTAGATCATTTTCTATCATTAATAGACCACACAGCATATCATTAGTGATGCTACAGTATCTTACACTTAAAATTATGCCTGCCTATTCATTGATCACAGTCTCCCCCCTTTTTATGTTGCTTTGTGCATGTGCAAGAAACATATTGCCGTAACTCGGAATAGCAGGTTTTGGAGGTGTGGTCCTGTAGTGGCCAGTGGCACCACTGCTTTTTCGGGCTGGGCTCTGTGGCACGAAATTAGATTGCACGCTGTTTATGACAGCAGTGCAAAAGCGTGTCACCACCTTGAAAGGATTTAGCCGCTGCAGTGAGGGAGTGCCCCCTCATTGCAGGGCGTACCTTCTCTGGTGTAACATTTCAATAAACATGGCGGAGCCGTCCGCCTCTTGCAATCCCCATAACAGCCGACATCAGGGGTGCCCAATCCCCCTGTCGGCATTTGCCCTCGCCAGTTAATTTGCCGATGGAGTAGCCCAATCCCTGTCAGTATAATGTCTCCCCCAAAAACAATTTGTTGGGAGCTGAGGGGGTGCCCAATCCACCTCAGCTCATGCTGCCCCCCCCAAAAGCACACTTTGCGGCCAATGGGGATTCCCAATCCCTGTCGTCTCCAGCTTCCCCCCAAACAAAAAGCCAGCAGCATGCTCATGCCCCCCCCAGCACACTGTATGGCCGATGGGGTGCCCAATCCCAATCGGCTCCAGCCCACCTCCCTCCAAAGAAACACCCAGGTATGCCAGCATGCTGGGAGCCCACCCCAGTGTGCCCAAAGTGTCCCATGTTGCCGGTTTTTTTTTCTCTGTAAAAACAGAAAATGGTCCCTCGCAGTCTCTCGTGACCCCCAACCCACACCCACCCTCTGCACACACCCACCTCCCCACACCCCCTTCACCCCATTCTTACCTCTGGAGGCCGGCACAATGATCTTTGGTGGACCAGGAACACGTCTGCACTCTTCATAGCTGACTGCGAATTGAAGAAATGCTGGTAAGCTGTATAATGGCATAAATAGGGTTTTTTTTCAACTTTGGAGGATATCTCAGCCATTTTGGGGAATTCTTTCACCAAATTTTCAACGTAGGGTTCTTGGGATCCCCACCTCATGAACTCAGTCCCTGTCATTTTGTTATTCAGTCCTGAAAGGTGATTTCGCGGTCACTGTGTGGTGCTACCTTTTGGGACCAATTAACGAAATGACAGTGTCACAGTTCATGAGGTAGGCTTCCAAAAACCCTATGTTGCAAATTTATTGGAAAAATCTCAAATGAACTCTTTGAATTACAAGTGTGTGTTGTGCAGTTCCTCATACGCTCATAATTTTGAGAATTTTTAATATTTTCACTCCAGATTTTCAACATTTCCATTTTACCACATCTCCTTATGAACAGTATAGCTGTCATTTTTCATGTCTCGCCCGAAATGTGTTTTTGCACATGTAGCACACAATGGCACAGTTGGAGTGCGAAATCAATGTTCTGGACAGATTAAGAAAATCACAGTGACACTGTTCATGAGTGGAGGTCCCAAAATGCATATGTTAAAAATTTAGTGACAAAATTCAACAAAATGCCTATTTTATGAGCGTGCATTGCGCAGTTTCCACGCACGCTCATAAGTTTGAGAATTGTTAATATTTTCACTCCAGATTTTCAACATTGCCATTTTTGCACACCTCCTTAAGAATGGTACAGTTGTTATTTTTCACATGCTGCGCGAAATGTGGTTTTGCATATGCAGCGCACAATGGCGAGGTCGCTGTAGAAAATCAATGTTCGGGACAGATTAAGAAAGTCACTGTGACAGTGTTCATGAGTGGAGGTCCCAAAATGCCTATGTTGAAAATTTGGTGAGAAAATTTCATAGAATGACTGTGTTACGAGCATGCATTGCCCAGTTTCCCTGCACAATCATAACTTGGAGAATTTTTTATATTTTCACTCCAGATTTTCCACATTGCCATTTTTGCACACCTCCTTAAGAACAGTACAGTTGTCATTTCTCACATCCTGCCCAAAATGTGGTTTCAAGCTACTGGCGCAGAATGGCGCAATCACTGTGGGACATCAACGTTCAGGATAGATTAACAAAATCACAGTGCCACTGTTCATGAGCAGAGTTCCCAAATGCTTTCATGAGGTGGGGTGAGAAAAATCCCATGTTGAAAATTTGGAGTGCAAATACCTAGGGCATTAGGGTTTCTAACCATAACGTCCCACCTTGTAGAGACTGGCATCAGGGGTGTGACTTTAGATTGTTGATTCTAATGCTCACGCCATTCCATCCCCACCCCCACCCTGCAGCCACTGACAGGTATCAAACTGTGCCTTGCACTCTTCGGCCCCAAAGTTCACCCCATTCTCCTATACTGCACCCATCTCAACGTATTTCCATATGGAATGGGGTGAGTGTAAGGCCCAAGGACCCCAAGGCAGAACGCGATACTTGTCGGACTCTGCAGGGTAGGGTGAGGTGAAATCGCATGAGCGTTATGGCCAACACCCAAAGGTACACCTCAGTGCCTGTCAGTCTTTTCAGGGTGGTGTGGGGTTGGCGTCACTTCCGTAATTCACTGCCATTTCTTTTATGCATCTGTCTAACTCATGCACTACCAATGCCAATGTCAGCAAGACAACATTCAGCATTGACAAATGCTTGTTTTCCATGAGATAGAATTTTGTGACTTACTCTCTTAAACAGGCAGAGCAGAGGCAAGAAAGGCAATGGAATCAGAAGTGCGCAGGACGTGGGGTAATGAAACATCGCAAGGTAACCATAGCAGGTAGAACCATAAGCTAAAGACATTGTGCATTAAAAATAAAATCTTAAGCTTGTAGCTGGAATATAATCAGGAACAAAACAAAACATCTGCTGTAGTAAATCAACAAGCAGTGTCCTTAGAGTGCTGCATAATCCAGGAAGTACTATCTTTCTGGGAGCAGATGTCAGAGGTCAAATGGGTGACAGCATAGGGAAATAGAGAGATCAAGTTGTCAGATTCGCGATTCACCCTTCTTGTGAGGCATACATGTCCATCAGCGCAGGACTCTGCATTGCAGTTTGTCCAGGATTAGAAGAGTGGCATGAAGGCTGGTGAGGGGGTTTAGGGTGAGTGATGTCATCTCTACTTTTGCTCCTGTTTCTCTTCTTTGAATTAAACCCAAACTGGTTGTAACGCTGTGGAAAGTAGGTTTTGATTGGTGGTCTGCTCTTCTGATGAATGGACGAATTGAGTGCGGTTTTCAACATTAGATTGTGTTGACAGCAATAGTGTTCAGAACAGTAGTGGATATTTTGTACTGTTTTACCTCTGCAGGTGTGGGTGAGGTAGTCTGCGACATCTGATCCGAGATGTTAGAGCAAGCACTAGAAAAATGTGGCACGACGGGTTTAGGGTTGCTCAAGCTTGTGTCACTGGCTTCCATGGGGTTCTTAGAAATGTTTGAAAAAATGTCAGTTAGAGACACAGTGTCACCAGTTAAGTCCTCCACATTTTTCCAGACATCTTCTGGGTCTCACAGAGTTTAGCTTTGCGACCCTGATAGTTGACCAATAAGATAGCAGGGTATTTTAAATAGTAGGCAATATTTCACTTTTGCAAGTGGCGCTTCACCTCAATAGATGCTCTGCATTTATCAATCACTTGCCCAGAGAAATCTTGAAAAAGGGAGAGCCTGGTACCTCTCCAATACATCTGACCCTTCTCTCTAGCTAATTTCATGATCTCCTCTTTAATGGAGAACTGTAGAAAACTGGCAATAATAGCCCTGCGGTTGGAGCCATTCTGTGGGCCAGGGGCTAGTGATCGGTGGGCTCTCTCAATTTCGAGAGCCCATTGCCATTGATAACTTAAAAGCTCAGGAATTCATTGTTGAAGGAGAGCTACTGTATTTGACCCCTCAGTCCCTTCAGGGACACCCACTATTCTTATATTATTACATCTGTTTCTGTTTTCCAAATTGTCTGCCTTCTGGAGGAGATGTTGAATCTGTCCACTTTGAAAGTCTGATTTCTCCTCTAGAGAATGCACTGTATCTGTAAGTTCTGTTATCTTTTTTTCGTTAGCTATCCACCCTCCCAGTAATTACAGCAGTCTTTTTGTAACTTATCCAAAGAAGCCTTCATGTCTATGATATCAATCTGTATCCCACTTAAAATGTCCTTCATGTACTAAATGTGTGACTTACTGTGCCAAGAAATGGAAGTGGTTGTTTGAAAAGTTAACTTCGGACCATTAGGCTGTCTTGTGCTTGCTTTTGGCATGTTAGCAATCGCGACTGGCAGAGTCTTAGACCGTCAGTTTTGTGAATAAAAAATAACACTTGAAACACTGTTTTTTCTGCAGAATGTATTTCCAGAGTAGCACTGCTAACAAAAAGAAGTAATTTAATAGGAAATGAATGGCTGTGACACTTTCTAAAAATAAATTAACAAAGGGTGATACAGCAGCTGCAAATTTAGGCAGCCATACTCATCGACGCCGTGTACATGCTCCCTGCCTGCCTGACTCTTGAAGACATAGCCAATGCCCCTTTTGGGGTTTCACCTCAGGTGTCTGATGTCTTGTGTGTGGCTAGACAGCCTTCTACAAGACACACACATACTCTTTGAAGTGGAATCTATTCTCCATATGGTGTACTTCCCAGCCAGTGGACCCATTTACGTGTCCTGTGAATACTGTACTGGACTACCTTGTGTTCCTATCTGACTCCGGTCTCCAGTACTCTTCTATTAAAGTGCATTTGGCTGCTTTTTCAGCTTTCCATGCGCCTATTGATGGGTGCGCGGTGGCACAACTAGAGGTGTCTCATATGCTTCTTAAAAGTATTCTGTACATGCGTTCCCCCGATTTATGAACCAGTTTTGCCTTGCGACCTGAATTTCATTCTTGAGAAATTGATGTTGGCTCCATTTGAGCCTGCTGCAATTTGTGAGATGTGTTTTCTTTCATGGAATGCGCTGTTTTTGGTCACCATGACTTCTGTTCATAAAATGTCTGAACTTCAGGCTGTAATGCATGAGCCTCAATTTTTTTTCGTAGTCTGTTTATGCTCTTCAGGGCCATGGCAAGGGAGCGATCCCTTCTGCTGGCTTCCACCACCCCCTTCTACCCTCTTACACCTCCCCAGGAATAGTAGTAGTGAGGGCACCCCCATGGTTTTGCCCATCGTGGTGGTGTCAGAAGAGGGAAGTCCGACCCCCCCCAATGCTCATAATCCAGTTTCCTGCGCAGTGCTGCCCTGCTGATGTGTCAGGTGGAGGTATGGCCAGCGGGTGTCATACACCCTTGCCGTGCCCATCCCTCTTCCTCCAGTTTTCTCCCTTCAGTTCCCAAGTCTACAGCAACTCAGTCGCGCACACGTGTGGAAGAGCACGTGCGTGCTGGAACCGATGGCCCCACTCCACTCATCTCTGGCATAGCGCCTGGTCCCCAATCTGCGTGACACTGCCACTGAGCCTCCCCTGCCTGGGGGAGGAGAGCTGCCTGACAGCCGCTTGATGCTTTTCCTGGACCCCTCCCCCCGTCTGACCCCTGGCAACCTGAGCTTGTTTCTGAACTCAGGTTGCCAGCATGGAAGAGGTAAGGTGCTAAGTGCCTCTGTGCTACTGGACCAGTTATGAGCCTCCATATATGATTTTCTACAGGGACAGGGTGTCTTTGTGGACTAATCCTCATTTCCTACCAAAGGTGGTCTCTGATTTCACATAGATTCAGACCATACACCTTCCTGTGAGTTATCATAAGCATGCTAACAAGTAGGGCTGGGTGGACTGTTCTGAGGGAGATCTGGATCCCTGAATTGAACCCACAATCCACAGACCCAAATAAATATAGACTTCATCGTAGATGTCTGGTTCCGGGTCCATGGAGATGCAATTTCTGCGATTTTGTTGTCTGTTGCTATGGGGATGCTGTTGGCATGTAGAGGCAGCCATCAGCATCCAATCAGGCAACAGAAGGTCACGTGATGCACTCATGGTATGAAACTGTGTTGAGTGTGCAACACAGCCCCAGATGAGCGAGGAGGACTGGAGGAGCAGGAGCTGCACTCAGCAATGCTAGGCAGCCAGCAGAGAGAGTCGCCAAACAAAAGCACCAAAACCCCCCAAAAAATGCAAAAAAATGCTAGAAATATATGAGCCAGAAGGGAGGGAAGAGAAGAAATTAGGGAGAGTGAGAGAAAGGAAGGGGAGAGAAACCGATTATTGGGGGTTGGTGAAGGCGGGTTGGGACTCAGGACTGGGGAGATAGTGGTGGCCTGGGTGGCTGCTGGGGGGATGCAAATTGCAAACTAAGGCAGTGTGGCAGTACTGTATGACTGTATGTATGAGCAAGGGCAGGCTGGCAAAATCTTTGACTTGTGCCATTCCTGATCCAGAGGGGAGAGAGAGAGAGAGACTACTGGGGGCCCAAGAGAGATTTTACAGTTACAGAAAATCCCAAATTAAAGTTTTTTTTTCTTTTCTTGGCCTCAGACAGTGTAGCTGTGTGTACATGAGAAAGGGCAGGCTGGCAAAATCTTTGACTTGTGCCATTCCTGATCCAGAGGAGAGAGAGACTACTTGGGGGCCCAAGAGAGATTTTACAGTTACAGAAAATCCCAAATGAAAGTTTTTTTTCTTTTCTTGGCCTCAAACAATGTAGCTGACTGTGTATATGAGAAAGGGCAGGCTGGCAAAATCTTTGACTTGTGCCATTCCTGATCCAGAGGAGAGAGGGAGAGAGACTACTGGGGGTCCAAGAGAAATTTTACAGTTACATAAAATCCCAATTTTTTTTTCCTGGCTTCATTGTGGCTGTGTGTACAGGACAAGGGCAGCAGGGTGGCAAAATAAATCTTTGACTTGTGATGTCCTGAGGGGGAGAGACTGCAGGGTGGCCTACGATAAATGTAACAGTCCCAGAAATCCCAAATAAATGTATTTTTCCTGGCTTCAGTGTGGCTGTGTGTACAGGGCAAGGGCAAGGGCAGCAGGGTGGCAAAATAATTCTTTGACTTGTGCCATCCAATCACGAATCACGATCACTTGTTAATGTTCATTCACGACTTCATGTATTAAAACAAGCATTTGTCAATGCCGAATGTTGATTGCGCTGGTGTGTTGAGCTCGCTCACTGCCCCTCTGTCACTCGCTCAGTCTGTTTCTCCCAGTGCTGCAGGCTGCTGTTTTGTACTGGGCTCCAGCCTGCATTGGCACCTTGTTCTGTCCACTAAGAAATTTGCAGCTGTCCCGACAGAGCTCCATTGAGGGCGCTCACTCCCCCTGTGTCACTCACTCATTCCATTTCTGGTGGCATTGCAGGCTGCCCTTTTCTATTGGGCTCCTGCCTGCATTGCCGCCATTTGCAGCAGTTACAATACAGCTCCCTTGAGCTCGCTCACTCCCCCTCTCTCAATTCCACGATTCTGGTTTTCCTGCCACTGCAGGCTGCCATTTTGTACTGGGCCCCTGCATGCATTGCTGCCTTTTTCTGCCCATAAACAAATCTGCAGCAGTCCCAACAGAGCTCCGTTGAGCTCACTCAGTCCCCCTCCCTCACTCGCTCATTCTGTGTCTCCTGCCGCTGCAGGCTGCCCTTTTGTACTGGGCACCTGCCTGCATTGGTGGCTTGTTCTGGCCAGAAAGAAATCTGAAACAGTCCTGACACAGCTCCATTGAGCTCGCTCACTCCCCTGTCTCACTCACTCATTCCATTTCTGCCCGCGCTGCAAACTGGCTTTTTGTACTGGGCTCCTGCCTGTGTTGCCGCATTTTCTGCCCACAAAGAAATCCGCAACAATCACAATAGAGCTCTGTTGAGCTTGCTCACTACCGCTCTGTCACTCACTCGTTCTCTTTCTCTTGGCGCTGTAGGCTGCGCTTGTGTACAGGGCTGCTGGCTGCGTTGGCATCTTTGTCTGTCCACAAATAAATCCAAAGCTCCATTGAGGTAGCTCGGTCTCCCTCTGTCATGCGCTCATTCTGTGTGTCGTGGCTCTGCAAGCGGCCCTTTTGTACGGGGCTCCTGCCTGCATTGGCGCCTTTTTCTGCCAACAAAGAAATCCGCAGCAGTCCTGATAGAGCTCCGTTGAGCTCACTCAGTCCCCCTGTCTCACTCACTCATACTGTTTCTCCCACCGCTGCAGACTGGCCTTTTCTACTGGACCCCTGCCTGCATTGATGCCTTTTTCTGCCCAAAAAGAAATCCGCAGCAGTCCTGACAGCGCTCCGGTGAGTTCGCTCACTCCCCCTCCCTCACTCACTCTCTTGTTCTGTTTCTCCCAGTGCTGCAGGCTGCCCTTTTGTACTGGCCTCTTCTGTTGGGGCCTTTTTCTGCCCACAAACAAATCCGGAGCAGTCCCGACAGAGCTCAGTTGAGCTCAGTCACTCCCCTCTCTCACTCGTTCCATCTTAGTCTATCCCAAACACTGATGTCCCACAGCGACCGTGCTTTTTCTCAGTCAGGAGTGCAAAAACATATTTTAGCCAGGATGTAAAAAATGACAGCCGTACTGTTCATAAGGAGGTGTAAAAGAATGCCATTGTTGAAAATGTGATGTGAAAATATTACAAATTTGCGAAGTTACAAGGGTGCGTGGAAACAGTTGAATGCACGCTTGTAACACAGTCATGTTATGGAGTTTTGTCACCAAATTTCCAACATAGTGATTTTAGGACCTCTGCTCATGAACAGTGCCACTGTCATTTTCTTAATCTGTCCCGAACATTGATTTCCCACAGCGACCGCGTTATTCTGTGCCGAAACTGTGAAACCACATTTCACTCAGGATGTGAAAAATGGCAACTGTACTGCTCATATGGAGGTGTGAAAAATTGCCATTGTTGAAAATGTGGCATGACAATATTACGAATCTGCAAAGTTACAAGGGTGTGTGGAAAGTGTGCAATGCACACTTGTAACACAATCATTTGATGGGCTATCATCACCAAATTTTCAACATAGGCATTTTAGGACCTCTGCTCATGAACAGTATCACTGTCATTTTATTACTCTGTCCCGGACAGTGATTTCCCACAGCAACCGCTCTATTCTGCACTGGAACTGCGAAAACACATTTCAGCCAGGATGGGAAAAATGACAGCTGCACTGTTCATAAGTAGGTGTGGGAAAATGGCAATGTTGAAAATCTGGAATGAAAATATTATGCATTCACAAAGGTACGAGCGTGCGTGCAAACTGCGCAATGCACGCTCGTAACATAGTCAGTTTATGGAGCATCATTACCAAATTTTCAGCATAGCCATTTCAGGACCTCTACTCATGAACAGTGTCACTGTCATTTTCTTAATCTGTCCCGAACACTGATTTCTGACAGTGACCACGCCATTCTGTGCCAGAAGAGTGAAAACACATTTCCACCAGGATGTTAACAATGGCAGCTGTACTGTTCACAAGGAGGTGTGACAAAATGGCAATGCTGAAAATCTGGTGTCAAAATATTGCAAATTCACGAAGTTACAAGTGTGCGTAGCAACTGTGCAGTGCATGCTCGAAAAACAGTCATTTTGGGGATTTTTCCCACCAAATTTGCAACATAGGCTTTTTGAGAGCTCACCTCATGAACACTGGCACTGTCGTTTCGTTAATCGGCCCCCAAAGGTATTCCGTGCAGTGACCACGAAATCACCTTTCGGGGCTGATTAATGCCAGGACAGTTCAAGCATTCATGAGGAGGGGTCCCAAAAACCCCATGTTGAAAATTTGGTGAAAAAATTCCAAAAAATAACTGAGATATGCAGCAAAGTTGAAAAAACCCTATTTACTCCATTATACAGCTTACGGCATTTCCTCAGTTTGCGGGTGGCTTTGAAGAGTGCAGACGGTTCGGGTCCACCAAGATCGCTGCTACCGGGACTCTGGAGTGCAAGCATGGTGAGGGGTGGAAGGCAGGTACAGTGGGTGGGCGCGGGTTATGGAGGGGGTCTGGAGACCGCGAGGACTGTTTTTCTTTACAGGTTAAAAAAAGACAACGCGGGACGGCTTTACCTTTCATCAGACGGCACGCTGGGGGTGGGCTCCAGCGTGCCACTGGAGTCTCGCTTAGGGTAGCCGACGGGGATTGGGCACCTCCGGGCAAACAACAAAAGGGGGATTTTATTTCGCCGACGGGATTGGGCACCCTGTCGGCAAATAACAAAGGGGATCCTTTCTGTCGATGGGGATTGGGCACCCCGCGGCAAACAAAGGAGGGGTTCATTTTTGCCGACAGGGATTGGGCTCCCCGTTGGCAGACACTGAAATGGGGGGCATATTATGCCGACGGGGAGTGGGCCCCCCTGTCAGCAGATAAACATTGTGGGGGGGTTATACTGTTTGTGAACAGGGTGGCAACCCACTGCCATGTTCAAAAACAATATCAGGCTTGCTAGATCCACCCTGCAATGACGGGTCGCTCCCTCATTGCAGCGGATGGCTTACGCTGCAATGACGAGGCGGCCCCTGATTGCAGTGGCTGATTTGTCACAAGTTGGTGTGAACGTTCCAAACTTGTGTCACCAGCAGCCTGCAATGGCATTGAGGGAAGCAGGACAAGCCTTTGCAGGCTGTGCGGGCATTGGCCACAATAGTGCCATGCCTCCACAGCCTGCTTCTCAGCAAGCTGTGCCAATATGTTTCTTGCGCTGCAGGCAATCAACATAAAAATACTGTTCAGACAAACAACATACACATTGATGCACCTGTGCTGCTGGCTGTGGGTGGCCCAGGGGACAATCTGACTTTGTGACTCATAGCAGGCTGTTTACAGTACAACACAAGTAAAGTACAAGTACTGTACACACACGTGTCATCATCATCATCACTCATTCCCCATTATTCCTCCTTATTATCATTAGTTTTATAGTATATCACATTACATTACATATAAGCATTAACCAACCCCCAGTGTGAGACTGTGCTGCATGTGGCTATGCATTAGACGTGTCTGCATCTCCAATTCAAATTCTGAGGCACGCTTAACAGTTGCTGAATTTGGTCACTTACCATAGATACATAGACACTGTCAGCAGATAAGGGCATATGGCCCACCCAGTCTGCCCATTTGAGCTTGTAAGTTCCCTTTACATTTTTCTGGAAGTCTGCTGCCCCTTACCCCTGACTTCCAGAATTCCCTGATGTCTATTCCATGCATTCTTAAATCCCATGATTGTTTCAGCCCCCACCACTTCCTCTGGCAGGGTGTTCCACCTACCTGTAACTAACTGTACTCTAGGAGTCAGTCCGGTAATCTTGGAAGAAAGTGGTGGTGGACTGCTGTGCTGTCGGTGTGCTGTGTATAGTCACATCACAAGTCACAACAGTAAATTTGTCCCTGGCCTGTGGGTAGGAGTCATCAGAAGGACATCACGTTAGTTAGAGGGATCTTTTGTTATAGGTTAGAATACTAAAAAAGAATGGATCAAAGTGTTAATGAGGCGCATTCTATTTCCCAGGTAGGCAGTGGCACTGCAAAAGACAGCAATCAGCCTGAAAAGGGAAAACAAAATCAAACCCAAAAAGTGATTTTTTTTTCACGTCTAAAGTTTTGTCTTCCAAGCAAATGCTTGAATCCAAAAAAGGTGAATGTCTTGTATCATCATCAGTCCCAAGTGAAAAAATAAGTTATGTAGTTAAAAAAATTAAAGGCATGGTGGTTACCACCCGCAGAGGCACCCAACGGTATGGAACAATTGCATACTATGCTACTGCCAGTCCCTCATCCAATTCTTCTGAGGTTGAACCTGATGAAGGTAATAATAAAGATGAAGAGAATGATCAGGCAGCACAAGGTTTACTGGAGGGGATGGAAATTGCAGATGAGGAAGAAACAGGCAGAAATGTTTTGGTTGTAGAGGATGGCAGTGGGAGTAAACCACAAGAGGAACAGGCCCAAGAAAACTCCAGGGGGGCCCTGAAAAGGTGACTGAAGTGCTGTGCCTTCCTGGGAAAAAAACTGAAAAATATCATCTTTTGTTTAGTCATACTTCTCCATTGGTGCTTCCAATGAGTTGGTAGCCACATGCGTTATTTGTAATCGGCCAATCAGCAGGGGTAAAAAGAAAGGAGCATTGGGAACTTCAGCACTGAAAAGGCACCGAGACAGATGTCATAACATTACTGAGAAGTCCAGTTGTGAGTCTTGAAGAGAAATTGACAATGATAGTTCACTACACTCAGGGGTAACTCCCATAGATGAAGGCAGTGGCAGCCCCCGCAGCACTACTGAAACACCTCCACCACCACTTCCTTCCATTCGAAGGACTCCTCCAACTGTTAATGAAAGTGACCATGTGTTTGTAACCCCTAGGTGGCACTATCCCAAGGGCTACTACCCCTGCCTGCGTGACTAGTTGCAGGTTAAGGGGCCTGAGTACTGAAAACGGGTGCCTCCACCTGAAGGACAGGGTTCATGGTAGCGTAGCTGACCTAAGTACAGCCCTCCGGGACACTGTGACCTCCCTCTTCCCCTTCTAGTGGCTTAAACAATGAATAGCATACACAGGTACAATAGCCCCTAATCAGCATACAAATCCCCACTCTGTTTGCACTTACCACCAGGGCTGGTTCCACCAGTCCGACCCTGGAGACCCCCTGTAAAATAAGGTTAGACACAGCAGGTAACAACAGTACAGTGCTTCTGGTACAAAATGGAACCACAGGTTAAATGCAAAAAGAATTAGATCTGATTTATTCAGGGAAAATGAACAAGGGAGGGGCGTAATCTTACTGATTAGTTCTGTAGCTGATTCAGTCAGGCAATCATGCATGCACTTTAGAGTCCCTTCACAGTCACACATTCTGGGTACCCAGTTGGAACAAAGGGGGCTAGCCTAATCTGTTGCCCGGGGTAGGCCGGCGTTGCAGCGGTCGGGGCCCTGTGATGGAAAGAAGAAGCATGCACAACCACACACAATTTGTAATCCGGAGCCAGGAGGCTCAGCTCATGATAATTTGAAAAAACTAAATCAGATGACACACTTTGATTGAGCTGTTGTTGCAGGGAGCTACCCTGGTGTTTACTCACGCTACCCAGTACACGACACAGGATGGACAAAATGGAGACTGCAGGATGACTTGCTGGTTTGCCAGGAGACGCAGGGCCCACATGATTCACCGTGGTGTCATTCCTGTTCAAGGTGTTGAGCAGGGGCTGATCCCCAAGCAGATCTCTCGTTGATGATTTTCTCTGTGTCATGAGTAGCTGGCTGGGCCAAGTTGGCAGGGTCCAGGCCGGGTAAGCAGTTCAGATTCAGTCCGGTAAATGCTGGATGCAGCTTCCAGCAAGCGTGACACAATTAGGCAGTGGGGAACCAAATCACGACCCACTAACAGCATTCAGCACATTTATAGTAAAAGAAAGGCAACACCACAGTTCAGGTGACAGTCTGGTTACAATTTCAGCTTTCCTGGGCAAAACCGTGATCTCTGTGGTGATTCAGATGTCCCGACAGGCCGATTGCATGGAGCAAATCTTCGGTCTTCTTCAGGCAAAGGTATGGTCACAATTCAGTGGGCTTTGTCACAATTGGTTTGGATACAGTCCGGTTATTTAAGCACTCTTTAAGGATCCCTTTCGAGGGACAGCAGGCAGACAGGCCAAACTCAGCCTTTACACCAGTTTCCTGTGCGACTATGCAGGAGCAGCTGCTTGAATCACTCAAGCTGTTCACTCTCTCAACTCCAAACTCAGACTGACACTCTGCTGCAGGCAGCACCGGGACTTCCTTCTGATCCAAAAGGATTCAGTTGGTTGATTCATCTGTCTGTCAAAGCAAGGGCTCCGCCTCCAGGTCCATTTAGGCGCCAAAGTGAAAGAACTACAATTCCTACAGAAATTCACTCCCACAAGACCCCTGGGGACAGACTCCATTTTAAGGTCCCCTAAAGGTACTGATTGGTGCAATACAGAAATGTCCATGCTGCAAAGAAAGGCAGGTTAGACAAACTACAATACCATTGTTATTAGAGCAGCTAATCAGCAAACAATTACCAGTTCTAACAGAGTTCCCTCTGCACCATTAGCGATGGCAGAACAGAGCAATATTACTGCAGCTCGGGCGGGACTCGAGCCTGGAAACATTCAGCCCCTACCCAGATTAATTATACACTACAAAAATAATGTATCTTAAAGAGACAGGCACGGAGGCTAACAGGGCACTCGCATGCAAGCACTTTTACACCTGTAAAGACACAGAACGCCCGCCTGGCTGTGGGCATTTAAGCACACCCAAGGAAGACTTTTGGGAACCCCCATTTATAGGGGGGTTACACCCCTTCCCTACCTGGAAAGAACTTGATGTCTGTGTCAAGTCTATGCTCACAACAACATTATTTGAAGACATTGTGCTTATACAAAATATATGCTTCATTACCATTACTATACGTATCCAAAATAGCTAATACATATGATTATATATACGCTATGGCAACAGTCAATGGTGCCGAAATGGTTTGAAAAGTGGTAGGGCCAAGGACATAAGGGGTAAATTTTCCCCTATTAAATATATTACCATGGTAGCAAAAAGTGATAGGGCCACTTATGAAAGTGGTAGGACCAAGGCCCTAGTGGCCCCCCTGTTCCAGCACCTATGGCAACAGTTATGCATTTTCCATACATTCAATAATGATATTACTATGATTCGCACAATAATATTCCTGTACTCATTCATGTTATAGTTTCTTGCATTCTAAACAACATAGATGGGTCCCATTCCTATCAGCTAACTTGGGGCTAGATGGGGCAGGGGCACCATGTCCTGAAGGATGGACAATCAACTTGGAAGTAGCAGAAAGGCTCAGTTTTGGCAGTGAGCTGTTTGAAACAAAGACTCCCTTGTGGTCAACATTCAACAGGAGAGCTACTGGTCTTCCAGGGGAGTCGTAGCTTAGACGTATTACGGGTTTAACTGCTCTCCCAGACTTCCTTGGGGAAGCAGGTACAGTCTCTGGGGTACCAGCATTTGCATCAGTCTCTTCTTCAGTAGGAAGGGTCACCTCTGCACTGGGCTAAGTCTCCAGTAGCAGAACATTATTGGCTGCTAACTCTGTACCCACCACATTAGACACTTCAGTATTCTCTGCAAGAGGTCCAGATTGGTCATCCTGGGAAGGCTCTGAAACAACTGGACTTTGGGGCACTGGAGTGGGACTTTCAACATTGTCATACGGTTTCTCAAGTTCTGGTATGGCACCAGGAAGGTTTGTGGCATTAGATTTCTCCTCAGGCAGGTCAAACAATTTCACCAAGCACAGCTAGTCAACCAGTTCAGATGCTATACTTTCCACCTCACTTTCCGAGGGCATGGGCTCCAAGGAGGAAGCCGGGGGTTAGACAGTCCTGAGGGCCCAGCTTCATCCCCACAATTATACATTGGGTTACCTTGAAACAACTGACTTAGTGCATAAGTCAGATAATAGGGAGCATTGCACTCACTACTGTCAGATTCAGACTGAACGTTATCGTTGGGCTCGGCCTGCTGAGGGGAAAGCCTTGGTTGTTGCACGGTTGGAGAGGCTGTCGCCTTTTGGCAGTGGCACGAGTTACTGGCCCAGGAGGGGCAGGATCTGACTGTTCAGCATCACTCATTACTTGGCCAGCAGGTAGTACATGGTTCCTGTGCATGGTTTTAGCAGCTCTAGAGTTGTTCTCAGGGTGCACTTTGTACACAGGCAGTTCATCCAGCTTACCGATCACTATGTGTGGAAGGTGATGCCACCTGTTAGCAATTTTATGTTTTCCATACAGTCCCAAATTGTGCAACAACACATGGTCTCTGGGCAGTAGCTCTTGAGCCTTCACTTTCTTGTGCTTCCCTTTATTGGCAAGGTTTCTCTTGGCGGCCATTGTTTGAGCCAGTTGATACGCATGGTGCAATTGAGATTTCAGTTTCTGTACATATTGTAAATAGTTCTCAGCTCAGACCCCATCTGGGGAGACCCCAAAGCAAACATCTACGGGCAGCCGGGCTTCCCTCCCAAACATGAGATAATAGGGAGAGAATCCGGTAGCATTACTTTTGGTGCAGTTGTAAGCATGTACCAAGGTGCTAATCTGCTGACTCCACTTAGACTTGTCTTTAGGATGGAGAGTACCCAACATGTCCAGAAGGGTTCTGTTAAAGCATTCTGGCTGGGGGTCCCCTTGAGGGTGATAGGGAGTGGTACTGGACTTTCATACCTTCATAGAGAGAGCATTTCTTTGATTAGTCTACTTTCAGAGTCTCTTCCTTGGTCAGAATGGATACGTTGGGGTGCACCATAGTGGACAAAGAACTTTTCTACTAGCACCTTGGCCACCGTAGAGGTGTTTTGATCCTTGGTTGGGAAAGCTTGTGCATATCGGGTAAAGTGATCAGTTACTACCAGTACATTGCCAGTATTCTTTTGATCGGGTTCCAGACACAGGAAGTCTATACAAACCAGTTCCATGGGGGCACTGGTAGTGATGCTGACAAGTGGGGCAGCTTTCTGGGGCAAAGCTTTCCGCTGGAGGCAGCAACTGCAAGTTTTGACATGATTCTCAACATCTGCCCCTATTTTTGGCCAATAGAATTGGGATCATACTAAGTTGACAGTCTGATCAATACCGAGGTGTCCCATGTGGTTATGGAGGGACCTCAGTAACAGCTGTTTGAAGGCTGTGGGTAGGACCAACTGCTGCTTGTCCACTTGACCGTGATGATCTATTGTCTCTCTATACAATAACTGATCTTGTAACTTTAGTCTGGGGCCTTCTTTGAATAACAGTGCAGTTCGTAAGTCAGTAGAACGTAGTTTAGACACATCCTTCCCCACATGCAGGGCATCAGGTGCGGGCTGAATCATGGGGTCATGGGATTGAACACACTGAATGCTGTCACTCACTATCAAACTGGGGCAAAGCACTGATATCTAATGCAGAAAAATGACAATAAGTGGCAGGTATGCAAATATCGGGGAGGGGGGCCCAGACAGCCCACCAGGCAGTCCATGGTGTCCGCAGACAATTGCTCATCTTTGTCAAACTTTTGGCACAATGCTTTAATAGAAGGTTCAGACAGCCTCACCCAATTGTCTTTGGAACTTGTCCGCCATGAAAGGGCGTCAGCATCAATGTGGTTCAGTTCAGGCCGGTATTCAACCGCATAATCATAAGTTGACAAGGCAGAAAGCCACCGGTGCCCAGTGGCGTCCAACTTGGCTGAAGTCTGTACATACATTAGAGGATTATCAGTCTTTACTAATATATTGGCCCCATAGAGGTACTCATGAAATTGATCGACTATGGCCCACTTTAGAGTGAGGAACTTCAACTTGTGCACAGGTTAATTCAACTCAGAGAGTGTCAAGCTGTGACTGGCGAAGGCCACAGGTCTCAGGCCATCCTCATATTCTTGATATAGCACAGCCCCAAGCCCTTTCAGACTGGCATCCATGTGCAGGATATATGGTTTGGTGGGATCAGCATATGCAAGAACTGGGGCGTGGGTAAGCTGACAGATGACTTCGAAGAATGCCGCGTCACACTCGGGGGTCCAGTGGGTTCCAAAAGGTTCACCTGTTTGAAAATACACCTTGTCTTCTTCCTTGAGGGACCCCTTCTTGTATCTGCGGTTGGTGGGAGGATAGCCTTGGGTAAGATTAAGGAGCGGCCAAATTACCTTTGAATAGTCCTTAATGAATCGGCGATAGTAGCTGTAAAACCCCTTTATGGAATAAGTCACTTATAGTGCTCACACCTGCCCTCTCCCAGATGTAAAATCCCTTATCCACCTGTAAACTTTGAAAATGCTTATTTCTCTGAATTGGAGCTAATGGAGATTTATATTCTGGCCATTTTATTATTTTATGGGCTTCTTTCCATACCATACATGAGGTCTGAACTGATGTAATTTTTTCCAACAAGTTTTGTTTTTTAATTTTAGTATAAAACCCTGAAGATAATATACTGCTAATATGTTTATATTTGTGTAGAGCATATTCAGTCTGCTTATTTGATGTAATATCTACAGTGAACCATTCCTGTATTTGTGCCAGTTGCGAGGCCAAATGATACCAATAAAAATTAGGGAGTGCTAAGCCCCCTTGATCAGTAGCCAGCCAAAGTTTTCTTTGTGACACCCGGGGCTTCTTCTCCTTCCATACAAATTTTGTAATTATCTTTTCCAACTGTTTAAAATGTTTATACAGATCCTGGATAGGTAAAGTTTGATAGAGGTATAGGAGCCGGGGCAGTATATTCATTTTGATTATATTACTTCTGCCAATTACTGTTAGCGGGAGATGTTTCCATTTCTCTAAATCTTTCTCTATACTGATAACTGTACTTACAAAATGTTTCTCATATAGATCCTTTATGTCATGGGTAATAACAACCCTTAAATATTTAAACTGTTGAACTATTCTATTTTGTAATGATTCAGGGAGGAAATTTCTGTTATTCTTACCTATAGCAAGCAGTTCTGTTTTGTTAGTGTTGATCTTATATCTTGAGGCTTCGCCATATTTTTGTAATATTTCAGGGCTTTTAGGTACTGAATGTTCTGGGTTAGTGAGGAATAACAGGATATCATCCATGTATAAACTAACTCGATGTTCAGTAGAGCCTATTGATATTCCAGTTATCTCAGGGTTTGTTCGCATTGCTATTGCCAAAGGTTCAATTGCTAATGCAAACAATAACAGAGATAATGGACAGCCTTGCCTGGTGCCTCTTGTTAAACAGAAGTTCTTAGATTGATTAATGTTAGTTTGCACACTTGCCCTTGGGCATGCATATATGGTTTTAATTGCATTTTGGAAGTTTTCCCCAAATCCAAATTTCTCTGTTACTTCATATATATAATCCCATTCCACCCGATCAAAGGCTTTTTCTGCGTCCAAAGCCATAGTCAATACATTATTCTGTTTATTAACATCTATCAAGTTTATAACTCTTCTTATATTCATCCCTATCCTACTACCCTTAATAAATCTGTTCTGGTCAGCATTTATTAAATGAGTTAATACATTTTCTGTCCTTTTCACAAATAGTTTTGCAAATATTTTCATATCTGAATTTAGTAATGAAATAGGATGATATGATGAAACTTGAGTGGGGTCCTTATACTTATAAGAAATACAGATATTCAGGCGTCATAGAGGGAATCAGGTAGTTTTCCCAAATACCAACCCTGATTAAATAGCTGAGACATATGTTTTATTAAATATGGTAAAAATTCTTTATAAAATTCTATAGGGATTCCATCTGGCCCGGGGGCTTTGCCTGGAGGTAATTCTGTAACACAGTTCATAATTTTGACTTCCTGTATTAGTCTGTCCAGCATTAGGGCCTTGTCTGTACTTATTTTTGGTAATATACTCCCATTGAAAAATGTATTAATAGCATATGGATGTACTGGTTTGTCAGTTGTGTATAGTGTTTGATAAAAATTCAGAAATTGTTTTTTAATTTCAGTTGGGTTTATAATTTCATGTTTTTTTTTCTCCTTCCTTTATATTAATTTGAAAAATAGAACGTTCTTGCTGTTCTTTTTGAAGTTGGAAGGCTAACAGTCTATCAGGTTTATCCCCTTGTGCGTAGTATTTAGCTTTAGTTTTTAGCATACTATTCTCTGCAGCCTGAGTAATTAAATTATTATATTCAATTTTGGCAGTTATTAATTTAATAAAGATATTATTTAACATATGTATTTTTTGCAGGTATCTATTTCTTTTTCTAATTGTTTTATTCTTTCATTCTTTTTCTTCTTTTTTGGCTGAAGAATAAGCCATGGTAGCTCCTCTTATTACTGCTTTTAATGTATCCCAATTGTTATTATGTGATGTCTGCTCAGGGTCATTAAAAATAAAAAAATCAGTCAACTGATTTTGCATATACTTCACATATTCCCTATCCTGCAAAAGGGCAGGTTGGAGTGCCCATTTCACATTCCCAGTATATTGAGCCGTAGGTATTTCCAACTGCAATGGCGCATGGTCAGAGATAACAATATTATGATATTTAACTTGTTTTGTACAACCTTGTAATTGCTTAGAAATTAAAAAATAATCTATCCATGAATAGCTTTGATGTGGTGTAGAAAAAAAGGAATATTGCTGTGTATCAGGATTCTCTACCCTCCATATATCAATCAAATTCAAATCCTCCATAAAGTCCCTGAGTAGCTTTCTTCCCCCAGTCATGTTATCTGAAAAGGAGGACGATTTATCTAGTCTGCTATTTATAACCATATTCTAGGGACATGGATATGTTGTTCATCCACACTGTCTGGCAGGTATCCTTGCCGCTTTAAATCTTGCCGGAAGGTCTTCAAGCTGGCTCCTCCCACCCAACCGGGTGGTAAAACTCTCTGCTCCGCCCCATGACGCCAGATCTTCCTCACCGCTTGAAAGCTCAGGTTCCCTCCTTAATGCTCTGCATATAAGACTGGTTCCTAATTCTTCGAATTTTCAAAATCAAAGTTCTTTTGCTAAAAAGACTTCGGTCTTCTCTCCCTCGCGGCTGCGATGGACAAATCGACTCCCGGTTTCTGGAGATGCCCTTGCGGGCAGAAAATGTCTCGGACGGATCCGCACTCCACGTGTGTTTACTGCTTGGGCCTTGAGCACGACCCGCAGGCTTGCGACCTGTGCTCTTCTTTTTCGGCCTACGTCCTCGAAGACCGTGCTGCCCGTTTACAGCTGGGGTGTCCCGAGAAAAGATTTCCTCCGGTTAAATCTAAAGAGGCCTGGTTGGCAGTGTCCGCGGCGGCAGGCTTGGCGGATCAGCTCGAGCAGATGATTGCCCTCGAAGAGGAGGTGGCGTGGGCCACTTCTACCTTGGCTGCGGCATTTGTCCCGCTCTCTCTCGGTGCCTCGTATTTGGCTTCCTTTAAGGAGCTCTGTCTGACCCTCTCGACGAAAGGTGAGGGTACAACTTCTTCTGGACCTTTTTCCCGGTCCAAAAAGAGCAAAAGTAAGTCTCACCGTCGACGGTCTTGGGAGCGGGAAAGATCCCCCTTCCCTGGTCGACAGTCGACTTCAGTCGACCCATCAGCTTCGGCCACTGGCTTCACGGTGTCCCTGTCAGGCCAGTTGACCGAGACTCCCGTCGACGCGGTCAAGATTTTTCTCAACCCGTTAGACGGGTTGTCGGCTGGAGAAGCTGAGAACCCCCTCTCCCCGGTTCCCCCGGTGGGAGTTGAGGATCCCGTCGGCTCATCTGTGCCTCCGGTTCCGGAGCCTTTGAATTATGTCGTCCGAACCGGTGTGCGATTCCCGACACCTCCCGCTTTGCGTCCTCGCTGGGATTCTCGGTCTCGGTCTCGGACATCTTGGCGTGTTCAGCCGGTCCCACCATCATAGGTGGTCTCGGCATCAGCGGCAGGCGGCGCGCAGCTTTTCCTCTTCCCTCCTCGGACTTAGGAGGCTTCGCGCAAGTTGCGTCGGAGGTATGAGGAACTCATGTGGCAACAGCTCCTTCTGACCGGGAATAAGCCGACCCAGTCGTCTTCCCCGGCCATTAAGTGGCTGTCACCGGAGCGGCCGAAACAACCCCTCGTTGTAGCCGAGGAGCCTGTTCCCAGGCTGGTTGTTCGGCCAAATCCAGCTGCCCCACCGATTCTGGTGGAACCTCCGCCTCCACAGCCGTTAGTTGGGGCTCCGACCAAAAGTTCTCGGTCGGCTCGGGGTTTACCCCATAGGCTGTCTGTCACCCTCACTCCCGATAGACCTCAGCAGGTGGAGGGTGGCTCAGGCCCGAGGCAGCTCTTTGAGGACTCTTCCGAGTCCGAGGATGATTCCTCCCTTTTCTCCAAGCGAATGGACTTGGAGTCCTCAGGAGGACAGTCAGTGGACGATAGCCCTTCGTCCTTCCTAGGGTTGCTTCAGCTCATCTCGGACTCCACCGGATGAAGCTTCGAACCCATTTCAAGCGGGCCAGGTATCCCCTCATGGAGATTCTGAACCGAGGGATTCCCCTACGAGGCCTTTCTGGTGGCCGAGGCCATAGTGGGTCCGCCTTGGAGCTTTGGCAGCGCCCTGCTTCCTGCCCTGTGCCTTCAGCCAGGATGGCCAGAAGTATCACGGTCCCGGTTCCCTGTCGGTTTTGGAACACCCTCTGCTGAGGGGTTGGTTACCGACAGCATTTTCCGGGCGCGGGAATGCCAGGGATGTGGACAAACCTCCCGACAAGGAATCCAAGAAATTGGATTATGCCGGGCGAAAGTCTATGCTGCGTCCTCTCTCTGCCTTCGTCAGGCCAGTTTGCCATCCTCATGGCACATTTTTCTCATGCACTGTTGGGCTCCCTGGATGAGGTCGTCCCTCATCTTCCCTCGGATCTGCAGACTACGGTCAGGCAGGTGCGGGACCAGGGCAGGGCAGTGGCCAAACAGCAGCTCCAGACTGCTTTAGACATTGGGGATTCATGTGCCAGGTCTGTGGCGGCCGCAGTGGCCATGCGTCGTCGGGCTTGGCTGAGGATATCCACCTTTACCTCGGATACCCAGCACAAGTTGGCAGATGTTCCCTTTTTGGGGACTGACCTCTTCGGCCCTGGGGTGGAAGGTCACCTGCAGAGGATCGAGAAGTCCAATGCTACCTTGGACTCGGTCTCTTCCGCTCAGAAGGACAAAGGCCGCAAGCCACAGCCTAGCCCTTTAGTCCTTCTGCGCCTCTGTGGGCCCAGCAGCGTCAGGACCAGCAGGCTCGGGCTTGGCATCCCAAACCTGTCAGCCAGCTTCCTCCAACAGGAAGCAGGGAGGTAAAGGCCGGGAGGTCCTTCGCCGTCCCTCCTCCAAGCCTGCCCAGTGACGGGCTGAGGTGTCGCCCCATCCCCTGCCACCCACTCCTGGTTCCCCCTTGGGGGACGGCCCGACACTTCCTTTCCACCTGGTCTGCTATTACCATGGACAGGTGGGTACTGAGGTGGTGGGAAAAGGCCTGCCTCTAGAATTCGAGCAGGCCCGCCCTTCAGAGCCGGTCGCACCTCGGGGCCTCGGGGTCCAGAGCCCCACTGTCGGCCTGCTGAGCCGACATCGCCTCTCCTCCTAAAGGAGGTGATCAGGAGGTAGAGGACCCCCTCAGACCCGGGGTTCATGTCCAGGTACTTCCTGGTTCCGAAACGGACGGGGGGCTGGCGCACCATTCTTGACCTACACGACCTGAACAAGTTCCTAAGGTCTCAAACCTTCAGAATGGTCACTCTGGTGCAGATAATACCATCTCTGGAACACGGCATGTGGTTCTGCTCTCTGGACCTGCAGGACGCGTTCTTTCACGTCCCTATCCGTCCGTCACATCGGAGATTCTTTCGCTTTTGAGCGGAGGGATCCCTCTTCGAGTTCCAAGCCATGCCCTTCGGCCTGTCTCCAGCTCCCAGGGTCTTCACCAAATGCATTGCAGTGGTGACAGCTTTCCTGTGGCACCGAGGGGTCCGGGTGTACCCTTACCTGGATGATTGGCTGATAGCAGCCCCCTCCAGACAGGAGGTGGAGCGGTCCAGAGATCTGGCCCTCCAGGTTTGCTCTCAAGTCGGCCTTCTCATCAACGAGGCCAAGTCGGAACTCGAGCTGAAACAGGTGATTCTGTTTATCGGGGCAGAGCTCGACTCTCTTCGAGCCAGAGCACAGCTCCCGGCGGACAGGGCCGAGGTTCTTACCTCCTTTGCCCAATCATTTCTGGTTGGGCAATCGCGCCCTGCCCAGGACTTCCTGCGCCTCCTGGGTCTCATGGCGGCCTGTACCAGCGTGGTCCATTGGGCACGCTGGCACATGCGCCCCCTTCAGTGGGGACTGGCCAGCCAGTGGTCACAATGCTGCGATCCATTGGACCAGCTAGTGATGGTGACCCAGGAGCTGTGGAACTCTCTCCAGTGGTGGACCATTCCATCTCATCTGCAGGAGGGCATCTCGTTTGTCCGCCCGAGCGATGGTCTCTATTGACCGATGCCTCTGATGGGTTGGGGGTGCCCATCTGGGGGAACACCGAGTGCACGGCCTCTGGTCCCCGTGGGAGTCCCAATGCCACATCAACCTGCTGGAGCTCCGAGCGGTCCGCCTAGCTCTCACCGCCTTTGCTCTGTTTCTCCGGGGTCAAGTGGTCCGAGTCCAGACGGACAATACCACGACCATGTACTACCTAAACCGCCAGGGCGGGACATGCTCCATGCTTCTATGCAAGGAAGCTCTCTGCATTTGGTCACTCATGCGCAGCCTGGAGGCGGATCTCCTAGCCATTCATGTGGCAGGAGCCTCCAACACCCTGGCTGATGCCCTGAGCCGGATAGGGGCTGCATCTCATGAGTGGTCTCTCCTGCCGGAGGTAGTACAAGATCTGTTCTCCCACTGGGGCACACCTCAGGTGGACCTGTTTGCCTCAGGAGAATGCGAGCTGAGGCTGTTTCATGCCCGCCCCTTCAGCAGGCCTCGCTGCAGGGGATGCCTTCGAGGCTGTGGACCCCAGCCCTTTTACGCCTTTTCCCCATTTCCCTTGATTCACAAGGTGCTTCTCAGGCAAGGAGGGACAAGGCGCAGGTGATTCTGATAGCCCCAGACTGGCCCGCCAGTTCTGGTACCCAGATCTCCTCAGCCTCAGCTCCAGGCTCCCGAGGCAGCTTCCAGCTCGCCGGACCTGCTCTCAGTCAATCAGGGAAGGTGTTCCATCCGGACCTTCAATCCCTGCACCTGACGACCTGGTTCCTGAGTGGCTAGAGTTCCAGGCCTTGGGTCTTTCGACAGGTCCTCAATGTTGTTGAGGCGTCCTGTAAGAGTCGACCAGGAATGCTATGCCTTCAAATGGAAGAGATTTTCCATTTGGTGTCAGAACAAGGGCTTGGACCCTTCCTCCTGTTCTTTGGCAAGCATTTTGGACTATTTATGGTCCCTTTCTAGTCAAGGGCTTGGGTCGACGACCCTAAAGATTGCACCTGGCAGCCATCTCTGCTTACGGGCGGGCCGGGAGCAGTCAGTGGCGCAGGAGAAGGTGGTCTGGCTTTTTCAAAGGCCTTGATCACATTTCCTCCAGTGAAGAACCCTCCGTGGGATTTACTGCTGGTACTGGCAAAGCTCATGGGCAAGCATTCAACCAATGCACAGGTGTGAACTCTCACCTGTCATGGAAGTCCGCCTTCTTGGTGGCTATCACGTCAGCCAGAAGGATGGGAGAACTCCAGGCACTCTGCATTGAGTCTCCTTACCTGGTCTTCCACAGGGACAAGGTTGTCCTGCGCCCCCACCTGAAATTCCTTCCGAAGGTGGTGTCAGAGTTTCACCTTAACCAGGTGTTGACTCTGCCGGTGTTCTACCCCAATCACACCTCGGAGGCCGAATACAGGCTCCATACTTTGGACCCTAGAAGGCGCTCGCTTATTATAAGGAGCGCCACGGCTGAAATTGAGGAGAGGATTGCCAGCTGTTTGTCACCTACGCTGAAGCTGCATCTGGCAGACCTGCAGCCAAGCGGACGATAGGCAGGTGGGTCACCTCCTGCATAGATCTCTGCTATAAGTTGGCGGGCATGGAGCCTCCCAGAGGGATCAGAGCTCATTCTACCCGTCATACTGCTGCATCGGTGGCTGCTTCCAGGGACGTCCCTATCCAGGAAATCTGCAGGGCTGCTACCTGGAAGTCAGCACACACCTTTATTACCCATTACCACATCGACCTTGAGTCACGCCGGGATGCTGGTTTTGGGGCCTCGGTTCTCCAGTCTCTATTCCCTAAGTAGGGGGTGTGCGCCTTGCCTCCCTCCTCCCGGAGAACTGCTAGGAGTCTGCCAGACAGTGTGGATGAACAACATATCCATGTCCTAAATACAAGGTTACTCCTGTAACAGGAGTTCTAGGATGGCATATGTTGTTCTTCCACACGCACTCACACGTACCCCCGCTCGACGCACAACCTAAGCTTCCAGCGGGCCAGATCTGACGTCATGGGGTGGAGCCAAGAGTTTTACCACTCGGGTGGGTGGGAGGAGCCAGCTTGAAGACCTTCCGGCAAGATTTAAAGCGGCAAGGATACCTGCCAGACAGTGTGGATGAACAACATATACCATTCCTAGAACTCCTGTTACAGGTGAGTAACCTGTATTTCCAGTCCCCACCTATAACGTAAGGTGATTGCAAGGTTGCTAAATCAATAAAAAAGTGTACCCAAAAATCTTTTTCAAATACATTTGGTGCATAAGTATTAGCAATTGTAATAGAGCCATCTGAGGTTTTAATCTCTGCTATAACATATCTTCCTGAGGGGTCTTCTATTGTTGATCCAAATTTAATTGTATTATTTTGTTTCTTTATAAAAATAGTGACCCCTCTGGATAAAGAGGTATAATTGGAAAATCGTCCTGCTCCCCATCTTTTTGCATGAAATGTAGCTTCCCTTTTGCAAAAAATGTGTTTCTTGTAAGAGCAAAATATCCACTTTTCTCCTGTCAATCCAGTTAAAGACGTTTTTAGCTTTATGCCTATTTCTTACTCCTTTCACATTCCAAGTTACAATGTTAAACATTATTTCTAAAATAGTCGTCTGGTCGTAGAAAAAAGAAAAAAAAACCAAAAACACAGCTTTCACCCATCCTGTCTTTCCTGATCCGCCTCATCATTTTCCAGATCACCACTGTCTTCAATTTTTTTACACTGCTAGGCTTCCATTGCATCTCTAATATATATATTTAACTAATTATACGAAATAAGCCTAGCCAGCCACCCCAACTACCCCCACCCCCCACTGTGCCAGAGAAATCCTCTCCAAAATGCACCTTCCACCAACTAAGATGCCTACTGCTTACCTCCCTCTACTGAGTATCGTTGGGAGCTAATTAGAGCACTCAGAATTAAATTAAATTCCACCTCAGAATGTCAATGATTTATAACTCTAATTTCGCAAATAAATGGTTGATTCCCTTATTCCCTATCTTAATTTCTTCCCCTCCTTCTCTTTTTCCTTTTTTCCCTTATTGTCCTTCTTTCCTTCCTTCATGTTATAAAACTCTTTTTACATATTATCAACATTCATCTAACAGTTCCATCAGTTACCTGTATATAGCAACATTTACGATGTTGTCCTTCTATTTGTAAAGATAGAAAAGCAGGGAAATGACAGGTACATGGAGTCCATTCTTCTGCTCATTTCCTGCCCCCTTCGCAAGGCACCCAGGGATTTGAATTTCTCAAGCATATAGAAAAATAAAGAGAAACAGAAATTAATTATTACAGCATTATATTCAGTTGAAACTTTACTTAACACCCATTTATATTTATTAGCTATTAGTAATACCCCCTTCCCTTTTTGCACATTATGAACACTACAGCAACAACAAAAGGAAAAAAAAAACATTTTTTTCCTTTTTCCTTTCCCCCTTGGGTTACTGTCTTAAACTTTGATTTTTATTTTCATTGTAAATCGAAGGTTGTTACTTCAGCCACATTAGGGTCTGGGGCCTCATTTATTTGGGCTATCGACCTATCTTGGTCTATGTGTACAGTCCTGGAACTGGAAGTACTTGCTTCTTGTGCTGTAGCCTGGCTTAAAGTTCTTACAGGATTTGTAAATGTCTGCCCCTGGTATTTAGCCCTCCATCCTTGATAATAAAGGTGTTCATCCTTCTCTCTTAATAACTGTTCAGCCTCCTTAGGGTCAGTAAAGAAACAAAACTTTCCCTTGTAGTAAAACTTTAGTTTAGCGGGTGGAAGTAAAGCATATTTTATCCCCCGTTCCCTCAGCATGGCCATAGCCTGATTAAAGGAGCATCTATCAGACATAGTTTCAACGCTGAAGTCCGGAAAAGCTTGAAAAGTTATGCCTTTAGCCTTTAAGCTCTTTTCCATTCTTGCTTTTCTAAGAATTGCTTCTCGGTCTTGGAATCTGTGGGGTTTTATATACACAAATTGAGGTCTGTCTTTATCAGCTGGGAATCTACCCAGTCCTGCTCAGTGTGCTCTGTCTAAAGAGGTTTTAGAACTTACAGGGTCTAATCCCAGTGCTTTGCTAACTAAATGTCCAAAATAATGTAAAGGCCTCTTCAGGTATTTTACCCAGCTTGATATTTCCTTTTCGGGATCTGTCTTCTTGATCTTGCATGTTCCTAATTAATATCTCAGCTGTGTTGAGTGTAATGTAACAGTTTTTTTTATAGGATCCACAGTATCTTCCAGCATACTGATTCTATTTTCAGCTTCAGCAGTTCGCAAGGTTAAAGCTTCTAATTTTTGATTAATTCTTGCTACTGCACTGGTTAAAGAACTAAGGGAGTTTTGTATGTCTGCTAACCCCTTTAGAACATTGTTTTGAAATTCAGATGTTACGGATGCTTGTGTTTCTTTGGGTTCCGACGGTTGTGGTTGATCAGTCAGTTTATTTCGTTTTTCAGCAAATTTACTCCCATCTTTGGAGACTCTCTTTTCTTTGCCTTTTATTTTATTGCCTTCTTTATCACTCCCATCCTTAGAGTAATTATCGCCAGAAATGCTTACTTCCTTGTTATGTTGTAATAAGTGCTGGTCTCCGGAACACTGTGGTTCTGGCTCTGTTTGTTCCTCTGTATCTGACGCCTCCTCTTCCATTTCAATCTCATCCTGGCATGATTTGCCATCATCGTAAGCCATTTTCAGGTCTGCAGCCACCGCAAATCCAGTTTCCTTCAGTTTCCCTGCTCGTTCCCGGTCTGGAGTTGGTGATGGTAGAGGAGAGAGAGCCGGAGGTAATAAATCCATAACTTTGCTCCACTTGCCTGAGAAAATTGTGGATTGTGTGTTTTGAGAGAGAGTCTTTCTTATGCTCGTACTCCTGGTTTTCCCCATGTCAGTCGGCTCTGGTCTTTGCTTTACATCTTTAATTCTTCTAATCCTTTTAGACATTTTTTTTTCCTGTATGTTTCATGAAAAAAAGGGGTTGTCGGGTTCAGAAAAGGTGGAAATCGCAAACTTTTACTGCATAGTTTTTTGCTTCTGTATCCGCTCCAGACTCAGCAGGGCACTACTCCGCCATCTTGGATCAGTCGTCGAGTTGTGCAGTTTCTACCGGTGGTCAAGGATCCTACTTTACTGGGGTCTGTCTGTATCCCCTCAGCTGACACTATATGTCCCACATAGTTTACAGACGCTTGAAAGAACTGGCACTTGTCTATGGATAGCTTGAGGCCGAATTCTTCCAAGCGATCAAGGACTTCCAACAGTCTGGCCTCATGTTCTTCTAGCATGTGACCGAAAACAATGACATCATCCAAGTGCACTAAACATTCTAGCAGATTCATGTCTCCTACTGCACATTCCATCAACCTCTGGAAGGTAGCAGGGGCACTCGAAATCCCCTGTGGCATCCTCAGAAATTCGTAGAACCCCAAAGGATAGATGAAGGCTGTTTTCTCCCAGTCCTCTGGGGCCATCGGGATTTGAAAATATCCACTGCAGAGATCAAGTACTGAGAACCACTGACTCCCATTCAGGCATTCCAGGGCATCATGTATGCGTGGCATGGTGTATTGATCTGGGACAGTCTATCGGTTAAGGGTCCGATAATCCACACACATCCTCATGGATCCATTTTTCTTGCACTTAACTACAATGGGAGATGCGTAGGGGCTTCTTGACTCTTGAATAATTCTGGCAGTGAGCATCTCCTGTAGGTGCCGCCAGACATCATCTATATCAGCTGGAGCAAGGCAGTGGGATCGCTCTTGGAAAGGTCTGTCATCATGCAGCCGAATATTATGCTCAGCATCATGGGCGCACCTCACTTCCCATTCTTTTAGTGAAAACACTTGGTCTCTCTGGGCAAGTTTCCTACTGATCGGAGTCTTCCATTCAGCAGACAAGGGGGAATCACCAAAGTCAAAAAGGTCTGGGGTCACCTCCTCCTTCTCATCAGAATACTTGTTGCTGGGTAATACTGCACTCTCTGAGCAGTGTACTGTAGCTAGTGTACACCCCCTATTCACTCGGACTTCTCGATCGGACACATTTCAATTCTGGACCATCACTCATCGTGCATAGGCATGGGCATGGGCAGGTAGGATACTGGGCTTGACCAGTAGCCCCTTTGGCAACTTTCCTTCACCTGGTGCATCCAGCATTAATATTTTGTTTTTCACGTCTGTCCTAAGACGGACTTCTCCATGAACAGTATACTGAGTATTGGGTGGCAATATCAAGGAATCAGGGTCCTTCTTCCAGACAATTCCAACAAGCTCATCCCGTTCTTCTGCCACAGACTGCCTTTGCAGGTCATAAGCTTTCTTAATCAGAGCTGGAATTCTCTTTGCCCGACCAGTCTGTCGGTCTCGCTTCTCTTGGCACAACTGCACTACCCTCCCAAACATGTGAGCGTTGGTTCCAGTGAGTAGGGGGACCCCATAATACATCCCTGTGGGAGGACACACCAGGGCTAGTATCTCTACTTGTTCATCTACACCAGTTACAGCCGTAGGAAAAGACAGCCAGAGCCGAACATATTCTAGCTAGGGAAAAGACTTGTCACTCAGGCCTCAGACATGTAGGCCTTCTAGAGATTTCAATGGTACATCAGATAAGTGTTTGTCATTCCAGTTCTGGAATACAATGGTCGCTTGCAACCCACTGTCAAGCACAGCCCAAGCATGGACACCATTGACAGTCACAGTAGTCTCCATCGAAGGGCCCACCAATTTGGACCAGTCTGGAGGGGCGGTAGCAGGGACCGGGACAAACGATTTAGCCACAAAGAAGTTTGGATTAGTATTTCTTGAGCCTTCACTGCGCTCGTTGCAGGTGCCCCTTGACCATGGTTTCACTTTCCGGAGCGCCCCTTGAAGTCTGTATACAACTTTATCTAGGTCTTTTGGGGGACCGGTGTTCTTTCTTCATATGCCTGTCCTTCCCACAAGTATGACAATATATGCTTTCCAGGGTCTGGCATGGCCGAGACATCACGTTGGGAGCTGAGGCGGGGTACTACCAACTGAAAATCTTGGTTCCACCTCTTTCTGTGGTGTGATGAGCATTGGGAGAAGTCTCAGTAATTCTCTCACTTCCATAGTCAATTCATAAATTTTTGAGCTGCTGTCAGCAGGAGATGCCTGGGTGTGCACCCCCACCCCCATAGCAGACACACTCTGATAAGGATCGGGGTCTGTACCCCGCAAGAGCAGTCTTCATAAAGAGACTGACTTTTGTTTCTCTGAACTCCCTCAGTAGTTCATCCCATGGTGGACCATCCTTAGCAGTCCCTTTCTTGCTGGGCTCCCCTGGACTGGCACCAGCATTTAGGTTTCAGATTCTGTCAAATGATTGCTGGAATTCCAGGCCATCAGCGACTCACCCCGTGCCTGGAGCAGGGGTTACGGAAGCTACGACCGCACAGGGTTCCTGAAAGCCTTCCTCCTCCTCAACATCCCATACTTCCTTCATCAACATATGGAAGGGCAGGGAACCAGATTTCCTTTGGTGCAGTTGCAATTTGAGCAACACCCAGTTGGAATGCCGGGCAGAGCAGAGTATATGATCCAGTCTTACCTGGTCTACCTCACTAGAGGCCCAGCCTCCTTTCCAAAAAATGTTTTGTAGGATTCCTTCTAATCGATCCATGTAGGCAGATAACAATTCCCCCGGCTGTTGTTTAACATCTTTAAGTTTTCATTTCAATGACTCTGCACTACTGATGTCCCCAAACACATTTTCAAGGGTGACTAAGTACTCTTGGGTTTTGGCGTCAGGGTCAGAGGACCTCAGGGAGTGAAAAGCACGTAGGGCGGTCCCTGGAGCTTTCCCCAGGGGGTACTTTTTCTGCCTCTGAGCATTGGCAGTCTTGTGGCTAAGGGTAGCAGGAGTCTATCTCGGGGTGTCCAGGCTCTACTTCCCATTAGAGTAAGGAGGATGCCAGAGAACACCTTGAGCTTGCGGTAAAGGTCGTGACTACCAGCTGGCACTGAGGCAGGTACAGAAGTTGGTAAAAGAACAGGTGCTGGGGCTGGTGTGGACAGCGGGGAAGGGACACTCCCAGGTGGCAGGAATAATTTTTTTAAATCCTCCACGGTTTTACCCTCCTCCAGTAACAACTTGGCAAACTTATCCTCAAAAGACTCAGAGAATGGTGGGGGCTAATCCTCTAAGGGATCCTTACTATCTTTAGTTATCACCCTCCAGGCAGCTGGGAATCCCTCTGGGACGATAGTCTGCAGCACCTTTGAACTGTCCAGGGGATCACTCCACTCCACCAAGGCCATGAGAGTTTGGGCAGTTAAATCAGCCTGTCGACCCACCACTACAGCTTTTTTCAAACATTCAGCTTTGGAAGATGCCCCTTCAACAGTGTCCTTACTAGTGCCCATAGGTATATCCAGTATTAGCAAGGCATTATGGGGGTCAGTCTCCTGCCCTGTACACCACCCCACCAACTGGTGTACAACCGTTTCTACTGGAGTAGCCATTAATCTTTAACAGTAATTCTTGATTTTGGCCACTGGGGGGCGCTAAGCCCAGTGGTGCCTCTAAGATGTAACCCCTAGGCGACGTTATCCCAAGGGCTACTACCCCTGTCTGCGTGACTAGTTGTAGGTTAAGGGGCCTGGGTACTGAAAACTGGTGCCTCCACCCGGAGGACAGGGTTAGTGGTAGCGTAGCTGACCTGGGTACAGCCCTCCAGGACACTGTGACCCCCCTTTCCCTTCTAGTGGCCTAAACAATGAACAGCGTACACAGGTACAATAGCCCCTAATCAGCATACAAATCCCCACTCTGTTTGCACTTACCACCAGGGCTGGTTCCACCAGTCCGACCCTGGAGAACTGATTCAATCAGGCAGTCATGCATACACTTTAGAGTCCCTTCACAGTCAGACATGCTGGGTACCCAGTTGGAACAAAGGGGGCTAGCCTAATTTGTTGCCCAAGGTAGGTCGGCATTGCAGCTGGCCAGGGCCCTGTGATGGAAAGAAGAAGCATGCACAACCACACACAATTTGTAATCCAGAGCCAGGAGGCCGAGTTCGTGATAATTAGACAAAACAACTAAATCAGAAGACACACTTTGATTGAGCTGTTGTTGCAGGGAGCTACCCAGTACAGGACACAGGATGGATGAAATGGAGACTTTAGGATGACTTGCTGGTTTGATAGGATAAGCAGGGCCCACATGAATCACCAAGGTGTTCTTCCTGTTCAAGGTGTTGAGCATGGGGTTGATTCCCGGGTAGGTCTCTCGTCGATGGTTTTCTCTGCATCGCGAGTAGCTGGCTGGGCCAAGTTGGCAGGGCCCAGGCTGGGTAAACAGTTCAGATTCAGTCCGGTTAATGCTGGATGCAGCTTGCAGCAAGCGTGACTCAATTAGGCAGTGGGGAACCAAATCATGATGCACTAACAACTTTCAGCACACTTATAGTAAAAGAAAAGCAGCACCACAGTTCAGATGACAGTCTGGTTGCAATTTCAGCTTTCTTGAGCAAAACCATGATCTCTGTGGTGATCCAGACATCCTGACAGGCCGATCGCGTGGAGCAAATCTTTGGTCTTCTTCAGGCAAAGGTACAGTCACAATTCAGTGGCTTTTGTCACAATTGGTTCGGATACAGTCTGGTTATTTAAGCCTTTTTTAAGGATCCCTTTCGAGGGACAGCAAGCAGACAGGCCAAACTCAATCTTTCCACCAGTTTCCCGAGCAACTACGCAGGAGCAGCTGCTCGAATCACTCGAGCTGTTCACTCTCTCAACTCCAAACTCAGACTGACACTCTGCTGCAGGCAGCAAAGGGACTTCCTTCTGATCCAAAATGGTTTGGTTGGTTGATTCATTTGTCTGTCAAAGGAAGGGCTCCCCCTCTAGGTCCGTTTAGGTGCCAAAGTGAAAAAACTACAATTCCTACAGAAATTCACTTCCACAAGACCCCTGGAGACAGACTCCATTTTAAGGTCCCCAAAAGGTACTGATTGGTGCAATACAGAAATGTCCATGCTGCAAAGAAAGGCAGGTTAGACAAACTACAATACCGTTGTTATTAGAGCAGCTAATCAGCAAACAATTACCAGTTCTAACAGAGCTCTCTCTGCGCCATTAACGATGGCAGAACAGAGCAATATTACTGCAGCTTGGGTTGGACTCAAGCCTGGAAACACTTGGCCCCTACCCAGATTAATTATACACTACAAAAATAATGTCTCTTAAAGAGACAGGCACGGCATTTTCTCCCTCTTCCTCCTCAACACTGCAGCCGAATCTTCTTTGCCACCAGCCAAGCACAGCACTGTCCCACAGTCACTTGGTTCAGCTTCATGTCTCTGGAGTCACTTAGAAGATGTAATTGTAACATCTTCTTCATCTGCCTCTTGTAACACAGCCTCAGCACAGACCATTGTTGAAATGTACCTGGAAGAGCCCAATATCAGCTGGAATGCTGGTCCTTTGCAATACTGGAAACCCAAACAAAATATTTGGCCTGCTTTAGTAAACATTGCAATGAAGTACATGAATTGCCCTCTGACTAGCATCTGTTCAGAACAATTGTTTAGTTCAGCTGGTAGCGTAATTACTGACACATGATCCTGTCTGACACCAGAAAATGCTGAGTGCCTCACATTTCTCAAAGTCAGCATTCCTCACTTTAATTTCAAATATGATACCTGAATAAAACATACACTGACTGCTCTGAGCAGGCTCTATCTACAAAACAATTTCAAGAATTTGTGTTTGTGGTGAAAATCGTTTGTGAATAGGGTCTACTACACGAGGTAACAATTAATTGCTACGTCAGGTTAGAAAAGACTAAGCCAGGCCACTATTACTTGAATGATCACATGAGCAGTGCAGAATAGAAAAAAAATAATAACATCAGTGGGTTCAGAGTCCAAATACACCAAGCAACTGCATTTCATGTCACAAACCTACTTGGTGGTACCTGGTACCACTATCTGATATGGAAGGTAGAGTACTGCTGTCTGCTACTAGTACTACTACTGTACTACTATCACTTTTTGTCCTCATGAGTCACGACTACTACTTATTACTTTTTGTCCGTACTCCAGTCCTTGCTACTACTACTTGTCACTTTTTTTTTTGCCCTCAGCAACTGATCCTGACTGTACTGTTTTAATTTTCATATAGTGCATGACTTAGCAGATGCCTGAAACCCAGAAACTGAATACTCTTTGTATATTTCTCACATCCCCATATTTGACTGCAAATACTTCACAGAAAAAATGCTACTAAATTGAAAATTCATATAATTTCTTTATTGTTTGTGTGAGCGTGGTATGCTAGCCTAGTTACATTTCACTTACAGTAACTGGGCTGAGATTATCATATTACTGTATTTTATTTTTGATACTTAAATTATTTGGCAGTGGCTGGCAGCAATTGTGGAACTAGGAAGGATGTAATTGTGTTGTGTGTCTGTCATCAGGTTTTCAGGTGGCAGTGGCAAACTTTTCTATGACTGCACTGGACTTGACTGATGCGATGTGTGACTGGCTGCCTGCCTGGGTGGTGGTGATCACTATGGCTTTCATTTTTCTACTTTAAGGATTCAGTGTGTTGATCAGATTCAGTAGAAGTAGTTGTAGTACCAGAAAATATTACCACCTCTTGGACCAGGTAGCATATCATATACCATAGTACACTGTGGCATGCAAAAGCAGTTGCATCATTCACATGGGCAGGGTGAGTGGACTCTCTTAGTGCTGCTCATTTGATCATTCATATCCATTTACTTGGCCTGTTTGGCTCTGACTGGAACATCCATCAAAATAATACCCACACAGAACCATTAATAAAAAAAAAAATCTTAGCTGCCTGGCTGTGCCTGCAGTGCTTGGTGGTGCTGTGATATAGGTATTTGCATCTGTCTGTCTATCTGTCTCTCTCTCGCTCTCTCTCCCCGTCTCTCCCAGAACACTTATGTCATGGACCCGAGCTGGATATGCCACTCCACTATTATAGGCCAGCCATGAAGAGGCTAGCAGTGAGTGACTGCTTTTTTTATTTAGCAGTTTTACATTAATTTTTATACAAATAATCCATTAAATTATTGTCTTTGGGCCTTTGTGTCAAATGTGACCGACTTTGGTCACTTGTATGCATTTTTTCAAATGTTTTCAAATATTTGTCAATAAATCAGAACTTCACCATGTTCCGGTTCTTATTTAATAAGGGTCAGAACTTCACTGTGTTCTGGTTCTTATTTAATAAATCAGAACTTCACTAAGTTCTCCCAGCCCTACTAACAAAGGTGAGGCATTGCTCCTACACTTGAGGTACATGGAACACTATGTTTCTACCTTGAGCACGCTCAGGACTGCAGAAAGTCCTCTCAACGTTTTGTTTCATTCACCCCTGGTAAAGAGGGTGCTGCTGTGTCTGAACAGTGCCTGCCAAATGTCTGGCCACTGTGTCTTTTTCTGTTATAAGAAGTATGGCAAGAACCTTTGATGTGTGGCCACTTCTGCTGCTTGCTTTCAAACTATTTCTGCAGTGGACATATGTGCTGCAGCCACATAGAGCACTGTGCATAATTTCACTAAGTACTATAGTCTGGACATTGTCTTTCACACACCTGCTGGTTTTGGTCTTGCAGTACTGCAAGTCCTCCTGTCATGATGTCGTGTTGGACTTTGCCATCCTCCCTGGGTATTTTGTAGTGCTTGGGAATAATTCCAAAGATGTGGCCCAAAGGAGGCGATGTCCCCAATGAAGACAGAGCAGTTACTTATCATAACAGCAGATCTTCGAGAGAATCTCCTCCACTGGGCCACAGCGCATCCTCCCTCCTTCCCCCTTACTGAAGTATAAGCTGTCAGTATTGTCTACTGCCTTGTTGGAGGTCCATAAGTGTGTTTACTATGTCTTCCAGTCCCATGCCTCTTTTGTGTGCCTTGTACTAGTTTGGCCTATTGCTTCCTTATGGTGAGATGCCCTCCAAACTTGTCTGTGGCAGGGAGCTGAGGAATAATGGGGTTCCCCGAGTCTTTTAGGCACTGATGTTGCATGTCATCATGGGTGGCCCCTTGCTAGCGAACGTTTTCTACGTGGTCTTGATGCCGATGGCTTATCTTACCAAAGTTTGACCCAATGGAGGAGATTCTCTTAAAGATCTACTGTTACAGTACGTAACTGTTCTTTTTCCACCTACTATGGTTACCAGTCAAAAGCAGCATCTCAGTATCTGAAAACCTAATTAAAAAAATTGTGAAAGATTTATACAGTTTTTTTCTATCACATATTACGTTTTGTTACAGTACCGTAATAATATATCCTTAGTTCATTTGCCACCTGGTAAGCAGGGCTTCAGTTAACTCCATTTTGGGAGTATTTGACTCCCAAAAATAAGGTAAAAACTTCCAAAATAAAGGGGGAGGAAGTCATTGACTTCCAAATGTAAAAAACAAAACTGGATGACTTCCAAAACTGAAGGCACAGAAGCTGAAAAAATATGGATTTTTCTAAAAGAAATTGTATTTTACGATTCATATTTGTATTAACATCCATAATTTGATCCTTATTAGTATACTGGCTTTCACATTGTTGGATCTGGGAAGTATTTTGACTTCCAGAAAATTGAAATGACTTCCAGATTTTGACTCACGGAAATATTTGACTTCCACAAAAAATAAATTAACTGAACTCCTGCTGGTAAGCACAAGTTACTCTCCGCTCGTAACCACAACCTGCTCACAATTTCAAACTGTTTCTTACTGTCTTACATTTTGTTACGACCATGTACCATTTACAAACGCTCACACTGCCTTGCTCCCTTGTTGTACTTTTTGCCAAATAAACTAATGAAATGAACTGTATGTAACTGATCTGCCTTAAGTACTTTGAGCCTAACACGACTGCATTTCCTGTGGAACTGCTTAGTGTACTTACATGTTTTTTGTGACTATGAGCATGATTCAGAAAAGTCCTGGGAATGCGGCAGGGCCCTGGTGCACCAAACATATTGAATGTAATTTTGTATCTCGTGTGCCAATTGCCACAAGTTAGAGTAGCTTTTTCTGGTCTAACTTGTGGCAATCTTGTGTACCTATTTATGGGGCTTGCTCCGAATATTGGGTGCAAGTTACTGTAAATCCATAAAATGCATTTTGTAATTTTTGTACTATTGTATTTGTATATGCTGTATATTATTTTATGTTTGGACACAATTGTAAACGAGAACATTTCTCAATTTCGCTATCCAATAAATAAATGATTCTGATAAAGGTGACACAAAAGTGCCCGATCTTCTTAAATCAGGCGTAGTTTGCGGCGAAGTATTTGGTGCAACTATGCCAAAAACCGGGTTTGACGCAGGGCTTGATGAAGCCCTTCGTCACCCTTTGTGAATCGAACCCTATGAATTTAGCATGGAACCTTTGTAAATGACCACCTGTGCTCAAAGGTATTCTCCAAAGATTGTAATAAACAAAGAAAAATAAAAAACTAATACCTGTTGTACTTTTGTCAGAAAAACAGACAAATGGAGCAATTTTGCTCAGTGTTTTGCTCTATTTGTTGTACCTGTTAATGTATTTGTTGTACACTTGTAAACTTGGAAAATTAATAAAAAGATTAACTGCAAAAAACAAAAAAACAAAGGGAACCAACAGTTATATGAAACAAGCATTTGTCAATGCCGAAAGTTCGTCATGCATAGAGATAGGGAAGTGTGTGACACTGTAGTAGTGCAGGAAGAGTTTTATTGATAATGAGTAATAGAAAGTTGTATGACAGCTGTACAGTTCATGAGGTGGTGTGATAAAAAGGCTACATTGAAAATTTGGAGTGAAAATATTGAAAATGACCAAAGTTACGCTAGTACGTAGAAAATCATAGAATCATACAAAGGGTTTCAAGTTCTGTAGACCTAAATCCTTTAGTGAACTTGCCACCATTTTTTTTTCTTTATGTTCCTTCCTGCCAGTCAGCCCCCAGCCCTGTCCCCTGGAATCACCGGCTCTTACCTGCCCAGCCCGGGATCGGCACCTGCGGGGGGCTGGTCTTCGCCCTGCCGACTGGCATTTTTTCCTCCGAGTGTTTTTTTCTCCCAGAGGCCCCAGGAGTTAGCGTGTATGTGCCGAACAGCCCCAGTCATGGCCTCCGTCCTCCACCCCAGGAGTTACCGTGCATGTGCCAAACAGCCCCAGTCACGGCCTCCGTCCTCCACCCCAGGAGTTAGCATGCATGTGCCGAACAGCCCAAGTCACGGCCTCCGTCCTCCACCCCAGGAGTTAGCGTGCATGTGCTGAACAGCCCCAGTCACGGCCTCCTTCCCCCACCCCAGGAGTTAGCGTGCATGTGCTGAACAGCCCCAGTCATGGCCTCCTTCCCCCACCCCAGGCCTAGTGCCTAGGCCACCTTGGCCCAAGATTCCTCCAGCCTCCACTGGGGGTCACCCACTAGTTGAGGAACACCGTACTCCCTTCCCGGAGAAGAGAGCTTGCCTGTCAGCAGTTCCATCCAGCTCCGCCCTTCCCCCCTCATGCTGACCTCTGATGCTCCAGGCTCATTCCTGAACCCGGGTCACCGGCATGGGTCGAGGTAAGGCGCCATCGCCTTAGCCCTCTGCACCGCCTGTCCAGCAACTTGCCACCATTTTATTTAATGGTGTTAAAAAAAAACTTTTTCTTTCATATGTATGTCCAATCGTTTCTTAAAAGTTTCCATATTCTCACTATTAATAACATATCTAGGACATGTATTCCATAATGTAATAATTTTTTGATTATACCATTGGTTCCTTTTAGTAGTTTTATACACTTCTCCCTTATATTTACATGTGTGACCTAGTATTTGTAATATTAGAAGTGTGTTTTTCTAACCCTAGTGTTTCTAAAAGAGCATCATTATGATATACTTTAATTGCAAGGCATAGATCACCCCTCATTTTCCTGTATTCCATAGAGAACAGGTTTAATTCCTGTAATCTTTCACTGTATGGTTTATTATTCATATTATTAACTTGTTTGTCAATCTCCTCTGGACTTTCTCAATTTTACTTTTACCTTCTATCATGTAAAGAGCACAAAACTGGGAACAGTACTCCAGGTGCAGTCTAATCAGAGAGGTGTATAATGGAACAATGACCTCTGCATCACGGCTTTTTATGTTTCTCAAGATGCAGTGATATATTCCATAACTTTTTTTTGTTATTATATTTGTGTGTTTATCAAACTTGAGATCTGATGTTATATGAACCCCAAGATCTCTTTCATCGTTGGTTACGTGTATTTGAATACCATTTAATTTATAGTCATAGCAAGGATTATTACTGCCAGGATGCATAACTTTACATTTTGCCTCATTAAATATGAGCTTATTTTCCTTGGCCCAGTTTACAAGTTGATCCAAGTTGTGCTGAAAAAGAGTGGCAGAATGCAAATCTGTAACAATACCACCGACTTTACACTCATCGGCACATTTACTCAACCATGTCCCCGTTGCAGCTTGCATTGATGTTACAAGGATGTTGAACAGCGTGAGTCCAAGAACAGAACCCTGTGGCACACCGCTGGTCACTGATCCCCAATGCAACAGATACCCTCTTATTGCCACCCTTTGCTTTCTATCTTCCAACCATGACTTTATCCAGCTATTAATATTTGGTTGTAGATCAAGTTTGATTAACTCTTCAATAAATATATTATGGGAGACTCTATCATAGGGACAAATGACTTGGCTCATCATGAGATTAGAGCAATGCAGGAGGACATTGCAGAGTTGGGGAGGGGCCTAAGACAAGTAGCACACACAGTATCCTTCTCAGAGGTGCTGCCTGTCAAAAGCATGGGGGAGGCGAGGGTAATTGGCACCATGCAGTTTAATGAATGGTTGAAAGAATGGTGCGGACACAGGGTTTAGCTTCATTGGGGACTGGGGTTCCACCTGGAGGGACACCAGCCTATACTGCGCAGGATGGTCTGCATCTGTCCAGGAAGGGACAAGTCTTTGAGCAATCGGTTTAAATGCTTCATTGGCAAGCTTTTAAACTAGTCAAAGGGAGGCACTGACAAGCAGCAGGAAAATCCAAGCCTCCCTACAAAACAGGGTACTAAATGAGAAAAAGACCGAGGTAGAACGGTCAGTGGGGGATGCTGCAACAGAAGGTAAAGCCATCAAAAAATGGAGAGCAATGAGTACCAATGCCCGTAGTCTGGGTAACAAGCTTCCTGAATTAGTGGCCTTGATGGAGGAGGAACATCTGGATATCGTGGCAGTCACAGAAACATGGTACACACAAAACCATGACTGGGACATAAACATACCAGGATACACTGTCTACAGGAGGGACAGGGAGGGTAAAAAGAGGAGAAGGAGAGTAGTTCTTTACATAAGGGAAGGAATAAAAGCAACAGAACAAAAGGGTAAACAGGGAGAAGAAGCACTGTGGGTAAATTTGGAGACAGGCAATGGCACCTAATACGCACAGGGTTGTACTGAACCCCCTTCTCAGGGGAGAAATGGACAGGAAATGATAGAAAGTATACTTAGAATGGCAGAAAAGGGGAGATATTGCTGATGGGTGATCTGAATATGCCAGATGTTAACTGGAGTGCAGTTAGGCTGCCACTTGAAGAGTGCAGTTATTCTAGATGCCCTACAGAGGCATGCCTTGAGACAACTAGTACTGGAGCCCACTCGAGAGGAGCAATATTAGACTTGATTCTCTCAAATGGAAATGGAGAGAGGATCACAGATGTAAGTGGGTAGCCATCTGGGAACTAGCACGACCATGAACAGTATGGTTCACAATAAAAACAACAATAAGTCAAGCCATACAAAGACAAAAGTACTGGACTTTAGGAGGGCTGACTTTGCCAAAATGGGTGAGTGCCTAAGGAATACACTAGCAAATGGGCGGGCAGGAAGGAAGGGTGGAAGAACAATGGGGAATAATAAAAACTGCCATCACAGAGGTAACGAGCCTTTGTGTGAAGCAAATAAACAAAACAAGACAATGTAAGAAACCACTATGGTTCTCAAAGCAAGTGGCAGTGAAGGTTCAAGAGAAAAAGAAAGCATTCAGGAAGTACAAGGAATCGCAGAAGGAGCAGGACAGAGAACTGTATCAGTTAAAGCAGAAGGAGGCTGGGAAGGCAGTCAGAACAGCAAAAGGCCCAAACCGAGGAAAATATAGCCAACTCAGTTAAGAAGGGATAAAACCTTTTATAGGTACATCAGGAACAAAGGAAGACCAAGGGAGGGATAGTGAGGCTTAATAAAGGGGAGGGAGGGTGGGCAGAGGAGACTGTGAAAAGCAGAGATACTAAACAAATATTTTTGCTCAGTATTTACAAATGAAGAGGGGAGGTACATAAAACAAACAGTAGTAACACTCTGGATACGAAGTTGATACCAGCCCATTTACGAAGTAAGAGTTCTGAAAGAACTCTTAAAACTGAAGGTGGACAAAGCAATGGGGCCTGATGGGATTCATCCCAGAATTCTAAAAACTAAGGGTAGAACTAGTGACACCACTGACTACCCTTTTAACAAATCATGGGATGATGGGGTGGTACCCGAGGACTGGAGGAGGCAGATGTGATTCCCTTCAAAAGTGGGAGCAAGGCAGAAGCAGGAAACTACAGACCTGTTAGTTTAACCTCAGTGATAGGAAAATGATGGAATCACTTCTGAAGGAAAGAATTGTCGGTATCTAGAGGCCAGAGGGCACAGGACCCTAGGCAGCATGGATTCACAGAGGAAGGTCATGCCAGACAAATCTGATAGATTTCTTTGACTGGGTGACCAAAGTAGTAGATCAGGGAGGGCTGTGGACATGGCCTACCTAGACTTAGCAAGGCATTTGACACAGTCCCACACAAAGATTAATATGCAAGTTAGCCAGCCTGGGGTGGGTCCCAAGATGACAGCCTGGGTAAAAATTGGCTGGAGAATAGAACACAGAGAGTAATAGTAAATGGAGTCCACTCAGAAGAAAGGAGGGTTACTAGTGGGGTACCGCAGGGTTCAGTATTAGGACCGGTCCTCTTCAATGTCTTTATAAGCGACATTGCGGAAGGACTGGAAGGAAAAGTATGTCTCTTTGCAGATGACACTAAGATCTGCAACAGAGTTGATGCACAGGGTGGGGTGGAAAGGATGAGAAGGGACTTGGCAAGGTTAGAGGAATGGTCAAATGTATGGCAGCTTAGATTTAATGCTAAGAAGTGCAGGTAATGCACCTGGGAAACAAAACCCAGGGAAGAGTACACAATGGGGGTGAGATACTAACAACAACAAAATGGAAAGGGACCTTGGGGTAGTCATATCAGATGATCTAAAGGTGGGCAAGCAATGTGAGAGGGCAGCAAGGAGGCTGGGGGTTACTGGGATGCATGGGAGAGGCATCACCAGTAGAAAACAGGAAGTTATTATCCCTCTGTACAGACAGCTAGTGAGACCCCATCTGAGTACTGTGTGCAGTTCTGGAGACCCAATCTCCACAAAGACAGACAGGATGGAAGCTGTCCAGAGGAGGGCACTAAAATGGTGCAGGGTCTGCACCGGAAGACATATGAAGAAGAGACTTAAGGAGCTTAATTTGTATAGCCTCGAGAAAGGAGGAGGGGGACATGATAGAAACTTTCAAGTACCTCAAAGGGAATCAACAAAGTCAAGGGTAGCATCTTTCAAAAAAGGTGTGCAAGAACAAGAGGGCACAATTTGAAGATAGAGAGCGGCTCAGAGGTAATTTAAGGAAGTATTTTTCACAGAGAGGGTTGTGGATGCATGGAATGGCCTTCGGAGGAAGGTTGTGAGTCAAAATCAGTGGTGGAATTCAAGCATGCATGGGACAGTCATAAAAGCAATTCTGGGGGGTGGGGGTAAGAAGAAGTAGGCTGCTGGTTAACTAGGATCTGCAGCTTATCCAGTAGGTAGGGAAATGGGCAGACTGGGTGGGCCAAGCGGTCCTTATCTGCCGTCAAATTCTATGTTTCTATGTTAGGTCTTAAGTCCAAGAATGCTACGTCAACAGATATTCTTTTGTCTAACACAACACTCACTGGCTCAAAGAAACTTATCAGATTAGTCAAGCAAGATCTTCCCTGACAAAAGCCATGCTGTGCTGGATCCAAATATCCGATTTGATGTAAATGCTCGGAGATACGTTTCTGTATTAACCTTTCGAGCAACTTCCCCAAGACGGATGTTAAACTGATTGTGAATGACCAGGTGTAACTTGGCCCTTTTTGGGAGATGTGTTACCACATTTTCAACATGGCCTTTTTTGTACCCCACCTCATGAAGAGTGCCACTGTCCTTTTGTTCACTTGTGCGAAGGTGATTTCGCAGAGCGACCGCGCCATTCTGCACCACAGGTGTGAAAACACATTTCAAGCAGGATGCAAAAAAATTGCAGCTGTACTGTTCATAAGGAAGTGTGAAAAAATGGCAATGTTGAAAATCTGGAGTGAAAATATTAAAAATTGGCAAAGATGCGAGTGTGCGTAGAAACTGCACAACATATGCTCATAATGCAGGCACTTTGTGGAATTTTTTCTTCAAATTTTAAATATGGTCTTTTTGGGACTGCGCCTCATGAACAGTAGCACTGTGATTTTGTTAATCCATCCTGAAAATTGATTTTGCACACCAACTGCGTCATTCTGGGCCACAGATGCGAAAACACATTTTGGGCAGGATGTGAAAAATGACAGCTGTAGTGTTTATAAGGAGATCTGAAAAAATGGCAATGTTGAAAATCTGGAGTGAAAATATAAAAAATTAGCTAAGTTACGTGCATATGTAGAAACTGCGCAATGCACACTGGTAACGCAGGCATTTTTTTGAATTTTCCTACCAAATTTGCAACATGGGCTTTTTGGAACCCCACCTCATGAAAAGTGGCACTGTCATTTTGGTAATCGGTCCTGAAAGGTGATTCCGTGCAGTGACCGCAAAATCACCTTTTGGGACAAAGAAACTAAATAACACTGACATGTTCATGAAGTGGTGTCCCAAGAACCCCATGTTGAAAATTTGAGGCCAACATTCCTAAAAATGGCTGAGATATCAACCTAAGTTGAAATCCCCCATTGAGTCCCATTACATAGGCTTACCAGATTCCTCACTTCCTAGTTCGGCTTTGAAGAGTGCAGATGTATCCCGGGCCAGTGAAGATCGTGGCTGCTGACCTCCAGAGGGTAAGTATGGGTGAGGGGGGTGCTGGGAGGTGGGTGCGCAGAGGGAGGGTTGGAGTGGGGGAGGAGGGACTGGGGAGACGACGCTGGAAGGTTTTCTTTTTCACAGGTAAAATTTAAAAAAAGACTTCGGGTGAACTTTCTTTTATTTTACAGGGATTTTTTTTTTTTAAACATTTAGGCACACTGGGGTGGGCTTCCAGTGTGCCACTATTGTGTGTGTGTGTGTGTGGGAGGGCATGCCATTGCTGACATGGGGATTGGGCAGCCCGTTGTCAGCTAACAATATAGAAAAGACTTTCTTGCAGGTTGGACCTGAAAATGTACAATATACATTTATGGCATTTTACGGGTGGAGTGGGAACTGAAATACTGTACATGCATTATCAGCCGGCTGCTCCGAATACTACTGCATCACAGGAGAGAGCGAGAGTGAGGAGCAGACACACTCCTATTACCTACACTCTCTCTTTTATTCTGTTTATTTCTTTGCAGTGCCGCAGCAGGTCACAAGGGAATATTTACTCTCGCAGGAGTGAATATTCAGCTCATATATCAAGGGAGTCCCAGAGCGGCTTTTTTAATAGAGTGGCAAGAAAAGCTGTTCCGCGCTCAGGTGAAAGTTTCAAAAGGCTAACTGTCTTAACAACAACACAGTATGGTACTGTATGTGAACGGGGGAAATTGTTTAACCAGGAAAGACACACTGAACTGCAGGGAATGGAGAAATTGTTTAACCAGGAAAGACACACTGAGCTGCAGGGAATGGGGAAATTAACCAGGAAAGACACACTGAGCTGCAGCTGAAGGGCTCGCATTTCAGAAGACAGAGCCACACACAGCGATGGCTCTGTCCTTTGAAATGTTTGCTGAGACCAGCCCCCTCAGCAAACCAGTGTCATCAGGGCACTGCCTGCTGATTTGCCGGCAAAAGACTGGCTCCTGCAGCACCGCTGGTCCTTCGGCTGGCACCCCTCACACCTCTGTTTAGCAACTCTCATATCTACAAGTTCGTTTGCGCTTGCATGCTCGATGAACTTAAAAAAGACAAGGAAAGTTGTGTCTTCTCATCTTTTCCACACACTCCCAGTGTATGATGCCCACTCACATTCTTTGAGCTTTGCCTGCCTGGTTTAAGAGGCATCAGATGTGTGAAAAAAAAACCTGTAATGTACAATTCCCCATAAATTATTCTCTGTTTGGTATTTTTATCTGTTAACCAGGTTAATCCACTTAACAAGGAAATGCCCCTTTTTCAGGGAAAAATCCAGGATCAATAGCACATACACTTACAATAAAAAATATTTAAAAAAGAATTAAATAAAATAACCACAGAAGACTTAATAAAAATAACTGCATGAATGGCAAAATAAGAAATGTCATTTCAGATGTAGTTTGAATCCTTGAAAGGTTATTTTATAAACTATTGATAAAGGTAATGTGTTATAGAAAGAGCTAGTAGCATGAAAAAATAGCAGACATAAATTGTTATTAATTTGTAAAAGTAGCCAGTTCTTACTTTTTGTTTCTTAAGTATTTTTCATTTTCTTTTCACTTACTGGGCAGTTTTCTGTCTAATAGCGTGACGTTTGATGTGAAGAGCAGTGCGTTACCTGACAGCTGACATATCGAGCTCTGTTTCTCTTCCTGCTTCAGCAGCATTGTGTGACCTCACTCACTGTGACATCACAAGTGACTGATATGGCAGCAGATGGCTGGCTCTTTCTAAGTAGCTGTGATGTCACAATCAGTGACATCAAAGTGCGGATGCAGTATCAAGAGGAATAGAACCAGATAAATCAGCTTCCAGGCAGAGTTGCTCTTCCACACATCAGACCTGGTAATGCCTGGAAGAAGAGCTTCTAACTAGCAAATAGGAAAAGAAAAAGTACCTCTGATATAAAAAGCACTAGTTGACTACATTTGAAAATCCACATTACAGGCAGTACACTAGCTCTTTAAGTGCCTGACAGGAAAATAGAGTTTATGTTTTGAGTAAGTGAAGATTGACAAAAAGGCAACGGATGTTTGGGTTAATGATTAGTCCTGCTCATACCATTGCCTGTTTAGTAATGGAATATTGTTTCTATAACAGAAGACAATGAATCATAGGGAAGGGGTCTGACAGTAGCAGAAGTGAGGTCCCACTGCAAATATCCCTGGTGAGGCCTCTCCTGGAGTACTGTGCCCAGTTCTGGAGTATGCCAGTGTAACTGATAATGGCTACTGGAATAGATTAGCCAAGCCTTGAACGTGCACTGTAACTCCATAAAAACAAAAGACCATGCTAAGGCTACCATGCCACTAAAGCCATGACATTGGTTGTCTGATTCCAATATAAAGTTTATTACTAAAAAATTCTGTCTAAGCAGCACTCACCCACTCATGCCAACATTTCAAGCATATCACATGCTTTTTGTCAAGGCATGCCACAAATGTTGTAGTTTTAGTAGTGTGGTAGCCTTAGCACAGTCTTTTTTGGTTTTGCCGTTAATCTGTTTTAGCCCCGCCACAGCCTAACCCTCCACTGACTCCCCCAGCCCCATTGCCAGCGTCCAAGTACTGACCTCACCCGGAGTCCTCGCATGAGGGAAAACATTGACAGACTAGATTTAGTATAGCAAAGGGGCACCAAGATAATCCAAGGCCAGCAGAGAATATCCTATGAGGATCAGATGGAAGCCCTAGATATGCACTCATTGGAGACCAGGCAGGAGCAGAGAGACTTGGTTGAAACATATACGTTTCTCAGGGGTATAACCAAGGTGAACAGTGATGATCTATTTGTAAGGAATAGAGATATAGAGATGCACTTGCTGTGGAGCATGAAGGGAGGTTGGTGATGGGCTGAGCTCAAGAGAAATGTGAGGAAGTTCTAGTTCCCTGAGAGGGTGGTGGGACTGCAGCACAGACTGCCGGCAGATGTGGTGGAGAAGGCTACTGTGAACTGGTTTATACATGGTTGGGATGGAGCAAAATGACTCATAATTCCTGGGGGGCACACAGGTTTGAGCAGTGAGGGACTGGTGGAGGAAGGAGAACAGCCCACCAGTACAGTAGGTTGGTGGCGGTGAGGTAGTATAGCAAAGGCAGACTCGATGGACCTTCTGTCTCCTTCGCCGTTAAGTTCTATGTTTCTGCCAGTCTGGGTCCTCCACAACGCTGCTCTCTGATAATGCTAAATTCACTGTGGCAAAGCTATCCAATCAAGGGATTCATTAATCTATCTTTCCGGCCAGATACTGGCTTACCACTGTTCCCATTTACCTCTCCTCTCTCTTTAACACTGCCATCTCTTCCTTCTACTCCTCCAATCATCTGCTGCTTGCAAATTTCATATCCTTCGGAGTAAACCTGTAGCAAGCCAGTCTGCCTTCTCTATCAAGACTTTCTATAGATACATTAGTGAAAGGAGAAAGTCCAGGAGGGTATTGCTAAGCTCAAAGGAGAAAAGGGGGCATGTGAGGAAGAGGACCCTGTAAAAGCATCTATCCTAAATAGATACTTTTTCTCAGTATTTACTGAAGAGAAGGTAGGGCAGGGCCCACAGCTCAGCACAATGGACACAGTGGGGAAGGAGGTGAGCACTACTCCCTTCACAAAAGAAAGGGTCCCACAAGAGCTCACTAAGCTCAGGGTGGACAAGGCAATGGGATCTGATGGCATACATCCCAGGGTACTTAAGAAGCTAAGGGTGGAACTAGCAGAGCCATTAGCAGACCTGTTTAGTGAGTCTCTGAGCACAGGAGAGGTCCTAGAAGACTGGAGAAGGGCTCATGTGATCCTGCTCCACAAGAGTGGTAGCAGGGAGGAGGAGGCAGAGAACTACAGACCAGTCAGTCTTACCACAGTAGTGGGCAAAATTATGGAGGCACTCCTTAAGGAAAGGATAGTGCAACACCTGGAATCCATAGGGGCACAGGATCCAAGACAGCATGGGTTTACAAAAGGAAGGTCCTATCAGACTAATCTCATAGATTTCTTTGACTGGATAACCAGAGTGGTGGACCAAGGGGAGCAGTTGATGTCACCTACTTTGACTTCAGCAAAGCTTTGACACTGTTCCACAGAAGATTGATAAATAAGCTGGATAGGCTCGGGGTGGGTCAGAAGTTGGTCAGCTGGGTGGCAAACTGGTTGATGGGCAGAAAACAGACAGTGGTGGTAAATGGTAGACAGTCAGAAGAGATGCAAGTCATAAGTGGGGTACCTCAGGGATCAGTCCTGGGGCCAGTCCTCTTCAATATCTTCATCAGTGACATTGCAGATGGACTAGAGGGTAAGGCTTGTCTGTTTGCAGATGACACCAAGATCTGCAACAGAGTAGATGATCCAGATGGGGTGGGCAAAATGAGAAGATCTCGGATAAACTAGCAACATGGTCAGAAGAGTGGCAACTGGGATTTAATGCAAAAAGTGCAAGATCATGCACATAGGAAGAGAAACCTGAAGCCACCTATAGGCTGGGAGGAGTTGCTGGCAGTCACAAAGGAAGAAAGAGACTTGGGCATCATCATCACGATGACCTAAAATCATCCAAGCAGACCTCTAAAGCAGTAGAGTAAGGCTAGGGGATGTTAGGGTGTATTAGTAAATTATCACAAGTCGGAAGAGGGAGGTAATAATCCCTCTTTACAAGATACTGGTTAGGTCCCATCTGGAGTACTGCGTGCAGTACTGGAGGCCACACCTTCACAAGGACATTAACCAAATTGAGCCAGTCCAGAGAAGGGCAACCAAAATTGTGCAGGGACTGCATCAGAAGACACATGAGGACAGTTTAACAGAGCTCAATATGTATACCCTGGAGCAAAGGAGGAAGAGAGGTGATATGATCGAAACATTCAAACACCTTAAGGGCATTAACAAGATGAAAGCGTCTAACATGTTTAAATATAAGAAAAATATCAGGACAAGAGGACACAGCATGAGATTAGAGGGAGGCTGATTAAGGGAGAATGTGAGGAAATTATTTTTCACAGAAACAGTGGTGGATGCATGGAACGGCCTACCTCCGGAAGTGGTGGCTATGAATACAGTGCAGGGCTTCAAACAGGCATGGGATAGGCATAAGGGAGAAATACAGATGAGTATGAATAGATAGGCCACTGACAGAGCAAAGGCAGATGGCACATTTATAAGGTAGAAAAAGAAATGGGCAGACTGGATGGGCCTTGCGGTCCTTATCTGCGGTCAACCTCTATGTTTCTATATGTTTCTATCCACCTTCCAACACTGTGGAACAACCTCCCTTGGGCCTTTCCCCATTCATCTCTCTTCCTCCCTGCACTCTCTCAAGTGACTCTTACTTGAACACTTTCCAAAACCATGCGCCTGCAACTAGCCTTCTCCCTCTTCTCTCCACATTACAACAACCCATCATGCCCTATCTAACCCCCCCAGTTTTACCCACTTCACCTCTTACTCTGTTGTACAGCTTACAACTCAATGTAGTCTGCAATTTGAATTGTATTTATTTATTTATTTGAAGTGTAACCCCCCTCTGTAAATGAGGGTTCCCAAATGTCTTCTAGGAGCTGGCTAAGTGCTCCCAGCCTGAATGGTGTTCGGCGTTTAAGCTGCTTAACTGTGAGGGCTTTTAGAGCCTCTGGTACTGTCTCTTTAAGAGCTGCCTGCTCGCAGGCTAAATTAGTTTGAGTGGGGGGACTGTGTAGTTAATGCTCGAATCCCGTCCTAAACTGCTGTCTGATCACTCCATTTCTGCAGTCGCCAAAAGCACAGAGGGAGCCCACTTGAAAGATGTAACTGTTTTATTTATTTATTTGCACATCGGTTTACAACCTTTGAGCCAGAGGCTCATTTCCAAAGGTACCTTGTCACATAGAGGACAAATACAAATACAAGCATTCTCGGTTACAGGATATAGGTTACATAGTTTGCAGGCACATTTGATAATGAACATGATAAATACATATACAAGCACTATAGGTTTCAGGATATGGGTTACATAGATATTTGCCTGAAATCATTTAGAGCCTTAGTAAAATTGCAGCTTGTCTAACCTGCCTTTATTGCAGCTGGGACTCTGTGTGTGTTGCCCCTCCATTTTGGACCTGAACTGCTGATCTGGGCCAATTGGGTTACGGGAGCCTAAAATGGAGACTGCTTGAGCCAACCAGAACTTGGACTCTCACCTGGAGCATGCTTAAAGGGGGAATGTATAGTAGGTGCTTCTGGGAACTGTAGTTTGGACCTTGGTGCCTTTTTGCACCAACAGAGGGAGCCCTGCTGTGATTGACAGATGAATCCAGCAACTGAACTTGTGAGGAGCCTAAGGGAAATGCCTTGAACTGTTCCTGGAGGACCAGATGCGAGTTGACTGTGGAAGGAGAACTAGCTCTGTTCTATTGCGGCATGCACTTCGCACGGGAAACGCGTGTAAGGTCCTGAAGTCGGCCTATAGCCATTAGCGAGTGCTCATTGGACCGAATCTGAGTTGTGGAGAAAAGGAAGAAGTGTGTAGAACCAGGCTTGCCCGTAGAAGACCGAAAATTTGCAGAAGTGCGATCAGCCTGTCGGGGACTCTGATGCTATGTGTGCTCTCGGGTCTTGCAGTGTTTGTGATCAGGATCGAGAAGCAGCTGCCTGGTATAGTAATTACCTTTACATATGAATGTGTCTAGTGCTTACGGGGATCGCGACTTTAATCCCCCAATTACAGTTAGTTGTGAGCTGGAGCTGGAAGCTGAACTCAGTTCAACCGGACTGAATCCGTCTGCTATTCAAAGCAGTTGGCCCCTGTCACGAGGGCCTCATCTCCATGCCCTGCTCATCCTGGCCATCCAGAGCAACCTCTTCCATTCAGTTCTCTGCTTGGGGTTTGTGAGTACAAATCGGGGTAACTCCCTGCACCTTTCATTTAATCAAAGTGTGTCAACTGATTGCTTTGTGTTCTTCTGATTGTGGACTGAGCCATCCGGCTCTGGATTACAATTTGGTTGTGCATATATTTTCTCCCTACAGGGCCCCATCCAGCTGCACCGGCCAACCCTGGGCAACGGACCTGGCTAGCCCCCCTTCCCCATTCTGGGTACCCAGAGTGTGACTTTTTGGGCCCTATATGTATGCACAGTACTGTGATTTGAATATTGCCAATCAACCTGATCCCGCCCCATGTTCCAGTCCCCTGAATAAACCAGATTTGTGGTTATTGAATTTTATACTGTCTGAGGTGTCAGTCCATATAGAACCAGCATTGTATTGTGTTGTGTATGTTGATTAACCTTGTTTTACAGGGGGTCCTCAGAGACAGGCTGCAGAATCAGTCTCGAGGGTAAGTGGTATCTATATGTGTAAACAGTGTCCATATGTGGGGTATTGGGACAGCAAATCCCATGTACTGTGTGGGCCACTAGTGGGAACAAAGGGGGATCACAGTGTCCCAGAGGGCTGTGACCAAGCTAGCTTAACCACTACCGACCCTGACCTCTGGGTGGAGGCACCCGTCACTGGACCTTGGCCCCTTAACCTGTCACTAGCTATACAGGCAGGGGTAGTAGCCCTTGGGATAGCGCCACCTAGGGGTTACAGAAGTATCGGATTTACAACCTTTGAGCCATCAGCTCATTTACAAAGGTAACTTGTCACACGGAGGACAGAAAACAAAAAACAGAGAGGATACAGCTACAATGGAATAGCCATCATGTATAGGTTACAGACATTGCTTACAAACATTATATACAGTTTTGGATACAGATATTTACATAAGCACAGCAAAACATTGTTACCATGAGAGAGCATCCGTTACGGTATAATCCATCTTATTCATGAGCCAGAAGTGGATTAGACATTGTTGTAAGGGGTGCCAGTCCATAATGGACTTTGTCAGAGGTTTGGGCCCTAGAGGGCATGAGAGCACAGGCTAGTTGCAGTTACAGGAGTGGACATTGAGGAGGTGGTTGCGGAGAGTGACTTTGAAAGGGGCAATCTTGGGTGTGCTGGTGATGGTGGCTGGGAGTGCATTAAATCATACAGGAGCCCGGTAGCAGAAGAATATCTGGGCAAGGGAGGTTTTTACCCTGGGTACCACCAGTATAGCTTTGTCCGAGTTACGGGTGGAGATAGAGGGGGTGGCAAGTTGGAGAGAGGTGGTGAGCCCAGCAGGGGAATGACCGAGCAGAATTTTCTTGGTCAGTAGACAGGTCGGGTAGTGGAATCTTTCATTGAGGTTGAGGAGGTTGGCCGTGGAATAGAGGGAGCAGGTGTGGGTCAGTTTAGGGGCACCAGTTAGGAGCCTGCAGGCCTTGTTGAGGGAGATTTGAATTTTCTGGAGTGCGGAATTATCTGCTGCCCCATACACAGGGAGCCCATAGTCCACTAGGGACAGTATAGAGGAAGTAATGGCAAGCCTAAGGGCATCAGGAGGGAGGCAGTCCTTGTGCCGGTAAAGGAGTCCAATCCAATTGTTTGTGGCAGCCGCTAGGGTGTTTATGTGGTCATGGAAGGTAAGGGCAGAGTCGAGGGTAAGCCCAAGATATTTGTAGATGGATACCTGTTCAAGAGGGTGCTGGGTGCTGGGGAGGATGAGGAGAGGTGCACTTTTCACTTTGTTTTGGTGGTGGGAGAAAATCATCAATTTCGTCTTTTTTAGGTTAATGACCAGTCTACGGTCCTTGAACCATGTTTCAGCCTGGAAGAAGGCGTGTTGGAGGGAGTCCTGGAGGGGAGTAGGTTTATGATGCGAGGCATAGAGCACCGCATCATTTGCATACAGTAGGATTTTTTCGGAGCAGGCCTTTGGCAAGGTGTTTAGGTAGAGGGAGAAGAGTAGCGGACCCAGGATGAAGCCCTGGGGCACCCCGGAATGGACAGGTAATATGCCAGCATGATTTTGTTACAGATATCTTACCATACAATGGCAGCATGTTCCCTTAGCTCTTATCCAGGCTACCCTCATAAGCTGTGTACTTTGAACATTTTTTACATTCCTTTTTTTCTCTCTTTCTGGAATTTGTTGATTGTACTCTTTTTTTTAACGTACATGCACCTGTTGTTTTCACACTTCTATTGGGGTTTCACTCCCTGCTGTATCCCCTCCCCTCCCAAGTTGCACCTGGAGACGAGCTCCGTCTCAGTGTGCCTATCCTGTTCACCAAATTTTAAATAAATAAATAAACAAACAAACAAGTAATGCAAATTTTGCCTGCATTCAATATGAATCTTCTAAGCTTGTTCATTACATCCTGTGCCCTTCACAGTGCACTGCCAGATGCCACTGCGCAGATTAAAATACAAAAGTAAATAAATAATAACAACTATTATGGAAAAATATTTATAAAATGGCAAAAAGAAATCTTGAAACTTAATTGGCTGAGAGATCTCACCTGATCATGCATTAAATTCCTAACACCACATAGTCAGTCGCTGGATCTAATTACCAAGACAAAAAGCCTTATTACCTACAAAATCAGGGACCATTTCATGTATATATTTTGTTATTTAAAATGTATTTAAACACATCATTTATGAAAAAAAAATCACACTGAAAATATTTTTATTTTATTTATTTAAAAGTTTGTCAACTGGGAATGGCACATTGAGCGGAGGCTTGTTTCCAGGTGTGACCCATTCCATTTACATATAATTCAAGTGACCAGCTAAATATTGTATAAGTGCAATAAGCCTCTCCAGCATGTGCAGTGAAGGATTTGAATGCACTTCCCTCCTGCCTCACTTCTCTGCGGCATGCATTAAAATCCTTTAATGCACACCCAGGGCCTGATTTTCAGAACAATATGTTTGACACAAGGTGCCTGTGCCAAATGGGTATTTCGCAAGTAGTACCTTGCATCAAACTCACTGACAATCCCAATTTTTCAAACACAGACTGCATTAAAATCAGGATGCCTTGTGCTCCACCCCTGCGACAGAAGCGCCCATGCACCAGGTCACAAGGGAGCTTGCACCTACGCAGGGCTGCAACATCCCCTTTTTTTGTATTTTGGAAGCCCCGCAATGGATGCACCAAAGGGCTCAACTTAGACCAGGAAGAGGTGGTCTAAGGGACTTGCACCAATTCCACACACTGTAGCAATTTGGGGTATCTGAAAGTGGGAGGTCCGGGGCAGAAGGGGCACAGGGGTTCCCTAGGGGGCATCGGGGCAATGGTGGGAATGACAGGGAGTGATATGGCACTCGGCGGGGGTGCCATTTATAGACCTGATCAGATGGGACTGCTTTGTGGGGGGTTGCCAAGGATGGACAGTGACATGGCCCCAGGTGGGCACAGCCCTGGAAGCTGCTCCATAGGTGCACAAAGTCAGAATCCTGTAGGCAGGAAGCTGGAGCTGCAGGTTGAGGGCTGCCAGTGATGGTGGGGGGACCATTCCTTGGGTGCCGCCACTGTCCCCTAGTACCAAGCCTCTCACATTGTGGCAGGCTTCCTCCCACCTACAGGGTTCTGACTTTGTGCACCTATGGGGCAGCTGCCAGGGCTGTACCCACCTGTGGCCATGTCACCATCTGTCCCTGGTAGCCCCCACAAAATGAACCCATCCGCTCAGCTGTATGCTTTGCAAATGGCATCCCCACTGGGTGCCAAATCACACCCTGTCATGCCTACTATCTTCTCAACTTCTCCCCCTGGCCCCCTCCTGCCATGCATATTCCTCTCTTCCCAACCCTCACAGCCCCTCTATTGTTGTGCCGGGTGGGGGATCCCTATCCCTACAGTAATTCCTGCAGGTGCACCAAATGTTTTGCGCAAGCCTGTGGCTGCTGCAACTCCTGTTTTTGGTTTTTGGTACAAGGTCCCCCCTTTTGTAAAGTTGGGTGCAAGGTCCCTGATGCACCTGCCCTAGAGTGGTGCAACTTGTGTCACTCTAAGGGCTCTTTGAAAATGGATCCCCCTGTTATGGCTTATTGCTTACATAAAGCATGAATGGAACTTTTCCCTATAGGATTGTTTATCAGTTATTTCCCAATAAACCTATAAATTAAACTATTAATTAAGCAATAAGGCACAACAGGGTGTGGGTTATTAGGGGATTTACCCACGCCTTGTGTGGTGTGTCACGAGGTGCAGCCGAGTAACTTAACCACACAAGAAGTGGGTAAATTCCTTAATAACCCACACCCTGGAGAGCCTTATTGCGATTATACAATGGACCCATTTGTCAAATAAATGTAAAATGTGTTTAATTATGTTTTTTTATAAATGCTATTCCTCAGCCGTGGGTTATTGCAGGAGATACTCACGGTCATGTGATGTGTTTTGACCAATGAGGTTGCAGAATTTTCTCATCCCATTTTATAATTAAAAGTATATACCACCCTAATTAAAACTATGCTTATTTATTTATTTATGACAATTTCGGATAACACCTTTGAGCAAACAGTGCACTTTTACAGAGGTTCCACGTCTTGGACAATGGATGAGAATAGACAAGAACAGGCAGGTAGATAACAGTTAATACAATTACAGTACATGAGCTGCCAGTGGCTTTGTCAAGATAAGACAAAAGAATTAGTAACAGGTAAAACATTACAGAATGCATGAACTGCCAAAGGCTTTGTCAGGTGTTCTGACAAGTGCATGAGAGGGCCAGAGGTAGTTGGTGAGAGGATATGGTAGTAGGGAACAGGCAGGAACCGAGGGGGTGGGGGATTGGAGGGATAAGGTAGGTGGTGAAGGAGAGGAGTAGGTGGTGATGGAAGGGAGGGGAGAAGGGATGGGAGATGTAAGTGGGGGTAACAGGATGGGTGGGAGAAGGAGAGAAGAGTTAGTATGGGCAAGAAGGAGAAAGGATAGAGAGAATATAAAAGCTAGGAGGTGCAGGGGGTAATAGGTGAAGGGAGGGACAAGGATGTGAGCGGGATTGGAGAGAGGGAGGAGTGAAATCTGGGGGGCAAGGGAGAAGGCTGAGGTGGCTGACGTGAGATATTGGGAAGAGTTAATAAGGAGGGAGTGGGGTGTGGTGAGAGTGCATAAGTAATGGAGAGGCCAGGAAGGCGAGCAGGGAATTTAAGTGTAGCAGTCACAGTAGGCACTGGCTGCAGCAACTAAAAGTAAATGCCATGGAACCTAACTCCCTGTATTACCATGCTAATAACAAGTACTTACCAAATCAGTTAACTAATAAACACATCAATTAACACAGTTTCCAAACTAACTGTCACACCAGTTACGACACTTAACGCAGAATACACTGAAATGATTACTAGAAAATGAAAAAACACTGTAAACTGCAGCCTAACACTAAGTTAAAATGTCCCTCCCTGTTGCTCTGCAAACAGCCACGTCCCTTGATGCCCCGGCTCTCTCCTCAGACACCAAGTCCTTCGTGCTGCTGCCACTGACTCCCATGTACTCCAGAGCTGCCAACTGGGAACTCATTGCTGCTTCCAACCACAAACTGCATGCCACTCCTGACTACCCACTCCTCACTGCTCCTGACTACCTACTCCTCACTGCTCCTGACTACCCACTCCTCACTGCTCCTGACTACCTACTCCTCACTGCCCCTGACTACCTACTCCTGACTGCTCCTGACTACTCACTCCTCACTGTCCCTGACTACCCACTTCTCACTGCTCCTGACTACCCACTCCTCACCGTTCCTGACTACCCATTCCTCACTGCCCCTGACTACCCACTCCTCACTGCCCGACTACCCACTCCTCACTGCCCCTGACTACCCATTCCTCACTGCTCCTGACTACCTACTCCTCACTGCTCCTGCCTACCCACTCCTCACTGCTTCTGACTACCCACTCCTCACTGCCCGACTACCCACTCCTCACTGCCCCTGACTACCCGCGCCTCACTGCTCCTGACTACCCACTCTATGCCACTCTTCGGCTGAATATACCATGTCACTCCTGAGCACTGCAGTCATCACCACCCATGCTGTACTCTTGGATGGCCCACTGCAGCCAAGTCTCCTTTTATGGAAGGCCCAATAACAGGACATGTGCACCCCTAAAACTGCAAACGCACACACTACACTATGGAAATGGACAAAACCACAAAGTTAGATGCCTGCTAGTACATTTCAGAAACACAGAATCTGGAAGGGATTGCAAAAGTTATCAAAACTTAAAAGCATTGTCCATATATACTGTATCATATAAAATAAATGATAGGAAAGTGCAGTGTACATAGGAAACATACAATCTCGGGGACTAATGATGTCATAATGCCAGTCACAGTGCATGCGCATGGAGTTATTGACATCAAGCCCCTCGATGGCATATTCTGTATATATCAAGCTTACCTATTATTTATTCTGTCTATTATATTGACTGATAAATTGACAACTATTTCCTCTCTCTATGTCATACCTATTGCATGACACGATGGATTATGCAATCATCTTTAATGTCTTATCCTGTATAATTTTACTGTAGTCTGCTTTGGTACAATTTCTTTGTGTTACATAATGCAACATTTTTTTAAATAAATATGTGAAAGGCAAAATATAAAAAAGTATTCATGTCTACAGTTTTTCAATCATTATTACAGGTTCTGCATAATTTTTGTAAAATGCACTGCCTCACCAATATCTCTGCCACATAGTGTATGCCCCTCCCACTAACTTAGAGCCATCAACACTGCCCTCCTCACCATCCCCAGATATCCAACCTTTTCCTCTTTTGCTCCCAGGTTCTGGAACGCCCTTCCCCTTTCAGTATGCAATCCACCCACTCATTTATCTTGTAAGGGTGCTCTGAAGAACCCAGCACAAAGGAAACCAGGCACTCTCAACCTTAGTAGAAGAAAGTCTTCGGCTGACTCAAAGATTGATTAAATACTTCTTTTTCTTTTTATTTAGAGAGCTCCAAAGGATACAGAATGTAGCCCGGTACTGAGGCTGCATTCACCATGTTTTGGAAACACTCTAATAAAAAGAGTGTGACAGAGGAAGTCCCAGCCACTGAATTGGACCAATTTTTATGTTGTTTTGCACCTGCACAAGGAACATGTTGCGGTAACTTCGGAATAGCAGGTTTTGGAGGTGCGGTCCTGTTGTGGCCTGTGGCGTCACTGCTTTTTGGGGGCTGGGCTCCGTGACATGAATTAGATTGCACGCTGTCTATGACAGCAGTGCAAAAGCATGTTCACCACCTTGAAAGGTTTTAGCCACTGCAATGGGGGCTCCACCTCATTGCAGGGCATGCTCTTCACTGTGTAAGTTTCAGTCTGACATAGCAGTGGCTGTGCCCTCTGCCTGTACAGTACACCAAAGCTGACCCAGGGGGTACCCAATCCCTGTTGGCATCATCATGTCCCCCAGTTCATCTGCTGACAGGGGACCCAATCCCGTCGGCATCATCCCCAACACTCTTGTTTATTTGCCAGCAGGGTGCCCAATCCGTCAGCTACAATCCTCCCCTGAAAAAAACTCACAGGTGACAACCCCCTCCCCAATTCATTTGCCAATGGGGGCACAATCCCCATCGGCATCATCCCCCAACACTCTTTTTATTTGCCAGCGGGTGCCCAATCCCGTCGGCACCATCCCAAAAAAAAACATGCAGTTGACATGCTGGGGCCCACCCAGCGTGTCAAATGTACCTGTAAAAACAGAAACCTTCCGCAGTTTTTTTTCCTGTAAAGTGAAAATGGTCCCTTGCAGTCTACAGCCCTTCCCCAATCCGCCCACCACTGCATGCCCACCTCCTCGGCCATACTTACCTCCTGAGCCTGGCGCGATCTTCTGTGGACCCGGGAACACGTCTCACTCTTCAAAGCCGACCGCAAACTGAAGAAATGCCGGTAAGTTGTATAATGGCAAAAATAGTTTTTTTTTTCAACTTTGATGCATATATCAGGCATTTTGAGGAATTTTGCCACCAAATTTTCAACATGGGGCTATTGGGACCCCTCCTCAGGAATTTAGTTACTGTCATGGCGTTATTCGGTCCCGGAAGGTGATTTTGTGGTCACTGCGCGGAATCACCCTTTGGGACCAATTAACTAAATGACAGTACCTCTGTTAATGAGGTGACCTCTCAAAAAGTCTAGGTTGCAAATTTCGTGAATAAAAAAATGACTGTTTTACCAGCGTGCGTTGCGCAGTTTCCACGCACACTTGTAACTTCGCAAATCTGTAATATTTTCACTCCAGATTTTCAACATTGGCATTTTTCCCCACCTTCTTATGAACAGTATAGCTGTCATTTTTCACATCCTGGCCAAAATATGTTTTTGCACTTCCGGCGCAGAATAGCGTGGTCATTGTGGGAAATCAGTGTTCAGGACAGAGTAAGAAAATCACAGTGACAATGTTCATGAGCAGAGGTCCTAAAATGCCTATGTTGAAAATTTGGCTGAAAGTCAATTAAATGACTGTTTTACTAGTGTGCGTTGCGCAGTTTCCACGCACACTTGTAACTTCGCGAATCTGTAATATTTTCACTCCAGATTTTCATCATTGCCATTTTTCCATATCTCCTTATGAACAGTACAGCTGTCATTTTTCACATCCTGGCTGAAATGTGTTTTCGCACTTCTGGCGCAGAATAGCGTGGTCGTTGTGGAAAATCGGTGTTTGGGACAGAGTAAGAAAATCACAGTGATACTGTTCATGAGCAGAGGTCCTAAAATGCCTATGTTGAAAATGTGGTGATGAAAGTCCATTAAATGACTGTGCTATGAGCGTGCGTTGCGCAGTGTTCACGCACCCTCATCATTTTTCACATCCTGGCCAAAATGTGTTTTCGCACTTCCGGTGCAGAATAGCGTGGTCGGTGTGGGAAATCAGTGTTTGGGACAGATTGGGAAAATCACAGTGACTCTGTTCATGAGCAGAGGTCCTAAAATGCCTATGTTGAAAATTAGGTGACAAACGTCAATAAAATGACTGTTTTACAAGCGTGCGCTGTGCAGTTTCCACGCATGCTCGTAACTTCAATAATTTTTAATATCTGTACTCCAGATTTTCACCATTGCCATTTTTTCACACCTCCTTATGAACAGTACAGCTTTCATTTCCCACATCCTACCTGAACTGTGTTTTCACACATCCGGCGTGCAGTGGTGCAATCGCTGTAGAAAAACAATGTTCAGAACAGAGTAGGAAAATTACAGTAACACTGTTCATGAGCAGAGATCCCAAAATTTCTATGTTGAAATTTTGGTGAAAAAATTCCCTAAAATGACTGTTACAAGAGTGCGTTGTGCAGTGTCCATGCACAGTTGTAAGTTCAAGAATTTGTAATATTTTCACTCCAGATTTTCAACATTGTCATTTTTGCACACCTTCTTATGAACAGTTCAGCTGTCATTTGTCACATCCTGCCCGAAATTTAGTTTCGCACATCTGGCGCACAATCACATGGTCGCTGTGGGAACTCAACGGTCGGGTAGATTAAGATAACCATAGTGCCACTGTTCATGAGCTGAGATCCCAAAATGGCTATGTTAAAAATTTGGTGAAATAATTCCACTAAATGACTGTGTTACAAGCGTGTGATGGTGCAGTTTTCACATACGCTCGTAACTCCGAGAATGTTTAATATTTTCACTCCAGATTTCCCACATTGCCATCTCTTCACACCTCCTTATCAATGGTGCAGCTGACATTTTCATGTGGTGCAGAATGGTGCAGTCACTGTGGGAAATCAATGTTCGGGACAGATTAACAAAATCACAGGGGCACTGTTCATGAACAGAGGTCCCAAATGCTTTCATGAGGTGGGGTCACAAAAAGGCCATGTTTTAAAATTTGAAGTGCAAATACCAACACACACCCAGGGCGTTAAGGTTTCTAACCATTACATCTCACCCTGTACAGACTAACAGGCATCAGGGTGTGTCTTTGGACTGTCTGCTGTACTGCTCACGCATTGGTCCTCCACCTCCACCCTGCAGCCACTGACAAGCATCAAGGTGTGCCTTGGACTCTTCAGCCCCAAAGTTCAACCCATTCTCCTATGCTGCACCCATCTCAACGTACTTCCTTATGAAATGGGGTGAGCATAAGGCCAGATGACCCCAAGGCACAATGCGATACTTGTCAGACTCTGCAGGGTAGGGTGAGGTGAAACAGTATGAGCGTTATGGCCAGCAACCCAAATGCACACCCCAGTGCCTGTCACTCTGCAGGGTGGGGTGGGGTTGATGTCGGTTCTATACTTCACTGCTACTTCTATTATGTGTCTCTCTAACTCCTGCACTACCAATGCCAAAACCAGCAAGACAACATTCGGCATTGACACATGCTTGTTTTTAGTTTAACACTCTGGTTGCAACCATTCTTTTCTTTATCTGTGCTATATCTTCTTGTCTAAAAGGATGGCCACCTTTAGATGAACCTTTCTCTCTTCAGTTCTGTCCCTTTCTCTATATTTCCTGTTTCCTCTTTGGTCCAGCTTGTGGGAGGTCAAGTGACGCATGATCTCCAGAGCAGAAATAATCAGAATGGTACTGGCAGTGCCTAAGACTGCTAGTTTATGAATAAGAATGTAATGACAGCTTTTGGAGCTGTGCAGCTGGCTGAATAATGGAAGATGTGCCCCTAATTATTTATGTATGCCTTTTTCTGTTGAATTTGAAAGTAATTCATTATTGGTTATAAACTGGTAGAAAAGACAGTAGCAGCATTCCCTTTTCCTTTTGTTCCTACCCTGCTGCTCCCTGTCCATTCTGTGTACGTATGGGTACCCAAAGGGAGGAAGATTATGTCTCCTTTGTCCCTAAATTCTTAGGATGCCTGTTGTTGTATAGCAGCAAGCTGCTGCTTCAGAGAAAAATAAAAGGTTTGAGGTTCTGATGGAAGGGCTGAACCACTTGAGCCATGCGTTGTATAGCTGATGACACCCACGGCTCGCCCCTCTCCTCAGCCCACAATTAGTGGCTTTGCCACTTGTATATATCAAAGAAGCCGATGCTCGAGGCTAAGCTGCTATGGCATAGAAACATAGACTTTGATGGCAGATAAGGACCACTTGGCCCACCCAGTCTGCCCATTTCCCTACCTACTGGATAAGCTGCAGATTCTAGTTAACCAACAGCCTACTTCCTGCAACCCCTCACTATAATTGCCTTATGTCTGTCCCATGCATGTTTGAATTCCCCCACTGTTTTAGACAAAACGACCTCCTCAGGAAGGCAGTTCCATGTATCCACCACTCTCTCCGTGAAAAAAAATTTCCTCACATTACCCCTGAGCTGTCCCCTCTATCTTTAAATTGTGCCCCTTGTTCTTACATCTCTTTTCTGAAAGATGCTACCCTCCTGGACTTTGTTGATTCCTTGAGGTACTTGAGCGTTTCTATCATGTCCCCCATCCCTCCTTTCATCAAGAGTATACATATTAAGCTCTCTCAGTCTCTCTTCATATGGTTTCTGCTGCAGACCCTGCACCATTTTAGTTACCCTCCTCTGGACTGCTTCTATCCTGTCTATGTCCTTGTGTAGATGAGGTCTCCAAAACTGCACTCAGTACTCCAGATGGGGTCTCACCAACTGTCTGTATAGAGGGATAACCACTTCCCTTTTATTCGTTAAGCATGTCGCAAGAGCGTTTTGGAAAATAGCACACTTGAGGTGTGCCTCTCCCAATGCCTGCTCCCTTGAGCAGGCGTGGCGATCCTGCACCAATGGGTGCAGCAGCTCAATGTGACAGCGGTGTTCCTCTGCTTCAAAGAAAACACCGCTGCCATACTGGCGCCGCCTCGTCATAGCGATACCTCCCCACTTGCGTCCGTCATGCCTCCCGCTTTCGTGCCGCGCTGAGGCCCACCCAGCGTGGCAAACGTGTTGCCGGCAGGGTGCCCAATCCCAGCGGCTCCACTGGCCCCAAAGCCATCCTGCTGCCGCAGCTGGGAGCCCACCCAGCGTGGCAGCATTCTTTATTTTGCCAGCAGGGGTGCCCAATCCCCGTCGGCTCCTCGGCCCCCCCCAGCGTAGTTTGCCGGCCAGGGTGCCCAACCCCTATCGGCTCCTCGGCCCCAGCCATCTTCTGCCACGCTGGGAGCCCACCCCAGTGTGACAAAGCGTCCACGTCGTCTTTTTTTTTTCAAACCTGTAAAACAAAACTGTCCCAGCGCATCTCCCAACCCCACAACCCGCACCCACCACTGCGCCAGCCTCCCACCCCTCACCCCATACTTACCTCAGACTCGTAGCGATGATCTTGATGGACCGGGAACACGTTTACACTCTTCAAAGGCGACCGCGAACTGAGGAAATGCCGGTAAGCTGTATAATGGGCTAGATGGGGTTTCAACTATTGCATATCTCAGTCATTTTTTGGAATTTTTGCACCAAATTTTCAACATGGGGTTTTGGGACCCCTTCTCATGAATGATGTCACTGTCATGGTGTTATTCGGGCCCGAAGGGTGATTTGCAGGCACTGCGCGGTCACTGTGAAATCACCCTTCAGCACCAGGCTCTTTACCATGACAATGTTTATTCGATAATCAAAAACTATGATGAGCTAATTAAATCAAAACTGTTCTGTTGACGTCGTTCTCGCGGTTCCTACGCAGCCTCTTAAGTTTGCGAATTTTCAATATTTTCACTCCAGATTTTCAACATTGCCACTTTATCATACCTTCTTATGAGCTGTATAGCTGTCATTTTTCACATCTCACCCAAAATGTGTTTCCGCCCATGTAGCGCACAATGGCGCAGTTGGTGTGCGAAATCAATGTATGGAACACATTAAGAAAATCACAGTGACACTGTTCATGAGCAGAGGTCTTAAAATGGCTATGTTGAAAATTTGGTGAAAAAATTCCTAAAAATGACTGTTTTACGAGCGTGTGTTGCGCAGTTCCTACGCATGCTCGTATGTTTGCGAATTTTCAATATTTGCATTCCAGATTTTCAACATTGCCATTTTACCACACCTCCTCATGAGCAATACAGCTGTCATTTGTCACATCCTGCCCAAAATGTGTTTCTGCCCATGTAGCGCACAATGGCGCAGTCGGTGTGCGAACTCAATGTATGGGACACATTAAGAAAATCACAGTGACACTGATCATGAGTAGGGGTCTTAAAAAAATGGCTGTGCTGAAAATTTGGTGAAAAATTCCTAAATATGACTGTTTATGAGTCTCGTTGCACAGTTTCTACTGCGCTCGTAAGTTCTGAATTTTCAATATTTTCCTCCAGATTTTCAACATTGCCATTTACCACATCTCATATGAGCACTGCAGCTGTCATTTTTCACATCTTGCCCAAAACGTGTTTCCGCCCATGTAGCGCACAATGGCACAGTGGTGTGCGAACTCAGTGTATGGGACATTAAGAAAATCACAGTGTCACTGTTCATTAGCAGAGGTTTTAAACTGCCAATGTTGACAATTTGGTGACAAAATTCCTAACAATCACTGTTTACCAGCGTGCATTGCACAGTTCCCATGCGCTCCTAGGTTTTGCAATTTTCAATATTTCCTCCAGATTTTCAACATTGCCATTTCCACACTTCCTTATGAGCAGTACAGCTGTCATTTTCACATCCTGCCCAAAGCGTGTTTCCGCCTATGTAGCGCTAATTGGGGGTAACAAAAAGGTCATGCTGACAATTTATTGTGCAAATACCAGCAATCACACAGGGCATTAGGGTAAAGCACCATGCATGCCAAACACCTGCAAGCGAACGTTCGGCATTGACAAATGCTTGCTCTACTTGTGATGCCCCTTCATATGCATCCCAGTACCCCTCTGGCTCTCCTTACCGACTTTTCACATTGCTTACCCACCTTTAGGTCATCTGATATGACTACCCCCAGGTCCCTTTCCATTTCTGTTGTTATTAGTACCTTCCCTGCTATTATCTCTTCTCCTGGGTTTTTGTTTCCCAGGTGCATTACTTGCACTTCTTTGCAATGAATCTAAGTTGCCATATGTCTGACCATTCCTCCAACCTTGCCAAGTCCCTTCTCATCTTTCTACCCCCTCTTGTGTATCAACTCTGTTACAAATCTTTGTGTCATCTGCAAAGGCATACCTTTCCCTCAGACCCTCTGCAATGTCACCTATAAAGATGTTAAAGAGGACTGGACCAGTACTGAGCCTGAGGTACTCACTAGTAACCCCCTTTCTTGAATGTGTTCCATTCACTATTACCTTCTGTGTCCTATTGTACAGCCAGTTTGCTACCCAGGCTACCACCCTGGGACCCACCTCCCAGGCTGGCTAACTGATTATTAATCTTTTGTGTTGGACTGTGTCAAATGCCTTGCTGAAGTCTAGGTAGGCCATATCCACAGCCCTCCCTGGTCTATTACTTTGGTCACCCAGTCAAAAGAAATCGATTAAATTCATCTGACATGACCTTCCTGCTGTAAATCCATGCTGCTTTGGGTCCTGTGCCCCTGGCCTCTAGGTACTCAACAATTCTTTCTTTCAGAAGTGATTCCATCATTTTCCCTACCACTGAGGTCAAACTTACAGGTCTGTAGTTTCCTGCTTCTGCCTTGCTCCCACTTTTGTGAAGGGGAATCACATCTGCCCTCCTCCAGTCCTCAGGTACCACCCCATCCTGCCATGATTTGTTAAAAAGCGTGGTCAGTGGTGTCACTAGGTCATCCCTTAGTTCTTTTAGGATTCTGGGGTGAATCCCGGCAGGCCCCATTGCTTTGCCCACCTTGAGTTTTAGGAGTTCTTTCAGGACTCTTTCTTCTGTGAATGGACTGGCATCATGATGTATTTCTTGCATACTCTTAGGAGGCTCACCCCTTCCCCTCAGCGACTCCTTTTTCCACCCTTGAGGTGGTTCTTTTGGAGTATGCCCTGTATAAATGGGCATGGACAGGGACGGAGAGGAAAGGAGAGGTTTGTTTGCGCTTACTTTCAGGAGTGCTTCCCCTCCAGATAACTGCCAATTTCCTGACGGGTGGTGATTCCTCTTGTTGGAGGAAATGCGGATGTGAGGTTGCCATGCACACACACATTCTGTGGTCCTGCCCAGTCTTAACCACATACTGGGTAACAATAGGTGATAGAATAATACATCTTTTCCCGGCACTGATCGGGTTATCTCCGGCGTTGGGGCTATTGCTCCACTATCCCCATTATTTTAGAAACCCACATCAAGTGTATCTTCTCAATATCCTATTAGGGACGGTCAAGAAGTGCATAACCAGGCATTGGCTTCACCAGGAACCCCCCATCACAGCTTGGGAGGATACAGTTTACGACATATACAAACTTGAGCATATGACTGCCAGAATTCATAATAAGGTTCCTGAGTTAATGAACTGGTGGAATCCATGGTTCCTCTCTATAAATCAGTTCAGACTTGACCAGATACCTTAGAGTTTAGGTTTAGATGGAGAACCATGAGGGGGTTAGTCTGGTGGGGCTAAGCCAGTCCCAAACACTGATTCTCCTCTAGGAGATCCCTTATTATTGGAATGGAAGGGGTTCTCATCTGACACAGCTCCTCTAAGGGCGGTCTCCCTCCTGGGTCAACTCCCCCTTATTTATTTATGCATTCCAGTAAAGTTCAAATACAATGTGTAATTTGGCTCAGAGCACCTGCTTTTGAAGGACAACTCCAAAACCGGACATAAATTTGAAGGTTTATTGCTTTATGTCAGACAGGTAAATATTAATTATATATTTATTATCATCAACATTCATTTCTACACTGTTTACTGTTTTCTCCCTCCTTTTGGGGGGTAGCTATTCTTATTTGAGCTTATTGTCTTAACATGAACAGATCAATGTAACCCTGTATGAATGTTAAGTGATTCTAACTTTGTTAAAACTCGAAATAAAAATATAGTTTTAAAAAAAAAGGAGTGCTTCCGCTCTCTCCAGGGTCCCAACTTGAACCTGCAGTGTTTTGGCACCCTGGCAAACTGCAAAAGTATAATAAAACCAGGCTGACCCTCAGCTTTGAAACTCTATGTTTGAATAAAATGTGGGTTCCCTCTCTAGGATGTAGAAAGAGGGATACCTGCAGCAGAAAGAAGAATCAGCTCTGAGCCAAGGGCCAAAATGAAACGTTTAGCCAATGATTGAGCTTTACAGCCTTTGGCATGCATAGGAAAAGTATTCCCAAAATGAGAGCATTGAAGCAACGGTAGCTGCACTTATTCCTTCTAAAAACATATAGCAATGCTCTTCCCAGGGGTAGTCCACTCCTGCAAATTACCCACACTAGCATGTAGAAATAAAAGATATAAATCAACACATTTATATGTACTTTGCAGGGTCACAAAGGGTTCTGTGTCCCACAGTAAAGCCCAACATCGTTATCTTTACAAGTTAATACAAAACCACAAGCCATTCATGAGGTAATTTTGGGCCTAGTAATACTGGGGGCCTAATAAGCCTGTCCTACCTGTACCAGGAAATAAGAGAGAATGCCAGTTCAGGTGCCTCTTAGGAAGCCAGCGGCCCCTAGTGGCCCATATTTATACACCAGGACCTGTCAATCAAAGGCAAGTGGAACATTTTCCACTTCTCCATTAAGATTATTATGTTGCTGGGCTGTGTTATTTTGATTTTAACCCCAGGTTTGCCTCTTTATATCATTTGTAAGCCCTCAGATGTTATATAATGTAAAAAGAGGGCTTGATAAAAAGTTTATAGTTTTAATGATGCTGTTGTCACCTGACCACAGGGTGTGTGTGTAAAAAGCCCACCTGTGCTTCTCTCAGGCAGATAGGGTCAGTTATTTCTGACTGTGTAGGCAGAGGCTGGGAGAGCCTGGTGCCACACTGAGTGACTGTGGAAGCTGAGAGAGTTTGCCACGAAAGCTTTAATTCATTGTTTACTTTGTTGTCTTTTATTGTTTGGTGCAAGAAGTATTGCATTGTTTATTTTTTGTTGATTTTTCTGGTTGGAAGGAAAATAAACATCCCATGAAAAAAAGTAGGTAGCACTTTATTTCAGTTGTAAGTGTCCATCTGTTATCCCACACCATCACAAAGAGAAAGAAGAATTCTATCAATATTTTCAGTCAGCTGAAGACTCTCATCTGGGAAGGTCATAAGTGCCTGATTTTTTTTGTGCTGGATTGTGTGTTTTACCACGGAGCACTGGCCAGCTCTGTAGCGTCTCCTGAGTTTCCTTTGTGCCCTGAAGAAACATCTGCAGTTGCAACAACTGACACGTGGTCAGATATTTCCTGAAAAGTCTGTGATCTCTCTAGAGAAATTCCCTGCCTGCCTGCAGTATCACTGTAGAGCCACAAGAGATAATCTCTTTAGAAACATCGTACAATGCCTGGTATTATACCACAGGTATCTACTTTTAGCCAATCAGAACTCGGGAAAACTGTCAATTATTATCCCACAAACAACCACAACCAAATTTTATACGTGCCTACAGTACCTTATCTGCATTTTACACATACCCACAGTATGTTATCCACATTTTAGACACGCCCGCAGTAGGTTATCCATATCTCAAACACACCCACAGTACGTGGTGCAGAGGCACTGGAAAATTCATTAATGAACGAGTTTTTAATTTTCCAAGTGCAGCCAGCTAAATCTACTTTCTAAAAGTGCCTTCTTTTTATGATTTTTTTCTATCCAACTCAGACTAGAAAATGAGCAGTCTAAGAGTTAAAATATGGCTTTGAAAAGTAAAGTCGTTGCTCTCAGCATGCGCATTCGCGCCAGTGTTAATGCACATAGCCAGAGTCACAGCTTTACTTTTCAGTGCCCTATTTCACCCTGTTAGACTGTTTGTTTTTCATCTGAAACTGGATAAAAAAAATCTTTACAGAAAATACTTTTAGAAAACTCCTACTGGTGTAATAGTAATAACATTCTGTTAGTCGCAAGGGCCAGGCTCCTGAAGCCCTCCCTACAGCTTCACTCTGAATCCCCTCAGACTTTTGCTCAGGAATCAGAGAACGGAACACCCTACCCCACCAGCGGGTGGACGGTCATGAGGGCCAGGCTCCTGAAGCCCTCCCTCCAGCTTCACTCCGAATACCCTCAGGTACGGACGGTGGTGCAACGCCACGATTGCCATGCTACCTCAGCCACCAGCTGCTGCTGCTGCGTTTCAGTGCAGAGGAGGCATTCGGCACCTTTTTTGCATTTAAATCTCTGGACTCCTGTAAAAACATTTGTAATTTTTGTCGGCGTATGAGTGGAGATAGTCTCCCATGCTATAACTCTGTGCAGTCACCGTAGGTTGAAACCTGTATCCTGAAGTTACTTTAATTCATTAGTGTGCCTATAGGAATGCATGCCTAATGGGATTTGTCAGAAAACTGTTTAGCTGGCACCATTTTCCCTATCTGATTTAAGCTGACTCAGCAGAGCGTGATACAGGGACTCAGACAGGAATGTGCATTATAAAGAAAAACAAAACCTGCAGAAGTGAGACTTAGTCTGTTTAATTTAAGATAAGGTTTTACATTTAAATTAATTGTGACCAATAGCCCAAACTACTCTGATTCTCTAACCCTTCAGGCTGTAACCAGCAACTTGCGGTTACTTAAACTTCATTTAATTTCAAAGGAGTTTGCCTTTTGCACTACATGCCTAAGGGTTTAAATTGTAAGCTGATTTTGCTAGCACCATCCTCACTACTGCATTCCGATTTTAAGCTGAAACTGCAGGCTGACTTAAGAGGGTTTCAGACAGGAAAGTGCTTCACAAAACTGCAGTTTTAGACTCAGGCTGAACTACTTAACTGAAAGATCTCACATTATTTAATTGTAAATCTTAAGCCCTAACTGCTCTGATTCTTTACCCTCCCCTTTCTTTCACCCCTTCCCTCTTAGGTGAACAAAGGCCCTTACCTCCTATAATCGATCCTCTCTCCTCTCTTCCCCACAGACTTTTGTTCAGGAATCGGGGAACAGACCCCCCCCTCCACTAAGCGGGTGGATGGTCGCGAGGCAGGCTCCTGATTCCCTCCTCCAGCTTCCTCCGAATCCCCTCAGGTACGGACAGTGGTGCAACACCACGAATGCCACGCTACCTCGGCCACCAGCTGCTGCTGCTGTGTTTCAGTGCAGAGGAGGCATTTGGCACCTTTTTTGCATTTAAATCTCTGGACTCCTGTAAAAGCATTTGTATTTTTTGTCGGCGTATGAGTAGAGATAGTCTCCCATGCTATAACTCTGTGCAGTCACCGTAGGTTGAAACCTGTATCCTGAGGTTAATTTAATTCGTTAGTGTGCCTATAGGAATGCATGCCTAATGGGATTTGTCTGAAAACTGTTTAGCTGGCACCATTTTCTCTCTCTCTGAATTCAGCTGAATCAGCAGGGCGCTTTAGAGGGACTCAGACAGGAATGTACAGTACGTTATAAAGAAAAACAAAAACTGTAGAAGTGAGACTTAGGCTGTTCAATTTAAGATAAGATTTTACATTTAAATTAATTGTGACCCTCAGCCCAAACTACTCCGATGCTCTAACCCTTCTGGCTATAACCAGCAACTTGTGGTTACTTTAACTTAATTTCAGAGTTTGCCTTTTGTACTACATGCCTAAGGGCTTAAATTGTAAGCTGATTTTGCTAGCACCATCCTCACTACTGCATTCCGATTTTAAGCTGAAACTGCAGGCTGACTTAAGAGGGTTTCAGACAGGAAAGTGCTTTACAAAACTGCAGTTTTAGACTCAGGCTGAACCATTTAACTGAAAGATCTCACATTATTTAATTGTAAATCTTAAGCCCTAACTGCTCTGATTCTTTACCCTCCCCTTTCTTTCACCCCCCCTTAGGCAAACAAAGGCCCTTACCTCCTATAATCAATCCTCTCTCCTCTCTTCCCACAGACTTTGCTCAGGGACGGGAGCAGACACCCCAACTAATGAGTGGGCGGTCGCGAGGGATGGGCTCCCGAAGCCCTCCCTCTAGCTTCACTCCGAATCTCCTCAGGTACGGACTGTGGTGCAACACCATGAACTCCATGCTACCTTGGCCACCAGCTGCTGCTGCTGCGTTTCAGTGCAGAGGAGGCCCCCGCCGATGTTGTGCGTCGGCTCCCCACCATCCCCACCACCACCCTTGGTCGGCTTTCCCTTATATAGGGCTGTGTGTGAGTGCAGAACCAATCAGCTCACTTCTCCACTTGCAGCTTATAGCCTTTAGCCACTTGAGGCAGCACTGCACATCCTTTCCAAATATTGTCCTCCACTTGTACTGTGCATACCTTTTATTTTATATCTCTTCAGCCCAAATTTAGTACTGTGCCACCACAGGCTCGTGCATCTCTACTTTTCTAACCCCTGGCATCTCTACTATCTACTGCATAAATAACAACAAGTACTTGTAAACCGTGACCCCCTCTGGCAGTGAGCGGGTTTCTGACTGTAAGCCTTACAGGCTTTTTCCAACTCTTCACTTCTAGTGAACATCCTCATCTAAACCTCCCTTCTGTTTACTGATCTGGCCCCACTGTGACTTATTGCCTTACCACGACCTCCACCACCCTTCCCTATCTACTTATCACACTCCCCCTGCTCAGTACCCTCTCCGGGACTACCATTAACCCCCACAAAAATGCTTGGGATCGCCATGCATCGCAAAGTGACTTCTACTTCTCCAACCTCCTTGTCCTGGATGTAATGATGCTGGATCCCACCCCTCTCCTTCTCCATAGGGGTCTCATCTACACTGCCTCAGCAGGTTCTCTAACACATGGCTATGGTCCACTACATTACACCTCCTTTGTGCACCGGAAACTGTGGTATCTCATCCTCATTTCCCTGCTACTTTCCAGACAGGTTGAGTCCAATCCTGGTCCTAGCTCCCCCTACTCACATTGTGATTTTCTGAATCATGACTTGAAAGTACTACGCATTGCTCATCACAACATCAGGAGCCTATTGCGAAACCAGGTAAAACTTGAAGCGTGGGTTACCCTCTACAAGCCAGACCTTTTCTGCCTATCAGAGACCTGGTTGAAACCCACTGTTACTGACTCCTCCTGCTTATTAGCCACTTACAGCCTTATTCGGAGAGATAGAATCTTTTCCAAAAAGGGAGGTGGCGCTGCTATCTACTATAAAGAGTATTTAAATCTCTCTGTCCTCCCTACACCTGACCACCCCCACTGTGAGTCACTACATGAGATACTCACCTTGGGTACAAAAAGACTGCATATTGTATGTGCCTATAAACCCCCTAGCAGTGGCCTCACTGGTCTCGTGGAACTACTTGAACAGACATCACTGTCAGCTGGGTCAAACAAAGTGATTATTATGGGTGATATTAACTTAAACTGGCTGGGGAACTGCCAAACCAACTTTCTATCCCAAATCACACAACATAAGCTACATCAGCTAATTGCTGAACTTACCAGGACAGCTGTGCACACAATCTCTAGCAGCCTAATTGACTGGGCCCTAACTAGTCGGCCTGAACACATACATACTGCTAGTATACTTGCTGATGCACTCATGGACCACTCCCCCATTTTCTATCTATGGTCTCCGGCCCCCACAAACCCTACCCTGCCTCCAAAGTATATCACCTTTAGGAACTTTTCTAGTTTAGATCCAGTACGCTTTCTAAATGATGTCTCTCAAATTGACTGGAACAAACTATACAGAGCTAATGATGCCCAGTCAGCCCTAGACATCTTACTTCATGAATTCCTGACACTCCAGGATATCCATACCCCCTATTCTACACATAGAGTGAAGGGACAACAAACAAGAAGGTTAAAAAAGGACCTCCTTTCCAAACTGAAAATTAGAGATATGAGCTGGAAATGTTTTAAATTCTCTGGTCTTCCAGCTGACTATGACCTCTGTAGAGCCCAGCGAAAAGAATGTAAAAAACTAATACAACTTGGCAAAAGCAAATATTGCAAAAATCTTCTCATTGATGCAGCAGAAGAGCCTAGAAAAATCTGGACGCATGTTAGGTCTTTCCAGGGGTCCACCAAGTCCCCTACCCCAAATAACATGATCTTAAACGGTATCCACTGTAATGATCCGCTGACCATTGCTAATTTCTTCAACCAACAATTTTCTGACCCGTCCAAATACACCTCGGCCTTCCATACAAGGAAACCCCTAGGCATACATACTGAGCCACACACGGATACATCAAGACAATCTTTTCACTTCAAAGCCATCTCTAGGTCAGAAGTACTAAAACTCCTAAACTCTATCCTGGACAACACTAGTACTGGCTCTGATGGCATTGAACCTAGACTTCTGAAAATAGCAGCCCCATTCATAGCCTCTCCTCTTGCCCGGATCTTTACATTATCCCTCTGTCAGAGCCATGCTCCTGATATCTGGAAAATTGCCAGAATTATGCCAGTGTTCAAGAAAGGTGACTCTAAAGACCCTTCCAACTACAGACCTATTGCAGTATTATCTGTATTAAGCAAAATTCTTGAGAAGCTCATTGCTACTCAAACTACTGCTTTCCTACACAAAAACAATCTTCTCTCCTCTGCCCAGCATATAGATACATAGATACATAGATACATAGATACATAGATACATAGATACATAGATACATAGATACATAGATACATAGATACATAGACACATAGACAGTGTCGGCAGATAAGGGCCTATGGCCCACCCAGTCTGCCCATTTGAGCTTGTAAGTTCAGTTTGTTTTCCTAGAAGTCTCTATTGCCTTACCCTGACCTCCAGAATTCCTTTATGTCTATCCATGCATTCTTAAATCCGTGATTGTTTCAGCCCCCACCACTTCCTCTGGCAGGGTGTTCCACTTATCCACCACCCGTTCTGTGAAGAAATTCTTTCTCATGTTTCCTCAGATGAATCCCCTCCTCAACTTCATCCCATGCCCTCTTGTCCTGGAACATCTTTTACGCTTAAAAATAGTGTTTTCCTTGCACCCTGCCCTCCTGTAAGATACTTGTATGTCTCTATCATATCCCTCTCCCTCCCTCTCCTCCAGGAGTACATGTTCAGTTCCTTCAACCTGTCTTCATAGGACTTGTGATGCAATCCATGCACCATCTTTGTTGCCCTCCTCTGAACCTTCTCTACCCTGTCTATGTCCTTACGTGGGTATGGTCTCCAGAACTGTACACTGTACTCCAGGTGAGGCCTCACTAGTGTCTTGTATGGTGGAATTATGACCTCCCTTTTCCTGCTGGTGATGCCCCTGCCTATACATCCCAGCATCCTATTTGCTTTACCTGCTGCCTTGTCACACTGTTTCCCTACCTTGGGGTCATCAGAGATGACAACCCCAAGATCCCTTTCCTGCTTGGTGCATGCTATATCCTCACCCCCAACTGATATATTGTGCCCAGGGTTTTGTGCCCCATATGCATTATCTTGCACTTCTTTGCATTGAATTTCAAATGCCAAACCCCGGACCATTCTTCAAGTTTCTGCAGGTCGCTTCTCATTCTGTCTACACCCTCTGGTGTGTCTACTCTGTTACAGAGCTTTGTGTCATCAGCAAACAGTGAAATTCTACCTTCTAGGTCCTGTGCAATGTCACTGATGAAGATGTTGAATAGGACCGGTCCCGGCACTGATCCCTGTGGTACCCCACTGGTCACTCTTCCCTCTGTGGGTGACAGCCATTACCACCACCCTCGTGTCCTGCCACCCAGCCAGTTACCTACCCACCACACTACTGTCCTGCCCACCCATATTCCCCAGTTTGTGTAATAGTCTTCTATGTGGCACAGTGTCAAAGGCCTTGCTGAGAGTCAGATAGGCCATGTCCACTGCCCTCCCTGATCCACCTCCTAGTCACCCAGTCAAAAATTCAATGAGGTTGGTCTGAGCATGACCTCCCCTGGTGAAACCATGCTGCTTTGGGTCCTGTAGTCCATTGACAACCTGATGTTCCACCAATCTCTCCTTCAGTAGTGCTTCCATGATCTTCCCCACTACTGAGGTGAGGCTGACTGGTCTGTGGTTCCCTGCTTCCTCTTTGTTCCCACTTTTGTATAAGGGGACTACATCTACTGTCCTCCAGTCTTTGGGTACCTCCCTGTTTCAGTGATCGGCTAAACAGGATAGCCAGAAGGTTCAGCCACCACCTCTCTTAGTTCTTTAAGGACCCTGGGATGCACCCATCTAGCCCCATTGCTTTATCAACTCTTATTACTTCCAGTTCCTTCAGGACCCTTTCTCGTGTAAAGGGACTTGTGTCCATTTCTGCACCATTCTCATGCCTTGTACTCCCTTCAGACCCATTACCCTCCTCTTCCTCAGTAAAAACTGAGCAGACATACCTGTTCAATATGTCAGCTTTACTGTTGTCATCCTCCACGCGGCTCCCATCCTCCCCCTTCAGTCTCACTATCCCTCCCTTTGTCTTTCTTTTTTCACTTATGTACCTGTAAAGGTTTTGTCCCCTCTACCCACTGATTTTGCAATGTGTTCTTCTGTCTGAGCTTTGGCTTCCCTACTGACCTCCCTGCCTCCCTTTGCTTCTCCTGGTACTTCTCCTATTCCCTTCTGCCTGTGTCTTTTGTATTGCCTGAATGCAATCTTTTTGGCTTTCACTTTCTTTGCTACCTCTTTGGAAAACCATAATGGTCTCCTCTTCCTTTCCTCTTGCTAACCTGCTTAATGCATAATTCTGTTGTTCTTGTAATCCCATTTTAAATACTGCCCACTGTTCCTCAACCCCTGATTCCTGTCCCATTCCTCTTAATGCCTCTTTCAAGTATCTTCCATTTTCCCAAAGTCTGCCCCTAAAATCCAGGATCGTGTTTTGTGTGGTTTGGTTCTGCTTTCTGTGATTTCAAACCACAATGACTGGTGTTACTGTTTCCCAGGTGCTCCCCACTGTTCCCCCATCACACTGTCCCTGTTTGTGAGCACAAGGTCCAGTATTGCCTTCTGCCGAGTTGGTTCCATGACCAGTTGCTTGAGAAGGCACCCTGAAGGAGTCAGGATAAATCTGCTCTAGTTGATGCTGCTGCTGGGATGCTCCAGTCCACGTCTGGAATATTGAAGTCTCCAACCAGTACTACCTCACCCTTGTCTGCCATCCTTTGGATGTCTAGCATCAGCTCCCTATCTGTTTCTTCCTCCTGGGCTGGTGGTCCAAACACCACACCTGTCTTGGATGGCTGTCCCATTTTCCTTTCCAGCAACCACAGTATCTCTCCCCATTTTATTCCTCCTGATCTCTGTGGCCCCTTATGTCATTTTTCACATACAGTGCCACCTCCTCCCTTCCTGCCTGCTCTGTCTCTTCTGAATATGTTGTAGCCAGGTATGGCCATCTCCCAGTCGTGGTTATCATTACACAGGTTTCAGTGATGGCCACAATGTCCAGGTCTGACTGTACCATGACAGCCTCCAGATCTGCCATCTTGTTGCTAAGGCTCCGGGCATTTGCACACATGGCTTTCCATGATTTGACCTCCCTAGACTGTTTCACTGTTCTACTCCAGCCCCTTCCTTGGTTGTCATTTATCCCTGGTTCTCCTTGCTGTCTGCCCTTCTGCTGAATTTTGCCCCCTTTCTGCTTATCCACCTCTTGGGCACTAATCTCCATCTTTTGCACACTGCTTTGCAGAGATAGCCACTCCTCTGGTTCACTGGTTCCACTGCTAGCTGTGGGGGGTGAGCAAGTAGGTACCCTCCTTGCTGGCCTGCTACCCCTTTGCTGGTTTAAATGCTTGTCAATGTAGCATTTAAACTTATCATTGAGTGTTTGATTCCTCCAGGATGGATGCAGGCTGTCAGGCTTGAACAAACCTCCATCCCTCCAGGTGGGTCCCCAGTCACCAATGAATCCAAACCCTTCCTCACAGCACCAGTTCTTCAACCATGAGTTAAAGTTCCTGGTGCATGCACTCCTATGCACTCCCTTGCCTCTCACAGGTAGTACTTCTGAGAAAGTGACAGAAGTAGCTACTTGCTTGAGACCCCTTCCCAGTTTCCTAAACATGGTTTCCAAAATGGCCATAGCAGCTCCACGGCCCTGCTCAAATTCACCACTGACACCCTGTCCACCATGGATGCAGGCTTCCTCACAGGGACAGTTTTATAGATATGACCAAAGCATTTGATCTTGTTGATCACCCTATTCTTCTCACAGCATTAAAGTCTATGGGTTTCTTGATGGGTGTTGTGGACTGGTTCAGTAGTTATCTGTCAAACCGTGCCCAATTTGTGAAATACGCTTCCACCTTCTCGAACCAGGCTATTCTAAACATTGGGGGTACCCCAGGGTTCTATTCTATTCTAGGACCCCTTCTCTTCTCTATATTCATCAACAGCATCACCCTGGATCTCACCTCCTGTTCATCACTCTTATATGCGGATGATATTGTTCTATATGCCAGCTCCAAAAACCTGTCTGACTTAAACTCATCCCTCTCATCAGACTTCCAGAAAACTCAAAACTGGCTATCCGACCACAAACTGGTCCTCAATGTAATGAAAACCCAAGCTATGTTGTTTGGGTCTGCTACCAAACTAAAATCCTACAATAATAGCATCACAGTCTCCTGCCCTGGCTCCCTTCCCATAAATACAGTTACCTCATTCAAATATCTTGGGGTTGTCCTTGATCAGTCTCTTAGCTTTGATCTCCATGTCAAATCCACTTGCAAATCAGTAAACTATAAGCTAGGCATTGCCTACAGATCTAGCTATACACTTACTCCATCCACCAGGCTGGCTGTTGTCCGTGGCATCCTTCTACCAGCCCTGACCTATGGAGTCGCCACATGTGCGGCCATACCTAAGTCATCGCTGTGTGCCTGGGATACCACCTACAATAACATTTGCCGCTATGCCTCCTCATCCACTAGACTTGAACACCACTGTAAACTCTACTCAGGCTTAAAATAGCTGTCACCTACTCAGTTGGCTCTCTAGTGAACAATGTTATTAGGTCAGAATCTCCTGATAGTCTAGTGAGGCTACTGTGTCCTCAAACATCCTCCTATGGGCTACCCTCGGCTGATAAGTCCCTGCTGCAGGTACCAAGGTGTAAAACCTCAAAAGGCTCCCAAGCTTTCTCCCACTTCGCCCCACTACAATGGAATGCCCTACCATTAACACTTCGCCAAGCACCGTCCCATGCACTCTTTAAAAAAGAACTCTGTGCCAGCCTATTTGCCTCAAACTCATGCACCTGTTTTCAACCCCCTTGATCGCTCCCTCTGCCCACCTCCCAACTGCCTGCTGTGTTCTTAACGACTAACCTGTTTCTTTGTTCTTCCTCCTACTCCTCCCTCCAATATGATTGGTTGCTTTTATATCCCTTCCCACTCCAGTGCCTAATTGCTCCATCCAGTGTTTATGCATTATTCTTTTCTCACTGGACAGCAGTGCTTCCTCCACAATCTGCCTCATAAGAATGATTGCTTTTCCTGCCTCACTTCAATGTAAAAAAAAACTTTATTTACTTAAACTCTGCACTTACTATGTACTCACTAGGTTACTGTAACTGTTGCCCAGCTCTCCCTATATGTTAGATAGCTGGTTTTATGGTTCTTTATGCTTACTCAGCCCTACATGTCCTCTTGACTTCACCATGTATACTTTCTCAGCCAATTTGTAATTTGCTTTTTATTTGTAATTTGCTTTTCATGTATTTCTCCAATCTGGTCTATACAGTACTTGTAATGTTGTTGTGTTTTCTTTCTCATGTTGTAATCCTCCCGAGTCGTGACTGAAAATAGCCATTCTATGGCTAGCTCACCTACCCGGTTAACAAAAACCAAATAAAATAAATAAAAAATAAATAGTTGGAGTGTGCTCACAATAACAGGCTTCTGTGGGGGATTAAATGCCTCGACCTTCGGCCTCTGCATTTAATCACCCACAGTAGATGGTTATCGCATCATGTACTCCAATTATATGAATGTTATCACTTAAATATCAGTCCATGTATACCGCTGCAACAGTACTTATTTACTCTGTCTGTAACTGCATCTAACTCCCGCTACTATAGAGACCTTAGTTCCTTATAGGAATTAACAAGGTAAACTGCAGGGTATTATTTTATTTATTTCAGTACTTGGAAAACCATTTGAGCTCATATCTCTTTACATAGGTTCCATGTCAGGACATTTCAGTACAACAGATAGGTGAAATTATACAAAGGATTGCAGAAATACAAAGGTAAACAAACAGGATTATATATCAAATACAGTTCAGGTCACAGGAAAACAGACAATTTACAGTGCACAACGGTGAAACCAGCCAGTTGTCGGCAAACAAGAGGTTGTTTGGAGCGTTGCTAAGTGCTGAAGAAAAAAAGAAACAAAGGGGTGAAGGGGAGGAGCCTAAGTGCAATGTGCAAAAGGAGAGCATAATATCAGTAAAGCAGTAGGGATCGGAGGGAGGTGACTAGATTGGAGGCAGAGGAAAAGGGTGCTAGGTGTGTGGGGGGAGCAGGAGGGCCTACTCAGGGGAGAGAGGGAAGGGTTGAGGGGGCAGGGGATGGAAGCAGTGAAGGGGTGGAAAGGTGGTACTAGTAATGGCAGGCACATCGAGATTCATGTATCATAAGGAGCTTCAAGTTCTTATTTACCATGAATACCTACTCAAAGTCACGTGGTCTCGATTGGAAATCAGCAGCAGGGAGATTCAGGAGGGACATGAGGAAGCACTTCTTTATGGAAAGGGTGGTGGAACCTTAGAACAGTCTGTTGGCCAAGGTGGTGGGTGCAAATAGTCAGGGAATTCATGCAGACATAGGATAGAATGAATGGTATAGTGGTCTCCCTGGGGTGACAAGATCAGGAAGGAGAATTGGGATAGGATGGGAAGGATTAGTACCCTGGAGGAACATCAAGTTCCAGGGAAGGTTCCAGGGATTATAGGGAACATGGGCAGACGGGATGGACCACTGGTCCTTTTCTGCCATTGTGGTCTATGTTTCTATGTTTCTTCCCCTGTTGAACTGCTCTTGTCCTGTCAGGCTACCCCACCCAGGTGACAATTTGGTCTCGCTCACACTTTATTTATTTATTTATTTATTTATTGGACTCTCGGATTAACACCTTTGAGCTAAAAGCTCATTTACAAAGGTTCCATGTCATAAGGCAGTAGACAAAATACATAGACTTTACAAAACAGATAGTGGTATACATAGCAAGCAAGTACATAAAGGTACATACAGATTGGGGAGAACATGTCAAGCAAGTACAGTCAAAATACATCAGGTACATACAGGTTGAGTTAGGAGGGTCAGAAGTAATGGTGACCAAAGGAGGGGGGAGGACAGAATAGATGAGGCAGGGGAGGTGGGGCCAGAAACAAGGGGCAACAGATAAGAGGGTAGAGTGGTCAGAGGGTGGGATTGGATAGGAATCTACCCAGGGTTACATAAGTAGGGGATAGGGGCAGGGCTGGATAGTGTGTGGGGGAGGGGATATGGGAAAGGGTTTTAAGGTGGGGAGTGAGGTGAGAGGGAACTGGGGAGAGGTGAATAAGAGGGGGTAATATTTGTGAAGAGAAAGCAGGAAGGAGGGGGGAAAGAAGGTGCATGGGGGTAAGTGCTCTGTGGGGCCAAACCAGGCAGCGGAAGAAATGGAGGGGAGATGGGTGCTATACAGGGCAAATATGCTATCAGTAAAAGTAGGATTAGGCTCAAGTGATGCAGTCACAGTTACTAAGAGTGGCCAAGTACTGCAGCAGCTTGGCTTTAAATGGGCGTAGTTCAGTTTCCGCAATCAGCTCAGAGTTAAGGGTATTTAGCCAGAAGGGCATCCTGTATTCGAAGGACCGTTGCCCTAGTGAGGTCCGGCTGAATGGAATAATGAAGGCAGCTTTACTTGACCCCCTAGTTAGTCTGGAGTAAGTGGAGTTTCTTAGCAGTTGCCTCACTTCAGGGGGAGCAAGACCAAGGGTGGATTTTTTAGCTAATAGACAGGCTTGGTACTGTATTCTGCTATTTAAGTTTAACCAACCAGTACTTGAGTATAGTTCACAAGTGTGAGTTAAATGGTCCACACCAAGGACTAGTCTTCAGGCTTTGTTTAAGACAATCTTGATTCTCCTAAGTGCTGTATCGGTACCGGCTCCTTAGACTATCAGACCATAATCTATGATAGAGAGCACGGAGCTGTTAACCGCAAGTTTGATGGCACTTTCTGTGAGGCACTGCCTGTGCTAGTAGAGCTGACCTAGTCTGGCACTAGTTGCCTTGGCAATATGGTCTATGTGCTGGCTGTAGTAGACAGCGCTGTCAAGGTAGACACCAAGGTACTTAAAGGTGGTGACCATTTTGAGTGTATCAAACTTGTTATTGTAGATATTGAGGTGATGGGACTTATGACGGTTTTGATGGGAGGCAAACAACATTGTTTTAGTCTTAGTGTAGTTGAGCAAGAGCTTGGACTGAAGGAACCATTTTTCCACAGCAGTAAAGTCGTCTTGCATGCCTTTTTCCAGCTCTTCCAGAGTAGAGTGACAAGTGTAGAGTACAGCATCATCTGCATATAGAAGGATCTTATTCTGGCAGACTTTGGGGAGCTCATTTAGAAACAGGCTGAACAGCAGGGGGCCCAAAATGGAACCTTGGGGCACCCCTGTGTTGACATGCCGATGGTCAGATAGAACGTCTTGAATCTTGACCTGCTGGGTCCTGTTAGAGAGGTAACTCTGGAACCAGCCTAGAGAGACAGTGGATACACCAATGTTAGAGAGTTGGGCGAGAAGCAAGTCGTGGTTGACCGTGTCGAAGGTCTTGGTGAGGTCGATGAAAGTGGCCCCCACCAAGAGCCCTCGGTCAAGTGCTTCATGGATATGACTGGTAAATTCAACCAATGCCGTTGAAGTACTGTGTGCCTTCCGAAAGCCATGCTGTTCTTGGCATTGAAGGTTATACTTATCAAGGTGTGTATCTAACTGATCATATACTATCCTGTCTAGTGCCTTGGGGGGGAGATTGAGATTGGCCTGTAGTTGGCCAGGTAGGTTCTGTCCCCGCTTTTAAAGACCGGGGTGACCACCACTGTTTTCCAGCATTGAGGGAAAATGCCCGGTGTTAGTGAGAGATTTAGGATCCAGGTTAGAGGGGACGGTAAAACATCCAGGGTGTGGGCCATGATCTTTAGGTCAAGCAAGTCCTCACTGTATCTAGTTTTCCCGAGGACTGTTTCTAAGTATTTTTTTGCCTCAGTTGTAGAGATTACCTTCAGGAAGAAGGGAGGTGCTGTGTATGTTGGAGGGATGTTGGTACAGCTTATGGCGGGGCTAGGCACAGGTCAGAGAACGTCTGGAGGAAGCACACCACTAAGGTCTGTGAAGGCCTTGTTGAAGCCATCTGCAATGGTTTTGGGATCCTGGGTAATCACACTCTCAACGTTTATTTGTGATGGAAGTCATTTACTTGCTCTGCCTGTTAGGGTTTTGATATTGCCCCAGAATCTGCAGCTGTTGCCCCAGGAGTTGTCAGTCAGCACACAAGTGAGATCTTTTGCAAGCCGGATGGCTTGAGTGCACTTAGTACGTGCTGCTTTGTATTTCTGTATGTCAGAGGGAGACCAAGTGCTCTGAGCCCTGTGCCACAGATTATCCTGGACCCCCATAAGCTCAAGGAGCTTTATCACCCTTTTCCAGTTATCAATTTTTATATTAGTTTAAGTAATCTGCTTCAACTGTTACATTTGCTAAACTGTTTTGCCCAAACTGCATTTGCTATTTCTCTTATTTATTGTTGCTTCTGTGTTTGGGCCACAGTTTATTTGGTTTTATTCTTTATAATACGTCTTCTTTTGTACTCTCCCAGGTCAACCAATAAGTATACTAGACAACTGAGAATGCCTATTTATCTGGTTAACAAAAACCAAATCAGGCCACCCAATTTCCCAGTGGGTCGTGCTGCATGCTTCCACATTGATGACCCAGACTCAGAAGTGAGCCCGGGAAGCCAGTCGGGTGACCCTAAGGGCTGAGTAAGTGTTGCCACGGGGCAGAACTCCCACCCAGGGTAGGATGGTGTCAGGTTACTCCAGCCACCACTGTGGCAAGCCAAGGAGCTTGCCTCTCCCACGGGGGCATGCGTGAGCATGCAAGGCAGCCTCGGGTTAGACCTGAAGTCATGGGGGAGGGAGGAGGGCCAGTAAATGGAAGAGCACCCACACTGGCCACAGGATGATTCTCTCCAACTGCAACAGCTCCCACACCACCTACATGGCCCTGGGGACTTCTGGACTGTGCTTCTGGGGAGGGAAGGGCAGACCTCCCGCCTCAGACCCTGTCACGGAGATTAATCTGTGGGGGACCTTTCCAAAGGTAAGCCCCTGAGATGGGGGGGTGATGGGGATTGGCAACCAGTGAGGAGTGAGAGTAACTAGGTGGCAGGGAATAAAAGCTAAATAAAAAATATCAATTGATCTTTTTACAGGACTTTCACGAGTACTGTAATCACTTTATAAATTTTCTCAAATAAGACAGGTATTATGTCAACTCAGTGGCCTATCTCTAAAACCGGAAATAAATGGAGAAATGGGCTGGAAATGTCCCTGCACATTTAACTCTTCCACTGCTGCATGGCAGGCTATCATTAGATACTTTGATAGTGTTGTCACTGTGCTGTGCAGCCCCGCCATAGACGGGTGGGCAATTTAGATTGGAAGGAATCTTAAGGTGTTGGCTTTCTGCCTTTTTGATTTATAGGGATCAGGAGCTGTTTGAGTTTGCCAATATAAATAGATAGTACGAAATCTGAGGGTCAGTTTATTATTGCAGACACTTTTGTTCATCAGTCAGTCTGCGGCGGCTGTTTTGAATAAGGTTGTGCAGAACATTTCAACTCGTAGATGCATTCCAGGAGTAGGATCTGATCTCATTCACCTCACCCATGCATCTTGCTTGTTCCTGCTGTGAACTCATAAACCTTTGCTTATGACATCACAACTCGGGTCGTGTGATCCAAAAAAAATTTGTCTTGATGTGTCACTTTCCAGTCGGGCCAGGCAAAACCCGATTCAGCCCACTGTGGCCCAATATAAAACAAAAGACCACTTGGTGCTCCCACTCGCACATTTCCATCTCTCTCATGTGCCCATTTCTCTTCCTCCACTTACCTTCTCATAGCAACTTCCCACCCAAACTAATTTGCTACATATAGCCAGCCTAAAGATGGGCTGTTGCAGCCCTAAACAAGCATTTGTCAATGCCGAATGTTTGCTTGCTGGCATTGGCAGTGGTAGTGTAGAAGTTACAGAGCTGAGTAATAGGAATGGCAGTGAAGTATTGAACCGAAGCCAACCCCACCACCACCCTGCAGAGAGTGACAGGCATTGGGGTGTGCGTTTGGGTCGTCAGACATAACGGCCACGCCATTTCACCACACCCCACTCTGCAGAGACTGACAAGTGTCACTTGTTCCTTGGGGTCTTTGGCCCTTATGCGCACCCCATTTCATTAGGAAATACGGTGAGATGGGTGCGATATAGGAGAATGGGGTGAAGTTTGGGGCTGAAGAGTCCAAGGCATACCTCGATGCCTCTCAGTGACTGCAGGGTGTGGAATGGTATGAGCATCACAGGCAAGAATCCCAAGTCACACCCCTGATTCCTGTCATTCTCTATAGGGTCAGGCGATTTAGTTGAAAAGCCTAATACCTCAGGCATTCGTTGGTATTTTAACTCCAAATTTTCAACATGTTTGTTTTGTGACCCCACCTCATGAACAGGGGGAATATCAGTTTGGTAGCCGGAAGCTGCTTATGCACAGTGACTACGACATTTAGCACCACAGGTGCAAAAATATTCCGAACAGGATGTAAAAATTGACAGCTGTACTCTTTCATGGGGAGGTGTAAAAATGGCTATGTTGCAAATGTGTAGTAAAAATATTTAAAAAAATGGTGAAGTCCGCGGCGTGCATAGAAACTGTGCAACACACCTGTTATATAATTAGGTTGGGGATTTTTATAGCAGATTGTCAACTCAGGCATTTTGGTGCCTCCGATCATGATCAGTGTCACTGTGATCTTCTTTATCTGTGCCGAACAATGATTTCCCACAGCGACCATGCATCTCTGCACTGAAAGTGTGAAACACACTCGCCATGTTGTGAAAATGGCAGCTGTACTGTTCATAGGAAGTGTTGAAAATGCCACTAGTGAAAATCTGGACTGAAAATATTACAAAGTCATGAACTAACGAGGATGCGTGGAAACTGCACAATGCTCACTCGTAACACGGTCATTTTATGGACTTTTGTCACCAAATTTTCAACATAGCCATCTTAAGACCTCTGCTCATGAACAGTGTAACTGTGATTTTCTTAATCTGTCCTAAACATTGCTTTCTCGCGACACCAACAGCAACGTCAGCGCCATATGTGCCGATAAAACATTTTGGGTGATATATGAAAAATTGCAGCAGTACTGTTCATAGGAAGTTTAATAAAATGGACATGTTGAAAATCTAGAGTGAAAATATTAAATTTGCAAACTTAAGAGCATGCATAGTAACTGTGCAACGCACGCTCGTAAAAGTCATTTTTAGGAATTTTTTCACCAAATTTTCAGCATAGCCATTTTAAGACCTCTGCTCATGAACAGTGTCACTTTGGTTTTGTTAATGTGTCCCATACATTGAGTTTGCACACCGACTGCGCCATTGTGCACTACATGGGCGGAAACACGTTTTGGGCAGGATGTGAAAAATGACAGCTGGACTGCTCATAAGGAGGTGTGTAAAAATGGCAATGTTGGAAATCTGGAGTGGAAATATTGAAAATTTGCAACCCTACGAGCGTGCGTGGGAATTGTGCAACGCACACTCGTAAAACAGTCATTTTTAGGAATTCTGTATCATTACTAACATTGCCATTTTAAGATCTCTGCTCATGAACAGTGACACTGTGATTTTCTTAATGTGTCCCATACACTGAGTTCGCCTGTGACTGCGCCATTGATCGCTACATGGAAACACGTTTTGGGTGAGATGTGAAAAATGACAGCTGTACTACTCATAAGAAGGTGTGGAAAAATGGCAATGTTGAAAATCTGGAGTGGAAATATTGAAAATTCGCAAACCTATGGCGTGCGGAGGAACTGCGCAGCGCAAGCTCATAGGTTCAGTATGTCCCATACACTGAGTTAGCACACACCGACTGCATGATATGCGCCTACATGGGCGGAAACACATTTGGATGAGATGTAAAAATGACAGCTGTACTACTCATAAGAAGGTGTGGAAAAATGGCAATGTTGAAAATCTGGAGCAAATATTGAAAATTAGCAAACCTATGGCGTCGCGGGAGGAACTGTTCATAGCACTCGTCAATAAACAGTCATTTTAGGAATTTTTCACCAAATTTTCAATATAGCCATTTCAAGACCTCTGCTCATGAACAGTGTCACTGTGATTTTCTTAATTTGTCCGTACATTGATTTCAAGACACTGACTCGCGCCATTCTGCGCCACATGGCGGAAACACATTTTGGGTGAGATGAAAAATGACAGCTATACTACTCATAAGAAGGTGTGGTGAAATGGCAATTTTGAAAATCTGGAGTGAAAATATTGAAATTTCAGAAACTTACGAGCCTCATGAGGAACTGCATAACGACACTCGTTAAACAGTCATTTTTTGAATTTAATCAAATTTTCAACATGGGTTTAGGGCTCTCTTCATGAATGATGTCACTGTCATGGCGGAGCTCAGGCCCGGAGGGTGATTTCACAGTCATTGCACAGTCACTGCGCCGAAATCACCCTTTGGGGCCCGAATAATGCCATGACAGTGACATCATTCATGGAGAAGGGGTCCAAAACCCATGTTGAAAATTTCGTGCAAAATTCCTAAAATGGCTGAGATATGCAATAAAGTTGAAACCCCTCTATCTAGCCCATTATACAGCGATCGGGTATTTCCTCAGTTCGCGGTTGGCTTTGAAGAGTGCAGACGTGTTCCCGTCCACCAAGATCGTCGCCGGAGTCCAGAGGTAAGTCTGGGGTGAGGGGGGGTGGGGAGGTTGGGTGCAGTGGGTGGGTGCGGGCTGTGGGGGTTGGGAGACGCACCTGGACCGCTTTTTTTCTTACAGGTAAAAAAATAAAAAGACGCCGTGGGTGCCCAACTCTGGCCGGCAAAAAAATAAAAAACCCTGCGGGATCGCTTGCCACACTGGGGTGGGCTCCAGCGTGGCACAAGGACCTTTGGGGGTTTCAGCCCGGCGGGGATTGGGCACCTCCGGCGGCAATGACTGATTGCCACGCTGGGGTGGGCTCCCCAGCGTGGCACCAATTCATTGGGGAGAAGATGATGCAGCTCAGCCGACGGGGATTGGCCACCCGGTCGGCTATCACACTGCGTCGCGGGCGCCACGCCTGCGGCTGGGGGAGCTGCGTGTGAGCAGCTTCTTATCGCTGCTCACTCAAGCGTAGCTCCCCTTTCAAGTGTATGCCACTGCATTTTGGGCGTGTCATGGATACTCCAAAATGCATTAGCTTACAGACGCGCCTGCCAGCACTGCCTGAATTGAGGAGGAGGTGACACACCTCCGAAATCTCCGATGATGGCACTATGTTTCTCGCACATGCATGCAAGCAAACATAAAAATGCATAAAGAGGTTTTGGAGATTTATTTATTTATTAAATTTTTGTGTAACCCTATTCGGCCCATTTCTCTGAACCTCCCCCAAACTAGACTGGCTCGATCTTGTGACCCAACCTGATTCTCAGCTATGCTCACACCCATCTTGTCCACTGTTCAGCAGTTCACCCCAAAGGAATCCATTTTTTCTGTCTTAATTGCATTACCGTTGCCAATGCTAGCATGTTGGGTACAGCCAACTCTTGTTTTTATAGTATCTAACTGGCCCTTGGGTGGACAGGGAGAGATGGCGATCGGAGCCCTACAAGCATAGTTGCTAATCATGCACCATACCTGGATACATGAGAAACACAGTTACAAACTGTGTGTGAATGAATATCCGCAGGGATTTTCTATGGGCATCAGCCTGTCTCCCTAATACATTATCAGTTACGTAAGATTGACGCATAGCTGAGGCTAGGCCAGGATAGCTGGGTGTGGACTGCAGACATATTTCGTTAATTACACTTTAGAATTATTTCCAGGGTGGCTTCTGAAAACTGACCCTTGCTGTGGGGACACAGTTTCCAGGCTCAACATAAATGCTTCTCTGTTCCCATATTGAAAACAGAAGGGCATAACGCTTTGGTGGGGTCTCAAGTTCAGTGAGACAGGAGAGCTGCGGAATAAGTGAAAGGCTCCTGAGCACAGTATGAACTTGACTTTTTTGTATTATACTGGAACATAGCCTGCTTCTAGCCTAAAACAGGAACTGCAGCGAATTAATACTTTTCTCAGTGCTGTATTCCCACCCCACAAGACACCAAAACCGAGTAACCATTCCAAGCATTGACTGCTTGTTTATACTGAGAGCCTGTCCTCATGCGTGAGGGGGTTGGAGGGCTCATGTACAACTGACGTAAGTCTCAGGGTTACTGGACCCCCCGCTCCTTCTGTAATTTCCATCAGTTCTCTGACAACCCAGGAATGCAGTTCATTTTATTCTAAATGAAAACACCAAGTATAGGAATTATGGGATGGAGTAGTAAAAGGGACTCGGCTAGTCTAGTTTATGCATCTCTGCCTTTTACTTGTAATTGGGGAGGGGGGCTTGTTTAGATGGCCCCTATTAATCCTAAAGTTTGAAAATGTAATTTCAGCACTGACAGTACCATATACAGTAGAACAACATGTGTTGTTAGCACAGTGGGATGTTTGGGAAAATAGAGAAAGTGGAAAGATCCGACCTGTCACCTTCTAGCAAATGTGGTGACTGTGTGGGGTGATTTTTAATTTTAATGCTCTCCTCCTACCCCGAACTTCTTCTATACATTGTATAATACTGTATATAAAACATTTTATTAACATAAACTTCTGCTTTATAACTGAAAGTTGGGAGGTGGAGGATTGAAAGGACACTTTCATAGTGTGGGATCAGAAGGTCCTGGGTTCTAGACCCACGTCAGGAAGCTGGGCTAATACCCAGTGCTGACACGCTCATGCTACACAAGGGGAGGGCGGGGGGTGCTGCAGTGCTGAGGTACTGTTCTGTGAATGAGACATTAAATCAAGGTTCCTTTGGCTGATCTCTGCACTTATTGTAAGGGAAGAGGATTTTCTCTAGCGTGCAGGGCAATATTCTCCTCTGTCAATAAAGCAGGTCTTTGTAGGAGGTCTTTTGTTTCCTCTATCTATCTTGCCTCGCCTACTAACCCTTATCCTCTCTTCACTTGCATTCATTTTTCAGTCCCTTCCCCGTTCTCCTTTCTGTCTTTGACCCCCCCCAGACACTTTAACTACCTCTTTAATAGTGTGGCAGCTGCGCGCCTCTGGAAGTTGTAACCTATTGTTCCCTTGTTCTCATCCTACCCCTTCTCTTCTAGCCACCCTTCTTTGCTCCTGTCAACCCCTACCAGCCCATCTCCCCTTCACCCCACTGTCCCCACCTGTGCACTTTCTGCCCCAACATACCCTATGCCCCTGCCTACCTCTTACTGTTTTTCCCCGTCTTCTTCCCCCCCTCCTATCTTTGCCCCCAGTCTTCAATAGACACCTCCTTTCCTTCTACCTGCTTGACGTCAATTTCCCCACTCAATCCTCTTTTCTGCAATTCTTTGTTCAACTTGTAGCACTGCTTGTACTGGAGTCTAACCTAATTTTCAGCTAGGACTTTGTTTCCTCACACTTTGACAATAGAACTGTTATTATTTTACATGTTTACACTGTTCTTTATCTTTGTCCTGTCCATGACTCTGCATATGCTAATTGGATTGTATTTAGATACTGCTGCATATGTACCACTGCTATCTTTTATTGGCTCTGTATCAATGTAATTCTGTTTTTTGTCTGCTGTATTCTGTTTTTGAAGTGGAACCTCTGTAAAAGAGTCTCTGACTCAAAGGTCTAATCCTAGATTGAAATACATAAATTAAAAAAAAAAAAACGCTCCCAATGGACGCGTCTGGAAACAAGCTGGCACAGCTCTGTGTGCCTTTCCAGGTCAAAAAATGCAAATAATAAATGAAAATAGAGGTAAAATCCTGAAGAACAGTTTCTATTTGGGGTTAGAATAGTGTGTGTTGAGGGAGGGAGCAGGCATTTAGGTGCTGGGTTAGATGATTGACACAGACATAGTTGACCATGCAAGCTGTCATGTAGCTTCGAAAGGGTTGCTTGTTGTCAGGGGAAGGGAGAGACGAAGAGAGAGAGAGGGAGAGAGAGAGTCGGTTTCACAGGAAGGAGCTGTTATGCTGAATCCCATTAGCAAGGAAGAGGTGTAACTGGACCTTAGATGCCGCTTCAATAATCAGTATGGAAGGAACAAAAAACAAACAAGCAAGCAATCAGCAAAAGAACGTAGATAAGAAGGTGCTGATGGGCTCATTTTAATTGTATAGAGTTGCATGATTAGCATGGAAGAGGAAATGTCTCAGAAGATAATTACGCTTCATACCCTCTCACTCACCAGCATCGTTGCTTTTACTGGAAGTGGCATGCTAAGCAGAAGGCAAAACAGGAATATCACAGGTTCAAATCTTGCAAATAGGAGTGTGGGAAAGTCCACGGGCATCAGGACATTTGAAAAACTGTGTTGGGGGGCATGGGAAAGTCTGAAAGGGCACCTAGAGCTTATAAGAGGCAATGGGGACATTTGATGCTTGCAGATCTTAAAGAACAACTGACACAACCATGAAACCGTTCAGAAACGTAACAGTTTGCTCCCAGCCCATCAGTGCGGGGATAAGCTAATGCTGATGACTCTTCCACCTTGGTTTAGGAACAAGCTTTGATCATTGGGGTCAGCCAGGGGATTATGTGTCCCAGAGGATACTCTTTTCTCTGGAAAGAAATGTAGAAACACAGAAATTATTGTCAGAAAAGGACTGCTTGGCCCACCCAGTCTGCACAGATGTTCCCTGCCTATTCTGTTTTCGCAGACCCTACCTTGTCTCTGTCAACCCCCCGGCCTATTTACCAATATTCCATTATGACCATCCTATATATGTTTGAAGCCCACCACTGTTTTTGCTCCCACCACCTCTACTGGCAGACTGTTCTAGGCATCCAGCACTCTTTCAGTGAAGTAGTACTGCCTCGCATCCCTCTTAAACTTCCCTCCTTCCAGGTTCATTGCATGCCCTCCTGTCCTGGTACACTGCCTCATATGAAATAGAGGGAGGGAGGGAGGGCAGCTGGCACCACTGCAGTAATGCCCTCTGGGTAATCACAGAGAGTGGTGCAGTAGGGAATATCAACATTGGAAGGGGGCAACCCCTTGTGCCGTGCTACGCACACTTGCATGCCCGGTCATGCACACCCGTCCCCACTAACATCTTGTGGACCTGGGACCAGAACACGGAAAACACCCTGACCAGGCAGGAAAAATGTTGACATCCTGCAGGCCCCACACTGGTGACCTTAGCAACTCCTTCTACTGGATCCTGAACCATAGTAGGAAATGGAGAGCCCTGCTGCCACCACCAGGGGGCACAAGTCACGGAGGAAAGGGAGTTCCAAGGTACTTCCAGGAGAAGCTGGGTAACGGGGCTGGAGAGGCTGGCAGAAGGGGGGCATGGATCTGTAATGGAAGAAAAGAAAGTAAAGACAAACACATAATATTTTGACACAACTCAGTCTATATTTCAGATTATTTCTTGTATTTATTGTCATGCTGTTCTTTTTAATGGGACATTTTATGTTTAAGCTGGACCATTGTTCTTTAGATATCCTCTGTCTCTGATGAGACTTCCTCGCCTTTTTTTTCTTTTTTCAGATTTTTAGTATTTTCAGAAAAATGTTACAATCATGAATTGTGTAATCCATAAAATCATAAAAGTACATTGAAGCAAATATTTATATATTGCATATTTATATGCAACCAATCAGTATCATTATAAGTAAATAATTAGTATCCTGATCCATCCAATATGTAGGACATCTGTCTAAATCTTGCTCAGTTTTACTAATACTACTGTACTGCTCTAACTATAACTTAATGTATATTCTCTATTCTCATTATCAGCTACTATTCCTATAACCTTCAGTTTCCAGATAGCCATGTAAAGTAAGGATTCCAAATATCTTCATATTTAACATTCCTGCTTTTAAATAACTAACTCTCTCATTTATGGCAAGGTTCATCAAATATTTTGCCCATTCTTCTAGCCCGGGTAAGTGATTGTCCTTCCAGTATCTTAGAATCAGTCTCTTATATCCCAAAGCTGCTAACTACAGCCATTTCTTTCTTGTGGAGCTTGGTGAGCAAGCCCTGTTTGTGTCTCATAATACAAAGACCTCAGCCTCAAAGGGAACGGTCATACCCAGGACTTGGTTACATAATTTCCAGATCATTAGCCAGACAGGTAAGCATCAATGTCCGATGAAGGAAGCTTCTACTGGGGAATTAATGCATGGTTGTGGGGGGGTTGTGACACGAGGGCCTTGGCAGTGTCTACTGGCCGCAACCATATGTCGTTAGAAACTTGACTCACCGAGAGAGCATTAATACATTGTAACACGGGGATACTTGCATTGTTGTTGTTTTCATTTTTGCAGTTCTGTTCGGCTTTGTGTTGGCGCATTGAGATCCTCCGTATTCGCTGTGATGTGTGTTCTGTTTGCTGCTGTGACACCTAGTGGTGCTAGAGCTTGACCCGGTGACCCCGTGAACAATAGTTGAAGTGGTACTTACTGGGGAATTAATCACTGCTCCAAATCTGGTCATGTGTTGTATTTGGTCCAATGAGATTTCTCTATTTGCTGTTTCTGTTTGATGCCATGTTACAAGTATAATAAATTGGCAATTCCACAACACATGTAACAGCCCTGCATTGACTGAGCCGCATCTCCAACATTTGCTATTATCTGCCAGGCCCAATTTGTATAGCTTTTCAGGAGTGTAGCACCGATCATGCAGAATTTTAAATTGTACTAAACGGCCCTGCACATCCTTACTCGTCTTTTAAGCATTCTGCCATTTTAGATCCCAAGACTGTTCAGTTATCTCATGACCTAGTATCTTTTCTCATATTTCTTTAACCTTTTCAGTTAGATCTGGACTGGCTTCTATGGATAGTTTATATATTTTGCTAGCCCCACCTTTGCTTCTCACTATGTTAATCGAACTAGTTGCGTCTTTGGATGGATGGTATAGTTAGTGTCTAATACATTTCACAAAGCTTCCCTAATTTGAAGAAAGGAGTGGAAGTCTGTATAGGGTAATTTAAATAAGCTTCCCAGTTCGGTAAAGGATAGGAGTATTCCCGTCCTATGATCTATCAGATCCCATACCGTTAAAATTCCCCTGCTCTCCCACAGTGGATTTGTCAGAGTGTGTCTCCCCGTAATAATGTTAGGGTTTCTCCAGATAGGAATATACTCCATTGGGAAAAGAGTGTTCTCTAGGGAATTGCCCAACCATTTTATGTTTCTTTGTGGTAGTTCTCAGGTATGGGTGTGACGATATCTTGGCTGGGAACACCTCTGTCATAAGGTGGTACAGCAAGTATGGGTGTACTACTTCAGCCTCATATTGAACCCAGGGGGGGAGTTCCTATCCTGTTGAAACCAGTGGCATACTTGTTTATATAGAAAGGCCTGATGATATCGCTTGAAATCCAGAAGCCCCATACAGCCTGATTGCCAAGTTTTCTTGAGCTTCCCCAAACTAAGCCTAGCCTTCTTACCTTCCCATATAAACTTTCTAATATAATAGTCTGTTTTTTTTTAAACCAGTTAGATGTTATGTCCAAGGGAATATTTTGTAATAGATATAGAAATCTAGGCGCCAACATCATTTTAATTGCGTTGACCTTCCCCCATAATGGCAGATTGTTTGTCCCATTTAGTTAAACTAATATCAGCTTCTTCCAGTAAGGGGTTTCTATTATTGGCCACCAGTTATTCTAGCTTACATGATATATAAATACCCAGATAAGTAATACCTTCTTCCTCCCATTTCAAGTTGAATTTGGAGCATAATGATCTGAAGTCTTCTTTGTTACCTTTCAGTGGGAGCAATTCAGATTTCTTCCGATTAATAGCTAGCCCCGATATTGATTTAAATTCCTCTAATAAATTCATGGTATGCTGCACTGAAATGTGGGGGTTTGACAAGGTTAGTAGCATATCATCTGCACAGACCACTGCCTTGTGCTCTAGCTTGCTAAGTTTAATACCTGAGATCCCAGAATCTTGCCGAATGAGACATAATAGACGCGCACACGCCAGTACGAATAGTAAAGGGGAGAGAGGGCTTCCTTGCCTCATTCCTCTCTCTCTAGTAAGAACTTTTCTGAGAGAATTTTATTAGTGCACAACCTAGTATTTGGAGTTTGATATAACAAAGCTGTTTTTGATATGAACTCTTCCCCTAACCCAAATGTATGGAGTACCTCATGTAGATAATGCCATTCAATGGAGTCAAAGACCTTCTGGGCATCCAGGGATAGCAAGACTGATGAGTCTTGAAGCTTTGAAGCCCTCCACATAGTATTTAGCACTCTTCTAACATTTTCCCATCTGTATCTGCCCTGTATAAAGCCAACTTGATCCCTGTGTACGTGCTTTCCCAGAAGGTTTTGTAACCTTATGGCCAGGATTTTTGTCCAAATTTTATAATCTATATTCAGCAATGAAACTGGGTGGTAATTAGCTTGGTCTAGGGAGTCTTTGCCTTTTTTCAGGATGAGAGTAATAATAGCCTCCAACACAGGTGGCGCAGGGAGTTATTGTCTTCCATCTCAACAAAGACCTGCAGAATAGGGGATACCGCCTCCCTAAGTATGGAGTATATTTCAGCAGGCAGCCCATCTGAACTGGGGGATTTGGCCTTAGAAAAACTATTAATTACCTCCCGAATCTCCTCCTTTGTTACGTCTTTGGATAGATTTTGTTTTGCAAATCAGAGATCTTGGGTAGCTTTACTCTGGATAAAAAAAGTTTTAAGTATATCTGGGTTCTTGTTCTGTCTACTGGAGTATAAATCTTTGTAAAATTCTAAGAAAACCTTGTTTATGTCCTTGTTACCAGTAAGGATATTTTTGGCTTTATTTTGAATACCACTAATAAAATTCCTTGTTTATATTTGTTTTAGTCTGTATGCCAAAAGCTTGCTCACCTTCTCCCCAGATTTCCAGTAAGAGTCTTGCGTCCTGAATAAAGCAAACTCCGCTTTCTCAGTGTGTAGTTTATTAATTTCATATCTAAACAAAATTAGGTTTCGGAGAAGATCATCATCTGAGCCCTTTTTTTTTGTTTATGTCTTTCCTCCAGTTCCTTTAGTTGTTTTTCCTTCCTGTGTAGGGATTTCTGCCTCTCTTTTTTCTGTATGATGAAAAGCTTAATATTCTCCCCCTTAAGTATGCTTTAAAGGCCTCCCATAAGGTAACAAAAGAGGTTTCACCGTTGTTATTAACGTCAAAGAACATTTTTGTCTCTTCTATTATCCAAGGGCGAAATTTGGTGTCATTTAATAATGCACAGTTAAACCTGAACTTGTACGATTCTTCTTGTGACATCATAATCCTTTGTTTGGCAACAGTCTGTGGTGTCACAAACTGAAGATTAGAATTTCAGGTGTGCAGAAAAGCAGTAAGAGGAGATGTATTATAAGGATCCTATTTTGGTAGTAAGGAATAAAACAAAAATAAGTTTAAGAAAATATATGCAGTATAAGCTATACTGTATTATGTCTAAATATGATGTTTTATATAGAACCTTCCTGCAGGCATCAGTTGTTTTTCAAAGGGCCCTCACCATGTGAGTGTACAGTGCAATAAGTAAGTTCTATAGTTATTGCATAGATGGGCCCTGGACAACATCTCTCTATCAGCACCTCATCCAGCATGGAGTGTGATGTAGAGGGGTTGATGCCATTGCAGGTGTGTGTGTGGGGGGGCATGCTTGCCAAAGCTGCTCATGTTGTTTGGAGGAGGGGGATCTGGACATTATCTATCTCCCCAGGGCTGTATACTGGGCTCCATGAGGGTCTCTACTTAGTTTCTAGTGGACACGTTTCCAAATCACACAAATAAAAACACCAATTCAGTTGACGCTGACTGGCAACACATCTTGGCCAAGGACTGAATGGGCACAGAGTCTGAAGAACTACCCCTTCACCTACATGGTGGCCCCTCCTTGGCAGAGTTAAGGCACATCAATGGAGCAGTGTATAAAAGCTTGTATGCTGAGCCCCCATGCTGTACCTGTGATAAAGGGGCTTCAGTTTCTGGTGGTGTTAATCCTGCAGCTCCTTTCACAAGCACAACAAGAGCTTGCAGAGCTAAAATAATTTACTTTCTGTGCGTTTACATATTATGCACACCAAAAAGATCTTGCAGCCACATTGATCTTTGGAAAACAGGAGTCTCTGGAAGGTTTGATACCTTTCATCAGACCAACATATGTCTTGTACAAAATGATACAGTACACAAGCTTTCAGGGCCACATGGGTCTCTTCTTCAGCTGTAATTGTTTAACCTCCCTGTTAAGCACAGGGAGGTTAATGAGGGGCTGAAGGTATGGTGGTGTCACACCTGGATCACTTGGTTCACAGGCATTGCTTGACATGGGGTGTGGTGAGGGAGGGAATGTCCCATGACACCAGTGGCTGCTTGGCATAGGATAGGGTTGGTGAGGGGAAGCCACTTGATGCCAGAGATTGCTTGGCATGAGGATACAGTGAAATAAGGGGGTCACTTGAACCCATAACTTCAAGGACTTAGTATGGGGTGAGAGAGGAGAGGATGTGGATGGAAGTGAGTGCTTGACATAAAGTTGGGTGAGGGACTGGTTCAGCCTGACACCAGTGACTGCATGGTAGAGGGTACAGTGAGGGAAGATGTGCCACTGGATGTCAAGGATGCTTGTCATAGGGTGACAGACACTGTGGAGAATAAAGCCTTTAGCTGTGGAAAGTTAGCCATCATAGATCAGCATGAGTCTTTAAAAATGTGAGACATCGACTGGTCCAGTGGCATGGCGGTAGTGCTACTGGTAACTTTGTCAGTGGCCTGGGATTGGCAGTGATCTTGGGTTGCTGGGAGCTGGCCAAGGGGGGAGAGGATAGAGCATCACCTGGACTGCTCTCCTCTCTTGCAGATGGATTGTTGCCGACTCTGCCATATGACTGCCACCACATGGAGGCCTGGTGGTAGGAGGGGCCTGGTAGCAGCAAGGAAGGGATGGTGCTGCGGGACATCTGCGGAGTGTGCATACCTCCACATGCACATGCTGACATGCATGCCTCAGCTACAAGGAGAGACTAGAAAATGGAAAACGGACTGTAGCAGCTTCATGAAGCTGAGTTTGCTCCTCTCTGACCTGCACCGCCACCCGATCACCAAAGCTGGTTCCAAATCACAGTAGGTTGGCCGCATACTCTGGATAATCCTCACGACATCCCTGATCACCAACTGATCAAAGTCATTCCAGACCAACTGAAGAACTTCAACCTCCCACCGCCGTCTCCATTGGAGTGAGCTACACAGATCTTGGACCTGATGTCGGCATCTTATCTGCCAAGAATCGAGCAAACTCGTCACACTTCTCCTGTGATAGTGCTCTCTGAAGCTGCAGACAGGCTGGACTGCACAGTCTGTTCACAGTTTGAAAGAGCTGAGCCGGTCGATTCTGTGCAGTAGCGATCTCCCTGGACAGGAACTTTGCCTTCTTACAGGAGATAGCCGATTGATACTCCTTATAATGGGCCATCAGTCTAAATCTGTTAGCATCAAGGCCCAATTTCTGCCAGCACTGCTCCATCCTTTGTCCCTCTCTCCTCAGCTCCCTCAAGGTCCCATCAAACCAAGGGGACTGTGGGCACAGGGTGAGAGGGCAAACTCGGACAGGAGCTATGGAATCCAGATCCTCGGTCACTGCCCTATTATAAGCCCGTACCAAGTCATTTGGATCCATGCTTGCATTCGGTAGGCCCAATAGGTCCAGTACCACCGCCAGGCCATCTGGAGTCAAACCCCTTAAGGGGCGGTACTGGACCATCTCCATAGGGGCAGGCCTATAGGTGGGAGCCTGGAAATTCAACTTATAGTATGATGGTTAGGCCATCTGACCAGCTCCACCACCAAGTCTGAGGTCTCCAAACCCAGTAGAAAGATCAGGTCTAATGAATAACCATAGTTATGGGTCACAGAGGTAATCACCTGTGTGAAGCCCAACAAATTCATCAGTTGGAGGAAGTCCTGGCCAAACTGTGCGGGTTCGTCATTGACCCAAGCATTGAAGTCCACCAGAACCATCAATCTAGGGGGATTCAAACACCATAACAACGATGAAGTCTGCTATTTCCTGCAGAAATTACTTCTCGCCCCCAGGTGGAGGGTAGACGAGAAGAATCCTGCATCCCACACCTGCGCCGATACATTCAAAGGATCGGGTCTCCCCAACTGGCACATCTACAAGACTCATTTCCATTCTAAAACAAATGGCTATGCCCCTGCCCCTATAATCCATCCTTGGATGGTGTTTCACCGAGAACCCGGCCGGAATAGTTGACTCTTGTTATCTTCGGCTCCTGAAGTTAGCTGCCCAAGCCACCACCACCTGCCCGCCTTACAGTTCCAGCCACTCGGGGTAAGATTCCTGCCTGGGGTTGGGGAAGCGCAGGCAGCTACCATTGGTCTAGTGTTTGCTGCCTCGCTCCCCGATTGGACTCCCGCTGCCTATGCTGCTCCTGATTGGCTCCCATCTCTCTCTGCCTTTTGCTCTGCTCACTGGGCTCTGCACCCATCGAAATACATTGGACATTGCTTTAATTTCTGCCCGCTTTCTCCTGCCTATAGTGCTGTGTTTCTCTCCAGTGTGATTTACAGCCAGTTTACTGTACTGTTACATTTAGTATGTTTAATACAGCCATTTGCACCTGTTGTTAAACTGTGACTTACATTTTTTTCCTTATCTTGCAATCTGGTCCCCCCTCTCCCTACTTTCTCTACTTTTCCTGTCTCCTGAGATCAGAAATTTGAAAGCCTTTCTGCCTCACTAGACCTACTGCTACCGTCTCTTTCTTTCTCTCTCTCTCTCTCTCTCTCTCTCTCCTGGTGCCAGGTATTGGAATTATCCATTGTTCCAAACCGTAGCCGCCCTCCCCCCTTCCACTTTTATTTACATCTGCCTAACTTTTCTCTCGCCCCACACCCCCCGATTTAGCCTCTTCCCCTACATCACCTGTCTTTGTCCTGCACTGCTTTAACTAATCCCCACCTTTCCTCTCTCTCTCCCTTTGATTCCAGCCCCTGACCGGGCCGCTGGGTCCATTCTTTGGCGCGGCCACAGCTTCTGAAGTTAGCCACCACCACCTGCCCACCTTACAGCTCCAGCCACTCAGGGTAAGATTCCTGCCTGGGGTTGGGGAAGCACGGGCAGCTACCATTGGTCTAGCATTTGCTGCCTCACTCCCCGATTGGACTCCCGCTGCCTACACTGCTCCTGATTGGCTCCCGTCCCTCTCTGCCTTTTGCTCTGCTCTTGGGCTCTGCGCCCATAGAAATACATTGGATTTTGCTGTAATGTTTCGCCCATCCCCCCCCACCCCTCCTACCTTAAATTTATACGCCTAAACCCTGCTCCACTTCTTTCTCCCTCAGCCAATTGTTCACCAGCTTTGGTCCTTCACGCCAACCATTCCCATTTTTTGCCCCACACAGTGCCTGCTTTTTATCAACCTCTTTCTCCTTCTTCCTTGTAGCTTTCTCCACTGGCCTCTGATCTCCCTCAAACTGTTCTGGCATGGCCCTCTCCCCACCCCCTGACAAGTGAATGCCTACCTCGTGGCCACTCTTCTCCCTGCTTCCTACTCTCCTCCTTCTCCTTGTTATGCCACCATCTCCTCCCTCCCTAGTCCCTGCCTCCCTTGCCCACTCCCTCCCCAATCTCCTGCCATGGCACAACCTTCTGCTCCAAGGGAACTCTCCACTTCTCACCTCGTCCTCCTTGTGGCCCACCTATGATCAATACCTGGCTACTGCTAAAGAAAACAAAGCCCTGTGGGCTGGCCTGACTATCCTTGCTACAACTGATTGCATTGCCTGGCTGCTACCAACTGCAACCCGCCTACGACTCCCTCAGCAAACAACATCTTAAATTAGGCCTTAAGGAACTACGCCTTTACTCCTTAAAACTGTTTCTCCTCATCCTACTGATCTCAGGCAATGTTCACCCGAACCCTGTACCATGCAGCCCAAGTTTCAAAACAACTGCCAGTGCTCTTCTCCTAGCAACCCTAAACATCTGTAGCCTACTGTTGAAGTTCGACGCACTTCAAACCTTCGTTAGGCATCACAACCCTGACGTCCTAGCTGTGGTGGAAACCTGGCTGATGCTGAAAGTACCTGTCCCTGCGATAACCCTCCAAGGCTACAACATTTTTAGACTAGATTGAGTCTCTAAGAAGGGTGGGGGCTGTGCCGTCTATGTCAAAGACACTTTAATGGTTCACCCCCTTGATACACCGATGCCTGAGTCCTTGACCCAGATCCTACCCATCAAACTATTCCTTGGTCCTAATCACAAAGCACTCGAAATCGTCACAGTTTATATTCCACCCCGGGACCAAGCCAACGGCCTTAACAATGTCCTCAAGTTCATCAACTTCTAACCTCCTGACTCCGAACTTATCCTGTTAGGGGACTTTAACATAAATTGGCTCGGAACTGATGTTAGAACTTATAAAGATGCCATAGCTGCTGCCAACCTCCCACAGATGGTCAACACCCCTACTAGAACAAATTACAAGACCGGCACTAGCACCCTATTGGACTGGGTTCTTACAACTCACCCATCCCAGATCTCTCGTACCTCCGTTCTCCCAGACTCCGTCAGTGACCACTCTCCAGTCATTTGCAAATGGTCCAACAAATTTCTCAAGCCATCTCCCACTATCATATTTAGTAGGGTCCTCCCTCATGGGAAGCTCTCCCATTTCAAACAATACCTGAGCCTACATGCCTAGCAACCCATCTACAATGCTACAGATGTCAATGTGGCCCTCAACCTCTTCATTGCCACCTTTAACAAGGCCTGTGACCTCTTTGCTCCTGGTAAAAAATGTAAAGTCAAAACACTCAGCAACCCCTGGATAAACTCCAAGCTATTCTCACAACTGAAAGCTAGGGACCACCTCTGGGAGGTGGCCAAAGCCACGGGCAAGCCATCAGACATTCAAAACTACAAACAAGCCCAGAATGCCTGTACCAAAGCCATCCGGATTACAAAAACCTTCTACTATAACGATGCTCTCACAAACACCTGGGGCAATGGTCGTGCTTTCTGGGACAACATCAAGGAAATCACAGGAAAACAACCTAAAAAAAAACCCAGCCATGCTGATTGCTGACGGTGTCACTACACTTGACCTCATGTCAATTGCTAACACCTTTAACGCAGCATTCACTGACCTTAGTGCTGTCCTCCCCCCTGATTTCTTTAATGATGAAACCTGTTCCGCAAATGCCTGTGTTTCTCTGGCTAAAAACCTCAACTTCTACTTTCAGCAGATCAACTTGTGTAATGCACGATGATACATCACAGCTGCCATCTCAAAATCCATAGCAAGTGGTGACACGCTCAACCTCAAGTTACTGTTGCTTACTCTTGAGGAAGTTCTACGTCCAAAAACCAAAATCCTGAATCTCTCTCTCCGCTCCAGTCAATTCCCGGGCAGATGGAAAGCTGCTACTGTCTCTCCAGTTCACAAAAGTGGTGCTAAGACTAGCCATGCTAACTATCGCCCGATTTCTATTCTGCCTCCTCTCTCCAAGGCACTCGAACGTATCGTAGCAGACCAGCTAACCGACCATCTCGTCAAGTACAATCTATTGTGTGATCAACAGCATGGATTCAGAAAGGAATACAGTACCTCCACTGCCCTTCTTGAATTCACTGGTGCTGTACATAGTTCCTAGACAAGGGCCTTCTTACTGGTGCAGTTTACGTCAACCTCTCCAAGGCTTTTGATGCTGTTCACCATCGGCTACTGGTCAACCAACTCCTAAATACTGGACTCTCTCCGGACTCAGCACAGTGGTTCAAAAGCTACCTGGAAAACCGCACACAAAGGGTAAAAATTGCCAATGCTCTCTCTCTGATGCCTTACCAGTTCGCTCTGGTGTTCCCCAAGGTTCTATACTTGGCCCGCTACTTTTCAGCCTATTTCTAAATTCCTTACCACAGTCTTCCACGGAGAAAATCATCCTCTATGCAGACGATGCAGTCATCATCTCATCCCACAGAGACCCCTTGTCATTACAACAAAATCTCCAGGTTGGTGTTAGTGCCATTGACAAGTGGCTCTCTAATCACAAGCTTATCCTTAACCAAAAGAAAACAAAGTCTATGCTCTTCTGCAGCTCTCAATATAGACTCAAGCTTCACCGCCTAACTGTCTCCACCGGGCAAGGGAATATCCTCGAACAGGTCCATTCCTTCAAGTACCTCGGGATTCTGCTTGACACCAACCTCTCCTACAAGGCACACATTGAAAGCGTGGCTAAAGCAGCTAATACCCGCCTTGGCCTCCTCTACAGACACAGACAACATCTCACACCCCGAGCTCTGAAGCTTGCCATTCAGAGTTCCGTGGTCTCGATTAGTGATTAAGGCCTTCTCATTTATGGCTCTGCCGCTAGGTCTACCCTCAGACGCATCACAACAGCCCTCAATAAGTCATGTCGGCTAGTCACTGGGGCACACTGACTTACACATACCTGTGACCTGTATGCACAAACCCACTGGCTCCAACTCTCTAATCGCATAAAGTTAATGACCTGTATAATGGCAAGGAAAATCAGACCTGGCCTTGTGCCACTGGGAGTCACTGCCTTGCTCCACAACAGCAGAAACAACCTGCAGATCACCAGGGGGTCTAAAACTCAACTCCTTCAAATCCCCGGCTGCCGCACTGCTCAGCGTCAATGTGCATTCACCTATATGGCTCCACTTTGGCTGAATAACCTTAATCCTGACATCTCCTCAGCTCCTACTCTTGGTACCTTCAAAACACGTCTACGGCTTCATCTTATTGCCTTGAGCTCCTGTGACTGCTGCACTTATGCCTGAGCTGACATGTCCAGCCACTGATACCACCACATCTTTCCCTCCCTCCCTGCAGCTCATACCCCACTTGTCCTTATTATTCCTATCTACCCTCCACCTACCCTACCCTCCCTCTCTCTCCACCATCCTGCTGCCCCTCCTTCCTTTCACCTGTGTTTTGTACTTACCCTCTTCTGACAACTGCCGGGTGGGCTGTATCTTTGTGTCCCCTCCCTTCATCTTCCTCCTTGATCTCTGTTCTGTCAGCCTCTTTACCGAGGCCTCACTGTTATTCCATTGGTCCCCTACTTGGCTCCGAACCTGAGTGTTCTATGAACCTATCTCCAATTGAAATGTTGTTGTACCATGTCTTTTTGATCCTGCCTCTAATCACCATATATTGTTGTACCATGACTATTGTTCTCCTATTTTGTTGTGTGTCAACCCTGTTTTGTATTTGCCTCTGACGTGGAACCTTTGTAAAAGAGCCTTGGCTCAAAGGTCTTTGTAATCCTAGATTTCAATAAAATAAAAATCTTATTATCCCATTGGTATTCCAACTGTGCTCACAATGAGATGCTATTTCCTCCTGTGATTGTGCTGTAAAAAGTTACTGTGCTTTAGCTACTGTACGGTATACTAATATGTGTTGTTCTACTGTTGTGCTGTTGTTCTGTAACCTCCCGGGTCATGCCTGAAAACAGGCAATGTCTTGTCTGGTGCACTTACCCAGTCAACAAAAACTAAAAAAATAAATAAATGGGAATCAGAGGTTGGTTTAAACCTCATGACCAAATAATGTACTAGGGTATGGGAGGGCACTTTAAAAACCCACATCCCCCAGATGGCAGGAATATGCCTGGAAAATAAAAACTAGATATTTAATAACCCCAAAAATAAAAGTCAAATGGGACCAGACCATGACAGCAACCTACTGGAGAAATTGTGGGGAGACCCAGGCCTCCCACACTTCTACACATGACTGGCAGTAGATGTGTTCAGGGCACAGGTCACCACATGATTGCAAACATTATTTCAAATGTGGACACCCTTACAAATGTAAAATTTGGTTCTGGGACTTCCATGCCCAACAGTGAAAGGAGCCAGCTCACTTTACATCTGGTGTATTTGCATTGCTGCTGTAGGGAAGGCCAAAACTAGGAGATGGCTCCACACCCCCTGCTTACAGAATGGAAGGACATAGTTGAGGGCATGGAGAGAATAACTTATCAGATCCAGGATAGGACACAGTGGGCTGTTTCTAAAGGCATTGCACCAGCTAGTGGTGATAACAAGGGTGAGGAATGATGACAACAAAATAGATGGCAGTAGAGAGGGCTGGGGGGATACTGGGATACATAGGGAGAGGCATCACCAGTAGAAAACAGGAGGTTGTTATCCCTCTGTACAGACAATTGGTGAGACCCCATCTGGAGTACTGCATCCAGTTCTGGAGACCCCATCTCTGCAAGGACATAGACAGGATGGAGGCAGTCCAGAGGGGGCAACTAAAATGGTGCAGGGTCTGCAAGAGAAGCCATACGAGGAGATGCTAAAGGAGCTTAATATGTATACCCTTGAGAAAAGGAGGGAGAGGGGGGACATGATAGAAACTTTTAAGTACCTCAGTGGAATCAACAAAGTTCAAGAGGGTAGCATCTTTCAGAAAAAGAGATGTGCAAGAACAAGGGGACACAATTTGAAGATAGGGGGGGAACAGCTGAGGGGCAATGTGAAGAAGTATTTTTTCACAGAGTGGGCAGTGGATGCATGAAACAGCCTTCCTGAGGAGGTTCTGGGGTCTAAAATTTTGGGAGAATTCAAGAATGCATGGGACAGACATAAGGCAATTCTTGTGGGGGGTAGGAAGAAATAGGCTGTTGGTTAACTAGGATCTGCACCTTATCCTGTAGATAGGGAAATGAGCAGACTAGGTGGGCCAAGCAGTCCTTATCTGCCATCAAAGTCTACGTTTCTATGATTTTAGTAGATACGGTAGTTCAGTTTCCCATTGGAATGGATAGGATCCCTCCCCCTACCACTGTGAGACCAAAATTCATACGTAGGTCAGCAGACAGATATCTAAAGAAGACTTGCCTCATATAGTTACTAGTATTTAGCCTTTTTATTTTTTATATTTTTAAATTTTAGAATTTGTTTTACAGGAATAAAATGGTGGGGAATGCACCTTTTACCTAGCCATTTTGCTGTATGACCCATAATACTCATCATGAAAAGTATATTTACCGTAATTGATTTTTGATGTATGCATGATATGGAGTCTTACATTGGAAGTATGATTCTTCAATAAAGTAAGTATAAAAAAAATTAAGCCATGTCCATTTTCTGACCGTGTATCAACAATACAGTTCAATGCTTTTGAGAAAATGGTGAGAGCAGAGAATGATAAAATGTTTGAAAACCACTACTGTGATAGATATGGTAATCTTCTCTTGTCGAAGTGGGAAGCCTTACAACAACTGTTAGAAATGAAAAACACAGTGAATAAACCCTTGAATAAGGGAGGGAATATTGTGGTTATTAACAAGTTTGATGATGAAACAAGTATGTAATCTGACACTTGTTTTATTTGGTAGAGGGGGCAGTGGGATGGGTCATAGGTGGATAACAGAGAAGGAGGAGGCCTTATTTTTGAAAACACACTTTCTAGTGATGCCTATGATCTGCATGCTTCCCAGAATCCATTAAAATCTGATGGATCTCCCAGGCAGACCAGTTGTCTCTCATGTGGGATCGTTGACACAGAACTTCTCTAAATTTGTAGACTTCTTTTTGCAGTCTTATACCCTGGGTACTAAATCCACATCAGAGGCACCATGTATCTTCAGAAGCTGGATAGTTTTATCTGGGAACATGACTTATTTTGGATTACCATAGACATGGTTAGCTTGTACACAAGCATCAAACACCTTGATGGCTTAGAAGAAGTAGAATATTTCCTATGTAAGCCTTGAATGGGAGATTCAATCTAGATCACCTTCCTCCTACAGGCACTAGAATAAATCTTGAATAAGAATTACTTTATGATTAATTGGGAGTCCTTCAGATAAAAATGTGGTACAATGACGAGGGCGTCTATGGCCTCTTTTGTATACCAACTTGTGTATGGGCCTATGGGAGGAGAGGTTTATTTATCACCTAAACTGAAAATAATTTTCAGAGAAAATCTTAGCCTGGCACTATTTTATTGATGACATAATCTGTATGTGGCAAGGCACCAAGACAGAGATGTATCAATTTTTGCTCTACTTGAAGTTAAGTAGTAGCAGTATCAAGTTTATATTTGAATATAACGAGAAAAAAATAGATTTTGGATGTACACCTCAAGGCCTGTCCAGGACAGACTGTGTCATCATCAGGATACGGGAAGTCATCTGCTGCCAATACAGTACTGCAAGTTGAGAGTGCCCACCCTAGGAATTGTTTTTTTTGTATAGCTTTTTACTCCTTCTGAGAACCAGGCACCTGTCCCAACACCCCAAGTCAGCATCCACCTCCCCCAGACCTACCTGGAGCAAGTCCCCCACAGCTTCCCCCCATAGCAGGGTTGGAGGTGGGATGTTCCCCCCCAGTCTATGATCCACAGTTGCTCCAGGTATCTTGTTGGCAGCACAGGTCCAGGGAGGTGCGCAGGGCAGTGGTTCGCCTTTGGGTCCCTTTTCCATTTTTCTCTCAGGTGCCCCTCCCACAGCGGCACATCAGGATATGTGCATGGAGATGCACACATCCTGCAGAACTGCAGCCCCTCTCTCTTGAGTCACTTATTTGCCTGCACTACCACTAAGCCTCCAACCAGTGGCAGTCAAAGGCAGAGTTGGTTGGCCATCCCTCCCCAGGGAGAGAACAGCAGTCCCTGGGATGCTCAGTCCTCTCCTGTTCCACCAACCCCAGGAAAACCGTGCTCATTCCTGAACTTGGGTCACCGGTCCGGCAGAAGGTAATGGGAAAGATTTTCAAAGTGTGGTGCAGGGCTTGTGTCCATCAGTGGCCCATCCCTTTCCCTTTTGAAGACCAAGCTGAAATAATTGTTTAAGACTTCAGCCTGTTCTACCCCCTCTACCCATCCCCCTCCTTTCTCAGCTTGCTTATCTGCTCCCCACTCTTCCTACACTCCCTAACTAGCTCCCTAACTATCTACAGACTTGCTTCTCACCCTCTCTATGTATATACTGTATGTAGTTATCTACAGGGTTGTTAGCGTCAGCAGGTGACATTGTATAGAAACAATGCTGCATATGCATGTGCTTTCACAAGTCATTCAGTCAGTAAGCGTTAGTGGCTATCTGGCATACTGCAGGAAACAGGATAGTGTACGCTGATGTCCATTACTGTTCTTCATGGTTCATCACTCAAGATAGTGACCTGACATTTGGTCCCATTATACTTCTACTATGGAGTCTCCTATGAATGCTACCTTACTACCATTTTACCCAGCCTTTACCTTACTTCACAATGGCAACTCAAGCATATGACTGGGCAAAATGTATGGATATGGCTTCAACAAAAGGGTATGTGCCATGGTCTGTGACACCAACACAGTGACCTACAGCCCAGTCGACCAAATCGACAGTTCGCCGACAGGTCACTGTGTTGGTAAGCCTGAGACAGGGGAACCCTGTCTCCCGGTCCTTCAACCTCTCCCTGAATCGACTCCGACTCAGAGTTGAAAATCTATAGTACAGGAGGGTGTGGGGGGCCAGAGCCCCCTTTATGAAGGGTTCGGGCGGCAAAGCCCCCCGATGAAAACACGGACTGGGAGATAACTGGGATTTATGTCAGCCACAACTTGCGGTCGATAAATCCTGTCGGTGTGATGCCGGTCGACAAAGTGTTGTCAAACTGGCATTGTAGAGTCCAACAAAAGTTTCACAAAAGCTCATGAAATTCAACTTTAATTACTAATGTTATTTTGGAACCTTTGGCTGCTTATAACTTGGTCAGCCTTAGAGCAAGAGATTAGAGAGCTGACACACAGCCCCCTTTTCTTTTTTTGAACTTGTAAATTTTTATTCAGAGTAGCACAGTAACACATTTATATGCGAATACTCATTTGTACTTCCATAAAAGCCAATGAAAACTCATGAACTTCTCTATAAATAACATAATTAATACCGAGAGTATGATTGCATTGACAAACAAAATATGTTAAACAAATTAATCCTCTCTGTTTCTTTCCTTTCAGGTTGCAGTCCATTATTTGGAAAAGAAAGAATTTGGGTGTTAGTCCATCATACCGTGATTGACGCCGTGGTCAAAGAGTCTCCGTAATGAAAGCAACTCAAGTAATTCAGCATCATGTATATTCCATCTGTATAAAATATTGTTTGCTAACATTCATAAAAACAGTGAACTCTTGAAACAGAGTAACAGTAAAACAGTGAATAAAAACTACATATAAAAAGAAGGAGATCCACTGTTCTGCATGTTTAGTGTTCCCTATCTCCCAGGAAGATGACAGTGTAAAATTGAAAGCATCTTCACTGGACCAGTGGGGATATCTCTATTCCAAAACCTAAACCAATAGTTGATCTAAAACTGTGGTACCGTCCCTGCTTTCTATATAATGATAATATGGAAGCCATCTGGCATTGAATTTCTGTATTTGAAGTTTCGATCTAGCCAGTCTAGCTTCGATATTTTTAATGTAGCATATATTCTGGAATCGCTGTCAAAGGCCTAATTTATTAGCTGTAAGCCAATTTTGTGTTATAACCTAGTTGGTAGCAGTTACCAAAATATAAAATAAATATTTTTGGTCTGGTTTACAGACTTCGCTGGGTTGGAGGCCCAGTACCAAATTCTCAAACGTGGGTGTTAAAAGAGTTAAGTTCAGTATCCTCATTACCTCTTCTGTGATTGCTAATCAATACGAGGATAATTCTAGAAACTTCCAAAAGACATGATGATGAGTTCCTTCCTCATTACAGTTTCTCCAATATGTGCCTAAGGGATGTGTGCCAGAGTGTTTAGATATAGTTGGGGTTATAAAAATTCTGGCACATACTTTCCATCTGAATTCATGCCACTACATAGTATTATGTATGCCATGCCAAAGTCTGTCCCATCTTTGAAGTGGCAGGCTATAGTAAAGTTCTGCCTCCCGACTATCCTGTATTTTCCCAGAACTACCTGACCATCTCCCTCCTGTAGTAATGAATAGATTTGTGAAATTAATTTTTTGCTAACAGGCAAGCTGTCCTTAACCTTTACTAACTCCGCTCCTTGCGGTGGTGAGTTAATAATGCTGGAATCCCTGGTCCAGTGATTATATAGTGTCTGCACTGCAAATATCTGAGAAAATCTGAGTTTTGCAGAGAGAACTCCTGCTTCAAAGTTTCAAAACTTTCACAGTATCCTCTGTAGCAACTGGTTCCAGATTATATACACCTTTCTGTGCCCATAACTGAAACTGGATGTCCCACCTCCCTGCAAAAAAAAATAAAAATTAGGTAAATATTGCAGTGGTATATATATTTCCAAATTGGAGCAGGTATTTCCCAATGCAGTCTGACTTGCAACCACATGTGGAAACTATGTTTAGACCAAGGGTAGAACTTTTAAAGGAATATACAAGTGAGACCCTTCCTCCATTTCTGGCCAACCGCCAGCATTAGCTGGTGGTAACATTTTTAATTAAGGAAGCAATTGGGCTACTTCATAATATTTTTAAAAATTTGGTAAGGCCCTCCCCCTGAGATTTTGGTTCCATTAGTAGCAACCATCTAATTCTTGTTTTTTCCCCGGTCCATATGAAATCTGATAACTTCTTCTGTACTTCCTTCCAGTCTCTGGCTGGGAAAGACAACGGCAGCATGGAATATAAAAACAGGAACTGAGGCAGTACGTTCATTGTTATCATATCTATTTTATTTTAAAAACTTAAAGAGAGGGAGTTCCATTTGTTAAGGTCCACATACATTTGGTGTTTCAACGTGCCATAATTATATACATACAGTTTAGACAAGTGCTTTGGGATGTGGATCCCTAGATACCTTACCTTGTCCTTTACCCATTTATATGGTATTAGCACTCTTACATATAGTGGAATCCAACCATTTATTGCCAATACTTCAGATTTTTCAGTATTGATTTTGAAACCCGACATCTCTCCAAAAGTGTGTAATAGATGTAGGCGGGAAGGAAGAGAATGTTCTGGATCAGAAAGGTACAGTATATTAAATTGTCATTGGCATATAAGGAGATCGTAATAATGCAGCTTTGAATTGTGATGTCCTGTATCTCTGCAACCTGTTGGACTGCCTCCGCTAGGGGTTCCATACTAATGGCGAATAAAAGGGGTGATAGGGGGCAACCCTGTCTAGTTCCTCTTTCCATCTGGAAATAGCTTGATATAGTGCCATTGACCTGACCCTTGCTTTAGGATGTGTATATAACATATTTATCCAGGACAAAAAACTTTTCCAACACCCATATGTTCCAGCACTGTCTTTAAATATGTCCAATTAATGCAGTAAAATGCCTTTTTGGCATCAAGAAAAATCATCAACTGGGGTATTGTATGTAACACCTAGGCTGCGCCACTCCTAAAATTACACGCCTGCCTACTACTCTGGACATAGGCTGAGGGGTTTGGGTCAAGAACTTATATCAAGTTTAAAACAACTCCACTCAGAGTTTACCTTTATATGGGCTAGCTGTTACTTGGTATAACCCCCTGAGATGTTATACCACCCACAAATATCACTTGCCACCCCCAAACATGACCCTTTTGCATTTCCCCACATTTAAGACATTTTTGTAATTAATGACTCTCTCTAATAATATGCTCACACACCATGATTTGCAAAAACAGTAATAAGATTTATTTGGGAGACATAGGAGTTAGGATGGAAAACAGGAGGAATAGAAGTTATGCAGATCAGTATTTACAAAATGTACAAAGGATTTTCGTGTGCTGGTGAACCCCCCAGCTGGGTGGCTATTAAATTAACAGAAAAGCAATCACAGTTCACCAACCAGAAATTATACTGAGAGCCTAGCTATCTAAGCTACTGACTAATCAGATGTTACACAGTAATTTTCCCCACCACCGGTACCAGTTCCAGATACATATGGAACCCTGCAATCTCACCTATACCCTGGGTACCCAGATACCAAAGTCCAGGATTGTTGCAGACCTGGTGGATGTTGCAGCTGGTTGTGTTGGCCAACTTTATTTATTTAGCTTTTGTTAACCAGGTAGGTACACTAGGCAGGACGATTGCCTATTTCAGGTATGACCCGGGAGAGTACAGGAATAATAGATTTAGGTACATACAACGACATTGTACAAATTAGACATGTTACAGTTCATGTGAGGACACAGATTCAACACAGCATATGAAACATGGTAAAACATAGATTATACAGTATTAACATAACAAAAATAAACACCTTGTGGGAGGTAAGAGCAGTAATGTTACAGATTCAACACAGCATACGAGCGTGGTAAGGCATAGATTATACAGTATTAACATAACAACATAAACACCTTATGGAAGCCAAGAACAGTTCCAGAGGCACAGTATCAAAATCCTTCAGATGTGACACTATATACAGCTTAGCAACCGCTTGGAGTCTGGTCTTTTGTCCAGGAGTAGCTCCAGAGCAGAGGAGTGAAGTGATGGATCCATTCACGGGGAGTTTGGGGCAGCCACAGGCTGAGGCAAGTTTGAGATGGTTCCATAGGGAGGAACGGAGACACATCTGTGAGTGCGCGGCACGGACCTGGGCAGGGAAGGAGTTCCACAGTCTGGGAGCGAATGCAGCAAAGTCCCGCCCACCCATTTGAGTCCGTTTAGCTGGTGTCTTGAGGAGGGCCTGTCCCTGGGACCTGAGGGAGTAAGAGGAGGAGATGAACGGGACAAGAAATTTTGCAAGCCCTGGAGGGGTGCCAGTGCCATGGACCTTTCCGGTGAAACACCCTAAGACGAAGTCTATGTGGTTAGCAGGTGAGAGCCAATTTAGCCTGCTATAGAGGTCGTAATGGTGAGTGAGACAGGGGGGCAGCCAGCACGAAGCGGCAGACATTATTGTAGGCAGTGGACCACCTAGTAAGGTGGACTTTGGATGAGCGGGCAAACAAGAGGAGCCCATAGCAGAGCGAGGGTAGGAGCACCCCTCTGGCAAGTGCAATCCAAGCTGCCAGAGTAAGATTACTTTTTGCTCTGTATGCCAGACCCAGTTTGCAGTCTACAGTCTTGCAAGTATTCTGAATGTGGCGGCCAAGGTCAAGCTGCAGGTCCAGCACCACCCCAAGGTATTTAAAGTTGTCAGTAACTGGGATCTTGACCCTGTTGACACCAGAAACACAAAGTGGAGTGGGGCGGCCTTAATCTTGGCCTGAGACCCAAAGAGCATGGCCTGGGTTTTCCTGAGATTTAGAACCAACTTACGTGACAATATCCAGGATTGGATGTTGCTCAAGTCCTTGCTCAGGTGGTGATTTATGACCCCTATCTCAGGGGAGTGAGTCAGGATGACCAGGTCATCTGCATAAAGGATAGGCTTGCAGTGGATAGCAGCAGCCGGGAGTTTGTTCACGAATATGGAGAAAAGCAGGGGACCCAAGACGGAGTCTTGTGAGACACCCATGGTAACAGGGATAACTTGAAAGACATCTTGGGGCTAACTTTGAAGACAAATAAACAATAATAACTGTCGATCCTTATCAGAACAGCAGGGGTTGCCCTGCTTGTCACAGAAGAACAGGGATTGCCCTGCATGTCGCAGAACTGAACAAGTCAGAAAACGTAACTATCCAGGTTACCTTGGCTAAATCTTGGATTCGCAAATGCTGAATGTTCAGCACATATATATTGTAGTCACATTCATATACCAATACATCTTTAACTCATCTCTATTCCTAGATATAATTCAACAAGGTGGAAAACTGTCATTTCCAGGGTTTAAGCCCAGTCTTAGCTGACTCTAGAGTCTTATGTCCCTTGAAGTGGCAAGGCGGCTATGGCTGGCGGCTCCACAGGACAATTTTGACCAACTAATGGGTACAGATGAATACCAGCACATTTATTTGATTTTTTCCTGATTGCACGCCATCTGGGCTTTCTTGAGTACCCCCAGCAACAGCTGCAATCTGCATAACACAGTCCCAAAGACCCACCTGCGCTGGGCCAGTCAGGGCAGCGGGCAAGGTGCAAACTGAATTTACTCAGACACTTTGGGCAAGGCAGCCCAGATTAATTACTGTTACATTCTCTTACAACTGTAGGTACAGGGCATGTTGGCCCATAGTTACTTATCTTTCTTGGGGTACACCAACGGTACAGTGAACCCATGTGTGCAAAGAACATCACAGTGACAGGAATTGGACTGATATCCGCGTGTCGCTGCAATGGTCTCTGCTGGTGCCGTGACTGCCTCACCGGTGTATCACCTCTTTCCCCGAGATAATCCCGACCTGGAGTTAGTAATCCCCACTAAAACACAGACGCATCCCCGTCAGTGCAATGCCGACACTCAGCATTGCGGCTGTTACTGTTGGGGATGTTGGCACTGTGGATGTCGCAGCACCATAGTAAAACCCTTTCTTGGCATTAAAGAGTTACAAGGGCAGGAAGACCCATAAGTTTAGCTTGCTCTATCTCTCCCCTGTACTGGGGAGTACAAGGGTACTCACGCAGATCCTCCATGGTCGATCCCCGCTATAGAAGGCTTCTGAGTCTTCAGTCCTCTCTCGACTGAGGTTCTTGTCAGCACACTCTTCGCTGCTTGATGTCAACTATATTTCGGTCCACATCTTTCCCAGACTTGGAGGGGGGGGGGCTAGCACCTGGAGGACAATCTGGCATCCTCTAGACTAGCAGTATAACTTAACTAAGTTACATAACATAGAAACATAGAGTTTGACGGCAGATAAGGACCACTTGGCCCACCTAGTCTGCCCATTTCCCTACCTACTGGATAAGCTGCAGATTCTAGTTAACCAACAGCCTACTTCTTCCTACCCCCACCAGAATTGCCTTATGTCTGTCCCATGCATTCTTGAATTCCCCCCACTGTTTTTGACCCCCATGACCTCCTCAGGAAGGCTGTTCTATGCATCCACCACCCTTTCTGTGAAAAATACTTCTTCACATTGCCCTGAGCTGCCCCCCACCCCACATCTTCAAATTGTGTCCCTTGTTCCTGCACATCTCTTTTCCGAAACACGCTACACTTTGTTGATTCCCTTGAGGTACTTGAAAGTTTCTATCATGTACCCCTCTGCCTCCTTTCCTCAAGGGTATACATATTAAGCTCCTTTAGTCTCTCTTCATATGGCTTCTGTTGCAGACCTCGCACCATTTTAGTTGCCATCCTCTGGACTGCTTCCTTCCTGTCTATGTCCTTGTGGAGATGGGGTCTCCAGAACTGTACACAGTACTCCAGATGCAGTCTCACCAACTGTTCGTACAGAGGGATAATAACATCCTGTTTTCTACTAGTGATGCCTCTCCTTATTTATTTATTGAAATTGTTTCACCAGGAAACGCACACTGAGCAAGAACTGCTCTTCTCCCAGTGCGACCTGGGGGGAGGGGTACAGTGGGAAAGAGGACAAGGGTAGTCCAGGTCCTGACATATACATACAATTACAAAACAGTTGAAAACATTTGACAGAAACAGTTGAGCATAGATGACAAATTACCCTTACTTATAGTATAGTAGCAATTACATGGGGAAGTCATGTTTTATACCTTGAAAACATATAATTAGATAATACAGCTGCATATGTTTGACAGGAATAGGTGAGTGTGGATTAATACATATACCCAAATAGTCGAGAGTAAAAGTGACAATGAGGAAATCCTGCTAAGGTATTGAGTTGTGGTATATAATGAGATGGGGTAAGTGCAAGCTAGCTAGCTCAAAAGTTGGGATCAAGTGCAGTAGCTGGGTGTGGTTAGCGAAGTAGCACCATTGGGCCTACTGGGAGAAGAAATATAGGAGTGTCTGAGGTAGAATAGACTGGAGAGTTAGCTGCAGGAGCAGTTTACTGAGCAGTGGTTGGCAATGGCATACATACCACTATCCCCCCAGCCATCCTTACTGCCTTCTCACATTGCTTGCCTACTTTTAGGTCATCTGATATGACTACCCCAGATCCCTTTCCATTTTTGTTGTTAGTACCTCCACCCCCACCCCCACACACACACACATTGTGTACTCTTCCCCTGGCTTTTTGTTTTCCAGGTGCATTACTTTGCACATCTTTGCATTGAATCTAAGCTGCCATACTTTTGACCATTCCTCCAACCTTGCCAAGTCCCTTTTCATCCTTTCCACCCCTTGTGTACCAACCCTATTGCAGATCTTTGTGTCATTTGCAAAGAGGCATACTTTTCCTTCCAGTTCCTCTGCAATGTCACTTATAAATGTAACCCCTAGGTGACACTATCCCAAGGGCTACTACCCCTGCCTGCTTAACTACTAACAGGTTGAGGGGCCCTAGGTCCAATGGCGGGTGCCTCCACCCAGAGGTCAGGGTTTGCAGTAGTTAAACTAACTTGGTCACAGCCCTCTGGGAAACTGTAACTCCCTTTTCTTCCCACAAGTGACCCACACAATGCATTAGGAATATATTCACAATGTACACTTACCCCCAGGACTGGCTCTGTTGACTGGACTCTGGGGACCCCCTGTAAAACAAGATGATACAGTGCAAAAACCACAGTACGGTACTTTAACATAAATGAATACCTCAGCCAGTGTAACTTTGCTGAAACCAACAGATCTGATTTAAGGAACTGTAACAAAGAAGGGGGAAATCAGGTTAATTAGGTTAAACACATTAATAATCACAGCACTGTGCACATATTCAGAGTCCCAAATTGTCACTGTCACTGGGTACCCAGGATGGGGGGGACTAGCCAGGATTGGTGCAGCTGGTTTGGGCACTGTGATGGAGAAAACACTTGCACAATACCCAACTGTAATCCGGAGCCGGAGGGCTCAGTTCGTGAAGAAACGAAAAGAAGAACAATTAGATTATACACTTGCAATTCGATAAACAGATGGCAGGGAGCTGCCCTGCTTTGTACTCACAAACACAATGCTGGGAACTGGATGGAAGGCAGATTGTCCTGGATTGCCAGGAGGAGCAGACCATGTGGACAAGGTCCTTGTGACTGGACCCCACTGCAGTTTAGAGCAAATAGATGTAGTCTGGATTAAGCTGGGGTTTACGTCCAACTTCATGCACTCTATTTACTGTACAGGGGATTGGAAACGCGATTCCCCACAGGCACTACATACATTTATATGTAAAAGGAAAGTACTATACCAGGCAGGCTGCTTCTCGATCCCGACCCCAATTACTGCACGATACCCGGGAGAACACACAGCAGCTTCAGTTCCTGACAGTCTGAGCGCAATTCAGCAATTTCTCCAGTCTTCTACAGGGTGAGCCTGGTTTCTACTCTTCAGATCTCCTTTCTTCTCCTACAGGTCGGATTCAGTCCGAACGGGTGCTTGCACAGGCTGCAGACCGAAAACTCAGGGCCTTACATGCACTTCTCACGCTAAAACTATACACCGAAGAAGCACAGAGCTCCTTGTCTCTTCACTGCGAAAACTGATTTAACTCTTCCAGTCCCAGAGCAGGCTCCATTTTAAAGGATCCCCTCCATGATTGGTCCAGTTCAGCAGTTCAGGACCAACATGAGGGAGCTACTCTGCAGTGTCCTTGCTACAAGAAAGCAGGTTAAATCAAACTGCATTTTCATTATTACTCTAACAGGTTATAAGCAAACAATGACATCTTTGAAGAGTGCTCCTTCTGCCCACTTAGTGATGGCAGAAACGGAGCGATTTGGCAGTAGCTCGAGCGGGACTCAAGCAGGGAAACACACAGACCCCCATCCAAATTAATTATGTCTGCAAGCAGACAGCTCTTAAAAAGACAGTACCAGAGGCTCTAAAAGCACTCACAGATAAATGGCTTAAACGCCAAACACCATTCAGGCTTGGAGCATTCAAGCAAGCTCCTGGAAGACTTCTGGGAATCCTCATTTGCAGGGGGGTTACACCCTTCCTGGCCTGGGAAAGCTTGGCATCCGCGTCAAGCAAATACCCCCATAAGTTTCAACACAACCATATACATCTACATCAGTATCACATTAGGCTCATACATGTAATCATCAGTCAGTTTACCAGAAACACATTTCTGAAACTTTGCAGTACGTCACTCTTTACACAGTATTACACACACATCGTACCATAACTCAGGTTATTACCTCTTGTACATGAAACCTGAAGAGAGGGGGCCCTTCCCTATCAGCTACCTTGGGGCTGGATGGGGCAGGGGCACCATACCTAGAGGGCAACACAAGTAACTTGGAGTTAGCACTGATGTTCAGTTTGGGCAATGAGCTCAGGGACACCTACAGTACTTTATGGACAACACTGTGAGGCAAGTGCACAGACCTCCCAGGGGAATCATAACTGAGGTGCACCACAGGCTTTATAGCTCAACCAGTCTTTCTAGGGGGAACTGTTACAGTCTCTGCACTCTGAGCCTCATTTTCAGCATTGTCCTCACTTGTCTTGGGAGTCTCCATTGGGGTAGAGAGGCTAGAACTTGGGGCACTTTCAGCTCCAGGAGTTACAATCTCTGAGTCCACAACACTTGGCTCACATGGAGAGCTTTCTGACACTGACAGTGAATTATTAGGGCACTCAACACACTCTTCTTGTTCTGGTGTGTCACCAGTCTGTTCCAGTCCATCATTTTCCTCCTCTGAAAGCTCAAACAGTTCAACCATACACAATGATTCCATATCTTCTGACTTAATGCTTTGCACTTCACTTTCGGGGAGCATTGGCTCCAGGGACAAGCTGGGGGCTTAGACAGTCCAGAAGGCCCAGCTTCATCTCCAGGATTGACTAGGGGATTGCCCCAAAACAATTGACTCAGTTCGTCAGAAGGGTAGTATTCAAAAGCACACTCACTTTCCTCTGACATGGACTGACAGTCATATTCAACTGGGACTTCTGGAGGGGAACACTTTAACTCAGCTTCTGTAGGTGCAGACTTTCTTGATTTTTTTCTTAGCAGCAGCTCTAGTCACTGGTCCAGAGGGGGCATTTTCTGGGGGGCTCAGACTCAATCAAGATTTGTCCAATGGGCAGTAAATGATTTCTATGCATTGTTTTAACATCTTTTGAATTATTCTCAGGCCTTACTTTGTACACAGGCAGATCATCTAGTTTGCCCACTACAATGTGAGGGAGATGGTGCCATCTGTCAGCAATCTTGTGTTTGCCATGCAGTCCCAGATTTCTTAGCAATACCCGATCTACCTCCTGGAGTTCCTGTGCTTTCACCTTTTTATCATATCTTTCTTTGTTGGCCAGATTTCTTTTGGCAGCCATGGTTTGAGCCAGGTGGTATGCATGATTTAGCTGGGCCTTTAACTTTTGCACATTCTGTAAATAGTTGTCAGCTCGAACCCCATCAGGAGAGACCCCAAAGCACACATCTACCGGCAGTCGAGCTTCTCTTCCAAACATCAGGCTATAGGGGGAGAACCCAGTGGCATCACTTTTGGTGTAGTTGTAGGCATGTACCAGGGTGCTAATTTGTTGGCTCCATCTAGGCTTGTCCTTTGGGTGGAGGGTGCCTAGCATATCTAGCAAGGTGCGGTTGAAACGTTCAGGCTGTGGGTCCCCCTGGGGGTGGTAAGGGGTGGTTCTGGACTTTCGCACTCCCCACAGAGAAAGCATCTCTTTGATCAGACGACTCTCAAAGTCTCTCCCTTGATCAGAATGGATTATTTGCAGAGCCTCATAGTGAACAAAAAAGTTTTCTATAAGTACTTTTGCCACAGTGGATGCCTTCTGGTCCTTGGTGGGGAAAGCTCGGGCATATCTCGTAAAATGGTCAGTGACCACCAGCACATTGCTAATATTTCTTTGATCTGACTCCAAACTCAGAAAATCAATACAGACCAGCTCCATGGGTGCACTGGTGGTGATGTTAACAAGGGGGGCAGCTCTCTGGGGCAAAGCTTTCCTCTGTAAGCAGCGACTACAAGTTCAAATGTGTTACTCCACATCAGCCCCCATCTTAGGCCAATAGAATCTGGATCTCACCAAGTCAAGTGTTCTGTCTATACCAGGGTGCCCCATATGGTTGTGTAAGGACCTCAGCACTGAGTCTCAAAAAGCAGTGGGCAGCACTAGTTGTTGTTTATCTGCTTGTCCCCTCAGTCTAGTGTTTCTCTGTATAACAGTCTATTGATCAGTTTCAACTTAGGACCTTCTTTGTATAACAATGCAGTTCTCAAATCAGTGGAACGTAGTTTGGACACATCTTTCCCTGCATAGAGGGCTTCTAAAGCTGATTTGATCATGGGATCTTGGGATTGAGCCCGCCAAATACTGTCACTGTCCAGCTGAGGCAGTACACCAATGTCTATTGCAGAAAAGTGGCAATAAGCAGCAGGTATGCAATTCTCAGAAGGTCCCAAACAATCTACCATACTGTCCACTGCATCCGTGGACATTTGTTCCTCCCCGTCAAACTTCTGGCAGAGTGATCAAATATCAGGTTCTGACAGTCTGACCCAGTCATTCTGGGGAACAGGCCTCCGGGAGAGAGCATCAACCTCCAGAGGAGGCTGTGGAGTCAAAAACAGTGGTGGAATTCAAGCATGCATGGGACAGTCATAAGGCAATTCTAGGGGGTGGGGGTAGGAAGAAGTAGGCTGCTGGTTAACTAGGATCTGCAGCTTATCCATTAGGTAGGGAAATGGGCAGACTGGGTGGGCCAAGCAGTCCTTATCTGCTGTCAAAATCTATGTTTCTGTGTTTCTATCAGCATCTATGTGGTTCAGGCCTGCTCTGTATTCAACAGCATAGTCGTATGTAGATAATGCAGAAAGCCACCTATGGCTGGTGGCATCCAACTTAGCTGAAATCTGCAGATAGGTCAAAGGATTATTGTCAGTTTTTACTAGTATCTTAGCCCCATACAAGTACTCGTGGAATTGATCAACAATGGCCCACTTCAAAGCTAAAAACTCTAACTTGTGTACAGGATAGTTTTCGGAAGGGGTCAGACTTCTGCTGGCAAAGACCACTGGTCTCAGGCCATTCTTGTGCTCCTGATACAACACAGCCCCCAACCCCTGTAAGCTAGCATCAGTGTGCAGGACATAAGGTTTTGTTGGATCAGCATAGGCCAACACTGGAGCGTGGGTAAGTTGATATATGATCTCATGAAAAGCAGTCTCACAATCAGGAGTCCAGCAGGCAGCAAATACTTCACTTGGACGAAAATACACTCTTTCAGTCTCGAGGGACGTTGACTTTTTGTATTTTTTGTGGGTTGGGGGATACCCTTGAGTAAGGTTAAGTAAAGGGCGGATCACTCTTGAACAGTCCTTGATAAAACGCCGATAATAACCATAGAATCCCAGGAATCTTTGCAGTTCTTTTAGATTTTTGGGCTGTGGCCAGGTGGTTAAGGCCTCAACTTTGCTTGGGTCGGTCTCTATTCCCTCGATGAATACTATGTGTCCCACATACTTTACTGATGTTTGAAAGAATTGACACTTATCAATGGACAGTTTAAGGCCAAAGTCTTCCAGTCGGTCCAATACCTTGAATAATCTGCTGTCATGTTCCTCCAGTGAGCTGCCAAACACAATAACATCATCTAGGTATGCCAGGCACTCTAATAAGTTCATGTCCCCCACTGCACGCTCCATCAATCACTGAAAAGTGGCTGAGGCACCTGAAATCCCTTGAGGCATCCTCATGAATTCATAGAAGCCAAGCAGACAGATAAAGGCTGTCTTCTCGTGGTCTTCTGAGGCCATCGGGATCTGGTAGTATCCACTGCAAAGATCCAGTACAGAGAACCACTTGCAGCCCAAAGCATCCTGAATGCGGGGCATTGTATACTGATCAGGGATAGTTTGCTGGTTTAAACTGCGATAATCCACGTACATCCTTACTGTCCCATTCTTTTTTTCTCACTAGCACAATGGGGGAAGCATAGGGGCTTCTGGATTCTTGTATTACACCTGCAGCTAGCATCTCTTGCAGATGCCATCTCACATCATCTTTGTCAGCAGGGGCCAGGCGTCGAGACCTCTCACGAAATGGCCTTTCACCATGCAGCCGGATGTGGTGCTCAGCTACCTGCACACATCCTATGTCCCATTCTTTTAACGAAAACACCTGGTCTCTCTGGGCAAGCTTCTCACTGATCCTCACTTTCCATTCAGCTGGCAACGGGGAGTCACCGAAATCAAACAAGTCAGGCGTTACTCTGTCATTCTTCCCCGAACTCTTGCTACTGGGTAGCACTGCAGTGTCTGCACAATGCACATTAGCCAGGGTGCAACCTCTATTTACTCGAATCTCTCTGTCATACACATTATGAACTTGAACCATTACCCTTCTGGCATAAGCATGGGCTCTAGCAGGCAAAATACTAGGCTTGACCAGCAGTCCCTCCGGCAATTTTCCATCGCCCGGTGCATCCAACATTAATATTTTATTCTTGACATCCTTTCTGATACGGACCTCTCCCTGTAAGGTACACTGGGCATTTGGTGCCAGGATCAGAGACTCAGGATCCTTCTTCCAGACAATTCCAATCAGTTCCTCTGGTTCTACTTTTTCAGCATCTCTCTGTGCCTCATAGGCCTTCTTGATCAAGGCCAGAATTCTTAAAGCTCTACTGGTCCTTGACCACTGTTTTTCATAACACAACTGTGCCAGCCATCCAAACGTATGTGCATTAGTCCCAATTAGTAAATAAACCCCATCATACAGTCCAGTCGGGGGACACACTAAGGCCAGGGTCTCTATTTGCTCTGCCACCCCAGCCACGGAGGTGGGAAAAGACAGCCAAATTCAGATATATCCAGAGTAGGGGTAGGCCTTCTCACTTAACCCCCAGGCATGCAGCCCCTCCAATGGTTATAAGGGTACATCAGACAAGTGCTTCTGATACCAGTCTTGGAACATAATTGTCACTTGGGAGCCACTATCTAATACAGCTCTTGTAGGCACTCCATTTACCTTTACAGTGGTCTCCATGGAGGGACCCACTATTTGGGACCAGTCTGGAGAGGTGGCAGCAGGGGCCTGGGCAACTGACCTTGCCACAAAGGGACGTGAGTTAGCATTTTTTGGATCCTCACTGCGATCATTTTGTGTACCTCTCAACCACTGATTTGTCCTCCGAAACTCTCCTTGTAGCCTGTAAACAACTTTGTCTGCGTCTTTTGGGCACCTGCATTCTCTCTTCATGTGCCCATCCTTCCCACAATTATAGCAAAACATACTTTCTGGAGTTTGAGCTGGCTGAAGCGTCACACTGGGAGCCAGGATGGGGGTACCACTAACTGGACACCTTGGTGCCATCTCTGTCTGCGGCGTGATAAGCATTTGGAGGCATCTCGTCAATTTCCCCACTTCCATGGTCAAGACATCGAGTTTTGAGCTGTTGTCAGCAGGAGATGCCTGGGTGGGTACCCCCACCCCCATAGCAGATGCAGTCGGATATATGTCAGGGCCTGTACTTGCAGGTGTGGCCTTCATAAAGGGTCTGTTTTTGAATTCTCTGATCTCTCTCTCAGCAGTTCACCCCATGGTGGCACACCGTCATTGGTCCCCCACTTCACAAGGACCTTCCAATGCTGTGATCATTTGGGCTGCGCTCACCTCAAAATTAGAATCCCCCTCCTCATCTTCAACCTCCTGAAGTTCTTTTATTAAGTCACAATAGTCCGGTGGGTTACCTCTTCTGTCTGGGAGCCTTAATTGAAGAAGTTGCAACTTAGAATGCTTTGCAGGCTATAGTAGGTGCTCCAATCTTACACGGTTTAAGTCACTGGCAGCTACCCCACCTTTTCGGTAAGCCTTCTGCAGAGCTCTCTCCAGATGAGTAACACACGCAGAGAGACTTTCCCCCTGGCCACTGTTTCGTACTTTGAAATTTCCACATCAAGCTCTCTCCTGACTCGATGCTTCCAAAATTGCCTTCAAGCACAGATAGGTACTTCTGGGCAGATGCATCAGGATTTGTGGACCTCAACAATTTAATGGCCTCTAGGGCAGGACCCCTCAGACTTTCTATGATTCTTTTTCGTTTCTCAGCCTCCACACACTGCCATTCAGGTATCAGGGGGGGCAACACAATCTATCCAGGTGTCCCAATCATCCTCCCCCTGAGGGGTGGGGAGGGTGCCAGAGAAGATCCTCAACCTTCGGTAAGAGTCGTGGCTAATGGCAGGTGCAGAAATAGGAGCCTGCATTGGTTCAGCCACCATTAACGGGTACTGGAGCAGGAGAGGTTGTTGGGGGAGGAACACCCCTAGGTGGCAAGAATAGTTTCTTCAAGTCCTCCACAGTTTTCCCATCCCCCAGCAACCATTTAGCAAATTTCTCCTCAAAAGTTTCAGATAGTGGGGGGCTCATTCCCCCTTGGTCTTTACTGTCCTTAGTTATCACTCTCCAGGCAGTAAGGGCTCCTACTGGGATAACAGTCTGTGGCACTTTGGAGCTATCTATGGGATCCTTAAACTCTACTAGGGCCAGGAAAGTGTGGGTGAGCAGATTAGCATGTCGACCCACCACCACAGGGTTTTGTAAACCCTCCACCTTGGAAAGTACTCCCTATACAGTGTCCGTATTGATACCCAGGGGGATGTCCAGGATAAGCATAGCATTTTGGGGGTCGATCTCCTCCCCAGTGCACCACTCCACCAACCGGTGCACAGCCACTTCTGTCGGGGTACCCATTTATTTTTACCAGTGATTCGTTAATGTGGCCACTAGGGGATGCTAATCCCAGTGGTGCCTCCAAGATGTAACCCCTAGGTCACGCCATCCCAAGGGCTACTACCCCGCCTGCTTAACTACTAACAGGTTGAGGGGCCTAGGTCCAATGACCGGTGCCTCCACACACAGGTCGGGGTTTGCAGTAATTAAACTAACTTGGTCACAGCCCTCTGGGACACTGTAACCCCCTTTTCTTCCCACTAGTGACCCACACAATGCATTAGGAATATATTCACAATGTACACTTACCCCCAGGACTGGCTCTGTCGACTGGACTCTGGGGACCCCCTGTAAAATAAGATGATACAGTGCAAAAACCACAGTACAATACTTTAACATAAACAAATACCTCAGCCGGTGTAACTTTGCTGAAACCAACAGATCTGATTTATTTAAGGAGCTGTAACAAGGAAGGTGGAAATCAGGTTAATTAGGTTAAATACATTAATAATCACAGTACTGTGTGCATATTCAGAGTCCCAAATTGTCACTTTCACTGGGTACCCAGGATGGGGGCGCTAGCCAGGATCAGTGCAGCTGGTTGGGGCCCTGTGATGGAAAAAACACTTGCACAATACCCAATTGTAATCTGGAGCCAGAGGGCTCAGTTTGTGAAGAAATGAAAAGAACAACAATTAGATGACACACTTGCAATTTGATAAACAGATGGCAGGGAGCTACCCTGCTTTGTACTCACAACAACTCAATGCTGGGAACTGGATGGAAGGCAGATTATCCTGGATTGCCAGGAGGAGCAGACCATGTGGACAAGGTCCTTGTGACTGGACCCCACTGCAGTTTAGAGCAAATAGATGTAGTCTGGATTAAGCTGGGGTTTACTTCCAACTTCATGCACTCTATTTACTGTACAGGGGATTGGAAACACGATTCCCCACCGGCACCACACACATTTATATGTAAAAGGAAAGTACTGTACCAGGTAGGCTGCTTCTTGATCTCGACCCTAATTACTGCACGATACCTAGGAGAACACACAGCAGCTTCAGTTCCTGACAGACCGAGCACGATTCAGCAATTTCTCCAGTCTTCTACAGGGTGAGCCTGGTTTCTACACCTCAGATCTCCTTTCTTCACCTACAGGTCAGATTCAGTCCGAACGGGTGCTTGCACAGGCTGTAGACTGAAAACTCAGGACCTTACATGCGCTTCCCACGCTAAAACTATACACCGAAGCACAGAGCTCCTTGTCTCTTCACTACCAAAACTGATCAAACTCTTCCAGTCCCAGAGCAGGCTCCATTTTAAAGGATCCCCTCCATGACTGGTCCAGTTCAGCAGTTCAGAACCAACATGAGGGATCTACTCTGCACTGTCCTTGCTACAAGAAAGCAGGTTAAATCAAACTGCACTTTCATTATTACTCTAACAGGCTACAAGCAAACAATTACATCTTTGAAGAGTGCTCCTTCTGCCCACTTAGCGATGGCAGAAACGGAGTGATTTGGCAGTAGCTCGAGTGGGACTCAAGCAGGGAAACACACAGACCCCCATCCAAATTAATTATGTCTGCAAGCAGACAGCTCTTAAAGAGACAGTACCAGAGGCTCTAAAAGCACTCACAGATAAATGGCTTAAATGCCAAACACCATTCAGGCTTGGAGCATTCAAGCAAGCTCCTGGAAGACTTCTGGGAAACCTCATTTGCAGGGGAGGTTACATAAAGATATTAAAAAGGACCAGATCCAGTACTGAACCCTGTGGTACCCCACTAGTAACCCCCCCTTTCTTCGGGAGTGGACTCCATTTACTATTACCCTCTGTGTCCTGGTGTACAGCCAATTTTTTAACAAGGCTACCACCCTGTGACCCACTCCCAGGCTGGCTAATTTGTTTATTAATCATTTGTGTGGGACTGTGTCAAATCTTGGCTTGCTGAAATCTAGGTGGGCCATGCCACAGCCCCTCCCTGGTCTACTACTTTGGTCACCCAGTCAAAGAAATCTTATAGATTAGTCTGACATGTCCTTCCCTGAAGCACCAAGGGAGGTCAACAGTGAAAATGCCGACCTCCCCCACAACGACGGCACAATACCGACATCAGTATTGTGCTGTCCATATAGCGAGTGTTTTCTGTGGGGGGCTGTGCCCCCCACACCCCCATGTGGGAGTGCTCCACCCCTGGACTTTTAGGATTATCAACTCCAGGTCGAGTTGGTCTGGGGGCGAACACTGGTGAGTGGAACACAGCAGACCATTACAGACTGTCACCGTAATGGTCTTTTTTGTGTTTCACTGTTGAGGTGTCGACGCGGGGTGCACGGTCCTTGAAGCACCAAGGGAGATTGACAGTGAAAATGCCGACTTCCCCCCACAGCAATGGCACAATACCGGCGTTGGTGCTTCCAGGATCGGTGCACCCCTGCGTTGACACTAGCAATGAAACACAAGGACCATTACAGCGACTGTCACTTAATGGTCTTTTTTTGTGTCACCATCAGGTGTCGACGCAGCAGGTGCACCAGTCGTTCCCGCTCTGAATCCATGCTGCCTTGGGTCCTGTGCCCCGCTGACCTCTAGGTACTCAACAATTCTTTCTTTCTTTCAGAAGTGAGTCCACCATTTTCCCTACCACTGAGGCCAAGCTCTTCCTCTGCTTTGCTCCCACTTTTGTGAAGGGGAATCACATCTGCCCTCCTCCAGTCCTCAGGTACCACACCATCCTCCCATGATTTGTTAAAAAGGGTAGTCAGTGGTGTCACTAGTTCTCCCCTCAGTTCTTTTAAAATTCTGGGGTGAATCCTGTCAGGCCCCATTGCTCTGTCCACCTTCAGTTTTTGGAATTGTTTCAGAACCCTTTCTTCTGTGAAAGGATTGGTACCGACCCCCCCTACCCAGAGTGCTTCTATTGATTGGATTAGGTATCTCTTCTTTTGTGAATACTGAGCAGAAGTATTCATTCAGTATCCCTGCTTTCTCACTGTCTCTCTCTGCCCACCCACCTTCCTGTTTATTAAGCCTCACTAGCCCAAGGGGGGTGCTGTGGAGCCTGCGCTAAGCAGCAGCAGATTTATCTAGCTCCGGTTTACCTTGCCAAAATTGCTAAAAATCAACATTTTGCAACCACTTATGCTGGATATTATCAGTACCATCAAAAAGAAGAGCTTCTGAAAGCTAACAATGGGCAACCAGAGAAAAGATAGAGGTGGAGGTGTGGGTGGAAAATCGATGGGGACTTCTCCCCTCACTAAAGCTAGCGGTGAGGCGCAGGCCATGGCCTCCATTGGATTAAAGTTGCAGCACTTGATTTCATCGGTAACAGACCTAAGTGCCAAAATGGATACTTTCGCTACAAGGGTGAGTGTGGTAGAAAAAGAGGTGGAAGTACTTAAAACAGAATTTATTGAAGTTAAAAAAGTTTTGGATACTTCGTCAGCTGTCACAAGTATGATGGTAAAAGAGAACTCACACCTGCGGGCTCAGCTCGAAATGTTAGAAAATCAGGCCCGCTCTTCCCATGTCAGAATTCTGGGATTACCAGAAGGGATTGAGGGAGATCACCCCCTCTTATGTGTAAGGGACTGGTTGGAAGAGAAACTAGTACCGCAGGGACAATCCATCACCTTTAGACTGCAGAAAGTGTACAGGATTACTCCTAGAGGGTATCAAGAGTATCTGGAAACCCACGTATGTTGTTAATCATCACAGACGGGATTGGGACTAGGGACAAATACTGAGGCTGGCCCGGCAAGCGAGCCCTATTACTCAGGATGAGCGCACCATATACTTTTCCCAGATATAAGCTATGCCACCAGAATGCGCCATAAAATATTCGATGGGGCAAGGTGGCAACTCTGAGAAGCAACAATCCCTCACTCAGTGGTATTCCCTGCTAGACTGAGGATAGTGCATGATGGGAAAGTTTGGCTGTTTTTGGACCCTTCTGAGGCAGAGAAATGGGCCGCCCATTTTGTCTCTTCGTCCTCCTGGCGCAGTTGAGAGTCGGATACAGAGGAAGGAGATTTGGATGAGTGGGGTACTGGCTGAACGTTTTTTTTTTTGGACTATTCCCTACTACCCGATACTTTAATCTTGAAGGAGAGTGATCTATATGGCCAGAATCTAATTTAAGAGACAGTTCGGGACATTTCAAGGTACCGAGATTTTCAATGTTATATTATTGCTTTTTAGCTCCTCTGTGCAGTTAACATGAGGGCCTCCTTGAAGTTCATTAAATACATTGCTATAAGCTAGCATTCGATGGTATATGAAATGTTTTTATATCAAATGTTGCAGCAGGGTATCACATGATAATTTCCTGCATTTGTTAACTTTTATGTGTGTTAATTAATCTTTAGGTATATAGTGTGACACCTGCAACCCCAGTATGGGGATACTAACTTGGGACTTTGAACCAGAAGGACTTGAGAAATTCATAATTAGTTACACTGCTCTTGGGCTCAGTTTCATGGCGAAATACTGTTTGTGTTTTTTTTTTTTTTTTTTTTAGAGTGGACTGTTTTAGTTATCCCCTCCAATGAGGTATCACAATGTTCAGGATGCAATTTTTTCCTTTGATTAAGGGGGGGTTAAGCCCCTCTGTGAGGGATATCACTGTACTACTTTGGAATGTCTTTAATATGGATATGTTATTCTTGTACTAACATTTGAAAATATTAAAAATAAAGTACAAAAAAAAAAGCCTCACTATCTTTCCCTTGGTCTTTTTCACTTCCTAATGTACCTATAAAAGGTTTTACCCCCCTTCTTAACCGAGTTGGCTATCTTTTCCTCAGTTTGGGCTTTTGCTATTCTGACTGTCTTCCCCGCTTCCTTCTGCTTTAACTGGTACAGTTCTCTGTCCTGCTCCTTCTGTGTTTCCTTATACTTCCTGAATGTTATATTTTTCTCCCTAACCTTCCTCGCCGCACCTTTTGAGAACCATAGTGTTTTTTTTCTTTCATTTTGATTTGATTATTTGCTTCACACAAAGGCTTGTTGCCTCTGTGATGGCAGTTTTGATGTTTCCTCATTGTCCCTCCACCCCTCCTTCTTGCCTGTTTGCTAGTGCTTTTCTGAGGCACTCTCCCATTTTGACAAAGTCAGCCCTCCTAAAGTCCAGTACCTTCACTTTTGTATGGCTTGACTCTGCGGCTGTGTTTATCATGAACCACACCGTTTGGTGGCCACTTGTTCCCAGATGGCTACCCACTTCTAGATCTGAGATCCTTTCTCCATCCCCATTTGAGAGCACCAGGTCTAAGACTGCTCCCTCCAGAGTGGGTTCCAATACTAGCTGTCTGAGGCATGCCTCCTATAGGGCATCGAGAATGACCTTGCTCTTGGATGTTACTTTAACTTAAATTAAAAAAAACAAACCCTCCTGGATGAAGGGGCTTAGCTGGAATGACCAGGCCCAGTTGCATGGCAGGGGCCTGAGCCCTTACACCTGTGGGGGGCTCCCACTCAAATCTCCTTCTCCCTCTTGAATCTGGCAAAATGCTGGTAAGCACGGTCTCTTAAAGGGCTTTGCCGATGCTCCTGATTGGCTGTGGTTTTTGGCTGCAGGGCCTCCAATTGGCTGAAGGACCTCTCAGTCACATAAATGAATAGTGCATGAACCTCACTCGATGCACTGTTGGTCTGCTGTTTTGTTGCCTAGAATTAGGTCCCTGTAAGTCCCCATGAGCACTTGGCATTTACCCATGAGCTTTGGTGAATGTCCCGCAAGTCCTGGCTTTGTTTTCCTGGCTCCCAATTGGATGTAGCTGCTTACAATGGCTGCTTAACCCACTGTCCTTTTAGCAGAATGAGCACAATCCCAAATTAAAGATCTGGTGCAGCCAGGATGAAACATATTTGTCCCAATGCCCCACAGTTCTTTAGCCCAGGTTGTGTACTTGCTGTTGCTGCACAGACTGAAGAATTTATTCAATCCATTTTCCTGTCACTGCTGCCAGTGCTGAAGGTCCCCCCCATGCAGCAGCAGACAGGCTGACATTTTTTGAGTCCCAGAATTTGTCTGGTGCAGCCAGGAGCAAAACATTTATTAAAATTTAAATACTTTCCCCCTTTTAACACACTTTCCCCAACATACATGTAGCAGTTACATTTTGTTTTAAAATATTTCTCTCTTCTCTTTTCGGCTGCAGCCAAGAACAGCTGCCCCGAGGGCAGACAAGCCCTCATGAATACTCATTCGTGATCGGGGCTCAGGCTCATGAATATTAATGAGCCCTGATCAGATCACCTCCTGGAACTCTGGTAATTTTCCAGGAAGTGGCCTCTCAACAGCCTGTTCATGGTCACTGGGTCCCATTTACCTGATGGGGATCATGGGACCCATGGAACACTCCCTGGATTAACCGCTATTTCGAGTGATTTAAGATCAAAGGAGCCGGTCATGCCTGCACGATCCCCACTGCCCCAAGGGCAGACTACATAGTGGGTAACCATGGTGGTGGTTTTTTGAGCCCCGCAGGGCTGGATTTTTACTTTGGGCTGCTTGGCTGGTGCACCAGAGGCAGGACAAGACCTGGGGGACCAGAAAAAAATTGCTGGCTAGATTGGGAGACGCCAGGGAGAGCAGGAAGAGACAGAGCTACATGGTGGCAGGTAAGCCTCCATTTTGCGGGGAGGGGGCGTACACATATTTGGACTTATATGCAATAAAATATTTACATCCAGTGTTGGGTAAGATACTTTTTCTGTTACTTTACTATTACGTTTGGAAACTAGTTCCAGGAAGCTCTGTGCAGTCACTAGCAAGGCTGGAGAAGTACTAGAAAAAGCAATACGCCTTACAATTATAGTTACTTTTTTTTATACAAAAACACTACAAAAATAATAAATAACTATAACAGATTACATTTTTCGAAAGTAATAGATTAGTTACTAATTACTTTCAAATAAATGTAGTCAGTTACTGTTAGTATTTCTTTTGCAAAAAATAAGACATACGTAATTGTAACTGTAAGATGTATTACTTTTTCTAGTACTTCTCCATTCTTGCTAGTGACTGCACAGAGCTTTCTGGAACAAGTTTCCAAAAGTAATAGAAAGTAATAGAAAAAGTAACTTACCTAGCATTGTTTACAGCAGTGTCAGTGGCTCAGTAGGTAGCACACTTGCCTCTGAGGCCGGGAAATCAGAGGGCTGTGGGTTCAGTTCCCACATCTGGCACTTGGGTTAATATCCCAGTACTGACACTGTAATGCAGCATGAGAGGGGTGCTGCATTTCTGAGGTGCCGTCTCTCGGATGAGACGTTAAACCGAGGTCCCATCTGCCTGGATTGGTGGTAGTTCAGGTGGATGTTAAAGATCCCATGGCACTTATCGAAAAGAGTAGGGGAATTTCCCTGGTGTCCTGGCTAAATTTCCCTCATTCACTGAAAATACCACCAACAGCTTAATCTGGTTCAAAATCAGTTGGCATTCATCTGTATCCCCCTTCCCCGGGTCGTGCCTGAAAATAGGCAGGATTTGTCTAGTGCACTTACCCGGTCAACAAAAGCTAAATAAATAAATAAAATAAAATCTATGAATGTTGGCAGAAAGATATCTTTGTGGGATAAAACCCGATTGGTCGGTATGGACCAGTGGCTTTATGTACTTTTGCAATCTCTTAACAAGAATTTTGGTCAAAATTTTCATATCTTAGTTGAGTAAAGAGATTGGTCTATAAGCTACGCGTGTGTCGTTTTGTTTACCCAGCTAAGTGTGACTAAAACCACGGCTTCTTGCCACAATTGTGGTATAGTCCCAGCTTCCATACAAGAATTAAAAACATCCAGTAAAATAGGGATCAGGGTTATCTTTAAGTGCTTTATAAAATTCTACACTGTAGCCATCTGGTCCAGGGGTTTTCCCAATTTTAAAATCCGTTATGGCCATTTCCACTTCGAATTCAGAAATTGGTGCGTCTAGACTATCCCTAATATCTGGGCGGTAGCTGGGGAAATTTTATATGTTCTAAAAATGTTTTGGTTTAAATCTCTACAGTATCTGTGGGCTTATTTTCCTGATAAAAATATTTGAAACTTTCAGCGCTATCATTGGGTGTTGCCCACATCTGAGTGGGGCTATGCCTGTCTTTAACTTGTAGCACTGTTCTATCAGCCATTTCTTTTCTTAATCTAAAAGCAAAAAGTCAAGCTGCCCTGCCTCCTGTGTCATAGTATTTATGGTTAGTGAAGCGTAGAAGCCCCTCAGCCTTTTTGTCTTCTAGCAGTTTGAGCTCTTGTCTTGCCTTAATTAAAGCTTTCTGTATTTTCCCATGCCCTGTATTCTGTTTTTGTTCTTTCTCTAAGTTCTGTCTTGTTTTAATAATCTAGACTGCATTAACTGGGCCAGTTTCTTCTTCCCCGAAGCATAACCTATAACCTCACCCTTAATTACCGCCTTCACAGTGTCCCTCTTTGGCACAGCTGAACATTCTGAATTTGTCTGCTATATAAAGATCCTTATACAATGGGGTATGAAAATCCTGTAACCTCATTGGTCAAAACATATCACATGACTGTGGTATATCCTGCAATAACCCACGGCTGAGAAATGACATTTATTAAAAAACATACTTGAACACATTTAAAATTTATTTTACACATGGGTCCATTGTATAATCACAATAAGGCACTCCAGGGTGTGGGTTATTAGGGAATTTACCCACTTCTTGTGTGGTTAAGTCACTCGGCTGCACCTCGTGACACACCACACAAGGCGTGGGTAAATCCCCAATAACCCACACCCTGTTGTGCCTTATTGCTTAATTAATACTGTCTGCAATTCTAGAGACCAAATGTTTGTCATTAAGCAATGAGACATTCAGATGCCATAACGATCTTTTTCTTATTGGCACAGGAGTAAAATTTATGGAAATTGGAGCATGGTCTGAATGGGATATATTATATACAGAGAGGCACCATTTATGGTATGTAAAAAAAACCTTTTGTGTAAAAAAACATATCTATCCTAGAGTAAGAATTTTGCACACTGGAGAAGAAGGTATAATCCTTCTCTCTCTCGGATGCAGAGCTCGCCGTACATCCAGTAATATCAGCTCATTGACTAGCGGTTTTAGAGTTTTGGTTGCTTGCTTATTAGTGTTCATGCACCCTGAGGATCTAGCTACCAATGGCTGAGAACACAGTTAAACCCCCCTCTAAGGATGACTTGGCTAGAAGGCAACATTGCATCTTTGCTAAACATGTCTTTAAAAACTTGGAGGCACACTCTTTTGGGGCATAAATATTCACAAAATGAATGCATGCATTGTTCCTGATATCCTAACAAATCTACCCTGAGAATCAGTTTCTGATGAGGTCACTATAATAGGGCACCTCTTTTAATTAAAATATCTACCCCTGCCTTCCTGCCTCCTGGACGGGAAGCTGCCACCCCTGACCCACCCATGCCCACCTAAGTTTGAGATGCCCCATGTTTGTTAGATGGGTTTCTTGAAGGTATGCTACCTCACAGCCTAGTCTATCTAGTTTGGTGAAATATTTTGTCATTTATTTATTTATTTATTTATTTATTTATTTAACAGACTTTAGGATTACAACCTTTGAGTCAGGGACTCATTTACAAAGGCTCCATGTCAGAAAAAACAAATACAAACACTTAATACATATGGACATCGAATGGCAGCTAAAGGTCACAGTTTTTTCAGTTATACAATATTGCAGAATCAAGATCAGCTATACATTGCATTGAACGTGTTACCAGGAGCTGTATTTTACAGTTTTCAAGAGAACAATAAGTTTGCTTATGGAGGGAGCAACAGGTTTGATATTTACAGTTAAGTAGAGAACTAGACAGATATCTTGTGAGTGCAGCCAAAGGAGGCATTGTTAATAGGTAATGTTTGGTAGCCCTATCAGTAGGAGCTCAGTGGCGGGTTGGTCCCGTAAGATGATAGATAGATGACCTGGCACTACCTGGTACATTGGCAGCGCTGTGAAGTGAGAATGTGCTCTCTCAGGGCTGACTTGAAAGGTTCTAATTTGGAGATGGAGAAAACGTCTGAGGGGAGTCCGTTGTACCAGACTGGGGTCCTGTGTGTGAATGACCTTTAGGCCAAGGAGGTTCTAACCCTGGGGATGGACCACACCTGTTGGTTGGCAGTGAGGGTGTTCACTAAGGTGTGGGAGGATAGAAGAGAGGCAGAAACCCCCAAGGGGGTAAGTCCCAGGTGTATTTTCTTTGTGAGGAGACATGTTTGATAAAATAGCCTTTCATCCAGGGTGAAGAGATTTGTCAGGGCATATAGGGTACAGGTATGGGTACACTTGTCTGCCCCGGTGAGGAGTCTGCACACTTTGTTTATGGCCAGGTGGATTTTGTTAAGGGCTGTGTGGTCGGCAGCCGAATGAATTATGAGCCCATAATCAACTAGGGAGAGGACTGAAAAGGTGACAGCCAGATTAAGGGCTTCCGGAGGTAGGCAATGCTTGTGCCGATACAAAAGGCCTATACGGCCATTTACAGCTGATGATAGAGTGTCAATGTATGAATGGAAGGAGAGGCTGGAATCAAATGTAAGGCCCAGGTATTTATATGTATGAACCTGTTCTAGAGGAAGGAGAGAGTGGGAGAGGATTGTTAGCTGTGCATTCTTGGTCTTATTCTCTCGGTGGGCAAAGAGCATGGTCTTTGTCTTTTTTACATTGACCACAAGTCTTTGATCTATGAACCAGTTTTCAATCTGCTTAAATGCGTGTTGGAGGGAGGACTGTAATACTATGGGATCTGGGGAAACTTTGGGAAAGTGAACCACCTTCACATTATATGAAATTATTTGTAGAGTACTCATAAGTATCAAACTAGTAAATAATAATATATAAAAAAAACAACAGATGCTTATCTGCAGCATTCAGAATTTGACCCTTCCATCCTCGTAGTTTATGAACAGTGGATCTATAAAAGTGAAAAACAGTAAATAGTTACAGGAATTCAAAAACATGAGAACACCCACACATTAATCACAAATTGACCAGTCTCAGTAGTGGGCCGAGTGGTATCATGTTAAAAATTTTCATAAAATAAATTCCTAGGTAACTGTGCATTTAGCAGAAAATTACCAACTACGGACCAGATATTCAAAGCTTTGCACCCAGCTCAAATCTATAGCGCTGGAATAGCGTCGAATTTGAGCCGGACAGCAATATTCAGAAACCCTTTTACCACAGGTGCTATGTGATAGCGCCGACGCTAAAAGGTAATGTATTGTGTGACTGTGTCATGGGAAACTGCACACATCCTACCTTTATTCAAATCTGGGGATCCAAGTGATCTGAACAATTATCGGCCTATCTCTATTCTATCCGTCCTCTCAAAAATACTCGAGAAAATTGTCAACGCCCAGATCAGAGAACACCTAGACTCAAACAACTTGCTAAATCCAGCTCAGTCTGGCTTCAGAGCCAAACATAGCACCATTTTGGCCCTAGCAAAAGTATTCATCGATTGGCAAATTGCCCTGGATTCCAAGAAGCATGTAGTTGCCCTATTCCTGGATCTTAGCAAGGCCTTCGATACTGTGGATCATAATATCTTACATAATGTTCTGGGTAATATCGGTCTCGATAGATCTGCCATCAAATGGTTCACCAGCTACCTAACCAACAGGCTGCAGCAAGTCAAAGCTATAGGTGATCTATTCCCACAAAAATACCTCTTACGAGGTGTCCCACAAGGCTCCATACTGGGTCCAATCCACTTTGCAATCTATATCAACAACCTGGACTCGCACCTGCGCACAGCCATTGTGCACTTATTTGCAGATGACACCGTACTCTACACCACTAACTCATCCTTGGACTTGGCCCACGTGAACCTTCAGCAAGACTTCACCACTCTCCAGTATAACCTTATCAAACATAAGCTTCTCCTCAACGCCAACAAGACTAAAACCATGATTCTCTCGCCAAAGTCTGCCTCTGGATCTACACATATCCCCCAGATCCTAACGCTGCTAGACGAACCCCTAGAGATAGTTGATACCTTTAAATACCTAGGGTTCTGGCTGGATAATAAGCTCAACTTCCTGTGCCACCTACGTGAAATCTTGAAGAAACTAAGGCAGCGATTAGGCCTTTTTTATCGCCTTAAACATCTGCTTACCTTAGAAGCCAGGAAGGGGCTAGTGCAATCCACATTTCTACCTGTACTGGACCATGCTGACTTCCTCTACAGTCATTGCCCTACAATGACGCTCAACAAACTTGACACCCTTTACCACTGGGCCCTAAGATTTATCCTTAACCTACTTCATCGCACTCACCACTGTCTATTATACCAGGAGCTAGGATGGCCCTAACTCTCAACCAGGAGGAAAAGAAACGCTGTCCTTTGGATGTTTAGAGCGCTATCCAATAATCTCCCTTCATACATATTGAGCTTCTTTGAACGTGCCAAGGAATCTTATGGATTAAGACGCTTCTCCATGATTTGCTTCCAGATTCCTAGAGTGAAAACAACCCTTGGCTTGGCAGCAATCAATTTTTCTCTGCCAACACTTTGGAATTCCATGTAAAATCTTTAAAGCTTTCTGCACTCCCTAGCATCTTCACATTCAAAACACTGATATGGGACCTGTTGAAGGATACATGCAGTTGCTTTAGATGACTCTTTTACCTTAGCCACTGGTCCCTCCCGAAAACCTTACACTCCGACTGCCGCCCCCTCTCTCCTGGCAAGGGATCCCCAGCACTTACTGATTCTTTTTCTCCCCTAAACTCAGCCTAATCTCATCCCCTTCCTAGCGCACTCTCTCTCCCCTTCTCCTCCCTTATCCGCTCGCTCCCCTCTCTCCCTGCTTCTAGTATAAAGATACGAGCCTCTAATTAGTGGGAACAGCTAGGGTGGTAATCTTTACACTCTTGTAAATCATGATGGAAACTGTTGTATGTAACTATATTAGACCGTATGTATATGCCTGCCTTGGTCTACACCTGCTCACTGTTGCCACATTGATGGCTACCATATCTGTACTATGTTATGTTTTTTGTTTTCCCTTTCGCTTACTGTATTTTCTGTATTGTAGCATATTAATGTCCAGGACCACCTTGAAAATGAGCTTGCTCAGTGGTGTTATATGCCTGGTTAAATAAAGTTGATTGATTGATTGATTTAGTGCAGGGAGTGAGGGGAGTGGCTGTGAATGCCAGCGCACCGGCATATTCAAAGTAGTAGCGCCATGCTACAGGTTGTTGCGCCACCCGTAGCGTGGCACTAATTACCGCCTGTAAAAAGCATGCAGTAATGTGGCAGTGGAACCTGAAGTAAATCGAAGTATAACTTCAAATTACTTCCATAGCAATATAAAGTTACACTCCAAATTACTCCCGTGTCTAACCCTGGTAGTCTAGTGGTCCCCCCAACCCCATCACAATCCCTGACAACATATCACATATACACTGCAATTCCCTAGTAGTCTAGTGGTCCCCTCCGCCCCACTGTCATGATCCCTGAATCCATAGTTGTAATTTGCACCTCAAGTCCCTGGTAGTCTAGTGGTCCCCCCACCCCATCGTCATGATCCCTGACTCCATAGTTGTAATTTGCACCTCAAGTCCTTGGTAGTCTAGTGGTCCCCCACCCCATCGTCATGATCCCTGAATCCATAGTTGTCATTTGCACCTCAAGTCCCTGGTAGTCTAGTGGTCCCCCCACCCCATCGTCATGATCCCTGAATCCATAGTTGTCATTTGCACCTCAAGTCCCTGGTAGTCTAGTGGTCCCCCCACCCCATCGTCATGATCCCTGACTCCATAGTTGTAATTTGCACCTCAAGTCCTTGGTAGTCTAGTGGTCCCCCCACCCCATCGTCATGATCCCTGAATCCATAGTTGTAATTTGCACCTCAAGTCCCTGGTAGTCTAGTGGTCCCCCCACCCCATCGTCATGATCCCTGACTCCATAGTTGTAATTTGCACCTCAAGTCCTTGGTAGTCTAGTGGTCCCCCCACCCCATCGTCATGATCCCTGAATCCATAGTTGTAATTTGCACCTCAAGTCCTTGGTAGTCTAGTGGTCCCCCCATCCCTCATCATTATCCTGATACCAGTAATCTCCAAAATAATCATCATTTCCTGGTGGTCCAGTGCCCCCCACCCGGCAGTGCCAACCCTGCTCCCCCTCCAACCATCCCGAGCGGGCCGGCGACTGACTCAGCCACCACTCACCTCCATGGCCAGTCACTGACTGAGTGCACTCATTACTCACTGGGTATGTGCTGATTCAGCACTCAGTTGGTGTCTGGCCACAGAGGTGAAGCGGTGGGCTGAGCCCGATCACCGGCTCCCGTTCCGGGGATGGTTGGGGGAGTATGGGAGGTGGCACTGGGGTGGGAGAGGGCACTGCACTACCAGCCAGAGAAAATGATTATTTTGGTAATTACTGGTGTTGGGGATCTTGATCGGGGTGGTTGGGACCACTATACTACGGAAAATGATTATTTTAAACAATACCAATGTTGGGGATCATGAAGGGGTTGGGGGACCACTAGACTACCAGGAAAACGTTGTTTATGACAACATGGGGGTTGAGGATCATGATGGGGGTTGGGGGACTACTAGGCTACCAGGGTCAAATAATCATTTATGACAATACAGAGGTTGGGGATCATGATGGGGGGTGGGTGGAGTGGTGTCCCTCACTGACCCTCAGTCAGCACGTCTGTGTCCCTGATTGCAGTGCTGCATGGTCGAGTGGTATAAACTGACTGTGCCTGCAAACACCCATTTCCTGCAGCATCCAGCCTATACTTCCATTCCGACCAACGGAGTTTCTGTGAGCACATCCTGCCCTACAGCTTTCAGTCTGTACTTCCATTCCGACCAACGGAGTTTCTGTGAGCACATCCTGCCCTACAGCTTTCAGTCTGTACTTCCATTCCGACCAATGGGGTTTCTGTGAGCACACTCTGCCCTGCAGCTTTCAGTCTGTACTTCCATTCCGACCAATGGGGTTTCTGTGAGCACACTCTGCCCTGCAGCTTTCAGTCTGTACTTCCATTCCGACCAATGGGGTTTCTGTGAGCACACCCTGTCCTGCAGCTTTCAGTCTATACTTCCATTCCGACCAGCAGGGGGTTGCTCTGGGCTCCCTGCAATAGCGCTGGGCAAAGTACATGGGAGTGCATGCAAAGCAGGCCATAATGAGATGCAAATGTAACTGTTTGCCCACAGATTACCTGAGTAGGTTCATTTGCATAGGATATTTTAATATAGCAAACTATTGCCCCAGGCTAACCTGCTTGCACCAGGCTAATGTGTTAGCACTGTGCATTCGGGTTAGCCCTGGGCATACGTCTCAAAAGCATAGCACAGTTCTGCAGTGTGTGGCCTGCACTGTTGTTTGCAGCTGTTGTGTACCACTTCATTGCTATCACACACATTGTCCATCAACTTCAACTCTGCCTTATTCCATCTCTGTGTCCACTGAGCTGCTGCTGCATTTTGCACTTCCCTGTCACTATATTCAGAGCTGTCTTATTTCCTGGGCAATTTTAGCACTGCACTCCCAGCACTGTTTGCACTGCTTCCTTTGCATGCTATATTCAGCAGGTTTAGCCTCAGGGTTGTTCCTTTGACTATAGCTTGCTAATGGTTCAAGGCTAATTTAGCACACTGGGCATGTTAATTTAGCCCAGGGGCAAAGTTTTGAATATCTGGCCCTAAATATGGTAAACGTATGTGGAACAGTTAGCTAACTGCTCATAGTGGTGCCAGAGAAGGTCTCCTTGCAATTCTGGCAAACCAAAAAAACTAAAATACACCATAGCAATGAGTCTGGGAAGCAGTTCCAAAGAAATCATTTTTAGTATACAACAATCAATTCATATCAACAACTCGCCTTCGCAGGATTTATATTAACCCAGCTATGAGGTATGCCTGACAATCCACTTATATGTGAAGCTGGCAACAGAGTGCCCCCTCCCCCCGTGTTTCTCCTTTCAACACCCCCCCCATACCTTACATCATAACAGACAGAGCCCTTACAATGAGCTCCACTTTATAATGCTAGATCCAATCTTGTCGATAGTTCAGTGCACCCCCCCTCCAAGTGTATTTGATAACAGTTACTCATAGCTGTACATCCCAGTTATACAGGACAGCATCATAACCACTTCCTCCTCAACCGCAATTTTCTTTGGTATAGGAACTAATAAACACTGAACTCCCCATAGTGAGTAAACCCTGTGGGAACCAAAATGAAATAAAAGCATTACTTCCTTGTGGTTCTGCGAGTTGTTCCCCTCCTTTCTACCACAGCAGTCAGCCTCCTAGGTATTGTTCCCTTCCCCATCCCAGTCTTCCAGCACCGAACAGAAAATGTAATGGACTCTTGGAAGGACTGAGGCGGACCCCCCCCACACACACACACACTTTATGCCTGTTACTTTTCAATATAATCCTAGCATCCCCATTGCACAGGTTACTAGTTAAAAGTCCGCCCCATACCAATGAAACAAACAATGGTGATCAACCTAAGCACAGTAGTTGTTTCATTTACGGATACCAAAGTATTCAAGCACTGAGATGGGAGTGACAGTACCTGCTAATCAAACAAAAGTCACCTCCCTGTGTCAGAGGCAGCGGACATGTCAGAATGTTCTGGAGCAGAAGCAGTGTTCATTTTTTTAAGCAATTTGACAAAATCAGGAGCTAGCTAATGTGACAGAGACCATGAGGGACTTCTCTTGTGATCTCTGGTAGCGAGACCCCAGGCTCTAGTGAGTAGTTTCTGTTCTAGTGCTTCCATCTCGAGGTCCGGGAAATAAATCTTCCACTCCTTAAGCAGGGGTCATACCTCCATCAAGATATCGAATATCTTCACCCCAGAGTCCAAATACACTGGCCCAGATATTCAAAAGGGTTGTGCGCCATGCGCAACCCATTGATGCGCCCCGGCACAATATTCAAACAGGAAAAGTGCGCGGCACAAATCCCGATGCGCCAGAGTGCATCAGTAATGTATGCAGGCACAGGTGGGGCGGGGCGTGCCCATGCATACCCTGCACAGCCCGATATTCAGCCCGGGATGTGCAGAGCCATGCATGAGCAATCCCTTCCTGCGCCAGCATAAAGTTGATCCAAAAAAAAAAAGGAACAACAGATGGCCACCCACAGGTGAGCTGCCACATTGCAGGGCGCAACATGGCAGCTGCCACCTGTGGGTGGCCACCCGAACTCTGGCTGCACCTCTGTTGCGGCGCCCCCCCTTGCCCGATTGCGGGCATCAGTAAAAAGGATTTATCCAATATCCCTGATGGTCCAGTGGACCTGCCCACCGATCGCAGGCTAAGTGAATAAATAATATCCCCAATATCCCTGGTGGTCCAGTGACCCTCCACCCCACCCGCCCACTGACTCCCACCGCCCCTCCCCTTGTCAGCAACAGGTGGCAGCACCCCACCGCCTGCCGCTCCGCTGCCCACCGACTGACACTGGCCGTAGGCTGTGCGCCGGTGGTCCCAGCGTGAGCCAACGGGCGCACAGCCCATACTCATTTCACATTCCAGATATGTGAATGGGATCCATTCACATGTCTGGAATGTGTAGTATGGTATGGGCTATGCCCATTGGCTCACGCCTAGGACCAATGGCGACAGCCGATTGACAGTGTCAGTTTGGAGGCGGGCGAAGCGGGTGGGTGCCGCCCGTCGCTGACGGGTGGGAGCAGGGGTGGTGGGATTCACTGGGCAGGTGGGGTGGGAGGTCCACTGGACCACCAGGGATATTGGGGATATTATTTATTTACTTAGCCCGCGATCGGGCAGGCAGCGGTCCACTGGACCACCTGGGATTTCTGATTCTCCTTTTTTTACTGCAGCCCGCAATCTGGCTATGGAGCACATTGCCGGCTGCAGGGGGCATTGGTCCTCGACGGCTGCTACCTGGCAGGGCGTCAGGCGCAAGTCGCCGGGGATTGGTTCACCTGCATGCAAATGGGGGGCAGCTGCAGAATAATGGGTGCTAGCTGCACATTTGAGCAGACTTGATAGACCTCTAGGCCTTTATCTGCTGGCAAATGTCATATGTTCGTATGCAAATGGCCCCATTTGCACCTTGCATACATTATGGCTCCATTTGCATGCGCACTTTTGAATATCATGGTTGCTGCACATAGCGCAATGGAACTTGCAGTAGCGCATCCCTCTGCTCTACTCTGGCTACTTGCGCTGGTGCAGTGCCGCTGCGCCGTGCACACTGCGAGTGGCTAGGGTGCGATATTCAACAATGCTGTGCCATGGCACAGCTCCGTTGAATATCGCCCAGTCAACGCCGCTGCGCAGCCAAGTTGCGCTGCATCCAAGCTTGCACCACAGCCTGGCGCAGTTTGAATATCTGGGCCACTGAGTTTAACTGGGAAATTCAGCTGAGTCTTGATGCCATTCTTTTCTTTAATTTCCCAGATCACAGCTCTCACCCATTGGCACTTTGCCTGCGATTCAGTAGAGAAGTCATGATCGAAAAAAAATTGGAGTCAGCAAATTTAATCTCCTTATGGTGCTAGACTTCTAACAGGATCTGCTCTTTCGCTTGATAGTGTATCATTCTGACCACCCAGGAATGAGGTTTAGCGTTGGGATCTGAAGGCCTAGGAACAAGTGATCTGTGTATCCTTCCAATGGGAGCAAAAGTGTGGTTGTTAATAAATGTTTGATAAAATCTGTAGTTGTCGGAAAGCCTTCCTCTGCACCTTCTTTAACGCCGTGGATCCTAAAATTGTTTCGTCGTGCTCGATTTTCTGCATCTTAGAGCCTGGCTTGCGTTGTTCTGTCCCTCCACAGTAAGTAAAGCATAACCCATTCATTAAGTTCTTGAGCCTTTGCCACCCACTGTAGGTTACCTTTTTCTCATTTGTGGTGACTTTTTTATCAATACTACGAATGTTCATATGTAAGTCAGCAATAGAACATTGGATTTTATTAACAGTTTGCATTATCTTCTGTATGGCTCATTCTGTTATGTTAGGGAATACTTCATCCTCTGTGTCCGGTTCAAGTGAATAATTACAACGGGGAGCAGTCACGCAAGGAAGAGGACGCATATCCTTCTGTGGACAGTTACATAGAAACATAGAATTTGACGGCAGATAAGGACCGCTTGGCCCACCCAGTCTGTCCATTTCCCTACCTACTGGATATGCTGCAGATCCTAATTAACCAGCAGCCTACTTCTTCTTACCCCCACCCCCCAGAATTGCCTTATGACTGTCCCATGCATGCTTGAATTCCACCACTGATTTTGACTCACAGCCTCCTCCGGAAGGCCGTTCCATGCATCCACAACCCTCTGTGAAAAATACTTCCTTAAATTACCTCTGAGCTGCCCCTCATCTTCAAATTGTGCCCTCTTGTTCTTGCACACCTCTTTTTGAAAGATGCTACCTCTTGGACTTTGTTGATTCCTTGAGGTACTTGAAAGTTTCTATCATGTCCCCCTCTCCTCCTTTCCTCGAGGCTATACATATTAAGCTCCTTAAGTCTCTCTTCATATGTCTTCCGTGCAGACCCTGCACCATTTAGTGCCTCCTCTGGACAGCTTCCATCCTGTCTATGTCTTTGCGGAGATTGGGTCTCCAGAACGCCACACAGTACTCCAGATGGGGTCTCACCAGCTGTCTGTACAGAGGATAATAACTTCCTGTTTTCTACTGGTGATGCCTCTCCTATGCATTCCAGTAACCCCAACCCTCCTTGCTGCCCTCTCACATTGCTTGCCCACCTTTAGGTCATCTAATATGACTACCCCAGGTCCCTTTCCATTTTTGTTGTTGTTAGTATCTCCCCCCATTGTGTACTCTTCCTGGGTTTTGTTTCCCAGGTGCATTACCTTGCACTTCTTAGCATTGAATCTAGCTGCCATACATTTGACCATTCCTCTAACCTTGCCAAGTCCTTCTCATCCTTTCCACCCCACCCTGTGCATCAACTCTGTTGCAGATCTTAGTGTCATCTGCAAAGAGACATACTTTTCCTTCCAGTCCTTCACAATGTTGCTTATAAAGACATTGAAGAGGACCGGTCTTAATACTGAACCCTTCGGTATCCCACTAGTAACCCTCCTCTCTTCTGAGTGGACTCCATTTACTTTTACTCTCTGTGTCCTATTCTCCAGCCAATTCTTAACCCAGGCTGTCATCTTGGGACCCACTCCCTGGCTGTCTAACTTGTATATTAATCTTTTGTGTGGGCCTGTGTCAAATGCCTTGCTAAAGTCTAGGTAGGCCATGTCCACAGCCCCTCCCTGATCTACTACTTTGGTCACCCAGTCAAAGAAATCTATCAGATTTGTCTGGCATCACCTTCACGCTGTGAATCCATGCTGCCTAGGGTCCTGTGCCCCTCTGGCCTCTAGATACTCGACAATTCTTTCCTTCAGAAGTGATTCCATCATTTTCCCTATCACTGAGGTTAAACTAACAGGTCTATAGTTTCCTGCTTCTGCCTTGCTCCCACTTTTGTGAAGGAATCACATCTGCCCTCCTCCAGTCCTCGGGTACCACCCCATCCTCCCATGATTTGTTAAAGGGTAGTCAGTGGTGTCACTAGTTCTACCCTTAGCTCTTTTAGAATTCTGGGATGAATCCCATTAGGCCCATTGCTTTGTCCACCTTCAGTTTTAAGAGTTCTTTCAGAACCCTTTCTTCTGTAAATGGGCTTGGTATCAACTTCTGTATCCAGAGTGTTACTACTGTTTGTTTTATGTACCTCCCTCTTCATTTGTAAATACTGAGCAAAAATATTTGTTTAGTATCTCTGCCTTTTCACAGTCTCCTCTGCCCACCCTCCCTCCTCTTTATTAAGCCTCACTATCCCTCCCTTGGTCTTCCTTTGCTCCTGATGTACCTATAAAAGGTTTATCCCCTTCTTAACTGAGTTGGCTATCTTTTCCTCAGTTTGAGCCTTTGCTGTTCTGACTGCCTTCCCAGCCTCCTTTTGCTTTAACTGATACAGTTCTCTGTCCTGCTCCTTCTGCTATTCCTTGTACTTCCTGAATGCTTTCTTTTTCTCTTGAACCTTCACTGCCACTTCCTTTGAGAACCATAGTGGTTTCTTACATCATCTTGTTTTGTTTATTTGCTTCACACAAAGGCTTGTTACCTCTGTGATGGCAGTTTTATTATTCCCCATTGTTCTTCCACCCCTCCTTCCTGCCCATTTGCTAGTGCATTCCTTAGGCACTCACCATTTTGGCAAAGTCAGCCTCCTAAAGTCCAGTACTTTTGTCTTTGTATGGCTTGACTCTATTGCTGTGTTTATTGTGAACCATACTGTACGATGGTCGCTAGTTCCCAGATGGCTACCCACTTCTACATCTGTGATCCTCTCCATCTCCATTTGAGAGAATCAAGTCTAATATTGCTCCCTCTCGAGGGCTCCAGTACTAGTTGTCTAAGGCATGTCCCTGTAGGGCATCTAGAATAACTGCACTCTTCAAGTGGCAGCTGCAACTGCACTCCAGTTAACATCTGGCATATTCAGATCACCCATCAGCAATATCTCCCTTTTCTGCATTCTAAGTATACTTTCTATCATTTCCTGTCATTTCCTCCCCTGAGAAGAGTCTGTATCTTAACCCCACAATAGTATTGTGGCGCCATTGCCTGTCTCCAAATTTACCCACAGTGCTTCTTCTCCTCCTCCCTGTTTACCCTTATGTTAAGTTGCTTGATCCTCACCATTTAATCAGTGTTTTTACCAGCTTTTTGTTTTGGTAACTTGCTGGACATGTTTACTATAGAATCTATTCTTCAAAATAGGCTGATCCAGTAGATTTAGGTGGGATTAAATGATTAATACAGATAATCGAAGTGGCTGCTCAGAACTAACAGTGCTACCCTGCCACCATTACTTTAATGTCACCGGATGTAACCTCTTTTTTTCATATTGTTTTTTCTCCTGGCTGGCAGCTTATCTCTCAGGGATATACCCTGTTCACAGGGATATATCCTGATCAGGTTGAACCCGGCCATCATTCAGATGGCTACCAGGTTTTTTCTCCCCAATTTATTTCCCCTCCCACCTCCCCTGCTGGGGATGGGGTCTCAGTCAGCTTAGCACTGCCACAGCTTCCGCGAGGAAGGAGCAAGCTCCCTAGCTCAGTCACAGGCATTGCTGTGTTGGCGGAACCTGCCACCAAGCCACTCCTACCGAGATGCACTAGCATGTGGCCAGTCTACCAACATGACTTCCTGGGCTTGCTTTTGAACCCTTTTCGTCAGCAAAGCAGCACAACATTCTGTTGCTGGACCATGGAGTGGCCTCAAAGCCTCCTTTTTATGGTCAATTAATCTAACAGAATTGGTAATATTCCATTCTCTAGTTTTAAAGTTATAGGGGCTTAACATTCTGCAGTTTAAGTAATTGTGAAATGTAATTTAAAAATTTCCAAATGTCTGGATGCTTATAACTCACTTACCTTTAAAAACAGATGATACAATATTAAAAAGCTGAGCACTCACCACCTCTAATAAAATGGACACCAGGGTTACTTAAAGCATCATTTTATTGGTTAAAAGAACACGTAGACACACCTGCCTGAAAAACAGACATTTGCAATTTAGTGCACTTCTGTATCAACAGCGTTAAAGTCATCATTCCAAATGTGGTACAATTCAGACAGATATCTTTTAAATTAGATAGAAAAAACTGAAATCACAATTGTGGCAAAATATTGCAAAATGTTCATGAACATTTCAAAAAATTTTACAGAATCAAAATCATAATTTCACCAGAGTTCTGCCAGTGGAAGATAAATTTTGCCATGCCCTATTTTCAAGCAGCCCACAACTCAGGCCCAGAACTGATTTCGTTCATGGGTCTGGAGCAGGTAACACCAATGAGGAGGGGAGGGAAGGAGACAGGCTAAACAAACTCCACCAGAGAGAGACTGGATGGATGGATGGTTTCTCTACATCCCATCCAACCACTTGGTCTTAACGAGAAAGTAGATTTTGATCTGTTTCTGAAAAGGTTATTTCATAGGTTTCATAAGTCATTTTTAAGCATGAATAGACAATTTGCTCTTTGCTGCTTGCCTTTTCTTAAAAGTCATAGCCTTTCAAGCTGTTTCCAAAACAATATTCATACAGTTTAGTCTTGAACTCTAGTATATTTCCACTTCCAACCACTTCCAAAGGTAGACCTTTCTAAATTTTCCCAACTCTTTGGGAGAACCACATTCCTCTTTTTGTGTTAATTTCACTACTTAGTTTAAGTATATGAGATCTAGTTTCGTACAACATGTTTTTCGTGATCCGCCACTGAACAGGCAGGCAGTGCAGTCCGCGCAGCACAGGCATAATATGGCTGGTTCTAGATGTACCAGTCAATAGTCCAGCTGCCACATTCTGCACGAGCTGCAGGTGGTGGATAGCAACCCCAGGAAGCCCTAGGTAGAGGGCATTACAGTAGTCAAGGTGGGTGGTGAAAAAGGCATGGACCATTGTTGGAAGGTCATCCGGGGGAACCAGGTGTTTCACTCAGGCGATGTTCCTCAGATGGTAAAAAGAGGATTTGACAACAGCAGACACCTGAGATTTCAGGGTTAAGCCATCATCAAAAACGACACTCAAGTTACGCACCTGGTCGGAGGTAGTGAGCTGGACGCCATCAAGCCACATGACCGATGCCTGCCCAGCCCACAAACTCACCCAGGATGACCAGGGTCCACAACCAACACTTCAGTCTTGTCCAGGTTCAGTCTCAGCCAGCTAATGCTCATCCAGTCCTTGATCTCAGTGAGACAGTTGTTAAACACGGAGACTGCATTCCCCTGTTCGAGTAGAAAGGACAGATACAGTTGAGTATCATCTGCATAGCAGTGAAAACTCAAACCGTATCTCCTAATGGAATCTCCTAATGGCAGCATATACACTGCAAACAACATGGGCACAAATATGGAGCCCTGTGGGATCCCAAAGGACAGGGGAAGGGCGTCAGAGGAATAAATTCAGTAACCACTCTCTGAGACCTGCCCGTGAGGAAGGATCAAAACCATTCTAGGCCTGTTCCTGACAGTCCACAGAGACACCGCAGGCACTCCAAAAGCACAACATGGTCCACAGTGTCAAACGCTGCAGACATATCAAGAAGGACCAATATGGTAAGTGCCTTTCGATCCCTCACTATTAGGAGGTCACTCAATACTCAAACAAGTGCAGGCTCGCTGCTATGTCTCTTCTGAAATCCAGACTGGAGAGTATCATAGACATTGTGGGTCACAAGGTGATCATCCAGTTGCATCGCAACCACCTTCTCAATAACCTTCCTGGCAAAAGGAAGGTTAGAGACAGGCCTGTAGTTTGCTGGGCAGTCTGGGTCCAAGGATGTTTTTTTAAAGTGTGGTCATACGACCGCCTCCTTAAGTGGATCTGGAAAGACGCCCCTTTCCAGGGATCTCCAGACAATTTTAGCTAGGATTGGGCAGATAACATCTATACAGCCCACTAATGGGGGTGTAGGGCTCAGATCCAAACTACAGCTGGTTGGGCGCAATGTTTGGACGATCTGCACAATGTCCATGAATTCCAGATGGCTAAAGTCTGCCCAGACAGACTGAGTTCTCATCACCACTTGCCGACCTCTACTCTCCCTCATAGGGAGAGTAGGACCGATGCCAGACCGGATGCTGGCAACCTTATCCACAAATTATTGAGCAAACTCCTCATATTTAGCCTGAGAAAATACCTTTCTGGGCTGGAAACAAACTGGATTGCACAGTCTGTCTATAGTCTGGAAGAGCTGAACTGTTGTTTCCGTAAGGCATAAATCTCCGTGGACAGGAATTCTGCCTTCTTATGGGTGATTTTTGATTGATAGTCCTTATAATGGTCTAGCAATCTAAGCCTGTCAGCATCCAGAACCAACTTATGCCATGCTCTCTCTCTCTCTCTAGCCTTCAACCAGCTCTCCTCAACTCCTTCAAGGAATCATCAAACCAAGGGGCCCTTGGGAGAAGAGTGAGTGGTAGAATACAAACTGGAGCAATTTTGTCCAGGGCCTCTCCCACCACTCTATAGGCCAGTATGAAATTCACTGGACTCATGCATTCACCCGACAAACCCGAAAGGTCCAGCACTGCCAGCAGGCCTTCTGGGGGTAACACCCCTTAAAGGGTGGTATTGGACCATCTCCATAGGGGCAGGTCCATTTGTGGGGGGGGGGGCCTTGAAACTGAACCTTATGGTGTGATGGTCTGACCAACTGACTGGTTCCACCCCCAAATCCATTATCTCCATCCCCAGGAGGAACACCAGATCCAACAAGTGACCCCCTATATGGGTCGAGGAGGTAACCACCTTTGTAAGGCCCAGCATAGTCATTAGCTGGAGAAGATTGTGACCGAATTGCGAGAGTTCATCGTCGACTCAGGCATTGAATTCCCCCAGAATTAACCATCTGGAAGACTCCAGTGTCACTAGTGAATAAAGTCTAAGTCTGACCAATCTATTCTCATATCCCAGTGCCTGCATTCCTGCTATCTTCTTTGTCGCTTTTCTCTGAACTCCCTCTAAGGTCTTAATCCCTTCCTTAGAATATGGTGCCCTAAACTGGCTACAGTAATCCAGATGGGGTCTTACCAATGATGTTTATAGTGGTGTTAGAACTTTCCTATCCCTACTATATATGTGCCGTCTAATATAACCCAGGATACTGTAACATTTTGTTTGCTGTCAAACTACATTTTCTTATAAAGAGAAGTCCTCTGTGATGGTGATACGTAGATCCCTTTCCTCGGATGTTTCTGCCAACACCTTCTCTTTCAGTTCGTATTTTGCTTTTTCGTTTGTTTTACCCAGGTGCATTACCTTGCATTTTTCTATGTTAAAATCGAACTTATGTTCCTCAGTCCATCTCTCCAATTTGAACAATTCCATCTTTAGATTTTCTGTTTCAACACTGCTGCTGACAACTGACCCTATTTTAGTGTCATCAGCAAATTTAGATAACCAAACTGTTTCATTGCAAGTCATGGAAGACCTATAAATACTGAAAAAGCACAGACCCAACACTGAGCCCTGTGGTACTCTGCTAGTCACTGCCCTCCATTCTGAATTTTCTCCCCTTACTGACCCCCCCAGTTCCCTTTCAGATAGCCAGGACTCAATCCATGCAACCAATTGCCTGTTTACCCCCATTTTATCCAGGTTGGTTATCATTTCTGGGTGTGACACTGTATCAAGGGCCTTACTATAGAATAGGAAAACAACATCCACTGGGAATCTCCTATCCAGGGCCTTCCTTACTTCATCAAAAAAGCTGAAAAGATTGGTCTGACATGACCTTCACTTTGTAAGCCCATGTTGTGTTACATCCTTCAAGTTATTTCTGTTTATGAATTTTTCAAGTTCATCCTTCACTATTTTGCCAGTTCCTTTCCTAGGACCCAGGTCAAGCTCACTGGTCTGGAATTACTACAGTGTGCCTTCCCCCTTTTTATGTTTGCTTGTACGCATGCACAAGAAACATTATGTGGCAGCTTAGGAGAGAAGTGGGTTGTGGAGGCGCAGCACTGTGGCAGCCAACCGAGGCACTGCATTTGGGGGCTTGGCACTGGTGGACCAATGGAGGCACAGTGTGCTGATGACTCTGGTCTCCAAAAGTGCCACCAAGTTGAAACGGTTTCACCGCAGAAATCAGGGGCCACCTCATCATTGTAGCGTCAGCCATTTTGCTGCAATGAGGGAGCGACCCATCATTGCTGGGCGGAGCGTTGCCTATTGTAATATTGTTTGTGGCGTGGCGGCAAGCCACCACCATGTTCTGAAACAATATTACCCCTCTGCCAAGGGTGCCAATACCCCTCGTATCATGTGCCCTAGAAAGTTATTTTTTGCCAGCAGAGGCCCAATCCCCATTGACTTCACCATCCCCAGTGTAATTTGCTTCAGAGCTCCTCCAGTCGGCGCAAAGTTCCCCCACAAATATTGGGTTTGTGCGGGGTGCCCAATCCCCTCGGCTCTTGCCCACCCATGTGCTGATGGGGGTGCCCAATCCCCCATTAGCTACAGCCCCTCCCCAAAAAAAACACTCAGGTGGCACGCTGGGAGCCCACCCCAGCATGCCAAATGCCCCTGTAAAAAAAATAAAAATCTCGCAATGTTTTATTTATACTTTTCTGTAAAGCAGAAAATGGTCCCTCATGGTCTGTCCTGCTCCCTCCCCTAACCCGCACCCACCCTCTGCGCACCACCCCTTATCCCATACTTACCTCCGGAGCCCGGCGCGACGATCTTCCATGGACCGGGAACACGTCTGCACTTTTCAAAGCCGACCGCGAACTGAGGAAATTCCGGTAAGCTGTATAATGGCATAAATAGGGTTTTTTTCAACTTTGGTGCATATCTCAGGCATTTTGGGGAATTTTGGCACCAAATTTTCAACATGGGGTTATTCAACCCCCTCCTCATGAATTCAGCCACTGTCATGGTGTTATTCAGTCCCGAAAGGTGATTTTGTGGTCACTGCGTGGAATCACCTTTTGGGACAGATTAATGAAATAACAGTGGCAGTGTTCATGAGGTAGGCTCTCAAAAAGTCTGTTGCAAATTTGATGGGAAAAATCCAAAAAATGACTGTTTTACGAGTGTGCATTGCACAGTTGCTATGCGCTCATAACTATTGAATCTGCAAAGATTTTCCTCCAGATTTTCAACATTGCCATTTTCTGCACCTCCTTGTGAACAGTACAGCTGTCATTTTTCATATCCTGGCCAAAATGTGTTTTCGCACTTCCGGCGCAGAATAGCGCGGTCACTATGAGAAATCAGTGTTCAGGACACATTAAGAAAATCACAGTGACACTATTCATGAGCAGAGGTCCTAAAATGCCTATGTTGAAAATTTTGTGACAAAAGTCCATAAAATGAGTGTGTTATGAGCGTGCGTTGCGCAGTTTCCACTCATGCGCGTAACTTTGCAAACTTGTTATATTTTTCACTCCAGATTTTCAACACTGGCATTTTTCTACACTTCCTTATGAACAGTACAGCTGTCATTTTTCACATCCTGGCCAAAATGTGTTTTTGTACTTCCGGCGCAGAATAGTGTGCTCGCTGTGGGAAATCAGTGTTTGGGACAAATTAAGAAAATCACAGTGTCACTGTTCATGAGCAGAGGCCCTAAAATGCCTATGTTGAAAATTTGGTGATGAAAGTCCATAAAATGATTGTGTTATGCGCATGCATTGCACAGTTTCCACGTATGCTCGTAAGTGCAAGCATTTTACTATTCCCACTACAGATTTTCAACATTGCCATCTCTTTGCACCTCCCTATGGATGGTGCAGCTGTCATTCTTCATATCCTGCCCAATCTGTGTTTTCGTACATGTGGCACAGAATGGCACAGTCACTGTTGGAACTCAAAGTTTGGGACACATTGACAAAATCACACTGCCACTCTTCATGAGAAGGGGTCCCAAATGCTTTCATGATGTGGGGATCACAAAAAGGTCATGTTGAAAATTTGTAGTGCAAATATTAACAAACGAGTGGGGCATTAGGGTTTCTAACCATAACGTCCCACCCTGTACAGACTGACAGGCATCAGGGTGTGCCTTTGGATTGCCGACTTTACTACTGATGCCATCCCACCCCCACCCCTCACCCAATGATAGGCATCGAGGTGTACCTTGGACTCTTTGGCCCCAGAGTTCACCTCATTCTCCTATGCTGCACCCATTTCAGTGCATGTCCTTATGGAATGGGGTAACTGTAAAGCCAAACACCCCAAGACACACCTCAACACTTGTCAGTGTCTGCAGAATAGGGTGAGGTGACATAGCATGAACATCATGTGCGACGACCCAAACCCTTGCCCTAATGCCTGTCCATCTCTACAGGATGGAGGTGGGGTTGGCGTGATGTTCAGTACTTCACTGCCATTCCTATTCTGCATCTGTATAACTCCTGCATTTCCAGTGCTAATACCAGCAAACAAAAATTCGGCATTGACAAATGCTTGTTATATATTGGGATAACCGTAGCTTTTCTCCAACTAGATATAAGGGGCCAGATATTTTCTATGTTTTCCACTGGGTGCAAGCCGTTTGCACAGGCTTAGTGCCGAGTTAGAGCAGGTACACTATATTAAAAAGGGCAAATAGCATGCACAAACTGCATTAGCGCCAGGCAAAAGTATAATGTATGCAATGGGAAAACTGAGGGGGCGTGTCAGCGCAATGCTATATTCAGCGAATAGCACTACGTAAAGTGGTTTTGCGTGACTTATCATGACACTTTGCATGGTGCAAATTTCCACCCAAGAAAAGGTAGTCTTAACTCTGGGCAAACCAGCTTTCTATGACTTTGTGACTTTGAATGGCATTAACGTGGCTTTTGCGTGGCTTTGCACAACCCTAACCAATAAGTATGACACATAGAAAATGCCAGACATAAAGGAAACATGCTGCTCACTGATGGCATCACAATGATGCCATCATCTGCTACCAGCCCCAGCCATGCCAGGCAATAAGTGGTGTCCTGCTCCCAGTGGACACCATGGCAGTGCGGCCATACAGCACACACCTGAAGACCACCCTTCTGTGGACACCAACAGATGCCAGCACACACATGCAGCATTGTGGGCCTGGAGGGTGTTGGGGGAGGGTGTACAAGTGGCCAGGCTGCACCACAGACTGGGTGTGGCCATAAGGTGCGACACATCACACAGTGCACATGGGCCAGTGTTGGGAATACCCCAACACCAGTGTGCCTGTCTGATAGTATGTGCCCCCCACAGACACCACAGCACATACAGACAGCCATGTATATGTCACTGTGAGCATCCCATGCCAGTGATGCAGCATCTGTGGATCACACAACAGCAAAACAGTAATGTCCACTGTCAGTAAACACCTGCAAGTTGAGCATGTCACTCTGTACAGTGCACTGGTTATCATTGCCCTACACACCATAGGCATTGCTGTGTCCCTCACACTACTGTCCCCCTTGCTACTGTAATGTCTGCTGGATACTGTAGCATGACCTACAGTTTGACAGTTGCATGCAGCACCACCACCTGTGCCAGTGCTGTGTAGTCCCCTGGGACACAATATGCTCTGCTGTACTGTACATATGTAGCCTGCAGCTACCACCATGCACTCCTGGACAGACCTGCAAGTGGAGCTGTGGCAGACCCAGCTAGCCCCTGTACTTCCAGACTGACCTACAGGTAGAGCTGTGGGACCCTGCAGTAACGCTGGGCAAACTGCATGCAAATCAGGGCATAATGAGATGCTAATCTGGTTGTTTGCCCACAGACTACCTAAGTAGGCTAATTTGTATGTCACTTTTGAATATAGCAAAGTTTAGCCCCAGGCAAACGTGATTGTGCCGGGTAAATGGCTTAGCTCCATGCTAAACCTGCGCAAGTGTGTTAGCGCCACGCAAACATTTCAGAAATATTGTACATTTTTGCACAATGTAACTTCGCATGCACTGCTGCTTGCAGCTTTACTAAGTCCACGCCTTTGCTGGCACACACATTGACCACATAGTTCACCCCTACCTACCTTCACATCACTGTAGACTTGGCTGCTGTTGTGGTGTGCACTTCCTGGTTGCTATATTCAGAGCTGTCTTATTCCTCGGCTATGTTTGCACTGCACTCCCAGCCCAGTTTGCCTGGCTTCCTTAGCATGCTGCATTCAGCAGGTTTAGCACAGGGGCTATTCCTTTTGAATATAGTGGGCTATTCGGTATGGGCTAATTTAACATGCCAGGCAGTGCTAACTTAGTCCCTAGGCAAAGTTTTGAATATCTGGTTCAACTTCTCAATTATCTAAGGAAACGTGGAATATTCTAGATACCGGTCCAGCCAATTCATCTGATAGTTCTTTAAGTATTCTTGGATGAAGGTCATCTGGGCCAGGTGATTTATTTGGTTTAATACTTTTAATCTTGTTTTAATATTTTCAACATCAGTCATTATTCTCATGCATTTACTACCCTTGTCCACGCAATACTTTCCCTGTTGCTGTTTTCACAGATGCTGTTTTCACCACGCGGTTTTGTGTTGCGCTATTAACGTTGTGCTATTTTAACTGGATGCCGTTTCAGTATGGGCTTGTTGTCCTTAGGTCTGAACCATGTACAGAAGTAATTGTTCAACATTTGTGCCATTTGTTTGCCATCTGCCACTGTGTTTCCATTGTCATCCACTAGTGTTCCCACTTGTTGCTAACTGCTGCTTTTATAATTAACATAACTATAAAAGGATTTATCGTTGTCTTTAACCTTGCTTGCTAGATGATCTTCATGTTCTCTTGTTGCCCTCCTTGTGTATTTTTTACATTCTTTGGTTTTGTCCCTATAATCCTCCTAAGCTGCTCTAGTATTAACTTTATGAGCCTTTCTGTGTGCTGTTTTTTCTTTGTCTAATCCAATTAACAGAAGCACTCTTGATGGGGGGTCGATCCCAGTCCTTTCACAGAAGAAAGGGTTCTGCAAGAACTCCTAAAACTGAAGGTGGACAAAGCAATGGGTCCTGATGGAATTCATCCCAGAATTCTAAAAGAATTAAGGGAGGAACTAGTGAAACCACTGGCTACTCTTTTAATAAATCATGGGAGGATGGTGTGGTACCTGAGGACTGGAGGAAGGCGGATGTGATTCCCCTTCACAAAGTGGGACCAAGACAGAGGCAGAAAACTACAGACCTGTCAGTCTGACCTCTGTGGTAGGGAAAGTGATGGAGTCACTCTGAAGGAAAGAATAGTTGAGTACCTAGAGGCCAGTAGAGCACAGGACCCAAGCAGCATGGGTTCACAGCGGAAGGTCATGTCAAACAAATCTAATAGATTTCTTTGACTGGGTGACCAAAGTAGTAGACCAGGGAGGGGCTGTGGACATGGCCTACCTAGACTTTAGCAAGGCATTTGACACAGTCCCACACAAAGATTAATAGTCAAATTAACCAGCCTGGGAGGGTCCCAGGGTGGTAGCCTGGGTAAAACATTGCTGCACAACAGGACACAGAAGGTAATTGTAAATGGAGTCCACTTGAAGAAAGAGGGGTTACTAGTGGGCACCGTAGGGTTCAGTATTGGGTCCAGTCCTTTTAATGTCTTCATCAGTGACATTGCAGAGGGACTGGAAGGAAAAGTATGCCTTTTGCAGATGACACAAAGATGTGCAACAGGGTTGATACACAAGGAGGCGGAAAGGATGAAAAGGGACTTGGCAAGGTTGGAGGAATGGTCAGAAGTATGGCAGCTAGGATTCAATGCAAAGAAGTGCAAAATAATGCAGCTGGAAACAAGAACCCAGGGAAGAATACACAATGGGTGGAGGTAGTAACAACAACAAAAAAGGAAAGGACCTGGGGGTAATCATATCAGATGACCTTAAGGTTAGCAGCAATGTGAGAAGGCAGTAGGGAGGGCTGGGGGTATACTGGATGTATAGGAGAGGCATCAGCAGCAGAAAACAGGAAGTTGTTATCCCCCTGTACAGACAGTTTGTGAGACTCCATCTGGAGTACTGTGTCCAGTTCTGGAGACCCCATCTCCACAAGAACATAGACAGGATAGAGGCAGTCCAGAGGAGGGCAACTAAAATGGTGCAGGGTCTGCAAGAGAAGCCGATGAGGAGAGACTAAAGGAGCTTAATATGTATACCCTTGAGGAAAGAAGGGAGAGGGGGACATGATAGAAACTTTTAAGTACCTCAGTGGAATCAACAAAGTCCAAGAGGGTAGCATCTTTCAGAAAAGAGACTTGCAAGAACAAGGGACACAATTTAAAGATAGAAGGAGGCGGTTCCAGGGGCAATGTAGAAGTATTATTTCACAGAGAGGTAGTGGATGCATGGAACAGCCTTCCTGAGGAGGTTGTGGGGTCTAAAACTGTGGGAGAATTCAAGAATGTATGGGACAGACATAAGGCAATTCTTGTGGGGGGTAGGAAGAAATAGGCTGTTGGTTTACTAGAATCTACGGCCTATCCTGTAGGTAGGGAAATGGGCAGACTAGATGGGCCTAGCGGTCCTTATCTGCTGTCAAAGTCTATGTTTCTATGTTTCTAACCATCCAGGTATCCCCAAGTATTCTCCCTTTGTTATTATATTTTGGCTTTTCTGGGACATCCGTAGCTATGAGTTCATTTAATTTGAATTTTAGTTCATCCTACATTTCGTAGAGAGATTTATTCTCAAACATCAACTCCCAATCCCATGCTCTTAATGCTACGTGCATCTTGTCAAAATCTGCCAGGTTAAAACATTTCATTTTAGTGCTTCCACCTATTTTGCAGTTCATTCCTAACATGTTAAACATAATTACCTTATGTTTGCCACTGCTTAGTGGTTATTGTATCTTGCAGTTGCCAGTTTGATCCTGTAAGTTACTTAGAACCTGATCTAAAATATGTTGTCCCTTTATTCCGGATTTAACAAACTGTTCCAAACCTAATGTATTTATTATATGCACAAAGTCTCTTTCCAACGATGCCCCACCTTCTTTAGAATTCCAATTTATACTGGGCATATTAAAATCCCCCATAAGAACAATCCAGTCATCTAAGCCAAGACTGTTTAAAAAAATCCAACATCTTAATATTCAGTTCACTACTTTGCGAGGGTAACCCATAAACTAATCCTAGATTTTTTTTTTCCTTTTTCCAGAATAATTTTCAGCTAAAGTTGCTCCAGTTCACTTTCTTCCTCTTGTTCAATCAACTCCGTTGTTATGTCTTCTGAAACATATATTGCCAGCCCCTTTCCCTTTCTGTCCCCACTGAACAGTGTGTAGCCCTTAATACTTCTGTCCCACATATCGTCCTCTATCCACCATGTCTACACGATAGCACAAAAATAAACCTCTTCTTTCTTTAAAGGAGTAGTCCACCCACAATTTGTGAAAACATATGTTGTGCAGAGTGTTTTGATTTATATGTGAAGTCCTAGTGTGTCCTTCCCTCTGTCTGCTATTAGGAGTTTTTTCTAAATTAGCATGCTAGCTTTATGGTAGTTCTACGACCCCCTGGTGATCTCCATCTGAGACAGCTTAATTGCATTCCTTGTTCCCACAATGCATTCTGTCTCATGTGACAGTGACATAGCAGAGACTCAACATTCAGCACACACATGCCAAAAAAACTAAATACCTTGGAAACTTTACAAGCTGCACCAAAATGACCAGCAGCGCAGTTCTTCAGGACAATAAGACCTTTATGTTGAAGGTAGTCACTAAGCTGAACTCTATAGATTTTAAAATATAGCCATCTCTACTGCTGTGAACTGATTGTAAAGCAATTCTTTCTGCTACATCACTGTCACATGAGGCAGGGTGCATTGTAGGACAATGGAATACAATTAAACTGTCTCAGATGGAGATCACCAGGGGTCGTAAAACTACCATAAAGCTAGCAGGCTAATTTAGAAAAAAAATAGCAGACAGAGGGAAGGACAGACTAGAACTTAACATACAAATCAAAACACTCTGCACAACATATGTTTTTTGCAAATTTTGGGTGGACTACTCCTTTAACATTTGCTCTAGCTCTTCCTATTTTTTTAACCAGGCTCCTGCATTTGTTAACAAACTTTCCAGTCTTTAATTTTTCTTATCTTTCCTAAATCCTTTTGTATGAATCATTTTATTTAGTTGTTTATATTTGATTCTTACTGCATTCTTTCTCACAGAGTTCCTCCTCCTGTCTGGTTGCACTAGTAATATGCAGTGAATAACCGTGGTCGTGTGACCTTGAAGCCCAATGGCCAATATTAGGCTTTAAATAAATTATGGTGACTTAAAAATATTTAGATGTCAAATCTGAGATTTGCGAGACTAAACATAGTCATTTTCCTGAAATGTCAAGTTGATATACAAGTATCTAGTCAGAAGTAGGAGCATTTTGACACATTTTGTATTTTGAAATTAGCAGTAGTATAATTTTGTTTTATTCCCTGTTATTATTTTCATTTTGCTGTTATGTTCTTCTCACAACCCCCCCCCCCATTTCTTTCTGTGTTCCTAGATTCACTGCATAGATTTACTATTTGAAAGTATGAATTGGGTGATGTACCTTGAGTAAGATGGTTTAAATAGATTGGGTGAACTTACAAGGCACACATCCCTTGATGAAATACTGGGGCATGCCGAGTCCTCAGGTAGTCATGAAATAAATTGTTTTGCAGCGTGGCAATCTAGCCTTCATGTATTATTGGTGGTCTCCAACGTGCATGCTTTGCTTTCATTGTATCTGGAGCTGGCCACCTCCTTCTTGCACAGCCTGTCCTTCTGGATGCGTTGATTTTGTTTTTTCTCCCCATGTGTTTATGCCATTCATCCATACATGGTGCATTCAGCTCATTTCATTTAACAATTAAGAGACTTTTATAATTCAATTTTTTATGCATTATTATACAGAATAGTGGGACATACAAACCATACAAATATTTATAACATAGACAAGAGTTCAATACTATACTATACAATCATTTTGGGTTCAGTGCCCACATCTGGCACTTGGGTTAATATCCCAGTATTGACACTGCAGTGCAGCATGAGAGAGGTGCTGCACTTCTGAGGTGCCGTCTTTCCGATGAGACATTAAACCGAGGTCCCATCTGCCTGGATTGGTGGTAGTTCAGGTGGATGTTAAAGATCCCACGGCACTTCTCGAAAAGAGTAGGGGAATTTCCCCAGTGTCCTGGCCAAATTTCCCTCATTCACTAAAAATACCACCAACAGCTTAATCTGGTTCAATGTCAGTTGTCATTCATCCGTATCCCCCTCCCCCGGGTCGTGCCTGAAAATAGGCAGGATTTGTCTAGTGCACTTACCCGGTCAACAAAAACTAAATAAAAAAAAAAATAAATAAAATCATCGCAACCATTCTAAATATACTTTGCATTGTTTAAAAATAATTATGCATCAAAAGACATATGACAATTTAGAAGAAACTATCACTGGGGAAACTTTGTGCCTTCTGTAATTCGTTACTTGTCAGAGGCTTAGCCTTGTAGTAGTAAATAGTGTAGTATGCCTCCTTTCATGAAACTGGCCAGTTGTATTCTACATACTTGCTGATACCTTTTCAAATTGTAATGAACTGAGGGTGGGATATTCAAAAGGGTTGCGCTATGCGCAATAGGGTTGCGCCAGCGCAAGACCGAAAATGCACCATTCTGCAATATTCAGCAGGAGACAGTTGCGCCACTGAAAACATGCTGAGCAACAGCGCAATGCAAATGAAGGTATGTGCAACCGAAGGGGGTGGAACCATGCATAAAGTATGCAATGCGATATTCAAAGGCTTGTGCAATGCACAACAGTGGATCAGGCGGAAGTTGCGCCACGGCGGAAATTAGCCAAAATAAAAAGGCTCAAGGAAGGGGCGCAAGAACGCGACAGGGAATGCACATGAGGGAGCCAGACAGAGCAGGCCACAGCAGCAATTAGTGCAGGCCAGGGAGTAGTGAGGACAGAATAGGGGCAGCTGAAGGTGTGTGGGGCCACAGAGTGCAGAGGCCAGTAGGTGTACCCGGTGCAGTGGAGGTAGCAGTCAGGACAGCGGGGGAACAGATCAGCAACAGCCGGGGGGCACAAGCCAGGGATGGACAGTGCCAGCTTCACATGGAAGCTGTAATGAGGGGTGAGAAGCATGCTGCAGGGGGATGTGGCCGTGGAAGGGCCCGTCGGCGGTACGCCCCCAACAGGCAGTACCGTGCCCACATCAGCTTTGAGCTGTATTCAGACATAGAGATTGTGGGTCGGTACTGCCTGAACAGGGTAATACTGAGGCGGCTCTGTGAGCTGTGCAGTGATGTGATGCAGGCATCCTCACAACAGAGTCACGCTCTGTCAGTGGAGACGAAGGTAACAGCCAGCGTGTGCTTGCTCGCCACGGATACCTTCCAGAGGCCAACAGGGGACACCACAGGCATAACACAGTCGGCCACATCATGCATCCTCACCCAATTCCTCAGTGCACTGCTGCCACATGCTGCGGAGTACATCCATTTCCCCAGCACCGCGGCAGAGCGTACAGCAAACATACAGGATTTCCACAGGGTAGCACGTATGCTTGGCATGCTAGGGGCGATAGACTGCACCCATGTGGCCATTCGCACACCACCTGGCCCTGATGGGGCCACATATCGCAATCGGAAGGGGTTCTCCAGTGTCAACTGCCAGGTGGTGTGTGATGCCAGTGGGCGCCATCATCAATGTCTGTGCCACGCACCCTGGTGGAGCACACAATTCATTCATATGGTACCAGTCTGCACTGTGCCATCGATTCAAGAGTGGGGACATCCCCACAGGACATCTAGTGGGTGAGTATGCATGTAGGATTGGCAAAGTGGGGGGCAAGGGTGGGTAAGCCACAGGTGCCATGGGAGTGGCACACAGGGCTAGGGGCAATATGGGCCTGAACATGACACTAACCTCCACTATCTCCACACAGGTGACAGTGGATACCCACTCCGTCCCTGGCTGCTCACACCCTACTGGCACCCCATGACCCCATCACAGCAACGCTTCAATGAGGCACATGCCGCCACACGCAACATCATCGAGCGGGTGTTTGGGATGCTGAAGGCACGCTTCCGATGCCTAGACACCTCCGGGCGGTGCCCTACAGTACAGCCCCTCAAAGGCCTGTGGGATATTCCTGGCCTGTTGTATCCTGCACAACATGGCCAAAGACTGTGGGATAGCCTTACAGGTCGAGGAGGGGGACAGTGATGGGGATGCTGGTGATGCTGGTGATGATGGGGATGAGCAGCCCCCCCTTGGACGGGCGTGACACCCAACTGATCCGGCTGGCCCAGCTGCACCGGGACACCATCACAGAGGAGCACTTTGCACAACACAGGTAAGTCATGGGGCCATGTGCAACCAACACTGTCCAGGGCGCAACCCACATACACACAGGGTAACACACCAGGGGTGCATGATGGTGAGGGGAGTGGAAGGGTACAGGAGCACAAACACACAACCAGGGAGGGGTGAACAGTCACACGCCACATCGACAGACACACACACACACACCAGGCACAAAGTGCACAGGGGCAGGTGCACAGCAGAGCAGAAACAGACATGTGAAACACACTCGTCCACAGGCCACCTCCACCACCTGTACTGTCCATGTACGTGTGTCAGATGCTGGGCACCCTTGCACCTTGGTGTACAGTGCAATGCAGGCATCATCATGCACACGCACCTGTGGACAGCAGTCGGGAGGGTGTGCAGGTGGTCCATGTGTCAGCGTGTTAGGCAGTGCCACCATAACACACATTGCACACAGGGCAGCACCAGACAGGGCCCGCACTGGGAGACAGGTCAGTCATGTGGCACTGTGCCACGGCCACCTCAGATGCGTGGGCGGCCCCACCGAGACCCAGCAGCACTGGCAGGCTGAGCATGGGCCACTTGGGGTGGCACCGATGGATCACCAGGGGTCCCACTGCACAAGCGCAGACCTTGTCCGCACAGAGGTCTGCAGCATAGCGAACATACCTGCACCAGGGTGCTCGGGATGCCCACAGCTGAACCCGTGTCGACAGGCTGGGTGTCGCACCGGCATGCCGGGAACGGGAGGGATAGCGATTGCACGGGTGTGCGCGGCACAGTGGCACCTGACTGTGTGCCCAATGCGGCCACGACAGCGACCAATGCCTGAGTCTGCCTGTCAATGGTGGTGGTCACATCCATCCGCAATTGGCCAATCCCTGCAAGGATCCTCCCATTGTCCCTGCTGTGCTGCTCCACAGCCACACACAGTGCCTTCACAGACATTGCAACGTGCATCTGCTGCTGTACTGATGCCCGCAGCAGGTGGGTGTGCTCGTCAATCGGGTCGTCTGCCACATCGGCAACCTTTCCCTCAGGGTATGGAAGGGCCTGATGTTCATCACCCCTTGAGGGTGGGCGTTGCTCACCAGGACCAGGTATGGGCAAGTCAACAGGCGATATACATACACCACCGCTGAACCCTGTACCCCCAGACCCGGTGGGTGACTGCTGCTGCTGCCCCTCCACCTGCTGTGGCCGCAACAGTACCAGTGACCTGTACAGCCACCGGTGCTGCTCCACCGGTGCTGACAGCACAACCTGGGACTGTGCTGACATGCTGGCACACACGTTGGAACCAGCTAGGTCCATGGGCGTGAGCTGTCCTGCTGTGTGTCCATTATGTGACACTCAATGCCCATAGTGGTCGTTGCATCATAAATGGTGCAGGTTCGTGCCACAGCCACAGCATGCTGGCATGCTTGCATGCCAGACCACTGAGACACAGGAAGGGCACTCCCCACACCTGTCTCACCGACATCGGAGATGGCAGCCAGGCGTACACACTGGTGCAAATCACGTCGGCTACCAGCGGAGGTGGATGGACCCTCCTCCAACTCCGGCTGGATGTCCACAGTGGACGGGCCCTCCACCATTGTCCCCTGCAGATGCACAGGATCTGTAACAGAAAGTGAGAACATGTTAGTGCATGTGATCTACCTTCCCCCCCGACCATGTCATACCATGCAATGATGGGCTACCACCTGTCTGGAAGCCACCTCCTGGAATGCCCTTGATAGCACTGCGCTGCATGGATGCAGCAAGACAGTACTCCGCCGGGGTCAGCTGCACCACCTCCGGCTGGCCCCTGCCTGTAGCAGTGCATGCCGCCCTGAGGGCTGCCACCTTCTCCTTCACCCTCCTCCTGTCGGTCCCCATCTTCTTTTTACATTCCTGCACAGAGCGCTGGTGGCTTCCGTGCAGGTTTACGGCACGAGCCATCCCCTCCCATGCAGCAGCATGGGCCTGAGGGGTGCCCTGCCATCCACTGAGTAGTGGCTCTTCCTCCAGGTAGGCCTCGAAGAGTGCCTCTGTCTCCGCTTTCATGAAGTTGGGCCTCCTCTTCCGCCCACCATCATCCTCCTCACTCACTCCTGGCTCGGCCATGTCACAGTCTGTATGGGTGAAAGTGGACACCTGTGACTGTGCAGTATACAGCAATACCCTAAGACCATAGTCCAGAACATCACACAGCATGCAACTCACCTATCACCTGCAGTAACCGAATATGGCCACTGCAGATCAATGTCGCACATTTATAGCGCAATGCATGCAAATTAGGAGTGGAGCAAGTTTAAAGAGATGCAAATCGCGCCGCTGCGCCATTGAATGGCTGATCAGATGATTTGCATATGACGGCTGAATATCGCGCTGTTGCACTTTGTGCAATATGGTTGAGTCAGCTGAGCCAATGGCACAGTTCTGTGACTGCGTAGTACACCGCACTGCGCATGCCCAGGTAGCTTACGCAGGCGTTTGCCGTGTTGATGACGTGCTGTGCGTGATCGGCAATTCAGGACACGGCCACCATTGTGCCAGTGGCGCTACAGCGCTGGTCACCACATGGCGCTGTGGCACAACTGTGCAGTAGTCCACTGTGGCAATGGCACGCAGGCGACTGATCGCGCTGGACGTGTAGACGTCCGATGGTGCTGTGCGTGGCCTTGGCGCCAGAAACCATGACCTTGTGTCCGACCTTTGCCCCTTGGCGCTTGTACGATGGCATGTCTGGTAGTTTATTGGCGCTGTTCAGTAACAGCGCGATAGGGACCGATGGCGCTTAGATGAAACAGCTGCCGATAGAGACTGACGGAGTTGTATTGCACAACATTTTCACTTGGGGTTGCCGCGATGCGGAGCACCATATTGCCTACTATATACCTGCAGGGATGGCACGCAGGAGAGCTCCACGGTGGAGTGCTTTGGAGGTGGCCAACCTGGTGGTTGTGGTGGAGCCTCACCATGGGCCACTGTTTGGGGAGGAACCCCTGAATGTGGCCCTCACCCATGTGTGGCAGCAGGTGGCCACTGATCTTGAGCAGGCCACTGGGCAGTGGAGAACACCGGAGCAGTGCAGGCACCGGTACAGTGACCTGCGCAGGAGGGAGCGGGCACTGCTGGCGTGTCTAAGGTCACGTGCCAGGAGGGGTGTGGTGCCTAGGCCAGGTGGGTGAGCCGTCTATGCACCTGTATTGACCGCATGGGTAACACTGTGTATTGTGACCAGCACATGGGGGAGGGTTGGTCTATGGTTGGCTGTGACGGTGTTTGCAGGGTGTGATGTATGGGTCTGGCTGTGTGGGCAGGCACACTCATTGGGGCAGGGGGCTGTCTGCTTTGGGATTTCACTGATGTGTTTCTCAACTTTTGTTTCCCACAGGCATGGAGGAGCAGAGGCGGGCCCGGGATGAGGCTCGGAGAGGGGTTGCAGAGGTGGCTGGCCGAGGTGGTGGCAGTGTTGGGCCACAGCAGCAGCAGCAGCAGTGGCGGCTTGATGAGGGTGAGTGTCATTACATCATGGATGCTATTGCATTCTGTGGGGGGGGGCAGGGCATAGCCACCATCCATGGAGAACACTGCCATGCACGCAACGTGTGACAGTCAGCACTGTCCAGTGGTATGTCTGTGAGTGCATCACTGGTGGTCCATGCATGCACTGGGCACATGGCTGTGGCACTAACTTCCCACCACGTAGCCATGTCACTGTACAGCCTTAGTTGTGCTGTGCTGGTCATGGGTGGGGTGTGTGTGCAGTGGCACACATGGCTGTTGCTGCCTGGTTGGGCTTGTGTTGTGCACGGTCACTGTGGGTGGGTGCAGTCCATCACAGGGGCGGGGCACTTGGCTGTATGCCATGCATGTTGGGTGGGCTTCAGGGTTGTGGACAGTCACAGCCATTGATTCTGTTCCCTTGTCCTAGGTGTCCAGGTCCTGTAGAGGATCGAGCAGGCTGTCCACCACCTGCTGGAAGTTTCAGTGGAGTCCCTGGGCATTCTGAGAGAGAGATGCACCAGAGGGGAGTGAGGCGACGGAGGAGGACATGGGACCAGAGGCAGCCTGATGCTGTGCAGCCTGGAGGGCAGTAGCTGCCCCACACCTACCCCCTTTACCCTTCCCTCACACCCTGCCTTCCCTCACCCAGTTCTTCACCCCTGCCCTTTACCCACCCCTACCTTGTACACATACCCCCATCCCTTTCTTGTATATAGCTGTATATAGTTGTGTGTTCCTGTTAATATTCTTTCTATAAATCTATTTTGCTATGAATACTGTGGTGGTCTCTGATTTGCAGCTGGCTATGGGTGCTCAGTTGCAGTGGTGTGCATGGCATCTGGGGTGGTATTGTCCTGGGATTGTGTGTGTGTGTGCGTGGGGAGGTGTCCCTGGTGTGGTAGTGGCTTTCAGCCGGTCTGGCCGTGTGCTGCCACACACTGATGTGTGCTCCTGGTGGGTCTGGCTTGTATGGTTCTGTGGTACACACGGTTGCATTGTGGCGAGGGGGCATGGGGATTCCTGCAGTGCCGGTCACAGTCACTGCTCATAGGTGGTGTCTTGGGGTACCACTGCAGGGTGTGCTGTGCACAGTGGGGTGCTGTTGTGCACTTGGGTTGTCCGCCCCCTTTGTGTGGCAGTCTCAGCCTGCCAGTGGGTGCACTGGGGCACCATGGCCCAGCTGTGCTTTGTTGGCTTGTCCCCATGGGCCGGTGGATATTCCGTCCCTCCACCAGTGATGCTGTGCTTCGGGTGTGGGGGTGTATTGTTTGTTCTGCAGTGTGTTCCTGTGCCCATCTGTGGCATGGGTGGTGGGCCCCTGCCTACCTCCCTGGTTGTGCAGTTCCATTGCTCTGCTGCTGGGGAGCTCTCTGCTTGCGCTATGGCACCTCTGGACTGCTCAGCTGGGCTGGCCTTGTTGCGCTATAGTGCATCATATCTGCTCAGCTTCCCCTTCCTGGTTGCGCTATGGCACAGGTTGTGCGATATTCAGACGTTGGCTGGTTGCGCAATTTGCCTTGCTCCATGTTTGAATATAGTGTCTATTGCGCATGTGCGTAATGGACTTGTGCTTGCTCCTGCTATTGCGCACATTTTGGGCGCAGTTTGAATATCTGGCCCTTAGTATATAACTATACCAATCAGGGCATGTCATTTTATTTGTGTTTTTCTGTTTTTTTTTAGGATGTTTTTTGGCACACATTGCCATCAGAAATACCCAGTATATTCACCCTTTTCATTTCAGATGGAACCTTTCCAGTTAAGCAAACCTCGGGACAGAAGACCCTGCCCACAAGCCCAGTCTCACACCAACCTTTTTTTTAATTATGCTCCACAGTGATCTTACTTTGGACATTCCCAGAATAATCCACACTTGTTCATTTCTGTCTGAGTAGAACAGTGGCTCAGTCTGTATAATATGTGTGGCTACAAAACCAATGTTATACAAGCATTTGTCAATGCCGAATGTTCGCTTGCAGGTATTTGCAGTGGTATTTGGCACTTGGACATGGCTTAAAAAAATCAGTGACAAAGAAGTACAAGAATTTGTCAATGCCAAATGTTGCTTGCTTCTATGTGCTGTTTAGGTATCTGGAAGTCATTGGAGTGCAAATATTGAAAATTCGCTAACTTACGAGCATGCGTAGGAACTGCGCAATGCACGCTTGTAAAACAGTCATTTTTAGAAATTTTGCACCAAATTTTCAACATAGCCATTTTAAGTCCTCTGCTCATGAACAGTGTCACTGTGATTTTCTTAATGTGTCCCATACACTGAGTTTGCACACCAACTGCGCCATTGTGCGCTACATGAGCCGAAACACGTTTTGGGTGAGATGTGAAAAATGACAGCTGTACTGCTCATAAGAAGGTGTGGTAAAATGGCAATGTTGAAAATCTGGATTGAAAATATTGAAAATTCGAAAACTTACAAGCGTGCGTAGGAACTGCGCAACGCACGCTCGTAAAACAGTCCTTTTTTGGAATTATTTAACCAAATTTTCAACATAGCCATTTTAAGACCTCTGCTAATGAACAGTGTCACTGTGATTTTCTTAATGTGTCCCATATGTTGATTTCGCACACCGACTGCGCCATTGTGCGCTACATGGGCCGAAACACATTTTGGGCAGGATGTGAAAAATGACAGCTGTACTGCTCATAAGGAGGTGTGGGTAAAATGGCAATGTTGAAAATCTGGAGGAAAATATTGAAAATTCGCAAACATACGAAAGCGCGTATAGAACTGCGCAACGACGTCAGAAAAACAGTCATTTTAGGAATTTGTCACCAAATTTTCAACATAGCCATTTTAAGACCTCTGCTCATGAACAGTGTCACTGTGATTTTCTTAATGTGTCCCATACATTGATTTCGCACACCGACCGTGCCATTGTGCACTACATGGGCAGAAACACGTTTTAGGCAGGATGTGAAAAATGACAGCTATACTGCTCATAAGGGGTGTGGTAAAATGGCAATGTTGAAAATCTGAGTGAAAATATTGAAAATTCGCAACTTACGTAACCTCACGAGGAACTGTGCAACGACGCCGAGCAAATAAACATGATTTCAGCACTGCCATGGTTTTTAGACCTTCCTCAATGATAAATGTTAACATAGCAAGAGTTCGCCTGAAGGGTGATTTTACGCAGTGATCAGAAATCACCTTCGGGCCCGAATAACGCCATGACAGTGACATCATTCATGAGGAGAGGGGTCCCAAAACCCCATGTTGAAAATTTGTGCAAAAATTCCAAAAATGCCTGAGATATGCAATAGTTGAAACCCCCTATCTAGCCTATTATACAGCTTACCGCATTTCCTCAGTTCGCGGTCGGCTTTTGAGGAGTGCAGACATGTTCCCGGTCCACCCAAGATCTGGCCACAGTCTGGAGGTAAGTATGGGGTGAGGGGGGTGGGGAGGCAGGGTGCGCAGGGTGGTGGGTTGTGGGGCGGGGGACTGCGATGGGACCGTTTTTCATTTACAGTTTTTTTTCCTACAGTTGATGACACAGGACGTTTGCCACTGGGGTGGGCTCCCAGCATGGCAGAAGGATGGCTGGGGGCGTGGAGCCAGCGGGATTGGGCACCCAAGTCGGCAGAGACAGCGGACATTTGCCACGCTGGGGTGGGCTCCTAGCGTGGCAGAAGGATGGCTGGGGGGGGCCGTGGAGCCAATGGGGGATTGGGCACCCCCGTCGGCAGACGACGCGGGACATTTGCCACGCTGGGGTGGGCTCCCAGCATGGCAGCAAAGATTTGGGGGGGCAGCGTGACGCGGTGCAAGCACACAGTGGTGGTTTTCTTTGAAGAGAAGACCACCACTGTCATACACAGCACCGCGTCCGATTGGTGCAGGACTGCCACGCCTGCTCAATGGAGCAGGGGATTGCAGAGGAGGAGCACACCTCCAAAGTGTCCCATTCTCCCAAGACGTTCTTTGCGCATGCGGGCAAGCGAACGTAAAAAATGCTATCTCCACATATGCGTGATCAATTTTAGAACCTGGAATTTATCATGCATATGTTAGATAAACACTACCTGCCTGTCAGTCATTCCCCATTTCTGCCCGCCCACATATTTTACACTCAGTGGGGATCATGTATGATGCATTATTTATCTACACTCAAGCAGTTTCACCTTGGGCACATTACTCGTGGTTTACGCCACTTGTGAGTTTACATGGGATCAAACTGCTGTTGTGTAGGTAAATAATGTACCACACAAGTCCCCACTGCATATCCCCTATACCTCCAAGCATGAATATCCTAGAGTTGTAAGAAATATCTTGCCTCATCACTTTTGACAACAACTGTCCAAAAGTGCCATCACTTTTGAGCAAACAGTTCATGCTAGTTTCCATATATTCTAGAGGACTGGTGCACATGTTTTTTGTTTTTTTGTTTTACATTATGCTGGTCTTTTAAACTGGCTTTGTAGCCAGTCAGTTGGGTAGTAGCAATGCAGCTGCTCACAATGCTTGCTGCCTGGTTTCAAGAATGAGTCTGGGTCATTGGGTTGGCCCAGAGAAGGAGGATCAACCATCCCAGAGGATGCTCTACTCCTCCAGGGAGGAAAGGCTGCATCACCACTGTTCTTTTATCACTGCCTGTGGGAATACAGGTAGTGGTGGTGCAGTGGGTGGAAGTGACTGGGGGAGGGGCACTGCAGAACTTGTGATGGGGTTCAAGCATGCATCCCTGAGCCAGCATCCCCTCAAGATGGGTCTAGTAACAAGAGGCAACTTAGGGGTAAACCCGTCCATCCTGAATTATGATGGCCAGTGTGGCCAAAAAGCGATACACCCCCCCAAACCACATGGAGGAGCAAAAAAAAAGAGTTAAAAAACGGTGGCTGACAAATGGCCCAATAGGTAGTGCTGAATGCACTCATGCTTTTGACCTGGGTTCAGAAGCAAGTCTGGGAAACTGGTTGGCTGTCCCTGAAGGCTCTGGAGGTGCTGCTGTGCAGCAGTTTTCCCAGCCACGGAGGGAGGCCGGTGGGTTCCACCACTGTAGTGACCCCTGTGATGAGTCAAGAACCTTGCCTCTCCTGCAGGGGTCAGCTTGCCTGCCCTTTGGGGGTATGTTAGTCGCATACAAAGTCACACCAGACACTGTCCAATGTTGAGGAGGTGAGCAAGACAAGGGAGAACAAGCATTTGTCAATGCCAAATGTTCAGCACTTGCACTGCTGTTGTACTAGGTCTTACTTGTACACATTTTTACTATATATTTACCCAGGACAGAGCAGATGAGATGCAGTACTTCATTTTCAGTGGTGTCCTTCTTTTACACATTTTTAGATTGTATTTACCTAGGATAGGCCATAAGAGACACCAGCCAATTTTCAGTGGGCTCCCACATTTTGACTCCAAATTTCCAACAGTCTTTTTATGACCTGATGTTATGATTAAGACGGGTGGAATTTTTTAAATTCCATCCGTAAAGTGATTTCACAGTGTGACTGCAAAAACAAGTTTTGGAAGGGATTTGAAAAGTGACACCTGTCATGTTCAGAAGGTGGGGGTACATAAAGGATTTGTTCAACATCAGGGGCCAGAATCTGCAAAAATAAAGCTATGAGCAAACATTTTAACAATCCAACTTTTCTTCATAACTTAGTTGTGTTTCTACATTTTGACCCCACATTTTTAACACAGTTTTTTTATGACCACGCCTTCTGAATAAACCAGATGTCATTTATAAAATAGTGGCCGAAATGTCCTTTCGTGCCACAGGTGTGAAACACATTTTGGCAAGAATCTGAAAAAATGACAGCTGTCACATTCATGAGGTGAAGTGAAAAAATGGCTACGTTAAAAACTTGGGATGAAAGTATTGAAAATTACCAAAATTACGAGTGTGTGTGAATTCATTTCAATATACCCTTGTAACTTTGTTGTTTTTTAATATTTTTACCCCAACTTTTCAATATTGCCTTCTTATGACCCCACCTCATGAACAAGGGTAGAAAAAAATTCAAATCCTGCCCAAAAGGTGATTTCATGCCACAAGTGTGAAAACACATTTTGGCCAGGATTTGCAAAATGACAGCTGTCGCATTCATGAGGTGGTGTGAAAAAAATGGCTATGTTGAAAATTTGGGGTCAGAATATTGAAAATGACCAGTTACGAGCATGATTTGAAAAATGTCAATGTACGTTCATAACTTTGTTGTTTTTATGTTCGCTTGCGCGCATGCGCAAGGAACATTTTGCAACAGTATGAGTTTTGGAGGAGTATGACCCCTCTCCCCAATGCAGTGCTCAGTGTAGCAGGCGTGACCCTACAAGACCAATACATACCAAGCTGTGTATGACAGCAGTTCAGCTGTGTTAGTCTTCACTTCCAAGAAAAGGTCCGCTGCAATCAGCGGTGGTAGTGTGTATGCAATTTGCATACAACGTCAGTCAAATTGCTGTCATGCACAGCTCGGCATGAAACCCTCCCACTTCCTCCCTCTGCTAATGTCCTCCCCTTCCCTCCTTACTGTTCTGCCCAGCCCCCACCTTGTCTGCCGAGGGGTCTCAATCTCTCCTCGGCTCATGCGCCCCCAGCATATTGCAGGCCAACGGTGCCCAATCCCCGCTGGCTGCAGACCCCAAAATAAAAAACAAACAGTTGGCATGCTGGGAGCTCACCCCAACGTGCTCTTGCTCCCCCCCAACACACACACTGTATGGCCTGCAGGGGTGCTCAGTCCCCACCAGCTCCACTCCCCCGCCCCAACAAACACAAAGGTGGCACGCTGGGAGCCCACCCCAATGTACCAACAGCATCTGTTTTTTTTTCCAATTCCTGTGAAACAAGAAAACGGTCCCTCGGTGAGTCCCTCATCCCCCCGCCAACCTGCGCCCACCCTCTGCGCTCCCACGTCCCCACACCCCCCCCAACTAGGTGGCATGCTGGGAGCCCACCCCAGCATACCAAAGCATTTTTTTTTTAATTCCTGTAAACAAGAAAACAGTCCTTCGTGAGTCCTTGGCCCCCACCAACCTGCGTGTCACCCTCTGCGACCTAACTTTTCTACACACCCTCACCCATACTTACTCCGAGCCTGACGCGTGATCTTCGGTGGACCGAGAACACGTCTGCACTCTTCAAAGCCGACCACGAACTGAGGAAATGCCGGTAAGCTGTATAATGGCATAAACAGGGTTTTTCCGACTTAGGTGGATATCTCGGCCATTTTTTTGACTTTGGCACCAAATTTTCAACATTGGGTTCTTGACACCCCTTCTTATGAATTCAGTCACTGTCATGGCGTTATTCGGTCCCAAAAGATGATTTCGTGGTCACTGCGCGGAATCAGCTTTCAGGACTGATTAACAAAATGACAGTGTAGGTGTCCATGAGGTGGGCTCTCAAAAAGCCAATGTTGCAAATTTGGTGAAAAAATTCCAAAAAACGACTGTTTTATGAGCGAGTGTTGCGTAGTTTCCATGCACATTCGTAAGTTTGCGAATTTGTAATATTTTCACTCCAGATTTTCAACATAGGCATATTTCCACACCTACTTATGAACAGTGCAGCTGTCATTTTTCATATCCTGGCCAAAATATATTTTCGTGCTTCTGGCACAAAATAGCACGGTCGCTGTTGGAAATCAGGATTTGCTATAGAGTAAGACAATCACAGTGACACTGTTCATGAGCAGACATCCTAAAATGCCTATGTTGAAAATTTAGTGGCAAAAGTCCATAAAATGGCTGTGTTATGAGCGTGTATTGCGCAGTTTCCACGTGCACTCGTAACTTCCCGAATCTGTCATATTTTCACTTCAGATTTTCAACATGGGTATATTTCCACACCTCCTTATGAACAGTACAGCTGTCATTTTTCACATCCTGGCTGAAATGTGTTTTCACACTTTCGGCACAGAATAGCGCAGTTGCTGTGGGAAATCAGTGTTCGATACACATTAAGAAAATCATAGTGACAGTGTTCATGACCAGAGGTGACAAAATGCCTATGTTGAAAATTTGGTGAAATAATTCCACTGAATGACTGTGTTATAAGCATGGGTTGCACAGTTACTACGCAGGTTTCGCATTCCTGAGCACGCCCAGGGCGTTAGGGTTCCTAAGACAGACACTTAAGAAGTATGAGGATGAAATGTTGATCAGATGCAAGAAGAGTTGCAGAGAGGTACCCTGTAGTGCTATGGATGCTAAAGGGACATGGATACAATTGGGGGGGTGCATAAATGCCAAACACCAATGCAAATATCTGCAAGCGAACGTTTGGCATTGACAAATGCTTGTTTTAATATTTGCACCCAAAATTTTCAACATAGCCCTCTTATGACCCCACAAAAAGCCTTCTTATGACCCCACTTCATGAACAAGGGCTAAGAAAATGTTCAAATCCTGCCTGAAAGGTAAATTCATGCCACAAGAGTAAAAACACATTTTGGCCAGGATGTTAAAAATGACACCTGTCACATTCATGAGGTGGTGTGAACAAATTATTATGTTAAAAATTTCGGGTCAGAATATTCAAGATTAACAAAGTTATGAGCCTGCATTGAAATATTTCAATGTACACTCATAATTTTGCTGTTTTTTAATATTTTTACCCCAAATTTCCATCGATGGCAACAGACATCAATGGACGATTTTATTTTTTTACAGGATGTATAAAATCAAAAAGACTGCGAGGGGCAGTTTTCTTTATTTCAGGTACCTACCACTCGCAATTAGGTACCCCAGTGTTGGTGTTCTGTTTGGTGGTACCAGGGATGGGCTAACTGGTGTCACACAATGAAAACAGGCAGGGTGAGGAGGTACTAGTTGGCACCGGGGATTTAGCACCCCAGTGTCAGAAAAGTAGAAGTAAGAAGTGGGGTGGGGGTGTCCTGGGTGCTGAGTGGAAGGATCGGGTTGGTGGAGGGTAATGGTGGCAGTATGCTGGTGGACGCAACAGACATCGATGGACAGCCTGGCTGATTAATGTGACACAGTCAAGCCCCTTGCAGACTACCCTGCATTAGACCGATAGCAACACACTTCTTAAAATCCACTATCATACAAATATGTTTGCTTTATGCAAGCACAAGGGCGAACATAAAAAGAAGAAAAAACAGAGAAACAGAAACACAGATCTGTTAGCATAAAAGGACTGCTTGGCCCACCCAGTCTGCCCAGATGCTCCCTGCCTATTCTGTTTCCATGGACCCTAACTAGTCTCCAGTGACCATCCTCCCCTGCGTATTTACTAGTATTCCCCTGTACTATCCCATGCATGTTTAAAGCCCCCCTCACTGTTTTTGCCCCCATTACCTCCGGTGGTAGGCTGTTCCAGGTGTCCACCACTCTTTCAGTGAAGTAGTATTTCCTCAAGTCCCTCTTAAACTCCCCCCCCCAGCTTTGTTGCCAGCCCTCTTGTTCTGCTGCACCTTCGCCTTTGAAACAGGCTCTCCACCTGTACCCTGTTCACTCCCATGAGGTACTTGTAGGTCTCTATCATTTCTGCCCTCTCCCTTTTCTCCTCCAGGGTGTACATGTTGAATTTTTCAATTTCTCCTCATATGGTTTTTCAGGCAACCCTTTCATCATTTTAGCTGCCCTCCTCTGGGCTGTATCTACCCTGTCTCTAGAAACAGAATTTGACGGCAGATAAGGACCACTTGGCCCACCTAGTCTGCCCATTTCCCTACTTGATGGATAAGCTGCAGATTCTAGTTAATCAACAGCTTACTTCCTTCTACCCACCACTAGAATTGCCTTATGCCTGTCCCATGCGTTCTTGAATTCTTCCACTGTTCCTGACTCCACAACCTCCTCAGGAAGGCTGTTCCATGCATCCACAACCCTCTCTGTGAAAAAATACTTTCTAACATTACCTCTGAGCCATCCCCTCTATCTTTAAATTGTGCCCCTTGTTTTGCACATCTCTTCTTCTGAAAGATGCTACCCTCTTGTACTTTAATTCCCTTGAGATACTTGAAAGTTTCTGTCATGTCCCCCCTCTCCCTCCTTTCCTCAAGGGTATACATATTAAGCTGCTTTAGTCTCTCCTCGTATGTCTTCTGGTGCAGACCCAGCACCATTTTGGTTGCCTTCCTCTGAATAGCCTCTACTCTGTCTATGTCTTTGTGGAGGTGGGGTCTCCAGAATTGCAAGCAGTACTCCAGATGGGGTCTCACCAGCTGTCTGTATAGAGAGATAACAGCTTCCGGTTTTCTACCGTTGATGCCTCTCCCTATGCATCCCAGTATCCCCCCAGCCCTCCTTACTGCCTTCTCACATTGCTTGCCCTCTTTTAGTAGTAGTAGTAGTAAAAAAAATAATTTTTATACAGCATAGCAAAACTTTAGGTCAAAGACCTATTTTCAAAGTTGTTTTGTGTCAGGTGATCAAGTTACATATAGTATAACATACAAATACTCAAACTATATAAACAGCTAATAGACAATACTTAACATTAGGTCATCTGATATAATTACTCCTAGGTCTCCTTCAGTTTTTGTTGTTGTTATTAACTCACCCCCCGTTGCGTACTCTTCCCCTGGGTTTTTGTTTCCCAGATGCATTACCTTGCACTTCTTTGCTCTGAATCTGAGCTGCCACATATTTGACCATTCCTCCAACCTTGCCAAGTCCCTTTTCATCCTTTCCACCCCACCTTGTGTATCAACCCCGTTGCAGATCTTCGTGTCATCTGCAAAGAGACATACCTTTCCTTCCAGGTGCTCTCCAATGTCACTTATAAAGATATTAAAGAGGACCGGTCCCAGTACTGAACCCTGCAGTACCCCGCTAGTTACCCTCCTTTCTTCACTGTGGACTCCGTTTACTATTACCTTCTGCATCCTGTTGTCCAGTCATTTTTTTATCCAGGCTACCACTTTGGGACCCACTCCAAGGCTGGCTAACTTGTATATTAATCTTTTTGTGTGAGACTGTGTCAAATGCCTTGATAAAATCTAGGTAGGCCATATCCACAGCCCCTCCCTGTTCCACTACTTTGGTCACCCAGTCAAAGAAATCTATTAGGTTCGTCTGTCATGACCTTCCCGCTGTGAAACCATGCTGCCTTGTATCCTGTGCCCCACTGGCCTCTAGGTACTCAACAATTCTTTCCTTCAGAAGTGATTCCATCATTTTCCCTACCACTGAGGTCAAACTAACTAGTCTGTAGTTTCCTGCCTCTGCCCTGCTCCCACTTTTGTGAAGTGGAATCACATTTGCCCTCCTCCAGTCTTCAGGTACCACCCCATCCTCCTACAAATAAAATGATTTGTTAAAGAGAGTAGTCAGTGGTGTTACTAGTTCTACCCTTAGTTCTTTTAGAATTCTTGGGTGAATCCCATCAGGCCCCATTGCTTTGTCCACCCTGAGTTTCAAGAGTTCTTTCAGAACCCTTTCTTCTATGAATGGACTGGTATTGACCCCCCTATTCAGAGTTTCTCTCTTGTTTGGTTTAGGTACCTCCCCCTCCTCTTCAGTTGTGAATACTGAGCAGAAATATTCATTCAGTATCCCTGCTTTTTCACTGTCACCCTCTGCCCACATTCCCTTCCCATTATTAAGTCTCTGTATCCCTCTCTTGGTCTTTCTTCGCTCCCTAATATATCTATAAAAGTTTTTATCCCCCTTCTTAATAGAGTTGGCTATCTTTTCTTCAGTTTGTGCCTTTGCTATTCTGACTGCCTTCCCTGACTTCTTCTGCTTTAACTGATAACGTTCTCTGTCCTGCTCCTTCTGTGTTTCCTTATATTTTCTGAATGCTATCCTTTCTCCTTAATCTTCCCTGCCACCTCTTTTGAGAACCATAGTGCTTTTTTCCTTCGTTTTGCTTTGTTGATTTGCTTCACACACAGGCTTATTGCCTCTGCGATGGCTGTTTGGATTATTCCCCATTGTTCCTCCACCCTTCCTTCTTGCCCATTTGCTAGTGCTTTTCTGAGGCACTCTCTCATTTTCCCAAAGTCAGCCTTCCTAAAGTCCAATACTCTTTGTTTTTGTATAGCTTGACTCTATGGCTGTGTTTATTGTGAACCACACTGTTTGGTGGTCACTTGTTCCCAGATGGCTACCCACTTCTAAATCTGAGATCCTTTCTCCTTCCCCATTTGAGAGTACCAGGTCTGAGATTGCTCCCTCCTGAGTGGCTTCCAACACTAGCTGTCTGAGGCATGCCCCCAGTAGGGTATCAAGAATGACCCTGCCCTTGGATGTGCCTGCAGCAAAGGTGCTCCAGTTAACATCTGGCATATTCAGGTCCCCCATCAACAATATCTCCCCTTTTTCTGCCATTTTAAGGATGCTGTCTATCATTTCCTTGTCCATTTCCTCCCTCTGAGATGGGGGTCTGTATACAACCCCCATATGGATTGTGGTGCCATTTCCTGTCTCCAGGGTGACCCATAGTGACTCATCAACTTCATGTTTACTCTTTAGTTCTGTTGCTTTAATCCCTTCCCTTATTTAGAGAGCTACTCCTCCTCCTCCTCTTTTACCCTCCCTGTCCCTCCTGTAGATTGTGTATCCTGGTATGTTGACATCCCAGTCGTGGTTCTATGTGTACCATGTTTCAGTGACTGCCACAATATCCAGGCATCCCTCTTCCATCAAGGCCACTAGTTCAGGGAGCTTGTTACACAGACTGTGGGCATTGGTACTCATCACGTTCCTTTTTTTTTTAATGGCCTTACCCCTTTTAGCCCCATCCTTGTCCTTACTGCCTTTTTCTGCATTTACCCCTGTTCTGCTCCCTCCTGACTTCTCTACCTTGGTGTTTACCTCTCTAACTACTGTGTTTTGTGGGGGGGGGAGCTGGGATTTCCCTGCTCCTTTTCAGTGCCTCCCCCCTTGGCTAGTTTAAATGTTTGCCAATTAAGCATTTAAACCTATCACCTAGGATCCTGGTCCCTCCCCGGACAGATGCAGACCATTGCGCCAGTATAGGCCTGCATCTCTCCAGGTGGCTCCCCAGTCCCCAGTGAAGCCAACCCCCTGAGCTCCACACCAGTTTTTCAACCATTCACTGAATACCATGGTGTGGAATACCCTAGCATCATCCTTGCTATAGACAGGCAGCACCTTCAAGAAGGTTACTGTATGCGCTACTTGTCTAAGGCCTCTCCCCAACTCTACAAACTCCTCTTGCACTGCTCTGATCCCATTCACAACCAGGTCATTTGTCCCTAGGTGGACAATGACATCCAGCTCCCTCCCTCATGCAGCTGCTCCCACGATCCTGAGGATTCACTTCCTGTCCCTCCGAACCATGGTGCCAGGCAGGCACCTTACCTCCCTATCCCCTTCCTCCCCTACTTCTACCCCCCATAATGATCGAGTCCCCCACCCGGAGTTGTTTTCTTCCCCTGTGGGGTCTCGTGTCACACTCCTGTGGGTCTGCTTTGTGAAGGTTCCCAGCATCCTCCTTGGTCGCCACTGCAGGTACCTCCATAGAGGAACCACTCTTCGCCAGAACAGTATATGAATTGTGGAGAGGTACAACTGGAGGAATGCACCTCTGTCTACCACCCTCTCCCTCCCTGAGTCCACCTTGGTCCAGCCGCTCCTCTTTCTTGGCAACCTCTGAGGTAGCGGTGGTGGCCTGGTTGTCCCTGGGTGGGGGAAGAGGTTTCACGAATCCTGGCCAGGTCAGTCTGGAGACAGGCAACCTCCTCCCTTGGACAAGAAAGGTGCCTGCAAACAGGGCAGCATTGCAGCCTCCAGAATGTCTCCCAGAACACTGCTGCCCCACAGCCATTGCACTGCACCACTCCCATCTTGACTTATTTTGTGTCCCCTCTCCTCTTGCTTTGTATGCTTACTGTCTGCTCCCTCTATGTATTTTTACACTTGCTTTCCCACTGCCTATGTGCCCTTACAACTCTCGCCCTTTCTGTTCTGGGACAGGAACTTCCTATAGTCTTCAGCAGTCTCCTTCTTCCATGCTTGGATTCAGACTTCCAGCAGCTGCGAGGGAGAAAGAGTTATTTTTTAGGTTCCTTCAAGGTTGATGAAACTAATGTGTCTCAGTGATCCTTCCCTTCCTACTGCCAAACAGGAGGTTCCTGTTGTCAGTCAAATCCAGTGGCTATAAAAGTAGAACTGGCTTAGGGTGGGAGAGTGGAGGGGTGGGAAGGAGGGCAATTAGTAAAAAAGCTGTAGTTCTAGACTGCTGTTACTTACTCTGAAAGCAAAGTTCTCCTCTGTCAAAAACAGCAAGAAGCTGTAATTGGAGACACCTGCTTTTGTACTCCTAAGCTCCTAAATCACACCCCCAATTAGATTCACCCTCTGCTCCTGACTCAGTAAATTAAGCTGATACAGACCCCTTCCTCAGAGAAAATCTATGTCTTTTCTGAGATGCGGCCTGCAGAACTGGACACAATATATGAACATACAAACATACAAAAATGGCAGCAGAAATGGGCCTCATGGTCTGTCAAGTCTGCTCGATTGTGCAGCTAGCCCCTCATCTTGCAGTTGCCCCTCCCACTCCTTCCCTCCTTAGATTTACCTTCCCCTCTCAATGTCCAGTCCTCTCTTGAAACTGCCTACCGTCTTACAGGTCACCTCCTCCTGTGGTAGAGTGTTTCACTTGCCCACCACCTTTTTCCGTGAAGACCTGTCTCCTTACCTCCCTCCTGAATCTCCCCCCACCACTCCAGTCTGAGACTGTGCCCTCTCACGTCTCTTCCTCTTCTTAATTGGAAGATCCCCTCTGTTCGAGAATTGTTAATCCCTTTCAGGTACTTAAAGGTCTCAATCAATCAATCAATATTCCAATTGTGGTCTCATCAATGATCTGTACAGTTGTAATATGATTTCCCTCCTTCTGCTGGTGATACCTCTCCCTCTGCATGCCAGCATCCCACTAGCCAGGTCCACTGCCTTGTCACACTGCCCAGCGACTTTCAGGTAGTTGCATATTATAACCTCAAGGCCTCTTTCTTTCTGAGTGACTCATAGTAACCCCCCCCCCCATTTTATACTCAGCTCCTAGGTTTCTAAACCCCAGGATTTTACACTTTTTGGCATTTAACCCCAGCTACCATACCCTTGACCACTCGTCAAGTTTTCTAAGGCCCCTCCTCATTTTCTCCACCCCACATATCTTGGTGTCATCTGCAAAAAGGCATACCTCCCCTTCAAGTTCTTCTGCAATGTCACTTATGAAGACATTGAAGAGAACCGGTCCCAATACTGAACCTTGCAGCACCCCACTGGACACGCTCCCCTCATTAAAGTGAGTGCCATTTATCCTGCTGACAGGATGATAACAGAGAGCCCACCACTGGCAATCACTCTAGCCCCCACATATTCTACCCTGGGCTGTCCTGGGCTACACCCACTAACAACAGCAAGCACTCAGGGGTGCTGCAGAACCCCCACTACCCCCCCCACTGCACCTCCTTATTTCTATCTTTCTTCCCTTTTTTATATTTATTTTTCCAGGTGGGAGAGTTCTCTCTTGTTATCTTGTCTTGTTGGACTGTTCTGGGGAGAAGCCAGATTCCCTCTGCGAGCATGGACACTGGCAGCTCAAGACTTTGAACATTATGACTCGGAAGTATAAAGAACTGAAGATGCCACAACTTTGATGCATTTAACAGCTACCTGATCTTTTTTTTTTTTATTAACTTTGTTTTCTGAAACAACTGCCTTTCTTAAACAGCTGTAACTCCTGCTGTTGCCTATAATAAAGCTGAGCTTCAGGAAAAAAAAAGAAGACCCGAGACCTAAACATAACAGAGCATGTCACCCGTTGTAAGTCTGTATATTACTGCCATCACTGCTGAAATGGCAGCCATTTTATCATGGGATAGAGTTCTCAATGGTGTCTGCCAATATTTGCACCAAGCACAAATCACGAGATTATAATGACATTTTAGAGGCTTTCATTCACATGGATTTAATTCATCACAAGGTGTTTTAGAGGGAAACAAATTAAAATGAAAGCAAATCAACTCTACACGACAGAAATTCCCACAAATATCATGCCCGGCCTTTTGAAAGACGCACTTTTCTTTTCCTTCAGCAGCCACACATCAGTTCATAGCTCTCAACTGTCCCTGATTTTCAGGGACGTCCCTGATTTTGACTCAAAATTTTCTTCTGTCCTTTGTAAAATTTGTGTTTTTATGACAGAACAGGTCAGATTAAAAGAACAAAACAATGTCAAACATTAACATTACAAACTTCTTCTTATTCAGAAAATGCATCTTAACGCAAATCTCTTTATTCTATCAGCTTTCTGAATGAATAGTGCCAATTTTTAAGATGTGTTCCTGATTTGGGGTCTTTGTCTCTGATATTTTTAAGCTTTGTCCCTGATTCATGAGGCAAGAAGTTGAGAGGTATGCATCAGTTCTTCATTCTTTACACTTATGTAAACAGGTGGGGGGCTTTTTCCAGACTTGTGTCCAAACCAATAAGTAAAACAAACAGTCAGACAGGCAAACTACTGTTGGAATCAGCATGACCACAGGGCCTCCTTGAAAAGGCGCTACTTGTAGGCTCAAGTGGCTATCCTGCCTAAATATTCATAATGAATCAATAAACAGAGATTGAACGGATCCCACACTTTCCATTCTACATCAGTACATAGAGGCTGAAATGAATTATTTTTGTTAACGATTCCACCTGACAATCATACTAATTAGAAAAGTGCAAGCCTGGGGCTGGTAAAACTCTGTAAGACTTAACTGGAACAGTTACCATATCTTGTTTGGTGAAGACTAAGCTCATTAATGACTTCTACTATCCCATGTTTTCCTGAAGTCCCATAATCCCTGGTAACCACACCCTGCAACTAACTCACTTGTTCTGGTACTGAGTGGCAGTGGCGGTGAAGATACTGCACAGCAGTGGTCTACCAAGATCAGCGATAACTCCAGCAATGTGGGTGATCTCAAGCTGATTTTCTTCTTCTTCCAACCCCTCAACACTAGATGGCAACCCCCCGGCCCACTATCCATCCAATCACCAGAGGGAAGCCTCCTAGCCTGAATCGCATCCCACCACCAGAATGCAATATTCCTGTTGTCTTATTTATCCTGCCAACAGATGATGATGTCTGCTCCCCCAACTCATCCCACACAAGCAGGTGATTTCCTCACCCTCATGCATCCACTGATCAACCTCTCCGTCTTCCAAACCATCTCACCACCAGCAGGTAACCACCTTACTCCAGCCCATTCCGCCCAAGCAGGCAGCCAACCAGCTATCATACCTGTCACCATCAAATGACATTCTTCCTGCACTCCACCCTAGGTGCTTCACAAGTGTGACCTCCCCAGTCTCCAACCCATCCCACCACTAGTGGATAACCTCTTTGCACCTAATTCATACCGTATAAGCAGGAAACCTCCCTGCAGTCCAAGCCATTTTACCACCAAATGACATCTGCCCTGCTCCCCCATCCTGTCCCACCACCAGAGTGCAACCTTCCCATCCTCCAGCTTATCCCAGCACCAATTAGTAACCTCTTTGCCCCCAACTAATCCCACCCAAGCAGGCCACCTCACTTCCATCCTACTGTGACCCCCCTGGTCCCTGGCTAACCTGATGGCAGCACTAGCTCGGACATGTGGGCATGCCTGTTAGTCCTTGGGTGATGCCCTGGAATCCTTCCTGTCTAGGGGTTGCACTCACTAGGGGGCATCCATCACAGTGAACAAATGTTTGTTCCCAGATCCCAGCTTTATTGTGGGGCTAAAATGTCTGCATCTTGGGACTCAGTAAGCCACTCCTGAAAGAGTAGTGCTGTACTCATCTGACTCTACTTCCGTTGTTAAAGTTCATCACATATTTACAGCCAGGTGCAGGAACCTGGTTTATGATCTTGCAGTTTTTACCCAGGTCCATGCCAGTGCTACATTAATGAAGGTAACTACAACAGCTCGGCTCCTCCATCTACAGTATATGAGGGCAACTATAACAGCATTGCTCCTCTGTATCCAGTATATGAGGAGGACCGTAACAGCTCAACTCCTCTGTATACAAAATATGAGGGGGACTATAACAGCTCAATTCCTCTGACTACGATATATGAGGGAGGTTATAACAGCATAGCTCCGCTGTCTACAATATATGAGGGGGACTATAACAGCTCGGCTTCTCTTTCTACAACATACAAGGGGGACTATAACAGCTATGCTCCTCTATCTACAATACATCGGGGGGCTATAACAGCCCAGCTCCTATGTATATAATATAAGTTGCAAAAAACTTCATTAATGCTCTAGTTAGGGTCAAAGTGACAAAAGTTGAGAAATGAGGTGTTAGGGTTTCCAATCCTAACACACCACCCTTCCAAATCAGGCAGGAGAGCAGGTGTGGGGTGTGCCTTGGGCTTCTCAAGTCTAATGCTCACCCCATTCCATCTGTAAATAATTTCAGATGTGTAGACTTTATGAGAATGGGGTGAGTGTTAGGTTTGAAAAGCCCAAGGCACACCCCACACCTGTTCTCCTGCCTGGTTTGGGAGGGTGGGGTATTAGGGTTGGAAACCATAATGCCTCATTTCCCAACTTTTGTCACTTTGACCCTAACTGGAGCATTAACAAAGTTTTTTTGCAACTTATTTCCTTACTTTTTGAGATAGTATAATGGTATCATTATTTTACTGTGGGAGCAGGCATACATAATTTTGCCACCTTTTATTTTTCTTACATGATCCCTTCCCTTCCCCCATCATACATTTTTGTCCAGTCCCCAATTCTGTTAATAGCCCCTGGTGTCTACTGGCACCTTCCACCCTTCCATACCCATATTTTGTTTTAATAAATCCTCATTGGTTGTCAGTGACCCCCCACCCTCCCACATAATTATATTGTTTGTTGGTTTGTAAAAGTTTATTCTTGAATTTCCAAGAAATGGATAACTCAATTTGGTGAACTAATTTACGATGGGGTCCAACATTCATTCAATTTTCATACAGTTAAACAATTAATTTAATCTTACAACTTCAGACACATATCTTTTGTTTGAAAAAAGAAGTACAATAAGCAATACATAAAAAAGGAAAAACAAAATATACAATAAATAACATCCTTCTAAGCACAATGATTTTGAGTGGTTGATAACAGTGGTAGTTTCAACAACATTCTTTGGGTTTTACAAATTCAGACAGATTTGTATCCCTGGTGTCTAGTGGCACCCACTCACCCTCCTATCCCCATATTTTGTTGTCATAAATCCCCATTGGTGGTTAGAGATTGATTGATTACAATTTTATTTTTATACAGGATACAAATTGTTAGGGTTTCATCCCCATTTCCAACAATGTATTGTGGAACACCCACACCCTCCTATGTAATAATATTTTTCATCCCTGGTCTCTAGTGGCACTCCCCTACCTTCTGATCCCCATATTTTATTGTAAGAAATACCTGTTGATGGTTAGCGGACCCCCCCCCCACTCTCCCAAGTAATCATTTTTTTATCCCTGGTGTGTAGTGGCACCCCCACTCACCCTCCGATCCTCATATTTTGTAGTAAGAAATCGCTGTTGGTGGTTAGTGGAACCCCCATCTCATCTCCTATGTCCAGTAAAGCTAAAAATAAGAAAACTGTCTCTCATCTTTTTTTTTACAACTTATAAAAATAATGTCCATCGTCAATCACACCACCACCACCCAACCACTGTGCACCCATCTTTCATACCCCCACATGCCTCACTCACCTGAACTGGCAACTGACTGAAGAGCATTCTCTGATTGAGCATCTTTGCTGCTTGACATTGGCAACTGCTCTGTCAAGTAAGGTAACTGGGATTCAATTCCGACTACAATTACCTTACTTGTCTGAGAGCAGTCGCCGGTTCCAGCAGCAAGATGCATCTTCAGTCAGAGAGTGGATCTTCAGTCAGTAGCCAGTTCAGGTGGAGTGAAGGTTTGTGGGGGTGTCAAGGGTATGGGGAGGTGGGTACAGTGCTGGTCGGGTGCGCAAGTGGTGGATCGTAGTGGACTTTTTTTTTTTATAGGTTGTAAAAAAAAATTACATAGAGGGATCTTTTTCTTATTTTTAGGTTTACATGGACATAGGAGGGTGGGGGTTCCACTAACCAACAGGGTCAGGGATTTTTGAAAACAAATATGGGCATCAGAGGGTGGGGGTGCCACTAGACATCAGGGATAAATCCTTTTGCTAGCCAATTTCCTTTTTCACAATGACAAAAAAGGATACATGAAAAAGGAACTTAGCGAGTGGCAAATAAGGATTTAAATAGTTACAAAGAAAATGTTCAGAGGCCATGGGAGCTATAAAAAAAATACTAAGTGAAGCTCATCAGCTCCTGATGAGCAAGATACATATTTGGAAGTCGGTAGAAGACATCCCTCTGCAGAATTATGACATTTTGTTGTGTGCTAAAAATGAAAACAAGATGGCGGCTCACAAAAAAAGGAATTTTTTCTCATGAAAAAGGATTGGCCACTCTCAAAAAAGAATCCTTTTCTGTGAGATCAAATTCCTTTTTCATTCCATTCCTCTATCCTGGAGAGTGATATTACCATTGATAATAATGGGAACTTAAAAACTGAATAACTTTGCAACAGATTAATATTTTTTCACCAAACAAATGCAAGGCAGTTATGTGATGCACGCTGTTTCTACCATAAAAAAATTACACTAAAATTCCACACTGTCTGGGTGTAAGGTGATGAGGAAAAAAGCTGCAAAAAAGGGGCACATTTTAAGGTTTTTGCACTATCGAGATCTCAGAATCCATCCATCCAGCTGGAATGAAACTTGCTATGTCAAGAGATCTACCCCACAGAACAGCGCAAAATTTGAGGTTTAACATTTCATAGTTTCATAGTTTTAAAGTGTGATTTATAAGTTTAGACAGGCAACATGCCCTTTAAGAACTTGCCACCCGAACTATGGGTGGAATTCATATTTAATAGTATCATTAAAAGTATAAATTTGTTTCTTAAAAGTATCAATTGAGTCACTCGCAACAATACTTTGCGGAAGTGTATTCCAAACAGATATTATTTGTTGTGTAAACCATTTAGCTCTTTTCACAGTATTATTTCTTTCTCCAACCATCTGCATGTTATGAGATCTGGTATTTTTATTTTTTTCTTTAGTAATAATACCTATGGTCTCCTTTAAGAAAGGGTCGCTCATGGTTTTAAAGGCTAAACATAAGTCACCTATAAGTCGTCTCTAGTTCATAGAATACAGTCCAAGTTTTTGTAGTCTTTTAAAATAACTGAGATTATTCATTCCTTTAATTTTTTTAGTTTTTCTTTGTATTTTCTCTATCATTATAGCTTCTTTAATTGTTTGAGGAGCACTTACTTAGATACAATATTCCTATGTGAGGTCTAACAAGACTTTTATATAATGGAATAACTACATCAGCTTCCCTACTCTTTATATTCCTAAAAATGCAGCCTGATATTTTATGACAATATTTAACTGTCTTAACATTGAAGTGCTTACTCAGCCTTAACTATAGAGGCACGACCGCGCCCCAATAATATGAGGGGGACTTGCTTATATGACTACAATATATAAGGAGGATTATAGCAGCCCAGCTCCTGTGTCTTCAATATATGAGGGGGACTATAACAACTCAACTCCTTTGTCTACAGTATGTGAAGGGGACTAGAACAGCTCACCTCCTCTGTCTTCTGTATGTGAGGGGGACTATACCAGTTCAACTCCTCTTAGTAGCGGCTTTAGTACTTAGTGTTTGATCCTCATAAAGCACGGGGATACACTCAAAATGAGCGTATCCCTGTCATGCACTGGTGGACTGCACAGGGATGGGTGCCATTCACAGCCTCATCCTCCACCCCTGCTGGCGCTGAACACCCATGCAGTGGCTGTGGGTGACATTGGGGACACCATGGCCAAGATCACAAGGCATCCAGTCGAATGTCCAGGTCCACTCTACAGTGAATTATCCTCTGCTGCATGTGGGAGGCCACGGGATATGACAGCCAATGCCTGTCTTCCATGGGCTGAAATATTAAGTGGGCCATCTGTGCCCTGACTTTGGTGAGATAACCAGGTGGAGAGGGGTGCATAGTTGCTATGGCAGCCCCTAGGGTCATGCAGCATATGCCCTCTCTGCTGGCCATGCTCGCTGCCCTGGCAACCCTGAGGATTGTATGGAGGCCTGCCACTGCCCTGACCTGGTCTAGTGTATAGCCATCTGAACAGACAGGGGTTGAGCATGGAGTAGGCATGCTGCAAGGCTGTGGATACTGTGGGGTGCCCCCATGATAAAGGTGTGGAGTGGCTGTGTGAATTTTGAGGATCAAGCCCTTAGTCGCCTATAGATTTATACCCCCATGACTTCAGGCACCATACCGAACAGATGAAACCCAAGGTTAGAGTGCATAATTATCCTGTCTCACTCTGAACCCCTTCAGGTTGTGGTACACATCAGTATTTTTACAGTGCAGTCACTGAGCTAGGACCTTCAGACTGTCTCTCTTCAGTCTTGGTCTGGGCATCAGATCACAAGGATCTGCTATTTCTCTGAGAATCCCCTCTTGACTTATGGCTGTGAAAACTTCAGTATTTACACTCCATTTACATAAGGTGACTTATAGCTGTGCCAGGTTTCTCAGAGCATACATTCTTGGTCATCAAAGTTGAGAAAGACTAGTCTGCCTGCATCCACTCGCTGTGCCTCCAAGCTGTGGCATCTTCAATGCTTTTGTCCCCTGTTGTCCTAGGGAATGGACTTCTTTTACCTTACAGTGAGCAGTCCTTCTTCTCCAGCATCTTCTGATGCCATCTTCCTTGGCACGGGCACCAACCAATAATGTTCCCCCCACATTAGAGTCTACCTTTAAGCTTCAGGGGACCCAGTTCTTGTCAGCCAGCCATCAGGGCATTCCCCTTAAGTCTGACCCCCCACCAATCCCTACACCCCCCCAGTGGTCTTGTACTGGGTTGGCAAAAGCTCTCCTGCTGGGGCCCAAGGGCTGCTCCAGTTTCCAAAAACGATGTCTGTCTTACTCCAGATCTAGATCCAGATGCTCTGTACTAAAAAAAAATGAAACTGTCTCACTGTCCTTGAGTAAGCTAATGCTAAGCTCCTCCAACTTGCAATAACCCATGCCAGACTGAAGCACACTAGTCAGGCTGAGCATGGCACTTACCAGTAAGCACTTCTACTCCCCCTACTGGACAGAGGGGTTGTTATACTACCATTTTCACACCAGATGACAACCTCCTACCTCTTCAACCTATCCCACCACAAGCAGGCAACTTCCCTGTATACCTACCCATCCCACCACATGGGACAGATGGGACCCTATAGTAGTAGTGAATAATGTTGTGGGCTTTGTGGTTGCCTAGCAACAGTCAACTAAGCACTGTGCAATGGGACTAAGGTTGTGCAAAGCCGGGAAACATCAGTACACAAAGAACTTCACAAAGTTTTACGATATCGTAGAGTGTGAAGTGACACTTCCCATAGTTTCTTTCCTAGAAACGTTACCTGTTTGCCAGGTAAAAACTATGAGTAGTGGTACTTTGCCAGCAAAGGTGCCACTACTTGTATTTCTTCAAGTCTTCACCTGGTGAAGTCAGCACCTCACCAAGGGGAAGACTACGCTTAGTTTTACTTTAATTAAAATAAAAATAATTGTTTATGTTTATAACCACCCCTAACTGAGGACGCAATAATGCTCACCGTGCATTCCACCCCGAACATTACGTTTTCACATCCCCCTCACAGCACCCCACATCCCTCCTATTGGGACACCTTCCAGAGAGTGTGTCATGACATCCTGAGATGTTGACAATGACATAATGATATATGATGTCACACACCTCTAAATTTGCCCCCACAGGCTTCAGAGTTTGGCAGCTGATGCATGGAAGGAGAAGAAATGTGGATCCATAACTGTATCCTTCTAAGGACCCTAAACCAGCTTGGCACCAGAAGATCTGATTGTGCCTCTGCATTTACCAATGTACAGTTGCAGCAAAAGTTTTTGTGTTTTACAAATAGAATAGGTTGCTGACTGAAGTTTGGCTGTTTCAGATGTAAAAAAAAATATTTTGGGAATAAAATTCCATTCGAGCTGCGTAGCGTAACTGAAGATTATATCTGTAAAAGGAAATGTTTTGATTTTCTAAGTACTGGCAGCACTTGTCCTTAATTATGCTTTAATGCTGATTCTGTTATCTTGATGTTATTATGTGTTTTATATTTTACATGTTTTATACATTATGTTTAATATATTTTATAAATTATGACCCAGATATTCAGAAATGCACCAAAGCCCGGTGCAAGTCAGGCGCAGCGCAAATCCGATGTGCCATGGTGCAACAGGAACCATATTCAGAGGTTGTACAGGCTGAGCTGCACCAGCGCAACTCAGCTGAATATGGCAGAGTTGCGCCATGGTGCAAACAGAGTTGTGCCATGGTGCAATACAAGATGTCCCAGCACAACTGTGGGAGCAGAGCAACAGAGGGGGGTACAGCACAGAGAACAGACCCAGGGACAGAGCCATGGTGGCACAGTGACAGGCCACAGGAGGTCTCCACCAGCAGGGCACCCACAGACACCCAGACACCTGACCCCAGAACACAACAATGGCAGAGACAGCAGGCAACAGGAGGTGCCAACGGAGTTCCACCAAGGGAAATCCCCCCCCCGCAAGCCACTGGCCGTGCCTCCCCAAGACCATAGCAGGCCACACCCAGGATCATGCAGCCAAGCACACACACACACACACACACACACACACAGGAAGCCCACACAGTAGGCACTGAACATGCCAGGTGGCAGGTAGCATGGCAGACCACATGGGACAGGCTGCACAACATCAAGCAGGGGTCCCAACACAGCGTGCAGACAGTACCTAACCAATGACCATGGCTGTGTGCCACCACCACCACGACACACACATCCACCACACAGAACTGGCAGCTGGCCCATGGGCACCCCAAGGCACAGCCCCCGACCCAGGTGATGGACACCACCACAGTGGGACACGCCACAGCACACAGCAGTGAACCACGGAAGAACAACATGCACCCCTTCACATGCACACCACATGGACGGACACCGGGCCACTGCTCCATGGCTCCTCATGCCACCTGCAAAAAGCAGACACAGACACAGACAGGTAAGACAGAAAAATATATATTATGACAAACTATTTACAACAACCAGGGGCTGGGAAAGAGAAGGTATAGTGATGGAAGGGGACTGGGAACAGGGACTGTGCAGTGGGAGGGGGGACTGTAGGGGGAGGTACAGCAGGGGAAAACAGGGGCCAAACTAATGGTGGCCCCATCTGGCCACCCTAGCATTCAGACGCTGCCACCACTCAGCCACCAGCATCCTGTGGATCTGGATCATCACCTCCAGCATTGTCGAGGTCACAAGAAGTGTCTGGTGCTCCAGTCTGGAGATCATCGACCTCGGTGGTCTTTGCCGCCGGACACCTAGAACAAGGGACAGGACAGATGATCAGTGCAATGTCCCAAGGAACGATGGCCACCCACAGTGCACACTGAGCAGCAGAAACACACACCTGTGGAGGGCCCATAATGGCCACCCACGGGGGGTCAACGCCAGCCAGAAACTCGGTGCACCATGACATTGCACAGAGGTGGTTCTCACCACACAATGGCCACCCAACCATGCAATGACAGTCACATGGCACAGTGCACCGGCAACACCACAGCAACAACAGTGGCAGCCGAGTGCATGCCCACCCCACCAACAGCTGGTACATATGTCCAATGGATGCGCATTTACCACGCACAGTGCAACACACACAACTTTCATGGCATATGGCATAGGCAGCCATGCCCTCATCCTCTCCCCCCACCACCCTCCATGTACAGTGCGAAGGAACATGACAGTGCCTACCTGCCCTCTGCGGCCCTGCTGGTGCCAATCCTGCTCCACCATGGCCCGCTGTGGCTTGCAGTAGTGCTGCAACCTGGCCCTCTGATGGTCCTCAAGTCCTAGGAATGGAAAGATGACAGGTGCACATCAGGAACTGACCACAGCAGCTGCCCCTACCCCCACCCCTGTGCACAGGGTGTGCCCCTGCCCGACATATCCTACATGGCTGCATTGCAATGCAAGCGGAAGCTGGCAGTGCCATCCCGCGATGCGCATGATGACAGTGTACCCTTCTGCAGGGTATGGTAGGCAGCCAAGCCAACACCACAGTACAGCACCAGGGCAGACATGCAACATGAGATGACTTACCTGGCTGTGGCACAGCCCCTTGCCTGGCACATGCCTGTAGCCTCCTCAGGCACTTTGGGTCCCACCGCATGAAGTCCCCATAGCGGTGGCGACATTGTTAGCCTGTTCTGGGCACCCCCATCCTGTGCTCCAGGCTGTCAGCTATGTCCTGCCACATGGTGCCCCTGGCCTGCTGCAGGGGCACCTGCCCAAAGAGCTGGGGGATGTGGGGCTCCACATAGACCACTAAGTTGGCCAGCTGAACCTGTGACCAGTTCTGGGCCCTTCTGCTTCTTGTCTGTGCCATGGTCTGCACAATGTGTTCAGGGGTGAAAATGGCAGCAGGAGGCGCATGTGTCCACACCATGCACCTGCTGCACAATGCGCGTGAGCATATGCAGTGCCCACCCATCGCACAGTGCTGGAGATGCACAGAATGGGCATGGCTACATGGGGTCACAGGGTCAGAGGTCTGACCCAGGGGTCAGGGGTCACCCAACATTGCACACGTTCATGATAGGGCACGGCACCCCATGCGCAGCCATGCACGTAGCTGGCCCATGCACAACATGCACAATGGCACTGCATTGCGCTGTCCACACACGGTGCCAAATTGACACCATGATGCCATGACATGCATGCACACTGCGGGCCTGTGCACCGCACATGCGTGCGCATTGCACTGTCTCGACTTGCTCCAGCACAATCCCATTGTGCATGGCGCAGTACCATGATATTTAAACATCACATGCAAATGAGCTTATCAGCTAATGCGTGGTGCAGTGGGTGCATTAGCATGTCATTACTGTTGCACCCAACCTCATTTGCATGTATTGTACCTTATAAGCTTCACAGAACAGCACAGGCCATGGACCGGTATTGCAACCTTGATAGGTAAGTTGTGCATGCCTGCAGCCCACTGGGAGCTGACAGCACGCATGGTGGGATGGACCGGGGAGATGCTGCCACTGACACACTGTGCTGTCCATGTTCACAGGCAGCAACATGTCGGCACAAGAGGAGGGCGAGGAGTGGGAGCCTGCATGGAAGTGCAGGCACAACTTCACAAAGGCCGAGACTGATGCCCTGTTTGAGGCCCACCTGGACAAGGAGCCCCTGTTGAGTGGGGCCACAGGCACACCATAGGCCAGGGCTGGTGCATGGGAGGAGGTGGCAACCTATGTGAACCAGCATGGCAGCCACCAGCGGTCAGCGCAGAAGTGCCGAAAGAAGGTCGGAATGGGCAAGTGGCGGATTAAGGAGAAGGTGGGGCCATCCAGATGTCCCGTACTGCCACTGGAGGAGGGCCTGCGGATGCACCTACACTAACGCCGCAGGAAGAGTTAGTGGCAGCCACCATGCACCGCACCATGGTGGAGGGTGTACCTGGAGGAGGAGGAGTCCAGATGGGTGGCAGCCCAACACTGCATGGTAAGTATGTCAGCCATGCATAGCCGGTGGCACAGAGGGTGCATACACAGCATGCTGACACGCATGCGGCCGACATGCATGTCATGTGCATGCGTGTGCACCCACGCACATGCCATGCTGCAGGACACATGCAGTGGCAGTGTATGGGGGAGGCACATGTGGGCATTGCATCACTGACATGCCTTTTTTCTCTTGAAGCACTGGCACATCTCTGTGCTGATGATGGTGTGCCAGCAGCGGCAGCAACTGTGGATGCTGGTATGGCCCAGGAGGACCAGCCATCCACCTCCACCGGCATGTGGGGGCCTGACAGGCTGCAGCTCAGCACCATGGTGCAGGCGGATGTCCTGGACTTCAAGGCCCTGGATGTGATCCTTCAGGATGCCAGCCTTGGTGTCCTGTGTGTGGTGACACAGATCGGGGTGGGGTCTGACTCCAATGAGGATTACTCTCAGCTCCTGGACATCATGGGTGACATTGTGGTTGTGTTGCCCCTGCTGGCATCTGACACAGGCACCACGCCCAGCACTCTGCCAGTGGTGGAACAGCTTCCTGCCACCACTACGGGTACAGCAGTGCGTGCTGCCACAACTGTGCCCTGCGGTGGTGGTGGTGTGGTGGCACAGGCGCTGGGCAGTGTACAGCAGCCAGACAGGTGACAGCAGCAGGCTGCAGGTGCCACCGGGCAGCTGGACACAGGGTCCGCCGCCAGTGCACCTGCTGTACACATTCCCCCTGCAGACCCACTGTGCAGCGTCCACCAGAGGGGGGGCTGTGCAGCATGGCCAGTCACCACAAGAGGATTGGCATCCCACCTTGGAGCCGCAGGACACCAACTGGATGGCTGAGCACACCCGTCTGCTGTGGGCGCCCATTCAGCAACAGGTGCTGCTTGCCACAGGGGTGCGTGCACTGCATGCGGAGGTGTGCCAGTTTGCTGAGCAGCAGAAAATGGGCACTATGCAGATCCTGGCAGGGATGCAGAGCATCCAGGAGGCCATGACTGCATCCTTGGATTGCATTGCCACTGCAATCATGGATAGCTTAGTGTTGCTGGCTGCCACAGGGCATGGCCATGCACAGGTGACCCCATGCAGTGCGCTGTCCACCCCACGAACCCGGTTCGGGTGACCTCAACACAGTCGATGCCGGGCTCTGATGTAGGCATCCCAGGCTTGACTGGGGCTGACTTGTTTGGGCGCCTGCACACCCCCACATGGACACGGTCGTGGTCTCACGCTTCAACCCCTGGGGGGCTGTTGCAACCCTCCCCATGGTTGATGCACAGCCTGTGGCTGCTGATTGGCTCTGGTCCAGCTGCCTCGGGGCCATTGTGGCCATGGTTCTGTGCAGCAGCCCTGATGTGCGGGCTGCCCTGACTGCAGTCTGCAGTTGCTGCCCTGTGCGCACATGAGCAGTCGGTGTGTGTCTACTACTGGTGTTGTGCCTTTGTGTCATGCTGCACGCTGCCTGTGTGTATGCTTGCCCAGCCACTGGACCATGTGGCGTGGGCATGATGAGGGCAGTCTAGCACCGGTTGCGCCTGTGCACCGGTTCAATGCATCTAATCCATGCCACATGCCAATGCCTGGTTCTGTGTGTGTGTGTTGCTGTGTGTGGTTGTGTGCCACGGACTCCCCTACACCTGCATCACGCCTCTCTGTGTGCATGCCCATTGTCATTCATGCCCCTGCATGTGTGCTGTACCTGTTTGTGTGGCCCATGCATGTGTACCACACCACCTACCTGTGTGCACCATAGTGCTCCTGTGCGATGGTGTCCCGGTTGCATCGCACCTGCTGGAGCAGCCAGGGGTTCCTCCGGCCAGGGGGTGGCTGTCCACCACCCTTTGGCCCATTGCCTCTGTCATCCCCACTACTGTCACCCTCATCAGCCTCGACAGCTATCCCATGGTCATTGGCCATGCTGTGCAGTATGCAGCAGGCCATGAATAGGCCACAGGCTTTCGAGGGGCTGTACTGTAGGGTACTACCTGATCTGTCCAGGCAACAGAACTGTGATTTCAGCATGCCAAAGACGTGCTCAATGATGTTGCGCATGCTGGTGTGTGCCTCATTGTACCGCTCCTCTGCTGGGGACGATAGACGCCGGTAGGGGGTGAGCAGCCAGAGCCTCAGTGGACACGCGCTGTCACCTGTGTGGAGATTGACATGGTTAGCCCTCTGCTATTCTATGCTGCACCCCTTGCCTGTCCCTGGCACTTATGCCACCATGCACACCCTGCCAACCCCCATCCCAAGGTCTGCTCTGCCCATCGCCCCTTGTCCATGCCATACTCACTGACTAGGTGGCCCATGGGAATGTCCCCACATTCAAACCTGTGGCACAACGCAGAGCTGTGCCAGATGAATGCATCGTGTGCATTCCCAGGGTGTGTGGCACAGACATTGGTGATGTGCCCCATGGATCGCACACCACCAGTAGTTGACACTCGGGCTCCCCTTCCAATTGATGTATGCCATGCCCTCAGGGCCAGGTGGCATGCGGATGGCCATGTGGGTGCAGTCAATGGCCCCAGTGACACCAGGCATACGTGCCACCCTGTGGAAGTCCTGCATGGTTGCTGTACGCTCCACCTGTGTGCTGAAGAAATGGATGAATTCTGAAGCACGTGGCAGCAGAGCATTGAGGAACTGTGTGAGGAGGCGGGATGTGGCCGACTGGGTGATGCCTGTGGTGTCCCCTGTTGGTCTCTGGAAGGTGCCTGTAGTGAGCAGGCACATGACGGCGGTCACCTTCGTCTCCATGGACATGGCGTGGCTCCGTCTGCTGGGTGCCTGCATCTCCTCACTGCACAGCTTGCAGTGCTGCCTCAGAATGGCCCTGTTCAGGTGGTACCAGCCCACGATCTCAGTGTCACTGTAATTCTCAAAGGTGATGCGGGCATGATACCACCTGTGTTGGGCATACCACCGATGGGCCCTTCCTCGGCCACGTCACTGTTCCTTCTGCCCCCTCACACTCCTCATTACTGCCTCCATCATGAAGGGTGCAATGTCCATGGCCCTTGCTGTTCACTGTCCCCCTGGGCAGTTGGCTGCTCTGTGTGTGTGTGTGTGTGTGTGTCTCTCTCTCTCTCCCTTTCCAATGCCACCTCTGTCCCTCTCCCTCTGTGTGTGGACTTTGGTCTGTTTGTCTGTCTGTGTATCTGTCTCTGTCTGTCTCTCTCAATCACTCCCTCTCACTCACACCCCTGGCACAAGTGCTGTCTGTGTGTTTGCGCCCTGTATTTATAGGAACAAGTCTGCTCGGAGCAACTTCGCTTTGCTCCACACTTGCGCCATGGATTCACGGTTGAATATGCCACTGCGCTAGATATTCATGGGAACGCCCCCTGCTCTTGCGCCTGCATTCATTATAGTTGCGCATTGGTGCAATGGAATTTGTGCTGCGCACTGGCTCCCGCTAAATATGGCTCCTTGGTGCAGTACCACACTTGCGCCGGTGCAACTCAATTGCGCCATGTACAACTGCTCTGAATATCTGGGCCTATGTGTTTCTTACGTGTTTGCAAATGTGTTTTAGATATGTATTGTGTATAATGCATAACGAATGAGTTCAGTACCTTCTGCACCATCCTCCCCACCCCCACCAATCAAAAGAACTTGTTCTCACTGATGTTATCCAGGTCTGGTAAACATTTTTAAATAAAAGAAAAAAATCAACATTCACTGAAGAAAGAATTGGTACATCAGAGTGAGTTTTCAGTAGTACAGAAAGGTATTGGAGCTCAGTCTGATTTAAGAGGACAGGTCATTATTTCTAGATGGCAGCTGTTTATAATATTCCAGTTTTCAGAAATGGTATTCATACCCCTAAATGATACCTGTTTCACTGTCCCTGAATAAAACGTGATGTGAAAAGCTGTATTTTACATTATCTGTTTTTCTGGGCTGCATTCTGTTGCAGTTCTCTTCATAGGACCAGTGATCTGGAGCTTTAAAGGAAAACTACACCCAAAACTTAAAAAAATATATGTTGTGCAGAGTGGTTTAATTTGTATGTGAAGTTCTAGTGTTTCCTTCCCTCTGACTGGTATTAGGAGTTTTTCCCAAATTAGCTTGCTAGCTTTATGCTAGTTTTACGACCCCTGGGGATCTTCATACCTGATAATGTAATTGTATTTCTTGTTCCCACAGTGCATCTTATCTCACGTGACTGTGATGTAAGAGAGACCCAACATTCAGCACACACATGCCAAACAAACTAAATGTCTTGGAAGCTTTACAAGCTGCACAAAAATTACCAGCAGCAAAGTTTTTCAGGACAGTAAAACATTTAGGATGAGGGTGGTCACCAAGCTGAATTCTACAGATTTTAAAATATAGCCGTCTCTATTGTTGTGAACTGATTGTAATGCAATGCTTTCTGCTGGATTTATGGGCTCTGCTACATCACCATTACATGAAACAAGGAGCTTTGTAGGACAAAGAAATGCAATAAACCTATTTGATATGGTGATCTCCAGGGGTCGTAAAACTACCCTAAAGCTAGCAGGCTAATTTAGTAAAAACTCCTAATACCAGTCAGAGGGAAGGAAACACTAGAACTTCACGTACAAATTAAAACACCCTGCACAGCAGATATTTTTTCAAGTTTTGGGTGTAGTTTTCCTTTAACAATGTTATGGTGGGGAACAGGATGGCTCAATGGATTGGTAATGGGTTAAGGAGCCTTTTGCCTCTAGATCACTGGTTCAAATCTAGCAGAGGTCAATGGTGGGTGAAAGCTATTATCACCTGAGGGATGTTCAGTAGCCTATGTGAAACGAGTTGTAGTGGTCTCAGTCCAGTTCCCAGTGGGCAGGTGTCCACATCACAAAACCACCAGGGCAACTGGTGCTACTTGGCACCCTTGTTGGCAGTCTCACCTGAGAGGCCAAGGACTGAATGGGAACAGTGTCGGAACCCCTGTCATCCACGTGATGGCTCCTCCATGGCATGGTTGAGGCACATTGGTGGGGCAGTCTGGGGAAGCTTGCACTGCGATCATCTGCATTGTACCTGTCATGTGGACAAACAGAGGACTTCAGGTTCCAGTGCTGTCAATCCAGCGCCTTTCACAAGTACTAAAATTCACACACAGGAAAAAATGGAAAAAGAAAAAAAGAACTATCTCATCGTTTGTGCACAGAACTCTTGAGTACTGTTGTGCTAGGTCAACAACTCATGCTTAACATTCTGTATACAAACTGTAACACAGTAAAATCTCCAGTTTACTGGTTCCATGAAGAGAACTGTGCAGAATGTTGTCCATGGAAAGAAAACAATTTAAAATGTAGTTTTTTACGTCAGTGTTTATTTAAGTACAGTTAAATATGGATCATTTGAAGGCAGGATTTCATTACTATAAATAGGATGTTACTAACTGTTGCTGATTGACACAAATTTCCTGTCCCATTTAAGGAATAAGGTCTGTTGGAGAGGGTCTAAACAGTCAGATTATGCCCTGGGTGGGTAGAGACATGCCTGAGGTGCAGCAGAGGATGTCTACTACAGCTTTGCGGAATGTGAAATTCCACTGGCAGTTCTGAGATGCTTTTCAGAATTTGTGGGTAAATTCTGTGGAATTCCAAAAGCGTATTGCATTTTTTCAAATTTAAATGCATATTTATTTTCTGTACGCCATTTTTAATGGAAGAATAGTGTTCAGCAGTTTGCTGCAAGTTTATGAAAACTGTGGAATCCTGACAAGGTGCTGTGGAGCACACCTACTGACTAGACGTGGTTATTTGGAGCTCTATACTTATCTGTAATTAAAAGCAATAAAACTTTTTTTCAGTGGTGAGTGAAGTTAACAGCTCAGCATTGTATTCTCCTCATCAAGCTGAATATTTGCATACCTTTTTCAAGGATGGACATACTAATAAAGGTCCTGCAGGTGGACCAAAACCTTAACCTACGGAGGTAGCACACAATGAAGCGGAGGCAACATCTTCCTTGGGGACAGAACCACTGTGGAGGGCCCTGCAGCAATCTATGCAGGCCATCAACATTAAGGTGGAGTCTATCCTTACTAGACTTTTGGAACAAGATGCAAAAACAGATATTGCAACCAAGACAGCTCAGAATTGGCAACGACCAAAGCGCTAGCAACATCGGGCAAATTAACACAAGAAAATGTCCAGTTGAGGTATCATCTGGAGGCCCTCAAAAATTCACAGAGGGCCTCTAATGTTCACATTATCAGACTGCCCAAAAATTGTGAAGGAGACAATCTTTTGTACTTTATACAGGGATGGTTGCCGGGAGCCTTGAACCTAGGTTCGATCTTAATAGCAGACGATATGTTAAAGGCTTACCAAATTTCTCCCAGGACTGCTGTTGCCCAAAATGAACTGCCTTGGACTGCTCTTTTGGTGACCTCCGGACCGGCCATGTGGGACTGAATTCTACAAACTGCAAGGGATGTGGCATGACTGAACTTCCAAGGCTCTACAGGAACACCTCTTCCTGGACCTGTCCTACACTATAAGAATGAGAAGGAAGAAGTTCAATGGGGTCTGAGTGAAACTGCACAGCCGAGGGGTGGCCCACTCCCTTCTAATGCCAGCTAGGCTGCAAATTCATTATGGAGGCCACGCATTTCAATATACTGACCCAGCAGAAGCCAGCAAAAGAGCAGAGACTATTTCTAAAGAATTCAACTGCACAAGAACCCAGGAGTCGTCCAGCTCGGAAGAGGGTACTTGAACTTTACCTACCCAGCAATCTTTATATGTGGGTGAAGTTTATGGGTTAAAACTTTGATAATTTAATGTCACCCAGCACATTTTTATTCTCTGAGTTGCATGATTTACATAGATTAAAATGAGCTGTTTGCTGTAAGGTTATATTCTCATTTACTGTAATTTACAGTTATTTAATATACAAGTAGAGTAACTGATATTACCTATATTTAGAACCAGGCTTTAAGTTTCAGTGTGCTGTAACTGTTATGGTAAATGCCACGTGGAGAAAACTACACAACTACTCTACAGGGTCGGACTCTAACCTTTATGTACAAGGGTTGTTTGTATTTCCATTTTATTGCAGGCAATGTGAGGGCTGCATAAATCTGAACACTGAAAGCTGTTGGATAGAATGTTTGGTTAGGGGGGCATAGCAACACTGGATATTGTGTAACCACATTTGAATTTTCATTTTTTATGGAGCTGACCACCCAAAGTCCTGTATTGGGCAACGTATAGTGGACTATATTATGGACTATAAATTTGTGGAATACCCCCCATATTCAGAGTCCAGATTGCCTAGATGAACCATGACTGGTACATTGGATGCATTTAGGGGCTGTACCATACGATATCTGGCATGTGTATGTTATATGCAATTGTTTTCTCTGTAAAACAATAAAATATAATTGAAAAAAAAAGAAAACTGTGGAATCCTGGGACAGTTTCTAAACAGACAAATAACCACCAAAACATTAGCTGAGCACCCAGGCAGATGTCTATGGGTAATCAGGAGCCAAAATGAGTGCACTTCAACACCTTGCAAGATCTTGATCAGATTTTGCCTTGGGCCCAAAACTGGAGCATGAAATTTAATTTAGACAAATGCCGTGACATGTGTCTAGGAAAAAAGAATAAATCTCATCACTATACATCGTGCAATGCTACACTAAAAAACAACAAACCTGCAAAACAGACCTTAGGGTAGCTAAAACAAACACTTTAGAGCATGATATACAATGCACTGGTGCCATCTCTAAAATATAAGGCACTATGGGCAATACGAAAACATTCGTAATGGAAATGTAAGGGCATCACTTTGCAGGGCATATGTTCACCCACATTTGGACTATGCAAACCAGTTTTGAAACCACACAAAAAACAACACATAAACAGTATTGAAAAGGTACAAAAAAAGCACGACCAAATTAATATCAGGTTATAAAAATGAAACATATGAAACAAGATTTATTCAGATTCAGACCTTATGTCGCTGTATGCTTGGCTCTGCAATTTATGTTTAATATTACAAATGATCCAGAATTGATGTGTGGCAACAATTTAGAATTCAAACAAAACATAACAGCAACACGAAGTCATCTGTCACAAATAACTGGGCAAAGGTTCAATAGCACTAAAAATAAATATTTTTACACACAGAGACTTGCTGCACCATGGAACTCATTACCAACAGAAATAATAAGCAGATTTTAGACAAAGAATTGCTATGCCATGGACCTCATTACCAACAGAAATAATAAGCAAAACAAAATCTGAATCTAGACACAGACTAGATGATTATATACTTAAGGGAGGAACAACTAAATATTTCCACTAATTCAATGGAGATGCTACTTATGGGCTACAACCTCGTAAACTTCTACCACACCTCAGTAAGAATCTTAGTAGTACCGGCCCATCAGCACAGTGGTTGGATTTCTGCTTGTGACGCTGGTGACCTGGGTTCAGGAATGGACCCGGGTGGCTGGAGGGCCAGCCAGGGGAGAAGGATAGAGCATCCTATGGACTACTCTCCTTCTCTGGGGGGAGGGTGGGGAAGTGCCTGGTGTGAGATGGACCCCTGGCAGAGGCTGAGAGTCACGCATCTACCAGAGCTCACACATAATGGAGGCAGGGCAGACACTGGATGTCATTGCACGTCCCTACAGGGAGGAAAAACAGAAAAAGGATGGGTGGGTCCTCCGTCTACATGAAGCCCTCCCTGGGCTTCAATTAGCCACCATTGCCAGCACTCCCAACTAGTTACTGGTTCCACAGCACTGGAATTAGGGGAACCAGTGCTGCGGCCCCACCCTCCGGGGGGTAAGCGGGGGGTAATCGGGAGATGCAGGCAATTGATGATTGGTAGGAGCCCGGGGGCCATGACCAGGGCACAGCCTGATGGAGGACCTGCCAGAAAAAAAGGGGAATAAAAAAAAAGAATCTTAGTAGTTCTTCTGATGAAAATCATCCACTTACTCCAATGGACTTCTGTAACAGGTGTATGTAACAGTTGGTATACAGACTGTATAAGCAACTAGTTATCCTCTTTTTTTTTCTCTCCGTTTCTCCTAGGTAAGCTTCATTTCAAATTCTCCTAGGACAAGTAGGCTCCGCTGTTGGGGTAGAACAGTAAAGTCACAGCTGATTGCTGCTTAACAGCTCTGAGAGTGAGCAGGTATTTAGAATATGAATAGAATGGAACCTGGCTGTCTGTATGCGGGCCAGACTACAATAGATGTCCATCCCAACTGTAACTGAAGCCAGTCACACGATGGCAGATAGCTAAGGTAATGTGCTGTCTGTTAAGAGCAAGGCTGTCGGTTAACATGGATACCTGCAGAAGTCAGAATTGTCTGAACCGGTTAGTATCTTTTAAATCAAATGGGTGATTCTATGTAGAACGTTGTAGCACTATCTGGAATAAAGTGAGCTGAATTTCTTGAGTGACATGGCAAAGGGATGGGCCAAGAAGGCCCGTGATGTGGGTAGATGAGCCAGCTCTGAAGGGTATATTCACGTGGGATTTGGCTCCAACAGATTAGATTTATGAGAACAAACACAATTACTGGACCTCTGCTGAGTCAAAGTGAGAGTTACCGGTGTCTTAAAATCTCAAGCCTGTGTGACAAAGAAGTCGGTCCTTTCCTGAGTAGGTCAGCGAGGTAAGAAAGAAGACTTAAGTGTGTGTTAGTGAATTTTTTTTCTATCTGTAATTCTGTTTATTTTGAACTGTTTGTTTACATCTCCTAGTGCTGGTGTATTTGCTTAGTCTTTTGTATATCTTCTAAATTAAATGTAAATACTAAATAGTTTATATTTAATATAAATACATGACTACTGTGTTTTAATAAGCACAGGAAATACATTTTTGTTGGGTAAGTCCATGATCTGCTTCTGGAGAGAACGCTACCAAACTTAAAAAGTAAAACTTTTGTCTGCTACAGAGCGGGAGTCAAGGTTACCTGGAGCAGCTAATTGGTTCCTATGTCCAAGAGGCCTTGTACTATGTGGGCAAATGCCTGGTCATGTGATGTCTGAGCAGGGATCTGTGGTTTGGCTTGAAGGAAACAGCCCCAAGAGAGTTGTAGCCAGGTAACTGGCAGTGGGATTGATTAAGTGAGCCAGTCTCTTTATTGCACCACCCAAGGCATCTTGGGAGTTGTTGTGACAAATGGCAAGGCAAAAGAAGACAATTTTATTTGTAGAGCAATCCTACCCAAACGCATGGGGTGATTCTCATAGACAAATCAATTAAAAATACAGAATACAAATCATCAACCACCCACAATCATTAAATACAATTTGAGGTACAGATGGAAAATTCAAACATTGCCAGCCCAGTGGTGCTGAAGGCTGAGGCGCTGGACGCTACACCTTGTGCCATGCTGGCGATCTGGGTTCAGGAATGAGCCCGGGCTGCTGGGGGTTGGCAGGGGAGAGAGGGGATGGAGCATCCAGAGGACTACTGTCCTCTATCGGAGAGGAGGAGGAGAATAGCTGTTCCACTCATTGATCGCCCTCTAGCGATGGCTGGAGAGAGATTTGGGTCGGGAGACTCAAGCCGACTTACGATGTTGGCAGGGAGGTTGGGAGGGAGAAAACCAGGAAAAATGGAGCTGGCAGGCTCCCTGATGGCCCCACCAGCACGCGTCCTGACATCTGGAATCTGGATGTGGTTTCTGGGATGGGGGAAGCTGGCAGTCCTCACCCTAGCCCTGTCACAGGAGGAGTAACCTGTGGGGGATCACTGGGATAGCTGGGCAGGGGAAGGTGGGGCCGGAGACCGAGTCCCTCCGAGGGAGGGACCGGAGTCATCTACCAGACTCCCCTGAGGAGGATAAAGAGAATAATTTAAAAAAAAGGAAAATTTGAACATCCAAACCATATGCCAAGTCAAACTGATGAGTCTAACTTTCTGGCCCCTTGCAAAAAACCCCGCACCTAGGAGGAACTACCTAAATGGAGAGGAGGGAGTTCCATAGTGCTGGAACCATCACTGAGAAGGCTCTGTCAACTGATTGTTTTGAGCGCAATCTTGAGATGGCCAGGAATAATTTTGCAGTTAAGCAGCGAGAGCAGCTGGGAGTGTGCATATATAATGGTCACAGACACCTGTTCTGTGGAAAACAATGCAGAACTGGGGGGGGGGTAAGGACAATGTGGAATTTAAGCATATATTCCACTTTGGAATTCTGCCATCCCACTTCCAACAGCTTTCTACTAATTTACTGGGAATTTTCCAAAGTTCCACGAAATTCTGTTCCAATAGAATTTGAATATTCTGCAGGGCACTAGTGCTTACCGGCCTCTGGCATTACTTGACTGGTAAGGCCTGAGACTGAAGGTCTTGTTGCTATTTTAAACCTCCCAAGGGTTTTTGAAAATCATTATAAAGCTAAGAAAGTCATTTTAATTTACAAACTGCTGTAGTATTTTGGGATTGTTGTATTCTGAGATCCAATACATAACACTTGAGACAGTAGCACAGCACATATTAGATTTTACTTTATCAACTATGGCAGTTCATACGTATCTACAGCAAGATCCAGGGACCCTGGCCATTCTGTTTTGACAGTTCATCCATCTGGTAACATCAGGCCTACATTAGTGAGGTACGGCACCTCACTGGGACAGGCAAGACCAAGGGATGAAAGTGCATGGTAAACCCAACTCATTCTCAACCCCAGCGCATCACTGTCTGCTACCTCCTAGCAGGTAGTCAACATTAGTGTCACTTGACCATTGACCATTGGGCTTTCTCTCTGTTCTTTTTGGCCTGTAAGTCAGATTGAGGAGATCTGATATGTCTCTGAGTTATCCCCTTTGGACAGCTGTGTTACCAGATTCTGCATAGTAGAGTTGGGCATAAAGGTGCGAAGCATTAGGGACCATCATGATGCTCCATTAATAATGGCCTTCCACCCATATCTCCTCAAGCTGTCTTTTTAAGCTCAAAACTTCGGTGTATACAGGAAGAGCAGGAATCGTTCTGTAGACTCCACACTATAGCATTAGTTGCTTTAGGGTGAATTGTAGCCACATAGACTTTTCAGAACACATTTATTTTCTGCATAAAGACAGGTCTGACCAGCATGCTTGTATACACCTGTCATGCCCTAAACCTTCACGACCTGGAGTCCATCTACCTTGGGACTCCTCAAGCCTGGAGGCTGGGGATCTCCTACCTTGTTATAGTCTGTCTTCACTCTGGCTTTCCGCCTGCTTCTTTATGCATCATCTTCCTTGGTCTGAGCGCCAACCAACAATACCCACCCCTCAGAGTCTCCCTCTGAGTTAACCTTTGTCAGACTGGCCAGCCAAAAGGGTGCTCCTCTTGAAGGGGAACCCCCAGTAATCCTCACGCTGTCCCGGGTCCCATTACATGTTGTCCTTAATGATTTTCACAGCTGGGGGCCTTGGGTCTGCTTTGCAGGAGGTCTACTGTCTGTCTGATATCAGGACTCCCAGATTTAGACTAATTACTATCTATTTGCCCCAGACAAAACTGTGCCTAAGCACCTCCCACTGACACCATTGCCTGCCAAGGAAACAAAGGACAGTACGCTCAAGTAGCAGGGGGTGGTGCAGAGCAAGGCGGCCAGCCCGCTCAATTATGAAAGACAGAACTCCGCACTCGTGGGCTCACTACATAACTCACAAAAATAACAAACAGCATGAAGTGCGAAATCCATTTATTTGCAAGCCCACTGAGGAACACTGACTGTGCCTTGAACCCCAGTGCTTCAACCCAACATGGGGTCTTCGTCAGAGGGTGGGTCTGAGAGACAGACCTGCCACCTAATGAAGATCCTGTGTTGGGTAGAAGAACTGAGATTATGGGCACAGTCAGTGTTTCTCACTGGGCTTACAAATAAATGGATTAAGCACTTTATGCTGTTTGTTATTTTTGTGAATTATGTAGTGATCCCACAAGTGCAGAGTTCTGTCTTTCACTATTCAGTGCCAAACTGAAGCAATAATGTCAGTCTTAGCATGACACTCACTAGTAACCAGTCATCCTGTCCGACTGGCAGGAGGGGACTGTTACAGAGCATGGGTTTACTTGAGAATTAATCCATGCCTGGGGGGGTGCATATGACCACAGGTAGAGTGCCTGCACAACAAAGTGACTGGCTCATGATTGCCGTTTCGGTCATTGCCTGTTATACGCTGTGTAGCAACACTACTCTTGAGTGTGACTGTCTACATTTCCCTGCCATGTCAGTCAGGAGTGTGGAGCTGCGGATAGGAACCATAGACTAAAGCCGAGGACCAGATTAGGGTTAGTGTCCACTAATAAAGGTAAGGTACAGTATGTGAGCAGACTGGATGGGCCTGCCGGTCCTTATCTGCCAACAATTTCTCTTTCTATGTCATCTGTGCTGTTTCCATCAATCGGGAGCAACCCTTTTTGTTAGCCATGTTACAAGCATGTATAATTTCAGATTGATGGCTAGCTATTGTGCACTAAAATGGTAATCACTAACCCTAAAGTAGTGGCATAGGCAACGGAACAAAGAACCCTGAAAAGGTTGCCAGAGAATTGTAAAATAAAGAACTGTTTTTTGTTGAACTTAGTGAGTGACATCTTTATTTTTTTTTCTGATTTTGTTACAATTTATTTTTCCAGGATACCCCCAGATAAGATTAAATATTTTGTTTTCAGTGGAGTCCAGAGGTTATAGGTGCACTGTCACCCCCCCTCAGGCAACAAGCTGAACCTAGATTAGAAAGAAAACACTTTCTAGGGCCCTGTCCACACTACGCCTCTGTAACGTTACAGAGTGTCCAAACCGTTACTGCAATGGTTTGTGTTTACACCTGTAACATTACAGAAGGCATTTTCATAACCATTGTTGAAACCACATATGAGGTGGTTTCAACAGTTATGAAACCAGTCCTACTCGGTAATGTTGCAGCGGTAGTGTGGACAGGAGGTAACGGATTCCTACGGGGCCCATAAACAGCGCCGAGCTGCATTATGGGATTAGGTGCCACTGCACCGGTCGACCGGTTCCCGAGGTGTGGACTGGTGGTACCAGTCTCGTACCAGTCACTGCTGCAGTGTGAACACACTGTAACGCTCCCTGGCTGTAACGGTTTCTGTCCGTTACAGGGTCTGAGCAGTGTAGTGTGGACGGGGCCTAAGATTTCTCACATTCTGTAGAATGACCTCATGTAGATGGTTAGTTTAATTTTGATTCCTTTTTTATTTTTTTGTAAAGTGAAAAAGACTGCCCACCATACTGGTGTTACCACATAAAGAAGTGTTTGTTTATAGTTATTAATGAACTCCCACTGCATCTTTCCTGGAATGGGGAATACCCACAACACAGTCAAAGCAACTCATGATGCGGTAGGAGGAGAGCAGACTTGCATCATGAGTGGTTGCATTGTTTGGGGGTGTTCCCAATGTTGAGGATATATGCAATATGAGTAGTTCAAGGATTTGAAACAAAACAAGGCTGGGTATAATTATACATTGGTACGCATTTCAGTTTTATTAAGAAAGGAGGCAAATAAAACTAACAGCAACATCAACAACTTTAGATAAGATAAATTATAAAATGCGTATTTTCAATAAGAAATAATATGCAAAAAGGGTTGAAAATGTCCTTTTAAGCAGCTTGCTTCATGTCACACAGCACGTAAGGGGCTCTGGTGAGATTTGAACCGGAGTGTCCTGTGTCTCCTCTGTTTCGAAGTTAGTGCTCTAGCTGTCATACCATACTGTCTCTAATGTTTCATGGCATGCTGTGCTGATTCTTGAAACCACATGGCAAAACCCACCATGTGGCAAAACTAATCAAACTGTATGTCACACTGTAATGAGAAAAGTGGCAAGATATGTTTGAACACTCGCAGTGAGTGGGTCTCAAATAAGAAACATAACATTTGATGGCAGAAAAGGACTGCTTAGATCATCTAGTCTGCTCAGATGTTCCCTACCTATACTCTATCTGCAGTTCCCATCTGGTCTCCATCAACGCTCCCTCATCCCTGCATCCTAATATATCCCTATGTCTATCCTATGCATGCTTAAAGCCCCTCCCCCCTTCCACTGTTTTGACCTTCACAGCTTCCCCCTGCAATCTGTTTAAGGCATTAACTACCTTTTCAGTGAAGAAATTTAGTTCTGAATGGCCACTCTGCGCAGCCTTCTTCATCTGCTGAAGCAGGACGACTGACTATGCTCTCTTTATATGCAAGTTGCCTATCTGCATGTCACGGCCCCCCCCCCCTCACAGACGATACCTGTGGTTCCTGTTCCGGGGGAGCATTACCAGTTCAGAGTATTGCCCTCTGGCTTATCCTGTGCACCATGGGTATTTACCAAGTGCCTAGCAGCTGTAGCAGCAGACCTCCAGCATGAAGGCCTCTGTGTGTTCCCATACCTGACTGATGCTGCCACTGCTGCCTGTCACAGACCCAATCTCTAGTGTACTTTTGGTTTTTGTGTACTTATGTGTAATTATCTGTATATTACATGTATATGCTAGCAATAAGACACGATGAGGTGTGGGTTATGGCCTGATAAGAGCACGCCCCAGGTGTGTTATGAGGGCCGAGTGCCTTTAGCACCTGGGAAGTGCTCTTATCAGGCCATAACCCACACCTCGGAGTGTCTTATTGCGCTTATAAAATGGGCCCCCCAGTAAAGAAGTTAATTACAAAGAAAAAGCACAGTGTATATAAAATAATAAAAATATATGATTATATCAGTAATAGAAAAAGTAATCCCTGTTATTGTGCTGTAATGGAGCTGTTTTAGTAAAAATTAATAGATGTGTTGGCCCGCTGGTAAAGTAGTTAATTTAAAAAATGAATAGGAGGTGTCTGTCTGAATCTGTAGTCCCTAGGCACACATACATACACACATACAGAGAAAGACTCAAAAACACTTATTTTGTTGCTTCTTTTTTTTACATTTTTATCCTTAACTCACTTTCTTTAATAGGCTGGCTGCAGTGTGGAGCGAGCATGTCCCTCAGCGGCTGCCGTAGATAGACGTCTTCTGCTTGTGGTTTGGGACCGTTATTGAGGTACAATAAGGAATGACTTTGCAGTGCTGTAAATAGGAATGAGGAGCAGTTCTTAAATATTAATTGTTGTGAATCACTTTTCTGGAACAGGACGAGGTGGGGTGGGAATGAACTCCGGAGTTCTGACATACTGTTGAGCTATGGGACGGAACATACAACCGGAACTGTTACGAGTCACGAGGGAATGGACAGTGAGTGAAAAAGAAAGAATTTTTAAACAGTCAAGGGTTACGGAGACATTTCTGTGGTTTCTCTGCTAGTGTCAATGTGTTTGGTGTGGGGCTATGTGTTTGTTATTTAGGGAACCAATGAAACTGTTGAGAGTTTTTTTTTTCCGTGCCACCACTGTCCCAGTTGTTTAGAATGATAAGTGAGGGGTTGTAGTGGGAAAGCGGTGGCATGTATTGATTTCACCCTGCACGGTGTCTTAGTTGGGAGAAGTAGTGCGCGTTGCAACGTTATCACCTGATAAGGAGATGGCTGGAAAGGGCTTCCAGCCAATCAGTAAGCAGAATTTATTTTGCCCATTTTATAATCTTGTATATTTGTTGCATATATTTACTGCATATTGTATTTTAATCATACTGTATTCCCTCCTCCCCCTCCTCCCAGGATGCATCTGGAAACGAGCTATTATAGCTCAGTATGCCTTTCCTGGTGAAACTCTTCAAATAAAGAAATAAGAAATATTTCCTGACATCACTCTTGAATCCCCCCCCCCCCCGGCTTCATTGCATGCACCAGCATTAAAGTACGTGTAGGTCTCTATCATTCTCAGTCTATACTGAATCAAGGAACCTCTTTTTAGCTTGCTTTCTCATTTGGGGCCCACCATGATGACCCAGACCCATAAGACCACATTGGGGCTGGCTTGGTTTCCCCTGGAGTGAGACGCAGATGAGGCACACTGATAAGTCCAGTGCAGGACGAAACATGTGTCTGTGTCTTCAGTTCTCACCCTCTGCAGATGGTATGAGAGGCCCTTTGGCACCATACATTCCTGCTTAAAGCAGAATCAGCCTGAATTTTCATGGGGATTTGTGTGTGTGTGTATGTATGTATGTATGTATGTGTGTATATATATATATATATATATATATATATATATACATACATATACTGTACATGCATGTGTGTGTGTGTATATATATATATATATATATATATATATATATATAAGATATATATGTGTGTAATATACATATATCCCAGGATGCTTTGCATTATGGGGTTATATGTGATTTTGTATTTCTATACTGGATCACATGTATAAACCTGGTTAAAAGGCAGTATCTTTTCTGATGAAGACTTGTTGGCCTGGCTTGCACAGTCATTTGCCTACCCACAATGCCTTGCTCTGAGAATGAGGCTTGAGATGTGTGAATGGTTTGGAGAAATTCACAAAACCCAAACAATTCAGAAATGTGTCAAGATGCATCATCTGTTCTGTTTGGTGCCAACAGCAGTAACAGGGAATAGCATTGTTGCCTCTCCCTTTGTACAGCAGAATCCAGAGCTGAAGGACAATGAAGATGATGTTGTCGCCTTACCCACTTTTGCTGCTGGTTTACTTATCTTAGCCTACCTGTGCAGATCCACAATTAAGTAATAAGGCATAGGCCAGCCAGCTAGTGCAGTGGCAGAGTTACTGCTTGCCATCCAGGCGACCCGGGTTTTTGACCCAAGTCCGGACGTCTGGTGTCAACCGGCAAGGCAGGGTCGTGCATGCTTTGGATGCCTCCTGCCTCGGGGAGGAAGGGAGGGCACCTCCTTCTGCTGCATGACTGCTCCCTGGTGACCCTGGGGGAAGGGGTGTCATGTGGGAAGTAATAAGTGGTCCTTCTGGGATGATCTCATGTGGCATGCACCCACTCGCCTGGCAAGTGATGCGGAGTTGTCACTTGCCCAGAGTGCGTCTGGCAGGGGAGTTTTAAAGGGAGGGACTTACCCATCCTTCTGATGGCCCTAATAGATGAATGCTGGGTCACCTCTCAGGATCATGCCCTGGGTTGGGATAAGGGGAGGCCTTAACAGGGGATAAAATACCCCCAGCAGCACTTTTTGTCTTTTTTCTCTTTATAAAGTGCCTGAGGATAGAAACATAAAAACATAATTTGACGGCAGATAAGGACTGCTTGGCCCACCTAGTCTGCCCATTTGACCTACCTACTGTAACACTGCAGACCCTACTTGATCTCCGGCTTCCCCCCCTTTCCTTTCCACTAAGGTTCCCTTATCCCTGTCCTATGCCTTCTTGAATCCCGTTACCATTTTCCCCACCACCACCTCCGTTGGGAGTCTGTTCCTGGTATCCACCTCTCTTTCAGTGAAGAAGTACTTCCTTTCATCTCCCCTGAGTCTACCCCCTCCAGCTTTATGGCATGTCCCTGTGTTCTTGAGCATCTCTTTTTCTGAAAGATGCTTCCTTCTTGAATCCTATTTATACCTGTGAAGTATTTGAAAGTTTCTATCATATCCCCCCTGTCTTTTCTTTCACCCAAGGTGTACATATTAGTTCCTTTAGTCTCTCCTCATAGGGCTTTTGATGCAGACCCTGCACCATTTTAGTTGTCCTCCTCTGGACCATCTCAGCTCTGTCTGTGTCCTTCCAGAGATGTGGTCTCCAGAACTGGACACAGTACGCTAGGTGAGGTCTCATCAGTGATCTATACAGAGGTAACACCACTTCTCTTTCTGCTGGTGATAACCCTCCCTAAGCACCCTAGCAACTGACTGGCTCTCCCCACTGCCTTGTCACACTGTTTGGCCACCTTTAGGTCATCAGATATGATTATCCATAGGTCCCTTTCCTGCTTGGTGGTCATTAATACTACACTCCCAATTTTGTACTCCACACCTGGATTTCTGTGCCCCAAGTGTATGATTTTGCACTTCTTTGCATTGAAACTCAGCTGCCACACCTTTGACCACTCCTCTAGCTTTCTTAGATCTCTAATCACTTTTTTCCATACCCCCTGGAGCGTCTACCCTATTGCAGATTTTAGTGGCATCTGCAAAAAGGCATACCTTCCCTTCTAACTCCTCTGCAATGTCTCCAATAAAGACATTAAAGAGGACCGGTCCCAGTACTGATCCTTGTGGCAGCCTATATTTACCACCATCCTCTGTCTCCTTTTTACTAACCAATTCCTTACCCAGTTTACCTTTGGACCCACTCCTATGCTGCCCAGCTTGTTTACGAGTCTCCTGTGTGGAATGGTGTCAAAGGCCTTACTGAAATTTTGATAGGCCACGTCCACTACTCCACCCTGATCTACTTGGGACTTCAGAGGAGCTGACTTTGATAAGATGGCCAACAGAGTTAAGCTAGCCCTGGCAAAAAGAAACACAGGTGAGGGGGTACAGGCAAAGTGGGCAAGCATTAAGGATGCAATACTTGAAGCAACATCCCATTGTGTTAGACAGAAAAGGAAGTGCAAAAGAAGAAGGAAACCACTTTGGTTCTCAAATACAGTAGCAGAAAAGGTCAGAGCCAAAAGGCTGGCCTTCAGGAAATATAAGGGAACACAGCGGATGAAGATAGGGAGGCATACCAAACTGCCCTAAGGGAAGCAGGTAAGGCAGTAAGGCAGGCAAAGTCCCAAACTGAGGAAACACTAGCACTAACAGTAAAAGAAGGTGACAAGACTTATAGATACATTAGTGAAAGGAGAAAATCCAGAGTGGGTATTGCTAAGTTTAATGGAGAAAAGGGAGCATGTGAGGAGGAGGACCCTGTAAAGGCATCTATCCTAAATAGATACTTTTTGCTCAGTATTTACTGAAGAGAAGGTAGGGCAGGGCCACAGCTCAGCATCATGGAACAGGGGAGGGAGGTGAGCACTACCCCTTCACAAAAGAAAGGGTCCTAAAAGAGCTTCTAAGCTCAGGGTGGATAAGGCAATGGGACCTGATGGCATACATCCCAGGGTACTTAAGGAGCTAAAGGAGGAACCAGCAGAGCCATTAGCAGAATTGTTTAGTGAGTCTCTGAGCACAGGAGAGGTCCCAGAAGACTGGAGAAGGTTCATGTGATCCCGCCTACAAGAGTGGTAGCAGGAGGAGGCGGGGAACTACAGAACGTCAGTCTTACCTCAGTAGTGGGCAAGATTATGGAGGCACTTAAGGAAAGGATAGTGCAACACCTGGAATCCATAGGGGCACAGGATCCAAGACAGCATGGGTTTACAAAGGAAGGTCCTGTCAACCAATCTCATAGATTTCTTTGACTGGGTAACCAGAGTGGTGGACCAAGGGGAGCAGTTGATGTCGCCTACCTTGACTTCAGCAAAGCTTTTGACACTGTTCCACATAGAAGATTGATAAATAAGCTGGGTAGGCTCGGTGGTCAGAAGTTGATCAACTGGGTGGCAAACTGGTTGACGGGCAGAAACAGAGAGTGGTGGTAAATGGTATACAGTCAGAAGAGATGCAAGTCACAAGTGGGTACCTAGGGTTCAGTCCTGGGGCCAGTCCTCTTCAACATCTTCATTAGTGACCTTGCAGATGGACTAGAGGGTAAGGCTTGTCTGTTTGCAGATGACACCAAGATCTGTAACAGAGTAGATGATCCAGATGGGGTGGGCAGAATGAGAAGAGATCTGATAAACTAGCAGAATGGTCAGAAGAGTGGCAACTGGGATTTAATGCAAAGAAGTGCAAAATCATGCATATAGGGAAGAGAAACCTGAAGCCACCTATAGGCTGGGAGGGGAGTTGCTAGCAGTCACAAAGGAAGAAAGAGACTTGGGCATCATCATCACTGATGACCTAAAATCATCCAAGCAGACCTCTAAAGCAGTAGGTAAGGCTAGGGGGGTGTTAGGATGTATTAGTAGGGGTATCACAAGTCGTAAGAGGGAGGTAATAATCCCTCTGTACAAGACAATGGTTAGGCCCCATCTGGAGTACTGCGTGCAGTATTGGAGGCCACACCTTCACAAGGACATTAACCAAATTGAGGCAGTCCAGAGAAGGGCAACCAAAATGGTGCGGGGACTGCATCAGAAGACATATGAGGACAGATTAACAGAGCTCAATATGTATACCCTTGAGCAAAGGAGGAGAGAGGTGATATGATCGAGGCATTCAAACACCTTAAGGGCATAAACAAGGTGAAAGAGTCTAACATGTTTAAATATAAGAAAAATAGCAGGACAAGAGGACACAGCATGAGATTAGAGGGAGGCCGATTAAGGGGGGATGTGAGGAAATTCTTTTTCACAGAAAGGGTGGTGGATGCATGGAATGGCTTACCACAAGAAGTGGTGGCTATGAATACAGTGCAGGGCTTCAAACAGGCATGGGATAGGCATAAGGGAGCAATACAAATGACTATGAATAGATAGGCCACTGACAGAGCAAAGGCCGATGGCACATTTATAAGGTAGAAAAAGAAATGGGCAGACTGGATGGGCCTTGTGGTCCTTATCTGCCGTCAACTTCTATGTTTCTATGTTTCTAAAGGAATTGTGGTTACTGGGGGAGACAGGACCAAGGAGGAGACTAGAGAGAGGACGGGGAGGGCTAGTACCCTGGAGGAACAGTAGTTTCCAGGGATTATAGGGAACTTGGGCAGACTGGATGGACCTCTGGTCTTTTTCTGTCGTCATTATCTATGTTTCTATGTTTCTATGTTACTTCCCTGGTCACCTAGTCAAAGAAATCTATCAGATTTGTTTGACATGATCTTTCCCCCAGTGAATCCATGCCACCTTGGGTCTTGTAAGCCACTGGATTCAAGATATCCCACCATCCTTTCCTTGAGGAGTGATTCTATGAACTTCCCCACCACCGAAGTCAGGCTGACTGGCCTGTAATTGCCAAGGCTCTCCCTGATCCCACTTTTGTGAAGTGGGACTACATCTGCCCTCCTCCAATCTTTCTGGAACCACCCCATCTCCAGTGAGTGGTTGAATGGGGCTGTCAGAGGTGCAGCCTCTAGGGCTGCACAGGCATGGCGCATGGGTGATCATTATCTCCCTTATTATTTGCCTTATATATTGACCCCCTAGTAAATGTAATAAGACAAAGTGCAAGTATAACAGGGATCAAACTGGAGGCCATATGCACAAAATGGCCCTTTATGCAGAACATAGCACAAAACTTTGAGTCTAGTCAGGGGTGTTTGCTGTGTTGTTGAAATAAATCTTTACAAGATCATCCTATAGCCTAGCAAAAGTGTTTTTGTGTCTCTGTATCTGTTGATGCCTGCCTCTGAGATTGTGTGGACCTGCAGATACATAGCTGAATACCATAAAAATACAGAGACAACCTTGTTCCCCTCTTAGCCAGGATATTTAGAGAAGTTCAAGAGGAGAACAAATTCCAGACTATCGGAGATATGCAACAATATCAGTAATCCTCAAACCTGTAAAGCATAAAACAGCTGTGATGATGTAGACCAATACTGGTCCTTAATAACAATGATAACATACTCATATCCAACTTAGTAAAACATTTGGAGAAAGCACTTAATCAGTAACGACCAAGAAGAAAAAATTACTCACTGCAGTAATCTTGTTTCTTCCAAGGTATTCTTCAATATTCTTAACTCTTGCAGTCAGCCTGTAGTGTTGAACTGCCTGGAGAATGAAACATATGCAAATGATGGAACACTCATTGACTCGTGCCACCATTCAAACTGCTGCCCTTACCAACTGCTGCATTCTGTAATGCTCAGATTCATTAGAGCCTGCAAAGAAACCCCCCCCCCCAAGCTAATGTATCAATTTATCACTAATAACCTTTAGGTAAAAATAGTAAAGATAATAATAAAATAATAATAACAATAATAATCCTCCTGTTAGAGGTACTCCCCAAACTGTCAGACATGACCTGAAGAAGGGAAAACAACACCCAACAGGGTTAAAAAATATAACACAAGTGTGAAACATCCCTTTCATCCAAATATCCAGCTTGAAATGTAGAGGCCACTAGTTCTGGAAGGGGAAGCAGGGAGGGAGAGTTAAGAATATTGAAGAATACCTTGGAAGAAACTAAATTACTGTGGTGAGTAATTTTTTTCTTCTAACCCCAGGAATTCTTCAATATTCTTAACTCTTGCAGACTATGAAGCAGTACTTTGGAAATAGACTCTGCAGACTGCTGTGCCAAACCTGGCATCACTCATGGACTAGGTGTCCAGGCAGTATTGCTTTGTGAAAGTGTATGTTGTTCTCCATGTTGCTGCTTTGCAGATTTCCAATAGTGGGATGTCCTTGCCAGCTGCTATCGTAGCAATTGTGCCCCTTGTGGAATGGGCCCTGAGGCCTACTGAGGGCTCCTTTCCCACCATTGAGTAACAGAATTGGATACATTGTACTATCTAGTGTGAAATAGTCCATTTAGATGCTGGTTTTCCTTTTCCCACACCCCCATAGGTCAGTAACAATTGCTGTCTGTCCTGTCTGTGGACCTTGGTGTGAGTCATGTAGTAGCTCAAAGCTTATTTGACATCCCAACTGTGTAACCTGCATTCACCTGAGCTTGAATACTCAGTGAATAAGACTGGTAAAGTGATGGACTGATTCAAATTTATTTATTGAAATGTTTCACCAGGAAGGCACATTGAGCGACAAGTCGCTCATCTCCCGGTGCGACCTGAGGGGAAGGGGTACAATAGGAGTGAAACATCAAACATTCAAGTTACAAAATCAACATTAACATACAATTGCAAGGCAGGTGTTACAGACAGTGTTACAACAGTGTTGCACATAATAGGTAGAAAGAGTGGACAATAATAAGTGCCAGGTTAATAAGTAAACAAGTGCTTACATGAAAGATAAGGGGGAAAGAAGAGGGAGGGGTGAGGTGGGGGAAGGGTCATGTTCAAGTTGCATTCAAGTTACAAGATCAACATCAATATTAACATACAGAAACTACTTTTGGAAGGAACTTCCTGTTAGTTCTAAGCACCACCTTATCCCTATGAAAAGAAATATAATTCTGCTCTACGCACAGAGCCTGAAGCTTACTGACCCTTCTAGCCGAGATGATGGTCACTAGGAACACTGTTTTCCAGGTTACGTATTTCAGGTGTGCTGAGAACATGGGCTCAAAATGGGGCTCCATGAGCTTGGCTATGCATACAGTAAGGTCCCATGCTGTCATGGCACCAGTTCCCCTTGAGGAGGGCGCAGGTGGGCTAAACCTTTGAAAAACTTTTTGAAAATGGGGTTGGATGCTATGGAGATACCCTTGCAAGCTGAAATGTAAACTGAAACTGAAGCTAGATGCACCTTCAGGGTAGTGGGTTGCAAACCCAGTGACTGCAGATAGGTAAGGTAGTCCAACAAGGCTGACAACCCTGCCTGTGAAGGTACCACATTGTTAGTAGAACACCATAAAGAGAACATCTTCCATTTGGAAGCACAAGTTTTCTTAGTCAAGGGCTTTCTGGATCCCCTCAGGACGTTTAGGACACACTCAAGAGAGTTGCAGGCCTGCATATTCTAAGTCTTCAAGAGCCATGCCTTGAGCCTGAGGGACCTGAGGTTCAGGTACAGAATCCTCCCCTGAGAGGAGGTTAACAGGCTGTACCTCCTTGGGAGGTGCATTGGAGGAGCCACAGACATGGAGAGCAGCAGAGAGTACCATGGTTGCCTGGCCCAGTCTGGAGCTATCAAAATCACTGATGCTGACTGGGACTTGGTTTGATTAGGACCCTGAGCAGCAAAGAAAAAGGTAGGAATGCATACAGCTGCTTCCCTGACCAGTCCAACACCAGGGCATCCAGGGGTACTGTGCCCCTTGCTGGTGACCTGCAACCAAACTTTGGCCGCTGGTGGTTGTCGTGGGACATGAAGAGATCTATCTCTGGGGAGCCCCATCTCCTGAACACCATCTCCAACACTTGCCTGTTGAGAAACCATTTGTTGTGGTCCTGGTTGATTCTGCTCAGGGCATCTGCCAGGGTGTTCTCCTTCCCTGGCAGATGAATGGCTGCTAAAGCCCAACGTGAGTAGACCAGACTCCACACCTTCATGGCTTCTGTGCACAAGGGGCTAGACTTTGTTCCTCCCTGCTTGTTTATGTAGTACATTGTAGTGGTATTGTCTGTCCTGACCTATACCACCTTGCCTTATATCACAGATGTGAAGGCTTGCAGGGCTGGAAACACTGCTCTTAGTTCCAGCAGGTTTATGTGCTGGAGTGACTCTGCACTTGACCAAGTGCCGTGTATTGTATGATTCCACAGACGAGCTCCTCAACCCAGAAGGGAGGCATCTGTTGTGAGAACTACTGATGGAGACTCCTGCTGGAAAGGAACTCCCTTTCTGAGGTTTTCCCTTACCTGCCACTACTGAAGGGCTTGCAGTAATGTCCTTGTTACTGGAACTAGTTTTGAAAGTGGGTCCCTTCTTTGGCACCAATGTGCCCTGAGGTGGAATTGTATGTCTCTCATTTGGAACTTGTACCCGTTGCTGCAGACATATGACCTAGGAGCTGCAGAAATTGCCTTGCTGGTTTTGGTTTGTTTAGCCTGAAAGACCCAGCAATCTGAAGGATGTTGCTTACCCTGTCCTGAGGCAGGTAAGTCCTTCCCCTCAGTGTGTCCAGCTCTGCCCCTATGAAGTGCAGTACCTGCACTGGTTGTAGGACAGATTTCTTGAGGTTTACCAGGAACCCTAAGGACTCCAGAAGGTCCTGGGTTGTCCTTAGGTAATCTCTTAAGTTGTGGTGATTTTCCCACCACTAACCAATCATCCAGGTAGGGGAACACTGTGATCCCCTGTCTTCTTAGATGTGCTACCACCACTGCCAGGCACTTTGTGAATGCTCTTGGTGCTGAAGTGAGACTGAATGGTAGTGCTGAGAACTGGTAGTGACCTGAGAGGCGTCTGACCCTGAAGTATTTTCTGTGAGACTCCCTTATGGGGATGTGGAAGTAAGCATCTTTTAAATCCAGGGATACCAACCAGTCCCCTTTTTGGAGGGTTGGCAGAATCATAGCTAAAGTTATCATTTTGAATTTTGGCTTTGCTAAACACTTGTTTAATAGCCTTAGGCCGAGAATTGGTCGCCACTCCCCATTTTTCTTCATGGTTAGGAAGTACCTTGAGTAAAATCCTTTTCCCCTTTGCTGTGGAGGAACTGGTTCCACTGCTCTTGACAGTAACAGATTTACCACCTCCTCCTCCAACATCTTCTTCTCTGTGGTAGAAGCTGGCTTGATTATTCTTGTTCTTAAGGTTGGGAAGGATTTGAAAAATGAGGGACAAACCCTGACTCACTACTTCCAGGATCCACTTGCCTGTAGTAATGTTTTTCCATGCTTGAAAGTAGTGAGTCAGCTTGCCCCCTACTGGCACAGGGGAGGAGACCTTGGTAACCATGTCAGGGGTTCTGTTTAGGCTGGGGTTGGGCCTGGCTAGCCTGACTCCCGTGCTTGATCCTCTTCTGCCCCTGCCTCTGAAGTATCCTGTTTGCTGTGGATACTGCTGAATGGCCTGTACTTGAAAGAAAGGTCTGCTGTAAGTAGACCTACCTCTGCCTCCGCTTCCATAGGGCCTGTAGGAATTTGAAGGCGTTTCCTTGCCCGTGTTGCTCTTGTAGGTGGTTTTGTATTTATCCACCTTTTGCATATAGGCCTCTGTTTTGCTCCCAAAGAATTATTCGCACAGGGGAAATCCCTGGCCATCGTCTGAGTATCCTGTGCCAGATTAGTGGCTCTCAGCCATTAGAGCAACTCTGAGGCCATCCATCGGGCAGCAGTGTCATTAGCATCTACTGCCATCTGGAACTGGTACTTGGAGGCCTCTAAGCCAAACCTTGCAGTCTCTGCAAGGACAGCTGCGAGACCAGTGGGAGCCTTGTCTGCCATGGTCATAACCAAACTGACTGCCACAGAGACTTCTGGTATTGGGCCACATAGGCCATATAATTAGCCTGTCTGATTGACAAGGAAGGCTCACAGGTAGCCCTTCTTGGCCATGCTGTCAACCTTCCTCAAATCCTTGTCTGGAGGATGAGATGCCAAAGGTACCTTTGCCCTGTCACAGGCTGCAGTCTGTACAACACCTTCATGATCAGGGTGGGAGAATAAAAATTCTGGCCCTGCCCTGTCTAGCTGATATTTCCTGTCAGCCCTTTTGTCTAAAGGTTGTACAGAATTTGAAGTTTGGAGTATTTTCAAAATGTGTTTCGGAAGAAACTTGTTTATTGGTAACAGTAGTTTCTTAGTTGGGGTCAGACCCATGAGGTCAAGAAATTCCACTTCTTCCTCATTTTCCACCATCTTACTGCAGTGATGTCCAAGGCATCTACCACCTTCCTCACAAATGTTTAATGTGAGGAAAAATCCTCAGGTAATCTCAGTGGTGATTCGAATTCTTGATCGGGGGGAGACCTCAGGCTCAGTTGGCTCCCAATCAATCAATCAATATCTTTATTTAGCCAGGCGGAACACCATTGAGCAGGGCTCATCTACAAGATGGACCTGGTATAAATAATCAACAAGTCACAAATCAACAGAGGTATGTCCATAAGAACACTGGCAATCAGCCTGCAATAAATGCAAATACAGATAACATAGCATGGCTTGGCAAGGTAGAGTATGATAATTACAATTATGAACTGGGGATCGAAAATGGAGGAAGCTGATTGGCCGAGAGGTTTTTGAAGCCATGATGCTATTGGGCTACATCATCACGGCTTCAGAAAACCTCCGGTCACCAGCCTCCTCACTTACCGTGCAGAGTTCTACATCTCCTGCAGTCCATAGTGAGTCAGACTTCCAGTCAGCTGCTATTTAAAAACAAAAAAAAAAACGAACTGCCACCAGCATGCACACGACAGCAACACAATGGGTGACTGCCGACTGTAGCATTCACAAAACCACTTGCTCCCAACAAAGAAATACCATAACGCCACCACGCAGCTCATTAACGGCCGCTCGGGAGAAGAAAATATACCCGATATCACAATGGCCCTCCCAATTACAAAAAAACTTCTTTATTAACCTCACCTTCTCCCTTAAAAATGAAGCATCTCAGTTTTCCTTTACTCCAGGCTTGTAATAATCACGACATCGTTTGGGGGGTTGGGGGAGCAGATCACAGACCACAACGATCGCTGTCCCTGCCAACATATTGATGCTTGCAGCTGCATTGCTACATGAACTCCACTTGCAACTATGCCACCTGCTGCCCAAAGCCCTCCAGGAACTTTTTTTTTAAAAGATGTTCTTCCAACACTTTAAAAAGGGCATTCAAACATTTTAAAAGTTTCTTTTTAATTATTTTTCCTAACAAAACTGATAAACCAGTTCATAATAGCAATAAGTCACTCCAGGGTGTGGTATATCATGGGATATCGTCACTTCTCGGATGGTTGGACGCATTCGACCTGCAGCCTCATGCCCAACCACCAGAGGCGTGATGATATCCCATGATATACCACACCCTGTCGTGCCTTATTGCTTAATTATACAATGGCAAGACAGAATCCTGGATTCTGATTGGTCAGAGTGTGCCTGAGACAGTGATGATACTACAGTATAACATCACTGTCACTGATTAGCATTAGCTTTGCTTGCCGTTACCATAGATCACCTTTACCTTTTTTTTCCTCTTCTCTTAAGAAACTCACTAAAAATCTACTAAAAACATTTTTAAAATATTTTTTTTTATTTTGTATCACAATGAGCCATTGTATAATAGCAATAAGGCACTCCAGGGTGTGTGTTATTGTGTAATAATAACTGGCTTAGCCTTTTTCCCATAGGGAAACGATGGCGTAATTTGCCGTTATAAAGAGGCGTTTATAACGGCAAACACGCGCACGGTTTCCCTCGCTCTGCGCATGCCCCACTGCTGCTTTTCCCTTAAGAATGCACACGGCCGCTTTGCCCCAGAAGACTGAACCACCACTTACAATCGGACTCGGTGGTAAACTTAACTTAAAAAAAATAACTTTTAACTTTTAAAAATAGCCTGTTTCTACAGCTCACCCCTCCAAAAGAGTTTTACATTTATTAAAAAAGGCACCGCGAGTCACTCTCACAGACCGGATGGTAAAATGGAACCGGGCGAGCCGCGCAGCAGGCTACATTCATTTTATATAATTGCTGAGGAGAAAAAGACAAACCCAGCAATTATATAAAATAAAATATGGGTCTGGGTGTGTGAAAACTCGAATTTCCACACACCCTTGGGGTTTGATGCTACGCATAAACCCCTCGGGTGTGTGTAAATTCTCGTTACACACCCAGACCCATACTTTATTCTCTATATAACGTCACTCCTGGGGTGGTGGAAGCACTCAGCTTCACCTTGTGCTTCAACCCACCCCAGGAGTGATGTTATTACACAATAACGCACACCCTGTTGTGCCTTATTGCTTAAATAACATAGAAGGCTAGGCATGGTAGGATCATGGTAGGCAAAAAGAGAACAGATGTGTCATGAGTTACAGGCAAGGTGCAAAGGCAGGCAGTATACAACTATATGCAAGTTCTATACAAGGCAAGTACAAGAAGGGTAATGATGTACAACTTTCATAATGATCAAAGAGGTTTGGTCTAGTAAAGCATTGCGTGACCTTGGTAAGTTTATACAGCAAGGCTAGGCTAAACACAGGGTATTCAGAGGTTAGAGGAGGTGCGAGGTTAGAATAGGGGAGTGATGCTTGGGGTTGGGTTGGAGGGGGCAAACAAGATGAGCATGGGTATGCAAGGGTTAGAGGAGGTGGAGAGGCTGGAAAGGGGACTGATGCTCAGGGCTGGGTTGGGGGGGTAGGTGAAGTACCTGCAGGAAGGGATGGATACACCAGTAAGGCACAGTAGGACTATTGGGTAAGGAGGGGGGAACTATTGAAGCAGAGAGAAGCAGAAAGATGGGGGGGACAGGCAGGTGCGAGGGAGAGACAGAGCTTTAATGCTGGAAACAGTTGCATCATCCATCATCGTCATATTCCTCAAATAAATCATAATCCTGGATATCCGGAACCGAGGATGCAACCAGGGATACCAGTTACTGAACCGAGGGCTGAACCAGAGGATTGACCAGTACCTGTGGAACCTGAACCAGTATCAATCCTTACAAAGCCTGAATAACCTTCAGTGATTGAGCAATGGCCTCTGGCGAAGGCATGTCAGTTTTCTCTACAGAAGTCCCCTTAGGCTTTCCAGCAGGGGGTTCTGTATGTTTCGTTTTTTAAGCTTTTTGGCCAGTTCTGGTTTGTCAGCTGGTTCACCGGTTCACTTTGGTCTCGATGGGTCCCCTTTATTCGGGGTAGATGGCTTATGTTCTACAGTTTCACCTGCATTAGTTGAGGGAGTAGGCTGGTCAGAGTCATTATATCCTGGTTATTCATGATTGTCATCTTCTTTTTAAATCTTTCCAGCTTTTTTTCAATAGTTTTTGTTGGACAGTTTTGCAGATTTCACACTCAGCTGTGAAATGAGACTCACTAAGACAGACAATACATTTGTCATGTTTGTCTGCCTTGGCAAAAATCTCTCTACACTGAGCACAATTTTTAAACTCAGTGGGGCCTGTTTCCTTCTTTGGTTTGTCTGGCATTTTAATCAAATGACCAACCCCAAAGTTAACTGCAAGAACCTTTGATTTTATGTTTGCTTGCATGCATGTGCAAGAAACATAGTGCCATCATCCAAGTTTTCGGATAAGTGGCACCCGTCTTTCAATTCAGTCAGTGTATTTGCAGGCACGGCCACAGTTTTCCAATGAACGCTGCAGCTGTCTATGACAGCAGTTGAAAATGCAGTGGCCATACAGTTGAAAGGGAGAGCTACGCTTCAGTGAGCAGCGATAAGATATCACGTGCTCATGCGCTTCCCCCACACACATGCACGCACAGCCTCGCGTGCTCGTGTCTCCACGCACACCGAGACAACGGGTGCCCAATCCACCGCCGACTGTGCCCCCCACAGAGTTTCATGATGCTGGGAGCCCACCCCAGCATGGCAACAGATCGGATGGCCGACGGGGTGCCCAATCCCCATCGGGCTGCACTGTCCCCCCAAGAGACTACAGGGTGCCACGCTGGAGCCCACCTCAGCATGGCAACAGATCGTTTGGCCAACAAACAATCCCCGCCGGCTCCATGCCCCAAACAGTTTTCCAGCTGCCACCCTGGGAGCTCACCCCAGTGTGGCACAAGTCCCGTGTCGTAAGTCAAAAAAAAAACTGAAAGAAAAAACCTTCCCTCGCTGACTGTCCTGACCCAATCTCTCCCACCCGCACCCACCCTCTGTGCACCCTGCCTCCCACACCCCTCCTCACTCCATACTACCTCCGAGCTCGCGAGACACTCTTCGTGGACCGGGAACACGCCTGCACTCTTCAAAGCCAACTGCGAACTGAGGAAATGCCGGTAAGCTGTATAATGTAATAAATAAGGGTTTTCAACTTTAGTGCATATCTTGGGCATTTTGGAAATTTTTTCACCATGGGGTTTGGGACCCACCTCATGAATTCTGTTACTGTCATGGCATTAATCGGCCCTGAAAGGTGATTTCGCGGTCACCGCGCCGAACCACCTTTCGGGAACATTTACAAAATGACAGTGTCACAGTTCATGAGGTAGGCCCCCAAAACCCTATGTTGAAAATTTGCAGTAGCAAAATTCCCAAAATGGCTGTTTTACAAGCAAGCGCGTTGCACTGTTCCTACGCACGCTTGTAAGTTTGCGAATTTTCAATATGTTCACTCCAGATTTTCAACATTGCCATTTTACCATACCTCCTCATGAGCAGTACAGCTGTCATTTCTCACATCTGACCCAAAATGTGTTTCCGCGCATGTAGCACACAATGGCGTAGTCAGTGTGCGAAATCAATGTTCGGGACAGATTAAGAAAATCACAGTGAGACTGTTCATGAGCAGAGGTGTTAAAATTGCTATGTTAAAAATCTGGTGAAATACGTCCATAAAATGACTGTGTTACGAGCAACCATTGCACAGTTTCCACGCACCCTCGGAACTTCATGGATTTCTAATATTTTCAGTCCAGATTTTCACCACTGGCATTTTTTCACACTTCCTTATGAACATTACAGCTGTCATTTTTCACACCACGGCTGAAATGTGTTTTCACACTTCCAGCGCAGAAATGCGTGGTTGCTGTGGGAAATCACTGTTCGGGACAGATTAAGAAAATCACAGTGACACTGTTCATGAGCGGAGGTTACAAAATCCCTGTGTTGCAATCTGCTGTAAAAAAAATCCCCAAACTAATTGCATTACAGGTGTGTGTTTCGCATTTTCTACGCACACTCGTGACTTCATCAGTTTCTTTAATATTTTCACTGCAGAATTTCAACATTGCCATTCTTTGCACCTCCCCATGAACAGTACAGCTGTCATTTTTCACATCCTGTTCGAAATGTGTTTTTGCACCTGTGGTACCAAATGGCGTAGTCGTTGTGCGAAATCAGCTTTCCGCTAACAAACTGATATTGCCACTGTTCATAAGGTGGGGGTCACAAAAACCCATGTTGAAGATTTGGAGTGAAAATGCCAATGAACGCCTGAGGCATTAGGGTTTCCGACCATAACGCCCCAGCCTGTACAGATTGACAGGCATCAGGGGTGTGACTTGGGATTCTCGCCTGTAATGCTCATACCATTTCACACCCTGCAGCCAGTGAGAGGCATTGAGGTGTGCCTTGGACTCTTCGGCCCCAAAGTTCACCCCATTCTCCTATACAGCACCCATCTCACCGTATTTCTTGATGGAATGGGGTGAACATAAGGGCCAAAGACCCCAAGGCACACCGTGACAATTGTCGGTGTCTACAGGGTAGGGTGTGGTGAAATGGCGTGGCCGTTATGCCTGACGTCCCAAAGGCACACCCCAATGCCTGTCAGTATCTGCAGGGTGGTAGTGGTGTTGGCTTCAGTTCAATACTTCACTGCCATTCCTATTATGCAGCTCTCTAACTCCTACACTACCAATGCCAATGCCAGCAAGCAAACATTCTGCATTGACAGATGCTTGGTTTTTTTTTTAGCTGTAACAACACTCTAGGAATCAGTTAATTCCTCTGAGGAAAAATACTGTAGTTAGAAGAAAAAAAAAAAACGAAAAGTATTGGCTCACACAAGAAACAGAATAATAAACTAAACGGTATTAAAATTAAAATAAATAGGTAAAAAACCTAACAGAAGTATTAGTTCCTCGATGGTTACTGAGAACCAGGAGAAACTACTAAAAAAAAAAAAAAGAGAAATAAAATTAAACTAACCAAGTGCTAACTAAAATAACAGAAAGTAAGAGCAGCAGATGAAAACAGAATAAAACTTACTTGTTTTGTATGATACAAAAACAATGAATATCACAACTGTGAGGAGCGATCTCCGAGGCGTCTTGACTAGCAGGCAGAGAATGAAATCTGAGCATTATAGAACGCAGCAGTTGGTAAGGGCAGCAGTTTGAATGGTGGCACGAGCCCATGAGTGTTCCATCATCTGCATATGTTCCATTCTCCGAGCAGTTCAACACTACAGGTTGACTGCAAGAGTTAAGAATGTTAAAGAATTCCTGGGGCTAGAAGACAGTCTTTTTTTATTAATTAATGACCAGTTGGGGGGATGAGTGGCCTGAGTCTCAGCCCAGGCCACTTCCGTCCAGCTGGTCGTTAATTCAAAGAAATGACTAGCTTTGAGGTTGTCATTGCAATTTTAAGTCTAATCACAGTAACAATTTTCTTTTTGCCATTTTCTTTTAGTTTTAAATAGATTTTAGTTGTGTGGCACAAGTCATGCGTGCCACAAAGCATCAGTTGGCAGCTGGATTGGTCATTTATAAGACGTTAATGACCAATCCAGTAGCCAATCAGGGGCCTCGCTAGTCTCAGGAGTAATTAATTAGACTTATATTACCTAATTTAGTAGATGGGGATCAAACAGGATTCATTAGAACCAGACAGGTACAGGACAACAGCAAAAGAACACACTGCATTTAGTACACTATATCACAGAAACAAAACTTCCCTCTCTTTTTCTTAGCCTACATACTGAAAAGGTTTTCAATACAGTCTCCTGGCCCTATCTATGTCAACCTTATATAAATTTGGACTCTCTGCAGAATTTATAAAAATAATTAAAAGTCGACATAATTCTTCTCTGGCAATGGTACGAGTCAATAGCACCCACTCATACATTTTTATGTTTAGTAGAGGCACAGAGCGAGGGTGTCATTATCTCCCTTATTATTTGCCTTATATATTGAACCCTTAGCAAATGTAATAAGACAATACCCAGATATAACAGGGATCGAACTGGAGGCCATATGCACAAAATGGCACTTTATGCTGATGACCTGTTAATTTACCTAACTAATCCCTCGGAAACACTAGAAGAACTTCACACTCACTCTCTAGAGGTTCTGAACAAAAGATGGATGCAAAATAAATGGCAATAAAATGGAAGACCTCAGATTCAACTATTACTTCTCAACACAAATGAGAATGCAGTATGGGTTCAGATGGTACCTAATGCCCCTAAAATATCTGGTGATAAAACTGATGGAATATGTAAAGTAATGCAGGGCTTACAAAAACTGGGCCCTGATACTGATTGGGTTGCTACAAGAATAGAAATAATCAGAATGAATCTACTCCCATGCCTTTTGTATATCTTTCAAAGCCTACCACGTACCCCTAGCTCTTCTGAATTTTCCCACCGAGATAAATTAATATCTAGATTCCTCTTGCACAACAAGAGACCTAGAACAGCATATAAAGCATTACAGTTAGGGGCTGGCAGTACAGCCTAGAGGTTAGAGTAAGGAGCTGTGAATGAGCTTGGCACATGCAGCAGACCTGGGTTTGATTCCCATAACCTCCAGTTGCATACTGTGTGACTCTGAGCAAGTCACTTAACCGCCCCAGTGCTCCTGGGTCACCCATGAAAACAGATACTTGTGCCTAGTTGGTGTTACCCAGTTACCAAAAGAATAAAATAAAGAAACACTACTTTATAGTAGCACAACCTTTGGACTACTAGGTGCTGGATTGCAGGCATCTACCAGGCCCAGAGAAAAGACAAGAAGATCTTTCTCCATGTGGCAAACTCTTGTTCTCCAGTCTGCAGGGATCAATACCGTAGGTTACTGACATCCATTCATCAAAGTTATCATTCACTGATGACAATCCACTATCTGAAAACAACTCATATGGGGCTCTTTCTTTCTTCTCAGCTCAACCCCATATCTCACAGACTTTACCTCATACCTACTAGACCATAAATACTAACAGTGGGAGAAACTGGGTCTTCATTAGCTCTTCCGATTCCTACAGGAGGAAGGGAGCTAAAGCTGCAGAGACTGAGATAATGCCACTCACTTCATCCCCCTCTTGTGGAGAATGGGGCAGTCCCAGTTCCACAGTTACTGCACACCTATCTATGACCTCAGAATAATGTTTACCATTATTTACAAGAAAGAAGCTGCATTCACAAACATGAGGAACTTAACCAGATCACAGCATTGACACCTCAATTTGTTATCCTAATACGACAGGCCTTAAAGGGCAACAGTTGTTCTCATTTTTTTGAAAATATCCCTAAGCTCCCCACTGGTGCCTTACCCCCTCTGGACTTAGTTTATATCTTGCAATTTCCTGAGCTTTAGAAAATGAAGGGGAATGGACCGTAATTCTAGGTTGGAAGAGCCAGCCACCAGATCCCTTCCCCTTCCTGGTTCTCCTCACTGACAACTCTGCCCTCGCGCTGTTATTTTGTGATGAAGTTGTAGAGTGCGAGGATGCACTACATTGATATGAATGGGGGGAGCATTTAAAAATTATTTTTGCCATACTTTGGAAGTCCACTGGGGTCAATTCAAAGTCACCGCTCAACTAACAAGGCTCTTCTTATCTAAGTGGTGGCTTTAAATCGACCCCCGTGAACTTCTAAAACATGGCAAAAGGAATTTGAAAACTCGCTTCCATTAATTTCAATGTATCGCGCTCCCGTATTCTACAAACAACTTTGTCACAACATGTCAGAGCAGGGGAGGGGGGTATGAGGGTAGAACTGTCAGCGAGAAGAACTAAGAAGGGATCTGGTGGCCGGCTCCGCCAAGCCAAGAATTATGATCCCTTCCCCTTCATTTTGTAGCACTCAGAAAACTTAAAGATAATGGACTGTGTAAGTCCAGAGGGGGTAAGGCACCAGTTGGGGGGGGCTTGATAGATGCACCAAAAATGATGCTCTTTAAACAGTGAGGTCCCAGAACACAACATGTCCAGCATTCATCATGAATGCTCTTAGTTAAATCACAGTGGGAGGCAGAGCTAAACAATGCAGTCAGAGACACGGCCTGGACAAGGTCATTTTTAAGGGCAACATAAAGCTGCAGCATCACATGCTTTAAAGGACTTCTTGTGGAAGGCAGCCATTGGCTTGTTTAAGATTCCAATTCTGCGAGCTGAATACATGGAGTGTACAGACTCTTGCTGCTTGAGAGTGTGCGGTAACCAAACAGCAGCTCACATATACTGTATACATTCTGGGAATAACTCCAATTCCAGAACTTTCAGACTGAAATAGATCAAGCAATTTTAGAAATAAGAGATGTCCCAGGGGGCATATCAGCCAAAATCAGTTTACTCTTGTCTATCCCCAAAGAAATCCAGGATAAACACAAACGTTATTTACTCCAAACACTGCTTAGCATGGAAAATAAAGCCATAGCAAGATTTTGGCTCGCCTCTCACAAGCCAACAATTTACCTCTGGTAGGCATTAGTTAAAAACATATCCAAGATGGAAGAAATAACACACAATGCAGTTAGAGAAGATTTATTTGGAAATAGATGGACAAGGCGGATTCATTGCATTCTGGCTAATGGCGTAGACTTCATTGCTTGAAAAGGAGCTGGCAGAAGTCCTGGCAGAACCCTTGGCAGACCTGTTCAATGTCTCCCTGGACTCAGGTAGGGTACCTCAGGACCGGAGGATGACACATGTGGTACCTCTCCACAACACCGGCACCAAAGATGAACCAGGGAACTACGGACCAGTAAGCCTCACATCCATTGTAGGTAAGCTGACAGAAACAATCTTGAAAGAGAGGCTGGTTTCCCTCCTGGAGGCTAATGGGCTGCAGGATGGTATAGAGCATGGGTTTGTTAGACCAACCAGGTGGAGTACTATGACTGGGTAACCAGGCAGTTAGACAGGGGTCATGCAGTGGATGTCCTGTACCTGGACTTTAGTAAGGTGCTTGATTCAGTGCCACATGGGAGACTAGGAAGTAAGCTAGAAGGCACAAGGGCAGGGATGAAGATGGTGGGATGGGAGGTGAACTGGTTGAAGGGGAGACAGTAGAGGGTGGTGGTGGGAGGGGAGCTCGCGTCTCCAAGGGCCATGACAAGTGGGGTACCACAGGGCTCTGTACTGGGGCTGATGTTTGGGATCTTCATTGTGCACATCTCAACAGGCATCAAGAGCAAGATCAGTCTGTTTGCAGATGACACTAAGATGGGAACAGTAATGGATGACATAGGAGGGTAGCATGGGTTGCAGGATGATCTGGCAAAATTGGAGGTCTGGTCGGACACCTGACAGCTAGGGTTCAATGCCAAGAACTGCAAAGTACTGCATTTTGGTGCAAAAAAACCCGAGGAGCTACCAGCTAGGGAGGATTCAACTAGCCAAGATGGAGGAGGAAAAGGATCTGGGGTGATTACAATGGGCACAAAGAATAACTCAGCACAGTGTAGAAAGGCAGCTGCAAAGGCTAACAGGATGCTGGGTTGTATTGCCAGGGGCATATCCTCCAGGAGGGGGAGGTTATCCTGCCGCTATATAGGTCACTGGTTAGACCACACCTGGAGTACTGCATGCAGTAAAAACATAGAAACATAGAAGCATGGAAATATAGAAGTTGACGGCAGATAAGGACCGCAACCTGGCCGTACCGTACTGGTGACCGTACCTGAAGAAGGACATTAGGTTACTGGAGGGGGTGCAATGCAGGGCAACAAAGATGATCCAGGGGCTAGGGGAAATGCCCTATGAGAGCATGCTGAAGGAGCTGAACATGTACTCCCTGGAGGAGAGGAAGGATGGGGTGGACATGATCTGAGATTGGAGGGGGGAAGGTTCAAGACAGAAATGAGGAGACACTTTTTTACGAAGAGGGTGGTGGCTGGATGGAACGCATTGCCAAAGGAAGTGGTATCCTGAAGAACAGTGGGCTGCTTCAAAAGGGGATGGGACAGGGTAAAGGGGAGGATCATGGTGGTAGGGGAGGGAGGGGCAGCAGCAGTATAAGGGCTGCTAGCTGCACAATCAAGCAGACTTGATAGACTACAGGGTCTTTGTCTGCTGGCAATTTCGTATGATTATATTCTGGAATCAACATGGGATGGCTCCCTCCTCTGACGACTAAACTTTGTCCTTTTGCTGCTCTCCCCGTATTGATTCTCTATGCCTGTAAGAGAACAGGACCTGTGTCAGTTTGAAGATAAAGTACAGATTAGGTAAAGTACAGTTATGTTCAACCCATCTAAACATATTGTAGATTAAGGGCAAGCTCCTGACCAATCAGAGCACTCCTTTCCTCTGCCTGTAAGACACCCTTATTCTGTGAAGACTGTCCCATGTGCAGCTGACCTGGAACCAGGTATGTTCAGGGCAGGATTTTTTTTAGTTTGTTAATTTCTTTTTCTCCCACACACACCTGGCTGGCCCTCTTTCTGTCTAAGGCTCCCCCAACTCCACCCTCCACTGTCTCTGGTAGTCGGAAAGGGGGAGGGGTGGCAGTTTACATTAGGGAAGGAATAACTTGCACAAGGGAGGAGTTGGAGGAAGAGAAGGTGAAGGCATTATGTGTTTAGTTATGGTCCAATAGAGGGAGAAAGGTGAGGTTGGGGGTGGTTTACAGACCACCCAACTAAGATGAGGAGAGGGGCAGGGAACAAAGCTTGCAAATATTGGAAGCTGCGGGGAAAGGAGAGGTGGTAATTGTGCGGGACTTCAACCCGCCCAAGGTGGACTGGAGCATACCATCCACAACATGTGCTAGGAGTTGGGTGATCCTGGAAGGACTGCAAAGTGGGTTCTTGACTCAGGATGTCACAGAACCAACAACAGCAGAGGCAGTTCTTGATCTGGTGCTCACAAATGGGGAACATGTATAGGAAATAATGGTCAGGGAGCCCCTTGGTGGGAGTGTCCATTGCACAGTGTGGTTCCAGTTGGATATGGGCAGGAAAAGTATCCTGACTAAGACCAAAGTCTTGGATTTTAGGAAGGTGGACTTCAGGAAGATGGGTGAAAAGCTAAGGAGTCACCTGGCAGGCATCAGAGCAAACATGGGGTGGACCAAAGGTGGTTCATCATTAATGAAGGAATACTAGTTGCCACCGAGGAGTGCTGTAGGCTCAGGGGGAAGAACAAAAGGGCCAAAGCACCCAGCTGGTTCAGTACTGGGGTCGTCTAGGCAGTAAGGGAAAAGAGGTTAGCCTATAGACAATTCAGGAAGACCAAGAGAGAGGTGGATAGGGAAAATTGCCTAAAGTTGGCTAATGAGGCAAGAATAGAAGTCCGGTGAGCTAAGGCACAGAAGGAGCTGCAGACAGCTGAAGGAATTAAGAAGGGGGAGAAGGCCTTCTTTCAGTATGTAAGCAAGAAAAGGGACAAGCAGGATGGGATTGTTAGGCTTAAGAAAGGGAAGGAGTGAGTGGAGGATAACGGGGTGGGGGGGGCAGAGATACTAAATGAATACTTTTGTTCTATCTTCACCAGGGAGAAGGATGGACCAGTGTCTTCAGGAGGGAGAAGAGGAGCAGGGGGGAGTGGAACACAGATGTAGTGATAGAGGAGGATAGAGTAAGGGAGAGGCTGCTAGCCTTGATGACTCATCAGTTGGGGGTGGTAAACTCATTCAAATATCTGGGGGTCACTATTGACCCATCCCTGAGTTTTGATCTCCACATTCAATCTACCTGTAAACAGGTTAATTCCAAACTCGGGATTGCCTACCGGACTAGTTATGCTCTCACTTCCTCAGCTAGACTTGCTATTGCCCGTGGGATACTACTTCCCTCTCTCACCTACGGGGTTGCTACATATGCTACAGTCAGCAACTCGAGTCTTCGTAAATGAGATGTTGCCTATAATAACATCTGTTGTTTTGCCTCTAGCTCCCCGAGGCTGAAACATCACTGCCTTCTCTACACAGATCTAGGATGGCTTCCGCCCCAAGAACAAAGATCCTATGTTCTCGGGTCCATCACTGGTAACATTATCAGATCCCGTACACCCAAACCTCTGGCCTGTCTCCTTCCCTACCATAAAACCAATTATGCATTACACTCTGCAGAAAATGCCCCAGTCCTTATCCCAAGACATCTTACCAAAAAAGGGAGTCATGCCTTTGCCTGCCATGCACCCCATTTCTGGAATTCACTCCCTCTAACACTTCATCAATCTGCTTCCCACTTCTCCTTTAAGAGAGAACTTAGACATTATCTCATCTCCTCCCACAGATGCTCCTGCTTTAAACCACCCTAGCCCTTACTCTCTAACTCCACCCCCTTCTCAGTTGTCACCTTGGGTGCTGGTCCACCCTACATGGCGCACTTCCTCTCAGCTTCACTTCCTCATCTCTAACCTTCTCATTCTTTATTTTTCCTCTTCTCTTTCCTGCATAAACATAGCTACCTCCTTCTCTCACACTCTATATCTCTCATCTTTTATACCCTTTACACTACTGACTCTATACTCCTCTCACCTTCCCTCTAGCTCCCCCTTCATCTATTTCTGCCTGACTAGTCTTGCTCTCTTAGCACTTTATCCCTTATTGTTAAATCAGTGTCAGGATGCTTTAAATTTGCCTGATTGTATTGTCTTATATAACCTAAATATTGTATTTTGGTGTATTTGGTCCTGCTACCTAAAATCCTTGTCATAATTACCGTTGTTCTGCTCAAATATGGACATGGCCTACCTAGATTTTAGCAAGGCATTTGATACAGTCCCACACAAAAGATTAATACACAAGATAGCCAGCCTTGGAATGGGTCCCAAGGTGGTAGCCTGGATAAAAAATTGGCTGGACAACAGGACGCAAAGGGTAGTAGTAAATGGAGTACACAGTGAAGAAAGGAGGGTTACTAGCGGGGTACCGCAGGGTTCAGTACTGGGACCGGTCCTTTTTAATGTCTTTATAAGTGACATTGCAGAGGAACTGGAAGGAAAAGTATGTCTCTTTGCAGATGACACAAAGATCTGCAACAGGGTTGATACACAAGATGGAGTGGTAAGGATGAGAAGGGACTTGGCAAGATTGGAGGAATGGTCAAATGTATGGCAGCTCAGATTCAATGCAAAGAAGTGCAAGGTAATGCATATGGGAAACAAAAACCCAGGGAAAGCGTACACAATGGGGGGTGAGATACTGACAACAGTAAAAATAGAAAGGGACCTGGGGGTAATTATATCAGATGACCTAAAGGTGGGCAAGCAATGTGAGAAGGCAGTAAGAAAGGCTAGGGGGATACTGGGATGCATATGAAGAGGCATCAATAGTAGAAAACAGGAAGTTGTTATCCCTCTGTACAGACAGTTGGTGAGACCCCATCTGGAGTACTGTGTGCAGTTCTGGAGACCCCATCTCTGCGAAGACATAGACAGAGTAGAGGCTGTCCAGAGGAGGGCAACCAAAATGGTGCAGGGTCTGCACCAGAAGCCATATGATGAAAGACTAAAGGAGCTTAATATGTATACTCTTGAGGAAAGAAGGGAGAGAGGGGACATGATAGAAACTTTCAAGTACCTCAAGGGAATTAACAAAGTCCAAGAGGGTAGCATCTTCCAGAAAAAGAGATGTGCAAGAACAAGGGGGCACAATTTGAAGATAGAGGGGGGATGGCTCAGGGGTAATGTGAGGAAGTATTTTTTCACTGAGAGGGTTGTGGATGCATAGAACAGCCTCCCTGAGGAGGTTGTGGAGTCAAGAACAGTGGGGGACTTCAAGAATGCATGAGACAGGCATAAGGCGGTCCTAGGTACGGGTAAGAGGAAGTAAGCTGTTGGTTAACTAGGATCTGCAGCTTATCTGTTAGGTAGGAAAATGGGCAGACTAGGTGGGCCAAGCGGTCCTTATCTGCCGCCAAATTCTATGTTTCTAATATCTACATGTAACTTGTATTATGTTTCTTATTTGTTTCTATCGAAGTTTATCTCTGTACTCTCCAGGGTCATGCCTGAAAATAGTCATTCTGGCTAGTGTACTAGTGTACCCACCTGGTAAACAAAAACTAAATAAAAATAAATAAATTGAAGGTGGACAAATCACCAGGCCCGGACAGAGTACATCCAAGGGCGCTAAGGGAACTGACTGAGGAGCTGGCAGGGCCAATGGCAGACCTATTTAATAGTTCACAGGAGTCAGGCATGGTACTGCAGGTCTGGAGAACAGCACATGTGGTGCCCCTCCACAAAAGTGGTCCCAAGGATGACCCAGCGAATTACAGACCAGTCAGTCTGACCTCCATTTTGGGCAAGCTCATGGAGGCCATACTTAAGGAAAGGTTGGTAGCATATCTAGAGCATATCCAGGATGCGAGGCAGCATGGGTTCATGGGGGGGGGTCATGTCAAATGAATCTGATTGACTTATTTGACTGCGTTACTAAGACAGTAGACAGGGGCCAAGCGGTAGACATCCTCTGTCTGTATTTCAGCAAGGTCTTTGACTCTGTGCCCCAGTAAAGGTTGATCAGGAAGTTGTTGGATCTCGTGGTTGGGGATAAGATGGCCAGATGGGTGGAAAACTGGCTGAGGGACAGAACTCAGAGGGTGGTTGTGAGGGGAGAGTTATCTGGCAGCAGAGAGGTCACCAGTGGGGTCCCGCAGGGCTCGGTGCTGGGGCCGGTGTTGTTTAATGTCTTCATCAATGATATTGGGGATGGCATTAAGGGAAAAATGTGCCTATTCACAGATGACACCAAGCTCTGCGGGAGCGTGGACACAGCTGAAGGGATACAGGACCTACAGGATGATCTGGAAAAGCTGGGAGGTAGTCCAGGATCTGGCAGCTTGGCTTCAATGCAAAAATGCAAAGTTATGCACACTGGAGCCAAGAATCCCAAGACGGAAACATAGAAACATAGACCTTGACGGCAGATAAGGACCGCTTGGCCCATCTAGTCTGCCCATTTCCCTACCTACAGGATAGGCCGTAGATCCTAGTTAACCAACAGCCTATTTCTTCCTACCCCCCACAAGAATTGCCTTATGTCTGTCCCATGCATTCTTGAATTCTCCCACAGTTTTAGACCCCACAACCTCCTCAGGAAGGCTGCTCCATGCATCCACTACCCTCTCTGTGAAATAATACTTCCTCACATTGCCCTGAACTGCCTCCTTCTATCTTTAAATTGTGTCCCCTTATTCTTGCAAGTCTCTTTTTCTGAAAGATGCTACCCTCTTGGACTTTGTTGATTCCACTGAGGTACTTAAAGTTTCTATCATGTCCCCTCTCCCTTCTTCCTCAAGGGTATACATATTAAGCTCCTTTAGTCTCTCCTCATACGGCTTCTCTTGCAGACCCTGCACCATTTTAGTTGCCCTCCTCTGACTACCTCTATCCTGTCTATGTCCTTATGGAGATGGGGTCTCCAGAACTGGACACAGTACTCAGATGGGGTCTCACCAACTGCCTGTACAGAGGGATAACAACTTCCTGTTTTCTGCTGCTGATGCCTCTCCCTATACATCCCAGTATACCCCAGCCCTTCCTACTGCCTTCTCACATTGCTTGCTAACCTTAAGGTCATCTGATATGATTACCCCAGGCCCCTTTCCTTTTTTGTTGTTGTTACTACCTCCCCACCCATTGTGTATTCTTCCCCTTGGTTCTTGTTTCCCAGGTGCATTATTTTGCACTTCTTTGCATTGAATCCTAGCTGCCATACTTCTGACCATTCCTCCAACCTTGCCAAGTCCCTTTTCATCCTTCCCACGCCTCCTTGTGTATCAACCCTGTTGCAGATCTTTGTGTCATCTGCAAAAAGGCATACTTTTCCTTCCAGTCCCTCTGCAATGTCACTGATGAAGACATTAAAAAGGACTGGACCCAATACTGAACCCTGCAGTACCCCACTAGTAACCTCTCTTTCTTCAGAGTGGACTCCATTTACAATTACCTTCTGTGTCCTGTTGTGCAGCCAATGTTTTACCCAGGCTACCACCCTGGGACCCACTCCCAGGCTGGTTAATTTGACTATTAATCTTTTGTGTGGGACTGTGTCAAATGCCTTGCTAAAGTCTAGGTAGGCCATGTCCACAGCCCCTCTCTGGTCTACTACTTTGGTCACCCAGTCAAAGAAAGCTATTAGATTCGTCTGACATGACCTTCCCTCTGTGAATCCATGCTGCCTTGGGTCCTGTGCTCCACTGGCTTCTAGGTACTCAACTATTCTTTCCTTCAGAAGTGACTCCATCACTTTCCCTACCACAGAGGTCAGACTGACAGCTCTGTAGTTTTCTGCCTCTGTCTTGGTCCCACTTTTGTGAAGGGGAATCACATACGCCTTCCTCCAGTCCTCGGGTACCACACCATCCTCCCATGATTTATTAAAAAGAGTAGCCAGTGGTTTCACTAGTTCCTCTCTTAATTCTTTTAGAATTCTGGGGTGAATTCCATCAGGACCCATTGCTTTGTCCACCTTCAGTTTTAGGAGTTCTTGCAGAACCCTTTCTTCTGTGAAAGGACTGGGACCGACCCCCCTATCAAGAGTGCTTCTGTTAATTGGATTAGGCACTTCTCCCTCCTCTTTTGTGAATACTGAGCAGAAATATTCGTTCAGTATCCCTGCTTTTTCACTGTCCCCCTCGGAGTACTATCTATATGAAGTACAGGTATCTGTATCAGAGGAGAAGGACCTGGGAGTGATGATCACTAGAGACTTGAAGCACCCCACGCAACGCAAGAAAGCAGAAGTAATGGCAAACAAGATGCTGGGATGCATAGCTAGGGGGATCATTAGTAGAAGAGAGGAGGTTATACTGCCCTTGTACAGGTCACTGGTGAGACCACATCTAGAGTATGGAGTTCAGTACTGGTGCCCACACCTCAAAAAGGACATTAACCTGTTGGAGAAGGTCCAGTGGAGGGCTACAAAGATGATAATGGGTCAGCAGGATAAAGCATATGAGGAGAGGTTGGGGGCACTGAACTTGTAGTCCCTGGAGGACAGGAGAGAGAGAGGAGACATGTTTGGGACCTTCAAATATTTGAAAGGGGTAAATAAGGTGGATAAGGAGGGTCTCTAAGCTGAGTGGCAACCATAACATGAGTCTTCAGCTGGGAGGGGGGTTTAGGAGGGAGGTCAGGAAGCACTTCTTCACGGAAAAGGTAGTGGACACTTGGAATACACTGCTGGAAGAGGTGGTCTCGTTGAAGACAGTGGGCTGTTTCAAGACAGGCTGGGATAGTAAGGATCATGGGTAGGGAGGATGGGAAGAGTGGGGGGGCAGGGACAGTAGCGCAAGCTGTGGACCATGCAGTACTAGCCAACTAGATAGACCAAATGTCCTTCTGCTGGCTTCTTTGTATGTTCATATGCCTCTGGGACTTACCTCTGGCCTAGCTGGAATCCCCACAGCTTTCCCATGTGGTGGGGCCACTGGGGGTACCCCAGTTCTTTGCCAGAAGCCACACTTGGTCCAAGCCTACCCTGGGCCCAGCAGGCAGTGTGGGGTCTGTGGAGGGCCATCTGTGTCATCCTGCTGCAGCCGGTGACCTTTTCTCTCCGTCCCTTGATGCTACATGGAGCTGATGGTATGGCACTGTATGCATAGTGTGCTGAAGTCTTCCAAAGGGAGTGCCCCCCCCACTGCTTAGTCACTCCTCATGCACCACCACGTTTGGTCACCTAGGTGGTGGCTTTACAGTGGAGTTTGCTGCCCACCCTCCATGGAGGAGGAGAATGGCTACTGGGATGCTCAATCCTCCTATCCCAGCCAGCGCCCGATACCCTGGGCTCGCTTCTGAACCTGGAACACCTGCATCACGTGACGTAGCGCTACCACTGCATCAAGGTTTTTTAAAAATGTAATATATTGTTGATCGATCTCAATCAATAATATAATAATGCATCTTTAGCGTATCATAACCATTCAGCTTTGGTTTGTGGTTCTCATACCGTAAGAATGCTTGTGAGACCACTCTTACAACCGTAAGCATGGTCTCAGAGGTGGTAGTAACATACAGTGAAGTGCTGATGCATGTACTGTACATATTTTCATACGTCAGTGTCAGTGGCTCAGTAGGTAGCACACTCGCCTCTGAGGCTGGGAGATCAGAGGGCTGTGGGTTCAGTTCCCACATCTGGCACTTGGATTAATATCCCAATACTGACACTGTAGTGCAGCATGAGAGGGGTGCTGCACTTCTGAGGTGCCGTCTTTCAGATGAGACGTTAAACCGAGGTCCCATCTGCCTGGATTGGTGGTAGTTCAGGTGGATGTTAAAGATCCCATGGCACTTATCGAATAGAGTAGGGGAATGTTTTATTTAAAGAAAAATTAGTGCAGTACATTCAATAAACAAAATGCAATGTCAACTTTACAGAAACTGTAAATAAGGTTTGCAAGAAAGACAAAATGAAATCAACCCACAAATAAAACCAATAAACAAGGGTGAGGGGGGGAAAAAGAAGTCAAAAGAAACATTTCAGTTTAAATGGAGCAAAATAAATGCTTACTAATACAGAGAGGAAAAAAAAAATCTTCAAGGCACTGCAGTTTCAACCCATGCACAATTGTTCCAATATGAACTGTATACAGCAGAAGTCAACAACTTTTTTTCCGCATTTTGGATTAACACAAGGCTAGAAACAATCTGTGCAACTATCTGCGTTGCAGAAAACACTTTCTGATGCAGGAGAAAGCGCACCTGGCCTGCCATAAATAATAAGCGGCAGGATGCAAAAGATGAGACGTAAGGTCCCTGTGTGATATTTCTGTAATCCGGGGGGGGGGGGTATATCCCGTACACCAGGATATCATATGTTACATTCTGAAGTGCCTTTTCTTTCCATTTATGTAAAAGGAGGGTCCAAACAACTTGACTATATGGGCAATCAATAAATAAATGATGCATGGTTTCCAGTACCGCTGTGCAAGAGTCTCGGGGGCATATTCGCTCCTCTACTGATACTTATTTATGTTTTAGGTTGTTCTTGACACCCAGTCTTCCATGACAAGCTAGCCAGGAGATATCCCAAAATTGTGTGGGGATCCTGGGGACAGCTAACTGAGAGAAGGGCATTTCTAATTCCAGAAGGGAGCCTTGTGTAGATACTATCTGTGGTAAGTCATAAAAATGGGTATTTAAAACAAAGTTATAAAGCTGTCTCCTGGTTTTAGTCAATATATGTGCAGGGGAGAGTTTCCATTGCCGGACCTTCAGAAAAAGGGGGGGGGGAGGAAGCTGGGATACCTAGTTTTCTGAAGTTCCTAGGGATGTCATGCGGGAGTTGTTGCCATATTTGGCATACCTTAATGGTAAAAGAATATATAATTAAATGCCAAAATAGGGGTGGATCATGGAGTAAGTGGGGTATCATGATTTTCAGGAATAGGCTATGGAAAAACACTATCGGGTTCAGCATCCTTACCCCACCATGACAATAATCCATGTATGTGTATGATCTTTTATGGATTTAAACAGCTGCCCAGAGGCTTCGAAAAAATATTGTAAACTCTTGCCTCCAGAGAAAAGGGACCGAAACACTGATGCCACGTGTAAGAAGAGGGGAAGTATTAAAGTTTTCAATAAAAACACTTTTTTCCGTTTTGCAATGCTATGTCCTTTCCAAAAGGAAAGGGAGTGTGCTGCTCTATTTAATACTGCATTCCAGTTATAGCTGGCATCATCTGAGGTGCCATAATGTAATCCCAGGATTTTTATTGGAGCGATTGCCAGAAGGATATCTACAATATGCATTGGTAAGTCCATGCTGGCTGAAGCTAGCACCACTAGTGCTGTGCTTTTTGCTATATTTATTTGGGAGCCTGAAGCTGTCTCACATGCTTTGAAAATAGGGGGAAGTACTATCTCCTGAAGATAGGAGGTAGTACAAATGCACAAATCATCAGCATATGCACATACTGGAGGTAGAGGTCTTCCAATGGGGGAAGAGATTCTAGGTAAAGATGGGTGCAGCAGTAGGGTTCGTAATAAAGGGTCCAGTTGGAAAATATATAAAAGAAGACTTAAGAGGCAGCCCTGTCACACTCCTCTAAGGTCTAAAAAAGGGGGGGGGCATAGAGAACCATTTATATGGGGTTGTATCCAAGCAGTACTATATAAGAGTTTAAGCCAAGAGATGAATTTCTGGGGAACATGGTAGTGTGCAAGAACCTGGAACAAATAAAGATGGCTGACCCAGTCAAAAGCCTTTTCTTGGTCCAATGAGAGTAACAGGGCAGGTGAAGAGGGGGTACTGTTTGAAATAATGTCTCGAATGAGGGATAGGTTAGAAAGGATAGATCTGCCGGGAAGGGCACAAGTCTGCACCTCAGAAATAATCTGAGCAGCAACAGGGAGCATCCCATTGAGCAAGATGGAAGTGAATATCTTATCGCTCACGCTTAGCAGACTTAGTGGTCTCCAGTTCCGATATCGCTCTGTTCCCTTTCTTGAATAATAAAATCATAATAGCATCAGAAAATCCTTTAGGAGTAGAATTAGTGCTTATGATGGTATTATATATTAACGTCAGAAAGGGGGCCAAAAATAACATAAACTGTATATATAATTCTGCAGTAAGGCCATCGGATCCAGGGGAAGTGCGCTTCTTTTGGCGTTTTATAGCCTGCTGGGTTTCTTCTGGTGTTATAGGTTCTAAGAGATGTTTCAATCTATCTTGGGATGGAGGAGGAATAGAAATACCTGAAAGGAAAGGTATGATACTATCCACAGGAGTTGTGGTGCCAAACATCATAGCTAGATAAGAGCTGGCAATATGGTTTATGTCCAGCAAGGAATTGTGGGGGGGTATTGGAAGCAGGATCAAAAAGTTCCTCTGTGTGGGTTGCATTTACCCTGTCAGTGCAACTTTTATAGATATCTCAGGAGGGACCGGAGCCTTGCACCCATGTTGAGCTTCCATCCGTAAAGAATGTGCTCAGTGATACTGGAACTGTTCCATTTCTTCCTTAATGGACTTTATTGTGTGAGAGTAGTCCATGTGGGATGTGAAAGAAAGAGATATGGCCTGTTGTAGTTTTTATCTGAGAGTGAGGTATCGAATATATGAACTCAGTGTTCTCTTCCTCCCCTGTATGTAGGAAGAAAATCTTGATATCACTCTTAGTGTCTTGCCACCATTGTAGAGGAGAAAGATGTGCTTCCAGTACGGACAGCCGGACCCTTAGAAGGTCTGTGCAATGCATTGAAATGGCCGGGTTTGTCAACAATGAACTATTCAATTTCTACCTAGAGTGGGGTTTACCAGGAAAGGAGTTCCCTGAGGGGGAGCAAACCAGAGAGATCCCCAGATGGTCTGAAGTCTCACAGGGTATGATTCTTGCCTGTGTGACCGAAATATTCCATGAGACAAAAAGAAAATCTATCCTGGTAGCGTATGGGCCTCTATGATAGGTTTTGGCACCTGGACCATGTAAAGCGTTATGTCCATCTATGAGGGCCTCAGTCTGAATAATTTTATTCAGGGCAATTGAATCTGCGTAAAGATTTTGGGTGGAGCTGCCCCGATCTGAGAGAGTAAGACCACAGTTGAAATCGCCTCCCATATAGATTTGCCAGTTGGAATACAGGTATGGGTGTATTTTGTTAAATAAGTCTGTTCTGGAGGCAATGCTCTGGGGGGCATATACATTAATAACCCTGAGTTTGTGTTGTTGGTATGTACAGTCTACAAGCATGGCTCATCCTGGTATTATGTCTACCAACCGGGAAATTTGGAAATTAAAATTTGCAAACAAAATATCTAGGCCATCACACCTATCCTCTCCATATGACCAGAAGGAAGAGCCCTGATGCCAACGAGTTTTAATTTGAGAAAGCTCATGAGGAGATTTCAAACGGGTGTCCTGGAGAAAATAGATGTCATGGTGTAAGTCTCGTGCTGTAAGTCAGAAAGGTACTGCATTGTAGAGAGTTGTTTTCTATAGGATTTAACGCTGCATACATTTAGGGTGAAGCAGCGAAGTCTTTGGTGGTGGTTCATCCCAGAAAGTACAGTGCCATTCTGGAGGAGCTAGTGTCAGGTAATGTTAGCATGGGTCCTACCTCCATCTGCTGAAGGGGGGGATCAAGCTGGGAGACAGAGGAGAAGTCCATATGGGAAGAAGAGGCTAGAGAAGAATCCAAGTCTCCATCTTCCCCTTCCGTGTCTCCCCATTGTCGTCTCTTGGCTAAGGCCTGAAATTTATTCCTCATGATAATTGTTCTCTTGGGGGGTGGAAGCTTCTGCTTTTCATTTGCCTTTACCCCATTTAGAAGGGGAGATTACCACAAAGTGGTCTGAGTCCTTTGGGGGGGGAGGAGGCATGGTAGCCTGGGTACTAGCAGGGACTGATTCAGAAGGGGGTACTGCTGCTATAGGGGTGCCAGGGGACTTGGGAATGGCCCCTTGTCCGGCCTTAGGTTCAGGCTCTTGCGGGAGAGGAGGTTCTTGTGCCAGGGTAGAACTGGCAGGGGCCGGGGCCTCCCTGCGGTGTAAGGCCTGAGTCTGGGAATCTGTTATAAGCACTGTCTGGTCCTGGGGAGGGTGGTCGAGCCTATTATGATCCACCCAAGGGCACTGGTGATAGGAGTGACCCGGGCTCATCATACAGATTGCAGTATAGAGGGTTTGGACAACCTAAACTCACATGTCCATAGGATAAGCACAAAGTACATCTGGGCTTGTCGCAAGTGTTGCTCAGGTGGGTGCCAGAACCACACTTATGACAGGTCCGTGGTTGTCCAGGGTAAAAACATAAGCCACAGTCCCTGCCTATGTGAAAGCTTCCTGGTAAATGAGAAATACCTTTATCCGTGTTTTTAAGTTTTACCTTTACTTTCCATCCCCCAGTTCATACTAGGTCCTCTGCACTTACCCGGTCAACAAAAAATAAAAATAAATAAAATATTTCTTATGGATATTTACATAGAAACATAGAATTTGACAGCAGATAAGGACCACTTGGCCCACCCAGTCTGCCCATTTCCCTACCTAATGGATAAGCTGCAGATCCTAGTTAACCATCAGCCTACTTCTTCCTACCCCCACCCCCTAGAATTGCCTTATGACTGTCCCATGCATGCTTGAATTCCACCACTGTTTTTGACTCCACAACCTCCTCCGGAAGGCCGTTCCATGCATCCACAACCTCTCTGAAAAAATACTTCCTTAAATTACCTCTGAGCCACCCCCCATCTTCAACTTGTGTCCCCTTGTTCTTGCACACCTCTTTTTGAAAGATGCTACCCTCTTGGACTTTGTTGATTCCTTGAGGTACTTGAAAGTTTCTATCATGTCCTCCTCTCCTCCTTTCCTCGAGGCTATACATATTAAGCTCCTTAAGTCTCTCTTCATGTGTCTTCCGTGCAGACCCTGCACCATTTTAGTTGCTCTCCTCTGGACAGCTTCCATCCTGTCTATGTCTTTATGGAGATTGGGTCTCCAGAACTGCACGCAATACTCCAGATGGGTCTCACCAGCTGTCTGTACAGAGGGATAATAACTTCCTGTTTTCTACTGGTGATGCCTCTCCTTATGCATCCCAGTATCCTCCCAGCCCTCCTTGCTGCCCTCTCACATTGCTTGCCCACCTTTAGGTCATCTGATATGACTACCCCCAGGTCCCTTTCCATTTGTGTTGTTAGTATCTCAACCCCCATTGTGTACTCTTCCCCTGGGTTTTTGATTCCCAGGTGCATTACCTTGCACTTCTTAGCATTGACTCTAAGCTGCCATACATTTGACCATTCCTCTAACCTTGCCAAGTCCCTTCTCATCCTTTCCACCCCACCTTGTGCATCAACTCTGTTGCAGATCTTTGTGTCATCTGCAAAGAGACATACTTTTCCTTCCAGTCCCTCTGCAATGTCGCTTATAAAGACATTGAAGAGGACTGGTCCTAATACTGAACCCTGCGGTACCCCACTAGTAACCCTCCTTTCTTCAGAGTGGACTCCATTTACTATTACTCTCTGTGTCCTATTCTCCAGCCAATTCTTTACCAGGCTGTCATCTTGGGACCCACTCCCAGGCTGGCTAACTTGTATGTTAATCTTTTGTGTGGGACTGTGTGAAATGCCTTGCTAAAGTTTAGGTGGCCCATGTTCACAGCCCCTCCCTGATCTACTATTTTGGTCACCCAGTCAAAGAAATCTATCAGATTTGCCTGGCATGACCTTCCCGCTGTGAATCCATGCTGCCTTGGGTCCTGTGCCCCCTCTGGCCTCTAGATACTCGACAATTCTTTCCTTCAGAAGTGATTCCATCATTTTCCCTACCACTGAGGTTAAACTAACAGGTCTGTAGTTTCCTGCTTCTGTCTTGCTCCCACTTTTGTGAAGGGGAATCACATCTGCCCTCCTCCACTCCTCGGGTACCACCCCATCCTCCCATGATTTGTTAAAGAGGGTAGTCAGTGGTGTCACTAGTTCTACCCTTAGTTCTTTTAGAATTCTGGGATGAATCCCATCAGGCCCCATTGCTTTGTCCACCTTTAGTTTTAAGAGTTCTTTCAGAACCCTTTCTTCTGTAAATGGGCTGGTATCAACTTACATAGATACATAGATACATAGATAGTGTCGGAAGATAAGAGCCTATGGCCCACCCAGTCTGCCCATTTGAGCTTGTAAGTTCAGTTTGTTTTCCTAGAAGTCTGTTACCCCTTAACCCTGACCTCCAGAATTCCTTTATGTCTATCCCATGCATTTTTAAATCCCGTGATTGTTTCAGCCCCCACCACTTCCTCTGGCAGGGTGTTCCACTTGTCCACCACCCATTCTGTGAAGAAATTCTTTCTCATGTTTCCTCTGAATCGTCCTCCTCTCCAACTTCATCCCATGCCCTCTAGTCCTGGAACATCTTTTTCGCTTAAAATAGTTTTCCTGCACCCTGTTCCTCCCTGTAAGATACTTGTATGTCTCTATCATATCCCTCTCCCTCCTCTCCTCCAGGGAGTACATGTTCAGTTCCTTCAACCTGTCTTCATAGGATTTGTGATGCAATCCATGCACCATCTTTGTTGCCCCCTCTGAACCTTCTCTACCCTGTCTATTTCCTTACGTAGGTATGGTCTCCAGAACTGTACACTGTACTCCAGGTGGGGCCTCACTAGTGTCTTGTAGCTGGAATTATGACCTCCCTTTTCCTGCTGGTGATGCCCTGCCTATATCATCCCAGCATCCTATTTGCTTTACCTGATGCCTTGTCACACTGTTCCTCACCTTGAGGTCATCAGAGATGACAACCCCAAGATCCCTTTCCTGCTTGCTGCATGCTATATCCTACCCCCAACTGATATATTGTGCTAGGTTTTTGTGCCCCATATGCATTATGTTGCACTTCTTTGCATTGAATTTCAACTGCCAAACCACTGACCATCTCTTCAAGTTTCTGCAGGTCCTTCTCATTCTGTCTACAGCCTCTGTGTGTCTACTCTGTTACAGAGCTTTGTGTCATCAGCGAACAGTGAAATTCTGCTCTTCTAGATCCCCGCCATGTCACTGATGAAGATGTTGAATAGAACCGTCCCAGCACTGATCCCTGTGGTACCCCACTGGTGACTCTTCCTCTGTGGAGGACAGCCATTTACCACCACCCTCTGTGTCCTGCCACCCAGCCAGTTACCTACCCACCACACTACTGTCCTGCCCACACCCATATTCCCAGTTTGTGTAATAGTCTTCTATGTGGCACAGTGTCAAAGGCCTTGCTGAAGTCCAGATAGGCCATGTCCACTGCCCTCCCCTGATCCACCTCCCTAGTCACCCAGTCAAAAAATTCAACGAGGTTGGTCTGACATGACCTCCCCCTGGTGAAACCATGCTGCCTTGGGTCCTGTAGTCCATTGACAACCAGATGTTCCACCAATCTCTCCTTCAGTTGTGCTTCCATGATCTTTCCCCACTACCGAGGTGAGGCTGACTGGTCTGTAGTTCCCTGCTTCCTCTTTGTTCCCACTTTTGTATAAGGGACTACATCTGCTGTCCTCCAGTCTTTGGGTACCTCCCCTGTTTCCAGTGATCGGCTAAACAGGATAGCCAGAGGTTCAGCCACCACCTCTCTTAGTTCTTTAAGGACCCTGGGGTGCACCCCATCTGGCCCCATTGCTTTATCAACTCCTATTACTTCCAGTTCCTTCAGGACCCTTTCTCGTGTAAAGGGACTTGTGTCCATTTCTGCACCATTCTCACCCCTTGTACTCCCTTCAGACCCATTACCCTCCTCTTCCTCAGTAAAGACTGAGCAGAAATTCCTGTTCAATATGTCAGCTTTACTGTTGTCATCCTCCACGTGGCCCCATCCTCCCCCTTCAGTCTCACTATCCCTCCCTTTGTCTTTCTTTTTTCACTTATGTACCTGTAAAAGGTTTTGTCCCCTCTACCCACTGATTTTGCAATGTGTTCTTCTGTCTGAGCTTTGGCTTCCCTTACTGACCTCCCTGCCTCCTTTGCTTATCCTGGTCTTCTCCCTATCCCCTTCTGCCTGTGTCTTTTTATATTGCCTAAATGCAATCTTTTTGGCTTTCACTTTCTTTGCTACCTCTTTGGAAAACCATAATGGTCTCCTCTTCCTTTTCCTCTTGCTAACCTGCTTAACACATATTTCTGTTGTTCTTGTAATCCCCATTTTAAATACTGCCCACTGTTCCTCAACCCCTGATTCCTGTCCCATTCCCCTTAATGCCTCTTTCAAGTATCTCCCCATTTTCCCAAAGTCTGCCCCCTAAAATCCAGGATATGTGTTTTGTGTGGTTTGGTTCTGCTCTTTCTGTGATTTCAAACCACAATGACTGGTGTCACTGTTTCCCAGGTGCTCCCCACTGTTACCCCATCACACTTTCCCTGTTTGTGAGCACAAGGTCCAGTATTGCCTTCTGCGAGTTGGTTCCATGACCAGTTGCTTGAGGAAGGCACCCTGAAGGGAGTCCAGGATAAATGTTCTAGTTGATGCTGCTGCTGGGATGCTCCAGTCCACGTCTGGAATATTAAAGTCTCCAACCAGTACTACCTCTCCTTTGTCTGCCATCCTTTGGATGGCTAGCATCAGCTCCCTATCTGTTTCTTTCTCCTGGGCTGAGTGGTCTATAGACCACACCTGTGTGGATGGCTGTCCCCATTTTCCTTTCCAGCTTAACCCACAGTATCTCTCCCCATTTTGTTCCTCCTGGATCTCTGTGGCCCTTATGTCATTTTTCACAAGAGTGCCACTCCTCCTCCCTTCCTGCCTGCTCTGTCTCTTCTGAATATGTTGTAGCCAGGTATGGCCATCTCCCAGTCGTGGTTATCATTACACCAGGTTTCAGTGATGGCCACAATGTCCAGGTCTGACTGCACCATGACAGCCTCCAGATCTTCCATCTTGTTGCTAAGGCTCCTGGCATTTGCACACATGGCTTTCCATGATTTGACCTCCCTAGACTGTTTCACTGTTCTACTCCAGCCCCTTCCTTGGTTGTCATTTATCCCTGGTTCTCCTTGCTGTCTGCCCTTCTGCTGAATTTTGCTCCTTTTCTGCTTATCCACCTCTTGGGCACTAATCTCCATCTTTTGCACACTGCTTTGCAGAGATAGCCACTCCTCTGGTTCACTGGTTCCACTGCTAGCTGTGGGGGGTGAGCAAGTAGGTACCCTCCTTGCTGGCCTGCCACCCCCCTTTGCTAGTTTAAATATTTGCCTTGTGTATCCAGAGTGTTTCTACTGTTTGTTTTAGGTACCTCCCTCTTCTTTGTAAATACTGAGCAAAATATTTGTTTAGTATCTCTGCCTTTTCACAGTCACCCTCTGCCCACCTCCTTCCCTTTATTAAGCCTCAGTATCCCTCCTTGGTCTTCCTTCACTCCCTGATGTACCTATAAAAGGTTTTATCCCCTCTGTTAACTGAGTTGGCTATCTTTTCCTTGGTTTGGGCCTTTGCTGTTCTGACTGCCTTCCAGCTTCCTTTTGCTTTAACTGATACAGTTCTCTGTCCTGCTCCTTCTGTGATTCCTTGTACTTCCTGAATGCTTCTTTTTTCTTGAAGCTTCACTGCCACTTCCTTTGAGAACCATAGTGGTTTCTTACATCGTTTCTTTTATTTATTTGCTTCCACAAAGGTTTGTTACCTCTGTGATGACAGTTTTATTATTCCCCATTGTTCTTCCACCCTACTTCCTGCCCATTTGCTAGTGCATTCCTTAGGCACTCACCCATTTTGGCAAAGTCAGCCCTCCTAAAGTCCAGTACTTTGCCTTTGTATGGCTTGACTCTAGTGCTGTGTTTATTGTGAACCATACTGTTCGTGGTCGCTAGTTCCCAGATGGCAACCCACTTCTACATCTGTGATCCTCTCTTCATCTCCATTTGAGAGAACCAGGTCTAAGATTGCTCCCTCTCGAGTGGGCTCCAATACTAGTTGTCTAAGGCATGCCCCCTGTAGGGCATCTAGAATAACCCCACTCTTTGAAGTGTCTGCTGCAACTGCACTCCAGCTAACATCTGGCATATTCAGATCACCCATCAGCAATATCTCCCCTTTTTCTGCCATTCTAAGTATACTTTCTATCATTTCCTTGTCCATTTCCTCCCCCTGAGAAGGGGGTCTGTATACAACTCCTGTGCGGATTGTGGTGCCATTGCCGGTCTCCAAATTTACCCACAGTGCTTCTTCTCCTCCCTGTTTTCCCTTTTGTTCTGTTGCTTTGATTCCTTCCCTTATGTAAAGAGCTACTCCTCCTCCTCTTTACCCTCCCTGTCCCTCTTGTAGATAGTGTATCCTGGTATGTTTACGCCCCAGTCATGGTTTTGTGTGTACCATGCTTCTGTGACTGCCACGATATCCAGATGTTCCTCCTCCATCAAGGCCACTAATTCAGGAAGCTTGTTACTCAGACTACAGGCATTGGTACTCATTGCTCTCCATTTTTTGATGGCTTTACCTTCTGTTGCAGCATCCCCCACTGACCTTTCTACCTCAGTCTTTTTCTCATTTAGTACCCTGTTTTGTAGGACTGCTCCTTTCATTTATATATGTTCATGCTGTTGCAAAGTCACTAATGACAAATTTAAAAAAAGGACTGCTCCTTTCATTTTTGTTAACTTTCTTATCTATATTGAACTTTTGAAACTAATACAAACAACAATACAGAGTACAACAAATGTACTTAATAACAATATCCTATTGAATTGGTAACATTGCTATCACAACAAAAAGGGACTTATGTGCTTTACAGCCCCCCACCCCCAAAATCCAGTTGCTGAGAAAAGAAATACATAAGCTTTATAACTGGATGTTAATATTAAGTGATACATTGCATAAATAAAATAAGATCCATCTTCTATTACCAAATTCGGAATAATATAGAGGAGTGATCACCTAAATTGCATGGAGGGTAAGTGCCAATGATGGATATAAGGACACAGAACCTAACACTATAAATAGGTTAGAAGTGAAGTGAAAATTATAAAATTTTGAAGTAATACATCCAGACACTATAAAGTATTATAAGAAATGCGCTTCAAATAAGAGAAGGAGAAGGAATAAACCTTAGTAAAGTAGAAGTCATGGTCTAGAAAGTAGGGGCCAGATATTCAAAACTTAGCCCTGGGACTAAATTAGCCCTGAACCACTAGCAAGCAATATTCAAAGGAACAGCCCCAGGGCAAAATCTGCTGAATATAGCGTGCAAAGAAAGCAGTGCAAACAGGGCTGGGAGTGCAGTGCTAAAATAGCCCAGGAAATAAGACTGCTCTGAATATAGCGACAGGGAAGTGCAAAATGCAACAGCAGCTCAGCGGACACAGAGGTGGAGTAAGGCAGAGTTGAAGTTGGTGGACAATGTGTGTGATAGCAATTTATTTATTTATTTATTTGCTTTTGGTAACCAGGTGAGTGCACTAGGCATAGAAATGCCTATTTTGAGGCACGACCCGGGAAAATGCAAGTTGAAATACATAATCACACCATGTGATGCAGCACATGAAAGAGATAACAGTGAGAAGGGGTCAAATACAATCAACATAGGGATAGGGAGAATTGCAGTTTGTGGACATTCAGGATACAGGCAATACAGTAATTATACAAAGTCAAAAGCATGAACATGTGCAAAGCAAATGAATACAGTGAGCAAATGGATAAATGGACATGTTATAAAAAGTATACAATAAGTGCCCTTGGAGGTAGTAAGCTTGAGAGGAGGGGTGGCAGGAGTAGAGGAGAAAGAGGGGATAGTTGAAAGAGAAATGAATAATGGGAAGGTCATGGGAAAAAGGTGAGGAAGAGGCAGGAAGGGAAATAAGTGCCGAGTGGTAAGGAGGGATGCGGAACAAAAGATCTAAGGTGGGTAGAAGCAAGTGCAGGGGTTAGAAGCATGTAGATGGTCATGGTAAAGTTTCTTGATACCAGCATGGGTGGGAGCTTGACGGATAGGTTGAGGTATGGAGTTTGAATACTTAGGAGCAGTGTGAGAGAAAGCTTGTGCACCGATCAAGGTTTTGCATCTTGGGATATAAAGTGGGGCTTGGTCTGAAGATCAGAGCCCATAAGAGGGGGGTTGGGAGTAAAGCAAGGAGGCAAGGGATTGTTGGAGACCTGACCTGACTTTTCCGTCAATTAGGGAACCGTAGGACTGGTTGCGATGAGCTGTGGGAGAGGGCCAGTTTAAGTCTGCATAGAGCAGGCAGTAGTGTTTATACTGAGGTGATGCAGAGGCGTAGCAACAGATGTTATTGTAAGTGATGTCCCATTTGTGGAGGGAGGACTTGGTGGCACCATGGTAGGTGACCGTGCTATAGGCCAGGGCCGGGAGCAAAAGGCCTTGGGCAACGGCAAGTCTGGCAGATGGGTAAGGGCATAGCTAGTGCAGTAGGCCCCACCAATTTTAACATTGACCGATTTACAGGTGGCAGTAATGTGCAGATGAAAATCGAGGGTTTCATCCAGGAGAACACCCAAGTATTTGAAGGAGCTGGTGCTGACCAGTGGGGAGCCATCTGCACATGAGATTTTGAGGGAGTCATGATTTGCTTTGAGTTTGGCAGATGAACCAAAGAGCATAAAGTGTGTTTTGCTGATATTGAGAACCAGGTTATTAACTGTCAGCCAGGATTGTATGCTTAGGAAGTCACAGCCAAGAGAGTGGTTTATGTCTGAGATATTTTTGGCACTGCAGTAGATGATGAGGTCATCTGCATAAAGGAGAGATGAGCAGGTAGGAGCAAGCAGCAGAAGGTTGTTAATGAAGCTAGAGAAATGCAGGAGGCCCAGGATAGAGTCCTGGGGGATGCCAACCTGGATAGAGAAGAGATCCGTCATCGATGAATTGAAAACTACAGCCTGTTTCCTGTTTGACAGGTAGCTGTTAAACCATGCCATTGCCACCACATCAGCAGAGAAACCAAGGTAACTAGTTTTGTGAGGAGTAGGGTGTGGTTGACTAGGTCAAACACCTTGGTCAAGTCGACGAAAACCACACCAGTCAAGAGGCCCGTATCCATGGCAGCATAGATGTTGTTTGTGAGTTTTAGTAGGGCAGTAGAGGTGCTGTGGTCTTTGCGGAAGCCATGCTGGGCACAAGAGAGGAGATTATATGTCTGAAGATACGCTATGGTTTGGGTAGCCACTAATTTTTCAAGGATTTTGCTGAGTACAGAGAGAATGGCTATGGGTAGATAATTTGCAATTTCTTTAGGATCATCTTTTTTAAAAACTGGTAGTATTCTGGCTATTTTCCAGATATTAAGAACTGTGCAATGGCGTAGTGGTAGGTTAAAGACTTTGGTTAAGGGGGCGGCAATGAGAGGGGCAGCTGCTTTCAGGAGCCTGGGTTCCAGCCCATTGGACCCAAGGCTAGTGCTGTCCGGGATAGCAAGTAGTGACTTTAGAACTTCAGTTCTAGTAACAGTCCTGCAATAAAGTGGTGATTGGGTGGGCAGGGCTTCAGTGTTAATGGGAGGGGGGACATGGTGCTATCGAAGGGGAAGGTGGCCACATAACTTGATAAGTCAGAGAAGAGAAGGTTGAAAGAATTGGCAATGGTCACTGGGTTGTTACAATGAATGCTATTCAGCAACATGTCATATGAAGAGGTCATGTGATCAAACACTGCAGGACTGTGCAATGCTGATGAGAGGTTTGCCCAGGGCTAACTCGATTGCACTGTGCTAACACATTAACACGGGGCAAAAGTTTGCTATATTCAAAGCTCCTATGCAAATAAGCCTACTTAGGCAATCTGTGTGCAAACAGCCACATTAACATCTCATTAAGGCCTGCTTTGCATACATTAGCATGAAGATTGCCTGGTGCTATTCCACAGTGCACACAGCCCCACCTGTAGGTCAGACTGAAACTACAGGTTGGTAGCTGCAGGCCGTGTCTCTCCACAGGACCACCTGTATGTCAGACTGGAGAAACATGTTGGTAGCTACAGGCTACGTCTGTACACAGCAGCAGAGTCAAACGTGCCCCAGGGGACTAGCACCACTACCACGGGTGTTGGTGCTGCATACCATGGACATACTGTAGTCCTTGCTACAGTGCACAGCAGATGCTACAGTATCATAGTGGCTGGTTTAGTGAGGGACACAGCAATGTCTACTGTATGGCAAGCATCACTGACTGCTTTACACCACACAGTGACAGGACCAACTGGCACGTGTGTTCTGACAGTGGACATCGCTGTCATGCTGTCCTTTACACCCCCCAAGGTGCATCAGTGGTGTGGTTGTCCCACAGTACCATACACATGGCTGGCCACATGTGCCTTGGTGTCTGTGCAGGTGTGCGGTATGTGGCCCGGGATGGTGGGGCAGACACATACCATCAGACAGGCACACCGATGTTGGGGGCATTCCCGATACTGGAACATGTGCACTGTGTGGATGGCCCCAGCTGTTTGGCCAGCCTTTACTATGTCTTGCAGCCTGGTCACCTGTACACCCTCCGCTTAACACCCTCCTCCCCTCCAGTGCCGCACGTGTGCTGTTATACTCTTTGGATGTACACTGCGATTGTTGCACATATCAACCTGTCATTGTTTTTTTGCCTCAGTGTGCTGCTGTTCACATTAACTGAGTATCCTGACCTGCACCCATTGCTCACCTTTTCTTTGTGTTTCACACACAGGGAGTTGCATGTCTTGCTTGTGAGCCCTGCTCTGTAGCAAGAGCACCCCTGCCTTTGTACAGAGTGCAGGTTTGTCTCACATTGTGTATTAATGCCCTGTAGCCTGTTATTGCTATGTCCAAACACCCCCCCCATCCTTGATTTGCCCAAATTTGAGACTACCTTTTCCTGGGTGGTAATTTGCACTGTGCAAAGTGTGGCGTAAAGTCACGCAAACACACTTTGTGCAGCGCTAAAGCACTGAATATAGCTTAGCGTCTGTATTCATGTACATACCTCCTCTCTTTGCACATTGCGGGCCAGATATTCAAAACTTTGCCCCTGGGCTAAATTAACACTGTCTAGTGGGCAAACTTAGCCTGGAGCACAAAGCGGGCTATATTCAAAAGGAATAGCCAGGACAAACAGCTTCTGTATATAGGATGGGAATGAGGCTGTGCAAACTGGGTTGGGAGTGCAGGGCAAATGTAGCCCTGGAATAAGACAGCACTGAATATAGCAACCAGGAAGTGCAAACCACAACAACAACACAGTGCACAGAGACATGAGGGTAGGTAGAGGTAAACTATGTGTTCAGTGTGTGTGCCAGCAAACGTGTGAACAGTACAGCTGCAGGCAGCAGCAGATGTGAAAGAACAGCGATCCTCAGCTCCGTCGGTAAGGAGACGGCTTCAGCTCGGCCCCCCCACGTGGGAGGTCACTCTGGGGCACATCAGAAGAACCCCAAAACAGCTCCGTCGGTAAGGAGACAGCTTCAGCTCGTGCCCCCCCCCACGCGGGAGGTCACTCTGGGGCACATCAGAAAAGCCCCAAAACAGGTACTAAAAACCGATGCACTGAGGGTGCTTCTCCCATGCCTAAGTTGCAATTTTTGAACTGCACTGGAGGATATTAAACTGCACTAGAGGATTTTCTGCACAGTCTACGCATTTATATGCTACTTAAAGTCTCCTTTACCTTAATAGTCGCCAGATATGTGGAGATAGTCTTATTTCCGTAAAATGCCTAGCTAAAGTCATTCAGATTTTAAAGTCATTGTGCAATAAGTTGTTGGTAATCACTCTCTGCCTAGACCTCAGATTTGGCACCATTTTCCTTTTTCAGTATCTTAAATCCTGATCCTAATGAATATCGCGACCTAATTTGCCTTTCTGCCTGTGATTTAAATAACTTGGAGCTCAGGAGCTGTGCCTTAATTTATTCTCCTACTGCCTGAGATTGAGCTTGCCTTAATTTATTCTACCTAACTCTTCCTCTTCTGTCACCTCACCTCCCCCTCTCTTGTACCTTATTTAATCACAGTCTTCTCTCTCTCTCTCTGTTCTCAGCTCCGTCGGTAAGGAGACGGCTTCAGCTCGTGCCCCCCCCATGTAGGAGGTCACTCTGGGGCACATCAGAAGAGCCCCAAAACAGGTACTAAAAATGGATGCACCGCAGGTGCTTCTCCCACGCCTGAGTTGTGATTTTTGAACTGCACCGGAGGATCCCCGCTGACACTCTGCGTCAGCTGCCCCACCGCCCCCACCACCACCCTTGGTGAGTTCTGCCTTTTTTAGGCTCTGTGAGCCACTACCCTTGGCGGGCTCTACCTTTTATAGGCGCTGTGAGCTCAATCACCCAACCTCTCCACCTGCAGCTTATCAGAAGCTGCCACTAGAGGTCGTACTGCTACTGCTTGCCCAATCACGGCCAATGTGCTCCTCTTAAGCAGTCCTGGCAACAAAGAATTGAGTTGACATTTTAGAAAAACAAATATCTCCCTTTCCTTTTTCTCACTGTCACTACCAGCTGATACACCTCGGCTCTCAAATAAAAATAAATAAATAAATAAATAAATAAATAAATAACCTCACCAATGCTCATTTCTCCACTACTGCCAATAAAACACATTTTTTTTTCTCTCCACAGACCCATTCCTCATCCCACCCATCCTTGTCTGTCTGACCTCCTCTTGTGTTCCCAATTGTCTCTCTTAGTCAAAAATGGCATCTCCTGGTCCCATAGACCCCCTCACTCACCCTTCCCACTCCCACATACACACACACACAAATGGAAGCACCACCCTGGGGTTATCTCTCAGAGCCCCTATCCTGATATCACTACACATCCTGTCTCGAGCAGGGGTAGACAGGCTTATGTGTCTTCCCTGTGCTGGGTTCCCGGATCCTGGTCAAAACTTCCACTCCCCTCCCTTCATACCAGACTACCCAATTGAGCATAGTGTGCCACCACTCTTCGTGTCAAATATGCTCACAAAAGAGGGCGCCTGCTACCTTGCCCTCCATTCCCGTGCAAAACACCATAGAGGGGATCTGCTCCCCCTACCCTCCAAAGCCCTATTTCTTCTTTCACTCCTGCTCCTCCTAGCAGGAAACATTGAACTTAACCCCAGACTTCTGGTCGACAACATCATTCTTGGCTCCCCCCATGACTTGCACTGGGTGTCTTCCAAGGGCTTAAAAATTCCCCACATGAATGTCTGTAGCCTCCGACCAAAAATACAGGAGGTTCAGGGTTGGCTGTCTCTTTACAACCCAGATGTACTGACTGTGTATGAAACTTGCCTTAAACCTCACACCCCATCTCATAAGGTGGCAGTGTCCAGCTATACCTCCTTCCATAAGGACCGTGAAGGCAAAAGAGGTGGTGGGGTAATCATATATGCCAGGTACTCCCTTGACATAGCCCATGCCCACCTACCTGGCACTGAACACTCTGGCAGTGAGTCAGTCTTCATTAGAATCACCCTTGGCAACACAAAACACCTCACAGTTGGCTGCCTCTACCACCCTCCAAAAGTGGCCCTCCAAGCTCTGGAAAACATTACCAAGGCCCTTGCTGATGTGATCTCCTCAGAACATCTGATCCTGGGGGACTTCAATCTCAACTGGGCACAGGACTCTGAGCAGAAACACAGGGCCTTACTGCTAGATACCAACCTGGAACAAATCATCTCTGAAAAGAGCAGGGCCAACTACAAAACAGGGAACCACACAACCCTCGACTGGGCTCTGGTGACTCACCCCTCCAACATTCTATTTGCTGGTATAATGGCGGATGCTCTTAGCGACCATTCACCCATCTTCTGCATCTGGAAAAATAATTCTCCCAAGGTCACTCCTCGTATACTCTCTACTAAGACTACTCCAAATTCTCGGAAGATGCCTTCAATGCGTACCTCAGCAACCTTGACTGGGCCCTGATACGGCTCCTCCCAACACTAGACGAAGCCTTGGAGTTCTTCCAAAACTCCTTCAGCTCTGCAGCTAACCTGTTCACCCTATTTAGGAAACCCTGAACTAAAGGAAGCTGCCATAGATGGATCACCACATAGCTCAAATCTCTGATGGTAAACCGGGACAAGGCATGGAAGCAATACAAATACTCCAGGTTGCTTGCAGACATTGTGTCCTATAAAAAACTACAGAATGACTGCAAGCGCGCCTCTAAGATGGCAAAAAGACAGTATATCAAGCTTCTCCAGCAAACTACTCTGACCAACTCTCGGTCATTCTGGTCCCATATCAATGGCCTAATAAAGGGCAACAAGAACCCCTCCTTTGGACCTATTGAAGTCAATGGCCTTATGTCTGACTGTCACAAAATTGCTGTTGCCTTCAACAGTTACTTCACCAGCCTTGATGACCACAAGTACAGCTTTACACCTACCCCCTCGGAGCCCCCCTGCTCTGAGACACCTCGCCCCACATGGCTGCTTTTTCACCTTCGATTAGTAAAGGTCAAGGAGGTACTCCCCCTCTTAAAGACCCTCAAAGACAAAGGTTCTGGGGGACCAGATGGCATCTCCCCTAAATTACTAAAGGCAGTGGCACCTGCCATCTCTCTACCCTTCACATGGCTAATCAACCGATCCCTTCTTGAAGGTACTGTACCCTATACCTGGAAACAAGCCGTTGTGATCCCTATCCCCAAAGGAGGTCCTAGGGAATGCATTGGTAACTACAGGCCAATCTCACTGCTTTCTGCTCTGACAAGATTCAGGAAAGACTAGTATATTTTCAACTCTGTGACTACCTTGAGGCTAACCGGTTACTAGCCTCCATGCAACACGGCTTTAGGCAGAACCATGGCAGTGACACAGCCTTCATAAAATTCTCAGCTGATTTCCTAGGGGCCATGGACAAAGGACTCCCCACAGGAGTTGTTTTTATCGATCTACCCAAAGCCTTCGACCTAGTGGACCATAAAGTCCTGCTATCCAAACTGGCCTTCTTCGGCTTGGATCAACATTCACTTACCTGGTTCACCTGCTACCTATTTGGTCACTCCCAGCAGGTCAGGTGGAAGACTGCGACCTCAGATCCACTCCCCCTAAGTGAGGGGGTGCCTCAGGGTTCCATCCTGGGCCCCTTCCTCTTCTTGCTATTCGTCAACGATCTTAAGTCCCACAGTGGTGGCAGCTCGGTCGTTCAATACGCAGATGATGCAGTTATCTATTGGTCCCCTAGCAACCCATCTGACCTGGGTCCCCATCTCCAAGCTGACTTTGCCAAGCTAGAGTCCTGGCTTACTGAGTAAAAGCTGGTTTTAAACACCTCAAAAACCAAGGCAATGCTATTTGGTCAGAGAAACCTAGGCGCAGTCCGTAGTACCTTGCTCCCTCTGACTTCATCCTCAGGTAGCCGCATTGAGGTTGTGAGTTCCCTCAAGTACCTGAGTCTAACCCTGGATCAAGGGTTTACCCTCAAACCTCACTTAGACCAGGTAACCAAAGCTATACACTGCAAACTGGGACTGCTGTACTGCCTGAATGACCAGCTCATCCACGAGTCTAGAATCACCATTGCCAACAGCCTACTCCTTCCAGCACAGACTTTTGCTGTCCCAATTCTTCAGGGGTTGGCTAAACAAGAGATGAGTAGGCTACAAGTTCTCTACAACAAAATAGCTCAGTTTGCGTCACAGTCTCACAAAAGACAGCATCACTGCAAAGCCCTTGCACCCCTACAATGGCCCTCCCTTAATGGCCGCCTTCAGTACCCTCTGCTTTGCAATGCATATAAGTTCTTACGCCACAATCCCCCTGACAGCCTGGCCAGTCTCCTGGTTCCCAAGCGCTCAGCATGTACCCTATGAACCACTAGGCATAACCTTCTAGTTAAACCCAGAGTTTGGACCACTGTCGGCAGTAAATCCTTTGCCACCACGGCCCCTGCCCTATGGAATAAGCTTCCTCCACTCCTTCAGGATGCCCCCCTCTTGAAAAATTCCAGAAGGGATTTGTGCTCACCTACTAGAAGCTAGTGTCTGCTCCTGTCAATGAGGGGACCAACCCTAGGTCAGTTCCTACTGGCCTAGACATGCAGTGATGTATAAAGTATTACCTCCCCTCCTGATTGCTGTACTCCTACCCCAGCACATTCCTGTAATTGTCATCCCCTGTAAACTAATATTGGCACACTGTCAGCACTGTCTATCCAAGTATTTACACTCCTTGTATTGCTCTGCACTTGTTTCTATGTTGTACCTGTATTCCTCTGTAACTAAATGTTGTACCTGTATACCTCTGTAACCAAATGCTGGACCTGTATACCTCTGTAACTAAACCCGGGTCACCCCTGAAAAAAGAACCTTCGGGGCTCAGTGGGCCTACCCAGTTACCAAAATTGAATAAATAACTAAATAAAACTGTATAATATTCCCCGAACCATTAGCATCGTGCCAGTATGCTACTGCGGCTTTAGCGCAGAGCTAAGAAGTTTGCCTGACGCTAAGGTTTGCCATATTCAAATGTGACATGCAGATAAGCCTACTTAGGTAGTCTCTGGGCAAACAGCCAGATTAGCATCTCATTATGCCCTGATTTGTATGCAGTTTGCCCAGCATTACTACAGGGTCCCACAGCTCCACCTGTCGGTCAGCCTGGAAGTACAGGGGCTAGCCAGGTCTGGCCGCAGCTCCACCTGTAGGTCAGTCTGACATTGCATGATGGTTGCTGCAGGCTACATTTATGCAGTACAGCATAGCATTCTGTACCCCAGGGGACAACACAGCATAGGCACAGGCGGTGGTGGTGATGCATGCAACTGGCACACTGTAAGGCATGCTACAGTGCACGGCAGATGCCACAGTGGCAAGGGGGCCAGTAGTGTGAGGGACACAGCAATGCCTATGGTGTGTAGGGTAGTGATGACCACTGCACTGTACACAGTGACAAGCCAACCTTGCAGGTGTGTTGCCAGTGGACATTACTGTCACACTATTGTGTGACTCACAGACGCTGCACCTCTGGCATGGGATGCTCATAGTGACATAGATATGGCCGGCTGTCTGCGCTGTGGTGTATGTACAGCTGTGCGGTATGTGACGGGGAGGGCATGTACAATCAGACAGGCACACTGGCTCATGACAGGGAGATCCAGATTACCCTAGACTACCTGTGCACCTGAACACACACTCTAGTAACACTCAAGGGGTAACAGGGGTCACACACAGTAGCTTAGGATATAGCCACTTAGCACGGTGGGAGTAGATTTCTTTCTATCTGTTAGGAGTTCAATATTTGTGGTATTTTAAGTTATACTGAACGATATGTGTGCACCATGGCTGTGTTCACGAAGTCCCTAATTAACATAGGAGCTTTTATTGTGGTGATGCCGTGTGCTAGGCAAAGAAGTGACCCTTTTTTCTGCCAAAATATAAAACTTTGCCCAAACAAGTTTTACATAGAAACATAGGAATATAGATTTTGTCAGCAAAAAAGGACCTTTAGACCTATCCAGTCTGCCCCTTATCCCTGCCTATTCCATCACCACTAACCCTAGTTGGTCATAGGTGTCAGTCCCTCCCCCTTTCCTCTACCTAATATGCCTCTGTGCCTATCCCACGCACACTTGCAGCTCCCTACAGTCTTTGCCCCTACTACCTCCTCTGACAGGCTGTTCCAGTTATCCAGCACCCTTTCCCTTAGAAGAATGGCTTTGCTTTACTCTTGTAGCAACACCGATGACTCCAGCGGCATGGAGTGGTTCAACAGGACCATTGTTTATTTAGAATTTGGCCCTGCAGAATAGCTGTCAGAGACGAAAGCATCTCCTTTTCATAAGGTTACTCTAAGGGCCTGTGAGGACTAAGCCCTTCCAGCTTGGTTACAGTGGTGTGAAGCAATTGACTCTGCCCTTTTGCATAGGACACGACATAATATACGTAAAGGCAGCAGGAGGACATATGCATTTTGGCTGTCCTCTCATCTGTTTAGTGGATACAACCTTTGATACTGTACCCTTTGTGAGGTAATTACTGTATATGATTTGGCCAGCAGGTGGAGCCCTACTAAGGTAGAACCATAGAGTTAAAATATATAGCAGAGGGTGGACTCCAATGGCTCAGTAGAAGCCACATGTCCACCATATTAGAGGAGGGTGGAGGTGCCGGTAGATAATGGGAACCCTTCTGGAAACTAAAGATAATGGCACTAGCACACAGTTTTTATAAAACTTGAATAATGCACTTCTAAGGACAAACGAGCATACCTTATTTCTGTCACACAATGCGCATCTGGTGCATCACTTCCTTGCTGTCAGTGGTGCTTGTTACCCAACTGGATCAGCAGATTTCTATTGGAACAGTGTGCTAGCACCATTATCTTTAGTTTCCAGAAGGGTTCCCATTATCTACTGGCACCTCCACCCTCCTCTAATATGGCAGACGCATGGCTTCAACTGGGCCATTGGAGTCCACTCTCTAGCCCTCTCTACTATATATTTGAACTCTACGGGTAGAACAGAGTAAAGGGATGGAATGGGGACAGTGTTACAGGTTACACAGTCAGAGGAAACAATCTGGAGTGGACCTGTGTGTTGCTCAGTAAAGCCAAGCCCTTTTCATTCTACAGAGAGAGAGAGAAACTGAGTGTTTCTCATATTGTAGCTGAGGAGAAATATCACTGGAAAGAATGTCCTCAGTTTAACGACTTTGGAAAGCTTGAGGAGACTACAGCATCCCGCTTATTGTAAGTTAGGTGCCAGAGACTCTCACTTTAAGCTCCCAGGAGAATCCCAGTACCTTTGTTGTCTTTATGAACATACTACATACGAACATATGATAGTGTCAACAGAAAAGGCAATACAGTCTATCTTGTCTGCTGGAGTCTGCAGACTTCCCACTGTCCACTGAGGACTCTGCCCCTTCCCAATCTCAAATCCTCCCTTGCCTTCAATGCCCCCCTGTGCTCCCCTTCATGCAACTTTCCCCTTTACTCTCTCCCAACCTCTCGTGAAGCTGTCCTCAGTCTTCAGGGAGACAACTTCCTCCGGTAACTCATTCTATTGCCCCACCACTCTCTCAGTGAAAAAGAGTCTCCTCATTTCTCTCCTAATCATCCCCCCACCAGTTTGAGGCAGTGCCCCCTAGTGATCCTGTTCCCACTAAGGTAGAAGAGACCCTCAGAGCTCACTGTGTTGAAACCTTTAAGTTATTTAAAGGTTTTCATCATGTCACCCCTGTCCCTTCTATTCTCCGGGGAGTACATCTTGAGATACTCTTGAGTCTCTCCTGGTATGGTCTGCTTCGTTATCCCTGGATCCTCTTGGTCACCCTTCCCTGGACCACTGGTAACATGTAATAACAGCAAAGTCATAATGAAAACTCAGGAATGGCAAAATTAAAATGGCAAACACAGAAACGGTGACCGTGGAATAACGGCAATCATGAATAAAAGGTGACTCCACAGGAATAGCGCCCGTGACCATCAATGTGGGCCTCGGAGTAGGTTATTTAGAAAAAGGGGTGGTTTGGGGGTTGCGGGGGCTGAGCCCCCCATTTGAAACAGGTGAATTGTGTTAAGTATCAGTACAAATCTGTGGTGTAGTGGAAATGTTTCTGAAAGTTGCCCTTATCGACGTTCACTCTAAATTACTATCACTGTTGTTGTAGTCGCCTTAACTGAGTCACCATTATCACGGTTACTGTTATTGATTAGCCATTATGACATGGAACTGGACCATCTTCAGATGTCCTTTTTATGTTGTCTTGTGCACGCACAAGCAACATATTGTGGTAGCTTGGAATAGCAGGTTTTGGAGGTGCGGTCATGTTGTGGCCAATGGCGCCACTGCTTTTTTGGGCTGGGCTCTGTGGCATGAATGAAATAGCATGCGGTCTATCATAGTAGTGTAAAAGTGTGCCACCAACTTGAAACACAATTTTGCTGCTGAATGAGGGAGCGACCCATCATTGCAGGGCGTGCCTTGCCTGGTGTAACATCTCAATAAACATGGTGGCAGCTGTTGCCATCTGCGTCTCACAGTCCACATGAAAGCCGACATCGGGGGTGACAATCCCTCTGTTGGCATGCCCCCTCCCCAGTTCATTTGCCAACAGGGGAGCCCAATCTCCATCAGCATAATGTCCCTCATATAAGAATTTGTCTGCCGAGGAGGGTGCCATTTCCCCTCAGCATCATGCCCCCAAAACACAGACCCTTTTTATTTTTTTGCCGACGGGGTGCCCAATCCCCATTGGTTCCAGTCCCCCCAAAAAACACCTAGGTGGCACACTGGGAGCCCATCCCAGTGTGCCAAATGTCCCTGTAAAAAGAAAACCTTCCCACAAAGTTTTGTTCTTTTGTTAACCTGTAAACAAAAAAATGGTCCCTCATTGTCTGTGGTGTCTCCCTCCCGCAGCCCGCATTCACCGTCTGCACACCCACCTCCCCACACACACACCCACCCATACTTACCTCCAGAGCCTGGCGCAACGATCTTCGGTGGAGTGGAAACACGTGTGCACTCTTCAAAGCCGACCACGAACTGAAGAAATGCCAGTAAGCTGTATAATGGCATAAATGGGGGGGGGTTCAACTTAGGCGGATATCTTGGCCATTTTCAGCCACTAAAAATACCACCAACAGCTTAATCTGGTTCAAGGTCAGTTGGCATTCATCTGTATCCCCCTTCCCCAGGTCATGCCTGAAAATAGGCAGGATTTGTCTAGTGCACTTACTCGGTCAACAAAAACTAAATAAATAATAAAAATAAAAATGTTTCAGACTTTTAGCACCAGATTTTCAACATTGGGTTCTTGGGACCCCACCTCATCAACTCAGTCACTTTCATGTCATTATTTTGTCCCGAAAGGTGATTTCGCGGTCACTACATGGAATCACCTTCCAGGACCGATTAATGAAACAACAGTATCACTGTTCATGAAGTAGGCTCCCAAAAAGCCTAAGTTGCAAATTTGGTGAAAAAATTCCCCAAAATTACGATGTTATGAGAGTGCGTTGTGCAGTGAAAGGATTCTGAAAGAACTCCTATGGGACCTGTTGGGATTTACCCCAGAATTCTAAAAGAACTAAGGGAAGAACTAGTAACACTACTGACTACCCTTTTTAATAAATCATGGGAGGATGGTGTGGCACCTGAGGACTGGAGGAGGGCAGATGCGATTCCCCTTCACAAAAGTGGGAGCAAGACAGAGGCAGGAAACTATAGACCTGTCAGTTTGACCTCAGTGGTAGGGAAAATGATGGAATCACTTCTGAAGGAAAGAATTGTTGTGTACCTAGAGGCCAGAGGGGCACATGACCCAAGGCAGCATGGATTCACAGTAGGAAGTTCATGTCAGACAAATCTAATTGATTTCTTTGACTGGGTGACCAAAGCAGTAGACCAGGGAGGGGCTGTGGACATGGGCTACCTAGACTTTAGCAAGGCATTTGACACAGTCCCACACAAAAGATTAATAAACAAATTAGCCAGCTTGGGAGTGGGTCCCAGGGTGATAGCCTGGGTAAAACACTGGCTGGACAACAGGAAACAGAGGGTAACAGTAAATGGAGTCCACAGTGAAGAAAGGGGGTTACTAGTGGGGCTGCTCTTTTTCATGTCTTTATAACTGACATTGCAGAAGGACTGGAAGGAAAAGTATGTCTCTTTGCAGATGACACAAAGCTCTGCAACAGGGTTCATAAACAAGGTGGGGTGGAAAGAATGAAAAGGGACTTGGCAAGGTTGGAGGAATGGTCAAATGTGTGTCAGCTTAGATTCAATACAAAAAAGTGCAAAGTAATGCACCTGGGAATCAAAAACCAAGGGGAAGAGTACAGAATGGGGGGTGAGATACTGACAACAACAAAAATGGAAAGAGACCTGGGGTTAGTCATATCAGATGACCTAAAGGTGGGCCAGCAATGTGAGAAGGCAGTAAGGAGGGCTGAGGGGATACTGGGATGCATAGGGAGAGGCATCACCAGTGGAAAACAGGAAGTTGTTGTCCCTCTGCACAGACAGTTGGTAAGACCACATCTGGAGTACTGTGTACAGTTCTGAAGACCCCATCTCCGCAAAGACATAGAGAAGGTGGAGGCTGTCCAGAGGAGGGCAACCAAAATGGTGCAGGGTCTGCACCAGAAGACATATGAAGAAAAACTAAAGGAGCTTAAGACATATAGCCTCGAGGAAAGGAGGAAGGGGGGGACATGATAAAAACTTTCAAATACCTCAAGGGAATCAACAAAGTCCAAGAGGGTAGCATGTTTCAGAAAAAGAGATGTGCAAGAACAAGGGGGCACAATCTGAAGATAGAGGGACGGCTCCAGCGGTAATGTGAGGAAGTATTTCTTCACAGAGGGGATTGTAGATGCATGGAACAGCCTTCCTGAGGAGGTCGTAGAGTCAAAAACAGTGGGAAAATTCAAGAATGCATGGGACAGACATAAGGCAATTCTAGTAGTGGGTAGGAGGAAGTAGGCTATTGGTAAACTAGGATCTGCAGCTTATCTGTTAGGTAGGGAAATGGGCAGACTAGGTGGGCCAAGCGGTCCTTATCTGCCATCAGAGTCTATGTTTCTATGTAGTTCCCATGCACGCTCGTAACTTTGATAATTTTTAGTATTTTCTCTCCAGATTTTCAACATTGCCATTTTCTACACCTCCTTGTGAACAGTACAGCTGTCATTTTCCACATCCCAGCCCAAAATGTGTTTTCTCACATATGGCACACAATGGCATGGTCACTGTGCGAAATCAATGTTCAGGACAGATTAATAAAATCACAGTGATAGTGTTCATAAGGAGATGTCCCAAAAACCCCATGTTGCAAATTTGGTGAAAAAGTTCCCAAAAATGAATGCGTTACCAGTGTGCGTTGTGCAATTTCTACGCACATTCATAACGTCACCAGTTTTTTATATTTTTACTCCAGATTTTCACCATTGTCATTTTTGCACACTGCCTGATGAACAGTACAGCTGTCATTTTTCACATCCTGCCCGAAACATGTTTTCGCACCTGTGGCACACAATGGGCGCGGTCGCTGTGCGAAATCAATATTCGGGACAAATTAAGAATATCACAGTGCCTCTGTTCATGAGTGGAGGTCCCAAAATGCCTATCTTTGAAATATGGTGTAAAAAATCCCCCAAATAATAGCATTATGGGTGTGTGTTGCGCAGTTTCTACACACGCTCGTGACTTCAACAATTTTGTTATATTTTCACTCCAGATTTTCAATATTACCATTTTTTTACACCTCCTCATGAGCAGTACAGCTGTCATTTTTCATATCCTGTTTGAAATGGGTTTTTGCACCTGTGGCACCAAATGATACAGTCACTGTGCAAAATCACCGTTCAGCTAACAAACTGATAGTGTCACTGTTCATGTGGTGGGGTCACAAAAAAAACATGTTGAAAATGCGGAGTGAAAATACCAAGAAACACCCAGGGCGTTAGGGTTTCCGACCATAATGCCCTACCCTGTAGGGACTGACAGACATCAGGGTTGTGACTTGGGATTTACATGTACTGATGCCATTCCACCCCACCCCACCCTGCAGCCACTGACAGGCATCAAGGTGCCTTGGACCCTTCAGCCCCAAAGTTCACCCCATTCTCCTATACTGCACCTATTTCAGCATATTTCCTTATGGAATAGGGTGAGTGTAAACCAAACACCCCAAGGCACACCTCGACACTTGTTGGTGTCTGCTGGGTAGGGTGAGGTAAAATTGCATGAGCATTATGGCCGATAACCCAAAGGCACACCCCAATGCTTGTCAGTCCCTGCAGGGTGGGGTGGGGTTGACATCGGTTCCATACTTCACTGCCATTCCTATTATGCATCTCTCTAACTCCTGCACTACCAGTGCCAACACCAGCTAGACAACATCCAGCATTGACACATGCTTGTTTAAGTAAGGGCTCCAATACTACATGCTGTACTCAAGATGCAGCAGAATCAGGGATCTGTACAGTGGCAGAATGGGCTCCACTTTCTTGCTGGTTATACCCCTGGCTATACAGAGCAGCATCTGATCTGCTTTGGTTCCTGCTGTCTTGCACTGTGCTCAGTACTTCAGGTCATGCATGCTGATCGCACCCAAGTCCTTCTTTTCTGACTTGGTAACTTAATTGCACACCTCTCAGCCAGTATTTGTCCTCTGGCTTATTCGCCCCCAAGTGCATCACCTCACACTTTTTGGAGTTAAACCCCAGTTGTCAAATACCTGACCACCTCTCCAATTTGGTCAGGTGCTTTCTAATGTATGGTCTCCCCTCTTCTGTGTCCACTCTCCCACAGAGTTTTGAGTCATCTGCAAACAGGTATACCTTATCTTTTATCCCACCTACAGTATAGCTGATGAAGATGTTAAATAACACTTGCCCAAGCACCAAGCCCTATGGGACCCTACTAGTAAATGGTCTCACTTCTGAGATCTCCCCCCTCTGACCACTACCTTTTGACTTCTATCTTGCAGGCAGTTTTTAACCCACATAGCCAGTTTTTCCCCTACCCCCAAGTTCTCCAGCTTCCTAATTAATCTCCTGTGGGGGACAAAGTCAAAAGCCTTACTGAAATCTAGACATAGTATGCCCACTGCATAACCCTTGTCCACTGTCCTGGTTACCCAGTAAAAGAAATCAATCAGATTGGTCTGGCAAGACTGCCCTGCCACGAACCAATGCTGTCTTTCATCATGGAGCCCATATTCATCCAGAAAGCTTACCAGCCTTTATTTCAGTATGGTTTCCATTAGCTTCCCCACTATCAAGGTCAGACTGACTAGCCAATCAGTTACCAGGGTTGTCCCTCGGCCCACTCTTGTGTAGCAGCACTACATGTGCTATCCTCTAGTCCAGCGGTACTTCCCCATCGCCAAAGAGGTATTAAACAGGTCCACAGGGGACCCACCAGCACATCTGCCAACTCCCTCAGTACCTTCGGGCGTATGCCATCCAGTCCCTGGGACTTGTCAGCTTTGCGGGCTTTTAAGGCTTTCCTTACCCTGTTAATCTCAATCCCTCTGTCTGTGACTCCTCCCACCCCATTTCCTCCCCCCTTCTTACCCTTGAGTACTGGGCCACCCCCCTCTTTAGAAAATGGGTAGGGAGATTTCCTGGCCACTGATTGGCCGAGACCCCTGGCAAGGGGCACATTTATATGCTGATAGAGACTGGGAAATAACAAGTCCCTGTGCCAGCCTGCCCTATCACACCAGATAGTAATGTGCCCCCTGAATTTCACATTCTGTCAGGCCGCCATATTTGTTTACATGCTTAGCAGCAAGATTTAACAATAGAACCCCCATTTGCCTTTCAGCATTACAAAGTAAACAAGCATTTGTCAATGCCAAACGTTCGCTTGCAGGTATTTGCAGTGATATTTGGCACTTGGACATGGCTTAAAAAAATCAGTGACAAAGAAGAAGTACAAGCATTTGTCAATGCCGAATGTTGCTTGCTTCTATGTGCTGTTTAGGTATTTGGAAGTCATTGGAGTGCAAATATTGAAAATTCACTTAACTTACTTTAGCTGTAGGAACTGCTAACGACGCTTTGTAAAACAGTCATTTTTAGGGATTTTTCACTGAATTTTTCAACATAGCCATTTTAAGACCTCTGCTCATGAACAGTGTCACTGTGATTTTCTTAATGTGTCCCATACACTGATTTAGCACCCGACTGCGCCTATTGCGTTACGATGGGTGGAAACACATTTTGGGCAGGATGTGAAAATGACAGCAGTACTGCTCATAAGGAGGTGTGGTAAAATGGCAATGTTGAAAAATCTGGAGTGAAAATATTGAAAATTTGCAAACTTATGATCGTGCGGAATCCGCGCAACGCAAGCTCGTAAAACAGTCATTTTTAGGAATTTTTTCACCAAATTTTCAACATAGCCATTTTAAGACCTCTGCTAATGAACAGTGTCACTGTGATTTTCTTAATGTGTCCCATACATTGATTTCGCACACCGACTGCGCCATTGTGTGCTACATGGCCTACATGACCTTGTGCTGGCAAATGGGGACTTTGTGAGAGAACTTACAGTGGAGGAACCGTTGTCAGGGAGTGACCACCACTCAGTATGGCTCACATTGGATATGGGCAAGGAAGGAGTGGAATCTGGCACAAGAGTGCTGGACTTCAGGAGGGCTGACTTTGGGAGGATGGGGAAGTGGTAAAAGGGTACCTGGCCAGAATTCAATCTAGTATGGATACTAACCAGAGATGGGAGCTCATAAAGTTGGGGATAGTGGAGCAACCAAAACCTGCTGCAAAGCCCAGAGCAAGAAGGCTAGGGCTAAAACCGAGCTGGTTGAGCAAGGAGGTCATGGAAAAGGTAAGGAGGAAAAGAGCTGCCTTTAGGAAATACAAGAAAACAGGAGGGGAGGACAGAGGGAGTGCCTGACAGAATCGAAGGAGGTGATAAGGGCAGTAAGGGGAGCCAAAGCATCTATGGAACTCAGGCTGGCACAAGGCATTAAGAAGGAGAAGGACTTCTTAAGTACATCAGGGAGAAAAGGAGCTGTAAGGACCACATAGTAAGGATTAGGAAGGAGGGGGTTGGGTGGAAGCAGGGTACGATAAGGTGGAAGCACTAAATGAGTACTTCTGCTCAGTATTTAGTAAAGAGAAGAGGGGGGTGACACCCAAGATTGGAGAAATGGCAGACACAGGGGGGGAAGTGGTGACAGATGGGGAAATCATGGAGGGCAGAGTTCAAGAGGGTTTGAAGGCACTGAGGGTGGACAAGGCACCAGGCCCAGATGGCATCCACCCCAGGGTACTGAAGGAGCTGGCAGAGGTCCTTGCAGGACCTTTGGCAGACCTATTTAATGCCTCACTACATTTCGGGTGTGTACCTCAGGACTGGAGGATGGCTCATGTGGTGCCCCTCCACAAGAGTGGCCCCAAGGATGAACCGGGAAACTACAGACCAGTGAGCCTCACATCCATCGTGGGTAAGCTAATGGAGACTATCCTGAAGGAGAGGCTGGTGGCCCTCTTAGAGGCCAAAGGACTACAGGACAGCAGACAGCATGGCTTCATACGGGCGCATCCTGCCAAACCAACCTGGTCAAGTTCTATGACTGGGTAACTAGGCAACTGGACAGGGGACATGCAGTGGATGTCCGTATCTGGACTTCAGTAAGGCATTCGACTCAGTGCCACATGGAAGGCTGGGAAGGAAGTTAGTAGGCACAGGGGCAGGTGCAAAGCTGGTGAGATGGGTAAGGAAACTGGCTGCAGGGAAGGCAACAGAGGGTGGTGGTGGGTGGGGAGCTCTCACACCCAAGGGCAGTGACGAGCGGTGCCCCACAGGGCTCGGTGTTGGGACCAGTGTTGTTTGGGATATTCATTGCAGACATATCATGGGACATCAAGAGCAAGATCAGTCTGTTTGCTGATGATACCAAGGTTGTGCGGTGGTGGATGACCTAGGGGATGGCAGGGGTTGCAGGATGATCTGGCAAAGCTTGAAACCTGGTCAGACACCTGGCAACTGGGCTTTAATGCCAAAAGTGCAAGGTGATACATTTTGGAATGAAGAACCCAGGAGGACTTACCAGCTAGGGGAGTGCAGCTAGCCAGACAGAGGAGGAGAAGGATCTGGGTGTGCTCATCACAGGGTCAATGAACAACTCGGCACAGTGTAGGAAGGCAGCTGCAAAGGCCAACAAAATGCTGGGTTGTATTGCAAGGGGTATATCCTCAAGGAGGAGGAGGTGATTCTGCCACTGTATAGGTCATTAGTTAGACCACACCTGGAGTACTGCGTGCAGTTCTGGCATCCGTATTCTGAAGAGGGACATTAAGTTACTGGAGGGAGTGCAGCGCAGAGGCTACAAAGATGATCAAGGGTCTGGGGACTTATCATATGAGAGGAGGTTGAAGGAGTTGAACATGTACTCACTGGAGGAGAGAAGAGATGGGGTGACATGATTGAAACCTTTAAATACATGAAAGGAATAAACAAGACAGGTACAGAGGGCTGTTCAAAGTAGGAGGAGGGCCACCAGGGGCCATGATATGAGACTGGAGCGAGGAAGGTTCAGGAGGGAGATGAGGAGACACTTTTTACAGAGAGGGTGGTGGCTGGGTGGAATACGTTACCTGCAGAAGTGGGTATGCAGTAGAACAGTGGACTGCTTCAAGCGAGGATGGGACAGGACAAGGGGAGGGTTAATGAAGGGAAGGGTGGAAGGGAGGGGCAGCTGCAGAATAAGGGTGCTAGCTGCACATTCGAAAGCAGACTTGATAGACCTCTAGGCCTTTATCTGCTGGCAAATTTTGTATGTTCAGTATGGGAAACACGCTTTGGCAGGGTGTGAAAATGACAGCTGTACCACTATGAGGAGGTGTGGTAAAATGGCAATGTTGAAAATCTGGAGGAAAATATTGAAAATTTGCGAACTTACGAGCGTGCATAGGAACTGCGCAACGCACACTTGTAAAACAGTCATTTTTAAGAATTTTTTCACCAAATTTTCAACACAGCCATTTTAAGACCTCTGCTCATGAACAGTGTCACTGTGATTTTCTTAATGTCTCCCATACATTGATTTCGCACACAGACTGCGCCATTGTGCGCTACATGGGCGGAAACACGTTTTGGGCAGGATGTGAAAAATGACAGCTGTACTGCTCATAAGAAGGTGTGGTAAAATGGCAATGTTGAAAATCTGGAGTGAAAATATTGACAATTGCCTGTCAAGCCTGTTCGACTCCTGCGCGACACGAAACTGTTAAGCATTTTGCCAGAAATGAAGTGTTATTTGGGACTTTCTCACATCGATAACATTGTCATGGTGATGATTCAGGCCAGAAGGGTGATTTCACAGAGTGACTGCGCAGTGACTGCGAAATCACCCTGGGCCTGAATAACGCCATGACAGTGATATCATCTCAGAGAAGGGGTCCCAAAACCCCATGTTGAAAATTTGCGCAAAATTCCAAAACTGCCTGAGATATGCAATAAAGTTGAAAACCTCTATTCAGCCCATTATACAGCTTACCGGCATTTCTTCAGTTCGCGTCGGCTTTGAAGAGTGCAGACGTGTTCCGGTCCATCAAGATCGTCGCAGAGCTCCGGAGGTAGAGGCATGGGGGTGAGGGGGTGGGAGGCAGGGTGCGCAGGGTGGGTGCGGTTTGGGGGCTGGGAGAAGTGCCGTGGGACCGCTTTCAATTTACAGGTCGAAAAAAAAAAAAGACGACGTGGACGCTTGCCATGCTGGGGTGGGCTCTCAGCATGGCAGAAGGATGGCTGGGGGCTGTGGAGCTGACGAGGGATTGGGCACGGATGTTGGCCATGCTGGGGTGGGCTCCCAGCGTGGCAATAAAGATTTGGGGTGGCGTGACGCGGTGCTGTATGATGACAGCGGTGGTTTTCTTTGAAGAGAAGACCACCACTGTCATACACAGCACCGAGTCCTTGGTGTAGGACTGCCACGCCTGCTCAATGGAGCAGGGGATTGCAGAAGAGGGGCACACCTCCAAAGTGTCCCATTCTCCCAAGACGTTCATTGCATATGCGCGCAAGCTAACATAAAAATCAAGAGGCTTGCACACTTTTCAAAATGTGCATTCTATTTTGTTAGGCATATAATTCAGCTTGCTGTCCTCTTGTCAATCATTTCCTGATCATAACTGTTGGATTGTTCGTGCCCTTGTCACCCGTAACTCCCCTGCTCACAGTTTTGGCACAAAACCATTCATTTAATTTAAATTTAAAAAAAAAGTCGCCTGAGCTAGCACCAATAAAGTGCTTATTTCTTGCTCCATCACTCACTCACTCACTCCAAAGCTGCTAACCACTTGGCTAAGCTTTCCGCCAGTACTGGCCACCCACGTGCTTTTTCTGCTCCTGCAAACCATCAACGCAACTCCATCTGTGGGAGCAGAAATCACAAAAGTACCACTGGTCTCATAGACCATGGTACTTCACTCACGTCCGGGAACAAACCCGCTTCAGTCACTTTGGCTGTGTGTATGTGGAGGTAGGGGAGGGGGGAAGGAAACACAAAATAAAAGGGAAGTAGCCACAATAGAAAGAAAAGCCTTATGAGACACATCAGTACCCTCTGTTGGTAATTCTACTAGTGGACAGACTACTTTGCAGTACTGTCAAGGGTGGGTGGCATGAGCTATACTGGACCTTCCAGGGGACATAAGGCGATCTGCCAGTGGCGTCAGATCTCATTACGCCCCTAGGGTGGTCCAGTATACTCCAGTAATGCCCACTCTGTTGGGTATTATTGCTAGCTTAGAGAAAACTGAACAGAAGTACTTGCTAAGTACTTCTGCTTTCTCCTCACTACCCTCCACCCACCCCTCCCCATTCGAGCTGACAATACTGTCCTTGATATCCTGCTTCTCCCTGATGTACTAGAAGAAAGCCTTCTCCCCCAATTTCACCTCCTCTGCTAGCTCCAGCTCTGTGTTGGCCTTGGCCAACTGGACTGCCCTGCCTACCTCCCTTGCTTTAGTAGAGTACTCCTCCCAGTCCTCATCTCTCTGGGTGTGTTTATACTTTCTGAAGTCTGTCTTCTTCCTCTTTACTGCCTGGGCTACCTCACTATTAAACCGGCTGGCTTCTTGACTCTAGATTTTTTGCTCTTCATCTTGGCTCACTCATTAGTGGCTGCCAGTAGCTCTTCCTTGATAACTGCCCATTTCTGGTCTACTCCCATTTGCTTCCTGATACTAACAAGGTGTCATCCCAGGATCTCCTCCCTCCTAAAGTCCAGCACCCCTGTTTTTGCCACAACCTTCTCCCTGCCCACGTCCAGGTGAAATCACACAGTGGGATGGTCGCTTCCTGCAAGCAGTGCTATCACTTTAACCTCCTGGACGTATGAACTATTAGACAGAACCAGGTTCAGTATAGCCCTCTCCCTGTTGGGTTCCAGGACACACTGTGTCAGAAACCCACTCTGGAATGCATCCAGCAGCACCTGGGTCCTGGTACAGTTGGTAGCAGGGATCTTCCATTCCATCCCAGGTAGACTGAAGTCTCCTGTAAATGCTACCTTCCACCTGCTGGCCATTTCCACAATGTTGGACCCCAGACAGTTCCCTGTCTAATTCCTCATCCTGATTCAGTGGCCTGTACATCACTTCTATCCTAAGCTTTTTACCTTTTGTTGATTGTGCCTGTGCCCACAACACCTCTATCCATCAATCCATCTCCTTCCCTCTAGTAGAGGTTATCCCTTCCCTGATATACAGAGCCACTCCCTCTCTACCCATCCCCCATCCCTCCTATACAGCTTGTACCTAGTAACAAAGAGCTCCCAGTCATGGTTCGGCATGGCCCATATCTCCGTGATGGTAGCCATGTCCACTTGGCCCTCTGCCATCAGTGAATACAACTCAGCCATTTTGTTCCCAAGGCTCCTTACATTCAAGGACACAGCCTTCCACCATGATTCAAGTCCCCCTCCACCCCTGGACTGCTTGCCCCACCCCCGATCCTAGTCCCCCTTGCCTGCCCTTATTAGTCTGTTCCTCATCTGACCCATTCTCCTTTTGCCCTGGTTGGTGGGGGGGGGGCCTCTTCCACCAGGTGAATAAGGATATTATGACCACTGCTGCCCCTTATCAGTTTAAATTCGGTTCCTTGTCTATATACTAATATACTCCTCTAATCTGACCTTCAACACCCTTGTGCTCTCCTTGTTAAGGTGTAGACTATCTGGCGCATAAAGGTCCTTGTTCTCCAAATGCCCCCTCGGCCACAAATTAGCTCAATTAAATCTGGTTCAAGGTCAATTGGCAATCATCTGTATCCCCCTCCCCCAGGTCATGCCAGAAAATAGGCAGAATTTGTCTAGTGCACTTACCCAGTCAACAAAAACTAAATAAATAAATATCCCTCCTCTCTGCATCATCCCCTGAGCCAGACATTAAACTCCTCAATCATTGTCCTTCTTGCAGTGCTGGCCTTGGTAATGGTAGCACTTCCAAAAAGGCTACCAGCCACCCCACCTTAGTGCAAAGCCTCCCCAACCTCTTTTGAATCACCCCTACCTCACTGTCAGTCAAGTCTTCATACACAGGTGAATGTTGATGTGCAGCTGCCCCACCTTCTCTTTTCCCATGTCCTGGGCTTTCCTTGGACCCTCCCTCCCTGTGGTCATATGCAGTTTGCCTTAGCTCCCGTGTCACCCCACCTCACTCCACTGACTATGGAGTCCACCAAGATCATAACCCTGCCCTCCTAGGGAGGCAGTATAGCGCAGTGGCCTAAGGCTCTGAGCTGCAGAATACATTGACATCCAGCAGACCAGACCTGGTTTGAATCCCACAGCTTCCACTTGCATACTGTGTGATCCTTAGCAAATCACTTAACTTCCTTGTGCTCCCAGGTCGCACCTGGAAACAAGCTCCGTCTTAGTGTGCCTTTCCTGGTTAAACAATTTCCCCTTCCCCTCCTCACCTGCCACCTGAGGCCCCCCCCTTCTTTACCACTTTTCCCTTCCTTGGCTGACCTCCCCCCTCCTGATTGTCCCAGGTTCCCCCTTAACCCCTACTTCTCACATGCATGATCCCCATTCGACTAGCTGCACATCCCCCACATCGGCCCCCCATCTCCCAGCCTGTCTTGCTCTGTCAGCACCTCCTTGCCTGCCTTCACCCCTTCCATTCCCCCACTATTCCTGCACCTACCCACCCTTCCTCTCCTCTCTGTGGTCCCCTCCTCAGCACCTGTGTCCCCTGCCTCCACCTCCAATTCCCCCACCACTATTCCTGCACCCACCCACCTCTCCTCTCTCTGTGGTCCCTTCCTAGCACTCGTATCCCCTGCCTTCACCCCTTCCATTCCCCCACCACTATTCCTGCACCTACCCACCCCTTCCTCTCCTCTCTGTGGTCCCTTCCCTAGCACTCGTATCCCCTGCCTTCACCCCTTCCATTCCCCACCACTATTCCTGCACCTACCCACCCCTTCCTCTCCTCCTGTGGGTCCCTTCCTAGCACTCGTATCCCTGCCTCACCCTTCCATCCCCCACCCACTATTCCTGCACCTACCACTCCTTCCTCTCTCTGTGGTCCCCTTCCCTAGCACTCCGATCCCCTGCCTTCACCCCTTCCATTCCCCCCACCACTATTCCTGCCTACCCACCCCTTCCTCTCTCTCTGTGGTCCCCTCCCTAGCACTCGTATCCCCTGCCTTCACCCTTCCATTCCCCCACCACTATTCTGCACCTACCCACCCCTCCTCTCTCTCTGTGGTCCCCTTCCTAGCACTCAGTATCCCTGCGCTTCACCCTTCCATTCCCACCACCACTATTCCTGCACCTACCTCACCCCTTCCTCTCCTCTCTCGGTCCCCTCCCTAGCACTCTCTGTCCCCCTGCCTCCACCTCTCCATTCCCCCACCACTATTCCTGCACCTACCTGCCCCTCCTCCTCTCTCTGTGGTCCCTTCCCTAGCACTCGTGTCCCCTGCCTTCACCCTTCCATTCCCCCACCACTGTTCCTGCACCTACCACCCCTCTCCTCTCTCTCTGTGGTCCCTCTCCAGCACCGTATCCCCTGCCTTCACCCCTTCCATTCCCCACCACTATTCTTGCACCTACCCACCCTTCCTCTCCTCTCTGCGGTCCCTTCCTAGCACTCTTAGATCCCCTGCCTTCACCCCTTCCATTCCCCCACCACTATTCCTGCACCTACCTACCCCTTCCTCTCCTCTCTGTGGTCCCCTTCCCTAGCACTCATATCCCCTGCCTTCACCCTTCCATTCCCCCCACCACTATTCCTGCACTACCACCCCTTCCTCTCTCTCTGTGGTCCCTTTCCTAGCATTCGTCTCCCCTGCCTCCACCCTTCCATTCCCCCACCACTATTCCTGCACCTACCCACCCTTCCTCCTCTCTTGGTCCCCTTCCCTAGCACTCTGATCCCCTGCCTTCACCCTTCCATTTCCCCACCACCATTCCTGCACCCACCCACCCCTTCTCTCCTCTGTGGTCCCCTCCCTAGCACTTCATATCCCTGCCTTCACCCCTTCCATTCCCCCCACCACTATTCCTGACCTCCCACCCTTCCTCTCCCTCTGTGGTCCCCTTCCCTAGCACTCGTATCCCCCTGCCTTCACCCCTTCCATTCCCCCCACCACTATTCCTGCACCTACCCACCCCTTCCTCTCCTCTCTGTGGTCCCCTTCCCTAGCACTCGTATCCCCCTGCCTTCACCCTTCCATTCCCCCACCACTATTCCTGCCTACCCACCCCTTCCTCTCCTCTGTGGTCCCTTCCCTAGCACTCGTATCCCCTGCCTTCACCCCTTCCTTTTCCCACCCACTATTCCTGCACCTCCACCTTCCTCTCCTCTGTGGTCCCCTCCCTAGTACTACGTATCCCCTGCCTCCACCCTTCCATCTCCCCACCACTATTCCTGCACCTACCCCCCTCCTCTCCTCTCTGTGGTTCCCTTCCCTAGCACTCGTATCCCCTGCCTCTCACCCTTCCATTCCCCCACCACTATTCCTGCACCCACCTACCCTTCCTCCTCTCTGTGGTCCCTTCCCTAGCACTCGTATCCCCTGCCTTCACCCCTTCCATTCCCCCACCACTATTTCTGCACTCACCCACCCTTCCTCTCCTCTCTGTGGTCCCCTTCCCTAGCACTCGTATCCCCTGCCTTCCACCTTCCATTCCCCCACCACTATTCCTGCACCTACCCACCCTTCCTCTCCTCTCTGTGGTCCCTTCCTAGCTCCTCGTATCCCCTGCCTCCACCCTTCCATTCCCCCACCACTATTCCTGCCTACCCACCTTCCTCCTCCTCTCTGTGGTCCCTTCCCAGGCACTCGTATCCCCTGCCTTCACCCTTCCATTCCCCCCACCACTATTCTGCACCTACCACCCCCTTCCTCTCCTCCTGTGGTCCCCTTCCTAGCACCGTATCCCCTGCCTTCACCCTTCCATTCTCCCCCACCACCATTCCTGCACCCACCCACCCTTCCTCTCCTCTCTGTGGTCCTTCCCTAGCACTTCTATCCCCTGCCTTCACCTTCCATTCCCCACCACTATTCCTGCACCTACCCACCCTTCCTCTCTCTCTGTGGTCCCCTTCCCTAGCGCCTGTATCCCCCTGCCTTCACCCTTCCATCTCCCCACCACTATTCCTGCCCACCTACCCCTTCCTCTCCTCTCTGTGGTCCCTTCCCAGCACCTCGTATCCCCTGCCTTCACCCTTCCATTCCCCCACCACTATTCCTGCCTACCCACCCTTCCTCTCTCTCTGTGGTCCCTTCCTAGCACTCGTATCCCCTGCCTTCACCCCTTCCACTCCCCACCACTGTTCCTGCACCTACCACTCCTTCCTCTCTCTCTGTGGGTCCCTTCCCTAGCACCTCGTGATCCCCTGCCTTCACCCTTCCATTCCCCCACACCACTATTCCTGCACCTACCACCCTTCCTCTCCTCTCTGGTCCCCTCCCTAGCACTCGTGTCCCCTGCCTCCACCCTTCCCATTCCCCCACCACTATTCCTGCTACCACACCTTCCTCTCCTCTCTGTGGTCCTTCCCTAGCACTGTCGCTCCCTGCCTCCACCTTCCCTTCCCTCCCACCACTATTCCTGCACTCTACCCTTCCTCTCCTCTCCTCCTCTGTGGCCTTCCCTAGCATCTCGTGTCCCCTGCCTTCACCCCTTCCATTCCCCCCACCACTATTCCTGCACCTACCCACCCTTCCTCTCCTCTCTGTGGTCCCTTCCCTAGCACTTCCGTATCCCCTGTCTCCACCCCTTCCATTCCCCCACCACCATTCCTGCCCTACCCACCCCTTCCTCTCTCTCTGTGGTCCCTTCCCTAGCACTTTATGCCCCCCTGCCTACCCCTTCCATTCCCCCACCATCATTTCTGCACCTACCCACCCCTTCCTCTCCTCTCTGTGGTCCCTTCCCTAGCACCTCGTATCCCCTGCCTCCACCTCTCCATTTCCCCACCACTATTCCTGCACCTACCACCCCTTCCTCTCCTCTCTGTGGTCCCTTCCCTAGCACCTCGTATTCCTGCCTCCACCCCTTCCATTCCCCCCACCACTATTCCTGCACCTACCCCCTTCCTCTCCTCTCTCTGTGGTCCCCTTCCTAACAGCTCTGTATCCCCTGCCTCCACCTCTCCATTCCCCCACCACTATTCCTGCACCTACCTACCCCTTCCTCTCCTCTCTGTGGTCCCCCTTCCCCAGCACTCGTATCCCCTGCCTCCACCCTTCCATTCTCCCCCACCACTCATTCCTGCACCTACCCACCCTTCCTTCTCCTCTCTGTGGTCCTTCCTCAGCACTTGTCCCCTGCCTCCACCCCTTCCATTCCCCACCACTATTCCTGCACCCACCACCCCTTCCTCTCTCTCTGTGGTCCCCTTCCCTAGCACTCACATATCCCCCTGCCTCCACCCCTTCCATTCCCCCCACCACTATTCCTGCACCTACCTACCCCTTCCTCTCCTCTCCTGTGGTCCCCCTCCTAGCACTCGTATCCCCCTTCTCTCCCTTCCATTCCCCCACCACTATTCCTGCACCTACCCACCCCTTCCTCCTCCTGTGGTCCCTTCCTAGCACTCGTATCCCCTGCCTCCACCCCTTCCATTCCCCACCACTATTCCTGCACGCCCACCCTCCTCTCCTCTCTGTGGTCCTTCCCTAGCACTCGTGATCCCCTGCCTCCTCCTTCCATTCCCCCACCATCTATTCCTCACCTACCCACCTTCCTCTCCTCTCTGTGGTCCCCTTCCTAGCACTCTCATCCCTGCCTTCACCCCTTCCATTCCCCCACCACTATTCCTGCACCCACCACCCCTTCCTCTCTCCTCTGTGGTCCCTTCCTAGCACCTGTCATCCCTGCTCTCCACCCTTCCATTCCCCACCATCATTCCTGCACCTACCACCCCTTCCTCTCCTCTCTGTGGTCCCCTTCCCTAGCACTTGTGATCCCCTGCCTCCACCCCTTCCATTCCCCCACCACTATTCCTGCACCTACCCACCCCTTCCTCTCTCCTCCTCGTGGTCCCCTCCCTAGCACCTCAGATCCCCTGCCTCCACCCCTTCCATTCCTCCCACCACTATTCCTGCACCACCACCCATCCTTCCTCCTCCTCTGTGGTCCCCTTCCTAGCACTCGTATCCCCTGCCTCCACCCTTCCATTCCTCCCACCACTGTTCCTGCACTCACCCACCCCTTCCTCCTCCTCTGTGGTCCCCTTCCCTAGCATCCGTATCCCCTGCCCTCTCATTCCTTCCATTCCCCCACCACTATTCCTGCACCTACCCACCCTTCCTCTCCTCTCTGTGGTCCCTTCCCTAGCACTCTATCCCCCTGCCTTCACCCTTCCATTCTCCACCACTATTCCTTCACCCACCCACCCCTTCCTCTCCTCTGTGGTCCCTTCCTAGCACTCAGTATCCCCTGCCTTCACCCCTTCCATTCCTCCACCACTATTCCTGCACCTACCTACCCTTCCCTCTCTCTCTGTGGTCCCTTCCCTTCACTCGAGATCCCCTGCCTCCACCCCTTCCATTCCCCACCACTATTCCTGCACATACCATCCCTTCCTCTCTTCTCCTGTGGTCCCCTTCCCCAGCACCTCGTATCCCTGCCTTCACCCCTTCCATTCTCCCCACCACTATTCCTGCACCTACCTACCCCTTCCTCTCTCTCTGTGGTCCCCTTCCCTAGCACTCGTATCCCCTGCCTTCACCCCTTCCATTCCCCCACCACTATTCCTGCACTCACCCACTTCCTTCCTCCTCCTGTGGTCCCCTTCCCAGCACCTGTATCCCCTGCCTTCACCCCTTCCATCTCCCCCACACTGTTCCATTCCTACCCACCCCTTCCTCTTCCTCTCTGTGGTCCCTTCCTAGCACCCGTGATCTCCCCTGCCTTCACCCCTTCCATTCCCCCACCACTATTCCTGCACCTACCCACCCCTTCCTCTCCTCCTCTGTGGTCCCTTCCCTAGCACTCTCGTGTTCCCTGCCTCTCACCCCTTCCATTCCCCCACCACTATTCCTGCACCTACCCACCCTTCCTCTCCCTCTCCTGTGGTCCCCTTCCCTAGCACTCGTATCCCCCTGCCTTCACCCCTTCCATTCCCCCACCACTATTCCTCTGCACCTACCCACCCCTTCCTCTCCTCTCTGTGGTCCCTTCCCTAGCACTCGTATCCCCCTGCCTTCACCCTTCCATTCCCCCCACCACTATTCCTGCACCCACCCACCCCTTCCTCTCCTCCTGTGTTCCCCTCCCCAGCACCTCGTATCCCCTGCCTTCACCCCTTCCATCTCCCACCACTATTCCTGCACCTACCCACCCCTTCTCTCTCTCTGGTCCCCTTCCCTAGCACTCGTTGCTCCTGCCTTCACCTTCCATTCTCCCACCACTATTCCTGCACCTACCCATCCCTTCCTCTCTCCTCTGTGGTCCCTCTAGCACTCGTGATCCCCTGCCTTCACCCCTTCCATTCCCCACCACTATTCCTGCCTACCCACCCCTTCCTCTCCTCTCTGTGGTCCCCTTCCCTAGCTCTCGTATCCCCCTGCCTTCTTCCTCTTTCTTTCCCCACCACTGTTCCTGCACCTACCCACCCTTCCTCTCCTCTCTGTGGTCCCCTTCCTAGCACTCATCTCCCCCTGCCTCCACCCCTTCCATTCCCCCCACCACTATTCTGCACTCCACCCACCCTTTCCTCTCTCTGTGGTCCCCTTCCTGCTCCTCCAGTATCCCTGCCTCCACCCCTCCATCCCCACCACTATTCCTGCACCTACCTACCCTTCCTCTCCTCCTCTGTGGTCCCTTCCTTAGCACTCGTATCCCCTGCCTTCACCCTTCATTCTCCTCACCACTATTCCTGCACCTACCACCCCTCTCTCTCCTCTGTGGTCCTTTCCTAGCACGTGATCCCCTGCCTCACCCCTTCCATTCCCCACCACTATTCCTGCACCTACCCACCCCTTCCTCTCCTCTCTGTGGTCCCCCCTAGCTTTTCGTATCCCCTGCCTCCACCCCCTTCCATTTTCCCCACCACTATTCCTTCCTACCCACCCTTCCTCTCCTCTCTGTTGCCCTTCCCTAGCTCGTGTCCCTCTGCCTCCACCCCTTCCATTTCCCCCCTACTGTTCCTGCCCACACCCTTTCCTCTCTCTGTGGTCCCCTTCCCTAGCACTCGTATCCCTGCCTCCACCCTTCCATTCCCCACCACTATTCCTGCACCTACCCCCTTCCTTCTCTCCTCCTCTGTGGTCCCCTTCCCTAGCACTCGTATCCCCTGCCTCCACCCTTCCATTCCCCCATTACTTTTCCTGCACCTACCTACCCCTCCTCTCCTCTCTTGGTCCCCTTTAGCTTTCGATCCCTGCCTCCACCCTTCATTCCCCACCACTATTTCCACCTACCACCCCTTCCTCCTCTCTGTGGTCCCTTCCCAGCATCGTGTCCCTGCCTCCACCTTCCATTCCCCCCACTGTTCCTGCTACCCTTCCTCTCCTCCTGTGGTCCCTTCTAGCACTCCGTATCCCCTGCCTCCACCCCTTCCATTTCCCACCACTATTCCTGCACCCTACCCCTTCCTCTCCTCTGTGGTCCCCTTCCCTAGCACTCATCTCCCTGCCTCCACCCTTCCATTCCCCCCACCATTCTTCTGCACCTACCCACCCCTTCCTCTCTCTCTGTGGTCCCTTCCTTGTACTCGTGATCCCCTGCCTCCACCCCTTCCTTCCCCCACCACCATTCCTGCAACCTGACCCACCCCTTCCTCTCCTCTCGTGGTTCCTTCCTAGCACTTTATCCCCCTGCCTCCACCCCTTCCATTCCCCCCACCACTATTCCTGCACCTACCCACCCCTTCCTCTCTCCTCTGTGGTCCCCTTCCCTAGCTTTTCTTATCCCTGCCTTCTTCCCCTTCCATTCCCCCACCACTATTCCTGCACCTACCTACCCCTTCCCTCTCCTCTGTGAGGTCCCCTTCCCTAGCACTTCGTTCTCCCTGCCTCCACCCCATTCCATTCCCCCACCACTATTCCTGCACCTACCTACCCTTCCTCTCCTCTCTGTGGTCCCCTTCCTAGCATTCTTAATCCCCTGCCTCCACCCCTTCCATTCCCCACCACTATTCCTGCCTACCCACTCTTCCTCCTCTCTGTGGTCCCCTTCCCCTAGCACTCATCCCCTGCCTTCCACCCTTCCATTCCCCCACCACTATTCCTGCACCTACCCACCTTCCTCTCTCCTCTCTGTGGTCCCCTTCCCTAGCACTCCTTATCCCCTGCCTCCACCCCTTCCATTCCTCCCACCACTATTCCTGCACCCTACCACCCCTCTCCTCTCTCTGTGGTCCCCTTCCCTAGCGCTCGTATCCCCTGCCTTGCCCTTCCATTTCCCCCCCACCACTATTCCTGCACCTACCCACCTTCCTCTCTCTCTGTGGTCCCTTCCCTAGCACTTCGTATCCCCTGCCTTCACCCCTTCCATTCCCCCACCACTATTCCTGCACCTACCTACCCCTTCCTCTCCTCTCTGTGGTCCCCTTCCTAGCACTCGTATCCCCCTACCTCCACCCCTTCCATTCCCCCCACCACTATTCCTGCACCTACCCACCCTTCCTCTTCTCTCTGTGTGGTCCCCTTCCTAGCACTCATCCTCCCCTGCCTTCACCCCTTCCATTCCCCCACCACTATTCCCTCCTACCCACCCCTTCTCTCCTCCTCTGTGGTCCCCTTCCCTAGCACTCGTGATCCCCCTGCCTTCACCCCTTCCATTCCCCCACCACTATTCCTGCACCTACCTACCCCTTCTCTCCTCTCTGTGGTCCCCTTCCCTAGCACTCGTGTCCCCCTGCCTCCACCTTCCATTCCCCCACCACTATTCCTGCCTACCCACCCCTTCCTCTCCTCTTCTGTGGTCCCTTCCTAGCACTCGTATCCCCTGCCTCCACCCCTTCCATTCCCCCCACCACTATTCCTGCACCACCCACTCCTTCCTCTCCCTCTGTGGTCCCCTTCCCTAGCACTCGTATCCCCCTGCCTTCACCCCTTCCATTCCCCCACCACTATTCCTGCCCTATCCACCCCTTCCTCTCCTCTCTGTGGTCCCCTTCCCTAGCCTTTCGTGTCCCCCTGCCTCCACCCTTCCATTCCCCCACCACTATTCCTGCACCTACCCACCTTCCTCTCCTCTCTGTGGTCCCCTTCCCTAGCACTCGTGTCCCCCTGCCTCCACCCCTTCCATTCCCCCACCACTATTCCTGCACCTACCCACCCTTCCTCTCTCTCTGTGGTCCCCTTCCCTAGCACTTGTATCCCCTGCCTCCACCCCTTCCATTCCCCCACCACTATTCACTGCACCTACCACCCCTTCCTCTCCTCTCTGTGGTCCCTTCCCTAGCTTTCGTATCCCCCTGCCTCCACCCCTTCCATTCCCCCACCACTATTCCTGCACCCCCACCCCTTCCTCTCCTCTCTGTGGTCCCTTCCTAGCACTCGTGTCCCCTGCCTTCACCCCTTCCATTCCCCCACCACTATTCCTGCACCTACCCACCTTCCTCTCCTCTCTGTGGTCCCCTTCCCTAGCACTCGTGTCCCCCTGCCTCCACCTTCCATTCCCCCACCACTATTCCTGCACCTACCTACCCCTTCCTCTCCTCTCTGTGGTCCCCTTCCCTAGCACTCGTATCCCCCTCCTGCTGCTGGTGGCCCCTTTCCTTTGCACTGCTCTTTCCTGTACCATCTGTAGTCAGTGGGAGGAATCTGTTCCACACTGGCACCTCTGGGGTTGCTCCCACCAGCCCCTCTTCCTTCCTTGCCCTCCTTGTTCTTCCTGCTTGTGTCCACCCCCCCCCCTCTCCTAGGCCTCTTCTCCAGCTGTGGAAGAGGCACCAAGGACCTTCCATCCCCACCCCTATCAGGCCCCCACTCAGTCTGGACTCCATTACTAATCCCGCCCCCAGCTCCCATGCCCCACTCCACCCACACGCTATTCGGATATCTCCCCTCTCCAGTAGTGCTCCCAACTCCCATCTGAGCTGCTATACCTCTGCCATCAGCTGACCTAGGCTGCCACAAACCAGACACCCTCTACCTCCCAGAGAGTACCCAAGAAAACCGCTGCCCCACATCCCTTGCAACACACTACTCTAGCTGCCCCCTACTTTCCTCTTGTCAACCCCCTCCACATTATGATGTTCTAACCTCCCTGTACAGAGTACCTATGCAGTCCGTGTATCCCTGTGCAGTTTTACTCTATGTAGGGGTTTGCTATGACCTTCTTGGAAACCTTTAATCTTGAACCTAGTAATTTAACCTGGGGGGGGTGGCTGAAAAACTGCACCCCTTTTCACCCTGACTACTAGAAATAGAAGCCTACGGATCTCTACAGGGATAGCTGCAAAGCTGTAACCCCGTAATAAAGCTGTTCACTGACCATAGATGGGGATGAGTTGCATTCCCTGTCAGATCCCAGTCACTTTTACCTCCCTGTCAGTATTGTAACCTAGATGGAGATGGCTGAAAAGTTGCACCCCTTTCTCACCCTGACCGCTTACCCTAGATACAGTAGAAGTCTTCTGACCTATGCAGGGATGGCTGTAAAGCTGCAACCTCTTAATTAGGTTCAGTTGCATTCTCTATGAGAGTCCTGTCAATCAGCTCCCATGTAAGCTGACCCATGATAAGGACCAGCTGCAACCCATTGACAATTGTGGAGTACACCAACAGAAACATGCATTTGTCAATGCCAAGTGTTGCTTGCTGTCATTAGCAGTGGAAGTACAGGAGTTAGACAGATGCAGTATAGGAATGGCAGTGAAGTACTGAACTGATGCTAATTCCACCCCCACCCTGCAGAGATGGACAGGCATTGGGGTGTGCCTTTGGATCATCACCCATAACGGTCACAACATTTCACCTCACCCTACCCTGCAGACACTGACAAGTGTCGAGGTGTGCTTTGAAGTGTTTAGGCTTTACACTCACCTCATTCCATAAGGATATACACTGAAGTGGGTGCAGTATAGGAGAATGGGGTGAACTCTGGGGCCAAAGTGTCCAAGGCACACCATGATGCCTGCCATTGGCTGCAGAGTAGGGGTGGAATGGCATGAGCATTACTGTCAACAATCCCAAGTCACACCCCTGACGCCTGTCAGTCCCTACAGGGTAGGTATGGTCGAAAACCCTAACACTCTGGGCATTTCTTGGTATTTTTTCTCCAAGTTTTCAACATGGGCTTTTTATGACCCACTGCATTAACAGTGACACTATCAGTTCGTTAGCCGAGAGGTGATTCTGCACAGCGACTGTGCCATTTGGTGTCACAGGTATGGAAACTTTCTTAATCTGTCCTGAACATTGATTTCACACACCGACCACTCCACTGTGTGCTACATGTGCGAAAACATATTTTGGATGAGATGTGAAAAATGTGAGTTGTACTGTTCATAAGAAGGTGTGGTAAAATGGCAATGTTGAAAATCTGGAGTGAAAATATTAAAAATGCTTGAAGTTACGAGCGTGCATAGGAACTGTGCAAAGCAGGCTCGTAAACCAGTCATTTTCTGGATTTCTTTTCACCAAATTTGCAACATAGGGTTCTTGGGGGCCTACCTCATGTACAGTGTCACTGTGATATTGTTAATCTGTCCTGAATATTGATTTTGCTCACCGACCACGCCATTGTGCGCTACATGTGCAAAAACACATTTCAGGTGAGATGTGAAAAATGACAGCTGTACTGTTCATAAGAAGGTGTGGTAAAATGGCAATGTTGAAAGTCTGGAGTGAAAATATTAAAAATGCTCGAAGTTACGAGCGTGCATAGGAACTGCGCAAAGCATGCTCGTAAAACAGTCATTATCTGGATTTGTTTTCACCAAATTTGCAACATAGGGTTCTTGGGGGCCTACCTCATGAACTGTGACACTATCGTTTTGTTAATCAGTCCCAAAAGGTGGTTCCATGCAGTGACCGCGAAATCACCTTTCGGGACTGAATAACAAAATGACAGTGACTGAATTCATGAGGTGGGGTTCCAAGAACTCCATGTTGAAAATTTGGTGAACACATTCCCAAAAATGGCTGAGATATGCACCAAAGTTGAAAAAAAACATTTATGCCATTATACAGCTTACTGGCATTTCTTGAGTTTGTGGTCGGCTTTGAAGAGTACAGACATGTTCCCGGTCCACCGAAGATCATCGTGCTGAGCTCCAGAGGTAAGGTAAGCATGGGGTGAGGGTGTGTGGGTGTGTGTGTGCGCAGTGGGTGGATGCGGGTTGGGGGAGGGGGGCACAAAAGACCGCAAGGGACCGTTTTCTGGTTTTACAAGTAAATAGATGACGTGGGATGCTTTTTTGCATGCTGGGGTGGGCGCCCAGTGTACCGGCACACCTGGGTGTTTCTTTTTTGGGGGAAGTGCTAGAGCAGATGGGGACTGGGCACCCCGTCGGCCATACACTGTGCTTGTGCTTGGGAGGGGAGTGTGCATTAGCCGAGGGGGATTGGGCACCCCCTCAGCACACAATGAATGGGGGGGACATCAAACCAACAAGGATTGAGCTACCCCATCGGTGAATCGGGTAGGGTGCATGCCGACAGGGGGATTGGGCACCCCCGGTCGGCTTTCTGTTTATTTATTGAAATGTTTCACCAGGAAAGCACACTGAACCATGGGCAGTGGCTTTTCTTCTGCTTCCTGGAGACTGTGAGAGGCCAACGGAGAAGCCGTCGACATGGGGAACACCACCCAATCAGCTGTTTTGGTAGCTTGTAAGGCACCAAAACAGCTGATTGCGTGGTGACGTGGCCCGAATTTCCTGACACATTTAGGCATGCTCCCTAACTGCTGAAAGCAATGTGTTGCTTGCACATGCATGCAAGCAACACAAAAAAAGACTACGCTCAGCTGTATTCCTTGTGCTAGACCCTCCTCCCCCCATCACTCCTTTCTGAACATGTGGCAGCAATACCTGAAGAGTAAGAGTGGACTTCTGGACTCAGCTTTTAAGCCCATCCAAGGTAAATGGGGAACTAACTCAGATAGAGAGGCTGGAAATGGTTAAAAGGGTTGTTCAGCCAACAGTGTGGTGTGCAGGGATGGCAGTCATTCCAAAATTAATTTGTGTAAATCTGACAAAACTTAATGAAAGTATGTGCCAAGAAAAGCATTAACTTCCAGCAGTTGACAAGACTCAGCTGGGAACTCCAGAGGGTTTCCTAAAATGGATGTTAATTTAGGGCTTTGGCAAATACTGTAGTACTGCCCAAAGATTCAGCTTTCCTGGTTACATTCATCACATCTTTTGGGAGGTTTTGTTTTTAACTGCCTCACACTTGCTGTTTCATCTGCCCCAGAATAGGCACTGGCAGGTCTAAAGGGCATCCTTTGCCAGACTGATGACATTCTTGTTCATGGGTGAACACAAGCTGAACATGGCAGTCGACTGCATAATTTGGAAGCTAGACAACTCTGAAAACACAGTGAGAAGTGTGGATTTTCAAATGATAAGATTAAATTATTTACACATATGGTATTAACTCCACTGGGAAAAAGGCAGACCCAGAAAAAGTACAGGTGATCTCATATATGAGTCCACTATCTAAACTGATAGAAGTAATATGTTTCCAAGAAATGGAAAATTGTCACCATGCCTTTCTGGAGAGATACACAGGTACATAGAATGAGACGGCAGATAAGGGCCACTGGGCCCATCCAGTCGGACCATTTCTTTCTAGCCTTCATTTTTTTACTACAGATCCTATTTGATCTATGGAGCAGTATCTTCTTACCTTCCCTGTATAATACCCTTGTGCCTGTCCCAAGCATTTGTGAACCCCACCACTGTTTTATCTTCACTGGAAGACTGTTCCTGGGCATCCACCACCCTGTCTATGAAAAAGTACTTCCCCACATCCCTCCTGAAATTACCACCTGCAGCTTCATATCATGGCCTCTTGTTCTAGAGAACCTTTTTCTTTGAAAGATACCCCTCTCCTGTACTTTATTAACCCCTGTGAGGTTTTTAAAGGCATATGTCATATCCCCTCTCTCCCTCCTTTTCTCCAAGATGTACATGTTTAACTCCTTAAGCCTTTCCTCGTAGAGCTTTTGATGCAGACCACGCACCATTTTGGTAGCTCTCCTTGTTAACGAAAATACATTTGAAGACATCAAAAGAGAGTTGAGTTCAACATCAGTGCTAGCACTCTGCAACCCAAAGGGGGAAACAACTCTAGCTGTAGGTGCATTGTCCTATGGGCCCCGTTACTGTAATGATGCAAACACTTCCAGTCAGTGGTGACCAGTAGCGAATGCTTCCAAAGCGCTATCTAGCACTCACAATTCCTTGGGGTTTGGAAAACTGCACTAGTTTCACCTTTCTTCAGCAACAGTGACCGCTCTAACCTGGTAAACTATAGACCAGTTTCCATCTTGTCCTACCTGTCTAAGGCCCTGGAGAGTTTCATCTTGTACTCAACTGGTAGCCCATCTGGAAAAATACAACATCCAGTGCCCACAACAGCATGGGTTCAGAAAGTTGCATAGTACCAGCACTGCCCTTACTGAGCTCATTAGTGACCTGCTTGAAGTGCTTGATAGCAGACACATGTCTGGAGCCACTTATATTGACATGACCAAGGCTTTCAACTTAGTCCATCACAAGCTGCTGCTTGACAAGCTCTGCTCCCTTGGCCTATCACTGGACACAGTAATGTGGTTTTGAAACTACCTCTCTAACCGATCTCAGCAAGTAAAAATAGATGTTGCTCTCTCAGACATAAGGAATGTTTCAATCGGGGTGCCCAGGACTTAATACTTGACCCCCACCTATTCAGACTGTTTATTAATAATCTACCTGAGGCCTTCCGGTCTACTAGGGTACTACTATACGCAGATGATGCAGTCATCTTTGCCAGAAACACCAGCCACTGTAAAATCACTGCAGACCTCCAGACCAGTTTTGGGTACCTGGAAAAATGGTTCACTGCCAACAAGATGGTGCTGAACTATAAAAACAAGCATTTGTCAATGCCGAATGTTTGCTTGCTGGCATTGGCAGTGGCAGTGTAGAAGTTACAGAGCTGCGTAATAGGAATGGCAGTGAAGTATTGAACTGAAGCCAACCCCACCACCACCCTGCAGAGAGTGACAGGCATTGGGGTGTGCGTTTGGGTCGTCAGGCATAACGGCCACGCCATTTCAGTACACCCCACCCTGCAGACACTGGTAAGTGTCACGGTGTTCCTTGGGGTCTTTGGTCCTTATGCGCACCCCATTTCATTAGGAAATACAGTGAGATGGGTGCAATATAGGAGAATGGGGTGAACTTTGGGGCCAAAGAGTCCAAGGCATACCTCGATGCTTCTCACTGGCTGCAGGGCGTGGAATGGTATGAGCATTACAGGCAAGAATCCCAAGTCACACCCCTGATGCCTGTCATTCTCTACAGGGTTGGGTGTTATGGTTGGAAACCCTAATACCTCAGGCATTCGTTGGTATTTTCACTCCAAATGTTCAACATGTTGTTTTGTGACCCCACCTCATGAACAGGGGGAATATCAGTTCCTTAGCCGCAAGCTGCTTATGCACAGCGACTACGGCATTTAGCACCACAGGTGCAAAAACATTCCAAACAGGATGTAAAAAATGACAGCTGTACTGTTCATGGGGAGGTGTAAAAATGGCAATGTTGCAAATCTGCAGTAAAAATATTTAAAAAAATGGTGAAGTCATGAGCGTACATAGAAACTGTGCTTACACCAGTAATATAATTAGGTTGGGAATTTCTTTACAGCAGATTGTCAACTCAGGCATTTTGGTGCCTCCGATCATGAACAGTGTCACTGTGATTTTCTTTATCTGTCCCGAACAATAATTTCCCACAGCGACCATGCATCTCTGCGCTGAAAGTGTGAAAACACACTTCGGCCATGTTGTGAAAAATGACAGCTGTACTGTAAATAAGGCAGTGTGGAAAAATGCCACTGGTGAAAATCTGGACTTAAAATATTACAAAGTCATGAACTTACGAGGTGGTAAGCTGCGCAATGCTCACTCGTAAACACAGTCATTTTATGGACTTTTGTCACCAAATTTTCAACATAGCCATCTTAAGACCTCTGCTCATGAACAGTGTAACTGTGATTTTCTTAATCTGTCCCAAACATTGCTTTCACACCAACAGCATCATTGTCGCTACGTATGCGAAAACACATTTTAGGCGGCATATGAAAAATAGCGGCTGTACTGTTCATAAGGAAGTGTAATAAAATGGCAATGTTGAAAATCTGGAGTGAAAATATTAAATTTGCAAACTTATGAGCATGCATAGGAACTGCGCAACGCACGCTTGTAAAACAGTCATTTTTAGGAATGTTTTCACCAAATTTTCAACATAGCCATTTTAAGACCTCTGCTCATGAACAGTGTCACTGTGATTTTCTTAATGTGTCCCATACATTGATTTTGCACATCGACTGCACCATTATGCGCTACATGGGCGGAAACACATTTTGGGCAAGATGTGAAAAATGACAGCTGTACTGCTCATAAGGAGGTGTGGTAAAATGGCAATGTTGAAAATCTGGAGTGAAATATTGAAAATTTGTGAACTTACGAGCGCATAGAACCGCGCACGCACGCTTACAAAACAGTCGCTTTTTTCGTTTTTCCACCAAATATTCAAAATAGGCTTCTTGAGAGCCCACCTTATGAACACTGGCAGTGTCATTTCGCTTATCGGTCCCGAAAGGTGATTTCGCGCAGTGACTGCGAAATCACCCTTCGGGCCCGAATGACGCCTTGACAGTGACATCATTCATGAGAAGGGGTCCCAAAAACCCCATGTTGAAAATTTGGTGCAAAAATTCCCAAAAATGCCTGAGATATGCAACAAAGTTGAAAACCCCCTATCTAGCCCATTATACAGCTTTCCTCAGTTCATGGTCGGCTTTGAAGAATGCAGACGTGTTCCCGGTCCACCGAAGATCGTCGCGCCGAGGTCCGGAGGTACGTATGGGGTGTGGGGGGTGTGGGGAGGCAGGATGCGCAGTGGGTGGGTGCGGGTTGTGGAGGGGGCCAGGGAGACTACGTGGGACCGTTTTTTCTTTACAGGTGTTCTTGTTTCCAATGACGACGATGACGCTTGCCACACTGGGGTGGGCCTCAGCGTGGCACAAGGACAGTTGGGGGCATTCAGCCGACGGGGATTGGGCACCCTGTCGCCTAAAGCATCAATTGCCACACTGGGTGTGGCTCCCACCATGGCACCCAGTACTCGGGGTGAGGACAGTGGAGCTGATGGGGATTGGGCACCCCCATCGGCTATATCATGAGTTGCCACGCTGGGGTGGGCAGCCAGCGTGGCATTTTGAAGGCTTTGGGGGCGGGGAGCACAGCACACCGTCGGCTATACAGTGTGTGCATGCGCAGTGGGGGGCGCGCACACCCGCGCACGTTAGTGTGGGGAGCTGGCGCATGAGCAAGCCGATATCTTATCGCTTCTCACTGGAAGCATAGCTCCCTTTGAACTGTATGCCACTGCATTTTGGAGCTTGTCATAGACAGCTCCAGCATGCATTGGCTTACTAGCCGCGCCTGCCAACACACTGACTGAATTGGAAGAGGGGTGACACACTCCGAAATCTTGGATGATGGCACTATGTTTCTTTGCAGCGTGCAAGCAAACATAACAAACATAATAAATGTATCTTAATTTTGAAGACCGGTTTTTTTTTTTTTGAGTGCATATGTGACGATGAATGAGGGATCCACTCACTGTAGATCAAGGGAGGATGTGAAATGGTGCAGGTACATGCTGCATTACCAGACTAAGTGCAGTTATGAATTACCACACATGGGTGTGTATATGACAGCACTAAAGGTGCATTAAAGTGCTTCAGTCATGAAAACCTCCCCACTGGCTGCTGCTGAAATGCATAGCAGTATGTTCTCCTTTGTGCATTCTGGCTGTTCTTTGCTTCAGCTGCAGGTAGTACAGTACGCCAAGTTCGCTTTGCATAGGTTTTAGCAGCGGGAGTTCACATTGACAGAGTCTAGTAAGAGAAAAACACTTGAATTACACATACAACGAAGTCTGAGTTTTCACATCAAATGCTGAGGTATTTTTTCTGGAGGATTAGAACCCATGGAGTCCATGAAGGTGTGCTTTGGAGAGCTGGCGTGTGTAAGGACTGTTAGGCACCCACACATTTTGGTGGTCCTGCTGTGGCAGGAAACAGTTTATTAAAGTAATGATGTGTGGCTTGTCTCTCTAAGCTAGACAAGACTACTCCATCCTATCACGTAACAGACACAGTTGATCTGTGTGTGTGTGGGGGGGGCTGCTCACTGAAGCGTAGCTCCCTCTTTCAACTGTATGCCACTGCATTTTCAACTGCTGTCATAGACAGCTCCAGCAGTGATTGGAGAACTGTGACCATGCCTGCAAACACACTGACTGAATTGGAAGATGCTGACACACCTCTGAAAAACTCAGATGATGGCACTATGTTTCTTGCACATGCGTGCAAGCAAACATATAAAAGCACAAAGCACATCTTTTTGACCTGGAAGGACACTACTTCTTTATTCAGCTGTGAGCTGTGTGAGAAATTCTGTATTGCACTTGATATCTGCAACAAACGTGCACTTTGGCTCAATTCTGTGGGAGGTGAAACTAACTACCCTTGGTGGCTGAGGAGTTGAAAAAGGAGCTTGCAAACTCTGCTTATCTTGGATGTAACTTCACAAGGGTTTGAATACTGCAAGACTTGCCTGCTTCTGTTGGAAGCTGAAAAACTTGCTATACTGCAGAGAACAAACTAGAATGCATTTGAGGAACTGGGAACCTGGTAAAACATAATTTTGTTGGGGACTAGATAGGAAGGTAAGCTACGTTTTCTACAGAAAGTTTCATTATTTTCTTATTGGCATTAAGAATTGCAGGATTCCATTAAAGTGTAGTAATTTTATAACCAGAGGGGGGTGAAATACAACTGAAATTCCTTGATTTCTGTGCTAGACACATAGGATTTGGAAAGATATTTGTGCAATATTTTAGAAGTGTCCAGCTGGCTGACCAGTGAGTTCATTTTTATGTTTGCTTGCACGCATGTGCAAGAAACATAGTGCCATCATCGGAGATTTCGGAGGTGTGTCACCTCCTCCTCCAATTCAGTCAGTGTGCTGGCAGGCGTGGCCCCTGTAAGCCAATGCATTCTGGAGCTGTCTATGACACGCTCCAAAATGCAGTGGCATACAGTTGAAAGGGGGAGCTACGCTTGAGTGAGCAGCGATAAGATATAGCCTGCTCATGCACAGCTTCCCCCCCCCACACACACACACGCGCACGCCCATGCAGGCATGCGCACCTCCCCACGCACTGTATAGCCGACGGGGAGCCCAATCCCCGTCGGCTGTGCCTGCCCCCGCCTCCCCCAAAGGTTTCAAATGCCACGCTGGGTGCCCACCCCAGCGTGGCAACTACATTATAGCCGACGGGGTGCCCAATCCCCATCAGCTGCACTGTCCCCCGAGGTAGTGCCACACTGGGAGCCCACCCCAGCGTGGCAATCTATTCCTTAGGCTGACGGGGTGCCCAGTCCCCGGCCGGCTGAACGCCTCAACGCCAGCAGCACGCTGGGAGCCCTCCAGCGTGGCGATCTATTTAGGCCGACGGGGTGCCCAATCTCCGCCGGCTGAACGCCACCCCCAACGCCCTTGTGCCACGCTGGGAGCTCACCGCAGGCAAACGCCCCACGCCGCCGCTTCTTTTTTTTCTACCTAAAGAAAAACGTCCCACAGCGAGTCTCCCCACCCTCCCACAACCCGCACTCCACCCACTGCGCACTCCAGCTCCCCACACCCTCACCCCATACTTACCTCCTGACTCGCACGACGATCTTTTGTGGACCGGAACACGCCTGCATTTTCAAAGCCGACCGCGAACTGAGAAAATGCCGTAAGCTGTATAATGGGCTAGATTGGGGGTTCAACTTTATTGCATATCTCAGGTATTTTTGATTTTGAGAATTAACATGTGAGTTTTTGACCCTTCTGACGATATCAGTACCTTCAGCGGTGATTTCACGAGTGATGTAAATCACCCTTTGGGCCTGAATAACACCATCACAGTGACATCAATCCTGAGAAGGGGTCCCAAAAACCCCATGTTGAAAATTTGGTGCCAAAATTCCCAAAAATGACTGTTTTATGAGCGTGCGTTGTGCAGTTCCTACGCAGGCTCGTAAGTTCGCGGATTTTCAATATTTTCACTCTAGATTTTCAACATTGCCATTTTACCACACCTTCTTATGAGCAGTACAGCTGTCATTTTTCACATCTCACCCAAAATGTGTTTCCGCCCATGTAGCGCCCAATGACGCAGTCGGTGTGCTAAATCAATGTACGGGACAAATTAAGAAAATCACAGTGACACTGTTCATGAGCAGATGTCTTAAAATGGCTATGTTGAAAATTTGGTGAAAAAAGTCCTAAAAATGACTGTTTTACGAGCGTGCATTGCGCAGTTCCTACGCAAGGTCGTGAATTTTCAATATTTTCACTCCAGATTTTCAACATTGCCATTTTACCAAACCTTCTTATGAGTAGTACAGCTGCCATTTTTCACATCTCACCCAAAATGTGTTTCCGCCCATGTAGCGCACAATGGCCCAGTTGGTGTGCGAGATCAATGTACGGGACAAATTAAGAAAATCACAGTGACACTGTTAATGAGGTGAGGTGTTAAAATGGCTATGTTGAAAATTTGGTGAAAAAATTCCAAAAAATGACTTTTACAAGCGTGCGTTGCACAGTTCCTATGCATACTCGTAAGTTTGCAAATTTGATATTTTCACTCCAGATTTTCAACATGTCCATTTTATTAAACTTCCTTATGAACAGTACAGCTGCAATTTTTCATATGTCGCCTAAAATGTGTTTTCGCACATGTAGCGCACAATGGTGCTGTTGGTGTGCGAAAGCAATGTTTAGGACAGATTAAGAAATTCACAGTTATACTGTTCATGAGCAGAGGTCTTAAAATGGCTATGTTGAAAATTTGGTGACAAAAGTCCATAAAATGACTGTGTTATGAGTGAGCATTGCGCAGTTTCCACGCACCCTCATTAGTTCATGACTTTGCAATATTTTCAGTCCAGATTTTCACCAGTGACATTTTCCACACTTCCTTATGAACAGTACAGCTGCCATTTTTCACAACATGGCTGAAGTGTGTTTTCACACTTTCAGTGCAGAGATGCATGGTCGCTGTGGGAAATCATTGTTCACAGATAAAGAAAATCACAGTGACACTGTTCATGATCGGAGGCACCAAAATGCCTGAGTTGACAATCTGCTGTAAGAAATCCCCAACCTAATTATATTACATGGTAATGCGTTGCACAGTTCCTATGTCATTGCTGTGACTTCACCATTTTTAAATATTTTTACTACACATTTGCAACATAGCCATTTTTACACTTCCCCATGAAAGAGTACAGCTGTCATTTTTACATCCTGTTCGAATATTTTTGCACCTGTGGTGCTAAATGCCGAGTCACTGTGCATAGCAGCTTTCAGCTAACAAACTGATATTCCCCTGTTCATGAGGTGGGGTCACAAACAAACATGTTGAAAATTTGGGTGAAAATACCAACGAATGCCTGAGGTATTAGGGTTTTCAACTATAATGCCCAACCCTATAGAGATTGACAGGAATCAGGGGTGTGACTTGGGATTCTTGCCTGTGATGCTCATACCATTCCACACCCTGCAGTCAGTGAGAGGCATCGAGGTATGCCTTGGACTCTTGGCCCCAAACTTCACCCCATTCTCCTATATCGCACCCATCTCACCATATTTCCTAATGAAATGGGGTGCGCATAAGGGCCAAAGACCACAAGGAACACCGTGACACTTGTCAGTCTCTGCAGGGTGGGTGTGGTGAAATGGTGTGGCTATGCCTGACGACCCAAACGCACACCCCAATGCCTGTCACTCTCTGCAGGGTGGTGGTGGGGTTGGCTTTAGTTCAATACTTCACTGCCATTCCTATTACGCAGCTCTGTAACTTCTACACTACCACTGCCAATGCCAGCAAGCAAACATTCGGCATTGACAAATGCTTGTTATCCCTGGACTCAGTAGAGTGGTTTGTGTAGGAGCAGTGGTCTAGTAAATTGTGGTATTGGTTGACTTACTATAAAGGGCAATACTCACCAGGGTGGTGGAGCAGTGGTGTATTTGATTATTTCTAACAGTCACCAGTGCTTGTGACCCTACCCACCCACCTTCCTCTCACCCCATCCCAGGTGTGCATTTTTTTATAGCCAAGGTTCTGACATCACTTCCTCAACAGGTCTTGGGGCAGAACTGTCATATTCTTAATTACCCAGCACAGTGCAAAAAGGGTAAGTACACACACACACACAAAAAAAAAATGTTTATATATTACTCATTGTATATTATAAGGAAGAGGGACATGTGGGGAGTGGTGCAATGCACTGGCTGTGGGGCAGCAATTTTCCAGGAGACATTCTGGAACCTGCGTTGCTGCCCTATTTGCAGGCAACTGTCGGCTCTGAGGGAGGAGGTTGCCCACCTCCAGGCTGAACTGGCAAGGACTACGGAGGCCTCCCCCACCCAAAGAGCACCAGTTCCACAACCACTGCCTCAGAGGTTGCCATGTGTGAAGAGCAGATGGACCACAGTGGGTTCTGGGAGGGTGAAGGTGGTGAAACAGAGGTGTAGCCCCCAAGTTGTACCTCTACGCAAATCATATGTCAGTCTGGCAAATCAAGGTTCCTCTATGATGACACCCTCATTAGAGACCAAGAAGAATGCTGGGGACATCCACAAGGGAGACCCACAAAAGAGTGGCAAGGGACACCACAGGGGAAAGAAACAGCTTCTGATAGGGGACTCAATTGTTAGAGGTGTAGACCTGGGGAAGGGAGAGGAGAGGGAAGTAAGGTGCCTGCCTGGTTCCATGGCTTGGATGGACAGGAAGCAAATCCTCAGGATTGCAGAAGCAGCATCACAGGAGAGGAAACTAGATATCATTGTCCACCTCAGGACAAATGACCTAGCTAGGCATGAGATCAGTGCAGTGCAGGATGAATTTGTGGAGTTGGGGAGGGGCCTCAGACAGGTAGCAAGCACGGTAACCTTCTCAGAGGTGCTGCCAGTCTATGACAGGGGTGAGGCTAGGGTACTGCACACCATGCAGTTTAATGAATGGTTTCAAAACTGGTGCAGATCACAGGGCTTTGGCTTCACTGGGGACTGGGGGTCCACCTGGAGAGATGAAGGTCTATACTGGCATGATGGTCTGCATCTGTCCAGGAAGGGAAACATGCTCCTAGGTGACAGGTTTAAAGGCTTCCTTGGCAAGCTTTTAAACTAGCCAAGGGGGAGGTGCTGATAGGAAACAGGAAAGTTCAAGCCTCCCCCCACAAAACATGGCAGGTAGTAGGGCAAACACTGAGGTACAGAGCTTGACAGAGGGCAGGATAGGGGTAAATGAAAAAATGGGCAAGGGCAATAAGAGCAGGGATGGGGTAAAAAAGAATAAAGCCAACATTAAATGGAGGGCAATGAGTACCAATGCCCATAGTCTGGGAAACAAGCTTCCAGAGCTAGTAGCCCTGATGGAAGAGGAACACTTGGATATTGTGGCAGTCACAGAAACATGGTACACGGAGAACCATGACTGGGATGTCAACATACCAGGGTACACAATCTACAGAAGGGACAGGGAGGGTAAAAGAGGAGGTGGAGTAGCTCTCTACATAAGGGAAGGGATCAAAGCTACAGAACTAAAAAGTAAAGGGGGAGGACAAGAGGAACTCTGGGTCACCTTGGAGACAGGGAATGGCATCACAATCCGCACAGGGGTTGTATACAGACCCCCGTCTCAAGGGGAGGAAATGGACAAGAAAATGATAGAAGGCATTCTCAAAATGGCTGAAAAAGGGGACATTGTGTTGATGGGGGACCTGCATATGCCAGATGTTAACTGGGCAACATGGACTGCAGCCACATCCAAGAGCAGGGTCATTCTCGATGCCCTACAGGGGGCATGCTTTAGACAGCTAGTGTTGGAACCCACTCGGGGGAGACAATATTAGACCTGGTACTCTCAAATGGAGAGAGGATCACAAATTTAGAAGTCAGTAGACATCTGGGAACAAGCTACCACTGCACAGTGTGCTTCACAATAAACACAACCATGGAGACAAGCCATACAAAGACAAGGATACTGGACTTTAGAAGGGCTGACTTTGGCATAATGGGTGAATACCTGAGGAATGCATTAACAAATGGCCAGAAAGGAGGGGTGCAGGAACAATGGAGAAAAATCAAAACTGCCGTCATGGAGGCAACAAGCCTTTGTGTGAAACAAATAAAGAAAACAAAGCGGAATAAAAAACCACTATGGTTCTCAAAAGAGGTGTCAGGGAAGGTTAAGGAGAAAAAGGTTGCATTCAAAAAGTATAAGGAATCACAGACGGAGCACGACAGGGAACTGTATCAATTAAAGCACAAAGAAGTGGGGAAGGCAGTCAGAAAAGCAAAGGCCCAAACCGAGGAAAAGATAGCCAACTCAGTTAAGAAGAAGGATAAAACCTTTTATAGGTACATTAGGGAACATAGAAAGGTTAAGGGAGGGATAGTGAAGATTAATAAAGGAAAGGGGAGGTGGGCAGAGGGAGACAGTGAAAAGGCAGAGATACTGAATGAATACTTTTGCTCAGTACTCACAAAAGAAGAAGAGGAGAAGTTACCTAAACCAAACAGTAGAAGCACTCTGGGTAGGGGGTTGGCGTAGTCCATTTACAAAAGAAAGAGTCCTGAAAGAACTCCTAAAACTCAAGGTGGACAAAGCAGTGGGCCTGATGGGATTCACCCTAGAATCCTAAAAGAGCTAAGGAGGACCTAGTGACACCACTAACCACACTTTTTAACAAATCATGGGAAGATGGGGTGGTACCTGAGGACTGGAGGAGGGCAGATGTGATTCCCCTTCACAAAAGTGGGAGCAAGGCAGAAGCAGGAAACTACAGACCTGTTAGTTTGACCTCAGTGGTGGGGAAAATGATGGAATCACTTCTGAAATAAAGAACTGTTCAGTACATAGAGGTCAGCAGGGTACAGGACCCAAAGCAGCATGGATTCACAGCAGGAAGTTCATGTCAGATGAATCTAATCGATTTCTTTGACTGGGTGACCAAAGTAATAGACCAGGGAGGGGCTGTGGATATGGCCTACCTAGACTTTAGCAAGGCATTTGACACAGTCTCCCACAAAAGATTAATAATCAAGTTAGCCAGCCTGGGAGTGGGTCCCAGGGTGGTAGCCTGGGTAGCAAACTGGCTGCACAACAGGATACAGAAGGTAACATTGAATGGAACACATTCTGAAGAGAAGGGGGTTACTAGTGGAGTACCTCAGGGCTCGGTACTGGGTCCAGTCCTCTTTAATGTCTTTATAGATGACATTGCAGAGGGTCTGGAAGGAAGGGTATGCCTCTTTGCAGATGACACAAAGATCTGTAACAGAATTGATACACAAGGTGGGGGTAGAAAGGATGAGAAGGGACTTGGCAAGGTTGGAGGAATGGTCAGACATATGGCAACTTAGATTCAATGCAAAGAAGTGGAAAGTAATGCACCTGGGAAATAAAAATCCAGGAGAAGAGTACGCAATAGAAGGGGAAGTACTAACGACAACAATAATGGAAAGGGACTGGGTGTAGTCATATCAGATGACCTAAAGGTGGGTAAGCAGTGTGAGAAGTCAGTAAGGAGAGCCAGGGGGATACTGGGATGCATAGAGAGGGGCATCACAAGTAGAAAAAGAGAAGTGATTATTCCTCTGTACAGACAGTTGGTGAGACCCCATCTGGAGTACTGCATGCAGTTTTGGAGAACTCATCTACGCAAGTACTTAGACAGGATGGAAGCAGTCCAGAGGAGGGCAACTAAAATGGTGCAGGGTCTACATCAGAAACCATATGATGAGAGACTGAGAGAGCTTAATATGTATACCCTTGATGAAAGGAGGGATGGGGGGACATGATAGAAACTTTTAAGTACCTCAAGGGAATCAACAAAGTCCAGGAGGGTAGCATCTTTCAGAAAAAGAGATGTGTAAGAACAAGGGGACACAATTTAAAGTTAGAGGGGGGACAGCTCAGGGGTAATGCAAGGAAATTCTTTTTCACGGAGAGAGTGGTGGACGCATGGAACCGCCTTCCTGGAGAGGTTGTGGGGTCTAAAACAGTGGGGGAATTCAAACATGCATGGGACAGACATAAGGCAATTATAGTGAGGGGTTGCTGAAGTAGGCTGTTGGTTAACTAGAATCTGCAGCTTATCCAATAGGTAGGGAAATGGGCAGACTGGGTGGGCCAAGTGGTCCTTATCTCCCATCAAACTCTATGTTTCTATAAATGAAAACTATGCTCTTCTTGGCCCACAACTGAAAAAAAGTCACCCCCCCCCCCCACCACTAGTCATCCTGAACAAAAAGGGAGAAAGTCTGGAACAAGTACAAACTGTTAAATACCTTGGCAGGTTTCTGGATGATACATTCTTATTTGCCTGGCATGTAGATAACATCGTGGCCACTGCTAACAGAAGACTGGGTGCCTTGTATAGGAACCACCACAACCTCACACCAGGAGCCAGACATCTTGTTGTCTCTGGCACTATCATGTCCCTCGTTGACTATGGCCTCCTTGTGTATGCTGCTACTTGTGACGCTTTATTAAATATGACCAAAGTGATCTGCAGTAAATCATATCAATTCATTTTATGAAATGGCTGGTAACAATCAAGCATTCTGATTGGCTAGTAAGAATGTGTTAATATGTCTAACACCACAGAAAAAAGACCAGACTGAGCTATGCCAGGCAGGCACTGATCTTTCCATTCTGCCAGTGTTCCAAATTAGAATTAAAAAAAAAAATATAAAAGCTGCCATCTTGTTTTCACTCACAAACCCACCCGATCACTGTAGTGCTGCCAGACCACAATTACTGCCGTGATCTATTCCCGTTTCGCTCAACCATCCACATGCTCACTCCTACCCACCTAGATCTCTCCCCAGTTACTGGCAATGGTGGCAAGCAGCGAGACTATTAAAAAATCAATTACCGCCGCAATCTCTTCCTGTTGCGCTCAACTGTCTGCTTGCTCGCTCCCACCCACTGAGATCCCTTCCCTTTCTTGCCACCTATCCACTCTGTAGATCACAGTCCTCCTCAAGCATAGCTGCCACCTGCTTGGTACCTCCTTATTGTACCCATTACTGTTTTTATGGGGGGAACGGAACTGGAGTGAGAGGGGGGCAGTGCCATGACAACTCAAAAGACTACAAGTACAGCAGCCTGCTGAAATCAAAAATCCTCAAAAAAAAAAAAAAAAAAAGCACACAGTAAATAGGCGGAGGAACTATTTTATATTAATTAAAGAAAAATATTTCATTTTTTTATCACTTATTAAAGTTATTTTTACTTTCACATGCATCTACAATTTAGATGCCCATTTCATAAGTGCAATAAGCCACTCCAGGATCTGTGTGTTAGACACTTTAACACACGGCTAGGAGGCTGGACGCACTCGGCTGGTGGCCTTGTGCCTCACTACACCTCCTAGCCGTGTGTTAAAGGGTCTAACACACACCCTGTCATGTCTTATTGCTTACTTAGGTACTGCTAAGCTGACCTACACCTGTACTCTATACTCACCGACGAACTGGCTACATCTGCATGACAGAATAAAATACCAATCCTGTCTTCTAGCCAAAAAGGCACTACTGGGTCTCATCCCTCTGGCCATAGGAAGCTGCTTCAAGCATGTTAACAGTCAATATGGCATTAGAAGCATGTCAAGATCTGCCCTAGAACTTGCTCACCAGAGAACCAGTCTAGGGAATTGCTTCTTTGCTGTGCAGGCAGCAATCTGGTTGAATGAACTACATGAATCCATTCTTAGCCTACCAAACATCACCAAATTTAAAAGAAGCTTTGCGTGCAGCCCTCTCCCCCAACTCCACTTGCCACCAGTAATTCAAAATCATGCATTGAAGGTCCTGAAACCCCACACAGTAGTGTAACTGTTGACTTAATTGTACCCTGCTCATCCTATTATGTGTTGTGTTTGTATTGACTACATTCCATTGGAATTGCTGTAATTGTTTTTTGTTCTGTTTGTAACTATGCTTTGATGTGGAACCTTTGTAAACAAGCACCTGTGTTCAAAGGTGCTCTCTGAATATATTAAAATAAATAAATAAATATGCTTAAATTAAGATGGAATATGTTGCATGACATGGGCATCTTTTTTAGAGATGAAAATCTAGCCGTCTGTTATTGACCAAAAAAAATTTAATAAACCAGCTTGCAAAAGTCTCATACTGAGTAGTTTAGTAGATCTGTGAGGAATGTAGGAGTCCTCTAATAGAATTCATGAGGAATGTGGGATTCCTCTGATAGAGTTTACATGGAATGTGGGACTCCTCTGATAGAATTCATGAGGAATGTGGGATTCCGCTGATGGAATTTGTGTGGAGTGTAGTATTCAGCTGATAGAATTTGTGTGGAATGTGGGATTCCTCTGATAGAATTCATGTGGCATGTGGCATTCCTCTAATAGAATTTGTGTGAAATGTGGGATTCTGCTGATAGAATTCGTGATGAATGTGGGATTCCGTGGATAGAATTTGTATGGAATGTGGGGTTCCGCTGATAGAATTCATGAGGAGTGGGGATTCTTCTGATGGAATTCATGAGGAATATGGGATCCTGCTGCTAGAATTCGCGAGGAATGTGGGATTCCACTGATAGAATTAATAAGGAATGTAGGATTCCGCTGATAGAATTTGTGTGGAATGTGGGATTCCACTGATAGACTTCATGTGGAATGTGTGATTCAGCTGATAGAATTCATTTTTTTTATACTTCGTTTTTATTCTCCACAACTGTGGATATTCATGCATTACATCTCCATATAACATTTATATTTCAGTATTTCCACGTTTTCAACAGTCAACCATTGATTTGTCTTGTACAGCATCATTTTTAATACAATAAACTGTGGCCTAAACTCCATTTACTTTATCATATCGCTTGTCTTATTTATATTTACTCATCCTTAAAAAATGCATTATATTTTTATCCATACCATATTTATTTCTCTTATATTCTGCTACCTTCAATCTATTATTCTTCTCTTTCTTACAGGTGTTGATAAAGATAAACATAAAGAAGAGGAGCATCTCATCACCTCACCTCCTACCCTTCTCCACTATATCTCTTCCCATTTCTTATTTGTCTATGCTTAGTCTCTCGATTCCCCTTTTCCTGTCAATAAAACAATCACCGTCTTCCATTATCTGTGTTTCTGGTCTTTGTTCTCATCTCCGCCTTTGTTTTTTATTTGCTTATATCCAACCCTGTACAATTGTGCAGAGATGGAGGACAGTGAAGAGAACATCCTGGGTAATCTTACTAGGCACTTCACTATTCAGCGCCAGCTTTTCTTATACGTCCTCAGGTCGGTTATAATTTCACTTTATATTTTAAATTCTTAGTGTTTGATTTTTAGGTCCCCTCTTCCTCCTATCCCCCTGCCATAAACAATTCCCACCTTGTCCACCTATTTTCAAACTGTGGGTGATTTTTCCTAAGAGAGTAGGTAATCCTTTCAAATGTTTTTACCCTCTCTACCAACTCTCTCCACTCCTCTGTTGTACAGGCAGTTGGGGCGAGCCATTTTCTACTGACTGCTATGCCAGCTGCAGCTATCAATATATTCCAAAGGTACCTTGCCTCTCTCCCCTTAAGCTCATCTGGGCACAACCCTAATATCATATGTTCTGGCCCTAATGGTGTCACTATATTAAATATTGTCCTCAAGCATCCCTGTATTCCCCTCCAGAATCCCTTTAGTCTGCTGATAGAATTCATGAGGAATGTGGGATTATGCTGATCGAATTTGTGTGGAATACAGGAGTCCGCGGATAGAATTCATAAGGAATGTGGGATTCTCTGATAGAATTCATGAAGAATGTAGGATTCTCCTGATGGAATTCACTTGGAATGGCGATTCCATGGGCTGGCCCGGTGGCACTGAGAGTTGAGGTGCTGGAAGCCACACCTTGCGCCACGCTGGCAACCAGGGTCCAGGAACGAGCCTGGGCTGCTGAGGGTTGGCAGGGAGGGAAGAGATTGAGCATCCAGAGGACTGCTCTCTCTTTCTGGGGAGGGTTAGGGGAAGACGTTCACTCAAGGAGTGACCTCTGGCGGCAGCTGGAAATAGCTGACAGTAGCGTCGTGGCGTATGCCTGGGGGTGGAGCCGTGACAGTACGTTGCCTTGACAGCCAGGCTCTACAGGGGGCATAACTAAGGAAAAAAACTCCCTCCGCTGATAGACAATGACGCCTCCTTCCGTGGTTCATACTCCTGAAGTTGGGCCCGGCCCCCTCCACTCTCCCCCACCTTTCCGGCCTGGTGGCTCAATACTTAAGAAAGAGTGCCCTGGGCTGGGGCGACCCTTCTCTGGAGGGCAGACCCACAGGATGCCAGGTGCTGGAGAGGAGTGGAAGGACTAACTGAGTCACGCCAGGAGGTAGAGATGGCGGATTGGATGTCGCCGGAGAGAGTTCAGCAGTAGTGGTAGGGTGTAACAATAGAGTTTGAAAATAAAAAGGAATGACAATTCCACTTCTGAAAAGCTTTTTCATTTTGGAAATTTTTTTTATTTCTTTTTTAATTCCTTGTTATTCCCAAAACCAATATTTCACAGATTATGCATATTACACGGCTTGCAGAAAATTCTTCAGTTTACGTAAACCACTGAATACTACCACTGTCATACCTTTAACACAGCTTTTACTGACCTCAGTACTGTTCTACCACCTGATTTCTTCACAGTCAGTCACACCCCCTCTAACACACCCTGCACTCTGTCAAACCACCCTCATTTTTACTTCAGGGAGATTAAGATGAATAAAGCTCGCCGCCACATCGCCTCAGCCATCTCCACGTCCAGAATCAGCAGTGACACCCTGGACCTTAAGCTGCTATCACTTACACTTGACGAGGTCCTCAGTCCCCTAACTAAAATTCTTAACCTCTCTCTCCACACCAGTACATTCCCTGAAATATGGAAAACTGCCACTGCGACCCCGGTCCACAAAAGTGGGGATAAGACCTGCCACTCTAACTACCACCCGATCTCCATATTGCCACCACTATCCAAGGCCCTAGAGCATATTGTTGCGGACCAGCTCACTGATTATTTGGACAAATATAATACTCTGTGCACACAACAGCACGGTTTTAGAAAAGGGCATAGTACCACCACTGCCCTGCTTGAATTTACCAGTGGAGTGCATAGTTCCTTTGATAAAGGTCTTCTTATTGGGGCTGTCTTCATCAACCTCTCGAAGCCATTTGACACAGTCCATCATCAGCTGCTGTATGACCAACTACTCCTTGCTGGCCTTGCACCAGACTCAGCCTGCTGGTTCAGAAGCTACCTTGACAACTGCTCTCAAACAGTAAAAATTGCCAGTGCTATCTCGGACACCTTGCTTGTCTGCTCTGGAGTACCTCAGAGGTCCATACTGGGCTCTCTCCTTTTCAGCCTCTTTTTAAACTCCCTACCACAATCCTGCTCTGAACAAATCATCCTGTATGCGGATGATGCGGTTGTCTTTTCTATGCACGAGGACCTTTCACCACTACAGCACAGCCTCCAACTCGGATTCAGTGCCATTGAAACATGGTTCTCCAATCATAAACTAGTCCTCAATCACAAGAAAACCAAGTCATTGCTGTTCTGCAGTTCACATAACCGTTACAAGCAACATCCCTTTGCCATCCCCACCAAGCAAGGGACTGTCCTCGAACAAGTTTACTCATTCAAATACCTAGGGATTCTGCTTGACCCCAATCTCTCCTATACAGCTCACATTGACAGCGTGGCTAAAGCTGCCAGCACACGCTTTGGATTACTGTACAAGCACAGGTAGCACCTCACCCCAGAGGCCCTGAAGATTGCTGTCCAGAGCTCAGTGGTGTCAATTATTGATTATGGCCTTATTATCTATGGCTACGCCACGACGTCCACCCTCCGACGTATAACAGCTGCACTTAACAAAGCATGCCAACTCACAACTGGTGCCCACCGCCTCACCCACACCTGTGCTGTTTATGAACAATCCGGATGGCTGCAACTCTCCAACCATATAAAGTATCTCACATGTGCTATGGCAGGAAAAATCAACCTTGGCCTCACACCCCCCGGTGTTGCTGCCTTGTTACATCAAAACTCCAACCAACAGAACACCAGGAGCTCAACAACCTAAATTCTACAAGTTCCTCGTTGTCGAACTCCACAGGGCCGACGCTCCTTCACCTATAGGGCTTCTATATGGATGAATGGTCTCAGCCACACCATCTCCTCTACCTCAAAACTAGGTCTGTTCAAAACCAGGCTGCGGGCCCATCTCATTGCCTCTAGCTCCTGTGACTGCCTCTCCTAGCTGATGACCTACACAGCTTTAATCCTAACTTATATACTGCTTAACCCCAGGCTCCCCTAGTCCCCCTTCCCCCAATTCCTGAGGCGCCACTTCAAATCTCAGGTCTTCATACCACCTCATTAGTCTCTCCTTGCCCCATTATAACACTTATTCCCCTCACCCTGCCCCCTTTTTCTCTTCTACCACTCCGTCCCATTTATTTTTCAACAAATGCCTCCAGCTGCGTCTTCATCCTCCCCTCTCCTCTCATCCCTGTTTCTCTGCCACCCCCGGGCACCTGACTGTACCCATTCCATGTGGGCACATGCGTCCTAGCTGTGTTCACCATTTTACTATAGCTGCCTCTGTTAACTACCTACACTTCTCCTCCTCCTCCTCTATACCTTACTCTTCCTATAATTGACCCCTTTCAATAGCAGTGTTATACATGAATTATTTACTGTTATTTCACTGTTGCTTCCTTGTTGTTTGTTATTTCTGATGTGGAACCTTTGTAAAAGAGCCCTGGCTTAAAGGTACTTGTAATCCTTGACTAAATAAATAAAAAAAAATAAATAAATAAATAAATAAATACTATCCAACAGTTTATGTGAATCACAAATTACTAATTCACAATTTAAAAAAAATCAGAATTTCAGAATTCTGCAGAATTGCAGCTGAATAAGAATTTGAAAATTCCATACTGCTGTAGAGTCGAGGATTACAAGATTGTGCCTGTAACACTTCTATTTCATGCTTGACCTTCCCAAACATACATTTTACATCAGGCAGGCACTCTGTCATAAATGCAAGATAACCTTATGTTAATGAGGAGTGGAGTGAGAGCTTTAAAGACAGTTTGACTCCTGGTGCATGAAACTGCAGTATTTGAGGCTGCTCAAGCTGTGTGAATGCCCACCTGTACACTACTATATCTGTTGTAGTTGTAAGAACTAAATCTGGGCAGCCTATTTTCTTTTTTTATCTAGTTGTTTGGTGCCTGTCACCTCCTCCTGCCAACTGGCAATGGGGACACATATGGATTTTACGGATTTTTCTCTCTGACCCCTCAGAGGCCCCGGCACACGGCTGTGTGAGCATGTGGAGGAACGTGCATTGTACCCTGTGGTGCCAGCTCAGCCCCTTCCACCTCCCAGTGCTTTTTGCCACCCCCTCTCCACCTACGCTACCTACTGGACCTCCACCTGGTGGGAGTGGAACTATGGCGGATGCCAACCCACCCTCACCACCCTCTGGAGAGGAGAACTGCCTGCTGGCATGCTCAATCCTGCACTGTCCCCCCCCCCCATGCCAGCACCCCAATGACCCAAAGTGGTTCCCGAACTCAGGTCACCGGCGTAGCTTGAGGTAAGGCATCCAATGCCTCAACCATCTGCATCACTGGGCCGGCTGGGCATCCTATTTTTATACAATAGTGCATATTTGTAATTGTAACAAAAACTAAATGTACCCCCCCCCCCAAGAAAGCTCTACCAGTGATCAACTGACATCAGGGCCTGGCATCAGGGCTGGGAGGAAGGCTGTAAGATACATGCACCCTTGTCATGTTGCTCTTACTCAGTTCCCAGCTGAGGGGCCAGTTCTGTAGACTGTCGGTATGGTGCGGTGCCTCCAACCATAATCTGTCTCCTCCATGCCATCCTACTCTGATTCCTTGGTGGTTCCTGTGATTGCTGCTGGTGCTACTGTTGGCATTTAACAACAAAATGGCGAGTGGTGCCAGTATACAACAGCACAGCAGTCAGCTCATAGTACATGAGTTGCAGCATCGCTGGACTAACATTCAGTTGGGAGTTGAACAGTGAAGGGCATTACATCGCCAACAAGAAAAGGGTGGATATCACTGCTGGGCACAGGTACCAACACCACCCCTGATCAGACTGATCATGCAGCAAACCCCCCAAGAGAGTACATACTTGAACAGTGCAGTAATTCAAGGCAGTTATTCTGACAATCTGAAAAGAAAAAAAATTGAAACAGACAGGGATGGGCACATGCACAGGTAAGGCAATCATGAGAAGCATCAATTCACACAGATCTGCCAATCTAATAACAACCCCCCCAACCCCTCCATCCCCCGTGACTGACGCTGACCAGAGAGGTCTGTTGTGGCTGGGAAGAGACTTTTTGTTTTTTATGTTAAAACTAAAAACAAAAGTTATGTGAAAATGCCCTCACGGGGCCCTGAACAAATATCCCTTATTTCTTTATATATTTTAAAGATGGATGGATGTTTTCATTCATGCATTCAGTCTCTGGGTGGCTGCACGGTCCCAGGTACCATTTTTCGGCATGACTCATGCCATGAAGATGGCAAACATACAGTTACAGTAGAATTACAGGCAGAGTAATTGTACAAACACTAGCCAACAAGTTACGGGACATGCTACTGTAATTACATGTAATGTCCTCCCACTAATCAAGATCAGTACACCAACCAGAGATAACCAGTCAGAAGTAGACCAGTATGTTGTTCAATACAGCAAAGGCCGTGTTCATTCTACAGAGAGTGAATGTTTCTTTCCAGTAACCATAACACTATACCAGTCCTCTTATGAGGTCAACTTGATGTCTGCCAGTGCAATGCATTCTATAACTGAATGATCCTATTTGTGAAATATGTGACACTCTATCCGTAATCCCTTTCTGTGTGATCATCACTGTCTGGATCCCAGGATGTAAGCTCTGAAACGGTTTCCTGGATAAATAATATTTTTGCTATATTCTTGGCAGGTAGCTATATCCAGCATACTCAATTTCTTGGCATTACTGCTGTGTGTTTAATATCTGGGAAGAATCAAAAATCCCAGCAGAGTAGGAAAGAACATGGCCTGAAGCCAAAACTAGTGAAGTGTCACCTGCTCTTATCACTGCCTGTCAGCTCACTGTCATTTGGATTGTGATAAGCCCTACTTTGCCTCAGAAGAAAAAGCCCCCCCGAGGCCTAGTCAATCCCTGAGAGATTGCGTAATCCTGCTACGTAATTATAACAAGTTTATACTATGGCTGAATAAACACCAACCAAGAGAAGCGGGTCCAAAATGTCCAATAAAAGAATGTTATGATAAGGCCTGCATGAGGTACTACAGGCAAAAGCAAAAAAACGATCAGCATTTATTCTTTGACTGCCTAGCATGAAATTTTTGTCGGTACTGTAGTAACCTAACAATACCATGATATCATTGCCGTTAGGTAAAGCGCAGTTAATAGCTTCAGGGTTAGGCACACCAGAATGAAATACTGAGCCAATCAAGCAGAAGCTTTCATAATGCTGATGACGTCACAATAGTCCCAAACAACCTGCAGCCGGCAACTGAAGTCAAAGAGAAATAGGTAAGTCTTCACACAAATAGAAGATTGAAAAGTTGTGACTAGTAAACTGATAGTGTAAAAATCAAATGTGCAATTGCCTGTCTCAGAATATGCAGTTACTCATCACTTGTGAGGGGGGCAGGACTGAACTCATTCCTGGCTCCCCTACTCTTGAGGTATAACCTTGCCTTCTCAAAACAGAACATTTATTGAATATTCTCAGTTTGGCCATTGAATATACCCTTTATCTGTCTGTCTGTCTGTCTGTCTGTCTGTCTGTTTATCTAGCTACCTATGTGTCTGTCTGTCTGCTTGCCTGTCTGTCCATCCATCTGTTTTTCTGCATATATCTCCAGCTGTCTCTTTCTCTATCTATCTATCTAAAAACATAGACTTTATCTGCAGCTAAAGACCGCTTGGCCCACCCAGTCTGTCCATTTTTCCCTACTTACAGTATCACTGTAGACTCTGCTTGATCTCTGGATCTTTTCCCTCTCCCCATTTCTCTTCACTAAAATCCCCTTATGCCTATCCCATGCATTCTTGAACCTCATCACTGTTTTTGCCCTCACCACCTTGGCTGGTAGGCTATTCTATGAATCTACTACTCTTTCTGTGAAGAAGTACTTCATCACCTCTCTCCTGAATCTACCCCTCCAGCTTCACAGCATGTTCCCTTGTTCTTGTGCATCTTCTTTTCTGAAACATGCTTCCTTTCTGCACCATATTTCCCCCCACATTAGGTATTTAAAGGTTTCTGTCATATCCCTCCCCCACTCCCTTCCCTCTTCCAGGGTGTACGTATTGAGTTCCTTCAGTTTCTCCTCGTAGGGCTTGTGATGCAGATTCTGCACTGTTTTAGTTGATCTCTATTGGACAACCTTCACTCTGTCTATATCCTTCTGGAGATGTGGCCTCCAGAACTATACACAGTATTCTAAGTGAGGTCTTACAAGTGATCTATACAGAGGTAGCACCACCTGCTTCCTTCTGGTGGTGATATCTCTCCTTAGGCACCACAGCATCCCACTAACCCTCCCAAATGCTTTGTCACACTGCCTGGCTATCTTTAGGTCATCAGAGATTATTACTCTCAGGTCTCTCTCCTGCTTGATAGTCATCAATAACACTCCACCCATTTTGTACTCTGACCCTTGGTTTCTGCACCCCAAGTGTATTATTTTGCACTTTTTCACACTAAAACCCATGTCATACTTATAACCTCTCCTCAAATTTTTTCAGGTCTCTGCTCATCTTTTCCAACCCCCGGAGAGTGTCTGACCTATTGCAGATTTTGGTGCCATCCACAAATAGGCAGACCTTCCCTTCCAGATCTTCTGCAGTGTCACTTATAAGTGTAACCCCCTACAAACTGGAGTTTACTATAATGTCTTCCTGGGCTCCTTAATGCCCACTGTTAGGCTGGTGTCCTGTCTTAAGTAGTTCTATCTATCTGTGTGAAAGTGCCATATTGAGCCTCTGCACCCGTCCCTTTAAGAGAATAGCTAATCTGTGTTTAGAAATTAGTCTGGGCTGGGTCCGAGTGATTTAGGGCTTCTGACCAGACAGACTGTGTGTTATTTTGCTCCATTCTTCAGTCGCTATCTGCGAAGAGGAAGCTCATATAGGAACTGTGATTGTTTACTGTTTATCTGCTGTTACATTAAAGAGAAGTTTGTCTAACCTGCTTTGATTGCAGCTCGAACATTTGGATGGGAGCCACCTTGTTAGGTCCTGGACTTCCAGTATTTGGACCAATCAAACCACTGGGGGACCTAAAATGGATCCTGTCCCCAGGGGTTTTGTGGGAAGAAAATATCCCATAGAGTGTGCACAAGAGAGTGGTGCAAGGAAACTCACCAAGTAGCACTGTAATACAAGGTTTCCTGCATACCCAAACCAATACTGAGATGCCAAAAATGGTAGCAAAAAACTTACATTTAAATAAAATACAAGCAACAGTAACCTGTGCCTGACATGTTTCAGACAGCACGTCCTTTCTCAAAGGCTATTACATCTAGCTAAGGCTCACATTATAAAGACAGAACAAGAACATGTGACACTGATTACACCCTGTGAAATAATACATTGTGAAAGGATTTTATTTATTTATTTTTGTTTAATTCTAGGATTACAAGTACCTTTGAGCCAAGTCTCTTTTACAAAGGTTCCACGTCAGATTGAGCACAGCACAACAATGTTACAACAGTAAATGGTACAACAGAAATGTTAGCGGTACAGCAGAAAGTTTGGTAGAAGTAACAAGTTATTCAGGTTTACAAGCAGTTTCTAGTGGTGGATGTCGACAATTGTGGCAAGAACATGAACAGTAATTACTTGCAGGTTTAACAGCTTCGCAATCAGATACAAGAGAAGATGCATACATTTTTGGTAGAGCATCAGCATCAATGAGCATTGGTGTGCAACAGTATTACAAGACATGGTTAGGACACGGGGGGGTATAAGCTGCTGAAACGCATTGTCAACACATAGAGAAGTGTAGGCAAAGGGTTGGGAGGAGAAAGGGTGGAGGAGGGGAGAGGTGGAAAGTGCTTGTTGTGATGCTGGGGCAAGACAGAGGCAGCAGTTAGGCTGGCAGGGCGTGGCAGTCACAGGTACTGAAGGCAGAGAGAGAGAGAGAGAGAGAGAGATGGAACCTAGTTTTGAAGGGACCAAGCTTGGGGGTGGAGGAGATTTCCCGGTTGAGATTATTTAACCTCTTTAGTGCCCTGTAGGCAAATGATCATTGGCCCATCGAGGTACGGCATCTAGGAATCAGCAGCAGTTGAGAGTTAGATCCCCTGGTATGGCGGAGGTTTCGACTAGGGCTGAGGAGGGCTTGGACACCGGGGGGGGGGGCAAGTCCCAGGGTTATCTTCTTTGCCATAATGCAGGTTTGGTATTTAATCCTGTTTGATAGATTCAGCCAGCCAGTTTGGGCGTAGAGGTCGCAGGTGTGTGTGTAAGGCGATGGGCACCAATTATGAGCCGACATGCTTTGTTTAGAGTGGTTGTGATGCATCTGAGGGCTGTTGAGGTGGCAGAGCCATAGATTAAGAGGCCATAGTCGATGATGGAGACTACTGAGCTTTGGACAGTGATCCTGAGGGCTTCAGGGGTTAGGTGTGCCCTATGCCTGTAGAGGAAACCAAGTCGCATGTTAGCCTCCTTGGCTACACTATCTACATGGGCTCCATAGGACAAGTTATTGTCAAGAGAGATTCCAAGATATTTAAATGAGGGTACCTCTTCAATAGGCACCCCAAGGTGATTTGTAATGTTTAGTGGATGCTACCTGCTAATGTTATGTGAGTTACTGAAAAGCATGGCTTTTGGTTTTTTATAGTTAAGGATGAGTTTTTGTTTGCTGAACCAGTTCTCTATGGATGTGAACCCGAGTTGGAGCTTGTACTGTAGGGATGGTGGCTCCTTATGGGTGGTGTGGATAATGGCATCATCGGCGTACAGGATGAGTTATTCCAGGCATGAATGGGGGAGGTTATTTAGAAATAGGCTGAAGAGGAGGGGCCCCACTATGGATCTTTGGGGAACTCCAGAGCGGACTGGTCGTGTGTTGGAGAGGACACCTCCAATTTTCACTCTTTGCAATCTGTTCTTCAGGTAACTTTTGAACCAGGCTGTGGAGTCTGGGGAGAGCCCAGCAATTTGTAGCTGTTCCAGAAGCAGGCGGTGGTGAACGGTATCAAAGGCCTTAGTTAGGTCTATGAAGACTGAACCGGCTAGGTGGCCATTATGCAGTGAGCTGTGGATGGCTCCAGTGAATTCCAGGAGGGCTGTTGTAGTGCTGTGCCCTTTTCTGAAACCATGCTGCTGGGGGCACAGGATAGTGTGATTGTCCAGATAATCAATGAACTGGTCAGCAACTATGCATTCTATGGCCTTGGATAATGGGGGCAGTATGGAGATTGGTCGGTAGTTTCCAGAGTTGGTCCGATCTCCCGTTTTAGGTATTGGTGTAACGGTGACTGATTTCCATCTGTTGGGGAACTGGCTGAGGCTGAGGGAGAGATTGAAAATCTTGGTTAGCGGGCTAATCACCTTATCGAGAGTGAGGGACAGCAGTTTCAGGTCTAGGGTGTCCCCACTATGTTGTGTTTTTGCGATAGCATTTGCGATGTACTTCCGAGCTTCTTTCATCTTGACAGTTTGAAGTAGAAGGGAGGATGTGTGTGTGTGGGGGTGTAGTAGTAGCAGGTTGAGCAGGGGAGTGGGTTTCATTGAAGAAGTCAGGAGGGGGGAGCACATTGCTGAGGTCTGTGAAGACCGAGTTGAAAGTATTGGCTATAGTAGTTGGATCGAGGGTAATTTTCCCATCTGTGACTAGCATAGTTGGGGAGGATTTTGGTTGTTTTCTGGTTACTTCTTTGATATTACTCCAGAAGGCTTTACCATTACCCCAGGTGTTGGTGAGCGCTTCCTTGTAGTAGGCACTTTTTTGAAGTCAGATAGACCGTGTACAGGCATTTCGGGCATGTTTGTAGCTCTGGAAGTTAGCTTGGGTGCTGGATTCCTGGGCCAGTAGCCAGGAGTGGTCCCTTGCTTTTAGCTGTGCTATTAGATCGGCGGTGATCCACGGACTGAATTAGGCTTTGACTTTACGCTTTTTTGAAGGGGCGTAGGTGTCGCAGGCAGCGTTAAAGGTGGAAATGAAGAAATCCAGGGCTGAGTTAACATCAAATGCACTGAAAATAGGAGACCAATCTTGTTGCCTGAGGAGCAATTTGAGTAGATGCAGCTTGCCACGGGGTAGGATTCTGCTGGTAGTGACTGCTGGGGGGGGGGGGTGCAGAATTTGTTTGTCCATTCACAGGTGACAGGGGAATGGTCACTAAGTGAATCTGGCAGCATGGAGATATTGGTTATCCGGGCGGGTGGCTGGTAAGTACCCAGTGCAGGAGGGAGCTATTACCTGTTCTATAGTTGCGTCGGGTTGGGGAGGTGACCAGTTGTGTGAGGTTTACGGAGGCAGGGGCATCCTTGAGGCTCCCGGTGTCAGGGGAGAGCCAGTTAATGTTAAAGTCACCCAGCATGATTAACTCAGATCCAGAGGGTTGTGTATGTGCGAAGTCCAGTATGGCACTGAGTCCTTTTGCTTGCTCTTTTGGTGGGATGTATACCGCAGCTACTGTGAGGACTTTTCCATGAGCTCCTAGGAAGATGCGAATGGGAAGGATCTGTGCAGATGTGTCCAGGAGGGGGGTGTCTAGGGGATGGCCCGTGAGGGCCTCCTTAAGGTAGATGGCACATCCCTCTCCTTTTTTTGCCTTATGATCTAGCCTGAAGACATTGTAGCCAGGTAGAGCAATTGCCTTGTCCGGGATTTTCGGTGATCACCAGCTTTCCACAATAGCAATGACATCCGGTTTGTACTGGCAGGAGAAGATTTGTAGGGCATCAAGCTTTGGGAGAAGGCTGCAGATGTTCATGGAAACTAGGGAGAGTGACCCAGAGTGTTTACCTTGGTTGTTTGGGCCGTGAGAAGTTGGGCCAGGGTTAGGGTGGATGTTGCCTGACAGGAGTAGCAGGAGGGGCAGTAGTTTCAAGGTGCACCAATGCAAGTCTCTGGTAGTGAGTTTCCATGTGCGCTTCGTATCGGTGGGTGAAGGAAGCTGATGGAGCTGGTCCCAGAGAGATTTCCCATGTAACAAGAGAGGGATGGGGGCTGACATAGTAAGCGGCCAACTGTTATGGGTATCAGGAATTAGCAATTCAGGGTTTATGGGGAGGTGGAGAGGGAGTGCATGGTATGGCATGTAGAGTGCATGGGTGGTAGTGGACCATGTCAAATTGGTAACTGAGCAGAGGGGTGGGGTAACAAGCTCCAGGGAGGTAGCAAAGAGGGACAGATGCCAGGAGGGTAAGTAGAGTTAAAGCGGGGCGGGACATGGTAGGGGGGAAGAGAGGGAGACACAGGAGGCAAGGCGGCCAACAGAGAAGGTGTTAGAGGGATATGTAGAGGAGGGGTTAGGGAGTTAAGTAGAGATGCAGACAGCGAGAGAGGCGACAGAAGGGAGGGAGGGAAGGAGGGATAGAAAGAAGCAGAGCTGAGAGATGAGCTAGGGCCAAGAAGTGGGAGGTTCTAGCGAGCGGCCCAATTGGCGATGGAACAGGGAGGTGCCACAGACCGGGGAGGGGTTTACGGCTATATAATAAACCCCAGAGAGCAGGCTAGGTGGGCAAAAAACTACGGCTTTTCTTAATGCATTTCAATGGGCGCAGAGGCCCCGGAACGCACAGAAAACTGTGAGGATGGCTGGACCAATCAGAGGCAGAAGCGTACGTCCCCAGTCCAATCAGTGGCTGCTTCAGAGAGCACTGGCCAATCGGAGCTTCTGCCGGTTTCACCGGTCGGGTCTCTGGGCTTACCTGGCTTGCAGAGCACCTGGGCGGCTGCTGGGTTGGTGTGGATGTGTGGCTGGCTTCTCGTGCCGCAGCCACTCCGGCGGCGCTGACAAGCCCGAGGATGGGGCTGGAGATCTAGGGGAAGAGAGCGAGAGAGAGAGAAGTAGCTAAAAGGGCAGTGATTTAGGAGTGTGATGCAGGTGTCAGGTAGGGGCTGGGAGACAGAGGGATAGTAGACACCGAGGATTAATTAGCACAGTAAAGGAGAGATCTGAGAGACAGGGGGGTGGGGTGGGCGGCCAGAATAATCAGCCCTGGCACCACTGGAAATTAGGTGTTAGAGTGTTAGCTAGAGAAGAGCAGAGAGGAAACACAGGTAGCTATCTATAATTATATATATATATATATTTTTTTTTTTACCAAGTTGGGGTTACAAGAAGAAGACTGGTAGCAGGTGAAAATAGGAGAGGAATACGGGTGAGAGAGATTAAGACACAGAGCAGGCAAAAATACAGGCAGTACAATCAGTAAAATTAGCAGTAAAGCAGCAAATTTCAGGCTAGGCTAGGCAGTAGTACGAGCAAAAAAAAAAAAAAAAAAAACTACAGCTTTTCTTAATGCATTTCAATGGGCGCAGAGGTCCCGGAACGCACAGAAAACTGTGAGGATGGCTGGACCAATCAGAGGCAGAAGCGTACATCCCCAGTCCAATCAGTGGCTGCAGCAGAGAGTGCTGGCCAATCGGAGCTTCTGCCAGATTCTCCGGTCGGGTCTCTGGGCTTACCCAGCTTGCGGAGCTCCTGGGTGGCTGCTGGGTTGGTGTGGACATGTGGCTGGCTTCTTGTGCCGTGGCCACTCCAGCGGTACTGACAAGCCCAAGGATGGGGCTGGAGATCCGGCTTGCGGAGCTCCTGGGAGGCTGCTGAGTTGGTGTGGGCACACGGCTGGCTTCTCATGCCACGGCCATTGTGGTGGTGCTGACAAGCCCAAGGATGGGGCTGGAGATCCAACTTGTGGAGCTCCTGGGCGGCTGCTGGTTGGTGTGGGCATGCAGCTGGCTTCTTGTGCTGCAGCTGCTCCGGCGGCACTGACAAGCCCGAGGATGGGGCTTGAGATCTAGGATAAAATGCAGTTGAATATGCTAATGTCATATGACTTTAATTAGAGAATCTCATTAGTGAATGTAAAACCATGTAGATATGTGAACAATAAACCCATGAACACTTATAAATATGCTGTACACAAACAGCTAAAAAGTATGAAAAAACCTGATGGGAAAAGGGGGGAAGTGGGGGTAATAGGGACAAGACAACACCAGTGGGAAGGAAATTCTGTAGCATTTGTAGTTGTAAGTGTTGGTGCCTAAATGGACCTGGAGGGGGAGCCCTTACTGTGACTGACAGTTCCCTCAGACAACCGAACCTTTGGATTACAAGGGAAATACCCTGAACTGCCTGAAGCAGTGGATCAGTTAGAGTTGGAGGGTGAAGAGTGAACAGCTCGAGTCTTCGAGACGCTGCTCCCAGAAGGAGCATAGGGGAATCGGTGGGAAGAGGCTTAGCTGGCCTTCCTGCCCCATTCTCCTGCAATCAGACTGCCTATTTCAGAAGTCAGACCTGTCCAATTTGCAGCCTAGAACTGCAGCAGATAAATAGAAGAAGAGTTATTGCAACTTGTGATTTGGACTGAAGACTTGCTCCTGAAGTGATCGGCCTAGCTTGTGGTGTGGATTGTATTCGGACTGAAAGGTTTGCATAGTAAAGCTACAAATTGCAATTGGACTGAATCTGAACTGTTGTTTGAAAAAACTAATGATTTAAATGTGCTGAATGTGTTCCGTGGGTCGTGATTTGGTTCTCTATGATCACATCTGTTACGCCAGCGGGAGGCTTCACCAGCATAAGATCACAAACTTTGCCAGAATTGATCACCCTGCCTGGGCCCTGCCCTCTCAGCCTAGGTCACTACTCCTGCACCTAACCCATTTCGGTGAAAGACCAGCTTGAGGATTCAGCCCCCTGCCCAACACCATCAAGCAGGTTTCGACCACCTGGAGGTGCGTCGTGTCGGCTCACCTTCCCCTGGCCCCCTTGATCATCACCATGAGGTCTACATATCGCCTGCAGTGCAGCCAGAGTCTGGTAGCATGAGTGCAAATCAGGGTAGCTCCCTGCAATGAAAGCTAAAATCATTGTGGTACCATCTAATTGTTTTCTTTTATTGGGTTCTTGCAATGGACTAAGCCATCCAGCTTGGATTACAGTTAATTGGGTTGTGTGCATGTTTAACTGTTTTTCCTCTCCTAAGCGCCCCAACAACAGCTGCAACGCCGGCCACCATGGGCAACACTTCAGGCTAGCCTGCATAACATTCTGGGTACCCAGGGTTGCTGAACTGTCTAATTGGGACTTAAAGTGCATGCCAGAAAACCCTGATTTAAATCAGATTGCCAGTCATTCTGCTAGATTCACACCCCTCCCTTATTCACTGCCCCTGAATAAATCTGATTGTCTTTTTTCGCGTTTAACCTGGCTAGTGTGCATATTATTAATTGGGCTACAGTGTTAAGATTGTATTGCTGCTTTGCTAACCTTATTTTCCAGGGGGTCTCCAGGGCAGTTGCCGCAGGTCCAGCCTTGGTGGTAAGTAAGAAGGGTGTGAGCATATTACTACTACTGCCTATTGATTGTGAATGCACCATTGTGTTATTTCTTAGGCCACTGGAAGGGTTGGTGGGTGGTTATAGCTTCCCAGAGGGCTATACCAAAGTAGTTAAGTGACCCCAGTACCATTTCTCTGGGTGGAGGCACCTAATTAGAGAACTCAAGCCCCTCAACCAGTGTATTGCCATGCAGGCAGGGGTAGTAGCCCTTAGAATAGCACCACCTAGGGGTTACATAAAGACATTATTGAGAACAAATCCCAGCCCCAATCCCTAACGCACCCCACTGGTCTCCCTCCCCTCCTCAGAGTGAACTCCATTTACAACCACCCTCTGCCGCCTATCACCTAACCAATTTCTTACCTGGTTTACCTCCTTTTGACCCACTCTTAGGCTACTCAGCTTGCTTAATAGTCTTCTGTGTGGAAGTGAGCTGAATGCTTTACTGAAGTCTAGGTAGGCCACATCCGCCGCTCCACCCTGATCTAATTCCTTGGTCACCCAATCAAAGAAATCTATCAGATTCATTAGATATGAACTTCCACTCATGAATCCATGCTGTCCCAGGTCTTTAACCCATTAGATTCAAGATATTCTACTATCCTCTCCTTCAGCAGTGATTCCATTCATTTTCCCGCCACTGATGTGAAGCTGTCTGGTCTATAATTGCCAGCCTCCTCCCCGGTACCACTTTTATGAAGTGGGACTACATCTGCCCTTCTATCTATCTATCTATCTATCTATCTATCTATCTATCTATCGCAGGCTAAGGACATTATTTCAATAAGAGGTTTCTTCTTCACAGAAAGAAAGGGTTCTGTTCACCCAGCATATCGAAAAGTCACATAGAAAGCTAGACAATGATGGCAGAAAAAGACCAAAGATCCAACTAGTCTGCTTGGAGTTTTCTATCTGCCCCCAGGACCTATTGTCCATGCAGGGTTTTATCCTTCCTGGTCCACCTCCTGCTCCCCTCCCTACTACTGACCTGAGCAACCATCAGACCCTTCACTCTGTCCCAGCCATGCTTGAAACCACTTATGGTCTTAGCCCCCACCACCCCCACTGGCAGACTATTCCATGGCTCCATCACCCTTTCCGTATAATAGAACTTCCTCACTTCCCTCTTAAACTCCCCCCCCCCCTCCAGTTTCCACTCTTGACCTCGGGTTCTTGACTCTGTACTCCTACTAAATAGTTCCCTGCAGTTCATCTTGTTATTCCCTTCAGGAACTCGAAGGTCTTTATTATATCCCTCCTCTCTCGCCTGGTCTGCAGTGAGTGCCTTCAGGCAATCTTCATGTAACCCCTTGGTGGCGCTATCCCAAGGGCTACTACCCCTGCCTGCATGGCTAGTAGCAGGTTAAGGGGCCTGAGTTCTGAAACGGGTGCCTCCACCCAGAGGTGAGGGTTGATCATGGTCAAACTAACCTGGGCACAGCCCTCTGGAACACTGTAACCCCCCTCTTTCCCTTCTAGTGACCTGAGCAATATGCGATAATCACTTTCACAGTACCCGTTGTACACCATAACAGTACCCACACTGTTTGCACTTACCACCAGGGCTGGTTCCTCTGGCTTGACCCTGGGGACCCCCCTGTAAAACAAGGTTATGCACAGTAAATAGCAACAGTACAGTACTCTTGGCACAAACTGGAACCATAGTCAGGTTAAATGCAGCAAAAAAGTCAGATCTGATTTAATCAGGGGACTTGAACAAGGAAGGGGCGTAATGAGGTTGATTGGCTTAAAGGCTATATTAATCAAACAGTTATGCATGCGCTTTAAGTCCCCACACAGTGACACACTCTGGGTACCCAGGTGGGAAAATGGTGGGCTAGCCAGGAATGTTGCAGCTGTTTGAGGCTTTGTGATGAAAGAAAGCAATATGCACAACATACACTACTTGTAATCCGGAGCCGGAGGGCTCAGTTCGTGAAAGAAAAAGCAACAAGACAATCAGATGACAACACTTTAGATTTAGCTGTTGTTGCAGGGAGCTACCCTGATGATACCCAATACTGGACACAGAGAGGATGAAATCGAGACGGTAGGTTGTTGAGCTGGAGTGCCCGGAGAAGCGGGGCCCGCACGAATCATCGAGGCGTTGTTCCTGTTTAAGTGTTGAGCAGGGGGCTGATCCCCAGGCAAATCTCTTGTCGATGGCTTTCTCTGTGCAGCAGGTAGTTGGGCTGGGCCAGTGCGGCAAGGCCCAGGCCCAATGGAGATGATTTTGGATTCAGTCCATGGGGCTGGATGCGGCTTCCAGCAAGCAGAATACAGTTCAAACCACAGTGTGGAACCAAATCACGACCCACTAGCAGCACACTGCACATTTACACGTAAGGAAATTCTAATGCAGCTTCCAGCAAACAGAACACAATTCAAAGCACAGTGGGGAACCAAATCACGACCCACTATAAGCACGCAACACATTCACATGTAAGAAAATTCCACTGTACCAGGCAAAAGGCTCTCCGGTCACAATTACAGAGTCTCTGCACAATCCGGGAGTTCAGAGGTGGCTGGAAGTCCAGACAGGCCGATTGCATTCAGCAAATCTTCAGTCTTCTTCAGGTAGGAGCCTGGTCACAATTCATAGAAACATAGACTTTGATGGCAGATAAGGACCACTTGGCCCACCCAGTCTGCCCATTTCGCTACCTACTGGATAAGCTGCAGATTCTAGTTAACCAACAGCCTACTTCCTGCAACCCCCCACTATAATTGCCTTGTGTCTGTCCCATGCATGTTTGAATTCCCCCACTGTTTTAGACAACCTCCTCAGGAAGGCTGTTCCATGTATCCACCACTCTCTCCGTGAAAAAGAATGTCCTCACATTACCCTTGAGCCGTCCCCCCTCTATCTTTAAATTGTGCCCCCTTGTTCTTACACATCTCTTTTTCTGAAAGATGCTACCCTCCAGGACTTTGTTGATTCCCTTGAGGTACTTGAACGTTTCTATCATGTCCCCCCCATCCCTCCTTTCATCAAGGGTATACATATTGAGCTCTCTCAGTCTCTCTTCATACGGTTTCTGCTGCAGACCCTGCACCATTTTAGTAGCCCTCCTCTGGACTGCTTCCATCCTGTCTATGTCCTTGCGTAGATGAGGTCTCCAAAACTGCACACAGTACTCCAAATGGGGTCTCACCAACTGTCTGTACAGAGGGATAACCACTTCCCTTTTCCTACTTGTGATGCCCCTTCCTATGCATCCCAGTATCCCCCTGGCTCTCCTTACCGACTTTTCACATTGCTTACCCACCTTTAGGTCATCTGATAAGACTACCCCAGGTCCCTTTCCATTTTTTTTGTTGTTAGTACTTCCCCTGCTATTGTGTACTCTTCTCCTGGGTTTTTGTTTCCCAGGTGCATTACTTTGCACTTCTTTGTATTGAATCTAAGTTGCCATATGTCTGACCATTCCTTCAACCTTGCCAAGTCCCTTCTCATCTTTTCTACCCCCCCTCCATGTATCAACTCTGTTACAGATCTTTGTGTCATCTGCAAAGAGGCATACCTTTCCCTCCAGACCCTCTGCATTGTCACCTATAAAGATGTTAAAGAGGACTGGACCCAGTACTGAGCCCTGAGGTACTCCACTAGTAACCCCCATTTCTTTGGAATGTGTTCCATTCACTGTTACTTTCTGTGTCCTGTTGTGCAGCCAGTTTGCTACCCAGGCTACCACCCTGGGACCCACTCCCAGGCTGGCTAACTTGATTATTAATCTTTTGTGCGGGACTGTGTTAAATGCCTTGCTAAAGTCTAGGTAGGCCATATCCACAGTCCCTCCCTGGTCTATTACTTTGGTCACCCAGTCAAAGAAATCAATTAGATTCGTCTGACATGACCTTCCTGCTGTAAATCCATGCTGCTTTGGGTCCTGTGCCCTGCTGGCCTCTAGGTACTCAACAATTCTTTCTTTCAGAAGTGATTCCATCATTTTCCTACCACTGAGGTCAAACTTACAGGTCTGTAGTTTCCTGCTTCTGCCTTGCTCCCACTTTTGTGAAGGGAATCACATCTGCCCTCCTCCAGTCCTCAGGTACCACCCCATCCTGCCATGATCTGTTAAAAGCATGGTCAGTGGTGTCACTAGGTCCTCCCTTAGTTCTTTTAGGATTCTGCCCACAGGGGCTTGGTGGGGTCAAAACTTGTAGGAATTGTAGTTTTTGCATTTTGGCACCTAAAATAACCTGGAGGGGGAGCCCTTATTGTGACTGACAGACAGATCAGCTGGCTTCAGTGGCTCACTTCGCTCTCCAAGTTCGGATGCAGTCTGAAAAAGGCACAAGTTCCCTCTCAGGGACAGCAGGCAGGCAGGCATGCAGGCCAAAACTCAGGCCTTTCCACAGTTCTCCTGCGTGAATCTACACCCAGGCTGCTGCTTGAATCATTCAAGCTGTTATCTCTTCATTTCCCAACTCAGAACTGAAACTAGCTGCAAGCAGCTTGGGACTTTCCTTAAGATCCAAAAGGTTCGGTTGGCTGATCTGTCTGTCAGTCACAACAAGGGCTCCCCCTCCAGGTTATTTTAGGCGCCAAAATGCAAAAACTACAATTCCTACAAGTTTTGACCCCACCAAGCCCCTGTAGGCAGGCTCCATTTTAGAGTCCCAACAGTACTGATTGGCCCATTCTGACAGCCCCAGGCCAAGTTAGTGGAGATAAACAGAACAGTCCTAAATGCAAAGAAGGCAGATTAGAACAAACTGCAATATTATTACTACTCTAACAAATCATCAGCAAACAAGCACATCTTCTAACAGAGCTCCCATTTAGATTAATTAAGACTGCAATCCAGGCAGCTCTTAAAGAGACAGTACACAGAGGCTATATAGGCACTCTCTGGCAATACATTTAATCTGCTAAAACGCAGAACACCAGCCTAGCAGTGAGCATTTAGGCAAGTTCAAGGAAGACTTTTTCAGGAACCCCCATTTGTAGTGGGGTTACATTCCTATGATCTGCCTTGATCAACATGGCTCAGTTGGTAGCACATTCACCTCTGGACCAGAAGGTCATGGGTTCTCGTCCCACACCGGGATTGGACTTGCACTTAAAAATCACTGGCCTCCGAGTGCAGTATTGGGGGGTGCTGTACTGCTGGGGTGTGCTGTTCTTCAGATGAGACGTTAAACTGAGGTCCCTTCTGCCAATCCTGGTGTTGTCCTGGTGGGTGTCCAGGTGGAAGTAAAAGAACCCAGGGCACTCTTCGCAAAGAGTAGGGAACATTCCCGGGTGTCCTGGCCAACATTCCCCTTCCTATAAACCGGTTCATGCAATTATCCAGGCTGTGTGTGGGTGATGATGTGTGATATGGCTGCCACCATACATTCAGTCACTTCACTACCAGTCTAGCATTGCTTGTAAAGCGCTTTGGATGTATGAAAAGTGCTATATAAATGCTGATTCTTCTTCTTCTTCTTCTTGGCTATGAATTCCAGCTGGTGCCTGTCCTTCCTTAGGTGAGGACTCCAGAACTGAGTACAGTATTCCAGATACTGCCTCACCAGTGATCCACTGTGGAGTCAGCAACGGTGTGACGCAGTAACTTGCAGTAAATGACACGTCACAAAATACTGCAGTAAAAAAAGAGCTTAAAGAGCTGCCGACACAACAGCTATTACTCAACCGGGTCTGTGTCAGAATGGCATTTTATTTTGTTAGGAGAATGTCCTTTTTTGTGTTAAATTAAGGTAAATTCCTTTTTTTCATGGTTTTACTCCTGCCACTGTGATGCATGCTCCCACTCTGTAGTAACGCTGCCACTTCCAAGCTGAAGATATGCTGACATCAAGAGGGGAATCTGTGTGTCGGTATGGACTGGTAGCCTGAAGAGCACTAACGGAGTTCTCGGCAGGAGTATGCATTGAATCACACTATATCTCAATTCTCTTACGAAAAGTGTAGTCGTTCAAAATACCCCTTAGAATTTGCACAGTTATAGTACTTTTATAACCTGAATATTGGGGTTCTGTATACTACACTCTTTAATATATAGTATTTAGCAACCATGCATGGGAATCATTTTGCGAAAAATGTGACACTGCATCTTAATGGTGGTGCTTTATGTAGCATGTTACAACTGTTTATTGCATTAGTTTATTTTAAGAATATATGCAGTACTCCCCTGACCCCCCCCAACATTTCAGTCGAACCTAGAAGCAAGCATTGGCTTAGTGCATGTTCCCCGTTACAAGTTTCATACAAACATATGAACATATGAAGAAGCCAGCAGATTTAGGCCTTTTGGTCTATCTAGTCTGCTCATTGTACAGGGTTCACAGCTCAGGCTGTTGTCCCTGCCCCCCCCCAACTTCCCATTCCTCCCCCCTTCAAAAACTTTTATCTTCCCCCTATATCTATCTGGCATGGGGTCATAACCGATCATGATGCTATGCCGCATGGCAAAATCACACTGCCAATACAGCGCAATTCTTGCCATGCGGCATATCTCTTTTTTCTGCACCCCCGAACCTCCCCAATAAAGATTCTCAACTCTGGGGGGAGGTTCAACTTGGGGGAGCACACAAGTACAAAAAAAATAAACATTTCTGGACCGTGAAACAAACTCGGTCCCAGACGCAGCGCCTGGATTCCTGCTGCTGTGGCTCAGTCCTGCAGATGCTCGACAGAACCCACTCCCAGCAGAGGTCTTATCCTCTGCCTGGGAAAGCGCTAATGGTGCAATACCGTGTACAGGCGCTTGCATACTACGCTATTTTGGGTTCGGCATGATGTTGTACGCTATTAAGCATGCAACATTATGACCCAGTAGGTATCTATCCCAGCCTCTCTTGAAGATGCTCACTGTCCTCGACTGGATCACATCTTCTAGCAGCGCATTCTATTTGCTCACCACGCTTTCTGTGAAGAAGTGTCTTCTAACCTCCCTCTTAAACACCCCCACCCTTCAACTTTTAAGTTGTGCCCTGTTGTAGTTTTGCTGCAGCTTAGCCTGAAGAGACCCTCCCTGTTCACCTTATTAATCCCTTTCAAGTACTTGAAGGTCTCAAACATGTCTCCCCTCTCCTTCCTGTCCTCTAGGGAACATGTTTAGGGCCCTCAGTCTCTTCTTGTATGATTTACGCTGCTACCTTATAATCACCTTCACAGCCTCCTCTGGAGCATCTTCATCAAGTTGATGTCCTTTTTACGGTGAGGGCTTCAGAACTGCACTGAATACTCCAGATGCGGTCTCCCCACTGGCCTATACAGGGGCAATACCACCTCCTGTCACCTACTGCTGATCCCCCTGGCCATGCACCCCAGCATCCTATTTGCCTTTGCCACTGCCTTCTTGCACTGCATAGAATGTTTCAGATCACTAGTTATCATCACTCTCAGATCCTTCCCTTCCTCTGTGGGAGATACCTGGACCCCTCCCAGGTAGTACTCTGTCCTAGGGTTTTGGGCTCCAATGTACATAATCTTACACTTCTGGGCATTGAAGCTCAGTTGCCAGATCCTGGACCACTTTTCAAATCTTCTTAGGTCCTCTTTAAGGTCCTGTATCCCCTTGACTGAGTCGACCCTCCCACAGAGCTTGGTGTCATCCACGAACAGACACATTTTGCCCTTGGTGCCATCCCCAATATCATTAATGAAGACATTGAATAGCACTGGCCCTAGCACCGAGCCCTGTTGAACGCTACTTGTGATCACCCTTGTGCTAGACAGCTCTCTCCCCACCATCAACTTTTGGGTCCTGTTGCCTAGCCAGTTTTCCACCCATCTAACCATCTTCTGTCCTACTCCAAGGTCCGCCAACTTCCTGATCAGCCTCCTGTGGGGTTCAGAGTCAAAGGCCTTGCTGAAATTCAAGTACAGGATGTCCACTGCTTGGCCCCTGTCCACTGTTTTGGTTACCCAGTCAAAGAAGTTGATCAGATTCATTTAACATGACTTCCCTCCCATAAATCCATGCTGCCTTACATTCTAGAGACCATGTTACTCAAGATGCTTTATCAGTCATTCCTTCAGTATGGTCTCCTTAAGTTTGTAGGATCATTCTGGGGCTGCTGTTGTGGAGGGGCACCACATATGCCATTCTCCAGTCCTGCAGTACCATGTCCAACTCCAGTGAAGAACTGAACAGGTCCACCAGTGGATCCCCAAGCTCCCCTGCCAGTTCCCTCAGCACCCTAGGGTGCACTCCATCTGGGCCTGGTGATTTTTATTTCCTCAATGCTAGCAGCCCTTTCTTCACTCTTTCCTCTTATGTTGCCCCATCTTTCCTCCTCCCCCTTTCTGGTCCCCTTCTTCCCTGTCAGCACTGGTCCATCTTTCTCCTTGGTGAAGACAGAGCAGAACTATTTGTTCATTAGCTCTGCCTTTTCCCTATTTCTTCTACCCACCCATCTCCTTGTCTTAGTCTAACTATCCCATCTTTCCTGTCCCTTTTCTTGTCTATGTAGTGGATGAAAGCCTTCTCCCCCTTCTTAATAACCTCTGCTAACTGCAGTTCCTTCTGTGTCTTGGCTCTCCGAACTACCTTTCCTGCCTCCCTCACCAGCCCTAGGTATTTTTTTTCCTGTCCTCCTCTCTCTTGGTCTTCTTGAATTTCCTATAGGCCAGCCTCTTATTCCTCGCTGTCTGGGTTACCTCAGAGCTGTACCAGCCCTGTGCTTTGACCTTTGAGTTCTTCCTCTTGTAGCTAGCAAAAAAAAATGGAGAATAATGCCTGTGCAGGTGTGTGTCATGAGTATGTTTCACACACCTGAGGTGTGTGATAATCCATAAATCCCGAGAACTTGGCTCTTGGGGCTTATGAGATAATCACACACCAAGGGTGTGTGAAAAATCCTCCTAACACACAACTTGCACAGTCATTACTTTTATAATTACTGTTGTAAGGGAGTGAATGCCAAAGGTACTCTAGCAGTTCACATAGACACACACAGACACAGACACACACACACACACACACACACACACACACTTTCTGTCTGTTTCAGACTCTTTTTTTTTTCCTTTTATGTTTGCTTGCGCGCATGCACAAGAAACATTATGTGGCAGCTTATGAGAGAAGCGGGTTGTGGAGGTGCAGCAGTGTGGCGGCCAATGCCAGCACTGCATTTGTGGGCTTGGCAGTGTGCACCCAGTGCAGGCCCAGTGTCCTGATGACACCGCTTCTGCAGAAGTACCACCAACTTGAAACGATTTGGCCGCTACAATAAGGGGATGCCTCGTCATTGCAGCATCAGCAATTCCGCTGCAATGAGGGAGTAACCCGTCACTGCAGGGTGGTACCTCGCCTGGTGTAACAGTACCAGGAAGTTTACATGGTGGCTCTATGTGGCCGCCTCAGAGCCGACGGGGGTGCCCAATCCCCCTGTCGGCATGCCCCAGACCCCCTTCATTTGCTGATGGGGAGCCCACTCCATCGGCAAAATGTTCCCACCCTTGATTTTTGCTGTGTACCCAATCCCCCTCGGCATCATGCGCCCCCCACCTGTTTCTGTGCCGATGGGGGGGGGCCCATTCCCCATCAGCTTCGGTCCCCCTCCCCACAAATACAGGTGGTACACTGGGAGCCCACCCCAGTGTACCAAACAACACCTGCTAAAGAAGAAAACTGACCCGCGTTGTCTTTTTTTTTAACCTGTAAAACAAGAAAACGGCCCCTCGCAGTCTCTCCTTTCTCCTCCCCCAACCCGCGCATCTCTGTGCACCCTGCCTCTCCACACCCCCCTCACCCCATACTTATGTCTGGAGCACAGCATGACAATCTTTGGTGGACCGGGAACATGTCTGCACTCTTCAAAGCTGACAACGAACTGAAGAAATGCCGGTAAGCTGTATAATGGCATAAACAGGGTTTTTTTCAACTTTGGTGCATATCTCGGGCATTTTTGGGAATTTTGGCACCAAATGTTCAACATAGGGTTATTGGAATGCCACCTCATGAATTCAGTCACTGTCATGATAAAGAGTTGGTTCGAAGGTGATTCCACGTAGTGACCGCGGAAATCACCTTTCGACTGATTAATGAAATGACAGTGCCACTGTTCATGAGGTGGGCTTTAAAAAGCCTATGTTGCAAATTCGTGGAAAGATAAAAAATGACTGTTTTATTTAGCATGCGCTATGAAAGACGTCAGAATTTCCATGAATTTGTAATATTTTCACTCCAGATTTTCAACATTGGCATTTGTCCATACCTCCTTATGAACAGTACAGCTGTCATTTTATACGTCCTGGCCAAAATGTGTTTTCACACTTCCGGCGCAGAATAGCACGGTCGCTGTGGGAAATCAGTTTTAGGGACAGATTAAGAAAATGACAGTGACACTGTTCATGAGCAGAGGTCCTAAAATACCTATGTTTAAAATCTGGTGACAAAAATCCATAAAGTGACTGTGTTACAAGCATGTGTTGCGCAGTTTCCACGCACCATTGTAACTTCGAAAATTTGCAATATTTTCATGCCAGATTTTTAACACTGGCATTTTTTCACATCTCCTTATGAACAGTACAGCTGTCATTTTTCACATCCTGGCCGGAATGTGTTTTCGCACTTCCAGTGCAGAATAGTGCGGTTGCAGTAGGAAATCAGTGTTTGGGACAGATTAACAACAAGTGAGTGAGAGAGGGGGAGTGAACGAGCTCAATGGAGCTCTGTCAGGACTGCTGTGAATTTCTTTGTGGGCAGAAAAAGGTTCCAATGCAGGCAGGAGCCCAGTACAAAAGGGCAGTCTGCAGTGCCATGAGAAACAGAACGAGAGAGTGAAAGAGGGGGAGTGAGCGAGCTCAATGGAGCTCTGTCAGGACTGCTGTGGATTTCTTTGTGGGCAGAAAAAGGCACCAATGCAAGCAGGAGCCCAGTACAAAAGGGCAGCTTGCAGCACTGGGAGAAACAGAACGAGTGAATAAGAGAGGGAGAGTGAGCGAGCTCAACGGAGCTCTGTCAGGACTGCTCTGGATTTCTTTGTGGGCAGAAAAAGGCGCCAATGCAGGTAAGAGCCCAGTACAAAAGGGCAGCCTGCAGCACTAGGAGAAACAGAATGAGCGAGTGAGAGAGGGGGAGTGAGCGAGCTCAATGACGCTCTGTCAGGACTGCTGCGGATTTCTTTGTGGGTGGAAAAAGGCACTAATGCAGGCAGGAGCCCAGTACAAAAGGGCAGCCTGCAGCACTGGGAGAAACAGAACAAGCGAGTGAGAGAAGGGGAGTGAGCAAACTCAATGGAACTCTGTCAGGACTGCTGCGGATTTCTTTGTGGGCAGAAAAAGGCACCAATGCAGGCAGGAGCCCAGTAGAAAAGGGCAGCTTGCAGGGCCGGGAAAAACAGAATGAGTGAGTGAGAGAGGGGGAGTAAGCGAGCTCAGCGGAGCTCTGTCAGGACTTCTGCAGATTTCTTTGTGGGCAGAAAAAGCGCCAACACAGGCAGGAGCCCAGTACAAAAGGGAAGCCTGCAGCACCAGGAGAAACAGAACAGCGAGTGAGAGGGGGTAGGCGAGCTCAGGGAGCTCTGTCAGGACTACTGCAGATTTCTTTGTGGGCAGAAAAAGCGCTAACGCAGGCAGGAGCCCAATACAAAAGGGCAGCCTGCAGCGCCGGGAAAAACAGAATGAGCGAGTGAGAGGGGGAGTGAGTGAGTGAGCTCAACAGAGCTCTGTCGGGACTTTAGAGTTGCCCACCCAACTGCCCAGGGTCCTGTGTGGTCCTGTATTACAGCAGGGTCTCTGGGGTGGAGACAAAGCAATGACTGGATACTTTTACAATTGCTGTAATAATACAGATTTAGTTGTTCTGTTTATTTCTCTAACTGAGCTAAGCACTGAGCTATACTGTTAGGATTGCTGTAATAATACATATTTATTTGTTCTGTTTATGTCTCTAACTGAACTGAGTAATACTTGGAGTGCAATACGATTTCTAACTGGGCTAAGTGAAACTATATGAGTGCTGAGAACAAAAAGTATGGTAGCCGAGGGGTGAAAAATGGACAAGGAGGCTTTAGGATTGATACAATGATACAGTATCTAACGGATGAGATTTGAGACTGAATTAACCCAGTCTGCAAGGAGGCAGTAGGGGGACTAGTGTGGGGGGAAACAGGAATTTGAGTTAATAGGGCCCTAACAGTTGTAGTAGGGTACAGAAACCGGGAGTAAGATCCCATAACATAAGATGGGGGCCAAAATGGGGCAGGTGCTGTGTGTCAATAGGGCAGGCATCTTTGGAAGGGTGGTGGGGTGTACAGGGTGTGGGTCCGCAATGATCCTGGACTGGGCTTGGAGGATGGGGGGGTGTATGCTCTGTAAACAGTTGGCTAGTTTGAGGGAGGACCTGTGGAGGTTAGGGAGGAGTCTTAGTGGCAGGGCAGATGAGTATGGTAGGCATCCTGGCTGGGGGGGACGGGAGAAGAACAACTAGGGACTGAAACTGACCCCAGTATCAGAGACACTTGCAGAAAAGAGAGGAGAAGGGAGGGGGTGCCCACGGTCAGGGAGGGGCCTCCTGATGGGGAAGGAAGAGACCATGAGGAGTACCAGGGGAGAGAGAGCAGATGGCTGCGGGTAGGGAGGGACCGGGTGGGCACAGAGGGGAACAAGTAGGAGGGAGGAACCAATGGGAGAAGAGATATAGGAGGGGTATCGACTAGGAATAGATTTGAGCCTGCTATGGGAAAGGGGAGCAGGAACATACTGAAGGGGAGGACAAGGGCATGAGAGGGATGGCAAGAGGTAGGGAAGAGATAGCAAGGACAAAAGGTTAGAAGGGGGCTAGTAAGGAAGGAGGGGTGACTGGAGGAGGAAGGCTATGGGAGGCGGAAGGATGGGAGGGCATCACTATCAGGGTCGAAGGGAATGGGGGCTCTAAATCGACAACAGTGGGGATAGGAGAGGGGTTGGAAATCAGCAGGGGAGGATTGGAGGTCGACATGGGAAGCCCAGTAGGAAGTAGTCAAGCTGGGAAAGGGTCCAAGGGGAATGGGAGGAATAAAGCAGAGAAAAGGGGTGAGGCAGAAATAGGGGTGCAGATACAGAAGCCACAGAGGGTGTAGCTGGTGGGGGTAAGGGCAGGGAAGAGCGATACTGGGGTGGTGGAAGGGGCATTCGAAGGAAAGGGGTAAGGGACAGGAGGGGTACTGTCCTGGGGATTCTATACTGAAAGGTGTGAGATGGGGCAGAAGGGGAAAGCGCACAGCTGTACTTGGGCTGAAGCTATCTCTGGGTTGACTGCAGGAGGGGCAGGCACTGCTCAAATGTGCAGTGAGGGAGGAAGAAACCTCATTTACTGTTGCATGTGGGTACAAATGACTTGGCAGAGGAGACTGTGGAAGTACGTGAGGGGGAGGTTCTAGGAATTGGGCAGGCAGTGTGAGAGTGTGGGGGAGTCGGTGGCTTTCTCGGAGGTACTCCCGGTACCATGTGCAAGCATGGGGAGGAAGGGTAGGATTGAGGACTTCAACGAGTGGCTGAGGGATTGGTGCCACACCAGAAATTATGGGTTAGTGACTAACTGGGGTAGGGTCTGGGGGAATAGTGACTTGTACACGGTGGACAGGCCACACTTGAGCAGGGAGGGGATGGGAGTATTAAAGGTGGGATTAGAGGGGTATATCTCTACTAAGGTGGATTTAAACTAGTGGGGGGGGGGCCCAAAAGACTGAGGTTGGTAGAAAGGTCCAGACAGGGGAGCCTAATGAGCTAACTCCCCTAGATATAGGTAAAGGCAGAGGCATAGTAACCCTGGGAGGGGGCGGACAGAGTGGTCTGAGTGTATTACAGAAGGCACCACCACCCGATAAGAATAACGAGGAGAAAGGGTGTGGGCTACTGGGAGGTGGGACACAGGCCAAGGAGAAGAGTGAGGAGAAGGAGGGGTACGGGTGGAAGGTGGTCTCTCTCAACGCAAGAAGCCTGGGGAACAAAATTGCAGAGCTTCAGGTGCTCCTTTCAGAGGGGAAGGTGGACACTGCTGCAGTGACAGAGACTTGGGCCACGGAGTACCATGACTGGGACTTAGCAATCCCGGGATACAGGATATACGGCAGGGACCGGGGGGTTGGAAGGGGATCAAATGCATAGCGGATGAGGGAGACGAGGAGAGGACAGAGGCGCTTTGGGTGCAACTCTTGTACTCCAAGTGCAGAAAGCTGATGCGGGGAGTGGTGTACAGACCACCAGCCTGATCCGGGGAACTGGATGGGGAGTTGGCAGAGCAGATAAGGAGGGGAGTGTGGTGATAGTGGGGGATTTTAACCTACTAGGGGTTGACTGGTGCACCCCGGCCACTTGCAGTACCAGGGAGCAGGTGCTCATTGATGCTTTCCAGGACAGCCTTCTGATGCAATTGGTAAGTGGGCCTACAAGGCTTGGTAGTACTCTTAACCTAGTACTGGCAAATGGGGACGCGGTGAGGGAGGTAAGGGTGGAAGACCCATTATCAAGTAGCGGCCACAAACAGTGTGGCTCATTTTCGCACTGGGCAGGGAGACAGGAGGCACAGGCACTAAGGTGGTGGACTTTAGTAGGGTGGACTTTGGGAGGATGGGAGCAATACTGTGAGGGAGACTTCAGGATATAAAGCCGGGGATGGATGCAGAACAAAAGTGGGGAGTCATAAAGACTGGGCTAACAGAGGCCACAGTAGCCTGCACCAGGGCCAGGAGTAAGAAGAGCAGAGCCAAGAAACCATGCTGGCTAAACAAGGAAGTGCTACAAGGGGTGAGGGCATAGAGGGCTACATACCGGAAGTACAGGAGAACAGGGAAGGGAGAGGATAAGGAGGCTTATGGGAGTTGGGAAAGGGAGCTGCCCAGGAGGGTGAAAAAACCTAAGGCCTCTAGGGAATTAAGGTTAGCACAGGGCATAAAGGGAGGGGGGAAAAGGACTTTTTAAGGTATGTCAGGGAAAAGAGGAAGTGCAAGGAACATATTGTAAGCATAAAGCGGGGAGTGGATTGGGTGGCAAAGGGGAGGAGCAAGCTGAAATTTTAAATAAGTACTTCTGCTCCGTTTTCACTAAGAAGAGGGATGGTCCACTACCAGCATGGGCTTGGGGGTGGGGAAAGGGGGGAGGAGGTGACGGACAAAGTGATCACAGGGACTAGGTTGCTAGAGGGGCTAAGAGCAGTAAGGGTGGACAAGGCACCAGGTCCCGATGGCATCCACCACAGGGTGCTGAGGGAGATGGCGGAGCTGTTGGCTGAGCCACTGGCAGATCTGTTCAACACCTCCCAGGAAATGGGGTGTGTGCCTTATGAAACCCCGCTGCAAATGGGGGTTCCCAAAAGTTGCCTCGGAGCTTGCCTAAATACCCCTAGCCTGGATGGTGTTCGGCATTTAAGCTGTTTATTTGTGAGTGCTTTTAGAGCCTCTGGTAATGTCTCTTTAAGAGCTGTCTGCTTGCAGGCAGGATTAGTACATGGGGGGACTGTGTGGTTCCCTGCTTGTGTCCCGCTCAAGTTGCTGACAAGTCGCTCCATTCTGCCGTCGCTAAGTGGGCAGAGTGAGCACTTTTCAAAGGTGTAATTGTTTGCTAGAGCTCAGTTAGAGTGTTAGTGGAAATGTAATTTGTCTAACCTGCCTTTCTTGCAGCTGGGACTTTGTGTGCTTTGCCCCTCCATTTTGGATCTGAACTGCAAAATAGATCCAATCAGGTAGAGGGGCACCTAAAATGGAGTTTAAGCCGACCAACCAGGATCAGGACTCTCTTGGGAGGCGGCTGGCTGGCCATAAGTTTTATAGCCAGTAATTCTGGGAAGTGAAGTTCTGGACTGTGGTGCCTTTTTGCACCAATGGGGGAGTTTCAAGTGATTGGCAACTGAAGCCCACCAATTGGACTGGGTGGCACCCGACTTTAATTCCCTGCCTGGTGTCTGGGAAGGCAGATTCGTTGTGACTGCGACTGGGGAAGTGCGTGTGGAGGCCTAAAGTCAGGCGGCGCGTTTGCCATGGTGATTCGGACTAACTCCGCTGTTACTGAGAAAAGGAGAGGCTGAATAGCCAAGAACCAGGCTCACCCTGTAGAAGACTGGAGAAGAAACTGCTTCATTGCGCTCCGTCTGTCAGGAAAGTGAAGCTGCATCGCGAACTCCCGGGTTGGCAGTAAGTGCGATCGGGACCTGAGAGCAGCTGCCTGGTATAGTAAATTCTTTTACATATAAATGTGTGAGGTGTATTCTGCTTGCAGAACCTTGTTCCCCTGCTGTGCGAAGGGCATCCAGAAATCCACGCCACCCTCGGGGACAGCATCCAACATTAAGTTAGTGAGTGCAAATCAGGGTAGCACCCTGCCATTTGTCTGTCTAAATTGCAAGTGTTTCATCTGATTTCTTTTCTGCTTTTCTTCATGAACTGAGCAAACCAGCTCTGGATTACAATTGGATATTGTACAAGTGTTTTTCCATCACAGGGCCCCAACCAGCTGCACCGATCCTGGCTAGCCCCCACCATCCTGGGTACCCAGTAAGAGTGACATTAGGGACTCTGAATACATGCACAGTACAGTGATTATTGATGTGGCTAACCTAATTAACCTGATTCCTCCGTGTCCTTGTTATATCCCCCTAAATAAATCAGATCTGTTTGTTTCAGCAAAGTTACACTGTCCAAGGTATTCGTTTATGTTAAAGTATTGTACTGTGGCTTTTGCACTGTATCATCTTGTTTTACGGGGGTCCCCAGAGTCCAGTCGACAGAGCCAGTCCTGGGGGTAAGTGTACGTTGTGAAGATATTCCTGATGCATTGTGTGGGTCACTAGTGGGAAGAAAGGGGGTTTCAGTGTCCCAGAGGGCTGTGACCAAGTTAGTTTAACTACTGCAAACCATGACCTCTGGGTGGAGGCACCCGCCATTGGACCTAGGCCCCTCAACCTGTTAGCAGTTATGCAGGCAGGGGTAGTAGCCATGGGACAGCGCCACCTGGGGGTTACACTTAGGACTGGAGGGTGGCCCATGTGGTGCCCATACACAAGAGTGGGCCTAGAGAGGAGCCAGGAAATTATTGGATGGTCAGTCTCATGTCCACAGTGGGTAAGCTTATGGTGGTGGTACTGAAGCAGAGGCTGGTGGCATTCGTAGAGAGTAATGGCCTCCAAGATGGGTGGCAAGACGGGTTCGTCTCAGGGAGGTCTTGTCAAACCAGCCTAATAGAGTATTATGACTGGGTGACAAGGGAGTTGGACAGGGGCCATGCGGTACATGTCCTGTACTTGGACTTCAGTAAGGCCTTCAATACAGTGCCTCATAGGAGATGGGGCTAAGGTGACAGCAGTGGGGGTGGGAAAAAAGCTGACTAAATGGATACAGACCTGGTTACAGGGGAGGGTGCAGAGGGTGGTGGTGGTGGGGGAGCTCTAGGCACCTAGAGCAGTGACAAGCAAGGTGCTGCAAGGGTCAGTGCTGGGCCTGGTGCTATTTGGGCTGTTTATCTCCAATATAGCACACAGAGTGGGGAGCTGGGTTAGTCTGTTCGCAGATGATACCAAATTGGGGGCAGTGATGGACAAAGAGGACGGATGGGAAAAACTGCAGGGGGACCTAACCAAACTAGAGACATGGTTGGTGGAGTGGCAGCTAGGATTCAATGCAAACAAGTGTAAGGTGATGCACTTCGGGCCTAAGAACCAGAAGAGGGACTATTGGTTGGGGGGGGTGAGGTTGGGGATCACAGAGGAGGAGAAGGACCTAGGGGTGTTGTAACTGGGAGCATGAACAACTCAGCCCAGTGTAGGAGAGCAGCAGTGAAGGCAAACAGGATGCTGGGCTGCATCGCAAGGGGGTTCTCATCCAGACACAGGGATGTGATCCTATCTCTCTACAGATCATTGGTCAGACCGCACCTGGAGTACTTTGTGCAATACTGGAGGCCATAACTGAGGAGAGATATAAAGTTATTGGGGGGGGGGTGCAAAGGAGGGCAACAAAAATGTTAAAGGGGATGGAAGGAAAGGAATATGAAGTTAGGCTGAATGAGCTGAATAAGTACACACTGGAGGAGAGAGAGAGGAGGGGGGAATATGATTCAAGCGTTTAAATACCTGAGGGTTGTAAATAAACCTAGCACCGAGAGGGTGGTTAAACTGAGGAGTGGAAGAGAGACGAGGGGGCATAGACTAAGGTTGGAAGGGGGGAGTTTTAAGAGGGAAATGAGGAGGCACTATTTCTCTGGGAGGGTGGTGCCTAGTTGGAATGCACTTCCAGAGGCGGTGGCAACATGTAGGACAGTCAACAGCTTTAAGAAGGACTGGGATAACACAAGAGGAAGAGTCAGGGGGGCAGGGGTTGGGACAAGCGGGGAAGGAACTGAGGGGGAGGAGACTGGGGCAGCTGCAATCTAGGGTGCTAGCTGCACACTCAGGCAGATTTAGATAGACCAACTGGTCTGTTCCGCTGGCAGATTTGTATGTTCGTATGTATGTTCATATGTAAAATCACAGTGACTCTTCATGAGCAGAGGTCCTAAAATGCCTATGTTGAAAATTTGGTGACAAACGTCCATAAAATAACTGTGTTACAAGCGTGCATTGTGCAGTTTCCACGCACCCTCATAACTTCGCAAATTTGTAGTACTTTCACTCCAAATTTCCAACATTGGCATTTTTTAGACCTCCTTATGAACAGAAGTCATTTTTTACGTCCTGCCCGAAATATGCATTTACACATCTTTTTTTTTTTCCAATTGTTTAACCAGGTGAGACACACTACGCTGAAAGCTTGTTTACAGGTGCAACCTGGGAGCACAGGGAAGTTAAGTGACTTGTTAAGGGTCACAAAGTATGCAAGTGTTGGCTGTGAGATTCAAGCCCAGGTCTCCAGATTTGCATCTCGGAGTCTTAAACCACTGCGCTATACTGCCTCCCTAATAGCGCGGTTGCTGTGGGAAATCAATGTTTGGGACAGATTAAGAAAATCATACTGACAGTGTTCATGAGCAGAGGTCACAACATGGCAGTGTTGAAAATTTGGTGAAATAATTCCACTAAATGACTGTGTTATGCGCATGCGTTATGCAGTTTCCACGTACTCTCGGAAGTTCTAGCATTTTTAATACTTTCACTACCGATTTTCAACATTGCCATCTCTTCACACCTCCCTATGAATGGTGCAGCTGTCATTCTTCACATCCTGCCAAATCGGTGTTTTCGTACATCTGGTGCAAAATGGCATGGTCACTGTGGGAACTCAAAGTTCGGGACACATTGACAAACTCACAGTGCCACTGTTCATGAGAAGAGGTCCAAATGCTTTCATGAGGTGGGGGTCACAAAAAGGCCATATTGAAAATTTTTAGTGCAAATACCAACAAACACCCTGGGCATTGGGGTTTCTAACCATAACGTCCCACCCTGTACAGACTGACAGGCATCAGGGGTGTGCCTTTGGATTGCTGACTGTAATGCTCATGCGTTCCACCCCACCCACCCCCACCCTGCAGCCAGTGACAGGCATCAAGGTGTGCCTTGACTCGTTGGCCCCAGGGTTCACTCCATTCTCCTATATTGCACCCATTTCAGTGTATGTCCTTATGGAGTGGGGTGACTGTAAAGCTGAACACCCCAAGGCACACCTCAACACTTGGTGTCTGCAGGATAGGGTGAGGTGAAATGGCATGAATGTTATGGGTGACAACCCAAATGTATACCCCAATGCCTGTCCGTCTCTTCAGGTTGGAGGTGGGGTTTGCTTGAAGTTCAATACTTCACTGCCATTCCTACACTGCATCTGTCTAACTCCTGCATTTCCAATGCTAATACCAGCAAACAAACATTTGGCATTGACAAATGCTTGTTTGTTTAGTTGTACTGTGGAATTGGCATGGGAACTGCAATCAGTAGACAGTTAACCACGCTGCATTTCTGATCAGTACCGCTGTTTGCCAAAGCCGTGACCGAAGCCTACCACCAGCTGGATCAACCTGATATATTTTTGTATTGTAAAGGCAGGATCAACCACATAAATACTCAAAAAAATTGATGTTACCTGAAAGGAGAGTGAGAGGCAACAATCACTGCAGTTCCTTCAAAATGGAAAAATGGAGCCGCCATGTTTCTTTAGGTGTTTGACCTGCCCACACAGAGTCTACGAGCCAATGAGGTGGCATGCTAGAGATGAGTGACACAAAACGCTCTAATAACCAGGTGTACTGGTTATTATGGCATTTGAAACACTGGTTGACTCCGTGCATTAAAGGGAGTCACCAGTAATTATAAATAAATAAAATTTACATTTATTTAAATTTAAAAAATAAATAGAATCTCAAAATAAATAAATAACTAGTAACTGTAACCCTGCAGGGCTCCCAGACAAGTTAGACACTTTTCCCCATAAATCTGGGATGATTGCCCTTTAAATTAGCTTACAATATTTCCTATGATATCTCACTTGCCTTGTTTGCATTGTATAAGCAATGCAAGGCTATGGGAACAATGTCCCTTTGAGCAGCTTCTTTGCCCTGTAAGGTATAGGTATCTCAGGTAAACACACCTGTCACTAATGCCCTGGTTGATAGTACAGCCAAAAAGAAGGTGCTTTGGTGGTTGATTAGTTTTATCACTTGACCCTAACAACCTCTCCTACCAAACTGTACTTGTAAGTATAACCCCCCCAACAAAAACGTTATCTTTACCCACCGCCATGAACAACACTCATGTTTGTTTGCATGCATTGCAAGGCTTTTCTTAGATTCAACAAGGAGTAGAGTTACCAATCAGGTTACATCTTTCAGAGATCTTTTGTCTCTCAGTAGGCTTTGTCACCAGTATGTGTCCCAAACCTGGTGGCATCCCCTTCCCCCTTGTCTAGGACTATTGAATCAGCTGCCTTTCCTCTCCCAGTATACTGTGTTTCCAGTATACCCCAGAGCTGTGTCACCAGTATACCCCAGATCCAGGGGAAAGCCCAGTCCCCATCCATTTGTCTATCCCTGGACAATCAATAGTCCATCCTCTGCCAGTATACCTTCAGACCAGTATATCCCAAACTGTCTGAGAGCCCCCTCTGGTCTATATATCTATCTCTGGACTGTCAGAAGGTGTCCTTTTTACTTATGCAGGGACTGTTAAGGAATGGGAGCATTTTAAACTAACTGAAATTTTGGGTGGGACGTGGACGTTAAATCCCCAACCCCTCCCTCGAGTCTCCACTGGTCCAAGTTTGGAAACTGACATAATGCCCCGTTGTGGTTTTGAGAAATGTAAAGGTCCAGTTGACTTGGGGATACACTGCAGAACAATATCATTTCCTCTGAGCACTCACGGGTCCAGCAAGGTAGAGAACTAGACAGCGTCTTATTGCTACATCCAGTTGCAATTGCTACCACTAACTAGTCCTAACTAGTAGTTCTGCACTTCCCCAGGTCCCTCACCCTTCTTCTTACTCTTCTCACTCCTCCTGCTCCTCACCTCACTCGCCTCCGTCTCCCACCATGCCCTCCACCTGTGCTCCTGGTACCCAATATCCTCCCCTCCTCAGCACACCTCATTTGTCTTACTGTTTGCCCTTCATCCGTCTTTCTCTCCTCCTGCTGCTGCCTTGTTCTCTCCCCCACCCATTGCATCCTCTCCACCTTCACACACTATCTGCTCATCCCCTCTCACCATGACCTGGCCTCGTAAGTATACTATTTTCTCCCCCCCCCCTCGACTGTCCCTGCCTAGCTTGCCTCCCATCTTGCCTAATCCCTGGCCACTCCTTTCTCCCATTGTCCTGTTTCTCCATCTACACTTCACCCTTTCTTCCTCCACCCTACTACGCCCTGCTCTGTAGCCACCCTTACAACCTGTTCACTCGGCCACCCCTTACCCCCTAAGGTTCTATCTCTCCTTTCTTCCTCCTTATCTAAAACCGTTGAGACAAGACCTTATGGGCTACACCTCCCCTGCCTTAAAATGATTTATAAAATGGGCATGAAAAAATAAGGTCAGTGATTGGCTAGAAAACCAGTGTAATATCTGTATTACACCTAGAATAAAAAAAGTACAGGCAAAGAAATCAATGCCCCTAAATGGAATGTTCAAGGCTAGGCTTGGAATGTTCATTTTTTAAAAGCCACCATTGTTTTTGGTCTCGGTAAGTGAGGGAGTGAATGTCTTGCTCACAATCCCGCTCCCAACCCGCCAGAAAGCCAGACCAGAACAATATTCTATCTAATTCCTGCCCCTCTGTCTGTGGGATGTGAACCCCAACAGCAGTACAGAGAAGCGCAGAAGATGCCCTGTGTAGCAAATGTGAAGGAATGTATCCGTACAAACAGCAGTCCGACACAAATCCGGGGTTGAAATCGCTTAGGGGCATAACTTTGTTCAAACACTAACTTCTACCTAACTGCGAGAAATTATCAAAATAGTAACTGCACACCACGATATGCACGTATATCCCTTCCCCCCTCCCCCCACTAAGTTAAAATCAGCAACGGTCACTTTTTCTTTACCTTAAAGCAAGTGACCCGTTCTGGAAAGCTCAGCCTATAGTCACTGTCACTGAAAGTGTTTTTCTCCCTGTCCCTGCAGCTCAGTGCTTACCTCCAGCATTTTCACCCGGATTTTCATGCAGAGCCGTGTAATCCCGAGAGAGATTCCAAACATTGACGGCAACAAGATAAACACTACCACGACAGACAAGAACACTGCAAACACATTGCAAGCTATTCTCCCGAACTCCTCCGTTGTAACAGCTGCTGCAATGGAGCTCAACATACTGTCATTTTAGACAATTCTGAAGCAGTTTACTGTGTCAATTAAAAGGGACTATTTTTCCTTGCGTAGGGACACTGTTCAAATAAAGCTATATTTTAATGTAAATACAATATTTTCGGAATCTTTTTTTAATTTCTAATAAAAGTTCTCCATTTATAAGCACAATAAGACACTCCGGGTATATGTTGAATATATATTACCCATGCAGCTGTGGCTGAAATCACTCGGCCGGTGGCCTCGGCCTCGTGACTTACTATACACAGCATGCTGTAATATATGTTCAACACATACCCCATTGTGTCTTATTGCTTACTGAGTCCATGGCATACATTGTACAATGCCCTGAGTTGTTTTACTTATCTGCACTAATTGTAAACGATACTATGTACCTGTTTTTATGTTTCTTCAGTTTTTGTATCTAGTCTTGTTCAATACTTATCCGTCCTGCTGTATTTGTTTTTTCCTTTGACGTGGAACCCATTGAAAGAGCTCACAAGTGTATCCTAAATTTCTAATAAAATAAAATAAAAACTAGCATCCATTACCCTTTCCACCTCCCAAACAGCAGTAACTTCAGTCTAGAATAAGTTTCCAAAAGGAGGTTGCTAACGTTTCGTAGTGGGAGGTGGAATACTACCCCCGTAAAGCACAGCTTGTCCACAACTCCATGACCTTTGCAATAGAACCTTGCAATAGCTGAACTGCAACAGCTGAATCGCCAACTTTGTTTAAAAAAAACCCAAAGGTTTTACTTGCATTTGTAGAGACTGCACCTGAATGCACAGCTCACAGTCATTCATTCTGTCAGTGCTGGACATTAAGGGGGTAGTATTCCATCCCCTTAAAGTCCAGATTCTATCCCCTTCCTTTCATCTTGCAAGATGCACCAGACAAGGATGCCCCTTATCACCATATCTGTTTATACTTGCCATGGAACCTCTCTCTGTATCTATTCATCAATCCTGCATAATCAAAGGCATCCCTATTGGTAATTCTTGTTACACTTCACTGTCTTATGCAGATGATCTCCTCGTTTTACTAGAAAATCTCGAAACTTCAGGGCAACCTCTAGTAAAACTTCTTAACGAATTCACCTCTCTCTCGGGACTATAAATTAAATTATAACAAATCTGAAATGTTACCATTAAATAAGCTTTGCAAACCCTCTATGAGTAACCCATTGGACTTCTGTTGGGCTCCCCAAGGTATCTCATATCTAGGTATCCGGAACACCCCATCATTGGATAAATTATGGGATGCTAATCTTTCTCCTCTACTAACTATCATTAAAACTACACTTGACAGATGGAAATTGCTTAATCTCACCTTCAATGGGAAAATTTCCGCTATTAAAATGTCGATAGCTCCTAAAATATGATATCTTTTTTCTAATATCCCATTAATACTTCCCTCTTGTCTCCTCATCAAAATAGACAAAATAATTGGTAATTTTATTTGGGATGGCAAAACCCCCCGATTTAGTCGCAACAAACTTAGATCCTACTGGTCAAAAGGGGGATTTGATCTCCCTTGGTTTCAAGCCTATTTTTGGGCCTTCCGCACAGCCCAAACTATCAAATGGTTTATCCAACCTAATACCAAATCACCATTATGGGTCAATATGGAAGCCTCCCCTATGCACAGGTAATATCGCTACCTCCTTCATTTATAACCCCCTCCCCCCCAATTTAAAATCTCACCCCACCGTAGCATCATCCATGCTGTACTGGAAAATAATTCATAAATATCTTGAATCAAACCCAACCCCTCTTGCTTATGCGCCCATTTGGGGAAACCGTCATATATCTCTTCATAATCACCCAATTTTCTGTCGAACCTGGAAAAACAGGGGCATTTTCTTCTTGAGAGACATACTTGAACCCCATAGTTTTAAATTAAAATCCTATTCTGATCTATGCACTCAATGGAATCTCCCCCATCAGGATTTTTGGAAATATCTACAACTCCGTACAGCATGCACCTCTTACTTCCCATTTATTACTAATCAATCCTTATATGATCAACACATCTCCAAATGGATCAAAACAACATCTAAACTGAACAGTGCTATCTACAAAGATATTAGAGATTCACTACCAGACCAGTCCATTAGTGCAAAAAATAAATGGTGTAATCTGTTACATTACAATATTACCAATGAACAATGGCATAGGTGTTGGCTTTCCTGCCACAAATCCTTTCATGATAAACGTAGCTCTCTTATACAGACTAAAATCCTTCACTTGTGGTACAGGACCCCAACTGTGTTGCATAAAATGGGTTTAATGGATAATAATAACTGCTGACGCTCTAACTCCCCCAATGGCGAGTTACTTCATATTTTATGGAATTGTCCCCGCATACAAAAACTTTGGCATCGTACTCATATATTTGCAATGAAAGTGACCAGTCAATCCTTTGCACTGGATCTCAAACATTGTATACTCGGTATTTTTGACTTTCATTCCTATAGAACCTCCCACTACATGAACAGATGGTTAACCATAACTTTTCTTTCAAGTTAAATGTAGTATATTAATGCATTGAAGATCTAATATAATCCCCACTTTCTCTGACATTCTTAAACAATTATCTCAATATGCCTCCCTTGATCGTATGACACATATTTCTTCTGACCGACTCACTATGTATAATGAATGCTGGCAGGACTATTTTAAATATCTGGAATCATCTACCTCTTCTGGCACTTAATGTATGGATCGATATATGTTGCATTTTTTTTTCCTCCCACTGATATTTTCCAAAGTCTCAAGTTGTGGTCTTGCTCTTTGTTTTCTTATTCTGTACTTTCCCCTTCCTCTCTCTTAATTTTTCTCTATATCCTTTCTCTGTTGATTACTTTCTCAGATTTTTTTTTCTCTCTTTACTACTCTTCAATCCTTCTATATAGGTTTGTGCAGCATTCTAATGAGGTTACATATCACAATAATGTACAATTATGACTATTCACATAACCTCTCTCAATTTCTACCCCTCCTACCTTCACTCTGTACTACCCAATGTTAAGCTTTCTTTTAATACATGATTTGTACTATCTAGCTCAGATCTGTAACCCAGAACTCATTATACTGCTATTGAACAGTCTTTTTTTCAGATAATATGCTGCTTTGTTTCTTCATATATATTCTTTATATAGTATTGCTATAGAGGATGTTTGTTTATCTCATAATTACTTCAATAAAAAGATTAACTACAAAAAAAAAGTCCAGATTCAGCAACTAACTCATACAGCAGTGCTAGACTACAGCACCTGTCACTTTCCACACTTGATGTCACTCACGAGCATCTCTGATGGCACTGACAGAATGAATGACTGTAAGCTGTGTGTTCAGGTGCAGTCTCTACAAATGCAATTAAAACCTTTAACCTTCTTTTTTTGTTTAAACAAAGTTGCCGATTCCGCTATTGCAAGGGTCCTGGAGCTAGGGACAACAAAGGATTCAGGTATAGAGCAGATGTCAGCTGCTCTTTACCTGCTATGGGTTATACTGTTCCCTGCAGCATACTGCAGGCTTTTGTGATATACTGTACAGTGGCGGATCCAGGATTTTACAACAGGGGGTGTTGTGGTGGTGTGTATACTTGATATGCCATTAAAAAAAATGTAATCCTTTATATTGTCTGCTATCATCGTTTCAATTACATTTTTGACAGAAAACACAAATGTAATCTATAATCAGTAGTGCAATGAAAATGGGTAAACATTTCACCCCACCTTTTTTTCTTCCTAATTGATGCCAGGTGTCTTCCAGTTTGTTTTGGTGGAAACATTTTCAGTTTCTGTTTTCCTTTAAGAACTTTATGAACGTTTTAAAATAATTATTTCTCAAGAAAAAAAGATGGCTGCTTCATATTTCCATAGAAATAATACTAAGGACCCGAGGAGGCTAAGAATCCAGACAAAAATGCAAAGGTACAGTACACAGCATAGGAAGCATCCATCAAACCTAAATCAACAGCTCTGTCAATATTTTTACAACCATAGCAGAAAATTAGCTTTTTGGAATAAATTGTTTTATTGCACAGCTGCTTTAAAAGTATAATTTCTTATATCAATACATATTAGACTTCTCCAGCAAAGTTAAATGCAGCAGCAGCAAGCAAGTTACAATGAGGGGGTGGGGTGGGGTGCAGCGGTACTGGGTCAATACAGTGCTGCCTGAACAGTACATGAAAAACCATGCATGAGAAACCTCGAAAGGAACTACAGCGACAGGTTTCTGAGCATGTGGTAATAACTGCTACCCCTTTCGCTGTAGTTTCACATTGAGAAGTGTGAAGTATGCCATCAGTGCAGTACCTGGCTGAGCCACTGCTGTGGTGGAGTGGCTAGAATACTGTCACCTGGCAGCATCGGGGACCTGGGGCTGCGGTTCAGTTCTCCACAGGTCACTGTATGATGCTTTTTTTTTTCTAAACACAATTTTCCTGCTTCCAACGTGCGCCCCATCCCCTGAGCCCACATCCCCTCAGAGTTAGATATTTATATTCCAAGGGTATGGGTGGCAAAGCCCCCCACATTGGGGAGTGCGGGGGGCTGAGCCCCCTGCAAAAACAAAGATATTCCTCTGGTGTGTGCCTTTGTTTTCTGGTTGGCGTGTTGTGCCAACATTATTTTGCCGCACGTTGATTTGCATGCGGCATTCTTGGTGTGCATGGTTTAGACTGTGACATTATGACCCCGTGCTGGGTGCGGCCATCCCCTTCACTCCACACTAGATCTGTCACTGATACTGTAGCATTACTGCAGTGCATCCTAGCTGGCACTGTTTTATACAGAGGTGGTAGTAGTACCTCCCTTTTCCTGCTTTCAATACCCCTTCTGATACACTGCAGCATCCAGTTAGCCTTACTATAGGCTTTACTACACAGACTTGACTGTTTGGGGGAGTCACTAGTGATGACTCCCAGATCCCTTTCCTCTGCCAGCCCTTCCCATCCAGTACTTTGTCCCAGGTTTTTTCCCCCCTCGGTGCATAACCTTGTATTTTGTGGTGTTGAATTTCAACTGCCAAACCTTAGACCAGCTCTCTAGCCTTTGTAGATCCCTCTGCATCTCCCTGATCCCTTCTTGATTATCTACCCAACCACAGAGCTTCGTGTCATCTGGAAAGAGACACAGCTTGCCCTTTATGCCCTCTCCAATATTGCTGATGCATAGAAACAGACAATGACAGCAGAAAAAGACCAATGGTCTGTCCAGTCTACCCATAAGACCTATTGTCCATACAGTGTTCTAACACACACTATCCATATCCATGCTCCCCACCCTACCACTACCACCCTGAGCAACCACGAGGCCTTTTACTGTCCCAGCCATGTTTAAAACCATTGATAGTTTTGGCGCCCACTGCATCAGCTGACATACTGTTTCATGGCTCCACCATCTGGCGCTTCACTCCACTATCTCCGCTGCAGAGCCACTAGGTGCTCACTACTTTGCGGGAATGCTGAGCACCATAAGGGAATGGGCATCTAACTTGATAAACACTACAAAACACAACAATATACCCTAGTGGAAATGAACAGGGCAGTGATAGACTAGTATTTATTTATTGGACATGTCACCCTTCAGTATTACCTAACAACAAAGCCTAATGTGTAAGTGGAGGAAATATTCATTTAAATAGCACTAAATATACTTTACTAAATAGAACAAACACATATCGATAAAGAGAAATAAGGAAGAAAATGCATATCAGAAACATTTAAATATTTCAAATCACATTTGAGGTAGTATGATTTAAGGTAGTATGTGGAGATATTTACCAGGGACAGGATATTCAAAGGGGTTGCACCTGGCGCAACCGAGGTGCACTGGCGCAACCCCAGTAGCGTGCCCCGGTATGATATTGAAAGGTGGGACTAGCACAGTGCAAGTCCTGATGCGCCAGGGCGCAGAGTAAATGTATGCTGCACAAATGCAGGGGGCGGCGTGCCCATGCATACATGCCACATCCCGATATTCAGCCCGGGATGTGCGGTGCATATGCTGGCACAACCCTGCTTTGCGCTACATAGGGGGGCTCAAAGTTGAGCCAAAAAAAAAGGAACAAAGCCAGGCCACCCACAGGCAGGCGGCTGTATTGCAAGGTGCAACACAGCAGCCGCCAGCCGTGGGTGGCCACCCGCCTGCCCAGAACACCGTCCACAAGCACCTATATGGTCCCTGATAGCCCAGTGGTACCCCCCTGCCTCCCATAAACCCGATCATGGGTAGTAGTATTAGAAATATAATCCCTGGTAGTCTAGTGGTATCCCCCCTCCCTCCCATAAACTCGATCACGGTCAAATGTTAAATATAGAAATCTTGGTAGTCTAGTGGTATCCCCCCTCCCTCCGTATGCCTGATTGTGGGCAAATGTTACAATAATATCCCTGGTGGTCTAGTGGTATCCCCCACTCACACAGGCACCCCTGCTCACCCAGCCCCCCCGTCATTGGCGGGGGCAGCAACCTGCCCGCATACCTTCCCAACACCCGCTGAATGACAGCTTACAGTAGCAGCTGTGAGCCTGTTGGTCCACACTGTGGACCAATAGGCTTGCAGTGCATATTGTACTAGTCATTCAGAAATATTCACAGCTTTGAATATCACACTGTCCTGGCCCTGGCGCATCTCAGTTGCGCTGCACTCCCCCCCCTTGCACCATTGCTTGGCGCAGTCTGAATATCTGGCCCCTAGTGTTTAAAGAGCAGCTGACACCTTCAGAAGAACTTAAACAAAACATAATATTTAAACACAGTTCGGCTTATATTTCACATTAGTTCTGTATTTCCCCTTCCCATTATTTATTACTGACGTCATTGATAGGAAAACGGAATCTTTGCTGCTGTAGAGTCTAGCTATTTCTGTTGCTTTCTCCCTACCTGAAGTCATAGAGCACTGCTTGTGGTATCACAGTTACTCCCACGGCAACACATTGTGATGTCACAATAGAGGATTATGACTTGAAGTAGGGAGTAAACAACAATGGCAGATGAACTCTGAGGTATAAAGATCATATATTCATGCAAATTTCCTCAGTAATAAATATTGTTGAGGAGAAATCTATAGAATATATATGGAATGCAAGCTGAATTGTACCCAAATATTATGTTTTTTTAAATTTTCTTTGAGGCGTCAGCAGTTCTTTAAAGATTGAATGGGAGGGCTAAAGCCCGAGGTTCAATGTGGGGTAATAGCTCCTCCCACATCCACTACAAAGGCCAGCCTCCCGCGGCAGTTCCCCGCTTCACACACTGTGAAACCTCCCCTTCACAGGCACTGGGCTCCTGTGTGGCTCATGTGGCTGAGCCTCCTTTCCTTCCCTTTCCTGCTCATTTCATGTATGCCCCCACCTCTCCTTTCTCCATTGCTTGTTGCTCCCCCCTTCCCTTTGCCTTGGTTTGCTCCTATCTGTGTTCCCCCCTCCCTGTTCTCCTAGCCCCCTCCTTCTGTCTGATGTTCTGTTTCTCCCCTTTTTCCTGTGGTTTTGTCCTTCCCTCACCCGTACCTGTTTTTTCTGCCCCTCCCTTGTTGCCGTCGCTCCTTTGGGCTGTCCCTCCATTCAGGGCCTTGCTCCACTCGGGGTCACTGCGCTGTCCTTGCCTGCTCTTCAGGGGTGCCACATCATCCCTGATACGCCCGCTTGGCTGCCCTGCTGCCTCCACCTCCTCAGACTCCCTTGGTCCCTTGTACTTCCTCATTGCTGCATTACGGACTCTGCCCATTCCCCCGTTTCCTGGCATTCTGAACCTTGCCATCTGTTCTGGCTCACTGACACGGACTCTGGGGCCTTAATGGATAACAGAACATTTAGTCAGATGGGGAAAGCTGCACGTTGCTTAAAGTTTTAGTAATTTGTCTCCGTAAAGAAGTGTTTTTTTCCCCCCTTCTTTCTTGGATTACTGGAGCTGTGGCTGAAGCCAGTACATTCTGTGACCCCAGACTGTCTGAGCTCCTTTACTTCTTGCAGGATGGATTACCATATCTCCATCTGTTTCATAAGCGAATGTAAGCATCACAGCAGTTTTTATTTCATCTACTTCCAAGGACTTATTTTTGGCATTTGACTGTGCTGCTATACTCCCAATGTGTCCTGTTTGCATTTTTCTGGGTGGCAAGCAATTAACCCTAGAAATATGGGGAACATTTTCACAAGGGAGCATTAAAGCCTCTTATAGTTCTCGTACAGGAAGGAACCTGTTCACTTTGTCCATTTGTTGTCTGGCTGACTGTGAGTGTCCACTCTCCTTCCACACCACTATGAATGGCACTTGCATATAATCTCACCTGCCTACCTCTGGTTGACTCCTTGATTTCCTGCCCCTCTCGTTGTACAGCATGGGCCTCTTACAGCTACCTTCTCCATGGCCCTCTTCCCTTTATATCCCCTGTCCTCCCACATCTGGTGTTCCCTCCCACATCTGGTGTTCCCTCCTTGGTCTTTGCACCCTGGCTTGCTCCCAAAATACAAGCACACCCATCACTTGCAATAACAATAAGACCACCTCTGCTACTGTGATCCCCCCACCATCCCTCATTCTTGTTCCTTGCTCCCTTGTATTTTCTTTTGGGCTTCTCACTCTTTACTCCAGCACTCTATTTCCATCGCTGCTCCTTCCTATCCCAATGGTCCTCCATCATGTTCTTCCCTCATCTGGTGCTCATATTTTCTGTCATTACTGTGCTCTGTCATTTATTGCAAGCAACCTTCCCTAGCAATTTTGTCTGTCACTGATATTACCCGTGCTTTTACCCCCATTTACTCCATTTCCTGGTCCCAGCATTCATATACCCTGCTAATCCTATTGCTTCTGAATTTACCCCATGGTACCGCTAGTACTTCATACCTTTCCAGCACTCAGAATCCCCATTTGCCACCTCCACCATACTGGTTGGGCTCCTGCACATGCCTACCTCCCCTCTGGATCCCAACTGATCATTTTGTCTGTCCCTCTCTAACACAATGCTCCTTCTTATATCTTTCCTGTATTGCCATTGTCCGTTCTATATGCTTCATATGTTTCATCCATTTTCCTGTTTCCCACTGTGCTCACCCTCCTTTTGCTCCCTGGTTGCATTCTCTATGTTCTCCTCTTTTCTGTTGTTTACTTTAATACACAGCAGTTGGGTGCCCTAACCCTTCCCTTGCTCAGCCCATATCAGCAGTTTTCTGGTCTCTGTCCCTAACTCTGTCTTTTGAGGCATCGAGTGTAGGTAGGCTTGCCCTGTCTGCAGGGGATGTGAGTCTCCTTCAATCCATCTACCATCTTACCCCGCTGGATTCTCTAGCAACAACTACCAATCATGCCAGCACCCCGACATTCTCCATCCCTAACTCTGCCTTCTGCGGTATTGAGTAAAGGTGGGCTTACCCTGTCTACCAAGGATAGTAGCATGTCTCATCAACCTCAGTTCCAGCTGATTCTATTCCATACCATCTGCCTGCAGTCTCCGTGCCTAACTCTGCCCGGTGCAGCATCGAGTGAAGGTTTGCTCGCCCCAATGCCAGGCATGGGAGCCTGTATCTTCAGTCTATTGTTTCAACCAAATCCATTCTATACCAGATATCCAGTTGCCACTCTCCATAGATAATGGGACCACCAAACACCTTTTGCCTCCATTCTCTTCTCTCACCCAACTGCAAACTATAACTCCATGGAATTGATGTACTCCACCTTGCCTTTGGCTTCCTCATGTTCTGGATTTGAACTCCGCCAGCTTTGTTCAGTTTTCAACTCCCCCTGGTATATCAGGCTCCTGGACTTCCTTGCTGCTTGCCTTCTGCTTTTTCTTGAACTCCTGTGCATCATCATTGTGCTTACCATCTGGCTTAACCTCCTCCACTCAGTTCCACATGGCCATCTCCTCCCTCCACACCACTCCAGATGATTCTGATTCACACATGCCTTCTTCTTGGACATGTCTGCTGGCATCCGCTTTTGCTTCCTTTTGAATATGTGACATTTGTTCGTCTTTGAGGACGCTTGCCTGAGGCCTTCTACAGTTTTCCCATTCAGCTGGCCTAGTTTACAGCCTGAAGTCTACCATTGATGATTCAAGGACTCTTTTTCCTATTAGCAGTTCCAGTTTGCCATATCTTTTGGAGGTGGGAACCTATTTCCCATCACCACAGCACCTTGCTACTTGCAATTCCAGTCTGCCATCTCCTTTAGAGGTGGGGACCATTCCCCATTGCTGCTGCACTTTTCCTGCCAGTTTGGCATCTCCTTCGGATGTGGGAACCCATTTCCCATCACTGCTGCACCATTCCGGTTCGCCATCTCCTTTGGAAGTGGGGCCCTTATACCTCAACTTCACAGCACCTTGTACCTGAATTTACTTCTTGGTTTGACATAGCTGTCCCACTGAGGCCTGATTCTGCTTTCCTGCATTCTAGTCTGGTATTCTGTGGTGCTTACCCTGGTTCTGTATCTTCCCTGCAGCTGCTGATGTCAGTACTGCCTAGCCTCTGCTGTCTTCTCAAGCTCCACCTTTCAGTCCATGGTCTTCAGCTTGGACACCTCTCTCCGTCCTTGGACTACTGTCTTCCTCCTCGCCATCGTGGCAGCTCAGAGCTCTTGCATGTTTGCTGTGTCTCTCTCTGAGCCTTCCTTCAACTATCGACATCCAGCATCCCTGCCCAATCAACTACTTCTACTTGTTCATCCATCTCATACTCCTACCATGGCCATCAAAACAGCTCTCTTCTAATGCTCGATGAAGTACCTGTTCATCTTCTCTGAAGAAACCTTCTTCTTCTAGCAATATCCCTTGAACAGCATGCCCATTAGACTCTTACGTCACTGTAGAATCATCACTATTTCCCAATCATCTCCCTAGGACCCATTTCTGGAATTCCAATTGACTGGACTATAGAAGATTTCATCCTTTAACCAACTCTGCAGGATGCTTCCTTAGGTATCCTGTTAATTCAAGCAGTATGCACATCCCTACCACCCATGTCTTCATAGGATCAAAATTTAGTGGAGCAGAGCCTCCTTTACTCCTATCATCTTACTGGAAACATGTCACTAATTCCTTCCGAGATGTACCAACTCCTTAATAACCGTTACCATCATGGATAACGGGAACTGCAAGACATCTCATAGCAATACTGACATCATCAGTTTCACCTTCTCCTCATAATCTTCTCCTACAAGCGCTGACTCAGTTTAATCACAGTTACTCAACTCGTACTCCCTTAATAGCCATCGAATGTTGCTAAGGCCTTTTCAAGCTACTATCCCAGAACACGCATAGTTGGATATCTGGTGCCTAGCTGCCTTCCTAAAGTTACTCTGTCCAAGCCACTGTTCCTTGGCCCCTGGATATCACAATAATTCTTAATGTTATCCACATCTCTTCACCATGTTTCCCTAAATCATGCCAGCTACCCATCCATCGGTCCTTCTAACCCATCCACTGGGATTTACCTGCCATACTCTCTCCAGCGAATACCAGTACCGAAAGCAAGCTTCCATTGATTCCTCATTCGGCACATCCGCAACCGACCTGGCTTTCTCACTATCCCAGTCATGCCCTGCAACAGTCCTATATCTGATTAAGCAGGCAAGGCACCCATTGCATTCTACACTGCTCTCAACTTCCCTTTTGCCACTTCAGTCCATAGACTTATTCGACAACCCGTTCTGAGGCTCCCATCAGCATTCAGTGATTGGACACTCCAGCACTGCAAAGCCACCATGGCCACTCAAGCTCCTGCCACAGGTAATGAAGCCACAGCAATACCCGCATCCACCATTTCTCATTAGCAGTCCTTCCTGAATATGAGCCTATACAAATCTCATTATAGCTGCAATAACTCTATTCAACCTTCAAACTCATTGTGCTGAAACATTCCAATTAGTCCCTTCTATATCCATTTACCATCTCTACAGAATATACCACACATCCTTCATCACTCTACAATCTTCCATGATAACCGCTCCTACCAAGTACCTAAAACTTCTGTCCGAATCCTTGACCATCTCCATAGATGCCTACATAGCAACATATCATGCACTGCTGAACTCCAAGCCTTCAGACTCTAATCTGAATGTCAAGCCCTCTACAAAGTCTGATAGATTACTCTATGAATTTCTTAACCCATCATACTTCCCACAGTTCAGAGTCTGGCAGCCTAATCCTTAGCTTATGCTCTTCATGTTCGCACTGACTCTATAACCCCATTGAATATCAACCAATATCACATCAGAATTCTGAACCACGTTCATCCCTTTTCCAGCTGGACCTAATCCATATTCAGGATCCGGATGCTTCTTTAGAATGGACCCGCCTCTTCAGCCTCAGCATCGTCCTTCCAGAACGCATCTTCCAACAGACTCTGAAGATGGAATGTCATCTCTCCAAGCCATTCGCCTTCCTAAGAAATTAGAATATGGTTGCTAGACCCTAGATTTATCTCCTCTTAGTTTGTCCGGAGGACGGGAAGGTCAGTAGCCATGGATCCTCAGAGGTTTCCTCCACCTGGGGGGTTTTCCTCTCCTGCTTGCGACTGGTCATACTCTCCATGAGTTGGAAGAGGTAATCTTTTGGGGCTTTCTATTTCCTACTCACTACCTTGACTTACCTACCAAGGGTGGGAATAGAGAAAAGCCAAAAGGTAAACTACAGTTACATAAGCACTACTAACCCCATACTCTATTCAACAAAACAATGAATGGGAGGGCTAAAGCCTGAGGTTCAATGTAGAGGAATAGCTCCTCCTACATCCCCTACAAAGGTCAGCCTCCCACAGCAGTTCCCCGTTTAGTGCATTGTGAAACACCCACCATCCACCCCGTCTCCTCCTTCACCGGCACTCTACTTGCCCTTGTTGCTGGGCTTTCTATTCCCTGCTCACTACCCGGCTTACCTACCAAGGGTGAGAACAGAGAAAAGCCAAAAAGTAAACTACAGCTACATAAGTACTACTAACCCCATACTCTATACACCAAAACATTGAATTTCTTTTATATGTAACCCCCCTGCAAATGGGGGTTCCCAAAAGACTTCCAGGAGCTTGCTTGAATGCGCCAAGCCTGAATGGTGTTTGGCATTTAAGCCATTTATCAGTGAGTGTTTTTAGAGCCTCTGGTACTGTCTCTTTAAGAGCTGTCTGCTTGCAGACATAATTAGTTTGTATGGGGGGACTGTGTGCTTCTCTGAGTACCACTCGAGCTGCTGCCAATTCACTTCATTTTGCAGTCACTAGGAGTGCAAAGGAACCTATCTGAAAGATGTAACTGTTTGCCAGAAATTATTTAGAGTAATAATGAAATTACAGTTTGTCTAACCTGCTTTCTTTGCAGTCAGAACTGTGTCTGCTAGTTCCCCATTCTAGTTTTGAACTGCTGAACTGGACCAATCAGTGTGGGTAAGCTAGCTCTAAAATGGTGCCTTGGACGAATCAGAACTTGGACTCATAATCTGAGCCAGCCACAAGAGGATTGTATGGGCAGTGACTCTGGGAGATGTAGTTTAGACTTCAGTGCCTTTTGGACCAACAGCAGCAGTCTATTGTGGTGACAGCCAATCCAGTCAAGAACTGGGAGGAACTCAAAGGAAGTGCCGGTTTTGTCGGTTGGAGTTTCAGTTGAGCTTTGGCAGTGAAGAAGGAAGGAGCCCTGTGCTTTTTCAGTGTGCAGTTTTAGTCCAAAAACGTGTGTAAGGCCCAGAGTTCCGGTCTGCAGCTTGTTAGGACTGAATCCGTCCTGTGAAGAGAATCAAAGGATATCTGAAGAGTAGAAACCAGGCTCACCCTGTAGAAGACTGGAGGAATTGCTGAAAATTGCACTCAGTCTGTCAGGAACTGAATCTGCTGTGTGTTCTCCCGGGTATTGTGCAGTAATTGCGATCGGGATACAGATGCAGCCTGCCTGGTATAGTGCTTTCTTTTATATGGATGTGTGAAGAGGTTTGTGTACCTCAAGTGAGCCCTGCTGACATTGAAGGACCCTATCTTATTTGGAGGTCGTGAGTACTAATTCAAGTCGCTCCCTGTTGAATTGCCACATTAAATACAAATGGAATTACTGTACTGCTGACTGTTTAATTCTCCTTTTCTCTGTGAAAGGGCCCCTACCAGCTGCCACGGTTTGGACTAGCCACTAGGGCTTGGGTACCCAGGGACAGTAACTGATAGGGATAGGCCTGTGCACAGAGCCATAAATGAATTATTAGAGTGATAAGCTAATTAACCTGATTTCCCCTGTCCTTGTTATATCCCTAAATAAATCAGAGCTGCTTGTTTCAGCAAAGTTATACTGCCTGAGGTATTGTCTATGTTAAAGTACTGTACTGTGATTGTTGCACTGTATCTCATTTCACAGGAGGTCCCAGTGCGGAACCAGACCTGGGGGTAAGTGTATACTGTGAAGGTAATTCTGATATATTGTGTGGGCCACTAGTGGGAAGAAAGGAGGTTGCAGTGTCCCAGAGGGCTGTGACCAAGTTAGTTTAACTATTGCAAACCCTGACCTCTGGGTGGAGGCACCCGCCATTGGATCCAGGCCCCTCAACCTGTTAGTGGCAAATCAGGCAGGGGTAGTAGCCCTGGGATAAGCGCCATCTGAGGGTTACATCTTGGAGGCTCACCGCTGGGATTGTGTGTCCTCTAGTGGCCATATTTACGAACCACTGTTAAGAAAAAATGGGTACCCGACAGAAGTGGCTGTGCACGGCTGGTGGAGTGGTGTACTGGGAGGAGATCGACCCCAAAATGCTATGCTTATCCTGGACATCCCCTGGGTATCAATACGGACACTGTGCAGGAGTACTTTCCAAGGTGGAAGGTTTACAAAACCCTGTGGTGGTGGGTTGGCATGCTAATCTGCTCACCCACACTTTCCTGGCCCTAGTAGAGTTTAAGGATCCCATAGATAGCTCCAAAGTGCCACAGACCATTACCCCAGAGGCCCTCACTGCTTGGAGTGATAACTAAGGACAGTAAAGACCGGGGGAATCAGCCCCACCACTATCTGAAACCTTTGAGGAGAAATTTGCTGAATGGTTGCTGGGAGGGAAAACTGTGGAGGACTTGAAGAAACTATTCTTGCCACCTGGGGTGTTCCTCCCCAACACCCTCTCCTGCTCCAGTGCCCGTAATGGTGGCTGAACCAATGCAGACTCCTATTTCTGCACCTGCCATTAGTCACGACTCTTACCGAAGGTTGAGGATCTTCTCTGGCACCCTCCCACCCCCAAGGGAGGATGACTGGGAGACCTGGATAGACTATGTTGCCCCCAAGTGCTAGAATGGCAATGCTCGGGCGGCGAAGAGGGTTAGTGAGCCTCCGAGGTCCTGCCCTGGCTACCATCCGTGCTAAGCGGGCCAGTAACCCTAAGCGACTGCACAGGCCTATCTTGAGGCCTTGGAGATATGTATGGGAGCCTAGATTCTGATGAGGACCTATGGTGGAGAGTAAGAAATGCACAACAGTACCAAGGGGTTGTTGTCTGTGTATGTCTCTCGGCTGGAAAATTGTTGCAAGAATGCCTCAGAAAGGGTAGTTTGCCAGCGATTGAACTGGACCGAACCAGACTGGACAGAATCCTTAAGTCTGCCCCTTCTCAGAACTGCTGTTGCTTCAGTTCGCCTGGCAAATCGACTGGAATCCCACCCTCCTATGATGAGTTAATGAGAGAAATTCGAGGAGTTGAGAAAAGGCGACCTCGTGGTACCTGCACCAACAGCTGTGGCTCCGACCAGTGACTGAGGGTGACCCATCAAGTGAAGTTCAGGGGCAGAGGTTGACAGTCAATGAGTGCTCTGACAAGGAAAAAGATATGCCACGATGGGGCGAACTGTTGAGAGATCGGGAATTCAAAAACAGTCCCTTTATGAGGCCACGCCTGCAAGTGCAGACCCTGACCTATATCCGACTGCATCTGCTATGGGGTGGGGTACCAACCCATGTATCTCCTGCTAATAACAGCTCCAAACTCAATTCCTTGACCATGGAAGTGGAGAAACTGCGAGATGTCTCCAAATGCTTATCACGCCGCAGACAGAGATGGCACCCAGGTTTCCAGTTAGTAATACCCCGCCCTGGCTCCCAGTGTGGCGCCTCGGCCAGCTCAAACTCCAGAAAGTATGTTTTGCTATAATTGTGGGAAGATGGGCACATGAAGAGGAATGCCAGTCCCCAAAAGACACTGACAAAGTTGCATATAGGCTACAAGGAGAGCTTCGGAGAAGAAATCAGTGGTTAAGAGGTGCACGACATGATCCCAGTGAGGGCACCAAAAATGCTAATTCACGTCTTTTTGTGGCAAGGTCAGTTGCCCAGGCCCCCACTACCGCCTCTCCAGACTGGTCCAGAATAGTGGGTCCCTCCATGGAGACCACTGTAAAGGTGAATGGAGTGTCTACAAGAGCTGTATTAGACAGTGGCTCCCAAGTGACAATTATGTTCCAGGATTGGTATCAGAAGCATTTGTCAGACGTACCCTTACAACCATTAGAAGGACTGCATGTATGCGGGTTAAGTGAGAAGGCCTACCCTATTCCGGGTATATCCAATTTGGCTGTCTTTCCCCACCTCCGTGGCTGGAGTGGCCGAACAAGTAGAGACCTAGCCTTAGTGTGTCCCCCACTGGACTGTATGATGGTGTCCCTTTGTTGATTGGAACAAATGCTCATATGTTGGAAGGCTGGCACAGTTGTGGTATGAAAACAGGCGTCAAAGACTAGTAGAGGTTTAAGAGTTCTGGCTTTAATTAAGAAGGCCTATGAGGCACAGAGATGCTGAAAAACAGAACCAGAGGAACCGGTCGGAATTGTATGGAAGAAGGATCCTGAGTCTCTGATCCTGGCGCCAAATGCCCAGTGTACCTTACAGGAGAGGTCCGTATCAGAAAGGATGTTAAGAATAAAATATTAATGTTGGATGACCAGGCGAGGAAAATTGCCAGAGGACTGCTGGTCAAGCCTAGTATTTTGCCGCTAGAGCCCATGCTTATGCCAGAAGGGTAATGGTCCAAGTTCATAATGTGTCTGAAAGAGACATTCGAGTAAACAGAGGTTGCATCCTGGCTAATGTGCATTGTGAGACACTGCAGTGCTACCCAGCAGCAAGAGTTCAAGGAAGAATGACAGGAGCGCCTGACTTATTTGATTGGCGACTCCCAGCTGACACTAGGAAAGTGAGGATCAGTGAGAAGCTTGCCCAGAGAGACCAGGTGTTTTCTTTAAAGGAATGGGATGTAGGATGCATGCAGGAGCTGAGCACAATATCCGGCTGCATAACGAAAGACCATTTCGTGAGAGGTCTCGACGCCTGGCACCTGCTGACATAGATGATGTGAGGCGGCATCTGCAAGAGATGTTAGCTGCTGGTGTAATACAAGAATCCAGAAGCCCTTATGCTTCCCCATTGTGGTAGTGAGGAAAAAGAATGGAACAGTAAGGATGTGTGTGGATTATCGCACCTTAAACGCGGACTATCCTGATCAGTACACAATGCCCGCATTCAGGATGCTTTGGACTGCCTAAGCGGGAGCAAGTGGTTCTCTGTGCTGGATCTCCGCGGTGGGTACTACCAGATCCCGATGGCCCCAGAGGACCGTGAGAAGGCGCCTTTATCTGTCCGCTTGGCTTCTATGAATTCATGAGGATGCCTCAAAGGATTTCAGGTGCCCCAGCCACTTTTCAACGATTGATGGAGCGTGCAGTGGGGGACATGAACTTACTAGAGTGCCTGGTATACCTAGATGATGTTATTGTGTTTGGCAGCTCACTGGAGGAACATGAGAGCAGATTATTTAAGGTATTGGACCGACTGGAGGACTTTGGCCTTAAACTGTCCATTGATAAGTGTCAATTCTTTCAAACATCAGTAAAGTATGTGGGACACATAGTATCCACCAAGGGAATAGAGACCGACCCAAGTAAAGTTGAGGCCTTGACCACCTGGCCACAGCCCAAAAATCTAAAAGAACTGCAAAGATTCCTGGGATTCTGTGGTTATTATCGGCGTTTCATCAAGGACTATTCAAGGTGATCCGCCCTTTACTTAACTTTACTCAAGGGTATCCCCAACCCACAAAAATACCAAAAGTCAGCGTCCCTCAAGACTGAAGGAGTGTATTTTCATCCAGTGGCGTATTTGGGGCCGCTGGACTCCTGATTGTGAGACTGCTTTTCATGAGATCATATATCAACTTACCCATGCTCCAGTGCTGGCCTATGCCGATCCAAGAAAACCTTACGTCCTGCACCTGATGCTAGCTTGCAAGGGTTGGGGCTTTGTTGTACCAAGAGCACGAGAATGGCCTGAGACCAGTGGCCTTTGCCAGTAGAAGCGACCCCATCGAAAAGAACTATCCTGTACATAAGTTAGAGTTCCTAGCTTTGAAGTGAGCTATTGTTGACCAATTCCATGAGTACTTGTATGGGGCTAAAATACTAGTAAAACTGACAATAATCCTTTGACCTATGTGCAGACCTCAGCTAAGTTGGATGCCACTGGCCATAGGTGGCTTTCTGCATTATCTACATATGACTATGTCTCGAATACCGAGCAGGTCTGAACCACATAGATGCTGATGCTCTCTCCCGGAGGCCTGTTCCCCAGAATGATTGGGTCCGATTGGCAGAACCTGACATTCGGGCACTCTGCCCGGAAGTTTGACAGGGAGGAACAAATGTCCACGGCGCAGTGGACTGCATGGTGGATTGCTTGGAGCCTCTGAGAATTGCATACCTGCTGCTTATTGCCACTTTTCTGCAATAGACATTGGTGCACTGCCTCAGCTGGACAATGACAGTATTAGTGAGGGCTCAATCCGCGATCCCATGATCAAAGCAGCTTTGAAGCCCTCTATGCAGGAAAAGATGTGTCAAATTCGCTCCACTGATTTGAGAACTGCACTGTTATACAAAGAAGGTCCTAAGTTGAAACTGATCAATAAACTGTTATACAGAGAAACAGTAGACAGAGGGGACAAGTAGACAAACAACAACTAGTGCTGCCCACTGCCTTCGAGACTCAGTACTGAGGTCCTTGCACAACCACATGGGGCACCTTGGTATAGACAGAACACTTGACTTGGTGAGATCCAGATTCTATTGGCCTAAGATGGGGGCTGATGTGGAGCAACACATTGAACTTGTAGTCGCTGCTTACAGAGGAAAGCTTTGCCCCAGAGGGCTGCCCCTTGTTAACATCACCACCAGTGCACCCATGGAGCTGGTCTGTATTGATTTTCTGAGTTTGGAGTCAGATCAAAGAAATATCAGTAATGTGTTGGTGGTCACTGACCATTTCACGAGATATGCCCAAGCTTTCCCCACCAAGACCAGAAAGCATCCACTGTGGCCAAAGTACTTGTAGAAAACTTTTTGTTCACTATGGGCTCCACAAAGAATCCATTCTGATCAAGGAGAAACTTTGAGAGTCGTCTGATCAAAGAGATGCTTTCTCTGTGGGTCGAAAGTCCAGAACCTCTTTACCACCCCAGGGACCCACAGCCTGAGCGTTTCAACCGCACTTTGCTAGATATGCTAGGCACCCTGCACCCAAAGGACAAGCCTAGATGGAGCCAACAAATTAGCACCCTGGTACATGCTTATAACTGCACCAAAAGTGATGCCATTGGATTCTCCCCCTACCGCCTGATGTTTGGAAGAAGCTCGACTACCAGTAGATGTGTGTTTTGGGGTCTCTCCTGATGGGGTTCAAGCTGACAACTATTTACAGTATGTGCAAAGTTAAAGGCCCAGCTAACTCATGCGTACCAACTGGCTCCAAACCATGGCTGCCAAAAGAAATCTGGCCAACAAAGAAAGGTATGATAAAAGGTGAAAGCACAGGAACTCCAGGAGGAGATCGGGTATTGCTAAGAAATCTGGGACTGCATGGCAAGCACAAGATTGCTGACAGATGGCACCATCTCCCTCACATTGTAGTGGGCAAACTAGATGATCTGCCAGTGTACAAAGTAAGGCCTGAGAATAATTCAAAAGATGTAAAAACAATGCATAGAAATCATTTACTGCCCATTGGACAAATCTTAATTGAGTCTGAGCCCTAGAAGATGCCCCTCTGGACCAGTGACTAGAGCTGCTGCTAAGAAAAGATCAAGAAAGTCTGCACCTACAGAAGCAAAGTTAAAGTGTTCCCCTCCACAAGTCCCAGTTGAGCATGACTGTCAGTCCATATCGGAAGAAAGTGAGAGTGACTTTGAATACTATCCTTCTACTGAACTGAGTCAATTGTTTGAGGGCAATCTCTAGTCAATACTGGAGACAAAGCTGGGCCTTCTGGACTGTCTAAGCCCCAGCTTCATCCCTGGAGCCAATGCTCCCAGAAAGTGAAGTGCAAAGCATCAGATCAGATGAAATGGAATCATTGTGCGTGGTTGAACTGTTTTGAGCTTTCAGGGAGGAAAATGATAGATTGGGCAGACTGGTGATACACCGAACAAGAAGAGTATTTTGAGTGCCCTGACAGTCCACTGCCAGTGTCCGAAAGCTCTCCATGCGAGCCAAATGTTGTGGACTCAGAAACTGTAACTCCTGGAGCTGAAAGTGCCCCAAGTTCTAGCCTCTCTACCCCCATGGAGACTCCCTGACAAGTGAGGACAATGCTGAAAATGAGGCTCAGAGTGCAGAGACTATAACAGTTCCCCTAGAAAGACTGGTCGAGCTGTAAAGCCTGTGGTGCACCTCAGTTATGATTCACTTGGGAGGCCTGTGGACTTGCCTCTCAATGTTGTCCATAAAGGAGTGTATGTGTCCCGAGCTCATTGCCCAAACTGAGCATCAGTGCTAACTCCAAGTTACTTGTGTTGCCCTCTAAGTATGGTGCCCTTGCCCCATCCAGCCCCAAGGTAACTGATAGGAAGGCCCCCTCTCTTCAGGTTTCATGTACAAGAGGTATAACTTGAGTTATGGTACAATGTGTATGTAATACTGTGTAAAGAGTGGCGTACTGAAATGTTTCAGAAATGTGTTCTTGGTAAAATGATATATTGACTGATGATTACATGTCGAGCCTAATGCAAATGTATATGGTTGCAGTTGAAACTTATGGGGGTACTTGCTTGATCACGGACGTCAAGCTTTCCCAGGCCAGGAAGGTGTAACCCCCTGCAAATGGGGGTTCCCAAAGACTTCAGGAGCTTGCTTGAATGCTCCAAGCCTGAATGGTGTTTGGCATTTAAGCCATTTATCAGTGAGTGTTTTAGAGCCTCTGGTACTGTCTCTTTAAGAGCTGTCTGCTTGCAGACATAATTAGTTTGTATGGGGGACTGTGTGCTTCTCTGAGTACCACTCGAGCTGCTGCCAATTCACTTCATTTTGCAGTCACTAGGAGTGCAAAGGAACCTATCTGAAAGATGTAACTGTTTGCCAGAAATTATTTAGAGTAATAATGAAATTACAGTTTGTCTAACCTGCTTTCTTTGCAGTCAGAACTGTGTCTGCTAGTTCCCCATTCTAGTTTTGAACTGCTGAACTGGACCAATCAGTGTGGGGTAAGCTAGCTCTAAAATGGTGCCTTGGGCGAATCAGAACTTGGACTCATAATCTGAGCCAGCCACAAGAGGATTGTATGGGCAGTGACTCTGGGAGATGTAGTTTAGACTTCAGTGCCTTTTTGGACCAACAGCAGCAGTCTATTGTGGTGACAGCCAATCCAGTCAAGAACTGGGAGGAACTCAAAGGAAGTGCCCGGTTTTGTCGGTTGGAGTTTCAGTTGAGCTTTGGCAGTGAAGAAGGAAGGAGCCCTGTGCTTTTTCAGTGTGCAGTTTTAGTCCAAAAAGCGTGTAAGGCCCAGAGTTCGGTCTGCAGCTTGTTAGGACTGAATCCGTCCTGTGAAGAGAATCAAAGGATATCTGAAGAGTAGAAACCAGGCTCACCCTGTAGAAGACTGGAGGATTGCTGAAAATTGCACTCAGTCTGTCAGGAACTGAATCTGCTGTGTGTTCTCCGGGTATTGTGCAGTAATTGCGATCGGGATACAGATGCAGCCTGCCTGGTATAGTGCTTTCTTTATATGGATGTGTGAAGAGGTTTGTGTACCTCAAGTGAGCCCTGCTGACATTGAAGGACCCTATCTTATTTGGAGGTCGAGTACTAATTCAGGGTCGCTCCTGTTGAATTGCCACATTAAATACAAATGGAATTACTGTACTGCTGACTGTTTAATTCTCCTTTCTCTGTGTGAAAGGGCCCCTACCAGCTGCCACGGTTTGGACTAGCCACTAGGGCTTGGGTACCCAGGGACAGTAACTGATAGGGATAGGCCTGTGCACAGAGCCATAGGTAGATTATTAGAGTGATAAGCTAATTAACCTGATTTCCCCTGTCCTTGTTATATCCCCTAAATAAATCAGAGCTGCTTGTTTCAGCAAAGTTATACTGCCTGAGGTATTTGTCTATGTTAAAGTACTGTACTGTGATTGTTGCACTGTATCTCATTTCACAGGATGGCCCAGTGCGGAACCAGACCTGGGGGTAAGTGTATACTGTGAAGGTAATTCTGATATATTGTGTGGGCCACTAGTGGGAAGAAAGGGGGGTTGCAGTGTCCCAGAGGGCTGTGACCAAGTTAGTTTAACTATTGCAAACCCTGACCTCTGGGTGGAGGCACCCGCCATTGGATCCAGGCCCCTCAACCTGTTAGTGGCAAATCAGGCAGGGGTAGTAGCCCCTGGGATAGCGCCATCTAGGGGTTACATATAGAAAGATCAAGAAAACTGAATTAGAAGAGAACTATTCACAAGGATAACTAAGGTGTGACTTTTATTTGCTTTTGTTAGCGCCTTACTATCATGATATTAAATGAAATACAGAGAATGAACTACCATACATATTGCTAATAGACAATGTATATGTTTAGAACTTATAGCTGTATGAGGCTAAAAAGAGTACTGCATAGCAAAGCTATACCTACCAATATGAGTGCAGCAGTCTCTCCTATAACAATATTTTATAAATTCTTATTTTGGCTATAAGCTACATTGAGTTACAACAAGTGTATAACATTTCATATTTATTCTTAGAGTAACACTCTCTGATGAAGACGTATTACCCCCAGTTTCTGAATTGGCATTGGATTTCTGTTCTTCCTACACCCTAACCCCTTAACCTTGGTTAATTCAAATGATATACTTGTATTTGTATACTATACTCATAACTATACAAAAATATATAAATAGTTATTTCACTTGTACCATCCAAATGTAACAGCAAATCTCAATATCCTGGAACTCAGTGGGCTGTTGCTTCTGATGTTCTATCAAAACTATAACACTATGCCAGGAAAGCTGGTTCTTAGCAACAGCTAGATTCTGGCCAACAAAATGCCTCTTTTTAAAATAACAAGAAATCAGCAGTGCAGAAAGCCCACTGAACAATGACAAACAAAATCAGAGCACCACATAATTAACAGGCCCCCACACAGCAACAAGCCAGCAAATCCTGGGGACAAGGACATACCCATAAAAGGCACAAACTGCCAAACTACCGTATATAAATACAATGAAATGTACACTAAATGGGATTCACCACAGAACAAATATGGTGACTATCCTGCTCCCAACTAACATCAAACACACAAATCCCACGCTTTCCTGTAGGCATCAGTTCCCTCCTTCTCAATCCACCAACAGTACACGCACAGAAGTTTAAAAATTAGAAAAAAATCGGGAAAATGTTCACTTAGCTATGGGCGCTCCACACAGACACAGCCATTCTGCTGCTGCCAGCATTCTAGAATCCTGAATCCAATGAACATACTGAAGAGTACAGGACCCAGGAGAGATCATTGTGGCACCCCACTCATGACCGCCCTCTCTTCCTATTTGACCCCGGTTACCACCACCCTCAGCTGTCTCTTCTTCTACCAGTTTCCCTACCCACGTTACCATATGCCTAACCATGCTCAGGTCCTCCAGTTTCTTCAGCAGTCTTGTGTGTGGTGCAGTTGAAAGCCTTGCTGAAACTGAAGTAGAGTAAATCCACAGTGTGGCCCTTACCTACTACCTTTGTTACCCAGTCAAAGAAAATGATCAGGCTGGTCTGACAAGACCTCCCTGCCACAGACCCATGCTGTTTACTATCTTGCAGGCCACATCCTCAGAGATCAGTGACTCCATCAGTTTACCCACTGCATTGATAAGGCTGATAAGTCTGTAATTTCCTAGTTGCTCCTTGCCTCCCCTCTCCCGCCTTGTGTAGTGGGACTGCATCTGCTACCCTTCAGTCTTTTGAAACTACTCCTCTCTGAATTGAGCTATTGAATAGCCCTACTAGGGGGTCAGCTAATTTCGCAACCAATTCCTTGAGAACTCTTAGGTGCATCCCATCCAGGCCTAGGGCTTTATCTACCTTTAAGACTTTGAGCCCCTTCTGGACCCTTTCTCTAGTAAATACTGTCTGCCTCACTGCAGTAATGCTTCTAACAGTCGCCTTGATGCCATTTCAGGCAGGGGCCCACTGACTTCCCTTGTGAAGACAGAGCAGACATGATTGTTAAAGATGGCTGCTTTTTGTTAATCTTACTCTAGTACCCCACATCTTGTAGCCTAACAATACCCCCTCCCCTGCTTCCTTTTTTCTTTGATACATCTGAAAATGTTTTTCCCCCCACCTATGACCCCCCTTGCAATATGCAGCTCCATGTCTGCCTTTGCCTCCCTCACCATCCTCGTTGTCTCCCCTTGTTTTTATTTGGTATTGTCCCCAATCCCCCCCCCGATTTTCCTTGTACCTGGTGAAAACCCTTTGCTTGGCCCTCATTGTTTCTCCAACCCTCTCAGAGAACTATATTGGTCTCTTTAACCTGTTTCATTTTGTACTTATTCTCCTGCATGACTTAGTTGCCCCAAGAATTGCCCCCTTAATTGCCCCCCATCTTTCCTCTACACCTTCAATGTTATCCACCCTGGTGAATTTGTCTGAGAACAGCTCCCTCATCTGGTTGAAGTCTGCTCTTCTAAAATCTAAAACTTTTTTTTTTTTAGTTGTTTAACCAGGAGTAGCACACTAAGCGACCTGGGAGCACAGGGAAGTTAAATGACTTGCTCAGGGTCACACAGTATGCAAGTGGAAGCTGTGGGATTCAAGCCCAGGTCTGGTCTGATGGATGTTACCAGATTTGCAGCTCAGAGCCTTAAACCGCTGTGCTATACTGCCTCCCAATAAATGAGGAGAAATAGTCCCTGGAACTGGTAAATCATTGGTGTGCTGTTCTTAAGGGTTTTAACAATCATGACATGCAGCATTGATGAGGGCTAGGCAGTGGCAAAACTGAGGACAGCGGAGTGAATTACAGAGGTGATAAGGCCTTCTTTCGCTACATCAGGGAAAAGATATAGATGAAGGAAGGCATAGTCAGGCTGAGACCGCGTGAAGGGTGCGGGGAATTTTTGGTGGAAGAAAACAAGGGTAAGGCAGAAATCCTGAATGATTATTTCTGTTCAATATTTACAAAGGAGAAGGATGGTCCACTACTTTAGGGGAAAGTTTGAATCTGATTGGGGGTTGGGAGACTTAACACAGAGTATGAAACCTCTAGCTGCTGAAAGGGTACTCAAGGGGCTCGACACCTAGAAAGTTAATAAAAGTCTGGGCCAAATGGGCTGCTACCCCAGATGCTGAGTGAGATGGCACAAGAGCTGGCAATGCCTATGTCAGCAAGCTACAATGGTTCCCTGGAGTTTGGAAAGGTGCCTTTCCACTGGAGAATGATGGATTTTATAACCCTGTACAACAAGCATTTGTCGATGCCAAATGTTTGCTTGCTGGCATTGGCAGTGGTAGTGTAGAAGTTACAGAGCTGCGTAATAGGAATGGCAGTGAAGTATTGAACTGAAGCCAACCCCACCACCACCCTGCAGAGAGTGACAGGCATTGGGGTGTGCCTTTGGGTCGTCAGGCATAACGGCCACGCCATTTAATTGCACCCCACCCTGCAGACACTGGCAAGTGTCCACGGCATTCCTTAGGGTCTTTGGCCCTTATGCGCACCCCATTTCATTAGGAAATACAGTGAGATGGGTGCGATATAGGAGAATGGGGTGAACTTTGGGGCCAAAGAGTCCAAGGCATACCTCGATGCCTCTCACTGGCTGCAGGGTGTGGAATGGTATGAGCATTACAGGCAAGAATCCCAAGTCACACCCCTGATGCCTGTCATTATCTACAGGGTTGGGCATTATGGTTGGAAACCCTAATACCTTAGGCATTCATTGGTATTTTCACTCCAAATGTTCAACATGGTTTTTTTGTGACCCCACCTCATGAACAGGGGGAATATCAGTTTGTTAGCCGGAAGCTGCTTATGCACAGTGACTACGGCATTTAGCACCACAGGTGCAGAAACATTCGAACAGGATGTAAAAAATGACAGCTGTACTGTTCATGGGGAGGTGTAAAAAATGGCAATATTGCAAATCTGCAGTAAAAATATTTAAAAAATGGTGAGTCTGACGTACATAGAAACTTTATTACAGCACACACCATAATATAATTAGGTTGGGGATTTTATTACAGCAGATTGTCAACTCAGGCATTTTGGTGTCTCCGATCATGAACAGTGTCACTGTGATTTTCTTTATCTGTCCCGAACAATGATTTCCCACAGCGACCACGCACCTCTGCGCTGAAAGTGTGAAAACACACTTTGGCCATGTTGTGAAAAATGACAGCTGTACTGAAAATAAGGAAGTGTGGAAAAATGCCACTGGTGAAAATCTGGACTTAAAATATTACAAAGTCATGAACTTACGAGGGTGCGTGGAAACTGCGCAATGCTCACTCGTAACACAGTCGTTTTATGGACTTTTGTCACCAAATTTTCAACATGGCCATTTTAAGACCTCTGCTCATGAACAGTGTAACTGTGATTTTCTTAATCTGTCCCAAGCATTGCTTTCGCACACCAACAGCACCATTGTGCGCTACAGGTGTGAAAACACATTTTGGGCTGCATATGAAAAATGGCAGCTATACTGTTCATAAGGAAGTGTAATAAAATGGCAATGTTGTAAATCTGGAGTGAAAATATTAAATTCGCAAACTTATGAGCACGCATAGGAACTGCGCAACGCATGCTCGTAAAATAGTCATTTTTAGGAATTTTTTCACCAAATTTTCAACATAGCCATTTTAAGACCTCTGCTCATGAACAGTGTCACTGTGATTTTCTTAATGTGTCCCATACATTGATTTCGCACATCGACTGCGCCATTGTGCACTACATGGGTGGAAACACATTTTTGCAAGATGTGAAAAATGACAGCTGTACTCTCATAAGGAGATGTGGTAAAATGGCAATGTTGAAAATATGGAGTGAAAATATTGAAAATTTCATAACTCATTGAAGCGCATGAACTGCTAAATCCACTGTAAAACAGTTATTTTTAAGAATTGTTTCACCAAATTTCAATATAGCCATTTAAGACCTATGCTCATGAACAGTGTCACTGTGATTTTCTTAATTTGTCCCGTACATTGATTTCGCACACCAACTGCGCCATTGTGCGTTACATGGGCGGAAACATGTTTTGGGCAAGATATGAAAAATGACAGCTGTACTACTCATAAGGAGGTGTGGTAAAATGGCAATGTTGAAAATCTGGAGTGAAAATATTGAAAATTCCCAAACTTACGATCATGCGTAAGAACTGCACAACGCACACTCGTAAAACAGTCATTTTTAGGAATGTTTTCACCAAATTTTCAACATAGCCATTTTAAGACCTCTGCTAATGAACAGTGTCACTGTGATTTTCTTAATGTGTCCCATACATTGATTTCGCACACTGACTGCGCCATTGCGCGCTACATGGGCGGAAATATGTTTAGGCAGGATGTGAAAAATGACAGCTGTACTGCTCATAGGAGGCATGGTAAAATAGCAATGTTGAAAATCTGGAGTGAAAATGAGAATTCACGAACTTACAGTGTGTGTAGAAGACTCATAGCATGCTCGTAAAAAGTCATTTTGGAATTTTTCACCAAATTTTCAGAATAGGCTTTTGAGCCCACCTTATGAACACTGGCAGTGTTGTTTCATTAATTGCTCAGAAAGGTGATTTTAGCAGTGTGCAAAATCTCCCTTGAACTTAATGTAACGCATGACAGTGACAGCATTCATGAGCAGGTCCCAAAACCCTGTGTCGAAATTTGGTGCAAAATTCAAAAATGCCTGAGATATGCAATAAAGTTGAAAAACCCTATCTATTCCATTATACAGCTTACCAGCATTTCCTCAGTTCACAGTCGGCTTTGAAGAGTGCAGATGTGTTCCTGGTCACTTGAAGATCATCGCTGAGCTCTGGAGGTAAGGTATGGGTTAGGGTGTGGGGAGGCAGGGTGCGCAGTGGGTGGAGTGCGGGTTGTGGGAGGGGCAGGGAGGCGCCGAGGACAGTTTTCTATTTACAGGTGTGTTTTTATTTAGAGACAACGATGGGCGTTTGCCACGCTGGGGTGGGCTCCCAGCGTGGCAGCTGAAACTGTCGGAGGGCTGGAGCCGGCAGGGTTGGGCACCCCGTCGGCAATAACCCTTGCCAGCTGGGGTGGGCTCCCAGCGTGGCACCTGAGCCTCTTGGGGGAGACAGTGGAGCCAGCAGAGGTTGGGCAACCCATCAGCGACAGCATTGGTGGGAGAGACAGTGGAGCCGACGAGAGTTGGACACCCCGTCGGCCATAACATCATTTTGCCCGCTGGGGTGGGCTCCCAGCGTGGCACCTGAAAACTTTGGGGTGGGTTGGCGGGGGATTGGGTACCCCGTCGGCTGTACAAGTGAGGGGGAAGGAGCATGAGCATGCAGTGTGCGTGCGTGCACGCGTGTGTGTGTGTGGGGGGGGAGAGCTCTGCTCACTCAAGCGGAGCTCTTCCTTTCAACTGTATGCCACTGCATTTTCAGCTGTCATACACAGCTGGAGCAGTGATTGGGGAACTGGGGCCGCGCCTACAAACACACTGACTGCATTGGAAGATGGGCTGACACACCTCCGAAAACTCGGATAATGGCACTATGTTTCTTGCACATGCGTGCAAGCAACATAAAAAACACACACTTTAAACTGAGCTGGCTTTAAAAACACAATTCATTAAAGCTAGTATTTTAATAAATGCATTTTTATCTTGATAGTAGATATGTCATCTACAAAATAACACTATTTCTGCAATAGGTGTGAAAATAAAAACATGCAAAACCAAAGGTTGCCACTGCATAAGCATACGACTTCGGAATCCTTGTGACCAGTCAGGGTGCAGGACATTTCTTACCCATATTATAAAGTATCTTTCATACACACTGTATCCCAAAGTGCTTTACAAAACAGTGAGTTACATACTGGTGGTGCAGAGACTATATGTGACCGACATACAGAAGGCATTAATTTAGTCTAGTCTGTTTATTGAAAGAGTTGGTTAAAGGTGATGGGAAATGATGTTTGTAAGCAATAACCCATGACAGGCAGGGGTGTAGCCAGGCATTTCAGATTTGTACACCAACCTGCCACACTGCTACCCCCTTCCCCACTGTTGTTCATGCCTGCCCCACCCCAAATGACTCGAGTCCAAGGTTCCTGGCTACAATCAGATGATTGCCATACTAGACCTGCTGTCTGTCTGTGTTGCTAGTGTGGTGCTCACTGTCCCCTGGTAAACGCCACTGACTGTGCCATGAGTCGAAGACCACAGAAGAAATTTCTTCTCTCTCCCCCGCAAGTAGGCAGATTTGCTCCACTTGCCACTCCACATGAAGTCTTCATTCTTTTAGCTGGCTCTGAATCTGTTCTTCCATTTGCTGCTCCTCAGTTCTTCTACTGCTTCTCTCACTCCCAGTACAACTGAACTAATAGTATGGCTTCTAACTTTGCTGGGGCATTTAAACTTACCACCCAAGGCTTGCCACATCCCCTACCAGATGCCACAGCCAATCACTATGCAGGAGTACCATGCAGACCTAATTGAGACCTTCAGCTTCAACATCCACGGTCCACTCTGCCACCCCCCAAAAGAAAGCTGAAAGAGAAAAGAAAAAGCCTGTGAAGCCAAACAAAGGAATTTAAATGCAACGGACTACAGAGGCCAGATCAATGCTGGACAGCTTATTTGCTACCCCTGCTACTAAACTCGGTACACCATGACTTACCTGGAGTATCAGTAACTATGCCCTTGATGACAGGGTGTACAGTTATTGGGGATTGATCAACACCCGGGGTGCGTTGTGAGGCACGAGCCCGAGTGTCCTCACAGCACCTGGGATGTTGATTAATCCCCAATGACTGCACACCCTAGAGTGAGTTATTGCACTTATAACAGGGGGTGTCACCAGAGATGGAAAAAAAAAAAAAACATGAGGAAAAGGAAAGCATGATTAAGTTATGAAAACACAGGAACTATTTTATGTGTTCCGCCACCAGCAAAACTATTGTGTTGCTGACAGTGCTGAAAAGCATAGCAAGTTAAATGGTCTTGTCTTTAGTGCTGACCTTCTTTCACTACAGAAATGTCTGGCAGAACAATGTTTTCAGATCCCTAAGCATAAAGAAACTTTAGGAAAGAATTATTCATGAAAGGAATATACTATAGTTAAAAGGTATGACTAGTAGCAATAAGCAGAGTACGTGTACATATCAGTACTTTTTTTCTTACAAATCTAACTTGAAGTTTTACTTATTTATTTTATTTATTTATTATTTGGAAAGTGCCTTTGAGTCAAAGACTCGTTTACAAAGGCTCCACGTCACATTTAGTTGGACAATACAACAGTATAACATAATTCAGACAGACTTGTTACAGTGAGTAATGTAACTGGCTAATAGTCATACCCTGAGGAGAAATAGTAAGATTAGATTAAGTCAGTTTAGAATGAAAGGCCCAGAGAGAGCTGGGTAGGTGGAGTCAAGAGAGTGGGAGAAGAAGGAGGAGTGCAGGCCAGGCCGTTGTCAGGGAGGGGCATGGAGGTTAGTGACAGACGCATGGGGTGGAGACCTGGAGATTGTCTCTGAGTAAGGTTTTGAAGGGGCCAATTCTGGTTACATTGGCAAGTGTACTGGGAAGGCAATTTAGCTGGGAGGGGGCCCTGTGGCTGAAAGATCTTTGGAGTTGGGAGGTTCGACACCTGGGTACCTAGAAAAGAAGTTTGCCTGAGTTACGGGTTGTTCTATGAGCAAGGGTCGGATGGATAATAGGGGAGAGGCCAGTGGGAGCGTGACCCAGGGCAATCTTTTTTGCTATAAGGCATGTGTGGACCTCTATTCTACTATCAAAGTTCAGCCAGTGGGTGTTGGTGTATAGAGAGCAAGTGTGTGGGGGGCGATCACAGCTGAGGACAAGACAGCAGGCTTTGTTCAGGGAGAGCTGGAGTCTCTCTAGGGCCGATGTGTTGGCAGATCCATAAATAAGTATGCCATAGTCAAGGAGGGACAGGACAGAGGAGGAGACAGAGAGCCGAAGAGCTTCCGGGGTAAGACAGTGTTTAAGGTGATAGAGGATTCCAAGGCAGACATTGAGGGCGGTGGACAGGAGATGGATGTGCTGGTGGAAATTTAGGGCAGGGTCAAGAGTTATGCCCAGGTATTTGAAGGTTTCCACTTCCTCTAGGGGGGTGCCATTGGAGGTAAGGATTTGAGGGCAGAGTGCCTTCCGGGAGTTCAGCTGATGGGAGAAGTACATGACTTTAGTCTTCTTGTAATTTAGTGTAAGATGCTGTGTTGAGAACCATACTTCGGCGTCTGAGAAGGTGGACTGGAGCGAATTGTGTAGTAGGGTGGGGACTGGATTGGGGGAAAAGGGATGGCATCATCCGCATACAATAGTAGATTGCCAGACCAGGATGAGGGGAAGGAGTTAAGGAAGAGACTGAAGAGTAGAGGACTGAGGATGGACCCCTTGGGGACACCAGAATGGACTGGTAGCCTGCTAGAGAGGGCGGTGCCAATTTTGACCTGTTGGTAGCGATCCTACAGGTAGTCCATAAACCAGCCGAAGGCGTCCTGGGAGAAGCCGATGTTGGAGAGTGTATTAAGTAAGAGGGAGTGGTTGACAGTGTCAATTGCCTTAGAGGGGTCGACAAAGATCGCACCTGTGATATGCCCTCTGTCTAAGGTGGACTGTATGTGTGTGGTAAATTCCAGGAGGGCTGTTGTGGTACTGTGCTCTTTGCGAAAGACATGCTGCTGTTTACAGAGCAGGTCATGTTTGTTAAGGTGTTCGGTGAGTTGGTCGGAGACAATACGTTCAAGCGCTTTTGATAAAGGGGGGAGGATAGAGATGGAGCGATAGTTGTTTGTAGCAATACGATCACTGCTTTTAAATATGGGGGTGATGGAGGCAGATTTCCACCGGGAAGGGAACTTCCTTGGCATAGTGATCGGTTGAGAATGTGTGTGAGGAGGTGGAGTACCTCATCAAGAGTGAGCCGGAGGAGTCTAGGGTCCAGAGAGTCACTACTGTAGTAGGAGTTGCTTAGGGCTTTTACTAGATAAGGCTTGGCTGCCGTGGGGGTGATGCAATGAAGGTGGAAGGGAGGGGTTGCTGAGGGGTCACAGGGGAGCTGGTGGGGGGTCGAAGAAGTTTGGAGGGAGGATCTGGCTGAGATTAGAGAAGGCGTGATTAAAGGCTGAAGCAATATAGGTGAGGTCCGTGGTCAGAAATCCATTGGCCTCTATCAGACTGGGGGGGGGGTTATGGTTCTTGCCAAGGATGTTTTTAATATTATTCCAGAACTTGCGCCCTGAGCCCCAGGTTGAGGTTAGGGCGGATTTGTAATATTCAGCTTTTGCTTGGCGAAGCACCCATGTGCATTTGTTTCGGGCCTCTCTGTACCTTTGCCGGTCAGATGGCAGGCAGGTCTCGTTGGAGAGGTGCCAGAGTGAGTCTCGGGTTCACATCAGGGCCTGTAGGTGGGTATTGAGCCAAGGTGCAGGGTTGCTTTTGACCACCCTTTTAGTAGGTGGGGCAAAGGAGTCGGAGATTGCATTGAAAGTATGAACAAAAAGGCCAAGAGCTCGGTCAGGATCAAGGGTATTCATTAAGAGGGACCAGTTCCAAGAATGGAGGTGTGATTTTAGGAGGGCAAGTTTACCAGGTCCATGTTTACATTGTTGTACTATTTTAGGGTATTTTTTAGGGGCTTTGCATGACCGGGAGTAGAGGACAGGGGAGTGGTCACTAAGTGCGTTAGGGAGTACAATGGTGCTAGTGATCTTGTGGGGGCGGTTGGTGAAGACCAGATCCAGTAAGGAGGAGGACCCAGTGCATGGGTTCAGGCGTGTAGGGGAGCGGGCTACTTGGGTAAGATCTTGGGCAGTTGCAGTGTCAATGAGTGGGGCAGTTTTCTTAGCCAGCCAGTTGATATTGAAGTCCCCTAATGCTATTAATTCATTATTTGATGGGAGGGTGGTGAGGTAGGACAAGATAGAGTGTAAGGCAGTGTGCTGTTTCCTGGGGGGATTGTAGACCACCATGATGAGAAGAGGGGTTTGGGTGCGTCCTAGAGCAATTTTGAGTGTGAGGGCTTGAGGTACAGGGACCAGTGGAGGAGGTGGGAGTAATTGTCCATATAGTGTGTCCTTAATGTAAATGGCGCAGCCACCCCCACCTTTTTCCCTGCTGGTCAGCTCTGTAGTGGTTGTACCCAGGGAGGGTTATAGAGGAGTCTGGAATGTGAGGGGAGAGACAGGTTTCACCCACAGCGATGATGTCGGGGTGATGTTGAAGGACCCATCCCTGGAAGGTATCCCATTTTTTCAACAGGCTGCATACATTGATAGTGGCAATGAGTAGGCCGGGGGCCTGGTTTTGTCCAGGTGTGGAGGCTGTGAGCGGGCCTAGGTTAGGGTGTATATTGCCAGACATAAGAAGGAGAAGGAGGAGGGATCTGAGGAGAGAGTTCCAGGCTAACTTTTTGAGATAGTGGGATTTGCGTAGGATGGACCCCTGGGTGTTTGACCATGTTGGGATGGGGAGCGTAAATATGTGAGGGCGTAAATATGTGAGGGGAGGCCAGTGAGGGAGAGAGTGGGGAGGGGTTTTGGGTCCTGGGTATCCTTAGGACAGGAGGAGATGGCCGAGAGGAGAACACTGGGTGCAGCCAGGGCAGTGGCTGCTGCCTGTTGCAGGGAAAGGAGGCAGGTATGTGGCCGCATCCAGGGGGGACGATGGTATCAGAGCATAAGGGCTACTAGGTCTAAGGAGTCTTAACTGGTTAGTGGGAAGAACATCAGGGGGGATCAGGCAGGGAAGCTGGCTTTTGTCGTGGATATAGGGAGGGAGATGTTCTGGGCAAGAGGAGTAGGGGAAGGAGAGCACCAGGAGTAGCGGAGTCAGTCATAGCGGACACATTTCAAAGAATAGGAAGGAGGAGGAGGAGGAAGTATGGGGAAAGAGTCCTGCAGGAGGAGACGAGTAGGCAGAGATGCCTCTTGTGGAGAATTGGTATAGCTTGCAGGTGGAAAAGCAGGCTGATTGGTTCACGCAGCCTCAGGTGATCCTATAAAGTGTCATGTCGACCAAGGGTGGTGGTGGGGAGCTGACGCAATAGCGTCAACGGGGTCAACTAAGTTTGTGCTGTGCCGCGACTTTGGCTTCAGGATGCAGCCGGGCGTTGCAGTCTTTTGGATGCCGTACCTGTGTGACTGTTTTCGGGGGGTTGGGGAGAGTGACGGTTCTGTAACCCGCACGACCTCCGATGGCCTCGAGCAGGCAACAGCTGTGAAAGACCAGGGAGAGAGATATGAGTTTTAAACAGCGGGAGAAAGGGAAGGGTAAAAAAAAAAAAACATACTCTTCAGACACAGCGGAAGAAAGGGGAGGGGTAGAAAAAAAAAACCTATGCAGCAAACAGAGCTAATTTGGCTCCCTGCGGTTGCTAGCTTAGCAGATTTCTACACACAGTACTTAAAGGAGCACAAAGTAACTAACACAGATTTGATTAAGTGAGTTAAAGGCAGTAGCAGTTCTTGGTTCTACATAAATAAATGTGGCTCTGCACTTAACAAAGGAACTGGCTAACTCAAACTCCGGGCCACTAAACAGAATTAAATTAAATGAATTAAAGGCAGTAGGATTTCTTTAGGCACTGAAATTATCCTAGATTTGCAGGCAGTATATCAGTTCAATGAAGAAAAGGGCAAGAAATAAGTCTATCTTCATGTGTACGACGACACAAATACAAATGCTGGCAGTTTGAATTTGAAAGAAAAAAGGCGCCAAACTAAGTTTGTGCTGTGCTGTGACTTTGGGTTTGGGATGCAGCTGGGCATTGCGGTCTTTCGGATGCCGTACCTGTGTGACTGTTTTCCGGGGGTCGGGGAGAGCGACGGTTCTGTAGCCCTCACGACCTCTGGTGGCCTCGAGCAGGCAGCAGCTGTGTGACTGTTTTCGGGGGTGGGGTGGAGGAGAGCGACAGTTCTGTAGCCCTCACGACCTCCGGTGGCCTCGAGCAGGCAGCAGCTGTGTGACTGTTTTCCGGGGTGGGGTGGAGGAGAGCGATGGTTCTGTAGCCCTCATGACCTCCGGTGGCCTCGAGCAGGCAGCAGCTGTGTGACTGTTTTCGGGGGTGGGGTGGAGGAGAGCGACAGTTCTGTAGCCCTCACGACCTCCAGTGGCCTCGAGCAGGCAGCAGCTGTGTGACTGTTTTCGGGGGTGGGGTGGAGGAGAGCGATGGTTCTGTAGCCCTCACGACCTCCAGTGGCCTCGAGCAGGCAGCAGCTGTGTGACTGTTTTCGGGGGTGGGGTGGAGGAGAGCGATGGTTCTGTAGCCCTCACGACCTCCGGTGGCCTCGAGCAGGCAGCAGCTGTGTGACTGTTTCGGGGTGGGGTGGAGGAGGCGATGGTTCTGTAGCCCTCACGACCTCCAGTGGCCTCGAGCAGGCAGCAGCTGTGTGACTGTTTTCGGGGTGGGGTGGAGGAGGCGGCGGTTCTGTAGCCCTCCACGACCTCCGGTGGCCTCGAGGCAGGCAGCTGTGTGACTGTTTTCGGGGTGGGGTGGAGGAGGCGGCGGTTCTGTAGCCCTCACAACCTCCGGTGGCCTCGAGCAGGCAGCAGCTGTGTGACTGTTTTCGGGGGTTGGGGAGAGCGACTGTTTTCGGGGGGTTGGGGGCTTCTCTAAGCCAAATGTTAACTTGTAAAGTAAGTAAGTAAAACTTTATTTACAAAGCGCCTTTCCAAAACCAAGGCACTTTACAATTATAAAAATTACATCACTTTAAAGCAATTTAAAACAGATCATAACATCCATAGACAGCTGCAGACTTTAATAACCATCAGGAAATGCTAAACGAGACAGGTACTGTAGGTTTTAAATTCATTTAAAACTTGAGACAGTCAGGCATTCTCATAATTGATGAGGTAAAGAATTCAACAAGGTAGAGGCAGCAAAAGAAAAAGCACATGCACCCGATGTTTTTACCCGAACCCTAGTAATCTCTAGCAGTCCTGTGTTGGTGGATTGGAGTTGGCGGAAGGGGCAGTAGGGAGTCAGAAGATCTTGCAGAAAATGGGGTCCCTGTTTGTGTAGGCTTTATAGGTCAGTAAATTGACCTTAAAGGTGATCTGCCACTGTGCAGGCAGCCAGTGCAGTTCGCACAGCGCAGGGGTAATATGACTAGTCTTAGATATACCAGTTAACAGCCTGGCTGCCACATTCTGCACTAGCTGCAAGTGATGGATATCAACCCCCGGGAGCTCTAGGTAGAGGGCATTGCAGTAATCAAGGCAGGTGGTCACAAAGGCATGGACCAATGTGGGAAGGTCATCCGGGGGAACCAGATGTTTCACCTGGGCAATAGTCCTCAGATGATAAAATTAGGATTTGACAACAGCAGACACCTGAGATTTCAGGGTGAAACCATTATCAAAAATAACACCCAGGTTACGCACCCAGTCTGAGGTAGTGAGCTGGACACCATCCAGCCATAAGCTTGAGGCCTGTCCAGCCCCCAAACCTTTAGTTATAGGGCGCCTTTCAAATATCAAGGCGCCTTACATTATAAAACATAAGTATCCAGTATTACAATAAATATAAGACAATAAAATCCATTATATTTCTGGGAATGCCAGTGTCCACAAAAACGTTTTCAGTGCCTTCTTAAAGCCCCTTACGGTTGTACACTCACAAAGCTGACGGGGCAGAGAATTCCAGAGGGTAGGGGCCACAGAGGCAAAAGCACAGGCCCGGGTAGATTTCAAAATAACCCTCGAAATCTCCAGTAACCCCTCGTCAGCTGAACGGAGCTGTCGCACAGGGGTGTAAGGAATCAGGAGCTCTTTCAAATAGTCAGGACCAAGACCATGTAGGGCTTTGTAGGTCAACAAGCCTACCTTAAAGGTGATCCACCACTGAATCGGCAGCCAGTGCAGATCGCGCAACACAGGGGTAATATGAGAACCCCTAGGTACCCCTGTCAGTAAATGTTCAGCAGTGTTCTGCACTAGCTGAAAGCGGCAGATATCAACCCCTGGAAGCACAAGATAAAGAGAGTTGCAGTAGTCAAGCTGAGCGGTCACAAAGGCATGGACCAATACAGGTACGTCACTGGACGGAATAAGTTGTTTGACCCTGGCAATATTCCGAAGATGGTAAAAGGCCGACTTGACGACTGCCAACACCTGATGATGAAGGGTCAGCCCGTCAAGCATGACTCCAAGGTCGCGCACCTATTCGGAGGTAGGGATCTGCGTACCCCCCAGAAATATTCCATAGGGCCGATTAATCCTAAACCTCTCGATCCTGTGACCTGGGTCCACTACCATAACCTCAGTCTTTCCCGCGTTCAATTTTAACCAGCTCGAATTCATCCAGTCTTGGATTTCAACTAGATAGTTATTCAATACTGAGAGTGCACTAACCTGGTCAGGGGCAAAAGACAGGTACAGCTGGGTATCATCAGCATAGCACTAAAACCACAGCCCATATCATCTTACAATGTCTCCAAGGGGTAGCATATACACGGCAAACAACATGGGGGGCAGCACTGAGCCCTGAGGAACCCCACAAGACAGAGAGAAAGGGTTGAAGGAAAAAACCCTAGACACAACTCTCTGTGTTCTACCAGCAAGGAAAGAAGAAAACCATCTGAGCACTGTATTTGACAGGCCACAAATGAGTCTCAGGTGATCGAGCAGCACCCCATGGTCTACAGTGTCAAAAGCTGAGGAGAAATTGAGGAGAACCAAGATGGAGTGGTTTCTCTGATCTCTCGCCATCAGGAGATCATTGAGCACCCGAACCAGAGCAGTCTCAGTACTGTGCCTTTTATGAAAACCCAACTGGAGAGATTCGTAGACATTATGGATGGTCAAATGGTTCTCCAGCTGGGTTGCCACTACTTTCTCGATAACTTTACCTAGAAAGGGAAGATTCAAGATAGTTCTGTAGTTGGCAAAAATGTCTGGGTCCTACAAAGCTTTCTTCAGAAGGGGTGTCACCACCGCCTCCTTCAGGGTGCTTGGAAACTCACCCGATTCCAAGGAGCACCAGACAATTTGATCCAAGACCGGGCCAATGATCTCATAACAACCCAAAATCAGGGAAGTTGGACCCGGATCTAAACTACAGCACATAGGGCACATCCCCTGGACAATCCTCTTAATATCTTTGATGTCCGGCAGGTCAAAAGAGCTCCAGGAAATACGAGGAGTAGTGAACAAACGCTGATCGACTGCATCACCCATAGGGTGAGTCAAATTGATTTCTGACCTGATGTCGGCCACCTTATTCGCAAAGAATTGAGCAAGCTCATCACACTCTATTTGTGAAAAGGATCGCCGAAGCTGCAGACAGGCTGGGTTGTACAGCTGTCCAGAGTTCGGAAGTGCTGAGCCAGTCGATTCTGAGCGACAGCGATTTCCTTGGACAGGAACTCTGCCTTCTTACGGGAAATTGCTGATTGGTAGAGCTGATAATGCTCCTCCAAACTAAGGTGGTCGACCACCAGGGCAGATTTCCACCACTGATGCTCTAATCTTCATCCCACACATTGCAGCTCCCTCAAGGACTCGTCAAACCAATGGGCCCGAGGGCAGAGTGAGAGGGGATGAACATGGGAAGGAGCTATCGAGTCCAGAGCTGAGAAAATGGCATTATTATAAGCCAGAACCAACAACTCTGGACTCGAGCTGGCATCAGAGAACTCCGAGAGGTCAATCACCACTGCCAGGTCTTCAGGGCACACATCACGTAAGGGCAGTAACTGACCACATATATGGTGAGTGGAGGAAGGGGAGCCAAAATCATCAGAATGGGTAGCAGACACTTCTGATAGTACAGCAGTGTCTCTGTAATGCCCACTCCCGCTGTCCATGAGTGGAGGATGGCCGATGGAGGTGGTCTGGGCTGGTGGTTGGGCTCTTGTGGGGACTGTCAGTGTTTGTCTCCTGGGCATCACGCTCAAACAGTATATGTGTTTGGGGGGGGAAGGGGCCAACACTGAAACGCCGTGGCAGTTTGGGACAGCGCACCACTCTGGATTTAGCCTGTGCGGCAAGAAGTAGGAAATCCACTGGGTGGGTTGGTAGGAAGTCATGCTTGGGTGTGGGGACAGTCACTGCTGCCTAAGACAACACAGACAGCTATGGGGAAACAGACACTGAAGCAACAGGGCAATTCGGGACAGCACAGCCCTTTAGCCTATGCAGGAAGATGTATGATATCTGCTGGGCTGGTGGGTGAGAAGTTATGCTTGGGTGCGGAGACAGTCACTGCTGCCTAAGACAGCACAGCCAGCAATGGGGACTGAACAGGCAGAAGAATGGGACTGCATAGGGGTGAAAACCAACAAGCACTCAGCACCCGGCACACAGAGAACGCAATTCATGTACTAAAGCTACTAGACTGGCTAAGTCAGATTATTTCAACTCCTCATTCCTGACTAACATTAACTCTCCATCTAAATTCTGGAGGGTAGTTCATGCCCTAATCTCTCCCCCTCCCTCTCCAGTTCTCAAAATAAATAACTCCCTAGTTTCTGACCCTGGCTCCGTGGCCAATTAATTTAATGCCTACTACACCTCGTGCACCACGTCTCTTCTAAATTCCCTCTCCCCCTTGCCACCTACTAACTTCAGCCCTTCACCTCAGCCAGTGCCTACCCCTCCCTCTTTTTCCTTTTCTACTATCTCCTCTGATGAAGCTCTTAGTGCCCCTCCTATCCCTCAAGCCTTCTGAAGGCTCCTCACCAGATGAGCTTGATCCTAAACTTCATTACCTTTCTGCTCCTGCAATTGATTATCTTATCTTATCTTATTCCCTCCCCCTGAAATACAACACTCGGCAGGGTTCTCCACATCCTGAAGGGGGAATCAGGATATGGCTACCCCTTCTCTTCATATTCAGTTATTGCCTCTTCCCCTCTCTTCTCCACCTGCCCTTCTGGGTCACCCGTGTGCAAAACCAAACTCATCCTTTTTACTCCAACAGCACTTGCATACTACCTCGAGCCTGCTCCTGGTACACTCTTACACTATAATGGTTCTAGAAACATAGACTTTGACGGCAAATAAGGACCACTTGGTCCACCTAGTATGCCCATTTCCCTACCTACTGGATAAGTTGCAGATCCTAGTTAACCAACAGCCTATTTCTTCCTGCCCCCACAAGAATTGCCTTATGTCTGTCCCATGCATTCTTAAATTCCCCAACAGTTTTTGATCCCACAACCTCCTCAGGAAGGCTGTTCCATGCGTCCACCACCCTCTCTGTAAAACAATACTTTCTCACATTACCCCTGAGCCATTCACCCTCTATCTTCAAATTGTGTCCTCTTGTTCTTGCACATCTCTTTTTCTGAAAGATGCTACCCTCTTGAACTTTGTTGATTCCCTTGAGGTACTTAAAAGTTTCTATCATATCCCCCCCCCCCTTCCTCAAGGGAATACATATTAAGCTCCTTTAGTCTCTCCTTGTATGACTTCTCTTGCAGACCCTGCACCATTTTAGTTGCCCTGCTCTGGACTGTCTCCATTCTGTCTATGTCCTTGCGGAGATGGGGTCTCCAGAACTGGATGCAGTACTCCAGATGGGGTCTCACCAACTGTCTGTACAGAGGGTTAATATACTTCCTGTTTTCTACTGGTGATGCCTCTCCCTATACATCCCAGTATCCCCCAAGCCCTCCTTACTGCCTTCTCGCATTGCTTGCCTACCTTAAGGTCATCTGATATGACTACCCCCAGGTCCCTTTCCATTTGTGTTGTTGTTAATACCTCCCCCCCCCCCCCCATTGAGTGCTTTTCCCTTAGGTTTTTGTTTCCCAGGTACATTACTTTGCACTTTTTTGCATTGAAGTTAAGTTCTGTTGCATTGTTACTATTTTGTTTGTTTATATGTTCTTTTGTACGATTTTGGACATGTTTTGTAATTTACCCAATGTTCCACTACTGTTTATTGTACAATACCTTGTGTTCCAGCTGTTGCATAATCTTACAATGTTGTATTGTTTGTACTACCCACATACTATTGTAACTGATCATCCTTCACAACCTATGTAACCTCCTCCCCCCAGGTCGCACCGTGAGACGAGCAACTTGTTGTTCAGTGTGTCCTCCTGGTGAAACACTTCAATAAATAAATAAACAAAAAATAAATAAATAAATAAGAGAAGGACAGAGACGCAACAGTACAACAGTTTGAACAGTGCAGTCACTGACGCTGCACTGTGCTACAATACATGACAGCCTTCAGCGCTTCCTCTCTTAGCAAGGATAGTGATGGCTGACTCTCAGACTGCATTTGGGAGCACAATAACTAGGTTTGGTCTGCTCACTGATTACTCCGGGTGAATGCTTCACCACTTGCTGTGCGAATATCATGGATTAATCAATAGTCACCTGATGGTTCTGTACCAATCAGGTACCTGTCTTTGTCTCCCACATGTTATAAACACAGTTAACTGTCCTCCCATTTTCCTTTCCAAGCCAGTTATGTAGTCTGATATGCTTCGAACAATTTTTGATAAATATATCATCTAACTTTGGGAGGCCCTCAGATCTACATAGAGTTCCACTCTCCTCAGCAGCTAGGTTTCTTCCTTTTCCTACTGTTAAGACATTCCATGACATCAGTTACATCATTCTATGCTATTGATCTAAATGATCTGAAATGGTGTTATTAATGTTATAAAATATGAACATACCAACATACGATGAGGCCAGAAGAATAAGGTTATTAGGTCTCTCGTATCTGCTCATATTGCAGGATCCTCTGCACATGCTAATGGCCCTGTCCCCATCCCCAACCATCCCCCCGCTCTGTCCACTCCCCTTGTGACCATTATTTTCCCTCTAACTCTATCCTAGCCTCTCTTGTTGCTGCCTACCATTCGCAGTGAAACCACTTCCTCAGGAAGCCTATTCCAACCTGCCACCACCCTCTCTGTGAAGAAATGCCTCCTGATCGCTGTCCTAGTGGGAACATTTTTTGAGGCTATCTTGAAGGAAAGGCTGCTGGAATTCCTGAAATTGTGGCCTTCCAGATACCTGGCAACATGGATTCACCGAGGAGAGGTCTTGGCAGACCAATCTGGTCTAGTTCTATGACTGGGTGACAAGATCTCTTGATGGGGGTCAGCCGGTTGATGCACTGTATTTGGATTTCAACAAGGCATTTAATTCTGTGCCACATGGGAGACTGGTGGGCAAACTGAGGAACATGGGAGTGGGGGATAAGATAGTTAGGTGGATTAGGAACTGGTTGAGCAACAGGCAGCAGAGGATAGTGGTAAGGGGGAGAGCTCTTCTCTCCTAGGAGGGTCACTAGCAGGGCCTGTTCTGGGCCCACTACTGTTCAACGCTTTCATAGCTGACGTCACAAATGGAGTCACAAGTAAGATGAGCCTGTTCACTGATGACTCCAAACTGGGGGTAACTGTGGACAGTTAAGAGGGAAGCAAGGCACTCCAGGAGGCTTGGAACAGTGGTCAAACTCATGGCAGCTGAAGTACAACACCAGGAAGCATAGTGTACTGCACTTGGGGACTAGGAATCCTGGATACAGATATCATCTCGGGTGGGGGGGGCAGTTGTCCACCTTGGAGGAAGAGAGAGAGATTTAGGGGTGGTATTTATGGGTAAAATGAACCACTCAACAATGCAGGAAGGCAGCGGCAAAAGCAAACAGAGTGCTGGGTTGCATTGCCAGGGGGATTATATCAAGGAGGGCTGAGGTTATCCTGTTACTCTACAAATCTTTGTTAAGGCCTCACCTGGAGTACTGTGTGCAGGTCTGGTGCCCATACTTAAAGAGGGATATCATGCTTCTAGAGAGGATCCAGAGGAGGGCGGCTAAGCTGATCCATGAGATAGGGGACAAGACTTACGAGGAAAGACTAAGAGAGCTCAACATGTACTCCCTAGAGGACAGAAGAGATCGGGGGGATATGACTGAGGCCTTCAAGTACTTGAATGGTATTAACAGGGTTACAGCTGAAGGTCTGTTCAGATCAAAAGGGAAAGGAGCTACGAGAGGACACAGCATGAAGTTGTCGGGGGGGATTTAGGAGGGAGCTGAGGACGCACTACTTCACAGAAAGGGTTGTAGCACCATGGAACGCACTGCTGGAGCAGATAATCTCAAAGGATTCAGTGGGGAGCTTTAATAGGGGTTGGAAAGAACATATGGCAAGGTAAAGATAGTGGAGGTGGGGAGCAGTGGGGAATACAGGGAGGTGACCTATGCAGGAAAGGACATATGGAGGAATGAGGGATTGGCAGCAGTGTCTCAGCTATAAGCTGAGCTTGAGCAGACATGATAGACCTTCTGGCCTAAATCTGCTGGCATCGTTGTATGTTCGTATATAAATATTCCCCCTTCCAACTTAATACTGTACCCCTTGTGTTTCTATTCTCAGTAAGCCAGAAGAGACCCTCCTTGTCCATCTTATTTATTCCTTTTAAATATTTAAAGGTCTCAATTATGTCCCCTCTTTCTCTCCTCTCCTCTCCTCTCATAGAAACATAGAATTTGATGGCAGATAAGGACCGCTTGGCCAACCCAGTCTGCCCATTTCCTTACCTAATGGATAAGCTGCAGATCCTAGTTAACCAACAGCCTACTTCTTCCTACCCCCATCCCCACCCCCTAGAATTGCCTTATGACTGTCCCATGCATGCTTGAATTCCACCACTGTTTTTGACTCCACAACCTCCTCCGGAAGGCCGTTCCATAAATCCACAACCCTCTCTGTGAAAAAATACTTCCTTCCATTACCTCTGAACCGCCCCCCCCCATCTTAAAATTGTGCCCCCTTGTTCTTGCACACCTCTTTTTCTGAAAGATGCTACCCTTTTGGATTTTGTTGATTCCCTTGAGGTACTTGAAAGTTTCTATCATGTCCCCCCTCTCCCTCCTCTCCTCAAGGCTATACATATTAAGCTCCCTAAGTCTCTCTTCACATGTCTTCCGGTGCAGACCCTGCACCATTTTAGTTACCCTCTTCTGGACTGCCTCCACTCTGTTTATGTCTTTGCGGAGATTGGGTCTCCAGAACTGCACGCAGTACTCCAGATGGGGTCTCACCAGCTGTCTGTACAGAGGGATAACAACTGCCTGTTTTCTACTGGTGATGCCTCTACCTATGCATCCCAGTATCTCCCCAGCCCTCCTTACTGCCCTCTCACATTGCTTGCCCACCTTTAGGTCATCTGATATGACTATCCCCAGGTCCCTTTCCATTTTTGTTGTTGTTAGTATCTCATCCCCCATTGTGTACTCTTCCCCTGGGTTTTTGTTTCCCAGGTGCATTACCTTGCACTTCTTAGCATTGAATCTAAGCTGCCATACATTTGACTATTCCTCCAACCTTGCCAAGTCCCTTCTCATCCTTTCCACCCCACCTTGTGTATCAGCTCTGTTGTAGATCATTGTGTCATCTGCAAAGAGACATACTTTTCCTTCCAGTCCCTCTGCGATGTCACTTATAAAGACACTGAAGAGGACTGGTCCTAGTACTGAACCCTACGGTAGCCCACTAGTAACCCCCCTTTCTTCAGAGTGGACTCCATTTACTATTACCCTCCGCATCCTGTTCTATAGCCAATTCTTTATCCAAGCTACCATCTTGGGATCCACTCCCAGGCTGGCTAACTTGTATATTAATCTTTTGTGTGGGACTGTGTCAAATGCCTTGCTAAAGTCTAGGTAGGCCATGTCCACAGCCCCTCCCTGATCTACTACTTTGGTCACCCAGTCAAAGAAATCGAGTTAGATTAGTCTGGCGTGACCTTCGCTCTGAATCCATGCTGCCTTGGGTCCTGTGCCCCTCTGGCCTCTAGGTACTCGACAATTCTTTCCTTCAGAAGTGATTCCATCATTTTCCCTATCACTGAGGTTAAACTAACAGGTCTGTAGTTGCCTGCTTCTGCCCTGCTCCCACTTTTGTGAAGTGGAATCACATCTGCTCTCCTCCAGTCCTCAGGTACCACCCCATCCTCTCATTATTTGTTAAAGAGAGTAGTCAGTGGTGTCACTAGTTCCACCCCTAGTTCTTTTAAAATTCTGTGATGAATCCCATCAGGCCCCATTGCTTTGCCCACCTTCAGTTTTGAGAGTTCTTTCAGAACCCTTTCTTCTGTAAATGGGCTGGTATCAACTTCTGTATTCACAGTGTTTCTATTGTTTGGTTTAGGTACCTCCCCCTCTTCATTTGTGAATACTGAGCAAAAATATTTGTTTAGTATCTCTGCCTTTTCAGTCACCCTCTGCCCACCCCTCTTCCCCTTTATTAAGCCTCACTATCCCTCCCTTGGTCTTCCTTCGCTTCCTGATGTACCTATAAAAGGTTGTATCTCCCTTCTTAACTGTGTTGGCTATCTTTTACTCGGTTTGGGCCTTTGCTGTTCTGACTGCCTTCCCAGCTTCCTTTTGCTTTAACTGATACCATTCTCTGTCCTGCTCCTTCTGTGATTCCTTGTACTTCCTGAATGCTTTCTTTTTCTCCCTAACCTTTTCTGCCACCTCCTTTGAGAACCATAGTGGTTTCTTACATCGTTTTGTTTTATTTGCTTCACACAAAGGCTTGTTGCCTCTGTGATGGCAGTTTTGATTATTCCCCATTATTCTTCCACCCCTCCTTCCTGTCCACTTGCTAGTGCATTCCTTAGGCACTCACCCATGTTGGCAAAGTCAGCCCTCCTGAAGTCCAGTACCTTTGCCTTTGTATGTGTAACCCCCCTGCAAATGGGGGTTCCCAAAAGACTTCCAGGAGCTTGCTTGAATGCTCCAAGCCTGAATGGTGTTTGGCATTTAAGCCATTTATCAGTGAGTGTTTTAGAGCCTCTGGCACTGTCTCTTTAAGAGCTGTCTGCTTGCAGACATAATTAGTTGTATGGGGGACTGTGTGCTTCTCTGTTTGAGTACCACTCGTGCTGCTGCCAATTCACTCCATTTTTGCAGTCACTAGGAGTGCAAAGGGAACCTATCTGAAAGATGTAACTGTTTGCCAGAAATCACTTAGAGTAATAATGAAATTACAGTTTGTCTAACCTGCTTTCTTTGCAGTCAGAACTGTGTCTGCCTAGTTCCCCATTCTGGTTTTGAACTGCTGAACTGGACCAATCAGTGTGGGGTAAGCTAGCTCTAAAATGGTGCCTTGGACGAATCAGAACTTGGACTCATAATCTGAGCCAGCCACAAGAGGATTGTATGGGTAGTGACTCTGGGAGATGTAGTTTAGACTTGGCGCCTTTTGGACCAACAGGAGCAGTCTATTGTGAGTGACAGCCAATCCAGTCAAGAACTGGGAGGAACTCAAAGGAAGTGCCGGTTTTGTCTGTTGGAGTTTCAGTTTAGCTCTGGCAGTGAAGGAAAGGAACCCTGTGCTCCTTCAGTGCACAGTTTTAGTCAAAAACATGTGTAAGGTCCAGAGTTCTGGTCTGCAGCTTGTGTAACTGCTTGTTAGGACTGAATCCGTCCTGTGAAGAGAATCAAAGGATATCTGAAGGTAGAAACCAGGCTCACCCTGTAGAAGACTGGAGAAATTACTGAATTGCACTCGGTCTATCAGGAACTGAATCTGCTGTGTGTTCTCCGGGTATTGTGCAGTAATTGCGATCGGGATAGAGCAAGCCTGCCTGGTATAGTACTTTCTGTTTTACCATATAAATGTGTGAAGAGGCTTGTGTACCTCAAGTGAATCCTGCTGCCATTAAAGGACTTTTGCCTGTTACTATTCACCATATAAATGTGTGAGGAGTCTCGTGGAGCTCAAGAGTAGCCCTGCTGACATTGAAGGACCCTATCTTGTTTGGAGGTCGTGAGTACTAATTCAGGGTCACTCCCTGTTGAATTGCCACATTGAATCCAAATGGAATCACTGTACTGCTGACTGTTTAAACTAATTTTTCTGTTCTCTGTGTGAAAGGGCCCCTACCAGCTGCCACGGTTTGGACTAGCCACTAGGGCTTGGGTACCCAGGGACAGTAACTGGTAGGGATAGGCCTGTGCACAGAGCCATAGGTAGATGAGTAAAGTATAAGCTAATTAACCTGATTTCCCCCTGTCCTTGTTATATTCCCCCTAAATAAATCAGAGCTGCTTGTTTCAGAAAAGTTATACTGCCTGAGGTATTTGTCTATGTTAAAGTATTGTACTGTGATTGTTGCACTGTATCTTATTTTAAGGAGGTCCCAGTGCCTGAACCAGCCCTGGGGGTAAGTGTATACTGTGAAGGTAATTCTGATGTATTGTGTGGGCCACTAGTGGGAAGAAAGGGGGGTTGCAGTGTCCCAGAGGGCTGTGACCAAGTAAGTTTAACTATTGCAAACCCTGACCTCTGGGTGGAGGCACCCGCCATTGGATCCAGGCCCCTCAACCTGTTAGTGGCAAATCAGGCGGGGTAGTAGCCCCTGGGATAGCGCCATCTAGGGGTTACATATGGCTTGACTCTACAGCTGTGTTTATTGTGAACCATATTGTTCGATGGTCACTAGTTCCCATATGGCTACCCACTTCTAAATCTGTGATCCTCTCGCCATCCCCATTTGAGAGTACCAGGTCTAAGATTGCTCCCTCTCGAGTGGGTTCCAGTACTAGTTGTCTAAGGCATGCCCCCTGTAGGGCATCTAGAATGGTCCCGCTCTTAGAAGTGGCTGCTGCAAACGTACTCCAATTAACATCTGGCATATTCAGATACCCCATCAGCAATATCTCCCCTTTTTCTGCCATTCTAAGGATACTTCCTATCAATTTCTTGTCCATGTCCTCCCCCTGAGATGGGGGTCTGTATACAACCCCTGTGTGGATTGTGGTGCCATTGCCTGTCTCCAAATTGATCCACAGTGCTTCCTCTCCTCCCTGTTTACCCTTTTGTTCTGTAGCTTTGATTCCTTCCCTTATGTAAAGAGCTACTACTCCTCCTCCTCTTTTACCCTCCCTGTCCCTCCTGTAAATAGTGTATCCTGGACACCCAGACCCCACTCAGGCTGTACTCAGTCCTCAGGTTCTTAACGCCAGTGTGCACAACCTTGCATTTTTTTGCATTGTAGCAGAGTTGTCAAATCCCAGACTACTTCTCTAACCTGTCCAGATCGTCCCCTGGGTCCTGTATCCCTTCTGCTGTGTCTACCCTCCCATAGAGCTTGGTGTCATCCATGAATAAGCACATTTTGCCCTTAATGCCATCACAAATATTTATTTATTTATTTATTTGTTTTTGTTAACCAGATAAGCACACTAGACTAGTGCCTATTACACTAGACAACTAGTGCCTATTTTCAGGTGCGACCCGGGAGGTTACAATACAGAAAAACGTGGTATATAGTCAAGGTAGCATACAAGCCCGCAAAACAGGTGGGCCAGAGAGAATTCAGTACAGGGAACATGGTGCATTGACAGAGTGACATACTCACCCACACACAGGTGGGGCCAGAAGTACAATATATAGACATGGTACAGAGACAGAGCTAGCAAACATGAGTACAACTACAACTCATATACGTTAAACCCATAAGGTAACATGGGTAGGAGACTACAGGTACAGGTAACTAAGGGAGCATGATCAGTGAACAGTCCAGGTGTGTGTCAGGAAACAGGCAGGGAGGAGAGTAAACAGTGCAGTAGGACAGCATGGAACTAGTGGGTGAGGAGAGGGGGAGGAACACAACCTGGGGGACAACCCAGGTGGAGTATGGCTCGAGCTGCAGGGAGAGAACTGCCCAATCCAGTTGCATGCCCAGGGGGCAGGTCAAAAAATAGTGTGGGGACTTCAAGGTGCCACAAGGGAGGGAGCTAATGGGTAGGGGACGCCTGTCAGAGGAAAGTGGGAAGTGCTATAGTGGGGAGAGGCAGAGGCTGAATTCAGCTTGTGGGAGAGGTGTTGGGCAGCCGCGAGCGTGAGAAGTGCTATAGTGGAGAGTGGCAGAGGCAGAATCATGCTTGTGGGAGAGGTGTCGGGCAGCCACTAGTGCCAGCAACTAGTTGGTACAAAGACAAGTGGAGGCAGCTTTGAGGAACTTCCAGAGGGACGTTTTGAAGCCAGGGTGGGAAGGGGCAGCTCGGACTGGGGCAGGGAGGGAGTTCCAGAGTCTCAGAGCGTAGGCGGAGAAGGCCCGATCACCAGTGAGGGAGCGGGTCCTAGGGACCTTGCAAACCAAAGTCGAGCTGGACCTTAGTTGATAGGCTGGGGTGCAGTGTTTGAAGGGAAGGGCAAGAGCGGGGGGGGGCAAGCAGTTCGGACTATATTATCAACCATGTTACTGAGGACAAAGGCTCGGTGTTTTTCCGGGGGAAGCCACTCCAGATGGGCATAGAGGGCACACCAAATGTGTAAGGCGAGGAACAGAGAGGGCAAAACAACATATGTTGTTATAGGCCATATCCCATTTAGCTAGATAGGCATTTGGGACTGGCGCAAAGGCAACAAGCCCATAGCAGAACGTGGGTAGGAGGATCCCCCTGGCTATGGCGAGCCGACCGGCCAAGGTGAGGCAGTCCTTCGCCCTGTATGCTAAGCCGAGCTTACTGTTCGATGCTTTGCAGATGTTCCGGAGGTGCACTGTGAGATCAAGCTGAGGATCTAGGGTCACCCCTAGGTACCTAGCGGATTTCAGGACAGGCAGAAGGGAGCCATTCCCCCCATTAATGGCAAGGGGGGAGGGACAAGATGCGGTTTTGGCCACCAACCCAAATAACATGGCGTGGGTTTTGTTTAGATTAACAGTGAGCTTGTGTCCCATGAGCCAGTTAAGGATACGCCCAAAGTCTGAGTTGAGTTGGGAGTTGATGGTAGAGATGTCCTGGAGCTAGATAACAGTACCAGGTCATCTGCATAGAGTGTGGTAGACCCGAAGGTTGTAACGGAGAGGAGTTCGTTTATATAAAGGGAGAACAGAATGGGACCGAGAACGGACCCTTGGGGTACTCTGCATCTGACTGGGGAAAGGTCCGAAAGGGCACCGTTAAAACAGGTGTATTGTTGTCTACCCCCAAGGTAGTTGGAGAACCAATCAAGGGCTCGGGGGGAGAAGCCTTGCCCGAGTTCAGCAGAGTGAAGGAGATTGTGGTCGACCTGATCAAAGGCCTTAGAGAGGTCAACAAAGATGGCCCCAGTCAATTTGCCAATGTCTGTAGCGGATCTGACCTCAGAGGTGACCATGGCGATAGCAGTGGCCGTACTATGCCCCTTCCTGAACCCGTGCTGGGCAGGGGAGAGAACTGCATACTCCTGCAAGTAATGGGAGATTTGTCCAGCTATAGCCTTTTCAAGTAGCTTGCTGGTAGCAGGGAGTATGACAATGGAGTGGTAGTTGTTCATCTCCTTGGGGTCACCGAGCTTAAACACCTGGACAACCTTGGCCACCTTCCACATGTCAGGTAAGATTCCAGAGGTGAGGGAAGAGTTAAAAATGTGGGTAGTCGGCCAGGCGAGGAGGGGCGCCCCAGACTAAGAAACTTAGGCTCAAGGTTATCATAACCCGCCCCTGAGTGGTGTGAGAGACCAGCTAGGAGAGTTTGAGTCTCTCTAGCAGAGATTTGTTTCAGGTAAAAAGGAGGCCGGGGGGAGGGGGGGTGGCCCAGAGGTTCGGGGGTGGAGGTTGGGAGGGGAAGGGAAGCAGGCAGTTCGGAGAACAAACAGTTGAACGCTGAGGCTATGGTCTGGGGGTTGTTACAGTTGCCCCTCCCCCTACATTCATGTCGACGACCAAGTGCTTGGTGGACACACTGACCATATTTTTGATGTTTTGCCAGAAGCACTGGGGGTTGTAGGCCGATTTGAGCATGCCTGATTTGCAGAACTCACTTTTGGCGGCATGTATTGTGGCCTTGCAAGAGTTTCTGAGCCATCGATATTCAAGGAGGTCTTGTGTGTCACTGGAAATTTTGTAGTTGATCCAGCACTTGTCTCTCTGCTTCATGAGAGTGAGTAGTCCACCATGCAGCCACTTAGTGACAGTACCCCTCACCCTCCTTTTTGTGAGGGGAGCGTGCCTGTTCTGCAGAGGGATGAGAATCGCAAGGAAGTGGTCCAGTCCTTTGGTAGGGTCATTGGTGCTGAGAACCCTAGACCAGTCGGTACGACATAGGTCATCCAAGTAGTCGCGGAGGATAAGCTTGGAGTAATCCCTCATCTGAATCACTCTACTAGGAATTTTGGGGGTGGTGGATCCCCAGGTGCAGTAAATGAGCAAGTGATCAGATATAGTGTCCAGGAGAGTGCCAGATTGGATGATTTTATCCAGTCAGTTGCTCAGTAACCAGTCAATAAGCGACCCCTTGTCCCCCCGGGAGGAGGTCCTAGTAGGTACTGTGATGGTCTGATTGAGGGTGAGGCCAGACAGAAGCGGCTCACAAAGTTTGGTATTAGGCCCCAGCCAGTCGAGGTTGAAATCCCCTAGGATTAGCACCTCATTAGACCCAACCTTGCCTTTAAGGTGGTCAAGTAGAGAGGAGAGTCCTGGTAAGCCTCCCTTAGGCGGATTGTAGGCACAGACCAGGTGCAACTTTTTTGTGTTACCGAGCAGTAGGAGGGAGTGAATGAATTCACAACCTGTAGAGTCAGGCGGAGACAGTGACACAACGGATACGATTAGGTGCCACCTAAAGTATAGGAGTACACCCCCCCAACACGTTTACTACCGGTCCTATCCCGCCTAATGAGGCTGTAACCCTGAATGGCACATGCAGTGTCAGGAATACCAGGCTTCAGCCATGTTTCCATGATACCCATGATGTCAGGCCCATACAAGGTCACCCATGCTGTCAGTTCCGCTTGGTTATGTAGGATACTGCGGATGTTTAGATGAGCTATTTTTAGGCCTTTTTTAGACAGCCAGGCTGGGGGTGGCTTGGGGGGGGTATGGAGTTGCTGGGGGACCAGGATAGGAGGGTGTGTTGACCGGCTACACGGGAGGATCCATAGCCTGGTCTAACTGGGTTGCGAGGTAACCCTGGGCTTTAGGTGCAGTGTCCAGAGATCCAGTTCACAATAGGAGTAAACCTAACAGAGCCCCAGGGGCAACTGCAAGAGTGAAAAGTGTCTAAGGTGGGGCTGAGACTGGGGCAATGGTTAAGGCAAGGAGAGGAGTCAAGGGACAGCACGTAACCTATGGCATCATGCCTTAAAATGAGCACAGAAAGCCAGAGTCACTTAATAATATGCCTAGGAGACACACATAAAGCAGTCAGCCAGGTACACGCATAGAGAAAATGCGAGCAGCCCTCTAGTGGCGAACTACTATAGCCTGCAGATGGTAAAGTGGGCTGACAGGATAAATCAGCCCACGTGATGAGAGCTATAAAGCTCAGTGATGACCACGGGTGGTGGTGGGGGCGGTGGGGCAGCCGGCGAAGCCGGCGGGGCTAGTCCTCGTCAGTGGCGGCAGAGGAAAGGCAGTGTGGTATTCACCGCGTGGCTCCAAACAACGGCAGGTGCAAGGGCGAACACAGAGGCACAGGAATGCTCCGGTAGGCCGCGACTCCTCTCCGTAGGGTAGAAAAATGCACTAAAGTAGGAGGAGGAGCAGTACAACAAGATAGCTTGCAGGCAGACCTGGTATTAACTTTCCAATTACCTTCGTCGGCTGTGGGCTCGCTTTGGGGGGTTGGGGAGAGCAGCAGCTGCTACCATCGAGACCGGGTGGTCCCTCCAAGAAAGGCAGCGTCCCTGTAGAGAGAAAAGCAATCAGGGTGAGCCTACCTATATACACCAAGGAGTGCTGGGGTGGGGGGGGGACTACGGAGAGACAGACAGGGCAAGGCGGGGGGGCTGAGAGGGGAATATGCTATGGAGGGTGAGTAATAAGCGAGTCAGGCGCTAATATTCATGAAAAATGTAAACAAGAGCATTTTGGTCAGCAGGCAACAGGTTAGGATCCCAGCAACATTTGGCTAAAGAATGAACAGCTATACTTAAAACAAGAGCGTTTGGGTCAGCAGTCAACAGTTAAGGCAACAGGTTAGATTAAGGCAACAGGTTAGCTCATTAAGGCAACCCGGTCATTTGGCAATGCTACAGGAAGGTACGGTAGCCCACAATTAAGGTAACAGGTGAAGATGAAGCAAAATGCAGGCAAAGGGCACAAAATTGGATAAAAATGAACCTATCAGCACAGGTATGGTAGCCCACAATTAAGGTAACAGGTGAAAATGCTACAAAATGCAGGCAAAAGGCACAAATTGGCTAAAAAATGAACCTAACAGCACATATATGCCAATCGCAACTTTAAAATTCAAAAGATGGCGCCAGAGTCCCAGTCCCAGTCCTTCCTCATCAGCGGCGGCAGAGGAAAGGCAGCGTGGCATTCACCGCATGGCTCCAAACAACGGCAGGTGCAAGGGCGAACACAGAGGCACAGGAATGCTCCGGTAAGTTGTGACTCCTCTCCGTAGGGTAGAAAAATGCACTGAAGTAGGAGGAGGAGCAGTACAATGAGACAGCTTGCAGGCAGGCCTAGTATTAACTTTCCAATTACCTTCATCGGCTGTGGGCTCGCTTCGGGGGGTGGGGGAGAGCAGCAGTGGCTACCCTCGTGACCGGGTGGTCCCTCCAAGAAAGGCAGCGTCCCTTCGTCGGCTGTGGGCTCGCTTCGGGGGGGGGAGAGCAGCAGCGGCTACCCTCGCTACCGGGTGGTCCCTCCAAGAAAGGCAGCGTCCCTGTAGAGAGGATGTCACTGATGAAGACATTAATGAGCACCAGTCCAAGCACCAATCCCTATGGGACCCCACTGGTGACCTCCCTAATGCTTGAGAGCTTGCCCCCCCCCCCATTACACTCTGGGTCCTGCCCCTCAGCCAGTTAGGTACCCATCCGGTCAACTTCTCACCTACCCCAGATCCTCTAGCTTCCTGATCAACCTCTTGTGGGGCACAGAGTCAAAAGCCTTGCTGAAATCCAGATATAGGATACCCACTGCTAGGCCTTTGTCCACTGATTTAGTGACCCAGTCAAAGAAGTCAGTCAGATGTGTTTGGCACAGTCTCCTTCCTATAAACCCTTGCCGCTATCCATACTGGAAGCCGTTCTCTGACAAGTACCCTACTAACCTTTCCTTTATGACCTCCGTTAGCTTGCACATGATTGAGGTCAGGCTGACCAGTCTGTGGTTCCCTGGGTCATCCTTGGGACTGCTGTTATGATGGGGTGCCACATGTGCCATTCTCCAATCTTATGGTACCACACCAGACTCTAGCAAACTACTGAACAGGTCAGTCACCCGGGACTAGGGATTTATCCACCCTCAAAGCTAGCAACCCCTCAACCTGTCCACTTCTATCAAATCATCCATGTACACACACATCCTTTCCTCTTATGGCACCAGTACATATCTCTCAGTAGTCAAGACTTAACAGAAGTACTGATTTAGTACTTCTGCTTTTCCCCCATGCTCTTCTACTCACCCCTCCCCTTTCCTGATCCTAACAGTCCCATTCTTTTTGTCCCTTTTCTTGCTAATATCAGGCCAAGGGCCCACGTGCTCGACGCCAGTACCTGTTCCTTCTACTGCACTCGATCTGACCACTGTACCACCTACTGTCAACATATGGTGTATTTATGTCTTGTACACTGATCAAATATTCTGTACCCCCGTTCTTATGTATTGCTTAACACTCCTTGTATACCACTATGTATGCCTTATATCTGTACTCCTGTAAATGAGTATTGTTTAACATTCCTCTAAACCACTATGAATGCCTTATCTCTGTAACTAACTCCAGGTCGCCCCTGAAAAAGGGACCTTCGGGGCTCAGTGGGCCTACCCGATCACCAAAATTGAATAAATAAATACATAAAATATACCAAAAAAAGGCATTTTCCCCCTTTTTCAATTCCCTCAGCTAGCGGCAGTTCTTTCTGAACTTTAGCCTGCTGGACTACCTTACCTGCTACACTAGCCATCTTCAGGTAATCCTCCCTGCCTTACTCCGTCTGGGTCCTCCTCAACTTATAGGCTGCCCTCTTATCCCATACTGCCTGGGCGACCTCTGTGATAAATCAGCTGGGTGCTTTGGCACTTGAGTTTTACTTGTAAGCCCCCCTTAAAAGAGAGGCTTATGCTCCCATTTTTAGACACTCTTTTCCCCCCTCCTACCCCCCCCCCCCAGAGCTAGGGAATTTATTAGAGCTCTGGGGGACTTTGGCTGCTGGTTGCCTCAAGGTGGCAGCAGACAGCAGATTTAGGGAGTATATAAGGAGGAGACAGGACGTTTGTGGCCTTTTTTTCCAGCATGGGCATTAGGCCAGGGCTGGAGGCAGGTGGCTGGAGGAGCAGATGTAGGCAGTGAGGAAAGGGAACTCGGTAGTCCAGGTGGGCCAGAGGGGGCCCTCCCCCCTCTCCAAATGCAGACAGGATGGCTGTTGTGGTGTTGAGGAGCTGGATTAAGGGAGCTCCGTGGAGGAGGATGGTTAGCGGGTCCTGTGTCATTGGGGGTCAGGGGAAAAGTAGGTGGCCTTAGGGATCAGGATAGGTAGGTTGGAGCCCACAGAGATTCCATGAAGGTATTCTCAGGCTGCCAGGGCTGTGGGGACAGTGCAGGGTCCCCAGAGGGGGCAGGCCAATGGCAGTGGTGCTCTCCCATACCTAGTGTGGCAGGGTAGGGGGAAAATGGAGCAGGAGGGCCTTTCATCCAGTTATGGGGCCTGCTTAGAGGGGCAGGCCCTGGGGTGCCGGCATGTAAGGGCCAGGTGTGTCACAGGTCATTGGACAGGCCTTGGAGGGTGGCCTCTAATTGGAGTGCAAGGTGAGCCCAGGATGTAGCAGAGGGAATGTGGGCCTGGGCAGGTATCCCCCCCCCCCCCCCCAACTGGAATGGTCATCAGAAAGCGGAGCAGAAGTTTGCCAGTATCTGTGAAGGCAGGTTGTTTGGAGGGGCCTGGGTGGTGGCAGTGCCCAGGAGCTCTCTTGTGGCAGGGCAGACAGTAGCAGGGGGCGTAAGTTCTGGAGCAGGGCCGGGTTTTGGGGTCATGCAGTGAAAGGGTTAAGCAGGAAAAAAAAAGAAAAATGGAGACAGTGGCTTGAGCCTGGTAGCACCAGCAAGGAGCCAATATGGAGTGGGTTATGGAGGCCTGGGTCAAAGTACAAAATCCTGGTACCCCTTGAGGTTTGGGCCATAGCCCAGGGGCCAGGTGGGGGGGGAGCAACATGCTTTCCCATGCTGTAGAGAGGGCATCGACCAGTGCCAGAGTCTGAGAGTGGGTAACCTGGTAAGAGAGAGAGAAGGTTCGGCTTACCAGCTAAAGAGAGACAGGAGCCTGAGGGTTGGTGAGTCGAGAGGTGCCTTGGATAAATCATCCAAGCCAATAGAGAGAATCCTTGCTTGCACTGCCTGTAAATCCATCAGTTACTGCTCAGAAAATATCCATCTGAAGCTTGTACAAAGGTTTGCATAGCCTTATGGCACTTCTTTAGTTATTTTAGCAAGTATGTGACGCCTACATTGCTGGAATCATTTGTGATACAGGAGCTAAATAAAGAAGCTGGTTGGGAGGAGATCTGTAATGAAATGTTTTATTTAAACTGGAAAGGGGGGAGGTTATTAATGAATTGGAGATTTTTCCTCTTCCTTTGTAGCTGAATTAATTGTGTCATAATCTTTGATTCCAGATGAACTTTCATCCTGTCTTAGACGGGACCAAGGGGCATCTGGGGCTCCAGCAGTCAGGAGTTTGCAGTGGCGATCCTGATCTGGTGTCAGCGTTCGGGGAGAATCCAGATTTCAGTTGGTGTGTGAGTGAGACTGTAGGCGACTGAAGACTCTGTAAGATAGGCCACAATTTTCCTGCCTTGTTTGGGACTGCACTTGCTCAGGTGATTTTTTAGCACTTGATGTGACCCTCCCTTGTTTGCCCCTGGACCACCTGTGAAAGAAGTAATGCCCCTAGATGAGGGGCTGGGGGTTGCATACCCTTTGAGCCTAAGCACTCCTGTGTGACTGTTATTATTCCCTCCTTGATGGTGGGCCACTTTTGATCCACCCCCATTTCCACTTTGATGCCTTCCACATGTACCCGTAGCAACTTAGCAACTTGACAACGTCTTCTGGACAGCCTATCCTCTCCCCCTCCTCCCAGCCCACTCCCCATCCCTACCTCCACCCTCCAGGTATTATCTAGGTATGTCCAGGGCTGTACCCCCAATGTAACCCTTGGGTACCTTGTGTATGACTGTAACCTATTTAAGTAACACTATTATGTAACCTACATGTACTCTGTGTTTAATGTTCTGCACCTGTACTGTTCTCAATGTTGTAACCACACTATGTAACTCTGTCTACCCCCCTCCCCCCGCGACGAGGTGCCTTTGTAAATGAGCCCATGACTCAAAGGTTGTAAATCTGACTTTTCTAATAAATAAACAAATAAATAAACTCACCCATCCTTCTGCAGTCTGCCATTCTAAAATCCAGGATTTTAGTCTTAGTGGGGCCTTTTCTTCCCCATTTCCAACCGGAACCACATAATGCGATGGTCACTTCCACCCTGACTTTGATATAGAAACATATACAATGATGGCAGAAAAAGACCAAAGGTCCATCCAGTCTGCCCAAGTTCCCTATAATCCCTAGAAGCTACTGTTCCTCCAGGGTACTCACCCTCCCCATCATCTCTCTATATTCCTCCCTAATCCTGTCACCTCAGGTAACCACCGTTTCTTTCATTATGTCCGAACCCTGCTTGAATCCCCTGACTGTTTTCGCTCTCACCACCTCATACAACAGATTGTTCCAAGGTTCCACCACCCTTTTCATAAAGTGACTCCATCAACTTCCATACTATAGAGGTTAGACTGAAAGACCTGGACATAGCCTGGACATGGTCCCCATTTGTCAACACCAACCGAGGATTGCCCCCTCCCTGGTAGGTTCTGTGATGCCCTGTGTCAGGATTCCACTTTGTACTGCACCTAGGATCGCCTGACTCCTGGGGCAGGTTGTGGCTGATACCCTCCAATCCACCTTTGGCAGGACAAAGTCTCACACAATTATCACCTCTCATTTCCTACAACTGTCCTTATTACTAGGCTCAATTCCCTGTCCCTTTCCTCCTCCTGGTTGGGTGGTCTGTATACAACCCCCAATCTGCATAGAAACATAGAAACTGTCAGCTGATAAGGACCACTAGGCCCATTCAGTCTGCCCATAGGCCCTATACATTGTATGTGGCCACTGACCCTATGTGATCAATGGCTTGTCATCACTCCCTTCCCTCTCAGGCTTCCCTTGTGCCTGTCCCAAGCATGCTTAAACCCTTCCACTATGCTTGCCCACACTACCTTCTGTGGCAGACTAGTCCATGTGTCAACTACCCTTTCTGTGTAGAAAAACGTCCTCACATTACATCTTACTTAATCTACCCCCTTCCAATTTCATATTGTGCCCCCTTGTTCTAGTACTTTTTCTACATTGGAAAAGCTCCATTGCCTGCCCCTTGTTTGTACCCTTGAGGTACTTGAAAGTTTCAATCATGTCCCCCCCACCGCTGTCTCCTCCCCTCCAGTGAGTATATATTGAGGTCCCATAGTCTCTCCTCATATGTCTTGTGGTGTAAGCCCTGCACCATCATTGTTGTCCTTCTCTGGATAGTCTCCACTTTATCTATGTCCTTGTGCAGGTGTGGTCTCCAGAACTGCAGGCAATACTCCAGGTGAGGCCTTACCAATGTTTTACACAATGGCATCACCACCTCCCACCTCCTGCTAGTGAAACCCCAACATGCCACTGGCCCTCCCTGCAGCCTTTGTGCACTGCTTTGATACCTTAAGGTCATCAGACATGATAACCCCTAGGTCCCTTTCTTCTTTGGTGACAGTCAGCTCCTCCCCCCAACCGGTAGCTCTTCCCAGGGTTCCCTCTACCCAGGTGCATTATTTTGCACTTCTTTACATTGAACCTCAGTTAGCACATCTCTGACCATCTTTCACGCTTCTCCAGGTCCCTCTCCATTTTCTGCACCCCTTCTGGGAGTATCCACCCTGTTGCAGATCTTGGTGTCATCTGCAAACAGGCAGACCTTTCCTTCCAGTCCCTCTGCAATGTCACTAACAAAGACATTGAACAGGACTGGTCCTAGTACTGATCTCTGTGGTACCCCACTGGTCTCCCCCCCCTCCCCAGATTGTACCCCATTTACGGGCCCATTTACCACCACCCTCTGTCTCCTGTCTGTTAACCAGTTCCTAACCCGGTTCACCACCTTGTCGTCCATGCCCATACTACCCATCTTGTTTATCAGCCTTCTATGTGAGACAGTGTCGATGGCGTTGCTGAAATCCAGGTAGGCGATGTCTACTGTCCCTCACTGATTAAGTTCCCTTGTAACCCAATCAAAAAAAAACTATTAGACTTGTTTGACATGACCGTCCTGCTGTGAATCTGTTTTGCCTCAGATCCTGAGCACCACTGGATTCCAAATGTGCCATTATCCTTTCTTTCAGTGGTGTCTCCATGATCTTTCTTACCACTGAGGTGAGGCCGACTGGCCTATAGTTCCCTGCCTCCTCCCTACTGCCACTTTTGTGCAGTGGGACTACATGTGCCCTCCTCCAGTCCTCTGAAATAACACCTGTGTTAAGTGACTCTGTGAATAGGGCCACCAGAGGTGCTGCTAGTTCCTTTCGCAGCTCCTTTAATATCCTTGGGTGGATGCCGTCTGGCCCCATGGCCTTATCCACCTTCAGCTTTCTGAGATCTTCCAGAACTCTCTCTCCACTGTGACTGGACGGGTGTTCACTTCTCCTCCTCCCTTACCTCTGCAACCCAACTGTGGTCCTTGATCCACCCCTCCTTAGTGAATACTGAGCAGAAGTATTTGTTCAGCATTTCTGCCTTATTCAGATCCCCCTCCTTACACTCTCCCTTCTCCCCTTTGAGTCTCACAATCCCCCCGGTTTTTCTTCTTTCACTGATGTGTCTATAAAATGCCTTATCCCCTTTGTTTACAGACTGTGCTAAGCTCTCTTCTGTCTGTGCCTTCGCCCTCTTAACAGCCTTTCCTGCTTCCCTTAGACATTCAAGATACACCTCCCTGTCCTCCTCCCTTTTGGCTCACCTTATATTTCCTGAAACTCAGCCTTTGAGCCCTGATTTTGTCCCTCACCTCTTTGGAGAACCATAGCGGTTTCCTTCTTCATTTCCCTTTGGCCACTATCCTAATACATTGGTTTGTTATATCCACTACGGCTCCTTTCAGTTTCTCCCATTGTTTTTCCATCCCCTCTACCATCTCTCCCTTCCCCAGGACTACTTGTATACATCTACCCATTTCAGTGAAATCTGCCTGAAATCTAGTACTCTTTCCCTTGTATGGCTTGATTGAGTCCATGTCTCCATGCTGAACCACTCCATGTGGTGCTCACTGGACTCCAGCTGTTCTTCTACCTGTATTTCTTTGACTCTGTACCCATTGGTCCATACCAGGTCCAGAATTGACTTGTCCCTGGTTGGCTCATGCACCAGCTGCCTGAATCCACCCCCTGCAGGGATTCTAGGATGGCTGTGCTTCTGGCTGAAACAGCCATCTGGGTGGCCCAATCCACGTCCGGCATATTGAAATCCCCCAGTAACAGGATATGAACGTATGAAATTGCCAGCAGATACAGGCCATATGGTCTATCTAGTCTGCTCGTGTGTGCAGCACTTCAGCGCATTAGACTGCGGTTGCCCCCCCTCCTATTAACTCTTCCCTCACCCAACTGCCACCCCACGGTATGTACTTTCCCTTTGAATTTGTCCCACCCCCTCTTGAAGCACCCCACAGTCTGCACTGATACGAGTTGCTCAGGCAGTGCATTCCACCCTGTTATCACTCTTCAGTGAAGTAGTGCCTCCTCCTTTCCCTCCTGAATCTGCCTCCCTTTAACTTCGGGGAGTGCCCTGTGGTATCTCTTCTGTTCTGGAGAGTGCATCCCATCCTGGAAGCCTACTCTGTTCATCCCCTTCAGGTACTTGAGGGTCTCGATCATGTCCTCTCTCTCGCTGTCTTCTATCCTCCAGGGTATACATGTTGAGCTCTTTTAGTCTTTCCTCGTAAGTTCTATCCCCCAACCCCTGGATCATCTTTGATTTCGCCCTTAGCTGCCATGTCATGTATGTTCTTCACTAGTTTCCTGTCTACTTCCTCCCTCTGTGTTGGAGGTCTGTAGATCACCCCAGTGCATATTGCTGTTCCATTCAGTAGCTCCAGGGTGACCCACATTACCTTGGCTTCCCCCTGTCTTCCCTGAACTTCTGTAGCCTTTATACCATCTCTGATGTACAGGGCCACTCCCCCACCCTTTTTACCCTTCCTGTCCCTCCTGAACAATGTATAGCCTGGTACACTGACTTCCCAGCAATGATCAGCAGAGTACCATGTCTCTGTTATTGCTGCTATGTCAAGGTCTGCATCTGCCAACAAGGCCTCCAGGTCTGGAACATTATTTTCTAGGCTACGGGCATTCATTAGCATGACCTACCATGTTTTACAGTCTGCCATCTCTCTGCTCTTGTTCTTCCTATCCAGCATCTACCCCCATGAATCACTCATTATACATTCTTCACCTGCCTACCCCTCCCTGCTTGCTTTCGCTATTCCCGTAGTCAATTTATGTTCCTGCATGATCTTACTTCGAGAGGGCTCTTGCAGTAGGTAATTACATATAGGACTGATGCCGGCAGGTGTCAGGACCCCACGGAGAAATTTCTAGCTAGCAGTCTCTGGCGGGGGACCGCCCCCACGTCAGGTGACCGACGTCATATGGCGTCAGTATAAAGGCGTCCCCATGCCCGCCTTCCATTTTTCCACCGTTAGCTCATAGAGTGCCTTGCAGTAAAGTTCAGTGTTCGTCAGTCTGTCGTCGGTAGTTCTACCGTCATTTTTTGCTCGATTTAATTTGACTTTTAGTCAGTTTTTTGGTGGTGTATGTCGTCCCCTACACCCTCCGAGCACAAGAATAAGTGTGACTTTTGCGGCACCACACTCCCGCACAAGGATGGTCACTCCCAGTGCCTCTTCTGTCTGGGCCCAGATCACCCCGTGGAGAAGTGCCAGCATTGCCTGAAGTTCAACGCTGCCACCCGCAGACGGAGGCAGCAGTCCCTGGAGGCCCACATCCTTAAAAAGAAAATGACCTCCATGGAGAAGGAGTTGAAAAAGCTCTGTCAGGCTTCAACTTCCCCTGAGGGCCATCGTAAGAAGAAAGATAAGGAGAAGCACCAGGACCGGGACTCCTCGTCCACCATGACTTCAGCTGGAGTCGCCATCTTGAAGGTAACATCCCCCCCCGGGGGACCGCTCCGTGATGTCCGTCTTGGAGGCTTCCAAGACGGCATCCGCCCACTCGTCTGGCTTGTGCTCGGGCTCTTCAGGTGCCTCTGGGCTAAAGGAGGCCTCCACTCCCAGTAAGATCACCGCAGCGCGACATACTGGTGCGAGTGGCTCCGGGAAGCCGGATGTCAGCTCCTCTGGTGTCCACCCAGAGAAGGCCGCTAAGTTGCTCGACCCTTTGGGGCAGTGCACAGCCCCTGTTCCGCCTGACTAGACCACTCCCCCATCGTGGCCTGCCTCAGGTGATGGTTCTGTGGACATTGGCTCCTCCAATGCCTGCTCAAACTCTGCTGGTAAGTCAGACGTTGGACCTTCCGATGCTCGCGCGGTGTCAGAGCCGACGACGGACCCCAAGCTGTCCGCCGTTCCTGGCTCCCCGCAGCCTTCGCTGCCCTCCGGGACCCAGCATCCCTCAGTCTGACTCTGGGATTCTCCTCCTTCCCGGGCAATGCCGGGATCCATTCATGCTACCGTCCAGGTCTCCTCCGCTGGGCGGATGACCTGACGTTGGTTCCCAGATGCTGACGCCGGGTCCTCCCATCACCCCGCAACATCCTCTTCCTCTTCCAGATGCTGCCCCCACCGGGCCTGCCACCTGCCGGCCTCTGCTTCCTGCCCACCTGCTGGATGCCCTCCCAGGCCATCTTCCCCGGCAGACCCCCCCGGTTCCTGGGTATCTGACCCCGTCGTACCCGGGTCCGCAGTATCCGGCACCCCAGTACCCGATGCCAGCCTATCCGACGCCGCAGTACACGGTGCCTCATTACCTGACCCTGGGGTTCCTGCTGTTGGGTTATGGATACGCGCCGAACGGATATACCCAATATCCGTACCCCACTCCTCCTCCTCCACCGCCCCCTCAGCTGCCGGTGGATATGAAGGAGACTCTGGCCTACTGGTGGGCTGAGGCCAAGGCTTAGCTCACCAGGGAGGTGGAGAGTCATCTCCCGACGACGGTACCGGTGCCAGTCCCCATATGTCTGAGACATGAGACTCCCTCCCCAACTCTGGATACCAGAGGCGAGCCCTCTGGTTCCAGGATGGGGCAGGATACTCTTCCCCAAGGGCTTCCTAAGGGGTCCGTTCCTCCCCCGTACTGGGAGCTGGAGTCTTCTTCCACTTCTTCCTCCTCGGACACCTCGGACGACTCCGATGGTTGTTCCGACCCGGACGACGAGCCTCGCTCTCCGGATAAGCCCAGGCTGAGCACTCCTCTGAAGTCTCCTCCGGAGGATCCTTCTTTCACGGAGTTGTTGCGCAAAATCCAGGAGGTTCATCAGTGGCGCTCCTTGGAGCTGGAGCCACAGCGTAAAAAGCTCGCTGTGCACCTGGATCTGCCCGAGACTGCTCCAACCTTGGTGCCACCCTAGATTGAGCCTGACGCCGACCTTGTTTGCACTATTTGGAAGCAACCGTTGGCGATAGCCCCTCGTCCTAGGAAGTTGGACAGGCTATACCAGGCTCCCGAGGGTGTTGACTCCCTTAATTCTCACCCTCGAGCTGATTCGGTCGTGATTAGCGCCACTCACAACCGGTCAGCTAACCCAAAACACTTGATCTCGTTGTTACCTGACAAGGAATCCCACCTTCTGGACCAGTATGGGAAGAAGGTCTACGCTTCTTCCACTCTGGGTATCAGGGCCCTAAATTATATCGGTCATATGGAAGATACCAGAAGGCGATTTTTAGTGAGGTGAAATCCAAGCTGGACTCCCTTCCTGAATCTCAGGTGAAGCAGGAAGTGGCCAGTCTTGTCCACTCTGCACATTCGGCCAGTCAGCACATGCTTTGTGCCACGCATGATGCAGTGGACACTGCTGGTCGGAGCTCTGCTTTTGCCATGGATTTACGGCGTCATGCCTGGCTCCATGTGTCAGAATTGGTCCCGGAAGTGCAGTCTGCTATCCAGGACCCGCCTTTCAGGGGTTGGTGTTGTTTGGTGGTGATGTCAAGGACATCATTACCGATCTACAGGAGAAGGGGACTACACTGAAGTCTGTGAACTCCATGAACAAACCCCCCCCCCACATGCAGCACCATCCCTTTCGCAGACATAATCGGCAGAAGGCAAAACCTCAGGGAAAGTGGGCCAATAAATGTCGGGCCCCTCCGGGCTGCCAAGCCCCCCCACCCAAAAAAGCAATGGGGGCTTCAGCAGCGACGCTGCCTCACACCACCTGACTCCTTTCCTCTCCCACAGCCTCTGGGGTTCCCAGAGGAACCGGTAGGAGAGAGATTCTCCCTCCATCTTCCAGGCTGGGAGAGGATAACTTCAGACACTTGGGTGCTCCAGCTGATCGCAGAAGGACACTCAATAGAGTTTCTTCAGAAACCTCCTTGAAAACCACCCACCAGGTCGTCATATTCACCAGAACATCTTCTTCTGGTTCAGGAAGAGATTTCCTCTCTTCTCTTGAAGGAGGCGATAGAGTCCATCCCCCTTCCTCTTCAGGGGACGGGGTACTATTCCCATTTCTTCCTGGTCCCGAAGAAGTCAGGAGACGTGTGGCCAGTTCTCGACCTCAGCTCCCTGAACTTGTTCGTGGGTACAAAAGGTTCAGGATGCTCTCTCTGCAGGGTCTTCTGCCCCTCCTTCGGCCGGGACAGTGGCTTTGCGCTCTGGATATGAAGGATGCTTACCTGCATATCCCTAGTCACCCTTCCCACTGCAAATACCTATGTTTTATGTTCCAGGGGGACCACTACCAGTTCAAGGCCCTCCCATTTGGTCTTTTCTCGTCGCCCAGTGTTCACCAAATGTCTGTTGATGTGTGGCCTACCCTGCACTCCAGGGGTGCAGGTTTTCCGTACCTGGATGATGGGTTCCTGGTGGCCCCATCCAGAGAGGAACTCCTGCGCTTCCTCTCCCATACACTACAGGTTTTTGCCTGCCTGTGTATTACCGTCAACCAGACCAAGTCCCACTTGATCCCATCCCAGAGGCTCCAGTTTATCGAGGTGATCATGGACACGACCTCCGGCATGGCTTTCCTGCCACTGGACAGGGCGGCCACACTCCAGGCTCAGGTCAGCCTGTTGTCCAGCCGCAGGCGGGTCACCACAATCCTTCATCTCCTTGGGCTCGTGGCAGCTGCTATTCCGACAGTCCCTCGCGCTCGGCTCCACATGAGAATTTCTCAGTGGATGCTTTGGTCTCAGTGGGATCAGCTGGTGGACGACCTAGATCAACTTGTCCTGGTCTCCACTCCTATGGCTCGGGACTTGCAATGGTGGATGGTTCAAGAGAACCTTTGCTGGGGAGTTCCCTTTTGTCCCTCTCCCCCTCCCAGATGCTGACTGTAGACGCCTCGGGAGAGGGTTGGGGAGCCCATCTCGGGCCGCACAGGATCCAGAGCTCCTGGTCCAAGCTCGAGAACGCTTACCACATCAATGTGCTCGAGCTTCAGGCTGTGCTGTACGCTCTTCAGACTCTGCATCTGCATCTACTTCCTGGGCATCTGGCTGTCCAGACGGACAACGTGTGTGGTCTGGTACATCAACAAACAGGGAGGAACTCATTCTTACCCTCTTCGCAAGGAAGCGATGCGAGTTTGGGATTGGGCTGTGCAGCACAACCTTCAACTCATGGCTATTCACGTCCCGGGGGTCGAGAACACGTTGGCAGATTGCCTCAGCCGGTCGTCTGCTCAGGCTCATGAGTGGGAACTGGATCAGGGGGTAGCAGATGATATCTTCCTACGTTGGGGAACACCACAGGTAGACCTGTTTGCATCCACTTAAATCGCAAAGCTTCCCGACTTCTGTTCACTCGCTCCAGGGTGAGGCATTTTTTAGAGAGACGCTCTGTCTCTAGACTGGAAAGGCAGATTAGTTTATGCTCCCCCTCCCCCACCAATTCCCTTGATTCTGAGGGTCTTACAGAAACTCAGCTCAGAAGGAGCTCACATGATTCTGGTCGCTCCTTTCTGGCCCAGGCAAGTTTGGTTCTCTCTTCTGCAACAGTACTCAGAGGAACCTCCTCTTCCTCTTCCTCTCTCGCAACTTTTGCTGACCCAGGATCAGGGGACCTTGGTCCACCCAGGCCTCAAGTCCCTTCAGTTGCACGCGTGGCTCCTGCAGACATAGATCAAGCCCAGTTCAGGGTTCCCCCCGAGTGGCTGAGGTCCTGGTGGAGGCCAGAAAACCCTCCACTAGGTCTACCTATGCCATGAAATGGAAATGTTTCACTATCTGGGCCGCTTCTAATGATCTTGAGCTTTTCTCGTGCTCTGTGGGGCGGCTTTTGGACTACTTGTGACACCTCTTTGACCTGGTCTCAGTCATTCATCCTTGAAGGTTCACATGGCAGCCATTTTGGCTTACCATGTCCCTTTCGCAGATAGGGTGTTTGCTCAGCTGTAGGTCTCTAAGATCTTTCTTAGAGGAGTCCTCCATTTGCGACCCCTATCTGGGTTCCTGCCCTTCCTTGGAATCTGAATTTTATTCTTGAGAAGCTTACTGTGCCTCCTTTTGAGCCAGCAGCCTCAGCAGACCTAAAGTTCCTCTCGTGGAAGACTCTCTTCCTCGTGGCCATTACTTCTGCTCAAAGGATTTCTGAGCTCCAGGCCCTCTTGTGCAAAATCCCGTACTTGATTTTTCACAAGGAACATGTGGCTCTGCATACTAACCCTAAGTTTCTCCCCAAGGTGGTAGCGAAATCTATGCTGAATCAATCCATAGAGTTACCTGCGTTCTTTACGCAGCACTCCAATCAAGGAGAGTACCTCCTGCATACTCTGGATGTTCACCGGATTCTGAGATACTACACCAACAGGACTAAGGATCTCAGAAAGACTGATCAAATGTTTGTCTCTTTTGCCCATAAAAGAGAAGGCAATGCTGTTTCTAAGCAATGCCTGTCTGAATGGTTGGCTCATTGTACCACTTTCTGTTATGACAAGTACAACAAGACCCTGCCAGGTCAAGTCTGAGGACACTCCACCAGAGGGATTGCTGCCTCTGCTGCTTATTTCAAGAAAATGTCAGCGGCTGACATTTGTGCAGCCGCAACTTGGACTTCTGTCCATACCTTTATGAAACATTACAGTTTGGACATTGCCTCTCGCTGTAGAGCAGGCTTCAGGTTAGCTGTTCTGCGAGGCCTTCTTGCCTAAGGCCTTCACAGCCCGAGGGTCTACTCCTGAATAGTTTTCCTCCTCCTGTTTGCTTCTCCTTGTTCCAGACTGCTTGGGACTCAGTCCTATATGTAATTACCTACTGCAAGAGCCCTCTCAAAGTAAGATAATACAGTTACGTAAGAACTTACCGTAACAGTAGATCTTCGAGAGAGGCTCTGGCAGTAGGTAATACCTTCCCACTCTCCATCCCCCTAGGCTTTTTCAGCTCCTTTTCCCGGATAGAAATATCCATATATCTCTCATCTCGCTTTTGGCCTTTGATGGGAAAGAACTGGAAGAAATGGGCATGAGGGACCGCCCTTTATACCAACATCGCGTCAGTCACCTGGCTGATGAGGCGGTCCCCACCAGAGACTGCTAGCTGGAAATTTTTCCGTGGGGTCCTGACACCTGCCAGCTTCAGTCCTACATGTAATTACCTACTGCAAGAGCCTCTCTCGAAGATCTACTGTTACAGTAAGTTCTTGCGTAACTGTACTTTCCCTTGGGGGGGCCTTCCTAAGCCTCCTGGCTCTCCCCCTTGGCCAGTTTAAATGGTCACAGACGAAGCATTTAAACATCTCACAAAGGACCAAGGTCTCCTTCTTGGACAGATGCAGGCTGTCCTTCTTATATAAGCCTGCATTTGCCTAGGTCAGGCCCCAGTCCCCTATGAAACCCAAACCCTCCCTTCCACACCAATCCTTCAACTAGGAGTTGAAGGTATGGATGTGGAGTTGAAGGTATGGACGTGGAGTGCCCTAACTTCCTCTGTGCCCTGGACAGGTAGCACCTTCGAGAATGAGACGGAGCATGCTATCTGTTTCAGGTTTCCCACCAGCTTCCTGATATCATCCTGGACTCTGGCTAACCCCACATTTCTCCTGGCCAGGTCATTGGTTCCCAGGTGGACAATGACATCCAGCTGCTCCCTCTTAGCTATTGCTCTAGCGATTCTATAGATTTGCTTGCCATTCCTCCATGCAACACTTCCTGGGAGACACTTGACCTCCCTCTCTCCCCTGCTAGGTGACACTAACTCCACTCCCTGGACAATAGAGTCCCCCACTAGGAGAAGCTTTCCCCTCCTTGGGGGTTCCCTGCTTCCTTTCCCTAGGGCTCCATCCTGGAGGACCCTCCTGTCCTCCCTGGATGCAGCTTCAGGTTCCTGAGTGGGACTTTCCCATTCCTCCAAAACAGTGTAGGAGTGAGTAAGTGGGACCGGTTGGGGGATATGCTTTCAACCCCCCGCCCATCCTCACCTCCCTGAGCCTACTGTAATCCAGTTACTTACTCCTTTTCCCTGGCATCCTTTGAGGTAAAGGTTGTGGATCTGGGTGGTCTCTTGGTGGGGGTGGATGCCGTCTTCAGCTTGGCCAACTCTGCTAGGAGTCAGGCAACCTCCTCCCTCATCCCAGAGAGGTGCCTGCAGATAGGGCAGCCTCGCAGCCTCCAGAATGTCTCCCTGAAGACCGCTACTCCATAAACACTGCACTTCACCACTCCCATCATGTCTGATTCCCTCCTCAGCCAACTGCCTACTTAAGATGGCTATTTGATATCCCCCAAATATATGTTTAATTTCTTTTGTGTTCTGTTATGCTTCCTCTCTTTGCTACTTCCTGTATGGATGCAGGATGTTGCAAGGCCTTATGGGACCCACCCAATAAATGTAGGGTGAGCCCTGGGATGGGAGGGACTACACCACAGGCTGTGTCCAAAAAACAATCAGCCAAGGAGTCCTCTGGCAGTGATACCTCACTCCCCTCAAAACTTGTCTGCTAGAATCCCTCAGTCCTGCCCAAATTAAATGGAAAAGCACCCCAAGTGGCAATTAAGAATAGACCTCAAATACAATTTCAAACACACAGAAATGGAAGCTAAGAAAATCCTCAAATCCACTTACAAACACAGTCACCAAATCACCAGCTAAAGTCTCTTCCTCCCTCTCCAACTACTGAAGACTTGCTTGTCTAATAAATTCCCTAATCTCACCTTCCTTCTTCTATTAGACAGTAGCTGAATCCACATTACTTCCACACTCCCTTTTCTGACTCCTCCCTTGTACAAGTTATACCCTCGCTAATGTAAACGTCCACCCCCCTTTTCCAACCCCCTGTTCCTCCTCTGCATAATTTAAACCCAGGAATTAAAAGGTGCCTGTCATGGTTAGGTGTGTAAGGCCCCTGTAAAAGAGGGGCTTATGCTACCATTTAGGAACCCTTTTCACTCTCCTACCGCCCCCCTCCAGAGTTAGGGAATTTATTAGAGCTCTTGGGGACTTTGGCTGCTGGATGCCTCAAGGAGGCAGCAGAGAGCAGGTTTTGGGAGTATATAAGGGAGCAGATGGGAAGTTCTGGGCCTCTTTTTTCCAGCCCGGGTGTGGCTAGAGGAGCAGATGTAGGTAGTGAGGACAGGGAGCTCGGAGGTATGGGTGGGCCAGAGGGGAGACCCCCCCAAGTGCAGACAGGATGGCTTTTGCAGCATCATGGCATTGAGGAGCCAGGTTAAGGGAGCTCTGTGGGAGGTGGATGGTTAGCAGGTCCTGTGTCGTTGGGGGTCAGGGGAAAGTAGGTGGCCTTAGGGGTCAGGAGAATCATTTATTTTTTAAATTTCTTTATGCTCCTGCACCCAGCCCCCTTCCATCTGGCCCCCACATGCCCCGTCACCCCAGTGTCCACTGGACTTACCTCTTACACTAGTGAGGTCCCAGCTAGCCAGGTAGCCTGCGAGGGACTGGCTTTCATCCTGCTGACCGACATTATTTTCTTCCTCAGTTTTTCACCCGTCTTCTGAGTGCGGTGCAGTGGTGTGCAATGATGCCAATGGCCGAGCCGTGCAAGCTTCCATATGTAGCATGCCAGGCATCTGCCCCAAAACCTCCCCCTATGTGTGGGTCCACTGTGCCAGCCTTCAGCCACTGCTAGGAGTCAGGCAAGCAGCGGACTCTGTCCCCACTCCTCCCTGGAAGAGGAGTGCTATCCTTCAGATGCTCAATCCTCTCCCTCCCCAGCTGACCCCCAGCAGCCCGCTTGCACAGCGAACACGGGATGCTGGTGTGGCAGGAGGTAAGGCATGATGCCTCAGCCCTCCACACCACTGGGTGCACAGCTGGAATCATTTGTGATGCAGGAGCTAAATAAAGAAACTGGTTGGGAGGTGACCCATAGTGAAGCATTTTATTTAACCTGGAAGGGGAACTAATGAACTGGAGATTGTCCCTCATCATTTGCAGCTGAATTAATTCTGTCATAAGCTTTGAGTCCACATAAACTGTCATTTTGCCTTAGACAGGACCAGGGGACATCTGGGGCTCCAGGAGTCAGGAGTTTGTAGTGGAGATCCTGATCCGGTGTCAGTTTCGGGGAGAATCCAGATTTCAGTTGGTGTGCGATCGAGAGTGCAAGTGAATGAAGATGCCGTAAGATAGGCCAAAAGTTTTCCTGCCTAGTTTTGGGACTGCACTTGCTCGGGTGATTTTTAGCACTTGATGTAGCTTCCTTCTGTGCCCCTGGACCACCTGTGATAGAAAGTTATGCCCATAGACAGGGGCCAGGGGGAGGTTACATGTAGGGGCTTGTCCAGGATGCTGCTGAACCCTGAAATGCACTGGACCCCGAGCCTTGCAGTCCGGCATGGTGGTAGACTTTCCAGTCTGGTTGAGCCCTGTGGCACAGAAAAAAATAGCTGTGGGATAGACCTGGGGCAGGCGTAGGCCTTAGTCTGCTAGTGTAGTGTGCCTGCATGATCTGCTGATCATGTGAATCTCAAGAGGGTTTCCGATTGGATGACGGCCAGAGAAGGAGCTACAGCAGTTGCAAACAGAAGCACTATCTTAGAATGTTCGGAAAGAGTGGTGCTGAGATCGTAAGAAAGTAAGGAGCAGGAAAACAAACCAGCCAGAAAGACAAAAATATATTTTCTTTGTGCTTCATCATTGAGGCCAGTGAACTGTGCTGCCAAATACAGCAAAGGGGACAGCAGGAACAACCGATTCAGCAAAGTTCCTGGCTGTGATCATTGGGAGGTACAGAGCAGAGTGGTTCAGACATCCACCATGGATCGGCAGTGGATAGTGCCTGGAAGGAATGAAGGAGAATCTGAAGTGACCCCCCAGGAGGAACCCCTGGCTATGGATCCTGCCTCATTGCTCTCCTGGCTCTGGAAAGCTGGGGGAAAAGGAAGAGAAAATGAGCAGTGTGTGAGGTGTGGGTACAGAGGGAAAAGAGTTGCCTGAGTGCCTACGTGCCAGCGATATACAGGCATGCTGCCAGTTCCCAATTTGATGATGTTCCATCCCAGTTCCACAGCAAGATACTTTTTGCCATGGTCACCAGCTAGTGGGGAGTCGGGAGGCTTTGAAAGACTCTCCCTTGGAGAAAGCACCAATGCCCAGGATGATGAGACCAGAAGTGAATCCCCAGATGTTACTGTGGAGGCTATTGTGGAGACTACTGAATGCCGGGCTATCACCTGACTCTTCTCTCTAGATTAAAAGCTACTTAGAAAACCGGTCACAGAGAGTAAAAATTGCGGACGCTCTTACTAACACCCTGCCTGTTCACTCGGGTGTCCCACAGGGATCCATACTGGGACCCCTCCTTTTTAGCCTTTTCTTAAACTCCCTTCCTTACTACTGCTCTGAGCAGATCATACTATATGCCGATGATGCTGTTGTATTCTCCACTCACAAAGATCCTGCAACTCTTCAAATTGGTTTCAGTTCTGTAGAGACATGGTTTCTTAATCATAAACTGGTCCTCAATGACAAGAAAACCAAATCTATGCTCTTCTGCAGCTCTTATAACCCACACAAGCTACACCACTTGGCTATCTCCACCACCCAGGGGAACACTCTAGATCAGGTGGTGTCCTTCAAATACTTAGGGATACAGCTTGACCCTAATCTCTCCTATGGACTTCATGTAGATAATGTAGCTAGAGCTGCTAATACACGGCTTGGTCTCCTCTACAAACACAGACCACACCTCACGCCAGAAGCTTTGAAGGTTGCAGTTCTGAGCTCTGTGATCTCTGTAATAGACTATGGTCTCATCATTTATGGCCCGCCACAACCACAACCCTTAGATGCCTCTCAACTGCCTTAAATAAAGCATGTCGGCTCATCACTGGTGCTCACCGTCTCACCCACACATGTGACCTGTACACTCAGACCAGCTGGCTCCAACTATCAAACTGCATAAAGTTTCTCACCTGCTCCATGGTCCAAAAATCTACCTTGGCCTTGCACCTTCTGGGGTCTCAACTCTGTTACAACACCGAATTAACAAATGGTGCCTTAGGAGATCCACGCTACAGCTACTGAAAGTCCCCCACTGTCACACTTCACAGGAACAACGCTCTTTTGCTTATTGAGCACCATTCTGGTTCAATGGCCTCAGCCCAACCATCTCCTCTGCCCCAACTATTGGTATGTTTAAAACTAGGCTCCGGGACTATCTCACTACCAACAGCTCCTGTGACTGCCCAACTTAACCTTGTTTCTCCACTTCCCTTTCTGCTCTAGTTGTCCTCCCCTCCCCTCCCCTCCTCACTGGATTCTACCCTCACATCTTGGTATACCCAATGCTGCACTTTTCACCCTCTCGCCACCCTACCTACATTCCTTCTCCCCCCTACCCTCTTCCCTATGACTCTGGCACTTCTTATCTGTTGTCTCTTTTCTCTGAAAAATGCCGCTGGCTGCCTTGTTACAATGCTACGCTTGAACTGCATTAATCTGTACTCTGTTTGCAATGTCCACATTGTTGTAATGCCTGTCTTGATGTTCCCCACAATTTGTATTTCTCTGACGTGGAACCTTTGTAAAAGAGTCATGGCTCAAAGGTATTTGTAATCCTAGACTTGATACATAAATAAATAAAAAGGCTATAGCGGAGGAAGGTGCAGGGGTGAAAGTCATGGACACAGGTAATGGGGAGCATAGCCATTTGCCTCGCTCCCTGCTGCTGGCCATCCCAGTGTCAGAGGGAGGGGCAGGTATCTTAGACAAAAAGCAGTAGATCCTCCATGGCCCAGAGGGTCCCTGTCCTGGCCCCTGTCCAGTGGTAGCCCACAGGCCCTGTCACCTGAGGCAGATCCCACCTCAGGAGCCAAGTTCCAAATTAAGCCCATTGAGTGTGGCCCTGAGTCAAAACCTGTACCAGCAGAAACCCAGGAGAGCATTGGTGATCAAAAGGAGCAGGAGTTGAATGTGGAAAAGTATATTGGCAGCACCTTGCAGTTCCAGGACTATCAGGTGGTTAAGGCAATCCCCAGGACTTACCATCGCCCTGTAATCACCTTGGCAGACAGCATCCCACAGCTTCTGGTCCGGGCCAAGACCCTCCGGACCCGAATGGACGGGTTAAATCCTAGTGACCCATTGAATCTTAAGTATCAACAAGGGATATGGTTACCAGCGGGACAAGTCAGAAGGACCAGTGTCAGAGACCTGCCCAGTCCATAGAAGGCTGAGTGTAGAATATCCCCATATGAACTATCCTTATGTGCCTGAAAGTTTGTGGGACATCATTTAGGAGATAAGATAAGAATGGCTCTTTAGAGAACAGATGGAGTGCTTAAAGAATTGCCCTGGTGGAGGAGGTGCCCCATCTCAGCAGCTGACACAGCAGGCACGGCCGATGTGTTGCACAGAGACTTGGTTTGGCTTAACTTTGTTCAAACATTTTGCATTGGTCCAGGACTTGGCTTGGAACCGGACTAAGTACTGCATTCTGGACTGGGATTCCTTTTGGGGATGTGCCCACAAAGCCAGATCCAGAAAATTATTTCCCTCCAGGTGGGGGGCCTGCAACCTAGGCCTCCTGGAATCTTGGACTTATGAACTGCGCCAGGATAACCATTCCGCGGAGTAGCCTTATGGTGACTAGATACAGTTATTGCCCATAAAAGGGAAATGTTTGATATTTAGGAAACTTTAGTAATGTTTCTATTAATAGCATTTTTATGTATGGTAAAATGTTGGTATGGTAGGAGTCTGAGGTGTGTATGTGTGAGTGAATGTGTGCGTGAGTGGTTTGGGGACTGTACACAGTGTAACTTGTTTTACCTCGGTGTGAGGTATTTGGGGTATAGCCAACTGTTTAGCAAACTACCTCATGACTGTTTGCCAATGATTTGATACTGAAGTTTAATCATTATAACAAATGACAAGATTGTCTGTTGATATAGAATTAATGAAGGTTTTCTATTCATTTAGATTGTCTCCTGGCACAGGTAGGTTTTAGGTTTTAGAAATCAGCGGGGTTAGAGAGGCAGATTGGGTGTTGCCTGTGGCCAGGTATGGTGAGTTAGTTGCCAGAAGGCTGGAGAGTGTGCATACCCAGTTTGATGGGAGTGGACCATCACTGGACCCTTGTCATCATTCCCAGAAGGGAATGATTTTCTGGGTGGGGGAGAGTGTAAGCCCTTTGTAAAAGAGGTGCTTATGCTCCCATTTTAGGTACCCTTTTACCCCCCTCCAGAGCTAGGGAATTTATTATAGCTCTGGGGAACTTTGGCTGTTGGATGCCTCAAGGTGGCAGCAGAGAGCAGGTTTGGGGAGTATATAAGGGAGCAGATGGGAAGTTCAGGGCCTCTTTTTTTCCCAGCCCAGGCATTAGGCCTGGGCTGGAGGAGCAGATATAGGCAGTGTGGACAGGAAGCTCGGTGGTCGGGGTGGTCCAGAGGGAAGCCCCCCCACGTGCAAACAGGACGGCTTTTGCAGCATCGTGGCATTGAGGAGCCAGGTTAAGGGAGCTGTGTGGGAGGAGGATGGTTAGCAGATTCTGTGTCATTGGGGGGTCGGGAAAAGTAAGTGACCTTAGGGGTCAGGATTGGTAGGAGCCCTTAGAAATCCTGTACTAGGTATTCCCAGACTGACAGGGCTGTGGGGACAGTGGCAGGGTTCCCACAAGGGGGAGGCCAGTGGCAGTAGTGCTGCCTCATACCCAGTGTAGTAGGATGGCGTGGGTGCCGAATGGAGCCAGGGGGCCTTTCACCTATTTATGGGGCCTGCTTGGAGGGGTTGGTCCTCGGACGCCAGGACATAAGGGCCTGGCGGGTCACAGGTCATTTGGACAGGCCTTGGAAGGTGGCCTCTTGTTGGAGCTCAAGTCGAGCTCAGGATGTAGCAGAGGGGATGTGGGTCTGGGCAGGTATCCCCCCCCCCCCCAACTGGAATAGTCTTCAGGAAACGGAGCCAGAAGCATGCCAGTATCTGTGAAGGAAGGTTGTTCAGGGGCCTGGGCAGTGGCAGTGCCCAGGAGCTCTATCATGGTGGGGCAGCCAGTAGCAGGGGCTTAAGGTCTGGAGCAGGACCGAGTTTTGGGGCCACTACACCAGTGGAGCTATGCAGAGAAAGGGTTAAACCTGTGGGGGGGGGAAGGAGACAAATGTCATTAGCCAGGTAGCACCAGCAAGGAGCCGAAATGGAGTGGGTTATGGAGGCCTGGGTCAAAGTACAAAATCCAGGTACCCATTGAGGTTTGGGCCATAGCCCAGGGGCCAGGTGGGGGGGGCAGCGCACTTTCCTGTGCCATAGAAAGGGCGATGACCAGTGCCAGGATGTGAGAATGGGTAACCCAGTAAGAGACGAAAAAGGTTCGACTTACCAGATGAAGAGAGCCAGGAGCCTGAGGGTTGGTGAGTCGAGAGGTGCCTTGGGTAAATCATCCAAGTGAATAGATAGAGAGAACCATTGCTTGCACTGCCTGTAAATCCATTAGTTATTGCTCAAAAAATGTCCAGCTAAAGTTTGCACAAAGGTTTGCATAGTCCCATGGAGCTGCTTTATTTATTTTAGCAAAGTATGTGACCCCTGCATTGCTGGAATCATTTGTGATACAGGAGCTAAATATAGAAGCTGGTTGGGAGTTGTTTTATTTAGCCTGGAAGGAGGGACAAATAACCTGGAGATTTTCCCTCTTACTTTGCAGCTGAATTAATTCTGTCATAAACTCTGATTCCAGATAAACTGTCATCTTGCCTTAGACGTATCCAATGGGCAAAAGAGGCCCCAGGAGTTTGCAGAGATCCTGATCCAGTGTCAGTTTCAGGGAGAATCCGGATTTTGGCTGGTGTGTGATCGAGAGTGCAAGTGAGTGAAGACACCGTAAGGTAGGACACAAGTTTTCCTGCCTTGTTTTGGGACTGCACTTGCTCGGGTGATTTTTAGCACTTGATGTAGCTTCCCCCTGTGCTCCCAGACCACCTGCGATAGAAAGTTATGCCCACAGATGGGGGACCAGGTGGGGGTTTCAGGTGTGACCCTTGTCTATGTGACCACTGCAATGTCCATGTCCCTGTCCACCAACAATGCCCGTCATCCATCTTGTTTCCGAGACTTTCACATAAAATCTGAGCCTCCTTCCCCTTCCGTCTTTCTTACTTCATCTATACTCCCCATTGCCTGTAATCCCCCTCCCCTGCTGCTACACCATCACTCTCCTTCCACCTTTACCCATCAAGTCCCTTGACTGGTCTTGGAGACAGGTCTGTTGATCTCATTCTCCCAGAGACTGAGAGCCTGTAGGCCTGCCTGACCCCTCCCAACAGTTTAAATTAAGGTCGTGGATTACACACTCCCCCCCCCCCCAATTGTTTAACCAGGAGAGAGACACTAAGCTGAAAGCTTGTTTACAGGTGCAACCTGCGAGTGCAGGGAAGTTAAGTGACTTGCTCAGGGTCCCACAGTATGCAAGTGGGAGCTGTGGGATTCAAACCCAGGTCTCCATATTTGCAGCTCAGAGCCTTAAACCACTATGTTATACTGCCTCCCACTTGTCCATGAGGACTCTTGACCCACTCCCTCTACTGAGGTGCAGGATGTGCAGTGCAAAGGATTTTGTCTGACCAACTGTCCCCCCAACCCCTAACACAACTGTACCCTCCTCCTTGCACTACACCCGCAATCAGTCATGGAACTCTTCTATCCTTTTCTTCCTGACCACGCTGGCTTGTTCACGCCAAATGTTCTGGCAAAAACTTAAGAGGACAGCAACTGCTGAAGACAGAGGGATTCCAGGTAGTTAGAAACTAAGCAAAAAAAATTAGATGATTAATTTAACACAAAAGGTCAAAGCATATCAGAATATTGGATAGGTGCTGAAAGGAAAACAGGTGAACCTCTGGAGCTGTAAAAAAATGTTTCCTGTCATCTGTAAGAAGGCACACTGAGCTATTATCACATGTATGTGGATGATACAGTTCTAAATGTAACCCCCCTGCAAATGGGGGTTCCTAAAAGTCTTCCAGGAGCTTGTCTGAATGCTCCAAGTCTGGACGGTGTTCGGCGTTTAAGCTGTTTAAATGTGGTTCCAAGTGAGTGCTATTTGAGCCTCCACGTACTGTCTCTTTAAGGGTTGTCTGCTTGCAGACTTAATTAGTTTGTATGGGGGGACTGTGTATTTAATGCTCGAATCCCACCCGAGCTGCTGTCAATTCGCTCCGTTTCTGCCGTCGCATACATGTGCAGAGGAGCCTTGTTGAAAGATATAACTATTTGCCAGAAATCATTTGGAGTGACTGAGAAAATGTAGTTTGTCTAACCTGTCTTCATTTCAGCACGAACTGTTTCAGTGTAGCTCTTTTCATTTTGGTCCTGAACTGCTGAAATGGACCAATCAATGGGGAGGGGTTCCTTAAAATGGAGCCTGTGGACAAATCGGACCTTGGACTCTTCATTTTGAGCCAGCCACAAGGGGATTGTATGGGCAGTGACTCTGGGAAATGTAGTTTTGACCTTGGTGCCTTTTTTCACCAACAGAGGGAGTCTCATTGTGAGTGACAGCTGAATCAGCCAACAGAATGGTGTGGAGCTAAAGAAAATGCCCTGCTCTGTGACTGGAAAGATCAGATCAGTGTGACAGTGAAGAGAGAAGGAGCTCTGTTCTTCTGCAGTGTATAGTTTCGCGTGGGAAGCACATGTGAGGCCCTGAGGTTCGGCCTGCAGCCGTTGTAAGTGCCAGTTCAGACTGAATCCGATTTGTGAGGAGAACAAAGGAAGTCTGAAGAGTGGAAACCAGGCTCACCTTGTTGAAGACCGGAGAAATTGCAGAATCACACTCGGTCTGTCAGGAACTGAAGCTACTGTGTGTGCTCCTGGGTATTTTGCAGTAATTGTGATCGGGATCTAGGAGCAGCCTGCCTAGTATAGTACTTTCCTTTTACATATGAATGAGCGTAGTGCTTGTGGGGAATCGCTATTTCCAATCCCCCCCGTGCTGTGTGCTGTGTGTTGAAGCTGGAAGCAAACCCCAGCTTGTCTCGGACTAAATCCGTTTGCTATCTACTGCAGTGGGGTCCAGTCACAAGGACCTTGTCTCCATGACCTGTTGTTCTGGCAACCCAGAAGAACATCCATCATCCAGTTCTCAGCTTGGGTATTGTGAGTACAAATCAGGGAATTCCCCTGCAGCCTGTTTTCAGTTACAAGTGTGTCATCTAATTCTTGTTGTTTCACTTCTTCATGGACTGAGTCATCCAGCTCCGGATTACAACTGGGTGTTGTGCATGTATTTTCTTCTACAGGGCCCTGTCCATCTGCACCTGCCGGCCAACCCCGGGCAACAGACCTGGCTAGCCCCCCCCCCAACCTGGGTACCCACAGTGTGACTTTTCAGACCCTGTATGTGTGCACAGTACTGTGATTTATTTCTGCCAATTAACCTGATTGCCCCCTCCTGTGTTACTGTCCCCTAAATAAATCAGATTTGTTGTTGTTATGCTATATACTGTCTGTAGTGTTGGTACTTGTGGAAACAGTATTGTATTTTGCTGTGTATGTTGTTTAACCTTATTTTACAGGGGGTCCTCAGAGACGTGCTGCAGAATCAATCTTGAGGGTAAGTGGTACTTTATGAGTGAACAGTGTGTATACGTGGGGTATTGGGACTGTAACTCCTGTGTACTGTGTGAGCCACTAGAGGGAATAACAGGGGGTGTCAGTGTCCCAGAGGGCTGTGACCAAGCAAGTCTAACCACTACAAATCCTGACCTCTGGGTGGAGGCACCCACCATAGAACCTAGGCCCCCAACCTGTCAGTAGTCAAGCATGCAGGGGTAGTAGCCCTTGGGACAGCGCCACCTTGGGGTTACATAAATTCCCTCCATTCACTAAAAATACCACTAACAGCTTAATCTGGTTCAGTGTCAGTTGGCAGCCATTTGTATCCCCTTCTCCGGGATGAGGCTGAAAATAGGCAGAGTTGTCTAGTCCTCCTTTCCCGGTCAACAAAATCTAAATAAATAAATATACTGTAACTCAGACCCCTACACTGCTGACAAGGCACACAGACTCCTGCTTGACTTTAACCAAGTTCAGTTCTGGTTATGCTCAAGCCAGCTATTCTAGAATACCAAGAAGACTGTCTCCATGTCCTTTGACACAAGGCAGAGACTCTCTAGGCTTCCCTCCCTTCTCTCTTTCCACACTGTAGTCTGGTCCCCACTGAAGAATGTCATCGCCTTCGGTTATTTAGGGGTTTGGCTCAACCAACACCTCAACTTCTATGGTGATGTGGATGCTATTGTCGAAAAATTGCACTCCAAGCTCAGTGCCCTGTACAGAAACCGCGACGGCATCCCTTTGCTGGCCCGCCATGCTATTATCCAGAGAATGATCCTCCCAATCATTGACTATGGTGATGTGGCCTACAGTGCCACCCCTGGTACTTTCCTTGCTGGATTGGACACTCTCTTCCAGTCTTTCGGCCACTTTGCGCTTGACTGTCCCCCTCACACTCACCACTGCTCTCTGTACCAGTCTCTATCTTCCCCTCTCTTAAGTATAGGCACCCTGCCCATTGTGCCAACATTGTTAGCAAACTCTGGTTCGGTCCCCCTTCCTCCCACCTATCTGTCTCCCTTTCTCTTCCACGCCCTCAGGAGCTCCAGTGATTGGATTGTGGCTGTTCCCTCCACTTCAATGGCCATTGGCCATGTTGCTTTCAGCCACTGTTTCCCTAAGCTCTGGAATTCACTCTCTTTTGCCTTCTGGACAGCCCCCTCATCTTGAATCTTCTCCTGCCTCCTCCATGGCCTCACCACCTCCTCCTACAACTGCTACTAATCTTCATCCCCCTTTCTCAAATGCCACCCCTACCTCACCCCCACCTCCCTGCCTCCCTCCCTTGAATTCAAGCTTTCTGTGATTTCAGTGATTTCACCCACTAGCTAGGCACTTTGCACTCTATATTGCACACAAAGGTGCGTGTTATATTGTCATTGTTTTTGATGCTGCCTATGCTTTCATGCCTTGTATTGTTATCCCCCTGGCCCAGATGCATCTGGAAATGATCAGTTTGCTCAGTATGCCTTTCTGGGCGAAACTTTTAAATAAATAAAAATACAGCTTGTTTCCAGGTGTGTCCTGGGGGAAAATTATATACAGAATAATACATAGGGTGGTGTGTGTAACAAGAATCTGACACACACCCGAGGTGTTGGATGCTACATAAACCCCGAGAGTGAAGCTCAAAGGGTTTATCTAAGCATCCAACACAGAGGGTGTGTGTACAATTCGAGTTTACACACCAACCCATGTTTCATTTTATATAATTGAAGGGGTTTTGTTTTTTTGCCACAGCAATTGTATAAAATATGTGCATCTCTTCATTGGTGCAGGAAACAGAACGTTGGGCTCTTTTCTGTCAACATGTACTCAAAACTATCTGCTCAATCCCCCCCAACACACACCATAACGTACTAACAACCATCAGCTCAGTCCCCAGCAACACACACACACACACCATAATTTACTCACAACCATCAGCTCAGCCCCCAGCAACACACACACGCACACACACACACCATAATGTACTCACAACCATCAGCTCAGTCCCCAACAACACACTCACGCACACACACACACACCATAATTTACTCACAACCATCAGCTCAGTCCCCTGCAACACACACACACACACAGCATAATGTACTCACAACCATCAGCTCAGTCAGCAGCAACACACACACACCCCATAACATACTCACAACCATCAGCTCAGTCCCCAGCAACGCACACACACACACACACACACCATAATGTACTCTCAACCATCAGCTCGGTCCACAGCAACACACACACACACACACACACACACACACCATAATGTACTCACAGCCATCTGCTCGGTCCCATGCAACACACACACAAACACAAACACACACACACACACACACCATAATGTACTTACAACCATCAGTTCAGTCACCAGCAACACACATATACACACACACACACACACACACACACACACACACACACACACACACAGCATAATGTACTCACAACCATCAGCTCAGTCCCCAGCAACACACACACACTCCATAATGTACTCACAGCCATCTGCTCGGTCCCCTGCAACACACACACACACACACCATAATGTACTCACAACCATCAGCTCAGTCACCAGCAACACACATATACACACACACACACCATAATGTACTCACGACCATCTGCTCTTTTCCCCCACAACCCACTTCAGAACCCCAGACCCAGACTACCATCATTCAGCTGAGCAAGTGCAAACACATCCAGATGTAAAAGCCACAAATCTAACAAGCATTTGTCATTGCCGAATGTTCACTTGCAGGTATTTGCATTAGCGTTTGGCATTTATGCAGCCCCCCCACAGTTGTACCCATGTCCCTTTAGCATCCATATCCCAACAGAGTACCTCTCTGCAACTCCTCTTGCATCTGATCAACATTTCACCCTCATACTTCGTAAGTGTCAGTCTTAGGAACCCTAACACCCTGGGCGTGCTCAAGGGAATGAGCCTGTGTGGAAACTGTGCAACCCGTGCTTGTAACACAGTCATTCAGTGGAATTATTTCACCAAATTTTCAACATAGGCATTTTGTCACCTCTGGTCATAAACACTGTCACTATGATTTTCTTACTGTGCACCGAACACTGATTTCCCACAGTGACTGCGTTATTCTGCGTCGGAAGTGTGAAAACACATTTCAGCCAGTATGTGAAAAATGACAAGCTGTACTGTTCATAAGGAGGTGTGGGAAAATGCAAATGTTGAAAATCTGGAGTGAAAATATAACAAATTTGCAAAGTTACGAGTGCGCGTGGAAAGTGTCAACGCACGCTAGTAAAACAGTCATTTTCTGGAATTTTTTCACCAAATGTTCCACATAGGCATTTTAGGATGTCTGCTCATAAACAATGTCACTGTGATTTTCTTACTCTGTACTGAACATAATTTCCCACAGTGGCCACGCTATTGTACGCCAGAAGTGCAAAAACACATTTCGGCCAGGGTGTGAAAAATTACAGCTGTACTGGTTTTAAGGATTTGTGGGAAAATTGCAATGTTGAAATTCTGGAATGTAAAATTTACAAATTCACAAACTTACGATTGTGCATAGAAACTGCGCAACGTACGCTTGTAACACAGCCATTTTATGGACTTTTGCCACTAAATTTTACGCATAGGCATTTTAGGATCTCTGCACATGAACAGTGTCATTGTGATTATCTTACTCTGTAGCGAACACCGATTTTGAACAGCAACCATGCTATTTTGCGCCGGAAGCGCACAAAGTAATTTTGGCCAGGATGTGAAACATGACAGCTGCACTGTTCATAAGGAGGTGTGGAAATATGCCTATGTTGAAAATCTGGAGTGAAAATAGTACAAATTCACGAACTTATGAGTGTGCGTGGAAACTACACAATGCACGCTTGTAAAACAGTCATTTTTTGGAATTTTTTCACCAAATTGACAACATAGGCTTTTTGAGAGCCCACCTCATTAACACCGACACTGTTGTTTCGTTAATAGGTCCTGAAAGGTGATTCTGCACAGTGACCGCAAAATCACCTTTCGGGACCGAATAACACAATGACAGTGACTGAATTCATGAGAAGGGGAGTCAAGAACCCCATGTTGAAAATTTGGTGCCAAAAGTCGAAAAAATGTCAGAGAGATATCCACCTAAGTTGGAAAAACCCTATTTATGCCATTATACAGTATACCGACATTTCCTCAGTTTGTGGTCAGTTTTAAAGAGTGCAGACGTGTTCCCGGTCCACCGAAGATTGTCGCGCCAGCCTCTGGAGGTAAGTATGGGGTGAGGAGATGTGGGGAGGTGGGTGCACAGAGGGTGGGCACCAGTTGGTGGGGGGGGCAAGGACTCACTGAGGCACCATTTTCTTGTTTTACTGGAGTTAAGAAAAAAAAGGACGCTTTTAGTATGCTGGGGTAGGCTCCCAGCATGCCACCTAGGTGAGGGTGTGTGTGGGGAGGTGACTGTTGTCATGTAAAAATGGGAGTGACTGTTGTCTCTGTCCCTTACTGGCACACTTCGGACCCCAAAGCCCACACCATGTTTGCAGTTTGCATGCATTTTGAAAGCAAAAATAAATAGAGAAGGCTGGGGGATGGACATGATTGGGGTACTTAGAGGTAATGAACAGAGTGGAGTGGAGTGGAGTGAAGTGAAGTAGAATAGTTGGTTTAATATAGCATCTTTAATACACACTGTATCCCAAAGTGTTTACAGTTCAGTGAGTTAGGGAACCAAAAGGGCAGGGACTGTAAGTGGCATGCATGCAAAGACTATGAATCATGTTAATACCCACAAATGCACAGCCATACTGCATTAGGATTTGTATTACTGAAAGAGGGAATATGGGCCAGGACACCAAAGAAACCCCCTACTCTTTTGAAAAGTGCCATTGGATCTTTAACTTCATCTGAGCAGCCACCAGAAATGCACAGAAGTGACCCCAGTTTATCATCTAGTTTGAAAGATGAATGCCTCAAATAGAAAAGTTAAATGCAAACAGTCTATTCAGCATTTCTCACAAAACGAAAGCAAAGGAGCATGGGATCAAACTGAATGGTGTAAGGTGCACTGGACGTTAGGGATTACATTACATGAAGGGTGATCGGAATTGGGAAGGTTGCCTTAATGGAGAACTGCACTAAACTTGTTTTTTTTTTTTTTTTTTATGCAGAAGTTGTTTTTTTTTGTTTATACCAGATCCAATTCTTTTGGAGGCAGTATTGCGTTGTGGTTAAAGGCACCGAGCTGCAAACCTGGAGACCTGGGTTAGAATCCCATCAGCCCCCACTTACATTCTGTGTGACCCTGAGCAAGTCACTTAACTTCCTTGTGCGCCCAGGTCACACCTGGAAACAAGCTCTGGCTTAGTGTACCTTTCTGGTTTAAAAAATGTCCCCTTCCCCATTCTCCTTTTACTGTCATTCTACTGGCTTTTTAGTAAACTCAGTGGGTGTTTCTGATTTACACGCTGGTACCAAGTACCATTTTAGAACTTGGTGATGCAGGATATGTCCCTTTAAATCACAGAATTCCATGGTAGAATGTAGACACATTGTACCAACAATGTAAGAACTTAGCAGTAGCAAGGACATAAACTAGATCATAGATTTGTAAAATGGTCTTCAGCATCAGAGTGCAACTCTAAAATACTCATGAAGTTTACTCAAAAGTCAGTAAAGATGGAATAGTATTAGAGTGTGAATTAGTATTTGAAAAGCAGCTTAAACAGAAAATAACTTGGAGGTTAAATGCAGTTCTGTTTTAAAGTAAATTTAAAGCATTCTGTTGTAGCTCATTGGACTTGATAACCCATTACCTTAAGGCAGTGCTAGCTTAATGCAGCCAAAATTAGAATTTTTTTTTCAGGTCCTGCTTGGAAGGGAAGGGATCGTAACTGGAGCTGAACCCACAGACAGCTGATCCTTCCACTCTGGTCCGCCAGTCTCGCCCCTGTATTTGGACATTTTGTGATGCCTAAACGGGGAGAGTGCGGAGGCGCACCCCATGGAAATCTATGGGGAAAGTTTTCCACACTTTTTTATATATGTTTAAGGGACTTTGAAGAAAAAAAAAACACTGCTCAACTAATAGGCCCCTATTATTTAAGCAGTGGCTTTAATTTTTCTCCAGGGCTGGAGAAAGGGAGGAGGTCGAGCATGAGGCCAGGACCCATGAACCAGGAAGTAGAAAGGATCGGCTAGCTGTGGGTTCGTCTCCAGTTATGATTCCTTCCTTCCTTCCTGAACAGGATCTGATAAAACAAATTCTAATTTTGGCTGTAAAAGGCTAGTGCTGCCTTAAAGTAATGGGTTATGAATTTCCCTTTAAGAAGCAATGGTAACAGGCTGAAATTTGAGGAGAACCTGGGGAGACAGGCCGCAACCAGGGAGTGCTAATGCATTAGAGGGAAGACCTGATGGCCCATCTGTACTATTCAAGTCCTAGTACTGTTGTGCTATGTTACTGGAAAATGGGACATTGTAGGGTGGGTTTTCCAGAGGATTGAAGTTGCTGATGCAAATGTGATTTTTGCATCCCTCAGTATCCTCCTGATTGTGCCAACACTGAAGTGCCTAAAATGTTTGCCACAGTCTCCTTGATTGACAGCAGCTTGCTTCAAAAAGTGCTGCGTGCATCTTGATTTGTGATGCGAGCCCTGCCATTGTTGTGCCAAAGGTTAGCGCACTGTTTACAGTAGGTGTTGTATACCCCAGTCTCTTTTGGGGTTGCAGACTCTAGAACCTTCTCTGCCTAGGGGATGACACTGTCCGATTGGAGGGATCACCTGCAGTGAATATTTATATATACCTGAGTGTTGCCACCCATTTCGGACCTGTAACCAGGTGCGCTCCAGACAATAAACAATCCAGAATGAGGCCGATGTACTGCACACATGCGTTCACTGCATGTTAACTGTTAAGGTTTGTTTCCAAGATCACTTAGGTCCAGAGGTCCCACTTCAGTTGCAAAGTGAATAAAGGCTGTACAGTTACCCCACATCTCACTGTGAGTACAGAGCACCCCTGGGGCTAGGTAATACTCATGTTCCTCTTTCTCCACTTGCACCAGGTGTTTGCATCTCCTAAGGTAAACCCTATGTTTCTCAGGTACCGGAGTGCATGTTTACCCTATTGAAATCAACATTCCATGATTTATTTCCTCCCTTCCTCCTTCCAGGGATCTGGATCCGGACAGTGTTCCTCTACATAAGAGCCGCATCAGGGAGGAGGCTAGCCACTATAGGCCGGTCAGTCTTACTTCAGTGGTGGGGAAATTAATGGACACACTGCTACAGGAAAGACTGATAGAATATCTTGCATCCACTGGGCTGCAAGGCCACAGGCAACAAGAAATCACGGGGGCATGCCAGACAAATCTGATTAATTTTTTCGACTGGGTGACCTGGGAAATAGATCAGCGGAGGACAGTGGAAGTGGCCTATCTGGACTTCAACAAGGTATTCGACACTGTGCCCCAGAGAAAACTGATAAAAAAATTCAGCAACTTAGGGATGGGATCCAAACTGGTGAATTGGGTTAGAAACTGGTTAAGGGATAGGTGACAGAGGGTGGTGGTTAATAGCACTCTCTCTCATCATGGGAGAGTGACCAGCAGAGTGCTGCAGGGCTCAGTACTGAGACCAGTCCTCTTCAATATCTTCATAAGTGAGAAGAGAAGGTATGCCTTTTTGAAGATGATACCAAAATTGGTAATAGGGTGGCACAGGGATCTTGGGAAACTCTAGGAGTGGTGAAGAGCATGGTAATTGGGGTTCAAAGCCAAAAAATACAAAATCATTCACCTAGGGCATAGGAACCCAGCCCAGGAGCAAAGTATATGATGGTGGGGGGAGGTACAAGACTGACAGTCACTAGGCAGGGAAGGGACCTTGGGGTTATTATAACTGACAATCTCAAAGTGGCAGGGCAGTGTGATAAAGCAGGGGTGGAGCTAGTGGGATGCTGGGGTGCATAGAGAGAGGTATCTCCAGCCAGATGGGGAGGTCGTGCTGCAACTGTATTGCTCTCTGGTGAGACCCCACCTGGAGTATTTTGTCCAGTTTTGAAGTACGCACCTCAGAAAGAACATAGAGTGGAGGCAGTCCAGAGGAGGGCAGCTAAAATGGTGGAGGGAATGCGTGAGAGTCCTTAAGAGGAGAGACTAAGGCCCTGTACACACTGGGCTTGTTCAAACATTTAAAAGGTCTTAAAACATTTTAAGAAACCCAAACACGGTTCACATCCACATTGAAGATGGTTTGAAACCGTGTTTAAACCCTGCTAGGGTTCTTAAACCTGTTCTTAAAAACGGTTTTAAACACGGATTCAAACCTAACACGCTTTACCTTGTGGCGTGGATGGGAGATCGTTCCATGTTGCTGTATTCAGCAACAGTCGATCTGTGCTACTGAACGAGCTACAGAACCATTCCTTAAAACATTACTGCCTTTGGTGTGGATGCAGTGTTACCATGTTTAAACACGCTACAGGACAGGGTAGACAGACTTCTGTGGTGACTTTAAAAATGCTTTTAATAATGGACCAGCAGTGTGTACAGGGCCAAAGAGATCTCAACATGTACACACTGGAAGAGAAGAGAGCAAGAGGGGACATGGTACAGACTTACAAGTATCTCACAGGAGTGAACAGGGTTCAGGAGGGGAGTCTCTTTCAAATAAGGAAGAGCACTAGGGCCAGGGGGCATGCAGTGAAGCTGGAAGGGGAAGTTTAAGATGGATGTCAGGAAGCACTACTTCACTAAAAGCGTAGTTAGCACTTGGACTAGACTGTCAGCAGGAGTGGTGGAGGTAAAAACAGTGGGGGGCTTCAACCATATGTGAGACTGACACAGGGGAATATTAGTAAATAGGCAGGGAGGGTCACTGGAGACCAGTAAGAGTCTGTGAAGACAGAATAGGCAGGGAGCATCAGGGCAGACTGGGTGGGCCATGCTGTCCTTTTCTGCCAAGAAGTTCTATGATTCTGTGTTTCACTGAAAGAGTGGTGTGATGGACACCTTGAAAACACTGCCCACTGAAGTATTGGAGCCAAAAGGTGGACTGCTTCAACCATGCATGGGATAGACATAAGGATGTGTAACCCCCCTGCAAATGGGGGTTCCCAAAAGACTTCCAGGAGCTTGCTTGAATGCTCCAAGCCTGAATGGTGTTTGGCGTTTAAGCCATTTATCAGTGCGTGTTTTTAGAACCTCTGGTACTGTCTCTTTAAGAGCTGTCTGCTTGCAGACATAATTAGTTTATATGGGGGGACTGTGTGTTTCTCTGTTTGAGTACCACTCAATGCTGCTGCCAATTCACTCCATTTTTGCAGTCACTAGGAGTGCAAAGGAACCTATCTGAAAGATGTAACTGTTTGCCGAAATCATTTACAGTAATAATGAAATTACAGTTTGTCTAACCTGCTTTTTTTGCAGTCAGAACAGTGTCTGCCTAGTTCCCCATTCTGGTTTTGAACTGCTGAACTGGACCAATCAGTGTGGGTAAGCTAGCTCTAAAATGGTGCCTTGACGAATCAGAACTTGGACTCATAATCTGAGCCAGCCACAAGAGGATTGTATGGGCAGTGACTTGGGAGATGTAGTTAGACTTCAGTGCCTTTTGGACCAACAGCAGCAGTCTATTGTGAGACAGCCAGTCCAGTCAAGAACTGGGAGGAACTCAAAGGAAGTGCCCGTTTTGTCGGGTTGGAGTTTCAGTTGAGCTTTGGCAGTGAAGAAGGAAGGAGCCCTGTGCTTTTTCAGTGTGCAGTTTTAGTCAAAAACGGTGTAAGGCCCAGAGTTCGGTCTGCAGCTTATGTAACTGCTTGTTAGGACTGAATCGTCCTGTGAAAAGAATCAAAGGATCTCTGAAGAGTAGAAACCAGGCTCACCCTGTAGAAGACTGGAGGAATTGCTGAAAATTGTACTCGGTCTGTCAGAACTGAATCTGCTGTGTGTTCTCCCGGTATTGTGCAGTAATTGCGATCGGGATACAGATGCAGCCTGCCTGGTATAGTGCTTTATATAAATGTGTGAAGAGGTTTGTGTACCTCAAGTGAGCCCTGCTGACATTGAAGGACCCTATCTTATTTGGAGGTCGTGAGTACTAATTCAGGGTCGCTCCTGTTGAATTGCCACATTAAATCCAAATGGAATTACTGTACTGCTGACTGTTTAATTTTCCTTTCTCTGTGTGAAAGGGCCCTACCAGCTGCCACGGTTTGGACTAGCCACTAGGGCTTGGGTACCCAGGGACAGTAACTGATAGGATAGGCCTGTGCACAGAGCCATAGGTAGATTATTAGAGTGATAAGTAATTAACCTGATTTCCCTGTCCTTGTTATATCCCTCAAATAAATCAGAGCTGCTTGTTTCAGCAAAGTTATACTGCCTGAGGTATTTGTTTATGTTAAAGTACTGTACTGTGATTGTTGCACTGTATCTCATTTCACAGGAGGTCTCAGTGCCGGAACCAGTCCTGGGGGTAAGTGTATACTGTGAAGGTAATTCTGATATATGTGTGGGCCACTAGTGGGAAGAAGGGGGTTGCAGTGTCCCAGAGGGCTGTGACCAAGTTAGTTTAACTATTGCAACCCTGACCTCTGGGTGGAGGCACCCGCCATTGGATCCAGGCCCCTCAACCTGTTAGTGGCAAATTAGGCAGGGTAGTAGCCCTGGGATAGCGCCATCTAGGGTTACATCTTGAGGCTCACCGCTGGGATTGTGTGTCCTTAGTGGCCATTTTACTAACCACTGTTAAGAAAAAAATGGTACCCGACAGAAGTGGCTATGCCTGCTGGTGGAGTGGTGTACTGGGGAGGAGATCAACCTCAAAATGCTATGCTTATCCTGGACATCCCCTGGGTATCAATACGGACACTGTGCAGGAGTACTTTCCAAGGTGGAAGGTTTACAAAACCCTGTGGTGGTGGGTCGGCATGCTAATCTGCTCACCCACACTTTCCTGGCCTAGTAGAGTTTAGGATCCCATAGATAGCTCCAAAGTGCCACAGACCATTACCTCCCAGAGGGAGCCCTCACTGCTTGGAGAGTGATAACTAAGGACAGTAAAGACCGGGGAGTGAGCCCACACCACTATCTGAAACTTTTGAGGAGAAATTTGCTAAATGGTTGCTGGGGAAGGAAAACTGTGGAGGACTTGAAGAAACTATTCTTGCCACCTGGGGTGTTCCTCCCCAACACCCTCTCCGGCTCCAGTACCCGTAATGGTGGCTGAACCAATGCAGACTCCTATTCTGCACCTGCCATTAGTCACGACTCTTACCAAGGTTTAGGATCTTCTCTGGCACCTCCCCACCCCCAAGGGAGGATGACTGGGAAGACCTGGATGAACTATGTTGCCCTCAAGTGCTAGAATGGCAATGCTCGGAAGGCGTAAAAGCTAAAGAGGGTTAGTGAGAGCCTCCGAGGTCCTGCCCTGGCTACCATCCGTGCTAAACGGCCAGTAACCCTGGAAGCGACTGCACAGGCCTATCTTGAGGCCTTGGAGAATGTGTATGGGAGCCCAGATTCTGATGAGGACTATGGTGAGAGTAAGAAATGCACAACAGTACCAAGGAGTTGTTGTCTGTGTATGTCTCTCGGCTGGAAAAATTGTTGCAAGAATGCCTCAGAAAGGGTAGTTTGCCAGCAATTGAACTGGACCGAACCAGACTGGACAGAATCTTAAGTCTGCCCCTTCTCAGAACTGCTGTTGCTTCAGTTACGCCTGGCAAATCGACTGGAATCCCACCTCTCTATGATGAGTTAATGAGAGAAATTCGAGGAGTTGAGAAAAAGGCGACCTCGGAGGGACCTGCACCAACAGCTGTGGCTACGACCCGAAAGTGACTGAGGGTGACCCATCAAGTGAAGTTCAGGGCAGAGGTTGACAGTCAATGAGTGCTCTGACAAGGAAAAGATATGCCACAATGGGGCAAACTGTTGAGAGAGATCCGGAATTCAAAAACAGTCCCTTTGTGAAGGCCACTCCTGCAAGTACGGGCCTGACCTATATCCGACTGCATCTGCTATGGGGTGGGGGCTCACCCATGTATCTCCTGCTGATAACAGCTCCAAACTCAATTCCTTGACCATGGAAGTGGAGAAACTGACGAGATGTCTCCAAATGCTTATCACGCCGCGAGACAGAGATGGCACCCAGGTTTCCAGTTAGTAATACCCCGCCCTGGCTCCCAGTGTGGCACCTCGGCCAACTCAAACTCCAGAAAGTATGTTTTGCTATAATTGTGGGAAAGATGGGCACATGAAAAGGGAATGCCAGTCCCCAAAAGACACTGACAAAGTTGCATATAGGCTACAGGGAGAGCTCAAGAACAAATCAGTGGTTAAGAGGTGCTCGACATGAGTCCCAGTGAGGGCACCAAAATGCTAATTCACGTCCCTTTGTGGCAAGGTCAGTTGCCCAGGCCCCCACTACCGCCTCCAGACTGGTCCAGAATAGTGGGTCCCTCCATGGAGACCACTGTAAAGGTGAATGGAGTGTCTACAAGAGCTGTATTAGACAGTGGCTCCCAAGTGACAAATTATGTTCCAGGATTGGTATCAGTACTTTGTCAGACGTGCCATTTACAACCATTAGAAGGACTGCATGTATGGGGTTAAGTGAGAAGGCCTACCCTATTCCGGGTATATCCGAATTTTGCTGTCTTCCCCACCTCCGTGGCTGGAGTGGCGAACAAGTAGAGACCCTAGCCTTAGTGTGTCCCCCACTGGACTGTATGATGGTGTCCCTTTGTTGATTGGAACAAATGCTCATATGTTCGGAAGGCTGGCACAGTTGTGTTATGAAAAACAGGGGTCAAAGACTAGTAGAGCTTTAAGAGTTCGCGCTTTAATTAAGAAGGCCTATGAGGCACAGAGAGATGCTGAAAAACAGAACCAGAGGAACCGGTCGGAATTGTATGGAAGAAGGATCCTGAGTCTCTGATCCTGGCGCCAAATGCCCAGTGTACCTTACAGGAGAGGTCCGGAATCAGAAAGGATGTTAAGAATAAAATATTAGTTGGATGCACCAGGATGGAAAATTGCCAGAGGACTGCTGGTCAAGCCTAGTATTTTGCCCGCTAGAGCCCATGCTTATGCCAGAAGGGTAATGGTCCAAGTTCATAATGTGTCTGAAAGAGACATTCGAGTAAACAGAGGTTGCATCCTGGCTAATGTGCATTGTGCAGACACTGCAGTGCTACCCAGCAGCAAGAGTTCAAGGAAGAATGACAGAGTAACGCCTGACTTGTTTGATTTCAGCACTCCCGCTGCCAGCTGAATGGAAAGTGAGGATCAGTGAGAAGCTTGCCCAGAGAGACCAGGTGTTTTCATTAAAGGAATGGGATGTAGGATGCGTGCAAGGAGCTGAGCACAATATCCGCTGCATGACGAAAGACCATTTTGTGAGAGGTCTCGACGCCTGGCACCTGCTAGACATAGATGATGTGAGACGGCATCTGCAAAGATGTTAGCTGGTGTAATACAAGAATCCAGAAGCCCTTATGCTTCCCCATTGTAGTAGTGAGGAAAAGAATGGAACAGTAAGGATGTGTGTGGATTATCGCACTTTAAACCGGCGGACTATCCCTGATCAGTACACAATGCCCCGCATTCAGGATGCTTTGGACTGCCTAAGCGGGACAAGTGGTTCTCTGTGCTGGATCTCCGCATGGGTACTACCAGATCCCGATGGCCCCAGAGGACCGTGAGAGACGGCCTTTATCTGTCCGCTGTTCTATGAATTCATGAGGATGCCTCAAGAGATTTAGGTGCTCCCAGCCACTTTTCAACGATTGATGGAGCGTGCAGTGGGACATGAACTTACTTAGAGTGCCTGGTATACCTAGATGATGTTATTGTGTTTGGCAGCTCACTGGAGGAACATGAGAGCAGATTATTTAAGGTATTGGACCGACTGGAGGACTTTGGCCTTAAACTGTCCATTGATAAATGTCAATTCTTTCAAACATCAGTAAAGTATGTGGGACACATAGTATCCACCGAGGAATAGAGACCGACCAAGTAAGTTGAGGCCCTGACCACCTGGCCACAGCCCAAAAATCTAAAAGAACTGCAAAGATTCCTGGGATTCTGTGGTTATTATCGGCGCTCATCAAGGACTATTCAAGAGTGATCCGCCTTTACTTAACCTTCTCTAAGGGTATCCCCCAACCCACAAAATACCAAAGTCAGCGTCCCTCAAGGCTGAAAGAGTGTATTTTCATCCGAGTGAAGTATTTGGCCCGCTGGACTCCTGATTGTGAGACTGCTTTTCATGAGATCATATATCAACTTACCCATGCTCCAGTGCTGGCCTATGCCGATCCAAGAAAACCCACGTCCTGCACACTGATGCTAGCTTGCAAGGGTTGGGGCTGTGTTGTACCAAGAGCACGAGAATGGCCTGAAACCAGTGGCCTTTGCCAGTAGAAGCCTGACCCCATCCGAAAAGAACTATCCTGTACATAAGTTAGAGTTCCTAGCTTTGAAGTGGGCTATTGTTGACCAATTCCATGAGTACTTGTATGGGGCTAAAATACTAGTAAAACTGACAATAATCCTTTGACCTATGTGCAGACCTCAGCTGTTGGATGCCACTGGCCATAGGTGGCTTTCTGCATTATCTACATATGACTATGCTCTCAATCACCGGCAGGTCTGAACCACATAGATGCTGATGCTCTCTCCGGAGGCCTGTTCCCCAGAATGATTGGGTCCGATTGGCAGAACCTGACATTGGGCACTCTGCCGGAAGTTTGACAGGGAGGAACAAATGTCCACGGACGCAGTGGACTGCATGGTGGATTGCTTGGGACCCTCTGAGAATTGCATACCTGCTGCTTATTGCCACTTTTCTGCAATAGACATTGGTGCACTGCCTCAGCTGGACAATGACAGTATTCGGCGGGCTCAATCCCGCGATCCCATGATCAAAGCAGCTTTAGAAGCCCTCTATGCAGGAAAAGATGTGTCCAAATTACGCTCCACTGATTTGAGAACTGCACTGTTATACAAAGAAGGTCCTAAGTTGAAACTGATCAATAAACTGTTATACAGAGAAACAGTAGACAGAGGGGGACAAGTAGACAAACAACAACTAGTGCTGCCCACTGCCTTTCGAGACTCAGTATTGAGGTCCTTGCACAACCACATGGGGCACCTTGTATAGACAGAACACTTGACTTGGTGAGATCCAGATTCTATTGGCCTAAGATGGGGGCTGATGTGGAGCAACACATTCGAACTTGTAGTCGCCAAGCTTACAGAGGAAAGCTTGTCCCAGAGGGCTGCCCCTTGTTAACATCACCACCAGTGCACCCATGGAGCTGGTCTGTATTGATTTTCTGAGTTTGGAGTCAGATCAAAGAAATATCAGTATGTGCTGGTGGTCACTGACCATTTCACGAGATATGCCAAGCTTTCCCCACCAAAGACCAGAAAGCATCCACTGTGGCCAAAGTACTTGAGAAAACTTTTTTGTTCACTATGGGGCTCCACAAAGAATCCATTCTGATCAAGGGAGAGACTTTGAGAGTCGTCTGATCAAGAGATGCTTTCTCTGTGGGAGTGCGAAAGTCCAGAACCACTCCTCTACCACCCCAGGGGACCCACAGCCTGAACGCTTCAACCGCGACTTTGCTAGATATGCTAGGCACCCTGCACCCAAAGGACAAGCCTAGATGGAGCCAAACAAATTAGCACCCTGGTACATGCTTATAACTGCACCAAAAGTGATGCCACTGGATTCTCCCCTACCACCTGATGTTTGGAAGAGAAGCTCACTACCAGTAGATGTGTGTTTGGGGCTCTCCTGATGGGGTTCAAGCTGACAACTATTTACAGTATGTGCAAAGTTAAAGGCCCAGCTAACTCATGCGTACCAACTGGCTCAAACCATGGCTGCCAAAAGAAATCTGGCCAACAAAGAAAGGTATGATAAAAAGGTGAAAGACAGGAACTCAGGAGGAGATCGGTATTGCTAGAAATCTGGGACTGCATGGCAAGCACAAGATTGCTGACAGATGGCACCATCTCCTCACATTGTAGTGGGCAAACTAGATGATCTGCCAGTGTACAAAGTAAGGCCTGAGAATAATTCAAAAGATGTAAAACAATGCATAGAAATCATTTACTGCCCATTGGACAAATCTTAATTGAGTCTGAGCCCCTAGAAGATGCCCCTCTGGACCAGTGACTAGAGCTGCTGCTAAGAAAAGATCAAGAAAGTCTGCACCTACAGAAGCAAAGTTAAAGTGTTCCCCTCCACAAGTCCCAGTTAGCATGACTGTCGTCCATATCGGAAGAAAGTGAGAGTGACTCTTTGAATACTATCTTCTTACTAACTGAGTCAATTGTTTGGGCAATCCCTAGTCCATACTGGAGACAAAGCTGGGCCTTCTGACTGTCTAAGCCCCAGCTTCATCCCTGGAGCCAATGCTCCCAGAAAGTGAAGTGCAAAGCATCAGATCAGATGAAATGGAATCATTGTGCATGGTTGAACTGTTTGAGCTTTCAGGAGGAAAATGATAGATTGGGGCAGACTGGTGATACACCCGAACAAGAAGAGTATTTTGAGTGCCCTGACAGTCCACTGCCAGTGTCCGAAAGCTCTCCATGTGAGCCAAATGTTGTGGACTCAGAAACTGTAACTCCTGGAGCTGAAAAGTGCCCAAGTTCCTAGCCTCTACCCCCATGGAGACTCCCTGACAAGTGAGGACAATGCTGAAAATGAGGCTCAGAGTGCAGAGACTGTAACAGTTCCCCAGAAAGACTGGTCGAGCTGTAAAGCCTGTGGTGCACCTCAATTATGATTCCCTTGGAGGCTGTGGATTTGCTCTCAATGTTGTCCATAAAGGGTGTATGTGTCCCCAGGCTCATTGCCCAAACTGAGCGCCAGTGCTAACTCAAGTTACTTGTGTTGCCCTCTAGTATGGTGCCCTTGCCCCGTCCAGCCCCAAGGTAACTGATAGGGAAGGGCCCTCTCTTCAGGTTTCATGTACAAGAGGTAATAACTTGAGTTATGGTACAATGTGTATGTAATACTGTGTAAAGAGTGACGACTGCAATATTTCAGAAATGTGTTCTTGGTAAAATGATATATTGACTGATGATTACATCGCTGAGCCTAATGCAAATGTATATGGTTGCAGTTGAAACTTATGGGGTACTTGCTTGACGCGACGCAAAGCTTCCCAGGCCAGGAAGGGTGTAACCCCGCAAATGGGGGTTCCCAAAAGACTTCCAGGAGCTTGCTTGAATGCTCCAAGCCTGAATGGTGTTTGGCTTTTAAGCCATTTATCAGTGCGTGTTTTAGAACCTCTGGTACTGTCTTTTAGAGCTGTCTGCTTGCAGACATAATTAGTTATATGGGGACTGTGTGTTTCTCTGTTTGAGTACCACTGCTGCTGCCAATTCACTCCATTTTGCAGTCACTAGGAGTGCAAAGGAACCTATCTGAAAGATGTAACTGTTTGCCAGAAATCATTTACAGTAATAATGAAATTACAGTTTGTCTAACCTGCTTTCTTTTGCAGTCAGAACAGTGTCTGCCTAGTTCCCCATTCTGGTTTTGAACTGCTGAACTGGACCAATCAGTGTGGGGTAAGCTAGCTCTAAAATGGTGCCTTGGGCCGAATCAGAACTTGGACTCATAATCTGAGCCAGCCACAAGAGGATTGTATGGGCAGTGACTCTGGGAGATGTAGTTTAGACTTCAGTGCCTTTTTTGGACCAACAGCAGCAGTCTATTGTGAGTGACAGCCAATCCAGTCAAGAACTGGGAGGAACTCAAAGGAAGTGCCGGTTTGTCGGTTGGAGTTTCAGTTGAGCTTTGGCAGTGAAGAAGGAAGGAGCCCTGTGCTTTTTCAGTGTGCAGTTTAGTCAAAAACGGTGTAGGCCCAGAGTTCCGTCTGCAGCTTATGTAACTGCTTGTTAGGACTGAACTGCCCTGTGAAAAGAATCAAGGATCTCTGAAGAGTAGAAACCAGGCTCACCCTGTAGAAGACTGGAGGAATTTCTGAAAATTGCACTCGGTCTGTCAGAAACTGAATCTGCTGTGTGTTCTCCGGTATTGTGCAGTAATTGCAATCGGGATACAGATGCAGCCTGCCTGGTATAGTGCTTTCTTTTATATAAATGTGTGAAGAGGTTTGTGTACCTCAAGTGAGCCCTGCTGACATTGAAGGACCCTATCTTATTTGGAGGTCGTGAGTACTAATTCAGGGTCGCCCTCGTTGAATTGCCACATTAAATCCAAATGGAATTACTGTACTGCTGACTGTTTAATTTCTTCTTCTGTGTGTGAAAGGGCCCCACCAGCTGCCACGGTTTGACTAGCCACTAGGGCTTGGGTACCCAGGGACAGTAACTGATAGGGATAGGCTCTGTGCACAGAGCCATAGGTAGATTATTAGAGTGATAAGCTAATTAACCTGATTTCCCCTGTCCTTGTTATATCCCCAAATAAATCAGAGCTGCTTGTTTCAGCAAAGTTATACTGCCTGAGGTATTTGTTTATGTTAAAGTACTGTACTGTGATTGTTGCACTGTATCTCATTTCACAGGAGGTCTCAGTGCGGAACCAGTCCTGGGGTAAGTGTATACTGTGAAGGTAATTCTGATATATTGTGGGGCCACTAGTGGGAAGAAAGGGGGGTTGCAGTGTCCCAGAGGGCTGTGACCAAGTTAGTTTAACTATTGCAAACCCTGACCTCTGGGTGGAGGCACCCGCCATTGGATCCAGGCCCCTCAACCTGTTAGTGGCAAATCAGGCAGGGGTAGTAGCCCCTGGGATAGCGCCATCTAGGGGTTACAGATGTATTAGAAAAGAGGCGGGGGGAGGGAGGGCCTCTGGAGCCATTTAGGGTCTGCTGAGACAGAATAGACAGGGAACATCTGGGCAGACTGGGTGGGCCAAGCAGTCCTTTTCTGCTGACATCCTCTACGGCTCTGTTTCTGTATTTCCAAAATGTATGTCAAGCATAATGATCCTTGTCTCTCCATGTTTTTTTTTTCTTTGGGATAAGACTTTGAAAGCCAGTTAGAACATTAAATGAGTCAGAATAGTCAGAGCAGTTGTGGCCTGTGATACTGCACTGTGTCAACCTCCCACCAACTCTCCTTTTGTGAGAGCCCAGATACCTAGCCGAACTACTCCTGCCCTAGTTCTGGCCACTGCACCAGCCTAGACCACCACCATTAACCCCTTGGGCCATCACTCTTAAGCTATTCGTGTGACCATCCCCAACCTGGTATGCATTCCTGGAACACCACAGGCTTCCCCTTTCATTGTAGCACCTCCTATCTTGCCATTAGTACCCCTCATCCTGGGCACCCTGCAATGGATACTTGTGTGTCTCTTACTGATCATGTTTCCCACCGGGGTCACTCTCCATAGCTTCGGGGGGGTGCAGGCCAACTGACCAGCAGGGTGTTGTCTCTGAAGGAATAACCCCAATCTACAGCTGCCATACCCTCCAGCTGACCCCGTTATGGTGTGCTAGATATTTAGGAAATCTCTGTTGAAAGGGGTCGAAACTTCTTGAACAGACTGCCCTCTGAATGCCAAGAAACAGTTAGCTGTCCTCCTGTTTCTCTCTTAAGTTCCTCCTACACCACTATCCCTAAAGTCCTGGCGCCAATAATGCCCAACTTGGGATGAGCACTGACGGGTGACCCTCTGCCTCCCAGTGGTGGGAAAGAATTTTGTTACAGATCTAACAACATTACATATTTGGCACAATTACATGAACTCTGACTGAAATAATGGCAAATTAATTTGAAAACCTTGCCCTTGGCTATTATTTATGCACATTTTATGTGAGAAGACATTCATTTATTTATTCTTTCCATTTTTACTGTAAGTATCAATTACTGTTGTGTGAACGGTCTATTTATGCTGAATCCAGCTGTCAAATCAACACTGAGTCTTGGAACTAAACCCTTGTTTTACTTTTCTTCTCATGGTGCCTCTGTGTTTGGCATATATTCTGTTTGCACAACGCTTCAAACATGTTCCTTGCAGAAGCGTCTTCGAACACAGGAAGGCAATATCATACAAGCATTTGTCAATGCCGAACGTTCACTTGCAGGTATTTGCATTGGCGTTTGGCATTTATGCAGCCCCCCCCCCCAGTTGTATCCATGTCCCTTCAGCATCCATATCCCAACAGAGTACCTCTCTGCAACTCCTCTTGCATCTGATCAACATTTCACCCTCATACTTCTTAAGTGTCTGCTTAGGAACCCTAACGCCCTTGGCGTGCTCAAGGGTACGAGCCTGTGTGGAAATTACGTAACCCGCACTTGTAACACAGTCATTCAGTGGAAATATTTCACCAAATTTTCAACATAGGTATTTTATCACCTCTGGTCATGAACACTGTCACTATGATTTTCTTACTGTGCACCGAACACTGATTTCCCACAGTGACCACGCTATTCTGCGTCGGAAGTGTGAAAACACATTTCAGCCAGGATGTGAAAAATGACAGCTGTACTGTTCATAAGGAGGTTTGGGAAAATGCAAATGTTGAAAATCTGGGAAATAATGACAAATTCGCAAGAAATTCTAATACGCATGGAAAGTGTGCAATACACGCTCGTAAAACAGTCATTTTTTGGAATTTTTTCACCAAATTTTCAACATAGGCATTTTAGGATGTCTGCTCATAAACAGTGTCACTGTGATTTTCTTGCTCTGTACCGAACATGATTTCCCACAGCAGCCGTGCTTTTGTATGCCGAAAGTGCGAAAACACATTTCGGCCAGGATGTGAAAAATGACCGCTGTACTGGTCATAAGGAGATGTGGGAAAATGGCAATGCTGAAATTCTGGAATGGGAATATTACAAATTCACAAATGTACGAGTGTGTAGAAACTGCACAACGCACGCTCGTAAACACAGCCATTTTATGGACTTTTGCCACCAAATTTTCAACATAGGCATTTTAGGACCTCTGCTCATGAACAATGTCACTGTGATTGTCTTACTCTGTAGCGAACACTGATTTTGAACAGCAGTCGTGCTAGTTTGCACCGGAAGTGCAAAAACGCATTTTGTCCAGGATGTGAAAATTGACAGCTGCACTGTTCAGAAGAAGGTGTGGAAATATGCCTATGTTGAAACTCTGGAGTGAAAATAGTACAACTTCGTGAACTTACGAGTGTGCATGGAAACTGTGCAACGCATGCTCGTAAAACAGTTAATTTTTGGAATTTTTTCACCAAATTTGCAACATAAGCTTTTTGAGAGCCCACGTCATGAACACCAACACTGTCATTTTGTTAACAGGTCCTGAAAGGTGATTCCGTGCGGTGACCGCAAAATCACCTTTTGAGACCGAATAATGCCATGACAGTGACTGAATTCAGGAGAAGGGGTGTCAAGAACCCCATGTTGAAAATTTGGTGCCAAAAGTCGAAAAAATTGGCGAGATATCCATCTAAGTTGGAAAAACACTATTTATGCCATTATACAGCTTACCGGCATTTCCTCAGTTCGTGGTTGGCTTTGAAGAGTGCAGACATGTTCCTGGGTCACTGAAGATCGTTATACTGGCCTCCGGAGGTAAGTATGGGGTGAGGGGGTGTATGGGAGGTGGGTGCGCAGAGGGTGTGCACGGGTTTGCGGAGGGGGGGCAAGGACTCACCAAGGGACCGTTTTCTTGTTTTACAGGAGTTAAGAAAAAAAAAAAAAAAGGACGCTTCTGGTAGGCTGGAGTGGGCTACCAGCATGCCACCTAGGTAAGGGGGGTGTGTGGGGGAGGTGGGAGTGCAGAGGGTGGGCATGGGTTGGCGGGGGGTGCGAGGGACTCATCAAGGGACTGTTTTCTTATTTCACAGGAATTGAAAAACCAAAAAACGGATGCTATTGGTACACTGGGGTGGGCTCCCAGTGTGCCACCTATGTGTTTTCTGGGGCTGGAGCCAGCGTGGATTATTCATCCCGCCAGTCATTCATGATGTGTGTGAGAGGGGAGCAAGCACGAGCATGCTTGGGTGGCCCCAGCATGCCAACTGGTTGTTTTTTGAGGGAGAGCTGCAGCCGATGGGGAATTGGGCACCTCGCTGGTCAACATTGTGTGCTGGGCGGTCGATGAGCCGAGGGGGATTGGGCACCCCCCTCGCCACACAAGGTGGGGGCCATGAGAACAGTAGGAAGGGGGAAGAAATTAGCAGAGGGAGGAAGCGGGAGGGTGTTGATGCCGAGCTGTGCATGACAGCAGTTCGGCTGAGGCAGTATGCTAATTGCATATACACTACCACCGCTGATTGCAGCGGACCTTTTCTCAGAAGTGAAGACCAACACAGCCGAACTGCTGTCCATACACAGCTCGGCATGTGAAGTCCGTGAGAATAAGCGCCTGCTACACTGAGCACTGCATTGGGGAGGAGGGTCACACACCTCCAAAACTCTTACTGTTGCAAGACGTTCCTTACGCATGCTGTTACATGTTTTCTGCTGTACTGCATCCCAGCCAATCATTTCGCTGTATGTGCAACATTTTCAAAAACTGTATGTAGGAAGGGGAGTAAAATTGTCATCTGTTTACATTTTTTTTTTGTTATTGCATTAATGGGGACCCAATCCCTTGTGATTTTCCGAAGACTGTGCTCGGCTGTGAAGCAGTGTCCACGGTGAACTGGTATGTGACTTTTTTTTATGTGGAGGTGTTTTCAGACACAGTATAGCATGAGTCACTGTGTGTCTTGTGCCTTTCTCATAGGAAAAGCAGCGCATGTTTGCCGTTATAATCGGCTGGTTATGACAGCAAATTACAACTGGCTTTTCCATGGAAAAAAATGTGAGCCAGTCATTATAATACAAATACACAAGATAATTTAACAATAATACATGATGATGTTGTATGTCATGGAATATCATCATACCTTGGGTACATTGAGAGGTCTGAGGTCGAAGGCCGAGTGCCTCATGCTTCCGAGAAGTGATAATGTCCTATTATATACCAAACTCTGGACTGCATTATTGCTATAATGCAATGGATCCAATTTTTGTTTTAAAAAAGTAAACATAAAAAGCTGTAAAAATATTTTTATTGTGTTTTGCTCATAAGCAAAGTGACCAGGTTGTGTCTACTTGGGAGAGTAGGGGCTGCAGAGATGTGTCAGTGTAGCACTTGGTGCAGCTCGGGCTGCAGGGAGCTCATCACTGATACCCAGCTCTATGTCATAATAATGAACGCAGAATGGCGATCACTATTATGGTGAGTGTATATTGCCGAAAAGCATACTGGGGATATACACTTACCAGCAAACTGACACCCAGCAACCTACAGTGTTTTTCAGCGCCCCCCCCCCCGTGTACTCCATCATGGGAGGCTTTGCCCCCACACCCCCTGAATTAGGATTCCTAACTCAAGGTGGGTGCATGACGGGGTGGGGGCACAAATTCGGCTGCAAAACAAAATTAAGTCCAGGAGCCACAGGCAACGGCACAATTTAGACCCTCCTGTCCGAGCCCCAAACCCAGTCCCTGCTGTGCTAGAGCCAGCCTCCCTTACCACCATACCACATGGCTGGCTCAACAGCAGCAGGCACAGTTCCTCTGGATAACCCTCTTCTCTATCCCTCCCCTTCTCCTCACCATTCCCTCTTTCCGGTCACCTTCCCCTTCACTCACGGTAGCAGTAATCACTACCCTTGCGAGTCACCTATCCCAATAGCACTGAATATGGAGTCTCTGTTTTGATGGTCACCCATATTCGGTCACTATTATCACTGGATACCCTAATACCCCAATGAGCAGCCTCGCTGATGGGTGGAAACTTGGTTTATTTGAAAGGAGGCAACCGCATCTATCAAAGTGCAGCTTTATCCATTTGTCTACAGGACACCAGCCAGTAGCCAGAGGAGTGGTGTCATGATCAGCCCACTCCTCACCCCTTCCACCCCTCCTCTGGGCCGATGCTGCACTACACACCACTTGCTACAGATGGGTGCAGGGCATGGCACCAAAATGAGCAAAGCAGTATCTATCCCAGTTGATCTGGGGCCACAGCGGATCACAAGAGTCACAGAAACATAGACAATGACTGAGGAAAAAGACTGACAGTTCATCCCATCTACCCATAGTTCCCTATCTAACCCCAGGACCCTTTGTCCATACAAAGTTCTAGTCCTCCCTGTTCCCCTCCCTGATACTGTTGCCTTGAGTAACCACTATACCCTTCAATCTGTCCCAACCATGCTTAAAACCAATTATGGTTTTGGCACCCACCACCTCCTCTGGTAGACTGTTGTGTTTCCACTCATGTCCTCGTGATCTCGAACTGTTACTCATGCTAAATTTCATGCAGTTCACTGTATTTATTCCCTTTTGGGAACTTGATGGTCTCCATCATATCACCCAACTCCCATCTGGTCTCCAGCGAGTACATGTTCACTGCCTTGTTATAAAATGGGTTTTAAAACTCATGAAACCTGATTGGCTGAGGGCCATCTTTACCTGTGCTGTTATCTCAGCACAACAGAACTTGATAAAAATCCAGCAGCTTCTCTACATTAAAATCAATACTAACCACACATCCTTGATCTGTCTGCTCTCACATGGCTGTCACCTTTACTCACTAAAAACCTTCAGCTAGGTCCTAAAAATAAAACTGCCTTAAATTTAAAAAGCAATAATTAAATGTTATTTGCCCTCATGCGTCTCTTCTTACATACACATTCATACATTTAAAAAATGAAGTACTACAGTCTGACCATGAAAAAATCTCCCTCCTATCCTCACCTGCTTATTAGGGGAATCTGTGCTGTTTAACCGGTTACATATAAAATAAAAGCCCTGGTTCCACCTGAGGCCTTCTGTTGTGTGACTGTGAGAGTGAACATTCTGCCAGTAGAATTGAGCAGAGATTTGAATGTTAGTGTATAGTAGAGCATTGTTCTGTACAGAATTCCATCCCTTTCAAAATGCTGTTGTAACCCCCCGGTTCCCTGGGGTTACTAGAATCCCATCAGTGTTAGGTAGGGAAGACAGCTGGCGATAATCTAGTTAAATGGATTTTCACCTTGCCCCTCTCTGCTGCTTGGTTTCAGCTGAGAGCTGAGAGGTGATGTCATTTAGAACTCTCGCAGCAGCATGATCCACACAGCTTGTGTGAGAGAGGGGAGTTAGTTTAGAATTCTGAGGTTAGTTCAGTCCAGCAACTGAGAGAGTGAGCAGCTCAGTGTGTGGAGTGTCTGTAATTCTCACCCTAGCGGAGGACATCCTTTCCTGACTTGTGAAGTGGTGGGAACTGTCTTCATAGGTTCCTGTGCCTTTATCCCATGTGGGATGAAGGGGTCTGTCGAGGATTTTAGGGGCAATCCCCTGATCCGACCCAGAACTTTTGCGAAGCTGCCTTTGTTGTACAAACTGTGAGTAGATTCTGACTGAGTTACCCAGAATATGTACCTGCCTTTTTCTGTGGGGTGACTCTCTGATAAAGGGACCATTTCACCCACTTCTGCGAGGATTTTCTCAGAAGGTTTGTGTTTTTAAAGTTGGCTGACAATAGTGGATGTCCCACATGCGACTTGCCCTTTGTTCAGGACTTTAATCTTACACCCTAGTGGTATTCCTAATGTTAAATGTGCTAAACATTTCAAGATAGCATCATTTTCTACAGTTTCAGTATTTGTGAGGTGTAACTCTGAAAGAATGGCTGGGTATGGACGTGGAAGCAAAAGGTGGGAGACCCCGTCCCCCCACCCCCCAATCTGGAGTGACCAGTTCAGCACTTCGGGTTCTGAAAGGCTCCTGTTTTCTTTCAGTGCATGTGGCCAATGCCAGAAGAAGTTTACCCCTTGTACTTGGGTTTCTTTCTAGTTTTGAGCCGTGAGTGCTCCGTCGTGGCCAGGGTGCCACATTCCTGTCCGATGCCACATGGGAACTGTTCTAAGTCTGGCCTAGTGCCACTTTCCAGAAGAGTTTGTGTGTTTTCACAGTGGCTAGTTCCACAGTTCTCCAGATGTCTAATCCTATGCCACATGGGAACTGTTCTAAATACTGGCCTAGTGCCACTTTCCAGTAGAAATTTTGTGTGTTCACCATGGCTAGTTCCACAATTCTAGATGTTTAATCCTATGCTATATGAGAGGTTTGAATTCTGTTTTCTACAGATGTGTTCTGCATTGCTTTGTGCCATGAAGTGTAAACCCTTGGGGGTCCATCTTTGCTTTTGTGTTCCAACTTTGTTTTGGAATACAGCCACCCTCTAGAATCCCAACCTGGTATGGACTGTCTAGTTACTGCTTTCTGTGTGGATTTACTGGGTATCCCTGAGCAAGAAGTGCAAACCTAGCATAGCCCTTAGCAAACATTCTCTCCTCAGGACCTGGGTTTTGGTATAGGTCTGTTTGTGTCTAGTACACATTCTGTGTTTTCTTCTACTTTTGCAAAATTGCTTTGTACCCCTTCCCCTCTCTTTTCCCCTAGACTATGAGAGGTGTGCCTACTAGTTAAATAAGGGGCCAGTGGGGGTTACACTGTTGTACCACAGTTCAAATGTCATGGAATGTGATTGTACCCTTCTGTGATACAACAGCATTCTGAAATCTCTGGAGACTGCACAAGTCAGTTTTGTTCTGAAAGTAAAAGAACCACCGAACATACATTTCACATAATACCGTACACTATAAAAAATACAGGATGAGCAACTTTATGCACAACCAGTGTATTCCACCACCTCAGGGTTGTGATTCCCACAGACCTCTCAAGCTTCGCTCTCAAGGTCAGAGGGAATCAGCACTGGTTGTGCATAGTTGCCCATCCAGTATTCTCTATCTTATATTCCATCCATAATAAACATTCCATGTCTTGAATGTAGGAAAGACAGAAAGGAGGCAAAGTGGGGAAAAGGGCTGGAATACTGTAACGAATGAAAACAAAAGGTGAGGACATGGGTAAATGGGGGTGGGTTAGGGAAAATAGAGGGTTTAAGGGCTAATTAAAAATAGATGTATTTTTTTGTCCATATTTGAACCTGAGATGACATTTCAATGCTGGGATGTGCTGGGACTGTTTTGCTGGGGTGGATGGACTTTTTTTTCCTTTTGTAAAGTAATAAAAATGTTTCTTTTTTTTCCAATTTCTGTGCATTTCACCCCCCCCCAAAAAAAACATCTTGACGCCTTTTATAATCACAGTAAGACACTCAAAGGGTGTGCTTTATGGTGGTGTAACACCCCACCGGCCCCCTTGTTTAACTAGCAGGGCTGCTCCTCTCACCACATGGCACCAAAGAGAGGGATGGGGGTTTACATAACATGTTTACGAACATACAAAATTTGCCAGCAAATAAAGGCCTTGAGGTCTATCAAGTCTGCTCGAATGTGCAGCTAGCACCACTTATTCTGCAGCTGCCCCTCCCTTTGACCCTTCCCTTTCATTGACCCTCCCCCTTGTCCTGTCCCATCCCCTTTTGAAGCAATCCACTGTTCTACTGGATACCACTTCTGCAGGTAACGCATTCCACCCAACCACCACCCTCTCCGTAAAAAAGTATCTCCTCATCTCCCTCCTGAACCTTCCTCCCTCCAGTCTCATATCATGGCCCCTGGTGTCCCTCCCTCACTTTGAACAGCCCCTCTGTACCTGTCTTGTTTATTCCTTTCACGTACTGAAAGGTTTCAATCATGTCCCCCCTGTCCCTCCTCTCCCCTAGCGAGTACATGTTCAACTCCCTCAGCCTCCTCTCGTATGATAAGTCCCCCAGCCCCTTGATCATCTTTGTCACCCTGTGCTGCACCCTCTCCAGTAACTCAATGTCCCTCTTCAGATACAGGCGCCAGTACTGCACGCAGTACTCCAGGTGCGGTCTAACTAATGACCTATACAGTGGCAGAATCACCTCCTCCCTCCTTGAGGATATACCCCTTGCAATACAACCCAGCATTTTGTTGGCCTTTGCAGCTGCTTTCCTACATTGTGCTGAGTTGTTCATTGACCCTGTAATGAGCACTCCCAGATCCTTCTCCTCCTCTGTCTGAGCACTGCACCCCCCAGCAGGTAACTCCTCCTTGGGTTCTTCATCCAAAATGCAGCACCTTGCACTTTTGGCATTAAACCCCAGTTGCCAGGTGTCTGACCAAGGTTCAAGCTTTGCCAGATCATCCTGCAACCCCTGCCATTCCCCTAGGTCATCCACCACCGCGCCTACCTTGGTATCATCAGCAAACAGACTGATCTTGCTCTTGATGTCTAATGATATGTCTGCAGTGAGTATCCCAAACAACACTGGTCCCAACACCGAGCCCTGTGGAACACCGCTCGCCACTACCCTTGGGTGTGAGAGCTCCCCACCCACCACCACCCTCTGTTACCTTCCCTGAAGCCAGTTCCCTACCCATCTCACCAGTTTTGCACCCGCCCCGTGCCTTCTAAATGACTTCCCAGCCTTCCATGCGGCACCGAGTCGAATGCTTTACTGAAGTCCAGATACAGGACATCCACTGCATGACTTCTGTCCAGTTGCCTAGTTACCCAGTCATATAACTCCACCAGGTTGGTTTGGCAGGATCTGCCATGTATGAAGCCATGCTGTCTGCTGTCCTGTAGTCCTTTGGCCTCTAGGAGGGCTACCAGCCTCTCCTTCAGGATAGTCTCCATTAGCTTACCCACGATGGATGTGAGGCTCACTGGTCTGTAGTTTCCCAGTTCATCCTTGGGGCCACTCTTGTGGAGGGGCACCACATGAGCCATCCTCCAGTCCTGAGGTACACACCCCAAATGTAGTGAGGCGTTAAGTAGGTCTGCCAAAGGTCCTGCAAGGACCTCTGCCACTTCTGAGCCTGCTATACACAGACAGGCAAACCAAGTGTGGAAACTACCAGGTGCACACCTGGTGGGACCATTTACCATGGTCATGAACCTAGATCCCTGGGAGAAAATGTTTGCTCACAATTATGCTAGGTTTGCACTTCTAGACAGGGGCACCCAAGTAAATCCAGACACAGTGGAAGCAATAACAGTACTGTCCAAACCAGGTGGGGATTCTAGAGTGTGGCTTTTATTCATGTAACAAAGTAGGAATAATCACAAAGTGAAGATGGACCCCCACAGGGCTACACATACTGGTAATGCAGGTTACTGAGGTGCAGACATTCCTAAATTCCCATTTAGCATAGGCATACTGAACACACACAGCGAATTCTCTGGTTCTGAATTACACAGCAAACTCTTTGGTTCTGAAATGGAGTTTGGCACACATGGCCAGAACTAGTACATGTCCTCTTGACTAGACACACACAGCCAGTACTAGGAGACTTTTTAGGGAGGCAGTATAGCGCAGTGGTTTAAGGCTCTGAGCTGCAAATATGGGGACATCCAGCAGACCAGACCTGTGTTTGAATCCCACAGCTTCCACTTGCATACTGTGTGACCTTGAGCAAGTCACTTAACTTCCCTATGCTCCCAGGTTGCACCTGTAAAAAAGCTTTCAGCTTAGTGTGCTACTCCTGGTTAAACAACTAAAAAAAAAAAAAAAACTTTCCCATATTTCATGAGGATTACTAGTGGCACCATGACCACCAAAGAGCACATACAGGCTCACAGAAAATCCATCCCACGTCTGGGTAACTATTTCCATCAGGCACTGGCCAAATGCACTGAATGAAAATTGAACTGGTGCCCAAACTGAACCCAGAGAGATAAACTGGTTACTCCAGATTTGCTTCCAAGTTTGTACTTGGCCATTCATCTGCAAACCAAATACAGAGCTAACATTATACACACGCATTAACTCCCACACTCCCCCCCACAAATACACCTGTAGAAGGAAAAAAGGTTAACATACATTAACAACTACACAGTACTTTAAAAAAAACACTTTAAAGCACAGAGTTACTCTGATGAGTCCCTCCAATCCTCTTCTTGTCTTCTCTCTTCACCAGGATCCACCTGAAAGAGAAAAGACAAAACACACCCCATATCTGCAAACCACTCAGTATAACAACAATAACCCTTACCATCAAAACACTGGAGAATCCCAAAAAACATTTTTTAGAAAAAATAGAAATGTACGAAACAGTAGAAAATATCAACATTATGTACAATACACTTTTCAGGGATGGAAGGCCCTAAATGCCCCTGCTAGTGACAAACAATGCCCAAAGGCAAGGTCCATGAAAGAGCCTCTCCTGGGCCGGAGCCCGGTGAAGCACAGATCTTACTTTGAGAGGGCTGTTGCAGTAGGTAATTACATATAGCACTGCAGCCAGCAGGCGTCAGGACCCCATGGAAAAATTTCTTGCTAGCAGTCTGTGGCGGGGGACCGCCCCCACGTCAGGTGACCGACGTCATGCGACGTCAGTATAAAGGGGCGGTCCCCCACACCCACCTTCCAGTTCTTTCCGGCCGTTAGCTTGTGAAAGCGCCTCGCGGTTAAGTTCACCTGCTCGTCAGACTGTCATCGGTAGTTTTACCGTCATTTTTTTCTTCGATTTATTTCGAATTTCTACTAAATTCACGTCAGTCATCACGGCGGTGTATGTCGTCCCCTACACCCTCTGAGCACAAGAACAAGTGCGACTCATGCGGAACCCAACTCCCGCACAAGGACGGTCACTCCCAGTTCCTCTTCTGTCTGGGCCCGGATCACCCTGTGGAGAAGTGCCAGCATTGCCTGAAATTCAACGCCGCCACTTGCAGAAGGAGGCAGCAGTCCCTGGAGGTCCATATACTTAAAAAAGAAAATGACCTCCATGGAAAAGGAGCTGAAGAAGCTTCATCAGGCCTCCACTTCGCTCGAGGGACACCGAAAAAAGAAGGACAAGGAGAAGCACTGGGACCGGGACTCCTCTTCCTCAGTCACCGTGACTTCGGCTGAAGTCGCTGTGCTCAGGTAATGTCCCCGGGGACCGTTCCTCGCTTCAGCGTCTTGGAGCTTCAAGCTGGCATGACCCACCTGTCTGGCTCGTGCTTGGGCCCTTGGGTACCTCCGGGTCAAAGAGGCTCCCACTCCTGGCAAGGTCACCGGTGCACAGCCTTCTAGTTCGAGTGGCTCCGGTAAGTCGGACATTGGCCCCTCTGACGTCCGCCTGGAGAAGGCCGCTAAGTCGCTCGACCCTTCGGGGCAGCACACGGCCACTTCTCTGCCCAACCAGGCCACTCCTCCTTCGTGGCCTGCTTTGGGCATTGGGTCTGCTAAGCCAGACGATGGCTCCTCCGATGTCCACCCGGACCGTGCCGGTAAGGTGACCATCCACCCTTCCGATGGCCGCATGGTGCAGGATCCTATGCCAGACCCTGGCGTTCTGTCCATTGTCCCTGGCTCCTCACAGCTTTTGCTGCCCTCTGAGGATCCAGCGTCTCCCCGGTCAGACCCTGGGGATTTGCATCCACCCTTCCTGGGGAATGCCGAGGATGTGGGCACGCTCCCGTCTAGTCTCCCTCCCGCTGGGCCGGATGACCTGATGTCAGTTCCTTGGACGCTGGCGCCGATGCCAGTTTTGCTGATGCTGGGCTACATCCCTGTTCCAGATGCCATCCCTATGCCAGGCCTGCCGCCTGCCGGGCCACCTGTTCTGGGTCCGACCGCTGGGCTATTGCCGGGACCTTCTCCTCTGGCAGACCCCTAGTTCCCGGGTATCTGACGCCATCTTATCCAATGCCGTCATACCCAGGTCTGCTGTATCCGATGCCCCAGTACCCAACACCGCAGTACATGGTGCCTCAGTACCCGACACTGGGCCACCCACCATCAGGGTACGGATACATGCCCTGCGGATACCCCCAGTATCTATATCCCCCTCCTCCTCCTCCTCCACCGCCCCCTCAGCTGCCGGTGGATTTGAAGGAGACTCTGGCTTCCTGGTGGGCTGAGGCCAAGGCTCAACTCACCAGGGAGGAGGAGAGCCATCTTCCGATGCCAGTCCTGGTTCCGGACCCCCTTCGTCGGAGATGAGAGACTCCCTCCCCTACTCTGGATACCAGAGATGAGCCCTCCGGTTCCAGAGCGGGGCTGGATATGCTTCCCTGAGGGCTTCCGAAGTGGTCTGTTCCTCCCCCGTGTCAGGAGGTGGAATCTTCCTATTCTTCATCCTCCTCGGAGCCCTCGGATGACTCCGATGGGCACTCCGATTTGGACAACAAGCTGCGCTCTCTGGATAAGCCCAGGCTGAGGACCCCTCCGAAATCTCCTCCGGAGGATCCTTCCTTTATGGAGTTGCTGTGCAAAATCCAGGCCATCCATCAGGGCACTCTTTGGATCCAGATCCACAGTGGCAGAAGCTAGCTGCCCATTTGGATCTGCCCGAGGTCGCTCCTACCTTGGTTCCACTCTGGATCGAGCCTCACGTGGACCTTGTTACCACTATCTGGAAACAACCCTCCGCCATAGCCCCCCTTCCGAGGAAGGCGGACAGGCTATATCAGGCTCTGGAGGATGTTGAGTTTCTTACCTTTCACCCCAGCGCTGACTCGGTCGTGATCAGTGCCGCCCAAGGTCAGACAGCCAATCCAAAGCATTTGAGCTCGTCACCCCCCCGATAAGGAATCTCGCCTTCTGGACCAGTATGGGAAGAAGGTCTTTGCTTCTTTCACTCTGGGTATTAGGGCCTTGAACTCTGTTGCCCATATGGAGGATTACCAGAAGGCCGTCCTTAGCAAGGTGGAAGCTAAACTGGACTCCCTTCCTGAGTCACAGGCCAAACAGGAAGTGGCAGACCTGGTCCGATCTGCTCATTCGGCCAGTAGGCACATGCTCCGTGCTTCATACGATGCAGTGGTCGCTGCTGGTAGGAGCTCGGCGTTCGCGTAGGTTTGCTGTGACACGCCTGGCTCCGAGTGTCAGGTTTGGCCCCTGAAGTGCAGTCTGCAATCCAGGACGTGTCCTTCAGGTGTTCGGTGCTGTTTGGTGGTGATATCAAGGATATCATCACCGGATTGTGAGAGAAGGGCACTGCTCTCTAGGAAGTCGATGACTTGTACAGAGCCCCTCAACCGCAGTGCCGTCCCTTTCACAAGTGGGCATGGGCCAAGGTGAAACCACAAGGGAAGCGGGCCAATAAACGCCGGGCCCCTCAGGCTGTGAAGCCCACCCCACCCAAACAAGCAGCAGGAGCTCCAGCCGCGGTGCTGCCTCACACCACCTGACTCCTTTCCTCTCCCACAGCCTCTGGCCCTTCCAGAGGAACCGGTAGGGGGAGAGGTTCTCCCTGCATCTACTGGGTTGGGAGAAGATCACACCAGACGTTTGGGTGCTCCAGCTGATAGCGGAAGGGCACTCAATAGAGTTTCTTCAGAAACCTCCCAGAAAACCCCCTCCAAGGTCATCTTACTCCCCGGATCACCTTCCTCTGGTTCGGGAAGAGATCTCTGCCCTTCTTGGGAAGGTAGCGATAGAGCCCGTCCCCCTCCATCTTAGGGGGCCGGTTACTAGTCTCATTTCTTCCTGGTTCTGAAGAAGTCAGGTGAAGTGAGGCCAGTCTCGGACCTCAGTTCCCTGGACCTGTTCGTGGAGTACAAGAGGTTCTGAATGCTCCATCTGCAGAGCCTTCTGCCCCTCCTTTGGCAGGGACAGTGGCTGTGCACCCTGGACATGCAGAATGCCTACCTGCATATCCCTATCCGCCCGTCCCACCACAAATACCTTCAGTTTTCTTCTCAGGGGGACCACTACCAGTTCAGGGCCCCTCCCATTTGGTCTCTCCTCAGCCCCCCGAGTATTTAGCAAATGCCTTTCTGTGATGGTGGCCCACCTGCATACCCAGGGGGTTCAGGTTTTCCCTCACCTGGACGATTGGCTCCTGGTGGCCCCATCCAGGGAGGATCTCCTGCGCTCCCTTTCCCTTACCCTGCAGGTTTTCACCAGCTTGGGTATTACCATCAACCAGGCCAAGTCCCATTTGATCCCATCTCAAAGACTCCAGTTTATCGGGGTGATCCTGGATATGACTTCCGGCATGGCCTTCCTGCCTCTGGACAGGGTGGCCACCCTTCAGGTTCAGGCCAGCCTGTTGTCCAGTCGCAGGCGGGTCATTGCCAGGTCAGTCCTTCACCTCCTTGGGCTTATGGCGGCTGCCATTCCGACGGTGCCTCACGCTCAGCTCCACATGAGAATCTCTCAGTGGACGCTTCGGTCTCAGTGGGATCAATTGGTGGATGACTTGGATCGCGAGATCCTGGTCTCCTCCCCGATGGTTCAGGACTTGCAATGGTGGATGGTTCAGGAGAGCCTTTGCCGGGGGAGTTCCCTTCTGTCTTTCTCCCCCCTCCCAAATTCTGATAACAGATGCCTCGGGTGAGGTTTGGGGAGCCCACCTGGGATCTCAACGGACCCAGGGCTCTTGGTCCAGGCTCGAGCAGACTTTTCACATCAATGTACTCAAGCTGAGGGATGTCCTGTAAGCCTTACAAGCTCTACATCTGTATCTGCTTCCCAGTCATCTGGCCATTCAGACTGACAACATGTGCGTAGTCTGGTACATCAACAAACAGGGAGGAACCCGTTCCTACCCTCTTTGCAGGGAAGCGATGCGGGTTTGGGACTGGGTGATACTTCATAACCTTCACCTCACGACGGTTCATGTTCTGGGGGTCGAGAACAGTTTGGCAGACCACCTCAGCCGGTCGTTCACCCAAGTGCACGAATGGGAACTGGATCATTGCCTTATGTCTGTCTCATGCATTCTTGAATTCTCCCACTGTTCCTAACTCCACAACCTCATCAGGAAGGCTGTTCCATGCATCCACAACCCTCTCTGTGAAAAAATACTTCCTCACATTACCTCTGAGCTGTCCCCCTTCTATCTTCAAATTGTGACCCCTTGTTCTTGCACATCTCTTTTTCTGAAAGATGCTACCCTCTTGTACTTTAATTCCCTTGAGATACTTGAACATTTCTATCATGTCTCCCCCCCCCCTTCTCAAGGGTATACATATTAAGCTGCTTTAGCCTCTCATTGTATGTCTTCTGGTGCAGACCCTGCACCATTTTGGTTGCCCACCTCTGAACAGCCTCTACTCTGTCTATGTCTTTGCGGAGAGAGCGTCTCCAGAATTGCACGCAGTTCTCCAGATAGGGTCTCACCAACTGTCTGCACAGAGGGAAAACAACTTCCTGTTTTCTACTGTTGATGCCTCTCCTTATGCATCCCTGTATACCCCCCAGCCCTCCTTACTGCCTTCTCACATTGCTTGCCCACCTTTAGGTCATCTGATATAATAACTCCTAGGTCTCTTTCGATTTTTGTTGTTAATATCTCACCCCCATTGTGTACTCTTCCCCTGGGTTTTTGTTTCCCAGGTGCATTATCTTGCACTTCTTTGCATTGAATCTGAGCTGCCATATATTTGACCATTCCTCCAATCTTGCCAAGTCCCTTTTCATCTTTTCCACCCCACCTTGTGTATCGACCCTGTTGCAGATCTTTGTGTCATCTGCAAAGAGACATACTTTCCTTCTAGGTGCTCTCCAATGTCACTTATAAAGACATTAAAGAGGACCGGTCCCAGTACCAAATCCTGTGGTACCCCGCTAGTTGCCCTCCTTTCTTCACTGTGGACCCTGTTTACTATTACGCTTTGCGTCCTGTTGTCCAGACAGTTTTTTATCCAGGCTACTACCTTGGGACCCACTCGAAGGCTGGCTAACTTGTATAGTAATCTTGTGTGTTAGACTGTGTTGAATGCCTTGCTAAAAGCTTGGTAGGCCATATCCACAGCCCCTCCCTGGTCTACTACTTTGGTCACCCAATCACTTTGTTCTCTCTCACTGATCTGTGCCTGCTTCTGAACATGCTAGCATTGCTGGTTCTTCACCCCTCCATTTATCCCCATCTGCCCCCCAACATGCTGAAATTAAATCTTCAGGTCCCACCCAATTTATCTCAGCCACCACCGAACATGCCAGCTTTGCCGGTTCTTCATCCCTTCTCTTTATCTCTGCCTGCCCCCCCCCAAACATGCCGGCCTGGCACTGTAGTCCCCTTCTACTTATCTCAGCCCCCCCCGAACATGTTGGCATTACTGATTCTTCATCCCCAACCCCAAATGATCTCTACTTGCTCCCCCCTCAAACAAGCCATCATTGGCAGCTCTTCCCTCTCCCCAGATCTCTCCCTGCCTGCCTTGCCCAGCCTGAATTACTGTGGATGCTCTTGTTCTGGCTGGCGAATGGATAATGCCCGAGAGAACGAGCATCCATGAAGTGACACATTCGGTTCTATTTCATTTCCTAGTGTTCCAACCTTAAGAAATCTGCCACTGTTTCTTGCGGTTGTTCCCAGGTCCTGCCATATAATGCCGGTCTTGTGTGATTTTCACTGGCTGCTGGTGAGGTAGCAGATCGCCGTCAAGGTCGGCTTGCTGACCTACAAAGCCCTACACGGCCTGGGGCCCTGCTGCCTGCGGGATCTACCGACTCCCTACCAGCCCCCGTGTCCTCTCCGTTCCTCTGAGGAGGGCCTCTTGGCAGTTCCCAGGGCCTGATTGGAATCATCTGGTGGGCATGCATTCTCTGTTGTGGGTCCGACCCTGAGGAACTCACTTCCAAGGTCCTTAGAGGCCTCCTCATTGGAAGACTTTAAAAAGGGTTTAAAGCCCCACCTCTTTAAGCAGACATTTTCCTTAGATTAAAGAATTGCTGGATATTTCTTAATAATATTAAGCTTTAATTAGTTTATTGTGAAGATGGTTCATCTGTTGCATTTTATATCCTACTTCTGTTTTATTTGGTATTTTTGTATTTTATTATTGTATATTTTAATTTCTGTACAGCGTCTAGAGCCTCTGGGGATGGACGCTTTATAAATAAAGTTTTACTTACTTGTTTTTATTAAATTAAGGACAATAAAACTAATGAGCTTGTAAATCAAAGTACTGCCTCTTTACCACATCAATAAGCTATTTTTATTATGGAGTTTGAACTATTTATGATCTCTTGCCCTTACTCTATATGTTTGGACTAGTGTTACTTCATGTTGCAATAATTTGCTTTGCTGTAAGGATATTAATTCTGCGAGATTTATGTACACTATATTCAAAACATTAAAAAAGGAAAAAAAATATTTTGGAGATGATAACAGTGTTGGTTAGACCATGGTCACAATTGGCTGGACCCCTTGGAAGACAGGCAATTTCAACCCTGTCACAGTGTTTAAAGGTATGCAGAAGCAGGATTAAAAATGTCATCTGTTCTATAAATACCTAAAACTGATAGCAGTTTCTGTCTTATAGCTTAGTCCACAAAGTGTGTGCCAGCCCTCCACACATGCTTAGGGCAGGGAAGTGCCACAGAGTGCTCCATTCTTACAAGTAGTGTTGCTCCGACAGTATCCTAGAAACTAGGATACCAACAGATACCTCCCATTTGGCCAGATAGTTGCTGTGGTAGGACAGTAGTACTATCTGACCTTGGATCCTACCCTCTAGGATACAGCTCAGATCCTATCTGACCTAGGATCCCTGGATCTGACCTAGGATCCCTGGATCCTAACGAGGATCCATCACTGACACTGGATCCTATGTCTGTTTTTGGTAGGATTTCTAGTAGGATCCAAGGTAAGATACCAGCACTATCTGACAGATAGTGGTAGGATGCACAAAAGCACTATCTGACCAACACTACTTGCAAGACGCACACCTTTTTGGCACTCAGCGACATCCATAGCCCTGGTTACACATCTCTTCCTCACCCGATCCTCAGCCATGCATTCAGCTCTGCACCTGACTGGGTTGGGGAGTGTGTCTGCATGCTGATCCAGGGTGCTGCTGAAGCAGCAAGTGCAGCTGGTGGAGGGAGCTACTGCTACCAAGCCCAAGGGGCTGCCATAGCAACCATCGCCCCCCTCCAACCAGCCAGTTCAGTGTCACCGGCTCTGATGGACCCTCTCTCCTCAGGCCCCCAGCCCCTGGGTCATGTGTACAGGACTGGGTGTCTCTGACACTAGCCTGTATGCCCAATGCCTGTGCAGTTTGCACACAGGTGGTATGGCAGTCCATAGAGGACTGATACAGACTGTCACATCCCATGGTCCCTTACATCGTTAAAAGTGTGGGAATCTACTGGAATGCTGGAACACTGACACGGGTATCCAACTGAATGGCCTGTGATCCAGGCCACACCTCCCCTAGCATTGCCCACAGCCTCCATGCCTACAGGAGGCGAGGGTTCTGGAGCTGAATTGTGCCCATTCCTGCCTGGTTCAGCGTGCATGGCTGTGCAGCTGAGTACGCTCGATATGAGCATATCATGACTGCTTGGTCCTGGGATGTGTGGCGGCACAGGTGGTATACGCTCGATTTAAGCATATCAGGACCGCATTTGGGGATCAAGCCCTTAGGTATCATGCAAATTTATTTTAAGAGAAAGATAGACAAACTGTATTAAGGAATACTTTTAGTCCATGACATATAATATTAGATCCTTTGCAAGATAGGTGGCATTGCTTTATGCTGCAGTACCTGTTGTACTTCCCTCCTGTAACCCTTGCTCTACATTTGAATCTGAGTCATTTGTCAGTATGTTTTTGTATGTTTTATTTTCTGGGATTTTTTGTTTATTGTACATACATGTAACTTCAAACCTTGGGTTGGGACTGTTTTAAATGAGCTGAACCGAAGAGGACATGTCATACAAGAGGCAAGAGCTAGCTTCTTTACTTCCACTGTGGTGCTCTGTGTCCAGGCGAAGCCAGTGGAGGGTACACTTTTGAAAATAGAAATAAATGCTTTCTAATGTTCATTTTATTTTAAAACTCTGGCACTTCCCTGAGTAAGGTTGACGGATACATAGTATCAGCTACAGTATAGTGTTACAGTGTGACGCATTGGTTCATTAAATCTGATATTTTTAATTAAAAAGCAGCAGTCTATGTTATTGTGATTCCTGAGATTGACTCTGATCATCAAAGTTAAATTCTCAGTGATCTAGACTGTAATCTGAACTAGGACACAGCCACTTCATCCTTCTTTTACCACTCTCTTTATGCCTAATGGGGAGAGCTGAAACCCACAGAATCAAACTCTTGACATGAGTAAAGTTGTAACCAGACCAATTAGTCCAGCTGAACCAACTGAACCAGGTGCAAGTTGCACAGTTTGGCTGTTCTGGATTGATCAGTGAGTCCATTTTTTTCCTGTTTTGTTGATTTTGTCTAGGGTGAGGGTATATGTGAAATCCAGACCACCGGACCTGGACTGGTCCTTTGAGACTTTTGGTTTGGTCCATATTCAGCTGTCTGAATATCACCTATACTCACCCAAGATGAAATCCACACCATTTGGAATAGATGGACCAAAACAGTGAAAACTGGACTGACTGGTCCAGCTGGAACAGGTGGACTGCACAAATTGTTTCAAGTCAAGCCAGTCCGGTATTTTAGGGTGGAGTCTGGCGGTCCATATTTTTCCAAATCCCAACTTTCAGACTTAGTGAAACTCAATGGCTAAACACAGGCTTAGTCAGCACAACATCAAGACAACTCCTCATCTACCAAGATTATACCCGATTGAGTCTTCCAACCCCTCTGCCTGCCCTGAAATCAGGAGCAACTGTGCCATCAACCACAATAGGCAGCTGTCTTCTCCCAACTTCACTGCCTGCCCTGAGGTTGGGAGCAACTGTCCCATGAGCCGCAATCAGCAGTTTTCCTCTCCCTACCCTGCTGCCTGTCCTGGGTGGTCAGGAGCAACTGTGCCATCAGCTGCAATGGGCAAATACTAGGAAGTAAACATTCAGCATTGACAAATGCTTATTTATCTGTATGTGCACATTGAAAACAATTAGATCCGTTTTGTTCTATTTTGACCAGTAGGTGGTGATGTTCTGAAGAATGTGGTGGACTGTGGTATGGGACAGTCAAAGTAAGTTAAAAAAAAACTTTTGCTGGAACTTTTTCTTACTCCTGAGTATGTACTGGGATTTAATCAAGGGTGAAAAAAATGTCTGAGCCAATGAAGTTGTTGGATTCTGTCTATCCATTGCATAATACAGCAAATATAACAGTAACAGTAAAACCACAAGGTGCGTATCAACCATTAGCATGATGATAACCCCCCTCCCCCCCACACACACACACACATTGTGTTATTAAGAGAGAATGTTGGACAAGACAACAGGGGTAATTCTCGTACTGTTTTCAAAAGTGCCAAAGGATCTGTAACTTCTACCTGAGCAGCTGCCACCAGAGATGGGCAGAAGGGACCTTGGTTTAACATGATTCCCCCCACCCATGTGCAGCACTGCAGTGTCAGAGTTTTGCATTAGCCCAAGTTCCTGGTATGGGAGTTGAACCCCAGACTACCTAATCTTTCTGGTCTAGACAGGAGAGAGGTATCACCAACTGAGCCACAGGGCCAGAGTTTTCAAAGCTAGTTTCGTGCCACAAGTCCCAAATGCAGCAGATATGTGACATATATTACTTGCGGAAAACAATCAGGATTTTGCATCCGTACCTCCGTTTTGACATTGGCTGGACCACACATCTGTGGTCTAGTGTGCATCAATGCTGGGGACTCTTGAATGCCTCTTGTGACAGCTTGCAGCTAAGCATAGCCACATACAGCCACAGAGAAGGTGCAAGAGCCATAAATGCAACCAATCTTGAAAAACTGGCTGCAGTTCTTAATGTTCTTCACCTAGCCTTGGCTTTTTGGACACCAGTTACCTGCCTTATTTTGGGAAAATTATGACTTTGTGTAATAAATAATAATAATAAATCTTTATTTATATGATGCCTTTCAGCAATCAAGGCAACTAACAATCATTTAAAATAACATATTAAAATTCACACCAACATAAATAGTATAAAAACAAGTAATCCAACTCTAATAAGGTTTAAATCAGTCGGCAAAAGCTTGATGCCACAGATGCATTTTTAGGGCCTACTTAAATCCATCCATGGTCGCGCACTACCATATCTGATGGGGTAGAGAATTCCAAAGGGTAGGGGCCACATGCATAAATGCCCGAGCCCCAGAAGATTTTAGACACACCCTTGGAATCTCCAGCAACCCCTCGTCAGCTGAGCGGAGTGACCGCCCAGGGCAGTAAGGTGCCAGAAGCTCTTTCAGGTAGTTCTGGCCCTGTACCTGTAGGGCTTTATGAGTCAGAAGACCAACTTTAAAGATGATCTGCCACTGTACCAGCAGCCGGTGCAGTCTGCGCAGCACTGGGGAGATATGACAGGACCGAGAGGTTCCTGTCAAAAGCCGGGCTGCAGCATTCTGCACCAGTTGCAAACGGCAGATTTCTAACCCAGGTAGCCCTAGGTAAAGGGAGTTGCAGTAGTCCAGGTGAGAGGACACAAAGGCGTGTACACTAGCTGAAAGGGCCTGAAGACACCAAGAGAAGTTTATTCTTCTCCTGTCCAGTCATTCCTTGTGATGAAGACACCTCTAAACCCAAAAGAAAAAAAAAGAGAAAATGTGGGTGCAGTTGCAGCACTTGGACACAGTGCACTCCCAGCTGCAACTAATTAGGCCGCAAGAAGCAACACAGGTCCACATTCAAAAATCCGGCCTACTGACACCGACCACTGATGTCGGTGCAGGAGAGTTTGCCAAGAACAGCTGGCATTGTACATTGGTGCATTATAGCCTAGTGCATTCTGAAGCTGTGAGTTTAAATTCCAGCTTCCCCTGTTTAGGCCAGAAGTTCAGTAGATAAGGTTTCAGTGACGTTATTCACCTTCTTGGTCAATCAGATTCTTGACATAGTGGATATAGTGATGATCCTCCTCTATGCAGATGACGCTGTGCTCTTCGCCGCTGACCCCAACCCCAGCACACTCCATGCCACCCTTCAACAAGCTTTTGATAGAACTAAGCATTGGTTCACATCATGAAGGGTAGTACTGAACCTAAAAAACACCAAAGCTATGCTCGTCTCGCATCGCCAAAGCAAAGCCAGTGGTGTCCCTCTCGTGATACTGCCTAGCACACTAAACCCCATTGAGCAGGTCTCCTCCTACAAGTATCTGGGCATTATCTTTGATTCGGCACTCTTCTTCCATTCCCATATCAATGCCCTTTCTGCTGTCACCAATGTCAGGATTATACTGTTATACCACCATAGGGACTGAGTACCAAAAGAGGCCCGTAGACTGGCAATCACGTCCTCTGTCCTGTCACTAATCGACTAAGGGCTGCCCATCTATGCTGCAGTCGACAACACTGCACTTGCAAGAATCCAGCTCTCTATAAACAAGGCCTGCAGGCTAATGCTGGGAGCCCCTAGGTGCACCCATACCTGCCTGCTGTACTCCACCACCAACTTGCTCAACCTTGAAGAAAGACTCCGCTTCCAAACCTGCCTTCTTGTAAAAAAGACCCTGCTAGGGCTCCCCCCGCTGGGGTCACCACCTCCCTGCATCATGCCTCCCCCTCAGTCTCCACCCGCAGCACTGTCAAAACCTCCCTTATTGTCCCCAGGGTAAGGACCTCTATGGCCCAGAGATCCTTTTGCTATCAGGCTCCCTCCCGGTTCAATTCTCTCCCAGCCAATATAACTGACTCCACTAAGCTTGGTCCTTTCAAGGTCTTCCTCAGAAGCCATCTGACAAGCACTCGCTGCTGCAACTGCACATAATCCCCCACCTGCCCCTTACTTTCACCCCTAGGCTGGGTCTGCCCTGTCTACTTTTGCTTTATATACCTGGGGTCTCATGCAACATCTGCTGACTAATGTAATAAAATATCTCTGGTTGCTACCTGACGTGGTACTCATGTACCTATGTTATGACTACCGTGATCTACCCATTACGAAGCGTGTACCACCAGTGAATGCCTGTAGCACTGGTTGATTTTTTAATCTAAGCGTTATGTACTGCACTGTTTGTTTGCTGTGATGTATTACTCTCTTGACGAGGTGCCTTTGTAAATGAGTCTATGACTCAAAGGTCTGTAAACCAATGATCTAATAAATAAATAAATAAATAAATGTTCTTGGATCCACTCCAGCTGAGCAATCTAGTTGTTTCTCAATATTTAGCGTTAAGTGCCTGCCCACAACGTCCACCATGTCAAGAATCTGATTGACCAAGAAGGTGAATAACGTCACTGAAACCTTATCTACTGAACTTCTGGCCTAAACAGGGAAGCTGGAATTTAAACTCACAGCTTCAGAATGCAGTAGGCTATAATGCACCAATGTACAGTACCAGCTGTTCTTGGCAAACTCTCCTGCACAGAGCCTCAGTGACCAGCCCTGTGAGTCTCATGCTCCGAGTGTGACTAAATACTTTCATTAGTTTTTACTGCCCCAAGGCTGTTCCGGCCTTCTTGCCTGGATTCACTGGAACTTCCATGTGCATTAATAGGTTTGAATGCAGTGTCCTCCTGCCTAAAGGGTTAGTAAATAGTACTTCGACACTATTAGTTGAATTGCATGAAAGATTAATCATATTGTTGCAACCCCCCACCAGACCAGCTAAAAATAGAGAAAATGAGGGATAAAGAAAGCCTTCTTTTTTTACTATATTTGGTAATGGTGTCAAAGGAAGCCATTGATGACTCCTGACCCCTACTTTGCAGAGAAGCAGATCTGATCCCCGCTTCCCTCTGTGAGGTAATAGGGTTTGTTCGTTCTGCGTGTACTGGATAAAGCCTGGATGACAGTAGCTATAGTGCATTTCATTGGCAACAAGCTAGATTTTGAAATTCATTGAAAGAAAGCTATCCACCCACCCCCAATTAATGCATTCTGTGTGTGTAAATGCCTCCCAGTCTCCAGAAACTTCATAACTGGGGTTACCTTATTACGATTATAATTTTTTTATCATAAGGGAGGAGCTCTGTGGGGTAAGGGTGAGCAAATGTGAAAATTAACAACTTCCATTCAGCTTTATTTCAGGCTCTCCATCTTCCATCAGCTTTGACAGTTCATCTAAAGATATGTAAGCATGGAAATGTGGGTACACATTCATGTTGCAGGTATCAGGAAAGTGAATCCCCCCTACATGGTTTTGGCACTGTCCAGGAATGAGACCTCTCTGGGACACACTGAAGGAGAACTTTGGTCAGTCACTGGGCCTGAGGGAGGCTTTACTCCTGCAGCTCATCTCTTGGGAGTAGCAACCTCTTCTACTGTCATAGGCTACAAAACACATCAGCTGGTGACATTATTAGTAATAATTAAGAATCGAATACTAAACAAGCATTTGTCAATGCCGAATGTTTGCTTGCTGGTATTAGCATTGGAAATGCAAGAGTTACAGAGATGCAGAATAGGAATGGCAGTGAAGTATTGATCTTTACGCCAACCACACCTTCACCCTGCAGAGACGGACAGGCATTGGGGTATGTGTTTGGGTTGTCGCCCATAACGTTCACGCCATTTCACTTCACCCTATCTAGCAGACACCGACACGTGTTGAGGTGTGCGTTGGGGCGTTCGGCTTTACAGTCACCCCACTCCATAAGGACATACGCCGAAATGGGTGCAGTATTGGAGAATGGGGTGAACTGTGGGGCCGAAGAGTCCAAGGCACACCTCGATGCCTGTCACTGGCTGCAGGGTGGAGGAGTGGGGGTGGAATGGCATGAGCATTACAGTCGGGCAATCCAAAGGCACACCCCTGATGCCTGTTAGTTTAGAAGAGGGTGGGGCATTATGGTTAGAAACCCAATGCCCTAGGCGCTTGTTGGTATTTGCACTACAAATTTTCAACATGGCCATTTGTGACCCCCACCTCATGAAAGCATTTGGGACCTCTTCTCATGAACAGTGGCACTGTGATTTTGTCAATGTGTCCCGAACTTTGAGTTTCCACAGCGACCGTGCCATTGTGCGCCAGATGTACGAAAACACAGATCGGGCAGGATGTGAAGAATGACAATGGTACCATTCATAGGGAGGTGTGAAGAGATGGCAATGTTGAAAATCTGTAGTGAAAATATTAAAAATGCTCAAACTTCCGAGCGTACGTGGAAACTGCACAATGCATGCATGTAACACAGTCATTTAGTGGAATTATTTCACCAAATTTTCAACATAGGCATTTTGTGGCCTCTGCTCATGAAGACTGTCACATGATTTTCTTAATCTGTCCTGGACATTGATTTCCCACAGCAACTATGATTCTGCGCCAGATGTGTAAGCATATTTGGGTCATAATGTGAAAAATGACAGCTGTACTGTTCATAAGGAGGTCTGAAAAAAATGCCAGTGTTGAAAATCTCGAGTGAAAATACTACAAATTTGCGAGGTTATGAGGGTGCATGGAAACTGCACAATGTACGCTTGTCACACAGTCATTTTATGGACATTTGTCACCAAATTTTCAACATAGGCATTTTAGGACCTCTGCTCATGAACAGTCACTGTGATTTTACATACAAATATACATACGAACATACAAATCTGCCAGCAGAACACACCAATCGGTCTATGTAAGTCTGCCCAAGCATGCAGCTCGCACCCTAGATTGCAGCTGCCCCAGCCTCCTCCCCCTCAGTTCCTCCCCTGCTTGTCCCAGGTCCTGCCCCCTAACTCTTCCTCTTGCTTTATCCCACTCCTTCTTAAAACTATTGGCTGTCCTTCATGTTACCACCCCCTCTGGCAGTGCTTTCCAACTAGACACCACCCTCCCAGAGAAATAGTGCCTCCTCATTTCCCTTTTAAAATGTCCCCCTTCCAACCTTAGTCTATGCCCCCTCATCTCTCTTCCACTCCTAAGTTTAACCACCCCCTCAGTGCTTGGTTTATTTACCCCCTCAGGTATTTAAATACTTCAATCATATCCCCCATCCCTCCTCTCTCCCAGTGTGTACATGTTCAGCTCCTTCAGCCTAACTTCATATTCTTTCCTTCCATCCCCTTTAACATTTTGTTGCCTCCTTTGCACCCCTCCAGTACCTTTATATCTCTCCTCAGGTATGGACTCCAGTACTGCACAAGTACTCTAGGTGTGGTGTGACCAATGATCTGTAGAGAAGTGGGATAACATCTCTGTGTCTGGATGAGAACTCCCTCACGTGCACCACAGCATCCTGTTTGCCTTCGCTGCTGCTGCTCTCCTGCACTGGGCCAAGTTGTTCATGCTCCTAGTTACCAACACCCCTAGGTCCTTCTCCTCCTCTGTGATCCCAAACCAATAGTCCCTCTTCTGGTTCTTAACCCCAAAGTGCATCACCTTACACTTCTTTACGTTGAATCCTAGTTACCATTCCACCAACCATGTCTCTAGTTTGGTTAGTTCCCCAGCAGTTTTTCCCATCCGTCCTCTTTGTCGACCACTGCCCCCAATTTGGTGTAATCTGCGAACAGACTAACCTTGCTTCCCACTTTGTGTGCTATATCGGAGATAAGTGCCTGGGGTCAGGCACCGGGTCCAGCACTGACCCCTGTGGCACCCCTGCCATCACTGCTCTGGGTGCTGAGAGCTTCCCACCACCACCACCCTTTGCACCCTCCCCTGTAATCAGTTCTCTATCCATTTAGTCGGCTTTTTTCCCACTCCCACTGCCGCCAGCTTACCCCCCAGTCTCCCATGAGGCACTGTATCAAAGGCCTTACTGAAGTCCAAGTAACACTCCATATCAGATCCTATAAATCCCTTAACTTAGATGGACTTTGACAAGACTTAGCTAATGTGGACTGGTCCTCATACCCCAGGCCCCTTCCATGGATCATGCCTATGACTTCTTTAAGTCAAGATTTCTTGCCGTCTGGGACTACTATGCCCCACCCAGGAAGGTTAGGGTAAGGGGTGCCCATCTGCCATGGATCACTGCCGACCTCCTGGAGTACCTCCGGGCCAGGGATCAGGTGTGGAAAGTTTATAAGACATCAGGGCTGCACACCCGATCACCTACATTACCGAACGCTCAGAAATACCTGCACCAGGCTTATCCGCAAGGCCAAAGCCCACTACTTCTCTTCTTCTCTCCAAAACAATCTCAATCATCCAGCCAAGTTCTGGAGGTCTATTAAGTCACTTTTCTCCCCTCCTGCCCAGCCACCCACTCCTGTCCTAGATGTGGGTGGCTCTATCATAACTGAACCTCTAGCAGTTGCTGCAGCTTTCAACTCTGTGTTTACTAGCAGCGGGTCCCCTCTCTACTCTAACCCCCTACTTGCCACACAAATTGTGACACTTTCACCCCCACCCACGCTGTCCCCCATCCGGTCTTCTCCTTCACTCCGGTTACCCCACCAGAAGTATTTAAAACCCTATTCGCCCTAAACCCCTCAAAGGGGAGATGCACTACTGGCATAGATGCCAATATGCTCTACCTTTCTGCACCAGCTATTGCCGAGCCTCTAGCGTTTCTTTTCAACCTCTCTTTCACTTCTGCCACCCTACCTTCAAAATGGACCCATGCCACAGTCATCCCCCTTCTGAAAAGCGGTGACCCATCCTCCCCCAGCAACTACCGCCCAATCTCCCTACTGCCCACCCTAGCCAAAATCCAGGAACATCTCGTCCTCTCGCAACTTACCACCTTCCTTGACTCTCTCTTTTCACCCCTTACCAGTCTGGCTTTAGAAAATCCCATTCCACTGTTCGTCCCTCCTCAGACTCACTGATTCCATCCTTACCAGTGTGGATAATAGCCTCATCACCTCTGCCATCTTCATCGACCTAGCAAAGGCCTTTGACACTGGTCTCTCACACCCTCCTTCTATCAAAACTTCCAAAGCTGGCCTCCAGTGCGGCCAAGCTGGTTTAACTCGTACCTGGGAGGCAGGACCCAACCGTAAAATTGATGTCTCCACCTCAAACTCCCTCCCCGTCCCCATTGGAGTCCCTCAAGGCTCGGTCCTCGGCCCTATCCTATTCTCCATTTTCCTCAACGACCTTCCCTCAATCTGCCAGCATGCTGATATTCATATGTATGCGAATGATACAGTCTTGTACACCTCAGGTCATTCCCCGCAAGAAGTTGCATCCAAAATCCAGCAAGATTTCACAGAAGTCCAGCACTGGTTTCGTAGAAATCAACTTATCCTAAATGCTAAAAAAACGATCTCTGTGACCTTTGGTACAAGACAAAGACTCTTCCGTCTCCCTGCTTTCCCCATTCTCAAAACACTCGAAGGGTCCCCTCTAGAAGTCTGCACCTCTTTCAGATACTTAGGGGTCTGGCTGGACCAACATCTAGACTTTTCCACACAGGTCGAAGCAACCCTTATAAAACTACGCCCTCGGCTGGGGGCTTTATACCGAAACCATAGCTGCATCCCCCTTCAGGCCCGCAAAGAGATCCTTCAGAAAATGATCCTCCCTATCATTGACTATGGGGATGTTGTCTATAGCTCAGCCCCTAAATCTACCCTGGCTAACCTGGATTCTCTTTATAACTCCTTCTGCCGCTTTGCACTGGATTGCCCTCCCACCACTCACCACTGTGACCTCTGCAGTCACCTTAACTTACCCTCCCTCGCCAATCGGTGCCTTTACCACTGCAACAGACTCGCAACAAAATTCTGGTCCCAGTCACTGCCCTCCTACCTAGCCACTACCCTAACAGCCCAAAAACCATCAGTTTACCCACTCAGAAATTTAGACTCCCGCCTGCTACAAATCCCACACATGACTACATCTGCTGGGCAGTCGGCTTTTAAAGCTCGTCTACCTAAACTATGGAACTCTCTGCCGGCTGACATCCGGCTCTCCCCCTTCCCTGGGCAACAAATCTCCTATTAAAAAAGCAAGTCCCCATAAGCTGCTCATGTCAACTTGACATGCAATAGCGTGGGCCATGACTTTAACTTGTGAGCATAAATGTGATGCAAACCACCAAATATAATCCTTCTTTGCCCACCCAAGCACATAATCTATCAAATCTCATCATGTCCACTACTTTTTCCTTCTTTTCTGCCTACAAATACGATGTCACCCTCTGTTCTTGCATCCTGTACTGTATCTATTGTTGTGTTTTTTTTTTCTTCACTGTAATTATACAACCTTGTACATATTGTATGTAATTTTTTGATTTTGCTGTCTGAAAAGTTCTGTAAGATTGACTTGTATGTACTATCCCATTTTCCCCCTTCCCCCAGGACGTATCTGGAATCGAGCGGTAGTCTGCTCAGTATGTCTTTCCTGGTAAAACTGTTAAATAAATAAATAAAGTACAGGACATGTACCGCATGGCTCCTGTCCAACTCCCTTGTCTCCCAGTCATTATACTCTATTAGGTTGGTTTGACAAGACCTCCTGTGATGAACCCTGTTGCCACCCACATTGGAGGCATTACTCTCTAGGAATGCCACCAGCCTCTCCTTCAGTATCGCCTCCATAAGCTTACCCACTCATGGACGTGAGAGTTACTGGCCGATAATTTCCGGGCTTCTCCCTAGGCCCACTCTTGTGTATGGGCAACACATGGGCCACCCTCCAGTCCTGAGGCACACCCAATTCCAGGGAGGTGTTGAACAGATCTGCCAGCGGCTCAGCCAACAGCTCCATCTCCCTCAGGACCTTGGGGTGGATGCCATCGGGACTTGGTGCCTTGTCCACCTTTATTGCCCTCAGCCCCTCTAGCACCCTACTCCCTGTGATCACTTTGTCCGTCACCTCCTCCCCCCCTTTCCCCACCCCCCAGCCCATTCTGGTAGTGGACCATCCTCTCCTTAGTGAAACGGAGCAGAAGTACTCATTTAGAATTTCACTTACTCCTCCCTCTTTCCACCTAATCTCCTCCACTTTATCCTCCAATATGTTCCTTGCACTTCCTCTTTTCCTGACATACCTAAAAATCATTTTTTCCTCCCTTTGAGGCCCTGTGCGGACCTTAATTGCCTGGAGGCCTTATCTTTTTCACCCTCCTGGCAACCTCCCTTGACCAATTCCCGAAAGCCTCATTCTCTTCCTTCCCTGTTCTCCTGTACTTCCAATATGCAACCGTCTTTGCCTTCACCCATTGCAGCACTTCCTTGTTCAGCCAGCATGGTTTCTGGCTCTGCTTCTTACTCCCGGCCCTGGTGCAGGCTACTGTGGCTTCTGTTAGCCCAGTCTTTATGACTCCCCACTTTTGTTTTGCATCCATCCCCGGCCTTATATCCTGGTGTCTCTTTTGCAGTATTGCTCCCATCCTCTCAAAGTCCACCCTAATAAAGTCCATCACCTTAGTGCCCATGCCTCCTGTCTCCCTGCCCAGCATGACAACGAGCCACACTGTTTGGTGGTCGCTACCTGCTAGTGGGTCCTGCACTTACCTCCCTCACCTCCCCATTTGCCAGTACTAAGTCTAGAGTGCTACTAGCCTTGTAGGCCCACTTACCAATTCGTCAGAAGGCCATCCTGAATGCATCAAGGAGCACCTACTCCCTGGTACTGCTAGTGGCCGGGGTGCTTCAGTCAACCTGTGTAGGTTAAAATCCCCCACTATCACCACACTCCCTTCTACACACCCTCCTTATCTGCTCTGCCAATGCCCCATCCAGGTCCGCAGATTGGGCTGGTGGTCTGCAGCACTCCCAGCTCAGCTTTCTGCCCTTGGAGTCCAGGAGAAGCACCCAAAGTGCCTCTGTCCTCCTCTTCTTCCTGGTCCCTTATGCATTTAATCCTTCCTCACATAGAGTGCAACCTCTGTTCCAACCACTTCGGTCCCTCCTGTAGATCCTGTATTCCGGGATTGCCAAGTCCCAATCATGGTACTCTGTGGCGCAAGTCTCTGTCACTGCAGCAATGTCCACCTTCCCCTCTGAAAGGAGCACCTAAAGCTCTGCAGTTTTGTTCCCTAGGCTTCCTGCATTGAGAGAGACCATCTTCCACCCATACCCCTCCTTCTCCTCACTCTTCTCCTCCTTGGCCTGTGTCCCTCCTCCCAGTAGTCCACACCCTTTCTCCTCCTTATTCTTACCAGTTGGTGGTGCCTTCTGTATTACACTCAGACCACTCTGCCTTCCCACCCAGGGTTACTGCGCCTGCCTTTACCTATATCTAGGGGTGAGCTCATTAGGCTCACCTGTTCGGACCTTCTACCAACCTTAGTGTTTTGCCACTTCCACTAGTTTAAATCCACCTTAGTAGAGATATACCCTCTAATCCTGCCTTTAATACTTCCTTCCCTTCCTGCTCAAGTGTAGCCTGCCCCTGTACACAAGTCACTATTCCCCAGACTCTACCCCAGTTAGTCACTAACCCATAATTTTTGGTGTAGCACCAATCCCTCAGCCAGTCATTGAACTCCTCAATCCTCCCCTTCCTCCCCATGCTATCCTCGATCTAATACTAACTAACAGGGAAAGAATCACAGATCTCCAGGTAGAAGGTCACCTGAGTGCTAGTGACCATCACATGGTATGGTTCAATTTGGCCTCTAGAGCAAAATCATCCCATTCCAAGGCAAAAATATGGGACTTCAGAGGAGCTGACTTTGATAAGATGGCCAACAGAGTTAAGCTAGCCCTGGCAAAAAGAAGTACAGGTGAGGGGGTACAGGCAAAGTGGGCAAGCATTAAAGATGCAATACTTGAAGCAACATTCCATTGTGTTAGTGAGAAAAGGAAGTGCAAAAGAAGAAGGAAACCACTTTGGTTCTCAAAAACAGTAGCAGAAAAGCTCAGAGCCAAAAGGCTGGCCTTCAGGAAATATAAGGGAACGCAGCAGGATGAAGATAGGGAGACATACCAAACTTCTCTAAGGGAAGCAAGGAAGCAGGGAAGGCAGTAAGGCAGGCAAAGGCTCAAACTGAGGAAACACTAGCATGAACAGTAAAAGAAGGTGGCAAGACTTATTATAGGTACATTACTGAAAGGAGAAAGTCTAGAGGGGGTATTGCTAAGATCAAAGGGGATAAGGGGGCGTGTGAGGAGGAGGACCATGTAAAGGCATCTATCCTAAATAGATACTTCTGCTCAGTATTTACTGAAGAGAAGGTAGGGCAGGGCCCACAGTTCAGCACCATGGACACAGGGGGGAAGGAGGTGTGCACTAGTCCCTTCACAAAAGAAAGGGTCCTATAAGAGCTCGATAAGCTCAGGGTGGACTAGGCAATGGGACCTGATGGCATACATCCCAGGGTACTAAAGGAGCTAAGGGTGGAACTAGCAGAGCCATTAGCAGAACTGTTTAGTGAGCCTCTGAGCACAGGAGAGGTCCCAGAAGACTGGAGAAGGGCTCATGTGATCCCGTTCCATAAGAGTGGTAGCAGGGAGGAGGCAGAGAACTACAGACCAGTCAGTTTTACCTCAGTAGTGGGCAAGATTATGGAGACACTCCTTAAGGAAAGGATAGTGCGACACCTGGAATCCATAGGAACATAGGATCCAAGACAGCATGGGTTTACAAAAGGAAGATCCTGTCAAACTAATCTCATAGATTTCTTTGACTGGGTAACCAGAGTGGTGGACCAAGGGGGAGCAGTTGATGTTGCCTACCTTGACTTCAGCAAAGCTTTCGATACTATTCCACATAGAAGATTGATTAATAAGCTGGGTAGGCTCAGGGTGGGTCAGATGTTGGTCGACTGGGTGGCAAACTGGTTGACGGGCAGGAAATAGAGAGTGGTGGTAAATGGTATACAGTCAGAAGAGATGCAAGTCACAAGTGGGGTACCTCGAGGATCAGTTCTGGGGCCAATCCTCTTCAATATCTTCATCAGTGACATTGCAGATGGACTGGAGAGTAAGGTTTGTCTGTTTGCAGATGACACCTAGATCTGCAACAGAGTAGATGATCCAGATGGGGTGGGCAGAATAAGAAGCGATCTGGATAAACTAGCAAAATGGTCAGAAGAGTGGCAACTGGGGTTTAGCGCAAAGAAGTGCAAGATTATGCACATAGGGAAGAGAAACCCTGAAGCCACCTATAGGCTGGGAGGGGAGTTGCTGGCAGTCACAAGGACGAAAGAGACTTGGGCGTCATCATCACCGATGACCTGAAATCATCCAAGCAGACCACTAAAACAGTAGGTAAAGCTAGAGGATGTTGGGGTGTATTAGTAGGGGTATCACAAGTCAGAAGAGGGAGGTAATAATCCTCTTTACAAGACACTAGTTAGGCCCCATCTGGAGTACTGTGTGCAGTACTGGAGGCCACACCTTCACAAGGACATTAACCAAATTCAGGCAGTCAAGAGAAGGGCAACCAAAATGGTGCATGGACTGCATCAGAAAACATATGAGGACAGATTAACTGAGCTCAATATAGTATACCCTAGAGCAGAGGAGGGAGAGGTGATATGATTGAAACATTCAAACACCTTAAGGGCATTAACAAGGTAAAGAGTCTAACATGTTTCAATAAAGAAAAATAGCAGGACAAGAGGACACAGCATGAGATTAGAGGGAGGCCGATTAAGGGTAATGTGAGGAAGTTCTTTTCACAGATAGGGTGGTGGATGCATGGAACAGCCTACCTCAGGAAGTAGTGGATATGAATACAGTGCAGGGCTTCAAACAGGCATGGGATAGGCATAAGAGTAATACAGATGAGTATGAATAGATAGGCCATTGAACGAGCAGGCCAATGGCACATTCATAAGGTAGAAAAAGAAATGGGCAGACTGGATGGGCCTTGCGGTCCTTATCTGCCATCAACTTCTATGTTTCTATGCTTGCACATGGTACCGGGAGTACCTCTGAGAATGCCACCAACTCCCCCACCTCCTCACACTGCCTGCCCAACTACTCAAACCTCCCCCTCAAACTTCCATAGTCTCATCCTCCAAGTCGTTCGTACCCACATGCAACACTAAATGAGGTTTCTTCCTCCCCTTGCTACACACATGGTCAGGGCCTGCCCTGCCACTCCTGCAGTCAACCTGGGGATAGCTTCAACCCAAATACAGCTGTGCCTTCCGCCCTTCTGCCCCATCTCACCCCTTTCTGTATAGAATCTCCCAGGACAAGTATCCCCCGTCCCTTACCCTTTCCTTCTAATGCCCCTTCCACCTCCCAGTATTCATTCTTCCTGCCCCTACCTCCGCTTACATCCTCTGTAACTTCTGTATCAGTACCTCTACATCCGCCTCACCCCTTCTTCTGCCTTATTCCTCCCATCCCCTTGAACTCCTTCCCAGCCTGACTACTTCCTACTGGGCTTCCCATGTCAACCTCCCTCCTCCCTGCTGATTTCCAACCCTCTCTTATCCTTGCTGTTGTCACTTCATAGCCCCCATTCCCTTCTACCCGATAGTGATGCCCCCCATCCTTTCCTGTTCCGTATCCTCTCTCCTCCAGTCACCATACCATCCTTCCTTACTAGCCCCCTTCTACCCTTTTGTCCTCGCTATCTCTTCCCCTACCTCTTGCCATCCCTCTCATGCCCGCTTGTCCTCCCCCTTCAGTATGTTCCTGCTCCCCTCTCTCTCTCCCATAGCAGAGGCTTGAGTCTATTCCTAGTCAATACCCTCCTCACATCTCTTCCCTATTGGATCCCCCTCCTACTTGTTCCCCTCTGTGCCACCCTGGTCCCTCCTACCGCAGACCATTTGCTCTCTTCCTGGTACTCCTCATGGTCTCTTCCTCCCCATCAGGAGGCCCCCTCACCTTGGACACACCCTCTCTCGTCTCTTTTCTGTTAGTGCCTCTGATACTGGGGTCGTTTCAGTCCCTAGTTGTTCTTCCTCCGTCCCCCCTTGCCATCCCCTATTCTCCCCCAGACAGGATGCCTACCATATTCATCTGCCCTGCCACTTAGACTCCTCCCTAACCACCACAGTTCCTCCCTCAAACTAGCCAGTCGTCTACAGTCCATACACCCCTCCATCCTCCAAGCCCAGTCCAGGATGATGGCGGAACAACACCCTGTATACCCCACCACCCTTCCAAACATGCCCGCCATTTTGACATGAGGCACCTGCCTCATTTTGACCCCCATCTTATGTTATGGGCTCTTACTCCCAGTTTCTGTACCCTACTTCAAATGTTAGGCCCATATTTACACAAATTCCTGGTCCCCCCCACACTAGTCCTTCTACTGCCCCCTTGCCGACTGGGTTAATTCAGTCTCAAATCTCATCCATTAGATACTGTATCATTGTATCAATCCTAAAGCCTCCTTGTCTGTTTTTCACCCTCAGCTACCATACTTTTGTTCTCAGTCTCATATAGTTTCACTTAGTCCAGTTAGAAATCCTATCACACTCCAAGTATTACTCAGCTCTGTTAGAGAAATAAACAGAACAAATTTGTATTATTACAGCTACCCTAACAGTATAGCTCAGTACTTAGCTCAGTTAGAGAAAGAAACAGAACAACTAAATCTGTATTATTACAGCAATCCTAAAAGTATCCATTCATTGCTGTGTCTCTACCCCAGAGACCCTGCTGTAATATAGGACAACAGAAGACACTGGGTGGGAGGGTGGGAAACTCTAAAGTCCCAGCAGAGCTCCATTGAGCTTGCTCACCCCTCTCTCACTTGCTCGTTCTATTTCTCCTCGCGCTGCAGGCTGCCCTTTTGTACTGGGCTCCTGCCTGCTGTGGCACCTTTTTCTGCCCACAAAGAAATCCACAGCAGTCCCGACAGAGCTCCGTTGAGCTCGCTCACTCCCCCTCTCTCACTCGTTCATTCTGTTTCTCCCGGCACTGCAGGCTGCCCTTTGTACTGGGCCCCTGCCTGCATTGGCACCTTTTTCTGCCCACAAAGAAATCCACAGCAGTCCCGACAGAACTCCGTTGAGGTCTCGCTCACTCCCCCTCGCTCATTCTGTTTCTCCCGGCGCTGCAGGCTGCCCTTTTGTACTGGACTCCTGCCTGCATTGGCGCCTTTTTCTGCCCACAAAGAAATCTGCAGCAGTCCTGACAGAGCTCCATTGAGCTTGCTCACTCCCCCTCTCTCACTTGCTCGTTCTGTTTCTCCCGGCGCTGCAGGCTGCCATTTTGTACTGGGCTCCTACCTGTGTTGGCGCCTTTTTCTTCCCGCAAAGAAATCCACAGTAGTCCCAACTGAGCTCAGTTGAGCTTGCTCTCTCCCCCCCATCTCACTCGGTCGATCTTACTCTGTCCCAAACACTGATTTCCCACAGTGACTGCGCTATTCTGCGCCAGAAGTGCGAAAACACATTTCAGCCAGGATGTGAAAAATGACAGCTGTACTGTTCATAAGGAGGTGTGAAAAAATGCCAGTGTTGAAAATGTGGCGTGAAAATTTGACAAATTTGCGAAGTTACAAGGGTACGTGGAAACTGCGCAATGCACAGTGGTAACACAGTCATTTTATGGAATTTCGTCACCAAATTTTCAACATAGGCATTTTAGTACCTCTGCTCATGAACAGTGTCACTGTCATTTTCTTAATCTGTCCCAAAAACTGATTTCCTACAGCGACCGTGCTATTCAGCGCCGGAAGTGCGAACACACATTTCGGCCAGGATGTGTAAAATGACAGCTGCACTGTTCATAAAGAGGTGTGGAAAAATGCCAGTGTTGAAATCTGGAGTGAAAACATTACAAATTCGCGAAGTTATGAGCGTGCGTGGAAACTGCACAACGCAAGCTCATAAAACAGTCATTGCTTGGATTTTTTTCACCACATTTGCAACATAGACTTTTTGAGAGCCAACCTCATGAACACTCACACTGTCATTTCGTTACTCGGTCGCGAACAGTGATTCCACGCAATGACCGCGAAATCACCTTTCAGGACCGAATAACACTATGACCGTGGCTGAATTCATGAGGAGGGGTCCCAATAACCCTATGTTGAAAATTTGGTGCCAAATTTCCCCAAAAATGCCTGAGATATGCGCCAAAGTTGAAAAAACCTTATTTATGCCATTATACAGCTTACTGGCATTTCTTCAGTTCACGGTTGGCTTTAAAGAGTGCAGACGTGTTCCCGGTCCACCGAAGATTGTCGCTGGGCTCCGGAGGTAAGTATGGGGTGAGGGGTGGGGAGGCAGGGCACGCAGTGGTGGGCGAGGTTGGGGAGGGGCCACCAACTCAATGAGGGACCATTTTCTGTTTTACAGGGTTAAGAAATAAAAATATTGCAGGACTGTTTTTTCCCAGGGACATTTGACATGCTGGGGTGGCTCCCAGCATGCCACCTGAGTGTTTTTTTTGGGGGCTGTAGCTGACGGGGATTGAGCACACCATCGGCACATACCGAGTGGGGTGGCAAGAGCGGGGGATTGGGCACCCCACTCGACAGACAACAAATTGGGGGACATTATACCGACGGGGAGTGAGCTCCCCATTGGCAAATTGAACTGTGAAGGGGATTGAAGCCGACGGGATTGGGCACCCCGTCTGCAAAGAAAGATTGTTGGGGGGTGCATGATGCCGAGGGGGATTGGGCACCCCCTCGGCATACAACAGAAACTTGGGGTTGGGGACATTATGCTGATGGGTCTGGGCCCCCCGTCGGCAAATGAACTGGGTTGGGGGCTTGCAGACAGCAAGATACCACCCTGCAATGATGGGTTGCTCCCTCATTGCAGCAGAATGGCAGACGCTGCAATGACGAGGCGGCCCCGATTGCAGCAGCTAAAACGTTTCAAGGTGGTGGCACACTGGCTGAACTAGTGTCAGCAGCAACGTGCCACTGCACTGGGGAAAGAGGGCCAAGTCTCAAATGCACTGGGACCATTGGCTCCCACAGTGCCGCACCTCCAAAACCCCGCTTCTCTCCTAAGCTGTGCTGAAATGTTTCTTGCGCATGTGCAAGCAAACATAAAAATGGCTAAATAATTAGGTTATAATTACTGGTTACAGTTGACATTAACCTAAAACCAGTTGCTGTTAGATCCTAATGCATGTGTGTGATATTACAAATGTATATCATGGAACTCAGCCCGCAATAACCATTCTCCTGTGCTTACCAAAAGGCAGACATTCAGCCACAGAAAAACAGGCGGAGTCGGTCACAGTCTGCTTGCAGCTGCTTAATGCAGCAGTGCATGACAACAGTGAAAAGTCTGCCCAGCATTTCTTTATTCTATTTTAAATTGCCCTTTATCTCCTGGTTTATATGATATCCCTTTCCCCATTCTAAGTCTGCTTTGCCACTTTTTTTTTTCAGTTGAAATAATAAAAGGAGAACTCCATGTAATATGGCTCGGACCCGGTTCTCATTAGTTTTCTCTCTTGCTTCTGAACAACCATTCTTTAAGATCACTTTTCTTTTAACTATAGTGAACTGGCTTGCAGTAGACACTGCGTCCTAACTTTATAGGACAACTGACGAACAGAAACAGCTGAGAATACTGATGAAAACCAGGTTCGAGCCATATTAAAAGGAGCATTGCTTTTATTATTTTAAATTAGAAAGAAGTGCTAAAGCAGACTCAAAGATGGGAAATGAAGGGTATCATACAAGTCAGAAGATAAGGAGCCATCTAAAATAGAATAAACAAGCATTTGTCAATGCCAAACGTTCGCTTGCAGGTATTTGCAGTGGTATTTGGCACTTGGACATGGCTTAAAAAAACAAGCATTTGTCAATGCCAAATGTTTGCTTGCTGGCATTGGCAGTGGTAGTGTAGAAGTTACAGAGCTACGTAAGAGGAATGGCAGTGAAGTATTGAACTGAAGCCAACCCCACCACCACCACCCTGCAGATAGTGACAGGCATTGGGGTGTGCCTTTGGGTCGTCAGGCATAACGGCCACGCCATTTCACCACACCCTACCCTGCAGACACCGACAAGTGTCACAGTGTGCCTTGGGGTCTTTGGCCCTTATGTTCACCCCATTCCATCAGGAAATATGGTGAGATGGGTGCTGTATAGGAGAATGGGGTGAACTTTGGGACCGAAGAGTCCAAGGCACACCTCGATGCCTCTCTCTGGCTGCAGGGTGTGGGTGGGGGTGGAATGGTATGAGCATTACAGGCAACAGTCCCAAGTCACACCTCTGATGTCTGTCAGTCTCTACAGGGTGGGGCGTTATGGTTGGAAACCCTAATGCCTCAGGCTTTCGGTATTTTCACTCCAAATTTTCAACATGGTTTTTACACCCCCACCTCATGACAGTGGCAATATCAGTTCATTAGCCGAAAGCTGATTTTGCACAGCGACTACGCCATTCAAACAACATGAAGTCTTGCTATATTCTGACTATTGCAGTTAGCCCCAGCAGTCAAATTGCCCTGGAGAGTAGATGGTTAATTTTCTATGCAGAGCATAGAACATTGAGCTCGAGCTCGGTTCAAACCTCTGTCTGCTGCACTTTGAAGCGCAACTGTCAGATTCTTTACTCCGCCTAACTGAACGGCCGCTCCGGAGATTTCTCCTTTGCTCATGGTTCGTAAGTCGGTCAAAGTCCTCGGTTTTACCGATTATTTTTCACAAGTTTCGGTTCAGATCTCTGTCTGTGGTACAGTAAGTACTAGGTAGAGAACTAGACATAGTAAACTTGTAGAAATTGTAAAACTGATTTATATATTGATGATTTATATATATTCTGTCTTTGTTTGTAAACTTAGAGCGTGGTTACTGGTCCTTATCGATTTTTAAAAAACTGCATTTTCTTGTGGTTTTTTCCAATACCCGTGACACAGTTAGAAACCGATAAGGGTGCCTTGCCTGGTTGTTTGCCATGAAAAGAGTAAGTTTGTGGTTAGGATGGCTATGTCTGAGAAACCCAAAAGAAAAACCGGGCCCACTGGGTTTCAACACTGCAGTGTGTGTGGGGGGAGGTCTTTGCTAAGGCTGATCCCCACACCACCTGTGTTTATTGTCTGAGGTTTGACCACCTCGATTCAGACTGCCAAATCTGTAAAAATTTCCCTAAGTCTACCCTGGAAAACAGATTAGGTAGGCTCAGGGATAAGGAGGCCGTGAAGTCTGCTGACCTGGATGGCCAGCCCAGTTCGGTTCCAACCGAACCTGAGGGAATGCCCGCTGACCAGGGCGATACTTCTTCGGGCAAGAGGAGAGCCAATCCTGAGGGATCGGTTCCTACAAAAAGGAAAGAAAAATCGGCCGGTTTGGTTCCAGAGACCCATTTTCCGACCGCCAAAGAGATTGCCAATGTGATGAGAATTGTAGAATTGCTTCGTCCAGTTCCGTCTGATCCGGCGCCTTCTGGCAGGTGCTCGGTTCGGTCGGTTCCTCCGGTTCAAGATTATGCCCCTGAAGATTTCTATCAACCGGATTTGGAGGGGGTTGAAGATTATGATGATGACGATGACGATGATGGTGGTGTGGGAGGTCTGGTTGAGGCCATTGAACCGGACATCTCTCCAGACAGGCCTTCTGGTGTTTCCTCCTAGGTTTTCTGAGTCCCCTTCCCACTACATGTTTTACAAGAAAGTGGCAGAAACCCTCCAGCTCCCTGTGGAAGAAGCTGTAGAGGAACAAGAGGAACCTGATTATATGGAGATGATGGACATCCCAGAGTCCACGAGACTGTCTATTCCTCTTCATAAGTCTTTTGGGAAACAGACACAAAAGATTTTAAAAACTCCAAATTCTGTACATCCTGTCGACAGAAGGATGGACAAAAGGTACCTTATCAGGTTCTGGTACAGAGTACTTGTATCAACAATGCAGCCATGTTGGGTTGTGCAGGCTGCAGCCTGTGATAAGGCTAATATACCCTTGGCTTCACAGCCCCAGGTAAAGACTCTAGGAAGCTGGATGCCATGGCAAAGAAACAGTACATGGCATCTGCCTTGGGAATCAGGCAGGCTAATTATCGAGCCTATGCAGCCAGGTACCAGAAGTCCAGGTGGGGCACTGTACTGGCACTGGCTAAGCAGGCCTCCCCACAGCTAGCCTCTGAGCTGGAGGGGGTAGCTGCTGATGGGATTGAGGCATCTAAGGTACAGTTCCATGCTGCTGTGGACTCCAGTGATGTGTATTCTAGAGTCATGGCTACATCTGTGGCTCTTCAGAGAATGGCTTGGCTCAGATGTACTAGTCTCTCACAGGACACCCAGGCTAAGGCCATGGATTTCCCTGTAGTAGGTAATTCTCTGTTTGGGGAGCAGACAGAGAATTACATGAAAAAGATGGATGAGTATAGGACCACCTATAGGAGTGCACAGGCCAAGGAAAGGCAGGCAACTCCTCAAAGGCAGCAAGCTAGCGGCAGGGGCAGACCTTTTCATAGGCCTTTCTACCAAGCACAGGCCTCTTCTCCCTTTCCTCAGAGGGGGTTCTTCAGAAGGAGAGGCAGAAGGGGGGATGAGCAGGGCTGCATCCATCCCTCAACCTAGGGCTCCTGCCAAGCAGACATCCTGATGTGTCAGCCCGAGTCTACTCCCTCATTCCTGTAGGAAGCAGGCTGGCTTACTTCGTTCAGGACTGGATGTCTGTTACCTCAGACAAGTGGGTCCTGGAGGTAGTAAGCCAGGGGCTGGTTCTCAGCTTCAAGAAATTTCCAAAGCTGAGGGCCTGATCTTTTCCACCTGCAAGCATCTCCAAAACCATTGCCCTAGAGCCAGAGGCTTCATCTCTACTGGCTCTAAAGGCTGTAGAGAGAGTTCCTACATTGCACAGGGGGCAAAGGTCTGTACTCCAGGTACTTCCTTACCCCAAAAAAGACAGGGGAGTGGCGACCCATCCGAGACTTAAGATACCTGAACAAACATCTTTTAAAACCAAAATTCAAAATGGTGACTCTGGGAATAATCCTTCCCTCTCTAAGGCCAGGGGACTGGCTAGCCTCCCTGGACTTAAAAGATGCCTATTTTCACATTCCCATCAGGTGCTCCCACAGAAAGTACCTCAGGTTCGAATTGCCTTCAGGCAATTATCAGTTCAAAGCTTTGCACTTGGCCTGACATCAGCTCCAAGGGTATTCACAAAAATGCCTAGCAGTAGTAGTGGCCTTTTTAAGAAGGAAAAATATTTCTATATTTCCATACCTGGATGACTGGCTCATTGTGGGTCAGTCCCAGACCAAGTCAAGTCAGTCCTTAAGTGACTCAGCAAGTGCTCACTTCCTAGGATTCCTTCTCAATCTTCCCAAGTCAGTTCCCTGAGCCTGTACAGCTCCTCACCTTCATAGGGGCAGAGTTGGATACAGTCAAGCAAGAGCTTTTCTTCCCCTGGAAAGGGCAAGGGCTATTGTACAGCTGGCTTTCATTCCACCTTCTGGTCTTTCGGCCAGCAAGGCACTTCCAACTTCTGGGCCACATGGCAGCTTCTACAGCAGTGGTCCAAGGGGCCAGATTTCAGATGAGGGACATTCAGTTTCACCTGAGGGCCTCTTGGTCCAGAAGAAAGATTCTCTACCCAAACTAGTTCCAGTGACCCAGACTCTGATCCAGGCTCTCCAATGGTGGCAGGATCAGGGCAACCTCAGGCAAGGAGTCCCTTTCTGTCACCAGTCTCACTCTGTGGTCCTAAACACAGATGCTTCTCTGTTGGGGTGGGGAGCCCATCTGGGGGCTCTCACAGCCCAGGGACTGTGGTTCCCTCAGGAATCCCTTCTTCATATCAATCTCTTGGAACTCAGGGCAGTCTTTCTGGCCCTGCAAGCTTCTCTCAGTCAGTGCAGAACAAGGTGGTTCAGGTCAGGACAGACAACACCACCACCATGTGGTACATCAACAAGCAGGGAGGCACTCGGTCCGCGGCCTTGTGCACGGAAGCCATGAAATTGTGGTCCCTAGCTTATTCTCTGTAGACCTCTCTGATAGCAGTCCACCTTCCAGGGAAGGACAATGTGCTAGCAGATGCATTGAGCAGGATCTCCCAGGGCCATCACGAATGGTCCCTGGACCCTCTGGTGTTGAAAGTGATTTTTTCAAGGTGGGGCACTCCAGAGATAGATCTCTTTGCAGCCCCAGACAATCATCAACTTCCTCTGTTTTGTTGCAGACCCCCAGTATTGGGCTCAGTCCCTCTGGATGCTCTGATTTTGAACTGGGAAGGGAAATTTCTATATGCATTCCCTCCCTTTCCTCTGCTGTTCAAGGTTCTGGTCAAGGTAAGGTAACAACCTTGCAAAGTGATTCTGATTGCTCCAGACTGGGCCAGTCAGCCTTGGTACCCCCTGTTGCTGTCCCTAGCAGTCCATATTCTCCTGTCTCTTCCCAGGAAGTACAACCGTTAACCTCCTCTCTCAGGGAGGATTTGGTACCCAATCTTTGGTTGCTCAATCTCAAGGCATGGCTCTTGAAGAGTTAGAGTATGCAGATCTGCATGTGTCCCAAGGGGTTCTGGATATTCTCAGAGCCTCTTGAAAGCCTGCCACCAGAAAACTTACAACTCCAAATGGAAAAGATTCAGCAGTTGGTGTTCCAAGAAGCATATCCCCAGACACTGCTGAATTGTCTACAGTTCTGGATTATATGGTTCATCTTAATGGCCTAGGCCTCAGACCAGCTACTCTGAGTACATTTGTCAGCTGTTTCTGCTTTTCTGTCAGCGGGAAAGCCTTCCTCACTGTCATCTCACCCTGTATTCTGTAAATTTTTCAAGGGATTGTTTCATACCAATCCCCCCTTTAGGAATCCTACCCCTGCTTGGGATCTTAATGTTTGCATTGCTCATCTTATGCAACCCCCTTTTGAGCCTTTGTCTTCAGCAGAGCTTAAGTACTTGACTTGGAAAACTGTGTTCCTGGTAGCTATTACCTCTGCCAGGCATATCAGTGAATTGCAAGCTCTGTCAGTGGAGCCTGATTTTATCTCATTCCATAGAGATAAAGTGGTCATTAGAACTAATAGGATGTTTTTACCTAAAGTGGTTTCAGATTTTCATCTGAACCAATCTATGTCTCTCCCTGTGTTCTTCACTGATCATTCTTCTTCAGGAGAAAGAAGTTTACACAGTTTGGATGTTAAAAGAGCCCTTAGTTACTACATTGAGCGTACTAAGGCTCACAGGTTTGACTCCCTTCAGTTGTTTCTCACTTATGGGGAAGTGGATAAGGACAAACCTGCCACTAAGAGAACTATTGCCAGGTGGATTGTCTCTTGTGTTCAATTCTGCTATGAGAAGCTAGGCAAAATACCTCCCTCAGGCCTGAGGGCTCATTCAACTAGAGGTACAGCTGCTTCCCTGACTGCGGCCAGGGATATTCCTTTGCTAGATATATGTAAAGCAGCCACCTGGAAAACAGTCCATACATTTACCAAGCATTACTCCCTGGACATCAAGGCTAGGAGTGATGCTCGGTTTGGTACAGCAGTACTGCAGAATCTATTCCCAAGGTAGGTTTGATTCTCTCCTCTATGGAGGTACTGCTTGGTAGTCTGCAATAGTCAGAATACAGCAAGACTACATGTTGTTTGAAGAAAAAATTACTCACCTTAGTAATTGTGTTTCTTCTAATGGAGTCTTACTTTATTCTGACCTCCCTTCCTACCTCCCCTCTCAGAACCTATTTTTGGAAAGTGGGCTGGCAGATGCAGTGTTGCACCCCAAGGGTGCATTTGGGTACTCCCTCCTTTTAGAGAGGGGGAGTGGGTTATATTATTAATTTAACAGTCTTAAGTTGTTCGCTACCTGGTTTTTGATTTTGGATTTCTTGACTTGAGTCTTTTGGGGATCCAAAATATTTGGTTGCCATTTGGCTAATGAAAATTTTACTATTTCCACATAGTAGTTAGTATTAGCGTATAAGAATCTGACAGTTGTGCTTCAAAATGCAGCAGACAGAGGTTTGAACCAAGCTCGAGCTCAACGTTTTATGCTCTGCATAGAAAATTAACCATCTACTCTCCGGGGCAGTTTGAGTGCTGGGGCTAACTGCAATAGTCAGAATACAGCAAGACTCCATTAGAAGAAACATAATTACAAAGGTGAGTAATTTTTTCTTTGGCACCACAGGTGCGAAAACACATTTTGAACAGGATATGAAAAATGACAGCTGTACTGTTCATGGGGAAGTGTATAAAATGGCAATGTTGAAAATCTGCAGTGAAAATATTAAAACTGGTGAAGTCACAAGCGTGCGTAGAAACTGTGCAACACACACCAGTAATGTAATTAGTTTGGGGATTGTTTACAGCAGATTGTCAACACAGGCATTTTGGGACCTCCACTCATGAAGAGTGTCACTGTGATTTTCTTAATCTGTCCCGAACAGTGATTTCCCACAGCGACCTCGCATTTCCTGCGCTGGAGTGTGAAAACATTTCGGCCATGGTGTGAAAAATGACAGTTGTACTGTTCATAAGGAAGTGGAAAAATGCCAGTAGTGAAAATCTGGACTGAAAATATTACAAATTCATGAACTTACTAGTGCGTGGAAACTGCGCAATGCTCGCCAGAATACAATTATTTTATGGATTTTGTCACCAAATTTTAACATAGCCATTTTAAGACCTCTGCTCATGACCAGTGTCACTGTGATTTTCTTAGTCTGTCCCAAACATTGATTTCGCACTGATCGCGCCATTGTGCGCTACATGTGCGGAAACACATTTTAGCGAGATGTGAAAATGTCAGCTGTACTGCTCATAAGGAGGTGTGGTAAAATGGCAAAGTTGAAAATCTGGAGTGAAAATATTAAAATTTGCGAACTTCAGAATGACGTAGGAACTGCGCAACCCATGCTAAATAAATCAGTCATTTTGAGATTTTTCACAAATTTTCAATATAGGGTTTTGGGGGCCTACCTGTGAACTGTGACACTGTCATTTTGTAAATTGTCACGAAGGTGGTTCCGTGCAGTGGCCAGCGAACTCACCTTTCGGGGCCGATTAACGCCATGACAGTGCCAGAATTCATGAGGAGGGGTCTCAAAAACCCCATGTTGAAAATTTGGTGCTAAAATTCCAAAAAATGCGTGACATATGCATCAAAGTAAAAAAAAAACAAAACCAAAAAAAACCTATTTATTCCATTATACAGCTTACCGGCATTTCTTCAGTTCGCGGTCGGCTTTGAAGAGTGCAGGCGTGTTAGTCCACGAAAGATTGTCTCGCCCTGACACTCGGTAAGTATAGGGTGAGTGGTGGTGTGGGGAGGTGGATGCGCAGAGGGTGGGCGCTGGTTGGCGGCAAGACAATCAATGAGGGACCGTTTTTTTCTTTTCAGCTGTTTGTTTTCTTTTTAGGAAGGCAGCGGAGACTTGTGCCACGCTGGTGGGCTCCAGCATGGCAGCTGGAAGATTTTTTTGGGGGTCAGTGGAGCTGACGGGGTGAGCACCCCGTCAGCCATACAGGCGTGTGGCAACTGGAAGTCTGTTTCTTTTGGGGGTTTAATTGAGCTGATGGGATTGGCCACCCCCGCTGCTATTCTCACTTATGCCACGCGTGGTGGGCTCCCAGCGTGGCACCTAGAACTTGGGGAGGTGGAGCCGATGGGATTGACACCCCCATCAGCCATACTGTGTGCAGCTGGAGGAAGCACATTAAGAGTCACTCAGAGGGTTGGGGAATATTACAATACTGATCAGTGTGCCAACAGAGAACAACTATGTCTACTTTTTCAGTCTTTTTGGGGTTCTGTTTTCCTTCTTTTGTCAATGCCACTCCTACCCTGAACTCTGACTCAACATTCCAAGGATAGCAATTAGATCTTTTTTTGGAAACATTTCAAGGATGTCATTTTAGTCACTTGTCTCCTCCTGGAAAGATAGTCCTAGAAAAAGTTCACTTCAGACTGAATTTATGTTCCAGGAAGAGAAAGCAGAGACGTATACAAGCAGAATTGCTTTCGGTATGCTAATCAACACTATCTTATCGCTGCTCACTGAAGCGTAGCTCTCCCTTTCAACTGTATGGCACTGCATTTTCAACTGCTGTCATAGACAGCAGCAGCATTCGTTGGTGAACTGTGGCCGTGCCTGCAAACACACTGACTGAATTGGAAGACAGGGTGCCACACCTACAAAAACTCGGATGATGGCGCTATGTTTCTTGCACATGCGTCAAGCAAACATAATCAGTGACAAGAAGTACAAGCATTTGTCAATGCCTAATGTTGCTTGCTTCTATGTACTGTTTAGGTATTTGGAACTCATTGGGTGCAAATATTGAAAATTCTGAACTTTCTGGTCGTCGAACTGCTGCTTTGACAAAACAGTCATTTTTAGGAATTTTTCACCAAATTTTCAACATAGCCATTTTAAGACCTCTGCTCATGAACAGTGTCACTATGATTTTCTTAATGTGTCCCATACACTGAGTTCGCACACCGACTGCGCCATTGTGCGCTACATGGGCGGAAACATGTTTTGGGCAGGATGTGAAAAATGACAGCTGTACTGCTCATAAGGAGGTGTGGTAAAATGGCAATTTTGAAAATCTGGAGTGGAAATATTGAAAATTTACAAACCTACGAGCGTGCGTAGGAACTGCGCAACGCACGCTCATAAAACAGTCATTTTTAGGAATTTGTTCACCAAATTTTCAACATAGCCATTTTAAGACCTCTGCTCATGAACAGTGTCACTGTGATTTTCTTAATGTGTCCCATACACTGAGTTCGCACACCGACTGCGCCATTGTGCGCTACATGGGCGGAAACACATTTTGGGCAAGATGTGAAAAATGACAGCTGCACTGCTCATAAGGAGGTGTGGTAAAATGGCAATGTTGAAAATCTGAGTGAAAATATTGAAAATCACCTAACTTACGAGCCTGTGTGGAACTGCCATGACGCATGCTTAGTCGTATGTTACCTCATCATAGCGACTTTTTCATGACGATGTCACTGTTCAGAAGAGACTCAGGCCCGAAGGGTGATTTCACGCAGTGACTGCACAGTGACTGAGAAATCACCCTTCCGGCCCGAATAACGCCATGACAGTGACATCATTCATGAGAAGGGGTCCCAAAAACCCCATGTTGAAAATTTGGTGCAAAAATTCCAAAAATGCCTGAGATATGCAATAAAGTTGAAAACCCCTATCTAGCCCATTATACAGCTTACCGGCATTTCCTCAGTTCGCGGTCGGCTTTGAAGAGTGCAGACATGTTCCCGTCCATCAAGATCATCGCACCGAGCTCTGGAGGTAAGTATGGGGTGGGGGTGGGGAGGCAGGTGCGCGGTGGGTGGGTGCGGTTGTGGGGCTGGGAGAAGCGCTGAGGGACCGCTTTTATTTTGCAGGTGAAAAACAAAAAGACGGCGTGGGATGTTTGCCACGCTGGGGTGAGCTCCCAGCGTGGCAGCAAAGATTTGGGGGGGGCATGACGCGGTGCAAGCACACAGTGGTGGTTTTCTCTGAAGAGAAGACCACTGCTGTCATACACGGCCGTGCGGATTGGCGCAGGATCGCCATGCCTGCTCAAGGGAGCAGGGATTGGTCAAGAGAGGCACACTCTGAAGTGTCCCATTCTTCCCAAGACGCCTTGCATGCGCCGCAAGCGAACGCAAAAAGTACAGGTCCAAAATCGTCCCTGCTATCATGCACTACCACCTTAAGTACACAAATAATGAACTATAGATACACACCACCCATGTATGTACACACATTACGTGACAGCACACACTCACCCAGCATGCACACATACACACACACTTTGAGCATTAAATCCTTAGGCTAGATTTTACAAACTCATAACACGTGAAGTCCCTAGTTCAGATGCAGCCTGCATCATGTTGAAGTCGCCCAAATATTTTTATGCCCTCTTTTCAAACGCATTAACACATTTGCGACATTTTCCTTACTTTATGACACAAAAATGACACATGCCTCATCATTTTGATGCCTGCATTATTTTTGGCGTACATCTCACAGCACTTGTGACATGAAGTTAAACCACATTTTCTGCTGTCTAACCAACCCAGTCACAAGTAGTGGAAGTAGAAATAGAAACATAGATCATGTTGGCAGAAAAGGACCGGCTGGCCCATCTAGTCTACCCTGAAGGAAGTGTGGCTGAAAACTGTAACAGGACCGTATGAAAAAAAATCCATCCATTTACAGTATGTTTTGAAGTCTGCCATTAAGGTAAGTCAGGTCATTGCTTCTGGTGGTGGCGTGACACACTCTGTGATAAACCTAGTTGATATGTTCCTTGTCTGACTCTGCCCTGATTCCTAACTTCCATGCTCCTCCTGACATCATGGCACCACTCAGAAATGTCTGCTGACTGCAGTGATTAAATACAGCCACCTTCCTGGCAAAAAGTCGTGCAGCCTAACTGATCGGGCAGAGTGATTAAACAGCTGCAGCCAAGGGCCCCGTGGAGGCACACCTGCCTCTGTCTTCCATGGCAACGGGGGGAGGACTGAGGGGGATGAAGTATTTGGCAGGGGTGGCAGATTTTTGCTGTTGTTTGTGGGCAAAGTTGATACGTTGCCACTATACAAATTGACTTTGCCAGCTACACAAAGACAGCCATGCCTCGTGAAAAAGTTTGTGAGGCAAAGTGCAGCAATTTTACACATCTCTGCCATACATCCCTTTAAATTTGGGAGAAAATCATGATATTGTCTGGTCAAAATGACAGAAATCATAGAAATTATAGCAAAAGTCATTAAAAAAAGTCATGGATCCAGTGTGTGTTAAACAAATTGGGCAAGATTTTCAAATGGCCATGTGCATTTTTCGGACTTTGCTGTATGACATCTGTCCAGATGGTTAGACCTCCTAATAGGTGACCTAACTTCTGGGTGTGACTACCACAACTTGCACCCCCTGAAAACGGTGCATGCATCAGAAATTTGATGCATGCATCATTTTTTTTGTCATAAATCAGGTGGTGTCGCAAATGTGTTACGATGTTTGAAAATCCGATGCGGTCTTCTTGACTCATTTGACTGGATGCATCATGCATCCAAAATACGGTTGCAAGTTCTGTGTCCAGCACTTTGGAAATCCCCTTCCCCAATTACCTCTAATTTGGCACATTTTTATACAAGCACACCACCAAAGATCTAAATGTTTTAGATATTTATTGTTTGGCTGGTCCAGTTCCTGGATGAAGCACATTGTGCTTCCATTTCAGAGACAGGCACTCGTGCAAGTCTCAGAATCCCACTGTATGCCCTCCTCCTGATGTCTAGGGGTATGCCTGGTGGTAACTTTGGGGAAGGGGGCATTTGCAGCCAGAAACACAGTCTCAGAAAATAATGCAACCCGTTACCTGGGTCCATATGCGATGTCACATGGGGTGCCAGCTTCACGTAGTAGTCTGGGGGTACAGCAGCTGTGGGGGCAAACCTGATTGCTGCAGAAAAGCAATGGGCAAAATGATTAAGTCCATTATCCACTCCAAGGTAAAAGAAGAAAAAATGTGATTTAATTTATCAAATTTGATTAACTCATTCCATGGAGCGGTGGGTGTAATTCACACAGTGGGCAACCATTAGGGTGCCTTTCCCAATGCAGTTTGCAGCAAACTTTTAGTTGTTAGAAGCTTTAACACAGCAGTGCGCCTCTCAGGGCTGAACAGACTCCTACATCCTGGCAGCAGCAAACAGAGCAGGCCCAAAAGCAAGGCCACAAACCAGATTTTCTTCTCCTCCCAAAGCTTCTCTCCTGCACAGAGCTTACTTTTCACACTTATTTCACGAACACAAGCTGGCCACACACTGCATAGACAGTTACAGATAAATAGAGTAGCCAAAACTGCATACGGTACTCTCATTGCCAGTGGTTCAAATCCAGAGCTCCCAAAATGGTTGGTCTCTGAACAGCAAAGTCCCACAGGGACTGCTGAGTCCCTCTATCCTAAGCTCAGGCAGCTCCAAGCATCCCAGGAGTCTCTGCTTATCCCTGGAAATCCTGGAGACCTGTGCAGTGCAACCAGTGCAGATCTTAGGCTAAAAGGCTTCCCAGCTCCTCCTGGCCAGGCCGAGTGCCACCGAAAGGGAGACAGGCTGCCACCACTGCACTCCCTGCAACACAGACTACCACCACCATGCTGCCCCAGCAATCTAGCAAGGAACCTTACTGTACTCTTGCCTGAGGACAAGAAATATGGGCATAGGGCCCACCATGCCAACCCCACCAAGGTGCCAGAGAGTCACAAGGTGGACCACTTACTTTCTCCTGAGCTCTGGCTCCCCACAAGGAACAGGGAGTCTCAAAAGCTCATGGACTCCGACTGCTCACATTATCCGCCAATCTTCAGGGATGGTATTAGTGGCAACGGCCCACCCTAGCCCCCCGAACCTTCGCCTCCTCATGGCCGAACACACTCTGGCCACCTCCTCTCTTCCCCAAGGACTCTCTCTCTGCCAAAAATTTCCCTTCTCCCAAAAGCCTCCCGTCTTTATACCCTCTGGGCTGGGCACCCTCCCCCCTTGCAGGCAGGCTGTCAACTCCAGACCTATAGGCTCCAGAACATCCTGTGCACTAACTAGAGCTCCCAGATAAATTAATTAGTAAGCTCCCAGAGGGGACTAACACCACACTGGTGCCCAGTTGGTGACCCAAGTGCACTGAGGTGGCGAGGCACAAAATAACGGGTCTGTCATTTGCAAACACCAAAAGCTAGGGAGTTTTCATGGAAAATGCTAAAACTATGGTGCTGTGAAAGAAAATGTCAAAAAGCATGGGGTTGCAATGGAAAATGCTGAAAATCATGGCGTTTTCTTAAAAAGTGAAAAATCCTGGAATCCATGACTTCACGACCAATATGACAAAGGTACAGCCCTAGTTATCATTAACTGCACCCACTGGTTGTCTCTCAGCAGAGGACAATGCCAATTTACCTGGTTTTCTACCCCTTGTGGTATGAAACTGAAAGCTTCCTGTAGCCTGTTCATGGTCTACTTACCTAGCTACATTGTTGCTTTGTGTTAACTTGATGATCGTATTCTTTCTGTAAGATCACACACTTTGTACATATCCAGTCAGACATGCCAGGGTGTGTAATTATGGGGAAATAACTGCATGGCTTGAGGGTGTTGTTACACACTAGGGCTTGTGTCAAGTGACTTTAAACACGTAAGAGAAAGTGCAATAATTCCTCATAATTACATATCCCTGAAGTGTCTTATCGCACTTATAACAGAGTGGGAAAATTTCCTTTTCATTTTTATGCAAAAATATGATGCACTGTGTTAATGCAAGTAAAATAGTAAATTGTTGCAAGATTGATAAAGTAATCCCTTTCAATAGTGAGGGAATCCCAGAACTGTATATAGTGACTGTCTGGTTGACTGGCATTCTAGATACTGTAGAACATAGTGATTTGATATAGTACACAGGCTCTTGGTCTGAAAGAAGTGCAGGAGTGTAATTGCGGTCTCATAATACACCCTTTACTGGTCTGTCAGCCAGTCGGAATGCTTATATTTTCTCACGCTGCTACACCGTTCCTGTACTTCAGTCTAAACACAAAAAGCAGGCGGCATCTTAGGGGGACGAGCAGACTCTGAGCTACTGAACTCCAGCTAGGGGCTGAAGTAACCATCAGTGAAAACAAACAGCACACTCAAAAATACAGATAAAAGTGGTGTTTATTAAATAAACATAAACGAGGAGTGCAAGGCACTAGGAGTACCATCCAAGCCTCAATGTTTCACAGACATACTTCCACTTCAACAGAGGGTAACAGAAGTGTGTGTTTTTACCTGCATTTGTGAGTGCATCAATGTCTGGTTTCTCTTTCCTCAATTTGCATAATGTAATGCATACCTTACGTGCCTCTTTCACTCACTGTATCTGCAACAGGAATGAGGCTGCAAAAAAGAGTATATTTCCTAGCCCTCCTTCCTGGTCAACATAAATAAATAAATAAATACTAGTAGCCTTTTAGCTTCTACCATCCCTGATGGGCATCATAACATAGTGGCGGAAGGAATAGTCTTGCCCCTGTGGTAACACTTCAGGAGAAAGAGACAGAAATGACTGGCATTTGGGGCCCCCCAAAATAGGTCCTAATTTTTATGTTTGCTTGAGCAGATGTGCAAGAAACATTTTGTGGCAACTTGCTGGAGTAGCGGGTTATGGAGGTGCGACAGTGTTGTGGCCAGTACTGGCAATACTTTTAGGGGCTGGTCTCTGTGGCACCAATGGAGGAGCACGCTGTCGAAGACAGCAGTTTTGAAACGTGACACCAACCTGAAAGAAATTTGTCGCTGCAATAGGGAGCGCCCATCATTGGAGATTCAGCTGTTTTTCCTGGAACAGTCTGATGCTGGGTGGTACCTGATTGCAGCAGCAACAGCAGCTTGCTCTGTCTGGTGTCACATTTCAATAAACATGGCAGCAGCTGTTGCCATCTGCCTTTCACAGTCCCCATGAAAGCTGACTGGGATGCCCAATCCCCTGTCGGCATGCCCTCCCAGTTCATTTGCGATGGGGAGCCTAATCCCAACAACATAATGTTGTTGTGCGCGGTGCCTAATCCCCTCGGCTCATGCGCCCTCCAAACACACTGTATGTGCTGATGGGATGCTCAATCCACATCAGCTCTAGCTGCCCCAACAACATCCAGGAGGCATGCCAGAGTCCACCCCAGCATGCCCACCGTCCCTGTAAGTAGAAAACCATGCCACGATGTTTTTTAAACCTGTGAAAACAGAAAACTGCCCTCGTTGTGTCTGTTGCCCCTCCCCAGCCTGCACCCACCCTCTGCACACCTCACCTCCCACCCCACCCTTGCTTCCCTCAGAGCCCAGCGCGATGATCTTGATGGAGCGGGAACACATCTGCACTCTTCAAAGCCGACCGTGAACTGAAGAAATACCGGTAAGCTGTATAATGGCATAAATGGGTTTTTTTCAACTTAGGTGGATATCTCAGCCATTTTTGCAAATTTTGGCACCAAATTTTCAACATGGGGTTCTTGGGACCCCACCTCATGAATTCAGTCACTGTCATCTGGTTATTTGGTCCTGAAAGGTGATTTCACAGTCACTGCATGGATTCACCTTTCAGGACTGATTAACTAAATGACAGTGTCATGGTTCATGAGGGGCACCCAAAAGCCTATGTTGCAAATTTGGTGAAAAAATTCCAAAAAATGACTGTGTTACGAGCGTGCATTGCGCAGTTTCCATGCACACTCGTAACGTCGAGAATTTGTAATATTTCCTCTCCATATTTTTAACACTGCCATTTTTCATACCTCCTTATGAACAGTACAGCTGTCATTTTTCACATCCTGGCCGAAATGTGTTTTCTCACCTCTGGCACACAATAGCGCAGTTGCTGTGGGAAATGAGTGTTCGGGACAGATTAAGAACATCACAGGGACACTGTTCATGAGTGGAGGTCCCAAAATGCCTATGTTGACAATTTGGTGACAAAAGTCCACAAAATGTCTATGTTACGAGCGTGCATTGCACAGTTTTCATGCACACTCGTAACTTTGAGAATTTGTAATATTTGCACTCAAGATTTTCAACATTGTCATGTTTGCAAACCTCCTTATAAACAGTATAGCTGTCATTTTTCACATCCTGCCTGAAATGTGTTTTCACACATCTGGCACACAATTTATTTATTTATTTGCTTTTGTTAACCAGGTGGGCACACTAGACAGCCATGTGCCTATTTTCAGGTGCGACCCGGGAGAGTTACAGGTAAAACTTCATACAGCAACAATTGAGAAAGCATTAGAAATACATAGGAAGGTAGTTACAAGTAATTACTTCGTACATAAACAACAGAGGGAGCATAAGGAATACAGAGAAAGATAACAGGCAATTCAGTGCTGGTTCAAAGCAAGGTAGGATACATTGAGCAGTTGGGGAACAGAGAAGAGTAAAAAGAAATACACAGGCAGTTACAGGGCTAGCTCTAGGGCAAGTTGGCATGGAATTCATACATATACGACTAAGGAGACAAGAAACATGGCTAAATTTACAGGCAGTTCAGGCTGACTCAAGGACAAGGTTGGCATAGTGCATTTAGAGTCGGATGAGACAAGCTAGATAAGTTTCGGTGGTGCACGGGGCCATCCAGTCAGGTTGGCAAGGGAAGGGGAGAAGGTCGTTGAGCAGGAGCAGGGAGGAGGTTTCAGGAAGTTCCAAAGGGGCTTTAAAGCTTGGGTGGGGAGGAGGACGGAGTGAGCTCAGGAGCAGTTCCAGAATTTGGGGGCATAGGTGTGGAAGGCTGGCTCCCTGCAAGGGTGCATGTTCTAGGAACCAGGCTCTTGAGTTGAAGTAGATCGCAAGAGGTAAGATGTGACACCAGGTTTGAGGGAAGGGTCAGAGCTGGGGGTGCTAGAAACGGATGATGTTGTCGGTGAAATTACCTAGAGTGAAGGAGCGATGCTGCTCAGGGGAAGCCACTCCAGGCGACTGTATAGGTCACAATGATGAGTGAGGGAGGGCAGAAAGCTAAGCGCAGACATTGTTGTAGGCCATGTCCCATTTTGTGAGGCTGGATTTGGGAACAGGTGCAAAAGTTACTAGTCCGTAACAGAGAGATGGAAGGAGGACCCCCCTAGCTATGGCCAAACTGGCGGCAGGGGTAAGGCAGTTATTAGCGCGGTAGGCTAAGCCAAGCTTGCAATTAGTGACTTTGCAAACATTGCGAATGTGAGAGGTGAGATCCAACTGAGGATCTAAGGTGACACCCAGGTACTTAGCAGAGGTTACTGTCTCAAGAGGCGAGCCGTCGACCCCATGGATCAGCAGGGGGGCAGGGCAGGATTTTATTTTGCTTAAGGACCCGAACAGCATGGATTTAGTTTTGTTGAGATTGAGGGTGAGCCTGTGGCCAGCCAGCCAAGTTTGGATGCATTCAAAGTCATGGTTAAGATGTGAGTTTATTATGGAGATGTCCGGGAGCTGGCCAGGAGGACGAGATGCGTCGGCATACAAGGTGGTGTGGCCATGGGCAGTGACGGAGGGAAGGTCGTTGATAAATAGCGAGAATAAGGTTGGACCGAGGACGGATCCTTGAGGGACCCCACAGTGGACGGGTGCGAGGTTGGAGGATGTCCGATTGAAGTAGGTGAATTTGCTGACGGTTGGAGAGATAGTTAAGGAACCAGGCGTGGGCGGAGGGGGAGAACCCAAGGGATAGGAGTTTGGAGCCAAGGAGGGTGTGATCAACCCTGTCAAATGCTTTTGAGAGGTCCACAAAAATGGCTCCAGTGAGGCTGCCTTGGTCAGCACTTGCCCTGATCATAGAAGTGACTACAGCGAGGGCGGTGGACGTGCTATGCCCTTTCCTGTAGCCATGCTGGGCAGGAGAGAGAGGATGTTGTAGTCCTGGATGTATTGGGAGAGCTGGGAGGCAATGGCTTTCTCGAGGAGTTTACTTGTGGCGGACAGAATGGCAATGGGACGGTAGTTGCCAGGATCGTTGGGGTTTCCTTGTTTGAAGACAGGAACAACCTTGGCCACTTTCCACAGGTCGGGAATGATCCCCATGTGTATAGAGGTATTGAATAAGTGCGAGACGGGCCTGGCAAGGAGGTGGGCCCCCAGTCTGAGTAGTTTTGGTTCGAGGCAGTCGTGCCCCATGCCAGTGTGGGGGGAGAGGCCCAAAAGAAGCATCTGGGTCTCCTTAGGAGAGACATGTCTCAGTTGGAAGAGGGGCCGAGGGAGGAGACCGGGAGGGGGGGGACCACGGGGGTAGACAGGAGGGGACTGGGGAGGGAGGGGGCAGTTCTGAAAACAGGGAGTTGAAGGTGTTTGCAATGGTGTGCGGGTTATTGCAGCTGACTCCACTGACTAGTAGGTCAGAGACCTGTGCCTTAGCAGACCCCCCAATAGTGTTTTTAATGTTTTGCCAGAAACTCCTCGGGTTGCTGCTGGAGGAGAGTAAGGCTGCTTTACAGAACTCGCTTTTTGCAGAGCGGATGGCTCTTTTGCAGGAGTTTCTGAGGTGCCTGTATATCATCAGATCATGATTATTTTGGGAGGCCTTGTAGGTCACCCAACACTTGTCCCTGGCCTTCAAGAGGGAGAATAGGCCCCCATTTAGCCATTTGGTGACGGTGCCCCGAACCCTTCTCCTAGTGATGGGGGCATGTTTGTTCTGAAGAGGGATAAGCTTTGCGAGGAATAGATCCAAGGCCCGCGAGGGGTCATTGGCGGTAGTGACCTCTGTCCAGTCAATAGCATGGAGGTCGGACAGAAAGTCATGGGTATTAAATTTGGAGTAGTCTCTCAGTTCAATCAATTTGCTAGGGACTTTTGGCTTAGAGATGCCCCAGACACAGTAGGTTGGGGAGTGGTCAGAGATGGCATCCGGGAGGGTGCCAGAGGACGTGATATTGGCAGGCCGGTTGGACAGAATCCAGTCAATAAGGGATCCTGAGTTCCAATGGCGCAGTCGCTGTGGGAAATCAATGTTCGGGACAGATTAAGAAAATTATTGTGACACTGTTCATGAGCAGAGGTCACAAAATGCCTATGTTAAAAATTTGGTGAAATAATTCCACAAAATGACTGTGTTACGAGCATCCATTGTGCAGTTTCCACATACGCTTGTAAGTTTGAGAATTATTTTATATTTTCTCTCCAGATTTTCAACATTGCCATCTCTTCACACCTCCCTATGAATGGTACAGCTGTCATTTTTCACATCCTGTCCGAACTGTTTTTTCGCGCATCTGGCGCAGAATGGGAGGCAGCATAGCACAGTGGTTTAAGGCTCTGATTTGCAAATATATGGAGACCTGGGTTTGAATCCACAGCCTCACTTGCATACTGTGTGACCCTGAGTAAGTCACTTAACTTCCCTGTGCTCCAGGTTGCACCTGAAAACAAGCTTTCAGCTTAGAGTGCCACTCCTGATAAACAATTGGAAAAAGAATAAAAAATGGTGTGGTCGCTGTGGGAAATCAACGTTCAGGACAAATTAACAAAATCACAGTGCCACTGTTCATGAGCAGAGGTCCCAAATGCTTTCATGAGGTGGGGGTCACAAAAAGGCCATGTTGAAAATATGTAGTGCTAATACCAGCAAACGCCTGGAGTGTTAGGGTTTCTAACTATAACGTCCCACCCTGTACAGACTGACAGGCATCAGGGGTGTGCCTTTGGATTGCTGGCTGTATTGCTCACGTCATTCTACCCCCACCCCCACCCTGCAGCCAGTGATAGGCATCGAGGTGTGCCTTGGGCTCTTCGGCCCCAGAGTTCACCCCATTCTCCTATACTGCACCCATTTCAGCATATGTCCTTAAGAAATGGGGTGACTATAAAGCCGAACACCCCAAGGCACACCTAAACACTTGTCGGTGTCTGCAGGATAGAGTGAGGTGAAATGGCATGAGCGTTATGGGCGACGACCCAAAGGCACACCCCAATGCCTGTCCATCTCTGCAGAGTGGAGGTGGGGTTAGTGTGAGTTCAGTACTTCACTGACATTCCTGTCTGCATCTGTCTAACTCATGCACTTCTAATGCTAATACCGGCAAGTAAACATTCGGCATTGACAAATGCTTGTTGGTATTCACTTTTACTTTTTTGAAGACTTTAGAGAGCTTTCCATGGTGCATTAGTTTCTTATTTTTAAGCTGAAAATAAATACCGAGAGTGAAGTGCCAACATAGTGGTTTCCTATCACTAATTATGATTAGGTTATGTAACTTGACTGTGTACAATATGTCTTGTAGGTCTTCATAATTCCTTTATACTGTCGTTCTAGCTGCTGCTGTTGTAATCCATCTTTATGGCTCAGACTGTGTGGTCCCTAGAACCAGTGTACCTACCGGTGAACAAAAAATCCCCCAATCAGCATCATGAAGGCATGGTTAGTTCAGCTGCCTGAGCCTGCTTTATAACTCTCAGAGACAGCACTAAAAGGAGGGCTCTCAGCTGCAATTGTAAGTCCTCTACTGGTCTAAACATTTAAAAAACCTGGCAGTGTACTTAGTTTGGCTGACAGGTGCCGGTTGACAGTAGCCATTGGCCTAAATAAATGGTACTAGTGCACAAGCTCATTAAAGAAAGCCACCCTTAAGAGGGCCAGTTGGCATGAAGGGCTAAGGCATTGAACGCCTTATGTCCTGCCACATCGGTGACCCATGTTCAGGAATGAGCATAGGTTGTTGGGGGTCAGCGGGGTGGAAGAGGATAGAGCATCCCAGGGACTGTTCTCCTCTCCCAGGGTGGGGTGACCAACTGTCTTGGGCCATGACTGCCACTGGGTGGAAGTCCGCTGGTAGTGCTAACTTGAGAGACTTGAAGGGTGGGGCTGCGGTTGTGCAGCCAGTGCGCACCTCCATGCATATGTAACCCCCCTACTAATGGGGGTTCCTAGAGCTTGCCTAAATGCTCCATGCCTGACTGGTGTTCAGCGTAAGGCCATTTCTGTGGGCGTGGTGAGTGCTTTTAAAAGGCCTCCGGTGCTGTCTCTTTGAGAGCTGCCTGCTTGCAGGTTTTAGCGGTACCAATAGAGGGACTGGGGTTTCCCTGCTTGAGTCCCGCTCTGGACTGCTGTTTGATCGCTCCGCTTCTGTGGTCACTAGGAGCGCTGAGGGGGCCTATCTACAGATGTGGTTGTCCCCTTAAAAACATGTATAGTGTTGGTTAAATTGCAGTTTGTCTAACCTGTCTTTATTGCAGCTGTGACTTTGTGTTGTGCCCCTCCATATTGGACCCAGACTGTGTGAAAGGGGGTCCAATAGTAGCTAAGGGGCACTGGAAATGGGGTGGAGGTGACCAATCAGGACTCTGGCTGGAGCCAGATGACCAATGGGGACACCGCTTGTAGTTCTTGGAAGTGGCATTATGGGCCATGGCGCTTTTACCGCACCACTGAGGCCAGACTAAGTGACTGGCATGTAATCAGCCAATGGAATCGGGTAGCGCCGAGCTGTGAGGATTGCCCCATGCTATTAGGGGCAGATGCATTTGATTGTGAAGGAGTAGGGAGCTCTGAGCCTGCAGCCATGGAGTGTTAGCAGAGGCGTGTGAAAGGCCGGGTGGCCGTTTGCATTGCCAGTGTTCCAGGGATAAAATCCGTAGACTTGTGGTCAGAGGAGGCTGTGTACAAGCATAGCTACCTACCAGGCTACACCTGAAGAGGACTGGAGAATCTGCTGAATCGCACTCGGTCTGTCAGGACAGTGAAGCTGCAGTGAAACGCCCGTGTGGCAGTGAGTTCGGTCTTATCTTGAAAGCAGCTGCCTGGTATGGTACTCCTCTGTGTTTTTTCCATATAAATGTGTGAGGAGGCCTTGAAGCTCAGGCTCAGCCCCGTGAGTGTGAAAGCGTGGTCCTCTGCTGGAGTTGTGAGTACTGAATCAGGGTAGCTCCCTGCTAAAGGTTACAAACAAAGCCTAAATCGTTTGTTGTATTGCTGACAGCACTAATTGAGCTTTCTGGCACCATCTGATCTGCTCAGGGATTAACTGTTCGCGTGTGTCAGAGCCCCAACCTGCATCGAGGAACTAGCGTTTAGGGCTTGGGTACCCATAGACAGTACTTACAGGGCCTGTGCACAGAGCCATAGGTAAATTTATATATACTGTAGTGGTAAGCCAATTAACCTGATTCCCCCCGGTCCTTGTTATCTCCCCTTAAATAAATCATATTGCTTGTTTTGCAAAAGTACACTGGCTGGTTTGTGTATTAATGGTAAAATACTGCACAGTGAATGAAGTGTAACTGTACCTTACTTTCCAGTGTGTCCCCGGAGTGAGCTGACTGGTTCGAGCCGGGGCGTAAGTGTAAGTGGTAGAGACACTGAAATTAACTGCGTGGGCCACTAGTGGGAAGAAGGGGGGTTGCAGCAACCCAGAGGGCTGCGACCGAGTCAACCACGACAGTTTCAACCCCGACCTCTGGGTGGAGGCACCCGCCAACGGATCTGGGCCCTTCACCCTGCCACAGTTAGGGCAGGTGGGGTAGTAGCCCTTAGGATAGCGCCCCCTGAGGGTTACAAATTGGAGGCACCGCTGGGATTAGCGTCCCCTAGTGGCCAAGTGGGTGAAGTGCATAAAAATGAAAAAGCTGACGGGGGAACTGGAAGGGGATATTATGGCAAAAATTAAGTTGGACCCTATTAAGACAATGGTACACAAACTGATGGGGTGGGGCGAAGCCGAAGAGCTGGACTCCCAGAGAATTGTGTTACTATTAGACGTGCCTCTGGGAACACCGACAGCTGACATTATTTCTACAGCAGAGCGTGTTAAATGTTTGGGCAGAGTGGAGGTGAAGGGGCGTATGGCTGACCTGCTCAATCAGACCCTTCAGGTGCTACTTTTGTGTAGTGTGGCCATCGACCTCGAGAGGGTGCCTCCAGTGATTTACCCGGAGGGTGCCCCACAGGGGTGGATGCTTGTTCACATTCGGAGTGGGTCAGTCACTCCTGGGGGGTTCCCCCAGACTAACAGTTTCAAAGATAAACTGCTTAAATTGCTGGCTGTGGAGGGGAGGACTACCTAGGAGTTGCTGCAAGCATTGGACCTCTCTAGTGACTCCACCCCCCAGGTCTCCCCAGGTACCTCTCCCTGTCCCCCCAAGAGTTCTATTTTGGCTCCACTGCCCCTAGTGGTTCCCCCTATACAGCTCGATTCTTACTGGGCTGAAACTTTTTTCTGGCACAGTGCCGGTGCCTTCAGGGGAGGATGACTTGGAGGCGTGGATGGACTACCCCACCCCCTTAGTTCAGGAGTGGCAATGCTCTGAGGGGGAGAAAGAAAGCAATTGATGGAGAGTCTGTGGGGCCCCGCTTTAGAAGCCATTAGGTTCTTGCGGGCCACTAACCCGGAAGCCACCGCAGCAGAGTATCTTTCTGCTTTGGAGGGAGTGTTCAGGAGTACAGAGACTGGGGAAGACTTATTATGGAAATTCAAGTCTGCCAAGCAATGGAGAAATGAGAAGCTGTCCGCCTTTGTTACTAGGGTGGAGCGGGCCTTGCAAAAGGCCTATCGAAAAGGGGGATCACAGCCACGGCCTTGAACCAGGTCAGGTTGGAACATGTTTTGAAGTCTGCTAGATTTTCTAGTGTGATACTGCTAAAACTTAAGTTACATGACATCTGTCCAATACCGAGAGCGGAACGGACAGTGCAAGTCGCCGTGCACGCGGGGCAGGCGGGAGACAGCGTGAGCAACAACGTGAGACAGCAAGCAAGCTGAAGAGGGAGATAGGGTAATCTGATTGCACGTGAGGCAGCGACAGGCGACACAACCCCTTCGTCCATTCCATTTGGGCCTGCGCCCGCCATCGCGACTGACCAGCGCCGTCCGCCTGCGCCCTCACTTACCGCCGGGCGGCAACGTGACACCAGCACCGTGGTGGCACGGGCCTCACTCCATGGGGAAGACAACAGTTGGCTCCAGTCAAACCTAAAGACACAGAGAGCGAGCTAACGGAAAAATTGGAAACTTGTGAAGCGGACCACCCTGTCTTCGTTGGGGTATGCTGTACCTGTAAGGCTGGACACTACTGCAGTGTTTTTGAGGGTGCACGAAAGATACGGAGGATCCTGCGGGTGCGACGGGTTGCCGATCTGGCCCTCCACCACCCCCAATTCCAGGAACGATCTCCTACTACTGAGACGGTAACTCTGCCCCTGAACCAGAGAGGGAGCGCTGATCGTAGCGACTCTCCTTGCAGCGTTGTTTTACGGGACTTTCAGCCCATTTGTACCTGGACAGTGGTGCCTCCTACCTTGACTGCTGAGTCCGAGCTCCTCTCCGCCTGCACTCCTTGCCTGCTGCTGTGTGGAGCACCGGGGTCGGCATACATGTGGAGACTGTTTATTTTACTGCATGTTTTCACCTGCCCTTGCACTGCTTGTAGCAAATCTAGAGGTTACCTTAAGAGGAAACTGTTTTGTCTGCCTGTTTTCACCTGTTCTAGCTCTAATCCTGTGGGTACCTTAAGAGGTATTTAACTGTATGATATTAAGATAAGAACCCAGGCGGTTACCTTTAGAGGCACTTGGCATATGCAGGCTAATAGCCAGTAACTTGATTTAATTTACCTTAACTTTGCCTTTTGGGCAACTGTGACCACTGCACGCATATGTTGCCGCCATCTTGTCAGGGGATCCGATGGTACTACCTGTCTGCCTCAGCAGCCATCTTAAAAGCCCAATCAGTCCTCTGAGCCTCCGCAGTACCTGTTTTTTCTCTTTTTTTTTTTAGTTTTGGGAATTAAATGATCACACTATGTGTGTTAATCTGGGTCCAATTGTCATACTGCTCTTGCTGCATTTGCTTAGCTTGGTCTTGGAATACCTGGCCCATAGTAGGCGCTTTTAAACTGTGATATGTCAATTTTGTTTTTTTACCCTCTAGCTGCCGCTTAGTTAGCACAGATATCAACTATCTAGAGAGACTGTGTAGCAATCAGACAGCATTTAGCAAACTGCCTGTACTACCTTGGTGTTCCCCTGACCTGCTGCTCTCCCCGTACCCCACCTAAATTACTCCCTTACACCTACCCTCCCCATTCCCTCGCTGCATATAAAGGCTCATGTACTCTTTTCCTTTCCTTATCCCCTCAGGGTGCCACAGAAGATCACGGAGGATCCTGCGGTCTTGTGACAGGACTGCCGATCTGGCCTCCACCACCCCACCCCCGAGAATAGATCCGCTTCGACTACTGAGAAGGTAACTCTGCCCCTGAACCAGAGAGGGAGCGCTGATCGTAGTGACTCTCCTTGCAGTGTTGTTTTACGGGACTTTAAGCCCATTTGTACCTGGACAGTGGTGCCTCCTACCTTGACTGCTGAGTCCAAGCTCCTCTCCGCCTGCACTCCTTGCCTGCTGCTGTGCGGAGCACCGGCCCCGTCGGCTGTGCCGGCTGCCCCACCACCCCCGCCACCACCCTTGGTCGTCACTCGTTGATATAGTGGAGGTCACGTGCTGCTGAATAACCTATCAGCCCACTTCTCCATAAGCAGGCTATATTACACATCCACTAGGGCGTTTTATCCCTTCTGCTTAACTTCTCTCCCATATCCCAACAGATCACTAAGCTGCATGCTCCTTTATACCACTGGGGCTTCTTCCACAAAGGGGCTTTCTGCCTTCCTAAATCACTGCACTGCCAGCTCAGTGCCACCTGCAGCCTCCCCTATGTACCACGTGTTTACCCATGGTCCACTAGCTCCTAGCTGAGTCTACCTCTCGATCTCGCCCCCTCACAACCCTCCTCGACCTGACGCTCTAATAGGGTCCCCCGTCCCTGAGTAGGGCTGCACACTTCTGGAGACATGGCTCCCCTCACTCAGGCTGGTCCCACGGCCAGCAGACTGGGTCCTCTGGCACACTCAGTCTCCTTCAGTCCTCCACCTGCCTGGGGGATGGCCAAAGGGCTAAAGATAGCCCACTTAAACATTCGCAGCCTCCTACAAAATCATGTGGAACTAACTGCCTGGACTGCCTTCTACGAGCCTGACATCCTGTGCATCACAGAAACGTGGCTCAAACCTCATACCCCTGACTCTGCCTGCTCCCTCCCAGGCTATGGCATGGTCCGACTTGACAGGGCCGGCAATAAAAGGGGCGGGGGTGTACTCATTTACCATAAGGTCCACTTAAACATCACCACTGTACCGCACCAAACCCTGGGACCCCTCACCCTGCAGTTTTCTCCACACTGCTTCTACTTGGTAACACCAAGAAGTTGCATAGTGTGTGCATACAATCCTCCCAAGGGGGGTCTACCCGGACTCACGACGCTCATAGAGCAACTCCGGGATAAAGTGGGCTCAAGCGAGCTCCTCGTCCTTGGTGACCTAAACCTTAATTGGCTGGGGCCCAGTGCCAAATTGTTTGAGCCCATGCTCTCAGGCCTCTCCCTCAGTCAGGTTATCATGGAACCCACCAGGCTCTCCTATCGCGGTGACAAGGGGACGCTCATTGACTGGGTCCTGAGCAACCGACCTGACAAAATCATCAACTCGGGGCTCCTTCCTGACTCTATCTCTGACCACTCGCCGATCTACTGCATTTGGGGCTCAAACCCGGCCAAAGCTCCCTGCAGAGTGATACAAATGAGGGACTACTCGAAACTAATAGTCCCAAACTACCTGGAAGACCTTCAGCGAGCTGATTGGTCCCACGTCATAGCAGCAGCAGGACCCGTCGAAGCCCTCGACCTGTTCATTGTGGCATTGCCCCCTTCAAAATAGGCATGCTCCCTTTCTAAGAGGAGGGTCAGGGCTCGGTCACAAATGGCTTCACAGTGAGTCTCTCACTTATGAAGCAGCAAGACAAGTCCTGGGCTAAATACAGGGCATCCCGCAACCAGAAAGACCTCCAGGAGTACCAACAGCTAAGGAACTCCTGCAAACGGGCCATACGAGCCGCGAAAAGTGAGTACTGTAGTGCAGCACTGGTTGCTGCTGCAAATGACCTGTGACGTTTCTGGAAGAAAGTAAAAAATCTGGTCGGTGGTTCTACCAAAGTACAAGTCACCGACATGAACATTGGTAAGGCCAACTGCAATAACCCCCATACCATTGCCTCTGCATTTAACGCCTCTTCACTGACCTGCCGGCTGCCACCCCCTCACAGTCCTCTGCCCCAGCTCACTCTTTACGGGTCCCCACCTCTCACCCACCTTTTACCTCAAAGATCACTGTGGGTGAGACCCAGGCTCTCCTTGCTGGTCTTTCTCACCACACAGGAGCGGGTCAGGACGGCCTGGAACCAAGACTACTCAGCCTGGGTGCCCCTTCATCCCCCGTCCCTGCCCACATATTCACGCATCGATTATCTCAGGGGTCATCTCCGACATATGGAAAGTTGCCAGGGTTGTCCCGTTTTAAAAGTGGTGACCCTAAGGATATAAACAACTTATGCCCTATCGCAATACTATCGACTGCCTGCAAACTGTTGGAAAAAGCCGTTGCATCACAAATATCCACTACCTACAGAGATATGGTGTCCTCTCCTCATCTCAACATGGCTTCCGTAGAGGCCACAGCACCTCAACGGCACTTGCTGAGGTCACCACTAGGATCAGGACTGCAATAGATCAGGGCAAGCTGATGGGGGCTATATTTGTTGACCTATCCAAAACCTTTGACCGGGTGGACCATCCCCTCCTCCTCTCCACACTTCAGACCCTTGGCTTCTCCCTCCTTTCCCTTGACTGGTTCTCGAACTACCTCGGGGGCAGGAAGCAACTAACCTGTTTCAATCGGACCCTCTCACCCCTCTTACCCATGAACAGTGGGGTACCACAAGGATCTGTCCTTGGACCTATCCTGTTCTCCATGTTCATCAATGAGTTACCCTCGGTTGCCACAAAAGGGCACCTAACCCTGTATGCTGATGACCTGGTCATCCTAGCCGGTGCCCCTGATGCCGCCAGCATCAATAACCAGCTCAGCTCGGACTTCTTGCGTATCAGAGCATGGCTGGATGGTCATAAACTCACAGTCAACTTGAAGAAAACCCAGGCCATGCTATTTGGCACAGCGGCCAAAATCTCCGCCTGCACCACGCCCCTTGAAATCCATGGGACCAGCAACTCCCTCTTGCTGACAGTCAACTCAGCTAAGTACCTGGGGGTCACCCTCGACCCTCTCCTTGACCTCTCTGGACATGTTAGAAACACTTGTAATGCTACTAATGGCAAACTCAGCCTAGCTTATAGGGCAAAGACTGCCCCGCCGCCCGGGTGGCTATAGCCAAGGGATATTACTTCCACCCTCTCATATGGTCTTGTTGCCTTTGCAGCCATCCCATCCTCAAGCCTCGCTAAGTGGGACACCACGCACAACAATATCTGCCGCTTTGCCCTCTCGGCCCCCATCTCACACACCGTTGTACACTCTACCGCACTGGAATGACTCCCCTCTGAAAACATCGGACCTATATTATGGGAAACTTCATTGACAACATAATTCGTGCAGCCACTCCTGCCTCTCTTGCCCTCCCCCTTAAACATGCCTCCCGTCTACCACCTCAGGTCTTGCGTGTCCCAGACCCGCCTGGTCCCCAAGACCCGTACCCTCTCAGGTGATCGGGCGTTCACCACCCATGCCCCCAAGCTGTGGAACTCCTTCCACTGGCAGTTTGTGCATCCCCTCCCATTCCACCTTCAATACCTCCTCTGGAACTTCCTGAAACCTGCTGCGCCCTGCCTGTGTGCTACTTAACGCCCAGTCTGACAGTCCTCCCTCCCACAATGGTACCCCAGCTAGGCTCTTTCTGCACCGCCACCTTGGTGAGGCACCTTACCTGAGGTTATGCTATGTATTGTCTATTATCAACCTGGGGGGGTCCTATACCTTTGCTGTTTGCTGCCCCTAGGCCTGTATGTACCCTATGATATATGACCCACTAGTGTCGCATATATGCTTATCTCTATACTATGTACTACTGCTTTAATAACCATTGTTGTTTCACTCCTGTGTTGGAGCATGCCACTCCAGGTTTGTACTGTGACTATGTATTTCTCTCATGTATACCTTGTAACTTGTATTTCTCTCATGTATACCTTGTAACTATGTATTTCTATCATGTATATGTAACTCTCCTGGGTCACACCTGAAAATAGGCACCAGCTGTCTAGTGTGCTTACCCGGTTACCAAAAGCAAATAAATAAATGATGAGCGGGGCTGCCCGCCTGCATACTGTCAATTGATGAGGGGATTAGAAGTAGAGACTGATGAGGAGGTGGGAACCCTATGTGGAGCTGTGAGCCCAAGCCGAACCCTGAGTCTGGTGCCCGAGGAGACCCACCTTTCAGGAGGCCTGATGCGTTCCCAGAATTTCAGGGTGATGTGGGGTGCGTGCCATTCCTCTGACCCCAAGTGAGGCGAGTTGAGGGCTGAGGTTAGAAACTTCTGAGTGGTAAGGGATTGAGGTGGTCCATTACCCACCCTGTTAGGTCTGGGGAACCTGAGTCGTTCGAAGCAATGTTCTAGCCTGGGAACCCCCTCTACCTCCCAGAGGGCCCCAGCAGACAAAGTACTCCTCCCAATAGAAACCCCGGAACCCCAAGTTTCTTTGCCATTGTGGGAGGGATGGACACTTTCAGCCTGAGTGCCAGCTGCGGAGGAATTAAGGAAAGTCAACAGCAGACTGATCACTTGGCACAGCGAGGGCCCATGTTTGACCCCCAGGAAGGGCTTGTGACCAAGGCCAGCCTCCAGCCACTGCCGACACTGTGTCTCCGGAATGGTCTGATGTGGTGGGCCCTCGATGGAGGCCCCGTGCGGTAAAATGGGATTCCCACCGAGGCTGTGTTAGATAGTGGCTCTCAGGTAACCATCATGTTTTCAGGACTGGTATCAAACACACCTACCTGAGGTGCCACTACAACCCTTGGATGATCTACATGTATGGGGGCTGGTGACAAAGGCCTATCCGTATTTGGGTATATCCGGATCTGGTTGTCATTCCTACTTCTGTGTCTGGCGTGGATGAACAGGTGGAGACCTTGGTTTAGTCTGTCCCCCACCATACTGTGCGATGGAGTGCCCCTGTTGATCAGGAGGAAATGCTCATATGTTTGGTTGGTTGGCCCAGTTGTGTTCAGAAAGCAAGTGGTTAGGCCTGGAAGGGCCCTACGAATACCAGCTTTGATCCAAAAGCATTATGAGACTCAGGAGGAGTTAGCCAGGAGGAACCTGAAGGTCCGGTGGTGTAGTTGGGAAAAGGATCAGCACCATTGGTACTTGCCCCAAATACCCAGTGTGTCCTGCGGAAGTCGAATTAGAAAGATGTTAAGAATAAGCTATTGATGTTGGATGCCCCGGGAGGGAAGGTTGTCTGAGGGACTGCTCTGGTTAAGCCCTAGTTTTACCTGCTAGAGCCCATGCTTACGCCAGGAGGGTGATGGTTCAAGTTCATAATGTGTCTGATAAGGAGATTCGAGTAAAAGAGAGTTTGCACCTAGCAAGTGTACATTGTGTTGATACTGCAGTGCTGCCCAACAGCAAGAGCCGAAGAAGGGTGACCAAGTAACTCCGACTTGTTTGATTTCGGGACTCTCCGTTGCCTGCTGAATGGAAAGTGAGGTCAGTGAGAAGCTTGCCAAGAGATCAGGTATTTTCCCAAAAAGAATGGGACATGGGATGTGCAGGCTGAGCACCACATCCAGCTGCGATGAGAGGCCTTTTTCAAGAGAGGCCTTGGCGCCTGGCCCCTGCTGACCTCGATGATGTGGTGGCATTGCAAGAGATGCTGGCTGCTGGTGTGATACAAGAATCCAGAAGCCCTATGCTTCCCATTGTGGTAGTGAGGAAGAAGAATGGGGCAGTTTGGATGTGTGTAGATTACCTTGCATTGAATGGTGGACCGTCCGGATCAATATACCATGCCACATATACAGGATGCTGTATTGTCTAAATGGCAGTCAGTGGTTCTCTTATTGGACCTCCTTGCATTGGGTACTATCAGATCCCCCATGGCTCAGAGGACAGAGAAGACTGCATTCATTGCCCCTGGGTTTCTATGAGTTTATCCGGATGCCTCAAAGGTTTTAGGTGCCCCAGCTACTTTTCGGCGCCTGATGGAGCGTGCTGTGGGGACGTAATTTACTCGAGTGTTTGGTCTACTTGGATGATGTCATAGTGTTTGGCGGTTCGTTAGAAGAACATGAGCGTCGGTTGTTCAGGTCCTGGATTGACTGGAGGTTTTAGGTCTCAAGCTATCTATAGACAAGTGTCAGTTCTTTCAAACTTCTGTGAAGTATGTAGGCTGCATAGTATCCACGAAGGCATAGAGACTGACCCCAGCAAAGTGGAGGCTTGCGGCTACTTGGCCTCAACCAAAGAATTTGAAAGAACTGCAGCGGTTCCTGGGGTTTTGCCGGATATTATAGACAGTTTGTCAAAGACTATTCTCTGTGATCACGCCCCTCCTCAGTCTTACTCAAGGTGCCCTCCCACCCACAAAAGTATAAGAAAGTGGTGCTCTGAGGCAGAGAAGAAGTATTTTCATCTGAATGATGTGTTTGGAGACCGCTGGACTACTGAGTGTGAGGAAGCTTTCTCGACATCATCTATCAACTTACCCTGCCCCAGTGCTGGCCTATGCTGACCTGGCCAAGCCATATGTTCTTCATACTGATGCCAGTCTACAAGGATTGGGGGCTGTGTTATATCAGGAGCACTCAAACGGTCTAAGACCTGTAGCTTTTGCCAGCAGAAGTCTGACTCCTTCAGAAAAAAACTATCCCGTGCACAAACTAGAGTTCCTGGCCCTGAAGTGGGCCATTGTTGATCAATTTCATGACTATTTGTATGGTACCAAGATACTGGTAAGGACAGTAACAATCCTCTGACTTATGTGCAGACCTCAGCCAAGTTAGATGCCACTGGCCATAGGTGGCTCTGCTTCAGCCACTACATTTATGCTGTTGGTACAGAGCAGGTCTCAGCCATATAGATGTGGATGCTCTCTGTGGCGGCCTGTGCCCCAACCCAACTGGGTCAGATTGTCAGAACCTGACATAAGAGCCCTTTGCCAAAAATTTGACAAGGAGGAACAGGTGTCTCCTGATGTTGTGGATTGCATGGTGGACTGCTTGGGGCCATCTGAGAACTGCATACCTGCTGCTTATTGTCATTTTTATGCACTAGTGCACTGCCCCAATTCAACAATGATAGTCTCCAATGGGCTTAATCCCGGGACCCCACGATAAAAGCTGCTTTGGAGGCTTTGCAGGCAGGGAGAGACGTGTCCAAACTGCGTTCCACTGACCTGAGGACTGCCTTGTTATACAAAGAAGGTTCAAAGTTGAAGCTGATTAACCAACTACTATACAGGAGACTGTGGACAAACAGGGCTGGTAGACAAACAACAACTGGTGCTGCCACTGCTTTTAGAGAACTGGTGTTGGGGTCCCTGCACAATCACATGGGGCACCTCAGCATAGACCAGCCACTTGACTTGGTCACGGTCCGATTTTATTGACCAGATGGGTGCTGATGTGGAGCAGTATATCAAGACTTGTTGCCGATGTTTACAAAGGAAGACCCTGCCCTAGAGGGCCCTCCCTGGTCAATATCACTACTGGTGCCCATATGGAGCGGGTCTGCATTGATTTTGAGTTCTGAGCCAGATCTGAAAAACAACAGCAACATATTGGTAGTCACTGATCATTTTACTCGTATGCACAGGCTTTTGCCTTACTAAGATAAAAAGCAACCACGGTTGGCTAAAGTACTTGTGGAAAATTTCTTTGTTCACTATGGCGCACCTCAACGAATTCATTCCGACCAGGGTAGAGATTTTGAAGCCGTCTAATCAAACAAATGCTATCCTTATGGGGAGTGTGAAGTCAAGAACCACTTATATCACCCTAAGGGGATCCCCAACCTGAAAGGTTTAACCGCTTATGTGGCTTGATATATTTGGGCACACTGCAACTAAAGATAAGCCTAGATGGAGCAGCAGATTAGCACCCTGGTACATGCTTATAACTGCACCAGAAGTGATGCCACTGGATTTTCCCTGTACAGACTGATGTTTGGGAGAGAGGCTAGACTGCCAGTGCAAGTGTGTTTGGGGTTTCTCCTAATGGAGTTCAAGCAGACAACCATCTACAGTATGTGCAAAGTTAAAGGCCCAGCTAAATCATGCGTGCCAACTAGCTCAAACCATAGACTGCCAAAGAAATCTGGCCAACAAAGAATGCGATAAAAAGTAGAAGCCCTGGAACTGAGAGAAGGGGATAGGGTGCTATTGAGAATTTGGGACTGTATGGCAAGCATAAGATTGCTGACAGATGACATCTACCTCCCTCATAGTTGTCGTAGGAAAGCTGGCAGATTTACCTGTATACAAAGTGTGGCCTGAGAACAATTCAAGAGATGTGAAAACTATCCACAGAAATCATGCTGCCGATCGGGCAGATGTTAATTCAAGGTGAACCTCCCAATGCTCTCCCTCTGGGACTATGGACTAGGTCTGCTGCCAAGAAAAGACCGGACCACTTGATTCTTCAACAGAGTGAAATTAGAGGGCCTTCTCAAACCCCCAGATAAAGATAATCATCAGTCTGTGTCTGAAGACAATGAGAATAATATTGAATACTATCCTCTTATGAGAACAGTGGCACTGTGATTTTGTCAATGTGTCCCGAACTTTGAGTTTCCACAGCGACCGTGCATTGACGCCAGATGTACGAAAACACAGATCGGCAGGAGATGAAGAATGACAATGGTACCATTCATAGGAGGTGTGAAGAGATGGCAATGTTGAAAATCTGTAGTGAAAATATTAAAAATGCTCAAACTTCCGAGCGTACGTGGAAACTGCACAATGCATGCATGTAACACAGTCATTTAGTGGAATTATTTCACCAAATTTTCAACATAGGCATTTTGTGGCCTCTGCTCATGAAGACTGTCACATGATTTTCTTAATCTGTCCTGGACATTGATTTCCCACAGCAACTGCGCAATTCTGCGCCAGATGTGTAAACGCATATTTGGGTCATAATGTGAAAAATGACAGCTGTACTGTTCATAAGGAGGTCTGAAAAAAATGCCAGTGTTGAAAATCTCGAGTGAAAATACTACAAATTTGCGAAGTTATGAGGGTGCATGGAAACTGCACAATGTACGCTTGTCACACAGTCATTTTATGGACATTTGTCACCAAATTTTCAACATAGGCATTTGAGACCTCTGCTCATGAACAGTCACTGTGATTTTACATACAAATATACATATTGAACATACAAATCTGCCAGCAGAACACACCAATCGGGTCTATGTAAGTTCAAGCCTCCAAGCACATGCAGCTCATGACCCTAGATTGCAGCTGCCCCAGCCTCCTCCCCTCAGTTCCTCCCTGCTTGTCCCAGGTCCTGCCCCTAACTCTTCCTCTTGCTTTATCCCACCCTTCTTAAAACTATTGGCTGTCCTTCATGTTACCACCCTCTGGCAGTGCTTTCCAACTAGACACCACCCTCCCAGAAATAGTGCCTCCTCATTTCCCTTTAAAATGTCCCCTTCCAACCTTAGTCTATGCCCCTCATCTCTCTTCCACTCCTAAGTTTAACCACCCCTCAGTGCTTGGTTTATTTACCCCCTCAGGTATTTAAATACTTCAATCATATCCCCCCATCCCTCCTCTCTCCCAGTGTGTACATGTTCAGCTCCTTCAGCCTAACTTCATATTCCTTTCCTTCCATCCCCTTTAACATTTTTGTTGCCCTCCTTTGCACCCCCTCCAGTACCTTTATATCTCTCCTCAGGTATGGACTCCAGTACTGCACACAGTACTCTAGGTGTGGTGTGACCAATGATCTGTAGAGAAGTGGGATAACATCTCTGTGTCTGGATGAGAACTCCCTTGCGATGCACCACAGCATCCTGTTTGCCTTCGCTGCTGCTGCTCTCCTGCACTGGGCCAAGTTGTTCATGCTCCTAGTTACCAACACCCCTAGGTCCTTCTCCTCCTCTGTGATCCCAAACCAATAGTCCCTCTTCTGGTTCTTAACCCCAAAGTGCATCACCTTACACTTCTTTACGTTGAATCCTAGTTACCATTCCACCAACCATGTCTCTAGTTTGGTTAGTTCCCCAGCAGTTTTTCCCATCCGTCCTCTTTGTCGACCACTGCCCCCAATTTGGTGTAATCTGCGAACAGACTAACCTTGCTTCCCACTTTGTGTGCTATATCGGAGATAAAGTGCCCAAATAGCACCGGGTCCAGCACTGACCCCTGTGGCACCCCGCTCATCACTGCTCTGGGTGCTGAGAGCTTCCCCACCACCACCACCCTTTGCACCCTCCCCTGTAATCAGTTCTCTATCCATTTAGTCGGCTTTTTTCCCACTCCCACTGCCGCCAGCTTACCCCCCAGTCTCCCATGAGGCACTGTATCAAAGGCCTTACTGAAGTCCAAGTAACACTCCATATCAGATCCTATAAATCCCTTAACTTAGATGGACTTTGACAAGACTTAGCTAATGTGGACTGGTCCTCATACCCCAGGCCCCTTCCATGGATCATGCCTATGACTTCTTTAAGTCAAGATTTCTTGCCGTCTGGGACTACTATGCCCCACCCAGGAAGGTTAGGGTAAGGGGTGCCCATCTGCCATGGATCACTGCCGACCTCCTGGAGTACCTCCGGCCAGGGATCAGGTGTGGAAAGTTTATAAGACATCAGGGCTGCACACCGATCACCTACATTACCGAACGCTCAGAAATACCTGCACCAGGCTTATCCGCAAGGCCAAAGCCCACTACTTCTCTTCTTCTCTCCAAAACAATCTCAATCATCCAGCCAAGTTCTGGAGGTCTATTAAGTCACTTTTCTCCCCTCCTGCCCAGCCACCCACTCCTGTCCTAGATGTGGGTGGCTCTATCATAACTGAACCTCTAGCAGTTGCTGCAGCTTTCAACTCTGTGTTTACTAGCAGCGGGTCCCCTCTCTACTCTAACCCCCTACCTGCCACACAAATTGTGACACTTTCATCTCCCCACCCACGCTGTCCCCCATCCGTCTTCTCTTCACTCCAGTTACCCCACCAGAAGTATTTAAAACCCTATTCGCCTCTAAACCCTCAAAGGGAGATGCACTACTGGCATAGATGCCAATATGCTCTACCTTTCTGCACCAGCTATTGCCGGACCTCCCAGCGCTTTCTTTTCAACCTCTTTCACTTCTGCCACCCTACCTTCAAAATGGACCCATGCCACAGTCATCCCCCTTCTGAAAAGCGGTGACCCATCCTCCCCCAGCAACTACCGCCCAATCTCCCTACTGCCCACCCTAGCCAAAATCCAGGAACATCTCGTCCTCTCGCAACTTACCACCTTCCTTGACTCCTCTTCTTTTTTCACCCCTTACCAGTCTGGCTTTAGAAAATCCCATTCCACTGTTACGTCCCTCCTCAGACTCACTGATTCCATCCTTACCAGTGTGGATAATAGCCTCATCACCTCTGCCATCTTCATCGACCTAGCAAAGGCCTTTGACACGGTCTCTCACACCCTCCTTCTATCAAAACTCTCCAAAGCTGGCCTCTCCAGTGCGGCCACAAGCTGGTTTAACTCGTACCTGGGAGGCAGGACCCAATCGGTAAAAATTGATGTCTCCACCTCAAACTCCCTCCCCGTCCCCATTGGAGTCCCTCAAGGCTCGGTCCTCGGCCCTATCCTATTCTCCATTTTCCTCAACGACCTTCCCTCAATCTGCCAGCATGCTGATATTCATATGTATGCGAATGATACAGTCTTGTACACCTCAGGTCATTCCCCGCAAGAAGTTGCATCCAAAATCCAGCAAGATTTCACAGAAGTCCAGCACTGGTTTCGTAGAAATCAACTTATCCTAAATGCTAAAAAACGATCTCTGTGACCTTGGTACAAGACAAAGACTCTTCCGCTCCCTGCTTTCCCCATTCTCAAAACACTCAAGGGTCCCCTAGAAGTCTGCACCTCTTCAGATACTTAGGGGTCTGGCTGACCAACATCTAGACTTTTCCACACAGGTCGAAGCAAACCTTTAAAACTACGCCCTCGGCTGGGGCTTTATACCCAAACCATAGCTGCATCCCCTTCAGGCCCGCAAAGAGATCCTTCAGAAAATGATCCTCCCTATCATTGACTATGGGATGTTGTCATAGCTCAGCCCCTAAATCTACCCTGGCTAACCTGGATTCTCTTTATAACTCCTTCTGCCGCTTGCACTGGATTGCCCTCCCACCACTCACCACTGTGACCCTGCAGTCACCTTAACTTACCCCTCCTCGCCAATCGGTGCCTTTACCACTGCAACAGACTCAACAAAATTCTGGTCCCAGTCACTGCCCTCCTACCTAGCCACTACCCTAACAGCCCAAAACCATCAGTTTACCCACTCAGAAATTTAGACTCCCGCCTGCTACAAATCCACACATGATCATACTCTGCTGGGCAGTCGGCTTTAAAGCCTGCCTACCTAAACTATGGAACCTCTGCCGGCTGACATCCGGCTCTCCCTCCCCTGGGCAACAAATCTCTATTAAAAAAGCAAGTCCCATAGCTGCTCATGTCAACTTGACATGCAATAATGAGCCATGACTTTAACTTGTGAGCATAAATGTGATGCAAACCACCAAATATAATCCTTCTTGCCCACCCACACATAATCTATCAAATCTCATCATGTCCACTACTTTTTCCTTCTTTTCTGCCTACAATAGATGTCACCCTCTGTTCTTGCATCCTGTACTGTATCTATTGTTGTGTTTTTTTCTTTCACTGTAATTATACAACCTTGTACATATTGTATGTAATTTTTGATTTTGCTGTCTGAAAAGTTCTGTAAGATTGACTTGTATGTACTATCCCATTTTCCCCTTTCCCCCAGGACTCATCTGGAATCGAGCGGTAGTCTGCTCAGTATGTCTTTCCTGGTAAAACTGTTAAATAAATAAATAAAGTACAGGACATGTACCGCATGGCTCCTGTCCAACTCCCTTGTCTCCCAGTCATTATACTCTATTAGGTTGGTTTGACAAGACCTCCCTGTGATGAACCCGTGTTGCCACCCACATTGGAGGCCATTACTCTCTAGGAATGCCACCAGCCTCTCCTTCAGTATCGCCTCCATAAGCTTACCCACTATGGACGTGAGAGTTACTGGCCGATAATTTCCGGGCTTCTCCCTAGGCCCACTCTTGTGTATGGGCAACACATGGGCCACCCTCCAGTCCTGGGGCACGCACCCCAATTCCAGGGAGGTGTTGAACAGATCTGCCAGCGGCTCAGCCAACAGCTCCATCTCCCTCAGGACCTTGGGGTGGATGCCATCGGGACTTGGTGCCTTGTCCACCTTTATTGCCCTCAGCCCCTCTAGCACCCTACTCCCTGTGATCACTTTGTCCGTCACCTCCTCCCCCCCTTTCCCCACCCCCCAGCCCATTCTGGTAGTGGACCATCCCTCTCCTTAGTGAAAACGGAGCAGAAGTACTCATTTAGAATTTCCACTTACTCCTCCCTCTTTTCCACCTAATCTCCTCCCACTTTATCCTCACAATATGTTCCTTGCACTTCCTCTTTTCCCTGACATACCTAAAAAAATCATTTTCTCCTCCCTTTAGGCCCTGTGCGGACCTTAATTGCCTGGAGGCCTTATCTTTTTCACCCTCCTGGCAACCTCCCTTGACCAATTCCCGAAAGCCTCATTCTCTTCCTTCCCTGTTCTCCTGTACTTCCAATATGCAACCGTCTTTGCCTTCACCCATTGCAGCACTTCCTTGTTCAGCCAGCATGGTTTCTTGGCTCTGCTCTTCTTACTCCCGGCCCTGGTGCAGGCTACTGTGGCTTCTGTTAGCCCAGTCTTTATGACTCCCCACTTTTGTTTTGCATCCATCCCCGGCCTTATATCCTGGTGTCTCTTTTGCAGTATTGCTCCCATCCTCTCAAAGTCCACCCTAATAAAGTCCATCACCTTAGTGCCCATGCCTCCTGTCTCCCTGCCCAGCATGACAACGAGCCACACTGTTTGGTGGTCGCTACCTGCTAGTGGGTCCTGCACCCTTACCTCCCTCACCGCCTCCCCATTTGCCAGTACTAAGTCTAGAGTGCTACTAAGCCTTGTAGGCCCACTTACCAATTGCGTCAGAAGGCCATCCTGGAATGCATCAAGGAGCACCTACTCCCTGGTACTGCTAGTGGCCGGGGTGCTTCAGTCAACCTGTGGTAGGTTAAAATCCCCCACTATCACCACACTCCCCCTTCTACACACCCTCCTTATCTGCTCTGCCAATGCCCCATCCAGGTCCGCAGATTGGGCTGGTGGTCTGTACAGCACTCCCAGCCTCAGCTTTCTGCCCTTGGAGTCCAGGAGAAGCACCCAAAGTGCCTCTGTCCTCTCCTCTTCTTCCTGGTCCCTTATGCATTTAATCCCTTCCCTCACATAGAGTGCAACCCCCGTTCCAACCACCCGGTCCCTCCTGTAGATCCTGTATTCCGGGATTGCCAAGTCCCAATCATGGTACTCTGTGACGCAAGTCTCTGTCACTGCAGCAATGTCCACCTTCCCCTCTGAAAGGAGCACCTAAAGCTCTGCAGTTTTGTTCCCTAGGCTTCCTGCATTGAGAGAGACCATCTTCCACCCATACCCCTCCTTCTCCTCACTCTTCTCCTCCTTGGCCTGTGTCCCTCCTCCCAGTAGTCCACACCCTTTCTCCTCCTTATTCTTACCAGTTGGTGGTGCCTTCTGTATTACACTCAGACCACTCTGCCCTTCCCCACCCAGGGTTACTGCGCCTCTGCCTTTACCTATATCTAGGGGGGTGAGCTCATTAGGCTCACCTGTTCGGACCTTTCTACCAACCTTAGTGTTTTGGCCACCCCCCCACTAGTTTAAATCCACCTTAGTAGAGATATACCCCTCTAATCCTGCCTTTAATACTTCCTTCCCCTTCCTGCTCAAGTGTAGCCTGCCCCCGTGTACAAGTCACTATTCCCCCAGACTCTACCCCAGTTAGTCACTAACCCATAATTTTTGGTGTAGCACCAATCCCTCAGCCAGTCATTGAACTCCTCAATCCTCCCCTTCCTCCCCATGCTATCCTCGATCTAATACTAACTAACAGGGAAAGAATCACAGATCTCCAGGTAGAAGGTCACCTGAGTGCTAGTGACCATCACATGGTATGGTTCAATTTGGCCTCTAGAGCAAAATCATCCCATTCCAAGGCAAAAATATGGGACTTCAGAGGAGCTGACTTTGATAAGATGGCCAACAGAGTTAAGCTAGCCCTGGCAAAAAGAAGTACAGGTGAGGGGGTACAGGCAAAGTGGGCAAGCATTAAAGATGCAATACTTGAAGCAACATTCCATTGTGTTAGTGAGAAAAGGAAGTGCAAAAGAAGAAGGAAACCACTTTGGTTCTCAAAAACAGTAGCAGAAAAGCTCAGAGCCAAAAGGCTGGCCTTCAGGAAATATAAGGGAACGCAGCAGGATGAAGATAGGGAGACATACCAAACTTCTCTAAGGGAAGCAAGGAAGCAGGGAAGGCAGTAAGGCAGGCAAAGGCTCAAACTGAGGAAACACTAGCATGAACAGTAAAAGAAGGTGGCAAGACTTATTATAGGTACATTACTGAAAGGAGAAAGTCTAGAGGGGGTATTGCTAAGATCAAAGGGGATAAGGGGGCGTGTGAGGAGGAGGACCATGTAAAGGCATCTATCCTAAATAGATACTTCTGCTCAGTATTTACTGAAGAGAAGGTAGGGCAGGGCCCACAGTTCAGCACCATGGACACAGGGGGGAGGGAGGTGTGCACTAGTCCCTTCACAAAAGAAAGGGTCCTATAAGAGCTCGATAAGCTCAGGGTGGACTAGGCAATGGGACCTGATGGCATACATCCCAGGGTACTAAAGGAGCTAAGGGTGGAACTAGCAGAGCCATTAGCAGAACTGTTTAGTGAGCCTCTGAGCACAGGAGAGGTCCCAGAAGACTGGAGAAGGGCTCATGTGATCCCGTTCCATAAGAGTGGTAGCAGGGAGGAGGCAGGAACACAGACCAGTCAGTTTTACCTCAGTAGTGGGCAAGATTATGGAGACACTCCTTAAGGAAAGGATAGTGCGACACCTGGAATCCATAGGAACATAGGATCCAAGACAGCATGGGTTTACAAAAGGAAGATCCTGTCAAACTAATCTCATAGATTTCTTTGACTGGGTAACCAGAGTGGTGGACCAAGGGGGAGCAGTTGATGTTGCCTACCTTGACTTCAGCAAAGCTTTCGATACTATTCCACATAGAAGATTGATTAATAAGCTGGGTAGGCTCAGGGTGGGTCAGATGTTGGTCGACTGGGTGGCAAACTGGTTGACGGGCAGGAAATAGAGAGTGGTGGTAAATGGTATACAGTCAGAAGAGATGCAAGTCACAAGTGGGGTACCTCGAGGATCAGTTCTGGGGCCAATCCTCTTCAATATCTTCATCAGTGACATTGCAGATGGACTGGAGAGTAAGGTTTGTCTGTTTGCAGATGACACCTAGATCTGCAACAGAGTAGATGATCCAGATGGGGTGGGCAGAATAAGAGCGATCTGGATAAACTAGCAAAATGGTCAGAAGAGTGGCAACTGGGGTTTAGCGCAAAGAAGTGCAAGATTATGCACATAGGGAGAGAAACCCTGAAGCCACCTATAGGCTGGGAGGGAAGTTGCTGGCAGTCACAAGGGAAAAAGAGACTTGGGCGTCATCATCACCGATGACCTGAAATCATCCAAGCAGACCACTAAAACAGTAGGTAAAGCTAGAGGGATGTTGGGGTGTATTAGTAGGGGTATCACAAGTCAGAAGAGGGAGGTAATAATCCCTCTTTACAAGACACTGGTTAGGCCCCATCTGGAGTACTATGTGCAGTACTGGAGGCCACACCTTCACAAGGACATTAACCAAATTCAGGCAGTCAAGAGAAGGGCAACCAAAATGGTGCATGGACTGCATCAGAAAACATATGAGGACAGATTAACTGAGCTCAATATGTATACCCTAGAGCAGAGGAGGGAGAGAGGTGATATGATTGAAACATTCAAACACCTTAAGGGCATTAACAAGGTAAAAGAGTCTAACATGTTTCAATAAAAGAAAAATAGCAGGACAAGAGGACACAGCATGAGATTAGAGGGAGGCCGATTAAGGGGTAATGTGAGGAAGTTCTTTTCACAGATAGGGTGGTGGATGCATGGAACAGCCTACCTCAGGAAGTAGTGGATATGAATACAGTGCAGGGCTTCAAACAGGCATGGGATAGGCATAAGAGTAATACAGATGAGTATGAATAGATAGGCCATTGACAGAGCAAAGGCCAATGGCACATTCATAAGGTAGAAAAGAAATGGGCAGACTGGATGGGCCTTGGGTCCTTATCTGCCATCAACTCTATGTTCTATGCTTGCACATGGTACGGGAGTACCTCGAGAATGCACCAACTCCCCACCTCCTCACACTGCCTGCCCAACTCTCAAACCTCCCCCTCAAACTTCCATAGTCTCATCCTCCAAGTCGTTCGTACCCACATGCAACACTAAATGAGGTTTCTTCCTCCCCTTGCTACACACATGGTCAGGGCCTGCCCTGCCACTCCTGCAGTCAACCTGGGGATAGCTTCAACCCAAATACAGCTGTGCCTTCCGCCCTTCTGCCCCATCTCACCCCTTTCTGTATAGAATCTCCCAGGACAAGTATCCCCCCGTCCCTTACCCCCTTTCCCTTCTAATGCCCCTTCCACCTCCCCAGTATTCATTCTTCCCTGCCCCTTACCTCCGCCAGCTACATCCTCTGTAACTTCTGTATCAGTACCCTCTACATCCGCCTCACCCCTTTTCTCTGCCTTATTCCTCCCATCCCCCTTGAACTCCTTCCCAGCCTGACTACTTCCTACTGGGCTTCCCATGTCAACCTCCCCTCCTCCCCTGCTGATTTCCAACCCCTCTCTTATCCTTGCTGTTGTCACTTCATAGCCCCCATTCCCTTCTACCCCGATAGTGATGCCCCCCCATCCTTTCCTGTTCCGTATCCTTCTCTCCTCCAGTCACCATACCATCCTTCCTTACTAGCCCCCTGCTACCCTTTTGTCCTCGCTATCTCTTCCCCTACCTCTTGCCATCCCTCTCATGCCCCGCTTGTCCTCCCCCTTCAGTATGTTCCTGCTCCCCCTCTCTCTCCCATAGCAGAGGCTTGAGTCTATTCCTAGTCAATACCCCTCCTACATCTCTTCCCCCTATTGGTTCCCCCCTCCTACTTGTTCCCCTCTGTGCCACCCCTGGTCCCTCCCTACCCGCAGCCATTTGCTCTCTTCCCTGGTACTCCTCATGGTCTCTTCCTCCCCCATCAGGAGGCCCCCCCTCACCTTGGACACACCCTCCCTTCTCGTCTCTTTTCTGTTAGTGCCTCTGATACTGGGGTCAGTTTCAGTCCCTAGTTGTTCTTCCTCCGTCCCCCCTTGCCATCCCCTATTCTCCCCCAGACAGGATGCCTACCATATTCATCTGCCCTGCCACTTAGACTCCTCCCTAACCACCACAGTTCCTCCCTCAAACTAGCCAGTCGTCTACAGTCCATACACCCCTCCATCCTCCAAGCCCAGTCCAGGATGATGGCGGAACAACACCCTGTATACCCCACCACCCTTCCAAACATGCCCGCATTTTTGACATGAGGCACCTGCCTCATTTTGACCCCCATCTTATGTTATGGGCTCTTACTCCCAGTTTCTGTACCCTACTTCAAATGTTAGGCCCATATTTACACAAATTCCTGGTCCCCCCCACACTAGTCCTTCTACTGCCCCCTTGCCGACTGGGTTAATTCAGTCTCAAATCTCATCCATTAGATACTGTATCATTGTATCAATCCTAAAGCCTCCTTGTCTGTTTTTCACCCCTCAGCTACCATACTTTTTGTTCTCAGCTCTCATATAGTTTCACTTAGTCCAGTTAGAAATCCTATCACACTCCAAGTATTACTCAGCTCTGTTAGAGAAATAAACAGAACAAATTTGTATTATTACAGCTACCCTAACAGTATAGCTCAGTACTTAGCTCAGTTAGAGAAAGAAACAGAACAACTAAATCTGTATTATTACAGCAATCCTAAAAGTATCCATTCATTGCTGTGTCTCTACCCCAGAGACCCTGCTGTAATATAGGACAACAGAAGACACTGGGTGGGAGGGTGGGAAACTCTAAAGTCCCAGCAGAGCTCCATTGAGCTTGCTCACTCCCCCTCTCTCACTTGCTCGTTCTATTTCTCTCGGCGCTGCAGGCTGCCCTTTGTACTGGGCTCCTGCCTGGTGGCACCTTTCTGCCCACAAAGAAATCCACAGCAGTCCCGACAGAGCTCCGTTGAGCTCGCCACTCCCTCTCATCTCGCTCATTCTGTTTCTCCCGCACTGCAGGCTGCCTTTGTACTGGGCCCCTGCCTGCATTGGCACCTTTTTCTGCCCACAAAGAAATCCACAGCAGTCCCGACAGAACTCCGTTGAGGTCTCGCTCACTCCCCTCGCTCATTCTGTTTCTCCGCGCCTGCAGGCTGCCCTTTGTACTGGACTCCTGCCTGCATTGGCGCCTTTTTCTGCCCACAAAGAAATCTGCAGCAGTCCTGACAGAGCTCCATTGAGCTTGCTCACTCCCCCTCTCTCACTTGCTCGTTCTGTTTCTCCCGCGCTGCAGGCTGCCATTTTGTACTGGGCTCCTACCTGTGTTGGCGCCTTTTCTTCCATCAAAGAAATCCACAGTAGTCCCAACTGAGCTCAGTTGAGCTTGCTCTCTCCCCATCTCACTCTGGTCGATCTTACTCTGTCCCAAACACTGATTTCCACAGTGACTGCGCTATTCTGCGCCAGAAGTGCGAAAACACATTTCAGCCAGGATGTGAAAAATGACAGCTGTACTGTTCATAAGGAGGTGTGAAAAAATGCCAGTGTTGAAAATGTGGCGTGAAAATTTGACAAATTTGCGAAGTTACAAGGGTACGTGGAAACTGCGCAATGCACAGTGGTAACACAGTCATTTTATGGAATTTCGTCACCAAATTTTCAACATAGGCATTTTAGTACCTCTGCTCATGAACAGTGTCACTGTCATTTTCTTAATCTGTCCCAAAAACTGATTTCCTACAGCGACCGTGCTATTCAGCGCCGGAAGTGCGAACACACATTTCGGCCAGGATGTGTAAAATGACAGCTGCACTGTTCATAAAGAGGTGTGGAAAAATGCCAGTGTTGAAATCTGGAGTGAAAACATTACAAATTGGCGAAGTTATGAGGCGTGCGTGGAACTTACTGCGCAAGCTCATAAAACAGTCATTGCTTGGATTTTTTCACCACATTTGCAACATAGACTTTTTGAGCCAACCTCATGAACACTCACACTGTCATTTCGTTACTCGATCGCGAACAGTGATTCCGCATGATGACCCATGAAATCACCTTTCAGGACCGAATAACACTATGACCGTGGCTGAATTCATGAGGAGGGGTCCCAATAACCCTATGTTGAAAATTTGGTGCCAAATTTCCCCAAAAATGCCTGAGATATGCGCCAAAGTTGAAAAAACCTTATTTATGCCATTATACAGCTTACTGGCATTTCTTCAGTTCACGGTTGGCTTTAAAGAGTGCAGACGTGTTCCCGGTCCACCGAAGATTGTCGCGCTGGGCTCCGGAGGTAAGTATGGGGTGAGGGGGGTGTGGGGAGGCAGGGCACGCAGTGGGTGGGCGCAGGTTGGGGGAGGGGCCACCAACTCAATGAGGGACCATTTTCTGTTTTACAGGGTTAAGAAATAAAAAAATATTGCAGGACTGTTTTTTTCCCAGGGACATTTGACATGCTGGGGTGGGCTCCCAGCATGCCACCTGAGTGTTTTTTTGGGGGCTGTAGCTGACGGGGATTGAGCACACCATCGACATACCAGGTGGTGGCAAGAGCAGGGGATTGGGCACCCCACTCGACAGACAACAAATTGGGGGGATATTATACCGACGGGGAGTGAGCTCCCATTAGCAAATTGAACTGTGAAGGGGATTGAAGCCGACGAGTTGGGCACCCGTCTGCAAAAGAAAGATTGTTGGGGGTGCATGATGCCGAGGTTGAGGCACCCGGCATACAACAGAAACTTGGGGTTGGGACATTATGCTGATGGGTCTGGGCCCCGTCGACAAATGAACTGGGTTGGGGGCTTGCAGACAGCAAGATACCACCCTGCAATGATGGGTTGCTCCTCATTGCAGCAGAATAACAGACGCTGCAATGACGAGGCGGCCCGATTGCAGCAGCTAAAAGCGCTTCAAGGTGGTGGCACACTGGCTGAACTAGTGTCAGCAGCAACGTGCCACTGCACTGGGGAAAGAGGGCCAAGCCTCAAATGCACTGGGACCATTGGCTCCACAGTGCCGCACCTCCAAAACCCCGCTTCTCTCCTAAGCTGTGCTGAAATGTTTCTTCTTGCATGTGCAAGCAAACATAAAATAGCTAAATAATTAGGTTATAATTACTGGTTACAGTTGACATTAACCTAAAACCAGTTGCTGTTAGATCCTAATGCATGTGTGTGATATTACAAATGTATATCATGGAACTCAGCCACAATAACCATTCTCCTGTACTACCAAAAGGCAGACATTCAGCCACAGAAAAACAAGGCGGTCGGTCACAGTCTGCTTGCAGCTGCTTAATGCAGCAGTGCATGACAACAGTGAAAAGTCTGCCCAGCATTTCTTTATTCTATTTTAATTGCCCTTTATCTCCTGGTTTATATGATATCCCTTTCCCATTCTAAGTCTGCTTTGCCACTTTTTTCAGTTGAAATAATAAAGGAGAACTCCATGTAATATGGCTCGGACCCGGTTCTCATTAGTTTTCTCTCTTGCTTCTGAACAACCATTCTTTAAGATCACTTTTCTTTTAACTATAGTGAACTGGCTTGCAGTAGACACTGCGTCCTAACTTTATAGGACAACTGACGAACAGAAACAGCTGAGAATACTGATGAAAACCAGGTTCGAGCCATATTAAAAAGGAGCATTGCTTTTATTATTTTAAATTAGAAAGAAGTGCTAAAGCAGACTCAAAGATGGGAAATGAAGGGTATCATACAAGTCAGAAGATAAGGAGCCATCTAAAATAGAATAAACAAGCATTTGTCAATGCCAAACGTCTCGCTTGCAGGTATTTGCAGTGGTATTTGCACTTGGACATGGCTTAAAAACAAGCATTTGTCAATGCCAAATGTTTGCTTGCTGGCATTAGCAGTGGTAGTGTAAGTTACAGAGCACGTGTGAGGAATGGCAGTGAAGTATTGAACTGAAACCAACCCACCACCACCACCCTGCAGATAGTGACAGGCATTGGGGTGTGCCTTTGGTCGTCAGGCATAACGGCCATGCCATTTCACCACACCCTACCCTGCAGACACCGACAAGTGTCACAGTGTGCCTTGGGGTCTTTGGCCCTTATGTTCACCCCATTCCATCAGGAAATATGGTGAGATGGGTGCTGTATAGGAGAATGGGGTGAACTTTGGGGCCGAAGAGTCCAAGGCACACCTCGATGCCTCTCTCTGGCTGCAGGGTGTGGGTGGGGGTGGAATGGTATGAGCATTACAGGCAACAGTCCCAAGTCACACCTCTGATGTCTGTCAGTCTCTACAGGGTGGGGCGTTATGGTTGGAAACCCTAATGCCTCAGGCTTTGGTTGGTATTTTCACTCCAAATTTTCAACATGGTTTTTTTGTGACACCCCCCCACCTCATGACAGTGGCAATATCAGTTCATTAGCCGAAAGCTGATTTTGCACAGCGACTACGCCATTCAAACAACATGAAGTCTTGCTATATTCTGACTATTGCAGTTAGCCCCAGCAGTCAAATTGCCCTGGAGAGTAGATGGTTAATTTTCTATGCAGAGCATAGAACATTGAGCTCGAGCTCGGTTCAAACCTCTGTCTGCTGCACTTTGAAGCGCAACTGTCAGATTCTTTACTCCGCCCTAACTGAACGGCCGCTCCGGAGATTTCTCCTTTGCTCATGGTTCGTAAGTCGGTCAAAGTCCTCGGTTTTACCGATTATTTTTCACAAGTTTCGGTTCAGATCTCTGTCTGTGGTACAGTAAGTACTAGGTAGAGAACTAGACATAGTAAACTTGTAGAAATTGTAAAACTGATTTATATATTGATGATTTATATATATTCTGTCTTTGTTTGTAAACTTAGAGCGTGGTTACTGGTCCTTATCGATTTTTAAAAAACTGCATTTTCTTGTGGTTTTTTTCCAATACCCGTGACACAGTTAGAAACCGATAAGGGTGCCTTGCCTGGTTGTTTGCCATAAAAAGGGTAAGTTTGTGGTTAGGATGGCTATGTCTGAGAAACCCAAAAGAAAAACCGGGCCCACTGGGTTTCAACACTGCAGTGTGTGTGGGGAGGTCTTTGCTAAGGCTGATCCCCACACCACCTGTGTTTATTGTCTGGGGTTTGACCACCTCGATTCAGACTGCCAAATCTGTAAAAATTTCCCTAAGTCTACCCTGGAAAAAAGATTAGGTAGGCTCAGGGATAAGGAGGCCGTGAAGTCTGCTGACCTGGATGGCCAGCCCAGTTCGGTTCAACCGAACCTGAGGGAGTGCCCTCTGACCAGGCGATACTTCTTCGGCAAGAGGAGAGCTAACTCCGAGGGATCGGGTTCCTACAAAAAGGAAGAAAAAATCAGCGTTTGGTTCCAGAGACCCATTTTCCCACCGCCAAAGAGATTGCCAATGTGATGAGAATTGTAGAATTGTTCGTCCAGTTCCGTCTGATCCGGCGCCTTCTGGCAGGTGCTCGGTTCGGTCGGTTCCTCCGGTTCAAGATTATGCCCCTGAAGATTTCTATCAACCGGATTTGGAGGGGGTTGAAGATTATGATGATGACGATGACGATGATGGTGGTGTGGGAGGTCTGGTTGAGGCCATTGAACCGGACATCTCTCCAGACAGGCCTTCTGGTGTTTCCCCTCCTAGGTTTTCTGAGTCCCCTTCCCACTACATGTTTTACAAGAAAGTGGCAGAAACCCTCCAGCTCCCTGTGGAAGAAGCTGTAGAGGAACAAGAGGAACCTGATTATATGGAGATGATGGACATCCCAGAGTCCACGAGACTGTCTATTCCTCTTCATAAGTCTTTTGGGAAACAGACACAAAAGATTTTAAAAACTCCAAATTCTGTACATCCTGTCGACAGAAGGATGGACAAAAGGTACACCTTATCAGGTTCTGGTACAGAGTACTTGTATCAACAATGCAGCCATGTTGGGGTTGTGCAGGCTGCAGCCTGTGATAAGGCTAATATACCCTTGGCTTCACAGCCCCCAGGTAAAGACTCTAGGAAGCTGGATGCCATGGCAAAGAAACAGTACATGGCATCTGCCTTGGGAATCAGGCAGGCTAATTATACGGCCTATGCAGCCAGGTACCAGAAGTCCAGGTGGGGCACTGTACTGGCACTGGCTAAGCAGGCCTCCCCACAGCTAGCCTCTGAGCTGGAGGGGGTAGCTGCTGATGGGATTGAGGCATCTAAGGTACAGTTCCATGCTGCTGTGGACTCCAGTGATGTGTATTCTAGAGTCATGGCTACATCTGTGGCTCTTCAGAGAATGGCTTGGCTCAGATGTACTAGTCTCTCACAGGACACCCAGGCTAAGGCCATGGATTTCCTGTAGTAGGTAATTCTCTTTGTTGGGGAGCAGACAGAGAATTACATGAAAAAGATGGATGAGTATAGACCACCTATAGGAGTGCACAGGCCAAGGAAAGGCAGGCAACTCCTCAAAGGCAGCAAGCTAGCGGCAGGGGCAGACCTTTTCATAGGCCTTTCTACCAAGCACAGGCCTCTTCTCCCTTTCCTCAGAGGGGGTTCTTCAGAAGGAGAGGCAGAAGGGGGGATGAGCAGGGCTGCATCCATCCCTCAACCTAGGGCTCCTGCCAAGCAGACATCCTGATGTGTCAGCCCGAGTCTACTCCCTCATTCCTGTAGGAAGCAGGCTGGCTTACTTCGTTCAGGACTGGATGTCTGTTACCTCAGACAAGTGGGTCCTGGAGGTAGTAAGCCAGGGGCTGGTTCTCAGCTTCAAGAAATTTCCAAAGCTGAGGGCCTGATCTTTTCCACCTGCAAGCATCTCCAAAACCATTGCCCTAGAGCCAGAGGCTTCATCTCTACTGGCTCTAAAGGCTGTAGAGAGAGTTCCTACATTGCACAGGGGCAAAGGTCTGTACTCCAGGTACTTCCTTACCCCAAAAAAGACAGGGGAGTGGCGACCCATCCGAGACTTAAGATACCTGAACAAACATCTTTTAAAACCAAAATTCAAAATGGTGACTCTGGGAATAATCCTTCCCTCTCTAAGGCCAGGGGACTGGCTAGCCTCCCTGGACTTAAAAGATGCCTATTTTCACATTCCATCAGGTGCTCCCACAGAAAGTACCTCAGGTTCGAATTGCCTTCAGGCAATTATCAGTTCAAAGCTTTGCACTTCGGCCTGACATCAGCTCCAAGGGTATTCACAAAATGCCTAGCAGTAGTAGTGGCCTTTTTAAGAAGGAAAAATATTTCTATATTTCCATACCTGGATGACTGGCTCATTGTGGGTCAGTCCCCAGACCAAGTCAAGTCAGTCCTTTAAGTGACTCAGCAAGTGCTCACTTCCCTAGGATTCCTTCTCAATCTTCCCAAGTCAGTTCTCGAGCCTGTACAGCTCCTCACCTTCATAGGGGCAGAGTTGGATACAGTCAAAGCAAGAGCTTTTCTTCCCTTGGAAAGGGCAAGGGCTATTGTACAGCTGGCTTCTTCATTCCACCTTCTGGTCTTTCGGCCAGCAAGGCACTTCCTTCAACTTCTGGGCCACATGGCAGCTTCTACAGCAGTGGTCCAAGGGGCCAGATTTCAGATGAGGGACATTCAGTTTCACCTGAGGGCCTCTTGGTCTCAGAAGAAAGATTCTCTACCCAAACTAGTTCCAGTGACCCAGACTCTGATCCAGGCTCTCCAATGGTGGCAGGATCAGGGCAACCTCAGGCAAGGAGTCCCTTTCGTCACTCAGTCTCACTCTGTGGTCCTAAACACAGATGCTTCTCTGTTGGGGTGGGGAGCCCATCTGGGGGCTCTCACAGCCCAGGGACTGTGGTTCCCTCAGGAATCCCTTCTTCATATCAATCTCTTGGAACTCAGGGCAGTCTTTCTGGCCCTGCAAGCTTCTCTCAGTCAGTGCAGAACAAGGTGGTTCAGGTCAGGACAGACAACACCACCACCATGTGGTACATCAACAAGCAGGGAGGCACTCGGTCCGCAGCCTTGTGCACGGAAGCCATGAAATTGTGGTCCCTAGCTTATTCTCTGTAGACCTCTCTGATAGCAGTCCACCTTCCAGGGAAGGACAATGTGCTAGCAGATGCATTGAGCAGGATCTCCCAGGGCCATCACGAATGGTCCCTGGACCCTCTGGTGTTGAAAGTGATTTTTTCAAGGTGGGGCACTCCAGAGATAGATCTCTTTGCAGCCCCAGACAATCATCAACTTCCTCTGTTTTGTTGCAGACCCCCAGTATTGGGCTCAGTCCCTCTGGATGCTCTGATTTTGAACTGGGAAGGGGAAATTTCTATATGCATTCCCTCCCTTTCCTCTGCTGTTCAAGGTTCTGGTCAAGGTAAGGTAACAACCTTGCAAAGTGATTCTGATTGCTCCAGACTGGGCCAGTCAGCCTTGGTACCCCCTGTTGCTGTCCCTAGCAGTCCATATTCTCCTGTCTCTTCCCAGGAAGTACAACCCGTTAACCTCCTCTCAGGGGAGGATTTGGTACCCCAATCTTTGGTTGCTCAATCTCAAGGCATGGCTCTTGAAGAGTTAGAGTATGCAGATCTGCATGTGTCCCAAGGGGTTCTGGATATTCTCAGAGCCTCTTGAAAGCCTGCCACCAGAAAAAACTTACAACTCCAAATGGAAAAGATTCAGCAGTTGGTGTTCCAAGAAGCATATATCCCCAGACACTGCTGAATTGTCTACAGTTCTGGATTATATGGTTCATCTTAATGGCCTAGGCCTCAGACCAGCTACTCTGAGTACATTTGTCAGCTGTTTCTGCTTTTCTGTCAGCGGGAAAGCCTTCCTCACTGTCATCTCACCCTGTATTCTGTAAATTTTTCAAGGGATTGTTTCATACCAATCCCCCTTTAGAATCCTACCCCTGCTTGGGATCTTAATGTTTGCATTGCTCATCTTATGCAACCCCCTTTTGAGCCTTTGTCTTCAGCAGAGCTTAAGTACTTGACTTGGAAAACTGTGTTCCTGGTAGCTATTACCTCTGCCAGGCATATCAGTGAATTGCAAGCTCTGTCAGTGGAGCCTGATTTTATCTCATTCCATAGAGATAAAGTGGTCATTAGAACTAATAGGATGTTTTTACCTAAAGTGGTTTCAGATTTTCATCTGAACCAATCTATGTCTCTCCCTGTGTTCTTCACTGATCATTCTTCTTCAGGAGAAAGAAGTTTACACAGTTTGAATGTTAAAAGAGCCCTTAGTTACTACATTGAGCGTACTAAGACTCACAGGTTTGACTCCCTTCAGTTGTTTCTCACTTATGGGGAAGTGGATAAGGACAAACCTGCCACTAAGAGAACTATTGCCAGGTGGATTGTCTCTTGTGTTCAATTCTGCTATGAGAAGCTAGGCAAAATACCTCCCTCAGGCCTGAGGGCTCATTCAACTAGAGGTACAGCTGCTTCCCTGACTGCGGCCAGGGATATTCCTTTGCTAGATATATGTAAAGCAGCCACCTGGAAAACAGTCCATACATTTACCAAGCATTACTCCCTGGACATCCAGGCTAGGAGTGATGCTCGGTTTAGTACAACAGTACTGCAGAATCTTATTCCTAAGGTAGGTTTGATTCTCTCTCTATGGAGGTACTGCTTGGTAGTCTGCAATAGTCAGAATACAGCAAGACTACATGTTGTTTGAAGAAAAAATTACTCACCTTAGTAATTGTGTTTCTTCTAATGGAGTCTTACTTTATTCTGACCTCCCTCCCTACCTCCCCTCTCAGAACCTATTTTTGGAAAGTGGGCTGGCAGATGCAGTGTTGCACCCCAAGGGTGCATTTGGGTACTCCCTCCTTTTAGAGAGGGGGAGTGGGTTATATTATTAATTTAACAGTCTTAAGTTGTTCGCTACCTGGTTTTTGATTTTGGATTTCTTGACTTGAGTCTTTTGGGGATCCAAAATATTTGGTTGCCATTTGGCTAATGAAAATTTTACTATTTCCACATAGTAGTTAGTATTAGCGTATAAGAATCTGACAGTTGTGCTTCAAAATGCAGCAGACAGAGGTTTGAACCAAGCTCGAGCTCAACGTTTTATGCTCTGCATAGAAAATTAACCATCTACTCTCCGGGGCAGTTTGAGTGCTGGGGCTAACTGCAATAGTCAGAATACAGCAAGACTCCATTAGAAGAAACATAATTACAAAGGTGAGTAATTTTTCTTTGGCACCACAGGTGCGAAACACATTTTGAACAGGATATGAAAAATGACAGCTGTACTGTTCATGGGGAAGTGTATAAAATGGCAATGTTGAAAATCTGCAGTGAAAATATTAAAACTGGTGAAGTCACAAGCGTGCGTAGAAACTGTGCAACACACACCAGTAATGTAATTAGTTTGGGGATTGTTTACAGCAGATTGTCAACACAGGCATTTTGGGACCTCCACTCATGAAGAGTGTCACTGTGATTTTCTTAATCTGTCGAACAGTGATTTCCCACAGCGATAGCATTTCCTGCGCTGAAGTGTGAAACACATTTCGGCCATGGTGTGAAAAAATGACAGTTGTACTGTTCATAAGGAAGTGTGGAAAATGCCAGTAGTGAAAATCTGGACTGAAAATATTACAAATTCATGAACTTACAGTGCGTGGAAACTGCGCAATGCTACGCTCAGTAACACAATTATTTTATGGACTTTGTCACCAAATTTTTAACATAGCCATTTTAAGACCTCTGCTCATGACCAGTGTCACTGTGATTTTCTTAGTCTGTCCCAAACATTGATTTCGCACACCGACTGCGCCATTGTGCGCTACATGTGCGGAAACACATTTTTGGCGAGATGTGAAAAATGTCAGCTGTACTGCTCATAAGGAGGTGTGGTAAAATGGCAAAGTTGAAAATTCTGGGTGAAAATATTAAAAATTTGCGAACTTCAGAGCTCACGTAGGAACTGCGCAACCCATGCTAAATAAATCAGTCATTTGAGATTTTTCACAAATTTTCAATATAGGGTTTTGGGGGCCTACCTGTGAACTATGACACTGTCATTTGTAAATTATCCACGAAGGTGGTTCCTGCAGTGGCCAATGAACTCACCTTTCGGGCCGATTAACGCATGACAGTGCCAGAATTGAGGAGGGGTCTCAAAACCCCATGTTGAAAATTTGTGCTAAAATTCCAAAATGCGTGACATATGCATCAAAGTAAAAAACAAACAAAAAACCTATTTATTCCATTATACAGCTTACGGCATTTCTTCAGTTCGCGGTCGGCTTTGAAGAGTGCAGGCGTGTTAGTCCACGAAAGATTGTCTCGCCCTGCCTCGGAGGTAAGTATAGGGTGAGGTGGTGGTGTGGGGAGGTGGATGCGCCAGAGGGTGGGCGCTGGTTGGTAGCAAGACAATCAATGAGGGACCGTTTTCTTTTTCAGCTGTTTGTTTTTCTTTTTAGGAAGGCAAGCAGGACTTGTAGCCACGCTGGGGTGGGCTCCAGCATGGCAGCTGGAAGATTTTTGTGGGGTCAGTGGAGCTGACGGGGTGAGGCACCCCGTCAGCCATACAGGCGTGTGGCAACTGGAAGTCTGTTTCTTTTGGGGGTTTAATTGAGCTGATGGGGATTGGCCCCCCCATGGTCTCACTTAGCCCCCGTGGTGGCTCCCAGCGTGGCACCGAAAGTGGGGAGCTCTGACCGAAGGTGGACACCCCAACCACATCTCTCATGAGGAGCACTATTAAAAGCCACCAGAGGTTGGGGAATATTGTTAATACTGATCAGTGTGCAACAGAGAACAACCATCTCTACCTTTTCAGTCTTTTTGGGGTTCTGTTTTCCTTCTTTTGTCAATGCCACTCCTACCCTGAACTCTGACTCAACATTCCAAGGATAGAATTAGATCTTTTTGGAAACATTTCAAGGATGTCATTTTAGTCCTTGTCTCCTCCTGGAAAGATAGTCCTAGAAAAGTTCACTTCAGACTGAATTTATGTTCCAGGAGAGAAAGCAGAGACGTATACAAGCAGAATTGCTTTCGGTATGCTAATCAACACTATCTTATCGCTGCTCACTGAAGCGTAGCTCTCCCTTTCAACTGTATGGCACTGCATTTTCAACTGCTGTCATAGACAGCAGCAGCATTCGTTGGTGAACTGTGGCCGTGCCTGCAAACACACTGACTGAATTGGAAGACAGGGTGCCACACCTACAAAAACTCGGATGATGGCGCTATGTTTCTTGCACATGCGTGCAAGCAAACATAATCAGTGACAAAGAAGTACAAGCATTTGTCAATGCCTAATGTTGCTTGCTTCTATGTACTGTTTAGGTATTTGGAACTCATTGGAGTGCAAATATTGAAAATTTTCGAACTTACGAGCGTGCGTCGGAACTGCGCGCACGCACATAAAACAGTCATTTTTAGAATTTTTCACCAAATTTTCAACATAGCCATTTTAAGACCTCTGCTCATGAACAGTGTCACTATGATTTTCTTAATGTGTCCCATACACTGAGTTAGCACACCGACTGCGCCATTATGCGCTACATGGGCGAGAAACATGTTTCAGGCAGGATGTGAAAAATGACAGCTGTACTGTCATAAGGAGGTGTGGTAAAATGGCAATTTTGAAAATCTGAATTGGAAATATTGAAAATTTACAAACCCTCTGATGCGTAGGAACTGCGCATCGCCATAAACAGTCATTTTGAGATTTGTTCACCAAATTTTCAACATAGCCATTTTAAGACCTCTGCTCATGAACAGTGTCACTGTGATTTTCTTAATGTGTCCCATACACTGAGTTCGCACACCGACTGCGCCATTGTAGCGCTACATGGGCGAAACACATTTTGGGCAAGATGTGAAAATGACAGCTGCACTGCTCATAAGGAGGTGTGGTAAAATGGCAATGTTGAAATCTGGGTGAAAATATTGAAAATTCACGAACTACGAGCCTGTGTAGGAACTGCATAGCATGCGGCTTGTAAAACAGTCATTTTGGAATTTTGCCCAAATTTTCAACATGGGGTTTTGGGACCCCTTCTCATGAATGATGTCACTGTCGTGGTGTTATTCAGGCCTGAAGGGTGATTTCGACGAGTGACTGCACAGTGACTGAGAAATCACCCTTCAGGCCCGAATAACGCCATGACAGTGACATCATTCATGAGAAGGGGTCCCAAAAACCCCATGTTGAAAATTTGGTGCAAAAATTCCAAAAAATGCCTGAGATATGCAATAAAGTTGAAAACCCCTATCTAGCCCATTATACAGCTTACCGGCATTTCCTCAGTTCGCGGTCGGCTTTGAAGAGTGCAGACATGTTCCCGTCCATCAAGATCATCGCACCGAGCTCTGGAGGTAAGTATGGGGTGGGGGTGGGGAGGCAGGTGCGCAGTGGGTGGGTGCGGGTTGTGGGGGCTGGGAGAAGCGCCGTGGGACCGTTTTTATTTTGCAGGTGAAAAACAAAAGACGACGTGGGATGTTTGCCACGCTGGGGTGAGCTCCCAGCGTGGCAGCAAAAATTTGGGGGGGGCATGACGCGGTGCAAGCACACAGTGGTGGTTTTCTCTGAAGAGAAGACCACTGCTGTCATACACAGCGCCGGTGCGGATTGGCGCAGGACCGCCATGCCTGCTCAAGGGAGCAGGGGATTGGTCAAGAGAGGCACACCTCCAAAGTGTCCCATTCTCCCAAGACGTTCCTTGCGCATGCGCGCAAGCGAACGTAAAAAGTACAGGTCAAAATCGTCCCTGCTATCATGCACTACCACCTTAAGTACACAAATAATGAACTATAGATACACACACACACCCATGCATGTACACACACATGCATACGCGCACGCACGCACGCAGGCACACATGCACACATACACACACACTTTGAGCATTAAATCCTTAGGCTAGATTTTACAAACTCATAACACACGTGGAAGTCCCTAGTTCAGATGCAGCCTGCATCATGTTGGATTCGCCCAAATATTTTTATGCCCTCTTTTCAAACGCATTAACACATTTGCGACATTTTCCTTACTTTATGACACAAAATGACACATGCCTCATCATTTTGATGCCTGCATTATTTTTGGCGTACATCTCACAGCACTTGTGACATGAAGTTAAACCATTTTCTGCTGTCTAACCAACCCAGTCACAAGTAGTGGAAGTAGAAATAGAAACATAGATCATGTTGGCAGAAAAGGACGGCTGGCCCATCTAGTCTACCCTGAAGGAAGTGTGGCTGAAAACTGTAACAGGACCGTATGAAAAAAATCCATCCATTTACAGTATGTTTTGAAGTCTGCCATTAAGGTAAGTCAGGTCATTGCTTCTGGTGGTGGCGTGACACACTCTGTGATAAACCTAGTTGATATGTTCCTTGTCTGACTCTGCCCTGATTCCTAACTTCCATGCTCCTCCTGACATCATGGCACCACTCAGAAATGTCTGCTGACTGCAGTGATTAAATACAGCCACCTTCCTGGCAAAAAGTCGTGCAGCCTAACTGATCGGGCAGAGTGATTAAACAGCTGCAGCCAAGGGCCCCGTGGAGGCACACCTGCCTCTGTCTTCCATGGTAACGGGGGGAGGACTGAGGGGGATGAAGTATTTGGCAGGGGTGGCAGATTTTTGCTGTTGTTTGTGGGCAAAGTTGATACGTTGCCACTATACAAATTGACTTTGCCAGCTACACAAAGACAGCCATGCCTCGTGAAAAAGTTTGTGAGGCAAAGTGCAGCAATTTTACACATCTCTGCCATACATCCCTTTAAATTTGGGAGAAAATCATGATATTGTCTGGTCAAAATGACAGAAATCATAGAAATTATAGCAAAAGTCATTAAAAAAAGTCATGGATCCAGTGTGTGTTAAACAAATTGGGCAAGATTTTCAAATGGCCATGTGCATTTTTGGACTTTGCTGTATGACATCTGTCCAGATGGTTAGACCTCCTAATAGGTGACCTAACTTCTGGGTGTGACTACCACAACTTGCACCCCTGAAAGCGGTGCATGCATCAGAAATTTGATGCATGCATCATTTTGTCATAAATCAGGTGGTGTCGCAAATGTGTACGATGTTTGAAAATCCGATGCGGTCTTCTTGACTCATTTGACTGGATGCATCATGCATCAAAATCTGGTTGCAAGTTCTGTGTCCAGCACTTTGGAAATCCCTCCCCAATTACCTCTAATTTGGCACATTTTTATACAAGCACACCACCAAAGATCTAAATGTTTTAGATATTTATTGTTTGGCTGGTCCAGTTCCTGGATGAAGCACATTGTGCTTCCATTTCAGAGAGACAGGCACTCGTGCAAGTCTCAGGAATCCCACTGTATGCCCTCCTCCTGATGTCTAGGGGTATGCCTGGTGGTAACTTTGGGGAAGGGGCATTTGCAGCCAGAAACACAGTCTCAGAAAATAATGCAACCCGTTACCTGGGTCCATATGCGATGTCACATGGGGTGCCAGCTTCACGTAGTAGTCTGGGGGTACAGCAGCTGTGGGGGCAAACCTGATTGCTGCAGAAAAGCAATGGGCAAAATGATTAAGTCCATTATCCACTCCAAGGTAAAAGAAGAAAAAATGTGATTTAATTTATCAAATTTGATTAACTCATTCCATGGAGCGGTGGGTGTAATTCACACAGTGGGCAACCATTAGGGTGCCTTTCCCAATGCAGTTTGCAGCAAACTTTTAGTTGTTAGAAGCTTTTAACACAGCAGTGCGCTCTCTCAGGGCTGAACAGACTCCTACATCCTGGCAGCAGCAAACAGAGCAGGCCCAAAAGCAAGGCCACAAACCAGATTTTCTTCTCCTCCCAAAGCTTCTCTCCTGCACAGAGCTTACTTTTCACACTTATTTCACGAACACAAGCTGGCCACACACTGCATAGACAGTTACAGATAAATAGAGTAGCCAAAACTGCATACGGTACTCTCATTGCCAGTGGTTCAAATCCAGAGCTCCCAAAATGGTTGGTCTCTGAACAGCAAAGTCCCACAGGGACTGCTGAGTCCCCTCTATCCTAAGCCTCAGGCAGCTCCAAGCATCCCAGGGAGTCTCTGCTTATCCCTGGAAATCCTGGAGACCTGTGCAGTGCAACCAGTGCAGATCTTAGGCTAAAAAGGCTTCCCAGCTCCTCCTGGCCAGGCCGAAGTGCCACCGGAAAGGGAGACAGGCTGCCACCACTGCACTCCCTGCAACACAGACTACCACCACCATGCTGCCCCAGCAATCTAGCAAGGAACCTTACTGTACTCTTGCCTGAGGACAAGAAATATGGGCATAGGGCCCACCCATGCCAACCCCACCAAGGTGCCAGAGAGTCACAAGGTGGACCACTTACTTTCTCCCTGAGCTCTGGCTCCCCACAAGGAACAGGGAGTCTCAAAAAGCTCATGGACTCCCGACTGCTCACATTATCCGCCAATCTTCAAGGATGGTGGGCTAGGGTGGCAAACGGCCCACCCCAGCCCCGAACCTTCGCCCTCATGGCCGAACACACTCTGGCCACCTCCTCTCTTCCCCAAGGACTCTCTCTCTGCCAAAAATTTCCCTTCTCCCAAAAGCCTCCCGTCTTTATACCCTCTGGGCTGGGCACCCTCCCCCCTTGCAGGCAGGCTGTCAACTCCAGACCTATAGGCTCCAGAACATCCTGTGCACTAACTAGAGCTCCCAGATTAATTAATTAGTAAGCTCCCAGAGAGCTAATACCACACTGGTGCCCAGTTGGTGACCAAGCTCACTGCGGTGGCGAGGCACAAAATAATGGGTCTGTCATTTGCAAACACAAAAGCTATGGAGTTTTCATGGAAAGTGCTTATGGTGCTGTGAAAGAAAATGTCAAAAAGCATGGGGTTGCAATGGAAAATGCTGAAAATCATGGCGTTTTCTTAAAAAGTGAAAAATCCTGGAATCCATGACTTCCACGACCAATATGACAAAGGTACAGCCCTAGTTATCATTAACTGCACCCACTGGTTGTCTCTCAGCAGAGGACAATGCCAATTTACCTGGTTTTCTACCCCTTGTGGTATGAAACTGAAAGCTTCCTGTAGCCTGTTCATGGTCTACTTACCTAGCTACATTGTTGCTTTGTGTTAACTTGATGATCGTATTCTTTCTGTAAGATCACACACTTTGTACATATCCAGTCAGACATGCCAGGGTGTGTAATTATGGGGAAATAACTGCATGGCTTGAGGGTGTTGTTACACACTAGGGGCTTGTGTCAAGTGACTTTAAACACGCAAGAGCAAAGTGCAATAATTCCCTCATAATTACATATCCCTGAAGTGTCTTATCGCACTTATAACAGAGTGGGAAAAATTTCCTTTTCATTTTTATGCAAAAAAATATGATGCACTGTGTTAATGCAAGTAAAATAGTAAATTGTTGCAAGATTGATAAAGTAATCCCTTTCAATAGTGAGGGAATCCCAGAACTGTATATAGTGACTGTCTGGTTGACTGGCATTCTAGATACTGTAGAACATAGTGATTTGATATAGTACACAGGCCCTTGGTCTGAAAGAAGTACAGGAGTGTAATTGCGGTCTCATAATCACACTCCTTTACTGGTCTGTCAGCCAGTCGGAATGCTTATATTTTTCTCACGCTGCTACACCGTCCTGTACTTCAGTCTAAACACAAAAAGCAGGCGGCATCTTAGGGGGACGAGCAGACTCTGTGCTACTGAACTCCAGCTAGGGGCTGAAGTAACCATCAGTGAAAACAAACAGCACACTCAAAAATACAGATAAAAGTGGTGTTTATTAAATAAACATAAATGAGGAGTGCAAGGCACTAGAGTACCATCAAGCCTCAATGTTTCACAGACATACTTCCACTTCAACAGAGGGTAACAGAAGTGTGTGTTTTACCTGCATTTGTGAGTGCATCAATGTCTGGTTTCTCTTTCCTCAATTTGCATAATGTAATGCATACCTTCGTGCCTCTTTCACTCACTGTATCTGCAACAGGAATGAGGCTGCAAAAAGTATATTTCCTAGCCCTCCTTCCTGGTCAACATAAATAAATAAATAAATACTAGTAGCCTTTTAGCTTCTACCATCCCTGATGGGCATCATAACATAGTGGCGGAAGGAATAGTCTTGCCCTGTGGTAACACTTCAGGAGAAAGAGACAGAAATGACTGGCATTTGGGGCCCCAAAATAGGTCCTAATTTTTATGTTTGCTTACGCAGATGTGCAAGAAACATTTTGTGGCAACTTGCTGGAGTAGCGGGTTATGGAGGTGCGACAGTGTTGTGGCCAGTACTGGCAATACTTTTAGGGGCTGGTCTCTGTGGCACCAATGGAGGAGCACGCTGTCGAAGACAGCAGTTTTGAAACGTGCCACCAACCTGAAAGAAATTTGTCGCTGCAATCAGGGAGCGCCTCATCATTGGAGATTCAGCTGTTTTTCCTGAACAGTCTGATGCTGGGGTGGTACCTGATTGCAGCAGCAACTAGCAGCTTGCCTTGTCTGGTGTCACATTTCAATAAACATGGCAGCAGCTGTTGCCATCTGCCTTTCACAGTCCCCATGAAAGCTGACTGGGATGCCCAATCCCCCTGTCGGCATGCCCCCTCCCCAGTTCATTTGCCGATGGGGGAGCCCAATCCCAACAACATAATGTTGTTGTGTGCAAGGGGGGTGCCTAATCCCCCTCGGCTCATGCGCCCTTCCAAACACACTGTATGTGCTGATGGGATGCTCAATCCACATCAGCTCTAGCTGCCCCCAACAAACATCCAGGAGGCACGCTGTGAGTCCACCCCAGCATGCCCACCGTCCCTGTAAGTAGAAAAACCATGCCACGATGTTTTTTTTAAACCTGTGAAAACAGAAAACTGCCCTCGTTGTGTCTGTTGCCCCCTCCCCCAACCTGCACCCACCCTCTGCACACCTCACCTCCCCACACACCCCCCACCCCATACTTCCCTCCAGAGCCCAGCGCGATGATCTTCGGTGGAGCGGGAACACATCTGCACTCTTCAAAGCCGACCAGTGAACTGAAGAAATACCGCAAGCTGTATAATGGCATAAATGGGTTTTTCTAACTTAGGTGGATATCTCAGCCATTTTTGCAAATTTTGGCACCAAATTTTCAACATGGGGTTCTTGGGACCCCACCTCATGAATTCAGTCACTGTCATCTGGTTATTTGGTCCTGAAAGGTGATTTCACAGTCACTGCATGGATTCACCTTTCAGGACTGATTAACTAAATGACAGTGTCATGGTTCATGAGGCGGGCTCCCAAAAAGCCTATGTTGCAAATTTGGTGAAAAAATTCCAAAAAATGACTGTGTTACGAGCGTGCATTGCGCAGTTTCCATGCACACTCGTAACGTCGAGAATTTGTAATATTTCCTCTCCATATTTTTAACACTGCCATTTTTCATACCTCCTTATGAACAGTACAGCTGTCATTTTTCACATCCTGGCCGAAATGTGTTTTCTCACCTCTGGCACACAATAGCGCAGTTGCTGTGGGAAATGAGTGTTCGGGACAGATTAAGAACATCACAGGGACACTGTTCATGAGTGGAGATCCCAAAATGCCTATGTTGACAATTTGGTGACAAAAGTCCACAAAATGTCTATATTACAGCGTGCTTGCACAGTTTTCATGCACACTCGTAACTTTGAGAATTTGTAATATTTGCACTCAAGATTTTCAACATTGTCATGTTTGCAAACCTCCTTATAAACAGTATAGCTGTCATTTTTCACATCCTGCCTGAAATGTGTTTTCACACATCTGGCACACAATTTATTTATTTATTTGCTTTTGTTAACCAGGTGGGCACACTAGACAGCCATGTGCCTATTTTCAGGTGCGACCCGGGAGAGTTACAGGTAAAACTTCATACAGCAACAATTGAGAAAGCATTAGAAATACATAGGAAGGTAGTTACAAGTAATTACTCGTACATAAACAACAGAGGGAGCATAAGGAATACAGAGAAAGATAACAGGCAATTCAGTGCTGGTTCTAAAGCAAGGTAGGGATACATTGAGCAGTTGGGGAACAGAGAAGAGTGTAAAAGAAATACACAGGCAGTTACAGGGCTAGCTCTAGGGCAAAGTTGGCATGGAATTCATACATATACGACTAAGGAGACAAGAAACATGGCTAAATTTACAGGCAGTTCAGGCTGACTCAAGGACAAGGTTGGCATAGTGCATTTAGAGTCGGATGAGACAAGCTAGATAAGTTTCGGTGGTGCACGGGGGCCATCCAGTCAGGTTGGCAAGGGGAAGGGGAGAAGGTCTACGTTGAGCAGGAGCAGGGGGAGGGAGGTTTCAGGAAGTTCCAAAGGAGGCTTTAAAGCTTGGGTGGGAGGAGGAGGACAGAGTGAGCTCCAGGCGAGTTCCAGAATTTGGGGGCATAGGTGTGAAGGCTCGGTCTCCATGAGGGTGCATGTTCTAGGAACCAGGCTTCTTGAGTTGAAGTAGATCGCAAGAGGTAAGATGTGACACCAGGTTTGAGGGAAAGGGTCAGAGCTGGGGGGTGCTAGAAACGGATGATGTTGTCGATAAATTACCTAGGCGAAGGGCGATGCTGCTCAGGGGGAAGCCACTCCAGGCGACTGTATAGGTCACAACGATGAGTGAGGGAAGGGGCAGAAAGCGTGAAGCGGCAGACATTGTTGTAGGCCGTGTCCCATTTTGTGAGGCTGGATTTGGGAACAGGTGCAAAAGTTACTAGTCCGTAACAGAGAGATGGAAGGAGGACCCCCCTAGCTATGGCCAAACGGGCGGCAGGGGTAAGGCAGTTATTAGCGCGGTAGGCTAAGCCAAGCTTGCAATTAGTGACTTTGCAAACATTGCGAATGTGAGAGGTGAGATCAACTGAGGATCTAAGGTGACACCAGGTACTTAGCAGAGGTTACTGTCTCAAGGGCGAGCCGTCGACCCATGGATCAACAGGGGGCAGGGCAGGATTTTATTTTGTAAGGACCCGAACAGCATGGATTTAGTTTTGTTGAGATTGAGGGTGAGCCTGTGGCCAGCCAGCCAAGTTGGATGCATTCAAAGTCATGGTTAAGATGTGAGTTTATTATGGAGATGTCCGGGAGCTGGCCAGGAGGACGAGATCGTCGGCATACAAGGTGGTGTGGCCATGGGCAGTGACGGAGGGAAGGTCGTTGATAAATAGCGAGAATAAGGTTGGACCGAGGACGGATCCTTGAGGGACCCCACAGTGGACGGGTGCGAGGTTGGAGGATGTCCGATTGAAGTAGGTGAATTGCTGACGGTTGGAGAGATAGTTAAGGAACCAGGCGTGGGCGGAGGGGGAGAACCCAAGGGATAGGAGTTTGGAGCCAAGGAGGGTGTGATCAACCCTGTCAAATGCTTTTGAGAGGTCCACAAAAATGGCTCCAGTGAGGCTGCCTTGGTCAGTGCTTGCCTGATCATAAAGTGACCACAGCGAGGCGTGTGGACGTGCTATGCCCTTTCCTGTAGCCATGCTGGGCAGGAGAGAGGATGTTGTAGTCCTGGATGTATTGGGAGAGCTGGGAGGCAATGGCTTTCTCGAGGAGTTTACTTGTGGCGGACAGAATGGCAATGGGACGGTAGTTGCCAGGATCGTTGGGGTTTCCTTGTTTGAAGACAGGAACAACCTTGGCCACTTTCCACAGGTCGGGAATGATCCCCATGTGTATAGAGGTATTGAATAAGTGCGAGATGGGCCTGGCAAGGAGGTGGGCCCCCAGTCTGAGTAGTTTTGGTTCGAGGCAGTCGTGCCCCGCGCCAGTGTGGGGGGAGAGGCCCAAAAGAAGCATTTGGGTCTCTTAGGAGACATGTCTCAGTTGGAAGAGGGGCCGAGGAGGAGACCGGGAGGGGGACCACGGGGGTAGACAGGAGGGACTGGGGAGGGAGGGGCAGTTCTGAAAACAGGGAGTTGAAGGTGTTTGCAATGGTGTGCGGGTTATTGCAGCTGACTCCACTGACTAGTAGGTCAGAGACCTGTGCCTTAGCAGACCCCCCAATAGTGTTTTTAATGTTTTGCCAGAAACTCCTCGGGTTGCTGCTGGAGGAGAGTAAGGCTGCTTTACAGAACTCGCTTTTTGCAGAGCGGATGGCTCTTTTGCAGGAGTTTCTGAGGTGCCTGTATATCATCAGATCATGATTATTTTGGGAGGCCTTGTAGGTCACCCAACACTTGTCCCTGGCCTTCAAGAGGGAGAATAGGCCCCCATTTAGCCATTTGGTGACGGTGCCCCGAACCCTTCTCCTAGTGATGGGGGCATGTTTGTTCTGAAGGGGGATAAGCTTTGCGAGGAATAGATCCAAGGCCCGCGAGGGGTCATTGGCGGTAGTGACCTCTGTCCAGTCAATAGCATGGAGGTCGGACAGAAAGTCATGGGTATTAAATTTGGAGTAGTCTCTCAGTTCAATCAATTTGCTAGGGACTTTTGGATTAGAGATGCCCCAGACACAGTAGGTTGGGAGTGGTCAGAGATGGCATCCGGGAGGTGCCAGAGGACGTGATATTGGCAGGCGGTTGGACAGAATCCAGTCAATAAGGGATCCTGAGTTCCAATGGCGCAGTCGCTGTGGAAATCAATGTTGGACAGATTAAGAAAATTATTGTGACACTGTTCATGAGCAGAGGTCACAAAATGCCTATATTAAAATTTGGTGAAATAATTCCACAAAATGACTGTATTACGAGCATCCATTGTGCGTTTCCCACATACGCTTGTAAGTTTGAGAATTATTTTATATTTTCTCTCAGATTTTCAACATTGCCATCTCTTCACACCTCCCTATGAATGGTACAGCTGTCATTTTTCACATCCTGTCCGAACTGTTTTTACGCACATCTGGCGCAGAATGGGAGGCAGCATAGCACAGTGGTTTAAGGCTCTGATTTGCAAATATATGGAGACCTGGGTTTGAATCCCACAGCCTCACTTGCATACTGTGTGACCCTGAGTAAGTCACTTAACTTCCCTGTGCTCCCAGGTTGCACCTGAAAACAAGCTTTCAGCTTAGAGTGCCACTCCTGATAAACAATTGGAAAAAGAATAAAAAATGGTGTGGTCGCTGTGGGAAATCAACGTTCAGGACAAATTAACAAAATCACAGTGCCACTGTTCATGAGCAGAGGTCCCAAATGCTTTCATGAGGTGGGGGTCACAAAAAGGCCATGTTGAAAATATGTAGTGCTAATACCAGCAAGCGCCTGGAGTGTTAGGGTTTCTAACTATAACGTCCCACCCTGTACAGACTGACAGGCATCAGGGGTGTGCCTTTGGATTGCTGGCTGTATTGCTCACGTCATTCACCCCCACCCCACCCTGCAGCCAGTGATAGGCATCGAGGTGTGCCTTGGGCTCTTCAGCCCCAGAGTTCACCCCATTCTCCTATACTGCACCCATTTCAGCATATGTCCTTAAGAAATGGGGTGACTATAAAGCCGAACACCCCAAGGCACACCAAACACTTGTCGGTGTCTGCGAGGATAGAGTGAGGTGAAATGGCATGAGCAAGTATGGGCGACGACTCCAAAGGGCATGCCCTAATGCCTGTCCATCTCTGCAGAGTGGAGGTGGGGTTAGTGTGAGTTCAGTACTTCACTGACATTCCTGTCTGCATCTGTCTAACTCATGCACTTCTAATGCTATACGGCAAGTAAACATCGGCATTGACAAATGCTTGTTGGTATTCACTTTTACTTTTGAAGACTTTAGAGACTTTCCATGGTGCATTAGTTTCTTATTTTTAAGCTGAAAATAAATACCGAGAGTGAAGTGCCAACATAGTGGTTTCCTATCACTAATTATGATTAGGTTATGTAACTTGACTGTGTACAATATGTCTTGTAGGTCTTCATAATTCCTTTATACTGTCGTTCTAGCTGCTGCTGTTGTAATCCATCTTTATGGCTCAGACTGTGTGGTCCCTAGAACCAGTGTACCTACCCGGTGAACAAAAAATTCCCCCCCCCCCGAATCAGCATCATGAAGGCATGGTTAGTTCAGCTGCCTGAGCCTCCGTTTTATAACTCTCAGAGACAGCACTAAAAGGAGGGCTCTCAGCTGCAATTGTAAGTCCTCTACTGGTCTAAACATTTAAAAACCTGGCAGTGTACTTAGTTTGGCTGACAGCCGGTTGACAGTAGCCATTGGCCTAAATAAATGGTACTAGTGCACAAGCTCATTAAGAAAGCCACCCTTAAGAGGGCCAGTTGGCATGAAGGGCTAAGGCATTGAGCATTATGTCCTGCCACATCGTGACCCATGTTCAGGAATGAGCATAGGTTGTTGGGGGTCAGCGGGGTGGAAGAGGATAGAGCATCCCAGGGACTGTTCTCCTCTCCCAGGGTGGGGTGACCAACTGTCTTGGGCCATGACTGCCACTGGGTGGAAGTCCGCTGGTAGTGCTAACTTGAGAGACTTGAAGGGTGGGGCTGCGGTTGTGCAGCCAGTGCGCACCTCCATGCATATGTAACCCCCCTACTAATGGGGGTTCCTAGAGCTTGCCTAAATGCTCCATGCCTGACTGGTGTTCAGCGGAGGCCATTTCTGTGGGCGTGGTGAGTGCTTTTAAAAGGCCTCAGTGCTGTCTTCTTTGAGAGCTGCCTGCTTGCAGGTTTTAAGCGGTACCAATAGAGGGACTGGGGTTTCCTGCTTGAGTCCCGCTCTGGACTGCTGTTTGATCGCTCCGTTTCTGTGGTCACTAGGGCTGCTGAGAGCCTATCTAACAGATGTGGTTGTCCCCTTAAAAACATGTATAGTGTTGGTTAAATTGCAGTTTGTCTAACCTGTCTTTATTGCAGCTGTGACTTTGTGTTGTGCCCCTCCATATTGGACCCAGACTGTGTGAAAGGGGGTCCAATAGTAGCTAAGGGGCACTGGAAATGGGGTGGAGGTGACCAATCAGGACTCTGGCTGGAGCCAGATGACCAATGGGGACACCGCTTGTAGTTCTTGGAAGTGGCATTATGGGCCATGGCGCCTTTTCGCACCACTGAGGGCCAGACTAAGTGACTGGCATGTGTAATCAGCCAATGGAATCGGGTAGCGCCCGAGCTGTGAGGATTGCCCCATGCTATTAGGGGCAGATGCATTTTGATTGTGAAGGAGTAGGGAGCTCTGAGCTCCTGCGCCATGGAGTGTTCGCGCGGGAAGCGTGTGAAAGGCCTGAGGTGGCCGTTTGCATTGCCAGTGTTCCAGGGATAAAATCCGTAGACTTGTGGTCAGAGGAGGCTGTGTACAAGCATAGCTACCTACCAGGCTACACCTGAAGAGGACTGGAGAATCTGCTGAATCGCCTTTCGGTCTGTCAGGACAGTGAAAGCTGCAGTGAAAACGCCCGTGTGGCAGTGAGTTCAGTCTTATCTTGAAAGCAGCTGCCTGGTATGGTACTCCTCTGTTTTTTTCCATATAAATGTGTGAGGAGGCCTTGAAGCTCAGGCTCAGCCCCGTGAGTGTGAAAGCGTGGTCCTCTGCTGGAGTTGTGAGTACTGAATCAGGGTAGCTCCCTGCTAAAGGTTACAAACAAAGCCTAAATCGTTTGTTGTATTGCTGACAGCACTAATTGAGCTTTCTGGCACCATCTGATCTGCTCAGGGATTAACTGTTCGCGTGTGTCAGAGCCCCAACCTGCATCGAGGAACTAGCGTTTAGGGCTTGGGTACCCATAGACAGTACTTACAGGGCCTGTGCACAGAGCCATAGGTAAATTTATATATACTGTAGTGGTAAGCCAATTAACCTGATTCCCCCCGGTCCTTGTTATCTCCCCTTAAATAAATCATATTGCTTGTTTTGCAAAAGTACACTGGCTGGTTTGTGTATTAATGGTAAAATACTGCACAGTGAATGAAGTGTAACTGTACCTTACTTTCCAGTGTGTCCCCGGAGTGAGCTGACTGGTTCGAGGCAGGCGTAAGTGTAAGTGGTAGAGACACTGAAATTAACTACGTGGGCCACTAGTGGGAAGAAGGGGTTGCAGCAACCCAGAGGGCTGCACCGAGTCAACTACTTACAGTTTCAACCCCGACCTCTGGGTGGAGGCACCCGCCAACGGATCTGAGTCTCTTCACCCTGCCACAGTTAGGGCAGGTGGGGTAGTAGCCCTTAGGATAGCGCCCCCTGAGGGTTACAAATTGGAGGCACCGCTGGGATTAGCGTCCCCTAGTGGCCAAGTGGGTGAAGTGCATAAAAATGAAAAAGCTGACGGGGGAACTGGAAGGGGATATTATGGCAAAAATTAAGTTGGACCCTATTAAGACAATGGTACACAAACTGATGGGGTGGGGCGAAGCCGAAGAGCTGGACTCCCAGAGAATTGTGTTACTATTAGAGCGATGCCTCTGGGAACACCGACAGCTGACATTATTTCTACAGCAGAGCGTGTTAAATGTTTGGGCAGAGTGGAGGTGAAGGCGTGATGGCTGACCTGCTCAATCAGACCCTTCAGGTGCTACTTTTGTGTAGTGTGGCCATCGACCTCAGAGAGGTGCCTCCAGTGATTTACCGGAGGAGTGCCCACAGGGTGGATGCTTGTTCACATTCGAGTGGGTCAGTCACTCCTGGGGTGTCCCCCCAGACTAACAGTTTCAAAGATAAACTGCTTAAATTGCTGGCTGTGGAGGGGAGGACTACCTAGGAGTTGCTGCAAGCATTGGACCTCTCTAGTGACTCCACCCCCCAGGTCTCCCCAGGTACCTCTCCCTGTCCCCCCAAGAGTTCTATTTTGGCTCCACTGCCCCTAGTGGTTCCCCCTATACAGCTCGATTCTTACTGTAGGCTGAAACTTTTTCTGGCACAGTGCGGTGCCTTCAGGGAGGATGACTTGGAGGCGTGGATGGACTCACACCCCCTTAGTTCAGGAGTGGCAATGCTCTGAGGGGAGAAAGAAAGCAATTGATGGAGTCTGTGGGGCCCCGCCTTAGAAGCCATTAGGTTCTTGCGGGCCACTAACCCGGAAGCCACCGCAGCAGAGTATCTTTCTGCTTTGGAGGGAGTGTTCGGGAGTACAGAGACTGGGGAAGACTTATTATGGAAATTCAAGTCTGCCAAGCAATGGAGAAATGAGAAGCTGTCCGCCTTTGTTACTAGGGTGGAGCGGGCCTTGCAAAGGCCTATCAAAAGGGGGGGATCACAGCCACGGCCTTGAACCAGGTCAGGTTGGAACATGTTTTGAAGTCTGCTAGATTTTCTAGTGTGATACTGCTAAAACTTAAGTTACATGACATCTGTCCAATACCGAGAGCGGAACGGACAGTGCAAGTCGCCGTGCACGCAGGGCAGAGCGAGGGAGACAGCGCGAGCAGCAACGTGAGACAGCAAGCAAGCTGAAGAGGGGAGATGGGGTAATCTGATTGCACGTGAGGCAGCGACAGGCGACACAACCCCTTCGTCCATTCCATTTGGGCCCGCCCCGCCATCGCACCGGACCAGCGCCGTCCGCCTCCGCCCTCACTTACCGCCGGGCGGCAACGTGACACCAGCACCGTGGTGGCACGGCCCCAACTCCATGGGGGAAGACAACAGTTGGCTCCAGTCAAACCCAAAGACACAGAGACGGCTAACCGGAAAAATTGGAAACTTGTGAAGCGGACCACCCTGTCTTCGTTGGGGTATGCTGTACCTGTAAGGCTGGACACTACTGCAGTGTTTTTGAGGGTGCACGAAAGATACGGAGGATCCTGCGGTGCGCGACGGGGCTGCCGATCTGGCCCTCCACCACCCCCACTCCCCGAGAACGATCCCGCCTACTACTGAGACGGTAACTCTGCCCCTGAACCAGAGAGGAGCGATCGATCGAGCGACTCTCCTTGCAGCGTTGTTTCACGGGACTTTCAGCCCATTTGTACCTGGACAGTGGTGCCTCCTACCTTGACTGCTGAGTCCGAGCTCCTCTCGCCTGCACTCCTTGCCTGCTGCTGTGGAGCACGGGTCCTGACATACATGTGAGACTGTTTATTTTACTGCATGTTTCACCTGCCCTTGCACTGCTTGTAGCAAATCTAGAGAGTTACCTTAAGAGGAAACTGTTTTGTCTGCCTGTTTTCCCTGTTCTAGCTCTAATCCTGGGTACCTTAAGAGGTATTTAACTGTATGATATTAAGATAAGAACCCAGGCGGTTACCTTTAGAGGCACTTGGCATATGCAGGCAATAAGCCAGTAACTTGATTTAATTTACCTTAACTTGCCCTTTTGGGCAACTGTGACCACTACTGCACATGTTGCCGCCATCTTGTCAGGGGATCCGATGGTACTACCTGTCTGCCTCAGCAGCCATCTAAAAGCCCAATCAGTCCTCTGAGCCTCCATAGTACCTGTTTTCTTTTCTTTTTTTTTAGTTTTGGGAATTAAATAGTCACACTATGTGTGTTAATCTGGGTCAAATTGTCATACTGCTCTTGCTGCATTTGCTTAGCTTGGTCTTGGAATACCTGGCCCATAGTAGGCGCTTTTAAACTGTGATATGTCAATTTTGTTTTTACCCTCTAGCTGCCGCTTAGTTAGCACAGATATCAACTATCTAGAGAGACTGTGTAGCAATCAGACAGCATTAGCAAACTGCCTGTACTACCTTGGTGTTCCCCTGACCTGCTGCTCTCCCGTACCCCACCTAAATTACTCCCTTACACCTACCCTCCCCATTCCCTGCTGCATATAAGGCTCATGTACTCTTTCCTTTCCTTATCCCCTCAGGGTGCCACAGAAGATCACGGAGGATCCTGCGGTCTTGTGACAGGACTGCCGATCTGGCCTCCACCACCCCACCCCCGAGAATAGTCCACTTCGACTACTGAAAGGTAACTCTGCCCCTGAACCAGAGAGGCGCTGATCGTAGTGACTCTCCTTGCAGTGTTGTTTTACGGGACTTTAAGCCCATTTGTACCCTGGACAGTGGTGCCTCCTACCTTGACTGCTGAGTCAAGCTCCTCTCGCCTGCACTCCTTGCCTGCTGCTGTGCGGAGCACCGGCCCCGCCGGCTGTGCCGGCTGCCCCACCACCCCCGCCACCACCCTTGGTCGTCACTCGTTGATATAGTGGAGGTCACGTGCTGCTGAATAACCTATCAGCCCACTTCTCCATAAGCAGGCTATATTACACATCCACTAGGGGCGTTTTATCCCTTCTTGCTTAACTTCTCTCCCATATCCCAACAGATCACTAAGCTGCATGCTCCTTTTATACCACTAGGGGCTTCTTCCACAAAGGGGCTTTTCTGCCTTCCTAAATCACTGCACTGCCAGCTCAGTGCCACCTGCAGCCTCCCCTATGTACCACGTGTTTACCCATGGTCCACTAGCTCTAGCTGAGTCTACCTCTCGATCTCGCCCCTCCACAGCCCTCCTCGACCTGGCGCTCTAATGGGTCCCCGTCCCTGAGTAGGCTGCACACTTCTGGAGACATGGCTCCCTCACTCAGGCTGGTCCCACGGCCAGCAGACTGGAGTCCTCTGGCACCTCAGTCTCCTTCAGTCCTCCACCTGCCTGGGGGATGGCCAAGGGCTAAGATAGCCCACTTAAACATTCGCAGCCTCCTACAAAATCATGTGGAACTAACTGCCTGGACTGCCTTCTCACGAGCCTGACATCCTGTGCATCACAGAAACGTGGCTCAAACCTCATACCCCTGACTCTGCCTGCTCCCCTCCCAGGCTATGGCATGGTCCACCTTGACAGGGCGGCAATAAAAGGCGGGGTGTACTCATTTACCATAAGGTCCACTTAAACATCACCACTGTACCGCACCAAACCCTGGACCCTCCACCCTGCTGAGTTTCTCCACACTGCTTCTACTTGGTAACACCAAGAAGTTGCATAGTGTGTGCATACAATCCTCCCAGGGGTCTACCGGACTCAGCACGCTCTAGAGCAACTCCGGGATAAAGTGGGCTCAAGCGAGCTCCTCGTCCTTGGTGACCTAAACCTTAATTGGCTGGGGCCCAGTGCCAAATTGTTTGAGCCCATGCTCTCAGGCCTCTCCCTCAGTCAGGTTATCATGGAACCCACCAGGCTCTCCTATCGCGGTGACAAGGGGACGCTCATTGACTGGGTCCTGAGCAACCGACCTGACAAAATCATCAACTCGGGGCTCCTTCCTGACTCTGTCTCTGACCACTCGCCGATCTACTGCCTTTGGGGCTCAAACCCGGCCAAAGCTCCCTGCAGAGTGATACAAATGAGGGACTACTCGAAACTAATAGTCCCAAACTACCTGGAAGACCTTCAGCGAGCTGATTGGTCCCACGTCATAACAGCGGGACCCGTTGAACCCTCGACCTGTTCATTGCGGCATTTGCCCCCTTCAAAATAGGCATGCTCCCTTTCTAAGAGGAGGGTCAGGGGCTCGGTCACAAATGGCTTCACAGTGAGCCCTCTCACTTATGAAGCAGCAAGACAAGTCCTGGGCTAAATACAGGGCATCCATAACCAGAAAGACCTCCAGGAGTACCAACAGCTAGGAACTCCTGCAAGCAGACCATCACGAGCAGCGAAAAGTGAGTACTGTAGTGCAGCACTGGTTGCTGCTGCAAATGACCTGTAGCGTTTCTGGAAGAAAGTAAAAATCTAGTCGGTGGTTCTACCAAGTACAAGTCACCGACATGAACATTGGTAAGGCCAACTGCAATAACCCCCATACCATTGCCTCTGCATTTAACGCCTCTTCACTGACCTGCGCTGCCACCCCTCACAGTCCTCTGCCCCAGCTCACTCTTACGGGTCCCCACCCTCTCACCCACCTTTCTACCTCAAAAAGATCACTGTGGGTGAGACCCAGGCTCTCCTTGCTGGTCTTTCTCACCACACAGGAGCGGGTCAGGACGGCCTGGAACCAAGACTACTCAGCCTGGGTGCCCCCTTCATCGCCCGTCCCCTTGCCCACATATTCAACGCATCGCTTATCTCAGGGGTCATCTCCGACATATGGAAAGTTGCCAGGGTTGTCCCAGTTTTAAAAAGTGGTGACCCTAAGGATATAAACAACTATCGCCCTATCGCAATACTATCGACTGCCTGCAAACTGTTGGAAAAAGCCGTTGCATCACAAATATCCCACTACCTACAGAGATATGGTGTCCTCTCCTCATCTCAACATGGCTTCCGTAGAGGCCACAGCACCTCAACGGCACTTGCTGAGGTCACCACTAGGATCAGGACTGCAATAGATCAGGGCAAGCTGATGGGGCTATATTTGTTGACCTATCAAAACCTTTGACGGGTGGACCATCCCTCCTCCTCTCACACTTCAGACCTTGGCTTCTCCCCTCCTTTCCCTTGACTGGTTCTCGAACTACCTGGGGCAGGAAGCAACTAACCTGTTTCAATCGGACCCTCTCACCCCTCTTACCCATGAACAGTGGGGTACCACAAGATCTGTCCTTGGACCTATCCTGTTCTCCATGTTCATCAATGAGTTACCCTCGGTTGCCACAAAGGACCTAACCCTGTATGCTGATGACCTGGTCATCCTGGCAGTGCCCTGATGCGCCAGCATCAATAACCAGCTCAGCTCGGACTTCTTGCGTATCAGAGCATGGCTGGATGGTCATAAACTCACAGTCAACTTGAAGAAAACCCAGGCCATGCTATTTGGCTCGCGGCCAAAATCTCCGCCTGCACCGCCACCTTGAATCCATGGGACCAGCAACTCCCTCTTGCTGACAGTCAACTCAGCTAAGTACCTGGGGTCACCTCGACCCTCTCCTTGACCTCTCTGGACATGTTAGAAACATGTAATGCTACTAATGGCAAACTCAGCCTAGCTTATAGGGCAAAAGACTGCTGTACCCCGCCGCCAGGTTGGCTATAGCCAAGGATATTACTTCCCACCCTCCTCATATGGTCTTGTTGCCTTTGCAGCCATCCATCCTCAAGCCTCGCTAAGTGGGACACCACGTACAACAATATCTGCCGCTTTGCCCTCTCGGCCCCCATCTCACACACCGATTGTACACTCTACTCGCGACTGGAATGGCTCCCCCCTGAAAAACATCGGACCTATATCATGGGAAACTTCATTGACAACATAATTCGTACAGCCACTCCTGCCTCTCTTGCCCTCCCCCTTAAACATGCCTCCCCCGTCTACCACCTCAGGTCTTGCGTGTCCCAGACCCGCCTGGTCCCCAAGACCCGTACCCTCTCAGGTGATCGGGCGTTCACCACCCATGCCCCCAAGCTGTGGAACTCCCTTCCACTACAAGTTTGTGCATCCCCCTCCCATTCCACCTTCAATACCTCCCTCTGGAACTTCCTGAAACCTGCTGCGCCCTGCCTGTGTGCTACTTAACGCCCAGTCTGACAGTCCTCCCTCCCACAATGGTACCCCAGCTAGGCTCTTTCTGCACCGCCACCTTGGTGAGGCACCTTACCTGAGGTTATGCTATGTATTGTCTATTATCAACCTGGGGGTCCTATACCTTTGCTGTTTGCTGCCCCTAGGCCTGTATGTACCCTATGATATATGACCCACTAGTGTCGCATATATGCTTATCTCTATACTATGTACTACTGCTTTAATAACCATTGTTGTTTCACTCCTGTGTTGGAGCATGCCACTCCAGGTTTGTACTGTGACTATGTATTTCTCTCATGTATACCTTGTAACTATGTATTTCTCTCATGTATACCTTGTAACTATGTATTTCTATCATGTATACCTTGTAACTCTCCTGGGTCACACCTGAAAATAGGCACCAGCTGTCTAGTGTGCTTACCCGGTTACCAAAAGCAAATAAATAAATGATAGACGGGCTGCCCCGCCTGCATACTGTCAATTGATGAGGGAGATTAGAGAAGTAGAGACTGATGAGGAGGGGTGGGAACCCTATGTGGGAGCTGTGAACCCAAGCCGAACCCCTGAGTCTAGTGCACCCGAGGAGACCCACCTTTCAGGGAGGCCTGATGCGTTCCCAGAATTTCAGGGTGATGTGGGGGTGCGTGCCATTTCCTCTGACCCCCAAGTAGAGAGCGAGTTGAGGGCTGAGGTTAGAAACTTACGAGAATTGGTAAGGGATTTGAGGTGGTCCATTACCCACCCTGTTAGGTCTGGGGAACCTGAGTCATTTAGAAACCAATGTTCTAGCCTTGGGGAACCCCCTCACCTCCCAGAGGGCCCCCAGCAGACAAAGTACTCCCCTCCCAATAGAAACCCCCGGAACCCCAAGTTTTGTTACCATTGTGGGGAGGATGGACACTTTCAGCCTGAGTGCCAGCTGCCGGAGAATTTAAGGAAAGTCAACAGCAGACTGATCACTTGGCATCGCAGGGCCCATGTTTGACCCCCCAGGAAGGGCTTTGTGACCCGAGCCAACGCCTCAGCCACTGCCGACACTGTGTCTCCGGAATGGTCTGATGTGGTCGGGCCCTCGATGGAGGCCCCGGTGCGAGTAAATGGGATTCCCACCCGAGCTGTGTTAGATAGTGGCTCTCAGGTAACCATCATGTTTCAGGACTGGTATCAAACACACCTACCTGAGGTGCCACTACAACCCTTGGATGGTCTACATGTATGGGGGCTGAGTGACAAGGCCTATCCGTATTTAGGGTATATCCGGATCTGGTTGTCATTCCCTACTTCTGTGTCTGGCGTGGATGAACAGGTGGAGACCTTGGTTTTAGTCTGTCCCCCCACCATACTGTACGATGGAGTGCCCCTGTTGATCAGGACAAATGCTCATATGTTTGGTTGGTTGGCCCAGTTGTGTTCAGAGAAGCAAGTGGTTAGGCCTGGAAGGGCCCTACGAATACCCGCTTTGATCCAAAAAGCATATGAGACTCCGAGGAGGGTTAGCCAGGAGGAACCTGAAGGTCCGATGGGTGTAGTATGGAAAAAGGATCCAGCACCATTGGTACTTGCCCCAAATACCCAGTGTGTCCTGCAAGGGGAAGTCCGAATTAGAAAAGATGTTAAGAATAAGCTATTGATGTTGGATGCCCCCGGGGAGGGAAGGTTGTCTGAGGGACTGCTGGTTAAGCCCAGTATTTTACCTGCTAGGCCCATGCTTCGCCAGGAGGGTGATGGTTCAAGTTCATAATGTGTCTGATAAGGAGATTCGAGTAAATAGAGGTTGCACCCTAGCAAGTGTACATTGTGTTGATACTGCAGTGCTGCCCAACAGCAAGAGCCGAAGAAGGGTGACCAAGTAACTCCGACTTGTTTGATTTCGGGGACTCTCCGTTGCCTGCTGAATGGAAAGTGAGGGTCAGTGAGAAGCTTGCCAAGAGAGATCAGGTATTTTCCCAAAAAGAATGGGACATGGGATGTGTGCAAGGGGCTGAGCACCACATCCAGCTGCACGATGAAAGGCCTTTTCAAGAGAGACCTTGGCGCCTGGCCCCTGCTGACATCGATGATGTGAGGCGGCATTTGCAAGAGATGCTGGCTGCTGGTGTGATACAAGAATCCAGAAGCCCCTATGCTTCCCCCATTGTGGTAGTGAGGAAGAAGAATGGGGCAGTTTGGATGTGTGTAGATTACCGTACCTCAGATCGGTGGACCGTCCCGGATCAATATACCATGCCACATATACAGGATGCTTTGTATTGTCTAAATGGCAGTCAGTGGTTCTCTGTGTTGGACCTCCGCAGTGGGTACTATCAGATCCCCATGGCTCCAGAGGACAGAGAGAAGACTGCATTCATTTGCCCCCTGGGTTTCTATGAGTTTATCCGGATGCCTCAAGGGATTTTAGGTGCCCCAGCTACTTTTCAGCGCCTGATGGAACGTGCTGTGGGGGACATGAATTTACCCGAGTGTTTGGTCTACTTGGATGATGTCATAGTGTTTGGCAGTTCGATTGAAAGAACATGAACGTCGGTTGTTCAAGGTCCTGGATTGACTGGAGGTTTTCGGTCTCAAGCTATCTATAGACAAGTGTCAGTTCTTTCAAACTTCTGTGAAGTATGTGGGCCACATAGTATCCACCGAAGGCATAGAGACTGACCCCAGCAAAGTGGAGGCTTTGACTACTTGGCCTCAGCCAAAGAATTTGAAAGAGCTGCAACGGTTCCTGGGGTTTTGCGGATATTATAGACAGTTTGTCAAAGACTATTCTCGAGTGATCCGCCCCCTCCTCAGTCTTACTCAGGGGTACCCTCCCACCCACAAAAGGTATAAGAAAGTGGTGCACTCTGAGGCAGAGAAGAAGTATTTTCATCTGAATGATGTGTTTGGAGACCGCTGGACTACTGAGTGTGAGGAAGCTTTCTACGACATCATCTATCAACTTACCCATGCCCCAGTGCTGGCCTATGCTGACCTGGCCAAGCCATATGTTCTTCATACTGATGCCAGTCTACAAGGATTGGGGGCTGTGTTATATCAGGAGCACTCAAACGGTCTAAGACCTGTAGCTTTTGCCAGCAGAAGTCTGACTCCTTCAGAAAAAAACTATCCCGTGCACAAACTAGAGTTCCTGGCCCTGAAGTGGGCCATTGTTGATCAATTTCATGACTATTTGTATGGTACCAAGATACTGGTAAAGACTGATAACAATCCTCTGACTTATGTGCAGACCTCAGCCAAGTTAGATGCCACTGGCCATAGGTGGCTCTCTGCGCTGGCCACCTACGACTATGCTGTTGAGTACAGAGCAGGTCTCAACCATATAGATGTGGATGCTCTCTCTAGGCGGCCTGTGCCCCAACCCAACTGGGTCAGATTGTCAGAACCTGACATAAGAGCCCTTTGCCAAAAATTTGACAAGGAGGAACAGGTGTCTCCTGATGTTGTGGATTGCATGGTGGACTGCTTGGGGCCATCTGAGAACTGCATACCTGCTGCTTATTGTCATTTTTATGCACTAGTGCACTGCCCCAATTCAACAATGATAGTCTCCAATGGGCTTAATCCGGGACCCCACGATAAAAGCTGCTTTGGAGGCTTTGCAGGCAGGGAGGCGATGTCAAACTCGTTCCACTGACCTGAGGACTGCCTTGTTATACAAAGAAGGTTCAAAGTTGAAGCTGATTAACCAACTACTATACAGGGAGACTGTGGACAAACAGGGCTGGGTAGACAAACAACAACTGGTGCTGCCCACTGCTTTTAGAGAACTGGTGTTGAGGTCCCTGCACAATCACATGGGGCACCTCAGCATAGACCGAACCCTTGACTTAGTGCGGTCCCGATTTTATTGACCCAAGATGGGTGCTGATGTGGAGCAGTATATCAAGACTTGTAGCCGATGTTTACAAAGGAAGACCCTGCCCTAGAGGGCCACTCCCCTGGTCAATATCACTACTGGTGCCCATATGGAACGGGTCTGCATTGATTTCCTGAGTCTAGAGCCAGATCTGAAAAACAACAGCAACATATTGGTAGTCACTGATCATTTTACTCGGTATGCACAGGCTTTGCCTACTAAAGATAAAAAAGCAACCACGGTGGCTAAAGTACTTGTGGAAAATTTCTTTGTTCACTATGGCGCACCTCAACGAATTCATTCCGACCAGGGTAGAGATTTTGAGAGCCGTCTAATCAAACAAATGCTATCCTTATGGGGAGTGTGAAAGTCAAGAACCACCCCATATCACCCCAAGGGGGATCCCCAACCTGAAAGGTTTAACCGCACATGGCTTGATATGTTGGGCACACTGCAACCTAAAGATAAGCCTAGATGGAGCCAGCAGATTAGCACCCTGGTACATGCTTATAACTGCACCAGAAGTGATGCCACTGGATTTTCCCTGTACAGACTGATGTTTGGGAGAGAGGCTAGACTGCCAGTGAATGTGTGTTTCGGGGTTTCTCCTAATGGAGTTCAAGCAGACAACCATCTACAGTATGTGCAAAAGTTAAAGGCCCAGCTAAATCATGCGTACCAACTAGCTCAAACCATGGCTGCCAAAAGAAATCTGGCCAACAAAGAAAGGTACGATAAAAAAGTGAAAGCCCTGGAACTGAGAGAAGGGGATAGGGTGCTATTGAGAAATTTGGGACTGTATGGCAAACATAAGATTGCTGACAGATGACATCACCTCCCTCATATTGTCGTAGGAAAGCTGGCAGATTTACCTGTATACAAAGTGTGGCCTGAGAACAATTCAAGAGATGTGAAAACTATCCACAGAAATCATCTGCTGCCGATCGGGCAGATGTTAATTCAAGGTGAACCTCCCAATGCTCTCCCCTCTGGGACTATGACTAGGTCTGCTGCCAAGAAAAGACCCGGACCACTTGATTCTTCAGCAAGTGAAATTAGAGGGCCTTCTCCAAACCCCCCAGATAAAGATAATCATCAGTCTGTGTCTGAAGACAATGAGAATAATATTGAATACTATCCCTCTTATGAACTGAGTCAACTGTTTCGGGGCAATCCCCTAGTCAACTCTGGAGATGAAGTTGGGCTTTCTGGACTGTCTGAGCCCCCAACTTTGTCACTGGAACCAGTGCTCCCAGAAGATGAAGTGGGTGGCAACCAAGCTGAAGGGATGGGATCCTTAGATCTGGCTGAACTGTCTGGCCTGGCTGAACTATCTGACTTTTCAGAAGAAGAAAGTGATGTGGGGGAGCAAGCCAGTGATATGCCAGAACCTGAAGAATATTTTGAGTGTCCTGATGGTTCTTTACCTGCCCCCGAAATGTCCCCAGCTGAGCAAAGTAGTGTGGTTCTGAGATAGAGGGCCCTGTTCTCGAAGGCACTAGGGGCCCTGGGTCTCTGTCCCCTATGAAAGTTCCCCCTGCTAAGCTAAGTGAGGCTGAGATGGAGTCGGGGTCTGTAGCAGGGTTTCCCGAGACCCCTAGATGCTCTAGCTGAGAAGCACGGCCTGTAGTAAAGTTGAGTTATGAGTCTCTGGGTCAGCCTGTGGACCTGCCCTTAAATGTGGTCCATAAAGGGGTGTACGTGTCCCCGAGCTCCTTGCCTAAGCTAGCCTTGGGGGATAACTCCAGCCTGTTAGTATTGCCCTTCGAGTGTGGTACCCCTACTTTAGGTAGCCCACAAGTAGCTGATGGGGAGGGGTTCCCTCTTTCCAGGTGTCATGGGCAGGAAATAATGACCTGATTTAAAAAGGGAAAAGGTTGTGTGTGTGGGTAATATTGCATAAACCGTAGCAAACTGTGAATACAGTATCAATGCATGTAATCTAAAGTGTGACATAATGTTAATTAAGCTGTTTGCCTTAAAGTAATTTAAGGGTAACTACTTGACGCGGACACCAAGTTCTTTCCAGGCCAGGAAGGGTGTAACCCCCCCTACTAATGGGGGTTCCTAGAAACCTTTCCTGGAGCTTGCCTAAATGCTTCATGCCTGACTGGTGCTCGGCGTAAAGGCCGTTTCTGTGGGCATGGTGAGTGCTTTTAAAAGGCCTCTGGTGCTGTCTCTTTGAGAGCTGCCTACTCGCTGGTTTTAGCAGTGCCAATGGGGGACTGAGATTTCCCTACTCTAGTCCCGCTCTGGACTGCTGTTTGATCGCTCCATTTCTGTGGTCGCTAGGAGCACTGAGGGGGCCTATCTACAGATGTGGTTGTCCCCTTAAAAACATGTATAGTGTTGGTTAAATTGCAGTTTGTCTAACCTCTCTTTATTGCAGCTGGGACTTTGTGTTGTGACCCTCCATATTGGACCCGGACTGTGTGAAAGGGGGTCCAATAGTAGCTAAGGGGCACTGGAAATGGGGTGGAGGTGACCAACCAGGAATCAGGACTCTGGCTGGAGCCAGATGACCAATGGGGACACTGCTTGTAGTTCTTGGAAGTGGCATTATGGGCCATGGCGCCTTTTCGCACCACTGAGGGCCAGACTAAGTGACTGGCATGTGTAACCAGCCAATGAAATCGGGTAGCACCGAAACTGTGAGGATTGCCCAATGCTGTTAGGGGCAGATGCGTTGTGATTATGAAGGATTAGGGAACTCTGAGCTCCTCGCGATGGAGTGTTCAGAATCGATGTGAAAGGCCTGAAATGATTTGCATTATGGTGTTCCAGGGATAAAATCTGCAGGCTTGCAGTCAGAGGGCTGTGTACAAGCACAGCTACCTACCAGGCTACACCTGAAGAGGACTGGAGAATCTGCTGAATCACGCTCAGTCTGTCAGGACAGTGAAGCTGCAGTGAAACGCCCGTGTGGCAGTGAGTTCGGTCGGATCCTGAAAGCAGCTGCCTGGTATGGTACCCCTCTGTGTTTTTTCCATATAAGTGTGTGAGGAGGCCTTGAAGATCAGGCTCAGCCCTGTGAGTGTGAAAGCGTGGTCCTCTGCTGGAGTTGTGAGTACTGAATCAGGGTAGCTCCCTGCTAAAGATTACAACCAAAGCCTAAATCGTTTGTTGTATTGCTGACAGCACTAATTGAGCTTTCTGGCACCATCTGATCTGCTCAGGGATTAACTGTTCACATGTGTCAGGGCCCCAACCAGCTGCATCGAGGAACTAGCCATTAGGGCTTGGGTACCCATAGACAGTACTTACAGGGCCTGTGCACAGAGCCATAGGTAGATTTATATATACTGTAGTGGTAAGCCAATTAACCTGATTCCCCCCGGTCCTTGTTATCTCCCCTTAAATAAATCATATTGCTTGTTTTGCAAAAGTACACTGGCTAGTTTGTGTATTAATGGTGAAATACTGCACAGTGAATGTGGTGTAACTGTACCTTACTTTCCAGTGTGTCCCGGGTGAGCTGACTGGTTGAGGCAGGGGTAAGTGTAAGTGGTAGAGACACTGAAATTAACTGCGTGGGCCACTAGTGGGAAGAAGGGGGGTTGCAGCAACCCAGAGGGCTGCGACTGAGTCAACCACGACAGTTTCAACCCCGACCTCTGGGTGGAGGCACTCGCCAAAAGATCTGGGCCCCTCACCCTGCCACAGTTAGGGCAAGCAGGGGTAGTAGCCCTTAGGATAGTGCCCCTTGGGGCTTACACATAAGTAGTGGCACTGTAGCAGGGGCATGGGACATGGAAAATGGGTAGGATGGGCTATATATGAGGCCCTGCTCACCTCCCTGTGGCCCACACCACCACTTGGATCAGGGGGTATCTGGATTGTTGTTCAGAGAAGGATAGTCCTCTCCCTCCTGGCCCCACTGCATGGGGAAATCAACAGGGGGTTGAAGTGCCTCGGGTCTGAGAGAGGTGTGTGCCGGTCGCAAAAAATGGGGACAGGGCTGAAGAGATGCCTCGTGCCTGCCAACCCAAAAAGTAAGAAAAAGCTATCTTGAAAAAAAAAAAAAACAAGAAACCCAACCTTAGAATTTTTATTGATCAGTCAGACTGCTATATTAAAGGACTGCATGGAATAAGACACTGTTGTGACTGTTTATACTAAAATTCCTCCTTCAGGTGTCTTTTTAATCCCAATTCTTTAAAAAAGTCAATTTTAAGTTGTTTTTTTTATAAGTCATAAGCTACTTATGTAGCACGCCTTTGTCGTAATACCCTTACTAATCTATACAAGCCAAAGCCTGCTCCTCTGGTGCAAGCATCATCTCAGTATGAAGCCCTTACAACTGGGGGTTACTGTATTTATATGTTTGTATATACAGTTATCAGTTACATGTTGTTGGTGCAGTATTAGCCACTGCTTGGCAAAGAAATCACAAATTGTAGTGGGAAAGAAATAATGCAATCCGCTGGGAGTTGAACCCAGGCCACAGGAATACCATCCAAGTTCTGTACCACAGTACCATGTATACAGTTACCATGTGTCTTATGGCTATGAGTATGTTCCCAAGCTTCTTCATCTGATGGGGTGCTTGGAGAATATGCTCTTGGAAGGATTGGTACCTTAGAATAATTTAGACTGCTACCTAGCACTGCATGCTGTTGAAATTATGATTCAGCTCAGCACAAAAAACACAAATTTGACCAATACTTTCTAGTTGAAACCCCACATTTTATGATTGCTTACCTTCTCTAAAATTCATTGATATTGCTGGTTGTTTTATCTGCCTCTTTTCTCAATAGAAATTAAATGCATACTAATGGTGTAATTTAACTCAACTTTGTTTTGTTTCAAATCCTTTATCTACTCATATTGCATACTTACTGAACATTACGGACATATCCAAACAGCGCAGCAACTCTTGATGCAATAGTTTCCTCTCCCACCAGTGTGTCATGTGTGTTTATACTGTGCTGGGGTGTTCCACATGCAGGAAAGATGCAGGGGGAGCTGCTCAAGGACTGTAAACAAATACTTTCATTTTACTTTGAGGCAGTATAGCGCAGTGGTCTAAGGCTCTGAGCTGCAAATTTGGTGATATCCAGCAGACCAGACCTGGGTTTGAATCCCACAGCTTCCACTTGCATACTGTGTGACCCTGAGCAAGTCACTTAACCTCCTTGTGCTCCCAGGTCGCTCCTGTAAAAAAGCTTTCAGCTTAGTGTGCTATACCTGGTTAAACAACTAAAAAAAAAAACTTTCTTGTGCGGCAACATTGTGGACACTTTTAAAATGAAAAACAGAATGCAAATCAAACTACCAGCTACATCAGCAGTGTCTACAGAATGGGATCTGTGACAATTAGCCTAACGACGACTGCACTAGCAACACCTGGCACCTGAATACTGACAGAAATAACAGTAGAGTAGAGTATTAAAAGACTGTTTATTAAAAACACTTTTTCCTTTTTAGACAAAACTCTGTCTTTCTAAATGGCTAATTTGAATGCAGTTAAATTTAGATCACAGTCCCAGTTTTGTTGTTCTGATTCAGTACTACCAAAAAGAATGGCCAGGGTTTTCAAAGGCCCATTAAAATAATAGGAATGCTGGCTATGTCATGTACTATTAAGGAATGAACAGCTTTGCAAACGCATATCCCACAGCTTTAAGAATAATTCAGTTTGATCTCAACCACTGTGGCATAGTTATCAAAAATGTGTCTAACAGCTGTAGCCGATGTGGCATTTTTAGAAAGATGCAAATGTTGTCAGTGTATGCCAGCAGTTTGACTGGGGGACCAGGACATAAAGAATCAATACCTTGAATATTTAGACAAGACTGGATTGTACAGAGGACAGGCACAGTGGCAAAAATTTATAACAAAGGGCTGAGTGGACAGCTTTGCCATACCCCTAGTGGACAGTGTTGTTTTACCCCTGTATAAGTAGTAATACTTTCTCCTGCTCAGCCATTCACAAAGGGCAAAAGCTTCATCTGCCTAGACAGATTAACAATCCAACCCACAAACATTTTCAGCATACCATAATGTCTTAGAACAACTGATAAATACTCACGCACCACCCTGCTGTATGCTTTCTCCAGGTCTAACAATAGTAAGAAACCATTAATTACACATGCAGAACCTCTGTCCACCACTTCCCGTAGCATAGAAACATAGAATGCACTGGCAGAAAAGGAGCTCTTGGCCAACCCAGTCTGCCCAGATGGTGTCCGCCTACTTTGTCTCTGCAGACCCTAACTGGTAACTGGAAACTCTCCCTCCTCCCTGCCTATTTACTAATATTCCCCTATGTCTATCCCACACATGCTTGAAGCCCTCTACTGACTGTTTTCACTTCCACAACTTCCACTGGCAGTCTATTCCAGGTGTTCAGCACTGTTTCAGTGAAGTACTGTAGTACTTTCTCACATCTCTCCCAAACTCCCCCCCCCCCCAGCTTCATTGCATGTTTCTGGTTCTGGTGCTGTTCCTCATTTGAAAGAGACTCTCTATTGCACCCTGTTCACCTCTGTGAGATACTTGTAGGTCTCTATTATGTCCCCACTAGCTTTCCTCACATACAGGGTGGACATGTTGAGATTCTTCAGCCTCAGGGCTTTTGATGCAGCACCAGCACCGGTTTAGTTGCCCTCCTCTGAACAGCTGTCTATGTCCTCTCTGAGGTGCAGCATCCAGAACTGGAAATACCACACAAGGTGGGGTCTCACAAGTGAGTGATACAACACCACCTTCCTATACCTGCTGGAGATACCTCTACCTGTGCATCTCAGTATCCCACTTTGTCACACCGCCCTGCCACTTTAAGGTCATCAGATATGTTAACCCCAAGGTCCCTTCCCTGCGTTGGGACTGTCAGTACCTACCCTCCACCCTATACTCAGCTCATGGGTTCCTATGTCCTAGGTGCATGATTTTTGCAATTTCTGGCATTGAACCCCAACCGTCATACTCCTGACCACTCCTCTAGTTTCCCTACACATTCTCTCCACCCCCTTCTGAGTGCCCACTCAATTACAGATTTTGGTGTCATCTGCAAAAAGGCATATCTTTCCTTCCAGTGCTTCTGCAATGTCGCTTAGGAAGACATTGAAGAGGACCAGTCCCACTACTGAGCCCTGCAGCATCCTGCTGGTCACTCTCCCCACATTAAGTGAGTGTCATTAAACACCACCCTTTGTTGCTTATCAATTAACCATGGTGTTGCCTGTATATCCATGGCACTCCCATTCCTTACCATAGGGTTATATATGCCTGATAGGTTGCTGATGCACATGTGACCTAGGGTGATTACGTCTCTTCCACCAAGCCCCCTCTGGATCCCTGTAGTAGTCAGTTTCTTATGTGCATCTGTAATATGCTGCAGTTCTTCCCTTAGCTTCAGTGCAATGACAGAATTAAGGTATTTACAATATTTGATTACTTTGTCTGCACAGACAGTATTCTTGTACTTTAAAACTGCAGTTATGACTACCCAGAAAATGATTTGTGAAATATTGTCTGAAAACAACAGAGACTGCATCATATAGCATTGGTTTGATCTACCAATCCTTAGATAATACTTTAAGTATGTTTTGAGGAACAAGAATGAGCCAGTAGCTAATTTAAAAGGACTGCCAGCCTGACTTATCCCTTCCGAGCGAGGATATCTGGCTCAATCTGTCATGTGCAGAACCTGAATCAGCATCTGCACTGTGTAAGGCACAGCAGCTAGCAACTTGGATTGAAGTCTGTCAAAAATGATCACTTCCCTTAAGCAGCGGAGTGGCAGAATTTGGCTGATTAGCACATTGCCTCCCTTACGTAGCGGGGTGAAGGTGCACTGCGCCCACCCTCATCACCATCTATCCTTACTGCAGTTTGGAAAAAAAAAAATCAGAGAAATTAAGATTTTTTAAGGGTAGGATCCCAACCTGGCAGTTGTTCATGGAATGTCCGCGGCTTGTCTAAGATAGCCACATGGTCGGGGAAGCGCAATTAAAGATGGAGCCTCCCTTTTGTTCTGCCCTTCTCTTCCTTCTCCCCTCAGTCAAACAGCCGTTCATGCGGTGACATGCACACCCGTACATGCAACCCCTAGTGCATGCACAAAGGAGTTTATACTTGTGCATGCACAGTTCACCCGTGCCATCTTATGAGGGGCACAAAACAACCACAACAGAGTCACGCATGTGCAACTCACTCAATTTCGCTATCGTCATCTTAGGAAAGGCAACGGGCAGGCTTCGAGCACAGGGGACAAAAATGGTAGCCTCTGTCAGTATTATCAGTTCCCACTGCATACAACCCCTGGGGAAATAAACCCTATAAAGGCCATAATTAAAATGGTGGAATTAATTTGTGAACAGCCCATTTCAATTTAAAGGGCCAGTGTCCCAGGGTAAGTTCCCAGGATTAACTGCCTCATACAGGTCAAACCTTATAAAGGAAGCTCCTGAGGGCAAAACAGATTGAAAGGACAGGTTAGCGGGGAACAGATATAAAAAAATAATAATGGAAAAAAAAATAAATAAAATGAAAATAAAGCTAACTGTCCCCCATCCCCTTGCTGTCTTACAGATGTCAGCATCGAGGGAATGCCAGTTCTGTGAGGTACCTCTACTACCTCAACAGAAGGGGCCAGTTTGCCCCGCTTATGAACTAGATGGCCCAGACTGCCACATGGACACTAAGGACCCTAGCAGGGCAGGTACAAGCCTATCTAACACCTGGCACATTGACCCAGCCACAATCACCCTCCAAAAGACCACAGCAGCCATGATGGAGAGCCAATAGAATTTCATGATCCAGCTCCTGGAGTGCATGACCAATATGAGTAATCCCAGACCACTCCCTGAACTGACACCTACACCTGTGCCCACTACGCATACTGGGAGGGCCAAAGCACCCAGTCAAGCAAGAGCTCTAACACCACCACTTGAAGCGGGTGATGACCATGACACTTCACTGGATGGGGCTAACAATGAAGAAGGTGATGATGTGAACTCGCACCACAGTAGCAAGCATGATTCTGATCAAGAATCAGAAATAGTCGAAGCCCCAGTAACACCAGAGGTCTCCTCTGTAGCTTCAAAACTGTTCTCCGTCTAGAACATTATGGATCTTGTCCACTCTATCCACACCACACTGGGCTTTGAACAGCCACCACCACCACCACCACCAGAAAGCAAACTGGACCCATTGCTCCAGCCACCTCCAAAGATTGAAAACTTCTTTCCGGTATGCTCCACCTTAATGACATTATAACCAAGGAGTGGGAGGCAACAGACCCGGCCAGAAATCCAGAAAAGAGATCTCTGGATAGACTGTATCCCCTATAAGAGGACAGCCTAAAAACATGGTGCAATGCTCCAAAAATTGATCCAAAGATAGCAGAACTCAGTAAGAGGACAGTCCTTCTGGCAGAGGGTACTGCAGCGCTAAAGGACCCAGTGAACAAGAAGGTGGAGGAGTTCCTAAAGAAAATGCATGAGATGGCAGGGCAGTCAATTAGAACTGCCATGATTGCAGTCTAGACCACAAGGGCTCAGATCAGATGGCTTGAAGAAATTGGTAAAAGGCTCACAGCAAAGTCGCAAGAGGCAGAACTACTGGAGCATGCACTGCAAGCGGCCAAGTACCTAGGGGACATTTCCATCGATGTTCTTAAGATGAATGTCAGGACAGCGACTGTGGCAAACAGAGCAAAGTGAGCCTTATGGCTAAAATTGTGGGACACAGACAATGAATCCAAGGCACTGCTATTCAAGCTCCCCTTCAAGGGAGACCTAGTGTTTGGAGAGGGACTGCATGAATTCCTACGATGTTGAGGTCAGGGAAAGGAGACAGAAGGAGACAGGAACACAGGATACTTACTGTCCTACAGAGAACAATCCCAAACCTTTTGATCACATCTGGACAGGAGGTTCCACAGCTCCTTTCGAGACAAAAAGAACTCAACACAAGGCAGGTACAACTACCAAAATAAGGGAAACAGTTCCTACAGAGGCAGAGGAGCCCTCTCCAGAGAAAGGTTCACGGGCCAGAGAGGAAGGTCCACCAGGAGGTTCTCCCAATGACTACTACAAGACTTTAGCGATACAACAACCAGTCCCCCCACTGCCCACATCACACAACCCCCCAGTTGGGGGAAGGCTACAACAATTCAGCTCGGTCTGGGCGGCAACAACGTCAAACAGGTGGGTGAAGGAAGTGATAACTCAAGATTATGCAATAGATTTCTAGGAGACACCACAGAGACACAGGGTGGGAATATCACTGGTGGCAAAAAGAAGATGTTCAGCACAACAGATATGGAACATCTTAGATGTGTTCCTAGCAACAAATGCTATTCAAAGGGTGCCACAGGAGGAAACCGTCGGGGGAATCTACTCATTCTTCTTTTTGGTCCCAAAAAGGACAGGGGACTTGCACCCAATACTGGATCTCAAGTACATAAACAGGTTTATAATCACAAAAAGGTTCAAAATGGAAACAATAAGATCTAAACTTTAGTCAGTCAGGGCAGAAGATTTCCTCACCTCCATAGACCTAAAGAACACATATCTCCACATACCAATGTGCCCATCACACAGAAAGTACCTCAGATTCCAGATACTGGGTCAACAGTTCCAATACAAGACCCTTCCATTCGGGCTCGCATCAGCACCACACATATTTATAAAGGTATCGGTGGTACTAGCAGCAAAACTAAGAGAGGAGGGAGTACATATCATCCCCTACCTCGACGACTGGCTCGTCAAGACGAGATCCTACCAAGACACGCAGAACGCAACAAGACTGACACTAAAGGCACTGTGAGACCATGGCTGGGTAGCAAACATGGAAAAAAGCTGCCTAACACCGTCCCAACGTATAGAGCATCTCGGAGCGAGGATAGACACACAGGCAGGCCTACTCAGACCACCCGAAATGAGAATCAGCAACATCATAGGATTAACGAATCATCTGTTATGTACCACATCTCCAACCATGGCCCAAGTCTCACAGCTCCTGGGATGCATGTCCTCATGATAGACCTGATACTTTGGGCAATATGGCACATGCAGCCACTCCAGATGTTACTACTACAATACGGCTCACCAACCAAAGACAACATGCAACAGAAAATAAAGATGACAGAAAGGGTCAGAACATCACTACACTGGTGGACAAATACACAACACCTCTCCAAGGGCCAACCCCTAGAGAGATCTCACTATGCCACCATAGAAACAGACGCAAGTTTATGGGACTGGGGAGCATCCATGGGATACCAGTCAGCTCAGGGCCAATGGTCACCCAGCGAGAAGAAGATGCCAATCAATGTGCTGGAGATTAGAGCAGTGCACAATGCTTTGCTAGCATTTCAAACACAAATTGCATACAAGTCAATACTAATACGTTCAGACAACAAGGCAACAGTGGCATACATAACCAAGCAGGGGGATACCAAGAGTGTAGGACTCCCAACAAGAGATGAATTCCATCATGACATGGTCACAATGGAACCTCAAACACATAACAGCTCTACACCTTGCAGGCAAGCTGAACACAACAACAGACTGACTGAGCCGAGAACAGATAGATCTGGGGGGAATGGCAGCTCCGTCCGGACAGCTTCCATCAAATCTAGAGGAGATGGGGCAAAATAACCATGGATTTCATGGCAACCAGCAAGAACACACAGTCCGACAAGTTCTGTTCTAGGTTCAAGGAACCACAGTCATTGGGGGTGGATGCCCTATCAATGCCATGGACACATGACTATGCCTGTGTGTTTCCCCCACTGCCTCTGATAACACAAGTACTCTCGAAGCTGCGTCAGTCATGAAGGATCATAGTACTTATAGCACCTTGTTGGCCAAGAAGGGCATGGTTTACCATAATCATAACGATGGCAATGGACAGAATGACTCTACCAATAAGACCGGACGCACTAATACAAGGTCCGGTAACTCATCCAAACCCCGACAATCTAAGACTCATGGCTTGGCTCCTGAAAGGGAGAGACTGCTAAACTCAGGGTACCATGAACCCATCATAGATACCATGATTCAGTCACAGAGCGACACCAACACATCGACTTACCCTAGACAATGGAAAATATTTTCAACCTGGTGCTGCTCAAGGGGAACCCAACCAGAATCACCTTCAATATCAGACATTCTACTGCATCTCCAACAGAGAAATGACAAGGGGCTAGCCACCTCTACCCTGAGGGTCCAATTATCAGCAATAGGAGCAGCGATCAGGCCAATAGAAGGGGTCAACCCAGGTTCACACCCAGACGTAACCATTTCCTCAAGGCGCCAACCAACTTACACAATTGAGTTAAACACAGCGTACCTCCATGGGACCTAACATTGGTACTAAATGCCCTCACTGAGAACCCCTTTGAGCCGATATCAAGTATCAAATGTATACTGGTTGTGACTAAAAACAGCCTTTCTAGTCGCAATATGCTTCGCCCTCAGAGTCGGAGAATTGACAGTACTATCACGTAGAGAATCCTTTACTACCTTCACTGAACAAGGGGTCACACTCCAAACGGTCCCCTCGTTCATTCCAAAGATCAGTTCCAAATTCCACACAGACCGAACAGTAGAACTCCCTACATTCTTTGATCAGCCGACAGATGACAGAGAAATGACCCTCCATAGACTGGATGTCGAGAGAACACTCCAAATATATGTAGAAAGAACTGCACCACTCAGGAACACAGAAACACTATTCGTGATCACTGCAGGACACAAAAAGGGATCAGCAGCAGCAAGAAGGACAATTGCTATGTGGCCAAAGAAGACCATAACAGAAGCATATAGGCCAAGTCACAAGGTTCTACCCATGGGAATAAAGGCACACTCCACCAGGGCAGTGGCAACCTCCTGGGCAGAAAGGAACGCAGTAACAGCCCAAGAGATATGTGCGGCCACAACTTGGTCCACGATACACACGTTCATGAGACACTACAGATTGGACACAACCCTACCAAAGAGAAACACTTTTGCACATAAGGTCCTCTTGACTGCCACCTGGTAGACTACTTCATCAAACAACTCTGCCCTCCCTAATTCAGGGGCACTGCTTCTTACAGACCCTATGGTAAGGAATAGGATTGCCATGGATATACAGGCAACACAATGGTAGTTTACTCACCTGGCAAAGGTGATTGTGTTACTGTATATCCAAGGCACTCCAGCCCACCTGGGGGAGCATGATGCAGGTGGGCTGTTGTTATTATTATATAGCATTCGACTGAGTGCCTTGCTGATACTAATTCATTACCCTGGTTTTAGGTTTCATAGGGAAATAGTTTGCAGTGTAACCAGGTACAACTTATAATGAAGTAGATTGTTGAAATCCATTATAGCCTCGAATAACTCATATACTGTCTGTGCATGGAGAATAACTAATTTTTTCACAGCTCTGGAAGTATTGAAACTGACTACTATAGGGATACAGAGGGGGCTTGGTGGAGGAGTCGTAATTCGACCCTAGGTCACATGTGCATCAGCAGCCTATCAGGCATACATAACCCTATGGTAAGGAATGGGAGTGCCTTGGATATACAGTAACACAATCACCTTTACCAGGTGAGTAAAGCACCAGTTCCTTACCCAGTTCATCGCTTTGTATCCCACCCCTGGATGCTCAATTTCTTTATCAGGATCCTGTGTGGCAGTGTCGAAGGTCTTGCTAAAGCCAAGATAAGCCACATACACTGTCCTCCCTGATCTGCTTCTGGCCATCCAGTCAAAGAAATCAGTCAGATTCATCTGGCAGGACCCCTCCACTAGTGAATCCAGACTGCCTTTGGTCTTGTAGCCCATTGCATTCAATGGGCTATATTATTATTTTATCAAAAATAGTACAGGCCTCAGGTAGAGAAATTACTAAAGTAGCAATGTTTCCTAATCTCTATGTCAAAATTTGTGAAATAATTTTTTTGGTCATTATTAAGTAAACTTAACATATGCAAATTTTCAAGCTTTGTTTCATCTCATTTTTATGTTGTATTGCGCGCGCAGCGCAGACAACATATTGGGGTTGCTTGAAGTGGAGTAGTGGGTTTTGGAGGCTGGTCGAGTTGTGGTCAGTGGTGCCACTGCTTTTTTGGCCCAGGCTCTAGGGCATGAATTAGATTGCATGCTGTCTACCACAGCAGTTGCAAAAGGTGTCACCAACTTGAAACGTTTTAGCCACTGCAATGAGGGAGTGCCCCCTCATTGCAGGACGTACCTTCCCTGGTGTAACATTTCAATAAACATGGCAGCTATCACTGTCCGCCTGTCACAGTCCTCAAACAAGCCGAAGTCAGGGTGCCCAATCCCCTGTTGGCATACCCTTCCCAGTTCATTTGCCGGGGGGTCCAATCCCCATCGGCACAATAGCCATTATCATTTATTTGTGTGCGAAGGGTACTTAATCCCCTCGGCATCATGCCCCACCCAACAGGCTTTCTTTGCTGATGGGCACTCAATCCCCATTGGCTTCAGTCCCCCTCCCAAAAATGCAGGTGGCACACTGGGAGCCCACCCAGTGTGCCGGCAAACAAATAAAAAAAAACCTTCCGATGGCGTTTTTTTTACCTGAAAGACAGAAAATGGTCCCCGCTGACTCTGTGGCACCCCCTTTCCCAACCCGCAACCACCCTCTGAGCATCTAACCTTCCCACACCCCCCTCATCCCATACTTACCTCTGGAGCCTGGCACGATGATCTTTGGTGGACTGGGAACACGTCTGCACTCTTCAAAGTCGACCGTGAACTGAAGAAATGCTAGTAAGCTGTATAATGGCATAAATGTTTTTTTTTTTTCAACTTTGGTGCATATCATGGGCATTTTTTCGACTTTTGGCACCAAATTTTCAACTTGGGTTTCTTGGGACCCCTCTTCATGAATTCAGTCACTGTCATGGTGTTATTCAGTCCTGAAAGGTGATTTTGCACTCACTGCATGGAATCACCTATTGGAACTGATTAATGAAACGGCAGTGCCACTGTTCATGAGGTGGCATCCCAGAATGCCTATGTTGCAAATTTGGTGACAAAATTCCCCAAAAATGACTGTGCTACCAGCGTGCATTGCACAGTTTACAGGCACACTCAAAACTTTGAAAATCTTTGACATTTTTACTCCAGATTTTCAACATTGCTATTTTTACAAACTTCCTTATGAACAGTAGAGCTGTCATTTTTTGCATCCTGCCCAAAATGTGTTGTCGTATATCCGGCGGACGATGGCGTGGTCGCTGTGGAAAATCAATGTTCGGGACAGATTAAAAAAATCACAGTGATGCTGTTGATGAGTGGAGGTCCCAAAATGCCTATGTTGAAAATTTGGTGGCAAAATTCCACAAAATGACTATGTTAGGAGCGTGTGTTGCAGTTCCCATGCACACTATTCACTTTGAGAATTTTTAATATTTTCACTCCGGATTTTCAACATTGCCATTTTTTCACACCTCCTTATGGACAGTACAGTGGTTATTTTTCATATCCTTCGCGAAATGTGATTTTGCACATTCGGTGCACAATGGCATGGTTGCTGTGGGAAATCAATGTTTGGGACAGATTAGGAAAATTGTAGTGGCACTGTTCATGAGCAGATGTCCCAAAATGCCTATGTTGAAAATTTGATGAAAGATTTTTAAAAAATGACTGTGTTACGAGCGTGCATTGCACAGTTTTCATGCATGCTTGTAACTTTGAGATTTATTAATATTTTCACTCCAGATTTCCAACATTGCCATCTCTTCACACCTCCTTGTGAATGGTGCAGCTGTCATGTTTCACATCATGCCCAAACTCTGTTTTCACGCATGTGGCACAGAATGGCATGGTTGCTGTGGGAAATCAACATTCAGGACAGATTAACAAAATCATAGTGCCACTGTTCATGAGCAGAGGTCCCAAATTCTTTCATGAAGTGGGCTCACAAAAAGGCCATGTTGAAAATTTGGAGTGCAAATACCAACAAATGCCTGAGGCTTTAGGGTTTCTAACCATAACGTCCCACCCTGTACAGACTGACAGATATCAGGGGTGTGCCTTTGGATTGCCAGCTGTAATGCTCATGCTATTCCACCCCCGACCTGCAGCCACTGACAAGCATCAAGGTGTGCCTTGCACTATTCAGACCCAAAGTTCACCCCATTCTCCTATACTGCGCCCATCCCCACATACTTCCTTATGGAATGGGGTAACCATAAGACCCAATGACCCAAGGCACAACACGACACTTGTCAGAGTCTGCAGGGTAGGGTGAGGTGAAATGGCATGAGCGTTATGGCCAATGACCCAAAGGCACACCTCAATGCCTTTTACTCTCTGCAGGGTGGGGTGGGGTTGACGTTGGTTCCATACTTCACTGCCATTCCTGTTATGCATCTCTCTAACTCCTGCACTACAGTACCAATGCCAACACCAGCAAGACAACATTGGGCATTGACAAATGCATGTTTTTTGTGGAGCAATATTAGAAGTCATACAAACAGAAATGAGAAAAAAGTAAGTGTCTTAACTGGGATTTGAACCCAGGTGACCCAAAATATCATACCTGTTGCACTACCAGCTGTGCCACCAAAACAATTGGAAACTGAGCACATTACTCTTTCTCCAGTACAGAACCTGGTGCTGTACAGATAATTACATTTTCAACCACAAGAGTGCAGCATGCATATTTATGGAACACACACAAACAGAGGAGACAAAGAAGTAAGGGCCTCAGCTGGGACTTGCACCCAGGCCACCCAGAATAGGGTTTCGGTTGCATGGAGGTGGTGGATTAGGGGGTTAAAGTAGTGAGGCAAGGCCCTCGGATGACAGAGAGGAGGAGAGGGGAGTGTAAGGGAGCAAGTAGGTAAAAAGGGAGGGACCGCAGTGGGGAGAGAGAGGTGGGTAGGGCAACAGGGAGACAGAGAAGGGGAGAGGAGGGGTAAGGCAGTAGGGAGGAGGGAGAAAGGGGGAGAGGGCCGGGAAGGAGTAAGGAGAGAGATAGGAGCAAGTGGGGGGGGGAGGGTGGCTTTAGTAAACATTTTAGGGATAGTAGGGATGGTGCATGTCTAAATAGAGGTAGAAGCTGGTTCCAAACGGATGGAAGATGGTAGGAGAAGCCTGCTAGACCGGCGCAAGAGCGAGGGAGGGGAATCGAGAAGGAACAGGAGTCTCTGGAATGAAGAGGATAGGAGGAGGCAGCAGAGGGGGAGAGTTAGAATGATACTTGTGGGGGGGGGCAGTATTTTCCAGTGAGGGAGGAGCAGTGGGAGAGATGATGCAAGAGTAAGGAGACAATAGTGAGACTAGACTAAAGGGAGCAGTGATATGTGCAGGGAGGAGAGTTAGTAGCAAAATGACAGAAGACTCTGAAGAGGGTGTCTAGCCTAGCAAAGGAAAGGCTGCACTGTAGACTACATCAGCATAGTCAAATATGGGGGGGACCATTTTGACAAACAGGTCCTTGCGTACGTTGATGGGGAGACAGTCCTTGTTTCAGTATAGGATGCCTAGTTTGTGGCGAAGTTTTGCGTGTATAGCATTGATGGGCCCTCTGCACTAATGGGCAGAGTAGCTACATGCCGTGTATCTGGGGTGCGTAGCCACTCTGCACCCATTGTGCCCCCCCACGCGGGATGCACTAATGGGGTGTGTGCAGCCTCTATGCACCCGATCCCCTGGCCACACAGACTGCAACGTGCCGGGGTCAGGTGGGGGCGTGCCAACACTATGTGCCATGCACCAAGGTGCAGAGTGCTGGCCACAGGGGTGCAGAGGAGAGCACAAGGTACGCCAGGGAGAACCCTGCTGTAAGTGCCCTCCACACCCTGCACCATGCAGTCCGGCCCTGGCAGCTGATGTGAACCCCCCCATCACACACACACTCTCAGACACTCAGCCCAGAACTGGCAGGAAAGTGTGGCCCCCACAGAACCGGAACAACAGCCCAGTACCCATAGTGCACTGCTCCACACTCATGGCCACCCCATTCCCCACTGTGTGCTGTAGCACACCCCAACACAGCTGTGCCCCAACCCCATAGGCAATGGCGAGCCCCCCACTGCCCCATGAACACAGGGTACCCCATCCCAGTGTGGACTACACCCCACACAGGCACCCGGTCCATGCATAGCTTTCCTGGACCCCACCCCCGAGGTTGTCCAGTGCCCACTGCCCCTCTGAATGGCACCATAGACAGACCCCCCACCCCATACCTGTGCACTTGCTCCAGTATCACTTCATGGGAGAGCCAGCGGCATTGCCCTCCTCACACCTCCACAGCTGCTGGCCGTCGGACATCCATGGGGTGTGCTACCAATGCACACCCCACTGCATAAGGGATCCACTGAGTGACCCAGTCCAGGCAGCCAATTGGATTCCCAGCTGGGTCCAAGACTCCACCCCTGGCTGCCCTGCAGAGTCCTGTGCACCAGTGGGGGGCACGGCCATGGACAGGTGGCCGCCTGTAGTGAATACTAGCATGTGCGCACCTGTCTGCAGGTGTGCACCTACACAGGTGGGATATGCACCTCTGGCACATAATTCCCACCCTATAGTGCACAGGGGCCAGTGTGTGCTGAGAAGTCTAGGTTGCTGTCTAGCCACACACTGAGGTATTTATATGTGTGGTCAACCTCCAGTTATGTGCCGTTGAGGGTGGAAAAGATGGGGAGAGGAGAAAACCTTGTGAGTTTTTGTCTGTAGATGTAGATAATGAGTAGATGAAAGGGAGGAGGGAGGAGGAAGGGATACCTATAACCAAATAGGGTCCAGGGTGTAGTAATAGGCAGGGAAAATAGGGCAGGCTAGATGAACCTACCAGTCCTTCTCTGCCAACAGTTCTATGATTCTATGTGGTATGGTGTCGAAGGCCTTGCTAAGGTTTAAGCAGGCCATATCCACCATACCACTCTGATCTATTTCCCACCTGGAGTGCAGTGTACAGTTCTGGAGACCATACCTACGTAAGGACATAGACAGGGTAGAGAAGGTTCAGAGGAGGGCAACAAAGATGGTGCATGGATTGCATCACAAGTCCTATGAAGACAGGTTGAAGGAACTGAACATGTACTCCCTGGAGGAGAGGAGGAGAGAGGGGGATATGATAGAGACATACAAGTATCTTACAGGGAGGAACAGGGTGCAGGAAAACACTATTTTAAGAGAAAAAGATGTTCCAGGACTAGGGCATGGGATGAAGTTGGAGGAGGGACGATTCAGAGGAAACATGAAGAATTTCTTCACAGAACGGTGGTGGACAAGTGGAACACCCTGCCAGAGAAGTGGTGGGGCTGAAACAATCATGGGATTTAAGAATGCATGGGATAGACATAAAGGAATTCTGGAGGTCAGGGGTAAGGGGCAACAGACTTCTAGGAAAACAAACTGAACTTACAAGCTCAAATGGGCAGACTGGGTGGGCCATAGGTCCTTATCTGCCGACACTGTCTATGTATCTATGTATCTATGTATCTACATATCTATGTATTTCCCTGGTCACCCAGTCTAAAAAAGTGATCAGGTTCATCTGACATGACTTCCCCACCCCACTGTGAATCCATGGTACCTCAGGTCTTGTAGCCCACTGGATTAAAGCTACTCCACTAGGCTTTCTTTTAATACTATCTCCATTAAGTTCCCCACTATTGACATTAGACTGACCAGCCTATAGTTGCCAGCCTTCTCTTTGCTGCTGCTTTTATGAAGTGAGACTACATCTGCCCTCCTCCAGCCTTCTGGAACCGCTCCTGTTTCCGGTGAGTTGTTGAACAGGGCTGTCTGAGGTACAGCCAGTATATCCCTGAGTTCATTCAACCCCCTTGGGTGACCCCTTCCAGCCCTATGGCCTTATCCACTTTCAGTTTCACATTTCCTCTCAGGACTCAAGACTTTAAGACAGCTCCGATTTTAAACCTGACACTTCCACATTCATTACACTGTGACCATCAATATGGACTTTTGGTTGTTTGGGAATTAACTCATTAGTAATTACCTTGATATTTGCATTTTAAAGGTTCATTGCAGGCAGATTTCCCTTTGCTCATGTATATTGAAAATATGTTCTCAAATTACTTTCATAAGTTACCTTGTCAATTGTAACTGCGAAAGTAATATAACTAGTAAACATTTTTTTAATGTACTGTATAAGGGAATGAAAATGTTTTTGCTTGCAGCTTCTTGAAACTATGTTTGCGTAAGTGAATAGAAGCCATTAAAGTATTGTCACTTGCGAACAGTTTTTTATTGATGTGCAAATGGAATTTATGTCATATGCTGATACCTTGCCAAGGATGGTTTGTCATTAAAAGTAATGCTCAATCCAGTGACTGTTTGCCATTAAAAGTATTAGTCACTCTCAGGACTGACTGACAATATAACTTTCTGAAAGAAAGAATTGTTGAGTACCTAGAGGCCAGTGGTGCACAGGACCCAAGGCAGCATGGATTCACAGTGGGAAGGTGATGTCAGATGAATCTCATAGATTTCTTTGACTGGGTGACCAAAGTAGTAGACAAGGGTGGGGCTGTGGACGTGGTCTACCTAGACTTTAGCAAGGCATTTGACACAGTCCCACATAAAAGATTAATAAACAAGTTATCCCACCTGGGAGTGAGTTCCAGGGTTGTAGCCTGGGTAAAAAACTGGCTGGACAACAGGTCACAGTGGGTAATAGTAAACGGAGTCCACTCTGAAGAAAGGGAGTTCCCAGTGGGGTACTGCAGGGTTCAGTTCTGGGACCGATCCTCTTTAATGTCTTTATAAGTGACATTGTGGAGGGACTAGAAGGAAAAGTATGCTTCTCTGCAGATGACACAAAGATCTGCAACAGGGTTGATAGATGGGGGGGGAAGTGGAAAGGATAAGAAGTAACTTGCCAAGGTTGGAGGAATGGTCAAACGTATGGCAGTTTAGATTCAATGCAAAGAAGTGCAAAGTAATGCACCGGGAAAACAAAAACCCAAGGGAAGAGTACACAATGGGGGGGGTACTAACAACAACAAAAATGGAAAGGGACCTGGGGGAGTAGTCCTATCAGATGACCTAAAAGTAGGCAAGCAATGTGAGAAGGCGATAAGGAGGGCTGGGAGGATACTGGGATGCACAGGAAGAGGCATCACCAGTAGAAAGCAAGAGGTTGTTATCCCTCTGTACAGACAGTTGGTGAGACCCCATCTGGAGTACTGCATGCAGTTATGGAGACCCCATCTCTGCAAAAAGACATAGACATGATGGAGGCAGTCCAGTGGAGGGCAATTAAAATGGTGCAGGGTCTGCACCAGAAGCCATATGAAGAGAGACTAAAGGAGCTTAATATGTATATCCTTGAGGAAAGGCGGGGCCAAGGGGGACATGATAGAAACATTTAAGTACCTCAAGAGAATCAACAAAGTCCAAGAGGGTAGCATATTTCAGAAAAAGAGATGTGCAAGAACAAGGAGGCACAATTTGAAGATAGAGGGGGGAATGGCTTAGTGGCAACGTAAGGAAGTTTTTTTTATGGAGAGGGTGGTGGATGCATGGAACGGCCTTCCTGAGGAGGTTGTGGGGTCAAAAACCATGGGAGAATTCAAGAATGCATGGGGTAGACATAGAGCAATTCTGGTGGGAGGTAGGAGGAAGTAGGCTGTTGGTTAACTAGAATCTGCAGCTTATCCAACAGATAAGGAATAGGGCAGACTGGGGGGGGGCAAGCAATCCTTATCTGCCATCAAAGTCTGTGTTTCTATGTTTCTATCATTCTTAGGGTATGAGAACCCCAAACAGGATGTGAGCAGTTCTGATGCCCTAAGAATGAAAGTGAGACCACTCTTACAACCATGAGAATGGTCTTGGCAGCCGTATTAATATATTATTTATGAAGCTCGCTCAATAATATATACATTTTTTTTAAAACCTTACCCAAATGTGCCCGCTTCCAGTGCAGCTGTGTGTGAGAGACACTCTTCACAGAATAAGTGAGGAAAGATGCACTCTGATTGGCCAAGCGTGCTCCCTCGATCTATAATGTCATTAAAAGTATTCAGCAAGTATTGTTATTTCAGGGACTTTGGGCCATTAACCATGAAGAAAATGTCAGCTGAAGGCTGGCACTGCCAATATAAAAGTGTATGTGTTGTTCTATATGCTTTTCAAAAAGTGGGAAAATTCATTACAAAAAAAAACACGTTAATGCATCAGTTAGGATTTAGACACAAAGCATCAAGTAAGCAGGGAACTGTGGTGACAGAGTAAAAAGTTACCTGAACCAGGGGTGCTGGACAGCTGTAAAAGGTGGAGGTGCTGAAGATAAGAAGGGACGGTTTTTACATATGGGAATACAGAACATGCACATTTATTATGATGATAGTAATGTTAAGAATACGTTTTATACCATCTGAGAATATTTAATATATAATATTAAAGGCACAGCTTGTGTATACCAGTTCCAAGTAAGGATTAACCCAAGACTGAGCGTGGGTCTCTTGGGTATTAATGTATGGGGGGGGGGCGTTCCAACCACCCAGCCATACATTGATTGATTTGATTGATTAAAAATGTATTTTTTCACAGGAAATATCATTTGTTGGGACAAAGTCCCGTTTACAACAAAGTCCTGCATATGACTTCTAATACAATTAACAATTAACAATTATCAAAACTAATACAAACAAAATAAAATCACACACTACATACACACATTATTTAAAACACATACATAAAGAATACAAACTATCAAACAAATCATTTTTGAATTTAAAAAAATCTAAATTTAATTTCTGTAACTCGGTCAATCCATTCCAACTTTGTGCTACACTATTCTGGAGCATACTGTCCCCTAATCTATTAAAGCTTCTCCACACTGGGATATTGCTTAATGCATTCCTAGTCTTTATGTATATTTCATTATTTAACTTTCTTTTTAATTGTTTATACAAAGGATGGTTATACTTTTTATGAATTATCTTATGACATGTAATAAGCCAAAGATAATTTCGTTTCGCTTCAGGTTGAAGCCAATTTAATTTATTATAAATTATACAATGATGCTTATTTTTAATACTTCCAGAAGCAAATTTACCTATCCTATAATATGTTTGATTAACCAAATTTAAAGCAGTTTTAGTTGGGTTCATATAAATTATAGAACCATACTCCAATATAGGTAACAACATCTGTTTGCCAACCGCTCCTTTGCTATCAAAGGTAAACTTCCCTCAGTTCTTCTAAGGGCCCCTAATCTTCTATTCACTTTTTTACCTGAACTGATATATGTTCTACATATGTCATCCTAACGTCTACTTGAAACCCTAGATATCTATATGTTAATACATTTTCAATTTTAGTACCATCTTGTAAATGTAATTGTAATTTAGGCTCTTTTCCTTTATATGAACCAACTGAAAACAACATAGTTTGTGTTTTTTTAGCATTTAAAAGAAGACCAGATTTACTCAACCATTTTTGCACCTGTAACAGATCACTTTGAAGCGAGTCCATCATACCTATGAGACTGTCAGCAGACGCCCCTAAAACAGTGTCATCTGCGTACAGTCTCACCTCACTATGTTTAATTACTTGAACCAAATCATTAACATAAATATTAAATAATAATGGGCCCAAAATCAAGCCCTGGGGAACACCTCTCTCCAGTGTTCCAGAGGCCGACATCATTATGCCACATTGAACACATTGGTGTCTATTTGTCAAATAAGACTCAAACCATTTTAACATTTGACCCTTGATCCCTATGGCCCTTAACCTAATCAAAAGCAAATCATATTGTACCAAATCAAAAGCCTTACTGACATCCACAAACACTGCCCCAGTGTATTTTCCTTGGTTCATAGATGTAACAACCAAGTCATTAAATTCCAACAGGGCAGTGTTTGTGGATCTCCTCTTCCTAAAACCATGTTGTTTATCTACTATTACAGTATTTGTATCCAAATAATTATTCAACTGCTCATATACTTTACGTTCCAAGATTTTGGATAGAATTGGCAAAAGAGCTCTTGGCCTATAATTTGAAGGAATTGTTCGATCCCCAGCCTTATAAATGGGAATCATTTTCCCCATCTTCCAAATTTCAGGAACAGTAGAAGTACTCAAACTCCAGTTATACAAATAAGTCACAATAGGGGCTATTACATGTGCACCCAATTTTAAAAATCGAGCCTCAATTCCATCAATACCTCCTGATTTATTTACATTTAAATTTTTTAACTCTTTCAATATATCCCTCTCTTTTAAAGCTTCAAACTTAAATATTCCTATATGGACTATCATCATATCTGATACAATAGAAGAATCCATTCCATTCACATTCAAGTCTGACAACTTTAAGTCCGGTAAATCCAAAAAATACGTATTAAAAATATTTGCTATATCCTTTGTATCAGTCACTAATTTCTCATCTTGTACCAAAGTGGGATTTATAATAACTTTATTTGGGGACTTCAACTCTGTGATAAGCTTCCAAAACTGCTTAGTATCAGAAGTATTATTTATTTTATTCTGATAATATTTATTCTTTATATTTTTAATTGTATTTTTACACTTATTCCTCCATGACTTAAAAGTATTCCAGTCTTCATCTTTCTTTGTTTTTCTCGCCCTTTTCCATATTCTATCTCTAATCCTTAAACATTTTTTTATCTTATCAGTAATCTATGGGGCTTCTTTATTCCTTTTAATTTTCCTTATCAGTGGGGCATGATGCTGTATTACATTCAAAATCATGTCATTAAACTCCTGAATAGCCAATTCTATATCTGGTATCAAATATATTCTATCCCGGGGGGCGTGGCCAGCAGCCGAACGGAATGCACGCATAAACGGCTTGCTCCCGACAGTAACCCCTAAATCCTGCATTATTTTGTTTATTTCTGCACAACAGAAAAAAAAAAACTGTTTTAGTACTCACTGGTGGCTAGCCTGAAATGGTTACTCTGACCGGCACGGTGCAAATTGTAAGCGTTTTGACCGAATTGCTTCCCTGTTCACGGAGGGCCTACGCTCCTCTCAGCTGCTACTTGGATTAACTATGCACAGCATGGAGGCCTCAACTACGCCTTCCCCGATCGCAACGGAAGGTAATCTAACAGAAATTAGACAAATGTTCTCAGAAATTTTGCACCGAATAGAGGGAGTGGATGTGGCCAGAGAAAGAATACTGAGGACATTGTGGATTTGTCACAGAGGGCTGACGTCCACGAGCATAGGCTAGCTGAGGTGGAGGATGGCTGGCATAAACCGGGGGCTAAATTGCAAGAGCAAGGATGAATGATTCAGCACCTTTGGGCCCGGGTGGAGGATCTGGAGAACCGCAGCTGCCGAAACAATCTTAGATTCGTGGGGTTCCCTGAAGGCTGCGAAGGGAATGATACAATAGCTTTTCTCTAACAGGAACTGCCTTTATTGTTGGAGTGCCAGTGTGGGTCCCGTGGGAACTGGACAGAGGCGCACAGAACTCTGGCCCGTGACTCCTGAGGCGCGCTCTGAACTATTCTAGCCCGTTTCTCCGATTTCAAGACCACGACAGGTGATGCATTAGTACGACAGAAGAAAGAGCTTATTTGGAATGGAGCAAACACAAATATTTGCGGACTACTCATTGAGGTCACGAATGGCGGAAGGCCTTTACAACTGCTCAGAGGGCGTGTGCAGAACTGGGCCTTGAATACTCCCTGTGTTATCCTGCATCTCTACGGATTGTGATTAATGGATCACCACGGATTTTCGATAATCCGTTATTAGCTGAGGTCTTTATTGCTGCACAAGCACCCAAACTAAACGGGGGCAAGTTGCGTTCATCCTATAGCCTGAGACCCCTGCCTGCTCAGCCTGCCCCGATGGACACTGGTGGACCCGTAATCCCGAAAGATATGGCAGCTTCGACTTCTCACCTAGGTGGGCATACTTTGACCCCCACCTGGTCTACTCCTCATAAATCCCCAGGTAGTAAGAAGAAGAAGAACAGAAGAAGGGCTAGGATTGAAGGAGGTCATGTAGACAAAACCCCACGGCTTTGCTCCAGAAGCAGAAGCAGGAGTTGCAGTCCAGAGCCGACCTCATCTCATGACTCCTGTGCCCCAGGTATGAGTAACAATCAGTACAAAGTCCTGATGGATCTCCCTACTGAGGATATTCCTCACGACCTCCCTCTCCCACCTAGGTGTCCCAGCTCGGCTGGTTCAAAATCATCAGCAGCCAAACAATTGCGTTGGGCCGAAGGGGCAGCTGACACCTCTAGGGAGAACTCTGAGGCCCCGGCTGCTGGACGGGCCTTGGAACTTTCCGCAAGCAACATGGATAGTCTTATCATTGCAACAATAGCAACTGGTTGATTGTTAATATTGTGTGTTTTTTTTGAGTTCTATAATGCTAGGCATGCCTGTGGATCAACAGACATTGCCGTGTTTAAGGTAGAACCATTATGCATCTAGTTAAAGGGGACTTCCCATTAGAGGACAGCTTAGAGTGGCCCTCCAGCCTTTACTCGAGCAGTTTTCCTATGTTGTCACCTGCTGTCCCTGTTTACTCGAGGTTTAGATCTGAGGATCCCAGGCCCTGTACCGGCTGGTATGCATGACCAACTGAGCCCAATAGGGGTTGCTCAGGGCTTAATTTGTGGCTCTGTACATTTGTAAACCTGCCTTAGCTACTAATACAAATATATGAGGGGTCTTGTTCTGCTTTTACAACTGCCCCATTTCATTATGTTGGATGACGCCATTTTGGCCACTGTTGTGTGGAAGTTTTTTTTTTTTATGCCTCTCCTTTTAAAGGGGTTACTAGGAGAGTTTATCTACTTAGTTACGATGGGTCTACAGGGTCACTTACCTCCCAGCGACCTCCACTGGTGTCTGGGCTTGCTTTTATTTTTAGCCGATGCGTACAGTAGATGCTGGTCTTTTGTGGGTTTGCAAAGGTACGAACAAAGGGTTGGGGGGGTTTGTTATTTTTGAAAGGTTGTATTGCTTGCTGTTAGTAGGGATAGTACCTGTTATTACATAACCCTGTCAGATTATAATGTTGATATTTGGGTGTTGTGTTTATGTTACTATGGCAATCTTTCTAACAGGGCTATGGAGTGCTCCGTTAATGTTTGTTGGGAAAGGAAGAAGGAGTGGGGGGGCTTGCCTGGGCCCACCATTTAGCATTTTCGTTTTCGATCATAAATTCCAGCTAACATGTCTCATTTTAGGTTTGAATGGAGCCTAAGCTAATATCATGGAATGTGAGGGGACTTAACTCACCCATTAAATGAAAGAAGGTTTTAATTCACCTTAAAAAGTTAGCTCCTACGGTAGTCTTCTTGCAAGAGACTAAACTCTCCTCCAAAGAGGCCACCAAGCTTAAGCAAGCTTGGGTGATTGAAGAGCTTCACAGTGTGGCCCCCACCCATAAAAGGGGAGTTTCTATACTTTTGCACAAAAATCTGGGATGGAAGGTGAAGGACTTTATACGGGATCAGGAAGGGAGATGGATTATTGCGGAAGTTGAAACCCCTGAAGTTCCTCTGGTGTTGGCCAATATATACGCCCCTAACCAGGATTACCCTCAGTTCTTCCATACAGTTAATCAGGCTATCCTGGACTTCAATAAAAACAGAGCCCCAATACTTTTAGGAGGGGATTTTAACTTAACCCTGGATCATACCCTAGACAGAAGCAATAAATCCCCTGAACCCCATCAACAGGCCAAGGAAGCAGTCCGGAAACTTATGTCTGAACTTAGTCTATTAGATGCCTGGAGGGCACTACACCCAGGTGACCATGATTATACTTGCTTCTCCCCAACCTATGGCTCCTCCAGTAGGACAGACCTTTGGCTCGTATCCTCAGGGTTATATGAGAAAGTGGCGGGGGTTTTGATTTACCCAATCTATGTTTCTGATCATGCTCCACTTGAGTTAGTTCTTAAGAGGGGATTAGACCCCCAACACTCTCAGTTCTGGTGGCTAGACCCATTACTGCTAGAAGATAAAAAATGTCTTAATTGGTTTGGCCAGGCTGTAGCAGAATATTGAATGGATAATGATAATGGAGAGGTAACCGATTCAACCTTATGGGAGGCCTTTAAAGCCACCATTCGTGGTAGGATAATAGCCTTTGCAGCAGCCAGGAGGCGTAGCTGGGTGGCTAATCAGAGGGCCTTGGAGAAGCAACTATATCGCTTGGAAGCACAATACAAAGCCCTAGACAATCAACCTCCTTCCCCCGATTTGTTAGCACAGTTAGCCAGTACCCGAATCTCTCTCAGTGCTCACTTATCTCGGCAGGCTGAGCTAAATCTCAGATGCATGCGCCATGCTCATTGGGAAGGGGGAGAAAAGGCCAGCAAGTTATTGGCATATCGTCTTAAGCACCAGCATGCTTCTAAGATGATATATGCATTGGCAGATTCGTCTGGAAACCCCTGTCGTGCTAACTCAGGGATAAATTTGATCATGTCTCCATTCTATGAAAAGTTGTATGCTTCGCCAAACCCCTCTGACCCAGCTCAGATCCAAGCTTATTTATCCTCGCTACCCATCCCTAGCATCTCCAGTCAGGATACTAAATTGTTAGAATCCCCCTTTACAACTGAGGAAATCGCCCAAGCGATTCACACTTTAAATCTACGTAAAACCCTAGGGAGAGATGGACTGCCTATTGATCTGTACAGACTCCCTGGTGTTAACTTGGAGGCAGGATAGCGCAGTGGTCTAAGGCTCTGAGCTGCAAATCTGGTAACATCCAGCAGACCAGACCTGGGTTTGAATCCTACAGCTTGCACTTGCATACTGTGTGACCCTGAGCAAGTCACTTAACCTCCTTGTGCTTCTAGGTCGCTCCTGTAAAAAAAGCTTCCAGCTTAGTGTGCTATACCTGGTTAAACAACTAAATAAATAAAAAAAAACTTGGCCCCTTATTTAGCCCGGGTCTTTCGGCACTCCCTAATGGTTGGACAATTACCCCCTTCTATGAGAGAAGCTGTTATTACAGTACTTCCAAAAAAAGGGAAAGACCCGCTGTCCCCAGGCAGCTATCGCCCAATCTCCTTAATCAATGCCGATGCCAAGATACTGGCTAAGGTTATCGCTGCCCGGCTGGAACCTCTCTTGCAGGACCTAGTCGGTCCTTCCCAAGTGGGCTTTGTGAAGGGCCGTTCAGGATCTGACCATCATAGAACGCTGGGGTCACTGATGTATTTTGCTAAACTTTCACCAACCCCCTCAGTTGCTATGGCCTTCGACTTTGAAAAGGCCTTTGATTCAGTTGAATGGGCCTATTTATTTCATACTCTGTCCATCATGGGTTTTGGCCCCGATTATATTGCCTGGATAAGGTTGTTGTATTCTGCACCCCTAGCCTCGGTGATGACCAATGGCACCACGTCTAGGCCCTTCCAATTGCAAAAAGGCATGAGACAGGGATGACCCCTTTCTCCACTTTTATTTGTTTTAGCTATGGAACCTTTGGCTATTGCACTTAGGTCTTCCAGCGATATCCCTGGGATTCAGGTGGGGGACGTTAATTACAAGACTTTTCTCTATGCAGATGATCTGCTTATCACTACTGAACATTCTCAATTGAGGATTCAGACAATTTTCCAAATCCTGAATGAGTTTACCAAGATATCAGGGTTAAAGTTAAACCAGTCCAAAATGGAAATTCTTCCATTAAATTCCTCAACCTCAAGATCGGATTTTACTGCCTTAGGGCTTAAGTGGTCCCCTCTGGGTATTAAATACTTGGGTATTATTTTGCACCCAGACCCACTTAAAATGCTTGCAGCCAATTTCAATTCTCTGATTGACTCACTCAGGGTTGATATGGGAAGATGGAAGGCATTAAAGCTTTCACTGGCCCGGAAAATTGATTCGATTAAAATGATGGCTGCTCCGAGGATGCTCTATTTACTGGCCCACTTTCCCCTGTTTATACCCCAGAAGTGGTTTCAGAAACTGGAAAACCTCATGGGGAATTTTATTTGGGAGGGTGCCCCCCCCGATATAGCAAACTGAAACTCCAGTAGCACTGGAGGAGGGGGGGTTGGGGACTCCCTTGGTTACAGCGGTATCATATGGCCTTTGTGTTGGCCCAGACTCTTAGATGGTTTTCTAAAATTGGACAGGGCTCCCCGCAGTGGCTTCAGTTAGAAGCGTCCTTAACTCATGCTGTTTCTCCGGCGATCACTTTCTATGCCAGGAAGAAATTGCCCCGGAGCCTCTCTCCCCCCATGTCACTTTCAGTTAAATATTGGAAACAAGCTATGACTATGCTGGGCTACGATCCAGTCCCATGGGAATACATGCCTTTATGGGATAATCAGGCCCTGAAAATAGGGGAATCTACCCTGCATTGGCTACTGTGGGAGAGACAGGGCTTAACCTCAATACATGACCTCCTAATCTCTGGGACAACTGTTATGGATTCCTTTGAGTCTCTGAGGGTGAGGTATCAGCTTCTGACTTCTCATTTCTGGAGATATCTTCAGTTAAAAGATGCTATATCTCATCTCCCAAAGTTGTCTATTGGTAACTCTTCACAAAAACAAATACATCCTATTGACTCATGGACTAAAGTTACCAAGAGTAAAGCTAGTAATATATATCACGCACTCAGGGACTCCATTTCAGATCCTACCCAGAGCGCTAGGCAGCAATGGAAGAAAGAGCTACGGACCCCGATTTCTGTACAACAATGGGAGGATGGGTGGGTACGTATTCATTTGGCTTGTCAGGATGGCCGCACGAGGCTTATTATGAACAAAACTCGCCATAGATGGTATAGAGACCCGTCGAAACTAGTTAAAATGGGACTTATCCCGGCCGACACTTGCTGGAGGTGTGGCAATCAAGGAGCTCATCTTCTTCATGTTCTCTGGGATTGTCCGAACCTTCAACAGTTTTGGAGTGCCATTCAGTACATGTGTCAGCAACTGTTTCCCTGTTATCGTCCCGGTCCCGACCTACTCCTTTTGGGCTGTGGCAGTCCTGAGATTCCTAAGCATAGTCCGGGGGCGCAGTGGATCACTATGGTTGGGGCATTGGCCAAAAGGCTCATCCTGATGAGATGGTGAACCCCTGACAGCCCTACCTTCCATCAGTTTCTTTTGGCCCTAGCCCAAGGGGACACATTCGAGAGGATCTCGAGCTTTGCCCATGGCTCCCTATCTCGATATGACCAATGTTGGCAACCGTATTTAAGGTCCAAGTATTGTCACAATACTGCCTTCAGTTTCATGGCTCAGACCCCTTCCCCTCATTTATAGGATGGGGATACCCCCTTCCCCCCCTCTGTTTGTAAAGTCCCCCTCTTTCTCTTCCCCATCCTTCCGCCCTTTCCATACCTCCTTTTGACATATTTGAATATGAAGAAAGATTGGCAATATTGTATATAGCTGATTTTACAACCACATGGGAATTCAACAAACCTATGGTAGAGTGACTAGATATTAGCGATTTCTTTTGTCATATCCCTAGTTAGGGTGGATTGTACCTTATATCAATCTATGCTCTTCTTGGTTGATAGGACCTGATTCTCTACAAAATTATCTCCTTCCTGGCCATCTTGTCGGTGGAGTACAGCATATGTGATCTGACACCCTATATGGTCACCACTAACTGACTGATTGTTGTGTCAATTATTATTATTGATCGAACCCTAACTATATGTCATGTATGGATTCTTTTCATGTATACTTTACCTTGTGTGAATGTCCTGCCTTAAGTCAACAATAAAAATGTTTAACAACAAAATATATTCTATCCCAATGAGTTTGCTTCAAGTGATTTACAAAGGATTGCTCATTAAACCCTTTAAAATCTCTACTCCAATAAATAGTTAATTGTTGAGTAATATACTGTTGTAACTCAATAATACAGGTAATAGGATTATGATCCCCCAAGTTTAAAGGTAATACATTAATCCCTGAGAGACACGTGCTCTGGAGTGGGTTAATCCACTTGTAACATGGGCAAGAAAAACGGTTCAGCTCCCTGGATAGAAATGTTTTTTGCCAATGTTATAAGTTCTATTTCATTTATTTCGTGGCTCTGAATGTCCATTGGCTGCTGTGGAGGATCTAGGCTTACTAGTAGATCGCAGAACAGTTCTTACCTGTTCTTCTTCATGTCCTACATTTCCTGGTATGAGAAAATGCACCTCTGTAACTTGGAACCCATGTAGAAAAGAAGCAGAGGATAATCTATTTCATAACTATTAGAAACATGGTACATGCTGGATATGCTGAGCTCTGCATTTAATTTATGTGCTGAACACTCGCGGCACATATCGTTCATGTGTTGCCCTTTCTCAGCTTCCGGTTTCTTAGCATCGAGAAAGTATACAATAATACAGATCTGTTCGGGTCTACTATTTCCATAGAGCCCAATTTTGGTAAGAGGAGGTTTCATTCTTGAAAACTGTTGTTTTTATTTAACAAGTACAGAAAAACTTCATCTACACCAAAAGCGATAACAAAATATCTCTCTTTACGCTTTATAGGTACTTATGTGTTATAGTAAACGTCACTATCATTTCACATATCAATTGGCTCCTATAATTAACATTACTACTGCAAAAACTATTACTTCTTAAACTGTTACCATTTGAGAATATATGTTTTTTATACAAATAATTAACTCTGCATTGACGGTTGTAATACTAAGCCAGCTACAATGTTATACAGCATGTACATACAAATATATGAAGCTGAAAGATTTTCTATTAAGACAAATAAGTTGACTTGCTATACAAATACATTCATATCATAATCATGTGATAGTTCCAGCTATACTCATAACAATAAACAGCTGCTTAATTCTTATAATACTATGAGGTATTACATGTAAGATTAGCAATCCAAGACAAATTAACTCTTCAGCTATTACAATGTTAGCAGATATCTTTTTCACATATACATTATTAAGTCTGCATTCACTATTTTTATATTAAGGCTCCTAATACTACGTCTTATACGTTTCTATTACAGCACTGATAGATTCCATCATATTATTAACCAGCATATTATTTTGTCTGGTACTCTGCCATGTTACAACATATTGTTGATTGTCACCGTCCACTCTGTCTTTTGAATAGTAATGAAAGTTTACTGGTCCATGGATAGTGAAATGATACAAGTTGAAGGGGTTTCGTTCAGACATGGTAATGTTGCTGTGTTCGTCTATTTTTGAGCTGTCACTATTATCAATCTGTGCTTGGGCCTTTAAATCTTTTGTAGTCTTGTTCATACTGGTGCCATGTGGAGTCTTACTTTTCACTTCTTCAATTACTTTTTCAGTGTCCACTGTCAGTATTTTGTTGTCAACTGTTATTGTACTTTTACTTGTTTCTTCTTTGTTTTCTGTGTTATCTACTTTTTGTTTCTTGTCTACATGTGTATGACTACTTACTTGTTTTTTGCTACCTGTGTTGTTTGTCTTTCTCTCTTGTACTACATGTGCAGAGCTATGCGATAATGTTTTGAACGACTTCTCTCTGTCACTGGGTATCGGTGCTCAATAGCTCCGAAGACATGTTTCAGAGCGATGTTCAGTCATGCTCATAATTTCCTGAAATGCTAGTCCAGCTTCTGACAACAGCTGGACTATGGTACTACAAATTGAGTGATTAGTATACCGCTTCGTTAATCCAGCATCTTGGGAAATCTGAGCCATCATGTGGCTGAGATCATTTTTCCCCATTGGTTGCATGGTGAGCCAGCAGTCTTGCTCATCTATCACATACTGGGGAAGTCTCTTTTCATGCAGATACAGCGATGGAGGATTTGGAGGGCATCTCTCAAAATACTTTTTATATAACTTTACTTGACAATGGGGATTCTCACTGTTCACAACAAGAGCACCTCTTAGTGTTTGGCAGTGGTGTTCATCTATTTTGGCATCATTTTTCGTAGCCTCATTAAAGGCAAGACATATACATTCTCTGCCTCTGTTGTCTGTGCCGACGGTAAATGATTGTTGTGTTAACTTTGTTAAACCTTCCCTGCCATGCCTAGTGAGGTCAAACTGCAGCTCGAACCATACCCTTCTTACGAGCCCATAACGGGTGTCTGGATTCAGCTTCTCACATGACTGTATCCGATATAAGTCGCCATCAGAGATTCTTGGGTGGTGCGAGCTTATGTTATTTCCCGCTCTACGGTATTGTTTTAATATTGCAATAAACAGGTCATTAGCAGATTGAAACTCAATATCTGTCATAATGTTTCTTTTGTTTTTGAATACTGGGCTATTAAAATGGCAATTTAAGCATCACGAATACCAATATAAGAACTTATGGTATAATGTTCTCCAGTTATGGTTCACACTGTTGCATAAAATTGCCATAACATTGTTGCTAGATCAGTGTTCGTTACTGTCTCTGGATTTATTGTGAGATTTCTGGAACATAACCAGTCTTCAAAAACATTTAATGCCCAGGCTGTATTTTTATGCATATTCTGCTCATTTGTTTCCTCTCCAGATCATTTACGTCACTGTTAGATACTGTGGCATATCTTTTTTTATGGCTGATACTTTTTGTCTGGCATATACTTTTGTCACTGTCACCTTTATTTGTTTCACATGAGCTCTTTACATTACTGTTGTCCGGGCACTTCCTTACAAAGTGATCTACTGTTAACTCAGTACATACATTTGCATGTGTTTGTCTCTCATCTGTTTCTATAGTCAATCAATCAATCAATCAAAATCTTTATTTAACCAAGCAATCACTGTTGAGCATAACACATTTTCGAGGTGGACCTGGAGTTTTCAGGATAAACATATCAGAAAGATACAATGAACAATGTAGGAATATATACAATAAATAATAAATACAATAATTAACAACAAGAGGCATGTACGGTAATGAGTGACAGTTGGGATGTAGGTCAAGGGATATAAAATAGTAACACGCCATACAAAGTATATCCGAGAGTATGCATGTATAGATATAACAGTCAAATAGGTACAACAGATTAAAAAGTGCACAATATTCAGTTTATGCAGAGGGCCTGGATAGGGACGAAGGTTACAAGGCTACTCTAGAGGGTATTTCTGAGGAGGTAATAACGACGGGTTAAGAGTACAGTCAAGAACAGGATCATAGGGGGATTGAATGAAGAAAAGGCATACTTTGTTGATGTGTGGGCAGCCACAATAGCAGGGCTTCAAGGTTCAGCCAACAGTGGGATTCAGGAGGAGAAGAGAGGTATAGGGGGATAGGAGAATGGAAAGTAAACAGAGTTCAGGGTTATACAAGCTGGAGGTAATAGATGAGGTGAGAGCGAGAGCAGAGGGTAAGGGAAGGCAATGGGGGAGCCCCAAATTATTAATAGCAATCATGGTGTATCTGTGGTAGCAGGACTTGTATGAGCTAGGGTGACAGGAATATCAGGCATCAGGTAAAACAGGTGCATGGCTCCTTGTTGTGACTTGGGACATTTTCTTGGTCTTTCTTATAAACCTGTGCTGACATTTCTATTATATACTGTGTGACTCTAGATTCATAGTGACTGTAAAAATGTGTGTTTTTTTCCTGATATATTGCATGATTTCTATTTCTTAACCTCTACATTCTCTGCAGTGCTAACCTCTTGACATTTCACACTATACTGCAAATAACTGCTCCTGCAAGTTTCTTGATTTGCCTTCTTAGTATAACAGCATGTTGGCATCTTTTTGCTATCTGATTCTGAAACTGGTTTTATCTGTGACCGCATCTGATCAGTGAACCACTGCTTAGCAATTGTGCAGTGATGTATCCGTTGTTCCCAGCTCTCAACTGACCCCGATGTGTCATTTCTGAACACACACACACAAACGCTCTCATACCTGATGAAGATTCTTTGTCATCTCTTTCTTCATCACAATATTTCTGCTTCTCTATTACTTCCCTTTCAACCCACTTGGAAAATGGAATGCCTCCTAGCATACTAAATGACACCTTCATTTTGTACACTACATCTTCTTACTCAATCACTCTGTTCCTTGATCGCTTCCTATATACAATCTACTAGTCTAGTCTAGTAATTGAAGTACAACATTGTACCAGTCTGGTTTTGAATATGCTGAGTTCCTGGATCAGAATAGTACTGGCAGCACACAAGAAAAAATGGCACAACATACACAAGGTAAAATTCATATTTTATTTACTTTTTTATTTGAAAGCCGTCACTCTTTGTACAAGTTATACTATCTTTAGCTGTCATATTAACTTGCTGTTTCAAAAGTGGCTTTTGTTACATATTCACTGATTACAACGTTCAACTTCTTCCTTCTCTACTCTCTCATGTGGTGAACATTGTTACTGCACCATGCATTATTGTTGCCGTGAGAGAATTAATGTATGAACACGTTAAGACCACATGATGGGGTTTGTCCAATCATGCACAACCTTTTTATTTTTTGCCCATGTTACAACTTGTTTTTCTGAATTAAGTAAGCCACACTGATAAGTTATCCTAGCAGACACCAGTAAAACGTCATCCAATTATACAGAGAACAGCAGTGCAATTTAAGGAAAGAGAGGTAAAACTGTACTGTATTGACAATGTTGCCTGTAAAATATGGAAAGAACGGTTTAGAAATTGTATATAAGATCATAAGCAAGACAGCTTTGCTTAGTCTTTTACTATCAGTCAGTTAATAATGGTCTATTATGTAACAGAGAATGTTCCGGATGAAGTTCCTTACCACTGGGATAAAATACAGGGCATCCTCTATAAGCTGAGTTAAAGGAGAACTGAAGTGAACCTGTGAGTCATTTTTTGTCTGTAGAAGCTGTTTCTCGTATAGTAGGTCCCATTCTGTTATTGCCCCATCTTTACTCCATCTTTCTGCAATTGCCCCATTTTTACTGGCCTTTTAGTTAACCAGTGGATATTTATGAGTTACACACTGCTGCTAAGTGCCGTTTTAGAATCATATGATGTAGCTTGTGTCCACATGAACCTCAGAATTCTAAACTAGAATACAGATGCATTATACCAACAATGTAAGTCCTTAACAATGACATAAACTACAACACACTGTTCTAAAATGCTCTTGACCAGCAGTGTGTGAATCAGAAACACTCATTGAATTTACCAAAAGGCAAATAGTAACAGACTGTGAACTGATATTTAAAAATAACTTAAATGCATGTTTGCTGGTTCAAGGCAGTTCTCTTTTCAGATATTAACCCTTCAAAAACAGAAACCCTGAGGAATGCAGCACCTTTAAGCCACATTTACATGACCTACAGCATTCATGGCTGCATCATGGTGCAGGCTGCTCCGTTCAACCTGCAGCAATGCGGCCCCCATTCGCACACCAGCCCACTATATCGGTGCATCTAATGTTTTGGCATTTTGGCCAGACAGCCTTGGGGTGGAAAGAAATAAGATGAGACTTCTTAAAGTTATTATCTGCTTATTATTTTTATGTGGGCTGTGGTAGTAGCACATTTGGAGGCGCGGTCACTGTTGGGCGAATGCAGGGCACGCATCAGAAGGTGTGTTCCTTATTCCCCAATCAGCCAGCAGCAGGCAGTGACCTCATGCATCCCTAATGTGGCCACCAGAATAAAGAAAAGGTCTGCTGCAATGAGAGTGAAGCTCTCATGCAGCAGGACCACAACACGCCTCCCAACATGCAGACAACATGGCAGTAGTGACTGCTGCCGCTGCCTGTCACAATGCCGATGGGGGAGCCCAGTCCCCATCAGCATAATGTGCCCTCTCCCATTTAGGATGTATGCTGAGGGGGTGCCCAATCTCCCTCGACATTATGCATCCCCCCAACAGTTTTTCTTTGCCGACGGGGGTCCAATCCCTGTCGGTATTTATCCCCCATCCCCTTGTATTTTGCTGACAGGGGAGCCCAATCCCTATCAGCATAATGCATCCCTGGCCCCTGTTGTTGCTTGCCGAAGGGGTGCCCAATCCCCCTCAGCTCATGTCCCCCCCAGTATGTGCCGATGGGGGTGCCCAATCCACTGTCGCTACAGAATCCCCCCCAAAAAAAAACTTAGGTGGCATGCTGGGAGCCCACCCCAGCTTGCAAAATGCCCTGCAAAGCAAAAACTGTCCTGCAATGTTTTTTTCTTTTAAAGCTGTGAAAAAAGAAAACTGTCCCTCGCCGTCTCCCTGCCCCCTTCCCACAACCCATGCACACTGTCTGTGCACCCTGCCTCCCCTCACCCCCCTCACCCCATACTTACCTTCAGAGTCCAGCATGATGATCTTCGGTAGACCGGGAATACGTCTGCACTCTTCAAAGCCGACCACGAACTGAAGAAATGCCGGTATGCTGTATAATGGCATAAATAGGGGTTTTTCAACTTTGGTGCATATCTCAGGCATTTTTGGGAATTTTTGCACCAAGTTTTCAACATGGGGTTATTGGAACCCCCTCCTCATGGATTCAGTCACTGTCAATGGCGTTATTCGGTCCCGAAAGGTGATTTCATGGTCACTGCGTAGAGTCACGTTTCAGGACCAAGTAATGAAATGACAGTGCTACTGTTCATGAGGGGGGCTCTCAAAAAGCCTATGTTGCAAAATTGGTGACAAAATTCCCCAAAACGGCTGTTTTACGAGCGTGCGTTGCACTGCTTCCACGCATGCTCGTAATGTCGTGAATTTGTAATAGTTTTACTCTGGATTTTCAACATTGGCATTTTTCCACACCTTCTGATGAACTGTACAGCTGTCATTTTACATATCCTGCCCGAAAGATGTTTTCACACGTCCGGCGCAGAATAGCTTGGTCGCTGTGCGAAATCACTTTTTGGGACAGTTTGAGGAAATGATGGTGACACTGTACATGAGCAGAGGTCCTAAAATGCCTATGTTGAACATTTGATGCTGAAAGTCCATAAAATAACTGTGTTACAAGCCTGCGTTGCACAGTTTCCACGCACCCTTTTAACTTCGCAAATTTGCAATATAGCCATGCCAAATTTTCAACACTGGCATTTTGTCACACCTCCTTATGAACAGTACAGCTGTCATTTTTCACATCCTGCCCAAAATGTATTTCCACACCTGTGGCACACAATGGCATGGTCGCTGTGGGAAATCAACTTTTGGGACAGATTAACAAAATCACAGCGCCAATGTTCATGAGGCGAGGTCCCAAAATGCCTATGTTAAAAATGTGGGTAACAGACTCCCAAAAATAATTGGGTTACAGACATGTTTTTGTTTCTAGTTGTTTAACCAGGTATAGCACGCTAAGCTGGAAGCTTTTTTACAGGAGCGACCTGGGAGCACAAGGAGGTTAAGTGACTTGCTTAGGGTCACACAGTATGCAAGTGGAAGCTATGGGATTCAAACCCAGGTCTGAACTGCTGGATGTCACCAGATTTGCAGCTCAGAGCCTTAGACCACTGCGCTATACTGCCTCCTTGCATGTGTTGTGCAGTTTCTATGCATGCTCATGACTTCACCAATTTTTCATATTTTCACTCCAGATTTTCAACGTTGCCATTTTTTATGCCTCCTCATGAACAATGCAGTTGTCATTCTCCACGCACTGCCCAAAATATGTTCTTGTCCCTGTGCCGCCAAATGGTATTGCCACTGTGCAAAACCACCTTTCAGCTAACAAACTGATTGTGCTGCTTTTCATGAGGTGGGCTCATAAACAGCCCATGTTGAAAATTTGGAGTGAAAATACCACCGCACGCCTATGGTGTTAGGGTTTCCAACTGTAGCACCCCACCCAGTATGAACTGACAGGTGCCAGGGGTGTGACTTGGGATCATTGTATGTAATGCTCGTGCCATTCCACCCCCACCCCCACCTCCACCCTGTAGCCACTGACAGGCATAGTGGTGTGCCTTGCACTGTTCAGCCACAAAATTCACCCCATTCTCCTATACTGCACCCACATCAGCATATTTCCTTATGGAATGGGGTAAGTATAATGCCCAAAGACCCCAAAGCACACCATGACACTTGTCAGTGTCTACAGGGTAGGGTGAGGTACAATGGCATGAGCGTTATAGTTGATGACCCAAAGGCATACCCCATTGCCTGTCACTCTCTACAGGGTGGGGGTGGGAGTGGGGTTGGCGTCACTTCAGTACTTCACTGCCATTCCTATTATGCATCTCTAGCTCTGGCACTACCAATGCCAATACAGCAAGACAACATTCGGCATTGACAAATGCTTTTATATATATATATATATATATATATATATATATATATATATATATATAGTTGTTTCTTTTTCCCATGTAGATTTCTCTCTTTATTTCCCAGCCAGCTGCCTGTCTTCAGGGATATACCCTGGTGTCAAGGATATACCCTGGTTAGGCTGAGGAAATCTTAGCCATCACAGAGATGGCAGCTGGTGTTTTTCTCCCAGTTTTATGTTCTGTCCAATCTCCCCATATGCAGGCCACACAGCCCATGTCAGCCTCAAACATATACAGCATCCTGACTGCGGCAGAAGCAAGCTCAGTGGTCCAGCTGCAGGGGTTCTAGTGGTGGACAAACCCACTGCCAGCCCTCTCCAACTGAAATGCAGTACCGCACTGCAGCTGTCTCAGCCTGGCCTGGCCTGACCCCCAAAGTGATGCACCAAGTTGGTTAACATATCCTCGTCATTTGAAAAGCAGCATGCTATGCTGTAGCTGGGCAAGCAGAACAAACTTCATATAGATATCTAAGCCCTGGCCAGCACACAGCCATGGGGTAATTGGGTGAATCCCAGCTTTGGTGTTTCTCATGTCCAGCCAGTGCAGGCAGGCAGGCTGGCCCAGTGGTGCGGGTGCAGCACACTATGCTGACATCTGAGAGACTGGGGTTCATATGTGACCCCCCCGGAATAACATGCTAGTGCTACCTGGGGTCTGAAGACATCACAGAAATGAGGGTCTAAGTTTTTGAAGGCAGAAGGCTCATGCCACCCTGCATTAGTGCCTCCCCCGAGGGCTGAATCAGGTGTGGCATTGGTGATGGTTGTGAAGGCAGCTGCTGGTGCCAGAGGCCACGTGTAACACTAGCAACCCAAATTATGGGGTTGGGAGACAAAGAGAATTAGGGGATAAAGTTGGGGACAAAAATAATGGGGAAAATAATTAAGTTTTAAATCCTCCTTTCAAGCAAACATTACAATCCAGACAGGGACGGGGAGTATTGCTGCCCTTTTCTGCACACAGGGAGATTCAAAGAGTATGGAGACAGAAAAAGAGATTATGGTGGAGATTACCACATAGAGGCTATGTGACTACTCAATGTCAGTAAGTGACTGCTGTGGGATTCAAACTCAAGTCTTTGCCTTCACAGTTTAGGTGTCTGTGCTCTAACCACTAGGTCAAAGTACCTGCTAATAATTAAGAAAACACCGTATGCTGAAAACCTTTCATTGTTTTTTTTTTAATCATGGAAGAACTTCTTGGCATTTCAGTGTTTAAAAGAAGTCTGGCTGGTGTTTTGGGGGTGTTTCTTGGTTACTCATTATGGTAGTGGGAATATAGTGCAAAGTGAAGAGAAAAAGGCTGACAGAAGGAATGAACTTTGAACTGTCAAAGGCAGCCAACCATGGCTGTTAATAAAGGGAGTATCTCATATCAGTAGGAAAGGGCTAGGCACTGAGGCTGAGGTGTGAGACTGCCATAGTTAGGGGTTCTTGGGAGAATGTCTGATAGTAAAGGGAGTATCTCAGATTGGTGGCAAAGGGCTCTTCATGGAGGATGTGCTGCGTGGCTGTACTTTGCTCAGTGCTTGAAAGGAGAATTGGTCTAGCTGTATTAGTAAAGTGTATCTCAGAGCAGTGGGAAAGAGCTGGCCACTGAGGATGGACTGTGAGGCTGTAACATGGGTCAGTGCTTCCTGAGAGAAGATGTCTTGTTTGTTTCTTTATTACTTTGATAACCGGGTGGGTGCACTGATCCCAGGGACCGTTTTCAGGCACGACCCGGGCCATAACACATGGTGCAAGGTGGCAGTACATACAAAGTAAAAATATTTCAACATGAAGAAGATTGTATACAAGCAACAAACAGTACCTTCTGAGTACAGGTGTGATACATAAGTCAGTGGGTAACAGTTAATACAAGTTGCAACAGATACATGAAGAAATTTGATAGAAACAACAAATTGATAACACATGTACAAGGTATGATGCATGAGTCAGAGTGTCTATGATAAATATACAATATATTCAAACAAATAAATAAGTAAATAATAAAGTGAGTGTGTCCAAATTGTGGGAAAGCATTGACCATTGTTGTGGGTAGGGCATGGCTGGTTGTAGTCAGTGCTTCTTGGGAGACCATGTCCATTGATAAAGTATCTCAGATTGGTGAAAAAGAGCTGAGCAGCGAGGGTGAGGAGTGCGGCTGTACCATGTTAAGGGCTTCTTAGGAGAATCTGCCCATTAACAAAGTGATTGAGGAAGGCAGAATGGCCCACTGATTAGAACACAGACATGTGAACCATGAGATGCAAAGTTTAATTCCAACTACTGGTACACACTCCACTGTGTGACCTTGAGCAAGTCATTTGATCTCCCTGTGCTTCCATCCCTCTCAGGCATAAAACTTTGTAGAAAAAGGGACCCTTCTGAATGAAAGCAAGTAGCATCACAGCTGTGCTTTCCGATGTAAATAAATTGTACTTAAAAAGTATCATTTGCTGAATGAAGTCAGTGAAACAGACCATTGGAATGGGGGAGATGTGTGTGAGTGGCTAACAATTGTCAGAGCTTCCTGGGAGAGTTTCCCTTTATCAAAGAGAGAGACTCTAATGCTTGGGAAAGGGCTGATCTCTACAAGTGAGTTTGTGTTAGTTTCACCTTTTAAACCATCAAGTTGGAAGACTCAAATTTTAAAGGAATTTCAGTGTAATAAATTCCCAAATGGAGCCATCCTGCCAGAGCAGCTATAGTCCTACAACTCATGACACCAATGACCCAGGTTCAGGAAGGAGCCTGAGTTGCTGAGGGACAGTTGGGAAGAGCCAGGATGCCCTTCTCCATGGAGGGGGGGCAGTGTGGTTTGCGCTGCAGTCACCACCTGGAGACCCACAGGTGGCATCGCCACAGGAGCCACTATTTGAGGTGGGGTGGGGTACTGCTTGGTGGTGAGAATGGGCACACAGCTGTCTGCTCATTTGTGATCCAGCCTGACGCATGACATCTTGGGGGTGGAGGTGGGAGACAAACAAGGTGTAAACCCCAGACCTTCCCTGTAGGTCCCACACAGATGGCTGGGCACCCTCCACCATATCTGGATTGGCAACCCTACCAGCTCCACCATAGGAAAAGCCATGGAAGACTGCCAGAAGGCTGGGGTAAGTACCCAGAGAAGTTGGATGATGAGGATGGGAGGCCAGTCAGAATATGGCATGTTGGCAGCAGTAGCAGAAAAACGTTTATGGAAAAATAAATACATTTCTGAAGGGAAAACCTAGTACAGTATTTCCAATTGTGAAGTGTTCCCAGCTGAAATCTCAGTATAAGTCCCCAAGAGAAAACTGACTTCCAACTGTGACTTGTTTCAGTGATAATATTGTAAATGTCAAAGAGAAAACTTAGTGTACTTCCAGTTGTTTAGTGTTTCATCAGAAATCTCAGTGTAAACCCCAAAGAGAAAACTTAATTCTATTGTGACGTGTTCCCAGCAAAAACAAAAACCCAATGTGAAAACCTATTTCCAGTTGTAAAGTGCTCCCACTAGAAATCTCAGTGTAAGGCCAAAGGGGAAACAAAAATTACTTCCTGGTGTTGTAACAAAAATGCACAGAACCCCAAACGGAAAACTATTATGAAGTGTTTCCAGCAGAAATCTTTGTAAAGCCCTGAGGGAAATTCTAATGCTATTAGAAAGTGTTCCCAGCAGAAATCTCAGTATCAAGCCTTAAGCAGAGGCAGTGTTAGGCACAGGCGAACCAAGTCACCCCTTGGGGAGCCAGCGCCGAGGGCATGCTAAAGTAGGAAACTTAAGCAGAGATCAGTTTGAAATGCAAAACTTATTACTATAAAAAACAAAACCGTTGTTGTCACCTTTGTGTTCTGAGAACCTTTGCCACTTTTTGGATGTGAGGTAGTGCAGAAGGCAGGTGAGGGGGTAATCTGGTAAGTAAAGGGGGCCACCAAAAGTGTTTCTGTTTGAGGTGACATTAGGTCTAAAACAAGTTCTGGCTGTAAGGGAATCTACTTTCAACCGTGAAGTGTTTCAGCAGAAATCTCTGTGTCAGTCTCAAAGTTAAAATCTACTTTCAGTTGTAGAGTGCTCCTGGCAGAAAGTTCCATGTATATATTTAATGTGGGGCAAAACACTTCGATCACTTTTTAAATGATTTGCTCACCTCCTACCACTCTTAAACATATAACACATACTGATCCTTCTATACAGTTGATGCATCTGATGATAAACATTTTAAAGACTTACCCCCTGCCCCCATTGGTACAAATACATTTTTTAGCCTACATTTTGTACCCTACATTAATCTTTTGACCTTTGGTGGGATGGGAGAGAGAGAGAGAGATACCATAAACAGTTTCAGACAGGGCTGGGATAGAGTCAATGGTATATCTATTTATTTATTTATTTATTTATTTATTTATTTAAGCAGTCGAATAAATACCTTTGAGAATAGGATGCTCATTTACAAAGGTTCCATGTCAACATAGTGGTACAGAATATCAGATCCTACAGGTACATACTGAAGTTAGCTTACAGTAGACAACACGCAAAGAGAGAAGCAACCAATGTAGGCACTGTGGGATAGTACCTACTCAGCAGGAAGAGGTGGATGCAAACACGGGGAACAAAAAGGGGAGTATTGTAAGCGAAGACCCCGCAGAGACAACATGGCCAAGGGCATGACAGGATAACGTGGCAGACGGGATGGATCATCAATTTTTTTCTGCTATCAATGAGAGGTTGAAAGGGAGGGAGAGAGAGAGAGATAGATAGAGACAGCTCAGTAGAGCAGGTAGCAGCAAGAAGAAACAAGCAGTTTTGGTTCAAATTACTTTCATAGTGACGTAGTAGTTTTAGGGTTGGAAGGGACTCTAGGTTAGTCATATCCTTCCCCTGCTTTGTAAGCAGGTGTAAATAAGTATGTTGTGTAAACAAGTACTAACATAAAAGGGTTCCCTGCCCACTGCACAACCCAGGTTATTCAGTGATTCCCTTGGTAAGCAGAAGTTTTTCAAGGCTTCTCTTGAAGGCTTGTACTGTATTCATGTCCAGTCTCCACTATTAGGCTGTTCCATAGGTTCACCACCCTCTGGGATAAGAAGTGCCTACTAACATTACCACTTACATTATATTTACCACATCAGACCTTTAGGGTGTGCCCCGTGTCCTGCTGGAGGACACTGGAGCAAACACCTCTGCCTGTTCCATCTTGTTGATATCACTGAATATGTCGAAACACGAGTAAACATAAACAACAACTGCAGAAAGAGACATATGGTCCATCTAGTCTGCCCATATTACCCTATCATACCCTAGGATCTGTTGTCTCTGTGGGGTCTTCTCATACACTGTCCCCCCTTGTGTTATCTGTATTTCAGCCCCCCCCCCAACTTCCCACCAAGCAGCTAATGTCCCTTGACTCTATCCCAGCCTTGTTTCAAGCTATTTAAGGTTTAGTCACCCACCATCTCTGTATGCAGACCATTCCATGGCTGAGCCACTCTTTCTGTAAAATAATATTTCCTTGCATTCTTTTTACCCCCCAATTAACCTCTGTTCATGAACTCCTCACAGTTCACCTTGTTAATATTTTCAGGAACTTGAAGGCCTCTATCATATTCCCAATTTCTGTTGCTTTCTCTATTTTAGAGTGAATGCACATTCAGTGCCTTTAGTCAATCCCTATAGGATCTGCCCTCCTGGCCTTGAATCATCTTGATTATCCTACGTTGTACCTTCTCTAATCTGTCCCTGTCCCTTTTTTAGGTGGGGACTCCAGAACTGGGCACAGTACTCCAGGTATGGTCTCACCATTGACTTGTACAGTGATAACTGTACCTCCTGCCATCTACTGTCAAACCTTTTCACGATACACTCCAGCATCCTGTTAGCCATATTGAAGGCCTTGTTATATTGGCTGGTTTGTTTAAAGGGCTTGTCTTATGCAAAATACGGTCAGACTTACATGCTGTGCAAGTGCATAACAGCAAAAGTCTTTAGAGGGTCTTGTTACGCTTTCTGCCAAACTGTATTAAAATAGAAGGGATCATAATTTGCCCCAGAAAAGTAGCTAGCCAATCCCTTCACTTCCCCGTTGCTCAGCTCTGCCCGCTCGCTCAGGCACATAACGACGTGTGCCCATGGACAGCGTGGGGGCGTGCTGAATTACAGTAAATGGGGGTCACTTTTAAGTCCATTTTTGTACACAAGAATGGCCAGTTTGAGATTAGTGAAGGGCACTGCTTGAATAAGATCTTTTAAAAACAATAATTTTTCTATAGAAAATGTTAAATACTTATGGTGCTGGATTGACAGCACTGTGGAATAAGCCATTTGTTTATTCAGATAACTGGGACAACCGAAGACAGAGACCACAGTGCAAGATTGCCATATTGACTCACCAATGGGCCTCAACCCTGGTTTAGAGGGACCACCGTGTAGGTGAGATGAAAGCTCAGACTTCATGCCTATTCAATCATTGGCCTCTCATCTGAGACTGCCAACAAAAGTGCTAATTAATTCCCATTGTGATGGTGTTTTGTGGGGCAACTGTTCACTAGGAACTGGACTGAGACCAACCAAAACTCATCTCGCATTGGGACACCAAACAGCTTGCAGAAGGTAATGTTTTTCAGCCACTACCAGCCTGACCCAGATTTGAACCAGTGACCTAGAGATGAAATGTTCATTAACCCTCAACTAATCCATTAAGCAATCTGGCCCCCTTAAATATTGTGTTCTACTGCAGTTAGCAAAACAAAAAAAAATACTTCAGATATAGGAAGTAATAGTTCACTACTTATGAAAGTTAAAAATAAAGCAACAGTATTCGTTAGCAGAAAAAAAATGTATTATATATTTTTTTTTAGTAATAATGTGTTTCTAGCAAAAACACCAGTATTTCCATTTTTGCTTTCATTGTATTTTTCTCCAGAACTAGGATATGGGGTTTCTGACCATGCCTACTATGGATAAATTAAACATTTTGGTGTGGTGCTCCACTGATTACCATCAGAAATGTGTGTTAGCAGCCTCCTAATGCATTCACAGTATGAATCCAGTACACAGAGTCAAAAAGTAACCTCCAGGGAAGAGATTTTTAAAAATCGTAGTGGCAGCCATATTTAATGACTTGGGTCATCAATTATACAACAGCAGTTGTGCCAGTTCTCCTCTCGGTTTCTCCCCCCACAAGAAGGCTTAACTCTCCGACGCAGGCACCTTCTCACCAGTGCTGTAGCAGTGTCTAAATGTTATACCTTAAGCTGAATGCTATCTTAATCTTGTAATCCACACCAATTTATTGTCTACCTAGCTTGTAATGTATTGTTTTGTACTAATGCAATTTTGAACTTGCTTATAATGTGATGCCTTGTATGTAATGCTATGCGCTTGTTCACTTTCTTCTTGTAACTGACACGGAACCTACAAATGAGCATCCGCTCACAGGTGTTCTCCAAGATATCATTAAAATAAAAAAATAAATAACATAATTTAATGTAAACCCGTTCTGGCATGTTGCACCAGTACACAATCCCAAGAAAAGAGGAATCGTGGTGAAACATAACACATGCAGACACTGTGATGTGGATTGTGTTCACATGGCAAAAATGGCAACACTGACAGCTCTGTGCCACTCACTATGGTGCAGAAAATGCCATGTGAACGGCCCTGTTGAAGGGACCTCATTACTAATGAGCTTGCCTCAATGGTCACATTCCCTAATAAAAGTAAACTGAACTGAACACATCTGTGACTATAGATAACAGATAGTGACAGTCCTGTTTTCCATCTGTGCAACAAAACACAGGATGCTGCCAATTAAGTGTTAAGCCTCATCTCCCTTCCCCAGATGTGGGAAAAAAAAAGTGTGATGTGAGAGCACATGAACTAAGCAGAGGCTGACAGTGTAGGGTTGGGGGGGCGTAGGGGTGATCTGATTACGGTTTGTTGAATGGCCCCTTGGATCTAGCCCACAGTGCTGATTACCTAAACCATATATTAAGTCAGTATACCATATTAACTATATTAACTAGCAACAGGTCACTTGACAAAATAAAACAGATCACAGAACAGGGGCACTTCAAGTTATTTGCTTCAGAAATCCAAGAGCATGAAAAACATTTTTTAAAATACTTCAAACATTGAAGTAGCAGTATTTAGGTAAAAAAAACTATTAAGCAGGCAAACACAAGTATACACAGTTTTCTAAGCAGAATTGGGGGATGGTACATTGGTGGTCATCACGATTTCAAGGGCTACGTTTGCAATGGCATTCTATACTGTTGCTGTAACAAGGCCACTGGCACAGAGCTTTACCAGGAAGTTGCCTGGGTGGTGCAGGAGTTGATGCCCATAGTCTGGGGGATGGAAATAGGTGGACTCTTGACTTCCGACCACTCTCCAATCTACCTAAATCTAGGACTGGGGAGGGTGAAGGCTGGAAGAAATAGTTGGAAGTTGAACACCTCCCTTCTGCACTCATGCCCTTTCTATGAATGGTGAGGATTGGAAGTATCCCACTATTTTCAGAACAATTCACCCCAAATGCCTTGGGCCACTTTCTGTATGTAATAAATGCAGTCATCTGGAGAAAAAATATTGCTTATGATTCCAGGATCAGTTGCCTAGGATTCCAGGGTCAAGAAGGAGAAAGCACAAATGCTCCAGGCATCTAGGCAATGGAACATGCACTAAAATACCTGGAACTGAGAGTGACCCAGGAATAACCCCCCTCCCCCCAACACCTCTACAAGTTGCCGCCAGAAAGAAAATAGAGCTACTAAACAGGAAACTGGAAAATATCCTTGAAAACCAGACAGACTGTGTACTGTTTAGAAGGCCCCAGGATAACATAGGGAAGACAGCACAAGAAGTCACAGAGGGGCTACAGGACATAAATCAGATAGTCAGTGGACTGAAAAGTAATCAGAACTGTAAGAACGCTGAATCAAAGGCAAATGGGAAAAAAAAATTATTAGAAATGGCAAGAAGGCAATATAGTGCAGTGGCTCAAGGCTCTGAGCTGCAAATCTGGAACCCTGGGTTTGAATCCCACAGCCCCCACTTGCATTAAACATCATTGGGTCAGGGACCCTTTTTCAAGATGGACCTGTTACATTTGCAGTTAAAATAACACACGTATTACGCAAAGTAAATTTTGGCATATACTACATACATCAAAACCCTGAGCAAGTCACTTAACTTCCTTGTGCTCCCAGGTAGCACCTGTAAACAGGCTTTCAGCTTAGTGTGCCACTCCTGGTTAAACAATTGGTGGGGGGGGAATCAGGAGAGAAAAGTGAGAGTCCACAAGGAAGGAGTCTGGGAAAGGATACAAGAAAATGAGATAACAGACAAATCATACTGGCATTATACAATCTATGAAAGGAGTTACTAAAAGCCAAATTCCTTTCCCCTACATATATGACCATGAGGGTTGGCACATGGCTGAAAAAAAGCTGTTTTTTCAAGTCCTGATTCGGCTTGCCAGTGAAAGATCAGTAGCAGTTGTTTTTTGCATTAACCTAAAAAATATAGAAAATAGACATAAACATGCCCTGATCCACCATTTAGCATGAAAAAATTGAACTCTCCCCCAGTGGATGTCCCTAGTCGCCCAAAGTACAAAAATGTTTGTCAGATCATTTGGAGATTAAAGATAGTAACCCTAAGGTCATCTGATCTTTCTAAAAAAAAAAAAAAAATGACGTAGCATACGAAACCAGTTTTCTACAACTAACTGTACCACAGCTACCTATGAAAAGAAAGTTGAAAACTACCTGCATCTACTGTTTGTTGTTTCAGATTAACTATAAGCTATACAAAATTGTCCTACTGTTGTACAATACACAAAACAAAAGAAACTATCAAAACAGAGTCGTTCAGCTCTCATCTGACACAACATGGACCTCTTTGCAACCGGACTTTACAGAGAAAAGTGCGCACTAGCCCTTGCCCCCCCTCCTACTGTACACCATAACAGTTTACCAGCTGGTAAGGCAACACAAACCTGAGCGTGATATTGCCATCATTATGTAATTGACGCGTACAACTATCTCTCTAAAGGAGAAATTTTAGGGGGGGGAACTCCTCGATCTCCCTGCAGGGACTCAGCTCCCACCCTCGCCGCCTCCCCATGCCCAGGCTTACCCCCTGGGTGGGGCTGCCAGGCAGGCGCTGCCCCAAGGTCAACGGTAACTTGCCCTGGCTTACCTCCCCCAGGGTGGGGCCACAGAAGCAGGGCCCCACCTGGCGGACATGGTAGGCAGTGGAGGCAGCAGAGCAGAGCTTCACCCTTCGGGGCTGGCATTTTGTATGCTGTATCGGGGGGGGATGTGCACTGATGGCCAGCGTCTGTCCTGCCCCTCCCCACTGATATGGTGCCATCACTGTAGTTCCCCCGACCTCCACTAGGGGTCCATAGCATGCTGGACACACAATCCCCAACCCCCGAAGAGAGACAACAGTCCCTAGGACGCTCAATTCTTCTCCCCTGGCCAGCCCTCCGACGTCCCGAGTCTGTTCCCGAACCCGAGTCGTCAGCATCACAGACAGACGCCCTGCCTCTGCACCAGTGGACCGGCCCATCTAAAGGAGAAATTAATATCATTTCAATGTGTGGAACACAGTGTAGTGCTTGTGTTTGCTTATGAGCTTGAACGTTACGTGCTTAAGGTTTATGAACTTAGACTTTGGCTTTTCTCTGTTTCTCACCCTTGGTAGAAACGCTGGGTAGGTGTAGGAATGAAGACCCAGCATCGAGGGTGAGATAAAAGAGTTGGAGGAGGAGGCTGGCGAGGATGGTGGGCATTTTTGAAATGCTCGAAACTGAGCAGCGGAAGTGCTGTGATTTAAGTAAGGGATGTGGGAGGAGCTATCCCCCTCAACTGAACCTCAGGCTTTAGCCTTCCCATTATGATGTGGGTAGATGAGGGGGTACCTACCACCGGATCCTCTTGCTGATGCCTACTGCTGCCATTTGAATCAGTCCTTCCTCTGCCCTGTACTCTCCTTGGGTGTACTCTCCTCGAGTCTATGCTGCCTTGCTCAGTCAACTGTTCCCTGGTGCCTGACGCCAGCCTGCCACCAATCTCTGGGGACTGGAATCAGTCCAAGATCACAACTAACACTCCTCTCCTCAGCACATCACTCTTCCAGCTCTCTTGGGCTGCTTCTTTCCAGAAGTTACTTTTTTCAACTTCACTTCTCACACGCCACAGTCTTCTCCTGGTCCAGTCTGCATCTCTCTCTCGATTCAAAGTGGTGCTGCCTACTATTGAAAAGGGTGGCATTTTAACCCCCCCCCCATGCTAGCTCTTTCTTCCTGCTGTAGTGTTGCTTATTTGTAGAATATGGTGACACTTCGCTAGCCGTACCCCCTGCCCCGACAACAACCAATGAAATGAGCCACAGACATAAATGAACTTCGTGCATGGCTCTGCATTCCACCCCTGCCTGCTGCTCCCTTCCCTACTTCTCCCACTCCCTGAGCACCAAAGCATGCACAAAGGCACACTTTAAAACAAAAGAACATGCTACGGCTATACTGACTGAAATGGCTTCCATGAGATGGCAGCTCCAAAAGGGCATCAGTTGTCCTGATAAAGGTGGGGGTGTGATAGCACCATGCACACCCAGCTTCCACGCCCTTGACTCGAACCTTGGTAAATCTGTGGCATGGTGTTCCTTGGGGTTTGAACAATCACACAGTACAGCATTGGGATTGCCTTAACTTCCACTCCCTCTCTCCAAGCATTGGTGGGTGAGTAGTGTTCTCTAACTGGTCAGACACGCTCCAAGCATTGGTGTGTGAGTAGTGTTCTCTACCTGGACACACAGTGCTCCAAGCATTGGTGTGTGAGTAGTGTTCTCTACCTGGTCAGACACACTCCAAGCATTGGTGTGTGAGTAGTGTTCTCTACCTGGACAGACAGCATTCCATGCATTGGTGTGGGAGTAGTGTTCTCTACCTGGTCAGACACGCTCCAAGCATTGGTGTGTGAGTAGTGTTCTCTACCTGGACACACAGTGCTCCAATCATTGGTGTGTGAGTAATGTTCCCGACCTGGTCAGACACGCTCCAAGCATTGGTGTGTGAGTAGTGTTCTCTACCTGGACAGACAGGGCTCCAAGCATTGGCGCATGAGTAGTGTTCTCTACCTGGACAGATAGCGTTCCATGCATTGGTATGTGAGTAGTGCTCTCTATCTGGTCAGACACGCTCCAAGCATTGGTGTGTGAGTAGTGTTCTCTACCTGGACAGACAGTGCTCCAAGCATTGGTGTGTGAGTAATGTTCTCTACCTGGTCAGACATGCTTCAAGCATTGGTGTGTGAGTAGTGTTCTCTACCTGGATAGACAGCGCTCCAAGCATTGGTGTGTGAGTAGTGTTCTCTACCTGGATAGACAGCGCTCCAGGCATTGGTGTGTGAGTAATGTTCTCTACCTGGTCAGACAGCGTTCTATGCATTAGTGTGTGAGTAGTGCTCTCTATCTGGACAGACAGCACCCAAAGCATTGGTGTGTGAGTAGTGCTCTCTACCTGGACAGACAGCACTCAAAGCATTGGTGTGTGAGTAATGCTCTCTACCTGGACAGACAGCGCTCCAAGCATTGGTGGGTGAGTAGTGTTCTCTACCTGGACAGACAGCACTCAAGGCATTGGTGAGTGAGTAATGCTCTCTACCTGGACAGACAGCGCTCCAAGCATTGGTGGGTGAGTAATGTTCTCTACCTGGACAGACAGCACTCAAAGCATTGGTGTGTGAGTAATGCTCTCTACCTGGACAGACAGGGCTCCAAGCATTGGTGTGTGAGTAGTGTTCTCTACCTGGACAGACAGAGTTCCATGCATTGGTGTGTGAGTAGTGCTCTCTACCTGGCAGACAGCACTCAAAGCATTGGTGTGTGAGTAATGCTTGCTACCTGGACAGACAGCATTCCAAGCACTGGTGTGTGAGTAGTGTTCTCTACCTGGAGAGACAGCACTCCAAGCATTGGTGTGTGAGTAGTGTTCTCTACAGATAGCACTCAAAGCATTCGTATGTGAGTAATGTTCTCTACCTGGACAGACAGTGCTCCAAGCATTGGTGGGTGAGTAGTGTTCTCTACAGACAGCACTCAAAGCATTCGTATGTGAGTAATGTTCTCCACCTGGACAGACAACCCTCAAAGCATTGGTGTGTGAGTCTTGTACTCTACCTGGACAGACAGAGCTCCAAGCATTGGTGTGTGAGTAGTGTACTCTACCTGGACAGACAGTGCTCCAAGCATTGGTGTGCAGTGCTGGGTGGCAACGTGTTACAAGTAGCAAGTTACTGTAATTTAACTACATTGCCATGTAACTTGTAACAGTAACAGATTACGTGCAAGAGACAGTAATATTGGGACATTGCAGATTACGTTTTTTGTAAGTAATGCAGTTACAGTAATACATTTCTCTTTATTATTTGTCTTTTTTTCAGCATGTGCAAGCCAGTCAGGCTTACTTGAGCCTGGAGTTATCAGTTCAAAACAGTTTGTCAGCACACAGGAGAAAGACAGACAGGCAGGTAGGATTGATCTAAGTGAGCCCCTGCATCTCCACATCTACCACCCTCCATATTCCAAAAGTAATCTAAAGTAATATGAAAAAGTAATAGGCATTACAGTTATAGTTACTAATTACTTTTTATACAACAATAATAACTGTAACCGATAACAAATATTTCAGAGTGACTAGAAACTGTAACTTATTACTAAAGTAACTTACCCAACACTGTTGGCATGAGAGTAGTGCTCTCTACCTGGACAGACAACGTTCCAAGCATCGGTGTGTGAGTAGTTTTCTATACCTGGACAGATGGCATTCCAAGCATTGGTGTGTGAGTAGTGTTCTCTACCTGGATAGACAGCACTCCAGGCATTGGTGTCTGAGTAGTGTTCTCTACCTGGACAGACTGCGCTCCAATCATTGGTGTGTGAGTAATGTTCTCTACCTGGACAGACAGTGCTCCAAGCATTGGTGTATGAGTAGTGTTCTCTACCTGGGCAGACAGCACTCCAGGTATTGGTATGTAAGTAGTGTTCTCTACCTGGACAGACAGCCCCTCCAGGCATCCAGGCATTGGTGTGAGAGTAGTGTTTTTGTACCTGGACAGACAGTGCTCCAAGCATTGGTGTGTAAGTAATGCTCTATACCTGGACAGACAGTGTTCCAGGCATTGGTGTGTGAGTAATCTTCTGTACCTGGACAGGCAGCGTTCCAAGCATTGGTGTGAGAGCAGCGTTCTCTACCTGGACAGGCAGCACTCCAAGCATTGGTGTGTGAGTAATGTTCTCTACCTGGACAGGCAGCGTTCCAAGCATTGGTGTGTGAGCAGTGTTCTCTACCTGGACAGGCAGCACTCCAAGCATTGGTGAGTGAGTAGTGTTCTCTACCTGGACAGACAGCACTTCAAGCATCGGTGTGTGAGTAGTTTTCTATACCTGGACAGATGGCATTCCAAGCATTGGTGTGTGAGTAGTGTTCTCTACCTGGATAGACAGCACTCCAGGCATTGGTGTCTGAGTAGTGTTCTCTACCTGGACAGACAGCGCTCCAATCATTGGTGTGTGAGTAATGTTCTCTACCTGGACAGACAGTGCTCCAAGCATTGGTGTATGAGTAGTGTTCTCTACCTGGGCAGACAGCACTCCAGGTATTGGTATGTGAGTAGTGTTCTCTACCTGGACAGAGAGCCCCTCCAGGCATCCAGGCATTGGTGTGAGAGTAGTGTTTTTGTACCTGGACAGACAGTGCTCTAAGCATTGGCGTGTAAGTAATGCTCTGTACCTGGACAGACAGTTCTCCAACCATTGATGTGTGAGTAGTGTTCTCTACCTGGACAGGCAGTACTCCAGGCATTGATGTGTGAGTAGTGTTCTCTACCTGGACAGTCAGGGCTACAACCATTGGTGCGTGAGTAGTGCTCTCTTCCTGGACAGGCAGCACTCCAGGCATTGATGTGTGAGTAGCGTTCTTTACCTGGATAGACAGCACTCCAGGCATTGGTGTGTGAGTAGTGTTCTTTACCTGGACAGACAGGGCTCCAACCATTGGTGTGTGAATAGTGCTCTCTACCTGGACAGGCAGCACTCCAGGCATTGATATGTGAGTAGTGTTCTCTACCTGGACAGACAGGGCTCCAACCATTGGTGTGTGAGTAGTGCTCTTTACCTGGACAGGCAGCACTCCAGGCATTGATGTGTGAGTAGTGCTCTCTACCTGGACAGGCAGCACTCCAGGCATTGATGTGTGAGTAGTGTTCTTTATCTGGACAGACAGTACCTTATGAAAATGAAATATATTTTAAAATATATTATTAACAATATATTTACATATAGTGAAATATATTCCAATCTTTTTTTTTAAATTTTCTTTATTGTGCATAGAAGGAACATTTCATTTTACAGTACTTTATGAAAAACATACATTTTATTCTCGTATCCTTAGGTGTCAGTTTTAAATGCATAAGAACAAAACTTTTCATTATGCGGTACATTGTAAACTCACATACTTTGTTCTTGAATCCTTACCTGTCAGCATTGTATGCATTTTCTATACATTATTCAGCTTAAAAACTTCTAGGAACCCTATCTATTAACTAAAAACTAAACAAAGTTATCTATTTTCACCTTGATCAATCAATCTTTCTTTCCAGGATCCTTGCACATTGGGGTATTTAATCTTTTACTACTGATTGCTCTCATTTGTACTATCCCTTCGGTCTACTTATGCTGTTTACTTTTAGGCCTTCTTATGTTTCCCTGTTTCTGAACAGTGTATCTGATGTCCATATTTGCATTGTAACTCGATTTCTGCTTATTCAGTTTTCTGATTCTGTCTGAATTAGCCATAGAGTCCACATCTCTACAAGTTTCTCTGTTCTGTCCCTTAATGAGTAGGTTAGTCTCTCCATCTCCTGTATATCCTCTATTATTTTCCTCCACACATGTAGTTCTGGAGGTTTAGGGTTAAGCCATTTCTTTGTGATGGCCTTACTCTGCCACACATATTGCTCATAAATATTCCCCCGGTGGGAGTCCCAGTATTAAGTGTTGTATGTTCAGGGGTGTAGTAAGCTGAAAGAGGGTCTGAACTTCTCTTTCCACATCTCTAAGGAATGTCTGTATCATTGGGCAAGTATAAAATGCATGGGTGTGTGTCATCCTCTGCTCCTCACATTGCCTCCAGCACCTCCCTTCACCTGCCTCCCCCTGCTGTGCTTTTACGTGCGGGGTTATAAAGTATCTGGTCCTGACTCTCCATGTAAATTCCTGCCATCCTGGGGATGAGGTGGTTTGGGCAGCGGCTTGCCATGTTTTCTTCCATTCCTTCTTAGTCAAGTGAAAACCTGCCTCTTCTTCCCACTTTTTGACTATCTGGTCTGCTGTGTCTCCCCTGTTGGATGTAAGGTAACCATAGATACAGGAAATGGCTCCCAGCGATGCAACATTGCTGAGCAGGTGTTCGGTGCTTATTTCTCACTCCCCATATACCTGAATGGTATGCGATTTCCCTGTCTGTGTTTGTGCATAATTTTGCATGTGCAAGTATCTGAATCTGTCAACTTCCTGCCAGTTGTATCTTCTTTTACACTACTCAGATGTAAGAAGGTTGCCCCCTATATTATTAGTTTGATATATTGGAAGCCCTTTTGTGTCTGACATTTGTACCAAGCACCTAGTTTTCCTGGTTGGAATTCTGTGCTAAGTGTCAACCAACTATATTGCCATCTGTCCCTCTTTATTCTGGGATGTTCTTGCAATCTCTCCAGGGCCTTTAGTGTTACTTTCATTGCTGTGAACCACTGTTCTTGTTCTGCTTGTGTTACTTTAGGCCCTAGGATTATTGTCTCAGGTTCTCTGCCAGTGATCTATGTTTCTTCCTTTTCCTTCCAGCGAGCAGTCATCTGTGCTTTCCCCCATTGAAGCGCCCATCTCACCTGTGTGGCTAGCCAATATCCCTCTAAATCTGGGACCACCCAGCCTCTCCATCTCCTCCTTGTCTGTAAAACCATTCCTCTTATTCTTGGTCTTTTATTTTCCCATATAAACTTATGTAAGAGTTGCTGTGTGATCCTAAACCATTGTTTCGATAGTGCCACTTGGGCACACTGAAAAAGATACAGGAGGCAGGGAAGTATGTTCATCTTAGCTGTCTGTATTCTGACATCCTGTGGCAAGGATAGTGCATCCCATAGTTTTATATCATCTTTTATTTTTTGCAGGAGATGCAGGTAGTTATCTTGGTATATATATTGGTTTGAGTTATAGAGGGTTATTCCTAGGTATTTTAAGCTTGTTAAGGCCCATTTCGTATGGTACTGTTGTTTAAATCTGTTAGTGGGAGTATAATTAAAAGTTAAGATCTCGTTTTTTTCTTGATGCAACCTATATTCTGATATTTTAGTGAACTCTGCTACCCAGGTCATTAATTTGGGGATGGATTGATCTGGTTGGTTAGAAACATAAGGTCATGATCTGCATTTAAGGCTATTTTCTGTTCCCCATGTCCCATTGCTATTCCCTCTATTTCCACACCTTGTCTAAACCTTTGTGCTAAGGGTTCCATATATAATGCAAAGAGCAAGAGGGAGCGGGGGCATCCCTGTCTTGTGCCTCTGCCTAATTGTATGCCTTTGGATGTGTGTCCATTTGGTCATATGTACGCAGTCTGTTTTTCACAGAGCCTTTGGATAATCTTTTGAAACTGCTCCCTGAGTCCAAATTGGGAAAGAACCCCCGGAGGTATGGCTATTCCATTTTATCAAAAGCCTTTTTGGCATCTAGGCTCATGAGCACTGCTTTTGATTCAGATGTCTTTAAATAATCTCTCACATTCATGGTTCTCCTTACGTTATCCACTGCCTGTCTACCCATAACAAATCCTGTTCGATCTATGTTGACTATTCTCGGTAGGATGGATTCCGGTCTGTTCACTAGTATTGAGGCTAGTATCTTATAGTCTACATTTAGAATTGATATGGGTCTATATGAAGTAAATTTCATGGGGTTCTTCCCTGGTTGAGGTATTACGGAGATCACCGCTTGGGTCCATGAAGGAGGAACCTTCCCTCCTCCCCCAGCAACTCCTGATATACCTTTTGTAATTGAGGTACAATGGGTTTCTGAAATTTTTTATAAAATTCTATAGCGAACCCAACTGTGCCCATGCACTTTCCTGTTTTAGCATTTTCTATCGCCCTCTGTATTTCTTGGGATGGCGTGGAGCTTGTTAGAGATTGGGCCATTTCTTCTGATGTTTTGGGTAGGATCAATTGTTGTAGGTAGTTTTCGGGCACTGGGGTATAGAGCTCCAAGTAATATTCTATGAATGCATTTAACATTCCTACTGTTTCTGTTACTGAGCTACCCTTCCCTGGATGGTGTATCCTCGTTATCTGTGCCTTGGCTCTCCTTGCCCTAAATCGACATGCTAACAGTTTAACTGCTCTGGGTCCCCCTTTGTAGTATTTCTGTTTCAAAAATTGACTGTTTCTTTCTACTTTGTAATCCAGGATTGTATTATGTTCTTTCCTATGTTTCACAAGTTCTCTACCTCTTTGTCTATCTATCTTTTTCTGTTGTTGCGTTTCTAGGATCCTAATCTGCTCTTCTATATTCTGTTGTTTCTCCCTCCTCCATTTTGTCCTAGCTGCAGCTATAGCAATTAGTTTCCCTCGGATTATTGCTTTGAGTGTCTCCCATAGGATACTCATTTTAACCTCTGACCCCCTATGATCCTGGAGTGTTTGTTCTACTAGGTGTGGAATTTCTTCTAGTACCTCCTTGTCTTTCAGTAGGGCACGGTTTAATCTCCAAAAGTTGGTTTGTGTGGTCTTCTGTAGGTTGATTTCTAAAAATAGTGTTGCGTGATCTGAGAGTGCTATTGTTCTTATTTTACATTTATTTATTCTAGCTACGTCTCCTTTTGACACTAAGTAAAGATCCAGTTGGGAACACATCTGATGTGCTACCAAATAAAATGTATAGCGTCTCGTTTGTCCCTCCAGATGACGCCATACGTCTATCTGTCCTAAGTTTTGTAGTAGTACCTTAACTTTTCTGGCTATCTTATGACCTGTCCTGGGAATCTTAAATGTACTATCTAAGTTCGGGTCCATGGTTAGGTTCCAGTCTCCCTCACAGATCAGGACTCCCTCCATCTGCTGAGCAACCTTCATCATTAGGTTTCCATAAAATGGGCATGGTGAGCCGGGGGGGGGGGCATACAGCGACAGCAAGGTTACCATCTGTCCCTACAGTCTCCCTTTTATCATGACATACCTCCCTTCCTTGTCTATGTCCTGCTCTAACACTTCAAACTGAGTAGAATTTGGGATAAGGATGGCCACCCCCCCTCCTTTTGCGTGTTTTATATGACGAGGCAAACAGGTCAACATACCCAAATTGTTTTAATTTAACATGTTCAGCTTCTGTCAAGTGTGTCTCTCTTGGAGGAATATCACCTCAGATTTTGTTTGCTTAATATATTTCATTATCTTTTTTCTCATTATCAGGTTATTTAGCCCATTCACATTGAAGGATAGCACTTTTGTTACCTGGGCTACCATTTGTTCTCATTTGGTGTCTTCCCTGGGTCCCCCCACCCCCCGTAGCCAGTTTCTGTTTATTCCTTCATGCACTTTGGATCCTTTATTGGGTTTACCCCTCTCTGTTATTAAAAATTATTTAACTTTATAACTTGTGTGAGGGTACCAACCGGGCTTCCCTCTCCTAAAACTATTAACATTGCATTACATCCAAGGTAGGATGGGGTTCTTGAATCTCATCTCTCTCTGGGTGCCAGTACTGTACTTCCTCCATTGGCATCCAGAGATGCCGTGGCTTCTGTTCCCCTGCTCCCAGGAGCCACTACATTGGCCAACTGGTCTGGGATACCTCTTTCCACTTTCCCCCCGGGCCAGATTAGACCAAGCACTATCAATATAATTTCTTTATCTTATTCTTGATTGCCTTTCTCCCCCCAACCAGGTCATTTTGTTATTCCAGGTGACTTTTTAGCTCCCAACCATAGGTCAGTTTCCAGCCTTATGGTCACCGATTCCCCGGTCCCCTTCTAGTGCCCTTATAGTTGCATCATCTGATTTGCCTGCCTAAAACCAGATTACTTTTCTGTATTCTGTGGCATATATTCACGGCAATGTTCTTTCAGACTTCTATGTGTCTTCATCTTGTTTCTTCAACCTTGAATTCCACCTCTATTACATTTCGTACCTTTGTTTTTTTTCCCCCAGATACATCTACCCTTCAACCAGAATCCCCTTTTCTTACCTCTTTGTGGGAGTGGTTTCAAGGCTGATGCACCCCAGCAGTTCCTTGAGACTTTCTCTCCCTCTGCTCTTCTCAGCACCACTAGTCAGGGCATCTTGATGCTGGAAGAGTCTATCCCTCCCTTGATTCAATTGCGGGTCTATTCTGTCAGTATCTCTGAAGTTGGAAAGAACTGCAATACAAAGAAAAAAAAAAACATTAAATATCTTTGTTCATGTCACATATTGAAATCTTGATTACCCTTCCCCCAAGCATCAGTTTACATTCAGCAATTATCCTTTTGCAGTACTACCCCTTCGTTGTTATGTCGCTCCTTCTTCTGTTATTTCTATTGTGTCTTTTCTGCACTGTGCATATTTCATGTCCTTCTCTTGTTCTTTTCCTTCAACTTTAATTGGACTGGTCTAGCCTTTCCACATGTCCCTGTTACCTTCTATTTTGCTTTATGCTGTTTATTTCCCCTCCTTTAATTGGGTTTATTAGGTAAAGAAAAGACTGATCCCCCACCCTGCATTTAGGTCTCCCCTAGGCCCCCCTTAACCTCTTCTGTCCCCTCCCTCTTTCCCCCCTTATGTCAGGGGCTATGCTGTCTTTTCTTTCGTGTTGTTAAGCAGTTCCCCCATTATCTGTTATCTACCTCTCTCCCCATATTCCCCTTTCCCTTTCTTTATTGGCCTGAGAGCCTGTATTTAAATTTTGTGAAGCAGCCACCCTTAATAAGAACCAAATCCAACTCTCAGCTCACTTTTATTCATCCTTGACTCCTCATCTCTGCTGTTTTGCTGCACTCATCCCCCACATCAACCCCCCCCTCAAGAATCTCCCTATGATTTCCCCCTCCTCTCAGTTGTCTTCGTGGTGTTATTTTCAGTTGGGAAATAAAAACATAATAATGTTCTGGCAAGAAACTATCGTAGTGTCTCTATTGTGTAACTTGTCCTTTCTGACTGTGATTAAAGAAGTTGCCACAGCTTCTTAAATAACCTAGGAAATGTTCAGTAGAGTATATTTTATTTAGCTTAAGTTTTTTAATCAAAAATAGAGTTTTCCCTGTGGTTTCTTGCCTGTGAAATTCTTTTTTTTTTTTTTTTTTTGCATAAAAAATTTTATTGGAGTAATTTCCAAGTTATCATACTTCAAGTTTGACATTGTAATCACTCCATCAGTTTTAACATGTTTGACAATAAAACAACACACCAACATTAAACAAGACATACAAAGACATCCTGAAAATATACCTTGTTCACCATTATGAGCAGTATGGCAGTCAGGACCATTCCATCTCACTAAGCATTGGTGGGGTAGACCCTCACCTGTATATCCCAGTACAGTGCCCATCAAGGCCAGTTCCCTTACCCTCCTACTTTAGCACCGTATCTGGTCAGACACCTCCTGAATATCTGTGCTTCAGTCAGCTCTTCCAAACTTAACCACCCAGCCACCTCTGGGTTATGAACCCAGTCACTAATGTACCTAACTTGACTTGCCAGATGATATATTCGGAGGTCAGGGAAATTCAAGCCACCCCTATCCTTGTCCGCCTGAAGTCGTTTTAGACTTGCCCTTGGTCTTTTGCCTTCCACAGGAAGCCAGAGAACACCCTCTCTAGCCTTCTAATGTACAGTTTACTAGGGCCCAAATGTAACATCTGCGTCAGGTACAAAATACTCGGAAAGATGTTCATCCTGATGACGTTGATTCTCCCCATCCAAGAAATCCATAGCTCCCTCCACCTTCAAAGGTCCTTTTCTATCTTTTTAACTAATGGTGTCAAATTCAACCTATAGAGGGAGCTCAATTCCTTGCCTACATGGATCTCCAAATATTTAAAAGAGTTTGTCACTCTCCTCAACCTCCACATTTCCCCATTGATATCGCCCTCAGGCTTTCCCCAAACAGCCACCTCTGACTTTGCTATGTTAATTTTATATCCTGAAAAGACTGCAAATTGGGCAATCAAATCCAGCAATTGTGGAATAGATTCCCTTGGGTTCCTGACATACAATAACATATCATCTGCGTATAGTGTTATTTTATTCTTTACGCCCCCCCTCCCCATCATGCCTTTAATCCTAGGGTCATTTCTTATACTTATTGCCAGAGGCTCAATTGCTAGGGAAAAATGCAGGGGTGATAGGGAGCAGCCTTGACTTGTTCCTCTCTGCAGGAGGACCCGTCCCATCACCGAACCGTTCACCAAGACCCTGGCAGTGGGTGCAGTGTATAAGGCTCACACCAGTCCAATGAATTCTTCTCTCAACCCAAACTCCCCCAGCACCATCATGAGGTATTCCCATTCAATCCTAACAAAGGCCTTTTCGGCATCCATAGATAGTACTGCTGTTTTCCCTTTTGCCCTGGAGGCCAGCCACACCACATTCAATAATTTCCTCATATTGTGGTAAGACTGTCTTCCACAGACAAAACCGGTCTAGTCTGGGTGAACCAGCTCTGGGAGAAACTGATCCAGCCTTCCCACAAAGATCTTAGCCAGGATCTTGGCATCACAGTTCAGGAGGGAGATCGGTCGATACGAGACGCACTCCTCCAATGCGTCCTTATCCAGCTTTGGGACTAAACATATCACTGCCTCAGTAAAAGAGGCGGGCAATACCCCTCTGTCCCGGACCTCTTTGAATACCTCCTGCAAAGAACCAACCACTTGGTCCTGCAGTACCCTGTAGAATTCTATCGGAAAGCCATCTGGGCCACTTGCTTTCCCTGGCTTCAGTTTCTGAATCACCCTCTTAATTTCCTCTTTTGAGATCTCCTTACCCAGCATTGTGCATTGTTCAGGGGAGATTTTTGGTAAGTCCAGGTTATTTAGGAATGCCTTTGCCTTTTCCTCAGTACCCCTAAACTCAGAGTTGTATAATCCCTGGTAAAATTGATCGAAAATATTTTCTATCCCCTCCTTACTACTCATCAGTACCCCAGTTTTTGTCTTTATACCTGTAATCCACATTTGTACCCTCCCCTCTTTGATTGGCCACACCAGCAGTGGGCCAGGCTTATTCCCCCACTTGAAGCATCTGTTCTTAGCAAAGAACCTGGAAGTGTGAGCCTCCATCAAAATATGGGCATTTAAAGCTTCCCTGGCTGCTGTAAGCTGTTTAAGTGTTCCTTCCCCAGGGTCTGTCACTGCCCCCTGCTTCAACCTCTTCACCTCATCTATTAATTCTTCTGTCTTTTGCTTTTTCTCCTTTTTATGTTTGGCTACATACCCAATAATAGCCCCCCGAATTACCGCTTTCCCCGACTCCCAGAAACCCTCCACTGAATCCACCGTCCTTTCATTATTCAGTTTCTATTCCTTCCATTTATCCATTAAACACTTGGTGGGGGTCAGCCCTCTCGGCCTTAAAATAACATTCCAGCTAGATAGGGAGAGAGGAGGAATAGCTAGATAGGAAGGGAGGAGGAATAGAGAATTTATTAAAGCATGATTGATAATAATGGGCCTTGTGGTCCTTACCTGCCATCAACTTCTATGTTTCTATGTTTCTATAATTGAAATGAATATATTAGAATGCTGATGAATATATTAGAATGCTGATGTATGATTGTAACATACCCTATTGATAAAAAAAGGCTGTGATGGGTGGAATACTACTTCAGTATTTACTGAAGAGAAGGTAGGGCAGGGCCCACAGCTCAGTACCATGGACACGGGGGGAGGGAGGTGAGCACTACTCCCTTCACAAAAGAAAGGGCCCTACAAGAGCTTGCTAAGCTCAGGGTGGACAAGGCAATGGGACCTGATAGCATACATCTCAGGGTACTAAAGGCTAAGGGTAGAACTAGCAGAGCCATTAACAGAACTGTTTAGTGAGTCTCTGAGCACAGAAGAGGTCCCAGAAGACTGGAGAAGGGCTCATGTGATCCTGCTCCACAAGAGTGGTAGTAGGGAGGATGCAGGGAACTACAGACCAGTCAGTTTTACCTCAGTAGTGGGCAAGATTATGGAGGCACTCCTTTAGGAAAGGATAGTGCAACATCTGGAATCAATAGGGGGCACAGGATCCAAGACAGCATGGGTTTACAAAAGGAAGGTCCTGTCAAACTAATCTCCTAGATTTCTTTGACAGGGTAACCAGAGTGGTGGACCAAGGGGGAGCAGTTGATGTCGCCTACCTTGACTTCAGCAAAGCTTTCGACACTGTTCCACATAGAAGATTGATAAACAAGCTGGATAGGCTCGGGAGTGGGTCAGAAGTTGGTCAACTGGGTGGCAAACTGGTTGACAGGCAGAAAACAAAGAGGTAGTAAGTTGTATACAGTCAGAAGAGATGTAAGTCACAAGTGGGGTACCTCAGGGATCAGTCCTGGGGCCTGTCCTCTTCAATATCTTCATCAGTGACATTGCAGATGGACCAGAGGGTAAGGCTTGTCTGTTTGCAGATGACACCAAGATCTGCAACAGAGTAGATGATCCAGATGGGGTGGGCAGAATGAGAAGAGATCTGGATAAACTAGCAAAATGGTCAGAAGAGTGGCAACTGGGATTTAATGCGAAGAAGTGCAAGATCATGCACATAGGGAAGAGAAACACTGAAGCCACCTATAGGCTGGGAGGGGAGTTGCTGGCAGTCACAAAGGAAGAAAGAGACTTGGGCATCATCATCACCGATGACCTGAAATCATCCAAGCAGACCTCTAAAGCAGTAGGTAAGGCTAGGGGATGTTAGGGTGTATTAGTAGGGGTATCACAAGTCGGAAGAGGGAGGTAATAATCCTTCTTTACAAGACACTGGTTAGGTCCCATCTGGAGTACTGCGTGAAGTACTGGAGGCCACACCTTCACAAGGACATTAACCAAATTAAGGCAGTCCAGAGAAGGGCAACCAAAATGGTGCAGGGACTGCATCAGAGGACATATGAGAACAGATTAATGGAGCTCAATATGTAACTATACCCTAGAGCAAAGGAGAGAGAGAGAGGTGATATGATCAAAACATTCAAACACCTTAAGGGCATTAACAAGGTGAAAGAGTCTAACATGTTTCAATATAAAAAAAAAAGCAGGACAGGAGGACACAGCATAAGATTAGAGGGAGGTTGATTAAGGGGTAATGTGAGGAAGTTCTTTTTCACAGAAAGGGTGGTGGATGCATGGAATGGCCTACCTCAGGAAGTGGTGGCTATGAATGCAGTGCAGGGCTTCAACCAGGCATGGGATAGGCATAAGGGAGCAATACAGATGAGTATGAATAGATAGGCCACTGACAACAAAGGACGATGGCACATTTATAAGGTAGAAAAAGAAATGGGCAGACTAGATGGGCCTTGCGGTCCATATCTGCCGTCAACTTCTATGTTTCTATGTTTCTGTAATTGGAATTAATATATTAGAATACTGATGTATGATTGTAACTTACCCTATTGATAAAAAAAGGCTGTGATGGGTGGACTACTACCCAGAAGAGACAAATTTATGGTTGGAGGAACTTTGTGAAATGCAGAATGTATTTTGAACCTGTGCATAAACATACAATGAACTTGAATAAAAAAAAAAAAAAATTCCAGAGAGACCATCGTACAGTCCGAGACATATATGGGACTATGCTGTACCCTTCTGATTCTCTGCAACCATCCTCTAGGAACATACAGATAGTCCAACCGGGATCAGGATTTATATGGGTTGGAGTAAAAAGTATACTCCTTAACTCCCGGATTTGCTGTTCTCCAGCTATCAACCATGTCCAGACCTATCATCCCCTGATTCCATCTCTTCACCTCACCCGAATCTCTTCTTTGTTCCTGAGAGTGGTCCAAAACTGGGTGCATAGTGACATTAAAATCCCCCCCCTACCCATTATCAAACCCTCAAACTGTTCCTTTACAAGAAGATCCATCACTTTTTGATAAAAGTGTGGGTCAAACTGTGCAGGGGCATAAATGCTCGCCATTGTAACCTTTTCCCCAAATAGGATTCCCTCCACAAATATAAATCTCCCCTCTTTTGGGTCCAATACCACTCTGAGCACTTGCTGGGGGAGGTGCTTGCTAATCACAACTGCCACCCCCCTTTTATGTGAGTTGTATGAGGCCGCATAGCAAGTTCCAACCCAGCCACCCACCAGCTTTTGGTGTTCTCACTGCGTGAGGTGTGTTTCTTGAAGTAAAGCAATCTGAGCCCCCTGTTTCCTTAAGGTTGACAATACACTCTTCCTCTTTGCTGGTGTGGAGAAGCCTCTTATATTCCATGATACAGTTTTCCCTGCAGATCTACTACCCGTTTTCAGGTAGCCATCTTTTCCTTTCCAGATTCCACATTTTCCTCCCACAGGACATCCTCCCCATCTGTATTCCCACCATTCTGCCAGTTTTGCTGCAGTTCTCATTCGGCTTCAACAAGATGTCTAATTTAAACATTAACAACACAATACAAGAAACATTTTTAACATTATCATTCCAATCTCCCTCCTCCTAAAAGTACCCAACCCTCCCTTCTCCCCCATCTCCCCTGTAAATTTAATAGTTAAGGCTTCCTTAAGAATAGTATTCCCTAAATTCGTGAACTTACGGCGTGCGTGCACACTGCGCAATGCTGCGCCAGAACACAGTCATTTTATGAGTATCATCACCAAATTTTCAACATAAGCATTTTAGGACCTCTGCTCATGAACAGTGCCACTGTCAGTTTCTTAATCTCTGCGGAACACTGATTTCCCACACCAACCGCGCTATTCTGTGCCGGAAGGGCGAAAACACATTTCGGCCAGGGTGTGAAAAATGACAGCTGTACTGTTCACAAGGAGGTCTGGAAAAATGCCAGTGTTGAAAATCTGGGGTGAAAATATTGTGAATTTGCAAAGTTACGAGTGTGTGTAGCAACTGTGCAATGCACGCTCATAAAACAGTCATTTTTTGGATTTTTTCCACCAAATTTGCAACATAGGCTTTTTGAGATCCCACCTCATGAACACTGACACTGTCATTTCGTTAATCAGTCGCGAAAGGTGATTCGGCACAGTGATCACGAAATCACCTTTCGGGGCCGATTAACGCCATGACAGTGACAGAATTCATGAGGAGGGGTCCCAAAAATCCCATGTTGAAAATCTGGTGCCAAAATTCCAAAAAATGCCTGTGATATGCATCAAAGTTGATAAAATCCTATTTATACCATTATACAGCTTACTGGCATTTCCTCAGTTCGCGGTTGGCTTTGAAGAGTGCAGACATGCTCCCGGTCCACCGAAGTTCATTGCGCTGGACTCCAGAGGTAAGTATGGGGTGAGGAGTGGGTGTGGGGAGGCAGGGTGTGCAGTGGGTGGGCGCGGATTGCGGGGGGCAGAGACCACCATGGGACCGTTTCTTTTTACAGGTTACAAAAAAAAAGACATCAGCGGGATCTTTTTCATTTGCAGGGCATGTGGCACACTGGGGTGGGCTCCCAAGCGTGCCAACAGAGTCTTCCTTTTGGAGGGGCAGCTGTAGCCAATGGGGGATTGGACACCCCTGTCGGCACACAACAAAAGCGGGGGCATAATGCAGACTGGGAGTGGGCTCCCCGTCGGCAACATAAATGTTAATGGGCACTGCAGCCGGCGGGGATTGGGGCCCCGTCGGGCAACTAAACATGGTCGGGGCACATACTGCGAGGGGATTGGGCACCCCCTCAGCAGTGGAAGTTAATATTCTTTGTGAACATGGCAGCAAGCTGCCGCCATGTTCACAAACACAAGATCCCGCCCTGCAATGACGGGGCGCTCCCTCATCGCAGCGAATGGCTGACGCTGCAATGATGAGGCAGCCCCTGATTGCAGCGGCTGATTTTTCACAAGTTGGTGGCACGCTGGCTAAACTAGTGTCAGCAGCAGCATGCCACAGCATTGGGGTAAGCAGGACAAGCCTTTACAGGCTGTGGGGGCATTGGCCACAACAGTGCCACGCCTCCACAACCCGCTTGTGGAGAAACCTGCGGCAACATGTTTCTTGCGCATGTGCGCAATCAACATAATAAACTAGTCTGCTGAAACCATAACACAGCTTCTCAAATAAACAGTCTTATGCTCACACACAGCCAACTCAGCATGACTCTTCTCCAGCTCTTCCCTGCAGCTTCCTGTTCAGCCCGCCTTCTTTTTCAGCTCTGAAATGAACCTCTCAGCCTTCTTTGCTTCCCAGAATGAATATGTTGTGCCCTAAGATTTAATCTTCAAGGTGGCCAGATATATTATGATGTGCTCAACCTTCATTTTCCTAAGCTGGGCCATCACCTGGTTGAAGGCCCTTCTTCTCTTTAACAACCGGGTGAAGTAGTCTTGCAAGAGAAACAGGCACACTCCCTCATACCTCAATTCCGGCAAATTTTGGTATGCAGTTAGAACCTTCTCACGGTCCTGAAAATTATGAAACCTGAGCACAATTTGCTGCAGCGGCTGCCCTGCTGGTGGCCTGGGGGCAACCGCCCTGTATGCCCTCTCCAGCTTCAGCCTGTCCCCTTTAATTTGCAGGCCCAATAGTCTCGGAGGCATAGTTGCACAGAATTCCAACACAGATGGACCTTCACTCCCCTCTGGAAGCCCTCTGATCCATACAATAAGCCTCTTATGATAGTTTTCCTGGTAGTCCAGGAGGTCCTTAGTTTCCTCCAACTCTTTTTCAAGCGCCGCAACCCTCCTGGGCAATGGATCCACCACATCCTCCAGCCGGCTGGGATTCCGCCTGGTCCATGATCAACTGCAACCGTAAGTCTATAGTGCTTTCTAACTTATTCAGTCGGGCATCCAGCACGGTCATAAGCTGCTCTGTAACTTCGCAGCCCAGGGATGTCATTTCAGCTGCAGATAGAGAAAATCTGTCCCCTGCTGAGGCCTGGTTGTTAGCTTCTTGCTTCCTTCCACTTTTGCCAGGTCCCGTGCCTGATTTACTTGAACTACCAGTCAGATACCATCCATTATCTGGCATATACTCTTCTTTGTTGAGATAAGCTTTTTAAAACCTTTGGATGCGTAGGATTTCAACAGATTTTATTTCTGGAGCTCTGGAAAATGTGTGCTCACACCAGCTTGCTCAATAGCACCCCCTGAAATTCTCTTTACTGTTGCCATTTCAATGTGTCCGTGGAGAGCGCCCTGTAGTGTACTTGTGGCATTTAAAGTCAGTTATTTTCATCCATGGTGGCGTCTCAGTGATCCGTGTGAGTCAGTGTGCACAGAATGGCTCTGATGTCCCTCATTTCTGGTCCCGCTGTCCCCTTTCTGGTGCTCCTCATGTTCCCTCTGGACACCTGCTGTCATCAAGAGGTTCTGGGCAATTGCTCTTTTGACATCAAGTTCCGGGCCTGTTCTCTGGATTCCACCTGAATGCCTCGAGTTGCCAGCGCTGCCTTGGCCTCCTCTGGGTCTGCGTACATCTGGGCCCCCTCTTCCCAAAACACTCGCATCAAGGCTGAGTAAGGTGTTTGGAACTTGATTTTTTTCTCTTTAAGTGCTCATATGCAGGAGAGAAATTGCAATTGCAGCCTCTGCTGATGTATCTCCTGGGGCTAATCTTGTTCAAAGAAGAGTTGGGTGCCTCTATACATTGCCACCCCTTTTTGCCATGCTTTCCGGAGGACCATTTCTTTGACGCTGTAACTTGCAAATTTCATGAAAATTTGTGCTCTGTCAATGTTAATATGTATATCTTTAGGGAGTTCCAAGATTTTAACTAACATCTCCTGTAAGAAAGCGGCTATGTCAGCGGGCTCGGTATTTTCTGGTAGCCTGAAGAGCTGCAGGTTACCTCTCCTTGATTTCGCCTCCAAGTCTATGCATTTATTTTTTAAGGCTTCTGTTTGCTGGGTGTGGAGGTCAATGGCTGCGGTGGGTTGGGTATTGCTGTTTTCCACAGTTGCAACCCTTTCCTCCATTTCTAGGACTCTCTTACCTAGGCCGGACAATTGGTTCTGTAGTTTTCTAAACTCAGCCTTGTTTTTGCTTCTGGATGCTTTAATTTCATGAAGTAGCCTGTCAAATCTATTGTGGGAGAGTTTCTTTTCTTCCTGATCTGTCCTATAGCCAAGGCCCTGTAGGCTTGCTGGGGACACACTTCAGCTTCGATCCTGTATGAGTAGTCGGTATCGTGAGCCATCCTCCGCTTATTTTTTTTTTGTCCATGATCAGGTAGCTTGAGCATCTCCTTTCTCCTTGCTAAGCATTTTAACCAATATTTATCACTTTTAGACAATTTTTGGAGATTTTTGAAAAATCCGAGGAGGAGAGAGCTCTCTCCTTATGCTACTACTCGGGCCGTGACGTCACTGGAAGTTGAAATATATTCTTCTCTACTTGTTTTATTATATACCGTAATGTGTTGAAAAATCAATATATTTCAATAAATTTTAAAATTTGCAAATATATTGTAATGTACTATACATATATACATTATGGCCACTTCAGTATATTCCGTATATTACGAAATATATTGATACAATTCTAAATATATTGAAATAAGAATGGTAAATATATGTTATTGGTATATATATATATATATATATATGTATTTTGTTTTATATTTCAAATGTTTCCTATATTTACAAATATATATATGTATAATATACACGTGTAATAGATATTAATATAACTATTAATTTACCCAGACAAAAACAAAAGAAATTATTTATTATTTACACATACCTCTATCTGTACAACTGGAGTTCATCTTGTTATTAATCATGGAGATATTTACATTGAATTATCGTTTTATAGTGCAACTTTAACTCAGACATACATTTTATACATTTTACTTACACGTATGACTTACCTCACAAGCTCATGCTTGTTAAATGTTCAGATTGGTATTTATGCCACCCCATTTTGTTTCACCTTTAGGTCAGGGTGAGATCCTTGCTTTATAACTTGCACCTTTCTTTTCAGTCTGTAAGCTAGTGTTGTAAATTCGAAAGTATTGTAAAACTAGAAATTATCATGATTTTGGCATATAAACTATGTTTTTGAAATATACAAATTAGTTATGAAAATGTACACATGGGATGAAACTAAACATTTACAAAAGTACATGTAAAATATATCAAAAATATATGTAATATATAAAATATATGTAGCATATATAAAATATATGTAACATATATAAAAATATACGTAGCATACATAGAATACAGTATATATTTTGAAATATACTAATATATTTCAGACAATGTATTACTAAATAGATAGACATGCTTTCAAGCAATGCATGAGGCAGAATATGTGGTTTCATTATATGCTGTGCATTATATTTCATTCAGTCAATATATTTCTCAATATCGTGACATATATTTTTGCATACTACGGGCTAGAAATATATTACGTCAGTATATTTAAAAATACATTTCATAATATATTATGTAATGTATTACATTGGGACAATGTATTTCTCATTGTATTGATATACATTAATGAATATTTTTCAATATACTGCAATATATTCCATTTTCATAAGGGGAACTCCAAGCATTCGTATGTGAGTAATGTTCTCTAGCTGTACAGACAGCGCTCCAAGCATCCAAGCTTTGCCCCTGGGGTTTATATAGCATCCCAGACCTCGGGCAACCATTAAATTCTCATTAAGCACACTTCCCCATCCATTTTTCTATATATGTAACGATGGACAGAACTCCCTTACACTGCCTCTCACCCCCCCTCCAATGTCTTGCTGCTGTCCAGATAGGGGACTTAGGACTAAGGGATGAGAAAGGGCACTGAATGTTGCCAGGAAACCATAACACAAAATAAAAACTATATATAATGGAGAACACTGCAGCATCTGTGCTCACTGGCTGCCAGACAATCTTGTTACACCTGCTCAGCAGGGACTGGAGTTAAGGAACAAGATATGGGGTAAAACTTGACCATGCCCCTTTCCTCAGACATCAGCATGACATGAAGTAATAACCATGCCCATGCCTTTTCGATCTCAAGTTTTGTTATTTTTAAATTTTATTTAGCTGCAAGACTACAAGCAATCATGTGCAGCCATCTCTTATAAAAATGTCCCTTCGGAATCGATCCTGAAAGTCCTCTACCACTGAGGAGGTACCGACACGTCTACACAATGTAAATACGTGTTCTGCCAGTCAGATTCAGCAACTAAGCAGTGGAAACTTTACATAGAAACATAGAAACATAGACTTTGACGGCAGATAAGGACCGCTAGGCCCATCTAGTCTGCCCATTTCCCTACCTACAGGATAGGCCGCAGATCCTAGCTAACCAACAGCCTATATCTTCCTGCCCCCCACAAGAATTACCTTATGTCTGTCCCATGCATTCTTGAATTCTCCCAGTTTAGACCCTACAACTTCCTCAGGAAGGCTGTTCCATGCATCCACTACCCTCTCTGTGAAATAATACTTCCTCACATTGCCCCTAGACCGCCCTCCTTCTATCTTTAAATCGTGTCCCCTTGTTCTTGCAAGTCTCTTTTCTGAAAGATGCTACCCTCTTGGACTTTGATTCCCTTGAGGTACTTGAAAGTTTCTATCATGTCCCCCCTCCCTTCTTTCCTCAAGGGTATACATATTAAGCTCCTTTAGTATCTCCTCATACGGCTTCTCTTGCAGACCCTGCACCATTTAGTTGCCCTTCTCTGGACTGCCTCTATCCTGTCTATGTCCTTGTGGAGATGGGGTCTCCAGAACTGGACACAGTATTCCAGATGGGGTCTCACCAACTGTCTGTACAGAGGGATAACAACTTCCTGTTTTCTGCTGCTGATGCCTCTCCCTATACATTCCAGTATACCCTGGCCCTCCCTACTGCCTTCTCACATTGCTTGCTAACCTTAAGGTCATCTGATATGATTACCCCCAGGTCCCTTTCCTGTTTTGTTGTTGTTACTACCTCCCCACCCATTGTGTATTCTTCCCCTGGGTTCTTGTTTCCCAGGTGCATTATTTGCACTTTTGCATTGAATCCTAGCTGCCATACGTCTGACCATTCCTCCAACCTTGCCAAGTCCCTTTTCATTCTTTCCACGCTCCTTGTGTGTCAACCCTGTTGCAGATCTTTGTGTCATCTGCAAAAGGCATACTTTTCCTTCCAGTCCCTCTGCAATGTCACTGATGAAGACATTAAAAGGACTGGACCCAATACTGAACCCTGTGGTACCCACTGGTAACCGCCCTTTCTTCAGAGTGGACTCCATTTACAATTATCTTCTGTGTCCTGTTGTCCAGCCAATGTTTTCCTAGGCTATCACCCTGGGACCCACTCCCAGGCTGGTTAATTTGACTAATAATCTTTTGTGTGGGACTGTGTCAAATGCCTTGCTAAAGTCTAGGTAGGCCATGTCCACAGCCCCTCCCTGGTCTACTACTTTGGTCACCCAGTCAAAGAAATCTATTAGATTCGTCTGACATGACCTTCCCGCTGTGAACCCATGCTGCCTTGGATCCTGTGCTCCACTGACCTCTAGGTACTCAATTATTCTTTCCTTTAGAAGTGACTCCATCACTTTCCCTACCACAGAGGTCAGACTGACAGGTCTGTAGTTTTCTGCCTCTGTCTTGGTCCCACTTTTGTGAAGGGGAATTACATCCGCCTTCCTCCAGTCCTCAGGTACCACACCATCCTCCCATGATTTATTAAAAAGAGTAGCCAGTGGTTTCACTAGTTCCTTCCTTACTTTGTAAAAGATGCAGAGGATGGCAGAATCTGTTCAGCCCCAAAGTGTTGCACTACACAGTACACCACTGTCCTGTGTCCAGATTCAGTGTCCCCCCACCCTCAAGACGATGCAGTGCATGGGCCCCTGGCACTGTCTCTCCAAAACCAGATAACGTGCAGTGTCTCCTTTCCTCCCAGTGTCTGTTCGGGGGTGCTATGTGACTTGCAGTGTTTCAGGTGAAATGCTATTGAGTTGCCCCCCAATGCCCCCCACACCCACTCAGTGTACATTGCAGGAGTCTGGTGACAGAGATCGCAATCTTCGCGGGTGTAAAGTAGCAGCAGCAACAGACAGTGTTCTGGTTGTGTTGGTGGGGAGAGAGAGAGAGACATTGCACTTTTGAATATGTGGCAAGAAAGGTAGACACATAGGTTTTACAACTGCTGTCAACATTGGTACTCCACCGCCCACAGCTCGCTGGAATAATTGCTGCAGAGTTCATGAGTTGCACAAGGCAGTACGTGCCCTTTGTAAATGTGGCAGGTTTCATTGGGGGAGGGGGGATGTTACTAATACGTGGTAAAAATCGTCTGTGGAAAAAGGCGAGTAAATCTTTAAAAAATGAAGACTGGGAAGAATACAAAAAAGCTAGAAACCATTTGAAATTTCAAATAAAAAAAGAAACAAAAATATTTTGAAGATAAAATTAAACAGACTACCGATAATAATAAAAAGTATTGGTCATTATTGAAATCTTTTGAGACCCCACAGGTTTGTGGCCCACCTATTCAGATGTTGACTAGAGGTGTCCCCCAGAATATAAAGGAATCAACAAATATTTTAAATGATTATTTTGTTACATTGCCTGATTTGGATCTTATTGATCCAAAAATAGGGGATGAATCAATCGAGAATTTGTATATTAATATATCGAGGTTTAGCTTCAAAATGATATCTTGTAAACAGGTAAAGGTAGAACTTAGGAAGTTAAAAACAAACAAGGCTTGTGGCTCTGATCTTATAGAAAATCGATTTTTGAAAGATTCAGTTCAAGTGATTGCTCCCATATTGACTAAGTTGTTTAATTGGTCCCTGATTGAGGGCATTTTTCCAGATGTTTGGAAGAACGCCAAGATTATTCCTATATATAAAGGATCAGGGGATTCATACCAACCAACAAATTATAGACCTATTGCTTTATTGTCTGGGATATCAAAATTTTGGAAAAATTAATTCAAGTTCAATTGGTTGACCATTTGGAAAGAATTCATTAATAATCAAACAACAATTTGGTTTTGGAGGGATACTCCACAGGCACCGCTCTCACCGATGTGGTTGATGCTGTTGCATCTAAATTAGAGGCCAATTGGTGGAATGGTGTTGGATTTATCCAAGGCCTTGATACAGTTAATCATGACCTGTTGGCTAGTCGTTTGGCAGAATTTGGTGTGATTAAAGAGACAGGAAATTGGTTTAAATCTTACCTATCAAAAAGAACTCAACAGGTTTGTATTAATGGAGTGTTAGCAAACAAATTGAGCGTACAGCGAGTACCTCAGGGATCTATTTTAGGCCCTATATTCTTTTTGATTTATATCAATAAGGTTACAGATTGTATAAAACACTCTAGTATAAATCTTTATGCGGATGATACTCTGTTGATTTCTAGTGGTCATACAATTGGTGAAATGCAAAAAATCTACAGAATGACTTTACCGGTTTATCAAATTGGCTAATTAAATCTGGCTTAATACTTAATAGCAAAAAAACTAAGTTTATGGTTTTTGGAAGAAGGCAAGCCTCTTTAAGTTCTGGAAATATAAGGATTAATATAAAAACCATAAGTGATGAAATGTTAGAACAGGTTACAGTATATAAATATTTGGGTGTCTGGATAGATTCATCATTGAAATTTGAACATCATATAACAGAGATAGACGAGGCATACTGATGAGTCCTGGTAGGATGAAACACGTGTCTGTCTTCTGTTAGCACCCTTTGCAAACTGTGTGAGAGGCCTTTCGGCACCATACAATTCTGCTTAAAGTTGGACCAGCATAACATTCTGTGGTGATTTGCATATGCAGCCCATGATGCTTTGCATTGTGGGGGCATGTGTGATTTTGTATTTTCTTGAAACTTGGCTTCCCAGCCAAATGCCCTTTGGGGTAACCCTTGCCTCAGTGTTTGTGCACAGAGGTTCTTTGTCTTTTATATAACAGAGACTATAACTAAAGTAAATAAAAGGTTGGGAGCTTTTAGGCGCTCTGGTTTCTGTCTGAATAGATTAATGAGGGAACAAATTATAAATCAATTCCTTCTTCCAATTTTGGAATATGGAAATCATATATATGGTTTCGCAGCAAAAAGATGGCTAATTAAGGTTGATCAATTATATTATAAGATGGCTAGATTTATAATACAAAAGGATTATAGAGCACATCATTGTCAAGTGCTTAGTGAATTGGGTTGGGTCACACAAGAAAGTAAACGTAGGATTTCCTGGTTAACACAAATCTTTAAGGTAATAAAATTTCAACAGCCTGAAAGTCTCTATGATAAATTAGAACCAAGAAAATGTGTATATAATTTGAGAGACATAAATTTAAGGGGTTATGTACTCCCAAGGTCCATAAACATATATAGTACTCTTAGATTTCCGGTTATTGTTAATCATTTATGGGGGGCTTTGAAACCTGTATATTGTAACCAGATTAATGATTTGAAGGTATTTTATGAAGTCTGATGTCTGAACTAAAAATACATTGTGATTGTTATAGATGATTGTTTAGGTGTTTTTGTGTATTATATTGTGAATGATTGGTTTATGTATATTGTGAATGTATTGTTGTTATAATTTATGAATCATGTACTTTACAGGACCATCTTGAAAATAGGACTTTGTCCTAATGATGTGATTTTTTCCACCTGAATTCCTGTATAAAAAATAAAAGTTTTAACTAACTAACTAACTAGACAGTAGTTAACTAAAAGTTGTTGCAGTGTGTGTCTCTCTCTCTCTCTCTCTCTCTGGCTGTAGTCTACATTGCCATCAGCAGGGGAACAGTTGTGTGTGTGTAGGAGGTGGTGCTGGCTTTTGGCATGTGCTTGGATGTGTAGGAGTGCATGCTATGCACCACAGATGTCACAGATCCTATCAGTAGTGTACCAGTGACATTTGTATGTGCAAAACATTGATGCAGGATGCAGTCTTTCTTTGGGACTGTTTTGCCAAGTGGTAGGATACAGTACTATTTTTGCTGTTTAAACAGTAAACAAACATATTTTTTGATATATTTTTGCTGTTTAAACGTAACCCATGTAATAAATGCATTACCAGTCAGGGACCTCCATGTTAAAGCACAGATATAGGCATACAATGCTGTGTGTTCCCATGTATGTACTGTCGGTAACAACATTGCTGGGTAATGTATAAGTGCACATTGTCATGTTTCTTGTGCTGTAATAATACATTTTTTTTTCCTCCACAACACTGCTACAGCCTGCCGAATTGTTACCGTATGTTCTAAAGTGTGTGCAGCACTTTCAGGTCATGTATGTTAACCCCCTTCAAGTTACTATATGGACAGAACTGTATTTCTGTTCAAATTAGTATAATGACTTACTTACTACTTGCCACAGGTCACATGGTCTATCAAGTCTGCTTAAGTGTGCAGCTACCACCCCACTTTGCAGCTGCCCCTCCCTCCACAATTACCCCCACACAGATGAATGCCAAGTGAGACTGAACCAGATGCTGTTTGTGGTATCTCCAGTGAACGAGGGACATTTGACCAGGATACCGGGGGCATTTCCCTACTAGCCAGTAGGAGAAACTCTTGGCCATCTGAACCAAGATGGCCACTTCCCTTGAGCTGGTGGAGAGGATGGATGTGAAGCTGACAGGGGCGAAGGCCCCCCCCCGTCATGTCGACCCAGGAGGCCATCGATTTGGCACTAGCAGCAGCAGGATTGTCAGAGAGTGAGCCTGAAGAGGCTGTTCATGACCCAGAAGGGCCAGGTGTACAAACCACCTGTTGGGACCTAGAAACGGGGCAACAGTCTGAGACAGAGCTATCCTCTCCCCATGATGAGCAATGTCGGCAGCTATTAGCCGAAAAAATGAGATGTCTGCAACAAGCGCAGAAACTGGATGCAGCTTTGCGAGAATTGACAGTGCAAACAGCTGTCAGAGCTTCCAGTTCAGCTGCACAGCTGAGTCAGGTGAGAGATGACTCACCGCTAAGGCCCGTGAGTGCAGGGCCCAGCTCTATGAGGATGCAACCAAATGTTGAGACTGTGCAAGACTCGGACAGGAGAATGGCTGGCAGTAAAACAGTCAGTAAATCTGTGTGCCAACAGCCGCTGGAGGCTGCAGTTTCCACACCTAAAAACCTGAACAAACAAGGCAAAAACACAAGGCAACGGCTTGGTGTTTGGAAACAAGCATGTATCACACTGCAAAAAGATGCTGCAACTGAAATGGCGACTGGAGTGAAAGAGAAAACATAGTCCTTCAAGGACAGAGTTTGCATGTTGGATTGGAGTTGTCAGGATGATTGTCATCCCCCAAATCTTCCTTGTTCTACAGTAGAAGTATCAGGAAACTGGTCTCCAGAACATGCGCTTATGGACGGTGGATGGATTCAGGGGCAGGCCAGAGAATGGACCCTGGATCTTGCCGAACCCTCATACCAGCACATGATAGCTTCTGCTACAACTACAGTGGCCACCTCTGCAGAAAAGGATAAGAGCTCCAACGTACCCCAGGGTAATTATGACAGTACTTCTTCTTATGATTGCATGATTGATAAAGTTTCTGATGTTGAGCAAGGTGTTATAACAGAGGAAAATATAGCTATGGGGGATGCCCCACCTAATAATGTACAAAATAATGATGAAACTGTCCATTTAGGGCCTAGGCCAGAGTTATTACAAAATGTACAGCTAGGTGTTTCTCTTGACCCTCTCTTCAAGCTGTCGGATTTGTTTGCAAATAAGAGCGAACATGCCCCCAGGTGCAATGCAGTTTGACTGCTGTATAAGGGTGGCTAGAGAACCCTCCAGATATGGTACATGTTGCCAAAGTATTGCTTAAAAACTCTATGCAATATTTCTCATCTGAAATTTTTGCCTTGATAGGCCTAGGGAGTGGAAACCATGATATAAGCTTGAAGAGTTTCTCTAGTCTAGACCATTTTTGGGAGCTGTACCAAAATTTAAAAAACACTCCAGTTTGGATTCCTATCCATGCTATTCCTCTGACCAAACCCCTGGTTAAAACTATTAACATACTTTTTAAAAATGAGGGAGTTAATGTCGAGGAAATGTTATTTTGGCTGAGGCAACGGTATGAAATCTTGGGGAGGCCTGTACCTAATCCAGACAGTGAACAAATCTGGGATGGGAGCTGGAGAGTTAAAGTAAAGCTGTTTTCAACTAATACAGGTCCAGTTCATTTGCCTAGCTCTTTTTTCCTAGGGAAAGACAGAGGTTCCGTTTTCTATAATGGGCAACCCAGGTCTTGCTTTAAGTGTGGGTCTAGGTCACACTTAAGTTCAGCATGTGACACCCCACTCTGTAGCCACTGCCTGGAACGTGGACATCTAGCAGCCTCATGTTTGAATCTTTTCAAGTGCAACCTGTGCGAGTATACTGGCCACGCTTACGGGAGATGCCCATGAGCATCCCATAATAGGGAGAACTGCCCCTCACATGAGGGACTTATTAATCAGGCCCAACATCAACAGGGTGAGGCACAGGAAACCCAGCAAACAGTTCTGATACCTAAGCCTCCCCAAGGGACAGACAATTTGGAGTTTGTCACTCCCCCTCCAGTAATCCCTATGGACAGTTCTCCCACTAGGGTAAGGGTAGAAGACTCCACTGTGCTGCTAGCAAATGCATCGGGCACCAGTACAGAAATGCCCCCCACCACCACCTCCAGGACAGAAAGATCCCCCCTTTAAATTGGTGCCACAGAAAAAAAGAAATAGACAAGGGAAGAGTATGTCGCAACTTCCCCCTGTAGTGAGAACTAAGGATGGAGGCCCCTCCTCTTTACAATTGGGAAATCAATATGGCCCTCTTGCCACCGAAGGCATGGAGGGTGATTCTGAAGAGGAAGAGACTGATACCTCCTCCATTGCCTCTACAACGGACACTAACGGGGAGGGGATGATTCTGTAGCCAAAAGAACAAGGCGGCGGCACACAACTAGAACCCCATAGAGATCACTATTTAGATTTATGTGGACTCTATTTCTACATATTCTCCCTACATGCATTCACGCACTGTCATCACTCTTAATATAAACAGTATTAAAAGTGACAGGGAGTGTACAGGGGCCTTATTCACTTTACAAAACCTTATGAGTGACATTATGTGCATTCAAGATACTAGGGTTAAAACCAGCTTGGAATTGAATCAATCAGCAAGGGGGTGGGGACATTAGGTCCTTCTTTTTGGTCCACTGGCACTGATACATGTGATGGTATTGGCACCCTTTTAGCTAACCTTTTAATTTCAGTCTCCCAGTTGGTTGATATCCACCCTGGCAGAGCTATGTTCCTAGACCGTTCTTATCTATCAGAACGGTTTCGAATTATAGGGATTTATGCCCCACAAACCAAAGCACAGAGAGTTGCCTTATATAAAGAGGTTCAGCTGTACCTTCATACATCTAGGCTTGTAATGTGGTTGGGAGATTTTAATTGTAGAATAAATAGAATGGACAGAGGTCTACAAATTCAGAAAGTGTTTTGTGATTCCACTACATTGAAACAAACTATTGATATGGCTGGTTTAGTAGATGCATACAGGAAATTACACCCCACAGGGGGCTTTACATATTTTAGAGGAATCCACAAAAACTGTATCGACTTTATATTTACCTCATCAATACGTTAAAATTATTAATGTTTCTACACATCCTTTTGAATTCTCAGACCATGTAGCAGTAAAAGCCTGTGTTACATAGGAAAATGCCCCAAATGCAGAAAAAACAAATGGGGATTGAATGATTCCCTATTAGAAGACCCTACTTTGCAAAAAATATGGGTGCAACATTGATCAGCCAGGCTTTCAGTTGTAGAACTCTATGATACCATTCAGGAGTGATGGGAAGATACAAGAAAAGCAATTCAGAACATGTTTCAGCAAAGGTCACAATATTTAGCAAATAAAGACTATCTCCATTATTTGAGATTGCATCACTACAGCACCTGATCTCACAATCAGAACTTGCAACTCATGATTATAGCTCCTTAATTAATGCCACCAAAAAGGAAATGATAGATCATCAATATAATAGAGACAAATCTTTAAACCAACAACTTCAGTTTGGAACACAAGTGCGTAAGCATTCCTTAGATCCATATGAGGAATGTAAAAAAAGAGTCAAAAATAGAATTATAATGGATCTTACTTCAGTAACAGGGCAGGGGGTTCACACTCCTCAAGATTTATTAAAAATAGTTGAAGAACATACAGATAGTCTTTTTGGTCACTCTCCTCCTTGCTCAGACCCTCGGGACCTCCTAAGTGAGTTAGGACTCCCACAGGTATCTGCATCAGACTTAGCAGAACTAATTTCTGAAGTTTCTTCAGATGAGGTTTTGTTGGCTATATCCCAGTTACCCTCTCATTCGGCCCCAGGTACAGATGGTTTAAGCTCAGGGTTTTACAAGAAATATCAGGAGGATTTAGCACCGGTACTAGTTATTCTTTTTAATCATATTCTTAGGTCTGGAGAATATGGAGTATCCATGCAGGAAGCTATATTAGTTTTAATTCATAAAAAAGGAGACAGGACAGATATTAATAATTGGTGCCCGTTGAGCCTTTTGAACATAGACATTAAAATCTTGAGTAAAGTTTTGCTGATGAGGCCCTTAAGGGTTGCAAGCCACTTGATTAGTCCCCCACAGTCTTGTACTAGCCCAGGTCGATGTCAGCAAGACAATCTGATTTTATTAAGGGAGATATTTAATAGAGGGGAGATTGAACAACTGGGACTGGACCAGGAGAAAGCCTTCAATAGGCTTCCCCATGTCTTTTTGTTTTCTGTTTTGGAGGCATATGGGATCCTAAGAGTATTTGTAAATTGGATAAAGAATATGTACCAAGGGGCCACCATTGTGCCACTGAATGTGAATGAATGGATGGGTAGGTAGACACATTAAGGATTCCAGAGGGGTCAGGCAGGGGTGTCCCTTGAGCTCCCTGCCATATGTCTTTGGTATTGATATTTCATTTTGCATACTGCTTGTATCATCTGAGATAAAAGGGATAGTAGTGACTCCAAGTTCACCGCCTATAAAGGTATTAGCTTACGCAGATGACCTGGTGCTGACCTTGGCACCCGAGGTGGCAACCCGCACCCTTACCGCACTATTAAATAAGGGTGGCGCTAATGAATTCAAGATGGCCGCATACACCTCAGCTTAGCTCCGCTGTTTTTGCTCTCCTGCTCTTATTTTTTCCTAACATAACATAAATGATGTCTCGTAAAGCTAAGGAGAAGCAGGGAAGAGTGTAGAGCAAATTGAAAAGTATTTTCCCCTAAAATGTCCAAGGGAAGCAGTCTTTCAGCGAGAGTTTGATTGGAGCGTAGTTCTCGCGGAACGGTTTCACCTGTAGCCGTGTGTCGGATATGAGCGCGAAGGTGAAACCCTCACAAAAAACGACGTTGGCTTCACTTCATTCACTCCTAATGGACTTTCAGACTGAAACTAGGACTGCATTATCGGAAATCAAGACAACATTGATCGGAATTGGTGCTAGATGTGAAAATATTGAGGCGAAGAAGACCGCGATTGAGGAAAGGGTGACTTTTCCCGAGAGTGAAATGGAGGAGCTCACTGCTAGAGTTCTAACAGTCGAGGGAGCAGTTAATGCTTCCCTCCATGAGCAGATATGCACTATCAGTAAGCTGGAGAAGATTGAAAATGTGATGCTTTTGAAAAATCTACGGTTAATTGGATTTTCTGCTGTTCTGATAGAAACAGATTTAAAGCCTGAGCTTGAAAAGATTTTGACTCTTACTCATTCTCCTGAGCAACCAGTATTGCTGGATTCAGTATTTAGCCCCAAATCACAAGCAGGAGCCTCTTCGGAAACTGTTGCAAGGTACGTGATTTGTACTTTTCCTACAATTCTCTTGAGGAATAAGTTACTCCAGCTAGCGAGAGTTAAGAAAGGTGTTTATTACGAAGGGGTACAAATGCATTTGTATCCTGACTTTTGCCTAGTAACACAATGCCGTAGGAAATGTTTTCTGACTCTGAGAAATTAGTTTATTCAAGTGGGAGTCCGTGCAGGTTTACAAGCCCCAGCAAAGCTCAAGGTTACCTTTCAAAATAAGGATTATTTATTTTTGGATGTTGATAAAGCTAAGGACTTTTACGATAGAAATGTCTCTTTGCCAACGGAGTTGGAATCTGATTTAGATCAGGAGTAAGATCCGGAAGACAATACTCAATATATTCCTATGACAGATGGATAAAATTGTAACTAGAATTCAGTTGGAAGACATTCCATAGGAATGAAAATTGTTTAGGGATAACACCTGAAGAGAGACTTTTAGTTTTTCTTTTTCTCAAATGAGATGGATTAAAGCTTGGGGCTGCTTGGGGTGTTTGTGGCACTCTTTGTCTTTAATTTCTTTTTACCCCTCAAAAAAAATGATTATACTTTTAGTAAGAATTATAGTAGGGTAAATTGTCTCCAGAAGAAATTATTTGATGGGATTATTGGTGTATATTTTTTCTTTCTCTCTGAATAAAAAGAAAGTATAACAAAAAAAAAAAATAAGTGCTTGGAAATGTCTGGTTCTAGAATTAATTTTGGGAAAAGTAAGGGCGTTACCATTGGGAACACCCCCCCCCCCATGGACGATTGGCAGGTATACAGGTTACAGCAGAACCCATTACGATTTTAGGAATTGATTATGGACTGGGGGAAGCATCTATCCATAACTGGGAGAAATGCTTAGCAAAGGCAAACAGGTTAGTAGGAGGATGGAAGGGCAGCAGCTATCCCCAAAAAAAAGGGTGGTATTAATTAAAAACCTTTTAGTACTAATTTTTTGTACCTTAGTATTGTCCCCAGGTGGTAGTGACAGCACTTTACAGGGTTTTTTTTCAGGCTTTTTGGGGATCTTGATTGAATGCAGCAAAAATAGAATTTGCATATCTCCCCATTGCTGAGGGAGGAGTAAATATGGTCCACCCTTTGGCCTTTTATTTGAGTATATTCGTAGACCATAATTATAGCCGTATACTGAAACCTGAGCAGTATATATGGAGAGATTCTGTTGAGACATGGCTCTTGCCTAGTCGTGGGCCTTGGGGACTTCAGAAGCCTAGAAGTCTGAACAATATAACCAACATACGAAGATATGGGCTAGAAAGTATAAAGCTGGCCATAAAATGGGGAATTACAGTAAGGCACCTACAAACAATGAGCAGAAAATCTATCTATAGAGCTATTCTATCTACAGAATGCCAATCTGAGATAGATTTCCCTGGATGTTCAAATTCACTGAAACTAGGTGTCTTGGCACAGTTGTCTAATCCCAGGATCCCCACCCCTTTGTGTGGGACTGCATTTGGTTAAGTAATTTGGGGTGTCTAAGTACTAAAGGCAACAATAAACACAAACAATTGAGTGAAAGGTACTGTCCTAGAACTGGTTGTGGGCTACTACTGGAAACCCAGCAACACTTATGTAACCCCCCTGTAAATGGGGGTTCCTAAAATCCTCCTAGGAGCTGCCTAAGTGTTCCCCCTGGTGGTTGGCATTCAGCGTTTAAGCCATTTTAAATGGCAATGCTGTGAGTGCTTTTAGAGCCTCTGTGTTCTGTCCCTTTAAGAGCTGCCTGCTTGTTGTTATAATTAGTTCGAATGGGGGCTCTGTGTGTTTCCCTGCTCGAGTCCCGCTCGAGCTGCCACCTAAGTGCTCTGTTTTGCTGTCGCTGATTGCGCAGAGAGAGCACATTATAAAGATGTAACTATTTGCTGGGAATTGTTAAGAATAGTAATGAAGGTACAGTTTGTTCTAACCTGTCTTTTTGCAGCCTGGACTGTTTCTGTTGTGCCCCACCATGTTGGTCCTGAACTGTTAAAGGGGACCAATCGGATAGTGAGGACTCTCTGGGGAGTCGACTGACCAATGGAGACACTGTTTGTAGTGTTGGAAGTGGCTTTATGGGCCATGGTGCCTTTTCGCACCACTGAGGGCCAGATTAAGTGACTGGCATGTATAACCAGCCAATGGAATTGGGTAGCGCCTGAGCTGTAAGGATTGCCCCATGCTGCTGAGGGCCGAGGCGCTGTAACTGTGGAAGAGTGTGGAGCCCTGAGCTTCTGCGCCATTGAGTGTTCAAGCGGGAAGCGTGTGAAAGGCCTGAGGCAGCCGTTTTCTTTTCCAGTGTGTCCCAAACCAAATCCGCCGGTGTGCAGGCAGAGGAGGCTGCGTATAAACACAGCTACCTACCAGGCTTCACCTGAAGAGGACTGGAGAATCTGCTGAATCGTGCTCGGTCTGTCAGGACGTTTGAAGCTGCAGTTAATGCCTGAAATTGCTGTGAGTTCGTTTGGGTCCTGGGAGCAGCTGCCTGGTATGGTACCCCTCTGTTGTTTTTTCCATATAAATGTGTGAGGAGGCCTTTGAAGCTAAGGCTCAGCCCAGCAAGTGGTTCTCTGTTGGAGTTGTGAGTACTGAATCAGGGTAACTTCCTGTTTAAGGTTACAAACTGAGGCCAATTTGTTTTGTTGTAATGCAGACTGTACTAATTGAGCTTCTGGCTCCATCTGATCTGCTCAGGTATTGAATGCTCCTTTGTGTCAGGGCCCCAACCAGCTGCATCGAGGAACTAGCCATTAGGGCTTGGGTACCCATAGACAGTGACTGATAGGTTTAGGCCTGTGCACAGAGCCCTAGGTAGTTAAATATATTTTATAGTGGTAAGCCAATCACCCTGATTTCCCCCGGTCCTTGTTATCTCCCCTCAAATATATCCGATTGTTCGTTTTGCAAAAGTATTCTGGCTGGCTTGTGTTATATTGGTGATATACTGCACAGTGAATATTGGATAACTGTACTTTATTTTTCAGGGGTTCCCCGGAGTAAGCTGAGTGATTCGAGATGGGGGATGAGTGTTCAGGGTGAGAACATTATAATTAAACTGTGTAACATAGAAACATAGAAACATAGAATTTGACGGCAGATAAGGACCGCTTGGCCCACCCAGTCTGCCCATTTTCCTACCTAACAGATAAGCTGCAGATCCAGGTTAACCAACAGCTTACTTCCTCCTACACCCCACTAGGACTGCCTTATGCCTGTCCCATGCATTCTTGAATTTCCCCACTGTTTTTGACTTCACGACCTCCTCAGGGAGGCTGTTCCATGCATCCACAACCCTCTCAGTGAAAAAATACTTCCTCACATTACCTCTGAGCCGTCCCCCCTCTATCTTCAAATTGTGCCCCTTATTCTTGCACATCTCTTTTTCTGGAAGATGCTACCCTCTTGGACTTTGTTAATTCCCTTGAGGTACTTGAAAGTTTCTATCATGTCCCCTCTCTCCCTTCTTTCCTCAAGGGTATACATATTAAGCTCCTTTAGTCTTTCTTCGTATGTCTTCTGGTGCAGACCCTGCACCATTTTGGAAGGGGGGGTTGCAGCAACCCAGAGGGCTGTGCCCGAGTCAACCTTGACTGTTCTGACCCTGACCACTGGGTGGAGGCACCTGTCAATGGATCTGGGCCCCTTACCCTGTCACAGCTGAGGCAGGCAGGGGTAGAAGCCCTTAGGTTAGCACCCCTTGGGGGTTACACTTATACAGTACATAGATTGCACTTATATTGCACCCTTCTGGTCATTATTGGCTGAAATCTGGAAAGACCCTCTCTTTTTAAGGATGGACTACCAAACTATACTGTTTGGGCTGTCAGGTTCTGAGTTTAGTAAATCCTATGCAGACACTGTGCATGTAGTACTTGGTATTATTACAGGCTCGATGTATATGGGTGCTGCAGCAAAGAGAAATAAATCATATAGAGCTTTTGAATATTATACAGAAAACCATAAGTGCAAGAAAAAGGTTGGATGCGTTGAGATTCTCTCCAGAGAAAGCTAAGCATTTATGGCAAAATTGTGACTTATGGCTATGATAAGGAAATAATAAGAAAAGGTAAATAAAAGGGAGCAATGCTATCTTTCTTTTGTAAGTGGTATATCTTGTACATTATCTTGCTGTAACAGGTTTAACATTTTGTTGTATTTTTTTCTCTATGTTTATCTACAGAATTTACTGTAAAGTGTATGTTCTATGTATACTGTAAAGTTGTATTAACTTTCTTGTATTAAGATTTGTATTTGTATGTAATGAAGTCCTTCTCTTCAATAAAATTCCTCTACTCTTTTCAATAAGTACCATGGGATCTTTAACATCCACCTGAACTACCGCCAATCCAGGCAGATGGGACCTCAGTTTAACATCTCATCAGAAAGATGGCACCTCAGAAGTGCAGCACCCCCGTCATGCTGCATGACAGTGTCAGTATTGGGATAGTAACCCAAGTGCCAGATGTGGGAACTGAACCCACAGCTCTCTAATCTCCCAGCCTCGTGTGCTACCTACTGAGCCACTGACAGTGACAGCACCATGTTTGTACTGTAACAGACTGTGTTACAAGGTGCAGTCTCTACTGGTCGTTGGCAGCCGTGTGCAAATTACTGTAGACTGGATGGTTCTTACGGTCCTTATCTGCTGTCAACGTCTATGTTTCTATGTAATGAGGCCACTGTGTCAGTAGTTCTGTGTGGCCGTTATCTCATGGTATTTGTTCCCTTACTTTTACCCTGGCTGTTCTCCCATGCAGTTGGTGCCGTGTTCACATATTTTATTATGTGTGACATTCCCAAGCACGAATGGCCAGGGTGCAGAGCTACAGTCTGGCACCCTCCCGTGTTGTACCAGTACTGCTACCTTATTCACAGTGGTAGAGTGACTGGGTGAGAGAAGTGTTTCATAGAGACGACTGTGTGGCCCATCACAAGCTGCACCTCCAGTGTTCCCCATTCACTGTTTTAGTGCGGTGGGCCACCACCCTATATTTTTTTACACCGCTCTATATTTTTTACCACCACCCTATATTTTTTTGCCACCACCCTGTATTTCTATCCATTACTGATGTTTGTTTTACAAAATCCTCCAAAATTGTTTTTTATTGATATCCTTTACTGTACTGCTGCTACTGTTTTCATACCAGCACACTATACTTTACTTAAAATCAGCTTATGCACATGTACAGTGCATGTAGGAGGTCCACAAAAATAACACACATTTTGACCCGAGCACCACTGCCACCACCCTATATTTTCAGACAGTGGGGTACTCTGACCTCAGTACACAAAGTTATGGTAGTCCATAGTGGCCTTCTGTTATGTTACTGTTAGATGTAGCAGCAGGGTATAGTCCTCTCCCCCACATGTAGAGTTGTCAGAAGCACTTCCAGTTCCCCTCTGAGGTCTGTATGTGCCCACCTGCCCACCCACTGGACCTCAGGAGCTGTGATCCACAGTGCAGTCAGAGAAGGGTGCCCCACTACTAGATGTGCCATCTTGCTGCTGTCCCTGTCCTCCTACCTGCCCAGCGGACCTTCAAGCACCCTCTGCATACTCCAACCCTCGGAACATCTGCAGGTGTGTGTGTTTACAAATGGGTCTGGGGGATATAGCCACTGGCCCGCCCAGTGGACCTCGTACAGTCTGTGAGCTGTGCAGCACCTGAGCAGGACAGAAGGAGCCCTTGTGCGGCAGGCAGCCGAGGAAATTGTGATGTCGGTGCCATGTGTTCCTGTCCGCTGCACTGAGCCATTCTGTCCTGTGCAATGTTTCATTATGAAGTAGCACCAGCTGATAGAGAGAGCGCAGCAGCCATGCTGCTGCCAGTGGCAGTAAAAGACATTGATTCGTGACAGGGCAAGAGACCTGTCAGCAGTAGAAAGATATCAGGTACCAGAGCACTCTGAGTGATTAGAGGTGAGTTCTACTGGTTGTGAGGGGGTGGACCATGAGGTGGCTGGTGGGAAACTAAGGACTGATGGCCTCAGCCATTAGGAGTGACAGTGTTAGTGATACATAGATACACAGACGCTGTTGGCAGATAAGGGCTTATGGCTCACCTAGTCTGACTATTTGAGCTTGCAAGTTCCCTTTACGTTTCTACAGAAGTCTGTTGCCACTTACCCCTGACCTCCAGAATTCCCTTATGTCTATCCCATACATTCTTAAATCCCATGATTGTTTGAGCCCCCACCACTTCCTCTGGCAGGGTGTTTCACTTGTCCAACACCCTTTCTGTACATTTTTCCTCATGTTTTCTCTAAATCACCCTCCGGCTCCCTCTAACTTCATCACATGCCTTCTAGTCCTGGAACATCTTTTTAGCTAGAAAACAGTGTATTCCTGCACCCAGTTCCTCCCTGTAAGGTACTTGTATGTCTCTATCATATTTCCTCTTTCCCTCCTCTCCTCCAGGGAGTATATATTCAAGGCGTTCAGCCTGTCCTCATAGGACTTGTCATGCAATCCGTGTACCATCTTTGTTGCCCTCCTCTGAACCTTCTCCACCCTGTCTATGCCCTTACATAGGTAAGGTCTCCAGAACTGTACACTGTACTCCAGGTGGGACCTCACTAGCGTCCTGTATAGAGGAATTATGACCTCTCTTTTCCTGCTGGTGATGCCCCTGCCTATGCATCCCAGCATCCTATTTGCTTTACTTGCTGCCTTGTCACACTGTTTCCCTGCCTTGAGGTCATCAGAGATGATAACTCAAAGGTCCCTTTCCTGCTTTGTGCATGCTGTATCCTCACCCCCAGCTGATATGTTGTTCCAGGGTTTTTGTGCCCCACATGCATTATTTTGCACTTCTTTGCACTGCATTTCAATTGCCAAACCCTTGACCATTCTTCAAGCTTCTGCAGGTTCCTCCTCATTCTGTCTACACCATCTGGCATGTCCACTCTCTTACAGAGGTTCATGTTATCAGCAAACAGGGAAAATCTGCCTTCTAGATCCTGCACAATGTCACTGATAAAGACGCTGAATAGGAGTGGTCCCAGCACTGATCCCTGTGGTACCCCACTGGTCACTCTTCTCTCTGTGGAGTGACAGCCATTTATCACCACCCTCTGTTTCATGGCACCCAGCCAATTACCCACCCACCACACTACTGTCCTGCCCATACCCATATTCCCCAGTTTGTGTAATAGTCTTCTATGTGGCACAGTGTCAAAGGCCTTGCTGAAGTCCAGATAGGCCATGTCCACTGCCCTCCCCAATCCACCTCCCTTGTCACCCAGTCGAAAAATTCAATGAGGTTGGTCTGACATGACCTCCCCCCCATGAAACCATGCTGCCTTGGGTCCTGTAGTCTGTTGGCAACCAGATGTTCCACCAATCTCTCTTTCAGTAGTGCTTCCACGATCTTCCCTACTACCGAGGTCAGGCTGACTGATCTTTAGTTCCCCATTTCCTCTTTGTTCTCACTTTTGTATAAGGGGACTACATCTGCTGTCCTCCAGTCTTTGGGTGCCTCCCCTGTTTTTAATCATCAGCTAAACAGGATTGACAAAAGGTAGTGAGAGAACAAGAGCCCCCCCCCGAGAAGAGCAGAGCAGCCACTTGTAAAAGCAGGTAAGTGGTGCAAGCTGAGGTCTGTACCACAGCGGTTTGTTAATGCTGTCCTGGTGGCTCATCCCACAGTATTCACCACCCCAGCTAATGAAACCAACTCTGTCTCTGGCTATTGGTCATGCACACAAAGACAGCTAATGTCTGTGCAGCTGTGTCATGTGTTATCTTCCCAGTCAGTCCCCTGAGTGGTGCCCCCAACCCCCCCATACATGTTCTGGGGGATTGCATTGTGAGCTGGCCACTCTATCTGTTCCCACCCACTCACCCAACAGACCTTACAACCCCAGCCCCCTCCTCCAATACATTAACCACTACCACATAATGCTCCCAGGTGAGGTCCAACTGTTCCCACCCACCCGCCCAGTGGAACTCATAAACCCAACGGAACTGGCAGACCAAGGAGCTTACTGCACTACACGAAAAGTGCAGACACATAGCATATTAGTAGGAGAGCAGTAGCAGTCTCACCCACTGTGGGTTGCACACCTATCCAAAGAATATGTATGCTCTGCACTGTGATGCTCACATGTCAGAGCCTCCTCACACATCCCTATATATAAGCACAGTATATAGGTAGAATAATGTATGTGTCCATGTTTTACTTGTGTTCTCTGGGTGGAGAAGTGTTAGGACTTAGTTTTCTATCTTAGCCTTCATCTTATGAAAAAACATTGATTTTACAAACGTTCAGGATGTTTTGGTCTAATTATACGTTGCACATCATTGCACCATGGATTCCTCGCAATTGTAAAAGTAAGGCCTGACTGAGAAACATCCAAGCTTAGCTCACAAATAGCAACCTACTACAATGCTGTGAGTCAGCTGCTACCTTTATCCTTGTTAACTGCACTTTTTGCTTAAGCACAGTGTGGACACAGCCCTCTCCTACCGCACACTTTACAGTCATAGGGGGAACCTTGAGTGGGTCTTCTACCAACATAACTAAATTGTTATACGTGTAAAAATGCATTACTGTTTTTCATTCCCATTTCATTTTTGTGAAATCCATATTACATATGAACATACACACATACAAATTGGCCAGCAGAGACAGGCCACATGGTCTATCAAGTCTGCTTGAGTGTGCAGCTAGCACCCTTACCTTGCAGCTGCCCTACCAGCCCTTCACCCTGTGCCATCCCCTTTTGAAACTACCCACAGTCTTATAGGATACCACCTCCTCCGACAAAGTGTTCCATTCTGCCACAATCCTCTGTCAAAAAGTGTCTTCTCATTTCCCTCCTATACCGTCCCCCTCCAATCTAAGACCATGCCCTCTCATGCCCCTCCCCATCCTTAGCTTATCCCTTCAGTACCTGCCTTGTTTATCCCTTTTAAGTATTTAAAGGTCTCAATCATATCCCCACGATCCCTTCCTCCCTCCAGGGAGTACCTATTCATCTCAGTCAACCTCTCCTCGTATGGCCTGTCCCCCAGTCCTTGGATCATCTTAGCTGCTTTGCGCTGCACCCCTTCCAGTAATGTGATGTCCTTCTTTAGATATGGGTGCCAGTACTGCACGCAGTACTCCAGGTGTGGCCTAACCAGTGACCTGTAGAGAGGCAGAATCACTTCCCTGTTCCTGGAGGAGATTCCTCTTCCAATACACCCCAGCATCCTGTTGGCCTTTGCTGCCACCTTCCTGCACTGCCCTAAGTTGTTCACATCCTCAGTTACAACCACCCCTAGATCATTTTCCTTCTAGGTGGTACCTAGTTGCACTCCACCCAGCTGGTATATCACAGCAACCTGTTATTTATTTCTTCTTTTTTTTTTTTTTTTGTAAAATGACAAAAGTATTTGCTTTTTCAGAGATATCAGCAGTACACAGCACTGACTGTTTGGCATTGACAAATTATTATTTTTTTTTTCCCCAATTATTTAACCAGGTGAGACACACTAAGCTGAGCTTGTTTACAGGTGCAACCTGGGAGCACAGGGAAGTAAAGTGACTTGCTCAGGGTTACACAGTATGCAAGTGGGGGCTGTGGGATTCAAACCTAGGTCTCCAGATTTGCAGTTCAGAGCCTTAAACCACTGCGCTATACTGCCTTCCATGCTTGTTCTATGCTTGTTGCTTTTCCTTTCCTTCGGCAGTGGTGGCGGTGAACTAACATGGGAGTTTTAGAAGTGCTGAGGTCATCTTTGGAACGTTCCAACATGGACCTGAGTTCCACTCCTGTGTAATGCTTCTCTCATCAGCGGCCACTCCACACTACCAGAGCAAACAGCCAGAGACGGCAGCATGGAGTTGAAATAATGAACAAACCTGTAGCAACTGGTGTCGTGCACCATGTCAACCACATAGTGAGCTGGAGGCGCAGAAGTTGTTGAATCTCCCTATACAGCTTTATGACTGCCCATAACTTTTTTTTTAACCTGACGTTTCCTACTAATTGTTTGTACAAAGTGGGTGATCTAAGGAATCATCCATAACTGGATGTGGGTTGGGCTGGAATTTATCCACGGCTGCCATGCTACCATGCAGCCATGGGTGAATCCCAGACCACACCCAATTGTGGGTTATTCTGATTATACAAGTAAGAAATATAAGATTAACACAAAAAAAGTGAAGGAAAAGCTTTTTGTATTGTTTATATTGTGATTTTAATAAAATGTCCTTTCCCCTGAACAAAATAGTCCCTTGATGCTGGGCAGCAGCCCTCTTGTGCCCCAAAGCCAGCTGCTAGCAAGGTGAGTGAGCTGAGTTCCAACTTTCACAGAAACATACGGTGCGCATGTAGAACTGCAATACCAACCGTGGACTTTCGGCACTGACAAATGTTTTTTGTTTGTTCCCTGTAAAACAGAAAATGGTCCCTCATGGTCATGATGCCCCTTCCCCAACCCGCACCACCCTCTCGCACCCCCCTCCACACCCCTCACTACATACTTACCAGCAGAGCCCGGCATGATCTTTGATGGAGCAGGAGACATCTGAACTCTTCAAAAGCCAACTGCAAAGTGAAGAAAATCACGCTAAGCTGTGTAATGGCATCAATGAGGGGTTGGGGGGTCAACTTAGGTGGATATGTCGGCCATTTTTGTGACTTTTGGCTCCAAATTTTCAACATGGAGTTCTTGGGACCACACCTCATGAACTCAGTCACTGTCATTTCATTATTTGGTCCCTAAAGGTGATTTCATGGTCACTGCACGGAATCACCTATTGGGACCGATTAATGAAACAACAGTGCCACTGCTCATGAGATGGGCTCCCAAAAAGCCTATGTTGCAAATTTGGTGAAAGAATTCCCAAAAATGACTGTGTTACAAGCATGTGTTGCACAGTTCCCACGCACGCTCGTCACTTTGAGAATTTTTAATATTTTCACTCCAGATTTTCAACATTGCCATCTTTCCACACCTCCTTATGAAGAGTACAGTTGTCATTTTTCACATCCTGCCCAAAATGTGCTTTCGCACATCTGGTGTACAATGGCTCGGTCACTGTGGAAAATAATGTTCGTGACAGATTAAGAAAATCACAGTGATGGTGTTCATAAGGAGAGGTCCCAAAAACCCCATGTTGCAAATTTGGTGAAAAAATTTCAGAAAATGACTGTGTTACCAGCGTGCATTGCGCAGTTTCTATGCATGCTCGTAACTTTTCCAATTTTTTATATTATCACTACAGACTTTCAACATTGCCATTTTTGCACACCACCTTATGAACAATACAGCTGTCATTTTTCACATCCTGCCCAAAACATGTTTTTGCACCTGTGGCACACAAAGAGCACAATCGCTGTGCGAAATCAACGTTCAGGACAGATTAACAAAAGCACACTGCCACTGTTCATGAGCGGAGGTCCCAAAATGCCTATGTTGAAAATTTGGTGTAAAAAAATCCAAAATATAATTGCATTACGGATGTGCATTGCACAGGTTCTACACACGCTCGTGACTTCAATTTTTTTATATTTTCAGTCCAGATTTTCAACATTACCATTTTTTTACACCTCTTCATGAACAGTACAGCTGTCATTTTTCACATCCTGTTCAAAATGTGTTTTTGCACCTGTGGCGCCAAATGGTGGAGTCGCTATGCAAAATAACCTTTCAGCTAACGAACTAATAGTGCCACTGTTCATGCGGTGGGGTCACAAAAAGCCCATGTTGAAAACTTGGAGTGAAAATACCAAGAAACGCCCAGGGCATTAGGGCTTCCAACCATAATGCCTTACCCTGTAGGGACTGACAGATGTCAGGGATTGTCGCCAGTAACGCTCACGCCATTCCACCCGCACCCTGCAGCCAGTGACAGACATCAAAGTGTGTCTTGGACTCTTCAGCCCCCAAGTTTGCCCCATTCTCCTATACTGCACCCATTTCAGCATATTTCCTTATGGAGTGGGGTGAGTATAAAGCCCAAACACCCCAAGGCACACCTCGACACTTGTCAGTGTCTCCAGGGTAGGGTGAGGTGAAATGGCATCAATGTTATGGGTGATGACCCAAAGGCACACCCCAATGCTTGTCTATCTCTGCAGAGTCGGGGTGGGATTGGCATCAGTTCAGTACTTCACTGCCATTCCTATTCTGCATTTGTCTAACTCCTGCACTTCCAATGCTAATGCCGGCAAGCAAACATTCAGCATTGACAAATACTTGTTATGTTTGCTTTCACATGCGTGCGCAGCAAACATTTTGTTACCAAGAACTGCATTTCAGAGGTGTGTCACTGTCAGGTTCAGTCCTGCTCAAGCTGCAGAGGGAGTGACAGGGACAGGCCAATTATCAGCCAAGCAGATCATGGCACCGATGTTTCATATATATTTTATATATTGCCCATGCATCGGTATATGACACCAGGGGAGATACAAATGGCAGGATAGCAAGTGATACACTGTATTTATTGAAGACAACACTAACAACTAGAGAGCATGCTGTCTTTTTGTTAGTGTTCTCATAATTGATATCTTAAAGGTTGGCTACATTACAATGGAATACCATTCAGACAACAGCTTTCACAGTGCTGATGATGTCGCAAAGGCTTTGTGCAGCATCAAGGCCAGTTGTTAAAATCAAAGACAAACATTTAATCCTTCATAAAAACAGCAGATGTCAGCATCATAGCTAGTAAGTAGTAAACTTATGTTGTACAAATTGAGTACACAATTGACTGAGTCAAAACATGCAGTTTATAAATAATTTGTGAGGGTACAGGCCTGTAATAACTCCCTTACAGTTCTAATGGTCATGAGTCTTGCCCCTCACACTTAAAGATACTTTAAATATTTTGAGTTAGGCCATTGCATACCCAATATATACATACATATTTTCACCACAATTTCATATATTTTAAATATACCAAAAGGGGCTGATTGTGATATAGTTAAAATATATTGTATGCCATTTAAATATAGTTATTGTCTGTATGATGATCTACAAGGGAGGTTATGGGTAAGCGTCACCGTTGGAGCTGTAGGAGAATCCCTACTAGTAAGAACATGCTCTAGTGAATTCCATGGATGGGACTTGGGCACCATGAGTTGGATGTCTGGGGCAGTGGTGAGCACACCAGTGATAGAGACTTCAAGGCTTTCAGGTAGTTACAGGATAGCCATGCCCACTCTTAGGGTTGGAGGCAAAAACAGAGTAGAAGGAAGAGCGTTAGGTCCAGCCAAATGTTATGATGTCACTATCAGAGAATTATGATGCCACTATCAAAGAATTATGCCACTATCAAAGAATTATGTGAGAAGCAAGATGCCTTGTATAGATGGACATCCGAGGGAAAACAATCCTGTTGTCAGGCAAATGTCGTCAGCAATAAAGAATAAAGAGATAATACATACAGAAAACATTAAAATGTACTCTAAGTTAAATTACATGTAAAAACAAACATTTTCCCTCAGGCATTGGAAGATGTTTTGGACTGGCATTGGAAACACGTCAAGTTTTACTTTTAAACAGCTCCAGACGGAACATTTTCTGGATTGCAGAGCAAAAGCTGCCAGGTTTTGAAAAAATGTCTGTAACCCAAGCAAACCAGTTAGCATCCTTTTGCTCTGTTTCTGAACCCACAGTGGTGGTGATGGGAAATGCTGTTTGTAGCTGATTAGCTATCAAGGCTGTGATCAGTATAAATGTGGTGCTGTGCCGTTTATCATCAGATGTCTGTGCTAGTACCCACCTAATACAGCCACAATGTGAAGCCAACATTTCAAGTAAAAAAACCTTTGCCTCAGGGAAGACATTGTTAAAAACTACTAGTGGCGGTCATCTTTAATGACTTATAAAATTAGTAGCAAAAGTTTTTAAAACATCTGCAAGAAATACAGTTATACTGATAATGAATCTAATTATGTGAGAATTATATAAATGCTAAAATTCTATATGATCAAATTTTTTGCAGACTAGAAATACTGCATGTTTAGAGTACAGCCGTTCTCTGATGATTTTTTTCCCCATTAACCTACATAACACCGAGGTCAGAATAACAGGCCTATAATTACCTACATTACAAATTACTCCCTTTTTACAGCTGCATGGGCGGAGCTCCACAGACGTTATGCCATTATCTGGAAAAAAGCACGGTGGAAGCATGTGACTAGATTGCTGTGCAGTGTGCTTCCACAATGCTCTGGCACAGTTTCCAATGCTTCTGTTTTATTTATTTATTTAGTGAGGTATTCAGAAAGGCCTTTGAGTCACAGACTCATTTACAAAGGTTCCACATCAAACATATAGAGGAACAGGGATAACATTGATGGAGTTTCAGGTCATTACATAACATCATAGTGCAGGAAACATGCATGTGGCCCTTCCCCTCAGAGGGCTGCATAAACCAATCCACTTCGCAGGACACTTCTTTTTCTTCTGCAGCTGCAGACGTTATGGTTGCCATAGCCAAGATGGTCACTGACTCAAACTGCATATGCGTAAGTATCGCGCTTGCACAGTTCTGTTGGCTCTGCTATCTTGGGTATGGCAGAATGCAGTGCAGCAACAGACCAGGACACTCGCAGTGAGGACAGCAGTGCCAAGGCAGGGGCTTCCAGGCAAACAGCCCCTTGCAGGTATGAGCGAGATTAGGACTGAGTGGGATAAGCGTGCAGAGTCGGGACATGGTCTGGTGCTTTTAAAAGTTCTGAGCAGCCGTATCGACTCTGACCAGAGTTTGCTATGGATGGGTATCACTACAGCATCCCTCCATTCATTTGGTATTTCTCTTGTCATTAAGAATGTGTTAAACAATACTGTCATTGGGTCACACAGTTCTAATGCCAACTCCATTAATATTGAGACATGCAGCTCTTCTGGCCAGGATGAATTGTTTTGAAACCTTTCACCGATGTTAAGACCTGCTCGTTATTGGCTTGGAATTTCTGTTTATCACTTGCTGCCACAAGTGCATTCACGCTTCCTACACTACCACTGAAAGCTTTAGTAATAATGACTGAGATGATGGTCATTTCTGAGAGATTAACAACTGATTGGGGTATCGCACCTTGGGCCACGTCCCTTCCAGCCAGTCTAATTGCAATGACAACTTTTGTTTTTACTGCTTATTTTTTCACTTACTTTAGGATTTAACAGAAGTGGTGGGAGTCGTGCATGCTGCGCAGTGTCAGTTGGCAGCTGGATCAGTCATTTCATTCCTATTGACAGTATACAAGGAACAGCACACTCCACTGACAACATCAAGTAACAACACACCCCACTGACAGCACTAAGGAACAACACACCCTGCTGACAGCACCAAGGAACAGCACCGCCCATTGACAGCACCAAGGAACAGCACCGCCCACTGACAGCATCGAGGAACAGCACACCCCACTGACAGCATCAAGGAACAACACACCCCGCTGACAGCACCAAGGAACAGCACCGCCCATTGACAGCACCAAGGAACAGCACCGCCCACTGACAGCATCGAGGAACAGCACACCCCACTGACAGCACTAAGGAACAACACACCCCGCTGACAGCACCAAGGAACAGCACCGCCCATTGACAGCACCAAGAAACAGCACCGCCCACTGACAGCACCGAGGAACAGCACACCCCACTGACAGCATCAAGGAACAACACACCCCGCTGACAGCACCAAGGAACAGCACCGCCCATTGACAGCACCAAGGAACAGCACCGCCCACTGACAGCATCGAGGAACAGCACACCCCACTGACAACATCAAGGAACAACACACCCCACTGACAGCACCAAGGAACAGCACCACCCACAGACAGCATCAAGGAACAACACACCCCACTGACAGCACCAAGGAACAGCACCACCCACAGACAGCATCAAGGAACAACACACCCCACTGACAGCATCAAGGAACAACACACCGCACTGACAGCACTAAGGAACAACACACCCCACTGACAGCACCAAGGAACAGCACCGCCCATTGACAGCATCAAGGAACAGCACCGCCCACTGACAGCATCAAGGAACAACACACCCCACGGACAGCACCAAGGAACAACACACCCCACTGACAGCATCAAGGAACAGCACCGCCCACTGACAGCACCAAGGAACAGCACCGCCCACTGACAGCACCAAGGAACAACACACCCCACTGACAACATCAAGGAACAACACACCCCACTGACAGCACCAAGGAACAGCACCACCCACGGACAGCACCAAGGAACAACACACCCCACTGACAGCATCAAGGAACAACACACCCCACTGACAGCACCAAGGAACAACACACCCCACTGACAACATCAAGGAACAACACACCCCACTGACAACATCAAGGAACAACACACCCCACTGACAGCATCAAGGAACAGCACCACCCACAGACAGCATCAAGGAACAACACACCCCACTGACAGCATCAAGGAACAACACACCCCACTGACAACATCAAGGAACAACACACCCCACTGACAGCACCAAGGAACAGCACCAAGGAACAACACACCCCATTGACAGCATTAGGGAACAGCACAGCCCACTGACAGCACCAAGGATCAACACACCCCACTGAGAACATCAAGCAATAACACACCCCACTGACAGCACCAAGGAACAACACACCTGACTGACAGCACTAAGGAACAGCACACCCAACTGACAGCACTAAGGAACAGCACACTCAACTGACAGCACTAACTGCACCTCCTCAGCCCCATCACCCTCCCCCCTTCTTCTGAGGACTTACCTCTACCACATTTCCCTTGTAGCTTACCTTCATGATGCAGTCTTCGGGCTGTGCCAGATCCCTTGGAATCTTCATTTAACATCACTAGGAGAGAACCAGGTCAGTGTGTGTGGGTTCTTTGGGAGAGCACGTTTGTCATTCTGCTCAACTGAGGGTTCCTTTTCCATTTTCTCCCTTTCCCATGGGAGCACCAGCTGACAGCTGGCATGCACAAACAGTGCACAAAGCCCCTCCCAGCCAATCAATGGTCACCTCCCCTGTAGTATAGGTACACCTGCACTGTCACCCGTCGCCACTCAAGTGGCAGTTGTGCCATAGCAGTGATCTCTGGCCCTCACCGGAGAAGGAAAACATCCTCTGGGACACTCGATTCTTCTCCTCGTGGCTGGCCCCAGATGACTCAGGCTTGCTACAGAACCTGGATCACCAGCATTACAAACGGTAGACCTATTTCTGCACCAACAGGCCGGCAGACTAAGATATTCTTGAAGATCTCCACATCGGGAGTAATAATCTGCTAGTCACTTTCAGTGTGGAATCTTTATACACCAACATTCTGCATGAAAGAAGTCTTCAAGGCATCAGCATTATATTGACCTCAGAGGGAAGGGGGTTAAACCATTGACAGATTTTCTGATGGATTTAAGGATCATACTAAGGATGAGAAAGGAGTAAAAGGCTAATAGCCCATGTAACTCCTGTACGTACAAATAACAAGAAAAACTTTTATTTGCACATAAAAAATGGTCCAATCTGTTTTTAAATGTGGCTTTACTTTCAGCAATAACAACCAACAATGGTAGTTTGTTCCACAGTCCGATCACTCTTTAGGAGAAAAAAAATGAGCCCTTTTTTTGTGTTACATTCCTTTCTCATTAGCTATAGTGGGTGTCCTCGGGTATTAACTGTTATTTGTTTAAAATCCAGTCCACATTCATTCATTAAGGATGCATCCATGATATGCCTCTTGTGAACAACAGGTCACCCCTAAGGCGCCTTTGTTCCAAGGACATAAGATTAAGAGCAGTAAGTCTTTCGTTATAGGATAGGGATTTATACATAGAAAATGACTTGGTTATCCTACGTTGAACCCTCTCAACTCTAACTATATCCATTTGTTTATATGGACTCCACAACTGAGATGCAAAATCAAAATGAAGCCTAACATCGGCTCAATACAGTGATAAATGTATCAATGGGTCCCTAGTGGTAAAATTATGTCTAATTGCCCACCATATGGAATTTGCTTTAGTGATGACTTTTGTAATGTGCAAATTGAATTTTAAATCTGTATCAACATTGATACCGAGATCTCTTTCGTTGTTGTTCTTTGAAATAATTTAATTGCAAATAAAGTACTGTCTTTTTTGATTCTGCTTCCCAAAGTGAAGAGCACAACATTTTGACATGTTAAATTTTAAGTTCCATTTTATGGACTAAGCCTCGAGTAGATTAAGATCCTTTTGAATAACTTGCGAATCTGCTGCTGAACTGCAAATATTAGCAATCTTGCACTCGTCAGCATGTTTTATGATCTTACTATGGATGTCATTTGACAGATCAGATATAAATATTTGAAAAATAACTGGGACCAATACTGATCCCTGAGGAACACCACTTTCTACTTTAATCCAGGAGGATTTATAGTCATCAGTTATTACCCTCTGGCTCTTATTTTCCCGCCAATTGGCAATCCAGCGTGAGTATAGAGGCATAATATTACTTGTTTGAAGCTTTTGTATCAGCGCCCAGTGAGGAGTGGAGTCAAATGCCTTTTGGAAGTCTAAATGAATGATGTCACAAGGTATTCTTTTATCAAGGTTCGTGCTAATATAGTCATAAAAACTCACAAGATTGGTTGTGCAGGAATGACCCTTTAAAGAACCATGTTGGCTTGAATCAGGCTCAGACTTGTGGGCTGTTAAATTATCTTTTATAATTCTTTCCAATATTTTAGCAATAATTGGGGTCAAACTTATTGGACAATAGTTATCTAATGAATTTTTACTTCCTTTCTTCTTAAATAAAGGGATAACATTTGCTTTCTTTCCATCTGAAAGATTGAATATTCATTTTAGTGGTACACTAATGTAGTGTTTCATAATGAAAAGAATATCTCCTGTGATATCGTCAGGACCAGGGGATGAACTTCTTTTTATAACATTCAATTTCTTTTCGATGGTTTCAATAGGAATATCAGTGCAATTGTGTACTGGAAATTCAAACTTAATATCTCTAGAAGAAGTATTAAAGGCTTTACAGAATTCTAAATTGAATAACTCTGCCATTTCCATGGGTTCAGACATTGATACATTGTTGATATTTAGCGGGCCTACATGACATTCCTGTTTTTTCATTGAGTTAATATAATTAAATAATATTTTATTATTTCCTTTGTTTGCCTGGGACGCAATATACATTTCAGTTTCCAGTTTTGCTTTTCTAATCTCTTTTTTGCATTTTTTTTTTGTTATTTCTTAAATGCCATCCTACTACTTTCACTTTTATTATTAAAATATTTTTTGAACAGTTTGTTCTTTTTTCTTACCATTCTTCTTAGATTATTAGAAAACCATTCTGGATTAAGACTGGATTTACTTTTCTTTATTTTAGGTATATATTTGTTAGCTGTATCTAAAAGAGTTTTTTTAAATGACTGCCACATTAGTTCAACATCATTTAGATTCAGTAGAGCATGCCAGTCAATGTTATTTAAGTGTGCATTAATGGCATCTATATTTGCTCTATGAGCTGCAAATATCTTTGTAACTTTGTTTGATTTATGAGCATCAAATGTTAGATTAAAAGTAACTGAATAGTGATCATTGCTTCCTAAGGGAGTAGAGATAGTGCAATTTGAAATATCTAAGACATTACTGCCAAGAACAATGTCCAAAATATTTTTCCATGGGTAGGGGTAGTTACACATTGCTTCAAATTCAATTATTCACAAGTGAAGAGAAAGTTCTTAGAGGTACTTGAGGTGGCTGATTTGTTAACCTAATCAATATCTCCTAAATTTAAGTCCCCCATATAAATGAGGTTTCCCAGGTCAGAAACTGCGGATATCTCAAGATTTTCCTTTCTAGATGATTTCTATGTTTGGAAGAGTGGTACAGCTATGGGCACCACATTTGCCTCTGGCTACACTAATCTTTATCTTGGTTTCTGGGAGCAGCAAGTTATCTATAACCAAGATGCCAATCCATTTCTCCAACATGTGCTACTTTGGCAATGTTACATTGATGACATCTTAATGGTGTGGTGAGGAACTGTGGCTGAACTCAAATCTTTTGCTGCCTTTTTGGAGCAAAGCAATGAAAACCTGTGATTTGCTTTGAAATATGATCCTAAAAGGATCTATGATGCCAATTCGACAGAAAATCTGTTGACCGCCATCACAGCTACGGCACTATGTTGACTGTAATTTTGGCTGGCATTGTGCCATCAGAAAAGTAATGGATTTATTGTGGGGGGGGGCTGCGTCCCCCGCACCCCCTCCATATTTTATTATAATCAACTCCAAGTTGGAGCTGATTCAGGAAGGGGGTGCAAGACCTAGGGAAGCCATGCCGGGGTCCCAAGCGGACTTTACAGTGATCTGTCATTGTTGTTGTTGTCGACAACATAGCTGTAAAGTTTTCTCTGCAGCGTCAGCATACAATCCCAAAATGATATATTTTTGGGATATCCAAATCACCAAAAACAAGGAACAGGGGATCAATTCTGATGTATTCCACAAGCCTACAGACAGGAATTCCCTGTTACCTGTTGTCTGTTATCTGTTTCCCCGCCCCAACTGGTGGGCCACCCCTCAGGCATAGGAGCTGGCTCCAAACTCTCCTCACACTCTGACTGCTGCTCAACTCTCACTCTAATGGATTCCCCTCATGCCAGTTGGTGCTTTGAAAATACTCTCATGCTGTCCAGGCCCCGCCCTCCAGCCAGCCTGGCAGCACTCACATGTGGACTCCTGATGCCAGCAGGGCATCAATTGGTAACCCCGCAACTCAGCACAGGGGTTACATTAGTATGGTGGGTCAATCTGTTTTATCTAAAGTTGTCTCTTTTCATTACCTCTTTCAGAAGCAACGGTATGAATTATCTTTGAAAGAGGCATTGCAATTTGCTACATTGTATTGAATGTACGTCTGGGCACTGTTCACTTCAGTGCACTAACACCGGAACTGAGCCTTTAAGAGCAGCCTTTAAATAGGTGCTCTGTAGGTGGCACCCTTATACTCCCGATAAAGCTATTGCAAAACATTGAGTGTGGACTGCACACTGTTTTGCCACTGAATCAATGAACATTTCAGCACTTGAAATTTGTTGTGTACTGTGTACTGTGTCGGTCTTGTGAGTCTGCTATGAATTTTGCATAGCATGATTTTTACACTTAAATTTACCTTTGTTCTGCAAAGGTTTACCGTTGTCCTTCATAATGTTAGTGCTATTTCTGGACAAACAAACTATTAAATCCATGACTAACGTGATAGAAACTTCCTTAACACTAAATATATGGGGCCCACTATTTATTTACGAACATACAAACATATGAAATTGCCAGCAGATAAAGGCCACGTGGTCTGTCAAGTCTGCTTGACTATGCAGCTAGCATCCCTTACACTGCAGCTGCCCCCTCCCTACCTGCACGACAGTTACCCCCCACACTTTGTTCCACCCACTCTTAAAGCTGCCCATTGATTTACAGAAAACCACCTCTTCAGGCAGCGTGTTTCACACAGACACCACCATTTCTGTGAAAAAGTGCTTCCTCATTTCTCTCCTGAATCTTCCCCCCTCCAGCCTTAGCCCAAGCCCCCTCATGCTCCTCCTTCCCTTTATATTAAAAATTCCCTGTCTTGTTTATACCCTTCATATATTTAAAGGTCAGTATCATATCCCCCTATCCTGCCACTCCTCCAGGGAATACATGTTCAGTTTCCTCAGCCTCTCCTTATAGTGTTTGTTTTCCATTCCCTGGACCATCCTTGTTGCTCTGCACTGCACCCCCTCCAGTAACTTAACATCCTTCTTGAAGTATGGGCACCAGTACTGCATGCAGTACTCCAGGTGCAGCCTCACCAACGATCTGCACAGTGGCAGGATTTGCTCCCCTCTCCTGGAGGAGATACCTCTAGCAATGTACCCCAGCATCTTATTGGCTTTAGCTGCTGCCTTTCTGCACTGTGCTGAGTTGTTCATTTGCCCTATTATCACCCCAAGATCTTTCTCCTCCTCTGTAGTGGTTATTGCATTTTGGAATTTTTCAATAAATTCCACAAAATTCTAAAACGGTTTTAATTTATGCCGCACATTTGTTTTCATTAGAGTATGTAAACCACATATTAGTTTTCTGCAGTTTATATAAACCATGCATTGCCAATCCACAGTTTAAATGCAATTTTTGGACTTCTGGAATTCTGCTTCTTATGAATTTCTGCAGAATGTTCTGAAATTCCATGGAATATGATACATTGGGATGCGAAAATTCCACATGACACTAATGACAATGCATCTTTAAGTGCTATAAAACAATGTCATTGGAAGGGACATAGATTATATAATGCAGTTCGATAATGGCATTAACAACCATCATGTAAATCAGAAACACCTAACTAGAATGCCAGAAAGGATGGAGCAGTTACAGAATATTTTATTTATTTTTTTCTGAGATACTGTCATATACCAGTCAAGTCAATTCATTGCTTGACCCATACAAAGTCATTACATTTATTAGAAATAAAAACATCAGATAAATATTCTTACAATTGAAAAATATATCTGGTTCATTTGTTTAAGTAACAACAGTTATCTCCCTTTGTAATATCCTACATTCTATTATTTTTAAGCATTGTCTTACTTTATTATAAAGTAAGATATATAGTCTGAGAACATTAGCAAAAGTCTCAGAGTGACTATGAAACATACAAATTGATCAATAGCAGTGGGACATTCCTGGGACCCTTCTGTCCACTGCCACAATCACCTAGATTAATAATCCCTGGAAATATATGGTGCTTCTTAAGCCTAAAATGTACTAAGCTGTCTTGTAGTATTTGGTGGCAAAGAAGAAGGCACTGCTAGGGTAGTCATTTCTTTTACAGTCTTATTCATTTAAGGCAGTGATATATTTGTGTTTCTTTTTTTTCCTTAATTACATTTTATTAATTTTAAAAATAAACAATACATAGTAGGAGCTTTACGTAGAGAAATTTTTACAATACAAATGTAATTATAAATAGCACACAGATACTATTAGAACTTGACTAGGATTAATGGGTGTAAGAGCTAAAGAGACGGAGGCACATGCAGAGACATACAATTAAATCGTTTAATTATACTTAATAAAAAGACTCCATATTAAGTCAAATAAATGTTATCAGCTGCAAGGCAGCTAATCCTTTTGTTAAATGATAGAGAGCCCACATATTGTATCTAATCTTGAAATGATGGTACGAAGGTGGTCCGCCACCGTGATAAATTAGTCTTTTTTTAATTTATTATATATAAGTTTCTTTATGAAAGTTTTAATGAATTTGCAATAGCCTTTGCTTGGTCTACATCCAATGGATGTAATAAAATAGATGATATGATGCTCCCAACCAATCACATCACTTCTTTTGGTTGCAGGTGAGATGCTGTTATTTCCATACAGGTGTCACATGTGCTGTGCAGTGGGGACGGGCTTCTCATCAGCACCTCTCATGCTGCACAGAAAGGTAGGTAGCATTTATTTATATGGCACCCAATCCCAGCCGTTCCTGGCACATTACACATTAAACAGACATGGTGAAGCAAAATAATCAACAAACTAAAAAGCATAAGTACAATTAAAAATAGCAGATTGTATCATTTGCATAATAAATAAATACAGTCTAAAATCATAAAACAACTCTGGTTAGTCTGGGAAAGCAAGTTTAAACAAGTGAGTCTTTAGACCCCTTTTAAATGCCTCCACCGCTGGGGCCTCCCTAAGAGAGATGAGGAGCAAGTTCCAGAGGGCTGGGCCAGCAACTTCAAATGCACGATCACCAGACATTTCTAATCTGGCCCTCGGAACCACAAGGAGGTCCCTGGTGGAGGAGTGGAGGGAGTGGACTGAAGTGGCAGGACTCAGGAGCACAACCAGATAGCCAGGGCCCAGACCATATAGGGCCTTATAGGTGAGCGAGCCAACCTTGAAGATGACCCTCCACCTGACAGGCGGCCAGTGCAGAGCTTGCAGTATCAGGGCTACATGACATGACCTGGGCAGGCCTGTCAGTGACCTGGCCACTGTGGTCTGTACCAGCTGCAGCCGGTGGAGGGTCTCTCCACTGACCACAAAGTACAGAGCATTACAGTAATCAAGCTTGGATGCGAAAAAGGCATGTACTAGTGAAGGCAGGTCCTCAGGTGGAACTAGGGGGTTAATCTGGGTGACATTCCATAAGTGGTAAAAACCACCGGATAATGGATGACACCTGAGAATCAAGTGTCAGCCCATCATCCAGGAAGACACCCAGATTTCACATCCTAGAGGAAGCCATCAATGTAATGGTTCCCAGAACCAGTCCTGTTGCCTCTCCAGAGGCACTCCCTTCACTCCTGCAACCCGACTCAATCAGCAGGACCTCTCTGTTGTTGGGATTAAGTCATAGACAGTTGGAGGACATCCAGTCCTGGATCTCGGCCAGGCAGTTGTTAAGCATTTCCACAGCGTTCTGTGTTCCAGGGGCAAAGTACATAAACAGTTGGGTATCATCTGTGTAGCAATGAAAACCCAAACTGTATGGTAGCCCGTGACATGGGCGTCGGCAACTGAGCACTTGCAATAACGGCGACTCAATCCTGGCACATGTCGATGGGGTTACCGCTGAGGAAGGGCGGCCAGATGGGAGAGGTGGGCGCATATAGCGACAGGACGTATATATGAGCGCGGGAAGGGAGCGAGCATGACAGAAGGGAGGGAGGGTTGGCCTGGGGCTGCCGAACTGGCCTCATAGTGTGGTGGGTGGGAGGCAGCCTAATGCTGCAAGTGTTCCAGGTTCAGGTCTGGGCGTGCTTACATTTTTGTGCTGCCGGCCCGAAATTTTTATTTCTCAAGATTTTGCCCCCCCCCAACATGCACCCCCCCGGAGTTAATAATCCTTTAGTAGAGTGGTGTGGGAGGCATGAACAATTAAAATCTAGGTCCCTGGTGCTGTTTTCTTCCACCCCGGGGATGTACTTTACTGAAACTGATTTTCAGCGAGATACACTCGCCCTGCTGCCGATCGTGATTGGGCATTCACCCTTATCACATAGATCCAACTGTATTACCCAATGATCTGGCATGGGGTCATCTTGCTGAATGCAAAAACTACGCAGCAACAAATGCCGCAAGCAAAAGGGTGTGCGCCAAAATCTCGCTGGGCAAAACACGGACCCAGCAGAAACAGCACATGCCTTTTGAATCAATGGGCCTCTGTCTTTTGTTCCTGGGGGATTTGCCCCCCACACCCCCCGGAATTAATATAACAAACTCCGGGGGGGGGGGTTGTGGACTTTGGGGATGGGGAATAAGTCAGGAGGGGGGGAAGTTTGTTTACAAAAAAAGAAAACGATGCAAAAAGTAGCAGCACACAGAGACCTGGTAAGAACCGAACCATGATCCCAAGCCTCCGTTCCCTCCGTGTGCTGGTGCCTTAGCCACTCCACCACAGGAGCAGCTCAACCAGACACCCAGCACACAGACACTTGTTCACTTCATAGTATAAGCGCAGAATGACAGGGGTAGCGGTATTTCCTACTGCTGTTCTACCCCTGTCGTTCTTATTACATGTGCTCTTGGTACAGCGTGGTTAATACCACACCGTCTTTCATGTGCGATATTGACCCGGTATGTAATGAGGTCACCTAGTTGTAGCATGTACGCCATGAATAACACTGGTGACAGGATCAAAACTTGAGGAACTGCACAAGACAGGCGCTTTGGTGAGGAGGAGAAATTCCCCATCACCACCCGCTGCATCCTGCTCAAGAGATTGAACCAGTTGATGACAGTACCGGTGAGTCCACAATACTCTCTAAGGTGATCCAACAACACAATATGATCCACTGTGTCAAATACTTAAGAGAAAGATCTAGGAGAAAGAGAATTGACTGTTCTCCTCTATCTCTTGCTCTGTGGAGGTCATTTTGTATCCTAACCAGTGCCATTTCGGTGCTATGCCTTGCCCTGAAACCAGACAGGAAAGGCTCATAGATGTCAAAGGCCATGAGGTGCACCTTGAGCTGCTGTCTAGAGAAAAAAGGTAATTAAAAAATATAATGTCTCATGATCTGTAATAATTTTATAGAACTGCTAAGAGGGCCTCTTATAGTATGGATTTAAGAGCGTCGCTTCTTCTGTCCTTAGGGTACTAGTACTACTCACCTTCAGTGTGCAGTTCTCTTGCCCTAAGAATGCATGAGGCAATGCTCTTATATCCGTAAGAAGCCTTGCTAGCATCCCCATAAAGTTATAAATAACATAATTCTTTTTTTTATTATTCTTTGGTAACTAGCTAAGGCACATTAGACACAATACCTGTTTTCAGGAGTGACTCACACAGAATGCAGTGGGGGTTTTGGGAATCAAACTGAGGTCTGCTGGATGTACTAAGCTCATTCACTGCTCATTACTCTAACCTCTAGGCTATACTCAAGGCCCCTGGAATTCTGCGGTTGCGGAATTTGCCTCAGAATTTGCATCATGCCACAGAATATATATAGTGCCGCAGAATTAATTGTTTTTGGTGAATTTTCATATAAATATACTGTTTTTCCATAGTGTCAGGCTTTCTTTTCCACTTCGTTTATCCTGAAGCCCCTCCTCTATGCTCAGCATATGATGTCATCGATGTCATCGCACCATATTTAGCCAATGACAGGACCGCATTCTGCCAGAGAAATGAATAAATCATGCCACAGAAATCAGAAAATGCTGCCACAGAAGTCAAGGAGCCCTGCCGCAGAAATCAGAAAATTCTGCCGCAGAACACCAGGGGCCCTGGCTATACTGCCGTATACCTGGACAAAATGTCCATCCCTAATAGTAGGGGCTTTGTTGGGATTGGACCCGAAATTATATTGAGATCCTAGGGAAAGACAAGTGGCCATCCCAAGAGCAATTGTGCCAAATCAAAGAGGCCTAGAAATATTCATTGATTAAGGACTCAGTAGACTGGAAGCTGGGTGAGGTGGTTAGTGTGCAGGAGAGCAAATCTGTAAGTTTATAAGTCTATACCTGATTGAGGCTTGACCTGCATTGTGCCTGCACTATGGAATTTGCAGTCTGTTGCTATCCTTCATCTGTAAGGAATAGGCAGTATTAGAGGAGGTGGTGATTAGACATTGAGGTAGCCCGGTATTTAACTTTAGTATTTGGTGCCGAACAGGACAATATGAAAGAGTGCCTTGTGGAGAAAGGGGCTCAGTCTAACTCCTTGTACAAAGTACAGTGATGAGTTCAGAGAGGGCAAGCCAAGACAAATGTGCAAAGGGAGGTGTGCTCAGATAAGGAATTGTTGAAGGCTCCACAGAATCCCACATTGCCATAGTCAAAGAAGGAACAGATTGTACAGTATATTCAGCTACATATTTGCTTGTGCTAAGTAAAGATAGGTGAAGTGGTCGAAATTCACATCACAAAGAGCTTTGCAAAGTTGGCAAAATTTGCAAAGTGCAAAATGATGACTTCGCAAAGTTCTTGCGAGGCAACATGGCCATTTTTCAAGGCGAATTGACCAAATTGTGCTCGTGAAGTTCCCATTTTGTGAAGTATTTCACAGAAAAAATGGTGACCAGGGACAATGGTTTTCCGTTTTTACCGGTAACACCGGTAAAAATCATGGAATCCTGCTTGGTTTGCGGATTTTGAATTCTTGTGCCAGTGCCTCACGGAAATTGCATTTCTCTGCACAGAATCCCTAAGATTTCAGCATATTTTTAAATGTTTTTATTTTCTCTTTCTATGCCCCCTTCCCACAGCGTCAGTCTCCACTTTTCAGAGATCCCTAGGCTGGGTATCCCCTAGCTTCACCCCAGGTAATGCTCAGGAGCTCCTGTGAGCCTGCCCCCATCCTGCCTAGGTTGTACCCCCCCCAGGTGGGAAGGGAGAGGACCCCAGGTCACCCCTCCACTGTCCTTTAATGTGTGTCAGGCAGCCCAGTGGGTCCCTCATGGAAACTGGTTATGAAGTCTGGGGCAGCTGGGTCCCTTCTACCAGCAGCCGATGTGGGTTGATTGTTACTGGTTTTCTGGCCTCTGTTCCTGAGGGCATCAACACTCAAGGGGATCCAAGGAAGTAGGGCAACTAGAGACATGCCGCTACTCCAGATCCTGGCTAGCTTCTTCTCTTCCCGATTGATTTGCAGTCTCATTGCACCACCACCTGTGGTCACCCAGGTGGCAGTAAAGCAGCAGGACCTGCAGGCCACCGTTCCCAGAGAAGGAGAGCAGCCCCCCAGGTGCTCGATCCTACTCCCCTGGCCAGACCTCTAGCAATGGGAATTTGCTTCAGATCCCGAGTCCCTGGCATTGCAAGCAGTAGTGCAACCTCAGGCTATTTACAGTGCTCTGTCAACTATACACCTACTTTGGTGTAAGAAAACATAAGCAGATGGAGAGAAATAATTCAGTTTTAGTAAAATGTTGCAAAGTGTTCAATGTTCATAATTTGCACTGTAGGTACTGTGCACTATTATTGAAATCATATATTAAAACATTATATATGGGTGTTATGGCTGGCAGTATAGCCTAGTGGTTAGAGTAACCAACAGTGATTGAACTGAGTACATTTAGAAGACTTGGGTTTGATTCCCACAACCTCCACTTGCATACCGTGTGACTCCAAGCAAGTCACTTAACCTCTGCAATGCTCCTGGATCACCTCTGAAAACAGGCAGTTCTGCCTAGTGGGCTTACCCGGTTTACAAAAAATATAAAACAAATACCAATATATGTTTACTTCATCATACAGTAGTCAGGGTACCATGTAATTTACTTGAGTTTTACTCGGGCTGCAATGATTTTGTATAGCTAAATATAAATGTTCAGATACATTTTGCATTTTATAAGCTTGTTTTTAGACTTTAGTCAGGTTTTTATTGTAGTTTTCGCATATGAACATCTACGATATAGATTGCTGAGCAGAGGATCACTATTACCAACTAGTTTATTCAAGTTTATAATAGCAGGCAGGGCCATCCAAAATCCTCAGTTGTTTGATTGAAAATTAGTCTGAATGAAAGTATGTTCACAAGGCACAAGCTGCCTTACTACTTATTTAGGTGAATGGGATAGAAACATAGACTTTGACGGCCCACCTAGTCTGACCATTTCATCATTTGCACATTCTCTCCCACCTGTTGTGTCAGTCTCTGTGACAACAAAAAGTTTTCTGACAGACTGCTTTAATAAAAAGAAAATGTTACGTGTTTAAGTGTACTTATGCTTGGCCAGTGGAATGGAACGCACATTCAGTGACACACGGAAGGTAAGACCCCAGGGGCTGTATGATGCTGGTGTGTAGAGTGGTGCTCAATTCACATCTGAGCTCAGACATGAAAACTGAGGGACACCCTTTTCATGGAGACCAAGGGAAAAAAGAAATCCACATGTTTGTGAGATGCATTAGAAGGTCCTCCACTAATCACTTGTGAATTTTTTTTTTAGGTGAAGAGACTATTTCAAAGAAGCAAATTCAGGCATTTTTTTTTTTGTTCCTCCTACCCCCTGGCCATCCATTCCTTCAGGCCTGCCAAGTCCCCCTACCACTGCTGCTGAGTCCTCACCACCATCATCCACTGCCTCTTATGGCCATGCTACCAGGTAACCCAAAGTAACCCTTCATCGGTGGGCCCCTACCCCTGTGGGAGGCTAACAGGGGTCAGAACAGATACATGTGTCTGGGGCTTCATGCTTATGGATGGACCAGAAACCATCCTCTGGGTGGCCAGTGGGTGTTTTTCTATTTTCATGAGAGCACGACAGACCACATGATGTCAAGGCACAAGCTGATGTCCGTCATGCTCTTTTCTGCAATGAGGGCCAATGTGTTGCCATGCATCCAGCCTCCACCTGAGCTGTGAATATACCCTCCCTCCCAGGAGAAGGCGGGTGGTCATTGGACTCTCAAGCCTTCATCCCCCCCCGGCCAGTTCTCCAGCACCCAAACCTGTTCCCAAACCCTGGTCGGTGGTGTCACGGGCAGAAATCCAATTCAAGCAGTTAAATGATAGGAAAAAAACAAATGTGGTCCACCTTAGTGGTGATGGTTCAGATTAATTCACATCTGAGTTCTAACAAGCAAAGAGACCAAGTAATTTGTAACTTGTGCACGTGGGGTGTAGGTGTTGAAGAAAGGGGATCATAGTGCTGTCACTACTGCCATCATCCCTGAGGGATGTGGATTGCATTGTTGCTACTGCCATCACACCTGAGAGGCGGGGGGCCATAGTGCTTCTGTCATAACCACTGGTGGATGGGAAATGTTGTACTGCTGCTGTCCCACCTGAGGGATGGGAGCCATAGTGCTGATACTGCAATCACACCTGAGGAATGTGGAACGTGGTACTGCTGCCATCACACCTAATGGATAGGGACCGCAGTGCTGCTGTTGCCATAACACCAGAGGGATGGGTCTGTAGTGTTGTTGGTGCTGCCATCGCACCAGAGGGATGGGGGCCTTGCTGCTGTTTCCATCACATCTCAGGGATGGCGTCTGTAGTGCTGTTGCTGCCATCATATTTTGTACCTAAAATAACTTTAAATTGGTACAAGGATGGAAGGATGTGCAATACTGGAGGTCAAAGCTGCTAAAATGCATGTTAGTAGAGTTAAAAATTGTTAAATAAAGTACACAAAACCAAACACCGGTAAAACCGGATTTTGGCTTAGCAGACACCGGTGACAGTACCGTTTCTTACAATGTGCAAAATGGAATTTGCCCTTTCTCAATCCCGGTAAACCAGTGTCCCTGATGGTGATGTGCAAAACTGAGATTTGCAACTTCACAAAGGTTCATGCAGGTGAATTCTGGCAGCTTCGTGGCAATTTCACTGGCCAGGTTTACATGTGCTGCATCTCTAGAGCTAAAAGGAGGCTAGGGAGAATAGGAATTAGTATTTAAACAAACTCTAGTCAGAGTCAAAATGGCTGCTAATGCATTATTGTGACAAGGGATAGAATTAACATACACTTAAACCATGGTGCCTGATCCAGGCGTTCTGTATTGCATACTGTGCATTGCATCACTGTCACTGCCTCATTGGCTTTTGTAGGGACTTTACCCCTGGACTTCACTGCTTGGTTGCACCCATGTGTCCATTCTTATTCATCCTATGAAGTGCACCATACACTCTTGCTTTCTTCTGAAAACTGTTCAACACACATGTGCATTACAGCAGGACAAAGGAAGCCAGTGAGTCACTGCAGCCAGGGGGAGGTGAAGCAACTGGGGAGGGAAGGGGAGGGGAGGGGAGAAGCAACTCGAGTGAGAGAATCAGCATGACCCCAGAACCCCACCCCAGAATATATCTACCTAATGGGGTTAATCAGGGAGAATGAAGAGAAACACGCCTTGTACAAGGCCAAGGGTGTGGTCGCAGGTATGGTGCAACATTCAGGACAGGATTCTGGGATGGGGTTGTGCAACTAGCTGTTTTACTATGCGACCAAATGCAAAAGCATTTTAATTCACAGGAAGGCAGCTGGCTATGGAGGAGGTTGGATTGTGTTAGTCACCTTCCCATGCCGGGGAGGGTCTCTAATAAGGAAATGTGGGTGCTACAGGGGAAGGAGGTTGGGAGCTGGGCACTGCTACCAGAGTGAAAGGGTGAGGGACTATTTCTTTCCTAGGGGAACTTACAAGCAAAGGTGCTACAAGAAACAACAGTTGGCCATGGAGGTGGGTGGGTTGTGCTGGTCAACCATCGTGGAATAATCTTTAAACATTAAATTATGGGTACTGACCAGTTGGGCGTTGTGGGGAGATGGGGAGTTGCAGATGTTTAAACAGTTGGGTTGGGGAGGAACATTGGGGGCTGTTTTTTTTTTACATTTTTCTCCCTTCCCCTCCATAGGAATATGACTAATGAATATGCATACCAAATTTGGAATATTTGGTGCCACGAATTAGAATATTCGAAATAATACCCACTCCTTCTAGAATTACTAGTGTAACCTGTTAAGGAATACGATTGAGAAAATGAAAGAACCAATGGTAAGCAGCATAGGAGGAACCTAAAAAAAGTAGGTTCAACAGGTATACTAATATTTTTTTATTAATTCTTTATGAAACTAGCTTTTTAGGAAAACTATTTTTTTGCTGCACTGCTGCTTTAAGTACAACGTGGTACTGACAAGTGGAAGGGCAACTAAATGGTGGTGGTGGTGGTGGTGGGGGTGCCAGAGAGGATTCTGATGTACACATATTAGTTTCCTAGCAGCACCCCCGTTTGGTGTCTGCACTCTACTGCTGGTCCATTTATTGGGACAACTTCAGGAGAATTTTTAGCATTCATTTTTTTGCAGGGAAATGTCGTTCACCAAGGTTTATTTGATTTTTTGTAAGATAAGTTGATGTTTGGGGCCAGTGGGAATGTTTTTTTGACAGAACTCTAACAGAAGGAGTGACCACTAGTGCATTTGTATCACATTGTATGCAGAGCTGCACAGAACAGATGGGCCAGTGGGCCCCACCTCTGCCGTCAGTTTCTATGTTTCTAACAAAGCTTGCTACATAGTTATATATTTGGAGTTTTTGTATACAGTATAGTGGTCCTGATATGTTTACTGCAATTTGTTGTACGGTTAATATGATAACCCGTCTCTGTTTATTCTATGCTGCAAGCTGTTGCAAACAAAATGAACAGCGGACAGCAGCGGGGAAGGGGAGTTCCTGTATGATACAGTTTGTTATTGCCTACAAGAATTTGTAAATACCACTCGGCAGTGAAGCCTTCAGGCTTTGAACTGCAGCTTCTCTCTTTAAAGCCAGTTTGGTCCATGGGGAAGGGGGTGGGAGAAGGCTGCATCACAGGAGGCAGGAGCCAGACCATAAAAAGCAGTTTTGGGGAAAAAAAGTATGTGCCTGTCTTACTCGATCTCCCTAACCTTCCCTGCAAACAGCTTGCCACATGCAGAGAGGCACTAAGGAGTGATCTCTCTCTCTTTTTCACAAAGTATGGAATTATAGGATTTTCATCTTTATTTTCAGATCATCCGAAGAAACAAGGTAAAGGGAAAACAATGCTTTTCCAGTACATTTGTGTCCCTGGAACATTCTGCTTTCTGAATTTTCGCAAGGCAAGATATTTGTTTCCTATGTCTCACTGTATGTGCTTTCCTTTCCGTGGTTTCTGTTGCGAACACAGACTGTGTGGTTTGTAATTAAAGGCACTTTAAAAAGTAAATTTAAGATGGTGTTGTTGCTTAGTGGATTAAAAACTGTCATGTTGTGTAGGGCAGTGAACAGGGCTATTTTTAGTATTTGTGACTCTGATATTTGTGTTGTCCATATGTGATTGCGCAATTGTATGTATATTTGCAGATACTGTATATAAGGGGCAGATTTCTGATATGTGTATTTGTGTCTCTGGTATTTGTATTTATGTCTGTATTTGTTTGCATATCAGTGTTTGCACTATTTTATTTCACATTTCAGAGGTGTTCCTGTTAAGGATGACACAAGACCAAGGGTCTGAGAGATTTCAATAAAATATGTAGAGTTACCAAGGAACTATATATTCATATCATCAGCAACAGTAATCATAGGTGTTTCACATCAGTCTATAACAAGGTTTAATACTAAGATAGATAGATAGATATATAGATAGATAGATACATACATACATACATACATACGTACGTACGTACGTACGTACATACATAGATAGACAGACAGACAGACAGACCTTTGAGTTGTTTCTAAAGTTATTGATGACACAAGACCAGGTGTCTGATTGTAATCAGTAACATATGCATTCGTGCTGTGAGTGAGCAGTAGAAGTCATATGTGTGTCCCTTGATGTTTGGTGCAAAGTGGCCACTTGTGACGGCAGCACAGCATGGCAACCATTGGAAAGCACAACAGTTTAGCTTTAAAAAGGAAAAAAAAGTGTTACTATATAAAACCATTATTGTCACCCTTATGTTTAAAGTATTGTTACAACTTTTCGGCTGTGGAACTGGACAGGAGGGGAGTAGAGCGTGGTAAAGTGGGGCACCACAAGCTTGTCCACTGGGCGTGCCATCACATCTAAAACCAGCCTGGTCTCACCAGTCTCAGCTAGGGTCTATTAACACATTATATGTTCCACCTCAAATATGGTAATTGTGCATCATATAGAGAATAATATATGGGGAGAAGAAGGAGTGTGTAATAAGATTTGTTTTACACACCTGAAGTGTCTGATGCTAAATAAACCCAGAGAGTGAAGCATGAGGGATTTATAAAAGCATCATCGCCAAGGGTGTGTGTAAAATCTCATTACAGAGTCCCAATCTCTACCTATTACTTTTTAAAATTGCTGTCTTTAGTCACCTATGCCATCCCTGACGGACCCTTCACTCCAAGCTCTGTGAGAGAATACCCCTGTTGGCTGCCACAGACTTGTGCGTTTCCACCCAGAGTTGGGGTAGCCCAGTCAGCAAACACAGTTATTTTGCTTTTTTTTTGTCTTCTCTATGTCCATTAGGTGGAAAGAAGGTTAGCGAGCAGGCACTGTCTTAATTGTCATTCAGTTGACAGCTAGATGATGTCTTGCACTCACTGTTACACACAGCTGTGTGTAATGGCAGATAAGTAAGTCAGTAATAACATACATTTATTTGTGTGCTACATAATTCTGTTGCACACTCCTGGTTGTAACTGTCTGGAGATTCTACATGAAAGGGAAAGCTTCTCATCATTAAACCTCCAAGCTATCAGTTTAAGCAATAAAGCACAGCAATGTGTGTGTTATGTTGGGAAATATTCACACCTTGGCTTTATTGTCAGGTATGAGGTGCAGCCAAGTGCCATCAATCACCCAAACAGTGATGTTAAGTGGCATAACACACACCCTGGAGCACCGTATTGTGATAATGTATTCATTTTACTGACTTACTTGTAATTTTTGACCAGGAGAGCCCACTAAACTGCAATAGTTAGTTTCCACGTGCAGCTTCGGTGGGGGGAGGTTACATCTACCTGTTTTTGATCATGGAAATGCTGGCCATGACACTGAGGAAACCTCCCCTAGTCTTTGTCACTAAGTGTCATGGGACCTTTAAATTCCACTTGGACAGTAGCCAGAGATGTGCAGAAGGAACATCGATTTAACCTCTTATTCGAATAGGCACCTCCACAGCACAGTTACCCCTCCCCCCCCCAGGTCCTGCTCTACAGTGTCAGTTATGGGTATCAAGTAACCTGGTATGGGGCTAAAACTATAAAACTTGTACTTTTAAGAATTATAAAATGGATCCTGTAGAATAAAAAACAACAACTTTGTATGTAGCTTTTTCTTTAGGTTCGTTTCAGACCTTAATGTTGTACTGAGATACCATCACAGCTGGAACTGCCTCTAAATCAACTTGTGAGATTTTTATTATTCACTTTATAATTTATTGAATGCTCTAGTATGGGTAGACATGCCAAATGTCTTTAAAACTGGAGTAGAGCCAAATACTGGGGTTAGCTCTTAAAGAGCTGGTCACACTAACAATAGCAGATATAAGTGGTTATTAGTTTTTAAAAGCACTCAGTTCTAACTTTTTGTTTCTGAGCTATTTTTTTTCCTTTTGCTCATCAGAAAGTTTTAAATATGAGGTATAAAGCTGTTTAAGCTTTCTTATGCATAATATAAAGTACTATATATATTGCTGTGCTTGGTTTTCATGCAAAACTCGATAAAGATTTAAAAAAACAAAGACGGTGGTATATATTATAGTATTATACAATGGTAAGAAATAATCCTGGATTCTGATTGGTCAGTGTGTGCCTGAGTCAGTGATGATATTACAGTATGACATCACTGTCACTGATTAGCATTAGCTTTGCTGGCTGTAATCAAAGAGCCTTTTTTCCTCTTCTCTAAGAAACTCACTAAAAATCTACTAAAAAATGTTTTAATTTTTTTTTGTTTTGTATGACATCGAGCCATTGTATAATAGCAATAAGGCACTCCAGGGTGTGTGTTATTGTGTAATAACGTCACTCCTGGGGTGGTGGAAGCACTCGGCTTCGTCTCGTGCTTCAACTCACCCCAGGAGTTACATTATTACACGATAACACACACCCTGTCATGCCTTATTGCTTAAGTATTAGGTCTGATATGAACATCAGTACTTTACTGGGCAGCTGACATATTCTAGTCATCTTCAAATCTCATCAGCAGTGTGACCTCTCTCATTATGACATCACTGGTGAAAAATTGTGCATCATGGGATTGGCTCTTCCCAAAAAGTTGTATTTTCATAGTCAGTGAGGTCCCATGAGGCAAGACATGAAAAGGAACAGAACAAGATAGGTCAGTCTCCATGCAAAGTGCTTTCCACACATCACCCCTACTGCTGCCAGGTGGAAAATCTTCCAGTTGGCCAAAGGGATAAGAAAAAGTGTCTCAGATATAAAAGTAATAGTTGTATTTTTTTAAAAAAACTGCCTTATTTTAGAGCCATAATTCCTTATACAACTAGTACATTCAGAGATCATAACACTGGGAACAAATATTCTTCTCTATTCAACCTGAAGTCCCAGCCAAGGTCCATCGCTCGTAAAGCTGTTAGTAAAAAAATAAATCATGATGTAAGTACCAGGAAGTGGTACAGTGTGTAGACCACTGGGTATAAGAAACTGCAATCCAATACCAAGGGTTGTACATTCGAGGATAACTTGTAACGTCTGTATGGTGTAGTGAGTTAGACTTGAGAACAAAGAACATTGCAGGTAACATAACATATGAAAAGTGTAGGAGAAGCCAGAGAGGGCGAGGGGGGCAGCAAGGTCAGCTCCCAGGGTGGGGGCTGACCAAACGAGCAGACACGAAAGACCGTTAGGCCTACTCTGCTGGCATTTTAGTATGTTAGCAAAAGGAACAGAACAAGATAGGTCAGTCTCCAGGCAAAGTGATAGTGTGCAGTGGTTTAAGGCTCTGAGCTGCAAACCTGGAGATCTGGGTTTGAATCCCACAGCCCCCACTTGCATACTGTGTGACCCTGAGCAAGTCACTTAACTTCCTTGTGCTCCCAGGTCGCACCTGTAAACAAGCTTTCAGCTTAGTGTGTCTCTCCTGGTTAAAAAAAAAATTAAATAACAGTCAAACAACAATAGAGGGTAACAATTCTTAAAAGCATCAAGTTGGCTACTTTTAAAAGTTAACATTAAAGGGGAACAGTTAGCACTACGAGCCCCACACCCAAATGCGGGGCTGGTCCCAATTTGCACTTTATGTGCAAAAGCCTGTTTTTTGTTACTTACTGTTTACTGCAGTATAGTAAATTGTATCAAGATTTTGGTGACTTCTAAGCTAACATTTGCTGTAACCACAAATGGCAGAATCCCTCACAGCTGACACCAGAGCAGGGCTGCAGCAGTGGGAGATTCAATAGCCTGCAGTGCGTGTTAGAGATTTTATAAGCTCAGATCAGAGGTTTGCCATTGCCAGTCCAGCTGTTCTCCCAGGGCTAAGTAGAGTCCTCTGTGTCTGTACTTAACCCTGGAAGGACAGGGGTAGCAGCAAACAAGAGATCAGAGGGACTCGCATGCTTTTATTATTTCAACTGTAAAACAAAGTGACAAAGCAGACTCAAAATAGTCACGGGATCAGTGGCAATCTAAAATAAACAAGTATTAGGCAATATTTGCACTGCAGTCGTGCATTGCTGCTTTAAGCTGTTTCCCGTTGAATTCAACTGCTGGCTTCTGCGCTGCATAGGAGTACTGTGATGTCATCGGCATTGTGAATGCTGCTCTCTGATTGGTTCAGTACTCCACTGGGATGTGCCCAACCTTTATGATGGAGACTGTGAAATAACAAACTTGAAAGGTAACATGTGATCTTGTAAGTTAAGAGCCAAGATAATGCTTTTATTCTGACAAGCACAATTTATTTTTTTCATCTGTTGTGCAAATGGGGTACGTGCAATGGTCTGACTCAAAATGCATTAGTGCCATACAGAATTTTCAAATTCTGACAGAAAGGAATTCTGTAGAATTTCAGAACATTCTGCATAATTCCGCTGAATTCAGACAGAAGTGGAATTCTTAAATTTCAAAAGCGGAATGGTTTTGCGCAGATTAGTAATCCACAATTTACAAAAAAAACTTCAGATTTTTTTCCAGAATCCATGGAAAATTATTCCAAAGTTTACAGGATCCATGGAAAATTGTTCTGTAGTTTACAAAAAAATGCTGTTTGGAATTCCATGAGATTCAAAAAAGAAATTTGGAAAAGCATTTTGGGGGAGAAATTGCCATTCTGCATAAATTCTGATGGCAGAATTCTATATTCTGTACAGCACCTCACTTTATTTTAAGGTATGAAGGACAGGACCATAACATTTTTTTTTCTCTGCCCAGCTGACTCTTTATCGACCTGCCACTACCTCACCCCATTCCCTGGGACTTACATGCTGCCCACCGGCGTTCACCCTGGATTGCCCCCTTCCAGGGCAAGGCCATCTGGGGATCCACCCTACAACTCCCTGAATGGTGCCACATGGTTAGTCTGGTGGCAGAGTACCTTTGTTTGCTGCATGCAGCTTGGTGGGAGGTGGACATCATCTGGCCTCGGCCGGACATTTTTTCCTGTTATTGTTGGGAGGTGCGGTGCACAGTGACGTAAGGGCACAGTGCCCACATCTGGCACACCTCCCAGAATCCTGCAAGCATCAGCTGTGATGTCCCTCGGCCTCTGACAGGGCTCAGTCTTACACTGCATGCCACCCCTCACTTCCCACAGAGGAGGCAAGCAGTCCATCGGACACGCAATCCTTCTCCCCTCAGCCGGCCCTCTGACTCTCTGGGCTTGCATTCGAACACAGGTCATTGGCATCACAAGTAGAAATCCAACTGCTGCTTTGGTGAGCCGGCTAGCACCATAATTCACGAGTGGTGAAGACATAGGTGAGATATAGACTCACCCCCTCCCACAAGTGATAATAAATTACATACTTCGGGTCAGACCAATTACATATGTATACTTTTTTGTTTATTCTTTTGTAACTGGGCAAAACCTGCTACACACAAGTGCCTGTTTTCAGGGACAACCTAGGAGCACTGGGGAGGTTACATGACTTGCTCAGGGTCACACAGTATGTAAGTGGAGGTTATGGGACTCAGACCGAGGTCTGTTGGATGTCACAAGCTCATTCACAGCTCGTTACTCTAAGCTCTCGGCTATACTGCCAGCCCCTGCCATTTAACATCCATTTACTAGTTACAGTTTATAATCCTGCTGTGCGGTTTGTTTGAAGATTGCTCTGTCTGTCCCTAACTTCAGTTGTTGGCTTTAGTGCTGACCTAGGCAACTATGATGTCACTAGTATTGAGAAAACTGTTCTGTGATTGGTTCCATACTCCACTGTGGTTCAAGTAACCTTCTAGATATCAGTTATGACAAAACTAACAATACGATATCACAATATCTTGAGGTTAGCTACAAATATATCACTTGTTACTGTAAAACTAGTTATTTTCATGCAAGGTAAATTTAGCTCTAACACAAATGCAATCATAATTGCATAAATTTATTTTAGCACGAATTCACTAGCACCACATTCCCTATTATGGAAAAAAATGTTAAAAGAGCTAATTACTGCAGATTTATTTTAACGCTAACTAGTGCTTCAGCAAAAAAACAGCTACAATTGAAAGTTGTACAGTATCTTACCATTCTAATCTCCATAGGTGTTATATAAATGTAAATATCTACCATATCTTCCATTTAGTGATATTTCCTATTCTGACATTTGTACATGTTCAGTGCCAAAGTATATGCTTTGTGTCAACAGCATTTACTGTGTAATTCTGTTCTAGTGTGTCCTGGGTATTCACTTACAGTATGTCAGGTCCAACATTTCAGCACTGGTTAGTTAACATATCAGAACCATGTAAACAAGCATCCTCAAATATCCAGGAAACTTTAAAACCAAAACATTAAACAGTCGATAAGCAAAGCCCTTTCCGTAACAGTAACGTAAGTAATACAAATCCTTTATTGGAAGAAAGCAGCCAAAGCATTTCAGAAAGCTGAAAATGGACTGAGAAACAAGCATTGAATTATCTGAGTGTACAAATAGTTAAAATTGTTTCCTGTCATTCTTGATTACAGAATAACGAAATGTCCAGCAAAAACTTTGAAAACATAGCATGTTGACGCAATTGCGTTCATATTTTAAGCATTTTCTGCCCCCCTCCCCGTCTGTTGTGGTGAAAAGATAATGATGTAGTACTTGTAAAGTAGGGATCAGTTTGATGCCAGCTGCTTCAAATATTGGGGTCAGTCCAGAAAATTAGATGGTCAGAAATTAGCGTGCCTTTGTTTTGTGTTATTTGACACATTTGCATGGGATAGATATGAGAATCCTGGAGGTCAGAGGTAAGGGGCAACAGACTTCTAGGAAAACATAAAGTGAACTTACAAGCTCAAATGGGCAGACTGGGTGGGCCATGTGCCCTTATCTGCTGACAGTGTCTATGTATCTATATATCTTTTCTGTTAGTGATACAACTGCAAATCTTTTAATATACAGGGTCAGTGCTGAAGCACTGCTTTCGTTGTTGTGCTTCAAATTTGTCAAAAACTCCATGTGCGGATTTCAGTAGGGGGTTAACGCACTGGTTATGGCTCACATCAAGGGCTGTGATTTTAGCTGTGGCAACACACAGGAAGAACAAATGGATTCTAATGGAACTGCTATCCGGTTTCCACATAAATATCAACAGTAATAAGCAGTGTGGGATGAGAAGTACAAGAACTGTCTGTACTAAAGGCTTTCAAGGGCATGTCCCAGCATACTGTGAGGTGAGCCACCATCCCCACTAGGGCTTTCAGGGGCATGTCACAGCGTATCGTGAGGCGAGCCACCATCCCCACTATCTGGTAAAAAGAAATGCTGAATTTGCCATTTGCTTGACACAGTGGTACCAGTTTTTTTTGGGGGGGGGTGGGTAATGCATGAGTGCAAAAGTTCCCGTAGAAGCCGAACTGTGCCTAACGTTTTTTCTTTCACACAATCTGAAAACTAAAGACTAACGAGTATTGTAAAAGAACTGTCTGTCTAAGAGGATATGGGTTAAGGAAGGATGGGGCGGGAAACTGAGAATTGTTACTAACCTCTTAAAATCAGTTCCAGGATACCTGCTTCCTGCTTGAAGATACTTGATCAGAACAGCCTGCTGGCATAGCAGTAACACTGCCACTTGTGGCACTGACAACCCAAGTTCGGGAGTGAGCTTGGGACATTGGAGTGTCAGCTGTGGAGGGAGTGGAGTAAGATCGAGCATCCCATGGACAGTTCTCCTCCGGGTGTGTGTGTGTGTGTGGGGGGTTATGGAGCCCGGCATTAGTCTGGACCTAGCAGTGGCTGAGGGCAGGATGCTCAACCGCAGTGTACATGAAGGAAGAGTGGCAGCCATTGATGTGTGGTGCCTGAAAGCGTGTGTCGCAGTGTCATTGATTGCACTGCATGCTACTTTTCGGGGGAACCTACCAGACAGGAACACAGAAAATTATCCAGACTGGTGGGATGACCTCTGACCCCCTCACAGGCCAAACACTGATGACACAGTCTCAGCCCATCTGGATCCTTGTTGGTTGGGGTGGGTGTGCTCTGCGCCATCCCACCACTAGGGGTAAGCCACAGGGGAACGGGCACAGTAAATCTGGGAGAAGCAGGATGATGAGGCTGTGGGTGGGGGGGGGGTCATGTCAGAGGGCCAGATGGGTCAGCAAGCATAAAATGGGAACAGGAACAAAGAAAAAGAAGAGCGGGAGGGGGGCAATGGGGCATAATGCTTTTCAATCCAGGATTTAACATTTAATTTCCTGTCCATCTTTTGCATTCGAATAAGGTGTAACTGGGTCACCATGCAGATGTTACAGATGTTCAAATTCCAAAAGTTGAGACTGCAGATCCTTGATAGAGGGGGTGATGCAGGTAAAGGGGCAGCTAACCCAGCTGAAGCTGAAAGTCCGAGAAGCCTGCATTCAAAAATGACAGCGCCTGACTTCTCAATAAATTTCAAGTGCTTGGGCTGGGTGGATGGTGGTCTTGTCTGTGCACCTTTACTTTATGTTTAAATTGCATTAAAGCACTTGAAATTTACTAAGGAGTTGGATGCTATGTCGTTTTTGAGTGCAGGCTTCTCAGACTTTGTGTTACAGATGTTCACTGTTACTACCCCTGCCTTGCACCCGTGGGCTCCAAGCAAGGTTGAGGGACCTGGGCTTGTTACATTCCTTATGGTGGGGGGGTCAGACGGAGAACAAAGGGAATAGTGCAGTGCATCCAACCAGAGAAGGAAATAGTGCGTGGACCAGGTCGAACGTATAGTACTGCCCCCGGGATGCAGTATCATCCCACCTCCCCAGTGAATACTGGACACCTCCCAGAGACTAGCAAGTGCCGGCACTTTATCTTTTGCAAAATACAATTTTGTACCAATTACTGCAAAGTTCTAATAACGTGCTCACACACTAAGACTAAAGAGACTAATAACAGGACTTTATTTCCTGGATACAGGTCCTGTAAAGGCAATATGACAGGCAATTATTTGGACCAAATGGGAAAACCTAACAATTCCTTTTTTTCTCACAATAAATGTTATTATTTAAATAAAATTTACAAAGCATGCACACATACAATTGACCAATCATAAAAGAAAAAGCATGCATACAGTTTTACATATCAGCAAGGTAATTTGTAGGTTCAAACATTCTTTAACTAGATAAGTGGTCTTTTTCTGCCATCAAATTCTATGTTTCTATGGGTAGGAGGAAGTAGGCTGTTGATTATCTAGGATCTGGCAGCTTATCCATTAGATAGGGAAATGGGCAGACTAGGTGGGCCAAGTAGTCCTTATCTACCATCAAATTCTATGTTTCTATGGGTAGGAGGACGTAGGCTGTTGGTTAACTAGGATCTGCAGCTTATCCATGAGATAGGGAAATGGGCAGACGTTTCTATGGGTAGGAGGAAGTAGGCTGTTGATTATCTAGGATCTGGCAGCTGATCCATTAGGTAGGGAAATGGGCAGACTAGGTGGGCCAAGTGGTCCTTATCTGCCATCAAATTCTATGTTTCTATAGACAGGGTAGATGACAGTAGTACAAGAATACTATCATTTAGAGAGATGGTTCTAATGTAATACAATACCCACGAAGGAAGTACTGCTTAGATAAGTAAAGAATTAAGCATTGAGAAGTGATTATTTAAAATAGTCTAACTTCTTCAAGGTTACTTTTCCTTTTTCATAATTCAAAAAAGAGGGACATATTTTGTTAAAGACATCTAGTTTATTATTAATTAGATATCTTATTCTTTCATTATTAGCTACAAACCCCATTTGAACAAACCACTCCTGTAATGTGAGCGTTTGAGGGCTTTCTCCAGTTTCTTAATAGGATTCCTCTTGGGTTTAATGATGCCTGATAAGCCTAACAATTCCTGCAATGTTCAGTGCTAAGCCCCTTGGCAAGCAGTCTCAGATTGCAGTGGGCCTCTGCTCATGATTATAAACAGACCCTCAAGTCTGTTACACACAAATCCCCGTGCAGCCTACTGTACCTAGGCAACCCACTACCTCCAGCAGCAGATCCCCACAGTGTTACAAAACACTTTCTGTACTTTACTATTTAAAGCAGCAGTGCAATGCAAAATGTTTTTCAAAAAAGCTTGTTCCAGCTGCAGTTACGAAACATAATAGCATTCCTGTCAACTGTACTTGTTTAGGTACCTCCTATGTTGTGCAACACAAGTCTTTTTTTATTTTTTCTGCCCTAATCCGTGCCAAGTCTACAGTGCTATTTCTATGCAAAATATGGCAGTCCTCTTTTTTCTTGAGAAAAAAATCAATGAAAACATTTATAAAATATTCAAATGTTAGTATAATTAGAAAATTATACCACCAAATGAAACTGGAAGTTGCCTGGAATCTTTTATAGTGAAAACAATATAGGGTTACATTTTTTTTTACCCAATTTCATTGCACTGCTGCTTTAAACTGCTGTTTACCTAAACTACTGAGTACCCAGGAGCACGCAGTTGCATGCAGACCTGATGTCACAGTGCTGGGAATCTTGTTTTGGTGCACTGAATTACTGACGCAAGCTCGCAGTTTAGTGCACCTGACTGACATTATTTGGCTAGCGCTTTAATAATAACTACTTTGCATCAATCAGGGAACTTGATTTCAATGACAAATTGTAATCCAACAGGAAAACTGGGCTGAAACACTTTGGCTGGCTAGTCCAGTACTTACACAGTGGAAACAGCTGAAGCCGACTCTTGATCAAATGATCACACAGGCCTCTGGTGCAGTCTGGCACTGGCAATTACAGGCAGTAGGCAGATGGCTTGGATGCACGCCTAGGCTGGGCCTGGTCACTCTCACCTTGTGGCTCTGCCTCTCACACTTTCCAGCAACACAGCACTGTGGTGAGTTATGAGGGGTCCAGGACACAGAGCTGCCCCCCTCAACTGACTTGGGTGCTCTTTTGGTTGAGGGTACTGGGTACATGGAGACTAGCTCCTGACCACCTCTTCCCTCCATCACATCAAATAGGGCAGAACAGGCTAAAAGCTACCTCTAATACAGCGAGTCTGGGTTGGAAGGCACAGCAGGTCGATTTTGCAGCTTTGCAGAATTCCCCAGCACAACAGCAGTTCAGATTGAACTCTAGCAGCTTTAAACAGGATACCACCAGGCTCTCTGGCTCTGAGGCTGGCTAGGCCCTCAGCTCTCCTCCACAGTACTTCTCTCACTTCCAAACACCTGAGCAGGACTGACAGAAAGCCTTCCTTGCTGGTGGGAAGGTTCCAACTCAATTCTCTATTGGTTGACCTACACATCAGTCACTTTTCTAGCTCCCAGTGGTCAAAAAAGGGCACCAGATACTCTGCTGCTTTACTCCCAAAGTGCCCTGTGTCTCTTGCAGGACCCCACAGATTCCAGTTGGCTGATTGCAGGGGTCAGAGGTCAACATGATAGCTTAAGCTAGTTGCTGCAGTTGCATTAGTTTACTGTTTACACAGTATCCAGCTGTATTTGTAATCCATTTCATGGTGATGATGTCAGTCCCCTTCCCGTGTTCCCCCATGACTTACCCTCCATGGCAGGGTGGCGGGGAGCCCCCAACTCAACCCATCAAGTCCGGATCCAGCGTCGGGGAGGTGCCTTCTGGGGGCGTGGCTTCTGCAGAGGATGGCCATTTATTCTGCATGACTGGGACTGTTTCCACTTTTCCTTGCGGAGGGGAGCATGCAGTGCCGACAATGCAGAGCTGCGTGTGCGTCCACACACAGCACACCGGTCAGCTGCTCCTCCTCCATCCCTCATTGTTCAGGACTGGGCATGCCAACACCTAGCCTCTGCTAGCTGTCAGGCAGGTGCCGGTCCCTGTTCCCCACCCTCCCTGGGAGAGGAGAGCTGTCCTCCAGATGCTCGATCCTCTCCTTTCCCAGCCGACCCCCAACGACCTGCTTGAACCGCAAACATGGGTCACCAGCATGGCAGAAGGTACGGCATCGCTGCTTCAGCCCTCCACACCACTGGGTCAGCCCATAAGCCCCATCTTTTGTGCGGGGGGTTGTTACAAAGATATTTAATAGAATCTGACTCCTGAATGTTTGCATGGGGCTTTTGAAAATCTGAAACAAAAGTGGTGGTAGGGGGAGGTAGACTTTTCCAACAAACTGAATAATGGAAACATTGCGTCCCATGTTTCGCACTGTCTTGCAGCCAGTGACACACACTGTAATTTTTATGTTTGCTTGCACGCATGTGCAAGAAACATAGTGCCATCATCGGATATTTCGGAGGTGTGTCACCTCCTCCTCCAATTCAGTCAGTGTGCTGGCAGGCGCGGCCCCTGTAAGCCAATGCGTTCTGGAGCTGTCTATGACACGCTCCAAAATGCAGTGGCATACAGTTAAAGGGAGCTCGCTTTGAGTGAGCAGCTGATAAGATATCGCTGCTCGCGCAGCTCCCACACACACACGCCGCCACGCAGGCGTACCTCTAACGCACTGTATAGCCGACGGGGTGCCTAATCCCATCGGCTGTGCTGCATTCCCCGCCTTCCCCAAAAAGCTTCTAAAATGCCACACTGGGTACCCACCCCAGCGTGGCAACTAATAATATAGCCAATGGGGGTGCCCAATCCCCCGTCGGCTGCACTGTCCCCCCCCAGTAGTAAGTGCCACGCTGGTAGCCCACCCCAGCATGGCAATCTATTCCTGAGGCTGACGGGGGTGCCCAAACCCCGTCGGCTGAATGCCTAACATCCTTGTGCCGCGCTGAGCTCACCCCAGCGTAGCAAGCGATCCGTCTTGTTTTGTACCTATAAACGGTCTCACGGCGATCTCCGCCCCCTCCCACAACCCGCACCCACCCACTGCGCACCCAGCCTCCCCACCCCTCTCACCCCATGCACTCCGGACTCGGTACGACGATCTTCGTGGATCGAGAACACGTCTGCACTCTTCAAAGCCGACCGCAAACTGAGGAAATGCCGTAAGCTGTATAATGGCTAGATAGGGGTTTCAACTTTGTTGCATATCTCAGGCATTTTTGAATTTTGCAAATTTTCAACATGGGGTTTTTGGGACCCCTTCTCATGAATGATATCACTGCCATGGCGTTATTCAGGCCCGAAGGGTGATTTCTGCAGTGACTGCGAAATCACCTTCAGGCCTGAATAACGCCATGACAGTCACATCAATCATGGAGAAGGGGTCCCAAAACCCCATGTTGAAAATTCCGGCTAAAATTCAAAAATGATTGTTCTACGAGCCGCGCTATGCAGTTCCCACGCAGGCTCTCGTAAGTTCACGATTTTCAATATTTTCACTCCAGATTTTCAACATTGCCATTTTACCACACCTTCTTATGAGTAGTACAGCTGTCATTTTTCACATCTCACCCAAAATGTGTTTCTGCCCCATAGTGCACAATGGCGCAGTTGGTGTGCGAAATCAATGTACGGGACAAATTAAGAAAATCACAGTGACACTGTTCATGAGCAAAGGTCTTAAAATGGCTATGTTGAAAATGTGGTGAAAAAAGTCCTAAAAATGACTGTTTAACGAGCGTGCATTGCGCAGTTCCTACGCACGCTCGTAAGGTCGTAATTTTCAATATTTTCACTCCAGATTTTCAACATTGCCATTTTACACACCTTCTTATGAGTAGTACAGCTGCCATTTTTCATCTCACCCAAAACATGTTTCCACCCATATAGCGCACAATGGGCGCAGTTGGTGTCTTGAGATCAATGTACGGGACAAATTAGAAACTCACAGTGACACTGTTCATGAGGTGAGGTGTTAAAATGGCTATATTGAAAATTTGGTGAAAAATTCCAAAAATGACTGTTTTCAGGCGTGCGTTGTCAGTTCCTCATGCCTTTCGTTAGTTCGCAAATTTTCAATATTTTCACTCCAGATTTTCAACATTGCCATTGTATCACACCTTCTTATGAGTAATATAGCTGTCATTTTTCACATCTCACCCTAAAATGTGTTTCCACTTCATGTAGCGATAAATGGCGCAGTTTGTAAATCAATATACAGGACAAATTAAGAAAATCACAGTGACACTGTTCATGAGCAGAGGTCTTAAAATGGCTATGTTGAAAATTTGGTGAAAAAATTCCTAAAAATGACTTTTACGAGCGTGCGTTGCACAGTTCCTATGCATGCTTGTAAGTTTGCAAATTTAATATTTTCACTCCAGATTTTCAACATGTCCATTTTGTTAAACTTCCTTATGAACAGTACAGCTGCAATTTTTCATATGTCACCCAAAATGTGTTTTCGCACATGTAGCACACAATGGTGCTGTTGGTGTGCGAAAGCAATGTTTAGGACAGATTAAGAAAATCACAGTTACACTGTTCACGAGCAGAGGTCTTAAAATGGCTATGTTGAAAATTTGGTGACAAAAGTCCATAAAATGACTGTGTTACGAATGAGCATTGCGCAGGTTCCATGCACCCTCATTAGTTCATGACTTTGTAAGATTTTCACCAGTGACATTTTTCCACACTTCCTTATGAACAGTACAGCTGCCATTTTTCACAACATGGCTGAAGTGTGTTTTCACACTTTCAGTGCAGAGATGCGTGGTCGCTGTGGGAAATCATTGTTCGGCACAGATAAAGAAAATCACAGTGACACTGTTCATGATCGGAGGCACCAAAATGCTTGAGTTGACAATCTGCTGTAAGAAATACCCAACCTAATTATATTACGGGTGTGCGTTGCAGAGTTTCTATGTACACTCGTGACTTCACCACTTTTTAATATTTTTAGTACACATTTGCAACATAGCCATTTTTTACACCTCCCCATGAAAGAGTACAGCTGTCATTTTTTACATCCTGTTCGGAATATTTTTGCACCTGTGGTGCTAAATGCCGTAGTCACTGTGCATAAGCAGCTTTCAGCTAACAAACTGATATTCCCCCTGTTCATGAGGTGGGGTCACAAAACAAACATGTTAAAAATTTGGAGTGAATGCCTGAGGTATTAGGGTTTTCAACTATAATGCCCAACCCTATAGAGAATGACAGGAATCAGGGGTGTGACTTGGGATTCTTGCCTGTGATGCTCATACCATTCCACACCCTGCAGTCAGTGAGAGGCATCGAGGTATGCCTTGGACTCTTCGGCCCCAAACTTCACCCCATTCTCCTATATTGTACCCATCTCACCCTATTTCCTAATGAAATGGGGTGCGCATAAGGGCCAAAGACCACAAGGAACACCGTGACACTTGTCAGTCTCTGCAGGGTGGGGTGTGGTGAAATGGCATGGCCGTTATGCCTGATGACCCAGACGCACACCCCAATGTCTGTCACTCTCTGCAGGGTGGTGGTGGGGTTGGCTTCAGTTCAATACTTCACTGCCATTGCTATTACGCAGCTCTGTAACTTCTACGCTACCACTGCCAATGCCAGCAAGCAAACATTCGGCATTGACAAATGCTTGTTTCCTTCTGTGGAGACACAATTATTCCAGAGCAACTAGTCTGGACTGGGTTTCCAATCCCAATTTTTCGGGAGGTAAAACCAAATCTAGGCTCCAAGTCTTGGAAGCAAAAACATTTTTATATGTTAGTCTTCTCTTTCTCCAATCCCATCTTCCCCCTACTGACAGCCCCTCCACCAGCCTCCTGACTGTCTTAGGGACCTACTAGTTAGCAGCAAAAATGCACCTCACCCACACTGTTAATGATTCACACCAAACAGAAAGATGCTATTTCACATTGTGTTTTATGGAATTCTTGAAGTGCAGCCAGCCAGAAATCAGGGCATGAACAGGATGGAACACAAGGCCTCAACATTTTGCGCACATTTGCTTTGTCAAGAGATGGCCATGTCAAGCAGTGTTCAGTTTATACAGTGATGCTTAAAGTGACAGTGCAACTATGGTAAATGGCAGTTTTAATTAATGCAAAACAAGCCAAGGTGCAAACAAAGTGCTAGTGCAAAATAGTGCAGAAGGATTGATTTTAGGGCGAGGGGTCAGGCAAGGGTGCCCTTTATCATCCACACTTTTTGATTTAGTGATAGAGGTTCTCTTGAATGAAATAAGAGGAAATAAAAACATAAAAGGCATACAAATAGGAAAAGCATATTATAAAATAAACCCATATGCTGATCATATTATTTTGTTATTAGAAAATCCAGAACACAGTTTTGTTAGAAATTAAGAAAGTAATTCAGCGATAACTCCAGATGTTCAGGCTATAAAATAAACCAAAGTAAGTATGAACTGCTGCCGTTCAACCATGTCAATGTCCAAAGATTAACTACCCAATTTAATGCTGTGCTGAAACATTATAGTATGGGTAATTTGGGAATAAAGTTGACAATGGGTATTTCCCAGATTTAGGAGGCTAACTTTAAACCAGTATTAGAAAAGATAAAAATAAAAATGCAAGCATTGCAGAAAATAAGATTTTACATATGGGATAAAGTTATTATCTTGAAGATGACATTAATGTCATATGTATCATATACATTTCAAGCTTATCTTGAAGATGATATTAATGCTGCATATATCATATACATTTTAAGCTGTATTAACACCCATTCCAAAGGAATGGTTTAATAACATTTAAAAAATTATGAAACAGTTTATTATATTCAGACTGTGCCAGGCAGTGGTGCAAGCCTGGGCGCAGCGCAACTGTGATGCGCTGGGGCCAGGTCCAGGTGATATTCAACAGAGATGTGCCATGGCACAGCACCATTGAATATGGCAGGACCAGTGCACATACTGCACATGGCACAGTGGCATTGAGCTGCCGCAAGCCACAGATAGGGAGCACGGGGATGCGCCACCACAAGTGCAGTTGCACTAGGCATATCACCCGCGATATTCAGCAGGGGGCATGCAGATGAGGCCATAATATATGCAAGGTGGAAATGGGGCCATTTGCATGTCCCACCCACACAGAACCCCTTGCCCACCCTGCTTCCCCCCCATCAATGGTGGGTGGCTGCATCCCACCCCCATACCGCCTGGCTACCCACTGAATGACAGGTACAGTATGGGCTTGCAGGACATACTGTACTAGACAGTCCCAAATATGTGAATGAATCATTCACATATTTGGATATCTATTAGCATGTATGCATCTGCAAGCCCATTGGTCCAATAGGGGACCAATGGGCTTACAGCCCATACTGTACCTGTCATCTCGTGGGCAGCCGGGTGGCATGCGGGCAGGATGCAGCCACCCGTCGAGGATGGGGTGGGTGGGCAGGGTCCTGTGTGGGTGGGCAGGTGGGGGTGCCACTGGATCACCAGGAAGTACATATGGGCTATTTACCGTGATCGGGAGGGGGTCCACTAGACTACCAGGGAATGTTGTATTTACATTTACCAGGATCACGGCAATGGGCGGGGGTTCCACTAGACCACCAGCGACGGTCATAGTAAAGTCTCTCAAGAATCGGGGCTTGGGTGGAGGGGAACCACTAGACCACCATGGATGGACATGTATAATATTTCTCGGGGAATCGGGGACTGAGGGGGGCCACTAGACTACCAGGGATTTCATTTTATACATATACCGTGCAATCGCGGCTACAGGTGGGGGGATGGTTCCGGGTTCAGTGTGTGCTTGTGGATGGTGTTCTGGGTGGGCAGGTGGCCATCCAAGGCTGGGCTGCTGTGTTGTGCCCTGCAATACTGCAGCAGCCCACCTTTGGGTGGCTGGGAGTTGTTCCTGCTCTGCAAGGGCTTAACTTTGCGCCCCCCTATGCGGCGCAATGCAGGGTTGCACCAACATATGCGCCACACATCCCTGGCTGAATATCGGGATGTGCCGTATATGCATGGACACACCCCTGCATCTGTGCTGCATACCATTACATTGTACCCCGGCACATCGGGAGTTGCGCTGCACCGGGCAGTCTTTTCAGTATCCCACCAGGGCGCACTATGAGGTTGCATTGGCGCAACCCCTTTGAATATCCGGGCCTAGGAATAATAAAACCCCTAGAATTTCTTGGAACAAAATTTGCTTCAGTAAAAAGGAGGGAAGCATAGCTTGACCTGCCCCTTTTTCAGTTTATTCAGCATATTGCGTGAAATTAATAACAGGGTGGGCCAATGGGGGGATTTTAGATTTGGAAGTGGAAAACTATGTGTTGGGGACAGGAAAAGGAAAATCTAATAATATAGGCAACATATGGTATATGCCGCCAACAGAATTTAACAAGTTCAATAACAAGGAACTTGGCAGATTTAGTGGTGTCATACCAAAACAAAGCGAAAATTTGCACAAACATTTTCAAATTGAATAGACTAGTAATATTTTGAGTGAAAGGTTCAGTAGAAATACATCTATACAAGCAAAGTACTGTGCATGCAACAAAAATAGCAACGAGGACCTCCTGCACGTGTTTTTTAGCTGCCCCTGGTACAGTCTTCCTAGGAAAAGGTGGATAGAACCTATTTCATAAGTTTCGTAAGTTTGTCAAGCTTCATAGACTTGCGTCCTTAGTGCTTGCCTGACTTGTTTAAATTAGCTTATCCTTATTTAAATAAAATCTATCCAGACCAATTTTGAATGAGTCCATAGTTTTCCTTAATACCACTTCACGTGGTAATTTATCCCAGAGTTGAACCCCCCTCTGGCTAAACCAATTTTTCCTTTTTAGGGTGTTCCACTTTTCTTGTTCTAATTGCATCATATGGCCTCTAGGTTCAAATAGATTTTTCTTATTTTAAGTCCGAAGTTCTCCCTTAATTGTTTATCCTAAAAAGCCCTAAAAATCATGCACATATCTCCTCTTCATCTTCTGTTTATGCAATCTCTCCTGGTATGGTAATTTCTCGTATCCTGTAATTCTTTTTGTTGCTCTTCTTTGCACCCCTTCCAACCTTCTAACATCAACTTTATTGTATTGGGACCATACCTGTACACAATACTCAAGGTGTGGCCTCACCAATGCCCGATAAAGGGGTAAAATTACCCTGCCGTCTCTGCTGCCTGTGTGCCTAAAAATACAATTTAATGCCTGGGTTGCCTTTGTGACAACCAAGCTACAATGTGCACTAAATTTTAAGTCATTTCTCACCCTCACCCCCAGATCTCTTTCCACCACTGTTTTATGAAGTAAACTACCACCCAGAATGTAGTTATAGTTGATATTACTTTTCCCGAGATGCATCACCACACATTTATCTAAGTTCAATTCCAGTTTGTATTGCCCTGTCCGCTGCACTATCATATCTAGGCTTTTTTACATATTTTGAATTTCACTTGCAGTGCTTACAATACCCCCAATCCTGCAGTTGTCTGCAAATTTGCTCTTCCATGTATTTGGGAATCTGCATCTAATAGAGGATACATATATATTAAATAAACATGGGCCCGACACTGATCCCTGTGGGTCTCCGCTCGTGACCCACTCCCAATCCGATATAACCCCTCTGATAACCCTCTGCCTCCTGTTTCTCAGCCATGCCTGTACCCAATTTACTACTATTTTGTAATATGATGCTCACTAATGGTTTGAATCTTTTATTGAAATTATTTTTAACAGCTCAAGATGAGGAAATTGTATACTCAGTGGCTCGTTTCTTGCTCACCATTGACAAAATATATAAAAGAATCAGAAAGTCATACTGACTGCAATTTTGTTAAGATGTAGACCTTCCCTGTGTGCTACCATCTTTGTACATATCGGCACAGATATTCAGAGCAGTTCATAAGGCGCAACCCACACACTGCGTGCAGCCATATTCAACCAATGCGAATGCGCAGCCCAAAATGCACTGCGCAGAGACGAAATAGTAATGTATGCGGCACAAGTACAAGGGGGCATTCCCATGAATAAGCAGCGCAAAGGCAGATCCAGCTGAAAAACATGGCACAAGTCAGCAGCAACACACAGAATGTGCCAGACAGACTTGAGCATATAAAAGGAGGCTCAAACACACACACACACACACACACACAGCAGATGCACAACACTGAGACAGGCAGTGATGGATGCAGGGCCATTTCATATGGATGAGGTAATGAGGGGTGTGGGGAGGAACAGCAACGTGGCCGAGGAAGGGCCCGGTGATGGTATGCCCAACACAGACGGTACCTTGCCCACCTCACCTTCGAGGACTATGGGGATGTTGAGATCGTGGGCCGGTACTGGCTGAACAGGGCAATTCTGAGGCAGCTCTGTGAGCTGTGCCATGATGAGTTGCAGGCATCCACCAGAAGGAGTCATGCCATGTCTGTGAAGACCAAGGTGACAGCAACGATATGCCTGCTCACCATGGGCACCTTTCAGAAACCAATGGGGGCAACCACTGGGATCACCCACTGGGCCGCGTCCCACCTCCTTACACAGTTCCTCAGCACCCTACTGCCACATGCTTCTGAGTTCATACAATTCCCAAACATGCAGGACTTTCACAGGGTGGCACACATGTCAGGCGTGATGGAGCTATAGACTGCACCCATGTAGCCATTCGCACACCACTTGGCCCAGAGGGGGCCACCTACATGAATAGGAAGGGGTACCCCTCAGTCAACTGCCAGGTGGTGTGCAGCCACAGGGCACATCACCAATGTCTGTGCCACATGCCCTGGGAGTGCACACAATGCATTCATCTGGCACAGCTCCAGCCTGTGCCAGAGATTCAAGCATGGGGAGATCCCCACGGGGCACCTGCTAGGTGAGTATGGCATGGTGAGGGATGTGGCTGCAGCTGTGCCATGGGTATAGACCCATGACACACAATGCAGGAGTGGGGAGGGTGGCAGCAGGTGGCAGGGGTGAGGGAGGTGACAACCAATGCAGAGTGATAACCATATCCTCATCCCACACAGGTGACAGCGCCTACCCCCTGAGGTCCTGGCTGCTCATCCTCCATCCACAGCTGTGGAGGAGAGTTATAACGAGGCACACACCACTACATGCAATGTCATTGAGTGTATGTTCAGCATGCTTAAGATGCATTTCCGTTGCCTAGACAGGTTAGATGGTGCCATACAGTACAGCCCTGTGAAAACCTGTGGCCTATTCCTGGCCTGCTGCATGCTGCACAACATGGCCGTTGGCCATGGGACAGCTGTCTAGGTGGATGAGGGCAAGATCAGTGAAAAGGATGGGGAGGACAGGCCAGAAGGGGGCGTGCAGCCACCCATGGGAAGGAGGGACCCCAGGCTTGCAGGCCTTGCTAGGAGGCACCAGGCCACCATCACATAGGAGCACTACGGGGACAGGAGGTAAGTGAATAGATACACCTGCCATGCATGCACGAACCCCACCCCACCCACCCACAGGGCACAAGGGCACTCAGGGATGCATGCACTGACACTGGCACACACACAGCATGCACAAGGACTGCACAACCACACAGCGACATGCGCACAACACAGTGCAGAGGTATGGGCACACACTCACATACGAGCGGCGAGATGTGGCATGGATCAGAGTGAAGACACCGGCACACAGGTAGGGCCAGCACGGTGCTGCCATCATCACGTCCACACCACAAGGTCCAGCAGCACAGCATGCCCACATGGAGGACGTGCCACACACCACACATGCATACCACCACATCCACAGGGCGTCACTCACACATGTGTGCACTAGACAACAGCCTCGGACAGCAGGATAGGACAGCACACCCAGCAGGCCTACCATGCAGTGCCACGGTTGCCACGGCCATGTGGGCAGCCCCGCCCAGGCTGCGTAACAGCCACTGGCTGTGCAAGAGCCACTGGGTGTGTGTCCAATACACTCATGGGGGTGGAGGCCCAAGAGCATGACCGGGTCCTTGCTGGGGAGAAAAGACCAGCAAAGAGATCAGCACCGTGGGTGTCAGGGATGGCCATGTTGGATCCCGGCATCAGCAGTGCAGGGGTCACCAGACACCGTGTCCATGGTATAGTTATGCCACTGCAGGGAGTCCTACATGGACGGCCATGCCCAGTGGACACCAGCGATACAAATCCAGCGGCAGTGGCAATGTGGTTGTGGCCTCCCGCAGCTGCTGGAGCTCACCAATGAGCTGTGCATGTCCACTGTCCTGATGCTGGTCCAACTGATGCACCTCAGCCCACAGTGCATGTATCCTGGCCCCGAGCACTGCCTGGTGCTACATGAATGCCTGCAGCAGCCTGGTGTGCTCGTCCAGCTGGTCAGCACATTGCATAGCCTGGGGCAGATGTTGACCCAATGGTGGTGTCATGGCATGCTGGTCAATACCCTGCTCCAGTGAACGCTACTCAGGGGCCTGCACAGGGGGAGATGTATCCTGTGGTGTGCTGCATGGTGGTCACTGCATCCTGTTGCCACTGTCCAGCTGGCTGCTGGTCCATCTCCATGGCACTGGCATTCATGGCAGTGCCCCCAGACGGTAAAAGCAGTGGCACCATATGCCACTTTGTGGCCAGGATCAGGGTGCTGGTACACATATGCTAGCACACCACCGGTGCCCACCACCTCCTGTGTCTGTCCTTGTATCCTGGGTGGCACTGCCTGGTCTGTGCCATCCAGGATCAGTATCATGCCATCATCTGAGTCGGATGCACCGCCCAGCTGTGTGGACGGAACCAGCATGGACAGGCCCTCGCTGAGCAGTATGTCTGACAGTGTGTTGTCGTCATCGAGGCCCAATAGGTCCAGTAGCCCCACACTGTCCCGATGCAGACAGTCCCTGTCCCAGATGCCCATGGACGTGGATGGCAACTCCTCCTCCTCCTCCGGTCCATTGTCGGCGGTGGCATCCTGCGATGTACCCCAGAGGTGTGGTGGCACTGGAAGACAAAATCTCATTATCAGTGGTGGGGTGTCACTGTGCAGGCTGGGCCCAGGTCCCAGGGATGGTGCCCAAGGCAGCCCACCTGTGCTGGCATGCAGCAGTGTACACCCAGGCAGTGACGTTCAGCAGGCCAGACATGGCACCAATGCTGTCCATGACAGGAGAGCAGTGTTGGACGGCGGAGGTGCGTGGAGCACCTACAGCACATGGCTGGCATGTGGGACACCCTACACAGTGCCACCAGCAGTGGAGTGGCATTCTGCAGGGGGTGCCCCGGTGTACCCTACAGTGGTGCTGGTGCACTGGGCATGCAGCACTATGCATTTGTGCGGTCACACGAGACACCCTGGAGCATGTGCTCCGGCCACAGTACAGTGGCTGTGAAGCCATCCCACTGACCCAGGGTGCACAATGCCATGTACGGTGGCATCATGTGTGATGTGCACTGTTGCATGCCACACACACACATGGGCCATGCAGCACAGTAGCTGGCATGCCTGTACAGTGCAGGCCACTTCCTCCCCCAGGTGCCACACAGTAACTCACAATGCAGTGAGGGGCTGCCAGCCATCTGAAATTGTCTGCCTGGGACACCCCCAATGGTAGCACGGCTGATGGTTGCTGCGACCAGCTCCTCCATTGCCAATGGTGCAGGGGCATCGCTGGGTCCCCCCATCCTGCTGTAGGATGCCCTGATGGCCGCCACCTTCTCCTTGATGTGATGTCTGTCAGTCCCCACCTTCTTCTTGCACTCCTGTGCAGACCTCTGATGCCTCCCATGAGTATTTACGTAGGTGGCCACCGCATTCCCACCTGGCCGATCGTTCCAGTGGGGTGCCCATAGCACCACTCAGCAGGGCCTTCCTGTTGAGGTAGGCCCTGAACAGGGCCTGTTGCTCCTCCTTCATAAAGTTGGGCCTGCATTTCCATGCAGGCCCCTGCTCCTCCGCTTCCTCAACCTGGACATGATGCTACCTGTGGACAGCAAAGGACAGGCCCATCAGTGGCTTGGAAGCCCACACAGGAGCTGTGGTGCTCTTTCAGCATGGCCATCCCATTTTCTATGTGTGCATTTCCTTATCTCAATGGCTGCAATACCTGTCGGTGGCCTGTGCTGTGGCGTGGTGCTTTTAATGCACAACGCATGCAAATGAGTTGTTGCACAACCGTAATGTGACACATATGAGCCCGACTGTGCCATGCATTGCCTCATGAGGCTATTTGCATATGCTGGTTGAACATTGTGCTATTGCAGCTTTCACAATGGAAATGAGCCAGAGCATCTGTGCAGCACATGTTTGGCACATGTGCAGTGCACGGCCACATGGTGCACATGTCCGCCATCGGCGGATCATGTCCAGTGTCCTATCGTGTGGCTGTGTGCATTGCACAATGCTCCACCATTGTGCATGCTGCACCATGTGCCTACCATGCATCTTGGTGCACTGCTCTACCAGGGCCCACTGTGCAACAGTACCAGTTGCTCCATGCCACCGACAGCGCATGGCCGGGGCCTGCACGTCATTGCACAGGGTCACACATGGTGCCTACAGGATCATGGACGTGACCCCGCCAGGCCATGATGTGGTGTGCATGTGCTGTGCTACACAATAGGCCACCACTTTACAGGTCTATTTTTTTTTTATTGAAATGAAGACATGTGGTTAACATCGTTTACCAGTTCTTACATGAGCATACATAGCTGTCATTTTTACATTCTTTGTTCAACCTTGATATGTACTAATTTACTATTCCCATTTATGTCCTTATTTCTGAGTCACAGTACTCATATTAATCATATTTAAAGTAAGGACCAGATATTACTTATCTTCTAGTGCTGGTAGAAGTAATCACTTCAGTTAAAGGATACCATATTTTATCGACTTGTCCCTCTTTTTTCAACAGGTAATAGTGTATTCTTTCTATCCTGTATAATTCTATCATTAAATTAATCCATTTTTGTATATTAGGTGGATCCTTATCTTTCCACTGCATTAATATACATAGAAACATAGAAACATAGAAGTTGACGGCAGATAAGGACCGCAAGGCCCATCCAGTCTGCCCATTTCTTTTTCTACCTTATAAATGTGCATATATACATTTTTTTTGCCACCAATAATCCCTATGATACCAACTTTTCTTGTTCTACAGTGTACTTTCCCATCATCTGATTTCCTCCCAGAAGTATTGTGAAAGCATTAACTACTATCTTAATACCTGAGGATTGTTCCAGTATACTTATGATGGAATCCCAGAATTGAGTTACTTTTCTACAGGTTTAAAACATATGAACCAAGGATCCAGAGTTAAGATGACATCGTGGACAGTTTTCATCCAGTACTGGGTTGATTTGGTGTAACTTAGAGGGTGTGTAATATGCTCTGTGAAATATATTAAATTGAATTTGCTGCATTTTTGCTGAATAAAATTGATCATATGGACATTTTTTTATATTATCCCATATATAAGCTTGGATTTCAAAACCTGAGATTCCCATTTAGCCTTAAGTTGATCTAACACCGTTAAATCATAATTCTGGAATTTGTTATATATGTTTGTGATTATTTTGATCCTAGTTGTATGTAACATACTTTCTATTGGGGACTCGGTCAAATTTAGATCTTCTTTTTGGATTAAATCTCTTAGCTGCAAGTACCTGAAAAATTGATTCCTTGGTAGACTAAATTTCTCTTGGATTTGTTATAATGACATCAAGATACCTCTGTGAAATAAGTCACTTATTGTACTTACTCCTGCCCTCTCCCAGATATGAAATCCCTTGTCAATATGTAAAATATTAAAATGCTTATTTCCCTGTATTGGTGGTGAGGGAGATTTATATTCTGTCCACTTTATTATTCTATGTGCTTCTTTCCATACCATACAAGTGGTCTGGACTGAAATAATTTTTTTCCCGCTTTCCCGCTTTCTTGCTTTTTTATTTTTAGTATAATACCCTGAAGATAATATACTACTAATATACTTGTAATTATGTAGAGCTTCCTCAATCTCTTTATTTGATGTAGCGCTTTCGCTGAACCATTCCTGTATTTGTGCCAGTTGTGAATCCAAATAATACCAGTACACATTAAGGAGTGCTAAACCACCCTGGTCGGTTGCCAGCCATAATTTTCTCTGTGACACCCTAGGTTTTTTCTCTTTCCATACAAATGTTTAAATTATTGTTTCCATCTGTTTAAAATGTTTGTGTGGTAATTGAATCGGTAGTGTTCGATAAAGATATAAAAGCCGGAGCAGAATATTCATTTTAATTATGTTACATCTACCAATTACTGTTAACGGGAGATTCTTCCATTTTTCTAAATTTTTCTCAATAGTTGTAACTATACTTAAAAAGTTTTTCATGTAAATCTTTTGTATCATTAGTAATAACTACCCCTAGGTATTTCAATTGTTTGACAATTCTGGTTTGTAGTGAAACTGGAAGGGTATTTTTATTATATTTTCCTATAACAAGCGACTACATTTTGTTGGTATTAATCTTGTATCCTGAAGCGTCCCCATATTTTTTTATTATTTCTAAACTTTTTGGTACTGAGCATTGTGGATTAGTAAGAAATAACAGGGTGTCATCCACATATAAACTAATTCGATGTTCACTGGAACCTACTAATATTCCAGTTATCTCTGGGTTAGTTCTTATTGCTACTGCCAGAGGTCCGATAGCCAATGCGAACAGTAAAGGTGATAATGGGCAACCTTGCCTGGTTCCTCTGGTTAAACTGAAGCACTTTGACTGGTTAGTATTAGTTTGCACAAATGCTCTCGGGTTTATATATGTTTTTTTTGCTGTCTGAAAGTTTGTCCCAAATCTAAATTTCTGTATAATGGTCTGTATATAATCCCATTCCACCTGATCAAAGGCTTTTTCAGCATCTACTGCCATAATCAATAAATAATTCTTTTTGTTAACGTCTATCAGGTTTATGACTCTTCTTATGTTTGTCCCTATCCTTCTACCCTTCATAAATCCATTTTGATCCTTGTTTATTATTTGATTTAATACATTTTCCATCCTTTTCGCTGTTATTTTTGCAAATATTTTCATATCCAAATTTAATAATGAAATAGGGCGATATGGAGAAACTTGAGTGGAGTCCTTATCTTTTTTAAGGAACACAGATATTCTGGCATCATAGAATGTATCGGGTAGCTTTCCCAAATGCCAGCTTTGATTAAACAGCTGAGTGATATTATTTGCTAAATATGGTAAAAACGTTTTGTAAAATTCCATAGTAATCCCATCTGGTCCAGGGGCTTTGCCTGATGATAGTTCTTTAATACAATTTTTAATTTCAGCTTCCAGAATTGGTCTATCTAACCTTTGGGCCTCTTCATCTTCTATTTTTGGTAAAATGATCTCTTTAAAAAACTCATTTATAGCTTGTGGATGTTCCTGTCTCTCAGATGTATATAACCTTTGGTAATAATCAAAGAATTGTTTATTGATTTCAATTGGATTTGTGATCTTGCAGGTTTCTTCCTCTACAATTGTATTAATTTGAAAACTGGAGCATTCTTGTTTTTCTTTTTGAAGTTGAAAGGCCAACAGCCTATCTGGTTTGTCACCCTGTGCATAATACTTAGCTTTAGTTTGCAACAAACTGTTCTCTGCTACCTGAGTTATTAATTTATTATATTCAATTTTGGCTGTTATCAGTTTTGTATATATAGTAGAGTTCTGAGTTGACATATGTATTTATTCCCAGTGGTCAATTTCCATTTCAATTGCTTTTGTCTTTCGTTCTTTTTCTTCTTTTTTGCTGAAAAATAAGCAATAGTGGTTCCACTTATTACTGCTTTAACTGTATCCAAGTTATTATTATACAATGTCTGCTTAGGATCATTGAATACAAAAAAATCAGTTAATTGTTTTTGTATAGCCTTCACATATTCCGTGTCTTGCAGAAGGGCAAATTGGAGCACCCATTGCTTATTTTTTATATATTGGTTTGTATAAAGCTCCAATTGTAGTGGCACATGGTCAGAGATACTGTAACAATATTATGCAGTTGTTACCACTAGAGATAGAATAGTCATCCCACAAAACCATATTCCAATCACATATGGCATATTCCTTCCAGCCAGACACCGCCAGTATATGGCACCCAATATTCCCTTCACCGTCCTTATACTCATTATGTGAGTAACTGTCATGGCCCTCATTGTGATACATATGTACTGTACATATTGTAGATGTTAGTTTAACTTTCTCTTGCCAAGCTTTAACATGTGAATTCTCTTTATATTATTGTGTTATAAATAACATTTTCTTTTTTCTGTATGTATAACTGTCTCATAAGTATGTGATGTAATTGCTGTGCATCAACTCAAACCTTGACCTTATCAGGTCCATCTTGTAAATGAGCCTTGCTCAATGATGATCGCCTGAATAAATAAAGATTTGATTGATTGATTGATTATGATACTTAACTTGTTTAGTGCTAAACTGTAGTTGCTTTGAAATTAGAAAGTAGTCTATCCTTGAATAGCTTTGATGTGACTTGGAAAAGAAAGAATATTGCCAGATTTCTGGGTTATTTACCCTCCATATATCTATTAAATTTAAATCTTCCATAAAATCCCTAAGTAACTTTCTCCCCCTACCATATTATCTGAGAAGGAGGACGATTTGTCCAGTCTGCTATTTATGGCCATATTCAAATCCCTGCCAATAATATAAGGTGGCTGAAAAGTTGTTTATTTATTTTATTTATTTTGTTTTTGTTAACCAGGTAGGTGCACTAGACAAGAGATTGTGCCTATTTTCAGGCACGACCCGGGAGGGTTGCACATCAGAAACAGCAGATACATAGTGTCCACAACAGAATACAAAACATCTAGTTGGAAGGAAAATACAGTAACACATGACAATTTTGAATACATGGCACATTTAGGAACAACAAGTAGAATATACATAGCATGAGGATAAACAGTAATCACAGTTACATAAACTTTTATAGAATTTTGAAAACAGTATAATTGACTGAAGAAATACATATACAGCAAACACTGGGGGTACATAAGTGCTGAGAGGAGGTACCGCTCTCAAGGTGGAAGATCAGTGGTAGTAGTGCAAGTGAGTAGAGACAAGCAAGAGGTAGAGCAGAAGCAGAGACCTGAGCTCATAAGATGAGTTCTTAAACTTTTTTGAAAGGCCCGGTGAGTAGCCAATTGTTTAACATAGAGTGGAAGGGTGTTCCACATTCTGGGAGCAGATACGGCAAATGCAAGTTCACCCTTCTTGGTGAGATATCTAGGCATAACAAAGGAAGCATTTTCAGTAGATCTCAGCGTATAGAAAAAGTCAGGTTTTTTTTGCAGAGTTACAAGGGACCTTAGAGTACTAGTCTGGGTTAATTTATCGACCAGACAACCAGCTGTGTACAGATGATAGGAGGACGGTGTGAGCCAATTGAGAGAAGAATAGAGCTGACAGCAATGTGTTACTTTAGGAGACGCAAGGGCGAAGTGGCAGATACTATTATAACAAGTGCTCCATTTCTGGATTACTTGCCTGCTAGCATTAAAGTAGACTATAGAGCTATAGTTGAGGCAAAGTTGAAGAATTCCTTGAGCAATGGCCAGCCTGGCTGTCGAATTTAGGGAGGATCTTATCTTGTAAGCCAGGCCAAGTTTACTGTTCTCTGCCTTACAAGTGGCTGCAACATGAAGATTAAAGTCCAGTGAGGGGTCAAGAGTCATCCCAAGGTGTCTGAAGGATGTGACTGTATCCAGGGTTATGCCATCAGGTCCACGAAGGGAAAGTGCCATATGATTAGCTTTTAGCCTAGGGGAAGTCCCAGATAGCATTGTCACCATTTTGCTAGTGTTAAGTAGGAGCTTATCTTGTTTTAGCCAAGCCAAGAAGCAGTCAAAGTCAGATTGAAGGAAGGTGCGGATTGCCGAAATGTCGTCAGCAGCAGAGTAGATAACCATATCATCCACATAGAAAAGAGACAAAGTCAATCCAGATGGGGGGGGAGGATTATTTGTAAGGAGACAGAAAGGGAGGGGACCAAGAATAGAACCTTGGGCAACACCAACTGAGGTAGAGACAAGATCGGATGCAAAGTTCCCTATTTGAACAAATTGTTGCCTACCCAGAAGGTAACTGCCAAACCAGGCTGTGGCAGAATTTGAGAAACCAAGAGAGGATAGTTTGGAGAGTAGAAGAGAGTGGTCAACCAAGTCAAAGGCCTTTGTGAGGTCGATAAAAATGACCCCAGTGAGTTTTCCTTTGTCCATGTTAAGCAGCACATCATTAGTAAATAGTAATAGTGCCGTAGTTGTGCTGTGGCCGGACCTAAAGCCATGCTGGGCTGGGGATAATAGATTGTTTTTATGCAGATACTCCATGACCTGAGAAGACACAGCCTTCTCTAGGATTTTATCCAAGACAGATAAGATGGCAATTGTTCGGTAATTACTCATCATTCTAGAGTCTTCTTTCTTATGCACTGGCACAACACGTGCACTTTTCCAGATAGATGGTACCGTCCTGGTCATAAAGACATTAGGTAATAGTACATCGGACCCAGGACAGCCATGTTCAGGAATGGCTCTTATAAGCCTTAATACATCAATAGTCGAGACTGGTTTAATACTAAACTGGGTCGATAAAGATTCAGCAGGGTTTATGCTTTCCTCAGAGGGTAAAACAGAGTTAACCAGGAGATCTGAGAGATCAGAGAAGTAAACAGTAAGCGAAGTAGCAATCGTGCTTTGGTTATTGCAGTTGGCATCATTTATAGTCATTTCAGTCAGAGGCAGGGATGGGCCTTTCCTTAAAAAACTTTTAACATGGTTCCAGAAACCCCTAGCATCGTCACAGGATTTTTGAAGAAGCATACTACAGTATGCTGTTTTTGCTGCTCGGATGTCTTTCTTACATTTTTTTCTCATGGATTGGTACTTAGACCAGTCATCAGGTTGGTTAGACTTTTTGGCAGCAACCCATGCTTTATCTCTACTGTTCATTGCTAAGAGGAGATTCTTATGCAGCCATCTAGTTTTAGCCTCCCTAATTCTCATTCTTTTGAGAGGCACATACTTGTTTTGGAGGGTGAGGAGTTTTGATAGTAAGTAATCGAGGGCACTATCAACATTACTTGTCTGGTATAATGGGGACCAATCAACGCATCTTACTTCCAACAGAAGTGCTGCAATATTTGATTTTGAGAAATCCCGGAACTGTATGACCTTAGGAAGTAGCTTAGGACAGCTGGCATTTCAGACACAGAAAGTGGGTGAGTGGTCACTGATTGAGTCAGGCAAGGTACCAACTTCAAGAATTCTACTGACATGATTAGTGACAATCCAGTCCAATGTGGACTGGTGTGAACTGCTGGAAGAAATACAGGTAGGTCCAGTAACCAAGAAAAAATACAGGAAATGTTGGGGGGCCCTTTGAAGTAAACACTCTTTGCTCAAGTTATTGTTCTTCAGTCTTTCTTTTTATTTCTCTTCCCCCTACGTTTCGCTCAACTTGGAGCTTGTTCACGGGGTTTATTCTTTGTTACACATCTGTAAATACATTTATTTTATGTCATTGATCAGCATTTTTTTTAATATGAAAATGCTGATCGATGACATAAAATAATGTATTTACAGATATGTAACAAAAAATAAACCCCTGAACAAATAATCAGCCAACGTGAAAAGAAGAAATAAAAAGAAAGACAGAATAATTAATGAACAATGTTTACTTAAAGGCCCAACATTCTGTATTTTTTCTTGAATTCAAAAGCCTAGATTGGGGGCTGAAGAACCTGGAAGAGAACCATTACCCACTAAACAATATTTACAAGGTCCAGTAACCAGTTGGGAGAGGTGAAGCTTTGCAAGAGTGTTATTATATACACCAGAGTTAGTACAAGACCAGTCAAGGTTAAAATCACCAAGTAATATAATTTCTTTAATCCCCTTTAGAGAAGACAGGTGGTCGATGATTCCATCCAGGCCATTTAACGCCCCCGTTGGAGGATTATAGTCACAGACTAGGTTTAATTTATTTTCCCCACCAAGAGTCAGTTCCACATGAAGTATTTCGCAGGAGCTGTGCATTCCACAAAATAGTACTGAGACCTTGAGGTGAACTGTGGAATAGAAAGCAACCCCTTTGCGAGGAGGGACGACCAGATCTAACTGGAGGTATCCTGTTAACTTAATGAAAAAATTTACCAAGAAATCTCTCTCGAATACATTTGGAGCATAAATATTGGCTATTGTATGGATCCTTCCGAAGTTCTAATCTCTATTATAACATATCTTCCTGAGGGGCCTTCTATTGTTTTTCCAATTTTTATTGTATTGCTTTGTTTCTTTGTAAAGATAGCTACCCCTCTGGCCGAACTGGAATAATTTGAAAATTGTCCTTCTCCCCATCTATTCATATGGAACATAGCTTCTTTTTTTTACAAAAGTGTGTTTCTTGTAAAAGTAAAATATCCACTTTTCTTTTGTCAATCCAATTAAAGATTGTTTTTGCTTTATGTCTATTTCTTAATCCTTTCACATTCCAGGTTAAAGTATTAAGCACTGTGTCCACAATTTTCATCTGGTTGTACCATATTTAGGAAGTAAAGTACAAGGTTTTCTTCTATTATATCTTTACCAATCAGCTTCATCCATTTCTGCTTCACCACAGTGTTCTTTTTTGCATTAATACGCTTCCATTGCGACTCGGATACTAATGATAAATTGATTATATAAAGTAAACCTAACCCTATCAACCCAACCACCCCCTCCCCCTGTACTGTACAGTAACTCTCCATTATACACCTTTGACCACCAAAGATGGCTACTGCTTATCTCCCTCTCCTGAGTGTCACTGGAAGCTAATTGGAGCACTCAAATCAGATTCCACCTCTTAATATAAACTGCTAATGCCCCTATTCCCTTTCTTATTTCTTCCTTTTTCTTTAACCCCTTTTCTCTTTCCTTTCCTGTAAATTTCATTTCCAATAATTCCAACATTCATCTAGCAGTTCACCCCTTTACCTGTCTAAGGCAACATCTATAATTATATCCTTCTGCTTGTTGTAAAGATAGAAAAGCAAGGGAGAGGCATATGTTATGGAGTCCAGTCTTCTGCTCACTTCCTGCCCCCTTTTCAAGGCTCCATAGGATTTGGTTTTTCAGCAGATAGAAAAATAAAGAAAGAGTTAATTATTTCAACAATATACTTCAGTTAATATTTACTTATGTTACTTAAATAACAATCCTTATACATTCTTAACCAGTAATTCCCCCCTTCAGTACACCCAGACCAAAACAAAAAGAAAAATAAAGAGAAAAAAAAAACCCAAAAAAACAGGGCAACTGCAATAAGCTTAGTATTTAGTTCATTGCAGGTCGAGGATTGTTGTTTTGACCTTGCTAGGGTTCAGGGCCTCATTCAACTGGTCTCCCTGCTTGCCTTGACCCATTTGTATAGTTTCATTGCCAGTAATTCTCATCTCTTGTGTCAGAGCCTGGCGTAAAGTCATTACTGGGTTTGTAGATGTTTGCCCCTGGTTTTTTGCCTTCCAACCTTGATAAAACGATTGTTCATCATTCTCTCTTAATAGCTGTTCTGCCTCCATAGGATCTGTAAAAAAATGAAACTTTCCCTTGTAATAAAACTTTAATTTAGCGGGTGGTAGTAAGGCATACTTTATGCCCCGTTCCCTCAGAATAGCCATAACCTGGTTGAAGGAACACCTGTTTGACATAGTTTCACTGCTAAAATCCGGAAAAGCCCGGAAATGTATGCCTTTAGCCTTCAGACCCTTTTCTGTTCTTGCTTTTCTGAGAATAGCCACTTTGTCTTGAAATTTGTGGGGTTTAATAAACGTTATTCGCGGTCTGTCCTTATCTCCTAAGAATCTATTTGATCCTGCTCTGTGAGCTCTGTCTAGAGAGATTTTTGAACTTGAAAAATCTAGTCCCATTGCCTTAGTTATTAATTGTTCAAAGTAATGTAAAGGATCTCTGCTGCCTTCAGCCCCTTCCAGTATTTTCCCTGGATTTATGCTCCCTCTACGGACCTGTCTTCTTGATCTTGCACTTTTCTAATTAATATCTCAAGCTGTGTTGAGTGTAATGTAACAGATTTTTTTATGGGATCTATAGTATTTTCCAGCATGCTGATTCTATTCTCAGTTTCAGAAGTTCGTAATGTTCAAGCTTCTAATTTCTGGTTAATTCCTGCCACAGCACTGGTTAAAGTACTCAGAGAATTCTGTGTGTCTGCTATGCCCTTTAAAACATTATTTTGAAACTCATGTGCTGCAGGTACTTGTGTTACTTCGGGTTCCAGCTGATGTGTTTGATCTTTGGATTTACTTCGGTTGTCTGCGATTTTATTACCGTCCTTGTATTAGCTCTTCTCTTTACTTTAAAGATTACCATTTTCTGTTTTGCTCCTGTCCATAGACCGATTATCCCAAGGAATACACACTTCCTTGTTGTGTTGCAGTAATTTCGGGCCACCGGAGCACTCAGGTTCCTGTACTGATTGTTCCTCCACATTCGATGCACCTGAAGCGGTTCCGGGTAAAAAACAATTCATCCTCCATGTCAGTATTGCCCTCCTGATGTCCTTGACCATCCCTAGTTGTTTTTGGGTCTTCAGCCTCCCTTGAATTGGCCTCCCTCAATTCCCCCATTTGCTTTTGATCAGTCCCTGAAGTTGGTGATGATAATGGCGAGAAAGCCACCTGTGAGAGATCCATAACTTTGCTCCACTTGCCAGAGAATATTGTAGTCTGTATGGGTTGAGGGAGGTCTTTTCCCTTGCTCTTAGTTTTGGGCTGATCTGTCAGCCCCAGTTTTTGTTTAGCGTCCTTTATTCTTTTTATCCTTTTAGGCATTTTCTGCTATAGTACTACAGAAAAGTAATGTCTTGTTTGAGACTGGTGGTATATAGCAATACTTCAGAGCGTAGTCATTTGCTCCTGTATTAGCTCCTGACTCAGTAGTGCACTACTCCACCATCTTGGATTTCCACTTCACAAGTCAACTGCATATCTGTGTGATGTGCAGTCGCGTACATTAACCCACTATTGCACATGGTAAACGAGCATTACCACGTGCATGCAGTGTAGGCCACAGCACTCGCTTCGTGACAGATAGAATCAGTGCGATATGGCGGGTTCAGGGAGTCATGCATTCCATGCTGTGAACTGGTCGGAGGTGGAGATATGCAACCTCATTGCACTGGTGGAGTCCTATGCACCCCAGCTGTTTGGGAATGTGGATCTGCAAGTGCCGTGGTCCCAGGTGTGGGACAGGGTGGTGGTGGGCCTTGAGCACCACACGGGCATGCCACACATGGAACAGCAGTATCAGCACTGTTATGGTGACCTGCAGCTGAGGAATCTGGGACGTCTATGCAGGTTCCAGGAGAGGGCACAACAGGGTGCCATGCCACAGCCAGGTAAGTGTCCATGTGCACTGTGCATGCCCGTGGAGACCTTGCACTGTGCTGCCAGGTGCTCTGCATGTGCAGCTGCCTGGGGGGGCACTGTGCTGGCGGGTGCTGTGTGTCCTGTGTGACTGCCACATGCACCTCGGTGGAGTGTGTTGCTATTGTCCAGGTGCCTGGGCCCACAGCTGGGTGGTGTACCATCCCGTACCATGCCAGCAGTGTACATGGGGTTGGGGGCATGCATGGCATACCTCTCATGTCCATGTCTGTCTCTCTATTCCATTCACAAGACCCTAATACTGCAGGAGGGCCAGGGCAGCTGCGGACGTGGCCAGGCAGCGGCATGATGGGGTTGCCCCTGGCACATCAGCACAGGGACGGTCAGGTAAGCATGTGCTGCATGTCATACTGTGCGCTTATGGGGCTCTGTAGGGTGCTGGGGTCCAGCCGCGGGCACTGCTGCATGTTTGGCTACTGCATGGGTAGGTTCCCATCCCTGCAGCCAGTACTGTGCTGCACTGAGTGTGTGGGCACCATGTACATGTCCTCTGTGTGGTGACACAACAGTGCTGCCCTGTTGGGGTGGGGCAGTGTGCGTGCACCTCATGGTGTGTGATGGCTGCAGGGTGTTTGCAGGTCACCTCATGTGGCATGCACCTGCACAGTGGCATCCACTGCATTGGTCTGTGCGCATGCTGCCTGGGATGACCTAGCCGTCCCACTGTGGGTGCACCGTGGTTGGCTGTTGCAGTCCTCCTTGTGCGTGCCCTTGGGGGTCCATCCTCCATTGGGTGTAATCGTTGTCCAGTTCACACGGGTGGGTGGGCCTGGCCCCCTCATGGCATATCACTTATCACCTGTTCTATCCCTTCTTCTAGGTCTGGCTGGGCCTCGGGCCAGGAGACATCATCCATCCTGACTGGTGGGGGCCTTCCACGTCATGCCCAGACTGCTGCGCCGGAACAACAGACTTATGTTCATGCTACTGCATATGGGGCGGCTTCAGCTCGCACCTATAGAGGCACTGAGCCATGTGGTGCAGAGGCTGCAGGTGATGCTGAGGGTCCGGAGGTGCTGATCCATGCACACAGCTCTATTGTCCCCTGGCCATCCCCTGCCCACCACCTGTTTGCTGGGTCATCCTTCCACACCACTGTTCCTTCACTCAGTCCCTGTCCCCTGCTTCCACTGTTGCCTCCCTCTGTGTTTCCCCTGTTGCAGTTCCAGGGTGCCCTGTTGGCACACCTTTGTTTTTGTTTGCCCATTAAAGTGATGTTATTTTTCTACAATGACTGTGTCTTTGCTTCCTTTGTAGGAGGTGTATTACACTGTGCTGCAGGTGTCTATTCATGTCCATGGGCATGTCCCCTGCTGTCCCACTGCAGTGTTCCTTGGGTGGTGCCCTTGTGTGCACTGGGCCTGTTTGCCATGTCCCTGTCTCCTGTGTGGCTATGGGTGGTGGGTCACACCATACCCTGAGCGCTGTTCTGCGCCGCTTGTCCTTGTCTGCCTGTGCTGCCACTGCTGGTGTGCCCTGTGGTGCAGTGCCCTTGTCCTTGACATGTTGCAGGCTGTCTGCCCCTGGTTTCCCTGTGCCTCCCTCTCCCCCCTTTTCTGCTGTCCTTTGTGCATGTGTGGTGTCCTGGCACCATGGCTGTGCCACTGTCCACTGCATCTCCGCCTGTCAAGGTTGTGTTGCTGGTGCACTGGTGGTGGTCTGTCCACAGACATGCCTTCAGAGTGGGTGGGTTGGTGTGCCTTGTGTTGCTGTTGCTGGCCTGGCATCCTGTTTGGGTCATCATCCAGTGCCCCTGCGGTGTGTCCTGGCCAGTTTGCCCTTGTGGGTTTTGTCTGGCTGTGCTGATATGGCACTCTGCTCCTGTGCAGCCCTGCCTTTGCTACTCTATTGCCTGATGTGCTTGCCCAGCCTGCTGGCTTCTGCATCTTTGCTTGTTCCTGCACACTCCTGGTTACGCCAGTGCATGTCTGGTTGCATGGCGGTACAACATTGCTATATTCAGTGTGCTCTGCACCATGACATGTTGTTGGTGCATCACCTGAATATGGCATCCTTTTACCCCTGGTGTATCTGCATTGCGCTGTGCATTCCATTGTGCACCTTCTGGGCGCATGTCTGAATATCTGGGCCATCATGTAGATAAGTGTGGACTTATATGGCTAGACTAGGTTTGAATGAATTGTAAATTGTATCCTATATGTTTTCATACCATGAATTTGTATAACTCTGTTGATGCTTTGTATGTATTATATTTTATGGTGTATTTGTGATTGTAAAGGTCTTGGACCGATCAAATAAAGTATTCAGACTAATAAACTATAGGAGAATCCATGCATGAAAATGGGGGGGGGGACATGTACTATCCCAGCTTGTAAACAGAAAGGCATCGATAGGTGGGAGCATTTAATGACAGATAATGCATTGTTAATCTGGGAAGAATTTAAGATAAAATATCATTTAAAGGTGAGATTACAAGGATTATAGACAATTAGGAAACATTTTTGTTAAAGATTTGAAAGGGTGGGAGAGAGCTTCTAGCACGGACTTGGTAGAAACCCAATATAAAAGTAAATTAGAGAAAAAGAAAGGTTATATTGCATGGCTGCAAAAAATATGAATGAAAATAACCCCCAAACAGATATAAAACTTGTTTTTTTGGGGGACAGAAAAGTTGGATTTGGAACTGAATAACATTAAGTGGAATAATATATTAACTACTATCTTTGAGCATAAAACTACAAGAGATAAATCCATTCAAATTAAAATTATAACTAGCAGCTGTTTTACACCTTTAAGATGATTTAGGATGAATACAAAATCTGACTCAGAACGTTGTAGATGTTGTGAAGATGGGGCTGGTATGCTCCACACTCCCTGGAGATGTGAAATAGCAAAGAACTGGTGGACTGAATCCTTTAAATTGGTAAGTAAATTGAGAGTTAAAATAAAAAATGCCAGCTTTATAAATATTGTTCTAGAACAATTCTCCCTAATTTTTAGTAATAAGAGCAAATTAAAAAAAATGTTCTTAGTCTCCCAGGGTCAGCAGCGCTGATAAACATCTCTAATGAAGCCAGGTAAAATGGAGACCAGCAGAAAGAAGTCAGTGAGGCTGAGATCCTCCAATCAGAGTGCTGATGCCGAAAATTCAGAATGTCCAAAGGCGCCAAATACCAACGTACCTGAGGGGGTATACGGCTTTTGGCTGTTTCTGTAGATTTCTGGGCCCTGCAATGAACCGGATTTCAGAGGATCCCAGGTGGCAGTTTCAACAGGGGAAGAAAGCCTCAGGGTCTGCTAATTTGCAGTAGCAGAATCGTGGGTTGCTTCCCAGGACAGGCTTGTAGCTTTTCCTCTGGTGGCGAGGTGCGAACCCCAGGAGGGCACGGCACATCTGACGGGGAGAGGAAAGGAGATGGGTTAAGTAGGGGCAGGCAGGGGAGGTGTGGTTAACTCAAACAAAGAAACAGGGTGGTCACTATTATTTGGAAGGAGGAGACTAAACTACAAAGTGGGTAATAGAAACAGAGAGGAGACGTAAGTGTGTTAGAGGGCAGACAGGTGGCAAAGCAAGAGGCAAGGATTGGGCTTTAAATTTAGAAAGCTAGGCAGTACACTGAAAAGTCTGGTCAATTTAAAACTACAGCTTTACACAGAAATTAATTCTGAAAAGGATGCAGCTGTTCGCTTAGAATAATAGACAGTGCAGTACAGGTCTAATAATCTTAAGACTCTACAGTTTTACACTCAGAATTAATAATAAAAAGGATTAGGCTGTAGTTTTAGGATATTAAGGAGTGCATAAAAAGGTCAACTTAAAACTCTTCAGCCTTTCGCAGAGAATTAATTCTAAAGAGGGATGTAATCACAGTGCATTCAGAGCAGGTAAATCACTTTAAACAATGGCAGTGTAACATTGAATGGCCTAAACTGGATTGATAAATGAGGAGAGAAAAAGTGTGTGTGTGTGGGGGGGCTTTCATGCCATTGTAGCTTTACAAAAAAGAACAATTTCTTTACAAAAAAAAAAAGTGAAATTCTTGATTTACAAAAAAAGGTAGTCTCCCAGGGTCAGCAGCGCTGATAAACATCTCTAATGAAGCCAGGTAAAATGGAGACCAGCAGGAAGAAGTCAGTGAGGCTGAGTAATGTCACTGATGAAGATGTTGAACAGGACCGGTCCCAGCACTGATCCCTGTGGTACCCCACTGGTCACTCTTCCCTCTGTAGAATGTCAGCCATTTTCCACCACTCTCTGTGTCCTGCTGTCCAGCCAATTACCTACCCACCGTACTACTGTCCTGCCCACTCCCATATTCCCCAGTTTGTTTATTATTTATTTATTTATTTATCAAGTCTAGGATTACAAATACCTTTGAGCCTTGGCTCTTTTACAAAGGTTTCACATCAGAGAAATACAAATTATGGGGGACATCAAGACAGTCATTACAACAAGGTGGACATTCCAAACAGAGTACAGATTAATACAATTCAATAGCCTTCTGTGTGGCACAGTGTCAAAGGCCTTGCTGAAGTCCAGATAGGCTATGTCCACTGCCCTCCTGTGACCCACCTCCCTTGTCACCCAGTTGAAAATTGGCTCATACGTGGTAAAAAGCAAGTAAAACAGATGTTCTAACATGTTGTATTGATCACTATAGTAAAGGAGCTGTGTTACTTTGCTTGTCTGTGTTTTGAACACTAAAAAGAAGTATTTATGTCATTACAATATAACTAAACAACAGTCTACTCATATACTGTAGGAAGCAAATGACTATGCTAGGGAAAGTGTTATATAGGTATTCTGTTGCTAATTAAGAATAGAACAAATTCCCACTGAGTAGTGCAGTCCACAGCAACCTTGCCAGTGCTCAGTTGATTTTCCACATGTTGTTTCACTTAGTTTAGATGTCATCATTAGCAGTAATATGTCTACAATGCCTTTTTTTAACTTTACAGAAACATTAAGTAATTCTATACATTTTAGCTTTACATTTACTAATTGGTACTTTTTTTCCTAACTTACTGTCAGGATCAACTGTTCAGAACTGTGATTCTCAGAGAATGACAGAGCTACTGCATAACACATATTATTTACATACCCATAATGCAGTGCTTGCAACTCATGGAAGCACTGTATTCTCAAACATGGTAAAAAGCAAGTAAAGCAGATGATGTAGCGTGTTTTTATTGATTACTTTAGGAAAGGAGCTGTGCTACTTTGTGCTCCCGTGTTTTGAACACAAAAAAGTATTACAGTATGCAGGTCATTACAATATAAATAAACAACACTCTACATATATACTCCAGGAAGCAAATTCATATGTTAGAAAAAGTGTTATACACAGTTATTTTGCAACTGATTAAAAACAGAACAGAAGTGTGCAGACCACAGTAAACATGCCAGTACACACTTGTGTTTTCCACATGTAGTATTTCAGTTGGTTTACATGTGATTATTAGTAGTAATGTGTCCACAATGCTTTTGTGCTTTACAGAAAGGTTTAACTTGAACCAGAATATGTTTATCCTCAGTCTACATATGGAACTATTTTTTTCAGATGAAAGGATACACAATAAAAATGATCTTTTCCAGCCTTAAAATCACCCTTTCTGAGCATTATTTGCATCCTTCATGCAACCCATGTTATAAGAAATGAGTATAGAACAGTGTTCAGAAAAATTGATAGAATAGCATGGATTATACAACTTATTTATTCCTTGCCATGTCTACAAAGTAGATACCATCGTAGGCAGTGTACTACTAGTAGTGCATTTACACTAATGGTTGTGACCTCTTTACAATTATTATTTCTGTTGTTTACAGTTGCTTTGCTTAATTGTAAATTTAAAACGGAATGACCTCCCTCACAAAGTGCATGTATGCATATATCTTGTATGTTTATGTATTTGTATACTCGCTCCATATATTCCCAATTAAAAAAAATTAAGAAAAAAAGACATGAAAGAAGGCAAAACTAGTAGATTTTAAAAATCCCTTCCCTTGCAGTTAATTTTTGACTTTTCATACTGGATTCATACTGCGGCTATATTTGGTGCCAGGACACATTTTTCATGGTAAGAATCACAGTACCTCACCAAGCTATTTCATATATTCATAGTGGGTGTGGTCAGAGAGCAGTTACTTTTAGAAATGTCAATTCCCCCATATCTCAGTTCAGGAATAAAATACAATAAAAGAAAAACTGATGACTTGATGTTTTTATCAAACATTCATTATCACTAGAAAACTTCATAATATATTTTTTTCTGCTACCAAATTTAGCTGCTTTAAATTTATGACCAGTTGTATACACATCTCCGTATCCTTCATGAACCCATACAGTGCTGTCATATCCTCTCTTACCCTCCTTTGTTGCAGAATAAACATACCCAAACTATATACTAGTATGCTAGGCCATATTGCCCTCACCCACTGTTGAATGTTTTCAAAATCAGCATTGAGTTTGGAGTTTAGCTGAGTAGTGTTCTTTGAATTGAAGTAGATTAGCAAACCATCTGCATAAAGGCTCCCCTCTACCATGATCATTTTTTTCCATTATTCTTTTTACTGGTATATAAAAAGTGATAATACAGAACATTTTATCTCAGTACATAAATATGGATACATTCAAGGAGCATGACCCAGCTCACAAACAACAAAAAGTAACTATCTGAAACAATAGGAGGTATTAGTATAGCCTAATGTTTGAAAAGAAACGAACAAAACAATATGAATATTGAAATGTACAAATTGCCCAGATATAATTAGCATCCTTTAAATTCCAAAAATAGAGTCCAAATATCCACAAACAGTTTGGGTTTATTAATTATGTTGTAACTAATTATGTCATATTTGATAAAGGATCCCATCCAGTCAATCAAGTCATTTAACGATCGCACATTAGGAGAGTTCCAGTTTTTTAGTTTGTCTTTTAAATGTCAAGGGTGCTGAAAGTAGCCAAATTTGTTGAAATTTATTCAGAAAATATAAATTGATAGTATCACCTAAAAATGATTATATTTGGTAAGCGTGAAATTGTATGCTTTAGTACAGCCAGACAGACTGAATTGATTACTCCCCGTAATGGAAATATCTTAGGGCAAAACCACAACATGTGACTGAGATGAGCTCTCTGCATCCCACATTTCCAGCAAGACTCCAGATTTGCAAGACCCTATAAGATTAAATAATAAAAATGATGTAAAATCTTGAATTGCTTCACTCTACCTTGGACTTCCTTACTGCTGAGATGAGCAGTATTCCAAAGCCTGGATCAAACATCATCTTTAAATTTAATATTATTTTTCTCATTTGGTTTTTGCTGTTAAGGTCAGAGAGTTGTTCTCATTTAGAACAATTCTGTAGAGGAAACTAACTCCTTTCCTGAGGTTACTAATTTTAAGTATCTGTTTCTCTTTGGAGTGAAAAATGTATAAGCATACTTGTGTTCAGTATTAAATCCCTACATTGTAAATATTGCCAGAATTGAAATTTGTGTAATTTATATTTGTTTCTGCATTCCTCAACTGAAACTCCTCAACCATGATCCTGTTGTATAACAATGCATTGCTCATGCTCTTGTTTTCAGTGAACCCATGTTGTTAGCTTGCTTTGATTACTCTTTAGATGTAATTACCTACACAGCTTTGCTTCCTTTGTATATTTCAGCCTGTACGTAACTATTCCTGCTGAGCTATTCCTACTGAACAATGTTAACCTGTTTGATTCCCCCTGGGCTGCGTCTCATGGGGTTATCCTGGCTGGAGTAATTTCAAATAATAAATAAATCATTTGGGACTTAGTGGGTTAAGTTAGGAGCAGGTCACTCATGTGCATTGCTGGCAGGAGGCCAGTTTTTGCTTTAAAAAAAGGGGAGCAGGTGGGTGGGGTAAGCGACCACAGAAAGGGTGATGGTGGCCATGAGATAAGCGCTAGCCCCCTGAGGGAGGAGGAAAGGCTTTTTAAAGGCTTTTTTTACATTAAACATGTTTTTGCCCAAATAGCAAATACTGAATTATGAATAGCTGAATATTCAAGTCTCTTGAACATCAATATGCAACAGATATTCGGGGGATACGGAATAATATATGGGCAACCATACACAATGGGCCTGTGTTTCCATTGAGAGGTTGAGATAACAGCATGTGGACTTCGAGAGCGAAGTTCGAGAGGTCCATGCTGTTGTCTCAATCCCGAGATGGAAACACAAACTGAGTTCTGTATGGTTACCCATATTTTATTTGTTATAGTATGTGGTTTAAAAATAATTAGTATGCAGTATATTGTTATGCTTTCTCTCTCCTCTTCCCCACCTCGCAAAACTCACTGTTTGTCACAAAACTAAACTGTGCTTAGAAAGGAAAGGGAAAGTAAGGGTCTCTCACAAATGACAGCTGTTTCAAATGCTGTTTTTCTCCTGTGAGTGACAGAGTACTTGCCTGTCCACCGCCCACCAAGAGGACTGAGTCTAGTGCAGACATTGCGACAACATAGCAGGAGCATGTGTGAGCCAGTGCATGAAGCCTGGGTCAGTTTCTATAACTGACGACAAGAAAACTTGGGCTTCAGAAGCTGGCCCATCAGCGCAGCGGTAGCACTACTACTCACAAATAAAATCTATCTCTAATGATTTGATATGGATTGAGATATGGGCAATCAACAATGATATGATATTCAGTATTGATAAATGTAAAATTATACATTTTGATTCAAAAAACCCATGTACTAACTACTACCTTAATAATCGGCCAATCTCTAAATCAACTTGTGAGAGAGATTTAGGTATTATGATTAATAATAAATTAGGATCATCTGACCACTGTATCAAAATCTACAGACAGGCAAATGGACTACTCAACAGGGTAAGGACATTTGTTTGTAGGAATGAACAATGCCTTATTCCACTATATAGGTGTTACATTCGGCCACATTTGGATTATGGTACACCATTTTGAAACCCATACTTGAAAGGGGATATAGCTATGCTGGAGAGGGTCTAGAGGAGGGCCACTAAAATGGTCCCCAAGTTAGCCAATATTGACTATGCCAGGTGTGTTCCCACTACAAATGAGAAGAAACAGAGGAGATTTACTTATCCTGTACAGAAGCTCGAACAACAGCAACATGATGGATTTATTGGATAGAAAATCAACTAATAGACTAGTTGCGGGAAGATCACATAACAAAATGTTGGATGTAATGTGGGCAAACACATCCAAAAGAGATCATTTCTATAACATCAGAGTGGCTGAACTTTGGAATACCCTGCCACAAGAATTGATTGAATTAGACAACTTTAATTCTTTTAAAATAAAATTAGACGAATGGCTTTTGTAAACTACTTAACTGGGAATAAATGGCCTGCAAATTGCGGGGGACAATCTCGAAGGGCCTTTGGCCTACTTTTGCCCTGCCAAACCTAAGTAACCTAAATAACAACACCGGCAACTCGAGTTTGGGAATGAGCTTGGGTCGTCGGAGGCTGGCCAGTGGGGAGGAGGTTTGAGCATCCCAGGGGATGCATTCCTCCTCCAGAGTGCAAGGGGACCACCTTCTACCTCAATACTGCCACCTGGGTGACCACAGGTGGCAGTGCAGATGAAAGGGCAGTGGAAGGGAGGAGACCTCACTGATGCCAGAGACCAGATGCATTCATAGCATGGGCAAGATCACCTTGGTGTCCATGAATGCAGCATCTCCTGGGTAAGGGAAGAAACCAAGAAAAATGGTTTCGGCATGTCCACAATGAAGACAGTGAAAGCTTCCAGTTCTCTGCCTCCCCAGCGTGGCTAAGCAGCCTGACGAAATGTGCAGTTTTAGGGGAACTGGGCAGCCCCTCTCAACCCTGCCTGGGGGAAAACCAGAGCTACATGGAGGTGAGTGTCTATGACTGGGGCAGGCTCGAGGTGGCCAGCGGACCTGAGGGCTAGGAGGGGCCAGAGAAAAAAGGGGGCATAAGCAGAAATTAAAAAAAAAAAAACTCAGGCTTCATTGCTCATCGGGGAATCAAAGCAAAGAAAAAAGGATCCATTCTCTTATTCAACTCAGGGAAACAGGAGTGAATGCAATGGTTAGCAAGCGCAGATGAAACTGACCAACGCTGCAGAGAACTGAAAGTGGGAGTGAGTGTAAGATGGAGCACAGGTGAAGCTGATGATAGAATGTGCAGAACAACTTTTAGAATATTCACAACTTTCAGAATGTGCACAGCAACCTTTTGAACGTCCACAACAACCTTTGAGCAGTCACTGATTTCCCTGCACAATAAGTCTTAACCATATACTATAAGGTATTCATACGTCGTCAGGTACTACATGGTCCTTCGGCATATAACAGCCTATAATATCTGAACCTGCATCTGAAGGGGCTGAGGCGTACACCCTAACTACACCTCAACGTCTCCTTATATACACCTCACAATTACAGTGTACCTCAACTGCACCTTGTTACTTTTATTAATATACACCTCATCCTCACCTTTCAAACTAAGGCCCATACTCACATCTGTGTTGAATGTGTTGCCAGCACACACCACTCTGCACCCCTGGTTGATTCCACACACTTCAGAATCCATGGCACCTGGCCACCTCAGTATGTGTGGGCAGAGGAGTGCACAGGGGTTGGAGGTATTCTGGGGGGGCAGAGTGGGGTTGAAAGCCAGATGCCTGGGTTAGCACCATACTGAATCCCATGTGGTATGTCAGTCCTTTTTATGCCATATCTCCATATAGGTGAGACATTATTTATTGGAAAAAAAGGCACTTTATGGTTCTTAGTCCTCTGTGCCACCAGGAGAGGAGGTGACTAGGGCCCCACAACTCCTCATGGAGGCTGTGCAGGAAGGGTGCATAAGCAGTATGACAGGGTTCACTTTTTATAGTGTTGGCACCTTCTGCATACCCTCTGCATCATGGAAATCCTGTTTAGGGTAATGCTGATCACATATCCACTGAAGTGAAAAGGTTCTGCTCTCCAACCATGTCAACAGAATAGCAAGAAAAAAAGAAGGCCACTTGAGGAGGGCTCAGTTGGAGTTGAAGTGATGGGGTGTTTGTAGCTGAGGCACACCTGTGTACATATGAAAAGACACATGACGCTGTTTTGCACATTTTTGGATTGTACGGTATATCTTTCTGAATTATAGCAGGTGACTTATGTGAAGAGGATTTGTTTCATTTGCATATGCATTGAATATAATTCCTCTTTCTGCAGTAATTAGATGCTATTTTTTGCCTGCTGTTTTACTGGCCTGTTTAGAGTCAGGAACATTTTTTTTCCCCCTTCTCTTTGTCGCTGGCCACCTAATCCTCGGCACCTTCCTGCACACCACTACCTCTCTCCATATCCCCACCAGTACCCCTTGACTTACCCCTCCAGGGTGGGGCTGATGCCCAGATCCAGCTCATCTCCAATGGGAAAGGTGCCGGTAATGACCGGCATTGCCTCCCTGGCTCCCCCCCCCAGGGCGGGGTTCGGGATTCAGATGGTGCGTCGGAGCTGTAATTGGTCAGTGGGAAGATTGGAGCCATGAAGGCTGTGGTGCCAGGTGCGCATCGTTCGTGGTGGCCGACGTGATTTTCTAGACTGCCCCAGGGGCAGGGATGTGCAATGACGTCCTGCGTCTGTCTCGCCCCTCTTTAGACTAGGTGCCAGTGCTTGCATTTCCCTTAGCCTCCGCGAGGAGTCCTACATGCGCAGGACACACACCCAACCCTCCCGGGAGAAGGAGAGCAGCCCTGGGGTGCTCATTCCTTCTCCCTCAGCCGGTCCTCCAGCTCCCTGGGTTCGTTCCTGAACCTGGGTCGCTGGCATGGTAAGCGGCAATCTAACTGCTGCGCTGATGGGCCATCCGGAACCTTTTTACTCAGGGACTATTGTGTTCAGGCTAGCTGCCTGTTTCTGCTCCCCCTTCTTTTGCTGAGCACAGTACTGGTGTTTTGAAGTGCAGATCAGTCACAATGCCACTCATGTGCCCTCCCCGACCCAACTGCTCATACAGAGGCAGTGATCCGGTCAGGGCTGGCCTCAGCAGGGGAGCATTTATGCTGATTAAGTGTGGTGGCCTCCATAGTTTGTGGACAGGATGACCCTGAACTTTTCCAAGACCAACATGGGTGCACAGGGCTCAAAATTTCTTTTGTGGATCGGACCTTTACATTTAAAAGTATGTGCCTGAACTATACCTTAAAAACTTAAGTTAGCAGTATACACCTGTTTTCCCTGTACCAGCGAGTTGCACAAGCAGTGCACAGCAGCAATAAAATTGGTATTTTCGCCTTATTTCATGGCTCTGCATCTTTCTGTGCCCTTTTGCCTGAGAGTGCTGGAATCCAGACTGTATTCACAATTAGGGCTGGTCACCCTCTTCTCAGCACCAGTGCTGCACCATGAGTTTGCGGCAACAACTCTTGGGAGTTGTAACACATAGAATAATTTTCTGCAGACAGAGGAAAAAGCAATCTACGGTTTATGTAAATGAAAAAAAATCCACTTTTGAAATTTCAGAATTCTACAGACTTAGGCAAAATTTTTAGAAATGTGGCAGAATACCATTCTGTCAGAACTGAACAATTCCACACTGCACTAGTAAATAATCTAACCTTTGTGGTTCGATCTGTTTTTGGAACATTGGTTTTCGGTCTAACTTGGACTCCCTAACAAAAGAACAATATTTCATTTGAGACTTAGTCCTTACCGCAGCATACAATTTCCTGCAGCTCTTGCCTACATACTGTTCGTGGTCCAACAGCCACATATGTGTTTTCTTACAGCTGGAGGTGGCAGGGTTCTGTTAATTAGTGGATAATTTGTTGCTCATATCATACTTCACAGCCAGGACCACATTTCACTGTTTTAAACAAAGACAGAGAACACACACGTAGCAGAAACTGGATGCATGGCTAAGGGCACTTTGTTTATGGTAGCTGGACAGCTTCTGACACTGACACAAACCACTGCCTTATTCACTAGGCACCCCATAACACAGAGACTCCTGCCATGAGAAAGAATCACTGGACTGTAGCAGTACTGCAGAATGACTCTCTTGAGTTTTTCGGCAGGAGATTAAACAAGCTGACTTAACATCAACAATCCCTCATTTCATGATGAAGCAGTTCTGGGCGCTGGCAGTCTACCAGATACTGTAGTTAGCTAGCACAGCTCATGTGGAAACAAATTTCAGTTTCACGTACCAGACTTCTTGTCAACAGGGAAACTAGAAGCTCTGCTGCTGCTAGAAGTCTCTATTCCAGTCTCTGCATCAGAGTATTCCATTCCACTGCCCCTCTTCGGCAGACCAGTACCCCACAGAGCTCCCCCTGGGGTAGGACCCCATCGTTCCAGTGCCTGCAAGCAGGCATGAATCCCACACTTATATGGCCTGCAGCTGCCCAGGAGTTAGGACAATTAGCCAGGGGATCAGAGGTGCACAAGGATAGCAGGATGCACATTGGGGATGGAAGAAGGGCAGTGAGTCATCGGTCTGACCTGTGACCACTCTTTGTTTATGCAAAAATGACTGAAAAGCTGGTTATTTCTGAAGTATTAACAACCAGTTAGGGGGATGGGTGGCCCGAGGCACAGCTGAGGGCTACCTCCCTCCAGTCTGTCGTTTATCTAAGGAAATGACCGATTTCAAGGTTGTTATTGCAGTTATAAGTCTAATTGCAATAACAAAGTTCTTTTTCCCCCATTATTTAAGGCTTTAAGTAGAGTGGCGCGAGCTATGCGTGCCTCACAGTGTCAGCTGGCAGCTGGATCATTAATTTCTAAGACATTAATGCCAATCCAGTAGCCGATCAGGAGCCTATAGCTAGGCTCACATATAATTAATTAGACACAATTTCTATTTTCTTCTACCTCTGAGTGTGCATGCTGATGCCATGTGGTGCTGACATATCAAATGCAAGGAGGTCCTCACATTCTCCCCTCCCAAACATGCATGTAAGGTGGAGCTCAGCTGCACCACCAGTTGTGATCCCCCAGGGGCAGTACTGCAACAAGCAACACAAGTCTTCCTCCTTGGAAGAGGAGAGCATCTCGTGGCATGCTCAGTCCTCTCCAGCCCTCCAGTGAATCGGGCACAGTATGCTAACTGGGTCACTGGTGTTAATAGCAGCAGCACCCCAGCTGCACTGGTGGGCCAGCAGCAAGATTCTGTTTTTAATTTAGGGTCATCTGAACTCTGTAAGGTTTGAGCTGGTTGGAACAAGACATGTTGGGAAAGTCCATTCACTGCTATTCACAGATCATTCAAGTATCCATATCATTGTGGCTAGACCCAGATAACATGACACAGAAAAGAAGCACCCAGTAACTCTGCAAGCTTTTTTTTTCCAAATATTTTGTTTTTCTGTGTGGGAATTTAGTGCTTGTGAAAGGTGCAGGATTGACAGCACTGGAACCTAAAGTCCTCTGCTTATCCATGGGACAGGTACAGCACGGGTGATCACAGTGCAAGCTTAGCCAAACTGCGCCACCGATGTGCCTCAACCCTGCCATGGAGAGACCACCATAAGGTGAGGGGGGGGCTCAGATTCCATGCCATTCAATCTTTGGCCTCTCATGTGAGACTGCCGACAAGGGTGCCAATTAGTGCCAGTTTTTGTGATGTTGACACCTGTTCACTGAAACCGAACTGAGATCACCACAACTTATTTCACACTGGTTACTGAACAGCCCTCAGGTGCTAATGGCTTTTGCCCACTGTACTGACTTCTGCTGGATTTGAACCAGCGACCTAGAGAAAAAAGGCTCCTTAACCTGCTACCAGTTCACTGAGCCATCCAGTTCCCATGTAATTCAACAAACTTATCAGGATAAGGACCTGATGATCTGCAATGGACAAAATAGCCCAGGCCTAAAATTGCCATTACCCAGGGTACCTCAAAGATATGATGGGCATCTAAATATCTCTAGTAGGGGTTTCACAGTGGGTCAGAGATTTGTACTGGCTGAGGACTGTCCAGCCCACTCAAACAGTCCAGAACCTGACTGCAGGCAGTCTGAACTACTTTTTTGGGCAACATTTAGCATCCTAATCCCAGAAATTAATTAAGAATACTCCCTCTAGCCTCTCCTACTTCATAAACCATCCTGTCCACCTTAAGCCCCACTTAGCACTGCCCCTTCCCATAAAAATGAAGTCTTCGGGTGGTAGAAGAATGTGAGCCCCCATTCCTTGCCCCTTATTGTTTTTGTGAGGGGAAGGGTATTTCATATCAACATTGTGTTAGTGTTTAAAAAAAAGAGGTCCACTTCTGAGGGGGAAGTAAAGTTGTGTCCATTACCTTTGACTCAAATTAGCTGTTACACTGAGGTCCCATTACATTTGAGAGACAGTGTGCAGAACACACAGAACACCCCGCAGTCAAGTGGGAACCAAGGTAGGCACTTAGGCAGACACAGCAGTGCTTGGCACAGTTTGGGGGTGGGACTGATGAAAGAGTGTCAGGCCCAAAATCCCATACTGTAAATGTATTGTTTTATTTAAAGACAGTTAATAATTTGTGACATCCTGCGCCCCCCCCTAGTAGGGCTAGTAAAATGATGGCAGATGCTAGAACTGTCTACTTTATAATGTAAGCCAGAATGCAGTGCACACAAAAACATCTGAACCATATTTCAGTTGCTGTTGCAAAGCAAAAAACAATACGTTTATTATTGCAAATGCTTACAAAACTCACAGGGGCTTACAGTCATCCCGTTATCCCAACTCAGGGTGAGGCAAAGTACAGCGGTATTTTGCTGACTGTGAAGCCTTGTGAGCTTTGTCAGCATTTGTGCTGATAAGTGTATTTTTATGCTTTGTACCAGCAACTGAAGTGTGGTGCAGATTTTTGCATGCACTGTCATTCTGTGTGCTCTCTTGGTGGTTTTCCCTAATGCAGACTGTACTCCCTGGTCAGCAGCAAGTCCTTTTTTTTGCGTTTGTGAAAGTTATCAAATTTAGAACATTTTTTAAATAAATCCTAACAGCAAAAGAAGAGGCACACAAGGACTATACACACAAATTAAAGCATTTTGCATATTTGTTTTGTGAATTTTGACTGCAGTTCTACTTCAATTGTCTGTTAAATTAAAGGTGATTAACTTAAACAATGAGGCATGACAGGGTATGTGTTATTGTGTAATAACGTCACGCCTCGGGGGGGGGGTTGAAGCATGAAGTTCTAAGCCGAGTGTGTTCAGCCCCCAAGAAGTGACGTTATTACACAATGACACACACCCTGGAGTGCCTTACTGCTATTATACAATGGCGCCTTATATTTACAAATTGATAGATAAAAAAAAAAAGAATACATTGTTAACATTTTTCTTTCTTACTAATTTGTTAGTGTGGAAGAGAATTTAAACAAAAAGAAGTTCCTTTTTTGTTCTTCTGCAGCAGGTGACGCTGTTTACTGTTCTGCACATTTTTGGATTGTACGGTATATCTTTCTGAATTATAGCAGGTGACTTATGTGAAGAAGATTTGTTTAATTTGCGGATGCATTGAATATAATTCCACTTTCTGCAGTAATTAGATGCTATTCTTTGCCTGCTGTTTTACTGGCCTGTTTAGAGTGTGGAACCTTTTTTTTCCCCCGTTCTTTTTCTCGCTGGCCACCTAATCCTTGGCACCTTCCTGCACACCACTACCTTGCTCCATATCCCCACCAATACCGCCTGACTTACCACTCTAGGGTGGGACGATGCTCAGATCCAGATCGTCTCCGCCAGGAAAAGTGCCGGTAATGACCGGCATTGACTCCCTGGCTCCCCCCCCCGGTCGAGGCTCAGATGATGCATCGGCGCTGTAATTGGCCAGTGGGGAGATTGGTGCCATGAAGGCTGTGGTGCCAGGTGTGCATCATTCGTGGCGGCCAACACAATTTTCTGGACTGCCCCAGGGGTGGGGACGTGCAATGACATCCTGTGTCCACGCCGCCCCTCTTTAGACTAGGCGCCGGTGCTTGCATTTCCCTCAGTCTCCGCTAGGAGTCCTATGCACGCTGGACACACACCCAACCTTCCCCTGGAGAAGGAGAGCAGCCCTGGGGATGCTCAGTCCTTCTTTCCCCAGCTGGTCCTCCAGCTCCCTGGGTCCATTCCTGAACTCAGGTCGCCGGTGTGACAAGTGGAAATCCAACTGCTGTGCCAACGAGTCGGCCCAAACCTTTTTATTCAGGGACTGTTGTGTTCAGGCTACCTGCCCTGTTTCTGCTTCCCTCTCTGTTGCTGAGCACAGTACTGGTGTTTTGAAGTGCAGATCATTCACAACGCCACTCATGTGCCCTCCCTCACCCAACTGCTCATACAGAGGCACGGATCCGGTCAGGGCTGGCCTCAGCAGGGGTGCATTTATGCTGATTAAGTGTGGTGACCGCCACAGTTTGTGGACAGGATGACCCTGAGCTTTTCCAAGGCCAACATGGGTGCATAGGGCTCAAAATCTCTTTTGTGGATCGGACCTTTACATTTAACAGTATGTACCTGAACTATACCTTAAACACTTAAGTTAGCAGCATACACCTGTTTTACCTGTACCAGGGAGTTGCACAAGCAGTGCACAGCAGCAATAAAATTGGTATTTTCACCTTATTTTATGGCTCTGCATGTTTCTGTGCCCTTATGCCTGAGAGTGCTAGAATCCAGACTGTGTTCACATTTGGGGCTGGCCGCCCTCTTCTCAGCACCAGTGTTGCACCATGAGTTCGCGGCAGTGGAAAAAGCAAGCTACTATTTATGTAAATGAAAAAAAAAATCCACTTTTGAAATTTCAGAATTCGGCATAATTTTTAGAAATGTGGCAGAATACCATTTTGTCAGAACTGAACAATTCCAGGATGAGACCTGACTTTATCCCCTGATCTGATCAGTTCGGGATTCAATAGTGGCAGATCCATACATGTTCCATGGTACCCACCACACCAGACCCTACACTACAAGGCTTTTTGTATTTTCCCCCTTACTGGAAAGTTATATCGAGGTTTTTGAACTCCATTAAATCCTCCAGGGGACCCTCCCCCGATATAAGGGTACCGCAATAACAGTGTCTTTTATTTCCAATGTATTATTACCACATTTATTTAGTTGCTTTTTTTTTTGTTGATCGGGTAAGTGCACTAGACAAATCCTGCCTGTTTTCAGGCACGACCAAGGGGGAGGGGGATACAGATGAATGGTAACTGACCTTGAACCAGATTAAGCTGTTGGTGGTATTTTTTGTGAATGAGGGAAATTTGGCCTGGACACCGGGGAAATTCCCCTACTCTGACTGTAGGGGTGCTGCCACTATGGAGGAAGGTGTACTGGAGATTCATTCTGCTGGTGTACCTGTGGGTGAGAAGGTCTCCCAGCCCACAGGTTCAGCTCAGAAGACCACACTAGAGAACATGGAAGTATTGAATTCAGTGCATATAACTCACTCTGCTGCATCTCAGGTACAGGAACAAGTACGACATGGTCTTTTTGATTCTGATGACAGTTGGTTAGACAATAATCTGCTGCAAAATAAGGACTTGCACTGTGTTGTTACTAAAAGTGCAATACTGAATACCGTGATGCCTGACACTGTTAATGGACAGGACTTGGATATTTCTGATGAACTCTTCCAAGAAGCTGCAAAGCTAATCTTGAAGTAAAGAGCAGCCGGGAATGCTGCAGTTCAGGGTGGTATGTCTAACTCAAGCGATGTCATCACTCTACGCACATTCCAGACACCTGAGTCACCTCCAGTGAATGCTTCACAGTTTCAGCAGTGAAATCCCCTGACAGGAGCAATGAATTCAGCTTTGCCTTCTCAAACTGCGCCTTTAGTAAGTAAAACAAACAGTATTCCTGAACTATTACCTAGTGATATTGTTCCCTTGCTGGGGTTACGGAAAGGAAGGGAGGTAGATCTTACAGCACAGCCCGCTCGTGGATCCTCCCTGACGTCTTTGGAGTGCTCCCTGCTTGCTGCAGGTTGGAAGCGGGGCACTTCCGGGATTTGGATCCCAGATCCGGCCCATAACCCGATCCCAGGGGACTCTTCTCCTCCCAGAACAGTTGTGCCTGAGATTGATAATGCTGCAGCCGTTGCCCAGGTATTAGAACAGAAATGTGCTTCTGACAATCAGAAAAGATTGTCCCAGTCTGTTTCGAGCCCCAAACGAGTTACAGAGTCCTCTGTTTCAGAAAAAGAAGCAGTAATATCGATTCAGTGGGCTGAGTCAGTGGACATGGGGCAAGAGGCTCCCAGAACCACTCCAAATTTTCAAGCGTGCAAAACTGCTTGGGAGTCTTTTAGATAAAGACCCTTTATAGAGATCCCCATAGAGATGCAGTGCAGTTTGCCTGGAATAGGTGGCTCCTGATCGCTTATATATTGGTCACGCACCTATTGAAGGGGTCTTTTGGTGTTTTTCTCAACAAAAATCCATGCTTTGATTCTTGTCTCAGGTTCTGCACTATATGATATAAGTTTTTCCTTCCCCCACAGGGTCTTGCCTGATTTTTGGACCAAATATGATGCCTTCAAATACACAGAACTATGGTTACCATTTAAAGCAATACCACTGAGAAAACCTTCGATAAAAAATGTTACTGTTTTATTTCGTAATGAATCTGTTTCCATCCATGACATTGTTTATTGGTTGCAGAAATGCTGCGATGTGTTAGGGAGTCCTAGACCTATATTTGATGAGGAATGTCTTTGGAATTGGGGTGGGTTATACAGGTTCATTTAAGACACAATAACCTAGGCCCGGTACATCTTCCTAACAGTCTATTTTTGAGTAATGAGAGGGGTCATTGTTTTTACCCTGGCCAACCGAGAACTTGCTTTAGGTGCGGGGCATACACCCATTTGGGTCAGCTTGTGACAGAATCAAATATAATTTATGTTTAGCATTTGGTCGCCATAGCTCTGACTGCACTGAGGATTTACGCTGCAATTTGTGTGATGATGTTGGACATGCTTTTAGAGCCTGTCCTTGGGCTACTCACAATAGAAATGATTGTGTTAGCCAATATTTTATTTTGCAAGAAGCTCAGAAAAAAGAAATACAGAGAAAGAAACAGAAAACTAGTCAGGCCCCTCCAGAGTATACAAATCCTCCCTCTCCACCGCCACCCCTCTTCGGGCCCTCCCAACGCTGATGCTCAAAATTTGACTGTAGAAGTAATTCCTACCCCCCCCCCATACCTCTTCAGATTACTGACCCTGTACTTTCTTCTGCAGTTTCTAAATCACCTCTTGAGGCCAAGGACATGGAAGTCCAAATGCCACCCCCATGGCTAAGAGCAGTGCAAAAAAAAGAGGTATGAAGCAAACAAGGCCCATGTCTAAGGTTGCAAAACCAAGCATCTCAGGGATGAAGGCATTGTTTTATCAAATAAGTTTGATGTTCTTAGACCCTCTATGGTAGATTCTGAACAAGAAGGGGACTCTGAGGCTTCTTCCCTCACTCCTTTCTCCTCTGAATCAGAGGGGGAACGAACTGAGGAGGGAGTTGAAGGGGACCAGACTCCCAGGATTCATATTAGAATTCATAGAAGTTCTAGATTAAGGAAGCCACCTTAAAGTATCTTGCATCCTGTACCATTAGCCTTTCCCTGTTTAGGGGTAGCGACCATTAATGTGAATAGCATTCGGAATGCTAAACGTAGGTTGATGACACTGTCTGTTTTGAAAGATTTGAACTGTGACATATGTTTATTACAGGATACTAAGCTAAATACACTTTCTTTAGTTCATTCAGCCCAACAGTTGCGGTGTTGGGGCCCCTCCTTTTTTCATTTGGCATAGGGGTTTGTGAGGGAGTGGGTATATTATTTAAAGGAGATGGGTTTAGGGTGTCATGTTTAATAGACATATCAGAGGGTAGAGCCCTCCTCATAGATTTTACTTTTAAGGGATTTGGGTGGAGACTGATTAATATCTATGCCCCTCTTACAAAAAGGGAATGTATTGATCTATATCAGAAGGTCAGCCCTTATTTATATTCAACAAAAAAAGTGGTATGGGGGGGATTTTAACTGTGTACTGAACAGACATGATAGGGGAGCAACTACAACTAAAATATTTTGTGATTCCAACTATCTTACTAAACTTATTCACCAGAGTAGTTTGCAATATTCTTTTAGATGTGTACATAAAACTGGGGGTCATACTTACTATAGAGGTGCACTTTCTACAAGAATTGATTTTATATTTACAAAAAAAAATATTAGTATCTCAAAGGCAGCCATTATTCCTTTAGAGACTTCAGACCACGCAGTCCTTCAGATTGTACTGGGAGGTGACAGTGGGCCAAGATACAGTGGGGATACTGGAAACTAAACACCACACTCTTGAAGGAACAGAAAGTAAAACACAAGATTATTGAATATCTTAAAGCATGAATGTCAGTTGCATATTTAGTGGGTAACCTCAGTACATGGTGGGAGGAAACAAAAAGAGGTTTAAAAATAATATTTCAGACATATTCTTCTAAGAGTAGGTTGATTCAGTATAAAGACTATCTTAAACTCCGGTTTCAACTTAATAAGCTCTATTCTATTATCAATATTCAACATATTGGGTTGACACCACAGATCCTTAATCTAAAAAAGAGATGTCATTACAATATTCTAGAGCTACAGCTAAGCTAAATGAGCATAGGATTTTCTCACCGGGGAAAACTGGGTTTGGTGAGACATTTCAAGTCTGCTCACACAGGGCCTCTGAGAGACTTTTGAACTCTGTTAGGTTGTGGGATGGGACTAGTGTATCGAATGGGCCAGCAATACTACAGGCTGTCACACAATATTTATCAGAAATGTATAGAACGACCTCAATCGATGTTTCTCAAGTAATAACATTTTTGTCAGCTGTTCAGGTTTCAAAAATACCCAGTGACCTTTTAAGGAATCTTACTATACCTGTTTCTAAGGCCGAGATCCGAGATGTCATTAAACATTTGAAAAAATCCACAGCCCCAGGCACTGATGGCCTTTCTTCAGAATTTTATGTAGAATTTACTGAAATATTGCAGACTATATTAATGACAGTGTTTAATACAGTTTTGGATACACTGCAGGTTGATATGCATTTTTGTGTAGCAATACAGATCTTAATTCATAAGAAAGGTGATAGAACAATTCTGGACAATTGGAGGTCTCTGAGTCTGTTAAATACAGACTATAAAATTTTATTGAAAATTTTACATAATCGCCTACTTAGTATTGCGTCACTACTCATTACATCAACTCAAACATGTTCAGTTTTGGGATGCTCGATCATGCACAATTTACTATTATTTTGGGAGATCATAGAAAGGGGTATAAATGGTCAATCTCAGGGATTTGTTATGTCCCTGGATCAGGAAACAGCTTTTGACCGAGTACCACATCATTACATTTCCTCAATATTAACACATTATGGGATTCCTGCTAGTTCTGTGAACTGGATCTCGTTGCTGTATAAGAATGCTAAGGCAATGCCCTTTGTCAATGGACATCTGAGTACTTATATTGATATATCAAGGGGGGTAAGACAGGGATGTCCGCTCAGTCCTTTACTCTGTGTACTATGTCTGGACCCACTGCTTTGTCTCATTCAACAGGACTCACGTATTACTGGGATCCCTACACCAGGGGGTGACATGGAAATTAAGGTGACTGCCTATGCAGATGATCTATGTGTTCTTGCAGCCGATTATACTTCAGGCATTCACGTTCCTCATTGTACTGAAGTATTTTCTAGATTATCTGGAGCCAGTTTGAATATTGAAAAAAGTATTATTTATCCATTAAATAATTTAAGTATTTCTCCTATGTCTTGGAAAGGTATTCAGGTGTCTTCTGACCCCTTTTGGTATTTAGGAATTTGGTTTGGACAGGAGGATAATAGTGTATACAACTGGACAAAGAAATTAGAATTTACAAAAACAAAGGTGGAAGTATGGAAAAAATGGAACCAGACAAAAAAGAAAAAAGTGGTGGTAATTAAAACCTTTTTTCTCCCAGTGTTCATTTTTCTTAGTTCTGTTTATCCTTTATCTAAATCTTTGGAAACTTCACTATTGGGACTTGTATTTCAGATATTATGGGGAAGCCGCTTGAACCCCATTAAACGAGAAATAATATATTTACCGGTAGCAGAAGGAGGTTTAAATTTGATTAATCCAGTACTTTTTTCTATTGTAATTTTGTTCATGTTAATTTCGTTGATTTGACAAAACTGAGTTTAGCTGTATGGTCAATATTTGCTAGTGAATGATTAAGGCCTCGTTACAATGTATGGGAAGAACAAGGTGTATTGAAAGCACAGGTTAAAACAAGCTGTGTTTTTTTCAGACCTGCACTTAGTAAATTAAAAACCTGGAAGATACAATTTAATACAATGTCTAAATTCACCACTAAAACACTTTATTCCACAATCCATAATTCTATAAATCCACCATTTTTCTCCTTTATGCAGATAGAACCTAGTTATACTAATCTTATATTGGATTCCCTGAAGGACTCCTATATTCCACCAAGAATATGGGATATTTGTTGGTTAAGTGCACATGGCCATCTATTTGTGAAAGGTAATGCAAAACATAAAAGAATGGAGGAACGGATGTGCCCCAGGATATCTTGTATTGCACAGGAGGAATCAATGTTTCATTTTTTTATTGAATGTCCATATGTTAAAGCTGTTTGGCGTATAATAGCTACTAGGTGGAACAATAGATGCTGGAAAGATATCTCATATGTAGAAATAGTTGATGGATTTAGTTTTCAAAACTTGGGTATTCATAAGGGAACAATACGAATCATTCTTGCTTTTATAAAGTTTGTTTTATGGCAGACAAGATGTAAGTTTGTCCTACAGCAACTATATCAAGAACCCAAACAAACTGTTATTATTGTGGAAAATGAACTCCTGAAACAATGTATTTTTGAAAAACAATATATGTCCTCAGATTGTTGGGTCCTACGTTGGAAAGAGGTACCATTCCTTAAGAACAAAATAGGATAGTTTTACTAGTTTTTTTTTTTGTTTGTGGTATTTCTTGTTTCTGTTTTCTAAGAACCTTGTTTCTTTGGAATGTAATGTACAGTTTTGCCTAAATAAAAATTTCCCCTACTCTTTTCGATAAGTGCCATGGGATCTTTAACATCCACCTGAACTACCACCAATCCAGGCAGATGGGACCTCGGTTTAACGTCTCATCCAAAAGATGGCACTTCAGAAGTGCAGCATCCCTCTCATGCTGTACTACAGTGTCAGTACTGGGATATTAACCCAAGTGCCAGATGTGGGAACTGAACCCAGAGCCCTCTGATCTCCCGGCCCCAGAGGCGATTGTGCTACCTACTGAGCCACTGACACTGCTAAACAGGATAGCTTTTCCCTTAACCTGCCTTAAAACAAACCAAATGAATTTCAGTGTATGAATCAAGTGATACCTGTATCTTTGTACCTCTCCTTTGTTGTGTTGTACCTCTGTATGTTGTGCTAAAACTTTATGAATAAAGAAAGTTAAAAAAAAAAGAACTGAACAATTCCTCACTGCACTAGTAAATAATCTAACCTTTGTGGTTCGATCTGTTTTTGGAACATTGGTTTTAGGTCTAACTTGGACCCCATAACAAAAGAACAACATTTCATTTGAGATTTAGTCCTTACTGCAGCATACAATTTCCTGCAGCTCTTGCCTACATACTGTTTGTGGTCCAACATCCATATATGTGTTTTCTTACAGCTGGAGGTGGCAGGGTTCTGTTAATTAATGGATAATTTGTTGCTCATATCACACTTCACAGCCAGGACCACATTTCACTTTTTTAAACAAAGACAGAGAACACACACGTAGCAGAAACTGGATGCATGGCTAGGGGCACCTTGTTCATGGTAGCTGGACAGCTTCTGACACTGACACAAACCACTGCCTTATTCACTAGGCACCCCATAACACAGAGACTCCTGCCGTGAGAAAGAATCACTGGACTGTACTAGTACTGCAGAATGACTCTCTTGAGTTTTTCAGCAGGAGATTAAACAAGCTGACTTAACATCAACAATCCCTCATTTCATGATGAAACAGTTCTGAGCACTGGCAGCCTGCCAGAGTACTGTAGGTAGCTAGCACAGCGCATGTGGAAACAAATCTGTTTCACATACCGGACTTCTTGTCAACGGGGAAACTAGAAGCTCTGCTGCTGCTAGAAGTCTCTATTCCAGCCTCTGCATCAGTGTATTCCATTCCACTGCCCCTCTTCAGCAGACCAGTTCCCCACAGAGCTCCTCCTGGGGTAGGACCCCATCGTTCCAGTGCCTGCAAGCAGGCATGAATCCCACATTTATATGGCCTGCAGCTGCCCAGGAGTTAGGGCAATTAGCCATGGGATCAGAGGTGCACAAGGATAGCAGGACTGGGCAAGGAAGAAGGGCAGTGGGTCATCTGTCTGACCTGTAGCCACTCCTTGTTTATGCAATAACGACTGAGAAGCTGGTCATTTCTGAGGGCTTAACAACCAGTTGTGGGGGATGGGTCGCCTGAGGCACAGCTGAGGGCTACCTCCCTCCAGTCTGTCCTTTATCCAAGGAAATGACTGGCTTCAAGGTTGTTATTGCAATTATAAGTCTAATTGCAATAGCAAAGTTATTTTTCCCCCATTATTTAAGGTTTTAAGTAGAGTGGCGTGATCCATGCGTGCCTCACGGTGTCAGCTGGCAGCTGGATCGGTCATTTCTAAGATGTTAATGATGATCCAGTAGCCAATCAGGAGCCTATAGCTAGGCTCATGTGTAATTAATTAGACATCATTTACATTTTCTTCCACCTCTGAGTATGCAGGCTGATGCCACAAGGTGCTGACATACCAAATGCACTGAGGTCCTCACATTCCCCCAAACATGCATGTAAGGTAGAGCTCAGCTGCACCACCAGTTGTGATCACCCAAGAGGTAGTATTGCAATAAGCAGCACAAGCCTTCCTCCTTGGAGGAGGAGAGCATCTCGTGGCATGCTCAGTACTCTTCTGCCAGCCCTCCAGTGAATCGGGCACAGTATGCTAACCGGGTCACTGGTATTAAAAGCAGCAGGACCCTAGCTGCACTAGTGGGCCAGCAGCAAGATTCTGTTTTTAATTTAGGGTCATCTGAACTCTGTAAGGTTTGAGCTGGTAGGAACAAGACATGTTGGGAAAGTCTATTCACTGCTATTCACAGATCATTCAAGTATCCATATCAGTGTGGCTAGACCCAGATAACATGACACAGAAAAAAAGCACCCAGTAACTCTGCAAGCTTTTTTTTCCAAATATTTTGTTTTTCTGTGTGAGAATGTAGTGCTTGTGAAAGATGCTGGGTTGACAGCACTGGAACCTAAAGTCCTCTGCTTATCCATATGACAGGTACAGCATGGCTGATCACAGTGCAAGCTTCCCCACACTGCGCCACCGATGTGCCTCAACCCTGCCATGGAGAGACCACCATGAAGGTGAGGGGGGCTCAGATTCCATGCCGATTAAATATTTGGCCTCTCATGTGAGACTGCCAACAAGGGTGCCAATTAGTGCCAGTTTTTGTGATGTTGACACCTGCTCACTGAAACTGAACTGAGATCACCACAACTTATTTCACATTGGCTACTGAACAGCCCTCAGGTGCTAATGGCTTTTGCCCATGTACTGACCTCTGCTGGATTTGAACCAGCGACCTAGAGACAAAAGACTCCTTAAGCTGCTACCAGTTCACTGAACCATCCAGTTCCCATGTAATTCAACAAACTTATCAGGATAAGGACCTGATGATCTGCAATGGACAAAATAGCCCTGGCCTAAAACTGCCATTGCCCAGGGTACCTCAAAGATATGATGGGCATCTAAATATCTCTAGTAGGGGCTTCACAGCGGGTCAGAGATTCGAACTGACCGAAGACTGTCCAGCCCAATCAAACAGTCCAGAACCTGACTGCAGCCAGTCTGAACTACTTTTTTGGCATAATTTAGCATCCTAACCCCAGAAATTAAGAAAGAATACTCCCTCTAGCCTCCCCTACTTCATAAACCATCCTGTCCACCTTAAACCCCACTTAGCACTATCCCTTTCCCATAACAAATGAAGTCTTCGGGTGGTTGGGTAATGTGAGCCCCCATTCCTTGCCCTCTATTGTTTCTGTGAGGGGAAGGGTATTTCATATCAACATTGTGTTAGTGTATTTAAAAGAAGGAGTCCACTTTTGAGGGGGAAGCAAAGTTGTGTCCGTTACCTTTGACTCCAATTAGCTGTTACACCGAGGTCCCATTACATTCGAGAGACAGTGCACAGAACACACAGAACACCCCGCAGTCAAGTGGGAACCAAGGTAGGCACTTAGGCAGACACAGCAGTGCTTAGCACAGTTTGGGGGTGGGACTGATTAAAGAGTGTCAGGCCCAAAATCCCATATTGTATATGTATTGTTTTATTTAAAGACAGTTAATAATTTGTGACATCCTGCACCCCCCCCGTAGGGTAGTAAAATGATGGCAGATGCTAGAACTGTCTACTTTATTATGTAAGCCAGAATGCAGTGCACGCAAAAACATCTGGACCATATTTCAGTTGCTGGTGCAAAGCAAAAAAACAGTACATTTATTATTGCAAATGCTTACAAAACTCACAAGGGCTTACAGTCATCCTGTTATCCCAACTCAGGCTGAGGCAAAGTACAGCGGTATTTTGCTGACTGTGAAGCCTTGTGAGCTTCATCAGCATTTGTACTGATAAATGTATTTTTACACTTTGTACCAGCAACTGAAGTGTGGTGCGGATTTTTGCATGCACTGTCATTCTGTGTGCTCTCTTGGTGGTTTTCCCTGATGCAGACTGCACTTCCTGGTCAGCAGCAAGTCTATTTTTTGTGTTTGTGCAAGTTAGCAAATTTAGAAAATTTTTGAAATTAATCCTAGCAGCAAAAGAAGAGGCACACAAGGACTATACACACAAATCAAAGCATTTTGCATATTTGTTTTGTGAATTTTGACTGTAGTTCTCCTTTAATGGTCTGTTAATCAAGAGTGATTAACTTAAACAATAAGGCATGACAGGGTATGTGTTATTGTGTAATAACGTCACACCTTGGGGGGGCGGGTTGAAGCATGAAGTCGCAAGCCGAGTGTGTTCGACCCCCAAGAAGTGACGTTATTACACAATGACACACACCCTGGAGTACCTTACTGCTGTTATACAATGGCTCCTTACATTTACAAATTGAAAAATAAAAAGAATACATTGTCAACATTTTTTTTTTGTTACTAATTTGTTAGTGTGGAAGAGTATTTAAACAAAAAAGAAGTTAATTTTCATTCTTCTGCAGCAGGTGGAGCTGTTTACTGTGTGCAGCTCTGTATTTGTCTTTGCCCTTCCCCCTCCCACGCTGTCAGCCGTTGTTGGATTCTGTTTCAGTGTTTTGTTGGCCCCAAGTGACAAAGTTTAATTTTTATATTAAAAAGAATTTGAAAAGCCCTGAACGAGTGAAGAAAAAGAAAGACGGGGATCAGTACGTCGCTCACGTCAAAGACATTTAGTGAAAGTGAGAGTGAGAGTGGAGCAGGTTTGCTCTTCTGTTTCTCCACTCCACTTCACAACTGCATCACGGGCTTTATCATATTTCATATGGCAGCAGTATTTTCATTAAATAAATCAAGAGTGTACAAAGGTAGCTTAAGAATGACAGTTGTGTGTGTATCAGTGGGTGTAGACAGGGCGACCGAGCGGTATCCTGGTGGTATTGGACATGAAGAGACACGTGCTGTGGTTTTCACTAACCACTCCGTCACTGACGAGGAAGGGCATCATAAGATGCCATTTGCAGAACCAGTGTGAAAAGAGGTGGTGTTTTTTTAAACTCTGTTACCTAAGGACAGCTTTTTGTTAAACAGGGGTGTTTTGTGCAGAGGTGGACAACGATTAGAGGTGAGCAGGGACTATGCTAGGAGTGAAGACGTTCGTGGTGACGGTTTCATTTCTGATTCCTTTTTTTTTTGTTTTTATAATGTGAAAACATCTTGATGGCAATAAAGAGATAGGACTTTGGTGTGGGCTTTAGGTTTACAATTTTGGTGTTGCTTTCAATACATTTGTGAGCTGTGGGAGGGAGGAATTTCAGTGCAAAAATGTGGACAACTTGTATATGGCCTTTGGAGTGATTTATTTAACATTTAATGCAGTCTTGTCAGTGTTGGGACTAGATCTGTGATGTTGTGCTGGGATAATCAAAACTGCAGCATAATTGCAGTCCCTCTCCCCAAGTTTCTGTGCAAGACTGCAAGACATCTTTTGTCTACAGACTGCATCAAACTTGAAGCCGCAATCCACTGAGCAGCACAAGTGACACTTTCAAACTTGACTGTATGACATCCTGCTCCGGATATTCAACAATTGCACCCCCCCCCCGGAGTTAGCTCACATATCTGCTGTGCTTGCACAGATATTAAAGGACATGGTTGAACTGAAAGCAAGAACTGCACAGACTAACTGCCACCTTGCGGCTCTTGGGGGCAGAGTCACCGCAGCTGAACAGTGCATTCAGCCCACAGAGGAAGCCTGCGACAACAATCTGGCATGGCTGAGGACCCACAATCACCACATTAATTATCTCCTCATAAAGATTAATTACATGGTAAAGAGTCCAACAAAATAATGTCAGATTTGTGGGGTTCTCTGAAGGGACTGAGGGCTCTGATGTAATTGCATTCTTACAAAACACTATACCAGCACTGCTAAATGCTTCCTCACTGCCCAACTGAACTTGAAAGGGCACACCACTTCCTGGCATCCAAGCCTTGGCCAGGGGAGCAGCTAAGGACATACTGTATAAGTTCCTCACATACGGTGTTAAAGAGAATGCCCTGCACCTCCCCGGGGAACAAGGTCCCTTAAAATGGCAAAATGAAACAGAACCATGCATCAATAGTAACGGTGGTGGTGGTGATAGGGGTGTGTATGCAGAACCCAGGGTGGCTAAGCCCTGCAACCAAACTGTAGAAAGGCAAAAATGGTACTGCATTCCTTGAGTGGCAAATAAAAGTCAGCAGGAACCAAAACCTCCAATAAGGATGCTTTTATTATACAAACACAGTGCAAATTATACAAACACGCTCCAACATAGATCAGTCACCTGGGGGATGCAGTCCCCTAAAATGGGAAGGCCATGTAATTCAAGTGTTTCAGGACTTCTTGGCTTAACTTTCTAAGAAACGCAACGCTTTCACTATGGTATGCCATAAACTTGCACACCTAAATGTTCAATACTCCCTACACTACCCAGCCCTGCTAAGAGTACAGATAAATGGAGCCTGGTATTTGTTCCAGACACCTGCTGAAGTGGAACAGTTTACTGCTCATCACCAGCCTGAATAAACTATTGAAGGAACCAGTCTCACTGTGCCATTGAATAGAGCACATTAACCCATAGACACCTCTGGTAGCCAGGCTGGCTATGATCCCAGCGGACAGGAAAGGAATCAAGGCACTAGATCCCAAGAACGCAAGGAAACAAAACCTCAAATGCTCCTGCCACAGTTACATCAATACAAGAGCCGCAGGTGCAGTCCACCGTTCTCCACCTCCATGAGCAGCTCCCCTCCCACCCCCTGCTGAAGAGGCAGACAGGTTTTCTACCCTTTGATCTTTATCCCCTCCTGGTGATCCTCCACCGATGCCAAGTTTACTGACAGGACAATGGCCTCTACATGCAAATCTCCCGATATCCCCTCTACCAGCTGCTGACTCTCCATCCTGGGCTGCTGCTGCTGCTGCAAATGGAGAGACGACCCCTCAACTCTCCATGCCAACCAGTAAGACTGATCCACGACCTCAGCTGCCCCTGCACACCTGAACTGGCTGAACTGCAGAATGCAGTAAGTGCTTAGTTCATTTGTGGCTGTTGAGCCTTGGCTGCACCTGGTTCTCCAATACTTCCCAATGCAGCCAACCATGTAGACTGCGGCAGATTGGTATACCAGCCACTTGTACTCAAAACCACTATTATCTATTGAGCAGTGGACTAACATATACTGGACTGAGCAGTACAATGGAGGTTCCAACTTCACCAGTCCTAATTGCCAGGAAACCTTTAAGTGCCATGAACTATCACTTCTCCTATGGCCAGTCATAGATCATGACTTCCTTTGGACCCTCACTATAAGACTGATAAGTTCTTATTTGGTTCCAAATGGAAAGCACTAAGCTCAGCATGCAACTGAACTCGTTACTTACCAGGAAAGCTGAATTAACTATTTTAAGACAAGACACTGATACTGAGACAGTGGAGAGAAAGTGAATGAATTATTATCATATAGGCTCAGAAAGAAGCAAGCCGAAAGGCATATAACAGTTCTCTGTGACACTACAGGAAGCCCTAAAACCACACAGAGATTAACCAACTAATTCACACCTTTTGCCATAACCTCTATAAATCGAAAGGGGCCTTAGACCAAGCAGCATTTGTTCATTTCTTCTCTCCGATTCCCCACCTTGAATGAAAATCAGAAGCTGACTCTTGAAGCACCCATCAGTGTTGCAGAGATTAAGCTCTCTTCTCTCTCTCTCCATAAAGCACCTTGTTGAGATGGTTTTCCATAGATACCAATTACTGAGTGACATTGTCAGCCATCCCCTCCATAATATGATGCTCAAAGTATGAAAGCAATCAATCTTTCCTAATACCCTCCTCGAAACAACCATTACGGCCCTGCCCAAAGAAGGAAAGGATTTAACACACTCCTCCAGCTATAGGCCAATATCCCTTCTCAACACAGATGTAAAAATATTTGTTAAAGTACAGTATTAGCTATGAAATTGGAAGCCATTCTTGAAATCCTGGTACACCCTTTACAGGTGGGTTTTATTAAAGGAAGAGTAAACTCTGACTACTTTCAAGCCTTAATCTGTATCATGCAGGTAGCGAGCTCTATCCCCACTCCAGCCGCAGCAATTGTGATTAAGTATGAGAAGGCATTTGACTCAGTGGAGTGGGGATATCTTCATGCTGTTCTCAAGCACATGGGATTTGGCCATGGCATTAAGCAATGGATTGATACCCTGTATAATCAATCAATGGCTAAAATACTTATGAACTCACCACTGTCTTCCACCTTCCAGTTAGAATGAAGCACCCATCAAGGCTGCCCTCTGCTCCTCTGCCCCCCCATTTGTTTTGGCCATAAAGCCCTTAATGGTGGCACTCCACTGACATCCTCTCTTTCACAGAGTGGCTCACCTCAATCCATTCCTTGGCCATTATGGCTAAGATGTCTCACTACACGCATAACACATTGCCGAGCAATGCAAAGGTGTGGTACTTTACACTCTGCCGGAGGACAAAGACCTTATATGATCCCCCTAAAATAGGTAGTATGGAAAAAGGACTCCTCCCACCTTTTTAACTCTTTCCTTGACTACCTGAGCTTTGTCTCACCCAGATATCAGACTTCTCTCTCCCTGCAAGTTAATGGGGAGTTTTGGAACAATTTCCAGCCTTATTCTGGCACTACCCAACCTTATAGTGACTACAAGTGTGTGAGACTCTGCTCTGCACACCAGTTAGCTGTTACAATAAACCTTGTGCTGTGTGTTTTGTGTAGTTCTGGAGCCCCACTAATTAAACCAGGAAGAGGGACAATTCTGTCCAAAACTGTGCAGCCTTTGAGAGCTGTCTGTTTGCCTTGCATTATACGTGTTTTAACCACTTCGGTGGTACTTTATTTTAGAATTACTTAATTCTGGGCATGTTTGGAGTGTGAGCTCCATGACCCTTGCATCACTTCCAGGTTGGGCTACTATTTAAACTAGCCCTGCAGTGAGAAGAGTGAGCTCGAGCAGGGCAAGCGTGTGTCGTGTGCACGTGTCTGCATGAGTTATGCGTGTTCGGCATGTTAGGTAAGTTGTAAGAGCCCATAACATTCGTAGCAACCTTGAATATTAGGAACACTGGTAAATAGTATCCCTGAGTTGCTAGAGTTTTGCATTCTATCTCCGGGGTGTATTTTATACAGCAAATGTGACTAATGTATATGAAACATTGAGCTATCTATATTGTTTGAGACCTGTTCTGTGGCAGAAACAGGCAAAGGGTTTGTAGTACTGTTGTGAGCTATTCTAGCAAACTATTACCTGCTGTTCACTACCTATTTGTTCTTTATTTAAATCCCATCTGGGTTTCCTAAAACCAACAACTGAGCCTGATAGTAGAGGCAAATATACTATTATACCTTTTTAAAGGCTTTTGTGTTCCTGCCTCACTGCGTGACTCCTGAAACTACATCTGGGTCACGGGTTGCTACATATTAGACCTGCAGACTATTTAGTATAATGACGAGGAGAGGAGGAAGAAAAGGACTCTATTAACCCTTAAAGTAATAAATAGCAGAAGAACTACAAAGATACTGCTGGTGTAACTTATACCTGACAATTTTTAGGTACAGTGCATTGTATTGGAAAAACAGATTACTTAAATAACAAACATAAGTAATGAAGGGTAGAATTACAACCACTGAAAGTAAAATTGGCTTGAAGTGTGAATTATGCTTAATGTATAAGATAGACCCTGAACCTATATGTGATGAGCAATACATATGCATAAAATGTAAAGAGAATACAGAACTAACAGCAATGGTGAACGAGTTCAATTTAAGATTGCTTGAATTAGAAAAAAGCCAAAAAGAAACGGCAAATAGATTTAAAGAGCATACAACCGATTATGTTAGTGAACCAGTTATTTCTACTTCACCGACTCCAAACCATAAGGAAAAAAAGGTACACAGGTAACACAAAAACCTTCTAATAGAAAAAGATCTAGAGATGAAGAAATAGCTAATAATACAGAGGATGCTTGGTTCCTGGTACAGAGTTCTAAGGTTACTAAAAGGAGGAAGGGGAAGAATGCTGATGCCTTTAACATCTCTCTCCATAATACTTTTGATCCCTTAGTTCATCATGACATATTCGGTACTAGTACCAATGATATGCAATGCGAACAAACTACTATAAAACATTTAGGGCAAAGTCAAACAGAAATAAGCTCCACTTCACCCTTGGTTATCCTTGAACCAGAAATAGATACTACTAAACAAACAGATGATATAAATATCCAATTGGATAGTGATGAGGCTTAAAGGGTTATGGAAAATACGGATTTAGGAAGTAAGCCTTTATTATGTAAAAAGCAAATATTTGTCTTGGGTGACTCACTAGTAAAAGGATAAGACAGAACAATATGTGATGAAGATAAAGCAACAAGAACTTTATCATGCTTCAGAGGGGTGAAGGAATCTGATATTAATAGAATGACAAATGAAATAGTAAAACAGGATGCACATAAATCTTTAGTCAAAATTCATACTGGAGCCAATAATATATTTTCTCAAGCAGAACATCAAATTAACAAGAATTTGTGGATATGATGAATAAATTAATGGAATTGGGTTGTGACTTCACTTTTTCAGAAATGTTGCCAATACCTAGGACAAGCCAAGAACATGTAATAAAATTAAAAGGGTAAATAATTGGCTAAGATTCTGGAGCCTGAGACAAAAGGTTGGATATATAATGCATTGGGAAGAATTCAATGATAATCATGAATATTTTTGTAGGGGTGGGTTGCATCTTACCAATAAGGGTAAACAAAGGTTAGGTATGCACCTGAGAACACACATCACTAATTATTTAAACTGAAGACATGGGGTGGAAGGGTTTATACAAGTGATAAAATAACTACTGGTACAAAAAGTGTATATGTCAAACAAATTAGGACAAGAAAAAATGAATAGAAACAAAGATCACCAAAATAAATAAATAAATATACTATTACTTAATCCCAGGAGCTTACTTAATAAAATGGATGAACTGAGATATACACTGAAAAATAAACACATAGATGTGTGTGCAATATGTGAAACGTGGTATACAAGTAATGACTGGGGCACCGATATCCGGGGATACACTAAATTTATTAAAAGTAGAAAATACAAAAAAGTTGGAGGCATTGCATTATATGTGTTAGAAAGCATAAAAACTAAAATCAGACAACCAAAGGATGATGATACAGAAGTTCTGTGGGTTGATCTTTATACAAATAATAAAATACTAACCTTGGGGTTAGGTTATAGATCCCCCAGTTTGGATTTACAAGGAAACAGAAAGTATGGAAATATCTAATGATTATATCCTTATGGGGGACTTTAATCTTCCCAACATTAAGTGGACCTCGCTTGAGGCTACTGGAAATATTGAGAGTGGGTTCCTGGAATTCACACTTCAACAAAGTCTTGAACAAATAGTTTAGAAACCGACTAGGGAAAATTATATATTGGATTTAATTTTGACCAATATTAAAAACTTTGAGACAGAACCGGAAGTATTACCTCCACTTGTGGATAATGATCACAACATGATACAGTTTAAGGTAAATAAACTTGTAAAAGGTAATAATAATGGAATAACAAAAATCCTAGAATATAATAAAGCTGACTATGATAGTATTAAATATTACCTAAATAATTGGAATTGGGCTCGAGAATTAGATATGTGCCTAAATCTTCAGGAACAATGGGATATAATCAATACCAGGATACCATATTGTATAAAAACATGGGTACCCTTAAGAACTAAATATAATAATAGAAGAAAAAGAATTCCTTTATGGTGGACGAAGGAAATAAAAAAAATTATAAACAAAAAGCATAGGGTGTACAGAAAATTTAAGAAATCCCCGAATATAAATCACTTGATATTATATAAAAAGTTGATACAAAAAACTAAAAATCTGACAAGGACAAAGAAACAGGAGCTTGAGGTTCGGTTAGCAGCAGACTCCAAACATAATAGAAAAGTTTTTTTTTAATTATATAGGATCCCTAAAGGGTAACCAGAGCAGCATAGGACTGTTAAAATAAACAATACAATAGTCAGTGAAGAAAATGACATGGTTAATGAATTAAACACATACTGGTTAAATAAAGTGATTGATTGATTGATTTATGAATGTGTTTCTTCCCAAGGAGTACATTGATATAGAAAAAATGAATACTAAAGAAATAGTGAAATTAGTAACTATAAAAGAAGTGAAGGATATAATTACAAACTTAAAAAATGACTCAGCACCAGTCCCTGAGGGTATAGCCCCAAAATTTCTAAAAAAAAAATGGTTAATGAATTGTCTGGCCCACTGACAGTATTATATAACACATCCCTAAAAAATGGAAGTACTATAAAGGATTGGAGAAGTGCAAATGTGGTGCCTATACACAAAGGAGGATGCAAACAGTATGTAGGAAACTATAGGCCTGTTAGCCTTACCTCTGTGATTGGCAAGATGATGGAGAGAATAATTCAAACTAGAATAAAAGAACATATATGTAACACTGTTAATCATGATATATCCCAGCACGGTTTTACTCCAGGCAGATCTTGTCTAACAAATTTGATTGGATTTTTTGAACCAGTTAGTGAAGCCCTTGATGTGGGAATGCCTGTGGATGTCATTTTCCTGGACTATGCCAAGGCATTTGATACAGTGTCACATATAATCTTATTGGAACACCTGCTTAAAATAAAATTGAGTAAACACATTATTAATTGGATATCCTCGTGGTTAAATGGTAGGGAGCAACAGGTTGTATTAAGAGGGCATGAATCATATTGGGGCCAAGTGACAAGCGATGGGCCGCAGGGCTCTGTGTTGGGTCCCTTGCTATTTAACATTCTCATGTCAACAATGCAAACCACTGATCGTGTCTGGATTAAATAAATAAATAAGCAGACGATTGCAAAATCGGCTGCATAGTTAATAACCAAGAATCAGTTGACAGGTTCCAGGATTGTATAAATAATATAGGCATATGGGCCAGGGAGAATAAAATGACATTTAATGAGTCCAAGTGCAAGGTAATGCACTTTGGAAAGAACAATAAGAGGGCTAATTATGCTCTGAATGATATTATACTTCAAACAACAACGGAAGAAAGAGATCTGGGAGTAACCATTAATAATGATCTAAAATTTGACATATATACAAAAAAAAATTGTCAAGAAATGTTATTCTATATTGGGATGTATACACCGACACATTAAAAGTAAAAAAAGGTCAGGTCCTGATGCCCTTGTATACAAATCTTGTTAGGCCCCACTTGGAGTACTGTGCTCCCTTTTGTGCACCAACCACAGCAGGAAGTTTGTGCATGGCTGAAAAGGTACAGAGAAAGGCTACCAGGAGAGTTACAGACCTGACAAACTTAACATACAAAGATAGATTAAAGTAATTAAATCTTACTCACATCAGTACAGACTGCAAAGAGGAGATCTCATATACATATATAACACAGTGCATAAAGGTGAAACATTAGATGTTATATGCCTTGAGAAACTCGATGGCCTAAATAATACTAGATCACATAAGGATAAAATTAAACGCAATGTTAACAAAACCCAAAAAGAGACAGAGGTTCTTCACTCAGAAAGCGCCACCATTATGGGACACATTACCCGAATATGTTGTTGCAAGTGATACTGTGGAGTGCTTTGAAAGACGATTAGTTGATAATATGGGAGAGATGAAGTATAAATACCACCATTGACAATATGGTGGCGGGTTTATAATGGGCCTTGGCCTTACAAACTTGTATTTTTACTATAAAACTATAAAACCTGTGTGGTTAGTGTCTTAAGGTGCCTCCCCAGTTCAACTCTCCCAACCCCCCCATCCTTTATTTAGCCTTATATAGGTAAGTTTATGTTTGACATTTATTCATGATCACAGATCTACAGCCCTAGCCTTCCGTGTACAACATGTGCTTTACTTCACCATGCATTGACCTTCAAGCAGCTTTTAGTCTGTTGCAGATAAACCTCTTTCACTCCAAATTACTGCTCAACACCAACAAAACTAAGGTAATGCTTTTCACCCACAACACTACATCACAACATACCTCTGTTCCTTTCGTCAGTACGCTACTTGGAGAATACCTTGAGGTGGTGTTGAGTTACAAGTATCTACTGTATATGTGTGACTTGACAATAAACTATCCTTCTCCACCCATATTGATGCAGTCTAAGAGAGGCTATGTGCCAGACTTGGCTTCTACTACAGGAACCAGTGCTGTTTCCTTTTGAATATCAGAAGGCATCTGGTGCAAGCTATCTTTTTGCCAATCAAAAGCTGTGTTTATTCAGTGGCAGTGCTGTGGCAAGTGCACTGCTCCCTTCCCAATGCATGGATGCTTCCATGTTTACACAACCTGCCTTTGCAGCACTGCAGGTCACTCTGAGGAGGGGTTGTAAATTCACTGGAGGCTGATGAAAAACAGCCTTTGTAGCAGAGCGAGCGCAGTAAAGCATCCACACTGCCATTGAACGTGCTCACCCCACTACTGATCCCACAACTGCATTGGATCAAAAAAAATGATCTGACAGGCACTTCAGGTGCTCCTGACAGCATTTTCACTGCCGACTTTGCAGCGCATCAACCCATGCGCATGGGTTGATGCACTGCAAAGTCTACAGTGTAAATAATGCTTTAGACTATGCTGACATAATCTACAGCCAATGCCCTGTCACATGCTTAAACAAGCTTGATGTTCTCTATTCTAGAGTGCTGAGGTTCATCACTAGTTTGACACTGATAACTCATGATTGTCATCTATATGCAACAGTCGGATGGTCCTCTTTGTCTATAAGGAGATTATACAATCTTGTGGGCTTGTAAGGTACTAACCAGTGCTCTTCCTGGGTACATCACTGAACTCTTCAGCAAGTCCTCTTGCTCCTATGCTCTAAGAAGAAACAATCTCCTTCTCCTGGACACACCTGGGTATGCTACGCAATATTACTAGGGATTACTTGGTTATTTGAAAGGTGGAAGAGAGCACTAGGCCCATTGGGACCGCCTTCCCTGCACTAGTAGGGGGAATTACCAACTATCCATACCTAGAAAATAGGTGTCCAGCACATGCTTGAATCTGTTAGGTTCTTTAATATCTACAATATGTTGTGGCAAAGCATTCCATAGGGATGCTGCCTAACCGTGAAATAATATTTGCATTTATTAGTACGGGCTCTTGGAATTCTGATTTGTTTGTTATGGCATCTTAAATTTTTAGGTTTTTTGGCCAAGATGATATCAGAATGTTCCATAAGTTGTTGGTCATTTAGTATATTAAATAGTAGGAGTAAATCACCACTGTGTCTCCTCTGCTGTAAATCATAGAGAGACAGAGATGTTAACCTTTCTTTATAGGGTAAATTTCTTAACCTCTGTATTAATTTAGTAGTTCTTCTCTGCATACTTTCAAATAGTGTTTTGTCTTTGTTTAAAAATGGGTCCCAGAAGGAGACTGCATTATTTGTATATGGATGAATAACAATTTTTTTTTTTTTTTCAATTTCGTTTTTGTTGACCAAGTAAGTACAGTAGACAGATTCTGCCTATTTTCAGGCATGGCCCGGGGAGTGGGGGATACAGATGAATGCCAGCTGACCTTGAACCAGAATATGCTGTTGTATGATGTATATAGGGGAATGATGCAGTATTCATTCCTGGTAATAAATAATCTTTTAATAGCATAGCAGCTAATATATGGCAAACATGGACCAGCAAAGTCATTCTGGTCACCTGGAACCGGTCAAAGAGCACCCTGAAACGTAACGTTCTTAGGTGCAGCCAGTTCAAAGCCCTCCTTGACAACCAATGCACTGAAACATGTTCATGTAACTAGTGCTTGTCCTTTGTTTCTCAGTTCATCATACACAATTCCCTCACAGCAACTGTCTTGCCTTCATTAATCTTTTCACATGGTATGTTCCCCAACTTTGTATCCTAATGTATACTGACTGTACTCCCACTGTATTCTGTCACCACTGTATTTGCAATTGTATTTCATGCTGTGTTATTTCATTTTAGTGTCTTAGTGTTTTTATTATCTGTATCCCAGTCCTACCCAAGACCTCTCTGTAAATGAGCTTGCTCAGTGAAGCCTTTTCCTGGTGAAATAAATGAAAAGACTTAAGAATGTGCCAGCAGAATCATAGTTTCAACAATATATGCTGTATGTCTTCGTCTGACCCGTTATATCCAGTATAAATTACCCAGTTTATACATAAATGTTATACTGTAATAAAATGCTGGTCTGTTTGATACTAATGTTACTGTTTATAATACCTTCTTTATAAATTATATGTCTTTATTAAAATTAACGAAAAATTATTAACTCCAAAAAAAGTTTCTTGAATAAATTCATTGTTTTCTAAATACATTTTTATGCTACCCTTTCCCATGAATATTAAGGGTTTCTGAATACCAAATAAAATGCTGTCACCTGTGGCAGAACTGTTTTGAAGAATGTATTAAGTGAGAGAGGTTCCCTCTCGGTTTCCGATTTCCATTCTGGGGATCAGTTGTGTTTAAATCTTAAATGTAGCTGCCTTGACATGATGTTCCGCTTAACCATTTGGTTACGTTTGAATCCATGGTGCAAATGATTCCTGAAATGTATTCATTTATTTAGTTATTTTGGTGTTTATTCATTTGAAAATTGGTGACCAGGAAAGGCACATTGGGCCAAATCTCATTTCCAGGTGTGATCCAGGGTAGGGGGAACAGGGGAAAACAGTAATACCGTAGTTAACATGAGAGTAACATGATACTACAATCGGTCTAACATGATAACTGAAGCTTACCATTGATAGCAGTAGGACAACAATGTTAAAACAGCACAGTAAACACATTACAACAAAATATGACCCCCACAAAAGAGTGGGCAGAAAAACAAGTAGAACAAAATCCAAAACAGGTGAGTGCAGTAAATATGAAATGTACAAAGTACACCGAGTAGAGGAGAGACTTGATCAGGTGCATGAGAGGTGAGGACAGGAGCATACAGAAGGAAATGGGAACTCACTAGTTAAGGGCATGGTAGGTGGGAGCATGCCTAGGGAAGGAGGGGAGAGAGAGTTCCAGAGACTACTACAAACCTGACAACTTGGTCATTTCTCTTTGCACTATTCCTGCATGGCTGGAAGGGCGCAGCTAATAAATATGTAATGAATATCCTCTCGGTGGTGACCAGAAAATGTCTTACCATGCAGTGACTCACTCCAGTTATCCACAGCCTAGAGGACTGGATCCCTCTGGTGAACAGTATCTATAGAATGGAAGCACTAACCTATACCCTCTGTCAACAAGCTAACAAAGGTCAAAAGAGGTAGAAAAAAGGGCTGTTATTTGCATTGTCTAAAAAACAAACTTAGTACCCTAGTTTGCTCTAATCTAGGCTTCCTACCATGTGGGCCAGAGTGTGACAGAGGAAGAGGTAAGACACCTGTTGGACAGGTAGGAATTCCCTCTCTTTTGATAGATTTGCAGTTCACCTGTTAATCCTTAAATACTTTTGTCTGTTACGTATGTAATCTGGGCGCCATGTAACAATGGGCTACTACCCCTGCCTGTTGGGGTCCAACCAGGTTGAGGGGCATGGTCTCTGTTCTGATGGTGAAAGGCGGGGTTCTTTTCCAAATAGAAATAGATAGCGTGGTACCTCCACCCAGAGTAAAATATAGTGGGCCAGATGTTTGCATAGTACAACTCCCTGGGATGCTGTACCTACCCACCTCCCTTTCCAGTCACCCCCACATGTGGAATACCATAAACAGTTGTAATACTTTGCTTTGTATGCAGTTATTGACTATAGCTAATAATATGCTCACAGGCAGTATTAACCAACAACAAGAAACACTTTATTAAAAGGGGAAGGGGAATGCAAAGATAAATAATGATTTGAGTATGCAAAACATAAAAATGTAACATTAACACACTGCCCAACCCCAACAGCAATAACCCAATAGTAAGGCACACCTCTCCGCTGGTACCAGTGTCTCCCTAATGTCCTGTCTGGGTACCCAACTAAGAAGGTGCAGGCCTAAACATTGGTGCAGGTTGGCTGGCATTGGTGCACTTGTAACCTTTAGAACAGAAATTTGGAAAACTGGAAATGCCCCAGGGCAGGGCAGGCCCTGCAGTTACTCATGGTTTTGCAGCACAACTCTGGCAGAGTCTGCCAAGGGTTGCAGGTGCAGTCAGTCAAGCTGTGGGGGGCTTGAGCTGTGCTTGTAGGGTTGTACCTTGCTTGCTGTGACAGGGTCTTGCAGCTTGTCACCTTCAGGGCTGTTGCAGGCTCTGGCAGCTTCTCACCGTCTGTGCAGCTGGTCAGCTTTTGGCAGGCTGGCTCAGATGCTGGAACAGATCAGTGCTGCGGACCACGACCAATGCACCTCCAGGGGAGACGATGAGTAGATCCTAGCAGTAGTACCCCTTGAAACTCCCCAGACCGTGCTTGCTGGCAGTGGCTTCTGTGCTGGAGCTCAGGGTTCACTCTCTCTCTCTTTCTCTTTCTCTCTGCAGGCAGCATATTTTTGCCTCTGGAAACAACCAGCTCTCTCTCTAAGGCTAGGAGTGGCACAAAGTCTCTCAGGCAGTTTTCAAACTGCAAATTTAAACCACAAAGCGAGTCTCTCACTTCAAATTGGCATTCCCAAGACAAAAGGAATTTTCTGCAGGCATCTCTGGACTTTGGCTGCTTGAACTCAGGAAGCTTTCAGGTGCTCAACATGAACACAGTCCAATCTTCCTCACAGGCAGAGGGGCTTCATTCAGGTGCTGCAGAGCTTTATCTGCAAACAGTTCTTCAGACTCACACACTGGCTGTCCAGGTGATAAGAGAGCATTAGGCAAGTCCCTTGAAGTTTGGCTGTGGAAGCCTTAGGCCAACTTCCAATACTTGTACTCCAACACAGTCCAAACCCTCCTGTCTCACAAAAAGGTTCAGTCAGACTGTACTGAGCGGAGTCTGTCCCTGAGGACTGAAGGAAGAATGGCAGCTTCTGATTGGATGAGCACAGCTGTCCGTCTGCAAAATTAATATGTATTAGGTCCATTTGATACCTGATTGGTTGCCTGTTTGGACGCCAAGAACACAGTAGTCACCCCCTTTCCCAGGCGCCATAGCTGCAGCCCCTCGGGCTTCTTGATTGCTGATTGGCTGACATAGGGGTCAAAGGATCACAAATATGGTGGCACATAAACAGTTCATAAAAAGTCCCAACATTCAGTCCATTTTATAGGCAACAGTATTGTTTTAATATTTATTGCCCCCCAAGTCCATTAGATGCCCCTCTGCCCTAGTGTACAGTGGCAGACTGGGGCTGGAAAGGGACTCCCCCTGCCTGTCATGATTGCTGTAGCGCTGATCCTTTCCCCAGGAGGCCGGCAGGGTTTATAATATTCATAGCAGCCACGGCTGCTTCTTTTTTTCTTTTGTAATTTCTTCTTATCTCCTGATTCTCAGGTCGTTGCTCACTCAACCACAGCACCTAACTCCAGACCTAAAACCTCCTAACCAAGGAGTCCCCCACCCTATCCCTGACCACAGCTGGCCCCACAGATCTATAACCCCTGGGTCGGGGCCACCCATCCACTTACCAGGTATCCTCGTCTGGACTCTAGACAGCCAGGCCAGGGGCAGAGCAGGGACCCAGAGAATGTCAGACAGGAAAGTCTGGTGCTGGGGGTTGTGGGCCAAAGGCACTTGGGCCACCATTGCCTCCTCTGAGAGCCAGGGTTTTTCCCTGCTTTGGTTCCCTCCCCCTTGGCTCGGATGTGCAATGCATCCAGTGTGGGTGTGCGCATGCTCCCGTGCATGCCTACAGGATCGCCGCTGCAGCCAATCCCCTTGGTTGCTGGATCATGAGCTACTGTGCCCCCCAGCCACCGCTAGGAGCCACAGAGCACAGGATCAAAGTCCTCCTCCCTCCCAGGACAGGAGAGCAGTCCACCAGATGCTCATTCCTGTCCTCCCCCTGCTGACCCCTGGCGGCCTGTGCTCGCTTCCGAACCTGGGTCACTAGCATAGTGCGAGGTGTGGCATATAGCACCTCAACCCTTAGTGCCACTGGGCCAGCTACTGTGGCTGCTTCATAAAGTAACAGTGCCCCTTGATGTCATAGCGCTCAAACGCACTCTTTTAAAGTGTTATTTCTCATCCCTCCTTTGCATGTCTCTGAGACCCCTTTTCTATTTTTTATGTCCATGGGGCCAGAGCACATGAAGGGGAGCCACCGCGAGACACTAGAATGACTTTAACTTTCAAGCGCCGTAACGCTACGCTGTCTGCGAGCCAACCACAGCAGCTTGCACATTTGAGCAGGATCCAGCTTGAATGTGCACAGAGTGAGTTGCATGCTGATTGATGAATCACAGAGGCATGGGGTCATAATGTCGCAGCTGAAACCATGTAAAACAATAATGCCACAAACAAAACAGTGTGTGGGCATAAAAAAGGTCAGGAAAAAACACCAACCATAGAAGTAACAGTGCCACGGTAAAAACAAACACAGTATCTTTTTTTTCCCAGGGGGCTCCACCACCTGCACCCCCGGACGTGGGGGGGCTTCACCCACCACACACCCCCAACTAAATATATAATTCTCCCACCACACCCCCCAGACTAAATATATATAACTCTGAGTGAGTGTGGACTTTGGGAATGGGGTGAAATACTGGAGGGGGACATTTTTTTTTTTGTAACAAAAAAAGCTGCAACAGTATTGGACCTGGTGGGAACCGAACCATGGTCCCAGGTCCCCCATGCTGCTGGGTGCTGGTGCCCTAGCCACTCCATCATGGGAGTGACTCAACCATACACCACACTGGCAGCCTTCTTGACACTCCTCCAGGGGAGCTTGCAGTAACAGGGCTAGTGCATATTATCATACGCTAAGCTACCCCTGTCACTGTAAAAACCTTCGTGCTTTCAGCAGTGCGGTCATTCATGTGCTGTTTAGGCAGCATTATATTCACCTGGTACCAGCCTCAGAACTGGCAGTTTCACTTTCTCTTCACTCCTGTGGTCCCCCACTTAAGTTTCTGGAACATGGGGGCCGGCAGGAGCATAGCAGAGGCACCCTAGGAATGGGACTAGCAGGAGACGGCAGTCAGGAGGGCAGGCAAGGTAAGCCCCACCCCTGGGAGGGGGGTTACATGTATTTTATTAAAAACAAATCAGTAAACTTTAATTATAAAAAAATAAAGCACTCCACAAAGAAGGCAGCTGTACTGATGTACTGCCATACTGATGATAGCTTTGAGATCAGCTTTTGAGAATAAGCGTGATGCGGTACAGCTCTTGTGCTTGTACACAAACAGATTACCTCATGGCAGCTGGCTCCCTGCGTTCCTGGGGAACCGCTGTCAATTAGCATTGGATGTTCTTTTGAGTCTTGGGTTTAGAGTCCAAATGCATCAATAAAAGATCATTTTTTTTAAGTTAATATGCACAACAGACTTACTGACGCATGTGAAGCATTTACCAACCCATCCTAGTCCAGCCCCAGCAGAAAAGCAAAAGAATGCCAGAGCATGAGACTTATCCTTCCTAACGAGAAACAGGCAGCTTTAAACCCCAGGTCTGTTGAGCAATTTGTCTCTCTCCAGTCCCCTTTGAGGGGGATCAGAAATGCTCACAGATGTACACTGCGTTCCTTGCAAATAAAAAAAGTATTTCTAGTTTGTGTGACTCCAGGGTGTATCCATATGGGAAAGATGAGTGCCCTTGGGATCCTTGGGTTGCCAGCTGTCCCGGTAGCACAGCTGGTAGCTCAGCGGGACGATATTCCAAGTAGTCCTGGATTCAGATCCTAGCTAGGGCACTTATTTCTTTCCTCACTTCCTAACTGTATTGCAAACATACAAAGGTTGCCAGCTAGTCGGCTCGTATTTCAAATATATGTACATTACACTCCTTGTACATGAAAATGAGTTATGCTGCCATATTGGTCCTTGTGACAAAAGATCCAGGAAAAAAAAGGAGAGAATTTGATACCTTTTAGTGGACCAACATAGATGTTACAAAAGAAAATAGGTGCTTGAACGTTCGGATTATATAGAACCCTTCATCAGAAAAATAACAGTGAGTTTACTCCTTGTAGATGAAAATATCAGGGATACCTTTTTTGTTTCCAATTTAATATTTCAATATTGACCACATTCCAAAGCAGCAGCCCTTGCTAAAATTAAGTTGCATCTAGGCAAGGCCCCTGGAATTCTGCGACTCTGCGGTTGTGGAATTTTCCGCAGAATTTGCATCACACCGCAAAATTCATATCGTGCTGCAGAATTCATTGTTTTTGGTGAATTTTCATTCAGATATACAGTTTTCCATAGTGCCAGGTTCCCGTACCCAGCATGTTTACCCTGAAGCCCCTCCTCTATGCTTGGCATGTGATGTCATAAATGACATCACATCATATCATATTTCAGCCAAAGGCAGGACTGTATTCTGTCACAGAAATGAATAAATCGTGCCGCAGAAATCAGAAAATGCTGCCGCAGAGCACTAGGGGCCCTGCATATAGGGAAGCCACTGACTGGGTACTCCCCACACCACCATACAAATGGCCTATATTTCCCCACTCGCCAAGCCAGGGAAGGATCCTACATGCTGCAGGAGCTATCTGCCAATTTTGCTCTTTTCCACAGTCCATAAGTAAGGAGTAATCCATGACAGGCTCTATACACACCTTTGGGGCATAAGGACAAGAGGCTAAAGGTCAAGTGGCTTTATGGCCCTGGGAAGTGCATCAAAATTCTTTAACCACAGCTTGGAGTGGCTTGTTCCACTAAAAAAGGGACATTCTGAGGTTGCAGTTTAATTAAATAGATTGTACAGAACATGGTTGTGTGGGTGCAGTCAAGAAAGTAATTTTATTATGTTTGCTTGCGCGCGTGCGCAGGAAACATGTCGCGGCAGCTTGCTGCAGAAGCAGGTTGTGGAGGTGCAGCACTGTTGCGGCCAATGCCCCCGGTGCCTTTTGAGGCTTGGCCCGCTTTCCCCAATGTGGTGGCACACTGCTGCTGACACTAGTTCAGCCAGCGTGCCACCACCTTGAAAGGTTTTCGTCACTGCAATCAGGGGCTGCCTCATCATTGCAGCATCAGCCATTCCGCTGCAATGAGGGAGCGACCCATCATTGCACGGTGTACCTTGCCCTCCCGACACAATAATTTGCTGACGGGGGAGCCCACTCCCTGTTGGCACACTGTAACCCCCTCCCTCATTTGTTGTTTGCCGAGGGGGTGCCTAATCCCCCTTGGCTTCATGCACCCACCAACAGTCTTTCTTTGCCGACGGGGCCCAATCCCGTCAGCTTCAATCTCCCCCATTAAATTTGCAGATGAGGAGCCCTCCCCATCAGAATAATGCCCCTCCGTTGCTGCATGCTGAGGGTGCCAATCCCCTCAGTTCTTCCCCCTTATATGCTGACAGGGTGCCCAATCCCGTCGGCTACAGCCCCAAAACACTCGGGTGGCATGCTGGGAGCCCACCCAGTGTGCCAAATGTATTTGTAAAAGGAAAACCGTCCTGCGAAGTCTGTTGTGTATTTAAAAACCCTGTAATGAAAAAAAAGTCCCTCGCTGTCTGCGCCCCCTCTCCCAACCCGCGCCCACCCACGGCGTACCCCACCTCCCCACACACATGCCTCACCCCATACTTACCTCTGGAGGCCGGCACGATGATCTTCAGTGGACCAGGAAGATGTCTGCACTCTTCAAAGCCGACCGCGAACTGAAGAAATGCAGGTAAGCTGTATAATGGCATAAATAGGGTTTTTTCAACCTTGGTGCATATCTCAGGCATTTTGGGGTATTTTGGCACCAAATTTACAACATGGGGTTATTGGGACCCCTCCTCATGAATTCAGCTACTGTCATGGTGTTATTCGGTCCCGAAAGGTGATTTCGTGGTCACTGCGCAAAATTACCTTTTGGGACCTATTAACGAAACGACAGTGCCAGTGATCATGAGGTGGGCTCTCAAAAAGCCTATGTTGCAAATTTGGTGGAAAAATCTAAACATTGACTGTTTCTGACGTGCGTTGCGCGGTTAACTTCACCGACCGGCGCTTCAGTCGCAATATTTTCACTCCAGATTTTCAAAATTGCCATTTTTCCACACCTCCGCATGAACAGTACAGCTGTCATTTTTCCTATCCTGGCCAAAATGTGTTTTGCACTTCCGGCAGAATAGCACGGTCGCTGTGGGACATCAGTGTTTGGGATACATTAAGAAAATCACAGTGACACTGTTCATGAGCAGAGGTCCTAAAATGCCTATGTTGAAAATTTTGTAATGAAAGTCCATAAAATGACTGTGTTACGGCGGGCGTTGTGCTGTTCCGCACCCTTGTAACCAATATTTTTCACACCAGATTTTCAACACTGGCATTTTCACACCTCCTTATGAACAGTACAGCTGTCATTTTTCACATTCTGGCTGAAATGTGTTTTTGCACTTCCGGTGCATAATAGCGCAGTTGCTTTGGGAAATCAGTGTTTGGGACAGATTAAGATTGAGTGAGTAAGAGAGGGGGAGTGACCGAGTGGGGGAGTGACCGAGCTCAACTGAGCTCTGTCGGAACTGCTGCGGATTTCTTTGTGGGCAGAAAAAGGCATCAATGCAGGTAGGAGTCCAGTATAAAAGAGCAGCCTTCAGTGCCAGGAGAAAAAGAATGAGCGAGTGAGAAAGGGGGAGTGAACAAGCTCAACGGAGCTCTGTCAGGACTGCTGCAAATTTCTTTGTGGGCAGAAAAATGTGCCAATACAAGCAGGAGCCCAGTATAAAAGGGCAGCCTGCAGCACCGTAAGAAACAGAATGAGCGAGTGAGAAAGGGGGAGTGAGCGAGTTCAACGGAGCTCTGTCAGGACTACTGCGGATTTCTTTATGGGCAGAAAAAGGTGCTAATGCAAGCAGGAGCCCAGTACAAAAGGGCAGCCTGCAACGCTGGGAGAAATGGATTGAGCGAGTGAGAGAGGGGGAGAGAGCGAGCTCAATGGAGTTCTGCCGGGGCTTTAGAGTTACCCACCCTCCCGCTCAATTTCCTCTGTGGTCCTATATTACAGCAGGGTCTCTGGAGTAGAGACACAGCAATAATTAGATAGTTTTAGAATTGCTGTAATACAGATTTAGTTCTGTTTATTTCTCTGACTGAGCTAAATATTGAGCTATACTGTTATGATTGCTGTAATAATACAGATTTAGTTATTCTGTTTCTTTCTCTAACTGACTTAAGTACTGAGCTATACTGTTATGATTGCTGTAATAATGCATATTTATTTGTTCTGTTTATTCCTCTAACTGAGCTGAGTAATACTTGGAGTGCAAAGGATTTCTAACTGGGCTAAGTGAAACTATATGAGAGCTGAGAGCAAAAAGTATGGTAGCTGAGGGGTGAAAAACGGACAAGGAGGCTTTAGGATTGCAACAGTAATACAGTATCTAACGGATGAGATTTGAGACTGAATTACCCCAGGCGGCAAGGAAGCAGTAGGGGGACTAGTGTGGAGGGGACAAGAATTTGAGTAAATAGGGGACTAACAGTTGTAGTAGGGTACAGAATCTGGGAGTAAGAGCCCGTAACATAAGATGGGGGCCAAAATGGGGCAGGGCCCCATGTCAATAGGGTGATCATCTTTGGAAGGGTGGTGGGGTGTATAGGGTGTGGGTCTGCCATGATTCTGGACTGGGCTTGGAGGATGGGGGGGGTATGGTCTGTAGACAACTGGCTAGTTTGAGGGAGAAACTGTGGAGGTTAGGGAGGAGTCTACGTGGCAGGGCAGATGAGTATGCTAGGCATCCTGGCTTGGAGGGGGATAGGGGATGGCAAAGGGGGACGGAGGAAGAACAACTAGGGAATGAACCTGACCCCAGTATCAGTGGCACTAACAGAAAGAGAGGAGGGAGGGGTGCCGAGATGAGGGGGCCTCCTGATGGGGAGGAAGAGACCACGAGGAGTACCATGGGGGAGAGCAGATGGCTGCGGGTAGGGAGGGTCAGGGTGGCACAGAGGGCAAAAAGTAGGAGGGGGAACCGATAGGGGAAGAGATGTAGGAGGGTATCAACTAGGAATAGATTCGTACCTCTGCTATGGGAGGGGGGGGGAGTGGGAACATACTGAAGGGGGAAGACAAGTGGGGCATGAGAGGGATGGCAACAGGTAGGGGAAGAGATAACAAAAATGAAAGGGTAGAAGCAGGCTAGTAAGGAAGGAGGGGTGGTGACTGGAGGAGAGAAGGCTATGGGAAGGGGGAAGGATGGGAGGGACATCACTATCGGGGTAGAAGGGAATGGGGACTCTAAATTGACAACAACGGGGATACGAGAGGGGGTTGGAAATCAGCAGGGGAGGTCAATATGGGAAGCCCAGTAGGAGGTAATCAGGCTGGGAAGGAGTTCAAGGGGATGGGAGGAATAAGGCAGAGAAAAGGGTTGAGGCAAGTAGGGGTACAGATGCAGTCACAGAGGGAGCAGGTGGCGAGGGTAGGGGCTGGGAAGAGCGAATACTAGGGTGGTGGAAGGGCATTAGAGAAAGGGGTAGGGATGGGGGTACTCATCCTGGGATTCTATACTGAAAGGGCTGAGATGAAGCGGTGGGAGGAGGCACAGGCATATTGGGTTGAAGCTATCCCAGGTTGACTGCAGGAGGGGCAGGGCAGGTACTGCTCAAATGTGCAGCAAGGGGGAGGAAGAAACCTCATTTAGTGTTGCATGTGAGTACAAACGACTTGGCGGGGGGACTGTGGAAGTAGTGAAGGGGAGGTTTGAGTAGTTGGGCAGGCAGTGTGAGGGGGTGGGGGAGTCGGTGGCATTCTCGGAGGTACTGACGGTACTATGTGCAAGAATGGGGAGGAAGGGTAGGCTTGAGGAGTTCAATGAGTGGTTGAGGGATTGATGCCACATCACAAATTACGGGTTAGTGACTAACTGGGGTAGGGTCTGGAGGGAATAGTGACTTGTACACGTGGGACAGGGTACACTTGAACAGGAAGGGGAGGGGGTATTAAAGGCAGGATTAGAGGGGGATATATCTACTAAGGTGGATTTAAACTAGTGGTGGGCGTGGCCAAAAGACTGAGGTTGGTAGAAAGGTCCAGACGGGGGAGCCTAATGAGCTCACCCCCCTAGATATAGGCAAAAGGCGGAGGTGTAGTAACCCTGGGAGGGGAAGGGGGAGGGCAGAGTGGTCTGAGTGTAATACAGAAGGCACCACCACCACCCAATAAGAATAAGGAGGAGAAAGGGCGCGGACTACTTGGAGGAGGGACACAGGCCAAGGAGGAGAAGAGTGAGGAGAAGGAGGGGTACGGGTGGAAGGTGGTCTGACTAAATGGATAGAGAACTGGTTACAGGGGAGAGTGCAGAGGGTGGTGGTGGTGGGGTAGCTCTCGGCACCAAGAGCAGTGACAAGTAGGGTGCCACAGGGGTCAGTGCTGGGTCCAGTGCTATTTGGGCTCTTTATCGCCGATATAGCACATGGACTGGGGAGCAGGATTAGTCTGTTCACACATTATACCAAATTGGAGGTGGTGGTGGACGAAGAGTATGGATGGGAAAAACTGCAGGGGGACCTAACCAAACTACAGACATGGTCAGTGGAGTGGCAGCTAGGATTCAGTGCAAAGAAGTGTAAGGTGATGCACTTCAGGGCTTAGAACCAGAAGAGGGACTATTGGTTGGGGATCAGAGAGAAGGAGAAGGACCTAGGGGTGTTAGTAACTGGGAGCTTGAACAACTCGGCCCCAGTGCAGGAAAGCAGCAGTGAAGGCAAACAGGATGCTGGGATGCATCGCAAGGGGTTCTCATCCAGACACAGGGATGTGATCCTACCGATCTACAGATCACTGGTCACACCACACCTAGAGTACTGTGTGCAATACTAGAGGCTATACCTGAGGAGAGATATGAAGTTACTGGAGGGGGTGCAAAGGAGGGCAACAAAAATGTTAAAGGGCGTGGAAGGAAAGGAATTTGAAGTTAGGCTGATGGAGCTGAACATGTATGCACTGGAGGAGAGCAAGGATGGGGGTATATGATTGAAGTGTTTAACTACCTGAGGGGGTAAATAAACCTAGCACCAAGGGGGTGTTTAAACTGAGGAGAGGAAGAGAGATGAGGAGGGCACGGGCTAAGGTTGGAAGGTGGACATTTCAAGAGGGAAATGAGGAGGCACTACTTCTCTGAGAGGGTGGTGTCTGGTTGGAATGCGCTGCCAGAGGGGGTGGCAACATACAGGACAGTCAATAGCTTTAAGGAGGAGTGGGATAAAGCAAGAGTTGGGGGGGCAGGGGCTGGGAAAAGCCAGGGAGGAACTGAGGGGGAGGAGGCTGGGGCAGCTGCAATCTAGGGTGCTAGCTGCACGCTCAGGCAGACTTACATAGACCGATTAGTGTGTTCTGCTGGCAGATTCGTATGTTCGTATGTATGTTAGTTTGTAAAATCACAGTGATGCTGTCCATGAGCAGAGGTCGTAAAATGGCTGTGTTGAAAATTTGGTGACAAACGTCCATAAAATGACTGTTACAAGTGTGTGTTGTGCAGTTTCCATGCACCCTTGTAGCTTCGCAAATTTGTAGTACTTTCACTCCAGATTTTCAACATTGCCATTTTTCCACACATCCTTATGAACAGTACAGCTGTAATTTTTCACATTCTGCCTGAAATACGCATTTACACATCGGACACAGAATACCACGGTTGTTGTTGGAAATCAGTGGTTGGGACAGATTAAGAAAATCATAGTGACAGTGTTCATGAGCAGAGGTCACAAAATCCATATGTTGAAAATTTGGTGAAATAATTCCACTAAATGACTGTGTTACATGCATGCGTTGCACAGTTTCCATGTACACTCGGAAGTTTGAGCATTTTCAATATTTTCACTACAGATTTTCAACATTGCCATCTCTTCACACCTCCCTATGGATGGTACAGCTGTCATTCTTCACATCCTGCCCGATCTGTGTTTTCATACATCTGGCGCACAATGGCACGGTCACTCTGGAAACTCAAATTTTGGGCCACACTGACAAAATCACAGTGCCACTGTTCATGACAAGAGGTCCCAAATGCTTTCACGAAGTGGGGGCCTCAAAATGGCCATGTTGAACATTTGTACTGCAAATGCCAACAAATGCCCGGGGTGTTATAGTTTCTAACCATAATGTCCCACCTTTTACAGACTGACAGCCATCAGGGGTGTGCCTTTGAACTGCTGACTGTATTGCTCATGCCATTCCAACCCCAGCCACGGACAGGCATTGAGCTGTACCTTCAAATCTTTTGCCCCACAGTTCACTCCATTCTATATTGCACCCATTTCAGCATATGTCCTTATGGAGTGGGGCGACTGTAAAGCTGAACTCCCCAAGGCACACCTCAACACTTGTCAGTGTCTGCAGGATAGGGTGAGGTGAAATGGCATGAATGTTATGTGTGACAACACAAACGCATACCCCAATGCCTGTCCGTCTCTGCAGGGTGGAGGTGGGCTTGGTGTGAAGTTCAGTACTTCACTGCCATTCCTGTTCTGCATCTGTCTGACTCCTGCATTTCCAATGCTAATATCAGCAAGCAAACATGCGGCATTGACAAATGCTTGTTTTGTAAGGCACAGGATGCATTAAGACTACCTCTAGCACTTTTGGAAGTCTGAGCCTTCCATTCCTTTACCTTGCTACAAAATGGCCACCAAGGCAAAAATCAGCCATGCAAGCTTCTGTTGTATACAAAAAGGATTTCAATTAAGTGACGGAGAGGTGTACTAATTTGTGATTAGGTTACATATGCCAGGATGACTTTGGATTGAACTTAAGGAGGTCCAAGATCTAACCATGCATAGATACTGTTGTAACACCTAGGTGACGCTATCCCAAGGGCTACTACCCCTGCCTGCTTGGCTAGTAGCAGGTTAAGGGGCCTGAGTTCTGAGACGGGTGCCTCTACCCAGAGGTCAGGGTTGGTAGTGGTCAAGCTAACCTGGGCACAGCCCTCCGGGACACTGTAACCCCCCTCTTTCCTTACTAGTGGCCAGAACAATACCCAGTAATCACTTTCACAATACCCCTGATACACATCACAAGTACCCACACTGTTTGCACTTACCAGCAGGGCTTTCCTCTGGCCCGGCCCCGGGGACCCCCTGTAAAACAAGGTTATACACAGCAAATAACAGCAGTGCAGTACTCTTGCACAAACTGGAACCACAGTCAGGGTAAATGCAAAAAAGAGTTAGATATGATTTATTTAAGGGATTTGAACAAGGGAGGGGCGTAATCCGGTTAATTTGCTTAAAGGCTGTATCAGTCAAACAGTATTGCATGCACTTTAGGGTCCATAAACAGTCACACACTCTGGGTACCCAGATGGAAAATGGTGGGGTAGCCAGGAACGTTGCAGCTGGTTGGGGTCCTGTGATGGAAGAAAACAACATGCACAACACACACTATTTGTAATCCGAAGCCAGAGGACTTAGTTCGTTAAAAGAAAACGACAAGACAATCAGATAACACACTTTATGATTAGGCTGTTGTTGCAGGGAGCTACCCTGATGATTACTCACGATACCCAAGACTGGACACAGGCTGGACAAAAATCAAGACAGCAGGTGGTTAATCTGGAGGGCCAGAAGAAGCAGGGCCCACATGAATTGCCAAGGTGTCGTTCCTGTTCAAGCGTGGAGCAGGGGGCTGATCCTCGGGCAGGTCTCTCGTCGATGGCTTTCTCTGTGCAGTGGCTAGTCTGGCTGGGCCAAAGTGGCAAGGCCCCGGCCAAATGGAGACAAATTCGGATACAGTCCGTTTTGGGCTGGATACAGCTTCCAGCGAGCAGAACACAGTTCACACAGTGGGGAACCAAATCACGACCCACTAACAACTCACAGCACATTTACATGTAAGGAAATTCTACTGTACCAGGCAAACCGCTCTCCGGTCACGATCGCAAATTCTCTGCACAAACCAGGGATTCAAAAGCAGCTGAAAATCCTGACAGGCCAATCGCATTCAGCAAAATCTTCGGTGGTCTTCAGGTATGAGCCTGGTAAAAAATCAATGGCTTACTACGCTCTTACAAACTTGGATTTAGTCCGAAATAATTCTCTTCTCTCCCTCTCAGGGGCAGCAGGCAGACATGCAGGCCACAAATCAGGCTTTTCCACAGTTCTCCAGCGTGAAACTACTCAGACAGCTGCTTGACTGTCTCAAGCTGTTGCTTCTTCAGCTCCCACTTAGATCTGACTCAACTGCCAGCAAGCCTGGGACCTTTCCCAGTATCCAAACGGTTCAGTTGGCTGATCTGTCAGTCACAACAAACGCTCCCCCTTCAGGTGCAAAAAGGCACCAAAAGCCCCAAACTACAATTCCTACAGATTTTGACTCCAGACAGCTCCTGTAGTCCGGCTCCATTTTAGGTCCCACCAGTACTGATTGGTCCAATTCGGCAGTCCAGGACCAAGATAGTGGAGATGAACAAAACAGTCCTTGCTGCAAAGAAGGCAGGTTAGACAAACTATATTATCATTATCACTCTAAATGATTTTCAGCAAGTAGTTACATCTTCCAACAGGGCTCCCTCTCAGATTACTTATGACTGCAATCCAGGCAGCTCTTAAAGAGACAGTGCACAGGGGCTATACAGGCACTCTCTGGCAATCACATTTAAACTGCTAAAGCGAAGGACACCAGCCTGGCAGTGAGCATTTGGGCAAGCTCAAGGAAGACTTTTTAGGAACCCCCATTTGTAGGAGGGTTACACTGTTTTAAACCAAGGTCATCTGATAGCTTATAACCAGTAAGGTTTCTAGATTCTCTTTTGCCAGTTTTTTTTTTTACATTGGTTGGTACTGACCTCCTTTCTAGGTGAGAAAAGACTATCCATAGTGCTCCCGCACCAGGCGGGGTTTGTGTCTGGTCAGCATGTTTCAGACAATATTTGGTGCCTCCTAAAAATCCTTTGGCAGGAGAAGCTGCCACCCACCTGGTCATGCTACATTCCTGGAATCCTGAAAAGGCATTTGTCCAGGTTGGGTGGGATTTCCTGTTCTTGGTACCGGGGAAAGTATGGACTGGAATGGGCTCTGCTTGCATAAAGAAAGCAGTTTACAAGGTATTCATTATTTGTTTCAGATGAACTGCCAAAAATCGTGGAAACTGTCTCAAACTCATGCGGCTTTGAGAATAAGTTGCAGGAGTTTGGACACAATCAGGAGGATACTGGCACAGTGGAAATTCAGCATTTGCACAGGCTTCCTCCCTTTTGAAAACCCAGGCCTGGGTCTCTGTGTTGAGCATAAAATCAATCTCGGGATTCCTTTCAGTGTGACTCCTTCTGCATCTCCTTGGCACCCCCTGCTCAATTCTACCTGGAGAGCTTGTCAGAGGATGGGGAACGGATTTCAATGTCTGGATCATTCTCCCCGTCATTCCCTTTGTGCACTGACTCCCTGTTTACTAGAAGCTATAGGATGATAATGAAACTTGGCACCTGCGGAATTTGGTTGATGAAGATTCACTTTTGTCACTATTGTCATTATTGCAAGAGGAGCAGGAAGGGCCGTGGCCCAAAAAGCTCCTATGGAGCACGATAAAATTTCAGTTTACCACCCTCAGCTAGGAATCTGTCTAACCTTTTTTTGAATATGTCCTTACTTTCTCTGACAACAGTATTCTCTGGCGGCCCATTCCTTTAGTTCACCACCCTCTCCGTGAAAAAATATTTCCATTTGTTGCCCCTGAATCTGCCACCCAGCAGCTGGAGTACATGCCATCTAGTTCTTGAACTAGAATCTTTAAATGCTATGTTCAGTTGATCCATAAGAGAAGGCTCATTAATCGCTTCATAGAATAACAATAAGTCACCTCTTTTTCTTCTGTCTTCCAGACTTTAAATTGCTTGCCCTCTCTGCATATGGGAGATCCTTAACCTCTGTTATAATTTCGGTCATGTTTCATTATATTTTATTTGAGCACTTGAGGGCTCCTTTTGGTATTCAACAATGGCATTTTTAACATATTGTGCATCTAAGACAGGATCTACGGCCCTTGTTGGTATTTATTCTTTATTATAAAAAGTTTCTCAGAGATGCTGCAATTTGATTGGCAGTTAGGATTCCAACAGCCTTACATTAATCGATGTTACACTGCCAGGTACATCTTGATCACCATGGCGCATGAATTCTTCCTGTCAGGATTCCACCCTCTAGCACTGCTGAATGACTGGAGTGATGCATTCTGATTCTGCACCAGCATTCTTAAACTGTTGGTGGAAGAACTATTTTATTACAAATCTCCCTCTAAATGAAGAAAGCATTAAAAAAGTATACTTTTAACACTCTTCTTTGAAACAGTGTTTATGTTGTTTTGCGCGTGTGCAAGAAACATGCTGCGGTAGCTTTAGAATAGCAGGTTTTGGAGGCGCGGTCGTGTTGTGGCCAGTGGCACCACTGCTTTTTGGAGCTGGGCACCATGGCACAAATTAGACTGCATGCAGCCTATGACAGCAGTGCAAAAGCATGCCACCAACTTAAAATGTTTTAGCCGCTGCAGTGAGGGAGCTCCACCTCATTGAAGGGTGTGCCTTTCCTGGTGTAACATTTCACTCTGACATGGTGGCGGCTGTGCCGTCCGCCTCGCACAGTCCCCAGAAGCTGACATCGGGGGTGCCCAATCCCCCTGTCAGCATCATCATGCCCCCCCCCGAGTTTATTTGCTGACAGGGGAGCCCAATCCCCATCGGCATCATGTCTGTGCCAGTTGTTTGCCGAGAGGGGGGAGGCCAATCCCCCCTCGGCATCATCCCCCCCGAAAACATCTTTTATTTGCCAACAGGGTGCCCAATCCCCATCAGCTCCAGTCCCTCTCAACCCAAAAACACGCAGGTGGCACGCTGGGAGCCCACCCCAACGTTCTAAAAGTACCTGTTAAAAGAAAGAACCTTCCCTCGAAGTTAATTTTTTTGTAACCCTGTAAAGTAGAAAATGGTCCCTAGCTGGCTGTCTGGCTCCCTCCCCAACCCGCACCCACCCACTATGTAGCCTACCTCCTCACCCCATAATTACCTCCGGAGCCTGAAGCAATGATCTTCAGTGGACCAGGAACATGTCTGCACTCTTCAAAGCCAACTGCGAACTGAAGAAATGACGGTAAGCTGTATAATGGCATAAATAGGGTTTTTTCAACTTTTGTGCATATCTCAGGCATTTTGGGGAATTTTGGCACTAAATCTTCAACATGGGGTTATTGGGACCCGTCCTCATGAATTCAGGCACTACGTTATGGCATTATTCAGTCTCGAAAGGTGATTTCACAGTGACTACGCAAAATCACCTTTTGGGACCAATTAGCGAAACTACAGTGCCACTGTTCCTGAGGTAGGCTCTCAAAAAGCCTATGTTGCACATTTGGTGAAAAAAAATCAAAAAATGACTGTTTTATGGCGTGCGTTGCGCAGTTTCCACGCACGCTCGTAACTACGCGAATCTGTTATATTTTCACTCCGGATTTTCAACATTGCCATTTTTCCACACATCCTTATGAACAGTACAGCTGTCATTTTTCACATCTTGGCTGAACTGTGTTTTCGCACTTCCCACACAGAATAGCGTGGTCGCTGTGGGAAATCAGTGTATGGGACAGATTAAGAAAATGACAGTGACTCTATTCATGAGCAGAGGTCCTAAAATGCCTATGTTGAAAATTAGGTGACAAACGTCCGTGAAATGACTGTGTTACAAGCGTGCGTTGTGCAGGTTACTTGCACCCTTGTAACTTTGATAATTTTTAATGTTTTTGCTCCAGATTTTCACCATTGCCATTTTTTCACTCCTCCTTATGAACAGTACAGCTTTCATTTTCCACATCCTACCCAAACTGTGTTTTCGCACATCCGGCATGCAGTGGCGCAGTCGCTGTAAGAAAACAATGTTCCGAACACAGTAAGAAAAATCACAGTAACACTGTTCATGAGCAGAGCTCCCAAAATGCCTATGCTGAAAATTTGGTGAAAAAATTCCATAAAATGACTATGTTGCTAGCGTGCGTTGCACAGTGTCCATGCACAGTCGTAACTTTGAGAATTTGTAATATTTTCACTCAGAATTTCAACATTGCCATTTTTGCACACCTTCTTATGAACAGTACATCTGTCATTTGTCACATCCTGCCTGAAATGTAGTTTCCCACATCTGGTGCACAATCGCGCGGTCGCTGTGGGAAATCAACATTCGGGGCAGATTAAGATAATCATAGTGCCACTGTTCATGAGCAGAGGTCCCAAAATGGCTATGTTACAAATTTGATGAAATAATTCCACTGAATGACAGTGTTACGAGCGTGCGATGCACAGTTTTCACCCGTGCTTGTAACTTCGAGAATGTTTAATATTTTCACTCCAGATTTTCAACATTGCCATCTCTTCACATCTCCTTATCAATGGTGCAGCTAACATTTTAATGTGGTGCAGAATGGCGTGGTCACTGTGGGAAATCAATGTTCGAGACAGATTAACAAAATCACAGGGACACTGTTCATGAGCAGTGGTCCCAAATGCTTTCATGAGGTGGGGTCACAAAAAGGCCACGCTTTAAAATTTGGAGTGCAAATATCAACACACGTCCAGGGTGCTGTGGTTTCTAACCAATATGTCCCACCCTGTACAGACTAACAGGTATAAGGGATGTGTCTTTGGATTGTCTGCTGTACTGCTCATGCCATTGGTCCTCCACCCCACCCTGCATCCACTGACAGGACTCTTCAGCCCCAAAGTTCAACCCATTCTCCTATGCTGCACCCATCTCAACGTACTTCCTTATGAAATGGGGTGAGCATAAGGCCAGATGACCCCAAGGCACAACACAACACTTGTCAGACTCTGCAGGGTAGGTGGTAAAATAGCATAGTATTATGGCCAACAACTAGCTTTGCTCCAATGTGCCTGTCACTCACTGCAGGGTGGGGTGAGGTTGACATCGGTTCTATACGTCACTGATATTCCTACTACGCATCTCTCTTAACTCCTGTGCTACCAATGCCAACACCAGCAAGACAACATTCGGCATAGCCTTATAATAGCAATAGGTTTATAATAGCAATAAGGCACTCCAAGGAGTTAGATTAACAGTCAGTTAATCACCCCCCTAGGGGCAATATGGCACCCCTAGGGGGTGATTAACAGGCTGTTAATCTAACTCCTGGTCATGCCTTATTGTTTAATTATTTTTTACCTTTCAGAGTTGCATACTCTTGCTTCAGGCTACATGTCGAGTTCTAGGACATTTCTGTACAGTGCGTTCATTGCTTGATAGTTCTACTGATCCCAAGTGATCACTAAAAAAGCCTGGGAAGATTAGCTTGGCAGGACCTTAACTGTAACTGCTAGTGTTTGGACACAGTGCAGGTCACATTTGTCCTGTTCCTTGCAAGGTAGAAGAAGCAGATTAACCCGATACCCAGCGTTACACGAAAGACACAGGATGCCACATAATCAGCTTCAGTGGGGTTTGCTCCCTAATGCTCATTGCTGGCAATGGCAGGGAAATCAGTGCCACTTTATTATATTTACGCTACATCATTGGCTCTTTCCCTTGTCTTCTCCTGACTACTGTGCTTGTTGTGTGTATTGGGCAAACCAGGGTTCTAGGCCACCCGGAGAAACAGTGGCTTATTGGGCCTCTTGGTAGCCAAGAGGGTTCTGCTGCACTACTGGTGGCAGCCTTCTGCCCTGATAGTGGATGACTGGATCAGGGAAACAGGTGTCCAGGCCAGTTGGTCTTGGGGGCTCACTGTACACTGGGAAAATTCTGCCCCTAAATAGATGCCATTCTGGGCTCCCTCCTGCCAGCTTCCAGGCTTTCAGAAATTCTTATCCTCAGCCTTCAGAGAGCAGATGGAGGATGAGAGGGCATAGCTCTCTGCCCTGGGATATTGGTGTTGTCACAGTTTCTGCCCCTCTGGCTCTGCCTGCCACCCCAGTATCTGCCCCCCCCATTCCCTTGTCTGTACTGTCCCCATACATCGCATAATATATAAATACATAGATATATAGACACTGTCAGCAGATAAGGGCCTATGGCCCACCCAGTCTGCCCATTTGAGCTTGTAAGTTCACTTTATGTTTCCCTAGAATACTGTATATTTTCATCTCTGTGGCCCTAGGTTGGTTTGTTTTGTTGTCTGTCATTGTCTGCATTTGGTGCTGGCCATAGCTGGTTATAATCACCAGGAAACCCTGCAGTTGCTGGGGTCCATTCTGCTCATAGGGGCCCCCAGCAGAACCCGTTTTCCTTCTTAGTTTTTAAATGCTAAACAGTAATAAAAGACTGTGCAGCTCTTTCTGATGTGACATTATAATGTAAGGAACCCCTCCCATGCTATGACCCAACCTATAAGAGGCAGATGGGCAGAAATGGATGGGGCAGGTAGAACATCCCCAAGTACTAACACTGCTGTCTCACCCTGGAGAATTAAAATATGTCACTGGTTGTAGCGAAAATAAAATGTTGCTGCACAATATGGCTATAATAAGGCCCGTTTTGCTAGAACCCCCAAAACACTAAAGCCTTCTCTCATGCTGGCCTATGTAGAAGGATGTGCCCCACCCCCCCTTTGATTTGGGAGGGGCTTTGTACTGCTTTATCTCACTGCTTATGGTAAATCCTGTTAACTTCAAAATGACCATGTTGTAAAGTTCCTTTTTTAAAAACAAAGGGGTACTTGGTAAGCCAAGCCTCATTTAAGATGGCCTCTGCAATTTTGAGATCATTCATGTGAGGTTTTTTTTTTTTGTAGGTTTTTGTTTGGATATGACTAAATTGCAATATAATTTCAAAAGACTGGAGGTGTGGATTTCAATCTATAATTATTTTTCTCTTGAAAGAGAATGATATCTCGACATATCATTGGTGGGAGGGCAGGCATGGGGCGGGAGGTGACAGATGGGGAAATCATGGTGGGCAGAGTTCTGGAGCGCTTGAGGACACTGAGGTAGACAAGTCACCAGGGTCAGATGGCATACACCCCAGGGTGCTGAAGGAGCTGCTAGAAGTCCTGCAGAGCCCTTAACAGACCTGTTCAATGCCTCCCTGGACTCAAGGAGTGTACCTCAGGACTGGAGGATGGCTCATGTGGTACCCTTCCATATGAGCGGCCCTAAGGATGAACCAGGGAACTACAGACTAGTAAGCCTCACATCCATCTTGGGGAAGCTGATAGAGACAATCCTGAAGGAGAGCTTGGTTTTCCTTCTTGAGACTAATGAACCGCAGGATGGTAAACATCATGGGTTTGTCTCAGGCAGATCCTGTCAGACCAATCTGGTGGATTACTATGACTGGGTAACTAGACAGTTAGACATGGGCCATGTTGTAGATGTCCTCTACTTGGACTTCAGTAAGGCATTTGATTCGGTGCTGCTTGGCAGACTAGGAAGTAAGCTGGAAGGCACAGGGTTGGGGGAGAAGATGGTGGATTGAGTAGTGAACTGGCTGCAAGGGAGACAGCAGAGGGTGGTTGTGGAAGGGGAGCTCTCATCTCCAAGGGAGGTGACAAGTGGGGTATCGCAGGGCTCTGTACTGGTGCCATTGTATTTTGGGATATTCATAGCAGACATCTTGATAGGCATCAAGAGCAAGATCAGTCTGTTTGCAGATGACACCAAATGGGAGCAGTAGTGGATGACTTAGGAGGGTGGCAGGGGTTGCAGGATGAGCTGTCAAAATTGGAGACCTGGTCGGACACTTGGCAGCTGGGGTTCAATGCCAAAAAGTGCAGAGTGCTACATTTTGACACGAAAAACCCAAGGAGGAGCTACCAGTTGGAGACAGGGGGTTCAGCTAGCCATGGCAGAGGAAGACAAGGGACTGGGGTGATCATAATGGGCTTAATGAATAACTCAGCACAATGTAAGAAGGCAGCTGCAAAGGCCAGCAGGATGCCGGGTTGTACTGCCAGGGGTATATCCTCCAGGAGGGGGAGGTGATCCTGCCACTATATAGTCACTGGTTAGACCACACCTGGAGTACTGTGTGCAGTACTGGCACCCATACCTGAAGAAGGATATTAGGTTACTGGAGGGGGTGCAGGGCAACAAAGATGATCCAGGGGCTAGGGAACATACCCTACGAGAGCACGCTGAGGGAATTGAAAATGTACTCCCTAGAGGAGAGGAGAGATAGCAAAGATATGATTGTAACCTTCAAGTACATGAAAGGAATAAACAAGACAGGCACAGACAGGCTTTTCAAGTTAAAGGGGGTGAGGGACATTTGAGGCCATGATCTGAGATTGCGGGGGGAAGAGGTTCAGGAGTGAAATGAGAAGACACTTTTTCTACGGAGAGGGTGGTGTCGGGGTGGAACACATTGCCTGTGGAAGTGGTATCCTGTAGAACAGTGGACAGCTTCAAAAGAGGATCGGACAGGGCATAGGGAGAGTCAAGGGAGGGGGAGGAAGGGAGGAGGGCAGCTGCAGTATAAGGGCTGCAAGCTGCATGATTGAAGCAGACCTGATAGACCATAGGGCCTTTATCTGCTGGCAAATTCGTATGTATATGTTTGCTAGCATCTTGGGTGAGGCAAGATCTCTAGTTGCTGCCACATAAAAAGCCAGTTAGAAAACAGGTCATTCCCACTGTAATACACTGCCCCTCCCCCCCATCCCGGACAGTTGTGTGTGTGTGTGTGTGTGTGTGTGTGTATGTGTACGTGTTAGTGTTTCCAAGTAAGCAATAATACTGGACAGGGTGGGCAGTATTGGGCTATACCGAACCACCCAGGGGTATGATGAGGCCCAGTGCCACAGGCGGAGGGCCTTATAGCCCCTGGAAGGTCTGGTATAGCCCGTACCGCCTACCCTGGAGGGTACTATTGCACTTAGAAATTGGGATTCTGCTTAAATGTGCATACAGTAGTTAAAAAAGGTACATAATAAAAAAATAAGTCTTAAAATACAAAAAAAAAAATGTTATGGTAAAGTAGTCCCTGCCTGGCACAGTTGTTTTCCTCTGCCTGTCACTGTTGCCAGTAGAGGGCACTGCTATTTTCAAAACACTTTTATCGGCAGTACTGTATATGTTCCATTGTTGGCAACTTGAAAAGCCACCCCACTGCATGGCTGCCCCTTCCCAACATCTTTCCTATTTTGTAGATTATCTATATTACTGTAGTGTGTTCTTGAATGTCTGGAAAATCGTCAGTGACAGTTTGATATGGCAGAAGGCTAGCGTGTTCGGAAACTGTAGCAGCGTGGTTAATTTAAAGTAGAGAGAGACGAACACAAGGATTTGGTGGATATGGTGGCTCTGGAAAATCAAAACTGTCAGCCATTTCAATTTAAATGATCTGACTGTGTGCACAGTGAAACATAATGATGTGAGCAGGACCGGACTGTAGCAGACTCATAGTTCCATGCTGCAACTCATCCACCCTGCCATCACTAGAGCAGTGACTTTTCAAATGAGGTATTGTCTTAATCTTTTTTTTTTAATGTTTAGTTTAAAACCATTCCATTTCATCTGCAGTGAGGAATGGGAGTACTGTCATATTGGGCAGGTTGGGGGACTCCCTCATTGCAGTTGCGGTGCTGTTCTGCAGTAAGGTCAGTACCGTGACTGTTTTCATCGAGGACACAGTTTACATTTCTTTTTTCATTAGGTTGTACTGAACATAAATATGGCAACATGCCATATTTTCTGCTGTTATGGTGACAATTTGAGTCGGGGGGGGTTCACTAAGTGGGAAACCAAACATGGGGGGTATTCGCTTTTTCAAAATTCCATTAGCTCAGTACTATCGGAATGAAATGGGGCAAGAGAGACTGGGACTCATTATATTCTGGTCTCTGTTATCTCATACTGGATGGCTGGTTGGTTGTTTTAGCCAATCAGCAGCTAGATTTCTCCACACCCATGATTTCTCCGCACCCATTTTCTAAATTCCTTCATGGGGTGTTGTGAAATACCAGGAGTTAGCAATGGTTTTTGTTTGTTTTAATATAGCCAGGCTATCTCAGCATGCACCCCACAGATATAAGGATTCCAAGGGTAAACTGCCAGCAAATGGACAACTGTTTGTTCAAATGCAAAGCAAATTAGTGGTAACATGAGTGTATTTGTTTTTTTGTTAAAGTGTGGCATAGACTGACAGGTGATGCACTTTAAAGAAGGTACTGTTGTGAACTTCTGAGGCAGCCATCACTATATGAGTTAAAAGTAAGGAGTAACACATGGCAGTGGGTGTGGTTGTAAGGGAATAATACATGCCTCGGGTGGTTGTTAGGCATGAGGCTTAGCCAAATGCCACAGTCACTCAAAAAGTGCATTATTCCCCTATGACGCACACCCTGAAGTGTGTTATCTCATTGTTAAAATGGGCTTTTATTTATTGAAAAAAATACAGTGTATAGTTCAGGTGAGGTGTGTGGTTATCAGAAAATAATTAACGGTCATGTACCTTTTTTGACCAATGAGGTTACAGGATTTTCATGGACCATTTAAAAAAATGAAGTTTAAGACCATGTTTGTGCTTCAAAGCAGCACTGGAATGAAACTGGGCAAAAGTTTGACCCTACCTTTTTTTCACTATAAAATATTCTAGGTATCTTCCAGTTTTGTTTGGTGGTAAAATGTTCTAGATCCACCAAAATCTGAGTATTTTATAAATATTTTAATTTAGTTTTTCTCAAACTTAGAAATAGTATTGTAGACCTAACAAGGGTTAGAATCAAGAAAATAAAAACATTAAAAAAAACTCATGGTTTGCAGCCTAGGAGGTAACCTGAAATGTAGATTTGACAGAAATGCTAGGATTTTTATTAATTTAGCTGAAGCTTCCTTTTTAAAAAACACGTTTTGCATTGCACTGCTGTTAAAACCCAAAAGGTTCTGAATAGTCTGGCATAGTCTGGCACTGCTCAGAAAACTGTTAGACCCTCATGGCTTCTCAGAACCTCAGCAACTTTTGTGGTTCTCCCACGACTAAGGAGCTTATATGTTTTATTACCTCTAAACTGGAAGAGCAACTCTGTGCTCCATCATCTACAGTGATAAACATAGTGCATCTTCCGTTACAATCAACTAGAACATACTTTTATATCTTCAGTTTTATTTTCCACGGTTTAGAATACACTTTGACTACTGGGGTGGAGACCGCATCCACCAAAGTCAAATACCATCGGATACCACCTTGTTTTTTATTTCAGATGTCTTCAGATATTGGTGGCATCCAGCCATGGATCTGATCACCTTGGATCCCATGTATGGATCTGATCAGAACTGCTGGATTCAATCAGATGCAAGGGTTTCAGTGGCTAGATCCCATCAGATCCCAACTATCTGAGGACTGGATCATAAAACCTGACCCTCATATCCTAAGACCTGACCTCAGAATCCCCAAATCTTGCTGAGGATCTGAAATCCTACCTTGGTCTGATGGTGCTCAGATTCGGAGAAGGAGAGTGGGACTAGCCAACAGAAGACACATGGATCTTAAAAGGAACTTTCCGAGCACCTTGATGACTTAAAAGAATGCACATAAAAAGTATTTGACTGTCCCCAGCTGACCTTACAGTGCCTTTATTTGTGACATCATAGTGCTCACCATGAAAACAGACTCTGATATCACAAACAGCAATCGTGTGGTCAGTTAGGCACAGTCTGAGTCTTTTTGAAAGACTCTGAAATAAATCTAACTCCCTTATCTGAACTATTTAGAAGACCAATATGAGAAGGAAGGAAGATAGAAACTGGACAACATAAAAGTGAAATATAAATTTTGTAAATATCATGGATTTTAGCCTTTTATTTTAGAAGCAACTTACAAAGATACATAGAATGTGTCAGCAGATAAAGCACATGTGGTCCATTTGGTATGTGCCATGATTAGTGACACCAATACAGTGACCTACACATCTGTCAACAAGATGGACAGTTTGCTGACAGGTCGCTGTGTTGGTGTGCCTGACACAGGGGCACACAGTCTCCCAGTCCTGCACCCCTTCCCCGAATCAACTCTGACTCGGAGTTCATAATCTAAAGTACGGGGGGGGGGGTTCAGGGGGCAGAGCCCCCTGTATGGGGAGTTGGGAGGGTGAAGCCCCCCCACTGAAAACAAGGACCAGGACCAGGAGACAAATGGATTTATAACTTGCAGTTGACATAAATCCTGTCGCTGCGATGCCGGTCGACAAAAGTGTTGTGAACCAGCATCGTAGAGCCATCCATTCAGTCTGACAGTCACTTGCCTGACTCCATGTGATGCTCACCAGATTTACTGAGCAGATTGCCCTAATGGCATCTAGTCAGTACCCCCTCCCCAGGCTGTCTATACTCCTTCCCTCTCTCCCTTCCCATAGATCTCCCTATCCTATTGTGTCTGCCTCCTCCCATCCATGCTTGAACTCTGTCACTTCTAATCCTTCTCAGTCTCTCTTCAGCTTTTGACAAGGTAGACCATTGTGTGTTGCTTGACTGCCTGAGGGAATCTTGTGGGCTCACCAGCTCTGTCATCTGCTGGTTTGAGTCATACCTCACAAACAGGAGGCAATGAGTAGTGATGGGGAATTTCTCTTCCTCCTCTAGCCTCCTGTCGTGTGGAGTACCTCAGGATTTGGTCTTGTCACCAATGTTGTTTACCGTGCTGCCCCTGGGTGAGCTCATTAGAATGTATGGCTTGGGTTTTCATTGCTATGCCGATGATACTCAGCTGTATCTTTCCTTTGCCCCAAGAAATCCTAGTGTGGTTGAAGTACTAAACAGCTGCCTCACGGAGATAAATGACTGGATGTCCTCCAGCTGGTAACTTGCAACTGAACCCTGACAAGATGGAGGTACTAGTGGTGGAGCCGAACAGAAGATGGAACAGGTTGCCCTCTGGTGCCAAAAAAGATTTATTCCTGGGATCTGTGCTATTGAGGACTTCCTCTAGGGTGCAAAACCTTGGCATGACCTTTAACAACAGACTGTCATTTAACTTTCAGGTGTCATCCGTTGTCCGGACAAGCTTTTACCATCTTAGGATTATCGCCAGGGTCAAGCCCCTAGTTCTATCTATGGACCTCCCCACCTTGGTGCATGCCTTTGTGACATCCAGACTTGATTACTGTATTGCGCTCTACCTCGGGGTCTCTGGAGGGAACCTCTGCCGGCTGCAGCTAGTGCAGAATGCGGCTGCTAGGCTGCTAACTGGACATCTGAAATTTTATCATATCACCCCAGTTTTGCGTGGGCTGCACTGGCTGCCAGTAAGGTTGAGGATTCTCTTCAAGGTGGGCCTGCTCGCCTTTAAGGCCCTATGTGGGCAGAGTCCTGGTTACCTGTCAGACCTTCTTACACCTGCCATACCAGTCCGCTCCCTTCGGTCCTCCTCTAGGGTCTGCTGGTGATTCCCAGGGTGAGGCTCAAAACTGCTGGTAACAGAGCATTTAGTGTCGCTGTACCCGTCCTGTGGAATTTGTTTCCTCCAGCAATTTGGGAGGCCACTTTGGTTGAGGTTTTTAAGGCCTGCCTCAAGGCCTTCCTGTTTAATCAGGCCTTCTCGGACCTTCGGCATTAGTCCTCCCAGATTACCCTGTTTTTGTGTTTGAGCTGTTGCTTCTATAAAGATATTTATTAATCATATTTATGTATACTGATATTTTATTGTTTTTATACTGATTTGTATTATTGTACTGATAGTTTATTTCTGTTGTTCGGCACCCAGAGTCTCCGGGATTGGGCACCAGAAAATTAAAATTTGCCTTGCTTTGCCTATGGTTTCAACCACCTTCTTGGGTATACTATTCCATTCACCCGTCACCCACTCCCTGAAAAATAATTTCCTTGTGTCCCTTTTGAATTCCTCCCCCCAATCCATGTCCCCTGGTTCCATATGCATAAAAGGGTGGGATTTATTGTTAGACTACCAAAATGCCTCGGGGACACTGTGATGTCCAATGCCACAGGTGGAGGAGGGCAGTACTTCTCCTGGAAGTGTAGTACTCTAAAACTAAATCCCAACCTTGAGTGTCTAAATGCACTTATAAAATGGAGTTTGTTAAAAAAAGATATAACCTTAAAAAAAAAGCACTTTTAAAATGGGGTCTATTAGATAAAAAGAGATAACTTTAAAAAATAAACACTTTTAAAATGAATGATTTACTATAAAGCAGAACACTGGTACTTCCACAGGCGGGCTGCCAGTAAGCGGCATTAGGTAGTGTGGCCAGATGTTTGTGGTAGTGTGGTGACTTGCTTGCTTTGAAAAAACACTGTGTATCTTGTAATTTGTTTGTCTGCCGCCTCACCGCCCCAAGATGTTTGGATCTTGGAGGTGCCAGTTGTGCTGTTTATTTACGTGAACTGGTGTGTGAACAACAGGCACGAGCATGGACACAATTAGGGAAGTGCAGCAAGCAGTGTGAGTTGTGTGTAGTGTATTTTCAGTTTGACTGCTAAGGATACTAAAGAATTTAAGGAACAGGAATAGGCCTATTATGGTCCTTCAGGCCTGTTCCCCGTTATTCAATGGTTAAATCTGTCTGGCTATCCATATAAATATCCAGTTACTTTTTAAAACAACTTACACTCCATGCTGTAACAGTGTCTTCTGGTAATCTGTTCCAGTGTTTAATCACTCTCTGTGTGTAATTTGAGCCTCTAGGTTTGGTTTTATACACCATTGCCTGAAGCTGTTTACTGTGTCCCCTAGTATTGTGACTGTTTTCCTTTCATTTTAATCCCATTGCAGCATAACATCTGTGTATCTTTTTTATGTTTGCTTGTGCGCATGCGCAAGAAACATTTTGTGGCAGCTTAGGAGAGAAGCGGGGTTTTGGAGATGTGGCACTGTGGGGGCCAATGCCCCCATTGCCTTTGAGGCTTGGCCCACTTTCCCCAATGTGGTGGTACGCTGCTGCTGACACTAGTTCAGCCAGTGTGCCACCAACTTGAAGCGAATCTGGCACTGCAATGAGGGAGCGACCCATTATTGCATGGCGGTGTCTTGCCTGGTGTAACATTTCTTATAACATGGCGGCGGGTGCCTCAGAGTCCCCATGAAAGCCGACTTGGGGTTCCCAATCCCCTGTCGGCATGTCCCCATCCCCAGTTCATTTGCCGATGGGGTGGCCCAATCCCATCGCATCATGCGCCCCATTTGTTCTCTGCCGAGGGGTGCCCAATCCCCTCAGCTCATGCGCTTCCACTCCCCCCCACCACACTGTATGACCGATGGGGGTGCCCAATCCCCATCGGCTCCAGTACCCACCTCCCCAACAAACGATGAGCACTGACGATGATGGAGATGCGCCATGAAGGCTTGAAAGTTTGAAGAGGAGACATGAAATGAATTTGAAAATGAACTTGAGCGATGATGGAGCAGCCAGCCAGCCCTTAGCAAAGGGCAATGGACAGGAAGGCATGTCCTTGATTGGATATTAAGTCAATTTGAGGTAGCAGGGAGCCAAAAAGAAATTTCAAATGCAGGCCATGATTGGAGTGTATCCTTGATGGCCAGTGTGGGTTAAGAACTGCAGTAGGGTGAGTTGGATGAGGTAGTCAAGATAGGTAACCTCAGAAGCCAGATCGTGCGGCTTGATTGATCGATACCCGCTCAAAAGAATTCTCGATTGCAGGCTTGAGTCGGTGCTCAAGTAAGCGATGGAATAGATTAACCATGAGGTAAGGATGAGGGAACGATGCCCAGAATCATGAACCTGATACATGTGGCATGAGGACCGCAAGTCGATAAGGTAAGTGGCCTTGATATTGACATAGAGGTGGCATCCAAGGTATATCAGCAATCGGGTTAGGAAAGTGCATGCGGCCATATGGAGTCAGCCTGCCAGGAGAAGGTTCAGCGGCCAAAGGAGTCATGATAGGTATGGTAGAATGACCCCAAAAGAAGGGGCAGCTGAGCTGATGCGAGGAAAGAGATGACACCAATAATTTGGCAATTTGGTATGGTCCTGTAAAGAAAATACTGAACGAGAGTTACTTAGTACACATATGGTAGGTCCCAGCCAGAAAAACAGATGCAAATGCAAAGTAGAAATGAAGACAAAACAAAACACAAGCATGGTAGCAATGTCCAAATGCAGGCAATGGCATGCTAAAACGAAAACAGATTACAAATCGGAGGATGATTAGGAGCCAATAGATTCCAAAGAAATGAAAAATCATGACCCAGGTTAGATTTCAGACATTCAAAAGGAAATGATGGAAGCACTGCCTGATAAAAGCATGCTGTTGGTTCCATAGACACTAGTGTGGCAGACAAGATAATACCAGTGAACACTAAAGGAGGAAAACAAAATTGCAAGTCTGGTGTGAGGAAACGAAATTTCTGAAACAGGCCTTCCATTTGAGTAGATTGAACAGAAATCGAAGGACTCAGTGGGTAAAATAAACAACATATGACGGAAAAGATACCTGACCTTCGAAACACTGCTGCAGCAATCCTGAATTCAATTGTGCAGAGCACAGAGAGGTCGGAGGAATGAGCAAGCAGGAGATGAGTGATGTGCAGAAGTGCTGGCAAATGAGGCAGTGGCACCACGAAGGCGATCGAGGGACACAGGAGCCACCGACTGAGGAAACAGGGAAAACCGAATGGAAGGAGAGCGAGGGATGGTTAGGGAAAGCGAGCGGGTGAACCCAGAGCTCTGGAGGAGCCATGGAAAGTGAAGGAGGAAGCAGGAGCAAGAGAGCCACCAAGGCGAGGCAGAAGAGAGCTGAGGACGGCAGAGCAATGCTGCAATGGAAGCGAGTGGCACTAGCAAGAGGTCGGGTGGCAGGGAACGAAAGGGGAGGGGGGAAGCACCACAGATGGAAGGAAGAAACAGTCGCTAGGAGCAGTGTGAAGGGACAGTGGGGCAAGCTGTGGAGCCACTGAAGGTATGGGAGGAACAGAGAGGAATCAAGAGAACCAGAGGCAGTGGGAGGAGAGATGGAGTGAGAGCTGCAAAGCCAGCAGCCACATAAAAAATGAGCTGCGGGACAGGCAGCAATTTGGGGGGGGGGGGAGAGATAGAGAACTGCATAGCGAGCGCTGCCGGAGGAAGCAAGCCATAAGATAGGCATCCAGGAAGGGAGTTGAGCGGGTGGCTGGAGGCACTGCAAAATGTGAAATTGAAGATATCGGAAGTAGAAATGAGAAGCAGCACCTCTGGCTCCAAGGAGAAACCAATCCTGACCAAGGTAGGAGCAAGGAAGTGTGGCGCCTCCGGCAGCAAATGAAAAAATGAATCCTGGAGAGGCCTAGGATGAGTGACCTTTTAAGCCTGATGGGGGAGTGACATAGATAAAGCCCTCCCATTCTGAAAGGTTCCTGTTTACAGACCTCCTCCCAAAGCAAGAAATGTGTCTACGGTTGCATATTAATTGTATGATAATGTTATGGGATGCCCAGCAATGGGGACACATTAGGAAGCATCTGGTTTGGAAACCATTCCTGGTGAATGTAGTTGCAAAGCTACTGTACGCAGAAATGCAGTCTTCTAATAATGAAAGAGCACTGGACATTAGGATTCAGATGCTCTTATGCAGGCTCCTTTACAGAGGTAGACAGCTGTCGATACATCTCACCTACTTCCGAAATCAAGGAGTAGTAGGACATTGGAATACATCTTGTATTCTGGATGAAGAGCGAACTTCACTCCTGATTGATTACACACAAATGTCCTTGTCGTGTGGCATCACCTTGTTACTTGGCAGAATCTTCATCACTTGTGCACATCTCTTAAATACGTGCCCCACTCCAATACTTTCTGCAACACACCTGACCTAAAGGCCAAATTCACACTGTTCTATCAGCACTCGACTCCGCTGTGCAAATGGCATGCACACTTGAGTGCTGTGTCCTGTCTCAGAGTGGAAAGACTACCTCCTGCTTGAGTTTTTGTTATACTCTATAAAATATGTTCAGCATCTTCAAATCCTGGACAGGACCCCACTTTAAAACCGCATCTCGGTCCAATGGCTGATTCCATAAATGTCCTGATGGAGGAGAGTATGGCCCTGGGTGACTCCAGTGCCTAGGGATATGAGGATCGTAATCTCACTTGGAACCCTCCTGCAAACATTTGACACTGGCTGCCACATTTACTTCTGAATTCACTGAGACAGGACACTGTATAGGCTGAATCAAATAATCATAATCATATAGCACCAAAAGTGGCAGGTCATCTGTGATCTGTACTGGGGCGAATGGTGGAAATTAGGTACACATCAGATGGAGTTTCACAGTGAGTTGCAGCAGCACAGTATGTCATTGTCAGACACATTATGGTAAATATGAAGTCTCACCTCATGGTCACCTCCATAATGGAGTCGCTCGTCGCTATCACTATGTGGCACAATTGGCCAGGCAAGGTTTTCTGTTTCCCTTTAATGTGCTAAGATTAGAATGTGACAGCTTGGGCATGAGTTGGAAGAACATTTGTTTCAAAGTTGGGGTTGGGGGGTGACTGGTACACCAGAGAGGAACCCTACAATCCAGAATTATTATTACTTCACATGAACGACCAGATTGGCATTTCCTAGCCAAGCCCTGACACCCAAGGGACCCAGAAGGCCTTCACAGTTCTCTTGTGGTGCACACAAGACATCCACTACAGTGGGGCACTGAATTCCACATACCCCCCCCCAAGAGCTTTCCCCTGGCAGAACATCACAACCAATCGAAACCACTAGCTTTTGAAACCAAAAGCAGAGCTCTGAGGAAGGCGTTAGCCGAAACGTCAGCTGATTCCCATGCGTCATCACGCATGTGGGCTGGTCTCTGCTCGGCTGACCCGGTCAGGAATATGTTTGCACTTAGATGGTGAAAGTTTTTTAATTATTTATCTAGTTAGTCACCGCCGCACTCTTATGTATGCTGTGTTGTGAAACAGTGTGTGACCAGAATAAAATATGAAGATACGGTAAGCCGTGCCTCGTTTGAGTCATTTGGTTAACTGACGGGTGTTTGTGCAGTCGGGCTGCTTTTGGTTTCAAAAGCTAGTGGTTTCGAATGAATTTTCTCTGATTCCGTTTTGCACCAGATCAAATATCTTCACATTTAGTGAATTTGAGCTCCTCAGTTGTTTGGTTGTTTCACAGAACATCACAACCAGCCTGGCCCAGAGTTCCATGAATGGAACTCTTTACCTGAGCTTTGGTTATTGCAAAACTATGTCATCTCCAGCTGTCCTTCTCCTCAGTGCAGTTTTTGAATTACCATCTTTGTGGAGTCCTTCAAGGCCTGAAAGCTATCAATGCACATCCTTTGTGAAGGCCCCCACCAGGGACTCTGGATTGCCCCCTCCCAATCTCTCCCTATTCTCTGACCCATCCCTCAGGATCCTTGCAGGGTAGCTCAGAAGTGGGATTCCCACACACTGGAGAACTGTGCCACCCTGGCCCAAGTCCAGCAGCCAGCCACTTGATATAACTCTACATGCACCAACCTCTCTGGTGCATACAGCTTCCATGACACCAAACACTTATGCTGATGATGACTACATAGAGAACCCATGCTCTATGCCCCTCCAATAGGCGTCAAAAGGTGCAGGATCTGAGCCCTCCCTTAGGAAGACCAGCCAAAACACCTACAAAGATGACACCAAGCTAATCCTCCTTCTTAGACCTTCCTGAGCAGTAAGGGGGTTGGACAATACCCCTGCCACTGACCAAGGCCTGGCAGGCACCCTTCAGTTGCCATTCATGGGAACCTGATCCGGGCTTCAATTAGCTCCCAACTAGCCAAACAAGAGAAAAGATCCTACTTCCCACCTAAACTCACTTTTATCCCCTGTTCCTAGACTCCTTCCTTTTCCACTAAGGGCAGAACAATGCAGCTAAGGTACCCAGTGCTTTCATGGGCACAACTAGTAGCAAGCCAGTCCTCTACCATAGGAAGTTGGGGGGTTGTTACATTTATTCAATCGATTTATCAATTGTCCTATGACTGGCTCCATATCTCTGGAATAATTGTCCTGTTAAAATTTGTTCAGCCATCTTGTGCCATGCACTCAACCCATTGCTGCATAAAACGTGATTAGTCCTAGATGTCCCTGTGCCTAGTTATAATTGTATTAATTGTATTATCTGATAAAAAAGTTAGAATGTGTAAAGCAGGCAAGTTTAAAAAGATTAATCGTACAAAGAAGTGACATCTAAAAGAGCAAATGAGTCAAGTTAGACAAAATTGACTTTCATATAATCATGTGAGGTCTTAACTGGAACACAGAAAGCATTTGATATGGGACAGGCTTGAACTGTCCATCAAGGCCTGCCCCTTCTGTAAATCCACAACCTACATGCTCAATAACAGCATGAATTCCATGAATGTCATGGCATCAACACAGCGTTAGTTCAGTTCCCAAGACATGAACGTAATTGTTTGGATAAGAGAAGTTTAAATGGCACAGTGTTTGTAGATGTGATTAGGCATTTAAACTTACTTGACCATGACATTCTAAAAACTAAATTGCAACAGCTAGGGCTATCTCCTAACAAAGAAGGGATGGAAAAAGAGCCACAGATTAAGTAGGGTCTGCGGTGATTCTGTAGGTAGGGAAGAATTGGTAGACTAAGTGGGCCAAGTGGTCTTTATCTGCTGGTAAATTCTATGTTTCTGTGTTTTTATGTTTCTATGAAACATACCTTTAAGCTATCACATTTGATTTTAGCTAAAATAGTCTCAGAACTAGAGGACACTCTGAAAATACCTGGTTTCTTTAGGGATGTAATATATCCAGGCACAGCAGATGTTGTTGCTCAGTCCTCCTTCCCCTGACAGGTCCCCAACATCCCAGGTTCATTCCTGAACGAGGTCACTGGCATCGTGTGTGGTAGCCATGCCATTGCACCAATGGGCCAGCTTTGTATGGCTGTTCATTCCTTCCGGCTCCCAAGTTGCCCCTTCTCAGGTCCTCCAGCAACCATGCAAATCCACAAACCACTAACCTGGCCACTTCAGCAGCCTTTGGTCCCCAGTGGAGGTGGCTCAGGGGAGGAATGTCCTCCCCCAAAGCTTCACGTGATCTGGTATTTGGCATGAAGGCAACTGGCTCTACGGGGTGGGACACAAGTGTACTGAAGACCATCATCTTTGGTAAGAACTTATGTTTTGTTGCACTTCTTTGCATCCCTTCCTCCCCTGTATCAGGTATAAAGCTTTAGTGGCCTCGCATCACGCAGTGCACTTGTGCATATGCCACATTTTGTGAGGGAGCAGGCTCTCTGGTCCACGGCGAGAGACCAAGGCACTAGCAGGCACCAATGCCTTCTCTCCACTGACTGGCTCACCCTGCCTACCACCCAGCACTCTCCAGCCCTGAGAGCCACGATCCCAGCTCCCTGATCTCCCTTCCATATTCAGGTCACAAGCACAGAAGTTCAGTCTTCTTCTGTAGGGCCATTTGGTGGTCCTGTAATGGGGTCGGTAAGAATTTTTGTTTGTGTAACCCACCTCCCAAGTCAGGAGCTTACCTTAGGGGCCCCTCTGTGTTCCGATGCCTCCTGCAGCCATCTGGCAATTCTTATGGCCAGCAAGCTGCTCACAGCTTCACTTCCCCATCCTGCTCCTGGACTGTTTGCAGGGCTGGGGAGAAGATGAACTTAGTTGCGATGCCTCCTGCACCAGATCCTTGTGACTGACGAGCTGCTTGCCTCCTCACTCCCCCGGCCCTTTCCTGGACTGTTGCCAGGGCCAGGGAGTGCTCCAATCTATTTTTGGTGCCCAGAGTGCCTGATGTGAATGCAGTTGGTAAGCCACAGTGTGTTTTGCTCCCTCCGCCCCTAGAACTGCTGCACAGTGGGGTGGGGAGCACAGGAAAGGCTGCAAATGTTTATTGGCGCCCCAGAGCACCTGATGGGAGCTGTGGCACAAGTGCTGCTTGTACAATCATCTCCCCAGCCCCATCGGACACCAGTGGGGTCTGGGGAGAAATGAATAAACAAAAATAAAAACATTAAGAAGGCTCCCTGATCCAATCCAAGCCCCCAGTGGGTCGGGGAACACTGGGACAAAATGGCGACCGGGGACTGCAAGTCCCATAATGCTTTGCCAACAGAGTGCTATTTTCCAGTGACAGCTCCTGCTGGGAAGAACTAGAAACCGAACTCCCGACTGGGCTCCTGTCCCCCCCCAAAGATTCCCCAGGCCCAAGTGATCTCCAGATGGGATCAGGATGGTCTTCACCACGCAGCCAGATGCTGCCAACATCTTTTACTTTTTATTATATTTGACTGAGTTGAACACTGCTGTATGGGGGCGGCCATGTTGGATGTGGTCTGCCTAAAGACAGCAAGGGACCCGATTGGTAGCTGCAGTAGTCCAATCAGGGGGTGGAGCGTGAGACTCCTTTCAGCCAATGAGATGTTGTGTATTCAAAACTAACATTCTAGGGTTGACAGTTTAACCCTGAGAGAGACTGTGTGAGTTTCTGAAGAGAAAGCATCTGACTTTGACAGCTCCCTGTGCTGTCATAGTCTAAAAACTTTAAGTTTGTGCCAAAACAAACTTAGAACTGTGGAATTTGTTGCCAACTGCCTGGTGATCCCAGAGACAAGGGGATTTGCCTCAGCCTAACTGAATTGTCTAGAATTTTGCAACCAAGATATCAGAGACTGCTGTGAGAATGATTTTTTTGTGTTCTGTGAGGTGAAAGATTCAGTGCTTCTCAGATCCCAACACAAAAGACTGTCATTTTTGACAGGGGACCAGAGCTCTGAGGTCTTGCCTGCTTGTCACTGCTGCCCTACCTTCTGAGCTGGGTGAAGACAAGTCCCTCTGTGGGGTCAAGATCGACTGCCTAACTGCTGGCCTACCTTCTGAGGTGGTTGAAGACAAGTCCCTCTGTGGGGTGAAGACAACTGCCGGCCTACCTTTTGAGGTGGGTGAAGACAAGTCCCTCTGTGGGGTGAAGACAACTGCCGGCCGACCTTCTGAGATAGGTGAAGACAAGTCCCTCTGTGGGGTGAAGAGGATCATCATCAGCATCCACACCAGCCTAACTGCTCCACCCAAATACCAGTCAGGGGAGATGTCCCCCAACACCTGCACCACTTGGTCATCTACAGGTCATGAGTACTGGGTTTATCCCAACAATTGCTTTTCTAACTGTCCAGCTAGCTAGCTAGTTAGTTAGTTTACCCACTGGGCTTCCTGCGCGACCTTAACCTAAGCCCACAGAAACAGCTACAGCCAGGATCATCTGTGTATTTACATCCACTGGTGTAATTTGTATTTTGCAACTGCAGCATCCACCCATTGCAACGGTGCTGTACCCAGTGTCCACTCATCACAGGCCTGGGACTCCTCAATGTGTGAACACTAAGGTATTTCGGAGCTCCCACAGGGACTGTGGGGTTAACTGGTGCACCAGTGGGGGGAAATGATGCAGTCATCTATTCTGTAAACTCTGACCTTGACAATCTTACTGTTGCTCTTCAAAGTAAATTTAGAAACACAGAAACATAGACTTTGACGTCAGATAAAGACCGCATGGCCCACCTAGTCTGCCCATTTCCCTACTACTGGATAAGCTGCAGTAGGTCAATTGAAAGCTGGTTCTACAACCACAAATTGGTCCACAATTATAAAAACAAGGACCATGCTCTTCTCTAGACTCCCACACAAGAGGAAAGTTCCACCCTTTGTCACCAGAAATGGTAAAGACATAACCCTGAACAGGTGGAGACCTTCAGATACCCTGGAGTAACTTTGGATGACACCTTATCTTTTGCACCCCATGTTGACAATTTGGTGGCCATAGTTAACAGAAGACTGGGTACCCTGTGCCGGAACAGAAACAGTATCACTGATGCTAGATGCCTTATCGTGCCCAGCTCCATTCTGTCACTTACAGATTATGGGCTCTCTGTCTATGCAGCTGCCTGTGACACGGTGCTAAACAGACTAAAGCTGTTCTGTAATAAGGCGTGCCACTTTATACTTGGTGCAGAAAACCACACTCATAGTAGTACCCTTTATTCACTCACTAACTGACTACTTTTACTCAGCAGAATAAAGCTCCAGACCTATTTGCTAGGTAAAAAGGCACTCTTGGGCCTAATGCCCCATTTTAACAAATTGCTTCTACACCGTCTCCAAACACTACAGCACCAGAAACATGGCCAGGAATGCCCTTAAGCCTCCCGTCTGGTGCACTCAGCTGGGCAAGCAGTCATTTGCTGTCAGAGCTGCTTACTGCTTAAGTGAACTGCCTGATACATTGCTGAATCACCCCAAGTTTAAACAGTTTAAGAGATCTTTGCTGTCTGCCTTTGCAGTCCAATACAGTTGTAACCGTTGACCAGTTTTATTTGTTTTTTGTAACCGTTGACCAGTTTTATTTGGTTTCTCTCTGTACATTGCCTGTGACTTTTTACACAATGATCTGTGTGGGTTTTGTTGTTGTTATTGCGCAAAACTGTCCAATGGTTCTGTCTTAAGTGGTTTGAGTCTGACTCAGCTGCATTTCCTATGGAACTACTTATTGTAATGTTTTTTGCGACCATGTATTTGACGTGGAACCTTTGTAAATGAGCACTTGTGTGCAAAGGTAATTGTCTGAAGTTTTCAATACATAAATAAATACATATATACATAAATAAATAAAGAAATAACATACTTATTAATAGATGGTGAGGATATTGACACCATCCAGAAAAAACTGCACCCCAAGTTTGGTGCCCTGTTCAGGAACTGTAGTTGTATCCATCCTACGGCTAGGCGTGAACTTCTTCAGAAGATGATACTGCCCATTTTTATATTTCCTTGCGTGCATGCGCAAGAAACATTTCGTGCAGCTTAGGAGAGAAGTGGGGTTTTGTAGGTGCGGCACTGTGGCGGCCAATGCCCCCACTGCCTTTTGAGGCTTGACCCGCTTTGCCCAATGTGGTGGCATCCAGCTACTGACACTAGTTAAGCCAGCATGCTACCAACTTGAAACAAATTCACCACTGCAATGAGGGAGCGACCCGTCATTGCAGAGCAGTGCCTTGCCTGGTGTAACATTTCAAGTAACATGGCGGAAGCTCTTGCAGTCCACCTCAGAGTCCCCAGGTAAGCTGACTCAGGGTTTCCTAGTTCCCCTGTTGACATGCCCTCATCCCCAGTTCATTTGCTGATGGGGTAGCCCAATCCCCATTGGCATGATGCGCAACCCCCCCATTTGTTCTCTGCCGAGGGGGTACCCAATCCTCCTTGGCTCATGCGCTGCCCTCTCCCATCCATATGTATGACCGATGGGGGTGCCCAATCCCCATCACTCCAGTCCCCCCCAACAAACACCCAGGTGGCATGATGGGAGCCCACCCCAGCGTACCGAAAGGTGTCCCACATTATTGCCTTCTTTTTTTTTAATCCTGTAAAAAAGAAAATGGTCCCTCGTTGAGTCCGATGCCCCTTCCCCCAACCCACACTCACCCTTTGCACACCCCATCTCCCCACCCTCCCTCACCCCATACTTACCTCTGGAGCCCGGGGCCATGACCTTCGGTGGATCGGGAACACGTCTGCACTCTTCAAAGCCAACCGCAAACTGAAGAAATGCCGGTATGCTCTATAATGGCATAAATGTTTTTATTTTTTAACTTTGGTACATATCTCGGCCATGTTTGTGAATTTTGGCACCAAATTTTCAACATGGGGTTCTTGGGACCCCACGTCATGAATTCAGTCACTGTCATCTCGTTATTCAATCCCGAGAGGTGATTTTGCAGTCACTGCGCAGAATCACCTTTTGGGACTGAGTAACGAAATGACAGTGCCACAGTTCATGAGGTGGGCTCCCAAAAAGCCTGTGTTGCAAATTTGGTGAAGAAATTCCAAAAAAATGACTGCGTTATGAGTGTGTGTTGTGCAGTTTCTACGCATGCTCATAACGTCGCAAATTTGTAATATTCTCACTCCAGATTTTCAACACTGGCATTTTCCACACCTTCTTATGAACAGTATAGCTGTAATTTTTCACATCCTGCCCAAAACGTGTTTTCGCACTTCTGGCGCTGAATAGCATGGTTGCCGTGGGAAATCAGTGTGCGGGACAGATTAAGAAAATCACAGTGACACTGTTCATGAGCAGAGGTTCTAAAATGCCTATGTTGAAAATTCGGTGACAAACGTCCATAAAATGACTGTATTACAAGCGTGCATTGCACAGTTTCCCTGCACCCTTGTCACTTCACAAATTTGTAATATTTTCACTCCAGATTTTCAACACTGGCATTTTGTCACACCTCCTTATGAACACTATAGTTGTCATTTTTCATATCCTGCCCAAAATATGGGTTTGCACATCTGGCGCACAATGGTGCGGTTGCTGTGAGAAAATGTGAGATGTTCCAGACAGATTAAGAAAATCATAGTGACAGTGTTCATGAGTAGTGGTCACAAAATGCCTATGTTGAATTGGTGAAATAATTCCACTAAATGACTGTGGTACAAGCAGGTGCTGCGCAGTTTCCACGTATGCTTGGAACTTCGAGCATTTTTCATATTTTCACTGCAGATTTTCAACATTGCCATCTCTTCACACCTCCCTATGAATGGTACAGCTGTCATTCTTGACATCCTGCCCAATCTGTGTTTTTGCACATCTGGCACAGAATGGCATGATTGCTGTGGGAACTCAAAGTTCGGGACACATTAACAAAATGCCACTGTTCATGAGAAGCGGCTCCAAATGCTTTCATGAGGTGGGGTCACAAAAAGGCCACGTTGAAAATTTGTAGTGCAAATACCAACAAACGCCCAGGGTGTTAGGGTTTCAAACCATAATGGCCCACCCTGTACAGACTGACAGGCATCAGGGGTGTTACTTTGGATTGCCAGTTATAATGCTCATGCCATTCTACCCCAACCCCCACCCTGAAGCCAGTGACAGGCATCAAGGTGCGCCTTGGACTCTTCGACCCCAGAATTCACCCCATTCACCTATACTGCACCCAATTCAGCGTAAGTCCTTATGAAATGGGGTGACTGTGAAGCTGAACACCCCAAGGCACACCTCAACACTTTTCGGTGTCTACAAGGATAGGGTGAGGTGAAATGCCGTGAGCATTATGGGCAACGACCCAGAAGCACACCCCAATGCCTGTCCATCTCTGCAGGGTGGAGGTGGGGTTGGTGTGAGTTCAGTACTTCACTGCCACTCCTATTCTGCATCTGTCTAACTCCTGCACGTCCAATGCTAATATCAGCAAGCAAACATTTGGCATTGACAAATGCTTGTTTATATTGTACGTCAGAATCAAGTCTCTTCTTAGTCTCCTTATCTCCAGACAATGTAAACCCAGAGCCTCTAGCTGTGAGCTATATTTCAGCATCCCCAGTCTGTTTAGACATTTGGTTAATTTCTGCTTTACCGTTTCTGTACAGTTTATATCTCTCCTTGATGATGGTGACCAGAACTGCAAGCCAAGGCCCATAAAGGCATAGGCACCGACTACAGGGGGGCTGGGGGGATGAAGCCCCCCCCCCCGGGAAGTTCAGTAAGGACTCTCTGCACTCCAGAGCTGGACTGTTTTTTTTTTTTATTACTGCCGTTTCTGCAATCTGCAGTCAGTCAGGCTCAGTAGTCCAGTGACAGCCTTGCTGGGGGGGGGGGGGACCTTAGCTGCCTGTTCAGCGCCAGTGGTATTTTCTTTAAATTAAAAGTTAAGGGGTTGTGGAGATTGCTGAGCTCAGGCAGGGCGGCTGTGCTGGTATGCCATGATTGGTGTGTTAGGGCAGGAGGCGGGTGGTGGCTGGTGGGGGCGTATTCTCCCGACTCACCATTATGTGGCATGCGCTGCGCAGCATGTTTTCAGTTTGTCTCCCTGAGATGGAGAAGAGCCACCATTTTGTGAGAGTGAGGAGTCAGTGGTGTGCAGCCTGCACAATTGCTTCAGCCATGCCTGCTTGCCTCCATCCTTCGTTCGCGCTCCCCACCGCTCCGCAGACTGCAGCAGCAGCAGCAAGAGGGAACCGCCGCATCGAGAATAACAGCAGCACCCAGCCCGGTCGTAGGGAGAAGGGAAGACAGTAGCCAGTGCACGGCATGCCCAGGCCCAGCCAGACAGAGATCAGCAGCCTCCCCAAGGGCGAACCCCAGCCCGGGGCTCCGCCAACTGCCTCCATCCCCTGCCATTGCCAATGAGAGAAAGGTAAGGGACTAACCAACCCATATACTGTAAGACCATTAGGTAAAAAGGAGTCTTACTAGGGAACGGAAGGGGGAGTAGCCGGAGATTAGGTAGGGTCCAATCAGTGACAGTATGGGCAGGGACAAAATGATCTGGCTTGGTGGGCTAAGCAGTCCTCATCTGCCAACAAATTCTACATTTTCTATGGCAAGGTAAGAACATCAGAAAGGGAGGAGAGGAAAAAGGTTCAGCTATGAGGGACCAGAAAAGACTGCCAATGAAGCCAAGGTAAATCCAAGCAGGAACAGGGCAGGTGGACTAAAGAGCAGACATAAATCCAGATTCCAGCTGTTGTATTTTGTAAACCAAAATCGTTTCTCTTGTGAGGAACAAGATTGTTAAAATATTGCACATTAATGCAGTGTGTTTTGTTGCTGCAGTCAGAAAAATCGATGTGTTCAAAGTGTGTAAAAGTCACATTGTAGAAGCTGTAAATTGCTTTGTGTTACCATGTGGAAGCATGTGCATGACTGCGTCAGTGGGGAAAAATGGCACAGTAAATCTCAGTCTCTTGCTTGCTACTCTTCTCCTTTCTCAAGGGTTCTGTCTTCAAACTACACCTATGCGTAGGGGTAGGGCCCATCAGAATTTTAAAGGGGCTATTTTCTGAGCTGTGTATAGCTAATACTGGCTGGTATGGCCGAAAATTAGTTACTGCCAAATTTGATATTATTTTCAAATCTGTCCTGTGTGAAATAAAATGGTGGGGGTACTGATGATAACGATTTTGTCCAGTAACAGTAACTCATCGTGACCCTGCTAGCTAACTGTTGTTTTTCGGAGGTGACAACAGTAAGCAATGGTGGTTGGAAAATCAACTTCTTAGTTGATATTAATGAGCACAGGTGAGTCCGTGACACAAAATAGTCAAGTAAAGGATTTATCAATATCATTTAGGCAATGGGTTACAGGACTCATGGCCATGTATGTTCCTGTTGTGGGGGGGGGGACTTTGACAACTCATGGTACATGTGTTTACTAGGTATTCAAGGAGTTAACTGGCTTGAGGACTGACTTACCAAGATTGCAGCAATGCTTTCAGCACCATTCCACAGTGGAGACTGATGGGCAAGCTTTGGTGCCAGGTGGTTCTCAACACATTGTTAACCTGGTGATAACAGACAATGGGTAGTGGTACATATAGTTCAGTGCAAGGAAGGGTGGTTACAGAAAAAGAGGTGCTGTAGAGCAAGAGAGCATGACATAAGACTGGAAGGGGTAGATTGGGTAGATTAAGGGGCAATATACAGCAAGAAAGCACTTCTTCACAGAAAGGGTGGCGGAGGCATAGAACAGCATAGAACAGCCTCCCAGCTGCAGTGGTGAGGGCAACGTTGGTGGGGGAATTCAAAACTGCATGGGATACACATAGGGGGACTGTGTGCCAGAGGGTTTTTGACAGGACACGTTACATTTATTTAACTAAAATGTCACCTATTTTCCACAGACCTGGGATAAAAGAGGAAGAGATGTCAACTTCAAGTTAAATGTGCTTAGGTGTTTTTTCATAGCAACCTCTGCCATCCTTTACTGTGTGCCAGAGAGCTTTTGACAGTACACATTACATGTGTTTTATTAAAATGCCACCCACTTTCCACAGACCACAGTGGATGGCATTTTAATAAAACTGTATATTTGCCAAATATGAGAGAAGATTTGGGAGTTACACAGGGGTCGATTTTAACATTGTTTTACTAGCCCAAAACCTAGTGCAAATTGGCCAGGGCTAGTGCAGCTAACCCTCTACTTGTCTGTCTTGACTAGTGCAGTTTTTCCATTGCTATTAATGAAGTTAGAGTCCCTACTTTAGCAGGCTCTACTCCTTATACTAATCCCTCTCAATGTTCCAGAATAGCCTGGTGTGATTAACAGCTCATTAAGAGCTGCAATTGTCTGGCAGTTGAAGAGGGGCTTCCCACAAAAAAACATCATCACTCCACTGTTAGGACATTCAGCTAGCGTCCAATATGTGATCAAGGGTAGAGTGCTGTCATGTCACCATCTTCCAGTTTTCTGAATGTGTCTGTCTCACAATTTGTCCCACATTATTGAGACCAGTGCCCCTCATTTCCCTACATTTTGAGTGCTTGTAATCAACATTTCAGTATCAAAATGTTAAGAGGTATACAGAGTCTTCCCTGCAGGTGGTGAATTTTATCCCAGCCTCATCATAGCTGCTCCCTCTCCCTTCCAAATCTCTCCGCTCTATACTTTCCCTGGGCACCACTGCAGATCAGACTCTGAAATGACTATCCATAGACCTATAGCTGCCATTATTGGCAACTGTAGGGGGTCCCCAACCCTTTTAAATGGACCATGCCAGCCCAAACCATCCATACATAATCTGAAAGGTTAAAACAGGCATTTCTGGGGTGCATCAATCATTCTGTACAGAAAAAGAGGCTGTATAGCATCATGCCTGCGTACTGTTTCCCTTGGGCGGATAAAAGGACAATGGTTTAAAAAAAAAAACATTGTTGGGGCAGAACATGTTACAATCAAAAATGTCATAAAGTTTTCTGTTTCCCAAGCCCCTTAGGTTTGTGTGGCCCCCTCCCCAAATAATTCCTAGATGTATTCGTGGCTCACTTAACACTGTAAGGAAACTTCCAGAAGTGCAGGTCTCTGGTTGATTTTTATGGTAGGGGCTCAGCGTGTCTTTCTCTGCCTGACTCTGTTCATTGCCATGTGGGTGGTGGTGACAGTGTGGTGAGGTGCATAATGACGTCAGCTATTGTGTGTGCAGAGCTAGGACTGCTCGTTTGAACATTTGCTGTTGTGGTATCCTCTAGTTTGGGGGGAGGGTAGAACGAGGAAGAGAGAAGCTCATGGTACAAAACAATGGTGGGCACACTGTGTGTGATGGCACTGCAGTTTTTTTCAGGGACAGGAAGCAATGCGAGAGCAGGATAAATGTGCAATAATCAGAGCGTTGCCTGGATTGCATTTTTTCCAGTATAGGGGATCAAAATTTATCATTATAATTGTGGGCTAGTGCAATCATCTGTGAGCTAGTGCAGTTTGGAATCAACTTGTCCTGATGGCTAGTGCAAAAAAGAGTTAAGGTTGACCCCTGTTACAGTGCAGAAAAAGCCACCCAGTCAGGGACACCACCAGTGTCCCTGACCAGGTGGGAAGTGGTCCAAGATGCTGAGTGACAACACCAGAGGAGATGCCAGTAGCTGGGGAGGGGTCAAGGTAGGTGAGCGACACCACCCATTGCTAGGCAGTAGGTCGTCAAGGTGATGAGTGACAACAAAATTCAGGCAAATTTTATTAATGTGCTAGCATTGAAACTGTGTTTGTTATGTTGTCCTATCTATTCAGGAAAACCCTTAAAATGCACCATAGAGTACTATAAACCCCAGAGCTTCTGGGGGTCTTAGCAGCCCCCAGACGCTCGGCCATTTCTTGAGCCCCCCCCGGGAAAAATAAAAGTCTGCTGCTATGCATAAAGGGTCTAGCTGATGATCTGTATGTAGGCAGGATTACATCCCTCTGTCTGCTGCCAAGTTTTCCTTTATATTACCTAGGATACAGACAGCTTTAGATGTATTATTTTCGATGTTAGTTGTAAAGGTAAGATCAGACTGTATAATCACTCCTAAGTCCCTTTCCTCTTTCACATTTCTGAGTTTAATGCCTCCTAGATAATACTGTATTCTAGGGTATTGTCTACTCGTGTGTATTACTGCACATTTTTCATCACCGAAGAGCATCCCCCATTTGGTGGCTCATGCGTGGATTCTGACCATGTCTTCTTTTATCTTATGGGAATCTGCATTAGTTAAGGGAAGTCCCCCCAATGTAGTATCGTCAGCAAATTTTACTATGTTAAGGTTATTTCCAGTATGCATATCTCCTATAAATAATGTGAACATGGTCCTAGTACGGATCCCTGTGACACTCCACTATCAACCTTAATTTGATCTGAGAGGTGTTCAGTTACTCTTACCCTCTGATACCTATTGTTTAACTAGTTCTGTACCCATTTAACTACTGTGTTGTCAAGCCCCATATTAGTAATTGTATCTATCAGCTTGGTATGTGGCACTTTAATAAAAGCTTTGCTGAAGTTTAGGGGCACAACATCACTTAGTATATTAAGATCCAATAAGTCACTGATGGGTCATAAAATGCTGTAAGATTAGTCACACATGACCTATTTTTTTTGTGAACCCATACTGTGATTTCTCCATCAACCCTTGCTACTTCAGTACTAGTTCTGGTTTAGTGTTATTTGGCGTGTGTTCCTTTTATGCAAATGAGCTGCCTGTGCTGCCAAGTGTATAGAATTCCATCCCCTTCAAAATGCTATTGTATCATAGTTCAAAGGTCATGGAATGTGATTGTGGATAACCATCTGGGAACAAGTGACCACCAAACAGTGTGGTTCATGAGAAACACAGCCGTAGAGTTGAGCCATACAAAAACAAAGGTACTGGACTTTAGGAGGGCTGACTTTGGCAAAATGGGAGAGTGCCTACAAAACTGCCGTCACAGAGGCAACAAGCCTTTGTATGAAGCAAATAAAAAAAAAAGAAGGGAAAAAACACTATGGTTCTCAAAAGAGGTGGTGGGAAAGGTTAGGAAGAAAAAGCATTCAGGAAGTATAAGGAATCACAGACGGAGCAGGACAGAGAACTGTATCAGTTAAAGCAGAAGGAAGTGGGGAAGGCAGTCAGAAGAGCAAAGGCCCAAACCGAGGAAAAGATAGCCAGCTCAGTTAAGAAGGGGGATAAAACCTTTTATAGGTACATTAGGGAGCGAAGAAAGGCCAAGGAAGAGATAGTGAGGCTTAATAAAGGGAAGGGGAGACTTGACAAGCAGCCACATTGCTACCCGCCCTTCCCCTTGTTTTTCATTTTTGTCCTTTAGGCTAGTTTTAGAAGACTAAGGCTCCTCTTCTGTTTTTAAATATCAGTGCTATTGTGGTCAATATTTCAATCTGGTTTAGGTACTGAAGGTGCAATGTGATGGAGAAACTCCTTTGACAGCATAGCATCACAGAGGGGCCATGAATATTCATGAGTTGGAGAATTTATGACTGCCTTTGTCAGTGAATCAATCAGTTCTGAGGAAGGTGACTTTGCCGAAACGTCAGCATGTTGTGCGTCACTTGGAATTGTGTGCATGCCATCTGCAGGCCACCTACTTACCATGATGGAACACCTTATGGTGTTGGCAGGTATTTTGCTTTGATTTTGACCACACAGTGATTTTGCCACCTACCTGCACTTCGCACATTCAGCTTCATGGATTTTGTTGTCCCATACTGCTGCACAATAAGTGAGAGTTTGCACTATTAACCCTTAGCCTGCCAACAGAATTAGAACATATTGGAATTCTGGACTGATATGTCAGTCTGTGGCACTGCAAGGATTAAAGTAAGCCTCTGTTATTTAATTGTAAGCACTTTATCCAGTGGTTGTAGCATTTGATGTGAGTGTCATGGAACCCTTTGTTGGGTGCTTTTGTTCTTAACTTATGTTTGGCTTTATATCCCATGTATAACAACCATTGTCATGGCACTCAACAGGGGAACTTGGTGAACTGAGGTTGCTTTGTCAGCCATCATGTCATCAGTCCTTACTGTGCCTAGTGTTACTCACCACATGATCACTGAACAACAGACTAATAATGCACATGTAGTACGTCCAATGTGCTGATCAAACATTGACACCTCTACTGCGAACAACAGTACAGCAACGGGTCACTATACTGTCACCGCGGGACCCCGGCACTGCTTTCTCAGGGTCTTGCACCCCTTCCCCGAATGAACTCCAACTCGGAGTTGATTACCTTAAGTACAGGGGTGTGGGGACATAAATTTGTCGCTGTAATGTTGGTCAGCAAAATATCTGTCGAACTGGTGTCGTAGAGCCCAATTCATATGCCAATTGAACATTGACACCTCTACCATGCATGACAGTACAGCAACACAGCAAAGGGTCACTGTACTGTTACCATGGGACCCTGGCACAACTTTCTTGGGATCTTGCACCCCCCTTCCCTAAATCAATAACTCGGAATTGATTATCTTAAGTATGGGGGTTGCAGGGGGCAGAACCCCCTGCATCGGGGGTTTGGGGGGGCAAAGCCCCCCAAAGAAAACACAGTGTTCTTGGACAGTTTTATGCTGACCGCAATTGCGGTTGACATAAATCCGTCACTGTAACATCGGTCAACAAAATATTTGTCAACTCGGCATCATAGAGCCAAGTCAAGTTCCCTCTGACCCCACAACCCTGCTTTGAATAATATTATTTTACTTAACAGGCAGTATTTACAGCATGCTCAATTGTCCTTGTGGCACTTCATGTGGGCCTTGCACATATTCCTGCCCTCCAACGACCAGCACAGTTCAGAATGGCAATTTCCTGTGCTCTAACATTTAATTCTGTGTGCACTTTTTTTCCATCAGATAACCGACTAATGGCCTGAGCTCTTTGGAGTTATTTTAAATGCTGCTATTTAATTCTCTTCTCTTAAAACCTTTATTTATCTGGCAGAAACTGACTTCCAGGGAACAATGAATGCACCTCTGCAATAATGGGTGACGTAAGTGATCTCACTAACTAGCAACCAATATAGCTTATCTAGTCATCAGTTACAGCTCAGGCTTGTGGTCCAGTGAAGCAGTGATGGCACTGTGTCCTCCTTGGATCGCTGGTTACACCGCTTTTAACTGTTTACTTTTGAATTGTAAGCTGTAGGCTTGAATAATATATATAGCTAAGTGTCACTGATGTGTATTTATACTGTTTTTTTGTATTTAAAAAAATGTTTTCACTGTGCTGTTTTGTTCTATCCTACTCGCTGTTATTAACTTGCTATTCAAAAACAGTATTACCCCTTTTTCATTTCAACCCCACCCCCTTACCTAATCTTGTTTTTTTACCATATAATAAGCTACATATCCTCAGTTCTATCTGATCAAATTCTAAGTACAATTACAGTTACTGACTCTTCTTGTTACTAGTACAGAATGTCATATCACTGCAGCCTGCCTGCTGATAAGCTGTGAATTATAAACATGCTTCCTCATAAAATCATCTCCTGGAATGTAAATCACTTAGGTCTTCTGACTAAATAGAAGAAAGAATTTAGTTATTTCAACAAAAAAGGAGCAGATATTGTCCTATCCAGGAAGCCCACTTAGATCATGTTGAATCTGCAAAACTCTGCAGGTCCTGGGTAACTCAGGTAGACTGTAGCAGTTTCAACAGCGAAACAAGCATTTGTCAATGCCGAACGTTTGCTTCCTTGTATTTGCTGTGCAGGTGTTGGGCATACATAGTGCAGAGGCTAAAATTAACAAATTAATAACCTAAGTTATAATAGTGCAATTGTCATGATTGAAAACCCTGCAGACACTGACAGGTGTCACAGTGTGCCTTGGGGTCTTTGGCCCTTATGCTCATCCCATTCCATAAGGAAATAAGCTGAGATGGGTGCAGTATAGGAGACTGGGGTGAACGTTAGAGCCAAACACCCCAAGGCACACTTTGATGCCTGTCAGTGGCTGCGTGGTGGGGGTGGAGGTGAAGTGGCATGAGTATTATGGCTGATGACCCCAAGCCACACCCCCGACGCCTGTCAGTCTTTGTGCTCTGCTTGGGCTGTGTGTGTTAGTGTGTGGTTGGGAAATCCGGTTGGTTACTGTAAGTGGAAATATTGTGAGGCTGAAACCTGAAGGACCCTTGTTGTGTATGCATGTGTCGTGTTTTTCAGTACAGATTTTCCTGTCTTGGAACACAGTATCATAACACTGTGGTGCCAGAAAGACTGACAGGCATCGGGGGTGTAAACACGGCTTTAGAAAAGCACTTGTCTTCGCATGGGTTGAAGTCCTTCAGCAATTGTTCCACAACAATTTCCATTTCCCTGTGGATGTACTGGATTAATAGAGACAATAGAAGGCAAGTAGCCCATCAGGAATGTCTTCCCACACTAGTGGGGCAGTTATATTCCTGCATTTACATCCTATCTGACAATAAATACACATCCAGGCATGGGGGTGGGAACTGAACTTCAAGCAGTTTTAGTGGTCTCAGAGCAAAGGTGAAGGAGCTACTATAAATAAACCCTCATTCAAGTAAAATATGCTTGAAGGGGACAGGAACGGACTTCTTATGTGCAGTTGCTTGTAATGTCTCTATTTTCATAAATTATATTCATACCTCTAAATGACCCCTATTTAACTGTGCCTGAATAAAAAGCTAAAGCTGCCAGTTGTGTTTTGTACTGTTTTCTTTATATGGACAACATTCTGTGCAGTTCCTTTCATGGAACCAAGAATTCGGAGTTTTGGCTGTGTCACTTCATGGTTTCAGAATCATGGGCACTGTACTAATACGTTCCTGCTAACATTTCTAAAACCATGAAGTGACATAGTCAAAAACTTCAAATCCTTGGTGCCATGAAAGGAACTGCACAGAATGTTGTCCATATAAAGAAAACAATACAAAACACACCTGACAGCTTCAGCTTTTATTCAGGCACAGTTAAATAGGGATTATTTAGAGGTATGAATATATTTTTTTGAAAACAGAGACATTTCAAACAACTGCACATAATCAATCAATCAATCAATCAATCAAAATCTTTATCCAGGCGATCATCATTAAGCAAGCTCATTTACAAGATGAACCTGCTATTGTCAAAGATAGTTGTACATACATAGGTTAAGGTACAGAATACCAAATGTGTGACGAGATACAAGTAAAATTACAGAAAGTGGTTGGCGCGGGGTAAACATTCCAGGTGTTCTTATGGGAACATACATGCATCACACAACATTATTGTGGTATATACAACCTTCATGGATACAGAATTTGAGGTAGTATAATTATTCATTCTTAATCAAACCACAATCGGAAGGTACAATTCTTTGCATTTCAGCCCTCAGTGACAGTTTAGCATGCTTGGGTGAGAATCCTATGCTACCGAGGGGCCCATAATGAGGCCTGTAACTTCTACTTAAGTGGGTGGTAAGAGGAGAGTAAGCAATCAATCTCTGTCCATTTTGATGTTGCAATGCTGTAGCTCTAGAAATACTCTCATTATACAACTGTACAAAGGTAGACAGACCTTATGCAATCGCAACCAAATGCTCCCTTAGTGATCAGTGCCAGGTTATGGTGCAATTTTGTGAAAACAGCTCACATTAAACAAGCATTTGTCAATGCCGAATGTTGCTTGCTTGTATGTGCTTTTTAGGTATTTGAAAGTCATTGGAGTGCAAATATTGAAAATTCACGAACTTACGAGCGTGTGTAGGAACTGTGCAACGCATGCTCGTAAAACAGTCATTTTTAGGAATTTTTTCAACATAGCCATTTTAAGACCTCTGCTCATGAACAGTGTCACTATGATTTTCCTAATGTGTCCCATACATTGATTTCGCACACCGACTGCGCCATTGTGCGCTACATGGGCGGAAACACGTTTTGGGGCAGGATGTGAAAAATGACAGCTGTACTGCTCATAAGGAGGTGTGGTAAAATGGCAATGTTGAAAATCTGGAGTGAAAATATTGAAAAATCGCGAACTTACGAGCGTGCATAGGAACTGTGCAATGCACACTTGTAAAACAGTCATTTTTAGGAATTTTTTCACCAAATTTTCAACATAGCCATTTTAAGACCTCTGCTCATGAACAGTATCACTGTGATTTTTCTAATGTGTCCCATACATTGATTTCGCACACTGACTGCACCATTGTGCGCTACATAGATGGAAACACGTTTTGGGCAGGATGTAAAAAATGACAGCTATACTGCTAATGAGGAGGTGTGGTAAAATGGCAATGTTGAAAATCTGGAATGAAAATATTGAAAAATCGCGAACTTACAAGCGTGCGTAGGAACTGCACAACGCGCTGGTAAAACAGTAATTTTTAGGAACTTTTTCACCAAATTTTCAACATAGGCTTTTTTGAGAGCCCACCTTATGAACACTGGCAGTGTCGTTTTGTTAATCGGCCCCGAAAGGTGATTTCATGCAGTGGCCGCGAAATCACCCTTCTGGCCCAATTAACACCATGACAGTGCAAGAATTCATGAGGAGGGGTACCAGAAACCCCATGTTGAAAATCTGGGCCCAAAATTCCCAAAATTGCCTGAGATATGCAACAAAGTTGAAAAAACCCTATCTATTACATTATACAGCTTACCGGCATTTCCTCAGTTCGCGGTCGGCTGTGAAGAGTGCAGACGTGTTCCCGGTCCACCGATGATCGTCACACCGAGCTCTGGAGGTAAGTATGGGGTGAGGAGGGGTGTGGGGAGGCAGGGTGGGCGGGGTGGGTGCGGTGGGGGCAGGGTGACTGCGAGGGACCGTTTTGTTATTTACTGGTTTTTTGTTGTTGTTTTTTTTAATTAAGACGACGCGGGATGTTTGCCACGCTGGGGTGGGCTCCCATCGTGGCAGTTGGAAAGGCTGTTTGGGGGGGCTGGAGCTGATGGGGAATTGGGCACCCCGCCGGGTTATAACAAGATTTGCCACGCTTGGGGTGGGTTCCCAGTGTGGCACCTGGACAGGTTTTTGGGGCGTAGCCATGGAGCCAATGGGGATTGGGTACCCTGTTGATTATAACATTTTTGCCAAGCTGGGGTGGGCTCCCAGCATGACACCTGGACAGCTTTTGTGGGGGTGGAGCCGATGGGGGATTGGTACCCGTCGGCCATACAGTGTGTCGTGGGGAGGGAGCGATCAGCACGCACATGCGTGCTTGTGGGAGAGCTCCGCTCACTGAAGCGGAGCTCTCCCTTTCAACTGTATGCCACTGTATTTTGACTGCTGTCATAGACAGCTGCAGCAGTCATTGGAGAACTGCGGCCACCCCTGCAAACTCACTGACTGAATTGGAAGACGGAGTGCCACACTTCCGAAAACTCGGATGATGGCACTATGTTTCTTGCACATGCATGCAAGCAACATAAAAACAGCCATTTTGCAAACTTAAAAACTATTTCAGCTATCATTAAGCTCTAGACAAAGGTACTCATAAATAGATAGATCACACATTGTAGTGAGAAAAGAAATAATGTGACTGACATGGAACTGAACCTAGGCTCACAGAATACTGTTCCAGTGCTCCAACTTAGGTTGGGTACTTAGCGTGGCACCAAATTCACATCCATCACACTAGTGCCCGGCACTGGATAAAGTAACTTTCACAACATCCTTTTAGCATGTCAGTATAAAACAGATACATTCCCAGATTCTGCTTGTAGCTTTAGTAGCTTTCTTAGGTGAAGTTAATTTTTATTTATTTATTTATTGAAATGTTTCACCAGGAGGGCACACTGAACAACAAGTTGCTCGTCTCATGGTGCGACCTGGGGGGAGGGATTACATAGGTTGTGAAGGATGATCAGCTACAATAGTATGTGGATAGGACAAACAATACAACATTGTAAGATTGTGCAACAGTTGAAACACAAGGTATTGTACAATAAACAGTAGAGGAACATTGGGTAAATTACAATACATGTCCAAAATCAAACAAAAGAACACATGAAGATACAAAACCTATAGAACCATTTATAGTGCATGAGTGTACCAGGAGCAGGCTCGAGGTAGTACGCCATTGCTGTTGGAGTAAAAAGGATGGGGTTAGGTTGTGCACACTGGTGACCCAGAAGGGCAGGTGGAGAAGGGGGGGGGAGGCAAGAATTGAATATGAGGACAAGGGGTAGCCATTTCCTGATTTCCCCCTTCAGGATGTTGAAAACCCTGCGGGGGGGGGTCATGTTAGGAAGGCAGAAACTGGGGACAGATATTAAGGTGGGTTAAAGCAGGAACAGCTGAGGAAAAGGTAATTGTGTAGGGCAGAGGTAAGGGAGTAGTTGGAGGAGGAGTGTCATATTTCAGGGGGAAGGGAATTCCAGATTTTAGGGAAACGATGGTCGAAACCAGTCTGACTGATGAGGGTGGAGCAGCAAGGGACCGTCAAGGTGCGGGCGTCATTTGATCTGAGAGAGTGGGTGGGGGAGGAGGAGTGGACAGAGAGGAAGAGAGATAGAAGGGGAGCCCCCCGAACCAGAATTTGGAGGTTAGTTTGGTACAGTGAGAGATGCATCTGTGAGACAGTAGAAGGAAGGTTAGAGAGCGATAGAGTTTACAGTGGTGGGAGCGAGAAGGGGAGTGGATAGCAAAGAGGCAGAAGGAGTTAAAGAGAGTGTCCAACTTGGTCAGGGAAGATTTGGGAGCAGCACCATAGACTATGTCACAGTAGTTACAGATGGGGAGTATCATCTTCTGGACAATTTAATGTCTCATAGCTATTGTTAGTAAGACTACAAAAAGGTCTAAAGTATTAGAGTCATTTAGTAGCTGGAGAAAGGTGCATGTGTTCAATTATGATAATAGTAAAAGTTTGTTTTTTTAACTTGTTATTCATTTAACAAGTTTTAATACAAAACTTACAATAAAAATACACAAGAAAGGGAATTGATCCAAAATACAGTCCCCTCACAAAAAGATGATATGACACCCTCCCATAAGACACAGTATTGGGGGGAGTAACCGTAAAATATTATACTGTTAATATCCCCACAGCTTATAGCAGCACAGAGTGATTAGATCTTTGCAGGTAAAAGAACTAAACATTCTTTACCAACACTGTACAAACACTGCAAAATGTGTTCATATAACACCTGACACACAGTAAGGGGTTCAGTAAAACTGCTTTCCTGAAGAGCAAACACAGAACTCTTATTTTTCAAAAACAATATTTACAAGAATGTCCCATCATTTATATATATATTAGATCCTGAATACCAAAATAAAAAAAAAGAAATCAGGAAGGAATGCTGCACTCTTAGCATGTGTATACTGCCCTCGGTCTGAATGGTGGGATTCAGGAAAGGAAAAAACAGTTCACTTATAGTCCCTCGATAGCTTTTTACAGGCAAAAGTTCAAGTAGTCTTGGTAATCCCAATGCAGGTTCAAAGAAATGTAATAACGTATACAACCAACGTACACACGGGGAAAAATGTCCACACAGATGCATGCAGATTCCTAGATTATGTAGTTGGCTAGCACTCTAGTAAAGAATCATAAAACACTGGGGAGTGTACCATCATCTTTATGGGCTCTTTTCTCCCATTTGTTTGCTGGTTATGGGAAATATTGTATTTCTTTTCATCTCTATCTGGAGTACCTGGACTCCTTGCATTTTTACCTATATAAAACTCATTGGCTACTTTGTGTCACTCTACAGCAGGTCACTTTAACCTTCTCCTCTCCCATATGCCATACACTACACTACACTTATGTATTTTTTTACATCTTGACACCAGTGACACTTCTTGCTTATGCCTAGATACCTTTAGTCCTACCTCCCCTGTAGCTACTAGACAGGACATACTCCTTCAGGTGGGGCCAACCAGCAGGAAGTAACACGAGAGAAAGAAGTTTCCCATTTGTACATAGAGCTGACTTTTCCTTTCCCTGTCCCCGCCCTCACTCAGTTTACCACTGTGAAAAATTTAAAGCAGACATTTTGACATACCTGCACTTTGTGGTAGAGTAGGCTTTGGTTCGGCAGCTGGTTTATAGGGCAGTGGAAGGCTGGACAATGAAATTCATTCAGTCCCTCACCGACTGGCTCCTGGGACCTGACCAGATTATTTGGAGGTCAGACAGAAAAAGAGTACAATACAATCCAACTTGTCTGACTCCAACACAGAAGAGAGGCTCCCTCCCTCTGCTCGGCGACTCAGCCACTCCCAGGCCCGGTGGTGTGCTGAGATCTGAGATGACCTCATGACCACAAATATGGAGGACTTTGGCAGCAGCCTTCCCGATATGCGACTCAACCATCCTGGTCTGCTCCGCCTGAGCTCCCCAGACAATCTCAGTGGCAGACAGTCGCAGAATGCCACATACTCCTCCAAGGCTCCAAACGAAAGTAATTACAGCTCTTTTAGTGAGAGCAAGTCTCTGTCTTGCTAGTTCATGCTGCAGCAACACTCACAGTTGCACTTCTTCTCGGAACAGAAGATTAGAATAGGAAGAAGCAGCACCAAACTTCTCCACATTTAAACATGCCACCAGCACTAGACAGACACACCCCCCAAGCCAACTGTTGCACCCAATCAGGTATTTCACTACCTTCGCAGACCTGACTGATCACTGCATTTCCAAAGTTGGCACCCCCTCCTCTGAAACAAAGGTGATTTCGGCAGCAAGTGATAACAAGCCTGCAAAAGTCAAACATACAAAGGAACTTGCTGCCTGGAGGAGAGACGCTGGGTGCGGCCAGCTTTGCTACCCCCCCTTCACTTTTACTAAGTATGCCTTGGCTTACCAGGCATATCGGTGGCTATGCCTAGTAGCTCTCAACCAGTCCACCCCTTGCCAGCCATACCTCTTTTCCTCACAAGCAGACCTAATTGAGAATGCAAAATACAGCCTCAATCAGGTCCGCAAGACTGTGGGTGTGCACGTCACTGGTGAGACCCCCCCTAGAAATTTTAGAAAGCTTTACAGCCCTGGGACAGCATGCAAAATAAAAACCAGAACAAAGGGAATTTGTGCACATGCCACCCAACTCCTGCTACCTCCCCCCCCCCCACTGGTCTGCTACACACCGTGGCTTGCCAGGTGTATTGGTGGCTACACTCTGCAATGATGGGGCGCTCCCTGATTGCAGTGGCAAATTTCTTTCAAGTTGGTGGCATGCATCAAAACTGCTGTCATAGATAGCATGCTTATTCATTGGTGCCAAACAGATGAGCCCAAAAAAGCAGTGGCGGCATTGGCCACAACACTGCCACACCTCTGAAACCTGCTACTGCCACAAGATGACGCAAAATGTTTCTTGCGCATGCGTGCTAGCAAACATAAAAAACAAAAGTTAAGAAGAGCAGACTTTCTAGCCACCAGTCCCCCCCCCATGTCTTACCTGCCATGCCAATTAGCTGTTTTACAATATGAACGCCATGTCAAAATAGCTGATCAAAGAAGTGGGGGAGGAAGATGCTCTTGTATATAAAATTGTTACTATCGTCATGCAAAGTTTGTTTTTCTTGAGTTTGCCATGAATCTGATATAGCAGTATTGTGGTGTACAACCGTAGTTAAGATTGCAATGGCACCTCTGTATTAAATCACACATTTAGGGAATGTTTTTTTCTGCCATATTGAGGTCTAGGATTCTGACACTAGTAATACTTTTTATTACAACCAACTGTGCTAATGTCACAGATCTGGTGATAATTGGTTCAGGTGTTTACGTTTTGAAAACATACTGATTGATCAATGTAAGTATGATTTTTCAAATAATATAATTTGTTTAGGAACAGCCATTAAAAAGACAGTAAACCCTAACTACAGTTAAGGATGATCAGCCTGTGCTTTCATGAGCAAGTAGATGTTGCTTGACATGGAATTCAGGATATATAGATATTTTTTAAATTAGAACATCTCCTTCAATAACTGCGATTGGCTGCTGGGTTTTATACAATCTGGACTGTTGCACAAGGGTGCAAGATCTGAAATTGGGTGATAAATACAATTTAATTAATGTTATGTCAGATCTTCTAGGATGTCACACATGTTAACATTGAGCACAAAAAACCCTACACATCCTTGAAGTCAGGACTTTACAATTAGTTTGTTTATTACTATCCATATCTGAGCATTTCAGTCTCAAACTGTGATGAAGATCAGAATAATGTGACCTGAAGTGGAGCCGAATTTTCACTTAGGAATACCATACCAGGGCTATTAACAACTAAGATACTAGTACAACCTCATAACTTTCTGGGTATTTTATTTTTCAATACAGACAGTATTTTTATGACATTGTCACCCACCTGCAGCACCATGCAACCCCCACCACATCACGCACTCCCTCAAAAAAGGTCTGTCACTGCTCCCCTCCCTCGCAAGTATCTGGTTAGAATCCTCAGTCAGGCTTTATATGGATCAGTCGCTGGTATAAGTGTATGACATGAGTAGCAGTCTAAATCGCAGATATGAAGTATAATTAAAGTACATTAAGTAGATTAGCACGGGCACCACCCCTCTGCTCCAATTGGTTATTTTTATGATACTGTCTGTGTGAGAACTAGAGCTTTTTCACAGGGATCAGTCAGTTCCATCAGCATGATGTCAGTGTTGACAGAAACTTCAAGAAAGAAAATTGCAAAGCAGAGCTGACATGCAGTTAGTGCCTCTGCTATGATCGGCTGTTTTTCAAGATATGCATGGCATATCATAATAAAGACAGTTGATTGGAGCAACGGAGGGGGAGCAGCTCTCTAGGGTTTTTTCTACTTGCTCCTGTCCTGGGCAATGAGTGCAGGGTTGCCCCTACCCTGCTACCAATGCTGTCATGTCACCAGTTTAGTAAAGACAGGGTCACAAATCATTTGGATCTACAGCTGCAGGATTCTAAGCTGCCATCCCCACCAATGCCACTGGCTGACTCTTGAGAACTGAAGGCTTTGATTAGACTCTAGTTCAGCTGACTTATTCTGTTCACCAGAATTGAAAAGTGGCTAAAGTAAAGTAAAAATGTATTTATACAAGGCACCCTTCCCAAGCTCAGGGTGCCTTTACAAGATTACATAAGCAGCATTAAAACCACAATAATAAATAACATTTTATATACAGCAACTTCAATTTAAATTACATTAATGAAATGCTTCATTAAAAAGAAAGGATTTTAGGGCTTTTTTAAAGTCTTCCACAGTCAGGCTATTTCGTATCTGGCAAGGTAGAGAATTCCACAGAGTAGGAGCCATAAAGGCAAACGTTCTTCCACCAGATGATTTTAAAGTTACCCTGGGAATCTCTAGCAATCCCTCACCAGGGGATCGGAGGGAGCGGGAGGGGAAGTAAGAAGTCAGGAATTCTTCCAGGTAGTGGGGACCCAACCCATGTAGGGCTTTATAGGTCATCAACATGATCTTGAAGGTGATCCGCCACTGTACCGGCAGCCAGTGCAACTCGCAAAGCACAGGCGTTATATGGTTGGACGTTGGACTTCCAGTCAACAACCTAGCTGCTGCATTTTGCACCAGCTGCAAGCAGCGGATATCCACTCCTGGCAGCCCTAGATAAAGGGCGTTGCAGTAATCAAGATGACTGGCAACAAAGGCATGGACCAGGGTAGGAAGATCCTCTGATGGAACCAGGTGTTTCACCCGTGCTATATTCCTTAGATGGAAAAAGGATGTTTTGACCATGGCCAACACCTGCGCCCTCATGGTCAGGCCCTCGCCAAATATAACACCGCTGTTACGCATTCGGCCAGATGCTACAAGCGGGTCTCCCCAGAAATAAACCTGAGGTTTTCCCACCCATGAACCTGACATCCTCACCCCCGGTTCCACCACCAATACCTCTGTTTTTCCTGTATTCAGCCTCAGCCAATTGGTACTCATCCAATTCTGTATCTCCAGGAGGCAGCTGTTGAACAATGCACTTGACTCAGACTCTCGCTCAGGTACAAAAGACATATAGAGTTGAGAATCATTGGCATAGCAATGAAACTTCAACCCATATTGTCTTATAATGTCCCCTAATGGAAGCATGTACACCGCAAATAACATGGGGGACAGCACTGAACCCTGTGGCACCCCACAGTGTAGACAGTGAGAGGCTGAAGCATGAATCCCCGACACTACTCTCTGACTACTATCCTGCAGGAAAGATTTAAACCAACTGTGGACCACCCCCCTTAGTCCACAGAGAAACCACAGGTGATCGAGCAGAACCCCATGATCCACGGTGTCAAACGCTGCTGAGAGATCAAGGAGAACCAAGATAGAATGAGTTCTCCAATCTCTCACCATTAGGAGATCATTTAGTACCCAAACAAGAGCCGTCTCAGTACTATACATTTTCCTGAAGCCAGATTGGAGAGGGTCATAGATACTGTGGATAGTTAAATGGTCTTCCAGCTGCAATGCAACCACCTTCTCGACAATCTTCCCCAAAAAGGGAAGATTCGAGACCGGTCTGTAGTTTTCTGGGAAGTCAGGATCAAGGGAGGATTTTTTCAAAAGGGGGCGTACTATTGCCTCCTTCAAGGGATCAGGAAAGATCCCTTTCTCCAGTGACACCGCAACTATCCCAGTAAGGATCGGGCCAACAACCTCTACACACCCCACAAGTAGGTGAGTAGGGCCAGGATCCAATCTACAGCAGGTAGGCCGCAAAGTCTGGATGATCCTCACTATATCCATGACTGCCGGTTGACTGAAGGTGAATCAAGTCAGTTGGGTATTTGTGCCCCTCGGTTGTTCACTGCAAGATCCTATGGGAAGGCGCTGGCTGATCTCATCCCTGATTGTGGACACCTTATCAGCGAAGAACATCACAAATTCCTCACACTGTAATTGTGACAATGCTCAACCAGATTGAAGACAGACTGGATTGCACAATCTGTCCACAGTCCGGAAGAGCTGGGCCGGTCTATTCCTCGCTGTAGCAATTTCCCTGGACAGGAACTCTGCCTTCTTATGGGAACTTGCTAACTGAACTGATAGGTCTTATAATGATCTAACAGTCTAAGCCTGTCCACTTCCATATGAGTTTTCTGCCAGCGTCTCTCCAATCTTCGACTCTGTCTCTTCAACCCACAGATCTCCTTGGTAAATCATGGGGCCCCTAGGTGGAGAGTACAGGGACGAACATGGATTGGAGCACTGACATCCAGGGCCCTCACCACTGCCCTGTTATAGGCTAGCACTAGGGACCCTGGGTCGGTGCTATCCATTGGAAATCATGAGAAGTCCAGCTCTGTCATTAGGCCTTCTGAGGTAACTCCTCCCAAAGTACAGAACTGTACAATCTCCTTTGGGGTAGGCCTCTTTCAGGGGGCTGCGAAACTGAACCTCAGGGCATGATGGTCAGACAAACTGATGGGCTCCACCTCCACATCAGAGACTTCCATCCCCAGATGGAATATCAAATCCAATGAGTGTCCCACCGATGGGTTGCAGAGGTAATAACCCATGTCAGGCCCAATGAGTCCATCAATTGGAGGAGGTTTTGACCAAACGGTGTGAGTTTATCGTCAACCCAGGCATTGAAATCCCCCAGAATTAACCATCGGGGGGGAGATTCCAATACCCTTTTGGCAATGAAATCCGCAACTTCCCTCAGGAATTCCCTCCCATTACCTGGTGGACGATAAATGAGAAGTATCCTGAAGCCTGCACCTGCACCCACAACACACTCAAAGGAGTTGGTACACCCAATGGGTATCTCCCTGAGGTTCAGTTCCTGTCTAAAACAGACTGCAACTCCCCGGCCCCTACAGTCCACTCTCGGGCGGTGAATCACTGAGAGCCCGGCTGGAACTGCGGATTCCAAAATGGGGCCTACATTTTCATCAAGCCAGGTCTCAGTGATGCAAGCTAAATCCACAGATATAACAAGATCTGCTACCAAGGCAGTCTTGTTTCTGACAGATCTAGCATTGCTTTACACCGCCCGAAAGGGACGAAATTCCAAGGATGACTCCACCTCCTGCCTGACCAAGTCAGTACCCTTGGGTATGGGTACAAGACATGATGGACCTCGCTCCTGTATCCATTTCACCCCAGGGCACCTCCTGGTTCCAACTATCCCTATCCGCCCACTCTTTTCCCATCCCCCACAAGAGTTCTGGGATCTCCTATTCCCCCTCCCTCATCCATAAGGTAATCCAAGCCAAATTCACGGTTAATATGATCATTTCAGAACACGCTGAATATGCACTGTTCCGAACAAAGCAGAAGTACTGGGAGTCTGGCAAGAAAGCAGGGAAATTATTAACTTTTGGATTCAAAAAAATGTAGACTCAGAATACAATAATATAAGGAGTCAGCGATTCAATAGGTAGAATCCTTACCAGGGATAAGTATATAAATAAAAATTCAGAGATTTCTATAAACAGATTTATGTCCCAAACTCTGAAATTGATGGGAACAAAGTTGAGACTTTCTTAGCTTCCCTCCACCGCAGTACCATCTCCTCAGACCAATAGGAGAAACTGGGTAAAGACATCACGTTAGAGGAAAGAAACAGTCCTAGCAAAGATCTTCAATCGGGTAAAGGACCAGATTTGGAATGCATTCCTGGGAAATTTGATAAGCTGTTAAGACCTAAAATATCTAGCTATTTACTCATGATGTTTGAAGAAACATGGCAGAAGTCCCTACTGCACACACTAAGTGAAGCATTAATAACTCGAAACCATTAAATAAATAAATAAATAAATAACTAGATAGATAAATAAATAAACAAATAAATAAAAACCTTTTGGAGTGCTCTAATTATAGCCCCATCTCACTGATGAACAGCAACTATAAAATATTGGTAAAAATTGTAACAGAGAGAAATCAAGGTGTAATCAAAGACCTGGTGGGGGAAAGAAGAGGTGGGCTTCATGAAGGGCAGATCAGGTGCCCACAGTGTAAGAAGGCTTCGGAATGTTCTTTGGGAAGCCAACCAAAAGAAAGGTCCACAGTGCACAGGTCCCCACAACAGTGGGGTAGGTCAGCACTGTATCCAGTGATATGGGTGAAGCACATTGAGCGACTCAATTTGCGTGCCTGCAATGAGCGTGAGTATGAAAGGATAGGGAGGGTACATGTATAGTGAGGTAGGGAGGAGAGAATTGTGAGTGTTGAGGGGATTAGCAAGTGTACAGGGAGGAGGTTAGGTAGAGGGTGTGAGCAGGCTGCTGCCGAGCTGACCGCCTGGCATGGCAGTTACAGTCATCACCCATGGTGTGCATGGTCCTGTTTTTGGGACTGCATGCAGGTATGTACTACTTTTAGTTCTTGGTGTTGTGGGTTACTTACATTTTTTTTTTACACACCTCCCATTCCCCCAGGTTGTTCCTCCACCCACAGGTTGTCCCTCCCACAATGATCGCCACCTCCTGTGTTTTCTTCCCTCCCCCAGTGTCCGCCCACCCTGGAGGTGAGAATCGATATTTTGGGGGATGTGGGGGGCACAGCCCACAGCATAAAATGTAGGTTTGTATTGTCGTCGATATTGTATTTGGTGTAGTGCTGTTCGCCGATTTTGTTTTCGGCATTTAGTAGTCACCATTATGCGACTTGCCTTTTAAAACTCACCCATATCACATGGAACTGTCAGCACACCAGAATTAGAGCTACAAACACCTTTCAAAGTGCAAAAAAAATGCAAAACTTGTTTTTTTGACATAATAGAACAACCTCATAACAACTAATAAAGCACACTATCCATTTACAAAAAAGGACTAGCAGTAAACCGAATAGGGGGACAGGACCTATGGGGAGACCTGTGGGGAGAGGCTCAAAGAGCTAAATATGTACACTTTGGAAGAGAGAAGGGACCAGGGGGACATGATAGAGGTCTTCAGGTACATGAAGGGGGTAAATAGGGGAGGAGCAGTCAGGGTGCTACGAAGGAAGGAGGAGGGGCAACTAGAGGGCATGGGTGGAAGCTGGAAGGGGAAGATACAGGGAAGAAAGGAGGAGGTGCTACTTCACTGAGAGGGTGGTGGAGCCATGGAATGCACTGCCCAGGGGGCTGGTGGAGGCAGAGATGGTGGAGGGTTCAAGAGGGGGTGGGACAGGTACAGGGCAAGGGTTCTGGAAGCAAAATCCAGTGCAGCGAGAATATCCAGAACTGGGAAGGAAGAAGCCAGAGAAAGTGAGGGGGGTAGCAAGGTCAGCTCCCAGGGTAGGGGCTGACCAAATGAGCAGACACGAAAGACTGTTAGGCCTATTCTGCTGGCATTTTAGTATGTTAGTATGTAAACCGTAGCCAGTAACGGAGTCAAGAAATGCACTTAAAATCCAGGGCTCACCTACTGTGTAGAACTTCTACGCTAGTCATTTGGTCCATTCATGGATCCATTTACGCTCTGGGTGATTCAAGCAAATTGTTCCAATGGGAACTAGGATTCCTCGATACCAAGTGAGAACAAACAATCCCGCTATGAGCGTGTGGCACAGCATTAGTAGTCCTATAAACAGACAACAGTGGCCAGGTTTCTTCCGGGTAGCAACATGCAAATGTTTCGACTCTAATCATCATCAGAGCATGCTTGACCCTTCCTTTTATGCACTTATAAACTCATCGTCACAAATACACTCCGCAGGTCAGGCCCTCTGCTTCCACAGTGCCAAACCTTGAAGTGCAATATGTGAACAGGAGACAAACAGGGTAACCCTCCTGTCTGTTTTGGGTCCGAATCACCTACTGGCCTCGAGTCCTGGGGTCAAATATCAACTCTTTTTCGCTAACACACCCAGTTAACAAGCTCAGATATTACACTCTCTTCGGGGAAATGCAGTGCAATACTTCACCCAGTGGCACCTAGCCTGGTTCACAATTTTACCCTTTTGACTCAGTTTGAGACCTAGGTATATTCTTACCTTAGCAAGACAGTACTACACTTGTAAGCCCTTAACAGTTGTCAGAATTATTAACACTTTTCCAGCATTCACGTGCAAAAGAAACTGAGAAATAATGTTTACTAAAAATTTAAAATAGATAAAATACAAAATGCAGAACATGTAACATTGGGTTTACAGTCTTTTAAAGTAAATGGATAACTATACAAAAATAATGCCTTATTACTGAATTTCAACTACCTTAGGTTACAAGTAATAAACAGATGGTTGAATTTGCCTCAGGCTGTGGATCACCTGGTTTTGATAGCATGCCTGAGGCAAATTTGTGGAATGTCGGGAACTGTTTTACAATGGTTCACCTCATTCCTCACTGGGAGATCACAAAGAGTTGTGTCAGGAGTCTTTTCCTCTGGCCCAACTCCTTTGTTGTGTGGGATGTCTCAGGGTTCCGTGCTATCACCCATGTTAATTGCAGTGTATATGCTGCCCCTCGGAGACATTATAAGACGGTATGGGCTGAGGTTTCACTGCTATGCAGGTGATACCCAGCTATACCTGTCTTTTGCACCTGACCAGGATGGAGCTCTCGCGATGTTTAACAACTGTCTGGAAGAAATCCAGGGTTGGATGGATTCTAGTTGGTTAAAGTTGAATTCAGAGAAGACAGAGGTTCTGGTTGTGGGACCCGCGTGGTCAGATCGAGAGGTCGTGGACGCATGCCCTGCCATTTTCTTGGTGGCGTGGTCACTTCCGAATTGAACGTGGCGTAGGCCTTGGGATTGTTCTAGACAATAGGCTGACATTACAGTCTCAAGTGTCAGCCATTGTCAGGACTTCCTTTTACCATCTTAGGAATATCACCAGGGTTAGGCACCTTGTTCCGTCTGACTCTTTGCCAATGTTGGTCCACGCCTTTGTGTCCTTGCGTTTGGACTACTACAACACCCTTTCCTTTGGGCTTTCTGGGGTTGAAATCCATCACCTACAGTTGGTGCAGAGACGCTGCAGCCCGGGTTCTGACTGGGACAATTAGGTCCTGTCATATTACCCTGGTGCTGCGCGAACTGCACTGGCTTCCTATACAGTGGCGGATCACCTTTAAAATCATTTTATTGACTTTTAAAGCCCTTCACGATCAGGGTCCAGCCTGTCTGAAAGAACTTCTGGTGCCTTACTACACCAGTCGATCACTCCGCTTGGCTGATGAAGGGTTGCTAGAGATTCCGAGAGTGAGTTTAAAATCCTCTGTCAGCAGAGCATTTTCTCATGCTGCTCCCATTCTTTGGAATTCTCTACCACACCACTTAAGGGAGTGCACCTCTGTGGAGGAATTCAAGAAGAATTTGAAGACTCATCTGTGGCAAATGGCCTTCTTGGATGGCTAAGTTAGTTTTATTCTGCTGAGATCTTATTTTATATTTATTAATTGATTTTAATATTTGATGTTATTATGATATGATTTTATTTATATGTATTACTGATTTATACTTGATGTTGTGGTTTTAATGTGTTCAGCGCTTTGGTATGTTGAAAGGCACTATACAAATAAACTTATTATTATTATTAACCTAAAGTGCTGTGAGAGGTTGTCAGGAGTTCCAGGGTAAATCTGTTAAATGTCCAAAAACCAAAAAGTCAAATTCACTGTTTTTCTCCCATCGGCTGGTGATATGTCTGTTTCAAAATTCCTCCTCCCTGATGACACAGCTCACAGATGCTGGCTGTGAGATCACTTAAACCTGAGAACTTGAATTAATTTATCAGTCATATGACAGCCCACTGCTCAAACATTCCAATAAAAAATATATCTTCTTAATTAGTGAGGCCTTATGACAGAATTATCCCTTTGATGTCATCAGAAGTTTCCTGAGGAGCTGTGATCACCTAGCTGTGAAACCTAACAGGAATCGGTTAACAATTTCCTTTTCCTCAGAGGTCATAAAATGCACACTTTGTCCCTATAGATCAAAGTACAGAGATAGTTTATAACTGTTATAACTGGCCTTTGTTATGTCCCAGGAAGTCAATTTTTTTTTTCAAACTAGAGGTAACCAGCAGGCCAGTACATTTTCAAAAACCTAATATCACAGAATGCCTTGCTGGCTGCCATATTTTCCCCAGCAGAAATCCACAGAACATACATTTATATTACAAATATAGTCATAACTAGTAGAGGGTTAATCACGTTACAGTCATCACTTAAAGACATACACACGAACACACAAAATACTTGTAGTGCAGTGCAACTTGTATGGGGATGAGACCTACAGACAAACATAGAGGATAAATAGTGCAGTGTATAAACAAAGGTCCTTACATTGTTGTGTCCTTGGATTTACTCAAGACATTTGATACACTGGCATGAGACTACATGATTACAGTCCTAGAGCACTATGGTTGTTGGAACAAATTTAATATATGCATTTCCTTTCTCTGTAAAAACTCGTTGGCCCAAGTCCTCACCGATGGAGTACTTTCCTCCCCTTTTAAGCTATTGAGAGGTACAAGACAGGGTTGCCTGCTGTCACTGTATTTGATCATTTTATCCATCGAGCCACTAATTAGAGCAATAATTAAAAACTGAAGCATCACAGGGATGACAATAGGCCAGCAAAACCACAATATATTCACCTCTGTGGATAACCTCCTTTTAACCCTCACTAGGCTGGTAGACTCGTGTTCATGCTTAAAATCTACTCTCTCACAATTAGAAACTATTCTGGACTCACAATGAATTGGGAGAAAACTTAGGTACTCCATTCCAATTTATCAAATATAATGAAAGAAATCTTAATGGAATTACTGAACAATAACTGGGTGAAAGATCAAATAATTTTCTTGGGGATAGAAGTGACTATTACATTAGAAAAACTATGCAAAATTAACCTCCTTTTACTATTTAAAGATAAAAAATCTGATCTGGACAGATGGGGTACCCTTAATCTATCCCTCTGGAGTATAAGAAGCTCTATCAAAATGATAATTGCCCCCACAATAGTTTATATCTTTCAAAACATCCCTATCTTGTTAAATAGAAAGCTGTTAAAACAACTAGACACAACTCTTAGGACAACTGGGCTGGCAGTATTTCCTAGAGGTTTGAGTCATGAGCTGTGAGTGAGCTTAGTGCATCCAGCAGATCTGGGTTTGATTCCCACAGTTGCCACTTGCATACTGTGTGACTCTGAGCAAGTCACTTAACCACCCCAGTGCTTCTGGGTTGTTCCTGAAAGCAGGCACTTGTGCTTAGTGGGCCTTACCCAGTTACCAAAAAATAAATAAAATATATATGTGACTCTAAGCCACCCTGACTGAGCATTAATAAGCTGAGAACTCCCATGAAATAGATGGCATGGTTTTGCACTGGTGGGAAAACTATCACTGGGCCTTTATTTTTAAGCAGACATCCTTACACCACTAAAATAATAAAGATGGATTCAGGGATGCTCCCATGCAGCTTATACTAGAAAATAGAATTCTAGGCCCCCCCATTCTTTATCAGACTTTATCTATGCCCACATTCCCCCAAAACACAAAGGAATCCCTGCATAGTGGAATCTATCAAAGTGCTTAAAAAAACAATCTCTGTCTTCATTCTGGGGTTGGCAGTATAGCCTAGAGGTTAGAGTAATGAGTTGTGATTGAGTTTGGTACAGCCAGCAGAAAGACCTGGGTTTGATTCCCACAACCTCCACTTGCACTCTGTGTGACTCTGAGCAAGTCACTTAACCTCTCTAGTGCTTCTGGGTCACCCCTGAAAACAGGCACCTGTGCAAGTGGGCCTTTTCCGGTTACCAAAGAGTAAAATAAAATTAATAAATAAATTCTGAATTACTTCCTTTACAGTTTATGCCCGTCTGGTCTAACTCCCTCACAATTCAAAACAAATCCACTCTAGACAATGCTGAATGGTCTAAAGCAGGTTTACACAAAGTACAATATATCATATACAATAACTCAAATTCTTTAATGTCCTTGTCAGAGATCAGGGATTTAGTTATTTATTTTGTGTATTTATTTACTGGGGTCTTGAATTACAACCTATCAGCTCATAGCTCATTTACATAGGTTCCACGTCAGGTACATAGGACAAATGACAAACATGAGTATACAAATGATAAGCATAAGTGGGACAACATTGGTATTAGGGAACATTACCCGTTCTACATATAGTTGATTAGGTAACATACATTGAGTTGTGCATTTTGACAATGGGTAAATGCAGTAGACACAGTTGTAACAGCTGAGAAAGTACCTTACTAGAGTCAATACATAGGAATGACATACAGTAATTTGGGTTGAGCAACGGAGGACACTTGTAGACGAGGAGAGAAGGGGATTAAATGAGAAGCATAGTGTAGAGTGGGGAAAGGATGGTTAGTAAATGCTGGAGGAATGGCGGGCGTTGTAGAGGGAGTTACAGGTAGAGGAGGGGGAGGTAAATTGGTACAGGAGTCATTGAGAGATAAAGGGTTTGTGAAAGGGATGGAGTGAGGAGGTGGGAGAGAGAGCAGTAAGGAATAATGGATGGGAGGCAGTACAGGGGAGGGAGGGCGAGGAATTAATGTAGATAAGTATCATAACTGAGGAGCTATAACAAAGTACAAGTTGGAGTTAGGGCTAGGCCTTTGGAAGAGTTGCTAGCTTAAATGAAGCAGGAGTACTTTCTTTGGCTGGTTATGTGGGAGCAGAGTTTTAACTTAAATGAGTCAATGCTGGGGATCTGTAGCTGGTCCAGGGGTAGAGAGTTCAGGGCGAGCGGGTCCCGGTATCCAAAGGATCTCTGGCCCTGTGTGTTTTGTGGAATGGGATTCTGAAGGTGTTTCTATTTGTAGCTCTGGTTGGCCTGGTTGTTGTAGCTGGGCAGAGCATGTTCTGGGAGCCTCTTGAGGTTAGTCCAAGGGTTGCTTTTTTAGCCTGGATGCATGTTTGGTACATAATCTGATCGTTAAGGTCCAGCCACTCCATTTGTGAGTAAAGGTCACATGTATGGGTTAGTTTAAGGGCACCAAGCCAAAGTCTACAAACTTTATTTTGTGTGGAGGCAAGAATTTTTTAGGGTTGTATCGGAGGCTGCACTGTATACGACGAGTCCATAGTCAATGGATGAAAAGACTGAACTGGTAATTGCTACGTTAAGGGCAGCATCATTTAGGCAGTGCCTATGCCTGTAGAGTTGTCCCAAGTTTCCTGTTAGCATTTTTTGGCAATTTGATCAATATAAAGGGAGTAGGAGAGCGTGCTATTGAGTATGATACCTAGATATTTGAAGTGTTTGACCATCTCAAGCAATTCCTGCTGTTTATTTGTTATTAGCATTGCAGATTTTTGTTTGTTATGCGTGGAGGCAAACCACATGGTCTTGTTTTTTTTGTGATTTGGTAGCAACTTTGCATTCAGGAACCAATCTTCTATGTTTCTGAATTGTGACTGTAGCTGTTGTTCAGTGATGTTAGGGTCATGGTGACTTGTACATAGGATTGCATCATCGGCATACTGGAGGATTTCTTCACTACATACTTGGGGGAGTTGATTCAGGAATAAACTAAAGAGCAGAGGCCCTAGGATGGAGCCCTGTGGTATTCTGCATGTGACTTTTTGGCTGTCAGGTAGAGTTTTGCCTATTTTTACTTTTTGCTCCCTCCCAGTTAGGTAGTTACTGAACCGTGGTAGTGAGTCAGCAGATACGCCAATACTGCTTAGTTGAGTAAAGAGGAGACAATGGTTGACTGTATGAAAGGTCTTGGTGAGGTCAATATATATTGCGCCCACCAAGTGCCCTCGATCCAGTGAGTCATTTATGTAGCCTGTAAACTCATGCAGCGCTGTTGTAGTGCTGTGTTGTTTATGAAATCCATGTTGCTGAGACCACTGTAGTTGATGCTTATCTAGGTAGTCTATCAGCTGGTCATAGACTATTCACTCCAGCGCTTTGGAGATGGGCGGTAAAATAGAAATGGGCCTGTAGTTGACGTGCAGTTATTTATCCCCGCTTTTGAAAATCGGGGTTACCACTGCTGCTTTCCAAATTTCAGGGAATATACCTGATGTTAGGGAGAGGTTAATTATTCTAGTCAGAGGGGCTAGGACTTCATCGAGAGTAAGGGATATTAGCTTTAGGTCAAAACCATCACTACTGTGCCTGGTCTTTCCCAGCACTTTTGTGAGGTATTTCTTTGCTTCTGATTTTGTAATGACTCTGAGGTAGAAAGCAGGGGTGATGTTTGATAATGGGGTTTTGGTGGGGGGATGTAGCTCAGCATATGTTGGCTTTAGGAAGTCAAGGGGGACGACCCCGGTCAAGTCTGTGAAGGTATTGTTAAATGCTGCAGCTATTTCTTTAGGGTCCTGAGTTATGTTACCATTTAGATTGAGCATTGTGGGGGTTGTCTTTTCCATATCACCTGTTAGTGTTTTTATATTCTGCCAAAAATTTCGGCTGTTGCCCCAGGTGTTGTCTAATTCGGCCCTGAAATATTATGCTTTCGCCTGGCAGATTGCCTGGGTGCACTTATTACGCATGGCCTTATACATTTGGCTGTCAGAGCTGGTCCTAGTGCTATGAGCCTTGTACCACAGATGATCTCTGGTATGAAATTGGCTTAGGAGTTGGAGGGTGATCCAGGACCTATGTGAGCCATTAACGTTATGCTTGGTAACTGGAGACAGAGTTGAAGATTTTTGTGAAGATTTCCAGTGCAACATTTACATCTGTTGCAGAGAAGATGTCCAGCCAGCTTTGTTGCTGGTCGCATTTTGAGGTTTCCTAGTTGGCCTCTTCTTAATACTCTGCCTGTCACAACATTTACCAGTAGTTTGGGGGCTTTATTTATCCAGGTACAGATGATAGGGATAAATTCAGATTATGCAGATTTCAACATTCTCAGCTAACCATCAAACCATGTCCAGCTGAGGCGTGACACCAGGGGGCATGCACGGATCACCACCAGGTGGTCCAGGGCCTCGACGACAGCCCTGTTATAGGCTGTCATGGCATTCCCCGAACCGTCCGCGCAAGTCTCAAGCACAGACAAAATGTCCAGTTCTGCCACCAGTCCCTCTGACTGTAAACCCTTCAAAGGGTTGAACCATTTCGACAGGGGAAGGGCCATTCAAGGGGGCTTTGAAGCTGAACATGACGGTGCTATGATCTGATCAAACGACCAGATCAGTCTTGATGGTATCAGTTTTGAGCCCTATGGAGAACACTAGGTTGAGTGCATGACCAGGGTGATGGGTCCTGGCCGTGGTCACTAGGGTGATGTCCAGAGCCTCCATATTTGAAAGGAAGTCTCTGGCCCCAGATGATGCCTCATAATCCACCCAGGAGTTGAAGTCACTGAGCAGGATCCATCTCGGTGACTCCAACGCCCTCTCAGTGACAAAGGCTGACATCTCCTTCAGGAAACTCCAGTCCCACCTAGGTGGACCGTAGATCAAGAGAATCCTGAACTCTACCCCAAGACCCCCTTGCACCACCACGCAGTCAAAAGAACTGGTGTCCCCCACTGGGTGCACCACCAGGTCCAGCTGTGACCTAAAACAAATGTCCCCCACACTCCTTCCTTGGGCAGTGAACCACAGTAAACCTGGCCAGGATGGATACCTCTAGCACAGGGCCCAAAGTATCCCCCAGACAGGTCTCCGTAATGCATGCCAGGTCGACCAATGCAACAAGCTCTGCCATTATAATAGTCTTGTTCACCATCAATCTGGCACTGTACTACACTGTCCAAAGAGGGAAAAAAGGCTGAGGCCGGTCCCTCAGCTACCTGCCCTTTTGGTCTGCAGGGTTCCCTGGGCAGAGAGATAAGGCACGGGGACCCCACTCCAATTGTCTCCTCAATCCAGGGTGTCTTCTGATCCCCACCACCTGAATCAGCTCCCCCCCCCGCTTTATCCTTCTTCCTGTCTCCCCTCCAGTGCCCCTCATTATAATACCCAACTCCCTACACTTCCAGGAAACTGTAGCTGCAAGAGGTGGGACATAGAAGGGGTGTAAAGCTTTTAACGATAAGGGGGAGTAACAAAGTCCCGGGGCCTGATTTAAAACACCCATTTCCAGTATGTATTACTAACTACATCTTCAAGTTCTCCTACTACAATAATTAAAACATAACAATTCAACAAACTACACACACCTCACTCACACAATCACTCACTTCAACGGATTAAAAATTAAAATAATAAATGGCTTATTTCCATTTATACCCACACATAAACATATATATCATTCACACACACACACACACACCATTACCCCAAATCCCAACCCTCCCAACTTTGAGAATAGTTTTCTTCCTTTCAGGGAGTCCATACAACAGTGAGTCAGTTCTGATCGTACTTTCCACTTTAAATGGCTTTGAACTCAGAAGGTACCTCCCCCTCTCACAGGGCTATCTTTTGAACACTGTAACCTTCTAAGAGAGCAAAGTTCCAGAAATCAAGTCACCAGATCAGAGTCTTTGACCATCAACAACAGACTCCTTAGGACTCTCACCCCTAAGGTCCTTTCTCTTTTCCTTTTTGAACTAAGGACACAGAGAGCCCCGCACCCTCTCACTGAGCAGGGCTCTCTTCTAGTCCAGTATTAAGGAAACCGGTTAAGTTCAAATCCAGTCCCAGCATCAGTACAGGCCCTCTCACAGCTCACCAAACGTCTGACCCAGTTCATCAGCCTTTTCACCAACTGTCTGGATTCTTTCCAAACAACTTCAAGTTTCAAACAAAAATGCAGTCTTTCAGTTTACAGATAGCTCTCTTTACCTCCACTAGTCTAGGGAGTAGCCCTTTCACAGTTCCTGGCCAGAGTGCAGCTAAAATAGATGTAAAATGCAGTCCCAGCTTCATCACATCCACAGTAGCCTCAGATGGTACAGCATCCAAGCAGTAGTCACAGGAACCTTTAGATGGTAGAATGGTTTCTAGTTCCCCATCCTGCATCTACCCTGAATGGGAGACTCAATCCGCCAACAGTCCACCAACAGCAAAACTTGAGGTGAACTCTCTACTGCTCAGCAAACAATCAGCTACTTGCCTCTGGTGGATGGTCAATTTCCTGCTGATTGTCAGAATGGGAGAGAGAACTGTATCTGCTACAATGGTGGAACTGATCGACTTTAGGTGCTCCGGTTGGTCCTTTCAGCCATGGACACCCGGCAAACCGCTGTCTCTCTCCGACTACTCGCAGGTTCTCTCACAGTGATTCTCCAACAGGGACTAGGGCTCCAAACTGCACTTTGCACCAGGACTGCCACTGCTGCTTCCTGAGCAGGGTCTCTTCAACAAAGTTACAGATTACAGGTATTAAAGGGCTGCCTCAGTACAAACCTCTCTTAAAACCAAAAAAAGTTCTCCTAATGCTTACTCAGTAATCGCCCTATCACTCCCGTGCCTAAACCTAAACCACTAACTATAGAATTAACTTAAAATACCGTACAAATTTGTGATTAAGCAAATAAAGACTCCCCTCACAGACAGTAGGAGTGGGGAAAGTGGAACTGGAACTGTTGCATTTAACTGCTGGCATCTGCAGGTGTACTAGCATCACCAGACAAGTGCAGCACTTTGCTTCACCAGCCCCCTCCTGTCCTTCAGACTTGTCAGCTGTTAAAGCTAAGTCGGCACTTCACAGGTAAAACTACCTTATAAGGTGGCCCTTTGTTTGGAAATTTTTTTAATGACTGAGGAAATTAAAATGATACTGATTCTGAGCCTAAGAATGTCAGAAACACATTTGCTAAAAAGAAAAAAAAAACTGTATGTTGAAAATTTTTGCCAACTAACAAATGCTGCTGTTTTCGCTTTTAAAAATTGATCTCTTTTAGAATACTGGCTTAAAAAACATTGGCACCTGGACTCATGGAGGTTCTTAAATTACATCACAGATAAATTCACTGTGGCCACCCAATGGTGCAGTGGGTAATGCATCGCAGTCCTGCACTGGTGATGCAGGTTCGGGAGAAGATCTGGGGAGCTGGGTTGGGCAGCTGGGAGGGCCGGGGTGGCACTGCTGTGCAGCCATGCTCCCAGCCAGGGAGGGATGGCATTGGGTTCAGCCAACAAGGAGACCCTGTGAGAGGCCTGATTGAGCACTGCATAGTGTCAGCTTGGGGGGGGGAATCTAAGCAACAAACTGAAAAAAATATCCTTGTCTCTCAGGCTATGTGTATGATGGTATACCATCAAGACTGTGTTGGAATAACAGTGCAGTGAAATCCATGCTGAGGAAATAGTGCCACTGAAAACAGCGACCTGTAAATGATAGCAGGATATTATAGTGCTCCCGGAGTTGGCAATTGTAAATCACGCCCCCAAACTTTCATCCTTCAGAGCTGGCAATCATAAATTGGCTCTCCTGACTTTCACTTTCACCCCCAGAGTTGACAATCATAAATCGCCTCCCCAACTTTCACCTCCCCCATCAGAGTTGGCAATCGTAAATTGCCCCCCCATCCCCAGAGTTGACAGTTGTAAATTGGACCCCCCTGACTTTCATTCCTCGACTTGGCAATCATAAATTGCTCCTTCCCCAACTTCCACCTCCCCGGAGTTGGCAATCTTAAATCAGCCCCCCTCAAGTTGCCACACTATCATTACTGTGTGCTGTCTTTGTGAATCATGGTTCTGGGTGTTGGCGTTTTACTTGTGCTATTATTGACTGCTGTTTTGGTTTTCATTGATGTATCATGCACCTATGTATGACAGCCACCAGTACTCTCAAGCCCTACTCCACATAGATCCTCACTAGTTTAACAGGGGGTAGGGGGCAGCTGATGGAACTTGTACATCACTAAATGAACACAAAATCAGGTGAAGGTGGTGGTCCATGGACAGAAGAAAATCTATGCCAAAAAAAATTCATTTACTGAATTCCAGGGAGGGAATGATTGTAGGTAACTGTATTAAGTCCTGCTACTTGTTCATATATATATATAGATATATTGCATGGGTGACTGTGTGATATGAGTTTTTTTAAACTACTGAGGTGCGTTTTGCCACATAGACCATGAGTGTGAAGCTCAAGTGGTTTATAAAGGCAAATCACACCAAAGGTGTGTAAAAATAAAACAGAGTAATCTCACAGTCACTCATATTTCATTTTTTATAATATCTGTTAGGATCTGACATCAAAGTGTAAGTAAGGCGATGAATGCTGTCACAGCTGATACCAGTTAGTGTGGGGCAGTATAATGACTTCCTACATCAGTCATTGATCATCTGTAACTTTCTTTATAGCAACCTGATGCAACATCACACCAGCTGATATGAAGAATGTAGGGTCTCATTTCTGTTTAATAACCAGGCTCTATTTGCCTACTTTCAGCCTTGTTCTGAGGCGGGGTAGAGATGCCAACTGGCATATTAAATCAGGTTAAGCTCTTTATGATGTTTTTAGTGAATGGGGAAATTTGAACAGGATACCAGGGAAATTCCCCTATTCTGGTCAGTAGGAGGAGCTGGTGACTCAGAATGAGTGAGTCAGTGTTGGAGATGGAGCCGCTACGAGAGGACATGGAGATCACTGAGGTGGAGACAGACGGTGGTTGTCGAGAGTAGAGCATCGGAGGAACAGGAAGAGAATTATGAGTCAGCCCCCATGTCTGGGGTTTTGGAGGATGAAGGATTGGAGGAGAACTGTTTGTAGTTATCGGTCAGACAGGAGGGAATCACAACCTCCGACCAGGACAAGAATTTAGTGTCTGCACAACTGGAGCAGATTATACAGGAGAAAAGAATTTCCTTGCAGTAGATTTTGGAAGAGGAGGATGAAAGAAGACTCCAGGAACATCGGAAGAAGCCTAGCAGGAGAGATGGCCCAGAACCAGGAGGCAGTGGAAGCGGGGACAGCAGGAAAGTGACACACCCACAGCAAGGAGATGAGCTAACCCTGAGAAGTGAGACACTGATGGGGTCAGTGAGACAGACAATCATCCAAGCTTTCAGACTTCCAAGAGAAGAGTTTCCACCAGGAGAATGGAGGCTGGACACCACGCTGCAGGTGGGGTTGGAAGCAAGAGTCTGACAGAAGGTGGCAACCAGTGACAGAATGGATGGACTTCTCACAATACGGTAAGGCAATCTTGTCCTTGGGGCCTAAGCAGAGGAGTAAGGAGATTTATAACTTAACCCCTGGGTCAGCCGGGCATGCTAAATAAAAGGAAGGGGACCAGATAGTGGTTCACAGGAATACCAGGGGGTAAGACAGGAATTGGAGATAGGCTGTAGAAAAGAGACATAGAAAAGGGTGGTGGGAAGCCTGGAATACCTGTTGCTAATGAAGAATGTGGTCAAATTACAGGGCAGAAAGAACAGGCCAGAGCAGGGATCTCTGGAGCTGGGCTAAATAATGAGGTAGAAAACAGAGAGAAGAGCAGCAATACAGTACAACATAGTGTGCCTAGGAGCAGGTTATACTCTGATGCTGTGATAAACAGACCACTTGAGGGGAAAAAACAGGGATCAGCAGGACCTAGTGGCCCCCCCCACACCAGGAGGTAGCAGTCAGCCTGACAATTTAAGTAGTTATAATGACCCATCCCCTAGAAGATTTGTGGTGAGACTGAGGTATAAAGGAGGGCTGGAGACATTTCCTGATGGGGTGTATGTAGGAAGGAGGCTACTGAAGGAATCAGTTAAGCTCATGGCTTCTGAAATCTATGTGCTCATACATATATCTGGGGAGGATGTGTTTGGTGCTAGTTTTAGAACAATGAAAGGGTTGGAAAGGTTCTGGCAAAAATGCAACCAGATGAAGTGTTCCCCAGAGTGGGTGCCTTTTTTAGCAATTACGCTAACCAGACCAATGACAAAAATAATAAAGGTGATGTTCCGGAATGAATGTGTACATGTAGGGGACACTGAGCAATGGCTTAACCAGAAATGTATAGTTTTAGGAACTCCTGAAGCTATAGGAGATTCTGAGTTCCTATGGACCAGAGGGTGGCATTTTAAAGTGAGACTGCACCAATCGGAAGATTGAATAGCTCATATTCCAAATAGTTTCTTTCTGGGTAGGGCTGGGAGGTGGGGTGTTCTACTCAGGGCAGCCTAAGCCTGCTATAGATGTGGATCTAGGTCCCACCTATCTAGCACATGCGACGCAATAAGGTATGAGTTATGTGGAGAAATTGGTCACAGTAATTCACAATGCAGAAATCATGTGCAGTGTAACCTATGTGAAGAGTATGGGCACATGTATCAGGATTGTCCTTCGGCAGCAATAAATAGTGCAAGAAGTGTAAACCTGGATGATTTGATAAAAAAAGTCCAGCAGTTGGGAACAAACAGAGAGTCATCGGCCCCTCCTGCTGAAGAGGAGAATACAGGTCATAGGGATATGAATCCTCAGCAGAGAATGAGGCAGGAGGAGGAGGCAGGAAAAGAGCAGGATCTGAGGGAGGAAGAAGAAAGACATGAGCCCCCCACTGGGATAATGGTTGTTGCAGAAATGAAAAGAGGTGAACCACAGGATGAGAGAGAAGGGGGAAGGGGAGAACCATCTGTGGAGGAGCTAGCCATGGAAGAGAACTTGCCCTTCCCCACCCTCCATCTGAGAGCCAAGAAGCAAACGAGAGGGACATGAAAAGGAGCAATATATCGATGTCATCCGACTTTGTATCGGATAATCCTATTGAAGTATTAGGCTCACGAGGAGAACTACTTGCAGGGGGCTAGACACGCATACATGAACTACTAATGTGTCTCAACAAAGTGTGTAGCTCAGTGAGGGATCCTCAACTGGGAAGGGGGAGGAGGAGGAGAAGAAGAAGAAGAAAAGAAGAAAAGTATCATGATTTGCATTGGTAGTGTATTTCTGTTTTAGGGCTATATAGTGCATAAATGTAGTGACACATGGTTTTGTTTTCACTAGCGTCTGCAAATCTTTGCAGCATCTTAAATGGGAAAAAGAGGAACACAGTATGGGTGGAATTAAGAAATCTTGCATGTGAAGTTGTGTTTGTACAGGAAACATGGTTTAAATCAGTACAGGTAGTGTCACAAGCACAAAGAGAATGGGTTTGGGGGCCAACATATTGATCATATGGTCTAGAGAGAGCTGATGGGGTAGGAATCATGTTTACAGGGTCAGGATTCAGGCTTCAAAAGCTGGTGGACATTCAGCCTGGGAGGGCTCTCGTGGTAGGCGGGATATGGCATGGACAATCAAGCAGACTCATAGTAGTGTATAGTTCTCAAATTAAGGCTTAGAGGGTACACCTATTTGAATTAATCCAACCTTATTTAAGCACAGCAAAGAATGTTTATTTAGGGGGGATTTTAACTGTACACTGGAAATACAGGGAAGAAAGAAAGTAGGAAAAAGGTATCAGGACTTATTTGCATTGAAAAAATGTATTGAAACCGCTGAACTCATAGACATGTCAACTAAGGCAGTGCCTCCAGTGAAATTTACTTTTGTTAAAGAAAGGTTGTATTCTAAAATTGATTATGTTTTTGTGTCTAAGAGAATAGAGGTAATTACAACTATAGTGACTCCTTCAGCTCTAACAGATCATCTAATAATTAAAGAGACAGTAGGCACAGAAACAGGAATGGTACAACCAAAAACGAGATGGAAAATGAATGTGAATAGCAGGAGGGTACTGTGAAAATAGGGTTGGCATCTCTGTTCGTGGACAGAGCCTCTGTATTAGGAGTATATAATGAAATGGATGAATGGTGGCTGAACACAAAGAAATGAATAGAAAAATGCAGAATTTTGGGAAAAGGAAGGCTAAAGTTAACTTTACACAATACCTTGACTACGAAATCAGCTGTTCAGGTTGTTGGAAGCTACTTATGGAGGTGATGAAGGACTGCAGGATCAAACTGAAAATGTAAAAGAGAGCATGAAAAAAGTACAATATGACAGAGCATCCTCATTGGTGTCTGAGTTGAGTGTTGGAATGCAGAAATCTCCTTACTCAGACCCTTGTGAAGCATGCAAGGAAAAGAAAAATATGTCCAGAATCACGAGTCTCAGGAACAAGAAGGGAGAGGTCATTAGCGCAACAGAAGGGATTAGGGAACTCATGGAGGCACAAATAAGGGAAGTTATGGAGGGACAAGAACCCAGAGAACCAGAAATAAAGACATTTTTAGGAGAAATAAATATACCCAAACTGGAGGAGTAGAATAGTTCAGGGTTACGGATGGAAATTACAGTACAAGAGGTGGAGGAGGTTATCAAGGAGTTTAAAGTTGGGGTGGTCCCGGGGTTGGATGGGATACCATATGAATTTTATAAATCCATGGTAACATTTGTGGCATCATGCTTAACGTGAGTGTTTAATTGCATGTTTGGAATGCAACAAGTGCCTCTGGAGTTCTCAAAAGGACTAGTTATTTTTCTGTATAAAACAGGGGACAGGCAGCAAATTGGGAACTGGAGGCCGATAAGTATACTCAAGTCAGATTTTAAAATCCTAACTAAGATGTTACAAAAATGACTGAGAAGGGTCGCAGAGGAATTTATACACTCAGCCCAAATGTGCACCATACCCAGTAGGGATAGTCAAGAAAATCTGGCTATAATTTGAGATGTTATTGAGTATACAAATAGAAGAAATAAGACTGGATGTATAATATCACTAGATCAGAGTAAAGCCTTCGATTGGGTTAATCTTTTGTACCTGTTTAAAGTTATGGAGAGCTATGGGATCCCTCTTGAATTTCAGAGGTGGGTACAGATTCTGTATAAAAATGCTGCTCAGATAATGGAATTGGGAGGGGGAAGGGAACTATATTTTTTCCAAAATCTGGGGTAATGCAGGGATGCCCTTTGAGCCCTCTGTTGTATGTGTTTGCAATAGATCCTCTAATTAAGAGAATATACCTTTCAGAAGGGGTTTGGGGATTGCAGGGAAACAGGCAGGGGATACAATCAAGGTGCTGGCATATGCAGATGACCTGTGCATTTTTTGGGGAAAGGAGGAGGAGACAACGTGCTCAATGGAAATAATGGCAAGTTACTGGGAGATATCTGGTGCTGTGCTAAACGTGGATATGATTAGAGGATTTAGATTTGGGACAGGATGAAGAGAGAGTGGAAGGAAGACAGCAGATAAAGATAGTTGATAAAGATACTAAAATATTGGGGATCTACTTTGGGAAAGAGGAGATGAGCAAGATGAATTGGGCAGAGGCAATAGAGGAGGGGAAAAAAAGATGGCAAGGTGGAAATCTTGGAGAATGTCCAAATTAAAGAGGGTTTTTTTGTAGTTAAACAGTTTTTGTTGCCCTGTTTTCTTTATATAGCAGCCGTATTTCCTTTACAGAGTGGGATGGAAACAAGGGTCCTGAGTGTGTTCTTTCAACTGGTGTGGGGAAGTAGGTTGAATCCTATTAAAAAAGAGGTGATGTATTTGGAAAAAAAGGAAGGTTTGGGAATGATTAACCCTATGATTTTTTTCCATACATTATTCTGGCACCAGAATTTGACCCAAGTATTGGAAAATCCAGGGGGAATGGTGGGGAAGTGTGGGAAAATGTGCTAGATGGGTTTTTGAGTAAATGGGTAAATGACATTCCAAAAGGAAATATGAAAATGAATGTGCCAGGGTATTATAAGGAGACTCTGAATAAACTACACAAATGGAAAATTATTAGGATCCAGGTAGAACAAAGTACCAGGAAGAAAATATATTTTAAAGTATTGGGAGAGACAGGATTAAAGGACCTGGAATTTAAGGGGAGGACCCCGATGGAAAATAAATATGTGAATAAAATGCTCAACAGTCCTAGATTACCAGCTAAAATGTGACATGTTCAGTGGTTAATGGCGCATGGGAGGATAGGGGTGAGAGGGAATCATAAGCACAAAGCACTGGAGGAAAGAGACTGTCTGTACCTGGGTTGTGGGGAGAAGGTGGAAACGCAAGAACATTTCTTATTACAATGTAAGAATGCAGAAGGGTTATGGAAATTTCTAGCTACCAAGTGGAAGATGCCCTAGTTGAAGAAAATAAGTTATAGGAACTTAGTTTTTGGAACTACTGTTTCATTTTCACAGCTCAGCATTGCATATTTTTTTTTAGTTGTATAAATTATTATATGTGGCAGAGTTGCTGCCAACTATTACTACAACAACGAGAAATGTCTTTTGAGGGGCTGAGTAAAATATGCGAACAAGCATTATTTGAAATTTACAGAAAGGATTGTATAGGCCACCCAAGGAATAAGGTGACGATGTGGTGGAAGGGTATGTTTTTTGTTTACGAAATATGCATAATAAAGGCATTGAAATAGAGAAGAAAAGAGTTTGGGAAAAAGAAAGAAGAAAAAAGTAAGCTTATAATTTAAGGTGTCTCAAGTGGAAACAGGGATGTCGTGATTTGGAGAGGAGTGGGGGAGCGAGCTGAAACAGAAAATGTAACAAAATATTCTGTATACAGAGTGTAAATATGTAGGATGTGAATTTATGTAAGGAAAACCATTTCACAAAAAGAGGCAAAGAAGGTAATAATGTATGTGAGTATAATGTTTATGCTGCCTTTCTGCAAAAGATCCTGAAGATTTGTTGTGGTTTATGAATAAAAACTTCCCTACTTTGTAATGGTGGTGGGTAACTGTGTGGGGATTGGTGCAGTTGATTTTGGTGTATCTGATTATTATGCAATTTGGCTGTATACCTTCTTGTATATAAGTTTGGATGTGTTATGATTTGGATTTCTTATATGTATGTTTTCTGATGATTTGTTGTAGTGCTTTAATAAAAACTCCCCTACTTTTTTTTTTACTTCCCCCTTTTTTCTCTCTGTTTTATTTATATTTTGTCACTTAAATTTTCCTGAGTATCCTATGTTATTACACAATTTTCTGCAATCAAGTACACGATAGTGAATGTTTAAGCAATAATACCCGACAGGGTGTGTGTCGTGCTGGGATAACATCATGTGTCAGGTGGTTGGGCACGAGGCCGCAGGCCGAGTGCGTCCAACAAATGAGGCGTGATGTTATCCCAAATGACACACACCCTGGAGGGCATTATTGCTATTATACAATGGCTCGTTGTTATATATAAAATAAAAAAATAATTTTAAAGAATGTTTTTTAGTATGGAAAAATATTTTTGTTTCTTAAGAGAAGATGCAAAAAAAGAGGTCATCTAGCTCATCATATAGCTCATCTACAGGTTCACAGTGAGGCTGAGACTAGACCCGTGATGTTGTACTGGGATAACAGCATGGGGCCACCAAGATTGACCAATCAGAGGCCAGGAAATTTTATTGCCATTGTATAATGAATGTTACTGTTTTGTTTTCAATAAAAAGTTCCCCTGCTTTTATATTTTGCTATGTGATCAGCTACTTTGATCACATGATCAGCTGTTTTACTATGTAAGCAAGCATGGGAGTGCCATTCGTGAGGAGGTGGCCGGCCTTGGAGGAGGGCGGGTTGTGTCAGTCCCAGTCCCCTTCTCCTACCTGGGGGGGACTTATAACTAATTTTATGAAATGCAGGTACTGGGGGCAGGTTGGGACTTGGGTGCTGTTGCCAGGGTAGGACAATGGGGGGGGATGATTTATTTAACTCAAATAATGACAAGAGGAGACAGCAGCCAGCTATGGAGATGGGTGGGGGTGCAGGTCACCCATCACGGGAGTTTTTCATTAATCTCTTGAAATCATTGGTGCTGGGAGGGGGTGAGGGTGAGGGTGAGAGTGGGAGTGAGTTTGCAGCAGAGGGTGGGGGAAGAGGGTTGCTTTAAATGTGATTGGACTAGGAAGTGGGGGGTCTTAACCCCCCCCACCGAATGGTACATGAATAACAAAGCTGAATACAGAATTCTGAATATTTGTGGTCCTGAATATGAATATTCAGTCAAATATTCGAAATAAGGTATTCTTCCACACTTACCTTCCTCCTCCACCTTCTTTATCCTCCGTGTCCGCCATCTTGGTAACCTGCCACACAGGCAAGGGCTCCTCCTAGCAAACAGTAAGGGAATTTTTTTTATTTACAAATACAATCAAAAATAATGTACAATATATATAAAGAAATAAGGTCATACAGTTAGAAATCTGACACACAAGTGCTATTCAGCTGTTATCTATAGCAGAAAAGAAACAAGTGAAAAAGCAAAGAAAGAATGCAACTTCATAAAAGAAAAAGAAACAAAAAAAATTATTTAATTAACTCAGGTGACTCTAGTGGGGTGTTTCCAATGATTGTCCAAAATTGGACCTGGAAGATTGCTCCTTTGCAAAACATGCTGGCACCTCACCTGCTAAACTGACCATTTCAGAACTGCAGATGTAATGCGTAGGGTCCCTGGGTGGTAGTGCCCCACTCCCCCCAAAATCACCATAAACCAGAACATCATATGACATAGAAGAATAAAGTGTCTCCCTCCACCTTAAGGCTAATAAAGACCAAACATGTTTTGTATATGTGCAGTCCAAACAAATAAACGCTTCATTGTCTTATATGACAACCAACATTCAAGTTTCAAACAAAAATGTTCTTGGATGCTCTTATGATGGCAATTATTCCTCATTTAATTTACCATGGTAAAATACCCACAAGGTGTCCCACATTTTCTGTGGTATACTGGTTTCTACGAGCTGTTCCAAAACCCAACATATCTGTGTCCTTGGGGGATCAGCTGAAAACTGACTCTGCGCTGAAGTGCCTCTCCAGAATGTGATTATAAACCTGTTTCTGAGTTATATAGGTAACATCACCCATCTGTATTTCTGCTGTTTTATTTTTTGAAAATGTTCCACAAGGTAACATGGTGTCCCTATAGGAAGGTTCCTGGTTCTTCTTCAGGACGGTTCTCCTGATCCTAAAAACACTCCAAGGCTACTATATCCCAGCTTTTAAGAATGTAAACTCCCCAGTCTTGAAAGGAAGGAATCCAAGGCCTTACATGCCCCAAAATACTGGGGAATACATTACTAAAGAAAAAAGTATTGGGTCAATCATGCCTGTGCCTCTATCCTTTACCAATTGTACGTCACATTTCTTTTAACTGGATTAAGTCTACTGCCCTATAGTAATGTGAAGAGAAAAGCTAAATAACACAGCCTCCATATAAGGCGGTAAAGGAAAAATATAACTTATGTAAAGAAAATAAATTTGTACTATGAAGGTCTTTAACTTGAATACCTTTTTCATTTAAGTCATAGGCCAAGCCTTCCACTTGTCTACCTTCTGTTCCGCCATCTCCGATTTTCCTTCCAATTCCATTGTGCCAAGTCTTGCGCACCACAGGTGATCCCCAGAATTTTCACCAGATCAAGTTTATTGCAGGAAAAACACCATTAAGCAAGCTCGTTCACAGGGAGGTCCTGGAGGACAATAAGAGCAGTAGAAGAAAGCATACTATACAACAAAATTAGAAGGCAAAAAAATACATAAATGTCATACAATAGCATAACATGAAAATAACATAGTACACAACCATGTTACAGGGCAAGAACAAACATCAGAGAATAATGGGAAATAAGTCACTGGTGCATGACAAGCAGTAAAACCTAACGTTTAATACAAAGCTATATCAGACTACCATCAGGCAGTATGGGTGTAAAAAAGTGGGGGGAGCTCGGGGGTAGACAAAGGACTAAGTGCTGTAAGGAGGAAAGGACTCCCCCTTCAGGTTCTTGTTAGAGATAAACAAGTGTAAGGAACACCAAACAGTGGCAAATCATGTAATACAAACAAGTTTATTACAAAAAAAAATTACAAACCTACAGTGCAAGCACTGGAAGAAACAGGTGTTCCCAAATACCTAGGTATAGCAAATTCTCAGAAAACCCATCTAAAGCTATGCCTCTTATAGTGAGATGAGGAGAAAGGTGAGACAGTTCTCATTGGCTGAAGCAGGTGGTACCACTACATTGCTGGATAGAAAATGTACAGCCAGCAGAAAGGTAAAATAAGCATTATGTTATACAGAAAACGTAACATTAGTTAGAACAAAGAAGATACACAAGCACTCTAGCAGCTACAAGGTCATTATGGAGCAAAAGCAGTGTCAGCAGAAAAGCATGTGAAAAAGAATACTCTGGAAAAAAGATATGACTAGGCCCAAAACACATATGCCTCACGTATAAGCAAATGCATAACAGTAAAACATAAGCAAAATGAATATTGCATATAACAGAAAACAAAGAAATAACACTATAAAATGAATGTATACTATATGGTGTATACAATTAGCAAGCATGATCCCTCGTACCCATGCTTGTACGTTGGGTACCCATTACTACATGTTAGAGTAATACAGCAATATCACAGTAATGATAAAACATCTGTCACTGGCGTGTGCATGAGGATGCAAGGGGGTGTGGGACCCAGGCATAGCAGTGCTTAGATGCTTATCTGATTATTGGAGAACTGAGTGCTCAGGTGTTCATATGAAATGGGGCAGGGCAAACACTATGCTAGCCATTGTGGCAACAGCAGGTGTCTTTGAAAGTTTTGTTGACCAATGGTTTAAAGAAGTTTAAGAGGACAAATTCAGAAAGCCTACAGCCTAAAGATTGCTGATGATATATAGTGCACCTATACTCTATGGGTGTGGGCCTGTCTAGGCCCTGATCTGTATACCTATGCTCTTATGAAACTTAATTCTTGATCCAGAAACCAGTGAAAATTACTGGAGGCATCCCAGTGCTACTTCCTCCATCTGTACATCTTGCACCAAGTTACATAAGTCATATGCACAGGCAGATGTAGATGGGGAAATTATACCACCCCCCCCGACTTTCAGTGCCTGTCACACCTGTGTCCTCAAGACAGGATCAAGACACAAGATACAGGGGATTGGACATAGTGAGCACCCCTGCCTCACCTGTTTTTATATCATCACCCTGGGTCCTAGGACCCCATCCACAATGAGCACGGAAGCAGCAGAATAATATAACTGAGTAATCCACCTTATGAAAGGTTCTGAGATACCATATTCTTTCAAAACAAAAAATAAATACTTATGTAACATGTTGTCAAAAGCTTTCTCCTGATCAGGCGTCAGGAGAAACCCTTGCATCTGTTTACTTACTCTGTCCACATTCTGCCAATTTGCCTTAGTAAGAATAGATTACCCTGTATTGGGCAACCAGGTACAGCACAGTTTTGTGAGGTGGATATTAACATTTTTGCCATGTTAGCCAATCTGTTCTCTAGAATTTTGGTTAAAATCTTCCAATCCTTATTAAGAAGGTCTATAAGACACTGATTTTTATGTTTGCTTGCGCGCATGCGCAAGAAACATTATGTGACAGCTTGAGAGAGAAGCGGGGTTTTGGAGGTGCAGCACTGTAGCGACCAATGCCCCCACTGCATTTTGAGGCTTGGCCCCCTTTCCCCAATGTGGTGGCATGCTGCTGCTGACACTAGTTCAACAAGCGTGCCACCAAAATGAAATGAATTCGCCGCTGCAATGAGGGAGCGACCCATTATTGCAGGGCTGTGCCTTGCCTGGTGTAACATTGCAATTAACATGGCAGCTGTCGCCATCCACCTCAGCGTCCCCATGAGAGCCAATGGGGGTGCCCAATCTGCTTGTCGGCATGCCCCCTCCCCAGATCATTTGCCGACAGAGGAGCACACTCTCCATCGGCATAATGTCCCCCACACATTTTGTTTGCCGAGAGAGGTGCCTAATCCCCTCGGCATCATGCCACCCCCAAACACAGATCCTTTTTTCTTTGCTGACAGGGGCCCAATCCCTGTCAGCTCCAGTCTCCCAAAATCATGCAGGTGGCATGCTGGGAGCCCACCCCAGTGTACTAAATCTACCTGCAAAAAAAGAAAAACCTTCCCACGATGGTTTTAATTTTTTTTTTACCTGAAAAGTAGAAAACAGTCCTTCATTGTGTCTGATGCCCACTCCCCAACCCGCACCCACCCTCTGCACACCCCACATCCCTGCACCCCCTCACCCCAAACTTACCTCCGTAGCCCGGCACGATGATCCTTGGTGGACAGAGAACACGTTTGCACTCTTCAAAAGCCGACCGCGAACTGAAGAGACGCTGGTAAGCTGTATAATGGCCTAAATGTTTTTTTTTTCAACTTAGGTGAATATCTTGCCCATTTTTGTGAATTTTGGCATCAGATTATCAACATGGGGTTCTTGGGACCCCACCTCATAAATTCAGTCACTGTCACTGGTGATTTCACTGTCACTGTTCGGAATCACCTTTCAGGACTGAGTAACAAAATGACAGTGTTACTGTTCATGAGGTGGGCTTCCAAAAAGCCTATGTTGCAACTTTGGTGCAAAAATTTAAAAAAAATGACTGTGTTACGAGCGTGCTCTGTGCAGTTTCTACGCACGTTCGTAACAAGAGAATTTTTTATATTTTCACTCCAGATTTTCAACATTGGCATTTTTTCATACCTCCTTATGAACAGGACAGCTGTCATTTTTTACATCCTGCCCGAACTGTATTTTCGCACATCTGGCGCAGAATGATGCGATCGCTGTAGCAAATCAACATTCAAGACAGATTAACAAAATCTCAGTGCCACTGTTCATAAGCAGAGGTACCAAATGCTTTCATGAGGTGGGGGGTCACAAAAAGGCCATGTTGAAAATGTGTAGTGCAAATACCAACAAATGCCCAGGGCATTACGGTTTAACAATAACATCCCACCCTGTACAGATTGACAGGCATCAGCGGTGTGCCTTTGGATTGCTGGCTGTAATGATCATGCCATTCCACCCCCATCCTGCAGTCAGTGACAGGCACCGAGGTGTGCCTTGACTCTTCCACCCCAGAGTTCACCCCATTCTCCTATACTGCACCTATTTCAGTGTAAGTCCTTATGGAATGGGGTGACAGACACGGTAGACCATGAGGCCTATTCTGCTGGCTTTTACTATGACACTGTGACTGTAAAGCCAAACACCCCAAGGCACACCTCAACACTTGTTGGTGTCTGCAGGATAGGGTGAAGTGAAATGGCGTGAGCGTTATGCACGACGACCCAAAAGCATACCCCAATGCCTGTCCATCTCTGCAGGGTGGAGGTGGGGGGTTCGCGTGAAGTTCAGTACTTTACTGCCATTCCTAGTCTGCATCTGACTAACTCCTGCACTTCCAATGCTAATACCAGCAAGCAAACATTCAGCATTAACAAATGCTTATTCAACTTAGACTTAATACCTTTGTTGTGTAAAAAAAGAAAATCAAGCCTTCCAAAATTTCTTGTGATAAGTCAGAATCCAGAAAAAAATGTGGTTAGTCATTTTGTTCCAGAGCATAATTAAACACACTAATTCCTCCATCAGTTCCTCAGCTAAACCTTATATAGTTCACCTGGTATTCCATCTGGACCTGGCACTATCCCTGTGTGCACTGACTGTACAATGCTTAAGAGCTCTGCCTTCATGACTGGGGCCTGCAAAACATTTGTGTCTGTAGCAGAAAGTTTTGGAAGTCCTAACATGGAAAAAAAGGATTCTGGATCACGCAGACCTAGTAGCTGACATCCAAGCAGGTTCTGAGTGTACTGCAGAAGAATTTCCTGTAAAGAGTTACTGTCTCTTCTTAAATCCTGTTGGCCACCCACCAACTAAGGCACATGTTTTTTATCCACCCATCCTTTACGTCCTTCATAAGGATTCACCTGCTATGCCATACCCTGAGTTCCATACTTCTGTTCTACTAAAAGTGTGGTGGCCTGATCATACAGCATCTTTTTCATGTCAGATTTTATGGTCTTTATTTGGCTACTGTAGTCATCCTGAGTTTTTTCAAACAGAGACAATAATTTATGGAATTCCTTCCATAAATCCAAACATTCAAAACAATTTGCTTTACTCACCTTCCTGGCCTGGTTTTGAAAACAGGATTTCAAATCTTCATGTCTAGCCACCTGGCCATAATGCTGTCACACAGTTCTGTCACCAATTTTCTAACTATGAAAAGAGATTTACAAGCCTGCAACAGTTTTGCATCATTCAGTAATGAGGTACTGAACCTCCAGACGCCTGCACCATTAGGTGGATTAACTGGCATCCTTACATGGATACCAATGAGGCAGTGGTCTGAGGTTTCCACCAGTACTGTAACTTGCCCATCACGTGGTAACCAGTCAGAGTGCTTTTATGAAAAGTATGGTCCGGAGGCCTATCACTGTTAGCTAAGCCATCTTTAAGTTTGGCAGTTTTGTACATGGTGTTCAGAAAGTTGAAATCACTAAACAATGTCTCCGATTCCCCATTTTTGTCTGTCAGTGATGGGATGCAATTAAAATCTCCCCCTAAGATAATTGCCCTAGCCTTGCAAAGGCATGGTTGGACCTGTTTCAATAAATCTACTTTGGCAAACTTAGTCTGCAGGGCATAAATATTAATCATGCTCAGATTTTGTGTATCTACAGTTATGTCCAACATCAGGACGCTCCTTAGTACCAAATCTAGTAACCTGGTTTCCTGCACATTTACAGTTTTCAAGGGACACTATCGTCTTTTTCTTTTTTTTTATAATTTCCAGTGTCTCCACAACATAGGTCACCTCTGCTGTACTTGCAAACTACTCTGCTCACAAAATGTAAACATGCCAATAGATCTGCTTTAAACTGGCAGGTATCCTTTATTTCTGGCAAAAATACAAAGCAGCATTTTAAACATACAAAATGCAGAAAAAAGAGATATCGTGTGTACATAATTGAATCATCAGAAGAAAAATCAATACTCAATTCAAAAGTGCAGATAGAAACATAAAAAAAATAAAAAGGAATGCAAACAGAACATAACAAATAAAATGAAAACAGAAAAACAGACATCTTTGGCATCACATGCCATGCTCCTACTTATATACCAGCGGTTATATAATTACATCTATACAATATTATTACATTGCAATGAATATGTATATTCCCTAGATCTGAGACAAAGAAAAGACAGAGTCACATCTCTTACAACAGTGGTTAAATCATTCTTCCGTGGCTCCCCAGCCCGATGATGTCCCATATGCACTTCGGTATACGGAAATTTGCCAGTTGACTGGTTGATTCTGCTATGTGTATAGCTGATCAGCATTTTATTTCTAGTTGTGGAGTATAATTCCTGTCCATAATCTCTTCTCTCAAGCTTTCCTCCTCCCTCCTCTCATTCAAGCACCTTCTAAGGGTTCCTGCACTGACATCCTGCCTCTGTAGCCCGTCACCTGAATTTACGTAAATCCTTAAAATTAGCTGTGCTGTTGTATTTTGTGCCCTTTTGAACTGTTGTTTCACCTGCACTGATTTATTCTGTGTAATAATTTCTCCTTACTGTAGTTGTATTCTATCCTTGTTTTTACCCTTTCCCCCGGGTCGTACCTGGAAATGAACCTCGGCTCAGTGTGCCTTTCTCGGTTACCAAATTTAAAATAAATGAATAAATAATTATCCCATGTAGGCCTTTTCTGGAATTTGAGCTGATGTCTTCCATTCTTAAATGCCAATTTCTAATTTTCAGAAATGCCAGCCTTATGTACTGAAGCACGAAATGTTTGAATGCCTTGTTACAACATGAAAAAGCAAAGAGTTGCCATTCTTGTACTGCTGGTACTAACCATTCCTCTGAAAAAGGTTTCCAGAGATGGCATATAGCACCTAATGGTGGACCAAAATTGCTACTAGGAAATATACTGAAGAAAAAACTATCCGGTTGACCATTTTTTTCCGCCAATTGTTTTTTCCTATACATTAATTCTCTTTTAACCAGCTTTAATCTGGACCCCCATATACCTTGAAAAAATATGCTGTAAACTTTGGTTTCTATTTTTAATGGTAGAGGGGGGATAACTTAAAAAGATAACACAGGTGGCTAATAGTGTTTTAAAGGAAAGTAGTCGTTTGCAGGGGCTCCCGCCGCTGCAAACCTTACCCTCTGGTTTAGCTTTTCAGAGAAAAGCGCATTTTTTCTTGCCCCAGAAAGCAGTTTAATTTAATAATGAAAAGTCCGCTACCCAGAAGTATGGCGGATTATGGGGAGCTCCATTAACTGTAAAGGTGTGGGCGCCGCTTTTCTTGTCCCTTCAATACAAATACAATGAGATTGCCCGGTCTTGGCGCCACCTTTACAGTTACAATCGCCCATTGTCTGCCATACTTGGGTAACAGACTTTCGTTATTAAATTAAGTTACTTTCCAAGACAGAAAAAAGGAGCTTTTCTCTGAAGAGTTAAACTGAAGGGTAAGGTTTGCGGGGTGGGAGCCCTGGCAAATGACTGCTTTCCTTTAACAAGGTGTACTCTCTTCAATTTTCATAGCTGTCTTGATTTCCAACATGACAATTTTCAGTTGGCTATCTGGATACATTGTTGTCAGTTTTGTGCAGTGTTATTGTTAGTGCTGAAAGGTATCCCTAAGATCCTAATTGGGTCAGAGGTCAGAGTAATACCTACCACTTGTTGTGGTGGTCTCTCTTCTCGAAGATTACCTATCTGTATTGCAATACTTTTTTCATAATTTACATGAGATCCCAAAGTTTCTGAATAACTGGCAATGGTCTCCCTTGCCTGCTGTCCTAATCTAGAGTCTTGTAAGGTGAGGCACAAATTGTCGACGTATGTCAAAGTCTTGATGGCTTGGGAATCAGGGGACATTTATATGCCTTGGATTTCCATTCGGTAGCCTAAGAAGTGGATCCAGAATAATTGTATATAGTATCAGGCTCAGCGGGCAACTCTGTCTGACCTTCCCCATTCACATTTACTGGCAGACCCTGCAGAGAGCTAACCCGTGGTACCATTATTGCAGTCTTGCACAATAGCGTAATCCAGTGCATGAAACCTTCTGGAATACCATATTTCTTTAACACTTCAAATAAAAAGTCATGACTCACCCACTTGGAGGCCTTCTTCTGGTCTAATGCTAGCAAGAAGCCTTCGAACAAGTCTTGTCTACCTTTTTCCAACAATTCCCTAATTATTACTAGGTTTTCATGGATATGTCTCTTAGGTATAGTGCAGGTTTGAGTGGAGGATACGAATACCGGGGAGAACATCGATAGCCTATTGGCCAGAATTTTTGACAATATTTTCTGGTCCGTATTGAGGAGACACAATGGTCTCCAGTTTTTTAACAAGGTTCAATCCCCTTTCTTATATAAGAAAATTAAAACTGCCTGTTTCATTGATGATGGAAGTTGTTTTGTAGCTAAGCACTGATTATGTAAAAACTGCAGCATAGGACTCATGAATTGTTTTATAAAATTCATAGAGGGGTGCATCCCTACTTGGAGATATGTTCTGAAGGCTTTTTATTATGGCTTGTATGTCAAACAGCTGTATAGGGCTTGTCAACTGAGAGAGCATGGTACTGAATCAGCTAAAACTGGCATTTCCATTTCTGAGAAAATTTGAGTTGCACCACCAGATGGAATGACAGTTTCAAAGTGTCACTGTACAAATTCTTGTACTACAGTCATGATACTAGTCACATCAGTGTCTATCAGATTGTTCAAGTCCTTACATAACTCAGTCAGTAGTCTCCTGTTAGTTCTATCTTGACAGACCTTAAAACTGTCCAAAGACTGGTTTTTCCCTTCAAGGGGAACTGTAATCTACAGGATTTCTTAATGTCTGAAAGCCCATTAAAAGCTAATTTGAGTGAGCCATTGTGTTTATCTGTGAGTCTTTGCAGTCCAGAGTTATTCTTATGTAAATCAGCCTGTAATTAAGGGGTGGTAGCAGCCATATGTTTTGGGCTTCTGACAGGAAGTGATGTCACCAAAGGTCTTGATCCTCCTTTGACTGTACTTAATCCAAAAGGTTAAATAGGAATTCAACTGTTTTATTAAGTGTGTTTTAAGGTGTTATTACAACACTTTCTGCATCTATAATCATTGTTTTGTATGTTCATTGAAACTAGTGAGTTATCATCTGTACATGTCAAACTGTTAGTAAAAATAATCAATTTTCAGGATTGCTTTAACCTCTAGTATATATTGCCAGCTGAACATGTCAGTGCAGATTTCTGAGACTGCCACAGTACCAACTTCTTTTTGCATTCCCTCTCTTGCAGCCTTTTCTCTTACAATTTCATGTGTGAACTCGGATCTACCAGATGCAAATACAGCAACGTACCTACTGGCCTGGCATCATGGCCTCGCTGTGCTCCCACAACACACCCGGGAACAAGCTGTAGCTCAGTGTGCCGTTCCTGGACAAAGACAGTAAACAATCTGAGCATGTGTTCTGATTCTGAAAATATGCTCTTTCTATCCAGATTTGAAAAGAAAAAAAATAGGACACAATTACTTGCTTATTAATTGCAAAATACATAGATGGACAAAATTGTTAAAACATGAATCATCTGAAATGTTTTATTAAAAGAATATTTTGCTGCTTTTGATGAAGTTAAAAGTATAACAGTTTATTATTGAAATACTTTGGATGGAATGGGATTTTGTGATTACAACACTTTCTACATTTATAATAATTGTTTGAAACTAATGAGTTGCCACCTTTACATTTTAAACTGTTAGTAAAAATAATCCAGTAGATCCCTGGCATTGTTATGGTAGAAATTCCCATTCTATCCAAAGCATTTCAGTAAGAAACTGTCATACTTTTAACTTCATCAAAAGAATCTCCCCCCTTTTTCTCTACCCATCCTCTCTTCCACCCTCCCATAGAAACATAGAATTTGATGGCAGATAAGGACCGCTTGGCCCACCCAGTCTGCCCATTTCCTACCCTAACGGACAAGCTGCAGATCCTAGTTAACCAGCAGCTTCTACTTCTTTCTACCCCACCCCTAGAATTGCCTTATGACTGTCCCATGCATGCTTGAATTCCACCACTGTTTTTGACTCCACAACCTCCTCCGAAGGCCGTTCCATGCATCCACAACCCTCTCTGTGAAAAAATACTTCCTTACATTACCTCTGAGCTGCCCCCTATCTTCAAATTGTGCCCCCTTGTTCTTGCACATCTTTTTTGAAAGATGCTACCCTCTTGGACTTTGTTGATTCCCTTGAGGTACTTGAAAGTTTCTATCTTGTCCCCTCTCTCCCTCCTTTCCTCAAGGCTATACATATTAAGCTCCTTTAGTCTCTCTTCATATGTCTTCTGGTGCAGACCCTGCACCATTTTAGTTGCCCTCCTCTGGACAGCTTCCATCCTGTGTATGTCCTTGCGGAGATTGGGTCTCCAGAACTGCACACAGTACTCCAGATGGGGTCTCACCAGCTGTCTGTACAGAGGGATAATAACTTCCTGTTTTCTACTGGTGATGCCTCTCCCTTGCATCCCAGTATCCCCAACCCTCTTTACTGCCCTCTCACATTGCTTGCCCACCTTTAAGTCATCTGATATGACTACCCCAGGTCCCTTTTCATTTTACGTTCACTTGCGGCGCATGCAGGGAACTCTTGGGAGAATGGGACACTTTGGAGGTGTGCCTCTCCAAGCAATCCCTGCTCCCTTGAGCAGGCATGGCTGTCCTGCACCAATCCTGCACCGGTGCTGTGTATGACAGCGGTGGTCTCTCTTCAAAGAAAACCACCGCTGTGTGCTTTTACCGCGTCATGCCCTCCCCAATCTTTGCTGCCATGCTGGGAGCCCACCCCAGCGTGGCAAACATCCGTTGTCTGTGACTGGCGAGGTGCCCAATCCCCGTCAGCTCCACCCCCCAGCCATCCTTCTGCCATGCTGGGAGCCCACCCCAGCGTGGCAAATGTCCCCGTCGTCTGCCGGCGGGGTGCTAATCCTATCAGCTCCACAGCCCCCAGCCATCCTTCTACCATGCTGGGAGCCCACCCCAGCATGGCAAACATCCCACATCATCTTTTTTTCACCTGCAAAATAAAACGGTCCCACGCGCTTCTCCCAGCACCTCCCACAACCCGCACCCACCACTGGGCACCCTGCCTCCCACACCTGCCCTCACCCCATACTTACCTTGAGGCTCAGCGTGATGATCTTCGGTGGACCGGGAACTACGTCTGCACTCTTCAAAGCCGACCGCGAACTGAGGAAATGCCGGTAAGCTGTATAATGGGCTAGAGAGGGGGTTTTCAACTTTATTGCATATCTCAGGCATTTTTTGAAATTTTGCACCAAATTTTCAACATGGGGTTTTTGGGACCTCTTCTCATGAATGATGTCACTGTCATGGCGTTATTCGGGCCGAAGGGTGATTTACGATCACTGCACAGTCACTACATGAAATCACCCTTCAGGTCCAAATAATGCCATGACAGTGACATAATTCATGAAAGGATCCCAAAACCCAATGTTGATTTGGTGCAAAATCAAAAAATGACTGTTTCATGAGTGTGTTAGCAGTTCCTCATGAGGCACGTAAGTTCGTGAATTTTCAATATTTTCACTCCAGATTTTCAACATTGCCATTTTACCATACCTCCTTATGAGCAGTATAGCTGTAATTTTTCACATCCTGCCCAAAACATGTTTCCGCCCATGTAGAGCACAATGGCGCCAGTTGGTGTGCGAAATCAATGTATGGGACACATTAAGAAAATCACAGTGACCCTGTTCATTAGCAGAGAGGTCTTAAAATAGCTATGTTGAAAGTGATGAAATCTAAAAAATTACTGTTTTGACATCTCGTTGAGCAGTTCGCATGCGCTCGTGGGTTTCTCAATTTTCAATATTTCCACTCCAGATTTTCAACATTGCCATTTTACCACATCTCCTCATGAGCAGTACAGCTGTCATTTTTCACATCCTGCCCAAAAGCGTGTTTCCGCCCATGTAGCGCACAATGGCGCAGTCAGTGTCTTGAACTCAATGTATGGGACACATTAAGAAAATCACAGTGACACTGTTCATGAGAAGAGGTCTTAAAATGGCTGTGTTGAAAATTTGGTGAAAAAATTCTTAAAAATGACTGTTTTACGAGTGTGCGTTTCGTAGTTCCTATGCACACCTGTAAGTTTGTGAATTTTCAATATTTTCACTCCAGATTTTCAACATTGCCATTTTACCACACCTCCTTATGAGCAGTGCAGCTGTAATTTTTCACATCCTGCCCAAATGTGTTTCTGCCATATGTAGCGCACAATGGCGCAGTCGGTGTGCGAACTCAATGTATGGGACACATTAAGAAAATCACAGTGACACTGTTCATGAGCAGAGGTCTTAAAATGGCTATGTTGAAAATTTGGTGAAAAAATTCCTAAAAGTGGCTGTTTTTCGAGCATGCGTTACGTAGTTCCTACGCACGCTCATAAGTTCGCAAATTTTCAATATTTGCACTCCACTGAGTTCCAAATACCTAAACAGCACATAGAAGCAAGCAACATTCGGCATTGACAAATGCTTGTACTTCTTTGTCACTGATTTTTTTAAGCCATGTCCAAGTGCCAAATACCACTGCAAATACCTGCAAGCGAACGTTCGGCATTGACAAATGCTTGTTGTTGTTGTTGTTAGTATCTCACCCCGCATTGTGTACTCTTCACCTGGGTTTTTGTTTCCCAGGTGCATTACCTAGCACTTCTTAGCACTGAATCTAAGCTGCCATACATTTGACCATTCCTCTAACCTTGCCAAGTCCTTCTCATCCTTTCCACCCACCTTGTGCATCAACTCTGTTGCAGATCTTTGTGTCATCTGCAAAGAGACATCCTTTCCTTCCAGTCCTCTGCAATGTCAGCTATAAAGACTTTGAAGGACTGCAATCTGAACCCTCGCGGTACCCACTAGTAACCCCTTTCTTCAGAGTGGACTCAATTTACTATTACCTCTCGAGTCCTATTCTCCAGCCAATTCTTTACCCGGCTATCATCTTGGGACCCACTCCCAGGCTGGCTGACTTGTATATTAATCTTTGTGTGGGACTGTGTCAAATGCCTTGCTAAAATCTAGGTAGGCCATGTCCACAGCCCCTCCCTGATCTACTACTTTGGTCACCCAGTCAAAGACATCTATCAGATTTGTCTGGCATGGCCTTCCCGCTGTGAATCCATGTTGCCTTGGGTCCTGTGCCCCTCTGGCCTCTAGGTACTCGACAATTCTTTCCTTCAGAAGTGATTTCATCATTTTCCCTATCACTATCTCTTTCCCTATTAAAGAGTATTGTACTTCTTTTGTTTATTTCACTCTCCCTACCTCCCCCTCCTCCTCCTCCCTCCCTTACCCCCTCTACTCCCATGTTCTTCTCTTCCTCCCTTCCTCCCTTCTATACCACGTGTGTTCTGACAATGTTTCTGGCTGACATTGATTTGACTGTATGCACTATCGTGTTCTTGTAACTGACTGATTACCATGTGTGTCCTGGCTTATTTACTTTATTGTCCTATTTATATTGTTTATCTGATAATGTGAAACCTTTGTAAAAGAGCTCATAGTGCAACGGTATTTGTAATCCTAGACCAAAATAAATAAAAGAAGTACAATACTCTTTAATTAATAGTGATCATTTTTTACATACAGATTAAGACACTTTTATCTCCAGTTACAACCTCCTGGTTGATATTTTTGGTTACAACCGGGAGGTTGTAAACAGCACCTGTCAATCAAGCATCAGCACAGAAAGCTAACTAGTGTGTAGTATCACTGTGGGTGGGCTGAACATCTCGCCCAGCATGGTGGCTCTGTTACCGAGCACTGGTACCAACACTCAAGCTTTGCCACACACTGTTAAGACAAGTACGATTTTAAATATTTTTAAATATCTATCTAGTTGATCCTGCCTTGAAAATTAAAAAAAAAATCAATTTGGTTGATCCTGCCGCTCATACCCTTCGAGTGCGTCCTACACTATACAGCAATGCTGATGGACCACGACTTTCCAGAATGCTCTTACCACTGTAATGTAAAAAAAAAAAAAAAAAAAAAGAAAAGAAAAAAACAAAAGGGAGAGACAGGCAGTGTGTGTGTGTATGTTTATGTGTGTGTCTCTGTCTCTGGCAGAAGTGCTGCACTAACTGAACTGTGCTGAAAGGGAAAAAAGTATCACCATTAATAAAATAAAATAACGTGTGTGTGTGTAAAAAACAGAACTGTACACACACGCTTGGTGTGGGATGCTGTTATAGACCCTTTGGGCTTCACCCTCGGGGTCTATGTAGCACACTACAGCTTGGCTATGTGTAAAATTCTTGGTTACATGCACCCATCCATATATTACTTTATATTGTAATAATGCATTTCAGGTTATGCATGTATTAACAATGTTATCCATCTATGTGTTTTTGCAATTAATAAACAAGTAATTGTGTCCTATTTTTTTTTCTTTTCAGGTCAAATCTAGGTAGAAAGAGTATAATATTTTTAGAATCTTAACACATGCTGAAAACTCATTCTGCTGGCTGAATGAAGCTTGTTCAGAGCTCTTTGCTTTAACCTCTGGGGTGCATGCTGAAGTCAGGGAAAAGGTGGGGGGAGTACTCGGGACAGAGGCTCAAGTCCAGGACAATAGGAGCCGAGCTTGGGGTTACAAGAGGGCACAGAGAGGTTGATTTGTTACAGGGGCAGTCACAACTATTGAAAGAATTCAGGTGCTGACAGAGGCTACTTTAAAAAGGACCAAGTGTGGGGCGCCTGTTGATTTTCGGAGATTATTGATCTAGAAAGAGCTCTAAACCCTAAAATTGCTGCCCCTGAGTGGGTCGACAGAAAGGGACCTGGTATTTTGTCAGGGTGGACTTACACATGTAGGGGGCGTTTGGTGTTGATAACAGAAGGGACAGGGTGGTTGGCAGGGTTTGGCTGAGGCTAATTTTTTAGCAAAAAGGCAAGTCTGGTAGGTGACCCTACCTTTGAGATTTAACCAACGAGTTTGCTTGCAGAGATCAGAGGTATGAGTGAACCTTGGGGCACCAGAGATAAGCCTGCAAGCCTTATTTAGAGCCACAATTATTCTTTTCATAGCAGAGTCAGTGGCAGCCCCATAGATAATCAGGCCATAATCAATGATAGAAACAACAGAGCTTGAGATGGTGGTTCTGAGGGCTTCAGGGGTGAGGCAGTACCGATGTCTATATAAGGTGCCGAGCCTAGCATTAATAGTTTTAGATATAAGATTGATATGTGAGGAGCCGGACAGGGAGCTATCTAAGGTTATGCCTAGATACTTAAATTCCCTGACTTGTTCAAGGGGGAGATTTGGGTTGTTAAGGATGGTTAGGGTATAGGATTTGTACTGGTTATGCAGACTTGAGAAAAGCATCAGTTTTGTTTTTTTATAGTTCATAGTAGCTTATGATCTCCAAACCAGCATTCAATTGCTGCAAAATTTGTCTGGAGATCTTTGGTGGATAGGGTGGGGTCAGAGTGGGTGGCAAAAGGACAGCATCATCATCATCGTACAGAACGATGTTGCTAAGGCAGACTTTAGGGAGTGAAATGAGGAAGAGGCTGAACAATAAAGGTCCAAGGATGGAGGGGACGCCTGAGTTAACAGGGCGTGAGCTGGATAGGGTGTCGTTAATTTTGACTTGCTGTGTTCTGCTGCTAAGATAGCTGGAGAACCACTTGGTGACCTCTGAGGAGAGACCTATAGTCTGGAGTGAATGGAGTAGAAGAGAATGGTTCATGGTATGAAAGCCTTGGTGAGGAATGGAGCAAGGTTGATCCACCAGTTGGCCTCCCAGTCAAGTACTCGCCATGGGAAGTCAGTGTATTCCAGCAAGGTGGTGGTTGTGCTGTACCCCTTCCTAAAGCCATGCTGCTCCCTGCATTGGCTATTGTATTTGGTAAGGTATTTGGTCATCTGGTCAGCAACAATACACTCGAGTGCCTTAGAGAGGGGAGGATGGAGATGGAGCAGTACTTAGAGGGCTGTGTTCTATTTCCACTTTTATAGACAGGCATGACTAGAGTTGTTTTCCAGAGTTGTGAGAATTGTTCTTGAGAGAGGGAGAGGTTGAGAAAAATTGTAAGGGGCTTAAAGATGGTGTCAAGGGTCTGGTGCAGGAATTTAAGGTCTATAGTGTCGTTGCTGAACCTAATTTTCCCCAAGACTCTTTGTATTTTTTTGCTTCTGGCATGGAGACTCTCTTGAAGTAGAAGGAAGGGGGGCTTAGGGCAAGGGGGTGCCCATGGCACTAGGTTGACTAGCAGGCTACCTTAGGAAGTCAGAGGTGAGTATACCAGAGAGGTGAGTGAAGGCATCTTTAAAGGTATCCGCAATTATTAGAGGGTTCTGTGAGAGAATTCCATTGACATAAATTGCATTAGGGGCATTTTTGAGGATTTACCAGTGAGGTCTTTAATGCTTTCCCAGAAATGCTTCCCATTACTCCAGGAGTCTGTGAGTTCATGCTTAAAGTATTCCTTTTTGGTGCGACGTATCTCTCTGGTACAGGAGTTACATGCTGCCTTGTAACACTGCAAGTCAGAGGGTCTCCTAGTGTTATGAGCTAGGTGCCAGAAATTGTCCCTGTCACGCATCATGTGGATTAACTGAGGGGTGATCAAGGGGTTAGTTACTCCCTTTGCCTTACGCTTGCAGTGTAGAGCGAATAAATCACAGCCTTTGTTCAAGCAGTGGATAAAATAATCAATAACACCTTAAAGCACACTCAACAAAAACAGATGATCTCCTATTCAATCTGTTGGATTAAATATAGTCAAAAGAGGACCAAGGCCCTCGGTGACATAATTTCTTGTAAGGAGCCCAAAACATATGGCTGCCACCAGCCCTTAATTACAGGCTGATTTACATATGAATAACTCTGGACTGCAAAGACTCACGGATAAACACAATGGCTCATTCAAATTAGCTTTTTATGGGCTTTCAGACATGATGAAATCTTATAGATAACAGTTTCCCTTTAAGTCCCAAAGCGCAACTCTTGTGCCAGTGATGTAGTTCCATCATACTGGTGTTGTTTCATATCAGTTTTAATTCTATTTGTTCTGTAAGGTTTACATTTCCTCCATATATATTCAAGATTAGTTTGTGAAGATGGATTCTTAGGCTTGAATATTTTAAGTATTTCTCAGTTTTCTTTTGTTTTGTGCAAGATCTTAATAGGTCCTGGAAGTCCCTTTCTGCATCCTCCCACCAAGACAATGCATCATCATATGCACTCTATACTGCCCATCTTGCATAAAACAAACTTTTCAGTTTTTTAATGATCACTAGGTTTTCTAGGGAAGTGGTATTCAACCTCCATATGGGCCTGGATGTCTGAGCCGCTGTACCTGCTATGCAAAGGCACATCATAGTCAAATGGTCAGAGGCCTCCACCAGTATAATCCTGGCTCCCTTAATACACAGCTGTTTGGATAGGAATAGAAAATCAATCTCGGTTGTCAGGGCCCCCTTTGTAAAGCTAGTGCTATTAATACCCTGATTTGGGGGGGAGATTCTTTAACCAGGAAAGGCACGCTAAGCCAGAGCTTGTTTCCAGTTATGACTTGGGAGCACAAGGAAGTTAAGTGAATTACTCAGGGTCACACAGTATGCAAGTGGGGGCTGATGGGATTCAAACCCAGGTCTCCAGGTTTACACCTGAGTGCCCTTAACCATTATGCTATACTGCCTAGATACAAAACTATCCTTTCAGTTAGCAATCAACATAATTTCCCTAAGATAGGTCACGTCACAGTATGTTTTTGTTGTCACTCCTCCCCAAACCAGTTCGGTAAGACTGCAGCTGAAATCACTGACAAATATTACTATTTTACTAGTGTGCTGATAAGGTCTAATTTCTGACAATAGAACGACATGACCTGTCTTAGTTTGTATGGGCGTAGATGTTTGTTAACTGTAAAACTTTGTTTTCATGTAATATCTAGCATCAAAGTCTGCCCAGATGTTAGTTCCACTAATGTAGACACTTCAAAGGCTGATCCTCTGAGGAGAATACCCATCCCATCACACCTACCTGGCCCCTGGGACTAGAAAGAGGGGCCTGTAACCAAGATTGCTTGGCTAGTGTCAATTCACATAGTGTCTTTAATATGGTGTCCTGCAGGAAGATGATAATTTTAGGTAAAGTTTCCAGCAAAGACACAGTGATCACTAGAAGTGGACAAGCCAGGAATTTTTTACCTAGATCCGAGCTGGAGTTGAGCCAGGGGTCTGGCTTGACTGTGAGCTGGAACACAAGCTGAGCCCTGGTTACTGCAGGCTGTTTCCTACATAGGAGCTGAACATTTCAGACACTACACTAGTGCCTGCACACTACACACTATGTACTCAGGCTGACAAAAATGCTTACTTTAACCGTAACCGGCTCGGCTTGACTTTGGCTCTCATTTGCTTATAGAAATCGAGTCGAGCTGAGCCCAGCACTAGGCTCGAGTCAGGCTCAAGTCTGTTATGGCTTGTCCACCTCTAGCAGTCACCCTTTTTCTAACAGTCTTTATACTGTTAAAGTTTAACTTGATGGGGGAGATAGCATGTCCTATACGCATAATGATAAATTATTAGGTGGGTGGGCCAGATTGTTGTCTATTCTGAGAACTTGTTGCCAGTAAACCTTTGTTTGGCAAAGTCCCCTGTCCAGGAATTCTCCATGTCAGATGAGTGATCACGGAGGGAAGAGGTCCCTGAGGAGGTCTCTGAGTCCCCTTCATTCCCCTCCAACTGCCCCCACACCCACTGCCATATTGTGGCTAAGGCAGTATATCTATTCTCCAAAGGGATGACTGTTTGCTTGTGCCCTTTTATTTTTGTTTTTCTCTGCCTGTGTCTTTTCTTGGTAGTGACAGTCTGTATTTCTACCTCCTGTGGTGGGGGGAGGGAGCATCACAGACTGGGTGATCGATAGCACAGATTAAGTTTGGTTTTGTGGCACCATTGCTGCACTCAGTGGAGGGTCAGGGACAGAAATCTCCAGCTTGGAATCTTCCCTGGATAAAGTGGAAACAGAAACCTCTTTTTGGGTGGAAGGTGCTTGGGGTGGTTCTCAGATGCCTGAAGGGTGCCAGAGTTGGAACTGGTACTATTACCAGCATTCTGGTTGGGAGTACTCAAAGACATGTCTGACACTTTTTGACTTCTAGCTCTCTCTGCACCCTGTACTTGACCCTTTACAATAAGAGCCTCCTGATCTGTTCCACCTCCTCAATTATGTATGGCTCACAGACACCTCCTGTAGGAGTGCCCCTGCTCCTCACATAAGCTGCACTTGAATGGGTTGGGGCATTGGTGACTATGGTGACCATACTCAAGGCAACTGTTACACCGATCAGTGTCGCATGTGGCTCTAAGATGGGTGTGTACTCCACACTTATGGCATGATCTAGGCTGCCCTGGGTAAAAGCACATCCCTCTATTGCAACCAAGGAAAAAGCATGGAGATAACATGCCCCTGTATTTGTTTGATACAGTTTTACCTGGAATTTCTATCCCCCTGCCACACCTGCTCACAGTCTGTTATGAGAATGTGTGCTTCCGTAATCTCGCAGCATTGTTTGAGTCTGTATAAGATGTTTGATGTACTGTATGCACTCCCTCATTATGATAGAGGATGGTACTGGTCTTTACTACAGGATTGCACAGGTGGAATGACAACAAAGGGGCCCAAAGTCCAGTGTCCTTGAGTTGCTCATATTTAACCCAGAATCTTCCAAGGGATTTCAGTGCTTTAAAATTAATATCGAAGGTGTTTCCCCCGATACACGAATAACCACATAGATTGCAGCTGAAAATGAATTGCAATTTCTTAATTTTCTGATTATGTATACCCTGTCTGGTTGTGAGTCTAACCCCACTTTATACTTTAGTCTAATGACCTTTCACTGTTGTGCTGGCTCCTCAGCTTGTGGCTGCAAAAAAATCAACAATTTCTTAATTTTCTGATTAAATATACCCTGTCTGGTTGCATGTCTAACCCCCTTTATACTTTAGTGTAACTGCATTTCACCATTCAGCTCATTCCCTCTGTTCAGAAAATAAGTCTAAAATTTTAAATGTTGCTGAAAGCCCCCCACCCCAGCAGTGTGTGGCGCATCTTCTATGGACCTTGAAGAGGCTCGACTACCCATTTCAGTGTGTACTCCTGATGCTCCTTTCCCAGCATCAAAAGAGGTGTCAGATAACGAATCCAAGTCCTGGTTCGCCACCTGTTGCAGGTGTGTGTGTTGGGGGGGTGAAGGCGACACAGTCCTCTACCCAGTAATCATGCTGTGAAAATGTCTTTCAGTATCAGTAGGTAATTCCCCTGACTTTCATTTGTGACCATCCCCTGAGCTGTTAAGGTGCAGCACTCTTCTAGAGGGGCAGTTGTTTGTTCTCTGTTTACATCAGAAATGGATGGAGGAAGGCCACTCAGTTTTTTGCTTGACAGTGTTGTGTAGTAGTCCTTATCAATAGGTACCCATGACACTCAGTCCTCAGCTTTCCTCCAGCCTGCGGCCATCAGTGATTCTTTCACTGATCATTTAACTGGGGGGTTTCTTGCCAATGTTGTAGGGAGGGGACGGCATCTTAGGCTGAACCTCTTACTTGCTGATGCAAATCCGGGTATGGTACCCTTTTTGCTATTCCCTCCTTCTGGTGCTTTCGGTGCTATTTCAGAGCTGCAGGTGTTCTATGCTGGGAGAGCAGGTTCACCAACTCGCTCTGGTTGGAAACACAGACATGCAGCTGCTTGCTGGAGTTCACTCGTGTGTGCAGCTGTTGGAGAGAGGGCTGCTGTTACACTCACTGGTGTACTCGACAGCATTACAGATGAAGCTGGACATGCAAGAGCAACAGTTGTAGCCAGCAGCAGAGAGTCGGGTTGGGATCTGTGGAGTCTTGGTCCATATGTGGTAACTTTATGCTTGTTTTGCGCACTGGGAGGAGATGCAGTCACAATCAGGGCGGGGAGGGGGAATGCAGGAGACTGAGGATGAACTGAAAGCCACACTGTCATTTGTTTTCTTTTCAGAGGTGCTGTCAGTCAGCATCATGCTTTTATCTGTAGTCATTTGACCTTTAATCTCTCAGCTGTGCCACTTTGACAGAAGGCTGTGTAGTGCTAGACAGTCGATCTGATGCAGCGGTTGCCTGCAGTGGCTCCACATCTGTTGTTTTCTTTCTGTTTAATGTACTTAGCTTCCTCCTCAGCCAGTAGTTAGAACAGGAAATGTTTCTTCTCCTCCATAGCCAGTGTCAGTCTTTCCTCTTCCTCTAGTAATTTTTGCTGTAGGCTCGGTTCTCCCTCCCTCCGTACAGCTGGGCTAGATGTTTCAGAAACTGCCATCTCAGTATCTTCCACAGTTGAAATAATTTCCAAATCATCCTCTGACATGGCCTCTTGATTTACAGAAGCAGGAAATCAGGCTATCTCCCCTGCTCCCGAGACATCCATCTGCTTGCCTCCAGGGTCGGCCACCTTGGCTGATGGCCAAGAGTTCCCTCTCTTGAAGAGTAGGGGAATTTCTCCAGTATCATACTCAACGTTCTCCCTGTCAGTCAGACAGGTTCATGTGACACTCCCCAGGAGGATGTACCTTAACTGTCACAGCTCAGTGTGCCTTTCCTGGTCAAAAGTTATAAATAAATAAAAGGCAGCTTATAAACTACACACGGAAAAGGCTTGTGCACAACTGGAGATAAAGCAGGTAACTGGCACAAAGTAATCACTGTTACCTCTTTGTGCCTTTACTGTGCAATTCTTTGTGGGGCCCTTGCTTTTTAATAAATGCCCCCCCCTTCTGAATTGGGATCAGTGTAGGGCAGAACTGGTAAAGAAACAAAAAAGACCCCCCCCCCCCAGAACTTGGCCAGCTTTAAAATTTGGAAACAAAAGAGCCTCCATCCCAAAAAACCCTTGTCTAGTGCATTGATATGCAAATTAGTCCTGAGCATGTCGTTTATTTATTTTTTGTTGACTGGGAAAGAAGGACTCTGCAATTCAGTCTATTTTCAGCCTCATCCCGGGGGAGGGGGATACAGATGGATGCCAATTGAAACTGAACCAGATTAAGCTGTTGGTGGTATTTTTAGTGAATGGGGGAAATTTGGCCAGGACACCGAGGGAAATTCCCTTACTCTTTTTGAGAAGTGACATGGGATCTTTATCATCCACCTGAACTACAACCAGAACAGGCAGATGGCACCTTGGTTTAACGGCTCAGCCAATTAGTCCATAATTCTGAACATTCAAAAGAGTGCAAATGACAACATTATAAAAGAGAATTGAAATCAAGAAGCTTTGGACTGTTTTTGGTTTTGAATTAGAACCAGTTCTGGTTCAGAATAGAATGTAGTGTAAACAAAACGAGGCTGCTCCACTGCTAGGTGTGCATGAGGATACAGGCAACAACTAGTGACAAAGACTCCAGCACCGCCAACCGTAGATTCCAAGCTAAACGTACCAAAAGGCAAAAATATATGCAGCCGTGATTTTAATGGGTATCATGTACTAACAGTGACCCAAAATGAGTGACTACAACAATAGCGACTTATTTTGGGCACTATTATTCTGGGCTACCCTGCAGAATAGCGAGGGTATGGGACAGTGGATATGGGGAAGGGCGGATGGAAGGGGGGAGTAGCAGTGGGAAGGGGAGGGACAGGGAAGGGTTGAGAGGAACTGGAGTACCTGCTGCCACTGAGCTAGCTGTGTGGCATGGTGGTGTGGGTGACTAGCTGTGGCACAGAAGGTACTGGGTTCGGGACATGGAGCGGGTTACATTTTGCCACAGCTGTGAACTGCGGCACTTATTTTTGCCGACATCCAGATTTGCCCCCTCCCGACATACCCCCGGAGTTGAGAATCCTAATTCAGAGTGGTGCAGGGAGCAAAGCCCCCCGCAAGGGGGGGTGAGGGAGGTTGCAGCCCCCCACAAAAACACCTTTTTTTACATCTGGATGTTGGGTCACCTTAGATTGTGTATTGCCGATTTGCTTTTTGGTGATATACACTTGCCATAATAGCGATCACTGTTTTGCTATTGCTGTTATGACATGGAACCATTTTTTTTTTGTGTGTGATATTTTTATCCTCCTACGTGCGTCAATGACCCCCACTCCTTGAAGCTGCCATGTTCCCCGACTTACCCTGTTTGTCCCCACTCGAGCCACTCCTCAGTCCCACATCACAGCCAACAAAGTATCCCAGCGTAACCCTGCACCGGGTGGGTCCCCTTCCTCCGAGGGGGAAGGCACCGGGGGAGGGCATACCAGAGCACTCTTAATAGGTTCAGGGTGCTGCTGAGACTGAGAGAGGACTCCCTGGAGGACTCCGGCGGTAGCAGGAGAATAGCAGCCATCATCCGGTGGCCCATTGGAGCTGTTCTCGGTTCTTCTGGTCTGTCCCTCTTGTGCCACTGCTTGTAGTGCTCCCGGTCTCCACCGGGGGCCGCTACAAAGTGAGGCTTGCCACCCAACCCACCCCAGGAGAGGAGAGCAGTCCTCCAGAAGCTCAATCCTCTCCTTCCCCTGCCAGCCCCCAGCTCCCCGAGTCTGTTCCCAAACCCAGGTCGCCAGCATGGTTCGAAGTGTGGCGTTCAGTGCCTCAACCTTCTGCGCCACTGGGCCAGCATGACATGGAACTATTTTAATGCATAGAAAAAAGCCAAGTACCTAGTGTGTCTGCCCCTAGTGGAAATGCCGGCAGGAACACAGCTACAACACTTCAGACCTGATTCGCTTAACAGCGTCATCAGATGCTGGGAAGCTATGTTCTTGCCAGCATCTCCACGAGGAGCTGACACAGTACTAAGCATTTTTCTATGCATTAAAATCACTCTTGCATGTACATTTACCTCCAGATACCATTAGTTTGGAAACTATGGTTGGTGGTGCTGGACTATCTGACTAGAATGGCCAGAGAATGATATGCTCCTGGCAGCTTAGCTGGATCACCAAGAAGATAACTGTGCTTGAAAAAAGAACATTCTCACTGCTTCTCAATGCATTTGTGTACATCAGAAAAGGGGCAGGAAACGTGTCAACATGAAAAAAAAATCTGTAATAATGATTTGTATCATAGAAACATAGAAAAGGGTGTCTGCGGAAAAAGGCCCGTTGGCCCAATGTGTCATCAGTTTCAGTATAAGATTTCAAAGCAAGATTTAGTAAACTCAGGGCTTCCAGATCTACAGGGATTCCTATATTTTACAGGAAAATGGAGCCATCTACAGGAAATTGTTCACATGGACGTGCACTGGTTATACAGGTGTAACCCCCCCCCCTACAAATGGGGGTTCCCAAAAGTCTTCCTGGGCTTGCCTAAATGCCCACTGCCAGGCTGGTGTCCTGTGTCCTAGCAGTTTAAAAGAGTTTGAATGTGAGTGCCTAGCTAGCCTCCATGCCTGTCTCTTTAAGAGCTGCCTATCTCATAGTTATAATTAATCTAGGTGGGGGCTGAGCAGTTTCAAGCTCGAGTCCCGCCCGGGCTGCAGTATTATTGCTCCATTCTGCCTTTGCTAATTGTGCAGAGGGAGCCCTATTGACATCTGTGATTGTTTGCTGATTATCTGCATTAACAATAATAATATCGAAGTTTGTCTAACCTGCCTTCCTTTGCAGCATGGACATTTCGGTATTGCACCACCATCTTGGTTCTGGACTGCCAGTCTGGGCCAATCAGTACCTTTGGGGACTCTAAAATGGAGCCTGTCCCCAGGGGTCTTATGGGAGTGAATTTCTGTAGGAATTGTAGTTTTCACCCTTTGGCACCTAAATGAACCTGGAGGGGAGTCCTTGCTGTGACAGACGGATGGATCAACCAACCGAACCTTTTGGATCACTAGGAAGTCCCGGTGCTGCCTGTAGCAGTGAGTGAGTGTGCAGTTAGAGCTGGAAGAGTGAAAAGCTCGAGAGATTTGAACAGCTGCTCCTGTGTGGTGTGCAGGGGAAATTGGCGGGAAGGCTGTGTCTGGCTTTACCTGCTACCATCTTCACAAGTGAAGAGACCTTGAGCTGAAATCGGATTTTATCCGAAATTGCAGTTTATGCGATCGGAACCTGAATTGTGACAAAGTGAATTTCACCTGAAGTGGACCGAAGATTTGCCTGATAGCGATTGGCCTGTCAGGGCTTGAGACTGCCACAGAGGATATGGTTTGCACAGAGACACTGTGTATAGCAACCGGACTGTCATCTAAACTGGGGTATTTACTGGCTTTTACTATAAGTGTGCTGAATGTAGAGGGTGGGTCGCGATCTGCTTCCACACCTTGCTTAATATGTCACACTTGCTCGAAGCTGCATCCAGTGCTTTAGTCGACTGTGTCCGAACTGTTTACCTGGTCTAGGCCTCACCAACTCGGCCCAGACTGCCGCTCATGCCACAGAGTTACACCCGACGAGAGACCCACCTGGAGATTCGGCTCTCTCCTCAACACCAACGAACAGGAATGGCATCATGGTGCATCGAGTGGGCCCTGCTTCTCCTGGCAATCCAGCTCTTCATCCTGAGGTCTCCATTTCATCCATCCTGTATCCTGAACTGGGAAGTGTGACTAAACACCAGGGTAGCTCTCTGCGACAAAGCTCAAGTCAAAGTGCGTCAACTGATTTAATTGTTGTTGCTAATCATTTCGGACTGCGCCATCCAGTTCCGGATTACAACTTAAGGGTTAAAGTGCATGTTGTGTTCTCTTTCTTCCAAAGGGCCCCAACAACACCTGCAACGCCGGCCTACACCAGGCGACACTTCAGGCTAGCCTGTAGTTCCAACTGGGTACCTAGAGTATGTGACTGTGTTACAGGGACCTTGGAGCACATGCCTTATAACCTGAACCATTCAGATTTTAAATCAATCACTAGATTACTGCCCCAACCTTGTTCACATCCCCCTAATAAATCAGATCTAAATCTTTTTGCATCCAAACTGATTGCAGAGTACCTCTTTATAGAAAGTACTGTGATATTGCTGTTTACTGTCACAGGCGGTCTCCAGGGCTGTTCCAGCTAATCCAGCCCTAGTGGTAAGTGTGTTACAAGAGAGGCTAACAGTGCATTACAGTGTACATTGAGATTGTGTTATCTCAGATGTGCTTTGACCACTAGAGGGGAAAGAGGGGGTATCAGTGTCCCAGAGGGCTGCACCCAGAGCAGTAACGTGGCCATTAACCCTGTCCTCTGGGTGGAGGCACCCTTTTCATGAGCTCAGGCCCCTCAACCTGCAGATAGTCATGCAAGCAGGGGTAGTATCCTTTGGGACAGCGCCACCTAGGGGTTACACAGGAAAACCAAAAAAATTGGCTCCCAAAGGAAACAATGTAATCTACAGGGGGGAAGAAAACAGAAAATTGCTCTGGAGTTACAGGGAAAAAGCCAAATTGATCTGGGAACACTGTTAACTTCTACTACGCGACAGACTGCAACTATGACTGGTATCCAGCTTCAGGGATATCTGGACTTCTCATGGGAATAGACTTTCTACTCTTTCGAAATGTGCAGCTGTATGAGGGTTGGGGAGGGGTGACGTCATAATAAATGCCATTATAAACACTTCCTCTTATAATTAGTCTAGCATGATCACTGCACAGCAGGAAATGTTTTTTTTTTCCTTTTGTACAATTGTTTGATCTAAAAATAAGAAGGAACATCTATGGCTATGTACTGTAAACTCAGACAGACACAAACAGACACCACCCTGTCTGATTAGAGACAGCAGGTTGTACAACATACTATATGTTACTGAAATGCTTACTCCTTGATGCCCTACGGAATATCCAATTTATACCATGAGCTGCAACTCAGACTGATATAACATGACTAATGGGTGCAGGGAAAATAGCATGGGCTGTGGGATGAATAGCAAGTTATTCACCCTAGAAGTGAATAACAGGGCAGAATAACACATCTTATATATACCCATCCTTCGCATGGTATAAATAATACATGTTTTTTAGAAGTGCATAGGTTGTTGAGCACTGTGGATATGGTCTTATCGCTACAAGAGAATTCTCTGCAAATGACTTTAACATCCTTTGGTAAGGATGAAGGCATCCAGGCCCCCCGTCCCACGACTAGAAACCTGGTCCTTCCACCAATCAAGTTGAAAAAGCTGCTCCCCTAACCACCCTGGTAGGCCATCCCTAGCTATTTTAGTTGGTCATTATACTTTCCTGCTCTTATTAGCTGACCCATCATAGTGCCACAGAGAAAAGACCATCTGGACTCCAGAGTTTTTGTTTTTTTTGTCAGTTTTATTCATGCTTCCTGAGACCGGTGGGGATATACCCCATATTTAGCCCTCTTTGGCCCCCATCCCCTCACTGATCAATGGAAGGGAAGTGGAAATTGTTTAACCAGGAAAGGCACACTAAGCCAAAGCTTGTTTCCAGGTGTGACCTGGGAGCACAAGGAAGTTAAGTGTCTTGCTCAGGGCCACACCGTATGCAAGTGAGGGCTGATGGGATTCAAACCCAGCTCAGTGCCCTTAACCACTAGGCTATACTGTCTCCTAAACCATGGACTTACCAATCAGCCAATCTGGGATACAGGAGTAACCCATCTCGGTCGGCCCCCATCCGGGGGGGGAGACTGTGGTAATCTAGGTGCTAGTCTTGCCATAGGTCAGCAGGAGCAGGGCTGAGAAGAGTCTGGCATCATGCTGCATGCTCTGGGGGGATCTTTCAGCTTTACTCCCCCTGGTGGAGCTACAGTCTCTCGGCACGTAGGCCTCCAGCCATCACTAGGGTCGGACTATTGTTGTACCCTCCCTGTGTGGCGGAAAAGAGCTGTCTGACAGACGTTCAGTTCTTCTCCTTCTCCCGGCCAATGCCCCCAGTGCATTCCCAGTCTCAGGTTATCGGTGCCATAAGCAGTATCACTACTGCAGTGCTGGCAGTCTGGCTTCAGATTTCAGAGGTTTACTGTCCGATTTAACTATCGTGAGTATCTCTCTGCACATGTATAATGCTTTTGTGGAATTTACTGATTCTGTGGAATTCAGCAATGCACTTAAACAACAAGCATATTGTATGTGTTGGTATTGCAGTTCAAGTATTACAGAACAGGCCTGTGGGATCAAGTTCAATTCCCACTTGGGACTTACTCACTGTGGGACCTTAAGCAAGTCACTCTGCCTCGTGTTTTAGCCCTCTCAGCTGTAAAACTGGGAAGAAGCAGGACTGCCACCAGAAGCAAGCTGCTACATCTCTGCTGGGCTATAAATTGTATTATGAAATGGGTGTAAAAAATCCAGAAACCTGATTGGCTGAGGAGCTTGGAAGCCAATGCCAATATCCCAGCACACCAGCACCAGAAAAGATCCATGATCTCATTGATCTCTTTACATTCAGCAGATAGAGCTGTATCACTACACCTCAATTCACTTACTTGTATTACAAAACAAAACAAGCATTTGTCGATGCCGAATGTTGGCTTGCTGGCATTGGTAGTGCAGGAGTTAGAAATGCGAAATAGGAATGGCAGTGAAGTGTTGAAGTAACGCCAACACCCCCCCCCCCCAGAGACTGAAAGGTGTTGGGAGTGTGGTTTTAGGTCGGCCATAACACTGATGCCATTCCACCTTACTCCAGCCTGCAGAGAGCGACAGGTGTCAGGGTGTGCATTGGGGTCTTCGGCCTTTATGCTCACCCCATTCTATAAGGAAATAAGCTGAGATGGGTGCAATGTAGGAGAATGGGTTAAACATTAGGGTGTCGGAACCCAAGACACACCTCAATGCCTGTCAGTGGCTGTAGGGTGGGGAGGTGGGGGTAGAATTTTGTGAACATTATGGCTGACGAACTCAAGTTAACGTCCCTGATACCCGTCAGTCTCTATAGGGTGGGTGTATGGTTGGAAACCTTAATGCCCTGGGTGTTTATTGGTATTTTCACTCCAAATTTTTAACAGTGGCTTTCTGGGACCCCGCCTCATGAACAGTGGCGCTGTCATTTCGTTACTCAATCCTGAAAGGTGATTTCACACAGCAACTGCGCCATTGGGAGCCAAGCTGCGGAAACACATTTTGGGCAGGATGTGAAAAATGACAGCTGTACTGTTCATGAAGAGGTGTAAAAAAATGGCAATGTTGAAAATCTGCAGAGAAAATATGAAAAATGTTACAAACTTATGACCGTGCATAGATACTGTGCAACACATGCCCATAGTGTGTTCATTTTGGGGATTTTTTTTTTACCACATTATCAACATGGGCATTTTTGAACCTCTCCTCATGAACAGGGGCACTGTGATTTTGTTACTTTGTCCTGAAAGTTGATTTCGCATAGCGACTGCTCCAATTGTGCACCAGATGTGTAAAAACATGTTTGGGCAGGATGTGGAAAATGACAGCTGTACTGTTCATAAGGAGGTATACAGAATGGCAATGTTGAAAGTCTGGAGTGAAAATATTAAAAATTTTCAAACTCACGAGCGTACGTGCAAACAGCGCAACACACGCTCATGATATAGTCATTTCTGGGAATTTTTTTACCAAATTTTCAACATAAGCATTTTGGGACCTAGGCTCATGAACAGTGTCACTGTGATTTTCTTAATCTGTCCCAAACATTGATTTCCCACAGCGATCACGCCATTGTGCGCCAGATGTGCGAAAACACATTTCAGGCAGGATGTGAAAAATGAAAGCTGTACTGTTCATAAGAAGGTGTGAGAAAATGGCAATGTTGAAAATCTGGAGTGAAAATATAAAAAATTCTCAAAGTTACGAACATGCATGGAAACTGTGCAATGCATGCTCATAACAGTCATTTTTTTGAATTTTTTCAGCAAATTTGCAACATAGGCTTTTTGGGAGCCCACCTCATGAACAGTGACACTGTCGTTTCATTAATCAGTCCCAAAAGGTGATTCTACACAGTGACCACGAAATCACCTTTCGGGACCAAATAATGAAATGACAGTGGTTGATTTCATGAGGTGGGGTCCCAAGAACCCCATGTTGACAATTTGGAGCTAAAAGTCAAAAAGATGGCCGAGATATCCACCTAAATTGGAACCCCACCATTGATGCCATTATACAGCTTACCGGCACTTCTTCAGTTCACGGTCGGCTTTGAAGAGTGCAGACGTGTTCCCGCTCCACCAAAGATCGCTGTGCTGACCTCTGGAGGTAAGTATGGGGTGAGGGGGGTTTGGGGACGTGGGGTGCACAGAGGGTGGGTGTGGGTTGGGGCAGGGGGCGCCACGGACAACAAGGGACCATTTTTTTGTTTTGCAGGTGTAACCCCCCCTGCAAATGGGGGTTCCCAAAAGACTTCCAGGAGCTTGCTTGAATGCTCCAAGCCTGAATGGTGTTTGGCATTTAAGCCATTTATCAGTGAGTGTTTTTAGAGCCTCTGGTACTGTCTCTTTAAGAGCTGTCTGCTTGCAGACATAATTAGTTTGTATGGGGGACTGTGTGCTTCTCTGAGTACCACTCGAGCTGCTGCCAATTCACTTCATTTTTGCAGTCACTAGGAGTGCAAAGGGAACCTATCTGAAAGATGTAACTGTTTGCCAGAAATTATTTAGAGTAATAATGAAATTACAGTTTGTCTAACCTGCTTTCTTTGCAGTCAGAACTGTGTCTGCTAGTTCCCATTCTAGTTTTGAACTGCTGAACTGGACCAATCAGTGTGGGGTAAGCTAGCTCTAAAATGATGCCTTGGACGAATCAGAACTTGGACTCATAATCTGAGCCAGCCACAAGAGGATTGTATGGGCAGTGACTCTGGGAGATGTAGTTTAGACTTCAGTGCCTTTTTGGACCAACAGCAGCAGTCTATTGTGAGTGACAGCCAATCCAGTCAAGAACTGGGAGGAACTCAAAGGAAGTGCCGGTTTAGTCAGTTGGAGTTCAGTTGAGCTTTGGCAGTGAAGAAGGAAGGAGCCCTGTGCTTTTTCAGTGTGCAGTTTTAGTCAAAAAACGTGTGTAAGGCCCAGAGTTCCGGTCTGCAGCTTGTGTAACAGCTTGTTAGGACTGAATCCGTCCTGTGAAAAGAATCAAAGGATCTCTGAAGAGTAGAAACCAGGCTCACCCTGTAGAAGACTGGAAGAATTGCTGAAAATTGCACTCGGTCTGTCAGGAACTGAATCTGCTGTGTGTTCTCCCGGTATTGTGCAGTAATTGCGATCGGGATACAGATGCAGCCTGCCTGGTATAGTACTTTCTTTTATATGGATGTGTGAAGAGGTTTGTGTACCTCAAGTGAGCCCTGCTGACATTGAAGGACCCTATCTTATTTGGAGGTCGTGAGTACTAATTCAGGGTTGCTCCTGTTGAATTGCCACATTAAATCCAAATGGAATTACTGTACTGCTGACTGTTTAATTCTCCTTTTCTCTGTGTGAAAGGGCCCCCTACCAGCTGCCCGGTTTGGACTAGCCACTAGGGCTTGGGTGCCCAGGGACAGTAACTGATGAGGATGAGCCTGTGCACAGAGCCATAAATAATTATTAGAGTGATAAGCTAGTTAACCTGATTTCCCCTGTCCTTGTTATATCCCCTAAATAAATCAGAGCTGCTTGTTTCAGCAAAGTTATACTGCCTGAGGTATTTGTCTATGTTAAAATACTGTACTGTGATTGTTGCACTGTATCTCATTTCACAGGAGGTCCCAGTGCGGAACCAGACCTGGGGGTAAGTGTATACTGTGAAGGTAATTCTGATATATTGTGTGGGCCACTAGTGGGAAGAAGGGAGGTTGCAGTGTCCCAGAGGGCTGTGACCAAGTTAGTTTAACTATTGCAAACCCTGACCTCTGGGTGGAGGCACCCGCCATTGGATCCAGGCCCCTCAACCTGTTAGTGGCAAATCAGGCAGGGGTAGTAGCCCCTGGGATAGCGCCATCTAGGGGTTACACAAGGAAAAACAAAAAAAAACTTTGGTGGAAGGTTTTTGTTTTTACAGGTGACACTAAGTCATTTGGACACACTGGGGTGGGCTCCCAGTGTGCCATCTGGTTTTTTTGGGGGGTGGACTGGAGCCGATGGGGATTAAGCACCCTGTGGGCAAATAAAGTGTATCTGTGTTGGGGGGGCTGATGCCGAGGGGGGATTGGGCACCTCTGTTGGCAGACAAATAAAACTGGGGGGGCATTATGCTGACGGGGATTGTGCACCCCTATCAGCAAGCAAATTGAACTGGAGAGGGGGCATGCCAACAGAGGGACTGGGCACCCCTGAAGTCAGCTTTCTAGGGATTGCAAGAAGCGGACAGCTAAAGCCTCTGCCATGTTTACTGAAATGTTTCACCAGGAATGGCACGTGATGGAGACGTGTCAGATATGTCACTGCAATGACGAGCCTGTCTCTCATTGCAGCGGTGGATTTCTTTCAAGTTGGTGGCACTCTCTGAAACTGCTGCCATCAGCAGCGTGCTCACTGGGTGGTGGCTGAGGGATGCACCGGCTAAAGCATCCCCTGCACTGGCCACAACACTGACACACCTCTGAAACTGCTGCCATCAGCAGCGTGCTCACTGGTTGGTGGCTGAGGGACGCACCAGCTAAAGCATCCCCTGCACTGGCCACAACACCGACACACCTCTGAAACCGCTGCCATCAGCAGCGTGCTCACTGGTTGGCGGCTGAGGGACGCACCGGCTAAAGCATCCCCTGCACTGGCCACAACACCGACACACCTCTGAAACCGCTGCCATCAGCAGCGTACTCACTGGTTGGCGGCTGAGGGACACACCGGCTAAAGCATCCCCTGCACTGGCCACAACACTGACACACCTCTGAAACCGCTGCCATCAGCAGCGTGCTCACCAGTTGGCGGCTGAGGGACACACCGGCTAAAGCATCCCCTGCACTGGCCACAACACTGACACACCTTTGAAACCGCTGCCATCAGCAGCGTGCTCACCGGTTGGCGGCTGAGGGACACACCGGCTAAAGCAATGCCTGGATTCGCCACAACATTGACACACCTTTGTAAGTGCTAGTACAGTGCTACTATTGCAAAACATTGCTTATGCATCCGCGTGGAAGCTAACATAAAAAATAAATAGCATCTGCCTTCTACTGGTCACAAAGAAAAATTACAAATGTTCAATAGGACTACTTTTTCCTTTTTCACCTTTTTTAAGACCTTATTTTCTAATTCAGTCCTGAATTGGCCCAATTAGGTCCAAAAAGATAAAGGGAGAGTTATCTTTTATGGCATTCTTCCATCACAGCATCCCAGCAGCACCATCAACAACAACCTCCCTGCATGATTGGTTAGGCTATGGGGAAGGGCCGTTAATCACCACCACCCCAACCCCCAACTAGCCTCTTTAAAATGTGGAACAAGGGCTTTTAAGCCCCTACCAATGAAAAAATAATTACGGGCCACTTTTCAGTTTTTTTTTTATTTGTTCTGTGGCTGTGCCATTTTCTAAGGAGCCCCCCCCAAATTCAGTCCCTAAAGTGGTTCTAGTACAGTGGCAGAGCACACACTTCAGTCATACTGCAGCTGGGCACCTTCAACTATCAGCAGTCATGGTCATCAGTGTGTCCCTCAGTCCCTGTGAGTATTTCCACTACTGGGGAACCCACAAGAGAGAGAGAGGTTGCCCAATCCACCAGTGTCACCACCCTGTAAGTACCTCCCCCAAGTGTGCCGCTCCCAATGCCTGGTCACATCTTTTTTTTTTTTTTTTTGTTCCACCTGACCCTCCATCTCAGCAACACCTTCCAAAAAAAAATAACAGTGACACGGAGGTGTCCAATCCCCAACATTGTGATCAACAAGAAAAAAGTCCTTCTGATTTTTTTCTAAACCATGTGGAAAGAAAACTGCTGCCGGTAAATTATAAGTACTCTGTAAGCTGATTCCATCACTTTCCTGGGTAACCACGAGAGCCAGGGAACTTTTATGCAGGAGGGTGGCTATTGATCAGCTCCGCAGTGCATCACAAATTGTCTATGTATTGATTACAGCCAGATGCAGACAGGCATCTCTGCCAAATATGCCTCCTTGAAGTTTACAGACCCTGGTTATCTGATGATTCACCTGTTCCTACCCCCATAACAAGATGCCCTGGTGGTCCAGCAAATACCCAACCTGCTCCCCCACCATCCCCCTGAACATTTATGAAACAAAATGCTATTTTGCAAGTAGAGTGTCTTTGGAAAAATACTTATAGGCATGGAGCGTGCACCAGCACTGAAGAATATGGCAACCTGTACTGTGATTTTCTCTGTCTCGCTCTTAAGTGTTCTGCTCAGTCAAAGTAAAACAAAACTATTTAAATGTATTATTTTTCATTTTCTGTTGTCCTATGCTAATGAAATTGAGTTCTTCTATCCAAATCAGCTTAGTTTTCATGCAGTCATAGATATTTAAACAATTACTTCAGTTAACTCTGATGGCGCCTGGGTTCAGTAGCACGAGCCGCCCCAGCAAGGGTCTCAAATTAATAACTGCAGCTCTCCAACAGAAATGAAATGCCACCAATTCAGGAGGTACTGTACAGTAGAAAAGGCCTCTAAAAGGAATAGTTCCATCAAATTAATTCTCCACATCACCAGGAGCCTGTCGTGGCATGCTGAATGGAACGCACAGGGCACACACACTCTCCAGAGGGACCATTCTTCTGAACTAACAGGTGTGCGTGCATGGGAAACTAGTCACTTCTAAGGAGAACAGAAGCTGTCTGTTTCTGATGGCAGCAGTCAGGTTGCTACTGCTTCCTTTATGCATAAGCATATATAATAATAATGTGATTTAAATGAATAAAATCTGATTTTTCCGAATACAGAGCACTTGCGGTGTTTTCCTGGTATGGAAAAGATCTTTGTAAAGAGCAAACCATGCTGTTTACTAAAGGACAGATTAACACAGTATTCTGACCTGTTCCAGAATACAGTCAGACTGCTCTCACGTTCCAGGTAGTCATTTGAAATTTCAGTTAGAACTATTTCAGTATGGTTACTGAGAGAGTGGGAACACCAAGTGGAGCACCGCAGATGAAGCAGAGGAAAATAAGCACATTTTTGAGTGGTAAGTCCACTCAAATTAATAGTTTTTATTAAAGTACAGATGAATTAATCTGTGCAGCCACTTTATAATTGAATGTTATTCAGCAGCAATGTGCAGCAGCCACAAGTCAGCAGTGAGTCTGCAGCCGGAGCATAGCCGACCTCAAGGTCCTTATGAATACTGAAAGTCAGGGCAGGCACATAGGTAATAGCAACAGTGTTTTCATTTTCCTTTTGTTGGATAAATGTTGTAAAATGTAGTGTTCATTGAAGTCAAGCATGAAAATAACATTTTACAACTGTATCACGAGTTGCTGCAGTCACTGTTCGGAACATAAAGCAGACGGCCAAATAGCTGTCATTGTCAAGGTTGCACTCTTTAGGCTGGCTTCTTCTGGGAGACTTGCACAACAGAAATACAGCGTGTCTGTTCGGCAAAGACATAGACTGCTTAAAAGGGTAACCCCAGACTGTTTTTTTCTCACAAAAAAAATGCTCTTCTACTTAAAAAAAAAAAAAAAAAATGGTGTCAGGTCATGATAAATACTATCTTTATCAATACCGCTGCAGTTGAACTATCTCTGGCTCTTCCAAAGCATTTAATTTCACTAGTAAGATTTGCTTTGTGGGGCTTTGTGTAAATGCTGATTAGCAGTGACACTATCCAGGTCAGCTGCTTCATTGGAGCTGAGATTGGCATTCTCGGATGAAGCAGCTCTGCTGTTTCATGCTGTCAGTGACAGAAACAGCTGTACAAGATCCTCTGTCACTCCAAATTTTAGAGATTTACCTGTGGACAGGTAGGACTGGTTTCCTAAATACTAGGGAACTGTTAACTTTTTCCTCCCTTGCTGAAATTTTAACTGTATTGCTGCACTGTTCAGATTGCAGATATGAGCAAGCCTTAGGAAGTTGAGCTATGCCTCTGCCAAAAGGGTCCCCAAGATTTAAAAGCAGTCCATTTGAGAAAGAGGTGATCTGAAACAAATGGCAAAACCAGTGGCGAAGCTAGGTTTGGGAGCATCTGGGAGCCGGGGGGGGACCATTCAGTCAATCATGGGCTCCACAATGGGCACGAGACAGTGAATAAAGATGGTGGCAGGGCACCACTACTCACACTGGGGCAGCCAGGAGGGGTGAGCGCCACCCAGCCCCCTCTCTAGCTCCGCCACTGTGGCAAACTAGAGTTCTTGCAGGTTTTACAGCCAGCAGACCTTAACTGAAGAAATATATTTTTTTTCTTTTTCTAAGTACTTAGCCCACATGTTTGGATAAAGTGATAAATTAACAACTGATCACACATCTGATTCCTTAAACTTTTAAAGGGCTGCCTATTCAAGAATGAGTACTGCTGTCACAGAGTGTAGCCTGAAAAGAAAAAGAACCCTACAGAAAGAGGCACACTTAAATAAGGGGAGAAGCTGAGAAAAAAAGAAAAGAACACACTAATTGATAAGAAAGATGCACTTGCAAAAATGTGCATGCACGTGCAGAGCAAATATTTTATTTACAAAACCCCACACCATACAGTATGTGCCAATATAAAGGCAAGACATTTACCACTGCTGATTCCAAATGTCTAATAAATCAAATGCATCCATGCATTACCAAAGTGACATCGCAGTTAAGCATATCCCAAATAATACAGACTCATGGTTATGTCTATATGAGTCCAAATGGCAGATATGTTCAAACAGCTGACGCCCTATCTGGCAGTCAACAGCCCAGTGTGTTAATCTTAGCAGGAGATTCATCAGGGGGGCCTGTTCTCTGAAAGAACATTTTACTGGGTGGAATGCATACCTTTTTATTGTTCCACAACAGAATCATAGTGTAACCTTTGATGATTTGGAGGTTTGATTTCTGCCCCTTTTGCTGGGCTTAGTTATGAATTATTTTGCAATATATTGTTTTTGCATTCTTTCTCATTTCCTTTTGTGTTCTCTTTGCATATCGTCTGCTTATTTATGTTTGTCTTTCTGTAATTCACTTTTTTTTGTTTATTGTTATTCTGACACCTAATCATTTGTTGTCCACTGGGCAAGTGATTTAGTTTGGTGGGTGGGTGACTGCTAATCCTTACACAGTTTGTATGATAAATTAACAGCCTGTTTCACATAGAAGGTTATGGATAGTAAGATGAAAGAAAGGAGATGTGACAGGTACAGTGAGTGAAACTGTTTTCATATGCAGTGAGACCTGTATAAAATCATATTTATTAAGATCTTGTTAGACAGGACGATTTATATTTTTTAAGTTCTCAAATGTGTTTATATTACTGATATGAATACAGTTATCAGCCTACTAAAATCACTTTACTGATTTGTAAAGAAAGTGTTTTTCAAATTAGTTTATTAATATGGAATTGATCACGTTAGGAAGGTTTGTTGGTTCTATAAGCTGCAATGGGATCCAAGAGATTCTGTTTTGGACTCGGAATACATCTGTGTATACAGGGTGTGCAGAACAGGACAACATAGTTACAATTTGAGAGGCTGACTCTGGATCCCACATTTTCAGAATGTAACAGGCTGAGTCTGGTTCCAACATGTTCAGAATTTGGCAGCCTGAGTCTGGATCCAACATGTTCAGAATCTGGCAGACTGAGTCTGGATCTCACATTTCCAGAGCCTGAATGATTAAAACCTGATGTAAACCTTAACTCCATGAACTTGTGAATATGCTCAAAAGCTACCTCTTGGTTGTGTGCTGCCACAGGTGCCATACACATAATGCCCTTGTGGTCTTGTACTGGTCCCAGTCTAGACTGAACAGTTTGGTAGTTGGTGTAATTTTGGCTCTTGCTCAAACTGCTGTAATGCACAGCAATACTCATGAGTGTAGAACGACATACTTGAGAGACAGGGACTGTAATTTCTATTTGAGAATAATAGGGCTGGACACCTCAAGTATTGTTCCATATACTTACCTTCCAGCTGATCCTCTTTGTTTTCCTTGTGAGCACAAATAGCTGAGCCTGCCTCCTGCTCATGAGTGTGGTTTTCTTCAATGAATCAGTCATGTCATGGTGAGCTGTGATCCTCATTGATCATCATACACACTTTCCTATCTTTTAATGTTTGGGTATTGTAGGCTATAAAAAGAGTGCAACTAAAAGTCCTTTATTTTTTGTCTCAGGCATTTAAAATGCAACACATTTTATTGTAATATGTTGATAGCTTTATCACTCAATTTTCTTTAGAAAATATCCTGAAATTAACAAAGAAACATAAAATAACAGTACAGCATCCCTTCAATGTAAACCATTCCATCTTTATTAAATAGTCTCTTCGCTCCTCCTCCTGCACTAAGGACCCTCCCCTGATCTTTCCTCATCTCCTGTTCCCACAGCTATTTCCTCTCCCCCTCAACTCTACTTTTCCCTTCTAGCTTTTGCTCTGGTAAAATAGCCCAGTCCTCTAACCACCTTACCCATGTTGTTTCCCTCTTTATTTTGTTTTCCTGCCCTGCTCTCTGCTACCTCCTACTTTCTCATCTCTGTTTTTCCTTCTCAGATATGCCTTTCTCCTATCAACTTTCTCTGTCCTTTCTAACACTCCTCTTTTTTCCTCCTCTATGCCAGCTTCCAATTTCCTCCCACCCCATTCTGCCCTACACTCCGATTATCCACATACACCACCTCCTATCTGGAACTATGGATTACTCCCCTTATCATCACCTATCACACCCTCCTGTCAAGGGTTGGTTAATGACGACAAATTGCACTAATATTTTGAGTGAGGTTCACCCTCTGCTTCTTGCCACCACCCTGCATTGCGACCCTAGATGGCTGCACTTTACTTACCATGACAAACAACAAAGGTGTTATTCTTCACTCTATGAATTACAATGGATGTCTCTCAAACTTACGCTCCTCCTCCTCCTCCTGATGTCTGGAAGCATCCATCCTAATCCTGGCCCCGTCTCATCCAGTTCTACTAAATTTTCCAAATCCGAGGGGGGTCTCACTATCTGCACACTAAATATCTGCAGTCTTCTTCCAAAACTGGCCTCCCTTCAAATCTTTGCCAGCCAACACAACCCTGACATTCTAGCCATAACTGAAACATGACTGAAACCAAACATTCCTGACTATGCAATCTCTCTGCAAGGTTACAGTGTTATCAGATTGGATAGGACTTCCAAAAGGGGTGGTGGTTGTGCAATCTATATAAAAGACTACTTCACTAGTCACTATGCCAGTTATCCCTCTGCAAACACCTCAGTGCAACTCCTTCCTATCAAATTACTCCTAGGTGCACAAAATAAAGTCCTCACTGTTGTGGCTGCCTATATCCCACCTAATGACCCTGAACCTGACCTTCAGACTGTCCTCAAATTCGTAAGTGGGCAACCTCCTGACACTGAGCTCCTTCTACTTGGTGACTTTAATATCAACTGGCTCACCTCTGATGTAGGGTCCTACAAGGATGCTTTACTAGCAGATAACCTTACGCAGATGATAAGCTCCCCTAACCAGAAAGAACTACAAATCGGGGACAAGCACCCTCATTGACTGGATCCTAACAAGTCACCCTGCCTGTATAAGAAATGTTGCTGTTCTCCCCGACTCCCTCAGTGACCACTCTCCTGTCATCTGTACATGGTCAAATAAGTTCCGAAAGCCGCCTCCAAAAAACATTTTTAGTAGAGCACTACCCTTTGGCAACCTTACGCATCTCAAGGCATGTCTCAGGCAGCAAGACTGGTCTCTAATTTACAATACCCAAGATGTTGACTCAGCCCTTGACTACTTTATCACTACTTTCAATGCCGCCTGCAACATCTATGCTCCTGTTAAAAGCGCAAAATCAAAGCACTCTCAAACCCCTGGGTCACAGCCAAGCTCCTGGTGCAACTCAAGGATTGGGATCACCTCTGGGCTATTGCAAGAGCTACAGGCTCTCCAACGGACTCTCAAAACTATAAACAAGCTTGCAGTAACTGCACTAAGCAAATCCAATTGTTGAAGAGCTCCTACTACAAGAATGCCCTCTCCAACTCCTGGGGGAATGGGAAATCTTTCTGGGACAACATAAGAAATGTCACTGGTAAACAGACTAAGTCCTCTCCCACTCTAATGACTGTTGATGGAGCCACTATCCTAGACCCTATGATCATGGCAAAGACCCTTAATGAAACCTTCACAGACCTTAGTGGGGTTCTCCCTAAGGATTTCTTCTCTGAACCTGTCTCATCAGATCAAACACCTCCCACTACCTCTCCAACCAAACCCCCTTTCTACTTCAAATTAGTCAAGGCCCATGATGTCTACAAATATGTTAAGAAGGCTATCTCCAAATCCCGAGTAAATAGTGATACTATCGACCTCAAACTTCTGTCACTTACTCGAGATGTGGTGCTGCTCCCACTTATAAAAATCTTTAACCTCTCACTCTGCCACAGTCAATTTCCCAGCAAATAGAAATCAGCACTTGTCACTCCTGTATTCAAAAATGGGGACAAGTCCATACCTGGTAACTACCGACCCATATCTATACTCCCACCTCTCTCAATGGCCCTCGAACATATAGTGGCAGACCAACTCACTGACTACCTTCAAAAGTATAACATCCTCTGCACACAGCAACATGGTTTCAGGAAAGGGCACAACACATCGACTGCCCTCTTGGAGTTCTCAGGTGCTATCCACAATGCCTTGGACAATGGTTACCAAACTGGAGCGGTTTTCATTGACTTAACAAAGGCGTTCGATACTGTTCATCATGGCTTACTCGTCAAACAACTACAATTCCTTGGCCTCTCTCAAAGCTCTGAAGACTGGGTTAAAAGTTATCTCTTACAACGTACCCAAGCTGTCAAAATCACAGGAGCTGTCTCAGACCCTAAACCTGTTCTCTCAGGTGTTCCTCAGGGATCCATTTTGGGCCCTCTTCTTTTCAGCATTTTTCTAAACTCACTTCCCAACTCATGCCCTGAACAAATAATCTTATATGCTGATGATGCCATAATTCTATCCCCTCACAAAGATCCGGAACCACTACACCACCACCTTCAATTTGCTTTTACCAAAGTTGAGAAGTGGTTCCTCGATCACAAACTGGTCCTTAACCACAAAAAAACAAAATCCATGCTTTTCTCTAGCCTGCAAAACAAGAAAAGGCAACTGCCACTCTCTATCAATACATATCTGGGAAGTACTCTAGAACAAGTGACTACCTTTAAATATCTTGGAATCACCTTTGACCAAGGCCTAACCTTTGCTACCCACATTGAAAAGACAGCAAAAGTTGCAAACCAGCGTATTGGTATCTTGTTCCGGTACCGGCAGTTCCTCACCCAACCTGCATTAAGGATTGCTATTCAAAGCTCTGTCATCTCAATCATTGACTATGGCTTAATCATATATGGGTCTGCCTCAACCACCTCTCTTAAGCGCATAACAACCTCCCTCAACAAGGCCTGTCGACTGCTCACTGGTGCACATAGACGCACTCACACCTGTGAGCTCTACACTGAAACTGGTTGACTGCAACTCTCAAACCACCTAAAGTATCTTACCTGCCTGATGGCTAAAAAAACAACCATGGGCCTTACCCCTCCTTGTATCCAAGACCTGCTACGCCCAAATCCTTGCATCCGTCTCACTAGAGGATCAAATCATCAACCTCTCCAGGTTCCCAGTTGCCGGATTACTCAGGGACAACGATCATTTGCTTACCGTGCACCTAGCTGGCTAAATGTCATAAATACCCTCATCTCACCCTCTACATCCCTGGGAGTTTTCAAAACACAGCTCCACTCACACCTCGCTGCCTCCAGCTCCTGTGACTGCCTTGATTAAATTACTCCCTTCTCTTTTATTTTTCTCTCTTCCTCTTTCCTCACTACATTATCTTGACAAAAGCATATGTGAGGCTCTTTCTCACTATTGACTGCTCCATTTCTCTCCCCCTACTCTCTCAATTAGTATATTCTCTTTTGAGACTTTTTTCCCATAATCTATTTTTGTTCTGTTTAAGAAAAGTATTTTTTTTCCCTGTCCTGAACTTGTTTTGTATATTTTAAGGTAATGTATTATTTCTCTTTACTTGTGACAATATTCAACTTATTTGCCATACTTTGTAACTACACTTGTTTTGTACTCAAATTGACGTGAAACCTTTGTAAAAGAGCCTTTGGCTCAAAGGTATTAATTCCTAGAACAGATAAATAAAAAAAATAAAAATAAATAAAATACTTTATAATTTTTATTACTTTGTTAATTGGAAAAGTTGACTAGTCTAGGACTCAGTCCTATTTTGAGTGGTGTCCCATGGTAGGAGGAAACAATGAAACACCTATAGTGTAATACAGTGTATTTATGCCATAGGATGTTTGACCTCTAGGGACAGTGAACAACATGCTGGATTTAAAATACAAAGAAAGTGAGTAACTGATTAAACAACAGATGATAATATTTTTGGGTCTTCCTAAAACATACTCTTGTGCAGTAAGATGTACCAGTTATAATGATACTGGAACTTAAATGAAAGTATATTGAATATATTATAAAGAATATAGAATATAGAATTGCTATCAATACCTATGCAGGAAATACCCTTTGAACAAGTGGCATCATTTAAATACCTTGGAATCTCTCTTGATCCCTGCCTATTCTTTGGGACATACATTGATAGTATTGCGAAAAATTGTGAACCAACGCATTGGTATCCTATACCGAAACAGACAGTACCTTACCCAATCTGCGCTGAAGATTGCTATCCAAAGCTCTGTCATCTCTGTCATAGACTATGGCCTAATTATCTATGGCTCTGCCTCAACTACCGCCCTCAGGCGCACAACAACCTCCCTTAACAAGGCCTGTCGGCTGCTCACCGGTGCCCAAAGATGTACTCAAACATGTGAGCGCTACACTCAAACGGGATGGTTACAACTCTCCAATCACATAAAGTACCTTACCTGCTTGATGGCAAAAAAATCTACCTTGGGCCTCACTCCACCTTGTATCCAAGACCTACTACACCCTTATACCAACCCCCGTTTCACCAGAAGTTCAGAATGTCAGCTTCTCCAGATCACCTGATGCCGCACCACTCAGGGCCAAAGATCCTTTGCCCACCGTGCACCCAGCTGGTATAATGCCTCAGCACTTACATCACCGCCTCCACCTCTCTAGGATTATTCAAATCTAGGCTCCATCTTCACCTCACTGCCTCCAGCTCTTGTCACTGCTTCGATTAATTTCCCCCACTTGACTTTTTGCTTAGCCTCCTGTCCCTGATCACTTTGACAAAGACGTGAGTCGCACTAGTCTCCCTACGTCTGCCATTTCTTGTTCCTCTCTCCCCCTCCCTTGTTTTCTCTGTTGAATTCTTCCAATCACCCAGTATGTGTTACTCAAGTATTTTTATTCCATGATGCCATAACTGAACTGCTTAATACTGTTTAATGCTGCTTCATAATTTGTTGCTTTTTTGTTTAATTTTGTCTTGTTTGTACCCTACTGATGTGGAACCTTTGTAAAAGAGCCATGGCTCAAATGTATTAATTCCTAGATTTTAATAAATAAATATACTGATGTGTACAAGTTGGTGCCAACAAAGTTCTTTCTGCCATCCAATTTGAAGTCTAAGTTACTTTTTATATTTAACTTCCTACTTAGGATCTTGTGATTTACATGCTTGTTGTGTACTGTATATTTTTGGTTCTTTTCCCAGTGTTAATAACGTATCTATCAGTTTTTATGTTTGCTTGCACGCATGTGCAAGAAACATAGTGCCATCATCTGAGATTTCGGAGGTGTGTCACCCCCTCTTCCAGTTCAGTCAGTGTGTTGGCAGGCGGGGCCCCTGTAAGAGAATGCATGCTGGAGCTGTCTATGACAAGCTCCAAAATGCAGTGGCATACAGTTGAAAGGGGGAGCTACGCTTCAGTGAGCAGTGATAAGATATTGCCTGCTTATTTGCAGCTTCCCCTACACACACACACACACACGCACATGCAGGCATGCGCCCCTCCACACGCACACACTGTATAACCAACGGGGGCGCCCAATCCCCCATCGGCTGTGCTCCACTCCCCCCGCCCACCAAAGCCTTCCAAATGCCATGCTGGGTGCCCACCCCAGCGTGGCATCTCATGATATAGCCAACAGGGGGTGCCCAATCCCCCATCGGCTCCACTGTCCTCACCCTGCCCGAGTACTGGGTGCCACGCGGGGAGCCCACCCCAGCATGGCAATAGATGCTCTGGCCGATGGGGGTGCCCAATCCCTCGTTGACTGAACACCCCCCCAACCATCCTTGTGCCACGCTGGGAGCCCGCCCCAGTGTGGCAAACGTCACGCGTTGTCCTTTTTTTTTTAACCTGTAAAGAAAAAATGGTCCCACGTAGTCTCCTGGCGCCCTCCACAACCCGCACCCACCACTGTGCACCCTGCCTCCCACACCCCCACCCCATACTTACCTCAGGACTCCGCGCGATGATCTTCAGTGGACGGGAACACGCCTGCACTCTTCAAAGCCGACTCGCGAACTGAGGAAATGCCGGTAAGCTGTGTAATGGGCTAGATAGGGGTTTTTCAACTTTGTTGCATATCTCAGGCATTTTTTGGAATTTTTGCACCAAATTTTCAACATGGGTTTTTTGGGACCCCTTCTCATGAATGATGTCATTGTCATGGTGTTATTTGGGCCCAAAGGGTGATTTTGCAGTCACTGTGCGGTCACTGCGTGAAATCACCTTTCGGAACCAATTAACAAAACTACACTGCCAGTGTTCATAAGGTGGGCTCTCAAGAAGCCTATTTTGAAAATATGGTGGAAAAATTCCGAAAAAATGACTGTTTTATGAGCGTGCATTGCGCAGTTCCTAAGCATGCTCGTAAGTTCGTGAATTTTCAATATTTTCACTCCAGATTTTCAACATTGCCATTTTACCACACCTTCTCATGAGTAGTACAGCTGTCATTTTTCACATCTCACCCAAAATGTGTTTCCGCCCATGTAGCGCACAATGGCGCAGTTGGTGTGCGAAATCAATGTATGGGACACATTAAGAAAATCACAGTGACACTGTTCATGAGCAGAGGTTTTAAAATGGATATGTTGAAAATTTGGTGAAAAAATTCCTAAAAATGACTGTTTTACGAGTATGCGTTGCGCAGTTCCTATGCATGCTCATAAGTTTGTGAATTTAATATTTTCACTCCACATTTTCAACATTGCCATTTTATTACACTTCCTTATGAACAGTACAGCTGCCATTTTTCATATGCTGCCCAAAATGTGTTTTCGCACATGTAGCACACAATGGTGCTGTTGGTGTGCGAAAGCAATGTTTGGGACAGAGTAAGAAAATCACAGTTACACTGTTCGTGAGCAGAGGTCTTAAAATGGCTATGTTGAAAATTTGGTGACAAAAGTCCATAAAATGACTGTGTTATGAGTGAGCATTGCACAGTTTCAAGCAACCTCGTAAGTTCATGACTTTGTAATATTTTAAGTCCAGATTTTCACCAGTGGCATTTTTCCACACTGCCTTATTTACAGCACAGCTGTCATTTTTCACAACATGGCTAAAGTGTGTTTTCACACTTTCAGTACAGAGATGCGTTGTCGCTGTGGGAAATCATTGTTCGGGACAGATAAAGAAAATCACAGTGACACTGTTCATGATCAGAGGCACCAAAATGCCTGAGTTGACAATCTGCTGTAAAAAAATCCCCAACCTAATTATATTACGGGTGCGCGTTGCACAGTTTCTATGTACGCTCGTGACTTCACCATTTTTTTAAATATTTTTACTGCAGATGTTCAACGTTGCCATTTTTTACACCTCCCCATGAACAGTACTGCTGTCATTTTTTACATCCTGATCGGAATGTTTTTGCACCTGTGGTGCTAAATGCCATAGTCGCTATGCATAAGCAGCTTTCAGCTAAGAAACTGATATTCTCCCTGTTCATGAGGTGGGGTCGCAAAAAAACATGTTGAACATTTGGAGTGAAAATACCAACGAATGCCTGAGGTATTAGGGTTTCCAACCACAACGCCCAACCCTGTAGAGAATGACAGGCATCAGGGGTGTGACTTGGGATTCTTGCCTGTAATGCTCATACCATTCCACACCCTGAAGCCAGTGAGAGGCATCGAGGTATGCCTTGGACTCTTCGCCCCAAAGTTCACCCCATTCTCCCATATCGCACCCATCTCACTGTATTTCCTAATGGAATGGGGTGCGCATAAGGGTCAAAGACCCCAAGGAACACCGTGACACTTGCCAGTGTCTGCAGGGTGGGGTGTACTGAAATGGCGTAGCTGTTATGCCTGACGACCCAAAGGCACACCCCAATGCCTGTCACTCTCTGCAGGTTGGTGGTGGGGTTGGCTTCAGTTCAATACTTCACTGCCATTCCTATTACGCAGCTCCGTAACTTCTACACTACCACTGCCAATGCCAGCAAGCAAACATTCGGCATTGACAAATGCTTGTTCTGTTACAGATCCTATTTGAAAATATTGAAATATTTGTGAGCTTTCCAGGTTAAATCTATTCTAAAGTTGAGAAAAATAAAGTAGAATAAGTTCTCAACTAGCTGACTAATTTTCATGATCCCTTTATTAATCCAGAGGCCCGACTTTCAAAACATTGTGCAGAGATTTCAATGAGCACTGCATCACAGCAGTAAGGTTCTGGTGGTGCACTGCAGCTGCACCCTGTTTTATAATCTCAGGCAAGTCATTTAACTGCCTGTCCACTCAGCTATGAGAATGGGTAAAAGCAGGATCCCACTGTGAATGTGTTGCATCTCAGCTGGGCTATACTGTGTAAATACATTTACAATTTAGTGTTCAAACACCAGTCTCCAGATTCACAACCCTATACTCTGGGCTACCCAACCTTATTGTTTTACTGATGAATGCACAGTTTAATATTGGGATCCTACTTGTGTTGTGGGAAATCAAACAGGAACAACATGTAACTAAACAAGTCATTGCATGCTGTGTTATAACTTCTAAGATGTGAGTTAGAACAGATTGACTGGAGATTGGCAGTGCATTTTAAGACATGCTAGCCATAACAGTCTGGCTCATAGATAATTTTGGGGGGTCCAAGTTGGTGGGAATCCAGTGTCCTTTCTTTTCAGTTACAGCAAGTACCTGTCCATGCACTTGCATTGGTATTCTGTGATAGCATTAGTCCTGCAAATCCCATATCCAACTAAAGTGTCAGTCAAGCCAGTTAAAACAAATGGAATAGCCTACAGCAAAAGGTTTGACTCTGGCCTTGCAGTCACTGTTCTTGCAGGCAAATTAGACCCTTCCCCCACCACCACTCTTCTGACCCTGAACTCTACTTGCATATACTTACATAGGGAGGGCAGCCATGCATTTGGGATGATCAAGGTGGGTTAGACTGTTCTAAACAAATTCAATTTCAACATTTCAGACATACAGTATACCAGCATATTTCTGAGTGGGATAGAGTTTAGTTATTTGAATCTATGGGGTCTACATGTCTTTGGTGTAATATTAGCTACTGCTAAGCAATTTAAATCACAAACAATAGGGAGAAAGAAAGTATGTGACCTACTGGGAGTTGAATTCCAGCCTGGCAGCCTCCTATTCCCAGTTGGTGGATATGCAATACCAGGAAAGGGAAATATGTCTTGGAACCCCAAACTACTCAAGTGAGCATGTAACTCGTGGTTAGAGCATGGGATGGTGTTCTGTGGACGTGGGTTCAATTCCCAGGAGATCACATTACTGCTTTCTCACTAAGATTTGTGATTTAAATTGTTTAGTGGTGGATGGCTAATACTGCACCACCAAAAGTTTATTTTAGCCCCAATTTTCAGTGATGTTTTTCTCAACATGGCTCTGAGGATATAACAATTGGATGTCAGCCCTCCTGTTGTATTCATTTTAATGGGGGGGGGGGTCAGTACATTAACAACCACATTTACTGCCATTGGAAGCCCCTCCAATGAGTGTGTGTGTGTGTGTGTGTGTGTGTGTGTGTGTGTGTGTGCATGTGTAATAACCTTTGTCATATCTTTAATAACTTATTCACTGCAGGTAACCAGTTATTAGTCACTCTGGCAACAATACTGCTTCATGCAGTATATATAGAAACATAGAATTTGATGGCAGATAAGGACTGCTTGGCCCACCTAGTCTGCCCATTTCCCTACCTAATGGATAAGCTGCAGATCCTAGTTAACCAACAGACTACTTCCTCCTACCCCCCACTAGAATTGCCTTATGTCTGTCCCATGCATACTTGAATTCCTAACTGTTTTTGACTCTACAACCTCCTCAGGAAGGCTGTTCCATGTATCCACAACCCTCTCTGTGAAGAAATACTTTCTTACATTACCTCTATACTGTATTTTGGGGTACATAACAGTACAGTATGTCACATTAGCAGCACAGATTGCAGCAACAAATCTCAGCAGCACTGTTGAAACTTTGTCTCCCCTCCACAGCCTTCTGACTTGCATAATGAAATGATTTGTTACTGATTAGTTAATACAAGGGAGGTGACTGGCTGCTTAGTAACACATGAGATTCTTTTCTCTCATGATGTCAGAGTTAACTCATTTTAAGCTGGTCTACCCAGATCCCCAGCTTGAAGAAGTGAAAAAAAAAAAAAACATAAACAAGCTGTGCAGGTGTGCAGCCCCCAGTCTGTGGGATTGTAACCTTGTCCTGCACAGAACTGATTTGCTGCAATGTGAGCTTTTAGAATGGCTTCAGGTTTTCAAAAAAAGATGGACTTCTTTTATGTTGGACAAGCTGTTTAGTAAAGTCCAAGGGAAATCTCTTCTGAATAAATCCAAAAGTTCTTATTGTGGAGGTTGGTCGCAAAATGTGTGTTCAAGAAATCCAAATCCAAGCTGACTGCAGTGAAAGTGGTTCTACCACACTGTGGCACTTCTTGCCTCAGAGAAGTGTGAAACACCACTATACAGCAAACATCTTGTTTGATACAAGAGGAGATACCTTTACTAGGCTTAGCAATAGTTGAGACATACAACACTGGCCAGCACCAACCAAGCTTCCTGCACCAAGTTGTCAAAAGTAATAGAAAATAATAGAAAAAATAATATATGCATTACAGCTACAGTTACTAATTACTTTTCATACAAAAGTAATCAGTAACTATAACTGACTACATTTATTTGAGAGTGACTAGTAACTGTAACTGATTACTTTTTTAAAGCAACTTGCCCAACGCTGCACAAGACTCTCTTATTCAGCAAAGAGTGTCTCCTGTACACCTGTGCTAGAAATTGGCACATTTGGACAATCTATTTATTTTTACTTTTTACATTTACGATGGAAACATTTCCTGGACTTATAAGGTATCAGTATGTCCCACAGAGCCATGTATTGCAGCATAAGTGTGGTTTTGTTTGCATCTGGTGATTGAGGGAACAGCTCGGCCTCGATTCACCATTTCTCACCCAACAAAAGTGCATGACACCTCTCATACTGCAATGAGTGGCTCAGTGGGACATATTAAAAAACAGCAAAACAATCATTGCAGACAGCAGCAGAGCTCAGTTACACCGTACCCCACACACCCAAAAAAATCTGTATTTCTGAACGTTCCATTTTTATTACAGAAGACGTTTTACATGAAAACATTGTCTTCGTCCTTTACACTTCATCAGTCCTGACTGCTTTTCCTACCTTAAATCCCAATCTTCTGCTTCTAACATCACAACCAGTCATTGTCATGGCACCATGGTAATGGATTATGATGTCACTCACAGCAGAAGAATATAAGGCAGGAAAAATAGCAGGAACAGGTGCAGTCTAAGGGGCAAAAAAAAAAACCAAGATTTTCTTCAGTCTTTAGTCATAAAGAATGGATTCTCTTATATACTAAAATTAAAGTTTTTTTTGGTAATGTTATGAAATTTGATTCCTGCTGATGCCATCTGTTAGTGTTTTGCTGAAAACTGGAAAATTACTTTAAAAGTGAGCAAGTGGGTACACTATTTATATAGAATGGAATATATACTGCACATCAAGGGAGTCAATTATTTGTTTCTAATTTTATTCAACACAGGGAAAAGCAACAGGACATGTTTTAAGGTCTGTCATCCCTTGCGGACTACAACAACATCTTCTGTCCGTCCACTTTTCAGAGTGGAATATTGTGGCCTAATCCAATCTTTAGAGGACATAACTGTATCTCTCTGTGTTTTTTATGCAAAATGAAATATTGTTCCCTCTCTACCCCTATTCTAACATAAGGGCACAGTCACAAAAATGTGTAGCTCTGCAAAAGAATAATGTAATTTTTCAGCCCAGATGTCAAGAATTCTTTCTGAACCTTTTGATGTATCCCAGTTTAAATAGGCTTGTAGATCCATCTTCCTGTAATACTGAAAATGTTCACTTTGGGGAGCATTTGAAAAAAGGAGATGTAATGGTGGGAGTACATGTGTGGCAGTGATGGATTGTGACGTTTGGATCGCACAGGGAATGGTTTTTAGTGACCTCAAAGATCGCTACTATTAGTGCAATACCAGAAAGCTAATAAGCTGTGCCATTGGAAGACATGCAGTACATCCCTACTGTGTCACAGTACTGTGCTAATTCACATAGGCAACATCAATACTTTTCTGCCATTCTTATGATGCCTATTTCTACCTCCTGCACTACCAATGCCAATACAAGCAAGTAAACATTTGGCATAGATAAATGCTTTTTTTTTACTACTGTGGAAATCTCTCTGTCTCTCTGTCCCTTTCTGTCTCTGTCTGTCTGTCTCCCCCCCCCCATCATGTTGCAAGGGGGCTAAGAGAGAGAAACAGAGAGAAGTTGCATGGAATGGGATGCATCAGAAGGGGGATCACCAGTAGGAATAGGGAGGTCATAGTACCCTTGTACACCCATCTAGTTAGACCGCACTTGGAGTACGGAGTCCAGTTCTGGAGGCCATACCTCAGGAAGGATGTGGGGAGGACAGAGAGGGTTCAGAGGAGAGCAACAGAAATGGTAAAAGAGTTAAGCCACCTATCCTATGAAGATAGGTTGAGAGATCTGAACATGTACTCCCTGGAGCAGAGAAGAAAGAGGGGGGCATGATCGAGACTTTCAAGTACCTTAAGTTTATAAACAGGGTGCCAGGGGGGAGCATCTTCAAGATCAAGGGAAGTCAGAGGATGAGGGGGCATGGCCTGCAGGTGGAGGTGGGACAGTTCCAGGGCAACATTAGAAAATACTATTACATGGACAGAGTAGTAGAAAAGTGGAACAAACTCCCAGAGGCAGTCATTGAAGAGGAAACAGTGGAGGGATTCAAAAGGGCATGGGACAAGCACATGGGAGTGTTAAGGGGGGAGGCACAGGTCCCAGCAGTTGTTGGGCAAATGGGCAGACTTGGTGGGCCTAGTTCGGTCCCTTTCTGCCATCATGAATCTATGAATCTGAAATTTCAATGCATTCCTTTCTGAATGGACCTGAAGCTTACAACAGAGATTATGTTAGTGTTCCCTTCCCTATTAGGTCAGTGATGCACACTTAACAAATGAATAGCAGTTGAGGATTTCACACTTTATGGTAACAAATGCCGCCCCCGTGTGTTTTTTCACAATGACATGACAGACGGCTGCAAATAACAGCTTTGTTACATCACAGTTACTGGACTCAATTACAATAATTGACCAGAGCACCACAGCAGTCTAGCTATTCCACTACTTGCAAACTTCTACACTCAGTGCTCCACATTAGGGTACATGCTAAATAATGACCTAGAACCATAGAAACATAGAAACATAGATTTTGATGACAGATAAGGACCTCTTGGCCCACCCAGTCTGCCCGTTTCCCTACCTAATGGATAAGCTGCAGATCCTAGTTAACCAGCAGCCTACTTCTTCCTACCCCCACCCCCTAGAATTGCCTTATGTCTGTCCCATGCATGCTTGAATTCCGCCACTGTTTTTGACTCCACAAACTCCTCCGGAAGGCCGTTCCATGCATCCACAACCCTCTCTGTGAAAAAATACGTCCTTAAATTACCTCTGAGCCCCCCTTCTATCTTCAAATTGTGCCCCCTTGTTCTTGCACACCTCTTTTTTTGAAAGATGCTACCCTCTTGGACTTTGTTGATTCCCTTGAGATACTTGAAAGTTTCTATCATGTCCCCCCTCTCCCTCCTTTCCTCAAGGCTATACATATTCAGCTCCTTAAGTCTCTCTTCATATGTCTTCCGGTGCAGACCCTGCACCATTTTAGTTGCCCTCCTCTGGACAGCCTCCATCCTGTCTATGTCCTTGCAGAGATTGGGTCTCCAGAACTGCACGCAGTACTCCAGATGGGGTCTCACCAACTGTCTGTACAGAGGGATAATAACTTCCTGTTTTCTACTGGTGATGCCTCTCCCTATGCATCCCAGTATCCCCCCAGCCCTCCTTGCTGCCCACTCACATTGCTTGCCCACCTTTAGGTAATCTGATATGACTACCCCCAGGTCCCTTTCCATTTTTGTTGTTGTTAGTATCTCACCCCCCATTGTGTACTCTTGCCCTGGGTTTTTGTTTCCCAGGTGCATTACCTTGCACTTCTTAGCATTGAATCTAAGCTGCCATACATTTGACCATTCCTCTAACCTTGCCAAGTCCCTTCTCAGAAACTGGGAACTTAATCCCGCTGAGAAGGAAGCAGAGAAAGACCTGTAGGCTAATTCCCCTCCCCGGGGAAGCAGAAACCAAACTGGGTTTCATTTGATAAATTTATTTATTTATTTAAATCTAGGATTACAATTACCTTTGAGCCAAGGCTCTTTTACAAAGGTTCCACATCAAGAGAGCACATACATGTTAAACATGTTAAACAAAGGCATACAACATTAAAGAGAGCAGCCAGCCAGGGAGTCACGTGATGCAGTTCATTGAGTAGTACTCTCTCTCATGAGCTCCTGCCTCCTACCAATTATATTATCATTTTGCTAAGGTTTGAGGACTTATTTTACTACTATTCAACTGCCGAAAGCCTCTTCAACCAGCTGATGTTTACCTAACATCTGCTGAATGGATTTTGACATGAAGAAAAACCCTCCGAAGCATACTGCTCCAACCACACCAGAGAAGGCCCCGAAAAAGGCTAAGGCCTCAGCAGTGCCCAGATGCAATCTACGGGCACTGGCACCATGGAAGCAGAGCCTCTTACTCTCATCAAGTTCTTGGAAGAGTTTCAGCCTTTTAAAACGGAGATACAGAATATTGCTGGTGAAATTAAACATATCTCCAACGCCTTGGAAACACTCTCTCAAAGAACGTCAGATAATGAAGCACGTATTCATTCTTTGGAGCGAAATCAAGAGAGAATTAACCCAGATCTGGCAGCTCTAAGGCAACGTATCAATAAGATGGAAAACAAAATTGAAGATCTTGAGGGCCGAAGTTGCCGCAATAATGTGGTAATAATCGGTTTACCTGAACGTGAGGAGGGTACAGACCCCATCAAGTTTACACAGCTGCTCATTAAAAAAATTGCAGGCCCTTCTCCTTTCGGCTCCAAATATTCTATTGAGAGGCCTCACAGAGCACTACAACCCATCCCGCCTCGAGAAGCCCCCCCCCCGGACTTTCATTTTTCGTTTCCTAAACTTCCTAGAAAAACAGCACTTCATGACCAAAGTAAAAGAAGCCAAAGAACTTACGCGGGAAGGGGCTAAACTAAGGATTGTCCAAGATCTCCCTATTTCAGTACGCCAAAAGTGAGCCATGTTTTATTTTATTGTAAAACTTTTATTGTAAAACTGATAGCGACTGGTATAAAGTTTAGAGTGAGATACCCTGCTAAGCTCCAAGTCCAGATCTCCGGCTCCTGGGTAGCATTTGAAAATGCTGAAACGACATTGGTAGGGCTTAAAAATGCGTTCCCTGATTTATTTCGCCCGACCTGATTGAAGCATATTTCTTTTTCGGGCAAGAGCTCCGCTTTCTATGTGGACTTCAGGATTCTGAATTTCCCCTGGGGCCACTGAATATGGGAAGCGTGCCTTAGCCTTTTTGAAGTGTATGTAACCTGCCTCTTCTTATGTCCTCCTCACAACCCTGCTTCCCCGGGGAGGGGAATTAGCCTACAGGTCTTTCTCTGCTTCCTTCTCCCGGCTGGACAGATGTGCCTGTGACTTTTTCGTTGTCAGCGGGACTCCTGCTCTCCCTTCCCGGTGTTTTGTGGCATACTGAATCGCGCTGCATTTAATTTTGTCATCGGATCCTGATGCAGGGGCTGGCGGGTCCCTGTCTCCCTTGGTTTGAACCTTCGGAACTTGTGCCTGATTCGGGTGACTTTGTGGAAACTGTGCCAGCGTTGTGGTTCTTTTTCTTTATGGATCTGCTTGCTCTGGTCTCAAAACAGGAGTCTGCATTTGTGACATTTGGCCACTAGATGGCGCCAGAGACCGACGTTTATTTAATCTGGTTTATACTTTCTACACATTTTGTTTTTTTTTTTTTCTAGGGAATAAGGTCAGCCTTATAGGGGGACTTTTGACTTGACTACCTCTCTAATACCGCGCCTGGTCGTAGTCAGGACTGTTAATGCTAGCCCTGCATGCTTAAATTTATTTCCAGGGTGAATATGTATCTTTGTTTCTCCCATGAATCTGATCCTTCCTTTCCCAATTGCATATTGTAAGCACGGTACATTACTGGGAGATGATATCAGAGATGGTTTTTCTTTTTCTTTTTTTTTTTATCTTCATTGTTACATAATCTTTATAAAGGAAGGGGGAAGACGAAAGGAGAAAGGGAAGGAAAGGGAACAACATTTTTTCTTCCTCCTTCATGAAAGACATGGATGGTAGTATTCTTTGCCACTCCTTGCTGGTTATAGGGGAATGTATGAGCTGAATACCTCCCCATTACAGATTTGAGTCCCAGGAGGGCTATTAATTTGAGTTTCGTATGCCTAATGGAAATGATCGTATGGTAATATCCCGCAGGTCATCCTTCTTTTTTTTTTTTTCTTTCTCTCAATTTGATATAACTAAGACAAGGATTTTTATGTTTTAATGCCTGCGTACTTAGGTTCATTGTATATAGTTGTTTCCTATTAGTCTGTACCTCTAGGGTGATTAGTTAGTGTCGCTGGTAGCAAGGTAGATGTTATAATATAGCATTTAGATTTACAGTTCTTGGTGGGGGTGGGGGTGAGAGGGAATTGTCTAGGTGAACTGGTTGTCAAGTACCATGAGACAGTTGGGTGGGAGTGGGAGGGGTTGGGGCATATTGTGGATTATTGGATTTCTTTTGTGGGTGGAATTTTGTTGCTTTCTGGTTCTGGAGGGAGGGAAGGTGGGCTGGCGCAGCAGACATTTCTCCGTGGGCAGTTAGAATAGATGTGCGTCTATACAGTTTCGACTTTAAACAGACAGATAGGGCCTTAAGGGTCAATGATTAATGATGTTCTGTTTTGCACATAGAATGTTAGAGGAGCCAGGCATAAAACCAAGCAACATAAGGTATTAAAATATCTCAGTCATATCAAAGCTCATGTCATATTTTTACAAGAGGCACACCTACTTAATCATGAAGTTGATAAGCTGAGAAGGCAACAAGTGGGGCAAGTCTTTGCCGCACAAGGTAATAACCAGAGTAGGGGAGTCATGGTTCTTTTACACAGAATGATCCCTTTCAGATCTTCCCAGACCGTAGTCGACCCCTCTGGGAGATACCTATTTGTGAAAGGCAAACTGCACACTTTGGATATAATGCTGGGATGCATACACGGGCCTAATGCAGATATCCCAGGTTTTTTCATGAACTTACTAGAACAAGGGTTCTCAAATGGTGAGGCCAGCCTCCTTGGGGAGGCCCCAGCCTGTTCCAGGGGAGGCTCAAAGAAAGTCTTGAAAAAGTATTATATTTCAATTTTGAACTTTATAGATTTTGTGTGAAGTGATAAGGCAAACTGAAAGAGGAAAACAGTAGGTGAATGTATGTATTTATTCACAAGTCTCTGACCAGGGAAGTTACTGTACACTGAGCCATGGCTTATTTCAGGTGTACCCAGGGAAGGGTAGTGAAAGAATGCAATCCAAAATGTAACCTCAAAACACTTAAGCAATACAAAATAAACAAAAGTGCAAACAAATTCAGAACAATAAACTAACAATGTGAGGAACAATTGATCAATTAGACTAGCAGCAGAACTATCTAAATACAAGAGTTAACCATACAGGTACTAAGACTAAGAGCAGGAGGGAGCAAAATGATCCCTGAGAAGTTGCTTAAGAGCAGGGTGAGAGGGGGAGAGGCAGAGGTCAGCAGGAAGGTTATTCCAGTAAGAGGGGAAACAGAAAAAGCAGTCTGACCCATGAAGGTATGGCAGTAATAGGTAACAATGGTTCGAGAGTCAAAATATTGGAGCAAGTAGGTTGTCCTGTTGGGGAGAGGGGTTACAATAAGCGTAATAACATGAAAGCCAGCTATGCAGAGGTTTCAATTTATTCCTGATGTACTGTGAAAAGTAGGTTATTTTTCTATGGGGAGGCCCAAAAATATTTCAGTATTTTGGGGGAGGCTCAACATCTTTTCCATGGCTTAGGTGAGGCTCACTATGACAAAGTTTGAGAACTGTTGTACTAGAAGTTCTCAATCCTTTTCTTGGTATTCCCATGATTATAGGTGGTGATCTTAACTTAGTATTTGATCCCTTGCTAGACAGATCTGGTCGAATCCCCCATGGTCTCTCCTGCACAGAGAGCTTTCAGAGATTTTCTCGACTCTGCAGGATTATGTGATGTATGGCGTGTGCTGCACCCTAATAACCAGGAATATACATATATCCCCCCTGTACATGGTACATCCTCATGGATCGACTATATTCTTATTTCTCAAACACTGCTCTCTGGAATTTCTGGTTCTAATATTATCTCGGGCCCGCTTTCGGATCACTCCACGGTAACAAGTACAATGTCCCTGTTCTCACTTCCGAATAGGGGAGGTAGATGGAAGTTAAATAACCAAATTCTAAAAGAGCCTGATAGGGTTGATTACATAACATCTCAAATTCAACAGTTTATCACTCTAAATGCAAATACCACAAGACGACCTGATATGGAGTGGGACGCTCTCAAAGCATTCCTCAGGAGCATCTTAATTGGCCTAACTTCGAAAAGGAAAAAGGATTGGGAAAACATAATCTCTTCTCTTCTTTACAAATCAGAAACATTGAACATAGTCTTTCCCCCACCTCCCCTGACTCGGTCAAGCAAGACTTAATTAAACTAAAAGATGCCTACCTTGATTTATTAAGAGAGCAAGCCGAGTTTGCCATTCTAAAAACGAATGCTGTCTATACGGATCAAGGGGAGAAAGCTGGGCGGATGCTAGCAATGCGTATTAAGCAACTTGAATCAGCTCGATTTATCCCAGCAGTTCGTCTCTCAGTAGAGGATTCCCTTAAAACTTCTGTCCCCGAAATACTAGATGTCTTTAATACTTATTTCCAGGACTTATATGCTCCCATGCTTAACTCCCCTTCTGAAGAAGACGTGCAAAGTTACTCATCAGACTCCCTTTTACCATCCCTTACTAAATCTCAACAAGACGCACTTATATCTCCCATCACTGAAGATGAAATAATTGCTGTAATTAAATCCCTCCCAGCTGACAAAACCCCAGGCCCTGATGGCTTTTCCTCTAATTTTTACAAGGTATTCTCCAGGCAATTAACCCTCATCCTGTTGCCTCTTTTCCAATTCCTTTTATCTGGTCAGTGGACTGATTCTTCACTTTTTGAGGCCCTTATAGTTTTATTGCCCAAGCCGGACAAACCTCCGGATCTTGCCTCAAGTTATAGGCCCATATCTTTAATCAACCATGACATCAAGATCCTAGCCAAAATTCTGGCTGATCGTACTAGTCTAGTTCTTCCCTCGATAATTGGTGTAGAACAGGTGGGCTTCATGAAGGGAAGATCATCCACTGATCATCTGCGTACCCTAGCCCATGTTTTTTTGGCTTCTGGGGATGCTTCTGTCCCAATGGCCTTGGTTTCTTTAGAGGCCGAGGAAGCCTTTGACAGGGTCCACTGGAACTACCTGTTTGTGACAATGAAGGCTTTTGGTTTCCGCAATGTATTCGTGTGCTGGGTGCGCTTGCTATATTTATCCCCCTCCACCAGAATTGCCTGTAATGGCATGATTTCCAGCCCGATTAAACTCCATGTGGGAACGAGACAGGGGTGCCCGTTATCTCCATTACTTTTCAATATATATTTGGAACCCCTTATCCGTAGACTTACAAGAGCACAGGATGTCCCAAGTATTCCTATACAGGGACAGGTGATCAAGGTTGCAGCATATGCTGATGATCTTCTCTTGCATATACTCAACCCTGCCACATCTATCCCCATTATTCTTAACATAATAAACAAATTCAGCAGGGTTTCAAATTACAAACTTAACACTGGGAAAACCCTAGTCTTTCCTTTGAATCATAGGGTGCACAAGCAAGAAATTACTGCTGCTGGCCTTGCCTGGCAACCTAATTCTATTAAATACTTGGGTATTATTTTAACCCGAAGTAATACTCGTCTCAGATATCTAAATTTGGATTTATTGCTGCAGAAAATAGATCAAGATCTTCATAGATGGACGCTCCTCCCTCTCTCTTTATGGGGTAGGATCAATCTAATTAAAATGAACATCTTTCCCCGATTGTTCTATCCCCTTAACATGTTGAACATCAATCTTCCTTTATCCTGGTTTAACAAAGTACATGCCATGTTCTCCTCTTTTATATGGGGGTACAAAAAGTCCAGAATGGCCTTTCGTAAACTGGCTGCTCCCAAAGATAAAGGAGGGCTAAAACTTCCACATTTGGGCTTGTACTATTGGGCCAGTCAGGCCAATAAATATCTACAGTGGTTGACAGCAGAGCACCGATTAGCACATTCCCTGTATACCCCGATCTGGCTCAGAATGGAGTTGGATACTATTAAGAAGTACGGCTTTCTCCCGGCCGCATTATTATATACCAAAATGCGATCTCTTCCATTACCTATGAGTAAATCTCCTATTGCAGCTTCGATTATGTCCCACTCGCAATTGTGTGTGTGTTTCTTAAATATGATAATACCAAGGATCTATACCAACCAATAATTGGTAAATCCCAATTTGAAGCTAGAGAATAAGCCTCTATCTTCTAATTGGCTTCCTTCCATAAACTCCTTCTTGCTAAGAGACTTCATTACTCTGGACAGACAATGGAGTTCTTCTTTGGAAGTTTTACATACACTCATGATTCCTGTTATTAATATTTTCAAGGTATATCAGATACGGCACTGTATGGTGAAGGCATTTGGGAATTCTCCGCCTTCGCCTGCGCAGTTTAATTTCCAGGTCCCTCTTCTCAATTTGGCTGGAATGCCTCATGCAGTCTCGAAAATATACAATACCTTATTTGCTCGGAAATATCCTGATAACTTTGCTCCCATTTCGTATTGGTCTTCCCTTTTTACAGACATGGAATTTGACTGGTCACTCATTTGGAGTAATTGCCATACATTTCTATCTCAGGATAGACTTAGATTAACGCAGTTCAAAATTTTACACAACATATATTACACTCCACAAAAATTGGCCAGAATAGGTGTATTATCTTCTCCGCTCTGTACCAGATGTGGGCTGTTGCCGGGGGACTCCCTCCATATTTTTTGGGAGTGTCCTGGGGTTGCCCCCCTCTGGTCCATTATAAAACAAAAAGTTGACCAATTGTTAGGACTTTCTGAGCTCTTTACTCCCGAAATTTGTTTGTTAGGTGATTTTTCTGCTATCACAGTCAGATGTAGAAAATTCCATATGGCTCTAATTTCCATGTCTGTTAAAAAAGGTGGTTCTAAGGCATTGGAAAGCTTCTGATAACCTGTCTTATTTAGAATGGCTCCAAGAGCTCCTTGCAAATCTTAGAACGGAGAGAACCATTGCAAGTCTTTCCAATAAACTTAGGAAATTTAATGAAATATGGGGCCCTCTACAAGCCCTGTATTTGTTACAAACGTGATATATAGCTCCAAGAAATATATGATGTTATTTCATGCTATACTGCTGCGTCAGTTGGGGGAGGCAGGGTGGGAGGGTGGGTTGGGAGAGTGAATCTGTTCAATGTGAATGTTAATCATGTTCTGTTACTTTACATGCTTCTCGTGATTCATTCTCTGTACTGCAAACTTTAATAAAGACTGAATGGAAAAAAAAATAAAGAGAGCAGCCAGCCATATTCATCAGTTCAGATATGGCATTACGGTAAATAGGATACATGAATAACACATACAAGTATTCATTTCAGAAACCTAGAAGAAATCAGGGAGGAAGGGTGAGAAGATAGGGGATGGCAACTGAAAAGTCTAAAAGAGACTAAAAGAGAAAAAATAGATAGACTTGGTATTTAACAACCAGGGCCCTGCCAGTCTTAAAGTTTATATTTGGGGAAAGTGTTTAACCAGAAAAGGCACACCAAACCAGAACTTGCTTCCAGATGCAACCTGACAGCACAAGGAAGTTAAGTGACTTGCTCAGGGTCACACAGCATGCTAGAAGAAGCTAATGAGATTCAAACTGACCTCTCCAGGTTTGCAGCTCACTGCCCTTAACCACTATGCTATACTGCCTCCTATTTCATTTGGACCTTCAAGTGGCCATTGTGAGAACTCTGCAAGCAACCCATATTAGGCATGCTTTATATTGTTTAATTTTCTTTCTACTACCATGCCATGGTTTTCTAATTTTGTTAGACAAAAAAGAGTCAAGACATGAAAACAGCAATGATGTAATTTTTTTGCATTACTCTAAAATGCAATAGGATACCTGCAGTTTACCAGTGGCAGAAACAGTCCGTTAGCTTTAGCAGCTTTTTGTATGTTCATGCATACACACACTGTGTATTCACAATAATGAGTCTGAGAAACATATAAGCCACAATATAGTCAGATAATATGACATGTTGCTAATTGTCTTACTTACCTCTACTAATACTATGTCCTGTGTGAAGACATCAGTGTCAGTGGCTCCGTAGGTAGCACACTTGCCTCTGAGACCGGGAGATCAGAGGGCTGGGGGTTCAGTTCCTACATCTGGCACTTGGGTTAATATCCCAGTACTAACACTGTAGTGCAGCATGAGAGGGGTGCTGCACTTCTGAGGTGCCGTCTTTTGGATGAGATGTTAAACCGAGGTCCTATCTGCCTGGATTGGTGGTAGTTCAGGTGGATGTTAAAGATCCCATGGCACTTATCGAAAAGAGTAGGGGAATTTCCCCAGTGTCCTGGCCAAATTTCCCTCATTCACTAAAAATACCACCAACAGCTTAATCTGGTTCAAGGTCAGTTGGAATTCATCTATATCCCCCCTCCCCTGAGTCGTGCCTGAAAATAGGCAGGATTTGTCTAGTGCACATACCCGGTTAACAAAAAATAAATAAATGTCTGTCCTACTAACGTTGCACCACTCCACACTGTCATTGTAGACCTCTTTCAATACATTGTTCAATAGATATAAAATACATTAATCAAACCCATTACAGTACATGGCAGCACTTCTGTGATTGTCATGTCTTCCTGACTTACTAATGCTATTCATGTTTTGCACTAAGCTAAAACAGAGAGACCCCCTGCTGTGTTTCAAATGCAGACCTCAAGAGATCCAACAGGAGATAGAAACACTGTAGCCATAAGGTGCTTTTATACACACACTGCTGTTCCGAAACGAGCATTACCTGTCCAGCGCCGATACAGCCTGTTCCGCTTCACATCCTGATTAGACGAGTTCTGTGTTTTGCCACAACATCGCCCTGCCGTCTGTAACGGTGCAGTACTCCTTGTGAGATTACCAGGGGGGAGCTTAGAGCTAGAGTTGTTGCGCCAGAAAGGGCGCTTTACACTGCGCGCTGCAGCGGCACGTTTGGGGACAAACCACCTACGCCAGGGAATGCGGTTCAGGTGACTGTTTGTTTTACAACAGAACAAAAGGCGTTTACACAGCATTGGATGGACCGGTAAGGTCCTTCCATAATGCTTATTCCATTGTAAGACTGCCTGTGTAAAAGCGCCTATAGACTGCCTGTCTGATAGCATGTCATAAAACATACAAAGTATCACTTTCTGCTGCTTTTTAATGCTGCAAAGTCCTCTATAGCAATAGCAAGTCTACAGATAAGACACATCAAAGTACAGCACTGGTCTCAAACCATATTTACAAACTTAGAAATCCAAAAAGATAATCAGAAATCCGCTACCCTAAATGGCAGGGTTGCTCAGCCACAAAAAAGAGCTTCAGCTTCAGTGCTGTTTATTAATAAATACTACCGCCAACTGTGTTAATGGGGAGCAAATTCATGGGTGGTCAAATGGTAGGAGGGAAAACCCAGAAAAAAACTTTCCATAGCACTTTAAATAATGCAAAAATGATTTGTTTTCCACAACTTAATTACAAATTGCAATAAAGTGCTTACACCAATTCAATGTAATACAAAAGTATGGTCTCCTATCATACATATGCCCCACCTGAGTCCAGGACATCTAAGCACTAGCCGCACTACTAGCCCCTGCGCTTCGCCACTGTGGCTTCCTGAGGGGCTGCGATTCCATATCCCCTTCATTCTTCAATACTCAAAGGCCATGTGCAGCATAATTAGAAAATCCTAAAATTTAGCAACTACCTTAATCACTTAAATGCAACTAAATTTATCAACAAAGTGGCCATTAAAGCTTATGTTCCATTTATATGTAAAACATTTCTATTGTAAATAAATGTAAACATTGTTCAAAGTTCTAAAATAATAGACTGTTCACATTAAATGTATTCACAGCATATGCAAGTCAATAACATATGCCCTGCTATATGTATGATTGCATTGTTACACACTTTAGGTTCACAGTGTGTATATAAAAATATATATGTGTAACAAGACATCCCATTCAACATAACCTCTTACAAAAATGCAGTACCATGCCATATCAATCCATTTAAATAAGCAGCTTGTTAGTTCTATTGTTCCTAATTCTAAAACAAATACTAAACTCCAAATTCACAGTATCATAGTATAACTGCCACTCAACTCAATTTAATTTACTAATGTCCACCACTGAATGGGCTTGCCCACACCAGAGTCAGACTGCACTCATTATTGAGGCTATTTACTCACTAAAACGAGTCACATGCAAATCTTATCCAATTCATTTACAGCCCATAATTAAGGCTTCAAATTCATATTTATCGATCATGACAGCAAAAGAAAAAAACTCAGAACAAGGACAGCCAGAAGTAATACAGGATGAGAATAAAGCGATTTGATCCAATGTTCAGTATTTCTTGCATTTTAAATGTTATGCTTCAGTTCTACATTAAATTGTGTGTGACTGATTGAAAATAAAAAACATAAATGATTTTTTCCCCCAATTATTTAACCAGGAGAGACACACTAAGCTGAAACTTGTTTACAGATGTGACCTGGCAGCACAGGGAAGTTAAGAGCCTTACATAACTGTGCTATACTGCCTTTAATGTAAGCTATTTATTTGTATATTTGGCAATTTAGTTAATTGTCCAGCAATTTTAGCATAATCGAACACTAGTCATTGAATAGTAACAGAGCCACACTACACCCTAGCAACTTGCGCTTTGATGACAGATCGATAAATATAAATTTGAAGTCTTAATTATGGGCTGAAAATGACTTGAATAAAATGTGCCTGTGATTCATTTCAGCGAGTAAATACTGTCAATAACGAGCGCAGTCTGACTGTGTCATGGTCGAGCCCATTCACTGACGCACATTAGTAAATTGAATTGAGTGGCACTTATACTACTACACTTTGCACTTGGGCCCAGATATTCAAAAGGGTTGCGCCATGCGCAACAGGGTTGCGCATGCGCAAGTCCTACATTGCGCCATTCTGCGATATTCAGCAGGAGGCAGTTGCGCCACTGAAAACAGGTTGAGCAACAGCGCAATGCAAATGAATGCATGCTCAACAGGAGGGAGGATCCATGCATAAACTGCGCAACCCGATATTCAGTCGGGTTGTGGCAGAGCCAGGCATCGCAACCCCAACCTGCACCTGCACAACTTTGAGCCAAAAAAAGATCAAGTTGAGGCCACCCACAGGTGAGCTGCTGTATTGCAGGGTGCAACACAGCAGCTGCCACCGTGGCTGGCCCCCAACTCAGTCCCTGTGCCCCTCCACCAGCCCGATCGCCGGGCAGTATGTATCCAGACACCCCCAAACATCTCCCGATGCCCGATCGCGGGCAGTATGTATGATCCTCCCCACACATCTCGATGCGGATCGCGGGCAGTATGTATGAATACACCTCCCCAAACAGCTCGATGCCGATCGCGGGCAGTATGTATGAATACACTCCCCACAATCTCCCAATGCCGATCACGGGCAGAGCGGAAACAACCCCCAGTGCCCGATCCTGGGCAGAATGTAAAACCCCCCAACCCGAATATCTCTGGTGGTCAGTGGACGTAATGCCGATCGCGGGCAGAATGTCAATTACAACCCCCAAATATCTCCCTGGTGTCTAGTGTCCCCCCACCACCCACGAAGCCCTCACCGCTCCCCACGGCGGCCGGCGGGCGGCAGCATCCACCCGCCTGCCGCCCGCCCGCCCGCCTGATGACTGGCCTCAGTAGGGCTGCCGCCCGGTAATTGCAGAGCTAGAGCCAATGGGTATGCAGCCCGCCATTACATAACAGTCAGATTTGTGTTCACAATGGGCATGCAGCCCTCACCGACAGTCAGTCGGCGGGCGCGGGGCGGCAGGCGGTGGATGCTGCCACCGCCGCTGCCGGGGAGCGGGGTGGAGGGGCTTCGGTGGGTGGGTGGGGGGGACACTGACACCAGGGAGATGTTTGGGGGTTTTAACTTGACATTCTGCCCGCTGACAGTATTACGGTCCACTGGACCACCAGGAGATATTCGGTTGGGGCTTTTACATTCTGCCCGCGATCGGGCACTGGGGGTTGTTTCACATTCTGCCCGCGATCGGGCATCGGAGATTGTGGGGAGGTATTCATACATACTGCCCGCGATCGGGCATCGGGAGATTGTGGAGGGGAGGTATTCATACATACCGCCCGTGATCAGGCTGCAGGGTGCGCCAGTCCTCGACGGCTGCTGCCTGGCAGGGCGGCCAGGCACAAGTCCTCGGGATCGGGCGCACTCTACATGCTAATGGCATGCAAATGGGGCCATAAATAGATGCAAATGGCCCCCTGCTTTTGAATGAATTATGGCCCCATTTGCATGTCACCTTTGAATATCGGAAATTTGCACATGGCGAATGGTACTTGGCGCCACCGCAGTTTAATGCTTAACTCTGACAACTTCATGGCGCAGTTCCACTGCCCATGCACAGTGGCTGTGGCTGGGGGGTGATATTCAAAGGAGTTGCTCAATAGCGCAACTCCTTTGAATATCGCCCCGGCCACACCCCTGCGCAACTATTTTGAGCAGCGCAAGGGCTTGCGCCTCAGAATGGCGCAGTTTGAATATCCGGGCCTTGGAGTTTAATATTTCATTTAGAAATAGAAACAGTACAATTAACATAACTGCTTATTTAAATCGATTGATATGGCATGATACTGCATTTTTTCTGAGTGCTATATTACATGGGACGTCTCCTAACAGATATATATTTTATATACACATTGTGAACCTAAAGTGTATAACAATGTAATCATGCATACAGCATAGCATAGGTTCTTGAACTGCATATGCTGTGAAAACATTTAATGTAAACAGTCTATTCTTTTAGAACTTGGAGCAGTGTTTAACTTAATTTACAATATAAATGTTTAACATAGTTTTACCAAGTAAATACCACCAATAATGACTGCAGTCTGACTCTGTTATTCACACTTTACATGTAGGTATTGGAGGGAATGGGTTGACAGCTGATCTCTTACTATACCTGCACACTGAAGCAGACTTAGATAGGCCAGGTGATCTGTTTCTGCTGACACTTTCATAGGTTTGTATGTTCACCATAGACTGCAATAAATATGTCTATATGGTACAACTACATTCTTAACATTACTATCTTTATCATACCTCTGCATCCCTATGGTTTCTATGGCAATCCCTACTCTGCATGCCCTTCCCTTTTTCCCCTCATAAGTACCCTTCCCACCATCTGCCCCCTCAGTTGTTACTATCACCCAGCACCTATGAACACCTGAAACTGTCTGCCATGACTGTTACAGCCCATGACACAAAGGCACTCACCCAAACACCTCTCACTCTTTGCAAGGTGGGGGTGGCAGTTGGCATTACTACAATACCTCACTACCATTCCTATTATGCATCTGTCACTCCTGCACTACCAATTCCAATACCAGCAAGCAAACATTCGGCATTGACAAATGCTTGTTTGTATAAAATCTATCAACCTTAGTTTACAGTGTATAGTAGATTCTTATTCTACATGGAAACTGGAGGCTCTAAAAATGTTCTGCTGCAGTTCAAAAGGTCATGGAATGCGATTCATAACTATGATCTTTGTATTCGATATTCAAATCAACCATCAAGCTTGGATCATTTAAGATGTCATAATATGGCCGGCCTGGTGGTGCTAAGGGTTGAGGCACTGGATGCTACACCTCGCACCATGCCGGTGACCGGGGTTCAGGAATGAGACTGGGCCACTGGGGGTCGGCAGGGGAGAGAGAGGATTGAGCATTCGGAGGACTACTCTCCTCTCTTGGGGGGGGCCTCCAGGGGTTTGCTAGGCACTGCAATGACCTCCGGTGGAGACCAGAGGTACTGCACTGCTTAGGGCACACGACAAGGGACACAGAGCCACAATGGATGTCTCCTGGTGTCATTGCAAGCGCGTGGCTCTGCCTGGGGGGTGGGGGCAAGGGCATATCTAAGCAGAAAAATCCCCACCTCCGGGGATAGGCGACGGCACCACCTACCTCTCGCCACATTCCACTGGCCAGACTCCCTCCTCTCCTGGGCCGAGCCTATCCCAGCCCAGTCCAGCCCGAATTCTAGATAGAGCACCCTAGGAGGATAGGGCGGCCCCATCTCTGGGGGCTCAGAGCCAGAGGGATAGCTGGGCTGGTGCCAGGAGTCAAGGAGGAGTCTCAGGCTTGGAGGTAGAGCTGGAGAAACAGGTGGCTGCCTGAGAGAGAGAGTTCCCTGGGGAGTTTGAGCCAGAAAAAGAAATAAAAAAAAAAGATGTCATAATTTAATAACAGATCACCCCTGTGCCTCCTCAGCTCTGTACTGTGCAGTCCCAGGTTGGTCAGTCTGTCACCATAATGTAGCTCCTTTATGGAAGTTATTGATGTGGTATACTGTCTTTGAGTCCTTTCTAATATATTTACGTACATAGTAGTATAAGGATTCCATAACTGGCTCCCATAGTCCATAATGGATCTTACATATGCTATATAAAGTGGTACTAGGACATCAGCATTCCTCATTTAATATTCCGTTTTATTGCATGTATAGTTCTATTTGTTTTGGCGATAACCTGAGTGCATTGTTCCTTAAAATTCAAACCATTATCAGTAACTATCCCTGGATCTTTTTTCAAGATTTTATATGGGAGGGGCACGTTATTTAATGTGTAGGTATGCATAGAATGATGTTTCCCCATATGTATGACACAACACTTTTCTGTGTTAAGTCACATTCCCCATTTTTCTGTCCAGGTAGCAACTAAATCTGTGTCTTTTTGTATTGATTTTATGTGCTCTAAAGTTTCACAGGGGCCACATCGTTTTGTATCATCTGCATATTTAATAACTATATTACTAATATTATATTATCTTGCAAATCTGCAATAAAAATTTGAAAGATGATTGGACCGATAACAGATCCCTGGGGGACACCACTAGTGACATTTTCTTCTGATGACAAAAGACCACGTATTGATACACATTGGGTTCTATTACTTAACCAATTATTGCTCCAGTTAACTATGTATGTATCAATACTGTATTTTAAGAGTTTTTGGGTAATTGTCCAATGGGGTATTAAATCAAATGCTTTGCTGAAGTCAAATAGCACGACATCTGTTGGAGTACCTTTGTCTAACATTTTATTAACACTATCGTAAAAGCATCGAAGATTTCTTATACATGATCGGCCTTTGGTAAAACCATGCTGGTTTGAATCAAATAAGGGGATGTTCTTAAGATGATCTATGATTCTATTTTTTATTAATGCCTCCAGCATCTTACAGGGACTTGATGTGAGGATTGTTGGTCCATAGTTGGATAAATTTGATTTACAACCTTTCTTGAATATAGGAGTTTCTCTGGATTTCTTCCAGTCATTTGGGATTTTATTATTATTTAGTGATTTTTCAAATAGAATCTTTAACGGGAGCCAAATATGCCTCTTCATTAGTCTTAACATGGGTGAAGTGATATTATCTATACCTGGTGAACAACTATCTTTCAATTTTTCAATTTGCTGCAGGATTTCCTCTCTAGGGAACTGATACGGCCCTATGTCATTATCATTTGGTATGCTAGTGTTAGATTGATCTTTATCAGAGAAAACAGAGGAAAAATAATTATTAAATAAGTTTGCAATTTTATTAGGGTCAGTTATACATTCATTATTGTCTATAATTGTTGATAACTCAAAATTACCTGTTTTAAGGGAGTTAATGTATCCATAAAATTGTTCGCTGTTAGATTTAGAAGCAGTTGTGGCCATAAAAACTTCATACCTTTGTTTTTCCCTATTGATTTTATTTTCACATTTTCTTTGAATATTTTTAAACCTCATCCAGTTTTGATTAGATATGTTTTCCTTATACTGAGCATACCTTTTATTTTTCTTATCAATAGTTTCTTGATATTTTTGTTCAACCATTTACGTTTAATATCACTTTTATCATATTTACAAATCTGCTTGACGTCTATGATGTTTTTTTTAATAAAGTCCCAAGACTCCTCAATAGAATTACCATCTAGTATATTAACCCAATCTATAGATGTTAAATCATTTTCCATGCCTTCATGATTTGCAGTTGTGTATAGAAAGAATTTGGTACAACCCGATGTTGAATAGTTATTAGTATCCATAGTAAAAATAATTGCTGAGTGATCACTGCTTCCTAATGGGGGTTTTATAAGACATTCACTGATTTTAATCTCCTCTGAAGTGATTACTAAATCTAAAAGATTATTTAATCTTGTTGGTGAGGAAACATGGGGCCCAATATTCAGACTGCACCAGGCAATGGCGTAAGTGGCAGCACAGCACAACTGAGATGCACCGGGGGCCAGACGGGGATATTCAAAGGTGATGTGCCATGGTGCATCACCTTTGAATATGGCACAGAATACGCATGGTGCATGTACAATGCATCAGTGCATTCCCCAGATAGGGAGGGCCGAGAATGCTCCAGAACAACTGGAGTTGCGCTGGGCGCATCACCTGTGATATTCAGACTTGGGCATGCAAATGGGGCCATAATGTATGCATGGCGCAAATGGGGTCATTTGCATGTCATTATGGCCACATTTGCATGAGCTGCACAGGGCAGCCCGCCAAAATGCACCTGGCACCCGGCACAGAGTGTTGTGTGGACTGAGGGGATTCTGGGGCACCCCTACCCCGTAACTGCGATTGTGGTACAAAGTATTATAAAACAAGCCCTGGTGATCCAGCGGGTTTTCCCCCTCCCTGCCTCTCTCCCTCCCTCCCCATAACCCGGTCATGGGATATATTGAATTTATACAAGCCCTGGTAATCTGGTAGAACCCCCCCTCCACCCTTCCGGTAGACCAATCGCTGGCATAAGTAAAGAACAGAAGACGGCGATCAGTTGGTCAGGATAGGAAGGGGGTACCACTAGACTACCATGGCAGTTGTTGCTGCTATGTATGTGGATTCAGTGCTATAAGAGGGAGGGAGATACCACTGGACTGCCAGGGATGAGGACAGCATGCAGTTGACGCTGATCAGTTCATTGGGTATGATGGAGAGACCAATAGACTACCAGGGAAGGGGGTTTATACACCTTTTGGGCAATCAGTGCTTTGGGAGGGGGTACCATTAGATCATCAGGGCATGTTAATGTATTTCATAATACCCACAGTCATGGCTATGGGCAGGGATGGGGATTACCGCAAGACCATCAGAGAGTTTCTGTTACTCACTGGTACCCACAATTGGGGTTATGGGTGAGGGGGGCTCCACTAGACTACCAGGGCATCTTCTGTTATTTACTTATGCCCGTGATTGGGCTATTGGGAAGCTGGGGGGGGTCCACTAGACTACCAGGGCTGGTGTTTATTATTTATACTGTGATCGTGGTTATGGGAGGGAGGGGGATTCCACTAGACTACCAAGGCATGTACATTTTACTATTTCCCATGATCGGGGCTACAGGGAGGAAGGGGGGTTCCACTGGACCACCAGGGATGGTTTGTGTGCTTGTGGGCTGTGTTCTTGTTGGGCTGGTGGCCACCCATGGTAGGCAGCTGCTGTGCCCTGCAATACAGCAGCCTGCCTATGGGTGGCCAGCATTTGAGCTGGGATGGATCAACTGTATGCCCCGGTATACGGTGCATCTGGGGTTTGTGCCAGCAGATGCGCCGCACATCCCAGGCTGAATATCAGGATGTGCCACATATGCATGGGTACTCCCCCTTCAGATGCACTGCATACATTACCAATGCTCCCCAGTGCATTGGGACTTGCGCTGCACAAGTCACCCATTTGAATATCGTGCCAGGGTGCATTGCGGGGTTGTGCCAAGCACAGCCCCTTTGAATATGTGGCCCATGCTGTATTAGGTTATTCTCAGAGCAGAGATCTAAAAAATCTCTACCTAATTTAGTAGTTGAAATACCCTGTTTCTGATTAATTTCAGGAAGGTTAAAGTCTCCTGCCAACACAATGGTTTCTAGTTCTAATTCGTTACATACTTCAGCCATGATTTATTGATGAATTATAGAGTTAGTATCCGGTGGTCTATAGCATACACCTAAAATATATTTGGTTTTGATACCCAATATTTGAAGCCAAAGTGTTTCAGTATCATTGGAATTCTTCTTTACTTTGTCAGATATATCAATGAAGTGAATATCAGATGATAGGTAGATGGCTATACCTCCACCTTTCCTGTCTTGTCTTATAACATTATACCTTTGAATATTGTAACCCCAGTTGTTTCTATCGTCCAACCATGTCTCAGTTAATAAGGCCACATCTATTTTATTTATGTATAATAATGTTTGCAAATCGTTAATTTTATGGTGCAGACTTCAAACATTACTTAAAAGAAACCTGGTTGAGGTTTTCCTTAGACTTGTTTTGTTTGTTGTTAATTTATTTTTGAGAGGCAGGGATTTGCTAGATGTGTTGATCCTATTCCCTTCGGTAACTAGTTTAAAGGAGTGGCCTCCATTTGTCCTCATTTAATGTACCAAGTGGTTTAGTTCCCTCATTGTTCGGATGGAGACCATCTCTACTATATAGATTTCTTTTACAGTAGAAGTGGTCCTAAGTGTCTAAGAACCCTATTGATTCATTTGCACACCAATTCTTAATGCTGACATTAATTCTGGCAATTATTTTATTTTTTTCCATGACAGCTCTTGGAACTGGAAGGAGTCCTGATATAATAGGATAGGCCCCAAGTTGTTTAATTTATTGAGCAGTTTCCACACACTCCAGACAAATATCTTTCTCACGGATTTTATCAACGTCGTTTATTCCTGCATGGAGTGTAACAATACTTTGTTTGTTAGTGTTTTGACTTTTTATTACTTTAGGAAGCACACATTTAATGTCTGCTACTCGAGCACCAGGATAACAAAGCACCATTCTATTTATGTTATCAGGTTTACATATTGTAGTGTCACTTTTTCTGATGACTGAATCACCCATCACTATCATTTCAACTATTCCCTCATCATGTCTAGAAGTACCAACTTCTGGTAGGCAATTAAACCTATTTTGAGTGGACATTTCTTGTGTAGTAAAAACTCTATGTTCCTTCTTCAAGTCTTTATTTCTTGTCTTTACTGTACTCCAGTCATCATCAGTATCCGGTGTAGCTTGTTTTGATTTTGTCCTGGAGTTAATTAGATCTGATGGACAATTTTCAGCGGAATCAGTTGTATTGTCCCCTCTATTTCTTTTTCTTGACATTAAGAAATTACTTTGTGAGGTACTGGGGTTATTACAAACACTAGATCCATTTTCTTTTTGAGTCTTTTGAGATAGAAACTGGGAATTACATGTATTTGCGATTTTTGTATTAGCTTGGGAACTAGAGGTGCCACTACTTCCAACAGTTGAGATTACTATTTCTGATTGACTATTCATAGTTGTGAAAATGTCGCATTGGTACTCCAAATTCATAATATCCTTTACATTTTTATGTTCTGTGAGAGAATTGTGTAGTTTATACTGTAACAGTTCATTTTGGGAACATTTGTCACATTTAGAGTTCAATGAAGGCATGTATTCTGTGATGTAAAACATTTTACATGTAACACATCTAGCTAATTTGCCATCCTAACACAATGTATTAAGCATGGTTTTAATATCATTCACTGATTCCATGTTGTTTATTACACTAAGATACAAATTAGTTTGTAATGCGGTTACGCTTACATGCTTGACCCAACAGAGATCTACCACATACCTACACGCCGGTACACCTGGACATGCCTGATACGCGCTCATGCTTGTCTGTGCACGCGAAGCTGCCTGCTCTTCCCGCTTGCTCAGAGGCGTGATTTTAAGCGGTCTAAACCAGGAAGTGTACCAGTCACATGATCACCAGTATACCCACTGAATAGGCTAGTGGTTAAAAATATACTCTTTAATACATGCACTATGCAGCACTGTCCCGTAACTTTGACACTGTCCTACAGTTATCTGGCACAGGTGTACTTAAAACACAAAAAGAGAACACACACCCCACAGCAATAAACATCAGTGAGTGCAGTACCTCAGAAGATCATGGACTACAAAACCCAATATTCACTGCAGTACTCAGTGGTCCTCAATGAAATAGATATTAGTGGCACTACACACACACACATTTTAAAAAATGCTAAAAGCACTCTATGTTTGGCATCAAATTAGCCCTCAAGCACTCCTCTCATGCAAGGAGCTGCTATTGTAGTGCCCCGCTCGCTCACAGATGAGATTTTATGCGGTCTAAACCAGAAAGTGTACCAATCACGTGATTGCCGGTGCACCCGCTGGTAGGACTTTTTTTCCAAGTCTCCAGGAATTAAAACTGAATACTACTTGATTTTTTTTTTATTTGTTTATGTGTGTAAGGAGGCAGCATGAGAGGAAATAATTATTTATTTAATTTTTAAAATTAAGGGAGTGTTCCTTTAAAGGCCTTGTGGAAGATTTTCAGTGAGCAGGTGTCAGCCATGTTTGTGTCGGCAATCTGGGGTCAGTGAAGTCGGTCTTGAATTCTTTATGTAATTTACCCAAATTCCAAATCCCACTGCCTGACCTTATTCCAGCTGGTGCATTTCTGGGTAATATGGGTCTCAGGACTTATGTAGCCAATGAGAAAGCAGGACATTTCCAACCCATTTTCTAAATCTTATTCACTGGTACTGAATGCGAGCTTTCAGCAAAAAATCATCAAGACTGACAATGGAGCCAACTTTTGTTTTTCCTGGGGGGTGCTTATCTATATAAATAGGCAGGGCCCACTGTTACCAAAAGTGGAAGATAGAAATTTCAGCGCCCCCTCACCCTGAAGTTGACTCCTATGGCTGACATTAGCCAAGCTCAGTTAAAACATTTTTATTCCCAAATTTGAATTTCTGGGCTTTCCACATTTTATTACTGAAGAAATCTCCTTAACATGGAATTTAGCCCAGCTCCATGGTGACGAAAGATGGGTGTGTGTTGGGGATTATTGCTCCGGCATTCTGGCAGCTCAAGTTCACATGCCAAGTGCAGGACTGTCAGGAGCAGAGGCCAGCATGGAGGATCCTTAATGTCTGATAGTGGCCTATGTGAAATGAGTCATAGTAATCTCAGTTCAGTTCCCAATGGACAAGTGTCCACATCACAAAACCATCAACACAGCTGGCATTAATTTGGCACCCTTGTTGGCAGTCTCCCATGAGAGGCCACAAATTGAATGGGCATGGAGTCTGAACTACCCCCTCACCTATGTGGTTGTCCCTCCATGGCAGGGTTGAGGCACATTGTGGGGCAGTATGGGGAAACTTGCTCTGTGATTGCCAATGCTGTACCTGTAATATGGATAAGCAGAGAACTTCAGATTCCAGTGCTGTCAATCCTGCACCTTTCACAAGCACTAAATTCATGCACAGAGAAAAAAATCTTTAATAAAAAACAGAGTGTCTGATACTCCTAAGGTGGTGTGGTGGGAGTGCCACTGACTTCCCCCAAGTGGGGTGGGAGCTTGCTTCATTGCTCTCACCATTGCTGCTGCCAGTGGTGTGGTGGAAGGGCCACTGATGATGTGGGTAATCACATGCCATTGAGCACTCCCCCAGGGCAGCTGTCAGCATGAGTGAGTATCTGGGTGGAGTTGGTGGAATAGTACTGGAAATGCCACATCAGCATGCTGATTAAGAACCTGCTGGAGTTCCAGTCATGCATCCATGCAAGTCTGTTTCTCCGTTGTGCCAGGGAAGGCCCCCTGTGGGACACACTGGACAATGGTGGCAATAAGGAAAAGGAAGCATTTCTTTATCAACCAGAGGAGGTAGCAAGGAAAGGTAAACACTTGGGATGTCTGTGTGAGCTGAAGGTCTGGAAAGCCCCTTAGATGGTAGTGAGTGGTGTGGGTAGAAAGGGACTGATATGAGGTCCAAAGGAGAGGGATGCCAGTGTCCAAGGACAGAAGGCTAAACATAAGTGGTAAAAAATTGGAATCTTCTTCTGAAGACCTTTTTTCAGGTCACATTACTTATTCTTCTCTGAAGGAGATCTTTGGAAAATTGCCTTGCACATTCTCATAGATTTATTTACATGGAAATGGCAAAGTCTACAAAAATTCATTGTATTCACAGAACAAAGTGTAAAAAGTAAAATTTTCACACAAAAATCTGCCATTTTCATGTGATTTGTTTCCACAAAAATAGCATTTCTGTACAAAAAAACTGGTGAAATTTGTCTTGTGCAAATTCTTGGGAATATTTCCATGAAAATGATGAATACTGTCAAAATCACTTATTTTCACAGAAAAATATGAAAATCACAATTTGCGCACTAAAATCTGCCATTATATGCAATAAATTTTTATATGAAAAACTGTTGTAACCCCCCTTTGGGGCTTACCGTTATTGCCCCCGTTCTCCCCATTTTCCTCCCATTTCTGCGGGGTTTTTCAGTTGCCCACCAAGTCCTTTGGTGCCTCTGGGTTCCCCCCCAAGTGGCCAGTGTGTGATTTCAGCCCATTTTGGGTCCTGGAGTACTGGATGTTATGCTGCTGTTGGAAATGCTCCTCTGAACTTATGGCAATCGTGCATGTGCAGAATGCGCTTTGTTGTGCTTACCGCTGTTGCGGTCCAAAAACAGGGAGCTCTTCAGTAGTCCTGGTGCCACTTTTGAGTTTAGTGGGGACCAGAGACCTTAAAGAGGTGAAAGAGGAGCCTCAGTTCTTTGCAAAATAAAGTTTAAGTTTGGGCATAAAGTGAGGACTCGTGAATAATTCATGAGACCTCATGAATATTAATGAGGTGCTGTCTGCCGGCTAGGGGCATGGAATTTCAGAAGCAGTGATGGGGAATACACTATGGGCAAAGAGTGGTCTGGTTTCACAGGGGACAGTTGGGGCTCTAGTGCAGTGGGGCTGCTTTGAGACAAAAGTAGTTGCTTTAGCTGCACCAGAAGTAGGAAAGCCGTGGACTGTGTTGGGCTGCATAACTCTGAATGGGAGTGGACACACTGGTGATATTATGACCCCAAACAACAGCCAATCATTGCTCTAGGTGCCTAAAACTGTGTCAAAGGGACTCCTGGGAAAAGGAGGGGACTAATTCAGGTGCCTAAACCATGCCCCAATAAGCCATCACTAGACAAATCCTTCCTGAAAATAGGCAGGATTTGTCTAGTGTACTTACCCAGTCAACAAAAACGAAATAAATAAATAAAATATGGATCTCTATGGTTATGGACAATTGATAGACTCAATCAGTCAATCAGAGTCTTGGATTCTTGAGGAAACTCAGTGGACTTTCTGAGTTTCTTAAGTTTGTTACTGGGCTCTTGAGGAGTGAAAAGCCTCCTGTGAAAGGGTTGTTGGACTAGAGAGATCTTTCTCAGGTCTCTAGTGGAGATTGTTCTTGTCCAGAAAAGGTCAGCAGAGGAAAAAGAGTGAGAACTGGACTGATACCTTGAATCCCCAGGTACTGTGAGCTGTTTGATTATTTTGGAGAGGATAATGGCTGCAGAAACCCTGCACTGGTGGATTGAATTGTGCTGAGAAGGCTGTGTTGTTCAATGTGAGTGCCACAGTTGCTGTTGAGAGTCTGTTTTATCTGTGTGGGACTGCAATTGTGATTTTGAAGAGGCAAAGTGTCTCTAGAGGTAGGGTGCTAGCCGGGTGCTATACATTTCCTGAGTGAACTGGTTGAAGCGGCTGAGAGCTGTGTCCCAGCTACAGCTGAAGTAAAGGTTGTAAACATTTTCTAACTGGATAGTGCGGACTGATGTGCAGAGGTCTGCTGTGCTTGAATCTCCCCCTGTTTCTTGTACATGTGCTTTAAGGATCTAGGGCTAGCACCCATTGCTAGCTGGCACTGGACTTTGCTTGAGCTACTGCGTGTGATTTCTGTGATTTTCAAACTCAGTGCAGGGACTGCAGGAGGACCCCCACCATTTGGAGTTCTCACTCACAGCCAGGGAGAGAATCAGCTAACTCCTTCCAAATGAGGCTCACCTTCTCAGGAGGTCACTGGCGCATGTTGAGGTGCAAGGGCACTTGTGATCCTAGTGGGGAGCCGGGCTGTGGAGCCACTCCGTGATCGAGGCCTTCTGGGGCTGGTGTGGTCCTTCCACAGAGCTCTGCAACTGGCCAAAAGAGGCTGAAGGTGACAAGTGGCCAGACCTCCAATCAAGGGGACAAGCTGCAAGATCCTGGGGGAAAACATCCATCCATTGCTGCACAGAGCTCCACAATCCAGTTCATCTGGAGGCATTCATCCTAGGAGTGGTTGAGTTCTGTAAAACCGTGAGTACCCAGGACCTGGTTCCCAGAAATCAAACAAGGGAGTGTAAAAGGGATTTAACTGCTTCCTCAAATAATTCCTCTTCTTTACCAGGGCCCCAAACAGCCAGCCATCCCATGGCAACAAACAGGCCTGCACCTTGTGGGTACCCCTAAGGACTATCAGGGTAGACACTGGTACCAGTGGAGGTGGGTGTCTGGGGGTGGGTTTGGCCTATGGGCCCATCTGGTTATTGTTGCTTGTTCTCATTAAGCATCTTTTTATTCACAGACATCCTTTATCTCAGTATCCCTTCCCTAGTCCTTGCCCCCAATAAAGCTGTGATTTACCATTTGAAATTGTGTGTGCAGGAATTCTCTGAGTCTGTCCGATCATTACTGTTCATGGTTTATGGTGTTATTGAACTGTTGGGTATCCAATGTGTGGGGTGGTTGGCAGGGGAGGTGGGTAGGTTCAGCATCCCAGGGGGCTGTGCCAGCCAGTTACCTGACCCACTTCTAACCTTCTCTGGGTGGGGGCACTGCACTTTTTGTATTATCTTTGGGACAGAACCCCCGATCACCACCTTAACAGGACCCAGGCCCCTTAACCTGTTAGAGGGCCAACAGGCAGGAGTAGTAGTCGACTGGCACATGGCACCTGGGCTACATTGTCTTTTCGCAGGCAAACAGGGATGTATGCACAATGTTTGCTTGATTTTAACACTTGTACAAACAATGGCCACATTCAATGATTTAGGTCAAAGCAAAAATGGCGAAAAATGAGTTTCTGTGTGATTTTCATCCACAAAAAAAAAAAATGTCCTCCAGCCCTACTTTGAAGTCATCACCCTCTGCTTATGACATCACAGCCTGCTGCAACAAAAATAGTGCTGATGTCACAAGCAGAGTATTTTGACTTCAGGACAGGAAAAACAGCTGGAACAGGAGTCTAAAGGGCAAAGCGCTTGTCTTCACACTTTTAGTAATATATATATTCTACTTATTTTGCTTTTATTGATCAGGAAAGGAGGAATAGGCAATTCTGCTTATTTTCAGCCTCATGTTGGGGGGGGGATACAGATGGAAACCAACTGAAATTGAACCAGATTAAGCTGTTGGTGGTATCAAATTCCCTTACTCTTTTCGAGATGTGCCATGGGATCTTTAAGGTCCACCTGAACTGTCACCAGAAGAGGCAGATGGAGCTCGGTTTAACATCTCATCTGAAAGACGGCACCAGGAGGTAGTATCTTCATGCTACTCACAGTGTCAGTATGGGATTTTACCCAAGCCCTGGGGTACAATCCCAGTACTGACACTGTAGCACAGCGGGAGGGGGGGATACAGTAATGAAGAAATAAAAGTCCTGGCATTCATATTTTTTGGAGAATTTTATAAGTTTCATGTTACTGATAATAGCTGTCATTTCTTTTGCAGGAATCTGTAAAAGGTCTTAATAAAACACCTTGACATGGAGTGTGCATAAAAGGTACCATGCTCTTTTCTAGTTTATGAAAGACAAGTACAGGATGCAGCAACGTATTCTACGAGGTCACGTTCCCCTTTGAGTTTGGAAAAATAAACCTCAGGCAGCTACTGTAAGTACGTATTTTTTTTGTTGGGGAAGATTTTCTGGGCTGGGTAAAGGCACACTGAGCTGAAGCTCATTTGCAGGTACTTCCCAAGAGCACAGGGAGCTTAAAGAGGAACTCTCAGCTTCAGGATTTCTTAAAGGGGTAGTACACATACCTCTCAACCTTTTGTCCCCCAAATGTGGGACATTGTCTCTCAAAATGTGGAACAAATGAGAAAAATGTGGAACACTTAATCAAATCTTTACCTAAGAAGCTCAAACCACTGTTAAAATGTTTCCATTTATGTTCATAAAGTCTGTTATTAATTGAATAATATATTTTTTACATCATTTACTATAGATTTTTGCTTTAAAATGTTAACACTGAATGTGGGACAAGTCCTCACAATGTGGAACAGGGTGCTTTTGTGAAGTAAAACGAGGAACGTTCCTTATAATGTGGTACAGTTGAGAGGTATGGTAGTACAGCCAGAATTTGCAAAAACATATGTTGTGCGGTGTGGTTTGATTTGTGTGTGTGTGGTCCCAGTGTGTTCCTCCCTTTGTTTGCTGTTAGGAGTTTTTTTCTAAATTAGTCTGCTAGTTTTGTGATAGTTTTATGGCCCCCGGGGATCTCCATCTTAGCACGGCTTGTTGCTCTTCTTGTTCTTACTGTACCTCTTGTGCCATGTGACAGTAATATATCCAGGACCATGGATTCATCAAGCACTGGTTTAGAGTCAATTTACAATAGTACTTGCTGAATCAGTTGTCCTGGCCACATCATTATCACATGGGACAGGAAGCACTGTAAGGAGGAGAAGAAGAGCTAAGATTGAGAGCCCCAGGGGCCATTAAACTTCCATATAACTATCAGACTAATTTAGCAAAAAACTCTTAATAACAAATAAAGGGAAGGACACACCAGGACTATACACACAAATCAAAACACTCTGCACAACATATGTTTTTGCAGATTTGGACTGTACTACTCCTTAAATGTCTGAAAGACCATAACAGCTGCTCTGAGTGAGCTATTGTGCTTACCTGTAAGTCTTCACAGTCCAGAGTTATTCATACGTAAACCAGCCTGTAATTAAGGGCTGGAGGCAACCATGTCTTTTAGGCTTCTAAGAGGCAATGATGTCACCACGGTCTTGGCCCTGCTTTGACTGCAGACAATCCAGTAGGTTAAAGAGGAACTGTTATCTACAGGATTTCTTAATGTCTCAAAGTCCATAAAAAGCTAATTTGAGTGAGCCATTGTGTTTATCTGTGAGTCATTTCAGTCCAGAGTTATTCATATGTAAATCAGCCTGTAATTAAGGTCTGTGGGCAGCCATGTGTTTTAGGCTCCTGACAGGAAATGATGTTGAGAAACTTGGCCCTCCATTGACTGTAGGTTAAATAGGAAATCATCTGTTTTATTAAGTGCATTTTAAGGTGTTATTACAACACTTTCTACATTTATAATAGTTGTGTTGTATGTGCATAGAAACTAGTGAGTCATCACATTTACATTTCAAATTGTTAGTAAAAATAATCGATCTTTAGGGTTGCTTTAACCTGTTGGCTAAACTGCCAGCTGATCATTAAAAACTACACATCTCAAGGCTGACTCTGTGGTATCAACAGGTATTGGGGCCCCATACTGTATCAGGATGTCTAAACCCTGGCTGTGTTCATGTCAGTGCAGATTTCTGGGGCTGCCACAGCACCAATGTCTGTCTTATTCCATTCTCTCTCTTACAATTAAGGATGTGAACTCTGGTCTACAAGATGCAAATGTGGCTACGTACCTACTGGCCTGGCATCATGGGGCCAGCCTTGAAATGTGTAGTTTTTGATCAACAGCTAGCAGCATAACCTAGAAGTTAAAGCAAAGAGCTATGAACAAGTGCTGTTCATCCAGCAGAATGGGGTTTGATTCCAACATGCTCTACTTATATATTGTGTGACCAGAGCAAGTCACTTATCCTCCCTGTAGTCCCAAAACACACCCAGAAACAATCTGTACTGTAGTTGTGTGCCTTTCTCAGACAAAGACAGTGAAAAAAATCTGAGCGTGTTGACTTGAAAAGAAAAATTAGGACACCATTAATTGTTTATTAATTGCAAAAACACATAGATGGACAGCATTGTTAAAACATGCATAACCTAAAATGCATTATTGAAAGAGTATTTTACTTTTTTTGATGAAGTTAAAAGTATAACAGTTTTTTCCTGAAATACTTTGGATGGAATGGGATTTTCTACCTTAAAGGAAACAAATGAATCTGGTCAATCCTGCCGCTCATGCCCTTTGAGCGTGTCTTACACGCTGCAGTTCTGTCAATGGACCACAACTTTCCAGAATGCCATTCCCATTGTAATGTAAAACAAGAAAGAAAAAAAAGGGAGAGACAGGCTGTGTGTGTGCGCGTGTGTGTGTGTGTGTGCATGCACACGTATGTACATCTGTGTGTGTTTGTGTGTGTGTGTGTGTGTCTATCTCTGAGAGAAGTGCTGCACTAACTGAACTGTGCCGAAAGGGAAAAGAATTATCACAATTAATTAAATTAAATAATATATGGGTGGGTGGGTGTAAAAAACAGAATTTTGTACACACTCTTGGTGTGGGATGTTTTTATAAACCCCTTGGACTTTGTCCTTGGGGTTAATGTAGCATCCCATACCCTGTGTGTAAAATTCTGGTTACACACACACACACATATATTATTCTATATTTTAATAATGCAGTTCCAATTATGCATGTTTTAACAATGTTGTCCATCTGTGTGTTTTTGCAATTAATAAACTATTAATGGTGTCCCTTTTTTCTTTTCAAGTCAAATCTGGATAGAAAGAGCATAGTATTTTCAGAATCATAACACATGCTCAGATAGTTTTTACTGTCTTTGTCCAGGAAAGGGACACAACTACAGCTTATTTCTGGGTGTGTTTTGGGACCACATGGAGGTTAAGTGACTCATTCTGGTCACACAATATACAAGAAGAGCATGTTGGAATAAAAACCCATTCTGCTGGATGAAAAAAGCTTGTTTACAACTCTTGGTTTTAACATCTAGGCTGTACTGCCAGCTGTAAATCAAAAACTACACATTTCAAGGCTGGCCCCATGATGCCAGGCCAGTAGGTAAGTAACAACATTTGCATCTTGTAAACCTGCGTTCACACCCGAAATTATAAGAGAAAAGGGGCTGTAAGAGAGGGAATTGAATAAGACAGAAGTCAGTGCTGTGGCAGCCCCAGAAATCTGTACTGACATGAACATAGCCAGGGTCTAGAAATCCTGATATGGGGCCCCAATACCTGTTGGCACCAGAGCCAACCTTGAGATATGCATAGTTTTTAATGATCAGCTGGCAGTATAGCCTAGAGATTAAAGCAATCCTAAAGATGGATTATTACTACTAATAGTTTGAAATGTAAAGGCGATGACTTACTAGTTTCAATGCACATACAAAACAATTACTATAAATGTAGAAAGTGTTGTAATGACACCTTAAAATACACTCAATAAAACAGATGGTTTTCTATTTAACCTGCAGTAAATGGAGGGCCAGGTTCCTCTGCGACATCATTTCCTGTCAGGAGCCTAAAACACATGGCTGCCCCCAGACCATAATTACAGGCTGATTTACATATGAATTACTCTGGACTGCAATGACTCACAGATAAACACAATGGCTCACTCAAATTAGCTTTTTATGGACTTTGAGACATTAAGAAATCCTGCTGACGACAGTTCCCTATTTTATTAAGTGTGTTTTAGGGTGTTATTATAACACTTTGTACATTTATAATAATTGTTTTGTATGTGCAATGAAACTAATGAGTTATCACCTTTACATTTCAAACTGCTAGTAAAAATAATCCAATAGAATTCTGGTATTACTGTGTTAGAAACTACCATGATTATTCAGTACAGAATATTTCAGTAAGGATCGCTTAACCCTATCAAAAGAAATAAGATACTCTTTTAACAACACATTTCAAGTTATGCATGTTTTAACACTGTTGTTCATCTATGTGTTTTTGCAATTATTAAACAAATAATTGTGATCTATCTTTTTCTTTTAAAGTCAAATCTGTATACAAAGAGAATAATATTCTGGATATTCAGCACCTTTTCTTCTGAAAAATATTTCCCTCCTGTGCCTTATTTACCCCCATTAGGTACATTAGGCATTCAAAGGTCACTATCATATTATACAATGGGGTATGAAAATCCCATTGGTCAAAACACATCACATGACTGTGGTATATCCTGTAATAACCCATGGCTGAGAAATGGCATTTATAAAAAACATACTTAAACACATTTAAAATTTATTTTACAAATGAGTCCATTGTATAATCATAATAAGGCACTCCAGGATGTGGGTTATTGGGGGATTTATCCACTTCTTGTGTGGTTAAGTCACTCGGCTGCACCTCATAACACACCACACAAGACGTGGGTAAATCCCCCAATAACCCAAACCCTGTCGTGCCTTATTGCTTAATTCATCCTCTCCCTTCTCTCTTCCAGGGTGTACATATTGAAGTGCTTCCTCATAGCCCTCCTAAATCCCCCCCTTCCAGCTTCATTGCATGCACCCTTGTTCTTGTGCACCTTCTCCTCTGAAAAATAATCCCCTTCTGTGCTTTATTCACCCACACAAAGTAGTTATAGCTCTCTATCATGTCCCCTCGGGGTCTCTATCATGTCCACCTGTGGGTCTGTGTCCCACCTGAACTGCTAGGTCACTGTGTGACCCTCAGCATTTCACGTTCCCTCCCCATGCTTCAATTATGCCAGCTACAAAATTTGGTAGAAGCAGAACCCAGAACAGTGAAAACCAGCACTACAAAGCAAGACAAGCAATTAGTTCTTGCACTTGGCTGTGATTTATTCAAAAAAACAATTGTACATGGGTCCCACAGTAAGAAAGGCCTCCAACTAAGCTCCCTAGTGCTTCCGACTACACCAGATCCTTTGTCAGGGGGTGGAGTTCTCATACAGATAGTAGCCTTTTATTTAGCCTATTACAAGGAAAGCCTGTTTAATTGCATGTGCAAGCATTTAGCCCATTTAATTGCATGAGTAAGCTGAGACAAAAGTTCTGTTTTGAAACCTTACTGTGGGTTTCTATGCAGTAGCCAAGCCACCCAACCTAGGGCCAGACATTCAAAGCTTTGCTCCAGGGCAAAATTAGCACTGCACGGTGGGCAATATTAGCCTGGAACCATTTGCATGCCATATTCAAAGGAATAGCCCTGGGGTTAAGTGAGTTGAATATAGCGTGCAAATGAAGGTGTGCAACCAGGGCTGAGAGTGCAGTGCAACAATTGCCCAGCAAATAAGACAGCACTGAATACTGCAACAGAGAGCAGTGCAAACTGTAACAGAGGCCCAGTGCACACAGAGATGGAGTGAGGTAAGGCTGAACAATGTGGGCAACGTGTGTGCTAGCAAAGCAGTGGAGCACAACAGCAGCAAATAACAATGCAGGCCAAATACTGCAGAACCATATAATTGAACATTACAGTATTGCACGGCGCTAACATGTTTTCGCAGCGCTGACATGTTTGCCTGGTGCAAAAGTTTGCTATATTCAAAACTGAGATGCAAATGAGCTTACTCAAGCAATCCATGGGCCAACAGCTACATTAGCATCTCATTACAGCCTGCTTTGTATGTGGAGTGCCCGGCACTAAAACATGGTGCACACAGCTCCACCTTGTAGGTCCAATTGGAATTACAGGTTGATAGCCACGTTTCTTTCTGTGCTCACAGCTCCACCTGTAGGTCCAACTGGTATTACAGGTTGGTTGCCACATTCTTTATGTGCTCACAGCTCATAGAACATTAGCTGTAGTCTTGGTTTGGACACAGATACAAGAACTAATGTGGCCCAGGGGAGTAGCACTACAGGAACGGGGGGGGGGGTCATGCTGCATGCCAGAGGCAAATCATTGTTCCTGCTACAGTGTTTATCAGATGGTACAGTACCATAGTAGGTGATACTGTGAGGTACACAGCAATGCCTATGGTGTGTCAGGCAATAGAGACTGGTGCTATCCACACAGTGACAAGCACAGCTGGAAGGTATGGACTGACAGAAGACACCACGGTCATACTGTCCTGTGACCCTCATGTGCTGCACCAGTGGCATGGGATCCCCACACTACCATACACATCACTGTCCATGTGTGCGGGGTTCCCAGACAGGTGTAGGGTATGTGCCCCAGGGGGGCACACATACCATCATACCGGCACACTTCTGTCAGTAGCATTACTGTCAGTGAAACATGTGCACTGTGTGGATGGCCCCAGCCATGTGGCAGTACCTACTATGTGGTGCAGCCTGGCCACCTGTACACCCTCCCCTCAACACCCTCCATTCCCCCAGTGCTGCATGTGTCTGCTGGAATGTGTTGGTGTACCCCAATGGGGGAACTGGAGGTGTGTGGTGCATGGATGCACTGCCATGATGTCCACTGGGTGCTGGGGCACCCACTAATACCTGACAGGGTTAGGACCAGTGCCAGATGATGGTGACATAGGTGGCTCCGTATGTGTGCAGCATGTCTCTGCCATGTATTTGTTCTGTTCATTGTTTTTATCACTTTGTTCAACAAGGAAGCACACTGGGCCCAGGCCCAGTGTCAGGAATGACCTGGAGACACTAACTGTGTAGCTGAGATGCAACAGTGTACAATAAAGACATACAATGCACAACAACACACAATACACAAATACCACATTAGGTACACATTACAATACATTACAATACTGTACAAATAGTTTGTTGCTGCAAGTGGTGTTCTAGCTCAGTTGCAACATTTTCATGAGGGTTCACTTCACAGCACTGTTGGAGCATTGCATCCCACAGTTTGTGTGCCTGTGTATATGGAGTGGCCCAGGATGGCCATCCGTCCACACTGCCTCCTCATTGGATGCATACAGCCTTGTTCCCTGTTGCTGCTGTGTCCACACCCCCATCCTGGGTTTGCCTGGCATTAAGACCACTTTGCATGAGCGGTAATTTGCACCATGCTACATGTTGCACTAACGCATGCTGCGTGGTTCTATACTTTTGAATATACTACTGTGCCTGTACGCATGTCCCCACCCCTCACTTTGTGCCATGCATACATTATCTCATAATGTTGGTGTTATCACATTGCACTGGTGCTATTTGGCCTTTGAATATAATACTTCAGCACAAATGTGGCGCAATCATGGCACAATCGATTTGCGCCAGGTGCAAAGTTTTGAATATCTGGCCCCTAGTGTTTTCTCCCTGACAGGCTGTTACTTAACCTACATTCAGACTCACCTACGTTGTATTTCACATTAAAATTATAATTTTACCAGGGCTAACACTTCCACCACTAGTAGGAAATTAACACATATTATGCCCCTATTAAAGAGCTCCTTTCATGGTGGTCCAAAAAGCTGGGCCAAAAAGTTACATCTTGTAGCCATTATTTACAGTACTAGACCTGAATGAGTGTGTGTCTTTGTTATTTTTGGCCAAAGTTTACCCTGCCTTCCATAATTTGGATTTGTTTTTCATCCCTGCTGCACTTGCCTTTGCTGTTCAGCTGCTGGGCTGTTGGCTCCCGATGGCATCACTGTAGGGCAGAGGAGTGACTCACACTGTGTAGTACAGTGCAGTCACAGCAAGTCTGCAAGGGAAAACTACCAATACTCCATGTACATACTACACCCCCCGTTCCCCAATACACCCTGTTAGTGATGCATTACGCCAAAATCCAAATGCCTTGTCAGTATGTTTTTTTTTGTAAAAAAATTGACTTTCTTCTGCCTTAATAACAAAGCATGGGGATTGAGAGAAGACAGAGTTGCTGTCGGCATCTTTCCCAGTCCTTTTGACTTTCATGCAAAACTTACCCCATTTTGTGAAAGACAGGACATGAAACTTATAAGTATAGGAGGCTGAGTTTCAACTGGTAGGAAAAGACATCTTATAAAACAGAACAATATTTTGTTGAGAGATAGAGATTGAGATTTAGAACACATTTCCCAGTCCTTTTGACTTTCATGCATATTACCCCTTCTTGCACTGATTCTGGAATTGCATTTCATTAATTTTGCAGAATTCAAAAAATGAACTGCAGAGGACAGTAATGAAATACAATTCCAGAATCAATGCAAGAAGGGGTAATTTATGCATGAAAGTCAAAAGGACTTTGAAAGGTGTTCTTTAAAACTTGTTATAAAGCAGACACTGGCAAACAGTAGTGAAGTTACCAACATTATGCAATACTAGTAGCAATGCAACTTCTTAACAGGCACAGTAGAGTAGCACCCCAAATGGTAGCAGCATGCTGACTCAGCATTAAGCAATCCTGGGGAAATGGATCACATCAAAAAGGCATTCAAAATATGAATTTGTCAACTTTGTTTCAAAACCTGAAACACATAGTTTTTATATAAATGTTTTTTGAATGTTGTTGCCTCTTGTGATTGTAAAAACCATTACACATGATGTTTAAACTTTGGAGAAACAGGTCCTGTAAGCTTGCTGACAGGGAAGACTAGACTGTGAGTTATGGAGATGACATCATTAGCAGTTCTTCACTGAAACTGACTTTTTTGAACAGGTAGTGACATCAGGGTTACAAAATAGCTCATAACTTTAAAATGAAGTAACACAGAAACCAGATTTTTGGTATGTGATTTATTGGGGTTATTCTTATTCTAATTCTGCAGAGTAGCACTTTTGGCTGGAGTCCCTCTTTAAATAGGCTAAATAATAGACCCCTATCTATATGAGATCTCCACCCCCTTGATGAAGGACCGTGTGGTCTATAGGGTCTGGGAGCTTAGCTGGAGGCTTTTTTTTATTATGGGACAGGTGAACAATCTTTTTATAAATAAATCATTGCAATTCCATTCTATGGAATCAAATGCCTTGAACATGTCAAGTACTAGAGTTATACTGGGGCATTTTTTTTATTTGCTTACCAAAGGACATTAATTATACATTGTCTGATATTGTCTAACCCCATCCTGTTTGTCATGAACCCTCTTGCTCCTCTCCAATAATTTTAGTTATAGCCAGTTGAATTCTTTTTGCCAGGATCTTTGCCAATTTTTTATAGTCACAATTCACAAGCAAAATTGGCCTGTAATTTCCACATTCAAAGGAGTCTTTATGTTTTCTATGGATGAGGGTTAAATTGGCCTGTCATATACTGGGGGGGGGGGGTGTTACATATCTCTCTTTCCAAGATTCTTGGATAGCTCTGTGAAGGAGACTGGATAAAACTGAATTGAAGTTTTTTGTAAAATTCACTGGGGATCTGCCATGCGGCCTTGGGGGTTTCCTAGATGGGAGCTCCTGAATAGCAAGTGAGACTCCATTTAAAGAGATGGGGTTATTTAGGATTTCTCTGTTCTGGTCAATCAGGGAAGGTAAATTAAGCTCAGAAGGATAATTAGTTTGAGTAATGGAACCTGATTTGCTACTTAAGTAGATGGTTTTCTAGAATTCCATGAATTCTCTATTAATTTCTGTTGCAATCTGGAGCTCCTTTCACGGCTTTGTCTTTATACCTGGAATAGCATTTTAGCTCTGTATTTGCTTACATCAGCAAGCTAGAAATTTTCATGATTTTTCACCCGCCTCCCAGTATCTTCATTGTACTCGAAGGAGTGTATACTCTGCTTGTTCAGACAGTATTTTATTTATTTCAAACTTCAGGACAGTTATTTTGTGCAGCTTCTCTTTATCTATGGAGCTGGAATGCTTATGCAAACTTTCAAGTGCATTCAGTTCTTGCTCTTCGTCAGTGAAATCTTTTTATGTTTGCTTGCGCGCATGCACAAGGAACGTCTTGCAACAGTATAAATTTTGGAGGTGTGTGACCCTCCTCATCAATGCAGTAATCAGTGTAGCAGGCGTGACCCTAGGGTCCCAATACATGCCGAACTCTGTATGACAGCAGTTCAGCTGTGCTAGTCTTCACATCAAAGAAAAGGTCCATTGTAATCAGTGGTGGGAGCATGTATGCAATTAGCATACATAGCTGAACTGCTGTCATGCACAGCTCGGCAATCTCTCCCACTTCCTCCCTCCGCTAATGTCCTCCCCCTCTCTCCTTTTGTCCCCGGTCCCCACCTTGTGTGCTGAGGGAGGTGCCCAATCCCCCTCAGCTCATGAACCCCCAGAGCACACTGTGTGGCTGATGGGGGTACCCAATCCCCCATCAGTTGCAGCCCCCCCAAAAGAAAACAACAATTGGCAGGCTGGGAGCCAACCCCAGCACACTCATGCCCCCCAACACACACACACTGTAGGGCCGTCGGGGGTGCTCAATCCCCACCGGCTCCACTTTCCCCCAACAAACAGGTAGGTGACATACTGGGAGCCCACCCCAGCATGCCAAAAGCGTCTGTTTTTGTCTTTTTTTTAATTCCTATAAAACAAGAAAACGGTCCCTCGGTGAGTCCTTGGGCCCCCCCACCAACCCATGCCCATCCTTTGTGCACCCACCTCCCCACACACCCCCTCACCCCATACTTACCTCCAGAGGCGGCGCAATAATCTTCGGTGGACTGGGAACATGTCTGCACTCTTCAAAGCCTGCCGCAAACTGAGGAAATGCCGGGAAGCTGTATAATGGCATAAATAGGGGATTTCCTACTTAGGTGGATATCTCAGCCATTTTTCTGACTTTTGGCACCACATTTTCAACATAGGGTTTTTGACACTGCTTCTCATGAATTCAGTCACTGTCGTGGCGTTATTCGGACCTGAAAAGTGATTTCATGGTCACTGCGCAGAATCACCTTTCAGGACCGATTAATGAAATGACAGTGTTGGTGTTCATGAAGTGGGCTCTCAAAAAGCCTATGTTTCAAATTTGGTGAAAAAATTCCAAAAATGACTGCGTAATAAGCATGTGTTGCACAGTTTCTACGCATGCTCGTAACTTCACGAATTTGTAATATTTTCACGCCAGGTTTTCAACATTGGCATTTTACCATACCTCCTTATGAACAGTACAGCTGTCATTTTTCACATCCTGGCTGAAATGTGTTTTCGCACTCCCGGTGCAAAATATCATGGTTGCTGTTGGAAATCGGTGTTCACTACAGAGTAAAACAATCACAGTGACACTGTTCATGAGCAGAGGTCCTAAAATACCTATGTTGAAAATTTGGTGGCAAAAGTCCATAAAATGGCTGTGTTACGAGCGTGCGTTTGTGCAGTTTCTGCACACACTCGTAAGTTTGTGAATTTGTAATATTTCCACTCCAGATTTTCAACATTGTCATTTTCCCACATCTTCTTATGACCACTACAGCTGTCATTTTTCACATCCTGGCCAAAATGTGTTTTCGCACTTCCAGCATACAATTGCATGCCAGCTGTGGGAAATCATATTCGGTACAGAGTAAGAAAATCACAGCGACACTGTTCATGAGCAGACATCCTAAAATGCCTATGTCGAAAATTTGATGCAAAAATTCCAAACAATGACTGTTTTATGAGTATGCGTCGCACAGTTTCCACGCGCACTCGTCACTTCGCGAATATGTCAATTTTCACTCCATATTTCCAACATTTGCATTTTCCCACACCTCCTTATGAACAGTTCAGCTGTCATTTTGCACATCCTGGCTGAAATGTGTTTTCACACTTCCGACGCAGAATAGCGCAGTTGCTGTGGGAAATCAGTGTTCGGTGCACAGTAAGAAAACCATAGTGACAGTGTTCATGACCAGAGGTGACAAAATGCCTATGTTGAAAATTTGGTGAAATAATTCCACTGAATGACTATGTTACAAGCACGGGTTGCACAGTTTCCACACAGGCTCATTCCCTTGTGCACACCCAGGGTGTTAAGGTTCCTAAGACAGACACTTAAAAAGTATGAGGGTGAAATGTTGATCAGATGCAAGAGGAGTTGCAGAGAAGTACTCTGTTGGGATATGGATGCTAAAGGGACATGGGTACAACTTGGGGGGGGGGCTGCATAAATGCCAAATGCCAATGCAAATACCTGCAAGTGAACATTCGGCATTGACAAATGCTTGTTTTAATAGTTATATCAGTTAAGTCTTGTGACCTTTCTCTTTTCCTGCCGGTGGAATAACTTACGATTCTCTCCCTTATGAAGGCTTTGTAAGTTTCCCAGAGACACGTTTGAGACACTTTCCTATTATCACTGAGAGACAGAAAGTTGTTTGTTTCCTTGGTGATGAAGTCTAAGAATGTCTTCTCCTTTAGAAGAGCGGCATTAAGACATTGTCTGAATGATTGATGGGTGCTCCCACCAAAGTCTATGTCAAGATTAATCAGACTATCGTCTGATATGCCGATATCATCTATCGTGGCTGACAGAATTTCATTGTTTAATTTGTTGGATACGAACCAGTAATCTATCCTGTTGTATGTCAGGTGTCTTATTAGAGAAAAAAGTATAATAACCAGTAACCACCTTTATCACACTGCTTATCAGTGTACTCGGACACCATAATAACCAGTTATGACATCATACTCTGTGATTATGGCATTTGGGGTACTCATGCTTCACTTTCCCTGTTAGCAAACTTGATTTTTGTGCTGTGTCCCTGCACTAGTTATTATAAAAAAATAAAACATAAGCAATTGTGGATTATGATGTTTTTTTACACATTTGAGGTGTGTGATGGCCACATAAGCCTCTCTAGCTTCACTCTTGAGGTTTATGGGTCATCACATACCTCTGATGTGTAAAGAAACTTCATAACACACAGTTGCCTATGCATTATTCTCTACATAACCTTCACCCTGAGGGTGCACCAGCCTCCATACACCACTCAGGACTAGACCATCAAGGAGTTTACAAAAACATAATCTTGACTTCCTACAAACTAGGGAAAGCTTAGCAGAGTTTCTATCTAAAATGTAGTCTTAAGACCTCATTGAAATCTCCACTAACTATTATTTGATGGTCTTCAAATATTTCCTATTCTAATGCTAGTTTATTAAAAAAAAAGTGTTGGTTAGTGTTTGGGGACATAAACATGGTGAAGAACCACTTCACACCCGTTCAAGGTCCCAGTCAGAATTTGAAATCTACCCTCCGGATCAGCTTCATGTTTAGCTTTAACAAAATAAAATGATTTATTTTCAGATTAGTATGTCTGACCCTTTCAGTTTGCTATTTAGGAAACTGACATCCACTTGTTCCACCCAAGATTTGCACAGCTTACTGTATCTACCTCAGCTTTGACCAAGTGTGTTACCTGTAGGAATGCTAGATCAGCCTTTTTCCTGTTTAGGTGGCATAACATTTTTACTGCTTTATGGGGAGCACAAACCTTGGACATTACATAATATCAGCTTATGTGAACACCTAACAAACAAGCATTTGTCAATGCTGAATGTTTGCTTGCTGGTATTAACATTGGAAATGCAGGAGTTAGACAGATGCAGAATTGGAATGGTAGTGAAGTATTGAACTTCACACCAACCCCACCTCCACCCTGTAGAGATGAACAGGCATTGGGGTATGCATTTGGGTCATCGCCCATAACGTTCATGCCATTTCACCTCACCCTATCCAGCAGACACTGACATGTGTTGAGGTGTGCCTTCGGGTGTTCGGCTTTACAGTCACCCCACCCCATAAGGACATATATTGAAATGGGTGCAGTATAGGAGAATGGGGTGAACTCTGGGGCTGAAGAGTCCAAGCACACCTCGGTGCCTGTCACTGGCTGCAGGGTGGGGAGTGGGGGTGGAATAGCATGAGCATTACAGTTGGCAGTCCGAAGGCACACCCCTGATGCCTGTCAGTCTGTACAAGGTGGGACGTTATGGTTAGAAACCCTAATGCCCTGGACATTTGTTGGTATTTGCACTACAAATTTTCAACATGGCCTTTTTGTGACCCCCACCTCATGAAAGCATTTGGGACCTCTTCTCATGAACAGTGGCACTGTGATTTTGTTAATGTGTCCCGAACTTTCAGTTCCCACAGCGACCATGCCATTCTGCACCAGATGTATGAAAACAGATCGGGCAAGATGTGAAGAATAACAGCTTTACCATTCATAGGGAGGTGTGTAGAGATGGCAATGTTGAAAATCTGTAGTGAAAATGTTAAAAATGCTCAAACTTCTGAGCATATGTGGAAACTTCGCAACACATGCATGTAACACAGTCATTTAGTAGAATTATTTCACCAAATTTTCAACATAGGTATTTTGTGACCTCTGGTCATGAACACTGTCACTATGATTTTCTTAATCTGTTCCAAACATTGATTTCCCACAGTGACCATGCTATTCTGCGCCAGATGTGTAAATGCATATTTCAGGCAGGATATGAAAAATGACAGCTGTACTGTTCATAAGGAGGTGTGAAAAATGCCAATGTTGAAAATCTGGAGTGAAAATATTACAAATGCACAAAATTACGAGGGTGCATGGAAACTGAGCAATGTACGCTCATAACACAGTAATGTTATGGACTTTTGTCACTAAGTTTTCAACATCGGCATTTTAGCATCTCTGCTCATGAACAGTGTCACTGTGATTTATTTTAATCTGTCCTGAACACTGACTTCCCACAGCAACTGCGTTATTGTGTGCCGGAAGTGCGAAAACACATTTTGGCCAGGATGTGAAAAATGACAGTTGCACTGTTCATAAGGAGGTCTGAAAAATGCCAATGTTGAACATCTGGAGTGAAAATACTACAAATTTGCGAAGTTATGAGGGTGCATGGAAACTGCACAATGCATGCTCGTAACACAGTCATTTTATGGATGTTTGCCACCAAATTTTCTACATAGGCGTTTTAGGACCTCTACTCATGAACAGAGTCACTGTGATTTTCTTAATCTGTCCCAAACACTGATTTCCCACAGCGATTGCACTATTCTGCACCTGAGTGCGAAAACACATTTCAGCCAGGATGTGAAAAATGACAGCTGTACTGTTCATAAAGAGGTGTAGAAAAATGCCAGTGTTGAAAATCTGGAGTGAAAATATTACAAATTTGTGAAGTTACAAGTGTGCATGGAAACTGCGCAATGCACCCTCGTAAAACAGTCATTTTTTTGATTTATCTCACCAAATTTGCAACATAGGCTTTTTGAGAGCCCACTCATGAACAGTAGCACTGTCATTTTGTTAATCGGTCCAGAAAGGTGATTCTGCGCAGTGACCACGAAATCACCTTTTGGGACAGAATAATGCCACGACAGTGATGGAATTCATGAGGAGGGGTCCCAATAACCTCATATTAAAAATTTGGTGCCAAAAGTCCAAACAATGGCTGAGATATCGACATAAGTTGAAAAAACCCTATTTATGCCATTATACAGCTTGCCGGCATTTCTTCAGTTCGCGGTCTGCTTTGCAGAGTGCAGACATGTTCCTGGTCCACTGAAGATCATCGTGCCAGGCTCCAGAGGTAAGGATGGGGTGTGGGGAGGTGGGGTACGCATAGGGTGGGCGCAGGTTGGGGAGAGAGTACCGGACACAACTTAGGACCATTTTCTACTTTTCAGGTTAAAAATAAATTGAAACCATGGTGGGAAGGTTTTTCTTTTTTGCAGGTAGATTTGGCATGATGCATGCTCCCAGCATGCCACCGGTGTGGTTTTTTTGGGGAAGACTAAATCAGATGGGGATTGGGGCCCCCGTCAGCAAAGTAAGAAGGATCTGTGTTTTTGGGAGGGGGGAGACATGATGCCAAGGGGGATTGGGCACCCCTCTTGGCAAACAAAATGTATGGGGGTATTATGCTGATGGGGAGTGGGCTTCCCAGTTGGTAAATGTTCTGGGGAGAGGGCATGCTGACAGGGGGATTGGGCACCCCCATCAGCTTTTGTGGGGATTCTGTGGCGGCAACAGCCACCGCCATGTAGCTAGAAATGTTACACTAGGCAAGGCACCACATTGCAATGATGGGTTGCTCCCTCATTGTAGCGGAATGTCTGATGCTGCAATGATGAGGCAGCCCCTCATTGCAGTGTCCACATTGTTTCAAGTTGGTGGCACTTTTGCAGAACCAGTGTCATCAGGACACTGGGCCTGCATTGGGTGAACAGTGCCAAGCCCACTAATGCAGTACTGGGGTTGGCTGCAACAGTGCCACACCTCCACAACCGGCATCTATCCTAAGCTGCCACATAATGTTTCTTGCGCATTCGCGCAAGCAAGCATAAAAAGGCAGTGTGGCTAAACTAAATCAAAATTATTACCTGTGTAACAAAATTAAGTCAGTAGTGCCACCTATGTGTCTAGATAAATTATAATAAGGATAAAACAGTTACTGAGGGGAAAAAAAAAGAATATTCATTAATGTACAATTCACCACTTCTAAACCTATTATTCTATATACCAATGTATATGTAAGGGAATCAGAACAAGTGCTTTAATAACCACTAACTAGAATAGAATAGAATAATGAAAATTTCTCAGACAGTAGCATAAACATCGTACTATACGGAGACATTTACAACACCAGAACACAAGTTTCCAAGGTGCTGACAAGGTGTACGCTGTGTTTCCTAAGGAGAGGCATCAATTTCCACTTTACACATGACCAAAACTAACTTCATCATTAATAAGGCTTAAATGTATAAATATTTGAGGCTGTAAATCTTGCTAGTTTGGCTCGCAATTCTGTCAATGCATGGCATACATATTGACTGGGGGAGAGAGAAAGCATAACACATTAATAATTAACTTAGATTCTAACAGGCATTTCTTTCTTTTTTTTGTGTTACTCTTTTTTTCTCCAGGCCTGACCAGTCCCCTTCCACTGGTCACCCCAACCCTGACACCCCGGTGTCCTCCAGGGCTTACATGCCCATTTCTGCCCCTGGGAGTGCCCCTCTGGCCAGGTTGGCAGGGTTCCTCAGCTCCGGCAGTTCCCAGACTCCAGTGCACTGGGCTGGGCCTGGATACATGAGTGCATAGCCTGTGGGTGACCGTGTCCTCCTACCGATCAGTAATTTCCTTGTTCTCTCCCTGGGGGGTGTGGACAAGGAATGCCATCATGATGCATATGTGCTCCTGTGTGGTGTGCATTGACAGACACCACACCTCTCTGCACTTTGGCTGTCCCAGACTGCCTTCTCCCTAACCTCCACTAGGGTCCAGGCATAAGCTGTCTCTGTGTCCCCCCAACCTCTGAAAGAGAAGAGCAGTCCCTTGAGTGCTTGATCTTCCTCCGCACCCAGCCAACACTCCAACACCAAGTTCGCTTCTGAACCCGGGTTGTCGGTGCTGCAAGAGGCAGCACTACTACTGCACTGGTGGGCTGTCCAACTGGCACTTCTAAATGTTTACCTTGTTTGTTGCATTTGGAGCAGTGCATGGTCAGATTATGAATCTGGAGCCCTGGGAAGCAAGAGCACCTTTATAAACTTGTAATAAGAAGCTGAAGAATGTATAAGCGCTGTGTAACAGAGACTTGCATAGTAACTGTATTCCTGAACTGTGCCCCCTGAGACAGAACAAGTGCTGGCAGTTTAAACTGAAAGGTGGCCCACAAAGGTCAAATCAACTCCTCAAGTCTCCTCTGTGTGGCACATCCTTAGCAGAGGCTATACAATTAGGGATATACCCTTTTTGGAGAAGGGTGCAAGCATGAGCAGTAAGAATAGAGTCAGTGCAGTGCAATTAGTTGTAAGTGGTGTCTGTAACTGTTTTAGCCATCATTGTCCACACTCAAGCTATTATCAGTGAAGGAAAAGCAATCTAAAAACAACTTTTAAGAGGTTCTGTACTCCTTCCAGCCTCCTTTTGGGTCTTTCTACCACCACCAGCAACCTTCATACTAGATAAAGACCTGCTGGGGGAATAAGCATACTACGCATGTTGGCATGCACGTTAGTATGCAGAGCTGAATAGTCTGACTGCATGCTGGGGTAAGTGCGGGTCCCCCGAATCTCCTGATGGATGGGAATATGGTGAAACTCTCCCTCATTTAATCACAGTTAAAACTTCTCTATCATTATCCCTGCATTAGCAGGGGAGTTCTGTAGCAATAAGTTTTTGGCTACGAATTTTTGTTTTCTCTCAATGCAGTGAGTTCGGGGTCAGCTGCCTGGCTGGAGTTCTTTTTCTTTTGTCGTTTTGAAACTGGCACCCTTTTCCCTAATAATCAGCGATTATGTCCCTTTCTTGCTTTGGTATTTTTCTCCCTCCTTGGCTAGTATTTGAATTTTTGGAAGGAAAACATGAATGGGAGATGCAAAGAGTGCAGTGTTAGTCTCACGCTGCCTTCTGAGGGGGTACATCAGGTCTCTATCAGCATGTTCGGGATCTTGCTCGGACTACAGCGGTATCTAAGTTATCATCGGGCACATCTCAAAATTCGGCAAATCGGCAGAAGATGCAGAGATTCAGAATAAACAGCTTCATGCTACAGACTTTTTTTTGTTTGTTTTGTTAGTTGTTTACAAGGACTAGCACACTATGCTGAAAGCTTTTTTACAGGTGTGACCTGGGAGCACAGGGAAGTTAAGTGACTTGCTTAAGGTCACACAGTCTGCAAGTGGAAGCTGTGGGATTCAAACCCAGGTCTGGTCTGCTGGATGTCACCAGATTTGCAGCTTGGGGCCTTAAACCACTGCACTATACTACCTCCCAAGCAGACTTAGACTTAGCGACTTCAACTGGCAGTTTGGTGAACGGAGAGAAGGAAGATAAAAAGTAGGTCTCCTCTTCCTCGTTCAAAGGCCTTGATCAAGTTTTGGTTACAGGTAACCCCCCACCTGGAATCACCAAGTGGAAAGGATTTTTTTTTGGAGCCTCTAAAAACAATTCATCTGAAGATAATTCAAGGAAGCCAAGCACCCCCCCCCTTTTAATATCTCTTCTAGCCCAGTTACTCCTTTGAATAAAAAAGACTCTGGGAGATGTAAGTGAAAATCACTGGTGCTCTGTTAGTTCAAGCACTGCAATGAAAAAAAGAAGAAAAGGGTTAAAAATAATAATTCACCAAAGGGGGTTATAATGGTTAATAGAAAAGGAAGAGGGGACAAAGACAACAAAATTAATCTGTTTTCTGAAGCTAATAAAGAAACAAGTCATCCTGTGATTCTAAACTCCCCTACCTGCCTTTATGACATTCTTTCAAAAATATTGAGAATAAAGGCAGATTTGGAAGAAAATATGGCATCATCCTTAGCTATTAAAAACAGGAAAAAACAGCTAGATAAAGCTAAGATGGAGGGTGGAAGGATAGAAAAAGGTAAGGAGAAAGATAATGATATCATAATCTGTGAGGTTGACATCTCAAAAATCACAGAAGAAGGTTCAGAAGATCCTTATCAAGCCATATCAAAAGAAATGAGGCAAGGATTTGTGAGTTTGAATATGGCAGTCTCTTCTCTGACACATACATTTTCGGAAGTTGCAGAAAAATTTGAACTAATACCTCCGCATTAGCAATATTGAAGATAAAATACCTGGGCTATCCACTGCTTTGGAAAACGGTAACAAGGAACTTGAACTCTTAAAATTAAAAGTTGAAGATCTGGAATCACGGCCCAGGAGAAGCAACCTAAAAATAGACAATCTGCCAGAAGGGATAGAGGGAAACAATTCACTAAGCTACTTTGAAGAGCTGCTGTCCAAGTCATTAGACCTGCCCTTTCCGGATTAGAAAATCAAATTGGACAGGGCACACTGGGCCTTTCATTCTATGGATACATTTAAAAGACCATGGTTCATGTATGTAAAGCAATTGAAATTTCAGGATAGAGAGAGAATACTGACTAAAGCTACGGTAGAAAGAGGTATCCATTACCAGGGTATGTCCCTACAAGTATACCCTGACATTCCACCTAAATATTCTAGCCAAAAGAAAAAGTTTTAATTTTGTAAGGGACAAATTGCGGAAGGAGGGTATGTCATTCTCTTTGATATATCCAGTGAAATTGAGGGTCTTTTTGGATGGAAAACCCCTCTTTTTTCATTCTCCATTTGAGGTGGAAGAGCTATTAAGTAAAAGGTCACAACAAGCCCCTGAAAAAATGGATCGGGGTGGCAACATAAATAGTGGACTGGAATTTGACTTCAGAAAAATCCTTCTGTATAGCGCTAAGAAATTGTTATTTTGGGGGGAAGAGTTTATAAGGTATATACTTCATCTGTAGATATAATATCTAGGGGGAATATGTTAAAAAATCATTTATTTTAGTTCCTCATCCCCCTTGGGAGAGCATTAGTTGGGTTGGCTGGGAGGTGGAGGGGTCCTGTGTATTTTCATCCCATTTACTGCTACATATTTGTGTACAGTAAAGGTACAGAGCTTTCAATGGGGAAGGGGGAAAGGATCCCTTCAGCCATGAGGGCTTCTAGTAAAATAAGTTTTTGTTTTTTCTCAGTACATTTTGGGTACTATGGTTCAAAACATAATATTCCAGTCTTTTGGGTATTGAGATCTGAGATTTTGAATAACTTATGTGTGGGTTCATGTTTAGTAGGTAGGTATTGGGTAGATTTTCACAGAAAAATACAAAAAATTTGAATAAAAAATATAAAACAAAAGAAAAAAAGGGTCTTTGACACAAGGAATAAAGTGCATGGGTGCGGAGCATGGTCAACTGTCAACATGGTATCATGGATTAGTTACCCTATTGAGAATATTTTTTTCATGATTTTAGGTAGACCTGATCAGTTTGGGAATGATAGACCCCTTCCACCCTCCAGGGTGGATATGGGGGTGGAACTGGATTATGGCATTATTGGGACAACTTCTTTCCTCCAATGGGACCATTAAAAATGATGTCCTATAACCTTAATGGCTGTAAGAAAAGGATTAAAATCCAAAAAGTAATACAACTAGCCAATAGGAGGAATATAGATTGCCTCATGTTAAAAGAAACTCATTTTGATAAGAAAGATGCCTTATATTTTTTGAACCTGTTTAGGGCTGTTGGCTATATCTCAGACTTTTCCGATAAGACCAGAGGTACAGCAATCTTTATTAGAAAATACCTCGGCCATCAATTAGTTAAGTCTATGATAGGTAAAAACGGCCAATATGTAATGATAGCCATCAAGATCTGCAATAGATGTTTTACATTGGTGTCTCTCTATGTGGTCCTAATCAGGACAATCCAGTGTTCTTTACGGATTTCTTTTTGGAACTGTCTCAGTTGGACTCCAATATTAGAATAAGAGGGGACTTCAACTTAACTTGTAATTTGATAGGGAACCCCCTATGAGAGAAAAGAAGAAAAGGGCTCCTTAGGTGTTACAACAGGCGATGAAAGATTTAAATTTATATGACCCTTTTAGAAGCCTATTCCCTCCATAAAAACATTCTCATACTACTCTAAGACATATAAAACCTTTTCAAGGATTGACTTTTTTCTAATTTCCTCAGTCCCTGGTAAATTTTCCTATAATGTCTTATGTGAAACAATAAGAATTTCGGATCATGCCCCAATATTATTAGAAGTATATATTACTGACCAAAGGGAGCAAAGATATATCCTTAAATCATGGAAATTTGATAATTCATTGTGGTTTCTTGAGGGCTTTAGGGATAATCTTCAGGAGGAGATTGTGGCCTTTGTGGGCCATAATGTTAACCAGGAAATAAATATTCAGATAATATGGGGTGCCCTAAAGACTTATTTGAGGGGATGGGTTATGTCACAAGTGGGTATTAGGAAGAGGAGATGGGATCAGGATTTGTTAGTATTGGAAAGACAGTTAGCATCAGCCAAAGCAGAACATGTTGCAGGAGGTTCAGAACAGAGATAAACCTTATGATTGCAAGAAATAAGTTGGAAAAATTATTACAGGAGAAAGTTGAGAAAGAAATGTATAGGGTGCGGGCAAAATATTATTTTTACAGTGATATCCCTGGTAAACTCTTAGCCTATCAACTGAAGATGAAACAGAATAGAAACAGAATTAATGAACTCAAAATAGAAGATGGCCAGTCAGTTACATCAGAAGATGAAATGAATCAAATTTTTCATGGTTTCCATAGTAGGCTGTATAAACCAGAGAATCAGGCAGAACAGATTAGGATTAAAGAATACCTTGTTATACCAGGCTGCTGATTTAAGTAGGGGAATCACTGCGGAATAGGTTTTGAGGGTTATAAACACATTGCCTAATGGTAAGACACCAGGCCCTTCCTTTTGAAATACATAAAAATCTTAAGGACACACTTGCTCCTTGGCTTGTGAATTTATTTAACTCCTTTGTGGAAGAAAATAAAATCCTGCAATCTCTTACTGAAGCAGAAATTATCCTGCTACTTAAAAAAGATAAACCTCCAGAAAACTGTGGTTCTTATAGACCTATGTCTTTGCTAAATAGTGATTACAAAATCTTCACAAAGATTTTGGCAGAGAGATTGGCCAAATATGCATCAAGCCTGATACATGAAGATCAAGTGGGCTTCACAGAAGGTAGAAGGCTGCAGTATAATACCAGAAAAGCTGTTGATATTATTTTTGCATATGCAGGAAAGGACACTGCACTCATCTTTAGATGCTGAAAAAGCTTTCGATCAGGTGCAGTGCTATTCCTCATAGAGACCTTAAGAGGTTATGGTTTTGGAGGTAGTTTTTTAAAATGTATTCAATTACTTTATACTAATCCACAAGCACGTGTTAGGACAAATTCTGCTGTATCTCCCTATTTTCAACTTTTGAGAGGAACAATGCAGGGTTGTCCATTATCTCCTTTGATTTTTGCATTATTTTTGGAGCCATTGGCTATTAAAATCAGATTGGAAGCCCAACAGTTAGGTCTTACTTCAGATTTTGGTAACACTGTCCTCATGCTGTATGCAGATGACATTTGATTTCCCTGAATAACCCCAGTTGTTCATACTCTCTTCTTAATAACATTCTGGAAGAATTTGGTGCCTAGTCTGGCTATAAGGTGAACTGGGAGAACTCTAGAGTTGCTGTATTTAGGTGACCCTCAGAATTTATGGGACAGTTCACTAGCAGCAATGCAAAAGGAAAAAATTAAATATTTTTGGGTTGTGTTAACACAAGATATTAACAAAATAATTAAACATAATTATGACCCATTGCTATCTAAGATAAAATCAGACCTGGCAAAGTGGCAACACCTTTCGTTGGTTCTGCTTAGCAGAATTAACATTCTAAAAATGAATATTTTGCCTAGGCTCCTCTTCCTGTTTGAATCTATCCCCTGTATCCTTAAAAAAATTTTTTTTTAGATCTAGATAAGATAATCTGGAAATTTTATGGCAAAGATCTTCCTCCTGAGTTGCTTTATATAAGCTGCAGTATAGCAAGGAAAGGGGTGTGGGTGGGATGCCCTAATATTTAGGTATACTATCTGAAAGCCCAATTAGAAATTGTATTTCAGTGGCTATTTAATATGGATAAAAAACACATTGCAGGTATGGGAATAGAGGAGGTTGCTAATGGGCTGAGGCTAACAGACTTTTTATCCTTAATTATTAACTTAATTGAAAAGAAAGGGATTTGAGGTTGCCATTAAAATAAATTATTATTATTGGGTCATCCATTGGCACCAAGATGATTGTGAAAATAGAAAATAATGGATGATTGCCACTTTCAGTATCAATTTTGTAATTTATATTTTATTTTCCTCACACAAACAACATATCCAATATTTTACGTACTTCCAAAAATTCATAGAGATCCATTAAAACCGCCAGGCCACCCCATAGTGTCAGGAATAGATTCTATATTAGAATCACTATCACAATATATTGATTTCCATATATGTAATGAAGTACCAAAAATACCGACTTATATTAAAGATTCTAACAATGTAATTGAAATAATAATGGAACTGAATCAGAATATGGTGAATTTTAATAATATTATCCTAGATACTCTTGATATTAAGGATTTATACGCCAGTATAGATCATGATTCAGGTTTGAATTCTCTACTGAAAATGTTAAGGTTAAGGACTGACTTACACCCTCCAAGTGAATTTCTGGTTCAGTTAGCAGAAATAATGCTTAAACAAAATTATTTTCAATTTGAGGATGAATACTATGTTCAAATTAAAAGCACAGCCATGGGTAGTACCATGGCTCTCTCGTATGCTAATTTGTTCATGTGGGACTTTGAAAAAACATTTATTTTTGATAGGGAATTGAACCCATATTTTAATAATATCACCACTTGGAGGCACTATATAGACAATGTCCTGATGCTGTGGAACGGGAATATGGAAGATCTCCAACATTTCTTTACCTATATAAATAAATGCAAGAAAGACCTTTCATTCACAATGAATTTTGATACTTAGAAAGTGGCATTTCTAGATTTAGAAATTTATAAAGGTGTAACAAAATTAGAAACTAAATTATATAGGAAGGAAATAGCAAAAAATACATTATTACACTATACCAGTTATCACGACTCCAAACTTAAAGATTCAATTCCCAAATCACAATTTATATGAGCTAAAAGAAATTGTAGTGAGGACGTTATCTATCAAGAGATGGTTCAGGATATGATACATAGATTAATTGACAGGAGTTATAATAGGAATTTAGTTAGAAAAATAGAACAAGAAATATCTATTGTACCACAACAAGAATCTTTAAAAAAAAAAACATAATTTGTGTACTAACGAAAGAATAGTATTCTCAACTTCATTTACTCACCTAAACAACAAGATTAAGTCAATTATCAATAATAATTGGTATTTGTTACAGTTAAGTAATAATGATAATAGAAGATTTTCTCAGAAACCACTTATTTTTAACAGAAAGAATCAGACAGTCAAAGATAGATTAGTGCATACACAGCATTATAAAATACAAGAGAGAACAAGTCAATTATTATTGGGACCATTAGCCTCTGGCAATGTACCGTGTGGCCATTGTTTTCAATGTGGCAATACAAGTAAAAAATATATTTTTTGAAGATCCTTATACTAATAAGAAATTCTGGATTAAACAACATATAACCTGCAAGAGTCATCATGTGGTATATTTATTGTAATGTCCATGTGACAAATTATATATATTGGGAAGACTACTCAGGAACTACACAACAGGATCAGTCAACACAAGAGTGACATTAGACTCAAAGTGGAAACATCATCCATAGCAAGACATTATGCAGAAGCAGGACATACAGCAGCATCTTTACATTTTTGGGGTCTTGAACTGGTACAAGAACCAAAGAATGGTATTAATTTTTGGGACTTAATACTTACGAAAAGAGAAGTGTATTGGATCTATACACTCAATACCACCAACCCTGCTGTGGGTCTTAATGATGAATGTGATTGGAACCTTTATTTTAATATATTTGTTTGTCTAGACAAATGTTTCTTGCATTCTCCCCCATGTTTCCTAACTAATAGTCCTTGGATCATCAGTGCTGCATTTTGTCATATAAAATTGTAAGATTTATGTTTAAAATGTATACCAAAGTGTTTGGTATTTGTAACTTACTCAGTTAGAATTTAATTATTTAAATTATATATCAAAAGATAACTCAGGGACATATCCCTGTGGTGGGGGGAGAACCCCTGACTTAGAGAGACAGTGTGAGCAAGGATGTTTCAGGTCATGTAGATCTCCATTGCTCTATCTGTTCTCTCACTTTAACATTCTAATGTTCAGAGGCTGCCTGAAAACCTGATTTCAGGCAGCTAACATCACTTTTGACGTATATTTGCTCCCCCCACTAATCACAGTTTAAAATGCGGTAATAAATGTATTTCACATTAGATACTGTTATTATGCAATCATTTTTTTCACAGTTGTGATAGGTCTGTTCAATGGTTTTCATAAAACGAAGCAAGTATTTATTAAATTACTTTTGAGTCTGTCATCATATTAATGGTATATTAATGAGTCTGGTATATTAGGAAATAAGTATTATTTATAGTTTTTAAAATGTTTCAAAATAAGATATTTAACTCATTATCAGGAATATATCCTGTGGGGTGAGAACCCCTGACTTGGGGAGACAGCGTGGTCGTGTTTGTTTCAGGTCGTGTTCATCTCCACTACCCTAACAGCTGTACTCTCAATTTATCACTCTTTGATCAGAGGCTACCCGAATACCTGAAGTCAGGTAGCTTATGTCACTTTTGACGTATTTCTCTCCCCCCACAAGCCACGAGATTTAAATGCGGAATCACGAACAGTTCACCGCTAATGCTAGTAATGAGCAAGGCACACACAGCACGCCAGATAAACCGTTTCAGTAAGTTTTTATATTTTTGTTTCAGTTACCAGCATGATATCTTCATTTAAGCTTATGAGTAAATGACACCTGTTTTCTTTTTTAAGAGTGCAGAGACACTACTGATTGAAAATGTATTGCCCATAAGAAAAGGGAAAAAATACACTTGAGAAGTCATACTCTAGCTAGTAAGCTTTATTTTGTTAAACAAGTCTTCTTCACATATATCTAGCTTTTTTCTAGAAAACTTTTGAAAATTTTGAAATTGAAACTTTTGAAAAATCGTCTTCTCTGATTTTCAGAATTGAAAAATGCATTCATCTGGCATCAATATTTAAGAGAGTGTGATTACTGAGTTATTGTGAATGGGATAGGGACATTATTGAAGTTTAGGTATGCGTTATAATACCTACTTATTCAAATATGGATTATATTTTTAATGGCTGAATCTATGTCTAAAATTAAGAAAATAATAGAAAATTGGCATTGTTAGAGTCTAACAGTGGCAAACACATTGAGGCATATTCTGACATAGCAAATTAATCAATTGAATCAATAGTTTATTTTAAACATTTTTCTTTTTTGTAGTTATATCTTCGCACTTAGGAAAACAAATTGAGTTATAACTGGCTCATTGAAAATCACAAGTAAGCAAAACAATCTTGTTTCATAAGAGAAGATTACTTTAAAATAACAACACATGATAATACATTAAATACAAATTGTTTGTCTCTTTAGGGTAATTATTAGCCCTAGTTGATCTAATTAGGACCTGGCCTTCACTGGACAATAAATGATACTTAATTAAGGCAATTTTTTACTAATTAAAGGTAACAAACTCATTTATACCATTATTCAATGACTGACTTTATTAGTAAGGGTGGTTTCATAGTGAAATATTTATTCACAGTATAACTTTTGAAAATTAACTTTTAATGAATGAAGATGTTAACAAATAGTGAAGCAGCACATTGATATCCTTGTAAACACAAATGAGTCTATACCATCTGGTAATTAATACCATTACATTATAATACAAGTGTTTTTCTTTTTATCTTTTTTATTTTAGCAACACAGTGGCCTGATGAAGTGGTTTACCATGAAACTGTTGCCTTTTGTTGGTGTGAGGAAAATAAAATATAAATTACAAAATTGATACTGAAAGTGGCAATCATCCATTATTTTCTATTTTCTTAATTGTTATTAAGGGAGTTAATCCATTATCAGCCACGTGTATACTACTGGTACTACAGCCTATGCTTGGGCCCAGGCTAATAAATTACTTAATTATTCAGGGATAATTTCTGTATGGACACCAATATATAATAATAAATATTTTTTCCCCTCTATGAAAGGTAAAGTTTTTAAGGAATGGTACTTTCATAGACATATCCGGACCTTAGGGGATTTCTATGAGGAATCTACCTTTATGACCTTCGAACAATTTCAGATCAAATATGATGTACTAATTCATCATAGATGGCAGTATTTGAAAGTCCGGGATTATGTCTATAAGAACCATAGATTCCTTCTCCTTCTTCCTTTCTCTCCTTTGGAGGAGATTTTTGTAAGTTTGAAAACCAATAGCCATTTGATTTCCAAGCTATATAAACTTTTATGGCTGGACTCTTCACACGGGTTAGAAGTAAATAAGTTAGCTTGGGAAAGAGAGTTAAATATTCGGATTCCAGATGAAAAATAATTTCAGGTTATGAACCTTCAGAACATCAATATTAATAATCGTCTATTGCAGATCTATTTTAATCTATTGACCTATTATATTCTGGTTAAACTCCATAAGTTTAATGCCTTGATTCCAGAACTCTGTCACAGATGTGGGAGTGGAAGGTGTACTGTAGCCCATATGTTGATAAATTGTCCTTTCATCAAGGATTATTGGTCAGTTATATGGGCCTTTTAGTCTAAGATTTTGGGTTATGACTTCCTTTTCGATCCTGGGATTGCCATTTTTGGATTTGCAATGGAACCCCGGGATCGGCAGGGATCTCAAAAAACCCTGTGGCATATAGGGGTATTGGTGACTATCAAAACAGTTTTACAACATTAGAAAGATATAGCTCCCCCTACATATAGAGAATGGGTCCAGAAAATGCTTGATCAGGGCAAGGTTGATAGGTCCATTTTTTATTTGGAAAATGATTATCGTGGATTTGGTCAAATTTGGCAACCATGTTTGGCTAATTTGGTTTGAAAATGAAATTAGCAATGATGGAGTCATATAAAAGCCTTCAGAAGATTTTACAATGAATGAAGCACCCACGCTGTGAACTCTTTTCATCATATAAAAAAAAAAGAAACAAAGATAAAGACCTGCTGGGGAGCATATTAAGCTCCAAATTACATGTTTTGAAACATATCAGAACCTTATTAGAACCAGAAAAAAGTTCTGATGAGTTTGTTTTTTTTTTGTTTCCGAAAATTGCATAGATTCTGGATGGTTATGGATATATCCAACTGGTTTTCCCATCTGTAAACTAGATACCCACCCTCCCATCACCTGGAACTCACTTCCAGAGTCAGAGAAAAGGGAAAGAACTCACCAACCATTCCAGCATGCTATGACCTCTCATCTTCTCAGCCCCTGCTCCCATTACTAATCCTAGTCGGCTCTGAAGTTAATATCATTGGCCTGGTCTCATTCCCTGATCTCCCTTCCCCCCAGCCATGCTAGTTGAACCTCAAGTTCATAAATGAACTCCTGTGGATTCTAGCTGGTGGAGTTAATATTATTTATACATAAATTGGGCCTCTGAGGGATATTTCTTATGATATATGAGATTCCGAGCATGCGGTTTGGACGAGAGGGCCAGGAAGCTAAGCAGCTCTGCCTGCCCAAGCCTCCCGAGAAGAGTTTTTTATACCACAAGAGACATCCATGGGAGTCCCTGTTATCTTATTGTAAAATCACTTGGATTAGCTCAAGGGATTTACAGTAAGTTTAGAGTCTTTTCTTTTTGTATTTTTAGCCTTCCCCCCAGCACTGAAGTGGAAGGCTCCCTCGTAATGCTCCTGCACAAGACCACACTGTACATGGGATAAGAGGTACAGTGATGCTACACACTCACTGATTGGCTAAAATCACATTATAATGTATATACTTATTGCATTGTATTGTAATTAGTGTAGCTTATGCTACCTGCATTAGCATCGCTGCTTCAAAGGCCCCCGATACTTTCTAAAACCTAGGTGATACACCTATAATAGCTATCATGGTATAATAAGGTACAAATAAAATAGGAACATAGAACCATAGAATCTGATGGCAGATAAGGAGCACTTGGCCCATCTGGTCTGCTTATTCCTCCCTACCTACACTATTACCCTAGACCATGCCTGATCTACTGCTCTCCCCTTTCCTAAAATAAACCAAATAAACTTGGGATGGGAGGACTGTCTCTGTGTTAAATCAGAAACCTTCTCCCCCAGAATGGCCCACCTAAACCCAACTCTGGAAATCAGAGTAATTTTTGACTCAACTCTAATTTGATCCAGTTCAGACTACTGACCATCGTCACTATGCACGAATGGTGCAGAGTGGCTACGCACGCGTAACTCGGGTGCAGAGCCACTCTGCAGCCATTGCGTCCCCTGCACAGGATGCACAAAAGGGGGGACACACAGACTCACTGCACCTGATCCCCCATGTTCGCAGACCACACCATGCTGGGCTGGGAGCATTCTGGGGATGTACTGGCCACATGGGTGCAGAGGGGACACAGGATATGCCAGGGTAGACTCTGCTATAACCCCTCTGTGTGCCCCCATGGATGCCCCCCACCAGTCATGAGGAGAATGGAAAAAGTCCCATAGTGCCTCCCAAGGCCATGAGGCAGACTGGGAGGACAGGGGCAGCTATGCAGTGGCAGCGGCAACATGTCCGGTATCCTGGGGTGTTGGTACCACGGGGGTGGGGAGTCCACTGACAGCCTCCAGAGCAAAGGTTGCTCCATGCTGGGTGTCTGAGGGGGCAGTCTTCCATGCCAGCCTCTCCCTGGTGTATAGTTACACAGGTCTGGGCATCCACAGGGGCTATTCACAACCCAGACCCATGCCTACTGGTGCAAGGGATCCATTTCTGAACCTGGGATGGGCATTCGATTGAATGCCCACCCGAGTCCGCGACTCCGCACCTGGCCACCCTGCGGAGTCCTTTCACCGGTGGGGGGAGCTGCAGACAGGTGGCCAGCATTAGTGAATGCTATTATGGGCGCATCTGTCCGCAGGACGCAGGGTCACAGGAGGGGTATGCAACTTGTTTGCATATTCCTGCCTGCTTCATGCATAGCACCCATTGTTTATGTTTTTAAATGTCTCAGTTCTGACCTGGTCATGATAATGTGGAGTGTCATTCAATTAAAAATGAAAAATTGGTGGACCCCATCCATAAAAATCAATTTTAAATATTAAATGACATAAAGGAAGAGCTGACGAAGAGCTTGAATAGGTAACCAGATTCTGTCATAGAAACATAGACGTTGACGGCAGATAAGGACTGCAAGGCCCATCCAGTCTGCCCATTTCTTTTTCTACCTTATAAATGTGCCATAGGCCTTTGCTCTGTCAGTGGCCTATCTATTCATACTCATCTGTATTGCTCCCTTATGCCTATCCCATACCTGTTTGAAGCCCTGCACTGTATTCATATCCACCACTTCCTGGGTAGGCCGTTCCATTCATCCACCACCCTTTTTTGTGAAAAGGAATTTCCTCACATTCCCCCTTAATTGGCCTCCCTCTAATCTCATGCTGTGTCCTCTTGTCCTGCTATTTTTCTTATATAAACATGTTAGACTCTTTCACCTTGTTAATGCCCTTAAGGCCTCTTTCCCTCCATTGTTCTAGGGTATACATATTGAGCTCCGTTAATCTGTCCTCATATGTTTTCTGATGCAGTCCCTGCACCATTTTGGTTGCCCTTCGCTGGACTTCCTCAATTTGGTTAATGTCCTTGTGAAGGTGTGGCCTCCAGTACTGCACACAGTACTCCAGATGGGGCCTAACCAGTGTCTTGTATAGAGGGATTATTACCTCCTTCTTCCGACTTGTGATACCCCTACTAATACACCCCAACATCCCTGTAGCCTTACCTACTGCTTTAGAGGTCTGCTTGGATGATTTCAGGTCATTGGTGATGATGACGCCCAAGTCACTTTCTTCCCCTTGTGACTGCCAGTAACTCCCCTCCCAGCCTATAGGCAGCTTCAGGGTTTCTCTTCCCTATGTGCATGATCTTGCACTTCTTTGTGTTAAACCCCAGTTGTCACTTTTCCGACAGTTTTGCTAGTTTATCCAGATCTCTTCTCATTCTGCCTACCCCATGTGGATCATCTACTCTGTTGCAGATCTTGGTGTCATCTGCAAACAAACAAACCTTACCCTCTAGTCCACCTGCAATGTCACTGATGAAGATATTGTCATTTATTTATTTATTTAATTCATTTAGTACACAGAAGATCCTTTAGGCAGGGCCTATTTTCAGATGGTCTAGGGTCATATACAACAGCTTAGCATCAATAAAGTACTAACATATGAACAGCTGCGGTTGACAGAAGTACAGCATACACAATACGATAGGAAATATTACGGCTACATTGAGATGAACTATAATGAATTGTGATTAAAACAGGAGAACGTGCTACAAGTGGGTAGCAACAGAGCACAAGTGGAGGAGGAGGAGGAAGAAGAAAGCATTGGGTTCAGGGGAATTCAGGGATGTAACAGACTGGTCAGCGATAGCAGCCAGATGGGTTTGGAGTGGCGAGAGAGGCTAGAAGCTGAGACTTGAAGTTGGTTAAAGAGCCATTGACTTTAAGTGATGGGATAAGGGAGTTCCATAGCTTTGGGAAACTGAAAGAAAAGTAGGTCTGACCCAAAGAGGTTTTCCTATGTGGGAGCACCATGGAGTTATGTATTGCACCTCTAGTTGGCTACCTGGAGGCCACCAGTCACAGCAGGGGCAGGACCCTTGGGGACAGTAATCCAGGCAAGGCTTTTTTTACCAGTGATGAGGGTAATAGTGCACATACCTCTCAAGTGTCCCTGATTTTCAGGGAGGTCCCTGATTTTGCTTCAAAATTTTACTCTGTCACTCCTAAAATTTGTGTTTTTGTGGCTAAACAGTGGGGACCCTCAGAACAAAACAATGTCAAACATTAAAGTTACAGACTTGTTCTTCTTTAGAAAATGCATTTGGCACTAAGCCCTGTATTCTACCAGCATTCTGGGTGGATATCTCTAATTTTGAAGATGTGTCCCTGATTTTGGTCCTTTGTCCCTGATTTTTTTAAGCCTTGTCCCTGATTTATGAGGCAGGAGGTTGAGAGGTATGATAGTGCAGACGGGGAATCGAGGTTAAGCCAACCTAGGTTGTTATACAGGGTGCACTTATGGGAGTCCCATTTTAGGTTGCTTGCATAGCGGCAGGCCCTATTCATCAAGTCTCTGACCATGTTGAGCACTCTGTCATATGTAGCACCATATATCACAAGGCTATAGTCCTTATGAGACTAAGGATGTAGCACCTGACAAGTTGTTGCTTAATTTCAGGGAGGAAGGCATTTCTGTGCCTATAGAGCAGGCCGAGTCTGGAGTTGACTGCTTTAGTTAGAGCACCCACATGAGCTGAGTTGGTTAAGCCAGAGTCAAGGACTATCCCCAGGTACTTGAAAATGGCAAATTGTTCAACTGGGGCACCTGAGGCAGAGGTAATGACTAGGGTGGGGGGGTAGAGGTTTTACATTTGGGGTGGGATATTCAAAGGGGTTGCGCATGGCGCAACAGTGTTGTGCCATGTGCAACCCACTGATGTGCCCCGGCATGATATTCAAAGAATTTGCTCCACACAAATCCAATGCTCCAGAAGCGCACCAGTAATGTATCAGCGCTATAAGTCTTGAGGCGTGTCCGCATATATGGCACATCTCGATGTATTCAACCGGGATGTGCGGTGCATATCACACACCCTCCTTGTATGCCGCACGAAGTGCAAAGATGTGCCAGAAAAAACAGGAGCAAGGACTGGCCACCCACAGGCCAGCTGCTGGAGTACAACCACGGCAGCTGCCAGCTGTGGGTGGCCACCCGAGCCCTGACGGCACCGTCCGGTGGTGTAGCACCCCCCATGCCCGATTACGGGCTGCAGTACAAAAAAGCAGTCCTGGTGGTCCAGTGGACAGAACTCCTTGCCCGATCACGGGCTATAATAGTAGTTTAACTCCCTGGTGGTCCAGTGGACCTAACTCCTTGCCTGATCATGGGCTGTAACAATAGTTTAACTCCCTGGTGGTCCAGTGGACCTAACTCCTTGCCCGATCGCGGGCTGTAATAATAGTTTAACTCCCTGGTGGTCCAGTGGACCTAACTCCTTGCCCGATCGTGGACTGTAATAAGAGTTTAACTCACTGGTGGTCCAGTGGACCTAACTCCTTGCATGATCATGGGCTGTAATAATAGTTTAAATCTCTGGTGGTCCAGTGGACCTAAGTCCTTGCCCGATCGCAGCCTGTAATAATAGTTTAACTCCCTGGTTGTCCTGTGGACATAATTCCTTGCCCGATCGCAGGCTGTAACAACTTTCTTAATTCTCCGGTGGTCAGTGGTACCCATACCCCCTCAACCCGCCCATTCATACCCGCCACCCGTTTCCCCGGTCAGCGGCGGGTGGCAGCTCCCCACCATAAGCCACCCGGCCACTGACTGACAGCTTACAGTACAGTTGTATGCCCTTTGGTCCAAGCGTGGGCCAATGGGCGATGCAGACTCATACTGTACTACACAGTCCCAATATGTGAATGGATCCATTCACATATTGGGACTATATAATACAATGCGATCTGCATGCCCGTGTGCCTTTATGGGCAAAAAACGCCCTTTAACTCGTCCGGTAACCGCTCTTTTAATGAAAATGCTACTACCCACCGTTGACTGAAGAGCGTACAAGGTGGCAGAATATGAGTGGGCAGGTTGGAGAAACTGAAGTACCACTGGACCACCGAGATGAACACTAATACAGCCCATGATGGACGCGAGTTGGAGTCCACTGGACCATTAGGGAGTTAGAATATTGTTATAGCCAGCGATCAGACATGGAGTTAGGTCCACTGGACCACCAGAGAGTTAAAATAATGTTACAGCCCACGATCAGGCAATGGGGCGCGTTGCCTGTGATGGGCAGGGGGTATCAGTCCCCGATGGCTGCAGCCTGGCAGGGCGCCAAGCGCAAGTTGCAGGGGATCAGCGCACCTGCATGCAAATGGGGCCATAATGACATGCAAATGGCTCCATTTGCATGTTCACCACTGAATATCGTGGTTGCTGCACCTAGCACAATGGCACTTGCGCTAGCGCATCCCCAGCTCCTTTCTGGCCACTTGCGCTGGCGCAGTGCCACTGCACCATGCGCACTGCAGGTGGCCACAGTGCCATATTCAACGGTGCGGAGCCATGGCGCAGCACCGTTGAATATCACCCAGACCACGCCCTGGCACATCCCAGTTGTGCTGCGCCCGGCTTGCGCCCCTGCCTGGCGCAGTTCTGAATATCTCACCCCTGGTGTAAAAAAACCTGGATTTGGTTTTCTTTGTATTTAGAATGAGGAGGTTGTTTGAGAACCATTCACAGATAACAGAGAAGTCAGTTTGGAGGCTGTGCTGGATATAGTCTGTGTTGCAGTGATGACTGCACCATCAGCATATAGGAGGCGTTTTGTGGAGTTGCAAGCATTCAGAAGTTTATTGACAAAGAGACTGAACAGTGGGAGCCAAGAATTGATCCTTGGGGGACCCCTACTGTCACAGATCTGTAGTCTGAGTGGGACGCTCTGCATTTTACTGCTTGGGTTCTATCTATAAGATATTTTTTTATCCAGTTAGTGGCTTTCACTGAGAGGCCTAGAATAGTTAATTTGTGTTAGAGCAGAGCATGACTGACAAGGTCGAATGCCTTGGTGAGGTCAATGAAGATAGAGCCAGCAAGCTCGCCTCTGTCCAGGGTACAGTAAGAAGACAGTCTGTGTATTCTAATAGGGCAGTCAAGGTACTGTGGTTCTTGCAGAAACCATGCTGTTCACATGATTGTAGGTCATATTGGCTCAAGTATTGGGTAAGCTGGTCGTTAACTATTTTTTCAAGTGTTTTAAAGAGGGGGACGAAATTGAAATGGGACAGTAGTTAGTCATTAGGTCTTGAGCATCCCCCTTGTGGAGAAGGGTAACATGCCATTTTCCAGATTTTAGGCACTTGCCCAGTTGAGAGCAACAAGGTAAAGACAAGTTGGAGGGGCCGAGTAACCTCACGAATGGCAAATTTCCGGAGTTTTATGTCGATCTTGTTGTGCCCTGTAAGAGTTGATATTTTTATGCGGGCAAGATATTTGTATGAATCTGACCAGGTTAATTGCCTAAGGTAGAACTGGGGGTGCAAACTGTTCATAGGGGTGATATGGGCTTCAGCAAGGTGACTGGGGGGTGCCAGAGTGTAGGCAAAGAGATCACTAAATGTGTTATTGAAGGTGTTTGCTCTATTCAAGTCACCCTTAATTAGGGACTCACCGATTAGGATGGAGCGAGGAAGAGGTTTATGAGAGTTTCCTAGAATGTCATTAATTCCATTCTAGAGGGATTTAGGCATGTTGAGGGAGGCATACTGCTTGTTTTTGTGATAGTTTTGGCTATTTTGACTTGAGTTTTAACCCTATCTCTAAGCTCTTTGTACTTTTGGAGGGGTTAACTGGGAACAAGCTCACAGTACTGTGACCAGACCCTGTCCCATTCTTATATTTGAGCAATGAGGTTTGGGGGTGAACCATGGTTGCGAGGTACCTTTTTGATGAGTGTTTTGTAAAGGGCAACCAGGTCGAAAATTCTGATGAAGCGCATGCTGAAGTAATACTTGTTAAAGTAATCAAATCAATGTTATTCAACCTGGTCCAGATCTGCCTCTGACCCAGTTCTGTACCAGCCTGGAAAATTTACCTAGTTTAGCAAACCAGAGTAAATCAGAACTTTTTGAAAACAAATCAAAGTGAGAATCAGAACCAAACTGACCCTTGTATCCCTAAAATAAACTAATAATAAACAGCGGCAGATGTCCCTTAGAAAATGCAGTGTTCAGACGAGTTCAGCCCTGATTTCATATTTATACAATGTATCTGAGAGTCAAACTATACAGAGAAATTATTTTGTTTAGGCACTGAAGCACTTTAAATGAAAATAAATATTTTTTTCAATATTCGGTGGAGCATCAGCACTTATTTCCCTTTAGGTTGGTTACAAAGGAGCTCTTAACCAATGGGAGAGCAGCTTGCACTATGCTTGATGAGATCACAGAGGCCTTTGTTGCACTTATAACATAGATGATAATGGATGGGCATCAGTTAATAACCATGCTCGAGGGATTTACTGATGCCATGGCAAACTCGAGAAGTGAATTCAGCATGGTTATTAACTGATGCCCATCCATTAGCTTTTATAGTGTATGGGTACCAGTTAAAGAAAATGTGTCCTTACTTTTCATTTTTTTAAATTTGTACCACTCTCCTTTAGGTCCAGCTCTCACCGCCACAGCCATTTGTCTCTGAGAGATGCGCATGTGTGAGATGCCCCGCAAAACCTTGCTTCTCCTGAATGGCCATGGCAGTGAAACATCTGGCGCTTCAAAAAAAAAAAGGGCACAGTAAGGACACAGTTGTCAAGGTAAGGTGCTGGACTAATGCCCCAGTGATTGGAGTGGAGCTGCAGCTCGAATCAGTTCCTTCACCAATGCGGCAGTTTCCCCCAGCCTCATGAACCCATTGGGACAGTTGCTGATGCTGTTATGGCATCATTGTGACGCAGCCAATAGGGGTTAACAACCTCTTGACATCACAACAATACCATAACAAGGATAGAAGTTCATCAAATTCCTTCCTTAATTACCCTCTCCCATACATTATATAGCTATGAAATAAAACAGTTAAATCTTCAAAAAAAACTAACTTGAAAGCAGCTGGGGGAACCGACCAGGGAGGCGCGGGTACTGGATGTGGTCCTGGCAGACAGTGACCAGATTAGGGGCCTGGAGGTAAGGGACCCGTTGGCGGGGAGTGACCATGCCATGGTCTGGTTCTGCCTGGACCTAGGAGGGCTAGAAAGCTGCACAAAGACGGAGGTAACTGACTTCAGGGGAACGGATTTTAAGGAAACGGGGAGGATCCTTAAGGAGCATTTGGATGGGATTGGGTCAGACATGGACGCTGATAGTAGGGGGGAAATCATCAGGAGAGGGGTACAAGATGCTACCAGCACCTGTGCAGGAGTAAGACGAAAATGCGGTAGGGCCCGAAAACCCTGCTGGTGGACCAGGGAGGTCCAGGAGGTGGTGCAGGGAAAGAAGACAGCCTATAGGCAATTCAAGTGCTCAAGGAGTGAAAGGGATCGAGAGGAGTATGAGCTGATTGCAGGAAGGGCCACTAGGGTGGTGGAGGGCGCTAAGGCAAGGAAGGAGCAGAACCTGGCCAGGGAAATCAGGGAGGGAACAAGGGTTCTTTATATACATTGGGAAAAAACGAAGGGTGAAGGGGCAGATTAGCAGGATTAAATCAGGGAGAGATGGGCACAAGACCGGGGAGCAGGCTGAGGTACTAAATGAGTACTTCACCTCAGTTTTCACCAAGGAAAATGGGGGTGCTGCATCACAGCATGGGAGGAGACAGAGATACTGAGAGGAGGGGGGACCCCTTACCCGATCGGGCGGGTCTGGGGAGAGGGAGGCATCACTGGCAGGAGGGGAGGGCTAAGCAGGGAGAAGAGGTACTGGAAGTGAAATCACAGCAGAGAGAGTATGGGAAGCCCTCAGCTCCCTTGGGCGCCAGGAGAAAGCACCAGGGCCAGATAAATTACATCCCAGAGTGCTGGAAGGAACTTGCAGATGTCCTGGTGAAACCCCTGGCGGAGCTTTTCACCATCTCTCTGAGGACAGCGTGGGTGCCCCAGGACTGGAAGGTGGCGCATATAGTGCCTATCCACAAGGGGGAGATCAAGGGAGGTGGCAGAGAACTACAGGCCTGTCAGCCTGACATCAGTGGTGGGCAAGGTGATGGAGGACATTGTCAAGGAGAGGCTAGGGGGGGGACCTGGAAAAGTCAGGGTGCCTGGACGATAGACAGCATGGATTCGTCTCAGGGAAATCGTGTCAGACAAACCTTATGGAGTTCTATGACTGGGTGATGAGTGCCTTGGACCTTGGCAGACCAGTGGACATCCTCTTTCTAGACTTCAGCAAGGCATTTGACTCTGTTCCTCACATGGGCCTGTTGGATAAGCTGGGAGAAATGGGGGTGGGGAACCAGATGATCAGATGGATAGGCAATTGGCTCCAGGACCGGACCCAGAGGGCTGTAGTTGGCGGGATAGTCTCATCCTCAAAGAGGGTCATTAGTGGGGTCCCACAGGGATCAGTCCTTGGGCCCCTCCTGTTCAACACCTACGTCTCTGACATAAGGACAGGAATCAGGAGTGAGATGAGTCTCTTTGCGGATGACTCAAAACTGGGGGCGGTGGTGGATGGGGAGGAGGGTGACCCTACAGGGGGACCTGGAGGCTCTGGAAAGATGGTCTAGAAAGTGGAAGCTGAGGTTCAATGCAGGGAAATGCAAGGTACTCCACCTGGGGAAAAGAAACCCGGCCAAGTGTACACCCTTGGGGAATGCTACAAGTCTCGATGGCTGAGAGGGACCTGGGGGTGGTGGTGGATGTCAAAATGAACAACTCGGAGACTTGTAGGAGGGCAGCAGCCAAGGCCAACAGGATGCTGGGATGCATTGCTGAGGGATCACCTCCAGAAGGAGAAGTGATGCTCCCTCTGTATAACTCTTGGTGAGGCCACACCTTGAGTACTGCGTGCAGTTTGGAGCCACACTTAAGAGGGACATTAAACTCCTGGAGGCGTCCAGAGGAGGGCAACCAAAATGATTTGGGGCTTGGGGACAGGACCTATGAGGAGAGGCTCGAAGAGCTAAATATGTACACATTGGAAGAGAGAAGGGACTGGGGGGACATGATAGAGGTCTTCAAGTACATGAAGAGGGTAAATAGGGGAGGAACAGTCAGGGTGCTTCGAAGGAAGGAGGAGGGGGCCACTAGAGGGCATGGGTGGAAGCTGGAGGGGTGAAGATTCAGGGGAGAAAGGAGGAGGTGCTACTTCACTGAGAGGGTGGTGGAGCCATGAAATGCACTGCCTAGGGGGCTGGTGGAGGCAGAGACTGTGGAGGGGTTCAAGAGGGGCTGGGACAGGTACAGGGGAAGGGTTCTGGAAGCAAAATCCAATGCAGCAAGAATATCCGGAACTGGGAAGGGAGAAGCCAGAGAAGGCGAGGAGGGCAGCAAGGTCAGCACCCAGGGTGGGGGCTGACCAATCGAGCAGACTCGAAAGACCATTAGGCCTATTCTGCTGGCATTTTAGTATGTTAGTATCTACAATTTAAAATACTTTATATAAATTTAACGCACAATGGTCTGACTCAGACCATGGCATTAATTATTACTTGTGACCGGGCAGGACTTTTGTAACTCACCCATGGCTCTGCCACTCATGAGTTATGGTCCTGCCCGTCACTCATGAAGACAAATGGCATATTCTGAGCCAGGACATTGCGTATCCTATATGTTCTCTATTATCTTCAGCCTTTTTTATTATGACTGTGTACAGTAACATAAAACAGAATCACACTGCCAGTTAGACTTCATTTACTTTGGCTGCTTGTTTACATCAGACATCACAGTCCTATGTGTATGGCACCATGGTCATTTCCATGGCAACAGACTGAGATGCCCCAAGCTGCAGACTGTGACTGTGCGCAAGCTGCCAGGGCAGAGGAAAGCTAGTGGACAGTGATCCTGTGTTTATCTTAGAGACTGTTTCAGGTTTCCAGAAAAGAACATTTAAAGTTTGAATGAGTGCAACTTGGTGATATACTGGGAGGCAGTATAGCATGGTGGTTAACAGCACTGAGCTGTAAACCTAGAGAACTGAGTTTGAATCCCACAGCCCCCACTTGCATGCTGTGTGATCTTGAGCAAGTCATTTAACTTCCCTGTGCTCTCAGGACACACCTGGAAACAAGCCTTAGCTTAGTGTGCTTTTCCTGGCCAAAACATGTAAAAGAAAAATAAACATATCTGCAAAAATGTGAATTTCAGAAATTCGTACATTTTATTTTTGAATACAAGCAGCCTTATGGGTTCAATAGGTTGAACTCTCACCTAGGGTAGGAAGATTGGAAAGTTGTGGAAAGTTGTGGGCTCTCGTACCATATAAGAAACTTGAGCTACTGACAGCAGTGCAGCATTAGGGGGCATTGCACCATTGGAGGCGCCATCCTTCAGATGAGACATTAAACCCAGGTCTCTTTGGTACATCTCTGGTGGATATCCCAATGGAAGTTCAAGATCCCATGGCATTTATCATGAGTAGAGGATTTTCCCTTCTGTCCTGGACAGCAATCTTCCCAGAAACAGGCCTGGCTCATGTAAGCTACCCCACAGGATGCACCTGGAAACCAGCTGTTATAGTGGGCCTAGGAGGCAGTATAGCACAGTGGTTTAGGGCTGTGAGCTGCAAACATGGAGACTGAGGTTTGAATCCCACAGTTCCCACTTGCATACTGTGTGACCATGAGCAATTCACTTAACTTTCTTGTGTTCCTAGGTCGCACCTGGAAACAAGCTTCGGCTTAGTGTGCCTTTCCTGGTTAAACACTCCCCCTCCCCCCCTCGTGGACCTCCCCAGGTCGCACCGAGAGATGAGCAACTTGTTGTTTGGTGTGCTTTCCTGGTGAAATATTTCAATAAATAAAAAAAATAAAGTATATATTTATATACACACAGTTATTTACTGCACTCATGGTAATTTGTAGAACCTGCATTTTTTAAATGAAATTCACATAGTAAAACAATTTATTTAGTCTGTGTCTGTTTGTGTATTAAGAGTAATGCTTTGATAGTGTGGTTTTCCCCCATGGTGCTTTCTGCAATATAAAAGCAATAATTGCATTGTGAGCTGTGTTAAAGGGGGAATAACTGTACCGGAATGCCTGTGGCCTCAGAGCTTATTCGCATCCCAGTACAGTTATTCCAATGTAAACCCAGCTCACTATATCATTATTGCTTAATTAAACTGAAAATGGTTCATATCAGCCAATCAGAACTCAGAGCTGTGGTCTGATTATTAAGTGATAACCGGACAGTAGACTCAGTAATGGGATTATAGATCGAAGAACAGCTCCCAAGCAATCGGAGCACTCCTTTCCTCTGTGGGTGAGACAGTCTTTCACTGTAAAGACTGTCTCATATGGGGGGCGTGGCTAGCTCTATAACATGGTGGATGCAGGTTAGCTGAGCTCCCTAAGGCACTACAGTTTTGTTGGTATTTGAGTGACCCCCGCTGCCGGTTCGACCGTTAAATTTGGTGTGTAACATTAGTAAAACAGATGGCGTCTGCGGGAAAGAAAGATAAACAATCGCAACTTAAATTTGGAACTGGGGAAAAGCCGAATTGCTCAGGGCAGAGGCCTGGTCCAGAAGACACGAGGTTGAGGCCTGCTAACGATGGAGGAGATATGTCCGATCTACAAAGATCGTTTGCAGCTGTCCCTGAAACTCTGATACAGATTCAACACGACATGAAGGCAGGTTTTGCTAATATTGCTGCTCAGATTACTCACATGCAGTCCGTAGTCACCGGACTGTCGGAAACAACTGCCACTCATGCCGATCAAATTGCCCAACTGGAACAACGAGTGGGCACCCTGGAAGACTCTCTCACTGTGTCTGCTAGAGATAAGACCTCCCTGCAAAATACTGTGCGAGAGCTTATGGCTCAAGTAGACGACCAGGAGACTCACTTGAGGAGGTCGAATATATGGATTGTGGGACTGGTTGAGGGTCTTGAGGGGGATGAGCCAGAATTATTCTTTCTTAAATGATTGGTGGAGCACTTAGATTTATCCCCTAATCTGGCACAATGTGAAACAGAGCGGGCACACAGAGTGGGGCCTCCTCCCAAAGCGGGTGACAGGCCCAGGCACTGCCTGATAAAGTATTTAAGGTTCACGGAGAAAGAGGCAATATTTAAGCAAGCCAGAGTACAGGGCCCGACTGAAGTGCAGAATGGCAAGGTCATGATTTTTCAAGATTACAGCAGGGAGCTTCAACTTAAGAGACAACGCTTTGCTGAGGAATAAATCTAAATTGTTTCAACTTGGGTGGAAATTTACCTTTCTGTATCCAGCAAAGCCTTGCATCAACCATCCTGGGAGCGCCCCTAGAGTGTTTTCATGTCCTTAGGAGGCTGCACGATGGGTGGAGGAGGAGATGAAGAGGCGTAGGAGAGAGGCTCCGGCTGAAATGGCCAGCTCAGATAAATGAGGCCCTGGCTTTGTTTTTTCTGAAGTGCTTCAATATGTCGCCGGGAATGGGCAGCCTAGACTTGGGATCTAAAATGCTGATGGTCTGTCTCCATACATCGGCGCAGCTACACCGCAAGGTACTGGATATTGTTATTTCTTCTCTGTTATTATTTGTATTTCTGCAGAGGTAGCAATATGCGCCCACCTAAGCTTACCGGGATCCTTGTTTCTTAAATGCCCCGACCTGGTCTAGGGGACAGGGTATCAGTGGGGGTTCGGAGGTTTTGTTTTGCCGAATGAAGTTTGAATGAAGCTCACTTGTGAAATGAATCCAATTGTGTATTTGGACTGATGGGGATGTTCTGTTCACTGTCCTAATGACTCTGTTTAAATCATGAAATTGTTTCCTATTCCCCACCTCTCTTTTAATCTTAATGTTCCTTATGGTTTCCCTTGCTATAATTGGTTGCTGTTGGAATATAGGAGGAACTAATCAGTTTGCTTAATAATCGACTTGGGGGAAGGGAGTTCCAATGTGGTTTAGCTCACTCCTTTCTTAATTATTCCTTCAGGAGAACCGAAATTGAGATTGCTGTTAAGCTGGCTTTTATGCCTTATTATGGGGGTTTCACTTTATTTGATCTGTGTGTGCGTGCCTTTAAATATGAACATCTACTGTACTTTAGTTTTAAAGTCTGCTAATTGTTTGTAAGGGATTCTAAGATGGATTTTACTTCCATCTGGGGGGGGTGCGCTTCTGGTTCTGGGTTTACTGGGTGGGGTGGGGACTGAGGATCCTGGTCGGGTTCCATTTTTTTGCTGTACAGGAGTCAGACCTGTCCTTAGCTTCCACTGGTCTAATGTTGTTTTCTGGGTGGTTCATTATCTATGGAAGGGTATTCTGGGGGTAAGATTTAGGGGGGTTGGTTTATTTGGGGGGAGAGATGGTAGAGTTTCGCTGGGCTCTAAACTTGTGTTGTCCCAGACTCCAGCTTCTTCCTCAACTCTACAGGTTAGGGGTTTGTTATCAGTTATATTATGAAAAATGGTTGGGTACCATGGTCGGGCTGCAACTTAGTATATGCCTTTGTAAGCGATGTGGGTCGTTTTTCAGTTCAATGTGGGAATATGGCTGATGCTATTAGAATTACCTCTTTAAACATCAATGATCTGAAATCAGTGATCAAAAGGAGGAGATTGCAGACAGAAGTCAAAAGATCTAAATGGCAAGTGGTGATGCTCCAGGAGACCCATATGTCTTCGGGGGAGGCAGTGAAAACCGCTGGGGCTCTTGGTGGGACTTGGGTATCCTCGACATTTTCAACTAAATCCAGAGGGGCAGCACTCTGGCTCCCCAGGGGGGGTGAGGGTTAATGTAATTGAGCAGATCACTGACCTTTATGGGAGATTGGCCCTGGCCCAAGTGTTCCTCCCTTCGGTTGGTGTGATATCCATGGGGTCTATTTATGCTCCAAATATTGAACAACCTGAATTCTTCCAACAATTGGCCTTGGAAATGTCAAAATGGCCAGGGCCATGGATCTTAGGTGAGGACTTCAGTTGTGTCCTTGATGGGGTAATGGATAGATCTAGCACGACACCTTGTGCCCCTTCTAAAAATGCCCTTGCATTGGCAGCATTGGAGAAGGACTTGGGCCTGGTAGACGTTTGGCGGCATATTTACCCAACTGGAAGAGACTACAGTTTCTTCTCACATGCTCACAAATCATATGTCCGGCTGGATAGAATGTTGCTGTCCCACTGTCTGATCACGGCCTCAAAATCAGCAGTCTACTCCACAATGCTTTTATCTGATCTTGCACCCCCTCACGGTGGATCTGGCCATGGGAGAGTCAATTCCTGTGGTTCGGCAATGGAAGTTAGATCTCCTATTGCTCAAAGATAATGGTTACTGGTCTGGTGTATCTGATATGATTAGGGAATTTCTAATCTTTAACAAAAGTGGAGATACAACACATGAAGTAAGGTGGGAAGCACTGACAGTGTCCATCAGGGGTTATTCCATTGCGTATGCGATCCATAAAGCAAGGGGCTCACATCGTGACCTACAAATGCTTAGGACCAAAATTGAGGCCTGTGAGATAGCGCATAAAAATAGACCCATGGCTGCTGTGTATGGTGTCTTGCAAAAATTAAAGTGGCAGTACAATACCCTGAGCATTGCCAACTTGGAGAGGGCTATTCTGCTATCCCATGCTGGTGCCTATTTTGATGGTGATAGGGGTGGTAAGTACCTAACATGGCAGCTTCACTGACATGAGGGAGATAGGTTGGTGGAATTCATTTGGGAGGAGGGGGTGTGGTTAGAGGAGATACCCCTGGGATTGGCCAGGCATTTGGGGCATTCTACAAATCGCTATACACATCACAGGGTCATCCAAACCAAGAGGATCTTGACAGGTTCTTTGCTTGACCCCCATTACCTAAGCTATCTGACACCCAGATGAATGAGTTGGATAGACCTCTACTAGTGGGCGAAATTTCAGGTGCGATTGAAGGACTTCGGGGGGGTTGGGCTCCTGGACCGGACAGGCTCCCTATTTTTTTTTTAAATCCTTTCAGAACCTTCTCCTCGAAACTCTGCACAATATGTTAGTAGAATGCCTGATGAAAGGAGTGTTGCCCCCCTGTATGCAGTCAGCTATCATTACGGTTCTCCCCCAGCCTGGCAAGGACCTCTCCTATTGTGCCTCGTATAGGCCAATATCTCTGCTTACAGCAGATTATAAAATTCTTGCCAAGGCCATGGCAATGAGGTTGGAGATTTTGCTTCATCGTCTCATCCACAAGGATCAGGCTGGTTTCATCAAGGGTTGGCAGGGGAAACATAACATCAGACGTACCCTGAATGTTATACATCGGTGGAGAACAAGGGCTGGCTCCCATGGTGTCGTGATCCTTTCCATTGACGCTGAAAAGGCCTTTGACTGCATGGAGTGGGGGTATCTTTTTGACACTCTTCAGAGGTTTGGGCTTGGCCCTGGCTTCTATTCGTGGATACACATGTTGTACCAACACCCTACTGCTCAGATCGCGGTCGATGGGTCCATGTCACCGAGTTTTGAATTGGGGCGTGGTACGAGGCAAGGTTGCCCCCTCTCACCTCTCCTTTATGTGTTATCGTTGGAACCCCTGGCTGAATAATAACATACATAGATTCCGGGGGGTGGCGTTCAGCACAAACTGGCATTGTATGATGACGATCTGCTGCTCTATCTGCAATCTCCCACCAATGATTTACCTGAAGTGTTCAAGGTCATGAGTGAATACGGAGACCTGTCCGGCCACAAAGTTAACTGGACCAAAAGCGAACTACTTCCCATAGGGGCTGGAGATAGGGCCGGTTTAATTGCCAGTCTTGGAGGCCCGCAAATGGTGGTGAAATTGAGATACTTGGGAGTTCTTCTTTCTTTGCGCACTCACACGCTCTATGCTCTAAATTTAAAACCCCTCATGCATAATATATTGGGGGATTGTGACAGATGGGGTGGGTTTCCCCTTTCATTAATTAGTACAGTGGGAGTGGTGAAAATGATGATCCTCCCCAGGTGCCTGTACATGTATCAGGTTCTCCCTATCTCCCTCCCCTTCTCGCATTTTAAACAACTTAATGCAATCATTCATAAATTTTTGTGGAGGGGCAAGCCTACGCGTATCAAAAGATCTATCTTAGTTATGCCGCTTGCCTGTGGGGGTCTGGGTCTTCCAAATTTTTATTGGTACTATATAGCTGCTCAGCTGACCTACATTGTTGGTAATGACGGCTCAGACCCTCCTCTATGGCTGTGCCTCAAGGAGGACCTACTTCAGGACCCTCTACGTGAAGGTCTATTGGTGGGGACCTTGTGGCCAAGTTCCAATAAGGTGCAAATAGCTAACCCATTTACAGCAACTACTCTTCGGTGCTGGAGCAAAGCCCATGAACTTTGAGGGCATAAGTTTGCCCCCTCCCCAAATACAGATTAGGTCACTGCAATGCAGCCGAAAGGCCCGTGCTTGGCTTCCCTGATTCAGAGACTTTTGGTATGGCGAAAGAAAGGGTTGAGGTTGGTGAGACAGCTCTACATGGAAGGATTGCTCTTAACTTTTCCGTATATATGTAATCAGTGGGGCATCACTGCAGCTGATTTTTTTGTGTATATTAAGGTTGGAAGCAATCTGGGCAACAGACTAGGTCCTGAATATGAGTGGGGTACACCATCGCCAATTGAGGAAGAGATCTTCTTTCCCCAACCGCTGGCCAAACCTTTAACCATACTCTACAAAATCCTATTGGGAAACAATGGGCATAATGTGGAGAAGACGTGGATGGATTGGCAGGCTGATTTAAATTTGAACAACGGGGGGAGGAATCAGGATGAGCGCCATCCGACAATTTAACACATGCTCCAGAAGCAACAAGCTAAGACAAATCCAATTTAATTTTATGTATCGAACGTATGTGACCCCAACTCGACTCCATGCTATGGATCCAAATAAACCAGATACCTGCCCCAAATGTATGGGTCATTCTGGTGATTTTATACATACAGCTCTGACCTGCCCAAAGAACATCCCATTCTGGTTTGAAATACACCGAATCACGGAGAAAGTGCTGAATTGTGCTCTCCCATGCACTCCTTTGGAATTCCTGCTAGGGACTGACCCTCACCATCCTAGGGGCGGACTGGCAGAGATACTTTGGTCATTGGCATTGATTAATGCTCGGAAAACAATTGCCCAATGCTGGCTCGCCACTTCCCCTCCCACTATACAGCAGTGGAGTAACAATTTATGCCTCTGCATGAAGCTGGAAAGGGTGCAATTGAATGCTATGGGTATGGGGGATAGATTCAGTTCAGTGTGGGATCCGATTCAATTGGCTATTGAGGATGGTCGATTCCCTACTTAAGTGCATATATTTAACTTTCTGATGACACAGGGACTGATCTGTTTTGGCCATTACCGGTGACCAAGAAGAATGTAGAAGGGTTAGTAGTGTGGCCCACGCTATTGGCTGGTTAATGTGTGGGTTTGTGACTATAACTATTCCTGCAATTCCTTGGGTTTTGGAGTCATTATCCCTACTGTTTATTGAAGTTACACTGAATCCATACCTGTGGTATTGATTGAAACTGTATTCCTTGATGTCTTGAGGTACCAAGTAATGTAAATGGACTTGCTTATATTCCAAATGTAATGCTTTTAATCTTCCTGTACCTTGGTTTTACCCAACAACCAATAAAATATTTTGAAAAAAAAAAGACTGTATCGTATGCAGCTGCCCTGGTAATGTGTATGTTCTGGTAAGATTTAAAAAAAAAACATTAATATATTATCGATGGAACCTGATCAATAATGTATCAATACCACCGCATAGACCACTCTTACAGGTGTAAAAGTGGACTCACTTACATCCTTAGGGTATCCGAACCACTCACCTTCGATTGGCAGTTCTCATACCCTAAGAATGCACATGGGAACAGGCTTACAACTGTGAGAGTGATCTCCACGGCAGTAATAGCGTACACTGTATGCTAATCTCAGTGTTCTGATTGGTTAAAACTACAACTAGAACACGTCTGTGAGAAACTGGCAGATAGTTTTGGTTTCTCACAGATGCAGCGTAGTAAAGGACATTTTAATCAGTTATACAATTTTAAACACACTTTTTCAGTAATATAGCAATAACAGTCATAGTGCTCGGGGGGGAGGGTCCCCAGTAATAACCGTAGCAGGGGGTTAATAAGCACCTCTGGTGATTACCTCGTGAACTCCAACCACTGTGCTGTTACTACTATAATAAAGTGCACCTTGTCATGCTTTATTGCTTAACTATTTGTTCTGTAGTCACTGATGATCATTCTATAGGCACTGACTTTACTTTCAAAATCTGTATGTATCTGATTGTTCTCTTATTACAGTGTAGGACTGACTACATTTGTTCTCTTATTACAGTGTAGAATTGACAGCGTGAAGAAGGCCTACACGTTTTCTATCTAGCATCAGTTATGATGGCAGAAGCAATCAAACCAAACAAATCCACATTTGGAGCCTGCTTCCAGAGCTTGAACATGAGTGTGCCAAACCAGAGGATCACCTCACCCTGGTTTTCGACCACCTTCGCCATAATTGGACTCTTCTCCAATCTCATTGCCTTCTGTGTTCTCGTTAGTGCCTTCCGGAAGACTCACAGCCAGTCCAGGTCTTCTTTTCTCATTTTCCTGTGCGGCTTGGTGGTGACAGATTTTACGGGACTGCTGGTCACCGCCTCAGTGGTCTGCACTTACCACTTCACAAAATTTGACTGGGCAAAACTGGACCCAAGCTGCCATCTCTGCAACTTCTTTGGACTGTCCATGGTTTTCTATGGTTTGTGCCCTCTGCTTCTTGGGGCTGCCATGGCAGTGGAGCGGTTCATTGGGATTAACAAGCCTTTCTCCAGATCAGTAAGCATGTCCAAGCGTCGTGCGTGGTCCACTGTTTTGATGGTCTGGATATTTGCCTTCTGTTTGGGACTTCTGCCCATTTTTGGACTCGGAAACTATACTTTGCAGTACCCCAAGTCCTTTTGCTTCTTGTCCTTGACATATGACCCTAAGAATATCGCCTTTGGCATGATCTTTTCGTTAGTGGGAATACTGTCTGTTGCACTCTCCTTTGTACTGAATACTATTAGTGTAGTGACACTGTGTAAGGTGTGCTGGGATCGGGATTCTATCCAGAGGAGGAGGGACAGTGAAGTGGAAATGATGGTGCAACTGGTAGGCATCATGTTGATTGCTAGTGCCTGCTGGCTGCCATTGCTGGTAAGTATGGGCCTCTCCACCTTTGATTTTATTCCTTTCTTTCCTTCCTTCCTTCCTCCTCTTCTTTCTCTCTTTCTCAATCCCTTTTTTCTCTTCTGTCTTTACCTTTTATTTTTTTCTTTCCTTACTATTTCTACCTTGTGTCTCCCCCATTTGACAACTTGCCAATTAGTTGCACCCTAGAACATAACAGAAAATACTCAGACGGCATTTGGCCCAGGGACCAAGTCCTGAAGGTGGGAGGGATAATGAACCATTTATTTTTTTATTGTGTTTTCCCTACTTGCTCTCTTGCCATCAACTGTCTGGATAGTCCACCCAACCCAGTCAGCCACTATCTGTGGGAGTTCCCCCTGTTCTCCCACAACTTACTGTTCGTGGCAGGGTTGGTGGGGCTGGGGGTGCCCTTGCTCCTCTGAGGCAGGATCTAGTCAGGGAGCCCACTCAGTGGTTCCAGGCCTGTGGGGAGCCTTTCCTCATCCTGCTCAGTGAGAAATTTTTCTGCTTCAATTTTCTTCCCCTGGGATGCCTGATGTGCAATGAAGCAGAGCATCCATCAGCATCCCACACCCTCCTGGTCCTCCCAAACTAACTTGACATCTAGCTTCCACTAGGTGTCAGGCACATTGCAAGATATGTGACCCACTGACCCCATGACAGAAGAGAAGTCTCCCGGACTACTGATCCCTTCATCCCCAGCCAACCCTGATGACTCAAGTTCACTCCCAAACCTTGGTCGTTGGCATAGTAAGTGGTGGCTTTACTGCTGTGGTACTGGACCAGCCATTCTAATAAACCTTTTCTAGTGGCTATTGCACACAGGAACCAGGAGATCCAGGTTCGAACACCACCAGAGTCACATATCCCCTGTGTTACCCTAAGCAAGCCATGTAACCTCCCTGTGCTTTGGTCCACTTGGCTGTTGACTTGACCTCAGGGCTCAGTACTGATACCAATCCTCATTAGTGTCTTCATAAGTAACATGGCAGGAGAACTGGAAGAGAAGATTTGTTCCTTGCAGATGATACCAAAATCTGTAATAGGATGGACACTCAGGAGGGGGTTGAGAGAATACGCAGGGATCTAGAGAAACTCAAGGAATGCCCACAGTATGGCAGTTGATGTTCAGTGCCAAAAAGTGCAAACTCATGCAGTTGGGGCATAAGAACCCAGGAGCAGAGTATAGGATGGGAAGGGGGGAGCACTGAAAGTCAATAAGCAGGAAAGGGACCTTGTGGTTATAATATCTGATGACCTCAAAGTCACAAGGCTGTGTCAGTGAATAGGGCCAGTGCAGTACTGGGATGCATTGGGAGTGGTGTCTCCAGCAGGAGGAGGGATGTGGTGTTGCAGCTGTATCACTCACTGGTGATGATCCCCCTCCAAAGTACTGTGTCCAGTTACAAAGGCAGCACTTCAGAAAAGACAGAGGCAGGGTGGAGGCAGTCCAGAGAAGGGTAACTAATAGAGCTGTGTGGAATGAGAATATTCAGATTTTGTGAAATATTATGGAATTTCATCAAAATTTTACTGAATGTTTAAAATTTATTAATGTTGTCATAACTCAGCTGTCTATTGAGCTAAAGCTCTGACATTTGTAATACTTAATGTCTGGAGGGAATGTTGATGTGACAAACGTCATGAAATTAGGTTGGATTGTCTCAAAAATACACGTGCTCAAAGTCTGTCATTTTATCTTTTGTAGGAAAATTCATTAAACATTTTTCTGCATATATCTCAGCCATCTATTGTGCCAGAAATCTTACATTTGTTATAAGTACTTGATGATAGATGCTCGTACAATGTGCCAGCTTTCATGACATTAGGATGGATGGTCTCAAAATTACAGGTGCTCAAAAATCTGTCATTTTATTTTGTGGGAAATGTTATGAGAATTTGTTTCTGCATATACCTCTGTCATCTATTGGACCAGACGTCTTAAATGTGACGTGATTATTTGAGGGTAGATATTCCAACAACGTGCCACATTTCATGACATTAGGATGCATCGTCTCAAACCTATATGTGTTTACAATCTATCATTTTATTTTTTGTGAGACATTTCATGAAAACAAATGTATCTGCATATAACTCAGGCACTCTGGAGCCAAACATGTGTGTACTAGCATTAATAACCTTTTTGTAATGGTTATAGAACCTTCTAAATATGGAGAGAATTAGATTAGTGAGTTTTAAGTTACAGGGGTTCAAAGGTTTACTCTATAAATATTTGCAAACTTTTGTGAAAACTCTCAAAAATGCGGATGTTTGTAATGTCTCTGTTATTGCAGGCATAGACTTAACAATTTACATGCATATCTGATATATATGCTTGTGTCTAACACAACTGGACAAATTGGTTTAGCAGTTTTAAATTTACAGTGGGGAAACAAATATGGTAACATTTTCTCAAATATTTATGGTAGCATATAGAAGAAGCATCCAGAATTCTTTTTGTGGAATTTAACATTCACAAGGCACATATCATTATTTCATTTGATGAGCTGGGCTGAGCGTTTTGCAGTCCTGCTGTTCCTCTCTGGGTGACTATTTTGCCCCCCCCCCTTAGCATAGCCAGATTGACTCAGTAGAACTACTGAGCCCACTGACATCCTCTTTGTTCTTTACAGTGACAAAATCCCTTAAAGCAAGAATCATCTACTCCTTTTCCTATGGACCTATCCTAGTGAAATAGCTAGAATTCTTCCTTCCTTGTGCCCCATACATTGTGTTCCCCCACTACATCTTTTTGAGTACGTCTAAGTCCCAGACTTGCACATATGTCAGGCTCCCTGTATGATCAATTTTTTAATGGTCAGCCTTATATAGCCTGCATTCAGTTTGGAATTGTTGACACTCTGTGCTTCCCTGCTTCAACTGGGGAGGGGGCTTCGTTGGTGTACTACCCAGCTCAGTTGTCAATTTCTTGGGGAAACTATGCATCCAACTCCTGCAGCTGGTGACCCCTGCACTATCTGCCTCTCATGCCCCTATTCTTTAAAGTGAACCCCCCTGATAAGGCTGCGTAAAATTTATAAATTCCAATTGTGTTCAATTTTCATAAAATTCAACCGTTTTCCCCAAAACTCATAGAATTTGACATTAAGTACATATGTTATTTTGCAATCAATTAATAAAATTGACACATAGTCCCCTTTTAAGGTCTAAGAACCTGGCAAATTTAATGGCATTGCATTCTCTGATTTTAAAGTTTCAGGGGTTTATAAATTAGCATTCTTGCAAAATTTAAACATTTTCTGAATGTTTGACTACTTTTAATTCAGCCCCATTTGATGCTATAAGTATGAACTATATCAGTAATGACCATGTGGTATAGTAGCTTAAATGTTTCAAATCTGGTTACATTTGGATATGTTGTTTTAAAACTAGAGGGACATAGTTGAGATTAAAAATATGGCAACATGTTCAGCAGGCTATAACTCAGTCCCATTTAAAGCTAGAAATCTGAAACTATGTACATATATAAATGTTGGGATAACATGTATACGTGTAAAATGTTATAACATGTCAACAAATACTATCAAAATTATACTAAAATAACAAAATCTAAATCTTGGCAAAATGTTTGGCTACCAAAAATTCACCCTCTTTGAGGCCTGAGACTTAAACAGGATGCACATGCTCATGTTGTATATTTCTCTAAATCCTGAAACTGTGGAAAAATTTGGATAAGAAATGTTAAAATTAAATCACAATAACTGAAAATAAAAGTTTATTAAATGTTTGGACATCCATATCTCCATCTCCTATTACTCTGTGATTCTGACACTATCTGTCCGCATACCAACTTAGGTGTCAGTTGGATGTATACTATTAAAATTAGAGCAAAATAACTGAAATTAAAAATTTGGTAAAATTCCACAGAATTTTCATGCAATTGTGGAAAAATTCCATAGAATCAGAACGGTCATTCTGCAGCCATGCCATGGGCAGAATTTTATATTCTGCACAGTTCTAGTAACTATGATGGCACAGGGGTTGCATCAAAATCCTAAAGACGAGAAACTATGGGATCATGTCTGAGTACCTCAAAACTGTAGGGCAATGTGACAAGCCAGTGGGCAGGGCTAGTGGAATGCTTGGGTGCATAAGTAGAGATTTCACAAGCAGAAAGAGGGAGGTGATAGTACCTCTTTATAGATAATTGGTGAGACCACACCTGGAATATTGCGTACAGTTCTGGAGGCCACATCTCAGAAAAGACAGGGTAGAAACAGTCCAGAGGAGGGCAACTAAAATGGTACAAGAGTTACATGAGAAATTGTACGAGGAGAGACTGAAGGACCTCAACTTGTACATCCTGGAGGAGAGGAGGGAGACAGGGGATATGACAGAGACCGACAAGTAACTCATGGGAGTGAACAGGGTGCAGGTGGTGAAGTGCAACAGAACTCGAGGGCAAGCAACAAAGCTAGAAGGGGCACATTTAAGAGGGATGCAAGGAAATACTACTTTACTGAAAGAGTGGTGGATGCCTGTCACAGCCTGTCACAAGAGATAGAAGGGGATAAAACTGGGGGGGGGGTTCAAACATGCATGGATAGACATAGGAGAATACAATTAAAAAAAATAGGGAAGGGTAACCAGAGACCAGGTAGGGTCTGCTGGGATAGTTATGTACTTTGAATAGCAAAGGCTGCAGCTTGTAATTTGATGCCAGACACAGCCTCAGGTGGTGGAAATTGTCTTCACTAGTCAGGGAGACCTTACATCATAGCCAATTGTTTTGGGTGGAAGTAGCCTTACGTTTGTTACAATTCTTAAGATTCTCAGTGCAGGAAGAGTTTAAAGTACAGCTGACTTATTTTGGGGCTGACTGCTTTCAGAGCACAAACTACCAGGCTGTTTTGGGGCTGGGGAGGTTTACTTGTGTCTGACTGATGTCTGGATTTTCTCTGTTCGATTAGCAGGTATTTTCTCTGTCAAATTGTTGTGTAGGGCATCTTGCTGACAGGAAGGCACTCATCGCAGCGTGGGTCAGAGCTTTTAGCTGATTGTTTTGTGAGGGCACTGTTTAGGCCCAACCCTTCCCACCCTCACCCCACCCACCCCTGGAAATAGTTCCTTTATACCTGGGGTTCTGACATCATTTTCTCAAGAGTGCAAGGTGCATATCACTGTCATATCCTCTCTAGCACACTGCACTGACAATATAAGCATACACATTGTATAATATATATATTTCTATAAAACACACCAATCACACACACAAACACACACACACAAAAAAAGTAGATAAACATGTGGGGAGTAGTGCAATGTAATGGACTTTAGACCTGGTTCTCTCAAATGGAGATGAAGAGAGGAGCACAGATGTAGAAGTGGGTAGCAGTCTTCCGGGAGTCTTTCTGGAGGCTGAGATGCTGCCCTATTTGCAGACAACTCTCTGCCCTGAGGGAGGAAGTTGCCTGTCTTCAGGCCACACTGGACAGTAGTAAGGGAACCTTCCCCCAGGCCATGCTGGATGGTAGGAAGGGAACCTCCCCCATCCAGGGAGCACCAGAGCCACCACCACTACCTCAGAGGTTGCGAAGAAAGCACAGCAGTTGGACCACAGTGGGCTCAGGGAGGGTGAGGATGGTGGAACAGAGGCACACCCAGTCAGTTGTTCCACTCCACAATCCATACACCATTCTAGGGGAGCATAACTCCCCTATGGATGCACCCGCAGAGGAGACTAAGGAGGCTGAGGACAACTGTCACAAGGGAGGCCCACAGGAAGGAGGCAGAGGATACCACAGGGAAAGGAAGCAGCTACTGGTGGGGGACTCAGTTATTAGGGGGATAGAACTGGGGGGAGCAGGGAAGACTGAAGTAAGGTGCCTGCCTGGTGCCATGGCTTGGAGGGACAGGAAGCGCATCCTCAGGATCGCAAGAACAGCTGCACAGGAGTCTGAGCTGGACGTCATTGTCCACCTAGGGACACATGACTTGGCTCATCATGAGATTAGAGCAGTGCAGAAGGACTTTGTAGAATTGGGGAGGGGCCTAAGACAAGTAGCACACACAGTATCCTTCTCAGAGGTGCTGCCTGTCAATGGCATGAGTAAGGCGAGGGTACTTTGCACCATGCAGTTTAATGAATGGTTGAATAAATGGTGTGGAGCACTGGAGTTTGGCTTCATTGGGGACTGGGGTTCCACCTGGAGGGACACCAGCCTATACTGGCAGGATGGTCTGCATCTGTCCAGGAAGGGAACAAGTCTTTTGAGCAATCGGTTTAAATGCTTCATTGGCAAGCTTTTAAACTAGTCAAGGGGGGAGGCACTGATAAGCAGCAGGAAAATCCCAGCCTCTCCCTACAAAACAGGGTACTAAATGAGAAAAAGACCGAGGTAGAAAGGTCAGTGGGGATGCTGCAACAGAAGGTAAAGCCATCAAGAAATGGAGAGCAATGAGTACCAATGCCCGTAGTCTAAGTAACAAGCTTCCTGAATTAGTGGCCTTGATGGAGGAGGAACATCTGGATATCATGGCAGTCACAGAAACATGGTACACTCAAAACCATGACTGGGATGTAAACATACCAGGATACACTATCTACAGGAGGGACAGGGAGGGTAAAAGAGGAGGAGGAGTAGCTCTTTACATAAGGGAAGGAATCAAAGCAACAAAACAAAAGGGAAAACAGGGAGGAGAAGAAGCACTGTGGGTAAATTTGGAGACCGGCAATGGCACCACAATCTGCACAGGGGTTGTATACAGACCCCCTTCTCAAGGAGAGGAAATGGACAAGGAAATGATAGAAAGTATACTTAGAATGGCAGAAAAAGGGGAGATATTGCTGATGGGTGATCTGAATATGCCAGATGTTAACTGGAGTGCAGTTGCAGCAGCCACTTCGGATAGTGGGGTTATTCTAGATGCCCTACAGGGGGCATGCCTTAGACAACTAGTATTGGAGCCCACTCGAGAGGAGCAATCTTAGACCTGGTTCTCTCAAATGGAGACGAAGAGGATCACAGATGTAGAAGTGGGTAGCCATCTGGGAACTGCGACCATCGAACAGTATGGTTCACAATAAACACAGCAAAAGTCAAGCCATACAAAGGCAAAAGTACTGGACTGGAAGAGCTGACTTTTCCAAAATGGGTGAGTGCCTAAGGAATGCACTAGCAAATGGGCAGGAAGGAGGGTGGAAAACAATGGGGAATAATAAAACTGCCATCACAGAGGTAACAAGCCTTGTGTGAAACAAATAAACAAAATGAAACGATGTAAGAAACCACTATGGTTCTCAAAGGAAGTGGCAGTGAAGGTTCAAGAGAAAAGAAAGCATTCAGGAAGTACAAGGAATCACAGAAGGAGCAGGACAGAGAACTGTATCAGTTAAAGCAAAGGAAGCTGGGAAGGCAGTCAGAACAGCAAAGGCCCAAACCGAGGAAAAGATAGCCAACTCAGTTAGAAGGGATAAAACCTTTAATAGGTACATCAGGGAGCGAAGGAAGACCAAGGGAGGGATAGTGAGGCTTAATAAAGGGGAGGAGCGTGGGCAGAGGGTGACTATGAAAAGGCAGAGATATTAAACAAATATTTTTGCTCAGTATTTACAAAGGAAGAGGGAGAGGTACCTAAAACAAACAATAGAAACACTCTGGATACAGAAGTTGATACCAGCCCATTTACAGAAGAAAGGGTTCTGAAAGAACTCTTAAAACTGAAGGTGGACAAAGCAATGGGGCCTGATGGGATTCATCCCAGAATTCTAAAAGAACTAAGGGTGGAACTAGTGACACCACTGACTACCCTCTTTAACAAATCATGGGAGGATGGGATGGTACCCGAGGACTGGAGGAGGGCAGATGTGATTCCCCTTCACAAAAGTGGGAGCAAGGCAGAAGCAGGAAACTACAGACCTGTTAGTTTAACCTCAGTGGTAGGGAAAATGATGGAATCACTTCTGAAGGAAGAATTATCGAGTATCTAGAGGCTAGAGGACACAGGACCCAAGGCAACATGGATTCTGTAGGAAGGTCATGCCAGACAAATCTGATAGATTTCTTTGACTGGGTGACCAAAGTAGTAGATCAGGGAGGGGCTGTGGACATGGCCTACCTAGACTTTGCAAGGCATTTGACACAGTCCCACACAAAGATTAATATACAAGTTAGCCAGCCTGGGAGTGGGTCCCAAGATGACAGCCTGGGTAAAGAATTGGCTGGAGTATAGGACACAGAGTAATAGTAAATGGAGTCCACTCTGAAGAAAGGGGGTTACTAGTGAGGTACATGAGGAGTTCAGTATTAGGACCAGTCCTCTTCAATGTCTTTATAAGTGACATTGCAGAGGGACTGGAAGAAAATATGTCTCTTTGCAGATGACACAAAGATCTGCAACAGAGTTGATGCACAAGGTGGGATGGAAAGGATGAGAAGGGACTTGGCAAGGTTAGATTAATGGTCAAATGTATGGCAGCTTAGATTCAATGCTAAGAAGTGCAAGGTAATGCACCTGGGAAACAAAAACCCAGGGCAAGAGTACACAATGGGGGGTGAAATACTAACAACAACAAAAATGGAAAGGGACCTGGGGGTAGTCATATCAGATGACCTAAAGGTGGGCAAGCAATGTGAGAGGGCAGCAAGGAGGGCTGGGGGGATACTGGGATGCATAGGGAGAGGCATCACCAGTAGAAAACAGGAAGTTATTATACCTCTGTACAGACAGCTGGTCAGACACCATCTGGAGTACTGCATGCAGTTCTGGAGACCCAATCTCCGCAAAGACATAGACAGGATGGAAGCTGTCCAGAGGAGGCAACTAAAATGGTGCAGGGTCTGCACGGAAGACATATGAAAAGAGACTTAAGGAGCTTAATATGTATAGCCTCGAGGAAAGGAGGGAGAGGGGGACATGATAGAAACTTTCAAGTACCTCAAGGGAATCAACAAAGTCCAAGAGGGTAGCATCTTTCAAAAAAGGAGGTGTGCAAGAACAAGAGGGCATAATTTGAAGATGGGGGGGCAGCTCAGAGGTAATTTAAGGAAGTATTTTTTCACAGAGAGGGTTGTGGATGCATGGAACGGCCTTCCGGAGGAGGTTGTGGAGTCAAAAACAGTGGTGGAATTCAAGCATGCATGGGACAGTCATAAGGCAATTCTAGGGGTTGGGGGTAGGAAGAAGTAGGCTGCTGGTTAACTAGGATCTGCAGCTTATCCATTAGGTAGGGAAATGGGCAGACTGGGTGGGCCAAGCAGTCCTTATCTGCCGCCAAATTCTATGTTTCTAGAATAGGCAGGGGGAAAAGCTGGGAAGACTGGGTGAACAAAGCAGTTCTTTTCTGTCAACAAATTCTATGTTTCTGTGTTTCTATGTTAAAAGAGCCCGCAACTGGGCCAATGAAGAGGGGCAAGTCGCAGGGGCACGTCAGTGGCATCAGCTAACTGCTGGCTGTCACAGTCATTGTTTATTTATTTTTTGTTGACCGGGTAAGTGCACTAGACAAATATTGTGGAGGGTTTATGGGATTGGATAGATGACTGTAAGACTGAGGGACTTAAGGGGGCTGCAAAAGTTAGGGGGCCAAGTGAAAATAAAAAATGTATTTATTATTTAGTTATTTACTTTTGTACAATATGTATGATGGTTGACTTAAAAAAACACACTGAGCTACAACAGCTCATTACCAGCTGTGTCCTGTGGGGGAGGGGTACAGAATTAATAGGTTTTATAAACAGTTAAAGAGATAAACTAAGATAAAAGTACAATACCTGAAAGCAAAATTCAAATAGCTTCACTTTAAATAATACCTATAATAAATTCAGGAATATACCTAGAAAAGGCTAGAACGGTGGTCCTTAGAACAATTTATACAGTTCTTCAAGAAGTCAGGCAAGGTTTTGACATACTTTAAAGCATAGTCAGTTCACACAGCTGCTTTCTGGGATGGACCAAGAGGAGAAGAACTTTCCATAGTAAAAGCTCCTTCAGAATAAGACAACCTGATCAATAGTTTAACATCATCTTGGCCTTGGGGAGGCAGTATACTGTATCGGTTAACAGCACTAAGCTGCAAAGCTAGAGAATGGGGGGTTTGAATCCCACAGCCACCACTTGCATACTATGTGACCGTGAGTAAGTCACTTACAGTAACTTCCCTGTAAATCCAGGACGCACCTGGAAACAAACCTTGGCTTAGTGTCTCTTTCCTGGCCAAACATTGCAAAACTAAAAAAAATTGTTAAAAAATAAATTTAGGGTATAAGTTAATAAGACCTGTGAGGGATGTCTCTTGTGCTATAAGAAACTGTGAAGGTGAGGTTTAGATGAGAGGGCATGAAGCAATGCTGAGAGATTCTGTCTGTCTGTCCAAACCTCATGAGATAAGTCCCTTACCCCCTAAGACACATCACTCAAAGGGCTTATTATCTTATTATATAGCACCCGAGTTTGGCATGAGTGATTTATAATGTTTAGTCTTCTTTTTATGTTGATTGTGCTCATGCGCAAGAAACATATTGCAGCAGCTTTCCAGAAGCAGGTTGTGTAGGCACAGCACTGTTGTGGCCAATGCCCCCACAGCCTGTAAAGGCTTGGCCCGCTTTCTCCAATGCTGTGTCACGCTGCTGCTGACACTAGTTCAGCCAGCATACCACCACCTTGAAACGTTTCAGCCGCAGCAATCAGGGGCCGCCTCGTCATTGCAGCATCTGCGGAACCACTGCAATGAGGGAGCGACTCATCATTGCTGGGTGGAAATGCCGACTGTAATATTGTTTGTGAACATGGCGGGCGGCCTGCCGCCTGTTCACAAACAATATTAATTACCCCCCAGTGCCAAGGGTGCCCAATCCCCTCAGCATGTGGCCCCACAACAGTATTTTTGCCCGGCAGGACCCCAATCTCCATTAACTTCGTCCCACTTGGTTACAGTTGCCGATGGGAGCCCACCTCACCGTCGGCATTATGACCTCCGCCTTACTTTGATTTGCTGACGGGGAGTCCACTCCCCATCAGCATAATGCCCCCCACAAACACCGAGTACATTAGTACAGGGTGCCCAATCGCCGGTTGTTGTACCCCCTTGTGCCAATGGGGGTGCCTAATCCCCATCAGGTACAGCTGTCCCTCAAGAAACACTCCGTTGGCACACTGGGGCCCACCCAGCATACCACATGCCCCTGTAAAAAAAAAAAAAAAAAATAGTCACGCAATTTTTTTTATTGAAAAAATTAAATGGTCCCTCGAGGTCTCCCTGCCCCCTTCCCACAACCCATGCCCACCCACTGTGTACCCTACCTCCCCACAACCCCCCCTCACCCCATACTTACCTCCGGAGTCTGGCGCGACGATCTTCGGTGGACCAGGAACATGTCTGCACTCTTCAAAACCGACTGCGAACTGAGGAAATGCCAGTAAGCTGTATAATGGTATAAATAGGGTTTTTTAAACTTTTGTGCATATTTCAGGCATTCTTTTGAATTTTGGCACCAAATTTTCAACATGTGGTTTTTTGGGACCCCTCCTCATGAATCCTGCCACTGTCACGATGTTTTTTGGCCCTGAAAGGTGATTTCGCTTCACTGCGTGGAATCACCTTTCGGGACCGATTAACGAAACGACTGTGCCAGTGTTCATGAGGTGGGGTCTCAAAAAGTGTATGTTGCAAATTTGGTGGGAAAATTAAAAAAAATGACTGTTTTATGAGCGTGCATTGCACTGTTGCTAAGCACTCTCATAACTTCACCAATTTGCAATATTTTCACTCCAGATTTTCAATATTGCCATTTTTACACACCTCCTTATGAACAGTACAGCTGTCATTTTTCACATCCTGGCCGAAATGTGTTTTTGCAGTTCCAGCGCAGAATATCGCGGTCGCTGTGGGAAATCAGTGTTCAGGACACATTAAGAAAAACACAGTGACAATGTTCATGAGCAGAGGTCCTAAAATGCCTATGTTGAAAATTTTTTGATGAAAGTCCATAAAATGAGTGTGTTACGACCATGAGTTGCACAGGTTCCATGCACGCTCGTAACTTCGCAACTTTGCAATATTTTCACTCCAGATTTTCAACATTGCCATTTTTACACACCTCCTTATGAACAGTGCAGCTGTCATTTTTCACATCATGGCCAGAATGTGTTTTTGCTCTTCCGGCTCAGAATAGCACAGTCGCAGTGGGAAATCAGTGTTCAGGACACATTAAGAAAATCACAGTGACACTGTTCATGAGCAGAGGTCCTAAAATGCCTATGTTGAAAATTTTGTGATGAAACTCCATAAAATGACTGTGTTACGAGCACCCTTGTAACTTTGCAAATTAGTAATATTTTCACGCCAGATTTTCAACACTGGCATTTTTTCACACCTCCTTATGAACAGTACAGCTGTCATTTTTCACATCCTGCCCGAACTGTGTTTTCACGCTTCTGGCGCAGAATACCGCAGTCGCTGTTGGAAATCAGTGTTTGGGACAGATTAGGATCGGGTGAGTGAGAGAGGGGGAGTGACCGAGCTCAGCTGAGCTCTGTTGGGACTGCTGCGAATTTCTTTGTGGGCAGGAAAAGGCACCAATGCAGGCAGGAGCACAGTACAAAAGGGCAGCCTGCAGCGTGGGGAGACACAGAACGAGTGAGTGAGGGAGGGGGAGTGAACAAGCTCAACGGAGTTGTGTTGGGACTGCTGCAGATTTCTTTGTGAGCAGAAATAGCCCCCAACAGAGGCAGGAGCCAAGTACAAAAGGGCAGCCTGCAGCTCCAGAAGAAACAGAATGAGTCAGAGAGGGGGAGTGAGCCACCTCAGTGGAGCTCTGTCGGGACAGCTGTGGATTTCTTTGTAGGCAGAACAAGGTGCCAACACATACGGGAGCCCAGTACAAAAGGGCAGCCTGCAGCACTGGGACAAACAAAACGAGCAATTGACAGAAAGCCAGTGAGTGCGTGAGTGAGCTCAACAGGCCAAAGCAATCAACATTCGGCATTGACAAATGCTTGTTATTTTATTGTGGTTTGCCATCTCTTCCCCCTGGGCTGAAGTGGAACACTCCCTTCTAGCACTCCCACAAGGGAGTGGATAAAAGTACAGTACCTGACAGGGAAGCGTGGATCCGCACACTGATTGGTTAAAATCACCGGAGTGATTTATTATATGCAAAAAAATAATGGCTTGACATTTCTTAGGGAGGAGTAGGAGGGTGAGCAGGTGTGAGATGAGGTGATAAATGGAGAGGGGGTCAGTCCAGTATTTAAATGGGAGGCCTATTGGTCAGAATGCAGACTGTGAACTTGTGCTGTGTGTAATGTAGAATTTTACTGACAGAGTTTGTACTCAATGCCAATCTCACTTCCACAATACATATTAGAATTTCTTTAATTCTGTGGGATTCCAAAAAACATTTCTACGTAAACTGTGGATTAATTTTCTGCGGATTACGTAATCCACGGTATATTTATTTATTACACACAAGATCCTTTGGGCAGGGCCTGTTTTCAAAGGGTCTAGGGTCACATACAACAGCTTAGCATCAATGTATAGAATAATGGATGGGCAACCATCCATAACAAGGCTGTGTTTCCGTCAAGGGTGTTGATGACATCACAGAAACCTCGAGGGCAAAGCTCGAGAGATCTTCATGATGTTGTCAATCCCTGAGATGGGAAAACACAGCTTTAGTTGTGGATGGTCGCCCATCCATTATTTTATATAGTATATGGTTCCCCTATATTCTGCAGACATTCCTTTAACAAGGTTTAATTTAATACCTTGTGTTCACGGTCCTGGTTGCTCATGGTCCTCACTGCAGATGTGCGGTGCTCCCTACTCTAAAGATCCCGGTACTCGCTGTCGTTTCTCTGTTCCGAACGAATGAAAAAAAAAATGCCATTCATTAAAGAAAACCCTGAAAATTAAAAGTTTGGAAACACAAAGCCGAGTTTGTGGCAGTCCATGACCAAACTTTATTTCATCTGCCTGCCTGACTGCTTGCTAAGTGGCGTCACCATTTTCTCTAAAAATGTTTTGTGATAAGCCACAGTTTCTGACAACCAGGTGACAGTTCCAGATTGAAAAGTTGTTGTACTACCGATGTGACATCAGAACAATAGTACAACAACTTTTTTGACCTTTGAACTGTCCTACAACAAGATTTTGAAAGCCACGGCTTTCTATTCATAATAAGCCCAAACCATACACTATAAAGTGTATTACATATTTACAGCTGAAATTTACAGACATACAGCCTACACAATACAATAGGAAATATTTTGCATACACTGAGATGAACTGTAATGAACTGTGGCTAAAACAGGATAACATGATACAAGTGGGTAGCAACAGAGCACAAATGGAGGAAAAAGAAAGCATAGGGGTCAAGGGTGGTTCAGGGATGTAGTAGATCAGTGGATCCATTGTGCCGATTCGACAACAAAGTTGTCGACCAACGTTACAGCGATGGATTTATATTGACAGCAATTGCAGTCGGCATAAAGCCATCTACAGAAAGTTACTTTTCTTTCAGGGAGCTTTTCCCCCCGCACCCTCTATACTAAATATGATCAACTCTGAGTAGGCGTTGATTCAGGAAGGGAGTGCAAGACCCCAGCAAAGCAATGTCGGGTCCCACAGTGGCATTATAGCAGCAACAGCTAATTGTCACTGTAATGTTGTTTGCTATTGAATTGTCAAACCGGCATTGGCATATGTAGATCAGTCAGTGACAGCAGCCACATGGGTTTGGAGGTCTGAGAGAGGCTAGGAGCTGGGACTTAAAGTTGGTTAGAGAGCCAGTGACTTTGAGTGATGGGGTAAGGGAGTTCCATAGTTTTGGGAAACTGAAAAAGAAGCAGGCCTGATCGTGGGAGCACCATGAAGTTATGTATTGCACCTCTAGTGGGGTACCTGGAGGTCACCAGACTAAGCAGGGACAGGACCCCTGGGCACAATAATCCAAGCAAGGCTTTTTTTTTACCAGTGACGAGGGTAATATAGTGCAGTCAGGAGCTTAGGTTAAGCCAACATAGGTTGTTATACAGGGTGCAGTTATGGGAGTCCCATTTTAGGTTGAGTGCATAGCAGCAGGCTCTATTCATCAAGCCACTGACCCTGTCAAGCACTCTGTCACATGCAGCACTATAGAGCACAAAACCATAGTCTATGAGGCTAAGGCTGTAGCATCTGATAAGCTGTTGCTTAATTTCAGGGAAGAAGGCATTTCTGTGCCTATAGAGCAGGCCGAGGCTGGAGTTGGCTGCTTTAGTTAGAGCACTTACAAGAGCTGAGTAGGTTAAGCCTGAGTCAAGGATTAGCCCCAGGTGCTTGAAAGCAGCAACTTTTTCAACTGGAGCACCTGAGGTAGGGGTAATGACTAGGGGGGTATGGGTTTTACATCTGGTGTAGAAAAGCAAGCATTTGGTTTTCTTAGTATTTAGGACAAGGCAGTTGTTTGAGAACTATTCACAGATAGCAGAGAAGTAATTTTAGAGGCTGTGCTGGATATAGTCTGGGTCACTATGTGTTGCGGTGATAACTGCGTCATCAGCATATAGGAAGGGTTTTGTGGAGTTGCAAGCTTTTGGAAGTTCATTGGCAGAGAGACTGAACAGAAGGGGGCCAAAGATTGATCCTTGGGGACCCCTACTGTCACAGGTCTATAGTCTGAGAGGGACATTCAGCATTTTACCACTTGGGTTCTAGCCATAAGATAGTTTTTTAGCCAGTCAGTGGCTTTCACTGGGAGGCCTAGATTAGTTAATTTGAGGCAGAGCAGAGCATAACTGATAAGGTCAAATGCATTGGCGAGGTCAATGAATATGGAGCCAGCAAGCTCCCCTCTGTCCAAGGCACAGTGAAGATGGTCTGTATATTCTAATAGGGCAGTCAAGGTACCGTGATTCTTGCAGAAACCATGCTGTTCACATGATATTAGGTCATATTGGCTCAGGTATTGGGTAAGCTGGTCATTAACAATTTTTTCAAGTGTTTTAGAGATAGGGAACAAAATTGAAATGGGACGGTAGTTAGTGGGTAGGTATTGGGCACCCCCCTTGTGGACAGGGATAGCATGCTGTTTTCCAGATTTTAGGCACTTGCCCAGTTGAGAGCGATACGGTAAAGACGAGTTGAAGGGGACGAATAATGTCATGTATGGCAGATTTGAGGAGTTTCATGTCGATGTTGTCGGGCCCTATAAAAGTTAATATTTTTGTGCAGGTAAGATATTTGATGTATCTGCCCAGATTAATCTCCTAAGGTAGAACTTGGGGTGCAAACTATTCATAGGGGTGATATGGGCTTCCACAGGGTGATTGGACTGTGCTGGAGTGTAGCTGGAGAGGTCACTAAACATGTTATTAAAGGCATTTGCTATACTGACATCACCCTCAATTAGGGACTCACCAATTAGGATGAAGTGAGGGAGAGGTTTATGAGAGTTTCCTAGGACATCATTAATTCCATTCCAAAGGGATTTAGGCATGGTGAAGGAGGCATACTGCCTGGTTTTGTGATAGTTAGCTTTGGCTGTATTGCCTCAAGTTTTAACCCTATTTCTAAGCTCTTTGTACTTTTGGAGGAGAGAATTTTGACTGCTTTCATGATACTGTGACCAGACCTTGTCCCATTCTCTTATTTGAGCTATGAGGTTTGGGGTGAACCATGGTTGGGAGTTACCTTTTTTGATGAGCGTTTTGTAGGGGGCAACTAGGTCACAAACTCTGTTGAAGTGGATGCTGAAGTAATCCAGGGCAGCATCAACATTCTGAGTCTGCTGCAGGAAGGACCAATCAGTCCTCTGAAGCATTGCTTGAAGCTGAGGGACCTTATATGAATGAAACACTCATGTCCGAGTGCGGGAAGGAGCAGCTGGGGGTGTTTTAGCCACCCACCGACATACGACAGGGGAGTAGTTGCTCAGGAAATCAGGCAGGACTGGTGGAGAGAACCCTGTCAGGGTGGTTGACCAGCACCCAGTCTATGAGTGAGGCAGCCCCAGTTTTGTAATTGATCCTGGTACATGTGGGTATAAGTTGAGTTAGGTAGAGGTTGGCAATCCTATCTCGGTAGCATTCACTGTTGTTCGTGAGTCAATTACAGTTGAAGTCACTGAGTATGATTTTTTTCATGATGGGGGTTTAAACCCACAATGGTGTCATTGAGGCAATCAAGCCCCGGGGAAACACTACTGGGGGGAGTGTAGGCTACAATGAGGTGTAGGTGTTTCTCAACCCTAGCACCCAGGGTAAGGTTTATAGATATGTATTCCAAATCTGTGGATACAGGGGAAGTGGAGAGCCTAGTGACTTTTAGGTTGACTTTATGAACAGCAGGCAGCCACCATCTCTTTTATGGGTCCTGTCTTGCCAAAACACAGAGTAGGAGTCATTATCTGCGACTTTGGGAGTGAGCCTCAATTCTGTCTCATTTACAATGTCATACTTGGAGATGGATACCCACAGCCTAAGCTCATCAAGCTTTGGCAGGAATCCCCCAATATTTATGCACGCCATGTTCATGTATCCCCTACGTGTTTCTATGGAGTAGGTAGGGCCAGAGCATGGATGTATATTGCCAGAAAGGATTAGAAGGGGCAGAATGACTTGACATGTCACTAGGTTGTATGTAGAGATCTTATGGGTGGGCGCACCTAATTTACCTTTTTTGTGCCTGTGCAGGCACCCTAGGTGCATGGTGAGAGAAAATAGAGTTTGAGCAGGGAGGGCAGGGTAAGACCAGGCTGTGTAATGAATGTGGGAAGGGAGGTAGGCTGCAGAAGTAACTGGAGAGAGTGCAGGTGCCTGGGAGAGGGTTAATAATGTTAATGGGGGTAGGTTGGTTAGAGTAGTGAGACATAGTATAGTTGTCATTATAAAGCAGGCCAATTAAGGAAAGGATTTTGAGTGCTGTCACAGGCAGGCTGGGTGTGATCATAGATGTGGGATCCCTTGGAGGACGGTCAACACAAAAATCTGGCCTAAATCCTCCTATGGATAAACTGTAATTTGGGGCTGGTTGTGTAGAAGCAATATTGTATGCTGGGCTAGTGGAAACCAGAAGAAATGGATATTTGTGGGGATGTGGGGTGGAGAGGGAGAGACTAGAATCAGCTATAGGGCAAGTACTGTAATTAGGGAGTGAACATGGTTTCTAACATGTGAAAAGCCAAGAGCAGCAGGTCTTGTGGGGGGGGGACGAGACCAGAGGCTCCTTCAAAAGTGGCAGGGGTAAATGTGAGCTGATTGGTTATAACCAACAACTGTCCCTATACAAATAACACCATTTTAGGGTGGGAGGGTGGCTGAGTAGGGTGGGAGGGCAGTAGGATGTGGTGCTGCATGAAGGCCGGTGATGCTCCGAAATGCAAGTTCTGTACCTGTGGGTGTCGGGCTGGTGGCATGCTGCAGCTGTGCTGGGGAGGGCTACTTGAGATGCCCTCATGACCTGCCACTTGATCAGAGCTGTATCTGGGGAGAGAAAGGAGACACAATGAGATTAAAGGGGAAGTTAAGGGAGGGGCTAGGAGCAGGATTGGGCTATGTTGTAGGGAGACAGACAAAAGACTGCAATAGAGTGCAGGGAGGGAGGGGCTAGGCTCAGACAGTAGTTCAGCAGAAAACAACTAAAACAGTATAAATCTTAACCACCATAATCTAAAAATAGCAGCAATATGCACAGGTCCACTTTAGTAGCACTAAACACATCAATATAGCCCTGAGACTAGTTGAAGTAATATGAGTGAATTCGGAGATTATGTTCGGGGATAAAGTAACATGACTGTATATTGTTCCATAGTTTGCAGAAGATGAATCCACAGTTTTTATAAACTGTCAAATACTATTCTGCAGCTTATGTAAAATACAGATTGCTTATCCACAGTTAAGGTAAAAATTACACTTGTAGAATTTTGGAATTCTGCTTCTGATGGAGTTCTGCAGAATTAGGCCAAATTTCCAAAACTGCACAGAATTTCAGTGGAAGTTGAGTTGGATATTCAGCACAAGTCTAATGTGAACCTGGAGACCTGGGTTTCAACCCCACATTATGACACTGAGGTCCTTTTCCTCTCCTCTGCTCTGCTCTCCTCTCCTCCTTTGTCCCTTTGTCTGTGATGACCCTGAGGTACTTTTCCTCCTCTCCCTGCATTAATGGGAGCCCCTGAATCTGAAGCTCCCAGAGCCAGACCAATCACCCAACTTGTTCAAGTCCTCCTGAAGCTGGTCCTAGTCTTCAAGGGAGGCCAACGCCCTGTAATACCTGAACATAAGCTACCGTCCAGTTAGACACCCAATTTCCAGATATTTGATGAAAATGGTGAAGAGCTGTAACCCCAGCACCGGCCTTTGAGGGACGTCGCTGAGTACTCCTCTCCACTTGTAGTGCATGTCCGCCACCACCCTCTGCTTCCTGCTCCAACCAATCATCAATCCTGTTTTGTAAATGAAAGCACCTTGATGTTACACAGTAACAGCGCCGATTCTTGCCATGCACATGTACTATATGTGCATAAGACAGCGCTACGCACATACGTATTGGAATCCTTTACTTTTGTAACAATAAGAAGAGAACTGTTATGCCATTTTATAAGTGTGATAACACCAGGGTGTGTGGCCATGATGAAATAAATGCACTTCTCAAGTGGTTTAGTGGCATTTGGCTTTGCTTTGAGCCAAACAGCCACTCAGGTTGTGTGTTTATTCCACATGACTACATACCCTGTTGTGTGTTATCGCTTACAGGCTTTAGAAGATGTCCTTATTAAGCTCATACACTGTCTTCACAATACATCCAGCTTTTACTAATACTATAAGTTAATGGTGCCTCCAAGGGGTGTCTCTTATGATACAAGAGACTCCAAACCTGAGGTTTGAGCACGAGGACCGTGAAGCAAAGCTGAGTGGTTCTGTCTACCCAAACCTTGTGAGAGGAGTCTCTTACACCATAAAAGATACCCCACAGAGGCCCTATTAACTTATTATAAATCACTTGAGTTTAGCTTGAGTGAGTTATAAGTTTATAGTCTTTTTTTTGTTATTTATTTTATTGTGCAGCCCTCCCTCGTCACTAAAATGGAGCGTTCCCTCCAAATGCTCCCAGACAAAAGCACACTGTACACGGGATAAGAGGTACAGTGGCTCTGCATGCTGATTGGATAAAATCACATTAATGATTCATACTACAAAGAAAGGCTGCTCCGAATGGACAGTAAAAGCAACACACTGGGTACTCCCCACTAGAGCTGTGTGTAACGTGAAATTCCACCAACTCAGTATGTGCAGAATGGCAACTGCACTTCTGAAATGCTTTTCCAAATTTCCTTTTTAATTCTACAGAATTTTGAAAAGCACTGTTATGTAAATTACAGAATAATATTCCATGAATTACATTATCTGCAGTTTGTGAAAAATGAGCCTGCGGTTTATGTAAACCACTGAATACAATTACGTGGGTTATGTAAACAAATTTTTTTTAAAACATTCCACTAATTTTTTCAATATTGGAAAAAAAAGCTTCTACAGGAAAAATTACTTACATGTTTAGTGCAGTCCTCTTTAAAAAAAATAAAATAACATATAAGGTAGATTACTTTCATTTTTTTTGGTCTCCATTCTTCAGTTTCAAAAACTGCGCAGTCAGAGAAATCTGTGCTCAGTTGCAGCCGGGTGTGTTCCAGAAAAGACATGCACATGGCCATACAGCTATGCACCACTCCAAGCTCTGGACAGAGACGTGGGTCCGTGACACATGTAGCTCCATATTGGGGGAGGGGCCAGCCAGATGAATGGCAAAGCGAATCCCCCTGCTCCATGGGAGCAGGGCACCATGAGATATGGCAGTCTACGTAAGGGGTGCCATTTCCCCATAGGAAAATCAAATATAGGAGATTCCAGCCCATAGCACCCAAGCCTCCATGGGGAGAAGGGGGGCTGGGTAAGAGGGAGCATCTTTGGAAATTGGCACCAAACATACCAGAAACAGGTGCAGACGGGCATTGAGGCACTCCGTTGAGTGACATAACTTTCCACCTTGATACACACGTGAAGCCTTATGCAAAAGTGTGTCAGGGTGCCAAGCGCAAACATGCCCACACTCCACCCCAGCCCCAAACAGGTACACAGTTGTGCATCTGCAAGTATGGTTGTGGTTTGAAAAAGCAATATAGTGGGGGAGGGGTGCTGTTCATTAATAAGTAGGTGTCCATTGCCACCTGGGAAATGAATATATTGGCCCTATGCACCACATATTCTGGCACGTAGGGCTTATTTTATCTTGTGCATTGAGCCTATTGAATGCTATGAATTTTTTCCCTGCTCCATACGCACATTCCACTTAACTGACTTTGTCTCTTGTTAATTGAACCGTGTCCAAGTTTTTTTTTTTTGATAGTGTGAGCTGATACAAGGAATAAGGTGCACTCAAGTATATAGAATAATTAAGCAATAAGGCATGAACAGGGGTTAGACCAGGGGTAAAAAACATTTTATTATTTATCATCTTAAAAATACTGCAGCTAAGTGATAAAGAGTGTCTCTTACTGAAGAAAAGGGTAATCGAAAATGGAATAAACAGAAACAGGTTCAGTATTTCTACAGTAATGTACTGCTGCTTTACATTTGGAGTAGTTGGTGTTTGGTATGAAGAGGCAGGGAACACTGAATGTAAATAGTCATAGGTAATTAGAACTGGCCATTTATTCAGTCATTTCTCGTTCTTTCTGGTGTACAGGGCAAAGTATTGTATGGCATTGCTGTTATGGGAAGGCCTGATTTATTTTGATAAATTAAGGGAGGCTTGATATTTTTTTCCAGTTCTTGCGGAAGGTTCACTATGACAGTGTTTGAAAACTAATGAGCTAGACAAAAACAATTATTTCGTTTAGATGGGATATTGATTGTCTGTTTTCATTCTTATTTTATAAAATGGGCAAAGGATTTCAAGCAATCTGATTGGTTGTTAGCCATGCGTTAACTGTGTCTAATGCACAGCTAAAACTAGAACCCCATTTAGAATACACAGGCCCATTTTATAAACGCAATAAGTCACTCCGGGGATGTGCATTAGACAGTTCTAATGCCGCGGCTGAGAGACTGGATACGCGACCTGGCTGTGCCTCACTCGTCCCCTAGCTGTGCATTAGAACATCTATCTTACCCCTCGTGTCTTATTGCTTACCTAAGCAGCTCCCATATACAGGTGCTGTTAATTAGCATTCAGATTCAAAAGGTGATCAGCAGCACATGCACAAAAGCTGTTCTAAACATTCTAACATTATAATAACTTTTCAGAAACATTGACAAAAGAGATTCAGAATGTATAGTAAGGCTGTAATGGCATTTGAGGGTGCTGGCAGCATTTATAAACCACAACAGTGAAGCACATGTGGTTTATACTTGTCACCGGAACCCCGCAATGCCATTTCAGGGTTATTTATACACGTAGGTTGTCTTTTATTTGTTCTTATAAAAAGATTTGGAAATGGATCTGGGTAAAGTGAAAGTCACAAATGGGTGAGAAACCGATTGGAAAGGAGACAACAGAGGTTTCTGGTTAACAGAGTTAAATCAGAAGAGAGAGTGAGGTCACCAGTGGGGTGCTACAGGGGTCTGTCCTGGGTCTAGTCCTTTTCCATATGTTCATTAGCAACATGGGAGAAGAAATCCAGGGCAAGATATGTCTCCTTGCAGACAGTGCTAAGCCCCTTAGCAGGGTACATACATACATACATAAGACCATACAAAGGTGCCAGCAGAGCAGACCTACTGGTCTGTCAAAGTCTGCTCGATTATGTAGCTAGCTCCCTAGCAGGCAGCTGCCCCTCCCCCAACCCTCTTAACCTCCCATTGCTGTCTTTCTAGCCCCCCTTACCCACCCCGTACCTGTTCCCAAGCGTTCATAAAGCAAGCCACATTTTTGCATGATATCACCCCTTCTGTTAGTGCATTCCACCTCACAACTACTCTCTCTGTGAAGTAATGCCTCCTCAGCTCCCTCCTGAATCTCCCCCTATTCTTAGCTCATGCCCCCTAATCTCCCTCCCACTCCTTAGTTTCAACACCCCCTCTGCTGCCCCCTTTGTTGACACCCTTCAGGTACTTGAATGTCTAAACCGTGTCCCCTTTCTCCCACCTCTCTTCCAGTGTGTACATATTCAGTTCCTTTAGCTTCTTCTCATAATCCTTTCCCTCCATCCCCTGAATCATCCTCATCGCCCTTCGCTGCATTTCTTCCAGCAGCTTGACATCCTGGCTCAGGTACGGCCTCAGAATTGCACACAATACTCCAAGTGAGGCCTAACCAGTGCCTATAGAGGGGCAAAATCACCTCCCTGTGCCTGGATGTGAATCCGCATGCTATGCATGCTAGCATCCTGTTTGCTTTTGCTGCCACCCTCCTGCACTGGGCAGTATTGTTCATGCTTGCTGTTATCAATGTCCCCAGGTCCTTTTCCTCCTCAGTGGTCCCCCAACCAGTATTCTCTCCTTGGGTTCCTTGCCCCAAAATGCAACACCTTGCATTTTTTTGCATTGAACCCCAGCTTCCACTTCCCTGACTATTCCTCCAATGTTGTCAAGTCCCTCTGTAGTTGCACCCTTCCCTCTTCATTGTCTACTACTGCACCCATTTTGGTGTTCTCGGTTAACAGGCTAATCCTGCTCACCATTCTCTGCACAATGTCTGAGATGAATAAACTGAGCAGCACCGGGCCCTTCGGCACCCCACTCATCACAGATCTAGGCTCCGAGACTTCCCCACCACCACCCTCTGCAGCCTACCCCTTAGCCAGTTTGAGATCCAACATGCCATCTTTGTCCCCATTCCCACCCCAGATAACTTCACCCCTAGTCTCCCATAGGGCACTGTATCGAAGGCCTTGCTGAAATCCAAGTACAGCACATCCACAACATGGCCCCCATCCAACTCCCTCCTCACCCAGTCACAGTACTGTATAAGGACATTATAGCACATCCACAGCATGGCCCCCATCCAACTCCCTCGTCACCTAGTCATAGTACCCATCCAACTCCCTCATCACCCAGTCATAGTACTGTATAAGGACAGTACAGCACATCCACAGCATGGCCCCCATCCAACTCCCTCCTCACCCAGTCATAGTACCCATCCAACTCCCTCATCACCCAGTCATAGTACCCATCCAACTCCCTCATCACCCAGTCATAGTACCCATCCAACTCCCTCATCACCCAGTCATAGTACCCATCCAACTACCTCATCACCCAGTCATAGTACTGTATAAGGACAGTATAGCACATCCACAGCATGGCCCCCATCCAACTCCCTCGTCACCCAGTCATAGTACTGTATAAGAACAGTATAGCACATCCACAGCTTGCCCCATCCAACTCCCGTCACCCAGTCATAGTACTGTATAAGGACAGTATAGCAAATCCACAGCATGGCCCCCAATCCAACTCCCTCATCACCCAGTCATAGTACTGTATAAGGATAGTATAGCACATCCACAGCATGGCCCCCATCCAACTCCCTCATCACCCAGTCATAGTACTGTATAAGGACAGTATAGCACATCCACAGCATGGCCCCATCCAGCTCCCTTGTCACCCAGTCATAGTACTGTATAAGGACAGTACAGCACATCCACAGCATGGCCCCATCCAGCTCCCTCGTCACCCAGTCATAGTACTGTATAAGGACAGTATAGCACATCCACAGCATTGCCCCCATCCAACTCCCTCGTCACCCAGTCATAGTACTGTATAAGTACAGTATAGCACATCCACAGCATTGCCCCCATCCAACTCCCTCATCACCCAGTCATAGTACTGTATACGATTGGTCTAGCAGGATCTTCCTGAAATGAACCCATGCTGCCTCCTGTCCTGCAGATTGTTGCCCTCCAGAAATGCCACCAGTCTGTCCTTTAGTATCGTCTCCATGAGCTTTCCTACTATGGACATCAGACTGACTGGCTTATAGTTCACGGGCTTGTTCCTTGGGCTGCTTTTATGTAACGGTACCACATGAGCCATCCTCCAGTCCTGAGGCACCTTCCCTGTTTCCAGAGAGGTGCTGAACAGTTCCACCAGTGGTTCTGCTAGAACCTCTGCTATCTCCCAAAGCACCCTGGGGTGGATACCATCTGGCCCCGGTGCTTTATTCACCTTCAGGGCCCTTAGCCCTTCCATGACTCTGCTGCCCTCTATCCTACCATCTGTTAACTCACCCCCAACCCCCCCGACCAGGCCGGTAATGGACCCCACTCCTCCCTTGTGAACACTGAGCAGAAGTTCCAATTCAGTGCCTCTGCTTGTTTCTTCCCCTTTTCTACCCACTCCTTCCCCCTATGTATATAGCACTGGGTTGATAGCGAGGAGGGGGTTAGAGAGATACAGAGAGACTTGCGAAAGAGGTGGTCAAAGGTTTGTCAGTTGAAGTGCAATGCTAAAAAGTGCAAGGTGATGCACATAGAGAACAAGAATCCCAGGACAAAGTACTGGATGGGGGGGTTAAGCTGTGCATGACCTCTGAAGAATGAGACCTAAGGGTCATCACCAGTGACTCCCTAAAACAATCAAACCAATGTAACAAGGCCTACAGTAAGACAAACAGGATGCTGGGGTATATAGGAAGGGGTACTGACAGCAGAAGGAAAGAGGGAGAGGTCATAACCTCTTTAAAGATCACTGGTGAGGCTCCACCTGGAGTACTGTGCCATGTTCTGGAGTCCTCCCCTATGGAAAGATAAGGACAGGTTAGAGACAGTACAACATAGGGTGACCCAAATGATTCAGGACCAGCAGGCCAGATCTTATGAAGATCAGCTCAAGGCACTGAACATGTACACACTGGAGGTCAGATGAGTGGATATTAATACGAAGGTAGTAGAGTCCCAGGAAATAGGGGGCTACGGAGCATACTCATGGGATTTAGGCAAATTCGGAAAATATAGCACCAGGCATCGGAGATATAAACGTTGTAAAATCTCCATGTATAAGGCCACTATTGAGGAAGGGGCAAGACAGCGTCATCATGTCGCGGTGTTATGAGCAAGATCGCGGAATGTTCATTAGCCCCATAATTAAAATACTGGCTCCACCAGAGGATTTACCAGTTTTTACAAGTGCTCAGATGCAAAGATTATTAATTTAATATGGTGCTTGCAGGAGGGATCATAGAGGTGAAACCCCAATCTGTGCAGTGCTCAGGGCTTCACGTCTGCTGGTAGAACTCCTTTAATCTCGGTTACACTGCCATGTATAGCCTGATCATCACGGTGTATGAATTCTTCCTGTCAGCATTCTGTCCTCTAGCACTGCTGAATGACTGGAATGATGCATTCTGATTCTAAACCAATGTTTTGTAACAATTGACGAATGAACGTAGAGGATTGTGTATGAGCAATCATACACACACAAGGCTATTTTTCGATAGAACGGCTTCTGTGGTAACAACAGACGTTGAGAGCGCAGCTTGAGAGGTCTTGTTACCACAGAAACATTGAGACTGAAAAACAGTCTTGTATATGTATGGTTGCTCATACACAATTTTTTTACAGTGTATGGGCAACCATTATTCCAATCCTGTGTCCCAAAAACATCCCCCCAGTTCTTAATAGTGACTTACTGTGGTGCAGTTCTTTCCAACACTGCTCACTTCCTCACCGGCTCTTACCACCACGCCCATTTCATTGCGTATGCAAAAAGACATTCAAAGTTTTTGTTCTACTGCAGTAATGTAACCAGTGTACCATAACATCAATTTGACATCACCACTGCAACACAACAAGCTGATTCCAGTCACTGAATTCCCTACACAATCACGTTCCATCATACACTGTAATGTTAGTAAAAATTTCCATTTCCCTCTTAATGAGGAAGACATTCAAAAGGTACACTTCTGACACTTTTCTTTTGGAATAATTTTTTTTATAATAGTAATAAGGCACAACCAGGAGATAGATTAACAGTCTGTTAATCACCGCCTAGGGGGCAATATGGAATTTGGCTGCACCTCATGCCACATTACGTAGCCAGAAGAGATTAACAGACTGTTACTCTAACCCCTGGTCATGCCTTATTGCTGAATTACTTTTTTCAAGTGCTCTCTACCTGTGCCTGCTCCGTGTAGGTTTACTTTTACTTTTGTTGCCTCAGTCAGGAATGAGGCGGGATCTTGCAGTTTATTGTCTTGTTATTCATGCATTTTTGTGCCGTAAGATGTAGGAATTCTGCAATATTAAGGCTGAAAATGTCTAGAGTTTACACGGAAGTTAACTTCCAGAAGAAATTATAAAGGCATTATTCATTGCTTTCCTCTCAGTTAATTATCTTGGGTTTTTCCCCCACATTGTTATGCTTCTCACACACACGTTTTCTAGATCCATGTATTTAACCCCCCACCAGCCCCTTATTTAACTAGTAGACACACCTCCCATACCATTTCTATCTAGGGGAAAAGAGAGGGGTCAGGGTACAAAGCAGTTGCAAATAGAGAAACACAAAGTGTGTACTAGACACAAGCAGACCTATACCAAAACTCAGGTCCTGAGGAGAGAACTTTTGCAGAGGGCTATGCTAGGTTTGCTACTTCTAGACAGAGGTACCCAGTAAATCCACACAGGGAAGCAGTAACTAGATTGTCCATACCAGGTTGGGATTTTAGAGTGTGGCTTTATTCCGAAACAAAGTTGGAACACAAAAGCAAAGATGAACCCCCAGGGGTTTATATTTCGTGGCACAAGGCAATGCAGAACACATCTGTAGAAACAGAAACTCGAACCTCCCATATAGCATGGGATTAAACATCTGGAAATGTGGAACTAGCCACAGTGAACACACACAAACTTCTTCTGGAAGTGGCACTAGGCCATTACTTAGAACAGTTCCCATATGGCATTGGATTAGACATCTGGAAATGTGGAACTAGCCCCTGTGAAAACACACAAAATTCTCCTGGAAGTGACACTAGGCCATTACTTAGAACAGTTCCCATATGACATAGGATTAGACATCTGGACTATGGCACACTGGCCACGATGGAGCACACTTGGGCTCAAAACTAGAAAAACCCACATACAAGAGGTAAACTTCTTCAGACATTGGCCACATGCACTGAAAGAAACAGACGCCCTTCCAGAACCCGAAGTGCTGAACTGGTCGCTCCAGATGGGGGGGTCCTCCCAACTTTTGCTTCATCATCCATACCCAGTCATTCTTTCAGAGTTACACCTTAACAAATACTGAACTCTAGAAATTACACTATCTTCAAATGTTTAGCACATTTTATCATCAGAAAACGCCACTAGGGTTTAAAGTTAAGGGGCCGGATTCTAGAAGTGTTACGCCTGGCGTAACCAACGATTCGCATCAAGTGAATGATGCATATGGCAACTTATGCCCTTAGTTCAGACATACACCATTCTACAAAGCGGCTTTCGACATGTCGCAGCCCACTTGTGCCAAACAACAGTTACGCTCCCAGTTGCACCATAAACCCCCTGCGACATGGTACTAGGGGGTTTACGGTAGCAGTTGCACCCCATTCCAGAAGGGCAGCAAAAAAGTCCCCAACACTGGGATTCTACAAGAACCCCTGGAGGAGAACCAGCAACATAAGTTACACCAGTATTTAGCTGGTGTAATCTACAGCCAACCCCAAGGGGTCCTGTAGAATAGCCTGCTGACATGGTATCATGTCCACCCCCATGCCAAAACCCCCATTCCCCCAAAACACCCTTGGCACAAGCCCTGCAGGGCAGTGCTGCCATCCCCCAACCCGTGCCCTGAACCACGAGTCGCCTGCCGCAAAAGTGGCAAAAAGCCTGCCCTGGTAGTCTAGTGCCCCACCCACCAATGTATAAATAATAAACCCTCCTATTCCCTGGTAGTCTAGTGGCCCCCCCGATCAGTATAAATATACTAAAGATTCCCACATCCCTGGTGGCCTAGCGGCCCCCCCAGGTCAACATAATACAATTAATGCCCCTCATTTCCCTGGTATTCTAGTTGACCCCCCATCAACATAAAATATATACAGTACTCCAACTCCCTGGTAGTCTAGTGGCCCCCCACCCAGTCATGCCAGCCCACTCAGCACCCCCCCACCTGTCCCCAGCCAGTGACTGGCACAGCCAACCTCTCACCTCCACGGCCCAGCCACCGACTGAGTGCAATGACTAGCCTACTGCAAGATGCACTTAGAACTTAATTTCTGAGTGCGTCTTTGAGTAGCACTAATACTGCACTCAGATCGATGGCTGTCAAAGGAGATGAGCTGTCAGGCAGAGCTGGGGTGCGGAGTGGGCTGGCAAGGCTGGGTGGAGGCCACTAGACTACCAGGGAAGTGGAGTACTGTATATATATTTTATGTTGATCGGGGGGGCCACTAGACTACCAGGGATTCGGGGATCTATTTTATTATTACACAAATTGGTGGGTTGCTAGACTACCAGGGTTATGGGGGGATATTCCTTTACATAACACTGTTCAGGGGTGCACTAGACTACCAGGGTTATGAGGGAGATATACTGTTATTTAACACTGTTCACGGGGGACACTAAACTACCAGGGCAGGTAACATGCCGCATTTGCGGCAGGTGACCCGGGGGTCGGAGCATGGGTGGGGAGCCAACAGTACTGCCCTGCGGGGTGGCTATCGTGGCTTGCTGGGCATGGGGGTGCACTTGCAACCTGTGGCAGCAGGTTGTGACATGCTGGCTAGGTACACCCTCTGTGCAACGTACCTAGCCGCATGTTGCAAGTCGCGGGTCTTTGCTGCCGAGACCCTGCCCCTTCTAGAATAGGACGCAGGGTCATTGTCACAGTTGTGGGTGGCACAAGTTGTGTTCAGTGCCAGCTTGTGCCACCCTTCTAGAATCGGGGCCAAAGTTCTGAACAAAGGGCATAGTCGCATATGGGACAGATGCTAAGAAGTGCAAGGTAGTGCAAGGTAATGCACCTGGGAAACAAAAACCCAGGAGAAGAGTACACAATGGGGCATGAGATACTAACAACAACAAGAATGGAAAGGGACCTGGGGGTAGTCATATCAGATGACCTAAAGATGGGCAAGCAATGTGAGAGGGCAGCAAGGAGGGCTGGGGGGATACTGGGATGCATAGGGAGAGGCATCACCAGTAGAAAACAGGAAGTTATTATCCCTCTGTACAGACAGCTGGTGAGACCTCATCTGAGTACTGTGTGCAGTTCTGGAGACCCAATCTCCGCAAAGACATAGACAGGATGGAAGCTGTCCAGAGGAGGGCAACTAAAATGGTGCAGGGTCTGCACCGGAAGACATATGAAGAGAGACTTAAGGAGCTTAATATGTATAGCCTCAAGGAAAGGAGGGAGAGGGGGGACATGATAGAAACTTTCAAGTACCTCAATGGAATCAACAAAGTCCAAGAGGGTAGCATCTTTCAAAAAAAGAGGTGTGCAAGAACAAGAGGGCACAATTTGAAGATAGAGGGAGGCGGCTCAGAGGCAATTTAAGGAAGTATTTTTTCACAGAGAGGGTTGTGGATGCATGGAACGGCCTTCCGGAGGAGGTTGTGGAGTCAAAATCAGTGGTGGAATTCAAGCATGCATGGGATAGTCATAAGGCAATTCTGTGGGGTGGGGGTAGGAAGAAGTAGGCCGCTGGTTAACTAGGATCTGAAGCTTATCCAGTAGGTAGGGAAATGGGCAGACTGGGTGGGCTAAGCGGTCCTTATCTGCCATCAAATTCTATGTTTCTATCCACTATTGTCAGCAAACTTTAAAACAGACTTCTTGAGAAAAACTTCACAGAATTGGATGAATGGGTCCCTGTATCAGAGAGTTACCCCACAGAAAACAATGCAAATACATATCCTGGGTAACTCTCAGACAGAATCTTCTCACAGTTTGTACACCAAAGGCAGCTTCAACATGTTCTAGGTTGGATCAGGGGATTGCCCCTCAAAACCTCTGCAGTTCCCCCTCATCCCACTGGGAATGACGGTATCAGGAAATCCTAGAGACGGTTTCCAGCACTTCACAGTTAGGCAAAAGATGTCCTAGACTAGGGTGAGAAAAACTGGCACTGCTCACTCTCTGAGCAGTGGAACTGAACTGCTCCACTCACAGACTACTGCAGAACTATTCTTAGAATTCTAAACTCCCCACACTCGCAGCAAGCTGTGGCTTATGTTGCTGTGAGAGTTCTAAATGGTATCACCTCTCTGCTCTCAGTTGAGACCAAGTAAACAGAGAGGGAGCAGGTGAAAATCCATTTAGCTAGATATTCAACAGCTGCCTTCTCTTTCTGACACTGACACCAATGGGATTCTAGTAGCCCCAGGGAACAGGGGGGTTACACTCACCCCAAGCCAGGAAAATGACTGTCCGTAGTCATGCATGGGACAGCCACAAGGCAACTGTAATGGGGGGTGGCAGGAAGTAGGCTGTTGGTTAACTAGAATCTGCAGCTTATCCAGTAGGTAGGGGAATGGGCAGACTGGGTGGGCCAAGTGGTCCTTATCTGCCATCAAAGTCTATGTTTCTATTCCTTTACCTGGCACCAGGCCATCCTACCCTCTGTGTTACCTACAGGAAGGGGTGATCAGGCCCTCTCCTACCATTTGCCAGGCACAGGCAGGCAACACTAAAGGAATAGAGGCCAGCTGATGAAACTTCAGCCCCTATCCTACAATCTGTCTATGGAAAATCAGTGGCTCCAAGAAACTGCCTGAAGCATGCACTGATAGACCAGAACTGAGGCCCCTACCACAGTCTGTCTATCCCCCTGGCCCTCTAGGGAAAATCTATCTGACCAAGCTGCCCACAGGGGAACCTCCCCCAAACCCAGAGTACCTGCAAACCAAAACAGCAAGGAAACAATACATTACATTTCTCATACTTTCCCACTTACACCTGTGAAGAAAACCATTGTTAACAGACAGTTGACAATAGCAATTCTAGAGCTCTAGGCAAAAAAGAGGAACTCAGATGAGCTCCCACATCCTAAACCTCCATCTGAACACTAGAGATTCCCAGAAAATATGTTTTAGAAAAGTACAAAAGTAGAAAAATAGAAAAACAGACATTATACAACACATTTTGGGGGATGGAATGCCCTAAATGTCCCACACTAGTGACAGAATGTTGTTGCCCGAAGGCAAGGCCCATAAAAGAGTCTCTCCTGGGATGAAGCCCACTGAAGAACAGTCCTGGAACAGGGCAGGGCCTGAAAAGCACTGCAATCAATGGGGAGAGTCTGTGAGGACAGTTCAGACAGTTTGTGGTAGTCTGCCAGATGTAGGGTGTGTTGCGCAAAGTCAGTAAAACATAGAAAAATGGGTCTTACCAGTTCCTTGAAGACCGAAACAAAGATCACTTTACTTCTCCAAGCTGAAGACTCTCACCCACCAGGCGGCATCTTTGGATACAGCTGGATTGTTGTCCTCTAGAAGACCAGGCAATGAAATGGAAAAACAGCTGGGTGATGTCATCTTGGAAATCAAACAATGGAACAGGAAAACAGCTGGATTGATGTCATCTGGAAGGCCAGGTGATGAAAGGGGGAAAATACTGCTGGGATGATGAATCTGGATGCACCTGAAGAATTCCTGGAACACCAGTAGAGCTGCATCTTCCTCCTTGGATACTGCTGCTGCTGGATAACAAACACTGTTCTGCCTCTGCTTTGCTTCCCTCTGGGCATGCTGGGAATATACACAGGGAGTGGCACCATTAAGGGTAATACCATTCGGGGTGAGGTGCATGAACTATGACGCCATCTGGGCGTTCAAAGTTGATGTTGTGAAATGTCTCATTCCCTGCCTTGTCCACAATTCGCACAGTGTCCATAAACAAAAGTTCTGCCCAATTTCCAGAATTTCAGTCTATCACTGATGACTCTATCTCTGACACATGCTGCTGCACCAGGATGCAAATTCTTGCTTGCCTCTTCCAATAACTAGGATTGCCTGTTCTGTTGAATTTCCTCCCAGACTCTACAAGGAAAGGTAGGAAAATACCTCCCATATATGGTGTTGGCCCTCCTATGTACCAGTCTGTCCTCCTTACTACTCTTCACAGGTGTATGGCCCATGGCTTGGCTTGGGGGTGGCCAGTCCTGGTTATGCCAGTACTGCATACTTAACAAATGAAAGAACTTGTCCCCAGCCATCTCTGTAGGCAGGGTACTGGAGCCTTCTTCTTCTCTCTCTGGCTCCTCCGAGGCAAGAGCTTGAGGCCACTCACTGGGACCCTCAACATGAAGATACATCTCTTCATCCTCCTCTTCCTCACTCAGGATCTGAGCCCAGGAGTGAGTAGTCGTCCTCACTTCTGAGACAGTCCACTCCTCACTGAGCGTGGAGGTAGACACCTCCCAGTTCAATGTCTTTCACGGTTCGTCCTCCCTTACTAGGCTAGGACTAGGACCCTCCTTCCATGGGTCCATGGATCCTTCTGTCATACCGCCCATCTGGGACACAGGCATGGAAACATCTCTAGGTGTCAGCCCTTGCAGTAAATCCATACTCTGTCCTTCTGTGCCACACTCTATGTGGCCTCCCCCAACAGGTTCAACCTGGTGCTGCATGATGCTACTTGCAGGGTTTCCTACTTTGGTCCAAGTGGGAGCCAATCAAATTGATGATGCCCTCTCTGGCACTGCACCCCTGCTCATACAGTACCATACTTCACTAGGCAATCTGAAGAGTGGGGTGTCAGAAACACATCTTTTCCGGGCCTGAGGCACATAATGTGTAGTCTCACTGGATAGCTAGGGATCGCTACATCTGGAGGCAATCCTTCACTGTAGAAAGTTCTCTCTATTTCTGTTAGTGTGGCCACCCCTCTGATATCATAGCTTGGGCATGATCCCGGTAGCAGGAAGTTCCTGAAGCCATGTCTGCAATTAAAATACATAAAGGTTTGTAGTTACTACTTGTTTACTAGACTCAGTACACTCACAAAATGGCTCCCTACTGCTGTGTTTACAGTGCTAATCCAGCCCTGTAATGATGGTGGTAGCTCTCCTCATGCATCAAATCTGTTTCTGACTCAATAACTGTGTTTCCGACCATTCTGGCTACTGATTTTGCTCAAAACTGTTATCGATTGCACTGCTTGCATCTTTCTCAGCACATTCATGTGATTTTTTTAGGACTTTACTGTTAGCACACGAATCAGACTATTTACACATGCTCAAAGTTTCTTACAAGCCACAGTATTTCTTTTTCACAGGATTGCCTGTTTGCTGCAGCATAATACAACTCACAGTCTCTCACTTGCTTAAGAAAGTTTTACTGTTGCTGAACCCATCATAAATGCTTGGTCTGTGCTCAGAATTTTGTTTGTTGCACTTGCTGCAGTCTCACTGCCTGCACACAGATTCAGCAGGCTTTAAAATCACAACACAGTTTGATGCACAGTTGTTTGGGTTGGTACTCACTGAAATCAGTAGCTGGCTTTCTCCGGTGGAAATTTTCAGCCTGGTGCTGATCCTGGAAGGCCTCTGGGGTGAAATGGGCTAGCGATCCTGCCGATTGTTACCATGAATGCCACACTCACTTTCCAGTCAGTCGGATAATGAGTTGAGCCTGAATTTGTACAGCAGAAGTCTGTTTTTCACAGATTAGAATGTTCACAAGTCCCTCGATGGTTGATCCTGGTCTGACCAGCTCGCACACCACTTGCTCTTTCCTCCTCGAACACTCAGCTGCACTCTGAAGCTGACTGGGGGCAGGACTGATTGCAGTTGCACCAATCACTCGATGCCATGCAAATAAGCCTCTCTTAATCTCTCTCTCGCTCTTCCTTCATGGCGATCATCGAGCAGGGAAAATTTAAACTGCAAATTGTAACTTTTTTTCTCGCCTGCAATTTCAAAGCGGGAGCACCATTTTGACCATTTTCTCACACAGAACTTAGCAATTTCTTTAGTGACTCCATAAATTTGCACACAAAGTACATGAAACATTCAGGGCACATTTCTCTCTTTGCTTCCTAAAGTCCACATTACTTTTGGCAATTAAAACTTGAGATTTTAAAAGTTCTGTAAAACGTTCTAGGTGCAGAGACAAGGTATACACTTTCTGGCTTCACAGTCCATTGTTAGTTCACACACACACACACACACACACACACATATACCAGCACTGTAATAGCAAACACACAGCAGCACATACAGATGGCACTCTCCTGGGCAAGATCCTTTTGTGTAAAGCTTACTTTCCTGTTTGCAAAGCTTACTTTCTTGTTTTGGGCTACCAAACTACCAGACAGACAAAACGTTAGCCATACCCTCAGCAAACATCACTTGTTCTCTCCCCAAATTCAAACAATATTCCAGATGAGCCCCCATTCTTGTAGGTTGCCCCCAATGTTCTCCCCCTGTTGACTTGTGCCCCCTGTGGAGTGGCTCCCCTCCCAAGTTTTCCCTGTCCCCAATTATCATTCCCCTGTATGATTATTGTTTTGAGGTGGGGGGGCAGCACTTACAAAGGGGGTGTGTGTGGGGCATAGCTAGCATAAAAAGTGGCCACACATCACACTCCCCTTACAGACAGTGGCCAGTCACTGCTTGTGTTTATCACTGTACTGCACATCGCCGTTTTGATTTTTGGCATTGTGCACTCGCTCTTGTTGTCAGTGCTGTTTTACAGTCACCCTTATATAGAACCAATTTAATCCGAACTGAAGTTGCCAATATTCACATTTGCTTACTTTTACATCTCTGTAATTAAAGCACTGAACTGTGAAACAGGATCTGTGTGGTGCAGTTTATAAAACTGATGCCAAAAATCCTATCTAATTGAATGAGAACCACTGATTAATTCAGCACAACCACACACTGTAGTTGGCCGGGGGGTATGTTTTTCCAAGCCCCTGAAAATCTCACAGCTGCGGGGAAAAAATGGCCGAAATGGATCTTCAGTTGTGGAGCCCCAGTTTTTCCCACTGCTGTGGTATTTTCAAAAGTGGAGTAGGTTTGTGACCAACTTCACAATTTATGGCAGCTTGCGGTTGTTTTTTCAGGCTTCCAGGAGCTAAAGACACTCTACATGCAGTCTCATGCCTTACCACTCCCCTGGTCATGTGATGTGGTAGCACAATCAACACTGAGAAGGTGGCTGTAGGGAACACTACAGCAGTTACTTTACCTTTTAAAAAGTGTTTGCAACAAGCAAGACAACTAAATACTAAAGAGCATATTGGTAGTTTACTCACCTGGTAAAGGTGATTGTGGGGGAATACATCTCTGAGGCACTCCACAGTCATGGCATCATGGGTTGTGTACACCTGATAGGTTGCTTGATGCACATGTGACTTGAAGAAAGTCCATCCCCCCACCTGAGAGGGGGGGGTCTGCTCTCCTATGGTCAGTTTGATGTATTCCAAAGCTGTATCTGTAACAATAATCTGTTAATACCTTTTGCTGTTAATGAGTGTAGATATGTAGTGACCACTCAGCAGTAGCAAAATTGTTGTGTAACTTTATTTTGTTATTACACTATACATGTAGACGTCGGTGATGTCTGAACCTGCTAATTTGCAATAGCGAGTATCATACATTCATACGATGTATGAAAACTTGTTGAGTGTTTCAGACGTCTGTTGGGTGGGATGTGGAGTGCCTCAGAGATGTATTCCCCCACAATCACCTTTACCAGGTAAGTAAACTACCGTTGTGGGGGATAATCTCTGAGGCACTCCACAGTCATGGCATCATTGGTCATTAAAAAGCAGTAATCCTCTGCTAGGGTGGGTCAGACATGTTGTCTTGTACCTAGTCCTTACATGCTGCTAAAGATTTCCTCTGCAGTACTCCCATTTTTCTCTGCCCAGGAAGTTGTGATTGCTCTGGTAGAGTGAGCCTTCAGATCTCTTGGTGCAGCCGAGTTATTCACTCTGTATGGTTTCGTGATTGCTGTTTTAAGGTACACAGCAATCAATGATTTTGAAGCTGGTTTTCCTTTTCCATGCAGCATCATGAACAGCCTGTTTTGTATATTTCCTCTGTCCTTAATGGGTATGTGCTAAGTACCCTTTTCCTACCCAGCATTTTAAGCTGAGGGTTGTTTTGTATTTCTCCCGAGGTAGTTCTGCAGATATTTCAATAGTTTGATTGATGTGGACTGTCAATTATACTATTGGTCAGAATGACATTATAGGTCTAAGGGATATTCTGTCAGTGTAGAATGTTAGGAAAGGTAAAGGGAATTTCAGTTTACAGCTTAGTGCTTTATCCACTAGGCTACACGGTCTGCACGGGTCTGCACGGGTCTGCATGAGTGTGCCTGTAGTTCTCCTCCACGTCTGGCAGATGCTAGTGCCATCAGGGAGGGTGAAAGTGTTAATGTCTGTGCCAAGTCTGTGTCATGCGTTGGGCCCTGTTTGCTCAAGAATGGTACGCGAGGTCTCATGTTGCACTTGGCCCATGGCACTATGCCTATCAATAATGACATTACTCCCAGTACTTGTGAAACTGCTTGAAGTTCTGGATTTCTGTGTTTCTGTAATTGTGTAGTCTGTGCAATAATTGAGTGGACTTGGGCATTTACTGGGTTGCTGAGACCTGGATTTGTGTCGATCAGTGAGCCTAGACTATCTATAGAGTGGCTAGGGATGATAGGTAGTTTTTTGATAGATTATTACATGGCTGCGATTTTGTAGGCAGTGTACTACCGCGTTTGTTCTTGAATGAACTGTTGTACTGTTCTGGTCTTGATCAGCCAGTCGTTCAATAGGGTATTACTTGTATGCCCTTAACTCTTTTTTTTTCTGTGAATGCTATTGTTACCATCGCGAACACGCTTGGGGTTGATGGTAGGTTGAATGATAACACTTGTATTGGTATCATTTTCCCAATATGTGAAATCGACAGAATTTGTAGTGTGATGTACGTGTTCTACAAATATAGTGAAGTTAGGTAATCTCCTGAGCTTATAACCATGAGGGTGGACCTGATTGTTTCCATTTCTAGGGTTTGAATTGTACAGAATTGTTTAGGTCCAGAACTGGGCGTAGCCCTCTGGGCCCTTTTTGGATACCTTGTCAAATATGCAGCATCCTCCTTTCCCCTTTTTTTTTGTAATGTGTTACCCTGTCTATGGTCTTGTTGTTCAGTAAGTTTGTCAGTACTGTTTGGACTTATGTCAGGGTAACATGTTTTTCAGCACAGGGAATAGGACTAGAAGGTTCTTTGTTGGTATGTGAAAAAGTTGTATCACATATCCTGGTCTTATTACTTGTAAGACCCACCTGTCTTGTGTGGTTTACTCCCATGCTTGCGTGAAGTGTAGTAGTTGGTCACCGACTGGAATGTTTTGGTATTGCTTGTAGCAATAGTAGTAGTAGTTGTTTCAACTGAGTTCTGTGGGGAGAGTAGTCTCCTCTGCCTTGCTTGGGAACAATTCTAGCTCAATATCTGATACAATGTTTTTTGTGGGTATGGCTGCCTGTAATAGTGTAGCTTGTAGTTGTAATTGCCCCTGTCTTGTCTCAAAAGCAATGAGAATGGTATGTTTGTCTAGCTGGCAGATAAGTGGATCTGTTTGGCCGGTCTTCCGGTATCTTATCTTCTTTTCCCTTGAGGTATTGTTCCAGGCCTTAACTGAACAGTCTGTTTGTCTCCTGTTTGCGCTTGGTGGTTGAAATGTTGCTGTATTTCAGCATGCTGGCAGCATAGGTGGTAGTTATCACTGGATCTCTGCAATAGTGAGATCCCACTGTTTTGCCTCTCAGAAAGGTGGCACTCGAGGTCTTGCGAGCTTTAGAAGCCAATCAAAGGGCTGCTCCCATGCTGAGTGAGCTGTCAGACTGCAAGAGACGAGGGGGAGAGAAGCGAGTCATTTGGGCATTTCTATGGACCTGGGGGCCATATAAAAACATTTTGGGTGAGCTCCATGTTGGTCCACAGCCTTAAATACCCTGTATGGGTACAACAGTAGTGTGGAGGTCACAGAAAGTCACGTTTTGGTTGGGTTCCACCATGGAGCTAGAGGCCATTTGAGTGGTGTCATGCCATAGAGGCTGGGATACCTGGAACGGAGGTAGGGCCACTGTCCTGCACTCAGACACCACTGTAAGGGGTGCCAGATTGAGATTTGCCTTGCTCTCCTTCTACGGGTAATTTGATGAGCATTGTTTTTTGTTTTGTTTTTTTGGGGAAGCGTTTGCACCTGTAACTACTAGCAGGGATATCCAGGTAGTCAAATCTCCTTACATTATAAGGCCCAGTGGATACTTTATGGATGTTTGTTCCTGGAACCGCTACCAGGGGTATCCAGGTAGTCAAATCTCCTTACATTATAAAGCCCAGTGGATACTTTATTGATGTTTTCTCCTTGAACCGCTAGCAGGGGGATCCAGGTAGTCAAATCTCCTTACATTATAAGGTCCAGTGGATACTTTATGGATGTTTGCTCCTGTAATCGCTAGCAGGAGTGTCCAGGTAGTCAATTTCCTTACATTATAAGGGTCAGTGTATACTTTATGGTTGTTTGCTCCTGGAACTGTTAGCAGGGGCTTCTAGGTAGTCAGTCTCATACTTGTAACTTGCACTGTTCTACTTAAAAGCCTTGTAAACCAATGTTGTGATATACTCAGAAGCTATACATCATGCATTAGTTTTCTGTACTTTTTGCCAGGTATATTCTAGTGGTATAAGCACACACTGATAACCAGAATGCTGGATTTTGATAGCATTCTGTATTTAGTGGCAATCATCCTATAATCATTGCATATATGGCTTATACTGAAATATTATGAGTCTTACCTTTGCCTCTAGATTTGGTTAAAGATGCTGGAGATGTAGGGTGTGCTGCAACCTTGGTTCAGCTCAGCTCTTTGTTTTGACCATTGCAGTAAGCTGAGAAAAGGTACATAGAGAGGGTGTTGTTTTTTTTTAGGAGGGGGGAATTTAGATATATTGTTTTATTTATTTATTATTTCCCTTAATTCTTCCCCTGCACAGTAATCAATAATGTTCTGCACTGTACAGGCTATTTCTGTGCCTGTGCATTAAAGTGTGCACTGTCCCTTTAAATTTGGTTAGAGTGAGTGAGGGACTCAGTGTTATGTTGCTTTGTCCACAGCTGTGGTAATAGTGCAGCCCCCAATGTATTTTCCCATTTATTCACATTGTGGTCTGCTGTTGCAGATTGGTTGGTGCTTTTAACAAACGCCTTCTGTGCTGGTTGAATGTTTATGGGCATAGTTACGCTCTGCACAAGATGGCAGCAATGACTCTCAGTCAGTCTCCTGTCTGGCAGTCACCTACACCCTTAATCCCGCATGGCTAAGGGGTGAGTGGAGAGCTTTTCCGAGATCACAGCAGCAAGTCTTGCGATATTCTTTCTTGCAGCTGCCGATCTGGATAGGCAAGTTAGGTTAGTCTCTCAATGCTCCTCCTCCTCCTCATGAGATCTATTTGTTTATGGTGTTTTGGTTAGGTAGATGATAGAGGAGTTTCCTCTACCTTTTGATAGACGAAGGTGGTGAGTTTAAAGGACATAATGTGCCATAAAAAAAGTCTAGAGAACATGTCATTTTGAGGTGAGGCACAGAGGGACTGAGAAAATGCTTCAGAGACTGTTGCGTAGTAATGTCTTGAGTGAGCACTTCAGGTGCTACTATGCTTGTAATGGGGAACTGTGGCACATTACTTAGTATTTTAGAAGTCTGAGATGCTGGCAGGGTACTCCAGATGTTCTAAGGTAGCCACTTGCTCATTTAATAATGTATAGACTCTGGAGCCATTGGCAGGGTTCCAGGTCATCAGGCATCTTAGTAAGGTGGTAAGCTTGTTCTGAACAACATGTAGGGGAACTCAGAGTATATGCCCAAGTAAGGAATGAGAGCCTTTAATTATGTAATAGCACTGATGTACTGAGCTCCTGGGACTGCAGGTAGGGGTTTCCAAGTAACTGTGGCTGTGGAATCTGTTTGGTCATCTGTGACAGGTCTCAGACAATACATGGCTCTGTTAGCATCCTTTAAATTTAGCATCCTTTAAATTTCAAAAATGTGATAAATTATCTTGTTCAAGCCCTTTTTTATTAAATTAATAGGGCCAACTCATGCATTCACATTTGTATGCATTACTTTTGTCACACACAGTATATAGTAGCAGCTCCTTAATTAATATGTGATTGTGCCTGTAAGAGAGAAACACAACTGAATATTAGTGAAAGAAATGACTATTAAAGTTAATTATTTCCCAAATAGTTATTTTAATCAAATCTCCTTGTATGTTGATCCTATATGGTACAGTGCTGTGTATCATTTTTGGCCCTTTTTGTATGCCTTGGTTATCTCTGGGATAATGTAGGCATGTGCCTTTAAGGAGGGGGCAGGAAGCTTTAGCTAATCCTTGCATTGGCTGTGGTAAGCTGAGTGAAGGATCATCTGCATTGCTGCTTGTGTAATGAGACACAGTTTGGGGCAGAAGTGTTTTTTTGTTCTACAAAACATGTTTCTTCAGTTCTCTCTCATGGTCAGTGTTAAAAGTTACGGGACTTTGCCTTGAGAAGCTGTAGCAATTGCTAGCTTCACTCTCCACTGCATGATATGTTGGATTTAGTCAAATCTTGTTTGTTTATCTTCATCTAAGATGGTGGCCGAAATTTCGAGAGAGATGAGAGCCAGTCAGCTTGCAGCTCTCATGTAGCAGGCGATTTGGAAACTGGGAAGAAGTGGGGTGGGGGGTGGTCATGCTGCTAGGAGTTGTTTGAGAAACTGGGGCCATAAAATAACATTTGGGTGTCTCCATTTTGTTTCATAGAGCTTCCCTTTCTCTATGGGACTGTTATTTGGTAGAAAATAGCACAAAGTGGTTACGAGTGCTTTGATTTAGTGCCACTGAATTCTAGTAATGTCTGAATCCAGCTAGGCATTTTAAGCATTTTCCAGTGCAAGGAAACTTTTCTAGGTGAGTTTTAGAGTACCTTTTTACAAGTTAGTGAGGCTAGCAGGGTCACCAGATTCTTGTTGATGATTAAAACAACTCAGGAACCGCTGTCAGGGGAACCAGGTTGATTATTATATTACTTCCTGTAAATCATTGCATAGATTCTGTGTTCAATGATGTGGGTCAGACATTATTTTAGTTCCTGGCACCACTAGCAGGGGTGTTCAGGTAGCTAATAATCTCTATACTTGCACAGTGTGATAATGTTCATAGTTTGAATACTGTGCTGGCAATTTTTCATCTAACATTTTCCTAGACAACCAATGCTAGTAGAAGCCGCAGTGCTAACATCTTTAAGACTGCCAGTTGTGCAATTTTAAACAGTTGCATATCTGCAGAAACATACTCTTGTGGTCTTGTTTGATCTTTGTTGTAAGATATTAATAAATGGCCTAGCCAGGTGGCTTCTTACCTTAGTAACGAAGTTGTTCTTTATAATAAACGTTTGTTCTTTACAAGAAACACACTGGAGCTCTAGGGTGTGCTGCAACCTGTTTTGATGCATGTAAGAACTGACCATAGGAGAGCAGACCCCCCTCAGGCGAGAGATGAACTTTCTTCAAGTCACATGTGCATCAAGCAACCTATTAGGTGTTCACAACCCATGATGCCATGACTGTCGAATGCCTCAGAGATTATCCCCCACAATGGACTGTGAGACCTCAACTGCTATGATTTTCAAGAATTCCATTTTGGGGAATGTGGAACTTAACTAAACATATTTTTAGCAAGTAAATTATATGCCCATTCCCTGATGATGGAATTTTTTCTGAAACGTTGGAAACAAGCCAGAATATATCTGACTTACTTTCTGCACCTGATTACTTGCTAAATAAAAAGAAATTATAACTGAAATACATATGGTGAGTGAGTCTGTTGTTCCCAATCTTCTAGATAGTCTGTTTAGTGTGGTGATTGGAATTAAGCTACTTCCTAATGAGTTCTTTTATTTCTTCTGTACCGAGGTTGGCTGAGCTGGAGCATTCCTTGTTGAGCACAATCAACACCCCACAGTGTCTTATTGCTTACTGCTTACTTAAAGCGCCTCACCTGTGCTGCTGTTTCAAGCCCCCCCCCACTCCAGCAACAGGAAAAACAGTTTAACTTTCATAAGTCAAACAGTAGTCTCTAGTTTTCTTCCCTTTTGTCACTTTTCTTGCCTTTTACTTGCAAATAGCAATTCACATTTTATAATTTTATTTAATTTACACCTGATGAAGGGACCTGTGGGTCCAGACTGCTAGTGTACTATACCATCTTTGTAGAAGACATATGTTAGTCCAATAAAAGGTGTCAGACTATCCAATGAAATGTACAGCAACAAACTACAGGGTTTGTAGATTGTGTTCGGTATGCCATGGGTGGCAAGTCACTTTGCTTCACCTAGTGGTACCAATACCACCCTGTCTTGTGGTATTGTTTACTTAGAATCCCACCACAGCCACTTGCTGACAAACAACTCTGCAAACAACTCTAAGTAATTCACATGCCATTTCTGTGCCTAGGTCCACCCAGCTGAAAAAAAAAATTAAAAATGGAGTAGCCCATAGAAAATGAGATGTTGCACCTTATCTTGGCAGAAATAAATTGAAAAACACATTCAGTGTGTGTTCTTTGGGTTGTCTTCAGGTTAGCAGAGTTTACTGAAAGATATAGCTCTTCAGGCAGCCTGCCAGTAGCATGGCTGGTTGGTAGCGCATGATGCCAGAACAAGTTTGGGCCATCAGAGGGCAAGCTGGGGGGGGAAGGGATTGAATGACTCAGCAGATGTTTACCCTCGCCGGAGTGGGAGGCTTCCTTCCTCTGAGCTGAACACTGCCATCTGGATATCCACGGATGGAGGGGCAGCTCAGAGTGATTAAGGGGGTGGGTGATGCTCACCGGTTCCGTGGAATGCCATGCAAGTGCATGTACTTACATGCATTGCAGCCCTTGCTGCAAACAGTCCCTTGGGATCAGCTTAAGGGGAGAAAACTCCCTGCCACACTAATGACACATAGTACACTGGTGCACCGCACAGCTTACTGTACCCCACCCCAGCATCCATGGGGTCCCTGGAGGGGATACCTCCCCATGGCCCTGCCTCAAGGGAAAAGCCAAGGGGGATAGGGATAGAGCAACAGGGCTGGGTGGGCAGCAGGAGCAGATAAAGAAGTGGTAAGGATGGGAAAACTATAAATTAAGCAAAAAAAAAAGAGAGAAAGACGTGGCTTGTTTCAGTTTTGCAAACTTGCTTATCAGTACCTGCAGCCTTGTGCCCTAACAGTTTTGCATCCTTTTTTCACAGATATTTATTGCACATGCAGTCCTACAGCAGCCACCAGGTGTAGTCAAAGGCAACCTCTCTCATGAAACAACAAAATACCTGTTAATCTACATCCGAGTGGCAACATGGAATCAGATACTGGACCCTTGGGTGTACATCTTGTTCAGAAGGGCGGTCCTCAGGAAGATGTACCCACGGATCAACCCGAGACCATCTATAGTATCCTTGTACCCTATGTACAGCATGTCGCTGAGAAGGAAGTTAACCCAGGAGTCTGTGATTCAGTGATGCCCACCCAAGCTCTGTTGACCCTGGTGATACTTGATTTTTCACTCACTAGACCATTTCAGTCAAGGAAGTGGCTTCCTATTTGTTAAGCTCAGTAGCCGACAGACTGGTAGCCACAGCATGTGCTGCTCAATGACTTGACTTGGAGGATGTAGAACTTTTTAAACTTGCCACCTGATGGCTAAGAAACCGGATATATATAAGCCTACCAAGTCCTTGCCCAAAAACATGTGACATGTAATGACTATAAGCTGTGCTTCAAAAACTAATCAGGCCATATAAGGGCTCAGAACTAATTAGGCCATATAAGGGCTCAGCTGATAACCTTAGGATTTACTAGTGAGACTCCAGGATGGGCTCCAGCCATGATAGCATAATACCCGTCAGATAAGATCATGATATTTGGCATGAACCCTTTTGCAGCCTGTTGAAACTGACAGCTGTTAAAATTGCATGTTACAACTGGCAAGGGACATGACCATCCGTGCCTCTCAACTGTCCCTGATTTTCAGGGATGTCTCTAATTTTGCCTCAGAAGTTTCCTCTGTCCCTTGTAGAAATGTATGTTTTGTGACTTAACAGTAGGGATTGTAAGTACAAAATATTGTCAGACATTACAGTTACAGACTTGTTCATCTTTAGAAAATGCATCTTACACTAATCCCCCTTATTCTGTCAGCTTTCTAAGTGAATGTTACCAATTTTTAAGATGTGACCCTGATTCTGGGTCTTCGCCCGTGATTGTTTTAAGCCTTGTCCATGATTTATGAGGCATGAGGTTGAGAGGTATGTGACCATCCCACTGTAACATCATTGCAATAAATTGTATTCTTGGTCATTGTTTCCATCTGGTGAACTGGCCGACATGTAAGGCTGCTAACTGGAGTTTAAAAAAAGGAAAACAACACAGCCAGGAAAGATGGTAAGTGATTGTTGGCTGCTGTTTATAAACTGTTGAAAATAGGGGTCATGCAATAAACTGACTCAAAACATGCAACTTATCTTCACGAGGCAGGATCGTAACTAAAGAGTGGCAGAGCCACAAAGGAGCTGTAAAAGTCCCAACCTTTCACAAGTGATGAGAAATAAGATAATCTGAGTCAGACTGTTACATGTTTGATTTATACAACATATGTTTACTTATTATAGCTTTGAACTCTTCTGTGTGTATGAAGATTTAACTGTTTCACTTCGATTTCCACACTGCTGGTTTCAGTGTTGCACATATGTATTGTGACATAATCTTCGTTGTGAAAACTACTCTTTAATTGGTTACGTATTCATCTGTGATGTATTCAACTTTATTAGATATCAATCACAGCATGCCCCAGAGTGCAAGATACCACGGTGTCCTACAAAGTGGGTTCAAAACTATCAGTATTATTCGGTGGCATTTCTAGCTACACCTGCTGTGTATGATGGCCTAATACAGGTATTCAGCAGACTACAAAAAGGACATATAAAAGTTCATACACAGCTGAATTTCTCTTATAATTTGGCTTGAGGTCACTGGCCAAGAACTGCTCGTTGCTTGAAGTATGAAGAAATGCAGTCACACATACTGAAGACTGTGGGGTTCAGGATGTGTCACTGGCCCACAAGACTTGGGTGGCTCTATATTTTTCCAACCACGGAGAGAGAGAGAGAGAGAGAGAGAGAGTGTGTGTGTGTGTGTGTGTGTGTGTGTGTGTGTGTGTGTGTGCACATAGATGGCCAACAATGCACATCAAGGCCAGTGTTCCTAGTGAAGGATCCTCCTGACATCATAAACCATGAGAGCGAAGCAAAGTGACTGATGATGTCACAAGGTTTCACGAGATGGAACACAGCCCTGTTGTGCTTTGCAGGACCATATGCTAGATTTTATACTGTGTCTTGCCACTTGAGTTAAAACTGGAGCACCTGTTTCTGTCCATTTCAAGCACTGAAAGTAACAGTTTCTTTTGAATGTTTGCATGACAAAGATTGGCCTTCTGGGTGTTGTTGTACCACTGGTCTCATATCATACTGATGGTGCAACAGCTCCCTGATGTCATTCTGATGGTATAACAAGGCTTTTTCCCTGTGAAAAAGTGGCAGCCATCAGGAGATAGTATAACCTAGAAATAAAGGCACCAAGCTGTGAAGCTGGAGACCCAGCAGACCTGTGTTTGAAAACCACAAGTGCCATTTGCATGCTGTGTGACACTGAACAAGTTACTTAATCTCCCTGTGCTCCTGGGTCATACCTGGAAATGAGCTTCGGCTCCATGTGCCTATCCTGGCCAAAAATTCCAAAATAAAATAAAAAAAAAATAGGTATACTATATGGTTGCTTGCCTTCTGTTGGGCTCCAATCTATTTGTGGCGCTGTGCTTCAAGAACAATGGTATCTGAGATTAAAGAAAAGTGAACTTGGGCCTTGGGAGAAATTCCAAAAGTACCAGTCTGAAAGAGCAGGCCTGTGCTAAAGTCAGGACTTCAAGTAGCTCCAGTTTGAAAACTTCAAAAAATATGGTAAAAACTTCCAAAATGAAAGGGAAGGAAGTATTTGCTTTCCAGATGAGGAAAAAGAAAATTAGGTGACTTCCAATTTTGGATGTACAGAAGTTAAAAATGTTTTTTTAAATGGTATACAGTCAGAAGAGATGCAAGTCACAAGTGGGGTACCTCAGGGATCAGTCCTGGGGCCAGTCCTCTTCAACATCTTCATTAGTGACCTTGCAGATGGACTAGAGGGTAAGGCTTGTCTGTTTGCAGATGACACCAAGATCTGCAACAGAGTAGATGATCCAGATGGGGTGGGCAGAATGAGAAGAGATCTGCATAAACTAGAAAAATGGTCAGAAGAGTGGCAACTGGGATTTAATGCAAAAGTGCAAGATCATGCACATAGGAAGAGAAACCCTGAAGCCACCTATAGGCTGGGAGGAGTTGTTAGCAGTCACAAAGGAAGAAAGAGACTTGGGCATCATCATCACTGATGACCTGAAATCATCAAGCAGACCTCTAAAGCAGTAGGTAAGGCAATGGGGATATTGGGGTGTATTAGTAGGGGTATCAAAAGTCGTAAGAGGGAGGTAATAATCCCTCTTTACAAGACACTGGTTAGGCCCCATCTGGAGTACTGCGTGCAGTACTGGAAGCCACACCGTCACAAGGACATTAACCAAATTGAGGTAGTCCAGAGAAGGGCAACCAAAATGGTGCAGGGACTGGATCAGAAGACATATGAGGACAGAATAACAGAGCTCAATATGTATACCCTTGAGCAAAGGAGGAGAGAGGTGATATGATCGAGGCATTCAAACACCTTAAGGGGCATTAACAAGGTGAAAGAGTCTAACATGTTTAAATATAAGAAAAATAGCAGGACAAGAGGACACAGCATGAGATTAGAGGGGCGATTAAGGGGGAATGTGAGAAATTCTTTTCCACAGAAAGGGTGGTGGGTGCATGGAATGGCCTACCTCAAGAAGTGGTGGCTATGAATACAGTGCAGGGCTTCAAACAGGCATGGGATAGGCATAAGGGAGCAATACAAATGAGTATGAATAGATAGGCCACTGACAGAGCAAAGGCCGATGGCACATTTATAAGGTAGAAAAAGAAATGGGCAGACCGGATGGGCCTTGCGGTCCTTATCTGCCATCAACTTCTATGTTTCTATGTTTCTCTGTTTCTATATTCTTATTAAAAATTTCCTTCGAAGTTTAATTATTATTCAAACTAATAGTAATAGTTGATGAGGCAGCATGGTCTGGTGGCTAGAGCACAGGACTGGGAACCAGGAGACTTGGGTTCAAATCCCTCCATTGCCTTACTTACTGTGTGGTCCTGAGCAAGTCCATCAACATCTTAGTGCTTCAGTTAACCCAGCTGTAAAATTGGCAAAAAGCAGGACCCTCCCACCTGAAAATGAAATCTTCTGTCTCCCTGGACTATACCATGTAAATTACTGGTAAAGCAGAATGACATTGTTGACACCAAATGTTACGTCAGAGCAGCAGAATTTGCACTGTGTTATTTCAAACAGCTTGTAAAGTAGTTCCAGAGAACACCACTACTGGCTTTGCTTTCACAAAAGACCGTAAATACCTAAACACTGGTGGAAAATGCAGATCCACTTCCATTAAAGTTGTTTCTATGTATGCGAGGAAAATGATTTGAGGCAAAATGGCAGTAAATAAAGGAAACCCTGTACTGAATTTACAGATTTCATACTGCTGCCAGAATTCTGTGGAGTTTCAGAAATTTGATCTAATTCCATGGCATTTCATCAGAAGCAGAATTCCAATAATCTAAAAGTGGAGCATTAACTGCAGAATTGTATTCCACAGTTTTCCTCAAACAATGGAATATTTAAGCAATAAGCCAGGAGGGGGTGTGGGTTATCGGGGGATTTACCACGGCTGGAGTGGTTTGCCCATGAGGCGCAGCCGAGTGGGTAAATCCATGCCAGCCATGGTAAATCCCCCGATAACCCAGATCCCCCGAGAGGCTTATTGCGATTATACCAAGTACTGCTTTTTTTTTAAATAATGAAAAAAAGCAATACTTGGTATAATGCTTAAATAAGGCACTCAGTATTAGAGCAGTGTTTTTTGTTTTGTTTTGTTTCCCTGATGTATGGAGCTGCTGTTTTACAGTCTCCGCTTAGCGGGGAAACAAGATGACAGCTAGAGTTCTGCGGTTTCGCTATCAGATTGCTTTTTTTCCAAGATGCGGCTGGCTGGCACCTTTTGCGGTGATTATCAGAGGATTTACAATGGAGGTAAGGTGCCAGCCTGCCGTTCTCATTGGTCGATGTCCGAGGTCCATGGTACAATGTAGAATACTGGTCTGTGGATTACATTAAATGCTTTTTGGAATTCTGTGGAATTAGAAATTCTGAAAAGCATTTTGGAAGTGGAACTGCCATTCTGCACAAATTCCACTTGTGTAACTCCACATCACAACTCTAAATAAAGGTAAAAAAGTAAGGGTAATTCGTCTAGTGCCTTACAGAGGCCTACGATGCCTGACACTGTACAAGCAAACACACCATACATAAAACAACTTGGCCTTGTTCACACTGGGAATTTTAAAACATTACAGACACTCTGCAACATTTTAAAATCAGGAAACACCGTTCGTATCCACACTGGTAATGTTACCAAACCGTGTTTCAAAATTGTGTTTAAACCCCGCTACAATAAGGGTTTTAGCACGGTGTTGAAAATGTTTTAAGAGAGAAATGTAGTAAGTTACCTGTGTGTATGGGTGTCCAATTCATGTTTCCCGATGTTGACCCTCCTGGTGACCACAGTGCAGTGCACAGCCATCCCATAGTGCTGTGCCTGGCCTTGCTCATGTGCGGTCATCCTTCACAAAGGGCGGATCAGGAAGTAAACATCCTTTCTTGAGGATTGTGATTCGTGCTGCTTTCGTAGTGCCAGTTTTAGCTGTATTGCAGTCACATTTGGCCATATTCTGGGCTAAAATTGAAAATCTGCATAAAACCCATATGGGGCTCCTCTTAATTACACCGAGTCAGCTGTCAAACCAGCTTCCAATGTCCCTACATGCTCTGGTGCATTGTGGGACAGAGGACCGACTCCAGCACAACATGACTGGCAAGCGAGAGAAAAACGTGTTTAAAAATGTTTTCACTGTGGGGAGTGCGGGCAGGCGAATAACCATGTTGAAATATAGAAATGACCAGTGTGGACATGGACAACACAAACCATTACCAGATATTTTTACCAAGAGTGGACAGGGCCTTAGTGACAAATTCAAGTGAAAACAAGGGTTTATGTTGTGTATAAAAAACAAAAAAACACACTGCTGATTTCGATTCAGTTAATGTTTGTCTTGGATCCCTTACTAGATCTTGTTACTGTAAGCTAAAAATAACCTCAGAAAAATAGTTCATTTTGGTCTTAGTAACTTGAGGATCAGAAGGAAAGCTGGGACAGGCCCCACCCCCAAAGACTCTAGACCATTTGTGGCAGATGTCCTTCACGGTTGACAGATGTGGCCAGTCATTTTCTTTTCAGAGCGCCCAAAAATAAGCAAGTTAAAACTATTTCACCCAAGTTATTAAGTGCAGAATTGAAAACTGCGTTGTGTTTTTATACAGATAAAACAAATTGCTGTTTAATTAACACAAATATATAAATATTATGTGATACATTTATTGCAGAAATACCCATTCAAACAATTGTTTTGTTATTTCTAAAAGTAGCAGTATTTCCTTAATAAAAAGTGCAAAAAAATGGCTTTGAGTTTTGAATAATGAATTTATGTAGTATGACACACCTTGAATTTTTGGTGCACATAGCCAGCTTCTTTTCTTACATTCAAAATCTCCTGCTGTATGATGAATTTCACAAGGGCTGCATATTGTTTTGTAGATTATGGGGTGGGGAATTTATTGCTCCATTGCTACTGTGCATCAGCATGCGCTGAGAAATGCAAACAACACCTTGATTCGAGTGTGCTCCTTGGTTGTGCTATCACTCAAATTACATTCTGTAGCCACTAGTCAGCAGGGCTAGTAGGTAGCTAAGAAAACTATACTGACCACCACAGACATTCCCTTTACTGATTTATGTTATTTATTTGTAATTTTGTGAGCAGGAAAGGCACACCAATCTGTGCTAGCTTGTTTCCAGGTGTGTCCTGGTAGGTGGGTTACATGTTGGTCATGGCACCGTGGAACCTCCCCTACAGGGAGCAGTGCCTTAGCCTGGTATTAGATTCTTTTTTTTCCCTAAGAGCCAGTATGCCAAATTAGCACGGGGTCAGTAAGGATGGGCCTAATCTTCCAGCCTTTTTAAAAGATAGTTTAAACAAAACTGAAATCTGGCCAGCCTGCCAATGCAATGGTAGTGCTACTGCCTGTGGCCCTGACAACCAAGGCTCAGGTATGGACCTTGGGTGTCAGAGCCTCAGCTGGGAAGTAGAAGAGGTGGAGTGTCCAGGGGACTGCTCACCTTCTCCGGGGAGGAGACTTGGTGCCTGTCACCTACTGATCCGTTACATTGGCTGGGGGGCATGACAGTCCAAGACCATGCTGCTTGACCAGGTTAGATGGAGCTGGCAGACCTCTGCATGGTGGGGGTGGGAATGCACCCAGTCATGCACCGAAATCATTGCATGACTGCCTCCATTCCTGCAGATCACATGGGGAGATGCATAATTAAAAAAAAACCCTTGTCACGAGCCCTATAATGCTGGATCCCGGCACGTACCAGGACCAAGCCGATGCCCCCCACCACCACCAGCGTCAACAAAGGATGAAATACATGCATTAAAAAAAAAACTGAAATCCTGGAAAGTTCAGATCTTATGTTTAACTGATATGCCTAGGAAAATTCTGTATTTTTATGTTTGGGGTGTTTCATGTCTAGTGGGCTTGTAGTTTGAGACCTGTCCTCAGTTTCGCCATCAGAAAATGTTCTCTGCTTTAACTGATAAATGCAGCGGTGGATTCAGGGAGAGTGGAGGGAATGGCCGCACCTCCCATTGTAACTAACTTGCTGCTGCTGCTGCTGCTGCAATTCACTTTGTTGAAGAAGTCTAATATCTTGATTATAGTAAAATATACATTCAGAACTATGTATTACATTTATATTTTTTGTCAAAATGTAAGGAAAACGATAATAGCAGACAGTATTTAGGATTAAAAAAGATGTACAAAATTGCATAACAAGTATGCACAGAACCCTAGTATCCACCATTGTAAAATCCTGGATCCAACAGACTCCTGTCAGAATGTGGGCTGTCCTGTGACTTTCCGCACAAAAGGTTACAGGTCAAAAATAATAATAAGCATAAATGCTTAGAGGAGAGGTTTTGTCCTAGGAAATCCTATACTAGAATTTTGTAGACCAAGGAATATTTCTTTTTATTTCATGGCCCTGGGCTAGAGAATTTTGGAGGTATGTTAGTACTCCTTAGGGGGAGAATTTGTTCCTGTCCATTACTTATGAAGCATTGGTGTTCAGATTACTCTGACAAGGATGGAAGAAACATGATTTTGGTACTGTATTGGTGTGGTTTGTAATTATTAAGTTTTTCACATAGCAGGAGAGATTCCACCTGGCAAGTTACCAGAAAATAACCAAGCAGAGAAAATGGGGAGCTGGATCAAACATGCTCTGATTGGGGGTTTATCAGGGCTGGTAGACAGTTCCAGCTTCTTTATGGCCCCAACTATGGAAGACAATGTCTTGTTTTTTTCTTAAGTGATGGAGTATTTTTTTTCCAGTTCAAGTATATGCATTTTGACTTTTCTTTTTTTGTTTTTCATTTTTTTTTTCATTTACAGCTGTTGTTACGGATATTTCACTTATGCTTCCTTATAATTTATTATATTTTGAATTTGTGAATATTGTTTGTTGTACATCATTTGTGATTTTTTCAATACAAATTCCCCCACAGTTTCCTGATAAGTGCCATGGGATCTTTATGAAAAGATCTTATCCAAGGGTACGTTGCATTGCTCAGTTTGAAACTTTGCATCATCTGCACCTAGAGAGGCCATACATTGTAGGTTTTTGGAATTTGCTAGATGCAAAATACATAGATACATAGACAGTGTCGGCAGATAAGGGCCTATGGCCCACACAGTCTGCCCATTTGAGCTTGTACGTTCAGTTTGTTTTCCTAGAAGTCTGTTGCCCCTTTCCCCTGACCTCCAGAATTCCTTTATGTCTATCCCATGCATTCTTAAATCCCATGATTGTTTCAGCCCCCACCACTTCCTCTGGCAGGGTGTTCCACTTGTCCACCACCCGTTCTGTGAAGAAATTCTTTCTCATGTTTCCTCTGAATCGTCCTCCCTCCAACTTCATCCCACGCCTCTAGTCCTGGAACATCTTTTCACTTAAAAATAGTGTTTTCCTGCACCCTGTTCCTCCCTGTAAGATACTTGTATGTCTCTATCATATCCCCTCTCTCCCTCCTCTCCTCCAGGGAGTACATGTTCAGTTCCTTCAACCTGTCTTCATAGGACTTGGGATGCAATCCATGCACCATCTTTGTTGCCCTCCTTTGAACCTTCTCTACCCTATGTCCTTACGTAGGTATGGTCTCCAGAACTGTACACTGTACTCCAGGTGGGGCCTCACTAGTGTCTTGTATAGCGGAATTATGACCTCCCTTTTCCTGCTGTTGATGCCCCTGCCTATACATCCCAGCATCCTATTTGCTTTACCTGCTGCCTTGTCACACTGTTTCCCTACCTTGAGGTCATCAGAGATGACAACCCCAAGATCCCTTTCCTGCATGGTGCATGCTTTATCCTCACCCCCCCAACTGATATATTGTGCCAGGGTTTTTGTGCCCCATATGCATTATCTTGCACTTCTTTGCATTGAATTTCAACTGTCAAACCCCTGACCATTCTTCAAGTTTCTGCAGGTCACTTCTCATTCTGTCTACACCCTCTGGTGTGTCTACTCTGTTACAGAGCTTTGTGTCATCAGCGAACAGTGAAATTCTGCCTTCTAGGTCCTGCATAATGTCACTGATGAAGATGTTGAATAGGACCGGTCCCAGCACTAGATCCTGTGGTACCCCACTGGTCACTCTTCCCTCTGTGGAGTGACAGCCATTTACCACCACCCTCTGTGTCCTGCCACCCAGCCAGTTACCTACCCACTACACTACTGTCCTGCCCACACCCATATTCCCCAGTTTGTGTAATGGTCTTCTATATGGCACAGTGTCAAAGGCCTTGCTGAAGTCCAGATAGGCCATGTCCACTGCCCTCCCCTGATCCACCTCCCTAGTCACCCAGTCAAAACATTCAATGAGGTTGGTCTGACATGACCTCCCCCTGGTGAAATCATGCTGCCTTTGGTCCTGTAGTCCATTGACAACCAGATGTTCCACCAATCTCTCCTTCAGTAGTGCTTCCATGATCTTCCCCACTAAAATATAGGGATCCACAATGGGAAAAGTGCTTATAGCAAAATATAATACTATATTAAAGGTCATTACATGTGCTTTGTTCCTGTATATGTTTATCTGGCGTGCACAATGTGAATTTATATTTTGACAGGAAAACCTTCAAAATATGCACAACAGATGTGATAGAAGATGCCGAGAGAAGTATATCTTAAAAAGAAGATTGAACTCCTATGGGTTCCACATCAAAACCATGAAAGTGAAGACAGGGCAGTCAATCCTCAGTGTCATAAACATAACACATAATTTGTTAGCAGATGAGGACCACTTGGCCCATCCAGTCTGTCTATTTCCCTCTGCCTACACTGTTACATCAGACCATGCTCAATCTATATCTCTTTCTCCCTCTCCCTTCCTTTCTACTATGATTTCTTTGTGCTTACCACATGCATTCTTGAATCCCATCACTGTTCTCAGCCCCACCACCTCCACTGGAAGGCTGTTCCACAAATCCACCACTCTTTCTGTGAAGAAGTGCTTCCTCACATCTCTCCTGAATCTAACCCCCTCCAGTCTCATAACATGTCCACTTGTTCTTGAGCACCTTTTCCTCTGAAAAGTACTCCCTTTCTGTACCTTATTTACCCCTGTGAGGTATTTAAAGGTCTGTATCATATCTCCCCTCTCCCTCTTCCTCCTGTGTTTCAGAGTGTACATATTGAGGTCCTTTGACTGCAGTCCTTTGGGGCAGTGTAGCACAGTGGGTTAAGCCTCTGAGTTGCAGATCTGGAGACCTGGGTTTGAATCCCACAGCCACCTAGGTGCATACTGTGTGATCCTGAGCAAGTCACTTAACTTCCTTGTGCTCCCAGGTCACATCTGGACTTAGTGTGCTACTAAAGGAATAATGCCTGACAGGGTGGGAGTTATGCTGGGATAACATCCTACCTCGGGTAGTTGGGCCCGAGGCCACCAGCCAAGGGCATTCAACACCCGAGAAAGGATGTTATCCCAGCATAACACCCGCCCTGGAGGGCATTATTCCTATTATACAATGGCTTGTTGTTTTATAATAAAAAAAATAATTTTAAAGAATGTTTTTGTTAGTGTGTGAAAATATTTTTGTTTCTTAAGAGAAGTAAAATATTATCCTACTAATTATCCAAATCACCAAAATTCTACAAACAAGCAGCAGGGGGTTATGCCAGGATAACATCCCTGCTATGACAGCCAACTGACCAATCAGAAGCCAGAATTCTTTCTTGCCATTGTATAATCCTGGTTAAACAATGTTCCCTTTCCTTTCCCTTTAGTCTCTCCTCATAGGGCTTTTGATGCAGACCCTGCACCATTTTAGTTGCCCACCTCTGGACCACCTCCACTCTGTTTATGTCCTTCCAGAGATGTGGTCTCCAGAACTGGACACAATACCCTAGGTGGGGTCTTACCAGCAATTTAAATAATGTGAAATAAAGAAGCTCATAGAAAGGATTACACCCCCGTACATAATGTGAAATAAAGAAGCTCATAGACAGAATTACACCGCTCCTCATACATAACGTGAAATAAAGAAGCTCATAGACAGGATTACACTCCGCATACATAACGTGAAATAAAGAAGCTGACACAGGATTACACCCTGTAGACATAACATGAAACAAAGAAGCTCATAGACAGGATTACACTCCCCCCATACATAACGTGAAATAAAGAAGCTTGTAGACATGATTAAACCCCATACATAACATGAAATAAAAGCTCATAGACAGGATTACACTCTCCCCGTACATAACGTGAAATAAAGAAGCTTGTAGACAGGATTACAACCCCCATCAGGAAAAACTGTTGGAGGTAACAACTGGGTGAGCCAAAACTGGTGCTCATATCAAATGAAATATTCTGTAAGCTGTTGATTGAACACAGTTGGTAATTTTTATGATTCCCTTTTCAATCTGCACTATTATGACAAAGCAGATTTCACCACACTTTTTTGTGCAGTTTTGACAGGATAAAACTCCTATATAATGCAATAAAGATGTATATTTTAGTGTCTTCCACCACAGAATTCTACATTTCATTGAAAAGCCACTTCTTCAGGAATGGTGGTTGTTCCGAATGGTTACTTGTTAGAGGCTCTGGAAAACACTTTGTGGTTTGTACTCCCATGAATAAGATTTCAAAACATCCTGGGCAATTAATAAGACAATTTATTGCTACAGGATTTGCTGCAGATGCAGTTACTTTGCTTTACAGAAGCTTCTGACAGTGGTAAAACAGCCAGTTCTGGGCATGCATAAAGCAAGGGCACCACGCTATCAGTTATGGATATTACCCCAAGTACCTGATGTGGGGGGAGAATAATCAATCTTCTGAGCTTCTGGCCCCAGAGGAATGATTGTTACCTATTGAGCCACGGACACATTTGCCCAGCTGGTGAACTTTCTGAAATATTATCACCTCCAATACAAGCCCACAGGATTAAAGAAACATTTGACTGGCCCAGTACAAAATCTACAAATCTTTGACTGGTGGGCCAGAGCCAGTTTTGTCCCTGTCTACTTTCAGAGTAGGAGAAAGGCTGAAATTGAGTGGGGAGAATACTGGGAAACAGGAAGTACAAGCACTACTAACATACAGCACTGTAACAGATGTGATGAGGAAACGTGCCCCTGCCCCGTCAGGTACGTGTGAGCCTACATCAAAGGTGATGGGTTCCCCTAGTGAAATTGTTTTTTCTCATTTCTAATGCTTTGCACCTCCATATTTCCTGGCAGGTGTCACACATGAAAATGAAATGGTTAACAATTGTAAAACAGCATTAAACCGAGAACCGACAACAATATCAGCAACTGGATTATGAAACACATCTGAAACCATGAAAGCAACCTTATCAAGGGTTTGTATTTACCAATCCTGCTTTAAAAAGCTAAATGCCTCTTTGTAGTGTAAGGGTAACTGGAAACAATTTTAAATATCTATATTCTTTCTTCCTTTCAAAAACATCAGTATTTTTTAGCCACCATATTATTTTGTCAGCGATAATGTTTGTCTGGCAAACATATCAAGATACACATTCTTCTCTTCATTTTCTTTTATTCCAGAACCAAGACGCTGACTTTCTAAGTGTTTATAAGTTCCCACTACCATGCTGTGCTCACCAAAAAAAAACAAAAAAACACTGAAATATCTTGGTACAGTGATGTGCTGTTTACCTTCAGGAACATGTGGCAACACCAATATAATACAGTCACATTATAAACCTAACATGTGGATTCAACAGGAAACCTCAATGGAAGAGAGTTTTAAAAATGCGGAATGGCACCCATCTTTAATGATGAGAGTCATTAATGGCAGAATTAGCTGTAAAAGCTATTTTAGCAATATTTGACAAAGTTAAAAATACACTGAGCTTAACTCTAAGGACATCACAAATACAGTTTTGCCAAAAACACTATGTAATGAGAAATAGTGTATTTTGCCAACTAACAAATTCTGCTGCATTAAAGAGTACATTTCTTGGTGCTTATAAGAGGAGACATGGAGTTCTAATGGGAGGACCTCAATGTCTGCATTTAATTCAGCCCTTTTTGGAAGGAAAGAAGAATCAGCATTTATATAGTGCTTTTCATACACCCTTTTCATACACCATGTATCCCAAAGTGCTTTGCAAGCAATGCTAGACTGGTAGCGAAGTGACTAAATGTGTAGTGACAGCCATATCGCACAAGTCCAGTCCCGGTGTGGGATGAGAACCCATGACCTTTTGGTCCAGAGGCTGATGTGCTACCAACTGAGCCACGCTGACAAGGAAAGGGATTGTAGTTTGCTCCAAGGGGCTGACCACTCAACCCCTTCCATTTCCTAATATCATGTTCTGCCCCCACACTCAGACATTTTGTGAGATCTGTACAGGGAGAGCATGGGGGCATACTCCATTCAGTTTTACGGTGTGCCAATTTTAATACTTCTCTCTTTATTTTAAATCAGGTTTTGGTACACATCGAAGACAGGGTTCAACTAACAACAGCCTTTCATTGGGGGCTGTTTCCTGCAAACAGTGGGAAACTTATTCTGCAGTTCTAAGCTCAAAAAATTGCTGACCAAGAGGAGAGTAAGCTTTCAGCTTTAACCTATATATATATATATATATATATATATATACACACACACACACACACACATCATTTCTCTCCATACTGAAGGCAGCAGGGTAGAAACAAGAGATTTTTAGGCCGTGTTTGGGGCACTTGTCATTAAAACTGTGGGGAACCTAGCTCAGGAGATTAATCTTGGGGCTGAGAAGATTCAGAAAGCCTCATGAATCAGGTGTATAATTGGAAGGGGGTGGAGCTGCCAGAGCGTGCCTTCTAACAAGGGCATTAAAAAAGACTACCTTGCCAGCGTGTTCCATAACGCTCATGTCCCAGCACGTGAGTGGAACAGCGCAGGAGTGTAATGGGTTATTGGCATCTTGGGCATCGGCAGGCAACAGCAGGCATTGGCAGGCAACAGCAGGCATCTGCAGGCAACAGCAGGCATTCAGGGAGTTCTGCCAACCTGACAAGGTAAGGTAGGGAACTGCAGGTGATGGGGTAGGAAGTATCTGCAGGGAAAGTAATGAGCAGGCAGTTACTACAGGTGGGAATAGGAGAGCCACTCTGTCTAGGATAGGGTGCAGAAACTGTCTGAGAAGAGCATAAAGGGGTGAGTAATTCAAAAGGAAAGAAGTCAAGAGGTAGCAGGGTGCAGGGTGTGATATAGCCAAGCTAGTAAAGTTGACAGGGGAAAAGGGGACAGCAGGAAATACCCTATCTAGGGTAGGGTGATAAATACCATTAGAAGGTGTAGGTGGGAAAGAACCAAATGCTGGAGGGGTGCAACAGGGGCACGGTACAGTTAGTAGCAGTAGGTAGTAATACATAAAGTCAGTTATAGAAGTGGTGCAGTTCAATGGATGCAAAGCTGCAGTTTTCTGGGAGACTTTCCGGAGACTGAGGTACTGCCCCTTCTGCACACAGCTTTCTGGATTGAAGGAAGAAGTTGCTGGTTCGGATCCAGAGGACCTCTCCCCCCCCTCCAGGGGTCACTGAATCCACCACCATTACCCCAGAGGTTGCTTAGGAGAAGGAGGGCCACCTGGACCATGGTGGGTGCTAGGAGAGTGGAAGTGACAGGTCAGGGGCATATTCTTCAGCCTGTGCTACTACAGAATTCCTTCACTTTTCTGATGGGACAGGACTGCTGGGAGGAAGCACCTGAGGTAGTGACAAGCGAGGATGTGGGGGTCTTCCTCAGGGGAGGTCCCAAGGTGGGAGGTAGAGGACCCCAGCAGAGGAGGAGGAATCAGCTTCTGGTAGGGGACTCAACTGCTAGAGGTGCAGATTTGGGAACAGGGTGGGTGAGAGGGAGGTAATGTACCTAACAGGCACCACAACCTGGAGGGATGAGCAGTGGATCCAAAGGATCCCTTCGGCAGCAGGGCAGGAAGGAGAGCTGGATGGCATTGTCCACCTGGGGACTAATGACCTAACAGGGGATGGGGCTGCGAATTGTGCAGGAGGAGTTCAGGGAACTGGGAAGGGGCCTAAGGCAACTAGTATGCATGATGGCTTTTGCCGAGGTTCTGCCTGTCTAAAGCTGAGGGGAGGATAGGGTACTCTGCACCAGGAGTCTCAACTTATGGTTGATGGAATGGTGCAGAGTAGAGGGTTTCGGCTACATTGGGGACTGGGGACCAACCTGGAGGGATGAGGGCCTATACCCCATAAGTGATGGCCTGCATCTGTCAGAGTGGAACTGCAGTCCTCAGTGAATGGTTTAAATGCCACTTTGACGAACATTTAAACTAGCTGAGGGAGGTGGCAGGAAGATAAAGGGAGGTGTAAACTGCCCCCCCCCCACAGATGGAAGTGGTAGGAATGGAGGACCTGAGGAGAGGAAAATCCCCCCATGGAGCAGGTTAGTGGGAACAACATAGAAGTAGAGGACAAGGGGGTTGCAAACAAGTTGCAAAAAGAGAGGGGAGAATGAGGTAGAGCACAAGGGGAGAAAGTGGGGCTGCAGGCAGAGTGGGGGCAAGGTATGTAGGACCATGCGTGCAAATGCAAGGAGTCTTGGAAATGAAGTTCCAGATCTACAGGCCATCATGGCAGAGGCGTACCTGGATGTTGTGCTCATTGCTGAGTAATGGGACACTGGTAGCCATGACTAGGACATGGCCAAACCAGGCAACACTCAGTTCAGGAAGGACAGGGAGGAGGGGTTGTGCAGTATGTAAGGGAGGGTATCATGGCAACAGAAATGCAAGGGAACTACAGGGGAAAGGAGGGGCTGGAGGTACTTTGGGCCACTCTGGAGACAGGAGCCAGAGCCACCATTTGCACTAGGGTGATAGAAGGACCTCCACCACAAGGGGGTAGAACTGGATTAGGCAATGGGGAATCCATCAGCACAATGGCAGAAAAAGGGGAGGTGCTGCTGGATGGGGACTTCAATCTGCCGGAAGTATATTGGAGCTTCCCAATTGAGGCCTCAGCTAGAAGCAGGGACATCCTGGACTCCCTGCCGTGGGCATTTCTCAGGTAACAAGTCAAGGAACCCACTCATGATGGGGCAATACTGAACCTGGTACTCACAAACAGGGACATTGTTGCAGAGATCAAGGTGGGAGGCCACCTGGGGACCAGCAATCCCCTGACAGTGTGGTTTAACGTAAGGATGGCAGCAGAAGCAAACCACAGAAGGACAAGGGCCCTGGACTTCAGAGGGGCAGATTTTTAAAAAATGGATGAATGCCTCAGAAACGAACTAGCAGAGGGGTCTGGGTCAGGTGGAGGAACACTGGGGCAAATTAGTGGGTGGTATAGCTAAGGCAATAAAACCTTTCCACAAAAGGAGTGAACACGAACAGGAGAAAATGAAGACCGCTGTTTTTCAAGTAAAGTGGCTGCAAAGGTAAAGGCTAAAATGGTAGTGTTCAGGAGGGACAAAGACATGCAGAGAACAGAGGATAGAGAAGTGTACCAGGAAAAGCAGAGAGAAGAAGGGGAGGTGATGAAGGGTGCAGAGGCACAAACTGAGGAAAGGACAGCCAGAGGGGGTAACCAAGGGGGACAAGTCCTGTTTTAGGCACATAAGTGATAAGAGAAAGACAAGGGGAAGGATTGAGAGGTTAAGAAGGGCAGCGGGAGACTGTGCAGAGGATGATCAGGAAAAAGCAGGCATTATTCAGTCTTCACAGTGGATGGGAAGGGGAGTGGACTATATAAAAACATCAGGAACACTGGGGGTAGGGAGGTAGACACAAGTCCATTCACTGAGGAAAGACTCCTGCAAGGACTTGCAAATCAGAAGGTGGACCCTGCACCATTTTAGTTGCCCTCCTCTGGACAGCTTCCATCCTGTCTATGTCTTTGCGGAGATTGGGTCTCCAGGACTGCACGCAGTACTCCAGATGTGGTCTCACCAGCTGTCTGTAGAGAGGGATAATAACTTCTTGTTTTCTACTGGTGATGCCTCTCCCTATGCATCCCAGTATTCCCCAAGCCCTCCTTGCTGCCCTCTCACATTGCTTGCCCACCTTTAGGTCATCTGATATGACTACCCCCCAGGTCCTTTCCATTTTGTTGTTGTTAGTATCTCACCCCCAAGAGAGGAGACATGACAGAAACTTTCAAGTACCTCAAGGGAATCAACAAGGTCCAAGAGGGTAGCATCTTTCAAAAAAAGGGGTGTGCAAGAACAAGTGGGCACAATTTGAAGATAGAAGGGGGGCGGCTCAGAGGTAATTTAAGGAATTATTTTTTCACAGGGAGGGTGGTGGATGTATGGAACGGCCTTCCAGAGGAGGTTGTGGAGTCAAAAATAGTGGTGGAATTCAAGCATGCATGAGACAGTCATAAGGCAATTCTAGGGGGTGGGGGTAGGAAGAAGTAGGCTGCTGGTTAACTAGGATCTGCAGCTGATCCATCAGGTAGGGAAATGGGCAGACTGGGTGGGCCAAGCGGTCCTTATCTGCCATCAAATTCTATGTTTCTATGTTTCTATAAAGTTATGGAACCTGATGGGGTATATCCAAGAGTGCTGATGGGAACTCAGGGAGGTATTGACTGCACCTCTGGCAGCCCTATTCAACAACTCATGGGAAACAGGAGTGGTTCCAGAGGACTAGAGAAGGGCAGATATAGTCCTGCTTCACAAAACCAGCAGCAGGGAGGAGGCTGGTAACTATAGACCAGTCAGCCTGACGTCAGTGGTGGGTAAGTTAATGCAGACACTTCTAAAGGAAAGGCTAGTGGAGTATCTTCAATCCTGTGGCATACAAGACCTGAGGCAGCAGGTATTCATGGGGGAGGGGGAGAAGTCATTTCGGAGGAAACCGATCAATTTCTTTGACTGAGCCCAGCCCGGTGGCACTGAGGATTGAATTGTTGGATGCCACACCTCACGCCACGCTGGCGGCCCAGCTTCGGGAATGAGCCCGGGTCATCGGAGGTTGGCAGAGGAGGACTTGGATTGAGCATCGGGAGACAGCTCTCCTAGTCCTGGGGAGGGCTGGGGAATTCACACCATGCTGCAGCGACCCCCTAGGGACGCCCAGGGGTACCGCTTGCGCTGGTGTGATGGGGGGAGCATGGCAGACATCAGCACACACGTGCACAGATATCATTGCATGTCTGCACTCCCATTGGGAGAAAAAGTGGAAATGGCTGGGCGCGACCGTGCAGCCTGATGTCCGCGCCCTGCATCGCCGGGAGGACTCATGTGGAATCGCACTGGGGTGGTCCGGAGCTGGTCTGGCTGGATAGGGTATGGGAAGACCTTCCAGTGGATCGGCGATGGCCGTGCCGGATCCCCCATCATGTGAGTGAGCCTGATGCCCTCCCGGCGGGCAGGGCCAGCGGCTGGATGCCCCCGCCGGTAGTCACCACAGCAGGTGGATAAATAAGAATAATAAAAAAAAAACATCATTTGACTGGGTCACCAGGGAAACAGATCAGGATGGGGCACTGGACATGGTCTATTTAGACTTCAGCAAGGCCTTTGACACCGTACCACATAGGAGGCTCATAAGGAAACTGGGCAGTTTGGGGGTAGGTCCCAAGATGGTTAATTGGGTATAAAATTGGTTGATAGATAGGCGACAGAGGGTAGTGGTCAACAGCACTCACTCTGGGGAGGGAGACTGGCCAGTGGGGTACCTCAGGGCCCAGTATTGGGATCGGTCCTCTTTAATATCGTTATAAGTGGCACTGCAGAAGAGCTGGAAGGGAAGGTATGCCTCTTTGCAGATGACACCAAAATCTGCAGTAGGGTAGACACTCTGGAAGGAGTGGAGAGAATGTGTAGAGACCTGAGAAAACTTGAAGAGTGGTCAAAAGTATGGCAGCTGGGTTTCAGTGGGAAAAAGTGCAAAACCACACACCTAGAGCACAGAAATACAGAGGCAGAGCATAAAATAGAGGGAGAAGTATCGATGGTCACTAAACAGGAAAGAGGCCTTGGGTAATCATATCTGATGATCTCAAGGTGGCGAGACAATGTCACAAGGCACTAGTTAGGGCCTGTGGGATGCTGGGTGCATACGGAGGGGTATCACAGGAGAAGAAGAGAGGTGATGTTGCCACTGTATAGATAGTTGATGAGACGCCACCTGGAGTATTGCATCCAGTTCTGGAGACCACATCTCAGGAAGGACATAGAGAAAGTAGAGGCTGTCCAGAGGAGGGCTACTAAAATGGTGCAGGATGTGCATCAAAGTCTTATGAGTAGAGACTGAGGGATCTCAATATGTACACCTTGGAAGAGAGGAAGGAGATTGGATGAGATGATAGAGACCTATGAATACCTCACGAGGGTTAAATAAGCTACAGGAGGGGAGTATTTTTCAGAAGAGAAGGTGCATGAGAACAAGGAGGCATGCAATGAAGCTGAAAGGAGGGAATTTAGGAGAGATATGAATTCAGGAGGGATGTGTGGAAGTACTTCTTTTCTGAAAGAATGATGGATGCCTGGAGCAGTCTTCCAGCAGAGGTGGTGGGAGTGAAAACAGTGGTGTCTTCAAGCATGTATGGGTTAGGTACAAAAGCAATCTTGGTAGGGAAGTGAGGGAGAGAGGTAGCCTGAGATCAGGTAGGGTCTGCAGTGACTGTATAGCAGGGGAAAATGGGTACACTAGGTGGGCCATGTCTTTATTTATTTATCTGTACATCGGTTTACAACCTTTGAGCCAGAGACTAATTTCCAAAGGTACCTCATCACATAGAGGACAGACAGAACAAATTTAGGTTACAGCATAAAATTTAGGTTACAGCATAAAAGTCACATCCTTAGAGATACACAGAATGGTTTCATACATTTATACAATTTAGTTGCAATTACATTGATACAGCTGAGCACATGCTAGTAAAAACAAAGGCAATATGCAACAGGGAAGAAGTTTGGGGGGGGTGAGGTGGAGTGCCCGCCCAGTGGGTGTTGTTCTTATCTGCTGACAATTCTGTGTCTATGTTTCAAAAGACTTAGTGTGATTTATATAAAGAATAATGCATGCAATGTAGTGTATTATGAGTTTTCGTACACAACACACTTGGTGTGTGATGTCCATAAACCTTAACAGCGAAGCTTGAGAGGTTTATGCAGACATCACACACTGAAAGTGTATAAAAAAATATAACTTGTTTCTGTATTTTATTTGTTATAATTACTGTGTTTTTGTGTCCCCATCCCCATCTACACACACTATCCGCCCTGTTTAAAAAACACTGATACTAGCATTGTGCTCCATCTGTGTGTCATTGCTAAATCCTCTGCTTCCTGAGCCACTTCATTTGTGGATTATGTACTTAGCTGGCTGACTCTGCCATTTTTGTGGATGCTTTTGATTTTAAAATCGGCAGAGATGTGCAGTGTGGCCTTTCTGCTAGCACGAGTAAAGACAGAGCCAACAGAAATGCAGTGCAGCACAGCGCAGTAAGTTTCTGTTTATTTTAAACTTAACAGCATGTTGGATATGGCAGGATCAACCAGATAAGTAAAAGATGAAAAATAAATTGATTTTTTGGGGGGGAGGGGGTGTTGAAAACTTCAGCCACAACATACATAGAGTGACAAGGGTAAGCAGGGTGTTATGAAATGCCATTATACACGGTTTGTGCGTTATAAAATTTGTAGAGTAGTGGTTTTAGACTGATATACTGTAGGGGGGTCAACAGTATTAATTTATTTGTAATTTGTGACCAGCAAAAGCACACAGGGCTCTCTGATAGCTTCCAGGTGCATCCTTGGGGGAGGGATCTTTAACTTACACCTCAACAATGGCCAAGGATGGGAATGAGGGAGCTCAGTTCAACCAAATGATGGCACCTCAACAGTGCAGCATCTCCAGGTACCTGGTGTGAGGCTAGAACCCACAACTTTTTGACCTTCTTGCCCCCAAAGATAAATGTGCCACCTTCTGAACCACTGATACGTGTAAGGTTATCAGGGTATCTTCTGAAGTCCTTTGTGTGACAGAGCCACTCGGCTTCACACTGCCCTTCTTTCATTCAATGAGCTTGAGAAAGTACCCACGTGAGTTTAAAGGAACAGTCGGGCTCTCTTGTGATGATAAGAGTGCCCCCCCCCAACCGTACATTAGGAGAGGTATGACATTCTAACAATGCAAGTGGAAGTTCCTTTAGAGCCATACAAGCCATCCCAACTGTTTCTATTAACTAAATTATGAACTCATAATAGATTTAAAGGAGAATTACAATCACAATTTACAAAACAATATATCTTGCAGAATATTTTAATTTGTGTGTGTATTCCTAAAGCATCCTTTCCTTTGCATGCTGTCAGGATGTTTTCCCTAAATATGCCTACTTGTTTTGTGGCATCTGGGGATCTCCATGCCACTGTCTTTGATTGCCTTTCCTTTGACCACACTGCCCCCCTGTCCCATGTAACCATCATGCATCTGAGGTCATTCATTCAGTGAGTGCTGACGTACAGTCCTGTCTGCAGCAGCATTGTTCTGGCCTCAGATAAAAAAATGTTTTTTAATTACAGTATTTTTCCTTTTTAGGTGTATTATTTATTTATTATTATTTTTTTTTTTGTAAGATCTATTTTTGCACCGGTTGAACCAGGGCATCTCTCCAGAGTACTCACACGACCTCCGCCTCTAATCCCAGTCTGAAACCACTTTTCTACTGGTCTCCTTCCCGGTCCCATGGATTCATCCAGCCCCCAGGATCACCCCCCTGGGAAGGGCATGTCTCAATTACCTGGTGGTCTGTCTGGGATTAGAGGGATGGTCCTGGGCCAGGTGGAGAGAATGGAAGATCCAGTGAAGGGTTAGTCTAGCAGTGAGATGTGAGAAATGGTCCCTGGGGTCTCCTTTGCCTCCACTGTTCCATTGTTTTTTTCCTTGGTGTTGCTCCCTCAGAGCACAGATGTGCAATAACGTCTGAGCACCTACGTGCTGATGTCCGCCACCGCTCCACCCCCCACTGACCACCGACGACCCAAGTTCGTTCTCAAACCCGGGTTGCCAACATGGCACAAAGTGTGTCATCCAGCGCCTGAATCTTCAGTGCCACTGGGACAGACCATTATTTATTCATGTATGTATGCATGTATGTATGCATGTATTTAAAAAGTTTTACCAGGAAAGACATACCGAGCTGGTAGCAGCTCATTTCCAGATGCACCCTGGGGGAGTAGAGTGTGCAACAGTAGACAAAATAAGGTGTAGTAAAGCTTGCATTAGGGAGGAAAAATTGGGGGGGAGACAGTACAAAAGCAGGGCTTGAGCAAGCCATGACTGGAGGACAGAAGGTGGCAGGAACAATTGCAGGAGTTGACTTGTGAAGTCATGAAGGAGAGGCCAATTGGATGGACAGGTGATGAGAGGACCAGACCTTAAGGGAAACAATAGGAGAAAGCGGCTTGGTCAGCTGTACATTTCTTGTGCGGGAGGGAAAGGGAAAAGAGTCAGACTTGTGGAGTCAATATGAGGATCTGGGGGGGGGAGAGAAGAGAGAGAGGTAAGGTAGGAAGGATGGGAACCAAGCTAGAATCTGGATATGAAGGAGGTGCAGTGGGCAAGGCGCCCATCATCAAGGGTGGAGAAAGAGAGAGGAAAGAGTATAGGGAGCAGTGGTGGGTGTGAGGGGGACAGTCCAGGGCACAAACGACAGAAGTGAAAGAGGGGGTCCAGTCTGGCAAGAGTGGGTTTGGGAGCGGCTCTGTAAATGATGTTGTCATAAATAGGGAGAATCATCTCTGAGATGATGTCACAGTAGGCAGAAAGTGGCATACTCGCTTTATTCCTGTACAGTGCACCAATCTGGGATGGAGCTTATGGTGAACAGCATCCACAAGTGCTGAGAAATCAAGATGGTGATTAAACCAGACATGGAGGACCTTACAAGGAGACATCCTCAATCACAGTGCCATCAAGGGTATGAAAGACGAGGAGATGAGTGAGTCTGGCAAGCCTCTGTCCAGAGCCAAAGGTCATCGAGACCATTTTCTTGCCACTGAGACAGCTGGTTGGCCCAGAACCTGCCTAGGTCTAGCCAGCAGAAGTGAATGTTTTGTTTTTAAAACTTTTTTCTTCCTTCTCATCAAACCACACACAGCTGTAAAAAGCACACGTATCACTCCAGGTCATCAGTGCTATAGTCCGTGAAGACTCCGGCTCCTAGCCTTCTCAAGTTATCCCTCAGGCTCTTGAAAGACTTTGAATGCTGCCTTTAATAGTGCTCATAGGATAAGGAGAAGAACTCAAGAGGAAAAGTTCTGCTGCTACAGACAGAACTCTTAGCACTCCCTGAATCGATGTTCTCCAATGCATGTAAAGGAAAGACAAAAAGGGGCTAAGGGAGTCCATGCCAGGACCACACCAAATAAAACAGCACAAACAAAAATAAAAGTGGCTAACAGGCAACTAATGTAACAATTTGTCAAGAAAGAGACGATAGCTTGTCTTTGTAATTAAAAGGCTTTTATTGAACATAAATAACTAATGACAACCCATCCCACCAGCAACAACAGCCAACGTTTCACCCACGTGACTGGGCTTTCTCAAGGCACCCGGTTTGTACACTAGTTGCCTGTTAGCCACCTTTATTTTTGTTTTCCAATGCATCCCTATCACATGGGACAGGAGGCATACTGGGAAAAGAAAGGCAATAAAGGTAGGTATAGTCATGGAGATCTCCAGGGACCATAAAACAAGTAGGTACATTTAGAAACTATCCTAACAGCAAACAAAGGAAAAAATGCATTAGGGCCGCACACAAAATCAAAACACTTGACACAGTATATTTTGTAAATTTTGACTGTAGTTCTTTAAAATGTAAAAAAAAAAAAACACTTTTGAAAACTAAACAAGAAATAAGCACCCCCTCCCCTGTTTAAAAAGTGGTACATGCCACTTTTTCAAACACTGCCATGAGACCTTACAAAAGGTGTTCATGTACAGATAATTCTGCTCTGCCGACCGGTTGAATTAGCAATAATGATTTGTAAATAGAATAATAGCTAAGAAATCACCAGTAACAAAGCTGTGAGTGCCAGAAGGTACATCTTCACTGATAGGGTGGTGGCAGAATGAATGCGCTGCCAGAGGGGGTAGTAAATCACAGTACAGCTGGGGTGTTTCAAAGAGGGTGGGATAGATTCAAGAGGAAAGTTAGGGTGATGGGGAGGAGGAGGCAGAGCAACATGTAGCATAAGTGCACGAGCTCTGCATCGAGCAGACTCAGTAGATCTTTGGGCCTTCTTGCCTTTCATGTGTTCATATGTAATTCTGTCAAGGGAATTCTAGTGATATTATAAACCACAAGAGCAAAGCTTTAACAGTTTATGATGTCACCAGATTCCAGAGATGAAATGACAAGCCTCGTTACTGCTGGGTTCCTGTCTGTTATTTTTTATAATATACGGAACACTCCAAACATTCCATCTCATAATGACATTGATTTGACACCAGAATGACAGTATTATGACTTTCTGATGTCAGAGCAATGGTATTATATATATAAATATGTCCCTCGGAGCCACTCGTTGTGGGATAAGAGAGGTTTCACTTGCTTTCTGCTTGAGAAAGAACAGCGCAGTGAAGCTGAGCTGTTCTGACTTGAGCATAACACAAGTGAAACCACTCTTACCTGCAGCGAGTGACGACAGGGGTTGTATTAATATATTATAGGCCGAGGGAGCACTCGATGTTATTTAAAAAAAAAACTTTCCGGGGACGTGCCCGTTTCCAAGGTATCTGAGCACAAGATGCTCTTCGTAGAATTAGAGTGTCTCACACACACAGGGGAAAGGAGTGCTCCAAGTGGTGAGGAGCGACCCCTCGATCTATAATGAGTTTTTAATGTCACTGATTCCTTATGGGGAAAAAATAATGAATTTCCAATGGAACAGAATTCTGCATAATTTTTTCCATCATTTGTGGAATTTCGATATTCTATATGCAAAATGTTTTTTGCAGAATAATAATCCGCAGTTCACATAAACCACAGATTCTTTTTCCACAATCCACAGAAAATTACATGATCCATGGGAAATTGTTACGCAGTTTGCATAGAAATGCTTTTCGAAATTCCACGGAATAAAAAAAAGAAATTCCGCAAAGTATTTCAGAAGCGGAATTGCCATTCCGCAGCAATTCCGATGGTGGAAATTCACATTCTGCACAGTCCTAACAGCCATATATTACAATGACAATAGACACATAGGGCAAGATTTTCAAACACTTGTGAATGTTGGAAGCCCCGGGTGTGCTGAATATACGGCACCTGTAGCCTGTGGCATTCACCCCGCTGGCAACTGGGATATTCTATGCCTTGTCCCATATACCACAAGTCAGACCAACATTTTGTCATCCAGCTTGCGGCAATCCTGAGGGCCTCTTTTATGGAGCATTTGCCAGATATGTGGCACAAGTTGCTGTAAATCGTGGAAACTGTCGCGACTGCACCTGATATTGTAAAATTGGTGCAGTTGTGGTGAAAGGGTTTGGCGCACTGCCAGAATCTACGTGTTGTGGCACATGGCTGGATGCAAGCCCTGTGCCATGCTTTGAAAATCTGACCCCTAGTAACTTACTGTCCATCTAAACATACAGTGCAGCCTGCCTGAATGCAACAAAGTGTCACAGATTCCTGCAGAACACGGGGGATTTACTCTCATTGAAGTTGTACTGTTTCCTGCAGTAACTCTGTTGAATCCTGCAGTATTCTGCATTGTATCCTGGTGGGCTCCACTGTACATACAGTAAATAAAGACTTTTTTGAATCAAGTTTTTTATCTCTTTCTCCAACTGGTTCCATCACCCAAGGTCAGGAAAATGTCCCACACTCAGTAGAAGAGGGACCCAGTGCTGCCTTAGGGGTTCACCCTGCCCCAGCGTTAGCAACAAAACACAGGAACAGGCACATATAGAATGTAGCGGCCAGCACAATAAATACAGTAAATTACTGCAAACATATAAATTTAATGTAAAAAATCAAGACGACATATAAACTAGTGAAAAGAGGACACTGACCAAGTGCCCCCGGCACTTCAGCTAGATCATTTTGTATGAAGACCTCAGCTGTGAGTTCATTCCAACCCGACACCACCCACTCTGTAAAGAAGTGCCTCCTGACCTTTTTCCTGAATCCCCCCCCCCAGCCTATAAAAGTGCCCCAGGTGGTCTTGTTTTCACCAAGACAAAAAAAGTCTGATATCCACCTTTTCACCTACGAAGCCCTATACAGCCTGGGCCCAAGCTACGCGACTGATTGACTGATCACCTGACTCTGTACCACCCTCAGTGCTCCCTCTGCTCTGCCGAGGATGGTCTACTTCAGCTTAAAACATCCAGTGACTGCGCTTTTTGTGGCAGCTCTGCCAGTCCTGTGGAATTTGCTTCCTAGAACTTTGAGGGAGGCCCTCTTGCTGGAGGCCTTCAAGTGGAGCCTTAAAGCTCATCTATTTAAAGACGCTTTTGGGATTTGTCCTATACTGGTGGATGTTTATAACTGATTTTTACTTTATTGTTACTGAGTGTCTTGTTTTGATTTGTGATTTTGTTGTCTTTTATTGGTATATTTTGTACATTGTAAAGTCAGGGATAGGGTGCTTATAAATAAAATATTACTTAATATTACTTACTGTAGCTATCAGGTACTTGAAGATCTCAGTCCTGTCCTCTCTCTCCATCATCTCCTCCAGTAAGTACTTGTTACGTTCGCTCAGCCTGCCCTCATATGCTCTCAAGTATTCTCTGTTTCTTGGGAACACCCATTGTTTAACTTCACTTTTCTGGTGACTGAAATGAACTGGCATACAGCAGACACAGCACTCTGATGATCGGGGACAATAGGTGTACAGAACCAGCTAAGACACCAGGAGAAAGGACTGCTGTGTGACTGGACTTCTCTGCTGGGACTAAAGAAGTAGAACTCTTGTACTTGGACCTTTAATTTAGGGTAAAGAAAAAAACTAACAAGCAAAACAAAAAGAAAGTGTGTGTTTGTCTGAGTTAACTGAACTGAATGGGTATCTGAATAGTTATCCAGGTGTAAATCTCAGGTGATTGAAAGGACTTAATAGCTGTGAGGTTTAAATTACTTGTAGAAAGATCTAGTAAGTAGGGGGAGTGGCTTAGCTAAAAGGAAGCTACATTTAAAGACTGCCTTAGAAAGATTCTGCTAATAGCTTGGCAGAAGACACCAGGAGAAAGGACTGCAGTGTGACTGGACTTCTCTACTGGGACTATATTGCCCTCCTTCCTTCCCACCCAAAGCTAGGTCTAGTTTTATAGGCACAGGATTTGACTGACAACAGGAACTTCCTGTTTGGGAGCAGGAAGTGAGTGATCACAAGCCACCAAAGACCCACCATCCTAGAAGGGCAAGAGTAGCCTCCGCCCCTCTAGCTGCTGGAGGTCTGCCTCTGAGCAAGTAAGGGGTCTACTGAGAAATATAGGATATTCTTGTCTCAGAACAGGACAATCAGGAGCTTAAAGGGCACACAGGCAGAAAGTAAGGAGAAAGAGAGAGAAAAAAAAACAGAGGAAAGAGCAAGGATTGCAAACAGTTAAGGGGCCAGAAATAAGACATGATGGGAGTGGTGCAGTGCAGTGGGCAGCAGTCTTCCGGGAGACATTCTGGAGGATGCGATGTTGTCCCAACTGCAGGCACCTCTCTGGGCTGAGGGAGGAAGTTGCTCATCTCCAGGCTGAGTTGACCAGGATTTGTGGGACCTCCTCTTCCATCCAGGGGCCACCAGTGCCACTGCCGTTGCCTCATAGGTTGCCAAGAAAGAGGAGCGGTTGGACCACAGTGGGCTCAGGGAGGGTGAGGGTGGTGGAACAGTGGCACATCCCTCTAGCTGTACCTCTCCACAATTCCTATGCCATTCTGGCAAAGTATGGTTCCTCTATGGAGGCACCCACAGTGGAGACCAAGGAGGATGCTGGGAACCTCCACAAAAAGGAGACCCACAGGAGGGTGGCAGGGAACCCTGCAGGGGAAGAAAACAACTCCTGGTGGGGGACTCCATTGTTAGGAAGGTAGAACTTGGGGAGGAAGGGGAGAGGGAGGTAAGGTGCCTTCCTGGTGCCATGGCTTGGAGGGACAGGGAGCGAATCCTCAGGATTGCCACAGCAGCTGCACAGGGGAGGGAGCTGGATGTCATTGTCCACCTAGGGACAAATTACCTGGCTAATAAAGAGACTAGAGAAGTGCAAGAAGAGTTTGTGGAATTGGGAAGGGGCCTTAGACAGGTAGCACGCAAGGTAACCTTCTCGGAGGTGCTGCCCATCTATGGCGTAGGAGAGGCTAGGTTGTTCCACACCATGGGATTCAATCAGTGGTTGAAAAGCTGGTGAGGAGCTCAGGGATTTGGCTTCATTGGGGACTGGGGATCCACCTGGGAGTGATGCAAGCCTATACTGGCATGATGGGCTGCATCTGTCCAGGAGGGGAACCAGGATCCTAGGTGATAGGTTTAAATGCTTCATTTGCAAGCATTTAAACTAGCCAAGGGGGGAGGCACTGGAAAGGAGCAGGGAAATCCTAGCCCCCCCCAAAAAATCACGGTAGTAAGTGCGGTAAACACCAACATAGAGGTGTCGACATAGAGGGAGAAGGGCAGGGGTAAGTGGAGAAAGTGATAAAGGCAAGAAGGACAGAGATGGGGCAAAAAGGAGTAAGGCCATCAGGAAATGGAAGGTAATGAGTACCAATGCCCGAAGTCTGGGCAACAAGCTCCCTGAGCTGGTGGCCTTGATGGAAGAGGGATGCCTGGATATTGTAGCAGTCACAGAAACATGATACAAAGAAAACCATGACTGGGATGTTAACATACCAGGGTACATAACCTACAGGACAGACAGGCAGGGGAGAAGAGGAGGGTAAGTAGCTCTCTATGTAAAGGAAGGGATAAAAGCAACTGAACAAAAGAGTAAACAGGGAGGAGAGGAGGCACTGTGGGTCACCTTGGAGACCGGAAAGGGCACCACAATCTGCACAGGGGTTATGTACAGACCCCCATATCAGGGGGAGGGAATGGACAAGGATATGATAGAAGGCATTCTTAGAATGGCAGAGAAATGGGAGATACTGTTGATGGGAGACCTGAATATGCCAGATGTTAACTGGAGCAATTTGCTGCAGCCACATCCAAGAGCAGGGCCATTCTTGATGCCCTACAGGTGCCAGGCCTCAGACAGCTAGTTGCGGAACCCACTCATGAGGTAGCAATCTTAGACCTCGTACTCTCAAACAGGGGAAGTGAGAGGATCTCAGATCTACAAGTGGGTTGCCATCTGGAAACAAGTGACCATCAAACAGTGTGGTTCACTTTAAACTCAGCTACAGAGTCAGGCCATACAAAAGTGAGGGTACTGGACTCCAGGAGGGCTGACTTTGGCAAAATGGGAGAGTGCCTCAGAAAAAGCACTAGCAAACAGGCTAGAATGAGGTGTGGAGCAACAATGAGGAATCATCAAAACTGCCATCACAGAGGCAACAAGCCTTTGTGTGAAGCAAATAAACAAATCAAAAGGAAAGAAAAAGCCACTATGGTTCTCAAAATAGGTGGCTGTGAAAGTCAGGAAGAAAAAGATAGCATTCCGGAAGTATAAGGAAACTCAGAAGGAGCAGGACAGAGAGCTGTACCAGTTAAGGCAGAAGGAAGCAGGGAGGGAAGTCAGAGTAGCAAAGGCCCAAACTGAGGAAAAGATAGCCAATTCAGTTAAGAAGGGGGATAAAACCTTTTATAGGTACATCAGCGAGCGTAGAAAGACAAAGGGAGGGATAGTGAGGCTGAATAGAATGAACGGTGGGTGGGCAGACAGGACAGTGAAAAGCAGGATACTGAGCGAATATTTCTGCTCAGTATTCACAAAAGAGGAGGGGAAGTGCCTAATCCACTTAACAGAAGCACTTTTGATAGGGGGGTCGATCCCAGTCCTTTCACAGAAGAAAGGGTTCTGCAAGAACTCCTAAAACTGAAGGTGGACAAAGCAATGGGGCCTGATGGAATTCACCCTAGAATTCTAAAAGAATTAAGGGGGGAACTAGTGAAACCACTGGCTACACTTTTTAATAAACCATGGGAGGATGGTGTGGTACCCGAGGACTGGAGGAAGGCGGATGTGATTCCCCTTCACAGAAGTGGGACCAAGACAGAGGCAGGAAACTACACACCTGTCAGTTTGACCTCTGTGGTAGGGAAAGTGATGGAGTCACTTCTGAAGGAAAGAATAGTTGAGTACCTAGAGGCCAGTGGGGCACAGGACACAAGGCAGCATGGGTTCACAGCGGAAGGTCATGTCAGATGAATCTAATAGATTTCTTTGACTGGGTGACCAAAGAGGTAGACCAGGGAGGGGCTGTGGACATGGCCTACCTAGACTTTAGCAAGGCATTTGACACAGTCTCACACAAAAGATTAATAGTCAAATTAACCAGCCTGGGAGTGGGGCCCAGGGTGGTAGCCTGGGTAAAACATTGGCTGCACAACAGGACACAGAAGGTAATTGTAAATGGAGTCCACTCTGAAGAAAGAGGGGTTACTAGTGGGCACCACAGGGTTCAGTATTGGGTCCAGTCCTTTTAATGTTTTCATAAAGTGACAGTGCAGAGGGACTGGAAGGAAAAAGTATGCCACTTGCAGATGACACAAAGATCTGCAACAGGGTTGATACACAAGGAGCCATGGAAAGGATGAGAAGGGACTTGGCAAGGTTGGAGGAATGGTCAGAAGTATGGCAGCTAGGATTCAATGCAAAGAAATGCAAAATAATGCACCTGGGAAACAAGAACCCAGGGAAGAATAACAGTGGGGGGGTAGTAACAACAACAAAAAGTGAAGGAACTTGGGGTAATCATATCAGATGACCTTAAGGTTAGCAAGCAATGTGAGAAGGCAGTAGGGAGGGCTTGGGGGTATACTGGGATGCATAAGGAGAGGCATCAGCAGCAAAAAACAGGAAGTTGTTATCCTTCTGTGCAGATAGTTGGTGAGACCCCATCTGGAGTACTGCGTCCAGTTCTGGAAACCCCATCTCTACAAGGACATAGACAGGATAGAGGCAGTCCAGAGGAGGGCAACTACAGTAAAATGGTGCAGGGTCTGCAAGAGAGCGTCAGAGGAGAAGAGTCTAAAGGAGCTTAATATGTATACCCTGAGGAAAGAAGGAGAGGGGGACATGATAGAAACTTTTAAGTACCCCAGTGGAATCAACAAAGTCCAAGAGGGTAGCATCTTTCAGAAAAAGAGACATGCAAGAACAAGGGACACAATTTAAAGATGGGGGGTCTAGGGCAATGTGAGAAGTATTATTTCACAGAGAGGGTAGTGGATGCATGGAACAGCCTTCCTGAGGAGGTTGTGGGTCTAAAACTGTGGGATAATTCAAGAATGCATGGGACAGACATAAGGCAATTCTTGTGGGGGGTTAGGAAGAAATAGGCTGTTGGTTAACTAGGATCTGCGGCCTATCCTGTAGGTAGGGAAATGGGCAGACTAGATGGGTCAAGTGGTCCTTATCTGCCGTCAAAGTCTATGTTTCTATGTATAATGAAAACCTGTGGATTGCCAGAGCAAAAAGAGGTCAAAAAAACAAGGTGTTGTGTCAGTGTGTGGGCTGGAAGTAAAACAAAAAATGTAATATTACAGAGCTGCTGTTGCCTCAAAGAAAATGTTGAAAAACATAATGTTTAGGTACAATTTAGCTTGCATTCCACATATATCCTATAGATTGCCCCTTCCCTTTATTTATTACTGAAGAAATTTGCATGAATACATGATCTTCATTCCTTAGAGTTCGTCTGCCTCTATGTCTTACTCCCTACTTCATGTCATAACCCTCTGCTGTGACATCACAATCTGTTGCCATGAGAGTAACTGTGATGTCACAAGCAGTGCATTATGACCTCAGGTAGGAAGAAAGCAACAGGAATAGAAGAACTCTTCAGGAGCAATGATCCTCTTTTCATGCAAATGACCTCAGTAATAAATAATGGGGAGGAGAAATAAAGAACTAATGTGAAACACAAGCCGAGCAGTGTCTGAATATTATGTTTTGTTAAAGTTCTCCTAAGGGTGTCAGCTGCTACGCAATGCATGCTGAAAACAGAAAATAGAGTTAGAATTAGTGCTGTGTGGAATGCAGAATTCCACAGGCAGAATTAGCATGGAATGACCATTCAGCCAGTGGAATTTCTGCTGGAATTTTGCTGGCTGTTCTGTGGAATTCTGCCTACTGTGATCCATGTAATAATATTCTGCAGAACAGCATTTTTCTGTGGAAAATTATTCTGCTACAATTTCCATGGAAAATATTGAGATCCATGGAGAACAGCATTTTTTTCTGCAGAAAATCATTCCGCAACTATTTTCTGTCACAGAATGTCACCATTCCATTTCTGGTGAAATTCGGTGGAATTTTGAAAATTCCATGGAATTTCGTTCTGCCGGAATCTGAAAATTCCGCACAGCACTAGTTAGAATCAACGTTTCAACCATAGGTCTTCTTCAGGAACAATCTAAAAGAGTATAACAGCAAAGTTAGTCTCCATTTATTATTTCAAATGTAAAAACTAAAGTGTTAAAGCAGACTCAAAATGGGGAAAAGGGTTATCATACAAGACAGGAGGTAAGGGGCACTCTAAAATGCAACATGTAGAGGTCATGATTTTGCCATAACAATATACTATAACTTAACAGGGCCTCCGAGGGGTGTCTCTTATGGTATAAGAGACACGAAGTGTGGCATTTGGGTGAGACGACCATGAAGTGAAGCTGAGTGGTTCTGTCTGCCCAAACCTCATGAGAAGAGTCTCTTACACCATAAGAGACACCACTTAGAAATCACTAGAGTTTAGCTTGAGTGATTTACAGTAGGTTTAAAGCTTTTTTTTTGCTTTTTATATTTACTTATGCCGTCCTCCCCCCCGGCATTGAAGTGGAGCCTCCACCCCAATGTTCCCGCACGAGAGAACATTGTACGCAGGGTAAGATGTACAGTGGCTGTGTGTGTTGACTGGCTGAAATCTCATTAAAGCTTTGTCACACTGCTTTAAAATGCATCCCCCCGTCCCTCCTAACATTGTTTGATAGTTTGATAGTGTTTATAGGAAGAACATTTACAGTGCAGTGAATAATATGGTAAGATAATAATATGAGGGGACTCTAGGTTTGCCAGCCACCCTTCCCAGGCTTCCTAAGAAGGGAATCATAACTACACTGTGCTAAAAAGTACTAACTTATTGAGACTGTCTTAAGGATGCCCGCACCCACTCTGCTACCTAGTGAACCCTGCAATTCCCATCATTATTAGAACTTAACTCAGCATTACCTTGAAGGTTTGTACTGTCTTCCTACCCTTTGTCTCTGCTGGGAGGCTGTTCCAGAGTTGCACCACCCTCTGGGAGGAGCAGTGCATCCTAGTGTTACCCCTGTATTTACTACTGTTGAACTTTAGGGCGTGTCCCCGCATCCTGCCGACGCACACCATATTAAACATCTGCATCTAGTTAATTGTGCTCATCCACTCAGCTATGCAGAAGGCTTGGATCATCCAGTCCCACCAGTCTTCTTTTCTCTGGGGGAGGGGCATGTTAAGGACCTCCAGCCTCTCTTAATCACTTTTTTCATCCATACCTCAAATTATTTTGGTAGTTCTACTTCACATCCCATCAGCTGCCTTGGTGTCTTTATTCCCTGCAGGACTTCCTCATATTGAAGCAACACAGTCAGCCTTTTTGACTTCATATTGTTTTTATTGTTTCTAGTTGAAATGCACAGTTTACGGTTGCTCACTTTCTCCAAAATGTCATTGATGTTGCTGGTTGTCGTATCTGATTCCTTTCTTAGTAGAACTGACATGCATGCAAATGGTGTCGTTCTTACCAGCCTTGTTTTGTTTCAAATTCTTGATCTACTCTTACTGCATACTTCCAAAACATTAGTAACATCCCCAAACAGTGTAGCCATTCATGAAGCAATAGCCTTCTATCCTACTGCATCATGAGTAGCTGGACTGTGTTGGGAGTGCTCCCGTTCCAGGAAAGCTGCAATTAGAATTGATCAAGGACTAGAAACAAACATGTTTTGGTATAGTAACATCAATATAGAGGGCAGTCTGTTTTTTTTTTTTTTTTTTTTAAAAAGAAAAGAGTCGGGATCAGGGAGCATTTCTCAGGCAGCTAGTCGGGAAGCCTATTCATAATAAAGGAACACGGGACCTAGTGGTCCCAAACATGGACAGTGTTGCAGACATCAGGGTGGGAGGCCGCCTGATGACTAGCGACCATTGTGCAGTGTGGTTCAACATTGGGAAGGGGCCAGCAGTAGCAAACCACAGAAGGATGAGGATCCTGGACTTCAGGAGGACAGATTTTAAAAAATTCAGTGAATGCCTCAGAGGTGACCTAGCAGGTGGGGGTGGCCTGGTGGGGTAAGGGAACAGAGGGACAACTTATTTATTTATTTGTTTCTGATAACCGGGTAAGGTGTACTAGGCACAGAAATGCCTATTTTCAGACATGACCCAGGAGGTTACAACAAGGTGAAAACATGACAAGATAGCAGGTGTACGGTACAGCACTCGGCAAAAAAGAAAAACGATACAAAAATAGTCAATAGACATAGAAAATGCCTACTTACAGTCACAAACCAATGAGGATACAGCAAAGAAAGACATGACAAGATAGTAGTTACACAGTACAACACTTGGCTAAAAATAGTAAAAGTACGAAAAGTCAGTAGTCAGTACAGGTGTTGTTAGCAACAAAGACAAAGGCAACTAGTAATACGGAATTACATTTATAATATAAGGTAATTAAGTGCCAGTTGTTGAGACCATCTTAGAGGGCAGGGTGACTAGTAGGAAAGTGGGGTGGGAGAGCAGTGGGAGGCATGGAGTAGGACTGAGACCAGTATAAGGTAGAGAGAGATAAGATCGGAACAAGGGAGATGGAGAGACAGAGACATGGGAAGTAGTGCTAGGGAGTTTAGGAAGTAGGGAGTAGGCCACTGACCAAAGGTACTAGAAGGGGCTTAAGGCAGATGGAAGCAAGTACACTTTGCTAGTTTGGTAAGGTGACTTAAAGGAAGACATAGTGAAAGAAACAATCCTCTTAGCAAAAGAAGTCAGCAAAAACAGGAGAAAAAAGAAACCGCTATGGTTCTCAAGGGATGTGGCTGCAAAGCTTACAGATCAATTGTAATGGTTTTAAAATGCTTTCAACATATTACATTTGCTCACCATGAGAGCAACCAATCGCTGTACATTGCAAGTAAAGTGCAGGAACTGTCATTTCACAGAGCACATCAGATTATGACATTCAAAAATCAGTTATTGCTGCCAGTTTTCTGATGGTGGCCTTCAGTAACTTGTATTATTCCAGTAAAACAGCAAGCATAAATATATGGCTTTTCCCCTAAGCTGATCACCAACACCTTGTGCTCACTATCACCACTCTCTTGCCCCTCTCCAAAAAAACAGCATACAACAAGCTCTTAATATGAACATTTTTGTGTCCTTTGTTCTCTTCCAGCCCTGAATGAAGCCCTTACAGCTTCTTTATTTCAAACCAAGTATTGTCCCCTTAAAATTACTGATTAATCTGTAAAGTAACTAAATATTTATGGTAACACTTTAAGTTTCCTTAAGTACACCATAGTTAAAGTGCATATACTCTGTAACTACATTGCAATTGCAATGCAATAATTGTGTAACTACAGTGTAATTATCCCTGTTGCATGTAATTAATGATTACCTGTCCTGCAGTTACATTGAAACTTACACTTACTGATGAAATTCAATAGGCAAAGGTCCTCAGGCAAATTAAAGTGAACATGAGTTGTTGCCATTTTACAAACTGATTTACAGTAGTGTGTGTGTGAGTATGCATACGTGCGTGCATGCGTGCGTGTGTGTGTGTGTGTGTGTGTGTGTGTGTGTGTGTGTGTCTACTGAGCTGTCAGGACCTGGAGTAAAATTACGTCATTGTATCCTGAATAACACCAGCATTCACCCAAGATTCCGCTAGCTGGTCTGAAAATGTCTGAGTGGTTTTCTGTGAAACCATCAATTAAGAGAGAGTGAAAACAGTATCTGTACTTGACAAATGGCAATTTATTACTTTCATCTGTAATAAATAAAGTCTGGTTGTCCTTATGTTATGGAAAGAGTAAAACATATCATATAGAAAATAATGGCTCGGTAGGGGATTATAAATTATAAGACTTTTACACCCCCTCCCGATGTGTGGAATGCCACATAAACCCCAAGAGCAAAGCTTGAGGGGTTTATAAAGGCATCCCACACCAAGGGGGTGTATAAAATTCAGGTTTTACACCCCCTACTTGGCCTTTATTTTATATAATTGCTGGTGATAATTTTTTCAGTACAGCAATTATATAAAATAAAGGCATTCCATTTCCTACAGAGCCATGAACCGGCATACCGGGTCATAATGTTGTACGCTTAATAGCGTACAACATTATAGCTAACCCAAAATAGTGCTGTCTAGGACAGCGAATGGTACAATACTGCATATACTGCTGTACATGGTATTGCACCATTCACACACTCCCAGGCAGAGGATAAAACCTCTGCTGGGAGTGGGTTCCACCGAGCAGCTGCCGTGGCTCACTGGACAGAGCCACAGAAGCAGGAACCCAAGCACTGCATCTGGGACTGGATTTGATTCCTGGTCCCAGAAATTTTATTTTTTTTAAAGACTTTGTGCGCTCCCCAAGTTGGACTCCCCTGAGTTAAGAATCTTTAGTGGGGTCCGAGGGGCGAAGCCTCCCGCAAGAGGTGGGGGGCAGAGCCCCCCACAGAAAAAAGAGTTTGTGCCGCATGGCATAAATCGTGCTATATTGGCAGTTGGATTTAGCCATGTGGCATAATGTCTTGCCGCATTATGACCCCATGCCCATGGACCGTTCGGGTTTCTGTGCAGTCTGTAGCTCGTTATTAAAAAAAGTTTTCTTTTTTTTCTCTTAAGTCAACCACTTTTAAAAAATATGCTTGTTTGTTTTTTTAATAACTTACTGCTGCTGACTGAGTCCGAGCGCAGCGAACTGTTGAACGGTAATGAGAAGTCATACGGCACCCAGGAAGAGCAGTGGTTGCGAATACTCAGTTCGAGGGAAACCCGGCGCATGTTTGCCATTATAACCAGTTGTTTATAATGGCAAATTACAACTGGGTTTTCCTATGGGAAAAACAAGCACCAGTTATTAGATGTATATACTATAGCTGCAGTTGCTCTTTAAGGCTAAAATGGTAGCATTCAGGAGGTACAAAACGATGCAGAGGGAAGAGGATAGGGAGGTGCACCAGGAAAAACAGAGGGAAGCTGGGTAAGTGGTGAGGAATGCAAAGGTGCAAACTGAAGAAGGGATAGGCAAAGAGGTAACTAAGGTGAGCAAGACAATTTGTTAGGTACATAAGTGAAAAGAGGAAGACAAGTGGAAGGATTATGTGATTAAAAAGGGCAGGGAGATTTGGCAGAAGAGGATCAGGAAAAAGCAGATATCATGAGCAGATGATTCTGTTCAGCCTTCACCGTGGAAGGGGAGGGGGATGGACGGCAGAAAAGCAGGAGGAACACTGAGGGCAGGGAGGTAGACAGACACAAGTCCATTCACAGAGGAGAGAGTCCTGAAAGGGCTTGCGAATCTGAAAGTGGACAAAGCTATGGGGCTAGACTGGATACACCCAAGGGTGCTTGAAGAGCTCAGGGAGGTACTGGCTGCACCTCTGACAGCCCTATTCAACAACTCATGGAAACGGGTGGCTCCAAAGGACTGGAGGAGGGCAGATGTAGTCCCTCTTCACAAAAACAGAAGCAAGGAGGAGGCTGGCAACTATAGACCAGTCAGCCTGATGTCAGTGGTGAAGAAGTTAATAGAGATGCTTCTAAAGGAAAGGATAGTGGAGTATCTTGAATCCTGTGGGATAGGCCAGTCAGCCTGACGTCACTTGTGGGGAAGTTAATGGAGGCACTATTAAAGGAACGGTTTGTAGAGTATCTTGAATCCAGAGGGTCACAAGACCCGAGGCAGCATGGAGTCATGGGGGGAGGTCATGTCAGATGAACCAGATTGAGTTCTTCAAATGGATGATCAAGGAAATAGATCAGCGTGGGGCAGTGGACATAGACTACTTAGAGTTCAGCAAGGCCTTTTTATTTATTTATTTAGATGTTGCTAACCGGGTAAGCCCACTGAAACCAGAGATCCCTTTTTCAGGGGCGATCCGGAGTTAGTTACAGTAAATACATACATAGGTATCATTATACAGTATTTACAGCTGATACATATTGGGAAATTGTTATCAAACGTTTAACACAGAGACAGCAGGCATCACAAGGCTCGCAAGTATTAAACAGGTGCACAGTACATTTAACAATTTTGCATAAGAGATTCATGGGGTAAGTAGGCATGGCTAAGTTAGTGATAGCATGACAATCGGCCACTGACACTGTACCACATAGGAAGCTCATATGGAAACTGAGCAGTTTGGGAGTGGGTCCTAAGGTGGTGAACTGGGTATGTAATTGGTTGATGGACAGGTGATAGAGGGTGGTGGTAAATGGCACTCACTCTGGGGAGAGGAGACTGACCAGCGGGGTACCTCAGGGCTCAGTACTGGGACTGGTGCTCTTTAATGTCTTTATAAGCAACATTGCAGAAGGGCTGGAAGGGAAGGTATGCCTCTTTGCAGATGACACCAAAATCTACCCCAGGGTAGACACTCCAGAGAGGGTAGAATAAACGAGCAGAGACCTGAGAAAACTCAAAGAGTGGTCAGGGGTTTAGCAGCTGGGTTTCTATGTGAAAAAGTGCAAAATAATGCACTTAGGGCACAGAAATGCAGAAGTGAAGTATAAAATGAGAAAGAGGTATTGACGGTCACAACACAGGAAAAGGACCTTGGGGTAATAATATTGGATGACCTCAAGGCAGCGAGGCAGTACAACAAGGCAGTAGGTAGGACTGACAGGATGCTGGGATGCATAGGGATGGGTATCACCAATAGAAAGAGGGAGGTGGTGTTACCCCTGTATAAAGGTGGCGACACCCCACCTGGAGAAGTGTGTCCAGTTCTGGAGACTACATCTCAGGAAGGACAGACAAGGTAGAGGTTGTCCTGAGGACGGCAACTAAAATGATGCAAGGACTACATCAGAAGCCCTATGAGGAGAGACTGAGGGATCTCAGTATGTACACCCTGGAAGGGGGGGGACATGATAGAGACCTATAAATACCTTATGGGGGTGAATAAGGTACAGGAGAGGAGTATTTTTTCAGAGGGGAAGGTGCAGAAGAACAAGTGGGCATGCAATGAAGCTGGAAGGGGGAAACTTAGGAGGGATGTGAGGAAGTACTTGTTCACTGAAAGAGTGGTGGATGCCTGGAACAGTCTGCAAGCAGAGATAGTGGGTCAAAAACAGTGGTGGGCTTCAAGCATGCATGAGATAGGCACAAAGGAGTCTTAATAGGGAAGCATGGGGGAGTAGCCAGAGATCAGGTAGGGTCTGCAGTGACCGTATAGGCAGGGACAAGACGGGCTGACTGGGTGGGCCAAGTGGTCCTTATCTGCCGAAAAATTCTATGTTTCTGTTTCTAGAATCAAACTGACCAGCTACATCAGGACATTCTGCAGAATGTTAGCAATGATAAAATGTTTTTTTTTAACTCATAGAGATATTTCAATGGGTGACAATGTCCCTTTAATGTGTATAGACATAGAGAAAAAGGACTGCAAAATAAAGTTAATGAAATCTAGCCCAGAAAGTGTCTCCTGAGCTAGAGACAAGTATTATATTGACGGAAAGGATGCAGGGTCCAGCTTGTCTTTCATTCTGAGCTGATGTTTCAAATTCTGATGGAAAGAAAGTCCAAAGAAGAAAAATTCCACCTAATTCTGCGGTATTCTGTTGGTAAAAGACTTTCAAAATTTTTAAAGCAGAATATTTTTCATGGATTCCTTTCCCACAATCAGCAGAAATGTTATTCTCCTGTTTACATAATCCACACAGATTTATACTGTGGTTTTTATAGCAATGCTTTTTGGAATTCCATGAAAATCAAAAAGAAATTCCCCAAAGTGTTCTGGGAGTGGAATTGCTAACGGCGCATAAATTCTGCAGGTAACATTCAGGCATTCTATACAGCTCTACTTGTCCAACCTTTTTCTACAAGGCAGTGACTGTACAAAGTTTGCGTACGTACAGACATGCATGCAAGCTTTACAGCTGGAATGTGAGCCCTCTCATGCTGTCTAACCCACAATGATGTTCTACCTCTGAATTCTTTCTGGTACTGTTTTGCAAGCCTGGATAGTGTTACTTTCTACAACATCACCAGATGAGCTAGTCCACATGTTTACCCCCTTCTGTATGAAGTAATGCTTTCTCATGTTTTCCCTTATTCTGGCCCCCCAACTACCCCTCCCCCCGTAATCTGATTATATGCCCTTTTAGCCTTCTAGTTTTTCTAGGCTAAATAATTGGAGTATGTCTCACCTGTTCTTGAAATGTTAACAGCTCTTTAAGTTGTTATGTTGCTATGTAACAAAACTGCAAGCACAAATGTTGTGGAATTCTATCCCAGACATTCTTCTGAGGCGTGAAATGGAATGCTTCTTCCATATTATTCATCTGTCCTATTATTGTGAAATGGTCATCTGAAAGGGGGGGGGGGATGAGTCAGTCCATCCTGTTGCACAACAGTTAAATAGAGCCATGGTGTAGTATGATAGCTACAGACCTGTGCCCTTTATCTACCAATGAAACGTTCAGCTGGTGGCATTGTTCTGCAGATTGCATCCCTCCAATAACCCCTTGTGCCATCACGCAAGTAAAAATATGTGTCAAAAATGTGCCAGACCTGTGAAGAGAATCCCATGACAAAGCAACAGAGGCCTCTAAGTCATCTGCAGTACCAGGCATAAATATAATTATAAAGTATGACATCATGTTTAGCCAATCAGGATTGTTTATTTCTAAACATTCAAGGTACTCTTATAACCATTATAGATCGAGGGAGTGCTCCAGGCCAGTCAGATTGCTCCTTTCCTCTGCGTGTGATACTCTTATTCTGTGATGAGTGTCTCCATTGCAACTATCTCGAAACAAGTAGCTTCAGTAACTTGTTTTTTAAAAATGAATATGTTATTGGTTGAGCTCTTACGCTTACCAAGACCACTCTTACAAACACAAGCGTGGTCTGACTTACATTATTAGGGTCTCTGAACCACTTGCCTTTGGTTCACAGTTTTCATACCCAAAGAATGTGTGTGATAACTCTTACAAATGTAAGAGTGGGACATCACGTGATGAGCTAGTGGTGGAAGGACGTATTGAGCACTGCTCCCAGGCCCTGCTAAACCCGACAAAGTACTTAAGCATCCCCGATTTTAGTGCGGGGTTAGGAAAGCTCAATTCTGACCTATAATCGATTTCTGTATCCATTGAGGAGTCAGGCTGTGCGGATCTGGAAAGTTGCTGTGAGAGAGGCGTCTCATCTGCGGACCGCTCGCTATGGAGTGCGGAAGCTCCGAAGTCCTCGACGCACAAGCGCCGGCAACAAAGCAACCTAAACCCCCCCTCACCAGTGCCAGAGGACCAGGAGGATTGCTTGGGTGTGGAAGAGAAAGGCCAGGCATCCTCAGATGATATTTCTGAAATAAAAACGCTCCTTCGGGGGCTGGTAGCTTACTTCTCTGCGATTAAACCGACGCTGAATGCCCTGGCACAAATAATAGGGGATGTGGAGGTTAGAATTACCTCCCAGGAGTGGAAAACCTCAGTCCACAAGCAGGAATTTGTGACATTGAGGAGACAGGTGAAAAAGCCTGAAGATCGGGTTGAAGACCAGGAATCTCGCAGCCGAAGAAATAACTTGATTTTAGCAGGTCTGCCAGAGTGATCAGAGGGCTCCGATTGTATAGCCTTTGTTCAGGGCCTATTGTTGAAGATCCTGGGTCCAACACCATTTGGGGAGGCATATAATATAGCGAGAGCACATTGGTCCTTAAGAGAGATTCCCCCACCAGGGGCTCACCCCAGGGTTATTATTATGCGGTTTTTGAATTACAGAGAAAAAGCCCATGCTCTCATCAGAGCAAAAGCACTCAAGAACCTGCAATGGAATGGGGCTGCAATATGGTTATTTCAAGACCAGACACCTGCCATTCGTGAAAAGCAGAAAGAATATTTGGACATTAAGAAAAAGTTGTATCTTGCGGGTGTGAAGTTTAGAATGCAGCACCCGGCTACCCTGGTGGTCAAGCTTCAGTCTGGAGATCGGAGATTTCTGACAGCGAAAGATGCCACGGAGGGGTTGAGAGCTGAATTCCCGGATCTGTTTAGGTCTGCACCTTGAATGTGTGAGGAGAAAGACGACGTCGGGCAAGGCTGAGAAATGTTTCCTCCATATATAAGTATTTATGGGGTAGGATGGACTGGTAGAGACTCTCTGCAGCCCCCTCAAGAGGACTATGTGGTTTAAGACTCATGGGGTTCATGGGGGGGTTGTTGGGGTTTTTCTTTTTGCCCTCGTCAAGGACCCTGGAAGGTAAGGTCAAAGTGAGGATATATGGCTGAGGAGATGGAATTAATCATCGTTAATTATGCATGACATGATATCCTTATTTGTTTATGTAGATCACTTTATTTGATCTCATTATAATGGGGATTTGAAGTTGGTAAAGTGCAAACATAGTTGTTCTTAGGGTATATGGGGCCTATTTGTTACCACTTCTAATGCTTTTTGTTCTTGAGCTCATGGGATTAGGGCAGAGTGGGTATGTGAATGGGATGTTTTATTTTTTATTTTTTAAAATATATATAAAAAAAAAAAAAAGAAAGGGGAACTTAGTCCCAGCATTATGGGGCACTCAAAGGGTGTAAGAGGCCCTTGGCTCCTAGTAAGGGTTTGGGCGGGCATGGGGGCGCTCTCAGGAGCGAGCTCATTTCGGTTTCGACACTGGATAGGAGGGCGATCGGAGGATCGGGGAATTTGGTAAAGCAGGGGAAGGTTTGGGGGGGGTTGGGAAGAGAGAGAATCCAAAAGGTAGACAATTCTATATTGGCAGACTTTGTCGCGGTGATAGGAAGGGGTATGGTAAGCTACTATGATAAATATTAACATTGTATCTTGGAACGTTAAAGGTCTCAGAGGGAGGAAAAAAAGGCTAGTGATTTTAAAGCACATGTTTCAGCTGGGGGCTCAAATAGCAGTAGTGCAGGAAACCCACTTGTTAAAGGAAGAGTTAACTCTTTTGAAGAGACTCTGGGTGGGCCAAGTTTTAGGAGAGGGGAAGCAAAAGCTTCAGGGGGCGTAGCGGATCACGAAAAGTTGTCCGTTTGTGCCCTTGCAATATAAAGCAAGAGAGGATGCTCGGGGGGTATTTGTTATGGGCACTATTATGGGTAGGTTATTAACAATTGCTTCTGTATGTGGACCAACTCCCTCTAACCCTGACTTCTTCACCTCGCTCGAATTAGATTTAGATACCCTTTCAGCTCACCCTCTAATTATAGCAGGTGACTGGAACCTGTGTCCTAATAATCTATTGGATAGGAAACCCCCTTCTAAAAAAACACCCTCCAGAGTGCAGGTGGCTTTGTCTAGGTTTCTAGAGGTCACAGCACTGATGGACCCCTTTTGGGTGTTTAAGCAAGGGGACTGCAATATGACTTTTTATTCAGGGGCACAAAAAACTCAATCGTGTATTGATTTTTTTTTGGTTAATAAGGAGGCTATGCAGGGGGTTAGGAAAATGTTTACCCACAGTAGAATTTTATCTGACCACTCTCCAGTGCAGCTGTCATGGGTATTGGAGTCTGCTCAGATGAAACCCTTTAGTTGGAGGTTAGATGAATCTCTATTTTTAGAAGACAACATGATATCCCGACTGGAGGAAGTTCTGAGGGATATTGTCCAGACTCAAATTCCTACACTTAATAACAAGAATTTAGCGTGGCCTACCTGTAAAGTACTATATGCTGGTGAAGCCCAAAGATTTACTATCAGGAGAAACAGTATGAGAAAAGCAAGGGAGGAATTCATATGGGGTGCTATTAACTCACTCAACCCCTTTGAGGGTTCTACTGAGGAGGTGGATAGTGAACTTAAGGATTTGAGGGACGAAATGACAGACATCCTTTATAATAAGCTGGAGGCCTGGACTGAAAAGCTTCAAGCTAATTATCTATTACAGGGGGACACACCTAGTAAGCTTCTTGCAAGCAGAGTCAATGAGTGGGAGGCCGCTCGAATGATTCCATTAATAGAATACCAGGGGGAAGTGATAACAGAGCCACAGAGAATGACGGATGCTTTTGCGGATTACTTTGCACAGATCTATCAAGGGGACTCCCGGAGTAGTGAGGAGGAGAGGCGGGGGTTTTTGGAGAGCATAAGTCTGCTTAGACTGGACCAAGGACAAGCCCAGACACTAGCGGCCCCTATATCAGAGTCTGAAATCAGGGAAGTGATTAATGCATTACCTAAGGGCAAAACTCCAGGACTGGATGGTTTATCAGCTCAGTTTTATAAAACATTTGCAAACTCTCCTACCCCTATTGTTGTACCTATTTTCTAGCATTATGTCGGATGGGGTTCCCCACCTACCATTGTATCAAGCTTATATTACACTTATCCCTAAGCCAGATAAACCTAAAGAATTACCAGAGAGCTATAGACCTATTGCTTTGCTGAATCAGGACATTAAGTTATTAACTAAAATATTAGCTAATAGAATCCTAAGGATTGCTCCTCAAATTATTAGTCAAGACCAAGTTGGATTCATGCCAGGTAGGGGGGCACATGATGCTTTGAGGAAGCTTCATCATGTGCTTTGTGAGGCCTCTAGCTCTCGGTCAGGTATGGCGCTAATTTCTTTGGACACCGAGAAGGCCTTTGATAGGGTCTCCCACTGTTTTCTATTTGCTACTATGGAGAAGATTGGTTTCCCGGAGGGTCTTCTTAGAGGTATTAAGAATCTCTATGCCGCACCTACAGTTAGGGTCCTCTGCAATGGTTATTTATCAAAAGAATTTCACCTTGATAATGGGACTAGACAGGGTTGTTCCCTCTCACCAATTTTATTTAATATATATCTGGAGCCCTTATTGAGAGCGATTCAGGTAGACCCGGAAATATGGGAGATTGTTGTTAAGGGGAGAGAAATGAACTTGTCGGTTTTTGCAGACAATATTTTGTTACATTTGCAAGACCCAGTGAAGAGCTTTAAAAAGACTCTTGAAATTATAAATAGATTTTCTGCGGTCTCAAATTATCGCTTAAACCTGAATAAGACTCAGGTTCTCCCCCTTACCCCATGTGTGTATAAGGCAGATTTTGAACCGCTGCAATTGAACTGGGCCCCAGATAAGATTAAATATCTTGGTATTTGGGTTACTGCTAATCCGGAGGAAGGAGTGGAAGCAAATATAAATAAGGTACTTTCAGTAGCTAGAGCAGACATAGGTAGGTGGAATAAACTTCCCCCGAACATGACGGCTAGAATCGGTTTAATTAAAATGAACATACTGCCTAGGTTTTTGTATCCAATATATCTGTCCCCATATAGTATTCCAAAGGGTTGGTTTACTAAGATACAAAAATTATTTTCAGATTTCTTATGGAATTTTAAACCACCTAGGAGGAAACATAATGTATTGCGCCTTCCCTATAGTTTGGGGGGTCTCAAAATTCCAGACCTCCATCTATATTATGTAGCCCGACAGCTAGCTATAATGGGTCGGTGGAATAGGACACAGGAGGAAGAGGGCTATACTCCAACCTGGTTACATATCGAGAGACAAATTTTGAGGGATAAGGGTATTTCCTCTGATGCAATGCTCTATATTAATCCGGAAAGTTTGCCGGAGGAAGGTAAAGATACTCCAATATATAAGACAGTCTTGGCCTGGTGGGCTCTTTTATCTCCATCCCAGAAAAAACTACAGAAGGGCTGTAGGGCCCAATCTATTTTGGGTAATCCAAATATGATCATAGGCGGTCGAGTAATTAGGAATTACTGGGCCCCGCAATTATGCAACCTTGACTGGGTAGATTTTATTCTAGACGATAAGGTAGTTTTTCAGCTCAATGTAGAGGTATTCATTTTTTTAAGAAGATTCAGGTTACCAAAATGCTGCAGAAGGTGTTGAGGGAGAATAGAGGTCCCCAGGGGACTGCGTTTACTTGGGATAACCTTAAGGAGCTCAACTGCTCGCATAAACCTCTTTCACTCGCATATAAAGTGCTGTTGGACTTCTTAAGTAGGGATGTCTCTGCAAAGGTAGCATATTGGGAAAAAAAAGATACTTATCTGAGGCCAGATTGGGAAGCAGTCTGGAAAGGCTCTGGTTATATACCTATACCTAAATATAGGACTATGCAATTCTTTATATTTTCTAATATGTACTATACCCCTTCCAAATTATGTTCTAGGAGGCTTAGACAGACAGATCTATGTTTTAGATGTGGATTGAGTCCGGGGGATACATTGTATATATTCTGGGACTGTCCTAGGATATACCCCCTTTGGGTTCAAGTTAAGCAGAATATAGACCCCATTCTAAACTATGCAGAATTTATCCTGCCCGAGATTTGTGTATTGGGGGATATGGCCCAAATCTCAGGGTTGCATATTAAATATCATATAGCGTTGATGTCTGCTTTAATTAAAGCTTTTGTTACGAGGCATTGGAAAAGTGATCTTATCCACTCATATGACCAGTGGTTAGTGGCCTTAATGAGGGCACTTGGCAGGAACAGGGGTCAATGTCCCGGAATGGGAAGAAAGGAACATATGCCAGGAGGTGGAGAGCCTTAGAGGTAATATATTCACTTCAGGCAACAGGTCCCCGAGCATCGATCTGTCTTTCTGAGTGTAGTTAACTTGAGGGTTTATTGGTGAAGAATAAATACCTAGTAGGGGCTTATTTGCTAATTTTTTTTTTCCTTTTATGATTAAGGGATTGAGTGTACTATGGTTGATTTTACTAGCATGTCAATGTAGGTAGTTCTTCGTCTGCCAAATAATGTTACTAGGGGGATTCTCTCTCTTTCCCTGGGACACAGCTGCAGGACTATACCCCAATCGATAGATGGGTTTAGTGAGTTTTAAGATCATGGGGTTAAGATTATTCCCAAGGATGGCTGTTCATGATTAGATTTTGAATTTTGAATGTGTAAACATGAGTATTGAAGGGTTAGAGTATGTGTTAAGATAATGGGAGGGGTGTTTTCTGCAGCTGTATATATATATAGTTAAAATGTATATAGTTGCCCTACCCAGTTTGGGGGTGGTGACCAGGGAAGTCTTGGGTAATTATGTGTGTCTGTCTGTATGTTTAAGAAAATGTCAATAAAGATGGCTTAAAAAAAAAATGTAAGAGTGGTCTTGGCAGTGGTATTAACATACATAAGAGGTTGTCTCATGCATACAATTCTAAAATTATGAAGTTCTAAGTTGAGTTGGCATAGTCCATTTCCCACAAAGGGGATTCTGTAATATTTTGCAAAGTAAAAACATTTTGATTTTAAATTCAAATTCCAGTTTTTTGTTTTTTTTTAAAAAAAAGGTCTTTAACTTTATTTATAATTTGAATATATGTAGAGTTCCTGCATAGCTTATGGTTGTAAGACTTTGTTCTCAAGTCCTTTGTGTGCCAGAACGGCCTAGCTTCGCTTCATAGTCCTCTCACCCAAAGAACTCAGGAATGCACTCCTGTAATCGTAAAAGGCATAGTAACTGTACACATAAACATGTACAAGGGGGTTGTAGACAAGTGGTCAAACCAAAGGCTACATGGCGGTGACTGCCCACCGACTGTCTTTCAGTTCTCCTTCTACTATACTACCCTACCCCGGGGGAGTGGGGTGGGGAGGGGGTGCCTGAGTGGGTGGGGAGGTGGGGGGTCCACTGGACCACCAGGTATACTTTGGCATGCCTCATTGCAATAGGGTCGGGGTAGGGGGGTTTCCACTAGACTACCAGGGATTTTGCCACATTTGCATTACTATTACTGGGGATGCAGGCAGGGAGGGGGGGTTCCATAGGACTAAATGGGCTGTTATCGGGTTCCGTCATTTTACTGTGGGGATTCGGGCAGGGGGGGACCACTGGACAACCAGGGATACTGTGGCCTTTGTGTGACACTTTGCGATCAGTCATGAATGATTGGGGGGGTCCACTGGGCCACCAGGGATGATTGCTGTGCAGTACTATATTATGGGAATACGGGCTGGGGGGGCCTGGACTGCCAGAGTGGATAGGCTGCCATGCTGCTGTCTGCAGTATGGCAGGTTGCCTGTGGGTGGACTCCCACTTACGTCTACTGTTTGTAGACTTATCTTTTGGAGGCGCATCTCCTGACTTGCTCCGGAGATGTGCGTCCACGATGGGTTGTGAGTTGGGCTGTGCACTGTATGCATGGGCACGCCCCACTGCACAACCCCTCCAGATGCGCCACATAACATTATAGGTGGTGTGTGGTGAATTGGTGATGTGCCGGCACATCAGTGCCCTTACTGAATCACGATTGTGCGCAAGCTGGGGATGTGCCGGCGCATCTCGGAAGTGCTGGGTGCATCCCTTTTGTGAATTCTACCCCTAGACTTTGATGGCAGATAAGGATTGCTTGGCCCACCTAGTCTGCCCATGTTCTTTACCTACTGTCACACCGTAGACCCTACAGGTCCGATCTGCCTGTTCTGGTGGTTGTTCAGATGGGCTTTAAAGATCCCATGGCACTTCTTGAAAAATGTAAGGGGATTTTATTAGTAAAGTACAGCATTTACAAATCCATAAGCATCACAACCGTAATATAGATAGAATAAATATCTTATGAACACTTGTACCAAATCCCAAAAGAAAATATTGAAAACAAAGCAAATTCACCCCGTGAGCAAACCTGATATCCCTCCAGTCTTCACTGTTTGTTTTTTCATTAGCATGCAAACAAGTAAAAATAACTTAAGTTTTATAATATTTATATAACAAAGGGAAACCCTTTCCATGTCTCGTGTATCTTTTGTAAGGAGTTATGTTGTAAATCTTTTTCATAGATCTCTCTGCATGCTGCTTCACATCCCTTCCCTACAGAGATATATGATGTTCTTTGCTGCTGTAACACCAGTCTACATTTCACCTGCCACAGATAGAATTTTAAATAGGCGAGGAATACAATCTGTGCACTTTTATTATATTTCCAAGGATAACTTGGGAAATCCGCCCCAGACCAGTGATTCATAGTTTAGATTTTGTAACCATGAAAGATTCCATCTAGTAGCTAAGGAAACCCACAGATGTTGAAAATGCAGACATTCTTATACAAAATGTTTCATAGTTTCTGCTTGTGTCATATTCAGGATAAGGACAGGGGCTTGATTCTTGAACGAGTTAGAACACTGCAAGCACTGGCTTCCACAAACACACGGCACGTGGGACTTGCGGCATACCCCGGCCAACAGTTGGAATTCTCCCACCCGTGAGCCACTTGTATCTGTCTCAAACATTGTATGCAGAACACACAGTTGGATTAGGCATTCCTACCTCCCCTTTTTCCTTTGGTAAATATGTATAGTCCCTTTTAATTGGGTTCAGCCGACTGCCCCAGAATATCTGAAAGAAAGTACTCAGCAACCTGGGCCAGAATTCACAAAACTTTACCAATCAAATGAGCCCTCGGAAGTGGGATATTATAATGGGGTCTTGGATTTGTCTTTGGAATAAACTAGCATTATAATATCCCGCTTCCCAGTGCTCATTTCATTCGAATGGATTTAAATTTTGAGGCTTGCACCTCACGTAGTGAGCACCCACTCATGCAGCTGCACGGTCTTTACATTGTTTTGCTTTGTTTCACAAAACTTTACCCAGGCACAAAGCGGGTTTTGCACCAAGTTCCTATTCACAGAAGCCCGGTTTGTGCCCAGGTTGCGCTCGGCAAAGTGTGGAGGAGGGGGCACAATGCAAATGAGGGAGAGGGGACCTGAATATCAGTGTAGCCTGATTCACAGAGCATTTGTTCTGCACAAGGGCCTTTTGCGTGGTCCCCCTGTGTGGAGAAAATACTGCCAACTGAGACCTTACCTTAATCCCGTGCAACCCTGGTGGTAGTCGGAGGTACTGTTGCGCCTCCCTGCCTGACCCTTAACACAGTAGTCTCTAGTGTCCAGTGGTCCCATCTCTCACCCAATGCCGTGCCCACCACTAAAGAAATGTTTCCCCTGGTATCTAGTGGCACCTCTGCCGATCACCGGCCTGATCTAAATAATAACCTTTCCTGGTGTCTAGTGGTCCCCCCTCGCCAATCACTGGCCCAGTCTAAATAATAAACTTTCACTGGTTTGTAATGGTCCCCCACCCCACCAATCACCAGCCTAATCTAAATAATACCCTTTCCCTGGGGTCTAGTATAGCCCCCAACCAATCACCAGCCTGATCTAAATAATAAACTTTCCCTGGTGTTTCGTGGTACCGCCGTTGATTGCCGGCTCAATAATAAACTTTCCCTGGTGTTTAGTGTACCCCCCGCTGATTGCTGGCCTGCTCTAAATAATAAACTTTTCCTGGTGTCCCATGCCCCCCCCACCCATGCCTGATGTTTTTACAAGTATTTCCTGGTGTCCAGTGATCCTGGCCCCCCAAACCGATCTCCTGTAAAATAAAGAGACACCATTCCCAGGTGTTTAGCAGACCCCTCTCCCTATCCCCAATCCCCAGTAAAATACAGATGCAAACTAAAGATACATCATTCCCTGGTGTTTAGCAGACCCCCATCCCCAATCCCTGTAAAATGAAGATACCAAATAAAGGTACACTATTCCCTGGTGTCTAGTGGACCCCCAACCCGGCAGGTAGTGCCTCATCACCCCACTCCCCCAAACCCAAACCTGATCCAGTGACCAGCACAGCCCTCTACTTTCCAGTACAGCCTGCCACCAGCTGAGCTGTCAGTGAGTGTGCTCTCTCCTAACGCTCCTGAGTGAGAGCACACTATACACTGGATAAGAGGTACTGTGACTCTTCAAGCTAATTGGCTGAAATAATGTCAGTGATTTATAACCAAGGCCACTGGTATTCAGTTTTTACCAGAAAAATGCCAGAATCTGGAGTGTCTGCACACAGATAAAAACAAATAATTTCATAGAATTTGCATTTTATGTCAGATCAATGAGACTACAGAGCTTTTTTTCTTTAAATTGCTGCCTGTACTATATTTATTTTGCTGTATTGACTGTGCTGTGTAATAATCCTTCTTTAATTCTAATTATTAATATACATACTAAAAGATTAACAGTAGAATCCCAGTAAAATCTCAAAATTAGACTAGCAATCCCTGGTACAACTCCAGAATTACAAATCCCAAAAACAGAATTTCATTATTTCAGTCACCGTAAATCAATGGCCTTGTGTACAATAATACATTTTATGTCTGAATTATTTTTCTTTTACATTTGTTGGGAGGACTTAGGGTTTGGCGAGGCTTGGGGGGGTGGGGACCCAGAGGATGGAGGTAAACGAGCAGTGCTCAGAAAAAGCGAAGTCACTAGCAGTGTACCTCGGGGGTCAGTCTTAAGTCCAGTCCTACTTAACTTGTTCATCTGTGACATAAGGCAGAATCAGCGTGTTTGTAGATGACACTAATTTGTGTGGGAGGGTCAACAATGAGGAGGGTGTGCAGTGTTGGAATTACAGGGGGAGGGCTTTTAACAGCACTCGGTCCCCCTAAACTCTGAAGTGAGCCCCAGTAGCTCACACATCACTGCCATTGACTTATAATGGAAAGAGATGCTCAATTTACAGATAGCACCCTTATGGGCCCCCAGCTCCCACAGCTAAAAAGTGTAATTCCAACACCGAGGGTGTATCAACGACATGGAAAGAGACCTAGGTAGATTAGAGTAGTGGTCTGTGGTCTGGCAGCTCAGATTCAATGCTAAAAAAATGCAAAAGTCATGTTCAGTGGTTGAAACAATCCCAAAATAGAGTATTGGGTCAGGGACTCAGACATTGTCGTAGAAGGTAGCAGTCATAGCTCAGTGCAATAGTGCATATGGGGGTGCTAACAAATGGTAGCTTATGTCAGAAGAGTCTTTTTAATAGGAACAAGAAGATGATCCTGTCTCTGTATGGATCCTTGGTGCGGCCACACCTGGAGTACTGTGCACTATTCTGGAACCGTTACTGGAAGAAGGAAAGGGACTGGTTCAAGTCTGTGCAGTGAAAGGCAAAGAAGATGAATCGGGGCAGTGGGGCAAAATCTTCTGAGCAGCACCAGAGAAGCCTGAACAGGCACTCACTGGGGACCAAGAGGGAGCTAGGTGACATGACAGAAACAAGCCCTCAGATTGCTGCTAGTCTACAAAAATCTGGTGCCCCGAGCATGATGCCCTGTTCTGCCGACGTCCCCGCTGCCACCAGTGTCTGCTGGGGGGGAGTCCTGCTCTCATGGCCCCACCCTGGGGGGTAAGTCAGGGCAAGCTACCAATGACTATGGTGAGGGGGTGTCTGCCCGGCGGTCCTGCCCATGGGAGGTAAGCCTGGGCATGGGGGGATGGCATTCGGGCATGGGCTGAGCTCCCTTCAGGGAAGGGGGGGACCAAAAATACTAAAATAAAAAAAAAAATTCACATTTCTTAGGGAGGGAGTAACAGGGTCAAGAGCGAGGAACTTTTCAAGTGTTATGAGGGGTCTACCACATGGGGGCACAGGTACAAACTGATGGGGGGGTCAGAAAAGATGTGTTGAAGTATTTAGTCATGGAGAGGGGGATTGGCAGGTGAAATGGGTTAGATAGGGAAGTGGGGGAAATGGAATATGTGGTGGGCTTCAAGAGAGGGTGGGGCAGGCAAAAGGGGCAGATAGGAATTGGAGAGAATGGTGGGAAGGGAGGGAGTGCTGTACTACTAGGGGTCCTGGCAGTGCATGCAGAGCATTAAACTGGGAGAGGGGTGTTCTGAAGATTCTCTTGGAATTTGGAAATACTTCAGGATATAAACTTAACGGTCTACCTCCCGGACGGCGACATCAACACAGCAACCTACCTCGCTGTCGACAAAATCGACAACTCACCAACAGGTCGCTGTGTTGGTGCACCTGAGACAGGAGCACACTGTCTCCCAGTCCTGTACCCCCTCCCTGAATAAAATCCAACTCAGAGTTGATTATAATAAGTATGGGTGGGTGTGGGGGGCAGAGCCCGCCCCTTTAGAAAATAAGGACCTGGAGACATTCGAGATTTATGTCGAGCCAGAATCTTACGGTCGACATAAATCCCATCGCTGTGATGCTGGTCGATGAAAGTGTTGTCAAACTGGCATCATAGAACCAAACCTAAAAAAGAAAAGTCTAAATTTTTGGCCTTAAATAATACTTCCTTACAACAGGATATTCAACGCTTTTGATTGTCTTGGGCTAGGGATGCCATAGACTACTCGGGGGTTAAATTATTCAAAACCATCAAGAAAACCATTGTATGAACCTCAAACTGGTAAAAAATAAAATAACAGAGGACTTAACAAGGTTGACTAAACTCCCACTAGACTTATGGGGGAGACTTGAAATTACTAAATGGAACGCCTTGCCCAGAATTATTTATCTTTTTATGTTGCTTCTCTGTTGTATTTCTAAGAAACAGTTGACAGGAAATTCTTTTGGAACTATAAGAGAGTAGGATTAGTTTATAATAAGCTAGTTAGGCCTATTGATTCTGGCAGCCTAAAAGCCCCAGCTCTGTACCTATACTACACATGGCTAGAGTCTCTCAATTAGCTAAATGATTTTTTTTACTTTCTCCAGGGATGCCTTTATCCCAGATTGGGTATCTATGCAGAAGGACATATTTGCTAAACATGATATAGAGGATTGTGTATGAGCAATCATACACAACAAGGATATTTTCACTTGAGAGGTTTTAGGTGGTAACAAGAGACCTCGTGAGCACAGCTCTCGTTACCACGAAAACCTCGAGAGTGAAAAATAGCCTTGTTTGTGTATGGTTGCTCATATTCAGTCTTTATAGTGTATGGGCAACCAATAAGAACAGTCTGTGTCCTTGCTGTGGCATTTCTATCCATCGGCGCATACTTCCTCGGAGAGCTCTTACCACTGCGGCCACTTCCTGAACTGAGGAGGATTTACTAACGCGCATGCTCAAAGATGTTCTATCTTGTTGTGCTACAGTAGCGACGTCCTTAGTGCAGCACAACATCATGACATCGCTACTGCAGCACAGCAGGACTGTTCTAGGGACGGAATTCCATCCCAGAACAGCGTTCCACCATGCATTATATTGATGTTAAGGCAGTGATTTTTGAGAAGTTCATGAAACTAATAGACAACAAAGTAGTCTCTCTTAAACAACTAAAACAGATTGATTCTTTATTAGGTCTTAATCTAAACAAGCCTAGAATACAACCTTTATGGAAGAATCCAAAGTTTACTCACAATAATGAAACATTTAATAAGGTACAGTGGCTGGCCCGCTGGTGCTGAGGGTTGAGGCGCTGGATGCCACACCTCACGCCATGCCGCGAATTCCGGGTTGGAGGAATGGACTGGCCACCGGGAACGGCAGGGAAGGGAAGGGATCAAGCATCCAGAGCACTGCTCTCCCTTCCCAGGGAGGGATCCAGGGCCATGCACCACTCCTTAGTGGCCCCCTGGTGGAGATTGGGGGCAGCGCAAGGAACCTGTGGTGCAGCAACATGGGGTGGAGTGTCAGCAGGTGTCAGCACACAATGCCCAGACGCCATTGTATGACCGTGCTCCGGGGGAAACTTCAGCTGGAAAAACCCTGGTGGTCTAAGTGGAGGCGAAGAGGGCTTCAGCGACCCATCCACATCCCACTGCCGGACCTACATCACTGGGATCTCCTACCTCCAGCCCTGGTCTCGTGGCTGTCCCTCTAATCCCAGACAGGCCACCAAGGGTGGGCGAGCCCTCCCTCAGGGGTATCTGGGGGGATGGACATGCCATGGGGGCTGGGGGGAGAGCTCAGATGGGGAGGTTTCAGGCTGGAAGTAGTGGTGGTAGTCCTGAGAGTACCATGGAGAGATGCCCTGGACCACCGGTTATAAATAAAGTGTAAAAAAATTAAAAATAAAAATAAGGTACAGTGGAATACTCTAGGCACAAAACAAGTAAAAGACATACTAATAAAAAATAATTTTCTTCGGTGTGAAGTATCAGCGTCAAAATATGGTTTGCCAGCTTCTGATGAATAATAATAATAATATTTTTATTTATATTGCGCCTTTCAAGTGTCAAGGCGCATTCCAATAAAATGAGATAAAATACAGAATACAAAAACAGAGATACAAAAGAAATATTATAAAACACACTCAACAATTAATAAGCAGTCAAACCATATGCCCTTTCCCACAAAAAGGATTTAAGAGCCTGTTTAAAACTCCCCATGGTCGTATACTCCCTTATCCAACGGGGTAGAGAATTCCAAAGGGAAGGGGCCGCAAACATGAAAGCCCGGACCCCAGTTGATTTTAATATTGGCCTTGGAATCTCTAGCAACCCCTCATCGGCTGAGCGGACTGATCTCACAGGGCGGTAAGGGATCAGGAATTCTTTCAGGTAATCAGGGCCCAGATCACGCAGGGCTTTAAAAGTGATCCGCCACTGAACTGGCAGCCAGTGCAGTTCCTGCAGCACCGGAGTAATATGGGAAGATCTAGGAGTACCCATCAATACTCGGGCTGCGGAATTCTGCACTAGCTGCAAGTGGCGGATATCAACCCCTGGAAGCCCAAGGTAAAGTGAGTTGCAGTAGTCCAGGCGTGAGGTCACAAAGGCATGGATCAAAGTTGGCAGATCGCCAGATGGAACGAGGTGCTTGATGAACCCTATTGTGTCTGTCTTGTGAATTCTGTTACAGGTATGTGGCTGTAATGGTTCTTCTGATACACTTAATATCATTTCAAAGCAAATATTGGCCAGCATACAATTATCCACAAAAATGTTCCCCATTTACTGTATCTCGCTGGATTCAGTAAGAGGCATTGCTAATGAGAATACAAGGTGGTCTAGTATACTGAATACCAGCACTGAAGAATGGGGCTGGAATTTTATCTGGTTATTCTCAGTAAAAGCCTTTAACTCAGTAAACCTGAGACTCATGCAATTTAAAACATTACATGACCTTTATTATACACTGTATTTAATACATACATTAGATCTTAGGGTGTCCTATAACTAACAAATGTGATGCTCCCCAAGGGAATTTAATTCACATGTTTTGAGGGTGTCCCTTAATACAATTGTTTTGGGTGAAGATTAAATAGTCACTTGTTAATTTAACATTCGTCTCAAACTCACTAAATATAGAGACCTGTATTGTGGGACACTTTAAGGAATCACACTTCTGATCCCTAGAGGAGAAATACACTTTACCCCTAATTGGTGTTTCTGCAAAATTGTGTATATTGAAGTGCTGATTGGATCCCAATCCCCCATCCATTCATGAATGGAAACAAGTGTTAGAAATTATCAGAATGGAAAAATTAACTTTGTCTATGAGGGACAGTGGACCTCGTGTTTTTTAAGAAATGGGGGTAACGTTTATAAACTTTTGTGTCCTCATGTAAACAATAATACTTGAATTGGATGGTGGTTTCTGTGAACAATTCAGTCTGTTAACCTGACTTCAATGCACCTACGCAACTTGGTGTGGTGTTATGCTTGTGTAACATAGATAATCTTTGACTGTTCGCCTCTCTATCCGTGGGACATATCACCCTGTAGAGGTACAAAGGCAAGGAACCCTAGAGGAGGGTTCCACCCCTAGAGGTGCCATGGGAATGATTCCCTTGTCTAAAGGTACCTTAGGAAGGAGCCCACGGGGGGGGGGAGAAAGAGAGACAAGTCGCTGGAGGAGGAGGAGGGGTGGATGGAGGGGCAACAAAAAATGATCGAGGGAGGAGTGAGGAGGAGCAGCCCTTTTATGGCCCAAGCAGGGGGTGAGGTTAGTTGCTCCACCCATTGAACTACAGGCATATCCTTCCAATTTAATGTGCCTACACAACTTGATATGGTGTTATGCGCAAATGTGATCCATGCTGTTGTACCATCAATGTGATGTACCCACGATGGTACAACAACATCGTGATGTCACATCAATGGTGCAACAACTCTAGGAAATGCTAGATTTCTGACGAATACAATGTTCTAACATGCACTATATCTCTGTTTCTGTGCATCTGTTTTGCTCATTAGAAGGTTTTATACCTGATATGGAAACATAGAGTTTGTTGTCAGAAAAGTATGGGTTGTCCCACCCAATCTGCCCAAATGGTCCCTGCTTAGTCTGTCTCCCCAGACCCTAACTGGTCTCTGGATACTCTTCCCCCTCCCTGCCCATTTTCTAATATTTCCCCATGTCTATCCCATTCATTCTTGAAGCCCCCTACTGTTTTCTCCTCCACCACTTCCACTGGCAGTTTGTTCCAGGTATCCACCACTCTGTCCATGATGTATTACTACCTCACATCCCTCTGAAACTACCCCTCCCCCTCCCTCCAGCTTCATCACATGCCTCTCTGGTTCTGGTGCTCTTCTTCATTTGAAATATACTCCTCTTCTGCACCCTGTTCACACCCACGAGGTACTTGTAGGTCTCTATCATGTCGCCTCTCACTGTCCTGCCTTCCAAGGTGTACATGCTAAGGTCAGTGAGAACAGTGCCGAGTGTGATAAGTATAACAGTACTTTACCTGTCTGCCTCTCCTAGCACTTCAAGGTGTACTCCTGCTGCTGGTCTACACCTTAGCTTACTTATTACTACATGTTTATGCTCATGGTGTCGTTGCCCTGTATGGAAAATCTCTACATACTGTTTGCCTCAACAATTGGCTGGGATTGTTATGCTTTGTACTGTGGGTTGCACTTTATATATATTTGCATATTTGTGTATATTTGCCTGTATAATAGCCTGTTTATTAGCCTTGTTGTATATTGCCTGGATATATTTTTACTTGCTCCACCCACTTATGCAACCCCTCACCCCAGGACGCTTCTGGAAATGAGCTGTTTACAGCTCATGTTGTCTTTCCTGGTGAAACCTTTTCAAACAAATAAATAAAAGAAAAGAGGAACGTCACCAGTGGGGTACGACAAGGATTAGTTCTTACTTCAGTCCTTTTCAGTATGTTCATCGGTGACATGGGAGAAGGAATCCAGAGCAAGATGTGTCTCTTCACAGATGACACTAAGCTGTGTGGCAGGGTAGACAGCGAGGAGGGGATTAAGGAGATGCAAAGAGACTTGCAAAGGTTTGAGAGGTGGTCAAAGGTTTGGCAGTTCAAATTCAATAGCAAAAGTACAAGGTAATGCCCATAGTGAACAAGAATCACTGGACAGTGTACTGGATTGGACTGGGGGGTAAATCTGGGCATAACCGCTAAGGAAAGAGACCCTAAGGGTCATCATCCGTGACTCTCTAAAACAATCAAATCAGTTTAACAAGGCCTACAGTAAGGCAAGCAGGATTCTGGGGTATATAGGAAGGGGTATTGAGAGCAGAAAGAAGGAGATATTGCTACCTCTCTATAGATCTTTGGTGAGGCCCAACCTGGAGTACGGTGCCCAGTTCTGGAATCCTTACCTAAGGAAACATAAGGACAGACTGGAGACAGTGCAACACATGGTGACCAAAACAATTCAGGGCTAGCAGGTCAGATCTTATGGAGATCGGCTCAAGGCACTGAACATGTACTTGCTGTAGGCCAGACAAGAGAGGGAAGATGTGATAGAGACCTTCAGGTTCCTGAGAGGAATGAAAAATGGGTTGCAGGGGTTGCAAGGGAAGCCCTACTAGGAAAGACTGGGGGATGTCTTTGGCTCTTTTGCTTTGGGGTCGCATTAGTATTGTAAAAATTAATGTTCTTCCCCACCTCCTTTACAAGTTGTATATGTTTAACCATGTCTTGCCTAAATCCTGGTTCCTGCAATTGGATAGGATCATCTCCTCTTTTCTGTGGTGTGGTAAGACCCCCCCAAAGGGCCCTCTCTAAACTGATGCAATCTAAAGAGTGTGGGGGTCTTCAGGTACCCAGTTTCTATCTCTACTACCTCTCTATTCATTGCTCCCACTTCTTTTGCTGGTTACAATATTACCCTAAAGAAGACCCTTCTATCTATACTCCCATGTGGTTAAAGATAGAATGCAGTCTGTTCTTTACATGAATTGGACATTCATTTTCTTCTTTATATTTCCCCTACAAAACTTCCTAAATATCTACATGGTTCCCTGGTAGAGGCCTCTGTATGTGCTCATTTACAATTTTGTGCCCTTCTTAAGCTGAAACCCTACAAGGACATCATCCAACCTCTTGTTGGTAACCCTAATTTTTGGATTGGAGCCACACTCTTGCAGCTTCTTTTTGGCCTTTCATTGAAGTGGACAGGGTTTCGGACTTTGTAGTTGCTCGGAAGCTTTTGATGTTTCAAGAAGCCAGATTTAAGTTCCATTTACCCTCTTCTATTTGTTTCAAATATTTTCAGCTCTCTCATATGCTTGTGTCTCACTTGAGTTCTGGTCCCTGGGACGACTCATATCAGTCCCATGTCTTTCTCATGGCCTCTTCGGCCCCCAGTTCCCAAGTCTTTTCATTTTATCATCATCAGCTCTCAGATTCCCTTGCCCAGGTGGAAGGCCCAGCCTTTTATTATTGGGATCAGGCGTTGCCTTCTTCCAATTTCCCATGTAACTGGACACGCATTTGGAAATGCTTATATAGATTTATCAAATGAGATCAGTACCGTCTCATTCAGTTTCAGGTCCTGCACAACCTTTATTTTACCCCAGACAAATTACATAAAATGGGGAAATTGCCTTCCAATACTTGTTCTAGATGTACTAAAGAACCCAGAACTTTACTAACATACTAAAATGTACATGTTGAGCTCCTCAAGCCTTTCCCCATAGGTCCTTTCCCCCAAGCCCCAGACCATTTTGGTTGCTCTCCTCTGGACCCTTTCCAGGAGTGTAATGTCCCTTTTTAAGTGCGGCCTCCAAAACTGCACACAGTACTCAGGTGCAGCCTAACCAAGCAGTTGTACAGAGGGATTATCACTTCCCTCCTTCTGGAGGTAATCCCCCTAGTGATGCATCCCAGCATCCTATTGCCTTTGGCCGCTGCCCTCCTAGAAGTCTCAGAGTTGTTCATTTTGACATCCACAACCACCCCCAGGTCCCTCTCAGCCATCGAGACTTGTAGCATTCCCCCACCCCAGGGTATACACTTGGCCCTGGTTTCTGGTGCCCAGGTACAGAACCCTGCATTTCCCTGCATTGAACCTCAGACTCCACTTCCTTGACCACCTCTCCAGAGCATCTAGGTGGGGCCACCCTCCCCTCCTCCCCATCCACCACCGCTTCCAGTTTCGAGTCATCTGCAAAGAGATTCATTTCACTCCTGATACCCTTCCTTATGTCACAGACATAGGCGTTAAACAGGAGGGGCCCTAGGACTGATCCCTGAGGGACCCCACTGATGACCCTCCTTGGAGATGAGACTAACCCCAACCATGACCCTCTAGGTACACTCCGAGAGCCAATTTCCTATCCATCTGATCATCCATTTCCCCACTTCCATTTCCCCCAGCTTATCCAACAGGCCTCCGTGAGGAACCGAGTCAAACGCTTTGTTGAAGTCAAGAAAGAGGATGTCCACCAGCCTACCCTGGTCCAGGGCACTTGTCACCCAATTGTAGAACTCCACAAAGTTTGTCTGACAAGATTTTCCCAGGACGAAGCCATGCTATCTGTTGTCCAGGTACCCCAACTTCTCCAGTAACCCCCCCCCAGCCTCTCCTTGATTATACCCTCCATCACCTTGCCCACCACCGCTGTCAGGCTGATGGGTCTGTAGTTCCTGCCTCCTCTCTTGATCCTCCCTTGTGGATAGGCATGATATGTGCCACCCTCCAGTCCTGAGGCCCCCACCCTTTCATCAGAGAGATGTTGAAAGGGGTTCCACCAGGACATCCGCCAGTTCTTTCAGTACCCTGGGATGTAATTTATCCAGCCCTGGCGCTTTCTCTGTCCTAAGGACCTGAGAGCTTCCCTCACTCTCTCTACCAGGATTTCCACCTCGACTTCCTCCCCCTTGCCCCCCTGTTCTGCCTTCCCCCTCCTGACGGTGATGTCCCCCCCCCTAGACCTGCTGGGGCTCCCAATCGGTAAGGGTCCCGCCTCCTCCTTAGTTTCACTGTCTCCTGCCTTGAATGATGCAGCCCCCCATTCTCCCTGGTAAAAACTGAGGCAAAGTACTCATTTAGTACCTCGGCTTGCTCCCCCAGGTCCTGTGCCCATCCCTCCCCTGTTCTAATCCTGCTAATATGCCCCTTCCCTCTCCTTTTTTCCCCAGTGTATCTAAAGAACCCCTTGTTCCCCCTCCTGATTTCCCTGGCCAGGTTCTGCTCCTTCCTTGCTTTAGCCAACCTCACCACCCAAGTGACCCTTCTGGCCATCAGCCCATACTCCCCTTGATCCCTTTCGCTCCTTGAGCATTTGAAGTGCCTATAGGCAGCCTTCTTTTCTCTCACCACCTCCTGAACCTCCCGGATCCACCAAATGGGTTTTCTGGCCTTACCGCATTTGCGCCTCACTCTTGCACAGGTCTTGGTAGCCTCCTGCACCCCCCTCCTAATGATGTCCCACCTGCTGTCAGTGGCCATGTCTGGCCTTATCCCATCCAAATGATCCTTGAGGATCCTTTCCATCCCCTTGAAGTCCACTCTGCTGAAGTCAGTTACCACCGTCTTTGTGCGGCCTTCCTCCCCCCCAGGTCTAGGCAGAACCAGACCATGGCATGATCACTCCCCGCCAACTTTGTTACATGTTCTTTGGATCCTCTCCTCAGTCCCTCTGAAGCCTTCCTCCCAAAGGTGTGTCTGCTGGCTGATTATGGTGGCAGCTAGGTAGGTAATCAAAGGTTCCACATGTCCCTTATATCCCTTTGTGCAAAAAAGTTATCCTGAAGCATTGGCTTGACCAGACTATCCCTTCCACCACTGAGTGGCTTAGGGAAATACTGTTCACCCTACAAGCCAAACGGAGCATTGCTAACCTCACCCATAGAACCTCTACCTGTCGGACAGTCTGGAAATCCTTGTATACACTGTTAACTTCATAAGTCTCCCCCTCTCCTTTTTGTTGCCTCATGATATCAATTTCCCCTGATTGGCCTATTTCTGGATATTTGGGTGCCCTTGGCTATTGTCTCTCCATGTACCCAGATAACCCTCTGCTGTCTTAGTCCCCTAGTATGTACCCGTGTTGCAGGTGTAGAGGGCTCCCCGGTGGCAGGGAGGGGGGAGGGGGGGTCGGAAGTGGGGAAGGAGGGATTTGAAGCTCACAGGGCTCTGTTATTTTATTTTTATTATGATGTCTCTTTTTCATACTTTTGTTATATTTTCGGGATTTAATTAGTGTACTCACTATGTTGTCCTGCACCTTGATTATGTCATACTATTACTGCTGGTAGTGGGGGGGGAAGTTGGTAGGGAGGAAGGGGGCGGGTTCATGTTCTGTAACTATTGTTATTGCTGTTGTGCTTTGGTGTTTGTTCTTATCTTTCTTGAAAAATTCAATAAAGTCTATTAAATTAAAAAAAAAAGACTGGGGATCTCGATACGTACATCTTGGTGGAGAGGAGAATGAGAGGTGACATGATTGAGACCTAAATATACCTCAAAGGAGTAAACAGCATGCAAGAGGCGAACCTTTTCACAGTGAGGATGAGTTCCAGTACTAGAGGGCATGCAGTGAAGCGGGGGGGGGGGGGAGTTCAATAGAGATTTGAGGAAATATTTCTTCACAGAAAGGATGGTAGACTCATGGATCTGACTGCTGGCGCAAGTGGTAGAGGATAGAGTGGTGGATGGCTTAAAGCATGGGTGGCATAAACATACAACACTGGGGTATATTGGAACAGAAGCAGGGAGGGGGAGGGTCACTAAAGACCTAGTAGGCTGCAGAAATAAAATAGACAGGTGACATTTGGGAAGACTGGGCGGGCTGGGGGCCGGGTGTTTTTCTGCTGACAGAGTCTAGGTTTAAGGTAAACTGTGGGGAACTATCTATAGTAGTGGCTCAAGGACATGAGGGCAGAAGTGGAAACTGATGGGGAGATTCAAGAGGGATGTGAGAACATCTTATTTCACAGAAAGGGTGGTGAAGCCATGGAACAATCTTCCAGCTGATGTGGTGACATTGGCTTCAAACATGGCTGGGACAGAGTGAAGGGCTTAACGGTTACTCAGGGTGGTAGCAATAGAGCAAGGAGCATGTGGTTGGATAGTGTGGATTAGAACCTTGTATGGACAATAGTTCCTGGGTTTGTTAGGGTTTTATGGACAGACGGGATGATCCAATGGTCTTTTTCTGCTGTCACTGTCTATGTTTCTAAGACCTGCTGGGGAAGTATATTAAGCTAAAAAATCAGCACTTTAGAAATTATCAAAACCTTATAAGAACCTGAAAAAAGATTCTGACAAAGTTCTTTTACAGAAAATGGCATAGGTTCTGGGTGGTTCTGAAACTCTTCCATCTCTACCTCAGGTTGTCTTCTAGCTTGACATGTTACTGCAGCCTTCGTCGGCTGTCCAGTTATATTTTTAAAGTAATTCCTTTTCTCGGCTACATGACTGATTGTAGCCTGGGGATACTCTGAGTAATCAAGTGCTGAGCTGGCAGTGCAGCTTTCTGCAGACTGCAGAGACCGTTTTTTTGGTATGTTGCATATTATGGTTCCCTGCATTTTGGAGCCCACACCCAAAATAAGCAACACATGTGGGAAATTAAAGTGAGACCTGCCATATGTCTCTAACATTTAAAGGTCTGGCGGCCATGTGCCCTTCAGAACTGCATAGAATGTTACCCATAAAAAGAAAACCAGGCTAAATACAGATTTTTTTAACCACTTTTATTCAAGATACAGTTAAAGGGACACTGTCAACCACCTTTAGACTCAAATTTTCTCTAGTTTAAAAAATGCATTTTATGACTGCTCACATTCTATAAAGATTGTTGACGTAGATGTTTGTTTGTTTCAGATTCACTTTTTTTCTGTTTAAAAGTGACAAACAGACTTTCAGCCATTCTGGTGTCACCACACAGAAATGTGTCTGTTTAAATTTCTTGATCAGCTTCCACTGCATCTTGCCTGGACTTGGGGACAATCCCACACAGTCCAGCCACACATGATGCAGTGGGAGGAGAGGAGACTATAGCCTCATGAATTGCTGCACTGTTTTGGGGTGTTTGTAATGTTCAGGAAGCAAACAATAACAGTTGATCAAAGATTTGAAACAAAACATTTTATTTATTTATTTAAAGTTGATAACCGGGAGAGGCACACAGATTCAGGGCTCATTTCCAGGTGCGACCCAGGGGATGGGGAAAAATAGGAGGTACAGTAAAAACAAAAATACAATAACACAGTAAACACTGAGCAGGTAAAGATATCATACATGAGGAAATACACAACAGGAAAATGAGTTACAAGACAAGGCTGTATACAGGGCCAATATGAGTGACAATCCACCAGTAATCAATACAACAAAAAGACAATGCCAAGGATTAAGATGCAGAAATTTCCATGGAGGAGGCAAGTGCAAATACAGGTTTACAAGTACAAGAAGCAGCAGTGAAGTTAAAGTGCAGTGCAGGACACGCAGTTGACACAAACAAAAGGACACACATTGGGAGCTGTGTTCTGGGGTCAAGGGATTCAGTCAGTGAGTGGGGCAGAATTAAAGAATAAGCAGGGTGGAACAGTATAAGGTCTTTTTGAATAGATTTGGTAATGGGAGCATACGGAGTGAGGAGGGAAGAGAGTTCCACAAATTAAGGAAATGGAAGGAGAAAGCTGATTTGCTAGAGTTGGGTAAGGTTGAAGAAGGGCGAAGGAGCGAGGATCTTGTGTATGGAGGCGATAAGAGATGAGGGGACAGGGGATAGAAGGGCAGCTAGATATGGAGTGAGTGTGCTGAACCAGTACTTGGCAGCGATGATGGAAGTGTGATGTTCTTGTTGGGACGATAGGGAGGAGAGTGAAAGAGAAGAGCAAAGAGAGCAGTGGTGGGTTCTGGGAAGGGAATTTAAGGTGAAGTGACAGAAGACATTATATAAAACATTTTCAAACAAAAATTATGCCACACCAAAGAACGGTTGTGCCAGGTCAGTAAATATAATTCAAAGCCATTCAAACCAGTGTTCGAAAAGACCAGCACCATACCCAAGGGACACAATACGTGTTTCTTCCTGCTGCTATAATGACATTTAGTTTATCAAACTAAAGGTTGTTCTACACTGTTTTCATGGTGGTGAGTGAACCTTCTTCAGTTTGGATTGATGCAGACCAAGCTTTGATAAACTGAATGTCATTATAGCAGCGGGAAGAAACACATATTGTGTCCTTTGAGTATGGTGCTGGTCTTTTCGAACATTAGTTTGAACTGCTTTGAATTATATAGAACATCCAGTCTGGAAAGGATGGACGCAGAGGTAGACTTAAATACAACATCTGCATTGTCGAAGAGAGGAAGGATTGTTCTGTTGAGTAGGATCCAGTGAACAGGGAGGGAGAGGGCATCTTTATTTCTGTTCATTGCACCCAGTTTAAGGCGGAGCTTAGAATGTATGTGGTTTATATGAGTGAAGGAATCAAGGCAACTGTCGAGCCAGACTCCTCTCCAAGGTACTTGTATACAGGGACTATGTCTAAAGTGGTGCCATCAAGAGTGGAAAAGGATAGGGTGTGTGGAGTTTGGCTAGTTTATGTTCTGTCCCAAAATTCATAGAGACTGTTTTTGATGAGGTTTGAGGCCATGTAGTAAAATGATGTGAGGATTTAGCATGTGGAGCCCAGTACCACTGGTTTGGAGAGCAGACAAGGAATCGGCAGTACCGCTCATTTGCAGATAGTGTGAGGAATTGGATGTATCAGTCATTTGGAGAGCTGGTGAGGAATCGGCCATTGGGAGTCATGACTGCAACAAGACGGGCATGGCTTAAAAAAAAACAGAGGAACAGTCTGCCTAGTAACCTCAACATGCAAGAGGAGGTAAGTAATACCATGGATAGGATGCGTGTTGTGAGGCAAAGGTGAAGTGAAGAGTGGAGGAGGCACTTTCTTGAGTTTGGCTCCCCAGATGCGTAGAGTCTTTTCCACCTTGCTTCAATACTGCGTCTGCCGGCTTTTAAGGGGGCGGGAGCCGCAGTTCTCTCTGTTGCTTTGTAAAGGTCTGTGCTCCATTGAAAGGCTTGATTTAATCTTTTAAATGTGTTTCTGTTTACTTCTGATGGTTTGCCTATTCATGGGGGGTGGGGACTTCTAATGGGGGGGTCTTCAGTTGGTCAGCCGGTAACGGAGAAAAAAAATGGCGGCTCATTGGTTGTGAATTTTGCGGCATAAGGATATCAGTTTGTCACTGGTGTATGAAACTGGCACTTGTTTTTTAGAGGGCACCTATTGAAAAATAGATGCCCACCTCACAAAGGTTCTTAGCCAATCAGGTTTTAAGATTTTTCTTTGCCATTTTTTTAAGTGATAGCATTCTGCTGAATGTGTAGAACAACTCTTAGCCTGGCAGCTGACATATCTATCTCTACCCCCCACTACCTCATCAGCATTGTAATGTTACTGACAGTGACATCACATGTGATTGACCTGGCAGCCACTGAGTGGCTGTTCCTAAACAGCAGTGAGGTCACAGTCAGTGAGGTCACACTGCTGATGATGTAATAGGAGGAACAGAGTTAGATATGTCAGCTGCCAGGCAGAGTGCTGTTTCACACATCACACCTGCTAGCATCAGGTAACAAATTTTCTAATTAAACAAAGGGAAAAGAAACAGTACCTCATATATAAAAGGTAATGGTTGGCTGCTTTTAAAAATGAATATTCATTTTACTCAGTACACTAGCTCTTTAAGGGGACAGAAAATTAGAAGAGGAGAGGAAATCTGTGAGTCTAGTTAGGACAAGGGATTCTTAAAGTTTGGCCAAGACAGGGAGGTGAGAGAGAGATGGGGTGCTAGTTCCCAGGTTGTGCCTGGTCACTGCCTTTATAAGGGGGGATTACTTTTGCAGATTTCCAAGCCTGGGGAATGGAGCCAAGGGAGAAGGAGAGGTTGAGAAGATGAGAAAGGGGGTGTGCTATGGCTGGGGCAGAGATCTAAAAAAGAAAGGGTTACGCCCATCAGGACTGGATTTGCATGGGTTTAGGGATTTGAGGGCATGGAAAGACTCCTCAACTGTGACGGGAAAAAAAAAAGAAAGTCACTAGAGGTATGGAGGTGGGGATGATGTGGAGGGGTGTGAGGGGGATCAGGTGATGAGGAGGGCAAGGGAAGGGGTGGACGGGGTGGAGGGTAGGGTGCAGGTTGTAAAGAAGTTGTTCAGGGTGATGGCAACAGTGAGAGGGTCAGAGACTAGGGTGTTGTTAATGAGAGGTGAGGAGGAGCTAGGTGGGGGTTAAGGAGAGAGGAGAGTGTGTGCCGGAACTTATGGGGGGAGTTCAGGTTTTTGTGTAAGGTATCCTTGAAGTAGTGCACCTTAGCTGTCCCAATAGCTTTAGTACAAGCATTCCTATGGGCCCGGTAGAACAGGCAGAGCACCAGGAGGAAGGAGCTGCTGGTATTACTAAACTTCTCTACTGGGACTATGTTGACCTCCTTCTCTCCCCTCCACCCCACCATCCAAAGTCAGTTCTACTTTTATAGGCACAGGATTTGACTGACAATAGGAACTTCCTGTTTGGAAGCAGGAAGTGAGTGATTACAGAGCCACCAAAGACTCACCATCCAAGAAGGACAAGAGCAGCTCTCAGTTTCCCACCTAGCTGCTGGAGGTCTGACTCTGAGCAAGTAAGGAGACTACTGAGAAATATAGGAACTTCTTGTCTCAGAACCGGAAGATCAGGAGCTAAAAGGGCACAGAGGCAGTAAGTAGGGAGAGAAAAAAAAAGAAATAAATGTAACCCCCCTACAAATGGGGGTTCCCAAAAAGTCTTGCTTGAGCTTGCCTAAATGCTCACTGCCAGGCTAGTGTCCTGCATTTTAGCAGTTTAAATGTAATTACCAGAGCCTGTATAGCCTCTGTGTACTGTTTCTTTAAGAGCTGTCTATTGCAGCATAAGTAATCTGAGAGGGAACTATGTTGACAGATGTAACTATTTGCTGAAAATCATTTAGAGTGATAATGTAGTTGTCTAACCTGCTTTCTTTGTAGCAAGGACTGTTTTATTTGTCTCTACTATCTTGGTCCTGAACTGCAAATTGGACCAATCAGTTCTGGTGGGACCTAACATGCAGCCAGACTACAGGAGCTGTCTGAAGTAAAAATCTGTAGGAATTGTAGTTTTGAACTTTTTGTGCCTTTTTTGCAACTGAAGGGGGAGCTCTTGCTTTGACTGACAGCCAAATCAGCCAACCAAATATTTTGATCTTGGGGAAGTCCCGGGCTGCTTGCAATTTTCGGTTAGATCTAAGCTGGAAGCTGAACAAGAAACAGCTGAAGTAATTTTGGGCAGCAATCCTGAGTGGAATCACATGGGAAAACTGTGAAAGGGCTGAGTTTTTGGCTTGCAGCCTGCTGCTGCTCCTCCTCCTGAGAGGGAGAGGAAAGAATAATTTTGTACTAAATCCAACTTTGTTTGACTAAAGTAGGCTACTGAAGTGGGCCAGGCTCAACCTGAAGAAGACCGAAGATTTTGCTGAATGCGATTGGCCTGTCAGGAGTTCCAGCTGCCCCTAAGCTCCCGGCGTGTGCAGAGACTTTGCGATTGTGACCGGGGAGCACTTTGCCTGGTACAGTAGAATTCCTGTACATGTAAATGTGCTATGAGCTGCTAGTGGGTTGTGAGTTAGTTCCCCACTGTGTGAACTGTGTTCTGCTTGCTGGAAGCTGTATCCAGCCCAAAACGGACTGCATCCAGATTTGTCTCCATGCGGTCTAGACCTTGCCAGACTGGCCCAGCCAGACTACCCACTGCACAGAGAAGCCATCGACAAGAGACCTGCCTGGGGATCAGCCCCCTGCTCCACACTTGAACAGGAATGATGCCTCTGCGACTTGTATGGGCCCTGTTTCTCCTGGCATTCCAGATCAACCACCTGTAGTCTCGATTTTCATCCAGCTTGTGTCCAGTCTTAGGTATCGTGAGTAAATACCACAGTAGCTCCCTGCAACAACAGCTTAATCAGAGTGTGTCATCTGATTGTCTTGTTGTTTCATTTCCTTTACGAACTAAGCCCTCTGGCTGCAGATTACAAATATTGTGTACTGTGCATGTTGTGTTTTCCATCACAGGGCCCCAACCAGCTGCAACTCTGGGCAACTGTCATGGCTAGCCCATCTCTTCTCCACCTAGGTACCCAGAGGTGTGACTGTGTGGGGGGACTCAAAGTGCATGCATAACTGCTTGATTGGTATAACCTTCAAGCTAATTAACCTGATTTTGCCCCTTCCTTGTTCAAGTCCCCTGAATAAATCAGATCTAACTCTTTCTGCATGTAATCTGACTGTGGTTCCAGTTTGTGCTCAAAGTACTGTACTGTTGCTATTTGCTGTACATAACCTTGTTTTACAGGGGGTACCCAGGATCAAGCCATTGCAACCAGCCCTGGTGGTAAGTGCAAACAGTGTGGGTGCTTGTGTGGTGTACCAGGGGAATTGTGAAAGTCATTATTGTACAGTGTTCAGGCCACTAGAGGGGAAAGAGGGGGGTTACAGTGTCCTGGAGGGCTGTGCCCAGGTTAGCTTGACCACTACCAACCCTCACCTCTGGGTGGAGGCACCCGGTTCAGAACTCCGACCCCTTAACCTGCTACTAGCCAAGCAGGCAGGGGTAGTAGCCCTTGAGATAGTGCCACCTAGGGGTTACATAAACAAACAGAGGAAAGAGTAAGTATTCCAAGCAACAGTTAGGGGGCCAGAAATAAGACATGATTGGAGTAGTGCAGTGCAGTGGCTGTGGAGCAGCAGTCTTCTGGGAGAAGTTCTAGAGGATGCAGTGTTGTCCCATCTGCAGGCACCTGTCTGGGATGAGGGAAGTGGTTGCTCATCTCCAGGCTGAGTTGGCCAGGATTTATGGGACCTCCTCTCCCACCCAGGGACCACCAGGGTCACTGTCGCTGCCTCAAAGGTTGCCAAGAAAGAGGAGCAGTTGAGCCACAATGGGCTCAGGGAGGTTGAGGGTGGTGGAACAGAGGCATATCCCTCCAGTTGTACCTCTCCACAATTTCTATGCTGTTCTGGAAAAGTGTGGTTCCTCTATGGAGGCACCCACAGTGGAGACCAAGGAGGATACTGGTCCTCCACAAAGGAGACCCACAGGAGGGTGGCATGGGACCCCACAGGGGAAAAGACAACTCCTGGTGGGGGACTTCATAGTTAGGAAGGTAGAACTGGGGGAGGAAGGGGAGAGGGAGGTAAGGTGCCTGCCTGGCACCATGGCTTGGAGGGACAGGGAGTGAATCCTTAGGATTACAGGAGCAGCTGCACAGGGGAGGGAGTTGGATGTCATTGTCCACCTAGGGAAAAATGATCTGGCTAAGAAAGGGATCAGAGCAGTACAAGAAGCATTTGTGGAGATGGGGAGGGGCCTTAGACAAATAGCACGCACGGTAACCTTCGCGGAGGTGCTGTATGTCTATGACACGGGTGAGGTTAGGGCACTCCACACCATGGGATTCAATCAGTGGTTGAAAAACTGGTGCAGAATTCAGAGATTTGGCTTCATTGGGGACTGGGGGTCCACCTGGAGAGATGCAGGCCTATACTGGCATGATGATCTGCATCTGTCCAGGAGGGGAACCAGGATCCTAGGTGATGGGTTTAAATGCTTCATTGGCAAGCATTTAAACTAGCCAAGGGGGGAGGCACTGGAGAGGAGCAGGGAAATCCTAGCCCCCCCAAAAAAATCAGGGTGCTAAGGAGGTAGACACCAACATAGAGATGTCAATAGGGAGAAGCACAGGGGTAAATGGAGAAAGTGACAAATGCAATAAGGACAGGGATGGGGCAAAAAGGGGTAAGGCCATCAAGAAATGGAGGGTAATGAGTACCAACACCTGTAGTCTGGACAACAAGCTTCCTGAACTGGTGGCCTTGATGGAGGAGGGATGTCTGGATTTTGTAGCAGTCACAGAAACATAGTACACAGAGAACCATGACTGGGATGTTAACATACCAGGGTACACAACCTACAGGAGAGACAGGGAAGGGAGAAGAGGGGGCGGAGTAGCTCTCTATGTAAGGGAAGAGATAAAAGCAACTGAACAAAAGAGTAAGCAGGGAGGAGAGGAGGCACTGTGGGTCACCTTAGAGACTGGAAAGGGCACCACAATCTGCACAGGGGTTGTATACAGACCCCCATGTCAGGGAGAGGAAATGGACAAGGATATGATAGAAGGCATACTTAGGATGGCAGAGAAAGGGGAGATACTGCTGATGAGGGATCTTAATATGCCAGATGTTAACTGGAGCACCTTTGCTGCAGCCACATCCAAAAGTAGGGTCATTCTCGATGTCCTTCAGGTGGCATGCCTCAGACAGCTAGTTTTGGAACCTACTCATGAGGGAGCAATCTTAGACCTCGTATTCTCAAATGGGGACAGTGAGAAGATCTCAGATCTAGAAGTGGGTAGCCATTTGGGAACAAGTGACCATCAAACAGTGTGGTTCACGATAAACTCAGCTACAGAGTCAAGCCATACAAAAGTGAGGGTTCTGGACTTCAGGAGGGCTGACTTTGGCAAGATGGGAGAGTGCCTTAGAAAAGCACTAGCAAACAGGCTGGAAGGAGGGGTGGAGCAACAATGGGGAAATATCAAAACTGCCATCACAGAGGCAACAAGCCTTTGTGTGAAGCAAATAAACAAATCAAAACAAAAGAGAAAGCCACTATGGTTCTCAAAAGAGGCAGCGGTGAAGGTTAGGGAGTTAAAGGTAACATTTAGGAAGTATAAGGAAACACAGAAGGAGCAGGACAGAGAACTGTACCAGTTAAGGCAGAAGGAAGCAGGGAGGGTAGTCAGAATAGCAAAGGCCCAAACTAAGGAAAAGATAGCCAACTCAGTTAAGAAGGGGATAAAACCTTTTATAGGTATATCAGGGAGTGTAGAAAGACAAAGGGAGGGTTAGTGAGGCTGAATAGAATGGACGGTGGGTGGACAGAGAGGGACAATGAAAAAGTCGGGATACTGAATGAATACTTCTGTTTAGTATTCACAAAAGAGGAGGTGGGGGAGGTGCCTAATCCAATTAACAGAAGCACTCTGGAGAGGGGGTCGATACCAGTCCTTTCACAGAAGAAAGGGTTCTGAAAGAACTCCTAAAACTGAAGGTGGACAAAGCAATGAGGCCAGATGGAATTCACCCCAGAATTCTAAAAGAATTAAGCAGAGAACTAGTGACACCACTGACTACCCTTTTTAACAAATCATGGGAGGGTGGTGTGGTACCTGAGGACTGGAGGAAGGCAGATGTGATTCCCCTTCACAAAAATGGGATCAAGACAGAGGCAGGAAGCTACAGACCTGTCAGTTTGACCTCTGTGGTAGGGAAAGTGATGGAATCACTTCTGGAGGAAAGAACTGTTGAGTTCCTAGAGGCCAGTGGAGCACAGGACCCAAGGCAGCATGGGTTCACAACAGGAATATCGCGACAGATGAATCTAATTGATTTTTTTGACTGGGTGACCAAAGTAGTAGACTAGGGAGGGGCTGTGGACATGGCCTACCTAGACTTTAACAAGGCATTTGACACAGTCCCACACAAAAGATTAATAGTCAAATTAACCAGCCTGGGAGTGGGTCCCAGGGTGGTAGCCTGGGTAAAACATTGGCTGGACAACAGGACACAGAAGGTAATTGTAAATGGAGTCCACTCTGAAGAAAGAGGGGTTACTAGTGGGGTACCGCAGGGTTCAATACTGGGTCCAGTCCTTTTTAATGTCTTTATAAGTGACATTGCAGAGGGACTGGAAGGAAAAGTATGCCTCTTTGCAGATGACACAAAGATCTGCAACAGGGTTGATACACAAGGAGGCGTGGAAAGGATAAGAAGGGACTTGGCAAGGCTGGAAGAATTGTCAGAAGTATGGCAGCTTAGATTCAATGCAAAGAAGTGCAAAATAATGCACCTGGGGAACAAAAACCAAGGGGAAGATTACACAATGGGGAGGTACTAACAACAACAAAAATGGAAAGGGACCTGGGGTAATCATATCAGATGACCTTAAGGTTGGCAAGCAATGTGAGAAGGCGGTAGGGAGGGCTGGGGATACTGGGATGTATAGGGAGAGGCATCACCAGCAGAAAACAGGAAGTTGTTATCCCCTGTACAGACAGCTGGTGAGACCCCATCTGGAGTACTGCATCCAGTTCTGGAGACCCCACCTCTGCAAGAACATAGACGGGATGTAGGCAGTTCAGAGGAGGGCAACTAAAATGGTGCAGGGTCTGCAAGAGAAGCCATATGAGGAGAGACTAAAGGAGCTTAATATGTATACCCTTGAGGAAAGGAGGGAGGGGGGACATGATAGCAACGTTTAAGTACCTCAGTGGAATCAACAAAGTCCAAGAGGGTAGCATCTTTCAGAAAAAGAGATGTGCAAGAACAAGGGGACACAATCTGAAGATAGAGGGGGGATGGCTCAGAGGCAATGTGAGGAAGTATTTTTTCACAGAGAAGGTGGTGGACGCATGGAACAGCCTTCCTGAGGAGGCTGTGGGGTCTAAAACTGTGGGAGAATTCAAGAATACATGGGACAGACATAAGGCAATTTTTGTGGGGAGTAGAAAGAAATAGGCTTTTGGTTAAAGAGGATCTGCAGCTTATCCTCTAGGTAGGGAAATGGGCAGACAAGGTGGGCCAAATGGTCCTTATCTGCCGTCAAAGTCTATGTTTCTATGTATACTGAGAGATCATTAGGAGAATGGGATTCTTTGTGGAGAGACCAAGCACAGTCACGCTTTTTGCAGAGTTTGAGGACATCTAGTGTAATCCATTGGTGGTGAAAGTGTCTCAGCCTTCGCCAGTGTGGGGGGGGTGTTTGTTCCTAACATTGTTTAATAACTGGCAGAAGAGGGAAAGCGTCACATTGACATCTATAGATGTGTAGAAAGGGACCAGTCAGAGGAAGCAAAATTGTGGAGGAGGTGAGAGGTATCGAGGGAGCGTATGGAATGTATCTATCAGTAGATGGGTGGGGAGCAGGGTAACAGAAGTTTACGAGTACAAAAGTCATGAGGTAATCACTGAATAAGTTGGGGTAAGTGTCAACAGTGGAGATGCGATGTGGGTGTGAGGACAGGATCCAGTCCAGGAAGGTATGGTTGTTGGAGTGGGGGTTGGGTCTGGTAGGTTCATTGATGAGCTGGTGTAGGTTTTTTTTTTTTTGTCAGCTCTTTTTCCCTCTGGTTGTTGGCTCACAGGAGCTCCCTTAGGCATGACTACACTCGATCTAGCTCCTGCTGTCCTGCCTGAGACCCCCACAACCAGGGAATCGGGGACATGCTCCCTCTACTCCAACTCCTCCGAGATCCCGACTGACCCCCCGGGATTCCACACCCTCTGAGGCGGTGCCACCCTGCAACTCCTACGGGGTGCTCTTTCTCTTAATCTAGACAGCTGAGGCCCAGGAGTGGAGAGATGGTCCATGAGAGCTGGATGGGTTGGGTCTAGCATTGGATATGTGGCCAGTCCCCCAAGGTCTGCTGTCATCCTCCTGAGTGCCAGGGTATTTCTGCTGTTCTTGTTCATGCCCCCAAGGTTTAGACATGCAATGATGCCCAGCGCTCCTGTCCCCACACAAAGAATGTCCACCGACACCTTCCCACTCTGTGAGACCCCTTGGTTGGTGTGCTTCTAGTCTCCACAAGGAGCCACTAACACCATGGGTCCCTACCCCCCACCCTCCCAGGAGCAGAGAGCCATCCTCCAGATGCTCAATCCTCTCCTCCCCATCTGACCCCAGTGCCCTGAGCTTGTCCCGAACTTGGGTCACCAGCGTGGCACAAGGCAAGGCAGATGCCTCAGCCCTCAGTGCCACCAAGCCGGAGGAGCTGGTGTAGGTTGAGAGACTCGATATGTTGGGTGATGGGATTTACTGCAGGGGATGACCAACTCAGGCTGAAGTCACCAAGTAGGATACATTCACCTGAGCAGGCAGCGGATGAAAGGGAGGAGATGGCATGGAATACTGAAGAGGAGGAAGCTTTGGGGAGGAGTAAAGCATGCCAATTAAGATAAGGAGAGAGAACAGGGTTAGCATCTTAATAAAAAAAAAATTCTGGAGCAACATTCAGGAAATCAGCGGCCAAACTCGCGCCCCCACCCCTACCCAACTCAATGTGAATGGGGACATTACTCAAGACCCAGCTAAAATCGCTGAAGCCCTCAATGACTCCTTCTCTGACCTCTCACATATCCTCCCCCAAATGTCTTCCACCCTCCCAACCCCCCACACCATGTCCAGAGAATATAGACCTCCACCACTGTTCTGGCTCTGAACCATTCCCGTACAACCTGGCCAAACGTTATCTCCAAAGCTATCACTAACACTCGCTCAGCAATGACTCCTGGACCAAAACCGATTGGAAACACCCTCGCTGTCACACTACCCCATCTCACAAAATTCTTAACCTCTCACTCTGCCTCGGCCAGTTCCCCTCTAACTGAAAAAAAGCCTTGATCACTCCTATCTTAAAGAACGGCGACCCCACCTACACCGGTAATTATAGACCAATCTCAATACTCCCTCCTCTCTCCAAAGCGCTTGAAAAAATAGTCTCAGACCAGCTTACAGAGCACCTTATGAGACACAACCTCCTAAGTGAGGAACAACATGGGTTCTGTGCTGGCCAAAGCACCATCACGGCCCTCACTGAACTAACCACATTCATCCAAGGGGCCCTGGACCAAGGATCTATTGCCGGGGCCATCTATGTAGACTTAACAAAGGCATTTGACACGGTCAATCACGATCTTCTCATCCAAGTCCTGCCACAACTAAATGTAGCCGCTGAGGTCTCAGCCTGGTTCAAGAACTACCTCGGTCGCTCTCAGCAAGTAAGAATCAACTCCACCATCTCCAACCCCAAACCTGTGTGCTTGGCGTTTCACAGGGTCTATTCTGGGCCCCTGCTTTTTACTCTTCCTAACTCACTCCCCAAAGCTTGCAGCGTCATCTCCTACTTTATGCTGATGATGCTGTTCTTTACTGGCAACATCCACAGCCAGACTCCTCCAGCTCTCCCTTCAGGGTTTTTCAGGGAGCTGGAAAACTGGTTTACTGCACACTTCTGATCATTAACTAGTCCAAACTAAGTCCATGACCTTGCACATCAGCCAAAGCCTACACAGCCAGATGACACTCCAAATTACAAACTTATGGTACCCATCTGGAACATGTTACTCATGGTATCTAATATCTAGGTGTCACCCTAGATACCTCTCTACAAGACATGTATGCCTCCTTTAGGTCAGCGATTAACTCCAGAATGGTACACTCTACAGGATCAAGAACAGCCTGCCTGCCCATGCCATGCAGATAGCTGTCACCTCCTCCATCCTCTCACTTCTCGATTATGGGATTGTTATCTATAGCACGCTGACAACTCCACCCTAAGTAGCATAATCACAGCTTATTAAAGCCTGCCGCCTCGTTACACTGGCTGTGACAGACTCACCCACACCTGCGATCTGTAAACACAAACAGGTTGGCTTAATTTCCATCAAAGACTCAAATATCAAACCTGCATCTTAGCAAAAAAGATTCACCTCCAGCTTACTCCAGCCAGACTACTCCCCATTGTCAGCCCGGCCCCTCACAGGCGGACTACCAGATTGTCGGCTACCTCATCCTTCACGGTCCCCCCATGTCAAACGTCTCTAGGGCAGAGATCCTTCCGCTACCGTGCCCCCAAATGGCTCAACACCCTCCCCCCTACTCTCTCCCAGACCCACAGCATCGCACTTTTCAAAACAGGCTTTCGAACACACCTCCTTGAAAACTCTAAATGTGAACACCAATAAGGCCTGCTCTCTCCTCCCTTATCCCCTTAACTGACTCTGGGACTTCCTAGACCCTATGAACCACCCTCTGCATTAGCTCTGTCTTGGGCCCACATGTATGCCTCCCATAAGCTTTTAAAACGCCTCTCAAGTGCCATGTCAATTCTGTAACTTGAAAAAATCAAAATGTAAAAAAAAAAAAAGTGTTTCTTCTAATGCTTTATATTGTCTTGTGTCTCTCCACCCCCTATAACCACCATGGAGCCATTGTATAAAAAAACTGTCTGTACTGAAACCTGTATATAATTGCTCATTCCGTCTGTCTTCCTTGTACTTTGGTTCTCCCTCCACCCCCTGTAAACGACGTGGAGCCTTTGCAAAAGAGTCTATGACTCAAAGGATTGTAATTCTGATTATACAGTAAAATGAAAAAAAATAAAAATAATAATGAGGAGTTTGTGAGTCCTGGAGCAAGGTTGGGTATAATTGCACCATACCATGCATTTCAGTTCTACTAAGAAAGGAGGCAGATAAAACAGCCAGTAACATCGATGAATTTTAGAGAAGGTGAGCAATTATAAAATGTGGAGTTTTCAGCAAGAAATAATATGATACAAAAAGGGCTAACAGTGTTCCTTTAAGAGGAACAGGAAATTTCTACAAAATCTTAACTATTTGTAATGTTGTCATTTCAATAAATCACCCCTTCCCCCCAAAATGACACATATAGCACTGTACCTGAAAAAAGTTGGTGTAAAAACCAAAAAACTTTTATGTATTGTTTATGTTCTCCTGCCTTCCCACTCTGGCTAAATTCCTGGAATGCTTTGTTCTCTCCCTGCTCTCCCCTTTCCTTGATTTCTACTCCTTCTTCACTCCCTCCCCATCTGATTTTAGGAAGTCCCACTCCACCTCCCTACTGTAACTCACTGACCGCATCTTTTTTTTTTTTATTTAGAAAATTTTATACAGTTTTAAACAACAGCACATAATACAATGTAACAGGACAATTACCAGGGTTACTATGTCCCTCCTCCCAAACCCCCTCCCCTCTCCCTCCCCCCGTTGGAGCAATCTGTTTACCTCCTACATACTACACATATTCGGGTATTAGTACAATAAGTGCAATATAGACTTTAAAGACGTTCTAAATACATTTTGAATACAATTTAAATAAATAGAGAGCTCGAGAATATGAGTATTCTAATTCAATTACGGAGCATATAACTTGCCCCATTTATTGTCAAAGGCAGCTGGTTTATTTCGCAAACTCACTATCATCTTTTCAGCCCTAAGGTAGAAGGACATATCATGGAGCCATTCTGTGTAAGATATGATAGTCTGGTCCAACCACTGCTTGAGAACCAGTTTTTTCACCGACCTTAATTAAGCAGAAATCACCCAGTATACAAATATTTGGGGTGAAAAGCGAATCCAGACCCAGTAAAGGGTCTATTCGAAATTTAATTTTAGTCCACACTGGGGAAACTTTTTCACAGGACCAGAACACTTGTAATGCTGTTCCGTCCCCTTTATCACATCTAACACAAGAGGGTGATTGCACTCATCCCATCTTCGCTAACTTACTTGGGATGTAATACATATTATTTAATATTTGATACTGGGTAATTCTTAACATGTCCTGTGCACAATATATATGCAAATCTCTCCAGATATCGGCCCATTTAACCCCGTGATTAGGGATTAGAGAATCCCATATTTTGGAACCAGGTAGCATAGCAGGGAAAAGGCAGAAAGGAGCTCATTATAAATTAACGAGATATTATGTGGTTGTGCCCCTAACATTTTGATTTGTTCCACCAGGTTGTGTAACCTTGAGGGCACATTAACTCCCCCAAACTTATGTAAAAGAAGGCGCCGTAGTTGATATATCTTGAAAATAAATCTGGCAGGGGTCTGGAGTTTAGCAAGCATTTCACTGGATGGCAGGAGACCATTTGGTTGATAGAGGTCATACACATGCATACCTTGCAAATGAGGGATCCAGTCTCTGGCAATGGGGAAATCTCCGATTCTCAGATTAGGGTTCTCTACTATGTATTGCATTGTATCCTTGCTCAGGTATATGCGTAGGGAGGCACAGATCTGAAAAAAGACTTTAATAGACGTGCCCATTACTGACCGTTGACTTATATCTGGTAGTATCCTGCAAGGTGTACATAATACTGTAACTGTGGATATCTTAGTTGTGCAAAAAATATCAGATTCAATTTGAAGCCATATGGAAGTGTAAGTGTCTTCCATACTGTTAGTGGAAGCGGATAGCCACATTCCTATTTTGTGGAGCTGACTAGCCCAATAGTAATATAGTAAATTAGGCAGTTTGAGCCCACCTCTGTTTTTAGTTAAAGTAAGCTTGTTGTATGCTCTTCTGTGGGTCTTATTTAACCATAAAAATTCTGAAATGCTAGTGTGCATTCTATGGAAAAAGGAGAGAGGCAGCCAGATATTGCTCATATTTGGGGGAAAAAATAGTCTAGGGAGCACATTCATTTTAATAAGATTGATCCGTCCTCAAAGAGAGATAGGCAGTGCTTTCCATCTAGAAAGATCTTGTATTGTCTGAATCAGGTCTTCCAAGTTGAGTTTTTATGTTTGCTTGCACGCATGTGCAAGAAACATAGTGCCATCATCTGAGTTTTTCAGAGGTGTGTCAGCATCTTCCAGTTCAGTCAGTGTGTTTGCAGGCGTGGTCACAGTTCTCCAATCACTGCTGAAGCTGTCTATGACAGCAGTTGAAAATGCAGTGGCATACAGTTGAAAGGGGCTACGCTTCAGTGAGCAGCTCCCCCCCCCCATACACACACAGATCAACTGTGTTGGTTGCCTGATAGAATGGTGTAGTCTTGTCTAGCTTAGAGAGACAAGCCACACATCATTACTTTAATAAACTGTTCCCTGCCAAAGCAGGACCACCAAAATGTGTGGGTGCCTAACAGTCCTTACACACGGCAGCACTCCAAAGCACACCTTCATGGACTCCATGGGTTCTAATCCTCCAGAAAAAAAATACCTCAGCATTTGACGTGAAAACTCAGACTTCTTTGTATGTGTAATTCCAAGCATTTTCTCTTACTAGACTCTGTCAATGGGAACTCCTCGCTGCTAAAACCTATGCAAACGAACTTGAGCATACTGTACTACCTGCAGATGAAGCAAAGAACAGCCAGAATGCACAAAGAACATACTGCTATGCATTTCAGCAGCAGCCAGTGGGGGAGGTTTTCATGACTGAAGCACTTTAATGCACCTTTTAGTGCTGTCATATACACACCCATGTGTGGTAATTCACTAAACTGCACACTTAGTCTGGTAATGCAGCTTCAAAATATTTTTTCTCTGTTGCCGTGAGCTGGCATTTAGATAGAATCACACAGCTCTTTCTCAAATCAGATGCTCAATGAAGTCACATCACCTTGTGACCCTAAACATCTTAGGGTTGGACATGTGCCCTAACAAAATAGCGAAAACTAGGTATAGAAAAAAAAAACACAAATTCAACCGTAGCTCACAATCGAATCCACCCTTTTCTCCGGTGAATCTGAAGCCGCCTAACAGCCCACCCCTGGGTGCTCATGCACTCTCCACCCGCATAAATATATGTATTGACGGGGTGCTGCTGTATTTTATTTCATAATTTCCTGATCCTGTTGTTGCCACCATACTGATACAGTAATACTTTTTATGGCTCAAAACTGCTTGACAGTAGCTGAATTATAAATGGCATCCCTGTTTGACGCTGTGGTGCGGAATATGGTGGTGCTCAAATTTTAAGCCAAGTATTACATGCAGATATGTTGTTATTGACTCATGTCACTAACCATTTTATACATCTATTGATTTTTTTCAATTCACTTTTGCTGACAAATGTTGATCGCAGGGATTCTGGTGTCACAATTCAGTTCAGCGACGTGTAACATCTTAGTGCAGATGCTACATAGATACATAGACAGTGTCGGCAGATAAGGGCCTATGGCCCACCTAGTCTGCCCATTTGAGCTTGTAAGTTCAGTTTGTTTTCCTAGAAGTCTATTTCCCCTTACCCCTGACCTCTAGAATTCCTTTATGTCTATCCCATGCATTCTTAAATCCCGTGATTGTTTCAGCCCCCACCACTTCCTCTGGCAGGGTGTTCCACTTGTCCACCACCCGTTCTGTGAAGAAATTCTTTCTCATGTTTCCTCTGAATCGTCCTCCCTCCAACTTCATCCCATGCCCTCTAGTCCTGAAACATCTTTTTCGCTTAAAAATAGTGCTTTCCTGCACCCTGTTCCTCCCTGTAACTGCTAAGTAACTGTTTTAAAATGCTGAAAAAGTTAACAGCGATGAAATTGCATGATCTTCTTTCTTCCGTGTCTGGAGTTGTAGTGGTGTTATTGGCAAGTGCATGTCCCTTTGCTCCAGATCTATCAGTGAGATGTCTATTCTGTGCAATGGACAGTGACTGAATGTTATCAGCTGACAGTTTTCATTTCATTATCAACAGATAAATATTCAGGGCTTTGCAAATTCAACTTTGCTGGTAGCACAGTTTCATGCCCCCAAGTGTCTCATCAGTTAGTGGTTATATCTTAACCGATGATCCCAAAAAGTATGAAAAAGATTTGCCGCTGAGTAATGTAAATGCCAATCCACCTAAGCACCTTTAGGCTGCAAACATAATTTAAACGTATAGGGATTCTGGACCGGTGTATCACTCCTTGGTACAGCAATGGTTAATAAGTTTAAGCACATTCTCAGGACATTGTTTCACTTGCCCCCTCTCCCCACTAGGATCCTGGTCACCTGAAATAAACCTGACATTTTAGTATCTGTTTTACATCTTGGCTCAGTTAGGTAATCAGCGCTGTAAGAACATAAATGGACATATACATGGGAACTACAAGAACATGGTCACCTGAAATAAACCTGACATTTTAGTGTCTGTTTTACATCTTGGCTCAGTTAGGCAATCAGCGCTGTAAGAACATAAATGGACATATACATGGGAACTATAAGAACATGCGTGGGTGCTTCTGCCTTAGTCCAGCTGTGCAGCATCAGCCTGAAGCTCAGGTAGAGCTTACTGTCTACCACTTTGTTCACCCCCCCCATGTACCTGTACCATTTCACATCCTCCCTTGCCTTAGTCCAGCTGTGCTACATCAGCCTGAAGCTCTGGTAGGGCTTACTGTCTACCGCTTTGTTCACCCCCCCATGTACCTGCACCATTTCACATCCTCCCTTGATCTACACTGAGTGGATCCCTCATTCATATGTCACATATGCACGCACAAAAAATTAAAAAACGGTCTTCAAAAATTAAGATACATTTATTATGTTTGTTATGTTTGCTTGCACGCATGTGTAAGAAACATAGTGCCATCATCCGAGATTTCGGAGGTGTGTCACTCGCTCTTCCAATTCAATCAGTGTGTTGGCAGGCGCGGCTCCTGTAAGCCAATGCATGATGGAGCTGTCTATGACAAGCTCCAAAATGCAGTGGCATACAGTTCAAAGGAGGAGCTACGCTTCAGTGAGCAGTGATAAGATATCGCTTGCTCATGTGCAACCCCCCCACACACACACGCACATGCAGGAGTGTGCGCCTCCCCCACACGCATGCACACTGTATGGCCAGGCAGGGGTGCCCAATCCCCATCGGCTGTGCTGCCCCCGCCCCTCAAAGTTTCAAATGCTGGGTGCCCACCTCAGCATGGTAACTCATGATATAGCCGGGGTGCCCAATCCCCCTTCGGCTCCACTGTCCTCACCCCCCCGAGTACTGGGTGCCACGCTGGGAGCCCACCCCAGTGTGGCAATTGATGCTTTAGGTGACAGGGGTGCCCAATCCCCCATCGGCTGAATGCCCCTCAACCATCCTTGTGCCATGCTGGGAGCCCACCCCAGCATGGCAAACGTCCTCCGTCGTCATTGGAAACAAAAAGAACACCTGTAAAGAAAAAACGGTCCCACGTAGTCTCCCTGGCCCCCCTCCCACAACCCGCACCCACCCACTGCACACCTTGCCTCCCCACACCCCATACTTACCTCTGGACCTCGGCGCAAAGATCTTCGGTGGACCGGGAACACGTCTGCACTCTTCAAAGCCAACTGCGAACTGAGGAAATGCCGGTAAGCTGTATAATGGGCTAGATAGGGGGTTTTTCAACTTTGTTGCATATCTCAGGCATTTTTTTGGAATTTTTGCACCAAATTTTCAACGTGAGGTTTTTGGGACCCCTTCTCATGAATTATGTCACTGTCATGGCGTTATTGGGGCCCGAAGGGTGATTTCGCAGTTACTGAGCGAAATCACCTTTCGGGACTGATTAGTGAAGTGACACTGCCAGTGTTCATAAGGTGGGCTCTTAAAAAGCCTATTTTGAAAATTTGGTGGAAAATTTCAAAAATCGACTGTTTTAATAGCCATGCTGTGCAGTTCCTATGCACGCTCGTAAGTTCACAAATTTTCAATATTTTCACTCCCGATTTTCAACATTGACATTTTACCGCACATTCTTATAAGTAGTACAGCTGTCATTTTTCACATCTCACCCAAAATGTGTTTCCATCCATGTAGCGCACAATGGCGTAGTCGGTGTGCTAAATCAATGTACGGGACAAATTAAGAAAATCACAGTGACACTGTTCATGAGCAGAGGTCTTAAAATGGCTATGTTGAAAATTTGGTGAAAAAATTCCAAAAAATGACTGTTTTACGAGCGTGCGTTATGCAGTTCCTACGTACACTCGTAAGTTCGCGAATTTTAAATATTTACACTCCAGATTTTCAACATTGCCATTTTACCATACCTCTTTAAGAGCAGTACAGCTGTCATTTTTCACATCTTGCCCAAAATGTGTTTCCGCCCATGTAGCGCACAATGGCGCAGTCGATGTGCGAAATCAATGTATGGGACACATTAAGAAAATCACAGTGACACTGTTCATGAGCAGAGATCTTAAAATGGCTATGTTGAAAATTTGGTGAAAACATTCCTAAAAATGACTGTTTTACTAGCGTGCGTTGCACAGTTCCTATGCATGCTCATAAGTTTGCAAATTTAATATTTTCACTCCAGATTTTCAACATTGCCATTTTATTACACTTCCTTATGAACAGTACAGCTGCCATTTTTTATATGCTGCCCAAAATGTGTTTTCGCACATGTAGCGCACAATGGTGCTGTTGGTGTGTGAAAGCAATGTTTGGGACAGATTAAGAAAATCACAGTTACACTGTTCATGAGCAGAGGTCTTAAAATGACTGTGTTGAAAATTTGGTGACAAAAGTCCATAAAATGACTGTGTTATGAGTGAGCACTGCGCAGTTTCCACGCACCCTCGTAAGTTCATGACTTTGTAATATTTTAAGTCCAGATTTTCACCAGTGATATTTTTCTACACTGCCTTATTTATAGTACAGCTGTCATTTTTCACAACATGGCTGAAGTATGTTTTCACACTTTCAGCGCAGAGATGCGTGGTCGCTGTGGGAAATTATTGTTCGGGACAGATAAAGAAAATCACAGTGACACTGTTCATGATCGGAGGCACCAAAATGCCTGAGTTGACAATCTGCTGTAAAAAAATCCCCAACCTAATTATATTGCGGGTGTGCGTTGCACAGTTTCTATGTATGCTCATGACTTTACCATTTTTTAAAATATTTTTACTACAGATTTACAACATTGCCATTTTACACCTCCCCATGAACAGTACAGCTGTCATTTTTTACATCCTGTTCGGAATGTTTTTGCACCTGTGGTGCTAAATGCCGTAGTCACTGTGCATAAGCAGCTTTCAGCTAAGAAACTGATATTCCCCCTGTTCATGAGGTGGGGTCACAAAAAACATGTTGAACATTTGGAGTGAAAATACCAACGAAGGCCTGAGGTATTAGGGTTTCCAACCATAACACCCAACCCTGTAGAGAATGACAGGCATCAGGGGTGTGACTTGGGATTCTTGCCTGTAATGCTCATACCATTCCACACCCTGCAGCCAGTGAAAAGCATTGAGGTATGCCTTGGACTCTTCGGCCCCAAAGTTCACCCCATTCTCCTATATCGCACCCATCCCACTGTATTTCCTAATGGAATGGGGTGCGCATAAGGACCAAAGACCCCAAGGAACACCGTGACACTTGCCAGTGTCTGCAGGGTGGGGTGTACTGAAATGGCGTGGCCATTATGGCTGACGACCCAAAGGCACACCCCAATGCCTGTCACTCTCTGCAGGGTGGTGGTGGGGTTGGCTTCAGTTCAATACTTCACAGCCATTACTATTACGCAGCTCTGTAACTTCTACACTACCACTGCCAATGCCAGCAAGCAAACATTCGGCATTGACAAATGCTTGTTTATGCTGCAGGGGATCTGTGGTTAAATGTAGGCCCAGATATTTCATTGATCGAGAGGACCATTTAATTCCAAATTTTACTGAAATCTTGACGAAAAGTATGGTGATTAAGGGGGAAAGTTCCAGTCTTGTTATGATTCAAATTATAGTTTGAGAACCTACTAAAGTCACTTATAATAGCTATTACTTCTTCCAGTGAGGTTATGGGGTCTGCAAGATGAAGTAAGATATCATCTGCATAAACAGAGAATTTTAAACTATGCGTGCCTATGGAAATCCCTTATACATTGATTGAGGAATTGATCTGTCTTATCAAGGGTTCTAGATACAGGTTGAAAAGTAAGGGAGAGAGTGGGCAGCCTTGCCGGGTACCTGAGTGTAAGGAGAAACCAGAGGAGAGCACTTTGTTACAAAATATCCTAGCGGTAGGGGCTGAGTAAACCTTTTGGATCCATTGGATAAATTCAGGGGGTATATGCATCTGTCCAAGGGTAAACCATAAGAAATTCCAATCCACCCTATCAAATGCTTTTTCAGCATCTAGAGATATTAAGGCCATGGGATGTGAGGTGGATTGAGCCATGTGGAATACATGTCCCAGTTTACGGAAGTGATCTGATGCTGATCTGCCTGGGACAAATCCCACCTGTTCAGGGCTAAGCAAAGGAAGCCATATCTTTTGAATTCGGTTCGCTAAAATTTTAGTGAGAATTTTAAGGTCACTATTCAACAATGATATAGGATGATAACTGGAAGGTTGTTCTGGTGGCTTGTTGGGTTTTAACAGCAAAATAATAGTTGCTTCCAGAATAGAGGGATCCATAGTGTCTTTATACAAAATATAATGATAGAGCTTTAGCAACATTGGGGATAGTTCCTGAACAAAAACTTTAAAAAAGTTTGAGGGGAAGCCATCTGGTCCTGGGGCTTTATCTGGAGCCAAAGCCTTAATGGCCTGGGAGATTTCCATTAGTGTGATGGGGCTGTCAATATTGCCAGTAAGCCTCCAGCATTTTGGGAAGCGAGATATTGGCCAAATATGCCTCTGTATCGGCCTTTGATGGGGGTTAGGACGCTGACCGTAAAGATTTGCATAGAATCTTTCAAACACTGAAACTATATCCCTGAGGAGAGTTTTAAGGGTCCCGGCAACATCTTGGATTGTCTGAATGGTTCTTGAACTTTCCAGCTGTCTCATACGAAGGGCCGAAAGGTGACCTGCTTTTTCCCCCTGGTCAATATAAGTTGTCTTTGTTCTGAGGATAGCAAACTCGGCTTTCTCCTTAAGGAGATCCGAGTATGCATTTCTTAGGGACAAAAGCTCTGTGAGTGAATTCTGTAGGGAAGTAGATGATATACTTAGTTCAAGAGCTCTGATCTGCTCCAATAATTTTGGGGTTTGAGCCTCTCTAACCTTTTTCCGTTTTGATGCTAGTCTAATAAATTCCCCTCTTAGGTAACATTTTAATGTACAACAGACTTGATCCACCCTCGGAATGGAGTCTAAATTATCTTCCAGGAACTGTCCAATGAGAGTGCGAATTCTAGAAACTATAAATGTATCTTTAAGTAGCTGCGTGTTTAGTTTCCATAGGGTGTCCTTCTACGGTTCAATAGTTGGAGTGGTATTGAACCATACCACCGCATGATCGGATATCACGATCGGTTCTATCCCCCCTCCCAGAGTCCCCGATAGTAGGGTTAAGCTTATAAGAAAATAATACAACCTAGATGCTGTCTGGTGCACCTGTGAGTAGATTGAGAAAGCCCTAGTGGTCGGGTTTAATATCCTCCAGGGGTCGCATAACCCTAGGAGGTCCATCATTTCAGTGAGAGCCCTCTGCGGTGAGGACGGAGCTCTAGGGGTCGGGTTGGATTTATCCAGTAATTGGGATTGGGTGAGATTCCAGTCTCCTCCCAGTATTATGGGGACTGAAGTAAATGGAGCCAGTTTATCTGTTAAACCCATGAGAAAATCTGGATCCCCGCCAGTCAGCCCATATATGCAGCCTAAGACTAGCAGTTTTCTATCCAATGGGCCTTTAACGAAGACAAATCTACCCTGCGGGTCTGAAACCGTAGTTTCGGGGTGAAATGGGACAGTTCTCATAATAAGAATTCCTACCCCATCTCTGTTAGTGGAATTACCCGAGGCGAAAACCTGCTGTACCCCTTGTCTTTTAAAACCAACTGCCTCGTGTGTAAGAAGGTGTGTCTCCTGTAAGAAGATTATATTGGCTTGTATTAGAGATGTATGTTTGAGAATTGCAATCCGTTTAGCCTGATCTCGAGCCCCCTTTACGTTCCAAGAAGCAATCTTAACACTGTCGACAACCATGTTTTATAACATTCAAAACATAGCAGACTCTGTACTTTATGCCTATGATCACTCCAATCCCTTCCCCAAATCCCCCCCTCCAGGGTACACAAATCCCAGATTATATAAACCAGAACCAACAGGATCTGCCCCCTACCCAAACCCACAAAACTATTTACAGAGGCTCGCCATATTAAAGTGAAACCTTCAGGTTTAAAAATATTAAGGTATAGGAGAGCCATACCCCAATTGACCCCCTTGGAGTATACTCCTTTGATTAACGAGCAGTAATAAGTATTATCTTTATTAATTTCAACTCTGCCTATCCCAGATAATAATAGCCAAATAACTCCAAGGAGGTCTACCCCCCTACTACCTGGGTGGTGATACAGCCCTCTATCAGCACTTTCAGACCGCCGCCTCTATCAAAACCAGACAGCCTAAGAGAAAAGGGTAACTCCAAACATTATATTAAGCCTAGTCAGCTACTGCTATATGACAGTTCCCCTTCCTTAATTGAAATCAACATACTCAGCAGCATAAAAAATACAAATTCACTCCCCATTACCCTAAATTGCACAATGAGAACTGCATCTCTATTGTAATGGGAAGGGAAAAGGATGATTACACAACAAAGACACTGTGGTTGTAACCCGATATCTGACACGTCTTTTTTGTTTCAATGGGGAGCCTAGCCAGGTGCATGGTGCTCCACCAAATTGTTCCCCCTTGAGCTTGTCCCTTTTATATAAGGTCCCACTCATGTGAGAAGGCACGCCATGACTGCGTGTGCAGCCTACCAGGCCCAACCACAGTCCCGGCATAGGCCTCCACCAACGTCCATAGCCCACACCGGGAGCCAGCTGATCTCCAGGATCCCACAACCATCTGGATCTCAGTCTCTTCTCGGCTGATCGAAAACTCACTGGTTGGTGCTAAAAGAAAACTTTGAGATGCAGCAAAACTCTGTAAAACAAGGAAAACAACCCCATACTAGCTAGATTATTGTACAACAGCCAGGTTCCTTTGAAGTTTTAGCCTTTGTGAAATAGATCAGGGAGCTTAGTGGTCAGATCTTCCAATGCCTTCACCGGGGTATCATAGGAGATCCAGTTGTCTGCTACCTTGACTTGCAGATGAGAAGGGTAAAGCATCTTAAAGTGGATTCCTGCTGCAATCAGCTTGTTGACTATGGGGTGAATGGCAGCACATTTCTACCCTGTCTCGTATGGCAGGTCTTGCGTCAGCCGAATCTTGACCCCTTTCCCATAATATAGCTTGAGATGCTCTCGCTTTGTTTAAAACATGCTGTTTCTCCACAAAGCTTAAAAATGTTATTATTAGAGGTCTGGGAGGAGCTCCTGATTGAGGTCAGGGCCATAAGGCATGGTTTGCACATTCGATTTGGTATGAGGCTCCCATCGGGGATGGACCGGCGACTTTGCATAGGAATCTTTGCAGGAAAGTCTGAACATTCTGCCCTTCCTCAGCCTCAGGCAACCCAATTACTAAGATGTTATTCCTGCTACTCCTTCCTTCCAGGTCCTCAGTTTTTAACTGTAGCTTCTGTACTTGCTGCCTTAACACCACCATCTTTGGTTCCATCTTCTCTCTCCACTTCTCGATAGAAATAGTGCAGGCCTCGGAGTCTCCCATTCTCCATGACAGATCTGAAAGATCTCCATACAAGGATTTCAGCTCATTAGCAATCTTACCTAGTGTTTCCTTAAATGGCTGTAGCTCCTGTAAAAAGTGATCCTCTGTTAGAGGAATTGAGGTCGATGTCTGCGAGGCCTTTTTTTCTGGATTAGCTCCTTGGGCCTTTGACTTCTTGGGGTTTTTCTCCAGTGTTGCCGGTGGAGTATGGCGTATGGAGGCTGAGCGCATTTCGGTCTCCATCTCGGCTTCGTGGAACCGTTTGCAAACCAACCCAGGTACTTTAGTAGCACAGCAGGTAGTATTCTAGCCTTAGATGCACTTGCAATCCCTGGAATAGGCTAAAATTAACTTAATAAAACCGGGTTAAAGGCAGGAGCTCGGCGCCTCTGCTGCTAACAGATTGCTTGCATCACGTGACCCCCAAAAAAATCTCACTGACCCCGTCTTAACTGCTATGGGATCAGGACTTGGTCACCTCAGCCATTTTTGTTGACTTGGTCAAAGCCTTCAACGCTGTTTTTATTTTATTTTTTATTTTATATAAGTAATCAGATGGACACCTTTGAGCAAGCATGCTCATTTACAAAGGTTCCTCATCAGTAACAGAAAATGAAACAATGATGTAAAGTCATACACAATGGTATTTACAGTTAATATTGAACAATAAAGCGGCAGCCTTATGAAGCATTGTCAAGCAGAACACACAGAAAGAGAACCAAGTCAACAAAGATGGCTGAGGTGACCAAGCTTATGGTCAATGGCTCCACCTTTACTGACCCCACTGACATTGCCAACTGCCTTAACTCCTCCTTTACAGATCTTAGCCCTGTCCTCCCTAGTAATTTTTTTGACCCAACCCCTGATCCACCGTCCTCAGATCCTCAGCACCCCTGCTTCTATCTATGCAAAGTAACAGTCCCGGAAGCCAGACCGCTCCTGCTTAAAGCGCTAAACAGCAACAGTCCTAACAGCGACTCCCTGGATCCAAAAATACTCTGGCTGGTCCTGGATGATGGCCTGGTTCCACTCACTGGCCTACTAAACTGGTCCCTCTGTCTGAGGCAATTCCCCACAGCATGGAAAACAGCTATAGTCACACCTATTCACAAAGGAGATGACAGGTCCACCCCCAGCAACTATCGTCCAATCTCCATCCTTCCCCCCTCTCCAAAGCCATAGAAAAAGTGGTGTCTACTCAACTCACCGAATATCTAGCAAAATACAACATTCTATGCCCAGAACAGCATGGCTTCCGCACTGGCCACAGTACAAGTACAGCATTAATGGAGTTCTCCAACTTCCTGAACTCCTCCCTGGACTCCGGTTCCCTAGCTAGAGCAGTGTTCATTGACCTCTCAAAGGCCTTTGACACTGTCTCCCACCCCCTCCTACTAAATGCCCTCTACCATACAGGTTTCTCTGCTGGCCCCCTTGCCTGGTGCACAAGTTACCTATCAGCCTGCTCCCAGCATGTCAAAAACAATGGGTTACTCTCGGAAACCCACCCCATCCACTCAGGGGTTCCCCAGGACTCTATCTTGGGCCCACTACTCTTTAGCGTCTACCTAAACACCCTGCCCAGTGCCTGTTCTGGCAATATTCTCCTGTACGCCGACGCCGACGTTATTTATGCCGCCCACAGAAATCCCACCTCCTTCCAAGACTCCCTTCAATGCTCCTTTAATGATGCAGAGAACTGGTTTAAGGAGAGCAGACTAGTCATTAACCTCAAAATAATCAAGGCAATGCTCTTTGTCCACCACCAGAACAAAGCCAGTAACAACCCCCTCCAAATCTTCCCCAGCACTCATCAACCACATGAACAAGTTTACTCTTACAAATATCTTGGGATCACCTTTGACTCGGCCCTCACTTTTAATGCCCACATTATAGCCCTAGCATCCATCGCTAATGCTCGTCTTGGCATCCTCTACCGTCACAAGGACTGCCTCCCACCTGATTTCCTCAGGCTTGCCATTACATCCTCAGTAATGTCCCTTGTTGATTGTGGCCTTCCTGTCTATGGTGCTGCTGACTCCACAGCCCTCAACAAAATTCGACTCACCCTAAACAAGGCTTGCAGACTAGTGGCCAGTGCCCCTAAGCTCACCCACACTTGTCAGCTTTATGACATAGCCAAACTCCTTAGCCTCGATGAATGCCTCTGCTACCAAACTTGCCTACTAATAAAGAAGATTCTACTCTGGCTGTCTCCCCCTGGGGTTTCTGCCTCCATCCAACTTACACCTTCCAGAGTCACTGCCCGAACCACTGACAAGGTCACCCTACCAGTACCCAGAACTAGGACCACCCGGGTACAGAGGTCGTTCAGCTACAGAGCCTCATCCTGGTTCAACTTGCTCCCCGCAGCCATTTCCAACACCACCAAAACTTCCCCCCCTTTAAAACTGCCCTACGGAACCTATTGTTCAACACCCACTTCTGCACCTGTTGCTAACAGATGCTCTGCTGCTCTCAAAACACTATTAGCGTAGCCCTCTGGGCTGAATTCACCCTCACCCCACCCCACCCCCACTCCCCCATGGCCTCCCTTTCCACTGCCAGTACCTGATGGTACTAAACCTGTCAATTCTGAAATGTTTTTTAATTACTCATTGTGTTCAAGCAATTATGTAAAACTGTTATTCTGTATGATTGTATTCTGTAGGTATGTTGACTCTGTATGTCCTCTCTGTGATGAGGTACCTTTGTAAATGAGCCCCTGGCTCAAAGGTTGTAAATCCAATTATACAATAAATAAATAAATAAGAATGGTAGAAACCATGAGGTATTGTCAAGCAACACCTATGCAGGAAGTCAGAAGTATGGAAAAGGATGTCCGAGGTTTATTATTTGAAACGGACGATAGCCACTCGACTCGGATGGGTGAAACAATCTGAAATCACCTACAGACCTTGGGTGTTTCATATTACTCCTTTAGATAAAGATTTTATTCCTTGAAAAACTAATAAGTTTATTACATACCCAGATGGTAGTGAATTCTGTATCTTATTGTTTTAATGAGAGGTATAAAAGTGCCCCCTGCTGCCTATCAATAACACTCTTGACATTGCATAAGATTAAATTATCTGCTGATTGCACTTTGGACTGTAACCTGTATAATATGATTACCTGCTGTAAGGAAATGATAACAAAAATAAAGAATATAAAAAAAGTATGGAAATGGTAGAAACAGGTAGCACACACAGGTACTTTGTCCAATAGGTAATACAGCAGAAGTGATAAGTAGTGCAGATGAAGAGTGTGACAGGGGAGGAAGGGGCTATTGCTTGTTGCAGCCACAGATGATGCCAGGTAAGAGATCCTTCCATAGTTCCATTTTTGAATTGGCCAGTTTTGAATAGCCCCACTGGTGGCACCTGTCAACTCATTCAACCACTGTGGGGCTCTGGCTATAAATGAGTGCTTAGCCAGACTAGTTCTGCAGAATGGCTCGTAGCCTGCCACAAGCCTTGCTTCTGGTGGGATATGGGCTTTGGGCAGGGCTTAGGAGGTTTTGCATTCCTGGGGGGTGTGAGGCCCAATAGGGATTTCATACCCAACAAACAAGTCTGGTACTTGATTCAGTCATGTAGGGGGAGACATTTCGTTTGGGCATAGAGTGTGCAGGTGTATGTGATTCTGTCCACCCCAAGGATGAAGTGACAGGCTTTGTTTAAAATCAGCTTGACCCTGTTTAGTACTGTATCAGAGGCAGCCACATATACCATTCTGCCGTAGTCGATTATGGGGAGAATGGTGCTGGTATCTGCAACATGTTTGGCCTCAGGAGTCTGTAGCATGCCCCCAGTTTTCTATTGATGTTGCTTAGATCTAGTCAACTTGTGGAGCAAAGGTATGAGACTGGTCAATGGTCAACTGTTGCCCACTCTATCCTTCTGGACACACTTAAGGCAGTGGGGCTGTCTGCTTATTCACTTGAGTGGTTCCGCTCCTGCCTTGAGAGCAGGTTTCAAGCTGTCCATATTGGAGATGTCTTATCCCCTCTTCCTTTAAATACCTTGGGGTCTGGCTGGATCATCACCTCAGTTATTAATAAATTATTTATTTATTTGAAAATTGGTGACCAGAAAGGCACACTGTGCCAAGGCGTGTTTCCAGGTTTAACCCAGGGGAAGGGAACAGGGGATGCAAATACATAGTGCTGACACAGTATACAGTTACAATGCAAATACATAGCACTGATGCAGTATACAGTTACAGTAAAGTGCAATCAGAGAACACAATATAAACAGGAGTAAGTGCGAAACAACAAGCAGCAAAATCAAGCATTTCACCCACACCTTCACTGGGATGGGAGGCAAATGCATGGGGAGTAGAAAGGAAGGGGAAAACAGGACCGGGGGAAGGAGTTTCAGCTGGTACCTGAGGGAGGTAGTGAAGCAGAGGAAGGATAGGTTCCAGAGCAAAGGGAAATGACAGGAAAAGACCGATTGCCCAGCAGTGGAGCAGGGATGAGGACTGGCGAAGGTGCAAGGATCCCTGAAGCAGGGTAAGCAGGAGGCACGGGGGGGAGAGGAGTGGGGAGAGGTAAGAGGGAAGGGACCCAAACCAGTACTTGGCTATGAATGAGGCACAGTGGTTCTGGTGATGTGAGGGTAGGGGAAGAATGGATAAGGAGGAGTAAGCAATAGTGGGTGCAAGAAGGGGAGTTGGTAGCAAATGGCCAAAGGAGTTGCAGAGGGTGTCCATTTTGGCCAGAGAAGTGGAGGGGGCGGTACCATAGACCACATCTGCATAGTCAAAGACTGAGAGCACCATTTTGGTGACAAGCTCATGGCGTACCTGCTAAGACAGTCTTTTTTGCGGTACAAGGCATCAAGTTTAGGGCAGAGCATAAATGGTGTCAATGTGGGCAGAGAAGTAAAGTTTGCTGCCTAGTCACACACTGAGGTATTTGAATTATCAAACTACTTCAAGATGGGGGCCATCCAAGGTGGAGACTATAGGAAGAGTTGGGAGCCTGGCTAATTCTTTTAGGTGTCAGCATGATTCAGTTGGTAGCACATCCGCCTCTGGACCAAAAGGTCCTGGTTCCTCGTCCCGCACCAGAACTGGACTTGCGCCTAAAATGCTGGCATCCTAGTGCAGTATTGGGGGGGTGCTGTACTGCTGGGTTGTGCCATCCTTTGGATGAGACATTAAACCGAGGTTCCTTCTACCATTCTGGTGGGTGTACTGGTGGAAGTAAAAGAACCCAGGGCACTCTTCACAAGGAGTAGGGGACATTCCCAGTATCCTGGCCAACATTCCCCTTTTCATAAGCTGGTTCATGCAATTTTCCAGGCTGTGTATGAGTGTTGGTGTGTGATATGGCCACCACCACACATTCAGTCACTTCACTACCAGTCTAGCATTGCTTGTATAGCACTTTGGGATACACTGTGTATGAAAAGTGCTATATAAATGCTGATTCTTCTTCTTCTTTTTGCTGGTGTCAAAGGTCATGGACACAGTTTTTTGTTTTGACCCAGAGTTGGTTTAATTGGAACTACTGCAGGACATTATGGAAGTCTTTCTGGAGCAGAACTTCCACAGCTGTGGTGGAGAGGAGTAGATGGCTGTGCCATCTGCATACATATGGATATGCAAGCTGACACAAGCCCCAGGGAGGTCATTAAGGAATATGGAGAACAGGATGGGCCCTAGAAAGGAGCCCTGTGGGACCCCAGCCTACATGGGAAGAGGAGGTGACAGGGCCCTACCAGACTGTACTGACTGCAGATGGCCCAAGAGGTAAGAATGGAACCAGTCAACAGCAGGAGTTGACAGGCTAGCAGAACTCAACTTCCCCAGGAGAAGAAGGTGGGACACTGAGTCAAAGACCTTGGCCAGATCGATGAAAATGTCAGCTGTGGTGCATCCCTGAGAAGACAGAATCAGTTACATGCAGCAAGGACGAGATGGTGGAGTGATGCTTCAGACTGGAATGGGGAGATGAAATAGGAGGAGGAGGATAGAAAATTGGAGAGTATAGTGTAGACAAGTTTCCCTTTAAACAAAGGAAGGGAGGAGGGAGATTGGCTGGAAGTTTCCTGGGGAGGAAGGCTCCCCCATTTGTGGAGTGAAAGAACTTTGGCCAGCTTCCAGAACTGAGGGATAGCACTGAGGGAGAAGGAGAGGTTGAGTAAGTGAGTCAGTGGATGTGTTATGGCAGGAGCTGAGATATGGAATAGTTTAGGATCTAGTCCATCATGACTGTATTTGCATTGGTTGAGGGAGTAAAAGGCAGTCATGGTTTCCTGGGTAGTAAGAGGGGAAAGAGGAAACCAGAGGAGGGGAGATGAGAGGCAGCATGAGGAGGAGCAGAAGAGGCTGTAGGGGAAATGGAAGGAAGGCCAAAAGTGGTAAAGAACTCACTGAAGAAAGCATCAACACAAGAGGGGTCAGACACTGGTGAACCATTTACTAGAAGTACTGGAGAACCACCCTGGGTGGAAGGGTCAAAAATGGAGTATCTTACCTTCTAGAACAGTGAGGGAGCATTAAGGTTGGTCTGAAGGTTGACCTTGAAATACTGCAATTTTGCATCCCAGATAGCCTTTGTACTGGAGTTCCTGATAGTCCTATATAACAGGAGGTGAGGAAGGGAGTGAGATCATTTGAAATGTGCCCAGGTGAGATCTTGGGAATTGTACTGATCAATGATTTGTGAGGTAATCCGGGGGGGGGTGATGAGTTTTGAACCTGGATTTTCTGAGCAGGGTGTGCTTGCCCATATTGAGGAGAATTTAGAGTGAAACAGGGAGAGGGCAACGTGGCTATCCATGGCAGAGGGTATGGCAGCCCAATTTGCAGCAGCAAGGTCACTCAAGACAGCAAAGGTGTTGAGTGAGTGGGGGGACCTGGTCCAGATACTGTATATTTAGGGGATGAGGGTGGATGCCAGATCTGGCTGATACTGAACATCATGCAGTGATTGCAGAAAGTGCCTGCCAGGATTCCTACTGCTACATTATGGTGGGGGTGGTAGGAGAGATCCCAGTCCAGGATGGAGTGGTTATGCAGGTTATGATGATACAGAGGAATCAACCAGGGAAGAGAGGGATATTCTTGGTGAGGCACAGAAAACCCCAATGAAGATGGGCACAGAAGAGGGGAATGATAGCCTGAGCAGGACTAATTCATGGGAGGAAGATGCAAACTCTCTGAAAACCACAGTGCAAGAGAGGGTCCAACTAGCATAAATGGTAACACTGCCCCCCATTTTCCTCATCTTGCCAGAAAAGATTTTAGTCAAGAAGGGACAGACTAGAGTCTTGGATCCTGTAAGAGAGCCAGGACTCAGAGTGCAGAGGATGTCAGCTGAATGTTGTGAAATGCAGACTGACAGGAGGTCAAGCTTTAGAAGGAAAGCTCCCAGCACTGAGGGGAACTATGCTCAGGTCTTTAGTGGGGGAGGTGGAGGAGGCAGAATAGGAACCAGGGTTGATTTCTCAGTTCATGTGCATGTCATCTACCAGAAGCTTCACCCCAAACGAGATGCACTTTACAGGAATAAAGCAAGCATCCTTCTTTCTGCCTTCCAGGAGATTGCCTCAAAGATGATTCTCCCTATCTTCGATTACAGTGACATTGTTCAGAGTTCTACTTTTATAGCCACTGGATTTGACTGTCAACAGGAACTTCCTGTTTGGAAGTAGGAAGGGAAGGATCATAGAGAAACATTGGTTTTGTCAACCCTAAAGGAAAAAAGTAGCTCACTCTCCCCCCCAGCTGCTGGTGGTCTGACACTAAGCAAGGAAAAAGGAGGCTACTGAAGAATATAGGAAGTTACTGTCCCAGAACAGGAAGGGTGAGAATTGTAAGGAGAGGAGAAAGTAAGCATACAGAGAAACAGGAGAGGGGACACAAAATAAGACATGATAGGAGTGGTGCAGTGCAATGGCTGTGGGGGTGGCAGTGTTCCAGGAGACATTCTGGAGCCTGCGATGCTGCCCTATTTACAGGCACCTCTCTGGTCTGAGGGAGGAGGTTGCCCATCTCCAGGCTGACCTGGCTAGGATTCATGAAACCTCCGCCCTCACCCAGGGACCACCAGGGCCAATGCCACTACCTCAGAGGTTGCCAAGAAAGAGGAAAGGCTGGACCAGGGTGGGCTCAGGGAGGGAGAGGGTGGTGGAACAGAGTTGCATCCCTCCAGCTGTACCTCTCCATAATTCATTCGGCTTCTGGTGGATAGTGGTTCCTCTACGGAGGCACCTGCAGTGGAGACCAAGAAGGATGCTGGGAACCTTCACAAAGGAGACCCACAGGAGGGTGGCATGAGACCCACAGGGAAGGAAACAACCTGGTGGAGACTTAATCATTGGGGGGTAGAAATGGGGACGTAAGGGAGAGGGAAGGGCGCCTGCCTGGCACCACGGCTTGGAGGGACAGGAAGCGAATCCTCAGGATCGTGGGAGCAGCTGCACTAGGGAGGGAGCTGGATGTTATTGTCCACCTAGAGACAAATGACCTGGCTAGGAATGGGATCAGAGCAGTGCAAGAGGAGTTTGTAGAGTTGGGGAGGGGCCTTAGACAAGCAGCGCATACAGTAACCTTCTCGGAGGTGCTGCCTGTCTATGGCAAGGGTGATGCTAGGATACTCCTCACCAGGGAATTCAATGAATGGTTGAAAAACTGGAGTGGAGCTCACGGTTTTGGCTTCATTGGGGACTGGGGAGCCACCTGGAGGGATGCAGACCTATACTGGCACGATGGTCTGCATCTGTCCGGGGGGGATCAGGATCCTTGGTGAGAGGTTTAAATGCTTCATTGGCAAGCATTTAAAAACTAGCCAGGGAGGCACTGAAAGGGCAGAAGTCCAGCCTCCCCACAAACAACAGTAATTATTGAGGTAAACACCAAGGTAGAGAAGTCATTAGGGAGCAGGCCAGAAGTAAATGTAAAAAAAGGCAAAGGCAGTAAGGACAGGAATGGGGCTAAAAGGGGTAAGGTCATCAAAAAGTGGAGGGTGATGAGTACCAATGCCCGTAGTCTGTGTAACAAGCTCCCTGAACTAGTGGCCTTGATGGAAGAGGGTTGCCTGGATATTGTGGCAGTCACAGAAACATGGTACACAGAGAACCATGACTGGGATGTCAACATACTAGGATACACAATCTACAGGAGGGACAGGGAGGGTAAAAGAGGAGGAGGAGTATCTTTATGTAAAGGAAGGATCAAAGCAACAGAACTAAAGAGTAAACAGGGAGCAGATGAGACACTCTGGGTCACCCTGGAGACAGGAAATGGCACCACAATCTGCACAGGGGCTGTATACAGACCCCCATCCCAGGGGGGAATGGACAAGGAAATGATAGAAGGCTTCCTTAGAATGGCAGAAAAGGGAGATATTGTTGATGGGGACCTGAACATGCCAGATGTTAACTGGAGCACCTTTGCTGCAGCCACATCCAAGAGCAGGGTCATTCTGGATGTCCTACAGGGGACATGCCTCAGACAGCTAGTACTGGAACCCCCTCGGGAGGGAGCAGTCTTAGACCTGGTACTCTCAAATGGGGACAGAGAAAGAATCTCAGATTTAGAAGTGGGTAGCCATCTGGGAACAAGCGACCACCCAACAGTGTGGTTCACAATAAACACAGCCATACAATCAAGCCATACAAAAGCAAGAGTATTGGACTTTAGGAGGGCTGACTTTGGGAAATGAGAGAGTGCCTCAGAAAGCACTAGCAAACAGGCAAGAAGGAGGGTGGAGGAACAATGGAGAGTAATCAAACAGCCATCACAGAGGCAAAGCCTTTGTGTAAAGCAAATCAACAGAACACAACGAAGGAAAAAAACGCTATGGTTCTCAAAAGAGGTGGCAGGGAAGGTTAAGGAGAAAAGGATAGCATTCAGGAAATATAAGGAAACACAGAAGAAGAAGGACAGAGAACTTTATCAGTTAAAGCAGAAAGAGGCTGGGTAGGCAGTCAGAATAGCAAAGGCCCAAACCGAGGAAAGGATAGCCAACTCTGTTAAGAAGGAGGTTAAGACCTTTTATAGGTACATTAGGGAGTGAAGAAAGACCAAAGGAGGGATACTGAGGCTTAATAAAGGGGAGGGAATGTGGGTAGAGGGTGACAATGAAAAAGCAGGGATACTGAATGAATATTTCTGCTCAGTATTCACAAAGGAAGAGGAGGGGGAGGTACCTAAACCAAACAAGAGAAACACTCTGAAGATGAGGGTCGATACCAGTCCATTTACAGAAGAAAGGGTTCTGAAAGAACTAATATAATTGAAGATGGACAAAGCAATGGGGCCTGATGGGATTCACCCAAGAAATCTAAAAGAACTAAGGGTAGAACTAATGACACCGTTGACTACTCTCTTTAACAAAGCATGGGAGGATGGGGTGGTACCTGAGGACTGGAGGAGGGCAGATGTGGTTCCTCTTCACAAAAGTGGGACCAGGACAGAGGCAGGGAACTACAGACCAGTTAGTTTTACCTCAGTGGTAGGTAAAATGATGGAATCACTTCTGAAGGAAAGAATTGTTGAGTACCTAGAGGCCAGTGGGGCACAGGACCCAAGGCAGCATGGATTCACGATGGGAAGGTCGTGTCAGATGAATCTAATAGATTTCTTTGACTGGGTGACCAAAGTAGTAGACCAGGGAGGGGCTGTGGACATGGCTTACCTAGATTTTAGCAAGGCATTTGATACAGTCCCACACAAAAGATTAATACACAAGTTAGCCAGCCTTGGAGTGGGTCCCAAGGTGGTAGCCTGGATAAAAAATTGGCTAGACAACAGGACACAAAGGGTAGTAGTAAATGGAGTCCACAGTGAAGAAAGGAGGGTTACTAGCGGGGTACCACAGAGTTCAGTACTGGGACTGGTCCTTTTTAATGTCTTTATAAGTGACATTTCAGAGGAACTGGAAGGAAAAGTATGTCTCTTTGCAGATGACACAAAGATCTGCAACAGGGTTGATACACCAGATGGAGTGGAAAGGATGAGAGGGACTTGGCAACATTGGAGGAATGGTCAAATGTATGGCAGCTCAGATTCAATGCAAAGAAGTGCAAAGTAATGCACCTGGGAAACAAAACCCAGGGCAAGAGTACACAATGGGGGTGAGTACTGACAACAGTAAAATGGAAAGGAACCTGGGGTAATTATATCAGATGACCTAAAGGTGGGCAAGCAATGTGGGAGAAGGCAGTAAGGAAGGCTGGGGGATACTGGGATGCATAGGGAGGGCATCAATAGTAGAAAACAGGAAGTTGTTATCCCTCTGTACAGACAGTTGGTGAGACCCCATCTGGAGTACTGTGTGCAGTTCTGGAGACCCCATCTCCACAAAGACATAGACAGAGTGGAGGCTGTCCAGAGGAGGGCAACCAAAATGGTGCAGGGTCTGCACCAGAAGACATACGAAGAAAGACTAAAGGAGCTTAATATGTATACCCTTGAGGAAAGGAGGGAGAGAGGGGACATGATAGAAACTTTCAAGTACCTCAAGGGAATCAACAAAGTCCAAGAGGGTGGCATCTTTCAGAGAAAGAGATGTGCAAGAACAACGGGGCACAATTTGAAGATAGAGTGGGGACAGCTCAGAGGTAATCTAAGGAAGTATTTTTTCACAGAGAGGGTTGTGGATGCATGGAACAGCCTCCCTGAGGAGGTCGTGGAGTCAAGAACAGTGGGGGAATTCAAGAATGCATGGAACAGACATAAGGCAGTCCTAGTGGGGGGTAGGAGGAAGTAAGCTGTTGGTTAATTAGGATCTGCAGCTTATCTGTTAGGTAGGAAAAGGGTCAGACTAGGTGGGCCAAGTGGTCCTTATCTGCTGTCAAATTCTATGTTTCTATGTACTGCTCCCAAATCCACCCTAGCCAGATTGGAACCACTATTTTACTTCTTCTGCTTTGCCTTTGATTTCCCCCTGTGAAACACCTACCCTTTGGGCTGTACTAGCTTCTGGGATAGTTTGGTCTGATTTACTTCTCTGCTCCCGCCACCTGATTATACTAGGAAAATATCTCTGTGCTGCTCAGGGACTTGGAAGGTCAAACACAGTAATATTTATTTAGTTTTTGTTTACCGGGTAGGTGCACTAGCCATAGCAATGACTATTTTCAGGCACGACCCGGGAGGGTACAGTACAACAATACAGGGGAAACATTTTAATACAGGTACAGAAAAAGTTTTACAAATAGTTTTACAGAGCAGTTAGTGAATGTAATACCAGTGTAGAGAAAATATGAATAAAACAAGTCTATACTACAATATGCTTTAAGGAAGAAAAAAAACATGAACAGATGGACATTAGTGCTAATTAGGGAATGAATATAGTACAAGGGGAATGATACTAGAATGTGATAGAGGTAAGAGTCAAGAAGAGAGGGTTGGGAGTGAGAGTAAGGTGGGGCAGATTGGAAGGATAAGTGCTAAGCGTGCAGATGATCAGAATCAATAACCCCATGGAAAAGGAGGCTGGGAAATGAGAGGAGCTATGGAGGTTTGAAGCAGGAGCACTTGTTGGCAGAGTCAAGATAGTTTTGCAGCCCTTTTTTAAAAGATGCATGAGATGGTGAAAGGCGCAAAGCTAGTGGAAGGGAGTTCCAGTGTTTGGGAGTATTACAGGTGAAAGCACTAGCACCTTTAGTGGTTTTGTGTCAAGGAATGAAGACAAGGGCCTGGTCAGCAGACCTCAGCCCATAGCAAGGAGTCAGATTTTGGAAAGGTTCTGCAAGGGATGCAGGTATTTGTAGGCGAACAATGTTATCAATGACAGATCCATATGCCTGAAGCCTTAATTCATTAGGAGGAAGCCATCCTAGGTCTGAATAGAGGAGAGAGTGATGTTTCAGATGGTGTGAGGAGGACACATAGCGACATATATTGTTATATGTGATGTTCCATTTTCTAAGGATCGATTTGCATGCCGAGGCATAAGTTGCAGAACCATAGGTAAGGGATGGGACGAGTATGCCACGGGCTATGGCAAGCCTAGCTGAGGGAGTGAGCACATAGCTGATTCGGTAGGCTATTCCAAGTTTGGAGTTGACCAGTTTGCAGGTCTGATTGATGTGTAAGTCAATGTTTAGTGATGGATCAAGGGTGAGGCCCAGATATTTGAAAGAATTTACCACCCCAACTAGTGAGCCATTTAATGAGGTGACATTAAAGTTACGATGTGCATGTTTGAGTTTAACACTTGATCCAAAGAGCATAGCTTGGGTTTTGGACTCATTTAAAACAAGTTTGTGAGTAGATAGATGCCCCTGAATTAGATGAAAGTCAAGAGAGAGAAGATTGTTTATGTCTTCTATTCTTTTTGTGCTAGCGTACAGAACAATATCATCTGCATATAGCAAGGAGGTTGTCCTGCATAGGTCGGTGGAGATGTTATTTATGAAAAAAAAGAAAAGTAGGGGCCCAAGGATGGAGCCTTGTGGAACCCCAATGTTTATAGTGGTCTTGTCCGAGAGAGTGGCATCATATTTCACTGTTTGAGTCCTATCAGATAGGTAGTTTCCAAACCACCTTACAACGTAATTTGAGAAACCTAGTGATCCAAGGGTGGTGTGGAGGATGGTGTGATCGACAAGGTCAAATGCCTTGGTCATATCTATGCAAATTGCCCCGGTGAGTAGACGGGAGTCCATAGCCACTAGTGTGTCTGATGTGAATTTGAGAAGGGCAGTAGAGGTGCTATGGCCTTTGCGAAAACCGTGCTGGGCAGAGGAAAGTAGATTATGTTTCTGAAGGAAATCAATTGTCTGGGCAGCTACCAGCTTCTCAAGAATTTTATTTAGGACAGACAGTATTGCAATGGGCCTATAGTTTGAGGGATTTTTACGATCACCTTTTTTGAAGACAGGGGTAATCCTAGCTGTTTTCCATATCTCAGGGATGTAGCTCTGACACAGGGAGAGCGTGAAAATCTTGGCTAGGGGAGCAGCGATGAAAGGAGCTGCGATCTTAAGGAGCTTTGGTTCTAGATTGTCAGAGCCAGCTGCCGTGCATTCCTGGATATTGTTTAGTAGTTTAAGTACTTCACTTGTATTGACTGATTTGAAGAAGAAGTGAGGACCATTTGCATTTTGCCAGTTTGATACGACAGGTTGGGGAGGGAAAGAGGAGGTGTAATTAGTTAAGTCTGGGAATTTGTTGTTGAATAAGTTGGCAATGGTTCTGGGATTGTTACAGTGTACCCTATCAAGTGACATGTCATTAGGGGTGGATGCTAGATTGGAACCAAGGAAAGATTTAATATGGGTCCAGAATTTTTCAGGGTCACCATAGGAGTTTGTTAGTAAGTCCTTGCAGTAGGAGCTCTTGACTTTTTTGATGTCCTTTCTGCAGGCATTTCACAGGGTTCTGTAGGTAATAAAATAAAATCAGCAGTTAGCCCAGAGTTCTTATAGTGGAGCCAGCTTCTATCCTTTAGCTTGAGTTTAGCTAGCATAATAGCTAGCTAATATATGGTAGAGTACACTTTGGATGGCTGATCTTAAATGTAAATGTCTCACATTGTAAGCAGGCATATTGCATTCCCCTTCACAATAAGGCTGCTCAGCCACTGGTTCTATAAAAACAGATTCTTTACTACTAAATGCTACAGATATTACAAGCAGGACATGCACAGTAACCAAAAATATATACACATTTACAGGATAAGTAAATAATTCAGTTTAAACAGATAGATTACTAATAGAATAAGCTCACAACCTAGTCTTCCACTAGAATCTATATTTACCTGCCAGCTAACCTGAAAGAAAACATTCACAAAGCACGCTCTTTCCTCACCCAGATAAACTAGTTATAGAACAGGGCCCTCCATCCTCTGGGATCACTGACTGAGATAGACCCCAGGTCCTCTTCAAAGGTTATAGGAAGGCATATAGATCAAGTTAAGGTTCAACTCTTCTGTTTATGTCCTCAGGGCAGTAGACTGAGCCCTCTCTCTGGAGTGACAGCTCTCTTCAGAATTCCCCACCCACATGAGTGGTCTGTGTGTGTGTGTGTGTGATCACATTTGATAGGCCAAATTGCCTTTTTCTCACCTCGTGACATCCTCACTTACAGCTTTATTACTCTGTTTACATCCTAACCACTGACTACTACTTGACTATGGAAGCCCTGTTTGGGGCCCAATAAAAGAGGGAAGTTCTGATAGAATAGAAAAAATACAGAGACAGGCAAAAAAATGATTTATAACCTAAAGGGGCTATCTTATGATGACCGACTCCAGAAATTAAATCTGATGCCAGTTAAGACAATACCTACTACTGTGCTATGATATGATGCAGGACAATTACCTTCTAAATAAATTAGAATTGAATTTGCAGAAATGATAATATAGGCACAAGGGGCCACCCGCTACAATGAATCCCCCAAAATGCAATACAAATAAAAGGAAGGCTTTCTACACAAAGAGGGTGGTGAACCCTTGGAACAGACTACCACTCAAGGTCATAATCAGTACAGATAAATAACAATTTAAAAGAAAGCTAGAAAAATACATTTTAGATGGAAATATCCTATCCTATTATGGGTAATGTGGTCAGAGCACACATGGGCTTACCACCCTCTTAGCGCCGTACACCTTAGTATGCACCTTGGTAACCGATTGGATGTCGTGTTGTGAAAAATAGCACCCTCACATCTGGCAACTGTTTTTCCCTTGAGGTTTCCTGGGAAAGTTGCTGGGACATGTGACCTGCACTCCATTTTGTTTGACCCCCTGTCATTCCAAACAGAAAGACTTCTATGAAAATAAACAGAAGCAAAAATAATTGCAGTACTCAGAAAAAAAAGGAGATTGCTTTAGCATTGTCACATTCACATGCCCCTCTAGAACCCACCACTGTTCCCAGTACTCCTCCCTCTCCTTTCCCTTTCTTGATTCCTCACTCATTACAATACTTTCATTTCCAAACTCTGGCTTGGGTCCCTCTCCCTTTATCAGTGTAACCCCCTTCATGGGATTTACCTGACTGCTTTCCTGCCACCCTCCCGAGGTCCTGGACTGTGGCAGCTGATGCTGTCATCTCCATCCCACTTGACCACATTTGTGGCAGTGGGAAAACCAGTAGGCAGCCAGGACTGTCATCTTCAGTGCCTCCTGCACCCTTTCTAACTGCAGCTACAGTTTTTTTTTTTCTGTTCCAGTCCACTGATTTTGGCAGCGGAGACTGGAGGCTTTCTGGACACCACATCCTTGGCACCTCAAAGCCATAAAGTCTAGCTGCCAGCTCAAGTTGAAGCACATGCCACAGGGGCTCCTTCCCCATGCTCCCAGCTCCACTGTCCCTGCCAGCATGCTGACTGAGAACCTGCCACACCCACACACACTTCAGACTGATTGGATTACAGCCCAGGAAGGCTGTTGCAAACAGTCTGGGACCAGCACACTAAACAAGGCTGGACAAATAAATATCATGAAGAACTTTGGAGCACAAGGTTCCTTCAGCACATGGCCATGGCCATGTTGGCAACCATTGACCCCACCAACCAACCAATCAGAGGGCCAGGAAGCCCAGAGACAGAAGCAGAGGATTGTGGGGAGGATGATGCAATCAGATCCTCCTACATGCACTACGGGCTATGAAGGCCAGAGGGTAGGAGAGGGCAGAAGGAATGATGGACAGCTCTTCCTGTCCAGTGAGACACAGAATGGAGGGAAAGAAGTTTCTGGGCTTTCAAGGAGCTGGGGGCAGTCTGAGAGGGTCACTGAGGTGCGCAGACCTGCTGCTGGTGGGACAAAGAGAAAGGCCTAGCCAGGCCAACCATCCTTCGAGTCCTCATTAAGGTTCAATTGGTAAACTTCAAGACTGTGTCAGATGAGCATCTGAGAGAAGAAATTACTGAGAGTGTGAGTCTGTGGGCCATTGCTACATACCAAAGATGCTGAACTGTACCAAGCAGAGACAGAGACCTGCATCCTACCCAGCATGCTATAGAGCCAGGTAAGTGCCTGCTAGCCCTTTTCTAGTGGGGTGGATTAGGTAACAGGGAGCCACAGGGTGCCTGCCCTGAGTGCATGTGTACTCTTGATCCATAGTGAAGTCAGATCGTGGGACATGTGTACTCTCGATCCATAGGGAAGTCAGACTGTTGGGGTTACTCTTGGGGTCTGGGCTCCTTGGGAATCATGAAGCTGCTGTGTAGTGCTCCTGCAGCTGAGAGTTGAGCCAGGAGGGCTGTATCCTGCTGCTGTGTACTGTTCACCACCTCAACTGAACGTCTGCATCCGTGGGTCATGTGAGTGTTGGCATTGCTGGCTGGGGTCTTTGTATGTTTCCAACTTTAGATTACAATGTTTGGTTTCAGGCATTCTCTGTTTGAATTTCAAGTTCTTTAAATTGTGCTAGCACACCATGGCCTATTGGGGGTTAAATTGCAAGCCTGATAACTTTTATGAAGTGCACAACCAAAATAACCCAGGCAACATAGCTACCAGGCCTGCACTGGGATGCTAGTACAGTTCCTGGGTGCCCAGAGTCAGTTGGTAGTTGTGTCATACCTGACATTGTAGTATCACTACTGCTATTAGTTAAAGTGATTTTCTGAGTTCTGCCATAGCAAATGGAATTAGTAACCTGTAGAGTTGTGATTCAATCTCCTACCAGTCGAACTGCCAGAAAATGCTGTTTTCCATGAGAAAAATGCTTTTATTTCTGTGCTGTGCTTCATTTGCATAACCTACCCCTTTTTTTCTCAGTGCTGCAACCCCCAACTGTGACATCATGCAAGGAAAACACAGTTTCTAAGCACTGTTGTGAAACAGAGGAGACCTCTGTTGGTCAGTCTTGGTATGTCTGACATCTACACTAGCAAAACAGGAGCAGGGAGACAGAAAAATCAGCTATGGACTGTGCCCATAATGCCTTGCTACATATGTACCTACTCTGTACCCCTTTCCCCTCTACCCCAGGATGCATCTGAAAACTAGCTTGTCTGCTTAGTATGTCTTTCCTGGTGAAACCTTTACATTAATAAATAAATAAGTTTACATATCAGGTGCTGTACTGCAGTCACCAGTCACCACTACCACAATAAGGGACTGCACCTCTGAGTAATGAACATTTAAGTCAACTTTACAATTTATTCAGAATTCATTGTTGTTATATGTAAAACATCCCTTGTGTGATGTCATTCTGGGGGTGTGGCCACACACAAAATTTGGAGGGTGGGCAGAAACAAAATACTGATAAAACATAAAACAAGCTCTGGCAGAGCCACTATAACTGTGAATGCTTTAACTAGATAAGGGTGTTTCATGGGCTTAAACATAGACATTTATTTATTTAAAAAGTATCAGATTTACAAACCTTTGAGTCAGAGACTCATTTACAAAGGCACTTCGTTGAAATTAATACAAAGACAGCACAGTTAGCAAGTCCAAAAACAATGGCTCGGAGAGCAGACAGTTATAACAATCATTCACTGGAGAAACATGGGTAGCAGTAGATAAACAGATGACATACTTTAGACACACAGGCACCACATCAAGAAGACCAAAGCAGTTCAAACAATATACAATAGCTAAAGCAAATAGACATCAGGAGTCAAAGAGAAGCCCAGAGTGTTCACAAGAAGGCTGTTGTGTACATTGACTGAATCAAAGTATAGTACATTGAGAAAGGACATATTTAAGCAATAAGGCATGATAAGGTGTATGTTATCATGTAATAACATCACTCCTGGGGTGGGCTGAAGCATGAGGTGAAGCTGAGTATTTATTTGCACGTATTTATTTGATCCACTGGATCAGCAGTATTTCCACAAGCTGTGCCCAGTGCAGATTTTGCAGCATTGGTCCTGGTCTGGTGATCTGGGTTTTACCCATACCACACTGCATATGGTTTAGTGATATACTGTACAGATGGCTGCAGAGTCTAACCCATTGAAGGTTGAAGTTTTCAGAAAACTATTATGCTATAAATATCAAGACTCACTCCCTCTCTCAACCCCAGTCACAATTAATCCTCTACCAAAGCCATGCTTAAATACTGGTGCCTCTACATCCATGCCGCTAAGCTTTTAATGCCAACATGCTTCTTCTGCTGCTGTGAGTTAAACTCTTTATTTAAAAACATTTTGTTGAGAAATTTTTGTTTTAGTATATCCATGGTCAGGAAAAATGAATTTTTAAAAGAAACCAAAATCCACATTTATCAGTTCATTAAATCGCAATACAGCATGTTACGAATTTTTCAGATTCTATGTTGAAATTTGGATTTAGTATTTGCTGTATTGGTCCTTGCAAGAACAGATCCAGAAGCAAATGATTTGATACCTTTTAATGGACCAACATAGATGTAACAACAAGAACAAAGTGCTTTAGCTTTCGGACCAAACAGTCCTTCTTCAGAAGCCTAATGGTCGTTGTTTAGAAAAAACAATACTTTTAACAGCTAGATCATGCAGAAAAAAACAGAAAAAATCCCCACTGGTTTAAAATACTCATTTGAAAAATACAGATGATGATGTCAGAGAAGTTTAACAGTACCATATTACCTTCAGCCAGGAGGTTCCCATGGTCAAAGATGCTTGGTGCAAAACACATACAAAGAATCCTACTGCATATAAATTTAATTAACATAAGATAAGACTGCTAGAGCAGATGACTCTTAAATCAAGCTACGAGTGTCACAGTGTGTATAAGGATGTGATTACTGAAAAGCAACCCCCATCCAGATTAAAGACATACTAAGAATGTCTTAGGACTCTAAGAAGTTTCAATGCATGCATTATAGACAAGGAATTACCAGTAAAGTTGTCTTAAAAACATCTGTGCACACTGTATGATGTGTAAAACTTAGCTGGACCTATCACCCAGCTGTAATCTCCAGCTAGATATCATGCCCCATAATTTCAAAAACCTCTGGTATAGTGACAGGACTTTATAAATGATAATTTAAACATAAATTGACAGTATTCATGTCAAACAAAAAACTCTAGTCGAGAATCACTAAGGAATTAAGACAATGTAGCCTGATATGTACTGATGTCAACATACACTGAGAATTTAACAACTTGGTGTGCCAGAAGTGTCTAAGGAATTTGAAAGAGTGATACAAATGTAATTTCTCTCCTCCTCTTCACACAAACAATACACCCTACCCTACCTCACTTGCTTCTGGATCAGATTCTATGTGTAACCTACAGTAAGTCAAACAGAAATTATACACAAATGCCTACCTATCTGCAAGTCAAGCAAATGTGGTTATTATCATTCAGTTATAAACACCTATACTCATAGCCAGGATTTACATTGCTAGACTCTGGGTAAGTATGAAAAGTTTCCTAAACACTGGTACCTTATCCATCTGTGTTCTTCTTGGGGTAGGTGTGTATGTGTGTGTGTATGTGTTTAAACATGTAACTTTCTATAGTATGTTGTATAGTACTGTGAATCCTGGCTGCAGTGTTTTTGTTTCTCTGCTGTGGCAAAGCAAAACACTGTAACAAGACACTGGCCTGCTGTAGGGGCTACTAGACATCAAATCAAAGGGTACGCGGTGAAGACTAACTTGGAGAAGATGCAATAAAACAAACTTGAATGACAGCTCCCAGATGTCATAAAACACCCAGGGAAGATTAGAAAAACTCCTCTAACAGCCTAGGCAGAAACAAAACACTGGACTGAAGTGAGAACTCAAAACTGGTAGTAATACATATATTCCTGATTTTAACATGCAGTTTTCCTTTAAGAAGATTCAGTAGAATATAAACAGTAGCCTAGAACTGCCTGCCTGAGAATGAAGTTGGTATGTTATTTGGAAAAAGGGAAGGCTATGTCTCTTGTTATGCAATATCCTGTAAAGTATCACACTAACTGCTCTTAGAATGGTGCTGTCAAATGCTGTGAGGTGCCACGGGGAACTTGTTATGCAGGAAGTTCCAAGAAGTGTTTAACCCATTCTACTTCTAATAGCTTTCTCAAACTTAAAAAGAAAAATACACTTCATCACAGACTGTGTTTACAAAGTACTGTGCCCATGATTAAAATAATTTGAACCCCATCCCCCCAAAAATATGCCCTCACATGAACACATGAACGTGCATGATTTATCTGTAAAGACAATTAAAAAATATATTTCTAAATGCATTAATAACACCAATGCTTTCAAGGTTATCTGTAAAGACAATTAAAAAAATGTATTCCTAAACGCATTAGTAACACCAGTGCTAGATTTTGAAACTACTAAAATAACAAACTACAGTATATATATATAATATAGTAAACAAATATTGTTAATCCCAAAAGCTGAACTTTGTTTTGTTCAAGAAATACCTGAAAGCTGTCTATTTTCCTTACTTTTTAGACACTTCTTAGGCTTTCCTTTTGAGACACCAGGTGACTCTGATAATTGTTTGTTCCAAGGGTTTTTAAGTCAGTCACAGACATCTGTTCCTTGGTCCACACCCCAAACATGTGAGTGTTCTTTCAGGATGATAGATCCACCTCATGCCCTTTCCACATGAATAAAAAAAAAGGTGGGATGGACTTTTTGGAGCTTCTTGGGTGGAGGTGGGGTGGACCTTACTTCCCCCCAAAAAAACAATGCTGCCTCCCACTACTCAGGTTCCAGTTCTTGTACCACCCATTTAAGAAAGAAAATAGTACCCTGCAACCATTGACTAACATGAAAGCATATTTATTTGAGGGTGGGAAACATTTCTTGGAGGAGGGTAAGCGGAGGAGACTATTTACACCTTCAGTCAGTTCCACGGACAGAAAACATGACATCACTCCTTTTGCACATGCAATACTCCGGTAGGCTCTGCCCATAGTCATAAAAAATGACTATGACAGTTTTTTTTACAAAACAAATTGCTGGGGGCCTAATGAGCACTGCTGTGTGAAGACGTGTCATCCCTAACTCCACTCCACGAAAGATAAAATAAGTGTAAAAATGTAGCATTTACCATAGAAATATATGCAGAAAGCACAAAGAACTGTACCCAAAGTGAACATGGATGAATATTTGTCCCACAATGCTGGGAAATTGTCATGCACCAGAGGCAAAAGCATCAAGAAACAGCCACAAGGAACTCTGGTGGAGAACATGGGCCCGATATCGCTGTCAGCAGCCAAAATGAGCACTGTAAGCCGTGAAGAGTCTGGCCAGGTCCTGGAAGCTCTTGAACTGCGGCTAGGAAAATGGAAAAAAAAGTTTAAAAGTAAGTTACAAGAGGTCCTGGATCTCCAGGGCATGCAAACGGCCTGACTAGCAGAGGTGTAAGATCGGATATCAACGCTAGAGGACACGGTCAGTCTGATGGGGAAACAGCTGACCTCCTTGAAGCAAGAGTTGGAGGAATTCAAGGAAATGTTTGATTACCAGGAGAATTATTACTGTAGGCTAAACTTGAGACTCAGGGGCCTCCCTGAAGGGAATGAGAGAAAGAGTGTGATGGACTTCTGTGCAGCAAAACTCCCGGAATTGCTGGGCATGACCCTTAAAAATGATCAGATCAAACTTGAAATGGCACACTGCACCATGATACCAAGACCTGCAGCAGATCAACCCCCATGGCAGATCATAATGCGCTTCCATAATTTTCAGGACCGGGAAGCGGTGTTAGCAGCTTACCGGGCTAGTGGGGCACTGAAGTTTGGGAGGGGGTGCAGCTGTTTCTGAGTCAAGATTACTCCCTGCAACTGCAAACCAGAAGGTGCCAATTCAATGCTGTAATGGCGCAGCTCAGGGAACTTAAAGTAGAGGACTTTATAGTTTACTCTGCAATGCTTAAGATTAAAAATGTGGGGGAGACATACTCCTTTAGGGAAGTGGACAAGGCAACAACTTTTGTGCAGGAATTGAAGCGCAAATTAGGATGACCAACTGGATGGTGACTCTACACTAAACTGCAGTTCTTTGATGGTTTTTTTTCTTGATTTTGGACTGGAGGTGTGGCCTGTGGGGTGGGACTGGTACTCCGTGGAATATGAGGCTACAAGCTGGATCTCTCAGAACCCTTTGACTTTAAAGTGAGACTATGGTGCAAGCTGATGCAAGCTGCATGGTTGAAACTGAACTAAAGGACATAAAATCAGACTAACACGGATTGTGAGATTGACCTGAGGTATAGATGTACGAGAGCAGGAGTGCACCATACCCTACCCAGAACGGTGGAAGGGCCTTGTGGCTTGGAACTATTAGTGGTGTTCCCAGGGCTCCAGGTAGGTGGGAGGGGGTGATGTGTGTGTTTTGGTTGCACCGCTCCACACCCACCCCCTGAGGGACTATATGGCATAATAGTGAGGGGGGGGTAAAAGAGGCAAAGAGATTAAAATAGAGTACAAGAAAGAAGAGGAAATAAGAGAGAATGAAGGGAAGGAGGAGGGCTCCACTACTACTGTGGGCTCCTACTCTGGGAGGGAGGCTTGAAGGGGAGTGGAATGATGGGGAATTCCTCGTGGCTTTTCCTGCATTACGTTGATTAATTAAAGAATGTTAAATATTAATGTTATCCATGGGGTAAACATGCTATGTTGAAGATGTAAACTGGAATGGGGGGGTACGATTGGGGTAGACATAAACCACCAGGCGGAATTGTCTGACCACGCACCAATGAGGGCGCTGGGTGGTATAAGGCGGGGAGGGGAGGGGGACAAAAGGGTTTGTATTATAGTTGAACTGTCATCTGTTTTTGATGTTTGCTATGTTTTTTACTCACTGTGCACCATACAAGGGAATAATCATGATCACTTGAATGCTTACGCTGGGGGCAACATAAGATGAAAGAGGGTGGATAATGTGGGGGAAAGGAAGGTGCACCTAAAGGATGTTATAGCTAAGCTTAAAGACATAACGGTGGTCTCCTGGAATATCAGGGGGTTTGCCACGCCAGTCAAAAGAACCAGTTTAATGACTGCATTGAAAAGACAGGGGGCGCAAGTGGCCCTGTTGCAAGAGATGCACCTAACAGATATGAAACATGCCAAACTTGTGGGGGGGGTGGGTAGGGAATGCTATGCTGCCTCCTACTCCTCGCATAAATGGGGGTCACCATCTTAGGGCATAAAAACCGTGCTGGGTAAGTTAGTTTTTCTGTTACTTTCTATTTCTTTTAGAAACTTGATCCAGGAAGCTCTGTGCAGTCACTGTCAAGGATGGAGAAGTACTGGAAAAAATAATACACCTTACGGTTACAGTTACTTATTTCTTTTTATAAAAAACAATAAAAAACTGTAACAGATGACATTTATTTGAACGTAATAGGTTAGTTACTTTCAAATAAATGTTATCAGTTACAGTTTACGTATTACTTTTGTATAAAAAGACATAAGTAATTGTAACTGTAAGGTGTGTTACTTTTTCCAGTACTTCTCCATCCTTGCCAGTGACTACACAGAGCTTTCTGGAACAAGTTTCCAAAAGTAATAGAAAGTAATAGAAAAAGTAACTTACCCAACACTGCATAAAAACCTCCCTTTCAAGGCTCACAGAGTGGTGAAAGACCCAGGGGAGGGGCGATATGTGTTCGTAACAGGGAAATGTATGGAGAGAATGTCACATTTGGATCTATTTATGCGCTGGCAGTCTTTGACACATAGTTCTATCAGGGAGTGCTGGACCTGCTGGTCAAGGAACAATTCCAGGCTCTCATCCTGGGAGGAGATGGGCCAACCCCATGGAAGTTCCCCTGCTACCTGTTGAGTAACAAGAACTTTAAGGAGTACTTAGTGGAGTAGTGGAAATATTATATGGCGGACAAGTGGAACACAACCCTGCCCAGGCATGTTATATGGGATGCAGGGAATGCCTATATGAGGGGATTTATGATCAGCTACGTGGCCAAATACAAAAAACAACAACAGGAAAAGAGACTGTCATTAGAGAGTAGATTGAAGGACCTAGAATGGAGGGTAGCGGAAGAAAGGGTGGAGGACTAGGGGCCCCTCCTAGAAACAACCAGGGGAGCTTTAAATGCCATTCTTATGCAGGAGGCCAGGAAGCCGTGGTTGGTTGTCAAGAAACACACGTTTGAATGGAGAAACAAGCCAGGTCCCTTGATGGTAAAACCGATGAAGGAGGGAAGAAGGCAGATGGTGATAACAAGCATTGAAGAAGAGGATGGGAGGATGGCGGGATAAAAAATGGATTCAAGAAAGGTTCCACCAGTTTTACCAGCAGCTGTATCAAGGGGAATGTGGCGGGACCCTAGAAAAAGCTAGAGATTTCCTGGGCCAGCTTAAACTGCCTAGAGCTACACAGAGGCAGAGGGATGACCTGGAAGCTCCTGTGTCTCCAGAAGAGGTGAGGAAAGTGGTACGGGGACTCTGCATGGGTAAGGCCAGTGGACCAGATGGGTTCCTGGTTGAATATTATAGACACATGATGGCATATATTAGTGGCCCCCTGAGTGAGGTATTAGAGGACAGGCAGGAAGAGGGAAGGAGGTTACCGGCAACCTTTTTTGATGCAGTGATCTGTCTTATCCCAAAGCCAGGCAAAGATCTGGAGGTATGTGTGTCATTCCAGCCCATATCACTCTTGAACTGTGACCTGAAGATCTTAGCGAAAGTTATGGTGAATAGACTGGAACAAATGCTGCCGGGCCTTGTCCACTCAGACCAGATTTATTACGGGGCAGTTCTCCTACCATAATGTTTGCAGGTTGCTAAATGTGGTGTTGGGGGGGGGGGGCGGCCAAAGGGAGACACATGTGAACTTTCTATAGATGTCGAGAAGGCATTTGATCATATTGAATAGGAACATTTGTTTGAGGTCCTAACCCGGTTTGGTCTGGGTGACAAGTTTGTGGGAATAGTTAGAGCAATGTATAGTTCCCCCATGGCACAGGTATTGATTAATGGGACCCTATCTGAACTGTTCCCTTTATTTCGGGGAACCAGGCAGGGGTGCCCCCTTACCCCTCTACTCTTTGCCTTGAACTGGAACCATTGGCACTGGCCATCATTCAGAATCAGGAAATTGTAGGGGTAAGGGGTGTGTCAGGATGAATGCACAAGGTTACACTATATGCAGATGATATGCCTCTGTTTATTAGGGAACCACAGAAATTGATGCCCTCTTTGCTGTGGACCATAGCTACCTTTGCAAGTTTCTCAGGGTACAAAATAAACTTAGGAAAGTCAGAAATTATGACTGAGCAAGGAGAGGGAGGGACAAGGGGGCTGGGGGCTCTTGTGGTTTGAGGGAAGTAACTAAATAATTTACATACATTGGAGTACAGGTGGGTAAAAATCTGAGTTCAGTATATGAGCTGAATTACACCCCGCAGCTCAGGATGGTAGAGGTGGACCTGCATAGGTGGTATACTCTGCCTATCTCCTGGCTGGGCAGGATTAACTTAATCAAAATGAATATTCTCCCATGAATTCTATACATAATGCAGATGGTGCATGTGGGATGGTCTAGGGGAGACATTAAGAAGCTAAAGGCAGTCTTTTCTGCCTTTATATGGCAGGGTAAGAGGCCCAGAGTGTGTCTGCAACATCTTAAGGCAGGCGGCAGGGGCGCTGGGCTTCCCTGACCTAAGAAACTATTATTTAGCAATCCAGCATCGTTATACACAAAACTGGATAACCTGCGCAAAGGAGGCAAGCCGGGGTGACTTAGAGGAGGAAGGATGCCCTGGAAGGTTGTCAGCATACTTAACCAAGAGAGGGCGGAAGGCATACATGAATACAGGAAAGGCTAATCCTATGGTGGTGACAGTGCTTGAAAGTTGGATGCAGATCATGCAGACCGAGGGATGGGAGAGCAGTATATGCTTCTGCTCCCGGTGGCTAACAACCCATCATTCTTGCCGGGACTCGAGGATCCTGGATTCAGGGAATGGGAGCGAAAGGGTATTAGAAATATAAGAGATCTTTTTTCGGTGGGGGGGGGGCATTTGAGGCCTTATAGAGAACTTTGGGGCTGGATGGCACACACCTCTTTAGGTATCTGCAGGTTAGGGCCTATACCCAGAAGCTAGAAAGAGCTAGCATGAGTAATGCACTACTAGAGCAAGTAGAACATCTGATACACAACGCCAGAAGGGACCAAAGGGGTCTTATTTGCAAGGCAGCGCAGCTGGGCAGACAATTCTTTCTAGATCTCACAGGGAAGACCAAGGCATTGTGGGAGCAGGATATGGGTATACAGATGGGGAAGGCAATTGGAAGATACTGTTGAAGTTACACATGGAAAGAATCTTGGTATGCAACAGATTGAAAGAGTCTCTTCAAATTCATACATCGATTGTATTACCCTCCTCAGAGTGTGCACAAATTCCACCCAGTGGTATCCCCAATGTGTGGGTGACGTGGAATTGAGGTGAGAACGTATCACCACTGTTTCTGGTCTTGCTCAGTGCAACAGCTATTCTGGAGAGGAGTCCTGGAAGAGGTAGAGAAAATGATGAGAAGGCCATTAACAGTGGCCCCAATTGTGGGGTTATTTGGAGTTGAAGTGGATGGAGGGGGAGAACGGGTGCTTCTGTCCAGATTGGAGAGAGTGTTATTGGTGCTAGCCCAGCATTGTATCCAGAACACCTGGGTATCAAGTGCTGCTCCAACAATAGGACAGTGGAGGGCACTGGCCATACAGATGTTGGCACTGGAGCAATTATCACTCAAGACAAGGGGCAGGGGGGAGGGCTTCTTCAAACCTGGAGTCCATTTTTGGCAACACTATCACTGGTGGAGGTGCAGGTACTGCACAAAGGGTTGGATAAAGTAAAGGCCATATGGTAGTTTAGAAATCTTGGTTGATGAAGGAAGAGGATGAGGAACACCTAGCACCATTGCAAACTAAGTCAATTAATCAAGTGAGGAATGCTATATGAAATTTGAGATTTACTGTGCACGAGTAGTTGTATTAGAGATTGTATTAGAGATTGATTTAGAGATGTCATATTTTTTGTTGTTGTTGTTGTTGTTAATATTAGTATGTTTATTAATGTGTTTGTTTAATTACTGGATAACACTACAAGTTTTAAAGATGGGATGAACCTGGTTATAAGGTCTATAAGAAGTAAACGGAAGCGACTGTCGCAGGAGTTAAGTAACAGTGTTAAGATGAAGTATGTAATGTTTGTCATGAAAAAAGAAAATGTTTTTATAAAAATATTATAAAAAAAAACAAAAACAAATTAAAGCTTCAACATCTGAAGCATGGGTGGCAATGGCATACTATGTGAAAAGGTATCTTCAAAATCTCAGAAAATCATTTTAAAGAGTTCACTGCACCCTGTATGGAATGATTCATTTTTTGTGCCCCTTGTTTGGGTGGGTGCTTCTTCAAACAGTGTGGGATCTGAGATGGTGGTAGGGATCCATAGTACAGTGGCTGTTAAGGTGCATTGCTATAGGGTGGGAGTGCTCAAGGTGGTTTGTTTAACCCTTTCTTTTATTCCAGCTGCCAGGCCTGTGTTCCTAAATAAAACCACTGTTAATTGGTTGAATTTTACTTCTGTGTGGTGACTTCCAGAGATGAGCCTGCACCGGTGAGTGGGGTTTCTCTGGAGCTCTGTTCCTCAACCTTCTAAAACAGCTAACCCTACTATCTATATTGACTTATTAGAGCTTCTTGGAACTTTTCTGGGGATTTATTCACATTATAGCGAGTTTTGTTACTTCAGACTTAAAAGATGATGGATTATGAGATGAAAATGCCTGTGGGCATATGTCACCTCCTACCCCAGACAGAGCTGCTAATTCTAAACGTTCTAAACAAGCATCAGCTAAAACTACAGTGCCTTCCTCGAATGCTAACCAACGGAGGATAAATTCTTTCAGGAGCGCTGTAGAAAAAATAAATATGCGACTCACCGATTCAGAAGTTAGAATATCTTTGATCGAATATTGGAAAAATAGAGTAAATCCTGAATTCCCTGTCATCTGACACAAGATTGCCACATTTGAAACAAAGCTGGAAGACCTAGAGGGTAGGTCATATAGAAATAATATCGTAGTATATGGTCTTCTAGAAAATTCTGAGGGTTCGGACCCTTTTCATTTTGCGCGAGTTCTTTGCAAATACCTGGCTGGGAAGTCCCCTAATGGTGTATCTTACATCATTGAAAAAGCCCATAGAGCACTTAGACCCACACCTCCTAAAGGAGATCCTCCCCGTTCCTTCACCATCCATTTTTGTAATTATTTGGAGAGAGCCCACATTTTGAAAAAAATTAGAGAAGCAAAAGATCTCCTTTGGGACGGGAAAAAGGTCAGCATATCCCAAGATTTTCCACAAGAAGTGAGACAGTGACAAATACATTTTCCCCCAATTGTGAGCAAATTAATCATTGCCGGGGTAAAATTTAGGATGGTATACCCAGCTAAACTCAATGAGCCAGATATTCAAAACTTTGCCCCAGGGCTAAATTAGCACTGCCCAGTGTGCTAAATTAGCCCGGAACCAATGGCCCACTAGGTTCAAAAGGGATAACCCCAGTGCTAAACCTGCTGAATATAGCATTCTAAGGAAGCCGGGCAAACTGGGCTGGGAGTGCAGTGCAAAAATAGCCCAGGAATAAGACAGCTCTGAATATAGCAACCAGGAAGTGCAAACCACAACAGCATCCCAGTTCACAGCGACGTGAAGGAAGGTAAAGGTGAACTATTTGGCCAATGTGTGTGCTAACAAAGGAGTGGAGTCAGTAAAGCTGCAAGCATCAGCACATGTGAAATTACACTGTGCAGAAATGTACAATGTTTCTGAAATGTTTGCATGATGCAAACATATTTGCGCAGATTAAGCGTGGAGCTAAGCCGTTTGCCTGCTGCAATCACTTTTGCCCAGGGCAAAACTTCGCTATATTCAAAAATGACATGCAAATGAGCCTGCTTTGGTAGTCTGTGGGCAAACATCCAGATTAGCATCTCATTGTGACCTGATTTGCACACAGTTTGCCCAGCACTATTGCAGGGTCCCACAGCTCCACCTGTTGGTCAGTCTGGAAGTACAGGGGCTGGCTGGATCTGCCTACAGCTCCACCTGTAGGTCAGCCTGGCAGTGCATGGTGGTAGCTGCAGGTTACATTTGCATAGTACAGCATAGAATATTGTGTCCCAAGGGACTACACAGCACAGGCACAGGTGGTGGTGCTGCATGCAACTGTCAAACTGTAGTTTGTGGTACAGTGCACAGCAGACACTACAGTAGCAAGGGGGCCAGTAGTGTGAGGGACACAGCAATGCCTATGGTGTGTAGGGCAGTGATGACCACTGCACTGTACACAGTGACTTGCCCAACTTGCAGGTGTTTACTGACAGTGGACATTACTGGTATGCTGTTGAATGACCCACAGACACTGCACCACTGGCATGGGATGCTCACAGTGACATACATGGCTGGCTGTGTGTACCGCGGTGTCTGTATAGATGTGCGGTATGTGGCTGAGGGGGGCACATACCATCAGACAGGCACACTGGTGTTGGGGTATTCCTAACACTGGCCCATTTGTACTGCGTGGCATGTCCCAGCCTTGTGGCCACACCAAGTTTGTGGTGCAGCCTGGCAACTTGTACACCCTCCCCTCAATACCCACAGTGCTGCATGTGTGTGCTGGCGTCTGTTGGTGTCCACCGAAGGGTGGTCTGGTGGTGTGTGCTGTATAGCCGCACTGCCATGGTGTCCACTGGGAGCTGGGTCACCACTTACTGCTTGGCATGGCTGGGACTGGTGGCAGATGATGGCATCATAGGGATGCCATCTGTGAGCAGCATGTTTCCTCTCTGTCTGGTTTATTTCTATGTGTTACACTTACTGGTTAGGGTCACGCAAAAGTCTTGCAAAGCCACAGGGTTGTGCAAAGCTGGTTTGCCCAGAGTTAAGACTACCCTTTCCTGGGCGGTAATTTGCACCATGCAAAGTGTTGCACTAAGTCACGCAAAAACACTTTGCTCGGCGCTATTCGCTGAATATATCATTGTGCCTGTATTCATGTACGTGTTCCGCTCAGTTTGCCCCTTGCATACATCATAATTTTGCCTGGTGCTAATGCAGTTTGCATGTGCTATTTGACCTTTGGAATATTACAGACTCATGCTAACCCGGCACTAACCCTTGTAAATGGTTTGTGCCCAGCTCAAAGTTTTGAATATCTGGCCCAATATCTTTAAAGATGGTAAATCTTATCCCTTTGAATCTCCAGGACAGACTGCCTCACAGCTGATGAAACTGTTCCCTGATCTTTTCAAATCGGGGTGACTCTATATGAAGAGCGCAGGATTTCACTGCAATATGATTTTCACAATAAAAATATTAAAGGGTTTTGCTGTCTATTGTTGGACTCAAGTTACACTATAACCATTTGGTATGTTCTTTGGGGTTCAATAAGTTTGAAGTGATTATGCTGTTGATGCTCAATCTGTGAATTGGGAGATCCGATTCGCCTTTTGCTTCTGTTTGTGCATAGTTATAAACGAGAGACACAGGACAGATGTGGACTGATCTATTGTGAAAAGGCTGATGGACATGTAAGATTTTCTTCCCGTTTAGCTCTACAGGATGTTATTTCATCACCTGGGGATTTCACTGCCTGGCTCAATATCCTTTCAGAAAGCATTATTTGATATGGGACTATTTAAGCTATTATGGCAATTTAGTTTGATTTTTTTCATACTTATTTACTAATCACCATTAGAATATGCTTTCTGTGGGATCTATGCACTTTGGTACTCTGAGTTAAGATATAGAAGGGGAGATGGATTAGGGAGTGGAAATAGGATATAGTTAAGTTTTTAATTTATTTGTGAACATTTCATCTAGTGGAGTATATTTCTGAAAATTGATTTATTTTCAAATGCTGACTTTATTTTGAAAATTCATTTGATTGAATAATATGTTATACCAGGGTAGGGTCTAAAACTGTACTGCCTTATTTTGCTATCTCCCCCATACTTTTCTGGACTTGTTAGACCCACTTTGGGTATTTGCTTTGCTATTTTTTCTTAGGGGTGTTTTTGGGACAGGACCCAGGTGGTATACCATCACCGCAATGACTCAGAAACTGTGAAGACCATCACAGTGACAGGAATCAGGCAAAACCCACACGTCGCTGTGATGGACTATGCAGTGACTGAGACTGTCTCGCTGGGTGCCCCCCCCAGTCCAACTCAGACTTGGAGATGGAATTCTAGAGACTGGGGTGTGTGGGGGTGGAGCCCCCCACATGGGGAGGTTCAGGGGCACAGCTCCCCAATTGAATGCACCGACATCCTGAGGCTACAATGCCGACAGTCGGCATGGTAGCTGTCGCTGTAGGGGATATCAGTGCTAGCGCTGTCAATGTGCCACGGTACAACCATCTCAGGCACTATGATGCAGCTTTGAAAATAATGAAATGTGCCTGCCCTCCTTTTCTCAGACAGGAATAGGAGGTGATGATTTAAGAAACCTAAAGGGGGGATTGGTGCACTTCCGTATCGGTGTGGTAGATGGTCATTGTGAAAACCTAAGGTGCAAGAATCCTTCCTTTTCCCCAGTAACCCTTTTTCTTTATAAGTTTTTCAGAAGGAAACATATTGACTGTGTTTAATAAAGGGAGACAATCCTGTGGTCGACTACGTTTGGTGGTGGTGGGGGGACCCAGAATTTTTCTCACACATGTAGCCCCCCTGTTACCTGGGGTTACTAGAATCCCAGTAAGACCTAGTGGTAGGCAGGGAAGGCAGCTTCTGAAACTCCAGTTAAATGGATTTCACACTGTCTCACTCTGTTCTGAGGGATGACATCACCATAGAACTATCGCAGCTGCATGAGCCACATTGGAATCTGCAGTTGGGAGTTAGGCTAGAATGTTGGGAGTTTTTGAACAGTGAGCAGCAGTTGTGTGTGAGCAGTCTTGAAGGGAGGATCACAGCAGTCTGTGCATAGGCTCTTGGAGCCTAAAGCTCTGATATAGAGCTACCTTTAGGGAAAGGTGCATGTTTCCGCCAAAAAAGGAACACAGTAAGCTGTTCTTGAAGTGGTGGAGACCGCTGTTTCTGGTCTCTGTGCCCCATCCCTGAGGGGATGGGGTAAAAGGTTTGCCTGTTATTCCAGGGGCACCTGCCTTATTTCCCTAAGTTGTGCTGCGGCACCAGAAGCTGTGAAGAATCACCTGTGGGGCATCTGCAACCAAAGGGTGAGTTCTGCTCTTACATGGGGCCTATGTTTCACCTGAACTGTTGTGAAGTGGGGACTGGACTGCTTAATCAGTGGGAGGCCTAGAGGAATAGGCTAAGCCAAAGTAAAAGTATATTCAAGTCCAGCACAAGGGGAAAGCCAAGACATGTAGAGGAAATGTGCTATGCATTTACCCTTTAATCTACACTGCCAAGCTTTTCAGAAAGAGATGTTTAAGTATGTTCGAGTCCAGCACAAGGGGAAAGTCAAGACATGTACAGGAAATGTACTATGCATTTACCCTTCAATCTACATTGCCAAGGTTTTCAAAAAGAGTTGTTTAATGTCCAGAGAAATGGCAAGGTATGGATTGTGGAAGCTAGAGGTGGGAAACCCCCCATCTTTAGTAACCAGGTTCACCTCTACGGATTTGCTCTGTGGCCCTTTTACTTTGCCTCAGGCACTTGGCCAGTGCTGAGGGAAGTACCCAGATGTGGGACTGAAAGGAAATTTCCCTTAAGGAGTTGAAGGCTCTAAGGTGGTTTAGGGAGCCACCAGGAAAATGTGTCCACGTCATATGGGCAGGGTTTGAGTGGCCGGCAGGGGAGCCGGGCCAGGGAAAACCCAATTAGTGTACAAGTCGGGCTGTGTACCCAGAGCAGCGTGCAAGTCCGGGCTGTGTGCCTGCTGGGTCCAGAGCCTGAGGGCTGAAGTGTTGAGGAAGTGTTCTGTTTCTCTTATCTGCATTAACAGGAATGTAGCCCCGTGGGGGTCTGTCTATGCATTGTTTGTTCAGTTTGGATGTGAATAAAAGCCACACTTTAGAATCCCATTCCTGGTATTGGACATTACAGTTATTGCTTCCTGTGTTTGGATTTACTTGGGTGCCCCTGTGCAGAGTAGCCAAACCTAAGCCCCTGTGCCGAGTAACCTAGTCCTCCCCGAACCCAGTCCCCACCTGGTACTGCTGTCAGCTTCAACAACATACCACTTGTCGTTTGCAAAAAGGCAGGGGTGTAGGGGTTACACACATTTACTCGCCTAGTAAACAGCTATATCCCATTAAATAGGGATGGCTCTCATAGCCTTATTCCTTGGTCTGGGTTTATAAACTTCACTTTTGCTGGAATCTCCATTAAATAGGGGATAAACCCAGCACTAGACTTTAATGAATAGTTACAACCAACTTCTACTCTTGCTGTTTATCAGATAATCTCCCTCCTCCACATAGAGACACTCTAGCTATTCTTTTGGTTTGAGACCTCAAATTAACCAGGCTTTGAAACCTTATGTTATTTATGGGAGCAGAGGCAGTTTTGATCCTGTGATACAGGTTCAATACTGAGAGTCTCCACATTTACAATTCCCCATTAAATAGGGGTTATATGGTGCACTTTATTCCTCTTGTTGATTTATTTTAAGAAACAAGGAGTGTGAAAGGAGATTGCAGATTAAAGAGGGATCGCTCATTTTACATGGGGAAAGTTCTAAGGCTTTGAAATCCCAGATTATATACTCTGAGCTTGATGCTGTGAATTTCTCCTTTTACGTATCTCCCGCTAAACAGGGATCTCATTCTACACTCAGTTTTCTGTCCTTTTTCCCTCTTTATTTTGCATGGGTTTCAGAGTGCAATAAGAATCTTCAACTAAACAAGAGGTTTCTCCACCCTCCCAAAGGGGTAAACTTTAAAGCTTAGATACCCTTTTTTTTTTTCCAACTCTGTTTCTACTCCACTGTACCCAGGGGAACTCTCTCCACCAACCTCGGGGCTCCAGGTCTCTGCCTCCCACCTGAGATCACTTAGCTCCCCTCTCTCATGCAGCTCGACACAACCTCTGGATCTGAGCCCCCCAGAGAAAGGGCTGCCCTACCAGCCGAGGGCACTCTATCTACAGTATAGAGTGTCAGGACTGCATGAGTTGTCTGTGGAGAGGAGGATGGGTCTGGCACCTGGAGTCTGGACCTTGGAGGCCAAGGTGCCATCTCCTATCTCCTATCTCCAGGAGTGGGGATTTTCTACTTTTTCCATTCCTGCCCCTCGGAGTGCAGCTGAGCAAGGCAACATTGAGCTACCACTCCGCCCCCTGCTGATGCATCACTGCATTATGTATCCCCCGGCCACCACCAGAGACCGTTCATGCATGACAGCTCCCCGTAACCCTCCCCAGGAAAAGAGAGCCATCCTCTGGATGCTCGATCTCTTCCCTTCCCTGCCAACCCCTGACAACCCAGGCTCATTCCTGAACCCAGGTTGCCAGCGCCTCAACCCTCAGTGCCACTGGGCTGGCCCAAAGCTTAGATACCCTTTACAGTTTACTTTTTCTTTGTCTCAAATCATATGAGATTTTATAAAGGCAGAGGAACTTTGGATTTTGTGACAAGGGTGATCAGATTTATTATACATTCTCATTAAATAGGGAATAAATCAGACACCCTGTGGCAGTAGAATCTGAAAACAGTGAGTCTAGTTGGATAGATATTGACATAGATTCACTATGTATTTGGGCTTATATGACTTAGACCAAGGTATACAATCAAAAGCCTTTAAAAGAATTAAGACTTAAATTGTATGAGTGGTTCCTGATTCTCTTTCCTCTCTTGGGTTTCTCCCTCTCTTTTTTTAATTTTTTTTAATACCTCTCCCCAATTTTACCACACACCCCATACCTCACACTAGGCAAACTCTGCTAAGGTATACATGTTACCTGTCTGTCAAGGGAAACCAAATTACTAAAATTAATAAGATTACTTATCTAAGGACACTTATTGCAGTTTAATGTTTACTACTGAAATACTGATTTAACTTATTTAGCTTAGGCTAGGGATAGTTAATAGATTTATATTTTACTTACCTGCATCAGAATGAGGGTATAAATGTTTTTAAGTTGATTAAGTTAAATAGGCAGAATTACTTTTTGTCTTCCCTGATCCTAGTCTCTCTCTTCCTCTCAATTTTCAGTTTTTATGTATATCCTTTTTCTTTCTTTAACAAATTCCCATAAATCTTATGGGCTATGGAGGACGACGTATCTACATTTTTTAGAGCCTGATGAATATCACTTACGAATGTTATTTACAACCTTGTTGTTATTTGATAGACTTATATCAACCTTTAGGCAAGATACAAATTAATGTTTGTTATTTGGTTAAGTAGGGCTGCTACATATTTTCTTTCTTTCTTTTCTCTTTCTATATGATGGGGTGGGGCGGGAGAGTGCATGTGAGACTCAGCTTGAATTAAATGTTATTGGGAGATTGGTCCATGGGACTGGGGGATGGTTCAATTTGGGATTTGTTTTGGGTTTACTACTTAATGTCTTACTTAGATGTGTGTTTTTATAGTCGATTCTTAAGGGTGGGGAAGGAGGGGGTTTATATATATATATATATATATATATATAGATATATATATATATCTCCTGGAAGAACTGGGACAGTTTAATAAGAATTATAATACTTTCTTCACTAACTCTATTTATTCATTTATAGCTGAATACTATGTCAGTGTCACTTAAAGTGGCCTCCTGGAATGTTAAAGGTCTGAGTCTCAGAGTAAAAAAGAATACAAATTCTCAGTTATGTTAATTCATTAGGATATCATCTAGTCTTCTTACAGGAGACTCACTTATTAATCACTGAATTAGAACTTCTTAAAAAAGTTGGTTACACCCATGTGTTTGGTGGGACACTATTCATCAAAGGGTGCGGTTGCCATTCTGGTAAACAAATCAGTACATTTTATCCCTATACAAATCATTCAAGAAACATGAGGTAGATATATCATTATTTTAGGGAAGTGCAACCACACAACTATTGTTATAGGTTGTGTTTATGGCCATAATCCTAACACCTCTCTTATTCTAACTAAACATTTAGTGGCCTTTTCTCCCTTCTTATCATATAAGTTATTGATTGGTGGGGATTGGAATACTTCCTTAAACCCTTTGCTAGATAGATCTAACCCATCAGACTTTGCATTTCAGTCAGATATGCCTGAATCAGATTACCCAATTAACAAAAACTAAATAATTAAATAAATAAATATGCAAGCAATAAAAGAGCTTTTAAATATTTGCAATTTAGTGGATCCATGGAGAACCCTTCATCCGAATATTAAAAATTGTTCCTTTCATTCCCCTATCCACAAGTCTTATTCATGCATAGATTTCTTCCTAATATCTAAATCTTGGATAAGTGAAATTCCCAATGTACAGATACTCAGAAGATCTCTGTCCAACCACTCATTGATAGATGTACATATTTCCTTACCACTACTCTATCCTAGAAAATCTATCTGGAGATTAAATAACACCCTGCTTAGACAAGAGTGTATTATGTTAAATTTTCAATCAGTAATTTTTGGACCAACAACCTTAACACTACATACAAGCTTGACATCATCTGGGCAGCAATTAAAAGTTATATTAGGTCGGCTTTATTAGGTTTGCTTCAAAGCAGAAGAAACAACGTCCAGAGAAAATCGACTATAGAATAAAAACACTAGAAAACAGGGATTAAATACTGCTCTCTGATTGGGAGAAAAAGAATTACAGTGCAAAATCGAGATTTTCAAACTTACAAAAGAGAAGTCAAAGTTTACTCTTTTGAAAACAAAGGCCAGATGTATTCACTTGGGAGAGAAACCTAGCAAGCACCTAGCTAATAGACTTAAACATCAAGAACAGTCAAAATATATTGAATCAATTATTACTTCAGACTCCGGTGAAGTTAGAACAGATCCAAAAGATATCTTGTCAGAATTGTCTAAGTACTACTCACTTATTTATGATCAGATGAACACCCCTCCTACAATGGAAGCTATAGAAAAATATTTAAGCTAATTTGCTTGCTCAGAAATTACCCAAAGACAGGCTACAGATTTAATTAACCACATTGAACAAGAGGAAATAGAGGATGCTATTGATAAGTTAGCAGTAAGCAAATCTCTGGGTCCTGATGGGTTTAAGGCAAACTTTTACAAAATATTTAAAAGATCCCTTATTCTGCGTTTTCAAAATTTTTATAACTTTATACTTGAAAATGACGTCAATAACTCACTTCTTGAAGCCCTAACAATTCTATTACCTAAACATAATAAACCAAAAACAAAGTAGGGAGTTATAGGCCTAGTTCCTTAATTAACAATGACATTAAAATACTCTACTTGATTTCAGCGCAGAGAATTAAAAAAAATCTGGCAACCCTTAATCTCTAGAGAACAGGTAGGGTTCATTTCTCATAGACAGGCTTCCGACCATATCAGGAAAAATTTTTTTACATTTTCTTTGTGTCTGGCAACTCTGACTCCCCTATGGCATTGGTGTTGCTAGGTGCAGAGAAAGCTTTTGACAGGGTACACCATGGATTTTCATTTCTTACTCTCCTTAAATCTGACTTTCCAAGAAAATGTATAAATTGGTTAAAGATTCTTTATTCTTCTCCATCAGCTAGGCTAAGTTGCAATGGGTTAATATCAGATTTAATTAAACTACAGTGTAGAATCCAACATCAAAACTGCCATCACAGAGGCAACAAGCTTTTGTGTGAAGCAAATAAATCAAAATGAAAGAAAAAAAAACACTATGGTTCTCAAAAGAGGTGGCAGAGAAGGTTAGAGAAAAAAACAATATTCAGGAAGTATAAGGAAACACAGAAGGAGCAGGACAGAGAACTGAACCAGTTAAAGCAGAAGGAAGCTGGGAAGGCAGTCAGAATAGCAAAGGCCCAAACTGAGGAAAAGATAACTAACTCAGTTAAGAAGGGGACAAAACCTTTTATAGGTACATTAGGGAGCAAAGAAAGACCAAGAAAGGGATAATGAGGCTTAACAAAGGGGAGGGTGGGTAGATAGGGACAGTGAAAAGCAGGGACACTGAACAAATACTTTTGCTTAGTATTAGCAAAAGAAGAGGAGGGGAGGTACCTAATCCAATCAGTAGAAGAACTCTGGATGGGGGGACAATAATTGTCCTTTCACAGAAGACAGGGTTCTGAAAGAACTCCTAAAATTGAAGGTGGACAAAGCAATGGGGCCTGATGGGATTCACCCCATAATTCTAAAAGAACTAAGGGGACAACTAGTGACACCACTGACTACCCTTTTTAACAAATAACAGGAGGATGGTGTGGTACATAAGGAATGGAGGAGGGCGGATGTGATTCCCCTTCACAAAAGTGGGAGCAAAGCTGAGGCAGAAAACTACAGACCTGTCAGTTTGACCTCAATCAGAGGTAAAATGATGGAATCACTTCTGAAAGAAAGAAGTGTTGAGTGCCTAGAGGCCAGCAGGGCACAGGACCCAAGGCAGCATGGATTCACAGAGGGAAGGTCATGTCAGATGAATCTAATAGATTTCTTTGACTGGATGACCAAAGTAGTAGACCAGGGAGGGGCTGTGGACATGGCCTACCTAGACTTTAGCAAGGCATTTGACACAGTGCCACACAAAAGATTAGTAAACAAATTAGCCAGCCTGGAGTGTGTCCCAGGGTGAAAGCCTGGGTAAAAAATTAGCTGGACAACAGGATACAGAGGGTAATAGTAAACGGAGTCCACTCCAAAGAAAGGGGGGTTGCTAGTGGGGTACCGCACGGTTCAGTACTGGGTCCAGTCCTTTTTAATGTCTTTATAAGTGACATTGCAGAGGGACTGGAAGGAAAAGTATGCCTCTTTGCAGACGACACAAAGATCTGCAACAGGGTTGATACACAAGGGGGGGGTGTAGAAAGGATGAGAAGGGACTTGACAAGTTTGGAGGAAATGTCAAAGGTATGGCAGCTTAGATTCAATGCAAAGAAGTACAAAGTAATGCACCTGGGAAACAAAAACCAAGGGGAAGCGTACACAGTTGGGGGGGGGGATCTGGGAGTAGTCATATCAGATGACCTAAAGATAAGCAAGCAATGTGAGAAGGCAGTAAGGATGGCTGGAGGGATAACTGAGATGTATAGGGAGAGGCATCACCAGTAGAAAACAGGAAGTTGTCATCCCTCTGTATAGACAGTTGGCGAGACCTCATCTGGAGTACTGTATGCAGTTCTGGAGACTCCATCTCCACAAGGACATAGACAGGATGGAGACAGTCCAGAGGAGGGCAACTAAATTGGTGCAGGATCTGCACCAGAAGCCATACAAAGTGAGACTAAAGGAGGTTAATATGCATACCTTTGAGGAAAGGAGGGAGAGGGGGGACATGATAGAAACTTTCAAGTACCACAAGGGAATCAACAAAGTCCAAGAGGGTAGCATCTTTCAGAAAAAGAGATGTGCAGGAACAAGGGGACATAATTTGAAGATGGGGGGCGGCGGCTCAGGGGCAATGTGAGGAAGTCTTTTTTCACAGAGAGGGTGGTGGACGCATGGAATGGCCTTCCTGTGGAGGTCATGGGGTCAACTACAGTGGGGGAATTCAAGAATGCATGGGACAAACATAAGGCAATTCTGGTGAGGGGTAGGAAGAAGTAGGCTGTTGGTTAACTAGGATCTGCAGCTTATCCAATAGGTAGGGAAATGGGCAGACTAGGTGGGCCAAGCAGTCCTTATCTGCTGTCAAAGTCTATGTTTCTATATAACAGGGTTGTCCTTTATCTCCCCTTTTATTTAATTTATGTTTAGAACCTCTTCTTTTCTTCTTAAACACTAATGCCCAAATCTCCGATATTAATTGTGAAAAACTTCAATGCAAATTTCTGCATTTGCAGATGATATCTTAATACACATCTCCAATCCAGTGATCTCAATAAAAGCAGCACTAACAGCTATACAGGAATATAGTGCCTTCTCAAACTACGAGTTAAATAGTGACAAAATGGAGGTCATGCCTCTAAACTTCTTTTCTTTTAAAAAGGAAAGTCTCAGCTTAGGTTTTTCCTGGTTGCCTCACAGATTAAAATATTTAGGTATATATCTAACAACGGATCATTCTCAGCTTATAAAATTAAACTTAGAATTTCCACAATTAAACAAGATTTAAAAATATGGCATAATCTCCCCCTTTCATTTTGGGGCAGGGTTACTGTCATAACAAGCATTTGTCAATGCCGAATGTTGATTGCCTTGATCCGTTGAGCTTGCTCACTGCCCCTGTGTCACTCGCTCGTTTTGTTTCTTCCGGTGCTGCAGGCAGCTCTTTTGTACTGGGCTCCTGCCTGCATTGGCATGTTTTTCTGCCCACAAAGAAATCTGCAACTGTCTCGACAGAGCTCTGCTGAGGTGGCTCAATCCCCCTCTCTCATTCTGTTTCTGCTGGCGCTGCAGGCTGCCCTTTTGTACTGGGCTCCCAACCCTGTTGGCGGCTTTTTCTGCCCACAAAGAAATCTGCAGCAGTCCTGACACAGGTCCGTTGAGCTAGCTTACTCCACCTCTCTTGCTCATTCCATTTCTGCCAGCGCTGCAGGCTGGCCTTTTGTACTGGGCTCCTGCCTGCATTGCCGCCTTTTTCTGCCCACTAAGCAATCCGCAGCAGTCACGATAGAGGTCTGTTGAGCTTGCTCACTCCCCCTCTCCCACTTGCTCATTGTGTTTCTCCCAGTGCTGCTAGCTGCCCTTTTGCACTGGGCTCTGCCTGCATTGGCATCTTTTTCTGCCCACAAAGAAATCTGCAGCTGTCCCGACAGAGCTCCATTGAGGTTGTTCTCTCTGCCTGTCTCACTTGCTCATTCTGTTTCTCCTGGTGCTGCAGGCTGCTCTTTTGTACTGGGCTTCTGCCTGCATTGGCACATTTTGCTGCCCACAAAGAAATCTGCAGCTGTCCCAACAGAGCTCCATTGAGGTGGGTCACCCCCCCCCCCACTCGCTCATTTTGTTTCTGCTGGCGCTGCAGGCTGTGCTTTTGTACTGGGCTCCTGCCTCTGTTGGCGGCTTTTTCTGCCCACAAAGAAATCTGCAGCAGTCCTGACACAGGTCCGTTGAGGTAGCTCATTCCCCCTCTCTCACTTGCTCATTCCGTCTCTGTCAGCGCTGCAGGCTGCCCTTTTGTACTGAGCTCCTGCCTGTGTTGCCGCCTTCTTCTGGCCACAAAGAAATCTGTAGCAGTCACGATAGAGCTCAATTGAGCTCGCTCACTCACTCCCCCTCTCTCACTCATTCATTCTGTTTCTCCCACCGTAGCAGTCTTCCCTTTTGTACTGGGCCCCTGCCTGCATTGCTGCCTTTTTCTGCACACAAAGAATTCCATAGCAGTCACAATACAGCTCCGTTGAGCTCGCTCACTCCCCCCCTCTCTCACTCACTTGTTGTGTTTCTCACAGCGCTGCAGGCTGCTCTTTTGTACTGGGCTTCTGCCTGCCTTGGCACCTTTTTCTGCCCACAAAGAAATCCACAGCTGTCCCGGCAGAGCTCTGTTGAGGTCGGTCACTCCATCTGTCTCACTCGCTCATTCTGTTTCTCCTGGCACTGCAGGCTGCCATTTTGTAGCGGTCTCCTGCCTCTATTGGCACCTTTTTCTGCCCACAAAGAAACCTGCAGCAGTCCCAACACAGCTCTGTTGAGCTCGCTCACTCCCTCTCTCTCACTCGCTCATTCCATTTCTGTCGGTGCTGCAGGCTGCCCTTTTGTACTGAGCTCCTGCCTGTGTTGCCGCCTTCTTCTGGCCACAAAGAAATCTGCAGCAGTCACAATAGAGCTCCATTGAGCTCACTCACTCACTCCCCCTGTCTCACTCATTCTTTCTGTTTCTCCCACCACTGCAGGCTTCCCTTTTGTACTGGGCCCCTGTGTGCATTGCTGCCTTTTTCTGCCCACAAAGAAATCTGCAGCAGTCCCAACAGAGCTCCGTTGAGCTCACTCACTCCCCCTCCCTCACTCTCCCATTCTGTGTCTCCCGCTGCTGCAGGCTGCCCTTTTGTACTGGGTTCCTGCCTGCATTGCCGGCTTTGTCTGCCCACAAAGACATGTGCAGCAGTCCTGACAAAGCTCCGTTGAGGTCGCTCACTCCCCCCTCTCTCACTCGCTCGTTCCGTTTCTGCCAGGGCTGCAGGCTGGCCTTTTGTACTGGGTTCCTGTCTGCATTGCTGTCTTTTCCTGCCCACAAATAGATCCAGAAGCAAATGATTTGATACCTTTTAATGGACCAACATAGATGTAACAACAAGAACAAAGTGCTCTAGCTTTCGGACCAACCAGTCCTTCTTCAGAAGCTAATGGCCAACAAAGAAATCCGCAGCAGTCATGATAGTCCTCCGTTGAGCTCGCTCACTCCCCCTCTCTCACTCATTCTGTTTCTTCCAGCGCTGTAGGCTGCCCTTTTGTACTGGGCTCCTGCCTGCATTGGCACCTTTTCCTGCCCACTAAGAAATCCACACCTGTTTCGACAGAGCTTCATTGAGGTCGCTCACTCCCCCTGTCTCACTCGCTCATTCTGTTTCTCCTGGTGCTGCAGGCTGCCCTTTTGTACTGGGCTTCTGCCTCTGTTGTCATTTTTTCCACCCACAAAGAAATCTGCAGCAGTCCTGACAGAGCTCCGCTGGCCTCACTCATTCCACCTCTCTCACTCGCTTGTTCCGTTTCTGCCGACGCTGCAGGCTGCCCTTTTGTACTGGGCTCCTGCCTGTGTTGCCACCCTTTTCTGCCCATCATGAAATCTGCAGCAGTCACAATAGAACTCTGTTGAGCTCGCTCACTCACTTCCCCCCACTCACTCATTTGTTCTGTTTCTCCCGCCGCTGCAGGCTGCCCTTTTGTACAGGGCCCCTGTGTGCACTGCTGCCTTTTTCTACCCACAAAGAAATCCACAGCAGTCGAAACAGAGCTCTGTTGAGCTCACTCACTCCTCCTCCCTTACTCGCTCATTCTGTGTCTCCTGCTGCTGGAGGCTGCCCTTTTGTACTGGGTTCCTGCCTTCATTGTCACCTTTTTCTGCCCACAAAGAAATCCACAGCAGTCCTGACACAGCTCCGTTGAGCTCGCTCACTCCCCCTCTCACTCGCTCATTACGTTCCTGCCGGCGCTGCAGGCTGGCCTTTTGTACTAGGCTCCTGCCTGCATTACAGCCTTTTCCTGCCCACAAAGAAATCCGCAGCAGTCACAATACACCTCTGTTGAGCTCGCTCACTCCCCCTCTCTCATTCACTCTTCTGTTTCTCCCGGCGCTGCAGGCTGCCCTATTGTACTGGGCTGCTGCCTGCGTTGCCATCTTTTCCTGCCCACAAAGAAATCTGCAGCTGTCCCAATAGAACTCCGTTGAGGTCACTCACTCCTCCTGTCTCACTCACTCATTCTGTTTCTCCTGGCACTGTAGGTTGTCCTTTTGTACTGGGCTCCTGCCTCTGTTGGCATCTTTTTCTGCCCACAAAGAAATCTGCAGCAGCCCTGGCAGAGCTACGTTGGCCTCACTCACTCCTCCTGTCTCACTTGCTCGTTCCATTTCTGCCGGCGCTGCAGGCTACCCTTCTGTACTGGGTTCCTGCCTGCGTTGCCACCCTTTTCTGCCCAAAAAGAAATCTGCAACAGTCCCAACAGAGCTCTATTGTGCTCACTCACTCCCCCTCCCTCACTCGCTCGTTCTGCGTCTCTTGCCACTGCAGGCTGCCCTTTTGTACTGGGCCCCTGCCTTCGTTGTCATCTTTTCCTGCCTACAAAGAAATCCGCAGCAGTCCTGACAGAGCTCAGTTGAGCTCGGTCACTCCCCCCCCCACCATGTCTCTCCATCCTAATCTGTCCCCAAACACTGATTTCCAACAGCAACTGCGGTATTCTGCGCCAGAAGCACAGAAACACATTTGGGCCAGGATGTGAAAAATGACAGCTGTGTTGTTCATAAGGAGGTGTGAACAAATGCCAGTGTTAAAAATCTGGTGTGAAAATATTACTAATTTGCAAACTTACAAGGCTGCGTGGAACCTGAACAACACACGTTCATAATACAGTCATTTTATGGAGTTTCATCACAAAATTTTCAACATAGGCATTTTAGGACCTCTGCTCATGAACAGTGTCAGTGTGATTTTTTAATATGTCCCGAACACTGATTTCCCACAGTGACCGCGCTATTGTGCGCCGGACAAGCAAAAACACATTTCGGCCAGGAGGTGAAAAATGACAGCTGCACTGTTCATATGGAGGTGTGGCAAAATGCCAATGCTGAAAATCTGGAGTGAAAATATTGCAAAGTTGCGACGGCACAAACGTGCGTGGAAACTTCGCAATGCACATTCGTAACACACTCATTTTATAGACTTTCATCACCAAATTTTCAACACAGGCATTTTAGGACCTCTGCTAATGGAGAACATCACTGTCATTTTCATAATGTGTCCCGAACATGGATTTCCCACAATGACCATGCTATTCTGCGCCGGAACTGTGAAAACACATTTTGGCCAGGATATGAAAAATGACAGCTATGTCATTCTTAAGGAGGTGCAGAAGAATGGCAAAGCTGAAAATCTGGAGTGAAAATATTATTAATTCGTGAAGTTACGAGTGTGTGTGCAAACTGCGAAACGCACGCTCAAAACACAGTCATTTTATGGAGTATTGTCACCAAATTTTCAACATAGGCATTTTAGGACCTCTGCTCATGAACAGTGCCACTGTCATTTTCTAAATCTGTCCTGAACACTGATTTCCCACAGAGACCGTGCTATTCTGCGCCAGAAGTGCGAAAACACATTTCAGCCAAGATTTAGAAAATGACAGCTATACTGTTCACAAGAAGGTCTGAAAAATGCCAATGTTGAAAATCTGTTGTGAAAATATTGCAAATTACGCAAGTTACAAGCATGCGAGTAACTATGAACACATTTAAAGTCATTTTGATTTTTCCCACCAGATTTGTAGTATAGGCTTTTTGAGCCCGCACCTGAACAAGGGCACTGTTGTTTTGTTAATCGTCCCGAAGGGGATTCCTCACAGTGACCACAAAATCACATTTCAATGTAATAACGCCACGACAGTGCCAGAATTCATAGGAGGGATCCCAAAAACCCATATTGACAATTTGGTGCCAAAATTCCAAAAAATGCCTGAGATATGCATCAAAGTTGAAAAACCCTATTTATTCCATTATACAGCTTACCAGCATTTCCTCAGTTCGCGGTTGGATTTGAAGAGTGCAGACGTATTCCCAGTCCACCGAAGATCATCGCGCCGGACTCTGGAGGTAAGTATGGGGTGAGGAGGAAGGGGTGAGGAGGCAGGGTGCACAGTGGGTGGGCACGGATTGTGGGAAGGGGCAGGGAGACCACCGAGGGACCGTTTCCTTTTTTACAGGTTAAAAAAAAAACATTGTGGGACCATTTTTGATTTTACAGGGGCATGTGGCATGCTGGGGTGGGCTCCCAGCATGCCAACGGAGTCTTTTTTTTGGGGGGGAAGCTGTAGCTGACAGGGGATTGGGCACTCCTGTCGGCACACAACAAATGGGGGTGTTACATTATACCAACGGGGATTGGGCACCCCCATCGGCACACAACAAAAGGGGGGGTGGCATTATGCCAATGGGGATTGGGCACCACTGGCAGACAACAAAAGTGGGAGGGTTACATAATGCTGATAGAGGGCTCTGGCCGGCAACATAAACCTTGGGGCACTGAAGCCGACGGGATTGGGGCCCCGTCAGCAAACAGACATGGTGGGGGCATGCTGCTGAGGGGATTGGGCACCCTCGGCGGGCGATATTGTTTGTGAACACGGTGGCAAGCTGCCGCCATGTTCACAAACAATATTGGTTGCAAGGTTCCGCAATGATGGGTCGATCCTCATTGCAGCGAATGGCTGATGCTGCAATGACGAGGTGGCCCCTGATTGCAGTGGCTAGAATTTTACAAGTTGGTGGCATGCTGGCTGAACTAGTGTCAGCAGCAGCATGCCACAGCATTGGGGGAAATGGGCCAAGCATTTAAAGGCCATGGGGACATTGGCCACAACAGTGCCGCACCTCCACAACCTGCTTCTGGAGAAAGCTGCTGCAATATGTTTCTTGCACATGCGCGCAATCGACATAAAAATGAATATCTTCTCCCAGCTATTCCTCCCCCTTAACATGTTAAATATCTTTATACCTATGGCACGGTTTAATAAATTGCCTTCAGAAATTATTACATTTATTTGGTGTGGTAAAACTCTGAGGATAGCATGGAGAAAACATATTCTTCCCAAGGAACAGGGTGGAATTAAGTTACCAAACTGTCTCTTATATTATATGGCTTGGCATATTAATACAGTTACACCTCGATTATCCGGACCTCGATTATCCGGATAACTCGCTTGTACGGACTTTTCTCTCGGTCCCAACTTTTTAGCATATTTTAGTTCACGGCTCATAGCAGCATTGTTCCGATAGTGCGAGTAGGTGTGTCATTAGATATAACAAAGGAATGTAACACCTAATGACTCACCTTCTCACACTAGCTGATTGATTGATTGTTTTACTCACTATTTAAGTGTCTAACCACAGTTATGAGTATAATTGTGTTTCAGATAATGGCAGAATGGCAGAAGAAACATATGAAGTTACGGGTGTACTGGAGGGGCTCAAAAAACGATACCGAAAAAAAACTCCTGCGTCGCATTCTGTCGGAGGCAGACCCAGATGTTTCAATTGAGGAAACATTAAAAAAACTCACTCTGAAAGATGTTTCCTACATGATTGGGGAACCCTGGGATGAGGCAACAGCTGAAAGCATCACAAAATCATTCTGTTCTACCCTGAAGATTGGGTCGGGGTCTGACAGTGTAGTTGAAATGACAGAGATGCAAGAATATGCCGAAGGCTGCCCAGATGAACTCCTGGATGTCAACAAGGTGCCCATATATGACTTTGAGTTTTTGGAGGAGATCGAGGAACTCAACGCGCATGATCTGGAGATTCAGACCTCACCTGACCTCTCTGATGGGGACATTGTTAGCCTTGTGAATGAGCAGGGGGTACAGGAACTGGAGGAGGATTGTGATCCCGATGAACAAACCGAGCAAGGGCATGAAGTAACCAATTCACAGGCTCTGGAGCACTTAAAGAGGTGCGTGCACTGGTTAAAACGCCAAAAAGATGCAGACCCCATACACTTAATTACACTTAACAGGCTGCTCGCAATAACATTACAGAAAAAGTTCAGCGGGTCAAAACAAAAGACATTGACAGAATTTTTTAAAATTGAAATGCTGTGAATCTTTAAATTTGTTACTTTTGAAATAAAAAGCTTTTCTAAGTAAACTATGAGTGTTTTGAGTTTTTCTAAATTGGAATTTCGATTAACCGGATGCCCGATTATCCGGACTGATTTGCTGTCCCGGAGAGGTCCGGATAATCGAGGTTCAACTGTAAATATATAAAATGACTATACCCACAGAATTATTTTGAGAACTATTTTCCAATATGGCTTGAACCTGAAGTTAATATGATGAACAAATTCAAAGTTCACCATGAAGCCACATTATACTAAACATAGTCTGCTACCTGCTAAGCTGAAATCCACGACGATTGGAACTTCTTTGAAAATACATCATCAGATCATGTCCTGTGCAGGTTTTTCTAGCCACAGTAGTGTATATCAGCCTATTTTTGGCAATTCAAATTTCAAGATAAATGGGAAAACTATTCCAGCTGAATGATTTCCTAAAGATACTAATTTCACAGTTACAGTAGCTCTTCTATTAGGAACAGCTCTTTTCTTTCACTTCAGACAGTATTGGATAATGAGAATCTTCACAAGACGTTTTTACCTCAGCTATTATTAATTAACATAGACTTAAAAGCTCACTTTGGGTCTATCACATTTCTTTTCCCCTCTCAAGATCTAATAAAATATATGGAACATCGAAGTTTAAAATCCCATCCCACATCTAATCTATACCAGCTCCTGTTAACCTTCAAATTTAAAACAGACCCCATCATTCGTTCTTATTTGCACCGGGAAACTGAAGTTAATCCTCAAAATTGGTGTATCTTATGGAAAAATATATATCAATATATACCTCTAGACAACCTGAGATAAATTCAGTATAAGCTTCTCCACAACGCCTATATGACTCATCAAAAAATGTACAGATAATGGCTTTTTAGAATCTGAGAAGTGCTGTAAGTTCAAGCCTGGAGAAGAAGCTATTCGTCATATTTTATGGGAATGTCCCAAATCCCAATATATTTGGAATTTAGTAAAATCAGATTGCAGCAGAAGATTATCTTTACAATATGCTTTTAATTTCGAGACGCGCATCTCAGGTAATCTTTGTAAGGTTAAAGGCCTAAGTGACAAGGCCCTTATAACCATGATAGCTATCTCCACAAAACAACATATAGTTCGATGTTGGTTAGATAATCAGGTATTCAGCATGAAGGAATGGGCATCAAACGTTTTACTTAATCTACAGATTACTAGATTAATCAATTTATTTCATAACAATACCACCTAATTCTATAAAAAATAGGGAAAGGGCCGGCCCGGTGGTGCAGAGGGCTGAGGCGCTGGCACCTTACCTTGCACTACGCTGGCAACCTGGGTTTGGGAACGATCTTGGGTCACCAGGGAGCCAGCTGGGTGGGTGGGTTGGAGCAGGACTGAGCTTGATCTCCCCTTCAAGGGGTGGTTGCCCGCCAGTCCATAGTCCTGCTCCCGCCGGGTGGAGGTCCGGAGGGCAAGTAGGTGGTATGGAGAGGTGATGCAAGTCAGGGGAGGAACAGAAGGGGCCACTGGATCCTGGCATGTGCACGCACCTCCATGTGCACGCACCTCCATGCGCACATTCATGTGCACACCATGGCCTCGGGGGGAGGGAGAAAAGCAGAAAAAGAAATAAAAGTATATATGGCAAAAAAACAGGGAAAGATCTATCAAAGAGAGAGTAAAGGAGCTTAGTATGTATAGCCTCAAGGAAAGGGGGGGGGGGGACATGATAGAAACTTTCAAGTACCTCAAGGGAATCAACAATGTCCAAGAAGGTAGCATCTTTCAGAAAAAGAGGTGCAAGAACAAGGGGCACAATTTGAAGATAGAGAGGGACGGCTCAGAGGTAATGTGAGGAAGTATTTTTTCATGGAGAGGGTTGTGGATACATGGAACCGCCTTCCTGAGGAGGTCGTGGAGTCAAAAACAGTGGGGGAATTCAAGAATGCATGGGACAGACATAGGGCAATTCTTGTGGGGGGATAGGAGGAAGTAGGCTGTTGGTTAACTAGGATCTGCAGCTTATCCATTAGGTAGGGAAATGGGACGACTAGGTGGGCCAAACGGTCCTTATCTGCCATCAGATTCTATGTTTCGATGTTCCTATGTCTACTAATATAATTTAACCTACTAGTCGTTTACTCAATTCTAGGTATGCAATACCTGTACTCTGTGGTGATTATGACCTCATAGATATCGGGATATCTTATTAGATTAGGGGGCCTTTTTGGTTCGTAATTCTTCCAGGCACCTTTATACTGTAGATTTGTTATCTGTTAAGTCATTCAACTTGGGGACAGATGGTAGTAGCCCAGGATGGTGACACTATTACAGTGAAAACTTTGATGCCGCCAACATCAATGTTTTCGCTATATTAGATCACCCGAAAACCCGGCACTCTCTCTCTTCCAGTCCTGCACCCCCTCCCTGATCCAGCTCTGACTAGGAGTTGAAATCCTACAGATGGGGGGCTCAGGAGGCAAAGACCCCCCAATGAAAAACAGCCAGGATCTCAGGTTGGATTTATGTCGACCGCAAGTTGCGCTCAACAGAAATCAGTCGCTGTGATGGCGGTCGACAACTTAGTTGTTAAACCGGCATCATAGAGCCGGGATAGATGCTGGGGTGAGACTTTCATTGAAATTCACATTGAAATCATCCTTTGTAACTGCTTTTGGGGACATTTTACTTTTTTGTGTTATGGAATATTGTATTGTATTTTAAAATTCTATCAAATAAAAGAAAGTTAAAAAAAAACAGAATTTTACTTCAGTGTGTGTACCCAGTTTATACAATCTGATTGTTGTGTTTACTGGTAAAGGTAACAACTGTCTTAGTGATCACGGGGCGGGGGGGGGTCCAATCCAGTGTAGGGAAGTGGTTAGATACTGCTGGGTACCAGCACATGACACAAAGTGAGGGTGGTGAAGTTTGAAAGGGCACAGGGTAAAAACGGTAATTTGTGCAAGCAAAGGGGCACATTGAATGGTCATGGGCTAAAGTGGGGGTGCTGCAGCCTCCCCATGCCCATAGATTCTGGTACCTACGGGGGGTGATACTGGACATAACATCTGGCCCACTTATTCTTGCTGGGTGGAGGCATTGTGCTATTTATTATTTGTTCTGGAATTAACCCTCCCACCACCACCACCACCACAGAGAAAGAATGTACATAACCCCTCAATCAGGTGGGCTGTGTACAGTCACCAGGCAGGGGAGTGAATTCGGACATGGATCCCGGGGTTCACACTTCTCCTCCCTCCTCAGTTCCCACTTCTATTTCCTACTCCTTTTGCAGCTCTGATCCTCACTCTCTTGTGCTCTCCTCTAAAATCCCCTGCTGGCTAAGCTGTCTTCTCCCTCTGCTTCCCTAAACTATGAGGGTCTCTCCTCATTACTGTTTATACTTCTCTTTCCTACCACTCACTCATATCTCTCCTTTGTGAATTCTCTACTCAGTCATGCAGTTGTCTCTGATCCTGTGCTCTGTTTTGTTGCCCTTCAGTTCTCCTCCCCACTGCCCCTGTTTCTGCCCTATTTCACTCCCTCTGCACAATTAGTTCCCCACATTCTTCCCTGCTGAACAAAGCACCAACCAGCACTTCATGTCACCAGATTGCTGCCATCTGCACTTTAAAACCATACCTAGCAGTGCTTTGTTCATACTTCAGTTGTGTTCCAGTTTGCACTTACATTACTTGTAGCTCCGCAAATGTCCTGCCTAGCTCATCTTGTTCATTTGCTGCTAATAAATTGTTTAACTTATATATTTTTTGCTTGTTTTTGACTTGTGTGACCGACTGTTGTCTGAGTATTGCTATACTCAGAAAATGAGCCATTTTGAGCTCAGGATATCTGTCCCAGAAAATCTTTTGAAATAATTAAATAAATTAACAAGGACAGGAAATGATTTCTCTCTGGCAGATGTTTGTGATGTTCCGGTTTTCAGAAATGAGATCCATATTTCCTGACCTAATGAAAAACAGTATTGTGTATTGTTTTCTTTTGATGTACAGCATTCTGCGCAGTTCACTTTACGTAACTGGGAATTTGTTGTTTTGACTATATCATGGTTTGTGTACAGAAACTGTCTGACAGGTCAACAGTTCAAGCAAAGCATACCATACACAAATCACGACATTGTGGAAACTGCACTACTGGTTCCATAAAACTATAAAAAGATGCATGAAAATCATGTACCCTCATTGGTCAAAACAATGTCACATGACCATTGATTATTTTTCTGACAGCTGCACACCACACACACTACATAATTTTTTGACGTTAAATGTTTATTGAAAGTTTTCCAAATTTACAGCATAACATAATAACAACAAATACATCTGCAAACACAATAATAGGTATAGAGAGATACTGACAGAGATATGCATAGTTTGTGTCACAGACTTAAATATACTGGTATTGCACACACACTGTTCTTTGTTATGGATAAGTTTAGATAACCCCACACTGACTTCTAGCTTTGTCAGACTCTTCCCGGGTCGGTCCCCCCATTGCGTTAGGGGGCATGGTTCCCTTCTGGGTGGATATATGTGCAGACCTCTCCTAGATTTTGTTAAAAGCAGACTGCTATCCATTTTTATGTTTGCTTGCACGCATGCACAAGAAACATTATGTGGCAGCTTAGGAGAGAAGCGGGTTGTGGAGGGCAGCCACTGCATTTGTGGGCTTGGCCTTGTGTACGCAATGCGGTGGCATGCTCCTGCTGACACCAGTTATGTAAGCGTGCCACCAACTTGAAATTATTTGGCTGCTGCAATGAGGGAGTGACCCGACATTGCAGGGTGGTGCCTTGTGTGGTGTAACATTTCAATTAACCTGGCAGCAGCTGTCGCTGTCTGCCTCACACAGTCCCCATGAAAGCCGACATTGGGGGTGCCCAATCCCCCTGTTGGCATGCCCCTCCCAGTTCATTTGCCAATGGGGAGCCCAATCCCGCCGGCATAATGTCCCCCCCCCATCAGTAGTGTTCTGAGGGGGGTGCCCAACCCCCTTGGCTCATGCACCCCCCCAAACACAGAAACTTTTTAGGTGCTGACAGGGTGCCCAATTCCTGTTGGCTCCAGGCCCCCCCAACAAACACCCAGGTGGCATGTTGGGAGCCCATCTCAGCATGCCAATTGTTCCTGTAAAAGAAAAAAACGTCCTGATGTCTTTTTTTTTCCCCCTGTGAAAACAGAAAACCATCCCTCGTTGTCTCTGGTGTCCCCACCCCTCAACCCACATCCACCCTCTGCGCACCCACCTCCCTACATACACCCCTCACCCTATACTTACCTCTGGAGCCCAGTGCGATGATCTTCGGTAGACGAGGAACACGTCTGCACTCTTCAAAGCCGACTGCGAACTGAAAAAATGTTGATAAACTGTATAATGGCATAAATGTTTTTTTTTCAACTTAGGTGGATATCTTAGCCATTTTAATGACTTTTGGCTCCAAATTTTCAGCATGGGGTTCTTGGGATACCACCTCATGAATTCAGTCACTGTCATGTGGTTATTCGGTCTGGAAAAGGGATTTCCTGGTCACTGAGTGGAATCACCTTTTGGGACTGATTAACAAAATGACAGTGTCACTGTTCATATTTTAAGTCCAGATTTTCAACATTGCCATTTTTTCACACATCCTTATGAAAAGTTCAGCTGTCATTTTTCACATCCTGCCCGAAATGTATTTTCGCACATCTGGTGCACAATGGCGCGGTCGCTATGGGAAATCAACATTTGGGACAGATTAAGAAAATCATAATGACACTGTTCATGAGCAGAGGTCACAAAATGCCTCTATTGAAAATTTGGTGAAAGAATTCCACAAAATGACTGTGTTACAAGTGTGCATTGCGCAGTTTCCACACACACTTGTAAGTTCAAGAATTTTTAATATTTTCTCTCCAGATTTCCAACATTGCCATCTCTTCACACCTCCCTATGAATGGTACAGCTACCATTTTTCACATCCTGACCAAACTGTGTTTTCGCACATCCGGCGCAGAATGGCGTGGTCAGGACAGATTAAAGTGATGTTCTGACTTAGCGCTATAAGGTATTGGGCTTTATAGCCCAATACCTTATAGCTGTGTGAGCAGACAGGAGCAAAATTTTAATTTTAAAGTTATTGCCTTTTGTTTTGGAAGTGATCGTAATTGTCGCCGAAGCCTCGGCCTTCCGATCCCTTCCAGCTTCCTGGTGTCGGCGCTCTGCCAAACTCTGCCCCATGCTCTCAGAAATTGTGATGTGTGGCCAGGAAGAGTGTGGGGGTGATCCCCATACAGGTCTCTGAGGCATATTTTTAAAGCAGGTTTTTGGCCATTTTAAACAGTTTAGGGGAAAATTAAAGCAGTCGCTAATAGGGGCCCTACTAGTTTAATTTTCCCACCACACAACACAATTTCTGAGAGTACGATAGCTCGGGCAGAGCGCAAGCACCAGGAAGCTGGAAGGGATCCGCTGGCCGAAGCTTTAATGCCAGTTACGATCCCTTCCAAAACAAAAAGTAATAACTTTAAAATTTAAATTTTGCCACCAGTCAGCTCAGGACGATAAAAGGTTATGGGCTATGAAGCCCAATACCTTATATTGGAAATTTCCTTTAACAAAATCACAGTGCCACTGTTCATGAGCAGAGGTCCCAAATGCTTTCATGAGGTGGGGTCACAAAAAGGCCATGTTGAAAATTTGTAGTGCAAATACCAACAAACGCCCGGGGCATTAGTGTTTCTAACTATAACGTCCCACCCTGTACAGACTGACAGGTGTCGGGGTGTGCCTTCAGATTGTCAGCTGTAATGCTCACACCGTTCCACCCCCACCCCCACCCTACAGCCAGTGACAGGCATCGAGATGTGCCTTGGACTCTTCAGCCCCAGAGTTCACCCCACTCTTCTATACTGCACCCATTTCAGTGTATTTCCTTATGGAATGGGGTGACTGTAAAGCCGAACACCCCAAGGCACACCTCAACACTTGTTGGTGTCTGCAGGATAGGGTGAGGTAAAATGGCATGAGTGTTACGGCGATGAACCAAAGGCACACCCCAATGCCTGTCCATCTCTGCAGGGTGGGGGTAGGGTTGGCGTCACTTCAGTACTTCACTGCCATTCCTATTCTGCATCTGTCTAACTCATGCACTTCCAATGCTAATACCAGCAAGCAGACATTCAGCATTGACAAATGCTTGTTCCCTTGGGTTTGCAAGTATGTTAACCAAATGTCTGCATATCTAGGCAGGTTGCCCAGGGCTACATAGGACATACACTCCTTGGATGCTAGCTGGCTGATTGCCTGCTGCCACTCGTTGAAGGTGGGGACCTTAGGTGTTCTCCAGTTTTGTAAGAGTAGCTTTTTCAGTACAATCATGGCCGCTATGCCCCATTGTGTCAGATGCCTGCATCCCTTCCAAGTAGGAGAAGGAAGTCCTATGATGGCAAAAGGCCCATCTATGGTGTGGTTTTCAGGTAGTGTGGCAGTACAAAATGCTATTACTTGATCCCATATGGGCCTGATCTTATGGCAGTCCCATAAAATATGTATTAGGGTCCCAGTATCATTGTGGCATCTCCAGCACTTGTTCTCATTCAGTACTCCAACTTTGTGCAGATATGCCAGTGTTCTGTACCACCTGTGCAGAATTTTTTGCTGTATTAATTGTGCTTTCATGTCTCTGCTGGCAGTGTGAGTTCTACCCCAACATGCTCGTCAAGTGGTGTCTGGGATTTGGATGCCTAGCTCATGTTCCCATTCTAATCTACGGTGATCCATAACCGATGGGCCTGCATCTCTCACCTGTTGATATATGGCCCCAGCCCTTCCCTTCTCTTTGGTGAGCCATGCATGAACGGGTGAGTCCTGTATTCCCTGTGATGTCTTTTTCTGCTATCTTATTGCTATTATGACTGCCGCTCGGAGTTGGAGATACCTCCAAAAGTCAGCTTGTGATACCCCATAGGAGTCCTTTAAACACTGGAATGTGTTAATCACTAGGGATTTTGGGAAGCACATATCCTGTACTGTTTCGAGTCCCACCTATCACAGGAGGGCCAGTGTATGGGTCTGTGGTCTATTGTGAGGGCAGAATTATCCCATAGTGGGACCCATTTAATGGGCATCAGTTTGGCAGGCAGGAACCCACATAGCTTTTTCCAGTAGTGTATGGAGAGTGCTATTGTGGGATGCACTAGGTTTGTTTTCTGGGGTTTGGTATAAAGTAGGAACCAGGGGGTGCGTGCCCCTGTTAAAGTCCCTTCTATGTGTATCCACTGAGGGGGTGTTTTCCCTGGTTTTGGGTGCCATTGTAGTGTTTGTGCCAAGATGGCCAGGTGGTATTGTGCAAAGTTGGGAAAGTCCCATCTTCCTTCTTTCCAGTGCCTTCTTAGCTTGACCAGACTAAACTGAGGAGGTTTCCCTTTCCACAGGAATCACCCCATCGGCCTGTTCAGCTGGTGGAACTATTTATCCTGTATACAGATGGGGATATGGGCTAACATGCATAAGACTTTTGGTGCCATCATCATTTTTATGGTGGCTATTTTCCCTGTGAGGGATCACTTTAATTGGCGCTGTCTGTATAAGTCTGCTGTGAGGGATGTTATTAGTGGGGACAGGTTGGCCTGACAAATGTCTGATGCTTTCTGGGTTATATGAATACATAGGTATGTAATGCCGGCTGCTGCCTGTTTCCAATTTTTGTCTTGGAATATTGCTGGTACATAGTGATGGTTAAGTGGAAGGACTTCTGATTTACTGTGGTTTACCTTCAGGCCTGACATACTGGTAAAGTCATCCAGCAGTTGGACAAGTGGGGCTATAGCTTTGGAGGCATCCCTGAGTAGTATTAGGAGGTCATCCACATAGGATAGTGATTTATGCTCCTCCTTCCCCAACAGTATCCCTGGGATATCTGTGTTAGCTCTTAGGGCTGCAGTGAGCAGTTCTATGGCTAGCAGGAAGAATAGGGGGGAGAGGGGACAGCCCTGTCTGGTGCCCCAGGTGAGCAGGGAGGGTTGGGACAGTGTGTTGTTCATCAGAATATGGTCTATGGGTAAGGAGTAGAGGGTTTTCCTGCAGTTGAGGAAGAAGGGTCCTATTTCCCTGTTCCAGAGTACTTTGAATAGGTACTCCCATTCCACAGAATTGAAGGCCTTCTCAAAGTCTATGGTGAGGGTATCTGCAGGGGTGGGGAGGGCACTAGCTATGCTTTTTAGGTTGAAAAAGATCTGCAGGTGGTAAGAGCTCAACCTTCCCTTTGTGAAACTGTCGCATGTATGTGGGTATAAAGATAACACTGGATACCTTAATTGAGTACAACACACCTACAGTGTGTTTTATTTTACACATCAATAGAAAAAATAAATAAATAGAAATAAAACAGTTTAAACAGAACAAGAAATTGAACAATAGCTTAAGGCTGTTTCACCTTACATCAGGTGTCTCAAAATGATTCATCAGCTTCCTGCTGTTAGAGATAAAAATTCCTTTTCAGGCACAGGTCCTTCTGCTTACCTTCCTTCAGGTAAGTGAGACTGGCTATGCAGCTAATCTGACTTTTGATGTTTGAGGAGGGCTTACATAGCCGTCCCACTTATGGCAAAGTCCCTCCCATAACATCCAATTAGTTCTAGAATGGTGCCTAAATAGGGAAACTCCTCCTCTTTTACATAATGAGGTTTTTCCTATGGGAAGTCCCTCTATAGGAAATCCCTTTCCTGAGGTCTTACTTGTGGGAAGTCCCTCTATAGGAAATCCCCTTCCTGAGGTCTTGCTAACAGGTCAGCACCTTATTTTTGATATAAGCAAACAGTGCAAACATATATTTCATTTATACATGTAAAACATTTAAAACAGGTACAAGAGTGTTGGTCTTCAGGAAGACCAACTTTGGGAGGATGGGGGAGGTAGTTAAAGAGTATCTAGCCAGAATCCAAACTAATATGAACACTAACTAGGTCATAAAACTGGGGATTGAGGAGGCAACCAAAACCTGCATCAGGGTCCAGAGTAAGAGAGCTAGGGCCAAGAAACCCAGCTGGTTGAGCAAGGAGGGGTCATGGAGAAAGTAAGAAATAAAAGAGTCACCTTTAGGAGGTTCACAAAAACATGGAGATGGGAGGACAGAGAGGATTACCTGGAGGAATTGAAGGAGGTGATGAAGGCAGTAAAGACAGCCAAGGCAACTAAGGAGCTCAGGATGGCTCAAGGAATCAAGAAGGGGAGAAGGAATTATTCAGGTATATCAGGGAGAAAAGGAGCTGTAGAACAAAATAGTAAAGATTAAGAGGGATGGGGTGGGTGGAAACAGGGGCAGAGCAGGCAGAAGTGCTTAATGAATACTTCTGCTCGGCGTCTACTAAGAAGAAAGGAGGGGCACTACCAAGGTGGGGGATGGGAGGTCAGGCTCAGGGGGGTAGGAGGTGACAGATGGGGAATCACAGAGAGCAGGGTACTGGAGGGCTTGAGGGCACTGAGGGTGGACAAGGCACCAGGGCCATATGGCATTCATCCCAGGGTACTGAGAGAGTTGGCAGAAATCCTGGCGGGGCTCTTGGCAGACCTGTTCAATGCCTCCCTGGTCTCAGGAAGTGTACTTCATGACTGGAGGAAAGCTCACGTGGTACCCCTACATAAGAGTGGTGATAAAGAACTGGGAAACTACAGGCCGGTAAGCCTCATATCCATTATGGGAAAACTGATGGAGACAATCCTGAAGGAGAGGCTGGTGCCCCTTCTGGAGACCAGCAGGCTGCAGGACCTTAGGCAGCATGGATTTGTCATGGGCAGATCCTGTCAGACCAACCTGGTGGATTACTATGACTGGGTAACTAGACAGTTGGACAAGGGCCACTTAGTGGATGTCTTGTTTCTGGACTTCAGTAAAGCATTCGACTCAGTGCCGCATGGGAGGCTGGGTAGTAAGCTGGCAGGTACAGTTGCAGGGGTGAAAATGGTGGGATGGGTAGTTAACTGGTTATAGGGAAGGCAGCAGAGGTTAGTGATGGGAGGGGAGCTCTCATCTCTGAGGGCAGTGACAAGCGGAGTACCACAGGGCTCAGTTCTGGGACTGTTGTTGTTTGTATTGTTCATATCAGACAAATTAATGGGCATCAAGAGCAAGATCAGTTTGTTTGCAGACGACACCAAGATGGGAGCAGTAGTGGATGACCTAGGAGGGTGGCATGGTTTGCAGGATGATCTGTCAAACTTGCAGACCTGGTTGGACACCTGGCAGTTGGGGTTCAATGCCAAAAAGTGCAAGGTGCTACATTTTGGGGGAAAAAACTCAAGAAGGAGCTACCAGCTGCAGGGGGCAGCTAGCCGTGACAGAGGAGGAGAAGGATCTGGGGGTGATTATAATGGGCTCAATGAGCAACTCAGCACAATGCAGGAAGGCATCTGCAAAGGCCAACAAAATGCTGTGTTGTATTTCCAGGGGTATATCTTCAAGGAGAGGGGAGGTGATCCTGCCGTTGTATAGGTCACTGGTTAGGCCACAACTAGAGTACTGCATTCAGTTCTGGTGCCCATACCTGAACAGGAACATTAAGTTACTGGAGGGGGTGCAGCGCAGGGCAACAAAGATGATCCAGGGACTAGGGAACATACCCTATGTGAGCAGGCTGAGGGAGTTGAACATGTACTCACTGAAGAAGAGGAGAGACGGTGGATATGATTGAAACCTTCAAGTACATTAAGGTAATAAACAAGACAGGCACAGAGGGACTATTCAAGTTAAGGGGGGGTTAGGGACACTCGAGGTCACAATCTCAGATTGGAGGTGGGAATGTTCAGGAGGGAAATGAGAAGACACTTTTTTACGGAGAGAGTGGTGTCTGGGTGGAATGCATTGCCTGTGGAAGTGGTACCCTGTAGAACAGTGGACTGCTTCAAAAGGTTCATACTAAGGTACAGAAAGAGCGAGGAGGCTTATGGGCCCATAGAAACTCTTTGTAGAAATTAGTAATAGTTAATCAAATTGCCTGAGAGTATATATCTATCCAGGCGGGTTTTGAACAGCATTTTAGAACTGCTAGTAATTATATCAAGAAGCAATGAGTTCCAGGGATTTATAGTTCTTCAAATGAAGAAATACTTTCTTGCCATCAAGTTAAATGTTTTACCATATAGCTGAAGAGGGTGCCCTCTGGTATTATACGGATTTTTTTTAAACTTGAGTCCAAGTGTGGTAATTAGATTGGGACCTTGAACTATATCATAAATGAAAAGTAGATCACCTCGTAGTCATCTGGTAGCCAGTGACATCAGATCCAAAGATTGAAGTCTGTGTTCGTAGGGATCATTATACAGTCCTTTAATATGTTTTATGTATTTTCTTTGAACCTTTTCCAAAATGCAGATATCTGACTTTTTAACAGGGCACCATAGTTGCGAGGCATACTCCAGGTGAGGATGGACATACGCTCTGTACAGAGGCATTAACACCCTCTTATCCTTAGACTTCATATGTTGTTTAATGGACCAAATTACTTTATTAGATTTGGAAATAGCTTCATTTATCTGGGATGATGGAAGGAAGTCCAAAGAGATATTCACACCAAGATCTTTTTCATTGGTTGTAGTAGTTAACATTTCACCGGTTAACTGATATTTGGCTAGGGGATTTAGTGTACCCAGATGCATGACCTTACATTTGTCACGGTTCAAGTTCATCTGCCATTTGGTTACCCATTGAGTTATTATAGTAAGGTCTTTCTGGATGATTTCTATTTGTTCCGGAGTTTGACAAGGGCCCCCAATTTTCACATCATCTGCATATTTTGTTGATAAAGAAAAGCAGTCTATGGTTAAATTTGAAATAGGCAGGGGCCCAACACAGAGCCCTGTGGGACTCCGCTGGTAACATTACCAGTGTCTGGCAACTGGCCATTGATTAACATACATTGAGCCCTATTTAGTAACCAATTAGATATCCAGTTAATTATATTTTTGTTAATGTTTAAATTGTGTAGTTTATGAATTAAGGCCCAAAGTGGCATTGCATCGAACGCCTTACTAAAATCAATAAGGATGGCATCATAAGGTATCTTCTGATCTAAATGATTGTTCACATCCTCATAAAAACACATCAAATTAGTCAGGCAACTGCATCCTTTTTTATACCATGTTGATCATTGTGAGTATTGTTTAAAATTCAGGAGATTATGTCCTTTGTTAGACACAGGGGAGAAGTCAGACCTATTGGCCTATAATTCTCCCAGTTATTTTTGGGCCCTTTTTGTGAATGGGAACAACAAAAGCTGTTTTTCATGTGTCCGGAATAAAATTAAAGGCCAGGCATTTGTTAAATAGTAACTTTGATGGATGTTTGGTCACGTGATGGCATCTGGCTAGAGAGCAGCTGAGTTTCTGAGCTCCCTCCGCTGGTCGCCTTTTTGTGCATTTAACTTGCCATCCTGCTCATCTTTTTGGCTAATTTATATTAATAACGCTTGGGGAAAGTTTCTACTATTATTTGGTGACTGAAGCAGCGAAAATAAACGGTTGCTGGCTTAAGATGGAGGTAGATAGCAGGCAGGCCTCAGTCAGGTACACTCCTCCTGCTTCCCAGAGAAGGCCTCCAAGAAGCAGAGGAACCAGGCCCTACCAGAGCTGATAGAGGTGGGGAGAAAGGGCAGCAGGTTGTACCACTATCTGAGGACAAGTTTCTTCAAGAGCTTACACCCTGAAAGATATTCTTCAGGACTTAGCAGGGAATTAAAATCGCTTCATAGTGATCTTTCCTCAGTCTCTACAAGAGTCACAGATATGGAAGCAAGGCTAATTTCTCAGAAGCGTGAGGTCTAGAGCCAAACGGAGATTACTGAGCTCAGACAACAGGTCAAAAAATTGCAAGCGAAGACTGAGGATTTAGAAGGACGAAACCGCAGAAATAATCTTTTAATTCTGGGTATACCCGAGTCAGAGAAAGGCCCAGACAGCATGGTCTTTCTGCAAAAATTCCTCTGCAAAATTGCTGGTCCTTCCCCCATTAGCCCTACCTATCACTTAGAGAGAGCTCATCGTTCTTTGAGATCTAAACCTGCTCCAGGATCCCCTCCACGTCCCATTATTGTTAAATTTTTGAGCTATGCGGAGAGGAATCATGTTTTTATGAAAACTCGTGAGCTGAAGGACATATTCTGGGGCTTGTCGAAAATCAGGATCACCCAGAACTTACCCAAGGAGACTCGGGAGAAAAGAGCAGCTTACCATCCAGTAGTACAAAAATTGATTGCAGCTTCTATTCCATTTAGAATGGTGTATCCAGCGATTTTGAAGGTTACGATAACGGCACTACAGCAAGCTACAGCTCCCGGAGGCAGCTAGCAAAGAGTTGGAAGTTAAACTGCCGGACTTATTTAAATTACGTGGCTGAAATTCTTGAATGGCCTTGTCAGAGGAACTGAACCCTAACTATGCTGGCTGGTAAAATCACCTTTGCTAATGTTTAAAATTTAGTTAAGAAGCTTACTTGGTAGTGGCCTCGCCCTGCCTCTCGTTTTCTCTCTCTCTCTGGTTTCTTGCCTTCGCCTTTGCTGTCCTTCTAGTCTTTCCGTCTTTTCGGGATTCCCCTTTTCTCCTGATGGGTTGGCCTGGATTGGGGTTGTGGTGGCAGGCTCGGCTCGGCGCCGCCCCTCGCCATTTGCCCTGCCGGGGAACTTAGTTTTAGCGGTGATTGTTTCTCGAGGGGACTTTCCCGGAGACGGACTCTGTGGGTCCTTCAGCCTTTGGTTCCCCTGGAAACAATGTTCTGGACGGAATTTCGTGGCAGGAGGGCTTGCATGGCAATTTTGTTTGGATTATCTTGGTTCTCTGGATTTCTTTTCTTGGACTGCCTTGACTCGGTAGGATTTCTTTCCCTTCTGTTATCTCTGCTCTGGCTTGGCCTTATTTGGGTGTTGGGTACCGCCTGTTAAAGCCGCTTGGGACTGGTGGCTGATATAATGGGGTGGTATGTTACTACCCATATTCTACCTTGATTGTCCCTCTTCCTACTCTCCATACCTTTTTTCTTCTATTTTCCGTTATGGACTATGGGGGGAGGTGGCCGGGTGGGGGGTCGAGCTCGGGACTTGCTCGCTAGATGTGGAATCGCTGAGCCATATTATGGGGGTTAGCTAACCTCCCGGGTTGGGGCTCGGGATGGCAGCCCTGGTAGCAGGGGTTGGCATTCTCCGGGAGGGTCACTGATTCTGTTTCTTTGCGGGTGCTGGTCCCTGACTCTGGGGTTTGGAGGTTCGCCAGGGGTTCGGGGACTGAGCTTTTGGTTGATTGGGTAACTCTGGCGATTCAGGCTCGGCCAACCCATTGTAAATACTATGTTTTGCTTGGTTGGGGGTATGGGACGTGGGTCAGGGGGATTGGGAGGGTGAGGGAGGGGGTTCTGGTTTTATTTCTATGACTTGGTCAGATGTTCTTGGAATTGGGATGGGGGGAATACTTGATTCTGAGGTCTGATTATTTGTTAAACTTTGGGTTTTCTGTTCTGGGGATGAGGGTTGAGGATTGGGGTTTAGTAGTAGATGTTCCAGATATATTATATGATTGTTGCTTTACTGGGATAGTTCATTTCTGGGTGGGGTTGTTCAATGTGGTGCACCATGCAGTTATATACTATGTTGCCTCTGTCTGGACGTATACTAACGTCTTTATTTTTTTGAAATGGCTAAGAACAATGTTAAGATAGCGTCGTGAATGTTAGGGGCTTAGATCGGGTTAAGAGACTACAGGCCTTCAACCACTGTTCATTATTCCACATTGACATCTTGTTTTTGCAGGAGACACACTTATTCCAAGATCTAAACCAGATTGCTCTCCGATCTGGTTTCTCCCCAGGCTTACCTTGCTGGAAATTCGAGTTTCAGTAAGGGAGTTGCAGTACTTATTAAAAAACATGTATTGTTCATTAAGGAGCAGGTGGCCATAGACCCAGAGGCGAGGTTTGTTTTGGTGGAAGGTATTTTGAATGGTGACAGAGTAGTATTGGGTTCCGTTTATGGCCCAGTTGGAGGTAATCCCGAATTTTTTATGGCCTTGGCTAATAAATTGGCTAGGTTTCTCCTGGCCCAATTTATACTGGGAGGGGATTGGAACCTGCCCTTTTCTCCCACCTTAGATAGGGAACCACCAGATAAACGCCCACCCTCCCCGGCGCAGCGTGCCTTCTCGGATCTGGTCTCGATGTTTGGTCTAGGTGACCCTTGGTGCCTAGCTAATCCTTCCTGTCGTGCCTTTTCCTTCTATTCTCAATCGCATGGAACTAAGTCAAGGTTAGATATGATTCTGGTTAGCTCTCCTTTTTCCCTAATATCCTTTCTTCTGGTATTGAGCCGATAATTGTATCAGATCACGCTGTAGTCTGACGCAACTGTCTCTAGATCCTGGATACTCTGGGATTCAATATGGCGATTAAATACACAGCTGTTAAAGACCGCCAGCTTGTCGCTGACATTAGCTCCCGGATTTCCTTTTTGAGGACAATTTGAATTCCACTTCTAGAATTGATATGCTCTGGGGTGCACTGAAATGCTATCTTAGGGGAACTTATTAAATGGCTTCTTTTAGGAAAAGGACTAGGATGGCGTAAGTCTTTGGCTCTGATGAGTAAAGTAAGGGAGCTAGAGGCTAGCTACTGTTGCTACCTCGATACAGGATCTTAAGGAGCTTTTGCTAGTCAAAACGAGTACTCAGACCTTCTGAAGGAAAAAACTGAGTATTACATGATAAAAACCCAAGCAAAATATTTTGAGTCCGGTGAAAAGGCCGGTAAATTACTGGCTTTACGCCTCCGTTCATTAGAGGGTTCAAGGATTATTCCTTCGCTGTCCTCTGGATGGTAATGTAATTTCTTCGCCTAGAGACATTGCGAGTATTTTTAAGGATTATTATTCAGAGCTCTATAGATGCCCTTCTCCTCCCCTTTCTAGTTCAGCCATCATGGATTATCTTAGAACAATAGACATTCCTTGTTTATCGGAGACCCAGCAGGCGAGTTTACTAGCGTCTATCTTGGCGGAGGAAATAGGTAGTACTATCGCTTCCTTGGTATCGGATAAAACACCGGGGCCAGATGGCTTTCCGGCAAACTTTTATAAAGTGTTCGCTGAAGACCTGATACCTATCCTTCTTAAATTATATAACTACTTACCAATCTCTTCTGAACTTGACCCCGCAATGTTTGAGGCTACAATTGTTCTAATTCCTAAAGCAGATAAAGATTTGGCAGACCCGGCTAGTTACCGTCCATTTCTTCAAAATTATGATATTAAGATTTTAGCCAAGATCTTAGCTGAAAGGATCAAAAAGTATGGATGAGGCTGCTGAGTCCTGAACAAGCTGGTTTGTCTCTGGAGGTCGGTTGGATCATCTGAGAACCCTGTCACATATCTCCCAGTACGCTCAAGCAGCAACGGGTCCGATAGCCCTGATCTCTCTTGATGCTGAGAAAGCATTTGATCGGGTTGATTGGTCCTTTCTCTGGGCCGTAATGGGTGAGATGGGGTTTCCGGCTTCTTTCTTGGATATGATCCGGGTACTTTATAGATTCTCCTCGGCTAAGATCTATTGTAATGGGGTTTTTTCTTCTTCCTTTCGGCTCTTTGCTGGTACCAGGCAAGGTTGCCCTCTCTCTCCTTTGCTATTTAATCTATTTTTGGAACCCTTGTTGATTAAACTTAAATCGTCTCCTCAGGTGAGGGGTGTCAGGCTTCAGCAACGTGACCTAGTTTGTTCTTGTATGAAGATGATGTCATGCTTCATTTAATGGACCCAGTATCTCTAGAGGCTGCTCTTGATATTATTAAGAAGTATGGCTTCTTTTCTCGTTGTAAGTTGAATATTTCAAGTGTGAGGTTTACCCTTTAAATTGCTATGTCAATAAGCAGGACTTTCTCTCCTTGATGAGATGGACTCCAGATCTATCAAGTATCTGGGCATACATTTCTCTACTGACCTCTCTCTGTTGAAGAAACTAAATTTGGATAGAGTTCGGATTTGATTAGTCAGGATCTGCAAAGATGGTCAATTCTCCTATTTCGCTCTGGGGCGTATTAATATTCTTAAAATGAATATACTTCCTGGATCTTTTACCCACTGAACCTGACTAATCTCTGGATTCCCTTTCATTTTTCCAGCAGCTTCACCGGTTATTTTCCAGTTTTATTTGGCGAAGGAAGGGAGTTCACGTCCTCTATGCTAATCTTTCGCTCCCAGGAGAGGGGGTGGTTTAAGATTGCCCAATCTTCAGCTATATTACTGGGCGGCCCACCTTTCGGAGTTGGGACGATGGTTCTCCTCGGTGCTTCAACGCTGGTCCAATTTGGCTTCAACTCGAAAAATTTTCTCTTTGAACTCGGGCTGGATATCTCCGCTTGTTCTATTTGCCCTTGAGGGCTCTTTCTCAGCTGATTCCAAATAAAGTGGTGGCCATATAATCTTAAAGCTTGGGTAAATGTCTCAACTTCTTTCAGATCTCCGTGAGCAGGATTTAGGACAGCCAGTGGTGTTAAACCCTAATGTTAAAGTCGGAATTCTGGATATTTCCAGGATGGGTCCCACAACTTAAGGAGGCTACTGTGGAGCAGTTGTTAGTCAAGACCTGCTGCTGCATCAGATGAGATTCTTAATAAATTTGGTATACCTAGCAAGGGAATCTTTAAAGTTTTCCAGCTTCACACCTAGTGAGCACTCAAATTGGTACTTCTTTAGGCAATCGGTAGTCCAACCTTTCCTAATATTGTGAACCTTGCTTCCCAGCCCCATTCTGTATCAGTTAATTTACTCATACCTATTAAATTTTGGGGTACCTGAGGGGTTGAGGGCTCTTCGGTCTGGGCAAAATCTTCTTCCTGATGCCGTCCCGTTTGGGCAAACATTTGATGAATCTCTGTATAGATATCACACTCAGGATAGGTTGAGATTAATACAGTATTATATCGTGAATAATCTTTATTATACCCTGTTAAACTCTTTTCAGCGTAAATTGATCTCCAATGCAGACTGTTTTAGGTGCTTACTAGCGGAGGGCAATTTAATTCACATCTTTTGGGAGTGTCCTAAGGTAGCACCATTGTGGTCTCTAATTCAAAGGAATCTGGATCCCCTTCTAGGCCTTAGTGGTTATTTCTGTCCTGAAGTCTGTGTTTTGGGAGATTTTTCTAGCATACACACTGTAGAATGTCATTACTATATGGCCCTAGTGTCCAAGGCGGTTAAGAAACTGGTCTTAAGGCATTGGAAGGACCACTTGGTTTTATCATATGCAGATTTGTTGAAGGAGCTGATGTCGCTTCTCCAATCTGAGAGTTTGATTGCCAGTTTTAAAGATCGGAGGATTTGTTCTACAAAAGGTGGGGCAAATTACTGCTATGTGCTTGAAGTAATACCTAGTCCTGACAACCCGATCCTTTGCCCTCATATGGTATATGGTATATTGTAGCTACCTTTGTATATTTGATGATTCTAGATCTTTTATGTGACTTTATATGAGCCATGGGATTGTGAGAATTGCCAATTTGTTCCAGATATATAATGATATCCAGATTTAAGAGGGTTTTCCTTAGGTCTTACGCTGGTGCACCCATTTGGGGTGGGGGTTATGGGGTTTACAGGTTGGGACTTATATGTTTGATTGTTTGTATGGTTAATTCGGTAGGGCTTTCCTAGGGAGGGTATTGATATTTTTTCTTGGGGTGTGGGGGAGGGGTATGGTATCCGTGATATGATGTATATGGTATTTATTGGTATATGGTGTGACGGTTTTGGTGGGGGGTTCTTTGTTTTGTTTAGTCTGTTAACATTTTGGACATTTTGGTTCTGTTATGGTTGGTATGTTGAAAACTAATAAACTTAAATTTCAAAAAAACTTTGATGGATGTTTGAAGGAATCAGCAAGTAGATATAGGTAATGCCCTGCTATGAGATCGGGAGAAGTGCTAGTTTTTCCCTTTTGTAGGGACAATTATGTTCTCCTCTGTTATATCGACTGGTAAATCATTGCATAAAGCTGATGTAGATTTATGGTTTGAAGTCTGAAATATTTCACAGAATTTAATATTAAAGATATTAGCCATTTCAAGTAGTTTGTTTATTAGGTTCTCTTTATATTACAGGGGGCCAATTTGACACACAGTTTGTTTAAGTAAATTGAAATACGAGTATAGGGCTTTTTAATTATTTTTATTAGCATTTGTAGCTAGACTGTATTCCCACTTAATCTTGGCTTTACATATAGCTCGTTTGCAATTCTTCTGACTACACAAATATGAATTCCAGGTTTCTACAGTATGTGTTTTAAGATACTGGACATATTTTTATTTTTATTTTTGATACATTTCTGTAATGTTTTGTTCATCCATTTAGGGCAATGATTATTTTTAATATTTTTAATTTTGCATGTGATATATGTATCTCTGAGACTAATTAGTGTCTGATGAAATAAATCCCAACTTTCTGTAATAGGTAGGGTATTGAAAATATTATCCCAGTCAAATTTATTAAACTCAGATTCAATTGAAGTAATATTGGCTCTGTCGTAGAAGTATTCTATTGTTTATGAATTGTGTGTTGGACTGAATATTTTAAAGTAAACATAATTGTGCTATGGTCATTGTTTCCTGGAGGTGAATGGATATGGATATTATCTAATTGCAGACTAGTCTCATGTAAAACAATATCAAGAATATTGTCGCCCTTGGTGGGTTGGTATATACTTTGGGTAAGGTTACACTGCTGGCGCAGATTAATTAATTTTCTGCTCTGTCCAGATGATACTGTGTAGTTCTCCCAAGAAATGTCTCCTAAGTTGAAATCACCCATAAGAATAATCTTGCCTAATGCACATGCTTCCTCTATTTCTCCTATTACAGCCTCGAGTGTATCAGAGGTGGAACTAGCGGGGTGGTAGCAAGTTCCTGTGATTATTGATTTTGTATTATCAAGAGCCAATTTGATCCAAATTGTTTCTGTAGGACATTACGCTTTTTTATTTTCTTAGAAATAGCATATGTTTGCAAAGAATTCCTAACATAAAGGGCAACTCCCCCCTTTTGTGTTCTCTGTTCAGTATGTAGGGAGTATGGTAGGGTGCTATATTATTCCAGTTAGATTTATGATCACCCCAGGTTTCCGTTACTGCAAGTACATCAATTTTATCAGTGGCCAGTCTTAGATTTAATTCATCTAGCTTATTGGTGAGATTCCTGGCATTTAAATATGGAAACTTGAAGTGTTTCACTGTGTGGATAGAGTGATCAACTTTACCCCTGTTCAGAGAGGGAGGATTTGCCTTCCTCTCCCTCACATGTATCAGTTTAAATTGTATGTATGAGCCCCAGTATTTGTTTGGCTAGTAAAGAAGATCCACATCTACTTAAATGAAGCTCGTCCCCACAGAAGAGTTCAAATCTGCTTGAAAATTCTTCCCAGTGTGTGGAGGATGGGATAGGGTAAGAGGGAGGGTCAGGGAGGGAGGGGAGGGAGGTAGGGCAGCTGCAGTATAAGGGTTGCTAGCTGCACACTCGAGCAGACTCGATAGACCATAAGGTCTTTATCTGCTGGCAAATTCATATATTCGTATGTTCATATGTGCTGTATTGTTATAGCATGAATGCTAGCTCTTTAATTTATATCTCAGGGCTCTACACATAATGGGGCTCCTTTAGAGATCTGCGATGTCTCTTTATTCTTTACTTTGTTTAATTTCTTTATTGTGCTTAGTTTATCTTGCAGCCCTCTCCTTATTCTGAGGGCCACTTCAACTGTATAGCCTTTCCACATACATAGGGATGTCTCTTTAAATTATTTGTTTTCTGTGTTGTAGCAGAGTAGCAGACTGCTAGACAATCATTATCTAGCCACTCTGCTTTGGGGCTCTGCATAACTTTGGTAAGCCCCTTTTTATTTCTTTTTATACTGGGCTGTAGCTTTTATGTCAGGGGACAGCATGGTCCCTTTTATATTCAGAGCACACATATTGCTCAGGGGACCCTGCCTCTCTAGCAGCCTGGACTAGCTGCACACATGCCACGGACTCCTCCACGGCTAGCTGACACAATTCTACAGCATATTTTATACAAAGTCAGCAGCTGGGAGTCCTAATAATACAGGGGCACCAGTAATTATTTACACAGACACCAAGCGGCAGCAAAAGCAAAAGTTAAAGTTTGCCACTCGGTTTGTATCCATAATCCACTTATCTAAGTGGACATTATTGTGTATTTAACTGCCAATTTAAACATTTCTAAACATTCCTGCACCATATACACAAAGTCTAAGCATGTTTTTTTCTTCACCTAATTAAGTACTGCCACACTGTAAACGGAAAATGTGGCACAAAATGTACTCTATGCACTTTATTTATTCTTACGCATTTTATTCAACCCACAACTTAAATCTCTTTAAAGGCACTTTATATCCTTGGCATTAAATGCAATAAATGCACTTCATTTCATTCCTGCCAGCAGGTCTTAGTCTGGTGCATGATTATGGGGAGTTCTTGGTGAGGGGTGGATACATAGAAACTAGAAATAAAAGTAGTAGGAAAAAGGTTTAGTGATAGAAAAGACTGACTTAGTGTAAGAATATGCTCACCCACAAGCACATAGTGTACACAAGGTACATCAGGACTACAAGCTTACACACACACACACACACACACACACACACACACCACGTGCAGAAGGCACATCATGATTACCTGCACTCTCATGCCATGCAGAGCACACACACACACACACACACACACAGAATTTGGGGGAGGAAACACATTACATATATAGCAAGGGACTCATACACATAGCTAGGGAACATCACCATAAGTTAGTAAAGGTTTACATACACATAATCATCATCAATTTCTCCCTTCCCCCCTTCCTAATCAATCTAAGCTCCCCAGCCCCACTCCCTCCCTTCCTCCTCACCTAACCCCTCCCTTATACACCTACGTTTCATCACCGCCCCATCCCCACCCCCCTTGCTCTCCAAATCCTTCCTTTCTGCTTGATGCTCCTCCTGAAGCTCAACCTCCGCTACTGGCACTCAAGTTCTGCATTACCTCTGTTCTGTTACGGGCACTTATTTATTTCATGTTTTGCCTCAATGCGTACCCTTGTTTTGTATACCTTCCCCTTACGTTCTTGTTCCGTACTGTTCCTACCTAGTTGGTTAACCACAATTTGTATAACCTGTACTTGCTGAGCCTGTGCCGTGCTGAACGGCACTGCCTATGTAATTTGTTCAAATGTATCCTTCCCAACTATGTTCATTTTCCATATTGTGCTACTGTAAGTTCAACTTTTGTATGTATACCTGCCTCCTCTGTAACCCCCCGCCCCAGGTCGCACCGTGAGACGAGCATCTTTTTGCTCAGTGTGCCTTTCCTGGTAAAACATTTTCAATAAATAAATAAATAAGGCTAGGTGATTCTTTATTCTTGCATAGAACCTAGATACAAGCTATGAAACTGTGCTGCTTCTGAAGCACAACCTTTACCCTATATATGACCCTGTACGGGAGATAAATCACCACGAATAGTATTCTAAGGATAGAAATGCATTGCTATTTTGCTGCAATAATGTCAGAAATATAATGATTTATTTACCCGGGAGTGCCCTCTACAGCTATATTATTTATTTATTTATTTTTTAATTACTGTACTTTTTTCCCCACTGGCACCCCTAACTCTGTGAGTGGGCTCACCCTGGGCTCAGCGACCCAGACCCTCACCTGGGGATGCCCCTCCCAAGTGGGGCCGCCAGAGGTGGAACTAAAGGTGGCTGGAGGGTCAGGCACCGAACCACGGCTCATATGCGGAGGCCAGCGGATTTCTTTTGCAGTAAGTCCCCTTGGAGCTGGGAATGTGCAATGACACTGATGCCTTATGGCAGCATCTGTCCCCAGTTCCACCCATGTTGTGGTGCAGCACCGTGCCCCTGGCATCCGCCAGGGGGTGAGCGATGCCGGAACCAGCTCCCTTACCCTCCCCGGAGAAGGAGAGCCATCCTCTGGATGTGCGATCCTTCTCCTCCCCTGCCAACCCCTGGCAGTCTGTGCCCATTCCTGAACATGGGTCACCAGCATGGTGTGAGGTGTGGCGTCCAGTGCCTCAACCCTCAGTGCCACCGGGCCGGCGAGGCACAGCTATATTATATGAATGGACCTTTCAGGGAGCATGATGACACATTACAAAATGTTTCCTCTATAAGAATATATCACTGACACAAGCATATTCTTATGATTAGAATGCTACACTTTGTAGCATTCTAAAGGGCAACTGAGATAATACTCTGCTACCCCCCAAATTGACCAACAGAAGTAATAGTAAATGTGATCATCACACGCACATAGCTAACTATCACCAGACTAAGATCTTATCAGGGTCTAGGATCCCTTTTCCCATGCCCCCTCTCTGAGGAAATTACAGGCAGACCCTGCATGACACTGCAGTGTTCGAGGGAACCAGACTCCCGGGTACTTACGTAATATGACTAGTGTGTAATGTATACTGACTGCCCTATAAGCTAACCTGTAGGGTAATTAAAACAACCTTATGTTGTTTTTATGATTGCATCCAATTCTTATGTTTAGCCTTTCTCAGTCCTAGAACCTGTAAGAGAGGTATTGTATGTTTTGTTATGGTGTAGTAATATCCTGACATTCCCCAAAGGGCTACATTTCCCTGCAGGTAACTAAGGGTTTGTTAGATCATAATAACAAAGTCAGAGGGTGTCCAACAGAACCCAGCAAAATACTTAACATATTTGGTGACCGTGGCAGGACTGGAACAGGATTTAGAGGCAGAAGCAGTTTCTCCTACAGTTATGCAAACTGTTCAAGAACAGAGTGAAGGGTGAATTGATACGCTTTTTATTTCTATTGGTGAGCAGGATATGGAAGGCACTCTCGAAATGGCCATTAAAAATAGAACAGCTAATAGTTTAGAGCTTAGACTAGGTATTTCTAACCTTTTGATTTTGTATGGAAAATGGGGTGCTTTTGCTTCCAATGCCCATCCACACAGTGTTCCAATACAGTGCCTGTACCCACTGTATTCGGATACTAAACATGCAATGAAGAAAAAACAGGTTCATAGGGGGTTAACCGTTTCAACATTGTGTTCCAAGATTCCTGCACTAGAAACTGAGAATGTATCCTTGAAGCAAGATTGTAGCAAAGCAACCAGAGAGACATGTAAAACTGTAGAAATCTAGCCGGCCCGACAGTGCAATGGTTGGATTTCAGCTTGAGACACCAGTGACCCGGGTTCGGGAGCAGACTCAGGTTGCTGGAGGGCCAGCCGGGGTGAGAATGGCTTGAGCATCCCATGACAGCTCACCATCTCCAGGGGGGTGGAGCAGGTTGGCCAATGCCAGCAACACTTGTGTGTGTCCTCGGGTGAAGGCCCGGGGGGACCACAAGCCCCGTGAAGGGAACGGGTGGCCATCAAGACGCAGCGGATGTCAGCGTGCATGCATGACATCAGGGGCTGTCACTGCACCTGAGGGAGGAAAAACCAGAAAAACTGCTGCTGGCTCCGGGAAGATGGGCTTCCTGGAGCATGCCCCCTATGTGTCCCGATCACAAGATCACCTCCATGGGCTGAACCAATGAAGGATTTCGGGGTGCAGACCCCACCTCGTCCCGGCTCGGGGGGGAAGCTGAAGCTCCATGGAGGACTGGGAGGTGAATCTGAATGGGCACGAGGCAGGAGGATGACTCCTTGGATGCCCTGAAGGGTCGGGGCTGGCAGGCAGTAGGAGGGGATAAAAGGATGACAAAACAATCAATGATGAGCCCAAAGGCCAGCCCACTCGTGGTGTCGGAAACCCCAGGCGTGATGCCAGAGAGGGAAAGGAAACTCCCATCCCTCCGGAGCGCATGAGTCCTGGTAGACCTCCACCCCAAGCCCAGTCACCAGCAAGCCCCTGACCCCAGAACAAACTGTAAAGGAAAGATTATGTTAGTAAAGAGCAAACTAGTACGTAAAATGCATTTGAAAAGGGTTATATAAATGCTTTGCTGTATGTGCTGTTTATCAGCCTTGAAATGTTTTGAATGTTATATGCTACATAATGTTTCACAAATTGCCCTGTGCAATCTTTCTTCTCTCTCTCTCTTCTAAAAACAGACTGACCAGTCAAACTATTCTGTTTCTTTACTCTTAACTTCTGAGCCTGATAAGCTCAGAGCAAAACAAAGTACGCTCTGCACGCTGTAGAAGTATGTTATTCTTTTCTTGTAACATGGCATTAATAGTGTGCAGGGAATCCGGCTGAGCGATAGGTGGAAGAGGGTCATGAGACGGCAGCCAGAGCGGGCATTAACCTATGTTATATGCCGTGCCCACTCAGGCAGTACCATGACTGGCCAGACCCCAGGTTAGCAGCACTGATGCCGTGGCCAAGCGAGCTCAGTGGGGAGAGGAGCGCCAGCCCCACTAGGCATGTGAGGGCAGAAACGGGCAAGGGGGAGCACTACTCATGGCGGACATCCGTGAGAGGCAGCAGGGCAGACCCAGGAGCAGCAGGGAGAGCCGAGCTGGAGCAGAGCAGCGGCAGAGCAGTGTGTGGGAGGCAAGAGGAAGGGAAGCCCCCCGGCATGCACAGCGCCAGTGCAATCCTCCTCTTGGCGCTGAAAGTCTTCACCAGAGACCTCCTGGGGCGTTCATGACGGGAATAGCCGCACCGAACTGCACAGGAGTGGGACAGTGATGTTGGGTGCAGAGATCCGCGCGACTCCAGAGACAGCAGGTAATGACCGCATCTGTATGTATGTAGTCCTGTGAACCTTAGTGTGACAGCGAAGCACAGGGTGACAAGTCACGCAGCCCCTCCGTGTGTCAGTGTTCATCTCGCAGACTGGGACCCCTCCAGATGCCTCCACTGACCCGCGGCCCATGTTACAAGCATATTAAGCCACTCTGTCGGTGGCATCTAATGCGATTGATGCATGGGGGGACGGGTGGTAGCCCTCGGCCCGCCACCGCCCACCCATGCATCAATCCAACATTAGATGCCACCTTCATCATGGTTTAATGCTTACTTGTTTTATCTGAATGTTCTGAAAAGTAGCAGTTTTCAAAAACCCACCATGTAAATATCAACGATGTGAAACATTATTTTTTTTCTTGGTTAAATGAAACAATGAAGATGCCTGTATGTGATTTTAAAGCATCAAGGTTATATGTAAACTAGTTCAGATTGTCTGTACAGGAGGCCTCAGCTGCCTCCGCTGCTGTTTAATACGTATATTGTTTTATTACTCTTGTCCCTAGAAAAATATGGGGAGAATCCCTATTCACAAATTGTTTTGTTTTTCATAATTGGACTTCAGAGAAAATTGGATTGGTTGGTTTATGTGCAAGGAATTGAAGTGGTTAAAAGATGTTGTAATTGGCTTGAGTTGTACGTGAAGGCAGTTAGTGACGGTCTGGTGTATGACGTAGAAAGATTAAGGGACAGATATTCAAATCATTGTGCCTAGCGCAAATCCATAGCGCTGGAATAGCACTGTATTTGAGCGAGGCTGCAATACTGAAAAGCCCTATTAGCGCCGGTGCTGTGTGGTAATGTCAACGCTAATATGTAATGGTATGCAGGGGCATGGATAGGAGAGCACCCATGAATGCCAGCAGCGCAGCATATTTAAATGTATAGCGCCGTGCTACAGGCATTAGCGCGACCTGTAGCATGGCACTAAATACCGCCGGGAAAAAGCTGTCAGCAATGCAGTGGTGCGCCCATGATTCCCGACCCCCGCCATGTAAAATACAAGACCTATCCCTGGTAGTCTAGTGGTCCCCCACCCATCCCCTACATGCCTCCCGACCCGCTTTCCTTGTAATATAAGTTTTATTTCCATCTAGTGGCCCCTCCAACCCCTGCATGACTCTCGAGCCATTTCTTTGTAATATAAGTTTTATTTCCATGGTAGTCTAGTGGTCCCCCCATCTCTCTGCACAAATCCCGACCCCCATCTGCGGTCAAAGAACACATTTCCCCAGTAGTCTATTGGTCCCCCCCCAACTGTGCACCTCCTGGTACCCCTGAAACACGGGTATCCCTCTGGAGTTGGTGATTGTTTTCCTCTTCTTCACTATGGTCGGGTTGTTAATTGCGGATTAGAGTGCTACTGTATTGAATAGGCACGCCTATTCAATACAGTGGCACTCCTGAATACCACAGTCGGTGGCCGGCCATGGTGGAGAGAGGAGGGCTGAGCTGGTCGCCGGCCCCAGGAGGATGTGCTAAGGTTGCCACCTCTCCGGTTTTTGATCGGATCGCCCAATTTTTTACTTATTTGTCTGGTTCTCCGGTTTCCTCCCTGTCTGTTCCAGTTTCCCCCCATGGGGTCTACAGACCATGGATGCCACCACACTTCCATGGTGCTCTGTCGCTCCATGGTAGCTGACAATATTAATGACAAATGTATTCAGGGGCAACAACGCCCATATAATTGTAAAGTACAAATGTGGAGATGAGACATGAGAGTTGTGATAATGCAAAGGTAAAACTGCACGTGTGTGTGCATTTTAAATACAGTATCACTGAAAGTACTTCAGAATGCAGGGTAGTGTCAGATTGATGTGTCACCCTCTTTAACAGACTTACAGACTACCGTCTCCTTCCCACTGTATTTGGAGGAACAGCTACGCTACACTCCAAAGGTATTCTGATAGGGAAATCCATGCAGTCACACTCACATCGTATATTTAAGGGATTGTCTTCATACACATTTTAAGCTGCACCATGTGTGCCTCAGTAAGCGAAGGGAACTGATAACTAATCCACATGAACTAACGGAAACACATTTAATGAAAATGTATGGTAATTCTCGTATTGCTGTTCAATGCATGCAGTATATTCCAAGGATGGAGTACTTTTACAGAACCCCGTGAAAGAAGGATCCCCCACCCTCTCCCAAAGTACTTATCTTATGAAGCACATGGAAGCCCAAAGTACAGTAATTATACAGAACCGTTACTTTGGAAGTTAATTATTACTCGTGTTTAAATCAGAACTACATTGAAACATGCAAACCTGCTAACACAGAAATTCGGATTTAAAAAGTTTTAACAGTGCAACAAGTCTGTAAGGTACACGGCAACCCTCGCCATTAATAATCCTTTACCCACACTGTAACATCCCTGAATTTTGCCGTGTTTCTGGGGGGGGGGTACCAGAAAGTGCACAGCTGGGTGGGGGACCACTAGACTACTGGGAAATGTATTCTTTGACCACAGATGGGGTCAGGATTCATGCAGGGAGGTGGAGGACCACTAGACTACCATGGAAATAAAACTTCTATTACAAGGACATGGGTCGGGAGTCATGCAGGGGTGGGGACCACTAGACTACCATGGAAATAAAACATATATTACAAGGAAACAGGTCAGGAGCCATGCAGGGGGGTTGGGGGACCACTAGACTACCAGGGACGTTACGTTTAATTCGATTGTGAATGGGTCAGGAGCATACCTCTCAACTGTTCCTGATTATCAGGGACCTCCTTGAAATTCCCTCAGAATATTACTCTGTCCCTCCTCACAGCTGTGTTTCCATGGCTACACAGTGGAAATCGTAAGCACAAACTAATGTCAAGCATTAAAGTTACAGACTTGTTCTTTGTTAGAAACTACATTTTGCACTACACCCCATATTCTACTGGCTGTCTGGGTGGATATCTCTACTTTTGAAGATGTGTCCCTGATTGTGGTCCTTTGTCCCTGATTTGTTTAAGCCTTGTCCCTGATTCAGGAGGCAAGGCATTGTGGGGTATGTATGCACTGATTGTGCCTGGCAGCACACAGTTCCTGCTGCTTCCGGGCTGTATTTCTATTCCAGCCAACAGGGGATGCTGGGGGTATGCCTTGGCCTGCAGCGTCCAGCCTGTACTTCCATTCCAACCAAAAGGGGGAGCTTTGTGCTCTATGCAGTAGCACCGGGCAAACTGCATGGTACTGTATGCTAAGTAGCACTTAGTGACATGCAAATGTACCTGTTTGCCCACGGATTACCTAAGTAGGCTCATTTGTATGGGAACTTTGAATATAGCTCCCGTTTCCCCCGGGCTAACCAGTTTGCACCATGCTAATGTGTTAGCACTGTGCAATCAGGTTAGCCCCGGGCAAACTTCACTGCAGCATAGCACAGTTCTGCAGTGTGTGGCTTACATTGTTGTTTGCAGTCATACCTCTCAACTGTCCCTGATTTTACCTCAAACCTTTACTCTGTCCTTCCTACAAATTGTGTTTCCATGACCAAACAGTGGGGGTTGTCAGCATAACATCATGTCAGACATTAATGTTACAGATGTGTTCTTCCTTAGAAAATGCATTTTACACTACCCACTTATTCTACCAGCTTCTTGAGTGGATATCACCAATTTGTAAGGTGTGTCCCTGATTTTAAACCTTTGTCCCTGATTGTTTAAGCCTTGTCCCTGATTTATGAGGCAGAAGGTTGAGAGGTATGTTTGCAGTAGGTGTGAGACGTCTCTGTGCAAACACACACAATGTTCTCCACCTGCAACACTGGCTTGCTACAGAGTCTAATGAGCTGCAGTTGCAATTTTCACTTCCCTGTTGCTATATTCAGTGCTGTCTTATTCCCGGGCTATTTTTGCCCTGCAATCCCAGACCAGTTTGCCCGGCTTCCTTAGGCTGCTATATTCAGCAGGATTAGCACCGGGCTATTTCCTTTTGAATATAGCTTGCTTTGTGCTCTGGGCTAAGTTTGCCTGCCACTCAGTGCTATTTTAGCCCCGGTGCAAAGTTTTGAATATCTGTCCCTAAGTCTGTGCAAGGAACTTACAATTAAAGTGTGGTTTAATAGCAGCTTGAGATGCTTTTGTTGGTTTTAAAAAAGTGTTTTTTTTTTGTTTCTCTCCTTTCAAAAAGAAAAATGTGTTTGTTTTTTAAATATGGCTGATGCATCAGCCTAACACCATGTCATCAGTCGTGGCAGCTAGCCAGGCCAGGAGGTGTGACTAACTAGTTGATAACACAGCTGTGTTCTCTCGCACTCTTCATTATCCAAAGTTAAAGCTTTCAAAGCTTGTTTTCTTTTTAATGCTATTATAGTTTTTCCTCTATATTGTTTTGTATGGTTAAAATGTAAACAAGGCATTATGTTTTAAAACAAAAAGGCCCCATCCATTTTAATAACAATGTTTATTTATTTATTTTTTTTTGCCAAATGCAATGTTTGCCAAGAGAGGCATAGACCTCATGTAGACTGTTCTAGTAAAACGTAGTTATCAATGGCACTCGGATTCAAGCCTTGTAACCTCAGTTTGAATCCCTCCAGCCCTACTTGTGTACTGTGACCTTTTGGCAAGTCATTTGACCTCCTTGTATTCCCATACCACATACTCCAAAGACTTGGACATGGGTTGCCTGTCCTGGCTAAACAATTTTATTTTTCACTTTTATGTAGGTGTTTCAACAACACACATGAACCAGTAATTTTTTTTTTTTTTTACTTTTTATTTCAAGGGAGGCTAGACAACACCATATAGGTAGGGAAATCCTTTGCAAGCTTTGGAAGCTTTGCACTCCCCACCGTTACAAATCTCTTACAAGATTTAGAAACTGGTAAGATCCCAGATCTCATTAATAAAACACATATTGCCAAGTGGAATTGTCCCCACTGTGACAATATAGTGTGTACTATAAAGTGCATGGATCATACGGTCACATTTGCCATTGCCACGGCTACAAACCTTGGTTATGTTACAGTGCACCCCAACCAGGGCCCCTGCTATAGCAGACATAACTGTGATATAAAAAATACAGGTTTGTAACATTTACTGTTTCACTGCCTATATTTGATAAGGATACTGCAGTATTTAATAAACTGGTACAGGTACAATCGCTTGGGCACTTGGAAGAAGACATCTTTCCAGAACGAATAAAGCTGCCAGATCTCCTTGTTCATCACCTTTACCTGAATGCCAAAATAGCCCCCATACAGACTGATGCACCAGAAATGGCTACCACTACCTGTGCAGGTGTGATGTCCTTACTGTGGTCACACCTGTGTGTGGATATAAACCAGACTTTGGAAAAGGGTCATCCATTGACCAAGTCGATATGAACTTTAATGCAACTAATGGAAACCAGCACACTGTTTCCTCACCAGCCAGCACTGGTACTACCTCTGGGTACCATACATTAAGACTGGCCTGCGGGAGGGGCAATCCCTGACTTCAGTGAAGGAAACATTTCTGCAGACGTCTCTTCAATCTAGACTTCAGTCAAGCACAGCAGCAATGCATTCATCGAGGCTGCTGAAATTCCATTTTCTACTAAACTCACCAACTCCTCAATTTAGTGCCCCATCAGACTTACCAAATGGCTTGTACCTGAAGTTCAAGCTACCTACAATTCTAAAGGTTTATACCATGTGGTTATTAACCATAAGTTTTATGTTTATAACAATATGGTTTTCAATGTGACAAACATAGAAACATAGACTTTGATGGCAGATAAGGACTGCTTGGCTCACCTCGTCTGCCCATTTCCCTACCTACTGGATAAGCTGCAGATCCTAGTTAACCAACAGCCTATTTCTTCCTACCCCCACAAGAATTGCCTTATGTCTGTCCCATGCATTCTTGAATTCTCCCACAGTTTTAGACCCCACAATCTCCTCAGGAAGGCAATTCCATGTGTCCACTACCCTCTCTGTGAAAAAATACTTTCTCACATTGCCCCTGAGCCATCCCCCCTCTATCTTCAAACTGTGTCCCCTTGTTCTTGCACATCCAGTTTCTGCTTTACACCCCATGAACGTACTATTATTGGCCATACAATCATTACTCCGGTACCCCTCCATAACCAAGATTCTATAAATACTAAACCCACTCATTTAAAAGATAAAAGCCAATACTTACCAGTTTTTAATGTTCATATAGATCACTTACACTTTGGTGTTAAAAGGTTAATAAAAAGGAAATACACACACATTATTCAAATCAAAAATAGGGTTCAAAAGACAAAGGATTCATTACAAACTATGTTTCTTAATGCAAATACACACACTGCACTTACCGACACATAGTTGGAATTCACATTTAAAGAATCTGTTATTGTTCAAGTTTTGCTCATTTACATACTTATTACTACTTTTTTTTTGCCTCTGTAAAACTCTCAACTTTTATAGGTCTCAACTCAAATTTCTCTATGCTACCCAATCTATCCACTCTCCAATTCACTAATTCTTTCTTCTTTCTGTGTTACCTGTATGTTTGCAGGTAACAAGGGGGGGAATTGTAAGAATATGCTCACCCACAAGCACATGATGTACACAAGGTACATCAGGACTACAAGCTTACCCACACACACACACACACACACACACACACACATATCATGTGCACAAGGGACATCATGATTACCTGTATGCTCATGCCATGCAGAGCACACACACATATACATACACACACACACAGAATTTGGGTGAGGAAACACATTACATATATAGCAATGGACTCATACACATAGCTAGGGAACATCTACATAAGTTAGTATAGGTTTACATACACATAAGGCTAGGTGATTCTTTATTCTTGCATAGAACCTAGATACAACCTATGAAACTGTGCTGCTTCTGAAGAACAACCTTTACCCTATATATGATCCTGTAGGGGAGACAAATCACCACGAACAGTATTCTAAGGCTAGAAATGCATTGCTATTTTGCTGCAATAATGTCAGAAATATAATGATTTTTTTACCCGGGATCACACTCTACAGCTAAGGTGTCATGCTGGCACAGCTATATTATATAAATGGACCTTTCAGAGAGCATGATGATACATTACAAAATGTTTCCTCTATAAGAATATATCACTGACACAAGCATATTCTTATGACTAGAATGTTACACTTTGTAGCATTCTAAAGGGCAACTGAGATAATACTCTGCTGCCCCCCAAATTGACCAATAGAAGTAATAGTAAGTGCGATCATCACACGCACATGAACTGGCTAACTATCACCAGATTAAGATCTTATCAGGGTATAAAACCCCTTTTCCCATGCCCCCTCCTCTCTGAGGAAATCACAGGCAGACCCTGCATGACACTGCAGTGTTTGAGGGAACCAGACTCCTGGGTATTTATGTGACATGACTAGCGTGTAATGTATAATGAGTGTCCTGTAAGCTAATCTGTAAGGTAATTAAAACAACCTTATGTTGCTTTTATGTTTGCTTCTGATTCTTATTTTTAGCCTTTATCAGTCCTAGAACCTGTAAGAGAGGTATTGTATGTTTTGTTATTGTGTAGTAATCTCCTGACATTCCCCAAAGGGCTACGTTTCCCTGCAGGTAGCTAAGGGTTTGTTAGATCATAATAACGAAGTCAGAGGGTGTCCAACAGAACCCAGAAAAATACCTAACAGTAGGTGGCCAACCTACGCCAGGGGCAGAAAAACGTAAAGTAAAGTATAGTATAAGACGAGACTGTCACACAACAGATTTTGGTAGGGAAAAGAAGAAGATAGAAAAGGCTTTCCTCCACCGTGGTTATTGGCCTGGCAGAACACAGTTCTGCCACACTCCTCCTCCTTCTTTAAGAAAAAAACAGTAATTCTTACAACACTGGTTTTAGCAGCAAACCCCCAGAATGTACATACATTCCATACTGATGAGGGTTTGGAATGGAGCTTCCACCCACTCATGTTTTAGAAGCTCCACCCCAGGGTCCCTTTAAACAATAAACAAATTACAGTGCGGTCTTTACTGTACGCATTGTAATTAGTTCATTACCCTGGGGTTTAAAACACATTGCACTATTAACCATCATAGCATATCATTATAACAATTCAATATATACAATCATACTCATGCTTCATTCTCCTTCACTATATCTGCCCCATGTCATGACAAAAAATCAGCGTTTTTGTGTTGACTTCCTGATCTATGTTTTACCACAAAACAATAAGCTTGCAATGTCAGATACTACTGCATGATGCAGGAATTTTAATCTTTTATTTGATTTATCCACACAAGTGCATTGTGATCTGTAAGGAGAGTAAACTCCACCCCACACAAATAAAAGCACAAAGCTTCTATCGCCCACTTAATGGCTAGGCATTCTTTTTCCATTGTGGCATACTTTTGCTCCCTATCATGCAGTTTCCTGCCAATGTATATGATAGGGTGCTCCTCTCCTTGGACTGTCTGGCTCAACACTGCTCCTATCCCTGTCTCAGAAGCATCGGTATGTACTTCAAAGGGAAGGCTAAATTCAGGGCACTTCAATACTGGGAAAACACATGGCTGCCTTAATGGCCCGGAAGGCTTCATCACACTTGGGACTCCATTTAACTAGGTTACTGCACCTTTTCTGGTTAGATCTGTCAAAGGTGTGGCTATGGAGGCAAAATTGGGAATAAACCTCTGATAGTACCCAGCCAGGCCTAGGAAAGACCTGACGTGCTTCTTGGTCTTGGGTACAGGGCTGTTAGCTACTGCCTCTACCTTCTCTATCTCAGGTTGTACACACCCATTACCCAAAAGGAACCCTAAGTACCTCATCTCAGTCATTGCCAGGGCACACTTTGCAGGGTCAGTAGTAAGTCCAGCCCTCTGTATAGAATGCAACACAGTGGTCAACTGTGTTATGTGTGTGTTAACCAATCGGGGCTGTATATTACAACATCGTCCAAATATGTGGAACAGTATGTAATGCATGGGGTCAGAATTTGATCCATTAATCTCTGGAAAGTTGCAGGGGCTCCATGCAGGCCAAAGGGCATAGTTGTGAACTGGTGCAACCCTAGTGGTGTGCTGAAAGCTGTCTTTTCCTTGGAGGCAGGGGCTAAGGGACTTTGCCAGTATCCCTTGGTTAGGTCAAGTGTAGTGATATATCTAGCATTTCCTATGTTATCAATGATGTCATCTACCCTGGGCATTGGGTATCCATCAAAATGTGACACATTATTGACCTTTCTAAAGTCCAGGCAAAGTCGTATGCCACCCTGCTTTTTAGGGACCACCACTATGGGAGATGACCAGGCACTAATAGATGGCTCAATAATGCCTAGCTGTTTTAACATTTCAGTCTCCTGCTTTACCCCTTCTCTGACTTTCTCTGGGAGTCTGTAAGGCTTCTGTCTTATAGGGTCTGAATTAGTATGGGTATAATGTTGGACCCCAACTGCCTTTCCAGGGACACTTGTAAAGACGGGGAAAAAGATATGTACTAACTGTAAAATCCCCTCTCTTTGTTGTGCAGCTAACTCAGGGTCTATCCTTATTCCAGTGAGGTTTTCCTGTTCCTCTAACTTCTGGTATGCCATCTCTAACTCGGACTCATCCTTCCCTGGGGTTATGTACAGAGTCCCTGTAGTTTCCTTTTTCACCACCCATTGTTTTAGTAAATTAGCATGATAGACTTTCTTCACTGGGTATTTATTTGGGGTCACCAATTCATATGTTACCAGCCCAGTCTGTCTTAGAATCTTGTAGGGTCCTTGCCACTTCATTAAAAGCTTGTTCTTGGTGGTAGGGAGTAATAAGAGAACCCTATCTCCTGCCTGTAACTCCTTGGGTTTACAGTTACTGTATGGTCATAATACTTCTTCTGCTTGTTCTGGTAAGAGACGCTGTTTTGGTGAGCCTTTTTTGTGTACTCTATCAACCTCTTCCTGAACTGAACCATATAGTCAGTAATGTTAGTATGCCCAACACTGGTTCCCTCTTCCCAGTATTCCTTTACCATATCCAGGGGTCATTGGGAATTCCTACCGTACAGCAAGGAGAAAGGAGAGTACCCTGTAGCTGCCTGTGGGACTTCTCTATAAGAAAATAGCAAAAGGGGGAGGTACCTATCCCAGGCTTTTCCCTCCTCATGCACAAATTTCTTTAACATACAATGTCTGGTTAAAACGTTCCACTAGACCATCAGTTTGTGGGTGGTAGGGTATAGTTCTTATAGCTACTACCCCCAACAAACGGTACAGCTCTTTAAGCAAGGCGGCCTGGAAGTTACTGCCCTGGCCTGTTAGCACCTCTTTAGGTATTCCTAGTCTACCGAATACCTTGACTAATTCCTCTGCTATTTTCGGAGTAGTGCCAGTGCATAGAGGTATGGCCTCTGGATATCTGGTTGCATAGTCACATATCAAATCAAATCAAACTTTATTTATAAAAGGCGCCTTTCCAAAACCAAGGCACCTGTACATAACACAATAAAAATCAATAAATAATTAAAACAATGATTAAAATCAATCCAAGGCAGCAACATTTAAAAATCATTATATGCAAGGCTAAACAGATGTGTTTTTAATGCCCCCTTAAAGCTTTGGACAGTCAGGCAATCTCGCACCTGTATGTACTTCTAGTCTCTTGCACTCTTCTGTAAAGGGCCAACAATATCCATTGCCATTCTCTTGAAGAGGGGTGCTAACAATAGGTAGGGGTATGAGGGCCACCGTGTCTTTCTTAGTTACCTGGCCACCTTCTGACACTCTGGACAGGCTCTACAACATCCAGCAACATCGTCGTGTATGCTGGGCCAGTAAAAACATTGCCAGGGACTACCAATTGTTTCACTTGCTCACCCGTTCATGCATATGTATATAACCTATACAAAATTTTCTTCTCACATCTATACACAGGGGTCCCTTGTGGCTTTTTCTAGTCTTCCTGTTGGAATAAATCAGCCGCTGACACATCATTATGCTGTTCCCGAGCAATATCACATTGTGTAAACAGTTTGATAATAGTTTTCATTTGGTAGTCCATTTTGTTTTTTCCTCCATAACTTCTGGGCCTTTTTCTTTTCTGCCTTTGATTTCCTGTTGTCACTCAGTGTTTCAGATACATCCCCCTCAAAGGGAAATGTGTCCCAAAGTTGTTTTACTCTGGTTTATGCCTTTGTAGTAATAGCTGTTAATTGTTCTTTATGGTTTAGTAATGAAGAAAAATGGGGAAAGTCTTGTCCAATCACCACAGGTACGGGCAGTTTTGGCTCAGTCCCCACAACCATTTCAGCTTCTTGGCCTTCAATGTTCAATGTGACTTTTGTGGTCGGATACTGATGAGTGTCACCATGTACACATATCACCCCAGTAAAAGCATCAGTGATCACGGCTTTCTCTAACACATCTGGGTGTACCAGGGTCTGTCGGCTTCCTGTGTTTATTAAGCCCATCATGGTTTTTGTCTCTGATTGTTACATTGGTTGCAAAATTACCCCAGTTAAAAACAGCCAGATGGGTAGCCTCATTCTTCTTTTTATAACAAAACCTTTCTATACGGCCTTTTCCAGAACAATAGCAACATATAATGTCTGGATTGTACGGTCTACCCCTTCTGCCTTCTTATCTTCCTGCATATCTCCCTGAGGGGAATGCTGGGGTATAGGTAGATGGTCTTACTGGTTGTTGCAGGGAGGTGATGGTGGAGTCTGCTGTTCTGTACCTCTTTCTGGTTGGTTGCCTGGCCACCAGGAAATCCTCCACCAGGGTGATGGCAACCTCGGCTGACTCTGCGTGGTGTTCTCTCACCCAGATCTGGACTTCTGCAGGCAAAATCTGTAGAAACTGTTCCATCACTACCACCTCGATGAGGTACAGTAAGGTCTTCCCCTTCGGCTGCAACCATTTGTTACACAGTTCATTCAAACGTGTGTAAGTCTCTCTGGGGGTATCGTTTCTCTGATGTTTTAGAGTTCAGAAGCACTGCCTGTAAGTTTTGTTGTTGATGTCAAAATGCTTGAGTATTTTCCTTTTGACCAGTTCATACTTCTTGGTGCTCCGATGGTCCATATGGCTGAGGGCCAGTTGGGCTCGACCTGTAAGATAGGGAGACAACCTGACCACCCACTGTTCTGGAGGCCACCCACATACCTTAGCTACCCTTTCAAAAGTAGTCAGGTAGGCCTCTATGTCATAAGTGGCTGACACTTTTGTCAATTTAATGTCCTTAGGGCTGGCATTCACACCCTTGTTGCTTCTATTAGCCCCAAGAATCTGTAGGGCCCTCATCGTGTCTGCCCATCTCTTGTCCTGTCATCGTTGATCCTTCTCCCGTAGTTGCTCCATCTCAATCTGCTTCCTGGCAAGCCACTTCAGGAGTTCGTTCATCTTCTCTGGGGGTTCCTTGACTAGTACTTCCTCTAGTTTCTCTTTTTCTCTGATGTCCTCTTTTTCATTGTCCATTGCTGATGATTGCCGTTCAGGCTTGGCCCTCGGCTATCCTGCTGCTGTGTACTGTTCCACACCTCAGCTGAACTGCTGCATCCATGGGTCATATGAGTGTTGGCATTGCTGGCTGGTTTCAAGCATTCTCTGTTTGGATTTCAAGTTCTTTAAGTTGTGCTAGCACACTATGGCCTGTTGGGGGGATGGTGAGGTTAAATTGCAAGCTTGCTAACTTTTGTCAAGTGCACCACCAAAAGAACTCAGGAAACGTACAGTAGCTACCAGAACAAAAGGACAAAACTGTTGCGCTGAGGAGCTGGGTAGGGTGCGGGTGAGGGCTGACTGCCCAACTTGAAATAAACAAACAAAATTTACCACACACACCAGAGCCAGGAGAGTTACTCCTCCAGTGAGGAAGATACAAATGCTCAGTAGTTGTTGGTACTTGTAAAAATTACAATTTATTCCAAGCTATGTAGTTGATGGTGCAGGAAGCAAGAAGGCAGGTTAGCACATCAACATTTCTGCATGTGCTGTAGGTGCACTTACATGCAGAGATTTTGATGTGCTAACCTGCCTTCTTGCTTTCTGTACCATCAGCTACATAGCTTGGAATAAACTGTAATTTTTACTTCCTACTCACTTCACAGTTCTGGCTCTCACTCTCTTGTGCTCCCCTCTAAAATCCCCTGCTGGCTAAACTGCCGTCTCCTTCTGCATCCCCAAACTATGGCACTCTCTTCTCATTACCATTTATACTTCTCTTTCCTACCACTCATTCATATCTCTCCTTTGTGAATTCTCTACTCAGTCATGCAGCTGTCTCTGATCCTGTGCTCTATTTTGTTGCCCTTCAATTCTCCTCCCCACTGCCCCTGCTTCTACCCTATTTCACTCCCTCTGTGCACTTAGTTCCCCACATTCTTCCCTGCTGAACAAAGCACCAACCAGCACTTCATGTCACCAGATTGCTGCCATCTGCACTTTAAAACCATACCTAGCAGTGCTTTGTTCATACTTCAGTTGTGTTCCAGTTAGCACTTACATTACTCGTAGCTCCGCAGATGCCCTGCCTAGCTCAACTTGTTCATTTGCTGCTAATAAATTGTTTAACTTATATCTTTTTTTGCTTGTTTTTGACTTGTGTGACCGACAGTTGTCTGAGTATTGCTATACTCAGAAAATGAGCCATTTTAGCTCAGGATATCTTTCCCAGAAAATCTTTTGAAATAAACAATTAAATAAATTAACAAGAACAGGAAATTATTTCTCTTTGGCAGATGTTTGTGATGTTCCAGTTTTCAAAAATGAGATCCATATTTCCTGACCTAATGAAAAACAGTATTGTGTATTGTTTTCTTTTAATGCACAGCATTCTGCACAGTTCTCTTCATGTAACTGGGAATTTGTTGTTTTGACTATATCATGGTTTGGGTACAGAAACTGTCTGACAGGTCAACAGTTCAAGCAAAGCATGCCATACACGAATCACGACATTGTGGACACTGCACTACTGGTTCCATAAAACTATAAAAACATGCATGAAAATCCTGTAACCTCATTGGTCAAAACATGTGGTTGTGGAACTTGGCTATGCATCCTGCCTAATCAACACCTGGGGTGTGCATTATTCCCATATGATCACACACCCTGTCATGTGTTATCTTTTACTTCTAAAACAATGACTGGGAATGAGGTATTCTGACTGGCTAACAGCATTCTTAAAGGGATATGTTAACGACCGGAAACCTTCATGTACAATAAAACCATTAGAATTTTAGCTATAAAGCATTCATTTTAAAAATGTAAAAACAGCTTTGTTTAAAAATAACATTAAGGTACTCCTGGGGGTATACAGTACTTGGCTTTGCCTCATACCTCAAGATTTTAAAATACCACATACAGCTTAGTCTGGTTCCAAGCAAATGACTGGCTCAGTGGTTGTTATTGTGATTGTAAGTCTAATCACAATAACAACTTTTGTTTTTACTTACTTTCAGGTTTTGAGTGGAGTGGAGTGAGCCATGCGTGCTGCATAGTGTCTGTTGGAGCTGCAGTAATCATTTCTAAGACAGTAATGACCAGTAGAGTAGCCAATCAGAAGCCTCACTTGGCTCATGAACATTTAATTAGACTTATAATGTGCTTTAGCACATTTTTTTTACATTTGAAAAAATAAATGGAGGGTTCCTTTTAATATGGTTAGCGTCACCGTTTCATCAGTCATCTCAGTAGTTTTTGAACACTCATTGGCCATAAGGTCAAAGAACAAAGTCTGATATTTCATTTTCATCACAAGAAAAGTGATTTTCAACAATAAGTGTTTAAGAGCGGCTGAGAATACTAATAAAAACCCGAGGAAAGCCATATTAAACAGAATGTTCATTTTATTATCTCCTGACGCAATGGGAATAGCAGCCAGCCACAGGGTTGAGGGACATTGCACTGCAAACTGACCCTCTCCAAAACCAGCCAGCCGATCCCCACCAGTCCCAAGCCACTGGAAGCCTTGCTCTAATGACTGCTGAGGGAGCCAATTGGGCAACTTGCCAGGAGACCTGTGGTAGGGTTTGCAAAAGCCTGCCAATTTCAGACTTTAATTTTAAGAGCCATGCTTCTCCTGCCCCAACACTCACCACAGTGCCGGAGAACCAATGGGAATGAGAACCAGCCACAGGGTTCAGAGGGATATTATGCTGCAAACTGACCTTCTCCCCAACCACTTTAATTTCAAGAGCCACACTTCTCCTGCTTCTGCACTCACCACAGTGCAGGAGAACCAACGGGAATGGGAGTCAGCCACAGGGTCGAGATTGTGCTGCAAACTGACCATCTCCTCAATCAGCCAGCCAACTGCCACCAGTTCTACACCACCAGGAGCCCTGCTCTAACAGCTGCCAAGGGAGCCAATCGGGTGACTTGCCATGAGACCTCTGGGAGGGTTTGCAAAAGCCCACCAATTTCAAATTTTAATTATCAGAGCTGTGCTTCTCCTGCCCCAGCATTCACCATAGCTCCAGTGAACCGACAGGAAGGGGAGCCAGCCACAGGGTCAAGAGGGACATTGTTCTACAAATTGAACCTCTCCTCAACCAGTCAACTGATCACCACCAGTTCCATGCCACCGGGAGCCCTGTTCTAGCAGCTGCCAAGGGAGCCAATCAGGTGACTTGCCAGGAGACCTGTGGGTAGGATTTTCCCCCTCAAATTCTGGTTCACCTAGTGGTCCCACCATGGCTGTCCTTGTGTGAAGGACTGTGGTGCAAAGGGTGTCACACTGTGGGTGTAAACTGTGGGAGTCAACCATCAGCCAGCCACCCTGCCCTTTTCAGTGCACCCTTTGCCTCCAATCCAGACTCCTCTCTTGCTCCCTCAGGTGAGTGTGCATAGCCAGCTCATGTCACAATCCTGTTGATCTGCCGCATTGATTTTGGTGACTGCAGCAATTAAAGTAGCCTGCATCTCTAAGGTCGGCACATAGCTCAGCTGGCCCTGCCAAACACTGTGTAGCTGTGTCATCTGTCACTATAATTTCCAGATTTTCAAGGCAGTTCTGGGTAAATGTCGACCAATCTAGAAACTTTTAGGGCTGAGTTTGCAAACAGAATTCCTACCCCACCACAGGTATCTTCTCCTGTAAACCAAAATGAAGCCCCTTTGGTCCAAGAATGAGAAGCATGATGGAGTTCCCAAGTGGTCTTAAGTCTTGTGTCTTGCAGATAAAATATATCATTACTGTATTCCTGTAAAGAGTACAATGTCCCAATAAGTTCTCTTTTACTTTTAATGCTATTAACATTGATAATAGTGATCTTAAGGGAATGCATATCTAAAGGATATAAAAATATGAACCCATTTTAGGGGGTTTTAGACAATCTCCTCTGTCTGGTCCATTTAGCTATAGGATCTTTTCCCTTCCCTCTTCTGCATCTGTAATAGTGGAAGCTTTAGAGGATGTATCTGACTCTTCCTCAGCTGACTCCCCTTTGAAGGATTCAGTAGAGAGCGCTGTGTAAATATTGCCTCTCGATCAACTAGGTGTGTTATTTTCCTTCTTCCCTTTCTCTCCCGAGACCTAAGGGGTTTCCCTATCCTAGATCTCTTTTTCTGGACTACTTTCTTAAAAGATGTATCCTGGCTGGGTGGCAGAGACAGGGGGCATCTCCTCACTATCTATGTGTTCTCTTCTATGTGAGTTATCCTGATGGCAATTTTCTGCCTCAACCCTGATTTCTACCTCTGTTAAGGCTTCTGTCTCCATTAGCTCTTTCCTTTTATTTTTGTCTGAGGATTGAGGTTGCCTGCTCTATTAAGTCTGGAATGATCTCTTCTGCTTCTAATGTCTCTCTGGCTACCCTTGCACTTTGTTCCACCACCCTCTTGGCCTGCAGCTGCTGGACGCTATTTATTAGGCCTTCACACGAGGGGCAATCTTCCCTGTTATGAGAGGCCCAGGGCGGGCAACGGCCATTGGCATGTCCAGTCCGCTCACACAAATTGCATTAGAATAAGTTTAGGCAGCTCACTGAAACATGCCCATAATCTAGACAATGATGACACTTAACTGTGTCACAGGCTGAACTCAAATGGGTGCAAGACCCACATTTAAAGCAGGACCTAGATTGCCTTGCGTAAAATAGGGTCCCTCTGTCCTTGCCAAGAAAAAAATAATTAGGGAGATGAATTGGGCCATTAGTTGATGAAGACAGTTTTACTCTGATCTGCCAACCCCCATTCCATGTTTGTTCACTATCCAATATTGGGGAGGGTTTGCCTAATACCTCGCATCTCTGTCTCAACCAAAATAATATATCTTCTACATTCACTCCCTCATTCTTGAACATGATAGTAATATTTTTCACTAAAGGCTTTGTAAGAGGAATTGCTACAAAAGTAATCCATACTGGGGTATTCTTAAGGGTTTGATATTGGGCCCAAAATCTATTTAAGTTCAAAACTGTCTTGAAACTTACATCTTAATTTGAATCACCAATATGAATTAGAGCTAATATTTCAGATGAAAAAACTTCATGGAACCTTTCAACAGTAATTTTGCTATGTACAATCTATCTGGAGGGGTCTCAAGTCTCCCTTTGTAGATTAAGTGAACCGCATTCCTCCTAGGGGCTGGTTCACCTTTATTTTGAAAAAAGGTCTGAAAGTTTGAACCTAGGTTCCAGACTTGCTCTGTGGTCTGGATCTCCAGAGACATCTCAGGGGAATCAATTCTAATAGCTTCCCCTCTGTTAGGATCAGGATTCTGTATTTTAAGAAGAAGGTGACTGTAAATTCAAATTAGTCTGTTCAGGAATAAGAATTATAACTCCTTTTATGCTATTTGTCTTTATATCATCCCCCGGGGTACGTTGGAGCTCATATTGTTGGTGGCCACTTGAAATCAATTATTGTCATTTGGTGCTAAAGGATTATATCTTTTTTATAGTTTCATCATCAGGGTCTGGAACCCACTGTCTTGCATCATTTTGAATCCATCCAGCGTCTTCTAAGGCCCGGATGGGGGAACAATTGCCTGAACTAATCTCCATGTTTCTGGGCAAACTAGTATTTGTAGAAATATCTGTAGCAAGGGAGGTTTGTTGGGACACACACTCCAAGCCAAATAACCTTTAGTTTTATGCCCAGGGAAGTCCATACCTGATTTTATACTGTGCTCACCTCCACGCGGAGTGTCCACGGCAGTCATTGTTTTTCCCTTTATTTGACTGTGCTTAGAAACAGCATAGGACCAGTGTGGTCAAGTCTATGATTATTCATTTGAATCCTAGAACTTTTCTCCTGAGGTGTCGGCAGCTCTAGGCACACAGCCGAAAGGCCGTTTTTACTGCCAGCCGCATTTTTAACTACCTCTGATTCAGCACGCTGCAGATTTTCCCGTTATCTCCATGACAGCTGTTCCCTTTGATGCTGCTTCATCAGCTGATGCATGACTCATTGTAACAGTTGGAACAGTGTGTTTGACAGGGGGATGTTTTGTTCCATAACCTTGCCAGTTCAGCTTGCAATTCCTGTTCCTTTTGTAAATAACGCTCTTTCTCCAAGGTTAGAAATTTTATCAGGTGGGACTCCAAGTGATCACCCTCACACACATCCTCAGGTTGAACAGATAAATCAGAACTGTAGTTTTTCTCCACAACTTCAATCTTTTGCAGTGCAGTCATATTCAAATCTACCATGGAAAGGGACTCACTCGTACAGGCATCCTCCTCTTGAAAATCCATCAAAACTACAGCATTTTCGAAGGCCTCTTTCAAAGTAAGATCAGGAGAAGAGGCTTACCCTCCTGTCTCCTTGGCATCATTCCTCTCCTTCGTCTCCACCACTGTCACCATCTTAGGGAGACAGCCATGGGCTCCCCCCACTAGCGAGAGTAGGGGACATTTTTATTAGAAACAAAAACTAAATATAACACGACAAAAAAACATGTATATATACAAACATATAATAGCTATAATTCCCATCACCATAAAGACCCAAACCCACAACCAATAAAAAACTGTAACATCCTCCTAAAATAAAAAAATAAAAACTAAGAGAAAAAAGAGAAAACAGAAAAAGGAAAACTTAGATACAATTTTGTCAACATCTGAAGACATCTTTGAATAAACAGATGTTGCATGCACTGAAACAATACAAATCGTGAAATTTACAAAAAGAAAAAAACAGCTCTAAAACATTGATACAAATATTACCAATAACAGAAATACAGAATTCAGACTACCTAGCGTGAATATCCGTACCGATAGCCATCCTATTATGTAATAGGGGCATCGGAGTCTGTAATCCAAGGTATGTTACACTACTTATTCAACCAAATACATTCCTGTAAAGACCATCTTTCTTTTCTGCATATTAACAATAAATCTTTGGTTATTTTCCCCAGAAGTTCAGGGTGTGATGTCTGCTTTTGCTGTAAAGTAGACATACAGCATGCATTCCATATCTGCCATTTACTAACAGTAAAGATTACTGCCACTGTCTCACCATCCCATACCTGCCATGGCCCTGAAACTTGTCCATATAAAAGGTTTTCCAGTGAGATCAAAGCAAAAACTGGGGCCTTCCATGCTTTAGCTAAAAAATCCCAAAATCCAGTAATGAAAGAGCATTGAAAAAACAGGTATTCCTCTGTTTCAATCTGGGAAATGCAGTCCAGTCTACTACAATACCTGTCACATATCTGCTTGTGTTTGTGGTTACCCTTCACATTGATTTTACCATGGCAGACCAGCCAATGCAGGTCCCACATATGAGGGGGGGGATCCTGGGATTTCTTAAGAATGTAAGGAGATCTGTTCTGTTCTCTGCTGGGCAGCAGTCAAAGACTATAGGCACCCGGCATACTGTGCCCAGTAAATCAGCATACAGCCATTTCCTCTGTACCGTGATTATCCCAAACAACATCACCTGCCATTGTCTTAGTCTAGTAAAAGTCTCTCTCCAGTATGTCGGGGCTGATTGGAGCTGTTTTACCACCCTCAAACCACCCCCTTCCCACAACTGAAACCAAACACCAATCGTATCAAAAACCCATGGTTCCCAACCTTTACCAGTGTGAATTAGAATCGGGCATAGATTTGCCATAAACAAAATACTATTAAAAAATAATAATGGATGTACCATGTTCAGGCCACCTTGGTTAATTGGCAAATATAGCTTGTTTCGTTGTATAGGGTTGAGTCAACTCCCCCACACTGACTGAAAAAAGACACTCAGTAATCGGATCTCTAAACATTTCAGAGGCGGAAAGACATAACTCAGAAACAAAAAAGCAGGGACCAAATAGGTCTTAATTAAATACACTCTCTTCTTTTTACTCATTTTGCATCTGTTCCAGCCAGAGACTTTCCACTGTGCAATCCCTAGCTTCTCTTCCCAATTAAACGTATCTGGATGTTTCATACCAAAATGAATCCCTAATATTTTATGTGGACCCTTCTGGAGCACAGTCCCACCTACATTCTCCAAGGCTTGGCCACCATCTCCTAAAATCTGCCCTACACATTTTTGAAGATTGAGACTGGCACCGCTACTGTTCCAAAAGCAGAACATAACTGTAAAGCTTCCAATACAGAGGCTTCATCCCATACCAACAAACACACATCATCCGTATATGCCATAGTCATACATACTTGTAATGTTGAAGAAGAAATAATAGGGGACAATAGGGGAGAGGTCTGTAGCATGCAGAGCAAAGGGTACAAAAAAAACATATAAAATGGGTCTCAAAGGGCACCCCTGCTATACCACTCGCTTGACTCCAACTAATGGACCATGCCAAACATTTATCACCGGAAAAACTGTCGCAGTTCTATAAAGTAACTTAAGCCATTGAATAAAAACTAACGAAATTTGAAATTGTTCCAAAACCAACCATAGAAAATCATGATTAACGGCATCAAAGGCCTGCTTTTGATCTAGGAATAAAACATACACCTGCAAGAGATTCAAGTTTCCTCTATCAAAAATTTCTCTCAATAGCACCAGGTTATCTTGAATGCACCAACCAGGGATGGATGAAGTTTGAGTATCCGAAATACATCTTTAGCCACACACATCCGGCGTTTTGCCAATGTTTTTGATAATAATTTAAAATCTGTATTTAATAAACAGATCAGTCTCCAATTTGCCAGACCTTTTTAATCCCCTTTCTTAAGTAAATATATTAATGAACCTATATTCAAATTAAGAGGCAGATTTGAACTTCTCAAGAGACAGTTATAAACCTGAGTCAATTCTTCCCTAAAACTTGGAGCCAGAAATTTATATGTTCTGAAGGTATGCCATCCAGCACTGGAGCCGTATTTGTTTTTAAGGAATGGATGACTTCCATAACTTCCATTATGTGTATATCCATGACTAGCTGTGTGCCATCCGATAAAGAAATTCCAGAGAGATCAATATGGGATAGCAGATCAGCTGCTTGTACAGGATCAAAAGCAATCGGGCTGTATTTCTCCCCTGTATAGTCAGTAATAACCTCCATAATACTGTTGTTAGTGGTAACTGTCTGTCCTTGGTGGCCTTATAAGGTCATCAGTTCTTTCTGTCCTATTCGTGCTTGACATGATTCAAATGGACAAACAGAGTCCCTTGATCCGGTTGTACCAAACTGTTGTTGATATCTAATAGACTGGGCCTTCTCAAAATTAAACAGTTGCAATTGTTTCAAAACAGGAATTTGTGAAGTGTAATTATGTTTAGTAGTGATGGACAGTGTCATTAACTGCTGTAGATGGGTTCTAGTAGCTAAATAATCCTTTTATTTGGACATGCATAAAGTTTTACTATATCGGTTTAAGAAAAAACCCAGGTCACGTTTAGTGTCTATCCACCATTGCACTGCATCCTCATACAAAATAAAAAACAGATTTCCTAGCTAACACAAAATCAGTCAAAAGAAGTTTAAAAACCCTCTTTAACAGTAGAGACGTATTCATCCTCCAAATTCAAGGACCCTTCTGAATGGTGAATACCTCCCCAATTAAGACTGATACCATATTATGATCAGAAAATTCAGCTGTTGTCACTGCTGCATTTCTTATAGGTGACTGATGAGATATAAAAAGAAAATCTATCCTGATGGCCAGATTCCCTTTATGAAAGGTAGGCGTATGTAACTCAGTATGGGATGTATAGGAGTCTATCAATCTGGCCGTTTTTAACATGGACGTTACAAAAAGGGAATCAGAAAATATTTTCGAGGTTTTAGAGGTGAGAAATCTGTCTTTCAGGGACAAGCCACAGTTTAAATCTCCACCAAAAATGACAAACTGCGATATGTGCAGAAAGAGTTGGATAATTTTTAAAAGATCCACCCTAAACGCCTTTGTTTGTGGGGCGTAAAGATTAACCAGTCTATATGGCACTTGCTGAATCTTGACATCCAAGATCAGCACCCTCCCGGGAGCTAGGTCATACAATTTCACCAATATTATCTCTGGGGAATTAAACAAAATGCCCAGCCCTGAGCATGCTTCCTGGCCCATTGACCAGAAGGAAGGTCCAGGATACCATGCCCTAGTGGCTCGTGACAATTCAGGTAGCATATGGAATCTAACATACCGGAGGAATATAATCCCTGATTAGATAGGAAAAAAAACAAATCCCGTTTATTCAGGTTCTTAATACTATTAACATTGATAGTATGGATGAAATGTCCTGTATTCAGCATCAGGGAAGCAAAAATGAGGAAATTAAACAGTTACTTCAGTCTGCCTTGACGGATAACCAACTCCTTATGTTTAGTCTTAGCCTTCCTTTTCTGGGCACCTGACCATTCCATAGGTGCCTCCGTATCCATTGTTTGGTCAGGAATAGAGGATTGAACAGATGAAGAGTCCGAATCACTATGGGAAAATTCCCCTGTAGTATGTAACAGTTCATATTTATTCTGGAGAGGCAATGCTCCAGGGTTTATCTGTAGGTTTCTGGAAGAGTCAAGCACTCTCCTACTGTGGGTAACCCTGGGCGTAGTAAACTGTTTTCCTGTAGGTGGAGGTGGAAGGGGAGGCTTCATTACCTCTGTGTCATATTAATTCATTAAAGGTAAAGGGTTCTTCCCAGCAGGAACCCTAGTAAGAGATCCCTGTTCGCTGGTAGAGAATGGTGTTGTTGTAATTTCTTCCTCCATCGTTCTGGCTCCTTTTTGCATCACTGTCTCTAGCGGGGGGGGGGGGGTCCAAGACCTCTGAATCTTGTAGGTGGCTTAGGGCTATAGGACTCCTGTCTCTGACCATATCAGATGTACCAGCTTCATCCCTTGGGGTATCAGCCACGGGCCCCACAGTCGAACCACCCTCGGGCTCATTTTGGGCAAAAATTCTCTTTTTTGCACTAGGGTGATGTAAAGGTGTTGTTCCGCACCATCAGCTAGCTCAGACAGATTGTGAGCGGCCCACTGGCAGGATTGAAAGTTATGACCAAGTGTATTGCATAGATTGCATCTTTCCAGTTCCACACAATGTAGACCTGAGTGACCTAGTGCCCCACAAATTGCACATTGAATCTGATCGCATGCACTACTTAGACGTGCCACTGAACCACAGTGATAGCATGCCTTGGGTTGTCTGGAATAGAAAAGAACCCCATGAGCTCTACTCTAGAAAAAGCTGTTAGGGAGATGTGATAGTCCCATGTCGGTCATTTTCAGCATTACTCTCACCCTCCAACCCCAGTCCACAATTGTTCTGAGTCAAATATAGCTTCAGGATCTGAAAGGACTGTGCACCTTGCTTTGAGCCAATGGGTTAGGTCACTTCACTTCGGAAAAGAACAGTTTTGTTTTTTGAGTAGGTCGAGACAGGGGTAAAACAGAAAAGGGGGTCCATAATGGATTGTTTTTCAATCTGTGATATTTCATCCAGAAACGTTCCAGACCTTGTTGTGTCTTAAAACTAATATCGAACGTTGTTTCTCCTGACGCATGGATTAACGTATGTATCTCATTTGCAAATAATTTTATTGAGTCTTTGAGTAAAACTCTTGCGACATACACTCTACCTGGGGCCTCACTAGACCCCCCAGGTATCGTAACCGGACAGCGTTATACCATTTTACTGGTTGCATTGGACCCCGCATGGGCATCACTTTTGGTCTACTGATGGTCCTGGAAGTTGCTGCTGAATAAGAGAGCTTTTCAGCCCTGCTCTGAAGTGGCACGCCCCGAGGAGATTTTGGTCCAGAAATGGTCTGCGATACTTCTGTAGAAGTTCCAGGCAGACATAAGATTGGGTTCTGTGTTAATCCCAACTCATCCAGGAGTTTCAGAGCTTGGGGGGTACTACCATGTGACTGGATGTTGAGAACATCTCCCCACATCTCCTCCCCGGCATCAGCAATACAGATGGGTGAAGCCCCTGAAACCCAGTGACCATTAGTTGTGTCTCTGTCAACCCACTGCAAGCAAGGCCTTTTCTGGTGACCACGATGTCTCTGGTTCACCATCCAATAAAATCTCCTCGTCCCAACTAAGGTCAGATTGTAAATTTGTGTGTGCAGTATCCCCATCCACAACATTTTGTCCCTGTTTACTAGATTCACAAGTCATTCCAGCCATTGTAGCTGTGGGGCATCTTAGGCCGGGGTGTGCAACATGACTTTCACCCTCCATCTCCCTGTCCAAATGTGCTCAGAATCAAAAATGGCTTCCGGAGCTTCTAACACAGAACACCTCTGCTTAAGCCAGTATGTCAGATCTGTGACACTTACCCCCTCATTCCGAAACAAAACCGTAATGGTTTTGTAAGCGGACTTTGTCAAGGGTATGGCGTCAAATGGGGTCCCTAACAGAGTTTGCTTCAACACTTGATATTTTGACCAAAACCTCTGTAAAGCTGTATTCAATGTAAAACTAATATCAAATGTGGTCTCGCCTGAAACACGGATAAGTGCATGAATTTTATTTGCGAAAAATGTCATCAACTCTTTTAACCAAGATCTAGCAACAAACACTCAGTCCGGTAATGAGTCCATTCCACCATTATACAATAGTCTCGCGGCATTAAGCCATTTTGCTGGAAAAATGAGTTGATGAAATAAAGACGCAAATGGTCGGGATGAAGTTCTATTAATCTGTTGAAGCGGTGCTTCTGAGGGCCCCTCTGATGCAGCTGTTGCTGTAGACAAATTAGCAGTATCAGGTACAGAAGAAATATTAGCAGGTACTTGTAACACAGGATTATTAGTTAACTGAAGTTCCTCTGGTAGTGTTAGAGGAGAGTTCGGTAACATTTCTACAATGTCCCCATTCACTGTCTGTGCAATAGAGAGTTCTGAATTTACCTGCGTTTTTGGTCATGAGGTGATCGTGATGGGCTTCGGTCCAGACGTCCATTGTCCCACCTCAGAACGAACCCAGCCTGCTCTTTCCAGGGCATTGTTGAAAGTCCAAGAGTCTGTTATGTCCATGGTAGCCGAGGGGTGTCTTAGGCCAGACCCACGGTCTGTACTTGCCATTCCCAGCACACCCTCAGTCTCATGACTCATCGCTTCGGTATTTGCACTGCTTTCACTGGCCTTACTGACAGCTTTAGGTGTCGTTGAGGGAACAGCTGTATTAGATGTGCTGCTTGCCTCCCGAGATGGTTCTTTTGCAGAAAATACTTTTGCTGACTGACATGCAGGATTTTGTCTTGCATCATGCTCCAGTTGCTGCGCCAACAACAAAGCTTGTTTTAGGGCGAACTGTTTCAGGACAAAACGTTCTTCTTCTTCTTGCATTAGTTTTTGAATTTGTAATGCTGACATCGCAACAGTCTGTGCAACATTCATAACATCTGCTGAGATTTCTGCTATGCCTTTAGAAACAGGTGTAAAAGGTCCTGCATTACCGTTCAAGCTTTGCTCCTGTCTTTCCACATCTTGTTTTTCTGTCTCCATTAAGTCTTCGATCTCTCCTGCCACATCAACACTTCCTCTTCCTCCTCCTCCTTTGTCCGGCTCCCAACTAGGCTCCTCCATTCTGCTTCCAGGAAGACAAGCCCCCTGCTGGCAGAGTAGGGGAATTTCCCCGGTGTCCTGGCCAAATTTCCCCCATTCACTAAAAAATATCACTAACGGCTCTGGCTCAATGTCAGCTGCATCCATCTGTATCCCGCTCCACCAGGATGAGGCTGAAAATAGACAGAATTATCTAGTGTTCCTTTCACAGTCAACAAAAACTAAATAAATGAATATGTAGCCCCTCTCCGGTGCCATCCTGTGGAGGGCCACTACACCTGCCTTGCCGGCCGGATCAAGGATAAGCGGCCTGGGTTCCCATAAGCTGTAACATAGGGGGTCCTTTCCCAAAAAGCTAAAATAAAATGGCGGTGCCTTCACCCAGAGTACATAACAGTGGGCCTGATTGCTTGCAGTACAACCCCCTGGAATGTCGTACCAACCCACCTCCCCAACGGTTACCAAGAATCGAACCTCCCCACATTCAGATAAACCAGTTGCATTTCACATTTCTACTAATACCAGGCTCACTAAAATTAGGCTCTGGAGTCATCTCTGCTGCAAAACAATAATATCATGGTTTATTTACAAGGGGGAGGGTTAGGATAGGGGATGTGGAATAAAGGTTAAGAACATTTTTGAGTTTGCATTTTTTAAAGGTTTGCATTTCCCAACATCACATTTCCCTTTTTTATTGAAACCTCACATTTTCATCAGTGCAGCCATCAAACTCTGTCTTACTAGCTGACTGCTGCAGGTGTAACCCAAGCCTAGAGCCACAGGTTCCAGTCCAATTGAAACCCTAAAGTCCTGTCACTGGGTACCCAGATTTTAAGTTGCAATCCAGAGGTGCAGCTGATAGCTGGCGTTGGCACACTTAAGGAATTTAACTTTAACTTTTACAACCCTTTTTCTTATTTACACCTTGGCTCTATCTCCGGCCCTGGTGGGCATTGCTGCACTATTTACAGTCCCCAGGCGCAGGGCAGTCCCTGTTTTTTTACTCACGGTTTAGCAGACTTAGCCCTTGGATGGCACAGTTTACTGAAGTCCTGGGGGTTGATGGAAACACAGACAGAACTGGACTCGATGCTTGAAACAGGGGGCACAGAAGCTGCAGCTTGCTCTTTCTTCTTCTTGCTTGCAGATCTTGCAGCTTGTCCCCTTCAGCCTATTACGGACCCATTGCAGGGCACGTGCGCAAGGCCTGCCAACTACAGAGGACCCAGACCCAGGAGTGGCCCCACAGCCCGGCTCCTCTGATCAGAGTGCCCTAGCACTCAAGTACAAGACCTGTGATCCCCTGCAGTGGCAGACCCCACTTGATGGGGGTTAGTGAGTTCCCCACCTGGCCCTGGGTGTCAGCAGAAACATTTAGCACATTCTCTTCTGTTCCCTTCTCCTCTGTCTTTCCTGCCATGGTGTGTAGCCAAAGCAATCTGTTTTTTTCCCTGAACATCAGGCTCTGGGGAGACTGTTCAGAGTCTGAGAATCCAGGATTTACTACAACAGTCTCTTTTCCTCACTGTATCTCTGGAGCAGACAACAGGTACCCAGCCCCAAAAGGCACCGCCACCTATCCATCCTTCTGCTTTCAAAGTCTCTCAGCTTCAACACAGCCGCTTTTACGCTCTGGCTTACCCTTAACTCCTGCACTCAAAGCCCCTTTTCTCACCGTGCAGGTGTATAGCAATTCTCTGAATCGAAAAGGTTCACTCTTCCTTTTCTTCTCTCAACACATTCATATTTTCTTATTTTTCATTATTCCTCTACATTCCATCTTTTCCCAGGCCTAGACATAACCTTTGTCCTTTTTACAGGTTCAGGACACAACCGTTGTCTTTTTCCAGGATCAAGACACAACCTTTGTCTTTTTTCCAGGTTCAGGACACAACCTTTCTTCCATTCCACCGCTATGGTGCATCTTTAAATCAACGCAGATTCCTGTAACCTGCAGCTTTTCCCTGTTTCCATTTGAGCCGCCTTTATCTCACTGCTATGGTGCTTCTTTAAAACAACACAGGTTCCATCAAGAAGCTTCTCTCTCTCTTTCTCTCTGCAAAACTGCTTCTTTAACAAACTTTCCTTCCATGCTTCTCCCTTTTTCTTCTCTTAATGGGGCAGGCACTACCTGCCCTGGGGGACAGATTGCTGGCAGCCCCCAGGCAGGCCCATTCTCAACCTTACAGCCCCATTCTCCATGCAGGGGCAAGAGCCCCACTCCCTCTGTAGGTGCTCCCACTGAACTGACCCAAAGTCCAAAAGTTCTTGTCTTTTGGGAGTTCTTTGGCAGCTCCCCATTGGCTGGAGCCACTGTCCTCAAGAAAAATTAATATGTATGAGGCTCCCTCGATGCCTCATTGGGGCAGAAAAAAGGCACCTAAATTTTCCCCGGTATTTTCCCCCAAGAGTCTTTTCACAAGCCCCATAATCCTCCTTGTGAATCCAGGCCATTTGGTTGGTTGAATTGTGGTCACATGGCTGTTATCACGGCTGCTGAGTAAACACCTTATAGGCAGTCTCACAATAAACCCAGCTTTAGAATGTACTTGATGCCCCACAGGCTGGTAGCCACCCCTGTACCCTGTAAAGTGTTGCATTGTTTAACACATTTATTTTGCCCATTCCCAGTCGCTGCTGATGGTTTACGTTGCCCCTAGGCAGCCTGTACACATAGGCCCAATGACATCTATACAGATCCCAATTTATCATCCTGCTGCAGTCTGTGTATTCATTTTTATTTATTCACAACCTTACAGGCTGGCAGCCTTTTCTTTTCCCTTTCACACCATTACTTTATTTATTTAATTTGTTATCTTCCCTGTCTGCTGCTAGCAATGCTGGATAGACTCCTGAGCTTCAAAGGGTCGCCACTTCACTAATATTCATGAGGCAAATCCCGTTCTCCGGAGCATGATTGGCGCTCTCAAAAACTCTTCCTGCTCTTCTCCAGTTCTGCCAACAGTCCCAGTCCCTTTTCTTCCTCCCTGAGACTGGGACCACCAGAAAAGACAGCCAAAGTGGCCTCCAAACTGCTGATCAAAAATGCGCTACAGCACATGCGTGGAACTCTCCGGCACTGAAGTGCCATTTCCCAAACCAGCGACTCCACAAATTTGCTCCTCCAGACCCTTTCTCTAAAAAACATGCTGGTGCCGGCAGGAGAGACAGGGGACACAGGAGCTCAGCCAGGAAACCGGAACCCAGTCAAAAAAAAGAATGGGGGTGGATCAAAACCCTAGGGAAAACAGAGCCTTTTCGGGGGCTCACAGGTAAGCCCCCGACAGGGGGGTTACAAATAAATAAATAAAGACCTTAGCATTTTCCACCTTAATGCTAGGGGCCATCTTCCAAAACTCAACCTACTCAAAGTGTGGTTCTCTGGGTACTCTTGCAGCCTCCTATGCATAACTGAGCTTTGGCTCTCTTCATGGGTGCCCAACTCAAGCCTGGTGCTCCCAGACTTTTACCTTTTTTGACAGGACCATGGCAAGTGTGGTGGTGGGGTCACATTGTGTGTGTACACCAAAACCTGTCTTGCACTGTCATCCTCAAGGAATCAGTCCCTTCTTTACACTAACTCCTACTTGCCAAAATGTCCCTCCTCTTGACCCTCCCTATTTAGGTAGGTGTCCTTTATGCCTCCCCTAAGATATCTCCCTTCTCTGTGCTTGAAACCCTGACCTCCTTGGTCTCCAATGCCATCTCCAATGAACTTATCCTCCTCATGGGTGATTTCAACCTAAATTGGCTTCCCCCAACTCCAAATCCATATTCCCTAAACCTCTCCCAGTTAATTTCTTAACCAACCCCACTCAACTCTCACTCTTCCAATCACTCCCTACTAGACTGGGTACTCACCTCCCATCCCCATTGCATTATAACTGCTGGCACACAACTGGATGCATTCAGTCATCAAGGCATGATGTACTGTGTCAGGAAAGTGAAACTTATCCACTCCACACCAAATACATATGGACTAGATCTCTCAGATTGCTCAACACTCACGCCCTACTTCACGACCTCACTGCCTCAGACTGGACACCTGTCTATCATGCCCCTGACCTGTCCTATCACACTTTCTAGCCATTCTCTCTCACACATGGAACTCTCATGCCCCCCTAAGAAAATCAAGGGTCAAACGTGCCCACCATCCATGGATCTCTCCTGACCTTATTGCCTTGTGCAAATCCTGTGACCAGGCCTGGGCCCATTTCAAATCCTCCCAATCCATACCCAATCTTCTATCCTACAGGTCACCCAAAAATTCATGCACTAAGGCTATCCGAGCTGCTAGGGTCCAATATTTCAAAAACAACCTCTAGTCTAACCTGAATTCCCCTGCAAAATTCTGGAAAGTAATTCACTCTATTTTTGACCCCCCTCCCACCAAATCCTCTTCCCCTCATCTTCATGGTGAATGTCTCACCAGTCTCTGACCCTTTCTCAGTTACCAACCATCTCAATAATTTCTTCACTACCTGTGCCCTACCCTCTCCCTCTAGCCCCCTTCCGCTCCTCCATCATCACCCAATGGCTACCCCTTTCACCCCCACAAAGTGTCCCTTGCGCTCACCTGTCTCAACCCCCTTGAAGTCCAGTCCCAAAGGATTGAATCCCAAACTCCTATATATCTGAGCTCCAGCCATTGCCCCCCTTCTAGCTCACATCATGAACCTCTCCTTCTCCCTTTGTGCTGTCCCCCAGGCCTGGAAAGCTGGCAAGATACTCCCCTCCATAAAGGGGGAGACCCCTCCTCCCCTGGCAAATACCGTCCCATCTCCCTCCTCCCCTTCCTTGCTAAGCTCCAGGGGTCTTGTCTACTTCAGACTTGCCAACTTCCTTCACTCCTCTGACTTCCTCTCCCCTTTCCAGTCTGGCTTTAGAAAGCAAGCATCACTCCACCGTATCCTCCCTCCCTACTGCAGTTTACTGACTCCATCCTCACTGGTATGGATTAGGGACACATCACCTCAGCTATATTTATTGCTCAGACTGAAGCCTTTGGCTTGGTGTCTCACCCCCCCCCTTAACAAACTGTGTTCTGCTCGCCTCTAGGCTGATGCTGTTGATTGGTTTTGCACAGGTAGGGGGCATTCTCTACCTTCAATCCTAGCTGGAGTCCCACAGGGCTCCATACTAGGTCCAATCCTTTTCACTGTCTTTCTTTTTTTCTGTACAGGTTTATTCCTTCCCTTCTGGCAGACTCTGGCCCCTCCCTCAGAGGGGCTCATTCTCTGGTCCCTGACTGTTCCGCATCTGACCCTCTTGGTGGGTCCCCCATTGGTTGCCCCCCCGCAATGGCAGGACTGAAGGCAAAGAGCATTGACTCCCCCCAACCGAGACCAACATCTAGACTCCAGGGGGGTGCCCATCATGGAGCCTGCCAGCTCCACTTTTTCTACATTTTCTCCCTTCTCCTTGCCACGGTTGCTCAGGTGTGCAGTGATCCACAGTACTCTCCCTACTCTGGCTGTTCCCATCTGCACTACCCTCGGGCCTCCACCCGGGGGCAGCCTTGCAGCAGTCATGACTGGGTCCCTACCCGGGAGAGGAGAGCTGCCTGACAGCCGCTCAATCCCTCTCCTGCCTCCCCACCACCAATCCCTGCTGACCCAGGCTCGTTCCCGAACCCGAGTCGCTGGCATGGCATGAGGTGTTGAGTCCAGCGCCTCAGCCCTCAGTGCCACCGGGCCGGCCCTTCTCCATCTTTCTCAATGGTAGAGTTATCAGACATTTGGTTTTACCCAGACATGTCCTCTTTTTAAGGTGTGAATTTGTGTCTGGGTGGATTTTTCTAAAAGTGCCATTTTGCCTGGGTTTTGGGTCTGGTACTCTGATTCACACTAACTAGTTGTCTGTTGCCAAGCAACCATCCTGAACTGCAAATGGTCCCACTCCACGCAAGCATGGTGTGTGGGACCACTTGTCGGACTGTTGCTTGGCAACAGACAACAACCAGTTCAGTATGATCAGAGAGTGCTGCCCAAGCCCAAAGGTGGCCATGTCTGTGAAAAAAACACAACTGAAGAATGATCCTGTCATGCGCCATCATCTGCGCATGACTGTAGCTACTCAGTTTTCACCCGCATGTGGAATTTAGTAGACAGCAAGTGCAGAACACACCTTGCCTACTGTCTAGATTGATTGTTGCCAGCAGCAGCCAGCCCAGTGCCAGCCAGTCATCAAACCCGGTGGTACCGTCCCAACTCGATCCAAGTTGATTTGTTGTTGCCAGAAGCACTTCTTGGAACAGTCTCCAGCAGTAATTTCATTGATCTTCAAAAAAAAAACATCCCATCATCCTGATCCCAAGATGGACTCCCGAACTAGACTCCCGCTATGACTGACAGTCACTGACTGCAGGCTGCAGCTGCGGCCTCAAGTCATACCCACCTGGTGACAGTCTCCCAACTGGAGGCGTGGATGTGGTGAGTGGTTGGAGTTTGACAGTGGACAAGCAGATTTGTGGAAGATTTCCAGCCCAGCAGCCCAATTTATTTTGTAAGTAGTTGGACAGCCAGTCAGAGCATGCACACAGTGACACACATCATGTGATGCAGCTCTGCTCAGAAATGTAACATCACTGGGGGGGATAAGGACAAGGTTGTTGTCATCATCATCCCAAATAAGTCACAAGTAAAAAGTGCAGAAGATGGAGATCAGACCATGTGCTGGCAGCAGCTGCTCAAATCAATGTAACATCACTGGGGGGGTGTTAAAACGGTTGTAGTTCTCTTCTACTAGTAGTGGTGTTTTTTTTTTGTCAATAATTATTGTTCTGCCAATGTCCGTCTGATCTGACCTCATTCATTCTGACTGTGATCATTCAGTTTGTTACTGCTGCTCAGCTCACTGCTGTCAATCAAGTCCCAGTGCCGGAGTGGTCTGGACCCTGTAAAAAATACAGTTAACAGCTATGCATGCCTCTGACTGAGAGCCTAATGGCCTGACTCTAAGAGGGTGGAGCAGTGAGGGCAGCACTCACTGGGGGGACTGTCTGCTGTCTCTGTCTGTCAGTCTGTGCCACCGTTGTAACTGAGGGTGCAGCCAGCCAGGGCAGCACTTGGAATCCATCATCCTGACCTGGGCTACTACGAGAAGAATCATTTTATTTATTTAGCTTTTGTTGCCCGGGTGGGGTACACTAGGAAGACATTTGCCTATTTTCAGGTACGACCCAGGAAAGATAAAGTATAATACAATACAGTACATTACAATACAATACCATGCAATGCCATGTATACAGAAAAGGACAAGATAGCATTTTGAGTAAAAGAAAAGAATTATACAGTTCGCTAGTAGCATTTCAACCAAAGCGTAGTAGTAAGGGGCAGAATATAAAAGAACAATAAACATCAATACATATTACACAGAGAGGCAAACAACAAACATCAATACATATTACATAGTGAAGCAAACAACAAACATCAATACATATTACACAGAGAGGCAAACAATAAACATCAATACATATTACACAGAGAGGCAAACAATAAACATCAATACATATTACATAGTGATGCAAACAATAAACATCAATACATATTACACAGTGAAGCAAACAACAAACATCAATACATATTACACAGAGAGGCAAACAATAAACATCAATACATACTACATAGTGAAGCAAACAATAAACATCAATACATATTACATAGTGAAGCAAACAACAAACATCAATACATATTACACAGGGAGACAAACAATAAACATCAATACATGTTACATAGTGAAGCAAACAATAAACATCAATACATATTACATAGTGAAGCAAACAATAAACATCAATACATATTACATAGTGAAGCAAACAACAAACATCAATACATACTACACAGAGAGACAAACAATAAACATCAAGACATATTACATAGTGAAGCAAACAATAAACATCAATACATATTACACAGAGAGGCAAACAACAAACATCAAGACATACTACATAGTGAGGCAAACAATAAACATCAATACGTGTTATATAGTGAAGCAAACAATAAACATCAATACATATTACACAGTGAAGCAAACAACAAACAGCAATACATATTACACAGAGAGACAAACAATAAACATCAATACATATTACACAGAGAAGCAAACAATAAATATCAATACATGTTACATAGTGAAGCAAACAATGGTAACAATCAAGAGCCAGTGCAGCCAAGGATGGTTAAGTAGCAAAGTTGGGCAGGGTGGAAGAAACTGGATTTGGGGGAAGAGGAGGTAGAAGGGTGAGTGGAGGTGGGGCAGAGGGCAGCTGAGGTGTGGGTGGATGAGGGGAACAAGGGAGGATTGGGGACAGGTGCAGGTGGATCGGTCAATTAGTATGGAGTGGAGCTGTTTTTTGAATGCGCTTTTATTGGCGCAGGGGAGAAGGGCAGCTGGGAAGGAGTTCCATTGTGAAGGAGCTGTAGAGGCGAAGGCCATAGAGCCGCCCATCAGCAGCGCAGGGACTGTATTGCCCTAGCCTGTATTTTATTTATTTATTTGAGATCTTGGATTAACACCTTTGAGCAGAAAGCTCTTTCATAGGTTCCACGTCAAGTATGACACAAACAAGAATACAGATATGTTCCACAGATACAGATACAGATACAGCAATAAACAATTAAAAACTGTCTCCAGGCATAAATTATAACAATAGTTACACAATCTAAGCACGTACAGGGTTCAGAGTCAAAACAAAGGCTGACGTTTTACTAGGTAATGGTAACATAACATGAGGATGCTTGTTTAAAAAGGAGAACTGTACAACTAACAACATAGGCAGATAATTGGATTGTGCCTGAGTCAAAGAAAGAAGAAAGGTCTCGTACCAGTACAGAGGGACAGGGGAGGGAGGAAGAAAGTGGGGGAGGGAGAAGGCAAGCAGAGGTGGGGGGTAGGATGGGGATAGATTGGAGAGAAAGGGAAGAATAGCTATGTAGTCAAAGTGGAATAAAGGGGGAGGAGGGTAGGGGGAAAGGAGGGGTGGAGGAGAGTAGGGAGGAAGAGGTGGTGCAGGTAGTGGGGTGATGATGAAGATGTAATTAAGGTGGTAGGGAGGAAAGAGGTATGGAATGATGGAGGGGCAAAAAAGGGAAGAGGAGGTGGAGGGAGGTAGGAGGGAAAATAAATTATTTAGGCCGGGGTAGAAAGCCCATGAAAGTGTTAACTTGACCGGGGGCCCAAGAAATGGACATGAAGTGCAACATTTTACTAATCAATAGAGATCACAGAGATTGCAAATGGTAGGAGCAAGATAAAGGCAAATTAGCTGTAGCAGTCACAGGTTGCCAGTGATATTAGATGCTGACGGAGTTTTTTCTTAAAGGAACTCAGCAAAGTAGCATTGGTTATGTCAGGGGGCAGGGAGTTGTACCATGCACAGTCTTTGCACAGCAATGCTTATTGTCACTTGATTCCTGCTTGAGGGGTCGGGGAGGAGCAGACTTGATGGATGACAACTAGTATCACAACTTTCTTCGTACAGACAACAGACTGAGGCTATCACTATCCTCAAGTTCTGAATAAAATATAAAATAGAGCGACTAAGTATTTTGCAGCTATTATTGAAGGAAGTGGAGTTGCACAGCAAAGCAAAGCAGACAGACTGGTGTGTGTGAGACTGCACAGTCACAGATGCAGCAGTCATCAGTCCACTGTGATCACACACATTCCAGATCACTAAAAGGGGCCAATTAAAGTGCCAGGAAACCAGGAGGAGCTGCATAACATAACACCTCAGTCAGTCCTGTTTGTAGTTACTGCTCAGCTCACTGCTGTGTGCTGTCAAGACAAGTCCCGGACCTGGAGTGGACTCAAAATACAGTTAACAGCTGTGCCAAGAGTCCAACCTGAGAGGATGGAGTGATGAGGGTGGGACTGGGAGGCTGTCTGCTGTGCCACCACTGATTTGAGGGCACAGGGCTGCGCTTGCAATCTATTCTGGGCATGGCTGGGGGGGAGGGTCCTCTTTTTGGTATCCCCAAATCTGGTAACCTTACAGTCAATGGTCTCCCCTCTGCGTGTGTCTCCTCAAACGTCCATATGTATGTGGACAACACAGTTATCTATGCTTCTGGCCCTATGGCCTCTGCTGTGACAGGGCCACTCTAGCAGGATTTCCACAACATCCTACGCTGGTACCAAGAAAACCAGCTCAAGGTCAACACCAAAAAGACAGTAATCATGAACTTCAGGACCTCTTAAAAACTAACCATGCTATCGCTCCCCCCCCCAAGTGCTCACCACTCTTGATGACACCCCTTGAAGGTGGTCCCTGCATTCAAGTACCTAGGAGTTGGCTTGACAGCAAGCTCAACTTCTCCATCCACATAGACTCCATTCACTCCAAGTTCCGCCCTAAACCAGGTGCCCTATTCAGCAACAAAGACTGCCTCTCCCTGTAGGTCCCAAAGGAACTTGTAACCAAAATGGCTCTCCCAGTATTTGATTATGCAGATGTAGTCAATGATATTGTCCCTTCTCCTCCTCCCTTGCTAGACTGGATATCATATGCAACGTCTCCTGCCATTTCACCACCAACTCTCCCCTCTGTACCCATCACTGCTCCCTCTGCTCTTCCCTCTCCATACCCCCCTGCCATCATGTCAACAGATGCACTGCGCTGCCTCCATTGCCAAATACTGGTTTGGGTCCCTCCCCTACTATCTCTCTTCCCTCTTCCCTCTTATCCCCTGATCTGAGCTCTTCCTACTCAGTTTGGTCCAGGGATTCCCACACCTTCTTCATCCCTCACCCTCACTCTTCCACTGGCCAAGCAGCCTTCTCCTATTGCCTCCCCTTCCTCTGAAACCTGCTCCCTCTCCCATCCACCTCTCCCCTTCTCTCCCTACCTTTAGACACCTCCTGAGGTAACTACCTGCACTCTCCTGTACCTGACTACCCCCTTCCTAACCCTATACTGTTTCCCCGCCCTGTCCTCAAACCACTACCCTTTTAATGCATTGTGCACTCTCGCCTGACATAGAAATGTTTTTTTGCACATTGCTGTATATAACTGCTGCATCTTTTTTTACACCTGCATACTGTTATTGTCTCTGTGTACACCTGCTCCACTATAGCGTCATATGCTGACGCTGTCATGTTTTTATATGATTACGTGCTTGCTCACTGCTGTATACAATGCTGCACCATTTTGTGGCAACTATTCTACTACAGCCTCTATGTATTCCAGTTCCCATGTATTTGGTATGCTGATTTCTAACTTGTACTTGTACTTTCTCCCTTCTACCCCCTCCTCGGGTTGCACCTGGAAACAAGCCTAGGCTCAGCGTGCCTTTCCCAGTTACCAACTTTTAAACAAATAAATAAATACATACACAGACATAAATATTTACAAATTAAGGACAGGCTGGAGACAGTACAATGTATGGTGACCAAAATGATTCAGGGGGCTAGCAGGGCAGATCGTATGAGGAGCGGCTCAAGGCACTGAACACATACTCACTGGAGGTCAGACAAGAGACGGGATATATAATAGAGACCTTGAAGTTCCTCAAAGGAATGAACAAAGTAAACTGCAAGGAACTATTTAGCATAAGTAGTGGATCAAGACACGGGGGCATGAGCGGAAACTGATGGGGAGGTTCAAGAGGGAAGTGAGAAAGTTTTTATTTTACAGAAAGGGTGGTGGAGTAGTGGAATAGTCTGCCAGCTGATGGGGTGGGCGGCAAAGCTGGCAATGGTTTCAAACGCGGTTGGGATAGAGTGAAGGGTTAAGTGGTTGCTCAGGGTGGTAACGGTAGGGCAGGGAGCAGGGGGTGGATAGAGTGGATCCGAACCCTGTATGGACAATAGGTCCTGGGTTTGTTAGGGTTTATTGGCAGACTGAAAGGGCCAATGGTCTTTTTTCTGCTGCCATTGTCTATGTTTCTCTGTTTCTAAATGTACGAAAAAAAGTGCTAAAGTTAGACTAAACATGCAGGACAAAAGGAAGTCTGGATTAAAAATGAAAACTTTTGAAGAAGTATCAAAGTCATTTAACATTCTTTCTTGTATGCTACAGAAAATTTAAGAGCTAGTGTACTGTCTAAAATTGACATTAGTTTTCAAAAGCAGTCAACTACTGCCTTTTATATCCGAAGTGATTTTTTTCCCTTTGCGTAATTAGAAGATTTTTTACCTGATGTTAGTAGGTGTGATCTGTGGAACATTGTTCACCCATGTCGGTGCACCAGGAATCTGGCCGATGTTGATTACGCATAGACAATATGTCACCTGACATTACCACGGCTGGCATTTCACCTCCTGGGAGTTAGAGTACCAAAGCACCATCCTGGGAAATAGTCAGGTTTTGCAGGGGCTTAGCACCCCATACCCCCAACACGGGTAACTTTGCCCCCCCCCCAAAAAAATAAAGATAACCTCCTCCAGGGCAGGCATGCTGTGAAGGGCAAAGAAATTGTCTGGACACCCAACACAGCCTGAGTGCATGGTGATCTAAAATCAAAATTGCACCTGTTACTCACACCCTTGTTGTGGCACCCACATTACGGTGCCCTAATCATGGCACCCCACTAATGGTATATGGTGGAACAGCACTCTGCCTGGCAGCTGACATATCTAGTTCTATTTCCATTCACTAAATCATCAGCATTTTGGCCTCACTGACAGTTACATCACAGCTACTCAAGAAGAGTCACTCAGTAGCTGCCTGGCGAATCACCTGTGATGTCACAGTCAGTGAGGTCACGGTGCTGATGGCGTAATGGGGAGGGAATAGAACTAGATACGTCTGATGCCAGGCAATGTACTATTCCACAGATCCAGCATCATACTGTCATATAGAAAACATTCTAATGAGAAAACAGAAAAGAAAAATACTTCAGAAACAAAGAGTTACAACTTATTATTTCTTAAAATTTTTAACATTTTTCTGTCTGCTACTTTTGGTTCTATTAACTCTTTAATTCCAAGATTGATTTATGGTTTGATAAACCCGAGAAAAGTGTTTCCACAATACAACATAAAACGGAAGAAAATACAAAAGCTATTAAAAGCATTACAAAAGAAAACACTGAAATAAAACAAAAAGTGCAAACAAATTCAGCCCTAGTAGCATCACTGCATGAGAGGCCTTTCGGCACCATGCATTCCTGCTTAAAGCTGAACCAGAATAATATTTTGTGGTGATTTGCATATACAGCCCATGATGCTTTGGATTATGGGGGAATGTATGATTTTGTATTTCTTTGAAACTTGGCTTCCCGGCCAAAGCCCTTTGGGGTAACCCTTGCCTCAGTGCTTATACACTAAGGTTCTTTGTCTTTTAGCTTTTTTTTTTTTAATTATTGGGTTCACCACAACCCAAACCTGATAGACCAACTTAGGGTAGCTGGTTCATTCCACTGGGGTGTCATACAGACAAGGCACACTGTTGGGTTCTGGTAGGACAAAACATGTGTCTGTGTCTTCTGTTGGCACCCTTTGCAGACTGTCTGAGAGGCCTTTTGGCACCATGCATTCCTGCTTAAAGTTGAACCAGCATAATGTTTTGTGGTGATTTGCATATATAGCCCATGATGCTTTGCATTATGGGGGTATGTATGATTTTGTGTTTCTTTGAAACTTGGCTTCCCAGCCAATGCCCTTTGGGGTAGCCCTTGCCTCAGTGCTTGCACACTAAAGTTCTTTGTCTTCTAACAGCGTCACTGATGTGTGACTCAATAGCCACAGTATGAAAGTTGGAAACACTCAAAAATAATCAGAGACTACAAAATCTGAAATTTGTGGGAATTCCTTTAATACAAAAATCAACCTTCAATACATGGGATATGGTCAAAAAAAATGTAATTCAACAGTTTCAATATACAGAGCTTTCAGTGTCCAACTTACTTAAAGTGTTTCGACTTACACTGAGAATCAAGTAGGTGGAGGGGTTTCAATCATCCTCAACTCCACAAATGACTCTAACAGTTCTGGTCACCTTTGCCTCCCTGCTTGAGAAGGAATTCATCTAAAAACTGCTAGGATAAAGGGTGCCTTCAAATATCAGGACAAAAAGGTTTATATTGTATTTACCCAGATATCTCCTCAATAATCCAGCAAAGGAGAAAATGATTCCTGCATAGATAGGATGTTAAGGGACTGGGGGGACAAAAAACAGTACTTTACCCTTGTAAAGCCTGTATCATGTTAAAAGACCAGAAAATTATGTAAGCAATAAGACACGATGGGGTTTCCATTAGACAGTTCTAATGCACGACTAGGGGGACGTAGTGAGGCATGAGGCCACAGGACCTAGCCATGCATTAGAACTGTCTAATACACATCCCTGGAGTGGCTTATTGTGCTTATAAAATGGGCGTGTGTATTCTAAATGAGGGTTCTAGTTTTAGCTGAGCATTAGACACATCTAATGCACGGCTAACAACCAATTAGATTGCTTGAAATCCCTTGCCCATTTTATAATTTTTTTATCAGAAAGCCAGCTCAAAGACTTTATAAGAACTCAAGAAGCAGCTCAAGAAGCAGAAGATTCCAACAATAAAGACGACTCCAAGCTGGATCTGAAATAGACAGCCAAAATTCAACTAAGTCAGAAGAAAATATAGGCATCTCTCTTAATCAGGCTGTAAATGAAAAAAATTCCTGAAAAAAATGTTGGATTCTTATTTGATCATATTATTTTGATGTATTATCTTTTATTTCTCCAAGACGACATACTAAATGAATAAAATAAATACTGTTTAATGGGAGTGGGGAGAGAAGGTGAACCATCCAGTTTATACCAATAATAATGGCTATATCATTGAAATTATAGATGAGAAATATTAACAGAAATGGAAATTAATAATCATTCTTGCAATTACTATATAATCATTAAAATAACTGATAGATCTTGAAATGTTAAAAACTGTCAAAGTTATGCCAGCCCAGTGGTGCTGAGGGTTGAGGCACTGGACGCCACACCTCACACCATGCCAGTGACCCGGGTTCAGGAACAAACTCGGGATGCCGGAGGGTCAGCAGGGGAAGGAGAGGATTGAGCATCTGGGGGACTGCTCTTCTCGGGTTGGTTGGGGAACTCGCCTTGCTCTGTAGTGGCCCCTGGTGGAGACCGGGAGCACTATGGAGTGGAGCCACACTTGGGCCAAGGAAAAGAGAGGAAAATGGCATCTCAAGTGACTGGATGATGGCTGCCTGGACCCTTGCCACCAAGGAGCCCCCGGACAGCTGGGACCGACCTCAGCAGCACCCAGGGCCAAGAAGGTAAGCCATAAGGCACTTTCTCTCTGGAAGGAGAGAACCCATTCGATGAAGGGATACATCAAGGTACCCTGGAGTGGCAGGCTGCAATGTGAGGTGGGAGCTGGTGACAGGGGTTCCCGGGGGATGTGAGCTCAGTCCTTGTGGCCCGCAGGAGAGGCCACTTGAGACACAGAGGGGAATAAATAGGTAATGCAAAAAAAAAACTTATCAAAGTTAATATTGTTTTATGGATAGGCTAAAATGAAAAGAAGGAATTCATTTTATACTATGGGCCAGATATTCAACAAGGTTGCGTCATGCGCAATAGGGTTGCGGTAGCGCAAGTCCGAAAATGTGCCATTCTGCGATATTCAGTGGGAGGCAGTTGCGCTACCAAAAACAAGCTGAGCAACAGTGCAATGCAAATGAAGGCATGCGAAACCGAAGGGGGTGGAACCATGCATAAAAAGTGCAATGCTATATTGAAAGGCTTGCGCAATGCGCAACAGCAGATCAGCCGGAAGGTGCGCCATGGCGCAAATGAGCCAAAATAAAAAGGCTCAAGGAAGAGGCGCAAGAATGCTACAGGGAAGCCACATGAGGCAGGGAGAGAGACAAGGCAAGAGGGACAAAGAGGGCAGGCCAGGGAGATCCCAGGACAAAATAGGGGCAAGGGAAGGTGTGTGGGGACTCAGACTGCAGAGGCCAGTAGGTGTACCCGGTGCAGTGGAGGTAGCAGTCAGGACAGTGAGGGTAACAGAGCAACAACAGCCAGGGGGGAAACACAAGCCAGGGACATGGACAGTGCCAGCTTCCACATGGAAGCTGTAATGAGGGGGGTGAGAAGGCATGCTGCAGGGGGACGTGGCCGTGGAAGGGCCCATCGGCGGTACGCCCCCAACAGGCAGTACCGTGCCTGCATCAGCTTTGAGCTGTACACTGATGTTGAGATTGTGGGCTGGTACCACCTGAACAGGGCAATACTGAGGTGGCTCTGTGAGCTGTGCAGTGATGTGATGCAGGCACCCTCACGATGGAGTCACGCTCTGTCAGTGGAGACAAAGGTAACAGCCTGCATGTGCCTGCTCGCCACGGGTACCTTCCAGAGGCCAACAGGGGACACCACAGGCATAACACAGTCAGCCACGTCATGCATCCTCACCCAATTCCTCAGCGCACTGCTGCCACATGCTGCGGAATACATCCATTTCCCCAGCAACGTGGCAGAATGTACAGCAAACATGCAGGAGTTCCACAGGGTAGCACGTATGCTGGCGTGCTAGGGGCGATAGACTGCACCCATGTGGCTATTCACTTGCCACCTGGCCCCGATGAGGCCACATACCGAAACCGGAAGGGGTTCACCAGTGTCAACTGCCAGGTGGTGTGTGATGCCAGTGGGCGCATCATCAGTGTCTGTGCCACACACCCTGGTGGAGCACATGATGCCTTCATATGGTACCAATCTGCACTGTGCCATCGATTCAAGAGTGGAGACATCCCCACAGGACATCTAGTGGGTGAGTATGCATGTAGGAGTGGCAAAGTTGGGGCAAGGGTGGGAAAGCCACAGGTGCCATGGTAGTGGCACACAGGGCTATGGGCAATATGGACCTGAAAATGATACTTATCTCCACAATCTCCACACAGGTGACAGTGGATACCCACTCCATCCCTGGCTGCTCACACCCTACCGGCACCCCAGGACCCCATCGCAGCAACACTATAATGAGGCACATGCCGCCACATGCAACATCATCGAGCAGGTGTTTGGGATGCTTAAGGTACGCTTCCAATGCCTAGACACCTCCGGCGGTGCCCTACAGTACAGCCCCTCAAAGGCCTGTGGGATATTCCTGGCCTGTTGTATCCTGCACAATATGGCCAAAGACTGTGGGATAGCCGTACAGGTTGAGGAGGGGGACAGCGATGGGGACGCCAGTGATGCCGGTGATGATGGGGATGAGCATCCCCCCCGTGGGTAGTGGGACCCCTGACTGATCCGGCAGGCCCAGCTGCACCAGGACACCATCACGGAGGAGCATTTTGCATGACACAGGTAAGCCATGGGGCCATGTGCAACCAACACTGTCTAGGCGCAACCCACAGGCACACAGGGTAACACACCAGGGGGTGCATGACAGCAAGGGGAGTGGAAGGGTCCATGCGCACAAACACACCATCAGGGAAGGGTGAATAGTTGCATGCTATATGGAGACACACACACACACACACACTCACCAGGCACAAACCGTACATGGGCAGGTGCACAGCAGAGTAGGAACAGACAAGTGAAACACACAGATCCACGGACCACCCCCACCATCTGGACTGTCCAAGTACGTGTGTCAGATGCTGGGCACCCTTGCACCCTGGTGTACAGTACAATGCAGGCATCATCATGCACACGCACCTGTGGACAGCAGTCGGGTGGGTGTGCAGGTGGTCCATGTGTCGGCGTGTTGGGCAGGGCACCCACCTGTGCACTGCCCACCATGACACACATTGCACACAGGGCAGCACCAGACAGGGCCCGCACTGGGAGACAGGTCAGTCAGGTGGCACTGTGCCATGGCCACCTCGGATGCGTGGGTGACCCCACTGTGACCCAGCAGCACTGGCAGGCAGAGCAAGGGCCACATGGGGTGGCACCAATGTACCACCAGGGGTCCCACTGCGCGAGCGCGACCTTGTCCACACAGGGGTCTGCAGCATGTCGAACATACCTGCACCAGGGGTGCTCAGGATGCCCACAGTGGAACCCGGCGTTGACAGGCTGGGTGTCGCACGATGCCAGGAACGGGGAGTGGAGAGCATACTGCGTGGGGTGCGTAGTACAGGGGCACCTGACTGTGTGCCCAATGCAGCCACGACAGCGACCAATGCCTGGGTCAGCCTGTCAATGGCGGCCGTCACATCCATCCGCATCTGGACCATCTCTGCATGGATCATTGCAGTGTCCCTGCTGTGCCACTCCACAGCCACACACAGTGCCTCCACGGACATTGCAACCCGCATCTGCTGCTGTACTGATGCCCGCAGCAGGCGGGTGTGCTCGCCTAACGGGGTAGTCTGCCTCTTCGGCAACCTGTCCCCCAGGGTATGGAAGGGCCTGATGCTCAACACCCCTTGAGGGTGGGTGCTGTTCACCAGAACCAGGTGTGGGCAAGTCAACAGGCGGTGTGCATGGGCCACCGCTGGACCCTGTACCCCCAGACCTGGTGGGTGACTGTTGCTGCTGCTCCTCCAACTGCTGTGCCCCAGGGTCCACTTCTTCCACTGCTGTGGCCGCAACAGTGCCAGATACCTGCACAGCCACCGGTGCTGCCCCACCGGTGCTGCCAGGCACTGCCTAGGACTGTGCTGACGTGCTGGCACACACGTTGGAACCAGCTAGGTCCAGGGGCATGTGATGTCCTGCTGTGTGTCCGCAATGAGACACACACGTGTCAATGCCCATTGCGGTCCTTGCATCATCAATGGTGCAGGTTCGTGCAACAGCCACAGTCACAGTGTGCTGGCATGCTTGCATGCCAGACTGCTGTGACACAGGATGGGCACCCCCCACACCTGACTCACCGACTTCGGAGATGGCAGCCAGGCGTGCACACTGGTGCAATGCATGCCGGCTGGCAGCAGAGGTGGATAGACCCTCGTCCAACTCTGACTGGATGTCCACACTGCATGGTCCCACCACCACTGTCCCCTGCAGATGCACAGGATCTGTAACAGAAAGTGAGAACATGTTAGTGCATGGGATCAACCACCCCCCCACCACCACCATGTCATATCGTGCAGTGATGGGCTTCCACCTGTCTGGAAGCCACCTCCTGGAACACCCTCGATTGCACTGCGCTGCATGGATGTAGCCAGACAGTCCTCCACCGGGGTCAGCTGCGCCACCTCTGGCTGGCCCCCACCTGTGGCAGTGCGTGCCGCCCTGAGGGCTGCCACCTTCTCTTTCACCCATCTCCTGTCGGTCCCAATCTTTTTCTTACATTCCTGCACGGAGCGCTGGTGGCTTCCGTGCAGGTTTACGGTACGAGCTACCCCCTCCCATGCAGCAGCACGGGCCTGAGGGGTGCCCCGCCGTCCACTAAGTAGTGGCTCCTCATCCAGGTAGGCCTGGAAGAGTGCCTCTGTCTCGGACTTCGTGAAGTTGGGCCTCCTCCTTCACCCACCATCATCCTCCTCACCCAGTCCTTGCTCGGCCATGTCGGTCTGAATGGGTGGAAGTGGACACCTGTCACTGTGCAGTATACAGCATTATCCCATGACCATTGCCTGGAACATCACACAGCATGCAACTCACCTCTCACCTGCAGTAACGGACTCTGGCCACCGCAGATCACTGTCGCACATTTATAGCACAATGCATGCAAATTAGGAGTGGAGCAACTGTAATGAGATGCAAATCATGCCAATGCGCCTTTGAATGGCTGATCAGATGATTTGCATATGTCGGCTGAATATCGCGCTGTTGCGCTTTGTGCAATACGGTTGTGCCGGCTGAGCCAATGGCGCGGTTCTGTGACTGCGTAGTACACCGCATTGCACATGCCCAGGTAGCTGACGCAGGCATCTGCCGCACTGATGACGTGCTGTGCACGATCAGCAATACAGGGCATGGCCACTATTGTGCCAGTGGCACTACAGCGCTGGGCACCACATGGCGCTGTGGCACACCTGCGCAATAGTACACTGTGGCACTGGCACGCAGGTGACTGATCGTGCTGGACGTGTAGACGTCCGATGGCGCTCTGCGTGGCCTTGCGCCACAGACCTATGACCTTGTGCACGACCTTTGGCCCCTGGCACTGTACGTCTGGCATGTCCATGGCTCTATCGCGCTGTTCGGTAACAGTGCGATGTGGACTGACGGCGCTATACGAACAGTGCTATAGGGACTGATGGAGTTGCATTGCGAAACATTTTCACGTGGGGTTACCGTACTGTGGAGCGCCATATTGCCTACTATACAACTGCAGTGATGGCACGCAGGAGAGCTCTACAGTGGAGTGCGGTGGAGTTGGCAAACCTGGTGGCTGTGGTGGAGCCACACCATGGGTCACTGTATGGGGGAGAACCCCTGCACATGGCCCGCACCCATGTGTGGCAGCAGGTGGCGTCAAATCTGGAGCAGGCCACTGGGCGGCAGAGGACTCCAGAGCAGTGCAGGCACCGGTATGGTGACCTCCACAGGAGGGAGCGGGAACTGCTGGATCACCTCAGGTCACGTGCCAGGAGGGGCATTGTGCCTAGGCCAGGCGGGTGTGCTGTGTATGCACCTGTTTTGTCCACATGGGTGACACTGTGTACTGTGACCTGCGCATGGGGGTGGGTTGGGCTATGGTTTGCTGTGAAGGTGTTTGCAGGTGTGTGCTGTATGGGTCTGGTTGTGTGGGCAGGCACACTCAATGGGGCAAGGGGCTGTCTGCTTTGGGATCTCACTGATGTGTTTCTCTTCATTTGTCTCCCACAGGCATGGAGGAGCGGAGGTGGGCCCGGGCTGCGGCACGGAATGGTGGTGCCGGGGTGGCTGGCAGAGGTGGCATAGGTGGTGGGCCACAGCAGCAGCAGCAGCTGCAGCCGTAGCAGCAGCAGCAGCAGCTTGATGAGGGTGAGTGTCATTACATCATGGATGCTATTGCATGCTGGGGGGGCACGGCCACCATCCATGGACAACACTACCATGCACGCAACACGTGGCAGTCATCACTGTCCAGTGGCACTGCATGTCTGTGTGTGCATCACTTGTGGTCCATGCATGCACTGGGCACATGGCTGTGGCACTAGCATCCCACCATGTAGCCACATCTCCGGACAGCCTTGGTTGTGCTGTGATGGACATGGGCAGTGTGTGTGCAGTGGTACACATGGCTGTTGCTGCCTGGTTGGGCATGTCTTGTGCACGGTCACTGTGGGTGGGTGCAGTCCATCACAGGAGTGGGGCACTTGGCCGTATGCCATGCATGATGGGTGGGATTCAGGGATATGGACAGTCACAGCCATTGACTCTGATCCCTTGTCCTAGGTATCCAGATCCTGCGACGAATGGAGTGGTCACTGCAGCGGCTGACACAGGTGGCCATTGATTCTCTTGCCATCCTCTTGGACCTACAGCGGCATGGAGTGCGGCGCAGGAGGAGGCCCAGGGCCCAGCACCAGGCAGCAGGATGGCAGGCTGATAGGCAGTAGCTGCCCATCACCTCACCCCACCTTCCCTCTCCTGGTTGTTCACCCTGCCCCTTACCCACCCCTACCTTATACCCATACCCCCACCCCTGCTTTGTATATATGTGTACATAGTTGTTTTGTTGTTCTTCTTATTCTTGTTTATTACATTTATATATTTTGATATGAATACTGTGGTGGTCTCTGATTTGCAGCGGCTATAGGTGCTCAGTTGCAGTGGTGTGCATGGCATCTGGGGTGGTATGGTCATGGGTATGTGTGTGCGTGTGTGTGGGGTGGTGTGTCTGGTGTGGGTGTGGCTTTCAGTCAGTATTGCCGTGTGCTGCCACCCACTGCTGGGTGCTCATGGTGGGTTTGGCTTGTATAGTTCTGTGGTTCACGAGGTTGCAGTGTGCCGGGGGGCCTGGGGATTCCTGCAGTGCTGGTCACTGCTCATGGGTGGTGTCTTGGGGTCACAGTGCAGGGTGTGCTGTGCACAAGGGGGGGCTGCTGTACACTGGGGTAGTCCACCCCCTTTGTGTGGCAGTCTCAGCTTGCCAGTGGGTGTGCTGTGGTACCACGGCCGGGATGTGGTTTGTTTGCTTGTCCCCATGGTCCGGTGGCTATTCCGTCCCTCCCCCAGTTATGCTGTGCTTGGGGTGTGGGGGTACATTGTTGGTTCTGCAGTGTGTCCCTGTGCCCATCTGTGGCATGGGTGGTGGGCCCCTGCCTACCTCCCTGGTTGTGCAGTTCCATTGCTTTGCTGCTGGGGTCTCTGCTTGCGCTTATGGCGCCTCTGGACTGCTCAGCTGGGCTGCCTTTGTTGCGCTATGGCGATCATCTCTGCTCAGCTTCCTTCCTGGTTGCGCTATATAGCGCAGGTTGTGCGATATTCAGACATTGGCTTGTTGCTAATTTGGCTTGCTCCATGTTTGAATATCGCGTCTGTTGCGCATGTGCGCAATTGACTTGTGCTTGCTCCTGCTGTTGCGCACATTTTGGGCACAGTTTGAATATCCGGCCCTATGTGTTTTTCTTTTACTTTTCTAGTCTGCATGGGAAGTCTCTGATCATAAATTTTGAATAAAGTTTAATAAGAGAGGTAGCAAAAGCTTATACACCTCCTCTTTGAATTAAAAAAAAATAATTTTCTTTTTCTTTTTAGTACTTAAAGCTCCACGTCATTTCTTCTTCTGGACTTACCCTGAGTAATTTGTAATTTACTGTTATAGTATGAATTTGTAACTAGCTGCTATGTAATGAGTTACTTTGTAACTTTAGAATAATTGTTCACAATGGTTGTAGCAATGTATATTTATAATATTAAAAATGTCAAAAATAAAGATTATAAAAAAAGGAAAAAGTCATACATTTACAGTTCATTGCAATACTATACAAATACAGTACTACAATCGACACAAACCTGATACATACTAAAATGAACAGTTTATGGCTCAAAGTGCATTTACAGTACATGTGCAAACACAAAGTTCAGGGAAAAGTTAAATAAGCAGTATAATAAATTTATAATTGCTGGGTTCCATTTTTTCAATGGGAAAAACCGTGTATTAAATACTGTAATACCGGAGTAGGTATTATGGCATTTACGCGTTTTTTTCCCATGGAAATGTGCTTGAGGCGAGACACCAACACATCTCGAGCTTCACACTGTCCGTTTTTCCTTTTAAAGCACTGCCCATAAACACTCACCTCCTCAGTGGCCTGAGTAAAATAAATACAAAATGTTCAGTAGATTTCAAACTGCTGATGAAACCGAAACAGAGAACTTTGTAAAAGAGCAAGAAAACCGCAACACCATACAGAAAACACAAAGTGACCTCAAACTGTTTAGGACTTACTTGTCTGAGGTAGGGCAGCCACCTAATTTTGAAACTTTTGAACCTCCACAACCAGACAAACTACTGGCAAATTTTCTATATGTAGCTTTTTAGCTAGACGGCTCAAAATAAGAGCCAGGCACCACACGAGGCAATCTGAACAGGGAAAAAAATTGAACCCTTCAATTATATACAACAAAGTATTGGGTGCAGTGTGTTACGAGAATTTAACACACACCCCAGTTGTTAGATGGCACATAAACCCAGAGGGAAATGCTAAATAGGCAGTAAAATAAATTAATAATGTATGGACAGTGTCTATTAACCCCTGTTTTCAATCAGTTTGTAACCTGATAATCCCATCGTTATGACATCAGTATGCTGTAAACCTTACTTAACTATGTCTTAATGATGGGATGACGGGATAGAATGTCACCACCTGTCAAAATTCTTGGAAAGGAAAGGCGATCTGTTGCTTGGACATTCGTTCAAAACACGCACATTCCATTCAGACAGGTATAGACCTGCTGCAGTATAGATTGCAATGGCTAATTTCAGCACTTCAGTTGCTCAACATACAAAGCAGGTGGCATTCATAGCCAAGTTGAAGAACAAACGCACATTGAAAAAAATTTTTTTTTTTTTTACCACAGTGGCTAGTTTTTCCGTACACTATAAAATACAATGCCTGAGTAACGACAGTAAACCACAGACATAATCACCTCTTGTGGTTGCCATGACAACTGTAAACCTCTCGAGCTGTGCTCGAGAGGTTTATGTGGTTGTCCTGGCAACTGCTTGAGGTGATTATATCGTGGTTAACCACTGTTACTCAGGCATTATCCTCGCTATATACAGTGTGTAGTAGAGCATTGTTCTATATAGAAATCCATCCTTTTCAAAATGCTGCTGTGTCACAGTTCAAAGGTCATGGGATGTGATTGTACCCTTCTACGGTAGAACAGCATTCTAGAACCTCTAGAGACTGCACAAGTCAGTTTCATTGTGAAAGAGAAAAAAAACACAATGTACATACGAGCATACGAAATTTGCCAGCAGATAAAGGCCTAGAGGTCTATCAAGTCTGCTTGAATGTGCAGCTAGCACCCCTTATTCTGCAGCTGCCCCTCCCTTCCACCCTTCCCCTTCATTAACCCTCCTCCTTGTCCTGTCCCATCCTCGTTTGAAGCAGTCCACTGTTCTACTGCATACCACTTCAGCAGGTAACGCATTCCACCCATCCACCACCCTCTCTGTAAAAAAGTGTCTCCTCATCTCCCTCCTGAACCTTCCTCGCTCCAGTCTCATATCATGGCCCCTGGTGGCCCCCTCCTTACTTTGAACAGCCCCTCTGTACCCGTCTTGTTTATTCCTTTCATGTATTTAAAGGTTTCAATCATGTCATCCCTGTCTCTCCTCTCCTCCAGTGAGTACATGTTCAACTCCTTCAACCTCCTCTCGTATGATAAGTCCCCCAGTCCCTTGATCATCTTTGTCGCTCTGCGCTGCACCCCCTCCAGTAACTTAATGTCCCTCTTCAGATACGGACGCCAGTACTGCACGCAGTACTCCAGGTGTGGTCTAACTAATGACCTATACAGTGTTAGAATCACCTCCTCCCTCCTCGAGGATATACCCCTTGCAATACAACCCAGCATTTTGTTGGCCTTTGCAGCTGCCTTCCTACATTGTGCCGAGTTGTTCATTGACCCTGTAATGAGCACACCCAGATCCTTCTCCTCCTCTGTCTGGGCTAGCTACACTCCCCCTAGCTGGTAACTCCTCCTTGGGTTCTTCATCCCAAAATGCAGCACCTTGCACTTTTTGGCATTAAAGCCCAGTTGCCAGGTGTCTGACCAGGTTTCAAGCTTTGCCAGATCATCCTGCAACCCCTGCCATCCCCCTAGGTCATCCACCACCACGCCTACCTTGGTATCATCAGCAAACAGACTGATCTTGCTCTTGATGTCCCATGATATGTCTGCAATGAATATCCCAAACAACACGGGTCCCAACACCGAGCCCTGTGGAACACCGCTTGTCACTGCCCTTGGGTGTGAGAGCTCCCCACCCACCACCACCCTCTGTTGCCTTCCCTGCAGCCAGTTCCCTACCCATCTCACCAGCTTTGCACCCGCCCCTGTGCCTCCTAACTTCCTTCCCAGCCTTCCATGTGGCACTGAGTTGAATGCCTTACTGAAGTCCAGATAGGACATCCACTGCATGGCCCCTGTCCAGTTGCCTAGTTACCCAGTCATAGAACTCACCAGGTTGGTTTGGCAGGATCTGCCACGTATGAAGCCATGCTGTCTGCTGTCCTGTAGTCCTTTGGCCTCTAGGAGGGCCACCAGCCTCTCCTTCAGGATAGTCTCCATTAGCTTACCCACGATGGATGTGAGGCTCACTGGTCTGTAGTTTCCCGGTTCATCCTTGGGGCCACTCTTGTGGAGGGGCACCACATGAGCCATCCTCCAGTCCTGAGGTACACACCCTGAATGTAGTGAGGCATTAAATAGGTCTGCCAAAGGTCCTGCAATGCACATTTCACATAATACTATGCACTATAAAAAAATATAGGATGAACAACTTTATGCATAACCAGTGTGTTCTTCCACCTCGGGGTCCTGATTCCCACAGACCTCTCGACCGTCGCTCTTTAGGTCAGAGGGAATCAGAACCCCTCTGTGGTAGAACACATTGGTTGTGCATAGTTGCCCATGCAGTATTCTCTACATGGTAAACATTTGTCTGTACAATTACTTATTTTCAGGAGGTCAATATTTTCATTGTTTTAGTGGCCCCTCTAAGAAAACCTATCACACTTCTTGAAGCACTCATGTTTAAAGATTTTCATAATATTTCAAAGCAACTGATCAATGAATCATTATACAGTCGGATTTCATCTACCAGATATACTTGTCTCCAAATTACAGGGAGGGGTCATTGAAAAAATATATGGTACAGAGTTTCTTTATGCCCAAGATTACAGTAGCATGTTACTGTTTTGTGTGCTACTTATTACTCTATGACCTTATATTATACCATATTACATGGCTAAGTCTAATAACCCATGGACAGGAACACTTTTCTAAATGTGACAGTCCATGGTTTTTGATTGACAGGTAGTGATAAATCCATTTCTAAGTGTGGATTATTGCTATCTGTCAGCAACCAACAGTGGATTATTGCAAACTGACAAAAATGCACTCACGCCATGGATAATCGACTTCAGCACCAGTTTTCCTCACACGGCCTCTGTCGTGCCTCAGTCACTCTTGCTTTCATGGAAATCTGATAATGTGTACACAGTTTCTTGTTTGTATAAAAAAAAAATTTAGACTGTCGCTTTTCTGTGGCTCAGCTTCAGCCCTGTACACAGTCCACCTCACGGCTTCTTCATCTTCACGCACGTCCCCGATTTCTGTTGACACTCATCATGGTGTACTTTGGGCGCCAGCCCGTCTGGTGGAAGGGGCTGCTCATTCAGTTTCTCCTGTTTTCACAGTACTGCTGACCACGGTAAATCTGACACTACTAAATTAGGCAAAACACCGTAATCTTCTCCACTACCTCCATACTGCCTTAATTCAGATACCAGATAGGGGCTGGACGATGCTAGAGCAACAGGACAGTGACCCTGCTGTGCCTCCACGTAACTGCTGAGCTAGGAACTGGAATTTTCTTTTCAAACAGCAGTGAATTGTTGCAGCACTATCACTGTATATACATAGACTATCATTATGCTTTTAAAACTATAACCATTTACTTGTATCATTCGTATTTTACTGTAATTGACAAACCAATATGATTGCTGTAGACTTCCATTTCGTAAGAAGTCCTTCATGTTGTGATGTGTTTATGAGAAACTTTGCAAAAGGAAAATTCCAAGTAAAGTAATGTAACTAGTAGCCTTCACATTTGTACATAACGAGACAACTTCAAAGTGTATTTAATTAGAGTTAGGACTGAGAAAGTTAACCCTTGCTCTGCCACGGATAGATACAGCTGTCCAAATTTTCTATACGTTCAGATTCTGTCGGCAGCCAAGAGTTATTCCCTAATTGAGATATGAGAACATCGGCATGTTGTAATTTAGAGTAAAATGAACTGTTTTCTATTGTTTAATAAGTCTTGACATCATAGTTTGCGGAAAGTATCAGGTCATTCAAGCCATGAAGACATCTGTAGCTGTGACCTTGATAAGGTAGAGTTAAATAGCCTTTTGTTAAAACATATTTTAGAAGCTAACCAAACAACATGCATCTGTTCTCCCTGAGCTCAAGTAAACAACTTAAATACTGCATGCATATATTTTCTGATTGTTAACCTGCTGTTAATTTAGTGTGTGTGTGTGTGTGTGTGCTGTTAATTTTGTGTGTGTGTGTGTGTGTGTGTGTGCACGTGCGTAAACGCTATATTGTTATAATTAATGGGTTTCGCTTTTTTACATTGACAAAACCGTGTATTAAATACCGTAACACCTGAGTAGGTGTTATGGCATTCACGTGCCTGCTTCCAATCGAAATCGAAAGTACAATGCGGCTCGAGACGTTCAAAAACATTCTGCCTCTCAAAAAATACACTTAACGATAAACACTCACTTCATCAGCCACTATAAAACGAAAGCACATTTTCTTCTTTCCACTGACTACCTAGATTTCTCCCAAATCTTTCACCTCTCCCCCTCCCTCTGAAGATCACAAGACTCCACTGCCAGGCAACATGTAGCAACAGCCGTAGCAGCATAAAAAAAAAAACCAGCCAGGCAGAAGATTCAAATGGACGTTTTTTCTTCTTTCTATTTGCAGTTAAAGCAAATGAAATTCCAGTTCTAACAGTTAATTTAATATTGCTACTCATTACAAAGTACTCTGCCTACCAAATAAAGAAAATCTATGACGCAAGGTACGACTGTCTGCATTTTATTTATATTCAAGATCTCTTAATGAGAAGAAAAAGCAAAACCCCTTGAATTATATAAAACAAAATATGGGGTGTAGTGTGTTTAACTCGAATTTAACACACACCCTTGTTGTTGGATGGCTATCATAAACCCCTCAGATGTGCCATCCAACAACTCGGGTGTGTGTTAAATTCTCGTAACACACTGCACCCCATACTTTATCCTATATATATTCTGTTAGTACAGTTGTGACTAATAAAGATATGTTGCTGTAATTTACTGGACTGAGCTGATTCCTGTTGAGTACCGAATCCAGACGTATGACTTTTCAGGTAACAGAGTGACGCATTGCAGTATCTCTATAATATAAAAATGAAAATGATGAAAGGGCTTAGTTACAAGGTGACAATTTAATCTCGGGATTTATGGAATGGAACATCATAATCCATTCAGTCTTCGGCCTCATGGATTATAATGTTCCGTAAACTCCTTGACTGAATTATCACCTTGTAACTCACACTTCCCCCACAGTTTATTCTATATGTATTGCATGTAACTTGTCACCCTATGACTCTATATAATACTGTAGGGAGTGTAATGTATCACTCTGTGACTCTATATTATACAATATTGCATGTAATGTAACACTGTTTGACTCTATATTATACTCAACTGCATGTAACGACATGTTGAGACTCTGTATTATACTGTATGGCTTATCATTTTTTACTCTATCACCCTGTTATACTGTACAGCATATAACTTATCATTCCATGATTCTATATTGTACTGTAATGCATGTAACTCATCATGCTATAATGCTGTATTATATTGAACGGAATATAACTTATCACTCTATAACTCTATATCATAGCATGCTGTATGCAACCTATCACTATGTGACTCTATATTATACTGTACTGCATGTACTGCAACTTATCACTCTGTGTCTCTGTATTGTACTATATTGCATGTAACTTATCAATCTGTGACTGCATTATCCTGTAAGGTATATAACATCATTTTATGACTCTATAGCATACTGTATTGCATGTAACATAACACCCTGTCATTCTATATTATACCAAACTGCATGCAACTTATCACTCTATGAATCTACAGTATATTATATCACAGAGAATGTAACTTATCGCTCTGTGACTATATTATACTGCATTGCATGTAACGTATCACTCTGTGGCTATGTATTATACTGTTTCGCATGTAACTTATCACTGTATGACTCTGTATAGGGCAAATTATTTAACCAGGAAAGGTACACTAAGCCGGAGCTTGTTTCCAGGTGTGACCTGGGAGCACAAGGAAGTTAAGTGACTTGCTCAGGGTCACACAATATGCAAGTGGGGGCTGTGGGATTCATACTCAGGTCTCCACGTTTGTAGCTCAGAGCCTTAAACCACTGCGCTATACTTCCTCCTGTAGTATTTTACTATACTGCATGTAGCTTATCACTCTGTGACTCTATATTATACTGGAGGGAATGTAACGTATCACTATATGACTCTGTATCATAGTGTATTGCATGTAACACCAAAAAGGAGTGCTAACAGTTTTCAGAACAACACCCTTAAAGATGGGAGTAGTTTAATCAATCATGTATTAAAAATTCAACTGAGCAGTAGCACCTACCCCACTAAACACCAACGTTTCACTCCACCCACTGGGAGCTTTGTCAAGGCATCTTGACAAAGCTCCTGGAGGCTGAAGCGAAACGTTGTGTTAGTGGGGAGGTACTACTGCTCAGGAGAATTTTTAATAAATTATTGATTAAACTACTCCCAGCTTTAATGGTGTAGTTCTGAAAACTATTAGCACTGCTGTTACACTGGATTGTGATGCAGTAGCTCTGCTTTGTATTTCCTGGGCCACCTCCCTGGTTCTGATACTGTATTAAATGTAAGTTGTCACTCTGTGACTCTATTACATGTAACTTATCACTCTGTGACTCTATATTACACTGTACTGCATGTAACATCTTTCTGCAACTGTGTATATACTGAATTACATGTAACTTGTCACTCTGTGACTCTATATTACACTGTACTGCATGTAACATCTTTCTGTAACTATGTATTATACTGTATTGCATGTAACTTGTCACTCTGTGGCTCTATATTACACTGCACTGCATGTAACATCTTTCTGTAACTATGTATTATACTGTATTACATGTAACTTGTCACTCTGTGACTCTATATTACACTGCACTGCATGTAACATCTTTCTGTAACTGTGTATTATACTGTATTGCATGTAACTTATCAATCTATGACTCTACAGTAAATATCATATTGCATGTACTGTAACTCATCACTTTATGACTCTGTATTATAATGTGCCATACGCAACTTATCGTTCTGTGACTCTGTATTATACCGCACTGCGTGTAATGTAACACTTTGTGTCTCTGTATTGTACTGTACTGCATGTTATAAAATGGACAAAGGATTTCAAGCAATCTGATTGGTTGACAGCCGTGCATTAGATGTGTCTAATGCACAGCTAAAACTAGAACCCCCCCCATTTAGAATACACAGGCCCATTTTATAAGAGCAATAAGTCACTCTAGGGATGTGCATTAGACAGTTCTAATGCATGGCTAGGGGACTGGACACACTGGCCTGTGGCGCCTCACTACGTCCCCCTAGCCGTGCATTAGAACTGTCTAATGCACACCCCATCATGTCTTATTGCTTACTTATTGCATGTAACTGATCACTCTATGACTCTATATTATACAACATTACATGTAACTTACTGTGTCTCGGTACTGTACTGGATTTCATGCAACTTATCAGCCTGTGAATATAACACAGTATTGCTTGTAACACCACTGTGTGACTCTATGTTATACTGCATTGCATGTAACTTAGCACTCTATGACTACAGTGTATTATACCATATTGCATGTAACGTATCACTCTTTGACTCTATACTATACTGTACTGCATGTAACATCACTGTGTGACTCTATTATATTGTATTGCATGTGATGTAACATGTCGTGTCTCTACATTGTACTGTATTGCATGTAACTTATCACTCTGTGACTATGTTATACTATACTAAATGTAATATCACTCTGTGACTCTGTTTTATAGTACTGCATGCAATTCCTCACTCTATGGTTGTATATTATATTGTATTGCATGTAACATCACTCTGTGACTCTATATGATACTATATTGTGTGTAACTTATCACCCTATGACTCAAGTTCAAGTTCAGTTCCTTTATGTGCTCGACTTATTAGGTCATAACAAAGGAAAAGCATTCAAAAAGAGAAACGTACATTTAAAGTTCATTGCAATAGTATAGAAATACCACACTAGACACATAACCGATACATAGAAGCAGAATGTGTCAGCAGATAAAGACCATTTGGCCAACCCAGACTACCTATTTGTTTGTCCCTGGCTATACTGTTACCAGAGACTGTACCTCATCTCTGGCTATCCCGCCACCCCCACCCCCACCCCACACACACTTTCCAACCAAGATTCCTTTGTGCCTATCCCATGCATGCTTGAAGCCCATCACTGTTTTCTCCCCCCACCACCTCTGCTGGAAGACTTCCAGGCATCCACCACTCCTTCAGTGAACAAGTACTTCCTCACATCCCTCCTAAATTCCCTACCTTCCAGCTGCATTGAATGTCTCTGGTTCTTGTGCACCTACTCTTCTGTAAATACTCCCTTCTTGTTCCTTATTCATCCCCTGAGGTCTCTGTCATGTCCCCCTCTCACTCCTCTCTTTTCAGGGTGCACATATTGAGTTCCCTCAGTATTTCCTTGTAGGGCTTATGATACCACCCCGGCACTATTTTAGTTGCCCACCTCTGGACAGCCTCTACACTGTAGATGTCCTTCCTGAGATGTGGTCTCCAGAACTGGACAGAGTATTCCAGGTGGGATCTCACCAACAATCAAAACATTGGTAACAACATCTCTCTCTTTCTACTGGTGATTCCACTGCTGATGCACCCCAGCCGGCTCTGCCTACTGCCTTGTCACACTGTCTTGTCACCTTAAGATCATCAAAAATGATAACCCCAAGATCCCTTTCCTGTTCTGTGACTGTCAATGCCTCATTCACCATTTTATATTCTGCCTCTGTGTTTCTGTGCCCTAGGTGCATGATTTTGCACATTTTTGCATTGAAGCCCAGATGCCATACCCTCGACCATTCCTTGAGTTTCTCCAGTCTCTACTCATTCCCTCCACCCTCTCCTGAGTATCTTCCCTATTGCAGATTTTGTTGTCCTCTGCATATTAACAGGAACAGTTTCCAGCTTGGTGCATTTACACATGCAAAAACAAGTTCAGGAAAAGGCTAAATAGGCAGTATAACTTATAGTAGGCATTTGTCTGTACAATTACTCATTTTTGGGAGGTTAATATGTTTCTTGTTTTAGTGACCCTTCTAAAAAAGCCAATCAGATTTTTGTAGTATTTATGTCTAAAGGCTTAGTAATATTTCAAAGCAATTGATCAACGAATCATTACACAGTCAGATTTCATCTTTCCTTTTTCCAAATTACGTAGCGGGGACATTGAAAAAATTATGTGGTACAGAGTATCTTTATGCCCAAGATTACAGTAGCATGTTACTGTTTTGCATGTTACTTATCACCTAATAATTCTATAGTAAACTGTACTGCATGTAACTTATCACTCTATGACTCTATATTATACTGTTCTGCATGTAACGTATCAGTCTATGACTCTATATTGTACTGTAGGGAAGGAAACCTACCACTGTTACTCTGTATTATACTGTATTGCATGTAAATGATCACTCTGTTACTCTGTACTATACTGTGTTGCATATAGTATTTCACTGTATGACTATTGAATTCCATGCAACGTATCATTCTATGGCTCTGTATTATACAGTATGAAATGTAACTTATCACTCTATGGCTCTATATTATACTGTATTGCATGTAATGTATCACTCTGTGACTCTGTATTCTACTGTATTGCATGTAACGTATCACTGTGTGACTATATTCTACTGTATTGCATGTAACGTACTGTACTATATTGTTCTGTACTGTACTGAATGTAGCATCACTCTGTGATTCTATATTCTATATTATACTGTATTGCATGTAACTTTTCACTCTAACTATTATACTGTATTGCATGTAACTTATCACTCTATGGCTCTATAGTATGCTGACCTGCATGTAACTTCTCATTCTACTACTCTAATACTGTAATGCTTGTAACGTATCATTGTATGATTATATTGTACTGTATTGCATGTAACTCATCACTCAATGGCTCTGTATTATACTGTAGGGAATGTACAGTCGTGGCCAAAAATATTGACGCCCTTGCACTTTTTCAAATAACTCACAATTCCTCTAAACATAAGTTAAAATTAACAACAGTACAGTATTTGGTCTCCACAATTCTTTATTTCTCTGTTAATATTACAGAACCTTTGTTTTTGATTCAGAATTTAATATATCCTTTTAAATCAGAAAATGAAAAGAAATGGCATTGACAAAATTATTGACACCCTAGACTTAATATTTGGTAGCACAGCCTTTGGTCAAAATAACTGCAATCAATCGCTTCCTATGGCCATGGATGAGCTTCCTGCACCTCTCTACTGGCAGTTTGGCCCACTCTTCTTGTGCAAACTGCTCCAGTTCTCCTAGATTTGAAGAGTGCCTTCTCCCAACTGCTGTTTTCAGATCTCTCCACAGATTTTCAACGGGATTTAGATCTGGACTCATTGCTGGCCACTTCAGAACAGTCCAGCATCTTGTCTTGAACCATTCCTGGGTGCTTTTTGAAGTGTGTTTGGGGTCATTGTCCTGCTGGAAGACCCATGACCTTTGACAGAGACCCAGCTTCTGACACTGGGTTCAACATTGCGCTCAAAATGGCCTGGTAATCTTCAGATTTCATGATGCCATGCACACGCTCAAGGCACCCAGTGCCAGAAGCAGCACAGCAACCCTAAAACATCACTGAACCTCCATGTTTGACTGTAGGGAAGGTGTTCTTTTCTTTGAAGGCTTCATTTTGTTTTCTGTAAACATAGAGATGATGTGCTTTACCAAAAAGCTCTAATTTGGTCTCTTCTGTCCACAGGACATTCTCCCAGAAGGATTTTGGCTTGTTCAGGTGTGTTTTGGCAAACCCCAGTCGGGCTTTCTTATGTCTCTCTCTCAGCAGTGGGGTCCTCCTGGGCCTCCTACCATATAACCCCCTTTCATTGAGTTGGTGATGGATGGTGTGAGTTGAAACTGTCGTACCTTGTGTCTGAAGGTCAGCTTGAATCTGTTTGGCAGTTGATCGAGGTGCTTTCTCCACCATTCGAACAATTCTGCACTGCAATCTTTGATCAAGTTTTCTCTTGCGGCCATGTCCATGGAGGTTGGCTACAGTGCCATGGGCCTTAAACATCCTGATAACATTACATATGGTGGAAACAGGAACATCAAGGTCTCTGGAGATTGATTTGTAGCCTTGAGATTGTCCATGCTTGGCTACAATCTTCTGTCTGACCTCCTCAGACAATTCTCTGGCTGTCTTTCTTTTCTACATGCTCACTGCGGTACACACAGTGACACAAAACAGGAGAATTAGTCCTTTTCTCTATTCAAACTGGTTGAATGAGTGATTTTTATATTGCAGGCACCTGCAACTCACCACAGGTGAGTTCAATTCCAAAGTGAAGGAGAATCACCTGCTTGAAATCTAATTATTTCTAACTACTTCTAAAAGGTGCCAATAATTTTGTCCGGGCCATTTAAGGATTTCTGTGTGGAATAAGCTAAGACTTAGTACATTTTTCTGCTTTATGTGTTTTATTTCACTGCAAACCAAAGAAATACATATGTGGATACCAAAATATTTTTTAATTTCAACAATTTTCTGGAAGGAATGGTGCATTATTAGAAAAAACTGCAAGGGCGCCAATATTTTTGGCCACGACTGTAACTTGTGACTCTATGACTCTATATCATACTATATTGTATGTAACTTGTCACTCTGTGTCTTTTTATTGTATTGTACTGTATTGCATGTAACTTATCACTCTATGACTGTGTAGTGCCCTGTAGGGAATGTAACTTATAACTCTGTAACTCTGTATCATACTATATTGCACATAACCTATCACTCTATGACTCTGTGGTGTATGGTGCGACTTTGTTGAGTATGGCATTCCACACTCTGTAAAAAGTCATTCTGCTTCAGTAGTGATATTTGTACTGCAGTAGAATGACTTTTCATTCTGCTGCAGTAGGGATGTCACAAGACAATGGGCTGCCGATCAGCTGATTGTCAGATGCGCTACTACCGCTTGCTGTGTACTGAAATGCATGGTGAGTAGTGCTTTAAAAAAAAATCCTGAAAAAAAGCTGATTTCATACGAGCTACCAATTCTGGCAAATTGGCACAGTTCAGTTTTGTTTTGTTTTTTTGTGTGTGTATGTTGTCTGAAATGACAAAGTATTGTGTTTCACTTTTCCGGAAGAGTAGTAAGAAGTCGCAAAGCGTACATTAAAAAACAGGTTATAAACGAGATGCCGATTCACGTCATGGTTGTAATAAAAAGTATGTGGTATTACAGTGCTGTAGTAAAGAATTTTGAATCAGATATGATGTTACCTAATTTTTTTGTTGTTGTACCATACACTATGTAAAAGAATGTACGGGAGCTCCAGTATGCAACAAGGCTGTTTTTTTTTTTTTCTCTTTGAGGTCCTTGTTGTCATGGTAACCACTCAGTGAAAAAAACAGTCTTGTTGTATATGGGCTCCCATACACAATTCTATATGTACTGCATGCAACTTACCAACTTATGATTCTATATTATGCCATAATGCATGTAACTTATCACCCTATGACTCTATATTATACTGCAGGAAATGAAACTTACCACTCTGTGACTCTGTATTATACTATATTGTATGTAACATATCATGGTATAGCTCTATATTATATTATATTGTATGCAAGTTATCATTTTGTGACTCTATATTATACTGTATTGCATGTAACATATCACGGTATAGCTCTATATTATACTATATTACATGCAAGTTATCATTCTGTGACTCTATATTATACTGTATTGTCTGTAACGTATCATTCTATGACTCTATATTACACTGTACTGGATGTAAACTATCATTCTATGACTCTATATTATACCATAAGAAATGTAACTTACTATGTTGTGACTCTATAGTATGCTGCATTTTATGTAACTTATCATTTTATGGCTCTATGTTATACTGTACTGTATGTACCTTATCACTATATGGCTCTGTATTATACTGGGTTGCATGTAATGTAGCACTCTGTGACTCTATGTTATACGTGTTGCTTGTAACTTGTCACTCCATGACTCAATATCATACTGTATAGCATGTAACATATCATTGTATGGCTCTATATTATACTGTATTGCATGTAAGGTATTACCTTATGACTCTGTATCATACCATATTGCATGTAACTTATCAGTCAGTGCCTCTATATTGTACTGTACTGCATGTAACTTAATAGTAGTAGTAAAATCTTTATTTTTAGTCAGGATCAGTTGTCATAGTTACACCATTAGGACAAGTCCTATTGACAAGGCTTTACTGCATGTAACTTATTACTCTGTCACTCTATATTATACTGTATTGCATGTAACATCACTTTATGACATTACACTGTATTGAATGTAACTTATCATTCTGTGACTCTATATTTTACTGTACTGAATGTAATTTATCACTCTGTGATGCTATGTTTTATTGTATTGCATGTAATTTATCACCATATTGTGTTATATTATACTGTATTCTATGTAACTTATCACTGAATGACTCTGTATTATATTGTATTTGTATAAGGTATCACTCTATATTATATCACTTGTAATCCTACTGTAAATGTTTGATCTGCTTCTTTGTTTACTGTACGGTTGAAGACCTTGTATCTCACTGTTGACTTGGATTGTAACTCAAATGATATGTATGTACTCCTCCCGGGTCATGACTGAAAATAGGCAACTGCTTGTCTTGTGCACCTACCCGGTCAACAAAAACTAAATAAATAAATAATGTAATGTATCATATTATGCTGTACTGCATGTAACCTATCACTCTATGACTCTATATTATACTGTATTGTATGCAACTTACCACATTATGACTCTACATGATACCATACTGCATACAACATATCACTATTTCAGACTGGGACCTGACAATATACTGTATACTCCAGTCTACTTTTTAGTCTTTGGTATATGCAGTCACAGTGCTTCAGGGGTGCCAAAATGCCACTCTTAAACAAGCAAAATCTATACTCGAGAGTCTAGGCAAAGATATCCATTAAATAAAATTTATTACGTATGCAAAAAGAACAACTTGCCCCATGCTTCAACCACAAACTGGTCTTCGTCAGGTGTTACAAAGCGCTAGGGCAAGTTGCCCTCTTTACATCTGCAATAAATCCTGATTTAATGACTATGGGCGCTATGCATGATGGGTCGGTAAATGCGTGCCTAGCAGTAGTAAACCCAGCGCACCTCTACGCGCCGCGCTGAGCAAGGCAGCAACATGGCATTCATGACTACCTGCACATGGCATGGAAACAGAGGGGGCATGAGTAAGAACCATGTGGAGGGATGCATGGCCAGGACAAGGGCATAGCTGGAATAGATGGAACCGCCCCTTGACCCCACCATATAAGGCGATGCAGAACACACAATGCAGCAGCATGTTTGTGAATGCAGCACAGCAACAGCATGCAGGGGAGATGGCGGAATGGCCAGAGGAGGCAGATGCACCAGCAGAGGGTGAGAGGGAAGGTGGCAGGGGAGGGCGATGGACATGCCGGGGGGGGGACACGGACACGCTCCACCAATTTCAGCAGCAGGCAGGTCATAGCAATGGTGACCGAAAAAAGGCAGCATTACCACAGACTGTATGGGGCCCTGGTACTCATCACCCCCCCAGAGGTGAAGGCCAGAATGGACATCCAGACCAGCATCAATGCCGTAGGGCCAGAGGCGCGTACACTCACGGCCATCAAGCACAAGTGGTGCGACCTCCATGCGGCCGTAAAAAAGAAGCTGGTGGCTGTCTCATGGGAACGGCACGGGAGGTGGTGCCCCTGCACCAGACACACAGCTGTCACCCGTGGAGTGACTAGAGGCAGAGACTCCTCAAACAGGTGGCGGTGCACAGCATGGAAGGAGGCGTGGACACACAGACAGGTAGGTGCAGTGCGGGGACAGGGCGGGGGTATGTGCGGGATTGCACAGGCAGCACAATAGTAATGATAACGTCCCCTCCTGCAGAGGCAGCCCAGGTGCCATGGGACACAGCAGCTGCCAGAGGACAGCCACCACAGGGCCCACCAATGGAGGCACCAACGCACAGCGCCACGCAATGTGTGGCCCAATCATGTAGATAACAAGGGGCAGTAATGCAACACACCACTACAGGGATGTATGTAACACTGGTACACTGATGCACATTATGTTGTCTCCACAGGAACAGAGATGGACACTGAGACACAGGTGGAGAGTGACAGCGCAACACAGCAGACCATTGCCCACTCAGAAAAGGCCGACAGCAATGCCAGGAGTGAGGACTGTGAGCCTACTGATGGGCATGGCCGTGGCCCATCCCTGTCCCAGAATACACAAACACCCCACCCTGGTGGGGGAGCGGGGGGACGTCCCTGGCACCATGCTCAGGGCCTCACCATCGGCACCCCATGGTGCCATGGGCAGCTCCAACAGCGGTGATGAGAGGCCATCCACAGACCCCCCACAGACGTGGCAGAACACCCCGCCCCAACCCATACTAGCAGGAGGAATACCACGTGCTGCAGCAGCTGGAGCAGGACTGCCTCGCTGAACAGCGGAACACAACAGCCACCATCACCGCATTGACAGAGGTCGCCCACACCATTGGAGAGGGCATCACATGGTCCGCCATTGCACTGGAACAGACTGTGCAACACCTCCATACCGCGCATGCAGCACCCCCCAATGGACCCACCCCCAGCACTACCGGCACAAATGCGCATGGTGGCCACACAGGCCACCGAACAACCCTGTGGACCAGAGCAGGGTGTGTGCAGTGCACCCCCCCACGATGCCCCGTGGACCCATGACACCTGCCACACCCAGGGCATGCCACCAACATGCCCAGCACCATCCCCGATTCCAGTGCAGACAGCCAAAATACACGGGACTCTGGCATCCAGCCTAACAGTGATGGAAGCCAGGCACGCATGGGTCACAGGGGTTGTGGTTCTGCCTGGGGCAGGCAGCACCAAGGTGCCTAGGCACATGCACAATGACACGGTCCCAGTCCCAGCCTGATGCCATGGGCATGTAACAGGCCAAGTGGGGTACCCTGACCAGGGGCCCACCCTCACGGCCACCCACCACCCACCCACCCACCCCATCCCTGCTGGCTACTCAGCATTGGTTGTCATCACCATGGCCTCCCCAGTGATGGCAGTGGTTGCCGCACGCCACATGCCACACCCTTGCATGGTCCCCAGCATGGCCCTGCGGTGTCTGCTGCGGGTGCGCTACCTGGATCTTGCCATGGCACCCACTCACTCTGTGAAGATACCTGCCACAAGTGCCCACCGTGTGGTATGGTCACTCATGGTGCCCTGCCCCTCATGTTGCAGGCCATGGTCATCGCATCATCCCCATCATCCGCCATCAGGGCCTGTGGTGGCACCTGCAGCATTGGCACAGACTCACGCTTGATCAGGTTGTGCAACATGCAGCATAAGATGAACACCCTACAGGCCCTGTCAGGTGTTAGCAGGACCATGCCACCTGAGTGGTCAAGACACCAGAAGCACATCTTCAGCTGTCCAATGGCCCGCTCCATGATGCTCCATGTCCATCGATGCGCGTTGTTGTATGCCACCTCTGCCTGGGTCCCTGGCACCAGGATAGGTGTCATGAGGTAAGCTCGCAGGGGGTAGCTGTTGTCACCTGCAGGGGGAAGGGTGAGACACTGCGAGCATTGTGAATGGCACGCCATGGCTGTAGGGGTGCTGTCAGTGCGTGCATACATATCTAGTAGCCATCTGTCAGAATTTGGTGCACACATCCAGGAACAGTCCATCCACATCACAGACCACCTGGCAGTTCACATTGTGAAACCCCTTCCTGTTGTGGTAGGCCTCCTCATCCGCTGTGGGGGTGTGGATCATGATGTGTGTGCAGTCGATGGCCCTGCACACATTGGGCATCCCATGCATCGTGAAGAATGCATGCTTTGTGACATGGAGCTCCTGTGCGTTACATAGCAGGTGGACATGGTCCCCCACATGTGGCAGCAGTGCATCGGTCACCTGCACCATGGCACGGGACACCAAGGACTGGCTCATGCTGATTGCATCCCCGGTAATGCACTGGAAGGACCCGGTCATGTAGTAAGTGAAGGCACACATCACCATCGTCCCCACCGACATCACCATGGAGCGCCGTGTCCTGGGTGCCGTGGCCATGTGGACCATGTGGCAGATCCATGCAACAATAGGCCATGGGAAGCAGAAACGCCCCAGGCAGTGCATGTCCCGCCACCCTGTGGTGTTGACCCTGTCACGGAACACCCTTGGGCATGGCTGCCTGTTCTGACATCTCCTGTCCTGCGCTTCCAACAATAGCAGATGCAGTCCCACTCCTGGACACATCCTATAGCACTGTGTCGCCTTCTCCCACAAGGTGCAGCCAGCGGGAACCTCCCCCTTATAGTCCTGCACAGCGTGAGTGCCGACACTGGCGTAGGCACACCCATGCACAGCATCGTGTCCCAGGCATGCCCCATGCAGTGCCCTGTGTACATATGACCCAGCACGAGCAATGGCGTATGCGGTTGTTGAGTGGTTGGCTAGATTCCGACGGCACCTGTTCCGTGTCTCGGAAGAGATGTACACCCCAAACTGGGGTGCGGAGACCTGTGGCAGGCATGGGCGTTTGGCCAGGTGGGTGCTGTGTGTGCTGCATGTACTGTTCATTATCTAGGCACGTTCTGTACATGTGGCTAACCTACTCCTCCCTGTCTCCCTTGCAGGATCCCCAGGGCTGGCCAGAGAGGATGGAGTTATATCTGCAGGTGCAGCCGGATGGTGCACTCTGCTTAGTGTATGCCCCTGGGAGAGCAGCGCCAATGATACTGGTGATGGTACCCACAGTACATGATCCTGAAGGGTGAGGGGGCTATGCTGTACTCTGAGGACATGGACTACAGGCACTGGGAGGTGTACATCCTGTCTCTGGTAGGTAGTGAGGCCTGCAGCGCCATGGCGGGAACTGGGGTGCATCGCCGTGACTGACATTTTCCACCTTGTGTTTTGCAGCACTACAGGGGACCAGTGTGGAGGATGATGCTGCACAAAATAGGATGACCACCGCAGGAGCCGGAGGATGGTGACAGCGACTCCAGCAGTGATGACGGCCAGGGATGTGCACAGCCTGCAGGACAGTGATGGGCCCATCCGCCATTGTGTCAGACTGTCTGAGGGTGCCTCCGTTGGTGCAGACTCTGTCTGGGGTGTGTGGCATGTTGGCTGCCATGTTGGAGGGTCATGTGTGGCGGACACCCATGGCCTGGAGGGGCTGGGCATTGGAGCTGTCGCACCTGTTGGGGGGTGTTGTTGTACATGTGCCGTTTCACTGAAATAAACATTTTACTTGTCACCTGTATGTTCATTGACTCGGGGAAGGGGCTGTCCTTTGATTGCTGCTATGGCCTGTCCCAGCCTGGTGCACCCATGCTGCACAGTCTCTGTGCATTCCATGCATGCCATACGGCATGTCCAGTGTATGGTAATGTGTGTGCTGGCACAGCCTGTGTATGGTGACATGCCACAATCCGAGTGACACTTCTTTTTACATGTGCCGTGCATGCCGCTGCATGCGTCACGCATGTTGTACTCGTGCCATACAGCATGCCCCATGTATGGCAACATGCATGCTGGCACAGCCAGTGTACGGTGACATGCCATATGGCACGGCCTGTGTATGGCGACATATCATATGCCATGTGTATGGCAAGGTGCCATACGGCATGCCTGTGTACGGCGACATGCTATACAGCATGCCCTGTGTACAGCAATGTGCCATACTGCATGGCCTGTGTACGGCGATGTGCCATACAGCACAGCCTATGTATGGTGATGTGCCATACAGCATGCCCTGTGTACAGCAATGTGCCATATGGCACAGCCTGTGTACAGCAACAAGCCATATGGCATGCCCTGTGTATGGCAACGTGACACATGACATGGCCTGTGTCCGTGTATTTGTGTGACATGAATGCACGCTGTGTTGGGTGGCTCCACTCTGTGGCGGTGGTGGCATGGCCGGTCTAGTGGCATGGCACTGGGTTGCCTCCACTCCAGTATGGAGCAACATGGTGTGGCGAGGGCAGGACCAGGCTACCTGGCATCTGTGACTCAGTCCTGCTTCCATGTGTGCCTGTGCATGTATCCTTATGGCAGCCTCTGCCCTCGTGTATCTGTGCATCCCAGGCCCTGCACGCATGTTTGTCATACCCATGTTAATGCATGCGTGCAGAACCCACTGTGTGCCTGCCTCACATGGCCACGCCCCCGTGGTGCTGCTCTGTGCTTTTCCTTCGCATGGGTGAGCCTGGGTCCTCTGTGTGGCCTTCATGCATGCCACACTGTGTAGGCATCTGCGGCCATGTGTCGTAATGCGTGCTACGCGCCCTTGCGCACAGTACTCTGTGTTTGTGCATAGTGCCCAGTGTTTGCCCAGTGATCTGTTCTTACTCCTGAGTGCAGACTTTATTTTTTTATTTACTCTGGGGCTGGTCACCTGCTTCTGCACTACCCAAACACTCCGACACGTGCTGCTTTTGGTTTTGGTAAAGACAATGCTCTTTCAAACTTTTTTTATGGACACCTTGAGTAGGCCAATGGGTGTGAAGAAATGTCAGTTGTAACTACAAGAATGGTAGCATTGGCTATGCGGACCTCAAATAGGCCACTGGGACAGTAAAAAAAAAAAAAGCTTTTTGCAACCCAAAGAGCTGATTCACTGGCTATGCAGACTTCAAATAGGCCACCAAGACAGGAAAAGAAACTCTTGTTGCAACCGGAAGAGCTGATTCATTGGTTATGCAGACTTCAAACAGGCTGCCAGGGTGCCATGAAACCCTTGTTGCAAACTATAGAAATAATCTTGAAGAAGCTGGGTTTGGAGAAGCTGGTTTTGAAGAAACTGGTCCAGAACAATACATCAACATTAACAGACTAACAGAAAGGGCAAGGAAAAACACAGTAATGTGCCGTGTCCAATGATGTATATTACAATATAACAAACTGAAGCTAAGAACAGTAATCCCTACCCCCTCCAAAAAAAAAATTGTAACTGGGAGAGATACTCTACACTATAAATGGCCGAGGGTGCCAAAGAATATATCTTTTTTTCCAAACCCCATAAAATGTGATCACAGTTGTATCATATTTATATGCCTCAATGCTAGTATGGCTAGTTAGGGATGTTTCCCATAATCCCATTTTCATTTTGGACCATGCTATAGTAATTTTGCAGCTGCAGGTGGGAGGTAAAACTTGGAGCCCTGCAGAGTGGAGGTTCCCAACTTATTTGTTAGCAAATGAGGAATTTAGATAGTATTTGAAAGTCCACTGGGATGTGTATCGGCATTCTAATCTAGCATCAGCCCCCCTCTAAAGTGATATTTTTTTGGGGGGTGGAAGGCCTACTGTACATGAAGGAGTAGTTATAAATTATGTGTCTAGCCTCAAACAAAATATTTGTGAGAAACAGAAGGAGCTGGATAGGAAACTATAGGAGCTGGAGGAAAAGGCTATCGAGAACAGTTCCAAGGGCCTACAGAGGGAACTCACAACGGTTAGACCATCAGAGGTCTATTTCAAACCTTCTACAAGGTACTTGACAGGGGGAATGGATGGCCCCGTGGCATTTGGCTGAGGACTTCCTTGATAGTGTCCAAATCCCGTCCATAGCAGATGAGCAGAGGGAACAGATGGGTGCCAATATTACTGGGGAGGAACTCAAAGGCATGATAGGTGCACTGTTATGGTGGTGGTGGGGGGGGGGGGAGGCAAAGAGCCCAGATGGATTTGTGGCAGAATATTACAAGGAGTTGTGAGAGAGGTGTTGGTGGGCCAAAAGGTAGAGATGTTGGAGGAAGCTAAGGAGGAAGTGGTACTACCTGCCTCATTCTACAGGGTGGCTGTCTGTGTTCTCCCAAAACCAGAGAAGGACTCACAGTAGTGTGTATCCTATTGGCCTATCTCCCTCCTTAATTGTGATTTGAAGATCTATACTAAAGTACTGGCACAATGCTTAGATCTTCTCCTACCAGAAATAGTACACCTGGACCAGATGGATTTTATGTGGGAGCCACACCCATAACACAATGTATGGCACCTTCTCAATGTGGTGCATCATGGCTCTTGGCATCCAGGACAAACCCATGTGCTGTCCATGGTTCTTGAGAAGGCCTTTGATGGCACAGAATGGGAGTATTTTTTTCTGATCCTAGAGTGACTTGGGCTGGGGAATGCATACCTGGTAAGATACAGCTTCTATACAAGGATATAGGGTGCAGATACAGTTAAATGGGGGATTGCTCACTGAAATTATGTTGCAGTGGGGTACAAGCAGTGGTGCCCCCTCTCTTTTCTCTTGTTTGCATTGGCCATTCAGCCTCTGCAATTAAGATTTGAGTGGATTGCATTTAAAGGGGCAACAAGGAGGGTGTCTGCATAAATTAATGTTCTACGCTGACAATGTCCTGCTGTTTGTCATTGCTCCTGAATGTTTGGTGCAGAAGCTGCTGCAGATGGAGGAAGAGTTCACTAGATTTTCTGGTTATTGGCTTTATCTGCCAAAGTCTGAGATGTTGCAGCTGGGGAAGTGACCACCTCCTTGGGACAGTGCTCGGATGAAGATTCAGGATAGAATGGGTAGCCTTTACGTACCTGGGGACTAAAGTGGGTATGGATCTGGTGGCACTGTATGCCCTAAACTACAGGCCTTTGTTTGCAAAGATTCTTAATGACTTGGAATTGTGGCAAGCTCTCCCCATCTCTTGGACAGAAAGAATAAACCTCTTCAAAATGAATGCACTACCCTGGGTCCTATATGTTATGCAGATGTTATCTATGAGTCCAACCAAGGCAGATGTTAAACAGAGTGAGTAGGGGTTTACCAAGTTTATCTGACAGAATAAAAGACCAAGGATGGTGGAAAGATGGAGTAGATATATGGGAGGGGGGCTTAATTGTTCAGACCTGAGGGGATATTACCTTTCTTTTTTCTTAAACTTTGTTTATCACTGGTGGGGCTCAGTGGCAGTTATATCAACCATCCGGGATCCCCCTCAACTACCAGGGATCATGCTGCATGCAGTGGGGGCTTTTAACCTTTCATTTCCCCCCAAAGCCCCACCCAGAGGATACTGGCATGAAGGATGAAGTCCAGGCTGTAGACTTGCTGACTCACATCTCAGCCAAGCATCTGTGTGTATGCCCTTCCCCATACACCACTAGTCCCAAGCTGCCACCTGTGCATCCACCAGCAGCGAGAACAGGGTTGTGTGATGACCTTCCCCACCCCTCTTGGAGGAGGAGAGTGTCTTGTGGGACATACGAACCTTCACTCCAGGCCAGCCACCAATATCCCAGGCTGGTTCCAAAACCTGGGTCACCGGCATCCCCAGCGGTAGCACTACCACTGCACCAACAGGCCGGCTGGGATATTACCTTTCCATCAAGCATCAGTATGTGCAGAACTGGAGGAATACATAGGAGGTGGCCAGTTGGCTGGACTTTAAAGAGGATTTGGCACCAAGTAGGCTGCTAGTGTATCTGGCTCTAGGAGTAAAGTGGGAACATGTGACAGTGGCTGGCAAGAACCCCCTAGCAAGGTTGACATTAGAGGTCTGGGAGGAGGTGAGAAGATAAAAGAAAGTGGGGAGGATCAAACACTCCTGGTGCCTATAGCAGGTAATCCTGCTTTTTTTTTCCAGGAATGCAGGACCCAGGATTTAAGACATGGCAGGATCAGGGAATGATGTGTGCTCAGCACATGTACACAGGAGAGGGAGTCAAGAGTCTTACAGACCTACAAGAACAGTTTCAGATCCCTCTGGCCCACATATATTGTTACCTGCGGGCCTAGGTGTATGGCACAAGTTTAGGGAGGGACCCACTGGAAGGTTCTCCACTATAGCCCTTAGAACTGGTGGCATTATGGGCAATGACATTATCCAGAGGGTTGATAGCCTCAGTAGTTAGGTAGGATACAATATGCCTTCCTGACCCCTAGAAGAAAGTGATGGCCCAGTGAGAGCGAGATGTGGGTGGGAGATCACAGAAGAGAATTGGATGACTGTTCTACAGTCACATATGGGTTTGCTAATATATAACAAATACAAAGGGTCACAGTTCAGGCATGTACACAAGCTTTATTGCTCACCAGGTGCGGTGCATAACTTTAATCCCACTATCTCACCCTATGTGATAGGTTTAATGTGTGCCAAGGTACCCACAGTACCTCCACAAGTTTTGGAAATGCCAGGAGTTGTAGCCATTCTGGGCAGCAGTCACACAAGAGCTGATGTGTACTTTCACCAGGCCAATAACAGTTACCCCAGGCTCCTTATTGTTTGGTTTGGAGGATACAAGGGATGAAGGACAGGAGCTCTACCCAAGGGGGATACGGGTCCTCCTGGTCCTAGCACATCAATAAATAGAAAACTTCTGGTTATCACATGTTACACCTACAATAACACAATGAAAAACGTTGTCTATTCAAACCCTGGCCATGGAGAGACTTACATACAGTGGCGACAGCCAGGATGCAATGGAGTAATGCTGCAGTATATCACAAACTGCTGCAGTGTGCTGCAGTATGCTACAGTATATCACAAAATGCTGCAGTGTGCTGCAGTATATCACAAAATGCTGCTGTATGCTAGAGTATATCACAAAAATGCTGCAGTATGCTGCAGTATATCACAAAATGCTGCAATGTGCTGCAGTATAGCACAAAATGCTGCAGTATGCTGCAGTATATCACAAAATACTGCAGTGAGCTGCAATATATCACAAAATGCTGCAGTATGTTGCAGTATATCACAAAATACTGCAGTATGCTGCAGTATATCACAAAACGCTGCAGTATAACACAAAATGCTGCAGTGTGCTACAGTAAATCACAAAATGCTACAGTATGCAGCAGTATAACACAAAATGCTGCAGTATGCTACAGTATATCACAAAATGCTGCAGTATGCTGCAGTATATCATAAAATGCTGCAGTGTGCTGCAGTATATCATAAAATGCTACAGTATGCTGCAGTATAACACAAAATGCTGCAGTATGCTACAGTATATCACAAAATGCTGCAGTGTGCTGCATTATATCACAAAATGCTGCAGTGTGCCATAGTATAACACAACATGCTGCAGTGTGCTGCAGTATAAACTCAGACTTCAACCACATCCAAACTTGGTTGCAGGACCATAAACTTGTTATTAACCTACAGAAGACGCAGGCCATGCTATTTGGCTCAACAGCCAAGTTAAAAGCCGCCCCGGATTCACTACAGATCTCCGGGGCTGATGGGTCACTGCTGTCTGTCGCAGGCTCAGTCAAGTACCTGGGGGTAACCCTTGACCCGCAGCTGGATATGAACCTGCACATACGAAATACATGCAAGGCCTCAAACTGCAAGCTGGGTCAGGCTTACAGAGCAAAAAGCTGTCTAACTCCAGCTGCTCGTCTTGCTCTAGCCAGGGGAGTCCTCCTACCCACGCTTTGCTACGGACTAATCACCTTTGCCCACGCTAAAACTAGTCTAGTAAAGTAGGACTCAGCATACAACAACATATGCTGTTTTGCACTCTCAGCCCCCCACCTCACTCAGCGCTGTGAGCTTTACACCCGGCTTGAGTGGCTCCCACCCGAAACTCACCACTCTTATGTCGTGGGCAACTTTATTGACAATATTGTCAGAACTGCCACCCCTCAAAACCTTGCTGAGGCCCTTGTTCTTGCTACACCCTTCTACAACCTGCGATCCAGCAGCTCCCATGCCCTCCTGGTACCTAAAACCTGCACACAAATGGGTGACCAAGCCTTTGCTGCGTTTGTGCCCATGAGTTGGAACTCTCTTCCAACTAGCACTCGCTCCTCTCCCTCGCACCAGAGCTTTAAAGCCTCCCTCTGGGGTTTTCTCAAAATGACTGCCACCTGTCTCTGCACTAGACAAACCCTCTCAGCCTCAGATGCCCCAACTAACTGAGATGCTACCTAAAACATTACAACTTGGGCAGAGCACAACTGTGCTCATACTCCTGTTCTCACAGCATATATAAAAATGGACCATTTAGTCCCACCGGCAAAACAGAGTGAGCACCATAACTGTGCACTCCTTTCTCTCACACTGGGCCCACTCTATCCCAACTGTGACTCCTCCTTATTCTAACTGCTAGCCTTACAACTTGCTGCCTGGAGCAATGAATTCACACTGCACTTCTTCCTACGGACTGCAATGTTTAATACTGTATTGTAATACCTGTTTTTGGTATTGTTGTCTTACAATGTCCCTGTGTTCTGGTCACTTTATATTAACTCTTCACTACTATTTGCCTGATGAAATCTGATGTTTGTAAAGTCCCTATTGTGCTAATTCTATGTAATGTAATCCTCCACTTGTATTTTGCCTGATGTTCACGTATGTACCTTGTAGCATACCTTGTAATCTCCCAGGTCGCACCCGAAAATAGGCACTTGGCTGTCTAGGGTGTTTACCCGGTTAACAAAAGCAAATAAATAAATAAATATCACAAAATGCTGCAGTGTGCTGCAGTATATCACAAAATGCTGCAGTGTGCTGCAATATATCACAGAATGCTGCAGTATATCACAGACTGCTGCAGTATATCACAAAATGCTGCAGTGTGCTGCACTATATCATAGATAGCTACAGTATGCTGCAGCATGTCACAAAATGCTGCAGTATTCTGCAGTATAACACACAATGCTGCAGTATATCACAAAATGCTGCAGTGTGCTGCAGTATATCATAAAATGCTGCAGTGTGCTATAGTATATCACAAAATGCTGCAGTATGCTGCAGTATAACACAAAATTCTGCAGTATGCTACAGTATATCACAAAATGCTGCAGTGTGCTGCAGTATATCACAAAATGCTGCTGTATATCACAAAATGCTGCAGTGTGCTGCAATATATCACAAAATGCTGCAGTATGCTACAGTATATCAAAAAATACTGCGGAATGGCAATTCAAGATCTTTTTTACTGCAGTATTTTGTGGCATACTGCAAGTTACTGCACTGCATTGGGGCTGGCTCCACTGTGTGTTCTCAAAGGAAATGAAGAGAAGAGTTATTTTGCAGTCATTGGGAAAGGTCTCTCAACTACTTTCCTGTAGCAGAGGCTCTCCTAAGACAGGGAAACCCCTAGGGAGAGGCAGCCAGAAGGGGATATGGTTGACTGAAGGCCACTCCCTTACAGTAGTACAGGTGGTGGAGTCTTAAGAAGCAGAGTCATCTAACTGCCGGATTAAAACCACGTAAGATTTGCATTAACCGGTCCTATACTCTGTGGAATGATTATCTTAAAGAAGCAGTGCAACGAAATTGGGCAAACAATGTGACCATGTCTTTTTTTTTTTACTATAAAAAATTTCAAACAACATTCCTGCTTTATTTTATGGTAAAAATGTTCTAGTTTCACCAAAAATGGAATGTTTTATAAATGTTCTATTTTTTTCTCAAGAAAACAAGATGACCTCCACAACTGGCTTAGAAATAACTCTATAGACCTGGCAAGGCTTGGGATCAAGAGAATAAAAAAAATGGTGCACAGCATACGAGGTATCTAGAAAAATAGATTTGGTAGTTATGTTCATATTTTTATTAATTGTAACTGTAACTAGTCTTTTTTTTTTAAATGTTGTTGCACGGCTACTTTAAGTTCTTTGTATTTGACTTCTTTTTCTTTTCCTTTTCTGATGTACAGTATAGTTTTAATTAATTATTCTGTGATGTCAGGTATTGGAATCATTGCTTCATGTTGTATTACATTCAGTATGTGTTCTGTTACCCTGTGTGTATTCCAAGTTCTGTATGCTACTGTTGTGATGGTGTCTGTGTCTATTATTTTAAAATATTGAATAAAAATAATAAACAAAAAAAAAGGCTGGGGGTTGGGAAGGCCCAGTTCAGCAGGTACTTCCATGTTTTCTTCTCCTGGTGGATGCCCTGTTTCACTACTAACTACCACTCAACCCTTTCAGCTTTCCTTACCTGCCCCAGGTTCCTCCATTGTTTGGCAGGGATGGCGGGGAGGCATGCCTTGGCCTTCAGTGAAACAGAATCTGGTGCAGGGCTGAAAGAGTCATGGGGCCCATGAGTACAAGTCCTGGCATCCTAACCGTCACTGTTATTTTTCCTTTCCCACAGCCACAGCAACAGCCAGGTACCCGAACCGGCTTGCACACAAGTAGTCGTGTCCTACACCCCTGCGAGGACAGCCCAATTAAGTAGCAGTCTTAGCATTAGGAGTCACTGGGCTGACCCATTGGTGAGCAGTTGTGCTACCACTCATGACACCGATGACCAGGTTTGGAAGCAAGCTCGAGTGCCATGGGCCAGCTATGGGGAGGAGGTTTGAGCATCCCAAAGGACACACTCTTCCTCTGGGAAGAGAGGGCAGTACACTCCACTGCAGTACTGTTGCTTGGATGGTCGCAGTTGGTTGTGTAACCAAAGCCATGATGGGTGAGCGGGCACCTCCTGACTGGGATTTTGGTATGCTTATGTGCAGACATCCCCTTTAAAGTCTATGAAGGACTGCATCAAATCTCTGCTCTGGCCCAAGTATGTATTAGTTTGTAAAGCCCCCTTGAGAGATGCATCAGTGAAAGTCATTATATCGCAAAAAACTATGTGTTATGACTTTTTTTGCACCCATGGTGTGCAATGAGCAATGAACTTCAAGAGCAAAGCTCAAAAGGTTTGTGTGGTCACCACACACCAAGGGTGTGTAAAAAAAGTCATAATCCACATTTGCTTAAGTTTTATCTTTTATATAACTTCTGCAGGGACATGAGCACAAAAATCAAGTTTTCCAACAGGCAAAGTGAAACACAAGCACTCCAAATGACGTAATAACTGGGTATGAAGTTATACCCTGTTATTATAGCATTTGATCATACTGATAATCGGTATGATAAAGGGGTCACCAGTTATCATATACAACTAAAATTCCTACATCATTCCTTCATCAGTTATTCACTGATTTATGAGACTTTCATGGAGCAATATGAACTTTTTTTTTTTTATGTTCTCAGGAGTTCAAAGCTCAGGGCATAGCAATCCCCATGAGCTAAAACCTCAGGAATGCAGCCATTCAGATTTTTTCAGGGATATGTTATGGGAATCAAGTGCAGTCAGTGGCACTGGCTATTCTCCAGTTTGGAGTTGGACTCCCCAGGAATGTCTGCCGGACATTCATAATTGCCTTAAGTAGGACACTCTAAAACGCAGTCAGTGCAACAATTTTCACACAAACTAAAAAAGGAACTTTCGAATTTGAAGACAAACACGCTCTCATATACAGCTCTAATCATGCAGCTCTGTACTGAGATATTAAAATTAAAGGATTATGTAGCAGTGGAGCCTGTTGGGTTGCCCGGGACTACCGTGGGCAAAACATCAAACCCGTAGTAAAATAATTTACGTAGGCAAAACGACAAGTTCAAAATACATCAGCAAGTGCCAAAGTGCAAAGAGCCAGTTCTGAACTGAACTTAGTATGAGCTGTGGAGGATGCCCTGGTCAGGAGGTCTGGGCCAACCTGACCGACCTGCTCAGGCCATCTTCACACCTCAGTTTGCATATGATCTGGTAAATCCAGCAGTATTCCTTTCTTTATAAAGCACATCACTGTAAGACAGGATAACTTCATAATTCATTGAGCTCTCTATACCTTCATCCTCTGGAAAAGGAATGCTTAGATCCCCTAGAACTTAAAATAACACATATAATTTAAAATTTTAAAGTCCACTGTGTGGTGACCATCATAGGTAATGTATGCTGAAGACCACTTGGATGGTGGTCTATTTAAAATTCTACCCTTACAGCTATATAATATAGGATATTTTGGTGGAAGGTATATGGAACTAGTTTGCACCTGACAACAGCACAGCCCTAACTGCTAGCTCATAGGAGTACCTCCTGTGTATCACAGCTCAGCAACCTTAAGGTTGTTAGCACCTAATCATTTTTAGCTTTACTGTTCTTATCCTTGCAGATTGGGTAACATTCTAATTGTTATATATATATATATATATATATATATATATATACTGTATATACACACATATGTATATATATACACACACACACACAGTGTTTTACTCTTCCTAGTACTGTTTTAACAAAAAGTTATTTCAGAGATCAACTTACTATATTTCTTAACTGTGTGGCAGTGTTAAGCAATCCTATCTTCATTCTAATTTTATGAGTTGCTGCCTTTACTGATCTGCTTAGACAGAGTTAAACTTTAATCTTTACTTTAAATAACATATGATTGTTATCATTACTAAGCAGCATACAATTAATGTGATAGAATGAACTAATTCTTTCGAAATAACCTCTTGTAACACAAAAGGTATTAATTCACCTATCAAAAGGAAAAGATGTTTGCCCAATCCTGAAAAGAAAAGATCTGATATTGTATTTTTATAAGAAACACATGTGTTTGCAAAGGAAGCAAACAAGCTCTGTACGGACTGAGTGGGTATGGTAGAACAAAACTGCTTTAATTCCAAACAGTGAGGAACAGCAATATGTATCAAGAAAGGTATTTATTTTGTTAAGCATGCCCATATCACTGACGAGAAAGGCAGATTTCAGATGTTAATGGGTACCTTTAATGGGACTAAGGTGACACTCTGCAACATTTATGCACCTAACTGTAAACAAGCTGTTATTTTCAATGTCATTGCTTTCAGATTAAATAGTGCTGATGGGTATGAAATTGTTTTGGCTGCTGACATGAATGAAGTGTTGGACTCCCTACTTGATAGGAATATTAACAAGCTCATTGTACAGACTTTCAAAGCTCAGTTCGCACTTTATAAATTATTATCATGTATGGGAGAGTGCTATTAACGATGGAATTTAATGAATTCTTATCATTGTAAAACTATTGTTGTGATGTCAGGAGGTTGTTATACCCTCTTGAGTACATCACAATGATAGTGTAACAACATCGAACGTCTTTGTGCATGTGCATCTTGCAAACTTCTGCATTTCGAGAAACGACCATGACAGTGAGAGCTGGTCCTGAAGGAGAGTGGCACAAACAAAAAATGGAAAAGTAAGGACACATTTCATTTAACTGTTGCCCATACACTACAAAAGACAATGGATGGGCAAGAGTAAACAACACCGCTGTGTTCACTTCTTGAGAGCTTCGCTCTCGAGGTTCACTTCGTTGTCATAACGACCTCTCGAAGTGAACACAGTGTTGTTCTTCACTGTTGCCCATCCGTTATCTTCTATAGAAGACATTGGTCTGATAGATTCATGATGGATTATGCACCCTCAAGGAAGAAATGACTCTCTCTTCTCCAACCAACACAAAGTGCACAATAGAATTGACTACAGTTTTCTTTCTAAAAATCTAATGAATACAATGGTGGAGGCACGCACTGACAACATATATCTCTCAGACCATGCTGTCATCGATGTGTCCCTTTTACTTCATACTGACAATACTCCACCCTTTAGATGGAAATTTAATTAGGCACAAATAAAGGAAAAAAACCTTTCAATTTGGCTCAAAAAAGAAACAGCAGAGTTCTTTAAACATGACGATACTGGATACATATCGTATACATGTTTGTGTGAATCCTTTAGGTCATATATTAGAGGCAGAATAAATAGATATTTTGCACAAAACAAAAAAGATACTGCAAAACAATTGTCAGAATTAGAATCTGAATCACATAAATTAGAGTCAATACAACCAAATCTCTGAAACAATCAAGACCTTCTATATAAATTAACTTTCCTTAAATCTGAAATTAACCAAATTTATTCAGATAAAGCCAAATATGCATTATTTCAGACATGACAGAAATATTGAGAGGCGGAAGAGAAAGCAGAACATTTGCTTGCTTATAGACAAAAGAAAATGCAACATCAAAATTTGAATCCACGTCTTAAAAAAAGAGACAGGTGAGACTGTATATACTAATAAGGAAATTAATGACAGATTATTTCAATACTATAAACATAGAAGTTGATGCCAGATAAGGACCGCAAGACCCATCCAGTCTGCCCATTTCCTTTTCTACCTTATAAATGTGCCATAGGCCTTTGTTCTGTCAGTGGTCTATTTATTCATACTCATTTGTATTGCTCCCTTATGTCTATCCCATGCCTGTTTGAAGCCCTGCACTGTATTCATAGCCACCACTTCCCGAGGTAGGCCGTTCCATGCATCCACCACCCTTTCTGTGAAAAAGAACTTCCTCACATTACCGCTTAATTGGCCTCCCTCTAATCTCATGCTGTGTCCTCTTGTCCTGATATTTTTCTTATATTGAAACATGTTAGACTCTTTCACCTTGTTAATGCCCTTACGGTGTTTGAATGTTTCGATCATAGCACCTCTCTCCCTCCTTTGCTCTAGGGTATACATATTGAGCTCCGTTAATCTGTCCTCATATGTTTTCTGATGCAGTCCCTGCACCATTTTGGTTGCCCTTCTCTGGACTGCCTCAATTTGGTTAATGTCCTTGTCAAGGTGTGGCCTCCAGTACTGCACGCAGTACTCCAGATGGGCCTAACCAGTGTCTTATAAAGAGGTATTATTACCTCCCTCTTATGACTTGTGATACCCCTACTAATACACCCTAACATCCCCCTACCCTTACCTACGGCTTTAGAGGTCTGCTTGGATGATTTCAGGTCATCGGTGATGATGATGCCCAAGTTTCTTTCATCCTTTGTGACTGTCAGCAACTCCCCTCCCAGCCTATAGATGGCTTCAGGGTTTCTCTTCCCTATGTGCATGATCTTGCACTTCTTTGCATTAAATCAGAGTTGCCACTCTTCCGACCATTTTGCTAGTTTATCCAGATCTCTTCTCATTCTGCCCACCCCATCTGGATCATGTACTCCGTTGCAGATCTTGGTGTCATCTGCAAACAGACAAGCCTTACCCTCTAGTCCGCCTGCAATGTCACGAATGAAGATATTGAAGAGGACTGGCCTCAGGGCTAATCCCTGAGGTAGCCCACTTGTGACTTGCATCTCTTCTGACTGTATACCATTTACCACCACTCTCGGTTTTCTGCCCGTCAACCAGTTTGCCATCCAGTTGACCAACTTCTGACCCACCCCGAGCCTACCCAGCTTATTTATCAATCTTCTATGTGGAACAGTGTCAAAAGCTTTGCTGAAGTCAAGGTAGGCAACATCAACTGCTCCCCCTTGGTCCACCACTCTGGTTACCCAGTCAAAGAAATCTATGAGATTAGTTTGACAGGACCTTCCTTTTGTAAACCTGTGCTGTCTTGGATCCTGTGCCCCTATGGATTCCAGGTGTTGCACTATCCTTTCCTTAAGGAGTGCCTCCATAATCTTGCCCACTACTGAGGTAAGACTGTCTGGTCTGCAGTTCTCTGCCTCCTCCATGCTACCACTCTTGTAGAGCGGGATCACATGAGCCCTTCTCAAGTCTTCCAGGGCCTCTCCTGTGCTCAGAGACTCACTAAACAGTTCTGCTAATGGCTCTGCTAGTTCCACCTATAGCTCCTTTAGTAGCCTGGGATGTATGCCATCAGGTCCCATTGCCTTGTCCACCCTGAGTTTAGCGAGCTCTTGTAGGACCCTTTCTTTTGTGAAGGGAGTAGTGCTCACCTCCCTCCCCACTGTGTCCATGGTGCTGAGCTGCGGGCCCTGCCCTACCTTCTCCTCAGTAAATACTGAGCAAATGTATGTATTTAGGATAGATGCTTTTACAGGGTCCTCCTCCTCACATGCCCCCTTTTCTCCTTTGAGCTTAGCAATACCCCCTCTGGACTTTCTCCTTTCACTAATGTATCTATAGACAGTCTTGTCACCTTCTTTTACTGTTCGTGCTAGTGTTTCCTCAGTTTGGGACTTTGCCTGCCTTACTGCCTTCCCTGCTTCCCTTAGGGCAGTTTGGTATGTGTCTCCTGTCTTCATCCCGCTGTGTTCCTTATATTTCCTGAAGGCCAGCCTTTTGGCTCTGACCTTTTCTGCTACTGTATTTGAGAACCAAAGTGGTTTCTACTTCTTTGCACTTCCTTTCTGTCTAACACAATGGGATGTTGCTTCAAGTATTGCATCCTTAATGCTTGCCCACTTTGCCTGTACCCCCTCTCCTGCGTTTCCTTTTACCAGGGCTAGCTTAACTCTGTTGGCCATCTTATCAAAGTCAGCTCCTCCGAAGTCCCATATTTTTGCCTTGGAATGGGATGATTTTGTTGTTGTGGCCAAATTGAACCATACCATGTGATGGTCACTGTGATGGTACAGGTATATTCAGCTTCATACTCAAATTCAGACTCTCAGATATCTGAATTTCTTTCCTCTGTATGATTACCTGTGGTTTTCCCTGACGAAAATGAAAAACTAACTAGTCCAGTTTCTTTGGACGAAGCATTAAAAATTTGACTGCACCAGCTATAGGCTGTTTAAATAGTAAATAAGTTATTACAAAATTTTGGCAAAGCTCTTGACTAAAAGATTACAATATTTTACTCACAAATTAACAGGTAAAGAACAAATGGAGTTTGTGACATGGAAGTCTGGGGCAGATAATATTAGATTTTCTAATTTAGATTCATTTTAGGAGACACATCGGATTGTTTCAGTTAGACAGAAGCAAGCAGCCGTGGATTCTGGCAGCATCTCTGGGACTAAAAAGAATCATTTTAGCAAACTGAAAAGACAAAAATGCCCCAGCACTACAAGACTGGGTCAAATACATGGGTAATTTGTCAAATAATGAAAAAATTATGTCACAATCTAGAATAAAATTTCTCAATTTAATGCTGTATCATGAGGGGCTATTCACAAATGGGACGAATAAATGTGCCTAAGGCTCGTATTCCTCCAGTGCAGTTCCACACTCCCATGAGATCTGTGTGAGGACCCCATTCACAAACACCGGCACTCACCCAGCTCCCTTACGTGACCTCACCCCCACAGTGCGGAGGTCCATGAGGGGGCAGGTGGATGCAGAGTGGCACATCTGGGCAGACAGTCAATCAGCTGCCTGTTCCGGGTCCTGCAGTGGATCCCTTGCACCCATGGGGTGCCGTGTTGTCTGCCAGTGTGAAAAGTGCTGACCGCAATGTTGGGGGTACCCCAACTGACCACCCCCAGCCCTCCCAGTGTGCCCCAATGGCTGGGTCATCTGTTTTAGGGGCAGACCAATGCCCTTCCCCATTTCTGCCATGACCAGTGGCTGCATCCCTGGGTGGCATGTAACTGGCTGATTGGGGTTACGGCTGCCCCGAGGTTGCATAGCCCCCGGATGCCAAGAGCAACACTCCGCAGTTCTGTGAATCACACAGAGTGCTGGCACAGCCCCTGCCCATCCCTCAACCCACCCCGGTGTGGAGCTGCGTGATCAGTTGGGGGATCGGGTATACAAGGGGCATATTTGTTTTAAGGATCTCAGGGAGGGGGAGCAGTGGCTACAGGCGAGTGTGGCAGGTGCAGGGTGGTTACATGCAGGAGTTACGCCGCAGCACGATCACTTGCACTCGTGAAAATCCCCCATTGAAAGTAAACTGTAATTTCTAAATCTAAGCCAGAATCTAGTGCATTTTAAGACAATTAAAGCAGAGAGAGAGAGGAAGACAAGCATTTGTCAATGCCGGAGTTTGCTTGCTGGCATTGGCAGTGGTAGTGTAGAAGTTACAGAGCTGCGTAATAGGAATGGCAGTGAAGTATTGAACTGAAGCCAACCCCACCACCACTCTGCAGAGAGTGACAGGCATTGGGGTGTGCCTTTGGGTTGTCAGGCATAACGGCCATGCCATTTCACTACACCCCACCCTGCAGACACTGACAAGGGTCACGGTGTTCCTTGGGGTCTTTGGCCCTTATGCACACCCCATTCCATTAGAAAATATGGTGAGATGGGTGCATATAGGAGAATGGGTGAACTTTAAATAGAGAGTCCAAGGCATACCTCGATGCCTCTCACTGGCTGCAGGGTGTGGAATGGTATAAGCATTACAGGCAAGAATCCCAAGTCACACCACTGATGCCTGTCATTCTCTACAGGGTTGGGCATTATGGTTGGAAACCCAATACCTCAGGCATTCGTTGGTATTTTCACTCCAAATTTTCGACATGTTTTTTTGTGACCCCACCTCATGAACAGGGGAATATCAGTTTGTTAGCGAAGCTGCTTATGCACAGCGAATTATGGCATTTAGCACCACAGGTGCAAAACATTCTGAACAGGATGTAAAATTACAGCTGTACTGTTCATGGGGAGGTGTAAAATGGCAATGTTGCAAATCTGCAGTAAAAATATTAAAAAATGGTGAAGTGAGATAGCGACATAGAAACTGTGCAACGCACACCCGTAATATAATTAGGTTGGGGATTTTTTACAGCAGATTGTCAACTCAGGCATTTTGGTGGCTCCGATCATGAACAGTGTCACTGTGATTTTCTTTATCTGTCCTGAACAATGATTTCCCACAGCGACCACGCATCTCTGCGCTGAAAGTGTGAAAACACACTCGCCATGTTGTAGAAAATGACAGCTGTACTGAAAAATAAGGAAGTGGAAAAATGCCACTGGTGAAAATCTGGACTGAAAATATTACAAAGTCATGAACTTACGAGGTGCGTGGAAACTGCATAATGCTCTCTCATAACACAGTCATTTTATGGACTTTGTCACCAAATTTTCAACATAGCCATTTTAAGACCTCTGCTCATGAACAGTGTCTCTGTGATTTTCTTAATCTGTCCCAAACATTGCTTCGACACCAACAGCACCATTGTGCGCTACATGTGCGAAAACACATTTTGGGTGACATATGAAAATGGCAGCTGTACTGTTCATAAGGAAGTGTAATAAATGGTAATGTTGAAAATCTGGAGTGAAAATATTAAATTCGCAAACTTACGAGCATGCATAGGAACTGCGCAATGCACGCTCGTAAAACAGTCATTTTTAGGAATTTTTTCACCAAATTTTCAACATAGCCATTTTAGGAGCTCTGCTCATAAACAGTTTCTCTGTGATTTTCTTAATGTGTCCCATACATTGATTTCGCACATCGACTGCGCCATTGTGCGCTACATGAGCGGAAACACATTTTGGCCAAGATGTGAAAAATGACAGCTATACTTCTCATAAGGAGGTGTGGTAAAATGGCAATGTTGAAAATCTGGAGTGAAAATATTGTAAATTCGCAAATTTACGAGCATGCATAAGAACTGCGCAACGCACGCTCGGAAAACAGTCATTTTTAGGAATTTTTTCATAAAATTTTCAACATAGCCATTTTAAGACCTCTGCTCATGAACAGTGTCAGTGTGATTTTCTTAATGTGTCCCGTACATTGATTTCGCACACCGACTGCGCCATTGTGCACTACATGGCGGAAACACATTTTAGGTGAGATGTGAAAAATGACAGCTGTACTTTTCATAAGAAGGTGTGGTAAAATGGCAATGTTGAAAATCTGGAGTGAAAATATTGAAAATTTGCGAACTTACGAGCATGCGTAGGAACTGCACAACGCACGCTCGTAAAACAGTCAGTTTTAGGAATTTTTCCACCAAATTTTCAAAATAGTCTTTTTCAGAGCCCACCTTATGAACACTGGCAGTGTCATTTCATTAATCATTCCGGAAAGGTGATTTCGCACAGTGGCTGTGAAATCACGCTTCGGGCCCGAGTAACGCCATGACAGTGCAAGAATTCATGAGGAGGGGTCCCAAAAACCCCATGTTGAAAATTTGGTGCAAAAATTCCAAAAAATGCCTGAGATATGCAATAAAGTTGAAAAAACCCCATCTGTCCCATTATACAGCTTACCGGCATTTCCTCAGTTCGCGGTCGGCTTTGAAGAGTGCAGGCGTGTTCGGTCTACAAGATCGTCACACCATGCTCCGGAGGTAAGTATGGGGTGGGGGGGGGGGAGGCAGGTGCTGCAGGGTGGGTGCGGTTGTGGAGGGGCTGGAGACCGCGTGGGACCGCTTTTTGCTTTTCAGGGTTTTTTTAAAAGACGATGCGGACGTTGCCATGCTTGGAGTGAGCTCCCAGCGTGGCACAAGGACGGCTGGGGGCGTGAAGCCGACGATTGGGCACCTCGCCAGCTATGGCATTTGTTGCCACGCTGGGGTGGCTCCCAGCATGGCACCCGGTACTTTCGGGGACAGTGGAACCGGTGGGGGGATTGGGCACCCTTCGTCGGCTATACGATAATTTGCCACGCTGGGATGGGTACCCAGTGTGGCATTTGAAAGGTTTTGGGGAGCGAGCACAGCCGACGGGGATTGGGCACCCCTGTCGTCTACAGTGTGTGTGCGGGGGCAGCACGCATATGTGTGTGTGTGTGTGTGTGTGTGGGGAGCGCGCGGGCAGGTGATATCTTATCGCTGCTCACTGAAGCGTAGCTCCCCTTTCAACTGTATGCCACTGCATTTTGGAGCTTGTCATAGACAGCTCCAGCATGCGATTAGCGGACAGGGCCGCGCCTGCCAACACACTGACTGAATTGGAAGAGGGTGACACACCTCCAAAAACTCGAATGATGGCACTATGTTTCTTGCACATGCGTGCAAGCAAACATAAAAAGCAGAAAAAAAAAGGAAAAACAAAAATTACTGAAGATAGTCATTAATTTATGTAGTTTTTAGTCATTTATATTGATTCATGGAGTATAGTATGTTGAATTACTAACTGCTGCTTTTTATTTTGTTTTGATTTATGCAACATTTGCTGTTATTGTATTCTGAATTTTTTAAATTAAAAATAAAACCCTGGAGGAAAGAAAGGAGCAGAGGGATACGATCGAAACATTCAAATACCTCATGGGTACAAAAGTTCATGAGGGAATAATTTTTCAGAAGAAAAAGATGCTCAAGAACAAGGGGACATGCTATGGAGCTGGAAGTGGGGAGCCTCAGCGGAGATGTGAGTAAATACTTCTTCACAGAGAGTGGTGGATGCCTGGAACAGCCTTCCAGCGGAGGGCATGGGGGCAAAAACGGTAACAGGCTTCAAGAATGCATGGGGTAGGCATAAGGCAACCTTAGAAGTAGAGAAATGGGGGTAAAGCTGGAGCTCAAGTAGGATCTGCGGTGTTACAGTAGGCAGGGAAAATGGGCAGACTAGGTGGGCCACACAGTCCTTATCTGCCATCAACATCTATGCTTCTATGTTTCAGATTTTCTACATCTCCCAGTGCAGAAACACCTTAGAGATAACCTCTGCATTGCAAACCCTCTTCAGGTAATAAATATCACAACACGACATCTCAAAATAAGTAATCCCATGGCTCTAAAACAACCGATTTGGGAAATTCATTCATTTGCTGCAACAAGCCTTTAACAGACCCAGGCTGGATTAAACTAGGGGTTTGTCAGTTGGAGGATTTCATAGACCTCCAGACTAATATGTTGCTATTCTTTGAAGAGCTTAAGAAAAAAAAAATATACATAGGTTTCAGTTTTGTACTTATTTGCAGCTTCATAATGCCCTTAAAATGGAATTCTGAAACAAATTATTTCACATAGGGATGGTTCAGACTTGGAACAATTAATTAAGATGGCAGGACTAAGGAAAGGCTCAAGTCTGATATATGAACATACGAAATTTGTCAGCAGATAAAGACCTAGTGGTCTCTCAAGTTTGTTCGAATGTGCAGCTAGCACCCCTTGCTCTGCAGCTGCCCCTCCCTTCTGCCCCTCTCCTCCCTTGACCCTCCCCTTGCCCTGTCCCAGCCCCTTTTGAAGCAGTCCACTGTTTTACTCCATAGCACTTCCGCTGGTAACACATTCCACCTATCTAATACTCTCTCCATAAAAAAGTGTCTCCTCATCTCCCTCCTGAACCTTCCTCCCTCCAGCCTCATATCATGACCCTGCGAGTCCGTCTCCTCCCTTGCTTTGAACAGTCCCTCTGTACCTGTCTTGTTTATTCCTTTCATGTAGCTGAAGGTTTCAATCACATCCTGCCCCTCCTCTCCTCCAGCAAGTACATGTTCAACTGTTTCAGCCTCCTCTTGTATGGTAAGTCCCCAGACCCTTGATCATCTTTGTCACCCTGCGCTGCACACACCCCCCAGTAACTTAGTGTCCCTCTTCAGATACAGGCACCAATACTGCACGCAGTACTCCAGGTGAGGTCTAACTAATGATCTATACAGTGGTAGAATCACCCCCCCCCCAGGATATACCCCATGCAATGCAAACCAGCATTTTGTTGGCCTTTGCAGATACCTTCCTACATTGTGCCAAGGTGTTCATTGACCCAGTAATGAGCATCCCAGAGCCTTCGCCTCCTCTGTCTCAGCTAGCTGCACTCCTCCAGATGGTAAATCCACCTTGGACTTTTCATCCCAAAATGCAGGACCTTGCACTTTTTGGCATTGAACCCATTGCCTCGTGTCTGACCAGGTTTCCAGCTTTGCCAGATCATCCTGCAACCCCTGCCACCCCCCTAGGTCATCCACCACCGTTCCCATCTTGATGTCATCAGCAAACAGACTGGTCTTGCTCTTGATGTCAGTAATATAGCTGCAGTGAATATCCCAAACAACACTGGTCCCAACACTGAGCCCTGCGAAACACCACCCACCACACCCCTCTGTTGCCTTCCCTGAAGCCAGGCAAACAACAAATGGAGTTTGTGACATGGAGGTCTGGGGCAGATAATATTAGATGACTTAATAACGCAATCTGGTCTGCAAATAAAAACAAATCTCCCTCCATAGCCTTTTTATTGGACATTCAAAAAGCCTTTGATTTGACAGAATGGCCATACCTTTACAAAACATTAGACATTTTTGGTTTTGATAAATATTTCATATCATGGATCTTTATGCTCTATACTAAACTTTCTGCACAACTCATCACTAATGGTCTAACTTCCCCACCTTTTCATCTATACAGAGGAACAAGATAAGGGTGTCCCCTATCCCCCTATCTGTTTATTTTGGCCATGGGGCCATTAATTAGATCAACTCAATCAGACCCTTCTACTAAAAGTGCTTTAGTGGGAAAAATAGAGAATAAACTCTTCACCTTTGCAGATGATTTACTTTTACTCTTAGGCTAGCCTAAGGCATGTATCTTTAATCACCAACAAAAAAATGCAGCAATCTGGAATATTTTGGGGCTTGAAACTTATTTGGCAAAACATGAAAGTGATGCCTTTTTACTGCCCTCCAATCTTGTCAAAATACCTACAACAAACTCTTAACATTGGAATATTTCACAATTCCATATCTTACTTGAGCCTTGAATTATCTAACGATCTAGATGAACTATTGGACTGTACTCTTAATCCTATTCTTAATCTTTTACAGCAGGATTTTGAAAAATGGAACAAATTAAAGTTGTCCATATGGGGGAAAGTTAATGCATTAAAAATGATTTCAGCACCTAAATAATTCTATGTGTTACAGAATATATCAATAATTTTTATCAAGATCATTAGAATGAAAAATAGATAACCTGATAAGCAATTTCTTGTGGGCAAATAAACTACCTATATTATCTTTAAATAAGTTAAGGTCTAAACCAGACAAGGGTGGATTTGCACTACCATGGTGGAAAAAACATAGTGAATCATTCTTATTAAAACAATCTTCATTATATTTACAGAATTCTAGACTATCTGACATACCCTTCTGGCTTTTAGTGGAACAATTTATTAAACCCCATCTCCTTTTAGGGAAATCAAGAAGGGGTGGAGGTCCTGTGGGTCACCCCAGAAAAAGGAACGAGAGATACTTTAGACTGGAGTAATCTACAGACCTCCAACATGGGGAAGGGGGTAGTTATATAAGGTTCTAGTGGAAGTCATCTAAAACATGGTAAACGAGGGAGAGGTGCTGCTGGCGGGGTACTTCAATTTACCGGATGTAGACTGGAGCAGACCAGCTGCAGCTAGGAGTAAGGAAATCCTGGACTCCCTGGAGGGGCATTCCTCAGGCAACTAGTAAAAGAGCCTACTCATGAAGGGGGTAGTAGTAGACCTTGTAATCACCAATGGGGACAGTGTTGTAGATGTCACAGTGGGTGGCAACCTGGGTACCAACGGTCACCGTACAGTGGGGTTTAATGTAGGTACTGCAGCAGGATCAAACTACTCAAAGGCCTGGACTTCAGGAGAGCTGATTTTAAAAAGATGGGAGAATGCCTCAGGAATGCCCTGGTGGTGGAAGGACATGGGAGGAGTGGAGGAACAGTGGGTAAATCTAAAAGGAGGGCTAGAGAAGGCAACAAACCTCAATGTCAGACAAGTAAGCAAGAGCAGTAGGAAAAAGAGACCACTATGGTTTTCAAAAAAGGTGGCTGGAAAGGTAAGAGAAGAAAAGGTAGCATTCAGGAGGTATAAGGAGACATACATGAGAGGGAGATAGAGAGGTGTATCGGGAGAAAGAGAGAGAGGCAGAGAAAGCCATTAGGCATGCAAAGGCACAGGCAGAGGGGAAAATAGCCCAGGCAGTGCAGAAAGCGGACACGGTATTTTTCAGGTATGAATGCGAAAAGAAAAAGATCGGGGAAGGATAGTAAGGCTTAGGAAGGAAAGAGGGGTGTGTGAAGGGGGTCAAAAAAAAGCGGGCATCTTGAACAAGTGCTTTTGTTCATTGTTCACTAAGGTAGAGGAAGGTGAGGGACTACAGACATGGGTCAGGAGCATCGAAGGAAGGGAGGTAGACACTAGTCCATTTACAGAGAGGAGGGTTCTAGGGGGAACTTGCAAATCTGAGAGTGGACAAGACAATGTGGTCAGAAGGGGTGCATCCTAGGATACTGAGGGAGCTCAAGGAGGTGCTGGCCACACTTCTGACAGCCCTGTTCAACCACTCACTAGAGACGGGAGTGGTTCCGGAGGACTGGAGGAGGGCAGATGGAGTCCCATTTCACAGAAGTGGAAGCAAAGAGGAGGTTGGCAACTACAGGCCAATCAGCCTGACTTCAGTGGTGGGGAAAGTTAATGGAATCACTACCGAAGGAAAGGATTGTGGAATATCTGGAATCCAGTGGCCTTCAGGATCCAAGACAGCATGGATTCACTGGGGGGAGATCATGTCAAACAAATCTGATAGATTTCTTTGACTGGGTGACCAGGGAATTGGATCATGGTGGAACGGTGTATGTGACCTACCTAGATTTCAGTAAGGCATTTGACACTGTTCCACATAAGATATTCATAAACAAGCTGGGAAGCCTAGGAGTGGGTCCTAAGGTGGTAAACTGGGTGAGAAATGGGTTGGGAGGGGCAGGAGACAGAGGGTGGTGGTAAACAGAGTTCCCCGTGAGGAAGGGGGGGTGACAAGCAGGGTGCCACAGGGATTAGTACTGGGATTGGTCCTATTTAATGTCTTTATTAGTGATATTGCAGAGGTGCTAGAAGGGAAGGGAAGCCTCTTTGCAGATGATACTAAAGTCTGTAATAGGGTAGACACTCCAAGGGTGGCAGAACAAATGAATAATGATTTAGGAAAGTTGGAGGAGTGGTCAAGGGTGTGGCAACTGGGTTTCAATATTAAGAAGTGCAAAATCATGCCCTTTTGAGGCACAGAAACTCAGGGGCAGAGTACAAAATGAGGGCAGACTTAACCACCATCAAACAGGAAAGAGACCTGGGAGTACTCATATCTGATTACCTAAAGGTGGCCAGACAGTGTGACAAGGCAGTGAGGAGAGCTAGTGGGATGCTAGGCTGCATAGGGAGGGGTATCACCAGCAGAAAGAGTGAGGTGGTGTTGCCACTGTATAGATCATTGGTGAGACCTCACCTAGAGTACTGTGTCCAGTTTTGGAGACCACATCTCTGGAAGGGTATCTGAACATACGAAATTGCCAGCAGATGAAGGCCTTATGGTTTATCAAGTCTGTTCAATTGTGTAGTTAGCAGCCCTTATAATGCAGCTGCCTCTCCCTCCCCTTCCCCCTCCAATGACTTTCCCCCTTACCCTGTCCCATCCCCTTTTGAAGCAGCCCACTGTTTTACTGGATACCACTTCCTTTGGCAATGCGTTCCACCCAGACACCACCCTCTCTGTAAAAAAGTGTCTCCTCATTTCCCTCCCGAACCTACCCCCTGCCAATCTCAGATCATGCCTTCAAGTGTCCCTCCTCCTCCTTAATTTGAAAAGCCCCTCCATGCCCATCTTATTTATTCCCTTCATGTACTTGAAGGTTTCAATCATTTTATATAGACAGGATCGAAGCGGTCCAGAGGAGGGCAACCAAAATGGTGCAGTGTCTGCATCACAAGCCCTATGAGGAGAGACTGAAGGACCGCAATAGAGACTTTCAAATACGTCAAGGGTATAAATAAGGTTCAAGAGGGAAGCCTTTTTCAGAGAAAAGGATGCACAAGAACATGGAGACATGCCATGAGGGTTGCTGTGGAGGAATGCTTATCAAACATGTAAAGAAGTTCAAGGGCATCTGGCACAATATAAAATATTGCACCTATACTATTTCACCCTAGATAGACTGGAAAAATTGGGAAATACTTGGCTGGCAAATGCTGGAAGTGTAACCAGGAACATGCCTCTTTATTATACGTGTTATGGGAGTGTCCAAAGATAGAATTTGGAAAGGTAATCGCACGTTAAAATTGCAAGTTTGCACCATTAAGATTGCTTGATAGCAATTTTGACTCTCCTGCACCTAGCTTTACCTGTGTTTTACCAGGATGCTTATGTGCTGCCAAAATACTGTGGAATATAGTGGAATAAATACGGCCTTTTGCACCTGATTGTATGGACTGAGCCCTTTGTGGATTCTCTAATGGATTATATGACATTTGCTGAGGCCTAAAGGAGTGCAGACTGGTCTGCTGGTTTTCAGCTTGTTTCTCACATAGAATTTGGAAAGATGTTTGCAATATCTGTTCTCAGATGGTTGATCTTAAGGTCCCTTTAAACTCCAGTTTGTTCATTTTAGGAGACACATCGGATTGTTTCAGTTAGGCAGAAGCAAGCAGCCGTGGATTCTGGCAGCATCTTTGGGACTAAAAAGAATCATTTTAGCAAATTGGAAAGACAAAAATTCTCCAGCACTACAAGACTGGGTTAAATACATGGGTAATTTGGCAAATAATGAAAAAAATTAGTGTCACAATCTAAAAGAAAATTTCTCAATTTAATGCCATATCACTGGGGGCTATTCACAAATGGGAGGAATAAATGTGCCAAAGGCACATATTCCGCCCGTGCAGCTCCACACTCCCGTGAGATCCATGTGGGTACCCCATTCATAAACACCGGCACTCACCCAGCTCCCTTACATGACCCCACCCCCATGGTGCGCAGGTACACGAGGGGGCAGTTGGGTGCAGAGCGGCGCATCAGGGCAGACAGCCAATTGGCTGCCTGGTCCGGGTCCCACAGTGGATCCCTTGCACCCATGGGGTGCCGTGCTGTCTGCCAGTGTGAAGAGTGCTGACTGCAATGTTGGGGGTACCCTGACTGATCACCCCCAGCCCTCCCAGTGTGCCCTGATGGCTGGGGCATCTGTTTTAGGGGAAGACCAATGCCCTACCCTGTTTCTGCCATGGCCAGTGGCTGCATCCCCGGGGGGCACATAACTGGCTGCATGGGGTTACGGCTGCCCCGAGGTTGCATAGCCACTGGATGCCATGTGCAACACTCCGCAGTTCTGTGAATCGCACAGAGTGCTGGCACAGCCCCTGCCCATCCCTCAACCCATCCCAGTGTGGAGCTGCGTGATCAGTTGGGGGATCGGGTATACAGGGGGCATATTTGTTTTAAGGATCTCAGGGAGGGGGCAAAGTGGCCATAGGCGGGTGTGGACAGGTGCAGGGTGGTTTACGTGCAGCAGTTACATGGCACGTACCTACTCCGCACCTTGTGAAAAGCCTCCATTGATAGTAAACTGTAATCCCTAAATCTGAGCCAGAATCTAGTGCATTTTAAGACAATTAAAGCAGAGAGAGAGAGAGAGAGAGAGAGAGAGAGAGAGAGAGAAAACAGAAAAAAAAGGAAAAAACAAAAATTACTTAATATATTCATACATTCATGTAGTTTTGACTCATTTATATTGATTCATGGAATATAGTATGTTGAATTGCTAAGTGCTGCTGTTTATTTTGTTTTGTTTTATACAATATTTGATGTTATTGTATTCTAAATTTTTTAAATTAAAAATGTATGAAGTAAAAATAAAACCCTGGAGGAAAGGAAGGAGCAGGGGGATACCATCAAAACATTCCAATACCTCCTGGGTATAAAGTTCATGAGGGAACAATTTTTCAGAATAAATAGATGCTCAAGAACAAGGGGACATGCTATGAAGCTGGAAGTGAGGAGTCTCAGTGGAGATGTGAGTAAATACTTCTTCACAGAGAGTGGTGGATGCCTGGAACAGCCTCCCAGTGGACGGCGTGGGGGCAAAAATGGTAACAGGCTTCAAGAATGCATGGGGTAGGCATAAGGGAACCTTAGAAGTAGAGAAATGGGGGTAAAGCTGGAGCTCAAGTAGGATCTGCGGTGTTACAGTAGGCAGGGAAAATGGGCAGACTAGGTGGGCCACACAGTCCTTATCTGCCATCAACATCTATGCTTCTATGTTTCAGATTTTCTACACCTCTCAGTGCCGAAACACCTTAGAGATAACCTCTGCATTGCAAACTCTCTTCAGGTAATAAATATCACAACACGACATCTCAAAATAAGTAATCCCATGGCTCTAAAACAGCCGATTTGGGAAATTCATTCATTTGCTACAATAAGCCTTTAACAGACCCAGGCTGGATTAAACTAGGGGTTTGTCAGTTGGAGGATTTCATAGACCTCCAGACTAATACTTTGCTATCCTTTGAAGAGCTTAAGAAAAAAAACATATATATAGGTTTCAATTTTGTACTTATTTGCAGTTTCGTAATGCCCTTAAAATGGAATTCTGAAACAAATGATTTCACATAGGGATGGTTCAGACTGGGAACAATTAATTAAGATGGCAGGACAAAGGAAAGGCTCAAGTTTGATATACGAACATACGAAATTTGTCAGCAGATAAAGACCTAGTGGTCTCTCAAGTTTGCTCGAATGTGCAGCTAGCACCCCTGTTCTGCAGCTGCCTCCCTCCACCCTCACTCTCCTCCCTAGACCTCCGCTTGCCCTGTCCCAGCCCCTTTGAAGCAGTCCACTGTTCTACTCCATACCACTTCCTGGTAATGCATTCCACCCAGCTACTACTAACTCTGTAAAAAAGTGTCTCCTCATCTCCCTCCTGAACCTTCCTCCCTCCAGCCTCATATCATGGCCCTGGGTGTCCTTCCCCTTCCTTACTTTGAACAGCCCTTCCGTACCTGTCTTGTTTATTCCTTTCATGTACCTGAAGGTTTCAATCATATCCCCCCGTCCCTCCTCTCCTCTCCTCTCCTCCAGCGAGTACATGTTCAACTCTCTCAGCCTCCTCCTGTATGGTAAGCCCCCCAGACCCTTTATCATCTTTGTCAACCTGTGCTGCACCCCAGTAACTTAGTGTCCCTCTTCAGATACAGGCACCAATACTGCACGCAGTACTCCAGGTGAGGTCTAACTAATGATCTATACAGTGGTAGAATCACCTCCCCCCTCTAGGATATACCCCATGCAATGCAACCCAGCATTTTGTTGGCCTTTGCAGCTACCTTCCTACATTGTGCCAAGGTGTTCATTGACCCAGTAATGAGCACCCCAGAGCCTTTGCCTCCTCTGTCTCAGCTAGCAGCACTCCCCCCAGCTGGTAACTCCTCCTTGGGGTTTTCACCCCAAAATGCAGGACCTTGCACTTTTTGGCATTGAACCCCAATTGCCAGGTGTCTGACCAGGTTTCCAGCTTTGCGAGATCATCCTGCAACCCCTGCCATCCCCCTAGGTTATCCACCACCGTTCCCATCATGATGTCATCAGCAAACAGACTGGTCTTGCTCTTGATGCCAATAATATAGCTGCAGTGAATATCCCAAACAACACTGGTCCCTGCGAAACACTGCTTATCACTACCCTTGGGGAGGAGAGCTCCCCACCCACCACCACCCTCTGCTGCCTTCCCTGAAGCTAGCACCCTACCCATCTCACCAGCTTTGCACCCACCCCTGTGCCTTCTTACTTACTTCCCAGCCTCACATGCAGCACCGAATCGAATGCCTCACTGAAGTCGAGGTACAGGACATCCACTGCATGACCCCCATTCCATTGCCTAGTTACCCAGTTATAGAACTTCACCAGGTTGGTTTGGCAGGATCTTCCCCTTATGAAGCCATGCTGTCTGCTATCCTGTAGCCCTTTGGCCTCCAGGAGGGCCACCAGCCTCTCCTTCAGGATAATCTCCATCAGCTTGCCCACAATGTATATGAGGCTTACTGGTCCGTAGTTCCCCGGTTCATCCTTGGGGCCGCTCTTGTGGTGGGGCACCAAATGAGCCATCCTCCAATCCTGAGGTACACACCTTGAGTGCAGTCAGGCATTGAATAGATCTACCAAAGGTCCTATCAGAACCTCTGCTAGCTCCTTCAGTACCCTGGGTGGATGCCATCTGGGCCTGGTGCCCTGTCTACCCTCAGTGCCCTCAAACCCTCCAGAACCCTACCCTCCATGATTTCCCCATTCATCACCCCTCCCCCTCTGTTTCTGCCCTCCCTCCCTCCCCCCTTGGGTATCACCCCCCCTTCTCCTTAGTAATACTGAGCAGAAGTAATCGTTTAGCACTTCTGTCTTATCACCCCCTGCTTCCACCCACCTCCTTTCCTTCCTAATCCTTACTATATGGTTCTTACAGCTCCTTTTCTCCCTGCTGTACCTGAAGAAGTCCTTCTCCCCTCCTTAATGCCCTGCACCAGCCTGAGCTCCGTAGACACCTTGGCTGCCCTTACTGCTCTTGTTACCTCCTTCAATTCCTGCAGGCACTCCTCCCTGTCCTCACCCCTCCCAGTTTTCTTGTGCATCCTAAAGGCAGCTCTCTTCTTCCCTATCTTTTCCATGACCTCCTTGCTCACCCAGCTGGGTTTCTTTGCCCTAGCCTTCTTGCTCTGGGCCTTGCTGTGGGTTCTGTTTGCTTCCACTATCCTCACCTTTATGAACTCCCACCTCTGGTTAGTGTCCATGCTAGGTTGAATTCTGGCCAGGTACCCTTTTACCACTTCCCCCATCCTCCCAAAGTCAGCCCTCCTGAAGTCTAGCACCCTTGTGCCGGATTCCACTCCTTCCTTACCCATATCCAACGTGAACCATACTGAGTGGTGGTCACTCCCCGCCAGTGGTTCTTCCACCCTCAGTTCTCTCACAAACTCCCCATTTGCCAGCACAAGGTCAAGGATATCCCTAACCTGGTTGGTTTGCTGACCATTTGCATCAGGAAGCTGTCCTGGAAGACATCCAGCAGTACCTGCTCCGTTCTATTCCTGGTTGTCGGGGTACTCCAATCCACTCCTGGCTTGTTGAAGTCCCCCACAATCACCACACTATCTTCTCGCAGGTCTTCCTGATCTGTTCCACTAGTTCCCTGTCTAACTGCTCTGTCTGAGAGGGTGGCCTGTACACCACTCCCATCCCAAAAGTCCTATTCTTGGAATCCTGGATTTGCATCCATAGTGACTCCATACTACCCTCCTCCCCTTCCCCCCATACACACTTTAGTCTTTCCCTCACATTTTTATTTTATTTGTATTTTAAACTTTTGTTAACCGGGTAAACACAATCAGCCAAGGCCCTTTTTCATGTGCGAACCAAAACAAGACAGACAGAGGTAGACAATAACAAATAAAATGCACAACATTGATTAAATAAATAAGGCACATGCATTTAGAGTAACATGTACATTCTCATTCATCAAACAAATACTTTCTTAAGGGTTTTTATAAAAAGATTATAGCTGCAGCCACTCTGAATAGTCACAGGAAGGTCATTCCAGGATTTTGCCGCCTTAATTGAAAAGGCAGAATCTCCCATCTTAGCTTTTGTTTTAGGAATGATAAAAGCATTGGTTTCACTGGAGCATAAGTTTCTACTTACATTTCTAAACTGAATCATAGAAAATAATGGAGAATGGTTTTGTTGCTGCAAAACATTGTCCGTCAAACTGTTCAAATTGTAAATGGAGTTCTGACTGGGCGGCAACTGACCTGTTGTCTGATAAAGAAGGCAGCGCTGAGTATGATAAGGTAGTTTATAAGCAAATCTACAGATACTATGAAATGTGGTAGACAGTGTAAGTAAGTCCTGCTTTAATAAATCAATAAATAAAAATGAGTTCGAATTCAGAGTTGGTAATATAATGCTTTGTGTGATTGGTATCCTAGATGGGGTAGTTAAAGAATGTTGTAGCTTAAGTAACACTCCTAATTTCTGATTAACCTGTCTAGTTATGGTTCCTATGTGCTTAGAAAAGGTTACATTAGAATCCAGTTGAATACCCAAGAACTTGAATTGGGTCACCTGTTCAAGGCTATCCCTAGAACTATCTTTAATTATTAAGTCTTCTACTTTTTTAAGTCTGACTTTTGAACCAAAAAGCATACTTTTTTTTCACTATTTAAAGATAAATGAGACTGTTTTAACCAAAATTCCAATTCAGAAAAATCACTATTCAGTGCCATGTTAATGATTGCCACCGAATCAAATCTCCTAAACAATATAGTATCATCCACGTACATTATTATATTAGAATGTAACAACTTAGATGGAATGAAATCAATGAACAACACAAACAATAACAGCACAGATATCGACCCCTGGGGCACTCCTTGTTCTAGCTCCCTAACTCTTGAAAAAGTGCCCCCATATTGCTACCCTTATGGGTCTACCAGAAAGATAGCTTTCCATTCATTCTAAGGTTGGGTTTCCCAGGCAAAAGTCTCTCAGTCTCCAACGCAGCAGGCAATAGTTAACCAGGTCAAATGCCTGGGACAGGTCCATGAACACAGCACCAGTAAGTTGCCCAGCATCCACAGCCATGCTAGTGTGGTCCATAAACCTGGCCAAGCCAGTGCTTCCATGAAATTTTCTAAAGCCATGCTGTTCAGGAGTCCTGAGACCAGTCAACTGAAGATAGTCCACTATCTGATCATTAACAAATTTCTCCAGTATTTTCCCCAGAGGAGGGAGTAGGGATATCGGGAGACAATTGCCCACATCCCTTATTGGTCATCCCTTAAAGATTGACCTAACCAATGTTTGCTTCCACTGATAAGGAAAAGTTCTTGTTACCAAAGACAAGTTAAACAATTTTGTCAGTGGCAGACTAATACTAGGTGCAATTAGCTTTAGAAACCTTGGCTCCAATGGACAAAGTCCTGAACTTTTATTAGGAATTTTTCTCAGTAGTTTGAAAACTTGAGATATTTTTATCATCCAAAAATAGAATGAAGGGCCATTTTCTGTTTTTTTTTTTTTTAAAACTGTTATCTTCTATTTCCCCAACATGTATTTGTTTATATTTTGTTAAATCCAAAAACATATCCAAGAATGTGTTACTGACTTCCTGTTTATTTGTAATAATATATAGTGCCCCCCCTTCAGATAATGAAACCATTTTAACCCTATCAGCTAAAAGCAAGTGGGAAAGGGAACCTGGAATACAAATCTCAGTAGATGAATGGTTCAGAGTCTGAACTAATGCGAGTCAAACCAGCAGAGAAGTACAAGGTAAATTATTGCAGTTTAAAAGTCTTTGTTATTGCTATTACACATTCCAAGGGCTGGAGGGAATGGGATTCCTGGCTGATGGGCGTTGGTGATGTGCTGAACCTCACGCTGGTCTGTTGCATATCCTCTGGGAATGGTCATGTATATCTACCTTTTGGCAGCAAATATGCAAACAGTGCTCTAGAATTGTTAAACACAGCATTCTCTGTCCTGCATTTATCATTTTAGGAATTATTCCAGCAACATTTAATCTTTGTAGGAAACAGCTGAACTGGCTTCTTATGGCCTTTCTAGGAGCTAAATACTTACTTTTATGCAATAAGAGCTCTACTACAGTTTCTACCTTATCAGAATGGTACACTTTTATGTCATCTATTGCAAATAATGAAAGAATTAGCTACTTGTTGCTAGATCAGTTAGAAACCTTTAACCACATTTGGAGTCCATTTCTGAACATGGTACATCTAACGTTTAATAAATACCTGAGCTATTGCTTAGTATGAGATTATATTTCAATACTTATTTTGTTATAATGACTGACGCAGTTTGTTTTTAGTATGTGCTCTCAGTACTCCAGTGAAATGTCTTATTTATGTTAATTGACTACTCACTCCTTTTTCAAGTTAATTGATAATTAACTTCTTTTTTCTTTATAGATTATTGTTTCTGTTCGGTCTTGCTGCTTCAGTGTTGGCATTGTTATACGTTACTGTTATTCAGTGATTGTTCTTTGTATGCTGTTTATGGAAAATAATCAATAAAAAGTTTAATGGGGGAAAAAAAACATCAGCAGTTGCATAGCTAGGAGGGTGCTGGATATCCAGAACTGAACGTGCTTACGTTTTGGTGGGAGACCCCACCTTCTTCAGAGCATAAGCCATAAGCTTGCCACCACATACACTCCTAAAATACTAATAGGAGGGGTGGTGTAATATGGCATAAGAACTTTACGTACATTACAGTGATAAAATGAGGTTACAACATCGATTATGTTACACTGACATTAGACTTAATGCCACTACCAGTCTCAATCAGCTTTCACTGTTGGGCAAAGTCGCAGAATAGTAGTGCACATCCATATATAAAGTGCAAAAAAGCTTTTTGTGGAGTCCCAACATGGTAATAGAACTACAAAATCCAGCATAATTACATATTATAATTTAGTTGAAAAAGATGCAGAAGAACTGTTAAAAAAATCATCACAAAAAAACAGATAATCAAACTAGTTCTGTCTTAAATAAAAAAGCACATAAGGAATTAGAAAAACTATTAAAATCTATGTTTCTGTGTAAATAGACAGACTGTTAATTACAAACATCCATTGCAGCTGTTTGCGTGTGGGGGGAAGGGGTCAGCACTCACTGATAAATATCCTTTGCCATGGCATGTATCTCCTGTATAGGAAGCTTCGTACAGTGGTAGAGTTACAAGTTATCAAGCAGTAGAAGACAGAGTGGAACATTTTTTCTTTCTCACTACAATTTAGGTAATATGAGAGAAACTTTCAGATGTCATTGCTGGTGATAGTTATAGACTTTTAGCAAGGTTTAAAGTTTTATGCGATTACTTGAAAAGTTCCAGCTCAGACTTTAAGGTTTCAAAAGCAACTTGGGAAACACTCCTTTGAATAAACAGACTGTTAATTATGACTATCCACTGCAGCTATGTATATATGTGTGTGGGGGGGGGGCGACACTCACCACTGGATGTCTTTTACCACAGCATGCTTTTCCTGTATAGGAAGCCCAGTACTGTGGTAGAACTACAGGCTACCCAGCAATAGAGAGTTGGGGACCTGAGTTCAAACCCCAGAGTAGAATTTATTTTTCTTTCTGACTACAATCTATGTACAATGAGAGAAATTGTTAGATGTTATTGCTGATGTCAGTGATAGACCTTTAATAAGGCTTGACATTCTATATTGCAGATAACTTGAAAAGCTCCAGCTCAGACTTTGAGGTTTAAATGCAACTGGGGAAACATTACTTCAAATAGACAGACTGTTCATTATGAAAATTCACTGCAACTGTGGTGGTGATGGTGGTGGTGGGGCACTGCACTCAGTGCTGGATGTCCTTTGCCAAAGTATGCACCTTCTGTCTAGGGAGCTAAGTACAGTGGTACCACTACAGGCCACCAAGCAGTACAGGTAGAGGGCCTGGGTTTGACCCCCAGTGTAGGCTGTTTTTTTTTCTCACTACTTTATGAGAGGAATTTTTAAGATGTCATATCTTATTTTAATGATAGACTTTCTGCAAGGTTTGACATTCTACATTTCTGATAACTTGAAATGTTCCAGCTCAAACACTGAGGTTTAAATGCAATGTCAAACAACTTCAAATACACAGACTGTTAATTATGAACATCCACTGCCTGTGTGTGTGTGTGTGGGGGGGGGTGTACTCACTGCTGGATGTCCTCTGCCACAGCATGCATCACTTGTATAGGAAACTTAGTATAACAGTAAAACAACAGGCCACCAAGCAGCAGAGGGAAGGGGGCCTGGGTTGATCTCCAGAGTGCAACATTTTTTTCTTTATCACTGCAGTTTATGTAGTATGAAATAAATTTCTAGATGTCATTGCTGATGATAGTGATTGACCTTCAACAAGGTTTGAAGTTCTATATTGCTGATAACTTGAAAGTTCCAGCTCAACTTTAATGATTAAATCCAACCTAGCAAACACTACTTTAAATAGACAGACTGTTAATTATGAACACCCACTCACCCACAGCAGCTGTTCGGGGGGGGTCTGTGCTCATTGCTTGATATCCTTTGCCACAGTATACAGATCTATATGCCTGTATGGATCAGGCCCTGGCTACCTGAGTGACCTCTTGACTCCTGCCCACGCTGTGTGACCGCTCTGTTCCTCTACTGAAGGTCTCCTAGCATTCCCAGGGGACATCTGAGGATCTCTGGAAATCAATCATTTGAAGTGGTGGGCCCTGCATTGTGGAATTCCCTTCCAAGATCATGGAGGGAGGCCCCATTGGTGGAGGTGTTTAGGCAGGGTCCAAAGGCACATCTTTTTAGAGAGGGGTTTGCAAACTGTTTATCAGCCTTAGAAACAGCTGACTGCTGAGTTGTTTATTTTAAATAGGATTTTATCTAGGTTTTGTTGTCATCTGTTGTTGTTGTCACTGACTTATGTTTTGTATTTGATGTATGTTATTTATTGTAACTCTTGCCTGCCTCTACAGCTCCCAGAACCTCTGGGATGGGGTCTTGATAAATAAAATTTTACTTACCTACTTATTTACTAGTATGCATGTCTATCTAGGAAGCTCACTACAGTGGTAGTGCTACAGGTTACCAACAGTAGAGGGTAGAGGGCATGGGTTTGACCCCCAGAGTGGATCTTTTTTATCTCTTACTGCAATATATTGGAACAGGAAGAGCCAGGCTACAGGCACCAAAAACTGCATGGCAAAAGATCTTTGCTTTATTGAAAAATTATTTTATTATTGAATGTACAGTATCTGTGATAGCACCCCTCCTGCCACCATGGGGAGTCTGTACTCAGTGCTGGATGTCCTTTGTCACAGCATGTATTTCCCATCTAGGAAGCTTAGTACAGTGGTAGAGCTACAGGCTACCAAGCAGTACAGGGTAGGGGCCTGGGATTTGATTCCCAATGTGGAACATTTTTTTTCTTTCTCACTACAGTTAATCAATGTTGTGTCTCAGACCCCATCCCCCAAGCCATTTTTCTTTTCACTGCCAGGGGAATCATATCAGCCTTCTTTGTAACCACATAATTAGTACATGCAGACCTTCTTTGGTGCCTTTAGTACAATTGGTACTTTGATTTAACCTTTGGTAGGATTAGTGTAAATGGTGCCTCTCCTGAAGTGCCTCGTGAGACTTTTACAAGTTGTCACAAGCACATCACTGGTCACAGGCACATCACACTCACAATAACAGTCATCACACTCACAACAACAGTCATCACACTCACAATAACAGTTAACCAACAGCCAACTCAGTGGATTTAGTCATCAAAATAAATAATTTGTTTTTTGGGGGGTGCAGAACACGAGTGGTTGGGGGTGCAGGGGGCAAAGTCCCATTCTGTTTGAGGGCTGATCAAAAAGTGCACAGTCTGACACAGAAAGAAATTCACTATAAACCTGGTATTATTTTCATTGTATAGTTACACTAATATGAATTTATTTATTTAAATCTTGGATTAGCACCTTTCAGCTAAGAGCTTTTTTACATAGGTTCCATATCCAAATACACAGGCATAATACAATATAAGCATATGACATGAGGACAATATAAACAAAAACACAATAAGAGGCAAACAAAGAGATTAATATATAGACAAACAAACTGTTAACAGACATTGGACAATGTATGCCTGGTCTAATGCCAAACAGTCTAGAACTAAGATAGAGACTCGCAAATTACTAGTGCTCACTTTCTTTTTTGTGCATTAGGAGAAATGCAGCCCAGAAGTGTTGTCAAAGTGGGGGAGAGAGAGACATACGGTAGAGAGATTTAGGTGAGGGAGAGAGAGGAGTAAAGTGGGAGGGAGGGCAGAGAAAAGGGAGGTTGCAGTGTTAAGGTGTTAGATGGAGGACTTCAGATTAGATTGAAATCCAGAATGGGAGCAGGATGGAAGGAGGAGTGGGAGGTGGATAGGAGTAAGGCGGACAGTGAACAGAAATAATATGTAGAAGGTAGAAGGGATGAGTGAGAGCAGGATGGGGTGGGGGAATGTAAGGCGAGGACAGTAGGCAGATGACTTTGGCAGAGGGGAGCAGGCCTCCTCCAGATTTAATTGAAACAATCACTGGTGGCGCTTTAGCCAAGGTGCTGCCAGAGGTTTGCGTTTGAAGGGGCCTAGTGAGGCAGTGTTAATGATAGCACAATGAAGCGAGTTAAATTACTTAGAGGCTTTGATTGCAAAAGACCGCTGACCTTGGGAAGTATGACAGAGTGGCACTTGGAAAGTGAGGGTTTCGGAGCTTCTAGTTCGCCAGGAGATGCAGTACGGACTGAGGATCCTCTGAACCCCTTGGGGCATAAGACCAAGAAAGACTTTGTTTGCTAATAGGCAGGTTTGATAGGAGATTCTACCCTTGAGCTGGAGCCAGTTAGCCTGCTCATAGATGGCACAGGTGTGTGTGAGGCATGCAGTCCCTGGAAGGAGTTGGCAGGTTTTGTTGAGAGCTATAGTAATGCGAGGTAGAGCAGTGTCAGTGGCAGATTCATAGATCACTATCCCGTAGTCGATGATGGAGAATACAGAGCTTTGTATTGCCAGATTGAGGGCTCCATTAGTTAGACAGTGCTTATATTTGAAAAATAGCCCAGTACGGATGTTCACAGCTTTGGCAACACTGTCTATGTGATTGGTGTAAGATAGGGTCCTAGTAAAACAAAGGTAAAAAAAAGAAAAGAAAAGAAAACAAAAGAGTGCTGTCTAAGGCCACTTCTAGATATTTGAACAGTTGTGTCTGTTCAAGGGCAACACCCGAGCAGTTCCTGACTGTTAATTGCTAGGCTTCATGCTTACTGTGCAAGTTGTGGAATAACATTACCTTTCTTTTTCTATAGTTTAATATGAGTTTTTGTGATATGAACCAGGCCTCAACATTTGCAAAACTACTCTGTAGTTGGTTCTGCAGAAGTACGGGATCAGGGTGGCTGGTGTAGATGACTGCATCATCCACATATAAAAGGATCTGGTCATAGCAGGAGGCAGGTAGCTTGTTTAAGAAAATGCTGAAAAGGAGGGGACCCAAGATTGGCCCTTGGGGGATGCCTGATCAGACAGGTTGCTTGATTGAGAGGACACCTCCACTCTTCACTTGTTGCAAATGGTCATGGATGTAGCTATTAAACCAACTTGTGGTGTCCTTGGATAGCTCTAATTCAGTTCATTGTTTGATCAGCAAGGAATGGTTGACCGTATCAAAAGCTTTGGTAAGGTCAATATACGCGGCACCAACAAGTTGGCCACGGTCCAGTGCATACTGGATGTAGTTTGTACATTTAAGTAGGGCCATGGTGGTACTGTGCCCTTTTTTAAAGCCATGTTGCTGGGGGCATTGCAGACTGTATTTCTCTATATAATCTACCAGTTGGTCAGCCATAATGTGTTCAACAGCTTTAGAGAGAGGTGGAAGAATGGAGATAGGCCTATAGTTTCCATGTTGTGCTCTGTCTCTGCTTTTATGGACAGGGGTCACCAAGGCTAACTTCCACTTTAGAGGGAATTGTGATAGCATGAGGGAATGGATTTATAATCTTCGTTAGAGGGGACAGGACTTCATCCAGAGAAAGGGCAATGAGTTTAAGATCAAGCGAATCCCCACTAGATCTAATTTTTGCGAGAACCTTGAGTATATATTTTTTAGCTTCCTGTTCACTCACCGCTTTAAAGTAGAAAGGTGGATGTTTCTATTTCACTTCCAGATTTGCATTATAATCAGTGTCCAAGGGGGTATTAATGACATTTGAGGGGAGAACATGACTGAGGTTGGTAAAAGCAGAGTTTTAAGTATTAGCTATCGTTAAGGGGTCGAGGGTAACTGTGCCATCTATGTTGAGCATGGTAGGTGCGACTTTAGGTTTCTTCCCAGTTACTTCCATGAGATTACTCCAGAATTTCCTCCCGTCATTCCAGGAGTTGGCTAGAGCATCTCAGTAGTACTGGGCTTTAGTCGAGCGGATTGCTCTGGGACAGGCATTCCTAGATTTTTTGTAGGCTTGAATATCGACTTGTCTGCCCTTGGCCCTTGCTCGATACCACAGGTGGTCGCTGGATTTCATTAGTTGTAATAGTTCAGGTGTAATCCAGGGATGACTGATGCCTCTGATCTTATGCTTTTTGTAAGGGGCATGGACATCGTAAGCCGCATTGAAACTGGAGGTGAAATAATCGAGGGTCGTGAATAGACTAGGACTACTGGTACAATGATCAAATGTTTTCTTTTGTAGGTACATGCTGGACAAAGTTTTTATTTATTTTACTTAAAATTTGGTGACCATGAAAGGTACACTGAGCTGAGGCTTGTTTCCAGGTGCACCCCGGGGAAAGGGAAAACAAAGGCATAAAAAGGGAAAAATTACATAATGACAACAATAAAGTTCAGTATACAGACAAAACAGAGTCATTTGAGAATGGAGAAAACTGACATCAGAGCAATCATTAGATACCTCCATATTGAAGGAATGACTCCAATGCAAATCCATGAGGATATGATCAACGCATTTGTGATAGCAGCCCCTTCATATTCAACTGTCAAGAAATGGGCTGCTGAATTTAAGCTGGGCAGCAGAAGAAGTGTTGAAGATGATCCCAGATAAGGGTGCCCAAGGGAGGTGACCAATGAGGAGAAAATGAACACAGTCCATCAGATGATGATGAAAGACAGACAAGTAACTATACAGCATATAGCCAGCACCTTGGGCATCTGTTTTGGGGCAGTACAATCAATCTTGACTGAAAACCTGGGCATGAGCAAAGTGTCAGTAAGATGGGTGCCAAGAATGTTGACACCTGATCAGAAACGAGCCAGAAGGGACATTTCAAGCAAACTTCTTGCATAATACAAGAGGGTTACAGCAAACGTTCACAGTCATATTGTAACAATGGATGAAACTTGGGTTCACCATTTTGATCCGGAGTCTACACAGTAAAGCATCAATAGAAACTTCATGTATCTCCAACTCTGAAGAAGTTCAAGCAGGCCTCCTCAAGTGATACAATCATGGCCTCGGTCTTCGGGACTCTGAAGGTGTGGTCATGATTGATTATCTTGAAAAAGGAAAGACAATAACTGGTGAGTATTTATGCTGAACAACTGCACGTGCTAAGAGAAGTCATCAAAGTCAAATGCCGTGGAAAATTGAGGTGAGGTGTTTTGCTCCTGCAAAGGTAATGCTTCACCCCACACAGCACAGGTTGCAGTGGCTGCTGCAACAGAATGTGGGTATGAACTGATTCCTCATCAATCCTACTCATCAGATCTTGTACTTTCAGACTTCTACCTGTTCCCAAAGCTGAGGGCTAAACACTGTGGAAAGAGATTAGCTGATGACGAAAGCAGTGAGAGCTGCTGTGGAGTGGTTTCTGGGGGGGGGCCAAATATAGAAGTCTGCCATGAGGGGTTAACAATGCTAGAACGATGCTGGACTAAGTGTATTGAACTGAAAGGAGACTATGCTGAAAAATAAAATAATCCTTGGGTTATTGTGCATTTCTTTCTGTGTCAGGCCGCAAACTTTTTTTTTTTTTTTTACTTATTATTTTTCCACTCCTACTATCCCTTCCAACCACCACTCCTTCCGTCCTCAAGGAGTGACACCCTCCCGACCATTACCGACCAACTGGGTCTGCCCCTAGAGTGCCACACTGCCTTCGGGGCCCTTGATGGCCGAGATTACCCCCCGGGCGGTGCAAGGAGAGATCCCCGGCTTACCTCCTTCTTTTCCCCTGTGGCGAGCTGCACAGTGGGGTCTGCCCTGGTCGGCGGGTCACGAGACTGGCTCCGGAGGACTTCATCTAGGTGGCTGGAGGACTTTTTCCTTCAACTTGTGTTTGTCCCTCCTTAACCCCGCCCCTGAGATGCCGGTGTATAGGACGTAAGTCCAGAGAGTCAACGTGCTGACGTACGCTCCTCACAAACGCCTAACAGCGTCGCCCCTCCCCAGCTCCAGTGGATGAAACCGCCAAGCCCCTCGAAAATCAGTGCTTCCACCAATTCTCTCAGGATGCCAGGTGCTCCACAGCACCCCTGGCATCCCACCCCGAGGGAGGAAAGCATCCGTTAGGACGCTCCATCCTCCCTCCCCCAGCCGACCCCCACTGACCTAAGTCGCCGGCATAGTGCGAGGTGTGGCATCCAGTGCCTCAACCCTCAGCACCACCGGGTCGGCTGGCCTCAAACTTTTTTATTGACCCTTGCACATTGACTGGATCACTTAAGGGAGATTTCGGGATGACATCTCGACTACCATTTGAGGAGAGGATTGTTCTGCACTATGTCCTCTTTGATTAATTCAGTTTTTATATAAATACAGATTCTTGATATACAACTCAGGCATAGATGAAAACAAAGCAAATAAAATGAGTAGTGAAAAAAGACAGATATAATTAATTAAAATAGATCACATGACAGTACATTCAAATAGTCCAATGCATGGTCATCTTCCTAAACCTCAGCAGAGGTATCGCAACACAGGTGAGCAATCTGCAGACATTTTATTTTTTTCAAAGGCATAGAGATGTTTCATCCCAGAATAATTTCCCCATATCCTTGCCAATGAAAGATGATAGTCATGGTAGTCCTACACAAGATGCAGGGCAGAAAACCAACAAATTAATCACAGGGGATGCCTTTTATTGGACTAAAAAATTTGTTTTTGATACTAGCTTTCTTCTACTAACCTTCCATTTGAACCAGAACTTTGGATCTTAGGTAATACTGTCATAATTTGATCCATTTCATTTCACCAAAAAGCCTGGATTCTGCTTTCAGCTTTGTATTTGAAGAGACTTATTCTTTACAGGTGTAAAACCAACAATCCCACACTAACAGATGATCAGTTGTTTAATTAATATGGGTTTACTGACCCTAAACAAGCCTATATGTTGCTCTTTAGTGAACAAACTTAAAAAATGTTATACTGTATGTTTGACCTTTTTTGGACATATTGAAATCGTAATGAATTCAATATCTCTCTGTAGCACTGGTTATACAGTATATTTGTGTTATTTAATAAGTATTATTAATAGTTTTATGACTTTACGGTTTACTTTTTTGTGTGTTCCCCAGGCTTGCTTAGTTTGGTCCATCACCATACCCCATCCCCCAGAACTTATCTACTGCCACCAGCATTCACCCTGGATTTCCCCCCAGGGTGGGGCCATTGGGGGAGCCACCCCGCAACTTCCCAAATGGTGCCGTGGAGTTAGTCCTGTGACTGAGTGCCTTGGCAGCTGCGTGGGGCTCAGTGAGGATGGACATCATTCTGTCATGGCTGGAGTTTTTTCCCCCTTGTTGTTGGAAGGTGTGGCATGCAATGATGTAAGGGTGCAGGTGCCCACATCTGGCACACCTCACGGAAACCTACAAGTATCAGTCTGTGATGCTCCTGGCCTCTGCCAGGGGTCAGTCAAGCATCAAGTGCTACCCCATCCTCCCCCCAGAGGAGGAGAGTAGTCTGTCAGACATTCCGACCTCCTCCCCCTGGCTGGCCCCTGGACTCCCCGAGCTCACATCTGATCTCGGGTCATCAGCATCGCAAGCCGAAATCCAACCGCTGTGCCAGCAGGCCAGCAGTCCCATGTCTTTACAGTTTAAAGGGACGCTGTCACCCTCCCTTAGGATTCAAACTGTCCCTAGTTTAAAAAACACATTTTATGATTTTTAACACTCTGTAGAATTTGCTGACATAGCTGGTAGTTTGAGTCTGATTCCTTTTTTTCTTTTTCGAAGTGAAAAACAGATTGACCACCATATTGGTGTTACCACACAAAAAACTATTTGTTTACAGTCCTTGATCAACCCCCACTGCATCTTTCCTGGACTTGGAAACACCCCAACACAGAATAGACACTCAAGATGCAGTAGGAGAGGATTGCATCATGAGTGGCTGCACCGTTTCTAATGTTCAGGAAGTATGCAATAAAAGTTGATCAAGGATTTGAAATAAAACCAGGTGGGGTATAATTACACCATTAGCATGCATTTCAGTTCTACTAAGAAAGGAAGCAGATAAAACAGCCAGCAACATCAATGGATTTCAGAGAATGTAAGCAATCGTAAAATGTGGGGTTTCGACAACTAGAAATACTATGAGTCAAAAAGGGTCGACAGTGTCCCTTTAATGTTTTGTTGTATTTTATCTGTTAATGTAGTCTGTTAATTGAAAACTCTGATAAAAAGAACATTTAAAAAGAGACTATCTTTCAAGAGTTATATTCTCTTTATCAGGTGTACCTTCAAAGTTGTCTCTGTGTTTTAAGCAATACTATAAACACTAAAATATGTGGTGGGGTGGACAGCAAAGATGGGAATAGGGATAAGAAAGAAAACCTGGAGAAATTTGAAAAGTAGTCTAAGTTCTGTCGGCTCAGACAGTACAAGGTCATGCTTATGGGGAAGAGGAATCCGAAAACATAGTATTGGATGGGGGGGCAAGATAGAACAGACCTCAGAGAAAGAGACAGAGGGTTGTTACAAGTGACAGCTAAAGACTACTGCCATGTGTAAGTTACGTGGGAAAGCCTGCAGAGTGTTGAGGTGCACAGACAGTGCTTTTTCTGGCAGAAGAAAGGAACTGGGCTGACCTGCAGGCGCAGAGGTTGGATTTCCGTCTGCAGTGCCGCTGCCTTGGATTCGATTCTGGACTCGGGATGCCAGAGGACAAGCAGAGGAGGAGGATTGAGCATCCTCAGAACTGCTCTCTTCCTCTGAGGGGAAGGGGGTGTCACCAGGATGTGACCAACTCCCGGTGGTGGCTGGGGGGACTACCACTACTAGAGTCAGAAGCTGTTTGGGAGTGTGACAGGGTTAGTCCCTGCCTTTAAATAAAAGTACCCATCCTTTATTTCTTTCTCTGGTTGCAACCACTTTCCTCCCCTCTTCTAAGGCTATCTCTGTATTTTCTGTATGGAGGCAGGCCACCTTCTTACACAGCCCCCCTTCCCCATCTCTGTTACCCTCTTCATGCTTTATTTCTCCTTTTCCTTGGGTACTCTTAAATATCAAGTTATTGAAATAACAGGGTTTCTCTTGTAAGCACTCTCCCTGTTGTAGCGCATACTAATTTTACCAAAAGTAGGCTCAACTCGGAATGTTTGCTCCTAAAACTCACAGTGCAGAACAGCTTAGTTTGGTGGGAGCAGCTATTCAAAAGCAGACCTCTGTCTTGCTTGGGAAACAGCAGCCAACAGCTTAACCTCGCAGTACAAATTGCTGTTTTAGTTCTGGTGCACTGAGACTTGTTTTTCTGTTTCTAACCTGATAAAATGACTGGGTTTTGTCCATCTAGTTGAAGTATATGTATAAATATATATAAACATTGTATAGCCTAAACAATGAGTTGCTGTAACCATCTAAAACTAACTTATGCTGCCAATGTGGAAGAAAGGAAAACAAGCAGTCCAGTAGAAATACCTTTTCTGGTTCTGTGTAGTTGGAGCAGGGCCCTTGCTTAGAAAGAGGTATGTTGACTGAGAAAGCCTGCTGTGGTCTGACTGTTCCTTTAGGGGATCAGCGGCCCCTATTGGTCCACATTTATAACAGGAACCTGTCAATCATTGTCTGGAGAACATTCTATGGAATGGTAAAGTTTTACCAAAGAATACTTTTAAGAGCTATCAGTTAAAACAGGTTGTTTGTATCAGGTAGTACACTAAGGAATGTGTATGAAATAGTTTTGGAAGCTATTAGAAGATATTTTTATTTTGATGATGCTGTGTCACTTGATACAGGTAGGCGGGTATATAAATCCTACCTGAACAGGTACCTGTTAGATAGGGTCAGTATCTTCTGACCAGTGGAGAGAGAAGGTTCCTGCTGTAAGGATTGTACTTGTTTTTCTTTGTATTAACAAAGTTTTTTTTTTGTTCATTTCTTTTTGAAGTTTATGTTATTCTTTGATGGTGCAGAAGAAAAGTTTATGAAGATTAATAAACATCCCACAAGCCAACGTGGGTTGCACCTTAATTACTGAGTCCTGTGTCCATCTGTAGAACCCACACTGTAACAAGTGGTGTGAGAAGTGGCATTCTACTGCCTGCTTCCTCTTGCCAAGGAAGGGAGACATCGCGGCAGGTCTTACTTGATACCCGAGGTGGACATGGCAGCGGGTGGCCAGGCACAAGGCACCCTTACAAGAAGTATGGTGGACCAGATGGGGGCAAAGTTTCTGGCTGGTTTGTCTGATGTTCAACCAAAAATTAAAAGACAACCATCCGAGAGGGCCGAAAAAGAGCACAGTGAGCCTGGAGATGAGTTGCCCTTGGAGCAACCCCTAGAGATCGAAGACCTGTAGAAAGAGGTGGACACTTCCTACATGGAACAAGCTCCTATGGAAGATATAGGGGAGCTAGTAAAATGGCTATGTGTCCAGCAGGTTCAGCTGGATAAAGAACGAGAGATTAACTGGAGGAGAGAAGACGCCAAGTGGGCAGACACCATGCCGGTGTTACAGGCCATATGAGCTGAACATGCAGAAAGACCACAAGGCCCAAGAGACATTAAATTAGCCCACTTACAAGACTCTGGTGATATTGAGGTGTACCTTATGACATTTGAGAGGGTAGCTCAAATGTGTGGGTGGCCCAAAGAACAGTGGGTAGTACGCATTGCCCCTCAACTAACCGGAAGAGCCCAAGTGGTGTATAGCTGTCTGGCCATGCAAGATGCAGATGACTATGAACTGGTGAAAAAGAAGATGTTACAAAGGTACAGCATCAATACAGAGACTTACAGGCAACATTTTAGGTTCCTGAAAATGCAGTCCACGGATGCCCCGAGGGAGGTTTACGCTCGCCTGAAGGATCTGAGTGATAAGTGGCTGCAGCCGGGTACTAAAACAGTTCAACAAATAATGGAAGCCATCACAATTGAGCAGTTCATTAAAATTCTACCACAAGATGTCCATTTGTGGGTTTGAGAATATAAGCCCGAGGGAGCAGAGAAAACGATCACCCTGGCAGAGGATTTCCTGGCTGCATGACCTGCTAGAGGAAGAAATCCTGGAGGGCCTGCATCTTCTCCTTCTACGAATCTGGTAAGAACTACTTTTTATAATAATAATGCTAGACCAAATCCAGAAGCAAGAAGAGAAAGGAGGGAGAGGGTACCCTTATCTGAGATAGTGTGCCATGGATGCCAGAAAAAGGGTCACCTGATAAGAAACTGTCCACCAGTAAGAAGGGACTTTAGACATTTGGCTTTAGCCAACTGGGCACCATACATTACTGCTGTTAAAATAGGTCCCCATAAGGTGCTTGGTCTTATAGACTCTGGGAGCCGTCAGACCCTGGTTTGAGCTGACCTGGTAGAAGGGGCAGAGAAATCAGGAAGAGGGACCATGGTTACATGCATACATGGTGATACACATTTTTATTCAACTACATCAGTGAAGTTAACAATAAATGGAAGTACTCAAGAGTTGACTGTTGGGATTGTTCCACATCTGCCTGTTCCAGTAATTATTAGACAGGATCACCCTGACTTTTCCACCCTGATGGTAAATAATAAGATGTCACCTGTTGTGGCTATAACAACCCGGTCACAAGCTAAACATATAGACGAACAGCTGGACAAGGTATTTCCCTTTACCGAGAAACTGTTTGAAGCACCAGGTAAAGCTAAGAAAGGAAAAGCAGCGAAAAGGAAAGAAAAGAAAGGCTGGCAAAACAAAAACATTATGGGACCTGTAAACATTAAGCCAGAGACTATAGCTCATGACCGGAAACAAGATGTATCACTAATTCTTTTTCTCAGGCTGAAAAACATGCTGATGATGGATCTCTAGGATATCTGTTGGTAAATGATATACTGTATAGAGAGCGTACCAATCCCAGAAATGGGAATGCAGTAATGCAATTGGTTGTCCCCAGGAAGTATCAAAATTACATCATACGTTTGGCTCATGATATCCCTCTGGCAGGGCATTCTGGGAGGGACACCACTCTGAATAGAATTCTGAGTAGATTCTATTGGCCGGGTATTCATGAGCAAGTGGCTGAATATATCCAGAGCTGCCCAGAATGCCAGAAGGTAGGCCGGATAGGGACGAAGGATATGGTGCCCCTCCAGAGTATACCCTTAGTTAGCCAGCCTTTTGATCGGATTGCCATGAATGTGGTAGGGCCCCTAGAAACTAGTTCTAAGGGTAATAGATTTATTCTAGTCATTTGTGACTATGCTACTAGGTATCCAGAGGCAATCCCAAAGAGAACTGTAACAGCCCAAAGAGTTGCAGAAGAGCTGGCTAAGGTATTTAGCAGAATGGGCATCCCAAGGGTGATCTTAACTGACAGGGGTACCAATTTTATTTCGGTGATGCTCACGAACTATATAGGTTGCTGGGAATACAAGCTGTGAGAACCTCCCCATACCGTCCTCAAATGGATGGGTTGGTGGAAAGGTTCAACCAAACGCTCAAAAAAATGCTGCAGAAGTTTGTTAATGAGGAAGGAAAAAATTGGGATGTATTTCTGCCCTACCTCCTGTTTTCCAACAGAGAAGTACCTCAAGCTTCAACCAGTTTTTCCCCCTTTTCCCTCTTGTATGGCCGAAACCCCCGTGGGCCATTAGATGTTATCAAAGAACATTGGGAGGAAAATTCTTAAATAGGAAAACAGGAAGTGTTACAGTATATGACAGCATTAAGGCAGCACCTTAAGAAATATGTCACAATGGCCCATCGTACATTATTAGACAAGCAAGTCCAACAGAAGGCAGAGTATGACAAAGAGGTAGGACATAAACAATTCACCATAGGAGATCAGATATTACTATTTCTACCTGCCAGTGAGAACAAGCTCTTGATGAAATGGCAAGGCCCTTACAAAATTATTAGACAGGTAGGACTGGTCACGTATGAGGTCCACCTGCCTAATAGGAGGTGCAATAAGCAGATATACCATGCCAATCTGCTAAAATTATGACATGAGAGACCAGAATCCCCTAGGCTGAGCTGTTACGTCCACACAGAACCTCAAGAATCTGAACTAGAGGTAACCTATAGGAGATTAGAATGCCCTGGACAGATTCAGGAAGTAAAAATTAATCCTGCCTTAACACCTCACCCAAATGCAACAGTTGTTAACTACCTTTACAGACACCTTTACCAATGTACCTGGTCGAGCTATTGGCATACAGCATGACACCAGAATGACACACCTATACATCAAAAACCCTATTGTCTACCCGTACATGTAAGGGATGAGGTAGTGAAGGAAGTAAGATCTATGGAATGGTTGGGAATCATTCAGCCTTCCCGTAGCACCCGGTCATCTCCTTTAGTAATTGTTAACACAAAGGAAGGCAGTATCTGCCTTTGCCTAGACTTCCAGAGGGTAAGTGCAGGGATTTATTTAACTCCAAAAATTGATTAGCGTTTTGCTCATAAAAGTGCTAAAACATTGTGAAAATGCATAACACTTGCCTCACTGTGTTTAAAAAACATAACACTTATAGAAAACCTATATAAATACTTGCTGTACAGTTAGCATTGTCCCAAGAAAAAAACCGCTAATCAATTATTTAAAACCCTGTAAGTGCCGTCTCCCTTCTAGACAGATATCACATGCCAAGGATAGACGACATTATTGACCGCCTGGGGAATACTAAGTACATCTCCATGCTTGATCTCACAAAGGGATACTGGCAGATACCTCTCACCCCTCAGTCTAGAGAGAAAACGGCATTCAGTACCCCGTAGGGTTGTTTGAATTCATTACAATACCCTTTGTCCTCCATGGAGCGCTGGCTACCTTCCAGCATTTCATGGACCAAATGCTTCAACCATATGCATCTTTCTGTGCTGCCTATTTGGATGATGTGGTGGTGTTTAGCCCTGATTGGGAGACACATTTACAACATCTAGAAAAAAATCTGGAGGCGATCCAAAAAGCAGAAGTTACTATCAGCCTCACAAAATGTTGTATGGGGCAGGCTGAGGCTAAATACCTTGGCTTTATTATAGGGAATGGGGTTATACGCCCAGAAATAAGCAAGGTAGAAGTAGTCTCTACCTGTGATATATCTCGGACCAAGAAACAGGTCCATGCCTTTTTGGGGTTAGTGGGGTACTATAGATGCTTTATTCCCAGATTCGCAGCAGTAGCAGGCCCTCTAACAGAATTAACTAAAAAGAGGTATCCTAATAAAGTAGAGTGGACTGAGGAATGTGGTGAAGCTTTCAGAAAAATAAAGGCCTCCCTATGTGCATATCAAGTGTTGAGAAGCTCAGACTTCACTAAACCCTTCATTGTGCAGACTGATGCATCAGGGGTAGGTTTGGGGGTAGTCTTGACACAAGTTATAGATAATGAAGAGCATCCCATTATCTATATGAGCAGGAAACTACATGAAAGGGAGCATAGGTATGCAACCATCGAGAAAGAGTGTCTGGCACTTAAATGGGCAACTGAAGCCTTTAAGTATTACCTTTGGGGGGCAGAATTTACAGTTGTCACAGACCACAACCCCTTTTGTTGGCTGCATCAGATGCGGGAGAAAACCCCCCTCATAATGAGATGGTATTTGGCCTTGCAGCCATACAGTGTTACATAAAAAGGGAAATGAACATGCTAATGCTGATTTCCTTTCTCGATATGGGGCAGGAATCGAGAATTCAGCTGGTAACATGAAGAAATAATTACTGATGGTTTAATAGTTGCACATTGAAATTGAATTGAAACTACATAGCAGAAAATGGTACTTAATAAAGATCCCAGGGTAATGTAATAATGAATTAATTTTTTGTTGTTTGTGTTGGCACTTTTGGTCCTAATGTATTTGGGACCCTGGGATGGAGCTTCACAGAGTGGGTGGGCCGGAGCTCCTCCAACCTTCGTATGGTAAGGGTGTTGGACTTTAGAACATGACAGTGTATGATCATAAAGACGGACATTATATCCCTCAGTCTGTTGCATACACCCTATGTGTTGTCCCAAATGATGTTAAATATCCCAGGGTATGTTCGATACTGACATGCTTTATGTCAGTGTGATTTAATGTGGGACCCTGGGAAAGAACTCCTGAGAGTGGATGGGCGGGAGTTCCACCCCCTCCGGGATAGCTGGAGGGGGAATCTGTTGTAACGTCTTCTCTTCCTTATGGGGGGGGGTAAATGTGAAAGGGTTAGTCCCTGCCACTAAATAAAAGTACCCATCCTTTATTTTTTTCTTTCTCTGGTTGCAACCACTTTCCTCCCCTCTTCTAAGGCTATCCCTGTATTTTCTGTATGGAGGCAGACCACCTCCTTACAAAGCACCCCCCCCCATCTCTGTTACCCTCTTCATGCTTTATTTCTCGTTTTCCTTGGGTACTCTTAAATATCAAGTTATTGAAATAACAGGGTTTCTGTTGTAAGCACTCTCTCTGTTGTAGCACATACTAATTTTACCAAAATTAAGATTGGAGCCACATGTAGGCTCAACCCGGAATGCTTGCTCCTAAAACTCACAGTGCAGAACAGCTTAGTTTGGTGGGAGCAGCTATTCAAAAGCAGACATCTGCCTTGCTGGGGAAATAGCAGCCAACAGCTTAACCTTGCAGTACAAATTGCTGTTTTAGTTCTGGTGCACTGAGACTTGTTTTTTCTGTTTCTAATTTGCTAAAATAACTGGGTTTTGTCCACCTAGTTAAAATATATAAACATTGTATAGCCTAAACAATGAGTTACTGTAACCATTTAAATCAATCAATCAATCAAAAATCTTTATTTATTTATTCAGGCGAACATCATTGAGCATAGCTCATTTACAAGATGGACCTGAGTGGTCATAACAAAAAAAGGTTACAGAGTGTATACAAAAACATGATACTGAATAAGCACAAATACAATCATTTATGAGTGAGATAGATGTACAAATATTTACATATATACAAGGCAAAGGACAGTAAACCAAAAACCTAATAAGGAGAGAAACAAACAGTCTAGTAGGGATAAGGCTTGCATAATGGTACATGGGTGGGCATATATGTTTGAGGTTTGATGTGAAAGGACCAGAGGAATGATAGAAGAATAGGGAGGAGCTTTAAAAGGGGGTGGGGAGAGAGGGGTGTGGGAGGGTGGGGTGTGGGAGGACTAGGCCTTGTGGAAGCAATTGCACGAATCTGGGATTAGGCTGGTGTACAGCTTTTGAAGGATGTAAAGGAATCAGTGTTTCCATTTTCAATGTCTTTTGGATAGAATTCCAGATAAGTGCCAGGAATAACTGATTGCAGCTCTTCCATACCGGGTGCAGGTGATAGAATCTTCAGCAGGATCAGTTTGTTGATCCTCAAGGTGTAGGGCCTGGATGTGATCTGGTTGAAGCAGTCTGAGATGTAGGAAGGAGTTTGTTTGTCAGGCTTTGTAGATCCAGGTAGCAGCATTTTTTCTTCTTCTATGTTGCAGGGATGTCCAGCTGACTGCATTGTAGAAGAGCAATGATGGGTGCTTGAGGGAAGGTCAGTAATGAATCTAATAGCTCTATGATACAGGGTGTCTAGTTTGTTTAGATGGGAGAGGGAGCAATGACCATAAGGAAGTCAGCATAATCAATGAGGGACATGAATGATGCAAGGATTAATCTTTGTTTGGAATCTTTGGTCAGGTAGTGTTTGATCCTATAGAATAGACCAAGTCTTTGTCTTAGCTTTTCAGGAGCTCTTCAACGTGGGTAGTATAGTCTAGTTTATTGTCTATCCATACTCCTAGGTATTTGAATTTGTCAACATATTCAGATTTTCACCAAGGATGGTAGAGAGTTGTGGGAGGGTGAATGATGGGATAGTGGAAGAACAGTACTTGGTGGCAAAGAACATAGCTTTGGTTTTCTTAGCATTTAGTAATAATTTCTTTCTTAATAGGTTATGCTGGAGGAGGAGAATTGAGACTGTAGGAGCTCACAGGCTTTTGATGGTGAGGATCGCTCACATAAAGTACAGTGTCATCAGCAAAAAGGTGGATATTAGAAGAGGAGATTGGAGTCAATATTGTTGATGTAAATGGCAAAGGATGGGACCCAGGATGGAGCCTTGCGGTACACCTCTTAGGAGTGGCTTAGAGGTAGATAGATCACCATCATTCTTTGCCAATTGTAGTCTTCAGAGATAGCATCTGAACCATTTAAGAGAGAGTGAGTCAAGACCTATGGAGTTCAGTGAGGTGATTAGAAGATCATGATCCACAGTGTCAAAGGCTTTGCTTAGATCCAGAAACACAGCACAGGTATTATTCTTTTGTCTAGGGCAGTTTGCCAGTCATTTGTGACTTTTGCTAGTGCAGAGATGGTGCTATGCATAGATCTAAACCCAGATTGAGCTGGATTTAGGAGATTGTTGGTATCAAGGTAGGCAGTTAACTGAGAGTTTCAGCTTCTCAAGCATCTTGGATAGTATTGGTAAGATGGAGATGGGCCTATAATTATTGAGGTCCATGGGATCACCTGCTTTAAGTAATGGAAACACTTGAGCTGTTTTCCATATTGAGGATAGAACCAGTGGCAAGTGATAGATTGAAGAGGTGGGTGAGGGGGCGGTTAAGGCATACAGTGCTACTTTTAGAAAGTAGGGATCCAGGAGTCTGCACCTGCACTTTTGGTGGTATCTAGTTGGGTAGGAGGTCTTCTACTTCTTTGAACATATGGTTTGAATGAGAATGTGGAAGCAACCTTTGACTCTCAGTAGATTGTAGGTTTAGAGATGATCTTAAAAGGTTTGCAGGAGAGGAGTCAAAGCCAGGCCAGCTGTAGTGAAATGATCATTGAAGGCATTCAAGATATTTTGCTTGTCGGTGATTTCAATATTATTTAATTGAATTTTGGATGGTAAGACAGGGTAGAGGTTTGACCTAGGATGCCCTTTATGGTACCCCAGAACCTGGAAGGGTTGTTATAGGAGGCATCTAGTTCAGCTGTGTAGAAGGTTGCCTTGGCTTTTCTTACTTGTTTTGTGCAGGAGTTTCTGGCTTTTCTGAATTGGAGCCAGTCATTTGGATCTTGTCTTTCTTGCCCTTTTCCAGAGTTTGTCTCTGGCAAGCAGTGTGGATTTAAGGTCGGCAGAGAACCAGCGACAGGATTTGAGTTTGGTTCTGACACTGGTGAGGGGTGCATGTGAATTGAGGGCACTTATGATTATATCATTTAGGATTTGATTGAAGAGCTGTCTCTATTGAGGCTGTGAGATAGAATTCTTGCCAACGTGTGGTGTGGCACAGATCATGGAGATATCCTGTAATATTAAAGTTCTTTTTTGACCTTCGTGGGAGGAATTTTGCAGGATTGGGTGGCTTGATTGTTGATCTAATGGCAGCTATGGGACAGTGGTCACTTATGTCACTGAATAGTACTCCTGCATAGGGATAATGATGAGGTTTATTTACCAATATAATATCCAGGAGTGTGCTTTTGAGAGTATTCTTTGGGTTGATCCTTGTTGGTTCTTTGATTAATTGAGAGAATCCATAGGTGTCACAGAAGGTTACCAGGGGTGCAGATGCATTAGTCAGCTAATTTAAGTTCATGTCTCCTAAGATGATGGTGTCTTCAGGGCCCAGATTAAGTATAGATCCTAAGTGGGATAGGAGTTTGAGGCCTGCAGAGGGGCCTATAGCAACCAATCAGTTGAAAGGATGATGTGTTGGGAAGGTTATTTTAATTGACAAGCATTGAATTCCTTTGGTTGTGATGTAGAATTGAGGCAGGATGCAGAGATATTTGCTTTGACATAGATGGCTACCCCGCCCCTGGATAGACGGTCAGATCTGAAGAGCTGGTAGTTGGGAAGGTTTATTTCACTATCTTTTGTTGCAGATTTGAGCCATGTTTCAGATATAACCAGACAGTCCGGTAGGTGTGTGCAACCAGGCCTGTATTGATGAGAACTTTTAGGAGGCTGCAGGCATTGAAGTGAAGAAAACTCAATCCATTTATGGAGGTTAGGTCAGTTGGAGAGATCGAGCTTTCAGTGGGTCCAGGGTTGATTTCACAGTGCCAACACAGACCAGCAGAAAGAAGATTAACTGATGAGGGCACCGAGTGATAGGAGTAGTGAGCAGTCAGGCAGTATTTTCTTCTTTCTTGGGATCCAATATAAGTGGGTGATGATCCTGCTGCATGATTATCGATTTTATCATAGATTACCAGCTTAATGGACAGGCGTAGGGAGTAATTGTAGTGCCAGTATGGTAGCAGGGGGATAGAGGAGTTCCAAACTGGTTGTGAGCCTTTTTTTGGGATTCCCCAAGGATTATTATGCAGAAGCGGTAGTATAAGTATGTAGAGTTTAGGGGCATCCACTGGGGACAGTAGAGGGGGGCAGTGTCGAGTGGTTAAAGCTAACTTATACCGCCAATGTGGAAGAAAGAAAAACAAGTAGTCCAGTAGAAATACCTTTTCTGGTTCTGTGTAGTTGGAGCAGGGCCCTTGCTTAGAAGGAGGTCTGTTCACTGAGAAAGCCTGCTGTGGTCTGACTGTTCCTTTAGGGGATCAGCGGCCCCTATTGGTCCACATTTATAACAGGAATCTGTCAATCATTGTCTGGAGAACATTCTATGGAATGGTAAAGTTTTACCAAAGAATACTTTTAAGAGCTATCCCTTAAAACAGGTTGTTTGTATCCGGTAGTACGCTAAGGAATATGTATAAAATAGTTTTGGAAGCTATTAGAAGATATTTTTATTTTGATGATGCTGTGTCACCTGATACAGGTAGGCGGGTATATAAATCCTACCTGAACAGGTACCTGTTAAACAGGGTTAGTATCTTCTGACCAGTGGAGAGATAGGGTTCCTGCTGTAAGGATTATACTTGTTTTTCTTTGTATTAACAAGGTTGTGTTTTTTTTTGTTAATTTCTTTTTGAAGTTTATGTTATTCTTTGATGGTGCAGAAGAAAAGTTTATGAAGATTAATAAACATCCCACAAGTCAACGTGGGTTGCACCTTAGTTACTGAGTCCTGTGCCTACCTGTAGAATCCACACCGTAACAGGGAGGCATGCAGGACATTGTGCCTAGCACTCTACGTCATTGCACGCCATGCCTCCCAGAGAACTATAACTGAAATCTCCAGCTGCCAGCTCCGCCAATGATGCACCATCCCTGCAGCTCTGTGCCACCCTTTAGGGTGCTCAGACGGTGACTGAGTGAGAGTTTCCATCAGTGCAACCTGATCCTGTGGTTGGGGAGTTGAGCCTACCTGATGGATCCACCCAGAGGGGTTAAGCCTGGGTGGATCATAGCTCCAAGGCAGTCCCAGGGGTGGGCAGTGGTGGGGTAGGCAGGGGCTGAGCTCTGGGAGGTCTGGCACCTATAAAGCCAAAAAAAATGAAGTGATTTTTTTCCCTTGAGGTCACACATAGAATATTGAGGCCTATGCACAAAGGCACATGCTCTACATGTGAAATTGATGTAAATGCAGTGCACAGCTACGCGGTGCGCAAGGACTGCCCCGCAAAGCTGCATGTTCAAATGATCATGCATACCACGCAGATGAAGAGGGCATGCTGAGGCGAGCTGCAGAGCATGTTACACAGTGCATGGAGGTGTGCTATAGCAACACAGCACTGCCCCTTGACCCCACCATATATGGCAGTGCTACCCGGCCCATGCAGTAGCATGGAAGTGAATTGCATGCAGGCGGACAACGTGTACACAATGACGGATAATGAGAGAGGCTCAAAGGAGGAAGGGCAGGGTGTGGAGCATCCTGAATCAGAGCAGCAGGCGACCAGCCTTGGCCTTGTGAGGGCATGCCTCGGTGCCCGTCCCCGTGCTCCAAACTTTACAGTTGGGCAGGTGGTGGCCATGGTGGTGGACATCAGGATGCACTACCACCAGCTGTATGGATCCCTATCATTGAGCACACCTACTGAAGTGAAGGTAAGGCTGTGGCTCGATATACAGAGTGCTGTCAATGCCTCAAGACTGGATGCACGGAACCTAGATGCCATAAAACATAAATGGCATGGCCTGTGAGCCATGGTCAAGTACAAGATTGCAGCAGTGGCACAGGAATGGTAGGGCACCGTCAGCGGCTCCCCCAGTGCAGAGAGCCAGCTTGCACCAGTAGAGTGCATGGTGGTGGACACCCTGACCAAGGTCGGCGTCCATGGGGAGATGGATGGTGTGGACACCCTAGATGGTACGTAGTATGAGGGTGGACACATGAACACATGTGTAGTGTCCTAAGCAATGGACTAACAGTACTGTCATCCCCCCCAGACCCGACAAGGCAGGCTGGCACCACAGTGGTGATGGAGCTGCAGTGGCCGGACACTGCAGGAATGCAGCCAGCAGGGGAGGATGGCAGTCAGGCAGAACCAGGCACTGGTGAGTGACGGTGCCACATGCACCCTACTGACACACACAACATGCACCATGCCCGGCCTGACTAACACTACCCTCTCCCCCACAGGTACCGAGCAGGACACTGCGGCACCCATGGAGAACAACTCCGAGGAGGACTGCATCCCCGATGCTGCTGACAAGATGTCCAAAGTCACAGCAACTGCCTGCAGAGGCAGTGGCAGTCATGCACAGTGGCAGGCACCCAGTGCTCAGGCACACCATGTGCATGACATACCCGGTGCATGACCCCAGTCAACCATGCATGCTGGACCACTGGTGGACAGAGGTGCCACCACCATACATGAGATGCAGGACACAGAGGACAGTCCCAGCAAGGGTCCCTCACTGCATGTGCCTGGATGTGGGTGCACGTAACACATGCAGGGCACATTGGAGGACAGGTGCCAAGAGCTGCACCAGCTTGAGGCTGACCACCTCACGGAACAGCACTGGAACACCACTGTGCTGCATGCCATAACCATGGAGGTGCATGGAATGTGTAAAAGCATGGACCACATCACTGATGCCCAAGAGTGGCTGGTGCACAACACTGCAGAACAGCATGTGCCACACACAGGGCACTTCAAGTGATGGTACACACTGAAGGACACCGGAACAGGCAGCCCACACTGGCCACCAAGACAGGTCTGGCCAACGCAGACCCCCAGAACAGGACGACACGCCCAACCCAACGCAAGCACGTGACCCCAATGTGGAGGCACACCCTGATGTATTGGAGGACATGGGCTCACAGGGCACCAAGGACAGCAGTATGGGACCCGCGTGGGAGCAAGGCACCGTAGACAAGGCAGACATGCCCAAACAGCAGACCGGCCATATACCCGGTGGACGGCATGCCCACGGATCCAGTAGACACCAACTGGCCATCTGAAGGATGGGAAAGCAAACCTCTGCCTGGCTACTTGCCAGACCTACTGACAAGCAGTCCCAGTAACGTGCTACACTGCCATGCATGGCCACACACCACACGGTAACACAGCAGCAATGGTCACCCCACACAGTGTAGCACTGCACACACCATGGAATACATCAACAACACCTGCCCACACAAGATTGTCATGCACAAACACACCCTCACACAAGGTGGTACTGCAGCATCACATGGTCCCACATGGTGGAAATGCACAAACAGCCCCTCCCGCACTATGCAGTACTGCACCAGCACAAGCACCCACAATGATGTATAGCACCCCGGAAAGGCCACCCCCCTGACATTAACCACTGACTGGCCCCAGCCCCGCCACCCCACCCAGTGAACAGCACCATGTATATGCTCCCCCACCGGACAAACAGCATCATATGTGAGTGCAACATGACAGCAATGGGCACCCCCTCATGGACACCATGGCCCCCACCACTGCTCCCGGTGGGGCACGGCCACTGTCTCCAGCTGCCCCCCAGAATGGTCACCACCATGTGACATGTGCTCACAGCAGGCCGGGCCCCCCGGCGCTCTCAGCGCATGGCTCATCATCAGGCACCCTCCACCCACCCCTGCCAATGCACACACAGGGTGCCACCACACAATTCGTACAGGGTGCATCACCATGGCCGCACATGAGCGCCAGTCCTGCACACTCACATATTGGCCCACGCCATTGCATGGCACACCAGTGCCGACACTCCCATGATGCACAGTCTACCACTGGAACGTACCCTACACAAGTGCTGTCCTAGCCTCTGACCACTGGCTGTCTCACATCCCCAGCATGCACACACATCAGCATCCACAGTGGTCCATCTGCTGGCTGACTCCCTGGTATAGGCACGTCATGACACAGGGCAATATTGTGCAGCATGGCACAGACCGTGAATACCCTGCATGCCTTTCCTGGTACCAGCATGAATGTTCCCCCGGTATGGCCCAAGCAACAGAAGTGCATCTTCAGTTGTCCAATAGTCCATTCTATGATGTTCCTCGTCTTCTGATGGGCATGGTTGTATGCCTCCTCTGCAGCATTTGCAGGTGCAGGGATTGGTGTAATCAGGTTGGGATGCAGGTGGTATTCACTGTCATCTGTGCAGGGGAGAGAGGGAACTTTGTCACATGTGTGCACACAAGCCAGTATTTGGGTGTTACAGTCACAGGGTGCCTGCGCCATACTCACCTGGCAGCCAACCGTTGATGCCCCCTGCGCAGAGTATTCCTCCAATGTGCAATGCTTCCAGGATGAAGGAGTCATGGGTCTAGCTGGGGAACTTCACATAGATGTTGGTGAACACACCACATGCGTTGCACACCACCTGGCAGTTGATGCTCTGTAAACCCTTTCTGTTCCAGTATGCCTCCTCCTGCATCAGTGGTGCCAGTATTGCGATGTGGGTGCAGTCGATCATGCCCAGCACATTGGGCATGCTGTGCATTTCATTGAATGCTTGCTTAGTATGATGGACATCCTCAACGGATGTAGGGAAGGGGATGTATGTGTGTGTGTGTGTGTGTGCATGTGCATGTGTTCCAACAGGAAGTCTTTGACCCCTGACATAGCCCAGAACACCAACAACTGCCAAATGCCCACTGTGCCTCCGGTCACCCTCTGGAATGAGCCAGTAGCATTGAATGCCAGTGCACACAGCACCTCTGTTTCCACTGACATCACCCTTGAGCAGCGTCTGTCACATACCATGTCACGTAGCGTGATGATCATGGGCCATGGCAGACGGAAATGCTCAATGCAATGCAGTGCACCTCCTGCAGTGTTGAGGCATCCAGCCATGGGTGGAATACCCTTGGCCATTGCCGCAGCCGCTGCAGCAACAGCAGCTCCTCGTCATGCAGTTCCATGTTCACAAGTAGTCTGGGACACATTCTGCAACGGCGTGACATTTCTGGTGCACCGTGCAGCCACCCGGTGCTACCATGATATACCTTTCTGCATGCATGCATGTGTCTTTAAGGGCATGTGTCATGCCACACGTGCGTGGTGAGTGGCCATGTGCGGGCACGTGTGCCCTGGTTCCATTTCCCCTTTGTGTTTCAATCAGTACATCTTGGGTAGCATGGTGGAGATGGACATTCTGATGGTTGAGAGGTTCCCAGAATGCCTGTGGCATGTTGCAGAGTCCAACTTCTGTGACTCCAGGGGCTATGGGACCCTATGGATGGTGCAGGGCCATGAGTGGGTGAGTAGTGGGCCACTGTATGGGGGCATGGTACTGTGCTGCTTGTGTATACTGTACCGCGTACTAACCCATGTTCTCTCTCTCTCTCTCTCTCTCTCTCTCTCTCTCCCTCCCTCCCTCCTCTCTCTCTCCTCTCCCGCCCTCTCTCTCTCTCTCTCTCTCCAAACAAAGGACCGGATGATGGGCATGCCATGGTGCTTGGAGATGAACAGGGTCAAGCAGCCAGAGGGGGTACCTGTACTGGTAATCGCGCCCACCAGGAGGAGGCATCGGCAGTAGCTGCCCTTTCCAAGATACACATCCAGGATGGTGGTGGAAGTATGGCAGGTGACTGTCCCATCTCTATTAAGCGCATTTTGTGAACATGGGCATGCTGTGGGTGGGGTACACTGTGTGCAGGGGCCAGGGTATGGGCCAGCTGTGGCACCGCTGCATGGAGGGCCATGCCAACAGGCAGCCGGTGCCATTGTGGCACCCCATGCCTGTGGCCATAGCCCAGGACAGGCTCTGCATGTTTGGTGGGTGTGTGATGTCACAATACTGCACACCACCTGCACCCGTGTTGAGGACATGTCCGGTGGCCTCAGGCTGGCAATCCATCATCATGGACATGCCACCCCCTTGTGTGGTCCAATCCCTGATGTGTGTCATGGCTGGGTGTTGCTTTGCTCCATGTGGGCTGCAAGGGCATACCAGAGATGCCGGTGTCTGTTGGTCCTCTGTACATGCAGTACTCTCAACATTGTACATGTATCACGGGGCATAAGGACAGCGGTACACGCACCATGGCATGGCCCTGTCCACCCTGCCCTCTGGCCACATGTGTTCGATGCACCTCCCCACTGTGCCCTGCACCCGTGCATGGTATCCACTGTGCAGCATGGCATAGCATGTGGTACTATGCTGACATGACCAGTGTACAGTGGGCGTGCATTCCCCATGTGGGCATAGCACAGGCTGCCGGTTTGGCCTGTCGTGGTGCCAGCCCTACTGGCATTGTGTGTGGGACACAGGCCCCCGTACAGTGTGACACTTCTGCGGGCTGGGCCATGCATGCTCAGGGCACTGTGGGTGCCATTGCACTACTATGTACCTTGCCTGTGTGCTCTGTCTTGGCGTGTTTGGGTCACACAGGTTGCAGCCTTGTCTGTGTGTATCGCACAGTCACTGTGTGTGCAGCACCATGCTACAAGGGGCTTGCAGGGGACAGGATTGTTGGTCGGTGTTGCATGGGTGACATCCCTCTGCATGTGGTCTGTATGGAGATTGTGGTCCGTGCCACAGGTGCACATGGGCATGGGGGCAGCACTGGTCATGTGACCGTGCCCATGCACAGACACGAGTGCGGCACTGTCCGCCCACCATGGGGGGGCACCACATGGAACATCCCATGCATGGGCGCTGGTGTTTTATTTTCTCTCCACAGTATTACCGTGGGCCCATACACAGGATGGACCTGCAGTGGATCATGAGGGTGCCGGTGTACGAGTCCAGCAGCAATGAGGAGCCGTGGCCATGGGTGGCTCAAGACAAGGGGGCCAACAGGGACAGGAATGGTGCTGCAGGACTGGGCAGCACCAGTACTGTAGTTGCTGCCACGTGAACATGCCACACCATGGAGCCTTTGTGTACCAAGGAGTGGGATGCCCTTTTGGCAAAAAGTTTTGTTATGTTCTAATAAAGTGTTTTATATTGAGCGCCAATGTGTGGTTGATGTCTCTGGGGTGTGGGTGGCGGTCAGGGGTGCTCCTTACCAGCATTGTTTGGTGTAGTGGGGGTGGGGGGGCCATTCATCACTACTGACTTTGTGTGCTGGTGCCATTCCTGACTGTATCTCATGGGCTTCCCCTGTCCCCCATACAGTATGTGCCATCATGGCTGTACAGTGGGGAATGTGGGCACCATTTGCAGTCATGCACTGTCTGTTCCAGACATACTGTACAGCAGTGTGTGCATCTTACACCCCCTTCCCATTCTATCTGCCTTCTGGGGTACAGTAACACTATTACGGTCTGTGTCCCTGGTGTTGTGTCTTTCTCACTGTATGATATGCCCTGTCCCTGCTATGTGTGGCAGGTGGTTGGGGGTGTGGGTGGATGGGGAGGCATGGGCGCCTTTGCACGCCTGACTTACGTGCATGGGCGGAGCCCATCACGGACCACCCCTGTGTGACCCGTTCACAGTGATGTGTGGGGGGCCACCCCACTGAGTTCCCGCACATGGCTGTGTGTCATGCCCCTGGCCAGTGGTCCTGCGTGCTGTGCAGGGGTTCGGTCATGACCTGTCCATACTCTGTGCTGCACCCAGTGTCTGCCTTCACCATGCCACGCCCATTAAGGACACTCAGCATGGCTTGCAACTGCAGCAGCTATGGCATGTAGTGATTGGCCGCACACCGGTGGCACGGCTGGGTCATGACCATGTAACCCACATGCTGCGGCAGTGCCTGCTGCTGCACACTGGCCAGTGCTGCTGGGCGTGCGCAGGGCAGCCATCCTGGCAGCGGCGCCCATGGTGCTTCCATCCCCATGTCATTGCACAGGTAGTGCACTGCTTGCAGGGGCACCATGTGGCCGGCCCGTGGGTGTGGGTGGGGGTTGGTGTGCCTATGCTGCCTCCGGCGGGCACTGCGCTGGGCTACCGGTGAACAAACAGGCATACGTGGATGCTTATGGCAGTCCTTCTAGATGTATATGTGTCGCATCCTGCACCACATGCCTGGGCAGTGTACGTGATGTTGTGCATACATGCAGTACCCACCTATGCAGGTCCCTGTGCAGGCACGCCCTCGTGTACACACTGTGTGGGGGTCCGCGCAGGTGTGCTACGCAGTGCCCTATACACATGTCGTGCATGCCACACTTGGGTGGTGTGTGTGCCAGGCACACGTAGGTGCCTCCACACTGTCCTTGCGCGCCCTATGCATGGCGCGCTGGCATCATGCATAGGCCCCAATGTGTGCAGTTCTGGAACCTTTGCCTAGAACAAGAAATGGATCACTTAGAGTCAGTCCAGAGTAGAGTGGAAGCAATAAGCTATGCTCAGGTGTGCATTAAAGGATTAACAATGTATGCCATGGGGATGTAGTAAGGCATGAGGTCAAAGGCCGAGTGTCCTTACGCCCACTGAAAGTGCATCATTAATCGTTTAATACACAACCAGTTGTGGCTTATTGCACTTGTAAAATGGTTTGTTGTAGGTAATGAGGTTTTCCAACTTTTGTAATGAACTCTAGTTTCTGACCATGCATCATTCATATTTGAATGCATGGTCATGTGACAGCCATCATCCAATGAGGTCTCTGGATTTATCTATGCCATTTAAAAAGTGAATGTAAACTATGGAAGCAAATCTGCTGCGAGGTTGGGAACTTTGTGGTGCACATAGCAGAGTGATGTTTCCCGAGTTCAGTCCAACTCTGCACAGTGAAACCCCTTTAGCACCCTACTTTCCATGCACCCCACAGTCATGGCGAAAGTTTTCAAAATATTTTTCATGTATTGCCATTTCCACCACCCATGCCACATCAGTTACAGACCACCCACCTCCCCACTCTGTTTCCATCCCTCAGTTCTGGGCATAGTAATAATCCCCACACTACCATCCTCTAGTATCGCACTCCCTCTTCCCTCAAGCCCCAAATTAACCAAAGTAAATGACATGCAAAACCTGGGAAAAAGAAAAAACAGCCACCCTGATGGCTTGTGGTAGTGCGTCATGCTGCCGTGTAGCTAACCTAAGTTCAGGATGGGCACTCCAGTCACCACTTGGCAGGCAGGCCAGGCTCAGTCAAGATGTAGGGTGGGCAGTGGGTTCTGGTACCACAGCGCCCCCTGTGGGTGGGCCAAGGAGCCTGCTCGTTCCCTAGGAATATGCCATGCATGTCATTTCACAACAGGCACTGCTCATACGAAAGGGGCAGAGGGTGGATGCATGGAGAAAAAGCCAGGAAAGAAGGAGCTGATTGACATCTAAATGATGGCCTTGGCATGAACTGGGAGTCAATGATAGCGGGGTCCCGGGAGAAACAAACAATCTTAAAAAAACAGAAAGAAAATTGCCTAGTGCTGCTCTCTTCAGTGTACTGCTATAGAATGAATGAATGAATACATGAATGAATGAATGAATGAATAAATGACTGACCTCACCTACAGAAACACCTGATTAGCTTACAAGCAAGCAGCTGTGATCTGTATTTTGTCACATCTAACCTTATTCATAAGTGCATGCTTCCAAGTAAACAAATTTATGTTGTCTTCATTGATCTGAAGGTTACTTTTGAATCTCTCAGCAAGAAGTACAGTACACAGTGGGGCAAACAAGGACAGTGAGAGTAGATCCCATGTTAGTAGCCATTCTCCAAGCTGTGCAGACCAAATCTTGGACCAGACTATCCATGGACTGGGCAGAACCTTTCTGAGCCATTCCTGTTGTATAGAGATCTTAGGCAGACAGGGTTTTATCATGACTCAATACTGATTTGACTCCCCATCCTGGTACTGAAAAAGAAAATGACTATTCTGGCATTCAACAAAGTTTGGGCAATACCTCAGTGGCAACTGAAGATTACCCTAAGGGGGTGTGCAATGACAGGGAACCCCCATCCCTGCACCACTTAGCAATGAATTACTCCCCTAGCTCCCCTCTCTCACAGACCAGGCTCCACAGAGGAGTAGTGGTAGATGTCTCCAACCCTCTATACTTTCCATTTCAGTGCCAGGTCCCCCGTGAGGCCCAAGCCATCTGGTGGATGTGTAGGGCTAGAACAAGGTTGCTGTGTTCTACTGTAGTGTAGCTAGTTAGTCTATGTGTACTGCGCAGACCACAGGGCTACCCATACGAGAACTCCCCTGAGCTGGCTGCAGCTGACACTAAGCATCTGGACCTCCCATGCAGTGTTTCCTGGGTCGGAGAGAGTCAACGTGGGAAGACGGAACCCCTGAAGGGGATCCCTCTCCCCAGCCCCATCCTCTGCTGCTGGTCACACTAACAAGCAGGCTAGTGAATGACATAGCCTGGATTTTAATCTCTCACGGGCCTTTTACTGCCGAGATAGAACCCAGAAATTACCCATGTCATGGAGGAATGGGACAGTTTGGGAAGGAGACATTGTGAATCTAGGGAATAACCAGCTGGACAATGATCAGAGATATCTTTAATTGGTCAGGAAGGGACCTGCAAACTGAGCAACGGGCCCAGATGTGTTTGGTGATATTTATTAGGACCAGGAGAGGGAGCAGGAACCTGGGAGGGGAAGGGAATGTTTCTATTAGGAAGGGGTCAAGAAAGGAAATGCCATGTAGGGGAAATGGGATGAAAGTAATCCATGGAAGTTAGCCAATAAAGAAAACATATAAGAACACTGGATTCCTATGATGATATCAAATCAAATCATCTTTATTTTTATAGCGCCTTTCAGAACCAAGGCACTGTACATAAAAACCATATACATAAAAATAAGATTTTAAAACAAGCATTAAAACATATCATCCGTTACTAGGAAAAGCTAAACTAAATAAATATGTCTTTAACCCTATTTTAAATCTGTCAACAGTTGGGCATTCTCTCAACCAACGAGGTAGAGAATTCCACAGGGTTGGCGCTGAATAAGCAAAAGCACAAGATCCTGATGTCTTTAATCGAACTCTGGGACTCTCCAGCAATCCCTCATTGGAAGAATGGAGAGGACGGAGGGGGCAGTAGGATATCAGGAGATCTTTCAGGTAACTGGGTCCCTGATCATGTAGGGCTTTAAAGGTTAGTAAACCAACCTTAAAGGTGATCCGACACCAAACAGGCAGCCAGTGCAGTTCGAGGAGCACAGGTGTAATTTGACTGGTTCTAAAAGTCTCAGTCAAAAGCCTGGCCGCCGTGTTCTGCACCAGCTGCAGGCGGCAGATATCAACCCCAGGTAGTCCTAGGTAGAGGGAATTGCAGTAATCTAGATGGGTAGTGACAAAGGCATGGACCAATGTTGGAAGATCACCTGGATGAACCAGGTGTTTCACCTGGGCGATATTCCTCAGATGGTAAAAAGAGGATTTGATGACAGCTGACACCTGAGATTTTAGGGTCAGACCATCATCAAAAATAACGCCCAGATTACGCCCCTGATCGGAGGTAGAGAGCGACATACTACCAAGTAATAAGCCTGATGGTTGTCCAGCTCCCAAACCCACCCCCAGATGACCTGGGTCCACTACCAGCACCTCAGTCTTATCCAGATTCAGTCTCAGCCAGCTGGAACTCCTGATATTCCTAGCATGTCCTTACTTCTGGAAGTTGTACATTCCCTTGTGAAAACCTGCTGTGCCACAAACTAGAAATTTTAGACTACAAAACAAAACAGCTAAAATAATTAATTACACACTCAAGGGACCATGCCAGCGCACATTCCAAGCAGAATTAAAAAAAAATGCCAAACACTACATTATCATGGAATGCTTTATTTGTACAACAACAACAACAACATTGGGTCACATGACCCTGTAAAGCATTTGACAAAAGTAACAGAGCTGAGAGTTCGGCCATCCCTGGAAAGGGAGGAAAGCGCAGAAGCTAAGACAACGTCCTCATTTTGTTCAGGCCCAGGCTCTTGTTAGAAAACAGGAACGTGGCATACACAAGCACAGACAGTTCTTACAGAGCAGTAGATTAACATCCTGGAGTGGGTATATAATACTCACCAGATTATAAAGCACACACATGGTAGCTTGACAGGCTGGAATACTATTTAAAGGTACAGATAGAATATAATATACAGATTGTGTGGGGCAGGCCTGGAAATAAACCACAGTTAGTGTAGCTGGATGGAAGATAATTCAGTTACTGTGACAGACTGGGATATAATTCACAGCCGCTGTGATATATTACAATTAAAGGGCAGAGTGACAGGCTGTCATATAATCAAGAGGTAGTGTGACAGACAAATACATAATTCATAGGTCATGTGACAGACGGATACTGTGACAAGCTGTGATGTATTTCACAGGTAGTGTGCCAGGCTGGGATATAATTCCCAGGACGTGCGACAGACTGCGATATAGTTCATAGGTACTGTAGCTTGACAGGTTGTGATATAATTCATAGGTAGTGTGACAGGCTGGGCTTTAATTTCCAGGTTGTGTGACAGACTGGGATATTTCATAGGTAGTGTGACACGCAGGAATATTATTCACAGGCAGTGTGAGAGGCTGGGATAGAATTCACAGGTAGCCTTACAGGCTGAGGTGTAATTCACAGGTACCATGACAGGCTGGGCTATAATTTACAGGTAATGTGTCAGGCTGAGATAGAATTCACAGGTAGTCTCTTACAGGATGAGATATAGTTCACAAGTAGTGTGACTGGCGCTGGGACAGAATTCACAGGTAGTCTTACCGGCTGGGATATAATTCACAGGTAATGTGACAGGCTGGAATATAATTTGCAGGTAGTGTAATAGGCTGTTATATAATTGATGGATACTGTGACAGGCAAAGACAGAATTCACAGGATGTGTGATAGACAGACACTGTGACAGGGTGGGATATAATTCACAGGTTGTATGACAGACACTGTGACAGGCTGTGATATATTTCACAATTAGTGTGACAGGCTGTAATACAATTCACAGGTAGTGTGACAGGCTCTGATATACTTGACAGGTAGTGTGACAGGCAACAATATATTTCACAGGTAATGTGACAGACACTGTGACAGGCTGTGATGTATTTCACAGTTAGGGTGACAGACACGGTGACAGGCTGTGATATATTTTAATTAACAGACAGAGTGACAGGCTGTGATATAATCAGCAAGTTGTGTGACAGGCTGGGATATAATTCATAGATACATACATACACAGTGTCGGCAGATAAGGGCCTACGGCCCACCCAGTCTGCCCATTTGAGCTTGTAAGTTCACTGTATGTTGTAGCCCTGGTTTACTATATCCCAGTTGTGACTGTTGTTAAACCAAGTCTCAGTCACAGCAACCCAGTCATAGGTTGTATGACTGATAAACATTGTGACAGCCAGTGATATATTTCACAGGCAGTGTGACAAGTTGGAATATAATTTACAGGTTGTGTGACAGGCTAGGATATCATTGATAGGTAAGGTGACAGGCTAAGATATTCCATGGGTAGTGTGACAGGCAATAATATTATTCACAGGTAATGTGATAGGCTAAGATGGAATTCGTAGGTAGCGTTATAGGTTGGAATATAATTCACAGGTAGTGTGACATACTGGGATATCATTTACAGGTAGTCTTACAGGCTGGGATAACATACAATTCACAGGCCATGTGATAGGCAGGAATATAATTCACAGATAGTAGAACAAGCTGGGATAGAATTCACAGATAATCTTACAGACTGGGATATATTTCACAGGTAGTGTGAGGGGCTGTGATAGTGATGAACAGTTTGACAGGGCAAAGATATAATTCACAGGATGTGTGACAGGCACTGTGACAGACTGTAATACATTTCACAGGTCATGTGACAGACACTGGGATAGGCTGTGATATATTTCTCAGGTAGTGTGACAGACTGATATAATTGACAAGTAGTGTGACAGGCTAAGATATATTTCACAGGTTGTGTGACAAACACTGTGATAGGCTATGATACATTTCATAGGTAGGGTGACAGAGACAATGATAGGCTGTGATATATTTCACAGGTAGGGTGACAGATACTGTGACAGGCTGTGATATAATTCACAGATAATGTGACAGACACTGACAGGCTGTGATATATTTCATAGGTAGGGTGACAGATACTATGACAGGCTAAGATATATTTCACAGGAAGGGTGACAGACACTATAGCAGGCTGTTATATATTTCACAGGTAGGGTAACAGACACTATGACAGGCTGTGATATATTTTACAGGTGGTGTGACAGACACGGTGACAGGCTATGAAATATTTCACAGGCAGGGTGACAGACACTATGACAGGCTGTGATATATTTCACTGGTAGGGTGACAGACACTGACAGGCTGTGATATATATCACTGGTAGGGTGACAGACGCTGACAGGCTGTGATATATTTCACAGGTAGTTTGACAGACACAGTGACAGGCTATGATATATTTCACAGGTAGGGTGACAGACACTATGACAGGCTGTGATATATTTCACGGGTAGGGTGACAGACACTGACAGGCTGTGATATATTTCATAGGTAGTGTGACAGGCTGTGATATATTTCACAGGTAGGGTGACAAGACACTATGACAGACTGTGATATATTTCACAGGTAGTGTGACAGGCTATGATATAATTCACAGGTAGTGTGACAGGCTGTGATATATTTCACAGGTAGTGTTACAGGCAGAAGTAATAGTCACAGGTAGTGTTGCAGGCTGGGATATAATACAGGTAGTATGACAGGTAGGAATTTTGTTCACAGATAGTGTGGCAGGCTGGTATAGAATTCACAGGTAGTCTTACAGGCTGTAATATATTTCACAGACCATGTGACAGACAGACACTGTGACAGGCTGTGATATCATTCACAGGTAGTGTGACAGACTGGGATATATTTCACAGGTCATGTGACAGACAGACACTGTGACAGGCTGGTATATATTTCACAAGGTGTGTGATAGACACTGACAGGCTGTGATATTTTTCACAGGTAGTGTGACAGACATTGTGATAGGCTGTAATATGTTTCACTGATACTATGACAGGTTGGGATATAATTTACAGGTAATGTGATAGGCTGGGATATAATTTACAGGTAATGTGACAGGCTGGGATATAATTTATAGGTAATGTGACAGGCTGGGATATAATTTATAGGTAATGTGACAGGCTGGGATATAATTTATAGGACGTGTGACAATAAGACACTGACAGGCTGTGATATATTTCACAGATAGCGTGACAAGCTGGATATAATTTGCTGGTTATGTAAAATAGTGTGTGTGGGGGTGCACCCCTACTGTTAATTTTTGTTTGTTTCCATCTGGAATTACACTTTTCCAGGAAATCCTTACCAAAAACTGATGGAATACCGCACAGGGTTTAAATTAGTAGCAAACAGTCCTGTTTTGGTTTTAATTTGAATTTGGACTGAGCTCTGTTTAAAATACAAAAAAGGTTCTGAAAGGTGCTCAATTTTGACATTTTTTTATACCTAGCAATGTGCACTCTTGTTTAAAATACAAAAATATATTCTAAAAGGTGCTCAGTTTTAACATTTTTATACTTCGTAATGTGCCCCACTTACTTAATAAGTACATGCTAGTTGCTCTTTAGTACTTTGAAGCTCATGAACTGGTGTTGATGGAAGGTTCTTATAGGGTCTGAAATAAAGTTTAGAACAGGCCAAGTGCTAAAAGGAGTCCTTTTTCCAGGACTGGTTTGGCCTGTCTGTAATTCGGAGAAGGCCTCTGTTGGGCCAAGAGAGGAAATGTAGGATTCTGTAACCACTCACAGACTGCCACTCTGTGATTTCTGCTTCAGTTTTGAAACCAGCCCTGTCTTCTAACTCTTACCAACAGACCATCATGTTGCTGAGGGTAAGCCATGCCTGGCTACAGTGAGCAGTGCCATTGCCAGTACTGTATACACACATCCACAGACACGGCAAAGCACACAATTACTGCTGCACAGTTCAGCCAGACTGTGGAAAACTTTATACAACCAAGTGCCTTTTTATACATTTTACAAAGCAAAGAAAATAATAATAAATAAAATAACAACAAAAAAAAAATGTTGTGGGTACTATAGTTCCCCTTTGATTAACAGTCTTATGTTTCATTCCCTGCAGGGACCCCAGCTGGTTAGGGTGGAGACTGCCTCGTTTAGCATGTATTAGTTCCTGTAGTGACCCCTGCTGGCTGGAATGGAGACTGCCCTTTAGTCTATTTTGTATGCATGCTCCCCATTCTCAGCAGTGACTCCTGCTGGATATGATGTAAACTCTACATTAATCTGTCCCCTCCCACTTCATTGAGTGACCCATGCCAGCTTGAAAACAGACCACCCTTGAGTCTAGACCCATCTTCCTGAGTCCTTTTCTGCAAAGTAATTTCTGATGACAAGTGTAAAGATTATTCCCAACCCTTCCAGTACCCTGTAGTGACCCCTGCTGAAAAGGGTACATAATACTCTTTATTTTATCCCTATCTTACTGAGTCTTATTCCTTGCAGTGACCTGTGATGACTAAGGCAAATATTGCTTTTTAAACTCGTTCTAACCCCCAATGTCCTGCAGTGACCCTGCTGGCTAGGGTATACACTATCCCTGCAGTTTATTCCTATCTTTCTGTGTCCCACTCTCAACAGTGACACCTGCTGGCTAGTGTAGGGACAACACTTAAGCCTGACCCTATTTTGTTCTGTGTCCCATACTCAGCAGTGGCTCCTGCTGGCTAGTGTAGGGACAACACTTAAGTCTGTCCCTATTCTTTCTGTGTTCCATTCTCAGCAGTGTCCCCTGATGACCAATATAGGGAGTTCAGTGCCCTGTAGTCTGTCCCTATCTTTCTGTGTACCATTCTCAGCAAGGACCTCTGCTTCCCTGTGTTGGGGTTACCCTGTAGACTGTTCCTATATTTTTATGTGTTCAATTATCAGCAGTGACCCCCTGCTGACTAGTGTAGAGGCAACCCTGTATTCTGTACCTATCTCTCTCTGTGTCCCATTCTCAGCAGTGATCCCTACTGGCTTGTGTAGGGACTACCCTTCAGTCTGTCCCTGTCTTTCTGTGTTCAGTTCTCAGCAGTGACCCTTGATGATCAGGGCAGAGACAGCCCTTTTGTTCATTATTAGCCTCCTATGTCCCATTAACAGTAATTACTCCTTCTGACTAGCGTAGGTACTGCCGTGTACTCTTGCCCTCTCTTTCTGAGTCCCATTCTCAGCAGTGACCCCTGCTGACTAGTTTAGAGATTGCCCTTTAATCTAGGCCTATCTTTCTGTGTACCAGTCTCAGCAATGCCCACTGCTTACTTGTGTAAGGTTAACCTGTAGACTGTACCTATATTTTTCTGTGTTCGATTCTCACCAGTGACCCCTGCTGACTAGTGTAAGGGCAACCCTGTATTCTGTCCCTATTTCTTTGTGTCCCATTCTCAGCAGTGACCACTGCTGGCTTGTGTGGGGACTACCCTTCAGTCTGTCCCCATCTTTCTGTGTTCCATTCTCAGCAGTGGCCCCCTGTAGCCAGGGCAGAGACAGCCCTTTTGTTCATTATTAGCCTCCTATGTCCCATTCACAACAGTGACACCCTTCTGACTAGTGTATGTACTGCCCTTTACTCTTGCCCTCTCCTTCTGTGTCCCATTCTCAGCAGTGACCCCTGCTGACTAGTTTAGAGATTGCCCTTTAATCTAGCCCTATCTTTCTGTGTACCAGTCTCAGCAATGTCCACTGCTTACTTGTGTAGGGGTTTCCCTGTAGTATGTCCCTATTTCTTCTGCGTCCCTTTATCAACAGTGACCTCTACTGACTCGTGTAGAGACTACTCTGCAGTCTGTCCCTATTTTTCTATTTTGCTTTCTCAGTGACCCCTGCTGACTATGGTAGAGACAGCCCTTCTGTCCTTTTTTAGCATCCTCTGTCCCATTCTCAGTAGTGACCCTCCCCCCACTGACTAGTACTGACACTACCATGTACTTTGCCTCCTGTCTATAACCTCATGTGTTCCATCCTCAGCTGTGATCCTTGTTGGTTAATGTGAAGATTCCCCTTTAATGCAGCTCCTAGGAGGCAGTATAGTGTAGTGGTTAAGGGCACCGAGCTGCAAACCTGGAGACCTTGGTTTGAATCCCATCAGCTACAACTTGCATATTATGTGACTCTGAGCAGGTCACTTAACTTCCTTGTACTCCCAGGTCACACCTGAAAACAAGCTCTGGCTTAGTGTGCCTCTCCTGGTTAACCAACCCCCCACATTCACAAGTAAAGTAACATCGAGTCACAGGTCACCTGTTAAAGTTTTAGTCATCTAGCACTGTTATAGACAGTTGTCCAACAGTGGGTAAGCTGTAGTTGGCCAGTACTGTTAAAAATATAGTTGACCCACACTGCTAAAAGGTGTAGTTGGTCCATATTGTTAAATACATAACTTGCATAGCCTGGGCAGTGGTATGAGAAAGTTCACAGTCCTCTATTACCAGCAAATATTACTACTTGTTGTACTGCTACAAAAGCAACCAAATCAGTTGGGAGGGGGGAGTGTAACTGATAGAAAACTCAGTAGCATACTTGCCAGAAAAGCCTCTGCCTTGGTGGTGGTGTGGGGGGAAGGCATGGTTTCAGCACAGTAAAAGGCTGAAGTGCAGGGACTCTGTACAAAAAGGATATCTTTAACCAAGCAGGAAACTCTAAGGAAATCACCAGCATTTTAGAGTCAGAAAATGCTTTCAGTGACAGCTTGATGGATATGCAGAATGTATGTGATGGCAAGACCGCTACCCTGATCCATGGACTTACGTAGATCCAGTAAGTCACATTCTGTTCCCTGATGTAATGCACAGTCAGAATCATCTTATCAGTTCGTGGGTGCCAAGTACCACTAGCCACATATCACTCTTCCTCTTGTCACCCAAATGTGGAACTCTGGCCCTCGCAGTGTGGAACTGAGAGATAAAATGTGGGACAAAGTGAAGTCATGGAGCTACAAGCTTGCCAAACTATGGAAGTTTGTATATATTGTATTGTAATTTTTTCTTAAATTGTGTGTTTGTCTTGTATATTCCTGTGTCACCCTTGAAAATGGGCATTTATGCCCTTGGGTTCTTACCCAGTAAACACATTTTAAATAAAAAATAAAATAAATAAATTATTGGTTTGCCGTTTCTAAAGCTCGCTGTTGATTGAGTATTGGGAGGCAGTAGAGTGAGTGAGTTTTTAAGAGCACTGAACTGCAAACCTGGAGATCTGGGATTGAATCCCACAGGCACCACTTGCAATACTGTGTAACCCTGAGCAAGTCATTTAACTTCCCTGTGCTCCCAGGATGCACCTGGAAACAAGCCTCAGCTTAGTGTGCCTTTCCTGACCAAAAATTGTAAAATAAAATCAAAATAAATATTGTAAATCAGTATGCATTTCTACTTTAAAGACTCAGTGTATGATGTGGGATAACACCTTGTTCAAGTGGGACAGATGACTTACAAGAGGTAAAATGAGGGACACCCCTCCTAATGTGGGAAAGTTTACAGGTATGCCAAAGACCAATTCAGATTAAGAGTTACCTTCTCTCCATTCCCCACATGCTTTAGTAAACCTGTCTAGCATTTTTTCTTACAAAAAAGCATTTTTTTACAGCTGAACACAGTTCACATTTCAGTGCATTCTTTTTGAGAGGTGGGCCGTACAGGTTTGGAGGGCATTCTTTTTGCATCCTGCCCAGGTAATAGGTAGTCGTGGCGCGAGGGGTTACAGTCTTCAGTGTGTCTCGTTCCTTGCTTCTACAATGGCTCTCCAGACATCGAAGACAAACTCATCTGGAAAGGCAAAATCTCCGAGGATGCAGTCCAGAGCCTGTGCAAACTCATCGGCGCTAGTCTTATCCTTTCCTGTCTCCACCACCATGGAAGCTGGAAGCAGAAGAAGACAGCCAAATTAAAAGCTTAATTCCGTATGTCTGAATTTAGTGCTGTTGAAAGTGAAAAGGCTGACACCAGCACTACAGACTGAAACCCTCTGTAAATCCACAGTTGTATGAAATTCAAAAATTTCGCTCCACGAAATATTTCTCAAAATTTGTGCATTTCACGAAATATTTTGCCGGTGCAAAATGAAAAATTCCCCTGGCAAAATGCGAACCGTTGCCACCAGCAGGCAAAATTCCACATCTGAAGGCTAGGGATGATAATCCATGTATATTTAAATATTTAAAAAAAAAGTGTTTCCCCCCTCCTCCTGTCCAGGCCAACATTAAAATACATGTTTATCCCCATGATCCCTGGTGTCTAGTGATCCCACCCCCTGGCCAATTGCCGGCTCAATATGAAGAATTCCACGCTCCCCCCTCTCTGAGATTCACACCTGTGCCGTCCCTCATCCAGAATTTTAAATAAAAATAAAGATGAATGCCCCTGGTGTCTAGTGGTCTCATCCCCCTGGCCGATTGCTGGCCTAATATGAAGAATGACCCCCCCCGAGATTCCACCCTGTCCCACCATTGTCCATTAGTACCACCAGATCCACCAACATCCATCATTTAATTAAAAAAAAAGTTCCCTGGTGTCTATTAGCACAAGCTCATTTGTGAAAGCGCTCAGTCGGGCTGCCAACCGTGGAGGCGAGTGGAGGGCTGTGCTGGTGGCCCACTGGGGTCCTGGATGGGGGGGAGTGCGGGGTGGAGGTCACTACCAGACAGGGTGGGGGGGCCACTAGACACAAGGGAATGTATTATTTATTTTTAATGAAATGACTGATGTTGGCGGCCTGGCAGCACTATTGGACAATGGGGGATGGGGTGTGAATCTCGGGGGCATTCTTCATATTGGGCCAGCGATCGGCTGAGGAGTGGGACCACTAGACACCAAGGACATTCATCTTTATTTTTATTTAAAATACTGGATAGGGGATAGCACGGGGTGAATCTCGGTGGGGGGGGGAATTCTTCATACTGGACTGGCAATCGGCCAAAGGTGTGGAACCACTATACACCAGGGGTCGTGGGGATAAACATTTATTTCAATGTTGGCCTGGACAGGAGGGGGTAAAATATCTTTCTTTTTTTTTATTTGCATGGATTGGAAATTCCGCATTTTGCACCTGCGTAATATTCAGTGAAATGTGCAAATTTCATGAAATATGTTGTGTGGAGAAAGTCCCGATTATGAAGGAATTTCGCTGGCGAAATTTAATTTTGTTGCATCAACTGTGGGAAGAAACACAGCAAGTGTTATACTAGTATAGAAACATTGACAATGACAACAGAAAAAGGCCATTGGTACATCATCTAGTCTGTTCATAAAACTCTAACAAATCTGGTCTACTGTCTACACAGGGTTCTAATCCTCATTATCCACCCCCATGCTCTCCGCCCTACCGCTACCACCCCGAGCAACCACTAAATCAGACGGATTTGAAACCGTTGATGGTTTTGATTCCCATCACATTAGCTGACAGATTATTCCCGGTTTCCACCACCCTTTCTATAAAATTGTATTTATTTTTTTTATTTTTATTTTAAGTATTTCTAAAATTCTGTGAAATTTCATTCTGCTTGAATTTAAAAATTCTACACGTCACTACTTGCATTCCTTCTCCCTTATCTCTGATGAATACACTGAAAAGGACTGGACCGATCTTTGTGTCACCCAGTGATGACCTCTCTCTTCTCATGTCCCACTCATCTGTCTGAGTCCTTTGCCGCACCAGATCATTTAGCTTCTTCAGCAACATTCTGTGAGGCACCAAGCTGAAAGCGTTGCTGAAATCAAAGTAGAGTAAATCCTCAGCTTGGCCCTTATCCACCACCTTTAATACCCAGGTGAGTGGCATGAGCTATTTGGAAGAGAAGGAGAACCCCCGGCATGCAGTAAAAATATTTAATCATAAAATATTTAAAAAAGCAACAAATTTATCAAATAACTTAATTTGTTACCCTGTTTGTACAACAATCGATATAGCTACAAGCGTTTCTGTGCAAGGCTAAAAACCACTTTTGCAGGGATTATTGAAAGCAGCGAGTACACACAGTGACAGAATGTTGAGAGTAAAGAACAGTTTGTGAGTGTTAGCCAATCAGGATGAGTGGATTAACATAGGTTCCATTATTGAGTCTACTGCATGGTTATGGCAGAATAACAGACAAGGCTGGCATTCTAATTGGCTGACAAGAAACATTTTTAGTATGATGCAGTATAAGCACGAACCTTGTTATGTGTTATGATGTACATATTGCTGCAGCACAACCTTTTTCACTGGGCAACGGGCCCGTGAAAATCAGAATAACTACTGATCTTACTTCGAGAGAGCTCTTGCAATAGGTAATTACCAATAGGACTGAAACCGGCAGGCGTCAGGACCCCATGGAAACATTTCTAGCCAGCAGTCTCTGGCGAGGGACTGCCCCCACATCAGGTGACCGACGTCAGTATAAAGCGGTGGTCCCCCACGCCTGCCTTCCAGTTATTTCCCGCTGTTAGCTCGTGCAGCACCTTGCAGTTAAGTTCACTGCTTCGTAGTCAATCATCGGTAGTTTTACCGTCTATTTTCAACTTTTTTCTTCTAATTTCGTCAGCCTTACCTCAGCTGCCATGTATGTCGTCCCTGACTCGCTCCGAGCACAAAAGCAAGTGTGATTCTTGCAGCACCCAGCTCCCTCACAAGGACGAACATTCCTAGTGCCTTTTTTGTCTAAGGCCTGATCATCCCGTCAAGAAATGCCAGCTCTGCCCGCAGTTTAACACGGCCACCCGGAAGAGGAGGCAGCAGTCCCTGGAGGTCCATGTTCTTAAACTCAAAATGACCTCCATGGAAAAGGAGCTGAAAAAACTAAAGCGGGCTTCTACTTCTCTGGAGGGCCACCACAAGAAGAAGCACCGGGACCGGAACTCCTCTTCAACGGTTGCCACGGCCTCAGCTGGGGTCACGGTGCTGCAGGTAACACATCCTCTGGGAGGTAGTTCCATGGCAGCTGTCTTGGAGGCTTCCAAGGTGGTGTCAACCCTCCCATCAGGCTCGCACTCGGGCCCCTCGGGAGCCTCCAGATCTAAGGAGGCAGCCACTCCCAATAAGGCTACCACCATGCGGCCTTCTGGTCTGAGCAGCCCCAATAAGTCAGGCGTTGGCTCCTCAACGCCCGCCCAAATAAGGCCATCAAGGCAGCCTGACCATCCAGGCAGCGCGCCAGCCTCCCAAAGCGCCCGCCAAGGCCGCCCCTCCTTCTTGGCCTTCATCCAGCACTGGGTCCGATAAGTCAGATGCCAGCTCCTACGACGTCCGCCCGGATCCCACCGATAAGTCGGACGTCAGCTTCTCTGACATCCTCTCGGTGTTAGGGCCGACACCGGACCCTTCGATCCTCTCCATCATCCCGAGCTCACCACAACACTCGTTGCATTCCAAGGCACCACCGTCTCCTTTGCTGGACCCCTGGGATGGTAACTTTTCTTCTCTGGGTGACATAGAGGAGGTGGGCCTCCCTCCCACTGGGCCGGATGACCCGACGCTGGATCCTCGGATGCCGGCGCTGTTCTATCCGATGCCCGACAACATTCCTTTGCCAGACATCGCCCTTATGTTGGGCCTGCTGCCCACCGGGCATCCTGTTCCAGATCCGCCTGCTGTGCCATTTCCGGGGCCCTCTGCTCCTGCAGACCCCCTGGTACCTGGGTATCTGACCCCATCATATCTGATGCCATCCTACCCGGGCCTGCAGTATCCAGCACCCCAGTACCCAACGCCGGCCTTCCTGATGCCGCAGTACACGGTGCCCCAGTACTTGACGCTGGGCTTCCCACCATCAGGATATGGATACATGCCATACAGATACCCTCAGTATCTGTACCCTCCTCCTCCTCCTCCTCCTCCTCCACCACCACCCCCTCAGCTGCCGGTGGACTTGAAGGAGACTCTGGCTTCCTGGTGGGCTGAGGCCAAGGCTCAGCTCACCAGGGAGGTAGAAAGCCATCTTCTGATGCTGGTCCCAGTTCCGGACCCCCTACTTCGGAGGCGAGAGACCCCTCCCCTCCGGATACCAGAGGCGATCCCTCTGGTTCCAGGGCAGAGCAGAATATGCTTCCACAAGGGCTTCCCAATGGGTCCGTTTCTCCCCCGCACCAGGAGAAGGAGTCTTCTTCTTCTTCCTCATCCTTCTCGGAGATCTCGGATGACTCCGACGGTCGTTCCGATCCGGACGATGAGCCACGCACTCCAGACAAGTCCAGGCCAGGGACTCCTCTGAAGTCTCCTCCAGAGGATCCTTCTTTTATGGAGTTGCTGTGTAAAATCCAGGCAGTTCATTAGTGGCATTCCTTGGAGCTGGATCCACAGTGTAAGAGACTCACTGTGCACCTGGATCTGCCCTAGACTGCTCCTACCCTGGTGCCACCCTGGATTGAGCCTCATGCCGACCTTGTCTAGACTATTTGGAAGCAACCGGCAGCATTAGCCCCCCCTTCCTAGGAAGTCGGACAGGCTTTATCAGGCTCCAGACGGTATTGACTCTTTAAATTCACAACCTCGAGCTGATTCAGTCGTGATTAGCGCAGTTCACAGCCAGACGGCTAACCCTAAGCACTTGAGCTCGTCACCACCCGACAAGGAATCCTGCCTTTTGGACCAGTACGGGAAGAAGATCTATGCTGGGAATAAGGGCCCTGAATTACGTTGCTCACATGGGGGATTACCAGAAGACAATCCTTAGTGAGGTGGAAACTAAATTGGACTCCCTTCCTGAGTCTCAGACGAAGCAGAAAGTGGCTGATCTAGTCCGGTCTGCACGTTCAGCCAGTCGTCTCATGCTTTGTGCCATGTACGACATAGTGGACACTGCTGGTCAGAGCTCAGCTTTCGCCGTGAGTTTGCGGCATCATGCCTGGCTCCGGGTGTCAGGCTTGGTCCCAGAGGTGCAGTCTGCTATCCAGGATGCGCCCTTCAGGGGTTCAGTGCTGTTCGGTGGCGATGTCAAGGACATTATCACTGATCTGCAGAAGGGTACTGCACTTAAGTCTGTCGACTCCTTGTATAGACCCCCTCAGGCTCAGCGTCATCCCTTTCACAGACATTCTCAGCCCAAGGCAAAATCTCAGGGAAAGTGGGCCAACAAACAGGCCCCTCTGGCTGCCAAGCCCCCCTGCCCAAAAAAGCAGTGGGAGCTTCAGCCATGATGCTGCCCCACACCTCCTGACTCCTTTCCTCTCCCACAGCCTTTGGGTTTTCCAGAGGAACCGGTAGGAGGTAGATTCTCCTTCCATCTACCGGGTTGGGAGAGGATCACTTCAGACACTTGGGTGCTCCAGCTGATTGCAAAAGGACACTCAATAGAGTTTCTTCAGAAAGCTCCTCGAAATCCCCCCAAGTCATCTTACTCCCCAGAACACCTTCTTCTGGTCCAGGAAGAAATATCCTCTCTTCTTCTGAAGGAGGCAATAGAGCCAGTCCCATCCCATCTTCGGAGGATGGGTTACTACTCCCATTTCTTCCTGGTCCTGAAGAAGTCAGGAGATGTGAGGCCGATTCTTGACCTCAGCTCCCAGAACTTGTTCGTGGAGTAGAAAAGGTTCAAGATGCTCTCTCTGCAGAGTCTCCTGCCCCTTCTTTGGCTGGGACAGTGGCTGTGCACTCTGGACATGCAGGATGCTTACCTGCATATCCCTATTCGCCCTTCCCACTGCAAATACCTACATTTTTCGTTCCAGGGGTACCACTACCAGTTCAAGACCCTCCCAGTTGGTCTTTCCTCAGCGCCCCGAGTGTTCAACAAATGCCTTTAAGTGGTAGCGACCTATCTGCATACCCAGGGAGTTCATGTTTTCCTGTACCTGGACAACTGGCTCCTGGCTGCCTCATCCAGGGAGGAGCTCCTGTGCTTTCTTTCCCTTACCCTGCAAGTTTTCACCAGCCTGGGTATTACTGTCAACCAGGCCAAGTCCCATCTGATCCCATCCCAGAGGCTTCAGTTTATCGGGGCGATCCTGGACATGACCTCCGGCATTGGCATTAGTGCCACTGGACAGGGTGGCCATAATCCAGGCTCAGGTCAGCCTGTTGTCCAACCACAGGTGGGTCAGCACCAGGTTGGTCCTTCACCTCCTCGGGCTTATGGTGGCTGCTGTTCTGACAGTCTCTCGTGCTCGGCTCCACACAAGAATCTCTCAGTGGATGCTTCAATCTCAGTGGTATCAGTTGGTGGACAACCTAGATCAACTAGTTTTGGTCTCCAATCCCATGGCTTGGGGCTTGCAATGGTGGATGGTTTAGGAGATCCTTTGCTGGGTAGTTCCCTTCTGCCTTGCTCCCCCCTCCCAGATGCTGACTACAGACACCTCAGTCGAGGGTTGGGGAGCCCATTTGGGGTCTCACAGGACCCAGGGCTCCTGGTCTAGGCTCGAGAAAACACTCCACATCAATGTGCTTGAGCTTCGGGCCATGCTGTATGCTCTTCAGTCTCTGCATCTGTATCTGCTGCCCGGGCATCTGGCTGTCCAGACGGACAACATGTGTGTGGTCTGGCACATCAACAAACAGGGAAGAACTCGTTTCTACCCTCTCTGCAGGGAGGCGATGCGAGTTTGGGATTGGGCAGTGCAGCATAACCTTCACCTCACGGCAATTCACATCCCAGGGGTTGAGAACACATTGACAGACCACCTCGGTCATCTGCTCACATTCACGAGTGGGAACTGGATCAGAGGGTAGCAGACGATATCTTCCTACATTGGCGAACACCACAAGTAGACCTGTTCGCATCTCCGCACAACGCAAAACTTCCCGACTTCTGCTTGCTCTCTCCAGGGTGTGGCATTTCTTGGAGAGACACTCTGTCTCTAGACTGGAAGGGCAAATTCATCTATGCCTTCCCCCCGATCCCCTTGATTCTGAGGGTCTTACAGAAACTCAGCTCAGAAGGAGCTCACATGATCCTAATCGCTCCTTTCTGGCCCAAGCAAGTTTGGTTCTCTCTCTTCTGCAACAGTATTCAGAGGAACTTCTGCTTCCTCTTCCTCTGTCGTATCTTTTGCTGACCCAGGATCAGGGGACACTGGTCCATCCAGGCCTCAAGTCCCTTCAGTTGCACGCATGGCTACTGCAGACGTAGCTCAAGCCCTATTCAGGGTTTCTCTGCTGATGGCTGAGATTCTGGTGGAGGCCAGAAAGCCCTCCACTAGATTGCCTATGCCACGGAATGGAAATGGTTCTCTATTTGGGCCACTTCCAAAGATTGTGAGCCATTTTCTTGCTCTGTTGGGCGGCTTTTGGATTACTTGCGACACCTCTTTGATCTGTCATTCCTCTCTGAAGGTTCACATGGCGGCCATCTCAGCTTTCCATGTTCCTTTTGGGGACAGGACTTTTGCGCAGCTGGAAGTCTCCAAGATTTTTCTTAGAGGGGTCCTCTACTTGAGACCCCCAATTTGGGTTCCTGCCCCTCCTTGGGATTTGAGTTTTATCCTTGAGAAGCTTACTCTGCCTCCTTTCAAGCTGGCAGCCTCAGCAGACCTAAAGCTCCTTTCATGGAAGACTCTCTTCCTTGTGGCCATTACTTCTGCTCAAAGGATTTCTGAGCTCCAGGCCCTCCTGTGCAAAATCCCATATTTGATTTTTCACAAGGAACGTGTGGCTCTGTGTACCAACCCTAAGTTTCTCCCAAAGATGGTAGCAGAATCTATGCTGAATCAATCCATGGAGCTGCCTGCTTTCTTTATGCAGCACTCCAAGGGGAATTCCTCTTGCATACTTTGGATGTTCACTGAATTCTGAGATACTACACCGACAGAGCGAAGGATCTCAGAAAGACTGATCAACTGTTTGTCTCTTTTGCTCATAAAAGAGAAGGCAATGCTGTTTCTAAGCAATGCCTATCTAAATGGTTGGCTCATTGTATCACTTTCTGTTACGACAAGTACAACAAGACCCAGCCGGGTCAAGTCAGAAGCCACTCCACCAGAGGGGTTGCTGCCTTTGCTGCTTGTTTCAAGAATGTGTCCAGCGGCGAACATCTGTGCAGCCCGCAACTTGGACTTCTCCATATCTTTACAAAACATTACAGTTTGGACATTCCCTCTTGCTGTAGAAGCAGGCTTGGTTGGCTGTTCTGCAAGGTCTCCTTTCAAAGACCTCCAGCCTGAGGGTCTACTTTGGGTAGTTTCCTCCTCCTGTTGCTTCTTCTTGTTCCAGACTGCTTGGGACTCAGTCCTATTGGTAATTACCTGCAAGGAAGCCCTCTCAGTAGATAGTACAGTTAATGTAAGAACTTACCGTAACAGTAGATCTTCGAGAGAGGCTCTTGCAGTAGGTAATGCTTTCCCGCCCTCCATCCCCTAGGCTTTTTCAGCTCCTTTTCCAGGGAAGGAAACATCTGCTTCTCTCTCATCTCCCCTTTTTGTCCTTTCATGGGAAAGAACTGGAAGGTGGGCGTGGGGGACCGCCCCTTTATACTGACGTCACCTGACGTCGGTCACCTGACGTGGGGCGGTCCCCTGCCAGAGACTGCTGGCTAGACATTTTTCCATGGGGTTCTGATGCCTGCTGGCTTCAGTCCTATTGGTAATTACCTACTGCAAAAGCCTCTCTCAAAGATCTACTGTTATGGTAAGTTCTTACGTAACTGTACTTTTACTGTAAACTCCTTATAGAGTTCCATAGGGAATAAAAGTCTTCAATTGCTGAAGTGCTGGCAAACATTCAACACCTACTTTGAGTTGTTTTTTTATTTATTCTATTTATTTCAATCTAGGATTACAATACCTTTGAGCCGAGGCTCTTTTACAAAGGTTCCACATCAGCGTGCAACAGTCATCATTTTTAGTTACAAACATATAGTCATTGACTTACAGACATGTAATAACCAGTACAAAGACTTGAGCTATGAGCAAGACAAGGGAAGGAGGAGGGTGGGGGGGTGAGGGTAGGAGATCGAGGTGGGAAGGAGGTGTAGGGGTAAGGAGAGTCGGGAAGTGGTTGGGGTGGGGGCAGGAGTGGAGAGTATGGGGTGGAGGTGGGCGAGGGTGGGAGACAGTGCAGCCAGGGGGCCTTGTCGAGGGAATATGACAAGTAAAGTGCTAGGGGTGCAAAGAAAGCTTGTAAGTGCTGGGTGCTGGGTCATGTGCAGCTGGAATGGTGGAAGTGTTAAGATGGGCAATCACAGGATACAAGCAGTGAGAGTTGCAGCTTGGACTTGAAGAGGCCGAGTGTTGGAGTGGTTGCTATGTTGCTGCCAAGAGAGTTGAGCCAGTTGGATGCCCGATAGGTGAATGATCATCGTCCTTGAGTTGTGTGACATAGTGAGATATGTAGTAGATGGGAATTGGATCTCCTTGTAATGACATTCCTATGTCTAGGCTTAAGGAGGGCACAGACACCTGGTGGGGCAAGCCCCATTATAATTTTCTTGGTCGTGATGCAGGTTTGGTATTTTATGTGTTTGTCCAGTTGAAGCCATCCAGATTGGGAATAAAGGTCACATGTGTGGGTACAGCGATGTGAGCCAGTGATTAGACGATAGGCCTTATCCAGGGAGGTCATGATACATTTGAGAGCAGTGGCAGTTGCAGACCCATATATGATAAGACCATAGTCTATGATGCTGACGATGGAGCTTTGGAAGGCCACTGACAGTGCTTCTGGGGTTAGGTGTTTCCTGTGCCGGAATAATATGCCTAACCTCGCATTGGCAGACTTTGCAACATTGCTGATATGGACAGCGTATGAGAGGTGGTGATCAAGGGTGATGCTGAGGTACTTGAACGATTGTGTTTGCTCTAGGATGGCTCCTTGTTCAGTTGCAATGGCGAGGTGCAGTTGTTTGTTTTTGTTGTGGGGGCTGCAGAAGACCATAGACTTGTTTTTTTTTTGATTGAGAAGCAGTTTATGATTTAGGAACCAGGATTCAATGGAGAAGAAGACCCGCTGAAGTTTATTTTGTAATTAGATTGGATCAGGGTCTGAAGTGAGGATCACAGCATCGTCGACGTAGAGAATTATGTGTTCTGGGCAGCTGTCCGGTAGTGAGTTTAAGAATAGACTGAAGAGGAGGGGTCCCAGAATGGAGCCCTGGGGGACTCCCGAGCGAACCGATCTAGGGTCCGACAGTGCATCAGCGATTCTTACTGTTTGGGACCATTCTTCAAGGTAGCTCTTAAACCAGCCAATGGAGTCGGTTGACAGTCCAGTGTTCTGAAGCTGGACAAGCAGGAAGTGGTGATTGACGGTGTCGAAGGCTTTAGTTAAGTCAATGTAGATTGAGCCTAGTAGTTCACCGGAGTTAAGTGCATTGTGGATTGCGCCAGTGAATTCAAGTAGGGCTGTGGAGGTGCTGTGACCTTTGTGGAACCCGTATTGTTGCTTGCACAGGATGTTGTACGTATCCAGGTATTCTGTGGGCTGGTCCGAGACAATGTGTTCTATTGCCTTGGAGAGTGGGGGTAGTAGGGAGATAGGTCTGTAGTTATTGTGGGCAGTTTTAGCACCACTTTTATGGATTGGGGTGACAGTGGCAGATTTCCATCTGTCTGGGAACTGGCTAAGGCTGAGGTAGAGGTTGAAAATTCTGGTCAGAGGACTAAGCACTTCATCAAGTGTGAGAGACAGGATTTTGAGATCGAGGGAGTCATTACTGAATCTTGATTTACCAAGGGCTTTGGTAACATATTTGCGTACTTGGTGAGCCTTGACTGCTTTGAAGTAGAAGCAAGGGGAGCTGGTGGGAGTAGTGTTCATTGCGGACAGAGGGGCTTCACCATGTTTGAAGTAGTGCTGGGGTAGGACAGCGCTGAGGTCGGTAAAAGCTTTGTTAAAGGTATCTGCAATGGTTTTTGGGTTGAGGGTTGTGGTTCCATTGATGTTGAGTATTGATGGGGGGGGGTTTGGGTGGATTCCCGGTGAGTTCCTTTATGTTCTTCCAGAATTCCCGACCATTGCCCCAGGAGTTTGTGAGGGCATGCTTATAGTAGGCGGACTTTGTTTGCCAGATGGTTTTGGTGCAGTCATTGCGGGCATGTTTGTAGTTTTGGATGTCGTTTTGCCTTCCAGAGTTTCTGGCCAGCTCCCATAGGTGGTCTCTTGTTTTTAGCATCCTGAGGAGGTCACCTGTGAGCCAAGGGTTACTGAGTGATTTGACTTTGCATTTCTTAATAGGAGCATATGTGTCACAGGCCACAGTGAAGATGTTTATGAAGTGGTCAAGGGCAGTGTTTACGTTGGTTCAATTGAAGATAGGGGACCAGTCTTGATGGAGAAGGTGGGATTTGAGCCAAGGAAGGTGACCATGGGGTAGAACCCTGCTGGTGATAGTTTTTGGTGGTTGTTTGATGAATTTATTTGGCCAGGTGCAGCTAACAGGGGAATAGTCGCTGAGAGAGTCAGGGAGGACAACAGTATTAGATATTCGTGATGGGTGACTGGTAAGGATCCAGTCCAAGATTGTGCTGGTGCGTGTGCTGGTGTTCTCCTGTGGAGACAAACTGCTGCAATGAATGGAAGTGTTAGTATATTAGAGGAGGGTAAGCCAAAAGTGGGGTCCTGAGTGGGTTTCCTACCTAGACGCAGCAGTTCCGTCATTACACTGGATGCTATTGATTTTAATTGTGTAGATGGAGAGAGATTAGAAAACTTACAACTGGCAAAGAATGTTAGCTTAGTTAGCCTCAGGAAATTGATGACATAGACTTGAAATGCTATGTAGACAGTCGGCCCATCGGCACAGTGGTTGGATTTCCTCTTGCGATGCCGGCAACCTGGGTTTGGGAATGGACTCGGGTGTTGGAGGGCTGTCCGTGGGCAGGAGGATTGAGCATCCTACTGACTGCTCTCCTCCTCTGGGGGAGGGTGGGGAAGCTCTTGCTCTGTGGTTGGCCCCTAGCAGAGGCTAGGGACCAGTGCAGGTGAGGCTTAGCAGTTCTGGGAGGTGTGCAATGACTTGGGCACGTGCACCAGTATGTCATTGCATGCCACATCTCCCACCTAATGGGACAAAAATGGAGTTACTGTAATCCAGCAGCCCTGGCCCCACAAAGTCAAGCCCAGAGATCCACAAACCACTGGACTAGACAATGCAGCACCATTTGAAGGGGCACTTGTGGGTGCCCCACCCAGAGGCCCTGCCTGGGGGGGCAATCTGAGGTTAACACCAGTGGGGAGTGATGATGGTCCCTGGGGGGGGTGCGGAGAGGTGAACAGGAGGAAGGTGAGTCCCCCCCCCAAAAAAAATAATGAGAAAAAAATAAAGAAATGCTATGTAGAAACCTTGTTTATTAATTAATTAATTGTTACTTAATTAGTCAATAGTATTGACAGATGTCAGAAGGTAGTGGACAATGGAAATTCTCAGGGGTTAGAGCAGTCATTAGTGGGGTCCCACAGGGTATGATGCTCGGTCTGGTGCTGTTTATTTCTTAATGATATAATGGACAGAGTGAAGGGTAATATATGCCTGTTTGCAGATGACACCAAACTGTGGGAGGGTGGACACAGATGGGGGAATACATGATCCCAGGAAAGATCTAGTCAGGCTTGAGAGGTGGTTGGGTGTTTGGCAACTTGCGTTCAATGCCAGAAAGTGCAAAGGCATGCACTTGGGGACTATGAACCCAAAGAATGAATGTTGTCTGGGTAGTGTGCAGGTTATCAAGTCAGAAAAGGAGAAAGATTTGGGGGCAATCATCACAAGTGACCTGAAAAACTCCATGCATTGCAAGAAGGCAGCAGCCAAGACAAACAGAATGTTGGGCTGCATAGCCAGAGGAATAACTAGCAGGAAAGTGGAGATCATTCTGCCATTGTGCAGATCCCTGGTGCATCCACACATGGAGTACTGTGTGCAGTAGTGGTGCCCATAGCTAAGAAAAGGCATCAGTCTTTTAGAAGTGATCCAGAGGAGGACAGCTAAAGTAATTCAGGGTCGGCAGGCTAGGACATACTAAGAGAGACTTAAAAACCTCAACATGTACTCCCTGGAGGACAGGAGGGAAAGGGGAGACATAACTGAAACCTTTAAATACCTCAGTGGTCTAAACAAGATGAAATCTGAGGGGCTCTGCAGCCTTAGCAGTAACAAAACCATTAGAGAACACCGTGTAAAGTTGGTGGGAGGATGATGCAAGAGGGAAATGAGGAGGCACTTGGCTAAGTGGAATGAGTTGCCAGATAAGATGGTATCCCTTAAGACAGTGGGCAGCTTTAAGGGGGATGGGACAAAGTAATGAGGTGGGCTGTAATTAAAAGCGGAAATATGGGGATGAGGGCTCCTATTGGGGAACGGGAAACTCCTAACAGAAAGTGGGGCAGACCCTTCAGTAATCACTGAGAGATCCATATTACTAGCAGACAAGACAGACCTTTTGGCCTTTTTCTGCTGCCATTGTTCGTATGTTCATATTGGACTCACTTTTCAGATCTGTACTTAGAGAGGCAGCATCGACCTTACAGGAACTCCAAACTGGGGTCAGATCAAAGGATGCAAGGATGGATGTGCATGGTTTTAAAACTGAATTAGTAAAAACTGATTGGAGTCAAATTGAACAATTTCAAAATCCTGATCGGGCAGCAGAATGGTTAACATAAAAGCTCACAGCAGCATAGGAGGCATTAACTCCAGTTACAACAGAGAGTTAAAGGGATCTAGTCTCCCTGGTTAAATAAAGAACTGAGGCACCAAATGACAATAAGGGATAGGATAAGGCAGAAATATATGAAAACAAGGGATCCCAATCATTTGAATGAATGTAGACAAAAACAAAATAAAGTAAAGGAAGAGATTAAACAAGCAAACCCATTGTACTTTCGTCAACAACAGTTAAAAAGTCTGAAAAATCCAGAAACATTTTGGTCATCTTTTCATGATATTTGTAGCCCCAAAGAGAGAGCTGACATTAATTGTTGGATTAAAATGACAAGATAATAGTAGGGGAAAGTATATTGCTGATTATGTAAATGAGTACCTTGTAAGTCAGGTAGCGAAGGATGAGGAGGGGAACAGTATAGATCAGTATTGTGAAATGCTAAAGCTGAAACAGTTAAGAAATGCAGACAATAATAGAGAGTTTAAATTTGGTTCCATACTTGAACAAGAAGTCTTGAAAATGCTGCAGCTGCTGGATGATAACAAGGGCAGTGGACCAGACTTATGCATCCAAGAATCTTGCGGTTTTCGGCTGAGAAAATTGTGAAACCATTGACCTATTTGTTTAATCTGTCTATAAATACAGGGATTGTTCCTTCCATCTGGAAGGAATCTCTAGTTGTCCCATCATTTAAATCAGGGAAGAAAACAAATGTGTCAAAGTACAGGTCAATCTCACGACTGACAATTTGGGGCAAACTTTTGGAAAGATATGTATTCGGACAAGTGGTTTCATATTTGGATGGGAAGGGAATTTTGTTAGAACAACAACATGGTTTCAGAAGGGGCTTCAGCATGACGACTACTCTGGTTGGGTTGTCAAGCGCTGTTCTTGACTCTTGGGATAAAGCCTTATTGTCGGGAGCGGTGTTCGTTGACCTAACCAGAGCATTTGATTTGGTAAATCATAAATTGTTACTCCAGAGAACATACAACTTTATGGGGTATATGAAGTAGGTTTGAGGTGGTTTGACAGCTATTTGTGCTCCCATATACAGAGGGTCAGGATAGGGGATGTCCTATCAGACCCAAACCAAGTAAAGGCAGGAGTACCCCAGGGCTCGGTACAGGGGCCATTATAATTTTCTATTTTTGTAAATCATATGCCCAAAGGGTTCTGTAAATCGAAATGTGTATTATATGCAGATGACACAGTCTTTCTCACCTCGGGTCCCTCCGTTAGTGAGATACAAGAAGACTACTTAAAGTTAGAAAATTGATTATCCCTGAACAAACTGAAAATGAAGGAGACAAAAACAAAAGTCATGTTGTCTGTGACAGCCCAGAGGCTGACCTGAGGTGGGGAAGACCTCTGTATCAAAAGTAGTAAGGGATGCAGATTTCTCAAGATGAATCCTTTAAATACCTGGGTATTTCTTTGGACCCCGTCTTATGCTTCATGGGACACTTAGACATCATTTGTAAAAAATACATCAAAAATTGGGTTTTTTGTATAGAAATATAAATGCCCTGACTGATGAGGCTGGGCTGTTTATAGCCGGGCAAATTCTGTTACCGATATTGGATTGTGGTGCACCCCTTTTCTTTAACCAGGGGGGTTCTTTTATGTCCAAATATCAATTGATACTAAATAACATTTGTCGTTTGGGGTTAAGGGTTCCAGCTAGAACACATCATTGCTTTTTATATGAGAGAATAAATATTCTCTCCCCAGAGCGTAGAACAGAACACAATGCTGCTACATTTGCATTTATTATTTTTCATAATGCATCTCCTGGTTGTCTCTATGAGAATTTTTTAAAACAAAATGGTTCCCATTTGACAAGGAAAAGTGTAGAATCATTATTTCACCCAATTTCAGAGAAATTGACAATGGCCAAACGTTCATTTTCCTGGTATTGTCCTGTTTTAGTAAATAGATTGTCATCTATAACTCAAAAAGTCAATAGTATAAAACATTTTAAATCAATGTTGGTCTCTTACTATGGTAATCTGACTCATTGCTTATGCAATAACAATGGAACTGTGAAAATGTGAATTTAACTTATACTTGTTGAATGTTGTATTAGTATTATGTTAAGTGTAACATGTGACGTATTTATGTTTTTTATGTAAGACATGACTCAAAAAGGGCTGTGCCCAGTCATTTTCCTGGTTAAAAATTAAAACAAAGAAACAGATCTGCCCCTGGCCCATCATCATCTAAATATAATCATTATCATCCAAATGTTTAAATCCCTAGCTGAGAGAAACCATGTCTTGCACTTAGCAAGTAACAAGGAAACATTACCGCCAATAGTACTGTACCAAGCCACATAGGTGCCTCTGTTCCTTGACGTACTAGCTGTCACTCAAAGAAGGAGTGAATGCTTCCTAGCTATCAGAACACAGTTTTGGGGAATCTGTAGTCCCAGGCATATTCCACTAACACTGTGCAGCAAAGCTTGCAGTCATACTGCTGGGGCTAAAACATTTGTTTTCTAACCCCGATGCTGCCAGAAGGTATGTCTGAGACTAATAGTGGCGCTGGACAGGAAGCAATGCAAAACTGCAACATACTGCAGCAGAGCATGCAAGGAAATTTCAATGGCAGTTTATCCCTTTTGTCATGCAGTAACTCGAGGCAATGCATTGCATCCTAGCTGACACAACTGTACAACTCCCGCTAGAACTGGACTCCGACCACCACCCTGATTCAATCTACAAAGCAGCGTATATTTCAGCGGCAACCACTAAGCTTCAGTAAGGTCTCTTGCAGTACACAGAGAAAGGAGATTCTATGCTGTAAACAGAGCTCCGTCCCTGTCCTGGATGGATAAATATATTGTATCAATCGGTTTCTCCTTTCACTGTCTCAATATATTGAGTGAGCTTCCTTGGCAAAATTACCTAATTTGCTATACTGATTTGTAACGGGTAGATTAATAGCATTGGAAAACAGGCTGTCTAAATCCTCTTTATGTTGGTATTTAAGACGGTATGCCATCAACTGCACACCCTCGCATTCATCACTGTGAGCTCTATTCCTTCCTGGCCTGGCCTTCCCTCAAGCATTGCTGTCACTTTTACTCTACCTTTTGATCTTTAAGTAGTGGTCAGATGACCTCCCTGAATATTTTTCCTTCTCTAGGGACACCTGTGCCACACTTAGCCTATCTCCTCAGACACTCCAGCCTCCAGCTCCTTCCTCACCTCTAGCTAGCGCAGGTCCCTTGGGGAAAGGACTTCTTCATGGAGACCCCCCCACCCTATGGAACTTGCCTCCTCCAATCCTGTTCCTCATACTGGCAACTGAAGAGACACTGCAAGAGAGCAGCTCTCTGCTTTCTTTGTCTGCTTCTCTTCTGCTCCCTTGGCTAGCCACCAGACACCAGCTGGCTTCCCCCTTACCTTTGGCCCTGGCTTCCAGGTTTAACTGTTAATGTTATGTTCCCTTTATTGGGCTGTCCTGTTGGTCCTCCCCTTGCTTTGCATGACCTAACCACTTTGGTGCAATCTATATAACTACTCTGCTTCATTTTGCTCATCTCTGCTTGACAACATATGTTATTCTAAGCAACAAAGACCCTCTACACATACACTGTGAAGCAAGGATTATCTGGGAAGGGCATTGTCAGTAAAGCCAGGCTTCAAAGAAATACAAATGTACACATACCCCAATAATGCAAAGCACCATGGGAAGTATATGCAAATCACCATGAACAAATGTATACTGGTTCTGCTTTAAAGGGACACTGTCAACCCCCTTAATCCTCAAAGTGTCCCTAGTTTAAACAAACTCTGGTCAGAGCAGACACAGCTGCATAAAGCTGCTAAAGCAGTTTCAGGAGGTGAGTCTGAGGAGAACGGCAGTTCCTGGAAGACAGAGTTCATGGCATAAAATAGTGCCGTGCACCAGTAAAGAAGTTCTAGGAGGTGAGTCTGAGGACAGCGGCAGCTCCTGGAAGACAGAGCTCATGGTACAAAATAGCGCCATGTCTAAGATGGCGACTGTACTTGTGCACCTGTGCAGTATTTCACACATGCACAGTGATGCACAGTGGCCATCCTGAGCATGGTGGCAGTTGCCGCACTGTGCTGTGCACGCATGCACACAACAGAGTGCAGAAGTAAGACAGAAAAATAGTGTGCCGGGTGGGAATCAACTGCTCTGCAAAGAGGCGCTCCATCCATGGAGAACAGGGGAGGAACAGATACCACATACCACCAATGAGGTAAGCTGTGTGGACAACACACCACAGCACTGCAGGAGAACATGGGGATCATTTCTGATCATGGTTCCCTGTCTCCTACAGTGATTCCAAATACCTGCAGGATTCCGTCCATGCAGCAGCCGTAAAACACATTTTATGATTGCTCACATTTAGTATAGACTATTGTTGTAGCTGGCAGTTTGATTATGATTCCCTTTTCCCTTTAAAAAGTGAAAAACAAACTGCAAACCATATTGGTGTTACCACACCAAAACACGTTTGTTTACATTCCTTGACTAACTCCCACTGCATTTTTCCTGAACTTGGGAACATTCTCAACACACTCTAGCCACTCATAATACACTAGGAGGAGAGGCGCCTATTGCTCTATGAGTGGCTGCACCGTTTTGGTGTGTTCCTAATGTTCAGCAAGTATGCAACAAGAGTAGACCAAGGAGTTTAAACAAAAGAACTACATCATCGGCATGGCATTTCAGTTCTACTAAGAAAGAAAGGAAGCAGATAAAACAACCAGCAACATCAGTGAACTTTAGAGAAGGAAAGCAATCGTAAAATGTACTTTTCAACTGGAAATAATATAATGGAAAAAAGGCTGACAATGTCCATTTAAGTAGGAGTGTATTGTGGGGGGGGGGGAATAGGGATGGGAAAGGGAGGGAAGTTTCTATTTATGTTCAGCTTCAAACAATTAGTAGTCTGGATTTCTATTGTTCAAATCTGTTTAGCATTATAAAGGCAAATTCTGGCAAGGGGCCACCGGATGGCCCAGCCAAAAGTGCTTCCATGCTGGTGAGCCGGCTTTGAGACTAAGCCTGGGGAGCCGGATCAGGGTGGTCCTGAGCAAGGGAGTGCTGCTCAGTGCAGCATAAGCCAGCCCAGGGAGGGAGGTGCCTGACACCCAGCGCTGCAGCAGCCACTAATGGTTGGCTGGGGTGCAAGCATCTCCGCAAAGGGTGGCACATGCCCAAAGTGCGCTCCAGCATTCGAGGCCAGCAGTCAGCTACATCAGTGCCACAGAGTGGTGCCAAGCACCTAGGGAATAAGAATGGGTGTAAATAAAGAAATATACATGAGAGCAGCAGCCTGCTAGAATGGCGGCATCATCACTCTCAGGTCATGCCCCACGTGGATCCCAGTCAGCTGTGATGACTTGGGGAGTGCAGATGAAACCGGGAAGTTGCTGAGGATATACCTGAGAAAGAGGCATAGATAGTGGACCAGGGAGCCAAACAGCTATAAGAAAAAATAAATAAACCAATGAAAGAAAAATCCTGGAAGCTGATTGGTTAGTCTGGGTCTTTATTCATGGGTAAATCCTGCAAACCGTAACAGATAAAGATCCACCTGATCTACTCCTAAAAATATTCACGTTGTGTGAACCTAATGTGTTTTTTTTTTTACTTTTTTATACATGGGTAGCAGCCAGGAACAGAAAGAACAGCTACCTAAACGGCATACGCCCAATGTAGCAGAATGGCAGTACAATAGTGACTGTAGCTGCAGTTCCATAGGGATGAAACCCAGAGTGGCTACAGTCCATCCCATGAGTGCACAAAGCCCCTGCAGCATGGAAGCGAGACCTGGGTCTGGGCAGCAGGAAAGGCGAAACCCTGCTAGACGGGGCTTGGGAAGGCTCGTACAGCTGGCAGCAAGAAGCATGGCAGACAGGACCCAAAATAGGGCCACACACAACACAACAGCAATGACCACTGCCCCCTTAGCCCAACAGACCACCACAGCAGAGCTCCCCCCATCAGCAGGCCCATGGGAGCCCCCACCATGACCAGACAACGTTCCACACCCACACTGCACTGCTGCAGAGGCCCCTGACATGAGCCGCATGCCCCTCCAGTCCAACAGTCACACGCCCGTGGCAGCACCAACGCCCAAGAGCAGCCTTGGGGGGATGTTGTTGGCAAGATCACCAAGATGCAGCGGTGATGACCGCTGTGACATGGGGGGGATGATTCTGGACATTTGATACCAATAGGGGGCAGGGTGGGAAGGGGCACCGTGCACACTGCCCACGCCCACATGGCCATCCATTGTGTGCCAGTTCCCCCCCCCACCGTGTGCTGCGGGACACAGCCCTGACATGGCATGCCTACTCCACACATGGGCAGTTCTGTGCCATTGGCATCTGCCTCTGATGTCCCGTACCTCCGCCTGTGCTGTCCATGTCAGCACCCCCCACAGAGACAGAGACACAGACACAGAGGTGACCCGTATGTGCAGCATATAATGCCCCTCACCATCCGCCAGTTGCCCACTGCATGGTGCCATGTGCTGCTCACCCTGTCCCCTCACCCACCATGAGGCACTTTTGTTTCGGCACACAGGTGCACAGGCTCTGTTTCTGTTGCCACGGCGGTTTGCCCATTGTATGTCATCCCATAACGTAGGTGCACAGTGTGATGTGTCCTTGCAGCCTCTGCCTCCTGCCTGCGCTCTCTCCGCTGCTCACCATAGTTCCCCCATCACTCTTTCTGAATTCTGTTTCCTGCGTTCGCCCATTGGTGACTCGCTTAAACAGTGGCGCCCTTTTCACATAAAACTTACACATGTTCTTCACTTTATAATTGCAATAACGCGCTTTAGGGAGTCTGTAGTAGATGGATTTACCCACTTCCCATAAGGTTAAAGTCAAAACACAGTCTCAACATAAACACCCTGAACCTCAACAAACTTTGACCTTCACTGTCAACATATGGGGAAAAAATGAGGCTCAAAGTATGATGAATTTTGTAACTATTACTGAATGTTTATACATGGCATACATTTTTGAAATGTTTTGATTAATCAAACAGGATTACAAGAGCATGCACTCAGATTTTTCAACTGTGCAATTAGGATCTTTGTTTTTTTTTTAATTGTTTTTTGTCTCTGCAATGGGTTAATAATCACAAGAACCCTCTGCAAGGTGTTCATTAAAAGAAGCTAGATCTGACTTTTCCTTATTGAAGGCACTCATCTTTACCTCGAGCCTCACAACACACCCAGAGTGTGCGGTAAGATTGATCTTAATGCTCACCTTGCCATGGGTTTTTGCTTAAATAGACTGCCTCCGTGTGACTTGGTTTTGACCATTCAGTAAGCAGAATTTGCCAGTAAACTAATGACGCATTCCAAAACAGGCCTCTTATGGTCATGTGAGGGCCAGGGTCATGCTCCTGTGTCTAGGGGTATATGACGGCACCTTGCCCAGGAGGGTACCCACCTTATGCCATGAACACCAGTTTTGCACCAACACCAACTACATTTCCAGCCCAGGTTGAGGCGATGGGGATCAGGGGACCCTTAAACCCATACCCTGGGGCAACATTAACAGGAGACCTCACACAAATTAGATTGTCCATACACAAGCTGGGCTCAAGCATGGAAGTTTTATTGTTTTAAGCTGCCAGATGGTACACAGCTCTTTGGGCATTCCCTAGCTACATGTCTTTATGATGATACTTGCAGACACTATGCTACAGCAACCCAAGGGCCATACCCTATATAACTGCACTTTCACAACTCCTGGGGCTCTACACAGCTCTCCCACTTCTAGTGTGGCATACATTACTACTGCTGCTTCTAAATACTGATCTGACGGTACTCAGCGCACTTGTGGGGCCTACTGCCCCCCCGTATGACTATATTTGTGGGAAACTAGAGCACGTGTATGGAAAAGCCTGAAAAAAAGCACTCAGAAAAGTTGATCAAGTATATTACAGGCTTGCAAGGTTTGCTAACATAAGCAAATTCAGTGAACACCACTGTAAAGTTTATGATGATTTATAAAATGGGCATCCAGAATAAAGAAATCTCATTGGTCAAAATATATCATGTGACTGTGTATAAAATCTGTTTCATGCACAGTCATCCTGGTCCTAAACCACATCACACAATGAGTAAATCAGTCCTCCTACAACCAGAACTATTTTCCATCAGCCCCCCCCCCCCCACAACCTGACTTGATCTTCCATCACAAACATGGCTGCTACCTTTACACTGTAAAAAAAACTTCAGCTGGGCCCTAAAAATAAAACCACCTTAAATAAAAAATAAAACAAAGTAATTAAATGTTATTTCCATGATCATCACACTTTCCTTACACACATAAACAAATTAGAAACGTTAAGTATTGTTTATAGTTTTCACTACAACTGTTACTTTGCTGACAATGAAAAATCTCCCTTCCATCTTTGCCTGCTCATCAGGGAAATCTCATCTGCTTGCCCTGAGAGTGAGATAATCGAGTCTCTGGCTGTAACAGAGGCCTTCGTTGTGTGTGTCTACAGTATGTTAGGTGAGAAACATTCTGCCAGTGGAACTGAGCAGAATGTTGAATCCATGTATTCCATGGGAAACATTACATGATAAACATTCCTTATAAAATGGCAGGGTAAAATCGTGTAATCTGATTAGCTCTTATTTATGTGTAAAATATGGTTTACACATGGTTAAAAAAAGGACTGCTCAGCAGTGAATAGTCTGGAACCCAGATCAATGGGCATTTGGAAAACAGGCATTTCAGTTAGCCCTCTACTGTCAGAACTGATCTTCCACCACAAACATGGCCGCTTTCTTTACACTGTAAAAAACTTCAGCTAGGTCCTAAAAATAAAACTACCTTAAATAAAAAATAAAACAAATGAATTAAATGTTGTTTCCCTGATTATCACACTCTCCTTACATACATAAACAAATTAGAAATAATAAGTATTGTTTATAGTTTTCAATACAACTGTTTCTTTGCTGACAGTCAAAAATCCCCCTTCTATCTTTAACTGCTCATTGGGGAACTCTCTTCTTCTTGCCCCGACAGTGAGATAACTGAGTCTCTGGTTGTAACAAAGGCCTTTGCTGTCTCTGTGTACAGTGTGTTGGGAGAGAAACATTCTGCCAGTGGAACTGAGCAGAATTTTGAATCCATGTATTCCATGGTAAACATTCCATGATAAACATTCCACATCATGAATGTAGGGAACAACAAAGAAAAAAACAGGAAGAAGAAAGTGGATAATAATAATACAATGGCATCATCAATGACATCACTTGCAGTGGGCGGAAGGACTATTTTATCACAAATGCACACAAGTAAATCTATTTTTTCTACATATAAACATGCTTCTCCCAATAGTCAAAGGTGAAAAAAGGAGGTAATTTTATAAGCACAATAAGGCACTCAGGGGTGTGTGTAATCCATATTTTACAGCACAGCCAACAGCTGAAGTCACTCGGCCTTTGGCCTCATGCCTTACTACACCCCTGGCCGTGCTGTAAAATATGGTTTACACACACCCCTTTGTGCCTTATTGCTTACATATCTTGAATCTTGATGCCAGTAAAGGACAAACTTTGTCCAGCAGTAATACAATGACATCATCTATGACATCATTTGCAGTGGACGGAAGGGCTATTTTGTCATAAATGCACACAACTAAATCTATTGTTTCTACATATAAACATGCTTTTCCCAACTGTAAAAAGTTAAAACAGGAGCCCATTTTAAAAGAACAATAAGACACTCCAAGGGTGTATGTGAAATATATTTTACTGCACTTCCAGGGGCGAAAAGGCACTCGGCTACACCCCTGGGCGTGCAGTAAAATATGTTTCTCACACACACCCTGCTGTGTCTTATTGCTTACCTAAAATGGATCAGTTCTGAATTAAAGAGGGATATCCAATGGTCCACCAGGTGTGACAAATTGCTAAATGCAAACGATACCCATCCCCTAAAACATTTGTTAATCATCGGTATAGAAGAGAATAAATATGATTTGAGGGAAAGCTCTGTAATTATGTTATGGCCCAGAACCCATAATAGGATTGGAGACATAACCCTATCGACCACTGTAGCACGTACATGGAATGCCATGCCAAAAGAGATACAAGCAAAAAATGCAGTCCTTGAGTTCCAGTCAGCAATGAGAAACAATTATAAATCCTGATGTAACTGTTATACTTAATCTTAGCCAATTTTGGATGTTTACAGTATCTTGGGTATGCACTGGAGATACTTGTGTGTGCACTTATGAACTGCATTGTTGAGGTTTATATTTTGTATGGGGCATTCTTGCTGAAAACAGGAACTGTCCCTAAAGTTTATTCCTGGATAAAAATAAAATGTTATCAAATCAAATCAAATTTGTTTCCCGGTCTTCTCTGTGAATTAAAGGGGCAATGTTACCTTTAGCAAATAAGTACTTTGTCTCTTTCAATCTTATGAATCGCTAACCTCCCTTGCTGGGTCCCTGGAGTCCTGATGCTCCCATGACCATTTGTGCAGTGGCATTCTCCACAGGTAGGGCAAGTACTCACCGGGAGGGGGTAAGCTGTGTCGGCACATGTCTCAGTGTGCCAGAAGGACAACAAATATGAAAAGCTATTCAGCGTATTAGGTCACTACTAAGTGCATAAAGCATGATTGATCTGGCTGTACGTGCCTCCCTTTGACACTACACTGATAGCCCTAGTGGTCCCCAAAACAGATTCCCATATCTAGCCCCATTCCCAGGGGACTTACTGACCCCAACCCTTGCTAGGGTCCCCTCCTAAATGACTTCTGTTTATTTGGCTACCTACCAAGAGTTTCAGTACAAACTTTCTAGGACTTTTTCTTATTTTTTTTTTTATTATTTATTTATTCCCTCCATGGTGGGTGGGGGGGGTGCCTGTGGTTCCCCCTACTCTGACCAGCCCCACGGCACCATACCCCTCACAGTGCTCATGCTCGACCTCCCTCCTCTGTTCCTCTCATGAGCCACTTTATGGCGGGTACTTACCCCACCACCGCAGAAGGCCCAGGGTCAGGATCTGGGGGGAGCAGCCTGAATGTGAGTTGTGTGGTGCCATCGGGACCATTCTTCATATGCACCAGAGGATTTTTCCCTTGCTCCCCCATGGTATGGGTGTGCAATGACATCAAAGATGCTGTCACATTGGACATCTGCCCGCGCTGACCCAGTGTTTCGGCCGTTCAGTGCCCCAGCCCCTAGCCATAGCCAGGAGCCAGTAGCACAGCAGTTCATCCCTCCCACACACCCCAGAGGAGAGCAGTCTATGGGATGTTCAATCCACTTCTCCCCGGCCAACCCTCCGGTTCCCGAGGTCACTCTCAACTGCAGGCTGCTGGTGCCACAAGTGGTAGGTCTACTGCTGTGTCAGCGGGCCAGCTGCCTAGAACTTTTTCACACATAAAGAGCATTTCATTTTAGCAAGGTGAACTTACAGTTGCTGTCAACACTAATGGATCCTGTTTTCTTTCTATTGCTGAGTGTGAACCTGCAAAAGGTCTGGCTACCTCCTTGACGGGTGGCCCACCACTCTCCCAAATGCCTTTTGGGGCTGATGGTCTCTGCTGTTCTCAAGGTGACTTCCTGGAGCCTCCATCCCTCCTGATGGTCTTCTCCTCTGGAGACCAGGCATGACAGGACCAGTGCCACCAGATCCCTGGGACTCTGCCATCATCCCTGAGACTGCAGGCCCACAGTTCACTTGCAGCCATAGAGACTGAATTGCTCTGCTCTCACTTTCCCAGGCCAACTCCCAATGCCCTGATGGCTTCCCCTTATACAGGTCTTCGGTGGAAGGGAAGAACCACGCATATTCATGCTCTAGTTTCCCACATCCTGTCTTTGGGCAATTACCCTTTCAGAGGTCAGCTCTCAGGGTCTGGCTTAACCCTTTGAGTACTCTCTGGTAAGCTTCAAGCCAGCTGAGCAGAGAGGCTGGTTACAGTTACTATAAAAGCAGTCTCAGATTTTCCACCAGTCAGAGTGGAGAACCACTGTACCTCTTATTGAATGCACAGAGACTGCCTCCCGCACCATGCTCAGCCTTCTCATTCCTACTGTTTCTGGCTGTCAAACTGCTCCTCACTGCTCACTGCCTGCTCTGCCTCTCACCTGCTTCTCACTAGCATCAGATGGTTTCAGAAATATTTAAGAACATAAAAAAATGTCCCTCAAATGTTTTTTGTCCAGATATGAACTTAGCAAGGTAGCCAGCCCGGTGGTGCTGAGGGTTGAGGTGCTGGACGCCACACCCCATGCTACGCCGATGACCCGGGTTTGGGAAGAGCCCTGGTCGTCGGGGGTTGGCAGGGAAGAGGGAGGATTGAGCATCCGTAGACTGCTCTCCTCTCTCTGGGAAGGGATCCAGGTATTGCCCAGTGCAACAGCGTCCCCCAATGGAAGTCGGAGGGACGTGCACATGTCTGGGCACCAAGTAGAGGGGCAGAGTTGCGGCGCACATCTTGAGGTGCCATTGCACGGCCGAACTCCAGGGGGGCAGGATGAGGGACGTAAAATGGGAAAAAAAAAACTCTGGAGGATAGACGATGGCACCTCCTCCTGCACCATACTCCCAACGCTGGGCACCTCACTCTCCCTGTGGCTGACACTCTGACTGGCATTCTATACTGCAGATAGCACACCCTGGGAGGATAGGGTGGCTCTTCCCTGTGGGGGTTCAGATCCGGGGTATAGCTGGTTGGCATGAGGAGAGTAGCTGAGGCTGTCACAGTGGGAGGTAGAGAGCAGGTTAGGTGGCTGCCGGAGAGAGTTCCTCCAGTAGGGGTGCGAAAAACAGAGTTAAAAAAAAAATATATATGAACTTAGCAGAGAACTCAATTTTATCAGCTGCTGCCCACTGCCATGATGGCGTTCAGAGTGATGTGCAGACTGTACCACTTCTCAGCATGACTAGATGGGGGACAAACACAATAAACACATAGAATTGTCTTTGAAACAGTTACACTGACATTTTTATCTTGAAGTAAAATCCTCAATGGCCTTATAATACATTAATATGTATACTTGCATGTTTCCTACAGCATAAGAACATTGTCTCATGCAGTTTGGGATGGCAGAACCTCTCAGCTTCACGCTCCTCTTTCCCAATCAGAATGAGATAACATTCTTAAGCTGTAAGAAACACAGGCAGGTATGCAGATATATATCAGAGTGCCTTCCTCGAGTTCTTTGGGTGAGAGGACTGTGAAGCGATGCTGAGCAGTTCTGGCACACAAAGGACTTGAAAAGAAACTTATAACAATAAGAGGTGTCAGAACTGTACATATAAACACATTATAAATGGCTGCCAAAATAGCTTAGAGGTTAGAGCTGTGAACAACCTTGGTACATTCTGGAGACATGGGTTTGATCCCCCACAACCTCCACTTGTATACTGCGTGACTCTGAGCAAGGGGGGGATATGATAAAGACCTTCAAATATCTCAAGGGCATAAATAAAGTACAGGAGGGTAACATCCTTCAGAAAAAGAGATGTTCTCGAACAAAGGGGCGTGACATGAGGGAGGATGGGAGAAGTGGGGAGGGAGGGCAGGGGCATTAGCTCAAGCTGTGGACCCTGCAATATGAGCAGAATTGATAGACCAAATGGCCTTCTACTGTTGGCTTCTTTGTATGTTTGTATGGAAGGGGGTAGCCTAAGCGATAACATGAGGAAGTATTTCTTCAAGGAAAGGGTGGTGGATGCATGGAACAGCCTCCCAGCAGAGGTGGTGGGGACTAACTCGATAGGGGAATCCAAAAATGCATGGGCTAGGTATAGGGGAACCCTAGCGAAAGGAGAGAGAACAAAGTCGGAGATCAAGTAGGGTCTATGGTTTTTGCAACAGGTAGGGAAAATGGGCAGACTGGGTGGGCCAAGCATTACTTATCTGCCATCAATTTCTATGTTTCTATGTTTCTAACTCACTCAACATCCCTGTGCTCCCAGAATGCACCTGGAAACAAGAACTGGCTCAATGTATCTTTCCCAGCCCAAAAACTGTAAAATAAACAGTGTCAAAGACTTCTGTTTTAAAAAATTAGAACTTGAATTTAAACTCAAAATGCTTTACCTTATAGAAAATAAGACAAGCCCCTGTATGGGATTTGGACTATGCCAACTGAACAGAACTTTAGAATTCTAGGACTGTTTGCAATGAGAGACCCTCTTACAGTTATGAGAGTGTCTGGAATGTTTAGAAATAAATAATCCTTACAAGCATGGAACAAAGAACTTTCCACCTCTATTACTTAATCCTATCTGGTCAAAATATGCCCTACCAGCTATAAAAATAATGAAAAAACAATGGCCCGATACTGGCAAGGATTTACCTGGAAGTGTGGGCTACATTTTTTCTACACTCCCACAGCACTCACTCATTTTCTTACCCCTACAATATGACCTCTACTGCAGGAATTGTGGTTGCACTATGGCGGATCAATCACGTTTTCTGATCATGTCCAGTGCTGTCTTCCTTTTGGGATCAGATTGCCAAACAACTTCATGAGTTATCTTTTGATGTAAATTTGGTGGGCTTGATTCTCAAAAGGGAATGAATGCCGAAAACCCCGGGTGCGCTGAACACACGGTAAAAGGGGCTTCTGGTATTCCCTGGCCAGTATTTGGGACTCTCGATCCTGTGCACCACACGCCCCAAGCTGAACCAGCTTTTGCTGGTGGGGACCTTTTTACGGGGTTTGCGCCAGCTATTTATTGCAAGCCCCTATAAAAAGGGTGCAGTGTAACAAATGTGTGCGACCTACGAGAATTGGGTGTATGGTACGGCACTGTGTTCGGGACAGTGCAGGGTTTGATGCAGGGCTTTGAGAAGCAAGACTGGAGTCTCCAACAATGATTCTTGTTTCGGTGCCCCTCTCAGATGCAGGATCAATGCTGATTCCATGCTGTTTTTATGTATATTGACAACTAAAATGGCTATTACTAGGTTATGGAGACAGCCACAGCTACCACCAGTGGTGCCTTGGTGCAAAATAGCATATGATACTTACCTTATGGAACCAATTATGACCACTCTATGAAACTGTATTCCTTGTTTTGAGCTGCGGTGGAGGGGCTGGGTTCATTATATGATGATGGAAGACGACTCATTCGTACCATGAGTGTAAGATGCGATCACAATACAGAGTTAATTAAAGAATTATAATAGTGGAAGAGTAGTTAAGGAGAGTAAAATGTAAAGTTAACTGAAAAACTGGGGTTATTAGTAGTAAATCAGTCAAGAATTTAATATTTATTTATTTATTTATTTTAATCTAGGATTACATAATACCTTTGAGCCGAGGCTCTTTTACAAAGGTTCCATGTCAGAAGAACGGACAATACAGTTTATGAAATTACAGAGTAAGATAGTCATAATGCCTAGTGGTTATAGCAACTTGATTTCAAGTACAAGTAACACGACATATTACAATATCAATGGGAGGTGTATTACAACATAAGTGACGGGAAGGGAGAGAGTGGGGTGGAATAGAGTATTGCAGCCTAGAGGGCTTTGTCAGGACAGAGTATTTGAGTATAAGGTTGAGCAAGGGAAAGAGTAGGGGATAGAGAAGCGTAAAGAGCAGGGTTAGCATGGACAGTGGTGGGTATGGGAGCTGCTGAAATGATGGTGCTCAGCTAATGCAGTCACAGGTGCTGGATAAGGGCTGGAACGTCCAGGATAAGCTTACCTATGAATGTAGAGCATCATTATTGTACCTATACTGACTCAATAAAATTACAAATAAGAAAAGAAATAAACAGTCCTGAATGGCTAATAATGATGTCATGATTGTTATGAAATGTCAAGGATAAATCCAGAAACCTCATTGCATTACAACCATCACATGACCATGCATTCAAATTCTAACAGCGCACGGTCAGAAACCAGAGCTCATTACAAAGGTTAGCAAATCTCATTAGCTACAATGAGTAATTTTATCAGTGCAATAAGCCCCGGAGTGCATTAAAGGAGTAATGATGCACTTCCAATGGGTGTAAGGACACCTGACTCCTTCGCCCATACTCTTACTATTCCCCTTGGGTGTGCATCATTAATTCTTTAATGCACATCCCATTGTGGCTTATTGCTTGCATGCTGTAATTAAAACGCAATCTTGTGCATGCAGATGGGCCCAAGACCTATCTGAATGAGCTTCTCATGGCCTTTCAGATGTTGAGTGCTACAGCACCATTCCCCTTTAAGTGCAGTAGTAATCAGGGCCAGCCTATAGGTGCAGTGGTAATGCTGCTGCTCATGACACTGGCGAACCAGGTTTAGAAGCGAGCCTGAGTCATTGGGGACAGCCGTGGGGAGGAGGACTGAGCATCCTAGAGGACTTTATCCTCCGCCATGCTGCCGCCACCTGGGTGACATTGCAGGCTGCAGCCACAATGTAAGGGAGGGCACCTCCTGGCCGGAATGTGAGCATAGCTGTGTGCTCGCATCCTCTCAGCCCATGCTCACAAGGCACTCATGAGGCACTCTAGGAAGGGGAAAAAACGGCACCCCAGGAAAACCTCTGATCGGCTGCAGTAGAATGAAGCTGTGTTCCCCAGGGGGCCCTGCACCACCCACTGGACTGCCCAACACAGCATTCAAGCTAAACTCCTCCAGGGCCTGGGGAATCCAGGGGACTCTGTCACAGGGGGTAAACTGTGGGGTGCTGAAGTGGTGGGTTGTAAGCACTGGGGATGGTGGGTGACAGGGATTCGAGGAGGCAAGATGAGGAAGGATGGCGGACCAGAGATGGGAAGAATAAAATACGGTAAATAAATTTTTTTCTGAAAAAGTGTAGTAGCAGTCAAAGTCCTTCAAACTTTAAAGAACAGCTGATGCCTCTGGAAAAACTTTAAAAACACATAATATTTAAACACAACATAACTTGTATATTATATATCTTCTATAGAGTTCTTCTCCCCTTATTTATTACAGAGGAACTTTGCCAAAAAAATAGGATGTCTTTCTTAGAGTTCATCTGCCCCTATAGCTCAGTCCCTACTTGATATCATAATCTTCTGTTGTGATGTTGCAGCCAGTTGCCATGGGATTACCTGTGATGTCACAGAGTACTGAGACATCAACTGGGGAATAAGCAACAGGAACAGATTGCCACAGGGGAACTGCACTGTAGTTACATGTTTGTTGCATCCAACTACATTGCAATTGCAATGCAGTTACAGTGTAGTTACACTGTAACTACGGGGTGGTTACATAGATACATAGACAGTGTCGGCAGATAAGGGCCTATGGCCCACCTAGTCTGCCCATTTGAGCTTGTATGTTCAGTTTGTTTTCCTAGAAGTCTATTTCCCCTTACCCCTGACCTCTAGAATTCCTTTATGTCTATCCCATGCATTCTTAAATCCCGTGATTGTTTCAGCTCCCACCACTTCCTCTGGCAGGGTGTTCCACTTGTCCACCACCTCGTTCTGTGAAGAAATTCTTTCTCATGTTTCCTCTGAATCGTCCTCCTCCAACTTCATCCCATGCCCTCTAGTCCTGAAACATCTTTTTCGCTTAAAATAGTGTTTTCCTGCACCCTGTTCCTCCCTGTAAGATACTTGTATGTCTCTATCTATCCCTCTCTCCTCCTCTCTCCTCAGGGAGTACATGTTCAGTTCCTTCAACCTGTCTTCATAGGACTTGTGATGCAACCCATGCACAATCTTTGTTGCCCTCCTCTGAACCTTCTCTACCCTGTCTATGTCCTTACATAGGTATGGTCTCCAGAACTGCACACTGTACTCCAGGTGGGGCCTCACTAGTGTCTTGTATAGCAGAATTATGACCTCCCTTTTCCTGCTGGTGATGCCCCTGCCTATACATCCCAGCATCCTATTTGCTTTACCTGATGCCTTGTCACACTGTTTCCCTACCTTGAGGTCATCAGAGATGACAACCCCAAGATCCCTTTCCTGCTTGGTGCATGCTATATCCTCACCCTCAACTGATATATTGTGCCAGGGTTTTTGTGCCCCATATGCATTATCTTGCACTTCTTTGCATTGAATTTCAACTGCCAAACCCTTGACCATTCTTCAAGTTTCTGCAGGTCCTTCTCATTCTGTCTACACCTCTGTGTGTCTACTCTGTTACAGAGCTTTGTGTCATCAGCGAACAGTGAAATTCTGCCTTCTAGATCCTGTGCAATGTCACTGATGAAGATGTTGAATAGGACCGTCCCAGCACTGATCCCTGTGGTACCCCACTGGTCACTCTTCCCTCTGTGGAGTGACAGCCATTTACCACCACCCTCTGTGTCCTGCCACCCAGCCAGTTACCTACCCACCACACTACTGTCCTGCCCACACCCATATTCCCCAGTTTGTGTAATAGTCTTCTATGGGCACAGTGTCAAGGCCTTGCTGAAGTCCAGATAGGCCATGTCCACTGCCTCCCTGATCCACCTCCCTAGTCACCCAGTCAAAATTCAATGAGGTTGGTCTGACATGACCTCCCCTGATGAAACCATGCTGCCTTGGGTCCTGTAGTCCATTGACAACCAGATGTTCCACCAATCTCCTTCAGTAGTGCTTCCATGATCTTTCCCACTACCGAGGTGAGGCTGACTGGTCTGTAGTTCCCTGCTTCCTCTTTGTTCCCACTTTTGTATAAGGGACTACATCTGCTGTCCTCCAGTCTTTGGTACCTCCTGTTTCCAGTGATTGGCTGAACAGGATAGCCAGAGGTTCAGCCACCACTCTCTTAGTTCTTTAAGGACCCTGGGTGCACCCCATCTGGCCCCATTGCTTTATCAGCTCTTATTACTTCCAGTTCCTTCAGGACCCTTTCTCGTTAAAAGGACTGTCATTCTGCACCATTCTCACCTTGTATCCCTTCAGACCCATTACCCCCTCTTCCTTAGTAAAGACCGAGCAGAAATACCTGTTCAATATGTCAGCTTTACTGTTGTCATCCTCCACGCGGTTCCATCCTCCCCTTCAGTCTCACTATCCTCCTTTGTCCTTCTTTTCACTTATGTACCTGTAAAGGTTTTGTCCCCTTTAACCACTGATTTTGCAATGTGTTCTTCTGTCTGAGCTTTGGCTTCCTTACTGACTTCCCTGCCTCCCTTTGTTTCTCCTGGTACTTCTCCCTATCCCTTCTGCCTGTGTCTTTTGTATTGCCTGAATGCAATCTTTTGGCTTTCACTTTCTTTGCTACCTCTTTGGAAACCATAATGGTCTCCTCTTTCTTTTCCTCTTGCTAACCTGCTTAATGCATAATTCTGTTGTTCTTATAATCCCCATTTTAAATACTGCCCACTGTTCCTCAATCCTGATTCCTGTCCCATTCCCTTAATGCCTCTTTTCAAGCATCTCCCCATTTTCCCAAAGTCTGCCCCCTAAAATCCAGGATCGTGTTTTTGTGTGGTTTGGTTCTGCTCTTTCTGTGATTTCAAACCACAATGACTGGTGGTCACTGTTACCCAGGTGCTCTCCCACTGTTACCCCATCACTGTCCCTGTTTGTGAGCACAAGGGTCCAGTATTGCCTTCTGCTGAGTTGGTTCCATACCAGTTGCTTGAGGAAGGCACCCTGAAGGAGTCCAGGATAAATCTGCTCCTAGTTGATGCTGCTGCTGGGATGCTCCAGTCCACGTCTGGTATATTGAAGTCTCCAACCAGTACTACCTCACCTTGTCTGCCATCCTTTGGATGGCTAGCATCAACTCCCTATCTGTTTCTTCCTCCTGGGCTGGTGGTCTATAGACCACACCTGTGCGATGGCTGGCCCCTTTTTCCTTTCAGCTTAACCCACAGTATCTCTCCCCATTTTGTTCCTCCTGGATCTGTGTGGCCCTTATGTCATTTTTCACATACAGTGCCACTCCTCCTCCCTTCCTGCCTGCTCTGTCTCTTCTGAATATGTTGTAGCCAGGTATGGCCATCTCCCAGTCATGGTTATCATTCCACCAGGTTTCAGTGATGGCCACAATGTCCAGGTCTGACTGTACCATGACAGCCTCCAGATCTTCCATCTTGTTGCTAAGGTTCCTGGCATTTGCACACATGGCTTTCCATGATTTGACCTCCTAGACTGCTTCACTGTTCTACTCCAGCCCCTTCCTTGGTTGTCATTTATCCCTGGTTCTCCTTGCTGTCTGCCCTTCTGCTGAATTTTGCCCTTTCTGCTTATCCACCTTTGGACACTAATCTCCATCTTTTGCACACTGCTTTGCAGAGATAGCCACTCCTCTGGTTCACTGGTTCCATTACTAGCTGTGGGTGAGCAAGTAGGTACCGTCCTTGCTGGCCTGCCATCCCCTTTGCTAGTTTAAATGCTTGTCAATGTAGCATTTAAACTTATCATTGAGTGCTTGATTCCTCCAGGATGGATGCAGGCTGTCAGGCTTGAATAAACCTCCATCCCTCCAGATGGGTCCCCAGTCACCAATGAATCCAAACCTTCCTCACAGCACCAGTTCTTCAACCATGAGTTAAAGTTCCTGGTGCATGCACTCCCTATGCTCTCCTTGCCTCTCACAGGTAGTACTTCTGAGAAAGTGACAGAAGTAGCTACTTGCTTGAGACCCCTCCCCGGTTTCCTAAACTCTTCCTGAACTTCCTTTGGCTCCCCATTTGCCAAGTCATTAGTACCTAGGTGGATAATGACATCCAGCTCACCCTCCTGTCTTGCCTTCCCAGTGATCCCCAGTATCTTCCTTCCATCCCTCCATGCCGTGGCACCTGGTAGGCACCTCACCTCCCTGTCCTCCCCCTCCTGTGTTCCTAGCTGGATCCCTCTTATGATGGAGTCCCCCACCAGGATTCGCTTCCTGGTTGAGCAACACAAAGTGTAACTGATGAACTCTCTATGAATGAAGATCCTGTTTTTATTCAAATGACCTTAGTTATAAATAATAGGCAGAAAAAACACAAACCTAGTGTAGAATATAGGCTGAAATGTGTCTAAATGTTGTAGAAACCCAGAGACATGGAAAGGATCAGCAGAAAAGAATGGGTAGACCCATCCACTCTACCCTATTTTCCCAGCCTAACACTACACCCTGGACCCCACTTGTCTACAAGTGTCCCCACCTCCTCCCTTATCACTGCTTATTATACCCATATGCCTATCCCACACATTTGAAGCTCCCCCACTGTCTTTGCCCCTACCACCTCTTCTGACTGGCTGTTCCAGGTGTCTGTCACCCTTTCTCTGAAGAAGTAGTTCCTCACATCCCTGTTAAACTCACACCACCATAAGTTTCATAGCATGCCCCTTGTGCTGATGGTCCTCCTCCTCCTCCTCCTCTGAAATAGGCTCCCTCCCTGCACTTTGTTCACCCCCATGAGATGATCATAGATCTCAATCATGTCCCTTCTCTCTCTCTCTCTCTCTCCTCTCTTACACGGAGTACATGCCAAGCTCCCTCAGTCTCTCTCATATAGCTTCTCATGCAAACCACTTTAATAGCCCTCCTCTGGATCACCTCCACCCTGTCGATATTCTTGCGGAGATGCGGCCTCCAGAACTGGACACAATGTTCCAGGTTAGGTCTTATCAGTGAGCGATACAGAGGCAACACCACATACCTTCTCCTGCTAGAAATCCCTCTCCCTATGCATCCCAGCGTCCAGCTCACCTTGCCTACAGCCCTGTCTCATTGCCGTGCTACCTTGAAATCATCAGATATGATTACCCCAAGGTCCCGCTCTTGCTTAGTAACCGTAAGTACCTTCCAAATGCTATGCTTTTAAAAGATCCCCCACAGGTGTCAGCAGCTCTTGAAGAAGAAGAAGAATCAGCATTTATATAGCACTTTTTATACATCCAAAGCGCTTTACAAGCAATGCTAGAGTGGTAGTGAAGTGACAATGTGTGGTGGCAGCCATATCGCACATCATCATCCACACACAGCCTGGATAATTGCATGAACCAGTTTATGGGAAAGGGGATGTTGGCCAGGACACCAGGAATGTTCCCTACTCTTTGCGAAGAGTGCCCTGGGTTCTTTTACTTCCACCTGGACACCCACCAGGACAACACCAAGATGGGCAGAAGGGACTTCTACCAACTGAGCCACGCTGACATGATAGAAAGAGCTAGTGCACTGCCTAAAACTAATATTAGTTTTTAAAAGCAGTCAACCATTACCTTTTATATCTGAGGTACTTTTTCTTTTCTCTTTGGTTAATTAGAAAATTGTTTATGTGATGTTAGTAGGTGTGCTGCGTGGAACAGCACTCTGCCTGTTAGTTGACATATCTACTGTAGCTCTGTCCCCCCACTACATCATCAGTGTTGTTATCCTACTGACTGTGACATCACTGCTGCTTAGGAACAGCCACTTATTAGCTGCCAGGTCAATCACTTGTGATGTCACTGTCAGTGAAGTCACAGTGCTGATAATGTAGTGGGGGGGACTAGAGATAGAAATGTCAGCTGCCAGTCTGAGAGCTGTTCCACACATCCAACACAATATTATCACATAGAAGACTTTCTAATGATCAGAAAGAAAAAGGAAAATATTTCAGAAATAAAAAGTTACAACTAAGTGCTTATTACAATTTGTAACATTTTCCCGTCCGTCTGTTTTGGTTCTACTAGCTCTCTTTAAGTTCATACAGGAATAAAGTGAGGGGACAGCAATGCATTGTTAGCCTACAGTCTTTTTCCTTTTTCCACCTCCCGTGCTCACTGGTCCCCCACTCCTTCGGGCTCCACAGGCTCCCTCCAGCCCCACTGTCCTTACCCAGCCCTCCTCTGGTCCCCAAATGGCAGCCGATCCCCGGGATATCCTGCCAGATCCTTCGCTGGTGGGTCCCCCTCCTCCAAGGGGGAAAGCACCGGGGAGAGGGGATGACCCCAGCACACTCACTACTAGGGCCCGGGGATGCTGCTGAGGAGCAGGAGGCCCTGGGAAGGCCTGGAGGCACTTAGGGAATGGAGAGCCGTCATCTGGCGGCCAGCGAGCAATTTTCCCTTTTTTTGTTGGGGGCAGCGTAATGACGTCACGGCATACGCCGACATCCGCTCCTCCCCCAGTTAGCATTGGGGCCGTGCATCCTGTGATACTCCCAGCCTCTGCTAGGAGCCAGCAGGCACCGAACCAGTCCCCCTACCCTCCCCCCAGAAAAGGAGAGCTGCCCATGGGATGCTCAATCCTTCTCCCCGGCTGGCCCAGCGACCCGTACTCATTCCCCGGAATCCTGGGTCACAGGTTACAAGCGGAAGTCCAACTGCGCTGTAATGTCACAGCCTACAGTCTAACAAAACACACAAGAGGAAACATGGAGAAGCTGGCAGGGGGAGGTTTTATAAAGGCTGTCTGGAGATAATTTCTTTTACGGAGAGTGTAGTGAACCAGTGGAACAAATTGCCCAGCAAGGTGGTCAGTACAAAAATCGGTGGTCTGGGTTCAAGCATAGCTGGGACAGACAAGAGAGCTTAGTGGGGAAGGGGCAACAGGAAGGAGGTGACAAAGGAAAGGGAGAAGATGCAGATGAGTGACAATCAGATCAGACAGGGATAAGGGCCAAGTGGACAGACCAACAGAGCTTCTGCCATCAACTTCTATGCTTCTATGTTTACCCCTTATTTACAGAACCTTGGCACAAAGTTCGGCTGAGCAATGCCAGCCTTTGGAACCAATTTAGAAAGGCACTGCTTGGCAGCTACATACTTCACTCCAAGGGGACATTCTAGAGCCGAAGAAAAGATTTCAGTTCCAGTTTCAGCTAATCTGTCATTTTCAGTCAAGGCATTCAGTACTGTGAACCTTGAACAATTCAAAATGGTCCATAATATATATCATGAAATGGGTAGAAAGAATGCTGGTTCCTAACTGGGCAAGAGGTACTTTCAGCTGGGCCATTATCCCAGCACAATAGCCATGCTGAAAGTAGCTCAACAATAACGTGTTGAAAAACTACATCCAGTTTACTAAAAAGGATCCATTTCATAACCGCAATGAGGCACTCCAAGGAGTGCATTATGGTCGGCTAATGGCCCTTCTTGGGTGGTGGAAGCACTCAGTTTTGCCTCATGCCTCAACTCACCTGAGGTGGGCCATTATCCTACCATAATGCACTCCCTGTCATGCCTTATTGTTTAATTATACTCCATATCAGAGATTTAAAATGAGGCTAGTGCCTCTCCTCGTTGTGACAAATGCAAGTTTGGTATTGGCACACTGTTACGCATGTTTTGGGAGTGCCCACCCGTTAAAGATCCATGGAGAGATGTAAGAAAATGTTTATTTAATCATTTGAGCATTCAGATAATACCTATGAGCATATGTGCTCATTCACAAAGGTTCCCCGTCCAAGGCACAATGAATGAAGCAACAAGAGCTGAGGCAATTCAAATGGGGAGTATGTACAGGAAATAATGGTCAAGCAGCCACTGGGGGAGGTGACCATTGCAGAGTGTGGTTCCATTTGGATATGGGTAGGGAAAGCATCCTGACTAAGACCAAAATCTTGGATTTCAGGAGGGCGGACTTCAGGAAAATAGGTAAGTTTCTAAAGAGCTATCTGGTGGGCGTCAGAGCAGATATAGGGGTGGACCTAAAGTGGTCCATCATTAAGGAAGGAATACTGGTTGCCACAGATGAGTGTGTTAGGCTCAGGGGGGAGAACACAAGGGCCAAAGAGCCCAGCTGGTTCAGTTCTGGGGTTGCCAAGGCAGTAAGGGAAAATAAGTTGGCCTATAGAAAATTCAGGAAGACCAAGAGAGAGGTGGAAAGGGAAAATTACCTAAGGTTGGCTAGTGAGGCAAGTAAGGAAGTCTGACGAGCAAACGCACAGAAGGAGCTTCAAATAGCTGAATGAATTAAGAAGGGGGAGAAGGCTTTCTTTCACTATATAATTGAGAAAAGGGACAAGAATGAAGGGATTGTTAGGCTTAAAAAAGGTGTGGAGTGGGTAGAGGATAATGGAGGAAAAGCAGAGATACTAAATGAATACTTCTGTTCTGTCTTCACCAGGGAGAAGGACGGACCAGTGCCTTCAGGAGGGAAAAGAGGAGCAGGGGGGAAGGGAACACAGACATAGTGATAGAGGAGGATAGAGTCAGGGAGGGTCTGCTGGCATTGAAAGTGGGCAAATCACCAGGCCCGGACAGAGTACATCCAAGGGTACTAAAGGAACTGGCTGAGGAACTGGCAGGGCCACTAGCAGACCTATTTAATAGTTCTCTAGAATCAGGCATGGTACCACATGATTGGAGAACAGCACATGTAGTGTCCCTTCACAAAAGTGGTCCCAAGGATGATTCAGGGAATTACAGACCAGTTAGTCTGACCTCCATTGTGGGCAAGCTGATGGAGACCATACTAAAGGAAAGGTTGGTGGAATATCTAAAGGAACATGGTCTCCAGGATGAGAGGCAGCATGGGTTCATGAAGGGAGGAGATCATGTCAAACAAATCTGATTGACTTCTTTGACTGTGTCACTAAGACAGTAGACAGGTGCCAATTGGTAGACATCCTCTATCTTGATTTCAGCAAGGCCTTTGACTCTGTGCCCCACAAAAGGTTGATCAGGAAGTTGGTGGATCTTGGAGTTGGGAAAAAGATGGTCAGATGGGTGGAAAACTGGCTGAGGAACAGAACCCAGAGGGTGGTGGTGGGGGAGAGTTATCTGGCACCAGAGAGGTAACCAGTGGGGTCCCACAGGGCTCAGTGCTGGGGCCGGTGTTGTTCAATGTCTTCAATGGCACAGGGGATGGCATTAAAGGCAAAATGTGCCTATTCACAGATGACACCAAGCTCTGTGGGAGAGTGGACACAGCTGAAGGGATAAGAGACCTACAGGACGATCTGGAAAAGCTGGGGAGGTGGGACAGGATCTGGTAGCTTGGCTTCAATGCCAAGAAATGCAAAGTTATGCATATTGGAGCCAAGAATCCCAGGACAGAGTATTACCTGGGTGGAGTCTGAATATCTGCATCAGAGGAAAAGAAGGACCTGGGAGTGATGATCACTAGTGACCTGAAGCACTCCACGCAGTGCAAGAAAGCAGCAGCAAAGGCAAACAAGATGCTGGGATGCATAGCTAGGGTTCAATAGTAGTAGAGAGGAGGTTATACTGCCCTTGTACAGGTCACTGCTAAGGCCGCATCTAGAGTATGGAGTTCAGTACTGGTGCCCAAACCTCAAAAAAGACATTAATCTGCTGGAGAAGGTACAGAGGAGGACTACAAAGATGATAGCCAGTCAGCAGGGCAAGACATACGAGGAGAGGTTGAGGGCACTGAACATGTACTCCCTGGAAGACAGGAGAGAGAGAGAGAGAGAGAGAGAGAGAGGGGACATGATTGGGAAATTCAAGTACTTGAAAGGGATAAATAAGGTTGATAAGGAGAGTCTCTTTAAGCTGAATGGCAACCATATCACAAGGAGGCACGGTCTTAAGCTGGAAGGTGGAAAGTTTAGGAGGGAGGTCAGGAAGCACTTCTTCACAGATAAGGTGGTGGACACTTGGAATGCGCTGTTGGAAGAGGTCATCTCATTGAAGACAGTGGGAAGCTTTATGAGAGCCTGGGATAGGCATGGGGGAAGGTAAGAATCATGGGTAGGGAGGATGGGAGGAGTGGGGAGGGAGGGCAGGGACATTAACTCAAGCTGTGGACCCTGCAATACGAGCAGATTTGATAGATGAAATGACCTTCTTCTGCTGACTTCTTCATATGTTCGTATGAATACAATCAAGACATTCAGACAAAATAAGAATTCAGAAGAAGGCAATACAATCATGGTATAATCTTAGGCAGCACATAAGAAGCATTGTCAATATAACACTGTGTAGTAGTAGTAGTAGTACCAAACTGTCAGGCCATGGCTAGGCTGGCTAGGGTGCAAGTAACAGAAGGAGAGTAGAAAGCAGGTGGAGTGGGGGGGGATAAGCAGGAGGAGTGGGAGGGGATCATTTGTGACAGTCAGGGACGGGTCTAGGTGTGAGAGCCACTCTTAGCTTTTTCTTAAATGGTGATAATTTGGTGGGACTGAGTATGGAGTCAAGCAACTCATTTAGCTAGTGTGAGGCCCTGGCGGCGAAGGCATGCATGGCTAGGCTAGTTCTATGGTATGGGACAGAGAAAGCATTTCTAGCCATGCTCCTAGTAGTATAGTGGTTGTCAACAGGAATGAGCAGGTTTCGGAATGGCGGGGGAGTAAGGCCCAGAAGTGCTTTTTTCCCCAGTAGGCATGTTTGATAACAACTGATTGTACAGAACATGCTCATTGAGAGCTCTGTTGGCAGCCAGCCATGGTGGAGAGCAGAGAGCTGTGCTGGTTGCCAGTTTGGGGATGGGATGGAGGGGAATGGGGTGGCGGGGCACTGCCTGCTGAGGTGGGGGTTGGGGTCCACTAGACCAACAGAGAATGATATATTTATATTATATCGGCGGATCAGGGATAAGGAGGAGGGTTCGCTTGACCATCAGGGATGTGATTACCTTTAATACGAAGGGGATGGGGCTGGGTGGGGTCCGCTAGACCACCAGGGACATGATTACTTTCAATACAGTGGGGATCGGGACTGGGGAGGACCACTAGCCTGAGAGATGTCCTGGGTGGCTGCAGCTGCCCCGCAGCTTGCGACAACCCATTCAAATGCACCACCTGTTTGGTGCATGGCCACAGTTGCCGCAAGTTGCAGGACTTTGATGCCGGGACCCTACCCAATAGGGAATTGGACACAGGGTCCCTGGCACACAAGCAGTCGACGCAAGCTGTCACTGGTGTGGCTTGCGCCAAGTTTTGAGAATCGAGACCCTTATTCTTAAACACTGGTTAGATGACAAAGCTCCCTCTCTTCAGGAATGGAAGCGTAATTTGTTAGAAATTCTTAGAACAGAAAAACTGGCTCTACATTTGAATGAACAGGGTCATAAATTTGACTAAAAAATGGGGTGCCATTTACAGAACTTGTTGGCCTCTGGATTCTAGCAGGACCTAGTAGTGGTCTAGATTTAGGAGTGTGAGTGCACGTTTCATCTCCTGACATTACGATGGTTTTGGAAAATAACCTGTAGGGCACTTTGAAATATATCACTACCTCAGTTCTTCTCTCTTCTTTCTCTTGTTTTCTTATACAACACCACTATATTCAGGGGATTTCTTCTATTTTCTGTCTGTTCTTCACACTTATGCAGTTTTACCTTCAATTTTCTGTATTAGTTTATTGTTCTCGTATTATTTTGGTTATAATGTACTAGTTGGTTTATTTATTGAGGTTCTTAATTTTAAGAATTCAAATTGTAAAGTGTTTTTAGATGGTTATTGTATTTAAAGAAATCAAAATATCATCTTGAATTATTAATTTTTTAAGGGTTCCTTTTAAAATAAAGTAGTTCTGTTTTGATTTATAATTGTAATGTAACAGGAATTTACTTTGTCCGTGGAATTTATTAGAATGTTCTGTTTTATTGTTATTGTACTTTATTTCCCTAATAAAATGTTATTGATAAAAAAGTTTCAGCTAATCTAGTTCTTAAATGCATTCCATGCACCTGAGTCCACTAAAGCTGAATACCGTAGAGAGGGAACAGTTGCAATCAGTCATCTGATAAACATTCATTTTATAAAAAATAAGTTGTGAGTAATTAGATCATAGTAAGTAACTGGAAGTGTATTCCCCAATAGGGAAACATGGTTATAATTCACTGTTATAACCAGCTGGTTATAATGGCAAACATGCACCGGGTTTCTCTTGCTCCATGCAGCGCTCCCTCTCCTCCCAGCTGGTGACAGCCACACCCCTCTACCCCACCACCAAAATGGATGGACTAGCTAACTACCCTAAGGGGCTGTTACAGTCCTGGTGGAGCAGTATACTTACTAGGGGGCAAATAAACTGATATATTAGAGACTTTGAAGAAAAAGGTTTCAGCAGAGCATGAGGGCAGCCATCTTTTTGCCCCTTGACCCTGACGCCCAGCCATTCAGAAGGCAAGAAAGCCCCAACCACAGACAGCAAGGTTTGTGGGTGGAAGATACAGTCAGACCTGGACTGGTGAGCTATGAGGGGCAATCAGCAGGTAGGACAGAGCAGAAGGACAGATGGACAGCCCTGCCTGTCCAATGGGACACTGGAGATTGGGAGAAGAAGTTTCCAGGCTCTCAAGAAGCTCATGGCAATCTGAGAGAGACAATAAGGTGTTCAGATCTGCTGCTAGTAAGACCAAGCGAGAGGCCTAGCCAGGCCAACAATCTGGGTAGCCCTCACCAGGGTTCATCCTGCAACCCCACTGTGAGCCTTATCCTGAGCTTACCCTGTTCAGAGACTGTGCTATGGAAAGGCACCTGTGTAGTGAAAGCTGTGAAGTTGTGCCAAAAGAGCAACAGTTGGAAGACTCTACTGAGAGTTTGAACCTGTTGAACATTGCTGCATATGGAAGCTGCTAAGCTGTACAAAGAAAGAGACCTGCATCCTGCCCAGGTTATCTCAGAGCCAGATAAGGGGCCTGCTAGCCCTTATCTGAGGGGGTGGATTGAGGAACAGGAAGTCACAGGGTGTGTGCCCTAAATAAGTGGGTACTCTCGCTCCACTGGGGAGTTAGACCGTGGGGGTCGCTCCTGGGGTCTGGGCTCCTTGGGAACTAGGAAGTCACTGCATAGTGCTTCTGTGACTGAGAACTGAGTCAGAAGGGCTCTGTTCTGAGAGGTTTGAGACCGAAGGGTTGCGCTGCTACAGAACTTCTGAGGGAATCTGAAGCGCCTGATCCCCAGGCGGCTGGGGCCTGTTCCTGACTGCTGCTCACCCTGTTGCTGTGTGCTGCCCCCTGCCTCGACTGAACTGCTGCATCTGTGGGTCACATGAGAGCTGGCATTGCTAGCTGGGGTCTTTTATACTTTTTTCCAATTTTGGATTACAATTACTGCATTTGGATTACAAGATGGTTTTAAGGCATTCTCCATTTAGATTTCAAATTCTTTAAATTGTGCTAGAACATTATGACCTCTTGGGGGATAAAATCACAAGCTGGCTAACCGTCATCAAGTGCACCATCAAAATAACACATACAATGTAGCTACCAGGCCTGCACCGGGGCTCAAGTGTAGTTCCAGGTACCCAGAGTCATTGGTTACTGTGTCACACTTGAAACTTTAGTTTTACTACTGGTATCAGCTAAGCGTTTTCACACCCTATGTAGTATAATTCCTCTACTGATGCCCCTCGATTGGGCAGGGGCTTCATATATGGTGTGGAATCTGAGAGGGTGGTAGTGATCCACAGTGCAGTGGCTCTCAGGGGGCACTGTTATAGGGTGGGAGTGTTCAAGGTGAGTTGCAACTGCCTAACCCATTCCATTCTTCTAGCTTCCAGGCCTGTGTTCTTAAATGAAAGCACTGCGGATATGTTGAATTTTACTTCTGTGTGTGTACCCAGTTTGTATAATCTGGTGAAAGTGTTTATTGGTGAAGGCAACAACTGTCTTAGTGGTCCTCAGGGGGTGGTCCAGTTCAGTGCAGGGAGGTGGGTAGGTACTTTATCCTAACGAGTGGTATTACACACAACATCTGGCCCACTTATTCTTCCTGGGTGGAGGCACTGTGTATTTATTATTTGATCTGAGATGCCACCCCCCACTGCATGAGAAAGAATGAACCCAACCCTCTCAACCAGGTGACCAGGTGGGCCATGTACAGTCACCGGCAGGGATGTGAACTTGGACATGGTGACCGGGGGCCACACTCATTTCCAAGAGCATCCTGGCATGGCGTCAGATGCAGATCAATCAAGTACCAAATCATACCTGATAGATTAGGGATAGGAGACCCACAAAAGATTCTGAGATTCTAAAAGGTTCTGAGAAGCCATGAAACGTTCTAATCGTTATCCAGGCCTTAGCAGAACTTATAGAACCTATTAGTTTAAAGTACAAAAATTGTTTTAACATTCATTGTCCAACATGAAGCTCGCTAGCCAGTGACATCACACGATTCTAAGCATAGTGATAATGTAGTATCAATATAGGGCAAACTTATTCATCGATATCTCTGATCTGCTACAGGCAACAGAAAAGCCCAATACCTCATTTAAAAGAGCTTTTCGCGGGCTTTCAAACTGAAGGGCACTGTTCATAAGTGTTCCCCTTTAAAGGTGATAGGAAACAATTTTTACACCTCTAGATGCCCTCCAGCTGTTTTTTTTTTTTTAATTTCTGTTTCTTCCTCTCTACTGCCCCACAGAGCCACTACCAGCGGGAAGCACCCATTAAGCCTGCCCCTGCCAACACCTACCTTGCTACCCCATGTCCCTCCATCAGGCCATGGGGAACCCCCCCGGGCGGGATCGGGCAGCCCCTGAATCTCAAGTCTCGTCAGAATCTGTGGGTCACAGGCAGGTGTCAGCACATCGGGACCCAGCTTGGCCTTCCATCATCTCTTGGCTCTGCAGGGTATTTTCCCATGTTCTCCATGGGACGCTACGTGCTTTATGCGTCAAGGCATCCATCGGCACCCACAGCATCCCCTTCTCCTTCCGTGAAGGAGTAGCCCCAGAGGCTGATTGGCTGCTGGCCTACGCCTGCAACCAGTCATACTTCCAAGACTCCAGCTTGCTGTTGCTTCCCCCAGCCTCTGCCAGGGGTCGCCACATGCCGGGTTGGAGTCTTTCCCCTCCCCCCAGAGAGGTGAACTGTCGCTGGAGCTCCCAGCCTGCTCTCCCCAGCCAACTAGCGACCAGAGCTCGCTCCCGAGCCCGGGTCGCCGGCGTAGTGCGAGGTGTGCATCCAGCGCCTCAACCCTCAGCACCACTGGGTCAGCCCAGTTGTTCTGTTATTGGCTATCAAGTATTCTGATATGTTTTTGACCTTTTCTGTTAAATTAATAATTTAATTTTGTTACCTTTTTAAATAGCCCAAATCCCTTTCTCCTTAGCAGTTGCAGCTCTCTCTCTCTCTCTTTTCATACTGCCTGAATATTGTATGACATCGCAAACTCCGATTCCAGGCCAATCAGATGAACAGCATGGAATGGGAGTTTGTGATGTCATAGAATGTCTTAGAAATATGAAAATCAAGTGCAGTAGCTGGTGAGGAGCATGGAACTCTATGCAGATCTGAGGGCATCCCAAAGCTAGGTTATTCATTTATTAAAAAATCATCAAAGCATATCAGAATGCATAACTGGCATGGGAATGAAGATATAAGGGCAGTTAACTGTGTAAAAATCCTTTCCTGTCTCCTTTAAGGTGCATTATAAGCATGTATTTTTGCCATATATGAAAAGTGCAGTATTTTTCTGTTTTGCTGAAACAGGATAATCTTAGCCGATCCCTATTGACATACTCTAGAACAATGACTTTTTATACAGAATTTGGTCCCCAAATAATTTCTCCCCCCATTCCTGCTCACCAGAATCCTTTACTTAAAGAGAAAGGTAGCAGAAGCAGCAGGAGGCTTCCCCAAAGTCACAGGCTGCTTGCCTGCCTCCTACTCAGCCACACATAGGAAACATCTGTGGATCTGGGCACCCATCCATGGAAACCAGCTTTAACTCATCTACTCAGCTTAACATGTTGAAAACAGACAACCCTCCAAGACGACCTCACCTCACTCCCTCTTCATGTGTCACGCAGATGAGCAGAGGCATGTGAGGGGAGAAAATGATTTATCAGTTCTTGTAGCAAAACTGTAACTTCGCTGTGGAGATGCTCAGATACCCACCCAAATGCCTTAACTTAAAGCAGCAGTGCGTGTTAATGGTGAAAATTTTGATCTATGCTTTTTTATTCCAAATAAGCAATAGGGCAAGCCCAGGGTTACGTTAAGTTCTGGTAATCATTCTCTAAGGGTGTAATGGGGCATGAGGCATAGCCGAGTGTTACGCGTCACTAGAGGGTGACTGGCTGACCCTTAACATAACCCCTAGGAATACATTATTATTATTAAAATTATTATTACAAAAAGGGTGTTTTAAACTAGAGTTGTACCCTATTTAGGATCTGCTTACATTCTACATATATGTTTACCTAAGATCATTATAGCCCTAATTAAAAGTTTACAGTCAATTAGGAAACTCTATCACCAACCATTTTTATCATTTAGATTGCCCCATGTCTCTTGTCTTGTCTTATTAGCCTTTTCCCCCATTTTGAGTCACGTTTTAACACTTTTGTAAAATCTGAAATAATAAAAAGAGTATTCCATTTAACATGTCTATCTCCAGGTTTTCATCAGTATTCTCTCTTGTTTTGGAACACCCATTGTTTAACATCACTTATCTTGTGATAAAAATGAACTAGTATGCAGCAGACACTGTTACCTGACCTTATGGCACAAGAGGTGTACAAACAGAGCTGAGAAGACTGATAGAAACCTGGGACACCCATGGTAAAATGAGCACTCCTTTTATTATTTCAGACGTAAAAAGAAGTGCAAAAGCAGACTCAAAAGTGGGAAAGATGGCATCTTACAAGGCAGGAAAAAGAGAGAGAGAGGAATCTAAAACAGAATAAACATGTATAGGTCAAACCTTTTGCTGTCACATGTACTGCTGCTTAAAAACACATTCAGGGGTTGGGGGGCATCCTAGTTTACAAAATGCATAAGCTCTGTCAATAATACTTCTGATAAAAGCTGGCTCTGACAATGTCCAAATCGGTTGAGCTTTGATACTGAGTTATCAGCGTATGGATCAGGATTGGGATGAAATGTCAGGATTGCTGGTCCCGTGGCTCAGCTGTGGCACTATCACATGCCATGCCAGTGATCATGGTTGAGTAGTGGAGTCTGGTCATCAGGAGTCAGCCAGGGGAAGGAGGATCGCATATCCGATGGGCTGCTCTCCTCCCTTGGGGGAGGGCAGACATCCTACTCGGCTGCCTCCACCTGGTGGAAATGAAGTGGCTGCACAACAGAGACTCTCAGGAGCAAAGGGAGCCCTCAACATTGATATGTGTGTGTGGTCAGATGCAATGAACACAGTGCATCATAGCACATGCGTGACCCTGGGGATTACACAGAGTGGGGGGGGGGACAGATGACTGGGTGAAGAACTCAGCCACTACAGGCCCTGTACCACAGACTGGGCACAGCTCCATATCTGCATGACTACATCGGGGGGGGGGAATGACCTCCTTCCACTGATCCTGCCATGGGGGGAGGGTAATCCAGGGGAATCTTCAGAGATGGTAAGTCCCAGGGACGGTGGGTGAAGGGGCTGGATGGGAGCAGAGGGGTCAAGGGGCACAGGATGATAAACAAATGAATCAAAAAAAGAAATATCAGTTGACTGATTCACACTTTGCTCATCCAAGTCCTCTGATGATGAGCTGTCAAAAATGCTGCAGGAATGTTAGTTGCCTCAGACTTCCAACGGTTATTATGCTGGACACAGTATGGCTGACTTTTTTCAACAGCATCTGCTCGGAGGACCCGTGCTGTTTACTAACTAAAGAATGCCTCTGGAGGATTTCAGTCCTCTGGGGAAGACTAGCTCATTACAACCCCCTCAGGCCACCAACAAAGTTTGAAGTTTGCAGCTGAACAGTAGGGCACCTCAATAGCTCCTGCCTAACCCTACGGGTGAAAATGTGAGCCCCTTGGAGCTGGAAGCTCAATATCTTTCACAGGGCTATAGGTGCCAGCTGAGAAAGGTGAAGTCATGTCATCCACTGAATGCAGACTGCATGTCCCACCAGCATAGAGAACAACTCAATGGCATCGTACAACACCCTTGACTGGTGCCTCATCAACTTCAGACCCTTTGCAGAAAGGCAAATGATTTGCCTAAATAACTCTGAGTGTGGCATGGTGGTCAGAAACTGACCTACACCAGCACCTACCCCACTTGTGTCGATGTACTGCGGAGCTCTTATGCTTTTTCAAGGCATCTTTTTATCAGTACCTATCGCTTTAGGCCTTTTCCTTCGGCAGACTGTTAGCCTGAATGTTTCTTTTAAGAGTTACTTTGTATGTTAATCTAGGTTTAACTTTAACTTCTAATTTGTCTTGGAATGAACACAGTCATTGTCAAAGAAAGTGGATTCTGTACTTATGGGTTTCGGGAGCTTCAATGGTAGATACGGGGGATATTCTGTTTCTACTGCAACTAGAGCTGCTAATGTAAAACCTTCTTCAAAAATTCTATATGCTGCTGACATTTGGGCATCCCTTGAATCAGGGTTAATTGAGAAAAAGTGAGTTAAATTCTGGTGGCAGTTTCTATCATTGCCAGATTCTATACCAGCTTGCACCATGAGGGTGGAACTGGGAGAGATCCAGTTGTTCTCTTTCAGGAAATAAAGAATATTTTCATGTAGGTTGAAGGGCATACAGAATGAACATCAGTAGATTACCTGTCCTCAGTTTAAAGGAAATGGAAACATTTAAGTGTATGGGTTTAAACCCTGAATGATTGAAATATTTAGACTCTTTTTTCATATACAAATTTAGGTTTCTAGACATACTTAATAGATTGTGGAGTAAGTATACACACCTCCTAAAGGAAGCTGGGTCTAGAAAAACTGAACAATAGAGACTGCCAAAGGGATTTGGAGTTATTAACCACATATAAACTTATCCCCTGGTACATCTGTAACAAAACATATTAGAGGCATGAATCCTGTTTGGATCTTGCCAAGAGCCTGATTTTGAGGAATCATTAACAAGATAGAGTTCTGCTATCTGAGGCAAACATTTTAAGAGCCTGTTTTGAAGGAATGCCTAGTAATCATGAAAACATCTAAATGTGGCTGTGGGCGGAAGAGAGTAAAAGACACAGTTTGTGTAGTAATATGCTACGCGAGATACACCACCTTATGGAAAATACGGTAGGGTTGCTTTTTTGTTGGTTCGATGGATCTGCTGCTGAAGCACCTATATTTCTTATTATCTGGGAAGACCTTTTTTTAACAGTGAAATGTCTTCATTTTTTTAAATGCTGCTTCAAAAATAAGGGAAAATATGTATAAATAAGTATGAATCCCTACATTATTGCATTTTATTGTATTGTAGTGTACTGCACTTCACTGTACTATACTGCACTGTACTGTAGTGCACTGTACTGTTCTGTATTGCACTGCACTGTACTGTACCGCACTGTATTGCACTGTACTGTACTGCATTGTTCTGTACTGCACTGCACTGTACTATTCTGTACTGCACTGTACTACACTGTACTGCACTGCACTGTACTATTCTGTACTGCACTGCACTACACTGTACTGTACTGTTCTGTTCTGTACTGCATTGCATGGTACTGTACTGCACTGCACTGTAATGTACTGTACTATACTGTACTGCATTGTTCTGCACTGCACTGCACTGTACTATTCTGTATTGCACTCTACTACACTGTACTGCACTGCACTGTACTATTCTGTACTGCACTGCACTACACTGTACTGTACTGTACTGTTCTGTTCTGTACTGCATTGCATGGTACTGTACTGCACTGTATTGTATTTATTTTCTGTACCATGCAGGTGATACTTTTCATATGTATTTTTTGAAATGGCTTACAGCTGATCAATCAAGAAATGAACAACAAACAAACAAAACAGATAGCCACAAGATGATTGTGGTCACAAACAGGGTTTCCACCCTCTAACACCTGGAATGCGACAATTGCAATGAACTGTGCATGGTGTAGCTCCACTCACATGGTGCTCTGTTATACGCAGTGCCCTGGGTACATGACTCTACCACCATAATTGTCCTCACCTTTAGGCCAGGCCACTTTCTGAGCCACCAAAATAAACACTTTTCCATCATTCCTCCTGCTTTCCCAGGTGGTCCAAACTGCCCTCACCAAAATCCCAGCTCATTTATAATCCCTGGTGTCTAGATAGATATATAGCCATTTTATTTAAATACACCTTTCTAAAAACCATGGCACAGTACAAAAACAAAAATAAACAACCATATGAAATACATAATCATATACACAACGAGACGATACACAGTATAAATATTTAAAAAAACAGCAAGTAAGAAATGAGCAGTACAGTAACGTGAAAAACAAAACTCAATCAGGACCCCGAAAAGCTTGAGTAAAAAGCCATGTTTTCAATTTGTTTTTGAAAAAACAATGACCGAGGGGGCAAACTGAAAATCTGTGGGTAGGCTGTTCCATAAATAGGGGGCAGCAACAGGGAATGCTCTGTCCCCAGCAGATTTGATTTAGGAACAGTTAACAACTAGTGCTGTGCAGAAGTTTCAAATTTTGATGGAATAAATTCCACGGAATTTCAGAAAATTCCACCTAACTCCATGGCATTACATAAGCAGTAGGATTCCAAAATCTCATAAGTGGAATGGTTTTTACAGATTAGTAATCCACAATTTAGCAATCCGTGAAACATTATTCTGCACTTTACATAGAAATGCTTTTCAGAGTTCTGTGGATATGAAAAAGAAAATCCAAAAAGCATTCTGGAAGCAGAATTGCCATTTCATGTGAATTTCCCTGCAGAATTTTGTATTCTGCACAGCTCTACTAATAACCCCATACCTGAAGATTGGGTTTTGGTGCAGCTGAAAGACTTTCCCGAAGATAAAGGGGTCCCAGTTAATTAAATGTCTGTCTTTCCTTGTGACCCTTTTCATTCCCCTCTCTCCTCCCTCCTCCCCCTTCCCTCCCCTCACTCCTCCACTCTTCAAACTTCATTTTCTTTTCCCCTGTAGCGATCCCCTCCGCCGTCCCTCTCCCACCTCACGACAAAGGCCCCTTAGCCTGCCTACTTCTCTCTGGCACCCTACTACTCAATTTAAGACTAATAGTCCCCTTCCTTCTTAATTCCCTCAGTCTACTTCATCATCTATCTGACTGTTCTTACGTTGCTCTCTAATATTATCCTTTATCTCTAAATTGTTTTACAGCCGCAAAACAATGTCAACCATGTCTGTACTATGCCTGTTTACCATTACCAACCTTTGTTTGTATGTTACCCTCTTCCTTTGATGTGGAACCTTTGTAAATGAGTAGCTCCTACTCAAAGGTACTTGTAATCCAAGAGATTAATAAATAAATAAATAAATAAAATAAATTAAGGGCCTAATAGGTCAACAATAAGATTTTAAAACTGATTTAACATCTAATAGGAATCCAATGCAGTGCAGTGAATCCCCTTCTCTTACTCTGTTCCCCTATGTGGTATGATTTTTTCTTCTGGGCCCTTGCTGATCTCTGTCTTCTGCTGGCTCCTCTGGTCCCAACTGCATGCCAGCATCGCCCTGTAGATGTGATTTACACAGTACTACAGGTTGTGATGGTGATGTGGCATACACCTTGGTATTCAGGGGCTGCAAGTAACTGCATTAGCTCCCAATGCATCACTGCTCATGCTGGTCAAACCCCCTTTCCCTGTGCAGTCACAGTACCCTGTGGGATGGTACAGGGAAAGGCTTATAACTCCTTTGTGTATGGCACAGAAGAACACAGTGTGGCACAGTGGCACAAAGTGGTAATTCCATGGTATATGAGGGCATGTGAAGTCTATGATGGAACCACAGGTTCTTTAGCCTTGTTTGGGTGCAGCACCTTATCCCCAAGAGGATCACAGGGGATATGGCATCTGCAAAAGGTACGATACATTACAATATAACATTTCTTATATATGAGATAATAAGATGCAATTACAAAGTAAATCTTTGTTTAAATGTCTTTCTAAGCAGTGGAGGGTAAGTGTGCAAACTACTCTTCCAAATCACTAAATGTTCACATGATCAGCACTAGTCTAATGTTTTTCGAAATACTCAGCATTCTGCATAAGTAGTCCAGCCAGTAAAAGCCAATATTCCAAATATGATGGCGTTGTACAGAATACCAGAATACAAGTGTTCTGATTTACACAGCTGAGCTATTCCATTATAATGCCAAATACTAAGGATTCCTTCAAACGAAAAAATAATCTGAAAAAAAATTAAGATAACATTTTTTTTCATGTGAATGAAAACACTCATGAAAAAGAATTCGGACTTGCATGACGAATTTGGACTTTTTTTTCAGATTCATTTTTCACATGAAGGGTTCCTTTTTTGTGAGGTTGCTTCATTCATAGAAAAATGATGCCTTCATACGAAAAAGAATGTGAAAAAAAAAACTAAGTCAATTTTTTTTTCATATGAAGGGATCCTTTTTTGTATGGCCCAATTCCTTTTTCATATGGCCATATGAAAAAAGAACATTGAGTCATGAAATTTATTTTTTAAATATATAAAACAGTCCTGCATAGGAAAGGACTAAAAGCTTAAAAGGGGGTACGGGCACCACTTAAGGAGTTTAACATGTAAGGGGGTAAGGGCAGCACAGAGGTATGAAAATGAAGAGAGATGAGGGAAGACATGCCAGAGGGTGGCATTGCAGAAATAGGGGAGGATGAGGACAGTGTAATGGGGAGGATATAGGGAGCAGCAGGATGCTGGGGGGGGTTGGCATGGGAAGAATAGTGGGCTGCAATGGCTATGGGGCAGCTGTTTGGATGAGCATATTATGGAAGCTAGGTGGGTGTCCAACTTTTCATAGGCTGAGGAGGCTGGAGGGAGAAGTGCAGTGGCTAGGTAAGGAGTTGGAGAGGGTGAAGGGAGGAGGAACTGGGGCAGGATGGCCTCCGGCACAAGGTAGCATGATGCCAAGGCATAGGAGGAGACACAGAACTGAAGAAGGAGAGGCAGGGAGGAGGGGGGAGAGGTGTCAAGATGACTAGGGGGTCTAGTAACAGAGGAAAGCTTCAGGGAGGGAGGATGGAGCCTAGTCTCAGCAACACTGAAAGGGCAGGTAACAGGGTTGCAGTGTTGGCAGAAATGGTGGAGGGGGAGGTGCTGGATCTTCAAGATGGAGCAGGAGGGAATTGGAACAGCCCAGGTGACAGCAGCTGGACAGAGGACGGAGGGAAGGGGAAGAGGGACTCAGTTGGACTAGTGGATGGAGGGGACAGGGGTAATGGGGGGAAGGGCAATGCTGGTAAGATAGATGCCAGAGACGCAGCAGGAGAGGAATGGGACCCAGGGTAGAGGGTAGAGAGGGGGAAGATAATGAGGGAGTGATGGGGGACGGGATGCAGGCCAGGTGAAGAGGTTGGGGGAGGCACAGGGGGATTGGATGGCATTACTAAAAGGGAGGGTAAGGGGAAGTCTATTAATGAGTACATGGAGAAGAGGTTGGGGGGAGGTATATAGTGAAGGGGATCAGATGGGGCAGTAAGGGGGAAAGGCATAGCCGAATCAGGGTTGAATCCATACCTAGGCTGACTGCCAACAGGGTGGAGCAGTCTCTTCCTAAATGTGCAGGGAAGGGAAGGAGAAGACCTCATGTTGTGGTGCACATGACTACGAATGACCTGGCAGTGGGATGGTGGAAGTGGTATGGGAGAGGTTCAAGGAACTGGGAAGGCTGTGTGAGGAGATGGGGGAATTGGTGGCCTTGTCAGAGGTACTCGCAGTACTCTGCATGAGTACAGCAAGGAAAGGAAGGATAGATGAGTTCAATACTTGGCTGAGGGAATGGCATCTCCCAAGGGGGTATGGCTTGGTGGGAGGCTGGGGTAGAACCTGGGACAGGAATGACTTGTACACCAGGGACAGACTACACCTGAGCAAGGAAGGGAAAGTGGTACTGAAGCAGAAGATAGAGGAGTATGCAGAAACAAAGATGGATTTAAACTCGAGGGGGGGTGGCAAGTGGTCAGCTGGGAGACATGGATCCCGGAGTGGGGGACTGGGCAAGCTGACCCCCCTAGTTAATGGGGAAGGCAAAGGGAAGGGGACATGGGGGGGAGAAAGAAGGAAGAAGGGTTTAGGGAGGGGAAGGGAGTGGGTTGGAGAGTGGTCTCACTTAAAGCGAGGAGCCTCAGAAACAAGTCAGCTGAGATTCAGGCCCTATTGGCAGAGGGGAGAGTGGATATTGCGACCATCACAGAAATGTGGGTCACCCAATACCAGGACTGGGAGTTGATGGTCCTGGGGTATAGGATATTCACAAAGGACAGGCCAAGGGGAGGAGGGGTGATCTATGAACAGGAGGGGATAAGGTGTGCAAGGGATGAGGGGGAAGAGGGCAGGACAGAAGCCCTATGGATGCATTTTCAGGACTCAAAAGGCAGGGCACTGTGGATGGGGGGTAATTTACAGACCACCTGCTCAACTGAAGGACCTGGACAGGGAGTTAGCTGAGCAAGTCTGAAGGGTCTGCAGGAAGGGCAACACAGTGATGATGAGGGACTTCAACTTACCTAGGGTGGATTGGAGTACCCCAACCACAACAAGTGCAAAAGGGAGCAAGTCATGTTAGAGGTATTTCAGAACAGCTTCTTGATGCAGTTGGTACACGGGCCAACTCGGACAGGAAATACTCTGGACCTTGTCCCATCCAATGGGGAGATAGTAAGGATCTGGGGGTGGAGAACCCACTGGCAGGGAGCAATCACTACTCAGTGTGGGTCGCACTCAACATGAGGAGGGAAGCTGGGGGTACAGGCAACAAGGTGATTGACTTTGGGTGGGTGGACTTTAAAAACATGGGGTACTGTAATTCTGGCGGGGCACCTGAAGGGGATTCAACTAGGCTGAGACACAAGTCAGAAGTGGGACACCATAAAAAGGGGCTATTGGAGGCTAAAGGGGCATGTACTAGAACACAGAGCAAGAAAGGGAGAGCAAAGAAGCTCAGTTGGATGACTCAAGAGGACAGGGAGGGGGTGAGATCCAAGAGAGAGGCATTCCAGGGGTTCAAAAAGTCAAGGAGGGGAGAAGGAAAGGTGATGTACATAAAGAAACCCAGAGAGGCCACCAAACTAGCTAGAGCAGCCAAGGCTTCCAGGGAGCTGAGGATGGCACAGCATATTAAAAACGGAGAAAAGGATTTCTTCAGACACATAAGGGAACGAAGGAACAACTAGGACCAAATAGTGAAGATAAAAAAGGATGGGTGGGTGGGTGTAAAGGGGAGGATCAGGCAGAGGCATTAAATGAATACTTCTATTCTGTATTCACGCAAGAGAAAGCAGGCAGGTACCACAGGGGAAGGGTGGGGCAGGCAAGGGGGGAGAGGGGTGATAGATGCTAGGATTACTGAGGACAGGGTACTGGAAGAACTGAGGGCACTGAGGGTGGACAAGGCACCTGGGCCAGACAGCATTCACCCTAGGGTACTCAAGGAGCTGGCTGAGGTTCTGGCAGGGCCACTGGTGGACCTGTTCAATACCTCCCGGGACATGGGATGCATACCACAGGACTAGAGGATGGCCCATGTGGTGCCCATCCACAAAGGCGGCCCAAAGGATGAACCAGGAAACTACATGCCAGTGAGACTCACATCAATTGTGGGGAAGCTCATGGAGACAATCTTGAAGGAGAGGCTGGTGATCTTTTTGGAGGACAATGGACTCCAGGATGGGCATCAGCATGGGTTTGTCTCGAGCAGATCTTGCCAGACCAACCTCATTGAGTACTACAATTGGGTGACAAGGTAACTAGACAAGGGCCATGCAGTGGATGTCCTGTATTTGGATTTCAGCAAGGCCTTTGACTCTGTGCCACACGGGAGGCTGGGGGGAAAGTTGGAAGCTGTGGTGGCAGGAACGAAGATGGTGAAATGGATAAAGAATTGGCTAAGTGATAGGCAGCAGAGGGTGGTAGTGGGAGGGGAACTCTCAGCACTAAGGGCAGTGACGAGCGGGGTGCCACAGGGATTGGTGCTGGGGCCAGTGTTGTTCAGATTATTCATAGCTAATATCTCACATAGGATCTGAAGTAAGATCCATCTGTTTGCAGATGACACCAGAATGGGGGTGGTGGTTGATGACATTGAGGGATGGAAGGGGCTATAGGATGACCTAATTAAACTGCAGGAATGGTCAGGAACATGGCAGCTGGGGTTCAGTGCTAAGAAATGCAAGGTAATGCACTTCGGAGCAAAGAACCAGGGGAGGGACTATCATGTGGGAGGGGTACAGTTAGGTAGCATCACGGAGGAAAAGGATCTGGGGTACTTATAACAGGGAGCATGAACAACTCTGCTCAGTGTAGGAAGGCAGCAGCGAAGGCCAACAAGATGCTGGGGTGCATACAAGGGCAATCTCCTCCAGAAGTAGGGAGATAGTCTCCCCCATACAGGTCACTGGTCAGACCGCACCTGGAGTACTGTGTACAATTCTGGAGCCCGTACCTGAAGAAGGATGTCAGATTGTCGGAGGGGGTGCAGTGTAGAGAAACAAAGATGATCCAGGGATTGGAGGACAAGGCCTATGAGTAAAGGCTGAGCAAGCTAGATTTGTATTCATTAGAGGAGAAGAGGGATGGGGGGGACATGATTGAGACCTTTAAGTACTTGAAAACAATGAACAAGACTTAAAGACAGGGGATCTTCCAATTAAGAAGAGGAAGGAATAGAAGAGGGCACAGTCTCAGACCGGAGGGGGGAAGATTCAGGAGGGAGGTAAGGAGACAGTTCTTCACAGAAAGGGTGGTGGGCAAGTGGAACACTCTACCACAGGAGGTGGAGGCCAGTAAGACAGTGGGCAGTTTCAAGAGGGGATGGGACAGGGTGAAGGTGAGGGTAAGGGTTAATCTGAGGAGGGGAGGAGTGGGAGGGGCACCTGCGAGATGAGGGGCTAGCTGCACAATTGTGCAGACTCGACAGACCGTAAGGCCTATTTCTGCTGGCATTTTTGTATGTTCATATAAAAAACACCTTTCTGGGTAATTTGTCCAAAATGTAACTCCTGAATTCACCTAACAGGGTCATGACTACCAAGATACATATGTTTGTGTCTCTGCAGGACCTCATTGTTATGGGTTTTCAAAACAAAATTGTTTTTGATAAAAATAGAAACAAGATGGTGACCATGTGAAAAAGGAGTTTTTATCTCGTGAAAAAGGATTACCCCCACTTGAAAAAGGACCTTTTTTCTTACGGACCAAATTCTTTTTTCATTCCAAGCAGCTATCCAAAAAACCATCCTGGGCATGCCCAGAACAAAAATAAATTCTTATAAAGCTCATCCCATTCTATAATCTCCATAAACATACACACCAATTGGGGTGAGCTTTAGGGTTGACAACTCCTAGGAAGACCCTGCCCCTGATTTGCTTTAGGGGTGGCATTGGGTTTTAGAGTTGGAAACCATAAAGCCACATTTCCCTACATTTGTCATTTTAGCCTCAACCCTAAATGTTGAGTTAATGCAGGTTTTTGCAAAAAAATATATATATACATATTGTATGTCATATATATATATATATATATAAATGTATGTATGTGTGTACACAGCTACTGAAAGTCCCTCACTGTCACACTTCACAGGGACAACGCTCTTTTGCTTATCGAGCACCACTCTGGTTAAATGGCCTCAGCCCAACCATCTCCTCTGCCCCAACTATTGGTATGTTTAAAACTAGGCTCCGGGACTATCTCACTACCAACAGCTCCTGTGACTGCCCAACTTAACCTTGTTTCTCCACTTCCCTTTCTGCTCTAGTTTCCCCCCCCTCACTGGATTCTACCCTCACATCTTGGTTTACCCAGTGCTGCACTTTTCACCCTCTCCCCACCCTTCCTACATTCCTTCTCCCCCCCACCCTCTTCCCTCGCCCTATGACTCTGGCACTTCTTATCTGTTGTCTATTTTCTCTGACAAATGCCGCTGGCTGCCTTGTTACAATGCTACCCTTGAACTGTGTTAATCTGTACTCTGTTTGCAATGTCTACATTGTTGTAATGCCTGTCTTGATGTTCCCCATAATTTGTATTTCTCTGACGTGGAACCTTTGTAAAACAGCCATGGCTCAAAGGTATTTGTAATCCTAGACTTGATAAATAAATAAATAAATATGTGTATATAGATGTATATGTGTATATATATATATATATATATATATAAGGAATATACAATGGTGAGCTGTCAGATAAATGATTTATCACACAAGTGCTGTTTGACCTCGGGTAACCTCACGAGTGGCGTAAGCGAGGTCCGAGGTCAAACAAGCACAAGTGTAGATAAATCATTATCTGACAGCTCACCATTATATTTCATTATGCAATAGGGATGCTTCTTATCAGTGCAGGAACATTTGGTTTTGACTGTTTATCTTCTTTTTTTAAATGATAATTTCTGGAACTTTCGGTTAACTTACCTAGTGTATGTCCGCCTAGTGTGGTGGTTGCTATTAAATGAAACATCACTCATTTTGTAGAGACCTTCTTGCTGAACAAATTTTATGGTCACAGTATCATGCTACCTTTTTTGTTTTAAAATTATTCACATTTGTTTGTCGAAAAAGTGAAACAAAAATAGAATTTTATGCTGTTTTTTGCTAATTATAAAAAAAACTAAAAGGTATTTATTAATGAAACACCATTAATTTCGTAAATATTTTTCTGCTGAACATTTTTCGTGCTCACAGTACCATGCTATCATTTTTACTTTTAAAGTGATTTACATTTGTTTGTCGAAAAAGTGAAAAGAAAATTGAATTTTATTCTGTTTTTTGCTAATTATGAAAAAACTAAAAGGTATCTATGAATGAAACACCACTCATTTTGTAGATATTTTTATGCTGAACATTTTACGTGCTCGCAGTACCATGCTATCGTTTTTCATTTTAAAGTTATTTATATTTGTTTGTCTGAAAAGTGAAAAGAAAATTGGATTTTATGCTGTTTTTTGCTAATTTTAAAAAAACTAAAAAGGTATCTATAAATGAAACACCACTCATTTTGTAGATATTTTTGTCCTGAACATTTTTCGTGCTCACAGTACTATGCTATCATTTTTCGTTATAAAGTTATTCACATTTGTTTGTCAAAAAAGTGGACAAAAAAGCTTTGATTGACAGTTTGCATTTATCCCACATATGTGGAATAAATCTAGGGTGGTTAGATTTATCCCACATATGTGTAAATAAATGGATTTATGCAATTGCTTTTGGCTTCACACCTATTGCATAAATATATATATATATATGTATAGATAGATATAGATATATAGATATACTATATATATACATATATATTATAATAGTTAGGGTTGAGTAAGCAGTTTAATGTTAAACCCCAAATTTTGCACTTTAATAACTTTGCAACCGTTCAACGGATTTGCACAAAATGTGGTATGTGCTGTCCCATGTGGTAGACCTCTTGACGTGCCTAGTTTTGTTTTGATCTGATGTGTGGTTTCTGTGCAGTGCATACCATAGTAAAACAAAGTGTGTTTTTTTCTTTTGTCGCCAGTTTTTGCTGATTTCTGCCCATCGTGCTGTGGCCACACCATTTGTAATTTAGGTCTGCAAATTTTCAGGGTAGAATGAGCCCCCCCCCCAAATAAAAGCCAACGTTGATTTGGTGGAAAAAATATTAGTCCATTTGTTTGGGATCTGAGCATGCTCAATTCAATCTTTTGGATAGGTGTATAAACTACAAACAAGAATTTGCCTCATGAACAGGGATTTTGACAGGTCGCAAATAAGGATTTATAAAATCCCTGTTCGTGGGGAAAATTCCTTGTTCATGAGCTGCCATCTTGTTTTCACTTTTCCTCATTAAACAAAATGTTATAAGTTGACTCAGGGAAGTGTTATGAGGTAAACCAAGCATAGGTTTTGTTCAGGGCAACATCATCTACAAACCCATTGCTTTAGTTTACTTTAGCTTGGCCCCAAAACGTATTTTTGAAATTTTAAAAATCCTTGTTCACGACTCGCTTCTGATCCTTTTTTATGAGGTGTTAAAGTCCCTGTTCGCGAGCTGATCCTTGTTCATGAGGAGTCAAAATCCCTGTTCATATGGGGATGACCAGATGACCCTATCTCGTGAACAGGGATTTCTCATGAACAAAGATTTTGACACCTCATGAACAGGGATTTGATGGATGAACAGGGATTTTGATAGCTCACAAACAGGGAGTCTAAAAAGGAATCCCTGTTTGTGAGGTGTCAAAATCCCTGTTCATGAGCTGCCAAAATCTTAGCTTGTGAGAAATCTTTGTTCATGAGCTGTCAAAATCCCTGTTCGTGAGACGGCGACTAGATGGCCCTATCTCGCAAACAGGGATTTCTTGTGAACAAGGATTTTGACAGCTCACGAACAGGTAGTCTAAAAAGGAATCCCTGTTTGTGAGGTGTCAGAATCCCTGTTCGTGAGCTATCAAAATCTGTGTTCATGAGAAATCCTTGTTTGTGAGCTGTCAAAATCACTGTTCATGAGATGGCGACCAGATGGCCCTAAAAATCCCTTTTTGTCAGCTGTCAAAATCCTTGTTTGTGAGGGGACAACCAGATGGCCCTACCTCACGAATGGGGACTGGCTCATGAAAAGGGATTTTGACACCTCGCAAACAGGGATTCGGCTCATGAAAAAGGATTTTGACAGCTCACAAACATGGGTTTTTAAAGGCTGCTGTTACTTTGCCACTTCACTGCAAAGAAACAAGACTTTTGGCTTGAAATTTGCAGGGTAGCAAGGGAGTGTCCCAGAGATGTGACTTGTGCTGATTTGGTGTAAACCGTTGCATCAGTTACATAGTTATGGCATTCTGAAGATGAGACATTTCCCATAGGATATATCTCAAAAACGGTTCAAGATATGGATTTTTTGCTAAATGCAGCTTGGTGTACTAAGCACATGTGCAGGTTACCAGTCCATGATTACAACTGCAGTGGAATTTTTTCCAAGGTTGCTATAATTACTGAAATATTGCTCCATTAGCAGTGCAAGGGTTACTTGGAAAGTGTCTAGGCCTGCACTCCCACATATGGATACCATTATGCAATAATGGGAGTGCTAGGCCATCCATTATGCAATACTGGGAATGCAGGGCCCAGAGGGACCTGCGCCCCCACAGGGAGATGACAGGTCATTACGATGTCTGTGCACTTATGGATATATGGTAGCACAGGGCCCTGCAAACTGATAGCATGGGAGCACAGGGCCCTTATAGGTAGATGGAAGCACAGATCCCAGAGGACCCTGTGCTACCACATATGGATACTATTATGCAGTAATGGTACTGCAGGGTCATCCATTATGCAATACTGGGAGTGCAGGGCCATGACAGTTTGGGCCCTGCGCTCCCATAACCATATAAGGGTAAGATTACACTTTCTCAAAAAGTAAGAAAATTCATTGCAAAAAACTTTGTTAATGCATCAGTTAGGGTTGAAGTGACAAAAGTAGGGAAATGAGGTGTAAGGGTTGACACCCTAACACCCCTTACACCCTACCACCCCACCCCCACCCTCCACAGAACAACAGGCGATGGGGTGTGCCTTGGGGTTGTCAGGCCTAACTCTCACCCTATTCTCCTATACTGTACCATGTCAGGTTTCTTACATGGAATGGGGTGAGAGTTAGGACCGGTATTTAAGGCACACTGTCACCTGTTGTTCTGTGGAGGGTGGGGTGATAGTGTGTGGGGGGATGTTAGGGTGTCAACCCATATGCCTCATTTCCCTGCTTTTGTTGCTTCAGCCCTAACTGATGCATTAACAAAGTTTTTTGCAATGCATATATATAGATATATATTGCAAAATGGTATCAATATGTGGGAGCACAGGGCCCTATGGATACCATTTTGCAATATATATTATAGTGGCATGGTAGTGGCACTATAGTTAGGGTTGCCCAGCCACTTCTATATTAAACCCAAAAATGTGCACACCAATAACTTTGTAGCCATTCAACGGAGTTGCCTGAAATATTGCATGCGCAGTCTAGTACCATAGATCTCTGGATCTGGCAAGTTTTGTTCCGGTTGTATGTGCAGTTGTGGAACTGCGCAGTGCAAAAAACATAAAAAAATACCACTTTTTGGGCAATTTCTTTCCTCAGGGCTACAGCCCGAATGGTTTGTCCGCCTGGTCTGAAATTTTCAGGTAATATGGGGCCTGGGTCACTGATGTGCCTTTTGAAGGTTTGGTGACAAAATATTAATCCATTCAAAAGCTACTAAAGATTTAAGTTTCCCATTATAGCCTGGGGGACAAAATTATATGTGTTATGTGAAAGCAAGTTTTACTTTTGCGAAAATACCCTTTTCTGTTGCAAATAGGTTCAGCACTGTCATGCAGCGGCCATCTTGTTTTCAGTTAGTGATGGAGAAAAAACATTGTAATTCAAAAAATCATGGCACTTGGTGCACACCAACAGTTGTGTTTACCTAATTGGGGCCCAAGGAACATGATCCTGGCTTCAGATTTCTAAAATAATGTTCAGGAATATTTTCTCATTTTTCCTGTTCATAATGTCGCAATTTGTGACAGAACTGTGCAACACTTTTGCAAAATTTGTGACAGTGTCGCACCGTATGTTTACAAATTGCGACAGGCTTTTGTGACCGTGTAACCCCCTTGTTCCCAGGGGTTACTAGAATCCCACTTAGAATCAGTGGCAAGCAGGGTAGGCAGCTTGTGAGATGCCAGTTAAATGGGTTTCATACTGTCACAGTCTGTCCTCAGTTTCAGCTGAGCTTGAGTGATGATGTCACCTTAGAATTCTCACAGCAGCATAAGCCACAATGGAATGCTAGCTGCAGGGGTTAGCAGTAGAACATGGGGGAGATTCAAGGCAGTCTGTGTGGAGACTCAGGAGAGTGAGGAGTGCTGCAGAGTGCAGCTCCTCAGAGCTTAGCTCCGATATAGAGCTACCTTAGGAAGAAGGGGTTGTGTGTTCTCACCCTAGAGAGGAGCACAGAAGAGCAGTAGAAGGAAGTGGTAGAGACCGTTCCTAGAAGTTGTTCCAGTGCCCCATCCCAGGAGGGATGGGGGGAATTCCAGGAATTCAAGGGCAATCCCCTGGTCCAGCCTGGAGAGGGAGAAGCGGCCTGAGAGTGGTCTTGTTTGTCAGTACCTGAGACATTTTATGGGAAGAAGCCCTGGGGCACCTGCATACCCTGGTGAATTCTTCTCTGATTCAGAGACTATGTTCACTGAGATAGAGTTTGAAGTAAAAGTGTCTGCCTACTGTGGGGTCAAAGAGAGACTTGCCAAGTAGCAGTGTCAGTGGCTCAGCAAGTAGCACACTCGCCTCTGAGGCTGGGAGATCAGAGGGCTGTGGGTTCAGTTCCCACATCTGGCACTTGGGTTAATATCCCGGTACTGACACTGTAATGCAGCATGAGAGGGGTGCTGCATTTCTGAGGTGCCGTCATTCGGATGAGACGTTAACCGAGGTCCCATCTGCCTGGATTGGTGGTAGTTCAGGTGGATGTTAAAGATCCATGGCACTTATCGAAAGAGTAGGGGAATTTCCCCGGTGTCCTGGCCAAATTTCCCTCATTCACTAAAATACCACCAACAGCTTAATCTGGTTCAAGGTCAGTTGGCATTCATCTGTATCCTCCTCCCCCGGGTCGTGCCTGAAAATAGGCAGGATTTGTCTAGTGCACTTACCCGGTCAACAAAAGCTAAATAAATAAGTACAGGACTTTTAGTTTGTGTGTGACTTAGAAGCATCTGCAACAGTGGGGGTCTAGGGTAAAGACATTGCCACTTACAGTACCTTTGAAGTCATCACACCTATAGAAGAGAAGAGTAGAATGGTAAATGTGCTAAACATTTCAAGAGAGCATCTACAAACAGTGTTTCGAAGAAAGGTGTTGTAACCAAATGAATGGCCGAGTATAGATTCGGGAGCGAAAGGTGGGAGACCCCCCCATCTGGAGTAACCAGGTTTACCTCTCCGGGTTCAGTTTGGGCACCTATATTTTCTCTTGGTGCATTTGGCCAATGCCTGAGGAAAGTACCCAGACATGGCATTATGGATTTCCCTGAGAGACAGAAAGTGCTCGTGGGTGGTTTAGGGAGCCACCATCCACCTCCATGTTATATGGAAAAGTGTTCTAGTACTGGCCAGGTTATCAAGTCAAGGAAAAGAAGTGAAGTATTCCAGTTTGGGCCATGTGTGCCCAGATCCATTCAGAACCTGAGGGTTCGTAGTGAGGAAGTGTGCTCTGTACCTCTGTAATCTGCATTACGAGTGAGAGTAGCCCTGTGGGGGTCCATCTTTGCTTTGTTATTCTCTGTGCTATGTGAATAAAAGCCACACTCTAGAATCCCAACCTGGTTTGGACATTACAGTTATTGCTTCCAGTGTCTGGATTTACTTGGGTGCCACTGATCAGAAGTACAAACCTAGCATAATGCTGAGCAACTGTTTTCTCCTAGGGACCCAGGTTGATGGCCATGCTAAATGGTCCCCCCAGGTGTGAGCCAGGTAGTTGCCACACTTGGTTTGTCTGTCTGAAGGCTTGCAGGCTCAGAAGTAGAAGTAATGGGTCCACAGAGATCTGCAGAGATAATTGTGTAGTAACTACCCCTGCCCCTCTTGGTGGTGCCTAGATGTAAGAGGAGTAGCCCTGATGGTAGAAACATGGTGGGCCGGTGGGGGGAGGTTACATTTAAGGCTACATGGGGGAGGTTACAAAATGGAGGCACACAGTTTGAGCTGTTTCTCTGAATGGTACTCACTGAATCAGTAGCTGGCATTTACAATGGAAATTTCAGCCTACAGCTGATCCTGGAGGCCTCTGGATTGAAACAGGTTGGCAGTCCTGCCAATTGTTCTTGTGAACACCACGATTCTCCCCAGACGATCAGAATGTGGGTTGAGCACGATTTAAAACAGAAAAAGTCAGATATTTTACTTTTTATAAAGTTTACAGTCACTGCGACACTCCTCCTGGCAAGGCAGCTTGCACACCACTTACTCTCTCCCTCTTGAACACTGGGAAGCCTCTGAAGCTGGCTTGGGGGGGCAGGACTGATTGCAGTCTCACTAATCACTCGACACCATGCAAATGAGCCTCTCTCTCTTCTCATGCTCTTCTCCTCCACGGCGATCGTTGAGCAAGCAAAATTTAAACTGCAAAGAAACTTTTTTTCTTTTCAATTGTAACTCCTCAGCGGGAACACCATTTTTAACCATTTTTCATGGTAATTTCCTTAGCGACTCCCCCAGTCCACACAGCAAGCACTTTAAACTTCTAGGACACAAATGTCTCTTTGTTTCCCACAGTTCTCCATACTTTTTCTTGTCACAACTTGAAAATTAAAAGCTGGCAAATGTTATTTTTGATGCAGGACAAGGGGCACACACAATCTGGCTTTAAAGCTCCTTGGTAAATGTTGGCACAACACACAGCGGCACATACGGATGCCACTTCTCTGGTCTATCCCTTATGTGCAAAGCTTCTGATTTTTTGGGGGCTACCAACTGCCAGACAGACAAAACGCAGGCCACAATCTGAGCAAATCTTTCTTGTTTTCTCCCAAAATCCAAACCAATCCCAGCGGTGCCTCCATTTTGTAACCTCCCCCCACCGGACCCCATTTTTCTACCAGCAGGGCTACTCCTATCACATCTATGTATAATATATATATATATTTATAAAACGGATAAAAAAATCAATATCCAAATCCAAAGTTCTGATTGTATAAAACACATCGCATGACCATGCGTATATCAGAACACTACCTCACAAGTGCACTTTTACCCACCGCCAAAACAATTTCGCTGTTTTATAGGATAGATAACCCTGCAGCCTCATGCGTACAACACACACCAATGTGTGCGTATATCAGAGCATACCTAAGAGTGGGTTATCTATTACATACACACACACACACACACACACATATGTATATGTAGATATATAGATAGATATAATATATAAACCATACAAAAAAGCCTACTAACTGGAATATATATTTCAATTGCTGTAAATATTGTATTCTGAATATTTATACAGAATATTCAGTATTCAGAATACTAAGGCCATGTAAATGGCCTGAATGACACACATGCCAAAAAGGCATGCAAATCATGGCCTTGTGAAATTGGGTGTGGGAGGAAGGCAACATGCCATGCTATGGTGTGGGAAATTCAGGTACACATCTGGAGCTGGATCCCATGTCCCAGGCCGGAGTACTCTAGGGGGCACTGTAAAGGCAGCACACTCTGTGTCCAGCCTAGGGGGTTGAAGGGCTCTACCTCTTAACTTCCTTCCCCTGACTCATACTTCCCCGGCCATTTTTCTCCCCACTATACCTGTATGAGTAGTATCCCCCTACCTATTAAAACTAAATTTTTTATCTACTACATGAAACTTAGAAGCATAAAAACATAGAAATTGATGACAGATAAGGACCGCTTGGCCCACCTAGTCTGCCTATTTTCTCTACGTACTGCAATACTGCAGATCCTACTTGATCTCAGCTTTTACCCTCTCTTTCCTATTGCTAGGGTTCCCTTGTGCCTATGCCATGCATTCTTGAATTCCTCTAGCATTTGTGTGCCCACCATCTCCGCTGAGAGGCTGTTCCATGTATCCACCACTCTTTCTGTGAAAAAATACTTCCTCATATTACCACTGAGTCTACCCCTCTCCAGCCTCATATCATGACCCCATGTTCTTGAACATCTTTTTTTTCTGAAAGGTGCTACCCTCTTGTATCTTATTTATGCCCTTGTGGTATTTGAAGGTCTCTATCCAATCCCCCCCACACCTCTTCCAGGGTATATATATATTTTGAGGTCCTCTGGTCTCTCATTATATGACCTTTGGTGCAGACCCTACGCCATTTTTGTTGCCCTTCTCTGAACTGCCTCTACCCTGTCTATGTCCTTCCAGAGATATGGTCTCCAACACTAGACACAGTACTCCAGATGGGGTCTCACCAATGATTTGTACAGTGGTATTACCACCTCCTTTGTTGTATTGATCACCTTACAATGTTTTTGATTATGCTCCTTTGATACACTGTATTACTGTATGTGACTATTTTTTTGTATTGCTGTTAACACTGTTTTATAACTCCTCTTGAACTATCTCCCTTACCCCTCACTCCTAAATCTGGAAATTAGCTGTTATCAGCTCAGTATGTATTCCCCTGTGAAACATTTGAAGTAAGTAAGTATGTAAGTAAATTAAATAAGTCAGTAAGTAAGTAAATAAACAAATACATAAATAAACAAATAAATAAATAAATGGGAGTCAGTATAGCACAGTGGTTAAAAGCACTGAGCTGCAAACCTGAAGAACTGGGTTTGAATCCTGCAGCCACCACCTGCATACCGTGTGACCATTAGCAAGTCACTTGACTTCCCTGTGATTCCAGGATGCACCTGGAAACAAGCCTCAGTGTAATGTGTCTTTCATGGCCAAAAAGTTGTAAAAAATGATAGATAGATAGATAGATAGACAGACAGACAGACATAGATAGATACTGCCTGTAGATAGATAGACAGACAGCTAGATAGACAGATACTGTCTGTAGATAGATACTGTCAGATAGATAGACATATACTGTCTGTAGATAGAGACTGTCGATAGCTAGATAGACAGACAGATACTGTCAGATAGACAGAGAGAGAGATACTATCGATAGATAGATAGACAAATAGACAAATACAATAGATAGATAGATAGATAGATAGATAGATACTGTCTGTAGATAGATACTGTCAGATAGATAGACATATACTGTCTGTAGATAGAGACTGTCGATAGCTAGATAGACAGACAGATACTGTCAGATAGACAGAGAGAGAGATACTATCGATAGATAGATAGACAAATAGACAAATACGATAGATAGATAGATAGATAGATAGATAGATAGATAGATAGATAGATAGATTGATAGATAGATAGATACAGACAGACACAGAAATATCACCTGCTCCTCTGTTTCTCCCCCCCCTCCATTTGGAAGCATTTTGGACAGCCCTGATATCCTGGGTAACCACAAGATGTCGACCCTCCCCCTTCCACCCTAGTCCGACATAAGCATGGACAGCCTCTCGAGATGCGGTAAGAGACTCACAACGGAAATGGATGTGTTGCCCCAAAGCTTCTCTAGGGAATGGGCTGTTTCGCATAGCCTGAAACAGGTTCTGCAGTAGAATGGTTTCCTGTAGGGTGTGCAGTGCAGAGGGAGTGGTCTGAGTAAGAAGCGCTAAGGGGACAAAGCTGGTGACCCAACAGGAAGCATCCCTGCAGTTGGCCTGAAGAGATGCATGTGAAGGAGGGAGGCCACGAGGATAAAGTGTTGACTGTAAAAAAACAAATGCTTGAAAAACATGGAATTGCCTCCTCAGTCTAATTGATACTAGCACAAGGTTGGTGATAGTTACAAAAGGCAAGGCAATCAAGTCCTGCAATTACACAATATGCAGAACTCACCCTTTGCATGAGTTCCTCTCTATTCCCAATGTCACACAGAGTTTGCATGTTTTCAAACAGACCTGCCTTTGTCTCCTCTTGTTTACATGTCTGAGACCTTGCAAAGGTTGGAAGAGGACAGACCATGATTATGTTTCCAGCGGCAAAGGACCAACATAAATAAAACGAAATGATGCTTTGCTTGCAAGTAAGGAAGCTTAGGCCGGATCTGTGCATAGGCTTTGCATAGTATTTTAAGTCATGGCTGCAGGCGTTGAGTTTCCTAACAAATTCTATTTTAAATCCTTTTTATAAGCATTGCAGTGCAATGAGGAAGGCACATGCAGTACTTTTGAATCTGTGATATATTTGTTTTACAGAAATGAGAACACAAGTCTTCGCAGTTGTAATGCAGCCAAGCCCTTAAGGTTGGTTATTCACTGGTAGTAGCCCATGTGAATACTGTATGCAGTGGCACTTTGGGGTGTGGTGACAAGTTGTGTTAGATTAGTACTGAAATAATTGGCTGTGCTTTATTATTTCTTGCAGCTTTAATGGCTGATACTAAAAATCCAAAGATGAGATCAATTGTAAATACGGTGAACACTGGTAAAGGCCTACAGTCTATTATCTTAAAGCTATATGATTTTCATGTGAAATGTACGTGAAGATAGCTGATTTTATTTGATATTCTATTAAATCGTAGTGTCTTGTGAAGACGCCGTATCTAATATAGTGAAACGTTGGTGTTTCTGTAAAAAAAGAAGAACAGTATTCAGATCTGTGTCCGGGCATTTTCATGCCTTAAAGGCTTTGATGGACATTTACTTGCTTCACCAAAGCTGTCTCTACCCCTACGACTGAACAATACAGTGATTACCTGTAGGGCCCACACACTTTGTACATACAGTACTGCGTTTGTAGCGTGGGACCACAGTTGCAACCTCCCACCATGCTGGTCTTTGTGACAAGACCTCCCACCTCCCAGCTGCTGCTGTTGCCTCTGACTCACTGAGCCTTGCCTGTACTCAGTATTCATAGCCTGCTGTGATGCCACCCACCATGACCAGTCCTCACACCTGGATCCAAAAAAAATAACAGTGGCCTCCTGTGGTTTCACCACACTGACTTTCAGGAGCAGATGTCCTACTTTTGAGTCATCCAACCTTGTGGCTTTCTCAATTACTTGACCAAACCTCCTGCTTTGTTAGCAGGGTCCTCATGGACGTGACCTTCTCCTGTCACTCTGACCACAACTCTCTCTCTCTCTCTCAGCAATATTCCTGAAGGGATCTTCTTTTTGTCATGGCCACAGCACTGAGACTGCTCTGGTCCATGTTATTAGTTACTTCTTTCTTCTAACAATGTTCCTGTCATCCTGGTCCTCAGTGTTGCCTTCATCATGTCTGACCATTCCACCCTCCTGGATCGCCTCTAACAATACGTTAATTCCAATGCACCTGTACTGTTTAGAAATTTAGGAAACTCTGATTCCAAATCCACTTTTGATTGAAATCCTAAAAGGACCTCAACATTGCAATCAGATTCAGAATCCTAAATCCTAAAACTCTTATGTGACAGATTTTAGGATTCAGTTTAGGAATTAGGATTTTTGGACTGCAGTTCTGAAAAATCCTAATTCCAAACACTGGATCAGAATCCAACTAATCGGATTCTGTGCAGTGAATCACGAGCAACCCTAATGATGTTATTAGTTAAAAATAAAACAAATTATAATCACTTCCCATGTTTTTTAGTGTTTATAATTACTGCTTCATGTCCCCATCCACCTCTACATACAGTTTCCACTGTTAATAGGAAAACACTACTTTTAGCACAGACTTCCTCTGCTGCATCCCAAAGCCCCAATTAGCATTTTAAGACCATATTACAATTGTTTTTTAAACCTTTATATAGTGCTTTTAACTTTATACTGTTCATCCACAGCTTCTGATTCGAAAGGGTACCTGAGGCCATCTTGTGGCTGTCATGTGCATCCCTTGCGTTCTTTATGCTAATATGTCCTGCTGACCAATGGTGGATTCAGCAGGTATATTAACATAAAGCCAAACATGGGATACACATGGCAGCCACAAAGATATTACAATGACTACTAGAAGAAGCTCATGAACAGTATAACTATCTAAGAAAGGGGATTTTAAAAATTTCAGAATGGGCTTACAATGCTAATCAGGCCTTGGGATGTGACAGGGGAGGTTAGGACTGAAAGGGGAGTTTTTCTCCAAAAATAAATGGATTCTAGCATTGTGCTTCCTGTGTGTGCCATTGCTGAACCCTCCAGCTCCCAAACCACTTCATTCATTATTTCTTATCCAGTAGATCCTGACATTTCTCTGATGCTTTTGATTTTAAAATAAGTAGAGACTCACAGTGTGGTCTTTTTCACCAGTATAAGTAAAAATGCCATTGGCAGAAATGGAGCGCAGCTCTGAGCTCTGAGTTTCTGTTTATTTTAAACTCAGAAGCATAGTAGAAACAGCAGGATCAACCAGATAAGGAAAAAAATAAAAAATAAAGTGGGTTGTGGGGGGTTTTGGTGATGATATACACAGAGTGACATGGGGGAACAGGGTGTTATGAAAGGCCATTATACACAGTTGTGATGTCACAACCTTGTAGTATGACTTTTAAAGAATATTAGTTTTAGGTTGATATTGGAGTCACTAGCAAGTCACTTAACCTCCTAGTACTGCAGCCCACCCAACTGCAGAAATAGGTGGAAACAGTACCCCACTGTAAACAATGCATTGCATCTCAGATGAGCTATCCTGGGTAAATAAATATATAATTAAATAAATAAATAAGCAAAATGACATTCTTTACACTGACATGAAGGGTAGAGGCTAGAATGTTTAATACATAGATACATAGATACATAGATACATAGATACATAGACAGTGTCGGCAGATAAGGGCCTATGGCCCACCTAGTCTGCCCATTTGAGCTTGTAAGTTCAGTTTGTTTTCCTAGAAGTCTATTTCCCCTTACCCCTGACCTCTAGAATTCCTTTATGTCTATCCCATGCATTCTTAAATCCCGTGATTGTTTCAGCCCCCACCACTTCCTCTGGCAGGGTGTTCCACTTGTCCACCACCCGTTCTGTGAAGAAATTCTTTCTCATGTTTCCTCTGAATCGTCCTCCCTCCAACTTCATCCCATGCCCTCTAGTCCTGAAACATATTTTTCGCTTAAAAATAGTGTTTTCCTGCACCCTGTTCCTCCCTGTAAGATACTTGTATGTCTCTATCATATCCCCTCTCTCCCTCCTCTCCTCCAGGAGTACATGTTCAGTTCCTTCAACCTGTCTTCATAGGACTTGTGATGCAACCATGCACCATCTTTGTTGCCCTCCTCTAAACCTTCTCCCTGTCTATGTCCTTACGTAGGTATGGTCTCCAGAACTGTACACTGTACTCCAGGTGGGGCCTCACTATGTCTTGTATAAGCAGAATTATGACCTCCCTTTTCCTGCTGGTGATGCCCTGCCTATACATCCCAGCATCCTATTTGCTTTACCTGATGCCTTGTCACACTGTTTCCCTACCTTGGGGTCATCAGAGATGACAAACCCAAGATCCCTTTCCTGCTTGGTGCATGCTATATCCTCACCCCCAACTGATATATTGTGCCAGGGTTTTTGTACCTCATATGCATTATCTTGCACTTCTTTGCATTGAATTTCAACTGCCAAACCCTTGACCATTCTTCAAGTTTCTGCAGGTCCTTCTCATTCTGTCTACACCTCTCTGTGTGTCTACTCTGTTACAGAGCTTTGTGTCATCAGCGAACAGTGAAATTCTGCCTTCTATATCCTGTGCAATGTCACTGATGAAGATGTTGAATAGAACCGTCCCAGCACTGGATCCCTGTGGTACCCACTGGTCACTCTTCCCTCTGTGGAGTGACAGCCATTTACCACCACCCTCTGTGTCCTGCCACCCAGCCAGTTACCTACCCACCACACTACTGTCCTGCCCACACCTATTCCCCAGTTTGTGTAATAGTCTTCTATGGCACAGTGTCAAAGGCCTTGCTGAAGTCCAGATAGGCCATGTCCACTGCCTCCCCTGATCCACCTCCCTAGTCACCCAGTCAAAAAATTCAATGAGGTTGGTCTGACACGACCTCCCCCTGGTGAAACCATGCTGCCTTGGGTCCTGTAGTCCATTGACAACCAGATGTTCCACCAATCTCTCCTTCAGTGCTTCCATGATCTTTCCCACTACTGAGGAGGCTGACTGGTCTGTAGTCCCTGCTTCCTCTTTGTTCCCACTTTTGTATAAGGGGACTACATCTGCTGTCCTCCAGTCTTTGGGTACCTCCCTGTTTCCAGTGATTGGCTGAACAGGATAGCCAGAGGTTCAGCCACCACCTCTCTTAGTTCTTTAAGGACCCAAGGGTGCACCCATCTGGCCCCATTGCTTTATCAGCTCTTATTACTTCCAGTTCCTTCAGGACCCTTTCTCGTGTAAAGGGACTTGTGTCCATTTCTGCACCATTCTCACCCTTGTACTCCCTTCAGACCCATTACCCCCTCTTCCTTAGTAAAGACTGAGCAGAAATACCTGTTCAATATGTCAGCTTTACTGTTGTCATCCTCCGGCTCCCATCCTCCTTCAGTCTCACTATCCTCCCTTTGTCCTTCTTTTTCCTTATGTACCTGTAAAGGTTTTGTCCCCTTTAACCACTGATTTTGCAATGTGTTCTTCTGTCTGAGCTTTGGCTTCCCTTACTGACTTCCCTGCCTCCCTTTGTTTCTCCTGGTACTTCTCCTATCCCTTCTGCCTGTGTGTCTTTTGTATTGCCTGAATGCAATCTTTTTGGCTTTCACTTTCTTTGCTACCTCTTTGGAAAACCATAATAGTCTCCCTTTCTTTTCCTCTTACTAACCTGCTTAATGCATAATTCTGTTGTTCTTATAATCCCCATTTTAAATACTGCCCACTGTTCCTCAATCCCTGATTCCTGTCCCATTCCCTTAATGCCTCTTTCAAGCATCTCCCATTTTCCCAAAGTCTGCCCCCTAAAATCCAGGATCGTGTTTTTGTGTGGTTTGGTTCTGCTCTTTCTGTGATTTCAAACCACAATGACTGGTGGTCACTGTTACCCAGGTGCTCCCCACTGTTACCCCCATCACACTGTCCCTGTTTGTGAGCACAAGGTCCAGTATTGCCTTCTGCCGAGTTGGTTCCATGACCAGTTGCTTGAGGAAGGCACCTGAAGGAGTCCAGGATAAATCTGCTCCTAGTTGATGCTGCTGCTGGGATGCTCCAGTCCACGTCTGGTATATTGAAGTCTCCAACCAGTACTACCTCACCTTGTCTGCCATCCTTTGGATGGCTAGCATCAACTCCCTATCTGTTTCTTCCTCCTGGGCTGGTGGTCTATAGACCACACCTGTGGATGGCTGGCCCATTTTCCTTTCCAGCTTAACCCACAGTATCTCTCCCCATTTTGTTCCTCCTGGATCTGTGTGGCCCTTATGTCATTTTTTCACATACAGTGCCACTCCTCCTCCCTTCCTGCCTGCTCTGTCTCTTCTGAATATGTTGTAGCCAGGTATGGCCATCTCCCAGTCATGGTTATCATTACACCAGGTTTCAGTGATGGCCACAATGTCCAGGTCTGACTGTATACAACAGCCTCCAGATCTTCCATCTTGTTGCTAAGGCTCCTGGCATTTGACACATGGCTTTCCATGATTTGACCTCCTAGACTGCTTCACTGTTCTACTCAGCCCCTTCCTTGGTTGTCATTTATCCCTGGTTCTCCTTGCTGTCTGCCCTTCTGCTGAATTTTGCCCTTTCTGCTTATCCACCTTTTGGACACTAATCTCCATCTTTTGCACACTGCTTTGCAGAGATAGCCACTCTCTGGTTCACTGGTTCCATTACTAGCTGTGGGGGTGAGCAAGTAGGTATCATCCTTGCTGGCCTGCCACCCTTTGCTAGTTTAAATGCTTGTCAATGTAGCATTTAAACTTATCATTGAGTGCTTGGATTCCCTCCAGGATGGATGCAGGCCGTCGAGCTTTGAACAAACCTCCATCCCTCCAGATGGGTCCCCAGTCACCAATGAATCCAAACCCTTCCTCACAGCACCAGTTCTTCAACCATGAGTTAAAGTTCCTGGTGCATGCACTCCTATGCTCTCCCTTGCCTCTCACAGGTAGTACTTCAGAAAGTGACAGAAGTAGCTACTTGCTTGAGACCTCCCCAGTTTCCTAAACTCTTCCTGAACTTCCTTTGGCTCCCATTTGCCAAGTCATTAGTACCTAGGTGGATAATGACATCAGCTCACCCTCCTGTCTTGTCTTCCCAGTGATCCCCAGTATCTTCCTTCCATCCCTCCATGCCGTGGCACCTGGTAGGCACCTCACCTCCCTGTCCTCCCCCTCCTGTGTTCCTAGCTGGATCCCTCTTATGATGGAGTCCCCCAACAGGATTCGCTTCCTCCTCCTCTGGGGTCCACTGCTTTCCCCACTGAGGTCACCTCCTTGCCTAACCTCCACATCCTTTCCTTCCACTTCCCTGGGTACCTCTATTTGGTTGTCCTCATTTGCCAGTGTGGCATATGAGTTCTTGAGAGGAATAGGATCTGGGATGTGCCTCTGCCTGACTGCTCTAACCCCCTGAGCCCACTGTCATCCAAGTGCTCCTCGTTCTCGGCATCCTTTGAGGGCAGCTGCATTGGACTGGGTGGTTCCTGGACAGGGTGATGGTACTCCTGACCCAGTTTACTTCCGCTCTGAGTCTGGCTGCCTCATCCCCAGTCCCGAGATGCATGCAGATGGGCAGCACCTCAGTGTCCAGAAGGTTTGCCTGAATATGGAGCTGCCCCACAGCCACTGCATTGCACCACCCCACATTATACCGCAATTTCACTACTTATCTGCTACTGAAGCTTCCTCTAGTTCTTTTTATTTATTTACAGTACTAAAAATCCTGTAACTGATCCTCAAATATATATTTTTTAAGGAAAAAAACCAATAAATAAATAAATGAGTCAAAAACTTGTCGTGCTGAGGGTGGTCTTCTTCCCCTTATGCCTCTACTTCACCTTAATGAGCTACAGAGATGGCGGCTCTACAAGGCCCGCCAGGCGCGTGCCCCAGTAAAAATGTTGTGCCCCAGTTGGTGCCCCATATGGTGAAGAACTTCCCCCATAGTAACAATATATCAGTGCCCTGGCTGCCATCTGTTGTGCCCCATCTGTGCCCTGGTAACCATTTGTGGCTAGAGCCGCTACTGGCTACAGAAACACTTGGATCAGCAAATTAATTTCCCGCCCACAAGCGCAAGAGACACCTTTTAAATGAAGGTTGCCTCTAAGGCAGTCCTGCCTCCGAGGCAGATAAGGCAGATATGCCTTGGAGGTTGGTATGGATAGGGCTGCCTCCCAGGAAGGGCTTTAACCTCTACAGCTAAAGACCTGAGCTTCACTGTTGTCTTAGCTTGGTGGAGTAGTGGAAAGGTCTACAGCCGGATAAACAAGAAGTTGAGAGTTTGAATCCATACAAGGTCCCCTCAGATCTCGTTTGTCAGAATTTCACTCGAGTAGTGATCCATGACAGCGTGGTGTTAGAATAAGAGACACTGGAAGGTTTGATACCTTTTATTGGACAAACCAAGTGTCTTGTACAAAGATGGAATTATACACAAGCTTTCAGGGCCTCACAGGTCCCTTCTTCAGGTGAATAACAAAACTAAGCAACATAAGCAGTATTTATACACACAGTGAAACAATGTGTAAAAATAATTGAAGAGAATTACAGGAAGGGTAGAATGGCAGGAAGTGTGAAGCCAAGAAGTAGTGAAAGAGACACAGAACAAAAAAGCCCTGAGATAAAATTCTGTATAAGTTACAAAGTAATAAAAACAGAATGGGTCAGAAGACCTGAGGGGTGGGGTAGTAATTGATAGGAACAGGTCATGTAAAGATGTGAAGAGAGTGACCAGATAGGAACACAGATAAGAAAAGACCTGGGATACAGGATGACTAAAGTAGGCAGGAAGGGAAGATGGGTAGGAAGTGTTAAGAAATGAATTGACGCTATGAAGAACTGAAGGAAATACAAACCATCAAAGGCCTAGATAAAAAGAGTGTAAGGTTAGTATACACAGTGATGTGTGAGAAGAACTAATCAAAGGGTGGGGAGGAGGCTGGGCAAGACTGAAGCTTTAAAGATAAATGTGAGAGAGGTAGGAAGGATGCCTAGGAATAAGTAATTGGAAAAACAGTAGACAGAAACACTGGAGAGAAAAAAAAAACACTTTAGGTAACAAGTAACATAAGGATTACAGTTTACCATAGTGTATCATAAATCCAATGTCCCGATTCAGACCACAAATGTTAGATTTAAATCGTTTGATATATCTCAGTTCCCATGTCTGCCTGTTTGCAGATGACACCAAGATCTGTAACAGGGTAGATACTCCAGAAGGGGTGGAGAAAATAAGGAGGGACCTGGGGAAGCTTGAGAAATGGTCTGAGGAGTGGCAACTGAGGTTTAATTCAAACAAGTGCAAAATTATGCACCTGGGGCATAGAGACCCTGGAGAGATACAAGATGGAGGGGGGGGGGGGAGTCACTAACAGTCACCAAGGAGGAAAGGGAAGGGTAGTGATGCCGTTATATAAAACCCTGGTCAGGCCTCACATGGAGTACTGTGTGCAGTTCTGGAGGCTGCACCTTCAAAAACGACATTAACAGGCTGGAGAAGATCCAAAGACAGGCAACTAAGATAGTACAGGATTTGCACCACAAAATGTATGAGGAGAGATTAAGGGACCTCAATATGCACTCACTGGAGTAGAGAAGGGAGAGAGGGAACATGATAGAAACATTCAAGTGTAACCTCTCACCCCTGCCTTTCTAGCAAAACGACAGGTGGCATGCTGTTGAAGCTGACAGCAGTACCTGGTGGGGACCTGGGTTTGGGGAAGGATGAGGTTACTCAGCACAGGGGGACCTAGGTTTGGCTACTCTGCACAGTGGCATCCAAGTAAATCCGAACACAGGAAGCAATAACTGTAATGTCCAGAACCAGGAATGGGAGTCTTCAGTATGGCTTTTATTCACATACTACCTGAACAAACAAAGCATAGACGGACTCCCATGGGACTACATTTCCTGGTAATGCAGATTAGAGACTACAGAACACTTTACCACCATTTTCAGCCCTCAGGCTCTGAACCCACCAGGCACACAGCCCGGACTTGCACGCAGCTTTAGGTACACAGCCCGACTTGTACACATTTGGGTTTTCCCCACTGGCCCAGCTCCCCTGCCGGCCACTTGATCCGCGGTCCATTGGAAGAATGAACCCATTATCCTGTAGTGGCTCCCCACACTACCTAGAGTCTGCGACTCCTAGAGAGAATTTTTCCTTGCCGTGGCTCCCCACACCACCTAGAGTCTGTGACTCCTAGAGAGAATTTTCCTTGTCATGGCTCCCCACACCACACTAGAGTCTGTGACTCCTAGAGAGAATTTTCCTTACAATCCCACATCTGGGTACTTCCCCCATCACTGGCCAAGTGCATGAGGCAAAGTAGAAACCACAGAAGAAATCCGTAGAGGTGGACCTGGTCACTAAAGATGGGGGGCCACCCACCTCCAGCTCCCACAGCCCATACCCGGCCATTTCCCTGGGAAAACTGAACCATTCCTTTGCTGAACTTCCAAATGTAGATTAAAGGGTAGATGTCTGTCGCATCTCCTCTACATATTATTTGCATCACACAACACTCTAGGATTTGACACTACTTTACTTGCTTGGCCCATTTCTCTAGGCTTCCCAACATGTAGCTCAATACCTAGATTTTCACACAAGTACCATGGTGAAGAAAACAATTTGCCCTTTTTGCCAGAGCAGACACTCACCCTTTAGTTGCAGGTGCCCCACAGGTGACTCACAAGTCTTCCATCTTCCAAAATAAATGTTTGACTAAACAGGCAGCTTTTCTTCCACTTAGCAGAATTAAGGGGATTGTCCCAGGAATCTGCTGGGAATCTTTACATCCCCGGAGGGAGGGGGCACTGAGACCTGAATCAGCGGTCTCCACCACTTGAGTACAACTTCACTCCTCCAAGCTAAACTGCAGACTCTCTCTTCACTTACTGAAGACAAACTGAACTATACTTTGAAAACTCCCAACGTTCTATCTAACTCCCTTGGCTGCAGATTCCAATGTGGCTTATGCAGCTGCGAAAGTTCTATTGGTAATGTCATCCCTCAGTCTCAGCTGAGACTGAGAACAGAGTGAGACAGTGTGAAACCCATTTAACTGGAGTTTCACAAGCTGCCTTCCCTGCCTACCACTAGGTTTTACTGGGATTCTAGTAACCCCAGGTAACAAGAGGGTTACACAAGTACCTCAAGGACATAAACAAGGTGCAGTGGGGGGGGGGCATTTTCCAATACAGGAGAAGTACAAGAACGAGGGGCCATGACATGAAATTGGAAGGTGGCAGGTTAAGAGGGACTGTGAGGAAGTTTTTCTTCACAGAGATGGTGATGGACACATGGAATGGTCTGCCACAAGAGGTGGTGGGAGCAAGTGCTGTGGTTGGAGTTAAACATGCATGGGACAGGCATAGGGGAACCATAGAGGTAAAGCAGAGGGAGGATCAGAAACCATAATGAAGTACGAGGCTTATGGGCAGACAAGATGGGCCTAGCGGTCCTTATCTGCCAACAATTTTTGTGTTTCTATGTTATGTTTATGTCCTGTCTGTCCTGCGTGTTTTTAAAGTTGCCTCTTAGTATCAGGACGGATAAGTCAGAGACGGAATGATATGTTTGTGAAAAACTATGTCCTACTACCGGTGTGCTGTTAACCTGGTTAACTATCGTTTGTTAGTGGTGGTTCATCCTGGTTTGCATTAGTTGCTTAGTTTCCCTAATATAGCAACCTTTTGTGCACTTCTTGCACTGAATTAGGCAAACCACATTACTGTATTGACATGTGTGGGATCTACTGATTTCTCTGTGGTGTCCTGGTTTGTCTTGATGGTGGTCTGTGTGCATATGTGGGTGCAGGTCTTACATCTTGCCATGTTGCATGGTGTTGTCCCTCTTGTTTCTCGGTTATTTTGATCTGCTGGGAGTTTGTTATGAATTATTATGTTCGAGAGGTTGGGGGGCTGCTTATAGGCAATGACAGGTGGTTCAGGAAAGATGTCCTTAAGTATTACATCATCAATCAGCATGGGTTGAAGTTCTTTAATAATTTGCTAAAGGGGTTTTAGCATGGGGCTGTATGTGATGTCTAGGGGTGTGTGATCAGTTTTATCTTTTTGCCTGTATTCCCGCAGATTTTCCCATGATATTTGTATGGCCCATTGAATTTCTCTGTCAATTTGTATTGGGGAGTAGCCCTGCTGGATAAGAGAACTACCAAGTGAAGAGAGCTGTCTGTCTCTTGCACTCTCATCAGAGCAGATTCAATGGTATCGAATTGCGACTGTGCTTGACTGTAGATTACAGATTTTTTTGTGTGCCTAGGATGAAAGCTGAAACTATGCAGGTAGTGGTGTCTGTCAGTGGGTTTTATGTGAAGAGCAGTTTGTGTATGTCTATTATTACTAATGCTGACTGTGCTGTCTAGAAAGTTTATGCTGGTGGTGGAGTATTCAAAAATGAGTTTTACAGAGTGATGACAAGTTGTTAAAATCGTGATGGAGCTTTTTAAGGGAGTCTACCCCTTTTGTCCAAATCAGGAATATGTCATCTATATATCAGAGGTAAACTGATGTTTTATAGGGGTGGTGTTTAAAAAACTCTTCTTCTAGACAGACCATGAAAATATTGACATATTGTAGTGCCATTTTTGTGCCCATGGCAGTCCCCATGATCTGTAAAAAGTGCTTACCATTAAAAGTGAAGTTGTGTGTCGGAATGAATTTTATCAGGGTGCTGATGGTGGTTCCTGAAATGTCTCTTGCGGATGTGTTGTCCTGTAAACATTTCAGACATGCTGATATGCTATCTTCATGTGGGATATTAGTGCAGAGGGCAGTGGCATCCATTGTAGCTAGGACAATGTTGGGTGGTAGTTGTCCAATTTGCTTCAGTTTCCTGAGGAAATCAGTGGTGTCCTGAATAAAACTGCTAGTAACTCTTACTAGGGGTTTTAAAATGGATTCAACGAATCCTGAAATGTTTTCAGTTAGTGCGCTAATTCCAGAGATGATGGGTTATCCTGGATTCCTGGGTTTGTGTATCTTAGGTAGCATATAGAATGTCGAACAATAAATATATAAGAGAGGGGACTTAGCTGCGAGACTGAATAACTACAACAGTAAAAGACTGCCTTGGAGGCAACTTTCATTTAAAAAAAATGTCTCTTGCACCAACAAGCATTTGGATCAGCAAATTAATTTCCTTCCTACAAACAGAGTGTTGTGAAAATATAATTTTAAAGGCTGGCAAAGTCACATTCTTAACTTGTCAGTTTCTTGGAAAATTTGCAGTAAGTAAAATCACAGATCATGGTGCAACCCACCCCCCAATTAGAGACCCAGATCCCCCTTCACTGGGGGGGAGAAGTTGGTAGTACTCACCGAGGTCACAGTCCCTGATTCCCATGTAACTTTCCAGCAGGTCATCTACTTTCCGGGAGGCTGTCTCCTCAAACTCAGATGGCTGTGATGTTGAAAACAAACAGGCTTTATTAATAAGTTAAAAAAAAGTCAAACGTGGCTGATTTTTCTGAACAAAAGCTCACTTTACCAGCAATGTTCAATATGAACTTCCAAATCTGTATATCTTGACTCTAACTTTGACTTCCATAGTTTGTGCCTCAGGAACTATACTGACTTCCAAAAGGAATGGAATAAAACTCCAAAGTTGGAGCCATAAAAAATGTTAACTTTCACAAGGAAACAATTAACTGAAGCCCTTAGTAAATCACAGGATTTTTATATAAACGACAGTATTTGTTTTACTAAGACTATTATGATCCAGGGGATTTTTATGTAAGCTGTTTGCCTACTTCTCTTGAAGCATAATTTCACTAAAAATACCACCAACAGCTTAATCTGGTTCAAGGTCAGTTGACTTTCATCTGTATCCCCTCCCCCGGGTCATGCCTGAAAATAGGCAGGATTTGTCTAGTGCAGTTACCCAGTCAACAAAAACTAAATAAATGAATAAAAATAATTACTCACGTGGAATAATACTGTGTATTGTATGGTAGCCGCTAAAAATGCTTTCTTTTTAAAATTGCGCATTTGCACAGATCTGGTAACTGGAAATACTTTAATATTGTTACGTCTTATGTATTTTGTATATGTATACTGTACGTCTGTTGCAAAGGGTTTTTTTAGCCAACCAACAATACTGTTACATGCTTACTTTAAACTGTAGAATTTTTCACTAAAGTTAATGTGAACTACTGAAATTTTATTTAAAGTGTAGAATTTTTTCTGCAGCTTTTTCTCGCATATAGAATAGAATAGTTAAATCCCCAAGAGTGTTCATTTGTTGCTAGAACAGGTCCTTCCAGACCTTCAAGGGTTAATTGTAGGAGCCGGCCTGATGAATCACTGCAGGAGGCAGGGCTTACTGTAGCAGAGAAGCTCCCCTCCAGCTGTGAAGAGAGTTGATGACAGGGCACTGCTCTGCCCTGATCACTAGTACCCTTTGCATCCACCGGTTTCCTTTTGGAGAGGATGAGACCAGACCCAGCATGTTCGTGGCATGGCGGGACCATTTTCATCTGTCCCAGTGGGGCACAGCCTACTCACCAATTCATTCTTTTGAAGGAGCTGTGAGTAAAATGTTGACACTCTTCAAAGAGGAATGTTGAACTGTTTCATCCTGTTTATGTGCTATAAATCTTTTGGACTGTCACGCTGGCTTTAAAGCCTGGACTCACCACTTTCTGGAGTTTAGAGTTCCTGAGGAGAGAGTAACTTGCCCTGAAAATAGACTGAGAAACTATCAAGATTTAAATCATTGTTTAAACACTATTTTCCCTGCTCTTTATGAGGAAGGCACTCCACATTTTTGGTGCCCACCTTACCCCTATCCTCTCCTAAGTGTGAGTCAGAGAGGGTGTCCCCAGACCCTGCTGCCACTCCTCGGTACTGTGTCTGATTGAAGGTGGACCACACTCAATGGGAGTGGTGTTGGGGGGGCAGATTGGAAGTTGGAGGAACACCCCCTAGCACCCCTTATTTGAGGGTCAGATCCCCCGGGGTCTCTCCCGAGTGCAAGCCACATTTGTGCCTGGGCATATGCTAGTTTGGGGTGACATATCTGGTCTATCTGCAAAATATGAAGAACTGTTTCCTGGTCACTCTCCTCCTCTTCCAAAATCTTCAGCCATGGCCTGGCTTCCTTCAACAAATCATAATCACTGTATTTTCTATCAATAGACTGTACCCTGGAGGACTGTATGTGCAACACGTTCCTGTACCATCGCAGACTGTTGCCCCACTGGTATCTGACACCACCTTGGACTGGGGATCCTTGAAAGCAAATGGTTGGACTCTTCCCCCTATGGGGGTGGAGAAAGAACTCTGAACCCCAAAAATTAACTGTGCTTTATATGGCTAGCCAATATGCCATTGGTATGTGGATCCAAAGAATGACAAATCACCTGTCTGAAATAAATACATGGGATCCCTGAGTAGACTGTAAATGACATTGGTGAACAGTTGTTATTAAAATGTGTTTTATTGAGCTGCTAACCCTTAGCCTTCTAGCCCTCAACACAGACCAACTAGGTCACTGCAGATCCAGAGATCGAGTAGTGCACTGAGTGAAACATAGACAATGACGGCAGAAAAAGACCATAGGTCCATCCAGTCTTCCCATAAACCCTAACAAATCCAGGACCTGTTGCCCACAGGGTTCTAAACCACACTATCTACTGCCATCCTCTCCACTCTACCGCTACCACCCTTTGCAACCACTAACCCCTTCATTCTGTCACAGCCATGCTTGAAACCATTGATAGTTTTGCCTCCCACCTCATCAGCTGGCAAACTGTTCCATGGATCCACCACCCTTTCTTTAAAATAAAACGTTCTCACTTCCCTCTTGAACCCCCCCCAATCAGTTTCCATTCATGCTCCAGTGTTCTTGATCCGCTACTTATGCTAAACAGTTCCTCACAGTTTACCTTGTTCAATTCTTTTCAGGAACCTGAAGGTCTCTATAATACAGTACAAATAATTATACGGAGCTCACTTTCCACCTCTTCAAACAACAAAGGTGGCTGGCCTCCGATTTTTATGGGCAGCTCCTGAGGCATGCTGTGCGGGTCTGGAAATTCTTTCTATTTTATTTTATACTCAATTTTAAATTTCCGAACAGTGCTCCCGTTGATAGTGCAGTTGTACTTGCTGTTATAAAATCGGACAGCCTTCATAACACCAGTTTCACAGGCAAAACGGCCAATTTCGTACCTCACTTCTGAGGTGTACTGCTGATATTCACGCCGGCAGCATTTCTCGGCTACAGACAAGAGGATATTGGCAGCGCTGCAAAGTACATCTGCTGTCAGCTCCTCTAATGAGGTGAAGTTCCACTCTTTCTTTTGCCCTTTTTTTAACCAACTCACCGGAGACATTGTATTGATGGAGACTAGCAGGCTTAATGACTTGTGATTGTATTATGTGGGGCAGGTTAAATGCAGTGTGTGAGTCAAATACAGATACTAATAGCTGATAACTGCTAACAATTACTGACTGCTGAGAGCCTTTGTTTCATACTAGAGATGTCAACAGCTAATCAACCACAAATCACCAACTAAGCACTTACAAGCAATTAATTTAAAGAGCCTACTGATGAAAGAAAACAATAGCACTGCATTGTTGAATTTTCATGTCAAGCTGCCGTGCGATTTTAACAATGCGCACTACTGTTTGCAAATCTAATCCCGTGAAAGTTTTCTGCTGCTAAATAAAGCTGTTTTACAGTATCTCCCCTCTGTTGACTGACCTCCATCGAGTACATGTTCAGTGCCTTGAGCCGATCCTCGTTAAGATCTGCCCTGCTAGCCTTGAATCATTTTGGTCACCCTACGCTGCACTGTCTCCAGCCTGTCCTTATCTTTCTTTAGGTGAGGACTCCAGTACTGGGCACAGTACTCCAGGCTGAGCCTCACCAATGATCTATAGAGAGGTAGTAATACCAATTTTTCCTTCTGCTGTCAACTCAATACCCCTTCTTATACACCCCAGCCTCCTGTTTGCCTTACTGTAGGCCTTGTTACACTAGCTTGATTGTTTTAGGGAGTCACTGATGAGGACCACCCAGGCCTCTTTCCTCAAAGGTTGTGCCCAGCTCCTCCTCCCCTCCCCATCCAGTACTCTGTCCTGGTGTTCTTGTTCCCTAGGTGCATCACCTGGCACTTCTTGGCATTGAATTTCAACTGCCAAACCTTTGACCACCTCTCTAGCCTTTGCAAGTCTCTCTGCATCTCTGTAACCTCCTCATCGTTGCCTACCCTACCACAGAACTTAGTGTCATCTGTAAAGAGACACATCTTGCCCTGGATTTCTTCTCCCATTGTGCTGGTGAATATATTGAAAAGGACTGGGACCTGGACAGATCCTTGTGGCACCCCACTAGTGACCTCCTTCCCTCTCTTGATTTGACTCTGTTAACCATAACCCTCTGCTGTGTCCCTTCAAGCTAGTTTCTCACCCATCTAACTATGTCCTTCACTGCAGCTGGATCCCTTAGCTTCTTCAGCAACCTTCTGTAAGGCAACAAGCTGAAAGTCTTGCTGAAATCAAAGTAGAATAAATCCACAGCGTGACCCTTATTCACTGCCTTCATTACCCAGTCAAAGAATACTATCAGGTTAGTCTGACAAGACCTCCTTGCCAAGAACCAGTGCTGTTTATTATACTGGAGTTCACTGCTCTCTGTGTAGTCCACGAGATCCTCTTTGATTAGTGTCTCTATCACTTTACCCCCAATAGGCATGCCGACCTGATGGTGACACCAACATAGCGACATACCTCTCTGTCGGCAAAATCAACACTTTGCCGACAAGTCTCTGCGTTGGTTTGCCCGAACCACGGGAACACTGTCTCCCTGTCCTGCACCCCCTCCCCAAATCAACTCCGACTGGAGTTGATAATCCTAAGTATGGGAGGTAAAGGGGGGCAGACCTCCCCACATGGGAGATTCGTGGAGCAAAGCCCCCCGATAGAAAAACAGGACAGGGAGACATATGGGATTTATGTCTATCACAACTTGAGGTTGACATAAATCCTGTCGCTGAGATGCCAGTCGACTAAAGTGTTGTCAAACCGGCATCATAGAACCCCCACAATAGAGGTAAGACTGATAGGTCTGTAGTTACCCGGTTGCTCCTTGTTCCCCCCCTTAGGGAATGGGACTACATCCATTACCATCCCATCTTTTGGAACTACGCCTGTCTGAACTGAGCTATTGAACAGGACAACCAGGGGTTCAGTTAGTTCCATTGCCAATTCATTGAGCACCCTCGGATGCATCCCATCAGTAGGGTTGGAGGGCTAACACTCCTCAGCCCAGGAGGTACCAGCCTTTGTGAGCATTGAGGCTACACGTTCTAACTGATTTCCATAGGGAAGGGTTGCAGGAGTGTGGTGACCATGGGGTCCAGGATCTGGGAGCTCAGTGGAGGGAAGGACAGCAGCTGGAGGAAAGTCAGGATGGTGCTGAGTTTGGGAGGCCTGGTGCTTCAACAAGCAAGGTATGGCAGTAGGGCTGCCATGGTGGTGGCAGGGCCATGTCAGGGCTTCCCTGGAGGTGGCAGCTCCAAGGGGCCAGTACCTAGTGTGGCATGCTGCTTCAGGATGGCTGGAGGGTGCATTTCAGGGATTCGCTTGTATTGGGCCTGCCGTACCCATGCCTGGGGCAGGACCTGTGTTAGACCCATTAACGGAATGCACGTGGAGGTAACTGGAAAGGAGTGAGCTGTGTTACTGCACTCCAGAAGCAAATTGACATAATTCTCCCCAGCAGGAAAGAGGGTGGTGAGCTGGTGGTTATGGGATTGTGTGCAGGGCAGCTGCAAAAGGTAAATAGGCCGCAACACTGGTGTTAGTTAATCTGGGGTGGGGGAGTAAGGCACTCCCGCGGAAACTATATGGCTTGTATTTCGCACCCTGTAAGGTCCTGAGCTTTGAAATGGCTCTGGATATATGTCTGGAGTCAGTGCTTGGTCTAACTGTCTTAGGCCTTTGTAAGCACTGTTATCTGCTAATACTACCTATGCCTCTTAAGTGTTGCCCTACGTATGATTTGGTCTCCTGGCTCCATGGAGCTGAGCAATTTAATTATTTATTAATTTTAAAATGAAGATCAGAATTAATTTGTTTTTCTTGTTTCTATTCCATGAGTGCTGAATTTATTGAATGTACCATTTGATTCCTTCCTCAGATGAGAAGCATGCGGGTTAGAACTGTATTTCTTCCCCCCGGTTCGGCCTGATGTTGCAGCAAGTGGTAAGATGTAGGTTGGGGAAGGAGCTGTACTCTGCACTGTGCTGATAGAACCAACTTTGAGGTAAGGCCTTGTTTTATACCTTCTGGCTTACCTCCTGGAAAGTTTTCAGTTGCCTCCACCCCACCCCTACTCCCACCCCGCTAAGCTACCATCTGGACCCCTAGACACAAAAGGGGGCAAAAGGGGTTACATACTAATGTTGTCCACTATGACTGATCTGTCCTGGACCAGCTCACTCATCCAGCTGAAGTCTGCCCTTCTGAAATCTAGCACTTCAACCTTTGATGAGGGGTTACTTGTCTCAAGGGCCAGGTCGAACCATATAGCGTTATAGTCACTGGACACTAGTGGCTCCCCTACCCTCACTCCTCTTACCACTTCTGAGATGGTGAGCACCACATCAGGAATGGCAGCCTGCCTAGGGGGTTCCTTAACCAGCTGCACCAGCAGGCAGTCCTGCAATGTATCCAGCGGGGCCTAACCTCTGGAGCTCCTTGTTGCTGAAATGACCCAGTCAATATCTGGCAGATGTGCAAGAACAAGGCGGTACAATTTGAAGACAGAGTGGGTACGGCTCAGGGGCAAAGTGAGGATGTATTTTTTCTCAGAGAGGGTGGTGGACTCATGGAACAGCCTTCCAGAGGAGGTAGTTGGGTCAGAAACAGTGGGGGAATTCAAGAATGCATGGGACAGACACAAGGCAATTCTAGTGGGGGGTAGGAGGAAGTAGGCTGTTGGTTAACTGGGATCTGCAGCTTAACCAATAGGTAGGAAAATGGGCAGACTGGAAGGGCCAAGTGGCCCTTATCTGCCGTCCAAGTCTATGTTTCTATGTTCTATGGCAGGTTTAGATCTCCCACCACCACCTCTCCCTTTACCACTCCTCTTTCTAGTTCTGCCCCAAGCTCCTGAGCTCTCTCTGTTCCCCCTGTCTTGGAGGTCGATGGATCACCCACATCCATAGTTTCTTGCCTGAGGACACTATGAGCTGAACCCACAGTGATTCTGTTTCTCCATTACCTCCCCTGATGTTTCCATCCTCCACTGCCTCTGTGCCTTCCCTGACATATAGGACTATGCCTCCTCCTTCACCTTTTGCTCTGTCCTGTCTAAACATGGTCTAGCCTAGATCTGTCAGGTCCAAAATCATTATTCTCTATGGCCCGAGTTTCTGTGATGGCTAATAGGTCCATCACAGTATCTGCCACCATTGCCTGGAGCTCACTAATTTTATTTCCAGGACTCCTAGCATTAAGGCAGACCCCTTGCCATCTTTCTCCTGACCTCCTCTTGCTTTTTCCTATTTCTTCTCCCTCATTCTTCCCTAGCCTCCTTAATTTTTCATTCTTCATGTTGAATGTAGGCTTTGTCAACCCTCCCTCATTGGCCTCTACCCTAAACCTAATTTGAACTTTAACCTTACTGTTACCCACCTTGCTGCTACTAGTCCCCGGTTCAGGGGGAGCCATAGTTATGTTCTTCACCACCTCTCCCTTCTTGGTGGTTCCCCTAGCCTCTGTTTCCCCTGTAGTCAGTTTAACTGTCCAATAATGAACAGAAAGAGGTCTCCCATTGGCTGCGGTTGCGTCAGGTTAAAACATACAAGTGCAAGCAAAACAACCTTGCAACCCTCCCCCAGTGTAGCAAACAGCAACAGCTTTTGACAAAGCTCCTATGATAGGGGCCAAACGCCGTCAGTCTTTTTTCGGGGGTGGTTCTGAGATTGTTTTATCTATTTTGTTTGAAGTGTGCCTAGAAAATGGATAAATAAATTTAAAAGTATTGGGCATTTACACTTCCGAGCATTGGGCTCCTTATTTGCTACACTGGGGGAGGGCTGCAAGGTTCTTTTCCTAGCACTTAACTGTCCAATGTAGACATCAAATGTCTGCCCCAGAGCACTGGCTCCCCTCTCGTCAGGTGAAGGTCATCACCGTTGAAGACCCTCCTGTCCCAGAAGCAACCCGAGTCCCCCACAAAGTGGTACACCTGTTCCTGACACCATCCTTTCAACCACCTATTAACCGCCTCAATCTCCAGTGTAAGCAGATGTAGTGCTGCCTCCCTGTAAGCAAGTTGTTGCTACTTCCCCTAGACCTGGGAGGGGGCCTGGCTACAGTAGATATCAGTGTAAACAGGGAAATGTTTACTACAGTTGATGTAAATTCTGGGTTTAGTCCAGGTTTTTTCCACAGAGTACTGAGACGATGCAACCCACACACTCACCAAAGTATTGACAGAGGTTTTTTTTATTTTGTTTCAAACAAATAACATCATTTGGCCACTAAGTTTTCTCAAAGTTTTGCTATGTAAACATCATTTTTTTCCTTTTTATAACTGACTTTTTATTGATGTTTAAAAGGAAAATAACAGACAAAACATCATACTGTAAATAACTACTTTCAAGGGAGCAATCCACTGTACCATCAGTGTTTCATTTTATACACTTGAGGACTGATTTTCAAACAAGATGCGGATGCCGCAAGTTCCCTGGTGCACCGAACATACAGCGCAGGGAGCTTTTAGCATTCCTTTGGTAGTGATCACAATTCTGAGTCACTGCAAGCTAGACCAGCCCCCCCCCTCTAACTTTGTGCAATTTAGGGACCCTTTTTACAGGGCTTGTGCCAAATAGTTGGTGCAAGAGGCCGTAAATTGTGGAAAGTGTTGCAACTGTGCCCAATGTACTAAAATTGGGTGCAGTTGCATCAAAGGAGTTTGGCGCAGTTGTGCCTAACATTGGGGCTGACGAAGGGCTTGATACAAGCCCTTAATCAACCTTTGAAAATTGGGCCCGTGGGCATTTTTGTATAGAGTTTTTTCTAAATCGCTACTGATCACTCAGTTCTTAAATCTGGGAGCTACCCCCCCCCGCCCATCCTCCCTTATCTCCACTTTCTCCCTCGCGTGGGGGTCCACAACATGAGGCCCAAAGGAGTGGCTGGCTGGCTGTCATCCCGATGGGAGCATTTTTTTTCTTGTGCAGTGCATAATTTACAAATTCTTACAGAACAGAATTCTGCGGAATTTCTAAGACATTCTCGTTAATTCTATAGAATTTCGGCGGCAGCAGAATTCTGAAATTTTGAAAGTGAAATGCTTTTTGCAGATCCAAGGTTTACATAAACCACACATTCCTTTTCCACTATCCATGGAAAGTTATTCTGCAGTTTATGTAATCCGAAGAAAGTTATTCTGCAGTTTATGTAATCCGCGGAAAGTTATTCTGCAGTTTATGTAATCCACAGAAAGTTATTCTGCAGTTTATGTAATCCGCAGAGTTATTCAGTGGTTTACAAATAAATGCTATTTGAAATTGTGTGGAGTTAAAAAAGAAATTTTGAAAAGCATTTCAGAAGCAGAATTGCCATTCCCTACCAATTCTGCTGGCAGAATTCCACATTCTGTACAATACTAGTTTTTTCCCTCCATTTTCTTTTCCCTTCCACTGCCCTCCACCCACACAATGGCATTGGCAGCCTTCCTGGTAGCCTCAGATACCAACACTAACCCAGGAAGGTGGACAGCAAGCTACCCTACCTAGCCCACCACAGGGGTCACTATTGTGCCGGCTGCAGCATCATCCCCTCCCAAGATGAGAAGCACTGTCAGCAGCAGCACTGTTTCACAGCCCAGTCACCTGTTCCATGCATCCCTGACACTGGGTCACTCCCACATTTCCTCTGAAACAGTGGGCAGCCCCTTATGCACTTGTTTTACTTTAGAGGATGACAAATGGGGCCACATGCAAAGGTTCTCACTCCCTACAGTCAGGATTTTAGTTAATTAAAAGGGAGTAGTCAGCACAAAGTGCCCAAATGCACACTTTGTGTGCAGAAACATTTTGGTTTACTTACTCTTTACTGCAGTATAGTAGATTGTATCAAACTAATTTTCCTCAGTTGTAGGCTGACATCTTTTGTTACTACAAATCCAAGAATCCCCTGCAGCTGACATCAGAGCAGTACTACAGCAGTAGGAGAGTCAATAACCTGTAGTGCAGACAATGGTACACAGCCGGTCCCACCAAGTGACGCAAGGTGGGGCTGCAGCCAGTGGGATAGTAGTTTGCGGCATGGTTACCAGCAAGGATTGAAGGGCTGTTGCTAGAGCCAAATGCTCTACCCAGCTTGAGGGACCTGCCCACAGCTCCAGTTCCACTGACCGTAGAAGGGCCAGGGACCAGCTCTCCTGGCAGAGACACATGAGCCTGACACTGCACCCACTGCTCCAAAGAGCTGTCAAAGGTTTGAACTGCCCACTGGGGTCTCTACTTATAGACAGAGGGGGGCTCCAGGCTCACACAGTATGCAAGTGGAGGTTGTGAAAGTCAAACCCAAGTCTGTTGGATGTGCCAAGCTCGTTTCTCAAGCCTCTTGGCTGTATGGCCAGCCATATGTAACAGGTAAGCAATAACACACAACATGGTGTGCATTCATTGGGAAGTATAGGCTCTCCTCCATGGTGGGGGTGTATGGGCGTGCACATGCACGTTGAGGCACAATGCTGCAGACCAAGTGTTCCTCAGCACACACTGGAGGAGGGTCTACACATCCCAATATATGCAGCACCCTAGGGTGTGTTATTGCACTTATAAAATTGCCCGGTATTAAAAGTTTTAGCTTGTGTAGCACTGTGCGTTCGTGAGTACATATAGGCACAGTGATGCCCTGGCTTGTTCAGTCAGAGAGCAGTATTTGTGGCAGCTATCGTGACCTATTTTGTATATGGTTCCCATTGCAATATGGACTGCTATAACATTGAAGGGGATGACACTCACTGGGATCGGCCCCCTAACCCTAAACTGTTCCGAATGGCTTCTATATCAACATAGTGTGGATGATGTCCAGGGGCCCCATATACAGTCATGATTATGTTGCAAGAACCTGAAAAAAACATCTCTTGACCCTGACATCTTGGCAAATTATAGACCCATCTCTAACCTGCCCTTCTTGGGCAAGGTTATTGAGAAAATCATGGCTCTTCAGCTCAAAACCCACCTTGCTGCTTTCGACACCTTCTAGCCCCTTCAGTCTGGATTTAGGTCAAGGCACAGTACTGAAACAGCACTAGTCTGGGTGCATAATGACCTCCTCAAGGCTAGAGATAGAGGTGAATGGTCAGTTTTCATTCTCCTCGAATTTTTCTTCATCTTTTGACAGTGTAGTCCATGGTGTGTTGTTGGATCACCTTAAGGAGCTCTGTGGACTCAACGGTACTGTCATCCTCTGGTTCGAGCCCTTTCTCACTGGCAGAATGCAAAGGATAGTGATGGGGATTTTTTCCTGTTGTCCAAGGCCCCTACCATGTGGAATCCCCTAGAGCTCAGTCCTCTCACCCATGCTCTTTGTAGTGTACATGCTGGATCTGGGTGAGATCATATGATGTTACAGCATGGGATTCCACTACTATGCAGACAACATCCAGTTATATATGTCTATTGCAGCCGGGACCATTGGCGCCATGGAGGTACTAAGTGCGTGTCTGGCCAAGATCCAAGACTGGATGTCCTCTAGCTGGCTGAGGCTCAACCTGGACAAAATGGAGATACCAGTGATTGAGCCTGGTCGCTGGCGGGAAGTGGAGACTACCGGGGTGAGCTCTGACTTGATACTGGGCCTGACCCCATTGGTGACCACCGCAGGGGTGAAAAATCTGGGCATTATCTTCAACGACAGATTGATATTTCAGGCCCAGGTGTCTTCCATTGTCCAGAGTAGTTTCTATCACCCGAGGAATAGCGCTTGGATTATAGCCCTTATTCCACCAGAGGATCTGCCCTCACTGGTGCATGCATTTGTGACATGCAGACTTGACTACTGTAATACTTTTTACCTCAAGGTTAGTGGAGGGGTCCTGCATTACCTGCAGCTAGTGCAGAATGCAGTGGTCAAGTTACTGATGGGCCTTCTGAGGTCATGTCATGTGACCCCCGATGCTGCATGATCTGCACTGGCTGTTGGTGAGGTGGATAATCTCCTTCAGGGTGGGTATTCTCACCTATGAAGCCCTATACAGTCTGGGTCCAAGCTACCTGAGTGATCTGCTGACTCCTTCCCACTCTCAGTGCTCACTCTGCTCCTCCGAGGAAGGACTCCTAGAAATTCCCAGGGCTCGGCTAAAAACATCTGGTGATTGTGCATTTGCAGTGGCTGCACTGGCGCTGTGGAATTCACTTCCAAAGTCTTTGAGGGAGGACCCCTCACTGGATGCCTTTAAGCAGGGACTGAAAGTACATCTGTTCAGTGAAGCTTTCGGGACCTGATCCATACTGGTTTTATGATCTTAACTGCCACTATTATATCTTGTTTCATTTAATATTGCTCTTACTAATTGAATTATTTTTGTTTTTCTGAATTGTAGATTTAATCCTGTTCTCATTGTCTGTACATTGTAAAGTGCCCTGAGCCTCAGGGATAGGGCACTCCATAAATACTTACTCATTTACCTACTTTGGGGTACAACTCGGCACTGTGCCACTTTGTGTTAAACACAAAGAGGTCACAAGTACTTCCCTACATTAGGGCACTGGTCAGAGCACTAGCACAGGAATAGGGGTGGGGGAGCCCTCAGTAATGAGGCCACTGGTATGCATGCAGGCACTGTGCCATGCACAGCAGCTCCCATGGTGCCTTCGCCCCCTGACTGCAAGGCATACCAACCACACAGCTGAAGGACTGCTGAAGGTTCTGTAGTTCTACATGGAATCACTGCCTCATGAGTTAGAATGCTGGATCAGGTAAGGGAAAGGTTAGGAGCTGCTCAAATCAGTATAAGACAGGGACAGGGCTACATAGGGTGGAAGTATGTGCAAATCACCAATAAAAGAACTTAGAAGGCTAGTTTAGGCTGGCTAGAACCAACCTAAATTTGTTCATGGTGACCTGTGTAGATTTTCCACGATGCTTTGCATTATTGGGGTATGTGTCATTTTCTACAAGTGTTCATACTCCTTAAGGGATGGTGGGAGGGACAGCGTGGATTAGCAGAGGATATGACACTGAGACTAACCATCTGCTTCTGAATGAGAGTAAATGAATCCATGCCAATATTCCAAAAATCTGAAACTAGTACACAAAAGGGATGCCACGTTGCAAAGCCAGGAAAAAGAACATGCTTGTGAAACAAGTGGCTTGGACCCAAAAGCCTCCCCCTTCCCAACTCTGCATCTCTTTCAAATCCCCTAATGACGCCACTCTGTTGGTAATAAAGAAAAAATAGTAATAAATTGTACAAAGGTGACACAAGAGATGTAACTAAACTTAATCCCTGTAAACACAGGCTTACACCCATATCATTGGCCACCCCCTGCACTCAGTGATTTTTCAGCTCTAGACTGAAAGCAGCAGTGCAACAAAAAGTTGTAATTTTTTGCACCTGTGATTTTAGTTTAGTAACATGCTGCTTGATGTCAGTTTTCAGATATTCTAAGGCTTTCCTTTGGTTCTTTATTATTTTGTAATTAATTTGCATGACATGTTTGTTTTCTTCATGTGACTTGTCTGACAGTACATTAACTAGCACAAATTAATTACAGTTTTTATTGAAGCAATAAAAAATAATAAAGAACCGAAGGAAACCCTTAGAATAACTTAAAAGGGACATCAAGCGGCATGTGACTAAACTAAAATCACAGGTGACTGCAAAATTACAACCTTTCATTGCACTGCTGCTTGAAATAACATTTCTGATCTAGTATTCAGCATTCACAAGCAGCAACAATGGTGCACACACACACACACACCTTTCACCATATATGTGTTCGATGTGCTTACGCAACTGGTATGGTGTATGCTTACGCGACTTAGATACATTGTGGCTGTTTGCCTCTCTATCCATGGGAAATATCACCCTGTAGAGGTACGATGGCAAGGAACCCTAGAGGAGTGTTCCAGCAATATAGGTGCCACGGGAATGACTCCCTTGGCTAACGGTAGCTTAGGAAGATGCCCACAGGAATGAGAGATGTACCGCTGGAGGAGGAGGGGAGGATGGTAGGGTAATGAAAGAAATTAATCCAAGACTAGCCAGGAGGAGCTCCTTTTAAGGACTGATGGGGGAGTGGTTTGTTGCTCTGCCCATCGAACCTCAGGCATAGCCTTGCAATTCAATGTGCTTACAGAACTGGTATGATGTATGCTTATGCAACTTAGATACCTTGTAGCTGTTCACCTCTCTGTCCGTGAGATACACCACCCTGTAGCGATACGACAGAGAGGAACCCTAGGGGAGGATTCCACCCCTATAGATGCCACAGGAATGATTCCCTTGGCTAAAGGTAGCTTAGGAAGAGGCCCGAACAGAGTACCCAAAAGGGTGTCAGACATCAAAGGAGGTGAGATATTGAATGATATTGAGTACGAGAATGGAGGTCAATAAGTGAAGATAGGCAGGATGTGAGAAAAAGGAGGAGACTAGGAAGAATTGGTGGAGTAGAATTCAACACTAAGTGGAAGGTGGGACTTCCTAAGCAGAGAGGGAACAGCTGGGGCCACCATATGACTCCATCCAACAGTGGAACCTAACTACAGAACCTATAAAAGCACTAACCCTATCTAAATATTATGACCATCGGCATGGAGGGGAGGAAAAATCCCCTTTGAGGAGGAAACCTCTGGGGATCCAAGCCCTAGGTCACCTCCCCTTCAGGCTGAAGGATGTTTTGGTTAGTGACGGCTCAGCTACTGCAATTTAGATTCAAGATCAAGGGAAGAAGAAAAGACTCCAATTTAGATGAAGCTCTCACTCTATCCTTCTAACAGGAATGCTGTTGACGGTTGCGAGCAACGTCTCTGCAACTAGATGCCCAAAAGCAAAGGAGGAGAGAAAAACTGCTGAGGCACTCAGCCAGCCTCCATGAGCCTACACAAAACAGACCAGGTGAACCAGAGGCGGTCAGATGGAGACTAGCATAGAGGTACCTCTGAACCAGTTTGGGCAGCTAAAGGGGCCCCACTGATGACAGCCCCACCCCTCACAGCTGGAAGTCATAAATTCTACATCCAGAGCTGTTTCCAAAATGAGGGATGACTGAAGGTCCACCCAGAACGAAGACATTCTCACTATGGGTCAGGGAGAAGGACCCCACTCCGAGCTTCCCAAGCTCTAGAGGAGGACTGCAGGGGTGCTGAGCAAGACCATCAGCTATAGGCTAGCCCTGAGCTATGGAGCAATGGACATGGAAGGCATGTCTCCGGGTGGAGAACAGACTGAATCGAGGTAGCATAAGACCCATATGAGACGTATGCTCAGAAAGGCGATGCGAATGAAGAGACCCACAAAGAGGTCTGACCAACTGAAGTAGACCCCGATTTGGGTCCAGAGGAGAAGACTGCAAGTAGCAACCACAGGAGTGCATGCCAACTGGGTCCACTGACAAGTCAAATTTGGAGTGGATTGATCACACAAGAGTGAGACACATAAATGGCCGGGCGCAGCCCACGGACAACGGTGAAGGTACGAAGTACCAGAGTAAGCACTAGGTATGACAGCAGGTAGGGTATAGGAGGGATGAGGTTCAAGAATGAATGGAGGTTGGTGAGGACGAGCGGGAGATATGAGTCTAGTGGTCTGAAATGTAGGACTAGGATAAGAGAATGAGATGAATAGGTATGGTGAAGATGGGATAGAGAAATACCCCCAAAAGAAAGTATGAGATGAGGAATGAGAAGAGGTGAGGGTTGAGGGAACAGAGGAAGGTGGGAGTGCACTAGCCAGGAAGGCAGGAAGTGTGCAATGTACAGGAAGCACAGCAGCCTGAATTGCACAAATGGGAGTGACAAGAATGGCCAGGTGAAGCCCGCAGTTGATAGGCAAGGTGCGAGGTACCATGAGTAAACTAGGCAAAATGGTACATAGGAGGAGCTGCTGATGGAGCGCATGCCTGGAAGGCCGGTATGGAGCAGCAGGAGAAGGCAGGGTGAGGCAATGCTGATTAAATGGATGGAAAGAGAAAGCTACTCCCACCACCTAGAACCACAGTGCCCACTGCAACAGTGGAGTCCCCCACCATGGGAAAAACAGCACAACCATGAAACAGGCACCCTGACACCAAGCAGCTAAATAAATAAAAAGAAGAGAAAAAAAGTGGTTTGAGGACAGGGCTAGAAAAGGAAAAAATAAAGAAAATCAGGTCAATGCCAGCAGGAGTAGCAAGCTGATGGAGAGTGGAGTGAATCCATGATGAGAGGTACTACTGAACGGAGGGCTGGGGTAAGGAAATGGTGGATGGTGAAGGTAATCGGTAGGGCAGGAAACCCCCAAAAGATAAGCTGAGACAGTGAGTCTGGAATGAAATGGGAATGCCCCCCTCCAAAAAACAGCGATGGAGAAGCAGGCGGGGTGGGGGACACTGAAAGAAGTCAAGACATAGTTTCTGTAGCTCCAGCTTGATTTTCCTGAGTTTTCCAATAAATTACATTTTTTCCTATGGAAGCAGAATGGCTCTATGTTCCCATATAACCAATGCAAGTCCATGGCAGGAATGTCCCTGTTGAGGGCTGTAAACCCCTGGAAAATAAAGGAATCACAGTAGATCTGGGAGCCTGGAGAATCGAAATATAGGGAATGATGAGGAACTGGAGCCAAATGAGTCAGGGAAGGCGCAGGTACTGAGCAGCCAGGAGCGGCCAGGACAGCAAGCAAAATGCAGCAATGCAAAGCTGTGATTATGATGACTAAGGCGCTAAATGAGTGTAGGGAACACAGCCCAAAAGAAACCCAGGAGCAGGATGAAGATGAGCCACAGACCAGAGCCCACATCCCAATGCAGGGCCTCTGGCATGGTGGAGCTGAGCTGAGTGGCGGGTGAGGTGAGGGGAGAAGTTGAACTGTGAATGCTGGGAATGCGAAAGGAATGGCGTGGTGAAGAAAAATTGGAGCAGCAAAGCGGTCTCCCCAATGGTAACAGAGTGATGCGTGTAAGAAAACTGCGATGAGGTGCAGAATGGAGTGGTGCCTCACAGCACTGCATCAGTCGGGTTCCACGGGAGCACACTTGACATGGAAGCGCTATGGCAGAGAGCCGTAGAGGTGGCTGCAAGAAGTGAGAAAAGCTGAAAAAAAAGGCAACGACAGGGAAATGAAAACAAGAAATGAGGTATGGGGCAAAGACAGAAACAAGGAGGAGCGGGAAGGAAAAGGGGGGTGACAAAGGAAAATGGGAATGGCAGAGGGGGAGAGAACAGGCAGAACAGCAAGATGGGAATGAGCAGCTGGAGGCACAAAGTAAACAAGACAGCTCAGCGTGAAGGAAGGCAGTGCCTCTGGCCACAGTGAAAGAAACGAATCCTGGACTAGCCAGGAGGAACTCCTTTTAAGGCCTGATGGGGGAGTGGTTTGTTGCTCTGCCCATCGAACCTCAGGCATAGCCTTGCAATTACGGACTACGTACCCATACAAGAAATATGTCTCTCAGTCACATCCATCAGTGGATAAAAAATGGAATTTTCTGCTGTTTTTTACTAATTATAAAAAAACTGAAAGGTATCTATAAATGAAACACCACTCGTTTTGTAAATATTTTTTGCTGAACAACTTCTATGCTCACAGTACTATGCTATTATTTTTCATGTAAAAGTTATTTGCATTTGTTTGTCAAAAAGTAAACAAAAAAATTTAATTTTCTGCATTTTATTGCTAATTATAAATAAATCTATAAGGTATCTATAACTGAAACACCACTCATTTTGTAGATAATTTTGTGCTGAACAACTTACATGCCCACAGTACCATGCTATCTTTCTTCGTTTTAAAGTTATTTGCATTTGAATATGGTTAGTACTGGTACTGAGGCTGAGCACTCTAAATGAGTTCTGGAGTAATTGTGACATAGCTACTACGTAACATCTGTGATGATGTGTCTACTATGTGTATAAATGTGAGATTTCACATTTATACACATAGTAGCTCAGATACACAGATGTATCACATAGGATTTATGCCCACGCCTATTGCATAAATATGTTTATATGTACAGTTACTGTGTCTCTTATGGTTACAACAGTGCATTCTTGAGTTCTTTGGGGAGAGAACTGGGAAGAGAGGCTAAGCAGTTCTGGCACACAAAGGACTTGAGAAGAAACTCTTATAAAAGGCACAGGAACTGAACTTTTAAACACATAAATCATGTTAAACACCTTTGTTTAAAAAAACTACATTTTAATTTAAAAGCAGACTCTTTTCTTTGGCAGATTGTTAGATAATCCTCTTTGTTGGAAATCAACTTTGCCAACTGAACTTAGAATTTCAGAACTTTAGAACTATGTACATGAGTCACCCTTTTATTATTCTAAGAGTACCTGGAATACTAACATACTAACATGTTTAGAAATAAAAAATCCTGACTGGCTAAGAGTGATGTCATGATTTATATTAGTTTTAAAGTGCAAGGCGCAGAAAACTTTCAATATAATGCAAAGTGCAATCTTGTAGTCAAAAGTATCAGAGCACCAATCCACGTAGGTGTACAAGGCTAATGTTTATTGCTCTCTTGGGGGCACTTCATCATCTAACTTCTTACTTATTTACTAGGTCACAATGTTCTTCTTACTATGTTATGATGCTACAGGAAAAGACAATTGTTACAGCGTTGAGCTCAAGGAGAATCTCTTGAATCCACAACTGCACACGGGATCTTTGACTAGAGGTGGGTGTAGCAACTGTGACCAAGTCCAGAAGTTAGCCTGAAATGGCATCCTGTCAACAGGGCACTGCAAGTAGGGCTCAGACATGTGGGCATCGTGATGAGGACATCTGTGATGTGGGCATCCGTGACTTGCAGGCGTGCTGCACTGAGAGCATCATTTTGTCTCCTGCTCCCCGATATACCACGCGTGGAAGTGATTATATTTATTTTAGGGGGGTGCAGTGGGTGCAGACCCCCACATAAAACTGGTGGGAAGGTGTTGCACGCTGTCCATCTGCTGCCACTATTGCATGGCGCTGTTTTCACTTGTGGCTGTTTGACTGCACCTTGCTTGTCCCTAAAGTGGGTGAACCACCTGAAACTCTACGTATTTAACCCAGATGGTCCAAACAAGTTCAAATCAACCTGCCTAGGAGGTATGGATCAGAATCCAAGCCAGATCAGAGTATAGGCAACATGCCAATGGCTTGAATTCTGGCTTGGGTCTCCAGGAATTTGACCAGGCTGGTAAAAGCCAAATGGGGGGGGGTGGTCGTAAAAACCAGGTTGCCTCTCCTTACTTTTTACCTCTTCCAAGTTTCAGTTTCTAAAGTGTTAAGGAGGGAGTATTTGTGTTCCAAATGAGGGATAAAAATTGTATGACTTTCAAGTCTGCAGCCATGGAAGTTGAAAATTGTAACTCTTTTTGTGAAGAAGTCAGTAATAAGACACGACAGGGGGCTTCCATGGTCACCAAACATATACCATGAATAAAAACTGTGACTAGTACTTCATTTTTTTTTTTTTAATTTATGCATGTAAGGAGGCAATCATGAGTAGAAGCAGTGTTTGTTTTTTAAAATTTAAGGAAGTTTTAATTATGGGACCTTGTTGAAGGTTTTTGAGAGGAAAGGAGGCAGCCATGTTTGTGACGGCATTCTGGAATGAGGGACGTGGTTCATTAATTCTGTATGTGATTTGCCTAAATTCAAAATTCTGTTGCCTGAACTTGTCCCAACCTGTGCATTTCTAGGGAATTAACATACAGGTCTCAGAGCCTATTTAGCCAATCGGGCACCAGGAAATTTCAAAACCATTTTACAAATATAGAATAATACATGGGATAAGTGTGTGTAACCAGAATTTTATACACACATTGGATATGGGATGCTACATAAACCCTGAGAATGAAGCTGTATGGGATTTATAAAAGCATCCACCATGAATGGTGTATATAAGATTTTGTGTTACACACACCTATCAGCACGGGGTCATTAGTGTGCATGGCAGAATGTCTTGTGGTAGAATCGCATGCGCATAATTTCCACGAAATCTTTGTCTGTGGGGAGCTCTGCCACCCCCCCGTTATGAGAGACTGCTCCCCGGACCCCCCCACTAAGGATTCTAACTCTGGGGGGGCCCAACAAGGAGAGCGCACAGGTCCAGGGTTCGCACATAATGCCGTACGCTATTAAGTGTCTGACATTATGACCCGGTACGACACCTACCCATGTTTTGCCTTTTTATAATAACAGGCAAGAATTTTTAATAAGAAAGGGGTTTAGAGAGTAACCTTCTGTGCAGAACTACCAAATATAACGTGCAGTTTTACTTTTTTTCAATATCTGCAGCAATTTTCAGTGAGGAAAGATTGTTCTCTGTCAGAGACACTAATTGTTTGAAAAGAGTGGCAGTTGTGCTACTGGACACATAGCTTCAGCAGTGCAAGACTTTTTAACAGCTTGCAGTTACACATGTCCGGTTGTAATCAAAAACTACAAGACAGTTATTTAGCTATTAAAAATATGCCTCTTTGAAGATGTCTTCCAAAAGTTGGGACCTGGCTGTATTTCGACTTCCCAAAAACTTAAATTAACTAAACCCTTGCCTAGGGGGTCATCATTGTAAGAAGCTTAAGTGCTGCAATTATGCCCCTTTACAGGACCCTGGTAAGGCCGCACTTGGAGTACTGTGTCTTATTCTGGTTGCCATGGTACATAAAGGTTATCCGAGCCATGCGGAATGCGGAACTGTGCAAGCAGAATTTGTGCGGAATGGCAAATTCGCTTTCAAAATGCTTTTTGGAACTTCTTTTTTAATTCTGCTGAACTCCAGAAAACATTTGTATTTAAACAATGGAACAAAATTTTGCAGATTACATAATCCACAACATATTATTTCGTGGTTTATGGAAAAAATTTTTATTTACAATTTTTGGCTGGGAAAGGAACACTGAGCCAAAGCCCATTTCCAGGTGTGCCCTGGAAGCAAGGGGGTTAAGTGACTTGCTCAGAGTCACACAGTGTTCAAATAACCATTGTGGGTTCCATACCCATGCCTGATGGGTCTCCTGGGTCCTAGCTTGGTGCTTAACCCTCTAGGCTATGCCTCCCAAAATAAATCTACAGTTTATGTTAACCATGGAATACTATTCCATGATTTATGTAAACCAGCTAATCCATAATTTTTAAAAACAAATCCACTTTTGGAATTTCTGTATTTAGCCTCTGATGGAATTCTGCAGAATGAAATGGAATTTTTGACATTCTTCTGACATTCCAGCAGAAGTGGGATTCGAAAATTCTGCACTGCTGCATACTGCAACAATTGAGAGGGGGCAGCCGAGACCAACTAAAGGTTGAGGCGCTGGGTGGCACACTTCATACCATGGCAATGACTCAGGTTCAGATACAGACTCGGGTCACCAGGTATCAGCCAGGGAGGGAGAGGATTGAGCATCCAGAGTACTGGTCTCCTGTCCTGGGAAGGGAGGGTTTCAGTACCCCACATTCACCTAGCCTGTAGCGTTGGTCACGGGTGAGGCAGGCTGGGGCTGACAGCATAGGGGGAAGGAATGGCAGCTGCCAATGCTCAATGCATGGAAGTGTGCACTGGGACATCTGGGTGATACTGTATACTGCCTCTCAGGGAAAAAAAGGAGAAAATGGTGGTCTGAGCTGCCACTGATCCCAGCCTCCCTGTAGCCCTGCACTCCATTGAGAACCCAGGCCATGCTGCCCTTAGCATGAAGGTAAGTCCTGGAGGAAAGTGGGAGAGCGGGGCTGGGGTGGCCAGCATCCAGAGGGCATCTTGGGCACCCATGAAACATCACTAACTGCAAAAAAAAAAAAAAGAAGATCAAGTTGATGGAGAATGTAAGGTATTGAGATTGTCCAGACAGCCTGGTATGGCCAACCATTTTCATGAAAATGGAAAAACCAGGATACAGAATAGAATTTCTACCTTTAAAGGGTAACACTGGATACTAGCCTAAAGGCAGCAGTTGCTTCAGAAATGCCAATTAGGGCTTTTAGCATGAAAGTAGAATTTTTATTTACCTTTATAATGTGCTATTTCATTACAAATGCCCAGTGCCGATTGTCATGTTGGCTGAGCCACCCACAGCCATCTTGTGCACACTAGGTGGCTTCCACCATGCGCGGTATGCTAATGAGGGCTGCCAACTCTGCCATGGGTTGGTAGCCCTCATTAGCGTACCTTGCACAATGGAAGCCGCCTGGTGTCGTGAGATATGCAGGCTACCTAATTAACATGACAATTGGCAGTGAACTTTCTGGATGAAATAGCATGTCACAAAGGTAAATAAAAATTCTGCTTTCATGCTAAACGCATGAAAGCAATCGCTGCCATTTGGCCAGTAGCAGGTGTTTTCCTTTAAAAACACCACTTATGAGTTAATTTTTCTTATAAAAAAGATGCCTGCACTACATTTACAACCACGCTTGTCAGCAGATTTGTGATAAAAAAACATTATGTGACAATTTTTAGTTCACAACATGCTTATTTACATTCCGTTTTGGGGAAAAAATGGAAAAAAATGTTTTTTGGTATTGCATTGTAAAATGGAATCACCAAGTTTTGAAAATGGAAAATCAGTGACCTTAGGCTAGGCATGATTTCCATGGGAAAAATAAGTCAGAGAGGAACTATAATTTTAGTTTTTAAAAATGTAAAGAGCTCTAGGACCGGATTTTCAAAGTGTGGCCCAGGGCTTGAGCCATGCCCTGTGCCACGACACTTAGGTTCTGGCTTGTTGCAGCAACTGCACCTGATTTTGCAATCTCGGGGTGCAGTTGCAACTGTTTTCACGAATTATAGCAGCTTCCACCAAATATCTGGTGCAAGCTCCGTAAAAAAGGCCCCCAGGATTGCCGCAGTTTTAGTTGGTCTAACTTGTGGCAATTGCCGCATGGAATAGAATATCCCTTTAGATCGCCATAAGCTCCATGCGCCATATCGTCGGCGCGCCTGGGGCTTGCAGCGATTTAAGCCATTTGAAAATTCTGCCCCCTAGTGTGCTGCCTGGAATTAGCAGTAATTTACACAAGTAGTCAGCTGTCACTTCTTATATCTAAAGTCTTTTTGTCTTTTCTATTTTGCTAATGAAAAAGATTTTCTACCTGACAGTACTAGGTGTAATGTGTGGAACAGTATTTTACCTGGAGGCTGACAAGGCCAGTTCTATTCCTCCCTATACAGCCTCAGCATTGTGACCTAATAACCAAGAAGAGCCTATCTGTTGGTGCTTGACTGGTAACTTGTGACGCATGTTATCAATCAGGCAGCAAGGCTTGTGATGATGTATTAGGAGGAATAGAACTGCATACAGTGCGTCTTTCAGGTAAAGCACTGCTTTTCACATCACACCCAGTACAATCAGGCAGAAAAGTATCTAATGAGTACATTGAAAAAGAAAGCACTTCAGAAATAAAAAGTAGACTACTTTCCAAAAATACAGTACTAAAATTTCCTGCCTGCGATTTGTTACCACACAAACGTAAGGACTGCTGTGCTTCTCAAAAACCCAGCGATGCTGCCAGTCAAAAATAATAAACTCAGAAACAACAAAAAGGCAGTGCATTAAACAGCATATTACAAAAGGATCCAGCATCCAAATAAGTGCACAGGATATTATATTTTGCATAGTAGATTCCAGTAAAAAAATTTGCTTAGTAGAAGGGAGTATATCTATCTGGTAACCGCCTCTTACCCACGAGGCTTCGTCAGGGGAGGAGTATTTTTGGTACTACTAGCTCTTTGAAGGGATTACTGTTGTCTTATGTGTAATGCCCCCCATTAGTGCACTGACTGACCAGAGACTGCCCTTGGTGGGAACAGCATTTAGTTCCTCAAGGCTGCCAGCGCTTATCCTAAAGCATAAACATTGTCCTTAGTCTTCGGTCATCCAAAAATGACAATCAAAATACAAAAGAAAAAAGGATGAACTCCACACCAAACTTCCAGTTTCTTCTAGTTTCATGTATTTTTCACAACAGGAAAGAAATCAGAGTAATGTTTCATAGCCCTTCACTGTTTCATCAGACCCAGGCTATATTATCACTCGTATCCCAATAATAATCCCTTACTATTAAGTTGTTTCTCATTTTTCCATTAGTTTCCTGTTTTTTTATGGACCCTATGCAGTAGCCATCATGCTCCCCACGGGTACCTAGGAGCTCCTAGGTACCCTTGGGAAGCATGCTTGCTGCTGTACAAGGCTTCCCAGACAGAAACAAACAATTGAGGACTTTAAATAAAAGGAGGGATGAGGCAGTCCAGCTGTAAAATGGTCCATAAAAAAACAGAACCAGGAGAGTCCAGTGGGCATAATCGTGCCCTTGTTAGCCCAGTGCCATTCATGTTTTGGCTACTTTGAATAAATATACTTTTCTGCATCCAACTCCTGGCGTGTCCCCATCCTCATTTTCTTGTTTCAGTACCTATCTTAAGTTGAAACACCTTTACAGGTGGTGGAGTGCATCCTTTTTTTGTGTGGCCCTTGAAAAAAAAAGAAGAAAAAAAAGAAGTAGAAGAATCAGTATTTATATAGTGCTTTCCATACACAATGTATCCCAAAGTACTTTACAAGCAATGCTAGACTAGTAGTGAAGTGACTGAATGTGTAGTGGCAGCCATATCACACATCAGCACCCACACACAGCCAGGAAAATTGCATGAACTGGTTTTGTGTGACTGGGAATATTGGCCAGGACATGAGGAAAATCCTCTATTCTTTGCGAAGAGTGCCTTGGGTTCTTTTACTTCTACCTGGACACCCACCAGGACAGCACCAGGATGGGTAGAGAGGACCTTGGTTTAATGTCTCATCTGAAAGGTGGCACACCCAAACAGTACAGCACCCTCCAATACTGCACTCGGGTGCCAGCATTTAGGTATGAGACTAATCTCGATGTGGTCCCACCTTAGCTACATATAGACCTTGGAATCTCTGTTCCCCATTTTACCTTCGTCTTCACTGTTGGATTGTTCTTTTTTCCTCAAAGGGATTTTAAATTTGTAGATATTTTTTGTTGACCAGGAACCGAGGGCTAGACAACATTGCCTATTTTCTTCTAAATGAGGGGTGCTACTGCATATGGCATACATCAGCAAAAACAAGTCAGTGTACACCCTCACCCTCCCCTCAAAAAAAGGGATAAATATAACAATAAACACATTTATTCAGCCTGGATTGGCAACTTACTAATTTGATTTCAAAAGGAGCGGGGGATTTCTTGGTATTCACCTCAGGGACCTGCTGTGAAGTAGCCCAGTTACCATGCCACATGCAGTAGCACCCCTCATTTAGAATCCCATTTATAGTTTGTGAATGAGCAAGGGTGAGCAGCTAACACTGGATAAAGCATGCACCAAGCAGGAAAGGGATCTTGGGGTTGTCATCTCTGATGACCTCAAGGTAGGGAAACAGTGTGACAAGGCAGCAGGTAAAGCAAATAGGATGCTGGGATGTATAGGCAGGGGCATCACCAGCAGGAAAAGGGAGGTCATAATTCCGCTATACAAGACACTAGTGAGGCCCTACCTGGAGTACAGTATACAGTTCTGGAGACCATACCTACGTAAGGACATAGACACGGTAGAGAAGGTTCAGAGGAGGGCAACAAAGATGGTGCACGGATTGCATCACAAGTCCTATGAAGACAGGTTGAAGGAACTGAACATGTACTCCCTGGAGGAGAGGAGGGAGAGGGGGGATATGATAGAGACATACAAGTATCTTACAGGGAGGAACAGGGTGCAGGAAAACACTATTTTAAGTGAAAAGATGTTCCAGGACTAGAGGGCATGGGATGAAGTTGGAGGGAGGACGATTCAGAGGAAACATGAGAAAGAATTTCTTCACAGAACGGGTGGTGGACAAGTGGAACACCCTGCCAGAGGAAATGGTGGGGGCTGAAACAATCACGGGATTTAAGAATGCATGGGATAGACATAAAGGAATTCTGGAGGTCAGGGGTTAGGGGCAACAGACTTCTAGGAAAACAAACTGAACTTACAAGCTCAAATGGGCAGACTGGGTGGGCCACAGGCCCTTATCTGCTGACACTGTCTATGTATCTATGTATCTATGATAAAGTTTGCAAAGGGAGAAGTATGGCTCTCTCAGTTAGGCAGCCCCCCACCAGTTACCTGCACTATGGCTGCTGACCATACCTTAATTAAGCCAATTTTAGGATGATGCACCCTCTATAAACGAAGCCATTTGAGGCAGATGCAGTTTGGAGTAGGAATCCAGCTGATGGGTGGTCTACCTCGACGATGGTAGCTGGGCGTCTTCACAGTGGGGCCCTGAGGTGAATACCAAAAGATCCCCTGCTCCTTTTGAAATCAAATTAGTAAGTTGCCAATCCAGGCTGAAAAAATATATTTACTGTTACAATTACCCATTTTGGGTGGGGGTGGTAAGGGTGTGCAGTGACTTGTTATTTTTGTTGATGTATGCCACATGCAGTAGCACACCTCATTTAGAATCCCATTTATAGTTTAAGAATGAGCAGCTAACATTGGGAAAGACCTGCCAATTGGACCTCCTTCCACCAGCACCTAAGGCCACACTGCCCGGTAACAAAATCCCTTCCTGCCGTTCCCTGTCGAGACCTGTCAACCACAACCCTCTGCCCCGCCCCCCAATGATAACCCCCTTGAGTTGGGTGTATACTGTCAGCACCTTGGCAACGGTAGTCACTTAAAAATAGAGAGATGGAGGAGTGAGATTCATGTTTGCTGGGGGGGGGAGGTGGCATTCTCTCCATTAGCCACCTGTCTCTCCTCTCAGCTGTACCCTTTTCTCACCTGAGCATATGCACTCTTGAAACCAGCAGGTGATATCGCGTATGATGTGTCTGCGGCTGCAAAGACTCCCCACCCTAGCATGACCAGTGTCTCTGCTGCACTACTGCCAATGGCCATTGGGTGGTGGTAGCACAGCAGGGGGGCACAACCCACCCTCCCCAGTGCAGACTGTTCTCTGGGATCTTTAATCCTCATCTCTCTGTCAGCCCTCCGATGACTCGGGCTTGTTCCTGAACCTGTGTCGCTGGTGTTGCCAGCACCAATGTTGCCTCTGCACTAGTGATTTGTTGTAAAGTAGCCGTGCAACAAAACAGGGCAAGGAAATGTGACCCTATGTCTTTTTCACTTTAAAAGATTCCAGGCATCTTCCAGTTTTATTTGGTGGCACAATTTTCTAGTTGCACCAAAATGTGAGTGTTTGATAAATGTTTTAATTTAGTTTTTTCTCAAGAAAAAAAGATGGCCGTCACATTTGGCTTTGAAACAGCATCATAAACCTGGCAAGGGTCAAGATCAAGAAAATAAAAACAAACTCATGGTGCGCTGCATAGGAGGTACATAGAGAAGTAGCTTGGATGGGTATGCTAATATCTTTATTACCTGTAGCTAAAAGTAGCATTTTGGAAAAATATTTTTGTTGCACTGCTGCTTGAAATAAATATGATAAAAATGGGGCTGCAGTATAGCCTGGAGGTTAAAGTAATGAGCTGTAAATGAGCTTGGTACATCCAGCAGACCTGGGTTTCAGTCCCACAAACTCCACTTGCATACTGTATGACTCTGAGCAAGTCACTTAACCTCCCCACTGCTCCCAGGTCACCCCTGAAAACAGGTGCTTGTGTCTTTTGGGCCTTACCCAGTTACCAAAGAATAACATAAAAAATAAAATAATTGGACTTTTAAGGGGTGCTGCTGGCTGTTGGTCATATAGAAACTTACAATCAAAGTCCAGCTCCCATTCCCCACCCAAAGTGCATGAAATTACCAGAACCTTTTGGCTTTTCCTTTTTTCTAGTTTTTAACTTTTTTTAAATACTGGAGGTGTATTTAGTTGCCAGATTTTACCTGGAGTAGGGGCAGCCTTGGCACCACTTTCAAGGAAACCCCACTATGGGTAATCTTGGCATCACTTTCAAGGAAACCCCATATCAGTCAAGTCCTACTCTGTTCTGGATTTTTAATAGTCATTTACTCCTGGTGAGTTGAAGCATTGTTCGTTCTCTCTTGTTGCCAATCCAGCCCTAAGAGCTTTCTTTCTTAAATGTATATACCTTATCTAGTTACATACCTCTGTTTTATTTAAGGTAAGAGCTCAGGGGGGAAAAAAGGAAAAGGAAAGGTTTGAAGGACTTGCTGAAGGACTTGCTGTCCTATGGGGGGGAGGACACTGGACTTTGGAGTTTATCAATACAGCCACCAAGTACCAACACCCTTGCAAACTACAATTACTGTTAGAAACTATTTAAAATAAACTGAATCTTTGGGACTAATGGCTTTTTTTGGTTTTCATTTGATATGCAACACTTACCGCTTCCTCCACAGTGGCCATTCCCTTGGACCGCAGACGCAGTGTCTCACGCCCCGTGCTGACCCTCCCTTCAGCCACAGCCTTGCTTGCTTTGCTCCTCTGACCGATCATATCTGCAGAAAGAGACAGTGGTGCCATTGGTCAAATGCTTCTATGTGATCCTAATTCTTGGGCTCTTGGCCCGACAAGGTTCAGACTAGACGGTGGGGCACAGATACGGCATTCAGGGATTAGCAGAAACTGTAAGGGTGTTGCTCAGTTTGATGATAAACTGGCAGCTTCAACAAGGCAGTTCAGAGGGCAAGTGGGGTGCTGGGGTGCCTAGGGAGGGGTACCACGAGCAGAAAGAGGGAGGTGGTGTTGCCTCTCTATAGATTACTGTTAAGACCCCACCTAGACTACTGTGTCCAGTTCTGGAGACCACACCTCAGAAAGGACACAGCATGGGAGTGATCTACAGGAGGGCAACTAAAATGGTGCAGGGTCTGCATCAGAAGCCTGATGAGGAGAGATTAAAGGACCTAAATATGTACACCCTGGAAGAAAGGAGAGAGAGACAGGGATATGATAGAGACCTTTAAATATGTCATGAGGGTAAACAAGATACAAGGGGGAAATATTTTCAGAAAACAAGGTGCTCAAGAACAAGGGGCACAATAAGAAGCTGGAAGGGGGTAGATTCAGGAGAGATGTGAGGAAAATTTCTTCACAGAAAGAGTGGTGGATTCCTGGACCTGTCTTCCAGTAGAGGTGGTGAAGATGAAAACAGTGGTGGGGTTCAAGAATGCATGGGATAGGTATAAGGAAATCTTAGGGAAAGGGAAGGGTGGGGTGGGTGAATGGGTTGGAGATCAAGTAGGATCTGCGGTGATACTATAAGCAGGGGAAAATGGGCAGACTAGGTGGGCCAAGCAGTCCTTATCTGTATTCTCAGCAGAGTATTTAACATCAATTCAAATCTGATTTTGGAGGGGGTTCCATATTCATCACTTTTTCAGTTCACAGACTTAAGCAAACAGGAACAATCTTCAGATGAACAAAACTGCTGCTGCAATAAACAGGTACCGCACCCTGCGGAATTCTTGCACCATAGCCAGTAGGCTAGCCAAGGCTGAGTTTTTCTCCTCTTCTTTCCAAAGGAATTTAAGTCACCCCTCCAAGTTCTGGAAAGTTATTCATGCCCTCTTCTCCCTTCCAACCCAATCCACCCCCCCATTATAAATTTTGGTGCCTCCACTGCCTCTGACCGTCCCTCTGTGGCCTCTGCCTACAACACCTACATCACCACCTGTGCTTCTGCTCTCCTATCCTCCCTCCCTCCCTATAACTCTCTCTCCCACCTACCCTTCCCCTACCCCACTATTACTCCACCTTTCTTCTTCTCACTGGTTTCCCCCACTCTCCTCCCTGAAAGCTCTTCTAGGCCTCAACCCTTTGCAAAGCAGCAGCCCTGCCGGGCTTGACTCCAAGCTCCTGCACCTCTTTGCTCAGGACATTGCCTTCCCTATCACCACCTTACTTAATCTCTCCTTCTCTCTTGCCTCTGTCCCTGTGTCTTGGAAGCATGCTACTGTCATTCCTCTGCATAAAGGTGGTGACTCCTCCTCTCCTGGGAATTTCCATCCTATATCCTTCCTCCCTACCTTATCCAAACTCCAAGAACACATAGTTCTATCCCAACTCTCCCCCTTCCTTGACTCCTCTTCCTTTTTCACCCCTTTCCAGTCTAGTTTTCACAAACTCCACTCCACTACTTCCCCCCTCCTCTGACTCATGGATTCCATCCACACTGCAATGGACCATGGTTTTCTCACTGCCACCATCTTTGTTGATTTAGCAAAAACCTTTGACACTGACTCCCATCCCTTCCTACTGCATCAACTGAGATCAGTGGGCCTCTCAGTCCCTGCTACTAACTGGTTTAGCTTATACCTCATAGGTATATCGCAATCTGTGAAACTTGGTGACACCATATCTCCTACCCTGCCCATAACCACTGGCATCCCCCAAGGCTCCATACTTGGTCCACTTCTGTTCTCCATCTTTTAAAATGACCTTCCATCTGCCTGTTCAACTGCATCCTCCCACATGTACGCAGATGACATGACCCTGTTTGTCTCTGGGTCCTCTCCAGCGAGTTAAGATCCAAGCTCCAACCAGATTTCGATTCAGTTCAGAAATGGTTTAGGTCCAATCAGTTATCACTAAATGCCAAAAAGATGGTTTCTTTGTGCTTTGACACTAGATTGAGGCTTTCAAAATTCCCATCCCTTCCATCCTTCCACACCCTAGATGGAGACCCACTCAACAATGTATCTTCATTCAAGTACCTTGGTGTGGCTTGATGGCTTGACCGTCACCCTAATTTCTCAGAGTACATAAAAGCCATAAACAAAAAGCTCCACCCTAAACTTGGTGCCCTTTATAAACACAAAAGTTGCATCCCCCTACCTGCCCACCAAGACATCCCAACCGAGATGATTCTCCCCATTTTTGATTATGGCAACATAGTCTATGGAGGTGCCCCTAGGTCCACCCTGGCCAGACCGGATCTCCTTTTCCACTCCTTCTGCCGCTTCACTCTTAACCGCCCTCCCCACACCTACCACTGTACTCTTTACTCTGCTCTCTCCCTCCCTTCCCTGGAGGATCATCACCTAACCTACTGTGCCTCCTTCACTTCCAATTTCTGGTTCTCCCCCTACCCTCCTATCTTGACTCCCTCCTCTCACCCACCACCCCTTCCCCCTACTCCCTCCATAACTCTGGGTTTTGTTCCCTCCAGATACCATCTTGCAAATCACTTGCTGATCAGGCTGCCTTCTCTTTCCACTTTCCTAAACTTTGAATTCTCTTCCCCAACCCATTTGTTCTGCCTCCTCCGAATCCTCACTAATCTCTCTACTCCGTTCTCACACCTCTCCCTCCTGTCACTGCCCTTAATGTGCCTGGCCCTTAATTTTTTCTTCTCTCCTCCCCCCTTCCAAGCCTCCAGCTTATTCCACATTTCTTCCTGCTCCTACCTATATGGATTACAAAAGATTTGTTTAGGATTTACAATTCTGATCCTTAACCCTGATGCATTACTCTCCTGGTGTATCTGCCTCGTCTGGTATTAGCTGCAGTGTTACTGTACTACCACAGCTATTTGTAAATATTGTCTATACCAGCACTACTTACCTGATTTTTCCCTGTTCTCATTATATTGTACATCTATATATTGGGCCAGATTTTCAGAGCTCCGGGGATACCGCAGGCCCCTGGTGTGCCAAACAAATGACGCACGGAGCTTGCGGCAGTCCCCTGTCAACCACTGGGATTTTCAATCCCATGCGCCGAGAGTCTCTCCTTAGACCACAAGTTTGTGATCTAGCGTGCACCACCCCCGGGAGGCTATTATACGGTGCTTGCACCAGAGCATTGGTGAAAGCTGCGGTAAACCATGTAAAACAACGCAACTGTACCTGAGCTTTGAAACTTGGGTGCAGTAGCAGCAAAGAGGGTTGGCACACTGCAAATGTTAAAGTCCTGTGGCGCAGGGCAGGATGCAAGCCCTCCGTCAACGTTTGAAAATTCGGCCCATTGTATCCATCTCTGCATTCATTATTACTATGTAGCTCTACTTTTGTGCGAATGTATATATTTTATATTATGTTGTCTTAGCTAATCCCTCTCCCCTTCCCCCAGGATGCATCTGGAAATGAGCTTTTTGAGCTCAGTATGTCTTTCCTGGTGAAACGCTTTAATAAATAAATAAATAAAAAATAACATCCCATATGGAAAAGATCTATATTTTTTTAATATTTAAAATATACTCTTGTATCCCCAAATATGTTTCAAACATATGTCAGATACATTCACAATTTTCAGATATATTTCGAGATATATTCTAGATATTCACAGAATGATCCAAGATGTATTATATTTGGAAAACATCTTCGATATATATATATATATATATATATATATATATTTGAAATATATTTTTGCTATACTATTTCAAATTTCAGGGTTTTTTTCTTTTAATATTATGTCCTTGAATAAAATCAAAAACACTTAATTGTGCATACACATTATTACAGTTTCTACATATTTCGAATTTTAGGTAAACATATATTTTGACGCTATCCAACATATATATATTCTGAACTACTTATACCTTTTCATTTTTGGTTTCCCTTGTAAGATGCTAAATATACTAGTAGATATTGGTTGCAAATTAACGAGATCCTTGGGAAGCATAGAAGCCAGGCCCCTTGTGACATGCTTATAAACAATGCCAACTGCGACAGCCCCATCACAATTGCCAGTGCCTTCAACTCCGTCTTTACTATGCTTCCGAGCACCTCTCCTTCCTTGCCTCACTCCTCACAGACTCCATTCACTGTTCCCCAAGCTGTTCCACCCACCCTGGAGCTAACCCCATTCACCAGGCAGTATGTTCTGTGACTACTAAAAACCATCCCCTCTCATGGCAGTGCTGGTCCTGACAGGCTCGAACCCAGGATCCTTAGGCTGGTTGCCTCTTTTCTTGTTACCCCACGTAATGAGGCTTTTCAACCTGTCTATTAGCACCTCCATTGTTCCCTCTGCATGGAAAACTGCCAAGACTATCCTTGTATTCAAAAAAGGTGACCCAAAGATCTTATCCAACTACCATCTCATTGCATTACTACCCACTCTCAGCAAGCTGCTTGAAAAACTTATCCATCGTCAGGTGTCCAACCATCTACTCAAATTAATTCTTCAGTCTTCTGCCCAGCATGGTTTCAGGGCAGGTCACAGCACCACTACTGCCCTCACTCAGTTCACTAGTGAGGTGAAGTCTAATATGGACAGAGTCTTACTGGCATGGTTTTTATCAACCTGACCAAGGCGTTTGACTTGATAAATCACCTTCTGCTTCTACAAAAGCTTAAAGCATTAGGTGCCTCCCAGGCTACCTTATCCAGGTAGACCAGTTATCTTCACAGCCAGTCTCAATCTGCCTCTTTCTGTAAGGTCCTCTCCTCTCCTGCATCTATTTCCTGTGGTGTTCCCCAAGACTTGATACTTGACCATCTGCTCTTTTCCCTGTTTATGAATTACCTTCCTGCCCATCTTTCTCACTGCCGGACCCTGCTGTACGCTGATGATCTGGTACCTTACACTGCTTCCAAGTCCAATGACATCATTAACAACCACCGTTCCCTTGTTCTTCAACAAATCTAATCCTGTCTTGCTTCAAATCACCTAGTCCTTAATGTCTCCAAAACCCAGGCGATGCTCCTTGGGTCCCTTAGAAAATCCTGCACCGAGTGTCCAAAGTTACAGGTCATATGCCTTGATGGTTCTGCTGTCACTCTTACTAACTCTTAAATACCTTGGAGTCACACTTGATCCTGCCCTGGACTTCTCCGTCCACATAAGTAAGATCTGTAGGTCTGTTAACTCCAAGATTGGGGTGGCCTACCACATTCATCACTCCCTTACTCCAGCTGCCAGGATCTCTGTTGCCCGAGGTGTTTTGCTCCCTGGACTGAGCTACTCACTTCCAGTCTTCTCCCAGGCAAATGCAGGTGTACTCCAACAGTGGGACACTGCCTATAATAATTTATGCAGGTTAGCTTTGTTTGCTTCCGCCTTACCCATCACTGTAAGCTTTCTTCTGCCCTGCAATGGCTAACCCCTCCTCCTTGTGATCTTATACCCTTGGGTGCTTCATAGATTCCATCACTCGTTACTCTCAACCTGCCTACTTAGCATCTATGCTTACCCCTGTGGTCAACTCTTGACATTTGAGGTCAGCTACTTCTGCCCTACTCTCTGTCCCGCATTGCTCTACTAAGATGAGTGAACAAGCTTTCTACCACTTTGCCCATAAATTTTGAAATTCCCTACCTCATCAAATCCATAGCTCCAAATCTCTCCCCATGTTCAAGAATGCCCTGTTCTCTCAACTAAACACACTTCACTCTTGCAGCTGCACTTGACTCTTGTTACTGCACTTGATAACTAACTTGTATGTCTTATTGTATTCTGCCCTGAATTTTTTTGTTGCACCAGTGTATTCAATGGCACTGTCCTACAACTATGCTCAGTACAATTGCATATCCCTGCGTGGATACTACAATCTCTGCTCTGTACAGTTGCTTATCCCTGCATGGATACCTGTGTATTATACCTTGTAATTGTTCTACCGTGTTTTTTTGTAATCTGTACTCTCCCAGGTCGTGCCTGAAAATAGGCAGGTCTTTGCCTAGTATACTTACGGGGTTACCAAAAGCTAATAAATAAAATATAAAAAACACAAAATATACTCATAACATAGTTTTAAATTATACCCATATGGAAAACAACTATCTCTATCTTTATTCTCCTGTACTATGCATGTTATAAACCTGTTTGCACAACTTACAAACTGCACTTGCACCTTGTATTTAGTGTTATCCATCTCAATTTGCAACTTAAATGCATATATTGTCAATACTGTATACTGCTATATTTTTATCCTTGTGTTTGTTACAATGTGTTGCTACTTGACCTTTGTATATCCCACTCCCCTTTCCCCCGGGTCACACCTGGAACCAAGCCTTGACTCAGTGTGCCTTTCCCGGTTATTTTGTTACTATGTAGACTATATCTGAATATGCCTAAATATATCACATATTTCAGATATCTGTGCATTTTTCCAGTTATATTTTAGATATTTGCAGAATTCAATTAGCCATGTCTTATATTTGGCATTAATAAACTAATTGCATATGTTTTGTTATACTATCAAACAAAATAATTTGTTTTACTTTTTAAAGTTTTTATGGCCTCTCTAATACAAATTTATTATAGTTTTATGCAAGTGCAATTTTACTCTGTAATTTCTACAATAAGTGTATGTTAGCAAAGATATATTTTCAATATATTAGAGATTTATTTTCTGAGTTATATTTCATATATGTTTTATACATATATGCATACTGACATTACATTTTAAAGAGTTGTTGATGCCATCTGGCCAAAAGTGCTACATTGCAGAATTAGAATAAGCATATCCACAGTAAATCTCATACCAAAAAGTAGATTTCTATGTTACTTCATTTTAAACTTATTAGCCATTTTGCAACCTTGATTTCACTACCTGTTCACAGAAAGCCTGTTCCACTGAAGAGCTGTTGCTGATGTCATCCAGGGACCTTACAGTTTATTCTTCCATGTCAGCAAGCTTATAGGATCTGTTTCTCTAAAGCTGTAACAGTCATGTGCAATGGTTTTCATAAATAAAACAGGCAGCATGAGTTAGTAAACATTGCTTTAAAAACTTTGTGTTTCAGGATTTGTAACAAAACTGACAATATTTTGTCTGGATGCCTTTTTATTGAAGTCCTTTTGCTGAATGCTGGATCATAGCACAAGGTTTGCAGACTGAATAAGTTTCTAATGAAAGACTGAGCTCATTCATACCTATCAGTCAATTGAGGCAACTTCTAAGAATGGCAATTTAAAACAATTATCCCATCTCCTTCTTAATGGGGGCGGAGCAGACTCATCTATGTTCTACTCTAAATTACAATGATAATTTTATCAGAGCTAACACTAGGAATTAAAACATATAAGGCCCCTATTAAAACATATTGGAAAGCAGACAATGACAAACAGCAGTAAAATTAGTAGCACTCTAACTGGCTTCAGCAGTCTGGAAGCATGCTGGCTTAGTATCCAGCAATCATGGCGAAATGGACCACACAGAAACAGCATTAAATAATACAATTTTATCAACTTTGTTACAAAACCTGGAACATATATAGTATTTATAGCAATGTTTACTGACTGGTGCTGTCAGTTTTACTTGTGAAAACCATTACACATGATCTTTACAACTTTGGAGAAATGGGTCTTATAAGCTTGCTGACAGTCATTACTAGACTTTGAGCTCCCTACATGACATCATCAGCAGCTCTATACTGACACCTGCTTTTATTGCACAGGTAGTGCAATCAAAGTTACAAAATGGCTAATAACTTTAAAACCAAGTAACGTAAAAATCTAATTTTTGGTATGAGATTTACTGGGAGTATGATTATTTGGATTCTGCAATGTAGCACTTTTGGCGTCAGTGGCTCTTTAAGTATATGTTTTACATAGCAAGTAAATATGTTTTATAGTTTATAAATATGACTAGAATATATATTAAATATACCTTTATAATATATATATATAGACATTCTGTAAATATATATCGAATGCTCTATTTCTGCATATCTTCTTATAGTGAAATATGTATATAAGCAAAGAAGGCAGCTTCAAAATGTAATGGTGCTCACAACCTAAATGTAAGCACTCATGGTAAAAGTTAGCACACACACACACACACACACACACACACACACACACACACCAGATCAGGAACTCCAGAAGACAATTTTTAGATTTTCCACCACAAAGTTTATTTGCACAAAAAATAAAATGTTGTAAAACCAAAGCCAAAAGTAGTAATAGTAAAAAACAGACCTCCCCACAGGATTGACATTTTGTGTTGTTCTCGTGCTTTTTCAAGAACAGTGCATAATGGCAGTCCTGTGGGGAGGTCTGTTTTTTACTATTGCTACTTTTGGCTTTAGTTTTACAATTTTTTCTTTACTGTACAAATAAACATTGTGATGGAAAATTCAAGAAGTGCCTTCTGGCGCTCCTGCTTCAGTGTGCGTGTGTGCCTAACTTCTGCTGTGAGTAAAATATGTATCTTGTTTGCTTGCAAGATACAGTATGTGTAGAATATCCGGTCTTCTGCACATGGAAGAATAGCCCCCCTAAAGTGCCTCCCAAAATGTTTGCAGCTCATGACTTCTCAAACTTCTCATCTGAATCCTTCCAGGCCTCCCTCGAGGAAATTGACTGGACTGTTATCCGCTCACTCCCCAGCATGGATGCTGCTCTTGAGTACTTTGTAAACAATTTTCTGTTAATCGCCAACAAACACATCCCAGTTAAGAAGATCAGGGTCAAGGGTCAATACTACAACTGGATAACTCTACATCTAAAGAAACTAATGGTGCAGAGAGGCAAGGCTTGGGGTCAGTATAAGATGTCTGGGCAGCAGGTGGACTGGGTCAGACTCAGGGAGCTCCATAACTCCTGTAAGATGTGCACTAAGGCTGCCAAACTTCAATACATTAGAGACCTACAACAGCACAATCTGGCTGATCACAAGAAATTTTGGGCCCAGGTAAACGCCCTTATTAAGGGAGGTCCCTGCTCCACAAATGGCCCAATCACTCATGATGGCCGGACACTCAAAGACCCCCAGATAGCCACCAATGCCCTCAACCAAAACTTCACAAACCTAGATAAATACAAAAATGTATCCAGGTGCCCCCTCCTCCCTCCTCCAGACCTAAGGAATCTGGCACCTTGCCCCCTCAATTTCACTTCAGACTAGTTGCCAAGAGTGAAGTACTAGCTTTGCTCAGAAAAATAAAATCAATTGGCTCCACAGGCCCCGACATGCTGGAGCCTAGACTACTGAAGGCAGATACCCCCACCACAACATCTTCAATCACAATGTTAGTCAACAAATCTTTCCTGGCTGGGCAAATCCCAGGAAACAGAAAGAGGCAATAGTAGTTCCTGTCCACAAAGGTGGTCCCAGGGAACCAATAGAAAACTACAGGCCCATCACTCTCTTCTGTATTCCGGCCAAGGTGCAAGAAAGACTAGTGTACAATCAGTTAAGGGACTTCCTGGAAATGCACCACTGTATTTCTGCTCGGCAGCATGGGTTCAGGCACAATCACGGCACTGACACTGCATTAATAAGATTTACTGCTAGTCTACAGGAGCTGGGCAATGGTACCCCCACTGGGGCAGTCTTCATAGACTTAACCAAGGCTTTTGACTTGGTAAGTCATGAGTTACTCATCAAAAAGCTCACAGACCTTGGACTTGATGTGCACTCATTAGCGTGGTTCACCCACTACCTAACAAACAGAACCCAAGTCACCAGATGGAGAGGCGTCTCTTCTACCTGGCTACCTATCTCAGACGGTGTACCCCAGGGCTCGATCTTAGGACCCCTCCTATTCACAGTATTCATTAATGACCTCAGCAACAACTGTGGGAGCAGCCAACTCTTACTATATGTGGATGACACCATCCTCTATAAGAACTCTGGAGACCCACTGGCGCTCAGCACCCAGCTGAAACAGGACTTACTATGCCTGGAACAATGCTTACTGGCAAATAGTCTGGTACTAAATGTCAAAAAGACCAAAGCTATCTTGTTTGGCCCCAAACATCTTGGTACTGATAGAAGCCACCTGCTCCCTAGCACCACATCGGCAGAGAGTAAGAGCGAGGTAGTGGATTCGGTCAAATACCTTGAGGTAATTCTTGACCAAGGCTTCACATACAAGGTCCAGGTGGACCAAACAACTCATGCTATCCACCAGAATCTGGGTCTCCTATTTTGGCTAAACAAACAACTCACCCCTGACTCTAGACTTGCAATTGCAAAAAGTATCCTACTGCCTAAACTTACTTATGCCGCCCCCATCCTCCAGTCCATAGGAGGAACTGAAGCTCATAGGCTGGAGCTGCTATACTACAAAATAGGACATTTCACTGCAATGTCCCCTCCTAGGACACACCACTGTGATGTGTTGATCTCCTTAAACTGACCCTCACTGCCTAGTAGGCTCCAGTACCCCCTACTAACTGTAGCATACAAACTAATCAACAGATCAACTCTCCCAAGCCTTGAAGGCCTCCTCATCCCCAAGCACTCCTGCAGAACACTCCACACTTCTGGGAAGACATTACTCGAGGTACCCAGGACAAGGACTACATATGGAAGTAAATCCTTTGTGCATTCAGCCCCTAAACTCTGGAATACCCTACCAGACAACTTACACTCAGCTGGTCCCTTAGCCACTTTTCACAAGGGTCTAAAAACACACCTCTATGTGCAGCACCAATGCACCTGCTAGTTGTTGCATGTAGTTGTGGCATTTGCCCCCTAACCCTCTACTGTACTCAACTTCCCCAAACATTTAGTCTAGCCCTACCCTATGAAGTTGCTCAACCCTGCTTGTCTCCACTGTATGAATGTAACATTGCTGTAAATAACAGCTGCTTATTGATTGTCGCCGTTGAGAATTTACCTTTCAACTGCATTCTCCTTCTGTACCACTTCTTATAATATCTACTCTACCTACATGTAACTAATTCCGGGTCACCCCTGAAAAAGGGACCTCTGGTTCCAGTGGACCTACCCAGTTACCAAAATGAAATAAATAAATAGAATATATATTTTTTTTATATATGTCAAATATAGTTTTGCAAATGCCTGCTGTGGTACTGTGTATATATTTGCATAACTAATTTGCATATTTCAAAAGTACCAATATCATGATAATTTCAATTTTTAAAATAGTTTTGAATTGACAGCATTGGGTCACAGACTGGGGGGAAGGTAAAGAGTTAAAAACAAGTACATGTAGGAACTCACCCCGACATAAAAGGGAACCAAACAGGGGAGGTATAAATGCCGGTCTGAGCATTTATAAATTGTGATATCAAGAGGTAAGGCTTATGTGTAAGTATAATTTGTAAGTCTATGGTAATGGTGCAACATTAAATAATTCTACTGTCGATATCTAAATGGTTACTAGTAAGAGGAAGTCCAAATACACAGTTAAAGGTATACTACATCAAGTTTAATCTATTGTCTTTTTGTCTGGGTATTTTAAGATATTTTTACAATGCATATATTTAAAAAATATTTTACATATATGTCAACTACATAGAAAAGTGTATCTATCAAATATTCAAGATATATACGCAGATATATAAGATATATATATCATGCACCTATAATAAATATATAATATAAATATATTTATGATGTATCTTAAATATATCAGTCTCAAATATTCTGCAAATTAATCAGATATTTCAAAATCAGCCAGTTTGAGATATTTTGCATATACTTCAGACATATGATCAAACATGTATTTGAAATGTACTTTTATAAATACACCTAAAATATAGTTATTTTCCATATGGGATATTTGGTTCTAAAATTTCCCAGGACCCCTTTGCAAATGAGATGCACATCTCAAGGGTTACTTATCCTTGTATATACACAGGGTATATCAAATAAATGATGGGTACATGTGGTGTACATGAAAACATACCCATCAAAGTGGCTATTCAGACACTAAAGTCAAGAGTCCAAAGGGTGAGTGGCTTTATTTTATTTAATTCAAAAGTGTTACCAGGAAAGACATACCGAGCTGGTAACAGTTCATTTCCAGATGTGCCCTGGGGGAGGGGAGACACAGACAATAAAATAAGGTGCAGTAACAACAATAAAATGAGTAAACAAAATAGTTATGCAAACAGCAAATATACCGTGCAGAGTAATATAGTGAACAATGTACCTAGGGTAGGGTAAAATCGCAGGAGTTCCAGTTTAATTTCTTGTTAGGACCCGAAATGGGTATATTTATGAGTATACTGGATTTACTTCTCTTTCATATCATACCTAAGGTTGCTGAAGTTTAACCTTTGGATAACATTTGCAGTCATTTTTGGGTTTTCCTTTTAACTTTTTTTAATGCTTCTTTTTAGGTCCTCGGTCTACAGGCAAGGGAACCCCCCTCATATCAGCTTGGTCCAAGTGCTTGCTGGGATCCAGGTGTCATGGGGCTCTCGTCGAGGTGTTTTTTTCATGTATGCATCCCCCATGACCCACCGGAATGGAGTCAGTCGTGCAGTGACCTCAGCGCATGAATGGGTGTGTTCCTGCCTCTGACATGCAGAGGTCCACCAGCTCCATCCAACAGGGCCAATCAGCATTGTCCTGGACTTCCATGCCCCCCACCCAATGTGTAGGGTCAGTATGTGCTGGGTACCAAGTCCCCTCCCTCCCCAGAGAAGGCAAGCAGTCCCCTGGATGCTCCACCCTCTCCCACCCCCCAGCCGACACTCCAACATCCAAGATTTGCTCCCGAACCCTGGTCGTCGGTGCCGCAAGCAGTAACATTACCACTGCACCGGCGGACCGGCCTACTTTTCTGTTTTTTGTCCTAGTGTTTTTGTGTGGTGTAGTGGTGTAATTAGTCACTTCCTTGTTTTGTTCTCCATGTTTTTCCACAATGCAGGGTCCCCTTAGTCTGTTCATTAGTTTGCAGTCAGAGTGACATGGCGTGGCATCTGCAGTCAGGTTCAGTGTTGTTTCTGGTCAGTTACAGCATGTTTGTGCAGTCAGTTTGGCATGGTATCTGCAGGAGGCTGGAGCCGGCGGCAGCAGCATGAAAGGAAAGGTGTGTGAAGAAGGAGTTGCGGTATCGTGAGATATCATTGCTTGGTGAAAGTGGGGCAGATGGCAGTAGCACTGAGGACATTGTGAGCATAGCATCTGACAAGAGACTGACAGTGTTGATGGACATGGATGTCTTGTGTGAGAGAGGTGCTTTTGTGTGGTGACATTGTTTTGTATTTCTGGGGTAGTAGATAGGGCTTTCATTTGAGGCAGGGTATTTCTGAGAGGCTGTCATGCTATTTTGGTTCTAGATAGGATTTTTTTAGACAGGCTTTTTTTGGGGTTGCAGTAACTTGTTTTGCTTGTGGTGGATAGGGATTTTTCACATGTGTGATAGTATTTTAATGTCTTGTAGTAAGTGTGTTAGTTGGCATGTGAATTTTTGCAATTGGTTTGGAAGGTTTGTTAATTGATGTGCTAATTAACGTAATTGGTGGTTAATTTATTTTAGTCTTTGCAATGCATGTCTATCTGTGTTTCCCCCTATGGTAAACAGCCTTATTTGTAGATGTATACAGCTTTAATTGTTTTCATTGTGGCGGCATATAGCTTTAATTAGGGCGATACACAGGAAGATACACAATAAGGTATCCATACAAAATCCTGACATCCAAAATCTCAATGGCCACAATCCTGATGGTATGGTGGACCTCCCAACAGCCACATTCCCCACAGTATGGCGACCGCAGGTATTTATGTATATTTAATGGGTGGTGCAGAGCCCACCATGGAACAGTATCGGGAGGAATTGTGCTGTTGGCATTTTATTCTCTTTGGGATTGTGGCCATCTGGATTTTGCTAGTGGGATTTCATCAGTCAGGCTTGTGTGCATCAGGATTTTTTTATTTAGTTGTTTAACCAGGTATAGCACACTAAGCCGAAAGCTTTTTTATAGGAGCGACCTGGGAGCACAAGGAGGTTAAATGACTTGCTCAGGGTCACACAGTATGCAAGTGGAAGCTGTGGGATTCAAACCCAGGTTGGGTCTGCTGGATATCACCAAATTTGCAGCTCAGAGCCTTAGACCACTGCGCTATACTACCTCCTTTGTAATAGATCCACATAATAATGGATCCTACAGGGAAAAATTCCCTAACCATGTATTTTATACATAAAAAAAATCCTCTTTTTGATGCAAATACTAACTCAATCCTAACACAGAGGTGCTACAGTGCCATCTTTTGTATTTAGTTATTTTACCAGGATAAAGCTCCACTGAGCATTGCTCACTTACAAGGGGGTCCTGGTTAGGGTTGGGCAACCCCGAAAAGGTCCTGACCCTTATTATCAGGACCAGGATCCAGGTCAGAGTCCTGATTAGTTCTGATTAGTTCGGAGTCAAATCAAAACCTTTAGGAAATCTTTTGGAAATAGGAAAACATTTACAAAATGCACTAAAAAAAAATAAAAAAAAATAAAGACATTTTCTAACATTTTATTTATTTATTTATTTGAATTCTGGTAACTGGGTAAGACCACTGAGACAATTAGAGTCCCTTTTCAGGGTCAACCCAGGCAAGACAACAAAAGAAGTACAAAGCAATTACAGCAAATTCAGGAAGAGACAGATTACAAGAGCAACAGGAAGACACATATCAATTAACAGATCTAAGGACATAAAGAGAAATATGTTATGTTACATAACATTAGGCAAAAAAGAAAAATAATTATTTACAAGTTAGTAAATATACAATGCATAACTACACACAAGTGATGGCACCATCAGCAGACACTGCCAGCAAACAGGTATATAGGTGTGTGTGGGGGGGTGGGCAACTAGTGTGTTGGTCTGTGTTTGGACTCTTCTTTGCATTCTTCTGCTCTGTCTCAGGGTTTTTTTTTCCTTGTTCTCATTTCCCTTACACTCTCTGTAGGTTGTGGTTAAACACATCTCCAGACATCTCCCTGCCCAGGATTTCCCATTTCTGCCCCCTCACCCCATATTTCTCATGTCTGCCCATACTCTGCCCAAGTTCTCACATTTCTTCTCCCTTTTCTGCCCTAGCTATAACATTTTTGCCCCCTTCTCTAGCCTAGTCCTGGCAACTGACTGCTGCCTGCAGTGCCAACTGTCCCTATCCCCCCAAAAAAAACAAAATCCAGTATCAGTTTCAGACTTTACTGCTGTGCACATAAGTGGTTCTGCCCCACCACACACAGTTACAACATGTGATGCCCACAAAAAGGGATTATAGGGAACATGGGGAGACTGGATTGACCTCTGTTTTTTTCTGCTATCACTGTCTATTTTTCTATGTAAACAGCAATTGTTCTAACTTGAAAAACAAATCTTTATCTTCCGGGCAGACTGGTTCCGGTCCATTGCCACGCTGCTGCTGCCATCAACTGCTTGCCTGCTCCTTCAGCCAGTCATCACCTATTGGCCCATTTTTTTTGATGTCACTGCTGACTATCTGCTCCCGTGGCTGACTGACTATCTTCTCTTGATCGACAACCAACGGACAAACCAATCGTTTGCTCTGGACTACAGGCTCACTTGCATGCTGCTACAGCTGACTCACTTCTTTTCCCTCGCTCTGCAGCAGCTGCTTCAACATGTACACCTGAAGTGCGGCTGAAGGGAGCAGAAATGAGGTAAGAGGCTGAGAAGTCATCCAGCCTGAAAATGAAATAAATGATATAATCTATTTTTTGTTATTATTACAGGAGCGTTTGTGTTGGGATTTACAGAGGTGGGGTGTTTTTTGAAGATGGGAGGGGTATTTAGATGGACTTGGTACACTTCGTGGCAGACTTCGGATCTACCTTGGTCTGCCAGACCTCATGGGATCATCGGGGGGGTCCTGATTCTCAATGAACTGGTTCACCAATCCCTAGTCCTGGTCAGGACAGGTAACACTGCAGAAGGTAAAGGGGCAGCTCACATAATGCAGGAAAATTAAAACCAATTTTAAAACAGGCTAGCAGGTATAATCTGATAACAAAGACTAGAAACAATAGAAAGGTTTATACATAAGACTAATGGCAGAGTTGATGCTTACAGAGCGTTACTTACACATGCAGTATTCAGTGCACAGTAAAGCATAATTTACATGGTGTTTTAATAGCATTCACATATATCACTGCAAAAGTTTTATTTATTTGTTTTTTGATAACCAGTAGGTGTACTAGACATTAAAAGTGTCTATTTTCGCAATGTGTTGACCAAGTCGAACCTTAAAATAAAAAGGGCTGTTACATATATATCAGATATACAATTACTGACTCATGTTTGTATGTTCTAGCAGGGCACACACCGAGTTGAGAATAGCTGGTGTCCAGGTGCATCATGGGGGGAAGAGAATCAGGATTCATCAACAGAGAAAATATAGGAATTAAGAAATTATAAGATGTACCAAAAATGAATTAATTGAACCCCTGGTTGGCATGTATTACCCCATGGTTGTACCCCCCCCCTCGGGGGACACACAGGCTATTTTGGGGGGACAGAATGGTTTTATCTGTATCTGTTTGCAAAACCTTCTAGGGAAGCACTTAAACATATCAGTCATCTCACTTGCCTCATAGAGCTGTGTTTGGACCCCCCGTGCTTCTACAATTTCTATTTGGCATGCAGTGCTGTTAAACAAATCCACCACGGAGCATTTCCTGGAATATGCTGGCAAATGCAAAATAATATTAACATGCAATCGCACACACACAAAAAAACACACACACATACACACACGCTCGCACGCTATAATGTCAAGCGAAGCAGCATGCCATACCTGAAGGGCACTGACCATTTCCCAGTGGCCAAGTGCCCAAAGATGCCAGGGGTGATATACAGTGTCACCCTTTTTGGGTAACCCACCAAGCCTCCTGTCCCACAGAGACAGGGTGCTTTGTCACAACGCTTGTTAGAACCCATACCTCTAGGCCAGGGGCTGTCAACCTTTGACAGTGAGGACCCTTGACCCATGCCCAGATATGCCCAAGAATTACCTAGCCATGACCAGACATGCCCAAAGACACCTTATGCCAAAGGAAAGCTTAATTTCTAGAAGATTTTCTCTTTAATCTGTATTAAAAAGTAGCCAGATGTTACTTTTTGTATTTGAAGTACTTTTTATTTTCCCTTTGGCTAATTGAAGAGCTGCTGACGCCGCAGTGAAAACTTTAAAAATCAAAATATTTATGTAAAATTCAGCTTGTATTTCATATATCTTGTATAGGTTTCTTCTACTCGTTATTTATTACTAAAGAAATTTGCACGAAAACAAGATCCTTATCCATCAGAGTTCATCTGCCTCTAAAGCTTACTCCCTACTTCAAGTCATAATCTTCTGCTGTGACATCACAGTCTGATGTCATGGGAGTGTCTGTGATGTCACAAGCAGTGCACTATGACCTCAGGTAGGGAGAAAGCAACAGGAATAGATAAACTCTTCAGAAGCAAAGATACTGCTTTCTTGTAGATTACCTCAGCGATAAATGATGGGGAGGAGAAATACAGAACTAACGAGAACTATAAGCTTAATTGCGTTGAAATAATATATTTTGTTTCAATTCTCCTGAAGGCATCGGCTGCTCTTTAAATGATTTTCTACAGAACAGCTCCAAGTGTGTTTAGAGATGGGAGAACTAGTTCACATAAGTTCAGAACCTCCCAGAACCTACGCCATTTCCTGTAACAGAACTTTATCAGAACTAGGGTTCTCAGAACTCATTCTAAAAAGGTTAGAACTCTTTTAGAACCCAAGGATTTGAGTTTTAATTTAGAACTAAACTGCCCATGGGTTCTTACTATTAAAGGTTCTAAATACTCAATAAAATGCTTTTTTTGTTCAGACATTTCAGAAGCAGGAGATGCCAGCCTGGAAAGCAAGTAATTACTGAGAATTACATCCTAAAATATTTTAGAGAGAGACACTATGAGAAAGTGCTGATCATATGCAGATGTGCCAAACACACGTAACTGTGAAAACTGGCACTTTGAAAGGCATAATGTGTTTCTCCTTTCTGCATGTACAGTGAACAAATATTAATGATATGCTGAGAGGGCAGGCCTTTTATCTGTGTTTTTTTCTTCTCTATGTATCTTTATCTGTTCTTTCTGTCCTAGTCCTATACATAAAAGAGTCTGAGTTCTGAAGAAGATGAGAAGCCTAGAACTATTTGCAAAGTTTTAGACCGGAACCAGCATCCAGAACTTTGGTGGGTTTTGACAATCCTAATTAGAATCTTTTTTCAGGTTTTAATAATGTTGTGGTAATTTTTGAAATGTTAATTTTGGAGCTTAAGATACTTTCCCAGCAGTTCTTTATCTATGACCCCCCCCATGGTGGGGTTTACCTTATGAGTCACTGGAAGCTTGAGGTGGGTCCACCAGTGCTGCCTGTGTCCTCTGACTGGGACCGGTGTTGGAGGACAGGTGGTGAAGAGGAAAGAGGAGCTACTAAGTAAAGTAATCCATTCTCCGTGCCACCGACAAAAGAAGTGACCTTGCACTTGAACAAGACTGTTCAGATCACCACCGCCGTCACTGCAGATGCAGCTGGATTACAGTACAGACTAGACTATCTGTAAGACCTCCTGATTCCTCATTGCTCAGCTCGTGCTCTTTGTTCCTCCAAGGGTTGCCTCCTGGTGGTTCCCAGGGCTAGGCTGCGGCAATCTGGAAATCGTGCTTTTTCCATTGCCGCACCAGTCCTGTGGAACTCACTACCAGTCTATCTAAGGGAGGCACCCTGTGTGAAAACCTTTAAAACAGAGTTATAAACATTTCTGTTTAATCTCGCTTATGATCTGGAATGTTAACTGTCATGTTTTTAGCTATATATAAAAGATAGATAGATTTTAAAATTGCTGATTATTCTGTACATTGATGTTGTAAAGTTTGTTTAATTTATTGAAGGTGTGTTTAATTATATGCACAGTGCTCCAAGCCTCTGGGGAAGGGTGCTTTATAAATAAAGTTTCTATCTCTCTCTCTATCAGTCTGTCTGTCTACCTACCAACCTATCTACCTACCTACTTATCTATCTACCTACCTACCTGTCTATCCGTCTATCCGTCTATCCATCTATCCATCTATTAAATAGTAAACTGTAGAAAGTAAAGTAATGCAACTTTTGGATAAAGAAACTGTGAAAGCAGTAGCAGATACTGATCATATGTAGACAACATGGACTTCACCATCTTGGGGACCCTTAACCCCAGTGCTCAACCAACTGGAATCTGAGGGCCTCTGCAAGAAACCTAAAGCACTCTGAGAGTCAGAGTGGCAAAGTGCATGGAGCCCTTTTTCCACCACTAGGGGAGCCAGAAGGAGGATTGACAGCCATGTCAACCACTCAGAAGACCGAACATGGTCTGTATGCTGTGCTGGAACTTTTCCATGTGTGAGAAGGGGTTTCAGTCAGTCCTGCTCAGGAATTCAGGGGAGTAAGAAGTACTGAGGATGAGAGCTGAGAGTCTAGCTGACCTCAGAACCAAAAGTGACTGGAGATTCCTGTTGAAAGCTGCTAAAGTGCAATCTGAACTCTTTGCTGTGTGTTTCCTGCTAACGGCTGCATGAAAAGAACTGCTGTGACATTTACAGAAGGAGCTACTGATATCAGAGGTGGGAAATAGCCATTTTACTCTGGTGTGACTGAAGGAAGAGTGTGATCAGCAGCTAGTCTTCAGGTACATCGTACCCTCGACTACAACTGTACTCAGGGAAGAGGCGGGGAGCACTCCGGTCTAGGCCTCACTTAGAACTCGACACGTCGCTGCACTGCTGATGAGCTGTTAGTGAAGGATGCCATGTGTGAGAGCAACCAGGCCCAAGCCTACATCTGCAACTAATCCACCTGCTTACTCCCTGCACATAATCAACATTGCCAACCTGCAACAGAGGCCAGTTTGGAGGACTGCTCTGTGACCTTCCTGCAGCTGCTGCCAATCCAACAACAGACACACGAGTACTGGCCTAGCCAGCCAGAATTCTGCAACACAGTTTTTTTGTTGGATTATAAACCTGTTCTTGGAATCAAGTTCCCTTTGAAATTACAAGTTTATATAATTAATATTTTATTGAAATATCAGCAACAAAGATCATTGCAGCACAGTTATACAAATGTCTATAACAACCAACAATTAAACACAGGCATCGGATAACAAGGTAACTTGGAAATTTGGCAATCTTAAAGGAGGGATGAAGAAAGAATACATAAGAAAAGAATGAAGAAAAATTAATAATCTTAATAAATACAAAAAGAGGTAGGGTGTACATTCAAGTTGGAGTTTTACAATATGTAAGGGTTAGATATGGATCCCAGGTGGCAAAGTATGTGTTTAATCTAGCTATACTGACGTGAGCCAACCTTTCATAACTGGCTCTTGTAGCAGTATCTTGCAACCATTCTGAAAGTGTCGGTGGGTCTGTGGGTTTCCAGTATCTAAGAATTACATTTTTTGCTCTGATGAAAGCTATACAGTATGTAGCCAAGCTTTCTAGAAGACTGTAAGATTTGTCATATCAGAGAATATACCAAAAATAGTCTCTTTTGCTGAGCAATTGCTATTTTGGCTTGGTAATAATTTCACAAGCCCTGATTACATCTTTCCAAAGTGGTACACGTTTTTCGCTGAACCAAAGTTTGGGGGGGGGATTGTTCAACCAGGAGAGGTACTCTAAGACAGAGCTTGTTTCCAGGTGTGACCTGGGAGCACAAGGAAGTTAAGTGACTTGCTCAGGGTCACACAGTATGCAAGTGGGGGCTGATGTGATTCAAATCCATGTCTCCAGGTTTGCAGCTCCAACCCTTAACCACTATGCTATACTACCTCAATTGGGTTAGTTTTGGATTCAGTTGCCATGAGAGATGGATCCTTTTCCAGGGGAACATCTCCAACAAAGGTCATTCCTTGATAGGCCCAGTTCCAATAATTTACAGGTTATATAATGCTATCTGTGTACTGTTATGTTTGCTTGTGCATGTGCAAGAAACATTTCAGTGCAGCTTAGGAGAGAAGCAGGGTTTTGGAGGTGCGGCACTGTGGGGGCCAATGGCCCCAGTGCCTGTTGAGGCTTGGCCCACTTTCCCCAATGTGGTGGCATGCTGCTGACAATAGTTCAGCCAACATGCCACCACCTTGAAACGTTTTCACTGCTACAATCAGGGTCCGCCTTGTCATTGCAGCATCAGCTGTTCTGCTGCAATGAGGGAGTGATCTGTCATTGCAGGGTGATACCTTGCCGTCCGCATGCAACTGACCCAGTTCATTTGCTGACAGGGAGCCCAGTCCCCATCGGCATAATGTTCCTACCCCCAAGTTTCTGTTGTATGCCAATGGGGTGCCAATCCCCCTTGGCATCATGCACCCCCCCCAAACAGTCTTTCTTTGCCAACGAGGCGCCCAATCCCCACAGGTTTCAGTCCCCCCTTCCCAGTTCAGTTTGCCAATGGGGGAGCCCACTCCCCATTGGCATAATCTCCCCTTCAATTTGTTGTCTGCCAAGAGGGGTGCTCAATCCCCCTTGGCTCTTGCCCCCCCCCACTTGGTATGTGCCGACAGAGGTGTCCAATCCCCCATCAGCTACAGCCCTTCCAAAACACTCAGGTGGCATGCTTGGAGCCCACCCCAGTGTGCCAAATGTCCCTGAAAAAAAAAAACAGTCCTGCAATGTTTTTTTTTTTTTTAACCCTGTTAAAGAGAAAACAGTCCCTCCCCCAACTCGCGCCCACCCTCTGAGGAACCTGCCTCCCCACACTCCCCCTCACCCCATACTTACCTCCAGAGCCCAGCGCAACAATCTTTGGTGGACCGGGAACACGTCTGCACTCTTCAAAGCCGACCGCAAACTGAAGAAATGCTGTATAATGGCATAAATAGGGTTTTTTCAACTTTGGTGCATATCTCAGGCATTTTTGGGAATTGTGGCACCAAATTTTCAACATGGGGTTATTGGGACCCCTCCTCCTAAATTCAGTCACTGTCATGGCGTTATTCAGTCCTGAAAGGTGATTTTGCGGTCACACACGGAATCATCTTTCAGGACCGATTATTGAAATGACAGTGCCAGTGTTCATGAGGTGGGCTCTCAAAAAGCCTATGTTGCAAATTTGGTGGAAAAAATCCAAAAATGACTGTTTTACAAGCGTGCATTGCACAGTTTACATGCATGCTCATACCTTCATGAATCTGTAATATTTTCACTCCAGATTTTCAACATTGGCATTTTCCACACCTCCTTAAGAATAGTACAGCTGTCATTTTCACATCCTGACTGAAATGTGTTTTCGCACTTCCGGCACAGAATAGCGTGGTCACTGTGGGAAATCAGTGTTTGGGACACATTAAGAAAATCACAGTAACACTGTTCATGAGCAGAGGTCCTAAGATGCCTATGATGAAAATTTTGTGACCAAAGTCCATAAAATGACTGTGTTACGAGCATGCGTTGCGCAGTTTCCACGCATGCTCATAACTTCATGAATTTGTAATATTTTCACTCCAGATTTTCAACACTGGCATTTTCCACACCTCCTTATGAACAGTACAGCTGTCATTTTTCACATCCTGGCCAAAATGTGTTTTTGCACTTCCAGCGCAGAATATCACACGGTCGCTGTGAGAAATCAGTGTTAGGGACACAGTAAGAAAATCATAGTGACACAGTTCATGAGCAGAGGACCTAAAATGCCTATGTTGAAAATATGGTAACAAAAGTCCATAAAATTACTGTGGTACAAGCGTGTGTTGCACAGTTTCCACATATGCTCAGAAGTGCGAAAATTTGTAATATTTTCATTCCAGATTTTCAACATTGGCGGTTTGCCACACCTCCTTATGAACAGTACAGCCATAATTTTTCATATCCTGGCAGAAATATGTGTTTGCACGTCTGGCGCACAATGGCATGGTCGCTGTGGGAAGTTATTGTTTCGGACAGATTAAGAAAATCATAGTGACAGTGTTCATGAGCAGAGGTCACAAAATGCCTATGTTGAAAATTTGGTGAAATAATTCCACTAAATGACTGCCGTATGAGCATGTGTTACGCAGTTTCCATGTACGCTTGGAACTTAGAGCATTTTCAATATTTTCCCTACAGATTTTCAACATTGCCATCTCTTCACACATCCCTATGGATGGTACAGCTGTCTTTCTTCACATCTGCTTGATCTGTGTTTTCGCACATATGGCGCAGAATGGCACGGTCGCTGTGGGAACTTGAAGTTCGGGACACATTAACAAAATCACAGTGTCACTGTTCATGAGAAGAGGTCCCAAATGCTTTCATGAGGTGGGGGTCACAAAAAGGCCATGTTGAAAATTTATAGTGCAAATACCAATACACGCCCGGGGCATTAGGGTTTCTAACCATAACGTCTGGCAATCCTGTTTAGCCGATCACTGGAAACAGGGGAGGTACCCAAAGACTGGAGGACAGCAGATGTAGTCCCCTTATACAAAAGTGGGAACAACGAGGAAGCAGGGAACTACAGACCAGTCAGCCTCACCTTGGTAGTGGGGAAGATCATGGAAGCACTACTGAAGGAGAGATTGGTGGAACACCTGGTTGTCAATGGACTACAGGATGCAAGGCAGCATGGTTTCACCAGGGGGAGGTCATGCCAGACCAACCTCCTTGAATTTTTTGACTGAGTGACTAGGGAGGTGGATCAGGGAAGGGCAGTGGATATGGCCTATCTGGACTTCAGCAAGGCCTTTGACACTGTGCCACATAGAAGACTATTACACAAACTGGGGAATATGGGTGTGGGCAGGACAGTAGTGCAGTGGGTAGGTAACTGGCTGGGCGGCAGGACACAGAGAGTGGTGGTAAATGGCTGTCACTCCACAGAGGGAAGAGTGACCAGTGGGGTACCACAGGGATCAGTGCTGGGACCGGTCCTATTCAACATCTTCATCAGTGACATTGCGCAGGACCTAGAAGGCAAAATGTCCCTGTTTGCTGATGACACAAAGCTCTGTAACAGAGCAGACACACCAGACGGTGTAGACAGAATGAGAAGGGACCTGCAGAAACTTGAAGAATGGTCAGGGGTTTGGCAGTTGAAATTCAATGCAAAGAAGTGCAAGATAATGCATATGGGGCACAAAAACCCGGGCACAGTAGATCAGTTGGGGGGTGAGGATATAGCATGCACCAAGCAGGAATGGGATCTTGGGGTTATCATTTCTGATGACCTCAAGGTAGGGAAACAGTGTAACAAGGCAGCAGGTAAAGCAAATAGGATGCTGGGATGCATAGGCAGCCGCATAACCAGCAGGAAAAGGGAGGTCATAATTCTACTATACAAGACACTAGTGAGGCCCCACCTGGAGTACGGTGTACAGTTCTGGAGACCTCACTTATGTAAGGACATAGACAGGGTAGAGAAGGTTCAGAGAAGGGCAACAAAGATGGTACATGGATTGCATCACAAGTCATTTGAGGACAGGTTGAAGGAACTGAATACGTACTTCCTTGAAGAAAGAAGATCTGTCAGCACTGTCTATGTATCTATTTATCTATGTCTCACCCTGTACAGACTGACAGGCATCAGAGGTGTAACTTTGGATCACCAGCTGTAATGCTCATGCCATCCCACCCCCACCCTGAAGCCAATGACAGGAATCGAGGTGTGTCTTGCACTCTTCAGCCCCATTCTTCACCCCATTCTCCTATACTGCACCCATTTCAATGTATGTCCTTATGAAATGGGGTGACTGTGAAGCTGAACACCCCAAGGCACATCTCAACACTTGTCGGTGTCTACAGGATAGGGTGAGGTGAAATGCTATGAGCATTATGGGCAGTGACCCCCAGGCACACCCCAATGCCTGTCCATCTCTGCAGGGTGGAGGTGGGATTGGCGTGAGTTCAGTACTTCACTGCCACTCCTATTCTGCATCTGTCTAACTCCTCCACGTCCAATGCTAATATCAGCAAGCAAACATTTAGCATTGATAAATGCTTGTTTTATATTGGGTTAGCGTTCCTTTAGAGTCCCTCAAGCTTTTAATGTATTATCCCAACATTCACTCCATTCATCAGAAGATATCTTACTGCCTAATTCCCATTCCCATTTGGGTACTTGGAGTTCAATTGAGTTAGTTTTGGATTCAATCGCCATTTTATAAATAATTGTGTAACCCCTTTTAGTGGCAAAGATGTTGTCAAGAATGTGGAGTTGAGGAAGAGTCACATTAACATTAATCACTCTACTAAGTACTTCTCTTATGTGCAGGTATCTATGGAATTCCATTCTGGACAAATTATATTTATGGGAGAGCTGAGTATAGGATAGAAGAGAAGCAGTAGAGGAATCCACAGTATCACTCAGAAACAGAATGCCTTTTTCCTTCCAACTCTTCAACTCAGAAATTATTACCCCAGAGAGGACAATGGAAGGAAGTGTCAGGGTCCCATTCCAGAGCATGAGAGATTTCTCAACAGGAATTATTTGTCTGGCTGAGTATTGGGTGAGACTTCGGATGCTTGGGAAGGCCTAAGAAAAGGACTACTCTTGGGTGTCGACCTCCCTTCAATAAAATTCATTCAATTTAAAACCAGCCCAGTTTGGCTTCTTTATTGTTTAACCAAAGTGACTTCAGAGCAACCATGAGAGTTTCCTGCCTTATTTTAAAATTAAGTGGGTCAAAACCACTTCTGATCCTTGGCTGTTGTAGCCTGGCAAAGGAAATACAAGGGAACTTACCATCCCAGATGAACTTCCTGAGTAGAGAATATATTTTTTTAAATACAGTTACAGGTATCTGAACGGGGAGATGTTGCAGAAGATAATATATTGTAGGTGCAACCGTCATGTTAGTGGTTTGTGTTTTGTCCCATAGTTACAGAAAACATCTGGCTCTGTTTCTGTAGATCTAACTCACTTTTATCTAGGCAATTACAAGTTTGTTGTTTGAGCTAGCCAAAAAGTCAAGTCGGGTGGGGTAATCATAATGCAAGCTTGCATCTTTAATTAAGAGCACCAACGCAATAACCCTTGCAACTCATCATCAGGCCTGCACCAGTTAGCAACCTGGATACCCAGCAACTGACTAAACTGCAGTTTCTCATCTTGCCAATGGGTAAAGTGTTGAACAACATTTAAATTACTGTGGGGTACAGTTATAGAGGCTAGTTGGGGGGGGGGGGCCTAACAGTAGGTCACAAGGGATCAGGTGTGTGGGTGATAGGAGGGCTGAGCTATCTCTGCAGAGAGGCCTTATATAGCAGAGATTGTTTGCAGATGGGACCCGTACAGTCAGTGATATTATTGGTTAGTTGCCCCCTCTCCCTCCTGGAAGAAAGGAGGGAGAAGGGGGATATGATAGAGACTTATAAAGACCTCACAGGGGCAAATAAGGTACAGGAGGGGAGTATTTTTCAGATGTGAAGGGGTACAAGACCAAGGGAGCACGTAATGAAGCTGGAAGGGGGAAATTTAGGAGGGATATGAGGAAGTACTTTTTCACTGAAAGAGTGGTGGATGCCTGGAACAGTCTTCCAGCAGAGGCAGTGGGGGCAAAAACAGTGGTGGGCTTCAAGCATGCATGGGTAGGCACAAAGAAATGTTGGTAAAAAAGTGGGGATGGGGTAGCAGGAGAGCGGATAGAATCTGTGGGAACAGTATAGACAGGCAAAAATGGGCAGATCAGGTGGGTCAAGCGATTCTTATCTACCAACAAATTCTATGTTTCTAAGTAACTTAAATAATTGTTAAACTGCAAATTGCCTAACCCCTTTTCCTTTACAGGACCTAAGCAACCGGTTGAATAAAGTCATGCTGGTAGTTTCTAAATTTTTGTGTGTGAACATATTATTAGCAATCTTTTTTAATTGTGGTAAAAAGTGTACTTTTACAAAAGGTAACATGCATACTCACTGGTCTCAAGAAGGTGTCCTGTATCCACTTGGGAGGTCGGTTGGTACTGTATCCCAGAGGGCAGTATCAACCTAGTCAGCTATTTCTTTCTCTGGGAGGAGGTACCCAGTGAGTCCCTTGTTTCCCTTCCAAATCAAACCTCCCATTTTAGGAGTTTAAACCAGGCCCCTTAACCTTACTTGGAACCCAAGGGCGTAACACAGGAATTGTAACCATCAACAATGCCTTGACATCTGCATGGCAACCCAGTTACCCTTCCGACCATTAGGGGTGCCGGCTTTTGTCTTGTAGCTAACACATCAGGGCATCAATTTCAAGATTAGCACCCCCAAGGTCCACCCCTTCCCTCTTGGAGTTAGAATCCTAAGAGGGGGGCATGCAAAACAGGGGCTGGCTAACCCGACTTGGCACCCTGATGACTGGGCGCATTAACGCCGGCGCTCTCAATGGGTGGAACCACCCAGTTACATCTAGTAAGAGGTCTGGTGGTGGTGGAAAGACTCAGAAGGAGGCTGGAGGTAGTGTAGTACCAACCCAAGTTGTTTTTAGATTCCTTTCCCTTGGCTGACAATAGTTTAAGAGTGGCCAATGATGGTTAAAACCATTTTTGTATTTTAAACTAAAAGGTTCTGAAAGTTCTGATAAGGCTCAGATAACAATCAGAACCTTTTATGGTTTATCTGAATAATTTTGAGCCTCAGAACCTTTTGTGGTTCTTCCATCTCTAGGTGTCATGTGTGGAACAGTACTCTATCTGGAGGCCAGGTCCATGGCTTTAGAGTTTTGGGGGCCAACAGCAAGATAAGTCAGGGGGCGCTTACCTAACCCATCTTAAACATGTTTGTTTACTCTGTCCCATATGCATAAAGTTTTATTTTTACTACAATCAGTTACATGTTTGTGTTTTTTAAGGGGATGTATTAATGTTTGTTGTTGGGTAACATCCATCCACTTTTGTTCACCAGCCTCCGATTTTACTTTAAACATGAAAATAATTAAAAACACATTAAAGGTGACCTGCTAACTTAGTTGCAGCCCACTCTACTCCCCTCCCCCCATACCTTGCCATGCTGACATGGGAGTCAGTGCCTGCTATGACCAACGTTATCAGAGGAATATTTATCATTTAAATCACTGACAAAGTAAATCACCAAACCCAGAAGTGCTGCACAGGTCCTGATCGAGTGCACGCAAGGTCTTATGGGTATTTCATCCATTTTGTGATATGGATAACACCACTGCTGTGAATGTAACAGCAGTAGCTGGGACTTAAAATACTTATTTTATTGCTTTCTCAGGGGACTTGATGCCTCAAATAATACAACAGCCTGTCCAAGTGTTGCTGTAAGTATTATTTTTTCGGCATCAAGACCCCCATGAAAGCAATAAAATAGGTATAACGTATGGGAGAGGGTTGTTAAGGATGGAATTCAGTGAATTTCTATCTTTGTTATGCTGTCGTTGTGACATCAAGAGGTTGTTATACCCTCTTGAGTACATCACAATGACAGTATAACAAAGTGAATGGCTTTGCGCATGCACGTCTCTAGAACTACCGACTTACGGTGAACGGCCGCAGTGGTGAGAGCTGGCCCTGAAGGAGAGCGGTGCTAAGCAAAAAAACAGACAGTAAGGACAAATTTCATTTAACTGGTGCCCATACACTATAAAAGACAATGGATGGGCACCAGTTAACAACAACACAGAGCTCCCATCTCGAGGTCATCATGCCAACTGCAAACCTCTCGGACTTCAATCTCAAGGTTTGCTAGGTTGTCATAACAACCTCTCGATGGGAAAACAGCATTGTTATTAACTAGTGCCCATCCATTATTCTCTATATATTAAGTCCCAGCATTGCTGTTAAATTCACATCAGTGATGTTATTTATGTCACTAAATGGGTGGCATTCCCATGAGACCTTGCGCGCACTCAATTGGGGCCCGTGCAGCACTTCTGGGTTTGGCAATCTGCTTCGACAGTGATTTAAATTATGCTCCAATAACATTGGTCATAGCAGCCACTGACTCCTACCTCAGCATGGCACAGAATGTGGGGATGGGAGCGGGCTGCAGTTAAGTTAGTAGGTCACCTTTAAAGTGTCTGGTTCTGGCTGGAGCTCCCCCCATGAGCAGGGGCCCCCAGCGACTGCAGGGCTCCCTGGTGCCTAAAACCGGCTATGCTGGAGGCTGACATATCTCATTCTATTCCTCTCCGCACCTCAGTAGCATTGTGACCTCACTAACTGTGACATCACAACTGAACAAGCAAAGCCAATCACCTACTGTCACATCAGTCACTTGTGATGTCACCATGAGGGAGTCACAATTCTGATGAAGTATGAAGTCAAACAGAACTAGTTATGTGATATGGCTGGTAGTGGTCTGGAGTGACTGTCTGTAAGCGTTCAGTGCTCCAGCTGCTGCTCACGCTTGCTGCTACCACCGGTGTGTGTGAGGCTGACAAGTCCAACGCAATACCGCCTCAGCAGTCCCCTCCCTCCTCCAACCCTTGAACCCACTGATGTCTGCCAATGAGAATCACCATTTGAGCTCTGTTGGCGGCACTTGGCAGAACTTGGAGGACAGCTGGAATTCCCAACTGTCCTCCAAGTCCTGCCAAGTGCCACCAACAGTCACAGAGCTCTAGTGACAATTGTCATTGGCAGATGCCAGTGATGTCAGGGTCAAGAGGATGGTATGGGAACCATGCACATCACAGACTGACGCTCCAGAGCCAAGCAACATAAGAGAACTACAGTCAGTGAGAGAAGGTGGGACTGAGAGACAGGGGTGGGGTGGGCCACTGCCGTGGAAGCTGCTAGTCTGTTGCTGCTGGGCTTTAAGTCCCTATAATTTAAAGCAAGGGTGGGGGAAAATATGGGGGCACCAGCCTAAAGTGGGGGGTATACCACCTTTTTTGAGCTAATGACACCCCTGGCTATGTGAACCTCCATGTCAAGTACTACTTTTCACATCACACCTAATACAATCACGAAGAAAACTTTGTAATGAGCAAATGGAAAAAGAAAAATACTTCAGAATTAAAAAGGAATGCCTGACTGTTTTTAAAAACTAGTACAATGTTCTGCCTGCTATTTTGTCACTACTAGCTGTTGGGAATACAATTGTTAATCGCATGCTGTATATAATATTTATACATATTGCAATCTTATTTAATAAGTAGATAGTGCTTTGTGTTTGTGCTTTATGTGCTGAAGGACCCTCAAGGGAAAAATTGTGGACCCCCAGTGGGACCACAAACCCTGGGCTGAGAAAAAACCCTGCTCTATGGTGCATGTCACCAGGTTGGACATCTCTCTCTTGCAACAGAGTGCCCATCCACCCCCCCCCCCACTCACACACAGAGTGACAGTTGTCCCAGTGGGATTCAAGCCTCTTAGCTGTCTCTCATTAGATGGGATGTCCCTCTATTTATGACACAGAGTCCCATCCTTCCCCACTTCCATCCCCCATTCATAGGTTGTTTGTCCCACACTGCAGACTGAGATTCATGCCTCTCAGCTGTCTGTCATCATGTACACCAGAATATTCATTTTTTTGCCACCCCACCCTATATGAAGATGCCACCACTACCCCAGTGGCAGTGAGAGCATTTCTTTAGTAGCATGTAATCCAATATACACGATTGACAACAGACATTGCAAAGCATTACTTCAAATTATTTTTGCAGACTGCCTGTCTGCAACTTGTTACAATCATCTTGCCAGGAATGTTCTTAATTTACTCTTCCTTTCTTGTTACCGCTTGTCATCGCAGATCACTTTTAACAACAGCCCTACAGATCTATCAATCAGATCTGAATTGTATAAGGGACAAGAGACACATTTTCACTGATTATGCACAGGGCAAAGCAGGGAGGTGGGAGAGAGTAGGAGGTTCGAGAAAAAGCAGTATGTCTCAGAAGTCAGTAGTAGAGAGTCAGTCTGCCTCAGAAGTCAGCAGACAGTGACACCTAGTGGGGAGGAGCAAACAACGCACACAAACACCCAGAGTACAATAAAAACAACAGTTGGCTAGCATCACCTCTGGTCCTGAGGTGAAGACATACCGCTCAACCCCATGACACTAAAATGTGTAGCACTGGCCTTTGAAATGAGGAGCAAATGAGCAGAATTCATAGCACATTTTTATTTTAAAGACTGGCAAGTTTAAAAATAGTGGACAGCACATGTTTCGTGTTAAGGACAGGTTTTATCAAGTTAGTTAAACTTTTTAGTAGTTTGTATGTCCACAAACAGCATTGACATTATCAGGAATATCAGTAAATCTTTTCGAAACAAGGGTAAATTTGTGTTAACAATCCATAGCACTATGCAAAGTTCATAGCAGTTGAGAGTTATAGGTGAACAAATGAACACAAATAAAAGGGTAACAGATGGAATTGACTCATAGCTTTACTGTTTTACTATGTGTCACAGACCTTCTCTCTCTCTCTCCCTTTTCATTTACACTCAGCCTCCTTATTACATAGAAGCAAATAAATCTAGAGTTTGACAGCAGATAAGGACCACTTGGCCCACCTAGTCTGCCCATTTTTTCTGCCTAAACTCACGGCCCCAATTTTCCGCGATTCCGTGGCTGTGGAACAAGCCACAGAATTTAGTGTAAACCGAAGAAAAATTTGGAATATTATTCCGCGGTTTACATGAACTGCAAAATAGTATTCCACAGTTTTGCATGAACTGTGGAATAGTATTCCACAGCTTTACAAGAACCATGGCATATTATTCCATGGTTTTACATGAACTACGGAATAGTTGATATAGAGTTGCCCCCGATTCCTGGTGCACCTAGAGACATCTTTACTATCTTCATCTTTCTTTTCTTTTAGTCTGCTGCAGCAGCGAGGTATCTATCCTATTAAATTCCCCTTTTCTACCTAGGGAGGTTGGCCACTTACCTAGGTATTCTGCTATCTCACTATTCTTAATCTCATCTTTATATATCCCTTTCTGTCTCTGGACGGTACCAAAGTGCTTTGGTGCTAAAGTGCATTAGTGATAAAGTGCATGGTGCCACAAATAAGAAAATATGCACATATTAAATAAAACTATGAAATAATATTGCAGATGTGCATTCAGATTCTGGGGCTAGTTGAAAATAAAGGGTCCCATAAAGGTCCCATTTCATGGGAGTATGGTTACAAATGTAAGGGAGCGGCTGGGTCTTCTCTTTTCTTTTGTACCAGCCGCTTTGTCCTTAGAATAGGCTACAGTTATAAAATACACGTGCAGCGGTGTAAAACAGTGACTTAAAACGTTGAATTAGGTGCCTGTTGTAACAGCACCCGTTGCTTAAAGAAATATAGTAGCAGCCTGGAAAAGGAATGTCCAGAGTGTCCAGCCTGCTTGCTGGCTGACAGTTTAAATAAAGTGCAGAGGGTGCTTCTTAGAGAAGAAATGGAATGTTTAAATCCTGATTATAATGTGCTTCCCAGCTGAAACTGTTGTTTGAGACTACAAGACAAGGTCTCAAGATGCTTAAACTAAAAGAGCATAAGCAGGGAGCGGCTTCACTTTCTCACATTTATTGTTAGGAGCCACTCCAGTACTGCACAAGGGGACTGCTGAAATCGGCAGAAGAGTAAAGGAAATGCCATTTTGATTTCCTCCTGCATGTGAGGGTCACCCGCTTCAGATTGCATTGAGGGAATCTTCTAGTGGGGCATAATTCTTCCCCTCTTATTTCATTTGTTAAATAAATGCAACGCATGAGTGACTAAGAGCACTAAGAAAGGAATATAGGTCTGCTCCTAGCGCTCGCGCTCTCTCTGTGGCTGCACAGCTCTGATGCAGCAACAGAGCGGCTTTCCTTTCAGCAAGAAAATAGTGCAGAAGCCACTCCAATAATAAAACACTGCCACCCAGAGCAGGGAAGAGCTGTGCAATGGTAATAAAATAAGGATTATACTCCTAGTGCCCCTTCCACAACAAAACCCATTACCTTGCTTGGAAATAAATCATTATAAACTACAGAGGCCCATGACTGGAGCTAAGGTGCCTTCTCTAAGTAGCCAGTCTACAGAAATACAGGTGTTGAGGTTTTTTTCTGCTACACAATGTAAATATAACATTAAGTGACTGGTTAACCTAGGAAACGGTGGACTTGCTCCCCTTTTCTTACCTGCTGGAGCAAGGTCAAGAATGCATCCTCCTTTAGGAGCCAGTGGCCTCATTATGAGGTTTATTTCTAGGAGAATTTACTGTCAGTCACAGTAAAGTGGGAGGAGCTACAACTCATTAACTGCCATTTAGGTATTCAAGACCTAAAACCATTGGAATAAATTCATGTATTAAGGCAATGCTTATAATCTAGTCTTCCTCTAGTATTGTGTTTGTGGGAAGAGTGTCAACCTGATCTGAAATACTTGTATTAGATAAGGAATTCCCTTGTATTAGAATATGGGCGGACCAGGTGACCTATACTCACAGTACAAAGAGCCCTCCTGTTCAGAGTTCCTCAGATCAGCCTTGGAAGAGGAACCAGGAGGACCTGTGTCAGGCTTTGAATCATCATAAAAGAGATTCACAGAGGCAGGTGGATTTTTAGCGTTGAAAGAGATCCACTGGGTAGTCAGTGCTAAGAGGTATTAGGTCTGACGCTCTGAATGAGCAACTTTTTTAATTTTTATTATTTTTATTCTGAGTTATAAATAAAATGTACACACCGGTGTGTTTTAAAGCCTAGTTCTGTGTTGCTGTTATCTATTTCACACAAACCTTCTACAATAGTATTCCGTGATTTTACATGAACTGCAGAATATTATTCTGTGGTCTTACATGAGCTGCGGAATAGTATTCCATGGTTTACATGAGCTGCGGAATAGTATTCCATGGTTTACATGAGCTGCAGAATAGTATTCCATGGTTTACATGAGCTGCAGAATAGTATTCCACTGTTTACAGGAGCTGTGGAATAGTATTCCATGGTTTACGTGAGCTGCAGAATAGTATTCCATGGTTTACATAAGCTGCAGAATAGTATTCCGCTGTTTACAGGAGCTGTGGAATAGTATTCCACGGTTTACGTGAGCTGAAGAATAGTATTCCACGGTTTACATGAGCTGTGAAATAGTATTCCATGGTTTACGTGAGCTGCAGAATAGTATTCCGTGGTTTTACATGAACTGCGGTATATTATACGATGGTACTTTTTAAACTAGGAAGCTGACTTGCTGACTGGGTCTTTTATCCGTGAGTAAATTCCTGCATAACTGATAGACAAAGACCCAGTCAGATGCATCTGCAGTCCCCACATAAAAAAAAAAATCAATCCAACCACTGCAAAGCAAATCATCAAACTTCCATGTTCATCAACCAGTAAATGGAGACACAAAACGCGACTTTCAAACCTGCAGCCGCTGTTGAAGTAACAGGCCACAGTACTCCTCAAACCCACTTTAAGCAGCATAAAATCTTTTATTTTCTAAAATACATGTCCTGAAATTGTAAAGGAATGATGTACCTGTGAAACAGTATGCAGGCCAAACTCAGACTGCAGTTTTCCATCAACTCCATGCTGCATTCCCTGCCAGCTCCTCAGACGCTCACTCCCTCCCTCCCTCTAAAAGTCACTCCCTTGAAGTCTGCTGCTGTAACCACTCAGCACTCTCTGACCTCGGCCCCTCTTCACTCTTCTGGAGACCAAGGCAGAGGCCAAAGAAAACAAAAACACTGGCGACTTTCTTTCTCCAGCCCAGGAGATGAAGAGGGTCATGGAACGATTGTTCTGAAGTGCATGCACAAAAAAAAATGGAGCTATAGCTCCATATTTTAAATTGAACCATCTAACAATTACAGAAGCCTGTCCCAGCTCCTACAATAAAAATGGAGCGGGCACACAGTCAATTGCCAACATTAGGCACAGTTATAAAGATTTCCCAGCCCCAATGAAAACATCGGGGCCATGAATCAAAAAGTACTACTGTGTATGCTTATCAATAATGCAGCTGTAGCAACAGTCCTACAAACACGGGACTATTTTTTGTGGTGCAGGACTAATTCCAATAAAAATAAATTAAAACACCAAAGAAGAACCTTTTTATTCATTTATTCATTTTTTTGTTACAAAAAAGGGACCCATTTTATAATCGCAATAAACCACTCCAGGGATGTGAGTTATGTTGGGATTTACCCACTTCTGGAGACCACACCAGGCATGGGTAAATCCCAGCATAACCCACACCCTGACGTGGTTTATTCTGCAGTTTACATGAACTGCGGAATGGTATTCCGCTGTTTTACATGAACTGCAGAATAGCATTCCACAATTTTACATGAACTGTGGAATATTATTCCATGGGTTTACATTAACTGCAGAATAGTATTCCATGGTTTTACATGAACTGCGGAATATTATTCCGCGGTTTACATGAGCTGTGGAATAGTATTCCACAGTTAACATGAGCTGCAGAAAAGTATTCTGCAGTTTTCATGAACTGCAGAATATTTTATTCCATGGTTTGACATGAACTGAGGAAAAGTATTCTGCGGTTTGACATGAACTGCGGAATAGTATTCCACGGTTCACATGTGTAACCCTACGCCGGGTATCTGAGGGCTACACTACCCCTGCCTTGCCAACCGAAACAAGGTTAAGGGGCCTGGGTTCCTACTTTACTTTAAAACTGGTTCCTTCCCAAGATAACATAATGCACAGTACCTCCACCAAGAGTATACTTTTAGTGGGCTAGAATAATACCTGGTACAACCCCCTGGGATGTTGTACCCACCCACAATACCAAACATGACCCACCATTCAGAACCCCACATTTCAAACAGTTTATAATTATTGACACTCTCTAATAATATGCTTACACACCAAGGTTTATGAAAAAACAGCAAACAATAATTTATTTACATGGGGTGAGGGTTAGAACAGGGTAAATTGGAAGCAGGGGTTAAGTATTTACAGTTGGTTTGATTGGGTTGGATTTGGCACGGTAAATTGGAATTTTTGGCTTTGCAATCAAAATAGTTATTCTTGCATTTTAAAGTTACATTAATCACAGTGGCCACCCACCAACCTTCTGACGAATTCAGACATATATAGCTATATAATCTAGCTGCACTAGAATGGTGACCCACATTTTCAATGCCCACGCTGGAAGCAAACCCAGGCTGTATTGGAACCCCATAATTCCAACACCTATTCTGGGTACCCAGTATTAGAGTCCTTTAAAGGTGCAGGCCTGTTAAGCATTGCAGCTGAGTTGGGGCCCTTTGGAAGAAAATTAGGTTGGCATGCTTTCTTTCAATTAGCGTTAACTGATCCTAGCTGATCTTGGAAAATAGACTTGAACTTTAACACTCTGACCTGACGCACATAGAAGAACATGGTTTAACTATTTACAGTTTCCCCATTTCTGACAGAGGGTGAGGCTGCCTACTTATGGTTTGAAGTCATCATCTGGATTTGAGGAGCATTGCTGAGGATACAAACAGGAGCTGAGGATGACCCCTGGACAACAGGCTTGGAAGCTTACATCTTATGGAAACCTCTCGGCATGAAGTTGGTGCCCCTTCTCTCTGGGCTTACAGTCTCAGTTGATACACACTGGGCCGGGATCAGGGCCGGCATGCTTCAGACCCTCACGTCTGACCATACCCCTCAGGGGGAAACATATGGCAGTGCTTTAGGTGGTGTCACACTACCAGGCTATCTCCTAGGCCAATCTGGAACAGTCATGTTGCATTCAACACATTTATAGTCAGCACATTTATATCTAGAAATCTTAACAGCTTGCAGTGGCTACAGTTACTTTAACCATGTGCCAGAGTGGCCAGCATAGTCCTTTACACATGCGGATCCCAGGCGCTTTCTCTCTCTACAGGGTGATTTTCCCCTAAGGCTAGGACAACCCAGACTCTCACAGTCCATGCAAGACACACAAGAGCTTAGCTTGAAACTTCAATGACATTAGACAGAGCTTGACGCTTGGCTCTCTACCATTTAAGACATTCAAACACAGACGGCGCTTGAGGCATGGCTCCCACCCATTTGGCATTCTTGGCTTGGTAGTTCAACTGATCACTGTAGTTTCTCTCAAGCTTAAGGCATAAATCACAGTCCCTTGTGACTTTGCTGGCATTAGCAGCTCTAACTTAGACATTTAGACATTTACTGGCCTCCCAGGCACTGTCAGGAGAAATTGCATGTGGCTAGAGAACCTCCCTTCCAGTCCTGTAGATAATTCACACTGTCACAATCAGCATTTCACAGACTACTGGACCCTTCTCTGGTCACTTGCTTAGATGTCCACCCATTTCTTAAGTGCTAGTTAAACAAAGAGTGCAGACAGGCAACAGCCACTTCTGGACCTTTTGGGCTTCTCTGTCCCAAGCAGGTTTCCAACAGCTCAAAGTTGTAAGTAGATGTTTATTCACTCAGAAGGAACCAGGAGACTTTCCCTTTCTGAAAGTTATAAGTTTCTTCAGCACTCTCACTGCTGAGGCAGAAGCATTTCTTGCAGCTCTCTCACAACTGCAAGAGGATGCTGGCTTCTTTCCCACATTTTCCTAATGTGGTACGGCAGATGTTAACCCTGGAGGACAATTTCTGGCAACCCCCAGGCTAGCGACTTTAGTTACTTGCAGCCACTTTTCTCTGGCAGGAGACAAGAGTCCCCTCCACAGAGGAGGGACCCACAGTGAACTGAACTAGGCCCATCTTGTGAAGCAGAGGGCCTGAGCCCCCCTCCCCGTGGAGGGGCTCGTGAAAGAATTGAGCTCAGCCTGAAACATTTTGAGTTTTATGAAGCTCTTTTGGGTCTCCCAATTGGACGAGTCCACTTGCCAGTTCCAACACGACTGACTGGATCCACTTGTCTGTCTCAGAAATGGACATTCATTAGGCTTCTTCAGTGCTCAATAGGATCCCTGTTTTGGCACCTAAATTAGGCCCCTTTAATGTCCTGGACAATGCTGTGTTTGTTTTACATATATTTAGTTTTACCCTTGCAGCAGCTGCCGAATCTTACAGTCCCCAGTGACAGAACAGACCCACTCATGAATATTAATGCATCTCATTAATATTCACAGAGCCAGGCCTGGATTCCCAACATGCATGGTGCTCTTTATTTACAAAATATGTGGCAGCTTCCTTCTGTCCAGCCCGAGTCACCGGCCCCCGCTCTGCACCTTACGGGGACTGGGACCACTGGAGCAGCCATCCTTTGACCGCGATTGTTGTCCGAATATGGAGCACGCTTCCGTGCATGTGTGAGCTTGCTGTCCAGCTGTGAAGAGCATGGGAAAATGGCCAGCGGCTCCACAAAACTCTGAGAGCCCCTAGAGGGCAAGCTCAAACAAAGGGTTGACTCGGGACTCCTGGGGCACTCATTCTGGACCTGTGCCAGTGGTGGTGAGACTGGGGACCATATTGGGGACCAGGGCAGACAGTCAGGAGGCGCTCCAGGAACGGGAGCAACTGGGAGAATGCATAATAAGGTAAGCCCCCATTGGGGGGGCATTACACATGAAATACAGAGTATTATTCCACAGTTTATACTGAAGAGTCAATATTTAGCTGACCCATTAGCACAGTGGTACCACTCACGATGCTGATGTCCTGAGTTTGGAAATGAGCCTGGGAAGTTGGAAGTCTGACCTGGGGAGGAGGATCGAGTGTCCTATTCACCGCTCTTCTCCTCTGGGGGGAGGGAGTCGCCAGTGTTCAGGTAACCCCTCATGGTAGCCTGGGGTATGACAGCCAGGACCGACTACATTTGGGAGGCATGTCAGACGTTCGGCGAGCTGCCACAATGTCATTGCACAACATGCCCTCCCAGGGAGAAAACAGGAAAATGGAGGTTCCTGCCACCACACAATGATGTCTGCTCCCATGGTGCAGACCTTGTGCCACCGACCGGGCTCTCGCTTCCACTCTGCTATTCAGTCTCCATTGGGGGAACGGGCCCCCCAGTGGCCCTGCCCCTGGGGGGTAAGCCAGAGGTGTTTGAGAGTGACGTCAGTCCCAGGGTGTGTGGCGGGGCTGAGTATGCACAGATCAGACTGATGGGGGCTGGCAGATGAGGAGATAAAGCATAATAACTAAATAAATAAAAAGAGTCTATAAATTGTGAGTAAAACAAATCTGCAGTTTACATTGACTCTGACTAAGGAAAGTTATTTCATGGGTTGTTTAAACTGCAGCTATTCTATGGATTATATAAACCCTAGAAAACTATTCCACAGCTTATATTAAATTCTGCAGAATGCTTATTGGTATTCTGTGGAATTTAAAAACAAAAATCTGAAAAGCATGTTGGAACCGCCCTGCCCGTTAGTTTGTCTGCTAGAGCTTTACCTTAAAAATCAAAACAGGAATCACACACCCCCCTCCATCCAGCTCAGCCCCACCACCCTCCCTACCCTGCCCTGAGATCCTCCTTGATACCCTTTATTTGAAGTAGAAATAGTTTTATCAGGTCCCATACTCTGCTGCAATCCTCATCCTTCAAATTTCACTGCCGGACCTGAATTCAGGTTTCTTGTTCCAGAAATGCTTTGAGCACAGCCGCGCACAGTACTACTGGAATGAGAAACAGGTTTTCTGGCTTAGTGGTAAAACTAGAAGAATGAGGATCACTGTGCAGTGTTGTAGCCACTAAAAAAATGACTCATTAAAATTTGGTGGCCTTGGGGACTATCAGGTTGGGGTGGGGAGGGTGACAGGGCTGAGATGGATGGGGTGGAATTTTTACCTTCTAATACTAAGAACTCAGGAGTTAACTGACAACTTTCTCTGGTTTGTAAGTCCTTAGCCCAAAAACTAACATTTTCCCCTAACTAGGTTCTTGGGGGGTTGCTGACTGCTACTGAAGCCCCAACTACCACCGCAGAATTTCCGCAGAAATAGGAAACTAGTGCTGCAGAAGTTCTGCGGCAACAGGGGGACTTGCCGCAGAATTTAGACCCAACTGCAGCAGAAAAATCGAGGTCTTGCCTATACTGTCAGAACAGACACTGCATGGCATCCAGCTCCCTTCCTGCTTCCCACTAGGACTCCTTTGTGACTATCCCATGCATGCTTGAAGCCCTCCACTGTTTTCCCCCATCATCTCCTCTGGAAGACTGTTCCAGGCAGCAGCCACCACTCTCCATGAAGTACTTCCTCACATCCCTCTTGAATTCAGTTCACCCCATTCCAGCTTTCCTACATGTCCCCTTGTTCTTATGCAGCTTTTCCTCTGAAAAATGCTCCTTTCCTGCATCTTATACGCCCCCATGAGGTATTTATATGTCTCTATCATATCCAGCATCCAACCTGGCCCTTCTCTCTTCCAGGGTTTACATATTGAGGGCCTTCAGTCTCTCCTTGTAAGGCTTCTGATGCAGGCCTTGTACGATTTTAATTGTCCTCCTCTGTACTGCCTCTACTCTGTCTATATCCTTCCTGAGATGTGGTCTCCAGAATTGGATTCAATATTCTAGGTGGGGTCTCACCAGCAATCTATACAGTGGCAACACCACCGCCCTCCTTCTGCTGGTGATACTCCTCCCTATGCACCCCTCCCACTGGCCCTACCTGCTGCCTTGTCACACTGCTTTGTCACCTGGAGGTACTCGGATGTAATTACTCCCAGGTCCCCTTCCTGTTTGGTGACTGCCAATACCTCTTCTCCTATTTTGTATACCGCATCTGGTTTTCTCTGCCCCAAGTGCATGATTTTGCACTTCTTTGTACTGAAACCCAGCTGCCTTGCCCCTGAATACTCCTCAAGTCTTCTCAGGTCTCTGTACATTCTTTGCACCCTCTCTGGTGTGTCTACACTATTGCAGATTTTGGTGTCATCCACAAAGAGGCAGACCTTCACTTTCAGCTCATCTGCAATGTCACTTACAAAGACATTAAAGAGGACTGGTTCCAGTACTGAGCCCTGTGACACCCAGCTGGTCACCCTCCCTTCCCTGGAGTGAACTCCGTTTACCGCCTCCCTCTGTCCTCTATCCCTTAACCAATTGTTATGCAGTTTATCACCTTTTGACCTACTACTCCGGTGACCAGTTTCCTTATGACCCTCCTATGTGGACCTGTGTCGAAAGCCTCACTGAAATCTAAGTATGCCATGTCTACCTCCCCACCCTGGTCACCCAGTCAAGGAAATCCATCAGACGTGTCTGACATGAATCCCACCCCCTACCGTGAATTCATGTTGCAATACTCCACAATCCTTTCTTAAAGCAGTGACTCCATTAGCTTCCCCACCACTGCCAGGCTGACTGGGTTATAGTTGCCAGCCTCCTCCCTGCTACCATTTTTGTGAAGCGGGATTACATCTGCCCTCTTCCAGTTTTCTGGAACCACTCCTGTTTCCAGTGAGTTGTTAAATAGGACTGTCAGAGGTGCAGCCAGAACTTCCACGAGCTCCCCCAGTACCCCTGGGTGTACCCCATCTGACCCCACAGCTTTGTCCATGTTCATATTCGCAAGTCCATTCAGGATTCTCTCCTCTGTAAAGGGACTTGTGTCTGTCTCCCCCTCCAGTGTCCGTTACTTTTATGTGGCACATCTCCTTCCCCTTCCCCTGTGAAGACCGAACACAAGTATTTGTTCAGGATATCTGCTTTTTATGTTTGCTTGCACGCATGTGCAAGAAACATAGTGCCATCATCTGAGTTTTTGGAAGTGTGGCACCCTATCTTCCAATTCAGTCAGTGTATTTTCAGGCACAGCCACAGTTCGCCAATGAATGCTGCAGCTGTCTGTGACAGCAGTTGAAAATGCAGTGCCGTACAGTTGAAAGGGAGAGCTACACTTCAGTGAGCAGCGATAAGATATCGTGAGCTCACGCACTCCTCACACACACACACACACACACACACACACACACACACACATATTGCGTGCTCATGTGTCCCTCCCCACACACACACACACACTGTATGGCCAACAGGGGTGCCCAATCCCCCGTCGGCTCTGCTGCGCTCTCCCCCCCCCAAGTTCCAGGTGCCACGCTGGGAGCCCACCCCTGCATGGCAACATTCTGTATGGCCGACGGGGGTGCCCAATCCCCCATCGGCTCCACTGTTTGCCCCCCCAAGAGAGTACTGGGTGCTACGCTGGGAGCCCACCCCAGCATGGCAATAATCCGTATGGCCAATGGGGGTGCCCAATCCCCCGTCGGCTCCACTGCCCCCCAAACAGCCTTCCAGCTGCTACGCTGGGAGCCCACCCCAGCATGGCACAAGTCCCGCATCGTCCTCCTAAAAAGAAAAGCAACTGAAAAGAAAAAAACCTTCCCTCGCTGACTGTTCTAACCCCCATCCCCCACCCGCGCCCACCATCTGTGCACCCAGCCTCCCACACCCCCCACCTTACCCCATGCTTACCTCCGGAGTCTGGCACGACGATCTTCAGTGGACCGGGAACACATCTGCACTCTTCAAAGCCGACCACGAACTGAGGAAATGCCGGTAAGCTGTATAATGGAATAAACAGGGTTTTTTCAACTTTGATGCATATCTCAGGCATTTTTGGAATTTTTTCACCAAATTTTCATCATGTGGTTTTTGGGACCCCTCCTCATTAATTCTATCACTGTCATTTTGTTAATCAGGCCGAAAGGTGATTTCGCGGTCACTCATGAACCACCTTTCGGGATGGATTCTAAAATGACAATATCTAATTTATGAGATATTTCGAAACCCTATGTTGAAAATTTGGTGAAAAGTCCATAAAATGACTGTGTTACGAGCTACCATTACGCAGTTTCCACACACCCTCGTAAGTTCATGGATTTCTAGTATTTTCAGTCCAGATTTTCACCCTGGCATTTTTCCACACTTCTTTATGAACAGTACAGCTGTCATTTTTCACACCATGTCCGAACTGTGTTTTCACACTTCCAGTGCAGAAATGCATGGTAGCTGTGGGAAATCACTGTTTGGGACAGATTAAGAAATCACAGTGACACTGTTCATGACGGTTCAAAATCCTGTGTTGACAATCTGCGTAAAATCCCAAACTAATTGCATTACTGGTGTCGTTCTGCATTTTCTATACTGCTTCTTGACTTCACCAGTTTTTAATATTTTCACTGCAGATTGTCAACATTGCCATTTTTTACACCTCCCCATGAACAGTACAGCTGTCATTTTTCACATCCTGTTCGAAATGTGTTTTCGCACCTGTGGTGCCAAATGGCGTAGTAGCTGTGCAAAATCAGCTTTCAGCTAACAAACTGATATTGCCGCTGTTCATAAGGTGGGGGTCACAAAAAACCCATGTTGAAAATTTGGAGTGAAAATGCCAATGAACGCCTGAGGCATTAGGGTTTCCGACCATAACGCCCCACCCTGTACAGATTGACAGGCATCAGGGGTGTGACCTGGGATTCTCACCAGTAATGCTCATATCATTCCACACCCTGCAGCCAGTGACAGGCATCAAGGTGTGCCTTGGACTCTTCGGCCCCAAAGTTCACCCCATTCTCCTATACAGCACCCATCTCACCGTATTTCCTGATGGAATGGGGTGACATAAAACAACTGACCCCAGGCACACCGTGACAAGCGGTGTCTGCAGGGTAGGGTGTGGTGAAATGGCATGGCCGCTACGCCTGACGACCCAAAGGCACACCCCAATGCCTGTCAGTCTCTGCAGGTTGCTGGTGAGGTTGGCTTCAGTGCAATACTTCACTGCCATTCCTATTATGCAGCTCTCTAACTCCTACACTACCAATGCCAATGCCAGCAAGCAAACATTCGGCAGTGACAAATGCTTGTTCTTTATCTTCCTCTGCACAGTCCCCACCTCTTCTTCTTAACCTCACAATCCCTTCCCTAGTCTTCCTCTTTTCACTTATGTATCTAAAAATGTCTTGTCCCCTTTAGTTACCCCTTGGGCTATTCTTTCCTTAGTTTGTGTCTTTGCCCCCCTCACCGCTTTTCCTGCCTTCCAGCTGTTTCGTTTGATACACCTCCCTGTCTTCTTCCCTCTGCATCTCTTTATACCTCCTGAAGGCTATCGTTTTAGCCTTCACCTTTGCAACCACTTCCTTTAAGAACCATAGTGGTCTTTTTTTTTACCATTCCTTCCTTTAGCTTTGCCCACTGTTCCTCCATCCCCCCAGGTCATCCCCACCCCGGTCATCTCCAAGGCATTTGCCCATTTTTTAAAAATCTGCCCTCCTGAAGTCCAGGACCCTCATCCTTGTTCTGTTTGCTTCCACCACTATCCTCATGCTGAATTACACGGTACAGTGGTTGCTGGTCCCCAGGTGGCCTCCTTCCTTGACATCTGGAATGCTGTCCCTGTTGGTGAGCACCCTGCAAGTCCAGTATTGCCATATCATGAGTAGGCTCCTTGACTAGTTCCCTGAAGAATGCCCCTGCAGAGAGTCCAGGATGCCCCTGCTTCTAGCTGAAACTGTGGCTGGAGGCTCCAATCTACATCTGGCACATTAAAGTCCCCCAACAGCAGCACCTCCCTCTTTCCTGCCATTGTGACAGTTGTTTCCATCAATGCTTTATCTAATTCCACCCCTGTGCTGGAGGTCTGTAGATGATGCCATTGCACATGTTGGCTCCACTTCCTGTCTCCAGGGAGACCCACAGTAACTCCAACCCCTCCATTCCCCATTTAATTCCCTGTGTCTCTGTCACTTTGATACCCTCCTTATGTACAGCACCACCATCTTTCTTTCCTTCCCATCCTATCTTGCCTGAACAGAGTATATCCTAGTATGGCCATGTCCCAGTCGTGGTTTCCTGTGCACCATGACTCAGTAATAGCCACAATATCCAGATCTGCATCCGCCATGATATGAACATATGAAATTGCCAGCAGATACAGGCCTTTCTGATCTATCCCAGTCTGCTCGAGTGTGCAGCACTTCATCCATTAAACTGCAGCTGTCCCCCACTCCCTGTGCCCCCCCCCATATTTCCTCCTGCTTCCTTCACACATCCACCCCGTCCACCCTCAGCTTGGACCCTCCCTTTGATACTGTCCCACCCCCTCTGAAGCTGCTCACTGACCTCAATGCTACCACCTCCTCCAGAAGTGCATTCCATCTTGTAACCACCCTTTCTATGAAACAGTGCCTCCTCATTTCTCCCCTGAATCTTCCTCCTTCTAATTTCAGACGGTGTCCCCTAGTTTTCCTCCCACCTTTTAACTTGAACATATTCTTGGTGTTTACTCTGTTTTTGCCCTTTAGCTACTTGAAGGTCTCAATCATATCCCCCTTTCTCCCTTCTATCCTCCAATGAATACATATTGAACTCCTTCTGTCTCTCCTCATAAGGTTTATCCCCCATTCCCAGGATAATTTTCGTTGCCCTACGCTGCACCCCCTCCAGTAGCTTGATGCCCCTTTTCAAGAAGGGTACCAGTACTGCATGCAGTATTCAAAGTGTGGCCTCACCAGGGACCTGTAATGAGGCAGTGTGACCTTCCCTCTCCTAGAGGTGATTCCCCTTGCGATGCACCCCAGCATTCTATTGGCTTTTGCTACTGCCTTCCTGCATTGGGCTTAGTGGTTCATTTTCCCTGTCACTAGTACTCCCAGATAATTCTCCTCTGCTGATGTGGACAACTGGACTCCCCCCAACCGGTAATTATTCCTGGGATTTTTGGCCCCCAAGTGCATGCCCTTACACTTCTTGGCATTGAACCCTAGCTGCCATGTGTTCGACCAGACCCCCAGTCTTGCAAAATCCTCCTGGAGTACTCTACCGCCTCCCCCCCATCCACTTCCGCACAGATCTTAGTGTTGTCTGCGAAGAGGCTGATCTTGCTTTTTTATCCTGCCCAATATGTCATCAATGAAAATGTTAAACAGCACCGGTCCCAGCATCGAGCCCTTCAGCATCTCATTTGTCACAGCTCTGGGCTCCGATAGTTCACCCCCCATGACTACTTTCTGCTGCCTATCCTGCAGCCTACTCTTGACCTATCTAACTAGTTTTCTCCCTGCTCCCAGGTTACCCAACTTGCTGGTCAGCCTTCCATGAGGCACAGAGTCAAAGGCCTTGCTGAAGTCCAGGTAAAGGACATTCTTTGCATGGCCCTTCCACTGCCCACGTCACCAATCAAAAAAGTCAACCAAGTTTGTCTGGTGGGATCTGCCCGAAATAAACCCATGCTGCTTGCCATCCTGGAGCTCATTAAGCTCTAAAAACTTCATCAGCCTCTCCTTGAGGATAGTCTCCATTAGCGTTCCTACAATGGCGGTAAGGTTCACTAGTCTGTAGTTCCCTGGTTCATCTCTTGGCCCACTCTTGTGGAGGAGCACCACATGTGCCATCCTCCAGTCCCTAGGTATGCACCCCAGTATCCAGAAAGGTGTTGAATAAGTCTGCTAGTGGCCTGGCCAGGACTTCCACCAACTCTCTCAGGACTCTAGGTGAACTCCGTCTGGCCCAGACACCTTATCCACCCTCAGGGATTTAAGGCCCTCCAACATCCTACCCACTGTGATCTTCGCATCCTTAACCTCCTCTCCCACCACTCCCGCCCCACCCTTCCCCTTAGGCATGGGTCCACCCCTCTCCCTGGTAAATACTCATTGAGTACTTCTGCTTGCTCTGTCTGCTCTGCCCCCTTTTTCAACCGTCCACCATCATTCCTGATCCTGACAATCTGATCCTTACTCTTACTCTTCTCCTGTATATACCTGAAGAAATCCTCCCTCCCCACCCCCGATTCCCTGTGCTAGCCTAAGTTCTCTCGATGCTTTGGCTGCCCTTACTATTCTACTCACCTCCCGGGATTTCCTCATGTATTCCTCCCTATCCTCCTCATGGTATGATCTTTAAAAGCTCCTAAATGCACCCCTCTTTTCCCCTCACCCTCTCCACAACTTCATCTAGGTCCAAATTATTCCAGGACTAGGTGGCACTGGCTGGAAGTCCCAGGAGCCCTCTCAGCTGCTACAGCTGTTTACTGGGATTTCAACTGAGGGATGACATCACATGATAACCCACTCTTGGCATCAAGCAGAGACTCAGGGCTATGGGCATAGCGCAGGGGTACCCTCCTTGTCTAGGGATACGTGGCAATTGCTCCCAAGAGGCATCCTCTGGACACACCATTATTCTAAGACAGTAACTATTAACAGTGCCCCTGTCACCCTTTTCCATTCATGCCTCGGTGAGCCCGACAGCGTTTCACTCCCTCTACTTGAACTTTATCAAAGGCTCCAGTAGAAGAAGTGAAACACCATTGGGCTTGTTTGCGTGGGTGGTACCTCACTTTTTATATATTTTTTTTAACTGTGTTTATATTGCCAAGCTAATAAATTCATATTTTTTTGGCAAGACAAACTTTTTGGTTTGGTCTCTTTTTGAAATTCCACTTTTCGGAGGTTGCGAGGCTATCCACATTGATGAGCACGTCACATTAACCAGACTCTTACTCTCACAATGTGCAGCATGCTGAATACCAGCAAGGCCACATGTGTCTCAGCCTGCCTACTGCCAGTGGCTGGCAATCTCCCCCCTGGTCATCTGTCACAGGCAGCATCACAGATATACATCCTGGCTGGGGATTCCCCCATGCAAACAGTAGGCCTATCTTCTACCTGTTTCCACAGCTCAGCATCTTTCACCAGATCTCTCACCACCTTCAGCCCAGCTGGCAGCATTTTTCTCGGGAACAGGATCATAACAACACCCCCCAAAGGGTGAACACCCACCTCAGTGAGATCCTTTGTGTGTCAGAAGGTCACCAGGGATTTCCCTTGTGGGACAGCCTCTTAGGATACCCTTCCTTCCCACCCATTGATTCCCTTATACTCCCACCAGAATTAATGGCGACCTACAGTAAATGTCCTTTAGACCTCAAATCCCCAGAGACATGACCACTGTCCTTGTGTCTGTCCCTGGAGGCTACCAGATAACCAGATAATGAGTCCTGTTCTCACACACTAGATCCACAGGCAGCTGCTAAGCGAGGAGCCCTTGCCTCCTCAGGTAGCCTGACAAGCAACCTGAGGCAAGGGTGCCCTGAAGACACATTTGTACCCTCCTATCACTCTACCATCTTGACGCACATCCGCCACCTCCCAACAACTGGCACTCTAGCACCACTCACTGGCTGTCAGAGGCTCTATGAATCAGTAAGCTTGGTGGTCTGGCATGCTAGTAAACAAGCCCTCCCCCCCTGTTGGTAGGAGAGAGTTGTTACATATATACTGAGGTGATATCAGTTTTTAATTTTGGAATGCCAGACCCCCAGGGGCAAAAGCTGGACAAAGCAGCATGGAACCTTGGACAGACACACATCGAACCTCAGACCAGCATAGAGAGGTTCACCCAGAATGATGCAAAGACAGCTGGATATACCAACATAGCCCAAAGAGACCCACACACTAGGGCTGGCAGAACTCGATAAAAATCTGACCCTTATTAAATAAGAACTGGAACATGGAAGGGGGTTCCGATTAGTTCACATTATTTATAAATATTTGAAAAATGTGATAAAATGCATAAAAGGGACCAGACTCTGTAAGGTTTTCAGGTGGCACACTGGCTATGTCTTTGCCTTACAAGCAAAGGGTCAGAGATTTGATTCCTAGTGATATTTGCTGTCTTACTTGAAAAAAAAAAAGCATTTCTGAGCAGGCACTTAATATTAAAAAAACATGTTTCTGTGTTCTCCGTGATCCCACCTTCCCTCTCTTCCTTGAATAGTGTAGATGGGTAAACAACATTGGACTAGGCAGCTGCATGGTCAAGGCTAACAAGGGCAAAGGAGGACTGCATGGCAGACAGCTTTATACACTGTGGGAGCGAAAACAGTGGCGGGATTCAAAAAAGCCTGCATTAAGCACAAGGGAGCCATAAGGGATAGGTAATGGGGTGGCAGAGAAAGTGCCATAGACCTGGAGGGGTCTACAGTGTAAACAATGCACCAAAAAGGGACAGACTGGATGGGCTATGCAGCCCTTATCTACCGCCAGCTTCTATGTTTCTATGTATTTAGCACAGAGGCTTAAAAGGGAATAATTGAATTCATTATTTGTATGAAAAGTAAAGTAAAACTGCTAAATCAAAGCAGTCAGCAGCTCCTTGAAGGACAGCCTCCCTCAATGGCATACCTGCTTGGGCCTGTGATTGTGCTGGAAGAGAGAGAGAGAGAGAGAGAGAGGTGGAGACAGAAGGAGAGAGAGACAGACAGACAGACAAATAGACAGACAGATGCAAGTCTGTATGTACCATCATTCAATACCAAGCAGCTAACATATTTTTTAGAAACAGAGGAAAAATGACGGCAGAAGGCGAGCAAGGTCCATCTAGTTTGCCTAAGTGTTCCCGTGAACTTTTCTGATCACAGGTCCTAAACCCCCATCTGTGTTGAGATTACAACTGCCCTCCCTACTTTTTTTTTTGTGAACTTTCTGCACTGGGCCCCAGGAACTCTCTCTCTCTCAGGCAGGCCTCTCTCACCCCTACTGCTCTACCACCCACCTGGTACTCGCTCTCCAGGAAATTGGGGACAGACACTCCCCACCCTGCCCGGCCGACAGACACCCTGGCTCTGAATCCCCCAGGGCAGAGCCACCGACTATCTGGAATCCAGTGTGCTGGACCAGGATGAGGCGAGGGATCGGGAGACACAGAGAGACAAGTCTGGAATTGGGTGTGTGGCTGCGGGGTACTGGAGGCTGCCGTCCCTTATCCCAGGACTCAGAGATTTTTCTGTGGTTACCCCTGAGGCGGTGGACGTGCAATGACATTGGCGCGGTGAGGGAACGGGACCGCCCCCTCCCTCAGACATCTGCTGCCATCTCCACCAGCTTTGCGCCCCCACTTGATGCAGTGCCCTCCCATCTCCACCGGGGACCACTGCAGGCAGGGAAACCCGTAGATCCCACCCAGGGAGAGGAGAGGAGAGGAGAGGAGTCCTCCACATACTCAATCCTCTCCTCCTCAATGACCCCTGACGGCCTGAGTCTGCTCCCAAACTCAGGTTGCCAGCGCGGCATCCAGCGCCTCAACCCTCAGTGCCACTGGGCTGACAAGCCCTCCCTACTTTTGATAGTGCCTTTACTCTGTCCCACCCCAGTTTGAATGATTGCACTGTCTTGGCTTCCACCACCTCAGTGGGTAACTTGTTCCATGGTTCTACTACCCTCTCTGTGAAATAGTGTTTCCTAGGATCTCTCTTGAACCTCCCTCCCCCTCCCTCAATTTCCACTTGTGACCTCTAGTGCTGGAGTTGGTGCTTGTACAGAACAGATCAGATGAGGGTGCTTTGTTTATTTCTCTTAAGAACATGTATGTCTCTATCATGTCCCCCCTCTCTCCTATTCTCCAGTGAGAACAAATTCAATGCTTCTAACCACCCTTCGTATGTGAGCCCTTGGAGGCCTTGAATCATTTTGGTCGCTATTCTCTGGATGGTCTCTAGCCTGTTCTTATCTTTCTTTAGGTGTGGATTCTAAAACTGGACATAATACTCCAGATGAGGCCTTACCAAGGATCTGTAAAGAGGAAGTATCATCTCCCTGCTTCTGCTGTTGAATCCCCTTCCTATGCACCCTATCACTCTGCTGGCCTTGCTGTAAGCTTCATTGTACTGGCTGGTCTGATTAAGGGTGCTGAAAATGATGATCCCCAGGTCTCTTTCCGCCTGAGAGGCATTTAGCTGTATCCCATTAAGCATGTAGACTGTCCTTGGATTACCCTTACCCAGGTGCATCACTTTGCATTTCTTGGCGTTGACCTTCAGCTGCCATATGTTAGACCATCTTTCCAGCCTCTGAAGGTCTCTTTGTAGGTCCCTAACTGCTTCCTCGCAGTCCACATTGCCTCCCAGCTTGGTATCATCCACAAAAAGAGCTACTTTGCCCTGTATACCTATACCGATATCAATGATGTATGCATTAAACAGTACAGGCCCTAACACTGATCCCTGTGGTACCCCACTTGTAACTTCACCTTCCTCTGACCTTTCTCCATTGACTACCACTCTTTGTTTTCTGTCTTTTAGCCAGCTACCTATCCATCTGACTATGTCCTTAGCTACTCCTAGGTCTTTCAACATTGTCAGTAGGTGGTTGTGTGGCACAGAGTCAAAGGCCTTACTGAAGTCAAAGTAGAGGAGGTCCACTGGGTGGCCTCTGTCAATTTCCCTAGTCACCCAATCAAAGAATGTGATCAGGTTCGTTTGGCAGGACCCATGTTGCCTGTCATCCTGGAGGCCGTTCTTTTCTAGGCACTCCACCAAGTCCTGCTTTATTAATGTTTCCATAAGCTTCCCCACCACCAAAGTGAGGCTGACTGGGCAGTAGTTGCCAGCTTCCTCACAACTCCCTCCCTTGTGGAGAGGAACCACGTCAACCCTCCTCCAGTCGTTCAGCACCACTCCAGATCATAGTGATTTGTTGAACAAAAGTGCCAATGGACCTGCCAACTCCCCAGCCAATTCATAGCACTCTCAGGTGAATTCCATCTGGCCCTGGTGATTTGTGCTCCCCTGATTTTTTCTAGGGCCTCCCTAACAAACTACCACCCTACATCTGTGACCTGTTTGAATGTTCAAAGGGTGCCTACGGACTAAGAAACTCCTCTTTTGTCCTCCTTAAGCTACCACAAGCAAGGACATGTCTTGGCTCAACTGCCATTAGCTCATTTTTACCAGCTCTTTGGAACAGCATGCAAAAATTACTTAAAATCTCCCTGCTGCCCAGCCATTTTATATTTAGGGGGCTGCTCTGCAGAGGCCTGAAAACGGCATGTGATTGTTTCAGGTAAAGCCTTACCCCACTCAACTGAGTCCCTTAACCTCTATAATCATAGGCTGCCTATTTCCTGTGTCAGCCAGCATCCCTTTAGGGCAGCCACCTCCCCCCCCACCTCCCCCCTCTCATCAAGTAGCTTTGCAGGGGGCCTCGTTCTATTAGGCTGCCTTATTTTCCCTCTCTACTATGTGTCTGATAGCCTTTCTTCCCACTGCCCTTCTCTATGTCGCACCTTCCTCTCCTCACTTGTACTCTATGAGCTACAACCTGTATACGCTGCACTTTAAATGCCTATATTTGCACTTGCTTTACATGTCTGATTCATCCAAGTACTGATTTTGTATATTGTAATTGCCTGTACTGATGTCTACTTTTGTATGAAGTGTTGTCTACTATAAGCAAAAGTGTCCTCTGTGTCCAGGACCATCTTGAAAATGAGCTTGCTCAATGATGTAACTGCCTGACTAAATAAAGTTTGATTGATTGATTACTCTGCTAGTAGTGATTGACGTTGCGTCCATTTGAGGGACCCCAATTACCATTTTATTAATGCTGGTAGATGAGGGGGTATGTTCTAATGAATGTTCCAGAGCAGGCCAGGCCAAAAAACATAAATGGCTAATGAATGATAAAAATGAGGACCAATAAGAGCCCCCACCCACCCTACCCATGTGATGCAGCTGCATTGCAAGTCCCAGTGTACTGTGGTACAGCACACTGCATGGTCTGACAGGTGGTAATGATTTCTACTATTACTTCTACTCAGCGACATCTTTTAAAGAAGTAATGAAAGATATCTTCTTACTGCCCAGGCACATTAGTCAAGTGCAGTCAATAAAATAAACATTTTGACAACACACAATAAATACATCCTTCCTAATTCCAAGAAATCCATCCAAAAATTAAGCACCCAGTCCAGGACTTATTTCAAAGAAAACATTTATTGAAATACAAAGTGCTGTGTGCAAATCAGATCTGGCGCTAAACCATAATGGTTAAGGGCTGGCAAAAAACTTCTTACGTTTCACCTGGCTACCCACCAGGCTTCTCTGATGAATAAATGTTTTCTTCGAAATAAGTCCTAGACTGGGTGCTTACATACATAGATACATAGATACATAGACAGTGTCGGCAGATAAGGGCTTATGGCCCACCCAGTCTGCCCATTTGAGCTTGTAAGTTCAGTTTATGTTTTCCTAGAAGTCTGTTGCCCCTTACCACCAGAATTCCTTTATGTCTATCCCACGCATTCTTAAATCCCGTGATTGTTTCAGCCCCCGCCACTTCCTCTGGCAGGGTGTTCCACTTGTCCACCACCCGTTCTGTGAAGAAATTCTTCCACACTTTCCTCTGAATCGTCCTCCTCCAACTTCATCCCATGCCCTCTAGTCCTGGAACATCTTTTTCACTTAAAAATAGTGTATTCCTGCACCCTGTTCCTCCCTGTAAGATACTTGTATGTCTCCATCATATCCCCTCTCTCCCTCCTCTCCTCCAGGGAGTACATATTCAGTTTCTTCAACCTGTCCTCATAGGACTTGTGATGCAATCCATGTACCATCTTTGTTGCCCTCCTCTGAACCTTCTCTACCCTGTCTATGTCCTTACGTAGGTATGGTCTCCAGAACTGTACACTGTACTCCAGGTGGGGCCTCACTAGAGTCTTGTACAGTGGAATTATGACCTCCCTTTTCCTGCTGGTGATGCCCCTGCCTAAGCATCCCAGCATCCTATTTGCTTTACCTGCTGCCTTGTCACACTGTTCCCCTACCTTGAGGTCATCAGAGATGATAACCCCAAGATCCCTTTCCTGCTTGGTGCATGCTATATCCTCATATATAGTGTGTGGTCCCCACACCTGTCCTGGTTCTCCCACTGGAGACCTAAGAAGGTTTAACAGGAGAAGGTGTGCACTCCTGGAACTGAAGAAAAGCTATGTAGAACAGAAGCAGGAGGAAGGTGAGAGGGGAAAAAGGTACCTACTGCAAGAGCCTCTCCCGAAGATCTGTTGTTAGAAAAAATTACTCACCGTAGTAATCTTCTTTCTTCAAAGGTGTCCTTTAGCATCAGTAACTACTGCAGTAAGCTGGATAGCTACCACTGCTCTGGAGGTGGAATGCATGGTAATAAGATTTATGAATTAGCCAATCAAATTGCAGCTATGCAATGTACTGAGCAGAGAGAGGGATGGAGGCTTCAGAATTTTTCCTAAGACAGGATGGGCAAATGCTCCCAAGAAAGAACCAACAAGGATAAAAACATTTTAATAACTAGAACCAGAAGCAGAACCACAAAGATTTTGCTCAAAATGCAATCCAAAGTTTAATATACTGAAAATGTTAAAGCAGCCTTCCTCTGAAGGTTATCTGGGGAGGATGGATGGGAGCTTACTGATGCTAAAGGACACTTTGGAAGAAAGAAGATTACTACAGTGAGTCATCTTTCTTCTTCCCCAGGGTCCTTAGCATCAGTAACTATTGCAGACTACAAAGCAGTGCTGATGGGAGGCAGATAGAGAACCTAATAAGGAAAAGAGCTCTGCAGGACCGCCCTACCAAATCTGGCATCAAATCTAGAATGCACATCTAACCAATAATGCTTAGTGAAAGTGTGCACAGTTTTCCAGGTTGCTGCTCTGCAGACTTCCAGAAGGGGAATGTCCTTAGCAGCTTCCACCGAAGCAGAAGTACCCCTAGTAAAGTGGGCTTTGAGGCCCTCAGGGCACTGCTTGCAAGCCTTCTCATAACAGAATTGAATGCAGGAGACTATCCAGCGAGAGAGTTCTTAGTGGCTCGTCTTCCCCTCAGCTGTGTGGAAGAGCCCCTAGACTGCTTGGTGCGCTCAAGGTAGTGGAGCAGGGCCCTTTTGAGATCCAGACTGTGGAGCGTCTGCTCCCCTGGAGCGGACCCCCAGTGAAGAACACAGGTAGAGTGACGACCCGACCAAGGTGAAACCCAGAAACCACCCCAGGCAAGAAACACAGGCCACCCACCTGCCACAGAAGCTCCAGGAGTGGCACACGCCGTTCATCCACACTTACTGGCAGGTTCCTTGCCGCTTTAAATCTTGCCGGAAGGTCTTCAAGCTGGCTCCTCCCACCCACCCGGGTGGTAAAACTCTTGGCTCCGCCCCATGAAGCAAGATCTAGCCCACTTGAAGCCAGGTTGCGCGTCGAAGCTGGGGAGGTCGGGTGGGTTGTGTGGATGAACAACACACACCACTCCCAGAACTCCTGCCACAGGCGAGCAACCTGCACCTCCCACCCAAGGTGGTCTCCGAACCCCACCCCAACCAAGCCATCACTCCACCCATGCTCCCCACAGATAAATCCACTCCAGGGGAGCAGACGCTAGGGAAGTGGACATGTTGCTCAATCCACACCCACCGGCAGACTCCTAGCAGTTCTCTGGGAGAAGGGCAACTAAAAGTTGCCTTACTGTTTGGATGGATTGATTTGCATAGTTACAGCACGAGTCCCGCTCTCGGTGTGGCTTTTTTCCATTTTCTCTAATTCCAAGAAACAGCTGTTGCCAGTGCCAAGCACATTATAAATAAGCACCTTATAAAAAATATAATCGCAGTCCAGTTACTGTAACCGAGATGTGGCATTACATCATACTACGAGCAATGAATGAATTTAGTAACATTTTTCTCTAGTAATCACAGCCAAATATGGAAGGGTATGAAAAAGATATATATTATTTATCCAAAGAAGAGCATTCAGGCTTCAGCTAAGCTATCTGTTGTAAGAAAATTAAAACAGTAACTATAGCAGTAACATCATACTACAGTACAGTCAGGTGGTAAAATAAAATGTTTTTTACGCAGTTGCTGACAAGTACTAGTATAGTAGGGAGCAGTACCTACCTTCCAGACCAGATGCATAGAACGAGCAACTACTACCTCTGAGTTTTATTATATACAACATTGTAGAGAGCTGGAATCCCTGTTTAGCAGAAGCATTTTCTCGATGGTATATTAATATTGAGGTTCAAGGTACTCAAAAAGCAGCTGCCTGAATCTTACATGTTCAACCATGTTATATGGTAGCATGTCAACAGCTATCATTTCTGAAATTTTCTTTGTTATTATGACAGCAACAGGATGGGTCAAAGGATATTTGGCTTTATGTTCATATGTTTCTGAGATGGTAAGCTGTTTCCTTGAAGCATGGGGGCTTTTGAACACATGGCCACTACCAGTAACAGTAGGATCAGACTTTTTCGACTGGAAGGAAGTGCTGGAAGTGTTTCTGTGTTGCTGTGGGGGCTGCCACTGCTTTTATCTATCAGAGTTACCCCTAAGTGTAATGAGCTATCATCACTGCCGCTCTCTCTTCTGTTCTCAAAAATGGATTTCTCATTACAGTTATGACATGTGACTAGATGCCTTTTCAGAGCTGAGGTTCCCAACACTCTTTTCTTTTTAATCCTGTGGAATGCCCATTTACAAATAGGGCACATTGCCACCAACTCATTAGAAACACTAACGGAGAAGTATGACCAAACAAAAGAAGGCATTTTTTCAGTTTTTTGCCAGGGGTAAGCACTGCAGCTCAGTCACCTTTTCAGGTTTGTTTTTTTTGTTCTGTATTTTTCTTAAACGTCTTCCTGTTGTGCTTTATTCCATTCCTCTAAGCCACTGTTCCTCCTCCTCAAGCATAGAATTAGAAACATTTGTGTCTACTTCTTCCTCATTTGCACTTTCCATCCCCTCATGTAGACCTTGTGCCCGATCACTGCCTTCATCATTTTTAAATTTACCCTCATTGGGCTCAGCCTCAGAGGAGTCAGGTGTTATCTGTGAGGGACAAACAGTAGCATAGTATGCAATTGTTTCATACCTGTGGGTGCCTCTGCAGATGGTACCCACCAGTCTTTTTTTTTTAACTAAAGAACCTTTTTTAGAGGGGACTGATCTGGCAGGCCTTTCCTTTATTGGATTCAACATTTCCTCGAAGAAAAAACTTTAGATTTACCAGAAACACTTATTTGGGTTTGATTTTTTGTCCCTAGGTGGGACAATTGCTTAGCCTGTCTTTTGGCCTTCCCTTTTAGTTGCCTAAAGCTACAGTGCCTACCCGAGATTCAGAATTTGCCTGAACATTTTCATCCATTTTTTGTCTTTGTATTTTTCAACTCCCACACCTACAGGCTCAAATTTTTTATTGTTTTTTGTTTGTTTGTGTTTTTAGATGTTATAAATCTTTATTTTTCAAATATTTATAATTTCAAGATAAAGGGTCTGTGTTTGCATGTTTCTTCTATTCTGTACTACTAACTATTTTCTGGTGAAGAAGCAGAAACACTGGATGACAGCAATCAAAAAGATAATTGTCCCTGTGTTTTTTGGCAGGCAGCCTACTTACCGAAGTCTGGGATAAAGACAGCTGTACTAGAGCACCGCCATGTGCTTGGAGGGGCTGCTGTTACAGAGGAAATTATACCACGTATGCAGTAAAGTTCATTATTCCCCAAAGTGCCCATGCTACGCCTGTATAGGCCTTTTCAGAACTCTCCAACTCATTTTAGGATTTTCTCTATACTTTGACCAATTTTTTGACCTTTTCAGCTTCTCTAACTGATTCTACAGTAGTTCTTGCCAGACATTCCCATTGTTTTTTCTAAATTACCTCCAACCTCTTCTAGACTTTGTTTTCTTTGTCCCCTCCCCCCCCCAAAAAAAAAATATGGTATTTATACACCTCTCCAAGTCTTTCCAGGTCTTTTTTTTTTTATTCATTCATACATAATTAAACAATTGAGCATTGGTATGGATACAAAAATAATGTACATCATAATCCATAACAGAGAGCAATACTGTTACCAAACAGAGATCTTTACATCTTTGCTGAAAAAAGTGGATAAGATAAACATACAAAGAACTGAGGAACCTATTATGGTCTATTATATGTCATCTTGTGCTTATGTTAACTGACATATTTACTGATGATAAATAGTTTTCAAATCCATTCCAGATATGATTGAATTTGATATAGTTATCCAATAAAATGTAATGTACTTTTTTCTAATTTATATACATCAATCATGATGTTTAGCCACATTTTAAGTTCCAGAGGTGTCCCATCTTTCCAATTCATCAATATGCATTTATGCGCATTTATTATAGCTATCATTATTCATCTTTATTGTTTATAGTTGGACATATCAGCAATGTAACCCTTTGTCAGGAATAAGTGTTTAGTGTTTTTCTTTAATTTGATAAATGTTATTTTTATATATTGTATTTATAATTTTCAGTCAAAAGGAATTAAGTTTTTTTTTACAATATATCAGCATATGTTCTAAGGTTGCATTTTCTGTTTTACATCTGGGACATAGGTTTGAATAGTTGGTATTCATTAAATGAAGTCCGTGAGGTGTATAATAAGTTCTATGTATTATTTTAAAATATATGTGTAATAGTCTTGTAGATAATAGCCCAGTGTCTTTAAGATTTATGATCTGAGCCCAGTTTGAGTCAGTGATTGGGGAGTTTTGTTTGTTTTCCCAATTTTGTTTTAATGTTATTAATGAGTTGCTTAGTTTCTTTTGTAATATTACATAGATTTTTGATATTAATTTAATGTTGTTTCTCAGCATTAATTGAATTTCTAATTCATGTAGTGGAGGCTTTATATATAGAAATCCATTGTTTTTCCAAATATGATTTAATTTGTAGGTTTCTAAAGAAGTGATTGTTAGGGATATTATATTTTAGTTTAATTGAGTTAAACGTTAATAAGAAAATACTATCAAACAATTGATGTAACTCCCTCAACCATTTTGAATACCATGTTTTGACCCCTTTATCCATCACTGATGGTGGGAAGCTGCTATTTAAAAATATAGAGGTGTTGATATATATCCCTTTAGATGGGAAACATTTTTTCATAATCGTATCCCATATATTACATGTTGTCTTAGTTGTCATAGACATCGATGTAATATTTATACAAAAGGTCCCAGAGTAAAGGATACTGTATGTTTTAAATAACAATAGGGTGTTTGATTTGTTTCTGACAATTTGCCTGATAGACCTCTTGGTGGAACCATTCATATACTATAGAGATGTTAGCTGCTTGGTAATACCAGAAAAAATTAGATAAAGAGAGGCCACCCTCATTCATAGGCAAACATAATTTTTCTATTTTTAGCCTATGTCTTTTACCTTTCCATAAGAATTTCTTTATTATTCTTTCCATTTTTTTAAAAAATATATTATTAATAAGTATTGGTAGCATCTGAAGTAGGAAGAAGAATATAGGTAGTGTGTTCATTTTTATGACATTTACTCTGCCTATTAATGTTAGTGGCAAAGCTTCCCATTTGTTAAGTTCAGTTTGTATTTTGTTGATAAGGGGATCATAATTATTTTGAAAAATGTGTTCATTGTTATTATCCAAATATACACCTAAGTATTTCAATTTCATAACCTTTTTTAATTTGGGGGTTTATTGTCATGTTAAAGGGATCAGAATGCTGTTTTGACTCTAATAATTCAGTTTTATCCCATTGATTTTATAACAGGAAATGTTCCCAAAAGTTTTTAAGATGTTGTTTAACTCACTATACATACTATTTAAATTATTAGTACAAATTAATGCATCATCCATATATAGACTCATTTTGTGCTCCACTTGTTCTACTTTTAGCCCCAGGATATTTTCATTGTCTCTAATTAGTATAGTTAATGGTTCAATAGCCAAGGCAAATATTAGTAGGGATAAGGGACAGCCTTGTCTTACCCCCTGCTCTAATGTGATTATTCCAGATAGTTCATCATTTGTTTTGATTCTGGCTGTGATGTTATTATATAATATATCGATCCAAGAGCTAAAGTTTGGTCTGAAGTTCATTATTTTGAATAGAGTTTTAATATGGCCCCATTCCATGCAATCAAATGCCTTTTCAGCATTTAGTGCTAATACTGAGAAGTCATTATCCTTAAATTCATCAATTAGATTTAAAGTTCTTCAGGCATTTGATTTTAACTGTCTATTTTAAATAAACCCATTTTGATCCATGTGGATTATTTCAGGAAGGATGTTGTTAAGTCTGTTGGCCAAAATTTTTGTTAAGATTTTAGAATCTGAATTTATGAGGGGAAACTGGTCTATAAGAAGGAGTTCATGTGTGGTCTTTTCTTAAACAATAGTATTGTTGCCTCTAATGCTGATGGATTCATTATTTTGTATCGGATCGTATGATCACATGGAATTTTTAAGTGGGGGGTTAATCAAATTATTAAATGTTTTATAGAAGTCTATTGTAATGCCATCTGGGCCAGGTGATTTACCAGCTGTTAGCATTTTAATTGCTGACTGTATTTCTGATATAGTAATATCTTGGTTCAATATTTTTTATGAGATTCGTCTATTAGTGGCAAATTAATATTTTGTAGGTATTGTTCCATATCATTTCTATTTGTACAGCATTCAGATGAGTAAAGATTTTTATAATATATTTCAAAGATTCTCCATATACTGGATTTCTTTTTTTGGGATAGATCCCATCCTATCTCTGCAGTAATAATATTATGGTCTGTTATTAGCATGGGTTGAATAATGACATGCAATGTCAGGCATGAGAGAAGTAGATCCCTGGAAATGAGGATATAATCCAGATGGGAGAATAATCTTGTGCCGTGCTGAAAAAAGGTAAAGTCTTTAATAATTAGATTTAACTCCTTCCATAAATCTACCATATTGTTAGAGACCAAAAATAATTTAAATGCTTGCTTTTATATTTGTCCCAAGCTGAAAATTTTGAAAATTTGTCTGATGGCTCAGCTATAGGACAATTAAAGTCTCCATAATTTTTTATGTTAAAGCAACCAAAATCATACACAAATGTTGTCAATTCTGCAAGAAATTGAGAAAATCTTGTAAACAGTGCATATACTGAACAAAATAAAAAGTCCAAAGTGTCTAATTTAATCTTTACCCCTACTATTCGACCATGTAAGTCACCCCCACTATCTACCACTATACCTTTGAGGTTCTCTGAAATCAGTATTAGAACTCCTGCCTTTTTTGTAGAGGGGCCCAATGAGTAGTATACTTTGCCCTTCCACCTCTTTTTGAGTTTGTCCACTTCCTTTTGATTTAAATATACTTCCTGCAAAAAAATTATATCTAACTTTAGTTGTCTAATCCATGACAAGATTCTGTATCTTTTAATGGGGGAGTTAAATCCATCTATGTTCCATGTCACTATATTTAATGCAAATACCATGACAGAAATAATGAATTACTCCCTTTCCCATTTCCCATCCTTATTCCCACCACCATCCTATGTTCTTTTGTAAACATATCTTTTTTTATTCCCCATGCTAAGACCAGTGGAATTTAAGGTCCCTGACTGAATCATGCCCTTCCCCTTATTGCTCTCCACCAAATCCCACTCCTCCCCCACCCCACACTGCCATAGACCCTGTCTGACAGTTAACAACATTCCACTTGTAAAGATGTGGCTAGGTTCCTACCCCCCAGTCTGCACCACATATCAAAAAGGCTATTCATTTTCATATGATTGGAAAAGGTCCAGTAATTTTGAACTAAGGTTCTTTAGTGCTTCTGCTGAAGAGTCAAAAAAAATGTTGATTTTTCAGCAATACTTTAAATCTTTCAGGATAAATCACATAGGCTTCAAAACATTTTTTCCATAGAAATTGCTGCAACTTATTGAAGGTTCTTCTTTTCTCCCACAGTTCTCTTGAAAAATCATTCCTAAAGGAAATCTGTTGATCCTTATAATTAAAAATGGGGTTTTTGTAATAGGCTGATATAATGTTATCTTTATCTTCGGACGTAAGCAGTTTTACAATTATAGGCCTCGGACCTGTCCTTCCTTTAACTTGGCCCAGCCAGTGGGCTCTCTCGATGACTAACTTTTCTGAGTTATTACCAGACTCAAGAACTTGTTTAAAAATTTCCATGACAATATTCTTTAATGACTGTGTTTTTTAGCAATCTTGCAACACTCCAAAAATTCTAATATTTTTACGTCTTGTTCTGTTCTCCATCTCATCCATTTTAGTTTTAAGGTCTACTTGAGATTTCTGCAGATGTTTTACTTCTTTTGACAAGGGTTGAACAGAGTCTTCTAACTGAGATTGTCATTGTTCTAACTCATCCATTCTTTTACCCTGTTGATCCATCTGGGGTTCTATGTTTTGTACAGAGCCCTTCAGGGTCTCTATTGCTTCCACCACTGGTTGCAGCCTTTCTATAGAGTCCTGTATAGATTTTATGCTTCCCAGTATTTGTATAGCCCTTTCAGGAGGTGAATCACTTTTTCCTTCTGAAGTTTTCCCTTCCAGATGCTCCCCCTCTTCAGTGTTATCTATATTCGGCTGTAACAAATCTTCTCCATTGAGGGGAGGTCAGTTCCTCACTTAAATTTGTTGCCTGATCATTTTTATTTAGGGAGCTGTTATTCCCCAGCAGTTTCCCTTGCTTATCTTTTTCTTTTCTCTTTTTTGCTGGTATTTTCAAATTGGATGGGCCTGCTGGACTGCAACAGTTTTTAAAAGGGATCTGTAGTTGTTTATAACTTTTTTATTTAACTTTGTTTCTTGTGCAGCCGCTGTTCTTTTCTCACTTGTGTCTGAACCTCCTTTAACTTTAATTGTTGTAGTCTGAAACAATTTGCTTAAATGTTTCTTTCTTTTGTTTTTTTTCCCTCTGCTGACATTAATAAAAGAAGAAAAAAAATCACCACTAGGACCATACTATTTACCCCGCAGCAGAAAAGGCTTCAACCTCCTTTCTAATTTTCTTGCCCAACTGTTACAACTGCTTAAGATCTTGACTAATTGGAAATGCAAACAGGGCATCCATCCAGGGACATAATTTATCCGCTTACTAAATTGTGGGGTAAGTAGCTTAATCTTCTAACCAGCTGTAATATGCTCTTCCGTCTTGTTCACATTCATTAAGCTGCAAGTGGGAAGTTGATTACCTGTCCCATTGTTTGATCTTTCTCCGAGACCCCTATTATGGAACTGGCTTGTCTACCACTTAGAAATGGCCATTTTTGTTCAACACTAGTGCACGGGAATGTCCTTTTAAGAGTCTCTTCACACATTCGGTGTCAACTGCCTTGTAATTTGCTCCACTGATATCCTTCTACCAAAAACAAAGAAACAGGAAGAATACAAACAACCTCTTCTGGTAGCTCAGCCTTCTGCAAGACAGTAAATTCCTGCTGATGCATCTCTATCACACAGGTGAGAAACTTATTTTTACTGCAGCTTACAGCGTGTCTGAAATTATCAGACTATTTCCTTGTTCCAACCTTCTAAGTTGCTTAACTCATTTAACTGCAGACATTTTCCCCGAATCCCGGTTAGTTAAAGAAGTCATTAAACTGTATTGGATCCCGGACTTGGCATTTGCAACTCCAGACGCTGCACCTAAAATATGTTCTAATTCCTGTTTGCACCAAAAGTAAAGCTTTTCACCAAAGTTGGAACCTTTTTCCAACTAATACAACATTTCCAGCTTCTTAAGACGCCATTGGTGAATTCTCTGTGTGGCCATAATGCTTAGCTGGCACCTGCACACATCAAACAATAATATTTTGAAACATGAAGAATTCCAAGGAAAAACTGAAAGTGCCATTAAGCATCTTATGTTGGAAAATAAGGTTAGAGAAGATACTATTACAGGTAGTTGGGATGCCTTTAAAGCAACATTAAGAGGTATTTTCATTTCTGAAACATCATGGAAGAATAAAAAGAGACGGCTTGAGCAACAGTAGGTGCTACAGAGACTCAGATCCCTGGAATTGGAAGCTAAAGGGAGGAATAAAGAAAAAGTTACAGAACTATCAAAATTAAGAAAATTCATTAATACTACAGAAATATATCAGATAAGCACTTATTCTAACCTTATGCTACCCTGACCTTGTGTATAACTGTTCTCAGCATGTAAATAACTTTCTAAGTTGCTAATCATTCTCCTTTCACATTTTCTCTTGATCCCTTCCACTCTTTCCCCTCACCCTCTATGGCTTTCCCCCACCACCTCCCCTGTTATATCTCCTGAGCTCCCTTGCTCACTTTAAAATGCTTTGTCCCATACCTTCTCACCTCTGACAAGGCCCCTGGGCTGATGCCATCCCTTACCTTGTTGATTATTAGATATTAGGCTGAGTCTGTTCACATTTTCCTGTAAAGGGTCATTTCATAAGACCCCAACCCCTCTATTATGACCCTTTGAATTCCAGGTTTTAATCAACTGTGCACCTTGGCACACATTGTACAATGTCACATGTACTGGAACTTCTCTAGTTAATATATAAAGATCAGGTGGGATTTATCCCAGAAAGAAATATGCAAGAGGGATTATACAAAATACAGTTTATTATGGAATATCTTATTAGTTCAGGGACAAAAGTGATTTTTCTTTCTTTGGATGCTACAAAAGCTTTTGATATGCTTGAGTGGACATATATTTTCCAAGCAATGGAAATATTTTATTTTCCAGAAGAATTTATAAATTACATAAGAACTATTTACAAAAAACCCACTGCTCAATTAAAGATAAATGACAACTTATCCCAATATTTTCAATTGTATCGGGGAGTGAAACAAGGCTGTCCCCTGTCACCTTCCCTATTTTTTATAAGGTTGGAGTTATTATTAAAAGAATTACAAGGAAATCCAAAGATTAAGGGAATAAAATTAGCATCTTCAGAAATAAAATATAATGCATACGTGGACGATATTTTACTTTTGGTTCAAGAGTCTGATAAAAGTCTAATTGAAATAATGGAATCAATAAAATGCTTCTCAAGTATTACAGGCTATAAAATAAATGAATCAAAATCAGAGATGGTGGTTTTCAATATTAAAAACCCAGACATTTATAAAACTATAATAAATGCCAAAATCATCCAACAGGTAATGGCATATTTGGTATTTTAGTTTCTAACAAGATAGAAAAATGGTATAATCTGAATTTTGATTCCATTTATAATTCTCTTAAAATGAAACTTCAAGGATGGAACAAATTTCATTCGTCACTATGGTGGAAGATAACTCTTATTAAATGGTGGCAGCACCAACAGTAGCCTATAGGTTACAATCTATTTTATTTCCAATTCCACGCAATGGTTTAAAAAGATAAATAGATTGTTTCCCTAGTTCATTTGGAACAATAAAGCACCTTGTATTGCTTGGGAAAAAATATGTTTATCAAAAGATAAGGGAGGTCTAGCTTGTCCAGATATTTTAATTACCTATTTGACGTATACAGTTACATACTGGACATATACAGTTGAGGTACTCATAAATTGGACATTTAATCAAACAAACCTAGAATGGGGAAATCTGGTTATCAAATAATATTTCAAAGAAAAATTAAATCTGGGGAAATTATTATTTTTATCCAATATGGGCAAAAAAAAATCAAAGTGCTGTATAGTTAAGAACCTGAGTATAATTTTTCAAAATTTTCTGAAGCATACAGAATGGCAAGTAGCTAAATCACCTTTAAATGATATTTTGGATAATCCTAATTTTCTGTTACAAGGGACAATGTTAAAAAATGATGAATGGATACAGAAAGGAGTTAAGAAATGGGGGATCTATATAATAAAGGGGTAAAGTTATCATGGAATAACTTTAAGGATACATTTTTGCTGAGTCAAGCCCAGTTACTCTATTCCAATCAGATCAGTAGTCTATGCAGGAAAGATTATGATAGAGAGGAAAGAGTCCCAAATGATAGAAGACTTGAAGATGAATTGGGAAAGGTAAGGAAGTTTAAAGAGGGGGAAAAATTGTTTGCTTTGATAAAAACTAAATTTGAAAAACAATCAACACAAATCTACAAAAAAAAGCTTAAAAAATGGAAGGAGGAAACAAATAACCAATTAACAGACCAGCAATGGTGATTAGTTATGGCACATTAGGATGGGCATAAACTGGCAAGAGACAGATCTATCCAATTCAAGATTCTCAGTAGAGCTTATTTTACACTGCTCAGATGAAAGAAAATGGGGATGATAAATTCAGGGGACTGTTGGTTTTGTAACACACCGGATGCAGATCTGTCCCACATATTTTGGGAGTGTAAAAGAAGTAAAAACTGATGGGCCCATTCCTTTAAAATATTAGAACAAATAGGCTTTCAGAATGAATACTGGACAAATTACATAAGTACAATAATGGAGGCTTATGACAACAATTTAATGGGGAATGTTTATGATATTATAGTCAAAGCAAATACAATTGCAATTAAAAGATTGGCTCTGAAGTATTGGAAACAAAAAGAAATTGGTACTAAACTCCCAGAATTGGAATGGAAACAACTATTTATAGCAACTTTATATAACAATCAATATTTTCTAGACAATGAACTAGTATGGAGGTTATATAATACTGAAATAAAGGACTGGACTCACTCATTATTTTTCTCCACAATGTAAATGGGTATTCAGATTGATTGATTCCCTTTTCTGATCTATTTATATATTTATTATAGGACCAGTTGATATGTTCTGTTATTTTGTAAACATTATGATTAATCATGTCCAATAAAAAGTATTTTTTGCAACAAAATAATAATATTTCAAAAATTCTATTTATTTCCATGGGATCAGATTTTAGAATTTCGATTTTGGTTATGGAATTATTTTCTTTTTCATTTTTAAGTTGCCAGCATATAATTTTATCTGGTTTATCGCCCATCGCCTAATACTTGGATCTGGTGTTTAATAATTGCTGTTCAGCTTCTGAAGTGGTAGCTTTATTATATTTTTTTAGTTCTAATAGTTTATGTGGGTTTCTTGGGTCCTTATTTATATTACATAAATGTTCTTTCTGCGTTATTGCATTTTCTAATAATATAATTTTTTCTTTTTTTTTTTTTCTTTTTTTTTGCATTATATGAGATGGTTATGCCCAATATATAGGCTTTGTATGTATCTCAAATTGTTGTTGTAGGCAGTTTGTTATATTTATTGACATTAAAAAAAAGGTTCTGCTTCCTGAGTAATTTTTGAATTAAAGTTTTGATCTTTAAATAATAAGTTATTGAATCTAAAATTATAATTAGAATCTGTTTTCCTTATCTGTAATGACATAATAACTGGGGCATGATCTGAAATGTGTATTGCTCTATACTCTATGGTTGTGACTAGGTACAACAGTGATTCAGGGATTAAAGAAAATCTATTCTTGAGTAAGTCTGATGTACAGACAAAAAAAAGGAATATTGTCTAATAGAGGGGTGGCTATAATGCCAAGGGTCACTCATACTAAAATCAGCCATGAAGTTTTTAATAGTGTTTGCTGCTGATTGAATTTGAGGGGTTATTATATTTAATTTATCTAATTTAGGGTTCAGGATCAAATTGAAGTCACCCCTATAATTAAGGGTGATTTATATGCTGCCACTGTCAAGAACAGATAAATAAAGAAATCTGGTGAATTTTTGTTGTGTCCATACACATTTAATAATGTCAACGTAATACCTTTGACAAGGATTTCACAAAAAATAAATCCACCATTAAGATCTATATTGTTCTTAATGATCGTAATACCAGAGTTTCTTTTAAAAATATAGCCACCCCTCTGGCGTTTGCTCAGAATGGAGCATTTATCCCTTGTCCCCATTTGTTAGCATAAAATTGATAGTCATCTTGAAGTAAATGTGATTCTTTTACCATTAATTATTAATAGAATTGAATATCTTTTTACCTTTAACTCTTTATTTCATGCCCTTAATATTCCATGTTGTGATCTTTATTTGGTCTGTCATTTACATTCATAAAAATCATTTTTCACAGTATAGGAAAGTTTCCCCAGGTTGGAAATGGTCCGGTGGCATTGAGGGTTGAGGGGCTGGATGCCACACCTTGCACCACACTGGCTACCTCAGTTCAGGAATGGGCTTGGGCACCAGCGGTCAGCAGGGGAAGGAGAAGACTGAGCATCTGAGGAACTGCTCTCCTTTCCCTGAGGAGGGATCCAGGGGACTCCTGCCACAGCAATGACACCCATTGGATATTGGGTGCACAGTAAGGTGCAGAGCAAAAAAGGGGAGCAACATATGTCCGTGATTGGGCGTGAAGTGGTTCACTGGACCACCAGGGATATTGGACTTCTTTTATTTCAACTTATGCCCGCGATCAGGCTGACAGCAGTCCACTGGACCACCAGGGATATAGGACATTATTTATTTAAACAGATGCCCACAATTGGGCATGGGGGGAGCCACCACAGAGGTGCAGCCAGAGCTCGGGTGGCCACCGACAGGTGGCAGCTGCCGTGTTGCACCCTGCAATATGGCAGCTCATCTGTGGGTGGCCAACCGTTGTTCCTTTTTTTTTGGCTCACTTGTGTGCAGCACAAGTAGGGGTTGCACATGCACGGACTTAGCACATCCCGGGCTGAATATCAGGATGTGCGGAGTATGCATGGGCATGCTCCCCCACCTGTGCCGCATACATTACTGATGCGCTTTGGCGCATCGAGATTTGTGCCAAGCACAATCCCTGTTTGAATATCATGCTGGGGTGCATCAGTGGGTTGTGCAGGGTGCAACGGTGTTGCACCATGTGCAACACTTCTGAATATCCGGGCCCATATATTTTGTTTCTAGTGGTAAGGAATTAATTCCAATAGTTATTATTCTCTAAGTTCTCAGGGTTGGTTTTTCACACATGTATATCTGTGGTACAGTCTGATTACCTGACAACATCAGGGTCATATCTGTGATAGCTGAATCATACACTGCTGCAATATGTTATACGGTAAGCCTGTAACAGCTAGTTGGTATCAGATTCACCCCATCTGGGTGGGGAGTACAATCTAAAATAAGCAATATTATATAAGGTTCTCTCTTGCCAATATAGTTCCCCAAGGATGTGGTTCAGGGGTGAGGCACTCAGTTGTGGGGACTGTGGGACACTCTTCTCCAGGGATGTGCACTGGAGGAGATGGGACTGCCCCTTGTGCAGGACCCAGCAGAGCTTCATGCTCAGCTAGTAGCACCAAGGCTAGAGATATCTCAGCTGCACACTCAGCTCAGCAGGAGCTCACCCTCTACACCCCCACTCCCCCAGAGACCCACTGGTCCAGAGCGGAGGAGGGTGGTAGGACACAGGAGGGGCAGCCATAAGGAGGTCATTAGTGTTGCTCAGATGGTATCCTACCAGGTCAGATACCATCAGATAGCACCATTTGGTCAAATATTGGATAGCCTCAGATGGCATAGACATCCGACCAAGGATCTGACCTCCTAGGATATACAATAGGTATCTGAGGTATCTGTGGATCTGACCTGCATCCAATGGACCCGACCATCAGATACAACTATCCGAGATTGGATCGGATGGATCTGCCCAACAGATTCAACTATCCGGGGTTGGATGCACCCACTGGATCCAACTATTCAAGGCTGGATATGATGGATCCAACCTCAGATCCATTGGTTGGATCCTAGATTGGATACCAGCACTAGCGATGGAGGATAGTTAGATCCACAAAAGCACTATCTGAGCAACACTAGAGGTTGTCATGCCCAGTACCAGCCAGTTGGTGAATCACTTTGCACCCCTGGAGGAGGTTCAGGCTCCTAACTCCACTAGGGGGGACTCCAGATCAGTCAAGGGAAAAGGGCAGGCTATCATGTTGGCACCCAAGGAGAGCAAGGCCAACAGAAAGGTCCTAGTGGTCAGGGACTCAGTGATCAGGGGATAGATAGGGTGATAGGGGAGGGGTTGGATGGGAGGGGATTGGTTCAATGTCTAGCTGGAACATCAGCCAACCAGGATTTAGACAGAATAGGGAGGGTGGTGAAAATGAGGAGGAGCTGGGGTGCTGGTACCAATGATCTGACCAACCAGTCAGTAGAGACAGTGATGCAGAACTTCCAAAGACTGGGACACAGACTGGTGGCACACTCAGCTTCCCTGGGCTTTTGGAGCTCCTGGACTGTGGAGAGAAGACAGGCCAGAATTAGGAGTAATGGAATAGAGGAGTTTAACAGTTGGCTTAAGGGGTGATGTAAGGATGTGGGGTACCACTTTGTTAGGGGTTGAAGGGATTTCTGGAACAGGAGACTCTTCAAGGGTTATGGGCTTCACCTGACAAGAGAGGGGGCTAGCGCACTAGGGCAGAAGTTTGATGTCTACATCAGACATTTAAAACTGACTATGGGGGAGTCTAGGTCTAGGGGATCCATGGTGGATGGTGAGCAGAAGGGGATCTTAAATAGAACTTCCCCACATCCAGGGGACAGTAATTGCAAAGAGGGTACAAGGAATGCAGAAGAGTTTACAGGACCGGGGGGGGGGGGGATACCATTGAAGAGGAAAGCAAAAGGTATAAGCCCAAACAAGGAGGGAAGAAAACATGAAAAGCAAAAGGACAGCAGTAGAGTTAGAGAAGGGGTCAAACGGAGGGGGTATGCTTTAACACCAGGAACCTAGGAAACAAGCGCGGCAAGCTCCAGGCACTGATGGTAGATGCTGAAATGGACCCGGTGACCATCACAGAAACATAAGCCACAGATAAAAATGACTGAGAGATGATGGTTCCTGGGTATTCACTGTTCAGGAAGGATAGAAGAACTGGTGGGGGGTAGCTGCCCTATTTGTCAAAGAGGGCACTGAAGTGTCAGAAGATGGCAGTATTAGGAATAGCAGTGGAGAGGCTGAGTCAGTATAGGTGCAACTCATGGCAGCCTCAAGCAGGAAAGTGCACTTAGAGGTGATCTATAGGCCTCCAGGGTGTAAAAAACTTAATTAGCATATGCAATTTGCGTATGCCTTGCTAATGGCCATGCACTAGCCTATATATATATATATATATATATATATATATATACCCTTATCTGGCGGGCAATAGCACAAGTGTTATAACGTACAGTAAACCTACCAGCTCACTACACACTGCTGTTTGCGTGATAATTATATGGTGTCAGAATGGACCGCCTGCAGCCTCCCACTGCTCTCAATCTACACTGAAATGTTACTGAAAACTGAAGAAGATTTAAGCAGCAATTTGAAATTTTCTCAGTTGCCAGTGGACTCACTGAAAAATCCCAGAAAATCCAGGCTATGACCCTCTTGTTAACCCCTGAGCCGCGCTGCTCCTGTGGCCAACAAAACTCTCATATACAAAGAGAAGAAGAAGAAGAAGAAGAAAGAAGAGAGCTGGATGGCATGATGAGATCCCAGAGTTGTCTGCAAAGGAGGTCCCTCCACAAGTGACAGCGGGGCACTTACAAAGTGAGCCTGTGGAGTCAGCCCCACCCCTGAGCAGTGGGGACCAATTGACTGGCACCAGCTCCAGCCCAAGAATTAGCCATGTCAGTGGAAGAGAGATCCAAAGGCCCACCTGGCATTGTGACTACATAGGCTCACAAAAACTTTGAACTACATAGAACTTTAAAAATGTTATGTCTGGGGGGGGAGTTTAATTGAGAAGGGAGATATAAGGAAGCTAATTAGCATACACGATTTGCGTATGCCTTGCTAATGCACATGCGCTAATATATATATATATATATATATATATATATACAGTAGTATATATATACACACACGTATAAACCCTTATCTGGCGGGCAGTAGTCTGCACTGTCTACAGTTTTCTCCAAGTGTTATACCGTTCAGCTAACCTACCAGCTCACTCCATGTTGGTATCTGCATGATTATTACACAGGGCAAGGGGAGGAAAGAGACAGAGAACTCAAGGAGGAACTTGAAAGAGGGACAGCAAAGGGAGAAGTAGTGGTGGTGGATGACCTGAATTCTGCTTGATGTTGACTGGGAGGTCCCGGTGGCCAAGAATGATAGAAGTCAGATATAACTGGACACCTTCCAAGACTGTCTACTGATGCTGCTTGTTAAGGAACCTACCAGACAGATCACAATCCTTGATGCGGTGCTCACCAACTTGGAGATGGTGGGTGCTGTAGGAGTAGGGGAGCTGCTAGGGAACAGCGACCACAACTCTGTGTGATTTGAATTGGCCCTTGGGGCCAGCAACCCACAATCAAGAACCAAAGTCCATGTCTTCAGAAAAGCAAACTTCAATAGGTTGAGGGAACTGGTCAGGGATAAGTTAGTAGGGGTGGAGGATATAAAGGGGTAGAGGAGAGATGGGGAAAATAAAGGGAGCTATCCACAAGGCATCAAAAGCAAGTATAAGAATAGTATCTATAAAAAAAACAGGTTTAAGAGACCATTATGGTTCTCAGCTGGGGTCAGGGAAGCTGTTAGGGACAAAAAAAAGGCATTCTATAAATACAAGGAAAAATAGGGAACAGCAGAATGGGAGGATTATCTACAGAAAAATTGGGAAGCAAAGAGGGTTGTCAGGGAGGTAAAAGGAGACACAGAGCTGCGTATCACAGAGGGGGTCAAGAACAGAGAAAAACAGTTTTTTAGATATATCACTGAAAAAAGGGGTGCATCACACGGCTAGTTGAGAGGGGTAGGATGAATCTGATAGAGGAGGATGAGCAAAAGGCTGCCATCTTGAATGACTACTTTCATTCAGTATTCACTAAGGAGAACTGCGGGTACATGCCAGAAAGTGGCATCAGCGGCTGCTAAAGGGGGTCGGAGTAGGGCAGCTGAGTACTTACTAGTGAGAGGGGTCCTGAAAGGGCTGGCAGCCCTCAAGATAGATAAAGCCCAGGACCAGATGGGCCACATCTGAGGATACTAGGGGAATTAGCAGCAGAACTGTCTGAACCATTGGCTGGGCTGTTCAACAGCTCACTTAGGTCTAGGGAAGTTCCAAGGGATTGGAGAATGGAGGCGTTGTGCGGTTCATAAGGGGGGATAGGGAGCAACCAGGGAACTACAGGTCTGTCAGTCTGACCTCCATTATGGGGAAGCTGATGGAATCATTAATCAAAGAGGACCTCGTGGACTACCTAGAGAGCAACAGGCTCCAGGATAGTAAACAACACGGTTTCATGGTGGGAAGGTCTTATAAGACTAACCTGATTTTCTTCTTTGACTGGGTGACCAAGGAAGTAGACAAGGGCCACACTGTATCTGCTTTACTTTGACTTCAGCAAGGCTTTTGATTTGGTACCGCACAAAAGGTTGCTCAAAATTATGGAAAACCTGAGTGCGGCTAAAACCATAGTGAACTGGGTGGGTAGTTGGCTAGAAGGGAGGCAGAAGAAAGTGGTGGTCAATGGGCTAAATCAGAGGAAAGGGAGGTTACGAGTGGGGTTCCACAGGGATCTGTCTTGGGCCCGGTCCTCTTCAACATGTTCATTAGTGACATTGGTGAGGGAATCCAGGGTAGGCTGTGTCTCTTCGCAGATGACACAAAACTATGTGGGAGGGTGGATAGTGAGGAGGGAATAAGGGATATGTAGAGGGACTTACAAAAACTAGAAGGATGTTCAAAGGTCTGGCAGTTAAAATTCAATGCCAAAAAGTGCAAGTTAATGCAAAGGGCAAGGTAATCCACCTAGGGAAAAGGAACCCCAAAACGGAGTACTGGATGGGTGAGGTGAGACTTAGCACTACAGAGGAGGAGGAATGAGATCTAGGAGATATGACCAGTAACTCCCTTAAATAAATGAGCCAGTGCAACAAGGCCTATAGCAAGCCTAACAGAATGCTGGGATGCATCAGTAGGGGTATTGATAGTGGAAGAAAAGAAGTAATACTTCCCTTCTACAGATCCTTGGTGAAGCCTCACCTGGATTACTGCATCTAGTTCCGGAGTCCTCACCTCAGAAAGAACAGGGGTATGTTGGAAACACTGCAGCGCAAAGTAACAACAATGATTCAGGACCAGCAGGGCAGATCCTATGAGAAGCACCTCAAGGCACTAAATATGTATTTACTGGAAACTAGAAGGGAGAGGGGAGATACAATAGAGACCTTCAAGTTATTTAAAGGAATTAACAAGGTGAACTGTGGGGAATTATTTACCCTGAATTCCGACTCTAGGTCACATGGTCATGAGTGGAAATAACAGGAAGGAGGTTCAGGAGAGACGCAAGGATGTACTTCTTTATTGAAAGGGCAGTAGAACCTTGGAACAGTCTGTGAGCAAGGTGATTGGTGTAAACACAGTCAGAGAATTCAAGCAGACATGGGATAGAATGAAAGGAATAGTGGTCACCCGGGGTGACAAGACCGGGGTGGAGAATGGGAATAGAATGGGGAGGGTTAGTACCCTGGAGGAACAATAGGGTCCAGGGAAGATTCCGGGGATTATAGGGAATATGGGCAGACTGGCTGGACCTCTGGTTGTTTTCTGCTGTCATGGACTATGTTTCTATGTTTCTACAATGACACTTCCGTACTTTAATTGCGCAGTGTGTTACCTACAGCTGCAGTAGTCCGTTCTCAGTAAAGTAATGAATGCCAAAACATCCTGGATTGCTTTTCTTTCCTCCTTTTGCTGCTAAATCTGTACTTTTTCATTACAGAACTGAATTATTATTTTTTTTTTAATTAATGATCTCTTTGCTTAGCCCTCCCCTAGATTAGCCAGCGAGCAGCACTGCATCACCTGTGATGACCAGGACCTATGGGCACTTGTATTTTTTGTTATTCAAGTGTACTTTTTTATGTTGATTGCCTGCAGCACAAACAACATATTGCGGCAGCTTACTCAGTAGCAGGCTGTGGAGGAGTTGCACTGTTGTGGCCAATGTCCATACAGCTTGCAAAGGCTTGTCCCGCTTCCCCCAATGCTGTTGCAGGTTGCTGGTGACAGTAGTTTGGAACGTTCGCACCAACTACTGACTATTTCGCTGCTGCAATCAGAGGCCGCCTTGTCATTGCAGTGTCAGCCATCCGCTGCAATGAGGGAGCGATCCGTCATTGCAGGGTGGGATGTAAACACCCTGATATTGTTTGAGAACACGGCGGCCGGTTGCCGCTGTGTTCACAAACAATATAACCCCCCACTGTGTTTACGTGCCAACAGGGGCCCCAAACCCCATCAGCCTCGGTGCCCCATTGTTTCTGGTGCCGATGGGGAAGTCCACTCCCCGTCATCGTTCTGTAACTCCCTCCCACTTTTATTCCTGCCGACAGGTGCCCAATCCCTTCGGCATAATGAATCTCCCCTTTGTGTGGCGGCGTGGGTGCCCAATCCCCGTCGGTTACTGCTGCCCCAAAAGACATTGGTGCATGCTGGGGACCCAGCATGCCACATGCCCTGTAAAGGGAAAACAGTCCCGCTGTTTTTTGTTTTTTACCTGCAAAAAGGAAATGGTCCTCGTAATATCTCTGGCCCCACCGCAACCCGCAACCGCACCCACCCACTGCGTACGCTGCCTCCCACACCCCTCACCCCATACTTACCTCCGGAGCTCAGCACAATGATCTTCGGTGGACCGGGAACATGTCTGCACTCTTCAAAGCCGACCGCAAACTGAGGAAATGCCGGTAAGCTGTATAACATAATAAATAGGGTTTTTTTCAATTTTAGTACATATCTCAGGCATTTTTGGGACTTTTTTCACCAAATTTTCAACATGGGGTTTTTGGGACCCCTCCTCATGAATTCTTGAACTGTCATGGCGTTAATCAACCCCGAAAGGTGATTTCACGGTCACTGCGCGGAATCACCTTTCCGGCCCGATTAACGAAATGACAGTGCCAGTGTTCATGAGGTGGGTTTCAAAAAGCCTATGTTGCTAATGTGTGGAAAAAATCCAAAAATTACTGTTTGATGAGTGTAAGGCTATGTAGTTGTGAAGACGTCAGAATTTTGTGAATCTGCAATATTTTCACGCCAGATTTTCAACATTAGCATTGTTTCACACCTTCTTGTGAACAGTACAGATGTCATTGTTCACATGCTGGTGGAAATGTGTTTTCGCACTTCCGGCGCAGAATAGCGCGGTCGCTGTGGGAAATCAGTATTTGGGACAGATTAAGAAAATGACAGAGAAACTGTTCATGAGTAGAGGTCCTGAAATGGCTGTGTTGAAAATCTGGTAATGATACTCCATAAAATGACTGTGTTGCGAGCGTGCGTTGCACACTTTCCACACACCCTTGTAACTTTGCAGATTTGTAATACTGTCATGCCAGATTTATAACAGTGGCATTTTTTCACACCTCCTTATCAGCAGTACAGCTGTCATTTTTCACATCCTGACTGAAATGTGGTTTCACAGTTGCGGCACAGAATAACGCGGTCGCTGTGGGAGATCAGTGTTCGGGACAGATTAAGAAAATGACAGTGGCACTCTTCATGAGCAGAGGTCCTAAAAGCCCTATGTTGAAAATTTGGTGATGAAACTCCATAACATGACTGTGTTACAAGCATGCGTTGAACTGTTTCCATGCACCCTTGTACCTTCACACATTTGTAATATTTTCACACCACATTTTCAACAGTGGCACTTTTTCACACCTCCTTATGAACAGTACATCTGTCATTTTTCACATCCTGGCTAAAATATGTTTTTGCACTCCTGCCGGAGAATAGCATGGTCACTCTGGGAAATCAGTGTTTGGGACAGATTAAGATCGAACGAGTGAGAGGCAGGAGTGACCAAGCTCAGCTGAGCTCTGTCGGGACTGCTGTGGATTTGTTTGTGGGCAGAAAAAGGCCCCAGCAAAAGAGCCCACTACAAAAGGGCAGCCTACACACTGGAAGAAAAAGAACGAGAGAGCGAGTGAGGGAGGGGGAGTGAGCGAATTCACCGGAGCACTGTCAGGACTGCTGCGGATTTCTTTGTGGGCAGAAAAAGGCGTCAATGCAGGCAGGGTCCCAGTAGAAAAGGCTAGCCTGCAGAGGTGGGAGAAACAGTATGAGTAAGTGAGACAGGGGGACTGAGTGAGCTCAACAGAGCTCTATCAGGACTGCTGCAGATATCTTTGTGGGCAGAAAAAGGCACCAATGTAGGCAGGAGCCCCGTACAAAAGGGCCACTTGCAGCGCCAGGACAAACAGAATGAGTGCGTGACAGAGGGAGACTGAACGACCTCAACGGAGCTCTGTCGGGACAGCTGCAGATTTCTTTGTGGACTGACAAAAGTGCCAGTGCAGCCAGGAGCCCCGGACACAAGCGCAGCCTGCAGCACCAAGAGAAACAGAACGAGTGAGTGACAGCACGGTAGTGAGTGAGCTCAACAGAGCTGTATTGTGACTGCTGCAGATTTCTTTATGGGCAGAAAATGCGGCAATGCAGGCAGGAGCCCAGTGCAAAAGGCCAGCTTGCAGCACCGGCAGAAGCAGAATAAGTGAGTGAGAGAGGGGGAGTGAGCGAGCTCAATGGAGCTGTGTCAGGACTTCTTCAGATTTCTTTCTGGCCAGACCAAGCCACCAATGCCGGCAGGAGCCCTGTACAAAAGGGCAGATTTCTTTGTGGGCAGACGAAAGTTGCAAAGCAGGCTGGAGCCCAATAGAAAAGGGCAGCCTACAGCGCTGGTAGAAACGGAATGAGAGAGGGGGGGAGTCGGCAGGCTCAACAGACCTGTGTCAGGACTGCTGCAGATTTCATTATGGGCAGAAAAAGCCACCAACAGAGGCAGAAGCCCAGTACAAAAGGGCAGCCTGCAGTGACAGGAGAACCAGAATGAGAGAGTGAGAGAGGGGGAGTGAGCCACCTCAACGGAGCTCTGTTGGGACAGCTGCGGATTTCTTAGTGGGCAGAACAAGGTGCCAACCCAGGCAGGAGCCCAGTACAAAAGAGCATCCTGCAGCATGGGGAGACACAGACTGAGTGAGTGACAGAGGGACAGTGAGTGAGCTCAACACACCAATGCAATCAACATTCGGCACTGACAGATGCTTGTTTTGATTAATGATTGCTTTTCCCTTCCCTGAACTACCCATCCAGAAGCACTGCACCACCCATGGCCGTGACCTGTAGCAACTTGTATTTTTGGCTTGTTTGTTTTTTTCATTATAGAACTGTGTTGTTGTTGTTTTTGATCAATGATTGCTTTGCCTGGCCCTCCCCTTGACTACCCAGCCAGCAGCACTGCACCACTTTGCCCTCTCATGGACAACGCAGCCAGCAGCACTGTACCACCCCTGACCGTGACCTATGGCAACTTGAATTTTTTGTCTGTTTTTCTTTTCACTATAGAACTGTAGTTTTTTTTCTTTTTTTTTCTTTAAATTAATGATTGCTTTGCTTCGCTCTGCTTTGGACTACCCAGCCAGCAGCACTGCACCACCCATGACCGTGACCTATGGCAATCTGTACTTTTTTGTTTGTTTGTTTGTTTCTGTCATTACAGAATTGTATTTACTTTTTAATTAATGATTGCTTTGCCATCGCCTGGACTGCCCAGCCAGCAGCACTGCACCACCTGTGACCGTAACCTATGGCAACTTGTATTTCTTTTGAGTTTTTTTCACTACCGAACTATCGTTTGTTGTTTTTAAATTAATGTTTGTTTTGCCCTCCCCTACCCAGCCAGCAGTACTGCACCACCTCTAACCATGACCTATGGCAACGTGTCATTTTTTTCATTATAGAACTGTAGTATTTTATTAAATTAATGATTGCCTTGTTTCGCCCTTCCCTAGACTACTTTGCTACACAGCCTGATTGCTTTGCTTTGCTCTTTCTGGTCTGGATTACCTTTACACGCTGATTGCTTTACGGTTAGGGCTTACTGTATATGGAAAACCATTACCTCAAAAAGCTTGTTATGCACTTTCTGTGTAGTTGTGCATGTGATAAAAATGTTGTTTTGCCCATTCTAAAAGTTGCTGTGCACGTTCTGTCATCAGTTGCACCTGTGTCCCTGCTTGCACTGACTCTCCCTGGCACCCACTTTCAGTTCCACTTATTGTAACTTCTGCAGGTGGCAGCCTGCCTTTGCAACCATACTAGCAGTTCACGATGCCCACCCTCAGCGTGTCTGACTCATTTCCCCTGTGCAGAGTAGCGTTCACTAGGCAGAGCTGCTCCTTAGCTCACAGTCTCTCTCTCTCTGTACCAGTGCAACTGCCACTGCTGGACTACTGCGTGAGCTTTGTATGTGCTGGGCTTTTATACAGACAGTGAAAACAAATTTATTTTTTGATATATGAAGTAAATGACAATATGTACAGCTAGCCCTAACTCAGCAGAGCCACTCCTCTGCTCTCACACTCCCTCTCTCGTCCCTCGCTAGTTCCCTCTACAGAACCACATACTATAAAAGAAAAGATATGGTGACGATAAACAACTTGCCTTGTGTTTCCATCTTGGGGTTGAGATAACAGCATGGATCCCTTGAGCTTCACTCTCGAGGTCCATGAGCTGTTATCTCGACTCATCGATGAAAACACAGGCTTGTCGTGTATGGCCACCCATGTATTATTCCTTATGTTTTGCCCTCCCTTGGACTACCCTACTACATACACACAGCCTAATTGCATTGCCCTCACCTGGACTGCCCTACAATACTGTATACACACACACACTGCTTGCTACAATACTGTATACACACACACACACTGATTGCTACAATACTGTATACACACACACTGATTGCTACAATACTGTATACACGCACACTGATTGCTTTGCCCTCCCCTACCCCACACGGCTAGCAGCACTGCACCACCTAATAAACTGGCATGGCAACTTGTATTTTTTCTACTGTGTTTAGTTTTGTTTTTTTCTTTTTCCCTTACAGAAATGTTACCCAGCACCGTATACCAACAGGCTACTACCCCTGCCTGATGACCACGATACAGGTTGAGAGGCCTGGGCTCTGCTTCAGATGGTAAATGTGGTTCATTACCAATGAAAATGTCAATAGTGCAGTGCCACCACCCAGAGTAACTTATAAGTGGGTCTGATGTCAAGCTAGTACAATCTTCTGGGATGCTGTACCTACCCACTGCCCCAACCACTGGTCCCACACGTGGATTAGCATACAACAATTCAACTTGCATAAGATTGCACAATTATTGGTGATAGCTAATAATATGCTCATACTGGCTACACTTACCAACAGGCTCTGGATATTGCAGGTACTCCCAGCTTCCTGAAAGAAACAGTTAGTAGCAACAGTAATACACTTTACAGTTAGACACAGGAAATTAGCACTCTGTAATAATATGCTCATGGACAGTGCTAACATTAACAATAAACCTCATTTATTAGAGGAATAAACAATGGGGTAGAGGGATACAAATTAAAGGCTGGGTAATGGCATACATTTTTGGTTGGCAAAAACATTTAAGGCAGAAATTAACAGCCTGAATGGATAGTCCCAGTTATCTTCACTGGGTACCCAGACTGAACTGTTGCAGGCCTGGCACATTGCAGCTGGTTAGCTGGCATAGGTGCACATAAACCAATGACTTGAATTAACTTTTTAACCATACAAAGGTGACTGAACATTAAAGAACAAATAGCTTGACTCTGTGGCAAACTGGTGTTTGTAATCCCAGGCCTGACAGCCTGCAAAACACTTTAACAGCAACTTAAAACAACTGAACATTTGTTGCAGGGCTAGCCTTGAATTCACTCATGACTTTGCAGCTCTTCAGGATCTGAAGGGTAGTCGAGATGGGTGACTCCCTAGGGCAGTCTTGAACCTCTGAAGTCTCAGATTCAGGCTGTTGGACTTTGGCTTCTGGAACAAGGACCAGCACAAAGGATCAGGGCTGGCATGACTCACCCCCACGTCTAGGCATAACCCCTGAGGTTGCTGCAAACCAATGCTGACTGTTGCATTACTAGATGACTCCCTACGCTGGTTAAGATGCAGATGCAGCTTTAGCTCAGGTTACAGTCTCCGATACTTTGGATCAGCAAGCTGGATACAGTCTCTGCATAAACAGGCTTAACCAAATTCACTCTGGACACTCTGCATAGGTGGTACCTATTTCGCAGGTGTAGCTGTGAGCAAAAACAGTTCTCTGGCTGGTGGAACCACTTGTGCAGGCTGGGTTCCCAAATTCAACTCTGGCAGCATGATGCAGGATTCGCACTTTGGCTCTGGCTATACCAAGCAGTCTCTAAAGCAGTTCAGGCAAAACCCAGAAATTGGCTCAAACAGAAAAACTCCCTCTCTCACTCAAGAGCTTCAGCAACTGCTGCAGATATTGGAGTTCAGAGAGACCACATTGGGCTAGATTTACTGTGGAAGCCCAGATAGACCTCCAACCTTTCTTGCAGAGCACACAGTTTGAACCTCCTCACTCTCTGGAGGCTCCCTCAGAACTGCACTGTTCAACCGTCCCTCCTTAACTGAAGAAAAAAAAATACAGTAATCTGATTGGTAGATGAGGCTGTCAATCACAATTCTGGCATTCTGACTGGCCACTCAGAGGGTGCCAAACACACAGTCTTCCATTTCTCCCAGCAGCCATAACTAAGGACCCTTCAAGACCCTCTGAGTTCCGATTGGCTGAAAGTGAGGGGTCAAAATAACAAGATGGCGGCCACAGGGCAAACAGCTATCAGTCCAACTTTAAAGTTCATTTTTATAAACTAACAGTTCAGTTTTAAATTTAAACATTTACAGCATTCAATAGGGTTCCCTCTGCACTATTATCCACTGCAAGAGTGGAGTTGATAGGAGCATTCCCCAGCTGGTCGCGGTTTCAAAAGCACTCAGACCCAGCACAGGCTGTGTGCACTATACACAGGTACTGAGCTTCTTAAAGCTATAGCGCAATGACCCAGCTCGCACACTCGTGCAGCAACCATGGACACAGCAATACTTTACATGGACCCAAACTCAATGCTGGATATTTAATCTTGTCATTTGTCCTTTTACTCAGCCTGGACACTGCCACATGGGCTATCCCATGTAACCAAATGGCAAAAGACTCCTCAGAGGCTTACCGCAACTATATTTTCTCTAACTTGATTGCAGAGACAAAGTCTGATCTGCAACCTAACCCTATCCTCCTTGTTAGAGGCAGCATCTATTACCCTTTACATGCCAGGAGGAAGCTGCCATGGAGATGTGCTTTCACCCTAACCTGCCACTGTGCAAGGCTTTGGTTCCTAGCCATGATCATTATTCTGCTATCTGGGGCGTCCAAACTAAATCCAGGTCCACCTACCTGTTTCTTTTCCCCAAATGAGTTATCTGGCATGTCCAAGAAAGGATTATTAATTGCCCATATCAATATCAAGTCTTACCTGTCACCATGGAACTCGAGGCCTGGGTGAAACTCTACAATCCTGATGTACTCTGTCTCACAGAAACTTGGCTAAAACCGGAACACCTGATGAAGTATGCCCTTGCCTAACTACTCTCTGTTCCGGCGGGATAGATCCTCATCCAAGCGTGGAGGTGGAGTTGCCCTATTCTTCAAAAACCACCTCAACATCTCTATTGTCCCAGCATCTGCCTCTCCCGCAGTGTGCGAATTCATACAGGCAACTATTGTATTGGGGGAAAAGAAGCTTCATATTATCTGTGCCTATAATCCACCTGCTGGGGGAATAATAGGTCTTCAAGAACTCCTTGACATCACCTCCCAGACTGTAAATAATAATGAGGCTGTCATCCTAGGTGATCTTAACCTCAATTGGTTAGGGTCAGCCCAAATATCCTTGCAATCACTCACACTTAGTTTTAATTTTCACCAGTTGATCTCTGAAGCAACTAGAGCCACGTCATCCCATCAAACGGGTACACTCCTAGACTGGGTGATGGTTAACCATATGGAACATGTGTCAAAAGCAGGAATCCTTGCAGATGCACTAACAGACCACTCACCCACTTTTTGTATCCTATCTATGGTTGCGCCTCCATCTCCTCCATCAAGACTAATCACGTTTACAAATCTAGCTCATATTGACCAGGATGCATTTCTCTATGATGTCTCCAATATCGACTGGGCAGGTATCTATCAAACAAAGGATGTGGAGGTTGCTCTACAGATATTCATAAATGAATTTCTTACCATTCAATATAAACATGCCCCCAAGACTACTAGGAGGGTCAGAGGAAAACAGACGAGGTGGCTGCATAAAGCCCTCCTTGCTAATCTGAGCCAGAGGGACAAGCTTTGGATTCGCTACAAACAAACTGGCCTACAGTCAGATCTTATTGTCTATTGTGAACTAAGGAACAGATGTAAGAGACAAGTTAGAGTTGCTAAAAGCAAATACTGCAAGGACCTTCTACAAAGCTCAGCCTGCGACCCGAGGAAATTGTGGGCCCATGTCAAAACATTTCTCGGTACCTCGCAGTCAGTCACTCCTGATGAAATGATCATAAATGGGGCACATTGTAATGACCCTAGGACCATCTCAAACAGTTTTAACAATCTTTCTCTGATCTTTCATATTATACCTTGGCTTTACAACCTAGTGGATGCTTCTCCAATCTACCTACCACTACCATCAGATAACTATACTGCCCTATCGTATGATGCTCCTCCAGCGCCACCATTCTATTTCAAGGCTATATCAAGAGCGGAAGTTCTGAAATTACTGAGATCCATATCTGCCAATACCAGCTCTGGTTCTGACTCACTGGAACCTCATCTTCTTAAGCTGGCTGCTCCACTCATTGCCTCTCCGATTGCCAGAATCTACACTTTATCCCTTATCCATAGCACTGTGCCAGACCTATGGAAATCTGCAAGAGTAATGCCTGTCTTTAAAAAAGGTGACCCAAAGGACATGGCCAATTACAGACCTATAGCAATTCTCTCTGTCCTTAACAAGATCCTAGAGAAAATAGTTGCATCACAGACCATTGACTACCTTACACGCTACAATCTCCTTTCAGACACTCAGCATGGTTTCAGAAAAGGTCATAGCACCACCACGGCTCTTCTTCAACTAACTACTGATATTCTGTCCAACATGGACTCGGAAAACTCACAGGTGCCATCTTCATTGACCTCACTAAGGCTTTACGACCTTGTTGACCATCCCTACTTCTCTCCTCTCTATAAATTCCATTTCTCTACCCTGTTGTGAACTGGTTCTGTGCTACCTGTCAAACAGGTCGCAAGCTGTCAAATTTAACTCCTCCCTGTCCAACACATCTACTATCAACCTTGGGGTCCCCCAGGGCTCTATCCTTGGGCCCCTTCTGTTCTCAATTTTTATCAACAATGCAGCTGAGGTCCTGGAATCCTGCTCAGCTATTCTCTACGCTGATGACCTGATCATCTACACTAGGTCTTCTAGTATTGCCTGCATAAACACATCACTTACTTCAGACTTCAATAAGGTCTTAGACTGGCTACTAGACCGTAGCTTGTACTAAATGAAAAGAAAATGAAAGCCATGCTCCTAGGTTCTGCACGAAGATTAAGACCTGTTCTAGTTTGCTGAGGTTCTTCACCCAGGAGGATTTCCACTTGAAAATGTTACTTCCTTCAAGTACCTTGGGATCCTCCTGGACCAGTCCCTGGTTTTAATCTTCACATTCAGTCCGTGCAAAGCTGTAAACTCGAAACTAGGGTAACTTACAAAGCTGAGCTACATGCTACACCCTCGGCCAAATTAGCAATTGCCCGAGGTATTCTGCTCCCAACCCTTACCTACGGTGCCTCTATTCTTACCTCTGCCCATAAAACCTCCCTACTAAAATGGGACGTAACTTATAACAATATATGCCGATTTGCCTCTTCGTCACCTCGACTCAAACATCACTGCCTTCTTTATAAGGATCTGAATTGGCTCTCACCCTCTGCCAGTAGACAATACTACCTTGGATCACTAATGGACTCGATCATCCGGGAAAAAAACCCGTCCCAGCTGGCGGCGTTGCTGGTCCCTCAACCATCCTCCCATGGCCTGCGATCAGCTGACAAATCCTTGCTCTATGTTCCGAGATGTCGGACGACTAAAGACACAGGGGCCTTCCAATTCTCTGCTCCCAGGCTATGGAATGCTCTTCCACTCAACCTCCGGCTGTCTCAGTCTTACTTTGGATTTAAAAGTGAATATTGTCATTATCTATCCTTAGCTGATGCTTATACATGCTTTGACCCAACCTGAAGCTCCTGAGACTTACCAGTAATGTCACCCCTGCTCTAATCCAGCTCCAAGACTGTCTCCTCTTCCCCTTCCCATATTTTTCCTTCTCTTTGTAAATAACTTCTTGACTACTAGCTCTCTTCCTTCTTGAACCTTGTTGCTGACCATCCACTGTTGTTTTGCCAATTACCACCCCTGACCTTCCTTATGTCAGTCTTTCTTGTTATATTTGAACATTCTTCACATTTCTCTCTATATAACCTTACTATCTTATTAACCCTTTCACTCCACAGGTCGGGTCCATGGTTTCTGCACTTATTATATATCTTACAGCCATTATCTGTATAATGCTTGCCATTATTTTTTGTTGTTTCTACCCATTGTATTTTTGTAGCACTGCTGTACTGTTCCTCTATTTGTATTATTGTACCCATGTTGCTGTTGTTCAACTGTTCTCCTTTTGTTGTACTCTCCCAGGTCGTGCCTGAAAATAGTCATTTTATGGCTAGTGCACCTACCCGGTTAACAAAAACGAAATAAAATAAATAAAAAAATAGCCCAGGTTCAAAAGAAGGACACAGGGCTAGAGCATGGCAAAGGAGTTGCCCAGGGAGACAACATAAGGTAAACCCTACCACTTTTGTGTGTGGGGGGGGCAGGGGGTTGTTGCAGAAAAGCATTTCTTTTTAATTTGCGTTGCCCTCCTCTGGCCTACACAGCCAGCAGCACTATTGCACCACAACAGCACAGCACCCAATCAGTTTATTTTACTTTTTCTTATTCAGCCATGTTTTTTTTTACTACTGCACCAGCCACAGTTGTCCTTTTTGATTTCATTTCTTTTTTTTTATCTGGGCTCACCCACCCACCTGACCATCCAATCTGTCTCCCCCCCATTGGATTTTCATGACACTTTTTTTCACTCAGCTACTTGTTTCAATGTGCAAGACACTAACTGCACGTCTCCACTCACCACAAAACATCTTGTTTTGGGCTTGCCTGCCCACCCAATCATCCAGTCTGTCTGTCTCTCTCTCTCTCCCCCTCCCTCCTTCCTTCCCCATCCTGACTAATTACTGATCTGATCTGACACTCTGGTTTTATGCTCTCTCCCCTGCACTATGTGGTGCACTTACAAGGCTTTTATAGCCTCACTTCCTGGTGTCACATGACTCCTTTTCTGACATGCTTTCCTATTGCATGCTGGCAGCCACCTGTACTGATGCTCTACGTTGAGTGTGGTGTGCCAACAGTATCTGAAGAATGCGGGTGAGTGGGAACTGGTGGTGAGGAAAAAAATGTGGTCTACAGGTTTATAATGTAATGCTTACCTATGTATGCGGAACTGGACTTTTCTCACAAAGTCTGTATTTATCAGAGTCCGTGGGTAAGTGCTGGATCCGGGGGGGGGGGTTCTGATTTACGGTGGAACATTCCACTCAGCCCTAATACATATACACAGAGCTTCAGACTGACACACAGAGAGCCTTGAACAGAGACACATAGACCCCCCCTAGACTGACACACAACAGCAACACACACCAAACCCTGGACAGATACATGTGAACCCTTGGAGTGACTGACACACACATGGACCCTTGGACAGAGATTGATGGACCTTTACACTGAAACACATAAGCCTACTGAGTGACTCACAGAGGCCCTCGGAGAGGCACAAATAAACCATAGAGTCACACACACACACACACACACACACACACACACACACGGACACACACACATGGACCCCCAAACTGACATACACAGCTCCTCAGATAGACACACACAGACCGTTGGACATATATGGACCCGTGAAGTGACAAACACACAGAGCCTCCGAATGACATAGTGAGTCCCATACTGACATGATGAGCCTGCCTCCGCCAGACCAATATCAAGTTTCTCTCTCTGCCTATTTTGAATTGTAAAGTGGTTTGTGATATAGTATGTGCATAAAGTGCTGTATAAAACAGCTTTCATCCCCCTCCTTTCACCAGTCAGACAGCGGGTTTCTTGCATGAGCTTCTTCTGGATGGTAAGGCACCTAGACTGCAGTTTTTATGTAAGATGTGTTACACTGAATTAACTGTGTCTGGATTTTAAACGGGAGTTTGTAACACTCATTTTTATGTTGGCTCGTGCTAGTGCTCCAGCCAACATATTGCGGTAGTAGCAGATTTGGAGGTGTGGTCACTGTGGGTGAATGCAGGCCACGCATCAGTAGGTGCATCCCTCATTCCCCAATAAGGCAGCTGCAGGCGCTGACACCAACAACACGTAAACTGGCCACCAGATCAAAGAAAAGGTCTGCTACAATGAGAGCCAAGCTCATCATGCAGCAGTGTGCCTTTCCTGGTGAACCAGTTCAATAAACATGGTGGCACTGACTGCTGCCGCACACAGCGCCAACTACGGGGGGTGCCCAATCCCCCTGTCAGCATGCCCCGACCCACTTCATTTGCTGACAGGGGAACCCACTTCCCATCAGCATAATGCTCCCTCCCATTTCACGTGTGTGCCGAGGGAGTGCCCAATCCCACTCGGCATCATGCGCCCCCCCAACAGTCTTTCTTTGCTGATGGGGGGCCCCAATCGCCATTGGCTTTAGTCTCCCTTCCCAGTTTAATTTGCCAATGGGGGAGCCCACTTTCCATTGGTATAATGCCCCCCCATTTGTTATGTGCCGAGGACACCCCCCCAAAACACTCAGGTGGCATGCTGGGACCCTACCCCAGCATGCCAAATGCACCCGTAAAATTTAAAAAAAAGGTCCCACGATGTTTTCTTTTTGTTTTTAAACCTGTAAATCAGAAAATGGTTCCTCGCGGTCTGTCCTGCTCCCTCCCTCCCTCAACCTGCACCCACCCTCTGCGTTTCCACCTCCCCACACACACCCTCACCCCATACCTACCTCTGGAGTCTGGCGCGATGATCTTCAGTGGACCAAGAACATGTCTGCACTCTTCAAAGCCAACCGTGAACTGAAGAAATGCCGGTAAGCTGTATAATGGCATAAATAGGGTTTTTTCAACTTTGGTGCATATCTTGGCCATTTTGGGGAATTTTGGCACCAAATTTTCAACATGGGGTTATTGGGACCCCTCCTCATGAATTCAGTCACTGTCATGGCATTATTCGGTCCCAAAAGGTGATTTTGCGTTCCCTGCGTGGAATCACCTTTCAGGACTAATTAACAAAATAACAGTGCCACTGTTCATGAGTGGGGCTATCAAAAAACCTATGTTGAAAATTTGGTGACAAAAATTCAAAAAATCACTGTTTTATGAGAGTGTGTTGCACAGTCAGTTTCCACACACGCTCGTAACTTTGTGACTTTGTAATATTTTCACTCCAGATTTTCAACATTGCCATTTTCCCACACCTCCTTATGAACAGTATAGCTGTCATTTTACATATCCTGGCCGAAATGTGTTTTTGCGCGTCCGGTGCAGAATAACGCAGTCGCTGTGCAAAATCAGTTTTCGGGACAGTTTGACAAAATGACAGTGACACTGTTCATGAGCAGAGGTCCTAAAATGTCTTTGTTGAAAAGCTGGTGATGAAAGCCCATAAAATAACCGTGTTACAAGCATGTGTTGCGCAGTTTCCATGCACCCTTGTAACTTCACAAATTTGCAATATTTTCATGCCTGATTTTCAACACTGGCATTTTTCACAACTCCTTATGAACAGTACAGCTGTCATTTTTCACATCCTGCCTGAAATGTGTTTTCGCACCTGTGGTGTACAATGGTGTGGTCGCTGTGGGAGATCAACTTTTGGGACAGATTAAGAAAATCAGTGCCACTGTTCATGAGGGGAGGTCCCAAAATGCCTATGTTGAAAAAGTGGTTTAAAAAAAATAAATAAATAATTGGGTTATGGATGTGCATTGTGCGGTTTCTATGCATGTTCATGACTTCTCCAATTTTTCATATTTTTGCTCCACATTTTCAACGTTGCCATTTTTTTAAACCTCCTCATCAACAATACAGTTGTTATTTTTCACATCCTGTCCAAAATGTGTTTACGTACCTTTGACGCCAAATGGCACAGTCGCTGTGCAAAATCACCTTTCGACTAACAAACTGATACTGCTGCTCTTCATGAGGTGGGGTCACAAAAAGCCCATGTTGATCATTTGAAGTGAAAATACCAACACACGCCTATGGCATTAACGTTTCCAACTGTTACACCCCACCCTGTAGAGTCTGACAGGCATCAGCTGTAATTCTCCCGCCATTTCACCCCCACCCTGCAGCCACTGACAGGCATCAAGGTGCGCCTTGGAGTGTTCAGCCACAAAGTTTACCCCATTCTCCTATACTGCACCCACCTCAGCGTATTTCCTTATGGAATGGAGTAAGTATAACGCCCAAGGACCCCAAAGCACACCACAACACTTGTCAGTGTCTACAGGGTAGGGTGAGATAAAATGGCATGAGCGTTATAGCTGACAACCCAAAGGCACACATCAGCACCTGTCAGTCTCTTCAGGGTGGATGTGGGGTTGGCATCAGTTCAATACTTCACTGCCACTCCTATTATGCATCTCTAACTCCTGCACTACCAATGCCAATGCCAGAGAGACAACATTCGGCATTGACAAATGCTTGTTTGTACATTGGGTTTTTGCAGCGGATGTTATTGTGTATGCCTTGTGGAAATCCTCTCACAAAGAACCGCTGTACCTGTTTGAGTTTGAATGATCTGAGCCTCTCCTCTTCCTGATGATGCTCTTGTAGTGGCTCTGAAGGACTTAGCTTTGCATACATGGCTCCCCTGACAGCCACAGCCCTTGTGTCAGCAAGGTCAGCCAACAGTGCCGGTGGATAGGGGCCTTTGACAGCAACATTTGAGGAAAATTACATGAATTCGGGATTTGGGGAATGGGTTTGGGATTAGTTATAGACTTGTCAGTGGGTGTTAAAAATGTGATGGGTCTAGGATGGGCTCTAGACCCTTTGGCTACACACTGGGGTAGGTAGGAAGCTTATTTCAACTCTCATGCAGGCTGTGGAGTCATGGCCAAGCTTAGATGAGACAGGCAAAGGTTGAGGCAGGGAAGGAATAGATGCTTCAGCGAACAGACTTGAGTGACAGGCTGAAGTAGTGAGAACAGGAACAGATGCTCTGGGGCACAGGCAGATGGACAGAAAGGAGTTTTTTATTCACTGGTGAGAGGCGGAGGTTCTGACACATATTCAGAATGCAAAGACAGACTGCTGGACAAAACAAAACGGCAGTCCGTGAGTGTGGTGCTGGAGCAGGCAGACTTCCTCTTGGTTGGGTGGTCTACAAGTACCCTAAATATACCTACATTATACTGTACATTGAGGGAGCACTCCCAACCAATCACAGCGCTCTTGTCCTCTGCGCATGAGACACTCTTATTCTGTGAAGAGTGTCTCACACGCGGTATCACGTCAATACCGTGCATCAAATTCAGCGCGAGCATTTCAGCGTTGTGGTAAGCGCGTAATGAAAGACAGCGTATATGACAGTTTAGAAAATGGGCACGCTGCAAACATCGTAAATGCAGCATTCTGATTGGCTGAGAGACGGTGGCACCGGGGTTGTTATTTTTTAACAACGCCCGGCAAATAACAAGTTCCTCTTTCCACCACTCTTTACTGCCTCGTATCCTTGTGCCCACCGGAAACATCTCGGCAGTCACTTCTGTTTCACTTACTTAGCCAGACACTGAGACAAAGCCCCCCCCACGCAACTCATTCCTTCTCTGACCAGTCCCTACACCAGTTACACACGCAGTGTGATCAAAACCCCCAAAGCAGTTTTTTTTTTATCTTACAAACACGACCGTTGCTGCCAATCCTATCCTACAATCAGCACCCTGATCTCGGAAGAAACGCTACACGACAGCGCCACTCCATCTCCGGATTCACTGCAGGAAAATACCGCTTCAGTCCACACCACCATGATACAAAGCAAGCAACTGATGCTTACCCCAAAACAAATTATCAGCAAAAAACAAAATACCTCATTTTGTTTTATTTCCACACTGCATCAGCCGACTCGATTTATATATTCCCTGTCCAATCAAGTGTAACAGATCTTCACGTAATTCTCGCTCCACCGCTACCACACGTGACACGCTCATACTCTATAAAACAAAAACTTGTTTTTTCCCTACATAGACGGTACTGCAATGTGACAAGCTATGCGATCTCCGATTTTTCACAAAAATACCAACAATAAGAAAACACTGCACTGTGTAAGTAATAACACAAAAAACCTGCCTTCTCATAACCAGCAGCACCCTCTAGTGGCACTAACAAACTATTTTACACAACCATCCATTTCTATTCATTTTTTTAAATATCCCACCTTTTTTTATAAACATTATTTAAAAATAAAAAAAAACAATGTTACCCCATTTTCTAAGTGTAATAATACCCTCCAGGATGGGCGTTATGGGATATAACGGACCTTCCAGGGGCTATAAGGCCCTCCGCCTCCACCCTGTCGGGTATTATTACTTACTTAGCGCATACCGCAACAGTGCCTAAGCATAGATCTCTTTCAACCGTGGTGATTTTGTTTGCGCGGATTTGACATGGAACCTGGATTATGCTGGATTATGTATGTCACGGAGTTCTGAGTCGCATTCTTTCATCTATGCTGTGATAGCACTCCTCCAATTTGAAACAAAAAAGTGAAAAACAGAAACTGTCACAGTATCACAACATTTTTTACCCTAGTCCTGAAGCACCAGGGGAAAAAAACTAGTGACACACTCATGAGCCGCTTGTGTTAAGGTGAGAAACTAGCGTTCAGTGTCTTTTTCCTGTGAGGGGTTCAAAACGTTAACTGAAAATGTAAATATTTCATTCCATACTAGCTCTGCAAAGCACCACAACAGCACTGTACCAGTACCCTAATCTAAGTGATTACAAGTCTACACAAATGACAGCTGCAGTGTTTTCCACTGCCAGAGAGAGAAGTTTATAATACAGCAGGAGAATAAGCACACTGCTCAGAAAACAGATACTGACATCTGCACTATCAATAGCTTCCTGAGACATTCAGATGAGCATAAGGAAATCGAGAATATATAGGACTTTATTTTGCACTGTGTACAACTGAACTGTACCAGCTGAAATGGGGAGACCTACAACTGTCATGACAGAGATTGCACCGTGTTTCTGGAATACAGTGAACACTGGACCAGAACAAAGACTGGTGAAAACCCTTGAAACATCATTCCCGAGACACCACAGTTTGGAGAATGCTGCCAGGAATATGCTTAAATAACACAAAGCAATTTTAGGCAGTACGGACGATAATCACCCTTAAAACAGACTGTGTCGCTGAAACATATAAACGACCAGAGAGCAATTGAACATATTCAATTTGATACAGTGAGCACTTCTCTGGTATTTGCTGTGCTCTGAACTCCCGGCTGTTTTAATATTGGAACTTCTGAGGCTGACTGGAATGGCTTTTCTACCTGCAACTGTGGTGACATGCAGGACAGCAGGGTACCAAAGGAAAAATCATATACCCGAGCTGAGATTGTCGGCGGTGAAATTTTACAGTGCGCTAATTACTGACACTGATATGACTGTGCTTAAAACAACCGTGGCGATTTTGTTTGCGTGGATTTGACATGGAACCCTCACACGCAGCTACCCTGGAAATGTACACATTTGGGAACCTTTTTTTAATGTTAATATATTATTGAGCAATTGTGATCAATAATACTGTATAGCAGGTTGAATTAGCATCTGTTATATTTAGCGAGCGTCAACGTTCTATACATATTCGCGTCCAACAGAATTTGCGCAGACAGCGTACTCTTCAATATAGCATTACTGATAATCAGCTGTCCATTATTTTTCACTATCTGTTTATTTTAACTGATTATCAGCAATGGCGGATATAGTGAAAATAAACAGATAGTGAAAATAACCTTCTTTACAGTATATTCATGCCACTGCTGAGACCACTCTTATGGTTGTTAGAGTTGTCTCTCTTACATCGTTAGGGTATCAGAATCACTCACCTTTAGTTTGCAGTTCCCATACCTTAAGAATGTGCGTGAGACCACTCTTACAATCGTAAGGGTAGTCTCAGTCGCAGTAATAACAAAACCCTGATCTATTTTCCTCCCCAGCAAAGATAATAATAGGACAATTTTGTTGTTGCTGGCAGACTTTCTGTTTTGGCTGAGTGCCCTAAAAAATTTTTTATCGACATTTACATATCCATTTCTCCCCATTTCCCTACACCTGCCCTCGTGCCCTTCCCGGCGAAGATAAGAGGCCAATTTTTTTGGATTTGGCAAGCGTTCTGTGTTGGCTGAACAGGGGACTGTTTCCTGTCCTCGAGGAGAAGCATGCCACAGGAAAACCAAAGGGGGAGTTGCAGAAGAATTTATGTAGGGACTCCAGATGTTCAGGAACGTGTGTGATGGGAATATGGGAATGGGAAATGGGTTGTCAACCATGTGTAACCGGATCGCTCTGCCTTGCACTGTTGGGGACCAAGCATGGTTAAGGCACCGGGGCTCGTTAAATTCCTCAAGCGGAAGATTTGGTTTAGAAGGGGAAAGAAGGGGAAAGTGCAGTGCCTCCACTCAGAGAAGGAAACAGCAGGCCTGGTCACAGGTAGAATACTGCCCCCTGGGATGCAGTACCAACCCACCTCCCCAATAGCTGTCGGACACCACCCAGGAACCAGCCTGTGCCAGTACTTTAATTGCAGTTTCAAACATTTTTGTACCAATTGGGGTAAATGGTTAATATGTTAGCACACTTAATTGTAGAAACTAACAACAGGACTTTATTAGTCAGCAACATAGGGTCTGAGAAGAGAATAGGTGTTATGTAAAACTGATTTAGCAATGATTTTAGGCAACAACAAAAAGATTGTTACTATAAATATTTTTGTGTTCACCCCAAGCTAAGCATTGTCAGAAGTCCAGGCCTCTCTGCACATATAGTGTATTAGACCTCCCTCCCAACACCCTCAAACACAAGATTTCCAGCAAGGCCTACTGTACTGTATGGCCCCCCCACTACCCTCAGTAGCAGAGCCCAAGTTTTTTTCCCTCCCATAATCCTTTTTTTCCCCACAGGTCAGTATGGGTAACTCTCAGTCCTGTCCCCAAGTGGCAACCAACTTAACCTCCTCTGACCAGACCCTACAACCTCCACGACCCCTCCCCCCTTGTGGTGGGTCCAAGAGAGGGAGGGCCATCCTCCCCACACACCCACCCAGGATACAAATCCAATACTGAATCTGGTGGGTAAGACAGTGGAGGGGGATGGAGGGCTGGTGTGTGGGACTTCATTAAGCCCACTCCAACCACTTTATCGGTGTTCTCCTCATTTCCTAGTCTCTCCCACCTCCCTGGATTTTAGGCACAGCCACTGGTGGCCTCAGCCGCAGCAGCACATACTGAGTTGATGCCCAAGTTCCCCAGATCACCGCTGGGGGGGGCCATTGCTGCATCAGAGCCCGGCCATCCCCCTCACTGGCTGACTCTCACTAATTGTATTTCCTGCCCCTCTTCCAAAGCTAACTGTATTTCCTGCCCCTCTGTCAGAGCTATCAGTATTCCACCTCCTCTTTCAGGGCTAACTGTATTTCCAGACCCTCTTTCAGGGTTAACTATATTTCCATCCCCTCTTTTAGAGCTAACAGTATTCCTGCCCCTCTTTCAGAGCTAACTGTATTTCTTGCCCCTCTTCCAAAGCTAACTGTATTTCCTGCCCCTCTTTCAGAGCTAACAGTATTCCAACTCCTCTTTCAGGGCTAACTGTATTTCCAGCCCCTCTTTCAGGGTTAACTATATTTCCATCCCCCTCTTTAGAGCTAACAGTATTCCTGCCCCTCTTTCAGAGCTAATTGTATTTCCAGACCCTCTTTCAGAGCTAACTGTGTTTTCAGCCACTCTTTCAGTGCTAACTGTATTTCCAGACCCTTTTTCAGAGCTAACTGAATTGCAGCCACTCTTTCAGAGCTAACTGTATTTCTAGCGCCTCCTTCAGCTCGAACAGTATTCCAGAATCCAGACCCTTTTATGGAGCTAACTGTACTTCCATCCCCCCTTTCAGTAGTACATTTCTTGATAGCTCTTGGTGATTGTAATGAAGAATAGGGAATGCTGTTATCTCTGAACGAGCACCTTTCTCCATGATTTTAGCAAAGTACAGGGAGCTCCTTTACCAGAATAGGAGCTCCTCTGTGGTAAAAAATCATTTTTCCTGCAGCCCCCAAAGGAAGGGAAGGGATCGTAATTTGCCCCTGCGGGGCTGGCAGCACCATCCCTTTCCACTTCCTACTAGCCTGCTCCAGCCCTGTGCTCCAATGTTTTATGACGTCTGTATAAAGAGAGTGAGGGGGGCATGCTCCAGTCACTTCTAGGCACCATCATTTCTAAAGTAGATTTACCAATTTTAAACTGGGTTTTGGGAAAGACGGATGTCAGGGTTTAACTAATAAGGCTCCTGTTAGTTGATCCCTGGCACTAATCTTTACCAAAACCTGGTAGAAGTGAAAGGAGCACACCCCCGCACTCTCCCTAGACAGACATCATAAAACATCAGAGCGTGAGGGAAGAGGGGGCTAGTAGGAGATGGAAAAGGATAGTGCTTCCCAGCCCCTTGGTGGCAAATTACGATCCCTTCTCTTCCTTTTGAGGCTGAAGGAAAAAATTATTTTAAACCACAGAGGAGCACCTATTCTGGAAAGGGAGTTCCTTGTACATTGTTAAAAGCACTGAGAAAGGTGCTCTTTCAGAGCTAACTGTAATTCTAGCCCTTCTTTAAAAGCAACAGTATTCCAGCAGCTAGTATTCCCTGTACATTGTTAAAAGCACAATAAAAGGTGCTCCTTCAGAGCTAGCTGTAATTCTAGCCCCTCTTCCAGAGCTAACAGTATTCCAGCACATCTTTCAGAGTGAACAGTATCCCAGACCCTCTTTCAGAGGTATTCAGATCCTCTTTCAACGCTAACACTATTCCTGTCCCCCTTTCAGAGCTAACTGTATTTCCAGCCCCTTGTGACAGGGTTGAATAGGACCCTGTCCCAGTTGTTATGGAGAGTTTGAATGCAGGGATCTGTTCTGTTCTTTCCTTTCCTGTCTCTTGTCTGTCTGGTTGTGCAACCAAATTTTCCCTTGAGACCTAGGACTTGATCACCCCGACAGTCTCGCAGTTCTTTGCCTCTCACTGTCTCTCAGGCTTCCCTTGCTGTTTCTGTCTTTTCCTCCCTTGCATAGCTGCTGGTATACAAATATATGCAAATCATTATGTGGAAATGTAACTGATATTGGGATCCTTTTGTTTAGAAATTATATAGTGTTACTCTTTATTTAGTTGTTTAACCAGGAGTAGCACACTAAGCTGAAAGCTTTTTTACAGGAGTGACCTGGGAGCACAGGGAAGTTAAGTGACTTGCTCAGGGTCACATAGTATGCAAGTGGAAGCTGTGGGATTCAAACCCAGGTCTGGTCTGCTGGATGTTACCAGATTTGCAGCTCAGAGCCTTAAACCACTGTGCTATACTGACTCTTGAAATGTATATAATTATAGTATAAGATGATTGCAAAAAGCTATTGGAAACTCAAGGGGTTAACCTTAAATGCAATTTCTAAGCCTTTTGCAGAAGCTGTGGAAAAGGGGCCTCAGTTCTGGGACATTGTGTTCCTGCATGAAATATACAAGAACATTTTAGAAGAAAACAGGATGCTTGTTAAGAAGGAGGGTTACAAAGACTTATAAGACACAGAGATTGAAGGAAAACTCAGATGATCTTCTTTGTTTGTTCTGCCTTTGTTAATAGTTATTCTGAACAATTTTATTTTTTTATTTTATTGTCATTCACAATAAAACCCTTGTTGTGAGTTTTACAACTGCTCCTAGATTCAATGCAAAGAAGTGCAAAGTAATGCACCTGAGAAACAAAAACCCAGGAGAAGAGTACACAATAGCAGGGGAGGTACTAACAACAACAAAAATGGAAAGGGACCTGGGGGTAGTCATATCAGATGACCTAAAGGTGGGTAAGCAATGTGAGAAGTCAGCAAGGAGAGCCAGGGGGATGCTGGGATGCATAGGAAGGGGCATCACAAGTAGAAAAAGGGAAGTGGTTGTCCCTCTGTACAGACAGTTGGTGAGACCCCCATCTAGAGTACTGTGTGCAGTTTTGGAGACCTCATCTACGCAAGGACATAGACAGGATGGAAGCAGTCCAGAGAAGGGCAACTAAAATGGTGCAGGGTCTGCATCAGAAACCAAATGAAGAGAGACTGAGAGAGCTTAATATGTATACCCTTGATGAAAAGAGGGACAGAGGGACATGATAGAAACTTTCAAGTACCTCAAGGGAATAAACAAAGTCCAGGAGGGTAGCATCTTTCAGAAAAAGAGATGTGTAAGAACAAGGGGGCACAATTTAAAGATAGAGGGGGGATGGCTCAGGGGTAATGTGAGGACATTTTTTTTCACAGAGAGAGTGGTGGATGCATGGAACCGCCTTCCTGAGAAGGTTGTTGGGTCTAAAACAGTGGGGGAATTCAAACAATGCATGGGACAGACATAAGGCAATTGTAGTGGGGGGTGGCAGGAAGCAGGCTGTTGGTTAACTAGAATCTGTAGCTTATCCAGTAGGTAGGGAAATGGGCAGACTGGGTGGGCCAAGTGGTCCTTATCTGCCATCAAAGTCTATGTTTCTATGTTTCTCCTGGTGTTCCTATGCTTCCTGACCTGTGCCTCGACAACACCCCTGTTTTAGAACTAACTGTATTTCCAGCCCCTCTTTCAGGGCTAAATGTATTTCCAGCATCTGCTTTACCTGTCAGAGCTCCTGACACAGGCGACCGCTGCTCGCTCCCTCCGCTCCTCTTTGAGGGGCCTCCTGGACGTTCCCAGGGTTTGGCTCAGGAGATTGTGCATTTAGCGTCTCTGGGCCAACCCTTTGGAACTCGCTACCTCCTTCAGTCCGAGAGACTTCCTCAACTTGAGGTGTTCAAGCGGAGGCTGAAGGCCCACCTCTTTGTCCTGACTTTTGCAGATTCCTGATTCCATCTTGATCTAGTCCTCCTATGTGACAGTCCAAAGCCCTTTTATCATTTTAATTGCTGTTTTTAGTATTTTATGAATTCCCATTGTTATATTTATTCATGTTTGTTTTATTCCTGTGCTCTTGTTATAATATCTGTTGGGTACCCTTCAAATAAAATTGCCTTGCCCTGCCTTCATAGCTACCAGTATTCCAGCCCTCTATCAGAGCTAATTGTATTTCGAGCCTCTCTCTTTAAGGGCTAACTATATTTCTAGCTCTCATACAGAGCCAGCTAAAGTGCATCTCCACTTGCTGGTCACAATAAATAGTTTTGAACCCATAGTGAGTACAAGTTGGTTCCTGTTCTCTAGTGCAGTTTAAATTACTTTCTCTGTCATTCAGAGCTAACTGTTCTAGCCCCTCTTTCAGAGCTAAAAGTATTCCAGTCCCTCTTTCAGAGCTAACAGTATTCCAGTCCCTCTTTCAGATATAATTGTATTCCAGTCCCTCTTTCAGAGATAGCTGTATTCCCAGTCTCTTCTTCAGAGCTAACTATATTTCCAGCCCCTCTTTCAGCACTAACTGTATTTCCAGCCCCTCTTTCAGAGCTAACAGGATTCCAGTCCCTCTTTCAGAGCTAACTGTATTTCAGTCTCTCTCTTTCAGAACAAACAATATTCCTGTCTAACTGTATCTTTAGCCCATTCTTCAGAGCTAACTGTATTTCTAGCCCCTCTTTCAGAGTTAACAGTATTTCCAGCCTCTCTTTAAGGGCTAACTGTATTTCCAGACCCTAATCCAGAGCTAACTATATTTCTAGTCCCTCTTTCAGCACTAACAGTATTTCCAGTCCCTTTTTCAGAACTAACAGTATTCCAGTCTCTCTTTCAGAGCTAACAGTATTCCAGTCCCTCTTTCAAAGTTATTGTATTTCCAGACCTCTTCAGCACTAACTGTATTTCCAGCCTCTCTTCAGAGCTAATGGTATTCCAGTCCCCTTTCAGAGCTAACTGTATTTTCAGTCCCTCTTCAGAGCTAACTGTATTTCTAGCCCTCTTTCAGCTAACAGTATTTCCAGCCCCTCTTTAAAGGCTAACTGTATTTCAAGCCCCTGCTTTCAGAGCTAACTGTATTTCCAGCCCCTCTCTCAGCACTAACTGCATTTCTAGCCCCTCTTTCAGCACTAACAGTATTCCAGTCTCTCTTTCAGAACAAACAGTATTCCAGTCCCTCTTTCAGAGCTAACTACTTAGTCCTTCTTCCTTAGGCCATCAGGACCAACCCTCTCCTATCTCATCTGACCTTCCATCCCCACTCTGTCTACCCCCCCCTTCCCACCCCACTTGCCAGGACATGCCTACAGTACTTATCAAAGGACTCTTCCATCTCAATCTTCTTCACACTCTGATGCTAGAGGAACTGCCACTCCTGCTCATTATGACTCCTTCAATGAATTTTACTGTATAAACTTTAACTCATTACCTTACGTCCATATATCTGTATCCATGCAATTGTATTTAAATAGCACTACCTCCTGTTGAACCTATTGCTATGTTCTGGTGCAAGTATCTTGTCACATGTCATAGTTAAATGTTATTATGTAGTTATTATTACTATGTAATTGTTATGTACGTTCACTCAACCTGTGATGCGTTAACCCTGTTGGCAATTGCTTTGCCCAAGGTCCATCTTGTAAATGAGCTTGTCTCAATGATGTTCCACCTGGCAAAATAAAGATTTTGGTTGATTGATTGATTGATAACTGTATTTCCAGCCCTTCTTTTAGCACTAACTGTATTTCCAGCCCCTCTTTCAGCTAACAGTATTTCCAGCCCCTCTTTAAAGACTAACTGAATATCAAGCCCCTCTTTCAGTGCTAACTATATTTCCAGCCCCTCTTTCAGTGCTAACTGTATTTCCAGACCCTCTTTCAGTTAACAGTATTTCCAGCCCCTCTTTAAAGGCTAACTGTATTTCAAGCTACTCCTTCAGAGCTAACTGTATTTCCAGACCCTCTTTCTGTACTAACATATTTCCAGCCCATCTTTCAGCATTAACAATATTCCAGTCTCTCTTTCAGAGCTAACAGTATTCCAGTCCCTCTTTCAGAGCTAACTGTATTTCCAGCCCCTTCTTCAGAGCTAACTGTATTTCCAGCCCCTGTTTCAGCTAACTGTATTTCAAGCCCCTTCTTCAGAGCTAACTGTATTTCCAGCCCCTGTTTCAGCTAACTGTATTTCCAGCCCCTCTTTCAGAGCTAACAATATTCCAGTCTCTCTTTCAGAACTAACAATATTCCAGTTCCTCTTTCAGAGCTACTGTAACTGTATTTCCAGCCCCTCTTTCAGCTAACAGTATTTCCAGCCCTCTTTAAAGGCTAACTTGAATTTCAAGCCCCTCTTTCAGTGCTAACTATATTTCCAGCCCTCTTCAGTGCTAACTGTATTTCCAGACCTCTTTCAGAGCTAACAGTATTCCAGTCCCTCTTCAGAGCTAACTGTATTTCCAGCCCTTCTTCAGAGCTAACTGTATTTCCAGCCCTGTTTCAGCTAACTGTAATTCCAGCCCTCTTTCAGAGCTAACGGTATTCCAGCTCTCTTTCAGAACTAACAATATTCCAGTTCCTCTTTCAGAGCTACTGTAACTGTATTTCCAGCCCCTCTCTTCAGCTAACAGTATTTCCAGCCCCTCTTTAAAGGCTAACTGAATTTCAAGCCCCTCTTTCAGTGCTAACTATATTTCCAGCCCCTCTTTCAGTGCTAACTGTATTTCCAACCCCTATCTCAGCACTAACTGTATCTCCAGCCCCTATTTCAGAGTTAACAGTATTCCAAACCCTTCTTTAAGGGTTAACTGTAATTCCAGTCCCTCCTTCAGAGCTAACTGTATTTCCAGCCCCTCTTTCAGAACTAACTGTATTTCCAGCCCCTCTTTCAGTACTAATTGTATTTCCAGCCCCTCTTTCAGAAATAACATTATTCTAGTCCCTCTTTCAGAGCTAACTGTATTTCCAGCCCCTCTCTCAGCACTAACTGCATTTCTACCCCTCTTTCAGCACTAACAGTATTCCAGTCTCTCTTTCAGAACAAACAGTATTCCAGTCCCTCTTTCAGAGCTAACTACTTAGTCCTTCTTCCTTAGGCCATCAGGACCAACCCTCTCTATCTCATCTGACCTTCCATCCCCACTCTGTCTACCCCTCCCTTCCCACCCCCTTGCTAGGACACTGCCTACAGTACTTATCAAGGACTCTTCCACCTCAATCTTATTCACACTCTGACGCTAGAGAAACTGCCACTCCTGCTCATTATGACTCCTCCAATGATGTTTACTGTATAAACTTTAACTCATTACCTTACATCCATATATCTGTACCCATGCAATTGTATTTAAATTGCAGTACCTCCTGTTGAACCTATTGCTATGTTCTGGTGCAAGTATCTTGTCACATGTCATAGTTATATGTTATTATGCAGTTATTATTACTATGTAATTGTTATGTACGTTCACTCAACCTGTGATGTGTTAACCCTGTTAATTATTTGTTTGCCCACGTCCATCTTGTAAATGAGCTTGTCTCAATGATGTTCCGCCTGGCAAAATAAAGATTTTGGTTGATTGATTGATTGATAACTGTATTTCCAGCCCTTCTTTTAGGACTAACTGTATTTTCAGCCCCTCTTTCAGAGCTAACAGTATTCCAGTCCCTCTTTCAGAGCTAACTGTATTTCAAGCTACTCTTTCAGAGCTAACTGTATTTCCAGCCCCTCTTTCTGTACTAACTGTATTTCCAGCCCATCTTTCAGCACTAACAGTATTCCAATTTCTCTTTCAGAACTAATAGTATTCTAGTGCCTTTTCAGAGTAAACTGTATTTCCAGCCCTTCTTCAGAGCTAATTGTATTTCCAGCCCCTGTTTCAGCACTAACTGTATTTCCAGCACCTCTTTCAGAGTTAACAGTATTCCAGTCTCTCTTTCAGAATTAGCAATATTCCAGTCCTCTTTCAGGGCTACTGTAACTGTATTTCCAGCCCTCTTCAGTTAACAGTATTTCCAGCCCTCTTTAAAGGCTAACTGTATTTCAGCTACTCCTTCAGAGCTAACTGTATTTCCAGACCCTCTTTCTGTACTAACGTATTTCCAGCCCATCTATCAGCATTAACAGTATTCCAGTCTCTCTTTCAGAACTAACAGTATTCCAGTCCCTCTTTCAGAACTAACAGTATTCCAGTCTCTCTTTCAGCATTAACTGCATTTCCTGCCCCACTTTCAAAGCTAACAGTATTCTAGTCCCTCTTCAGAGTTAACTGTATTTCCTGCACCTATTTCAGAGTTAACAGTATTTCCATCCCTTCTTTAAGGGCTAACTGTATTTCCAGTCCCTCTTCAGCACTAACAGTATTCCAGTCTCTCTTTCAGAACGAACAGTATTCCAGCCCTCTTTCAAAGCTAACAGTATTTCCAGCCCTTCTTTCAGCACTAACTGTATTTCCAGCCCCTCTTTAAAGGCTAACTGAATTTCAAGCCCCTCTTTAAGTGCTAACTATATTTCCAGCCCCTCTTTCAGAGCTAACAGTATTCCAGTCCGTCTTTCAGAGCTAACTGTATTTCCAGCCCCTACTTCAGAGCTAACTGTATTTCCAGCCCCTGTTTCAGCTAACTGTATTTCCAGCCCTCTTTCAGAGCTAACGGTATTCCAGTCTCTTTCAGAACTAACAATATTCCAGTTCCTCTTTCAGAGCTACTGTAACTGTATTTCCAGCCCTCTTTCAGCTAACAGTATTTCCAACCCCTCTTTAAAAGCTAACTGAATTTCAAGCCCCTCTTTCAGCGCTAACTGTATTTCCAACCCCTATCTCAGCACTAACTGTATCTCAGCCCTATTTCAGAGTTAACAGTATTCCCATCCCTTCTTTAAGGGTTAACTGTAATTCCAGTCCCTCCTTCAGAGCGAACTGTATTTCCAGCCCTCTTTCAGTACTAACTGTATTTCCAGCCCCTCTTTCAGAAATAACATTATTCCAGTCCCTCTTTCAGAGCTAACTGTATTCCAGCCCCTTCTTCAGAGCTAACTGTATTTCCAGCCCCTCTTTCAGCACTAACTGTATTTCCAGCCCCTATTTCAGAGTTAACAGTAGTTCCTTCCCTCTTTAAGGGCTAATGGTATTTCCAGTCCCTCCTTCAGAGCTAACTGTATTTCCAGCCCCTGTTTCAGCACTAACTGTATTTCAGCTCATCTTTCAGAGCTAGAGTATTCCAGTCTCTCTTTCAGAACTAACAATATTCCAGTTCCTCTTTCAGAGCTACTGTAACTGTATTTCAGCTCCTCTTTCAGCTAACAGTATTTCTAGCCCCTCTTTAACGGCTAACTGAATTTCAATCCCTCTTTCAGTGCTAACTGTATTTCCAGTCCTCTTTCAGTACTAACTGTATTTCCAGCCCTTCTTCAGTGCTAACAGTATTTCAGTCTCTCTGTCAGAACTAACAGTATTCCAGTCCCTTTCAGAGCAAACTGTATTTCAGCCCTTCTTTCAGCACTAACTGTATTTCCAGCCCCACTTTCAGAGCTAACATTATTCCAGGCCCTCTACAGAGCTAACTGTATTTCCAGCCCCGTCTTCAGATCTAACTGTATTTCTAGCCTCTCTGTCAGCACTTACTCTATTTCCAGCCCCTCTTTCAGAGCTAACAGTATTTGCATCCCCTCATTTAGGGCTAACTGTATTTCTAGCCCCTCCTTCAGAGCTAACTGTATTTCCAGACCATCTTTCTGTACTAACGTATTTCCAGCCCATCTTTCAGCATTAACAGTATTCCAGTCTCTCTTTCAGAACTAACAGTATTCCAGTCCCTCTTTCAGAACTAACAGTATTCCAGTCCCTCTTTCAGCACTAACTGCATTTCCAGCCCACTTTCAAAGCTAACAGTATTCTAGTCCCTCTTCAGAGTTAACTGTATTTCCTGCCCCTATTTCAGAGTTAACAGTATTTCCGTCCCTTCTTTAAGGGCTAACTGTATTTCCAGTCCCTCCTTCAGAGCTAACTGTATTTCCAGACCCTCTTTCAGCACTAACAGTATTCCAGTCTCTCTTTCAGAACGAACAGTATTCCAGCCCTCTTTCAAAGCTAATAGTATTTCCAGCCCTTCTTTCAGCACTAACTGTATTTCCAGCCCCTCTTTCAGAGCTAACAGTATTCCAGTCCCTCTTTCAGAGCTAACTGTATTTCCAGCCCCTCTTTCAGAGCTAACAGTATTCCAATTTCTCTTTCAGAACTAATAGTATTCTAGTCCCTTTTTCAGAGCAAACTGTATTTCCAGCCCCTTCTTCAGAGTTAATTGTATTTCCAGCCCCTGTTTCAGCACTAACTGTATTTCCAGCACCTCTTTCAGAGTTAACAGTATTCCAGACTCTCTTTCAGAATTAGCAATATTCCAGTCCTTCTTTCAGGGCTACTGTAACTGTATTTCCAGCCCTCTTTCAGTTAACAGTATTTCCAGCCCCTCTTTAAAGGATAACTGTATTTCAGCTACTCCTTCAGAGCTAACTGTATTTCCAGACCTCTTTCTGTACTAACGATTTCAGCCCATCTTTCAGCATTAACAGTATTCCAGTCTCTTTCAGAACTAACAGTATTCCAGTCCCTCTTTCAGAACTAACAGTATTCCAGTCCCTCTTCAGCACTAACTGCATTTCCAGCCCACTTTCAAAGTTAACAGTATTCTAGTCCTCTTCAGAGTTAACTGTATTTCTGCCCCTATTTCAGAGTTAACAGTATTTCCGTCCCTTCTTTAAGGGCTAACTGTATTTCAGTCCCTCCTTCAGAGCTAACTGTATTTCCAGACCCTCTTTCAGCACTAACAGTATTCCAGTCTCTTCAGAACGAACAGTATTCAGCCCTCTTTCAAAGCTAATAGTATTTCCAGCCCTTCTTTCAGCACTAACTGTATTTCCAGCCCCTCTTTCAGAGCTAACAGTATTCAGTCCCTCTTTCAGAGCTAACTGTATTTCCAGCCCCTCTTTCAGAGCTAACAGTATTACAATTTCCTTCAGAACTAATAGTATTCTAGTCCTTTTCAGAGCAAACCAGTATTCCAGCCTCTTCAGAGCTAATTGTATTTCCAGCCCTGTTTCAGCACTGACTGTATTTCCAGCACCTCTTTCAGAGTTAACAGTATTCCAGTCTCTCTTTCAGAATTAGCAATATTCCAGTCCCTCTTTCAGGGCTACTGTAACTGTATTTCCAGCCCCTCTTTCAGTTAACAGTATTTCCAGCCCCTCTTTAAAGGCTAACTGTATTTCAAGCTACTCCTTCAGAGCTAACTGTATTTCCAGACCCTCTTTCTATACTAACATATTTCCAGCCCATCTTTCAGCATTAACAGTATTCCAGTCTCTCTTTCAGAACTAACAGTATTCCAGTCCCTCTTTCAGAACTAACAGTATTCCAGTCCCTCTTTCAGCACTAACTGCATTTCCAGCCCCACTTTCAAAGCTAACAGTATTCTAGTCCCTCTTCAGAGTTAACTGTATTTCCTGCCCCTATTTCAGAGTTAACAGTATTTCCATCCCTTCTTTAAGGGCTAACTGTATTTCAGTCCCTCTTTCAGCACTAACAGTATTCCAGCTCTCTTTCCAGAACGAACAGTATTCCAGCCCTCTTTCAAAGCTAACAGTATTTCCAGCCCTTCTTTCAGCACTAACTGTATTTCCAGCCCTCTTTCAGAGCTAACAGTATTCCAGTCCCTCTTTCAGAGCTAACTGTATTTCCAGCCACTCTTCAGAGCTAACTGTATTTCCAGCCCCTGTTTCAGCACTAACTGTATCTCCAGCCCCTATTTCGAGTTAACAGTATTCCCAACCCTTCTTAAGGGTTAACAGACTTCAGTCCTCCTTCAGAGCGAACTGTATTTCCAGCCCCTTTCAGTACTAACTGTATTTCCAGCCCTCTTTCAGAAATAACATTATTCCAGTCCCTCTTTCAGAGCTAACTGTATTTCCAGCCCTTCTTCAGAGCTAACTGTATTTCCAGCCCCTCTTTCAGCACTAACTGTATTTCCAGCCCCTATTTCAGAGTTAACAGTAGTTCCTTCCCCTCTTTTATGGCTAATGGTATTTCCAGTCCCTCCTTCAGAGCTAACTGTATTTCCAGCCCCTGTTTCAGCACTAACTGTATTTCTGGCTCATCTTTCAGAGCTAAGAGTATTCCAGTCTCTCTTTCAGAACTAACAATATTCCAGTTCCTCTTTCAGAGCTACTGTAACTGTATTTCCAGCCCTCTTTCAGCTAACAGTATTTCTAGCCTCTCTTAACGGCTAACTGAATTTCAATCCCTCTTTCAGTGCTAACTGTATTTCCAGCCCTCTTTCAGTACTAACTGTATTTCCAGCCCTTCTTCTAGTGCTAACAGTATTTCAGTCGTCTCTGTCAGAACTAACAGTATTCCAGTCCTTTCAGAGCAAACTGTATTTCCAGCCCTTCTTTCAGCACTAACTGTATTTCCAGCCCACTTTCAGAGCTAACATTATTCCAGGCCCTCTAGAGCTAACTGTATTTCCAGCCCCATCTTCAGAGCTAACTGTATTTCTAGCCTCTGTCAGCACTTACTCTATTTCCAGCCCCTCTTTCAGAGCTAACAGTATTTGCATCCCTCATTTAGAGCTAACTGTATTTCTAGCCCCTCCTTCAGAGCTAACTGTATTTCAGACCATCTTTCTGTACTAACGTATTTCCAGCCCATCTTTCAGCATTAACAGTATTCCAGTTTCTCTTTCAGAACTAACAGTATTCCAGTCCCTCTTTCAGAACTAACAGTATTCCAGTCCCTCTTTCAGCACTAACTGCATTTCCAGCCCACTTTCAAAGCTAACAGTATTCTAGTCCTCTTCAGAGTTAACTGTATTTCCTGCCCCTATTTCAGAGTTAACAGTATTTCCGTCCCTTCTTTAGGGCTAACTATTTAGTCCTCCTTAGACTTCAGACCTCTTTCAGCACTAATAGTATTCCAGTCTCTTTCAGACAGAACAGTATTCCAGCCCTCTTTCAAAGCTAACAATATTTCCAGCCCTTCTTTCAGCACTAACTGTATTTCCAGCCCCTCTTTCAGAGCTAACAGTATTCCAGTCCCTCTTTCAGAGCTAACTGTATTTCCAGCCCCTTCTTCAGAGCTAACTGTATTTCCAGCCACTGTTTCCAGCTAACTGTATTTCCAGCCCCTCTTTCAGAGCTAACGGTATTCCAGTCTCCTTTCAGAACTAACAATATTCTAGTTCCTCTTCAGAGCTACTGTAACTGTATTTCCAGCACCTCTTCAGCTAATAGTATTTCCAGCCCTCTTTAAAGGCTAACTGAATTCTCAAGCCCTCTCAGTGCTAACTATATTTCCAGCCCCTCTTTCAGTGCTAACTGTATATCCAGCCCCTCTTTCAGAGCTAACAGTATTCCAGTCCCTCTTTCAGAGCTAACTGTATTTCAGCCCCTTCTTCAGAGCTAACTGTATTTCCAGCCCTGTTTCAGCTAACTGTATTTCCAGCCCTCTTTCAGAGCTAACGGTATTCAGTCTCTTTTCAGAACAACAATATTCCAGTTCCTCTTCAGAGCTAGTGTAACTGTATTTCCAGCCCCTCTTTCAGCTAACAGTATTTCCAACCCCTCTTTAAGGTTAACTGAATTTCAAGCCCCTCTTTCAGCGCTAACTGTATTTCCAACCCCTATCTCAGCACTAACTGTATCTCCAGCCCCTATTTCAGAGTTAACAGTATTCCATCCCTTCTTTAACGGTTAACTGAAATTCCAGTCCCTCCTTCAGAGCGAACTGTATTTCCAGCCCCTCTTTCAGTACTAACTGTATTTCCAGCCCTCTTTCAGAAATAATTATTCCAGTCCCTCTTTCAGAGCTAACTGTATTTCCAGCCCTTCTTCAGAGCTAACTGTATTTCCAGCCCCTCTTTCAGCACTAACTGTATTTCCAGCCCCTATTTCAGAGTTAACAGTAGTTCCTTCCCTCTTTATGGGCAAGTATTTCCAGTCCCTCCTTCAGAGCTAACTGTATTTCCAGCCCCTGTTTCAGCACTAACTGTATTTCCAGCTCATCTTTCAGAGCTAAGAGTATTCCAGTCTCTTTCAGTAACAATATTCCAGTTCCTCTTTCAGAGCTACTGTAACTGTATTTCCAGCTCCTCTTTCAGCTAACAGTATTTCTAGCCCCTCTTTAACGGCTAACTGAATTTCAATCCCTCTTTCAGTGCTAACTGTATTTCAGTCCTCTTTCAGTACTAACTGTATATTCAGCCCTTCTTTCAGTGCTAACAGTATTTCAGTTCTCTGTCAGAACTAACAGTATTCCAGTCCCTTTCAGAGCAAACTGTATTTTCAGCCCTTCTTTCAGCATTAACTGTATTTCCAGCCCCACTTTCAGAGCTAACATTATTCCAGGCCTCTCAGAGCTAACTGTATTTCCAGCCCCATCTTCAGAGCTAACTGTATTTCTAGCATCTCTGTCAGCACTTACTCTATTTCCAGCCCCTCTTTCAGAGCTAACAGTATTTGCATCCCCTCATTTAGGGCTAACTGTATTTCTAGCCCCTCCTTCAGAGCTAACTGTATTTCCAGACCATCTTTCTGTACTAACGTATTTCCAGCCCATCTTTCAGCATTAACAGTATTCCAGTCTCTCTTTCAGAACTAACAGTATTCCAGTCCCTCTTTCAGAACTAACAGTATTCCAGTCCCTCTTTCAGCACTAACTGCATTTCCAGCCCACTTTCAAAGCTAACAGTATTCTAGTCCTCTTCAGAGTTAACTGTATTTCCTGCCCCTATTTCAGAGTTAACAGTATTTCCGTCCCTTCTTTAAGGGCTAACTGTATTTCAGTCCCTCCTTCAGAGCTAACTGTATTTCCAGACCCTCTTTCAGCACTAAAAGTATTCCAGTCTCTCTTTCAGAACGAACAGTATTCCAGCCCTCTTTCAAAGCTAATAGTATTTCCAGCCCTTCTTTCAGCACTAACTGTATTTCCAGCCCCTCTTTCAGAGCTAACAGTATTCCAGTCCCTCTTTCAGAGCTAACTGTATTTCCAGCCCCTCTTTCAGAGCTAACAGTATTACAATTTCCCTTTCAGAACTAATAGTATTCTAGTCCCTTTTTCAGAGCAAACTGTATTTTCAGCCCCTTCTTCAGAGCTAATTGTATTTCCAGCCCCTGTTTCAGCACTGACTGTATTTCCAGCACCTCTTTCAGAGTTAACAGTATTCCAGTCTCTCTTTCAGAATTAGCAATATTCCAGTCCCTCTTTCAGGGCTACTGTAACTGTATTTCCAGCCCCTCTTTCAGTTAACAGTATTTCCAGCCCCTCTTTAAAGGCTAACTGTATTTCAAGCTACTCCTTCAGAGCTAACTGTATTTCCAGACCCTCTTTCTATACTAACATATTTCCAGCCCATCTTTCAGCATTAACAGTATTCCAGTCTCTCTTTCAGAACTAACAGTATTCCAGTCCCTCTTTCAGAACTAACAGTATTCCAGTCCCTCTTTCAGCACTAACTGCATTTCCAGCCCCACTTTCAAAGCTAACAGTATTCTAGTCCCTCTTCAGAGTTAACTGTATTTCCTGCCCCTATTTCAGAGTTAACAGTATTTCCATCCCTTCTTTAAGGGCTAACTGTATTTCCAGTCCCTCTTTCAGCACTAACAGTATTCCAGTCTCTCTTTCAGAACGAACAGTATTCCAGCCCTCTTTCAAAGCTAACAGTATTTCCAGCCCTTCTTTCAGCACTAACTGTATTTCCAGCCCCTCTTTCAGAGCTAACAGTATTCCAGTCCCTCTTTCAGAGCTAACTGTATTTCCAGCCACTTCTTCAGAGCTAACTGTATTTCCAGCCCCTGTTTCAGCACTAACTGTATCTCCAGCCCCTATTTCGGAGTTAACAGTATTCCCAACCCTTCTTTAAGGGTTAACTGTAATTCCAGTCCCTCCTTCAGAGCGAACTGTATTTCCAGCCCTCTTTCAGTACTAACTGTATTTCCAGCCCCTCTTTCAGAAATAACATTATTCCAGTCCCTCTTCAGAGCTAACTGTATTTCCAGCCCCTTCTTCAGAGCTAACTGTATTTCCAGCCCCTCTTTCAGCACTAACTGTATTTCCAGCCCTATTTCAGAGTTAACAGTAGTTCCTTCCCTCTTTAAGGGCTAATGGTATTTCCAGTCCCTTCCAGAGCTAACTGTATTTCCAGCCCTGTTTCAGCACTAACTGTATTTCTGGCTCATCTTCAGAGCTAAGAGTATTCCAGTCTCTTTCAGAACCACAATATTCCAGTTCCTCTTCAGAGCTACTGTAACTGTATTTCCAGCTCCTCTTTCAGCTAACAGTATTTCTAGCCTCTTTAACGGCTAACTGAATTTCAACCTCTTTCAGTGCTAACTGTATTTCCAGCCCTCTTTCAGTACTAACTGTATTTCCAGCCCTTCTTTCAGTGCTAACAGTATTTCAGTCTCTCTGTCAGAACTAACAGTATTCCAGTCCTTTCAGAGCAAACTGTATTTCCAGCCCTTCTTTCAGCACTAACTGTATTTCCAGCCCCACTTTCAGAGCTAACATTATTCCAGGCCCTCTCAGAGCTAACTGTATTTCCAGCCCCATCTTCAGAGCTAACTGTATTTCTAGCCTCTGTCAGCACTTACTCTATTTCCAGCCCCTCTTTCAGAGCTAACAGTATTTGCATCCCTCATTTAGAGCTAACTGTATTTCTAGCCCCTCCTTCAGAGCTAACTGTATTTCCAGACCATCTTTCTGTACTAACGATTTCCAGCCCATCTTTCAGCAATAACAGTATTCCAGTTTCTTCAGAACTAACAGTATTCCAGTCCCTCTTTCAGAACTAACAGTATTCCAGTCCTCTTTCAGCACTAACTGCATTTCTAGCCCACTTTCAAAGCTAACAGTATTCTAGTCCCTCTCAGAGTTAACTGTATTTCCTGCCCTATTTCAGAGTTAACAGTATTTCCGTCCCTTCTTTATGGCTAACTGTATTCCAGTCCCTCCTTCAGAGCTAACTGTATTTCCAGACCTCTTCAGCACTAACAGTATTCCAGTCTCTTTTCAGAACGAACAGTATTCCAGCCCTCTTCAAAGCAATATTTCCAGCCCTTCTTTCAGCACTAACTGTATTTCCAGCCCTCTTTCAGAGCTAACAGTATTCCAGTCCTCTTTCAGAGCTAACTGTATTTCCAGCCCCTTCTTCAGAGCTAACTGTATTTCCAGCCACTGTTTCAGCTAACTGTATTTCCAGCCCCTCTTTCAGAGCTAACGGTATTCCAGTCTCCTTCAGAACACAATATTCTAGTTCCTCTTCAGAGCTACTGTAACTGTATTTCCAGCACCTCTTCAGCTAATAGTATTTCCAGCCCTCTTTAAAGGCTAACTGAATTTCAAGCCCCTCTCAGTGCTAACTATATTTCCAGCCCCTCTTTCAGTGCTAACTGTATATCCAGCCCCTCTTTCAGAGCTAACAGTATTCCAGTCCCTCTTTCAGAGCTAACTGTATTTCCAGCCCCTTCTTCAGAGCTAACTGTATTTCCAGCCCCTGTTTCAGCTAACTGTATTTCCAGCCCCTCTTTCAGAGCTAACGGTATTCCAGTCTCTCTTTCAGAACCAACAATATTCCAGTTCCTCTTTCAGAGCTAGTGTAACTGTATTTCCAGCCCCTCTTTCAGCTAACAGTATTTCCAACCCCTCTTTAAAGGTTAACTGAATTTCAAGCCCCTCTTTCAGCGCTAACTGTATTTCCAACCCCTATCTCAGCACTAACTGTATCTCCAGCCCCTATTTCAGAGTTAACAGTATTCCATCCTTCTTTAAGCGGTTAACTGAAATTCCAGTCCCTCCTTCAGAGCGAACTGTATTTCCAGCCCTCTTTCAGTACTAACTGTATTTCCAGCCCCTCTTTCAGAAATAACATTATTCCAGTCCCTCTTTCAGAGCTAACTGTATTTCCAGCCCCTTCTTCAGAGCTAACTGTATTTCCAGCCCCTCTTTCAGCACTAACTGTATTTCCAGCCCCTATTTCAGAGTTAACAGTAGTTCCTTCCCTCTTTAAGGGCTAAAGGTATTTGTCCCTCCTTCAGAGCTAACTGTATTTCCAGCCCTGTTTCAGCACTAACTGTATTTCCAGCTCATCTTTCAGAGCTAAGAGTATTCCAGTCTCTCTTTCAGAACTAACAATATTCCAGTTCCTCTTTCAGAGCTACTGTAACTGTATTTCCAGCTCCTCTTTCAGCTAACAGTATTTCTAGCCCCTCTTTAACGGCTAACTGAATTTCAATCCCCTCTTTCAGTGCTAACTGTATTTCCAGTCCCTCTTTCAGTACTAACTGTATATTCAGCCCTTCTTTCAGTGCTAACAGTATTTCAGTCTCTCTGTCAGAACTAACAGTATTCCAGTCCCTTTCAGAGCAAACTGTATTTTCAGCCCTTCTTTCAGCATTAACTGTATTTCCAGCCCCACTTTCAGAGCTAACATTATTCCAGGCCCTCTACAGAGCTAACTGTATTTCCAGCCCCATCTTCAGAGCTAACTGTATTTCTAGCATCTCTGTCAGCACTTACTCTATTTCCAGCCCCTCTTTCAGAGCTAACAGTATTTGCATCCCTCATTTAGGGCTAACTGTATTTCTAGCCCCTCCTTCAGAGCTAACTGTATTTCCAGACCATCTTTCTGTACTAACGTGATTTCCAGCCCATCTTTCAGCATTAACAGTATTCCAGTCTCTCTTCAGAACTAACAGTATTCCAGTCCCTCTTCAGAACTAACAGTATTCCAGTCCCTCTTTCAGCACTAACTGCATTTCAGCCCACTTTCAAAGCTAACAGTATTCTAGTCCTCTTCAGAGTTAACTGTATTTCCTGCCCCTATTTCAGAGTTAACAGTATTTCCGTCCCTTCTTTAAGGGCTAACTGTATTTCAGTCCCTCCTTCAGAGCTAACTGTATTTCCAGACCCTCTTTCAGCACTAAAGTATTCCAGTCTCTCTTCAGAACGAACAGTATTCCAGCCTCTTCAAAGCTAATAGTATTTCCAGCCCTTCTTTCAGCACTAACTGTATTTCCAGCCCTCTTTCAGAGCTAACAGTATTCCAGTCCCTCTTTCAGAGCTAACTGTATTTCCAGCCCCTCTTTCAGAGCTAACAGTATTACAATTTCCCTTTCAGAACTAATAGTATTCTAGTCCCTTTTCAGAGCAAACTGTATTTTCAGCCCTTCTTCAGAGCTAATTGTATTTCCAGCCCTGTTTCAGCTGACTGTATTTCCAGCACCTCTTTCAGAGTTAACAGTATTCAGTCTCTCTTTCAGAATTAGCAATATTCCAGTCCCTCTTCAGGGCTACTGTAACTGTATTTCCAGCCCTCTTCAGTTAACAGTATTTCCAGCCCCTCTTTAAAGGCTAACTGTATTTCAAGCTACTCCTTCAGAGCTAACTGTATTTCCAGACCCTCTTTCTATACTAACATATTTCCAGCCCATCTTTCAGCATTAACAGTATTCCAGTCTCTTCTAGAACTAACAGTATTCCAGTCCCTCTTTCAGAACTAACAGTATTCCAGTCCCTCTTTCAGCACTAACTGCATTTCCAGCCCCACTTTCAAAGCTAACAGTATTCTAGTCCTCTTCAGAGTTAACTGTATTTCCTGCCCCTATTTCAGAGTTAACAGTATTTCCATCCCTTCTTAAGGGCTAACTGTATTTCAGTCCCTCTTTCAGCACTAACAGTATTCCAGTCTCTCTTTCAGAACGAACAGTATTCCAGCCCTCTTTCAAAGCTAACAGTATTTCCAGCCCTTCTTTCAGCACTAACTGTATTTCCAGCCCCTCTTTCAGAGCTAACAGTATTCCAGTCCCTCTTTCAGAGCTAACTGTATTTCCAGCCACTTCTTCAGAGCTAACTGTATTTCCAGCCCCTGTTTCAGCACTAACTGTATCTCCAGCCCCTATTTCGGAGTTAACAGTATTCCCAACCCTTCTTTAAGGGTTAACTGTAATTCCAGTCCCTCCTTCAGAGCGAACTGTATTTCCAGCCCCTCTTTCAGTACTAACTGTATTTCCAGCCCCTCTTTCAGAAATAACATTATTCCAGTCCCTCTTTCAGAGCTAACTGTATTTCCAGCCCCTTCTTCAGAGCTAACTGTATTTCCAGCCCTCTTTCAGCACTAACTGTATTTCCAGCCCTTATTTCAGAGTTAACAGTAGTTCCTTCCCCTCTTTAAGGGCTAATGGTATTTCCAGTCCCTCCTTCAGAGCTAACTGTATTTCCAGCCCCTGTTTCAGCACTAACTGTATTTCTGGCTCATCTTTCAGAGCTAAGAGTATTCCAGTCTCTCTTTCAGAACTAACAATATTCCAGTTCCTCTTTCAGAGCTACTGTAACTGTATTTCCAGCTCCTCTTTCAGCTAACAGTATTTCTAGCCCTCTTAACGGCTAACTGAATTTCAACCTCTTTCAGTGCTAACTGTATTTCCAGCCCCTCTTTCAGTACTAACTGTATTTCCAGCCCTTCTTTCAGTGCTAACAGTATTTCAGTCTCTCTGTCAGAACTAACAGTATTCCAGTCCCTTTCAGAGCAAACTGTATTTCCAGCCCTTCTTTCAGCACTAACTGTATTTCCAGCCCCACTTTCAGAGCTAACATTATTCCAGGCCCTCTACAGAGCTAACTGTATTTCCAGCCCCATCTTCAGAGCTAACTGTATTTCTAGCCTCTGTCAGCACTACTCTATTTCCAGCCCCTCTTTCAGAGCTAACAGTATTTGCATCCCTCATTTAGAGCTAACTGTATTTCTAGCCCTCCTTCAGAGCTAACTGTATTTCCAGACCATCTTTCTGTACTAACGTATTTCCAGCCCATCTTTCAGCATTAACAGTATTCCAGTTTCTCTTTCAGAACTAACAGTATTCCAGTCCCTCTTTCAGAACTAACAGTATTCCAGTCCCTCTTTCAGCACTAACTGCATTTCCAGCCCACTTTCAAAGCTAACAGTATTCTAGTCCCTCTTCAGAGTTAACTGTATTTCCTGCCCCTATTTCAGAGTTAACAGTATTTCCGTCCCTTCTTTAAGGGCTAACTGTATTTCCAGACCCTCTTTCAGCACTAACAGTATTCCAGTCTCTCTTTCAGAGCGAACAGTATTCCAGCCCTCTTTCAAAGCTAACAATATTTCCAGCCTTCTTTCACACTAACTGTATTTCCAGCCCCTCTTTCAGAGCTAACAGTATTCAGTCCCTCTTTCAGAGCTAACTGTATTCCAGCCCCTTCTTCAGAGCTAACTGTATTTCCAGCCACTGTTTCAGCTAACTGTATTTCCAGCCCCTCTTTCAGAGCTAACGGTATTCCAGTCTCTCTTTCAGAACTAACAATATTCTAGTTCCTCTTTCAGAGCTACTGTAACTGTATTTCCAGCACCTCTTTCAGCTAATAGTATTTCCAGCCCCTCTTTAAAGGCTAACTGAATTTCAAGCCCCTCTCAGTGCTAACTATATTTCCAGCCCCTCTTTCAGTGCTAACTGTATATCCAGACCCTCTTTCAGAGCTAACAGTATTCCAGTCCCTCTTTCAGAGCTAACTGTATTTCCAGCCCCTTCTTCAGAGCTAACTGTATTTCCAGCCCCTGTTTCAGCTAACTGTATTTCCAGCCCCTCTTTCAGAGCTAACGGTATTCCAGTCTCTCTTTCAGAACCAACAATATTCCAGTTCCTCTTTCAGAGCTAGTGTAACTGTATTTCCAGCCCCTCTTTCAGCTAACAGTATTTCCAACCCCTCTTTAAAGGTTAACTGAATTTCAAGCCCCTCTTTCAGCGCTAACTGTATTTCCAACCCCTATCTCAGCACTAACTGTATCTCCAGCCCCTATTTCAGAGTTAACAGTATTCCCATCCTTCTTTAGAGGTTAACTGAAATTCCAGTCCCTCCTTCAGAGCGAACTGTATTTCCAGCCCCTCTTTCAGTACTAACTGTATTTCCAGCCCCTCTTTCAGAAATAACATTATTCCAGTCCCTCTTTCAGAGCTAACTGTATTTCCAGCCCCTTCTTCAGAGCTAACTGTATTTCCAGCCCCTCTTTCAGCACTAACTGTATTTCCAGCCCCTATTTCAGAGTTAACAGTAGTTCCTTCCCCTCTTTAAGGGCTAAAGGTATTTCCAGTCCCTCCTTCAGAGCTAACTGTATTTCCAGCCCCTGTTTCAGCACTAACTGTATTTCCAGCTCATCTTTCAGAGCTAAGAGTATTCAGTCTCTTTCAGAACTAACAATATTCAGTTCCTCTTTCAGAGCTACTGTAACTGTATTTCAGCTCCTCTTTCAGCTAACAGTATTTCTAGCCCCTCTTTAACAGCTAACTGAATTTCAATCCCTCTTTCAGTGCTAACTGTATTTCCAGTCCCTCTTTCAGTACTAACTGTATATTCAGCCCTTCTTTCAGTGCTAACAGTATTTCAGTCTCTCTGTCAGAACTAACAGTATTCCAGTCCCTTTCAGAGCAAACTGTATTTTCAGCCCTTCTTTCAGCATTAACTGTATTTCCAGCCCCACTTTCAGAGCTAACATTATTCCAGGCCCTCTACAGAGCTAACTGTATTTCCAGCCCCATCTTCAGAGCTAACTGTATTTCTAGCATCTCTGTCAGCACTTACTCTATTTCCAGCCCCTCTTTCAGAGCTAACAGTATTTGCATCCCCTCATTTAGGGCTAACTGTATTTCTAGCCCCTCCTTCAGAGCTAACTGTATTTCCAGACCATCTTTCTGTACTAACGTATTTCCAGCCCATCTTTCAGCATTAACAGTATTCCAGTCTCTCTTTCAGAACTAACAGTATTCAGTCCCTCTTTCAGAACTAACAGTATTCAGTCCTCTTTCCAGTACTAACTGCATTTCCAGCCCACTTTCAAAGCTAACAGTATTCTAGTCCTCTTCAGGTTAACTGTATTTCCTGCCCCTATTTCAGAGTTAACAGTATTTCCGTCCCTTCTTTAAGGGCTAACTGTATTTCAGTCCCTCCTTCAGAGCTAACTGTATTTCCAGACCCTCTTTCAGCACTAAAAGTATTCCAGTCTCTCTTTCAGAACGAACAGTATTCAGCCCTCTTTCAAAGCTAATAGTATTTCCAGCCCTTCTTTCAGCACTAACTGTATTTCCAGCCCCTCTTTCAGAGCTAACAGTATTCCAGTCCCTCTTTCAGAGCTAACTGTATTTCAGCCCTCTTTCAGAGCTAACAGTATTACAATTTCCTTTCAGAACTAATAGTATTCTAGTCCCTTTTCAGAGCAAACTGTATTTTCAGCCCCTTCTTCAGAGCTAATTGTATTTCCAGCCCTGTTTCAGCACTGACTGTATTTCCAGCACCTCTTTCAGAGTTAACAGTATTCAGTCTCTCTTTCAGAATTAGCAATATTCAGTCCCTCTTTCAGGGCTACTGTAACTGTATTTCCAGCCCTCTTTCAGTTAACAGTATTTCCAGCCCCTCTTTAAAGGCTAACTGTATTTCAAGCTACTCCTTCAGAGCTAACTGTATTTCCAGACCCTCTTTCTATACTAACATATTTCCAGCCCATCTTTCAGCATTAACAGTATTCCAGTCTCTCTTTCAGAACTAACAGTATTCCAGTCCCTCTTTCAGAACTAACAGTATTCCAGTCCTCTTTCAGCACTAACTGCATTTCCAGCCCACTTTCAAAGCTAACAGTATTCTAGTCCCTCTTCAGAGTTAACTGTATTTCCTGCCCTATTTCAGAGTTAACAGTATTTCCATCCCTTCTTTAAGGAGCTAACTGTATTTCAGTCCCTCTTTCAGCACTAACAGTATTCAGTCTCTCTTTCAGAACGAACTATTCCAGCCCTCTTTCAAAACTAACAGAATTTCCAGCCCTTCTTTCAGCACTAACTGTATTTCCAGCCCCTCTTTCAGAGCTAACAGTATTCCAGTCCCTCTTTCAGAGCTAACTGTATTTCCAGCCACTTCTTCAGAGCTAACTGTATTTCCAGCCCCTGTTTCAGCTAACTGTATTTCCAGCCCCTCTTTCAGAGCTAACGGTATTCCAGTCTCTCTTTCAGAACTAACAATATTCTAGTTCCTCTTTCAGAGCTACTGTAACTGTATTTCCAGCCCCTCTTTCAGCTAACAGTATTTCCAGCCCCTCTTTAAAGGCTAACTGAATTTCAAGCCCCTCTTTAAGTGATAACTATATTTCCAGCCCCTCTTTCAGTGCTAACTGTATTTCCAGCCCTCTTTCAGAGCTAACAGTATTCAGTCTGTCTTTCAGAGCTAACTGTATTTCCAGCCCCTTCTTCAGAGCTAACTGTATTTCAAGCCCCTGTTTCAGCTAACTATATTTCCAGCCCTCTTTCAGAGCTAACGGTATTCAGTCTCTCTTTCAGAACTAACAATATTCTAGTTCCTCTTTCAGAGCTACTGTAACTGTATTTCCAGCCCCTCTTTCACTAACAGTAACCACCTTTAAAGGCTAACTGAATTTCAGGCCCCTCTTTCAGTGCTAACTGTATTTCCAACCCCTATCTCAGCACTAACTGTATCTCCAGCCCCTATTTCGGAGTTAACAGTATTCCCAACCCTTCTTTAAGGGTTAACTGTAATTCCAGTCCCTCCTTCAGAGCGAACTGTATTTCCAGCCCCTCTTTCAGTACTAACTGTATTTCCAGCCCCTCTTTCAGAAATAACATTATTCCAGTCCCTCTTTCAGAGCTAACTGTATTTCCAGCCCCTTCTTCAGAGCTAACTGTATTTCCAGCCCCTCTTTCAGCACTAACTGTATTTCCAGCCCCTATTTCAGAGTTAACAGTAGTTCCTTCCCCTCTTTAAGGGCTAATGGTATTTCCAGTCCCTCCTTCAGAGCTAACTGTATTTCCAGCCCCTGTTTCAGCACTAACTGTATTTCTGGCTCATCTTTCAGAGCTAAGAGTATTCCAGTCTCTCTTTCAGAACTAACAATATTCCAGTTCCTCTTTCAGAGCTACTGTAACTGTATTTCCAGCTCCTCTTTCAGCTAACAGTATTTCTAGCCTCTCTTTAACGGCTAACTGAATTTCAATCCCCTCTTTCAGTGCTAACTGTATTTCCAGCCCCTCTTTCAGTACTAACTGTATTTCCAGCCCTTCTTTCAGTGCTAACAGTATTTCAGTCTCTCTGTCAGAACTAACAGTATTCCAGTCCCTTTCAGAGCAAACTGTATTTCCAGCCCTTCTTTCAGCACTAACTGTATTTCCAGCCCCACTTTCAGAGCTAACATTATTCCAGGCCCTCTACAGAGCTAACTGTATTTCCAGCCCCATCTTCAGAGCTAACTGTATTTCTAGCCTCTCTGTCAGCACTTACTCTATTTCCAGCCCCTCTTTCAGAGCTAACAGTATTTGCATCCCTCATTTAGAGCTAACTGTATTTCTAGCCCCTCCTTCAGAGCTAACTGTATTTCACCCCTGTTTCAGCTAACTGTATTCCAGCCATCTTTCAGAGCTAACGGTATTCAGTCTCTCTTTCAGAACCAACAATATTCCAGTTCCTCTTTCAGAGCTAGTGTAACTGTATTTCCAGCCCCTCTTTCAGCTAACAGTATTTCCAACCCCTCTTTAAAGGCTAACTGAATTTCAAGCCCCTCTTTCAGTGCTAACTGTATTTCCAACCCCTATCTCAGCACTAACTGTATCTCCAGCCCCTATTTCAGAGTTAACAGTATTCCCATCCCTCTTTAAGGTTAACTGAAATTCCAGTCCCTCCTTCAGAGCGAACTGTATTTCCAGCCCTCTTTCAGTACTAACTGTATTTCCAGCCCCTCTTTCAGAAATAACATTATTCCAGTCCCTCTTCAGAGCTAACTGTATTTCCAGCCCCTTCTTCAGAGCTAACTGTATTTCAGCCCCTCTTTCAGCACTAACTGTATTTCCAGCCCCTATTTCAGAGTTAACAGTAGTTCCTTCCCCTCTTTAAGGGCTAAGGTATTTCAGTCCCTCCTTCAGTGCTAACTGTATTTCCAGTCCTCTTTCAGTACTAACTGTATATCCAGCCCTTCTTTCAGTGCTAACAGTATTTCAGTCTCTCTGTCAGAACTAACAGTATTCCAGTCCTTTCAGAGCAAACTGTATTTTCAGCCCTTCTTTCAGCACTAACTGTATTTCCAGCCCACTTTCAGAGCTAACATTATTCCAGGCCCTCTTCAGAGCTAACTGTATTTCCAGCCCTCTTTCAGAGCTAACAGTATTTCCTCTCCCTCTATTTAGTCTAACTGTATTCTAGCCCCTCCTTCAGAGCTAACTGTATTTCCAGACCCTCTTTCTGTACTAACGTGTTTCCAGCCCATCTTTCAGCATTAACAGTATTCAGTCTCTCTTTCAGAACTAACAGTATTCAGTCCCTCTTTCAGAACTAACAGTATTCCAGTCCCTCTTTCAGCACTAACTGCATTTCCAGCCCACTTTCAAAGCTAACAGTATTCTAGTCCCTCTTCAGAGTTAACTGTATTTCCTGCCCCTATTTCAGAGTTAACAGAATTTCCGTCCCTTCTTTAAGGGCTAACTGTATTTCAGTCCCTCCTTCAGAGCTAACTGTATTCCAGACCCTCTTTCAGCACTAAAAGTATTCCAGTCTCTCTTCAGAACGAACAGTATTCCAGCCCTCTTTCAAAGCTAATAGTATTTCCAGCCCTTCTTTCACACTAACTGTATTCCAGCCCTCTTTCAGAGCTAACAGTATTCCAGTCCCTCTTTCAGAGCTAACTGTATTTCCAGCCCCTCTTTCAGAGCTAACAGTATTCCAATTTCTCTTTCAGAACTAATAGTATTCTAGTCCCTTTTTCAGAGCAAACTGTATTTCCAGCCCCTTCTTCAGAGCTAATTGTATTTCCAGCCCCTGTTTCAGCACTGACTGTATTTCCAGCACCTCTTTCAGAGTTAACAGTATTCCAGTCTCTCTTTCAGAATTAGCAATATTCCAGTCCCTCTTTCAGGGCTACTGTAACTGTATTTCCAGCCCCTCTTTCAGTTAACAGTATTTCCAGCCCCTCTTTAAAGGATAACTGTATTTCAAGCTACTCCTTCAGAGCTAACTGTATTTCCAGACCCTCTTTCTGTACTAACGTATTTCAGCCCATCTTTCAGCATTAACAGTATTCCAGTCTCTCTTTCAGAACTAACAGTATTCAGTCCCTCTTTCAGAACTAATAGTATTCCAGTCCCTCTTTCAGCACTAACTGCATTTCCAGCCCACTTTCAAAGCTAACAGTATTCTAGTCCTCTTCAGAGTTAACTGTATTTCCTGCCCCTATTTCAGAGTTAACAGTATTTCCGTCCCTTCTTTAAGGGCTAACTGTATTTCAGTCCCTCCTTCAGAGCTAACTGTATTTCAGACCCTCTTTCAGCACTAACAGTATTCCAGTCTCTTTTCAGAATGAACAGTATTCCAGCCCTCTTTCAAAGCTAATAGTATTTCCAGCCTTCTTTCAGCACTAACTGTATTTCCAGCCCCTCTTTCAGAGCTAACAGTATTCAGTCCCTCTTTCAGAGCTAACTGTATTTCCAGCCCTCTTTCAGAGCTAACAATATTCAATTCTCTTCCAGAACTAATAGTATTCTAGTCCCTTTTCAGAGCAAACTGTATTTTCAGCCCTTCTTCAGAGCTAATTGTATTTCCAGCCCTGTTTCAGACTGACTGTATTTCCAGCACCTCTTTCAGAGTTAACAGTATTCCAGTCTCTCTTTCAGAATTAGCAATATTCCAGTCCCTCTTTCAGGGCTACTGTAACTGTATTTCCAGCCCCTCTTTCAGTTAACAGTATTTCCAGCCCCTCTTTAAAGGCTAACTGTATTTCAAGCCACTCCTTCAGAGCTAACTGTATTTCCAGACCCTCTTTCTGTACTAACGTATTTCCAGCCCATCTTTCAGCATTAACAGTATTCCAGTCTCTCTTTCAGAACTAACAGTATTCCAGTCCCTCTTTCAGAACTAACAGTATTCCAGTCCCTCTTTCAGCACTAACTGCATTTCCAGCCCACTTTCAAAGCTAACAGTATTCTAGTCCCTCTTCAGAGTTAACTGTATTTCCTGCCCCTATTTCAGAGTTAACAGTATTTCCATCCCTTCTTTAAGGGCTAACTGTATTTCCAGTCCCTCTTTCAGCACTAACAGTATTCCAGTCTCTCTTTCAGAACGAACAGTATTCCAGCCCTCTTTCAAAACTAACAGTATTTCCAGCCCTTCTTTCAGCACTAACTGTATTTCCAGCCCCTCTTTCAGAGCTAACAGTATTCCAGTCCCTCTTTCAGAGCTAACTGTATTTCCAGCCACTTCTTCAGAGCTAACTGTATTTCCAGCCCCTGTTTCAGCTAACTGTATTTCCAGCCCCTCTTTCAGAGCTAACGGTATTCCAGTCTCTCTTTCAGAACTAACAATATTCTAGTTCCTCTTTCAGAGCTACTGTAACTGTATTTCCAGCCCCTCTTTCAGCTAACAGTATTTCCAGCCCCTCTTTAAAGGCTAACTGAATTTCAAGCCCCTCTTTAAGTGATAACTATATTTCCAGCCCCTCTTTCAGTGCTAACTGTATTTCCAGCCCCTCTTTCAGAGCTAACAGTATTCCAGTCTGTCTTTCAGAGCTAACTGTATTTCCAGCCCCTTCTTCAGAGCTAACTGTATTTCAAGCCCCTGTTTCAGCTAACTATATTTCCAGCCCCTCTTTCAGAGCTAACGGTATTCCAGTCTCTCTTTCAGAACTAACAATATTCTAGTTCCTCTTTCAGAGCTACTGTAACTGTATTTCCAGCCCCTCTTTCACCTAACAGTATTTCCAACCCCTCTTTAAAGGCTAACTGAATTTCAGGCCCCTCTTTCAGTGCTAACTGTATTTCCAACCCCTATCTCAGCACTAACTGTATCTCCAGCCCCTATTTCGGAGTTAACAGTATTCCCAACCCTTCTTTAAGGGTTAACTGTAATTCAGTCCCTCCTTCAGGCGAACTGTATTTCCAGCCCCTCTTTCAGTACTAACTGTATTTCCAGCCCTCTTTCAGAAATAACATTATTCCAGTCCCTCTTTCAGAGCTAACTGTATTTCCAGCCCTTCTTCAGAGCTAACTGTATTTCCAGCCCTCTTTCAGCACTAACTGTATTTCCAGCCCCTATTTCAGAGTTAACAGTAGTTCCTTCCCTCTTTAAGGGCTAATGGTATTTCAGTCCCTCCTTCAGAGCTAACTGTATTTCCAGCCCTGTTTCAGCACTAACTGTATTTCTGGCTCATCTTTCAGAGCTAAAGTATTCCAGTCTCTCTTCAGAACTAACAATATTCCAGTTCCTCTTTCAGAGGTACTGTAACTGTATTTCAGCTCCTCTTTCAGCTAACAGTATTTCTAGCCTCTCTTTAACAGGTAACTGAATTTCAATCCCCTCTTTCAGTGCTAACTGTATTTCCAGCCCTTCTTTCAGTGCTAACAGTATTTCATCTCTCTGTCAGAACTAACAGTATTCCAGTCCCTTTCGGCAAACTGTATTTCCAGCCCTTCTTTCAGCACTAACTGTATTTCCAGCCCCTCTTTCAGAGCTAACATTATTCCAGGCCCTCTACAGAGCTAACTGTATTTCCAGCCCCATCTTCAGAGCTAACTGTATTTCTAGCCTCTCTGTCAGCACTACTCTATTTCCAGCCCTCTTTCAGAGCTAACAGTATTTGCATCCCCTCATTTAGAGCTAACTGTATTTCTAGCCCCTCTTCAGAGCTAACTGTATTCCAGACCATCTTTCAGTACTAACGTATTTCCAGCCCATCTTTCAGCATTAACAGTATTCCAGTCTCTCTTTCAGAACTAACAGTATTCCAGTCCCTCTTTCAGAACTAACAGTATTCCAGTCCCTCTTTCAGCACTAACTGCATTTCTACCCACTTTAAAGCTAACAGTATTCTAGTCCCTCTTCAGAGTTAACTGTATTTCCTAGCCCCTATTTCAGAGTTAACAGTATTTCCGTCCCTTCTTTAAGGGCTAACTGTATTTCAGTCCCTCCTTCAGAGCTAACTGTATTTCAGACCCTCTTTCAGCACTAACAGTATTCCAGTCTCTCTTTCAGAACGAACAGTATTCCAGCCCTCTTTCAAAGCTAACAATATTTCCAGCCCTCTTTCAGTACTAACTGTATTTCCAGCCCCTCTTTCAGAGCTAACAGTATTCCAGTCCCTCTTTCAGAGCTAACTGTATTTCCAGCCCCTTCTTCAGAGCTAACTGTATTTCCAGCCACTGTTTCAGCTAACTGTATTTCCAGCCCCTCTTTCAGAGCTAACGGTATTCCAGTCTCTCTTTCAGAACTAACAATATTCCAGTTCCTCTTTCAGAGCTACTGTAACTGTATTTCCAGCCCCTCTTTCAGCTAACAGTATTTCCAACCCCTCTTTAAAGGTTAACTGAATTTCAAGCCCCTCTTTCAGTGCTAACTATATTTCCAGCCCCTCTTTCAGTGCTAACTGTATTTCCAACCCCTCTTTCAGCACTAACTGTATCTCCAGCCCCTATTTCAGAGTTAACAGTATTCCCAACCCTTCTTTAAGGGTTAACTGTAATTCCAGTCCCTCCTTCAGGCGAACTGCATTTCCAGCCCCTGTTTCAGTACTAACTGTATTTCAGCCCCTCTTTCAGAAATAACATTATTCCAGTCCCTCTTTCAGAGCTAACTGTATTTCAGCCCCTTCTTCAGAGCTAACTGTATTTCCAGCCCTCTTTCAGCACTAACTGTATTTCCAGCCCCTATTTCAGAGTTAACAGTAGTTCCTTCCCTCTTTAAGGGCTAATGGTATTTCCAGTCCCTCCTTCAGAGCTAACTGTATTTCCAGCCCCTGTTTCAGCACTAACTGTATTTCCAGCTCATCTTTCAGAGCTAAGAGTATTCCAGTCTCTCTTTCAGAACTAACAATATTCCAGTTCCTCTTTCAGAGCTACTGTAACTGTATTTCCAGCTCCTCTTTCAGCTAACAGTATTTCTAGCCCCTCTTTAACGGCTAACTGAATTTCAATCCCTCTTTCAGTGCTAACTGTATTTCCAGCCCCTCTTTCAGTACTAACTGTATTTCCAGCCCTTCTTTCAGTGCTAACAGTATTCCAGTCTCTCTGTCAGAACTAACAGTATTCCAGTCCTTTCAGAGCAAACTGTATTTCCAGCCCTTCTTTCAGCTCTAACTGTATTTCCAGCCCCACTTTCAGAGCTAACATTATTCCAGGCCCTCTACAGAGCTAACTGTATTTCCAGCCCCATCTTCAGGCTAACTGCATTTCTAGCCTCTCTGTCAGCACTCTCTATTTCAGCCCCTCTTTCAGCGTTAACAGTATTTGCATCCCCTCATTTAGGGCTAACTGTATTTCTAGCCCTCCTTCAGAGCTAACTGTATTCCAGACCCTCTTTCTGTACTAACGTATTTCCAGCCCATCTTTCAGCATTAACAGTATTCCAGTCTCTTTCCAGAACTAACAGTATTCCAGTCCCTCTTTCAGAACTAACAGTATTCCAGTCCCTCTTTCAGCACTAACTGCATTTCCAGCCCACTTTCAAAGCTAACAGTATTCTAGTCCCTCTTCAGAGCTAACTGTATTTCCTGCCCCTATTTCAGAGTTAACAGTATTTCCGTCCCTTCTTTAAGGGCTAACTGTATTTCCAGACCCTCTTTCAGCACTAATAGTATTCCAGTCTCTCTTTCAGAACGAACAGTATTCCAGCCCTCTTTCAAAGCTAACAGTATTTCCAGCCCTTCTTTCAGCACTAACTGTATTTCCAGCCCCTCTTTCAGAGCTAACAGTATTCCAGTCCCTCTTTCAGAGCTAACTGTATTTCCAGCCCCTTCTTCAGAGCTAACTGTATTTCCAGCCCCTGTTTCAGCTAACTGTATTTCCAGCCCCTCTTTCAGAGCTAACGGTATTCAGTCTCTCTTTCAGAACTAACAATATTCTAGTTCCTCTTTCAGAGCTACTGTAACTGTATTTCCAGCCCTCTTTCAGCTAATAGTATTTCCAGCCCCTCTTTAAAGGCTAACTGAATTTCAAGCCCTCTTTCAGTGCTAACTATATTTCCAGCCCCTCTTTCAGTGCTAACTGTATTTCCAGCCCCTCTTTCAGAGCTAACAGTATTCCAGTCCCTCTTTCAGAGCTAACTGTATTTCCAGCCCCTTCTTCAGAGCTAACTGTATTTCCAGCCCCTGTTTCAGCTAACTGTATTTCCAGCCCCTCTTTCAGAGCTAACGGTATTCCAGTCTCTCTTTCAGAACCAACAATATTCCAGTTCCTCTTTCAGAGCTACTGTAACTGTATTTCCAGCCCCTCTTTCAGCTAACAGTATTTCCAACCCCTCTTTAAAGGTTAACTGAATTTCAAGCCCCTCTTTCAGTGCTAACTATATTTCCAGCCCCTCTTTCAGTGCTAACTGTATTTCCAACCCCTCTTTCAGCACTAACTGTATCTCCAGCCCCTATTTCAGAGTTAACAGTATTCCCAACCCTTCTTTAAGGGTTAACTGTAATTCCAGTCCCTCCTTCAGAGCGAACTGCATTTCCAGCCCCTGTTTCAGTACTAACTGTATTTCCAGCCCCTCTTTCAGAAATAACATTATTCCAGTCCCTCTTTCAGAGCTAACTGTATTTCCAGCCCCTTCTTCAGAGCTAACTGTATTTCCAGCCCCTCTTTCAGCACTAACTGTATTTCCAGCCCCTATTTCAGAGTTAACAGTAGTTCCTTCCCCTCTTTAAGGGTTAATGGTATTTCCAGTCCCTCCTTCAGAGCTAACTGTATTTCCAGCCCTGTTTCAGCACTAACTGTATTTCCAGCTCATCTTTCAGAGCTAAGAGTATTCCAGTCTCTCTTTCAGAACTAACAATATTCCAGTTCCTCTTTCAGAGCTACTGTAACTGTATTTCCAGCTCCTCTTTCAGCTAACAGTATTTCTAGCCCCTCTTTAACGGCTAACTGAATTTCAATCCCTCTTTCAGTGCTAACTGTATTTCCAGCCCCTCTTTCAGTACTAACTGTATTTCCAGCCCTTCTTTCAATGCTAACAGTATTCCAGTCTCTCTGTCAGAACTAACAGTATTCCAGTCCCTTTCAGAGCAAACTGTATTTCCAGCCCTTCTTTCAGCACTAACTGTATTTCCAGCACTTTCAGAGCTAACATTATTCCAGGCCCTCTTCAGAGCTAACTGTATTTCCAGCCCCATCTTCAGAGCTAACTGCATTTCTAGCCTCTCTGTCAGCACTTACTCTATTTCCAGCCCCTCTTTCAGCGTTAACAGTATTTGCATCCCCTCATTTAGGGCTAACTGTATTTCTAGCCCCTCCTTCAGAGCTAACTGTATTTCCAGACCCTCTTTCTATACTAACGTATTTCCAGCCCATCTTTCAGCATTAACAGTATTAAAGTCTCTCTTTCAGAACTAACAGTATTCCAGTCCCTCTTTCAGAACTAACAGTATTCCAGTCCCTCTTTCAGCACTAACTGCATTTCCAGCCCACTTTCAAAGCTAACAGTATTCTAGTCCCTCTTCAGAGTTAACTGTATTTCCTGCCCCTATTTCAGAGTTAACAGTATTTCCGTCCCTTCTTTAAGGGCTAACTGTATTTCCAGTCCCTCCTTCAGAGCTAACTGTATTTCCAGACCCTCTTTCAGCACTAACAGTATTCCAGTCTCTCTTTCAGAACGAACAGTATTCCAGCCCTCTTTCAAAGCTAACAGTATTTCCAGCCCTTCTTTCAGCACTAACTGTATTTTCAGCCCCTCTTTCAGAGCTAACAGTATTCCAGTCCCTCTTTCAGAGCTAACTGTATTTCCAGCCCCTTCTTCAGAGCTAACTGTATTTCCAGCCCCTGTTTCAGCTAACTGTATTTCCAGCCCCTCTTTCAGAGCTAACGGTATTCAGTCTCCTTTCAGAACTAACAATATTCTAGTTCCTCTTTCAGAGCTACTGTAACTGTATTTCCAGCCCCTCTTTCAGCTAATAGTATTTCCAGCCCCTCTTTAAAGGCTAACTGAATTTCAAGCCCCTCTTTCAGTGCTAACTATATTTCCAGCCCCTCTTTCAGTGCTAACTGTATTTCCAGACCCTCTTTCAGAGCTAACAGTATTCCAGTCCCTCTTTCAGAGCTAACTCTATTTCCAGCCCCTTCTTCAGAGCTAACTGTATTTCCAGCCACTGTTTCAGCTAACTGTATTTCCAGCCCCTCTTTCAGAGCTATCGGTATTCCAGTCTCTCTTTCAGAACCAACAATATTCCAGTTCCTCTTTCAGAGCTACTGTAACTGTATTTCCAGCCCCTCTTTCAGCTAACAGTATTTCCAACCCCTCTTTAAAGGTTAACTGAATTTCAAGCCCCTCTTTCAGTGCTAACTATATTTCCACCCCTCTTTCAGTGCTAACTGTATTTCCAACCCCTCTTTCAGCACTAACTGTATCTCAGCCCCTATTTCAGAGTTAACAGTATTCCCAACCCTTCTTTAAGGGTTAACTGTAATTCAGTCCCTCCTTCAGAGCGAACTGCATTTCCAGCCCCTGTTTCAGTACTAACTGTATTTCCAGCCCCTCTTTCAGAAATAACATTATTCCAGTCCCTCTTTCAGAGCTAACTGTATTTCCAGCCCCTTCTTCAGCTAACTGTATTTCCAGCCCTCTTTCAGCACTAACTGTATTTCCAGCCCCTATTTCAGAGTTAACAGTAGTTCCTTCCCCTCTTTAAGGGTTAATGGTATTTCCAGTCCCTCCTTCAGAGCTAACTGTATTTCCAGGCCCTGTTTCAGCACTAACTGTATTTCCAGCTCATCTTTCAGAGCTAAGAGTATTCCAGTCTCTCTTTCAGAACTAACAATATTCCAGTTCCTCTTTCAGAGCTACTGTAACTGTATTTCCAGCTCCTCTTTCAGCTAACAGTATTTCTAGCCCCTCTTTAGCACTAACTGAATTTCAATCCCTCTTTCAGTGCTAACTGTATTTCCAGCCCTCTTTCAGTACTAACTGTATTTCCAGCCCTTCTTTCAATGCTAACAGTATTCCAGTCTCTGTCAGAACTAACAGTATTCCAGTCCCTTTCAGAGCAAACTGTATTCCAGCCCTTCTTTCAGCACTAACTGTATTTCCAGCCCCACTTTCAGAGCTAACATTATTCCAGGCCCTCTTCAGAGCTAACTGTATTTCCAGCCCCATCTTCAGAGCTAACTGCATTTCTAACCTCTCTGTCAGCACTTCTCTATTTCCAGCCCCTCTTTCAGAGCTAACAGTATTGCATCCCCTCATTTAGGGCTAACTGTATTTCTAGCCCCTCCTTCAGAGCTAACTGTATTTCAGACCCTCTTTCTGTACTAACGTATTTCCAGCCCATCTTTCCAGCATTAACAGTATTCCAGTCCTCCTTCAAAGCTAACTGTATTTCCAGACCCTCTTTCATAACTAACAGTATTCCAGTCTCTCTTTCAGCAGAACAGTATTCCAGCCCTCTTTCAGTGCTAAAGTATTTCCAGCCCTTCTTTCAGCACTAACTGTATCTCAGCCCCTCTTTCGAGCTAACAGTATTCAGTCCCTCTTTCAGAGCTAACTGTATTTCAGCCCCTTCTTCAGAGCTAACTGTATTTCCAGCCCCTGTTTCAATGACTGTATTTCCAGCCCCTCTTTCAATAACAGGTATTCAGTCTCTCTTTCAGAACTAACAATATTCTAATTCCTCTTTCAGAGCTACTGTAACTGTATTTCCAGACCCTCTTTCAGCTAACAGTATTTACAGCCCCTCTTTAAAGGCTAACTGAATTTCAAGCCCCTCTTTCAGTGCTAACTATATTTCCAGCCCCTCTTTCAGTGCTTACTCTATTTCTAGCCCCTCTTTCAGAGCTAACAGTATTTGCATCCCATCATTTAGGGCTAACTGTATTTCTAGCCCCTCCTTCAGAGCTAACTGTATTTTCAGCCCCTCTTTCAGAGCTAACAGTATTCCAGTCTCTCTTTCAGAACTAATAATATTCCAGCCCCTCTTTCAGCATTAACTGTATTTCCAGTCCCTATTTCAGAGCTAACTGTATTTCCAGTCCCTCTTTCAGAGCTAACTGTATTTCCAGCCCCTCTTTCAGCACTAACTGTATTTCCAGCCCCTCTTTCAGAGCTAGCAGTATTCCAGTCAATCTTTCAGAATTAACAGTATTCCAGTCTCTCTTTCAGAGCTAACTGTATTTCACTCCAGTGTCTCTCCAAGAGCTATCTGTATTTTCAGCCTCTCCTGCAGAGCTAACTATATTTTCAACCCCTCTTTCAGAGCTAACTATATTGTCTTTTCCCAGGGTCCTGGGCTACCACTCAACCTAATTTGCAGGCAGGTCTTGGCTGAGCCGATATCCAAACACAGCCTCTTAGTCTGTCTCATCCTAGTGATCACCACTGTCTGGCTGTTGAAGATGTGACACTTTGTACTCTTTTCACTTCATCTCTTCCTGTTCTTTCTTTAGTTACTTAAATGATGATTGCAATGGTCCCTTTTCTCCAATCCTGTACTACCTATCGCACTTTAGCATCTCCCAACTCCCACTGTTTTGTATGGGGGTCCTGTACTGTATATGATTGTTCAGTGCTTTATTTTGTTTCCCATTAGCTGGCTCTGTTACCATGAAGGCACCAGCTGCTATTTTATGTTTTCCCCATACTGGTACTTTTAGGAATTTCAGGGCAGGTGATTGAGGGCCCTATGCCTGCTTGTGCAACTGCCTATTAATTCCCCTGACCTAGTGTGAGTAAGGCACCACCTAACTAGTAGCCACACTCAGCCATGTGTGCTTCAAGGTCCTGCCAGCTCCCATGCCCACACAGGCCATCATTTCTGCAGAATGGGACAGCTGCAGCCTTGTAAAGGTGCTCCCCACCTTGGGTCACCTCGTTCATGGTGACAATGGATCTCCTACCTGGTCTGACAGTGCCTCTTTAGGCTGCAGCCTTGCCTGCTTCTTTAGGTGTTTTGTCATCAGCACAGGCACTCCTCTGGCCTCAACCTCCACCAAAATCTCCCTCACTGTCTTTGGGGAACCCACCACAGGACTAGGGGCCATCAGATTGCCTCCCCTGCACTCTTCTGGTGGCCCCACTGCTGTACATACTTCCCTTCTAAAGATGAGTTACCATGAAATATTCCCATGATCTGTCACAGAGAACTTCCCCATAAATAACTGAATTGTTGAAAATGAAACTAATCCTAGGGGCCAGAATGTCCACCCTCTCTTTTAATACTCCCCTGTGGTAAAACCCTTAACCTCTCTGGAGGGTCTCAGACTCAGGCACCCTTGAATCCCATCCCCCATAACCCCCAAGAGCTTACCCTCTTTTGGTAGCGACCCCAGTGAAAAATTAGGGACAGGCTAGATGCAGTGACAGATGGACCGATAACATTAGATATCTCAGCTGGCCTATTGGAAGTAGAGTGGCTAACTGTGGGGGGAGAGCATCCTCAAGAAACATCCCGCCTCATTTGCCTGCCATCCTCTTCAACTTGACCCCCCCAATACACACACATCTCCTCCTGCCTTCCAAAATCAACATTCAGGGTTTAAGATATGAACCCACACTGCTGGGATGGCAAGCCCCTCCCCATTCTGTACAATATTAGGCCAGCCTCAGACAGTTTCCAGTGTTGCATTGTTTATAGTTAATGTAAAACAACAACTTAAATAAAATAAAAAAAAGGAAATTACAGTCAGTTCCACCCTATAAAATCATAGCATACAGCAGCACTTCTGCAGTTTTCTGCCATGCAATCTGGGCAGAATAGCAGCTTCCCTAATCTGTGATTCTGCTACGAACACGGTCCCTGCCTTAGTAGTGTCATTTTACCAGAAGCATAGGGGTTACAAAGTCTAGTTTCAGTAAGATTATAGGGCTTTCAAATAGCGGGTCTAGGGGTTTTTAAAGGGTGCAGGTGCACCCCCCCATTGTAACTAACTTGCTTGCTGCTGCTGCTGCATTTCACTTTTCTGGAGAAGTCTAATATAGTGATTGTAAGAATATCTACATCTAAAACAATAGAATACACTTATATGTTCAGTCAAAAGTTTAATGGAAAAGATAATATAAAGGATTAAAAAATGTCAGCAAGTTGCATATCAAGTACGCACACCACCACAGCACCCCCCATTGTAAAATCCTGGACCCGTCATGGCGCACTCACCACCTTTTATATAAATAAATGCTTTGGAAACCTTGTTTCAGGGGTTTCCAGGGGTTGCAAAACTCATAGGCGTCTCGACTGCAGTCCCCTCCGGCTAACCCTAAATGATGCCCCTACCCTGCCCACTCTGAGTAATCAGTGTGTGGGCTGACCATGCTGTGCCAGATGTCAATGCAGACTTGCTTAAGTACAGGAAGGTGCCCTGTGGGATTGTGTTTCTCTCATATCTTAACCAGAAGAAACCAAACACCAAAAGATCTTGCTTCATTTGCTTTGCAGGAGGCGCCCAGGTGGGAGGGGTGTCTGGGTCTGTTTCCTATAAAAAGTAGCAGTGCAGAAATAAAACAACAACAAATAAACAAACAGGATGGGCTGCTAGGAAAATGTAGTGTGGCAATAGGAAAAAAGCTTTCAGCCTAAACATTGAATCACACAGGCGATGGAACATGCTTCACAGGAGAGGACCTCCAGACTGTTTAATGTATTTACATATTTGTGCAGTTTGCACCTCATTGGGTTACATGGACGTTGCAAAGACATTGTGAGAGGTTTTTTGACAATGAGTAAAAAATTGTATTGGTGTTGCCAGACTCAGACCCTTGTATTTGACCATAAAAAACATAATAACTATATTTCCCCCTGTGTGGCATTCATATATTTCAAATATAGCAAAAGTAAACACTTCATGATATATTTAAAACATATCAAAGTTAGGGGAAACTATATGACGTGTATATATATATATATATATCATATGCGATGGCCTGACTCAGAATATCCCATTTGTGTTCATGAGTGAGGGGACAAGGCAATAACTCACAAGTGGCAGGCCATGAGTGACTTATATCAGTCCTGCCCCCTCTCACAGTGATGATAAGGAGTCAGGTAATTGTGTGTCCAGTTTACAAAGTGTAATCCCTTGGTGGTGCTATCCCAAGGGCTACTACCCCTGCCTGTGCATCTAGTAGCAGGTTAAGGGGCCTGAGTTCTGAAATGGGTGCCTCCACCCGGAGGTCAGGGTTGGTAGTCAAACTAACCTGGGCACAGCCCTCCAGGACACTGTAACCCCCCTCTTTCCCTTCTAGTGGCCTGAGCAATATACGATAATCACTTTCACAGTACCCCTTGTACAGTACCCACACTGTTTGCACTTACCACCAGGGTTGGTTCCTCTGGCTCGACCCTGGGGAACCCCTGTAAAACAAGGTTATGCACAGTAAATAGCAACAGTACAGTACTCTTGGCACAAACTGGAACCACAGTCAGGTTAAATGCAGCAAAAAGTCAGATCTATTTTATTCAGGGGACTTGAACAAGGAAGGGGCGTAATCAGGTCGATTGGCTTAAAGGCTATATTAATCAAACAGTTATGCATACACTTTAAGTCCCCACACAGTCACACACTCTGGGTACCCAGGTAGGAAAATGGTGGGCTAGACAGGAATGTTGCAGCTGGTTGGGGCCCTCTGACGGAAGAAAGCAACATGCACAACACACACTACTTGTAATCCGGAGCCGGAGGGCTCAGTTAGTGAAAGAAAAAGCAACAAGACAATCAGATGACAACACTTTACATTTAGCTGTTGTTGCAGGGAGCTACCCTGATGTTTACTCACAAAACCCAATACAGGACACAGGCAGGACGAAACTGAGACTGTAGGTTGTTGAGCTGAAGTGCCAAGAGAAGCAGGGCCCACACGAATCACCGAGGCATCGTTCCGGTTCAAGCTTTGAGCAGGGGGCTGATCCCCAGGCAGATCTCTCGTCGATGGCTTTCTCTGTGCAATGGGTAGTCTGGCTGAGTCAGTGTGGCAAGGCCCAGGCGAAATGGCAATGAATTCAGATTCAGTCCGTTGGAGCTGGATGCAGCCTCAGCGAGCAGAACACAGTTCAACACACAGTGGGGAACCAAATCACGACCACTAATGTGAAAGAAAAAGCAACAAGACAATCAGATGACAACACTTAGATTTAGCTGCTGTTGCAGGAGCCACCCTGATGTTTACTCATGACACCCAATACTGGACACAGGCAGGATGAAATTGAGACTGCAGGTTGTTGAGCTGGAGTGCCAGGAGAAGTAGGGCCCACCGAATCACCGAGGCATCATTCCTGTTCAAGCATTGAGCAGGGGACTGATCCCAGGCAGGTCTCTCGTCGATGGCTTTCTCCATGCAATGGGTAGTCCTCAAGGGCCAGTGTGGCAAGGCCCAGGCTGAAATGGCAATGCATTCATTCAGTCCATTGAGCTGGATGCAGCCTCCAGAGAGCAGAACACAGTTCAACAACACAGTGGGGAACCAAATCATGACCCACTAACAGCACATTTACATGTAAAGAAATTCCACTGTACCAGGCAGATTGCTATCTATCACGCCAGCAGTGAGCAGAACACAGTTCAATACCCAGTGGGGAACCAAATCACGACCCACTAACAGCACACAGCACATTTGCATGTAAGAAATTCCACTATACCAGGCAGATTGCTATCCAGTCGCAATTACAGAGTCTGCACAAACCGGGAGTTCAGAGGTGGCTAGAAATCCTGACAGGCCGGTCGCATTCAGCAAATCTTCGGTCTTCTTCAGGTTAAAGCCTGGTCACAGCCCAGTGGCTTAAATAGTCCTCACAACTCAGATTCAGTCTGAATAAACTCTACTTTCCCTCTCAGGGACAGCAGGCAGCAGGCAGGTCAAAACTCGGCCCTTTCACAGTTCTCCCACACAAAACTACACAGAACTGCTGCTCCAATCACTTGAGCTGTTACTCGTTTCACTTCCCAATTCAGAACTAACTGAAAACTGCAAGCAGTCTGGGAATTTCACCAAGATCCAAAAGGTTCGGTTGGCTGATCTGTCTGTCACTCACAACAAGGGCTCCCCCTTCAGGTTCATTTAGGTGTCAAAATGCAAAAAACTACAATTCCTACAAGTTTTGACCCCACCAAGCCCCTGTAGGCAGGCTCCATTTTAGAGTCCCAACAGTACTGATTGGCCCATTCTGACAGTCCCAGGCCAAGTTGGTGGAGATAAACAGAACAGTCCTTGCTGCAAAGAAAACAGGTTAGAACAAACTGCAATATTATTATCATTCTAAACGATATTCAGCAAATAAGCATCTTATAACAGAAGCTCCCTCTGCGTAAATAGCGATTGCAGAGCGGAGCAATTATCTGGCAGCCGGGAAGGCCTCGAGCATAGAAACACTCAAACCCCTCCCAGATTAATTATAACTGTAATCCAGGCAGCTCTTAAAGAGACAGTACACAGAGGCTATATAGGCACTCTCAAGCAATACATTTAAACTGCTAAAACACAGAACACCAGCTTGGCAGTGAGCATTTAGGCAAGCTCAAAGAAGACTTTTTGGGAACCCCCATTTGTAGGGGGGTTACAAAAGTATTTTACTCTGTAAAGCTTTTCAAGTAATTATTTTTATGAAGTTTTAACCATTCCTGTCAGATTTTACTGCTCTGTTTTGAGTGCAGCAGAGGCCACTGTGATGTCATCAGGCACCATGCAAGCTGCTCCCCCACTGGTTAAAGATTCGATAGTTTATGGTAGAACAGAATTGTGTATGAAATTCCATTACTAGAATCACCTTATAGTGTAGAGTGCTGTTCTGTATAGAATTCCATCCCTTTCAAAATGCAGTTGTACCACAGTTCAAAGGTCATGGCATGTGATTCTACCCTACTGTGATAGAACAGCATTCTGGAACCTCTAGAGACTGCATGAGTCAGTTTCATTTTGAAAGCAAAAGAATTCACACATACATATTCCACGGAGTGCTATACATTATAAAAAATGCAGGATGGACAACTCTATGCACAACCAGTGTGTTCTGACACCTCGGGTTCCTGATTCCATGGACCTCTCGAGCTTCGCTCTTGAGGTCAGAGAATCAGGAACCCCTGTGCAGAACACACTAGTAATGCATAGTTACCATCAGTATTCTCTATGTAGTGCTGCAGTAGTGATGTTAAAATGTTGCTGTGCTGCACTAGCTACATTACTGCTGTAGCACAACAAGCTAGAACGTCATCGCACATGCGCGGTCCTGAAACTACCGCACTTCATGAACCGGCCGTAGCAGTGAGAGCTGGCCAAAGAAAACTAGCAGCGCTGGGAAAAAATGCTCTTTTTTAATTTTTGCTTAATAAAAGCACCTCTAGGATGAACCCGATGACACCCTGAGTTAGTATGTCCTCCAGATAAGTTTTTCTTTTTATGTACTTGTTGAGGAATTTCCATTACTTTGCAAGTTAAATAGTAGCTTACACTGGACTCAAACTAATCGAAATGAGTCGCGTTTCTCAACAGCTGATGTCATTTTTATTTCTTGGTTTTTTCATTTGTAATAACTGCCCATACACTATAAAAGATTGTGCATGAGCAGGTATACACAGACAAGGCTGTGCTTGAATCGAGAGGTTTTCTTGGTAGCAGGAGACCTCTTGAACTGTGCTATCGAGGTCTCCTGTTACCAAGGAAACCTCTCAATTCAAACACAGCCTTGTTGTGTATACCTGCTCATACGCAATCCTCTATTTTTTGTGCAACCTAAAGTGAAGAGAAATATGAGCTATGCAATGCACTGATTCAGAATACACAATTTATCTTTACATGTGATAGGACAGGACCATAACTCACAAGTGGCGGAGACATAACTGAGTTATAAAAGTCCTGCCTGCTCACAAGTGATGAATAAATGGCTAAGTCTGAGTTAGACTATTTTGTGTCCAATTTCTAAATAGTGTGTTATGAAGATGTAATTGTTTCTGTTAGATCTCTGTGTGCTGTTTTGAGTGCAGCAGAGAGCACTGTGATGTCATCAAGCCTGTTCAAGCTACTCTTCCATTGGTTAAGTGTTCCTTTTGAGCTGTCTAAAGTGAGGATAAATGACCAAAGTGACAAAAATAATTCATACTCATTTAGAATGCTTCAGTAGCTAAAATAAATCATTTATTTGTAAAGTTTAACTCTCACATGCATTATATAAATACTGGTAATGCGCAACATTCAGATAAATGATATACTGTATCTTCTTTAAAATTAATCAGTGGCTGAAATAAATAATTTTATCTGTAAACATGGACTCTTGCCTACATTCTACAGTTTAAATTGATTATACATTCTGAGAATATATAGACTAATGTATGGGCAACCATGTACAACAAGGCTGTGTTTCCATCAAGGGGTTGTCATGACAACAAAGTGACCTCTAGCAAGAAGCTTGTGAGTCCCTGTCATCATGACGACACGAGGTTAAACACAGCCTTGACTATGGCTGCCCATACCTTATTCTGTATAATGCACAGGCAGCTATTTATTTATACAAGGGACAAAGATATGGTTTGCAATTTCAAATGGCCAAAGTGAAAAAAAAAAAAAAACTCACTTTTTTCTCCCGAGTTCCTGCAGCATACCCAACCGCCATTCATTTAGCCTGTACATGCCACTTGTCTTGCCCCTTGCTTCGCAGCTCATTGGACTGCCCTCCCTGTAGCTTGCCTACCTTCCAGATAAAGATGCATTTATTTAAAATTGTTATTTGATCAACCACCCTTACCACAACCTTTGGTTAGACCGTGTCGAACTCAGACCGCACCATGCCCAAATCTTCCAGCAGTGCAGCTGCTTAGTAATGTGACTACTGCAGCAGAATGAAAAGCCATTGTGCTGCAGTGGTGATATTACTACTGCAGCAAAACCACATATTACAGTGTTTGGATTTCCATACACAAAAAACCCTTCCCATACACTACAAAAAGGGTTGCTTACATGTTTTATGTGTTCTCCATATATATGTCACATGCAGTATTGCCTTGTCCCTTCACTCATATATTACCCTTTCATACAATATTACTATTTCAAACAAGCATTTGTCAATGCCGAACATTCGCTTGCAGGTATTTGCAGTGGTGTTTGGCACGTAAGGTGCTTTACACTAATGCCCTCTGCGATTGCTGGTATTTGCAAAATAAATTTTCAGCATGATCTTTTTGTTACACCCATTGTGCGCTACATAGGCGGAAACACGTTTTGGGCAGGATGTGAAAAATGACAGCTGTACTGCTCATAAGGAAGTGTGGTAAAATGGCAATGTTGAAAATCTGGAGTGGAAATATTGAAAATTGAAACCCAATGAAGGCAGCGTGGGGAACTGTGCAACGCAGACGCCGTAAAACAGTCATTGTTAGAATTTTTCACCAAATTTTCAACATTGCCATTTTAAAACCTCTGCTAATGAACAGTGTCACTGTGATTTTCTTACTGTGTCCCATACATTGATTTCAGACACCAACCGCGCCATTGTGCACTATATGGGCGGAAACACGTTTTGGGCAGGATGTGAAAAATGACAGCTGTACTGCTCATAAGGAGGTGTGGTAAAATGGCAATGTTGAAAATCTGGAGTGAAAATATTGAAAATTCGCAAACTTACGAGCGTGCGTAGGAACTGCACAACGCACGCTCGTATAACAGTTATTTTTAGGAATTTTTCACCAAATTTTCAACATAGCCATTTTAAGATCTCTGCTCATGAACAGTGACACTGTGATTTTCTTAATGTGTCCCATACACTGAGTCCGACAGCGACTGTGCCATTGTGCGCTACATGGGCGGAAACACGTTTTGGGCAAGATGTGAAAAATGACAGCTGCACTGCTCATAAGGAGGTGTGGTAAAATGGCAATGTTGAAAATCTGGACTGAAAATATTGAAAATTCGCAAACTTACGAGCGTGCATAGGAACTGCGCAATGAACACTCGTAAAACAGTCACTTTTAGGAATTTTTTCAGCAAATTTTCAACACAGCCATTTTAAGACCTCTGCTCATGATCAGTGTCACTGTGATTTTCTTAATGTGTCCCATACATTGATTTTGCGCACCAACTGCGCATTGTGCGCTACATGGGCGGAAACACGTTTTGGGCAAGATGTGAAAAATGACAGCTGCACTACTCATAAGGAGGTGTGATAAAATGGCAATGTTGAAAATCTAGAGTGGAAATATTGAAAATTTGCAAACCTATGAGTGTGCGTGGGAACTGCACAATGCACACTCGTAAAACAGTCATTTTTAGGAATTTTTTCACCAAATTTTCAACATTGCCATTTTAAAACCTCTGCTAATGAACAGCATCACTGTGATTTTCTTACTGTGTCCCATACATTGATTTCGTACACCGACTGCGCCATTGTGCACTACATGGGCGCAAACACATTTTGGGCAGGATGTGAAAAATGACAGCTGTACTACTCATAAGAAGGTATGGTAAAATGGCAATGTTGAAAATCTGGAGTGGAAATATTGAAAATTCGAAAACCTACGAGTGTGCGTAGGAACTGCACAGCGCACACTCATAAAACAGTCATTTTTAGGAATTTTTTCACCAAATTTTCAACATAGCCATTTTAAGACCTCTGCTAATGAACAGTGTCACCATGATTTTCTTAATGCGTCCCATACATTGATTTCGCACACCGACTGCGCCATTGTGCGCTACATGGGCGGAAACACGTTTTGGGCAGGATGTGAAAAATGACAGCTGTACTGCTCATAAGGAGGTGTGGTAAAATGGCAATGTTGAAAATCTGGAGTGAAAATATTGAAAATTTGTGAACTTACAAGCCTGCGTAAGAACTGCGCAACGCACACTCGTAAAACAGTCATTTTTTGGAATTTTTGCACTAAGTTTTCAACATGGGGTTTTTGCGACCCCTTCTCATGAATGATGTCAATGTCATGGTGTTATGCAGGCCCAAAGGGTGATTTCGTGCAGTGACTGCGCAGTGACTGCGAAATCACTCTTTGGGCCTGAATAACGCCATGACAGTGACATCATTCATGAGAAGGGGTCCCAAAAACCCCATGTTGAAAATTTGGTGCAAAAATTCCCCAAAATGTCTGAGATATGCAATAAAGTTGAAAACCCCCTATCTAGCCCATTATACAGCTTACCGGCATTTCCTCAGTTCGCGGTCGGCTTTGAAGAGTGCAGACGTGTTCCCGGTCCACCGAAGATCATCGTGCCGAGCTCTGGAGGTAAGTATGGGGTGAGGGGGTATGGGGAGGCTGGGTGCGCAGTGGGTAGGTGAGGGTTGTGGGAGGGGGGACTGGGAGAAGTGCCGTGGGACCGTTTTTGCTTTACAGGTGAAAAAAAAAACAAGACTATGTGGGACATTTGCCACACTGGGGTGGGCTCCCAGCATCACAGAAGGATGGCTGGGGGGGCCGAGGAGCCGAAAGGGGATTGGGCACCCCCGTCGGCAGACAACCCAGGACGTTTGCCATGCTGGGGTGGGCTCCCAGCGTGGCAGAAGGATGGCTTGGAGGGCTGTGGAGCCGACAGGGGATTGGGCACCCCCGTCGGCAGATGATGCAGGACATTTGCCATGCTGGGGTGGGCTCCCAGCGTGGCAGCAAAGATTTAGAGGTGGTGTGCAGCGGGGGTGATGTGGCGCGGGGGTGGCGTGTGATGCTCTGTATGACAGCGGTGGTTTTCTTTGAAGTGAAGACCGCCGCTGTCATACACAGCCCCCGCACCCATTGGTGCAGGACCGCCACACCTGCTCAACGGAGCAGTGGATTGAAAGGGAGAGGCACACCTCCAAAGTGTGCTACTCTCCCAAAACGTTCCTTGCGCATGCGCGCAAGCTAACGTAAAAAGGGCATATGTTGGTATATTTAAAAATGCATATTTTTTTTGTCATACACAGAAAATCACTATTTTATGTATGGTTAAAGAGCATCTTTTCTAGTACTTACCCCCCCGCCCGACAAATTGCTTATCCCAGTCCAAGTTGCAAGCTTCATGAATAAACATTTTTCAGTTGCTGTATTTTGGAAAGGAAGGGATCATATTTTGACTCGTGAACAAAGAGACTGATCCCATCCAATTATGTGTCCTGAGCACTGCCCCCGTGCTAGCATGCTTTGTGATGCAGCAGTCTGGAGAGCATGTGGGCTCTCTCCACAGACTTCAATAGGGGTGTATTTTTTTTAATACAAATTGCGATATTCTAAAAGTCCAATTTCAACTTATCAAAGCCACTGCTCAATTAAGAGGGCCTTTCTTAGTTAAGTGGTGGCCTTGATTAGTTGAAATCCAGCTTTAGAATATCACAGTGGGAGGCAGTATAGCGCAGTGGTTTAAGGCTCTGAGCTGCAAACCTGTAGACCTGGGTCTGAATCCCACAGTCCCCACTGGCATACTGTGTGACCCTGAGCAAGTTGCTTAAGTTCCCTGTACTCCCAGGTTGCACCTGTAAACAAGCTTTCAGCTTAGTGTGTCTCACCTGGTTAAACAATGGGGAAAAAAACAAAAAAAAAATTTGTATTTAAAAACATCCCCCCCCCATTTAACTCTATGAAGCATGCCCCTGCCCACTCCAGACCATTGCATCACAAAATACGCTACCACGGGGCTGGTGCTGAACATATGGAAGTGGAAGGAATCAAGCCTTGGTTCCACAGAGCCAAAATACGATCCTGTCCCTTCCAAAATAAAGCAATTGAAATGTGTTTTTTTTAATTCAACAAATCATTATTAGTTTTTATATAGAACCAAAGGTACAAAAATCTGTAGTCAGTGTCAGGAATAGTACATGATACACAACAAAAACAGGAAACACATACATAAAACCACTATACCCCAATCTCCCTCGCCCTCCCCTCCTCCCTCCCCTACCCCTGGAGTGCGCCAATATTACAGACTTGGGATACCACTACTAGAGTTACAACCTTGGGGGCCAATTGAACTAAAACTTAGAGTAAGATTAATGTAAATACAAAGCATATAATTTGCCCCATTTCCTGTCAAAAGATAATAAGTTATTACGAAAACTATCAATTAAACATTCAGCTCTGAAACCGACAGATAAATCATTAAGCCACTCAGAATATGTTATGACTTGCTGATCTAGCCAGTGTTTGAGTACAAGTTTTTTGACCACCATTGAGATTATTGCGATGTGGAATCTACGTTCTTTAACCACAATGTTGGAAAATATACCCAGAAGACATATTTCAATTGTGAACAGATCCTCTAACCCTAATAGTGGGTCTAACTTAGATTGTATTGTTTGCCAGAGGGACCACCTTCTCACACTGCCAAAATATATGTACCAGGTTGCCTTCTGCTTTGCCACATCTGGTGCAAGTAGAATCGGAAGTTTGCCTAATTTGGTGAGTATAGCAGGGGTGTAGTACATATTATTTATAATATGATATTGAGTGAGTCTAAATCTGTCCTGGGTGTGATATTTATACAAATCTTTCCAGATCTGAGCCCAATTGGGATAAATCCAGTAGTAAGGAAGACCATATTTTAGATCCTTCGAGAGGTTCTGGGAAGGTATATGATAGAAGAAAATTATATGTTGCCGACACACCGTGTGGTTTAGTTGCGAGATCTTGTATCTGGGCCAACATGGGTCTAGACTGGGATGGTTTAGGTATATGACCAAAAGAAGTACGAAGGAGATATCATAATTGGAAGGTCTTAAAGATGATATTCTGTGGTATATTAAATTTAGCCAGAATTTCAGAAGAGGAGAGAAGAGAGTCCTGAGAATAGAGGTTCTCCACTAATATACCCTGTAGCTGAGGAAGCCATCTGGGTGGTAGAGATGATCCATTTAGTTTAATGTTTGGATTGTGAAACAGGGATTGACCGAAATCTTGTTTAAGGGAAATTCTGAGATAGTTCCAGCATTGAGACAAGACTCTAAGAGAAGTGCTGATAACTGAGTTGTGGAGTGGAGCAGGAAGTGTTGATTTTGATAGGTAGAAAATGGTAGAGGAATGCAAGTCAAGAAACCTCAGAAGTCGGCCTTCAAGTTGGAGCCAGATGGGGCGTGCATATTATCTATGACGGAAAACCATCTGTCCAGTCTAGATAAATGACTAGCCCAATAATACAATAGGAAGTTGGGAAGACAGAGACCACCTGACTCTTTGGGAGGCTAAGGTTAAGGAATGATCTTCTGGGATGTTTACCTACCCAGACGAAATTAGAGATAATAGAGTGTGTGGTGAAAGAAAGATATCGGTAGCCATATGTTCAGCATATTTAAGGGATAAAAAGACGGAGAGAACATTCATTTAATTATATTTATATGACCCCATAAAGAAAGGGGAGAGAGCAACCCATCTTTGAAGGTCTTGTTGGATTGTAGTCGCCAAATCTTCAAGGTTTAATTTTTTTTTTTTTGAAATTGATTTTATTATTTTCAAGCATACATCAAATGACATGGCACAGTAATCAGAATAACATGAGTACCCATACAGGCAAGAATAAAAGCATAGTAAACACAGTGACATGTCCCCACCCTCATAGCCCGCCCCAAAATGTCTATCTCCTCCCTACCACCTTAAAACAGTCCCTCTCCCTGTCCCACCCAACCCTCCCCACCTCGGCATGATGTATATTCACTCTACTTTTCCTAAAAACAGAAGCATAACAAGATTGCGCCATGGATGAAAATGACCATCCACTACCATAAGGACAACTGAAACTTCAGAAATCATTGAGCCAAGTGAACTCCAACTTGTAACATATAGACAGCATGCATCCCAGCCCATATCTTTTTATATCCGGAGAGAAGTGCCGGAGATGTTCTAAATTGTTCCACCCACAAATTAAACAAAAGGTCTTCGAGCCATTCTATATAAGAAAACTTTTGGGCATCAATCCAATGCCTTAAGACAAGCTTCTTAAGTGTTAGTGAGATCATCGCCATATGATAGCTACATGCATCCCAGTCCATATCTTTTTATATCTGGAGGAGAAGTGGCCCGGAGATGTTCTAAATTGTTCCACCCGCAAATTAAACAAAAGGTCTTCGAGCCATTCTGTATAAGAAACTTTTGGGCATCAATCCAATGCCTTAAGACAAGCTTCTTAAGTGTTAATGAGATCATTGCCATATGATAGCTACGCGTTCTAACCTGTACCTTGGAATAATTCCCTATGAGACAAATCTCTAGTGTAAACAGATCCTCTAGACCTAACAATGGGTCAGCTTTCTGTCGGATTTCCGTCCAGAGGTCCTGGACAAAGGGACAGTCCCAGAACATATGACTGGAGGGAACCTTCTTCCAATTTACACCTAGTACAAGTTGGAGTTGGGGATTTACCTATCTTGAAAAGTTTGGGGGCGTCCAATATAAATTATGTAGAAATTGAAATTGTGTAAGTCTCAACCTGTCTTGAGATAGGTTAAGTGTATGTACCTTCCCAGATTTTACTCCAATTAATGCTAGGATCTGGGAATTGTCTAACCCAGTATTGTGGGCCTGCTTCTGGAATAATAGGTGCCAGCTCCAGGAGGGAACCATACACCTGAGCTATTGCATGGGGAAGGTGTACTACTTCTGCTAAGGAGGTAAAGAATTCATAAAACGTATCCTCGCTAAACAATTGTTTACTTAACCGGTTCAGGAGATGAGATATCTGCTATGTGCTGAACATGTGTCCCTTTTTTAATGAATATTTATTAAAAATATCCAATGCCAGGATACATTTCCCTGGGTCTAAAATCTTTTAATTTTGTGTTCTGGAACTGGGGATCCAAAGTTTAGGAATCGTCTTGTTTCCTATCCTGAAGTTTGGGTTCTCTACTAATGGCTGGTTCCAGTCCTGAGTGTGTTTATACTTTAAAAGTTACACAACTGAGTATGGGATCTTAGCAACAGCCTTATGGGAGAATGGGAAATGTTAACGGTAAGTTTTTAAGTGTACTATATAACAACATAGATGTAGGTAGATGTGCTTCAGCTATCATTGTTTTCTCAAGTATTAACCATGATGGGACATATTGCAGGTTAGATAATGTTACGTCATTGGTCATCCATTTCATATACTTAGAGACCTGACTAGCCCAATAGTAACCCCCTATATGAGGTAATCTCAGACCACCTCTAACCTTGGGCACAATCAATTTCTGGTAAGCTCTTCTTGGGGGCTTAGCAGCCCATATAAAGGAAGAGATGATATAATGGGCTTTCCTGAACCATTTAATGGGCAGCCAGACATTGAACATATGCAACGGGTAGAGGATCCTTGGCAGGATGTTCATTTTAACTATATTAATGTGTCCCCAAAGAGAGATAGGGAGGAATGACTATCTAGCAAAATCCTGTTGTATAATAGACAGGGTGTCATCAAGATTTAGTTTCTTCATGAGGGAATCTGAATTAGTGAGGTAAATGCCCAGATATTTCAAGCGTTTAAGGGACCAGTGAAGGCCTAATTGTAGAATATCGTTTTTTAACAATCTAAAATTTAAAGGGAAGACCATACTTTTGTCCAAATTAATTTTATAATTAGAGTAGGTGCCAAATTCTGAAAAAAATTTGCAGGGATGCCTCAAACGCAGCAGCAGGGTTGATGGAATGGAGCAGAATGTCATCTGCATATGCCGATAGTTTGAGGTCAAACCCGTACAGAGGGATGCTCGGAATCAAGGGAGAGTTTCTGAGTTTGACAAGTAAAGACTCCAGATAGATATTAAAAAGGAGTGGAGATAATGGACACCCTTGGCGAGTACCAGAATTAAGAAGGAACCTCTCTGAGAAAACTCCATTACAATAAATACGAGCATTGGGATTTTTATAAAAGGAAGCGATCCAGCCAATGTATTCCTTCGGGAATCTAAATTTACCCATTGTGAAAAATAAAAAACCCCAATCCACTCTATCAAAAGCTTTCTCCGTGTCCAGGGACAGTAGTCCGGCTGGCACTTCAGAGTCCCTGAACGTGGAGAAAATATGTGATAATTTTCTCAGGTGATCCGAGGAGTTCCTCCCCTTCATAAATCCTACTTGGTCCGAGTGAATTATGGTGGGCATGACCTCCACCAGTCTGTTTGCTAACAACTTAGCAATGATTTTCATGTCGTAATTCAATAAAGAGATAGGTCTGTAGTTAGTTACCATTTCCGGGTCCCGCTCTGGCCTGTGTAAAACAATGATTAGGGCCTCCAGGAAGCTGTCATCCATTTCTTCCCCATCTAGAAACCTCTTAAACAGCTGACCTAACCAAAGAGTCAGCTGTTTGTGGAAAGATTTATAGAAATTGGGTGAAAACCCGTCAGGGCCGGGAGCCTTATCGGAAGGAAGGGAATTTATTGTTTTCTCAACTTCTATATCAGTTATGGGGCCATCAATGCTAACTTCTGTGCTACTGATAACTGTGGTAAAGGGAGGATCTCAAAGTATTTATCTAATTTTTGTTTTCCAGGAGGGTTAGACATGGGTCCATACAAGTCCTCGTAATAAGTTATGAATTCCTGTACTATTCTTTTACGGTTCCCTTGTATAGTGTTATCTAACCTAGATCTGATACCCTTAATTATTCTGGAAGCTTCTTGAGATTTTAAACGAAGGGCCAACAACTTGCCAGATTTTTCCCCTTGATCCACATAGTTAATTTTGGTGTGCATTATTGCATATTTTGCTTTACTTAGCAGAAGGGAGCTATACTGGGCCCTTAAGCCCATCAGTTTAAATCTGTCACCATCCGGGGTGGAGGGTGATAGCACTTTTTCTGATTGATGAATTTTACTGAGTAAAGTGAGGGCTTCCTGTTGTTTCATCTTGTTCTTATACAAGGTAATTCTAATCGGTTCCCCTCTTAGCATGCACTTCAGGGCACACCATTCTAGGTCGATTCTGCCAGTTGAGCCAAGATTAACCTCAGTATACTGATCAATTGCCTTCGAAATGTCCTTAATAACACTCTCATCTCTCAATAACTGATTGTTCACCTTCCAGATAGTTTCTTTTGGAAAATTGGGAATCAAGTTTAGTGAACACCATACCACTGCATGGTCTGAGATGACTCCGGGTTCTATGGCACTATCCATAATCCCTGACAAGAAATTATGACTAATTAAAAAGTAGTCAATTCTGGTGGACGTGCCATGAACAGAGGACCGGAAAGTATAGTCTTTCAAGGAGGGATACAAGACTACAGGACCCTCCATGGGTCTATCAATCCTAATTAATCCATTAAATCTCGGAGGGCTCTCTGTGCAGGTGAGAGACCAGTTCTTCTGACCCTGATCTATCCAGGTCAGGGGTAAAAGAGGTTCCAATCTCCTCTCAAAATTAGTGGAAAGAAAACATAGGGAAGTAACTCTGTAAGTAGCCTAGAAAAAGTTGGGGAATCAGAGTTAGAACCATAAACACAGCAAAGCACTACCTCTGTGCAGTCCAGTAAGCCTTTCAAGATTAAATATCTGCCATCTGGGTCTTGTATGCAAAGCTCACAGTTAAAGGAATACTCCAGTAAATAGTATGGCTACCCCTCTACTTTGGGTGCTATCCCCCGCATTGAAGACCTGGCCTACAAATTGCCTTGTAAGAAGTAAGCCCTCCGAGATCAGTAAATTGGTTTCTTGTAGGAATGTGACAATTCCTTTCAGACAATTAATATGCTTTAAAATCTGATATCGTTTGACTTTCTTCCTGGCACCTCTAATATTCCACGTGAGTAGCTTTAGACATCCTGCCATTTCGTGCTTTTGTAAATCAAAATGCAGTAGTCTGCCTCTAACATTACTAGCATCCAGCCAAGTAGTCCTCCCCTGCCCACCCCAATCCCCAAACCCTTATCCCTTTAGAAACTACAGCACATAACCCTAAAAACTTAATTTAAACCTTTGAACCCTAAACTTAACATAACCTTGTTTGCCAAAAGGCCAAAAACATCCCCACCCTCCCAACTTAATAATATCAAGGTACATGATTTACAGAAACCATGAATACCTCTCTCCCTCCCACTCGCTCATATCATTACAAATTACTACCTAATATGAACCCTGATTCCAAGATCTAATACTAATTTGAGTACTAAGAAACATTGGAACGAACACAATAAAGGTATTCACTGGCTATAAACATACACGCTTATAAATCTCAGCCTTGTAAAGATGTCAGGAAAACTAAAATAAAGACTCTAAAGTGAACCATTTGTTCACACATAGGCTTAGTCTATCTGGAGAATAAGCAAATAACTTATCCTAGAACGACCTCTTGTGGCCATTAGTCAGTATTAGATTTAAGTAAACAGAACCTCAAGAAATCCATATGGCCACGATTAATAGAGTTAATTAAGTAAAATAGGCCCTCTGCTTAAACGCCCCACAAGCCTATAAAATGAAAAATGCATTAATACCTGCCATACAGTTGTGTTTACTGTGGAAAGCGTTGTAAAACGGGCGATAATCAGCCCATTAACCTGCCATATTCGACATTAATTCCTTGAAAGACTAAGATTCCCAAAGCTCCTATGAAACAGGAACACAAAAAAGACAAAAAGGTAAACCTCTCCCCTTCTACGTAGGATCCCGTAGAAATCCTTGAAAATAGGAGTCGGAGTCTGATACCCAAACTTTTCCATTTGTTGAACAACCAAAAACGATCTGGTGTGTAAATCATACCTTCACGGAGTGCAACAAAAGGCAAAACCATCACGAAGGAACCCCAGCACATGAATTCCCTTCTACAGCTATCTTTTAATAATTTAGGGAATGCATCTCAGAAATTAACTTAAGCTCTTTATCTATGCACCCCTCCAAACTGTAAAATGAAAAGGTGTAATGTTATTTGCAATACGGAAGTATTTTACTATAAAAAGCAATATAAATCAAACAGTTATCACCCCATTAATCTGTCTTATTAAGGCATTGAGTCTGTGAAGGGGAGCTGAAAGTCTAGTACCCATATTCAACCGTAAGTTAATTAAGCAAGCTCACTCCTGTGTGGAAATCACTCCGTACCTCTCTCGGAGAGCAGCAAGTGGCAATACCATCAGGTAAGGCTGTGTAGCACAAGAGTTCTCTTCTACATCGATCTGTCATCCAGTTAGGAAATGCAACTCTCACATTAATTTGGATTCTTGAAGCACCCACATAACTGCAAACTAAAGGAATACAATGATGCTTACAGTACAGTTATGCTTTACTGTGAGAGCACTGTAAACCAGGCAACAACTGGCCCATTAGCCTGCCATATAGCAGCATTAAGACCATAACGGCTAACATTCACCAGGATCTTTTGAAAGAAGAGAGTGCAAGATGTAACTTCCTGTAAAGATCTATTTGATAGTAGAGACAAAGATCTGGTGCACAAACTCTGTCATTTGGTAGTGGACCGATAACGAATCAAAGTGGGAATCATTCTGTCCCTTCTCAGATTGCAACAAGCAATACCATCACAAAGGGATACAAACCTCAAATGCCCCTTCTTCAGCGATCATTAAATAGACTGGGAATGCAGCTGTCAGAGTGGCTTCGTGGTTTTCAGTTCTTCAAAGCTGGACCAAGTGCCAGCTATCAGGACTCAGACTCATGGATAGCATTTTAAATTTTATCCCGCTTGGTATCAACTTATTAACGAGAGGATGAAAAAGAGCTCTACGCTGACGAACAGACACAGGAAGATCTTACGTGATCCTTAGCTGGACTTTGCCCACTTGATTTGTTCTAGGCTCCGGACCTGCGTCAAGAAATGTTGCCTCTCAAGATAGTTCAGAAACTGAGCTATTAAAGGTCGAGGGGGAGCATCCACTGCTGGAATAGGGTGCAGGGACCGGTGAGCTCATTCTATGGAGTAAGAGGCACCATACGGGGAGGGACCTACCAGCTTCGCAACCAATTTTTGGACAAAGAGGACTGTATTGGCCCCTTCTTCTTTCTCCGGCAGACCTATAAAAACCACATTGTTGCATCTACTGCGCCCCTCTAAATCTTCGATCTTCAATTCCAGTCGAGCCATCTTCTGTCTTGTCAACACTAGCTCCGGTTCAAGTCTCCCCAGTTGCTTTTTCACTGAGACAATTCGTGTCTCACTGTCTCCGACCCTTGTCGAGACATTTTCCAGAGCCGTTGCCATGGATTTAAACTCAGCGGTTAACGATTGGAGTTCTTCATGAAATGGCTTGAACTCCATTAAGAACCGATCCACTGTCAAGACGTTAGGATCTTGGATTTGAGAGGTACGTTCGGCCAAAGCAGCTTGCGGCCTTGTTTTTTTGCTGGCTTTTTCTGGTGTGGAGGGAGGCGTGTGTTTTGGTAATGCTTGCCTCATCTCTGCTTCCATGCTAGATAGGGAAACTGCTACCGAGTAATGTAGAGCAGTATTTGTCCTCTTGGATGCGTTTTTCCTTGCGTTTTTTATAGATAGAACATATTTAAACATATATTAAAACCTCAAGCGAGCGGGAGATGTGGAGAGTGCAACTACCCATGAGCCTGCATCATGTGATCTCAAGGTTTAATTTTTTAAATAATATGGGGTTATTGGTTAAGAATATACCCAGGTATTTAATTGAGTGGGGTGACCATTTCATTCCAAAATGGCTAAAGTCTGTTTTATGGGTGAGACCATTTAGCGGGCAGATTTCTGTTTTCGAGAGAATAAGTTTGTAGTTAGACAATTGACCAAATTCAGTAATAATACTGAGAACATGTGTAAGGGATTATGCTGGTTGGTCCAAGTGAAGAAGAATGTCATCAGCATAAACTGAGAGAGTTAGGGTTGATGAAGAATAGGATACCTTTAATTTGGGGTGAATTTTGAGATAGTGAAGGAAAGGTTCTAAGTAGAGGTTGAAGAGGAAAGGTGAGAGAGGACACCCTTGTCTAGTGCCAGTATGGAGCGTAAATCTGGAGGAGAAGACAACATTGCAAAAGATTTTAGCTGAGGGTGAAGAGTAAACAGTTTGAATCCACTGTATAAAATCTGAGGGGAACCCTATCTTCTTTAGTGTAGACCAAATACCCAGTCGACCCTATTGAAGGCCTTTTCGGCATCCAATGAAATTAGAGCCATAGGGGACTGAGCTGATTGTGCAGCCTGAAAAATATGAGAGAGCGTTCTAAGATAGTCCACTGTGGAGCGGTCTTGTACAAACCCGACTTGTTCGGCACTCAACAAGTAAGACAAAATGTTTTTAAGCTGGAGTGAAAGAAATTTTGTTAGGATTTTAATATCACAATTTAAAAGTGATATTGGCCGATAGCTGGCTGGATCTGTATGGGGTTTATCAGGTTTAAGTATCTATTAAGCATCTGGTTTCAGAAGGAGCTGCTGACTTGTGAGACTTTGCGCCACTGCTCCCAACCTTCTCTGGTTACTGTAAGCATTAACAGCTGCTGAGAGGGGGGCGGTACCGGAGAGGTAGCGTCACCATTCTGGGAGGGGCAGACTGTGTTAAATTCCTCACGCTGGTACTGCGCAAGCGTGAGTGGCGCTGTAACAAAACAGTGAGGCAAAAAGTATTTTAATATATAGAGGTTGTAATTATCAAAGGGATAGTATTGGTTTTTAAATTTAATCTAAATTGTATAATAGATATACTTTATAGGTCCCTAACTCCAAATAGAATGGCTTTATTTTGTAGGATGATGTTCCAATTGTGTGTTCTTTTGTTACTAGCAGTGAAATTGACAACCCCGTGCCAACTAGAAATTTCAAGTTCTTTAGCAATTGAGGTTACCCCGGTATTAAAAATTAGAGTATTATCAGTTAGAGGGATCACAGAGCATAGAGGGCATCATAGAAATCCCTTTTCTATGATTAGAGACCAGTTAAATAAAAAACTAACTGATATAAGTGTATTGGCCCCTGGGCACACTAAAAATAGAAATTGTTTATTAATATCATTGATTTTGGGGGGTGATATAGAAACAAACCCAGGACCTGAAAAATTTGGAGATATCAAAATCATTTATGATAATGCTAGAAGTTTAAAGAAAAAAGGGGATTTGATGAAATCCTGGGTAGAAACAGAAACTCCTGAAATTGTGGCATTAACTGAAACTTGGTTAAATAAGAGTATAGACACCAAAGAATTTGAACCTGAGGGTTATAATAGTTATAGATTGGATAGGAAGGGAAAGAGAGGTGGGGGTGTATTAATGTTTATAAAATGGGAACTTGGACAAATCTCAATTTTGTTCGCAGATCAGGTAGGAAAAATAGATTGTTTGTTAGTTAAGGTTCAAAGTTTACAGTTGGTATTGGGGGTTATTTATGCTCTCCCCAAGACTCCAATTGGTGAATTTGAAAATTTAGCATCAGTTATTCAAAGGGTCTCAATGAGTTGTGAATTAATGTTAATTTGTGATTTTAATACAGCGTGGGGGAACCAAGGGGTCTTGCTTTGGAAAAAAGCTTTAAAATTTTAGAAGTAGAACAAAAGATTATACTTCCTACTAGGAAAACTTCTCATCTTAGTTCTGGTAATATATTGGATTTAAATTTTGTTAAAAACATAAATCAATATGAGAGCAACTGAAGTAAAGCAACTAGTGATGGGAGATCATAGTTCAATAAGCTGTTTGTTTGTTATGGAAGATATAAAAAGTAAACATATTAGAAATCCTCCATTAAAAATAAAATGCAGAAATTTTAAAAATTATAATAAAGATGCATTTGTGGCGAGACTTTCTCCAGTAAGATGGGATAGATTATTTTTGATACCTTCTGTGAATATAGCGGTTGGGGAATTTTCCAAATGGTTTCTAGAGATTTGTAATGAATTGGCTCCTTTTCGTACATGTATGCAAAGAAAATCACATGTTCCCTTGGTTTCAGAAAAAAATATAAAAACCTAATACATGGTAAAAATTGTTTGTGGAAAAAGGCGAGTAAATCTTTAAAAAATGAAGACTGTGAAGAATATAAAAAAGCTAGAAATCATTTGAAATTTGAAATAAAAAAATTGAAACAAAAATATTTTGAAGATAAAATTAAACAGACTACAGATAATAATAAAAAGTATTGGTCTTTATTGAAATCTTTTGAGACCCCACAGGCTTGTGGTCCACTTATCCAAATGGTAACTAGAGGTGTCCCCCAGAATATAAAGGAAACATCAAATATTTTAAATGATTATTTTGTTACATTGCCTGATTTGGATCTTATTGATCCAGAATTAGGGGATGAATCTATCGATAATTTGTATACTAATATACCGAGGTTTAGCGTTAAAATGATCTCTTGTAAACAGGTAAAAGTAGAACTTAGGAAATTAAAAACAAATAAGGCTTGTGGCTTTGATCTTATAGAAAACCGATTTCTGAGAGATTCAGTTCAGGTGATTGCTCCCATATTGACTAAGTTGTTTAATTGGTCCCTGATTGAGGGCGTTTTTCCAGATGTTTGGAAGACGCAAGATTATTCCTATATACAAAGGTTCAGGGGATTCATACCAACCAACAAATTATAGGCCTATTGCTTTATTGTCTGGGATATCAAAAATTCTGGAAAAATTAATTCAAGTTCAATTGGATGACCATTTGGAAAGGTATTCATTAATAACCAAACAACAATCTGGTTTTTGGAAGGGATACTCCACAGGCACTGCTCTCACCGATGTGGTTGATGCTATTGCATCTAAATTAGAGGGGGGCCAATCGGTGGGAGCGGTGTTCATGGATTTATCCAAGGCCTTGATACAGTTAATCATAGCCTGTTGGCTAATCGATGGCAGAAATTGGTGTGGTTAAGAGACAGGAAATTGGTTTAAATCTTACCTTTCAAAAAGAACTCAACAAGTTTGCATTAATGGAGTGTTATCAAACAAATTAAACATGTAACGAGGAGTACCCCAGGGCTCCATTTTAGGCCAATATTGTTTTGATTTATATTAATAAGGTTACAGATTGTATAAAACACTCTAGTATAAATCTTTATAAGACGATACTCTGTTGATTTCTAGTGGTCATACAATTGGTGAAATGCAAAAAAATCTACAGAATGACTTTACCGGTTTATTGAATTGGCTAACTAAATCTGATTTAATACTTAATAGTAAAAAAACTAAGTTTATGGTTTTTGGAAGAAAGCAAACCCCTCTAAGTTTTGGAAACACAAAGATTAATATAAAAACCTTAAGTGATGAAATGTTAGAACAGGTTATAGTACATAAATATCTGGGTGTTTGGATAGATTCATCATTGAAATTTGAATATCATATAACAGAGACTATAACTAAAGTAAATAAAAGGTTGGGAGCTTTTAGGCACTCTAGTTTTTGTCTGAATAGATTAATGAGGGAACAAATTATAAATCAATTCCTCCTTCCAATTTTGGAATATGGAAATCATATACATGGTTTCGCAGCAAATAGATGGTTAATTAAGGTTGATCAATTATATTATAAGATGGCTAGATTTATAATACAAAAGGATTATAGGGCACATCACTGTCAAGTGCTTAGTGAATTGGCTGGGTCACACAGGAAAGTAAACTAGGATTTCTTGGTTAATACACATTTTAAGGTAATAAAATTTCAACAACCTGAAAGTCTTTATGATAAATTAGAACCAAGAAAATATGTATATAATTTGAGAGACATAAATTTAAGGGGTTATGCATTCCCAAGGTCCATAAACGCATATAGTACTCTCAGATTTCCGGTTATTGTTAATTTATGGGGGGCTTTGAAATCTGTATATTGTAACCAGATTAAAGATTTGAAGGTATTTTTAACAAGTTTGATGCCTGAACTAAAAATACATTGTGATTGTTATAGATGATTGCTTATATGTTTTGTGTATTATATTGTGAATGATTGGTTTATGTGTATTGTAATGTATTGTTGTTATAATTTATGATTTATGTACTTTACAGGACCATCTTGAAAATAAGACTTTGTCCTAATGATGTGATGTTTTCCATCTGAATTCCTGTTTAAAAATAAAGGTTTTAACTAACTAAGTAGGAGAATTATTGTGGCTTCTAATAATGTGGGATCTAGATTATCTGCTTTAAACATATAATTACATAAATTAAGAAGAAGAGGAGCAAGTTCCATGAAAAAGTAGATGAAGAAATTGAGGGAAATCCATTGGGACCTGGTGCCTTGTCCAGGGATAAACTATTAATTGCCTTTTCTATTTCCTCCCACGTGATTGGAGCCGTACAGGATGGTCTGATGTTGTATCGAGAGACAGGGAAGATCCAGAGAGTTCAGATAAGCCTCTATCCTATGAGGTGATGCTGAGGAAGGTTTTAACTATAAAGTGAGCAGAAGAAAGACTCAAAACCTGAGCTATATTCTCGGGTTTAGTTTTGTGGAGTCTGCCTGCAGCAAGTATGGAAGGGATTAATCTAGAGCTTTCTAAAGTACGGAATCGGAGAGCTAGTAATCTCCCTGCTTTTTCCTCCTTGCTCAACATATCTAGAGTTTGTTTTAAGAATAGTGAATTCAGCTTTTTCTCTTAGCAAATCAGCATATTCATTTCTTAATGTTAATAATTGCTCTAGAGTGGCCAAGGGGGTGGTAGATGATAAAGCTTTTTCAGCTTCCCTAATTTGAGATAATAGCGATACCGACTTAACTTCCCTTTGTCTTTTCCTTCTTGATGCTAACTTAATAAATTCACCACGGAGATAGCATTTAAGAGTGCACCAAACCAGGTCCTCCCTTTGTGTGGAGTTCTTATTAAGCTCCATGAAGGTAGGAATGAGTGTTTTTAAGTGGGAAGTGATAGTTGTTTCTTTAAGTAGCTGTGTGTTTAATTTCCAGGATATGTCTTTTTTCATATCTGGATCTGGGGATAACACTAGCCACCCTACTGCATGATCCGAGATCACTATGGGCTCAATACCAGCTTGACAAAGACCTTGTAAAAGAGGAAGGCTGATCAATATGTAATCTAACCTGGACCAGGATTGATGGACATTGGAGAAGAAAGAAAAAAGATGATGGGAAGGGTTAAGGAGCTGCCAATGATCACACAGCCCTAGAAGATCTATGAAATCAGCTAGAGCTTTTGGGGATGGGGAAGGGGGCTTTAAAGGGAGGTATGTTCTATCCAGGTCCTGAGTCGGTGGTGTGTTCCAGTCTCCGCCCAGAATTAGGGGGGAGGGCTGGAAAGTAGCCACTTTATTGGCTAGATCCATAAAGAATTTAGGATCTCTGTCCACTGGGCCACATATGGACCCTAGAACTACTGTGGTATTATTAAGAACCCCTTTAACTAGTACAAACCTTCCATTAGGATCTACTATTTTTTTTCTGCCTGGAATGACAAGTGTCTTTTAATTAAAATAGCCACTCCCTTACTTGAGGAGGATTCCCCTGCTGCAAATATTTGAGATATACCTTGACGTCATAGCCAAATTGCTTCATTTGCTAATAAATGGGTTTTCTGAAGTAGAATTATGTTGGCATTGAGTAGGTCACAATGTTTGAGGACCTGATATCTCTTCGTTATTTCCTGGCTCCCTGATATTCCACATAATTTTTAGTGGTTTATTAGCCATTTTCGTCATAAAAGTAAGAACAGTCATACAAAACAAAACATAAAACAACCATTACCCAATTGGCACACTCCAGTCCTCCCCTCCCACAAACCTTTAAATTATAAACCAAAAGAACTTGCACTTGAAGAATTCCCATAACAAAGCTTGGAAGTAGTAGTGTATTTGTTAGGTGCCTCAACAGAGGAACCCTTATACAACTTAGTAGTAAAAGTGCACTCCAATGTTTCAAGAGCATTCCCCTTATTCCTCTCCCCCTCCCCTTTTTACCCCAGCAACTATATACAACAGGCCTCTGTTTGATGTGGATCCTTAAACCAAATAATAAATTGGACAACACAGGGGGCCTATCCCAACTAACTAGACTTCGCTCAATAAAATGAATAAACAAGAGAAACATTGTACCTTACCTGCCAAAGTACGGTATTTTGAACCTGGCAGCTGTGTTAACTAAATTCATATCTCAACAGAGATACATATGAAGTATCAGCAGAAAGTCTCCCCATCCCTGAACTAGTATGCTATACAGCTCTACCCTGAGCCAGCATCCACTAGAAGCTCCCCCCTTTCCACCCACTAGATCACTAACCACTAAGGCCATGGCCCTATAGGGAGATGTATAATATGAATATTTAAACCATTAAGGAACAAGGCTGTTGGAGAGACTGTACCCCCGATCCCCTTCCCGGTTGTTATACCGCTAACCTGGACACCCTCTTAAGATGGTTATCGGGTTGAAATAGGGAGGCCTCAGAGAATGAAGAGCTAATAATAAGACGTGGGACTTACCCCTGAAAATCTGGAATACGTCCTGGTATCCGTCGCAATTTCCCCCTACCAGCATTATTCTCAGAGTATTCTGCAAAAATGAGGCGAACCTATAAGTATTTAAATTAACTCTGGGAAGTGCAATAAAAACATCTACATTCCCAATGATATCTAGTAGCAGAGGAAGTGCAAGGGGGAGGGAAATTGCTATAGGACTAAATGCTGTCCTACCCAAAATAGGTAGCCCTGAAACCGCTACCAACACTATGGTTCCTACCCTTATTTCTCTAGGGACTTGCACAACTGCAAAAGAAATTCTGGCCTACCTGTAGTGAACATGGCCTACCTAAGAAACTTCAAAAGGAACATGGGGGAGCAAAAAGACAGGGATCCAACATTATAAGGTATATAAGAAATACAATTACTGTTTGTAACAGCCAGGAGATGAGACTCCTAGAACTTTGAACACTCGAAGTTTATTTTCTGACAGTCAGCCAACTTGAAAAGGTTGGGCAGGTTAGTGGTGAGGTTAGTTGTTGCCTGAGCTGGAGTGTCAAAGGATACCCAGGATCCAGTAATGGAGACTAGCAGCTTTGAGGGGTGCAGCATTCGGAAGGGAATACCTGCCACTATCAACTTGCTGACTATAGGATGGAAGGCTGATCTTTTTTGTCGGGTCTCAAATGGTAAGTCTTGTGTGATTCGTAGCTTAGAACTTCCCAGGTGATTGATTGATTGTAGCTCCTTAACCTTGGTCAAGACATGATGTTTTTCCACAAAACTTAGAAATCTCATGATGATTAGTCTGGGGGAGCTCCTGGCTGACATCGCGGTTTAAGTGATCTATGGGCTTGTTCTATGTGATAGGAAGGGCCAAGTGGAGATGGGCCCATGATTTTCTGAAGAAACTTTTGAAGAAAGGTAATAATGTCGGAACCTTCCTCTGCTCTGGTAAACCCATAATCAGTAGATTATTTCTCCTGCTCCTCCCCTCAAGGTCTTCAGTTTTTAATTGTAATTGACTAATTTGTTGATGTAGTTGTACGATCTTGGGCTCCATTTTCCCTCTCCAAGTTTCTAAAGAGGCTGAATGGGCCTCCGAGTCTCCGACTCTCCTGGTGAGGGTGGATATATCTTGTTTGATGTTTTTAAGCTCCATGGATACGTCTGTCAGCGTTTCTCGAAAGGGCATGATTTCCTGGAGAAAATGATCTTCAGTTAGAGGAATTGCTGCCTCTGTAGAGGGGCTTTGCTTAGTCATCGCTGACATCTGAGCCCTTTGCTTCTTAGGTATTTTTTCTGGCGTGGTGGGTGGTGTGTGCCTGATCGGGGCCTGCCTCATTTCAGCGTCCATCGCGGCCAGGGAGCCAACTGCGATGCAAATTTGAACCAGTAGATGATCGCTGAAGGCATGTTTAACTGTGCAGATATTAGAAATTAATTACCCCGGCGAATTAGATAAAAGACGTTAATAGCGGAAGAAGGCGGAGCTCCAGACCAGTGCTGCCACTAGGTGCTCTGCATCACGTGATCTCTACCGAAATGTTTTTATTCATGGAGCCTGCAACTCAGACTGGGGTAGGGGACTCTGTTGGGTTCTGGGGGCAATATGGAGAGGGCAACAAGGTGCTGTTTAAGGCCGCTTGGGTCCTACCATGGAGAATGGATGGTGGCTGGGATTTTACTCAACACAGATTGGTTCTCCTTATTATCAGCAGAATTTAAAGATTAAGATATCATAGGATGGGAATCCTTGTATATTGGTCCATGTTTGCAGAGCAAAACTTATTATTCCCTGCTTATGAAGGGTGGGGTTGGACCTGATGGACCTAGAGTCCCTTCTGACCTCAAATGACCATCACATAATGATTTCCTCAAAAGAAGCACATACAATGCAACCAGCACAGGAGACAGGCCAGATCCTTGAGGCACACCACAGTCAGGCTACCAGCCATGACCAGAAGGTGCCATACACGATGGATTGTTCCTAGCACGAGAGGAACTATGGCAACTATAAAGCATGAGCCTAGGAAATCCAGTACACATTCATTTAGCTCTCCAACACACACAAAGTAGATTCTGAATTTATGAAGCAGTTTCACTTTATCAAAGGTATTATCAATACGCGAAACGCATCAGGAGGTCAGGTGAGAGCTACGTGAGCTACGCTCTGTTGTCCATTGGCTGATTTTGCACAAGTCTACGTGTGTTTTATTGAGCACCAGAATAATGGCTGGACACTGCTTCATAAATCTGGAGTCTGGTTCGTTTGCATTGGAGAAGTAAAAGGTTGGGTGTTACATTTCTTTTTGTCACATATGCACATTTTCAGTCCCTGCACTGTCACTTTCTGGTGCTGCACATCAATTGGTGAGCTATGAGAACACGGTTTCCCTGTGCACCTCCAGTATGTAATGTACACAAAGGCTGCTTTATCAGCTGAGGCCCATTTTTCTGCAGAAACAAATGGCAACATTCTGCAGTTTACACTGATCATTTCTAGTTTCGATATGTTAAGACAAAACTGCAGAAATTAAAGTCCCCATTTACATTAACTTTAGTTAAACAGTCACTGACACCTTCAGAACTTTAACAAAACATAATATCCAGACACAGTCCAGCTTGTATTTCACATTAGTTCTGTATTTCTCCTCCCCATTCTGTAACACTGAGGTCATTTGCATGAAAACAGGATCTCTGCTCCTAAAGAGTTCAGCTATGCCTGTTGCTTTCTCCCTACCTGAGGTCATAATGTACTGCTTGTGACATCACAGTTACTCCCATAGCATCAGACTGTAATGTCACAACAGAGGATCATGACTTGAAGTTGGGAGTAAGCTATAGAGGCAGACGGACTCTAATGGATACAGATCATGTATTCATGCACATTTCCTCAGTAACAACTAATGAGGAGGAGAAATCTATAGAATATACATAGAATGTTAGCTGAATTGTACCTAAATATTATGATTTCTAAAGATTTTTGAGGTTTCAGCAGCTCTTTAACATTCTACAGTTCACAGTGATGTCTGTTCTACACTACACATGAGAAAAAACTACAAGGGAAAAATCCAGAGTTTACATTAACTTGTGCAAAGATTCTGCACATCACATTGATGTCTAGCCTATATGTGAGAAACGTCCAGAAGAAAATCTACAGTTTGTATCAACTTTAGTAGAAGAGAAACAAAAAAGAATCCTTTTGCTGATTACAACTAATACACTTGTAGGCTAATAAAGTGTTAAAAATACAAGCTTTTGAAGCCTATAGTACTGCGTCTTATTCAGTTACACGGCACAGCACAACCTCATCTTGATCATCAATGTTAGTAAAGATTCTGCTGTTGACAATGATGTCTGTTCTATTCCATATGTAGACAAAACTGCAGGGGATAATCCACAGTGTACACTGACTTTGGTAAAAATTCTGCAGTTTACAGTGATGGCTATTCCATAGTGTATGGTCGAATGTGATTGTGTATGGAGATCTACACACTGTAAAGTAATTGTTGCAGTAGTGACATTCATACTGATGCAGAACGACATTTCATTCTGCATTAGTATGGATGTCACATTGCAACGACCCCATCAGCCCTGTTGAGAGGCTAGCAGTGGTTGAAGCATCACGCCACGAGCTGGCCGCGGGCTGGCAGATGGCTGAGAAGTGCGGGTCACGGATGGCAGAGACGGACTGCCTGAACAAGAGAAAGAAAGAGACTGTCTTTTGGGTCCCTAAAATATATAGAATAGTGTATGATAGCCCAAATTCACAACATCACTCTTCTCACATGGTGATTATCATGATGTCAAAGGGAACCTCTCGAGCTTAGCACTCATGCTCCTTGATATCATAGTAACCACTTGGTGCAAGAATAGTGTTGTGTATGAGCTACCATACACTATCCTATATATTCCCTATAGGCCCTAAGTACAAAGGTGAGTTGGGTAAGCATGATTCGCATACCCCGGCCTGCATGGCTATACACCTGCAGACAAGTGGCAGGGTCATGTATGCACAACCGCATGCACCTGCAGGATGCCTGTCTGTGGCCCTGCCCAACCCCCCATTGCACAGCTACATGGGTGTGGTTCAAGGAACATAGGTGAGCATCCAGTCAGAGTCCCATCCTGGCTTCCGGAGTGGAGCCCCTACTTTGTACAAGCAGGGGATTCTGGGAAGGTGTGGGACTGCCTTTTTATTAAAGTATGGGTGAGTGGACAGATTGCTGCCCCCAGACCTCCCTCTCTGCCCGGTGAGCTAGCCGCAGCACAGTGGATGGATTCCTGTCCTGCAATTAGTGAGGACATTGGGGATGCAGAAAAGATACAGCAAGGTCCCGCTGCCATATCCTGTGCCCCCTTGGCCGGCACTCCACACCTTAGTGAATAGTGCAGTGTGCAGGCACGCCCCAGACACATCCCCCAGATCAGCCAATGAGTAACTATGTGACTGGTTGGGAGATCCAGCACAGAAGGATTTGCATCCCTTTGTGCATCCGCAGGGGTCCATGGTGGTACCCTGGTGTGCGCATTGAATTTTAGATTGCCTTGTGCCACTGATCCAGCATATAGGCAATCTCACTTTAATGCATAGGCTTCAATGTGAGAAACAACCAGAAATAAATCTGCTGTTTACATTATTTCAGTAAACATTCCACAGCTTATATTGATGTCTGTTTTATAGAAACAACTGCAGACAAAAATGCAGTTTATGTTCATTATTGTAAAAATTATGTATTTCAATTTGATTTCATTCTATATGTGAGGAAAAAGTTGCAGACAAAATATGTTGTTTACACTAACTTTAATAACAATTTTGCAATTTGCAATGTCTATTCTAGTCTATATGTGAGAAATAACTGCAGAAAAAATTCAGTTTACATTAATTTTTGTAAAAACTGTGCACTTTGCAATGATGTCTGTTTTAATCTATATGTGAGAAAACAATTGCAGGAATAAATGCAGTTTATACAGATATCTATTCTACTTGTTATGTGAGAAAAAATCTGCAGCTCACAGATTTGAATTCTAATCTATTTACATACATACGAACATACGAAGGAGCCAGCAGAAGAAGGCCATTTGGTCTATCTAGCCTGCTCATACTGTAGGGCCTGCAGCTTGATTTACTGTCCCGCCCCCCCTCCTCACTACTCCCATCCTCCCTACCCATGATCCTTACCTTCCCTCTATGTCTATCCCAGTCTCTCTTGAAGCTATCCACTGTCTTCAATGAGACTAACTCTTCTGACAGCACATTTCAAGTGTCCACCACCATCATCTCTGTGACCTCCCTCCCAAACCTCCCCTGCTTCAGCTTAAGACTGTGCCACCTCGTGTTTTGGTTGTCACTCAGCTTAAAGAGACCCTCCTTATCCACTTTATTTATCCCTTCCAAGTACTTGAAGTTCTCAATCATGTCCCCTCTCATTCTCCATTTTCTTTCTCCAGGGAGTACGTGTTCAGTGCCCTCAATCTCTTCTCATATGCCTTACCCTGCTAACTTGCTATCATTTTTGTAGCCCTCCACTGGACCTTCTCCAATGGGGTAGTGTCCTTTTTGAGGTGTGGGCACCAGTACTGAACTTCATACTCTAGGTGTGGCCTCACCAGTGACCTGTACAAGGGTAGTATGACCTCCTCTCTCCTACTACTGATCCCCCTAGATATGCAAGCCAGCATCTTTTTTGTCCTTGCTGCTGCTTTTTTGCACACTGTGGAGTGCAAGGGTCACTAGTGATCATCACTCCCAGGTCCTTCTCCTCTGATGCAGATACCGGGACTCCACCCAGGTAGTAATCCATCCTGGGATTCTTGGTTCCAATGTGCATAACTTTGCATGTCTTGGCATTGAAGCAAAGTTGTCAGATCCCCAGACCACCTCCCAGCTTTTCCATATCATCCTCTGTGTTTTGTGTACCTTTCAGCTATGTCCACTCTCTCATAGAGCTTGGTGTCATCTGTGAATAGGCACATTTTGCCCTTAATGCCATCCTCAATGTCATTGATGAAGACATTGAACACCACCAGCCCCAGCACCAAGCCCTATGGCACCCCACCGGTAACCTCTCTGGTGCCAGATAACTCTCTCCCCACAACCACTCTCTGGGTTCTGTCCCTCAAACAGTTTTCCACCAATCTGGATCTCTTATCCCTGAGATCTGCCAACTTCCTGTTCAACCTTTTGTGGGGCACAGATCCAAAGGCCTTGCTGAAATCCAGATGAAGAAAAACTGTGGGAGGAATCTAAGGTTTACAACCACTTTGGTAAAATGCTGTATTTTACATTGATGTCTAGTTCATTCTATTTTATATGTGAAAAATGACATCAGGAAAAAATTTGCAGTTTACACTGCAGCTCACATTGACGTTGATATGTGAGAAAAAGCCTCACAAAAAAACTGCAGTTTACATTACCTTTCATGAATATTCTGCAGTTCACCGTGATGTCTAGTCTCTATGTGAGAAAAATATGGAACAAAATCCAGTTTATATTAGCTTTAGTACAAATTCTGCAGCTCACCTTGATATCTATTCAATATGTGAGAAAAAATGCAGGAATAAATGTGCTCTTTACTTACTTTAGTAGAAAACAAATCTTAAATTTACATAAAATCCCACAGTTTTCCTATTGGTATGATTTTGGAAATAAAAAAATCATGAAATATTTCGAAGTGGAACAGACAAGAAGTATTTAAAGGACACCGACAACCCCCTTAGGCCTCAAACTGTCCCTAGTTTAACAGGCACATCTAATGATTGATCATATTTTGTAGAGGCTGCTGATTTAGCCAGTTGTTTGATTCTGATTCTTTATTTCTTTTTAAAAGTGAAAAACAGACTGTCCACCATATTGGTGTTAACACACACACACATGCACACACGCACACATGTTTATTTATCGCCCTTGACCAACTCCTGCTGCACTGGACTTGGGAACACCCACAACACAGTCTGGCCACTCATGGTGCAGTGGGAGGAGAGAAGACTATTACATCATGAGTTACTGCGCTTTTTGGGATGTTCCTAATGCTAAGGAAGTACGCAGTGGGAGTAGATCAAGGATTCAGAACAAAACAAGGTTTGGTGTAATGTCACTATTTGTGTGTATTTTAGTTCTAGTAAATAATGAAATAGATAAAAATGTCAGCAACATCAGTGAATTTTAGAGAAGGTAAGCATTCCTAAAATGTGAGTTTTCAACTAGATATTATATGATGCACAAAGGGTAGACAGCGTCCCTTTAACTATTAACATAACATGACAAAATGTTGACTGCAGTGCAAAACTAATAAGCAAATAATAATTACAAAAATACATTCAACAGATACAATAAGTGATAATACACCAATGCAACAGTACTGAGTCATCCAGAAAAGCAAAATTAAGAGAGACAGAGAGGAATTCATAAACACATGTTAATGATCTTATTACAGATAATGTACTGGGAGGATTTGCAGGCTGAGCCCACTGGACGAGCTTACTTTATAGTGTGATTTGAATAGAGAATTTGTTTCCAGAGAGTAGATGGCATAGGCAGGCTACAAGTGACGGGGGGGTGGTGATGGAGGAGGCCACTTGTCCCATACACATGACAACAGGGGTATTTTTAAGAAATAGCAGAGAAAGATTACTTGACGCTGCAGCAGCACAATTTTAGATGTAGAAGGTAAATTGGTGATGGAAGGGGGCCGTTCCTTAACCCTTAAGGACTTTTCTGTGAGACAGCCTAATAAGTATTCATGACAAGCTTGAGGGAAGAACCAGCCGAGGGACTGGGAAAGAGAGCAGTGGTGTGTGGTGTAAGATACAGATACTGCAGATCTGCAGATGTTATTATCAACTGTGTTCAGTCTGGACAAATTAAAGGTGGAAGTTTGCTTGTAAGTGGGGGAGCATTAGTCCAGAATGAGGAACCTCGCACCTCGTAATAGCAAGTCTTACATCAGGCGCATAAGAACTTTCAGCCTATAATAGATGACCAGTTTTAGGTTAACATGTTTTATAGTGAAAATAAAAGAGTTCCATTCAGTGGCAAATATTACATTGGAAATGCAAAGCATGGCAGATTTTAAAATTGATAAAGTCTCCTCTATTGTTTTGAAAACAACATTGTAATGGATACACTTGGTTTCAGCATGCCTTGCAATGGACACCATAGGCAAGAGAGGTCACTTTAATGAATAACTCAGGAGACTGCTTAATTAATAATAGAACAGCTTTCTTTCGTTACAGCCTCAGATAGACTAGTGCTTTCCTTAATGTTTTCGGTTTCCTTAATGGGGGAAGGGAGGGTGTAGGCTGGGGAGAATGGCACTGTGTTCAAACCAGGGCCAATCATTTTCAGGTGCAACACAAAACAATAGGCAGCAGACCTGGCTGTGCAATTCCCGTTTCTCTCACATCATAGAAAACATAGAAATATAGAAAACTGTTGGCAGAAAAGGACTGCTAGGCCCACCCTGTCTGAGCTCATGTTCCTTGCCTACTGTACCTCGGGAGACTCTTACTGGTCTCTGAGGACCCTCCCCCTCCCCATTCCTGTAATATACCCTGTGTCTATCCCATGCATGTGGACATAATGGCATGAAATATATGGACAGTCGCACCTGACCATATCCTCTCTTCCCTCAGCTCAAACACAATGGTATAAACCTAAGGGACAGTCACACCTGGCTGTATAATGCATTTTCCCCTCAGCTCAGGATATAACAGTATAAATTTCAATTTCAAATCAATTTTATTCAAGGGAAAAAAATCCATTGAGCAAAGCTCATTTACAATGGAGACCCAACTGAGCACAATAAATTATTCGCACATAACTACTACATACATAAAACTTATATATGAACTTTATAAAGGATTATCACAAATATCAATATAAAATATCATACTCTTAAAAAAAGAAAATGATCAGGAGTAGTGCAGTGTCAGTGAGATGATTAATATCATCATGCTAGCCCTCTTTCTGTTGGTACACTATAGTCAAGGGCCCAGATATTCAAAGGGGTTGCGCCTGGTGCAACTGAATTACCTCAGCCTTGAACTGTGCCCAGGGCAGTATTCATAAAAGGAAGTGCGCAACACAGGCCCCAATGCACAGGAAGTGCAAAGATAATGTCTGACACATCTCAGGGGGGCATGCCTATACATATGTCCCCAGCCCACCCATCTCCCCTCATCGGCAGGCAGCATGCCCCTCGCTATGACTGTGGCTGCCCACTGAATGACAGAAGCAGTAAAGCTCATTGGTTCACACTGTGAACCAATGGCGCAGTGCATACTGTAATAAGTCACATCTTGTGAATGAAGCCATTCATTCACAAAGTTATGATTTATTACAGTATGCACTGAAGCCCATTGGTCCACAGTGTAGACCAATGAGCTTGCAGCCCTACTAAGCTGTCATTTGGCGGGCAACCACAGTGGTATGCCAGTGGGTATGCTGCCCTCTGATGACCGGGGGGGGAGCTGGGTGGGCTGGAGGTCCTGTGTGGGTGTGGGGGGTTATCACTGGACCACCAGGGAAATGTACTTTGCTAAATTACCAGAGAGCAGAGGCAGGGTGGGGGAACCACTGGACCACCAGGGATATTAACAATGGATAAATACGGTGAGTGGAGAGTCAGGATGGGGAGGGGGTACCACTAGACTACCAGGGAAGGTATTGTTAATCCAGTGGCGATCGGGTGCTATGGAAGGGAGGGGTACCACTGGCCACCAGGGATTTTGGCTGCACACCACCACTGGTGATGGGGCTCTGGGATGGGGTGGGGAACCTCTGGACCTCCACTGTCAGCACCACATGGTGGGCAAGGCATGGAGCATTTCTCCAGCCAGCTATGCACAACTCTTGCAAATGGGGCATAATGATGTTGAAATGGCCCCATTTGTGCCGTGCATGCATTATGGCCCCATTTGCATATTGGTAGCTGAATATCAGGGATTTGTGCACAGCGTATCTCTGGTGCACTGGTGCAATTCCCATTCCTGGTATTCAGCCCTGTCTGGGGGGATGCGCCAGTGCATTGTATTTGCACAGTGCGCATTACTTAGATATATTCAGAAGGAATGTGCCATGGCTCATCTCTTTTGAATATTTCCCTTAGTTGCTCCAGCGCACCTCAGTTGCGCTGTGCACCCACTTGCACCATTGCCAAGTGCACATGTGAATATCAGGCCCTATGAGTACACGGAGGCCTTGTATTTAAGTACCATGATGTCACTAATCAAAGCAAAGAGTTCCAAGTATATGGAACCATATAACCAAAGTAATGAGCAGCTCTTTGAGTTTTTACCTTGGGTACAATATATTCCAAACTTCTTAATTTTGATATAGGTTCCTTAATTGTTAACCTGTCCAACAAATGTGCTGGTGCCGATCCTTTCATACATTTTAACATAAAGAGAATTTTATGCAACATCCTTGATTTGGGCAGCGAAATCCAGCCTACTTGCTTATACATTAGACAATGGTAGAAATACTTTGGACATTTTAGTATCAGCCTCACTAGCCTGCTATACAAATCTTCCAATCTGTGCAATATTTCAGCAGTGAAGTAATCGTATATAATAACTGGGGATCATTTTTTCCCATAGGGAACCCCGGTTATAATTTGCCATTGTAATCCACGGGTTATAACGGCGAACACACATGGGGTCTTCCTTGAGGTGCACATGCCTTAGCAGCAGCTCCTCCTTCACTACGCACAAGCCGCCAATCCTTAGTGCCAGATCTGCCACTCCCTCAGTGGTAAATTAATTTTTTTTAAAATTTAAAAAAAGTAAATGGGCACTTCAGGCTATTACATTAATTTTTTTTTGTTTGTAAATTCAAAAATATAAGGAACACTTTTGCTTCTGCCGCATTCCTTTCCAACCATATGGAATGAACCGAAACCCAACCGGACCACACAGAGATTTGTTTTTATTTTATATAGTTGGTGTAGCGAAAAAATGATCCCCAGCAATTACATAAAATAAAACATGGGGTGGTATGTTTAACGAGATTTTACACACACCCCTCAGTGTTGGATGCTTAAATAAACCCCTCGAGCCTCACTCTCTGGGTTTATGTAGTATCCAACATCTTGGGATGTGTGTAAAATCTTGTTAAACACACCACCCCATGCATTATTGTATATTTAATATCTTCATAATCTGGGATTGGCAAAACCTTTGTCTGTACAAACTGTAGCTGGATGCCTGGTCCCAAACAATCTCTGTGTCTATAAGAGTCCCACTTTAGTACCCACATTTTTAACTAATTTCTCAGCATGTGTATTCCCCTGACCCAGTGGGCTCCATCCAGTAGCCAAGATACTAGTATTCCTGAACTGGTTTAATTTGTTTGCGACTGAAATCCACTCTACTCAGGGCCAACTGAGGACAGGGAAAACCTTTTAATTTAGATAAGGAGCCAAAAAGCATGGTAACTGCTCTTACCTATATTTAGTTTCAGTCTTGATGAATTGAAAAATGCTTTCAACCCATACAAAGCCCTCTGCAATCTAGTCTGGTCAACAGTGAGCTCCGCACCTCCAATGTACTCCTCCACAGCCCTTTCAATACAAAGTAAAGAGAAGGGGGCCAAGGACCAATCCCTGAGGAACCCCCCCCTCACTATATCTAAGTCCCCAGAAATCTTGTCAAATGAAGGGACAGTCATGCCTGACTGTGTAATCCACTCTTCCCTCAGTCTCGTACATAATTTAATTGAATTTAGTTTTTGTTGACCGGGTAAGTGCACTAGACAAATTCTGCCTATTTTCAGGCACGACCCAGGGGAAGGGGATACTGAACTTGAACCAGATTAAGCTGTTGGTGGTATTTTTAGTGAATGGGGGGAAATTTGGCCAGGACACTGGGGAAATTCCCCTACTGCATTGCTGTCAGTAGGGGGAGACGCTGTCCCACTTGGCAGTCTGCCAAGATGGCGGACAGAGAGCAGGATGGTGGTGAGGAAGCAGAGCTGATGGAGATGAAGAACTCTATGGTGGAAGAAGACGTTACTGAAATGGGTAATTCTGATGGTGCTATGGAATTCCCTGTGAAAAGGACTGCAAAACCTGAAATTAATTTATGTGTAAATAAATCTCTTAACTCTGAAGTAATTTTGATCTACCAAGTGATAGCGATTCAGGCCAGGATGCAGAATTAAATGGAAATAATAGAGAGACAAATAATGTGGAAACCGATGCTAAAATTCACCTTAAGAAACAGTTCGAGATTATTGAAAGACAGTACTTTCAGCAGAAAGCACAGCGGAGACTAAGCTGAGAGCTAAAGGAAATGACAAGTCTCAGACGCCTGTCAGATCCTCTCAGCTGAACCCTGATGACACAGCTGCATCAAAGGAAAGGCTGCTGAGCTGGACAGTGTTGGTTGAAAATGCTGAAGAAGCCGCAAGGGTAACTGCAACAGGAGAAAGTCAGGAGACTCAAAACCTAGCAGAAATTGCGTCGGAATGGCACAACGCGCAATTCAGCTTGGCCTAAAACGCCTGTAGGACCTGTAAAACAAACAAGCACTGAACAAAATGGTTCAGAAAAGGCGCTGCAATCCACTGGATGGCAACTGAATCCAATAAGAGGTCAGTGGGTTTCCGGGATTCCCTGATTATTATGTCTAACTCTGATACTAAAAAGAAAACTGACCGGTTACCTAATAACTCTCATTTAACTCCCATCTAATTTAGAACTTACACAGCACCTGGTTTTACAGCTTGCAAATGAAGGAAATACTAATCTGGCCCTTGGGGAACACCCTGGGGGGAGGGGACACCTTCTGAACCTCAGAGGCCTCTGAATATAATTAACAAAAATGCTCCTAAAATATTTGCATCTTTATTTAAAACTCCTATTTACCCGGCCAAAAGGCATAATGCTGTGCGCTTAACATACACAGGCGAATGGAAAACCCCCCATAAGACTGTTTGTTGCAAAAACTCTTCCGAAGGATTCAATGACATTTTTTTCAACAGAAATATATGCACTTATCCATATTTCAGGAGAGACCATTTTTGACATCAGTTTTAAAACCACTAATGGATTGGAATGCTTCTGGACGAAGTATAATGCCTTAAAAAAAAATCACCTTTATGGTCACCATTCTTGACAACTCCATTAACAAAACCCACTCATAAAAACATTGCTGTTCTCTTTAGAAATTAAGGGGTGAGTGTACACGACTTGCTCCTATGGCTTAAACAGTGTTATATGATCGTTGAAGACCCTGAAGCCATCCTGGACTCCAAAAATATATGGACTGGGGGATGGAAGGTGAAAGTTTTGCTTAAAACATCAGATACTGGGGTAATCCACCTTCCAAACTCCTTTTTCTTGGGCAGGGATAGGGGAATTTTATTTTAGGCAGGTCAGCCCAAAATGTGTTATAAATGTGGATCCTTAGAACATTTCAGCAATGCATGTGATCAATCCAGATGTACAGTATGTGGAGAACTTGGGCATCTGGGAACTGACTGTGTTAATGAGTGTAAATGTAATCTATGCGGAGAGCAGGACCATACTTTTCAAAATTGTAAAAAAGCTGCACACAATGTCCCCGATCAGGCTAATGGTGAAGAACAGAGACTATTAGTAGCCTTAGCTCAGAAGAATAGAGCAGGAAATGTAGATCAGAGAATGCAAGAAAGGCCAACTGTGGAACCATGGTTAGACCCCCTCTCGTCTCCCCCTCTGAGGATACATAACAGGCCTTACAAGCAAATACAGTAACTGTTCAGCCTCCCTTAAATAAGGGAGACTCTTTTCCAAGATCAGGCACCTCAAATATGTCTGTGCCACCCCCCTTCCTCTTTATCTGAGAGGAAACTGGAAGGCAAGGTCACTAGACAGAAATCAAAGGAAGCATTAGGGCACCAAACAACAACACAAATCACAGTTCCCACTGCAAATAAATCTGATATTTTATACTCAGAATATTCTGAAGAAGAGTCTAATTACTCTTCAGTGGATTCCTCAGTTCCAGATGGAATTACAGATACTAAAGGGAGAGCCCAGCCTAAAGGAAAGAAAAAAAGGAAAGAGAGGGCTAAACTGAAAAATGTTGATAAACAAAGCAGGAAAAGTAGCTATAGATAAAGCATTGAAATGACAGAACCATTTTCCTTTCATACTATTAATGTTAATAGTATAAAGAGAGCTACGAAGAGACAGACGGTTCTCTCTTTTCTCACCTACTTGCATTTAGGAGTTATCTTTCTTCAAGACACCAGGTTACATATCCTACAGGAAATACAGCAAGCTTCTAAGTCCTGGTTCATTGGTGCTTCGTTCTGGTCATTAGGGGAAGAGCCGTGTTCAGGCTTGGAATACTATAGAAATACCCTGAAGCTAAGCTTTTAAAACTCTATGATCTTATGCCTGGTAGAGTTTAAATTTTGGATTTGCTTATTCAAAATTCACCATATCGCCTAATTAACTTGTATGCCCCCCAAGTCCAAGGCACTAAGGTGTGACCTTTTTAGATTAATCCAACCTTACTTACAGACAACATTTACCATTGTTTTTGCTGGAGACTTTAACTGCCCTATTAAAGCTAAGACTGCAAAACAATATTGTGATTCCAACCTTTTAGCACAGATAGTCCATTCAGCTAAACTAAAAGATTCAATATATAATTACACAAATCGGGAAGTACCCACTTTTCAAAAAGGAAACTTAGGTTCCAGAATTGATTACATATTTATCTCTGAAACTACAAGCTTACATAAAACTATGGCCCAACTCACCGAGTTTTCAGATCACAACATAGTCTCCATAACAGTAGGTACCAATATTAATAGGGAAAAAGGTCCAGGCTATTGGAAATTAAATACATCTTTACTGTCTGATAATAATGTGCTTCCTACTCTTCAGGACTTCTTGAGAGCTAGAAAATCGGTGTTTATTCTGTTTGAGGATCCAGTCCTGTGGTGGGAGGACACAAAGACTGATCTAAGAAAATTGTGTAAATATATCAGTAAAAATAATAATAGAAAACATTACTTAAATTATCTACAACAAAGAAGGTTGCTGCAACAATTATTAACTTTTACATACGAGACAGGGCAAAATATGTCAGTACAAATTACTAAAGTAAAACAAGAAATTATGAATTTCCAGAATAAAAAAGCAAAATCTTTACATTATCGGCAGAAGTTCGATATGCAAGGGAATAGAGAGAACATATGCCCATATGAACACTGGCAGAATCAGGCAAAACGAAAGATATCTCTACGATTAAAGATGTCAGTAGGGTAATTCATACTGAACAAAGAAAAATAATAGAAATAGTAACAGAATATACCAAAAATATGTATGCTTAATTAGACACGAATATTGAGAATCTAAATGTTTTTTTAGAACACATCGCAATACCGAACTTACAGGAAAATGTAACATCAGAATTAATAGAGCCTATAAAAGAATCAGAAGTAAGAACGGCTATTTCCTCACTAGCTGGAAATAAATCTCCTAGGCCTGATGGTCTTTCTAATGAGCTATATAAATTAATAGAACTGCATTGGCTAATGGAGCTTACAATAGTTTTTAATACTATTCTTTCTACTGTACAGATCCCTTTACTTACGAATATGGGGGCATTAACTTATTTATATAAAAAAGGAGACAAGACAGATATGGGAAATTGGCATCCCATCACTCTATTAAATTCTGATTTTAAAATGTCAACAAAAATCTTAGCGGTAAGATTGTTCAAGATAGCAGAGGCCTTGATATCCCCAGCCCAGTCTTATGCCATTCCAGGGCGGCAAATTCATAACCCTCTATATCTGATAAGGGAAACAGTTGAGCAAGGGAAAACAGGTAACACAGATTTTTTTTTTTATTTCGTTAGACCAACAAAAAGCATTCAACCAGGTGAATCATGATTTTCTCTGGAATATATTGATACATTATAAAATACCCATGCAATTTATCACATGGCTTAAAACTTTATACAACACAGCAATGGTTAAAGTAATAGTGCAAGGCTGGTTTGGTCCAATGATACAATTAAAGAGTGGGGTAAGGCAGGGATGCTTCTAAGTCCCATCTATACACATTTTTATAGATTCATTACATGGAAAATAAATACTTCTGTAAAGGTTAAAGCCATCTCTATAGGAGCACAGGAATTTCCATTTTGAATACTAGCCTATGCAGATGATATTAATATTATAGTGCAAGATGAAATTTCTATTCTTCATATCTTAGATATCTGCAAAACTTTTGGACAGCATTCAGGAGAATCTCTCAATTAGGATAAATGTATTGGGCAAAGACTTGATTATTCTCCAAAATTCACAGGTGTGATAGAAGGGATTAGAATTACTTGTGATCCAATAATAATCTAGGTATTTCTTTTGGTAACTTTGATCTGGACTTATTTAATTGGGAGAAAAAAATTAATATTGGAAAAGCTAACGTGGGAAATTGGAATAACTGGAAATTAAGTAAAAAGAAACACATTTGATTAAATCATACTTAATACCAGTTTTTTTTAATAGATGAGTTACGTCTTTCTGCCCCCTAAAGTACTAGAAACTTCACTTTTAAGCATTATTTTTTCAAGCCTGCTGGGGAACAGGCTTAACCCTATAAAAAAGAGATACTGTACCTAGGAATAAAGAAAGAGGGATTGGATATGCCTAACCCAATTTTGTTTTTTTTAATAGTTTTTTCCCACATAACACTATAAAACCACTGATAGTAGGTACACAACATGGATGGGAACCCCTTTTGATACTGAAATGCATGCATTGGTTATCCCTGTAGGACAAAAACTTATTAAAAGTAATTAAAACATCAAGTGCAGTGCCTGACTATATTAGGGTACTTTTTAAGAATTAAACAGTGGAACATTACAAAACTCAAATAATAATTCTCCAGAGAAAGCAATTATATTTTTACTTATTAGATACTGTCTGTAATGTTGAGATTGTGTTTCCAAAATGTCCATCTGACTATAGGAATACATCGACTAAATTTCTAAATAATAGAAGAATACCAGAATAAATCTGGGATTTTCACTGGCTAGCATGCCATGAGAAAATTAATATTAAATCAAACCAGAAACACAAACCACAACAAGAAAGATATTTTTCAAGATTAACTTGTATTCAGGAAGAAGAGACCATTTCTCATTTATTATTCCATTGCACATTTATTAAAGATTTTTGGCTATATGTAGCACATAAATGGGGCAAACCTATTTTTAGAACAGTGACACATGTAAATATAGTGTATGGGGTTTTTGATGCAGCCTGGCTTCATTGGCACACTAGCACTTTACAAATATTAATGGAATTATTCAAATGGAATATTTGGCTTGCAAGATGTAATTTTGTCTTACAACAAAAAGAGAGGAGCCACATAGAAATACTAAATAAAGTTACATAGGAAATGAAGAAAATATGAGACTGAGAAAAAAAACTTGACAGCGGAAACTTTGCTTGAGTTATGGACTGGGTGTCCATGGGTAACTGACAATGATTTCCCTATCACTTAAAATCGATACAGCACTTGGGGAGGGATAGGGAGAGTAATAAAGATACTATTTATGAGATGATGTAAGTTTAATAATTTGTAAATAATATGATTATTAACTTCATATTTATCTTATTCTTTTTTATGCTTTTGGTTTTCTTTTTCCTTTTTGTTTGCATATTCTGATTTGGATTTAAACTGTGATTTACTGTCATGTTTTGTGACATGTTATTTTTCAATAAAAACTTTCCCTACTCTTTTCGAGAAGTGCCACGGGATCTTTAACATCCTCCTGAACAACCACCAGAACAGGCAGATGGGAACTCAGTTTAATGTCTCATCTGAAAGACAGCACCTCAGGAGTGCAGCACCCCCTCATACTGCACTATAGTGTCAGTATTGGGATTTAACCCAAGTGCCTGGTGTGGGGATAGAACCCACAGCCTTCTGATCTCCTGACTTCAGAGGAAAGTGTGCTACCTGCTGAGTCACTGACACTGATAATGGTAATAAACTAAGGGGCAGTCACACCCGGCTGTATAATCCACATTTCTCTTAGCTCAGACATAATGGTATAAAACTAAGGGGCAGTCGCACCTGGCTGATCAGCTGAGTAAAGCCAGAGGAGAGGCAGCACCAATCAAGTGAGCACCAGCTCACAGGAATTGTAACCCCTGAACAGTCTGGCAAATATCAGCTGCAGCAGGACATTTTTGCCTAACTCTTCCCCCTTGGCCCCTGTGCTCCATTCAGGAGCTTCATTCTGTTTGGGGTGTCACAGCATTAAAGAACGTGCAGCTTTTGAAAATTGCCCCAACATTCATTCAACAAGGAGCCAATCAGCTGAGTGAAGCTGGAGGAGGAGCAGCACCAGTCAGATAAACCCCAGCTTGCAAGGATTTTTAACTCCTGAACTGTCTGGCAAATATCAGCTGCTGCAGGATAGTAATAAAAAGAGCTTCTTGCTTTGCCTGAACTCTCCTCTTTGGCCCAGGTGCTCTGATTGGGGACTTTAACAATCAGGAGGAGCTGCTGTGTTTTTGGGCTGGACTAAGCATAACTTGTATGGAGGGCTGAAAGAGAACTTACCTGTGTATAGGCATTTTCTTCTGTTTTGTAATCCAGGAACCAGATCTCCAGGTCGGGGATTGGATTACAAAGGGGAGGGTCATGTGACACACAAGGACCAACCGGGGCTTGGCAGGAAGTTCCGCCTGAGGAAGGTCCTACTGGGAGGATAAAGGGAGCACTCCTAATAGTAGCCCGTCAAAACAGCAACTGCGGAATGGTGATCCGTGAACTGGGTGACCGAACCACTGAAGCAACACTTTAGGATGACTGGCGGTTCCTCATCCCAAGATATACCCCCCTCGGAGTGAGTATAATAACTAAGGGGGCATGAGACAGATCTCTCAAGAGGAGTGCAGGGGCTACTTAAGTGTTTTGAAAATCATTGTGCTGTGGGACTGCGCCTATTCACGGGTCGTCATTCCACAGTCACGATTTTGACATGGTACCCTCCTAACATGTCCCACATATGATCGTGTCCCAGTAAGTCAGTGGAACAGTGAAGGAGTGAAACCAGGGCAAGAATTGCATCTTAGGCATTGGCAGGCATCAGTAAAAGGAAGCAGGAAGTGGAGGACCCTGCCAGCAACTAAGGTAAGGCATCTGTTCACTCCTCTTGTTGCTTTCACTGCCAGGATGGGTGAAAGGTAAAAGGTAGTCCAAAACAGGAAACAGATGCAACACCCTCTCTAGGGGAGGTGTTCAAGGGGAATAATAAACAACAAAAGGAGAAAAACCTAAAAACACCCTATCGGGGTAAAGGTACATAATGGATAGGTGAAAGGTAAAGGGTAGACCAAATCTGGCAATAGGTGTACAAGAGCATCACCTACAATGAAAGGGGAAACATAGTAACACCCTATCAGGGTAAGATACATAAGTATTTCCAAATAACACAGGGAAGTGTGGAATTGAGAATGCTGGGAGGTGCAGTGCAGTGGCTGTGGAGCAGCAGTTTTCAGAGAGACCTTCTGGAGAGTGTGGTGCTGCCCCATCTGTACACACCTTTCTGGGTTGAAGGAGGAGGAGGTTGCTAGACTCAGTTGGTGGGATGATCATGTGGGCAATCTCTTCTCCCCACCCAGGAGACACCAAGTCTGACACGGTTACCTCAGAGGGTGCCTAGGAGGAGGAGGAGTGGATGGACTATGGTGGGCTCTGGAAGGGTGGGGGTGATGGTTCAGAGGCACATTCTTCAACCGGTAATGATACATATTTCCTAAGCTGCTCTGGTGGGACAGGACGGCCAGGATGAGCCACCTGTGGCAGGGAGGATTTGGGGGTCCTCCCTGGTGAAGACCCAAGGAAGGGCAGCAGAGGACCCCAGAGGAGGAGGAAGCAAATTCTGCTGAGGGATTCAATTGTGAGGGGAATAGATCTGGGAATAGGAAGTGGGGGAGAGGGAGGTAAGGTGCCTATGCTGCACTATGGCCTGAAGAAGAGCTGGATGTCACTGTCCACCTGGGGACTAATGCCCTGGCTAGGAATGGGGCTGGGATAGTGCAGGATGAGTTCAGGGAGTTGGGGAGAGATCTTAGGCAGATAACACAATCAGTGGCTTTCACAGAGGTGCTGCCTGTTTATGACAGTGAGGAAAAGATGGTTCTCCACACCAGGAGTTTCAACTTTTGGTTGACAGAATGGTGCAGAGAGGAGGGGTTCAGCTACATGGGGACTGTGATCAAACCGGTAGGGATAACGTCCATTACAGAGGTGATGGCCTGCATCTATCGGGGGAAGGGGTGGTGGAAGGCAGTCCTCAGTGGATGGATTAAATGTTACTTTGATGAACATTTAAACTAGCTGAGGGGGGTGACGGAAGAATTAGGGAAGGCAGACACTGCCCCCCCAAGCTAGAGTAGGAAGTAAGGAGAACCTGAGGGGAGAGAAATCCCTCAGGGTGCAAATTAATAAAGTAAGTAGGGTGGTAGAAATGAAGGGAAATGGAAATGGGAGCATTAAAAACAGAGGGGCAAAGGAAGGAGGGCAAGAAGGAAAAAAGAATGGTGACAATAAGAGTGGTAACAAAATCAGGAAGGGCACATATGCGAATGCAAGAAATCTAGCAAATAAGATTTCGGACTTAGAAGCCATCATGGCAAAGGCTGACCTGGATATTGTGGCCATTACCAAGTCATGGTGCACTGAAAACCATGACTGGGACATGGTCATACCAATACAAGGCTACACTGTCTTCAAGAAGGATAGGGTGGGAAGAAAAGGAGGGTGTGTGGCACTCTATGTAAAGGAAAACATAAAAGAGACAGAGATACAGGTAACACAGGGGGCAGAAGTACTGTGGGTCACCCTGAAGAAGGGGAAAGGTGCCACTATTCATACTGGTGTGATCTACAGACCTCCATCACAGGAAGAGAAGTTAAATAAGGTACTGGTGGAAGCCATTGTCAAGATGGCAGAAAAGGGGAAGTGCTGCTGGTGGGGTACTTTAATCTGCCAGATGTAGATTGGTGCCTCCCAGTTATGACTTCTTCTAGAAGCAGGGACATCCTGGACTCCCTTCAGGGGGCATTCCTCAGGCAGTTAGTCAGCGAAATCACTTGTGATGGGGCAATACTGGACCTGGTACTCACTAACAGGGACAATGTTGCAGATGTCAAGGTGGGAAGCCACCTGGGGACCAGAGATCACCATACAGTGTGGTTCAGTATAAGGATGGCTGCGGAATCAAACCAATCAAGGGCAAGGGTCCTGGACTTTAGGAGGACAGGTTTTATAATAATGGGTCAATGCTTCAGGGATGACCTGGCAAGGGCGATGACCTGGGTGGAGTGGAGGAACAGCTAAAAGGAGGCATAGTGAAGACAACAAACCTCTGCGTCAAGCAAGTGAGTGAAAGTAAGAAGAAAGAAACTGCTGTGGTTCTCAAAAGAGGTGGTTAAAAAGATGAAGGTTAAAAGAGTTGCATTCAGAAGGTATAAGGAGATGCAGAGTGAGGAGGTAAGGAGCTGTATCAGGAGAAATGGAGAGAAGTAGGGAAAGCAGTAAGGAGCACGAAGGCACAAACTGAAGAGAATAGACCAAGCAGGTATGTAAGGGACAAGACATTGTTTAGGTCTGTAAGTGAAAAGAGGAAGACCAGGGAGGGATTGCAAGGTTAAAAAGAAATGGGGGCTGTGCAGAGGGTGACCAGGAAAAGGAAGACATCCTGAACAAATACTTTTGTTCAGTATTCGCAGTGAAAGGAGACGAGGAGGGCTACAAAAAAGTAACAGGAGCTCAGAAGGGAGGGAGGTGGATACTAGTCCTTTTTCAGAGGAGAAAGTCCTAAAGGGACTCGCTCATTTGAAAGTCAACAAAGCAATGAGACCAGATGGGGTTCCTCCTAATGTACTGCGGGAGCTCAGGGTGGTACTGACTGCATCTCTGGAAATGTCCATGTAACAATGGGCCCCACCTCAGTGTGAGGCAGGGCCCAAGTAGGGCTTCCCGAAACAATAGCGCTGTATTTGTTTGCCTGTGCTGCTTTTAAGTATTTATATTTTACCTGGTTGATCCTGCCTTTCTCTCCCCTGGCATTTTAAAATCCAGCGCCATGAGTGGCACACTCACAACCACCCGTGGCTGTCCTGAGAATGACATGTCATGAGGGGAACAGCTGTGGGTCTATCCATTACGTATACCGTTGCTACAGTGATGGTAACACAGTGAAGACCAGTACAATACCAGAACTGATTGTTCGCTGTATTGGTCTGCTGTGTCAGCATAAGCTATCTATGGGGACTTCACCCCACCCCAAAACAACTGACTCAGAGTTGGAAATCTATAGTGTAGAGGCCCAGAGCCCCACTGGATGTGGAGTGCGGGGGGGGGCAAAGCCCCCGCAAAAAACACTTTTGTCCTGGACGGCACAATGCTGGCTGTCGGCATTGTGCCATCGCTGTAAGGGCCGTCGACAGAATTCCTGCCACTGTGGCATGGTGGAACTGTCCATTACATTTCTATATACTAAGAGCTTCCAATAGCTCTGGTTTGGATTCTACATGACTCGGTTCTATACCATGACCAGGTATAGGTGACAGTGGACTGCCAGTATAGCACCAAGTCATGCAGAATCCAAACCAGAGCTACTGGAAGCGCTGAGTATATAGAAATGTAATGGACAGACCTGCAGCTGCTCCCCACATGACACGTCATTCTCGGGACAGCTGTGGGTGTTTGTGGGTGAGCCACTCACAGCGCTGGATTTTAAAATGCCAGCAAAAAGAAAAGCAGGATCAACCAGATAAAACATAAATACTTAAAAGCAGCACAGGAAAACAAATACTATTTTTCTGAAAGCCCTAATTGGGCCCTGCCTCACACTGAGGTGGGAACCATTGTTATGTGGATATTTCTTTTTAACAGCTCACTGGAAACAGGAGTAGTTCCGGAGGACTGGAGGCGGGCAGATGTAGTCCCACTTCACAAAAGTGGCAGCAGGGAGGAAGCTGGCAATTATATGCTAGTCAGCCTCACATTGGTGGTGAGACAGTTAATGGAATCACTACTGAAGGAGAGGATAGTGGAACAGCTCGAATCCAGTGGGTTACATGACCCAAGACAGCATGGATTCATGGGTGTGAGATCATGTCAAATGAATCTGATAGACTTCTTTGATGGAGGGCTTGGGGGTGCTAATGAGGAGGGTGGTAAGATTCAGAAGGCACCATGGGGCAAAATTGGAACTAGAGAGGGGGTGCATCCTGCTTGGTTACCATACCCAGGTATTCAACTGGTTTGAGTGGGCAGACAGCATGTAGGCCAGCATTCTCCACCCATCCTGCTTGGGCCATGCTTTACAGTGCCAGGTCAATGAGGCATAAGACTGCTATTATGGTAGACTTGATTTTCTCAGTCGACTTGGCTTACATTACAGGGAGCTGGCTAAGCGATGCCACTGATTCACTTTTGGAGGTGTCAGTCCTGGCTGGGTTCTCCATTGTGCACTGCCCAAGGAGGAACTGCAGGGGTGGGGGGAGTGGCTATCTGTTTTATATCCAGCCTGAACTTCTCTGTGCTCCTAGTGGGGCCTATCATGTTGTTTGAATGTGTGGCTGTTCGAGGGGGCCCAGGTGCAGGCTGAAGAGTTCTTCTCATGTACCAGTCTCCAGGCTGCGAGGGAGAGTTCCTGCAGGAGGTCATAGACTTCATCACCAACTGGGTATTGGAGTCACCCAGATGGTTAGTTCTGGGCAACTTCAATGCCTGTGTCAATGATGAACTCACATCTTTTGGTCCAGGACTTCCTCCAGACTATGGAATCGCTGGGCCTGTCACAAATAATTACTTCTGCGATGCACTCTCGGTCACACCTTGGACTTGGTATTCTCACTGGGACCCGAGATTGACAACCTCGAGACTGATACAGTCATCTGGCCGATCATTGCACACTGAAGTTTTCATTTGGGTGCCCCTCGAGAATCCTCCCATGTGGAGATGCCCTGTTACCACCATTTAAGTGGCTTGACCCCATTAGGATTTCGGACAGTACTGGACCTATGAATGTGATGACTGCTTGTGACACAGGACTGGGGAAGCAGTGATGGCCTAGAATAGGGCTATTACCTCATCCCTCAATTACTGGTATATGTATGACCCAGGTCCTCTCGCTTGAGATCCCCATGGTTTAATGGAGAGCTCTGGGAGATGAAAACAAGGTGTCAGAGGTTGGAGCGTCACTGACGGAGATCCCAAGCTGTGGAGGACAAGTTGGCTTTGAAATCTCATTACAAGGAGTATCAAAGGATAGTCTCCAGTAAGAAAGCAGAGTTCCTGTTCAGGGAAATTGCTGCAGTAAGCAGCAGACCAGCTCAGCTCTTCCAGACTGTGGCATTGCTACTTCACCTTACCTGTCCAGCCGGTTAGAGCTTTGTCATTCACTAGATGTGAAGAGTTTGCTCTGTTCTTCACTGACAAAGTGTGCTCCATCAGGTCGAGTCTCCAGGGGTGTTATGCAGTTGTTGTACGGTGTCGGGCTAAGACTGACAGAGGTCATTCTCAGCTCTGGAATGAGTTTAATCCAGTGGGGTGGAAGAGGTCAGTGAAATAATCTCAAAGTTGTGGCCCATATATTGTGACCTGGACTCGGGCCCGATACATCTCCTGATGGGTTATGTGGAGTCTGCTGGTCCAGTGTTTGCTGAGATTGTCCAGTGTTTCCTTTTGAGGGGGGTTCCCTGGGGTCTTAAAAGAGGCACTTGTGAAACCTCTCTTGAAGAAACCATTGTTGGCATAAGTGTAGAGTTTAGGTTTTCCTGGGGGGCCCTCAGGCTCAAAACTATTGGCCTAAAAAGTGAACGTATTGTTAGACCACCCTATCCAGGTGGTGGGGCTCAGCTTTCCCAAGGGGCTCGGAGCCTGGAAGCCTCCCCAAACTCTACACCTATGATCATTGGACCCAGATTTCTTGGCAACAGTAGACCTGTCTCTAACCTACTCCTTTTGAGGAAGGTTACTGAGAAAGTGGTGGCCATGAAACTCGAGGCACATCTTACTATCTGAGTCACTCCAGTCTGGATTCAGGCACAGGCACAGTACAGAGACTGCACTTGTCAGGTGCAAAATGATCCTCAGGGCAAGAGATAGAGGTGAATGGTCAGTTCTTGTTCTCTCAACCTCTCCGCAACATTTGACACCATGGATCCTGGAGTGTTATTGGATCGCCTTAGTGAATGTTGTGGACTCACGGGTACTGTCATCAGCTGGTTTGTGTCCTTTCTTACAGGCAGGATGCAGAGGGTGGTGATGGGAATTTATTCCTCCTGCCCAAACCCCCTTTTCTGTGTAGTTACGCAGGGCTCGCTCCTTTCACCCACATTGTTCACAGTGTATCTGCTACTCCTGGGGGATATCATTAGATACTACAGTGTGGGGTTTCACTGCTATGCAAATGAGATCCAGCGGTATGTATTTTGCACCAGGGCTACAGGGTGCAATCTCTGCATTTAATTCTTGCCTGACTGAGGTTCAGTACTGGATGTCCTCTAACTGACTAAGACTTAACCCAGCTGGGACAGAAGTGATGGTGACTGAGCCTGGCCATTGATGGGACGCTGGGCAGGTGGAGGGCAACCAATCTTGTACTTGGTGCCCCTCCCCTGGCTGCCTCTGCTAAGGTGAAAATTCTGGGCATGTTCCTTGACAGTGAACTGACATGGGAGGCTCAGATGTCAGCAATTGGCCAAACTGGGTTTTACCATCTTAGGAATACTGCCCGGATTAAACCTTTTATCCAACTGGGCAATCTGCCCCACTAATACATGCATTTGTGATATCTGGACATTACTACTTCAATGCCCTTTACCTTGAGCTAAATGGAGGAGCACTGTGTCACCTGCAGCTAGTGCAGAATGCTGTGGCCAGGCTGTTCATGGCCTTCCTAGGTCTTGCCATAAAACCCGAGTCTTGCACAACCTGCACTAGCTGCCAGAGAGGTGGTGGATTTCCTTCAAGGTCAGTTTGCTGACTTATAAGGCCCTACACAGACCAGGCCCTAGCTAACTGCAGGAATTTCTGTCTCCTTACCAACCCTCCCAGCCTCTTCATTTCTCTGAGGAGGGTCTCTTCTCCTAGCAGTTCCCAGGGTTCAGCTGAAGTCATCTGGGGAGAGGCCTTTTTCTGTGGCAAGCCCAACCTGTGGTACTCACTCCCAAGGTCCTTGAGAGAGACTCCTTCATTGGACCCCTTTAAGAGGGATCTGAAGTCCCAACAATTTAAGGAGGTTTTTTTTTCTTTATATTTATTCCATTACTGTCTATAAAAAGCCTTATGTTGAGTTGTTATTTAGTTTAATTATTTTAATTTTGTCATATTTATTATTATGTGTTACTGACATCTTATAAGTGATGTATGTTATTGTTTAGTGCCTAGACGTTTCAGGGATGGGCGCTTTATAAATAAAGTTTGCTTGCTTGCTTTGATTGGGTGACCAAGGAATTAGATCAGGGTGAAATGGTGGATGTAGTCTACCTAGATTTCAGTAAGGCTTTTGACACTGTTCCATATAGGAGACTAGTAAGCAAGCTGGGTAGCCTGGGAGTGGGTCCAAAGGTGTTAAACTGGGTAAGAAATTGGTAAGAGGATAGGTGACAGAAGGTGGTGGTAAACGGAGTTCACTCAGAGGAGGGAAGGGTGACCAGCAGGGTACCTGAGGGATCAGTGCTGGGATTGATCCTATTTAATGTCTTTATAAGTGACATTGCAGAGGATCTGGAAAAGAAGGTCTGCCTCTTTGCAGATAACACCAAAATCTGCAATAGGTGGACACTCCAGGGTGTGTGTGGAAAAGGTGAGTAGAGACCTGGGAAAAGGTAAGGAGCGGTCAAGGGTATGACAGGTGGATTTCATTGCAAAAAAGTGCAAAATAATGCACTTAGGGCACAGAAACCCTAGGGCAGATTACAAAATGAATAGAGTGGTATTGATGACCACCAAAGAAAAGAGACCTGAGAGTAATCATATCAGATGACCTAAAGGGGGCCAGGCAGTGTGACAAGGCAACTGTGAGGACTAGTGGGATGCTGGGATGCACAGGGAAGGGTATTATAAGCAGAAAGAGGGAGGTGGTATTGCTCCTGTATAGATCATTGGTAAGAGTAAGACCCCACTTAGAGTACTGTGTCCAGTTCAAGAGACCACATCTCTGGAAGGATATGGACAGAGTGGAGACAGCCCAGAGACGGGCAACTAAAATGGTGCAGGGTCTGCACCAAAAGCCCTATGAGAAGAGATTAAAGGACCTCAATATGTACACTCTGGAAGACAGGAGGGAGAGTGGAGATATGATAGAGACCTTTAAATATCTCATGAGGGTAAATAAGGTATAGTAAGGAAGTATTTTTCAGAAAAAAGGAGCTCAAGAACAAGGAGACATGCTATGAAGCTGGAGGGGGTAGATTCAGGAGAGGTGTAAGGAAGTACTTATTCACAGAAAGAGTGGTGCAACCTTCCTGCAAAGGTGGTTGTCATCGAGGCATAGGTCAGGAAGCATAGGCAGACCAGGAAAAGTTATAAAATCTGCAAGTAGCATTTTATTATCAATAACAATAAAATAAAAAATTTAATTGTTCTGGATAGCACTTTACAAAGGCAGTACAAACAAAGAGAACAAAGTATTTCTTTTCAATTTTAAATCTTGATCTCTCTCTAACAAAAGATTGCTTTCTTTATTCCATGTCTTTTCCTGGCAATTAACTTCTGTATCTTGAGATTGTTAAGATATATCTCCTATTTCTCACAAAATGTATCAGAACTTTTGTCAGTTTCTTTTCTGGAGGTGCAACAAAATAGAACATTGTGTCTCAGAGCATATCTGCTGTTGAGAGCTCTGCAAATGAGCTTGTGGATGTCAAACTGCATCTCAAGGTTAACCCCCTAAGTTCCAAATACCTTCTTGCAATCATTTTAACAATATAACTACAAAGATTTGCAAACCAAGAGATCCCAGTTTCACATAAAGATTCACACAAAGCATCACATATACTTTTTCACCTCAGAGAACCAAGGGAAGAAATAAAAATAGAAACAGCAAGTGAAAGCAGGGGAAAAGCGGGGGGGGGGCTTTCAGAGTGGCCAGTTCCTTAGGTGCCACAGGAAAATTTGATTCTGCAATCAGACAGGCAAGAGGTAGACAACTAACAGAATAGGAAAGGCCATCAAATTCTATAACATCTCGTGAAAATTTTAGCTTTGAAAACTTGTGATGTAACCTCCCCCCCCAAGCTGGGGCTTACTAAGCTTGCTGTCTGGCATTTGGTCCTGCCAGTCCTGTGTCCTTGATGTCCTTGAACTGCTCCTACCAGCCCTCCGGGGCCTGTTTGCTCTGGGATGTGGAGGAGTTAAGTACTTAACTGAAGTTCTGCCACCTAGTGGCACAGCGCCGCTTATGCTGGGAAAGGTGCTGTGCTTCCTTTATTGCTGTCTATACTGACTAAGAATCAGTCCCTTTTGTGTTCCAACTCCTGGGATCCCAAAACATGTGTAGGGGTTCGGACACACCTCTTGGAAAACAAAGAAGAATGTAACCTATGTAAATAAGTGTAAAAGTGTTTGTGCATACACTGTTGCTTTAAAAACTGTTCTGACTGCTTCAGGGATGTATTTCTTCCTGCTGTAGTGGGACTTAGTGCTATGGTGCTAGCAACTGGCAGATGAGGACTTTGTTACAGCCCATTCCTCAACTGGATAACAGTACAGAGAAGCAGGTATCAGACTGTAGAACTGTGTTTGTTAAAAACTGCATAGTTTATTTGCAGTAAAACATTAAAATTACATAATATTGGTTGAACTGTTTACATGGACACCATCTTTGTACCCGACCCTGTTTTACCAATCAGTGATGGAGGAGCTCTCAGGACTGTAGCTATGGCTCCTGGGTAAGGGGTGTGGGAATTTTCATGGCACCTTTATTGAAGGCCAATCGGTCAGTGAGTAACGCAGATGCATATTAATTTCTGTGACGGACAGCTGAATTGTTCAATGTGAAGTGGTATTCTCCTCCCTGAGATGTTCTAGGAAGAAAGCTGCTCACAGCAGCTCAGAGAGAGGCTCTCTGAGGAACGAGGGGAGCAGCAAGGAGTGAGAGAGATGGCTTGGAAGTCACACCATGCCTTCCACAGCCACCAAGAGGGAGACTTGCCAAAATCTTCCATTAATTGAGAGAGCCAGGATTCCAGTTTCCAGCAGAGAAGAGATAATTTGGCACCCCGAGACAACCTTAGTCATCACAGGGGCTGGGACTAGGTTTTCTAAATCCTGAAGTACGTTCTGGTGACTAAAACTAGCATCAGGAGGGAGCCTGTTGAGGCCCCATTCCCTGGTGAGCCAGACAGTGTCAGTGATTGCAGCGCGAGAGCGTGAAGGTCCTGCCAAAAGATGGTTGTCTTATTAGCCAAGGTGTACATTAAATCTGCCACCAGAAAGTTGTATCTACTGCCTGCAGAAAGTGAGAGACTGTGAATCCAAGTTTGGAAGCAACTTTGTGTCAGTCAGGATGGTCTGGGGAATCAGCCCAGTATTGTCACTGCTGGGCAGTACCAATCACTTGCCCCAGGAAACAGAATCCTTGACATGTGGGATAGGTGTATGGCCCTGGTCCCTGGGACTGGCATAATCCAGCATCCACAGAACAGTGGGCTGAAGGTGACGAGCTGTAGGAGCCTGCAACAACTAAAGGTGACAAGCTGTAGGAGCCTGCAAAAACCTAAAGGTGACAAGCTGTAGGAGCTTGCAACAACCTGAAGGTGACAAGCTGGAAGTCTTCAACAACCTGAAGGTGACAAGCTGTAAAAGCCTGCAACAACCTGTAGGTGACAAGCTGTAGGAGCCTGCAACAACCTAAAGGTGACAAGCTGCTAGACTTCAGCTTTAACTGAACCATCTTTCATTCAGCTTTGCTACTAGAGGCACCAGTTCGGCTGAGACAGACTGCATCTACTGAACCCATCAGACCCTGCCAAGCTAAGCTACAGAACTATGACTAACCACAGGGCCTACCCTGATCTGCGGAGAAACCACAGTTGTTTAAAATTTCATTTTTCATTTTTATTTTGTTAACCAGGTGAGCACACTGGGCCAAAAGGTCCTTTACAGGCACCACCAGGACACAAATACAAATATACATGAATCAACAACAAATAATAAAACAGTTACAACTTGCTTCAGACAGTAAACATTGTTTATACAGTTTCCTAAAGCAATTTAAGCTGCTAGCATACCTTAGAGTATTACATTCCAATGTTTTGCAGCATTGTAAGCAAAAGACTTCTAACCTTTTATAGTTTTAAAATGAGGTATATCTAGTGCCAGGGTTTCATCAGATCTTAGATGCTAGGTTTTGTAGGACAAAAGGAGGCAATTTGTCCATCGAGATTGTCCTCCCACATATGAGGACTGAATTACACCATTCTGTGTTCACTGTAGTGCAGCTTATCCAATGCCCTTTTAAAACCCTTGAAATTAGATATATTAAAGAGATCTTCCAAGTCATGCAAATATAGATTTGCACCACATATAGTGGTGCCTTACCCCCGTGAGAAGCATTTGGTGCAGATAGTACCAAAAAGAATGTTGTATTTTTCTTGAAAAATTGCTCATAAAATTGCAGCCACCAGGCCCTGTTACATCCTGGTATATAGCGCTGCCCCGCGCACAGCCACATTATGATGCAAGGCCAGGGAAAGCGTGGGGACATGCTCCATTATAGCCTATGGGGGGCTACTTTCTAATCAATTTTACATACTGTAATGGTCAACTGGTGATCAATCAAGGGCATCGATCAACTAACAAAGGCCTTGTTAGTTGATCGGTGCCTGATTGATAACCAATTGATAAACCAATATATACAATCAATTGAAAATAGCCCCTAATAGGCTATAATCCCGACAATCCTGCAGCTCCTGGCCTTGCATCATAATGTGGCTGTGCGCGGTGATGTGCTATATACCAGAATAAACAGGACCCAGTGGTTGCAATTTTACGAAAGTGATTTTACAAGAAAATACTGGTCTTCTTTTGGTACCATCTTTACCAAATGATTCTCACAGGGGTAAGGCACCAATATATGTGGTGCAAGGTATTAACTTATTGAATCTCTTTAACCTCTTCTTGTGGCAGCCTATTCCAAACTTTAGCTGCTCTTGTTGTAAAGTAATTGGCCCTTTTATTTGAGGTAGCTCAAGGGATAACAAGCTTCTTACTAAGGGACGTTAGATTCTCTCTATTGGAACCGAACTGTGTATCACAATGAAACATTAGTTCCGGGTCTTGCAAGGTTTTAAATAAAAATAATGAATCACCTCTCTGTCATCTAGATTGAAGAGGGAAGAGACCAGTTTCTTATAGCCTTACATCATAGGACTTTTGTCGTAGTCTCGGAATTAGTTAGGTTACAGATCTTTGTACACTTTCCAATTGCTTAATATCTTTTATTAGATAGGGGGACCAAGCTGAAGATCCATAATCAAGGATAGGTCTAACATAACTCTTGTACGGGGAAAGATGCATTGCTCACTCTTGCATACAAAGCTTTGGTTTATTTTATTTATCATACCCCTTGCTTTTCTGGCGATTGTCTTACAGTGATCTGCAGAAGTTAATTTTTTATTAATCAGAATCCCCAAGTCTCATTTGAGTGCGGAAACTCTAAGTATAGTACTATAACCCTGTGCCAAAATTGGGGGTTACCAAGTGATGCCCTGCTGTCGCGGAGACGCTGCAAGGCCATTGGCATGGCCTAGGCAGCGATGAGCAGTTTTCAAGCACCAACTGGCACAGGGAAAAAGCTGTTGGGGGAGTTCTAGGTGAGTCATCAAGAGGAGCTTGTCATGTCTGCTTCAAAGCCTGAGGGGAGGGCCTCCAGTCGGGGTCAGAGAGGCCTGGGGCTGGGGTGGAAAAATTACCTCCCGGTTCCAAAGAAGAAGTTTGGGATCCCACAATCCAGCAGTGGGGTGGCAGATCCAGAGGGAGCAGCGGCCAGACAGGACGTCGCAAGGAGCCTGCCATGCTCCAATAATCTGTCAGAGAAGAGTGGCTGCCATGGAGGGCCCAAGAGGCAGAGGTAGCAGTGATGACTCCTGTGCAGTTTTAACTTTTAACTTCAAAGTTCTTTTCAACCTTCCCTTATGGTATTTGTCGACTATCGGTATCATGCCAGTGTTTAGCCTTAGATGGAGTTTATCACCCATTTTTAGCTACATTCACAAACAACCCGACTCAGAGGAGACCTGATCTCGGCATGCCAGGGGCCACTACTGGCTTTACACTGTCCATGGGCTGAGCTTCGATCACAAGGACTTGGGCCCCAGGATGGTGCCAGGGAGTTGGACTTCTGCATGCCACATTTCCCGCACCCGCCAGGCTGATGGGGATTCGGTGCTGGGCTCTTCCCTCTTCACTCACTGTTACCAAGGGAATCCTGGTTAGTTTCTTTTCCCCCACTTAGTAATATGCTTAAATTCAGTGGGTCACTACGTCTGATCTGAGATCATGTTCTGAGAGGGTAGGGGTCAGCAGCCCAACCCACCAAGGTGGAGGGGGCCTGACGGGCCTCAGGGAGGAGATGGGAGGCAGACCACAGGCTGCCGATCTGGGGTGCTGGGCGCCGGGGAGGTGGAGTCCCTCCGAGGCAGCCCAGCCAAGAACCACTGACAACCCCAGGGACTGGGACATACTACTCCAGTGGTCCAACGTGGCACCCCTCCCATGTCGGGGGTGCCACAGCGATCGGCTGCTGGATCCAAGCTCCCTTCCATTTGTGCTGGCAGGGGGACAGAGAGCCCAGAAGCCCTGTGTGACCCCATGCTTGCCAGGATACATTGCCATGTCCCGGCAGACTCCCATAAGGCAGAGGTCCTCTGGGTCTCACTTTGGGGGGGATGGGGAGCCCTAGTGTCTCACGACTCCCCAGCTGCACCATTTGGGGGATCCCCTCAGGTGATTGATGGCACAATGACCCTCAGACAGGCATAGCCCCAGGAGTAACCCAAGGCTGCAAGGTGTGTTTGAAGTGTCAATGATCAATGTGTCCTGCAATTCACATTAGTTCTCGCAGCTAGCTGCATTCTTCATCAACGCATGAGCCAAGTGATCCACTGCTAAGAGTCATCACGGTTCTGTCACCTGTTCCACCCATGTGGGTCAGCCGGGACTCTGGCCCCAGAGGGTTGCAGAGTAGACTGGGTCACCACCCAGAAAGAAGGCTGGGGTTTCACGCAACGTCCGGGCACCTGACTTGGGGTTACTGGTGAACAGATTGGACTTAGTCTCTGCATGTATCAATCCAAGCTTTGCTCTCGCCACTACATATATTCTGGAACTTACCTATAAGAGTCATGCCCAAAGGCCCCTTTACCCCTTTGCCCAGGCAAAGAGACTCCCTGATACCGACCTCATGGAGCTCGGCTCAGCCCAGGAGGGGCAAATCTGATCTCATGCAGACTTCCGTAGTCAGGGTTTGGCCATCTGATCTACACTTGGGCCATCTGGTCTGGGAACCAGTCTACAGGTTTTGCACCCAAAGGTCCCTTTACCAGGATGAAGGCACACCCTGAAGCTGGCCTCATGGAACTCTTTTCAACCCAGGAGAGGCAAATCCAGTCTCATGCTGGGCTTCCATAGCCAGGGTTTGGCCGTCTTGTCCTGTGGGGACTTAATCTCTGGACAGCCAAAACGTGAGTGTTATGCCCAAAGCCCCCTTTGCACCTTTGTCCAGGCAAAGATACACCCTGAAGCCAACCTCATGGAACCCAGCCTGGACACAGAGGGGCAAATTCAAACTCATGCCAGACTTCCACGAGCGGGGTTTGGTCATCTCATCTGGTGGGGACTTCATCTTTGGACAGCCAAAATGCAGATGTTGTGCCAAAATGCCCCTTTACCCCTTTGCCCAGGCAAAGGTACACCCTGAACCCAACCTCATGGTACTCAGCCCGGACAGAGGGAAGCAAATGTGATCTCATTCCCGGCTTCCAGAGGGCAGTCCCCAACCACTGCTCAGGGTCACAGGCTCAGAAGGCCCAGGGAAGGTATCTCCAGCATGGGCAGAGGCAGTCCCCAGCAGCCCCTGCCAACCTCTGGTGGGACTTAGTTTCTGGCAGGCTCTGATCCACCACCCAGGGTGTCCTGCTGATGATGTCCAGGGAAGGCACCTTGTGCTGGGTAGATACAGTCCTCTCCAGCCCCTGTCCACTTCCGTAGGAACATAGTCTCTGGAGAACAGTTTGGACTTAGTCTCTGCACGCATCGATCCCAGCTCTGCTCTTGACCCTACATATATTCTGGAACCTGCCTATAAGAGTCATGCCCAAAGACCCCTTTACCCCTTTGCACAGGCAAAGGTACACCCTGAATCCAACCTCATAGAATCTGGCCCAGACACAGAGTGGCAAATCCGATCTCATACCGGGCTTCCATTGCCAGGGTTTGGCCATCTCGTCTGGTGGGGACTTTATCTCTGGACAGCCAAAACGTGAGTGTCATGCCCAAAGGCCCCTTTTCCCAGGTGAAGGTACACCCTGAACCTGACATGGAACTCAGCTCAGACACAGGGGAACAAATTCAATCTCATTCCCAGCTTCCAGAGGGTGACCTGCCACCCAGAATCCCGGGCTCAAGAGGCCCAGGAAGGCACCTCGGCACAGGCAGAGGCAGTCACCAGAAACCCCTGCCAATCTCTGGTGGGACTTGGTTTCTGGCAGGCTCTGACCCACCCAGGGTCTCCTGCCATGAGGCCCAGGAAAGGCACCTCATGCTGGGTAAAGACAGTCCCCACCAGCCCCTGTCCACTTCCATAGGGACTTAGTCTCTGCACAGCCAAAATGCAAGTGTCATGCCCAAAGGTCCTTTAACCGCTTTGCCCAGGCAAAGGTACACCCTGAACCCAAACTTGTGAAACTTGGCCCGGACGAGGGGGAGCAAGTTCGATCTCATTCCTGGCTTCCAGAGGGCAGTCGCCACCCACTGCCCAGGGTCCCAGGCTCAGGAAGCCCAGGAAAGGCACCTCCGGCCTGAGCAGAGGCAGTCCCCAGCAGCCCCTGTCCACTTCTGTGGGGATTTAGTTTCTGCGCAGCCAAAATGCAAGTGTCATGCCCAAAGGCCCCTTGCCCCTTTGACCAGGTGGAGGTACACCCTGAACCCAGCCTCATGGAACTTGGCCTGGATGTGGGAGAGCAAATTTGATCTCATTCCCAGCTTCCAGAGGGTAGTCCCCACCCACCACCCAGGATCCTCTGCTCAAGAGGCCCAGGAAGGCACCTCTGGCCAGGGCAAAGGAAGTCCCCACCAGCCCTGCCAACCTCCAGTGGGACTTAGTTTCTGGCAGGCTCTGACACACCGCCAGGGTCTCCTGCCAATGAGGCCTAGGGAAGGCACCTTATGCTGGGTAGAGAGAGTCCCCATCAACCCCTGTCCACTTCCATAGGGACTTAGTCACTGGAGAAAAGTTTGGACTTAGTCTCTGCACGCATCGAGCCTAGCTCTGCTCGTGCCCCTACATATATTCCGGAACCTGCCTATAAGAGTTGTGCCCAAAGGCCCTTTTACCCTTTCAGGGGGAGATCAAGCCACTTCAACCCAACCTCCTGGAATTCTGTTTGGATTGAGGCAGGCAAACTTGATCTCATGCTTGACTTCGAGAGCCCCAGTTTGAGCCCTTCCCAGGGGGCCAGGAGCCCCAAACTCACAAGCATGCTTGTCCCCGATCCCTAGATGACCTCCCAGGTGGAGAGATCTCCCCAAGAGGCCCAGCCCTGGGTTTGAGACATTTGAGATGTTTGGCGGCCTGCTGCTCACCTTTCCCAGGGGCTGGGAAGCCCAAATTTGCAGGGTAGCTTCCGCACAGTGTCCAGCATGTTTCTGGGTAGGGACAGCCCTCCCCAGTCTGGTCCCAGGTTCGAGATAGCCCAACACCTGTTGCTCAGCTTCTCCAGGAGCTGGGAGGCCCAGACTCACAGGACATCTTCCCCCCATAGCCCCCAGCTGCTGGGTAGGGACAGCTCCCTTCTAAGGCTGGTCCCGGGTTCAAGATGGTTCGATGCCTGTTGCTCAGCTTCCCCAGGGGCTGGGAGGCCCAAACTCATGAGATAGCTTCCCTGCACAGCCCCAGCTGCTGGGTAGGAACAGCTCCCTCCCTGAGCCAGTCCCAGGTTTGAGATGGTCCAACACCTGTTGCTCAGCTTCCCCAGGGTCTGGGAGGCCCAGATTCACAGGATAGCTTCCCCACACAGCCCCTGGTCATTGGGTAGGAATGACTCCCTCTCCAGGCTGGTCCTGGGTTTGAGACTGTCCAATGCCTGTTGCTCAGCTTCCCCAGGGGCCTCTTGGCAAAACCTGGTCAGGAGATCTGTTGCTTGTTGAACAGTCTGTGATTATTTGTGTGCATAGTTTGCACATTAAATATTGCTTTCAGCTGAAGCCTTGTGCCTGTTCATCTGTCCTTTGATACTGCCATTGGTTTTGAGCACAGGCTCCCTGAGAGTGGAGCAGTGAATAATTGCTCTTGGGGTTTTAATGTGGCAGATGGGACCCCTTTGCATATCTGTGTCAACTCAAGGTGGAGCTGCTAGCCTGGGATGGGGACCATTGGTGCCTCAGGAAAAGTTTGTCCTGCACTGTGCGAACCTTGCCAGAGGATTGGCAGGTGCAGGTGCCACAAAGGAAAGGACTGTGCCCTGTAGATAACAACAACCCCCTCTTGCTGAGGAAAGATTTGCAAGGGTTATAGAAGTGTGCACCTCACTCCCACTAGCTTGGATTCTTTAAACAGTAACCAGATTAGGGACAGGGAAGGTGTCCCAAAGAGAACTGGAGCCCCTTTGGCTCAGTGGAGAGGGGTGAGTAGCATAGGGTCCAGGTTCAAATCCAGGTCCCCCAAGAGACTGTGCCACAGCGCTGGGCCATATAAAAATGGGAACTGTAACAAATTATTTTGAGCACCCTCCATGGAGTTTTTGTGTGTCAGCTTGAGATTTCCGGACTAAATAAAAATGCTTGATTGCATCCTATTCTGGTTTGGACTAAATCATTTGGGAGTCCTGATCTGCTATGCTGTGCTTTTGCCTAACCAAACTGTTTTCTAGAAAACCAACCGATCCTGTGCCACTGGTCATGAAGGGAGGAACATTACCATCCAGACTGTACCTTGATGGAAATCCAGTCATCACCAATGGAATCCCATTCTTCCAGAAATAAGGTACTGTGTTGAAAAATTATTTTTGCTGCCAGTCGAGATGGTGCCCTCCCCTTTCCCAGAGAATGCATTCCATCTAACCCCTAGACAGGGAGGCAAGGGGGGTAGCTGTCTTAGATTCAATCACTGCTAGGGACTGAAAGTTGCTGCCTGATAGAAAATAACTACCAAACCCCTCGAGTAGGAGTGACTACCAACCAAAGAACTGTTTAGTTTGAAAGAAACCACTAAACAAATAATTAGGGTCAGAGGAGTTTACAGTGTTATTCAGAATATATGAGTAATTGGGATTGTTATGTCCAAAGTGCATAACTACACATTTATCGATGTTAAAGGACATACCATTTATTTTTGCCCAACCTTCCACTCTTCCCAAATCATTGACCAAGGAGAGGTGTTTATTAATATTATGAACTTCACCTCCCAATTTGGTGTCCTTGGAAAACTTAATGAGGTGATTTTTTCTTAATGAGGTGATTTTTTAAGTCATCACCCTTATCTTTAACAAATATCCCAAATAGTATTGGTCCCAAAACCGAGCCTTGGGGTAATCCACTACTCACACTACCTTCATTAGATAAAGAATCATTGATTCCTACTCGTTGGGTATGATTTTGAAGCCAGCTATTTATCCATCTAACTAGACTTAGACTAATACCATATTCCATTAGTTTAGAAATCAGGTTGTTATGGGGCACTTTATCAAAGGCCTTGGCAAAGTCTAAAGAATGACATCAAAAGATATCCCTTATCAATACTGTTACTGATTTTATTATAGAAAGCAGTCAGATTGGAAGTACAGTACAAGACTTCCTTTGATGAAACCATGTTGGCATTGATCAAGTAGCCCTTTGTCTGCCAATTCTAGTTCAATTCTTTTTACAGTCAGGCCCAGGGCTAGCACTGCTATTTATTTCAAATAATTCTTGGTAGACTTCGTCAACTGTAAAAAAAAAAATATTGATTATTACAATCTCTGTCAAGGTTATTTGTCCCTGATTCTTTCAAAGAGAAGACAGAACAAAAATACTTATTATTTTATTTTTTTTATTTTCTCTTTTTGTCCTGTCCTCGCTGCCAGACTATCACGGACTCCGGCTGCGGCTTCCCACATCAGATGCACTCCCTGAACCCCCTGGCTTGCCCCCCAAGGCGGGGTCCCGGCACCCCAGGCTGAAGGGTGCCAGGAACACCGGAAAGGTGGGAGTCGGCCTGGGAGCTGATTGCAGCCGGAGCGGGCATCATCGAGGTGGCGGGAGGCAGGTATTTTTTAATGTGGGTAAGCTAATGGAGACCATCCTGAAGGAGAGGCTGGTGGCCTCCTAGAGGTCAAAGGACTACAGGACAGTAGACAGCATGGCTTCATACATGGCAGATCCTGCCAAACCAACCTGGTCGAGTTCTATGACTGGGTAACTAGGCAACTGGACAGGGCCATGCAGTGGATGTCCTGTATCTGGACTTCAGTAAGGCATTCGACTCAGTGCCACATGGAAGGCTGGGAAGGAAGTTAGTAGGCACAGGGCGGGTGCAAACTGGTGAGATGGGTAGGAAACTGGCTGCAGGGAAGGCAACAGAGGGTGGTGGTGGGTGGGGAGCTCTCACACCCAAGGGCAGTGACGAGCGGTGTTCCACAGGGCTTGGTGCTGGGACCAGTGTTGTTTGGGATATTCATTGCAGACATATCATGGGACATCAAGAGCAAGATCAGTCTGTTTGCTGATGATACCAAGTTAGGCGCAGTGGTGGATGACCTAGGGGGATGGCAGGGGTTGCAGGATGATCTGGCAAAGCTTGAAACCTGGTAAGACACCTGGCAACTGGGCTTTGATGCCAAAAATTGCAAGGTGCTGCATTTTGGGATGAAGAACCCAAGGAGGAGTTACCAGCTAGGGGAGTGGAGCTAGCCCAGACAGAGGAGGAGAAGGATCTGGGTGTGCTCATTACAGGGTCAATGAACAACTCGGCACAATGTAGGAAGGCAGCTGCAAAGGCCAACAAAATGCTGGGTTGTATTGCAAGGGGTATATCCTCGTGGAGGGAGGAGGTGATTCTGCCACTGTATAGGTCATTAGTTAGACCACACCTGGAGTACTGCGTGCAGTACTGGCGTCCGTATCTGAAGAGGGACATTAAGTTACTGGAGAGGGTGCAGCACAGAGTAACAAAGATGATCAAGGGGCTGGGGGACTTATCATACGAGAGGAGGTTGAAGGAGTTGAACATGTACTCACTGGAGGAGAGGAGAGACAGGGGCGACATGATTGAAACCTTTAAATACATGAAAGGAATAAACAAGACAGGTACAGAGGGGCTGTTCAAAGTAAGGGAGGGGAAGGCCACCAGGGGCCATGATATGAGACTGGAGCGAGGAAGGTTCAGGAGGGAGATGAGGAGACACTTTTTTACAGAGAGGGTGGTGGCTAGGTGGAATGCGTTACCTGCTGAAGTGGTATGCAGTAGAACAGTGGACTGCTTCAAACGAGGATGGGACAGGACAAGGGGCAGGGTTAATGAAGGGGAAGGGTGGAAGGGAGGGGCAGCTGCAGAATAAGGGGTGCTAGCTGCACATTCGAGCAGACTTGATAGACCTCTAGGCCTTTATCTGCTGGCAAATTTCGTATGTTCGTTTGTTCGTAATGTATGTCCCCCTGAGGAGCCGGACGTGCACTGACATCAGTGCACCGCAGTGCAGACGTCCACCTGCTCCCCACCCTTCTGAATGCCCGCAGCCTGCCGAAACACCCAGGCTCTGCTGGGTGTCGCTGCAGTGCGGGTGCGTGTCCCTTACCCTCCCCAAAGGAAGGAGAGCTGTCACAGGATGCTCAATCCTTCCTTCCCCCAGTCAACCCCCGGCGACCCGAGTCCGGAAGGCAGGGTATTATTATTATGCAAACTGAGACCACCACAATAACCAAAGCACCAAGTATCTTATTGGACTGCACCAAACAACAGCCCCTTTTGTTTAGGAGTTACACATGGATGTGCAGAGCCAGAACATACAACACTCTATAGCTTATGTGGCCTAACTTTTATACCCAATACTCTTTATAGTCTTTGTTTGCAGCATCCAGTAGGCGATATGATCAAAGATCCTCTTAGTGCAGTCTTCAAACCACATTATGTAGTGGAGAGAGAAGAGGAAGAGGAAGATGAAAGAGAGAAAGGAGAGCAAAAGGGGTACAGAGGGAAGGCCAAATAAAGAATTGGGGGTAGTGATAGTCAAAAAAAAAACAAGAAGGGGTTCCGGGGGGGGGCAGTAAAGGAAATAGTAGGAATAAATATGAGGTGGGGCAACAGTTGGTCATGACACATATGTGACTACAGCTTACTGTGAGTAGTGCATCGGAAGGATTCTATAGCAGAAAAATTAAAGTTGTCAAACAAAAATGCCCATACTGTATTAGTTGAGCATCATCCTATCCTGTAAAGGCCAAGCACTAGCAACACTGGCAATTAACACAATACGGCATGAATATTAACATCAAAAAGAAATTATTCACAAACAGCATATTCACTGCCCAGGACACCAAATTATACATAAGTAGCTGGGTACATAGATGTATGTTGATGGCAGTCAGCATACAAACAGCTAATGATGACTTAAACTATGCTTGTGGCATTAAAACTCCAGAAGAATGTGTTTACAATACTGCTGGCACATGACTGTTTATGCACACAACCAAATATACAGCTTACCATAGTCTGTAAGTAGTCATCTTTTGTGGACAAAGGTGATCCATGAGAACTGCAAGATCAATCATAAGGCACAGCCTACAGATGGACACTTGGCTTGGGGCAATCGGACCAGGAACAGCATCGAGAGCTAAGTGTTTTCAGAATGAAATTCAAAGTCAACCCATACTGTTAGCAATCGGTACCCAAGCTGTAGCAGGGCCTTCTGGGACATCCGGTTCACAGTGGAAAGAGCAAGCCTCCAATTGGTCCCCAACAGCACTCCAATTGACTGGCTGATCATCTGTACTCTCCTCCTCTGGAAGGAATTCCATTTTATCAGCCAGACAGGCGAAATGACTATTATGGGCAAGAACAGTAGAATGGGTTTTTTGCCAACAACACTTTTGGAGTGAACATCATGGACCTTGTACAATCCCTGGTGAGGCCCTTGCATTTTTGTTTATCATCTGCCAGTCTTTCCTTTGGGAAAACTCTGGGAGGTTTGATCTAAACTTAGAGCTGCCTGCCAGCTGAGAGTTCTGTTGAGGCCTGAGTTCCAAGGCTGCCTTGTGCATAGTAGCTCGCGATTGAGTAGCTTTGGAATGTTGGGAAAATTCAAATTGCTATGACCCATTATGCTTATTCTTTATCTTAATGTTAATTAATTCCCAGGCAGCCTCAGGTGTTTTGAAAGCATGAGTGCCCCCATTGAATGACAAAAGCAGAGTAGCAGGGTAGTTTATTCTATAAGGGACACCCAGCTGCTTTAATACTCCTCTAACCTGAGTATATGCTTTTCTCTGTGAGACCACCTCTGAGGAGTAATCTTGAAAAAAGGAAATGTGACTCCTGTTCTAAAACAATTACTTTTTCTCCCTTGCCAATCTTAGTATGTCCTCCTTAACAGAAAATCGTAGGAATGTGCTACTATTGGTCTGGGGGGGGGGACCTAGTTTGGGCTTGGGGGCCAGAGACCTATGTGCCCTCTTGATTTCCAAGGGCCAGCTCCAATTGTACTGAAGAACATTCTGTATAATTTCTTGTAGGGACACAGTCATGTTTGGACCCTCAGCACCTTCAGGTACCCCTACAATCCTGAGATTGTTCCTCTGACCCCTGTTTTCAAGATCATCTACCTTTTGCCACAAAAGTTTAAATTGTTGATGCATAAAATCAGACTCATCCTCCAGTTTTGACACAGATTCCTCCACTGCTGCTAATCTCCCCTCAGCTTCTATTATTCTTTCATTAATTTTGTCAGAATTTAACTTAACGGCATCACAACACTTTTAACATGGCAATGTCTTGTTTAATATCAGACTGACTCAGGGTAATACTCTGCAGCATGGCATGTGTGTGGCTATATCGGAGCTGTGTGAGTCAGTTATAGTGGGAGGTGCCTGCCCCCATACATAGCGATCGCCAGCCTGGCTGAATTTGATGCCAGCATTGAGGCACACTCTGGTAAACTGACTGAATGCTGTCAAAAACTCACTGCATAACACAAAATTGTTCCTGGTGCTTGTTTTCTTCCAGAGTTGCTCCAGATGTTCAAACAATGTTCCGCTACTGTCCGATGCACTTTAGACCCATTGTCAGAGGGTTAAATGGAGAATTTTAAAGGATTTGGTGCCACGTTCGCTCCTGGTCATAACTAGTGGCCATCTTCACAGGTGACTAGTGCACGCACTCATCGAGCACATCCTTTTAAAACAAGGAATGCACAAATGATTATGTAACCCCCCCAAATTCAGGGGGCTTACCTTGAGTATCTCCCTGGGCTCCTCTGATGCCCACTGCCTTACAACCATCCAGAGGGAGAAGACAAATCCATGCACACTCATGTCCTGTTGTTCTGCATGAGTGTGCAGAGCTAAGCCACTGCGCTGTCCCTTTAAGAAGCTCCAGTAGTGTTGTATAGTGTAAATAGCCAGGGCTAGATCCAAGTACAATGGAGCTTGTGACCAGCCAGGCACAGCCCTAATCTACTCCATTCTGCCATTGATTACAGAGCAGAAGGGCCCCTTCATGTACTATAAATGTTTACTCTTTAAGTCTTACTGTTACTGAATAAATAAGTTGTTTATATTGCCTATCTATTCCTCCACCATGGGAGCCACCATCTTTGGTCCTGGACTTCATGTTTGGACCAGTCAGAACCAAGGTGTCCTCAAGGGTCCTTATTACAGTGCTTGTGGGTGAAACTGTGAACTTTCCTTGCTGGCGCCTAAATTAACCAATGAGAGCACTCGGACTGTGATTGACAGTGCAGGCAGCCAACCAGAATACAGAGATCCCAGTCCTTCAGTTGGAACTGTGTATGAACAAGTCAGTCCTGCTTGAGCTCTCAAGCTGAAGAGAGCAAAATGTGTCGTAGCTGCAGTTCGCAGGGAAAGGGCCTGCTTTGCCTCTCTGCAGGACTTGGAGAACTCAGGCTGCCTAAAACCAGAGTGGAAAAGGACTGTTGCAGCAGTTAGGCAGGGAGTTCAACATGAGCCACCAAGAAGGAGCAGCCAGCATGTGGGCTGAGAGAAACGCAGGGAAAAGGCTTGACTTGCCTCCCTGCAGTAAATTTTGACTCCTGAGGGGGTCGATCTGACCAAGGACTGCCTCAAAGCAGAAAGTGGATTTCTCAGTCATGAATGCTGATCTGGAAAGCTTGTTTTACACCAGAGAGAAAATACTTGTTTTTGAACTGTCTCAAAGCGGGACCAACTGCTGTAAGAGATTGCTCTAGGGACTCCTGGTGAAAGTGGAGCCTGCTTCTGTGAGAACCATCTCTTGCCAAGTGCCAAGAGGGAGAGACCACTGTGGATTTTCCTCAGCGACTGCAGTGGAGACTGCAAGAAACCAGAAGAGCAAGTTTAAAACTGTTCATCTCTTTAAGTTTCCAGTGTTGGGCCTATGCCACTTTTAGCCCAAAAGACTGTTTCTGCACCAGCCTAATCATCTTCCTGGAAGAGACCAGCCTTGGGGGTCCAGCCCTGTGGAGAATAAAATCGAGGTTGCGCCACCTACAGGGAAAGGCTGTGAAGTGGAGATGAGTCGTGTCGTCCCAGTCCCCATCAGCATTCTGGAAAGCCAGGAATCCAGTGGCCTTCTGTCTGACTGGATCCAGTAAGTACTACCAGGGTAGCTCCTTGCAACAATCCAATATGTGTTTGTGTCAGCTGATTTGCTCCCGAAGTTTGGGTTTAAGATTACTGTGATTATAGGCCATCAAGGGCCCCAACCAGCTGCAATGCTGGCCTACCTGTGGCAGTGCTTCAGGCCTGCTCCCATTTCCACTCTGGGTACCCAGCTGTGTGACAAACTGATTAATTCAGAGACTAAACTGACAAACAGTAATTGCAATCTATTTGACTTCAGCACAATAATCGCTTGCCAAAATTTTCGCCCCCACCCTTGTTCAAGTTCCCTTAATAAATCTGATTTGCTGTTTAAGGTTAACCTGACCCATGAGCATATTATTATCTGGTCTGCCTTTACTGAACTACGAAAGTAACTGTAAAGTATATAGGTTATTGCTGAAACTGTTTTCTTACAGGGGGCATTGGGTATATGTCAGGAGACCAGGCCCTGTTGGTAAGTGTGGTATGCCTGAGCATATCATTAATGCTTTTGAGCAATTGTGCACTGAAGGTCATATACTGTGATTGTAAAACCTTGTATGAAGATCCACTAGTTGGGATTGTGAGTAAATATAGCTTCCCAGACGGCTGTATTAGATTAGGTCATAACACACTAAGTCTTTATTCTGGGTGGAGACATAGAAACATACAAACATAGAAGCTGACAGCAGATAAGGACCTCAAGGCCCATCCAGTCTGCCCATTTCTTTTTCTGCCTTATAAATGTGCCATCGGCCTTTGCTCTGTCAATGGCCTATCTATTCATACTCATCTGTATTACTCCCTTATGCCTATCCCATGCCTGTTTGAAGCCCTGCACTGTATTCATATCCACCACTTCCTGAGGTAGGCCGTTCCATGCATCCACCACCCTTTAAGAACTTCCTCAGTTACCCCTTAATCAGCTCCTCTAATCTCATGCTGTGTCCTCTTGTCCTGCTATTTTTCTTATATTGAAACATGTTAGACTCTTTCATCTTGTTAATGCCCTTAAGGTGTTTGAATGTCTCGATCATATCACCTCTCTCCCTCCTTTGCTCTAGGGTATACATACTGAGCTTCGTTAATCTGTCCTCGTATGTTTTCTGATTCAGTCCCTGCACCATTTTGGTTGCCCTTCTCTGGACTGCCTCAGTTTGGTTAATGTCCTTGTGAAGGTGTGGCCTCCAGTACTGCACGCAGTACTCCAGATGAGCCTAACCAGTGTCTTGTAAAGAGGGATTATTACCTCCCTCTTACGACTTGTGATACCCCTACTAATACACCCCAACATCCCCCTAGCCTTACCTACTACTTTATTTATTTATTTATATTTATTTATTTAAAAGTTTTACCAGGAAAGCATACTGAGCGGGATACCATACGATTCCAAGATGCATCCTGGGGAAGGGACAAATGGAGCACACAAATCGTAATCACAAGTAGATTGTAGATATATGCAATTACATTTACATACAGTAGAGGGAGTAGTACATGTGTACAGTTACAATATGCAGAAAAAGTTGTGTGACAGGCAACAAGGGGATAAAGGAGCATACAAATAATAATCACAAAGTAGTTGTACGTGTATGCAGTTGCATATTACAAACAGAAGAAGAAGATTGTACATGTATACAGTTACAATATGCAGAAATAGTTATGTAGCAGGCAACGAGAAAAATAAATCCAAAAAGGTATCACCGTTCTGTGAGGAGACTGCATGTGTTGCCCCCACCTTTGCACTACCTAAGCATATAAGCTAGACAGGGATGGAGTGCTATGAGAGCAGCAAGAGGGCCTACATTCAAGTAAAGGACCTGGGGTACCAACCCCTAGGTGGCCCTATGTGCAGGTGCATGATGAGGAGAAGTGTGCTTTGAGGAGGTAATTTAGGTGTGAGGTGTTAGTAAAGTCACGAATGCCTGCTGGGGTGCATTCAAAGTTCAGGCATGAGGTATCTGAACACCACTTGGCCCTTTGTTGTGACATGCATGGAACATTTAGAAGCCAGGAGTTTCCACTCCTGAGGGAGTAAGCGGGCTGTGATAGGGGTGAGAGGGCAGATGGGGTAGGGGGGGAAGGGACTGTGACCAGAATTTCGCTGTGGTCCTGATGCTGTAGACGTGTCTACGATCGTGGAGCTATGTTAGATCAAGACAGCTGTAGACGTAGCAGTGTCAGAGGGGCAGTCAAGGGCAAAGCAACAGAAGGAGTGGAAGAGAGGGTCAAGGCTGGCTAGGGCAGACTTGGGAGCAGTGCTGTAGACTATATCCTCATAGTCAAGTATCAGGAGGATCATCTTCTGGACAATTTCCTTATGGGTTACCAGAGGTATACTACCCTTGTTCCGATATAAGGCTCTAGTTTGGGCAGTTTTTGTGGATCGAGTCAATGTGAGTGGAAAAGTCAAGGTGCTGGTCAACCTAGACCCCGAGATATTTGAAGGAGGTGCAAGTCTCTAGAGGATTCCCCTCACTGATGAGAAAAGTAGGGGTAGAATGGAGCCGGGAGAGCCTTTGTCTTGTCCCAAAAGTTAGGGAGACTGTTTTCTTGGAGTTAAGAAAAAGCTGGTTTGAGCGAAATCAGTGCTGTACCGCATTGAAATCTTCTTGGAGTGTAGAGATCACTTCAGTGAGGAAGGGGCTTGATGCGTACAGTACGGTATCATCAGCATACAGGTGTATGGATGTGTGAGGGAAGACTGAGGAAAGTTCATTTAGAAAAATAGAAAAGAGTATCAGGCCGAGGACCAAGCCTTGTGGGACCCCAGTGGTGATGGGGAGGGGAGGAGGTGTTAGGTCCAATTCTTACTGATTGAGATCTGCCTACCAAGTGTGAGTGAAACCACCTGGTGGCCTCACCTGAGAGTCCAGCACTAGAAAGTTTGGAGAGCAGTAGGGAGTGGGAAACTGTGTCAAAAGCTTTTGCAAGGTCGATGAAAATGGCTGAGGTGGTGTGCCCTTTATCCATGCCTGTGAGGATGGTGTCGGTGAGCCTTAGCAAGGAGGTTATGGTGGAGTGCGATTTCCTGAAACCTGATTGGTAGGGTGTGAAGAAGGAGGAGGAGTCAAGGAAGGAGGAGAGTTGGGCTAAGACAAAGCACTCCTGTGGTTGGCAAGGATGGGGATTAGGGAGATTGGGCGGTAGTTACCGGTGCGAGGGCCCCTTTCAGGAGAGGATGACAGTAGTATGCTTCCAGTCGGCTGGTATGTCAACAAGAGAAAATGAGAGATTGAACGCGGCCAGAGGGGTGGCAATGGCAGGGCAGATAGATGTAACATTTTGGAATCAAGCCCTGAAGGAACTTGCCTTTTGAGGGTTTGATAGACTGCAGGGCTTTTAGCACAACAAGTGGGTAACCCAATGAAAAGAGAAGCCATTAACATGGGGGATGTTGGCATTGGGGTGGGTGCATACCTGGGGGATGAGGTGAGAAGCTAGAAGAGAGGATGCACAGCTGGTGAAGAAGATATTGAAGAAGACAGCAGCCACTTCAACTGGTTCAGAGACAATGGAGCCTTCTACATTTAGGGTAGGAGTGGTCTGCTTGGATGATTTCAGGTTATTGGTGATGATGATGCCCAAGTCTCTTTCTTCCCTTGTGACTGCCAGCAACTCCCCTCCCAGCCTATAGGTGGCTTCAGGGTTTCTCTTTCCTATGTGCATGATCTTGCACTTCTTTGCATTAAACCCCAGTTTCCACTCTTCCAACCATTTTGCCAGTTTATCCAAGTCTCTTCTCATTCTGTCCACCTATCTGGATCATCTACTCTGTTGCAGATCTTTGTGTCATCTGCAAACAGACAAACCTTACCTCCAGTCCATCTGCAATGTCACTGATGAAGATATTGAAGAGGACTGGCCCAGACTGATCCCTGAGGCACCCCACTTGTGACTTGCATCTCTTCTGACTGTATACCATTTACCACCATCCCTGTTTTCTGCCTGTCACCCAGTTTGCCACCCAGTTGAGCAACTTCTGACCCACCCTGTGCCTTCCCAGCTTATTAAGCAATCTTCTATGTGGAACAGTATCAAAAGATTTGCTGAAGTCAAGGTAGGTGACATCAACTGCTCCCCCTTGGTCCACAACTCTGGTTACCCAGTCAAAGAAATCTATGAGATTAGTTTGACAGGACCTTCCTTTTGTAAACCCATGCTATCTTGGATCCTATGCTTCTATGGATTCCAGGTGTTGCACTATCCTTTCCTTAAGGAGTGCCTCCATAATCTTGCCCACTACTGAAGTAAGACTTACTGGTCTGTAGTTCCCTGCCTCCTCCCTGCTACCACTCTTGTGGAGCGGGATCACATGAGCCCTTCTCCAGTCTTCTGGGACCTCTCCTGTGCTCAGAGACTCACTAAACAGTTCTGATAATGGCTCTGCTAGTTCCACCCATAGCTCCTTTAGAACCCTGGGATGTATGCCATCAGGTCCCATTTACTTGTCCAACCTGAGCTTATTGAGCTCTTGTAGGATCCTTTCTTTTGTGAAGGACTAGTCACACCTCCCCGTGTCCATGGTGCTGAGCTGTGGGCCTGCCCTACCTTCTCTTCAATAAATACTGAGCAGAAGTATCTATTTAGGATAGATGCTTTTACATAGTTCTCTCCTCACATGCTCCCTTAACTCCTCTGATCTTAGCAATACCCCCTCTGGACTTTCTCCATTCACTAATGTATCTATAGAAAATCTTGTCACCTTCTTTTACTGTTTGTGCTAGTGTTTCCTCAGTTTGGGCCTTTGTCTGCCTTACTGCCTTCCCTGCTTTCCTTAGGGAAGTTTGGTATGCTTCTCTATCTTCATCCCATTGCATTCCCTTATATTTCCTAAAGGTCAGCCTTTTGGCTCTGACCTTTTCTGCTACTGTTTTTGAGAACCAAAGTGGTTTCCTTCTTCTTTTGCACTTCCTGTTCTCTCTAACACAATGGGATGTTGCTTCAAGTATGGCATCCTTAATGCTTGCCCACTTTGCCAGTACCCTCTCACCTGTATTTCTTTTTGCCGGGGCTAGGTTAACTCTGAGACACCATTATTGCATAAATACAATTAATAGGGGGACCACAGCACTCGTTAATTCTGAACCCCGGCCCCTCAGTCTGCAGACAGGTAATCAGGCAAGGGTAGGAGCCCTTGGTATAACAGCACCAGGGTTACATTTAAAATGCAAGTAATAATCCTAGTGTGATCCATGCTGATAAGCTCTTAAAATTCAGCATTATATAAATTACACTATATCACATTCTTTCAACTTTGTGATAAATAATGTGCTAATATAATTTAAAATTCAATCAGCACCCCTGACTAAAATCACATCGAAAAGTAAGCCGATAAACTAACATCCCATCTGAATAAGGCAGCATAAACATAAAAATATATAAAAAACAATGAAACTAAAAATGTTATCTTCTACAAGGTGTGGGTGTAGTCCAGCAGTCAGTATAAACAATTAACTATTAGCTGTCCTAGTATCAATTTAAAATAGATATACATAAACTTATTAGATCTTTTTTGTAGAAGTGTACACCCTGATTTTTTGTCCAGGTGGTGCTTCCGCCACTGACGCTCATGCTGGCAGCTTTTGTACTGATATAGCCCCACCCCTAAATACCATCACATGGTTGCCAACTCCCCCGAGCCCCCTACACACCGGGAGTAAAGTCCATTGCTGCCCGTAGGAAAATGATAACACCGTCCGTTTTGCTGGAACTCAGGCTGCTGCAAAATGACAAACAAACCTCTCCTGCTGGTCTGGTTGTTTCAGGAGTTTGGGATGCAGGTGTGTGCTGTTAGTGGGCGATCCAGGCTTTTGTACAGATGTAGCCCACCTCCGAATACCATCACCCGGTTGCCAGCTCCCCAAGCCCCTTACACACTGAGAGTAAAATCCGTAGCTGCCCATAGGCAAATGATGACACCGTCTGTTTTGCTGGAACTCAGGCTGTTGCAAAATGACAAATGGCCCTCTCCTGCTGGCCTAGTTGTTTCAGGAATTCAGGCTTCAGTTGCTGTTTAATTTTCTAGTGCACCGATTCTGGCCAACCCCAGCAATGTACAGGCCTGCATCTCTGTCTGGGTACCCAGTTAGACTCTGGGAGGCACTGGTACCAGTGGGGAGGTGGACTCATTAATGGTCTTCCTGTTGGGGGTGGGCACAGCTACTGTTATGGTTTATGCCTGTTGCCAATTCATTAATTATTATCAACTGTTTCTTTCTGCATCTCCCAATCCTTTCCCAATTAATAACCTTGTTATCATTGTCATTGTTTGAAACCACCCGTGAGCATATTATTATAGCGTCATTAACTGCATGCAATAGCATGTTGCATTGGTATATAGTATTCTGTGGGGGTGACTGGAAGGGAGGTGGATAGGTAGGTAGGTACAGCATTCCAGGAGGTTGTATCAATCAAACCACTGGCCCACTATAAATTACTCTGGGTGGAGGCACCACGCTATTTACTTTCTGTTTGGTACAGGGCTCTAAACCATCTCTCTTTACCCAGCTGGAACAAATTGCATAAGTTAGTCTTCTCAACGAAGTGTGCAGGAGTTAATTTCAGGCTATCTAAAGGCTCTATGGAAATAAAATGTTTTAAACTATTATATTTACAATTGTCTTTAATTTTTGTTTACTTTTTCTTGTTATAGCTCTGTTAAATATTTCAGGTAATACAGTGCTCATTTAACTGTGTCTTTCAAAAGACTCTGACTGTTCCTAACGTGACAATTGCTGTTTGTGACATCAGTCTGCTGTCATGGTGAGCACTATAATGTCATGCACAAAGGCGGCTATGAGATCAGTAGAGGGCAGTCAAATACTTTTAGATAGACTTTTTAGACAGGCTACCGAGATGTGGAGTAAATCCTGAAAAGGAATACTTAGGACCAAAAAATACGTATTCTGTAGTGACGTGTAAGAGCAGAAACATTATGTCTATGAAAAGGCATGCTGAAGAGCAGAGTAGCTCTGTAAAGGATAGAATAGTTAATTGTACTGCCTTATTGCCAGTGAGAAAGTCCAACAAATTAGAATTTTTTATAGTGTATGGTAGAACGCTGTTGAGCATGGAAATCCATGCTCCCAACAGCGTTGTTGTGCTGCCTCAGTGCGTCATGATCTTGTTGTGCAGCACAAGATTGAGCGCGATACGGCGCATAATAGATTTAAAAGCCATATCGGTGAGGGAGCTAGTAGCGCTGGAGCGAAGTCTCAACACGGAAGCCAAGTGAGCATGATTTTAAAAAAATTCTGCTTCCATTCACTGTTTTGAAATAGTAGTCTCCCATACACTATAAAAGATTGTCTATGAGGTCATTCACAAACAAGGATCTTTCGGACCTCGAGGTATCCTTGGCAACAGACGACCTCTCAAGCTTCGCTCTCGAGGTTGAACATTGCCAAGGATACCTCTCGGTCGAGAATATCCTTGTTGTGAATGACTCCCCATAGACAATCAACTATATTCCTAAAATTAAAGCAGCAGTGCAATGACATTGGGGAAAAAATTTGACCCTACCTTTTATCACTATAATAGGTTGCAGGCATATTCTAGTTTTATTTGGTGATAAAATATTCTAGTTCCACCAAAATTAGAGTAATTTACAAATGTTTTAATTGAGTTTTTCTCAAGACAAAAGATGTTGGCCACTTCTGACTAAAAAATAGCAGTGTAGACCTAAAATGGATCAGGATTGAGAACATGAAAAAAACTCATGGTGCTTGGGATAGGAGGTACCTAGAAAGTAGATTTGACAGGGATGTTAACATTTTTATTAATTGCAGCTACGCTAGCTTTTAGAGAAGTATTTTCATTGCACTGCTGCTTTAAAACTTCTCTTTCAACCTTCTTATTTAGTTAATGCTATCCAGTATTAGTGAATTCTCTCCCTCCCATGTTTATACCACTGAATGCCAAACTTCCATCTGCTAAAATGGGTACATTTTGGTTTGTAAACTCAGTCTCCACTTTTTATCATGTTCCTAATCTGGGGGCATTACATGGTGTATTTAGATTGATGCTATATACATTTCGATCAGTAAAATCCTCTCCAGGACCTGACTATATCCACCCTCTATTACTAAAAAAAATAGCCCCAGCCTTGGCCCTGCCCCTAGCCATGCTCATAAACAAGTCCTTGAGACTGGCCAAGTACCATCTGGTTGGAAGAAAGCCATAGTAACCCCATTCATAAATTTCTTTATTTATTTAAAAGTTTTACCAGGAAGGCATACTGAGCGGACTACCATTCGATTCCAGATGCGTCCCGGGGGGGGGGAGGGGGGCATGGGAGACAACACAGAATACAGTACTATAACAGTGTATATGATCAGCACATTATGTACAGTGATACAGCATGAAGTTAAATACGGTACAATATAATACATATAATACACTGACACTTAAATCAATTATTCCAGGAGATCACAATCAGGCAGAGTAAACAGCCAGACCATAAGTGCCCGGCCAGAGCGACAAGCCGGCAGCTGTGTCAGCCTTTCAGAACTGCTTGGTAAGAGTACCTGGCTAAGTTATGGACTAGGAGAGGTTAGGTGCAAGCACAGGCAGGGCAGAAGTGGGCCTTAAGGACAGTGTTGAGTTGGTGGTCAGAGGGGTGTGCCAAATGTCGATGGGAGGGAATTCCACAGTTTAGGCATGCAATGAGAACTGCCTGGCTGGCAGTGGTGGACATGCATGAGACAGACAAGGCAGAAGTCAGAGTATCTGAGGGAGTGTGAGGGTGAAGGAGGTGAGGACAGGACAGAGGAGAGGTACGGGGGTTAGTACTGGGTCCAGAACTTGGCCACGAGCTGGATGCAGTGGGACTGCCTCCTATCCTGCAGAGAGGGGAGGTGCAGGGACTGGTAGAGGGTGCAGTGGTGGGTGCTGGGAGAACAGTCCAGGGTGAAGTGACAGAAGGAGTGGAAGAGGGTGTACAGTCTGGTTCAGGTAGTTTTGGGTGTGGCACTGTAGACTACATCACCGTAGTCTAGGTTGGAAATATCATTTTCTGTACAATATCACAGTGGGCAGTGCAATGCTTCCACGGTTCGGCACAGGGCACCCAGTTTGGGTGCAGCTTCTTGTGGATAGTGTCTATGTGTACAGAAAAGTCAAGGTGCTGGTTGAGCCAGACCCTGAGATATCTAAAGGAGGTACAGTACTCAAGGTTTGTCCCATCTAGGGTGTGGAAAGCGGGGTGGGAGGGAGGAGAGCCAAGAGAGTCTCTACCTTGTGCTGAAGGTCATGGAGATAGTTTTCTTGGAGTTCAGGAAGAGCTGATTGGAGTGAAACCAGAGCTGGACATGATTGAAGTTGCGCTGAACTCTGGCTGCCACATCAGAGGTTGAGGGGCCGGAAGTGTACAGAACAGTGTCATCCATGTACCTGTGAATGGATGTGTGTGGGCAGGCAGAGGGCAGGGCTTTGAGAAAAATGGAGAACAGTAGCGGACCAGGACTGAGCCTTGGGAACCCCAGTCATGATGGGGAGGGAGAGAGGAGGTGGAGTTCCCAATTCTGACAGACTGGGTCCTGCCTATCAGGTAGAGTGGAACCAATCTGTGGCCCTTGCTGGAGAGCCCAGCTAGGGAAAGTTTGGAGAGGAGAAGAGGATGGAAGACAGTGTTGAACGCTTTAGCAAGGTCGACAAAGATGGCGGAAGTGATATGGCAATGATCCATCCCCGTAAGGATGGCATCAGAGAGCCTTAGAAGGGAGGTGGTGGTGAAGTGGGACTTCCTAAACCCAGACTGGTGGGGCGGGGCAAAGAAAGAGGTAGAGTCGAGGAAGGAGGAGAGCTAGGAGAGGACTAGATGTTCCTGGAGTTTTGCTAGAATGGGGAGGAGTGAAATAAGGTGTTAGTTACCAGGGGAGGAGGGGTCCCCCCCTTCCGAAAGGGGATGATCGTGGCATGTTTCCATTCAGATGGGACAGAAGCGAGGGAGAAGGAAAGATTGAAAAGTGCAGCCAGAGGGGAGGCAATGGCAGGGGCTGATGGGAAAAGCATTTTGGAGTCCAGCTCATTGGGGCATTTGCCTTTGGAGGGGTTTAGTGCAAGCAGGGCATTGTAAATGTCAGTTGGAGTAATTTGGTGGAAGGAGAAAGCATGGGGAGTAGCTTGAGCTGAAAGGAGTGGTGTAGATTGGGTAGGGGTGGTAGGGGAGAGAGGACAGAAGAGAAGCTGAGCAGTTTGTGAAGAAGGAGTTGAATTCGGTAGCCACAGTTAGTGGGTACAAAACTGTGGAGCCTCCTGTGTTAATGATGGGGGTTGGAGGTTGGGATGGAGGGGTGAATAGTGATTGCACCACCTTCCAGAATTTAAAAGGGTAATTTATGTTGGTGAGGAAGATGGATTGGAAATAGTTTGCCTGGTGGATTTGTCTAGTGCAAGCATTTCGAAGTGTGCGGTACTTCTGGTAAGCCGTGGAGGAGCCGGAGGCTTTGTGGGCCTCCAAGCCCTGTCCCTGGCTCTGAGGCTGGCCATGAGATCGGCGGTGACCCAGAGCGGGTGGACTCCTGACACCCGAGTATGCCAGAGTGGGGTGTGGGAGTCCCAGACCGAGAGGAATTTGGACCTGAAATAATTCAGGGCAGAGTCAATTGAGGAGGCATCAGAGATGAATGACCAGTCAGGTTAGCCAGGTCATTTAGGAGGTTCGCTAAGTCCAAGGAATTGTAGGATCGAACCAACAGGGCTCTGGGTTGGGGGGCCTTTGGCCTGGAAATTGTCATCATCAAGTAGATTAGATGGTGACGCTTAGAGAGTCAGGTAAGAGGCCAGCAGACCTTATCCGATGCGGGTGAGAGGTGAGAGACCAATCTAGTAGTGAGTAGTTCAGGGTTTTGGGGTTGAAGTGAGAGGGTTCCATAATCAGTTGGGACAGATTTAGAATGGCTACTTCATTTCTAACCTTTGAGCTGGAGGTGACGAGCCAATTTACATTAAAGTCACCCAGGACATGGAGCTCTCCACCTTGTTTGTGGGATTTGAGGACAGCTAGATGGTCCTTAATAGAGGACACTGGAGTATCAGGGGGATGGTAGGAACCAGCTATAAAGATGGGGATGGAGTGGGGGAGTGAGATTTTCACCATCAGGGAGTTTAATGCCTGAGTGGGTGGTAGTGCTAGCGACATGGGGGTGAAATGAATGGCAGAGCTGATATATATGGTTATATCTCCAACTGTTTTGGTACCGGGCCTGTCTTACCATAAGACAGTGTAACCTGGGTTAGAAATGCTAGCATCCTTTGTGTGGGATTTTAGCCATGTCTCTGTAATAGTAAGAATGGGACTTAAAAACAGTGTGGCAAATTATAGTCCAATAAGTCTAACTTCGGTATGTTGTAAGCTAATAGAGAGGCTAATTAAAAGAGAGATTGATCGAGAAATTAAAATCCTTGGCCTCGATGACCCCTTGCAACATGGCTTCTGGAAAGGATTGTCATGTTCGACAAATTTAGTTATGTTTTATAACTTTGTTAGTGACAGCATTGACAAAGGGAACCCAGTCGATGTCATCTTGTTTAACATAGGCAAGGCTTTTGACACTGTGCCGCACAATTTGTTAATAAATTAACTTACAGTATATCCCTGGGCTTTAATGCACTCCTAGTACGTTGGATCCACAGCTGCTTAGCAAATAGGACACAAGCAGTAAGGGTGAACGGACACATCTCAAGTGAGGATCATGTTAGTAGTGGGGCCCCGCAAGGATCTGTGCTCAGACCAACACTGTTTGGACTGTATATAGAGATATGAGTGCAGGAGCTAACAGCACACTATCAAAATTTTCTGATGACACCAAATTAGGGGACATAGTGGAGATCAATCAACAATACCTCACCTTGTGCCAGGACCTACAAAGGACTGATAATTGGGCAATGGCTAACAAAGTGAAATTTAATGCATCAGAATGCACTCATGCTGCACTTAGGGCATAAAAATCAAAAACCTGCATATACATTGGTGGGCAAGTACTAAAATCATCTTCTAGAAAAGAGATTTAGGCATCCTGATAAATAATGAACTTTCTTCAGTCGATCATTGTAGATATGTGGCACAAGCTGCAAATAGATTAATTCAATCTATAAAGAGATCATTTATATCCAGAAACAAACACTGCACTATGAAGTTGTATCAAACCTATATTATACAGTACCTCATCTAGATTACGGATCCCGATTTGGAATCCTTGTCATAAGCATGACATAAACTTCCTGGAAAGAACCCAGAGAAGGATCACAAAATCAATATCAAGCTTGGAAAATGTAAGTTATGAGGACAGACTAAAACCTTAAACCTGCTCTCTCTCGAGACTCAAAGGAACAGAGGCAATCTCTTACGCGATTTAATATTTTAGAAATCAAGAACTGATGGGACAATGTGGACTAAAATATAACCTCAGGCAAAATAATCGTAGATTACATAATAGACAATTGATGGTACCAAGAGCCAACACAATTAAGAGATATAATTATTATACAGTAAGATCAGTAAGGCTCTGGAATACGAATACTCATCCTACTTACTTGGTACAAGCAAAATCTACTGATACTTTTAAAAAAGCATTAGATGCGTGCCTATTAAGAGGTTCCAACAAATAATACACCCATGTTGAGTGGGAGACAATTAAATGGACCCTTGGCCTACTTTGCCTCAACCCATCCAAGTAATCCAAGACATTTTATTTATGACATGTTTGGTGTCGTTTGTAACTTTTGTTTAAGAATTACTCTTGGGACAGCACAGTAAATGAGCACTCCAAAATAGAGTCAGGCGGTACAGTGGTAGTGCTACTGCTTGCCGCACCGGTGACCCAAGTTCAGTAACAAGCTTGAGTCATCGGGGGCCGGCGGGGAGGAGAGGATCAAGCATCCCAGAGGATTCTCTCCTCCTCGGGGAGGGAGGCTGGCAACTGGCTGCTATACTGCCACCTGAGGGACCACAGGTGGAAGTGCAATGGGAGTGGCTAGTGGGTTACAGGACGTTTAGCTGGTACCGTAGCATGCAAGCTTGTGAGCATGCATGCTTGTGCAGCCAAGTCACCGATGTCCTTGATGGTAGTGGGACAGAAAATGCGGAAATGTCCCAACTGGCACGATGATGCTGACCGCTCACCGGCCCTGCACCTGACTATCCAGGCACCATCTCTGGACCAGATCCATTCCACAGTTGAAGATGAGGAGCCCCACCACCTCCGCTGGGGAAACAAACCCTGAGGAACAAGAAGGTGAGGTAAGCCCTGGGGGATGCTGGGGTGATGGGGCTGGGACAGCTGCACAGATGAGGCCTGCTAGAGAGACAAGGGGCTAAAAAAAAGATAAAACTAAAAAATCACACCACTGTCGGCGGCCTGGCCTGCATACAGCTTACTCTGTGCTGCTGGTTAAGCTCCATGGCCCTTTCAAGTGATGTTACAGAGCATGATGCTGCCCTCTAGTGGCGAGGAAATGCTACCACTTGCATCACTTTGATATTGGCCACCCAATCGCTGGAGGTCACCCTGGACCATCAGGCAACAGTAAGAGTGCATTTTTATTTATTTATTTATTACCATTCTATTTTTCCCCCCTACAGCCTGCACTCTCCAACCTCTCTTTCTAATTTCCAGCAGTCATTGCTCCAACTTCCCATCTTTTGCACATCAGTACTGACCCTCCTGGGAACTCTGCAGCAGATCCCTCTGAAGCTGACCCACTCTGTGGCTTGTCGCCAGTGGAGAGGCCTCCCTTTGGCATGAGCTGCAGATTCTGTTCTGCTCCATGACAGCAAATCCACTTGGGAGTCTTCTAGCTGGGCAAAGGTGGTGTTAGGCATAAGTGAACCAAGTGAATGCATGGGGTGCTAACACAGAAGAGGTGCACTGAAGTAGAACGGATAAGCAGAGATCATCCTGAAATGCAAAAGATGTTAATATAAAAGCAATATTGTTGTTGTCACCCTTGTATTCATAGACTGTTTACCACCTTTGGGATGTGGAGTGGGGCAGAAGTGAGGAGAGGAGGCAGTGGAAACAGTGGAGAAGGCTCCACTAGTATTTCTGTTTGTGGTGCCATTATGTCTAAACTAGTTCAGCATCTGGATCTGGGGGGGGGGGTCACAGGCTGTGAGGTGAATGGCCACAAACACGCTTATGGGCCAGAGCTGTTTTCCCCTGTAAACCTCGCTTAGCCCTATATCTGATGTGTGGATGCCCTCAGTGACATTCTTGTAGGCAGAGTGGCTGAGGCTGGGTGAAATCATGGGGTCACCCAGCATGTCAGCACTATCCAGCATCCCATGACAAGAGGCACCACAAGAAGCGGGCATACCAGACTGCCACGGGTCAGAATCTGCGCCTCCCAGACTGCCATGGGTGAGAATCTGATGCCTCTCAGACTGCCAGGTCAGAATCTGATGCCTCTCAGACTGCCACGGGTGAGAATCTGATGCCTCTCAGACTGCCACAGGTCAGAATCTGATGCCTCTCAGACTGCCACGGGTCAGAATCTGATGCCTCTCAGACTGCCACTGGTCAGAATCTGATGCCTTTCAGACAGCCATGGGTCACAATCTGATGCCTCTGTACTGCATCCTGTGCTCCAGCAGCACAGGAGGGAATGTAGATTAAGAATGGAACCTGGGTCTCCCACTGGCCCAGGCTGTGTGCGCACTTCTAATTCATCCTTTGTAAGAGGACTAAATTGCTGTAACAGCAGTTCAGTGATGGGGGGGTGTTGAGTCGAGCTCTTGTTTTTAACATTCCGTTCCAAGCGACTGACCTGCTATAATCAAGGAGTGAGAGAGGTACATGACATATGCACGAAATTCAGCTGAGGATGTTAAGCAGTGTTCCCAAAAGATCAATGTCCCACTGTTAGTGCCAGACCTTTCTCTTGCTATGAACCAGGGCTCTGGAACTCATTATGAATGGCCTACATTTTTTGTTAGTGTTGGTTCATGTAGCTGCTGAATTTCACTTTTATTGCTTCAGTTCCCTGTTTATGGTTCATGCAACACTCTCGCGGATTTATTTACAAGGCACTATACAAGCTAAACTAGACTTAACATTTATAGGGGCTTTCATGGAGCACGTCACGCCCCACGAGGTGGCTGGCCACATCCACTGGCTAACAAAACACTGCCATGCCAACCTGATCATTTGGTCAGGCAGCATGGTATCAGTTTGCCATCCTTCTGCCAACCACTTTTACATCACACTGCAAAAGGGTGAAAGTCATAGCAATTGTATATTTAAAGACTAAAGGGGTCATCCATGACCCTCTACTCAATGCATATTAGACATAGTATAGGCCACTTGTTTAGGTGGCATAAAAGCCCCTAATATTCCACATAGCGTCCTCTGAGTTTTTATATAGGATCAATACGGTGAAAGTTTCTATAAAATGCAGTGTGAGGTTCCCTGTTTTTAAACTGTTAAAAAACATTTATCTGTCATCTTTTCAGCATTGCTAATAATCTAAATGTAAAAAATCAAAGTAAACTAGTAACAAGAAAGGAGTATAAAATTCTTGGATGCATGGGGAGGAACATTACTAGCAGAAACAGGGAGGTAATTATGCCCTGTATAATTCTTTGGTGAGACCCCATACTGAAAACTGTAGCCAGTTTGAGTGCCCCAAACCAGGAGGGACATGAGAATGAAGGAGAGTGTCCAGGTGAGGGCAGCACAGCTGACTGGCACAATGAGGGGACAGAGTTATGAGGAATGACTGAGGGAAATGAACATGTTCAGTCTGTAAATTGGTAGACTAAGGGGCGATATGTGCCTGGTCTTTAAGGCTTTTCAATATCAGGATTTATGGGACTGCCTAAACCTGGAAACCAAAGATAGCTCATGTGAAGGTAGATGGCACAATAAACAATTAAAGGGAGACCACTTTAAAAAAACTAAAAGGGCAGTCAGGTTCACATAGAAAGTGGTAACCTTATGGAACTCACTTCCAGAGGATGTAATATCATGTAAAACAATGGATAACTTTAAAACTCATGTAGACAGGCATTTGAAAGCAAGTGGCATTCTGGGATATATATCCATTGATAAATAGTGGACGTATAATGGGCTCTGTAAGTCTAATTTGCTCATTAACCTTGTTATGATTCCTATGATAATCTTGTTTACTGCTTAATTTTACATACAGTAACTGGGTGCGTGATATACCTGTTATAAAATGGGGTAAGATGGCCACTACAAATACTGCTGTCTAACTGGATGAACCAGATCACATACTGTACCTATATATACTCGAGGTGCTACATTTTCTAAGTCATAAGTGCAATAATGCAGTCCGGTGTGCTGTATCTTGGGACATATAGGCACATCTCCGGTGTATGCAGATGAGCACTCAGCCTCATGGCTTATGCCTCAGCACATACCAGAGGAGTGATTCTCTCCTGTAGTGTGTTATTCCCCATATAGCATAAAGCACAAGGAAATATCTCATGAAAGGTGTTATCTCAGTTTTTATTGCTACTGGTATAGGCAGGTATTGCTAGTATGAATCCTGACTAGAAATAAATTACTTTCATGGGGGTAATCATGCTGGCATTCTCATTACAACTTTCCTCACCCATTTCTTTTCTGTGCATCTGTCTTATTTGCACAGGATAGCTACCCTTCAACTTACAAGAACAATTTCCTCCATGATTATGATCAGAAAAGCTATATTTGGGCTACTTACCCTAGGCTGCAATCCAAATTTAGACTGATGGAAAATAATTACTCTACAAGGGGTATGGTGTATGACTCATTATTGCTGCCACTTAAGCTAACACTTGAACAGAATTCATTCACCACAAATTTGCTAAGTCTTGGAATGCCTCATCTAATTTATTACAGATCTACGAGTCAATTACCTCTTTCAAACCTCACTTGCTGGTAGTATTAACTGCCTTGAAAGCCTGTAATTGCTGTTATAGTATATTAATCTTGATGTTGTACCATTTACAGCATTGGATGTCCTGAATTAATTGTATTTTCTACTCTCGTGTAATCTGCATAATTTACATATGACTCTATATCCTTGGAAGATAAGTTCTTGCCTAAAGGATCTTTTGTGTAATAAAATTAAAATTCAGATTTTGTATTCTGTCTTCAAGGTCTTTTATTTTATTTTTCTCCTCACGGGTCTGCTGGCAGGCAGCTTCCAGCTCTCTCAGAGAGGACTCCATCTATCCTGAACTGCGGGCTCTCTCCGATCACAGCACAGCCCTGGTGAGTCCTCCATGGATTCCTCCCCAGTGGTGGGGCCAGGGAGGGGAAGGCTGTCCCCCCCCCCCCGGTGACACACATCCAGATGCTGGGGTAGCCGTCGGTTGGGAGCACAGTCAGGGCCACAAGTTGTCTGCCAGCCTCCTCAGTTTCCTGTTTTCCTCCCTTCCCCATTGCTGGGGCATGCACGTCAACGCACGCACATGGAGGTGTCTGCACGCTGCGGAGTCCCGCAGCACCTCACTTCGGTGGCATCCCCAACCCATTCTGCCCTCAGGTCTCCACCTGAGGCAGTCATTGACAGGACTGCCAGCGTACCATCCCCAGGAGAAGAGAGCTGTCCTCTGGATGTTGATCCTCCCTCCCGACTGGCCCCCAGCAGCCCTGTTCACCACCAAACATGGGGTAGCCAGTGTGGCAGGAGGTAAGGTATGATGCCTCAGCCCTCCATGCCACTGGGCTGGCTCTTCAAGGTCTTTTAAGCCAGCTCTGTATGTAGTAGGGATGCTCAGAACTGGCCAATTCCGATCCAATTTGACTGTTTAGGAATCTAGGAATATCCATTTCCTAATCCATTTCTTACCCAATTCCAAACGGACCTCAAAATTGGAATTAGATTCAGATTTAGTATCCTAAATCCTAAATTCCTATGTAAAGATAGGTTTTAGGATTCAGTTTCGGAATTAGGTTTTTTGGACTGCAATTTGGAAAATCCTAATTCCGAACTTTGGGTCAGAATCCAATTAATTCAATTCTGTTTGGCGGATTCTGAGCAACTGCTCCATTGAGTCATTATACCTGCTCCAGTCAGTGGTTTCACTGGTTGTAATCAGTCAGCAGCGTCTGACGCTGATACTGATACTGCTGCTGGCACTGGCTGCTGCATGGACGAAAGTGGAGCAGCTCCTCAATCACTCAATTTTCACTGAAGCAGCAGTCTGTGCAAGTAGAAGTAGTAGTATCAGAAGCCACTGACAAATTGCAACCAAGGACCTGCATACAACACGAAATTTGGCCCGACAGGCCCATTGCAACTGAGCCAGGTCACACCCGATTTAATATAAAATATCGGCCACTTGGTGCCTCCTCACACATTTCTACTCTCGCATGTGCCATTTCTCCTCCTTCTACTATGTCATGGCACCCCCACTCCCACTAATTTGCCACATGCAGTCAACCTAGAGATGGGTAATTTTAGGAGTATAGCCTTGAAAAACTGCATACATAATTTTCAGGCCATTATTCATGTTTTGTTTTGTGAAACCTGATTCTGACCATTTCTTTGACCCTTCCCCAAACTAGACTGGCCTGAGTTTGAGGACTGACCTGATTCCCAGCCCTACTAATGATGTCACTGGTTGAAACATCTACTGTATAATGCCATAATGGGGGGGGGGGGGCCAAAACAGAGCTGGTTTTACAGACCAGAGAGACATAAACAAGAGGCAGAGAGAGATATGGAAAGAAAGGGGAAGAGAGAGAGAGGGAGGATTGAAAAGAGGGGACAGAAGAAGGAGAGAGAGAGAGGGAAGGGGAAGGAGAAAGAGAGTGAAGAAAGAGGTAGAGGGAGGAAGAGAGAGGGAGAGGAGAGGAGAGATGGAGGGAGAAAGAGAGAGGAGAGGGAGAATGAGGGAGAGACAGACAGTGGAGTGAGTGGGAGAGAGAGAAAGAAGAAAGGAAGAGAGAGAGGGAGGGGAGAGGGACAGAAATGTATGGAAGGAAAGTGGGCAAGAAATAAAAAAGAGAAAAAAAGAGGGAGACAACGAGAGGTTGAGTGAAGGAGAGAGAGGGAAAGAAATGATTAGCATCCTGCCACCAGCTTTGAAATACAACACATATATATTAAAGTGGATTGTAGTATGTTTATGACTCATGAATGTTATACATTCTGGCAATAACTATGTGTCTTGTCATGCTAATAGAGGTATTTCAATTGAACTGAGACAGAGGGGGAAGGTGAGAAAGAGGGAGACAGAGAAAGGGAGAGAGGGGAGAGAGGGGGGAGGGGGAGAAAGAGATACAGAACGAGAGAGAAAGATACAAAACAGAGAGAGATGCAAAAAGAGAACGGGGGCAACAACTGCAAATTGGCAATGCTCCCATCGCCTTTACAAGTTTTCCAAACACTGTGTGTGTGCTTTCTCCCTGTCTGGTTCATCATGATCAGATAGGCCTAGTGCCACGGATGTGCGCACATCATATCAGGCGTTCCAGGGAGGGAATAATTTAGAGAGCCTGAGAGATACATTTATCATTTGGAGTTGCACATCCATCCCCAGATTTTATGCAGCAAAGATTAGTAACACTTAGTGCTTAATAAATACAGTATCAGGCGGAAAATCAAACAGTGTAATTTGCCCGTTAGCCACGAGATGGAAGGGGAAACTTATGAGATACTGTATATGTTGGGCCCCTGAGGCAATGATGATTTAAGTCATGAAACGTTGCCCATGTTTTTTGTGTTTGATTTTGCTTCTCATAAAGAAATTTAATATATAAAAGAATACTTATTTTCTAGTCTCCTGAGTAACCAGGAGGAATTCAACAATTTATGATACCAGAGTTCAGTGGTACGGACTATATTAAAATCACATAGTCATTCACAAGATCCCTTTAAAAGTCTTTTATTTTGCCCCCTAATTATCCATCACTGTATTCAGAGAAATCGCTTTCTCGGCATCTAATGTCTAATGCTCAGTCTTTGCAGCAGTACGCTGATAAGAGTGTCAGCCTTGAGACCTTACCTCCTATAGAAACATAGAATTTGACAGCAGATAAGGACTGCTAGGCCCATCCAGTCTGCCCATTTTCCCTACCTGTATCAGCGGCTGCTGATCCTACCTGGTCATCGGCTTTAGCCTCTTTTCCCACCTCTGGGGCTCCCTTGTGCCTATCCCATGCATTATTGAATCCCCACTGTGTTTGCTCCTCCACTTCTTGGGGTAGGCTGTTCCATGCATCCACCACCCTTTCCATGAAAAAAAATTCTGCTTCTCAGACAGGGCCTGGGGCCTCCCGTCCACCACCACAAACAACACAGGGTGAGCAAACCAGTGCATGATGGCTCAACTGCTTTGCATACTACGCTTCCCAGGCAGGGCCTGAGGGCCAGCTACCTTCCTCCCACCCAACCACCCACCCACAAACAACACAGGGTGAGCAAGCCAGTGCATGATGGGTCAGCTGCTTTGCATATACGTCCCAGGCAGGGCCTGGGGCCTTCCTCCCACCCTCCCACCCAACCACCCACCCACAAACAACGCAGGGCGAGCAAGCCAAAGCATGATGCATCAACTGCTTTGCATATTATGCTTCCCAGGCAGGGCAGGGCCTGGGGCATCTGTCCTCCACCCACCCCAAAACAGCACAGGGCAAGCAAGCCAGTGCAGAATGGGTCAGTTGCTTTGCATACTACACTTTCTGTAATATAGAGAATCTGTTACTTAACTCAGTGGGAACTATTTCAACGCCTGCCTTCTCTTTGTTTTGGCTCTTGTACAAAACACCATTCCTCTGTTCTCAGTTCCTTTTCAGAATCTTAATTCTCCATTGTTGTCCTGTTTCCTCTTGTCCCCAGATTCTTGCTATTTTCCTTTTTTTGATTTATTTGGTGAATAGCTACTCCACTTACACACACACACAGACACACACACAACACGAAGGGAGAACTGATTGGCTATTTTAGATTTCGTTTCCTTCACTGACAATAGGTGACAGGTGGACAGTGATGATTAAACTAGTTTTTGAACTTTAAACTGAAAGGTTCTGAACTATCAGAACCTTTAATTAAGCAATAAGGCATGCCAGGGACTGTGTTATGGTGGAATAACAGCCCACCTCAGGGTGGGTTGAAGCACAAGGCGTAGCCGAGGGCTTCCACCACCCGAGAAGGGCCATTAGCCCACCATAACACACCCCCTGGAGTGCCTTATTGCGATTATGAAATGGGTCATTTCTAGAAAATTTCATGCATTTTTAAACATAATACTTTGAGCTGGGCCATTGTGCTGGGATAACGGCCCAGCTGAAAGCAGCTCTCGGCCAATCAGAATTCGGTATTCTTTCTACCCATTTCATAATGGCTTATCAGAACCTTTTAGAATGTCAGAACCTTTGTGATTCTTTCTTCCCTAATACCTTACTCCCAGCAGTACCCCATCAGTGCTAGCAGTACTCAAGCATTACATAAGGGCTGAGTTTCTCTTCCAAGTAGAGAAGGACGTAGTCAGTTATCCATTCCATCACCAGCGGTATCTAGTGGCCAGTACCTCTATCTGGATCCAAATGTGTTTCACTTCTATAGTTTAGACTCATATAGTCATTATCCTAGTCTGAAACTGACAGCCATGGTCCATAATCTATGGTATTCTGGACTAGATGGTGCTCAGTCAAACATTATTAACCCATCTAATTATTGGCTCGATATGCTGGATGTATAGTGGGGGTAAATACAACCTGGATATGAAGACTTATGCAGATTACTGTACCTGACTTAAACGCAACATTTTGTGAGCCACCCACAATCTCTGACTGCAATATGCACTAGAGCCCTACAGAACAGGACTCCGGCTGACAGGTTTGTAAGGATTAACCCACGACACAGCATGGGTCTCAGGGATTAATGTATGGCTGGGGGGTTTGGCCAAGTGGTTCCAACCACCCAACCATACATTAATCCCTGAGAGACCCTCGCTCTACAGTGGGTTAATTCTCTTGTAACATAGGGAAGAGAAAGGAGTCACTGCTCTTTTCATATGTTTCTCTTCCTTATGTTACATTTGCGTAAAAGTAATTTTAAAGTACAAAATTACTAAGATTCTGGGAGGATATTAAGGTTCCTACCATGGGGAAGAGAAAGGTGGTTGCACCTGACTGGAGAAAGTATATGCTGAACTTTTTATACTGTGACTGCAACAGTGAACAATTACTGATTACATGCAGATGTTATCAACATTTCAGAATATGTGCTCATTTTGACTGACTTAGTTTTGTAAACTGTGGAATCATCTCCGTTTTTCTGCTGTGTTTGATGTTTGGGATTTGGCTGTTGTGCATTATGGGAAATGCATATATTTAAGTGCAGAGGAGATTTGAGATCTGGTCGTTGTTGCTGCCATTCCCTTGGCCAACCAACAGATGGAAGTACACTGAGGCTTACATCTTTCTTAATCCTGTGAATTTTACAGCCAGCATTGCACATTAATAACTTTGCCCCTTTTTAATTGATTTACATGAAATTTAGAAAGCACAGCCTCTGTGTTAGGAACTCTTGATCCTGTAAATTCCATATATATATCAGTTTAGTGGAGGCAAAGTTACAGAGGTGCAAAAAAATGCAAAAGTCTCAGTTTTTGAAAATGTTAAGCCTTTTTTTGCCAACCGATAACTGAAAAAATAGGAGACTTTGAAACCTGAAGCTTTCAGGTTGGATAGAGATTGATTCAAGGTGTGTGCTTTTGTGGGTTTTAGGTTCCACTGTTAAAGTATTTTTTTTTAAATATTTATTAAAAGACATGGAGGCAATCTGGAAAATCATATGTGGCATACGTTACTGTGCAATTACTGAAAGGGTATGTGTTTCTGAACCAATAGACCGAGTGAAAAAAAAATAACACATTACATAGTCATATAGATGTTTTCAAGCCACTTATGACAGAACTGCCAGAAATTTCACTTAAGCATATCTATTCTTGTTTGACAGCCATCTGTTGGCCAGCCGTGAACTGCAGACTAAGACAGTTTTGGGACAGGAAACTAACTTGGGGAACAGAATGTGGGTGCACTTTATCATTGATTAATTCTCAGGCCACCGTGGATTACTTGAAGAATTAATCAACGGTCCCTGATGCTGTTGGACCAATCGCAACCCTTTCTCTTCCCCATGTTATAACAAGTAGCATCAAAACCATGGATCCTACAGCTCAAGATTCAGTTCTATCTCATCGCCAGTGAGTGCTGTAAGATCACTCACTAGTAAAACACAGTACCCCATAGGGAAAGTGGGGTCTGCTCCAGGAAAGTGGTGCATAGACTAAGCAAGGCAAAACAAAGCAACAAAAAAATAGCTCGTACACACACTACCGCCAACATGGATATACACACACTCTCAGATAATTAGGGCAATTAAAAGATTTTATTGCTGCTTACATAGGTGCAGGCATATAGCTTAGTGTAAAACCACCTCACAGTCTGGAAAAAGCACCCGCCGCCGTTTCATTCCAACACAGAACTTTATCAAGGGTAAAGTTCCATGCTGGAACAAATTGTCATCGGATGTTTTGCCAGACTGTGAGATGTTCTGCTTCAAGCTATACTGCACCTATATAAGCTAAAATCTTTAGTACCCTAATTATGTGTCAGAGAGTGTGGATACCTAGGTTGGGGGTAGTGTTGTGCTAACTATTTTTGTTGCTGGTCTCACTCACTAGTACCTGACAGCTTGGGATTCAATTCCAGTTATAAAATGGAAAGATAAAATTCCAAAAGCTAATTGATCTAGAGGCAGTTCTAGCCCCAACATTATCTCAGTACAACATCACGTTCCAAAACTAATCTAAAAAATACTGGAATAAAAAGCTTTTTTTAAAAAAAATTCTAGAGGATCAGTTTTATAATTGCAAAAGGCATGACAGTGCCCAAATTATGCTGGTTAACATCACTTCTCGAGTGATTGAAAACACTGGGCTTTGCCTCTTGCTTCACAGTGCACCTGAGGCGTGACGTTATCCCAGCATAACATGTGCCCTGTCATGCCTTACGGCTTAATTCACATCTTCCAGATTCTGTAGGATCATTGACTACTACTCCATCTGGGATTCTAACTCAAATGTTTTCTGAATTGTTGGATCAACTTTCTAGTACCCCTCAGCACAGGATTCCGACATAATACCTTCTGAACGTTGTAGGATGATCACACTGTTACCCTGTAGCACTGATTACCAGTGCACAGCTTCCAAATGGTGTAGAATTGACAATGTAGTACCCAAACCCAACAGTGTCAGAAATTGCAACAGTTTTCAAACACTATAGGATCAATATGCTAGGTCCCTATACAATATTGTCTCTCACAGCTTCCAGAGGTTATAGAATAAACATGCTAGGTCCCTATATGATATTCCCACTCACAGCTTCTGAAGGTTATAGAAAAAATGTGCCAGGTCCCTATATGATATTCCCACCACAGCTTTCAAAGGTTATAGGACCCACATCCTAGGGGCCCCTATGATATTTCAGATCATGACTTCTCCCCATCCTGCCTGCTCTGTCTCCTCTATATGCTCAATCCTCCATTTATGTGCCCCTCCCCGGACACTTCTGGAAATGAGCTGTTTACAGCTCATGTTGTCTTTCCTGGTGAAACCTTTTCAAATAAATAAAATAAATATGCCTCCATCCCCCATCCTCTACCCCAGCATCTTTTCCCTTCTCCCCAGTCTCCTCTGAGATCACCCTCTTTGCATTGTGCTCCTCTCATTCCTATAAGGGGCATAGCCATAATGGGTAGGAATCTAATCTCCTTCATCTCTCTATAACAGTTATTGCTGCCCCTCGTCTCCTTTTTCAATCTTTCTTTCTAGCTTGTATCTGTCCCCCAATTCTGGAAGCAGGATAAAGTCTGCCCCCTCCTCAAAAGGGGGTGACTCTCCTACCCCAAGAAATTTACCAACCTACATTCCAGCTCCCTTTACCTATGTCTCATCACACATCCACATGTATGTAGATAACACAGTTTTATTTGCTTCTTGTGCTTCAGTCCCTGAGCTGGAATCATCATTCCAATTGGACTTCAACAGTGTTCGCACTGGTTCGGATGAAATTTGCTCTTATTAAATGCCCCCCCTTCAAAAAATGTCTCTCTTATTTTTGGTACTAGACATAAACTAGCAAGGCTTCAACATATCCTTGCCTTCAAGATCCTGGATAGTAACCTGCTTGAAGATGTACCCACCCTTCAAGTACTCAAGGGTGTGGCTGGACCAGAACCTCAGCTTTTCCACACACATTGATGCCATGCAAAAGAAACTTTCCCTAAGCTTGGTGTTGTATTGAAACAAATCCTGCCTTCCTGCTTCCTCTCTCAGTCTGCAGAGAAGTCAGCTGTTTGATTATGCTGATGAACTCTACAGCATTACCCCAAGTCTGTGCTTGCCAGGCTGGACCTCTTTCATTCCTTCTGTCACATCACCCTTAGTACTCCGCCTCTCACCCATTACTGCTGTCTCTCTATGCAAATCCCCCCAAGGGGCTCAGTGCTCATCAAACTGTTCCCACTTCCCTCTGCTCTCTCCTTTACTCTGCCATGTGCTGCAATCGTTCAATGTTTGTTCCTTTCATATCCATCATGGAATATCTGAGCAGGCCAGTCTGCTTTCTCTGTCCACCTCCCAACACTGTGGAACCACCTCCCTCCCACTCTACCTCTCTCCTCCCAGCACTCACTCAAATCACTCTTACTGGCACACTTCTCAAAAGCATGCACCTGCAACTTCCTCTTCTTTCCGAGTCACAACAACCCACCCTATTCACCCCACCACTTTTTATCCATTTTGTCTCTTACCCTACTGTATATCTTAAAACTCATAGTACTCTGTCATTTTAATTGTATGCCACCATAATTCTGTTACAAATACCTTGCCATACGTTAGTTAGACACTCCCCTAGCTCTCTCCTGGAAGGCAATATGGCGTAGTGGTTAAGGGCACTGAGCTGCAAACCTGGAGACCTGGGTTTGAATCCTATAAGCCGCCAGTTGCATACTTTGTTACCCTGAGCAAGTCACTTAACTTCTTTGGGCTCCCAGGTCACATCTGGAAACAAGCTTTGGCTTAATGTGCCTTTCCTGGTTAAACAATTTCCACTTTCCTTTCCCATTCCCTGCTATCCACATAACCAATGTATTTTGCTCAGTTTTTTTTTTTTCCTGGAAAGTATTCCTTGTACCTTGCTTTTATTGTCCCTGTACATATGCACGCCCTGCTATTGTCACTGTATATGTTACTGCTGTTTCACTCTGCTGCATCCCTCCCGGGTAGCCCTAGGAAGCAAGCTCCAACACAGTGTACCGATCCCAATCACCACATTTTAAATAAATAGGAACAACTTGCTACTTTTCTTTATAATATTCCAGCTCACAGCTTCTGAACATTATATCAATATGCTGGAACCTTACATAAGATTCAATTTGCTACTTTCAAATGTTATAGGAGCGACATGCTAGTGTCCTACAGTATATGGGATACTAACACACAGCTAGGATTAATACACCTGTACTACAGCACACGATTTCCCTTCACAGTTTCCAATGCAACAGGATCAGCAGAGTAGCAGTGTAGTGCAGTGGTTTGGGTGAAGGACTGAGAAGCAGTAAATCCTGCTTCCGTTCCCAGATTAGCACCCCTCCTTCACGGCCTGACCTTGGCCAAGGCGCTTGACTTTCTATGATTCGGCATCAGTGTGGTAAAACTACACTGGAGACCTTCAACATGTTTACCATGGAGAAAAGTGTGAACCAATGGAACAGCCTAACAGTGGAGATAGTGGACATAAAGATGGTACAGACCATCTAGGTAAGCCTGGACACACTTCCACTTACCTAGGGAATCACAGGGTACCCTGGGTAGTACGTGGAGGGGAATCGATATTAATTAGTACATCTCCACAAATATATTTGTTTGTCACTGTATGATGCAAGGGGATGGACACGATAGACCTAGAATCCTCGTTGGGCTTAATTGCTATGTAATGCCATGGAGAAACCAGGCTTCATCATGGTACAACTTGTTACATTTTAAATAGATAGGTAAACCATAGTGTGTTGGGTCACTGACTTGGATAATCCTGATGGTTACTGAACATGGATATTTCCTCATCTGAGAAGGCCCCCGACCCAGTCCTGAGAGTGCTTACCAAATGCCTTCTTGGGTTCCACCAGCCGGAGGGTGAAGGGCTCATTCCTAGGCAGTTCCTTCAGCATCTTGGCAACATCATAATGCCGGCATCCCACAATGCTTTGGTCATTAATGGCTTCTATGTGATCCCCCACGCACACTGCCTTGATATTGTCGATGATGCTGCCCTCCTTTATCCTCTGGAAACAATGCAAAGAAACGTATTTACATTTTAAATTACAGCAGCCTGCTTTTATAGACACAGAGAAATTGCCACCAGAACAAGACCAATGGTCCACTCAGTCTGTCCGAATGATAACCTACTTTACCCCATGACCTACTATTTTAATGGGACTTCTACCTCTCCCTCACCTCCTCTCCTTGACTGATTCTCTCAGGTGTATCTATCCCCATTTGCCCTGCCCCGGTTGTGCTTGTACACATTAATACTCTTTGCCCCTACCACTTCTTCCAATAGCCTGTTCCACAGCTCAGTCACCCTTTCTGTAAAATTAAACTTCCTCCCATCCCTTCCGAACCTTCCTCCAGTCAGCTTCCATTCATGAATCCTTGTTACTGACTCCTTACTTCTATAAAATATGTCACTGCTGTACACCCTGTTTATTCCTCTTAGGAATGTGAACACCTCCATTGTGTTGCCCCTCTCCTCCTGTCCTCCAGTGAGTACATGCACAGGGCCTCAAGCCTTTCCTTGTAGGATCTTTCCAGTCGGTCTTGAATCATCTACGTGACCTTTCGCTTGCAAGGTCTCCAGGCTGTCCTTGTCTTTCCTTAGGTGCAGACTCCTGGGAAACAGCTCAGATCTCTAGATGTGGCTTCACCAGTGACCTTTATAGAGGCAATATCCCTCCCTCCTCCTACTATCAAAACCCTTTCCAGTACATCCCAACATTCTGGTTGCCTTACTGTAGGCCCTGTTGCATTGGCTAGTGTGTATGAGGGAGTCACTTATGAGGCTTCATTTGCCTCTTTCTTTTCACCTTCTTCCGTCCATTGTCTATATGGACCTAGGGCATGATACCTGGGAAACCTATCTATACAGAAAGAAAATGTATATTTTTTATTCTAGTTCATACAACTAGAAACGTTATATATATACTGTATGGACACTATTGTATATTCATGTATTTGTCAGATATGTATAATCCATATAGTAAATGCATATAACAAAAGTTTAAAGGGACACTGTCAGCTGTTTTCGCATCATATTATTTCTAGTTGAAACCCACATTTTATAATTGCTTACCTGCTCTAAAATTCATTGAAGTTGGTGGTTGTTCTAGCTGCTTCTTTGTTAGTAAAACTACAATGCATGCTAAAGGTGTCATTATACCTAGCCGTGTTTTGTTTTAAAACCTTGATATACCCTTACTGCATACTTCCTGAATATAAGTGTACCCCAGGGAGTTCTGCTCCACATAGGTCTACCCAGCCAGTATGTTGCGCACTCAATGTGCCTTTAAGAGCCTTGGGTCAGGTGATACTGACTGAGGGTTCTGGATTTGGAGCTAGCTACATGGGTCTGAACTGCTCAAGAAGTTGTAGTCCCACTGGACCAGGACAGAGAAGTTGCAGCCACTTCCTAGAGTCACTGATAGTTCCTGCTATGCAACTCTTCCAGAAAAGTCCTTGGGATCATGGCGGAGGCGATTCTGCACAGCTACACAGAGGGGTGAAGCCCCTGCATGCAAACAATTCCTGACAGACAGCTCAGCAATAAAAAGAGAATGAGATCAGAGAATTTCAAGGCAGTTTGGTAACTGAAAAGGGGAACAGCAAAGGACCTGCATTAAAACTGATAGTATAACAGCTAGCATGTAACAGTGAAACAGCTGAGTGACTAATACCTTTGGCATATGGTGTTCTGTCCTAAACTCCAGTGGCTAGCAGGGAGGGTTAGCAAAGTGTGAGAAAAGTGTTCAGTTTGGCCTGAAACCCTCTCCCTGCCCATGGGTGCCAGTGAGGTTCGAGGCGAGGTAACAGGACTCAGGTAACTACAGTCCCCCTGTGGGAAGTGCCCATCTGTGCTTGTTTGCTAAAAGAGATAAAGAAAGTCAGCAAGTGAAGACTATCTAAAGGTGAATTGCATTTATTTTAAGGAAAAGATCTCAGGCAGAAGAGGGTTGGGAAGGTGTGTGAATCTATGGAGCCCCAGAGGGCACCTGGGTCTGGAGGACTGAGTACCATCCTCAGCAGCTGTAATGTATGGAAAACGGCTCCTGAACCTTCAACCTCTGGGTGTGTGTTGCAGGAAAAAGAAATGATGGAGCACCCGCACCCTAAATATGTTCTTTTTTAAGAAACTGCTGTGAAAGAGTATATTCTGAATAGTGAGAGTATCCATGCTAGGTGCTGTGAAACAGCCCTGTGTAAATTGTCTAGCTAAATATAAATTTTGACCAGAAATTACCTTATCATATGGTTAGACAGCAAACTCAGCCTGTAATTTAAGTATGTGAATCTGATGGAACCTTGACCCAAGTAGCAGAATATTTTCCAAACACAGGGAAGTGAATGTGTTGGGAATGAAATGTAACATCTGAATGTGGCCAGTAAAATGCTTGGCGCATTTTGTTTTTTTAAATCATATTTGCAATGCTTTTTCATGCATCATTTATCAGTGTGCAGCAGTCATTTAAACCACGTTCCTTGTTTATGCTCACGGTACCCATATATTCGATGTCACTGCAAAAAACTATGTTAATGCAGATATTAGGGTTGTAGAACGCAACACGTACAAAGAAGGGAAATGAAAAATGTTAGGGATTTGGGTCTCCGGAGTATCGGCAGATCAGTGGTGGGGTCTTATTTGGGATTGCCAACCCTAATGTCCAGCTCTTCCTCCCAGCCGGTAGTCTCCTGTCTGAAGTACAAGATACAGCTCCAACCTGCTGCCTCATAGTGATACAGTATGGCCAACATAATCTGTCAGAGGTGAAGTCATCACATTTGATCAGGGAGGGGGCAGGCATTAGGGCTGACAACCCCAAGTAAGTACAGCAGCAATGAGAGGCTCCAACAAGAAAGCACACGGGCCAAAGCTTCGCCTCACAGAGAAGCTGTGTTGCTGCTGCTTCATCAGCACTAGGCAATAAATCAAATGGCACAACCCAGTCACATGGGATGTTTTATAGCGCCATCTATCTGTGTGCCAAGGGAGAAACACTGCCAGTCTGCTGTTTCCCATTAGTGTGCCGAGACAAATATGACATCACTCCTAGGGACATCTCAGAGGAGGCATCTGAGAATCTGACAGCAGGCATGTAAATGAACTGTGCTGCTTGGCTGCTAAAATGAGGCTCAGAAAGGTATTTAATGCACTTTTGTCTTTGACAAAATGAAGTTACTGTACATCTAGGAACATGGTTACTACCAACAAGTAATAGGGACGTGGTTCATGTGCATTTGATCATTAAAATGATTTTGTGAGGTTTCACAGATGCCTTTTCATCCAAAGAACTCCCTATTGTATTTTGTTCTATTCTCATGTAATACTGTTCTGATTGTTGTATTTACCATATATTGTTCTTACTGTCTCTGCTTACTGTCATCTACCTAATATGTAAAGTGCCCTTGTATTCTGTGTAACTGTTGTATTACTGTCTCCTCAATTGTACCCACGTATATGCTTGTGTAACTCCATTTCCTGCCACCCAGGATGCATCTGGAAACAAGCAGTTATTGCTCAGTATGTCTTCCTGGTGAAACACTTGAATAAATAAAATAAATCACAATAATATGTAGACATATGTAGCAAGGCATTGTGGGTACAATATGAAGTTGTTTTTCAATTACTTTACTTTGAAGTGCAGTCTCATATTTCTGTAGTGGCTTCAACAATAAAAGCTCTCGTGTTTATTTTCAAAACAACACATTGTATCTAGCTGACAAGATTTCTTTACTGAGAGATGCAGTCCCCTATTTTGGTAGTGTAGATGTCTGCAGTACTAAGACTGACCAAAAGAGGTCTCTGTTTCAAACCAGCTTTGTTTCCCTTGCATGATGTCACGGTTGGGGGTTGAAGCACTGAGAAAAAGAAGGGCTGGGTTATGCAAATAAAGCAGAGCACAGAAATTAAAAGCATTTATTTTTTCAGGGAAAACAGCACTGTTTGGCACTTTGAATGGTAGGAGATTGATTCAAAGCTCCTACAGGTTACTAGTCCCATTTGCTATGGCAAACATCACAAAATCACTAGCACATTTTCACCAAAATGCAATTATTTTTATGGAGTTTGAAAGTCCAGAGCTGCACAGCCTCTTGTCTAAGTGACCGTCTTTGCTCATTGTTCAACAGCGCCCCCATCAGCTCTTTCTTTGTGTAAACAATAAAACACGGTTGGGTGTGCATGGAACAGATTTTACCACTTGCCTAGGGATATTGTGAGGCATGAGATCGCGGGCTGAGTTGCCTTCATCTCCTAGAAGTGCGATACAATCTGCTCCATGCACACCCCAGAGAGTCTTAATGTGCTTATAAAATAGGCTACCTTTTTTATTTTACTTTTTTCGTTAGAAAAATCATGTTTAAATGTAGACAAAAATATTTAATTATGAAAATTTAAGATAAAATAGTCCTTCCGCCTATTAGAAAATGACATAATTGTCGATGTACTGAGCAAAGTTTGTCCTTTACAGGCATTAGTAGAACTGGTTTGATGTTGTTGCCTTGCCAGCAAATGAAGGAGGACTGCCCCTGCACCTCCATGTACTGATGGAGCTTCAGCTGCTATCATGGGCAGGAGCGAGAGAGAGAGAGAGAGAGAGAGAGAGAGCTGATCAAGTTGACAGTGTACTGCGGGGGAGGGAGAGATCAGCGGGAGCTTTCAAACAGCTCTGTTTTTTTTAGTCAGGAACAGTCTGACTGCACTGGATCTGAGCTGAATGGTTCCTCAGTATAACAGAGAGCAGTAGCACAATTTTCACAGGAAGGAACAGAAACAGAAAGCAAACCACAGAGCACAAACAAACCAGAAGCGCTGCAGCACTGCCTCTCAGGTATTCCATGTGCCAAGGTGCCGCACTACCTTGGATCAGTGGGGTTTCTCATACCGGGCCCCCTCTGGACAAATACACTACCTCAGGACATCTGTGATGCAGCAGCAATTGGCTCTTTTAAACACATACTGCGCCAACACCTTCTCACCATGGGTACCTGTGCCTGCCCCCACTAAATCCTGCCTCAAGTCAGTAATCCCATTGCCGTAGTCTGCACTTACCCTCTAACACCTCTTAACTCTGTCACTGTTCCACTGGGTGACACACAAACATAGAAACATAGAATTTGATGGCAGATAAAGACCGCTTGGTCCACCTAGTCTGCCCATTTCCCTACCTAATGGATAAGCTGCAGATCCTAGTTAACCAACAGCCTACTTCCTCCTACCCCTCATTAGAATTGCCTTATGTCTGTCCCATGCATTCTTGAATTCCCCCACTGTTTTTGACTCTACGACCTCCTCAGGAAGGCTGTTCCATGTACTGTATCTACAACCCTTTCTGTGAAGAAATACTTTCTCACATTACCTCTGAGCTATCCCCCCTCTATCTTCAAATTGTGCCCCCTTGTTTGTACACATCTCTTTTTCTGAAAGATGCTACCCTCTTGGACTTTGTTGATTCCTTTGAGGTATTTGAAAGTTTCTATCATGTCCCCCCTCTCCCTTCTTTCCTCGAGGCTATACATCTTTAATTCCTTTAGTCTTTCTTCATATGTCTTCTGATGCAGACCCTGCATCATTTTGGTTGCCCTCTCTGGACAGCCTCCACCCTGTCTGTGTCTTTATGGAGATGGGGTTCCAGAACTGTACACAGTACTCATATGTGGTCTTACCAACTGTCTGTGCAGAGGGCCAACAACTTCTGTTTTCTACTGGTGATGCCTCTCCCTATGCATCCCAGTATCTCCCAGCCCTGCTTACTGCCTTCTCACATTGCTGGCCCACCTTTAGGTCATCTGATATGACTACCCCCAGGTCCCTTTCCATTTTTGTTGCTGTCAGTATTTCACCCTCCATTGTGTACTCTTCCCCTGAGTTTTTGTTTCCCAGGTGCATTACTTTGCACTTATTTGCATTGAATCTAAGCTGCCATACATTTGACCATTCCTCCAACCTTGACAAGTCCCTTTTCATTCTTTCCACCCCACCTTGTGTATCAACCCTGTTGCAGATCTTTGTGTCATCTGCAAAGAGACATACTTTCCCTTCCAGTTCCTCTGCAATGTCACTTATAAAGACATTAAAAAGGACCAGACCCAGTACTGAACCCTGCTGTACCCTACTAGTAACCCTCTTTTCTTCACTGTGGACTCCATTTACTATTACCCGCTGTGTCCTGTTGTCCAACCAGTGTTTTACCCAGGCTACCACCTTAGGACCCACTCCAGGCTGGCTAATTTGTTTATTAATCTTTTGTGTGGGACTGTGTCAAATGCCTTGCTAAAGTCTAGGTAGGCCATGTCCACAGCCCCTCCCTGGTCTACTGCTTTGGTCACCCAGTCAAATAAATCAATTAGATTTGTCTGACATGACCTTCCCGCCAGAATCCATGCTGCCTTGGGTCCTGTGCCCCACTGGCCTCTAGATACTCAACAATTCTTTCCTTCAGAAGTGATTCCATCATTTTCCCTAACACTGAGGTCAAACTGACAGGTCTGTAGTTTCCTGCCTGTGTCTTGCTCCCACTTTTGTGAAGGGGAATCACATCCACCCTCCTCCAGTCCTCAGGTACCACACCATCCCCCATGATTTATTAAAAAGGGTAGTCAGTGGTGTTACTAGTTCTTCCCTTAGTTCTTTTAGAATTCTGGGGTGAATCCCATCAGGCCCCATTGCTTTATCCACCTTCAGTTTTAAGAGTTCTTTCAGAACCCTTTCTTCTGTGAAAGGACTAATATCAACTCCCCTATTCAGAGTGCTTCTATTGACCAGATTAGGTATTTCCCCCTGCTTTTCCATTGTGAATACTGAGCAGAAGTGTTTGTTCAGTAGCCCTGCTTTTTCACTGTCGCTCTCTGCCCAACCATCTTCCTCTTTGTTCAGCATCAGTATCCCTGCCTTAGTCTTTCTTTGCTCCCTAATGTACCTGTAAAAGGTTTTATCCCCCTTCTTAACTGAGTTGGATATCTTTTCCTCGGTTTGGGCCTTTGCTTTTCTGACTGCCTTACCCGCTTCCTTCTGTTTTAACTGGTACAGTTCTCTGTCCTGCCTTCTGTGTTTCCTTATACTTCCTGAATGCTATATTTTCTCCCTTACCTTCCCTTCACTTCTTTTGAGAACCATAGTGTTTTTTTCTTTCGTTTGATTTGTTCATTTTGGTTCACACAAAGGCTTGTTGCCTCTGTGATGGCGGTTTTGATGTTTCCCCATTGTTGCTCCACCCCACCTTCTTGCCTGTTTGCTAATGCTTTTCTGAGGCACTCTCCCATTTTGACAAAATCAGCCCTCCTGAAGTCCAGTACCTTCACTTTTGTGTGGCTTGACTCTACAGCTAAGTTTATCGTGAACCACATTGTTTGGTGGTCGCTTGTTCCCAGATGGCTACCCACTTCAAGATCAAGGATCCTCTCTCCATCCCCATCTCTCCATCCCCATGTGAGAGTACCAGGTCTAAGATTGCTCTCTCCCGAGTGGGTTCCAAAACTAGCTGTCTGAGGCATGCCCCCTGTAGGGCATCAAGAATGGCCCTGCTCTTGGATGTGGCTGCAGTAAAGGTGCTCCAGTCAACATCTGGCATATTCAGGTCCCCCATCAACAATATCTCCCATTTCTCTGCCATCCCAAGGATGCCTTCTATCATCTCCTTGTCCATTTCTTCCCCTGAGACGGGGATCTGTATACAACCCCTGTGCAGATTGTTGAGCCATTTCCAGTTTCCAGGGTGACCCACAGTGCCTCCTCTCCTCCCTGTTTACCCTTTAGCTCTGTTGCTTTGATCCCTTCCCTTACATAAAGAGCTACTCCTCCTCCTCTTCTTCCCTCCACATCCCTCCTGTAGATTGTGTACCCTGGTATGTTGATATCCCAGTCATGGTTCTCTGTGTACCATGTTTCTGTGACTGCCACAGTATCCAGGCATCCCTCTTCCATCAAAGCCACCATTTCAGGGAGCTTTTTACCTAGACTACGGGCATTGGTACTCATTACCTTCCATTTTTTATGGCTTTATTTATTTTGCCCCATCCCTGTCCCTACTGCCTTTGTCTTTTTCTCCATGTACCCCTGCCCTTCTCCCTATCGACTGCTCTATCTTGGTGTTTACCTCACTAATTACCCTGATTTCTGGGGCTAGGATTTCCCTTCTCCTCTTCAGTGCCTCCTCCCTTGGCTAGTTTAAATGCTTGCCATTGAAGCATTTAAACCTATCACCTAGGATCCTGGTTCCCCTCCAGGACAGATGCAGACCATCGTGCCTGTATAGGCCTACATCCCTCCAGGTGGAGCCCCAGTCCCCAATGAAGCCAAATCCCTGAGCTCTGCACCAGCTTTTCAACCAGTCATTGAATCCCATGGTGCAGAGTGCCCTAGCCTCATCCATGCCATAGACAGGTAGCACTTCCGAGAAAGTTACAGTGTGTGCTACTTGTCTAAGGCCCCTCCCCAACTCCACAAATTCCTATTGCACTGCTCTGATCCCATTCTCAGCCAGGTCATTCATCCATAGGTGGATAATGACATCCAGCTCCCTCCCCCTTGCCACTGCTCCCACGATCCTGAGGATTCATTTCCTGTCCCTCCAAGCCTTGGCGCCGGGCAGGCACCTTACCTCCCTTTCCCCTACTTTCCCCAGTTCTACCCCCTAACAATTGAGTCCCCCACCAGGAGTTGTTTCCTCCCCCTGTGGGGTCCTGGGCCACCCTCCTGTGGGTTTCCATTGTGGAGGTTCCCAGCATCCTCCTTGGTCTCCACTGCAGGTCTTTCCATAGAGGAGCCATGCTTCACCAGAGTGGTGAATGAATTGTGGAGAGGCACAACTGGAGGGATGCACCTCTGTTCCACCACCTTCACCCTCCCTGAGCCCACCATGGTCCAACCACTCCTCTTTCTTGGCAACCTCTGAGGTAGTGGCGGTGGCTTGGGTGGTCCCTGGGTTGAGGAGCAGGTTTCCCAAATCCTTGCCAGGTCAGCATGGAGATGAACAACCTCCTCCCTCAGACCAGAGAGGTGCCTGCAAATAGGGCAGCAAAGCAGTCTCCAGAATGTCTCCCAGAAGACTGCTGCTCCACAGCCAGTGCATTGCACCACTCCCCACATGTCTGTGTCCCTTCCAGTTACAGATGCTTTTTTGTTCTTGTTTTAGTGTGTGCAAGCTTGTGAGTGTCTCTACCCCATTCAGTGTGCTGTGCCTTTAAGGATATGAACAGGTGTATGTTGTTAGCAGTTTTGGGGAAGTGATGTCAGAGCCCTGCTATAAAGGAAGTTATGCACTTGGGAAGGTGGGTGAGGGGAAGGGTGGGTGGGAGTAAACCTGCTGTCTAGAAACAATCACCTACAACTTTTACCCTCCACCCGGGAGTGCCTTCCTTCCTTTCAGACACCTATTTCACAAAGGCTAAGTAACAGGTCTACTCACAACTGACTGCAAATATCTTCCAGCTACAGTTCCTCCCTGGCAAATTAAAGTTAAAACTTAAAACTAAGAACAGTCCACCCCAAAAACAGAATCAATACTAGTTACTTACACAGGTCCAAAAAGTAATAATTCAGTTCAGTGTAGTCTAGAAAATAACCTCCTTGATTCAAGGAAGCTGTGGCTGCTTTCTCACTCTCCCTGTCTCAGGCTCAACAGACAAAGACCACAAACAACTCCAGTTATAAATCCTCAGTTCAACTAGGCCCCTTTCAGCTCCTCCCCTTAACAGACACCTATTTCACACAGGCTAAGTAACAGGTCTACTCACAACTGACTGCAAATATCTCCCAGCTACAGTTCCTCCCTGGCAAATTAAAGTTAAATCTTAAAACTAAGAACAGTCCACCCCAAAAAACAGAATCAATACTAGTTACTTACGCAGGTCCAAAAAGTAATAATTCAGTTCAGTGTAGTCTAGAAAATAACCTCATTGATTCAAGGAAGTTGTGGCTGCTTTCTCACTCTCCCTGTCTCAGACTCAGCCCTGACCTTGCACTTCACTGACCCACCATCCTCTCCCATGGTGCTGCCACACCCCACCACCTCTCTTCCCTACCCCTACCCCTACCCCTACCCCTCCACCTCCTACCCCCACACACCCCTTCCTCTTACCATTACCTCTCCATCTTCTCCCCCTTCTCCTCCCCCTCTGTCTACTCTACTGATTATTGTCTCTCCTTGATGTGGGCATACATTGTACAATGCCTCAGTATAGTGTAACCATGAACTTAATCTGTATTGTTGTACCGTAACGTGTTTGTATATTTGCTACCGAACCACTCTGTATTTGAATGTTTATGTATCACTCTGTACTTGTTAACTGATGTGGAACCAATTAATGAGCATCTGCTCACTGGTGCTAGCCAATATTTCAAAATAAATCAAAATAAATAAATACTGGACATGTTTTACATTGGGGCTTAGATTTCATTACAGACTTTCTCTCAGCTACCTGTTCCACTACCTGCTTGCAGAGAACATGGAAGAGTTCATGATTGTGATCTACTAACCAGCTGAACTGAACACGTAAGAGAAATAAGAAAAAAGAAGCAAACAGGCAGATATTTCATTTGTTTCACTTGAAAACTGCTGCCGCTACTGGTTAGTAGATCACTGTCATGAACTCGTGAATTCTTAGCCACCTGCTCACTACCACCTCCAACATTTGCCTCGTACAAAGGGAATATTAGCAAAATAAAAAAGAAGGAAAAAATTTACTAATTTATAACTTTTAATGCTTACATTAGATTGTGTTTCTGTGTTGGGAGGGGGTATTTCAATGATAACCTGGGGAAAAAAATGGTGGAGTTGGAAAACCATTGTTCTAACAGCACACGGATTTGTTTACAATGTGGTCCTGCATTTCAGCACTTGTTATTACCTGTACATCGAATGGATTTGATGCCCAGGTAATAACCAATCAGAACTGAGGATTATCTCTTCCCATTTTATAAATTATAATATTTAGTTAATTTATGTGGGTTTTTTCAATTGATTTTTTCTTTCATCTGATTTCTGATTTTCATTAGGAACGAAGCTACAAAATCCTTACATTATCAGGACTGGATTAGAATCAGGTCACCAGAAATCCAAACCTGGTCAGTAGACTGAACTGGGCCAAATCTGAGTCAAGTCACAAATGACTCTGATTTCCAGCGTTAGGATGAGGCCGGTCATTGTTTGGGAAGGGGGGGGGGGTTCTGCTCTGACATTGAGCCAGTCCTCCCATACCTAATTATAATATGCTAGGCTTGGCTGTGGCAGATGGCAGATACTGAGGGTGGCAGATAACTGAAGGAATTAACATAGACAATGACTGGTGCAGGGGAAGAAAAATCTGACGGACAGAGAGGGTGGCTGAGAATCAACAGGCACATAATCAAGGGGGACACTGTATTATATGTGCCCTGGTGCTTGGAAATAAGATGACTGAGGGATCATTTTTAGGAAATTCATTTTACTGGTACTTTTCAAATTGCTTGTAGTATTATAAGTTTTATTTTTGTTACAGCGTCAATTAATGTCTGTACTTTTTTGTGTGTTTGTGCCTCAATGTATCATTTGATATTTATTTATTTATTAGCTTTTGGTAACCGGGTAAGTACATTAGGCAAAAAGCCTGCCTATTTTCAGGCATGACCCGGGAGAGTACAAATTGTGAATACAGCAATGACAACATTAAAGTACAGCAGTGACAACAAATCAGAACATAATGAAAACACCTGTAAGGACAACAATCAATCAGCAGTAGTAATCTCAGAAAATAATACAAGAGAAAGATAATAGTAAGAAATACAGCAAGTTAGTGCAGGATACAAATATGGCATAAATAAGCTAGTAACAAGTCAAATAGCCTAGCTAGGGGAGAAAAAAACATAAAGCAAAAACACAGGTAGACAATATTTACAAATTAGCCTGACTGCCAGGGGTATGTACACTGCTGGTAACAACTTGGAATTTACGTGCAGTCGCAGTTACCAAGTGCATAGAGGTGAGAAAACAGCGATTGATTAAATGTAAGGTGAGATGAGGAGTTCTTAACATGAAGGGGGAGTGAGTTCCAGAACCTAGGTGCAAAATAGGAAAAAGCTTGTTGACCCATTTTAGAGGAGCAGGGCTGAACGGAGAGCACTGGGAAGGAGGAGGACCTAAGGGAGCAGGAGAGAGACCGTGGTAAGCATGTCACCCAGGGAGGTGGGGCGAGGGGTTCTGGTAAGGCAGTCAATAAAACAACCTAAAGCATATGAATGGAGGGCATCGGGAGACAGCCAGTTTAAGGAAGAATAGAGTAGGCAGTGATGGGTAAGGCAAGGAGCCAATAAGGCGAATCTACAGATATTATTATAAGAAGTGTCCCACTTGTGAAGGACCTCAGCATTGGCTCGACAGAGTACAAGGAGGGCATATAGTAGTTGTGGGAGTAAAACACCTCTTGCAACTGAGATCCTAGCAGCCGGGGTGAGACAGTGGTGCACTCTGTAGGCTGCATCAATCTTAGTGTTAACTGAGCAACATACTTGATTGGCATGTGCAGCAAAATCCAGTACTGGGTCAAGTGTAACCCCAAGGTATTTGAAGTTTAAGGAGTTAGTAACAGCAGTACCATCGCAGCAGCAGACCAGAAGTTTATGGGACTCCGTGGATGCTTTTTTAGCGGACCCGAAAAGCATGGCCTGGGTCTTGACTATGTTTAGGATTTGATAATTAGATGAAAACCAGGATTGTAGGGACTGAAAGTCCAGTGAAAGATATCGATTTATGTCCACAGTAGACTTGGAGGCAGAGTAAAGCACTAAGTCATCTGCGTACATGAGTATGGTGCATTTGTTGTTTTATTTATTTTGCTGTGGTGGAAACTTGTGCAGTTAAAACATTACTAATATAATAACTCTGGTTACACAGGCAAGTGAGTATAACCATTTGTCATGTGTCAAACTGTACTGATTACCAGAATATTGAGACAGTATTGCAGCTGCCTATAATAGTCCCAGTCAAGAGAACTCATGAAAGAGGAAATTACGGTTTACTCTAGGAAAGTGGCATCATGGGACCCATAAACAGGATTAATGTGGGAATCGACTCCCCACAACTTAAATAATTGTTGCATGTGAGAGTATAAATAGCATCAGATCCTTCTCAGTGTTTACATACTAAAGATGAGCTACTTTACGACTTCACCAAAAAGGATGCCGGCCCCAGCAAGACTAAACAGCAGCTGACAGCTTGGGATACACATATTAATTACAGCTCTATTTCATAACACAGACAGTGTCGATAGATAAAGACCTATCATAGATACTTAGATGCATAGATGTTGATGGCAGAAAAAAGCTCTTGGCCCATCCAGTCTGTCTACCCTACCTAATTGTTTATCCTTACCCTCGTGGCAATCCCCCTCTGTGTTACTGCACCCCCTTTTTTAACTAAACCCACATGTCAGTCCCATCCCTACTGTCAGCCCATCTAGTCTACCCAAGCCTGCCTAGTTATGGGACTCTGCCACTGCCAGTCTTTATTTCTTCCCCTCCCTCCCTTCCCCAACTATATGTACTTCTCCCATGTGCCTGTCCCACCCTCTTTAGAATCCCCCGGCCCCCAATGACTCAGTGCAGACGACCTCTTCTGAGGTTTGTTCCAGCAAGCCACCACTCTTGCCATAAAGAGTACCTCCTCACATCCTTTTTGAGCCCTCTCCCCCACCCATCAATGTCACGGAGTCTCCCCAGTGCCCATAAACAATTCACTGTTGTTCACCTTGTTTATTCCATGTTGGTGCTTGAACAATCAGTCATGTCTCTCCTCTTCCTCCTGTCTTCCAGCGAATGCATACTGAGATCCTCCACAACTCATCATTTTCTTTCTTCCTTTCTTTTTTTTTATTTTCTGTGCTTGCTTCCCCCTGCAGCTTGGCTGGCCATCATCAGTCCCTGCTGCTCTGCCTAGCCCCATCTCTGGGACTTACCTCCACACCATAGGTCCTCCTTGGATGACCCCTTCCCAAGGGAAGGGCTGCTGGGGTTGGGCCCTTACTCCCCTAGACAGAGTTGAAGTGCCGGCCATTAGAGCGGTGAACCCAGTCAGTGGTGTGGGGTCTGTGGCTGATGTCAGACAGCATCCTGCTCAGTCAGGAGTTCTTCCCGTTTTTCCATCCCCACCCACAGGCAACAGGAAGGCCTGGCTGATGCACAGCACCATGCCACCAGTGTCCCCCAACCTCAATCCTTGGCTCCAGCTGCATGGCTACCTGTGGTCACCCAGATGTGGTATTGCAGTGGAGTCCAAACTCTCTCCCACCGCCGATAAGGCGAGTGTCCATGGGACGCTCACCCATCCTTCCCCGGCTGGCCCTCCAATGACCCAGTCTCATTCCCAAACCCAGATCACCACTGACTCAAACAGTAGTTTTACCACTGTGCCTGTGGGCTGCAGCACTCATCATTTTCCTTGCTGTCCCTGTATAATTTTTGCAACCCTTCTCCGGTCTGCCTCCAGCCTACCCCTGTTCTTCCTCAAGGGTGGGCTCCAAAACTGCACACGGTACTCTAGGTGCGGTTGAAGTCAGGATCTATACAGTATAACCTTCCCCTTTCTGCTTGTACCCCCCCCCCGGGCATCCCAGCATTCCATTCACCTTTCCCACTTCCCTATTACACTCTGCAATTGCCTTCACGTTACAAACATTTTCCATAGTTCCCATCTTCCTATCCTTTATAACAAAGGACATTTGCATAACAATTGGATCTCTTTCCCTTAAATGTTCATCCACTGCTGCTTGTGTCCCCATTTGAGATCATAATCCTCTGGGTGTGACATCTCAATCCAGTTCTATGCAAATGGCTGTGATGTCATCATCAGCAGGTGATCATGACCTCTGCTGGGGAATCAATATACCTATCAACTGTCCCACAAATCCCTATTTTCAGGCACAACCTGTGAGATTACTTATAAAATACAAAATGGTTCACAAAAAAAGCTTTTGCAAAGCTGAAACACATAAGGTGCCATTGTTTAAGAAAAAAAAGTATGGTATACAATGCTACAGCAGTAGAAATGGTAGATGAAAAAAAATCCATTAGCATAAGGAATCGGAACAAAGCATCAGTAAAGTTTGTGTAAAGACTGAATTTAAACAAGGTACAAAAAGGGATACAGAGAATTACATTTTGTTTAAAAAAGTCATGATCACACAATACACAGATATATAGGCACACATGATTATACAATTCAGAAATTCTTGTCAAAGCAGTACAATTCAAGTGCAGGAGCATCAGAATAGTTTAAGGAGATGATCACAATAATGGAACAGATGCTGCTCTAGTTTAAGAGGTTCTGTAAATACAGACTTTGAAGCAGAAATGTATAACACTCTATGATGCCAAACAAAACAAAATCTTGCAAAAATAAAGGCATTAGTTTCAAATTTTTCTGAGCTTCAATCTGCGTGTTTGAAGAGCTGCATTACGAGGGTAAGCGAGCCACATTTTGAGTGTCCGAGCATCCCACATTTCAGTGCCAGATTGCTGAGAGGTTATGGGAATCATGAACTGGAAAACAGCAATTCCAAGAAACAAAGACCCTGATTCCATTTAACTGTCCCCTTTAATAAGGAACAGGCAACAAGAAATCTAGAAAGAAAACACAGGGAACACATACGGCAGAAGAAGTCTATCCAATCTGTCCTATTGCCTACCTTGGTGAGATAATTCCATGGACCATAATGGCCCATGCCAATCCAACCCTACTCTGTCTTACCCAATGCACTTAACCAGTCCCCTGTGCCTGTCCCAACACCATTTGAATCTCCCCTTGAGTATTCACACTGAGCAGCTCAGTGGACAGTCTGTTCCACTTTTCCACCACTCACTCTCTGAAAAAGCACCTTCTGACATCCTTCTAACCCCCCACCACCACCACCACTGCCACCACCAATTTCCTATTGCTGTCGCTGGCATTAATTAGTATTGCTACTGTGAGTGCACAGTTCACTAGCGTCCACTGCAAACTGAAGCATAAGCTGAACTGTTTCTAAATATTATGTTTTTCAAAGTCCTTCCTCAAAAAGGTGCATATTTAAGTGATAACATTCAGTTAGCTAGAGTGTGCCAAAGCATAACTGGCTGACATGTTTGATTAAATGCCCAAGGCCAAAGGCTGAGGCATTTAATCAACTGAAGATGGTGATTCCAAGTGTACTCCAACCAAGAGTTTTGAAATATGAATTTTCAAAGCTCTGTGGTAGTTGAAGTGGACAATCATTGATGCCCTTTCCCCCTTTTTTTGAGGATCTGATGAGGGGAAGGAATAAGGAAAGGAACCCTCTTGAGCTAATGGCTGGGTTCCACTCACCACAAAAGAACCTTCTTTACAGGCAAAGTGACTAGAACCTTCTGTTCCAGATCATCGGTTTGCTGATCCCATTGGACCCTCAACATTCATTGAGGGATGTGCATGTACAGCCTTGCCAGGGGAACCATGGCAATGCTGCAGTCATCAGGCCCAGTAGCCTTAGATATGTCCTGGCCGTGAAATATTGATGGTTGTAAAGTTCCTGGGCCTGCGCTATCAGGCATTCTGCCCTCCCTGTCTAGGGGCAGAAAGGCAGATCCCTCTGCAGTGTCCAGTATAGCAGCTCTGCACTGGAGACATTGACCAGGAGTCAAAACTGACTTGGATAGATTGACTGTGGTCCCCAATGTGCTGAATAGTTCCCTGGTATGTGCCAGGGTCAAAGACAGTTGCTCCTTGGACTGAGCTTTGAGCAGCCAGTCATCCAGATAGGGGAAGACATAAAGTTCTTCCCTCCTGAAGGCCGCTGCCACTACTGCTAGGCATTTGGTGAAGACCCGAGGCACACAAGACAAGCCAAAAGGGATGACCCTGAACTGGTAGTGCTCACCCTGAAACAGGAACCTGAGGTACTTCTTGGTGGGGAGGTAAACCTTGATGTGCAGGTAGGCATCCTGCATGTCTAGAGAGCAAATCCAGTCTCTCTTCTGGAGCAAAGGCAACAAGCCTGGAAGGGTGGCTACCCTGAACATTTTGTACTGGATGTAGTAGTTAAGATTTCGTAAGTCCGAGATTGGCCTGAATCTCCTGTAGACTTGGGAACGAGGAAGAAGTGGGAGTAGAACCCCATGTTCTTTTGATCCTCAGGGACCAGTTCTATGGCCCTTTTTTGCAGCATAGAAACGTAGAATTTGACAGCAGATAAGGACCACATGGCCCACCTAGTCTGCCCATTTCCCTACCTAACGGATAAGCTGCAGATCCTAGTTAACCAACAGCCTACTTCCTCCTACCCCCACTAGAATTGCCTTATGTCTGTCCCATGCATTCATGAATTCCCTCACTGTTTTTGACTCCACAACCTCCTCAGGAAGGCTGCTCCATGCATCTACAACCCTCTCTGTGAAGAAATACTTCCTTGCATTACCTCTGAGCTGTCCCCCCCTCTATCTTCAAATTGTGCCCCCTCGTCCTTGCACATCTCTTTTTCTGAAAGATGCTACTCTCTTGGACTTTGTTGATTCCCTTGAGGTATTTGAAAGTTTCTATCATGTCCCCCCTCTCCCTCCTTTCCTCGAGGCTATACATCTTAAGCTCCTTTAGTCAGCGTAAAAATCTCCTCCAGCAACATGGGTATGTGGCCTGGAGGATAAGTAGAAGGTCTTGGAGGGAGATCTGGAGGCATCTCCAAAAATTCCAGAGCGTGTCCTTGTTCTAGGAATTGTAGAACCCAGGTATCAGTTGTAATCTCCCACCACCCGCCCAGATGGAAGAAGAAATTACCCCTGACCACCAAATCCTGGGGTACGGGGTGGAGGGGATCGGGCAAGAAGTCAGGCTGAGGTGGAATCTGTGGCTGGGGCTGCTCCTTCACCTTCTGAGGTTTTCCCTGTGGTGCAGGTGGGGGTAGGCAGTGCTATTCCGGCCTTACACTTACCGGACTATCTGGTGCCAGACCTGGGTCTATGGGTGGCACTCCAAAAGGGCACCCTCTGCCCGCTGTTCTGGTGGGTGTGGTAGAGGGAGTGGATGGACCTCAGAATTCTCTCCAAGGTTTGCAAGTCATTAAGGATATCCTGCACATCTGCCCCAAGGAACTTGTAGCCACTGAAGGGAGCATTCAAAACAGATTGTTGGATATCCATAGCAAATCCTGACACCCTGAACCATGAGTACTTCCTCAGGTAAACTCCCACCACAGATGCCCTGGCCAAGGCATCATAGGCAGCCCACAAGAGGTGCTTGCCCAAGTCCACTCCTGACTGGAGGGTCTTGAGTATCTCCTGTTTTGTGGGGTCCTCTGGGAGGGTCTGGGCTGCAGTCCTGATGCTTTCCAGAGATTATTCTGGAATTTGAGCATATGACCCACGTAATTAATGATCCTGATGGCCAAAGTGGAAGAGGCGAATACCCTCTTGCCCATATGGTCCAGCTTTCTGGACTCCTTGCCCAGATGGAGATAGCTGAGGTGCTGAGGTCTCCTGGATCTATTATGGGCCACATTGATCACCACTGAATCCATCTGTGGGGGAGCGGCAGAAAAGGGCTTCCCAGAGGGGGCCTGATACAGCTTGTCCACCTTTCTGGGCATAGGGGAAATCAGATTAGATCTGTACCAAGCTGCCATAGTGGCATCCTCAGGCATTTAGCATAGGAGGAATGATGAAGAGAGGGGAATCCAGCATGTCCAGTTATTCAGCCAGGTCCCACCAGGTAATGTCCTGCTCTACAGCATCAACCCCAATAGCAGCCTGCAGCTGCCACATCACTGCAATGAAGGAGGGGTCATCCGGGGAGAGGGGGCCACAGGGTATATTTTGAGAAATCCTCCCCCACCAAGGAAACAGTGGAGGTGCTAGAGGGGCTCCAGGCCCTAGCATCCTCATCTTCCTCATCCTCCTCATCGAGCATAAGGAAATCAGGGTGATAATCATCTTTTTCCCCTGGTTCAGAGATAGGCACTGAAGACACTGATGACCAAGATGGGGCTGGCCATGGCAATGTATGGTGCGACGGCACTGAAACTGGCCTGGAAGGCCTCACCAGTGATGGGCCCTGAAGTGGGGCAACTCATTGCATGAAGTCCCAGACAGAAGAAAACAAGATCTGGATGTCAATGGTCACCAGTGTCAGCAGCATGCCCAGTGGTAGCAACAGGGGGTGTTGAGGCCCCGGCATTAGCGGCGAGAGTTGAAGCAGCAACAGAACGGGGGCAGGTTGAAGCACCAACTGAGGAACCTGCATCCCCGACACTGCAGGAATGGTCAGGGGTGTCGGCTGAAGGGGCCTAAAGCCTGACAATGACTGACCAAAGCCGGCCAAGACCGGGCCGGCGCAGCTCCCTGACTGCAGCCCCTGAGGGGGGGCACTCAGCAGGAGGGAAGCATCATCAGGAGCAAGAAGAGCCCCAATGACAATAGACCAGCACCAGCTGAGGAGAAACCAATGGACCGCACTGCCAGAGTCCCCACTCCCCCATTGAGGAGAGGGTGAGGGATTCAGTAGGGATCATTGGTGGGAGGAAAGGAAGGCCCACTGATGATGAACCAATGCCAGGTAGAGGAGTACCAGTGGGAATTGCTGCCAAGGCTGACTCTGATGCCAACAGGGTGTGGGCAGCAGCACGGGTTGCCGCCGGCCCTGCTGACAACCTTGTAACGGTCTGCACTTGAAGCAGCAACCCAGAGCACTTCCGGGGGGGGAGGTCTATCTTTAGCCCGATGATGATGCTTCCCAGACAATTTATTCCGGGCCTTGGCAGCATGAGAGCTCATGTACAGGGCTGGGGAAGCAGAGGAACTCCTAGCCTGAAGCTGCTTTTCCACTGCAGTGACCCTCTGCTCCTTTAGGAAAGATTCCAGGGCTTTCTGGCACCGCCGCCCAGTAACTTGATTGAAGCTGCAGCAGATCTCGCAGGTCTTAACATCATGGTCGGTGCTGAGGCAGTGGATGCAGGCCTCATGGCTGTCTTTGTCGAAAATCTTCTGTATGCAACTGCTGCACCGGAAAAGATTATCGGAAACAGTCATCATAAATAGGAGAAGAAGGAAAATCACTTTTAAAATAAAGTGATCACAAAACTAGGGTGAGAAAAACAAAACAGCTGAAGTAAGATTTTTAAATGGCGGTTGACTGAAGTGAATGGTAGGAAAAGAACTGAGGAGCACGCGGGGCCACCCACAGCTATATAGGGAGGACGTTGACATGATGATGTCATCGTGGGAGGCCCCGGATAGACTGCAAGCAAAAATGTTTCCATGTGGTCCTGGTGTCTGATAGCTGTAGTTCCTAAGGTGTGACCTGCTGCAAGAGATATCCTCAAAGAAGACCTATCATTAGAAAATGGTCACATTAAATACAGTGTTCTGATTGGCTGTTGCCATTCAATTGCCATATGTTTATGTGCCAATGCCCACTGTAAAGAAAAAGGTACAACATGTGATCTGGAATTTGGACATATCACATATAGAATTCATGAGCCACTTCCCTCATTCTTGATTTCCATCACAAACCTGGTTGCCACCTTTACTCTTATATAAAAACCTTTAACTAGGCCCTAAACGTAAAACTCCCTTAAATTAAAAATTGAATGTTCTTTCTACTCGTGATCCCTTTTTTATACACATAAATAAATAAAAAAGCACTATTCAGATTTTTTATTCCTGGTGTTTCTTTGACGACCATGACAAATCCTTCTCATAGCCTAACCAGCTTTGAGGCATGCGTACAGCGCTAACGGGAATGGCAGCTTGAACTGACAGCTCTGTCAGCACCTATCTTCAAAACTTAAAAATAATGAAAAAAATCCCCATTACCACTGTGACAGCTGTGTTATTCGATTAAAGAAATCCTGGGTGAATGAGCCATACTATATTTAGTCTACCTGGCAACTTCTTTTATTTATTTTTTCCGTGTTTCAAGTGTCACTAACACCATGAAAATGTCACCATCTGGAGTGAAAGCACCAGATATGGCCAATCATGCAGGACAACACAGAAAATCTGTAGTTGGAGGGAACAGAGAAATTGAAGTGGGTGACATTAAAAATGTTGGCCAGTATTCAGATGGATTTTCATAGTTTCATAGTATTGTGATGGCAGAAAAGGACCACCCTGGTCCATCTAGTCTTACTATATCCTTCCTCCTCTTAACTGTTTCTCTTTATCAGACATACTTTATGCCTCCCATCCAACAACCCATTATACCTATCCCAGGCTATTTTAAAACCTTTTACATTTTCAGTACTCACCACCTCCTCAGGTAAACTGTTCCATGGCTCCACCATCCTCTCCTTGAAGCAATACTTCCTCACTTCACTTTTAAATCTACCTCCTTCAAGTCTCAAACTATTACCCCTTGTTTTAACTTTGTTTCCTTTTGAATATACCTCTATCTCTTATCCTGTTTATCCCCTTTATGTACTTAAATGTCTCAATCATATTCCCTCTCTCCCTTTTAATCTCCAGAGAGTACAAATTTAACTCTTTCAATCTAGATTCATATGTCTAGTCCTTTATTCCCTGAACCATTTCGGTTGCCTTTGTCTGAACCCTCTCCAGACTATCAATATCCTTCTTTAAATGAGGTCTCCAAAACTGGACACCATACCCCAAATGCGGTCTGACCATTGACTTATACAATGGCGTCAATCCCTTCCTTTTCCTACTTGTGATTCCCCTACCAATACAAACCCGCATCCTATTTGCCTTACCTACAGCCTTACAAACATTGGCCTCCTACCTTCAGATTATCTGAGATTATAACCCCAAGGTCTTTTTCTTGACTTGTTATTTTTAACTGTTCAGCACCTAAAGTATAATTTGCTTTGTTATTATTTCATCCCAAATGCATAATCTTACACTTTTCACATTGAACTTTAGTTGCCAAGTTTCACTCCACCTTTCTAAAGTATTTAAATCCCTTCTCATAGCCTCCACCCCTCCCTCAGTATCAACCCTATTACATAACTTGCATCATCTGCAAAAAGGATCTGAAAGTCTTAAAAATCTCTACATCTAAGACTGAAACTGATTCAACTGAAATTAGAGGGAGAGTCGAGGTGACAGAGAGCAGGATAGCTTCAATTGAGGACTTGCTGTACTATGCAAAGGACTTCAAAGAAATACATAAAAATCAGATTCCGTTTTTATTGGAAAAAATAGACAATCTCGAGAACAGGGGAAGAAGGAATAATTTGAGAGTTGTCAGTCTCCTGGAGGAAGCAGAGGGGGGGCAACATCTATCTTTTTCTACAACAGTTCTTCCCTGAACTTTTGAACCACCAGTGACAATGGACTTTGGATACTGAAAGGGCATGCCGATCTTTAGCTCTGTGACCCCCCCACAGGGTGGTAGACCTAGACCAATAACCACTAATTTTTTGCGTCTTACCACAAAGGAAGAAATATTGCATACAGCCAGTGAGAAGAGACAGTTTGTTTGGAAGGGAAACTGCATCTACCTTTGTTAATAAATGCAAAGAATTTGACAAAGTGAGGCAAGTACTACAAAAAAGGGATGGTCCTATTATATGAAATACACTGCAACCCTGGTAATCTTTAAAAATGGTGGCCCTCAAGTAGTGTGTCATACATCTGAGCATGTTTGGAAGTTGTCTCTGAGTGTCAAGAAAATGGAATAATTAATGACCAACTGCCATTTTCATATCTGTACCATTTAGAACCCTTAGCTCAAGCGTTCATGAGTCCATCTCTATGAGGGTCTGTCAAGCAACCCAACTCTCTACGTAATCATCAAAGCAAAACACAGTCCCCAAATAACCTGAATGCCTCAGAGGGGAAAGACCTATGAGCAGCATGGTATCTTTGTATAATACAGAGCTCAATATGCAAAACAACAGAACCTCTGATTTAAACCTCCAGAAGGTAAAATCAGCTTTACCCAGACCCCAGTGCAGTTACATGCCCAGATCCTTTACCCCCAGGAAGCATTCAAGAAGCAGAAGCTGGGAAAGAAGATCAGTTTCCAGTGCAAGAGTCATCGACAGATTTAATTCCAGCAGGAATACATCCACACCAGAGGTGACTTAGAGGTGATGGAATACAGGAACGACTGATGATCAGTCTTTTGGATGCAGCGAACTTAGCCTCGCTGTCAAGTCTCACGAGAGTTTGACTTTCCCTTTTGGACCTGTGGTGACCTGGAACTTCTTCACAGTTTACACAGTCGGAATAACTTATATGCGGAATGGACCTCTGGGTTTGTTCAGTTATTTGTGATTTTTCTCTAATAAATTTGTGGTCGCCTCCTTCAGAAAATGTATGGCAGCACGGGGAAGAGAAACACCACGCTAGAAGCACCTGGCTGACAATAGATGTAACCACTCTCTTGAACTTCACGCTGCCTTTCACAGCACTGCAGGTATGGCAAATCACCGTACAACACTCGGTGATATGCATCGTCCAGTAACATTGATGCCACTACCTCTGCATCGTGTTGAAGCAGCAGTGCAACGAAAATAGGCTAAAATGTGACTCACCTTTTTTTTCCTAATTGATGCCAGATGTCTTCCAGTTTATTTTGATGCAGAAACTTCCAGTTTTCATTGTCATTGAAGACTTTTATGAAAGTTTTAATGTAATTATTTCTCAAGAAAAAAGATGGCCATCTCATTTTTTGCACAGAAATAGTATTGAAGACACCAGGAGGGTAAGGATCCAGACAAAAATGCAAATGTGCAGTACACAGCATAGAAAGCATCCAGAAAACTCAAATCAACAGTTCTGCCAATATTTTTTATAACCATAGGAGAAAATTAGCTTTTCAGAATAACTTTTTAATTGCACTGCTACTTTAAAATAAGGATACAGGAAATACTAATGACACTTGGCATCCAAATGAATGCGTTTTTAGGATACTGCGTTGCTCAATGCTTAACCCTATATTTTTTGTTACGAACTAAGTAGACCTTTTATTTAAACTGTTTTCTTGAATAGAACCGAGTGGTGATCAGTCATTATAATATAATGGCAATGCACAGATATATATTCAAGCAGTGCACATCCAGGGGAGGTAACTCGCTGATGGGAAACCAGATAACACTTTATGAAACTGTGAAGTTAATAGACTTAAATTATTTGGGTGTAACAATTTTGTATCTGAAGCTTAGAACTATTTTGCTCCAAGTTTAAGGCAATTTGTTTGGGATTTAATTTCTGCCTCAGTAGATCAAAGTAAGGTACGTGTATGCAGTTTAAGAAAACCTCCTATGTCCTGTTCTCTCTGTCAGCAATATATGCATTCGATTGTCAAATTATTCTTTCAGATACTGCATTTTTTTGACCTTCCTCCCAACGTTACTCAATAATTGTTTAGTATACGTTTTTGCCTGTCTGAGCTATGCTTTTATTTTCATTCTGCCCTTGTAAGTGAACACCCACCTTAATGCCTGGTCAGTCCCTGGGCTTTCTCTCCTCCCTTCCGCCCCTTTTTTTGTTTTGTTTTTTTGCCCAGTGCAGTAAGAGGGCTAGTTTCTTTCTTGTGACCCAGTCATTTAATCATGCCCTTAGACAACCCTGCAAGTCCAAGTGTAAACTGAATTGGGACATCTCCTGAATACTCGAAAATGAAGCATGCCTCAGCTACTTTAAAAACAGACTCTAACTCACGGTACATGATGCACATCGAGTCTCTTCTGGAACCAGCTATGCTGGTTGGTTGGAGGAAACCGAAATGTCTCAAACATAATGATCACACTCTTCTGCAAGCCTACAACCCTCTTAAAGATGGTCCAAGGGAGTGTCTCTAAGCCTAACTCTGATAGAAAGTCTATAAATAACTATGGAATAGACCCACTGGTCACAGAGCTCCTCTTACTTTACTGTCCCAACTTTGAAAAAGTTTAACTCCTATTTTTCATCCTCCTATCTTTTTCAAATCCACACTTTCACAAGCCTTGGTTTGGAAATAGTCAATACATACCCTGATAGGATTCTTTACAGCCAGTGCCTGGTGCTAACAGATATGGCCTCAGGTGTACATTCTCGTGTTGTGTTCTCTTGTGCTGGCACTTTGGTGCATATCAGTGCATCAGCAACCTTGTCTTTAGACTGTACTGTTAGTTGGCCTTGAACGTCTTCCTAAATTTTTATACTGTTAGTTATTAGACATTTCACTTTAGTTGTTAATTCTTGTTTATTTGTTACTTAGATCATCTCAGTGTATATATTTTTAGAAATTCAAATATCTGGTTACAGTATCATAACCTTTAGTACTAGCAAATTGAATTTTTAGTTAACTTTATTCTACTGTTTTGCAATGTCTACAAAAAATGTATGCATTGCTTCATGGAATGTGAGAGGTCTGGGATCCCCTGTTGAGCAGAAAAAAGTGCTTAACTATCTTCAAAAGGAGAAAGTAGGCATAGCCCTACCCCAAGAAACTCATATGATCCCTGCAGAAGCACTTAAACTTAACAGAGCATGGGTAGGGCAAGTTGAATCCAGCTGTTATAACTCCAAAAAGAGAGGTACCTGTATTTTGGTTCATTAGGAAGGGAGTTCCATTGGTCAAGATTAAGCACACAGAAGTCCCGGAAGGACATTTTCAGTTTTTAGAGGGAACTCTGAATGGCAACGAATGGCACAAAAATAGTAATCAGTAATATCTAAGCACCAAACAAAGACCAAACCAAGTTCCTTAACAAAATGGCTATACATTTGAGCTCTCATGCAGATTTTGAAGTCATCTGTGGTGGTGACTTTAATTAGGTACCTGACCCTTTCCTTGATAGAAACAACCCTTCATGTCGAGTCAAAGCTAACAGCCCTAGGAAGGCCCTAAATAATCTTGCAGCAGACTTAGGCCTGGTAGATGGATGCATGGCATCTACTGCACCCAGAAGGAAGGGCCTATACTTTTTATTCCTGCATGCAGGATTCTTATAGTAGACCCAATTATTTACTAGTCTGTATGGATCTAAGTTCAGCCCTGACTTCTGCAAATGTCGGGTATATTGTGATCTCAGACCACAGTCTGGTCTCCATGCATCTCAATCTTGATAGCAAAATTGGCAAGAACTCATAATGGAAGTTCAATATCTCCTTACTTAATGCTGAGAATTATAGAAAACATATACAAGATACTGTCCAAGAGTGCTTTCAGGTAAATGACAATTAACAAACATCATATGCAATATTTTGGGATGCCATTCAAGGCCTTTCTCGGGGGGAGAACAATTAGTTTTGCTGCAAATAAAAAAAGACACTTCCTCAGAGCTCTAGAAAGGAAAGAAAAGACACTGGAAAAAATTGATCTATAATATAAACAAGGGACAAACTGGACACCCACTTCTTTACAGAAAATGTTATCTCTAAAAATGGACATACACAAAATCTACTCCACAAAAGCAGAAATTGCTCTAGCTATGACCAAACAAAGATTTGGGGATGCAGTAGAGAAGTTAGGCATGTTATTAGTCCATAGGCTTAAGAAAGAGCTATCCCAAAATGTAAGCGTGGGCATTGCAGACAAAAATAACATAATACGTAATCACCAATAAAGATATCAACAAAATCTTTGCAAACTTTTATAAAAAATTATACTCTAGTAAGGTGACTGATGACTTTCTATTGCAGAATTTTATAAACACCCCCTCCATTACAGCACCAGCAGATTTAGACAAAGAAACATTAAACAGACCCCTATCCACAGAAGCGATTATGCTGGTTATTAGAGATCTACCCAATAACAAGACTCATGGCCCAGATGGCATTCCTGAAGAACTCTGTGTAACCCCCCACTGGCCCCTTATTTAACCAGTAGGCACACCTCCTATAGTCTAGGGGAAAAGAGAGGTGTGTGGGGGTTACATTGTTTTGCCACCATTATGCAAGGTGGGATATGCAGATAGAGCAGACATTATAAAAACACAAACCAAGTGTGGCTACATACCTGGCACAAACCTGGTGGGACCAACACCATGGCCATAACCCAGGTCCCAGGGAGAAAATGTTTGCTCAGGGCTATGCTAGATTTGCACTTCTGGATAGGGGTGCCCAAGTAACTCCACACGCAGGAAGCAAGAACATAAATGTCCAAACCAGGTTGGGATTCTAGAGTGTGGCTTTATTCCATAACACAGTAGAACAACACAAAGCAAAGATGGACCCCCAAGGGTTACACACACTGTAAATGCAGAGATCTGAGATAAAGAACACCAAATTCCCATATTGCATAGGATGATTGTAGGACTCGTGGATTAGCCACCCGTAGAACACACACTTTCTTCCTGAAAATGGCACACATGGCCAGTACTTGGTCACTTCCCATATGGCATAGGATAAGGTGTGGCACACAGACCACAAAAGAGCACTACAGGCTCCAAACTCACAGAACCCACATACATGGGATAAATTGGAGAAAACCCACTCACTGGGGTAGAACTGGAGAAAACCTACTCACTGGGGTAGAACTTTCTTCAGGCATTGGCCACAGGCACTGACAGAAAAGAACAAAGTGCCCTTCAGAACCCGGAGTGCTAAACTGGTCACTCCAGATGGGGGGTCTCCCACCTTTTGTTTCCAAGTTCATACTCGGCCATCCCTCTGGTAAATACACCTCACACTGTACCAAAATTGAAGATGCTCTCTAGAAATGTGTTTCACACTCAACATCCTCACAGGACACCGCAGGGGTGTCAAAGATAAAAGTTCTGTTCACTTGTACAGTCACAATCTTGACTCCACAGAGGACAGCCAACTTTTAAACTGTTTAGGGTGACAGGGTCCCTTTGTCAGAGAATCCACCCTTAAAATGCAGGTACCAACTGGGCAGTTTCACATAAAACAAAAGTACTCACAGAAGATGTACACAAGGCAGCTTCACCAAATGTCCTGGTAGGATCAGGGGGATTTCCCCTAACATCCTGGCAGCCTGCTCCATCCCTCCTGGGATGAAACACAGAAAATCCTATGGAGTCAGTTTCCACCACTTCACACAAGCTGGAAGATTGCTGAACTCCATTAGGGTAAGAAAGAAAAACAACACTGCAGCTCTATATCAGAGCTGCTGCTGGATTTGTAATTACACTCTGCAGACTCCAGCCACCAACTGACTACTGAATTCTATCTCCCTCTCTCACAACAGCTGGCCATGGTTTATGCTGCTGCAATAGTTCTAAATTACATCACCCCTCCAGCCCACAGCTGAGACTGGCAACAGAGGGAGAGAAAGAGTGAAATCCATTTACTGGAAAATCGCTAGCTGCCTTCCCTGCCTACCACCAATTCTAGTGGGATTCTTGTAACCCCTGGGAACAAGGGGGTTACATCTATAAAACATTGTGACCTCTCATCCCAAAATACCTCCTCAAAACATATGAAGAAGCTTATCTTGACAAGACACTACCTGAGACCCTTAACAGAGCATTTCTTTCATTGATTCCAAAGAAAGACAAAAATCCCCAACTTAGTGAGAGCTACAGGCCCATCTCCTTACTAAATGGAGACTACAAAATCTTGGCTAAGGTCCTTTCAAACAGATTTAAAAAAGTTATTGCCAAACTTATTGGAAGACAGCAAGTGGGTTTTGTGCAAGGAGATCGGGGTTGAACACATCAGAAGGCTTACAAGCGTCATACATATTGCTAGGATTCTTAAAAACAGCATCGCTTGTGCTGTCTATTGATTTCTTTAATGATTTTGATTCACTCAAGTGGCAGTATTTATTCAAAATTATGGAACCATATAATATTGGAGAGTTTTTTATCAATTGAGCTAAAACATTATGCAGTAACCCCACCACCGAGGTAATTACAAATGGTCTCATTTCTTCCCCATTTAAATTTTCCAGAGGAACAAGGGAAGGAGGCCCCATGTCACTATGCCTGTTTATTTTAGCACTAAGACCCCTGATTAGACACATTCAAAAATCCAAAGAGGTGAAAGGATTAACAATAGGCAAAAAAAAAGACAGTAAGACCTTTGCTTTGCTGATGCCCTCCTATTTACCCTAACCCAGCCTAAGCAATCCATTACAGCACTAAAGTCCATACTGCAAAAATTGTCAGAAATTTCAGGGCTAGTAGTTAACTGGAAGAAAACCCAAGCCATGCATACTTATAACACAGGCCCCTTTCAAGACAAGACTGGTATGCGTGACGGCACTGACAATGGTAGCTGATTAAAACAACAGCTGCTGCTTACCGTTTTTTAAACTTCATCAAAATAGCACCTTTTAGTCAATGAATCTGGGTGATTTCTGTAGTATTTTATTTAATAGTGTTCAGAGTCGTATTTGTGCACTTTTGAGCCAAAATGGAGCAACTTTCAGTATTTTTTCCCTGAAGAGAGTAATTACAGTAACTGTCATCGACGGACACAGCGCTAGGATGTCAGCAGCTGGAAAACCCACGGGCTATTCTTTCAACTTTAGCAAAAACAACAGTTCTGAAGAGAGACCTCACAGTAAGTCAGAAATACAGGAAGTAAAGGAGATGTTTGCCAATATATAGTTAGACATGTCAGAAGTGAAACAAGCAGTGGGGAATCTTAGGAAAGATACTGAGAAAAACTCAAATAGACTAGATGTTGCCGAAAATAAAGTGGTCTCTTTGGGGGATGTTATGGCATTTATGGAAGACAAATTAGAGCAACAAACTGAGCAAATCCAGTACCTTTTGAGAAAGATGGGCAATTTAGAGAACTGAGGCAGGAGAAATAACTTACGGGCGGTGGGTATAACAGAGGGTCTGGAGGGGAACAACATGAAGTGGCCGTTGGAGATAGAATGGGCACATAGATCTTTAAATGCTAAACCACAACCAGGAGGGAGGCCGAGATCTATAATTGTTAACTTCTTGAGATTTTCAGTGAAAGAAGAAATCCCAAGAGTTGCGAGAGAACACAAACAATTGTACTGGCAAGGTGAGAGGGTCTATCTATTCCAAGACTTTTCTACTGAAACTGTAGAAAAAAGGAAGCTGTTTTTTTTTTTATGCTGAAAGACAACTACAACACCTTGGCTCTCAATATTTCTTTAAATATCCTGCTGTGCTTATTGTGTCTGTCCTGGGGGGGGGTGTCCCCAGCACTGTGATCATCCTGACCAGGTTTGGGAACTAATAAGTCATCTGAACTGTAGGCCCGTTGGTAAAACTGTCACCACAAATTCAAATAAGCCAGAGCATTCCCAAGGTGCTTACGAGCTGAGTAACAGTGCCAATAAAAACTCTGTTTCCTCTTCTCCTCGAGATGACAGCTTTCTGCAGAAGGAGGAGGGTCCTACTGCTAAAGTTTGTATGCCTTTACCCTACTCTGCCATCACCAAAAACCTAACAAATTCATCAAAATCTACTAATCTCTCCACTATTTCAAAAAGAAGCAAGCATCCTAATAAATATATCTTCCCACCTAAACAAAGACAGTCTGGGTTCTATAATGCGGCCAAGAAAATTCAGAGCTACATGAACACTGACCGCTCCACGATAAAAATGCAGCCTAGTCGTCAGATCCCTGCTAAGATTTCCAGCCCCTCACCATGCCATGATCAGGTCCTGAGTCACCCAGAAGGAGCTGTAGAAATGAATATTATGCATAGCTTCTGTGTACTACCAGTTCCTTGCCAAGCTCAGAAGGAGGCAGTTCAGGTTATTACTTCCGGTTTCCTCTCGATTAATGATGGGACTTTCGAGGTGTCACCTGACAAGACTTTTTAAATAATTTATTATCAGATATTTTGCTCAGGATTGTATGCTACCATGTGGGATTTTCTTTTCCCTTTCCTTTCCTTTCTTCTTTCTCACGGTTTGGGTAACATTACATTAATTCACTTGGCCTTTTTTTTTTTACATTGCAGAGTTTTACCGAGGAAGTGATCCCCCTCCCTCCTGTTCATTTAGCCCTGCTACAGGAGAGCATAGAATATCTTCGGTGAATGCTTAGGTGTCATCCTGCATGGGGTAAGTCAGATAACTAACATGTAATGAGTAATGAAGGGGAGCTTTCAACTTGCTGTTGGAACATTAGATCTGATTATACTAAAGATTTCTCCAGTACCTGTACCTGCTTTCATTATCTAAATTATGATTCTGACTGACAGTCTTTCAGGCCAGACTGATCTAACAAACAGCAAAGGTGGGTTTAATCCACAGAGTACTAAATGCTTGAGAAGATTTTTCCAGATGAGGGGAGGAGGCACTGTTAACCTCATGCTGAAGTCACTTGAAACGGTTAAACTGACTAATATGCAATGGTGTTGTTAATTGTAATTATATGTGCTGTGGGATTCAAAGGGTTAACATATAGCTTTTTGTAGATTTTACATTTTAGGGTTGATCTACGTGAACTGGTATTAATGCGGAGAATGCTTTTATTACTATGTACAGTTACATTTGACAGTCGATGCACAGTTGGGTTTAGGTTTATCTGCGCTCTCTCACCAATGGTATGATGGCACAATAGGTTTTAAGTTCTACTGTTCTTTCTATAATACCATGGTTGTTTGAATACATAAGTCTTGTTCTGATTTATACTGCTAAGGGCAACTCTTCCTGCAGTAAGTGGCATATTCCACACTGTTGACGTCTAGTGAGGTCAGGCCTATCTTCTGGGAAAGCAGAGTTTACCAAGGCCTGAGTTCACATTTCTGGAGTGCTCTGTTCTGAATTTTGTTCCTTATAACTAACTCTGCTCTTTATTAAGAAATGATAACTCTTTAAAGATAATGGTGTTCAGGCGTTACAATAGGTTATCTAGTTGTATTTTTTATTTATTGGAGTGTAAGGTGGCTTATTTTACAGTGCCCCGCAATCATCATCGGCTGTTTCTTCAGTCAATTAATTAAGCAGTAAGGCACAACAGTGTGTGTGTTATCATGTAATAACGTCACTCCTGGGGTGGGTTGAAGCACAAGGTGAGCCGAGGTTTAACCACCCCAGGAGTGACGTTATTACACGATAACACACACCCTGGAGTGCCTTATTGCTATTATACAATGGCTCATAGTTATACAAAATAAAAATTAAAAATTTAGAAAATGTTTTTAGTAGATTTTTAGTGAAAGAGGAAAAAAAAAAAGTGGTACTCAAGCTGGACAGCAAGCAGATCTAAAGTTATCAATGACAGTGATGTTATACTGCAATATCATCACTGTCTCAGGCACACACTGACCAATCAGAATTCAGGAAATTTCTTTGCCATTGTATAACTGGCATTATGGTGTGTTTGGAGATTGAGGTTCATGTGGTCCTTCGCTGCCGCAGAATGTAGAAACCGGAGCTATCATAGTAATTATGCTAGCTAGGTGATCTACGATGTGACAAGGATGGGCTGGCAGTGTTTATGGCTTTTAAGGATGCCTTCTTATATAGTAGGTCTCTACATAATTAAGCTCTATCCTCCTCCTCTTCTCTGGCTGTCCCTTGGAGTTTGGGGCACAGCGAATCACCACTCCAAAATCTAATATATTGAGAGAATCTGTTCTAATTAGGCAACCTCCTGAAGGTCTTGTGGTGTTCTGAACCAGATGGTTGCTATAACCTAAATCGTATGCCTAGAGGCTGGTGTACAGCCCAATGGTGGTGTGGCTCACAGATTCTAATGCCACAAAGGTTTAAACAGCCACTAATTTGGGATATTTTTGCATCATATTTATTGAAACGTCTGTGGCACCACTATGGGCTTGTTTTTGCTGCATACCACTTACTTTATATATTTTCATAAATCCTTATTTAGAATACTGTTTTTCATAAAGGCACTAATCGGGGCTTTGCTTAACAGAAGTGTATGTCTCTATGCTGGTACCCTGGAGAGATGCCTAGTCTGATATGCCTATTGGTTATCACTACCGTTTCAAGGTGCAGATTTGCATAATTACAACAGGCACAACGGTAGCAGCAGCTTCAGTCTTGCTACACTTCTTTTCATTAGTGTCTGCACTTAGCATCCATTCTTAATAAATTGTGCAGCCTAATCACATTTGTTTTCAGGCTGTTGGCTAATTAGTTCTACTTTCTATTGTTGTATTGTGTTTATTTCTTTTGTCTACTTTGTACTAATTTATATAGGTATATAGAGTATTAACTACAGTGTAGTTACTACACATTTGGCCTATTCAGATAGATCTAGTCTTTTGTTTTCAAAGGTTACCCAGATAACTCCTTTTTTCTGATTTGAAGGCCTGTGTGTTTTTTTTTTTAATTCTGAAAATGGCAAGAAATACAGCAAATATTAAGTTAGTATCCTGATACATAAAAGGTTGCAATAACCCCATAAAAAGGGTGAAGGTTCTATCCTACCTACAGAACCTGAAGACAGATGTTGCCTTCATCCAAGAGATGCACTTATCTTAGGATGAGACAGCCAATTTAAAGAGATCATGGGTGGGTAGTGTATATGGGAGTGCTTTCAATACCAAAAGTAAAGGAGTATGCATCTTGTTTCACAAGAGACTTAACATTTCTGTAGCTTCTGTTGTTACAGACCCAGAGGGCAGGTACATTGTTGTGAACATTAAAACTGAGGGTAGAGGCATGTCCCTGGTTAGCATATACAGTATGCCCCAAATAAAAATTTAGCTGAATTGTTCACCTCTGTAGCAGATCAAATCTTACCGCATGTACATGAGGATGTGGTAGTAGCAGGGGATATGAATTGCGTAGTCGATCCTTATATTGACAGTACATATGGAAACCCTGATGCGCATGCTGATGACTCTAACGCTCTTAAAGCTTTTTGCTCTGAATTCGGGCTAATAGATTCTTGGAGAATGATACACCCAAAAGGTAGGGATTATACCTTTTATTCAAGCAGACACCATTCAACTAGCAGGTTAGATTATATCTTCCTGTCCAAATCCCTCCTAAAAGGCCTAAACACAAGCAATATTGGTAATATTACCATCTCGGATCATGCTACAGTTTTGGTGGACATGCTAATTGAACAAACCAATCCCTCAGAAAGACATTGGAGATTTAATTGCAGTTTATTAAAACATAGTGATTTTCCAGACTGGCTAGATAAGGAAATTAGGATGCTCTTTGAGCTTAACGATACTTAGTAAGTTTCCACATGTATATTATGGGATTCATGCAAAGCTTATATTAGGGGACATCTAATTGCCTTTTCATCTTACCAAAAAAGGCCAAGGAAGCTGAGCTAATACAGTTGGAAAAGAATCTAAAAGACAAAGAATCCCTTTATGTTAATAGTGGAGCAAAAAATAATGACCTGTACAAAGAAATTATTAGGGATAAATATGCTATTAATAATATCTACAACCAAAAGGACAAATGTGTTTTGTTTAGACTGAAGCAAGCTTACTGGGAGGCGGGGGAGACACAGGGTCAGCTACTTGCATACAAACTAAGAAAACTGTCGGATTCTACAAAAATAACTGGCATCGAGGGCATAGGGGTAAAACTATGGTCTCCACTGAATCTATTTCTGACATCTTTAGTATGTAACCCCTAGATGGCGCTATCCCAGGGGCTACTACCCCTGCCTGATTTGCCACTAACAGGTTGAGGGGCCTGGATCCAATGGCGGGTGCCTCCACCCAGAGGTCAGGGTTTGCAATAGTTAAACTAACTTGGTCACAGCCCTCTGGGACACTGCAACCCCTTCTTCCCACTAGTGGCCCACACAATATATCAGAATTACCTTCACAGTATACACTTACCCCCAGGTCTGGTTCCGGCACTGGGACCTCCTGTGAAATGAGATACAGTGCAACAATCACAGTACAGTACTTTAACATAGACAAATACCCCAGGCAGTATAACTTTGCTGAAACAAGCAGTTCTGATTTATTTAGGAGATATAACAAGACAGGGGGAAATCAGGTTAATTAGCTTATCACTCTAATAATTCATTTATGGCTCTGTGCACAGGCCTATCCCTATCAGTTACTGTCCCTGGGTACCCAAGCCCTAGTGGCTAGTCCAAACGTGGCAGCTGGTAGGGGCCCTTTCACACAGAGAAAAGGAGAATTAAACAGTCAGCAGTACAGTAATTCCATTTGGATTTAATGTGGCAATTCAACAGGAGCTAATTCCTGAATTAGTACTCACGACCTCCAAATAAGATAGGGTCCTTCAATGTCAGCAGGGCTCACTTGAGGTACACAAACCTCTTCACACATCCATATAAAAGAAAACACTATACCAGGCAGGCTGCATCTGTATCCAGATCGCAATTACTGCACAATACCCGGAGAACACACAGCAGATTCAGTTCCTGACAGACCGAAAGTGTAATTTTCAGCAATTCTCCAGTCTTCACAGGGTGAGCCTGGTTTCTACTCTTCAGAGATCCTTTGATTCTTTCACAGGACGGATTCAGTCCTAACAAGCTGCAGACCGGAACTCTGGGCCTTACACACGCTTTTTGACTAAAACTGCACACTGAAAAGCACAGGGCCCTTCCTTCTTCACTGCCAAAGCTCAACTGAAACTCCAACCGACAAAAACCGGCACTTCCTTTGAGTTCCTCCCAGTTATTGACTGGATTGGCTGTCACCACAATAGACTGCTGCTGTTGGTCCAAAAAGGCACTGAAGTCCAAAACTACATCTCCCAGAGTCACTGCCCATACAATCCTCTTGTGGCTGGCTCAGATTATGAGTCCAAGTTCTGATTCGTCCAAGGCACCATTTTAGAGCTAGCTTACCCCACACTGATTGGTCCAGTTCAGCAGTTCAAAACTAGAATGGGAACTAGCAGACACAGTTCTGACTGCAAAGAAAGCAGGTTAGACAAACTGTAATTTCATTATTACTCTAAATAATTTCTGGCAAACAGTTACATCTTTCAGATAGGTTCCCTTTGCACTCCTAGTGACTGCAAAATGAAGTGAATTGCAGCAGCTTGAGTGGTACTCAATCAAAGAAACACACAGTCCCCCATACAAACTAATTATGTCTGCAAGCAGACAGCTCTTAAAGAGACAGTACCAGAGGTTCTAAAAACACTCACTGATAAATGGCTTAAACGCCAAACACCATTCAGGCTTGGAGCATTCAAGCAAGCTCCTGGAAGTCTTTTGGGAACCCCCATTTGCAGGGGGGTTACAAGTAGTTTCTTCACTGCATTGTATCAATCGGAAGATTGTATTAATCAGGATAAGTTTGAGGTCTTTCTGGACAGCCTCAAACTACCAGCTATCTCAGGTCAAGACAGGGAACAACTAAACAAACTGATTTCTAAGGAGGAAATCATAAAAACAATTCATTCTGTACCCATGGGGAACTCTCCAGGCCCAGATGGACTGTCTGGGGAGTTCTTTTAAAGCAACAGTACAGAACCTTGCCCCTATTCTGAATAGTGTTTTTGGGAATGCTGTTGAGGTAGGCACACTGCCTCCCACAATGAGCGAGGCTATGATTATTGTTATATCAAAAAAAGACAAAGATCCTTTACCTTGAGGTAGCTATCGTCCAATTTCTCTAATTAATGTGGATTGCAAAATTTTGACTAAAATAACGCCCAACCGATTAAAAAGGGTTATGCATCATTTGATACATACTGATCAGGTAGAGTTTATTGTGGGGAAAAGGAGCTCGAACCTTTTTCGAAAGATTGCCCATGTTATACATACAGCATGGCAAAAGAAACGTCCGTCTGCCTTGCTGTCATTGGATGCAGATAAGGCCTTTGACAGAGTAGAATGGGACTACCTAATAAAAATATTGGACAAATATAATTTGGGTGATTTTTTTGGCAAAAGAATATGGGTTTTATATGCTGAAGTAATGGCCAGAATCAAAATAAATGGTTTCTCATCTACCGCTTTTCCCATCCATCGTGGAACCAGGCAAGGCTGTCCATTATCCCCCTTAATATTTGTATTAGCATTAGAACCTCTGTTACTTAAGATTAGAGCTTCCTCAGCAGTAGAAGGTGTAGTGGTGGGTAAACAATTTAAGGTTTCTGCATACGCAGATGATATCCTGTTGTCAATAACTAAACCAACTACCTCAGTCCATGCGCTTCTCAACATAATAACCAATTCTCCAGTTTCTCAGGTCTCAAAATTAATTTTGATCAAGTCTGAAATTTTACCCCATCAGACAATTTTGACACCTCAATATTTTCTAAACATACCATTAAAGTCTCACACGAAGGAATTAAGTTCTTAGGGATGCACCTGTTACCTAATATTTCACAAACAGTATGTGACAATTTTAAAAATCTCCTAGTCAAGATAGAACTTGATTTAGCAAGATGGAGCCAGATGTTGTTCTCATTGTGGGGGAAAATTCAGGCATTCAATATGGTTGTGGCTCCCAAAGTCTGCTTTTTACTGCAGCATCATCCTATACATGTACTATCTCACTACTTTGTGAAAATACAGGCCTTGATCAGGAAGTTTCTATAGGAAGGTAAAACTCCAAGAATCTCTGTTAAAAAAACTGCAACAACCGATAGCTAAGGGAGGGTTTAGCCTACCAAATTTTAAGACAAGACATAATGCTTTCCTGGCAGCACAGTGTGTCAAATCCCTTTGGCTATTAAGAGATCAGGACATCCCGAGTTGGGTAGGTTTACAGTGAGCCCTGTTACAAGGCCACCATCCTAGGACAGTTCTTTTTGCAGACTCTATCAGACCTTTTAATGCTAACCCAGTGCTGTGTCAGGTTACTAAGGCTTGAAAGGAGGTGGCTGTGGCCTTGCACTGGGACCCTAACACCTCTCCACACTGCCCACTTTGGGGGAATTCTTTGCTGAAATATAAGGGTAAATATCTAGATTGGGCAGTCTGGAAATCCAGAGGGATACATATTCTAGATGACATCACTGAATCGGACTTTGTCTCTCTGATGTCATTTACCCAAATATCTTGTAAGTACTCTTTACCAAGGACTGAGTTTCATAACTATCTGTTGCTGAGGGATATGCTCAGAAATGTATTTAACAAGAATATTTACTTTCCAGCAACACATGTACTGGATCAGATATGTACTTCTAATCAAGGTCATAAGCTTTTCTATAAAATGCTATTAGAATTAAATCCAGACCCCCTGACCCCTGTGCTAAGCAAATGGCAGGAGGAACTCAAAATAATTATTTTGCAAGATGAATGGTCTAGTATCTGATCTGTGACTCTAAAGGCATGCAGAGAAGCTAAAGATTAATTGGTACAATTTAAGGTAGTATAGATGGTACCGCACTCCCTGTAAAGTGGTGGCCATGGGTGTTTCTATCAGTGACATGTGCTGGAGGTGTATGAAAAGCAAAGGCACCCTCTCCCACATCTTGTGGTTCTGCCCATGCTTAGATCCATTTTGGGGAACTATCAGAGCTCATTGTGAAGGAATTCTTAAGGTCAGGCTTTATTTTTCTGTGCCTCTGGTTGTTCAGGGAATTTGTTCCAGCTTCCCTCAGTGCTCCACAAACCAAAAACTATGGTTATTAGCTGCCCTGATCAGCTTATGGCAAAAAATGTTATCTTAAGACACTGGTTGAGCACAGATGCTCCTGACTCAAAAGAATGGCTTCAGAATCTTATGACAAGGGTGAGTTATGAAAGAACAGTATACCTCAATATAAACAGAATAGATAAATGTTATGATATCTGTGAACCGTTTCTACATTATTTAGAAGAGTGAGTTTATCTGTCAGTTGTTGAAATATGTTCTACATGTTAATCTACTTTATAATGTTTATTGCTTGGCTTGATTTCTGGCAGCTCTGTTTGGTCTTTTTAAACATGTATAGTCATTTCTTTCGTACTTCTGTTCCCTTTCCCTTTCCCCATACCCTTTATTCAATTGATTGAATATGGTAGCAAGTTGTACAATTCACATGACTTGACTTTTAATATACTTCATATTTTATTGTTCTTTTGCAATATGTTGTTTTACAGCATAAATTATTTTATTTGTAAAAGCAAAAAAAACTTTCAATAAAATACTGGTTACAAAAAAACCAAAAGACTGGCATGCTGGAAAAAGAATGCTGGCAGTCAAATGGAATCACATATTTGGGTCTTAAGATCTCAAGTAACATTGAATCTCTAAATAGATTTAAATTTAGACTCCTTGTTGAAAGCTATAAGCTCAAACTTAGAGAGATGGGGTAATCTCTCTATGTCATTATGGGGGAGAATAAATTCAGTTAAAATGATGGTGGCACCTAAAATATTTTATCTCTTCCAAAACATTCCCTTCAAATTTCCCAAAGCAAAATTCGCAAGCATTTCAGCTATCATTCGATGATTCTTATTGGGTACAAAACCTCCTAGAATGTCACTTGCCAAACTCAGAGCACCTTGGACAATGGGGAGAATTTGGGCTTCTGTGGTATATCGGAATGCACTCTTGTTTAAACAGTCAGCTTTTTATTTAACAGCCCCATTTCCTGCTACAGAAGATATTCCTTTGTGACTAGAAATGAAACAGCAATTAGTTAGACCTTACAAACCTTCAGATCTTTTGTTTATGACACATCCCTTGCCCAACAGAATTAGCCCCTGCATCTCAAAATCAACTAAGAATATTAAATGTATACAGTCTCTGCTCAAAATTCCTAATCTACCATCACATCTAGAAACCATTTAGAACAACCTGAACTTCTTAACCACTGATGAGACCCTTCAAGACTCGGGGTGGGCAACGCTTGGCATCATAATTGTGGGAGATCTCCTGGACCCCACATCTGAAATAGTAATGTCACTTGAAGAAATTAGACAAAAATTCAGCCTAAAGAGGTTTCACTTTGCAATTTATCTTCAACTCAGAAAATTTTTTGGGGACTCCATACTACATAGATACATAGACAGTGTCAGCAGATAAGGGCCTATGGCCCACCCAGTCTGCCCATTTAAGTTTGTAAGTTCAGTTTATGTTTTCCAGGAAGTCTGTTGCCCCTTACCCCTGACCTCCAGAATTCCTTTATGTCTATCCCATGCATTCTTAAATCCCGTGATTGTTTCAGCCCCCACCACTTCCTCTGGCAGGGTGTTCTACTTGTCCACCACCCGTTCTGTGAAGAAATTCTTCCTCACGCTTCCTCTGAATCGCCCTCCCTCCAACTTCATCCCATGTCCTCTAGTCCTGGAACATCTTTTTCGCTAAAAATAGTGCATTCCTGCACCCTGTTCCTCCCTGTAAGATACTTGTATGTCTCTATCATATCCTCTCTCCCTCCTCTCCTCCAGGGAGTACATGTTCAGTGCCTTCAACCTGTCCTCATAGGACTTGTGATGCAATCCATGCACCATCTTTGTTGCCCTCCTCTGAACCTTCTCTACCCTGTCTATGTCCTTATGTAGGTAAGGTCTCCAGAACTGCACAGTGTACTCCAGGTGCGGCCTCACTAGTGTCTTGTATAGTGGAATTATGACCTCCCTTTTCCTGCTGGTGATGCCCCTGCCTATGCATCCCAACATCCTATTTGCTTTACCTGCTGCCTTGTCACACTGTTTCCCTGCCTTGAGGTCATCAGAGATGATAACCCCAAGATCCCTTTCCTGCTTGGTGCATGCTATATCCTCACCCCCCAACTGATATATTGTGCCAGGGTTTTTGTGCCCCATATGCATTATCTTGCACTTCCTTGCATTGAATTTCAACTGCCAAACCCCTGACCATTCTTCAAGTTTCTGCAGGTCCCTTCTCATTCTGTCTACACCCTCTGGTGTGTCTACTCTGTTACAGAGCTTTGTGTCATCAGCGAACAGTGAAATTCTGCCCTCTAGGTCCTGCGCAATGTCACTGATGAAGATATTGAATAGTACCGGTCCCAGCACTGATCCCTGTGGTACCCCACTGGTCACTCTTCCCTCTGTGGAGTGACAGCCATTTACCACCACCCTCTGTGTCCTGCTGCCCAGCCAGTTACCCACCCACCACACTACTGTCCTGCCTACACCCATATTCCCGTTTGTGCAATAGTCTTCTATGTGGCACAGTGTCAAAGGCCTTGCTGAAGTCCAGAAGGCCATGTCCACTGCCTTCCCTGATCCACCTCCCTAGTCACCCAGTCAAAAATTCAATGAGGTTGGTCTGACATGACCTTCCCTGGTGAAACCATGCTGCCTTGGGTCCTGTAGTCCATTGACAACCAGATGTTCCACCAATCTCCCTTCAGTAGTGCTTCCATGATCTTCCCCACTACCGAGGTGAGGCTGACTGGTCTGTAGTTCCCTGCTTCCTCTTTGTTCCCACTTTTGTATAGGGACTACATCTGCTATCCTCCAGTCTTTGGGTACCTCCTGTTTCTAGTGATCGGCTAAACAGGATAGCAAGAGGTTCAGCCACCACCTCTCTTAGTTCTTTAAGGACCCTGGGGTGCACCCCATCTGGCCCCATTGCTTTATCAACTCTTATTACTTCCAGTTCCTTCAGGACCCTTTCTCGTGTAAAGGGACTTGTGTCCATTTCTGCACCATTCTCACCCCTTGTACTCCATTCAGACCCATTACCCTCCTCTTCCTCAGTAAAGACTGAGCAGAAATATTGGATATGCATCTCAAATTGGCACCTATGGATTCAGAATGATAAATGATTCTTTAAACAGTGTCGTCAAAAAAGAGAGTTTCATTGACCTACAAAACTCTAATTAATGATGTAAGTGATGATGCATGGGGGAGGCAGTTAAAACTAAATGGGAAACAGACCTAGGACAAGCTATTTCATCAGATGACTGGTTATTGGCCTGGTACAATGCTTATCATGCCTGCAAGGAGGTTCAAGGCAGAACTATGCAATTCAAAATTCTATGTCAATATTATTATTCCCCATAAAACTAGAACAAATGGGCTATAATGGAGGGGGAAATAGCTGGAGATGTAATGAGCCTCATGGGAATTTACTCCACATGTTATGGAGCTGCCCCAAAATTGTCAGTTTATGGGAAGAAGTGCATGAGATATGGGAACAGGTTACTGGTAAAATGACTGCAATCTCCTCCATGGTTTTTATCTTTGGGCTTTCTTTTCAGTTTAAATCTCTTAACAGATCACAATCCTACTGGGTCCTTTCAGCAGCTTTGTCACTTAACAGACTACTTCTTTCTATGTGGAAGGAGGCTAAGCCTCCAACAATAGCGGACTGGTACGATGACATGACAATTAGCTAATAATGAAAGAACCTCTTATCTAATCCTAAACCTACTTGAGCGGTATAAAAAGATGTGGGATCCCTTCCTACAGGATGGAATCAACTAATTAGCTTAATGATTGCCCTAACTCCCAGACCTCTTCTAGCCATTATGATTCAGAAGTTTTGCAAAGGTATTAGTAGTTAGCAATTATCTACCTAGGATTGGAGGGGAGGGGGTGGCATAATTGGAGGAGGGGTGGCCATGTGGTAAATAAGGAGGGTGGCATGGCACCCAGAAAGGGAGGAACACAGAGCCAGCTGGGTGGAGGGCCTGTAGAAAGGATGAGGACATGGAAGGGGGGGAATGGAGGAAAAGGAGTGATCAGAGTGCTCCTGCTGGGGGATTCTATGATCAGGGGTATCAAATGGGATAGGGAGGAAGAAGCCTGGCCAGTTAAAACAAGATGCTTCCCTGGACTAACGGTGCACAGGGCTAAGCACGAGGTATATCAGCTGGCAAAGGATTGTGGGGTTCCCCAGACATACTGGTCCACCTGGGTACAAATGACATTGAGGGAAATAGCGAGCTAGAGATACAGGCAAGATTCAGGGAGCTTGCCAGGGTCTGTCATGACATAGGATGCACAGTTTCCTTCTCAGAAATCCAGCAGTGCTAAGGGCTAGTGGGGAACACAAAAGGAAGGTTAGGAGATAAACCAGTGGCTCAGGGAGTGGTGTGAGGCCAGAGGGTATGGGTTGATGGGGGATTGGGGGAGACCTGGGAGGATAAGGAGCTGTATGCTGAGATAGACTACATCGCAATTTGGAGGAGGGAATCCCTAGTTGAAAATAGAGGGGTTCATTGGTGAAAAGTGGGGTTTAAACTTGTGAAGGGGGTGGGATGGGAGAAAAAGGCTGTCAAGGGGTGCCGATAAAGGAGGACTCTGTCTCCACCCCCCTGGGGACCAGAAGGATTGCAGGAAAAGGCCAACTGGCAAAGTGCAGACCAGGGAAAACAGAATCCCCATGGGAACACGAGCAGGGAAATGGAACTATAGGGAAAGGGTGGAAGGTAGTCCTGCTAAATGCCAGGAGCTTGGGCAAAAATGCCTGAGCTCCAGGCGAGCTAACTGAGGGAGCAGTGGATGTGGCAGCGGTCACTGAGACTTGGGCCACTGCAAGACATGACTGGGACCTGAACCTGGAGGATACACTATGTTCAGGAAGGACAGGGGGAGGGAAGGGAGGGGGTAGCAATGATAGTCAAAACTGCATTGGCACAGGGGAGTAGAGGAGGTGGAGGGAACCGTGGGAGGCGATTTGGGTCACCTTGATAACAAGGGGGCAAGAGAGTAAAAATAGGAGTGGTGTATAGACCCCTGCCCTGGCGGAGGAGCTGGAGGACAGTCTGGTGGCAGATGTTAGGAGACACTGCAGACTGGGCAGAGGAACGGTGGTGGTGTTGGGGGACTTAAACATGCCAGGAACAGACTGGGAGACTATGACATCCTCTGTGACCAGGGAACAGAGGTTGTTGGATGTCTTTCAAGACGCGTTCCTAACTCAGCAGGTGAGGGAACCGACCAGGGAGGCACGGGCACTAGATGTGGTCCTGGCAGACAGTGACCAGATTGGGGGCCTGGAGGTAAGGGACCCATTGGCGGGGAGTGACCACGCCACGGTCTGGTTCTGCCTGGACCTAGGAGGGGTAGAAGGTTGCACAAAGACGGAAGTAACTGACTTCAGGGGGGCGGATTTTAAGGAAATGGGAAGGATCCTTAAGGAGCATTTGGATGGGATTGGGTCAGACATGGATGCTGATAGTAGGTGGGAAATCATCAGGAGAGGGTGCAGGATGCTACCAGCACCTGTGCAAGAGTAAGACGAAATGCGGTAGGACTCAAAAACCCTGTTGGTGGACCAGGGAGGTCCAGGAGGTGGTGCGGGGAAAGAAAGCAGCCTATAAGCAATTCAAGTGCTCAAGGAGTGAAAGGGATCGAGGGGAGTACGAGCTGATGGCTAGAAGGGCCACTAGAGTGGTGAGGGCGGCTAAGGCAAGTAAGGAGCAGAACTTGGCCAGGGAAATTAGGAGAGGGAACAAGGGGTTCTTTAGATACATTGGGGAAAAACGAAGGGTGAAGGGACATATTAGCAGGATTAAATCAGGGGAGAGATGGGCACAAGACCCGGGGGAGCAGGCTGAGGTACTAAATGAGTACTTCACCTCAGTTTTCACCAGGGAAAATGGGGGTGCTGCATCATACATGGGAGGAGACAGAGATACTGAGGAGGGGGGACCCTACCGATCGGCAGGTCTGGGGAGAGGGGAGGCATCACTGGCAGGTGGGGAGGGCTAAGCAGGGAGAAGGGTACCGGAGTGGAAATCACAGCAGAGAGAGAGGAAGCCCTCAGCTCCCTTAAGGCGGAGAAAGCACCGGGGCGGATAAATTACATCCCAGAGTGCTGAAGGAACTTGCAGATGTCCTGGCAAAACCCCTGGCAGAGCTTTTCACCATTTCTCTGAGGACAGGGTGGGTGCCCCAAGACTGGAAGGTGGCGCATATAGTGCCTATCCACAAGGGGATCAAGGGAGGTGGCAGGGAACTACAGGCCTGTCAGCCTGACATCGGTGGTGGGCAAGGTGATGGAGGGCATTGTCAAGGAGAGGCTAGGGGACCTGGATAAGTCAGGTGCCTGGACGATAGACAGCATGGATTCATCCCGGGAATCGTGTCAGACAAACCTGGTGGAGTTCTATGACTGGGTGACAAGTGCCTTGGACCTGGGTAGACCAGTGGATGTCCTCTTTCTAGACTTCAGCAAGACATTTGACTCTGTTCCTCACGTGGGCCTGTTGGATAAGCTGGAAGAAATGGGGGTGGGGAACCAGATGATCAGATGGATAGGCAATTGGCTCCAGGACCGGACCCAGAGGGTCGTAGTTGGTGGGATAGTCTTATCCCCAAGGAGGGTCATTAGTGGGGTCCCACAGGGATCAGTCCTTGGGCCCCTTCTGTTCAACGCCTACGTATCTGACATAAGGACAGGAATCAGGAGTGAGATGAGTCTCTTTGCAGATGACTCAAACTGGGGGCGGTGGTGGATGGGGAGGGTGGCCCTACAGGGGGACCTGGAGGCTCTGGAAAGATGGTCTAGAAAGTGGAAGCTGAGGTTCAATGCAGGGAAATGCAAGGTACTCCACCTGGGGGCCAGAAACCCAGGCCAAGTGTACACCCTGGGGGGAAATGCTACAAGTCTCGATGGCTGAGAGGGACCTGGGGGTGGTGGTGGATGTCAAGATGAACAACTCTGAGACTTGTAGGAGGGCAGCCAAGGCCAACAGGATGCTGGGATGCATCGCTAGGGGATCACCTCCAGAAGGAGGAAGTGATACTCCTCTGTATAACTGCTTGGTGAGGCCGCACCTTGATACTGCGTGCAGTTTGGAGGCCACACTTAAAGCAGGACATTAACCTCCTGGAGAGGGTCCAGAGGAGGGCAACCAAAATGATTTGGGGCTTGGGGGACAGGACCTATGAGGAGAGGCTCGAAGAGCTAAATATGTACGCATTGGAAGAGAGAAAGGACCGGGGGGACATGATAGAGGTCTTTAGGTACATGAAGAGGGTAAATAGGGGAGGAACAGTCGGGGTGCTTCGAAGCAAGGAGGAAGGGGCCACTAGAGGGCATGGGTGGAAGGAGGGGGAAGATTCAGGGAGAAAGGAGGAGGTGCTACTTCACTGAGAGGTGGTGGAGCCATGGAATGCACTGCCTAGGGGCTGGTGGAGGCAGAGACAGTGGAGGGGTTCAAGAGGGTGGGACAGGTACAAGGGAAGGGTTCTGGAAGCAAAATCCAATGCAGCAAGAATATCAGGAACTGGGAAGGGAGAAGCCAGAGAAGGCGAGGGGGACAGCAAGGTCAGCACCCAGGTTGGGGGCTGACCAAACGAGCAGACACGAAAGACCGTTAGGCCTATTCTGCTGGCATTTTAGTATGTTAGTATGTTAGTACTTATTCATTTATCTTTGCTATGTATGTTAAAATGTTTTCTGTTTTTTTAAGTTCATTTATAGATATCTGCCCAACCTCTTATGTTGTTTGTGAGCAAATGCTCCTTGCTTGTATTAAACTTCTATTTTTTGTTGGAAAATAAAAATAAAGAAATGATAAAAAAAATAGCCTAACTGGCTTGGCAGACCAGTCTCTGCTGCTAACCCTGCCTCTGGCTCTATACAAGGCCTGTGTGTGTTTGTGTGAGTGTATACAGTGGGATTCTGTAGAATTTGAATTCATGCATTCCATGTTAACATTCCATGCTTGGCGGGGATTCTATTACAGGAATACTGCAGAAATACTGAATTCTTATCCATGATAAACAAACAAACCTTTTACTGCATGTGTAGATAGACAAATGACTGACAGGTAGAGACCATCTGCAGATGGACTGTTTACATTTTCTAAGCAATGTTTTATTGCAATTTTTGTGTTTTTTTTATTTTGTAGAGATTTTTTTTTAATTTACCCAACCCATTTTCTAATCGCAATAAAACCCTTCAGGGTGTGGGTTACTGGTGGATACCTGCACTTCTAGGGGCTGTACCTGGGTGTGTGGGTATCCGCCAATACTCTACACCATGACAGGCCTTATTGCTTACTGGGCATGTCCTAAGTATGGCTGAATTATCATGGGTGTGTCTTAAATATAGGATAGCGTATGGTAGCCCATACACAACAACATTATTCTTCCATTGAATGGATATAATGACATCATGGACCTCAAGAGCGAAGCTCAATAGGTCCCTTTGACATCATGGTAACCACAAGGTGTAAGAAGAGTGTGGTTGTGTAAGGGAGCTACCATACGCTATTCTATATAGTGTATGGTGTAAAACAGCCCAGAATCACTTACTTTTTTTGTTTTCGGCATTCAGTCTCTCCACTCCGTCACCTCCGCTTCACCAACAACTGCTCACCAGCCAGCTCACGCATGTAGCTCTTCACTCGCCATTGACCAATGAAAAGTGCTGATGGGGGCACTTGTATTGTGACGTAGCTACTAACGCAGAACAAAAAGTCATTCTGCATTAGTAGCTACTGTATGTCACTACTGCAGCAGAATGACTTTTTGCAATGTATTGATCTCAGTACACAATAGCATTCCACCATGCACTATATGTGGATAAACTATCCTGGGCATGTCTTAAATGTGGATAATCAACTAAGGGAGAGGTCGTAGTAGTTTGTGGGGGTATTAAATGGCAGTTTTCCTCTGTTCTGATTGGTTTACAATAAATACCTTGCATGTAATATTATTTATAAAATTGGCAAAAAAATATCCAGTGATCTGGTTTGTCAATAGCTGTCCAGACCTGTGCAGTAATTGATCAATAACCACACAGGTCTGGGAAGTGCCCTGCAAGTCTTGGAACTATACTGCTTCAGAATTCTCAGTAACTGTGACAGTTGAGGAAAAACAAAAAGGGGCTCAACTAACAACATGAGTGACCTATCTGCCAGCCAGTCTGACTTTTGATAGGGCAAACCTAGCTATTTGGTGTGAGAACCGATTTACCAGTGATGCCGATTTCTTTATTCCTAAAAGGACACTGTCAGCATTTCTGTAGTTTTCCTAAGTGCACTATATAACTGGTCCTTATGGCAGCAGTGATATTATAAAATGCCTACCCACCACCTGATTTGTAGAAAACTATGCTTTATTAATTTTTTTGGCAAAAGTAAAAATGAGATCGGCCACCCCTGAAGCTGTTGGATGATGCTCCTGCACACCCCCAAAAGGTAACGCCGCACCATGCTGTGGGTAAACTCGTTCATGTATGAGTTTGTAAAAATGTGTGGTTTGTGAATAAAACAATGTGCATCATACAGCTCGCTTTCCAGACTTTGAAAAAGTGCCTCTCTTCCTAAAGTGAGAGCTATAACCAGCTAAATTCACAGTTTGAAAAACAAAGCCGTGACGCTGGGCCATGCGCATTACTGTCAATGCTAATGCACCTGCCCTGAGTCACGGCTTCATTTTTCAAACTGTGAATTTAGCTGGTTATAGCTCTCACTTTAGGAAGACAGGCACTTTTTCGAAGTCTGGAGCTATTACCCCGTGCCTCCAATCCACAGAGGTGGGTGAGTGTGAAGTAGTTATCCAATAACTGCACTCCCTGTCATGTTTTATTGCTTACATAAACATCTTACATGCTAATAATTCAAAACTATGCAGGGATTAAAGATATTCGTTAGACTTGAAAAGGGTGTATTTGTTCCTCAGTGGAATGACCATTAGTATATTCCACCTGCAAATGTTATATTCAGAAAAATGTTAAAATTTTTTTCATTTTATAAACCAAACTATGTTGCAAAATATTGATATTAGAAAGTAATTTAAAAAGTATGCATCAGTGATGAACCTGACTCCAAGCTTTCATTAAAAAAAGTTTTTAGCCTTAATAGTTCAAAAGGTAGACATTTTTCAAACAAATTAAAGGAAAATGTTCACCTGTAATCAGGCCTCACCTCAGTGTGAGGCGGGGCACAATTAGCATTTTCACAAACTGTTTTAATTTTTTTACTTACAGTGTGTTTAGTAATTATGATTTTATCTGGTTGATCCTGCCATCCCTCCCATCAGCATATGGAAACAAAGTGCCTCTAACGGCACACCCACAACTTCCCACAGCCATTCAGAGAATGATGAATGAGCCACTAAGCAGTCATGGGAGCCCGCATATAGATCCTGTATATTCGGGGCTATTAATAGTTCCAGTTTGCAATTTACGTGTCTTGGTGCTATTCTGAGCTATGTAAACTACAAAGCAGAACTATCGATAGTGAAATACTTCACTAAAATATTAAAATACTTGCCTGTTTAGACATTTCAAAAGCAAAGAGTGGAGGAGTTGACAGAGGTGGAGGTAATGTGGGGGAGGATAAAAGAAGCTACTGTAGAGGCCACTGACATCTGTGCCCAGAGAGCAAGTAAAAATCAAAGGAGGAGGAAACATCTGTGGTACACTAGGAAGGCAGTAAGAAAAAGGTAAAGGCAAAAAGAAAGACCTTCAGGAAATCCAAGGAAATGCAAGTGGAAGTGGACTGGGGAAAATACCAGGTGAGCCAGAGAGAAGCCGGGGTAGAGGTAAGGAGGGCAAAGGCACAGACAGAGGAGCACATAGCTAGAGGGAAGCACCAAGATATCTTGTCAGCGAGAAAGCCGACCTCCCCCACAGCGATGGCACAATACCAACGCAGGTATTGTGCCGCCTCTTCCATCGCTGTTTTCTGTGGGGGCCTGCGCTCCCCACACCCCCCATGCAGGGGGCTCTGCCCCCGCACCCTCCAGAGTCTAGGATTCCAACTCCAGGTTGGAGTTGGTCCGGGGAGGGGGCGGAACACTAGGGGAAGGCAAAACACAGAAAAAGGACCATTACCGCGAATGCTGCCATAAGAAAAAAATACTCACCTTAGTAATGTTGTTTCTTCTAATGGAGTCTTGCTATATTATGACATATGCAGTGAGTCCCAACCTTCGAACTGCTCTGGAGGTGAAAGAGTTAACTTTGCATGCTAGGCATGGAACTTTGAGCGCGAGCTCGGTTTAAACTCTGTCTGTTGTTAATCAAACTCAAACTGTCAGATCTTTACGAGCAAAACTCACTAAGGTTCTGTGTGGAAGCTGTAAACCTACACTAGCCAACTGGCTACTAAATATAAGAACACATTTTTCTTGGTCCCAAAACAAAGGCTCAAGTCAGGGGATCCAAAAAATTAAAAACATAACACCCAAACACCCCAAAAAGGAGGGGTGAAAAAATAAGGTGGGCATCTACTAAGTGCCAACACTGCACTGCCCACCTACATCCCAAAAGTAGAGGTTCTGAGAGGGCAGGCTGGGGGGAGGTCATAATATAGCAAGACTCCATTAGAAGAAACAACATTACTAAGGTGAGAAATTTTTTCTTCAAACAACATGAAGTCTTGCTATATTATGACATATGCAGACTACACAGCAGTACCTCCATGGAGGAGGGACAGAACCTACTGAAATAGGCTCTGAAGCACAGTTGTGTGCTGAAACCGAAAGCATCACTCCTAGCCTGGATGTCCAGGGAGTAATGCTTGGTAAAGTGTGAACTGTTTTCAGGTAGCTGCTTGACATATCTCTAGGATAGGGATGTTCCTGCAGCAGCCAGAGACGCAGCTGTACCTCTGGTAGAATGAGCCCTCAGGCCTGAGGGAGGAACCTTACCCAGTTTTTCATAGCAAAATTGGATACAAGAGACAATCCACCTGGCAATGGATCTTTTAGTGGCAGGTTTCCCTTTACCAACCTTACCATAAGTGAGGAACAGTTGGAAGGAGTCAAACCTGTGACCCTTGGTAAGTTCTATGTAGAAACTAAGGGCTCTTTTGACATCTAAACTGTGCAGTCTCCTCTCGCCAGAGGAGGAATGGTCAGTGAAGTACACAGGGAGAGACATAGATTGATTAAGGCGGAAGTCTGAAACCACCTTAGGCAAGAACTTTCTGTTAGTCCTGTGGACCACCTTATCTCTATGAAAGGAGATAAAATCAGGTTCCACTGACAATGCTTGAATTCACTTATGCGCCTGGCAGAAGTGATGGCTACCAAAACACAGTTTTCCAAGTCAAGTACTTAAGCTCTGCTGAAGACAAGGGCTCAAAGGGGTTGCATAAGCTGAGCAATGCAAATATTAAGATCCCAGGCAGGGCAGGGTCCCTGAATGAAGGGTTGGTGACGAAACCCTTGAAAAACTTGGAGAATACAGGATGAGCCAAAGAGAAGAGAGTTTACCTGTTGATAAGAAAGCAGACACAGCTGCCAGGTGCACCTTTAGGGTAGCTGGCCTCAGCCCCAAAGTATTCAAATGCATCATATAATCCAGGACTGTGGGTAAGTCAGCAGATTCTCATGGAAATATGCTTGCAGAGCACCAAATGGAAAACCTCTTCCATTTGGAATTATAAGTAGCTCTGATGGATGGCTTCCTAGAAGCCTTCAATATATCCAATACACCTTGGGAGAGGTGTAGGTCAGCAAACTCTAACTCTTCAAGAGCCAGGCCTTGAGATTGAGAGATCTGAGATTCGGGTACCAAACCCTCCCCTGAGCACAAGTTAACAGGTTGTGATTCCAGGGAAGACACAGGGGAAGATGGACTGTTAAGAACATAAGGAGTGGGTACCAGGGCCGTCTGGCCCAATCTGGAGCAATCAGGATCATCTTGCAGGGTTGAGATCTGATTTTGACGAGCACCTTGAACAGAAGAGGGAAGGGTGAAGCAAAGAGAAGCTTCCCTTCCCAACTGAGAAGGAAGGCATCCAGAGGGACTGAGCCCAACACTGGGGGCCTGCAGCTAAAAAGGGGAAGTTGGTGATTGTCTGGGGCTGCAAAAATATCTATCTGCGGGGTGCCCCATCTAGCAAATACTACCTCCAATACTAGGGGATCCAGTGACCATTCGTGATGGCCCTGGGAAATCCTGCTGAGAGCATCTGCCAGGACATTGTCCTTGCCTAGGAGGTGAACTGCCATAAGGGAGGTGTTCAGGGAGTATGCCAGAGACTACAACTTCATTGCTTCGGTGCACAAGGCCATAGACCGAGTGCCTCCTTGCTTGTTGATGTACCACATTGTAGTGGTGTTGTCTGTTCTGATCTGTACAACCTTGTTCTGAACAGAGGTGGAAAAAGCTTGAAGTGCTAGAAAAACTGCTCTGAGTTCCAACAGATTGATGTGGGCAGAGATTCCTGAGGGACCTAATCCCTGGGTAGTGAGATCGCCCATGTGAGCTCCCACCCCAAGAGGGATGCATCTGTAGTAAAGATTAAGGAGTGAGACTGAGGGGTGAAGGGGACCTCCTGTCTCAGATTGCTCTAGTCCTGCCACCACTGAAGGGCTTGGATCAGGTTCGAGTCACTGGGATCAATTTGGTCAGAGGGTCTCCTTTGAGACCAAAAGGCTCTCAAATGGAACTGGATGCCCTCATCTGAAATCTTGCTCCCTGCACAACTGCTATAGAAGCAGCCATGTGCCCCAGGAGCTGCAGAAAATTCCTTGCTGGTCGAGAGACCTGCAGGTTGAAAGAGGAGGCAGAGACCAAGGTCCTTGTCTCTAGAGGAAGGAAGGCTCTGGCTCTTTCGTGTTCAGTTCTGCACCTATGAAGGTGAGAAGCTGGACAGGCTCTAGAACTGACTTTGGAAGATTGAGAAGGAAACCCAGAGATGTGAGCAGTTGCTGAGTTACCTGAAGGTGTAGTTTGACCTGGTCTGGAGACTGGCCTACTATAAGCCAGTCGTCCAGGTAAGGAAAGATGGCAATCTTTTGCCTTCTTAAGTGGGCCACTGCTACTGGCAGGCATTTTGTGAATACCCTCGGGGCAGAGGTGAGGCCGAAGGGCATTGCTCTGAACTGGTAATGGCCTGAAGGCAGTTCGAATCTGAGGTACTTTATGGGAGCTTCTGATAGGAACATGGAAGTAGGTGCATCCTTGAGGTCCAGGGACGCTAGCCAGTCCCCTGGCCTTAGAGAGGGTAAAATAATTCCCAGAGTCACCATTTTGAATTTTGGTTTTAAAAGGTGCTTGTTTAGGTATCTGAGATCCAGGATGGGCTGCCATTCTCCTGTCTTTTTTGGGTAAGGAAGTACCTGGAGTACAACCCTTTGCCCTGGTGTAGAGGTGGAACCCTTTCCACAGCTCTGAGAGCCAGGATGGTAGAAACTTCCGTTTCTAGGGCAAGTGCCTCTGATGGATTTGCAGGTGGAAAGGACCTGGCTCTCATCTTTGGAAATTTTTTGAAGCTGAGAACCAGTCCCTGGCTTACTACTTCCAGGACCCACTTGTCTGATGTTAAAGACTTCCAGTCCTGGACAAAGTAAGCCAGCCTGCCTCCTACAGGTAGTGGAGAATCGGCCCTCGCCACCGCCATCAGGGTGCCTGCTTGGCAGGGGCTTTGGGCTGAGGGGTAGAAGCAGGCTTGCTTGTACCCCGTCTGCCTCTCCCTCTAAAGAACCCCCTCTGGGCATAAGCAGAAGAGGAGGCCTGGACTTGTTAAAAAGGCCTATGAAAAGGCCTGCCCCTGCCCCTGGGATGCTGCCTTTCCTTGGCCTGTGCACTCCTATAGGTGGTCCTATATTCGTCCATTTTCTTCATGTAATTCTCTGTCTGCTCCCCAAACAGAGAATTGCCCACAACAGGAAAATCCATGGCCTTAGACTGGGTATCCTGTGACAGGGTAGTACATCTGAGCCAAGCTATTCTGCGAAGTGCCACAGATGTAGCCATGACCCTTGATGACACATCATTAGAGTCTACTGCAGCATGAAATTGCACCTTGGATGCCTCAATACCATCCGCAGCCACCTGTTCCAGCTCCCTGGCAAGCTGGTCAGGGACCTGTTTTGCCAGGGCCAGCACAGTATCCCATCTGGATTTCTGGTACCTAGTAGCATAAGCCATATAATTTGCCTGTCTGAGTCCCAAAGATGCTGCCATGTACTGTTTCTTTGCCATGGCATCAATCCTCCTGGAGTCCCTTTCAGGGGGGTGCGATGCTAGAGGAATATTTGCCTTGTCACAGGCTGCAGCCTGCACTACTCCCACATGGCTGCATTGCTGTGTGAGGAACTCCGTGATCAGAGCTGATAATGTATACCTCTTGTCCTTCCTTTTATCAACAGGAGGTATAGTGTGAGGAGTTTTTAGAATTTTTACTGTCTGTTTCCTAAAAGATTTATGCAAAGTAATAGACAGTCTCCTAGACTCTGGAATATCCATCATTTCTACATAATCAGGCTCCTCTTGGTCATCAACAGCTTCCTCAACAGGGAGCTGGAGAGTTTCAGCAACTTTCTTATAGAACATAAAATGAGAAGGGGACTCAGATAGCCTGGGGGGAGAAACGCCTGACGGTCTGTCTGGAGAGATGTCCGGTTCAGTGGGCACATCCAGACCTTCAAAACCACATTCACTCTCCTCATACTCCTCTTCCCCCTCCACCGGTTCATAAAAATCCTCAAAATCATAATCTTGAACCGGTGGAACCGGCCGAACCGAGCGCTTCCCTGATGGTGTCGGTTCGGTCGGAACCGGGGAAAGTGACTGGACAATTTGAATTGCTTTAGCCATTTCCTCAGCAGTTGGAGAAAGAACTTTGGCCCACACTAGCTGACTTTCTAGTCCTTTAGTTGGAACCGCCCTCAGAGCTGGCTTTCGCTTGCCCAAGGAAGTATCACCCTGGTCAGAGGGCATCTCTGGTTCGGTTGGAACCGAACCGGCTGGCCATCCGGTCAGCGGACTTTTGGCCTCCCTTTCCTGAGCCTACCAACTTCTCTTTCTATGGTGGCAGCAGGAAAATTCTTACAAATCTGGCAGCCTGCATTGAGGTGGTCAAACCCCAGACAACACAGGGTGTGGGTCAGCCTTAGCAAAGGCTTCCCACAACACTACAGTGCTGAAACCCAGTGGGCCCGGTTTTCTTTTGCTTCAGACATAGTGCCAGCCTAACCAAACTTGCCCGCTTATGGCAATCCGCCAAGCAAGACTCTCTTTATCGGTTCCCAACCGTGTCACGGGTCATGGAAAAAACCTTAATTAAATCCGTCTTTTTTAGAACCGATAAGAACCGGGAACCGCACTTTAAATAAGGACTAGAAAGTTTGAGAATAACCTGATTGGTTCAAACTGAACCGTAAAAACGTTTACAAGTTCCACACAGAATAAAATAAATGTAAGCCTATCTATTACTTACAATACCACAGACAGAGCTTGAACCGACCGGTTGAGGTTTAATTTCAGTCAAAAAAACGAAAAATAATACTTTTTAACCAACAACGAACCGAGCAGAAGGAGAAATCTCCGGAGCGACTGTTCAGTGAGGCGGAGTAAAGAATCTGACAGTTTGAGTTTGATTAACAACAGGCAGAGTTTTCAACTGAGCTCGTGCTCAAAGTTCCATGCCTAGCATGGAAAGTTAACTCTTTCACCTCCGGAGCAGTTCGAAGGTTGGGACTCACTGCATATGTCATAATATAGCAAGACTTCATGTTGTTTGAATGGTCTTTTTCTGTGTTTCGCCATCGGGGTGTCGACCACAAGGGGTGATACGAGCTAGAGGGGTAAAAAAAGGGGATGAGACTTTTTTTCAGTACGTAAGTGAAAAGAGGAAGACTAAGCAGGGAATACTCCAGTTAAAAACAAACGAGAGGGAGTTGCTACAAGGGGACAGAGAGAAAGCGGACCTGCTAAACAACTATTTTTGCTCAATGTTCACTAGGGAGGAAGAAGATGAAGGCAGCAGAGCAGGAAAAGAAATGGCAGGGGAGGGGGAAGTGGATATGAGGCCATTCCTTGTGGATGAAATTTTGGGAGAACTAGGCTGCATGAAGGTGGACAAGGCGATGGGGCCGGATGGGGTGCACCCATAGGTGTTAAGCGAACCAAAGGAGATATTGGCAGTGCCATTGACTGCACTCTTCAATAAGTCTCTGGAGACTGGGGTGGTGCCGGAAGACTGGAGGCAGGCAAATGTGGTCCTGCTGCATAAGGGGGTGGGAGGGAAGGAGGAAGTGGGAAATTAGAGGCCCGTGAGCTTGACATCGGTGGCAGGCAAGCTCATGGAGAAACTAATAAAAGGCAGGATCACCAGTTACCTAGAGGAAAGCAGCTTGATGGATCCAAGGCAACATGGTTTTACAAGGGGCAGATCCTGTCAAACAAATTTGATAGAGTTTTTTGACGTTGTCACCAAGGAACTGGATCAGGGAAGGGCAATAGATGTGGTTTATTTGGATTTCAAAAAGGCTTTTGACTCTGTGCCCCATATGAGACTGCTGTATAAAATGTCAGGCCTGGGGCAGGGGCAGAGGGTGATTAAATGGGTGGGAAGCTGGCTGGGGGACAGGAGGTCATAATAAATGGGGTGGCATCCGAAGAGGGTAAGGTCACAAGCGGGGTCCCTCAGGGATCAGTGTTGGGGCCCCTACTACTCAATATATTTGTAGGGGACATTGTGGTGGGCCTTGAAGGGAGTGTGAGTCTGTTTGTGTATGACATTAAAATCTGCAATAGGGTAGACACTCAGGAAGGGGTAGAAAGAATGCAGAGAGATTTGGGGAGGCTTGAGGCATGGCCAAAGAGGTGACAGCTTTCATTCAACACAGAAAAGTGTAAAATCATGCATCTTGGCTACAGGAAACAGAGGACAGAGATCTGGAGGTAACAGAACAAGAAAGGGACCTCGGCATCACTATATCGGGGGACCTGAAGGTGGAAAGACAGTGCAGAAGAGCAGTGGCTAGGGTTAGTGGAATGCTGGGATGCATTGGAAGGGGGATCACCAGTAGAAATAGGGAGGCCATAGTACCCTTGTACACCCATCTGGTTAGACCTCATTTGGGATACGAATTCCAGTTCTGGAGGCCATAAATCAAAAAGGATGTGGGGAGGCTGGAGCGAGTTCAGAGGAAAGCAATGAAGATGGTAAAAGGGTTGAGCCACCTATCTTATGAAGAAAGGTTGAGAAATCTGAACATGTACTCCCTGGAACAGAGGAGGGAGGGGAAACATGATCGAGACCTTCAAGTACCTTAAGGACATAATCAGGGTGCCAGTGGAAAGTATCTTCCAGATGAAAGATAATCAGAGAACAAGAAGGTATGGCCTGCAGGTGGAGTGGGACAGTTCAGGAGTAACATTAGGAAGTACTATTTCACAGAGAGGGTGGTGGATAAGTGGAACAGACTCCCGGAGATGGTCATTGGAGAAGAAACAGTGGAGGGATTCAAAAGGGCATGGGACAACCACAAGGGAGTGTTGAGGGTGGGGGGGGTGCATGTCCAAGCAGATAGCTGGACAAATGGGCAGACTTGGTGGGCCTTGTCGGTCCTTTTCTGCCATCACACGTCTATGAATCTATGAATCTAAGATATGCCAGTCAGGAAAACAAACTACTGCCGGTCTATACCTGGTCTCAGTATAGCACCAAGACATGTGAATTGCAAACCAGAGCTATTAATAGTAAAACAGATTACTAAAATATTAAAACACTGTTCTGTTTAGACATTTCAAAAACAAGATATGCCAGCCTGGAAAACAACCTAATTATCAAAAATTATGATGTTTTAGTGAGAGACACACTTATTAATATGTTGCTCATATGTGTTTGTTTGTTCGTTTGTTTGTTTAACAGGCAGGTACACTAATCCAATGAACCTTTTTCAGGCATGACCTGGGCCACAAAGATGGCACATTGCAATAGTACACAGGTTACAGGTACAAAAGACATGAAACAACAGGTAAGTACAATACAGAGATGACACATTAAGCAATGCCATACAAGTGGAAATGTTTGTGCAAACTTGGCATAAAATAAACACAGTGACGGCAAGTAATGTGCACAAAGTTATGGTGGCAGCACAGTACTCAACAAAATACAATGTAGTTACAGCAGTTTAAGCAAATTCAGGAATGGTATGCCAGGGGGGCGCCAATTTTCGGGGGGGGGGGGGGGCATATACAGCTTTGCCAAACTATAGCACATCAATTGTGACTCTTGGCATTTGCATTTTGAATGGCATGCAGTGTTTCTCCTTTCTGCATGTGCTGTGAAACAATACACCACAACATAACCCAGATAGACCATCTTAGGGTAGCTGGTTCATTCCACTGGGGTGTCAGATGAGGTATACTGATGAGTCCTGGTAGGACAAAACACGTGTCTATGTCTTCTGTTGGCACCCTTTGCAAACTGTGTGAGAGGCCTTTCGGCACCATGCAATTCTGTTTAAAGTTGAACCAGCATAATATTCTGTGGTGATTTGCATATGTAGCCCATGATGCTTTGCATTGTGGGGGCATGTGTGATTTTGTATTTCTTTGAAACTTGGCTTCCTAGCCAAATGCCCTTTGGGGTAACCATTGCCTCAGTGCTTGCACACAGAGGTTCTTTGTCTTTTAAACTGTTTTTTGTTTTAATTGGGTTCACCACAACATAACCCAGATCGACCATCTTAGGGTAGCTGGTTCATTCCACTGGGGTGTCAAACAGATGAGGCATATTGATGAGTCCTGGTAGGATGAAACACGTGTCTATGTCTTCTGTTGTCACCCTTTGCAAACTGTGTAAGAGGCCTTTCGGCACCATGCATTTCTGCTTAAAGTTGAACCAGCATAATATTCTGTGGTGATTTGCATATGCAGCCCATGATGCTTTGCATTGTGGGGGCATGTGTGATTTTGGATTTAATATTATAGTTGTGCTGAGAAGGCAGCTCTTTTGTTTTTTAGATTTTTTTTTGTTTCTCTCAGTATCTCTCTCTCCTCTCTGTTCTTTTTCTCCAGTCCCACATGCTAAAGAGGTTGAGTTTTAAGAAAGATTAGAATCCAAGATCTATTTGAGAAATCTAGAACAAAACCAAAACCAAGAACTTCTGTGGGGTTTCCTTCTTTTATTCTGTTCAGAATGGGTATCGTTGTGGCGTGGAATGTGGAGTAACAGGCAGAGCGCAGTCTGGTGCAGCGTGCGCAGTACGGTCAGAAGTAGTAATTCTGGGCAGAGTGCAGGAGTGGTCTTAACAGACTTACTTTTTACCTTTTGAATTGGGTGGTTTTGCTACCAAACATCTGTATGACAATAGGCTTTTTGCATTCCAACCAAAAACAATGAAAAATAGGTAGCTAATGAAGCACAGCTTAAAACAGGAGAACCTCTGTGGGAAACCGAATGACTGATTAAGGACTTTAAAACCTGGATGATCCTGGCAAGGACCAGAGAGGTGGCAGCCCTGCTCCTACACTTCCACCCACAACATTATGGCAATCATTACATTAGCAACCCCTGATCATTCTCTTTCATCTATACTACTAGAATTCTTTTTTTCTAATCAGTAGTTTTTTCCCGTCCCATCTTCCTGATAGCACCCCCCCCCAGCTCCGTCATAGACCTTCTCACAGATTAACCACCCTGGTTATCCACCACTTGCTCAGAGCCGTGATGGGTGATGGCATGCCATGTAGGTCATGAGAGAGCCTGTAGGAGTCCTGGTTGTGGGCAGCCAGGCATCTTTTTCCTCCATTTTCTTTGTTTGAGCTATAGCGTTGGGATGTGTGCGCCAAGCATGTCATGCTACAGCCCTGCCCCTCATGCACTCCCACTGTGCTGTTGCCCAGCCTCAGACAGGTGGCAGTCTGTGCTGCAGGACCTGATGCCCCCCCTGCAAAGAAGGAGAGCTGCTGTTGTGCACTCAATCCTCCCTCAGCTGGCCAGCCCCCTGAGTGACCCTAGTCTGTTCCTGAACCCAGGCATAGGGAATGGAAGTGTACCCACTCCTCCACTAATCCAGCCAGTACTAGTATTTCTATCCAGGAGCACTACCATAGTCACTAGTATTTCCCCTAGCATGCCTCTCAGCTTCTCAGAGAGCATGGTGTGCTAGCAAGAGGGTGGCCTTTTTCCCACTGGCTAGCCTTGATGGACCCAGACATACCTCCATGTGGTCACACATCAGGGTTTCTGTGGGTATGAAGACCCTTGATAAGGAGCTTTCTTGACCCTTTAAGTAGGGAGTGAGGGTGGATTGGGGGGGCTCTTTCTAAGAAGAATATTGGGTGGGAAGAGGTCCTCCAGGAAGGGGGCCAGACATGAAATTTCTTCCAATATTTTAGTTAATTAGAGGATTCATGGAGGAGGGGAAATGGAAGGTGACTCCATGAATGAGAGGGAGTCATGGCATGGGACTAGATCTGGCCATTCTGAGTTGCACACACTATGCTTGTACATGAATTCTGAATACCCAACTACGTCCCACTGGATCAGTGACATCTCTAGCAGGACAGCATCCTCCATTCTGAGTTACAAAAGGAGACCCACCAAAGGGGTGCGGCTGCAGGACTGCACATCCCGTAGTGACAGTGTGCAAAGCCTGGAGTTTTGTCATGTGGTGTCGGCAGGGCTCGAGATAAGATTTTTTGGGATGAGTACTTGTACTCCTCATTTTGAAAGTGAGGTGAGTAAAACGAAATCCAGATGTATACAAATGTCTTGCTAGAGTGGACTGAGGAGTACATTTATTAAAAAAAAATTTTTTTTTTCTAGATAAGAATTTCAGGCGCCAACAATGCTCCAAATAATGTTGGCAGGTGGGAATTTACTCACCAGTTTTAAAACATAGTGAGTAAAATAAAAGTGGGATGCATACAAATGCTGTAAATCTGGCAAAAAACTGTTCCTTTTGAATCACAAGTTATGTTATGAAGCACTACTCTTTGACGTGTGGAGTATTTACAAATGTTGGGTGAGTACTGGTACTCATTAAAAACATTTCTGAAGAGTATTTCCCCAAATGAGGTGAGTAAAATAGGCCAATACACACCTTATCTGGAGCTCTGGGTATCGGTACAGGAGACTAGATCCTGGACTAAGCCACTGAGGACAAGTATGAATTAAAAATCATGCATATCGATTTCTACAGATTGGGGGGGGTCTGAAGCATACCCCTACCACATGCCAAGGTACACAGTGTGTCTTCTGAAGCAGATTCAGTTCAATTCAAGTTTTTATTCAAGATAAAAACCCTTGAGCAGAGCTCATTTACAATGGTGTCCTGTTAAGGGCAAAAATTCTGATGACAAGCATACATGTTACAGACATAGAAAGAGCTAGAAACAGTAAGCGGCTTACAAGGCATTGTGTGTGTGTAATATGTGTACCTTGGACTGAAAGAATGTCATTCTAAGGGTGCCCTTATATAAATATGACTTTATTTGAATTGAAAAATGTTATAGCACCCCAGTCCCACAGAAATATAACTGTGTGGCTCTGTTCCCAAAGCAAATTAGTTCCTACTTATGATATACAACATCGATTCACCCTCTTGGGGAGACCTCCTGACCCTGAGAGCCGTCACACAACCAGGTGTGTAGCCATACAATAAACATGTGCACACCATGGCCCTGTTTCTTGCCCCATCTGGCAGTATAAAGACAAATTTTGGCACATCATGACACTGTTGTCCACTCCCATGCACTGATAAATGCAGTTGCCATTTCTCCCTCAGATGCCCACATGCAGTACCATCCCCCGCAGACTTTAAAGTATTGTCCCTGAGCTGCAAAGACAGTCTCAGTGACCAACTCTTATTATGACTCCGAAGACCAAGAGTACAGAAAGGACCAGCTGGCCATGTGTTGTGGGATGTGGAATGCCACACCAGCAGCAGTACAGAGCCTGAGTGTTGCCTCATTAAAGAGCTAGAATCACCTCCCAAAAAAGTAGGCAAAAAATGATTGTAATTTTTAAAAGTAGCCCCTCATTACTTTTGATTTCTGTGGTGTTTTTCTTTTTCTATGTGCACATTAGATTTTTATCTAATATTATCGGGTGTGGAGAAAAGCAATGCTTTACCTGGAAGCAGATATATCTAGTTCTGTTCCTCACACTGCATCGTCCCCATGTGACCTCACTCACTGCTACATCACAAGCCCTGCTGTCTGATTGGTCATGTGTAACAAGTTATCAGTCAAGTAGCAGGAGATTGGCTCTTCTTGATTACTAATGATGTTAGAGTTAGCAAGGACACAATGCATAGGGAGAGACAGAACTGACTGTTAGCCTCCGGGTGGTCTTCCATACATCACACCTAGTACTGGCAGGTAGAAAATGTTCTCATTAGCAAAACAGAAGGGAAAAACACTGCTTCAGAGTTAAGAAGTGATAGCTGACTACTTCTGAAAGTTACTATAATTCCAGGCAGGACACTAGCTCTTTAAAATTGTTTTGCACTATGTTGTGGTGTTTGTTGTGCAAAGTTGTGCACCATGGGAGTATATAGAAACATAGAATTTGTCGACAGAAAAGAACCAGCAGGCCCATCTAGTCTTCCCTATTTTTTTTCTGCATATTACTGCTGTACACCCTGGACCCCTATTTGGTCAAAGGTGCCCCTCCCTTCTCCCTTTTCTCTACTTAATGTGCCCATGTGCCTATCTCACGCATGGTTGAAGCTCCCCACTGTCTTCTCCCCCAACACTTCTGGCAGACTGTTTCAGGCATCCACCACCTTTTCTGTGAAGCAGTATTTCCTTACATCCCTCTTAAACTCCCCCCCATCTTCACTGAATGCCTCTGTCTTCTGGTGCTCCTCCTCTTCTAAAACAGAGTCCCTTCCTGCACCTGGTTCACCCCCGTGAGGTACTTCTAGGTCTCAATCATGTCTCCTCTCACTCTACTTAGAGTACTTGGGAGTATGTCTTCCTACACCCATGCACACACCCTGCCAGTCTTTGCCACCATACCTTGATGAATGCATAGCCTGCCCCATTGTCTGTGATGGTCAGCCCCAGTGCATCTTCTGTCTTGGTCACTTCCACCTCTTTGGCTTCCCCTCGGACGTGAGCAAAGATGAAGTCCTCCAGACCGATCTGCCCTCCGAGCAGTTTCTGCATGTTCACTTTGTGTGTGTTCAACGTGCAGAACAAGATCTGTGTCAGAGAACAAGTACACATTATTGTTACAGTTTCTCACCAACTCCTTTTTGTAAAACTTGAATAAACATTATATAAAATAAAATGTGGGAGTAGCATCAACCCTCCTTTTTTTTTTTCACACGCTCTCTGTTTATGATGACCTTGCAAATGTTTATGAGGTCATCACAAACCTCGTGTATAAAAAATACCACATTATACATGTTGCTCTATACAGTATAATGTTCTTTTATTTATTTATTTATTTATTTATTTATTATTTCCTTACTTACTTACTAAAAGACCTTTTCTATATAGCCAACACTGATTCCATATAGAAGTCATTTAAAGAAGGGTCCTGGGTTCAGATAAGTTACCCCCATGCAATATACCTGTACTAGCAAACCTTCCATGACATTAAAGTATATCTTAAAAGAGTGAAAGTCTGAGGCCTTTAGAAACCTTTGCACTAATTTTATTTTTTTCTGTGTTGTTGGTTTTTTTTTCTTTTCTATTTCTTTAATTTCGCCAACTAGTATATTAAAGAATCCAGCAAAATCCTTGTATTATGATGTCAGAAAATGTTATCTGGCAAGGCTGTTTATGCAGTATCAGTGAGAAAATACATTCCACCACATACATGCTGTTAGTTTTGCTGATATAACTACTATCAAGATACTAAATTATCTCGATAGTGGATCTGTCACAAACAGGATAACATGGGTTAAGTAGGTCATAGTGCTGCAACTAACCAGTGGGGGATCTGCTGAAACGGTGCCTGATGACATCACAGTGCAGCTACGCATCAGTTCAACAACAGCAACCAAGTCCAGAGAGTTTATAGCTCGAAAAGAAGAGCTGAATTGAAAGGCTTACAGTTGACACTGTGCTACATAAACCAGATATGCAATGCCTAACCATATTGCATCTGTCTTTATTTGTTAGGGGGCAGGATCTTGACAACTTCTCTTGTGGCTTTGCCACTCGTGAGCTGTGGTCCTGCCCTCTCTCTCATAAAGATAAAAGGCATATCCTGAGGTAGATGTTGCAGATCCCTACAACACCAGTGAAAATACCTTTCACTGGATAAACAGCGTTATTTTTGCTGGTGACATATGTGCTATTAACATAAACATTGATCCTCCTGTTAGATCTGTCACAAACAAGATAACATGGGTTGAATAGGTCTTAATGCTGTACTTAACCAATGGGAAGAAGCTAAACAATGTTTGATGATGTCTCAGTGCAGATATACAGCACTGTAACCAGAGCAGTGAGGATTTTTTTCTATTTATTTTTTTCTAATTTAGTGTATTTATTATATTTATTATAATGTATTTCTTATGCTATGTTGTTGTATTTCAACATTTTCAATAAAATGTTTACACTGTAAACAGTTAATCACTCCACAGAAAGAGATAATTTTGACAGATTTACATTTGAAAAGGTGTTGTGTAAATAAGTGATACGCAATGGGGTTGTGTATGACACATTTTTTATCTAAATGAGTTGCTGTTTGATCTTCTTGTTCTCACGAGTGGCAGAGCCATGAGTGAGAACACCGAGATCAAACCGCAACTGTTTCAGATAAAAAATGTATCATACACAACCCCATGGCATATTCAGTGTATGTAATAGGCCCCCCAATATTTTTTTTAATTTAGAAATTGTAGTTTAAAGGAGTTTCTGCAATGTAATGTGTACTTCCACTTTATTGTGAGGTTTCTAGGTGGTTACTAGGGACACAGCAGGGTCTTGGCGTTCCTGATGCCCCCGACATGTTCCCCGATTGGTGGTCAGGCCCATTTATCAATAATTAACTGGAGAAAATGGCAGTGCCGCTTAGTGAGAAGTCACCTAAGATAGCACAGTTCCATAAGAATTTACCGTAACAGTAGATCTTCGAGAGAAGCTCTTGCAGCAGGTAACACTGGTAGGACTGAAGCCAGCAGGCAGCAGGACCCCACAGAAAACTTCTAGCTTGCAGTCTATAGTGGGGGCCACCCTCCAACATCAGCCTACCCTCGATGTCACGCATGGTATAAAGGAAGGGCGGTCCCCTTCGTCCCTCAGTTCTCCCACTGGAGACTCCGGCACTCAGTATGGAAGGTAATCTAGAACAGAGAACCAAGGTGAATTCCACATAGAGCAACAACAGCAGTGTTGATCAAAGAATAATACAGAAAGAGTCCTCGAGGGGGAAAGGTGGGTGGGAAACAATACCTGCTGCAAGAGCTTCTTTTGAAGATCTACTGTTACAGTAAGTTCTTACATAACTGTACTATCTTACTTCGAGAGTCAGCTCTTGCAGCAGGTAGCACCGGTAGGACTGAGTCCCAAACAGTAGAGGAGACCCAGACTGATCCCAGGTGGAGGAAGCCAAGAGAAACGAAGAGGGCAATGCTCTCAGGAGAACAGTCCCTGCAGAACAGCAAGGACAAAACCCGCTCCGCATCTGGAGGCAATGTTAAGACTAATGCCTGATGAGGGTGGCTGTTGAGCACTCTACTGAGCAGATGTATCTTCCTCGAGCTCTGCTGGAGAACTATAAATTGTGCAATTTTCTGCAGTTTATTTGAATTTTAGACCTAGGATTTTAGTATCATTGTCATCGACCGCTTATTCTGAATTGATTGATACCAAATATTGCTATGGGGAAGACACAGCGAGGAGCACCCAGTGGCTCAGAGTCCCAACCGCCATCAGATCACCAGGCCGTAGCTCCCATGCTGCCTGACAATGCAGAACCTCCATGGAAGGCCTTGCAAAAATTCCATGAAGGCCATCGACATGAAGGTCGAGGCATTGTTCCAGCGATTTGGTGAGCAAGACGCCAAGATTGAGAATGCAGTGAAAACAGCCACTTCGGCAGAAAGTTGTACAACACAGGCTTTGGCTGCTACTATGAAGCTGACTCAGGAAAATAGTCAGCTTTGTTATAGGCTGGAATCCCTCGAGAATGCGAACAGGGCCGCGAATGTATAAGTGGTGGGACTACCAGAGGGGGTCGAGGAACCAGACTTGTTAACTTTCTTAAAGAACTGGTTGCCTGAGACTCTACATTTGACTCCAGAGTTGGGGACTAAATTTGTAAAAACCTACAGAATCTCCCCCAATCAGCAGAAGCACAGAAGGACTTACCAAGGATGATCCTTCTCGTAACTGATGGAGTGGTAACTAAAGAATAGATTGTGCGGGCCGCACGAACAACTGACCACCTGAACTATGATGGGCATACTCTATATTTTTCCAGACCTCACTTACACCACCCGGGTCCAAGGAAAAAATTTGACGGCATCAGAGCTAAGCTACGATACTTGGGGGTGGCGCATTCTTTGCTTATGCCAGCCCGCCGTAGGATATATTATGGTGGGCACATTTTTCAGTTCAAAGACCCTACAGAGGCTGGCAAGAGGGTTGAGAAGATCCAGGCAGAATTTGAGGCCACCCAGGCCGGGGCACAGGCTGAATTGGACTCAGAGGAGGAAATGGACATTTGAAGAACCTCTGGGATTTAGAGTACTTTATCTTTAGGTGCAGTGACTGCCTTTGTTGTGCTTTTAATTGCACCGGTTGGTAATCTGAACTTTTACTCATTCATTTTGGGACTGTCTCCTACCACTTCCCAAAGCTTTGGAACTCATTGCCACCTCCTATCATACTTTCCTCTTCCTCATCTTCAATTTCCTTAGCCCTTCACAATTTTTATTCCCCTAACTGCACTTGTTCTTAGCCCCCCTTCAACACTCCCCACCCTGGCGCATTACCCTTTAGCCATACTTTACTTCTATTCTCCTAACTGTACTTGTTCTAGCCCCCTTCACAACCTTCCTAATCCCTTACGCACTATCCCCTACTCCTCTATCCCTGACTTACCTCCTGTCTCCTAAATGAACCCTTCCTCTGATTACTTCCTCACATGCTACCTCCTAATTATACCCCATCCTCCCACCCCCTACCACAACCTATTGCACCATTTTGATACTCTACTACCATCCACAAGCTACTGTGCTATTTTGACACTCTACGACTGTCCTTCTCCCCCACAACCCCCTCTCCCCCCCATTGATGCTCTCCCCCTTTTCTATTCCTAGTTTACTCCTATTTTCTCCAGCCTCCCTATTCCTTATCCCTCTTCTCCCCTCCGGCCACCTGCCACACTCCACTTCTCCTCACTGCCCCCCCTTCTCTCCCTCCTTTTCTACCTGGTCCTGTCCCCCTTGCAGGGTTCTCTGTCATCCTGAAGGGGTACAGATCTTGGCTCCCTCTCTTCTACCCCTCTTCCTTTCCCCCATGTTCTAATCCTGACCCCCTGGCAGGGTTCTCTGCATCCTGAAGGGGTATAGATTGGCTCTCTCTCTTCCCCCTCTCCCTCTCCCTTTCCCCCCACTTTCAAATGCATTGCCTGCCCACCTCCCTTCTTTCCTATCCCCTTCCTCCCCTCCTGTTCCCCTGCCCCTCTCTTCTCTACCACCCTGCTCCATTTCTCTTCCCTCCCTTTCTGCCTGGTCCTAACCCCCTTGCAGGGTTCTCAACAATCTGGATGGGCATAGATCTTGGCTGTTCCTCTCTCTCCTTCCTTCTTCCATCCCCACCCTCTACCCTTTACCCGTCCACTTCCCCACTTGTCTTATAACTGCCCTCCCTTGGGTATACAATAGCACTTTGAATCTTGTGCTCAACTTATTACATCTAGCACTTCAAATGTGTTATCCATCCTCTAACCTTTACCCTACTGGATCACCTGTTCTTGGGTTGTTGCAATGTATGCTATATCCAAATATGGTTTTGTTTACCCTTGCCGGTTGGTCTGGGTTATTTCTGCTCTATAATTGTACTACACTGTTTTGTTTTAGAAATTGTACTTGTATTCGTATGTGTTTGCTTGTTCTCCCAACTCTTGTCCCCCACACCGGACGCTTCTGGAAACAAGTTGTTTACAGCTCATGTTGTCTTTCCTGGTGAAACATTTTCCAAATAAATAAATTGGCTAGAAGAAGAAGACAGTAGTTCATTTCAGGGAAGTGACTGTTGATTGTTGCTGAATATTTGCTGTTGTTATTGTTTCATTTGCAGTTTATTGTTGCTTTCAGTTGGTAACAGGTTGCTTTCTGGATTCATTTGGAAAGTTACCTGTTTGGGGGGAGTTTGTAGGTGTAGCTGAGTGTTTCTGTGGGAGTTTGCTGGTGTGGCTGATTGTCTCTGGTGGTCAGGAGGGGCCCAACCCCCCACCCCACACCCCACTCACCCCTAGAGCATCACTTCCTTTATATCATTAACCTGCAACATCATATGGTGCCAGCTGACTGCATACACACACTGTTAGCCATCTTATTTAGTATACAACACAGGCACACACCACACCCTGACATAAATCTACAGTCCTTGATACATTATACCACTAAAGAGTATTGACAGTACAAATATATTTATTTTATTTTATTTGTTTAGTTTTTGTTGACCGGGTAAGTGCACTAGATGAATTCCGCTTATTTTCAGGCATGACCCAGGGGAGGGGGATACAGATGAATGCCAACTGACCTTAAGCCAGATTAGGCTGTTGCTGGTATTTTTAGTGAATGGGGAAATTTGGCCAAGACACCAGGGAAACTTCCCCTACTCTTTTCGGAGAAGTGCCATGGGATCTTTAACATCGACCTGAACTACCACCAGAACAGGCAGATGGGACCTTGGTTTTAACATCTCATCCAAAAGACGGCACCTCAGGAGTGCAGCACCCCCCCTCATGCTGCACTGCAGTGTCAGTATTGGAATATTAACCCAAGTGCCTGGTGTGGGGCTAGAACCCACAGCTTTCCAATCTCCCAGCCTCAAAGGCGAGTGTGCTACCTGATGAGCCACTGACACTGACTATATAGCTGGGCACTGGACATGGTATAGTAGAAAAGAAGAGCAGAGGGTACAGAGCAATAAGGTGCATTTAGGGCAAGGATAGAAGAAGGAAGATGATGAGTGTGATGCTTTGCAGTGGATGTGGGGCAGCAGTGTTCAGAAAACCTTCTGGACATTGCAGTGCTGCCCTATCTGCAGGTACCTCTCTGTATTGAGGGAGGAGGTAGCTGGACTCTGAGCAGAGTTGGCAAGGATACAGGTGACCTTCCCCCTCATACAGAGACCACCATGTCCACCACCACTCCCTCAGAGGTTTCCAAGAAGGAGGGAAGGATGGACTATGGTGGGCTCAGGGAGGGTGCAGGAGGCAGCACAGAGGCACATCCCCCAGCCAGTGACACTTCACAACTCGTATGCCATCCTGGCAGAGCAAAGAAATTGCACAGCATCTCCAGAAGAGAACACCACAGCGGTTGACAGTGTCATCCAGGATGGAACCCCACGGGCAGATGCAAGGAGAACACACAGGAGGAGGAAGCAAATCCTGGTTGGGGACTCCATTGTCCGAGGGATTAAGCTGGGGTCAGATAATGGTGAGAGGGAGGAAATATGCCTACCTGGAGGCACAGTTCAGAAGGAGGGCAAGCGAATCCTTAGGATTGCAAGGGCGGTAGCAAGGAGGGGGGAGCTGGACGTCATTATTCACTTGGGAACTAATGACCTGGCTAGAGAGGGGGTAGATGTAGGAAGAGTACATGAAGAGTTCAGGGAGCTGGGGAGAAGTCTTGGGCAAGTAGCACACTCTGTCATCTTCCGGAGGTGCTACCTGCACACAGCAAGGGGGAAGGGAGGGACATCTGCATCACTGAATTCAACAAATGGCTGAAGAAATGGTGTGGAGAGGTAGGGCATGGCTTCATTGGGGACTGGAACCTCACCTGGAGGGATGAAGGACTACATTCTCCAGATGGTCTGCATCTATCCAGGGGAGGCAAATGTATCCTGTCTGAGAAGTTTAAGTGCATCCTTAGTGATCATTTAAACTTGCCAAGGGGGAAGCATAGACAGTCAAGGGGATTATCATAGCCCCCCCCCCACAGGACATAACTGAAAGCAGTGAGGACCTAATAACTAGCACAATATCTAACCGTAAAACTACCATGGTTACAATGGGGGAGAGAACAGAAGGTACATCACTAATGCAGCACAGGGCAAAGACCAATAAACAAGGAACATTAAGGAGGCATACAGAGTGGAAGATCATGTGTACAAATGCACGCAGTCTGGGAAACAAAATCCCAGCCCTAATGGCACTGATGGCAGACACACACCTGGACATTGTGGCTATTACAAAGACATGGTATGCAGGGAACCACGACTGGGATGCAGTGATACCAGGGTATACACTTTTTAGAAAGGATAGGGTGGGGAAAAGGGGAGAAGGAGTTGCTATGTATGTAAAGGAAGGGATTAAAGCTACAGAGGCTCAGGGATCCAGGGAAGAAGCAGAGGCATTGTGGGTCACTCTGGAGTCAGGGAACAAAACAACCATCTGTGCTGAAATAGTCTATAGGCCTCCCATGTAGGGGGAGGATATAGATCTAGTATTAGTGCAAGCCATCCATAATATGGCAGGCAAAGGGGAAGTACTACTAATGGGTAATTTCAACATGCCGAATGCAGATTGGAATACCCAGACTGCAAGTACATCAAGGAGCAGGGACCTGACGTCTGCCACGTATGGGGCAAACCTAAGGCAGCTGGTAGTTGAGCCCACCAGGGAGGGAGCTGTACTGGACTTAGTGCTGACAAATGGGGACAGAATTATGGATGTTGAGGTGGACAGTCCCCTTGGTACCAGTGACCACAGAACTGTGTGGTTTAGAGTCAACATGTTGGCAGAAGAAAGCCATACAAAGATTAAGGTCTTAGATTTCCAGAAAGCCAGCTTCATGGAGATAGGGGAACAGCTCAAAATTGCCCTGGCAGCAGAGCACATCGGGGGAAGGGTAGAAGAACAGTGGCTTAGGATCATGAGATCCATAGCAGGAGTGACAAGTCAATGTGTCAGATTGCTTAGCAAAAGCCAAAGAAAGAAGCGGCCACTGTGGTTCTCTAAATCAGTAGCCGAGACAGTGCGAGAAAAAAGTAAGGCATTCAGGAAATACAAAGAGACACAGAAAGAATAAGACAGACTGAAATATCTGGAGAAGCAAAAAGAAGCTGGGAAAGCTGTCAGAGGGGCTAAGGCAAGAACGGAGGAAGGAATAGCAAAGGCTATTAAAAAGGTGGACAAGACCTTCTTCCATTATATTAGTGAGAGGAAGAAGACCAAAAATGGTATTGTTAGGCTAAAGAAGGGAGAGGGTGGGTGAGTGGAGGACAACCTTTGAAAATCTGAGGTACTGAACAAATATTTTTGCTCAGTATTTACCAAGGAAGAGGCAGGGGAAGGGCCAAGACTCACGAGGTAAGATGTACAGATGTGAAGAAAGGGGGGCTACTAGTGGGGTACTGCAGGGTCCAGTACTGGGTCCAGTCCTTTTTAATGTCTTTATAAGTGAAATTGCAGAAGGACTGGAAAGAAAAGTATGTCTCTTTGCAGACGACACAAAGATCTGCAACAGGGTTGATACACAAGATGGGGTGGAAAGGATGAGAAGGGACTTGGCAAGGTTGGAGGAATGGTCAAATGTATGGCAGCTTAAGATTCAATGCAAAGAAGTGAAAAGTAATTTACCTGGGAAACAAAAACCCATGGGAAGAGCACACAATGGGGGGCTGAGATACTGACAACAACAAAAATGGAAAGGGACCTGGAGGTAGTTATATCAGATGACCTAAAGGTGGGCAAGCAATGTGAGAAGGCAGTAAGGAAGGCTGGGGAATTCTGGGATGCATAGGGAGAGGGATCACCAGCAGAAAACAGGAAGTTGTTATCCCTCTGTACAGACAATTGGTGAGACCCCATCTGGAGTACTGCGTGCAGTTCTGGAGACCCATCTCCGAAAGACATAGACAGGGTGGAGGCTGTCCAGAGGAAGGCAACAAAATGGTGCAGGGTCTGCATCCGAAACCTACAGAAGAGACTAAAGGAGCTTAATATCTATACCTTGAGGAAAGGGGGGACATGATAGAAAACTCTCAAGTACCTCAAGGGAATCAGCAAAATCCAAGAGGATAGCATCTTTCAGAAAAAGAGATGTGCAAGAACAAGGGGCACAATCTGAAGATGGGGGGGACGGCTCTGAGGTAATGTGAGGAAGGATTTTTTCATGGAGAAGGTTGCGGATGCATGGAACAGCCTTCCTGAGGAGGTTGTAGAGTTAAACACAGTGGGGGAATTTAAGAATGCATGGGACAGACATAAGGCAATTCTAGTGGGGGGGGTAGGAGGAAGTAGGCTGTTGGTTAACTAAGATCTGCAGCTTATTCATTAGGTAGGGAAATGGGCAAACTAGGTGGGCCAAGCAGTCCTTATCTGCCATCAAATTCTATGTTTCTATGTTACAGGGAGGAGAGGTGGACACCAGCCCATTTACGGTGGATAGAGTCTTGAAGGAACTAGTAAAAGTAAAGACAGACAAGGCAACGGGGCCAGATGGGATTCACCCTAGAGTGCTGAAGGAACTCAGGGAAGCCCTAGTAGGTCCACTGACAACCCTATTCAACCAGTTACAGAGATGGGGGAGGTAACTGGGGACTGGAGGAGGGCAGAGGTGGTCCCCCTGCACAAGGCTGGAGGTAGGGAGGAGGCAGGCAATTACAGACCTGTAAGCCTGACCTCAGTGGTGGGGAAGCTGATGGAGTCCCTGTTTAAGGAGAGGGTAGTGAAGTTCCTAGAGTCAAGCAGTGCAAAAGACCGAAGGCATCATGAATTCACTGAGGGTAGGTCCTGTCAGACTAATCTTATCGATTTCTTTGATTGGGTGACCAGGGTGGTGGATCAGGGAGGGGCGGTGGATGTGGCCTACCTGGATTTCAGTAAGGCCTTCGACACCGTTCCTCATAGAAGGTTGCTTAACAAATTGGGGAATCTGGGTGCGGGCTCTAGAGTGGTAAAATGGGTTGGTAACTGGCTAAAAGGCAGGACCCAGAGGGTGGTAGTAAATGGCATAAAATCAGAAGAGAGGGAAGTGACCAGCAGGGTTCCACAGGGATCAGTGCTGGGTCCAGTTCTGTTCAATGTCTTCATAAGCAACATTACAGAGGGACTGGAGGGGAAAGTATGCCTGTTTGCAGATGACACCAAGATCTGTAACAGAGTCAACACACAGGAGGGGCTAGATCAAATGAGAAATGACCTAAGACTACTTGAGGAATGGTCAAGGGTTTGGCAGTTGGGTTTCAACACTAAGAAGTGCAAGCTAATGCACCTGGGACACAGAAACCCAAGAGAGGAATACAGGATGGGGAGCAGGTTCTAGCCACCACAAGTCAGGAGAGAGAGACCTGAGGGTTATCATATCCGATAACCTAAAGTCAGCCAAACAATGTGAAAAAGCAGTGAGGAATGCAAACATAATGCTGGGGTGCATAGGAAGGGACATTACCAGTAGGAGGAGTGAAGTGGTGATGCCTCTGTATAGATCACTGGTGAGGCCTCATCTGGAATACTGTGTCCAATTCTGGAGACCGCATATCAGGAAGAACATAGACAAAATGGAAGCAGTCCAGAGAAGAGCAACAAAAATGATACATGGACTGCACCACAAACCTTATGAGGAAAGACTGAAGGAACTAAACAGCTGTTCACTGGAAGAGAGAAGGGGAGAGAGGGGATATGATAGAGACCTTCAAATACCTTAGAGGAATAAACAGAGTACAGGAGGGGAGCATATTTCAGAAGCAAAAGTGCACAAGGACAAGGGGACATAACATGAGGCTGGAGGGAGGGAGGCTTAGTTGGAATGCTAGGAAGTATTTTTTCTCAGAGAGGGTGGTGAATCCGTGGAACAGCCTACCAGCAGAGGTGGTGGAAGCGAAAACAGTACAGGGATTCAAAAGTGTATGGGATAAGCATAAAGGCACCCTGCTGTTCAGCGGAGCGGGGAAAAGGCAGCCCAGATAAGAGTAGGGATTGCCAAACCAAGTAGGGGAAATGGGCAGACTAGGTGGGCTGTGTGGTCTTTATCTGCCGACAGATTCTATGTTTCTATGTAAAATGTCATTGACTTTTATAGTTTTTACTATGCAAATGATGTGTTATGTTTAGATTTATTGTACATTGTATGATTGATGTAAGAGTAACTGGAACCTGCATTTTTGGACCTCACTGTAAATGAGCTTCAGCTCAGTGGAGCTATCCATATTCATTTTTATGAATAAAAATTTTATCTACCATGTAAATAAAAATAATAAAAACTTTACATATCTACTTGACACTGTAGCTGTTAAATTTGGTGGACATTTATTATGGGGACTTTACTTGGTTATTAGACCGTAATTTGACACTGCTCTCCTATTGGATCTTAACTGTTTGTTCAGTTTTCTAAAAAAGATTGACATAAGGTTCCAGAGCTTTAGGGGAGGATATTAACATTATAGGATTCAAGGTATTTGGAAAATGGGGTCCAATCAGCACTGGTTGTTGAGTCTAACCTGTTCGATAATATACATTATTTTGGATTGATCACCTTCTCTTGTAGAGTGTAGCTATTCTTATTAGCTAATTGTGGGAGTGGTTAATTGTTCATGGATATCTCCTATATCCATAACCTAGTTGCTTAAATTATAACGTTCTGTACCATTGGATGGCTCCTCTATGTATTTTTGCAGTGAAGTCTGGCATATAGTAATGCAACTGTATGTTCATTTGAATTTTAATAAACAGAAAGTTAAAAAAAATACTGTAGTACCTGATGAACGTGTGGACTGAGTTCCATGTGGCAGCCGCACATATGTCAGCCACAGACACATTCCTTAAAGCGACTAAAGACACCACCACTCCCTTCATGGAGTGACCCATCACCGAGCCCAGCAAGGGTTTGTCATACTTCTGGAAACAAAATGAAATACAGTTAGCCAGCCATTTGGAAAGAGTCTGTTTGGCTACAGAAGCCCCAAGAATTCTGGGGGTAAAGGAAACAAAAAGCACCTAAACTCCCATGTTCTGGAGAGGTAGTAACTCAAGATACGGTGGACATCCAATGTGTGGAGAAGAGTCTCACCCCAGTTTAAGTGTTCTGGATAGTAAACCAGAAGGTGTATGTCCTGATTCAGAGTCAACTCGGACACCACTTTTGGTAAGAAGTTAGGATTGGTCCGCAGGGCCACCCAGTCCTTGTGGAACATCAAATAAGGCTTTATACACATCAGAGCTTGTAGCTCAGAAATCCTCCGAGCTGAAGTAATGGCAACCAAGAATAACGCTTTCCAAGAAAGAAAGTGAAGCTGGCATTCCACTGCTGGCTCAGACAGGGGGCAAGGTGAGCTTCTCCAGCACAAACAAAAGGTCCCAAGGGGGGACTGAGACCTTGATGGGGGGCTTCATGTGAAGAATGCCCTACAGAAAGTTGCAGGCCGGATCCAGTTGTGCCACGGTTCTGCCTTGAACAGGGGTATGGTAGGTGGAAATTGTAGACAAATGGACCTTAATGGATGAGCAGCCCAACCCCGAATCCGAGAGCGACAACAGGTACTCGAGGATCGAGCTCACCGGACAGGCCAGAGGATCTAGATGTCAGACAGTAGCCCAGAGGCAAAAATACTTCCATTTCATGGCATAGGTAACTCTGATACATTGGCAATCCTGTCCAAGACTCCAAAGCATGACATAGTTAGGCCCTTAGGAGCCATGCATGTAGACACAATGAGCTCAGGTCTGGGTGCACCAAGGTCCCATTGTCCTGGGAGAGCAAGTGAGAGCTCAGTGGCAGAGGTAGGGGTGGCTCAGCTTCCAGCTGTTGCAGTAGGGGAAGCCAAATCTGCCAGAGCCACCAGGATCATTACTGCCCCCTCTGCCTGTAACTTGAGAAGTACTTTCTGCAGGAGCGGGAAGGGAAGAAATGTGTAGAGGAACCTCCACCTCCAGGAGAGGGACAACGCATCTCACCAGAAAACTCCAGGCCCGGGATCTAGTGAGCAAAAATTGAACAACATTGCATTGATAAGGGATGCAAAGAGGTCCAGTTCTGGTCTGCCCCATCTGCCAAAGAGATCTTTTATGATAGACTATAAAAGGGCCCACTCGTGTGCTCTGGACCTTGTCCTGCTGAGTGTGTCGGCCAGGGTGTTTTGTGCCCCTGGGACGTGAACCACTGAAATATCCAGATGGTGAGCTATGGCTCAATTCTATACCCACATTGCTTCTCAACAAAGAGGGTACAAGTGGGTGCCACCCTGCTTGTTGAGGTAGAACACCACCACCATGTTGTCTGTCTGTATCAGGAGGTGTCCCAGGAGGAACGTGGTACTCAATGCCTGCAAGGCATAGAGAACAGCTCTCATCTTCAAGATATTAATGTGAAAGAGCTCCTCGGACACCAGCCAAGTGCCCTGTGTCCTGTGGATACCCAGATGTGCACCCCAACCCATGCTGTAGGCATCTGACATCAGGATTTGGGCCAGTGTTGTTCTCTGGAAAGGTAGCCCCTCTACGAGAGAAGGGGACATCATCCACCAGTTGCGCTCCTGACGGAACGGTTCTGGGATAGAGATTGGTTGGTCCAGGTTATCCCATCGTTGGTCCCCCTGGACTCTCAGAGTCCACTGAATTGTCCTCATATGCAGTCTGGCTAGGGGGACTGTGGTGATAGAGGCAGCCATGTAGCCCAAGAGCTTGAGAAGCATCCTAGCTGGTGTCCTTGAGAGTGACATGACATGGCTGGCTAGACTGTGGAGTCACAATGCCCTGTCCTCTGGGAGGAAGGCCTTTCCTTAAGTGGTATCAAGCAATGCCCCAATGAACTGGAGAGATTGGGTCAGAAGCAAGGATGACTTTGCTGCACTGATGGTAATTCCTAGTTCCCTGAAGAGAGAACAAGTATCCTGGATTGTATGCTGCAGCTGCTCACTGGATGAGGCCACTAAGAGCCAGTCATCCAGGTAAGGGAAAACATAGTGTCCCATCCTCCAAAGGGCTGCTGCAACCACCATCAGACATTTGGTTAAAACCTTTGGGGCTGAGGATAGGTTGAAGGGCAATGTCCTGAACTGGAAGTGCCTTCCCTGAAACTCAAATCTGGGGAACCACCTGTGAGGTTTGGCTATTAGAATGTGAAGACAGGCATCCTGCATATCCAGTAACACTAGCCAATCCCCACTGATGCAGCTTGGGCATTAAGCCCTGCTGGGTGACCATCTGAAAATGTTTGTACTCGACAAACTGATTGAGGTCGCTGAGGTCCAAGATGGGGCATAGGTCCCCAGACTTTTTGGGCATGAGGAAGAAATGTGAATAGAATCCTGTTCCCCTCTTTGAGGGGGGCATGGGCTCTATTGCCCTCTTGAGTAGGAAAGCTTGAATTTCCTCCCGGATTAGCTCTGCATGAGCTGGGAAACAATGGGAGGGTGGTGGTGGCCTGTTCAGTGGCATCTGTAAGAATTCGATTGAGTGCCCTCTGTCGATCATCTGCAGGACCCATTGGTCAGAGATGACCTTTCACCAACCCATGGCGTAAAAAAAAACCCGACCTCCAACCACCTCCCCCGCCGGACCTACAGGAGGAGGTGTATCCAACAAGGAGTCAGGTTGTGGTGGAGGGGGGGTTGATCTGGGCTGGTTTGGCAGCCCTAGACCTGGAGCCTGTTGAGTCTTGCGAGAGGCCTTTGTGGCCGTAGCCACATCTTTGCTGTTGCTGTGGCTGGAATCTGGACTGTTGTCCCGCTTTGCCATGTAAGCGGGGCTTCTGAAAGGGCCTTTGTTTCAGCTTGTACATAGAGTGTACAGACCGAATGGCCTTGCCTGAATCCTGCAGCTTGGTGATTATCCTCTTGGAATCCTCATCAAAGAGGATGGAACTGTTGAATGGTGCATCCAAGATGCTGGTCTGTATGTCTTGGGCAAAGCCTGAGACCCGGAGCCACAAATGGAGTCGGACACATACTCCCATGGCTGCCGCCCTTACAGCCATGTCCTCTGAGTCATGAGCCAACCGGAGGACATGCGTGCCAACATCCAAGCCTATTTGCAGTAGCTTCTCCAGCTTAGCTTTCTGTGAGCAATCCGGGATCTCCTTGACAATGTCCATCCCCTACTCCTAAAGGGCATTTTGGAATTGCACCATAAGCGCCAAAAATTAAGACATCATATGGTGCATGTCACTGAGGAGTATACCTTGCACCCCCATAGCATCCAGCTGTTTAGACTCCCAATCCGGAGGCTGTGTGCTAAGGTGCTGTGGCCACTAGGATCTATCATGGGCAGCCGAGATGAATACGGAGTCCACAATAGGCTGCTCGACCAGGAAGGGTTCCTCCTTCAGTGCTCTGTATAGGTGATCTACCTTTTTGGGCACCATGGAGGAGGTGTAAGGGTGCTTCCAGGCCACTTTGGTGATGTCTGCAAACGTGTCAACCAAGGGAGGGATCACTATGGGCTTTGGGTCCTTTTGGCGCAAGTACTTGGCCAAACGGAGTCTCTCCGGGTCAAGGTCCTCCGTATCCCAGTCCATATTCTTCTGTATGTGATGCATGATCTCCATAAAGGAAAGATCATCTTTCAGTGACTTGGGAGTATCCCTTGGGTCTTTGGGAGAAAGACCTCCAGCAGACAAAGGCACCAAGGAAGAAGAGACTGAGGAATGGTCTGAGTCCACGGAAGAGGAAGACCGAGACCATGTGTTCCAGCATTTGCATTTCTCACACTCAGAGGACCCAGAGGAGCTGCAGATCCTGGACCTGGAGTGATGCTTGCAGCCTGTTCTGCCCATACTTGAAATGGGACTGGGCTCCCCAGGGGCCAAGCCCCAGTATTAGGGGGACAGGCCTCTGCCTGAGAAGGTTTTGGTGGCAGGAGGACCATCCTGATGGTCTCCCACCAATAGCTAAACAGGTCTTTCACCAGGGACAAGTGTAGCTTGGGCTCCGCATCAGTCGTTGGACCTGATGCCAGCCTAGTTTCGTGGTCTAGCGGCAGTGCGCATCCTGGGGGGGGGGGATGTTGGAGCTGTAGCGGTAAGTTCGACATCAATAGCCAATGCCTGATCTAAGGCTGATGACCAGTTGTCCCCGAGAGGACTGTGCCCCGAGCATTCGTCGGATGGTGGCGGGGGGGGAGACTGGCAACGGTGGAGACTGGACTGGCAGCGCCAATGGTGGGGCCGTCGAAGCAGCGATGACAGTAGAGTGTCATTAATGGGTGTCGCTCGCTGACAAATGATGATCCGAGGAACGTTTGTCTGATGGTGGCTTATGCAGCTGAGGGGGCTGTGAGGGGGATCTCCCTGAAGAGTGCCCCAAGGCCTTGTGTTTTTCCTGGGAGTCGGCACAAGAAACAGAGGCCAACCGGGAGTGAACTGACATCAGTCCTGAGGCTGAGGCAGACCTGCCAAGGTCAGAGTGCCAGCCTGAGGCCTAATCATGCGGCCGGACTTTTAGCAGCTGCAAAGCTGGGCCGAGGACCCAGAGCCAGGATCCTTACCACCCTATGCCCGGATCAGGGCGGGTGGTTTGACTACCACTAGCCTGGTAGGAGAATGGGTCACCTGGGAGGCAGAGTCCAAGCTACACCGGGAGGCAGAGTGGGAGCCTGAAGACCTGGACTTTGAGGGAGAGCTCTTCTTTCCCCCTTGTTTCTCTTCTCCTTATGGTGCTTTCTGGAAAATTTCTTGTGGGAAGAACTCCCCTGAGAAGAGGAATCTTTCTGCATAGCAGTGAGTTTTTGCTCTGTGAGGAAAGCTTGAAGGACCTTTTGGCAGTGGATTCTTGTCCTGCTGTTAAATTTTTGGCAGTACGGGCAAGTCTGAGCATCGTGGTTGGGGCCTAGGCACAGGAGGCAGGCCGAGAGCCCGCCCTTGGGTGAAATTTGTTTGCTGCAAGCACACTTGGAAGGGCGCCATTCGATGGAGGATGTCAGGGAAGATGACATACAGAACTGTGGAGCCCTGAAAAAGTAAACTTTTTCGTAAAAAAAAACAAACAAGAAAATTGGCGGTCAAACTAGCGAGAGGCATCTGTGGAGCTGATGAACGCAGATTGACAGCAGGAAAAGAACTGGGGGACGCAGAGGACCGCTCTCCCTTTATACCACGTGAGACGTCAGTGGCAGGCCAACGTCAGGGGCGGTCCCTGCTATAGACTGCTAGCTAGAAGTTTTCAGTGGGATCCTGCCGCCTGCTGCTTCAGTCCTACTGGTGTTACCTGCTGCAAGAGCCGACTCTCGAAGTAAGTTGACCGAGTTGCTGCTTTTAGTTTTGAGCAGTGTTACTACATTAATGTTTTAACTCGTTCTATCTGATGCTGCCATTTTGGGTCAGGTTAAGCAATGGATGGTTCTGACACCATGTGGTGCTAATGGGTACAATGGTTTTGTCCATTTGTTTTTTAAAGCTGTGTTGGAACAAGGGAATATCCCATCTAGGTTTTCTTAAAGGAGAAGTCCACCCAAAACTTGAAAAAATATATGTTGTGCAGAGTGTTTTAATTTGTACGTGAAATTCTAGTGTTTCCTTCCCTCTGACTGGTATTAGGAGTTTTTCCTAAATTAGCCTGCTAGCTTTATGCTAGTTTTACAACCCCTGGGGATCTTCATCCCTGACAGCTTAATTGTATTTCTTGTTCCCACAGTGCATCTTGTCTCATGTGACAGTGATGCAAGAGAGACCCAATATTCAGCACACACACATGCCAAACAAACTAAATATCTTGGAAGCTTTACAAGCTGCACAAAAATTACCAGCAGCAAAGTTTTTCAGGACAGTAAGACCTTTACGATGAGGGTGGTCACCAAGCTGAATTCTACAGATTTTAAAATATAGCCATCTCTACTGCTGTGAACTGATTGTAAAGGAATGCTTTCTGCTGGATTTATGGTCTCTGCTACATCACCATCACATGAAACTAGGTGCATTGTAGGACAAAGGAATACAATTAAGCTGTTTGATATGGAGATCTCCAGGAGTCGTAAAACTACCCTAAAGCTAGCAGGCTAATTTAGGAAAAACTCCTAATACCAGTCAGAGGGAAGGAAATATTAGAACTTCACATACAGATTAAAACACTCTGCACAACATATATTTTTTCAAGTTTGGGTGGACTTCTCCTTCAATATAGCCCCTCTCCAGTGCTGTCCTGGAGAGGGCCACTGCCCCTGCCTTGCCGGCCATTACAAGGCCCAGGAGCCTGGGTTCCCATACAGTTGTTACCAGGGGTCCTTTCTCAAAAGCTAAAATAAAATGGCGGTGCCTCCACCCAGAGTACATACTAATGGGCCTGATTACCTACGGTACAACCCCCGGGATGTCGTACCAACCCACCTCCCCAACAGTTACCCCAGACATGGACTTACCAGGTTCAAACCTCCCCACATTTTGTTACACCATTTACATTTCCCCTTTCAGGTAGCATGCTCACTAAAATTAGGCTCTGGATTCATTTCTGCTGCAAAACAATAACTTCTTGGTTTATTTACAGGAGGGAGGGCTAGGATGGAGTAGGTGGAATAGAAGTTAAGGAAACATTTTTCCTTTCATCTCAAAGATTTGCATTTCCCAAAATCACATTTCCCTTTTTGATTCAATCCCGTATCTCAATCATTGCAGCCACCTGATCTAACTAACTAGCTAACTGCTGCAGAAGTGCCCAAACCCAGACCCGCAGGTCCCAGCCCATTTAACCCCAAAGTCCTGTCACTGGGTACCCAGATTTTAGTTGCAGGCCTGAGATGCAGCTGGTAGCCAGCGTTAGCGCGCTTACTTGACTTAAACAACTTTTTACATTTCTCTGTCTTGTTTAAACCTTGGCTCTATCTGCAGCCCTGGTGTACTTGCTTAACTATTTATAGTCCCCAGGTGCAGTGCAGTTCCTGCAGGTTAGTCACAGTTCTGCAGAATCAGTCCTTTGATGGCACAGTTTGCTGAAGTCCTGGGGAACGATGGAAACACAGGCAGAACCGGGCACAATGCTTGAACAGGGGGCACAGAGGTGGCAGCTTGATCTTCCATCCTCCTGCTTGTAGATCTTGCATCTTGTCCCCTTTAGCCCATTACAGGCCTGTTGCAGGACACATGCACAAGGCCAGCCAACTACAGAGGACCCAGACCAGGGAGGGGCCTGCAGCCCAGCTCCCTCCGATCGGAGCACCCTAGCACTCGGGTACAAGACCTGTGATCTCCTGCAGCAACAGACCCCACATGATGGGGGTTAGCGAGTTCCCTACCCAGCCCTGGGTGTCAACAGAAACATTCAACACATTCTCTTCTGCTTCTTCTATTTCTTTGTCTTTCCTGCCATGGTGTGTAGCTACAGCAGTCCGTTTCGTTTCCTTGCTGTATCTCAGGAGCAGACAACAGGTACCCAACCTCGAAAGGCACCTGTCCATCCTTCTGCTTTCACAGTCTCTCAACTTCAACACAGCCGCATTCTCGCTCTGGCTCACACATATCTCTTGCACTTAAAGTCCCTTTTCTCGCCATGCAGGTACATAGCAATTCTCCAAGTGAAGAGGCTCGCCCTTCCTTGCCTTCTCTCAGCATGTTTATAATCTCTTGTTCCTCATCATTCCTCTGCATTCCATCTTTCCCCAGGCTCAGATGCAACCTTTGTCCTTTTACCAGGCTCAGGACACAACTTTTATCTTTTCCCAGGCTTAGACACAACCTTTGTCCTTTTTCCAGGCTCAGGACACAACCTCTTTTCTCCGCTTCCCACCTCTCAGGTGCATCTTCAATTTAACGCTAATTCTTGCAATCTGCAGCTTTCCCTTTTCCATTCAAGCTGCCTTTATCTCACCACTGTGGTGAGCAACGCAGAACATTCAGCAACCTGCAGCTTTCCCTTCTTCTCTTCAAAGCTGCTTCTTCCATGCTTCTGCTTTCCCTTTTCCTGATGGGGCAGGCACTCCCTGCCCTGGGGGACAAATTGCTGGCAGCCCCAGGCAGGCCCATCCTGCAGCCCCATTCTCTCCAGGGGCAAGAGCCCCCCTCCTTCTGGAGGAGCAGCTCCCACCGAACTGACTCAAAGCCCAACAATTCTGTCCTCTTGGGAACTTTCTGGCAGCTCCCCATTGGCTGGAGCCACAGTCCTTCAGAAAAATTAATATGTATGAGGCTCCCTTAATGCCTCATTGGTGCAGAAAAAAACGCCTAAACTTTCCCAGGTATTTTCCCCCAAAAGTCTGTTCACACAGTCCCAGAGTTCCTGGCAAGAATCCTGGCTCGGTGGTAGGCTAGCTGGTGTCACATGGCTGCAAAACATGATGATCGACGTAAACAGTGTCCACACATTTCAGCAATGTACCAGGTTTTAATTGTCCCTGCAGTCAAACCCTTGGTTTTTAAACAATTATTCCCCCACACAGTTGTAGCCACCCCCGTGCTCTGCTAAGCAACTGCACTCATTAACACATTTACTTAACCCTCTGCCAGTCACTGCTGCCATTATACACAGCCCCTGGCAGCTACACATTATCCTATTTGTAGCCCGACAGTGTCCCAACTCTGTTCCCTGGCTGCAGTCTGTGAATACATTTTATTTATTTTTTTATTTTCCCCATGGAACTGTTACCACACCTTTACTTTATTTATTTAATCTTTTTTCTTCTTACCTGTCACTAGCACTATTTCTGTGCCCCAGCACTAGACAGGCTCCCAGCTCATCTTTATTCATGAGACACTTCATGAATAGTAATGAAGCGGCTCCCCATTCTCGAGTATGATTGGCGCTCACAAAAATGGCTCCTGCATCTTTCCTGCTGCCTCTCCTGTCCTGCCAACGGTCCCGGTCCTTCTCTTGACTTTCCCTGAGACTGAGACCACCAGAGAGGACAGCCAAAATGGCCACGGAATGGCCCAATGAAAATGTGCTTCTACGCAGGCGCTGAGCTCACCGGCACCGACGAGCCACTCCCTGAACTGGCGGCTCCACATATAGGATAGTGTATGGGTATCCATACACTACAAGGCTATTCTTCCACCGAGTGGATACAATGCCAACTGATGACCTCGAGAGCGAAGCTCGGGAAGTCTCCAAGTCGGCATTGTATCTACAAGGTGAAAGAATAGCCTTGTAGTGTATGGGTAACCATATACTGTTCTTTATAGTGTATGGTACCCGAAAAAAAGGCAAAGAGAGACTCACTTTTCCATATTTTCACTCGGTTCTGCCGAGGCCGTCGATTCACAACTACCGCTGCCCAGCACACTCGCAGGCCCCTCTCACACAGCAAGGGACGAATCAGGATGTCTGCTGTAGCCCCTTGTATTATGACGTCCTCACTAATGCAGAACGAAAAGTCGTTCTGCGTTAGTGAGGATGTCACTACTGCAGCAGAACAACTTTTTGCGGTGTATGGATTTCCATACACAACCGCATTCCACCATAAACTATAAACTTGTTCCTCTGGCCCAGCTCTCTCTCAAAAACCGTGCGGTGGCTGGCAGGAAGACAGAACACAGGGCAGAAGCCAGGAAGCCCAAAAAAGAATGGGGTGGAAGCAGAATCCCAGGAAAACAAAGTCTTTTTCTGGGCTCACCATAAGCCCCCGATTGGGTGGTTACGTTAGTTTCAGAGGAGAGAGCTGGTGCGTTTCCACTGCTTATGAAAAGAGAGCAGGTGCAGTTTGAGAGTCGCAGTTCCAGGAGATTTTAATTGAAAGAAAAAACTGTGAGTAGGTAATGTTTTTTTATTTTGCTTACTTGATGGTGCAGTGGGGATGAGTGGTGTCTGCAAACTATGTGAAGTAGGCTGAGAGCAGGGAGCATCATCAAGAATCACAGGACTTCACCAGCGCTTCTGGGGTATTGGCATTTTGTGTTGTCTAACAAAATGATTTCGGTTGTTCTATCTATGTCAGAGTTTAAAGGGATGTATGCCGGCAGGGAGCACTTATGCCGGGACTGTGAGAGCAGAGCAGGACTGGTACGTTGTGCACTGCTGAAACTGTAGGCAGTAAAGGGAAACTAGGATGTAGTGCTGTGGGGGGAGGAGCAGCCTAGACATGGTTACTACATACTACATATTGTAAACATTAGCATTTTCTCACTGTCTCATGGTTGGTCGGCAGGGCGCAACACTGACTGTAAGTAGCACCGGCAGCACTCTATGAATGATGAATCTGCTATTGAAATAAATCCTGGTGACGAGTTAACTTTACAGATAACTTTTTTATTTCAATAGTAGACTCATCATCGGTGAAAATAGCATATTTACCTTATGGCTTCTATGCTCATAGCTATTGCATACACGAGGTATGCAATGGCCTAACTCAGTATATGCCATTTATCTTCATGAGTGAGGGGGCAGAACCGAGCCATTACTCACGAGTGGCTTCGTCTCAATGCTTTCTCCCATACCACTGCAGCACAGGGTCTTTCATGAAGCAGTGCACCACCCTTACTCTGCTTATCGAAAATCAAAAACAGCCTCTGGTGCCACCTTCTGGCCCACCACTTCAGAAAGTTCTTAACTGGCAATGCTGGCAGTATATGTTAATGAGAAATAATCTTTCTTCCACTAAAATATTATAATTAATTTCCAGGTGCAATCCATGAGCACAGGGAAGTTGAGTGACTTGATCAGGGTCCCACGGTATGCAAGTGGCAGGTGTGGGATTCAAACCCAGGTCTGCTGGGTCTCCTGGTTCACAGCCTCAGTGCTCTAAACTTCAGGCACTACTGCCTCATTTTACTTTACGGTTTTGGGCTTTGTCTCAGTTTCAGCTTCTAAGGAATTGCACATGTACCGGTACCTATTGCTCTGTCAGTTGCAGAAGCATCTGACTGCTCACAGCTGACCTCATAACTGCTGTGGCTGTGACATCACAGGCTGTTGTCATGATAAACACTTTGATGTCATGACAAGTACACTGTAAACTCGTAAAGTCCTGATGAAAGCTTTTTTCTTTTTCTAAATCTGTATTTTGTGCTCCTCCACTGGCAGGGCATATACCGACTGCCATCCGTCCATTTTCAGTCATCATGCTGCTGTGGCAGAGGGAATTACCACTTTATGTTTCCCCTTCCTGGCTGGCCCATTGGCGCACCAGTAGTGCCACCACCCACAACACTGGCGACAGGGGTTTAGTGGCTAGCCCTGGGTCATCAGGGTCCGGCCAGGGGGAGGAGGATTGAACATCCCGTAAGATACTCTCCTCCTCCGGGGGAGGGAGGGTTGCTGTATCCACTGCGATACTGCCACCTGAGTGTACACAGGTGGCAGTGCAGATCAGGGGATAACAGGGGAAGGAGGATATCCGACATATATGGAAGCAGCGCCACACCTTTGCGTCAGCCCGCCCTTTGGATTCCTTCAACATGCAGATGTCTGTGGGGAGATGGTAGATAAAGTGCCAAAGAAATGGCCCCTGCTTGCATAGATAAAGGAGCTCTCAGTACCGTCCCAGATCTCCCCCTGCCTGTTCTGCAGTAACGGCTTACCAATGAAGTGAAAAAGTTCATCGAAGGGGCAGATGAGCCAGGAAGTCTGCCCTCTGCCACATCTCCACCTGAGGGGAAAACCAAGGCTCCATGGGGGAAGGCCCATGCACTGAACATCACCTAAGTGGAGACGAGAGCACGACTGGATGCCTTAGTGACTCCTGAAGGAGTTGTGTGCAGGTGGCAGGGGAAATAAACTATGCAATTAAAAAATGTTTCCCCTCCCTCCCCTACGCAATGAGGACATTGGCACAAGGATCAAATTCCATGCCCTACTAAGCATATTACACCGTCCTCCTCCCCCTCACCACAGCTACCACACCACCATCTGTGCACCACCTAGTAGCAGGGTGAGTGGTACTTGTCTCCCTCCCTCACCAGAGGATAGCAACTCATGGGATGCTCGGCTGACCCAGCGGCACAGGGATTGGGACCAAGCTAGTGTTGCTGGGGGCTGCCCGGGGGGGAAGAGGATTGAGAGTCACAAGGACTGCTCTCCTCTCCCAGGGTGGGTGGATTGCTGGTTCTACTGAATGACTGCCATCAGGTAGAGGCCTGGTGGTAGTGTGAGACAGGAGCGGCAAAAAGGGAGGGAGTTGCAGGATTCCGCAGCACAGACGTGCCTCCATACGCACACTTACGTGCACACCCCTGCACTGGGTGGGAGAAACACTGGTGGAAAAATGGCAGTGAGGCAGATGTGAATGAAGCTCCAAGTGCTCTTCCCCACCCCACTCCATCACCAGGACCTACGGGCTGTTACTGGATATCTCTCTTGGGGGTGGGGAGATGGTGGCCCTCCCTCTCCTGACCCCGCCACTGGGGGAAATCTGCATGGGTCCACTGGACCGCAGATAAGCCCAAGAAGACAGTGGGAGACAGCAGGGGTGGAGCTGATGGGAGCCAAGCCTGCTTCAGCCAGGAGGATAAAACCTATGCAGAAAGACAGAAAAACTAATGGGATGCTTGAGCCTTCTCCTCCTGGCCTGCTACTGGCATTCCTGGCTCATTCTGGAACCAGGATCCCTGGAGTTGCATGCTATAGCCCTACAGCTGCACTGGTGTGCCGGCATGAAAGCAGTATCTATGGACTTCTTGGACAACTTGGCAAAAACATACCACAAAGCCTGGGGAGGGCAAGTGATAGACAAAATATAGATAAAAATCTTTATTTTTTATCAGGAAGTAACTTTTAGGTCTGTGAAGCAGTTTTACAAAGTTGTCCTGAGTATAAGCATACAGTTACATACATAAAGGTGCATACATTTAGTTACAACAAACTTCTGACACACATTTGAATAATAAACAAATATACAACAGGAACATAGGGTCCATATGTTCCTATGCCCCACCAACAAATCATATTCACATTCAACAGTATTTTACTTTAGGTCAGACATACCATGTGAATAATGTTAAACCTAACATTTTCAATTACAAATCCCCACCCCTGACACCCACCATTACAGCTCAATTTGTTTATAGACAGAACTTACTGTAGGACAAAGCTTTAGGGGAAGGGCCAATGCATGATCACAGTAAATAATTATGTTCCTGTATTAAGACGTGTGAAATTTCCAAAGGTGGGTCCCCCTTAAAGGGGCACTTTCAGCAAGTTTTATTCAGGTTATTTCACATTGTTCAATGAAACAAAAGACTCAGCCGGTGTCAGGACATCTGTGTGATACCTACTCCTTCAGCCAAGAAAGCAGGAGAACAGGAAAACAACAGGCAGCTGGAAAGAACACGCACAGCCAGTAAGCATGGGTGTAGGAAGGCATGTGCCAAGTAAACTGTGGATTACAGGTTGATTGGAGAGGGGGGCAGCATTCTGGGCCCTGGCCATTGAATTGTGTTACTCCTACTGTACGATATCCATCCCCCTGGTGTTATAATATGATTATAATGTACGGTGGAACATGGTTGTGTATGGAGATCCATACACTGTCAAAAGTTGTTCTGCTGCAGTAGTGACGTAGCTACTAACACAGAACGACTTTTCAATCTGTGTTAGTTGCTGTGTTATAATGCAACCACCCCCACCAGCACTGTTTATATGACGGTTGATGCATTGCATGCGTGAGCTGGCCGGCGGGCAGATAAATGAGAAGTGCGGGTCCCCGGTGGCAAACACTGACTACAAAAACAAGAAAAAGTAAGCAATCGTGTTTTAGGGCACCATGAACTTTATAGAAAGGTGTATGTGAGCCCAAGTACACAACCACACTATTCTTGTACCTTGTGGTTTCCATGATAATAGGGACCTCTCGAGCTTCGCTCTCGAGGTCCTCGTCATCATGGAAACCACTCAGTATACATTGTACTTTTATATGCAACCTCATGGTTTACATCTGCTGTATTCTGATACTTTATTGTATATAGTTGTAAATCTCCTTATTTTATTGTCACTAATGCTAGGCAGTCACCTATGTACTAGTGCTGGGCAATCACCTCTGTACATACTTGCTTGTATTTATTGAATATATGGTATATACCTGCACTATTCTTGTACCCTGCTGTATATAGTTTGTATAATCACCATGTGTTTTATTGTGCCAGTGCTGAGCAACCTCCCATGTTTTCTTGCTATATTTTCTCCACACACACACATCCTGGGGTCGCACCTAGAAACGAGTTCCAGCTCAGTGTGCCTTTCCCAGTTTACCAACATTTTAAATAAATAAAAATAATAAATGAGAATGACATGGTGGTGTGTGGGGTGCCGTACACTATCCTATATGTTGTGCTCTGTCTGAACTGAATATAATGACACATGTGTAGAACTAAGTCCTGCTGTATTCCTTGTTCTTGTTACACAGTTCCTGAAGTACAATATGACATGTGCAAGGGGTCTGGGTGACAAGTACGAGCATGTCTACAATGGGGGAGGTGTGGCAGAGTCACCAAAGGGCTCTGGCTGACAAATCTTATTTCCCTAGCTACACACAGATGATAACTTTTATAAACATATCGTCAGACAAAACGTACAAGGAAAAAAAACAGCAAATTAAAAAAAAAGTCAAAATAAAAAAAAACAGCTATGTGCCTAATAATTGTGGATCAGCATAACATGGACTCATTTTACTATGTGGAATAAACTGAATAAAAATGACTGACAGTGTGTCCTTAAATTCTAATTGGTGAATAAAACACATTTGTATATACTGACGCAAATATCTCTTTACACTCCAGAATTACACTCTAGCTCGGTACTGATGAAACTAACTTGGATTTTCCTGAAAATACCCATTCTTTTATATTATATAAAAATCTTAATTGACTGTCTCTTTCTAACAGAAGTGTTAAACAAGCAACTTTTTTCATTAAAGAGTAGTTTGTTGCCGTATTGATACTTGTACAAAATGATAAAAAAATGGGTGATTTGATTCCTTTTATTGGACCAACAAGAGATTCACAGAATGATTTCAGCTTTCGTACTTACACAAAGTTCTTCATCAGAAAAATGGCACTTGTACAAAGAAATCACTTTAAGTACATGGAGCAGAATTGGTTAAAAAAAAAAAGCTTTTATGCATGGGTGTGACAATTCTGTTGACGCATAAGGAGAGTAATTGGATATAAAACAGACAGAAAACAGAGATAAGAAATCAGTCTTAGAAAACCTAGTAGGGTATAAATTTACTCCTCCCAGGATGGAATGTGATGTGGCAGTAGAAGGCGTATAAATTTCTCAGTTCCTAATTGCCTTCCTGAAAATAGACAGCGGAGCGTGTGTGTGTGTGTGTGTGTGTGTGTGTGTGTGTGTGTTTGTTTGTGTGTCTGTATGAAATCAGCACTGAGAAACAGCCCTTCTGTGTGTATGACTCAAAAATATGAAACTAAACATATAGACAGTATATATATATATATATATATATTTGTCAGTGTCAGTGGCTCAGTAGGTAGTACACTCGTCTCTGAGGCCGGGAGATCAGAGGGCTGTGGGTTCAGTTCACACATCTGGCACTTGGGTTAATATCCCAGCACTGACACTGTAGTGCAGCATGAGAGGGGTGCTGCACTTCTGAGGTGCCGTCTTTCGGATGAGACATTAAACTGAGGTCCCATCTGCCTGGATTGGTGGTAGTTCAGGTGGATGTTAAAGATCCCGTAGCACTTATCGAAAAGAGTAGGGGAATTTCCCTGGTGTCCTGGCCAAACTTCCCTCCTTCACTAAAAATACAACCAACAGCTTAATCTGGTTCAAGGTCAGTTGACATTCATCTGTATCCCCCTTCCCTGGGTCGTGCCTGAAAATAGGCAGAATTTGTCTAGTGCACTTACCCGGTCAACAAAAAATAAATAAATATATATTAAATAGAACCATGTAAATATATGAAAGCACATTAACAATATATATATATATTTTTTTCTCTTCTATTTTTACCTCCAGAGCTCCGGCTGCAAGCCTGCTGTCTGTTGTCCCCCCCCCAGCGCCATCCCCGAAGGTCAGACCCCCTCCCTTATGCACCCCGCGACTTACCTTTTGCAGCAGGGTGGTGGGGAGCTACTCCACCCACCCCAACAGATCCATGCCAGGGAGGTGCCTTCTCGGGGATGGCGCTGCAGGGCACAACGTCATTCTGCCGGGCTCTCTCTTTTTTCCACTTTTTTTTCTCCCCTGTGGGATATGGCGTGCAATGACGCTAGCCACTGGGTGCATGCACGCTCCCGTGCGTGCCCCAGTCAAGCGTCTGCCACATCCCGCCCCCTTAACTTGCAGCTATGTGCCACCGACCCCCAGCCTTCGCTAGGGGTCAGGCAAGCAACATCTGCCCAAATCCCCCCTCCCCGGAGATGGAGAGCAGTCCATTGGATGCTCAATCCATCTCCTCCCTGCCGACCCACGGCAACCCGTGCCCGTTCCTGAACACAGGTCGCCAGCATGGCGCGAGGTGTGGCGTCCAGTGCCTCAACCCTCAGTGCCACCGGGCCGGCTACATTAACAATATTTATACCAAATGCAAGACATGCCCATGTGCTGTACCTGAGACAAGAAAAAGGCAGTTGTAGTTTAAATAGTGCAATGGTCATAAAAACGAAGGTCCACATTCATTCCATCATTACATGTATTGAGAAGAAAAAGAAGTCTGACCTCATACGCCCACCTTTCTTGTGTATTTCTGAAGTCCACATACAGGCTATCTGGAGGAAACCGGACAACCCATTCGAACCCAAATTAACTCACATAGGCATAACATTAAAATGAAAAATACACTCACATCAGTGGAACAATTCTCTTAGTCTGGTCACTCCATCTCTGACCTCTCTGTCCTGGTTGTCGAAGGACACTTCAGAAATACACAAGAAAGGCAGGCATAAGAGGTCAGACTTATTTTTCTTCTCTGTACATGTAATAATGGAATGAATGTAGACCTTAATTTCATTACCCATTACACAATTTAAACTGCAACTGCCTTTGTCTTATCTCAGGTACAGCACACGGACGTGTCTTGTATTTATTATAAATATTTTTAATGTTCTTTATATATTAACATGGTTTTATTTAATATATATAACTGTCTATATGTTTTGTTTCATACTTTTTTGAAGTCATGTGTTTTTGGAGTCATACACAGAGAAGGGCTGTTTGTCAGTGCTGAGTTTACACACACACACACACACACTCTGCTGTCTATTTTCAGAAAGGCAATTAGGAACTGAGAAATGTATACACCTTCTACTGCCACATCATATTACATCCTGGCAGGAGTAAATTTACACCCGACTAGGTTTTCTAAGATTTCTGTCTCTGTTTTATATCCAGTTACTCTCCTTACGTACTGCAGAGGTTGCTGGTTGAACAAACCTTTTGACCATTTTGGGAGATATTTCAGACTCTCTTCTGTCTCCCTGAGCTGGCTGACCCCCAAACACCACAAATCCCATGGATGTTGATGACTTGAGCCTACTGGAGAAAGGTAGTGTCAGATTTCTGTTTGGGGCTACATCTGATATGGATCTGCCCAGTAGCCCTTTTACCAGATTTTTACCTAGTATGCCTCGACCCCATCTTCCATAGGTGGGCCCAGAAGGAACTTATTTATTTAGGACAGTTTTATGACGTCTCAGTGCTACAGTCCTTTGAAGCCCTATGAAATATATATGGACTGGAAAATCAAGACTTTTTTTTGTTATCTTCAAATATGTCATTATTTCAGTAATCAGTACCCTTACAGGTTAGGAATAGAGTCAATACCCTTCCGTAATAGCGGCCTTATTGATTCAAATACAAACACTGATTACTACCCATCTTATCACATACATTTATAAGCATCTGCAGGCTTCTCAGCCTAATGGCATTACTTCTATAGCCACTGAATGGCCTGAGGAGTTAGGGATGGTCCTAGACAGGGGACGTTGGGCTGCCAAGAAGCTGGATGGGTCACCTCATCACACATGTGGCGAGAGTATGCCTGGAAGCACCTTGTGTGCTCTTTTTGTACTCTAGTGATTACTACTAAATATAGAGGGGGATACAGTGCTGTTTGCTGAAGAAACTGTGGTGAGAGGAGAGCAACACATTTACATATCATGTGGAACTGCACCCCGGATGGTGTAATTTAATCGAACTAGAACAGGTCATCCAGGAAATCATACCACCCACTTTAACTTTGACATCGGAAATATATCTTTTCCATTAGTACCCCAACTGCTTAAAGGGGAGGTCAACAAACATTTGCTAGGTATATTATTGGTGGCAGCCAAAAAATGCTTCACCAGAAATTGGCTTATCCCTACCATACTATGGTTGGTGGAATGGAGACACATAGTTAACCATATCTATACACTGAAATGTATAACATTTGGGCTTAACGATCAACTAGAAAAATGTCAGTCCCAGAGGACTACCTGGATATTGTATGTCACACAACGTGAGCCACACTTTGTGCCATGACAATATTTCCCGAAGGTGATACAGTGCAGGGAGGGAGGGAGGGCTGGTAAGAAAGGACATCCTGGCCCTGAACACCCCCTACCTTCAATTCTGTTCTTTTTTTTTTTTATAGAAGGCAGTCAGGTGAATAGGAATCTCTAAAGTAGGATGTACAGGGGCTCGTATGTAAAGCCCCGTAATGCATTCTTGGGATATGATGTTTGTCATATGCATAACTCACCTGCTACCTGCAATATTGGTGTTGGTATGTCACTGCATAATGTTTTAAAAAAGACAAGCATGCCACCGTACTGTTTTTAAAAAAAAAATTATATTTACAAAAATAAGTGATTTCTTTGTATAACTGCCATTTTTCTGTTGAAAAACTCTGTGTAAGTGCGAAAGCTTAAAACATTCTGTGAATCTCTTGTTGGTCCAATAAAAGATATCAATTCATCCATTTTGTTCATCTTTTTTCATTCAAGTGTCTCCAGGGTTTAGTGCCCAATTACTTTCAAGAAAGATATTACTACACAGCCACTCAGAATGTCCAATTTCTATTGAATATCCCTAGATTTAAAACATCCCATGGTAATTTTTCCTTTAGCTGTTTCTTTTTTGTTTGTTTGTTTTTTATGCATCTGTTTATTTTCTTTGTCTCCGGCTCATTGATATATCCCACATCAGTCTGCTGTGTCCCCGCAAGGATCATAGACTTCATGCTACTTGTCAGCAAGGTTTTTTTACCTGTGTGTGACTTCCCCGTGACCCCCATTTAATGGAGGTGTGCAAGCAATGACCTCAGCGCATGGCCAGGTGTGCTCCCACTCCTGACGTGCAGACGCCCACTTTCTCTGCCAATCCGGCATCAATATTGGGTCCTTGGGACTCATCTACCCCTAGCCATCACTAGGGGTCACTGTGTAGCTTGGTGCCAGATCCCATCCCTCCTTGGAGAAGGCAACCAGTCCAATGTACATGCAGCCTTCTTCCCCCAACCAGCCCTCCAACAGCCCTGGTTCACTCCTGAACCCGGGTCATCGTCATCACAAGTGATAGCATTACTACAGCACCAGAGGTCTGTCCCCTTCAGCTATGTCTTCCCAATTCAGTAGAATGTTTTGCCTCCTGTGTTTTGGGTTTTTAATTTAAAACGTCCCACTAAAAAGCCACTGTATCTTGATTTAGAACTTCTTCCACTATGTGCTGATTTAGAAAGTATTTCTTGAATTTAAATGTTTTAGATAGGAAAATGAGCATATACTGTTGGTTGTAGTGTTCAATTCATTGCTGAGTATGACATTATCTTATTTATTTAGCTTTTGGTAACCGGGTAAGTACACTAGACAAGTAGTATGCCTATTTTCAGGAACGACCCGGAAGATTACAACAAATGGGGTATATATATACAGATATATAGATATAGATACAACCCAGGAGAATACAATTAGAGGATTGAAACAATGACATATAGAGTAGGGAGACTACAACACATAAGAGTAGCTATACAGAGAACAGGTACTGTATATAAGCATGTATTCTCATAGGATACCATTGTAAATTAGCTGTGCTCACTGGTTCTGTCCTATTGAAATAAATTAAATTAACTAAATAAATATATGAACAAACAAATAAATAAATACATGTACAATGGGTCACAAAGATTTTGCAACTTCATGGGTCAAAACATGTCACATGACTGTGCATGAATCCTGCAACAGACAACCAGTAAAGATCCTGCTGATCAAATGCTTATTTTCTTTTAACTTAATTCATTTTTTTTTTAAATACAGATTAATTTTATAATCCCAATAATGCATTTCAGGGTATGTGTAGTAGTGGGATTTATACACTTCTTGTGTGGTTAAAGTCACTCGGCTTCACCTCATGACACACTACACAATACGTGGGTAAATCTCATAACGCACCTCCTGTTATGCATTACTGCTTAAATACACACACAAATAGAATAAATGCATAATTTAAATGAACAGACAAACATATAACACTTGGTAAACTATGCATTTTGAAAAAAATGTATCCAACTTAACATCAAGTTTAAATATTCCCCCCCCCAGGCCACCCGAAGGCCCAGCTGTCACACTTGCAACAAAGGTTCAGAAGTGGACTCTGGAAAGTCACAGTCAGGTGACACGGGCTCAGACAGTGTTGCTCCTGGCAATATATTTCAGCCTGGGGAAGAACAGCAACCCCTGTTGCAGTGGACTGGGAAGCTTGATGCTCTGCAGGGAAGGCATGCTGCACACACATGGGGCTAATTAAGTAATAATGCCCAACAGGGTGTGTGTGTCGTTGGGATAATGTCACCGCCTCAGGTGGTTGGGCACGGGCCGCAGGTCGAGTGCATCCAACAACTAAGGCGTGACATTATTCCAAATGACACACACCCTGGAGGGCATTTTTGCTATTATACAATGGCTCGTTGTTATACAAAATAAAACAAATCATTTTAAAGATGTTTTTGTGTGGAAAAATATTTTTGTTTTTTAAGAGAAGATGAAACGATCAAGCAAAGGCTCCATGAAATGCTCATCTGCAGGTTCACAGTGAGGCTGAGACTAGAGCCGTGCTGTTGTACTGGGATAACAGCACGGGGCCAGCCCAAGACTGACCAATCAGAGTCCAGGATTTTTTCTTGCCATTGTATAATAGAAGGCAAGCAGCCATGCCATGTGGGAGAGTCAAAGGTTACAGGGAGAAAAGCATAAAACAAAAGTGTCCACCTGCACGACGGCCCAGGGCACGCTCGGGGACCCATATTGGCACCCCTGCTCCCACACCAAATTCTGCTTCACAGAGGAGGTAAGTTTCCCTGACAATCGAGCCATGGTGTACCCTGGACTGGCAACTGTCATGTCAAATGATGAGACTGAGAGGCCAGCCAAGGTTTCAGGCAGATGAATGGTGACTGGCTTTAAAGAAAAAACTGTAGGTGAAAAAAAATTCCCTTTTGCGCACACACACACACACAGAAACAGCTATGCACAGGCAGTTGCCCATACTCCATAGTGCTGCCCTTACCTGTGTTGGAGAGATGTTAAAGACCTCAGCAATTTTGGCATATAGTTCCTTTACATTAGTAAAGCCCTCAATCTTTCCTGTTGGGCTCCCATGGGCTAGCTGAGTGTGGAAGATCAGTCGAGGTCTGGCAGGGGGTGGTGGGGGTGGGGGAGAAGGTGGATGTGGTGGAAGCGGTGGGGCAGTGGGGATAACATTCTCCCCTTCCTCCGGACTCTTCCCTGTGGCACGTGGGCTCGGCGGCTGGTCCTGGGCCACTCCGTTCTCCATAGGTCCTGACTCCTCACCTGTTTCTGTCCTCTTTTTACCGTGCCTTCCTGATCTTCTTAGCATCTTGCCTGGTGGAACAAACAGAGAATGGACCTAGCTGCTGAATTATATATGGTTGCCATGTCTCTATGGAAGTGTAAGCTGATCTGGGGGTCAGGCCTGTACTACAGGGAAACCCAACACTCTGAAACAGGTAATCCAATACCATCAAAAGCAATATCCCACATAATTCACTCTGCAGCAGCTTCAAAAGGTGTGGTAATGAGCAATGTTCTATCTGTGGAACACCCCAGGCTTGGGGTCCGAAGAAAGGAGGCATTGTCTGAGAACAGACTGACACTTGATCTAGCTGGTACTGCAGCCACTGACAGGTATCAGTTCTACAATATTTATAGATAATGACGACACGTGCCAGGCAAAGGGACCTCAGTGACATCATATATTTTCATCTCACGGCCACTCAAAGGCAGCTACAGAGCAAGCGACTGACTTATATTTGTTTTGTTTTCTACAGGATGTGAAAGTTAATAGTTACCTGTGAGCAGTCCCTGAACGGGGGGGGGGGGGATTTTCAAAACCTGGGTCAAATTTTCCAATGTGGAGTCAGGCAATACACCTGCATCCCTCAGTACTTGCTATAACTATTCCTGCATAGATGCAAAGAGTGCTATTTTCGACTCCACAGTCAATTTACAAGTCCAATCTCTACAAGTCCAGTTTCCACAAGGGCACCAAATGTTTCAACAATATCCCCCCCCCCATTCTAATCCAGTGTCCCTCTGCCACCTCTTTTAAGCACAACCTTAGGAAACACCTTTGCAGTTCCTTTACCTGTATCTGCCCTCAAGTCTGGCTGTCCCACTCTGGATGCTGACACTGTCTCTCTTACAAATACAGTGGCTTGTTACTCCCCCCCTTTTTTGGGGAGGGTTACCCCCTTTTCCCTGGTCCGAAGCATTCTGTATACCTCGTCTCAACTTGGCACTTCATCCCAATCTCAGCACTTGCTCTCTGTCTGCTTCAGTTCTTTTATTTCGTTTTTTGTTTTTGTTCGTTTTTTGAAATTAATGTAATTTGCATTATTGTCTGCCTGTTTTTTTATGTACTTTGTACATCTTATTCCTTCATGTTTGTGAGTCCCAAACTGGATGCTTGTGAAAACGGGCAACCTTTGCTCACATGCCTTTCTAGTATAATACATTTATTTATTTATTTAGCTTTCGTTAACCAGGTAAGTACACTAGACAAGACAATTGCCTATTTCCAGGTACGACCCGGGAGAGTACAGGAATTACAGATGAAGTACATAGGATGACATGGTACAGATTAAGAACAGCAAATAAACTGAAACTGAAAAATAATCAGCTGTGGTTTCTGGCAGCATAAATCCAACTGTAGGCACAGCTGCCCATGCCTCCCAAATCACTCAGACCAAAACAATGATCGGGGGGGGCTTAGTCCCTGAGCCGCCCACATCCAGCAATGGATGCAGGCTTGTTTGCTGTCACTGTCACACACCTGCCTGCATCCATGGACATGGGGCCAGTACAGCCTCTTTGAAAATTGCCCTTGGATGCAGTATGGATTTTTTTGTGTCTAAAATCCAGCCCCCTGGTTCAGATGCAGTCCCATACTGTGTCTTTATACAGATCAGGATGAAAAAACGTAGTTTACCTATGCCTGATTTTCAAAGTTTGAGCACACATTGCTGTAAATGTAGTACAGTGGATCAAGAGTTGGTTGACAATAGGGATTGGCCAGCCCAGTAGCCCAGCAGTGGCTCTACCACTTGCTATGCCACTGGCCTGGGTTCAGGAATGGGTTTGGGTTGCATGTGGATCACCCTGATGAAGGAGGATCAACCATCCCATGGATAGCTCTCCTCCCTCAGGGAAGGGGGACATTGCGGCCCGCTACTTGACTGCGTCCTGGTGGAAACCAGTTGGATGCACAGCAGAAACACCTAAGCAAGGGAGAAGGACTGCCACAAGGTGCCAAGCACATGTGCATGCTGCCGCATGCATCTATGCATGTCACTGCATCCCAGCACCCTTGAAGAGAAAATCAGAAGCCAGAGAAAAAATCTTGGGTCAACTGTTGTGCTGCCTCTTCCCCCGCCCCCGCACAGGCCCACATATAACCAACATGGCAGACCTCAGCACTGTCAGTTATGGTCCTGGGTATGTGGTAGAGGTCTGTAAGTCCATGAAAAGGTTGGTGGTGGGTTGAGGGGGGCCATCGAGCAAATCAGGGGGCAAGGAAAAGCTTGACTGAAAAAAAATAGAGTTCAGTGGCTAAAGGTGCATGAGACCACATCAGACTGGAGGGAGGCCACCAGTAGGGTTTCTCATGGATCAGTACTGAGGACCCCAGCTGTTTAGTATTTTTTTATTAATGACTTGGATTCTGGAGCACCAGATAAGGTAATAAACTGTGCAGGTGACATGCAGATAAGGAGGGTGGTCAATCCCAGGAAAGCGAAAGACAGTGGATCAACAAGTGACATAATAGAGAGAACCACAAAATGTTCTGAGGTTCTGTAAGCTTCTAATAAGCCATAATGCTCTGACAATTGTCTAAGCCTTATGAGAACTCTCAGAATCTTTGAAGTACAAAACTGTTTTAACCCTCAAAATGGCGGTAGGTCGCAACCTCCCTTGTGAATGGCAGGCTTGCTGTGTGTGTCAGCCTTTGTCTTTAATCTTGCATTCATTTCAGAGGATCAGTAGGCAATAAGATCTCTTACTTTACTGTTGCTTATACTGACATGTTGGCATTCTCAAGTGCAAACAAACTCTGATCAGAGCCAATAGGGCTGCAAAATGATGTTGGCTGGGGTGAGAAAGATAAGCAAAACACCTGGAAAAAAGTAATGGGCAGAGAAATGCCAAGAGAACTGTGTATCCCTTTGTGGCTAAATAATAAGATAAAACTATGCTTAGTCACAGCTCCAGTATGGACAAAGTAGTTTGTGTGTGTGATCACTTGTTATGGTGCCCCAGGGTGTGGTGTTTGGGTGCCCCAGGGTGTGGTGTTAGGGTGCACCAGGGTGTACTGTTATGGTGCCACTGATCCCCATTGCCCCAACCTGTGATGCGAAGGTGACTGGTGCTGGGGCAGTACTGGTCATCACGGTGTAAGGCGGGCACTCTCCTGGATGAGATGCCATCAAATACCCCTAGATGCTGGAGGATAGCCAGGCTCTTGTATATCATTTCTGTTAAATGTACAGTTTATACATTTAATACACAGACACACTCTGATTCTAATGATGCAGATTCTAGTATAGCCGTGAGGCTAGAGCAATAAGCTGTGAATGAGCCTGGGACACTCAGCAGACCTGGGCCTGAACTTTGCAACCTCCACCTGCATATTGTGCAACCCTGCACAAGTCACTCAGCTACCACTGTGCCGCCAGGTCACCCCCAGAAACAGTCGTCTGTGCCTAGTGGGCCTTGCACGATTACCAAAGAATAAAATAAAATAAATTAACCAGTCTCCATCCTGCAAGGTCAGAATGATAAACATCATAATTGCACATAACTAAATTTATGTAAGCTGCCCCTAGCCATTTGCCATGCGGATGCATATGTGGACAGGGTCCACCTTCTAAAAATGTAATTATGCTGATACAGTAACCCTTATGCTTTAATAACATAAGTATGATTGCCTCAGGACCAAATTTTCTCCAGATCCCACCCCAGGTTGCAACTCAAGGAGTCAAAGTTTGGCAGGTGTGCAAACAGCTGGTAGTATCTAAGGTGTTTAGGCAACAGCTACTCAGCAATGCACACAGCATTCCACTTGTGGGATATGGGGTGGGGTGGGGAAGGGTGAAAAGGACCAAGCAAAGGTTGATACAAAAGTTGTATTGGCCTAGTGTCTATAAAGACATAGCAGAGTACTGTAACACTTGTGACACGTGTCAGAAAGTGAGAAAGCAAGGGGGCAAAGGCTTTTTTTCCATTAAAAAGTTTATTGATTTTTTAAACAAAAAAAAGGAAAAAACAATGAATACAATTAAGTACATAACATGAACACTAGCTAATACATATTTCAATAAAGCAGCATTATTAATTTTAACATTATCACTGAACTAAACAATTAGATAATGAATAATTCTGTAGGGTTGAGCAATAATGTAGCATAAGGTACACCTATCAAAGTGTATATAAAAAGACATTTTAGTAATCACTTACTAATTTATACCTACTAAAAGTTATCAGTGCTGTGCTACTTTAACATAAAACATTTAATTCTTATATTTGTTTGACCTTTAACAGTTCTTTCTCTATGTTTGTTTACATAAGTAATTAGGTTTGGTTGAATCTCAATCTCCATCTCTTCTTGTTGGTAAATATAAATCAACTATGCTAATCTCTTTCACTCATGACTAGTCTGACATTAAACCAGATGCTTGTTCCCCTCAGTAAGTGGGAGAGCCTGAGTGAACGTAAATGAATGAATTATTACCAAGAATATAATCCAGTGGCAGAGGGAAAGGGAGAGACATCACTGTGTTAAATGGAGTTGTAACATGGCTCTGGACAGAGCAGTGAAATGGAGCATATCGACTGGTGGAAATGGGTCAGCTGAGCGAGTCCTAGCGGCGATTAAGCCAGAAGTAGAGCACGCTAGGCTAGTACCCACAGTGTCCACAGAAAGCAGCACTCATTGGAGCCCACTGGGGTAGTACCGAGAGTGTCCAGTAGCCAGAGGGTGCAGCACTGGGACGAGAATCAAGACGGTACACATGCCATTGGTACGTGGGAGCTGGGCGGCATCGGGATCGTGCACAAGCAGAAGCCTGTACATAGCGTCATTCATGAGGCAGCAATGAAATCGACGGTGGAGTCTCGGGCGGTAAGCCCCCCCCACCACAACTCAGAGCATCTGAGAGATAGCAGGGCACGTAATGAACTGTGGCAGGAAGGGAAACAAATGTTCAGCATGCAGATTTCATGGCACAGAAACACACAAGGCACAGAAGTGCAGAAAACACATAGTAAGTGTCCCAGTATTAGATACTCGCAGTGAAAAGCTTCCCCATACTGCTCTGCCTCCATGGGGGATTGATATATCGCAGCAAACAACAATTTATAGAACACCTCGCTACTAATTCAAAAATTGTAACATTGTTCTCTCTTTCACACAGTAATCTTCTGTTGCTGTCAGGTGAGAAGTAGGCACCACTATATAAAAGGTTGTCTAGCGTGCATCGTGAACGCGCATGCTGTCAGATCATCACACTGACTGGAAAGCAACGAACACTAGCATACTGTAGCAAGCAGCAGTAATACTTTCAGCAAGTTTTCTCTATTTGTGACTGCTCTATTTCTCACACAACATCCCCATCACACTTGCCATGTTACAAGCGCATTAATCACCTCCAGCGTCAGGCTCTGCCGGGGATTAATGCCCGCTGGGTGGTTGGAAGCCCTCGGCCTTTGGCCTCATGCACCAACCCCCCACCCCACGCAGGGCATTAATCCACCGGTAGATCCCTCCTCTGTCAGTGATTAATGCTTACATGGAGTGGTACTACACTACCTCCAGTCTACTTTTGGGCTTTTCTTCCACCAACAACCTTCTTACTAGATAAGGATCAGCTGGGGGAGTATATTAAGCTCAAAAATCAGTGTTTGAAAAATGATCAGAACCTTAGGGCACGTGAAAATGTTCTGATAAGGTTATTTTACAGAATGTGACATAGGTTCTAGGTGGTTTTGAACATATCCAGACTAGTTCTTCCATCTCTAAGAAATATGTTGGCAGAAGAGGAAGACATGGGTGGGGAGGGGGAGCTGCAGGTGAGAAATCAAAAGGGAAAGAAAAGAAAGAAACTGAACGGGAGAAGGGGGGTGCAGAAAAAGTAGTGGAGACAGAGGGGTAGAGGAGGCTACCCTTCTACAGCAGGAGGGGGCAAATAAGGAGGGGCTAGAGGAGGAGTGACATTTAAAGAGAGGGAGACAGTTTAAGAGGTTTGGGAGGCAGTCAGATAAGGCACTGACCCACAGAGATATTACAGCGAGAGATGAAGAAGGAACGGGCATCAGAGGAGCAGAGATTAGTTGTGCTATACACATTTCATTCTACCCTCAAATAACAGCACTCACCAATAGCACAAAATTAAACGGAATGTCCACACTGTAGTCCAATTCCAACTTTCCATTTATTTAAATAAAATGGCCAAATGATAACAGGCGACCCTCCTGGGTCTGGGAGAATACAAAATGAGCTCTGTTGAAAGTCCCAAATAGATATTCTGTGATACCAATCACTCCCCCATTTACCGTCACTGCCTCCAATGTGAAGCAACTGGATGACTGCGCTGATGTCAGGGGAGGTGGCAGAGACCAAATAAAAGGGGGCAGAAGGCAAAGCAAGGCAATTTGATTTGTCTGGCACCCAATCCAAAGGCTCAGAGCACCTTACAAAAACCCACATCCAGCTAAATAAGGGCCTGGGTCTCTGGGACTTCCCTGTGTCCTAGTTCTGTTGTGCACTGGATCCTATCAGTATAGTATACCACCTTGGTGGGGGGGGTGTGTGGAGCCCCTGCCATGGAGAGTAAACTGTGGGGATAACTGGTGGGTTATCGGGGTCTGAAGGATGATAGTGCCAAGAGGCCAGAATGGGGTGTATACCTGGGATCAGGAAATATCTCTGGAATGACATGAGTGGCTAGAGAGAAAAACATTTACAGAACACAAAAGATGTGTGCTGCAGCAGATGCTTTTTTTTTTTTTAATAGCTCCCTCAGCCGGCAGGATTCACCCCATATCTTCTCCTTGGTCCCAGCCACCCAAACCCCTCCCCCCACCTGGGACCTACTGGGAGACCAAAGTGACACATATGGTGGCCTCCCCCCTCCCGAGGAGGCACAAGAGCCAGGGAAGAAGGGGCATAGATGGAAATGGTGAAGTAGATGGGAGGAAAAGTAGTGGATGCGGCAGAAAGTTAACCAGGGTGGAGGGGGTGCAGCTGAGTGGGGGAACAGCTGATATCTTAGATGAGAAAAGGAAGACAGGAAACACAGCTGCAGTGGATGGAAGGGTGGTAATCCTTGGGGACTCCATAATTAAGGGTATTCACTGGGAAAGGAAGGGGAACCCAAACATAAGAAGGAGGGTGGTTTGTATGCCAGGGATGACAGTGGGGAAGGCGGGCCCAAGAATCAGGAAAATTGTACGGGAGGTTGGAGGGAAACCAAACTTAGTCATCCGCATGGGAGCCAATGACATAGCTGGGGAGGAGGTGGAGGTAGTCCAAAGTAGGTTCAGGGAGTTAGCAAAGACCTGCAGGGAGGTAGTACGTTCTCTGGCTTTTTCAGAAGTGACAGCAGTTCCCAGAGCCAGCATAGTCAGGAAGAAAAGGATAGACAACTTAAATTACTGGCTTAGGAATTGGTGCAGGGAGGAAGGGTTCACCTGTATTTGGGACTGAGGGAAGACCTGTTTAAATAAAACACACTTTTCACCAGATAGTCTACACCTCAGTGTGGAGTGCTCAAGGGGACTTGGGGAGAAACTGGGGCGTACATAACAAATAGCTGAATTTAAACTACTGGGGGGAGGGCAGGCCTGCAGGCTCAGAGACTCTAGGAAGAGGAGGTCAACAGACCCCCCCCCCCCAATACCGGCAGAAGTAGTTGGAAGGGTGGATGTGGACAGGAAGTGGAGCAATTAGCAAGAGGAAGTGGGGAGAGAGTACAGGAGGGAGAAATGTAAGGAAAAGAAGAGAAAGTAAATGCAAATCTAGGAGCTTTCATTATTACTTCTTCGCATTGATATTGCATTGGGGAAAGGAGGAGTAGGAGTTTGAAGAAGGTTGTGCAATGGCTACTTAAAGTCTGTTTTTGAGTGTGGATAGGAAGGATAGGAATATAAAAAGCAGTTGCTCAATATATCTAAACATGTGCAACAAAGGAGGTAAGGGAAATAAAGAAAATGTTTTGCACTGATAGAGGAGGGAGAGGGGAGACTTGGGGGAGTGTTTGGTATCCTGCATCTGGAAGGGTGGGGGGTCGCTGGTGGGCAACGACAGCAATGGGTAGGGTGGTAGGCTGCAACAACTGCGGTGCACCAATCTTTCTAAACATTGCCTGAGTGTGGGAGGATGTTTAGTGTGCAACCACATAGAAAACTTAGAAAGGAGATTGAGGGTCTGCAGGAGGAACTAAGACAGACAAGGCAGATTGGGGGTGGGTTTAGCCCAATACTGGAGGGAGGAGGAAGGGGAGATGAGGGAGGGCGATTTAAGCCAACAGTGGTGAGGAGAGGGTCAGAAGAAGGGAAGCAGAGACAAAGGGGCCCAGGCCAGGAAGAACAATTGCCAGGGAAACCAGGTCAGGAGACAAAAGTCAAATGGAAGGAGGAGATAGGGACTTGTGAGGGGAGGCGAAGAAGTGGCAAAAGTCATGGAGTGGAAAGGAGAGAACGGGTTACTATGAAGAGAGAGGGAGCGGGCATTTGTGAAGGGCCTTCAGAAAATAGTTGTGCACTGCTAGAGAGGAAGAAGGTGGAGGAGGGAAATGATGGAATTAGAGGAGTAATTGATAAATGCCTGGACCAAACTGGAGCGGGGGGAAGTTCTGCTGGGAGAATTGCAACAGGGGTAAAAGGGGGAAATAATGTGCAGGAGGAAGAAAAGGAGCTGGAAATGAGAGAGGCAGATGAATGGAAGCAAGCAGGGAGTAAGAAGAGTGGAATCTTAGTGCTGGGGGACTCAATACTAAGAGGAGTTAGGTGGGGTAGCAAGGGGGAGAGGCATAGTCACATTTGGGTGGAGGCCATGCCAGGAATGACAGCGGAAAGGGTGGGACAGTCTGTTCTGAAATATGCTAGAAGGGGTAGGGACAAGCCTCATTTAATTATACATCTTGGGACAAATGACCTGGCTGACAAGACTGTAGATACCGTCCAGAGGAGGTTTGAGGAACTAGCACAATTCTGTGAGGGGGCAGGAAGATCAGTAACTTTTTCAGAGATACTTCCTGTGCCAAAGGAAAGCACAAGACGAAAGCTGAGAATAGAGAAATTTAACGGATGGCTGAGAACCTGGTGTTGTGCTAAAGGGTATGGGCTGTTGAGGGGTGGGAGGACCTGGGAGGACAGTAGTCTCTATGCCAAGGACAGACTACACTTGAGTGAGGAGGAAAGAAAGCTGTTGAAACAGAGGATGGAGAAGTACAGAGGAAGCTGGGAATTTAAACTAGAGTGGGGGGTGCAGTTGGGGAAGAGATATGCAGAGACCACAGGTTGGGAAACCATATGAGCTTACTCCCATAACAGTGACAAAGGACAAATGGCAAGATCTGTTGGTGATGCTAGGAAAGGAGGGCAGGATGGGAGGGGAAAGGGTGGAAGGTGGTTACCCTTAATGCTAGGAGCCTTGGGAGGAAACCGAGAGTTACAGGTTCTCATGGCAGAGGGAGAGGTGGACATTGCAGTCATCACGGAAACATGGGCCACCCAGTACAATGACTGGGACCTGTCTGTACCAGGGTACAGATTATTTCGTAGGGACAGAGTGATTGGGAAAGGGGGTGGTACTATATGTGAAGGAAGGACTGAAGTGTGTAAGGGAGGAAGGGGAGGAGGGTAGTACGGAGTCACTTTGGATGCAAATCCAGGATTCCAAGAATAGGATTCTTAGAATGGGAGTGGTGTACAGGCCACCATCTCAGACGGAGGAGTTAGACAGGGAACTAGCGGGACAGATCAGGAGGACCTGCAAGAAGGGTAGTGTGGTGATTGTGGGGGACTTCAACATGCCAGGAGTGGACTGGAGCACCCCAACAACCAGGAACAGAAGGGAGCAGGTACTGCTAGATGCCTTCCAGGACAGCTTCCTGCTGCAAATGGTCAGTGAACCAACCAGGTTAGGAAATACCCTTGACCTTGTGCTGGCAAATGGGGACTTTGTGAGAGAACTTACAGTGGAGGAACCGCTGTCAGGAGTGACCACCCAGTATGGCTCACATTGGATATGGGCAAGGAAGGAGGGAATCTGGCACAATAGTGCTGGACTTCAGGAGGGCTGACTTTGGGAGGATGGGGGGAAGGTAAAAGGGCACCTGGCCAGAATTCAATCTAGTATGGACACTAACCAGAGGTGGGAGCTCTAAAGCTGGGGATAGTGGAGGCAACCAAACCTGCTGCAAAGCCCAGAGCAAGAAGGTTAGGCTAAGAAACCGATCTGGTTGAGCAAGAAGGTCATGGAAAGGTAAGGAGGAAAAGAGCTGCCTTTAGGAAGTACAAGAAAACAGGGAGGGGAGGACAGGGAGGAGTACTTGACAGAATCGAAGGAGGTGACAAGGGCAGTAAGGGGAGCCAAAGCATCTACGGAACTCAGGCTGGCACAAGGCATTAAGAAGGGGGAGAAGGACTTCTTTAAGTACATCAGGGAGAAAAGGAGCTGTAAGGACCACATAGTAAGGATTAGGAAGGAGGGGGGTTGGGTGGAAGCAGGGTGCGATAAGGCGGAAGCACTAAATGAGTACTTCTGCTCAGTATTTACTAAAGAGAAGAGGGGGGGGTGACACCCAAGGTGGGAGAAATGGCAGAAGCAGGGGGGGAAGTGGTGACAGATGGGGAAATCATGGAGAGCAGAGCTCGAGAGGGTTTGAAGGCACTGAGGGTGGACAAGGCGCCAGGTCCAGATGGCATCCACCCCAGGGTACTGAAGGAGCTGGCAGAGATCCTTGCAGGACCTTTGGCAGACCTATTTAATGCCTCACTACATTCAGGGTGTGTACCTCAGAACTGGAGGATGGCTCATGTGGTGCCCCTCCACAAGAGTGGCCCTAATGATGAACCGGGAAACTACAGACCAGTGAGCCTTACATCCATCGTGGGTAAGCTAATGGAGACTATCCTGAAGGAGAGGCTGGTGGCCCTCCTAGAGGCCAAAGGACTACAGGACAGCAGACAGCATGGCTTCATACATGGCAGATCCTGCCAAACCAACCTGGTCGAGTTCTCATGACTGGCAACTAGGCAACTGGACAGGGCCATGCAGTGGATGTCCTGTATCTGGACTTCAGTAAGGCATTCACCCATTGCCACATGGAAGGCTGGAAGGAAGTTAGTAGGCACAGGGGCGGTGCAAACTGGTGAGATGGGTAGGAAACTGGCTGCAGGGAAGGCAACAGAGTGGTGGTGGTGGGGGAGCTCTCACAACCAAGGGCAGTGATGAGTGGTGTTCCAGGCTCAGTGTTGGGACCAGTGTTGTTTGGGATATTCATTGCAGACATATCATGGGACATCAAGAGCAAGATCAGTCTGTTTGCTGATGATACCAAGGTAGGCGTGTGGTGGATGACCTAGGGGATGGCAGGGGTTGCAGGATGATCTGGCAAAGCTTGAAACCTGGTCAGACACCTGGCAACTGGCTTTAATGCCAAAAGTGCAAGGTGCTGCATTTTGGGATGAAGAACCCAAGGAGGAGTTACCAGCTAGGGTGAGTGAGCTAGCCCAGACAGAGGAGGAGAAGGATCTGGGTGTGCTCATTACAGGGTCAATGAACAACTTGGCACAATGTAGGGAAGGCAGCTGCAAAGGCCAACAAATGCTGGGTTGTATTGCAAGGGTATATCCTCAAGGAGGAGGAGGTGATTCTGCCACTGTATAGGTCATTAGTTAGACCACACCTGGAGTACTGCGTGCAGTACTTGGCATCCGTGATCTAAAGAGGGACATTAAGTTACTGGAGGGGGTGCAGCGCAGAGCGACAAAGATGATCAAGGGGCTGGGGGACTTATCATACGAGAGGAGGCTGAAGGAGTTGAACATGCACTCACTGGAGGAGAGGAGAGACGGGGTGACATGATTGAAACCTTTAAATACATGAAAGGAATAAACAAGACGGGTACAGAGGGGCTGTTCAAAGTAAGGGAGGGAGGGCCACCAGGGGCCATGATATGAGACTGGAGCGAGGAAGGTTCAGGAGGGAGATGAGGAGACATTTTACAGAGAGGGTGGTGGCTGGTGGAATCGTTACCTGCTGAAGTGGTATGCAGTAAAACAGTGGACTGCTTCTAAGCGAGGATGGGACAGGACAAGGGAGGGTTAATGAAGGAAGGGTGGAAGGGAGGGGCAGCTGCAGAATAAGGGGTGCTAGCTGCACATTCGAGCAGACTTGATAGACCTCTAGGCCTTTATCTGCTGGCAAATTTCATATGTTCATATGTTCGTATGTTCGTAGAAGAGAAGGAAGGGAAGGATACACAGAGTCAAGGTGGAGGGTGGTGTCGCTGAATGCGCAAAGTCTTGGAAACAAGATGGAAGACCTGCAGGTGCTATTAGCTAAGGGGAAGGTGGACATGGCAGCAATAACTGAGACATAGGCCACACCACACCATGACTGGGACCTCTCGATTCCTAGATACTAATTATACAGAGAGACAAGGTGATAGACAAAGGGGGATGGTGGATTACAGTAGGACCTCAAAGTTACGGACACCATGGGAATGCACAGTGTTCATAAGTCTGAAAAGTCCGTAACTGTGAAACCACTGTGAAAACACTGTGAAAAACACTATCACGGGAATGTGGGGAATCAAAACATGAGAAATAACACAAAGCGCAGCTCATGATGATATAAAAAATATATTTTTTTATTGAATACAAAAATGTTAATGTTTAGTAATGTACATTAGTCCATCGCCTCTTTAGCAAACTGCTTTATTTTCTCCTGCCCTTTTTTTATATCACTGACAGTACTCTTCCCAGTACCGTACTCCTGTGCCAGCACTGTAAGACTGAAACCTCTGTCTATTTTATTCAGAATCTCCAACTTTGTCTCGATAGAGAGAGTGACACGCTTTCTTTTGCCGCAGGTAAGGGCCATTTCAACAAACGCTGTGGGAAACCATGTTTACAGAGGCTATTTAAACTATTTATCAGTCAGTGATTGGTTGATGTTCATGGGCGTGGGCGGGCAGACGCAAGGGAAGGTAAAAGCGAGAGACTGAATGGTTGACCGGTCAGTTCAGAACTCTGAGGGCCGTAACTCCGGGGTTCTACTGTATATCACATAACATGCACAAGGAGGGAGTCAGAGGAGGGGAGGGTGGAAACATTGTGGGTTCAGTTACAGTCCAATAGAGGGAGAAAGGTAAGGTTGGGATGGTCTACAGACCACCCAACCAGGAGGAGGAAAGGGACAGGGAACTGAGCTCACAAATATTGGAAGCTGCAGGAAGGGAGAGTTAGCACACCATCCACAGCCTGTGCCAGGAGTCAAGTGATCCTAGAAACATTGCTGAATGGGTTCCTGACTCAGGGCATCACAGAGCCCACCAGGGAGAGGGGACATCCATGATCTAGTGCTCACGAATGGGGAGCACATACAAGTAATAACAGTCAAGGAGCTCCTAGGTGGTAGTGACCATCGCACAGTGTGGCTCAGGTTGGAGATGGGTAGGGAAAGCATCCGCACTAAGATCAAGATCCTGGATTTTAGGAGGGTGGACTTCAGAAAGATGGGCAAGGTGCTAAAGAGGCACCTGGTGGGCATCAGAGTGGATATGGGGGTGGACCAAAAATGGTACATCATTAAGGATGGAATAATGGTTGCCACAGAGGAGTATAGTCTTAAGGGGAAGAACTCAAGGGCCAAACCACCCAGCTGGTTCAGCTCTGAGGTTGGCCAGGTGGTGAGGAACAAGAGATCAGCCTATAAAAGATACAGAAAGACAAGAGGGAGGTGGATAGGGAAAATTGCCTAAGGTTGGCCAACGTGGCAATCAAAATAGTCTGGCAGGCTACGACACAAAAAGAACTGCAGATAGCTAAGGGAATCAGAAAGGGGGAGAAGGCTGTCTTCCACTACATAAGCAAGAAAAGGGACAAGAAGGATGGGATTGTAAGGAGTGGAGGCAGTATAGCACTGTGGTAGATACCGAGATGCAAACCTGGAGACCTGGGTTTGAATGCCACAGCCCCCAGTTACATACTGTGTGATCCTAAGCAAGTCACTTAACTTCTCTGTGCTTCCAGGTCGCACCTGGAAACAAGCTTCAGCTTAGTGTGCCTTTCCTGGTTAAACAGTTTCTCCTTTCCCATTCCCTTATAAGACTTCAGAAAGGGAAAGAATGAGTAGAGAAGAACGGGGGAAAGGCTGAGGTACTGAATGAGTACTTCTGCTCCGTCTTTTTTTATTGTATGCTTTTTGCCCCCAGGCCAGTCACCATCTGCCCACCCACACGCCCAGCCCCGCCACTCACCACCCTGCAGCCACCCCACCAGGGTACACTCTGGATTGAAGCAATGCTGTTCAATAGTTCCCTGGAGTCAGGAGGGGTACCGCAGGATTGGAGAATGGCACATGTGGTGCCCCTCCATAAAAGCGACCCCAAGGATAACCTGGGGAAATACAGACTGGTCAGTCCAACCTTACTCATGTGCAAGCTCATGGAGACAATACTTAAGGAAATGTGGGCTGGGTAAGTTGGATATCTAGAGAAGAATTGTCTCCAGAATGAGAGGCAGCTTGGGTTTATGGGAAGGAGATCGTGTCAAACGAATCTGATTGATTTCTTTGACTGGGTTGCTAAGTTGGTGAACAGGAGACAAGCGGTGGACAAGCTTTATCTGGACTTCAGCAAGGCTTTTGACTCTGTACCCCACAAGAGGTTGATCAGCAAGTTGGAGGATCTCATGGTAGGGGAGAAGTTGACCAGGTGGGTAGAAAGCTGGCTGAAGCACAGGACTCAAAGGATGGTGGTGGTGGGGGAGTTATCTGGCATGAGGGAAGTCACCAGTGGGATCCCGCAGGGCTTGATGCTTGGGCCGGTGTTGTTCAATGTCTTCATCAGTGACACTGGGGGTGGTATTAAGGGTAAAATGTGTCTATTTGCATTTGACGCCAAACGCTGTGGGAGGATGGACACAGTAGAAGGTATACAGGACCTGCAGGAAGACCTGAGAAAACTTGGGAGGTGGCCTGCAATTTGGCAGCTTGGTTTCAATGCCAAGAAATGCAAAGTTATGCACATTGGATCCAGGAATTCAATTACAGAGTACTACGTGGGAGGGGTCTGGGTAGCAGCAACAGAGGAAGAGAAGGATCTGGGAGTGATGATCACTAGCGAACCAAAGCACTCCCCACAGTGCAATAAAGCAGCAGCAAGAGCAAACAAGATGCTGGGTTGTATAACCAGCAGAATCAGCAGTAGATGGAAGGATGTTATACTGCCCTTGTACAAGTCGCTGGTGAGCCACATCTAGAGTATGGAGTAAGATACTGGTGCCCACACCTTAAGAAAGGCATCAACCTGCTGGAGATGGTCCAGAGGAGGGCAACAAAGATGACTGCAGGTCAGCAGGCTAAAACATGTGAAGAGAGATTGGGGGCCCTAAATATGTACTCCCTGGAGGAGAGGAGGGAGAGAGAGAGAGAACATGATAGACCTTCAAGTGCTTGAAAGTGATAAATAGGGTGAATACGGAAGGTCTCTTTAAGCTAAATGGCAGCTGAAACACAAGGGGAACACAGTCTAAAGCTGGAGGTGTGGGGAAGGGCAGGTTTTGGAGGGAGGTTAGGAATCACTTCTTCATGAAGAGGGTGGTGGTCAGTTGGAATGCACTGCCAGAGGAAGTGGTCTAGATGAAGTCAGTGGGCAGCTTCAAGAGAGGCTGGGATAGGCGTAAGGGGAAAGTATGGATCATGAGGGAGCAGGTGGAAAAGATGGGAGGACTGGGAGGGGCAGGATCAGTAGCATAAGCTGGGGACCCTGCAAAACAAGCAGACTAGATAGATCGACTGGTCTTATTTTGCTGGCTTCTTTGTATGTTCGTATGAGAGACAAGAAAGTAGGGATATACTAATCCGGCTGTCCGAGGCGAGGAGAGAGCAGAGATGGAACTGGGCATCACTGAGCTCAGCTAAGGGGGTTCCCTCTTATAGGCTCACCTAACACTGAGGATGGGCAATGAAGTCCATGGTGCACAGTGTGCATCCCAACATGCTGCATGCTAATGTCCGCCCCAGTGCCAATCCACGACTGTAAGGCTTGTTATGGCACACTAACTTCTGGTCACTGCCAGGTGTCAGAATGTTGCTGAGATCCTGCTCCCACCCCATCTGGAGGAGAAAAGCTGTCCACCAGATGCTATCCTTCTCCCACCGGCAGACCCTCTAATACTCCGGGTTCACTGTTGAACCCGGGTCTTCAGCTCCGCAAGCAGTAGTGCTACTGCTGCACTGACAGGCCAGATGTTTTCTTCTGTTTTGAGTGTTTACTTTCACAGCCCTATTCACTGTCACAAGGGACCATTACAGAACTGTTGCAGCAACAGTTTTGCAGTGTTTCTTTTCCTGCAACTTCCCAAGCTATGCACAAAAGAGGTAGCAACCCTTCGCTGTGCACTCAAGAGCTGCCTTGTGACTGTGTGGGAAAGGGGGCAGGGGTTACCATGCAAGCAGCCTACAGGACCATCAAAGAGCATGGAAACCCCCGCAAGCTGTGGCCATATCTTTAGAGATGCTCCCCAACATACAAACATAGGATTTGAGGGCAGATAAGGACTACTTGGCCCATCCAGTCTGCCTGTTACTCCCTACCTATACTATTACCGCAGACCTTGCCCAATCTACAGCTCTTTCTCCCCCCTTCCTTTCCACTATGATTCCTTGTGCTTATCCCATGCATTCTTGAACCCCGCCACTATTTTTGCTCCCACCACCTCCACTGGAAGGCTGCTTCAGGATGCCACCACTCTACCTGTGAAGAAGTACTTCCTCATATCTCTTCTGAATCTACCCCCCTCCAGCTTCAAAGCATGTCCCCTTGTTCTTAAGCACCTTTTCTTCTGAAAAGTACTTCCCTCCTGTACCTGCTAAAAGCAGTTCTATGGGATGTCACTGAAGAGTACCGAGGGTTAGATGGACTGGCAGGGCATAGCTTGGCAAAGGACTGGAGGAAGACATATGTCTAGAGGGGAACAGAGCTAGGGAATGGGAAAATGAACTGGATGCCTGGGACTTGGACTTGGGTTAGGTAGTGGGACAACTGGACAAGCAGGAGCGCCTGAGGATGCCATGATGACTGACTGCAGTGTCAACTCACATGTGTGCCTCAATGTACTGGTCTAGGGGTTGAGGTAAAGACTTAGGCAGTAATGCTGCTACCGTGGCCATCTGTGGTTGACACTGCACCATGTGACTGGCACTGTGCCATCCAAAGAAAGGCCATGGGTGTTGTAATGTAGTTGTTAATTAATGCTAGATCTTTTACGCCCTTTGACATCTGGGAACTCTAATTTGCACTGCGACTTAGTCAGCAGGGTAACAACTCCCGCTGGTGACTAACTCAGACCTTTGTATATAGCCACAGTGTGGGGAGTTGCAACCATGAGGATGCTTGCGCCCCAATTTGTGGTTCCCCATATTGATTCCCAGTTTTTCCCTATTGCTGTTTTTTGTTATTCTCTAGCATTTTACCCTCTCCCCTTGTCGTTAGCCTAGGTATATACCCTGCAAGCATGGATATATTCTGATCGAGCAGATTCATCATCATTTGCATGGCGGGGGTGGTCCTGTCTTCTCCCCCTAGTCTGTTATCCTCCCACCCCATGGCATGAGCAATGCCATGTTGGACCTCATATGCACACAACTCCCACATGATGAAGACAAGCCTCCTGGCCCAGCCATAGTGGTTGCTGCAGCACTGGGGCCTGCCAACAGCGCCAACCCTCCTTGACTGGGGCACACGGCCACATGGCAGGTACCCCAGCCTCCTAATGCCCCTGAACTCAGATAACCTACATGGCAGAGTATTGGGTTGCCGCTGGGCACCAGCCACCTTTTATTTTAATTTTACCTGCATTTAGTAACATACTAATTTAAAGTGACAGTGCATGATAATGGCAGAAATTTTGATCTATACTTTTTTATTTTTACATTGCAATCTATCTTCTGGCCTGTGTAATACCCTTCCTTCCACATTTTGCATCTCATTTACCACATTTTTTTTACAGTTGAAAAAAATAACATCAGCACTCTTTTTAATATGACTCAGACCATGCTTTCATTAGTTTTCTCTGCTGTTTTCAAACAACCATTGTTCAACATCATTTTTCTTGTGGCTATAATAAACTAGCATGCAACAAGCACTGTTCCCTGACCTTATGGGACAACAAGTGTACAAAAACAGCTGAGAGTAATGATGAAAACCTGGTTCGAGCCTTATGAAAAGGAATGCTCCTTTTATTATTTCAAATGTGAGAAAAGTGCTAAAGCAGTCACCGTTGGGAATGAAGGATATCATACAAGTCAAAATGATCTGCAGGATGATCTAAAATAGAAAGATCAAGTATAGGTCAACATGTTCACCGCTGTCATGCACTGCTGCTTTAAGTTTGGAAGGGACTATAGGTCCATAATGTCCGCTCCTCCACCGGCTTCATAAACAGGGGTTAAATAAGTAGGCTGTGCAAACATGTAGCAGTTTATAAGAATTCCCTGCCCACTCTCCCACCCAGGGTACCTGGTGATTCCCAACTCTACTACCCAAGGTGCCTACTCATTCCCTACCCACTCCTGTTACCCATGGACTTACTAACCCCTTACTTAGGAGTGTGTGTCCCCCCCATCCTACTGGAGGACCCCAGATCAAATACCTCAAACTTTTTAATCTTGCTGTTACCCTTGAATATGTGAAAGACTGCTCAGCCTCCTTTTCTACAGGGTGCACGTTATAGGTCTCCAAGTTCTCCTAGTAACTGATGTTCCCCCATACTACTGATCATATTGGTGACCCTGTGCTACCCCCTCTCAGCTCCATCAATCTTCTTCTGTACTGCGGAGACCAATACTGCAAGCAGTACTCCAGGTGGGACGTGACCAGGGCCTGGTACAGTGGCAGGATTACTTCCCTTGGCCAGGGCCTTGTAAAGTGACAGAATTACTTCCACTGACCAGGGCCTTGTAAAGTGGTGGGATTGCTTCCCCTGACCAGGACCTTGTAAAGAAGCAGGATTACTTCCCCTGACCAGGACCTTGTAAAGAAGCAGGATTACTTCCCCTGACCAGGGCCTTGTAAAGTGGCAGGATTACTTCCACTGACCAGGGCCTTGTAAAGTGGTGGGATTACTTCCCCTGACCAGGACCTTGTAAAGAAGCAGGATTACTTCCCCTGACCAGGACCTTGTAAAGTGGTTAGATTACTTCCCCTGACCAGGGCCTTGAAAAGTGGCTGGATTACTTCCTCTGACCAGGGCCTTTGTAAAGTGGCAGGATTACTTCCCCTGACCAGGGCTTTGTAAAGTGACAGGATTACTTCCCCTGACCAGGTCTTTGTAAAGTGGCAGGATTACTTCCCCTGACCAGGGTCTTGTAAAGTGGCTGGATTACCGCCCTTGACCAGGGCCTTGTAAAGTGGCTGGATTACATCCCCTGACCAGGGCTGTATAAAGTGGTGAGATTACTTCCCCTGACCAGGGTCTTGTAAAGTGGCAGGATTACTTCAATGGCCAGGACCTTATAAAGTGGAAGGATTACTTCCCCCAATCAGGGCCTCATAAAATTGCAGGATTACTTCCCCTAAGAAGGGCCTTGTAAAGTGACTGGATTACTTCCCCTGGCCAGGGCCTTGTAAAGTTACTGGATTACTTCTACTGACCAGGGCCTTGTAAAGGGGCTGTATTACCACCCCTGACCAGGGCCTTGCAAAGCAGCTGTATTACATCCCCTGACCAGGGCCGTGTAAAGTGGCGAGATTACTTCCCCTGACCAGGGTCTTCTAAAGAGGCAGGATTACTTCCCTGGCCAGGATCTTATAAAGTGGCAGGATTACTTCCCCCGATCAGGGCCTCGTAAAGTGGAAGGATTACTTCCCTTGACCAGGGCCTTGTAAAGTGATAGGATTACTTATACTGACCAGGGCTTCTTAAAGTGACAGGATTATTTCCCCTGACCAGGGCCTCATAAAGTGGCAGGATTACTCCTCCTGAGCAGGGCCTTGTAAAGTGGCTGTATTACTGCCCCTGACCAGGGCCTTGCAAAGCAGCTGGATTACATCCCCTGACCAGGGCCGTGTAAAGTGGTGAGATTACTTCCCCTGACCAGGGTCTTGTAAAGTGGCAGGATTACTTCCCTGGCCAGGATCTTATAAAGTGGCAAGATTACTTCCCCCAATCAGAGCCTCATAAAGTGGCAGGATTACTTCCCCTGAACAGGGCCTTGTAAAGTGACTGGATTACTTCCCCTGACCAGGACCTTGTAAAGTGGCTGGATTACCGCCCTTGACCAGGGCCGTGTAAAGTGGCGAGATTACTTCTCCTGACCAGGTCTTGTAAAGTGGCTGTATTACCGCCCCTGACCAGAGCCTTGCAAAGCAGCTGGATTACATCCCCTGACCAGGGCCATGTAAAGTGGTGAGATTACTTCCCCTGACCAGGGTCTTGTAAAGTGGCAGGATGACTTCCCTGGTCAGGATCTTATAAAGTGGCAGGATTACTTCCCCTGACCAGGGCCTTGTAAAGTGACAGGATTACTTCCCCTGGCCAGGGCTTTGTAAAGTGGCAGGATTACTTCCCCTGACCAGAGCCTTGTAACATGACTGGATTACTTCCCCTGACCAGGGTCTTGTAAAGTGGCTAGATTACCGCCCTTGACCAGGGCCTTGTAAAGTGGCTGGATTACATCCCCTGACCAGGGCTGTGTAAAGTGGAGAGATTACTTCCCCTGACCAGGGTCTTGTAAAGTGGCAGGATTACTTCCCCCAATCAGGGCCTCATAAAGTGGCAGGATTACTTCCCCTGACCAGGGCCTTGTAAAGTGATAGGATTACTTATACTGACCAGGGCTTTGTAAAGTGACGGGATTATTTCCCCTGACCAGAGCCTTGTAAAGTGGCAGGATTACGTCCCCTGACCAGTGCCCTGTAAAGTGGCAGAATTGCTTCCTTTGACCAGGGCCTTGTAAGTGACAAAATTACTTCCTCTGACCAGGGACTTGTAAAGTGACAGGACTACTTCTCCTGACCAGGGCCTTGTAAAGTGGCAGGATTACTTCCCCTAATCAGGGCCTTGTAAAGTGGATAGATTACTTTCTCTGACCAGGTTCTTGTTAAGTGACAAAATTACTTCCCCTGACCAGGGCCCTGTAAAGTGGCTTAATTACCTCCTCTGACCAGGGCCTTGCAAAGTGGCTGGATTACTTCCCCCAATCAGGGCCTTGTATAGTGGCAGGATTATATCCCCTGCCCTGCCAGCCATACCTTTTTGATGCACCCCAGCATTATGCTGACCCTGCCGCTTTTGCTACCACCATACCTTAAACTATGTCTTAAGATATTTATTTATTGATCTATCTATCTTTAGTGAGGTATTGTGTACTGAATTACAAGTTTCTTTTTTATTAATGCATTTGTGATGAAAATCCACTCACCAGGGACTTTAAGTTCACCACCACCACCACCACCTAGTTTTTTACCAACAGGAACCAGAAAACCTGTTTTTTACCTCCTCCTTGCTCAAGGTCAGTAAGGTCAACACAATAACTGTGGGTAGAGTGCCCTTCAGAGACAGACTGCAAACAAAATCCATCAGAAATTGCAGAATTACTTTTTTAAATAAAACGAGCCGTCACTGATTCTATAAAAAGTCAATTATTTATTAGTGACTACAAGTATTTACAAGCAGGATGCATTTACAGGAAAAGAAAAAAGTTGCACATTTACTAAGAAGCAGAAAATAAAATAAGTTGAACAGTTGGTGTACAGCAACATTTTGAGCTATCCTAACTAAAATCCTTCACCTGCCCTAGCTACAAAAAAGCACTGTCCTTCACTGTGCTATCTAACCAGTCAGCTAGTCTTTGTATGGCAGGGCCCCTGGTCTTCAGACGTTCCAAGTCCCAGAGGGCGTGCTGGCTTTCAGCACCTCAATTTATTCCTTTTTTCACTGTGGGAAAGGGTCTTGCCCCTTGATTGACAGTTCTGTGCTGTCCTAGCCCCCCTGAATGTGTGTGTGTGTGTGTGTCCACCCTTCAGCACCTACTTGCCAACTTTATGACATGCATCTGGGTCCTTTGTCCAACATGGGAACATCTCCAGGAAGGACTCCCCTCTGGGGTTATTGCTTTATTGTCTCCTCCCTGGCCTTCCTGTTAGCTTTCCCATGAGAACATCAGTCCCTCCACCCTGGCTGACAAAAGCTGTCGCATACTACTTGATACAAGTACAAGAATGAGGGGGCATGATATGACATTTGAAGGTGGCAGGCTGAGGGGAAATGTGAGAAAGTTTTTCTTCACAGAGAGGGTGGTGGATGCACAAAATGGTCTGCCACGGGAGGTGGTGGGAGCGAGCATAGTGGAGGGATTTAAACATGCCTGGGACAGGCATAAGGGAACTTTAGTGGTGGAAAGGAGTGGGGAAAAGACACTGACTGGATTGGGTCAGGGGCTGCAAACAAGTACAGGGCTTAAGAGCAGAGTGGATGGACCTGGCAGTCCTTACCTGCTGACAAGTTTTATGTTTCTATGCATCATGTGATCTGGTAGCCGTCTTGGACCTGAAGCAGATGCATATTCAGAAAAGAATAAATGAATCAAAAGAATACATGGCTCTGGTCCCCTTTTCTGCCACAGTGTTATTGATGTTTTGTTTTTCTACCTTTGTGTTTTGTACTGGCAGCCTGATCCGCTGGGAAAGGGTGCACAAAGGAATAAAACTATCACTATTGCTTCTTTATTTTACTAAAGGCTGTAGATTACACGCAATCGATATGTGTAACTGCTGGCTAGAGCCAAAGGCCTTGCACAAACAGCATGTCAAAACATACAAACAGGGACGCATATTTTGTTTATTTCCATGTTTTATTTCAAGCTGAAGCTCCTCCTGCCACCCACCTGCACATATTTCCTGTAGGACATTCCCCCTAGTTATTTTTAGTAGCTCAAGTTTTTGGTGCCCTAGTCCTTTATTGATCCTTGGCACACTGCATTGCTTGCCTCTGTACTACTTTGTTGTAGAATTCCCAGTTTTCTACCTGCACCTGTATTTGCACAGCATGGCTACATTTTAATGTTTTCCAAGTTTGTACCAAAGATGTATTCGTTTTTTGCTCTGTGTCTGCACTTGGGTTCTCTTCCATGCAATGTACTGTATTATGACTTTCTGTCTCCTATGGTAACCATTCCCTGGGTCGCACATGGAAATGAGCCTTGGCTCAGTGTGCCTTTCCCAGTTACCAGTTTTCAAGTAAATATACAAATTCTGAAGTGGGCAAATCCAGAATCCTGATTGGCTGAGGAGCTCGGACCCCAGTGCTGATATCCCAGCACAACAGCACTGGAAAAAGATCCATAACCTCACTGGCCTGTTAACAATAAGCAGGCACAGCTGTATCAATACACATCAATTCACTTACTTGTGTTTTAAAAAATGTAGCATCTGCTATCTACTGACCAAACAACAAAATTACAATGACGCGATAGGATATTTTTCTCCTGTTTTTTTTTTTTGCCTTTTTCCTAATTTTTTTTTCTTGAAAGCAGTATTTGTTAGTTGGCAGAACACCTATATATATATATATATATATATATATATATATATATATTTATATATGAGAGAGACAGACAGATAGATATATAGATATGACAAAATGGTATTTCTGACATCCTTAGATTTATCCTTAGTGTATTTTTAATTTTCTTAGAGATTTTTTAAAATAGTGTTTACTGCTAATTTAGTACATAAACAATTGCCAGCAGAAGAAGTCTGTAAGGTCTGTCATGTCTGTCCAGGGTGGAGCCCCATGTGCTTGTGTTTATGTTGAGCCCTGCCCCCTTCCCTCTGTACTCTTGCCTTCCCCTTTACCCTGTTCCACCTCCTCTTGGAGCCAGTGATTGTTTTTTTTTCCCCCAATTCTTTTTCCCTCCTTACACTGGACTCCAAGACATCTCTCCAGTGAGTCATGGGGCCTTATGCCTCCACCGCCCCCCTGAACCCTTGCCCAACCAGGAAATCGGGTATGCTGGGCTCCCCCTCCTCTCCCTGGGGCCATGAGAGGCAGAGGACCATGGAGAGCTGAATTGGGTTCGGCTGGCATTGGGCGTGTGGGCATGTCCATAGGGTACCACCTTTGCCTCCCCGGAGCCAGGGATTTTCCTTTGTTCTCCCTCCCCTGATGCAGGACGTGCAATGCCGTCCATGAGAGAGGTGAGTGAGCACACCCACGCCACATGACAACTGCCTGACATCACCCCCATTACACGGTCCCTCAGCTGTTGTGCCTTTAGTCTCCACCAAGAGCCAACAGCGCTGTGGGACAGGAACCCCTCTCCTTCATAGGAGAGGAGAGCAGTCGAACAGATGCTCAGTCCTACTGTTCCCTGACCGGTATCCAGCTCCCGAGTTTGCTGCTGAACCCGGGTCTCCGGTGTGGTGTGAGGTGTGGCATCCAGCGCCTCAACCCTCAGTGCCACTGGGCCAGTCCGCTAGTGATTGTTTTTTGATTGATAACCTCAGCTGGAAGCTCATTCCACCGTCACCACCCTCTCTGTGTACAGGTTTTGAACCCCGTCAGTGAGTAATTAATGACTCAAGTTATTAAAGATGGCTGTCACAAATAATTTTTTAAATCTCTCCTGCTGAGGTTACCTGTTGAGTATGCATACTAGGTTCATACTGTGTATATATATCAGGATGGTGCTAACTCATGTTTTATTCATCCTGGGCATGGCACAGGAGCAGGCACCGGCAGAAACTTCAAAATCCAATCTCTTAGTTTAAGAATGAACGAAAACAAAATGAAAACTGCATATATTGATGTTTTTGCGAGGAAAAACATAGACAATAATGGATGGGCAACAGTGAACAACAATGCCATTGTCTTTTATAGTGTATAGGCAACAGTGTATCAACAATGAAGCCTTTCTTGAGAAATTTGATCACAACAGCATTTCTTCTTCAGAACAAGCTGCCTTTTAGGTTAAAAGCTGTCACACAGTTAGCTGTATAGGCATATGCTGGCTGCCAAGTGAGTCAGACAAACTCCATTCAAATTGTGAACATTTTAAATATTTTTACATCCGATTCTGTTTTTTTTCCACTGTTCAGCAATTTTGCTGTTCAATTATAAACTGGTGCCATTCTGAACAAGCAGGTTTGGAAATTACAGCAGAAGCCATCGCCAATCATTCTTTTTTTCACCTCGCGACTGTCAGAAGAAATTGACAAAGAAAAAAATTAGCGATTGGCGAGGCTGTCAGGGTTATAGGAGCGTGAGGGCATTCTACATTTTTGAACCATCATAGTGAGGTGCTTAAGACGGTACAACAGCAGTCTGATGTCACTACAGTGGTACAACAAGCCTAGGAATCCACTGATTTCCATTAATATTCGTGCTGTCCCATACATCATATAGAGGATAATGTATGGGCATGCATCAGTAACTGGTTTGTTAACTGGAGAGAGGTTGCCATGGCGACCATGTAAACCTCGAGAGCGAAGCTCGAAAGGTTTATGTCGCCATGGCAACCTCGAGCTGGTTATTTAAACTGGTTGTGATGTGTGACCATACATTATATTTTATAGTGTATGGCCATACATTTCAATTTTAAAAATTAAACAAGCTCCTTACTGTTTAAATTTAGGCACCATCACAGCCATTCCGGGTCATGCTTTCACCACCACGGCCATTTCTGGTAGGCTCAATCATGTAGTACACATGCGCAAAGTGATCCCTGTTGTTAACCTATCGATGTGACGTAGCATCAATAGGTTAACAACATTGGAACGGACAGATAATGGTTAACAACCTTAGGAGATGATGATTTCCTAAGGGTAACAGCATTCTACCATACACTATAGTATCATTGTAAAACTACATGGTGATTAACAAATATTGTTGCCAGTAGCGGCTCTAGCCACAAATGGTTACCAGGGCACAGCTGGGGCACAACCAATGGCAGCCAGAGCACTGATATATTGTTACTATGGGGGAAGCTCTGCACCATATGGGGCACCAACTGGGGCACAGCATTTTTTTACGGGCACGTGCCCTGGGCGAACCTAATTGGAGAAACCATCACTGATTGTTGCTTTATTTGAAGTAAAAAATTCTTTAACAATCTTTCCTTTTTTTGGGGGGGTGTTCAGATACTTACTTCATCATAGTATCAAGTGGTCTCCTTCAGGAAGTCCTCTCCATCTAAAACAAGGGTTTTCCATATACATTTTATCCACTTTCTCTGCCCTGGCCACCCCATTCTGACCAAACCCCCCTGCCCCGTCACCCAGCTTCTCCAGGACTTACCTTCCTCCATAGTCATCTGCCACAGGACTTTTAACTGTGCCAAAAGCTTTCCCCGCAGATCCACCCTTATTGGCCAATCTGACTACTCTCACCGCCTCCCAAAAATGTGGAATTCCCTCCCCCCTCAAATCTGTCACTCATCCTCCTCCTACTCCATCAGCTCTGCCTTCAAAAACTACCTTGCACCTAGCTGTTCCTGCCATGACCCTCCCTAAACTCCTCCTCCTCCTCCCACCCAGGACCATCCTTACCCCCATGCTTCCCTCATTTTGACCTATGTACCCCCACCCTCCTCCATCAGTATTTCCAGCTCTTCTCTCCTTCCCCCAATCTCTCTTCAGGCCTCCCATATACCATATCAAGCTCCCAACATCCAGAAGCCTAATTCACCCTCACTGCCAAACAGACTGCTTCCAACCTATCATGCTCCACCTCTGCCTTGTGCAGGCAGGATTCTCAGTATACTGGAGTGATCTAGCACTGGCAGACCTCGATATTTCTCCCTATTCGTTCCCCTACTCCCCCATAGCCTGTCCCCTGTAAGGGTCCCTACCTCCCCTAAGGTCTTAGCTCCTTTTAAACCTTTATCTCTCTCCCCTCCTTCACAGCTTACCCTCTTCCCCCTTCCTCCTTCTTTCCTCACCACTTTGCCCCAACGTTTGCCTTGCACCATCACCAGACATGGGGAAGCAGACAGTTACATTGTGCAGTTCTCAACACCTGGAACTGGTGTGAATCAGATCCAGCCCTCTGCTTCTCCCCCACTGCCAAACGGCCTGCTCCTCTCCTATCGTGCTCCACCACTGCCGTGTGCAGGCAGGGTTATCAGCATCCTGGTGTGCCCAGGCCCCGGCAGACCTCTCTCCTCCTCCTTCCCCCTTTCTTATCTCCCTCTATTGCCCATCCCCAGTAAGGGTTCACTGCTCCCCTAGGATCTTAGCTCCCCTACCCTTGCTCTAAAATCAGCCTCTGGCTGGGCTTCCACTTTCCTATAAGCCATAAATCTCAAATTGCCTCAACTTTCCTCTCTCCCCCCTTGTCCCTCCCCCCCTCCATTTCTCAGTCTTAGCTCTGTCTAGCCCAAACAGCTTTTTCCACTTCGACATATTTGCACTTCTCATTTACCTTAGCTAATTTACTGTCATCTTCCTTAGCCTATATTGTCTGTGTACTCCCTACTAGCTTCCCCTTGCTCAATCTACTAGATTTCTCTTCAGCCTTAAACAACCCACTCATTTGTGTGTCACTTAGAGTTAACCAGTAAATGTCATTTTGTGCTAGTGTCATTTCCTAGATCTAAGCTGTTATCGTTGTACCTGTCTAGTTCTAAACTGTTAAGCACCCTGCTATTTCACTGCGTCATTGTTTTTTCTCACTGTTTTCAAATGTAAACTTATGTAAATATGTTGTGCTCCAATATTCATGTATACCATCCTCTTGTTCCCCTTCCCCCCAGGTTGCACCGGGAGATGAACAACCTGTTGCTCAGTGTGCCTTCCTGGTGAAACATTTCAATAAATAAATAAACATCTACAAAGAAATCTTGAAAATGAAAGATTCTCTCCCCATTCCAGTTTAGGTATTTTTCATCTCTGGCCACCCTCATAACTTCTTCCTTACTAGAATACTTCAGCAAGTTTACAGATATTGCTCCTGGCTTTGCTCTGGGTAATGGTTCAGGGGCTAGTATGAGATGGGCTCTATTTCTAATGCCCATGGCTATCAATAATGCAGTAGCTCTAGTATAAAGTGTTGCAAAAAAAGTATGGTAGTGGCCAGCCTAGTGGAGCTGTGGGTTAAGGCACTGGATGCCACATCTCGTGCTATGCCAGCAACCCGGGATCGGGAACAGACCTGGGTCATTGGGGGTCAGATGGGAGGAGGAGGATGGAGCATCCCAACAGATGTTCTCTCCTCACAACAGGGTAGCGCCTGCACCCGTAGCACCTCTGCCTGTGGAAGCACGGGCAGTGGTGGCACACTGCTGCATGGAGCCAGGGAAGAAGGGAGGACACTGTTGGGCATTTGACAGCAGCATGCATCAGAACATTGTTCATCTGGACGAACATCCTTCATGCCAGCACCCTCAGGGAACAGGGAGAAAATGGGGGGAAAATAAATACACCCCCAGCAGCAACGAGCACAATGAAGCCAGGGATCCCGGTAGCAGGACATGGCAGATGGAGTCAGAGGGTGTACGAGGTCCCCTCTGAAGGGCTGAGGTGCCGAGTAAGTACAAAACAAAATATGGGAAATATAACTGAGTAGTAAATTCTGTAAATAATTAAGTAAAACCAATGCCTAGTTTTGCATTCCAGGCCCAGAAATCTACGCGGCAACAGCAGCAAACCGGAACCTCTTAGTGGCAACAGGATTCCCGCCGGACCTCCAGGAGCACCAGAAGAGGGTTGGCAGGGAAAACAATGCAGGACATCAGGGACATTTTGAGGAGTCTTACACACACCAAGCAACCAGAGGAAAATGCTGGGGCCACAGCAAGAGTGCAACTGCAGAGGTCCGACCAACAGTGAAAAAAACAGTCCAACAGTGCAAAGCCACAGGGCTAAGAAAATGGTAAAGATACCTGGGGGGAGCAGAGAGAAAAAGGATCTTGAGCTGATATACGGGCTGTGGTGTGTGATTATATTGATACAAGGTCATACACAGCAAAGAGACATGGAGGAGAGGCAAGTCTCAGGCTATATGACTTCTGTAGTGGCCCCTGGGAGCAGAGGGAGTGAGAACACTACCACTCTGGATACAGGTGAGGACAGATGGAGACTGATATCCAGAGGCAGGAGCGGTATGATTATCCCACCCTACTTTGGAGGTACAGATGTGTTTGAGTTGAAAGTTGATAGAGAAAGAAACCCAGCTGGCATGCTCTCAACAGTTAATAAGTTTGAAAAATTGATAAATACAGACAAACGACAGACAGTATGGACGTCCTGGAAGACAGCAGGGGTAAAATCACATAGGTCGCAAGATAGGTTAGGGGGTCAGGAGATGCAGGAGAGAAAGGATGATGACTGCCCAGACAACGGAGGTATTGACCTTCAACATAAATGGACTGTCCAACCCAATTAAGAGAAAAAAGAAAAAAATGACTCACCGTAGTAATGTCGTTTCTTCTAATGGAGTCTTGCTGTATTCTGACTATATACAGTTAGCCCCAGCACTTGAACTGCTCCAGAGAGGAAAGGGTTAACTCTATGCTAAGGCATAGAATGTTGATCTCGAGCTCGGTTTTCAAACCTCTGTCCCAGGTACTCCTCAGTGTAACCATCAGATTCTTACAAGCACTATGCTAACTTACTAGAAACAGAAATTGTTTTTCTAAAATTTTGTGCCAAAAGGCAATAAACAGATTTTTAAGGTCCAAAACACTCAAGTCAATAACCCCAAAAAGAATCCAAGTAGGTAGTAAAACTTAATAATACATATTTAAAGTAATAACAACAAAAACCTCATCCTAAGAAGAGGTAACCCAGGTACACCACTGGGGTGTAGCACTGCGCCTGCCCACCCACATCCCAAAAACAACTAGGTTCCAGGAGGGGAGGCAGGTCAGAATACAGCAAGACTCCATTAGAAGAAACAACATTACTATAGTGAGTAATTTTTTCTTCAGACAACATGAAGTCTTGCTGTATTTTGACTATATGCAGACTACCAAGCAGTACCCCCTTGGAGGTGGGAGTGACAGAACCTATTTTGGGAACAGGCTCTGCAGTACTGCTGTGCCAAACCTAGCAGCACTTCTTGACTGGATGTCGAGAGAGTAATGCTTGGTAAATGTGTGAACAGTTTTTCAGGTGGCTGAGTTACAGATTTCCAGTAAAGGTATGTCTCTGGCTGCTGCTACCGAAGCAGCTGTACCTCTGGTGGAGTGAGCCCTCAGGCCTGAGGGTGGCTCCTTCCCCAACTTCCCGCACATGGGTTGTATACAGACCCCCTTCTCAGGGGGAGGAAATGGACAAGGAAATGATAGAAAGAATACTTAGAATGGCAGAAAAAGAGGAGGTATTGCTGATGGGTGATCTGAATATGCCAGATGTCAACTAGAGTGCAGTTGCAGCAGCCACTTCAAAGAGTGGGGTTATTCTAGATGCCCTACAAGGGGCATGCCTTAGACAACTAGTATTGGAGCCCACTCAAGAGGGAGCAATCTTAGACCTGGTTCTCTCAAATGGAGATGAAGAGAGGATCACAGATGTAGAAGTGGGTAGCCATCTGGGAACTAGCTACCATCGAACAGTATGGTTCACAATAAACACAGCAATAGAGTCAAGCCATACAAAGGCAAAAGTACTGGACTTTAGGAGGCTGACTTGCCAAATGGGTGAGTGCCTAAGGAATGCACTAGCAAATGGGCAGGAAGGAGGGTGAAGAACAAGGGGAATAATAAAACTGCCATCACAGAGGTAACAAGCCTTTGTGTGAAGCAAATTAACAAAACGAATGATGTAAGAAACTGCTATGGTTCTCAAAGGAAGTGGCAGTGAAGGTTCAAGAGAAAAGAAAGCATTCAGGAAGTACAAGGAATCACAGAAGGAGCAGAACAGAGAACTGTATCAGTTAAAGCAAAGGAAGCTGGGAAGGCAGTCAGAACAGCAAAGGCCCAAACGGAGGAAAAGATAGCCAACTCAGTTAAGAAGGGGATAAACCTTTATAGGTACATCAGGGAGCAAAGGAAGACCAAGGAAGGGCTAGTGAGGCTTAATAAAGAGGAGGGAGGAGGTGGGCAGAGGGTGACTGTGAAAAGTCAGAGATACTAAACAAATATTTTTGCTCAGTATTTACAAAGGAAGTGGGGAGGTACCTAAACAAACAGTAGAAACACTCTGGATACAGAAGTTGATACCAGCCATTTACAGAAGAAAGGGTTCTGAAAGAACTCTTAAAACTGAAGGTGGACAAAGCAATGGGGCCTGATGGGATTCATCCCAGAATTCTAAAAGAACTAAGGATAGAACTAGTGACACCACTGACTACCCTCTTTAACAAATCATGGGAGGATGGGGGTACCTGAGACTGGAGAAGGGCAGATGTGATTCTGTCCACAAAGTGGGAGCAAGGCAGAAGCAGAAAACTACAGACCTGTTAGTTTAACCTCAGTGGTAGGGAAATGATGGAATCACTCTGAAGGAAAGAATTGTTGAGTATCTAGAGACCAGAGGGGCTCAGGACCCAAGACAGCATGGATTCACAGCGGAAAGGTCATGCCAGGCAAATCTGATAGATTTCTTTGACTGGGTGACCAAAGTAGTAGATCAGGGAGGGGCTGTGACATGTGCCTACCTAGACTTTGCAAGGCATTTGACACAGTCCCACACAAAGATTAATATACAAGTTAGCCAGCCTGGGAGTGGGTCCCAAGATGACAGCCTGGGTAAAGAATTGGCTGGAGAATAGGACACAGAGAGTAATAGTAAATGGAGTCCACTTGAAGAAAGGGGTTACTAGTGGGTACCGCAGGGTTCAGTATTAGATCGGTCCTCTTCAATGTCTTTATAAGCTGACATTGCAGAGGGACTGGAAGGAAAAGTATGTCTCTTTGCAGATGACACAAAGATCTGCAACAGAGTTGATGCACAAGGTGGGGTGGAAAGGATGAGAAGGGACTTGGCAAGGTTAGAGGAATGGTCAAATGTATGGCAGCTTAGATTCAATGCTAAGAAGTGCAAGGTAATGCACCTGGGAAACAAAAACCCAGGGGAAGAGTACACAATGGGGGGTGAGATACTAACAACAACAATGGAAAGGGACCTGGGGTAGTCATATCAGATGACCTAAAGGTGGGCAAGCAATGTGAGAGGGCAGCAAGGAGGGTTGGGGGGATACTGGGATGCATAGGGAGAGGCATCACCAGTAGAAAACAGGAAGTTATTATCCCTCTGTACAGACAGTTGGTGAGACCCCATCTGGAGTACTGCGTGCAGTTCTGGAGACCCAATCTCCGCAAGGACATAGACAGGATGGAGGCTGTCCAGAGGAGGGCAACTAAAATGGTGCAGGGTCTGCACCGAAGACATATGAAGAGAGACTTATGGAGCTGAATATGTATAGCCTCGAGGAAAGGAGGGAGAGGGGGACATGATAGAAACTTTCAAGTATCTCAAGGGAATCAACAAAGTCCAAGAGGGTAGCATCTTTCAAAAAAAGAGGTGTGCAAGAACAAGGGGGCACAATTTGAAGATAGAAGGGGCAGCTCAGAGGTAATTTAAGGAAATATTTTTTCACAGAGAGGGTTGTGGATGCATGGAACGGCCTTCCGGAGGAGGTTGTGGAGTCAAAACAGTGGTGGAATCAGCATGCATGGGACAGTCATAAGGCAATTCTAGGGGGTGGGGGTAGGAAGAAGTAGGCTGCTGGTTAACTAGGATCTGCAGCTTATCCATTAGGTAGGGAAATGGGCAGACTGGGTGGGCCAAGCGGTCCTTATCTGCTGTCAAAATCTATGTTTCTATGTTTCTATGTAACTCTGAGTAGCAGAACTGTATACAGGAGACAATCCACCTGGCAATAGTTCTCTTAGAGGCAGGTTTACCTTTTCCCACTTCTCCATAAGTGAGAAACAGCTGTGAACAGTCATTTCTATGGGTCTTAGTGAATTCTATATAATGACTAAGGGCCCTCTTTACATCAAGAATGTATAACCTTCTCTCCCCAGAGGAAGAATGGTCAGTGAAAAATACAGATAATGACATAGATTGGTTCAGATGAAAGTTTGATACCACCTTGGGAAGGAACTTTCTATTCATTCAAAGGACCACCTTATCCCTGTGAAATGAAATGAAATCAGGTTCCACTGATAAAGCTTGTAACTCACTGATTCTACTGGCAGAGGTAATGGCTACTAGGAACACAGTTTTCCAAGTCAAGCATTTTAGCTCAGCTGACGATAATGGTTCAAAAGGAGGCTGCGTAAGCTGTGCAATGCAGATATTCAGATCCCAAACAGGAGTAGGGTCCCTAAAAGGTGGATTGATATGAACCAAACCCTTGAAAAATCTTTTGAAAACTGGATGGGAGACTAAGGAAGAACCCTTCCCAGCTGAAAGGAAGGCAGAGATGGCTGCCAAATGCACCTTGAGAGTGGTAGGCCTGAGGCCCAAACTGTTAAGATGCACCAAATAGTCCAAAGCAGTGGCAATGTCAGCTGAATCTGGCTGAATATGCCTCTGAGAACACCAAAAACCAAATCTCTTCCATTTTAAATTGTATGTTGTCCTAGTGGAAGGTTTTCTACTAGCCTTAAGAATGTCCAGGGCTGATTGGGGAAAGATACAGGCCTGCATATTCTAGCTCCTCAAGAACCAAGCTTTGAGTCTGAGAGTCTGAAGGTTGGGATACAGTATCCTCCCCTGTGATGAGGTGAGAAGATTGAACTGTCTGGGAAGACAAAGAGGAATTGTCACTGACATTGACAGTAGTAGGGGGTACCAGTGCTGCCTGGCCCAGTCTAGGGCCACCAGAATCACAGTGCAAGGCTGAGATCTGATCTTGACCAGAACTCTGAGTATCAGAGGAAAAGGAAGAAAAGCATACAGAAACCTGTTTGTCCAATCCAACAGGAGAGCATCTTGAGGAACAGAACCCAAAAGAGGGGGTCTGCAGCAGAATAGGGGGAGCTGATGATTGTCCGGTGCTGCAAAGAGATCTATCTCTGGAGTGCTCCAACTTTTGAAAATGATCTGAAGAATTAGAGTATTCAGGGCCCATTCATTTTTTATTTTTTTTTTATTCAGAAAGTTTTACAAATTTTCACAACAACACTTAATACAGTGTTACCAGAACATTGACACATACGTAATCACCCAACTTTCCTCCCACCTGTCCCAACCCCCACCACCCACTGTTGAGCGATCCCATTATCTCCCAAAACAAAACCTACTATTATAAATATATCATATCAAGGACATAACCAATAGACTAAACTGGAGAGCATGAGCCTTGGATACAATCTAATGCAAATAAAGAGCATATAATTTGCCCCACTTTTTGTCAACCCCCCCTGGATTATTGCATAAACTTGCAATCATTTTCTCCGTCCTAAGACAAAAGGACATCTCGTGTAACCACTCTACATATGAAATAGTGGTTTGATCCAACCAGTGCTTAAGAACTAATTTTTTAACCACCATTGATATAAGGGAGATATGAAACATCCTTTCTCTGACCATAATTGAGGATAGATCCCCCAGTATGCATATCTTCGGAGTAAAACATTGCCCTAATCCTAATAAAGGATCCATTTGAGATTGGAATTTTGTCCATAATGGTGCAACTTTCTCACAGGTCCAGAAAATGTGCAACATTGTCCCCTCACTTTGACCACATCTAACACATGTGGAAGATTGCCCCCGTCCCATTTTGGCTAGCTTAAATGGAGTAAAATACATATTATTTAACACTTGAAATTGAGTGACCCTAAGCCTATCTTGTGTGATATACCTATGCATATCTTTCCAAATCTCCGACCAGATGACTCCATGATTAGGGATAAGCAAATCCCAGACTGTGGAGGCCGACAGCGCATCAGGATGGAACATATCCAGGAGGCTACTATATATTAATGAGATGCCATGCGGTCGGCCTCGCAAAGCGACAATCTGTCTGTCAAGTCACTTAATCTAGGGGAACGACACTTCCCCAAATCTCTGTTGAGTAAATGGCGAGTTGATATATCTTAAAGCTAGACTTGGTATGAGTATGAAGCTTATTTAATATAGCAGTGTGTGACAGAAGACCACTAACTTGATAAAAATCAATTACTGCGAGGTTCCTGCAATTGGGATATCCAATTCTTCGTGAATCATGGAATCCCTCACCCTGATATTGGGGTTGTCTACAATTTCCTGTGCTATGTCTTTACTCGGGGAGATAGGTAAGCAGGCGCACACCTGGGCAAAAGTTTTAATAGATGCACCAATCACTGACTGTTTTATCATATCTGGAAGTGCCCGGTTGGGCACAAACAATGAAGCTAGCGGGGATATCCGAGCGCCAGCAAAAATTTCCCTCTCAATTTGTATCCAGATGGGGTTGTACATATCTCCTAGATTATTAGAAGTCAAGGATATCTATCTCCCTGTTTTGTATAAGTAACTAGCCCAGTGATAATATAACAGATTGAGCAGCTTAAGTCCCCCCCTCTCCTTAGGTAAAGTGAGCTTATTATATGCTCTTCTAGGACTCTTATTTAACCATAAAAACTCTGATATGATAGCGTGCAACTTTTGAAAGAAAGAGACAGGCAACCAAATGTTACTCATGTTTAACGGAAAAAATATCCTGGGAAGCACATTCATTTTAATAATATTAATCCTCCCCCATAACGAAATAGGTGAGGATTTCCACCTGAGGAGATCGTGTTAAAGGTTCTGAATCAGATCCTCTATGTTTAATTTTTTGTATCGCACCGGATCTGGTGTCAAATGAATCCCCAGGTATTTCATCGATATCGGGGACCATTTCATACAAAATTTGTGAAATTCTTGCCGAAATGTATGAAGATTAAGGGGAAGAATTTCGGTTTTACTACAGTTCAAACTATAATTAGAGAACTTGCTAAACTCCTTTATGATTACTAACACCGCCTCCAGAGAGGCTACCAGCTTAGCCAGGTGCAGGAGGATATCATCTGCTATACCGATACTTTGAGATTATTTGCGCCTACAGAAACCCCTTGTACCTCGATTGAGGCTTTAATTCTCCTTATCAAAGGCTCTAAGTACAAATTGAAGAGTAATGGGGAAAGGGGACAACCCTGCCTAGTACCCGAGTACAAGGAGAAGCCAGCAGAAAATACTTTATTACAAAAAACCTTGGCAGTGGGATTTGAATAAATCTTCTGAATCCATGTGATAAATTCTTCGGGAATATTCATATATTTCAGTGTTGACCACAAAAAGCACTAATCCACCCTATCAAAAGCTTTTTCAGCATCTAAAGATATTAATGCTATGGGACTTAGGGTGGATTGAGCCGCCTGAAATATATGATTTAATTTGCGAAAGTGGTCAGACGCTGACCTTCCCGGAACAAACCCCACCTGTTCCGGACTGAGTAAGGGATACCATACTCTCTGTACCCGATTAGCAAGAATTTTGGTAAGAATTTTTAAGTCGCAATTCAACAAAGAGATCGGCCGATAACTAGAGGGACATTCTGCTGGTTTACCAGGTTTCAGAAGCAAAACAGTTGTTGCCTCTAAAATAGATGGGTCCAAGACCTCGCTAGAGAGAATGTACTGATAGAACTTGAGCAGTAAAGGGGCTAACTCGTTCTCAAATACTTTGAAAAAATTAGAGGGAAAACTATCCGGACCAGGGGTTTTGTCTAGGGCTAAAGCTCTGATGGCCTGTGTTATTTCTGTCAAGGTGATAGGGGTTGTTAACACTTCCCGATCTCCCTCCTGCAACTGGGGAAGCCAGGACCCTGCCAGATATGCCTCGGTATCCTCTTTCGTTGGAGGATCAGGCCGACGGCTGTATAGATTCGCATAAAAGCTTCCAAACACTGAAACTATTTCCCTGGGAAGGGTTTTCAAGGTGCCATCTTCACCCTGAATTGCTTGAATAGTTTTTGAATTTTCTAATTGCTTCAGACACAATGCAAGAAACCTTCCGGCTTTTCTCCCTGATCAATGTATGTTGCTTTCGTTCTAAGAATAGCAAACTCAGCCTTCTCTCTGAGAAGATCTGAGTATGCATTTCTCAAGACCAAAAGATCTGCCATTACCCCCTGCGGAGAAGCGGACGCTGGATTTTGCTCCAGTGCTCTAATCTGCCCTAACAACTTCCTTGCTTGCTCCTCCCCGATCCTCTTTTGCTTTGTTGCCAGCCGAATTAATTTGCCTCTTATATAGCACTTCAGTGCACACCAGACCTGGTCCATCCTAGGGATGGTATCAACACTGTTCTCACTGAATTGCTCAATCAGAGTGCGAATTTTATTGACTATAAACTTATCCTTCAACAATTGTGTGTTTAGTTTCCATCGAGAATCTTTCTGCTGTTCTATTGTAGGAGAAATATGCAGCCATACCACCGCATGGTCAGATATCACTATCGGCTCCATCCCCGCCCCGGTAATTCCTGATAACAAAACTGAGCTTATCAAGAAGAAATCAAGCCTAGAGGCCATTTGATGCACTTGTGAATGAAATGAGAAGGCCTTAGCAGACTGGTTCAGGATCCTCCAAGGATCACACAATCCCAGGAGGTCCATCATCTCATTTAAAGCTTTCAGGGCCGGAGTCGCAGCTCTAAGGGGTTAGCTGGATTTATCCAGCAAGTGGGATTGGACCAAATTCCAGTCTCCTCCCAGTATAATGGGGTTTGGGAGAAAGGAAACCAACTTATCTGCCAGACCAATAAGGAAATCTGGGTCACCCCCTACCGGTCCATAAATACTACCCAAAATTAACGGTTTCCTTGCTAGTAAACCACTAACAAAGATAAATTTGCCCTGTGGATCCTGTATAATATTCTCTGGTTGAAATGGAATTGTCTTCATAATGAGTATCGCTACCCCTCCTCTAGAGGAGGAATCTCCAGCGACAAAAACGTGTTGTATACCCTGCCCTTTAAACTTGTTTGCTTCCGGAGCCAAAAGATGCATCTCCTGCAAAAAAACTATATTAGCCCACAACAGAGCTGTATGTTTAAGTATGGCAACCCTTTTGGCACGCTCTCGTGCTCCCCTGACATTCCATGACACTATCCTAAGTATAGTATCCGCCATGTAGCCCGATTGTTTGTCTAATCCTACTATTGTTACTCCCTTCCACCATAATCGCTCCAACCCCACCCCACCCCCTCTTCACCAAATATCTAATACCACCCGAATACCCCCCCTTATTAAAACTACCCCCCTATCCCTACCCAGCAAACTATATACAGAAGCTCTCCTTCCAAACTGGAGAGTAACCACCCTCCAAACCTCTTTGGAAACCATATTTGTATCTGAAATCCAAATAATTGCCACCCTTTTACTAGCAGCCCCGCTAACTAGTCCTTTCTTATTTGGCCCCAATAAACCAAAGAGGTAGCCCTCCCAAATTTCCGGGTTGTGATCCAATGCACCCCACAGCATCATGGTGCCATCCCCCTGCCCACCCCAAAATCAGTCAATAAACACATAAAGCAATACTCTCCTGTTATCTCCGAATAGGATAGTCCTGAAACCGCCCATCTCCCTCACAAATGTACGAGTCCTTTTTTAAACCAATTAACAAAAGTCCTCCCTTAACTTAATTCTGAGTGTGTTCCCTGAATTGTCTTATTATTTTATAAGAAAACCCACAAAGTCAGAACACACTTTAAATGATATGCTGCAATGCACTTGGGAGCTTGTTTCTCCTGGGAAACCTTAACCGCGCACTGCGCATCTCCCATATGTTCCCCCAGGAACCTTTCCCTCCTATTCTGTTCCCAGACCAGACATGTGGCCCCCCGCGCAAACACGCAGAGGCCTACAGGCTCGAGTATCACCAGCAACATGAGTTCCCTCCGCCTCCGCAGCACGGGACAGATCCCCATTCAGCCTCAACCCCCCAGAGAAGGCAACCACCACGAAACATGAAACTACAGGTCAGTACAATATCATATCCCAATAACTAAAACTCCAAGGATCTATTAATTTACAGAATAATGTCCAACATAAGTCCACTTCATGAGTCCACCATAATTTTTGCTGCATCAACCCTTCTTAAATAAATCAGGGAGTTTGTTGGCCAAATCCTCCAGCGCTTTCTCAGGATTCTCATATGCGACCCAATTGTCCGCTATCTTAATAAGCAAGCGTGAGGGGTACTGCATTTTAAAGTGGATATCTGCAGCAATTAGTTTTTTCACAATAGGGTGATATGCAGCACGCTTTCGCCTTATCTCATAAGGCAGATCCTGTGAGATTCGAATTTTCACTCCCTCCCATAAGATCTCTTGAGCTTCTCTTGATTTATTTAAGACATGCTGCTTCTCCACAAAACTGAGAAACCTTATTATCAAAGGCCTGGGGGGGGCTCCCTGTGGAGGTCGGGGCCGCAAAGCTCGATGTGCTCTCTATCTGATATGTAGCTCCCATTGGAGAAGAGCCCGCAATTTTATAGAGGAACTTCTGCATGAAGGACTGAATATTTTGCCCTCCTCTGCTTCTGGCAAGTCGATTATCAGGATATTATTCCTCATGCTCCTTCCTCCAAATCTTCTGTTTTAACTGTAACTTCTGTATCTGTTGTTTCAAAGCCACCACCTCTGATCCAGTTCTCTCTCCACCTCTCCGTGGAAGCTATACTGGCCTCAGAATCAGCGACCTCCGGGACAGATCTGTCATATCACCCCTCAGGGACTTTAATTCAGTGGCAATCTCACCCAGCATCTCTTTGAAGGGCTGTAATTCTTGCAGAAAATGATCCTCTGTCAGAGGGACTGATGCAGTAGATTGTGTAGCCTTTTTATCCGCTGCACCGCTTTGGGCCTTAGGCTTCTTAGGGTTCGTTTCTGACGATATAGGGGGAGTATGGCGAATCGCTGCAGATCGCATTTCTGACTCCATCCCGCGACAATGATAGTGATCGCCACTTAAATATGGTACTCACGTACAGCCTTTGCAATCTGCTATGAATGTAGATGCTCAACACTTTAGAAATAGCTGAAAATGGGCTCAAACTGTAAAATATAAGCAGGAGCTCAGCACCACCGTTGCTACTCAGAGCACTTGCATCACGTGACCCCCTCAGGGCCCATTAATGGTGACCATGGGAAATCCTGCTGAGAGCATCTGCCAGTACATTGTCCTTCCCTGGGAGATGCACAGCTATCAAGGAAACCTGCAGGGAATAAACTAGTGACCATATTTTCATGGCTTCGGTGCACAAGGCCAAGGACCGACTGTCTCCCTGCTTGTTGATGTACCACATGGTTGTGGTGCTGTCTGTCCTGATCTGCACCACTTTCCCCTGAATTATGTTAGAGAATGTCTGAAGTGCTAGAAAGACAGCCCTGAGTTCGAGAAGATTTATGTGCAGGAGAGACTCCTGATGAGAGCATGTTCCCTGAGCAGTAAGCTGATCCAGGTGGGCTCCCCATCCCAGCACGGAAGCATCTGTGGTGAGAATAACTGTTGGGGCCTGACTGAGGAAGGGGACACTTTGCCTTAGATTGTCCTCCTCCAGCCTCCACTGGAGAGCTTGAACCAGAGTTTGAGACACTGGAATTAACTTGGAGAGGGGGTCTTTTTTCTGAGACCAAAAAGATTTTAGATGAAACTGAATATCTCTCATTTGAAACCTTGCCCCTTGCACTACTGCAGTGCAAGCTGTCATGTGGCCTAGCAACTGCAAGAAATGTCTGGCTGGCCGAGACACTAGTGGATGAAAAGAGGAAGCCAGAGTGATGAGGGACTGAACCCTTGAAAGAGAAAGAAAGGGCTTGGCCTGGACAGTGTCCAGCTCCACCCCTATAAATATGAGAAGCTGGGTTGGTTCCAGAACAGACTTTTCTAGATTTAGGATGAACCTAAGGAGTCCAGAAGCTTTTGAGTGACCTCTAGAGCTAACTTGACTTGGTCTGAGGACTGACCCACTATGAGCCATTCATCCAGGTAAGGGAACAGTAAGATGCCTTGTCTCCTGAGAAAGGCCACCACTACTGCTAGACACTTGGTGAACACCCTTGGAGCAGATGTTAGGCCGAAAGGCATTGCTCTGAACTGGTAGTGGCCTGAGGGCACTCGAACCTGAGGTACTTTCTGTGGGAATGTCTGATAGGTATGCAGAAATAGGCATCCTTGAGATCCAGGGAGGCTAGCCAGTCTCCTGGACTCAGAGAGGGGATAATTATGCCCAGAGTCACCATTTTGAACTTTGGCTTTAATATGTGTTTGTTCGGGTATCGTAGATCTAGGATGGGTGGCCACTCCCCTGTCTTTTGGGGTAAGGAAGTATCTGGAATACAGTCCTTTTTCCCTGTGATTGAGAGGTACCTTCTCTACTGCTCACAGGAGCAGTAAAGAGGAGACTTCTGCCTCTAAAGCCTTTGTCTCCACAAGACAGGGAGGACTGAAAGACTTTGTTCTCATTTTTGGGAACCTTCTGGAGCTAAGAGCAAGTCCCTGACTCACTACTTCCAGGACCCATTTGTCTGAGGTAATAGACTTCCAGACCTGGAAATAGTGAGTCAGCCTGCCCCCTATTGGAACCGGGGAGGCAACCCTGACTAACACATCAGGGTGTCTGTTTGGCAGGGAGCTTGGTCTGAGTGGAGAATGGAGTCCTGGACATCCCCCTTCTGCCTCTTCCCCTAAAGAACTCCCTCTGCTGGAAAGAAGAGAAGGCCTGGGCTTGGTAAAAAGGCCTTTGAAAAGGCCTGCCCCTGCCAGCCCTAGATTGCTGCTTCTGAGAAGTGACCTGCTTTTCCTTGGCTGCAGCACTCATGTAGGTGGTCCTGTATTCATCCATCTTTTTCACGTAAGCCTCTGTTTTCTCCCCAAACAGACTTACCGGTGACAGGAAAATCCATGGCCTTGGTCTGGGTATCCTGTGATAAATTGGTACACCTGAGCCAAGCAAATCTCCTCATGGAGACAGATGTAGCTATGACCCTAGAATGTACATCATTCGAGTCAACAGCAGAATGAAACTGGACAGTTGATGCCTCAACACCAGCCACAGCCACCTGTTCCAGCTCCTTGGCCAGCTGGGGAGGGGCATTCCTAGCCAGCTCCAGAACCGTATCCCACATAGACTTCTGGTATCTGGCTGTATATGCCATGTAATTTGATTGCCTGAGCCCCAAAGAAGATGCCAAGTACTGTTTCTTTGCCATGACATCCACTTTCCTGGAATCCTTATCTGGGGGTGAGATGCCAGGGGAATGTTAGCCTTGTCACAGGCTGCAGCTTGCACTACCCCAACATGGCTGCAATGATTTGTAAGGAATTCTGTCCCAGGACCTGACAGGGCATACTTCCTGTCCATCTTTTTATCCACAGGAGGTATGGATGTTGGAAACTGAAGAATTTTTTGTGTCTGTTTCCCCAAGGATTTATGCAGAGGGATAGACACCCTTTTGGACTCTGGGACATCCATCATCTCAACATAGTCAGGTTCCTCCTGATCCTGTTCAGCCTCTTCCACTGAAAGCTGAAGAGTATCAGCCACTTTCTTGTAGATTAAGAAATTGGAGGGGGACTCGGAAAGCATATGAGGAGACACATTGGAAGGCCTGTCTGAGGAGATGTCAGGCTCTACTGGCTCATCTAGGCCTTCATAATACTCTTCTTCTTCATAATCTTCATCTCCTTCCCAATCGTCCTCATAGAATGCTTCAGAATCATATTTAGAAGCAAACAAGTCTGACCGAACCGATCGTCTTTGAGTCGGTGTCGGTTCAGTTGGAACTGGGCGAAGCGATTGTACAATAGCAATCGCTTTAGCTATTTCATCAGCGGTCGGAACATGGGAACCGGGATCTGAACTGGCTGATTTGTGCTTTCTCTTAGATGGAACCGATTCCACAGAGTCGGCTCTCCTTTAGCCCGAGGAGGTATCGCCCAGGTCAGTGGGCACCCCCCTCAGGTTCGGTCGGAACTGAACCGGGCTGGCCATCCAGGTCAGCGGATTTCTCAGCCTCCCTTTCCTTCAGCCTACGTAAACGTTTATCTAAAGTGGCTTTGGGAAAGTTTTTGCAGACTTGGCAGTCCGCTTTGAGGTGGTCAAACCCCAGACAGTAAACACAGACGAGGTGGGGATCAGCCTTAGCAAAGGCCTCCCCACATTTGGTGCAGTGCTGAAACCCAGTGGGACCTTTTTTCTCTTTTTGGGTTTCTCAGATATGCCTAAAGGAAAAAAAGTTACCCCTGCCAGCGTTTAAACCAGGCAACTACCAACCTATCGGTTCCAACCGTGTCACAGGTCAGTTAAAAAAAAACAAGGAAATTATCATTTTTTTTAGGATCCAATACGTACCGGAAACCACAATACAAATCACAGAACAAATCAAAACAGAATTGCTTCAGTTCCTAACCGGACCGACCAGGAAGAAACTGAACAAAAAACAATTTCTACCACAAAACACTGAACTACCTACTACACACTTACTGTACCAAGGACAGAGATATGAACACCGAAAAAATAAGTAAACGGTTGACAAACCAACCGATTTTTTACTTAAACTGAACCGAAGTGAAGGACAGAATCTCCGGAGCAACTTCTAAGTTAGGCAGAGTAAAGAATTTGACGGTTACACTGAGGAGTACTTGGGATAGGGGTTTGAAAACCAAGCTCGAGCTCAATGTTCTATGCCTTGGCATAGCGTTAACACTTTTCTCTCTAGAGCAGTTCAAATGCTGGGGCTAACTGCATATAGTCAGAATACAGCAAGACTTCATGTTGTTTGAAGGTTGTGACCTATATTAAACAAGCCAGGCTAGATGTTGTGTTTTTACAAGAAACACACTTGACTGAAGCGGAACACCAGAAACTGAAACAATCTGGATACACAGATCTGTATGCTTCCTCATATAAAATGGGTAGAAGGAGGGAGGTTGGGGGGAAGGAGCAGCCTCTTCAATAGTTGTACAAAAATTTTGCAAGTGGAATGCCATAAGCAATGTAAAGAGCTGCTCCTATATGTAATTGTGAAAAAATTAATAAACTTTGAATTAAAAAAAAAAAAATGGGTAGAAGAAGGGAAGTCATGATGTCAATGCTGAACAACACCCCATTTAAAGTATTGGATCAGGAGATAGACAAAGAGGGGAAGTACATCATCCTGAAGGGCATGCTTCATGGACAACTGGTGACTTTGCTGTCCTTGTATGCCCCTCCAGGATCACCATACACCTATAGGCATTTGCCGATAAGGGTGATACAAAAAAAACAGGTGTTCTGATTTGCGGGAGAGACTGGAATCTCACCTTGGATCCCAGTCTGGACAGCACCTCAAGGATACCTAAGACAGGTTATAAAGTGGCGTGACAAGTTAAGGCACTGCTAGCTAAATTGGATTTATTTTCACTTGGTGACATGTGGAGGGACAGAAAAGGGGTTCAAGGTCAGTTGGAATTCATCTGTATCCCCCTCCCCCGGGTCGTGCCTGAAAATAGGCAGAATTTGTCTAGTGCACTTACCCGGTCAACAAAAACTAAAATAAAATAAAAATAAAATAAATAAAACATATTTTACTCTGCAGCGCACCCGATGTATTTGAGGCTAGACCTGTTTTTAGTGTCTAGGAATGATGTAGCCAAACTATCTAAATGTAGTATAGGGACAACAGGCCTGTCAGACCATGCCCCCCTCCTTATGGAAATTGGGTTACAGAACACAATTAAATCTACATTCTGGAAACTGAATCTAGCCTTACTGAAAGATAGGGAGGTGGTAGAAGAGATCCCAAAATTGATAGAACAAACTCTACAGGACCACAGAGAATCGGAAGTTAGTGCAGGAATCCTCTGGGACACAACCGAAGCTATAGTGAGGGGGAAGTTGACAGCAATATCGGCAACTAGACAAAAACACAGGACAGAGAAACAAAGAGGCACAGATAAAGAATCTGGAAACCCAGCAGCAAATCAGGGTAGAGAGACAAAGAGGGAGGGACCTCCTAAAACTAAGGAAGGAGCTAAACCTATTGTTAGAACACAAAATAGAGAAATAGATTCTGTTTTTAAAACAAAGGTATTATGAGGGAGGTCCGTGGGCTATAAAGTCATTAGCCTGCAGGCTGAGAGCAAGGAGGGCCAAAGCACAAATGGTTAGAATACACCACCAGAGGGCAGGACAGAGGGTTTCCAAGACTGAACTTGAAGACATTCTAGACACATTTACAAAATACTATAAGACTTTGTACAGCTCACCAACGGAGGTTCAGGAAGATAAGACAAAAAACCTTTTGAGGCTGTTGCACTTGCCCAAAATAACAGGAGACCAAACCCAAATCCTAACTAGGCCAATCAGTACAGAAGAAATACAGAGGACAATAGGTAACAACAAAACAGAAAAGTGCCCGGCCACAGACAGCTTCCCCTCTGAATTCTGCAAGAAATTCCAGCAAAAGATTATACCCCAGTTGCAAACTGTATACCAGGAGGTGATGGAGTGATGGGGAGATGGGAAAGGTACCCCTGTCATGGAACCAAGCAGTCATATCAGTGAACCTTGTGACAGGGTTGAATATGGCCCTGTCCCAGTTGTTATAGAGAAAAAAATTAAATGCAAGGATCTGTTCTATTCTCTCCTTTTCTATCTTTTCTCTGTCTGGTTGCACAATTAAGTTTTCTCGTGAGACCTAGGACTTGATTACCCCAACGGTCTTGCAATTCTCTGCCTCTCACTATCTCTCTACCCTCACTTGCTGTTCTGTCTTTTCTCCCCCTTGCATATCTGCTGGTATAAAAATATATGTGAATCATTTTGTGGAAATGTAATTGATACTGGGATCCCTTTGTTTAAAACTGTATATAGTTATACTGTTGAAATGATTGCGAAGCTAAAGTTGTATTTAGTTTTACTGTTGAAATGGTTGCAAAAAGCTATTTAGAACTCAAAGGGTTAACCTGAGAATGCTGGATGCAAAATCTCTGCAGAGCTGGCTAAATGAGGTCAGTTCTGGGTCATAATGTTCTTTTTGTTGCACCTGCTGAAACTGACAAGAACATTGAAAACTTACAAGAACACTGCATGAGAAGCATGCTGTTTTCTTAATGAGCTCCAGCACAGACTTATAAAAAGGAGCTGCCATGTTTTGTAAAAGAGAGAGACATAGACTGAGACACTGAGATTGGAAATTGAGAAGAAAAATTCAGAAGGACTCTGTTTTCTATGGGCAAGGTATTCAGAAATGCACCAATGGCCGACGCAAGTCCAGTGCAGTGCAATTCCAATGGGCCATGGTGCAATGAGTGCCATATTCAAAGGTTGCACATGGCAAAAAGCACCAGCGTAACATGGCTGAATATGGCAGGGATGCACCATGGCACAACCAGACTTGCGTCATGGCGCAACCAGACCTGAGCCATAGTGCAACCAGAGATGCCATGGTGCACAAAGACAAGCCCCAGGAAATGGTGAGAGCACAGCAGCAGAGTAAAAGTGTGGGGCATGACAGAGAAATACACCCAGCGATAGGGCCAGGGATGCACAGTGGCAGGCCACAGGTGGCCACCACCAGCAGTGCACACACAGGCACCCAGACACCCCCACCCCAGAACACAACTATGGCACAGAACACAGGCAACAGGTGTCACCAAGGCCAACGGAGGACCACCAATGGAGTTCCCTCACCGCATGCTGTGCCCCCACCCACCCAGACCCCAGCAAGCCACACCCAGGACCATGCTGCCAAGCACACACATGCCACACATCCCCGACAGCCACCCCATGGCTACCCCAAGGCACAGCCACAGACCAAGGGGCAGGACACCATGATGCATGACCCGCACACCGCCACATGCACACCACACAGACACACACCACGCCACTGCAGCATGGCTCCTCACGCCAGCTGCAAAGCAGACACCGACACAGGCAGGTAAGTCAAAATATCTGTATTCAACAAAACTATTTACAAATGCAAGGTATGGGAAAGGGTAGGAAAGCGAGGGAAGGGGACAGGGAACAGGGACTGTACAGTGTGAAGGAGGACGGATGGGGGAGGGACAGCAGGGGAAATAGGGGAGGGCTGGGATCGAACTAAGGGTGGCCACAGCCTGCCACCACCTGGAATCTCCTCCTCTGCTGTTCTGCCATCAGCAGCCAGCAAACCTGCTGGACCACTTCCAGGGTTGTGGATGATATCAGGATTATTTGTCGCAGCAGCCTGCAGTAAAGGGGCAGACAGGACAGGTGATCAGTGCAAGGTTTCAAGGTACCATGCCCACCCGCTGTGTGCAATGGGCAGTGGGAACACACACCCCTGGAGTGGCGCCCTGGCCACCCACAGGGTGTGGGCCAACACCTACCAGCAACCCAGCACACCTTGACAGTGCACAGTGGTGGACACCCTGCTCACCAATGGCCACCCAACTGCACAGCAACAGTCAGATGGCACAGGGCACCAGCAGCAGCACTGCAACACCAGTGGCAACCGGGCACACACCCACCCCACCAACAACTGGTACACATGTGCAATGGCCACCCCACAGTGGCATACACCATGTACAGTGTGCAACACACAGCTGCCATGGCACATGGCACAGGTGGCCATGGCCGCACCCACTCCCCCACCGACCACCCAGCAATGTGCACAGAAACACAACAGTGCCTACCTGTCTGCTGCGGCCCCGCTTGTGCTGGTCCTGCTGCTGCATCTCCGCCATCGCTGGGTCCCGCTCCGGCCTGCTGTGCCTGCCCTGGCGCTCCTGCCGCCCTTGCCCGGCGGTGATCTTCAGGTCCTTGGAATGGAACGAAGACAGGTACACATCAGAGAACACCCACAGCATGTGCCCACCACCCCACCCCTGTGCACAGCGTGTGCCCCTGCCCGACATGTCCCGCAAGGCTGTAGCGCAACACAAGCTGCGGCTGGCAATGCCACTCCGCAATGCGCATGATGACAGTGTACCCCGCTGCAGGGCATGCCAGGCAGCCAAGTCATCACCACAGTACAGCACTAGGGCACACATGCAGCATGGGACGACTTACCTGGCCGTGGCATGGCCCCTCTGTGGACGCATGCCTGCAGCTGCCTCAGGCACCTGGGTCCTGCCTCCTGAGGTCTCCATACTGGTGGCGGCATTGCTCACCAGTTCTGGCCACCCTGGTGTCCCGCACCAGCCCATCAGCAATGCCCTGCCAGACCTCTGTCCTGGGCTATTGCAGGGGCACCTGCCCAAACAGCCTGGTGCATGTGGCTGTACACAGGCCACCAGATTGATGATTTCAAAGTCAGACCAATTCCGGGCCTGTCAAACTCCCCACTGCACCATTACAACAGCAGATATATGTGGAGACAAAATGGCAGCCAGAGGTGTACGTGTGCACAACGTGTGCGGGAAGCGCACCTCGTGGAGACATGCGCTGTATCTGCCAAACGTGCATTGCCGGAGATGTGTGAAATGGGCGTGGCCTGAAAGGCACGTGGTGGTGTAGTCCCAAGGGGTCAGAGGGTCACAGTAGGGGTCACCTGGCGCACTGTGCACCGGTGCGCAATACAGGCCATGGCGCACAGTGCGCCATGGCCCCTATTGTGCAGTGGGCACACCGTGCACAATAGGCAGTAGCACACCACCTGATGCATGCGCACTGTGGTCCTGTGCACAGCACATGCGTGGACATTGAGCCACGACTTGCTCCGGAACAACTCCATTGCACACAGAGCAAGTCAGCGATATTCAGCCACCACATGCAAATGAGCTCATCAGCCAATGCGCAGCGCACTGGTGAAATTAGCATGTCATTACCGTTGCGCCAATGCTCATTTGCATGCGTTGCACTATTAAAGCACCTCGGAACAGCACAGGCCATGGACCGGTATTGCAACCATCTGAGGTACGTTGCGCTTGCTGCTGAGCCCAGCCAGCACAGCAGGGTGGACGGGGTAGGCTGCTGCTGACACTGACACACATGTCAATGTCCACAGGTAGCACTATGTCAGAGTGTGAAGAGATTGAGGAGCGTGGGCCTGCTTGCAAACGCAGGCCCAACTTTACCAAGGCAGATGCCCTGTTTGTGGCCTACCTCGACAGGGAGCCACTGCTGAGTGGTGCCACAGGCACACCACAGGTCAGGGCTGTGGCCTGGGAGGAGGTGGCAGTGTGTGTAAACCAGCAGGGCAGCCACCAGCAGTCTGTGCAGGAGTGCCGGAAGAAGGTGTGCATCAATAAACGCTGTATCAAGGAGAAGGTGGCGGCCCTACATGCAGCCCAGACAGCCACTGGAGGGTGGCCTGCTGATATGCCACAGCTCGGGGCACAGGAGGAGCTGGTGGTGGCCACCATGCACCGCAGCACTGTCGAGAGTGTTCCAGGTGGAGGTTTTCAGACAGGAGGGAACCCATCACTGCATGGTACACATGCTGGGCACTCACAGCACGCAGTGGCCAGGGGGAAGGATGGGATGGGGGCCATGCATCACTGATACATCTGTTATCTCTTTCAGCACCAGTACACCTGCATGTGGTGGATGGGGAGCCAGCAGCAGCCATGGAGGCAGGCCCAGCCCCGGAGGACCAGCCATCCACCTCCACGGGCATCCGGGGGCCTGATCGGCTGCAGCACGCCACCACTGTCTAGCTGGATGTCCTGGGCAAGGGGTCGGACGAGGCCCTGGCTGTGTTTCAGCAGGATGCCAGCCATGGCGTCCTCTGCATGGAGACACAGATCGGGGCAGGATCCGACACCGATGATGACCTGACCATGATCCTGGACAGCATGGGTGGTTTTGTGGAGGAGACGCCCATACCATGTAACGTCACAGGCAGCGCACCCAGTGGCCTGTCAGTGGTGAGACAACTGCCCACTGCCACTGTAGGTGCTGCTGTGTGCACTGCCATGGCAGTGCCATGTGGTGGTGGTGGTGTGGCCGTGCAGGCACTGGGCAGCGTACAGAGGCCAGAGGGGCAGCAGCAGCTGGCAGCAGGGGACATAGGGCAGCCGGACGTGGAGTCCACTGCCAGGACACCTGATAGGGACCTACCCCATGGGGACCCCACTGTGCAGCATCCACCTGAGCGGGGGGCTGTGCAGCACGGTCTTACACCACCGGAGGGTCAGCGCCCAGCCCAGGTTCCCCTGGGCACCAACGGATTTGCATACACTGCACACGGAGGTGCACCAGACAGTGCGAGAGAGGCACTGCACAGCTCCTGGAGGCTATTCAGCACTTGAGGGAGGACACAACAGCATCTCAAGATTGCACAGCCAATGCAATCATGGATGGCCTTGCACTGCTGGCTGCCACAGGGCGTGGCCGGCTACCTCGGACACCGCATAGTTCACTGTCCACCCCATGTTCCCAGCGTCGAGTGACACCCTCCCTGTCAACGCTGGGCTCTGCTGTTGGCATCCCAGGAACGCCTGGGGTGGGCCTGTTTGGGTGCCTACACACCCCTGCATGGACCCGGTCATGGTCCCACAGCACAACCCCTGGGAAGCTGTTGCATACACCCCCTGTGGCCGATGTGCAGCCTGTGGCTGCCAATCAGCCCTGGCGCAGCCACCCCATGGCTGCGGTGGCCATGGTTCCGTGTGGCGGACCTGACATGCATGCCGCCCTGGCTGCAGTCTGCTGCCACTGCCCTGTGCATGCATTGGCAGTGTGTGTGTGCATACCACAGGTGTGGCACCTGTGTGTCGCACCGCACGCTGCCTATGTGCGTGACTGCCCGGTCGCTGGACCATGTGGCGTGGGCGTGATGAGAGCAGATCTGCACCAGATGCGCCTGTGCACCGGTGCCCTGCATCTGATCCCCGCCACATGCCAGCGCCTGGGGTGTGTGTGTGTGTGTGTGTGTGCTGTGTGCTGTTGTGTGTGGCTGTGTGGCACTGTCACCCCATCCCTGCACCACGCCTCTGTGTGTGCATGCCCATTGCCATGCAGACCCCTGGCTGTGTGCTGTACCTGTGTGTGTGGCCAGTGTGTGGGTGTGGTGCCACCTACCTGCCTGCACCATAGTGCTCCTGTGCAATTATGTCCCTGTGCTGGCGTGCCATCCTCTGCACCGGGGATCCCTCCGCCCGGGAGGGGCTGTCCACCACCCTCCAGCCCATTGCCCTGGTCATCCCCACTACTGTCCCCCTCATCAGCCTCGACAGCTATCCCACAGTCAATGGCCATGTTGTGCAGTATGCAACAGGCCAGGAATAGGCCACAGGCTTTCAAGGGGCTGTACTGTAGGGCACCGCCAGACCTGTCTAGGCAACAGAACCGTGCCTTCAGCATCCCAAATACATGCTCAATGATGTTCCGCATGCTGGCAAGTGCCTCATTGTACCGTTCCTCTGCTGGGGACGATGGGCACCGGTAGGGGGTGAGCAGCCAGGGCCTGAGTGGATAGCCACTGTCACCTGTGTGAATAATGACATGGTTAGCCCTGTGTCCTCTGTTGCTGTGCCCCATGCCTATCCCTGGCACCCTCTCCAGTGCACCCACCCTGCCCTCCCCATCCCATGCCCTGCTTTGCCTGGCACCCCTTGGCCATCCCATACTCACCCACTAGGTGGCCCATGGGGATGTCCCCATGCTCGAACCTGTGGTACAGTGCAGAGCTGTGCCAGATGAATGCATCATGTGCACTCCCAGGGTGGGTGGTACAGACATTGGTTATGCACCCCTTTGCATCGCACACCACCTAGCAGTTGACACTGGGGAACCCCTTCCTGTTCACGTATGCAACACCCTCAGGGCCAGGTGGCATGTGGATGCCCACGTTGGTGCAGTCAATGGCCCCAAGCATGCCAGGCATGCGTGCTACCCTGTGGAAGTCCTGCATGGTTGATGTACACTCTGCCTGTGTGCTGGGGAAATGGATGTATTCCAAAGCAAATGGACATATTTCAAAAAGAATACCACTCAGTAGGGGCACCAGGCAGGGATGCCCATTGTCCCCCATGCTTTTTGGCATATATACAGAGCCTCTTGCACAAAGGATTAGACAGGAGATGGGGATAGCAGGGGTCAGGGTGGGAAACCGAGAACAGAAGATAGCTTTATACATTAACGATGTTCTGATGTTCTTAATGGCCCCTGAAAAATCAATACCAAAGCTAATGGCAACAATAACAGAATTCCACGAAATAGCCAGATATACCCTCAATCAAACTAAGACAGAAGTTCTTGTCTTCAACTTTGCTCCCACACAGCACCTTAAAAAACAATTCCCAAAGAGATGGACCCTGACAAGTCTCAAATACCTCAAATACCTAGGGATCACCCTATGCAATTCAAACAAGTTCCTCTTCCAGAATAACTACATCCCTCTCATAAGGCAGGTCAAGGAGGACGTAAAGAGGTGGGACATCCTACCCCTTCCACAACATGCTAGAATACAGGCTGCTAAAATGAACTTATTGCCATGATTCCTCCATGTGTTTCAATGTGTGCCAGTAACCTTATCAAAACAGTGGCTAAAGGGTATACAGAATATGATACATAACTTCATACGGGCAAACAAAAGGTCAAGGATCAGGGGAAATGTTATACAGGCAAGGAAAAAGTGGGGGGATGTGTGGTCCCAGATATGGGAGAACACTGGGTAGCCACACAGATAAGGTGGTCCCTACAGTGGAGTAACACACACCAGATAGCATATTGGAAGGAACTGGAAGAAGCACGGACAATAGGAAGACCCCTAGAATCAGTGGTCTTTCAGCCTAAAATAACGCAAATAGACCAGGAGGACTGGTACACTGCCATGAAAGTCTCACTACAGGCCCTGGAGAGATTCCTGGCCCATCCTAAAATTAAGAGAGACAGGTGGCGATAGGCATGGTTAATATGGAGCCCGGAATTCCAACCAGGGAAATGGGACATATGGGACATGAGACAGGCGTGGGATGGTTTTCAGTACATAAAACAAATAATGAGAGGAGAAAACCTGCTCTCATTTGAAGAATGTAAACAAAGATTTGATCAGTTAGAGACAGACCGCTTTAGATACCTTCAGATTCACAATTTCACACAAACACAGATGAGCAAACCCCAGAATATCCAGGTTAACGAAGAGGGGGAGATAACTATAGATCAGTTAATAAATACAGGAACTCCCAAGGGAGCAGTCACTAAAATATATAGCTTCCTGATGTCAAATAGGGACAATGCTGCCAAACACATGGTTTCAAAGTGGGAGGGAGAGGCTGGATTCCACCCAACAGTAAAAGAGTGGGAAAAGATCTGGGAATGTACCTTCCAAACAACAACATTCCCTGGATAGAGGGAATTTTCCTGGAGACTCAAAACCAGGTATTTTATTACCCCACATATAAAGGTACAGTGGGGGTGGGGAGGACAGCGAGGGAGCATGTTGGAGAATGTGTGGAGAGAGAAAGGCAGTGCATACACATATATTCTACACCTGTCCCTCCATACAAACATTTATAACAGAAGTAAAAACTAAATTGATGACCCTATTCCAAATAACTTCAACAATGCACCTACAGCACCTGTTGTTGGGCCTCCCACTCAGAGAAATAAGAGGGGCTAACGCAAAGTACCTGCAGACGATCTGTGTCACAGCCCTAGGTAAAGCTATCACAAAGAAATGGCTAAGTCAGGAACCATCAACGAGTCGGGAGTGGGGGAGAATTGTAGATGACATACAGGAAATGGAGAGACTAACCTCAATACAAGATAAAACAGAACAATTTTTAGAGAGATGGACTAGCTGGTTTATGTTAGGGCAAGAAGAAACAAACATAAAGGGATACAGGGAAGACAAGATTAACTTGACTATAGGAAAATAATAGATGAAAAAGACAGCCTTAGGCAGATGGAAACAAGCAATGAAAGGTCAACACATACAAGCAGAAAGTAGAGAATATAATACATTGCCTCTCTCTGTCCGAAGGGACCTCCAATGATAGAAAGGAGGGGAGGAAAGATTTGCCTCCACTCAGATTATCTATATGGAATTAAGTAAAGAAAGCTCTGTATGGTTTATTCTGCACAGTTACTTTAAGTAAAAGTTTAATTGAAATAAAAATACAACAAGGTGTATAATAATGATAAAGCTGTAAAAGTGCATGCACAAAACTATTACAATAGTTTGAAATGTTTAACAATGTATTTAATAATGCACAATAAAGAACACACACATATATATATATATATATATATATATATATATATATATATATATATATATATAATAGATAAACCACCCTGAGGTTTGGCGTGCACTCTGATATCATGCGCCTTGGTATGCGTTGGTACATGAGGCCGCAGGCGAGGCCACATCAATCACCCAAGCCGTGAGTATATCAGAGCGTGACTGCACACCTCAGAGTGGTTTATCTATCTTATAAAATGTCAAAATTGTTTTGAGGGGGTAAAGTGCAGGTGCGGCCCACTTGATATATCGCACGGGTCATGTGATGCTGTTCAGCTAATGATATTGCTGGCAATTTCCACCCATTATATATATACACACACATATATATATATATATATATATATATATATATATATATATACAGGGTGAAGCAGCAGCTGCAAAGTTAGGTGGCCAAACTCTCCGGGGTTCCCCATATGCTCCGATGGGGAGAATCTGAAATGAAAACAATATTCGTGGAAGGATATTTACCTTAATTATAGTGACCCCTTCCCAGTAAGGTCAGAGGGAGGGAGGCCAATGGATCCAAATCAGAACAGATTTCTTCCAATAATGGAATGTAGTTTAAATTATTTTAAATCTTTATGGATGCAAATGCCTAAATATTTAAATTTCTCTTTGAAGGGGCCTACACTAGCTGGCCCAGTGGCACAGAGGGCTGAGGTGCTGGGCACCTGACTTCCTGCCATGCTGGCAACCAGGTTCAGAAATGGACACCAGGATGGGGGGGGTGACAGTATCCAGCTGCTTGTCTGCCACCTGGAGGAATTTAGATGGCAGTGCAGCAGTGTAACAAATGGAGAGGGACACCACAAGCAGGATGCCAGGGGCATCTCTGCGGAGACAACGTACACACATCGCATTCATTGCATGTGATGAGGGCCCTGGGGAGAAAAATGAAGAAAGTACCCTGGCCACAGGATGACTTCCAATCCCCCACAGGCTCCGTATCTGTGACTAGGCACCTTAGAGGAGACTGCAGCAGAGAGCAAGCAGCATTGAAGTAGCCCCAGAGAAGCTGATTTACAGATTTGGGGGGGGGAGCTGTTAGGTTGGAGCGATTGGGTAGCACTGCACAAGGCAACAAAACAAATCATTGAAAAAATAAATAAATATATAGAAGAGCCTAACCCATGGAGAGTGTTATCCTGCTCTCAGGTTGTGCACTGTGAAATTGCCTCAAATTTTTGCCACTTAATTTTATAAGCAGATATATTACCAAATTAGTTATTAATGATATCTAAAATTTTTATTGTACCCTGCCCGTTTCCGAAGTACAGTAAGATGCATATAGTGAAATAACATGCTTTGTATTGTTTATTTTTAATTTCGACAATGTCTTGACTGTCCCTAATGGCAACTGCTTGAGGCTCAATAAAAATCACAAATAATGGGGGTGATAGGGCACATCCCTGTATGATACCGCGCAGAAGATTTATGGGATTTGAACATTTTTGATTAGTTTTGACTGCGGCAGATGGTATCTTGTAAATGAAATTAATTCATTTAATAACTTGTTTGTTTTTTTGTCAATCCTTTTTATCCTCCACGCCACTCCATGCACCAATGCAAACCCCCATCAGCCTTCCACCAGTGCCACTGTTGCCCATCCTGCCAAAACCCTCATAACTCGAAGACTCTGGGCCACCTGCAACTCACTGGGATACCATGGTTCCCCCCCCAGGGCAGGGTCACCTGCAGCTCCATGGAATCCTCTCCACACATCTAGTTAGCTTCCGTCAGAGGTGAAGTCCATTGCTTATCAAAGACTGGGGCAGAGGCTTGGTAGTGGATGTGGAGTGGCAGGTAGGATGTTGTCCTCCAGGCTGGTGTCAGTTTCCTTAGTTACTTGCCCCTGGTGGAGTGGACTCACAGTGACAGCACTGGTGCATCAGGCATGCTTCTGCACCTGACGCACTGAAACTCGCCATCCCACCAATCCCTAAGTGTGTGCGGTCTCGAGTCCACAGACCCTCCCCAGCCATCGCTAGGGGTCAGACTGTTGCCAAGTTTCACAACCCTCCTGCTCAGAAGGAGGAAAGCAGTCCAGCTGATGGTCAGTCCTCCTCCCCCTGGCAGACCCTCCTATGCTCCAGGCTTAGTCCTGAACCCGGGTTATCAGTATCACATTCAGCTCTACTGCTGCACCCGCAGGCCGGCTAATTATTTGGTTCTTAAAGGAAAACTGCACCCTCATATCTTGTAAATTTTATTTGTTTCCATGTCAATAGACAACTCTTTTTGTGTAGTTGTTAGGGAGATATGTGATTGCTTTAGTTTACTTTCACGGTTCATACCAGTCCTTGAAACCATCTTGAGGGCCTACATTTTATGGTTGTTGAAACCTCATTGTCCTTGAGAGCTACATTAGCACATGAGAATGTGATGGGTCAGCACCCTTCCGACTCCACACTATGCCTGTCTGCTTAATTAGAGTTCAACAAAACAAGGTGCAGCAAGGTGTGAAATGTCACATTTACCTTCAGTTAGCTTTGCAAACCATCTGAGTTGTAATACAGGGTTTTCCCTTTTAACTGCATTCAATTTGTGTGTTTCCAGAAAGTTATTTCATGATACTTGTACTTTCAGCATAGAGATACATGGCATAAATGGGTGATGTGACATCATGTTCTCATATGTTAATGCAGCTGTCAAGGACAATGAGATTTCAACAACCATAAGTAGTCTGTCAAGTTGCCGACTCATTTTGGCCATGGCAACTATGGCGCCGCAACAAGGGTGACAGTGAAAGAGGTGATCTGGATTTTAGATCACCCCTCACTCTTGTTGCCCTTCATCCCAGAGGAAGGGAGCACATAATCCTGTGCAGGCAGCAAATCTTGCAGTAGGACCAGGTGCTGCTCAGCATGTTGTGCACTGATATCCCCAGCCTTAGAGGTGCCGCAGTTGGGGTTAAGTTGGGTGATGGAGGCGATGGCGTCACGCCCATAATACTGCATGAGCATGTTGGCATCAGGTGCCAAGAGGAAACAGAAAAAGCACAGCTCCTCCTTCAGGCTCCCTTAATGCTCCTGCTCCAAGGCCTAAGGTCACACCTGGTAGCCTCCATTTCAGGGCTCGCTTGTCATTTGACTGGAAGGCCTCGCCGGGGAGGAGTGAAACATGAAGTGCCTTGGAGTGTAGGACAGTGGCGTGTAGGACCAGCACCACAGGGGTAGTAGGGGGAAAATAGAAGGTTGAAAAAGATTTCCAATGCAGTATAGCATTGTGTGTGGTGTAAACGTGTTCAGCAGCTACTACATGCTTAATGCATTCAGTCCCTGTACTGCCAGTATCAAACATATTGCTTTGTAAAGCACTTTGGGATACATTGTGAAAAGCACTATATAAAACTAAATTCTATTCTAATCTCTATAAACAATTTACAGATTCTCATCCAGCAGATCATACAGGTACACATAGATACATAGACACTGTCAGCAGATAAGGGCCTATGGCCCACCCAGTCTGCCCATTTCAGCTTCTAAGTTCCCTTTACGTTTTCTAGAAGTCTGTTGCCCCTTACCCCTGACATCCAGAATTCCCTTATGTCTATCCCATGCATTCTTAAATCCCATGATTGTTTCAGCCCCAACCACTTCCTCTGGCAGGGTGTTCCACTTGTCTATCACCCTTTCTGTGAAGAAATTCTTCCTTATGTTTCCTCTGAATCACCCTCCCTCCAACTTCATCCCATGCCCTCTAGTCCTGGAACATCTTTTTCGCTGGAAAATAGTGTATTCCTGCACCCTGTTCCTCCCTGTAAGATACTTGTATGTCTCTATCATATCCCCTCTCTCCCTCCTCTCCTCTAGAGAGTACATATTCAGTTCCTTCAACCTGTCCTCATAGGACTTGTGATGCAATCCATGTACCATCTACCCTGTCTATGTCCTTATGTAGGTAAGGTCTCCAGAACTGCACACTGTACTCCAGGTGGGGCCTCATAGATATCTGGTGCTGTTTTGGTAGGTGTGCAGGTGAAACTGAAAAAAAGCCCAAGGCACTTTTCACACAAGTAAGGAATTTTCCCCTGTCATCCTGGCCAACATTTCCCTTCCCATAAAACTGGTTCATGCAGTTGTCCAAGGCTGTGTGTAGGTGTTGATGTGCAAAATTGCTGCCACTACACGTTCAGTCACTTCATTACCAGTCTTGAACTGCTTGTAAAGCACTTTGGGACACAATGTGTATTAAAAGTGCTATATAAATGCTAATTCTTCTTCTTCTCCTGGCAAAAAATGATCTATTTTCTGGTATGACCAGGGAGGTTACAATGTGACAAACAGATGGACAGCTGACAACAATATGAGCAAGTGAGCTAAAAGCAGCAATATGTAGCAACACTACAAATTACTCCCTGAGGGGAGAAAATAGTTAAAGAACTGCATGGCGGCTGTGTGGGAGCCCCAAGGGGCTGAAATGTAAATGGGGTGGTGGGGGGAACAGAGAGAGAAACAGGGAACAAACAGAGGGAGAGCATTTGGGCTAGGGAAGAGCCCACACAAATAGTGCGGCAGCAGCAAAGCCCAGAGGGGCTAAATAAACAATAAATAAATATATTCAATAAGTGGCTACCTGGGGGCAGAAGCAAGCAGTCCTCCAGGTAGCATTAGGCAGCATGTTGTTTTGGAGCATGCTGACTGACACGGACATCACTAGGACGTACTGATGTCAGCATAGGAGGCAGGATGAGCCAGTTTTGATGAAAAGTGAGTTGGGGAGCTGCATTTTGGCAGCTTCTGATGGGAAAACAATTTAAATTAAAAAAGTGTGAAGTGGAGTAGCTGGGGAATCGCAAGCCCTATCTACCCACATCACATTTGGACAGTGCCACGTCAGAAAGGGGGTAACAAGGGCTTCCAAGAGGGGCAAAGACAGCAGTTGGAAGGAGCAGCTTGAAATGTTCCCACCTCTAGGGAGCTCGAGCTCTCTCCTGATTGGCTGCAAGAGGCCTTGGCAGCTAAAAGCACCAATCGGGTGCCGAGTAGGGTGGGCTAAAAGGCTGAGGAGGAGTAGCTCGAGAGGGTTTTCTCTCCTCCTCAAGAAGCTGACAGGGGTGCTGTGGGAGGGCTCTGCTACAGGCAACTCCTCTGAAGAAAAAAAAGAAAACTTAGGAGAAGTTTAACGTGACAGGGTAGACAGTTAGGGGGCTATCACTGCCTAGTTAGAAACAAGTTTTTACTCAGGAAAAGTAAGTTAGTTTAAGTATTTACAGACCTGTTGAACCTTGCCAGATCAACCAAAGGAGGAGTGAGGGGGTTCCAGTAATTTGTATCCAGTTAAATCAAGACACCTGCAGAGAGTTTATTTTATAGTTAAAGTATAGGTAGGGTTCACCTTTCGACCAGGACTGAAGAGGACCACAAGTGCAGCGGGACTTCAGGAAGACAACGCCTCATCAATCCCTGGCCAGGGCAGCACAACACAGCAAGGAACTACATCATCCTCAGGAATTTTGCCTTTTGGGGTTGAGGTACTACAAACTGCGGCTAACAAATAGACTGAAATGTGTCCAGGACATTTACTGTTCATCTCGGGGGTTGGGGTGAAAAATGTGTGGCACAAAAAGTTCTAGATGATTTGTCAGCAAAAAGAAACTGATATTCATTTGTGCAAATGTTCACTGTTTAGGCTATGGAGCCATGTTCTTAGTCATTTACCTTGTAGTTGACAGAGCCTTTGACGAAATAAGAAGAAAGTAGTTATTTATAGTCTGCTAAATAAACTGGCTCTAATTTTGAAAGAGATTTCTGCCTCGTGGTATTTCCTACAGCACTGTTGTTATTGTTATATACATTTTTTTTACCCCAATTAATATCTGCCAGCCTTGTAACTAACCTTCCTTGCAGCTAGCCAGACTCTATCACCCAGGTAGGTGAAAGCAGGGTACGGGCAGGTGTTATAAGAGGTGCTGCAACATGGGGCAGATCATTTAAGTAGTTTTAAAAAAAAAGAGCTAAAGGAAAGGCAGAAATCTCATGTGTAGAAATATTACAGACATTGTTCTGATGTGTTCAGAACTCAATGGCCCAGGGTTCCTCAGACATGTATGAGCCGAGTGAGGGTTTTAGGCAGTCAGAGGGGGAACACCGCCAGAGTTCAATGGCATGGTGCACTGTGGATCAGGTGGGCTTTAACGATTCTTTTGAGCCATGGAAGAACATGTCGGGGCTGAATGTCAGAAAAGGTCCCCAGAAGATGCAGGCTACATCAGTTGGAAGAGGCCATGAATGGGCAAAACCCAGTGCAGCAGAGAGCAAGGAAGAGTACGAGAGTCAGAGACAGAATGGACAGGTTGGAAGGCATGTTAACCAAGCTTGTCTCTAGTGTGGAACACCTGAGTGTGGCAATAGAGGAGAGAGAGAGGACAAGAACCACTGGTACAGAGGGAGTGGGACCTGTATCACACGTCTACTCCAGGAAGACAGAGAGAGAGAGAGGCAGAACAGGAATATGCTGACCCTACTAGGAGTGACTACAGACCTTTGCGAGAGAATACGACACCACCTATTGTTTCTATCTTCATGCCGTGGATGGGAAATAATTTACCCACCTTCGCCGGTGACTCAAAGGAGGACCCCTGAGAGTTCTTGAGAGGGTTTGAGTGAGTTCTCAGGCAAGCTAATATACCTGAAGCAACCTAGCTAGAGCATTGGGAGGGTGCCCTACAAAGACACACCAGCAAATGGTAGCAGTATAAGAGCCCTCAGATTCAGAATTGGAGGCAGTGCAGAATTCACTTCTTAGAATATTTTGACAGAATCCATAACAGGCAGCATCTCATAAGGGAGCTGGATAGGCTCCAACAGCCAAGAGATAAATGAAATGACTTTATCTTGGACAAGTGGGAGGTGTACCGATGACTGTACCCTGGAGCACCAGAAGAGGAAAGAGGAAGGAATGGAGTTCATCTCAAGCACCTTGGAACTGGAACTGCAAAACCATTTCATGTGCATCAAACCCCTGACGATTGAGGAGTTGGTCCAAAAGGCCCAAGAATTGTCAGACAACCTGAAACAGTACCAAAACCCATCTAGGACTGAGAATTACAACAGCTGGGTCCCACCAATGGGACCTCCACATTGGTACCAGAGGACAGGTGAAGTGGTTAGATCGGGCAGCCACAGCCAAACCAAGGTTGGAGAGCAGCACCAGCATCAGGAGAGAAAAGATGTTTCAAGTGTGACAGCCCAAATCATCTCAGTTACAACTGACCTCAGCAAGTATCAGCAGGACCAGTAGCTAACGTGATAAATGCTACCGATCCAGTGGAGGGAACCAACTTGGCTACCATTGCAAGTCCACAGGAAACTGTAATAGTCACAGGGGCAGAAGCAGGTCCAGAGGAGGAGAAGAGGGCACAGATGTTATACCTCATAGTTATGCTGGCAGGGACTCCAGAGAAAGGTCTGGTTGACACAGGAGCAGCCTACACCATTATCTCATATGAAGCATGGAAGAATTACCCAGAGGCGTGGTCCTGGTACCAAAAAGGAACAGAAGTGGAAGTCAGGCTTGCTTCAGGAGAGGCCTATCATTCATGGGGACACGGCTAGGTGGAAATTGAAGCAGTTGGAAAGGAGTGGCAGGGCCATGCTCTCATCTTCGATCACTCAGTGGCAGACGTGATACTGGGTATGGACATTGTCAGAGACTTAGAAATAACAATTGATGTCTGCGGCAAGAGTGTGACCATACCACAAGATTCAGCAGCCCTAACCTCGGAGAAAGAAACAGTTTCCAAGTCAGCCGTCGTGCAAGTAATGGAAGAAGGAGCCACTGAACGAGTTTCTGCCATCATGCAGCTAGAACCAGAGCAAATCTTAGGTGACGCAGCCTCACTAATTTGCAGTACCACTGAGAAGGGAGCAGATGTTGAGATCAAGGCAAAGTCTTGATTTCCATATGTCTTACAGCAATTCCCTGAGGTAATCACAGAGCACAGGAGACATAATCGAATGCAGTGCCAACACTACCTGGAACAGTACTATAATTGAAAAAGGAGTGTCACTTTTGAAGTTGGGGACATGGTGCTCTTGAAATGACACCTGTGATCCAGCAAGAAAGATGACTTCTGTGCAAAACTAGCTCGACCATGGGAAGGACCCTACCTCATTTCCAAGAAATGTTCAGACATTACATATGGACTTGTGGAACCTGCCACTGGACGGAGCAGGTGGGGTACACCACATCTCAAACATTAGGAAGTTCAGGGATAGGATAGGACACTTGCACCCTAACACTGAACTGGGGTAGAGACCAGTTTGTCCAACGCTCCTTTAACTGGTGAGGAGGAGAACCGAAACAGTAAGGACTCGGAAGAATGGGCTTAGACCACGAATGCCAGTGAACTATAGAGCTATGCACAACTATGGAACCATGGAAGAGAAGTAGCAGCTCTGGTCATTATGCTAGAAAACTGTCATGTCTTTGTAACCCCCCCTACAAATGGGGGTTCCCAAAAAGTCTTCCTTGAGCTTGCCTAAATGCTCACTGCCAGGCTGGTGTCCTGTGTTTTAGCAGTTTAAATGTGGTTATCAGAGCCTGTATAGCCTCTGTGTACCGTTTCTTTAAGAGCTGCCTGGTTGCAGCTCTTGTAATCTGAAAGGGAGCTATGTTGAAAGATGTAACTATTTGCTGAGAATCATTTAGAGTGATAATGATAATGTAGTTTGTCTAATATGCTTTCTTGGCAGCAAGAACTGTTTTGTTTGTTTCCACTATCTTGGTCCTGGACTGCAAATTGGACTAACAGTACTGGTGGGACCTAAAATGTAGCTGGACTACAGGAGCTGTCTGAAGTCAAAATCTGTAGGAATTGTAGTTTTGAACTTTTTGCGCCTTTTTTGCAACTGAAGGGGGAGCTCTTGCCTTGACTGACAGCCAAATCAGCTAACCAAACCTTTTGGATCTTGGGGAAGTCCCGGGCTGCTTGCAGTTTTCAGTTAGATCTAAGCTGGACACTGAAAGCAAGGAGCTGAAGTGATTTTGGGCAGCAATCCTGCGTGGATTCGCATGGGAAAGCTGTGAAAGGGCTGAGTTTTTGGCATGCATGTCTGCTGCTGCTCCTGAGAGGGAGAGAAGAGAATTATTTTGGACTAAATCCAAGTTTGTGTAACTAAAGTAAGCTACTGAAGTGGGCCAGGCTCAACCTGAAAAAGACCAAAGATTTTTGCTGAATGCGATCAGCCTGCCAGGAGTTCCAACTACCCCTAAGCTCCCGGTGTGTGCAGAGACTTTGCGATTGTGACCAGGGAGCGCTTTGCCTGGTACAGTAGAATTCCCGTACATGTAAACGTGCTATGAGCTGCTAGTGGGTTGTGAGTTAGTTCCCCACTATGTGAACTGTGTTCTGCTTGCTGGAAGCTGTATCCAGCCCAAAACGGACTGCATCCGAATTTGTCTCCATGCGGTCTGGGCCTTGCCAGACTGGCCCAGCCAGACTACCCACTGCACAGAGAAGCCATCGACGCGAGACCTGCCTGGGATCAACCCCTGCTCCATGCTTGAACAGGAACGACGCCCAGGATTGTAGGGCCCGCTTCTCCTGGCATTCCAGATCAACCACCTGTAGTCTGATTGCCCAGTCTGTGTGCAGTCTTGGGTATCGTGGGTAAATACTAGGGTAGCTCCCTGCAACAACAACTTAATCTGAGTGTGTCATCTGATTGTCTTGTTGTTTCGTTTCCTTTAAGAACTAAGCCCTCTAGCTCCGGATTACAAATATTGTGTAATGCGCATGTTGTGTTTTTCATCACAGGGCCCAAACCAGCTGCAACCCCGGGCAGCAGTCCAGGCTAGCCCATCTCTTCTCCACCTGGGTACCCAGAGGTGTGACTGTGTGGGGGTACTCAAAATGCATGCATAATTGCTTGACTGATATAACCTTTAAGCTAATTAACCTGATTTTGCCCCTTCCTTGTTCAAGTCCCCTGAATAAATCAGATCTAACTTTTTCTGCATGTAATCTGACAGTGGTTCCAGTTTGTGCTCAAAGTACTGTACTGTTGCTATTTGCTGTGCATAACCTTGTTTTACAGGGGGTCCCCAGGGTCGAGCCAGAGGAACCAGCCCTGGTGGTAAGTGCAAACAATGTGGATACTTGTGTGGTGTACTAGGGGTATTGTGAAAGTGATTATTGTACAGTGTTCAGGCCACTAGAGGGGAAAGAGGGGGGTTACAGTGTCCCAGAGGGCTGTGCCCAGGTTAGCTTGACCACTACCAAGCCTGACCTCCGGGTGGAGGCACCTGTTTCAGACCCCATGCCCCTTAACCTGCTACTAGCCAAGCAGGCAGGGGTAGTAGCCCTTGGGATAGCGCCACCTAGTGGTTACATCTTGAAAACCTGCATGTCAGTTTGTACATAGTTGTAAACATAGTGAAATGTTAAGTGTGTATAGTACGAGTTGCTACTTCTGAGTTAAGCTTGCTAGGTGAGTAGTCTTGTCAACTTCAAGTGACGCTTGGGGGGAGAATGTAACAGGCACAGCTACCCATTACAGTCAACCCACACAAAATAAATAGCAAAATAGAGGGACTTACCTGCTGCAGGGTGCCAGGGTAGGAGTCGTAAAGGGTGACGCCAGTGTACCTGTAAAAATAAAGATAGAAAAGGGGTCACAAAGGATCCATAGCTCTTAATGGGGTCCAGCAGAGCGGAAAGGACAGGATAGAAAAAAAAGTAATACTTATCTGCTAGGTAGGAGCCCTTGTCCTGTCAGACCTGTGGAATAAAAAGAGAAAAAAGACTAGAAAGGTAAAAGAAACAGTAAAAAGGCAGAAATCAAGGAAAGACAGTGAGGTTTGGGGAAGGAGGGGGGGCAGCAAACCCTTCCTGCCCCTAGTGGTGGCAAACCACCTATTGCCTCCTACCACTGGCCACCTAACCTGTGGAATCTCCTGGTTAAAAGCAGCCTACCTACTCCTAACAGTTCCTCCCTCCCTCCCAGATACCAAACCTTGCAACAGGACTCACTGCTACACCTGCAAATTTATTTCCAGTGTGACTGAAATTCTGGGGCCTGCAGGTGTTTTTCACATCACCAAGGAGTTCTCATGCACCTCCACTAATGTGGTGTATTGTATTCTTTGCAGGAAGTGTACAGCTATTTACATCGGAGAGACTGGTAGGCGCCTTGCTGACCGTTTCAGGGAACATTACAGAGCAGTCAGGAATGGTGACACTGCTAAACCCATTGTATCCCACTTTATCTCCAGGGACCACAGTGTCAATGACCTTTCTGTTTGTGTCCTTCGGCAGGGCTTCTGGGATTCTGACCATAGAGAAAACACATAAGCCAGGCTGATCATCCGCCTTGGCTCCCAGCAGCCCTCTGGTTTAAATGATAGACTTATTTTCCACTAACATCTTTCAGCCACCCCTTATTTCCCCTAAAGTCTATTTGTACTCATTTAATTTCTTTTCATTTTCACCATAAGCCTCCATCTCTGTCTCCTTCCCACACATTTGTCACCTTTCAGCTTTCTTACTAGGCCCTGTTAATTAGTCCCCACCTGGAGACTTCCCTAGCTCTTTCACTCCTATTATGCTTTATCTTTCCCATCATCACTTTTTGTTTCACAGATTCTCCCTTAATCTTGTCATTATCACTTCTTCTCCCTGAGTCACCCCTTTTTTCTTTCCCCACATAAATATATACCTCATTTTACCTCCCCTCTGCACTAACTTTGTGTTTTTTTCTCTCTTTTAGATACAGTATTTCCTGAAGAAGACCTAAGGTTGAAATGCAGATTTTTAACTCTATTTTCTATTTTCAGCATGCATTTAATATAACCATTTTGTTTTGCTTTTAGACCACATGCTGACGCAGCGCCTTGTTTTTGTTTTTTACAATTTGTATGCTGCATTTCCTGCGACCCACTATGCCTAATCTGAAATACCTTCTGAATTCTCTACGATGTTCCTTCATTCCATTTATGTCTGCACTCCCTGCTCAGATTTCTAAGTCTTCTCTTGAATTATTTTCTGCCATTTGCTCAAAGACTAAACTCTGCAGTCACTTACAGTTTCTTTCTGAATGCCACCATCTGGGTATTATTCCTAAAGGTTTCTATTTGAAATTCCATCCTTGTTCATTTGGGTCTGAGATACATGTTTCCTCCACTAATAAACTTTTGAAAATTTTCTCTAGGAAATTTATCATGTACACCATTCTCTCCATTAAAACACAGCTGATCTCTGTGGACAAAACCATTCAAAGGCAAAAGGATTTCCTGCAGCGAATGGCTCCTCATAACCTTTCTTTTATTAAGCACTGCATCCAAAACCTTAACTCCACTCTCTTTCAGTTCCTCAAGGACACCAAATCTGCAAAACTCCAGTCTCTCACCCAGCAGATCAACAACCAACATGAGCCCTCAAGTCAGATACAACCTAACAATTTGGTATTTTGTATTCCTCCAGACCTTCCCCTGACACAAGATAAGCAATCACTCCTCAGCAAAGGGCTCTCTTTTGTGCCCACACCCAGATATCTTGATGCACCCCAGGTTCAAGTTGATCTGAGGTGCTTCTACCATAGAGTATGCCTTACAGCTCATTTTTCTAATGTGACTCCTCTTCCCACAGATGATGACAGTATCACCAGAACAATCAATGATATTAATCCCCAGCGAAGTGCATGGACACCCCTTCCAGGATGTTTTGCTGCTGTTGATTATTTTGTTAACCAATGCATGGAAAACACCAATAACTTCAAACTTCATTGCAGGCACAACCATTCCAACTTGACACCTGGTGAGCTTGCAGCCCTCAGATCTCTGCAATGTAGGAATGACATTGTTATTAAACCAGCTGATAAGGGAGGTGCTGTTGTGGTCTGGCAAAAGGAGGTATACATCACTGAAGCCACACAGCAACTCTCTGACACCAGGTTTTATTCTTCGATTCCACAGGACCCCACTGCTGACTATCAGACTGAGGTCACCGCCACCATCACCTCTGCTATTGAAAACAAAGAACTCCCTGCTTCTGCTAAGAGACTCATAGTTCAGCATCCCCAGACATCCAGGTTTTATCTCCTTCCTAAAATCCACAAGACAGGTAACTCTGGTCATCCTATAGTGTCTGCCTGCTCCTGCCCAACATCCCACATCTCTGCATTTTTGGACAGCCTCATGAGACCCCTCATTGAGTCCCTGCCCTCCTATGTTAAAGACACTAACCATGCTCTCCAGTTATTTGACAGGTTCAGATTCAGTGACTCTCATCAGATCATCTTCACCGTGGACATCAAATCTCTTTACATAGTGATCCCCCATGACGATGGTCTGACAGCTCTGCAGCATTTCTTGAATAAGCAGAAAGTCCACCAGCCACCCACACACACACTAACTCATCTGGCAGAACTAGTTCTTACACTCAATGCTTTTTCTTTTAATAACAGTTTTTTTCAGCAGGTCAGTGGAGTTGCCGTGGGTACCAAGATGGGTCCCAGCTTTGCTAATCTGTTTGTGGGGTGGGTGGAGGAACTTTTTTTTCTCATTCACAGGGACTGTGCCTGAACTCTATAAATGCTACATTGATGACTGTGTGGGGGCCACCTCCTGCTCCAGGGAGACCCTCCAATTCTTCCTTGACAAGTTTACCATGGCCCATCCTTCCCTTCAATACACTGTTGAAGTATCCTCCTCTACACTGCCTTTTCTGGATATATAGTTGTCAGTACAGAACACTGTTCTAAAGACATCAGTTTATTACAAACCCACTGACTCTCGCAGTTTCCTCCTCCACAGCTCCATCCATCCTAAACATGTCAAGAATGGCCTGCCTTATCCACAGTTTCCCAGACTTCGCAGGTTATGCAGTGAAGAGGATGATTTTGCTGAGCAGACCCAAATAATGCACATTTTTTTTATCAACACGGGATACCCTAAAAGCACAGTGGACAGAACACTTTCCCAGGTCAGTAACATGCCCCGTAACCTTGATCCCTGCAGGAAGGATGCTGTCACACAAGAACAACGGCGAATTCCACTAGTGCTTCTTTTCCATCAGAGCACACCTTCTCTTCACAGGATCATCACCAGTAACTTTCCCATTTTGCAAACTGACCCTAGCATTGGTGCTTCCTTTACAGACCCACCTATTGCCTCCTACCGCCGGCCACCTGACCTGTGGAATCTCCTGGTTAAAAGCAGCCTACCTACTCCTAACAGTTCCTCCCTCCCAGGTACCAAACCTTGCAACAGGACTCGCTGCTACACCTGCAAATTTATTTCCAGTGTGACTGAAATTTGGGGGCCTACAGGTGCTTTTCACATCGCCAAGGAGTTCTCATGCACCTCCACTAATGTGGCATATTGTATTCTTTGCAGGAAGTGTACAGCTATTTACATCAGAGAGACTGGTAGGCGCCCAGCTGACCATTTCAGGGAACATTACAGAGCAGTCAGGAATGGTGAAACTGCTAAACCCATTGTATCCCACTTTATCTCCAGGGACCACAGTGTCCATGACCTTTCTGTTTGTGTCCTTCGGCAGGGCTTCTGGGATCCTGACCATAGAAAAAACATGGAAGCCAAACTGATCATCCGCCTTGGCTCCCAGCAGCCCTCTGGTTTAAATGATAGACTTATTTTCCACTAACATCTTTCAGCCACCCCTTATTTCCCCTAAAGTCTATTTGTATCTGCACACATTTAATTTCTTTTCATTTTCACCATAAGTCTCCATCTCTGTCTCCTTCCCACACATTTGTCACCTTTCAGCTTTCTTACTAGGCCCTGTTAATTAGTCCCAACCTGGGGACTTCTCTAGCTCTTTCACTCCTGTTATGCTTTGTACTTCCATTATAACCTTTTGTTTCACAGATTCTTCTAAATCTTGCCATTTATCACTTCTTCTCCATAAGCCTCCCTTTTTCTTTCCCCACATATATATATATATATATATATATATATATATATATACCCCCATTTTACCTCCCTCTACACTAACTTTGTTTTTTTCTGTTTTAGATATTTCCTGAAGAAGACCTAAGGTCAAAACATAGATTTTTAACTCTATTTTCTATTTTCAGTGAGCATTTAATATAACCATTTTGTTTTGCTTTTAGACCACATGCTGACGCAGCGCCTTGTTTTTGTTTTTTAATATTTTAGTTAGTAGCCCAAGCAGGCTAGTGGTGTGCTAGTAGCCCCTTTGTTAAATAAAAATAGCCCAGGTGGCTAGTGAGGGTCTTTGGGGACTGGAAATGCCCTGGGAAGGGCCCTGTTATACTAGATCGCCCTGTAGTCTAGTGGGCTTCCACTCTGTGCAGGAGGCCAGTATTTGTATTAAATAACTTTTTAAAACCCTTCCCTGTGGTCTGTTGGGGGCTTCCCTTAGCTCTTTATTTGCTGTGGGTGAAGTCTGGCAGGCAGCAGGAACAAGTGTGGGCTGCCGTGCAGCCAAAGGACAGCAGCCGTTAGCGTGACCATGCTAGTAAGAGTGCCTGCAGGTACTGTAGAACTCCCAGCCTGAGCGGAGCACAGGCTGAAGCCTACTTCACACAGGTGGGAGTCGGGGGGGCAGTAAAGGAGTCAGTGGGAGGAGGAGGAGTTAGAAGTGAAGCACCTCCCTTCCACCTTCCCGATCGCTGCTCCGGCAGCAGTATTTTAATTAATCATGCCCTACAGAGCTTAAGAGGAGGCAGCAGAGGAGCAAAGAAGCAGCAAGGGAGCTGCTTTAAAGTGAAGTCACTCCATGGCATTGGAGAGAGCCGGTGGAGGGGTTCCCAGAGAGTGCACTGGGTGGTGGGGCCGCCAAATAATGCTGCACCGTGGCAAATTGCTAAGCCGGTGGGGGGGGTGTTGAGAGAGAGAGAGAAAGTGAGAGAGCAGCGTAGCACTGCAGAAGCAAAGCTGTACTGCAGCTGAATGAATGGCCGAGGGACCAGTGTTTAAATATAAAATAAGTACCTGCAGGGCACAGGCAAAGGAAGGGCAGAGTGCTCCCTGAGGGGAGAAAATAATTAAAGAACCGCACGACGGCTGTGTGGGAGCCCCGAGGGGCTGAAAGTAAACTGGGGCGGGGGGGGAACAGAGAGAGAAACCGGAAAAAAACAGAGGGAGAGCATTTGGGCTAGGGAAGAGCCCATACAAATAGTGCAGCAGCGGCAGCAGCAAAGCCCAGAGGGGCTAAATAAACAATAAATAAATATATTCAATAAGTGGCTACCTGGGGGCAGAAGCAAGCAGTCCTCCAGGTAGCATTAGGCAGCATGTTGTTTTGGAGCATGCTGACTGACGCGGATGTCATTACGACGCCCTGACATCAGCATAGGAGGCAGGATGAGTCAGTTTTGATGGAAAGGGAGTTGGGGGGGGCTGTTTTTTGGTGGCTTCCAATGGGAAAATAACAATTTAAATTAAAAAAGTGTGAGGTGGGATAGCTGGGGAATCGCCAGCCCTATCTACCCATATCATATTTGGACAGTGCCACATCAGAAAGGGGGTCACAAGGGCTTCAAAGAGGGGCAAAGACAGCAGTTGGGAGGAGCAGCTCGAGATGTTCCCGCCTCTAGGGGAGCTCGAGCTCTCTCCTTTTTGGCTGCCAGAGGCCTTGGCAGCTAAAAGCACCAATCGGGTGCCGAGTAGGGTGGGCAAAATAGCTGAGGAGGAGGAGTAGCTCGAGAGGGTTTTCTTTCCTCCTCAAGAAGCTGATGAGTGCTGTGGGACAGTCTTACAGGATTTAGGACACTGTCCTACATGCTGGGCCTTTGGAGATCTTAGGGCTCAGCTCCGGGCAGCATGGGCAGAGATTGCACGCCTCAAATTTCATATTGAAGAGGAAATACATTATAAGAACCACTTGCCATTTCCCCAGCATCCAACAGGAAAACCTCGATCAGAGAGGGTAGTTGGTCCAGGAGGTTGGCAGGTGGTTAGGAGGAGCAAATCAGGTGCCCCATCACTCTCTGCTCTCCAACACATTACCTCCAAAAACCATATAAACACTAGAAACAGGTATCTGCCTCTATCTCTGAAATCAAATAAAGAGGCAGAAGACACTGCAGAGCAGGACACTGCAGCACAGAGCTAGCACAACAAAACTCACCCAAATCAGGAACCAAAACTAAACAAGCACAAAGGAATCCAAAAACTTCTGATCATAGGAGACTCCATGATTCGGGAGTTGACACCCATCTCCAGCCAGGGGTGATGGTCAGATGTCTCCCAGGTACATCAGCATGGAGAGAGACACTGACCGCATTGCTAAAATTGTTCACAAAGCAGGAGAAAACACTGATGTCCTAGTACACATAGGGACTAATGATCTCGCCAGCCGGTCAGTTGTGGAGACCAAGGAACACCTGACTAGGCTGGGTGACAAACTATCATCTATTTTGTCCGGCATCTCCTTCTCTGAGATCCTACCAGTCTGGGAGAGGGGAGCAGATGGACGGAAGGTCAGAGAAGGGGAGATAGGGGAACTAAACACGTGGCTCAAGGACTGGTGCCAGGAAAAAGGACACAGATTTGTAGGGAACTGGCAACAGTTCTGGGAGCGAAAGTTCTTTAAATTTGATGGACTGCATCTGACTAAAGAGGAGTCAGTGCATTGGGACATAAGTTTGACGTCTTTGCAGAATATTTAAACTAGCAAATGGGAGAGGGTGCAGCACCTCATACATCGAATGGGAAGAACACCCTCCCCTCAGCTAGTGGTCAACAGGAATTCAGCGTGTTTGCTGCTCATTTGCACCACCAGGTAAGAAAAGGTTTGTCTCCCACACGATGCACAGGGTAATGCCAAACTTCACCCAACAACTAACACACCAAAATCTGGCCAATGGAAAATCATGTACACAAATGCTCACAGCCTGGGAAATAAGATCCCAGACCTGCAGGCAATAATGTCAGAGGCTAAACTGGACATAGTAGCATTAGTGAGACGTGTTTTACCAGTAACCACACTTGGGAGACTTCAGTACCTGGCTATGTATTGTCTAGAAGAGACCGAGGTGCAAAAAGGGGGAGGAGTGGTCCTGTATGTTAATGAAAATATCAAAGCTACAGAAATTCAGAATACACATAAGGAGCCAGAAGAACTGTGGGTCACCCTGGAAACAGGAAATGGACAGCCATAAGAACTGGGGTTGTCTACAGGCCCCAGACCAGAGGGAGGACACAGACACATTACTGTTAGAAGATAAACAAAACATGACAGCTAAAGGGAGGTTCTGATAATGGGAGACTTCAACATGCCGGATACAGATTGGTCAATACCAGCAGGAACATCTGCCAGAACTAGACTCATAGTGGATTCCCTGCAGGAGGGCCTCAAACAACTGGTACAGCAACCCACAAGAGACAGGGCTATCCTAGATCTAGTACTGACTAACAAAGAAGGGATCACAGATCTCCAGGTAGGTCACCTGGCTGAGTGACCATCACATGGTATGGTTCAATTTGGCTACTACATCTAAATCATCCCATTCCAAGGCAAAATATGGTACTTCAGAGGAGCTGACTTTGATAAGATGGCCAACAGAGTTAAGCTAGCCCTGGCAAAAAGAAACACAGGTGAGGGGTACAGGCAAAGTGGGCAAGCATTAAGGATGCAATACTTGAAGCAACATCCCATTGTGTTAGACAGAAAAGGAAGTGCAAAGAAGAAGGAAACCACTTTGGTTCTCAAATACAGTAGCAGAAAAGGTCAGAGCCAAAAGGCTGGCCTTCAGGAAATATAAGGGAACACAGCGGATGAAGATAGGGAGGCATACCAAACTGCCCTAAGGGAAGCAGGGAAGGCAGTAAGGCAGGCAAAGTCCCAAACTGAGGAAACACTAGCACAATAGTAAAGAAGGTGACAAGACTTTCTATAGATACATTAGTGAAAGGAGAAAGTCCAGAGGGGTATTGCAAGCTTAATGGAGAAAAGGGAGCATGGAGGAGGAGGACCCTGTAAAGGCATCTATCCTAAATAGATACTTTGCTCAGTATTTACTGAAGAGAAGGTAGGGCAGGGCCCACAGCTCAGCATCATGGACACAGGGGGGAGGGAGGTAAGCACTACTCCCTTCACAAAGAAAGGGTCCTACAAGAACTTGCTAAGCTCAGGGTGGATAAGGCAATGGGACCTGAGGGCATACATCCCAGGGTACTTAAGGAGCTAAAGGAGGAACTAGCAGAGCCATTAGCAGAATTGTTTAGTGAGTCTCTGAGCACAGGAGAGGTCCCAGAAGACTGGAGAAGGGCTCAAGTGATCCCGCCCACAAGAGTGGTAGCAGGGAGGAGGCGGGAACTACAGACCGTCAGTCTTACCTCAGTAGTGGGCAAGATTATGGAAGCACTCTAAGGAAAGGATAGTGCAACACCTGGAATCCATAGGGGCACAGGATCCAAGACAGCATGGGTTTACAAAGGAAGGTCCTGTCAAACTAATGCATAGATTTCTTTGACTGGGTAACCAGAGTGGTGGACCAAGGGGGCAGTTGATGTACCTACCTTGACTTCAGCAAAGCTTTTGACACTGTTCCACATAGAAGATTAATAAATAAGCTGGGTAGGCCTGGGTGGGTCAGAAGTTGGTCAACTGGGTGGCAAACTGGTTGACGGGCAGAAAACAGAGAGTGGTGGTAAATGGTATATAGTCAGAAGAGATGCAAGTCACAAGTGGGTACCTCAGGGATCAGTCCTGGGGCCAGTCCTCTTCAACATCTTCATTAGTGACCTTGCAGATGGACTAGAGGGTAAGGCTTGTCTGTTTGCAGATGACACCAAGATCTGCAACAGAGTAGATGATCCAGATGGGTGGGCAGAATGAGAAGAGATCTGGATAAACTAGCAGAATGGTCAGAAGAGTGGCAGCTGGGATTTAATGCAAAGAAGTGCAAAATCATGCATATGGAAGAGAAACCCTGAAGCCACCTATAGGCTGGGAGGAAGTTGCTAGCAGTCACAAAGGAAGAAAGAGACTTGGGCATCATCATCACTGATGACCTAAAATCATCCAAGCAGCCCTCTAAAGCAGTAGGTAAGGCTAGGGGTGTTAGGGTGTATTAGTAGGGTATCATAAGTCGTAAGAGGGAGTAATAATCCCTCTGTACAAGACACTGGTTAGGCCCTATCTGGAGTACTGCGGCAGTATTGGAGGCCACACCTTCACAAGGACATTAATCAAATTGAGGCAGTCCAGAGAAGGGCAACCAAAATGGTGCAGGGACTGCATCAGAAGACTTATGAGGACAGATTAACGGAGCTCAATATGTATACCCTTGAGCAAAGGAGGGAGAGAGGTGATATGATTGAGGCATTCAAACACCTTAAGGGCATAAACAAGGTGAAAGAGTCTAACATGTTTAAATATAAGAAAATAGCAGGACAAGAGGACACAGCATGAGATTAGAGGGAGGCCAATTAAGGGGAATGTGAGGAAATTCTTTTCACAGAAAGGGTGGTGGATGCATGGAATGGCTTACCACAAGAAGTGGTGGCTATGAATACAGTGCAGGGCTTCAAACAGGCATAGGATAGGCATAAGGGAGCAAGACAAATGACTATGAATAGATAGGTCACTGACAGAGCAAAGGCCGATGGCACATTTATAAGGTAGAAAAAGAAATGGGCAGACTGGATGGGCCTTGCGGTCCTTATCTGCCGTCAACTTCTATGTTTCTATGTTTCTATGTGGGAGGGCTCTGCCACAGGCAACTCCTCTGAAGAAAAAAAGCAGAAAACTTAGGAAGAGTTTAAAGAGACAGGGTAGACAGTTAGAGGGCTATCACTGCCTAGTTAGAAACAAGTTTTTAGTCAGGAAAAGTAAGTTAGTTTAAGTATTTACAGAGCTGTTGGACCTTGCCAGATCAACCAAAGGAGGAGTGAGGAAGTTCCAGTAATTTGTTTTCAGTTAAATCAAGACACCTGCAGAGAGTTTATTTTATAGTTAAAGTATAGGGAGGGTTCACCTTTCGACCAGGACCGAAGAGGACCACAAGTGCAGCGGGACTTCAGGAAGACAACGCCTCATCAATCCCTGGCCAGGGCAGCACATCACAGCAAGGAACTACATCATCCTCAGGAATTTTGCCTTTTGGGGTTGAGGTACTACAAACTGCAGCTAAAAAATAGACTGAAATGTGTCCAGGACATTTACTGTTCATCTCAGGGGTGGGGGGTGAAAAATGTGTGGTACAAAAAGTTTTAGATGATTTGTCAGGGAAAAGAAACTGATATTCATTTGTGCAAATGTTCACTGTTTAGGCTGTGCAGCCATGTTCTTAGTCATTTACCTTGTAGTTGACAGAGCCGTTGATGAAATAAGAAGAAAGCAGTTATTTATAGTCTGCTAAATAAACTGGCTCTAATTTTGAAAGATATTTCTGCCTTGTGGTATTTCCTACAGCACTGTTGTTATTTATATATATATATATTTTTTAACCCCAATTAATATCTGCCAGCCTTGTAACTAAACTTCCTTGCAGCTTGCTGAACTCCATCACCCAGGTAGGTGAAAGCAGGGTATGGGCAGGTGTTATAGGAGTGAGGGCTGACAACCCAGAGGTTGATGACTGACTGCCCTGAGCAGCGGGCAGCAGCACTGTTGGTTGGAGTCTGTTAGAGACAGAGACCTGGACAGCAGCAGGCGTTGATGCAGTCACAGCTGGAGTACCTCCGGACAAAGAAGAGGAGGCCATTAGGGAGTGGGAACACCACCAAGGCGAGTGATCCCAATCATGGTCCTTCTTATGACTTTTCCCCGAGAACTTCTCTTGGGCCTTAGAGGCCTGGGAGCTCAATGAACCCACCAGCGACTGGGAAGGAGGGACCCAAGAGGACTCCTGCCCAGAACTGGCTACCTTTTGCTCCATTAGGAAATTTTTGAGAGCCTTTTTGCGTCACCTAAGGGTGGTTTGATTAAACTTTTGGCAGAGCTCACAGTCCGAGATGTCGTGGCCAAGTCCAAGACAGCAGACACAGAGTGAATGTTCATCTGTAGCGGCAATCTTCTTTCCGAAGTAACAGCGACGGCAGAGAGAAGTCAAAGGATTAACTCTCGACATAAAGAAATGGAATCTCTTTAGAAAAAAAGATTCTAAAAAGCTAAGTATAAAAAAAGCCATAGGCAAAAATGGCGCAAAACTGTATCGGAGCTTCTGCCAAGACCTATGTGAACAGAGTTGATTGTGGGAAAGAACTGAGGAGGGAGCAGGGCCACTCACGCTGTTATAGGGTTCGTGATGTCAGAAGATGATGTCGGCGTGGGCGGACCCAGCTGGACTGCTGAAAATCTTCCATGTGGATCCTGCTTCACTGGATCACTGATGGTGAAGTTCCATATGTGTGACCTGATGACTGAGATACCCCCGATGAAGATCAACAAATTCTGCAGCTCTACATATATTCTGTGGAATGATACAAGTTTTGTGGCAAGTTATGCAGCCTTGGAAATGGAGAATTGTAGGGGCCTTGCCTAGATCCACCTGCTGTGGTTGTCTGACTGTACCTGACATCACAATGCTCAATTCATGGCATGACAGTCTGCTGCTGTGGAAAATTATTATGTCAGATGGAAAAATGCAGCCAGTGAAGATGAAGTCCAGGGGGACAGAAATCCTGTTTCCATGGTAATCTGTGTAAGTACAGACAGAAAGTATACAGACAGAAAGTGGAAAGTCAAATAGGTATGCAGTACACCACAATAGGGTGTGCATTAAAGGATTAATGATGCACGCCCCAAGGGTATACTAAGGCACAAGGCCAAAGGCCGAGTGTCCTTACGCCCATGGGAAGTGCACCATTAATCCTTTAATGCACACCCCAGAGTGGCTTACTGCACTTACAAAATGGCTTGTTGTAGGTAATGAGGTATCCAAGCCATTGTAATGAGATCTGGTTTCTGACCGTGCATTGATAGTATTTTAATGCACATTTATGTGACGGCTGTCATCCAGTTAGGCCTCTGGATTTATCCTTGCCATTTCATAAAGTAAAAATATGGAATGTAAACTGAAATGGGATGAAAAATGTTATTTCTCCAAAGTGTCCCATGTAATGTCAGAGCTATAGTACAGGGAACACATACAAACAGAAGAGAGAACTAGAAGTGCCTCAGCTTGGACTTGAACCCAAGTCATCCAGTAGAGTGTTCCGGTTGCGCTACCAGCTGCACCACCAATGCAACTGGAACCTGGGCCATGTGCGGTGTGCACATTTATGAAACTTATACAAACAGAAGTGAGAAAGAAATAAATGCCTTAGCTGGGACAGTATTCCGGACAATCTGGGTTCAAGTCCCAGCTAAAGCACTTACTTCTTTCTCTCTTCTGTTTGTATTTCATAAATATGCACGCTGCACTCTCATGATAGTAAATGTAATTATCTGTGCAGTACCAGGCTGTGCATTGGACAAAGAGTAATGTGCTCCAGGATGGCCCAGGTTCCAGTTGCATTGGTGGCGCAGCTGGTAGCGTAACCAAAATGGTATTCCAGCACCCTGGGTTCAAGTCCCAGCTGAGGCACTTACCTCTTTTATCTCTTCTGTTTGTATGTGTTCCATAAATATGCACACTGCCCTCTAGGACGGTGCCACTTGATGACCCAGCAGGTGGCATGTCAGACTCCCATGCCGGTGACCCGAGTTCAGAAGCAAACTCAGGAGTGGGGTCTGGCAGCCACAGAAGGATGGCACTAATGGTTCCACTGCCACATCGACCCAGAGAGCTTGCCTTCTTTGCAGGGACATTTCTGTGTGCATGCGAGACCTGACAGGGGCCCACCCAGAGTCAGGAAGGTGAGAGGATTCAAAGGAGAACAGGGAAGAAAACCAGAAATCCTCATATCACCCTGTATAACAGCTACTGGTACTCTTGGGGTCCCACACCATGGGGCTCCCTGTTGGCGTCAGCTGTTGGGTGAGCAGCTGATGGGTCTGGGAGGTTGCATGCATACAGGCCTGACAAACAGTTCAGATGACGGTCCAGGGGCGAACAGCTATCTGAAAAAAATACATAACAATATAAAGTTTTGGTATCGGTGAATTCTGAGTATTGCAGGCTTCTCACAGAGGTCAGTAACAGGATGACTGATATTCTAAGACAACTGTCCCGAGAGCCTCTCTGTTCTGCCCTTGCTGCACAATTCATTTGCTGCATGCAATGTGTGTGGTTTCTCTGCTGTCCTCAGTCCAGACCACAGACTTACAATGATAGGCTAGTGCCACCAAGCTCTACCATGGGTTTACTGTGGCATGCAAACACATACATAAACACAAAGTAGGCAAGAAAGTGATGGGGCAAGGTTTTGTGTTTTTTTTTTTACTAGAAGCTGTTGCATTATTTATGAAGGGATAGAACTGCAAAACAGACCCAAGTGCACTTAGGTTTGGGTGGAATAGCTGCTGCAGTCAGTATTTGTTAATAGTATATGCCTAGTAAATAAGTATATGCATAGTAAATTACCTGGTTAAACAACTAAATAAATAAAAAATAAATAAATAAATATGCTTACTCCTTATTGTGCATGGACATCAGAGGCTCTGAAAATGTTGTAGGACAGTGTAAAGGTCAAAAAAGTTGTACTATCATTCTGATGACACATCGATAGTGCAACAACTTTTTAGCCTTGAACTGCCACCTAACTAGCTGATGACACGACGTGGCTCTTAAGAGAAAAGCAGCACAGAAACGGTGGCACGATTTAGCAAGTGCTGACCAGCAGACCCACCAACTTTGAAGTCGGGACACGGACATGGCTCCCTCTCAGAAAAGTCAATGACTTCTTTTTCTCTTCTTTTTTTTTCTTTTATTTTTCCAATTTTAAAATTAAACAGTGTAGCCACAGGTGAGAATGAGAAGCTGGAGTGGCAGCAGCACCACAGCAAGTCGGACCGGCACCCTACACCCACCAAGTAGCTACCTAAATACTGTAAAATAATTAAAAAAAATTACCAATAATATATATATATATATATATATATATATACACAAACTATATAAAACAGTGGATGGGTGACCATCACAACTAAAACTGTGTTTCCATCTTGGGAGTTGATGACATCATAGAGACCTCTTTAGCTTCGCTCTTGAGGTCTCAATAATGTCATGAACTCCTTCAATGGAAACACAGCTTTGTTGTGGATGGCCACCCATCCACTATTCTACGAGCTGTGCAGAATTTTCAAATTTTGCTTCTGCCAGAATTCCATGGAATTTCAGAAATTACCGAGGAAGAATAGGCTACTGCGTGGCCTAATGCTATTATTTCCAGCAGAGATTCAGGGTAATTGCTACAGTTCAAGATTTTGCATTATTTTTATTTTACACCCAAACGTTTAGAAGAGTTGGGGTATTTAGAAGATGGCCCATGCTGGAGATGTCAACAGCATCATGCAGGACTGCTGCATATCCTTTGGGATTGTCCACATATTCCCTGTTTTTGGCAACAAGTAATTCGTCAATGTTCCAAAATGTCTGGTCACCCAATTTCACCACTTCCATCCTTCACTATACTAGGAATTATCCCAGATCATTCTCCCTTATCTACACTCCAACTGAATTTGCTACTTGCAGCCATTTTGGGCACTAAACATCTGCCCTTAAGAAAATGGGGATGTAACAGAGTGCCCTCTCTTTTGGACTGGTATTCTTTTATGGACTCTGTGGTGAATAATTAATTAGTTATATGCTACTTGACCAGTTTTGGAACAAACCTGGAAACCCTTTTTAGAAGCAAAAGAAATGATGCAGTCTAAGCAGTTAGTTTCTAAGCAATGACCCCAAAATTAATACTGCAGTGGCTGATGGTAATGCTATAGAGTATAGCTTGAAATATCAGTTTGTAGGAGGGCTTGCCCGAGGTTCAATGTGGGGAATAGCTCCTCCCACGACCTCTATTTAAGCCATCCTCTAACACACCTCCCTTGCTTGGGGAGTGTTTTCCTTAGGCTCCTGCATGGCTCGTGCAGCTGTGCTTTGTCGTTCTGCTGCCTGGTTCATCCCATTTCCCTTCTCCTTTCCTCCCTACCCTCGTCCCGTGCCCTCTCTGTTTTGTGTGTTGTTTCTTTTGTTGCCTTTCCCTCCCCACTTCTCATGTTCTCCTCTCGCCTGGCTCTGGGGTCCCTTTTTTCTGTTCCTCTGTTGCCTTTTGGGTGCTTGCATCACGGCATTTCTCCCTCTTGCTCCCGTCCATTCCGCTCTCCCCACCAGCGTACCTCATTGTACACAGCAGCCCTGGAAGAGCACAGTGTACAGAATTTCTTACCTCGGCACACCAACTCCAGGTCACTTCCATTATTTCCCCATGGATGTTCGACTGCAGCTCCCCACCTCACTGCTCCTTCCTAGATCCTCCTGCTTGCGCTTCCTCTCTCTTAGTCAACCATCTCCTCCTTGCTGACTCCTCTCCCTGTCAAACATCTCACTGGCAGCCTGTTCCTCCATTTCCTCCACATATCTCCACTGCAGCAAGTCATTTTCTCTAGGACTCCTTCCTTACTACTCCCTCAGCACAATATCTCTGCAGGTGCATGCTTTTGTTGGACCATCCCCACTCTATAAATGTTGCATTTGCTCGCTGCCATAGCTTACATGCTATGGCTTCACAGACTCCATTGGGGGGTGGAACAGTGGCATGGACTTACATTCATTCTAGCCTTACCTAACCACCTCAGTTAGCTATGTATATACATTTTATCACAGTAGGTGTTTGCATTTATTGTTCCTGTTTTATTGCACCTTGGATTGTACATGGGGGGGCACCTAGGCATATACCATGCCAAACATTGAACAGATGGTTCATTCCAAATCAACACATCGGCTGACATCTCCTAGCTGTTTCTTGCTACTTCATACTCCCTATTTTACCAGCTGTCATATCATTCCGACCTACTGGGGCTAAGGAAAGTCTTATGTGCTAGCACGTGACCAATTTATAATTCTACCCACTGCTACCTGTGCAATAGCCAGGTATGCATTCGATGCATTCAATGTGCCCACGAAAATGAGCTGTCAGGCTTGATAGCCACGCTGGTCTTTATCAGCACACCTAGATTCCATTCACCTTACTCCAGGCTCACGTCTAGTGTTTCTGCTGCATTTGGCTGCATTCTTACAATTTACAAGGTGACACAGCTTTTCAAACCCTCAGTTCTGTAACTGCAATCATATTTCATTTTCACATAGTATTTCCCTAGCATTCTCCTTACCTTCCATTGCTTCATGTGTCATTTTATATGTCTCATTTCATTTTCTTTCCATGTAACCATTTCCAGATTCCCCTACATTTCCTCTATACCTATTCATATTGTATACCTCTCATCCTTGCAGCAGTTTCATGTATTGACCAGCCCATACCAGCAGTATTTCAGACTCCATCCCTAACTCGCACTTTCCAAGGTGCTGAGTGAAGGTAGACTTTCCTTGTCTATCGGGGATGGGATTCCATTTCAATCACTGCCTCCTACTACTTACCAGCCCGACCGCTTCCCTTCGGGAATGGAACCTCCTCCTATTATCAACTTGACATCCTCCATCCCTAACTCTGCTTGGCAGCATTGAGTGCAGGTTAGCTCGCCCCAACTACTGGGGATGGAAGCCATGTCTACCATCTACTGAGTCATACCATACCTTCTCTACCTCATATCAGTTGCCACTTCCCTTTGGGAATGGAACTACCTCTTACTTACCAATTCGACATCCTCCGTCCCTAACTCTGCTTGGCAGCATCAAGTGTAGGTTACCTCACCCCAGCTACCAGGGATGGGAGTTATGTTTCCAGTCTCCAGACTTATACCATACTTTGTCTCCCTAATGTTAGTTGCCACTTCCATTCTGGAATGGAACTCTCACACTCTGCGTACCCTCATCATTCTACTACTGCTGCTTCAGATCACCACCATCCACCTCTGCCATCTCTGCCAGGAGCCTGAGTCTACAGTCTCCTGCTTCATCTTTTATGTTCTCAGCCTGATACCTGGATGCCACTCCCTTCAGGAACAGGACTTTGCCTGACTTGCTTCTCCATCATGTCTCATCTGCAGCCTAGACTCTTCGTTCTACATGCCGACTTCCATGGCCAGGAGCCTGACTCTAACATGGACTGTCTCCACCGTTTGCATCTTCACCGATGCGGATTGCCATTCTGGAACGAATCTTTATCCTCGTCCTCATTGTCCTACTTTCACTAGCTGAATCCAGTCCGGGTCATCTTGCTTTGAACGTCCCATCCGGACGCATGTCCTTCCATTCTGCTGCTTCGCATGTGTGTTTTCTCCACCTTTACCCGATGCATCGACCCTTCTGGACCTGGACCTCCTACTCTGCCCACGACTTTACCCATGGAACCCGGACCTCTTCAACTTGTTTGCCTCCATCCTGCCAGTTTGCTACTTTCTTCAATCATAGGAACCATCTGCATTTGACTGACTCCACTCGCCATCCTGCTCTTCCATGGACCTTCGTTCTCTAGCCCCTGTTGGTCTCCTCTCCATTATACTATGGATCCTGCCAGCTTGTTCACGCCCTCTCTTGCTCCTGGTAACCTGCCTCATGGATTTCCTTGCTGCTGGTCCTCCGTCTGGCTGCTGTACGAATTTGTTTTCTTTTGCAGGTTTGGGACCTTGTCCTTCATCGCTCCAGCACCTTCCATCACTTTCTAGTCATTTCCAGCCTTAGTCTGCTGTGGGACTCCTGTTGCTCTTGGTGCTTGGCTTGTCTGCTTAGCCTTCCATGGATCATCATCTGATATCTTGCTTCAGCTTTCCTGCAGTTTGCTGATGTTCACAGCGTAACTGACCCGGTCCCATACCTCTTGTTCTGGATGTCTTCCGGCTTTGCCTAGCCCATGGCTTCCTCTGCTTCCTTCTTTAGTTCCTCAGGATCCCCTCTGGACTTCCTTCCCATTTTGACTGGATGCCTTCTCATCTTCACCTTGCTGGCTCAGGACTTCGTAGTGTTTGCTGTCGCTCTTTTGGGCCTTGTATCCTACCTCCAACTAGTACTCATACCCGGTCATGTGCTGTTCCATATGATCCATCCCCTACTTCTACTCCAGCCATTCTAACAGTACCCTTTCACCACTCATTAGATCATTAGTTCATTACTCTGGAGTAATACTATTGCCAGCAAACATTCCTTGGCTAACACGCCCATAGACTCTTACGTTATCATAGAGTCTCATACTGCCCATTCAGGTCTTTGCAATCATTCATGGAATCCCATTTGCCTGGACAATAGGAAGATCTCCTTAATCTCTATTGGATATACCCTTCAATCCCAGTCCATCCAATCACCATGACTTCCCTGTATGCCTCATCTCATTGGCTATCCTCATACATGGAAAGGACTTAAATCCTTCTGTTGTACTCAGACTGTGTAATCAGCATCCCTTCTACAGATACCAGGAATCATAAGATAAGCCATTCAACTATGGACGTCATCCATTTTACCTTTTGTGCCTCATTTCAACACTGACTCCGATGACCAAGTCACTGGACTCCTACTTCCCAAGAGTCACTGCTAGTTTTAGGAATTGCACAGATATCTTCCAGAATATTCATTGTGGGATCTCCACAGCTAGTGGACCTCTAAGTCCACACATCCAAACCTCAATTTCACTCCCGGACATCGTTATTCCTCATACTATTATTTGCACCTTTTTACCTAGTACCTTCAGCTGGGTCAGCCATTCTCTAGCGGAACCTTCAGCCTCTTCTTCTCGAAGTACCTTTGTTAATCTCTACAGTAAAGACCATCACTGAGTATTGGCTCTCCTGAGTTCTGTAACAACCAAGGCAAATTCACCAACTCAGCCTTGCATCCTAATCAGTATTAATCAGCTGTAGCTCTAAAATCCTATGGCATCCTGCACTAATCAATCTCACTACCAATACAGACTCTTCCTCCCATCCACCTCAAGCTTCTCTCAAGTACTTCAGCATCGGGATCAAGTGTAAACTTAACCACCTGTGCCACCACAGTGCATTTCCTAAATGATCACATCACAGGAATACCCACACTTACTTCAGGCAGCGTACCAGTAGAGGATTTGAGCATAAAGTTAAGAACAATAAAAACTCTCCCAGCCGACCTAAAATTTCCATCCAAAGGCACCTCAAAAAAGGTGCCCTCTCTCGACTCAAAATGTATCTCTCCGCCTGTGACTGGTCACCAGGCCACAATGCACAGACTGTGGAAGCTGTGCTCACCTCATTTATTACCACCTTCAACACTGCCTGTGACATATTTGCCCCCTTCACAAAACAGGTCATAAAAACCAGGGATACCCCATGGATCACGCAGACCCTCCTTGAACTGATGCACCACAGAGATAACCTCTGGCATAGGGTCCTGAACTCTCAGCTTCCCCAAGATAGACAGCTTTACAGAGAGGTAAGAAATAAATGCACTTGGGCTATGTGGCTAGCTAAGGCAACTTACTATAAGTAAGCCTTCACTTCCACTTGGGGCTCTGGGAAAAATTTCTGGAACAATCTCAAGGAACTCTGTGGAAAAGCCATCTCCACTGACCCGACACAACTACAAATCAAGGGAACCCTCTCTCATGACCCTTCCTCTATATCCAATGCCCTAAACACCTCCTTCTCTGACCTTAGTCACATCCTCCCACAAAACTTCTTTGACCCCATCACCAATTGTCCCTCTGTCAGCCCTCCTATCTCTACACTCCCTCCCTTCTGACTGAGAATCATCTCCTGCAAAGAGGCTAAATGCTGCCTCTCTAAAGCCCTGTGCAACTTGTGCTACAGCAGCGACTCCCTAGACCTCAAAATTCTCCGTCTCACCCTTGATCAGACCCTGCCTCACCTCACCAAACTACTCAACTTCTTGCTGCACCTAGGTCAAATCCCTGCTCTCTGGAAAAGGGGAATTATCATGCCAATCCTAAAGAATGGAGGATCCAACCACCGCTGATAACTATAGACCCTTTACTATCCTCCCCCCCTCTCAAAAACTCTCGAAAAAATTGTGCCAGGCCACCTCACCGAATACCTGGATAAACACAACCTGCTTTGCCATGAACAACATGGTTTCAGAACGGGACACAGCACCACCACAACCCTACTCGAATTTACATCATACATTCATGGAGCACTAGAACAGGGGTCAATAGCAGGGGCTATCTATGTTGATCTGACCAAAGCATTTGACACTGTCAGTCATGAACTACTTCTCCACTCTCTCGCCTCCCTCCATTTTGCCCCTGAAGCTATCTCCTGGTTCAAAATCTATCTCACAGACAGGACACAGCAAGTCAAAATTAGCAACACCCTCTCCTCCAAGCAACCAGTTCTAGCGGGTGTCCCTCAAGGGACGATACTTGGCCCACTACTGTTCACTCTGTTTCTAAACTCCCTCCCTCAGGCCTGCAGAGGAAAACTATTGCTCTATGCAGATGATGCCATACTATACTGGAAACACACCAACCCAAACTCTCTCCAAAATGCCCTTCAAGGCTGTTTTAGAGAACTAGAATACTGGTTCACTGACCATCGACTAATACTAAACTACAACAAGACAAAATCTATGATATTTGCTCACCGCCAAAACCCCCTCAGTAACTCCCTGCTATCTATCTTAAATTCACAGGGCATCTGCATTGAACAGGTCCCACATTTCAAATATCTAGGTATCACACTGGACACATCCCTCACCTACCACATGCACATTAAACACCTCTCCTCCTCCTTTGTTAACACCCTACTAGGGATTCTATACAGACATAAACACTGCCTTACCCACCTGGCCCTACGGCTGCTGTTACCTGCTCAGTCCTTTCGTTGGTCGATTATGGGATAATAGTTTATGGCGCCACTGACCAAACAGCCCTTAACTACATCAATCTAGCCCTCAACAAAACCTGCCGACTGGTCACAAGCAGTGAAAGACTAACCCATACATGTGTGCTCTATAAGCTAGCAGCCTGGCTAACCTTCAAAGGGAAACTAAAATACCATGCTTGCCTCCAAGCCAAAAAGATACTTATGAAACTTACACCTAATGGTCTACACTGCCTCATCCAACTGCCCCCCCATAGGAGTACCCATAGGCACCAGGCAAGCACCTCCCTCATAGTCCCCCACTGTAGGACCTCACTAGGGCAAAGGTCCTTCTGTTATCGTGCTCTCCTCTGGCTTAACAACCTACCATCCTCCATCTCACTGGCCCCTAGTCTTGGCCAATTCAAAACTGAAATCAAGAGACTTCTTCTAGACCTGTGGTTGTTACCAACAGTCCTCCCTAGGCTGAATGTGATAAAAAACTTGCTTATTCCATAACTGCACAACAAGGCCTACAACCATGTGGGATTTATACCTCAACGCAGGGCTTGGTAAAGTCCCTCTGAATCGGTAACCTGTTCCACCACACCTCAGTGACCCAGGGTCCTCTAACAATCCTTGAAATGGTAACCAATCAATGTAAATACCATGTACTCTGATTTAATGTACAATTTGTAATGTTCTGTTTTGAAAACTATGTACAATATTTATCGATGTAATGTTCTGTTTTGAAAACTATGTACAATATTTATCGATGTAATGTTCTGTTGTGAAAACTATGTACAATATTTATCGATGTAATGTTGTGTTGTGAAAACTATGTACAATATGTATCGATGTAATGTTCTGTTTTGAAAACTATGTACAATATGTATCGATGTAATGTTCTGTTGTGAAAACTATGTACAATATTTATCGATGTTCTGTTTTGAAAACTATGTACAATATTTATCGATGTAATGTTCTGTTGTGAAAACTATGTATAATATGTATCGATGTAATGTTCTGTTTTGAAAATTAGGTACAATATATATCGATGTAATGTTCTGTTGTGAAAACTATGTACAATATGTATCGATGTAATGTTCTGTTTTGAAAACTAGGTACAATATGTATCGATGTAATGTTCTGTTGTGAAAACTAGGTACAATATGTATCGATGTAATGTTCTGTTGTGAAAACTAGGTACAATATGTATCGATGTAATGTTCTGTTGTGAAAACTAGGTACAATATGTATCGATGTAATGTTCTGTTGTGAAAACTAGGTACAATATGTATCGATGTAATGTTCTGTTGTGAAAACTATGTACAATATTTATCGATGTAATGTTCTGTTGTGAAAACTATGTACAATATTTATCGATGTAATGTTCTGTTGTGAAAACTATGTACAATATTTATCGATGTAATGTTCTGTTGTGAAAACTATGTACAATATTTATCGATGTAATGTTCTGTTGTGAAAACTATGTACAATATGTATCGATGTAATGTTCTGTTGTGAAAACTATGTACAATATGTATCGATGTAATGTTCTGTTGTGAAAACTATGTACAATATGTATCGATGCAATGTTCTGTTGTGAAAACTATGTACAATATGTATCGATGCAATGTTCTGTTTTGAAAACTATGTACAATATGTATCGATGCAATGTTCTGTTTTGAAAACTATGTACAATATTTATCGATGTAATGTTCTGTTGTGAAAACTATGTACAATATTTATCGATGTAATGTTCTGTTTTTATTGACATGGAGCCTTTGCAAAGGAGTCTTTGACTCAAAGGATTGTAATTCTGAAATTTCAATAAATGAAAAATAAAAATAAACATCATGACCAAAATGCCATCTATGCCTCATACCTAAATTCCAATCATTCCTCATATATATAAAGTTAGGAAATTTGCAGACAACACAAAAATATATTCAGAAGTGGATACAGTTAGGAAACAAAACTTATTACAACAAGATCTAGCATGCATTGAAGCTTGGGCAACTGAGAATAAAAATATCTTTAATTTTTATTCATTTTATTTATTTATTGAGTCTTGGATTACACCTTTGAGCAATACAACTCATTTACAAAGGTTCCACATCATTAGTACAAAAACAAAACAAGGTAAACAATAGAATAAGTAACTAGCAGACATCAAGAATATACTTAAAAAAAATAATACATCGAAAGCAATCAAAATAGCACTGAATGTTACTCAATATACAGTAGTGTGGGCTAGAAGAGAGGGCAGCCTGGGAGGCCTTCTCAAAATCTAGGAGAGAAAGTAATGGGGTGTAAGGTGGGGGAGGGGAGAAACAAGAGGGAGAAGGAGATGAGTTGCACAGGATGAGGAGAGGAGTTGCAAAGGAGGTAATGGGGATAGAGAGATGAGGAGAGGGGAAGGTGGATGGAGGGAAATGGGGCAATTGCAGAGAGAAGGGAGGAGTGCTGGTGAAGTGAGGGGGAGGAAGACGAATTAATCGTAGAGGGAGAAGAGATGGTGTTTAGCCAGGGGAGGGGTGCAGCCTTGCAAGCCTTGTTGAAAGCCCAAGAGACAGAGAGTAATATGGGTGGGAGAGAGGTAAGAGAGAGAAATGTAGGGGGGAAGTGTTGAAAGTGGCCAGTGGCCAAAGTTTAGTGACCAGTGACCAAACTTTTATCAACAATATGTAATTGGCTAACCAAAAGGTTGAGGATTTAGAAAGGTGTAAAATGGCTAGTGTAGAGGCTGCAAAGGGCTAGTAAAAGGTGAAGGTGGCTAGTAGATGACTACATGATACCAACATGTAGATTGATGTGCCTTGTAAGTGCAGAGGTGTTTGGAGAGTAATTGTTGAAACCATGCAAATAATGATACCACTGTGCACATTGATGTCTGTGTAGATGCCCAGGTTCAAAAGGTGTTGGGGCCCTTTAAATAACTTTAGAAAATAAGTGAAGTGCATAAACCATGTTTAAAAAAATAAATGTTTTAAAGAAAATCAGCTTTGCTTTGCTCATCAGAGATATTTTGTACAAAACCTTCCTTCAACCCAAGGTCATAGCCAAAGATAAGGTCCAGCTACTTCAACCCACTGCAGCTTAGATACAGTTCTTCATTTTATAATTTCTTGCATTTGAAAAAAATGTGCAACAGAGAGTTGATAAGAAACAATTATATCCTTGTTTTGGCCACTGTCTAGTCAGCAAGTTATTCAAAGTGAATGTGAAGTCCCCTCATATGTTTTCTGTATCCTAAAGTGAGTTATTTTTCATAAATGTAAAATCCCCTGATCACTTGTTTTTCCATTTAAGAATGACCACATGTCTTGGCAAAGTGTCAAATGTATCTTATGACCGAGGTATCTCATGGCCACTCTATTTTTTGAACCCAAATCTCAGGATGTATCAGATTACCTAGTGTCCAGGCTACAATGGGCTGTAGTAGGCTTTGGAAATTTCCACCATGCATTTTTGGGGTATAAATACAGGACCTAAATGTCATGGCCAGTGTGTTTCTAGAGGAATAGCTACAGCTGCTATAGATGCTAAAACACCCAGAAAAGGGAGCGGTATACTCCACTTTTCTGTACCTGTAGCCCTGGTGGCAAAAAGCCATCAGCCTTTTAGATTTGATCATGTTAGAGGTAAAATTGTTAGGGCTTATTTGGTATTAATAAATTGCAACTGATTTAAAACAACATTTGGTGCCAGGTGGCTTTATTGGATTACCAGGGACCACTAGCCAAGAGCCTTGTGCTTTTACAAATTGGCCGAGCCAGCCTGCAGGTGGTTTTGGTTCTGGTCTTGGTAAATCTGGTAAAGCCTAGTGTTTACTCTAAACAGGGTCCATGCAGGTAAGGGTCATAACCTAACTGTGGGGCTGGGAAAAAGAGTCTAATGGACTCTGAGTGTTCGAGTGGACTTGAAGCTATAGGAAAAGGTCTATGGTGCAGCTATAAGCTGGGTAAGGATAATGCATATGTATGTGGCGGTCTGAGGACCCCAGGTTTAAAGATATGTGGAGAGATGTATTAAGAAAAGTCTCTCAAACAAGTAAGGGCAACTGCACTTGTAATTTGTGCTTGCTATAAGTATATACTGTTAGAGCCGATGATGGCTTTCACAGTTCAGGCTGCTTTTAGAAGAAAAGTGGTGTCTAATCAAGTAACGTTAGATAAGCAACATTTAGAGAAAGAAAAATAAGCTGCTATGGATGCATACACAAGAGGTGTGACTACAGACGGGTTGATTTGAAAATCCTCCCCCCCCATGTTCCCTATCTGTGTAGTTTCAAGGTTTTCTTTGTATCAATTTCAAGTTCCCTTGCATCCTATAGAGGCTGAAACATTTGATCACAAGCCCAGGTACTGGGGATCTCCACCAGTTGGATCTCAACCTAGTACCTAGTACTGCTACAGATTTTTAAACTGCAGACCAGAGCTCTGGGAAAAGACTTGGCTTGGCAGGTTACTGGAATGGCCAAAAGAAACCTTTGAAAGGGTTAATAGCTGCAGCATTTGGAGATTATCATGAAGGTCCTGTAGTCGTTTACTGAATCGGACCGGTGTGTCAGAAAAGAAGAAGGAAAATGCCTTGGCACAGGGTAAGTCTGAATGTTTTTTTATTTAACATTTTTTTTATGTCTGTTTTATTTCTGTGATACATATACTAAACAAGGTAATGCTCCATTTCTCTCATGCATATTTTCCAGTGTATATCTGTGTTCTGTAATTCTGTTCTGTTGTCAAGGTTGCAAGATAGCATTGACTGCCTTTGGTGCAGAACATGTTTCAGTAAAAGAGAAGAAGCTTCTTTGCCTCATATCTGACTGTTTTAATTAGTTTTATTTTTAATAAAACATTTGTGCTGCCTAGATAGGATCAGTGAAGAACTTTTGTATGTAGTTGTTGGTTGCAGCAGGTAGTGTTGAAGGTGAAGAGATATGACGTCATAGATTGCAATGTGCAGAAAGATTTATAGTTTGCAGGCAACATGCCAAGCCACTGCTAGGTGAAAATGTAATGTGTTAACAGCTATGAATGGCTTTATCATACTTCTAGTTAAAACCAGAAACTTTTTGCAAAATGGCAGAGTGCCATATTTTGGCTATGCACCAAAAGGTGTAACCATGTTATACTAGATGTGTCCACTTACAGATGGTATGTTGTGCTGTACTTTAAAGGAGTTGGAAGGCGTTTCAAATTTTTTTTGTTCTGAAAAGATTTGTCATGGAGATATGTATAAATTTGTTGGTTTAAAAGGTTGTCTGTGTTACAAGACAGGCAGTAGGCAGCACATATATCTAAAACACTTACAGTTTTCTAATGAAACTATGGGCATTACCTCAGCAAATTGGTGTCAAATAATGTCAGTCTTATTTTGTGTTAAGTATTTCTTTTTGTGTATGTGTGTGTACTGTCTTGGCCAGCAGTTTTATTTTGTGCTCTTTTGTTATTAAAAGATACTTTAATATCAGTAGAGTTCAAGGACACTACAAAAATAGCCGTGTTTGAGCGACCCTTGCGTGCACACTGTGTGACCTTTTGCACATTATTTGACCTTCTTGTGTTTCAACATTTTATGTTACTACCAGTTCAAACTTGATGTGTATTCCCTACTTATAGCAGAACTTTTCACACAAAATGTATGTTTTCATGAAAGCACACCAAGAGCGAACCATACAATTTGACTTTTTGTTACAGAACTGGCATTCTAAGTAAAAAGAAACAAATGTTTTTGTGTTTTTTTTTTTCTTTCTGGGCTTGCAGCCAACACAGGCAATGTTCAAAGCCTTCCTCCACAAAGATTTGGTTGTAAGTACAACTCCTTTGTTCCTTAACTATATCACGTGATTCCCATGCTATGTAAGAAGGCACTCGAGCTGGAAGGGAGAATTATTCATCACCTCCCCATACTTTTTTTATGTTTTTTATATATATACAGTACACTGTTAAAAAGGACTATTACAGCTGTTTTTGAGAGTTTACCATCTACCGATAAAAACAATGGCTTTTGTTTTTATGTGTGACCATGGTGTAATCATTTTTTTTTCTTTTTAAAATGTATTCTAAGAGATACGTACTTACGGCATTACCATCAATCTGGATCTTTTGTAAACTCAGCTGACATTTTGTTATGCTTAGGATAAGGGAACCCAGGGACGCTTGGCTTCTTTTATCCTATGAAAATAATCTTGTGTTATTTTTAGACTTGTGTATGTTTGTTTTTGTTGTTTGTCTGTGTGTTTCTTCTCTTTCTTCTTGGAAAAAGAAGTTCCACATCTTTATAGTAAGGTATGAAACTTACTAAACTAGTTGCATATAATTCTGTTATAATTTGAAGTGGGGTAGGTGGAGACTGCAATGGTGCCACCCCATTACCATTTATCCAGTGCACATTTTTTTTAAGGTGTTGCACGACTGGCTACTAATATTGCCAGACCATTTCTGGTTCAATAGCCATGTCACCATCCACAGCCAACATTTTTATTGCTACAGTAGTCAAGCTGTCTCTTCCACCAGTAGGAGTTGGAAGGGAGGGCATACTATCCTTCCTTCCAGTGCAATACCCACAAAGGTTGCAAGGTATATCACTGTCTCCCCAAAGGGGTAAATAAAGAAAATGTGTATTTGCCAATAATTATCTCTTACTTACAAGTTTTGAAAAGACCCAATGTACTTTGACAGTATAACCTAGCTCAGTCCCTCTGCTTTTTCTAGTGCAAACAGTTAAACCTCATACCTATCATTGGTACAAGGGCTTCTGTCCTCAGCAAGTAATCAGTTAAGCTTGAGGGGGGATTGTGTATGTACAGTATTTCCACACATATTCATGTCTTTTAATTGTCTTTTCAGCTTTCTTATCCCGTCAGACAAATATAAAACAACTTTCCATAGCCTTACAGCAATGGATGCACTTTTACCAAGGACTGCAATGTATGAACTTAAACTGTACCACACACCCTCTGCAACTTATTCCATGGTTATGTTCAACAAGTAAATTCACAATACTCTAACATTCCTGGACTCTGAACTAAGCTTACCGGCTATATTTGTTCTGTGTTTAAAATGTATTTTATGCATTATGCTCAATATTGAAATTGTTCTATTGCAAACATGCTTATGTTTCATGTTTATGTTATGTTTTGATATACATCTTGCTACACTGTGGCATGTGTGTATTCAGAAAAGTGCTCCACATGTATAAATGTTTTTAATGCTCATAACCAAACCTAAATACTGGGGCCAACATTGCTGACTCACCCCTACAATATGTTCCAAAGCAAAATCCCAGACATATTAATGCTCCGTTTGTCTTATTACTCACAGGTACCCCTGAAAAATAAGTGCACTCTATGCAGGTTTTGTCATTTTAAATCTTAACAATTATAATATGCAGAATTTAGACAGTGCTCCAAACCTATGCTTCAAGCCTTACCTCACTCAGTACTTTGGAGTATTTCACTATAAAGGGTAAAGAAAGTAGATCCTTTCACTTGTCACAGGTGCAGTAGGCACTACTATTAGTTGGCATAGGTCAACAATATATATATTTGTTGCACTATTGCATAGTGTAACAGGTGCATTGCCACAAACTCTATGTTTAAAGTCTGTTATTGTAACATTACAAGATTTTATAACACAGGTCTCAGTTAGGCCTGCCAGCAAAGGGCAGACAGGGAAATCATGTTCATCACTGTCATAACCTCTTCTGCAATTTGAAAGCAGGGTGTAACCATAACATTGTCATGGATTCACAGATGGTTAAATGGTATAATTCGACCTCGCCCTGCACCCCCAGGTGTGAGGTTGACATCCCATTTTTATTTTCTCTTTCCACAATTGTCAGAATTTAGGCTCTATCACACCACTCTTTACAAAACAAAAAAGTCATTGGTTTAAAAGATTATTTATGTGTTCTTAACTCAGTTTCTAACACACTTTGCAAGTTTGCAGGTTTCCACGGTGTGGCACACATAAGACCTCCACGTTCAACAGCAGTAATACTTTCATCTAAGTTGCCAAGACCTTCATCTTTTTTCTGAAAAGAAAACAACTGCCGCAGTTTTGATGTCATCACCATCTTTGTGCCTGACTGGTTCCATATAAGGACTATTGCATGAATCAAGTTATTATTACCTCTGAAAATGTAATGTTTTCAGCAAAATTACACCTATTTGTAGAACTTTAAATCAACTGAAAAAGGTCCAGTCAGTTCAGACTCTGCAATCAAGCTTATTGTTTCTGCTTACTATGAAGTTAAGTCTGGGGTAGGGGCAATCCCCTAACTTCAGCAAGAAGATTTTTCTTCAATTGATCTTCAAGCAAGACATCCATTTTCTTCACTGCTGCTTGTTCCAAACAAGGCTGGTACTTTCTACAAACCTATTGCTCTATTGTGGACTGTGTTCTTAATGGTTTATTGTAAACTATTACTTTTTTATGGATTGTTAATCTTTGTGCCGGGGTGTAATCAACTACCACAACACAAATGCCATGCCAGTGTGTGTGTGGCTACTCTATTAAAAGGACTCAATGCAAAATCTAATGCACCCCTGGCCAATGTGTCTGCCAATCAGCCATCCAGCAGCCAGCAACATGAACACTGATTTTTCTACTATGATGGTGTTTTGTTTTTAAATTACTGTTGGCATTGCCCCATGTGCGTTGTGGGGTTACCACCATTCTGCAAATGACATTTCACCTGTTCTGTAACTACATCAACTTGTGATTACTTATATGAACTTATGAACTGTTAATTTCATGGACTGTTATTCATACAAACTTTCTAAACTGGTTATATATGTTTTATAAGGACTTATCTGTCAAGAGACATTATCAACAGATTCTTCAATCAAGCAACAAGGGTGTGCCACACCTCAACACCAGGTAGCATCTACCTTATCCACTCTCAAAGTGGATTCCATGAACTCTTCTTCATCAACAAAATTGTTATGTCATATTGTGTTATATGTGGCATCACATGTTAGCATCTTCTCACATATTTCAATTGTGGTGTTGACAACCCTGAGTTCTGCACCGTGTTTTACAAACTCGCCATTTGTGCTCCATCTGTAACCACCCCTGTACCAACTCCAGAACAGGATGCTTTTTATAAATGTCTTGACTGTCTGCATGCTGGCAACCAGTTTTAAAAAAGGTTTTTCATGTAATCAATTATAAGCTATTTTTCTAGCTTTAAAAAATTGTAGCTTGTATTACAATAGCTTAGAAATTATGTAAGGTAAAAGTATTAAAATGCAATTAACAGATTAAGATGAAAAGTGTTTAGTTAAACCAAACTTATATACTAATCAAAGTATTATCTGTGGGGGTTCAAGACTCCCATTACCAGTCTTCCTTCACCTCCACAATCAGAATTGTTAAAAGTATTCCCAGCTAACACCAGGGCCCCCTAGTCAATAAACTGCTACTTCAGTACCTGAAACCCTTGTAAATAATGTACAATTTATGCATATACCTGTTGTCTTAAATATCTCCCATTGAAATATGGCTGAGTTTAAACATGCATTCAAACTAATGTGTCCTTATTTTATGTCTCCCTAATAATAGATGTAATAGCAGCCCATTATCAGAGATCACAAGATAGAATCACAGGGCAGTAAGCTTTAAAAACATTTATTTAATAATTAGCATCTTTATTTTTATGTTTACTTTTGTGAAGGCTCGGGTCCCCAATTTGGATCCCTTGCCTTCGAGGTGGGGATTGTTGAAAGTTGCCAGTGGCCAAAGTTTAGTGACCAGTGACCAAACTTTTATCAACAATATGTAACTGGCTAACCAAAAGGTTGAGGAGATAGAAAGGTGTAAAATGGCTAGTGTAGAGGCTGCAAAGGGCTAGTAAAAGGTGAAGATGGCTAGTAGATGACTACATGATACCAACATGTAGATTGATGTACCTTGTAAGTGCAGAGGTATTTGGAGAGCAATTGTTGAAACCATGCAAATAATGATACCACTGTGCAAATTGATGTCTGTGTAGATGCCCAGGTTCAAAAGGTGTTGGGGCCCTTTGAATAACTGTAGAAAATAAGTGAAGAGCATAAACCGTGTTTAAAAAAATAAATTTTTTAAAGAAAATTAGCTTTGCTTTGCTCATCAGAGATATTTTGTACAAAACCTTCTTTCAACCCAAGGTCATAGTCAAAGATAAGGTCCAGCTACTTCAATCCACTGCAGCTTAGATACAGTTCCTCATTTTATAATTTCTTGTGTTTAAAAAAAATGTGTAACAGAGAATTGATAAGAAACAATTATATCCTTGTTTTGGCCACTGTCTAGTCAGCAAGTATTTTAAAGTGAATGTGAAGTCCCGCATATGTTTTCTGTATCCTAAAGTGAATTATTTTTGATAAATGTAAAATCCCCTGATCACTTGTTTTTCCATCTAAGAATGACCACATGTCTCAGCAAAGTGTCAAATGTATCTTATGACCGAGGTATCTCATGGCCACTCTATTTTTTGAACCCAAACCTCAGGATGTATCAGATGACCTAGTGTCTAGGCTAAAATGTGCTGTAGTAGGCTTTGGAAATTTCCACCATGCATTTTTGAGGTATAAATACAGGACCTAAATGTCATGGCCAGTGTGTGTTTAGAGGAATAGCTACGGCTGCTATAGATTCTAAAACACCCAGAAAAGGTAGCAGTTCACTCCACTTTTCTGTACCTGTAGCCCTGGTGGTAAAAAGCCATCAGCTGTTTAGATTTGATCATGTTAGAGGTAAAACTGTTAGGGTTTATTTGGTATTAATAAATTGCAACTGATTTAAAACAATATTTGGTGTTAGGTGGCTTTATTGGATTACCAGGGACCACTAGCCAAGAACCTTGTGCTTTTACAGAAGGAGGGGAAGAAGTTGCAAAAGAGGTGGCATGAGATAAGAGAATGGGTTGGGGCGGTGGAAGAGGAAAGGTGAGGAGGAGCTGGGAAAGAGCTTGAAGATGTGTGAGCAGGGAAGAAGTAGGGGTGAGGGGTGGAGGGGAAAAGGCTCGAGGGAAGGACTGAAATGAAGTACCAAGGGTTAAAAGTGCCAAAAGGTAAAAGTACAATGATAACATAAGCAGAAGGCTGCTAAGTGCGGCAGTCACATATACTGTTTGCTGATAGATGCTGCCGGAGTTTGTGTTTGAAAGGGCCTAGTTTTGACTCAGCAGAGATGTCCCTACCCAGGGAGTTGAGACAGAGGGGGGCTCTATAAGTGAAAGACCACTGACCTAAGGTGGTGCTGCATCTGAGAACAGTAAAGACCGGAGCTGATGAGCTGCAAGTACATTGGGTACTGTAACAAGGGATTAGGAGCTGTTGGACCCCAGAGGGTAGCAAACCAAGGTATGCCTTCTTGGCAAGTAAGTAGGTTTGATATTGGATCTGGCTGAATAATTGAAGCCACCCAGTTTGAGCATATAGGTCACACATGTTTGTGAGGCGGGCAGCCCCAGTAAGGAGTCTGCATGCTTTGTTAAGAGCAACAGTGATCCAATGAAGGGATGTAGCAGAGGCAGAGCCATAAACAACCAGTCCATAATCGATGATGGCAATGACAGAGCTGAACATTGCTATTTTTAGCACCTTGGGAGTGAGGCTATGCTTGTGCCTGTGGAGCAGGCCAATCCTTATGTTGGCAGCTCAAGCTACATCATCAATATGTTGTGAGTAGGTGAGCAAGCTATCAACAGTGACCCCTAGATATTTGAAAGAGTGGATTTGTTCAAGCAGGGTGCCAATGCAGTTTGTAATGAACAAGAGTTTGGACTTGTGTTTCTGATGGGCATTGTTGAAAAGCATCACTTTGGTCTTTTTATAGTTTAGCACCAGTTTTTGAGTGCTGAACCACTTTTCCACTTCTGAGAAACTGTGTTGAAGGTTATCCTGGAGGATCTTAGGGTCAGGGTTACTACAGTAGATCACCACATTATCCGTGTAGAGCAGAATCTGTTCATGACAGGCTTGTGGGCAGTTATTCAAGAAGATACTGAAGAGAAGGGGCCCTAGTATAGATCCCTGAGGCACTCCGGAATGGACCGGCTTCCTTTTGGAGAGGACATTGGTTATCTTGACCTGCTGAGAATGGTCTTCTAAGTAGCTTTTGAACCAGCTGACAGCATAATTCAACACCCCTGTGAGCAACAATTGCCCGAGTAGCAGTGAGTGGTTCACAGTATCAAAGGCCTTCGTCAGGTCAATAAAGGCATCACCTACCAGATGGCCTTGGTTGAGTGTGTTATGTATGAAACCTGTGAATTCTAACAGTGCAGTGGCAGTACTGTGACCTTTACGAAAGCCATGCTGCTGGGGACATTAGATATTGTATTTGTCTAAATATTCCTCAAGCTGATCTGCAATTATACATTCTAGTGCTTTCGATAGAGGAGGTAGAATGGAGATTGGCCTGTAGTCTGTGTGGTGTGCTCTATCTCCACCTTTGTGCACCGAGGTTACTAGGGCCTGTTTCCATTTTGGGGGAATTGCCCAAGTCTTACAGAAAGGTTCAGAATCTTGGTAAGAGGTCTAAGAATGTCCTCAAGCGTGAGGGCAAGAAATTTGAGATCTAGATTGTCCCCACTGAATCTTGATTTACCGAGTACTTTGCTTACGTACTTTCTAGCCTCATACTTAATACGGAGAAGAGTACAGTGATCTACCTCAGAGTAAGAAATACCATAACAAATTATGCATTCAATGGAACATTTTAAAATCAGCTAAACAGTCAGGGATTTGGGAATTATAGTTACAAATCAGCTAACAAACGGAGATCAGTGTAGAAAAGTGGCCCACATGGGTATTTACATACTGACATCAATAAAAAGATATTTGATTACCAGGAATGAAAATTGCATCATCCCCTTATACAATACATATATTTGTCCATATAATGATTCTGCTGTATCATTTTGGGCTCCATATTTATGTAAGGATAGAAAAATCATTGAAAGTATGTAAAGAAGGGCTACCAAACTGGTCCCTAGGGTCAAAAATTTGTCATACAAGGAAAGGTTACAACATTTGGGATTGTATGACTTACAGACTAGAAGAGACAGAGGGGATATGCTCATGTTGCTCAATATAATAAGAGACCCTGACCTAATGAAGGATTGTGATATCATTGTAATATCATTATGGCAGATAAGCCAATACATCTAAGCTGTCACAAAAAACAATTAAGGATACCAAGAGTTTCTAATAACAAATGTAAATTCTACTTTACAGTAAGGGCCCCAATGCTTTGGAACAGACTTCCTCAATAAACGGTCGACATACAAAACTTTAATGAATTCAAAAACAATTTGGATAAGCTATTATTGGGCATAGAGTAACATATGCCCCACCAGTGTGGGAAAGATGGTCTTGATGGGTTTTATGTCTTCTTCCATCTATAAATTACTGAGTAATACCGAGTAATATTAGGCTACCATCTGGACAGCTCAGCGAGTCTTATTCTAGTACTTTACCAATTGCTTATGGCATTACTCTCATCAGGTACTTACAATCTCCTCTACTTGTAATACTCTTGGATGCTTACCTAGTGACTTATCACTCACTAATAGATTTTTCACCTCCAGACTACCTAGAATATCAAACTTTATACGAATGGTAGCAGCCACCCATAACTTTACAAATCATCACAACTCCCACAGTGTACTGTCTGATCTTATATCAATCAAATCTTTCTCTCCCGATTCATTATGCCTCTACAGTGCATTTGGACAATCATCCTTTGTCACCTCAGAAACATGAACTGCATTAGCCCTTCTTTAACTGGATCTGCTTCACACATAGAATTCTACCATCCCTACAGAAAAGATGTACCCTTCATCCTCAGGATCATCATTTAGTCTGTATTATCCTTGGATCGAGAATGCACCATCACCTCCAGGGCACTAAAAGACTCTTCTACTATTTCTATTCTGTAGATGCTTCCTTAGTGACTCTTAGTTCAATACAAAGTTCCTACCCTCTGGACCATACCCTTGCATTCAAACCTTTCACAAGTTGGATCATTCACCAATGACTTCTTCTACCATTGCATTTCCACCATTCCCAGTTTAATACCTTATCTGTCTGGTCATGGTCCCTCTGCCCATTACACCCTTGCAATTCTGTCAGACAAGCATCATTCATCATCTTGGAAACTTGGACTTCTTTCATCTTCCTTCACCTGGACTTACTTCATACTTAGGATTTCATCGCTCATTCAAAATAGACCTACTCTTCAACCTCAGGATCATCATGTGATCACCATCATCCATGGATTCAGGATGGATTATCGTCTCTCCAAGCAACTCATCAACCTCAATTTGCTGTGATTACTAGAACCTAGGTCTTTCTCCATTTAGTATACCCAGAGGATGGGCAGACCTCCGGCCATGGGCCCTCAGAGGTTTCCTCCACCTGTTTTTTTTTCCTCTCCCAAGTGCCAGGGGATCATACTCTCCATGAGTTGGAGAAGGTATCTTTTTAGGCCTTCTGTTCCCTACAAATTACTACCTACATACTTACTACTCAAGGGTGGGAATAGAGTAAAGCCACAAAAAGTACTACAAGTTACACAATCACTATATACATCATCTCTCCCTATTGCTATTCCATAAACATTGAATGGGAGGGCTTGCCCGAGGTTCAATGTGGGGAATAGCTCCTCCAACAACCTCTATTTAAGTCCTCCTCTAACACCTTTCCTTTGCTTAGGGAGTGTTTTTCATCCACCACCATCCCCCCCTCCTCCTCCTCCTCCGGCGCTCTTCTCACCCTTATTCATGGGCCTTCTATTCCCTACAAATTACTACCTACATACCTACTACTCAAGGGTGGGAATAGGGTAAAGCCACAAAAAGTACTACAAGTTACGCTAGCACTATATACCCCATCTCTCCCTATTGCTATTCCACAAACATTAAATTATCTCTTATGCTCCTGTCTGTTTGTGCATCCCTACCTAGTTAAAATGAACTTTTTTTAAAAATGTGTCTTGTTTAACTTAGTTCTCCATCCTCTCTGAAACACTGGTGTAACCCCCCTGTTATCCGGGGTTACTAGAATCCCAGTAAGACCTAGTGGTAGGCTGGGAAGGCAGCTTGTGAAACTCCAGTTAAATGGATTTCACACTGTCTCACTCTGTTCTCAGTCTCAGCTGAGACAGAGGGATGACATCATTTTAGAACTGTCGCAGCTGCATAAGCCACACTGGAATATTGCAGTTGGAGGTTAAAGTAGAACATTGGGGAATTTGAAACCAGTCTGCGTGCAGTCTGAGAGAGAGACTGTAGTGCAGCAGAATGTGTGCAGGATCTCAGAGCTTTTAAGCTCTGTTTCAGAGCTACTTTTGTAGTAGGTGTGTGCTTCCACCTGAAGAGGAACACAGGAACTGGTAATTGAAGTGGTGGAGACTGCTCTCAATGGTTCATAGCCCCATCCCTGAGGGGATGGGGGAAGGAGTCTGCCTGTTTTCCAGGGGCAACTCCCCTGGGTCCGGCTAAGGGAAAGAAGCTGCCTGTTTGAGTTGTGCTGAGGCACCAGAAGTTCCGAGAGGAAGATTCCTTGAGGAGGAAATGCCTGTGGGGCACCTGCAACCAAAGGGTGAGTTCACTCTGAAAAAGGGCCAAGTGTTTTTCACCTGAAACAGAATTCATCTCTATGGATTTGCTCTGAGACACCTTTTGCTTTCTCTCAGGTACTTGGCCAGTGCCTGAGGAAAGTACCCAGTATTTTTCTAAAGAGTTACACAAACTGTGAAAAAGTAGTCTGGATCCATTTCCTGCACCCTACATAATCTGCAAATGTATTGTTCACAAGAATGTGTTTCAATATTCCATGGAAATGAAAAAAAATCTCAAAAAAACATTTCAGAAGGGGAATTGCCATTTTGTGCGAATTCCACCAGCGGAATTCCCATACCATACAAATTCTGTCAACGGAAGTCCCTATTCTGCAGAGCTCAAGTATTTGTATTTTAATGTTTTAGTCTAACAAACCACAGAGTAAGCTCCCAGCTGCTTGCTGCATGGAAATTTATAACACTGCACTGGCTATCAGATCTTGTCCCACTGGTATCCTGCAGGACTAAGAAGGCGGAAGAAATATACAGTACGGAAAAACTCACATTTGATTCATAATTCAAGACTTTTCTAACCATGTGGTGGCCCTGGGACACACAGGCCCTGGATGGGCCAGCAGAAGGAGAGGGTGACGGAGCCTTGGACTACAATATCCCTTGCAGGGGGGCAGAGACAATAAATGACACGAGACTGAATCTTGAAAGGTATGGACATTTTTATTAATGGACAGAATGATATTTCACTTGGCTGTCTGTGGATAGGCTTCAGGGGACAGATCCAAACTTTATATAGAAACATTAATCGCCCATGGACACAATACTGCTATACTGATTTGTAAACACACAGTTGGGACCCTGTTGGTTCAGGAACATTCCATGTTTTTATCGTAACATCCATATGAAGCAATGTACTTTTGGCAGTATATATATAACATACATGTAATGTCTTTTATACAACTTGCTTAATAAAATGGAGTTACAATAAAAACAAAAAGCACACACAGCAGTTGTGAACACTGAAACCCCACTCTGAATCGCACAGGGGCCATCTACTGACTGTGTGACCTAAAGCACATCATCTAACCCACCAGTCATACTGCGTGGATTTTTCAAATACCAGCAGAACAGAATCCTATGGAATTCAGAAAAAATTCTAATTCCACTGAATTTGGTGGAAGCCAAACAGTGGGATTCCACAGGGGACAATATTGAAGTTTGGCTCTTTTACCTCCAAAATTCTGCAGTTCAGCATTGTTTACTAACAGAAGAACATAAGAAAGATACCAGCAGAATAAGGACTAGCAGTCTACCAAGTCGACTCATATTGCAGAACCCCAACTGGCAGCTGAGAATTCCGCCCTTCTCCAACTGATATCACCTCCTTTCTGACCATTCCCTTTTTGGCCCTGACTTTGCCATCACCCTCTCCTTCCCCTTTTGAAGCCATCCACTGTTTCAAGTGATACTACTGCCTCAGAGAGCCCATTTTCTGCAGAACATGTTTCTGCAACCATTATATGTGAATTCCGTTCAGCAAGTTGTTAAATTTCAGAAGAAATGCACCTACTTGCTCCTTAATGCCATTTACACATCTACTGTACCTGGGGGTTTCACCTGATGTTTTGATGGTTTGTTTAATAACTGTTCCTGAATTCCACAGTTTACAATGACTCTTCAGTGTAAACTGATGGAAATGAATCTTCCATTTGACCACAAAGCAATTATATTTTCCATACTTCAGTTCACAAACCCATGGTTTAAACAAAAAGCAATTGCAGTTTACTTGGCAGAATCCCATGGTATGCTCTGCAAAATTCTGCCTAGCATTTGGGAAGTGAAATGTCAGTTCTGTCGTAATTCCACCAGTAAAATTTAGTATTTCGCACAGTACTACCTCCCGCTGCTTAGCTTTCTCTCCCCCTCTCTGCTTAACATTCCTGAGCTTTCTAACAATCATAGCAGGCAGCTGCATCCAAAAGTTACAGTGGGATGTAAAATTCTGACGTAGATACAATTACCAAATGGCAGGAACTGCACTCACCCACACCCTCAGAGTTTTTTTCTTTTTTTTTTGTAATTTGAGTATTGATATAAGTAAAACAAGAAATGTCCTTGCAAAGGTATATACTCAGACATATGAAACATTGTTATAGAATATAGGTATGCAAATCACAGCCTCTGTATTAGTTACAAGAAAACAGAGTGTTGCATGGTAATCTAACAATAAAAAAATGTTTTAAACTGAAACTCTGAACTTATTGCCATCAATGCCTAGGTGATCTATAGAACATGTGATTAACAAGTACAGTATTTAGTAACTGGTTTTCAATTAAACCTAGTAATACCCAAGTAGCTACAGGTACCGCCTGACATACAGTCAATCACAAAGCTCCTGTTAGAATTGGGTTTTAAATGCTACAGAAATGGAAATTACGTACTTACCATAATTGTTGATCTTCTTGGACAGTCTCCATCACTCATTCACACTATTGAGATAGCACTGGAGGCGCTAGGACCAAGTGGAGCCAACATTAATCAGAAGGGTCAGTGCCGAGACAGGACCACACATGTGTGGCGCCACGAGACTAGCTCGAGCCTGTGTAGGCTATCTTGGCATCGACCCTCCAACCACCTCAGAACCTTTTCGACTGAGGAGGTACAGCGTAACTAATGAAAATAACATATCCTGAGTTTCTGGGCCTGAGAGGACCCAGAAGGCCCTTGCAAGAAGGGTCAAAGAACAATGTCTTCACAGCCTGAACCATAGGACCATGAAGACCAGGAAAGAAAGTGAGTGAACCCAGGGGATGGCGGGTGGGCGTGTGAATGAGTGATGGAGACTGTCCAAGAAGATCAACAATTCTTCTTGGACTGAGTCTCCATCACTCATTCACAATATTGGGAGAGTAGCTAGCTAAAATCAACAACCCTGAGTAGGGTGGAGGAGATAGGGTTCATTCAGAAAAGACAATCAAGGACTGTCCTGCAAATAAAAAGAGCTGTCTTGGAAAGAGCATCTAGAATATAGTGCTTACAAGATAAGCACTTGAGTTGTAACTCACCACTTTGCAGACGACTGCAATGGACACAAAATAAAACTCTGCCGGGAAGCCGCAACCACTCTAGGAGAGTGGCGAGAACCCGGCCTCACAATTTGGTATAGGACCAAAATTAATAGTGTCAAAGATGTGTACTAATCTAATGTAAAAGGACCTCAGGAACTGAAAGAGCTGGAGGTAAAGTCTACTGGTTCAGGGTAGACTGAAAAGCACAGATGGAGCCCCACTACCAGTATGGCTGACCTGCAAACAGGTCCAGGAGCACTTGGACCCCTTACTTGGTGAGCAAAAGAAAGTCAGGTGGGGTTAGCCCAACAAGGAGAATGGTTTCCACTTAGTCACTGAAACCTTTCTGACGGAGGGTCAAGCACGACTTAGAGCCTCTTGTGGTGGTACCTAGTAGAACCAGATCCTACCCACTGCATATTCCAAAAAGGAATCATCCTGCCCTTGTGTGTACAATTGTAGTAGCAGTCTCTGAACTCAGAGAAGAAAGGAAAAGTGTACAGGAGGACATATCCACTGCAGAAAAAAAAACATTCCGACGGAAATAAAACAGGGGCTGGATTTCTAAGGCAAATAGAGGCAGGTGTGCATCGAGGAGGGACACAGCAGGACCAAGTAAGGGTTAACCCAGTCGTTGAAGTGACTGAATAGAGGCAGAAGTGACTCAATGCAGTGAGGCACTGCTCACTCCGGCCTCCCTGAAGGGAGTAGGAAGGACTCTAGTTTGCTTTGCTGAAAAACAAACATCACAGCTCTGTCATGCACTCGGAGAGGATAGCTTCATGTGCAACTGGCACGGAACCAGTGCACAGGAACCAGAGGTGTGAATATTTGAGAAGCCATCTCAGAAAAAGACCTACTTAACCTACGGTCAAGAAGGAGCATGTTGTCTGTTAGGTTGAAGCAAGCGAGGAAGTAGGAACCTAAGTTCCGACTCGCTAAAGAGTCACTTCTGTTGCTGTGAGGATCTGATCAAGGGAAGAAAGTCTGATAAAATAGGGGGACCAACAGACTGGGCAGTCGCCTAGGTCTAGGAAATATCTTGGAATAAGAGAAATCTCTCTTGGAGAAAAGAGATGACCCATACCTCCAGTGGATCGGACTCACCCTAAGGGTAGAAGAAGTCAGGTACTCTTTACCGTAGTTTAAAGACAACTGCCTCAGGGACTGAGGCAGAAACTGAACAGATCCAAAAGTCTGGTATCGGGTAATTTTGGCTAGGTCCTGTGCTGTGATAATTTTAACTTTTTTTTTTTTTTTTACTATTAGTCTGTGCCTGACAAAGTTTCAGGCTGCTATCTTGAAAGGATTGCCTGATACAAAAATGATGATGTCATCCCTCTGAGGGGCAGGAGGAGCCTGAACGTCTATAAGTGAAATCGTGACCGAACTAATAATCACAGATGAAGAGATGTTAACCACCTGTGCCGAAGAAGCAACCGAAGGGGCAGTATCAGAAGGGGGCTATATACCACTATCAAAGGAGCGGAAGAGTCTGTGCGGCTCTCGCCTATTGAATTAAAATGTTCCACAGAGTGTAATTGTCTTGACGACTGAAAGAGTCTAGACGCAGAGGTGTATGGTCCATGGATGCAGTCTGAATACTATGGTGGACCCCATCACTGAGGAACTACTGAAAAGATCCTACATCAGGGACTCTGATGATAGAGAGGGCGTATCCTTCAGTATATAAAATGAGTCATCCACTGTATTACTGACCAGAAGGACAGGGAGACACTCATCTAGAAGCACTTCTACCCCAGAAGGACCCCTAAGCGAGGTCTAGGTCAGAGCCACTAGAGACTCCGCCACCAGGAAGGATGTCGAGGAGCTTGGCACCACGTAGGGAGTCAAGAAAGTGCTGAGTGGAATGAGGGATTCCGCTGGCAGAACAGCACAGAAGAGTTCCATCAGTGGAAAAATGCTGGATGTCACAGGATTCCATGCAGACTGCCACTCACTAAAATGTGAGGAAAAATATACTCCACAGAACAGGACTTTATTCTGTGGAAAACGTCCTGCCACAAGTTCCATGGAAGAAGAGGTCTGCAGAAGGAAATCCGTAACTAGTTCTGCTGGACAGTACCAACTGGCACCACTGTGACCCCGGCATCACTCGAGGCACAAGAGGGCACCAAGCAGAACCAATGCCAACATGGGAAACACCCGCGGGCACCCATGGTGGTACCCACAGGCACCTCTGGCACCCATGGCAGCAATGGCAGCTGAGGGCACTCCGACAGCCATGGTACCATGACACCCATGTTACCCATGACAGCAATGGCACCCGATGATACTTGTGGCACCAGTGATATCCATGGCACCCAAGGCACCCATGGCAGCAATGGCACCCAAGGGCACCCGTGGCACCCATGAAACTCATGGCACCTATGGGTGCTTGAGGGAGCACCCATGGGTGCTAGGCACCACCCACAGGTGCCTGGCACCACCAGCAGGTGTCCAGCACCGCACACGGCACCTGCAGGTGGTCGGCACCAGCTGTGGGACCGTGAGGCACCCACGGCACTGCTAGCAGCACTGGCAACCAACGGCACCAACAACAGCCCCCACAGTGGCACACAGAGCGATGGTGCTGACCCATGGCACCGACCATGGCTCCGAGCCACAGTGCCAACACTGGCACTAACCCAAATGCCAGCGGTGTCACCTATAGTACCAACACCAAAACCAGCACCCACCACAGTGCCGATCCATGGCGCTGGACCTGCGGCATCACCCAAGGCATCGGGCACAGTGACAAGACAAACACCATCGTGGAAAATGCCAATGGAGAATCCTGAGGAGAAGGGGAGAACGAAAAATGTGGTGCCCATGCTGGCCCCTACATGGAAAGAGAAGGGGATAGGCACGAGGGGTCGACACGATGGCGAAGGAACCAAAACAGCACCCTGCTTAACCTGAACCAATCTACCTGGCTCTGGTCCAATGGCTTCAAGGTCTGGAGGCCCCAAAATCAGGACACGGGCCAGGAAAACTGGGCAGATGTTGAACCCCCTGCTCCACAGGAGTGGCCCAGAGGTGAAACTGCTCACTGGAGCTCCATTGAGGACAGAGAAGGAGTCCAGAGTCGAAGAAGTGGCCGTTAGGAATGAGGCCAAGGGGAATCCACCAAAGTCGGTTCAGGCCTATCGCCCCTCCTGACATACAATCCTCGTGCAGACGTACCAGAGGGTAACCTTGAGCAGCACTGACTCTTCTTCCCCAACGAGGAAGAAGAGCTCGAGGTTGAGCAGAGCTGGATCCCCAGAACTGCTAGATTTGTGCTTTGGTGGACTGTTCCCCTACCCCAGAGCACAGGACTGTCCATAGTCAGACACCCCCCTTATCAAAGGGCGGCGGACCAGACACAGCCCCTCTGCCATAACAACTTTCAAACAAAGTCCTTCTAATGTCACCGCTACCATCTAAGGATGACTCCGTTGATGGCAGGTGAGAATTTATTTTTCTTCTTCTTCATACTCTTCTTTTCTTGTTTGTAAAATAAGAAATTACTACTAAAATGTTAAATTAAATGCTAAAAGCTGCTGTCGTATAGACAAAAACTTTGACTCTGGCAGACGAGCGACATCAACATCCAAGTGCACTTGATGGCGGGAGAAAAGGAACTGAGGCGGTTGGAGGGTTGACGCGAGATAGCCTACACAGGCACAAGTTAGTCTCATGGTGCCATGCATGCGATTCCTGTCCTCGCCGCCCTTCTGAAAATGTTGGCTCCCGCTTGGTCCTAGCACCTCTGGCGCTATCCCAATAGTGTGAATGAGTGATGGAGACTTAGTCCAGGAAGATCCAAGATATTGACATTTCTGTGATGTAAACAGAGTCCAGGGTATAATGCCCAACCGAATGTCCAGTTAACAATGTTTCTGTACGCACTAGATGTCTTAAACCATGTTAGGGAGCTTAACATGGTTTAAGATGCAGCTAACACAGTTTGCAGACACACTACAGTCAGACTTAAACCGTTTTTAAGAACTGTGTTTAAACCCTGGTAGCTACCTAGTCTTTAGCTCGGTTTAAAAACAGTTTAATGTAAGCATGTTTACCTTGCAAGTGTGTATGTGCTGCAGTGTTCCCCGTCCTATGCACAGCGCTCAGTTGTAAAACACGGTTGCCGACATTGATCCTAGGGCTTCTGCAGTGTGTACGAGATGCATATTTTAACTCATTTTAAAAACCAGGTTAGGATACCAGGACTTGCATATGTGGATGCACAAACACAGTAAGTCTTAACCCGTGTTTGAAAACGTTTTATAAACCTGGTCACAAGTGTGTACAGAGCCATAGTGAACAACAGCCAAATGCAGTACTATTAGAGCAGAGAGTCACTCAATGTACAAGGGATCCTGGTGAGATGCAGGACATGTAATACCCGTCCTTTAATTCTAATATTGTAGAGTCGCAGAGTCCCCAAAGTTCAAGGATGCAGAAAAAGCACAGTGTCTCAAAATGTCTGAGGTGAATCTCAGCCAGCCATGATGAAAAGCACCAAGTCATCATCCGATCAATACACTAATGTCCAATTTTGCACCTTTCCCCTCCCCCCAAAAAACTGCCAAGAGCTGTAAAATTACAGTCAATGAGGCTCCCTTTTCTCAGCACATTCCATTTGTACATTTTTGTAGCTATAAATACATGTACCTGCAAATTGGACAAACCTGGCCAAAGACATAGCAGACACAGCAAGTAATTGTTGGGAACAATGAATAAAATATTTAGGGTGTCATGCGGTCCAGTTTATGTTGCAGCATCCAATGAATCTCCCCAGCCATCTGCTGACTCCTCCACATGGTCTGCTGTCTCCGCTGGCTGGTTCTCCTGCTCTTGCTCCAGATGCTATAATAATTTCATAACATCTTTGAGATATGAGAAGGAATATGGCTTGTTCCATGAGTAGGTGTGCAGGGGGTAATAGGGCATAAGGGATCTGTTTGTTGCAGAGTTCCCTTTTAGCCCCTTCAAAGGCTTTACGCCATTGTCGTGTGGTGTAGGACAAGTCATAGAAACATAGAAGTTGATGGCAGATAAGGACCACAAGGCCCATCCAGTCTGCCCATTTTTTCTACCTTATGAATGTGCCATAGGCCTTTACTTTGTCAATGGCCTATTTATTTATACTCATCTGTATTGCTCCTTTATGCCTAACCCACGCCTATTTGAAGCCCTGCACTGTATTTGCATCCGCCACTTCCTGAGGTAGGCTGTGCTGTGCATCCACCACCCTTTCTGTGAAAAATAACTTCCTCACATTACCCCTTAATCAGCCTCCCTCTAATCTTATGCTGTGTCCTCTTGTCCTATTTTTCTTATATTGAATTGTTAAACTCTTTTATCTTATTAATGCCCTTAAGATGTGTGAATGTTTCAATCATATCACCTCTCTTCCTCCTTTGCTCTAGGGTATACATATTGAGCTCCGTTAATCTGTCCTCATATGTTTTCTGATGCAGTCCCTGCACCATTTGGTTGCCCTTCTCTGGACTGCCTTCATTTTGTTAATGTTCTTGTGCAGGTGCGGTCTCCAGTACTGCATGCAGTTCTCCAGATGGAGCCTAACCAGTGTCTTGTAAAGAGGGATTATTACTTCTCCCTCCTATGACTTGTGATACCCCTAATACACCCCAGCATCCCCCTAGCCTTACCTACTGCTTTAGTGGTCTGATTGGATGATTTCAGGTTATCTGTGATGATGATACCCAAGTCTCTTTCTTCCCTTGTGATAGCCAGTAACTCCCCTCCCAATCTATAGATAGCAACAGGATTTCTCTTTCCTATGTGCATGATCTTGCAGTTCTTTGCAGTAAACCCCAGTTGCCACTCTTCAGACTATTTTGCCAGTTTTTCTAGATTGCTTCTCATTCTGGTCACCCCATCTGGATCATCTACTCTGTTGCAGATCTTGGTGTCATCTGCAAACAGGCAAACCTTACCCTCCAGTCCATCTGCAATGTCACTGATGAAGATATTGAAGAGGAATGGCCCCAGGACTGATCCCTGAGGTACCCCACGTGTGACTTGCATCTCTTCTGACTGTATACTGTTTACCATCACTCCCTGTTTTCTGCCCAACCAGTTTGCCACCCAGTTGACCAACTTCTGACCCACCCGAGCCTACCCAGCTTATTAATCAATCTTCTATGTGGAACAGTATCGAAAGCTTTGCTGAAGTGAAGGTAGGCGACATCAACTGCACCCCATTAGACCACCACTCTGGTTACCCAAAGAAATCTATGAGATTGGTTTGACAGGACCTTCCTGTTGCAAACCCATGCTATCTTGGATCCTATGCTCCTATGGATTCCAGGTGTTGCATTATTCTTTCCTTAAAGAGTGCCTCCATAATCTTGCCCACTACTGAGGTAAGCCTGGTTGGTCTGTAGTTCCCTGCTGTCACTCTTGTGGTGCGGGATCACATGAGCCCTTCTCCACTCTTCTGGGTCCTCTCCTGTGCTCAGAGACTCACTAAACAGTTCTGCTAATGGCTCTGCTAGTTCCATCCTTAGCTCCTTTAGTACCCTGGGATGTATGCCATCAGGTTCCATTGCCAGAGCTTAGTGAGCTCTTGTAGGACCCTATTGTTTTTGAAGGGACTTGTGCACACCTCCCTCCCCTGTGTCCATGGTGCTGAGCTGTGGGCCCTGCCCTACCTTTTCCTCAGTAAATACTGAGCAGACAGATGCTTTTACTTGGTCGTCCTCCACACACTTCCCCTTATCCCCTTTGATCTTAGCAATACCCCCTCTGGACTTTCTTTCAGTAATGTAGCTATAGAAAGTCTTGTCCCCTTCTTTCACTGTTTGTGCTAGTGTTTCCTCAGTTTGGGCCTTTGCCTGCCTTACTGCCTTCCCAGCTTCCCTTAGGGAAGTTTGATATGCCTCCCTATCTTCATCCCACTGCGTTCCCTTCTATTTCCTGAAGGCCAGCCTTTTGGCTTTGCTACTGTTTTTGAGAACCAAAGTGGTTTCATCCTTCTTTTGCTCTTTTCCCTAACACAATGGGATGTTGGTTCAAGTATTGCATCCTTAATGCTTGCCCACTTTGCCTGTAACCCCTCACCTGTATTTCTTCTTGCTAGGGCTAGCTTAACTCTGTTGGCCATCTCATCAAAGTCAACTCCTCTGAAGTCCCATATTTGTTATGCCTTGGAATGGGATGATTTAGTTCAAGTGGCCAAATTGAACCATACCATGTGATGGTCACTGGCCCCCAGGTGACCTTCTACCTGGAGATCTGCGATTCTTTCCCCATTAGTCAGTACTAGGTCCAGGATAGCCCCGTCTCTTGTGGGTAGTTGTACCAATTGTTTGAGGCCCTACCTCTGCAGGGAATCCACTATGTGTCTAGTTCTGGCGGATGTTCCTGCTGGTATTGACCAGTCTGTAATTGACATGTTGAAGTCTCCAATTATCAGAACCTCCCCTTTAGCTGTGATGTTTTGTATATCTTCTAACACATGTCTATGTCCTCCCCCAGGTCTACAGGCCTGTAGACAACTCCAGTTCGTATGCCTGTCCCATTTCCTGTTTCCATGGTGACCCACAGTTCTTCTGGCTCCTTATGTGTATTCTGAATTTCTGTAGCTTTGATATTTTCATTGACACAAAGGGCCACCCCGTGCACCTCAGTCTCTTCTGAACAGTACATAGCTGGGTGTGGAAGTCTCCCAAGTGTGGTTACTGGTGAACCATGTCTCGCTAATGGCTACTATATCCAGTTTAGCCTCTGTCATTGTTGCCTCCAGGTCTGGGATATTGGAGGCAAGTCCTGGAAAAAGATAATTTTTCTGCCCTCAGTCATGATTGTGATTCATTTTGCAGCCAAGAATACCCTTTCTTTATCCTGCACCAGCAGAAAAGTGATCAATACCGCTCTGGGGTGGTCCATGTGTGTGGGTCACCACTCTATAGAGTAATTCTGTAGGCCTTTTCCAGAGTCGAGGACTCCACCAGGTTAAGTCCAATATGGTGCCACTACTCCATGAAGGCAAATACATTTTCTCCCTCCAGGAGATCCAGTTTCCTAATGTTCCTGGCTCGGAGCAGATTCTCCAAATTTTTCACCTGGATCCAAAGATGCTGATTTTCTTTTACCAGACTGTCAGTAACCACTAAGGCTTAATCTGTTTTCTTGGCATCTACTGCAGCACTTTTAACAGGGTCCGTTCTTTGCTCAACTGTGGTCAGTCAGGAGGTAATGGGAGTCCAGCTTTTTGTCCATGGTAGCAATGGAGGAGCATAGTTCAGCTACCATCTTCTCCAGGCCTCCCCCCCTCAATGTTTGCACTGCTCGATCCCGGGGTCTGAGTGCTCCCAGCTTGGTTGCCTCATGGCTGGAAAAAGTCCTGCACTTTCTTGTTTTGAGCTGCTGCTTTATGGGTGGTTTCCCATAAGTCCAGATCTCAAGTTTGATGTAAAACTGTTCATTGAGGTGGTCTGTAGTCAGATCTGTCAAAATATTACAGACATTCTGCAGTTTAGAGCTAATCTTTAATAAAAATGCTGAGCCCCTGCAGGAGCTCTGCAAAGTTGCTGCTATTCAGTCGGATGGCAAGCTCTGCCCCCACTGGTGTTCTTCAGCATTTCCAACCTGTATGCTATGCCACCAGCCGCAAGGTCTATGTATCTCAGGAAACTTTTCTAGACAAAAGATGCACCTGTACTCAACCAAGGAGAGGAAAAAAAGACTTGCTGTAAGAGATGGTAATCACCAAGACAGGGTGGGGGTTATAAGGCAGTGCTTTTTTGCTCCACTATTGTGGCTCACAGTCTGACAGTGTTAACTTAAATTTTAGCTGGTCTTGGTGACCCTTTATCATCTCTTACAACAATTTTTTTTAAATGCTAATCCAATATAGCTTCACCTTTTGCTAGATGTTTCGTAAGACACAGGGATCTCATGGTTGGTGGCAGAGCATATAGATTGGAAAAGTTGAAAAACATTGGCAAAATGGGGGGGGCAGTTTTCACTGTTTTGTGATTCTCAAGCATTCCTTGACCTCTCCCTACATCTCTTTAGCCCCTTCCCATGCTTGCCTAATGACTAATGGAACTGTTCATGGCTTGTGAAGTACTTTAAGATATGGTGGATGACAGGTGCAGTCCTACTGCTTCTGGCTGACAAATGACTTAACTCGCTTCACCAGTCTGTTGTAAATTTATCACTCAGCTGCTCCCTTCTCATCCCCACTGAAGGTGCTTGCTCACACAGAACCAGGTCTCTGGACACAGGCAAGTACAGTTACATAAGAACTTACCGTAATAGTAGATCTTCGAGAGGAGCTCTTGCAGCAGGCTATCACAATTAGGACTATGCCACAGGCACTAGGACCTTCCAGAAACTTCTCAGCCAGCAATACCCAGCAAGAACTGTCCCTGACGTCGGCTCCACCCCGGCGTCAGCTCTGGTATAAAAGGGGGCAGACCCAGCTCCACCCTAGTTCCCCCGCCAAGTCCCGGAGACCAGCCATGACAGGAGAATGGAGCAGAGCATGAAGATGGAATCTACACACCTCAGAGGGGGAAGGATGGTGGGAAAGTAACACCTGGTGCAAGAGCTCCTTTCAAAGATCTACTGTTATGGTAAGTTCTTTCGTAACTGTACCATCTTACTTCGAGTGGGAGCTCTTGTAGCAGGCTATCACAATTAGGACTGAATCCCAAGCAGTCCCTTTCCAAGGAGGTAATCGACCCCAGGAGATGGAGAAAAGCTAAACACATAAGCTCAAGACAGAAGTTCCTGAAGGACTGCCAGGCCAAAGCCCGCCCGGCATCTGGAGGCAATGTCCAAGCTGTAGTGCTTTACAAAAGTATGCACTGAATTCCAGGTAGCGGCCACACAAATATCCTTAATGGACACATTCTGCAGCACGGCAAAGGAAGCAGACACGCCCCTGGTGGAGTGACCCCTAACCGGACCCGGAAGGGGCTTATTATGCTTTTCATAGCAGAAAGAGACACAGTGGACAATCCATTTAGAAATGGTCTGCTTGGATATTGGTCTACCCAAATTTTGGGGCGCAAAGACCACGAGCAGCTGCTCCGATTTACGGTGGTTAGCCGTATGCTTACGTTAATACCTAAGTATCCTGTGAACATCCAAAGTGTGAAGGAGAGCCTCTCCTCTGTTAGAGGGCGAAGGAAAGTAAACTGGAAGGTCAACCGACTGGTTGAGGGTCAACTCTGAGACCACTTTTGGAAGAAACTTAGGGTTGATCCTCAGGGAAACCCGTTTCTTGTGGAAAATTAAATACGGCCCTTTACACATCAGATCCTGAAGCATGGAAACTCTTCGAGCTGAAGTAATGTCAACCAAAAAACAAACCTTCCAGGACAAGTATCGCAGCTCACAATCCACTGCAGGTTCAAACAAAGGCAGGGTAAGCTTCTCCAACACAAAAAGGAGGTCCCAGGGTGGGACAGGATCCCGAATGGGAGGTCTCATATGGAGAATCCCTCATAAAAAGGTGCGTGAATCCCTCGTAAAAAGGTGCGTGCCACGTCCAACTGGTTTAAGGTTTTGTCACCCGAAAGGGCGTGATAAGCCGAAATGGCCCACATGTGCACCTTAATGGAGGAGTTGCTCAAGCCTTATTAGTATAAGGAGAGGAGATACTGAAGAACTGAGTTCACTGAACAGGAAACAGGATCCAGATGGTGAGATGAGGCCCACAAACAAAAATGCTTCCATTTCAGAGCATAAGTGGAGCGCATGGAGGGCTTCCTCGCTGACACAAGAACTTCCGCCACCTCTGGCAATACCCCATACCTGTGCTTTGCTATGTCTGAAGAAGCCAAGCATGAAGGTGCAAGGACCAGAGATCTGGATGAACTAGCAATCTCTGATCCTGGGACAGGAACTGCAAGCATATTGGCAGTGGAAAGGGAGGTTCCAAGGAAAGCAACTGAAGTAGTGGGAACCAAATCTGCCGAGGCTACAGCGGGGCAATCAGAATCATTTGTGCCCACTCGGCTTGCAATTTCAATAGAACCCTCTGGACCAGAGGAAAGGGAGGGAAGGCATAAAGAAACCTCCCTGTCCAACATAGGGACAACGCGTCTGGCCAGAAAACACCAGGCGCGTGCTCTCATGAGCATAAAAGCAGCAGTTTGGTGTTGCATGGTGATGCAAAGAGGTCCATATCTGGACGACCCCATCTGTCGAACAGCTGGTCCGCTACTGACTGCAGTAGCTCCCACTCCTGTGCCCTGGACTGAGATCTGCTGAGACAGTCAGCCAGTTCGCTGAGGACACCTGGAATGTGCACCACGGAGAGAGTGATGTGCCACTCCAGCGCCCAATACCAGACTGTCATCGCCTCCCTGCACAGAGGGTTAGAATGAGCTCCCCCTTGCTTGTTGATGTTGAAGACGACAGCCATATTGTCCATTTGGATTAGAAGACAGCCTGGCACTAGGTCCTCCTGAAAGGTGTGTAGCGCATTGAGGACCGCTCACATCTCCAGGACATTGATGTGGAGGTCACCTTGTGTTTGGTGGACCCCTAGGTGAACCCCCATCCCAAATCTGAGGAGTCCATTGTAAGAGTCTGATTTGGGGGCTCCAGATGCAAGGGGATCTATCCACCAATGAAGTGTTCCCTTTACCGGCTCTGTGATTCTGACCGTGTGGTCGAGATCGTCTGAGCACTGATCCCATTGCACCCTGAGAATCCATTGTGGGATTCGCATGTGAAGGCAGGCCAGAGCAGTAACTGGAATGGCTGCCACTTTGTGCCCCAGAAGTCTGAGGAAGGTCCTTGCTGAGATCTGAGGAGTTACTAGAACCGATCCGGCTATCTCCTGCAGGTGATCGTCCCTCTCCGGGGGTAGAAAAGCCATGCCCTGGACCGAATCCAGGACTGCTCCAATAAAGATGAGTCTTTGGCTGGGATCTGGGGAAGACTTTGAAAGATTCAGGGTGATCCTCAAGTCTCGGAAGAGTATATAAGTGTCTCCGAGAGCTTGAAGCAGGCGAGGCCTTGACAAGGCCGCTAGCAGCAAGTCGTCCAGGTAAGGGAAGACATAATGTCCCTGACACCTTAGAGCCGCAGCCACCACTGCCAAGCACTTTGTGAAGACTCGAGGAGTGGAGGAGAGGCCCAATGGAAGAACTCGAAACTAATAATGCTCCCCCTGGAAGTGGAACCTCAGGAACTTCCTGTGAGGGGAAACACCCCAATATGCATATACACATCTTGCATGCCCAGGGAGCAGAGCCAGTCCCCTTGGTGCAGCAGAGGAAGAAGACCTGGTTGGGTCACTGTCCGAAACCTTTTGTACTCTATATAAAGATTAAGTGAGCTTAGGTCCAGAATGGGACGAAGGTCCTGGGTCTTCTTTGGAACCAGAAAGAAGTGGGAGTAATACCCTTTTCCCCGCTGTCGCAGAAGGACTGGTTCTATCACCCTTTTTGGCAAGAGGGCCTGTATCTCTCCTTCTATGAGAGGAATATAAGAAGGAGGATATCTGGAGAACCCTGGTGGAGTGTCTGGAGGAATCTCCGTAAACTCTAAAGTGTGTCCTCTCCTTATAACGTCCAGAACACATTTGTCCGTAGTTATTGAGCTCCATCCCTGAAGATACAGGGAGAAGTGACCCTCTACCACCTCCCCTGGTACCTGCAGTGGAGGAGGGGGGGTTAGAAGGGAGTCACTGGGCGGAGCCAGGGGTGGGCAGAGAGGCTTGGGAAGACTTGGGGCCATGGGGAGGAGCGCCTCCAGGCTGCTGGTTGCTGGCTCTCCTCCAAAAGCTTCCTGTCTGGCCCTGTTGGTTACCGCAGGCTTGACCACCTGAGGGCTTCCGAAATGGCCGCTTTCACTGTCTCCGCTGGTCTCCATGATACATTTGGCGGACAAACCAGATGGATTTGCCTGACTCTTGAAGGCGATAGATCAAAGACTCTGTCTTTGGCCCAAATAACACGGAACCCTGAAATGGTAAGTCCTGGATTCCGGACTGCAGATCCTGATGAAAGCCAGAGACTCTCAACTAGGAATGGCGCCTGAGACACACACCTGATGCTGCTGCTCTGGTGGCCATGTCTGCAGTGTCATACGAGGCATTCAACACATGTGTGCCTACGTCCGAGCCCGACTTAAGAACGTCCAGGATCTCCGTTTTCTTCTCTGAGTCTGGCAAGGCATTAGCTCTTGTCCCCGCTCCCATAACGCATTCTGGTATTGGACCATGTGCATGAGGAAATTCAGGGACCTAACTGAACAGGTGGAAGCAGAATACACCTTCTTGCCCACCTGGTCCAAATAGCGGGATTCTGGGTTGGAAGGCTGTGAGCTGAGATGTTTAGGCTGTTTAGATTTGTCATGGGCAGCCGTAATAACTGAAGAGTCTGCCTGAGGATGCTCTGCCAAGAATGGTTCATCCTTCGGGGCTCTATACAGCCTGTCTGATTTTTTTGAAACTGTCGGGACTGAAGCTGGACGCTTCCAGATAACTCTGGTGAGGTCCTGCAACATGTCCACTAAAGAAGGAACCACCAAAGGCTTGGGCTCCTTTTGCCTCAGGTATGTAGCTAAATGTCAGCATTCCAGATCCAGGTCCCCCGTGTCCCACTCATGATGTCCATAAAGATGGGATCGTCAGGAGGCGAGCGGGGCTGGTCCTTCTCTCCTGGGCAACCCCCAATTCCCAAAAAGGAAGAGGTACAAGATGATGAGGAAGAGTAAGCATGGCTACTGGGAGACGAGTAGCCAGATCTGTCCTTATGGCTAGCCCCACTCGAGCATCGGTAGCTCACCGACCGACGTGGGTCCGAAGACCAACGATGGTCACGGGACCGACGATGGAGCGGTGACCGAAGTCAGTCAGAGGACCGACATCGGGAGCAGTCCCTTCTAGCAGAACGGAAATGGCTCCTCATGTAAGACCTGACCCGGTGTCGGCTACCTGATCTGGTAGAGCGCCGGTGTCAGTCAAAGTACCTTGTCTGGGAACAAGCCTTAGGATGAGGAGTAGGTGGCGACCTGTCAGAGGTCTTCCTCGGGAAAGAAGCACCTCCTGGCTGTGGTTCACAAGAAGGGTCTGGGACCGGTGACGGGGCCAGCTTCGGGGGAGGTCTGCTTCTGGACCTGCCCCCACCAGAAGGAAAACAGATCCTTGAGCTCCTCCTTCGAAAACAGAGGCCGCCTTCCCTGGAAATGGAATATCCGGAATGTTGACTTTCACAGGAGAGCCCACTTCTGAGCCCCGAAGGGAGGAGGACTTAGGGGAAGAGGATGCAGCCCCTTTGCCAGCTGCATTCGGATCCATCGCCCCATCACCCGATGTCGGTAGGGGGACCGATGATGGGGAACCTACCGGGGGCGCTAGAGTGTCCTTAGACTCTGTCGGCGCACTCTTGATGGGCAGCGCCGGTGTCTTGAAGGCGGTGCCAAAGCTTGAGCCTCTGAGGTCTTCACAGTGACCCTGAGTGGAGTCACCTTGGGCTTCGCTGGCCTCTCCCCCAAAGGCCCAGCCTTAGCCTGATCTTTCTTGGGATGCTCACCTGAGCCCTTGGATCCATGGGCTGTCTTGGGAGAAGGCCACCGTGAGTGGGAGTGAGACCGGGACCTGGACCGGTGCCGGGACCGACTACGGTCCTTTTTGTGGGACAGCTTAGTCTTGTCCTTTTTCTTCTGCTTCTCCCTCGAGGTGTGCACCTCCATCTTCTTCTCGAGCAGAAATGCTTTCTAGGCCTTCAGGTGTTAGATCCAGGTTTGGCTTGTGAATTTCTGGCAGGCCGAACAGGCCGCTGTGTCGTGGTTAGGCCCGAGGCAGAAAACGCACTGCTGATGACTGTCTTTCAATGGGATTTGGTGGCCGCAACTGCATTTATTAACATGGGGCCCCTCCAAGGAGACCGATGACGGCGAAGACATGCATCAGTAGACCATCGAAAACTGGTGGAGAAACACATACAATCTGAGAAAAATGAGTACTTTTGCTGGGTTGGCAAGCCAAGATGAGCAGGAGCTCTTCACATGCGTGGGACGCGACGGGAAAAGAACTGGGGTGGAGCCGGGTCCGCCCCTTTATACCACAGAGCTGACGCCGGGTGGAGCCAACGTCGCGGGGTCCCTGCTGGGCATTGCTGGCTGACAAATTTTCAGAGGGGTCCTAGTGCCTGCGGCATAGTCTTAATTGTGATAGCCTGCTGCAAGAGCTCCTCTCGAAGTAAGATCTTCAGTTTGCTTCAGGAACTCCTAAACATGCTGCTGTAGTAGAAGCAGTCTCACTTGAACTTGGTACATACTCCTGGAGATAGAAACACAGAGTTTGCCAGTAAAATAAAGAAAACTACCTTTCAAAAACACTGCAGAGTCACAGATGAAATAAATATATTTAATATTTACAAGATACACAGACAATGGAGAAATACAGAATATTAGGAAAATCAAAATAAACAGGTTTTATATGAGAGAATTACAAACAGAAGAAAAAGACTAAATTGAACTAATTGTAGATTCTGTCTTACCTCACAGGATTTCTTAGACATGAACTTCCACAAATGATTCAGCTCTTAAAGAGACCACTCAAACCATTGAGAAAGGGCTCTATGACAGATGCTATGCCTTGCTCTGTGAAGATTCCTGATGCCCCAAGTACACAGAAAAGAGCATGTCTCTTGCCTTAGCACCTAGTTCAAGTCTGCCTTGTGCTCCAACATTGCCACAGAGCTGGGAACAAGACATAGCTACTGGCAACTAGCGTGTACGTTCAGCAACATCCAGTCTGCTCCATTTGAATCCCAGCCAGTTTTTTTCGGTTCTGGAGTTGCTTCTTGAGGAGGTAAAAAAATGATGCTGCCCATTCACATGCGAGCAGGGGATAAACCCACTTGCATGGTCATTTGTCTCAGAGACACAGCTCGATGATCCCATCAGACAATTACAATCTTACTCAGCATGAGTGAAGCTATCTCCCCACCCCCAGTATACAGTGATAATTGTAGGATCCCAATCGGTGTGAGCAGCTGGGGGTAGGAGAGGATGTGGACATGACCTCCACCACAGGGGTATGCCCCCAGGCCCAACAACTTGGCAGATGACACCAGAGCAGAAAAATCTATGAATGGCAGAATCAGTTGTGGCTGTTTTGATTTTGACTGATTCATTTCAAAAAAGTTCTGATTTACTCTGTTTGACAAAGAAGGAAAATTGGAAAATTTTCTAGACTGGTCCAGAACCAGTTCACAAGTAGATCCAGACTGGGTCAAATGGCAGAATCTGGTTACCTCATCACAGTCTTTCATCAGCCCTTTCATCTCATTTAAGATTTAACATTGTTTTAAAGGAAAACTGCACCCTCATCTCTTCTAAATGTTATTTGTTTCCATGTCAACAGACAACTCTTTTCATGTAGCTGTTAAAGATGTATGCAACTACTTCTGTTAGATTTCACACTTCATACTAGGCCCTGGCACTCTCCTGGGAGCATCCATTTCGTGGTTGTTGAAATCTCATTGTCCCTGAGAGCTGCATTAGCATATGAAAACATAATGTCAGATCAACCATTCATATCATGTATCTCTATGCTAAAATAACAAATACCCTGCAAAAACTCTCTGGACACTCATAACCCAAATGGAGATTAAAGGGGAAAAAACTGCATTACAACTCAGATAGATTGTAAAACTCACTGAAGGTAAATGTGGTCACATTTCACACCTTCTTGCAGCTTGGTTCTTTTAAAACTACTTAAGCAGACAGGCATACTGGGGATTTTAAAGGTTGATCACGCATTACATTCTCATATGCTAATGCAGCTTTCAGGGACAATGAGATTTCAACAACCATGAAATGGACACTCCCATGAGAGTGACAGTGCCTTGTATGAAGTGTGAAATCTAACAGAAGCAGTTGCATACATCTTTAACATCTACATGAAAAGAGTTGTCTGTAGACACGGAAGCAAATGACATTTAGAAGCTATGAGGGTGCAGTTTTCCTTTAATGCCCCCCCCCAACTGATTTCTCATGTTTAATAGAAATAAAGCTCCAAAATCACTTACATTGTCAAGACTGGGTCAGCACCAGGTTACCTGAAAATTCAAACATGGTTAATAGACTGAACTGGGTCAACTCAGAGTCGAGTCTCAAACTACTGACTACCACAGCTGGGTTAAGGCGGGCTATACTGGGGAGTTCTGACCTGACACAGCCAGTCCTCCCATCCATGGAAAATCTATACAAAAACAAAAATCCTTCCTATATAACTGCATGCACCTGCACATAACCCTGACACTCACACTTCAGACAGACACAGCACTCAATCAACAGACCTTAATCTCAGTCACTTTTAAAGCTAGGTTTTATGTGATATCTTCCTGCCAGCAGAAAATCACTTTGTGTTCCAAGCCTTGCTTTAAACACGACTGTGACCAAGGTCTATCAAGATGCAGCCTTCTGTTCATCACAAACGCAGAGTCTGCAACAACATTATTTATTAATGTTTGTTACACATGGGTAGCCCAATATAACTGCTTTCCACCAGTTTACAATGAGGCCCTGTTTTGCTGTGGTCACATGATCACAATGTTTGAATACTAAAAGGAACGGAGAGTATGGCGCGCGTACACAGATGTTTAAGGTGGCGCCTTCTTGCAGGACTAGAGGACATGAAAATGAGCGGGTGGGGGAGGATAACAGGAAGCATCAGAAAGCACTGCTTCAGAGAGATGTCAACATGTGAAATAGCCTCTCCACTGAGGTTATGAAAGATAGTACTGTTCAGGCTTTCAAAGCAGGATTACGATTTCTGGTGGAGAAAAATACTGAGGGTTACACAGCATGAACAGGAACAACATTCTAACAGTTAAGCTTGGATGCATGCTGTCACACTTGGACCACTGATTCTGATCCATGTATCAATTTTTTGCTGGGTTGTATTACAAGGGGGTATATCCTTGAGGAGGGAGGAGGTGATTCTGCCACTGTATAGGTCATTAGTTAGACCACACCTGGAGTACTGCATGCAGTACTGGCGTCCGTATCTGAAGAGGGACATTGTGTTACTGGAGGGGGTGCAACGCAGAGTGACAAAGATGATCAAGGGGCTGGGGGACTTATCATACGAGAGGAGGTTGAAGGAGTTGAACATGTACTCACTGGAGGAGAGGAGAAACAGGGGTGACATGATTGAAACCTTTAAATACATGAAAGGAATAAACAAGACGGGCACAGAGGGACTGTTCAAAGTAAGGGAGGGAGGGCCACCAGGGGCCATGATATGAGACCGAGGAGGAAGGTTCAGGAGGAGATGAGGAGACACTTTTTTACAGAGAGGGTGGTGGCTGGGTTGAATGCGTTACCTGCTGAAGTGGTATGCAGTAGAACAGTGGACTGCTTCAAACGAGGATGGGACAGGACAAGGGGGAGGGTTAATGAAGGGGAAGGGTGGAAGGGAAGGGCAGCTGCAGAATAAGGGGTGCTAGCTGCACATTCGAGCAGACTTGATAGACCTCTAGGCCTTTATCTGCTGGTGAATTTCATATGTTCGTATGTTCGTACATCAGAAAGACCTTTGATGTGTAGATAACAAGGATCCAGACAAATTTGGAAGGTCCAATACACATTCCCAGGATGCTTTGGAAGGACGCGTTCCTAACTCAGCAGGTGGTGGAACCGACCAGGGAGGCGCGGGTACTGGATGTTGTCCTGGCAGACAGTGACCAGATTGGGGGCATGGAGGTAAGGGACCCATTGGTGAGGAGTGACCATGCCACGGTCTGGTTCTGCCTGGACCTAGGAGGGGTAGAAGGCTGCACAAAGACGGAGGTAACTGACTTCAGGGGGACGGATTTTAAGGAAATGGGAAGGATCCTTAAGGAGCATTTGGATGTGATTGGGTCAGACATGGATGCTGATAGTAGGTGGGAAATCATCAGGAGAGGGGTGCAGGATGCTACCAGCACCTGTGCAAGAGTAAGGCGAAAATGCGGTAGGGCCCAAAAATCCTGCTGGTGGACCAGGGAGGTCCAGGAGGTGGTGTGGGAAAAGAAGGCAGCCTATAGGCAATTCAAGTGCTCAAGGAGTGAAAGGGATTGAGGGGAGTATGAGCTGATGGCTAGAAGGGCCACTAGGCTGGTGAGGGCGGCTAAAGTAAGGAAGAAGCAGAACCTGGCCAGGGAAATTAGGAGAGGGAACAAGGGGTTCTTTAGATACATTGGGGAAAAATGAAGGGTGAAGAGGCAGATTAGCAGGATTAAAACAGGGGAGAGATGGGCACAAGACCCAGGGGAGCAGGCTGAGGTACTAAATGAGTACTTCACCTCAGTTTTCACCAAGGAAAAAGGGGTGCTGCATCATACATGGGAGGAGACAGAGATACTGAGGAAGGGGGGCCCTTACCGATCGGGCGGTCTGGGGAGGGGGGGCATCACTGGCAGGAGGGGAGGGCTAAGCAGAGAGAAGAGATAGTGGAAGTGGAAATCACAGCAGAGAGAGTGAGGGAAGCCCTCAGATCCCTTAAGACGCAGAAAGCACCAGGGCCGGATAAATTACATCCCAGAGTGCTGAAGGAACTTGCGGATGTCCTGGCGAAACCCCTGGCGGAGCTTTTTACCATCTCTCTGAGGACAGGGTGGGTGCCCCAGGACTGGAAGGTGGCGCATATAGTGCCTATCCACAAGGGGGGATCAAGGGAGGTACCAGGGAACTACAGGCCTGTCAGCCTGACATCGGTGGTGGGCAAGGTGATGGAGGGCATTGTCAAGGAGAGGCTGGGGGGACCTGGAAAAGTCAGGGTGCCTGGACAATAGACAGCATGGATTCGTCCCGGGGAAATCGTGTCAGACAAACCTTGTGGAGTTCTATGACTGGGTGACGAGTCCCTTGGACCTATGTAGATCAGTGGACGTCTTCTTTCTAGACTTCAGCAAGGCATTTGACTCTGTTCCTCACGTGGGCCTGTTGGATAAGCTGGGAGAAATGGGAGTGGGGTACCAGATGATCAGATGGATAGGCAATTGGCTCCAGGACCAGACCCAGAGGGTCGTAGTTGGTGGGATAGTCTCATCCCCAAGGAGGGTCATTAGTGGGGTCCCACAGGGATCAGTCCTTGGGCCCCTCCTGTTCAACACCTATGTCTCTGACATAAGGACAGGAATCAGGAGTGAGATGAGTCTCTTTGCAGATGACTCAAAACTGGGGGCCGTGGTGGATGGGAAGGAGGGGAGGGTGGCCCTACAGGGGGACCTGGAGGCTCTGAAAAGATGGTCTAGAAAGTGGAAGCTGAGGTTCAATGCAGGGAAATGCAAGGTACTCCACCTGGGGGCCAGAAACCCTGGCCAAGTCTACACTCGGGGGGGGGATGCTACAAGTCTTGATGGCTAAGAGGGACCTGGGGGTGGTGGTGGATGTCAAGATAAACAACTCAGAGACTTGTAGGAGGGCAGCAGCCAAGACCAACAGGATGCTGGGATGCATCACTAGGGGGATCACCTCCAGAAGGAGGGAAGTGATATTCCCTCTGTATAACTGCTTGGTGAGGCCGCACCTTCAGTACTGCATGCAGTTTTGGAGGCCACACTTAAAGAAGGACATTAAACTCCTGGGGAGGGTCCAAAGGAGGGCAGCCAAAATGATTTGGGGCTTGGGGGACAGGACCTATGAGGAGAGGCTCGAAGAGCTAAATATGTACACATTGGAAGAGAGAAGGGACCGGGGGGCACATGATAGAGGTCTTCAGGTACATGAAGAGGGTAAATAGGGGAGGAACAGTCAGGGTGCTTCAAAGGAAGGAGGAGGGGGCCACTAGAGGGCATGGGTGGAAGCTGGAGGGGGGAAGATTCAGGGGAGAAAGGAGGAGGTGCTACTTCACTGAGAGGGTGGTGGAGCCATGGAATATGCTGTATAGAGGCTGGTGGAGGCAGAGACAGTAGAGGGGTTCGAGAGGGGGTGGGACAGGTGCAGGGGAAGGGTTCTGGAAGCAAAATCCAATGCAGCAAGAATATCCGGAACTGGGAAGGGAGAAGCCAGAGAAGGCGAGGGGGCAGTAAGGTCAGCACCCAGGGTGGGGGCTGATTAAACGAGCAGACACGAAAGACCGTTAGGTCTATTCTGCTGGCATTTTAGTATGTTAGTATGACATCACAGAAACTGTTTATGTGTGTGTGTGTGGCAGAACAAAAAACAGTTCTGACCACTTAACCTGAAGAGAGGAAATTGAGTATGTCATTTATTTTTTTTTTTTATCTTGTTGGGACATCCTGTGCTGTAAAATATAACTTTTAATACTCCAAAGCGGAGTTTAATGACCTCAGAGAGGAGGCCGGTTCAGGACTGCTTTTATCCAACTGAGCAAGCCTTAGAGAGAGACATTTTTTTTATTTCTGACTGAGAGAAGGACAACATCAGCACTGCAGGAGATAAGTATTATGTGGATAAGAGAGCTTCATTTGTGCTTTAAAAACCTGTTTTGTTTTTAAGATTGTATGTGTTTGGGATATTTGTTCTGTATTTATTGTTCTGTTTTGAGATTTTAAAGTAAAGATATATTTTTACAACGGAAACTGCCTGGAGTACCTTGACATTTCTTTTTATTTAAGTGGAGCTTTTAAAAGGTTACAGTTAACACTGTGTATGGGCTTATTGATATACCAAACTGGGAAATGGACAAAGTTCTCTAAAGTCTTGCATAGAGTTCTAAGGGTTCATTTGAAAGACCTGGTTGGGTGCCCATAGGCAAAGATATCTGGCCCCCCGAAGACAGAATTATCTGAGCCTGATAATTGGGTATGCTAACAAGAGGTTATCAGTTTGAATCCCTCCAGAACTTGAGACTAAGGTGACTTGAACCCACAAAACAAGCAAGAGGGTTACCTTGTTCTGTTCACTGTCCATAAATCATACACTCAGAGGGTGGCACTTTGGGAGTAGAGGGCTGACCGGCTGAGCGAGTATGTGACAGATTGGTTGGCGGTGGTGGCATAAAACGTTTGGTGGTATAACAGTGTGTCAGCTTGAGACCGTTTAGCTCACTTGAAAAAAAAAAGAAAGGCAGTGTTTTATTTCAAAAGAAAACAGAATTATATCCCTTGATTTACAGTTAAGTTCCCACCCATTTTATTTTGTTTTCTCTGAAGTCCCAGTCAGAATAGTATTAGTAGTGAGGGAAGAAGAAAATGGCTTCCGACTGCAGTAGACACACTGTAGATTTCTTAAAGCAGTTGTGCGGGGACAGGGGAGTCCCATTTGGGGTGAAAGCCAGTAAGCAGAACCTCATAGAGGCCCTGATGGTAGCAGATACCCTGAGCAGTGAGTCACAGACCATGACTGAAAGGGACCAAACCTCAAGCCTGGAAGGGCTAGCGGCCAGTGAGGGGTCCCAAGCCGATGAGGCAGAAAGCAGGGCCCCTGTCAGTGAAGGGCCATAGCAGCAGCAGGGACAAGTCACCAGTATCATGAATCCAGAAGTTCTCAGGTTGCAACTTGAGTTGCGCAGGATAGAGCTGGAGTCCCAGAAGAGGAAAGAAAGGGAACAGCAAGAGGCAGACCGTGAAGAGCACAAGTGCCAGTGAGCTGCAGAGGAGAAGAGAGAGCAAGAACGCAGAGAGGCAGAGGAGAGGAGAGAGGAGCGACAGTGGCAACATGAATTGGAGAAGCTACGACTCCAACCAGCAGCACCAGGGCAGGTAAGTGGCTTGGGTTTAACTGGGACTGCAGGACTGGGTTACAAATTGAACTCCAAATTAATAGCCGAGTTAAAGGGAGGGGAGAACATGGAAGCCTTTTTAAATTCTTTTGAAAAAGTTTGTATTCAGGATAAAATTCCTAGAGAGTCCTGGAGCTTCCAGCTATCCCTGCTACTTACCGGAAAAGCTCGGTATGCATTGGGTCAAATGAACAATGAAGACAGGGACGATTACAGTAAGTTAAAAGCTGCACCGTTAAAAAAGTTTGAATTAACTGCCGAATCATACAGAGCTAAATTCCGCAAGCTCAGGAGAAGCCCTGATATGAGATATGAGGAGCTAGCCACGAAACAACGTCAGTTTTTAAAATGTTGGTGGGAAGGAATTGAGGCAACCTCTGCTGATAAAACTGAAAATGTGATTTTGTTAGAACAGTTTTATTGGGCATACCCAGGAGAGTTAACAACCTGGCTAGAGGACCTAGATCCAAAAACAGTGCAAGAGGCTGCTGAACTCTTGAACTGCTATGCCAAGAGCAGACCTGCTCTGAGAGCGAACGGGGTGAGTGTGGCAGCGCAGAAAGGGAAAAGCGTGCCTTCAGGGCAGCTAAAACCCTCACTGCCTCCACCAAAACCACTTAGCCCCAGGTTTTAAAGAAAAAACTTCTCTGAAATAAGAAATGTTTGTTGGTTATGTAAAGAAACTGGGCACATTGCCAGACAGTGTCCAAGACGGGCAAGCAATAATATGTAAAGTAGTACCAGAAAGGAAGTGGGTTGTTTGTTTGTCCCTGGAAGCATGCCAGTGAACATGAGGGAACACATGCACCCAGTCATGGTAAATGGCGTACAGACGCAGGGGTTAAGGAACACAGGGGCATCCCTGACATTGGTAAAGGGGGATCTGGTACAGCCTGGTCAGCTTATACCCAATAAATACATAACTGTACAAGGGTTTACTGGTGAAGAGAAAACATTGCCACTTGCTAGTGTTCTCCTGGACTGGGATGAAACAGGGGGAACTGTGCAACAGGTGGCTGTAGCCAGCACATTAGCAGTGGATGTGATCCTGGGTAACAATCTCCAGCAGGGGGTGGTATGTGCAGTTACCCATAGCCAAACAGCAAGGGAAAATAGTAGTTCCCCGAACCCCACAGAAACCAGTGTGAAACCACTGAGAGGCTGGTTCCCCAGCCTGTGTCTCCAGAGGGGGAGACTGATAAAAAGAGGGTAGAAATTTCCCCAGTAGCAAGTAACCACATAGCTACAGAGGGTTACTCCAAAGAGGGAGGGGTGACCTCTTGTCAGAGGGTTGGGATTGACAGTGATCCTGAGGGCCCTGACGCTAGTGCTAGTGACCCTAGTTTAGCGACTGAAGGGGACCTGTCCCATGCCCTGGGAAGGTGTGAGGGGTTTGCAGCTGCTCAGAGAAGTGACCCTAGTTTAGAGAAGCTGAGGGCTTGGGCAGACTCAGATGGTGCACAGGGAGGTGGCAGCAGACATAAGGTTTATTGGGAAAATGGATTTATGTATACACAGGCAGTACAGACAGAGGGAGGGATGCTAGGCAGTCAGCTTGTTGTTCCCCAGGGATATCGTGAGCAGTTGCTCAAGGTTGCCCATGATATTCCCTTGTCTGGTCATCTGGGAATCACACGCACAGTGCAGTGGTTGGCCCAGAATTTCTAATGGCCTAACTTCACCCAGCAGGTAAAGGAGTATTGCAGGTCTTGTCACCGGTGCCAAGAAATAGGGAAGGCGGGCAAGAAAATGCAAGCCGCCCTGATCCTCTTGCCCATAGTGGAGGAGCCATTCCAGAGGGTGGGAATGGATATTGTGGGGCCTTTAAATACCCCCAGCTCCTTAGGGAAGAGATTCATCCTGACTGTGGTGGATTATGCCACCCGGTACCCAGAGGCATTCGCCCTATCCTCACTGAGGACAGACAAAGTGGCCGATGCCTTACTTGTGATTTTCTCCCGTGTTGGGTTTCCGCAAGAGGTTATCACCGATTGAGGGGGTTCCTTCATGTCGGACCTGATGAAATGTTTATGGAAGAAGTGGGGGGTGGTGCAGAGATGCACGACACCGTATCACCCACAAGCCAATGGACTTGTGGAACACTTCATTGGTACCCTAAAGTCAATGCTCTGGGCATTTCTGAACAGCATGGGAGGGACTGGGAGAAATACCTTCCCCACCTGCTGTTCGCATACAGGTAGGTGCCCCAAGAGTCGACAGGATTTTCCCCCTTCCAGCTCTTGTATGGACGCTGGGTACGTGGGCCCCTAGACTTGATCCAGGAGGACTGGGAAGGCAGGCACGCCACCCAGAAAACTCCCATTATGGAGTACGTTCTACGGTTTAGGGAAAGGCTGAAGGAGCTCATGGGGACAGACCAGACCAACCTGGCAGCTGCCCAACAGTAAACAAAAAGTATGGTGCGACTGCAGAGCCAGAGCTCGCTCATTCATGGTAGGTCAGGAAGTCATGGTCCTTATTCCAGTCCAGAAATACAAGCTGCAAGCTGAGTGGGCAGGACCGTACAAAGTGGTTAGGAAGGTAAATGACATAAACTACATTGTGGAGTTACCTGACCGTAGACAGACAGAAAGGATGTACCATGTTAACATGATGAAGCCATATGCAAATAGGGCTGACATGGTGTTCGCAGTGTGTAGTCATGGGTAAGGGATGGACAAAGGAGACCCCCTTCTGGACTTGCTGGAAGAGAGAAAGCGGGAGTCCTCTGTGGAGGCAGTAAAATTGTCTCCCCAGCTGACCCTGGGCCAGATCCAGAAAGTAAGGGAGGTTTTTGCAGACTTTGCCCCCTAGTTTAGCGCCAAGCCTAGACTAACTCCCTTAGCAACACACGATATGGAGACAGGAACACAGACGCCCATACGGCGGACAGCATATTGGGTGTCAGAGGCTGTCCAAAAGGACATTAGGAGGGAAGTGGAGGAGATGCTGGATTTAGGGGTAATCCAGAGATCCCACAGTCCCTGGGCCTCACCTGTAGTCCTTGTACCCAAGCCAGATGGCTCAACTCATTTCTGTGTAGACTATCATGGACTGAATGCAGTCATGAAGTCAGATGCCCACCCGATGCCCTGGACAGACAAACTCCTGGACAAGTTGGGGGGGGTGACCTACCTTACGACCATTGACCTGACAAAGGGGTATTGGCAGGTAGAGTTGACGGACAGAGCTAGGGAGAGGTTGGTCTTCATCACTCCGATAGGCTTATTTGAGTTCAAAGTAATACCTTTCTGAATGAAGAATGCCCCGGACACTTTCCAAAGGTTGGTGAACCAGGTGTTAAATGGTGCTGAGGAGTATGCCGTGGCGTACCTGGATGACATCGCCATCTTCAGTACCAGCTGGGAGGAATACCTTTCACACCTTAGGGAAGTGCTGGGCAGAATACAGAGGGCCAGGCTCTCTGTCAAAGTCGAGAAGTGCCAGGTGGCCATGGAAGAAGTGGCATACCTCAGGCATGTGGTAGGCCAAGGACAGCTCCATCCTAGCCAAATAAAGATAGAGGTGATCCAGGCATGGCCCAGAAAAGAGACCCAGAAGCAGGTAAGGAGCTTTCTAGGGACAGCAGGATACTACAGAAAGTTTGTACCTAATTACAGTGCCCTGGCCGCTCCCCTATCTGACCTGACAAAGAAAGAAATGCCAAGGAAAATCACCTGGGGCCCAGCCTGTGAGGAAGCCTTTACCAAACTGAAGGAGGCACTGTGCAGTGCTCCTGTTTTGACAAGTCCAGACTATAGCAAAACTTTTATAGTTCAGATGGATGCCTCAGATGTGGGTATTGGGGCAGTACTAAGCCAGACATCCAGTAAACGGAGGGACTACCCCATTGCCTACCTGAGTAAAAAACTGCTTCCCAGGGAGCAAGCATACGCCACTGTGAAAAAGGAGTGTCTTGCCATAGTGTGGGCCCCAAAGAAGTTGGAGCCATACTTGTATGGGCAGCCTTTTGTGGTGCAGATTGACTACAACCTTCTGGTTTGGCTGATGCAGATGGGGAAAAACAATGGCAGACTGTTCAGATGGAGTCTTGCTTTACAAGGGTATGATTTGAAAATCGTACATAGGGCTGGAGCCAAGATTCAGAACTCAGACGGTTTGTCCCGTGTGTATGAGGAATGAACTGATTTGGAAAGCTCATCCCATGTAGGGGATAGATCCCCCAAATTCGATCTAGGTGGGGAGAAATTGTCACACCTGGACCACTGATTCTGATCCATGTATCAAATTTTTTTTGTATTACATATAATTTATGTAAGGGAAGGGCAGTCAGAAGGCCCACAGTCTTGCTGAACTGACACATCAAAAAAAACAACCCAGGGATAAGTTCAAAGAACAGGACATAGCTAAATCTGCAGCTATTTAAAATGCAATTCCTTTGTTAAACTTTCTTTGAAGGCAGGAACCAAAGTATCCACTTTATAATGCCCTCAGGGAGATCCTTTGACTTGCAATACTTGCCAGGAAGAACCTGTGTTGGGAGGGGTGTCACAGGGAGCCCTTGAATTACATCAGAAAGACCTTTGATGTGTAGATAACAAGGATCCAGACGAATTTGGAAGGTCCAATACACACTCCCAGGATGCTTTGGAAGGACATCACAGAAACTGTGTGTGTGTGTGTGTGTGTGTGTGTGAGAACAAAAAACAGTTCTGGCCAGTTAACCTGAGGAGAGAAAATTGAGTATGTCACATCATTTTTTTTTAACTCTTGGGACATTCGGTGCTGTAAAATATAACTTTTAACACTTCAAGGCGGAGTTTAATGACCTCAGAGAGGAGGCTGGCTCAGGATTGCTTTTATCCAACTGAGCAAGCCTTAGAGAGAGACATTTTATTTTATTTCTGACTGAGAGAAAGACAACAGCAGCACTGTAGAACATAAGTATTATGTGGATAAGAGAGCTTAGTTTTACTTTAAAAACCTGTTTTGTTTTTAAGATTGTATGTGTTTGGGATATTTGTTCTGTATTTATTTTCTGTTTTGAGATTTTGAAGTAAAGATATATTTTACAACGGAAACTGCCTGAAGTGCCTTGACATTTCTTTTTATTTAAGTGGAGCTTTTAAAAGGTTACAGTTAACACGGTGTATGGGCTTATTGATATACCAAACTGGGAAACAGAGTTCTCTGAAGTCTTGCATAGAGTTCTAAGGGTTCATTTGAAAGACCTGGTTGGGTGCCCGTAGGCAAAGATATCTGGCCTCCCCAAAGACAGAATTATCTGAGCCTGATAATTGGGTACGCTAACAAGAGGTTATCAGTTTGAATCCCTCCAGAACTTGAGACTAAGGTGACCTGAGCCCACAAAACAGACAAGAGGGTTAGCTTGTTCTGTTCACTGTCCACAAATCATACGCTCAGAGGTTGGCACTTTGGGAGTAGAGGGCTGACCAGCTGAGCGAGTTTGTGACACATGTCAGTACTCAAACTGGGGTACAGCCACTGCTGTGTGGTGGGAGTGTTGGACACAATGAACCATAAATCCTTTTTGTGAATGGCCCATTGCTTACAACTGGTTACAGCAGGAGTCACTACCCTCCATGCAGCTCAGGGGCCGTGCCTCAACTTGAGGGATTCCCCTGCAAGCTGATGCTGACAGGACTCCCAAGATGCCAGGAGGTAGTAGCAAGAGCTGCTGCCATTCAAACTCTGCCTCAGACAGTCTGGTGCCCTGCAGGGTTGAGGTAGGCTGGACTCTCCTCAGGGACTTTGTCTATCCCCCACAGCTTCAATACTAGTTTGTCTAGCAGAAACACATGGCAACAGCCACTACCCTCCATACAGCTCAGCAGTTGTGAGTTAGCCAGAAGGCTCCCCTGCTCCCCCCAAACCCAACGCTGACAGGATCCCCGAGATTGCTGGATGGTGGTAGCAGCAGCTGCTGCCATTCAACCCCTGCTTTGACTAATCCAGTGCTGAGGTAGATGAGATTCTCTCGCTTAAAGTTTCTGACCACCCTAGTGGACCAGTGGAGGACATCAGTGTGAGTGGCCCAGCAGGAGTGGGAGTCCTCAAGAGAGTCACCACAGGGAGATGCCAGGACACTGGGAGACTGCCTTTCTTCCCCAAGTCCCTCACACATTGCATCTTGAACTGCCCGACATGAACTTTGGATATGCGCGACGTGAACTTTGGATATGCAGTGTGTAACACTGTACTGCTGCTGATCCTACCTTAGCTACTTAGTCTGCCTATATATTTATTATGTCCTTATTACTGCTCCCCTCCACAGCTAATTAGCCAGTACATACTGCATCTGGTGCTTAGCGTCACAACCAATGCATCTAGTTTGTTCCTCCCACTCTCTTCCCACTTTAGCTAGTCTTGAACTGCTCTGGTTACAGTTTGCCCTCTCACCATACATTGACATTTAACCCTTATATTAGATGACCTAGGCACTGTTTGCCATTTTGCCTACTGCTATGCTGTCGCCTTTTGTTAAACTTTGGTGTCATTAACTTCACCCTGCTTTCTCTGCTGGATATTGGACCCATAATGCTACCCTGTTGCTAGATCTCATTATGTTTATTTTTTGTGCTTCTCACTGCTTAGTACCCACTTGGTGTATAATTTGCCTGCTTTATTTAATATTTGTTACCATGCTGAATTACTTCCTTTTTGCTAGTAGTTGTCCCGTCCCCCAACCTACGGTGCTGTTTCTCTGCCTGGCAATCTAAAAATGTTTGTCTGTGCTTAGTGTAGCCTTTACTTTACCACTCATTTCTCCCTCTCTTCACAGCATTCACCTTCTTCCTTTTCCTTTCCTCCTCTTCCTCCCTCATGTTCCTTCCATTACATTTTTTCCACTTTTCCCTCCCACCTCTTATCTTCCCATCCCATTTCTATCCACCCCCCAGCCTTGTTTCCCCTCTTTCACTTAATATGGAAGCCCTCCTAAGGGCTCCTCCCCCTCATACATGCCTCCTCTTCCACTCACTACCAACAAAGACACTACTCCCTGTGGTCCAGTAATGTGGAGAGTAATCCTGTCCCCCCACCCCCCTTTCCTTTTTCCTGTCTTCTGAAAGGGCTGTTTTTCACCTGAATGCGTTCTCTTCATCCTAAGCTGTATCTGCTTAGGCTGTAATCCTTGCTGTGTATGTATGTCTTCATCTCAGCTGAAATGTCATCACCCAGTCTGCTGTCCCTCCTGCATACAAACTTCTCCTAGGTAGACTTGCTGTCCCTTCTTCCCTACTCATCTTCAGCAGCATCTACATCTCCCCTAAGGCCAAACTTGATTAACTTACCAACACCTCATTCTCCCATTCCTCGATTGCTACCGGTGAATGCTTGCTTCTTGGGACCTGAATATAAACTGGCCTGATCTTCTGGCTAAATTTGCCAGCCAGAAAACTGAATCTGTCAACCTCACATAGTTCATTACTGAGCCCACCTGCCTCAACCCCAACTCTTTAAACCACTGCCTTACTGATTGGTTAGGGATGGGCCAACTTGTATTGCTGCAGGGTCTTTTTCTGCCAATAACTGTGACTGCGCTTAACGTATTTGTAGTTTGCTGCTTGCCCTCCAGCTTCTCTCCTGCCCATTTCTGTATGCTATTGTGTATGTTGACTACCTGTCTCTTGTCTCCCCTACGTAGGACATAGGACTACTTTACCTGGAAACTATACAAGATTGTATGTCTGCTCTATTATTCTTTCTGTAACCTCACTGATGTTAATGCTGTTTCATGATTTTTGTTCTGACAGTTCCCTTTGCCTTCTGTAACTCACCATTGTCTTTGCCGTATTATTGCAAGCTGTACTCTCCCGGGTCGTGCCCGAAAATAGACAGGCCTTTTGCCTAGTGCACCATCAAAAGCAAATAAATAAACTTTTGTTTCTATCTTTCCTCTCACCCTCACTGTAATGTTACTGAAGAGCTTACAACTCACCCCGCTGTGAGAGAAGTGAGTGGTGTGTAATTTGTGGAGAGACAACTTTGTAATTTGTGGAAGGGCAGGTTAACTTGGGCCAGCAAAATGGGAGTGTGAGGGATCATTTATTCATTTATTTGTATTTCAGATGACACCTTTGAGCCGAGGGCTCTTTTACAAATGCTTCACATCAAGGCAATAAGGACAATAAGGTACAAAACATAACATGATCATTACAATGGAATTTACAAAAAAAGACAAATAAGGTTACAATAATAGCAGCCAAAGGCATTGTCAAGGAGTTGTGTTGTGAGTTAATTATACACAGGGCCCCGAGTTTTCCGCGATTCCGCGGATGCTGCAAACGCGAAATATCCGGAATTTGCCATCACCGCGAATTGCGGCCGCCGAACAAACGTCCGCTTCATTTGCCGATGGGGTGCCCAATCCCCATCGGCTGAACACTTCTAGAGGTCCTTGCGACGCTGGGAGCCCACCCCAGCGTGGCAGCGTGTCAATAATTTTTTTTTTGCCGGGGTGCCCAATCCCCCGTCGGCTGAAACGCCCAAATCGTTGTGCCACGCTGAGAGCTCACCCTAGCGTGGCAAACGTCAATAGTTTTTTTTTTTTGCCGACGGGTGCCCAATCTCCCGTCGGCTGAACGCTCCTCCCCGAAATCGTTGTGCACGCTGGGAGCCCACCCCAGCGTGGGCAAGCGTCCCGCGACGTCTTTTTTCCCTGTAAACAAAACTGTCCCAGCGCGTCTCCCGAGCCCCTCCACATCCGCACCCACCACTGCGCACCTCCTCCACCCCCCACCCCATACTTACCTCCGGACTCAGGCGCGGCGATCTTGGTGGACGGGAACACGTCTGCACTCTTCAAAGCGACGCGGAACTGAGAAATGCGGTAAGCTGTATAATGGGCTAGATAGGAGGGTACAACTTTATGCATATCTCAGGCATTTTGGGAATTTTTGCAATTTTTCAACATGGGTTTTTGGGACCTTCTCATGAATGATAATCATTGTCATGGCGTTATTCGGGGCTCGAAGGGTGATTTCACGCAGTGACTGCGCAGTGACTGCTAAATCACCCTTTGGGACCGAATACGCCATGACAGTGACATAATTCATGAGAAGGGGCCCAAAACCCCCATGTTGAAAATTTGGTGCCAAAATTCCAAAAAATGACTGTTTAACGAGCGTGCGTTGCGCAGTTCCTACGCAGGCTCGTAAGTTCGCGAAATTTCAATATTTTCATTCCAGAGTTTCAACATTGCCATTTCACCACTGTCTTATGGAGTAGTACAGCTGTCATTTTCACATCTCACCCAAAATGTGTTTCCACCCTTGTAGCGCAGAATGGCGCAGTCGGTGCAAAATCAATGTTCCGGACAGATTAATAAAATCACAGTGATACTGTTCATGAGCAGAGGTCTTAAACTGGCTATGTTGAAAATTTGGTGACAAACACCCATAAAATGACTGTGTTACGAGCGTGCATTGTGTCAGATATGGCAAAAAAAAACAAAAAAAGGAAAAAAATTAAGGGTAAAAATGTGCCGCAGAATTGCCGCAGAAATTGGTGAGTGCCGCAGAAGTTCTGCGGCAAATGAGAACCCTACCGCAGAACTTTGCTCCGATGTGCCGCAGAAAAATCGGGGCCCTGATTATACAGTACAAGTCATAGGTGGCTCAGTGAAGCTTAGTTAGGAGTGGGTTAGTGGGAAAAGAGAAAGAAGAGTGGTGGTGAGGGGGTGGTATGGGAGACAGAGATAGGGAGGAGGGGAGAAATGGGGAGAGCAATGGGGAGGGCATTGCATTGGGTATGTGGTAGATGGGAAACAGCAAGGGAGGAGGAAGGGGGGATGAAAAGGAGACAGATTCATCCTATACTCAGTAATGGGGGGTAGGAGAGGAGGAGGAGGAGGAGCTGAGGCAGTGAGGAGGGATGCTTGAGGGTAGTATGCCTGGAGGGGATAAGAAGCAATCACAGAAGGCACTAGCCATGAGATGTTGCCGCAGTTTACACTTAAAAGCACCAATCATGGCAATGTTGGAGATTTCTGTAGGTAACAAGTTGAACCAGGTGAAGGCTCTGACAAGGTAAGAAAGCTGAGCTTGAGAGGTCCAACAGTGAGGTATTGTAAAGGTTAGACTGTTTGATCTTCTAGTTAGGTGGCGGACACACTGCGGGGTCAATATTGATTTGACTCCAGGGGGCATAAGGCCCAGTGATGTCTTCTTAGTTAGGATGCAGGTCTGGTACTTTAGCCTGCTAGATAGCTGGAGCCAGTTAGCCTGCTCGTAAATGTCACACGTGTGAGAAAGGTGGGCAGCTGAAATAAGGAGTCTACATGCCTTATTAAGGGCTACAGCTATGCGCTGAAGTGCAGTATCAGTAGCGGATCCATAGATAACAAGCCCGTCGTCAATAGTTGAGATAACAGAGCTCTGGATTGTGAGGTTCAAGGCTTCAGCTATTAGGCAATGTTTATGCTTGTATTGTAGCCCTATATGGAAGTTCACAATTTTAACGATATTGTCAATGTGTTTGGTATACGAGAGGGAGCAGTCAAGGGTCAGGCCCAGATATTTAAACATATCCACCTGCTTAAGAGTGACGCCTCCATGGTTGTTAATTATGAGCTCATGGTCCTTGTACTTGTTGTGGGTTCCATGGAACAACACTGTTTTAGTTTTTTGTGGTTAAGTGTGAGTTTATGTGAGCAAAACCAGTCTTCCACTTCTGTGAAACTTTTCTGTAGTTGAGACTGAAGGGAGGTGGGGTCGGTGTGGCAAGTGAAGATTACTGCATCATCTGCATACAGTAACATTCTGTCATGGCAGGAGGCAGGGAGATTGCTCAGGAATATGCTGAATAACAAGGGACCCAGGATAGAACCTTGGGGTACTCCAGAGTGGATTGGTAAGGATGACGAGAGGAATTCACCAATCATGACCTGTTGGGTCCGGTTACTGAGGCAGCTTTGAAACCAGACCGTAGTTTCACTTGAAAGAGCAAGGAGGGATAATTGTTTGAGGAGAATGGAGTGATTGACAGTGTCAAATGCCTTAGTCAGGTCAATAAAAGAGGCGCCGACCAACTGGCCCTGATCAAGTGCATGATGGATATATGTGGTGAATTCAAGGAGTGCCGTGCCCTTTGCGGAAGCCATGCTGCTGGGAACATTGCAGGCTGTATTTTACAAGGTACTCTGTGAGCTGATCAGCCACTATCCATTCCGCGGCTTTGGATAGAGGAGGGAGGATGGATATAGGCTTGTAGTTTTTCGTGAGAGCCTTGTCACCACTTTTATGGACTGGAGTCACCACTGCCAGTTTCCACTTTTGGGGGAACTGGGAGAGCATGAGGGAACAGTTGAGGATTTTGGTTAGTGGGAGCAGGACTTTGTCAATGGTGAGGGTGAGAAGAAAAAATTACTCACCTTAGTAATGTTGTTTCTTCTAATGGAGTCTTGCTATATTATGACATATGCAGTGAGTCCCAACCTTCGAACTGCTCCAGAGGTGAAAGAGTTAACTTTCAATGCCAGGCATGGAACTTTGAGCTCGAGCTCGGTTGAAAACTCTGTCTGTTGTTCTTCGAACTCAAACTGTCAGATCTTTACGAGCTAAACTCACTAAGGTCCTGTGTGAAAGCTGTAAACCTACACTAGCCAACTGGCTACTAAATATAAGAACACATTTTTTGGTCCCAAAACAAAGACTCAAGTCGGGAGACCCAAAAAATTAAAAACACAACACCAAGTCACCCCAAGAAAGGAGGGGTGAAAACAACAAGGTGGGCACCTACTAAGTGCCAACACTGCACTGCCCACCCACATCCCAAAAACAGAGGTTCTGAGAGGGGCAGGCAGGGGAGGTCATAATATAGCAAGACTCCATTAGAAGAAACAACATTACTAAGGTGAGTAATTTTTCTTCAAACAACATGAAGTCTTGCTATATTATGACATATGCAACCACACAGCAGTACCTCCAAGGAGGAGGGACAGAACCCACTTAGGAAATAGGGTCTGAAGTAATAGCTGTGTTAAACCGAGCATCACTCCTAGCCTGGATGTCCAGAGAGTAATGCTTGGTAAAAGTATGAACTGTTTTCCAGGTAGCTGCTTGACAAATCTCTAGAATGGGGATGTCCTGGCAGCAGCCAGGAAGCAGCCGCATTCTCTGGTAGAGTGAGCCCTCAGACCTGGAGGGAGGAACCTTACCCAGCTTTTCATAACAGAATTGGATACAAGAGACAATCCACCTGGCAATAGATCTTTTAGTGGCAGGTTTCCTTTACCAACCTCACCATAAGTGAGGAACAGTTGGAGGGAGTCAAACCTGTGACCCTTGGTACACTCAATGTAGTAACTAAGGGCTTCTTCACATCTGCTGTGCAGCCTCCTCTTGCCAGAGGAGGAATGGTCAGTGAAGTACACTGAAGAGAAATAGACTGATTAAGGTGGAAATCGAAACCACCTTAGGCAAGAACTTCCTGTTAGTCCTGAGGACCACCTTATCTCTATGAAAGGAGATAAAATCAGGCTCCACTGACAAAGCTTGTAATTCACTTATGCCTGGCAGAAGTGATGGCTACCAGAAACACAGTCTTCCAAGTCAAATACTTAAGCTCTGCTGAAGACAAGGGCTCGAAGGGAGGTTGCATAAGCTGAGCAATGCAAACATTAAGATCCCAGGCAGGGGTAGGGTCCCTGAATGGAGGGTTGGTGTGAAGCAATCCCTTAAAAAACTTGGAGAATACAGGATGAGCTGAAAGAGAAGAGGGTTTACCTGCTGAAATAAAAGCAGACACAGCTGACAAATGCACCTTTAGGGTAGCTGGTCTCAGCCCCAAAGTGTTTAAATGGACCATATAATCCAGAACTGTGGGTAAGTCAGCAGATTCTGGGGAAATATGCCTCCCAGAACACATATGGAAAACCTCTTCCATTTGGAATTGTAAGTAGCCCTGGTGGAAGGCTTCCTAGAAGCCTTCAATATATCCATTACACCTTGGGAGAGGTGTAGATCAGCAAACTCTAACTCTTCAAGAGCCAGGCCTTGAGATTGAGAGATTTGAGGTTCGGGTACCAACCCCGTCCCTGAGCACAGGTTAACAGATTGTGATTCCTGGGAAGACACAGGGGAAGATGGACTGCTAAGGACAGTAGGAGTGGATGCCAGGGTTGTCTGGCCCAATCTGGAGCAATCAGAATCACTTTGCAGGATTGAGATCTGATTTTGACTAACACTTTGAACAGGAGAGGGAAAGGGGGAAAAGCATAGAGAAACTTCCCTTCCCAATTGAGAAGTAAGGCATCCAGAGGGACTGAGCCCGACACTGGGGGCCTGCAGCAAAAAAGGGGAAGTTGGTGATTGTCTGGGGCTGCAAAAAGATCTATCTGCGGGGTGCCCCATCTGGCAAATATTACCCCCAGGACCAGGGGGTCCAGTGACCATTCGTGATGGCCCTGGGATACCCTGCTGAGAGCATCTGCCAGGACATTGTCCTTGCCTGGGAGGTGTACTGCTGTGAGAGAGGTGTTCAGGGAATAAGCCAGGGACCACAACTTCATTGCTTCTGTGCACAAGGCCGTAGACCGAGTGCCTCCTTGCTTGTTGATGTACCACATTGTGGTAATATTGTCTGTTCTGATCTGAATAACTTTGTTCTGAACAGACTTGGAAAAAACTTGAAGTGCTAGAAATAATGCTCTGAGTTCCAACAGGTTGATGTGGAGCAGAGACTCCTGAGGGGACCACAACCCCTGGGTGGTCAGGTCGCCCAAGTGAGCCCCCCACCCCAAGAGGGAGGCATCTGTAGTAAGGGTTAAGGAGTGGGACTGAGAGACAAAGGGAACTCCTTGTCTCAGATTGCTCTGATCCTGCCACCACTGTAGGGCCTGGATCAGGGTTCGAGTCACTGGGATCAATTTGGTCAGAGGGTCCTTCCTTTGAGACCAGAAGGCTCTTAAATGGAACTGAATGTCCCTCATCTGAAATCTTGCTCCCTGCACCACTGCTGTGGAAGCAGCCATGTGCCCCAGGAGCTGTAGAAATGCTGATCGAGATACCTGCAGAGTGAATGAGGAGGCCAGAGATATCAGGGTCCTTGCCCTGTCCAGGGGAAGGAAAGCTCTGGCCTTTTCTGTGTCTAGCTCTGCGCCTATGAAGGTGAGGAGCTGGACGGGCTCTAGAACTGACTTTGAAAGGGTCAGGAGGAAACTTAACGAGGTGAGCAGTTGCTGAGTTATCTGTAAGTGTGACTTGACTTGGTCTGGGGACTGGCCTACTATAAGCCAGTCGTCCAAGTATGGAAAAATGGCAAGCCTTCTTAGAGAAACAACTACAACTGCCAGGCATTTTGTGAACACCCTTGGAGCAGAGGTTAATCCGAAGGGCATTGCTCTGAACTGGTAATGGCTTGAGGGCAGCTCGAACCTGAGGTACTTTCGATGGGAGCGTCTGATGAGAATATGGAAGTAGACATCCGTGAGGTCCAGGGATACTAGCCAGTCCCCTGGCCTTAGAGAGGGTAAAATTATTCCCAGAGTCACCATTTTGAATTTTGGTTTTAACAGGTGCTTGTTTAAGTATCTGAGATCCAGGATGGGCCACCATTCTCCTGTCTTTTTTGGGGTAAGGAAGTACCTGGAGTACAACCCTTTGCCCTGGTGTAGGGGTGGAACCCTTTCCACAGCTCTGAGAGCTAGGAGGGAAGAGACCTCTGCCTCTAGGGCAAGTGCCTCTGAGGGGTTTGCAGGTGGAAGGGATCTGGTTCTCAGCTTTGGAAATCTTTTGAAGCTGAGAACCAGTCCCTGGCTTACTACTTCCAGGACCCACTTGTCTGACGTTACAGACTTCCAGTCCTGGACAAAGTAAGCCAGCCTGCCCCCTACAGGTGGTGGAGAATTGGCCCTGGCAAACCCATCAGGGTGCCTGCTTGGCAGGGGGTTTTCGGCTGAGGGGTGGAAGCAGGTCTGCTGGTACCCTTTCTGCCTCTCCCTCTAAAGAACCCCCTCTGAGCATATGCAGAAGAGGAGGCCTGGGCTTGGTAGAAAGGCCTGTGAAAAGGCCTGCTCCTGGGAAGCTGCCTCTAAGGAGTGGCCTGCCTTTCCTTGGCCTGGGCACTCCTGTAGGTGGTCCTATACTCGTCCATTTTCTTCATGTAATTCTCTGTTTGCTCCCCAAAGAATTACCCACAACAGGAAAATCCATGGCCTTAGTCTGGGTATCCTGAGACAGGCTAGTACATCTGAGCCAAGCCATTCTGCGAAGTGCCACAGATGTAGCCATGACTCTTGATGACACATCCTTTGAGTCCACTGCAGCATGGAATTGCACGTTGGATGCCTCAATACCATCAGCAGCCACCTGCTCCAGCTCCTTGGCAAGCTGGCCAGGGACCTGTTTTGCTAAAGCCATGACAATGTCCCATCTGGATTTTTGATATCTAGCAACATAAGCCATATAGTTAGCCTGCCTGAGACCCAAGGATGCTGCCATGTACTGTTTCTTTGCCATGGCATCAATCCTCCTGGAGTCCTTGTCTGGGGGGTGTGAAGCCAAGGGAATATTTGCCTTGTCACAGGCTGCAGCCTGCACTATCCCAACATGGCTGCATTGTTGTGTAAGGAACTCCGTATCAGAGCCTGACAATGCATACCTTTTGTCCATTCTCTTATCCACAGGAGGTATAGTCCTCTAAATCATAATCTTAAACCGGTGGAACGACCGAACTGAGCGCCTCCCTGATGGTGCCGGTTCAGTCGGAACCGGGGAAAGCGACTGGACAATTTTGATCGCTTGGCTATTTTCTTCAGCTGTTGGAGAGAAAGTTTTGGCTCCACACCAGCTGATTTTCTAGTCCTTTGCTGGAACCGACTCTTCAGAGTCGGATCTCTTGTCCAAGAAGTCTCGCGCCTGGTCAGAGGGCACTTCTGGTTCGGTCTGAACGAACCAGGCTGGCCATCCGTTCAGCCGGACTTTTTGGCCCCTCTTTCCTGAGCCTACCAACTCTCTTTTCTAGGAAGCTGCAGAAAAAATTTTTACAAATCTGGCAGTCTGCATTGAGGTGGTCAAACCCAGACAATAAGCACAGGTGGTGTGGGGTCAGCCTTGGCAAAGACTTCCCCACACACACTACAGTGTTGAAACCCAGTGGGCCGGTTTTCTTTTGGGTTTCTCCGACATTGTCTGAAGTCCTAACCAAACTTACCCCTTTAATGGCAATCTGCCAGGCAAGACCCTCTTATCGGTTCCTGACCGTGTCACGGGTCGTGGGAAAAAAACGTAATAAAATCCATTTTTTTTAGAACCGATAAGAACTGGTAGCCACACTCTAAAAGTACAATTTAGGATTTTTAGACAACTTGATCGGTTCAAACCGAACCGATAAACCGTTTACAAGTTCCACACAGAAAAAGATTAATAAATAACCTATTTAGTACTCACGAATACCACAGAGACTGAACCGACAGGTTGTGGTTTAAATTCGGTCGAAAACCGAGAAAAACGGTACTTTAACTGACAAATTGAACCGAGCAGAAAGAGAAATCTCCAGAGCGACTATTCAGTGAGGCGGAGTAAAGAATCTGACGGTTTGAGTTTAAACAGAAACAGACAAAGTCTCAACCAAGCTCGAGCTCAGCGTTCCATGCCTGGCATGGAAAGTTAACTTTTTCATCTCCGGGGCAGTTCGAAGGTTGGGACTCACTGCTACTGTCAGAATACAGCAAGACTTCATGTTGTTTCAATAAGCGCAAAAGGGCGCTGTTCTACAGTGTGACACTTACAGCAGACATTCCGGCAGACAGACATCCCTGCAGCTCTCAGCACAGTTGGTAATGGTAGAGTAAGTGTAAAAGGGTGCTGTTCTATATTGTGATACTTAAAACGGACATTCTGACACACAGATGTTCCCACAGCTTAGTCTGTCATCCGCGTCATCAGAAGGCTGGCCACGAGGGACACTGTTAACGGCATGGTGGGCAGGATCAACCAGATACAAACTAAAGCTGCAAAAGAGTAAGTAAATGAAAAAATGTAATATAAGGCTGTTCTGCTTAATCAGAACCTCTATGTCCCACAGCATTACTGTGGGTTAGATGAGAGTTCCCCTTTAAGTGCCCCATGTCCATTCCTGCAACTTGGTGTCTGGCATAATTAGTGGTAGGGGAACTAATGTACTACTGAGCCAGTTCAATCTCCAGAATAATTAAAATGCAGGTAATTAATTCCTGTTTTGTTTCCCCCCCGAACCGCTCACTCATCCACCCCAGTCCTCATATCAAGTCACCTATCTCTGACCTTGCTGTGGTTGCTTCTTCCTTTAATGAGTACTTTTCCTCCTCCTTCCCATGTTTTATTCTCCCTTAACCTCTCTCTTCTCTCCTTCCCTTCCACAACTCCCAACCTCCTCCTTTCACACTATTTCCCCAATAGCCACCTTTCATTCCCCCAGCCCTTCTACAGGGCACAGACCTGATGGGTTAGAGCCTAAACTACTTCATCTCTATGCTCTCACAGCTCCCTTCATCTTGGTACAGCTCCCCCAGGCTGCAAGACCACGGTCCTCCCCCACCACAAAGGGTGTGTGTGACACCTCTTCTCCTAGAAGCTACCACTCCCATCTCTCTTCTTCATCTTGCTAAGGTGCAGAAGGATTGCAGTTATTACTGTGGGCAGTCCCCTGGGTACCAGTGATTACCATACAGTGTGGTTTAACATAAAAGACAGGAACAGAGGCAAACCACACGAGGACAAGTGTCCTAGACTTTAGGAGAACAGATTTTAAAGAAATGGGAGACTGCCTCAAAGGGAGGATTGCCAGGGAGGGGTAGAGGCACAGCAGCGAAAAATAAGGGAGGGTATAATTACAGCAACCAACCTCTACATGAAGGAAATGAGTAAAGGCTGAAGCAAAAAGAGACTGTCATGATTCTCTAAGGCAGTGGCAAAGGTGGTGAAAGAAAAAAATGGGTGGTATTCAGGAGGTATAAGGAAACAGAGGAGCACAAGGAAGTTAAGTGACTTGCTCAGGGTCATACAGTATGCAAGTAGGGGCTGTGGGATTCAAACCCAAGTCTCCAGGTTTGCAGCTCAGAGCCTTAAACCACTGTGCTATACTGCCTCCATAAATTCCTGGGACTCTTGAGTGCCATACAACAAAACAATACAATAATAAATTTAAAACCATGCAAAAATCATTCCAACAAAATTAAAATCACCATAAATAGAATTATGTAAATAACCAATCTGTAATTCATAGTTAGAATTCAGTCAATAAAAGCCTGCTGGAACAGGTATGTTTTTAATCCCTTTTTAAAGGCTTCTACCGAGGTGGGGGGGGGGCTTCCTTTAGGTAAACAGACAAGGAGTTCCACAGGGTAGGCGTGGCCATGGCAAACACCCTATCTCCTGAATGCCACAACCTAACCCTTGGAAGCCCAAGGAGGCCTCCCTCGGCAGAACGGAGTGCCAGGGCAAGGCCACAGGCATAGAAACATACAATTTTCTGGCAGAAAAGGACCACTTGGCCCACCCAGATGGTCCCTGCCTTGTCTGTCTCCACAGACCCTAACTGGTCTTTGGCGACTCTCCCTCTTCCCTGCCCATTTCATAATATTCCCCTATGTTTATCCCACACATGCTTGAAGCCCCCTACCGTTTTCACCTCTACCAGTTCCACCGGCAGTGTATTCCAAGCGTTCACCACTCTTTCATTGAAGTAGTACTTCCTCACATCCCTCCTAAACTCCCCCACTTCCAGATTCATCGCATGCCCTTTGATTCTGGCGCTCCTCCTCACTTGAAAGAGACTCCCCTACTGCGCGCTGTTCATGCCACATCTCATACTTGCATGTCTCCATCATGTCCCCTCTCACTCGTCTTCCAGGGTGTACATGTTGAGATCCCTCAGTCTCTCCTCACAGGGATTTTGGTGCAACCCCTGCACCATTTTAGCTGCCCTCCTCTGGACTGCCTCCATTCTATGTCCACTCTGAGGTGCGGCCTTCAGAACTGGACGCAGTACTCCAGATGGGATCTCACCAGTAAGCAATACAGTGGCAACACCACTTCACTCCTCCTGTTGGAGATACCTCTCCCTATGCATCCCAGCATCCAACTGGCCCTATCCAATGCTTTGTCACACTGCCCTGCCATTTTTGATGTCACCAGATATGATAAACCCCAAGGTCCCTTTTCTGCTTAATGACTGACAGTACTCTCCCCCCCCCCCCCATCCTACACTCAGTTCTTGGTTTTCTATGCCCTAGGTGCACGATTTTGCACTTTTTGGTACTGAACCCCAACTGCCATGCTCTTGATCACGCTATGAGTTTCACAAGATCCTATGCATTATTTCCACCTTCCTTTTGTCCACCTATTACAGATTTTATCAGCAAAAAGGCATAACTTCCCTTCCAATTCATCTGCAATGTCACTTATGAAGACATTGAAGAGGACCAGTCCCAGCACTGAGCCCTGTGGCACCCCACTGGTTACGCTCCCATTATTAGAGTGAGTGTCGTTAACAACCACCCTCTGTCACCTATCCATTATAACCTGTTTCCAATCCAACTGACCACTTTGGATCCCACCCCTATGTTGTTCAATTTCTTCATCTGTCTCCTGTGTGGCACAGTGCTGAAGGCCTTGCTAAAGTCCAGACAGGTGACATTTACTGCCCTCCCCTGATCTATTTCCCTGGTTAGCCAGTCAAAGAATTCAATCAGGTTCGTCTGTCATGACCTGCTCCCACCCACCCCATGAATCCAGGCGGCAAGTTCATGGGAGGAAAGTCATGCCAAACAAACCATTTATTTGACTGGGTGACCGAGGAAAACAAATTAGGAAGGTAATGGATGGCGTAGCTGAACTTTAGAAGGCCTTGACATTGAGCCACACAGGAGGCTGATAAAGAAACTGAACAGCCTAGTGGTTGAATCAAAGTGATGCGATAGTTAGAAGCTGGTAAACAGATAGGTGACGGAGATGATGATTAACGACGCTTACTGATGGAAGAGTCACCAGATGGGTACGAAGGACTTGGTACTGGGAGCAGTCCCCTTCAGCGTCTTCATAGGAGACAATGCAGAAGAACAATAAGGAAGGTATCTTTACAGATGATTCAAATTCTGCAATAGAGTGGGCACTCAGAAAGGAAGGGTGGAGAATATCATGGGTCTTAGGAAAATTGAGGCATGGACAAAGCATGGCAGCTGGGTTCAATGCCACAAAGTGCAAAATCGTCACCTGAAGCATAGAATCCAGGAAATGTACACAATGGGGGAGAATGAACAGCCACTAAACAAGGAACCATAGTTGCATCCCCCCTACAGTTAGGCGTGATCTTATCCAGAAGATGATCCTATTCCATTTTTGTGTACTGCAATGTAGTCTACAGTGCTCCTCCCAAATCCTCCCTGACCAGACTGAAACCCTTTTCCACTTTTTCTGCCACTTTGCATTAGATGCTCCTTCTCACACACACCATTGTGGTCTCTACCACACACTGTATCTCCCCTCCTACAAAAAACAGATGCCTATCCCACTGTGCTAAGCTCACCTCTAAACACTGGTTGGGAGCACTCCCCAACTACCTCTCCTTTTGTCACCCCTTCCCCTCCCTCTCAATCCCTTAGATCCTCTGATTCACATACCCTAGTCATCCCTAGGCGCTCTACCCTTATCGACCAATGAGGCTTTTCACACCGTATCCACAAAATATAGAACTCCCACTTCCTCAAATCCATCACTCCTCCTCCTCCCTTAACTCTGAGCTACACAATTACCTCTCATCCAACTGCACCTGCCTCGACACTCCTTAAACTGCTCCCTTGCTAAAGACTAGTCTTCCCCCTCTACCTGAAACTACCCCTTCCAAACCACTCTTTTTCCTCTCCTCCCAGTGGTCACCTCTCCCCCGCCCCTTTTTGCAGCCCTCCAGCTCCTTGCAAGGTTCTCTGCATCCTGAAGGGGTCCCTATTGGGCTTGACTCTCCTTTCCCACCTCCGCTCCTATCTCCCTCCTCCCCCCTTATTCTCCTGTATTTAATCTTTCCCCACCCTATCCTTTGCAATCTCCCCGACCCCCTTACAGGGTTCTCAGCATCCTGAAGGGGTCCCTATTGGGCTTGACTCTCCTTTCCCACCTCCGCTCCTATCTCCCTCCTCCCCCCTTATTCTCCTGTATTTAATCTTTCCCCACCCTATCCTTTGCAATCTCCCCGACCCCCTTACAGGGTTCTCAGCATCCTGAAGGGGTCCCTATTGGGCTTGACTCTCCTTTCCCACCTCCGCTCCTATCTCCCTCCTCCCCCCCTTATTCTCCTGTATTTAATCTTTCCCCACCCTATCCTTTGCAATCTCCCCGAACCCCTTACAGGGTTCTCAGCATCCTGAAGTGGTCCCTAAGGTGCTCGGCTTTCACTCCCCCCTTTTGCCCCTTTGGGTCTGACCCTGGCACTTGATACCTACCTGCCAAACTCCTCTCCTCCCGGCATTTACACTATCCCCCCCCCTTTTCACTTCCTCCTTAGACTGCACTCCTGCAGGGTTCCCAGCATCCTGGAGGGTCCCTCTCGGGCTTTGGCCTCTCCATCTTCTTTCTCCTAATCAGTCCCATAGGCCCAGCTCTCTCCACCTACCTGGCTTCCCTTCAAGGGCTCTACACAGCTGAGTGTGATCCCAAGGCTCCCCGAGTTCGACATTTCTTCTCCTCCTCCCCCATCCCCTTTTTCCCTTAAATGGCTCTACTACCTTTCTTGCCCACCCACCCACCTCCCAGGCACTTTACAAATAGCCTATAACTTTGCACTTAATACACACTTTTTTGTCCCCATTATCACCTATTCCTACTACCTGTTCTTTTATTCTACCTATCCCTATACTACACCTCTTATTTTGTCCGTATTAAGTTCCTGTCAGAGATGCTCTCGTTCTCCCCTTACTTAACACAAATTTGCAAATTGTTATTGCCAAATGTTCTGTTTTAATGTATGTACCTTTGTGTAATATGCAATACAAATGTATTCCGTTCATACTCTTTGTCCCCCCTCCTCCCAGGTCGTACTAGGAGATGAGCAACTTGTTATTCAGTGTGCTTTCCTGGTGAAACATTTCAATAAACAAAAAAGGGACCTTGGGGTTATGATATCTGAAGAGTTTAAGGCGGCAGGGCAGTGTGACAATAAAGAAGTGGGTATGGCTTGTGGGATGCTAGGGTGCACAGGGAAGGGTTAAATTACATACCGACTGCATGCGGCCTATAGGCCTTGATGAGGGGGAAAGTAACATTTTCAGGAAGGAGCATACTGCATGCAGAGATGCACACACACGAAAAGTACATAAAGGGAAAAGGGAGACAGAAAGGTTCTTTGATATAAATGGCAGGAATTATGCATGAATTCAGACTCTTAAGAAATATAAGTTTGACTTGAACGCTTTTTACTAATGAATCCCAACATGGATGGGATATAAACCCCCCCCCCACCCCCCAAAGTGAATTCACTGAGGAATAATTGAGTACCCGCTGTGTTAAATCTAGCAGGGTCTCAAATATAAAGGTAAACAGGATGTCAATAAAATATAAGTTAAAAAAAAAAAAGATCTAGAAACTCACCTCTGTGCACTAAGGTCAAATCCCAAACAGGGTCTCAACTCGGAGAAAAAGTTTTGAACACAACACAGTTCAACAAACCAGAAAATGTTTTTTTTTTTTCTCAACTGTTTTATTCCTGGTACTCTGATTCCCTGCAGAGTCCACATTTACAGCACAGAGGATTTAACCCCACCCCTTTTCACAACAACACAAGAGTATGCAATACTGAAAACACCGTCCCCAGGTGGGTGCAATAAGGGCGCACATGGCCAACAAAAATTTCCAAAGAGCTCAGGGAAAATCTACAGATGACTACAGTGGGAAATGCCTGAGCACAACTCTTAAAAGAACAGATACTAGTTAAGGCACTATTTGTGAGGAATCTTTTTTTTGGGGGGGGGGGCAGTAAATATCTCTGCTACAACTGAATTACCCACGGAGGCATATGCCACTGGAAGATGTTAGCTGGGAGAGGTACTGTACATGGAACCTGGCGCTGCTGGCAGTGGTGGTGGTGGGGAATCCTACTGCCTTTGCAAGTTGTACACTGTTCTCCCTGATCTAGTATCCAACACCCAACCCTTCTACACGCATGTCGATCACTACCTGTGTATACAGTGCAGTGGGGTACTGGCTGATGTTGAGTTGGCAGTGGTAGGAGGCAGACAGAGAAATACAGGTTACTCACCTGTAACAGGAGTTCTGGGAGTGGTATATGTTGCTCATCCACGCCCACTGGCAGGTTCCCCGCCGCTCCAAATCCCGCCGGAAGGTCTTCCAGCTGGCTCTGCCCCATGACACCAGATCTAGCCCACTGGAAGCCAGGTTGCGCGTCGAAGCCAGGGAAGTCGGGTGGGTTGTGTGGATGAACAATATATACCACTCCTAGAACTCCTGTTACAGGTGAGTAACCTGTATTTCTAGGGACGTGGATATGTTATTCAATCCACACTTATTAACAGATTCCTAGCAGTTCTCCAGGAGGAGGGAGGCAAGGCGCACACCCCTTACTTAGGGAATAAGGACTGGAGAACCGAGGTCCCAAAACCAGCATCCCGGCGTGACTCAAGGTCGATGTGGTAGTGGGTAATGAAGGTGTGTGCCGACTTCCAGGTAGCAGCCCTGCAGATTTCCTGGATAGGGACTTCCCTGGAAGCAGTCACCGAAGCAGCGGTATGGCGGGTAGAATGAGCTCTTATCCCTTTGGGAGGCTCCATGCCCGCCAACCTATAGCAGAGATCTATGCAGGAGGTGACCCACCTGCCTATCGTCCGCTTGGCTGCAGGTCTGCCAGATGCGGCTTCAGCAGAGGTGACAAACAGCTGGTGAACCTCTCGCCGAACTTCAGCTGTCCACTCCTTATAATAAGAGAGTGTTCTTCTAGGGTCCAGAGTATGGAGCCTATATTCGGCCTCCGAGGTGTGATTGGGGTAGAACACTGGCAGAGTCAACACCTGGTTAAGGTGAAACTCCGACACCACTTTCGGAAGGAGTTTCAGGTGGGGGTGGAGGACAACCTTGTCCCTGTGGAAGACCAGATAAGGAGACTCGACAGAAAGCGCCTGGAGCTCTCCCATCCTTCTGGCTGATGTAATAGCCACCAAGAAGGCAGTCTTCCACAACAGGTGAGAGATGTCACATCTGTGCATCGGTTCAAATGGCTTGCCCATGAGCTTAGCCAATACCAGCAGTAGATCTCATGGAGGTGGAGGTTCTCGCACCGGAGGGGATATGTGATCAAGGCCTTTGAAAAAGCGCCTGACCATCTTCTCCTGCGCCACTGACTGCTTGCCAGCCCGCGCCCGGTAAGCAAAGATGGCTGCCAGGTGCACCTTAAGGGTCGTCGACCGAAGCCCTAGCTGAGAAAGGGACCACAGGTAGTCCAGAATGCTAGCCAATAAACAGGAGGAAGGGTCCAACCCCTTGCCCTGACACCAAATGGAGAATCTCTTCCATTTGAAGGCATAGCATTTTCTGGCCGACTCCTTACGGGATGCCCCAGCAATACTGAGGACCTCGTCGGAAAGACCCAAGGCCTGGAACTCTAGCCGCTCAGGAACCAGGCCATCAAGTGCAGGGATTGAAGGTCCAGATGGAGTACCTTCCCCTTGTTGACTGAGATCAGTCTGGGTGGGCTGGGAGCCGCCTCGGGAGCCTGGAACTGAGGCTGAGGAGATCTGGATACCAGAATCACCTGCGCCTGGTCCCTCTTCATCTTGAGAAGCACCTTGTAGATCAAGGGGAATTGAGGGAAGGCATAGAAGAGGCCCAGGGTCCATAGCATCGAGAAGGCATCCCCCTGCAGCGAGCCCTGCTGAGGGGGGAGGGCATGAAACAGCCTCACCTACGCATTCTCCCTGGAGGCGAACAGGTCCACCTGAGGGGTGCCCCAGTGGGAGAACAGATCTTGTACTATCGCCGGCAGGACAGACCACTCGTGAGAAGCAGCACCTATCTGGCTGAGGGTATCGGCCAGACTGCTGGAGGCTCCTGCCACATGGATGGCTAGGAGATCCGCCTCCAGGCTGATCACAAAAGACCAAGTGCAGAGAGCTTCCTTGCACAGAGGCAAGGAGTGCGTCCCGCCCTGTCGGTTCAGGTAGTACACTGTCATGGTGTTATCCGTCTGGACCTGGACCACTTGATCCCGAACAAATTGAGCGAAGGAGGTGAAGGCTAGTCAGACCGCGCAAAGCCCCAGCAGGTTGGTGTGGCATCGAGACTCCTGAGGGGACCACAGGCCGTGGGTTCTGAGCTCCCCAAGATGGGCACGCCAACCCATCAGAGAGGTATCGGTCATCAAAGTGACCGTTGGCTCGGGGCAGAGAAACGGGATACCCTCCTGCAGATGAGCTGGAACGAGCCACCACTGCAGGCCGTTCCACATCTCCTGGGTCACTGTCACTGGCTGGTCCAGAAGACCGGAGCGCTGTGACCATTGGAGGGCCAGCCCCCACTGCAGGGGACGCACACGACAGCGGGCCCAACGGACCACGCTGGTGCAGGCTGCCATGAGGCCCAGGAGGCGCAGGAACTCTCGGGCAGGGCGCAACTGCCCAACCAGAAATGACTGGGCCAAGGAGGAAAGGATCTCAGCCCTGTCCGCCGGGAGCCGTGCTCTGGCTCGAAGAGAGTTGAGCTCTGCCCCAATGAACTAAATCACCTGCGATGGCAAGAGTTCCGACTTGGCCTCGTTGCAAGGAGGCCAATCTGAGAGCAGACCTGGAGGGCCGGATCCCTGGACCGCTCCACCTCTAACCTGGAGGGGGCTGCAATCAGCCAGTTGTCCAGGTAAGGGTACACCCGGACCCCTCGGCACTGCAGGAATGCTGTCACCACTGCCATGCATTTGGTGAAGACCCTGGGAGCTGGAGAGAGGACGAAGGGCATGGCACGGAACTCGTAAAGGGATCCCTCTGCTCTGAAGTGGAGGAATCGCTGGTGAGACGGATGGATTGGGACATGAAAGAACACGTCCTGAAGGTCCGGAGAACAGAACAACATGCCTCGTTCCAAGGATGGAATGATCTGAGCCAGAGTGACCATCCTGAAGGTGCAAGACCTTAGGAACTTGTTCAGGTCATGTAGGTCAAGAATGGGGCACCAGCCCCCCATCCGTTTTGGGACCAGGAAGTATCTGGACACAAACCTTGGGTCTGGAGGGGGGTCCGCCACCTCCCTGATCACCTCCTTCTGGAGGAGCAAGGCAATGTCGCCTCGATGAGCCGACAGAGAGGTTGCGGAGCCTGTAGCCCCCTGTTGGGTGACGGCTGGATAGGAGGGGAACTGTTCGAATTCCAGAGGCAAACCCCTGCCTACCACTTCCAACACTCAGCGGTCCGTAGTGACAGCGGACCAGACGGAAAGGAAGTGGCGGAGCCGTCCCCACACAGGGGGAACCCAGGGAGGAGTGACGAGGTTAGGGGTGACACCCCTCAACCTGTCACTGGGCAGACTTGGAGGAAGGGCCGGCCGAGGAGCCGCCTGGGCCTTTTCCTCCAGGCTTCCTGCTGAAGGAAGCAGCAGGCTTGGCTTTGGGGTACCAAGCACAAGCCTGCTGGCCCTGATGCTGGTGTTGCTGGGCCGGACGTGCCACAGGGGCTGAAGGACCAAAGGGCTTACGCTGCTGCTGGCGGCCTTTGTCCTTCTGGGCAGACGTAACCAAGTCCAAGGTGGCGTTGAACTTCTCGATCCGTTGGAGATGACCCTCCACCCTGACCCAAACAAGTCGGTACCCAAGAAGGGGACATCTGCCAGCTTGTGCTGGGTATCAGCCGTAAAGGTGGAGATCCGCAGCTAAGCTCTGCTGCGCATGGCCACTGCGACCGCTACTGACCGGGCACACGAATCAGCAATGTCCAAAGAAGTTTGGAGCTGCTGTTCAGCAACCGCCCTTCCCTGATCCTGCACCTGCTTGACTGTCGTCTGAAGGTCAGCCAGGAGATGAGGAATCACCTCATCCAGAGAGCCCAAAAGGGCGTGTGAAAAGTGTGCCATCAGCATGGCTGAGCTAGCCTGACGAAGGCCTAGGTATACCTTCCGCCCTGAGTAGTCCAATTTCTTGGACTCTTTATCGGGTGGTTTGTCCACATCCTGAGCGTTCCATGAGCGCCGGAAAATGCTATCGGTCACTAACTCCTCCGCAGAGGGGTGCTCCAAGAAACCGAAGAGTGAACCGGTAGGGACTGCATACTTTCAAGCCATCCTGGCCGAAGGTGAGGGACAAGATGCTGGCTGCTGCCACAGCTCCAGGGCCGGACCAACAATGGCTTCGGTCACTGGAAAGGTCTCCGTAGGGGAATCCCCTCGGTCCAGTATCTCCGTCAGGGGACACTTGGCCCATTTTGAAACGGGTTCGAGCTTCACCCCAGTGGACTCTGAGACAAGTTGAAGCATTCCTAAAAACGAGGATGGGCTCTCGTCCACCGACCGACCCCCTGTAAACTCCAGGTCAAGCGGCCTGGAGAACAAGGAGGAGTCTTCGTCAGACTCCGATGAGTCTGCGAACAGCTGCCGAGTGCCTGAGCCACCCTCCACGTGCCAAGGTTGAGCGTGAGTGAGAGTGACTGACAACCTATGGGGCAAGTCCTGATCCGACCAAGAATCCTTGGTCGGGGCCCCCGTCTTTGGTTGTGGAGACGGAGGTTCCACCACGATGGGTGGAGCAGCCAGTTTCGGCCGAAAACTGGTGCCGGTTTTGGCTCCTCGACTACGAGGGGTTGTTTCGGCTGCTCAGGTGACAGCCACTTAATGGCCGGAGAAGGCGACGGAGTTGGCTTATTCCTGACAATAAAAGCTGCTGCCACATTAAATCCTCGTAGCGCTGACGCAACTTGCGCCGGAACCTATCCTCCGAAGAGGACGACAAGGATGAGCGGCGCCGCCGCTTTCCATGGTGCCGAAACCGAGACCACAGATGTCGGCGCGGACCGCTGGACTTGGAAGAGGTCCGAGACCAAGACCTTTGGGGATTCCAAGAGTGGGTCAGAGAGGGGACAGGGGAAACCCTCTCCTCCCTCAGTTCAGGGACCTTAACCAGGGACTCTGACGCAGGAGGCACAGGCAAGTCCTCGGTTTCCATCGGGGGAACCGGTGAAGTAGGGCTGTCGGCATCACCAGTCGATAAACCATCCGACGGGTCGAGAAAAATGTTGACTGCGTCGACGGGCGTCTCCGCTCGCTGACCTGATGGGGACACCGTAAAGCCAGCGGCCTTAGCCGCAACCGCGACCGAAGTCGACCATCCGGTGAAGGGGATCTCTCCTGCTCCCACGAACGTCGATGGTGGGACTTACCTTTGGAGTCCTTCTTCTTGGACTGACTGGAATGTCCCGATGGTCCTTCTCCCGTAGTGAAGAGGGACTGGCAAAGCTCCTTAAAAGAAGCTGTATATGAAGAGCCCAAGGAGAGTGGGATAAATGCCACGACGGGGAGGAAGAAGATGCGGCCTGGGCCGCCTCCTCCTCAAGGACGATCATCTGCTCCAACTGTTCCGCGGAGCCCGCCGCCACGGACACCGCCCAACAGGCTTCCTTCGACTTGACCAGCGGATACCGTTTTTCAGGGTGCCCCAAAAGAAATCGAGCAGTGCGGTCCTCCAAGACCGAAGCCGAAAAGGATGTGCACAAATCGCAAGCCTGCGAATTGTGGCAGAGTCTTAGGCAGTAAACGCACGTGGAGTGTGAGTCGGTCCGGGACATCTTCTGCCTACAGGGGCACTGAAGAAATCCGGGAGTCGATTTGTCCATCGCAGCCACGAGGGAAAAAGAAGACTGAAGTCTTGTAAATTTGAGAATTAGTTTTGGATTAACCGAAGAGTATGGATCCAGGCCTAAAACGCAGAGCACTAAGGAGGGAGCCTGAGCTTCCAAGCGGTAAGGACGATCTGGCGTCATGGGGCGGAGCCGAGAGTTTTACCACCCGGGTTGGTGGGAGGAGCCAGCTTGAAGACCTTCCGGCAAGATTTAAAGCGGCAAGGAACCTGACAATAAGTGTGGATTGAACAACATATCCACATCCCTTGAAACAGTATTCTACATGTAAAATTAAACTAGATTTTATGCATGTTTTACTATGGCTTGAGGATCAGAAAAAAAAAAACCTCCATCTTCATCAACTTCCTTGTGCTGTAACTTTACAATTAAACGTCAGCACTAGTAAGTGCTAGAATCCCTGACCTCTACTTGCTGTCATTCAAAGAGGAATAAACTATATATAAAGACAATTATAAAATGGAGAAGCAATTTCAGCTAGTTTGGCCATTAGCCGTGCATTAGAAGTGTCTAACACATAGCTAAAACTAGAAACCCCATGTAGAATACTCAGTCCCATTTTATAAGCGCAATTAGCCACTCCGCGGTGTACGTTAGACTGCATGGTTAGTGGTCTGGACGCACTCAGCCTGCGGCCTCCTGCCTCACTATGGCACCCCCCCCAAAGCAGTGCGTAATAACTGTCTAATACACACCCCATTGTATCTTAATGCTTACATGAAGTGCACAAGTGGTACACCCTAGCCAGAAGGGTCGATACTCTGCCAACACAGGAAGCATCAATGCTGCTACAGGAGGCATTCAATGGGGAGTGCTGACACCAGGCTGAAGCCGGTTCCCTTGCTGACTGTTCTCCGGAGCACTGCTATGAGATCAGTGCATAGTGTGAGAACACTCTCCTTCTCGATTCTTGCACTTAAATGTGTTTAGTGTAGATTTACCATTCACACACTTCCCACCAGTGATTACCAATCCAGGGAACTGAGAGTAAAGCAAAATGTTAACATGTTTAACTTACAAGACAGGGGACATGGGAGTCAAACCGAGATCTTCTGGTTTGCAGCCCAGCGCCCTACCCCCAAGGTTATGGTGTCTGTTGATTTGCTTGGTTGTGGGGACGTGTTCAGTAACAAACACTGAACCCAAAGTCAGTTCTGCTTGTGAAGTGACCCTGGGTCACTGGTCTGGGGAACGACCCTGCAGCAGCCCCTACCCCCCCCCCAAACACACTTCTGAGCATGTTACTGCCAAATTACTCCAACTCCACTGGGAAGGCTTCTCAGTTTGAACCTCGGGCTCCAGCTGGGCAGTGCAGTGCTCTGTTGCAACATGACTGGGCTGGTCATGAGACAAATTATTGTACAGTGTAGTAGACTGTGTCCCTCCACACCACACATGAACAATGTCCCCACCCCAATACCTCCATCCAACCACTCCTGCGCATAGCTCATGAACAGAAAGATGATTACAGAAAACAAATGTCTCCATTGTGATTGGCACTGTTCCAAGGCAATCCCCAGTGTGTCCAGTTCCGCAGATTCTCTACTGACAAACTGATCAGTCAACATGGTCTCAGAAAGGAGGCGTTCACACACCAGGTAGGCCTCCCTCTAAACAACCAACATCCCAGTATGGCTACACAGCTGCCGCTGTATGGAGCTACTGCAGTTCTCCCATGACTCTGTCATTATATGTTTCTATATCATAACCACAGAGTCTGCCCCCAATTCAAACTCATGTAGTGTGTTTTGGACTGAAAAGGCCCTGTAAAAGTGTAGTTTAGTGTTCCACCAGATTAAATGTTAATTGCATTCCACCCCTCAGAAATTCTCATGGCATGATGTCCCTGTTGTTCAGATAAAAGAAGTCAACAGCCTACTGAAGCTTCAATGCAGAAAAGCAAAGCCAGCAGGAGGTTGGCTTGTGAGGATGTCTGATTAGCTGCAACTTTTAAGAAATATCTACTAGCTGATGCCTTGAAGGGACTCCATACCTCATAAAAGTGAGCACCCTTTTGTGTGTGTGTATATGTCTTATACAGTATTATACAGTGCCTCTGTACGGGAAAGGAAATGGGGGACGGAGAGCTAGCAATGTGCAGTGTGTAGACCACAGGAAACGTACAAGTGAGGAGGTACGGTACCCAAGATGGAATGGAGGCCTTGGCTTCAGCACCTAACAGGTCCCTCAAGAGTTAAGGGGAGAGGTGACTGCTCCTCTGGGTCTTCTGGACTAGCCATAACATTGTGCCAGTAGTCCACTACTTCAAATGACAAACTAAACAGGAACTATAGGGTCTGCTCTACCAAATAAAGTTTCTCACCTGTCAGTTCCAACGGTGAAGCCATGCCAGTTTCAGTAGACAGGTGCCATATATAATGTGGCTTAATGCCACATAAAATAGCACAAATTCCTCTTTTGGTTAATACGAAGGGCCTCCCAACAAAACAATTCTGTTGTTACAGACTGCAGGAGGATTATCTGACCCCCATAAAAAAAACAACATACATGTCAACAGGAAAAAAGTACAAAGCAGTTTCTTTAATACATGAAATATGCTTGAAAGAGGGTCCAGTTCCGATGGATATAGTGTTGCCAAATATCCTGTTTCTTGCCTGCAGAATCCGACTGGCATTACCTAGTCCTCGGGAAGACACCAAGATGTTAGTGTTCTCGCTCCATATTCACAAATGGTCACTTGGGGAAAAAGAAAGAGAGAAAGAAAGTACTACCCACACTAAAATACAGCTCCGCTTCGATAAGCAATAAAACACCACAAGTATGACAAGGAACACTCTAGGGCTACCCTTCCGCCAAACTAAACAGGGTCAGCGTTCCTTAGCAGGAAGGGCTGCTGGCTGGTTGAATGAACTGCCATGCTCACGGTTTCATTTTCCCAACACTGCCCAGTTTAGAAGATCACGTCAGTCATTGCTCTCTATACAGTGCTGTTGCAACAGTAAATAATATTTCCTGAAAATTGCTTAATTAACTTTTCTTCCTGTAAACTGTGTCTCTGTGTTGTAATTTGTTTTACTGTACTGCACTGAACCTTAACGTGGAACCTTTGTAAGCAAGCACTGATGCTCAAGGGTACTTTCTGAATAATCTAATAAATGAATAAATTAAATACTGAGCTCTTACTACATCAAGAAAATCATTAGCTCAAGCCAGCCTGGTGGCACACAGGGCTGAGGGGTCTTGGCACCTTACCTCTCTCTCATGCTGGCAACCCAATTTCAGGGACAAGCTTGGGTTGCCAAAGAAGTTTGTGAGGCATGTGTGGGTGTGGCTTGGGAGAAGATCGAGTGGTTGCCTTGCAGCCCTCCTCTCCCAGATTGAGGAGGTGGATACCCCTGGCTCCTTGTTCCACCGGGTGGAGGTCCAGTGGTACATGCTTAGGGACTGGCTGAATGCCAGATGAATGGAGCGGGACTGGTGGTTCCAAAGCACATGTATGCCTCCATGGGCATGCGTTTCAGTGTTTGCCATGGCTCCGGAGTGCAAATTAGGAGGAAAATGGATGGGGGAACTGGGCTACTGCAGCCCTGCCCAAGGCGCCGTGGTCCACCCTGCCACTCTGGTGAGAGAGGTACAAGGCAGAATAGCGGAGGACGGAGAGTGGTCAGTCAGTGGTGCACAGGGTCAGGGCTAAATAAGCCCCCCGGTTTTGCCCAGGAGCAAGAATATCTCTATGAGAAAAAAAAAAAAATCATTTATTTGCCAAAACCCTGTGTTGTTTTAATCTACCCGGCAAACTCAAGTAGAGAGCCCCACTAACCGTACCATCTTTTTTTTTCTTTCTTTGAGAATTTAAAGGATTTGTTCTGTTCTTTTCTACAGCTAAAACATTGAAATGCATGGTCCACAGAATATAACACACATTTAATTTCATGTATTTCATGTATTTCAGTCTTCAATCCACTGAGCTACAGTAATTTGGATGGCTTTCCTATGTTGAGGAATTCAGAGACATTGCAGAAATATGTACCAGACTACTTAGAGGAACACTACACCCTCACATACTGTAAATGTTATCAGTTTTCTTGTCCTTAATCAGCACAATTTCCATAGCAGTTAAGGGATATAAACCTTCAATGGTAACCGGTATTTTAAGGTGCATTTACACATACCAAAATTAATCGCTGTAGCCTGCACCACCCACCTGCCACTCCTCTCCATCGGTGCCAACTGCCGTTTGCACACATGGCATGGCACACCGCTGCAGGGGCAGTGTACCTGCTCCCTGTGCTGCCACTGTATTTCTGCCAGGTTTCGGCGCAGGGCTGCAATTAATGGTAAAACAGCTTCAACGATGTTAGGTGGATGCTTATGTGCCAAATGTAAATGTTGCAGTAAGCAAAAATGAACCGTCGGAGAAATACAGAAACATAAAGGTTTTCTAGAAAGGAAAGCATAAGCAGTGACAAAAAGCCAAGACTGTTTTATGTTTGGCAGACAGTGGGACATGTGAAAGCACAAGGTGCTGGCTCGTCGATCTCAAATGTGACAGGTTCCTGAGGGCACCCTTAAAGGGCAGGTCTCCACTACAGCGCATGCTTTCATAAGCATAAAGCTTTAACCTGTTAATTTTTGACTGGACAGGTCACAGCAGCTATGGGAAGCTGCAGGTGTTGCGATGTGTCACGGGGCTGTTACAATGCCTGCATCTGTACAGTAACCCAAGAAAACACCACTCGCGCTGCACCTCATCAGAGCACACTGGTGCCGCATGCACGTTCTCTGTGGTGTTTACACTGCCTGACCAGCACCGATGCAACTCATCCAACACCTCCTGCAACAGTGCAGATCAGGTCATATAAACGGGCCCTTAGTTTCATTCTATAGTTAGCAGTAGTCCTCTGTAACTATACTAGGTGACTCCATTTTTCTTACTGATGAAATCTCAGTTGTTCCTGGGAACTGCGTTAGTGGTGAGAAGAAGATGAGTCCGTACCCACTAGTCTCTACAGTATGCCTGTCTGCTGATTTAAAATAACAAAACAAATAGTAGGGAAGGTGTGAAATACCTCGCATTTATCATCAATCTGGGGGCTGGCAGTGCAGTCTAGAGGTTAGAGTAACGAACTGTGAATAAGCCTGGTACATCCAGCAGACCTGGGTTTACTTCCCACAACCTCCACCTGCATACTGTGCGACCCAGAACAAGTCACTTAACCTCTCCAGTACTCCTGGGTCGCCCCTGAAAATGGGCATTTTGCCTAGTGGGCGCCAGTTACCAAAGATTTGCCTAGTGGACATTACACAGTTACCAAAGAATTAAACTTCTCAGGAGTGGTAAAACAGGATATTTTTCTTGTAAATCTGTTTCACTTTGTGTATTTCTTCAGTTTTTCAAGGGGAACAACGAGCACTAAGAGACCCACACACAAGTGTGGGGCTGGTTCCAATTTGCACTTTGTGTCCAGAAACATTTTTTTATGATTTCATGCACAACAAACATCTTTTTACAATAACTAGGTTTCAGAGGTGTGTCACTGTTGTGTCCAATGTAGCTCAGGCTGCAGTGGGCTTGACAGGGACAGACCAATGATCAGCAAGGCTGATCATGACACTACTCTCTGCCTGCTGGGCGGAAACCGCATGCAGCTGAAATGAGTCAGCCGTTAAATTCCAGAGCGGCTCTATCCTTTCATCTGCATGATGCTGCCCATCAAGCAGCTAAGCAGCATCATGATGATCAGCTCCGAGCCGAGGAGGTGCACACAAACAACTCCCTTACACTGCCAAGTATCTCGCCAACCTCCCAGTCCTTCCCCACGCCTTGTCTGTGAACTAAAACACCCTACCACTGCCAAGTATCCTGCCCACCTCCCGATCCTTCCCCATGCCCCATTTGTGAAAAGAAAAAAAAATACCTTCCCACTGCCAACCTGAAACTTTTCTCTACGCCCCATCCACGAAATAAAACACCCTACAACTGCCAAGTATCCTGCCCATCTCCCGATCCTTCCCCATGTCCCATCTGTGAAATAAAATTCCCTCCCACTGCTCAGTATCCCACCCACTTCTCGATCCTTCCCTGTGCCCTGTACGTGAAAAGAAAATACCCTCCCACTGCCAAGTATCCCACCCACCTCCGGCCCTTCCCCATGCCCCTGTCCGTAGAATAAAATACCCTCCCACTGCCAAGTATCCCGCCCTCCTCACATTCCTTCCCCCGTGCTCCATCAGTAAGAACAGGTTACTCACCTGTAACAGTGGGTCTAGGAGTGATATGTGTTGTTCATCCACACTCATCGACATTGTCCCTTTCCTCTTCAAATCTACCAGAAGTCTTCAAGCTGGCTCTTCCCACCCACCCAGGCGGTATATGTCTCGGCTCCGCACCATGACGCCAGATCTTAGCCCACTGGAAGCCAGGTTATGTGCATCCGCAGCCGAGGAGGTTGGGTGGGTCCGTGTGGATGAACAACATATACCACTCCTAGAACTACTGTTACAGGCGAATAACCTGTTCTTCTAGGAGTGTGGATATGTTGTTCATCCACACTCATTGGCAAACTCCTAGCAGTTCTCCAGGAGGAAGGCAAGGCGTACAACCCCTACTTAAGGAACGGAGATTGGAGAACCGAGGCCCTAAAACCAGTATCCCGGAGTGACTCAAGGTCGATATGGTAGTGGGTAATGAAGGTGTTTGCTGACTTCCAGGTAGCAGCCCAGCAGATTTCCTAGATAGGGATATCCCTGGAAGCAGCCACCGATGTAGCAGTATGGCGGGTAGAATGAGCTCTTATCCCTCTGGGAGGCTCCTTGCCCGGCAACTCATAGCACAGACCTATGCATGATGTAATCCATCTTGCGATGGTCTGTTTGGCTGCAGGTCTGCCAGAAGCGGCTTCAGCGTAGGTGACAAACAGCTGGCAAACCTCTCCGCAAATTTCTGCCATCCTCTCCTTATAATAGGAGACAGCACGTCTCGGGTCCAAAGTATGGAGCCTGTACTCAGCATCCGAGGTGTAATTAGGGCAGTATACCGGCAGAGTCAACATCTGGTTAATGTGAAACTCTGACACCACCTTCGGAAGGAATTTCGGGTGGTGGCGCAGGACAACTTTGTCCCTGTGAAAGACCAGATAAGGGGGTCCACCGAGAGCGCCTGGAGCTCCCCTGTCCTTCTGGCTGACGTGATAGCCACCAGGAAGGCCATCTTCCATGACAAGTGTGACAGCTCACACTTGTGCATGGGTTTGAATGGCTTGCCCAAGAGGTCTGCCAGAACCAGCAGTAGATCCCACGGAGGTGGAGGTTCGCGTACTGGAGGGGATATGTGATCCAGGCCTCAGAAAAAGCCGCCTGACCACTGTCTCCTGTGCCATCGTCGGCTGACCGGCCCACGTCCGGTAAGCAGAAATGGCTGCCAGGTGCACCCTAAGGGTCGATGACCGTAGACCCCCTTTGGAGAGAGACCAAAGCTAGTCGAGAATGTTAGCCACAGAACAGGATAAGGCGTTCAGACTTTTACCCTGACACCAAATGGAAAATCTTTTCCATTTGAAGGCATAACATTTCCTGGTCGATTCCTTTCTAGATGCTTCCACTACGGTGTAGACATCTTTGGAATGACCCAAAGCCACGAACTCTAGCTGCTCAGGTACCAGGCTGTGAGGTGCAGGAATTTGAAGGTCTGGATGGAAGACCTTCCCCTGGTTGAGAGATATCAGGTCCAGGCATGTACAAACCCACTCCGGGGGCCTGCAGCTGAGGCTGAGGAAATCTGGATACCAGAACCGGCGCGGCCAGTCTGGGGCTACCAGAATCAACGACTTGTCCCTCCTCACCTTGAGTAACACCTTGTGGATCAAGGGAAATGGAGGGAAGGCACAGAGGAGGCCTGGGGTCCACGGCATCAAGAAGGCATCCCTCCTACAGCGAGCCCTGCTGAGGGGGGTGGGTATGATACAGCCTCAGCTTGGTATTTTTCCTGGAGGCAAACAGGTCCACCATCGGTCTGCCCCAACGGGAGAACAGGCTGTAAGCTACCTCTGGATGGAGAGACCACTTGTGGGATGTCTGGCCTATGCGGCTGAGAGCATCCGCCAGCTGGTTCGAGGCTCCTGCCACATGGATGGCTAGGAGATTCCCCTCCAACCGGCTCACGAGGGTCCAGATGTGGATCACCTCTTTGCACAGCAGACAGAAGTGTGTGCCGCCCTGTTTGTTGAGGTAGTACATGGTCGTGGTGTTGTCCGTCTGGACTTGAACCACTTGACCCCGGAGCTGAGGAGCAAAAGCTGACAGTGCCAGTCTGACTGCTTTGAGCTACAACAGGTTGATGTGGCATCGGGACTCCTCGGGGGTCTAGAACCCATGGGCCCAGTTGTCCCCATGTGGGCTCCCCAGCTAATGAGAGCGACATCGGTCGTGAGGACAAACGTCGGCTCGGGGCGGACAAACAGGATTCCTTCCTGCAACTGGTCTGGGACAGTCCACCATTGGATAGCATCCCACATCTTCTGAGTTACAGTGATCAGCTGGCCGAAGTGACTGTGGCGCTGAGTTCACTGGGCAGCCAGCTCCCATTGGAGGGGGCGCATGTGCAACCGGGCCCAACGGACCACTGCCATGATGACAGCCGAGCTGGCCTGACGAAGGCCCAAGGAAGAGGCTGCATAGACCTTCCAAGTTGAATGGTCCATATTTTTGGACTCTTTGTCTGGAGGTCGGTCAATGTCGGCCGAACTGCCAATAGGCCTGAACACAGAGGCAGTCACCAGGCTCTCAGCCGAAAGGTGCTCTGTGAACCCCGCGAAGGACCCCATGGGCACTGCGTACTTGAGGGCCATGCGGGCAGATGGTGCTGGCCATGAGGCAGGGCACTGCCAAAGTTCGAGGACCAGGTCAACGATGGCTTCGGCCACAGGAAAGGCCTCTGTCACGGTATCCCCTCTCTTCAGGATAGCCGTGAGAGGGTATTCCGCCTTTCTTGGGATAGGTTCCAGGGGCATTCCAGTGGAGTCGGAAATGAGACTGAGTATCCCCTGGAAGAAGGGATGACCTTCCTCCATCCCTGTGCCAACTGATGACTCATTTCCAGGATGATAATGGAGTCCGGTGGCATCCGAGTCTGAGGAGTCGGGATATAGCAGCCTGCCACCTAAATCACCCTCGATCCGCCGAGGGCAGTTCGGGGTGACTGTGATTGACAGACATTGGGGAGTCCGGTGTCCTGTAGGTACTCTTTCGAGGGAGCCCCTCCCACAGGTTGTTTAGGCAGCGGTTCCACCCGAATAGGTGGAGAGAACCGAATAGGCCGAATCAGGGGACAGGTTGGTCCCACGGGGGGAGGAACCAAAGGCTTCGGTTCCGGACGGGTTGGCTTTGGCCTGGGAGGCGAAAGCCAATTGATGGCCTGGGTGGGCGGCGGAGCCAGCTTCTGCCCAGTCAAAATCAGCTGTTGCCACATAAGGTCCTCATAGCACTGGAGTTTCCGACGGAGCCTCTCCTCATCCAAGGAGGATGAAGACGACCTGTGGCATCGCCTCTTCTTGGAGTGCTTGTGGCTCTTCCTCGGTTGTTCGACCAAGGGGTTTCTGGACCTCGACCGAGATCAGGCAGGATGACTCAGTCGATCGAGAGACACTGGTGGGATCAGTGAGACCCGAGGATCTGGAATCAGATCCTTGATGGGGACGCCAGTGGGCTGGGTCTCCTCATCAGGAAACACTAGGACCGGAGTCCGTTCTAAAGAATCGTCGGCCACAGCTGGCGACAAAGGGTCGATCGGGTCGAGAATTATCTCTACCTCATCAGCCACTTCCTCGGTCGTCTGGCCAGACGGAAGGTCCGTAAAGCCTGCCGCCGAGGAGGCGATCTCGACCAAGGTCGAGACCGCATGCTCCTGGGACTGAGACCTCTCTCGGTCCCAAGATCGCCTTCGAGATGAAGATGAAGGTTCTTTTTCTGTCTTTCGAGGGTGGGAGGAGTGCGAGCCCATGGACGCCTCACCCCGGGTTGGGAGAGACTGGCACAACTCCTTGAACGAACCTATAAAGGTGGAGCCTAGGTTCAGAGGGACGAGGCCAAAGCACGAGCGGCTTCTTCCTCGAACGCCTGCATGCATTCCAGCTGCTGGGCGGAGTCTGGTGAACCGCTGAAACTGCCCACCTAGCCTCCTTGGACTTCACCGAGGGTTCTTTCATCCGTCTCCTCTAGTTTCAGACGTGCCCTGTGGTTGTCCAGGACACTGGGATGGAAGGCCAAGCAGTAACTGCAGGACGAGGTGTCATGGCCGACACCCAAGCAGTAGACACTCGAGAGATGGGGATCGGTGCACATTATTTTTTGGCCGCAAGGATACCGGCGAAATCCCGAGGAAGATTTCTCCTCCGTGATCGATGCTGCAAAAGCGCAATCGCTAAGTCGAACGAGTTTTAATTTTGGTAAAACCGAAGATTTGAAAGTCAGGGCCTATGAAATGCGAGAGCACGAGGAAGGCAACCTGTATCTTCCAGCGGAAAGGAAGATCTGGCGTCATGGGGCGGAGCAGAGACATATACCACCCATGTGGGTGGGAGGAGCCAGCTTGAAGACTTCCGGCAGATTTAAAGAGGAAAGGGACAGTGCCAATGAGTGTGGATGAACAACATATCCATGCTCCTAGAAGAAAAAATTACTCACCTTAGTAATTGTGTTTCTTCTAATGGAGTCTTGCTGTATTCTGACATTATGCAGTTAGCCCCAGCACTTGAACTACTCCGGAGAGGAAAGAGTTAACGCTATGCCAAAGCATAGAACGTTGAGCTCGAGCTTGGTTCAAACCTCTGTCTGCTGCACTTTGAAGTGTACCCATCAGATTCTTACAAGCTAACACTAACTACCCCCACTATGTGGAAATTGTAAAAATTACTAGCCAAAAGGTAACCAAATATTTTGGATGCCCAAAAGGCTCAAGTCGAGAAATCCAAAACAAAAAACTAGGTAGTGAACAAATATAATTATCAAAAACATATAACATAACCCACTCACCCTCTCTAAAAAGGGAAGAGTGCCAAGTACACCCCTGAGGTGCAACACTGCGCCTGCCAGCCCACTTCCCAAAACCCTAGTTTCCTGAGAGGAGGCAGGAGGAGTCAGGAGTGTAAGACTCCATTAGAAGAAACACAATTACTAAGGTGTGTAATTTTTCTTCAAACAACATGAAGTCTTGCTGTATTCTGACATTATGCAGACTACCAAGCAGTTCCTCCCTGGAGGAGGGTACTGAACCTATTTTGGGAATAGGCTCTGCAGTACTGCTGTACCAAACCTAGCATCACTCCTAGCCTGGATATCCAGAGAGTAATGCTTGGTGAATGCATGGACTGTCTTCCAGATGGCTGCTTTGCACATCTCTAATAAGGGTATATATCTGGCAGCAGCCAGAGAAGCAGCTGTACCTCTAGTCAAATGAGCCCTCAGGCCTGAGGGGGGTACTTTGCCTAGCTTTTCATAGAAGAATTGTATACAAGAGACAATCCACCTGGCAATAATTCTCTTAGTCGCAAATTTACCCTTCTCCACTTCACCATAAGTGAGGAACAACTGGAGGGAGTCAAACCTAAGTGACATCTGATTAGCCATGCAGCTCATGGGCTCTCTAATCAGCACATAATGTTGATTTTATACATGTTTGTAACTAATATAGGTTATTTATTTATTAAGTTAAACATCAGTTTAGAAACATTTGAGCCAGAGGATCATTTACAAAGGTACCTCGTCACAAAGAGGACATCAGAACAGCAGTACAAGGGACACAGTACTTACAAACAAAAAAGTTACAGTTCAATTACAATTTTGTTACAATAGAATACAATCTCCAACGAAGCAAAAGATAACAAAAGGTGCAAAACTTATGGTCGGGGGAGAGCTGGTGGGAGTAGAAGGGAGGGAGATAGGGGAGGAGGAATTAGTAGGGAAAGGAAGGGGGGGGGGGAGCAGCTCAGTGAGCATTGTCAAACAGAGTATATATATATATATTTTTTTTTTGTTACACTAGGCTAGCGGCAGTTGCATTTGAGAGAGCTAAGCAGGAAGTTTCTGAGCCTGGGCTTAAAGCAAGTTAAGGTTAGTGAGTTTGAGACACTGGCAGGGAGGGAGGGAGTTATACCAGCGGGGCGCACGGTAGGGGAATGCCCTCTGACCTTGAGAGGTCCTGGCTCTCGGAATAACTAGGGTAGCTCTTGATGAGCTGCGCGTGATCAGGGTCGGTGCAGTACGGCGAATGGAGTTGGATAGGCCTATGGGGGATAGGCCACGCAGGGCTTTAAAGGTGAGCTGGCATGTCTGATACATGAGTCGCTCTTCCAGATTGAGTAGGGTAGCCAGGGTGTACAGCTCACATGTGTGAGTGAGTCTGGGAGCACCAGTGATAAGTCTGCAGGCCTTATTAACTGTGAGGCGAACCTTGTTGAGGGCAGTCTGATCTGCTGAGCCATAGACCGGAAGGCCATAGTCAATGAGAGACATGACAGAGGAGGTGACAGCCAGGCGGAGGGCATCAGGAGGGAGGCATTTCTTGTGCCGGTAAAGAATGCCTAGCCGTGAGTTGGCGACAGAATTTAGGGCAGATATATGTCCATGGAATGAAAGTGCAGGGTCAAAGGTTATACCAAGATATTTATAGGACTGCACCTGGTCAATGACGAGATTGGTGTGGAGTGGACAGCTAAGGGAAACTTGCTGTACTTATTTTGGGGTGGGAGAAGAGCATCGTTTTGTTTTCTTAAGGTTGATAACAAGTCGGTGCTCAGTGAACCAGAGTAGCTGCAGAGTCAAAGACTAGTTGGAGGAGTTCTGTAGCAGCATGGGGTCATTGTGGGAGCAACGAGAACAGCATCATCAGCATAGAGAAGCATCTTACCCATACAACTGCTGGGTAGGGAGTTAAGAAAGAGTGAGAATAGTAGGGGTCAAGAATTGATTCTCAGCACCCCAGAGCGAATGGGGCATGTTTCAGAGAGTACTGTTGACTTTCACACATTGGGAGCGGGCGGAGAGATAGCTGGTGCACCAGGAAACAGGTCCTGAGGCAAAGCCTATTAGGTCGAGGGTGGAGAGCAAAAGAGGATGCGAAACGGTATCGAATGCTTTAGACAGGTCAATGAATATAGCACCAGCCAGGGCACCAGAGTCCAAGGAGGCAAGGAGGAAGTTGGAAAATTCCAGGAGTGCTGTATTGGTACAGGGCAGAGAACATTGTACTTACAGAGGTAGTCAGAGACTTGGGATGCCACAATTTTCTCTAACGCCTTAGAGAGGGGGGAGAGGATTGGGATGGGTCGGTAGTTACCCGGAAGAGTCCTGTCACCACCTTTATGGACAGGGGTAACTGTGGCAATCTTCCAGGCAGAGGGGAATTGTCCGAGACAGAGTGATTTGTTGAAAATGCACGTAATAGGTGAGAGGACCTGATCCAGGACCTGACGAAAAGGCAGGGGATCAGTGAGTCGTCACCGATGGTGTTACCTTTAGGGCTTTTAGCAAGTAAGGCCCAGCTTCTTGCATGGTGACACGACGCAGGTGGAAAGAGGGTGGGCAATGGGTGGTGGTACAGATGGAGGAGGTGGACTGAAAAGTTACCAGGAAGTACTGAGCTAAGGTCGGTAAGGAGTTATTGAGGTGGGTGGCAATGAGGGCAGGGTCAGAGGAGACGGTACCAATGATGTTGAGAAGAGAGAGGGGGACTGGGAGTGACCATTCAGTTGCTTGATGTTGTCCCAGAAGCACCTGGGGTTCCCCCAGGAGGAGGTAGAGAGGCTTGGTAGTATTCCGCCTTTGCTTTGGATGGCCCAGGTGCACTGGTTGTGGGCGGCAGCATGGGACTGCCTGTCAGCTGAACGCCAGTAGCAACAGCAAGGTGCCAAAGATTGTTGTGCTGTTAGTTGCCACAGTAGGGCAGGGTGATCCAAGGGGCATGTTTCACTTTGACCTCCTAGCAGTTATGGGAGCAAAGATATCACAGGCAAAGTTGAAAGTGCTTACAAAAGAAGGCCAGGGCCAAGTCAATGTTGGTTGCCCTCGCCAGAGGGACCAATCAGTGTGGGCAAGGAGCGCTTAAGGCCTATGAGTCCCCCAGGCCGCCGCCGAGAGGTGGTTTTGACCCGGGATGAGGGCCGAGGGTTTCCCAGTTGAAAAGCACAGGGAGTGGTCACTGAGGCAGTCAGGGAGGATTTGGATGTTGTGGATGCGAATTGGCCTGTTGGTGAGGACCACATCCAGGAGGGTGCTTGTCCCCCCCTAGGGTTTTTTCTAGTAGGCTGTGTGACCAGTTGAGTTAGGTCAATTGAATCGAAAGCCTCACGGTGGGAGGAGGACGAGGGGCAGAGCCAGTTTATATTCAAGTTGCCCACCAAGATTTGGTCCGATGAATTGGGTAGGGAGGTGAGGTAGTCAATTAGTGGGCCCAGGGCCTGGGATTGGTTCTTGGGGGGTATGTAGGCTACGGTTAGGAATAATGGGCCTCTAGCTGGGTCAGGGGACAGCTTTAGAGTAAGTGCCTGGGCCTTATGGTCGAGGTCAGGCGGGGGGAGTGGCAGCCCCATGAGAGAATCTTTCAAATAGAAGACACAGCCCCCACCTCTCCTGCCGACACGGTCCAACCGGTGGAGAGTGTAGCCGGGGAGAGAGACATGAGAGTTAGGAGTGGAGGGAGACAGCCAGGTTTCAACCAGGGCAACAACATCAGGTTTATGAAGCGTCACCCAGCAGTGTAGAGAGTCCAGTTTTTTCAGGAGGCTCAGATGTTCATAGAAGCAATGGCAGCCCAGGAGATTTCAGGGGAGGACCAGTGCTGCCAGGCCGGGATTGGGGTGGACATTGCCTGACAGGAGCAGGAGGAGGAGGGCTGATCTGGGGAGTGCACAATGGCGGGACTAGCTTTCACTATTGGAGAGGGGTGATGAGGGAGTGATGAGGGGGTGATCACCAAGTGAAAACAGCTACTAGAGAGCAGTAAAATGTGACAAGTGAGGTATTGGGAGCAAATTGTTCAAACTTAATCAGGCTCCCTCTAGTGGCAAAACAATATAAGGAGCTAAAGGAGAAGTTGGGTGTTAAAAACCAAAAAAAATTATCTCTATATGGTAGATGCATGGACATACTTTGATTAAGGAGAGTTTTTTGTTTACTTTCCATCAAATAATGTTAATCATATAATGGACTGTCTACTATATGGTATATTTATGTCTTGTATATGATAAAAGTAAAAAATAAAATATATATATATATATATACACATAAAAAAAAGGACTTAAGTGCCTTAGTACGCTCAATGTAGTAGCTAAGAGCCCTTTTAACATCCAAACTGTGTAATCTCTCTCCTGAAGAAGAATGATCAGTGAAGAACACAGGAAGACACATGGATTGGTTCAGATGAAAGTCTGAAACCACTCTGGGTAAGAACCTCCTGTTGGTTCTAAGGAACACCTTATCTCTACGGAATGAGATAAAATCCGGTTCCAGACAGAGCTTGTAATTCACTGATACACTAGGCAGAGGTAATCGCCACCAGGAATATAGTTTTTCAAGTCAAGTACTTAAGTTCTGCTCAGGCCAAAGGCTCAAAAGGGGGTTGCATAAGCTGAGCAATGCAAACATTAAGATCCCAAGCAGGAGTAGGATCCTTAAGGGGGGGGGATTGGTATGAAGCAATCCTTTGAAGAATTTACAGAAAACAGGGTGAGATGCCAGTGAGGAGGGCTTTCCCACTGACAGAAATGCCGAAACAGCTGACAAAGTGTACTTTGAGGGTAGCTGGTCTGAGGCCTAAGCCATTAAGATGAACCATGTAATCCAGAACTGTAGACAAGTCAGCAGTATCTGGGGGATATGTGCTTATTGGAACACCAAATGCTGAATCTTTTCCATTTGGAGTCATAAGCTTTTCTGGTGGCAGGTTTTCGAGAGGCTTTGAGAATGTCCAGAACCCCTTGAGACAGATGCAAATTTGCATATTCTAGCTCTTCAAGAGCCATGCCTTAAGATTGAAAGACCGAAGGTTGGGGTACCAGATCCTCCCCTGAGAGGAGGTTAACAGGTTGTGATTCCTGGGGAGAGATAGGGGAGGATGGACTGCTAGGGACAGCAACAGGGGATACCAAGGCTGTCTGGCCCAGTCTGGAGCAATCAGGATCACTTTGCAAGATTGTGACCTTATCTTGACCAGAACTTTGAAAAGTAGAGGAAAGGCATACAGCAATTTTCCTTCCTAATCCAGAAGTAGAGCATCCAGAGGGACTGAACCCAAGACTAGGGGTCTGCAACAAAACAGAGGAAGTTGGTGATTGTCTGGGGCTGCAAAGAGATCTATCTCTGGAGTGCCCCACCTTTAACACTAGGGGTCCAGGGACCATTCGTGATGACCCTGGGAGATCCTCCTCAATGTATCTGTTAGCACATTGTCCTTCCCTGGAAGGTGGACTGCAACGAGAGAGGTCTGTAGAGAATAAACCAGGGACCATAATCTCATGGCTTCCATGCACAACGCCGTACACCGAGTGCCTCCCTGCTTGTTGATATACCACGTGGTGGTGGTGTCTGTCCTGACCTGAACCACCTTGTTCTGTACTGACTGAGAGAAGGCTTGCAGGGCCAGAAAACCCGCCCTGAGCTCCAGGAGGTTGATGTGGAGAAGAGACTCCTGAGAGGAACATACTCCCTGGGCTGTGAGAGTCCCCAGGTGGGGTCCCCGCGCCAGGGGAGAAGCATATGTGGTATGAACCACAGAATGAGACTGAGTGATAAATAGGACTCCTTGCCTGAGGCTGTCCTGATCCTGCCACCACGGGAGAGCCTGGATCAGAGTCTGAGTCACTGGAATTAGTTTGACTAGAGGATCTTTTTTCTGAGACCAAAAAGCCCTCAGATGAAACTGAATGTCCCTCATCTGAAATCTGGCCCCTTGGACCACTGCAGTGGAGGCTGCCATGTGGCCCAAAAGCTGAAGCAAGTGCCTTGCTGGTCGAGAAACCAGAAGGAGGAAGCCAGCTCTATAATAGCCCTTACTCTTTCCAGGGGGAGAAAAACTTTTGCTTAGACAGTATCCAGCTCTACCCTTATAAAAGTGAGAAGCTGTACAGGCTTGAGAACTGACTTGGGAAGATTGAGAAGAAATCCTAGGGAAGAGAGCACCTGCTGGGCCACTTGCAGATCTGACTTGGCTTAGTCTGGAGACTGACCCACAATGAGCCAGTTGTCCAGGTATGGGAATATGGGAATATGGAAATATTCTTCCTTCTTAGAAAGGCCACTACTACTGCTAGGCATTTTGTAAACACCCTTGGGGCTGATGTTAGACCGAAGGGCATTGCTTTGAACTGATAATGGCCTGAAGGCAATTCGAACCTGAGGTACTTTCTGTGGGAGCACCTGATGGGAATGTGGAAGTAGGCATCTTTGAGGTCCAGGGAGGCTAGCCTGGCTAAGTCCCCTGGCTTTAGAGAGGGAAGGAATGTTCCCAGAGTCACCATTTTGATGTTTGTTCAGGTATCTTAAGTCTAGGATGGGTCGCCACTCCCCTGTCTTTTTCGGGGTAAGGAAGTACCTGGAGTACAGACCTTTGCCCCTGTGCATTGTAGGAACCCTCTCTATGGCCTTTAAGGCCAGCAGAGATGAAACCTCTGCCTCTAAAGCAATGGTTTCGGAGATGCTTGCAGGTGGAAAGGATCTGGCTCTCAGCTTTGGGAATTTTTTGAAGCTAAGGACCAGCCCCTGACTTACTACCTCCAGGACCCACTTGTCTGAGGTAACAGACTTCCAGTCCTGGAAGTAGTAAGTCAGCCTGCCTCCTACAGGGATGGGGGAGTCGACCCAGACTGACACATCAGGGTGTCTTCTTGGCAGGAGCCTTAGGCTGAGGGGTGGATGCAGCCCTGCTCATCCCCCTTCTGCCTCTCCCTCTGAGAAAAGGGAGAGGAGGCCTGTGCTTGGTAGAAAGACCTGTGAAAAGGCCACCCCTAGCCTGCTGCCTTTGAGGAGTTGCCTGCCTTTCCTTGGCCTGTGCACTCCTATAGGTGGTTCTGTATTCATCCATCTTTTTCATGTAATGCTCTGTCTGCTCCCCAAACAGAGAATTACCCATCACAGGGAAATCCATGGCCTTAGCCTGGGTGTCCTGTGAAAGGATAGTACATCTGAGCCAAGCCATCCTCTGAAGAGCCACAGATGTAGCCATGACTCGTGATGACACACCACTGGAGTCCACAGCAGCTTGAAATTGTACCTTTGATGCCGCAATCCCATCAGCAGCCACCTCCTCCAGCTCCTAGGCAAGCTGGGGGGAAGCCTGCTTAGCCAGTGCCAGTACAGTGTCCCACCTGGACTTCTGGTACCTGGCTGTATAGGCCATGTAATTTGCCTGCCTGAGTCCCAAGGAGGATGCCATGTACTGTTTCTTTGCCATGGCATCCAGCCTCCTGGAGTCTTTATCTGGGGAGTGTGAAGCCAAGGCTATGTTAGCCTTATCACAGGCTGCAGCCTGCACGACCCCAACATGGCTACATTGTTGGTACAAATACTCCGTACCTGAGCCTGATAAAGTGTACCTCTTGTCCATCCTTTTGTCAACAGGAGGTACAGAATATGGAGCCTTCAACAGTTTTTGTGTCTGTTTCCCAAAGGACTTATGAAGGGGAATAGACAGTCTCTTAGACTCTGGGATGTCCATCATCTCCACATAATCAGGCACCTCCTGTTCCTCCACAGCTTCTTCCACAGGGTGCTGGAGGGTTTCTGCCACTTTCCTGTAAAACATGTAGTGGGAAGGGGACTCAGAAAGCCTGGGAGGGGAAACACCAGAAGGCCTGTCTGGGGAGATGTCCGGTTCTATGGGCTCATCCAGACCTTCCATACCATCATCATCATTACCTTCGTAATCCTCGTCTCCCTCCAAATCCGGTTCATAAAAATCTTCAGGGGCATAATCCTGAACCGGAGGAACCAACCGAACCGAACGCCTGTCAGAAGGCGCCAGATCAGACGGAACCGGACGAAGCGATTCCACAATCCTAATCGCTCGGGCAATCTCCTCGGTGGTCGGAACATGGGTTTCTGGATCCGAACCGGTCAATTTGTCTTTTCGTTTTCTTTTTGACAGAACCGATCCCTTGGAATCGGTTCTCCTCTTGCCGAAAAAGTATCACCCTGGTCAGAGGGCACTCCTTCTGGTTCGGTAGGAACCGAACCGGGCTGGCCATCCGGGTCAGCGGACTTCTTGGCCTCCTTATCCCTAAGCCTGCCCAACCTTTTTTCCACAGTAGACTTGCGGAAGTTCTTGCAAATTTGGCAGTCTGAATCGAGGTGGTCAAACCCCAGACAATAAACGCTAGTGGTGTGGAGATCAGCCTTAGCAAAGACTTCCCCACGCACACTGCAGTGTTGAAACCCAGTGGGCCTGGTTTTTCTTTTGGGTTTCTCAGACATAGCCATCCTAACCAACAAATTTACCCTTTTTACAGCAACAGCTAGGCAAGACTCCCCTATCGGTTTCTAACCGTGTCACGGGTGTTGGAAAAAAACACAAGAAAATACGTTTTTTTTTTAAACCGATAAGGACCGGTAACCACACATTAAAGCACAGGAAACAAAATACATTAGACGACCAGTTGAGCCGAACCGGTCAAAATATCACTTTACAATTTCCACAAGTTTCTTACTACAGCTCGTTCACTACCTAGAACTTACTGTACCACAGACAGAGATCTGAACCGAAATCAGACGAAATAATCGGTAAAACCGATGACTTTAACCAACTGTTGAACCGTGAGCAAAGGAGAAGTCTCCGGAGCGACTGTTCAGTTAGGCATAGTAAAGAATCTGACGGTTACACTTCAAAGTCCAGCAGACAGAGGTTTGAACCGAGCTCGAGCTCAAAGTTCTATGCTCTGCATAGAATTTAACCCTCTACTCTCCGGGACAGTTCAAGTGCTGGGGCTGACTGCAATAGTCAGAATACAGCAAGACTTCATGTTGTCTGAAACACGTAAAAGAAGAAAACAGTCCAATGATGACTTCGGTCCAGTGACAAGGGGTACAATATTCACTCTGAAAAATCTTATCTGGAGCACTGGCACTGCACATCAGAGTTTTTATAAGCCCAGATTAGATGTTTTTCAGTCCTGCTGTTCTCCCACAGCCAAGTAGTCCTCTGTGACAGTACTTAGCCCTGGGAAGACAGCCTGGCTCAACAAACAAAATATCAGACCTTATAACATCTCTAATATGCCCTGCCAGTGCTCCATATAAGATAGTTTAGCGTGAGTACTGTATTCCTCACTTTTGAACTGAGGCGACTAAAACCAAATTTGGATGAGTACAAATGAACAAATCCAACTAGTGAGGAGTACTTTTCATTTACAAAATGAATAAACAATCCTGTAACTGGCCAGAGGTCAGGCTGATGCAACGTCAGCTAGTACAGAGCGCAGCTTGATGATGTCCCGATTCCCCCTTCCCAAACACACACCAACCACCACACTGTAAAATGTTAAAAAGTACTTTTTTAGACAGCTAGGCTGGTTTCCACACTAGGAGTCAGAGAATGCAGCCAGAATGGTTGTCTCCTGAGAACAGTCACACCTTTTGCCTTGGGTTGCTTTGTTGATACAAATGATTAAAACTGCTACCAATCCCTTCTTGGCTGAGCAACTAAGGGGTGTTAACTCGAGTTACCCTCTCAGGTCCAGATCCGGAAGCAAATAGTTTGATACCTTTTATTGGACCAACACAGATGTTACAAAAAAGAAAACAATGTCTAAGCTTTCGGACCAACCAGGTCCTTCCTCCGAGACTTCGAGGGGTCCTGGTTGGTCCAAAAGTTTAGACATTTTTTTTCCTTTTGTAACATCTATGTTGGTTCAATAAAAGGTATTAAACTAGTTGCTTCTGGATCTGTTCTTACAAGGACCAATACGGCAACTAATCTATTTCTGTATGCCTCTCAGGTCCAGTGACTCGACTCTGCTTTCTGTTCCAAAAAACCTGCAAAGTCATGGGAGACCATGCCTTTGCTGTCTGCACACCCAAGCTATGGAAGCATCCTCCCATTGCCTGTTCATGGTGCCACCTCCTACTACCTCTAAGATCCATGTGGGATCACCTACAATCTAACTCGGCTTGTAACGGCACTTAGTTCTGGTATCCTTTCCCCTTCCATGACTGGTGAGTTCTAGTAACAGCCTGGTGTGCTCAGGACAATGATTTATGCATTGTGCCATATGTATACATTATTTAATGTTGTGATCTTATCTTTACTGTTAATGTCTGTCAACACACCTTGTAACCTCCTGGGCTGTCACTGAAAATAAGCATTTATTTGTCTAGTGTGCTTACCTGGTCAATACAAATTGAATCAACAGGCTACAGGTGGGGAAACAATCACCTGACACAGAGCAGATCAGGGCTCTTAAAAGGACCATATACTCTACATATGCAGCACGTGAACCAGAGACAAAATGATTTGTGAGTGCTCGTTTCTTGTGCATAAATAGGGCCGGTATGCACCACCTCTGGAGCACTGGGTATAGCCACTGCCAGGAGGAAGAAGGCAGACATGAGACTGTCTGTCTCACATTTTCCTTCTTCCTCCCAGCAGTCCTTTCTATAACCACAATGCTATTATACAGATACAACAGTTGCCCTTTACAAAAAAATCAAGTGAGTGAATCAGGATGTGGCAAGCTCTACCCCTGATCACGCCCCACATTTCAGTCACATTTCTTATACACCATTACATTTTCTGTGGCTGCTACTGGTGTGTGGCTCACACCTGGAAAAAAAATTACAGGATTCTGTTATTTACCCATCAATCTTGTCCAGAACTTCTTTGAGCTTCATGATCAACTTCTCATTCTGTAAAGGGTTACTCTCGATGAGACTATGGAGTTTGGCCATGTAGGAGTCCAGTGTTCCCGGAGTGGGCATCTCTCCAGTGCCTGGGGGTGGGGAGAGGAAGGCAGAATTAAATTGCAGGTTTCCACTTCCCTGTATATTTTGCACACAGCAAAATAACATTTTTTCAGTTATTTTGCTAGAGAATACATATTGCTAATTTTCTGCTTCCTTCCCTGCTTTCGAAACTTTCTGCATCTCAAGAATTCCATTTAAAAGGCTAGGATGAGTATTTTATATCCTCATGATAGGTTTACCGATGACTATGGATGTCACAATGGCATGACATGGATTCAGAAGTCACGGCATTGATAACTGTGGTTGATTTCTTTGCTTCTTTTCTTTTTTTTTTTTACTTTCTGTTTATGCTCCCTTCATCGCTAAGTCTGGTCCTTCCCTCTGGGTCCCCCAATGCAACACACAGGCTGCGCCGCAAGGACTCGAGGAACTCGCTCTGTTAGTGCCCTGCTCCAGTGTTCTAGGTATCCCTAGATGATCCCCTGGGTTGGGAGGAGGAGTCCCCCTTTCTCCTTCGAAACCTTCAGGGGAGCATGCACCTGGAGCTGCACCCCCGGCTCCGCTCAGTGCGGGAACCTGTTGTCTGGCCCAGACGTGGGATTTTTCCTTAATTTTCTGGTCCCTGCCCCCTGCAGACGTCAGCGCTTGAGGAAGACCAATGAAACAGAGGCACGTAGAAACGTGCCTTCGCTCCGGTCCTCGGCCGACGACCACCCCTCCCTGTCCTTCTGCGTCCTCTTCTGCACGACCACCCGTGGTCACCCAGGTGGCGGTATAGCAGGGAGAACTGCAGTCCACCTCTCCTGGAGAAGGAGAGCAGCCCATCAGGCGCTCAATCCTTCTCCCCCCAGCCAGCCCTCCAGCAACCCGAATTTGAGACGACTTTTTTTTTTTGTACGAAAATGACTACTTCAGTGATGTCCCGGCATGCATGTTAGCAACAATATTTAAAGGAGTAGTCCACCCAGAATTTGCAAAAAGCGTATGTTATGCAGAGTGTTTTTATATGTATGTTAAGTCCTAGTGTGTCCTTCCCCGTCTGCTATTAGGAGTTTTTCCTAAATCAGCTTGCTAGCTGTATGGTAGTTTTACAACCCCTGGGGATCTCCATCACAAATAGGTTTATTGGCTTTCTTTCTCCTATGATGAACCATGTCTCATGTGACAATGATGTAGCCAGGCCCTTAGATTTAGCTTATGCACCGCTTTAAAATCAGTTCACAACAGCAGAGCTTTGTAACTGTTCTTATCCAGGGAGCACAAATGGCAAAAGTTACAGTTTAGCAGATACCTGAGAGCTAGCTAACTGGGGTTTCTGTAAGAAAAGAGCAGCTAAATAGTTCTAATTCATTATTTGTGTTGTCGGTGTGTGTCAGGTCTAGCTAGCAGTAGTAAGTGTTTTTATTTTAAAATGTTATTTCATCAAACTACATACAACAATAAAAAGCACAGAAATTGCCCCAGATGATCAATGCTATATTTAGTAAAGACTGTAGTTGTTTTCTTACAGAACACCTACTCAGCTCTCAAGTATTTGCTAAACCGTAAATGTAGGTACCATCAATCTACTAGAAGAAACTGGGAGTTGGGGGCTGATTTTGCTTTGTGACATGACTTTCATTTATTTATTTTTTTGGTTTTTGTTACAAATGTCAAGTGTCTTTTTAATAAAGTATAAAAATATCTATGTGTGAGTTATTTAGTTTGGAGAATATTTATTTTATTATTTGAAAAAGTGTGATACACTAAATGTGTAGTGCAGTGAACCATTGTAAAATGGAATCAGATGTGTAGCTGGAATAGTCACTGTCATCCTGTTGCTTTCATGCCATACCACAGGCAGGAGAAAAGCTAACTTCAAAGTATTTTGCAGTTTCGGGGCTGCAGCTTCATACCATACACTTTATTTGTAAAAAATAAAAATAAAAAAAAAAAATACGAAAAATTTTGTCACATAGCAAAATCAGCACTAACTGCTAATAGAATGCTGATACCTACATTTACAGTTCAGAAAATACTTGACATCTAACTGAGTGGGGCTTCTGTAAGAAAACAGCTAGTGTCTATTAATTATAGCATTGCTGATCTGGGCAGTTTCTGTGCTTTTATGGTTGTGTACAGTTTGATAAAATTAAAAGTTTTAAAATTAAAACACTCTTGCTAGCAAGACCTGATGCACATAGAAAACAAAAATAGTGAATAAGAACTATTTAGTAGCTGTTGTCTTACAGAAACCCCAGTTAGCTTGCTCTCAGGTATCTGCTAAACTGTATCTTTTGCCATTTGTGCTCCCTGGATAAGAAAAGTTACAAAGCTCTGCTGTTGTGAACTGATTTTAAAGCAGTGCACATGCTAAATCTAAGGGCCTGGCTACATCACTGTCACATGAGACAGGGTGCATTGTAGGAGAAAGAAAGCCAATAAACCTATTTATAATGAGATCCCCGGGGTCATAAAACTACCATACAGCTAGCAGGCTAATTTAGGAAAAAATCCTAATAGCAGACAGAGGAAGGACACACTAGGACTTAACATACATATCAAAACACTCTGCATAACACGTTTTTTTTTTTTTTTTTTTTGCAAATTCTGGGTGGACTACTCCTTTAATTTCATGGTTATCAGAACTGCCAAAATGTGATATTGCGACATCCCTACAGATGGCATTATAGAGCTTTCCGTGAAAAGACTGTGAGGCAGCAAATGCGGGGCTACTTGGGGACAATCAGATATTTATTAAGGATCAGTTTAAATCAAGAACCTAGAAGACCAATGAATGGATGAAGTCCTCAAGCGTATTAGTGTCAGGAGCCATCGGATAACTGTAGCCCTTAATGTCAATGGCTGTAGCAACTATGATGGTGCTATGAGGGACGTTATAACTATAGAGCTGTTTAAAAGCAGCAGTATTTGTTAGCAGGCACAAACTTTTATCACTCGGTTTGTTTTCTGACATTCTTAGATTAATCAGTATCTTTTTAATTAATTCAGATGTTTAAAAAAACTGTGTTAAGAACTACTTTTGTAATTAATGACTCAAGTCATTAAAGATGGCTGCCATTCACCATTTTTTAAAACTCTCTTCCACCGTGGTGACCTTTTCACTGTACATACTAGATTTCTACTATGCATGTATTAGAATAGTGCCAGCAAACATTTCTGATGGTCAACAGCACAGCACCACATCAAGATGTGTATTTTTTCATGATGAACGCGGCAAGAGAGCGGGACATTTTTAAAACGTCAAAATCCTGTATCTGAGTTCTAGAATAACAGAAAATGAAAAAAAAAATGAAAGTACTGAGGGTTTTGCTAGAAATACATTATTGCTGGAGGGTAAAAAAAACTATAATGCATGCTGGGGAAATAGAAAACAAAAGAGAGCTATATAGACAAAAACAGAGTGACGGGCAGATCAGATACAACCGGGGGTGCTGCTGTTTAAACATCCTTAAAGTAGTGTGGCCCTCTGTTTTTTTCTTCATCTGATTTTTCCAGGAAGGCCACAAAGCTTTATGGATGTTTAAACACCGCAGCATCCCCACGTCTGATTGCTCCCATTCTCTTTCTGGCCACGTGTCTCTTTTCTGTTTTCAAGACCACTCTCTGAATGACACAGTGTTTCCAACCCCCCCCCCCATATGCAGCTGGTGGGCTGGCCTTGGGTATGGCAGCAGCAGCACTGCATTATCACCTGGGTGACCAGGGTCCATGCACAAGCCCTGGAAACCCAACACTGGTGCCAACTCAAAGCTGGGCACAACACAGAGATGAGACATTTCGCTCCTGGGCCTGGCGGACCCAAATTACCCAGGCATTTGCGCTGCCCCCTCCCCCCCAAAATGGCTGACCAAAGAGCAACACTGCTGGCAGCTGTGAAGCCAAACACTTCCCAGAGCAGCCAGAAAATGGGTGCCGCTGTGTGGTAAGCGTTCTCACAGCCCCCTGCTTGCTCAGCAGCACTCCAACCAAGGGAGAGACGATGCTGCATTATGCTGCTGTAGCAAGCCCTGCGGCAGGTCGAGGAGCTTGTCACCACAGTAGAGGTGCTTTGCATGCACGTCAGGAGTGACGGGGCCCTGGCCAGCATCACTGGAAGGTGGAGGTGACTTCTGGGGACAGGGGGAGAAAACTCCAAAAATATCCATGTTCCTTGGCCACCTGCGTGACAACCACAGGTATCCTCAGACCCCGCTCCATGTGTCTCCCCACTGTTCCCAACAGTAGGGGGAGGGAGTAGCTGATGGGACAAGGAGGTCGCTGAAAGGGCCTTTAAAATCAGGCAGGAGTGGCAGCTAGAAAGGAAAAGCTCTAGGGCAAGAAAAAGAAATCCAGCCAGTGAGAGGAGGAGACAAGTCAGTGCTTAGGGCTGTCCGACTGTGTGAGGTGGGGTACACAGGGTGTAATCCACCAAGCTCCGCTACAGTTTCCATTCCCTTCTCAATTCCTCCATCTCTCCCATGGCTGCAAATGTCTGAAAGACAGACTCCACTCCATCCTGTTCTCCTGAACAAGTGTCTTCTGCCACTACCTGCATCACCACCCTGGGCCACGAGGGGCATTAAAGCAGCAGGGAAAAACAACTGTCTCTTCCTAAAGGTGTAGTGCATCTACTGGGATGCTTTGATTCACCACCTACTACCCCAAGGTGACACTGTACATTCGAGGCGCAACCCTGAGTCAACGACAAACAGCTGCAGTGTTGGGCCTGCCTGATCAAGCATTTGTTTTTCTTCCAAGGCCCAAGAGTGCTGGTGGAGGTCACTCTGATGGCCAAGGTTGATTTTTTTCCCTCCGCTTGCTACTGCGAATGACGTAGGATCTGCAGCTTCCCTAAGGAGGAGGACAAGTTGTAATGGCAAAATGCAGAGCCACCTTGCTTCTGCCAGGAAGTGCTGCCACCAGTAACACCCACAATAATGTGCCCCAAGACTGCAGAGAGTCAGGGCTCATTCCTGAATGTGACTCACCCACGTGGTAATGCCGCCGCTGGTCTCCTCGGACTGATCATTCTTGGTGTTTTTTTTTTGCATTTTGATTTTCTCCTCTTGGTCTTCATGGTGGCCTTCCTCCACTCACCAGGCAAGCTCTCAGCCCCACCTGTACCTTCTCTGTTGCTTACCTATCTCCTCTAACCCTGGACTTCACCTCCTGGATAGAGTTTTTTTAGGGGGCTGATCAAAAGTGAAAGGTAGCCACCAGTCTCTGAGAGTGGAGCTGTTGGCAAGGTATTTACAAACAGGAAGAAGGAAGCCAAGCTCACGTTCCAAACAGTTCTACAAAAATAAACCTATTTTGGAGCAGGATATCAAAGGCTTTTTTTCCAATAGTTAAAAAAAGGGCAGTAGCAGCACAGCTATACCGATGTTTCACACAGACAGGTGCTTTCTCAAGGTATGACTTTAATTATTGCAATAAAACCTTTGCTATCCTGCACCAGGATTGGTATATTTTTGTGGAACTGTTTGGAAGGTGAACTTTCTTCCTGTTTGGTGGGGAGCTGGCCAGACCCCTTCCGAATGACATGACTGTGAAAGACAGAGGGCAGTCCGTACATCAGGGCCTGAGAGTGCCGGCAGCTTCATCCCGCATGCCTGCAGGCGATTTCCTGTTTCTCTCCCATCCCCTAGGGGCACCGAACACTGGGGCTCAATGCCATGTGTGCACATGTTGACATGAGCCAGCGCCCATCGGCACCCTTCCCTCCTGCAGTAAGAGCTCCAACTGCACCGTCACCTGTGGCCACCTAAGTGGTGGCAGTTCAGAGAAGGCTGTGTCTCACTCGTGTTGAGGAGGAGAGTGTCTTCTTGGACACTCAATCCTCCTCCCCGGCTGGCCCTCCGACTCGGGCTTTTGCAGGTATGTAGTCTTCTTAATCTCCCTACTGTTCACTGCAGGCCTCCACTGTGGCGATTTTCATTAAACAAAAATACTTAAGGCATTCTCAACCGACCAGTGGCAGTGCATACCGCTGTAATGCTGGTGACCTGGGTTCGCCAAAGGATTCAGGAGTGGTTGAAGGCTGGAGTAGCTACCATGCACGGCAGTGCATTCTGCCCAGGGAGGGCTGGTGGCAGGTTACAGCACCACCCCGCAGTGCGCTGTGGTCACACGGTGCCACAATGGCAACTGCTCATGCCACGGGGCAGAGGGAGGAACTGGGTGAAAAAGAAAACTCCCAAGCTACCGTTGGAATGACGGCCTTGGCCTGGTACAAGGTATATCCTAACAGACTGGCAGCTGGGTAGAGAAAAATATAATAGTAAAAAAAAAAAAAATTGTTTTCCACAATTACCAGCTCTTTACTGGGGTTTGTTTCTCCTGAAGCCCCTCACCCACGCTTAATATGACGTCATCAAAAACATCACATAGTATGTTAGCCAAAGGCAGAACAGAGATACGCCACAGAAGTACACAGTTCTGCTGTAGAAGCAAAAGAAACGCATTGTCTAAGCTTTTGTGCCCTGCTGCTGAGTTTTAGGCTGAAGTGCTACAGACAGCCAAGGGGTCTGGTCATAAAGAGAGGAGGCCATAGCAAGGACTATGCACCACGCTGTACTTGCCTGGCAGTGGAATGTTGGCGAAGCTCGCCGTCAGCACCTGCCGGATAGCCTGAAGCTGCTGCTGTAGTGCCATGGTCTGGTTCTCCTCAAGGATCAGCTCCTGTTCTAGCCTCTCCTTTGCGATGCTCATGTTCTCTGTGTGCTTCTGGAGGACAGCATTCTGCTCTTCAAACTCCGTGTTCATCTTCCTCAGTCGCCTCAGCTCTGCTTCCCGAGCTATGGACAGAAAGGGAAAAATGTCTGGGTCAGCTGGACTACCAACTCAGCAGCTACAGTAGGTTACCTACCTAGTAAAGCTAAGAAAAGTTAAATGAAGACAAAAACAGTGCTCTGCAACAATTCTGTTAAATAAAGCCTTTTAAATTAAAAATAAAGCTGCATTTTTACAGACAAAAATGTGACTGGGTCCAGCCCAGTGGTGCAGAGGGTTGAAGTGCTGGATGCCACACCTGCGACATAGGCTTGGGAACGGACTCACGTTGCTGGAAATTGGTTGGGGGGGGGCAGAGGAACGAGCATCTAGAGGACTGCTCTCCTCTCCCGAGGAAGGCAGGTTTGCGGCTCTGCTGGCGACTGCCCCCAGATAGAGACCTGGTAGCAGTGCAAGCGTGACCAACATGCAGGGAGGGGCTGTGATTTGATGCAGCATGCACTGTCGTTCGTCGCTGCAGCAAGGGAAAGGGAGACAATGGAAAATCGGGAACATGGCATCATGAAACTCTGCTTGTCTGCTCCTGCACGGGTCACCACTTGGGACCCTGCTACTTCTGCATGAGTGACTCTGGGGGCAGAAGGCCCTCTTTCCTTGGTCCCGCCACAGGGGTAGATTCATGGAGGAGTGCCAGGCAGCTGAGACCCGAGGGAGGTGGTAGTTGGTAGGAGAGATCAAGAGGGGCTGAGAGCCAAGCCTGCACCCGGGGAGGAAAACCTCTACGGGAAAAAGAAAAAAAAAAACACTGATCCAAATTTAAATATATTTTTTTCCCAACAGAGGTTTTTTTCTGCCCCTGCCACCATCACTGCAGGGATATACATTAATCAATTCAGTGTCTGCAGTTCCCTTCTGGGTCCCCACCTAGACCAACAACCCCCACAATTTTGCCTCTGTGGCAAGGGCTCCAGGGGGAGGGCCCTCCTGCCTTGAGGCAGTTTTATACGGACTACAATCCAGCAGCAACTCAACAGAGAAACGCTGAGGCCATAGAACACAGGCCGACATGGAGAATACGTGTAGGTTTTCTCCATTTTCTTCCTAACCCACCCACCTCGCTGACATTGGGCAGAGGCTTCCTGGTGGCTTTGGCTACATGCAGCAACATTTCTTGGAGGGAGTAAGCTGCCCTAAGCCATCGAAGGGATCGCTGTGGCACTGGAGCCTGATGCCAGCTCTCCCTGACTGTACTGCATGCCAAGCAGCAGCTGCTGAGTATGGCCTGCCCTCGATGCCGTTTCCTGGGCTCGCTACTGAACTCGGACCGCCTGCATCGCGCAGCAGCTGGACCATCAGGGCTGCCTAATTTAAGTAAGTAATAAGCCACAACAGGGTGTTCATTATAGGATTTTAATGCATGCCCTAAGGCACAAGGTCGAAGGCCGTGTTTCTTGCCATTTTATAAAATATTTTAATAGAACAGATTATACACGTTTCATCTTTGAGCTCTTTCGGTGTCACACCTACTCACGTTCCCTAAGCAGTTCTTTCACCAAAAAACTCAACAGAAATACTCAGAGATGGCCATTTTGCTTTAGGGTTCAGCAAAGGAAACGTCGTACTGGGAGTGGAAACTAGTAAAAAGAGACCCAGTACCCATACATATTAACATATCAAAAGTTTGTAGAAATATCTTCATTGCACGTAACAATTTTACAATAAAAACGATTATTGCCCAGTGGATGCTGATTCAAACAATCCATGCAGAGATTTACTTGCATATGGGGACTGATAAAACCTGAAGAGCTACTCATATGCAAAGTATAAAAACAAGGATTATCCCTTTCAAAAGAGCAAAACGTTAAAAAAAGTTGAACTTTTTTTAATTTTGTTTGTTGAGATTTGTTTCGGCAATAACACAAAACAAATACATTCACATATATACTTTCTGTACAGTCAGGTTACAGAAAAATGATCTGCTATATATATGATTATCAACATATTTCTGTCTGCAGTGTTGCATATGTTACTCAACATAGGACACAATATCACACCACAGCATTTCATGTTTCTTTAGAGGCCAGAATCAACACTGAATGCTTTACACCTTTCCTGTTTCTACATCTACTGTGTGGTTTGCACACCCTACACCTAAATTCTAATCAGGGTGGCTTCTACCAGTGAGAAGGTTGCAAGAAAAAATTACTCACCATGATAATCTTTCTTCCAAGGGGTCCTTCAGCATCAGTAACTACAGCATGCCTTTAAGAGAATTGTAATGACTTAGGGCATTAGCCAATCAAAAGATAGGAGGGGAGTGTGCTGAGTGAGAGCAGCCTGAAGGGCTTCAGAAATTATTCAAAGAAAATGGGCACATGCCCTGAAAAGTGAACCAACAAGATTCAAAAAACATACAAATGTCCGAAAACTGAAAACAGGTAACAACAACCTGAGCATGAAAATTCTCTAATAAAAACCCAAATTTGGTAAGACAACTGAGAACAGAGCCCTGCTCCTGACAGGTGAAGTGGGGAGGAAGGGTGGGGAGCTTACTGATGCTAAAAGACCCCTTGGAAGAAAGAAGATCACTGTGATGAGTAATTTTTTCTTCTTACCCCGGGAGTCCTTTAGCATCAGTAACTATAGCAGACTACTGAGCAGTACCAAGTAGGAGGTGGGCAGAGAATCTTAGGAAAGAGGCTCTGCAGAACCGCCCTGCCAAATTTGGTGTCAGATCTGGACTGCACATCTAAACTATAGTGCTTTATGAAGGTGTGCATAGATTTCCAGGTAGCTGCTTTGCAGACATCCAGAAGGGGGATGTCCCTTGCTGCTGCCACAAAGGCTGCAGTGCCCCTGGTGGAGTGGGCCCTGAGCCCCACAGGAGGTTGGTGACCAGCCTTTTCATAGCAGAATCTGATACAAGAGACCAACCAGTGGGAAATAGCTCTCTTGGTAGCTGGTCTTCCTCTGCCTACATCCCTGTAGGTGAGGAACAACTGAGTGGAAGAGCCTCTGGACTGCCTAGTATGCTCTAGGTAGTAAAAGAGAGCTCTTTTGACATCCAAGCTGTGGAGCTTCTGCTCGCCAGGAGTGGATTTCTCAGTAAAGATGACAGGTAGAGTAATGGACTGGTTTAGGTGGGACTCTGATACCACCTTAGGCAGGAACTTCCTATTTGTCTTGAGCTCAATTTTATCGTTGTGAGGAATGATGTAATTTGGCTCAGTGCATAGGGCCTGTAACTCTGAATCCTCCTGGCGGAGGTAATGGCCACCAGGAAGACAGATTTCCAGGTCACAAACTTGATATGCGCCGTGGCTATAGGCTCAAAGGGTGGTCACGTGAGCCTGTCTATGCAGAGGTTCAGACTCCAAGGAGCAACCGGCTCCCTTATTGGAGGCTGAAGGTACAAGAGGCCTCTGAAAAACTGTTTGAATATGGTGTGGGAAAAAATTGACTTTTTCTTTCCCACTGAAAGATAGGCCGAAATTGCAGCCAGGTGTAGCTTGAGGTAAGAGGGTTTCAAGCCTAACGCCTGCAGATGTACCAGGTAATCCAACAGCTTAGGGTCTGAAGCTGTAAGAGGATTGACCTTCTTGTTCTTGCACCAGAGGGAGAACCTTTTCCATTTGGCTGCATAAGTCTTTTTTGTGTTACGTTTTTTAGCCATTCCCATGATCTTAAGGACCTGTGCAGAGTACTAAGAGGACAGAAACTCTAACTCCTCAAGAACCAAGCCTTGAAGTGAAGAGAGTGTATGTCTGGATAATGCACTCCTGTCTGAGGAAGAGTCAGCAGAGAGTGAGTTGGCAGCAGGTGAATGGGCCTGCTGCAGGACAGTGAGAGAAGAAGAGGGTACCAGGCTGGCCTGGGCCAATCTGAAGCCACCAGAATCATTGATGCAGGTTGTTGTCTGAGTTTCAGCAATACCCTGAGTATCGGGGAAAGGGAAGGAATGCATACAGGAACCTGCCTGACCAGTCCAGGGTCAAGGCATCCAGGGGAAGCGTTCCTGGGACTGGGGGCCTGCAACAGTACTGGGGAAGCTGGAAGTTGAGGGGCGAGGTAAACAGGTCCACCTCTAGTATGCTTCACCATCTGAACACTGTGGCTAGTACTTGCTTGTTCAGAGTCCATTTGCTCCGGCCTTGACTGATGCGACTTAGAGCATCTGCCAGGGGTATTTTGTTTGCCTGGGAGGTGAACAGCTGAAAGGCTGACTCCCATGGAGAAGACAAGAGAACCAACTTTTCAGAGCCTCCAAAGAGACTATTCCTGACCTAGTACCACCCTGCTTGTTTATGTAAAACACTGCAGTGGTGTTGTCTGTTCGAATCTGTACAGTCTGTCCTTTTATGACAGGAGCAAATGCTTTGAGAGCAAGAAAGACTGCTCTGAGTTCCAAAAGGTTTATATGTAACTGATTCTTGGAGAGTCCAGGTGCCACTTACTGAGGCACTATCCAGATGTGTTCCCCACCCCAGGAAGGCAGCGTCTGTGGTGATCACCTTTGTGGGAAGCGGAGCCTGGAAGGGTACCCCTGCTGTTAGATTTGCAGGGTTCTTCCACCAAAGCAAAGTCTGGAGGAACTGCTCAGTCACAAGTATCAGCTTTGAAAAATTGTTGCTTCTCTGAGACCAGCAAGCTCTGAGGTAGGCTTGCAGGTGTCGCATCCTGTACCTGACTCCTGGGACCACTGCAGTCATTGAGACCATGTGTCCCAAGAGCCTGAGGAAATGTCTGGCTGGTCTTGGCTGTCCCTGGATGAAAAAATCTGCCACTGAGAGGAAACTTTGAATTCTCTCCTGTGGGAGGAAGGCATATCCTTTCTGGGTGTCCAGATGAGCTCCTATGTAGGTGAGTATCTGGGTGGGTTCCAGGTGAGACTTCTTTAGATTTACCAGGAATCCCAGAGATTCTAAAGTGTGCTCTGTAAGAGAAAGGGACTTCTTGACCTGATGACGAGACTTTGCCACTACGAGACAATTGTCTAAATAAGGGTAGATAGTGACACCCAGGTTCCTGAGGTGTGCTGATAACACTGCCAGGCACTTGGTAAAGACTCTTGGGGCGGAAGGGCACTGCAGAAAACTGATAGTGGCCCGGAGGGAGTTTAAATCTGAGAAACTTCCTGTGTGACCTCCTTATGGATATATGGAAATAAGCGCCCTGTAGGTCTAGAGAGGCTAGCCAGTTTCCCTGCTGTAAGGACTGTATGACTAGTGACAGAGTGACCATCTTGAATTTGGGTTTTTGCAGATGTTTAAATATCTGAGATCCAGGATAGGTCGCCACTCCCCAGTTTTCTTTTGTGTCAGAAAGTACCTGAAGTAGAGGCCCTTGCCCTTTTCCTGGGCCGGGACGCTCTCCACTGCTTTGGTCGTAGAGCTATAAGTTTTTTTTACCTCCATCTCCAACAGTAACACCGGTGTTGGGGTTAGAGGCTTTGACACCTGGGTACGCTTGAGGTCTGGCGTCTGCATGAACTGTAGTGGCAGACCCTTTTCCATTATCTCCAGAACCCACTTGTCCGAGGTAATGAGGGACCAATTCTGAAGATAGTGGGAGACTCTGCTTCCTACTGGCAGAGGGTAGGCGATCTGTACACTCACATCAGGGCTTAGACTGCAAGACTGCTGGCTGGGTAGAGGTGGCCCCTTCTTTGGACCCTTCTGCCCCTCCCTCTGAACGCCCCTCTGTACTGGGGATAGGGAGCGTAAGGCCTGGGAAAAAACTACCTTTCTGCCACTGGGGTGGGATTTTTGTGGGGCAGTAGGCTTAGGCTTAGAGGAGTGACTCTGCCAAGAGGCTGTGTACTCGACCTTTTTCATGTAGTCGGTCGTTTCTGGAATCAAACAACATGTTTTGATCGCAAGGAAAGTCCATGGCCTTAGACTGGGTGTCTGGGGTTAGACTGGTAGTTCTAAGCCAGGCAAAGCACCTCAGAGAGATGGCGTGGACCATGGTTCTGGAGGCGGCACTATTGTTAGTGTCTGCTATGTGGAATTGGTACTTAGTAGCTTCCAGGGCAGTTTTCGTTGTATCCACTAGCTCCTGTACCACTGTATCCGACCCACTGCGCACAATGGCCAGGACAGAGTTGCACAGTGCTTTCTGATATCTGGCAGTGAAAGCCATGTAGGAAGAAAGTCTGACAAGTAGGGAAGTTGTGGTGTACATTTTCTTTGTTATGAAGTCTATTTTTTTGGTGTCCTTGTCCGAGGGTAAAGAGGACAAGGGAGCCCCAGCTTTTTCACAAGCTGCCTGCTGTACTATGCTCTCATGACTGGGGTGTACAAACAGAAACTTAGTGTTGTTTTTAGATAGCTGGTATTTTTTTTCAGCTCGCTTGCCAACCCCTGCCACCGAAGTGGGGTTCTGAAGCAGTTTCATGGCATTTTTCCTGAAAGCATTATAAATAGGCACAACTAGTCTCTTAGGGGTGGGAGACCTTTCATCTACCTATAATCTTTATCCTCGTCTTCATCCTGGATGGACTTCTGGTAGGGAGGTCCAGGGTGTCCAACACATTTTGGATAAATGTAAGCATAGAGGAGGGGTCCTCCTGGTCAGCCAGGGGAGCTCCAAAAGGAGGGTCAGGGGACACATCAAGTTCTAGGCCTGCCAAGCTTATGTCAGGGGCATCATAAAACATTCATCATCCTCTGCATCACCCTCACCGTCTCTGGAAGTGAGGACTGTGGAAGAGTGTTTACCAGCCCTTGTAAACACAGACCCCATCTTTTGTAGGGTCTGAAAGATGTGCCATGCTTTTGCCATGTCCTGCATAGATGGGAGATCCTGCGCAGGCTCTGGCTGTAAATGTTTTCTCTTTATGTTTTATGCCACCTGTTGTCTCACTAATAGGTTTCCCAGGAGCAACAAGAGAGTTTTTATCTTTACAGACCACCTTTTTAGCCACTTCATCAGCAGCTTGATCATGCTTCCTTTTCTGTACAGATACTTCATCAGCACCCTTATTATTTTTAAATTTGGGAGGCACTTCATCAGCTTCTTTGGAAGCTTTGTTTTTTGGCTGGAACTTGAGAGGCTTCATCAGCACCCCTTCTTGAATTTTTATTAGATTTAGATGGCCCCTCATCGGTAGCCTTTGATTTTTCCTCAGCCACAGTAGTATATATTTTTTTTGGTCTTGTTGCTTCTCAGCCAATTTGCAAAGACAGTGACTAAAATCTGGACCTAAACCCTTGAAGCTCAGGTTGTTGCCAATTGCCTGTGTGCAGTCTTAAAAACCCTGTAACATGGAATTTGATGGTAGATAAGGACCGCTTGGCCCACCTAGTCTGCCCATTTCCCTACCTAACGGATAAGCTGCAGATCCTAGTTAACCATCAGCCTACTTCCTCCTACCCCCCCACTTGAATTGCCTTATGTTTGTCCCATGCATTCTTGAATTCTGCCACTTATGGCAAGATTTAAAGGGGAAAGAGACATGCCAAACAGTGTGAATGAACAACATATCTATGATCCTAGAAGTTCTTTTTCACATAAAAGGTGGTAGATGCATGGAACGGCCTACCTCAGGAAGTGGTGGATATGAATACAGTGCGGGGCTTCAAACGGGCATGGGATAGGCATAAGGGAGCAATACAGATAAGTATGAATAGATAGGCCATTGACAGAGTACAGGCCTATGGCACATTCATAAGGTAGAAAAAATGGGCAGACTGGATGGGCCTTGCAGTCCTTTTCTGCCATCAACTTCTATGTTTCCAGAGTCAGCCTTAGGGTGGACGCTTCGGTGATCTTTACCCTCTGGGGTTCTAAATGTTCTATCAGCCTTCTTTGCTACAGCAGGAATGGAGGAAGGCATCATCTATATAGTGGAGGCCAAATCCTCGTGAGGCTCTAGCCACGGGGAGAACAGGTGCTGTCTCCTGGATGCCCAGGTGTTCAGCAAGCCTCTGATGTTTGGGATCCTGCACATCAGTCTTCCAGTCATAGACCTCGCTTTCTTTTTCAGGAGGTCCGTGAAGGAAGGGTCCTCTGGAGGTGATTAGGGGGACTCCTTCGACTTGGGCTCCTCCGGAGGGGAGTCTCAAACCCTGAAGCTGCGGAGGAAGACCCGGACTCGGATTCTGAGTCTGAAGAGTCTGAAGGTCTGACGTCCAGATGAGAGACCTCCAGAGTTCTAGGAGGAATACTGGCCATCATCAGGGTCGTCAAAGGACCTTTCATCAGGCTCGACGTCGACTGGTGTGGTTCTAGTGGGGAAACAGATCTGGGAGTCTGATACGGGTGGACCGGGGAAAGGTTCTCACTGGGTGCCAGCTGTCTAGCTCCAAGACAAGCTAAAATTTAGTCTCGGACCACCAGGACTGGAGGATGGCCCGAAAGTCCGCCTGGGGCTGAGGAGGCGGGAAAGGGGGTTGACAGACCGACTGAAACCCCGATAGGTACCCTGTCATCGGGCACCCTGATGTGTGGTACCCGTGCATTGGGTAACCTGGCAAAGGGTATGAAGGCACATACCCTGACGCCGTGAAGTCAGACATCGGGTAGCCTGGCGGAGAGTACCCAGGAACATAATGAGAGGCTGGGTAGCTGGGCGGAGGGTAGCCTGATAAAGGCCCTGACGGAGGAGCTGCGGGGACCGACGTGGGACCCTGAAAAGGCCTACAAATTGACTCAGAAGGACCCGAAAGAACTGAGTAAGGCGCAGGGCCTTCGGGAGGCAAATCCGGCAGCGCCACCGATGGTCCCGCAGGAAAAAATGGCAGAGAAGGGTCCTGTGGGGTGCCCGGAGGCTCTGACGTCAGGTCCGGGCGTGATCCAGAAACAAAGACACCCGAGGGACGACCCCCATCCTTTGACTCCTGCTGGTCTGGGGAGGGCGAAGGAAGCTCCACAAAGGGAGAAGCGGGGGTATCTCCGTTGGTAGAGCCCACTGGAGAATGCTGCCTGGAAACCAGCAACTGGCATCTCATCCGGCTGGATGTCGTCAGAGCTTGTGCTCACGGACAGTTCAAACGGAGACAGGATGAGTAAGTAAGTAAATTTTATTTTTAAGCGCTTTTCAAAAAACCAAAGCACTGTACAAATAGAACATTTAAAACAATGTACATTAAAACAACAGTAGTAAAATTATTCTCCATACGCTTTAAGAAACAAATAAGTTTTGAGCTCCGATTTAAAGCTCTCGACGGTCAGGCAGCCTCATATCCGATGAGGTAGAGAATTCCACAGGGCAGGGGCAGCGTAGGAGAATGCATGTGCCCCACATGTCTTCAAACGAACCCTGTGAATCTCTAGCAATCCCTCGCCTGCGGATCGGAGTGAACAAGAGGGACTGTAAGGAGATCTTGCAGATACTGCGGTCCCTATTTGTGTAGGGCTTTGTAGGTCAGTAATCCAACCTTGAAGGTGATCCGCTACTGAACCAGCAGCCAGTGCAGCCTGCGCAGCATAGGTGTAATATAACTATTTCTAGATGTCCCAGTCAAAAGCCTGGCCGCTGCATTCTGCACTAGCTGCAAGCGGCGGATATCAACCCCTGGTAGCCCTAGGTACAGGGCATTGCAGTAATCAAGGCGGGTGGTCACGAAAGCGTGGACCAAGGTAGGAAGGTCAGCCAGAGGAACCAGGCGTTTCACCCGGGTGATATTCCAAAGATGGTAAAGGATTTGTGACGGCCAACACCTGAGATTTCAGGGTCAGACCATCGTCAATAATTACGCCCGGATTACGTACCTGGTCTGAGGTCGAGAGCTGGACACCATCAAGCCGAAGGCCCAATGAAACCCCAGCCCTACGACCTGCCTCAAGGTGACCCGGGTCCACAACCAACACCTTGGTCTTATCTGGGTTTAACCTCAGCCAGCTGGCACTCATCCAGTCTTTGATTTTGGATAGACAGCTGTTAAGCAAACAGACTGCATCATCCTGTCCGGGAGTAAAGGACAAATACAGCTGGGTATCATCTGCATAGCAGTGAAAACCCAGATTGTATCACCTAATGATGTCTCCTAATGGCAGCATATAAACTGCGAACAACATGGGCGCCAAAATGGAGCCCTGCAGCACCCCACAGGACAGAGAGATGGTGTCAGAGGAATAAATTCCAGTGACAACCCTCTGTATCCGGCCTGTGAGGAAAGATCAAAACCAATGTAGAACTGTTCCAGACAGTCCACAAAAAAGGCGCAGGAGCTCCAATAGCACACCATGGTCCACAGTATCAAATGCTGCAGAGAGATCAAGAAGGACTAAGATAGTACGAGCCTTTTGATCTCTCGCAATTAGGAGGTCATTTAAAACCCAGATGAGAGCAGTCTCAGTGCTATGTCTTTTCCTAAACCCCGACTGGACAATATCATAGATATTGTGATTTGTAAGATAGTCGTCTAGCTGTAGCGCAACCACCTTTTCAATAACCTTACCCACAAAGGGCAGGTTAGAGACAGGTCTGTAGTTAGCTAAACAGTCCGGGTTCAATGAAGGTTTTTTAAGGAGTGGTCAAACGACTGCCTCCTTTAGAGGATCAGGAAAAAACCCCATGCTCCAAAGATTTCCGGACGATCTCAGCAAGAATTGGGCAGATAACATGTACGCAACCTACTAATAGTGGCGCAGGGCCCAGATCCAAACTACAGCTGGTTGGTCGTACAGTCTGAACAATCCTCACAACATCCATGAATTCCGGCCTACTGAAGTCAGACCAGGCAGCACGGGTGTTTGTTTCCTCTTGCCGATCACCGCAATCCCTTAAAGAGGTAGCTGGGTCCGACCTAATGCTGGCAATCTTATCTGCAAAGAACCTAGCAAGCTCATCACACTTCATTTGTGAAAAATCTCTTCCAGACTGCAGACAGAGTGGATTGCACAATCTGTCGACAGCCTGAAAGAGTTGAGCTGGTCGGTTCCGTGCAGCAGCAATCTCCCTGGACAGGCATTCTGCCTTCTTATGGGTGATTGCTGATTGATAGGTACCGTAGTGATCCATCAATATAATCTTGTCAGGCTGGATTTCCGCCAAGCCCTCTCTAGCCTTCGACCCACTCTCCTCAGCTCCTTCAAGGACTCATCAAACCATGGGGTCCTCGGGCACTGAGTGAGTGGGTGAACACAAACAGGAGCAATTAGATCCAGGGTCTCACCCACTGCCTTATTGTAGGCAAGAGCGAGCTCCCCTGGACCCATGCACTCATTTGAAATACTCGATAGGTCCAGTACCGCCAATAGGCCTTCTGGGGTAATTCCCCTTAAAGGGCGATACTGGACCATCTCCATAGAGGCAGACCTATTTGGGGGTGCCTCCAAGCTGAATCTTATTTTATGATGGTTCGTCCACACATTTGGTTCCACCCCCAGATGCATGACCTCCAACTCCAGTAGAAACACTAGGTCCAACGAGTGGCCCCCTATTTGGGTAGCAGAGGTAACCAACTGTGTAAGGCCCAATGTAGTCATACGTTGGAGGAGATTATTCCCAAAATGCGAGAGTTCATCGTCGACCCAGGTGTTGAAATCACCCAGTATTAACCACCTGGGAGACTCAAACGCCACGTCGACAATGAAGTCTGCAAACTCCTTCAGGAATTCACCATCACCGGGTGGACGGTACATGAGGAGAATACTGAACCCTACACCTGCTCCCAGGATACACTCAAAGGATTGAGTGCAGCCCACTGGAACATCCAGAAGACCCAGCTTCATTCTAAAAAAGATGGCTACTCCCCCACCCCTATGATCCAACCTCAGGCGGTGTATCACCGAGAACCCAGCCGGAGCAGCAGATGCCAATACAGGGTCTGCATTCTCATCTAGCCAGGTCTTGGTGATGCATGCCAGGTCAGATTTTGCAACAAGATCCGCTATAATGGCGGTCTAGTTTCTAATTGACCTGGCATACACAACACTGCCCAGGTTGGATGGGTTTTCAAGTAGGGTCGCAGTACCTGCCCACAATTTGCGGAGCCCTTGGGTATGGAAATCAGGCAGGGAAAACCCCTTTTCTGATTCCATTTCACCCCAGGGCATCTCCTAGTCCCCACTACCTCTATCTGTCCACCCCTTTCCATTCTCCCACTCTGCCCAGTCCATCCACCCTTCAAACGCCTTCTCACTATCCCCAATGCACGACATCTATTATAGACATCGGCTAAAAAAGAGGGACAATTAAAGGGTGGAGGTCCCAAAGCAGAGTGGGGGAATAGCGCCTGACCATCTTGGAGCCCTCCCAGCACATCTTAATATGCAATAAATAACCAAACATTTAAAAATACTCAAATTGAATATCTCACTACAACAATATGCAATACACAAATCAAAAACTACACAAATTTAGTCTATTAGACCTTACTCATTACAGTGAAACAACTTAAATTAAACAAACAATTACCAGAAAAATAAAATAACTGATAATAAATTACTTGTACTAACAGTCCAATTAAATTCAGTGAATCCTATATAGAGATCTGTCCCTTTTATCCAGATTCAATATGATAGCCTTTCCAGCATACAGAAATAAAAATGCGGTATAAAATTCACCAGGGGAAATAGCTACCATATGGAAGAACATCAACCCCCAGCCGAGATCAGGACTACGGCCCCTAGAGGGCAAAATACTTTTAAAAGCTGGTGCCCAAATCCTGCGCATGCACAGTAGCAGCGGAAAAAGATCCAAGATGCGAGAAAGCCACTATTGCACATGCGCCGGATTTTGGGCAAGGCACCAGCTTTCTTTTTAAAAGCATTTTGCATCGGAACGAGTCCTCGGTTTTATTTGCAAACACATTAAACGACTTAGAATACCCTTCTCTTATGGAGTAACTGTTTGTTGGCATGCCGATGTTAAAATCTGCTGGTCGGGACAGAGCTCCCAGTAGATGCGTGTTCTCTGTGTGGAACGGCTTCCGGGGGCATGAAGATTTACAGTCGGGACGCCAGTAATGTAAATATACTGTAGTCTGCAAATGATGAAAATTGGTAAGCTGCTTATGTTTTGTTTTATTTGGATGCATTCTACAGTCACCTTCTTACACTTTTGTGCCTTCAGAATGTCAAATGGGAATTGAACATAAAACAAGGGGGCAAAGCTGACAGTGTCCCTTTAATTCGGCAGCACTCCAACAGAATTCTCTACAACAGTCAGGGCTCCAAAACCGGCTCAGCCAGGGAACAGCAGCTCATCTTAACCTTCGCAAACCATAAACATTTGGGTACTTTCAAGGTAGAAAACATCAAACTGCAGCATAATTTGTGTATTACTCACAAACCAGCGAGTCCATTTCACCACACAGTCAAATTTCGTCTCAGCAGTTCCAAGGCGCACAAATTGGAATGTGGTGCACAAACCATAACAAATAAACTGCAGACTGCAAAATCGATATATCCACACGCTAAAAAGTTTGTTGGGAAATACACCAAAAAGCCCAAAAGACACAAGGGCAACGGCAATCTCAAATCGGGGGGTAGTCCGCTCTACTACACCACAATGTCAAATTAACCATTGGCAGTTCAAGATGTTAGGAATAGTCGGCAGTTTTACAGCACACACAGATAGCATACAGTGTGCGAATTGCTAGCTGCAAACACTCAAACAGTGGAACAGTCAAGCCGCAACAGTCTTTACAAGTGAAATAAACAGCAAGTCTTCTACACACAGAACAGCAAAATAAAACAACAAATAAATAAAACAATAAGATGCGTGGGACGGCGCCAGGCAGTGGCAAGGAGCTCAAAAACAAATTTAATAATGAGTTAGACAGAGCAAGAGAGCTTGCAGAGGCTAGCTCAGCGTGGCCGCCATCTTGTGTTGCTGTGGTGGTGTAATGAAGAACAGCACCCCTCTAAGGAGGTTGCTGGGCTCTAGCCACCACAACAGCACCTTCTTGACTGGGTCTGAGACCAGGACTGGCTGCTCCAGGTCGTCTGTATGCTGGTTCCACTGGACCCGCAGCAGCATCCATTTTGGAATTCTCATATACATCATGGCTAGTGTACCGTAGCGATGGCTGCAGCTACAAGTCCCAAGAAGCATAGAAAGACCCATGCTGGGACATGACGGCTTGAGTAGAGCTGCTTGGCTTGATCCATCAGGCGCTTGTCTTGTAGAAGAAAGGCTATTCCTTGAGCTGTACGTATCTAGTACCACCTCACTGTACTGAAGACATTGGAGGGGGTCAGGAACTACTTGGGACAGGCTGACTGTGATCCCCAAATCCTGGAACACGCGGCAGGTATGATCCAGGCTTTGGAGCAGACGCTCCTTAGCTGCTGCTGCCAGCAACCAGTCATCCAGGTAAGGGAATGCATACAGTAGAAACCCTGCCATCTGAGAGCAGCTGCCACCACTGCCGAGCACTTGGTGAACACACGAGGAGCTGAAAATAAGCCAAACAGCAGAGCCCTGAACTGAAAATGGGCTCCCTGAAAATGGAATCTGAGGAAGCGCCTGTGGGAGGCGCATACCTTGATATGCAGCTAGGCATCCTACATGTCGAGGGAGCAGATCCAGTCCCCTTGGTGAAACAGGGGCAGCAGACCCTGAAGGGTGACCATCCTGAACCTTTTGTATTGGATTGACAGGTTCAGCTCGCTGAGATCCAGAATAAGCCAAAGGTCCCCTGTGCGCCTGGGAACCAGAAAGAAGTGGGAGTAGAACCCCTGTCCTTTCTGGGACTTTGGAACAGGTTCTATGGCTCTTTTTCGAATCAGGGCATGGACCGCTCCCCACATTAGATGGATATGACTGGGAGGACACGAGGATGGAGCAGCGGGATTGTCCTGAGGACACTCCAGGAGTTCAAGGGAGTGTCCAAACTCTATGGGCTGTAGCACCCAATAGTCTGAAGTTATCTCCTGCAACCTGTCCAGGTGGAGGGAGAAGTGACCCAGACGGCCTCCTCCTGCACTTTTAAAGGGAGGGGGTCTGGCAATGAGGCGGGGGGGCTGCAAGACTTCCCTGTGAGCCCTTGCTGGCTGAGGGGGTGGGGGCGGGGAGTGCCGCCAAAGCTACTTGCCGCTTCCCTTGGGGCTTAGCGGGTCATCGGGCTTGCTTATGGGTAGCCCGACGAAATGCTGCCCTTTGCCATGCCCTGGGCTGTGTGTAAAGGATATCTTCCACATCACCTCCAAAAAGTTTATACCATCTGAAGGGAGTGTTCATGATGGACAACTGGACATACTGGGCAAACTGGACACCTGAAGCCAGGAATGCTGGCTCGCTACCCTCCCACCCGCAGCGGAGAAAGAGACGGATCCCTCCCCCTCCTCACGGAGCAATGAAGGTCGCAAGGGACCCAACCGAGTACCCTCCCCTTGCTGAGCACCACTGTGTGGGAGCCGATTCTGGCAGGCCCTGCTGCTCACCTGGTGGTGAGTGAGGCGCTCGCCGTGCACCCTCCGCCCCGCGGAGAAAGAGATGGATCCTCCCTCCCACCAGACAGAAGGTCGCAAGGGACCCAACGAGAGAACCCTCCCCTTGCTGAGCACCACTGTGCGGGCCGAACCCGATTCTGGCAGATACTTACAAGGAAGGTCCTAGCGGTGGTGTGATGCAACAGGGCAGGTCCTCTCACTGCTTCTGCAGTGGAGGCCCTTGGCGCTATGCGCCGGCTCCCCACCACCGCCCTTGGTGAGCGTCCACCACCGCCCCTGGTGAGCGTCCGCCTTTATAGGAATAGTCACGTGAGCTGCAAAACCTATCAGCTCACTTTTCCATTTGCAGGCTATCTGACCTCACCACTAGAGGTCGCATCAATAGCAACTCAGCCTACTGCTTACCCTTTTAAATGTACTAATTCCTTTCTGCCTGCTTGCTGTGATTGGAACCTAAAACAATATCCACCACACTCTCCTGAGCCAAATATCCACGTCACTCATGGAAAAATCTGCCCTGAGCCAAGTAGCTACGTGATTACTGCGAAAAATTGTACCAAGCATCTGGGCGTCTCAAGCCCCTCACTACCTCAACGCCTCCCTTTCACCTCCCCCTCTGGACCCCCCACGATGGAGTCTCCTCATCCCTCACCCTCCTCCTCCTTACCACATGGGCCCCTCATCCAGGCTTAGGCTAATACTTGGGGGGGACATTGAAACCAACCCTGGACCTTCCTCTCCTAACCTCACGCTTAGTGACCATACTAACCCCCTCTGGGCAAATACTAGTGGGCTGAAACTGGTCCACATGAATATTGGGAGCCTAAGGCAGAAAATGCCTGACCTCGAGGCTTGGACCCAGCTCTACAAACCTGACATATTAGCGGTCACTGAGACATGGCTAAAGCCCCACATCCTCCCTCATGAAATCGAACTGGCCAGCTATCAGACCATAAGAAAGGACAGAGCAGGAAAGAAAGGAGGGGGTTCTTATCTACCTGAACTCCTCTCTAAATGCTACCCTGGCTGATCTCCCCACTCCTAACGGATCCCTGGGTGAGGTAGTACTAATGAAGCTTCTCCTTGGTAGCACCAAACCTCTCGTTATTGGGTGTGCCTATCTCCCACCTCAAACTGCCGGCGCCTCCCTTGAAGCCCTCATAAGTGCCATTCACAATCTCCCTCTGGGTGAGACCATCCTCCTCGGGGACTTCAACCTAAACTGGCTCTCCCCAAATACCTCCAGAACCAGGAACCTAATACTGAAAGTATTACTTACCCAACTGATCAATTTGCCCACCCGGCTCAAGCACCTCGAGGCAACCTCCCTACTTGACTGGGCGTGGCCTCCCACCCTGATCGGATACTGACTGCAGGATCATGTCTGACTCCTAAGCGACCACCCCTATTTTCTGTACCTGGTCCAATAAACCCCCCCAAGTGACTGAAGCTAGGAACTTCAGCCGCTTCGTACCCGCTGATCTCTGCTCTGATCTACTGAAGGTAGACTGCGGCCCCATTGTCTCCCTCCCCACAACTGACGAGGCCCTAGACTATTTCACCAATTGTTTCCTCTCTATCGCTAACCAACATGCCCCCTGGAAAACACTCAGAGTGCAGGGTAACTGCCACAAGTGGCTAAAGCCTAAACTTAAACACACCATGCGTCTCTGGGACAAGGCATGGGGTCACTACAAATCCTCCAGATGCAAACCTGATTGGGAGAAGTACCGGTGCCTGAGGAACCAATGTAAAAAAGATGTTAAACAGGCCAAATCAAAATACCTCAGGGACCTCCAAACTGGCCACCTAAGTGACCAAAAGAAATTCTGGGGCCACATAAATGCTCTCAAGGGCTCCTCAATGGAACATGATGCCCCGCTCCAAATTGGGGACTCAGTCTCCAATGACCCTTCTAAAGTGGCGGAAGCCTTCAGTGCATCCTATGCAAACCCCAGCGGCCACCTCCCAACAGTGCCCGTGACACCCTCCCTTCCCCTCTCAGACTGGGTGCCGCCTCGCCCCTTATTCCACCTGAAACTAGTTGGACCCAACACAGTACTGCCCCTCCTGTGCAAAATAAAACCCGAGTCCTCTCCTGGCAATGACCTCCTGGAGCCCCGGCTGCTGAGGGTCACAGCTCCAGCCATCACCTACCCCGTCACCCTGCTCATCAATAGATCCCTCCAAGAAGGGCGGTCCCCTCTAAATGGAAAGTTGCGACCATTGTTCCAGTCCACAAAAAAGGAACTCGGGACAGAGTGGAGCACTACAGGCCTATCTCTCTTCTCTGCCCCCTGGGTAAAATTCAGGAAAGACTTGTCTATGACCAACTTCAAACCTACCTGGAACAACACCTGCTCCTCTCCAAAGTACAGCATGGCTTTCTGAAAGGTCACGGCGCCGACACCGCCCTCATCCGGCTAACATCAGACATACTCCACGCCATGGACCTAGGCACCCCAATGGGCGCTCTATTTATTGACCTATCCAAGGCCTTTGACTTGGTCAACCATAAGCTTCTCCTTACCAAACTTCTCTGCCTCGGCCTAGATCAGCTCGCACTCTCCTGGATCTCTCGCTACATTAGAAACAGATCCCAAAGCGTCCGCTGGCGGGGAGTACACTCTAACCCCAGACCCGTGACCTCCAGTGTACCCCAGGGCTCCATCCTGGGCCCCCTACTATTCTTGCTATTTCTAAATGACCTTGAAGGAGCTTGTTCACCATGCAACCTTATCCTCTATGCGGATGACACTGTAATCTATTACAGCGCCCCCAACCCTCGGTTATCGCCGCCAAACTTCAGGCCAGCCTCTCAACACTCGAACTCTGGTTCACTACCAATCACCTAAAACTTAATGAGGAAAAGACAAAGGCAGTCCTCTTTGGGACCCGACGGCTGGGAAAAGACCGTAGTGGGTTACTCCAACTCTCATCAGCCCTTGGTAGGTCTGTTGAAGTCGCTGATCAGTTCAGGTACCTTGGGGTACTCCTTGACCAGAAGTTAGCCTACAAACCTCATTTTGAGGCCTTAACTAGATCCATACACCAGAGGATTGGCCTCTTATACCACTTGGGCAACGCTCTTTCCGGAGAAGCACGACGAGCCATTGCAAACTGCAACCTCATTCCCTCACTGCTATATGGCTCCCCCCTATTCCTGTCGCTCAGGGAGGCAGAGCTAAACAAACTCACTACCCTTTACACCGCATCGCCCGCTTTGGAACTAACTCCTCCCCTAGGAGGCATCACTGCGAGGCCCTCAACGACCTACGCTGGCCAACCCTACAGCATAAACTAACCTATGCCTCAGCTTGTCTCACATATAAACTCACCTCCACTTGCTACCGCCTCACCTGAGTGACCTGCTCACTCCCAAAGTCTCCCTCCAGAAACCTCCGGTCCACCACAAGTCGACTACTGAACATCCCTCGTGATACGGACTAACCAAGGTAACGCCCTTTCAGGTCACGCCCCCACCTCTGGAATTCGCCTCCCACAAGCTTGCTAGACAGGCCCTCCCAATCCTCCGTTTAAAGCAGGTCTTAAAGCATACCTCACTGAGCTAAGCCTCTGCGGCTGCAACCGCTAGTTCATGTCCTTATCCACATACCCCTCCCTAAGACAAAGGACTAAAATCTCTCTCTCTCCTTTTGACTGCCCAGAAGCAAAAATCCAATTAATGTTGTAGCCCTTATGTTATGAAACTGTAATTGTCTAATGTATCCCCTGACTATGAATGTACTCTTATACTGTGTTACTTTGTGCTCACCTAATGTAAAGTGGTTGGTTTTCTCAACCCCGGGTCGTCCCTGAAAAAGGGACCTTGGTCTCAGTGGGCTTACCTTGGTTAACAAAATCTAAATAAATAAAACAAATAAATAAATGCACATGCCGGCTGTTGATGCCAATGCCGTGCTGAAAGCTGCTGACGTTGGAGGCTGCCTTAAGAGTACCAATCTTTTCCGCTTGGAAGGGTCATCTGGCAGGGACTGGACAGCATCTCTGGCCTGGTCCCACAGGGCATTTTGGTACTGGAGCATGTGTACCAGGTAGTTGAGGGTGCAGATCGCCAGGGTGGCTGAGGCAAGCATCCACTTGCCCAGAAGGTCCAATCGACATGAACCCTTGTTGGGTGGAAGGGAGCTCAAATGCTTAGGCTGTATAGTACGGTCGTGAGCGGTGTTTATCACTATGGATGCCGCTTGTGCCTGCTCCCCTTAAAAGGGTTTACCTGCCGGAGCATGGTACAGCCTATCGGCCTTCCTAGACATGGCTGGGACCAGGCCGGGCCTACGCCAGGCGGCCATGGTGGCATCCTCATAAGTATCTTTAAGGGGAGGAACCGCCAACGGAGGAGAGTCTGGTTGGCAAAGGTATGTAGCAAGCCAGCGTCGCTCTGGGTCCTGCTCCTCTGTCTCGAACCCCATAGCCTCCTGAATATGCCGCATGATGGCCATGAAGGAGGGATCATCTGGTGGGGATTTGGAGACATACCTAAGGGTCCCTTCCCCTGAAGAGGAGCCTGTGAAGGGGGTAGACGAACCACTTACATCACCGTTGTCTCCTTCATCCTCATCTTGATCGTCATCAGGCAGACACAGATCTGGGTGATACTCATCCCCCTCATCAGCAGGTCGTCTGGGGGCATGCGTTGGCTGAGAAGGTGGGGCCAGCCGCGAGGGCACCTGAGTGGATGGTCCAGGAGAAGGTCCCTGGAGAGTGGGAGATACCAGGTCCTAAGAAAGGGGAACCAGCAATCACATTTACACCCCAAAGGGACGAGAACAGGCCTTGAAAATTGACAGTAATAGGCGCTGGTCCAGTGGGCATCGGATAAGGATAGACCAGCGCTGGATAAGGATAAACCAGCATAGGCTCTGTGGGCGTGGACTGAAGGTAGACCGGTGCAGGCCTGAGAGGTGCCAGCTGCAGGCAGCTCAGCGCAGGTCCAACAGGCATCAGCTATGGATAACCTGGTGCAGGCCTAATGGGCGTTGGCTGAGGTAAAATGGGCGCAGGCCCAGCGGGAGCTGGCTGAGGTAGAACCGGTGAAGACCCTATGGGCGCCAGTTCCGGCAAGGCCGGTGAAGGTCCCATGGGCACCAGCTGAGGTAATGTGGGTGCTGGGGAGGGAGAGGCCCCGACAGGCAAGAGGTGTGGAGGATTCAGACCTGGGAGGCATTGGCATCCTTCAGCGCCACCCTCTAGGCCAGAGGACGGGCGGTGATCCCTGAAAAGGAGACTCATGCTTGGTTCGCGGGTGGTGCGCCGGCATCAGAGGGCAACCCAGTGTTCACCAAACCCATGACAGCAGCGGATACGTCCGCCGAGCCACTGTGCCGTGTGCCCAATGTGATCAAGGGCCTGAGCAGCAGGGGCTGAAGGGCAGGGAATGAGCGGGAGGCAGTGCTGTTGGTAGCCTTGTGGGTGATAGGACATGTGCAGCAGCTGAGACCAACCCCCTGGAGGAGGGAGACCCCTTGGCGGTCGAAGGATGATGGGGAGACTGTGAACGGAAGGAGGAGGACCGGAGCCTATCCCAGTCCTTGTCACGATGTTTGTGTTTCCCACTGGCCTTGTCCCTGAACAATGAAGATTGGGAGCCTGAAGACTGGGCCAGGGAGACCAAGAAGCTTCTTGCCTGCAGCTCCAGTTCCATGGAGGTGACCTTCTGCTGCAGGAGAAAGTTCTCTAGAGTCCGCTGGTGGTGGTGCCAGGTGGCCTGGTTTAATTTCTGGTAGATCTTGCAGGCTTGGACATCGTGGTCTGTGACTAGGTAGCAGACACTAGCAGAATGGCTGTCCTTCCCTGGGATTTGTTTACTGCAGGCACGCTTGGTTTTGGAGCGATCTGAAGTCGAGGAAGATTTAGAAGACATAAAAATAAGAAAACAAAGAATAAGAACTATGGTGAGAAAACAAATAAAAACACTGAAAGCGCACGAAAATGGCGGTTGACAGAAGCTGCGGCAGTTTCCAGAGGTCCTATGTGCGTTGGTCAATGGCAGGAAAAGAACTGGGGAGGCCATGGGGGCTGCCCACTATTATAGGATAGGCCGACATCAGAGGGTGGCGTCAGTGGTGGGCAGACCCATCTAGTAGACTGCTAGCTAGAAAGTTTCCGTGTGGTCCTAGTGCCTGGCGGCTAAGTCCTACAGGTGTGGCCCACTGCAAGAAATACCCTCGAAGTAAAATTTAGCAGGAAGCATTATTCTTCCCTTCTTATATTAACTTAATCAAAAATATCGAGAAAATAATTTGAAGTTAAGAGGTAGTATCTAATTGGACTGTCTCTATAAGATGCCACTCGCACCATTTCAAATCAAGTAGAGCTATACTGAACCTTCAGCAGGGCTACCTCACAAGTCCTTCATGTAGGCATTTACCTAATTCTCATACTTTTCAACACATAGACAGCCTACACTGAAAGGCTTTGAAGAAATGCGACAAAAATCCTCAAACAGGAAGGCTACATAGAAACAGAATTTGATGGCAGATAAGGACTGTTTGGCCCATCCAGTCGGCCCATTTCCCTACATACTGCACAAACTCCAGATTCTAATTGTTCTGCATCTCACCCTCTCTTTCCCACAACTAAGGCAGCCTTAGATACATAGATACTGTTGGCAAATAAGGGCCTATGGCCTACCCAGTCTGCCCACTTCAGCTTGCAAGTTCCCTTTATGTTTTTCTAGAAGTCTGTTGCCCTTTACCCCTGAACTCCAGAATTCTCTTATGTCTATCCCATGCATTCTTAAATCCCGTGATTGTTTCAGCCCCCACCACTTCCCTCCGGCAGGGTGTTTCACTTGTCCACCACCCTCTCTATGAAGAAATTCTTCCTCATGTTTCCTCTGAATCGCCCTTGCTCCAACTTCATCCCATGCCCTCTAGTTCAGCCTTCTATCTACCCCATGCATTCTTGAATTTACCTATCGTTCTGGCCTCTACGACCTCCGCTGGGAGGCTATTCCAAGCATCCACCACCCTTTCTGTGAAAAAATACTTCCTCACATTGCCCCTAAGTCTCCCCTCCAGCCTCATACTGTGACCCCTTGTTCTTTCACACCTCCTTTTCTGAAAGATGCTGCCCTCTTGAACTTTATCACCTAAAGTGAAAGAATGTTGAACAGGATAAATATTCTTGTTTTTCCATAAAGGTCTTTATTCTCCACAGCCGTGGCAGGCTGGCTCACTTCGACTCTATCCCTGCCACTCCCCACCAGTAAGCACCTCTGCAGGACTTAGCTGTCAGCCATGTTCCCCCATGAACTGCCCCCCTCCCATGGCGGGGCCAGGAGGGGGAAGGCGGTCCTCCTTCCTGGAGACTCACATCCAGTTGCTGTCGACAGAGTTTCTGGCAGTGGCATGTACCCCTGCCCCGCCCATCCATTTTCCTCCGTTTTTCTCCCTTTCCCCATGGATGGGGTGCATGTGCCGGCCCGTGCGTGCAGAGGCATGCACACACTGCAGAGTCCTGAGGCTCCTTTCCTTCATACCACTCTGATTTGCAGTACCACCAGGTGGCAATCGTAGGGCATAGCCAAGCCCGAAAAAAAAAAGAGAGAGCAGTCCATCAGATGCTTGAACTCCCGGCATGGCTGACATCAGTGCTACCGCCGCCCCACTGGGCCGATGTAATAAGACAAATATTCTGATAAAACTGGCAAAAGCTCAGTGAAATAAATAATGGAAGGCAGGGCCCTTGAATGCCAAACCTCACTGTTCAGCAAAAGATCGGCCTGAAGCACAGAAAGGTGGGGACTCTAGAAAGGGAGAAGAGAGTCTAGCCAACAGGTTCCAAAGTACTTGGTACATGTTCAGTGGCTACTGCAATAGTGTGACTATGAGGAACGAATGAAGGTGTTTGTGCTTCACAGTTTAAGAAAAAAACTTAAGTCATTTTTGTGCTGTTACCATGTGAACTTTACAACTTACTCAACTGAGTTTATGTTCGTAGCAGGACACAAACTACTTCCCTGCCCACTTTTCATCCTGACTTGGAGATGGCTTGATAACAAATATGTCAAAATTGGGATATTATTTTGAAATGGTTTAAACCCCTAACTGCAGCAGCATGTCATTAGATATGTACAGATATGTACATACACATAAACATACACACAGAAAAGGGGGAAAAGAGAGAAAGACTCACCTTTATTCTGGTCCAGAAACTCTTCTGTAAAAATTGGGACATCGAAGGAAGAAAGTGTGTCACTTCCCAAATCAGCACTCTAAGAAAAACAGAAGACATTAGGCCTGAAAGGTAACATACCACTTCTCACATTCTTATGCCCACAGGACACACCTGCAAAGTGTGCTAAAGCACAGTTTCACCCTTTTTTTTTTTCTTCCTTCACTTAGACCCTCCCCAATACTCCTCTCCTTCAGAGGTACCAATGACTACTCCTTCTGCCTGCCAGACTCACCTGTGTGCGGACACTGCTTGCCACCAGTTTCCCAGGGTGCCAGGTGAGGAGAAAGAATAGTCATGGTGTCCTTGAATCAAGGCCGAGGAGCAGGCGCGCCACCACGGAGGACTGGGTGGTGTGAAAAGTGTGCAGAGGACATAATGTGGTGGCTTCCAGACATGCCAGCCTATTCTTTCATCCTTGTTCCTGTGCCTTTGGTCTCCTGTCCACTCCTCCTCCAATGGCAACCCCCAGCCCTGACCTTCTCATGGACTTTTATTTATTTCCATTCTTTGGTAACCAGGTAAAGCCCACTAGGAACAAGGCCTCTTTTCAGGGGTGATCAAGAAGCACTGGGGAAGCTGACTTGCTCAGGGTCACACAGTATGCAAGTGGAGGTTGGAGGAATCAAACCCTGGTCTGCTGGATGTACAGAACACATCCACAGCTAGTTACTCCAACCTCTAGGCTATACTGCCTTGCCACTTACTGCCTGCCAACTTACCGGTTATCCACCATTTACTCTGGACAACTAAGGTGGTTGGTGGGCTGCCATGTTACTGTAAGGCCGGCCTTTGGTGGGGACAGAAAGGAAGGCATGGAGGGAACCGGAAAAATGCATCAAGCCAGAACTTGTTTCCAGGTGCAACCTAGGTGTACAAGGAAGTTGTGACTTGCTCAGGGTCTCACACAGTATGCAAGTGGGGGCTGACGGGATTCAAATCCAGGTCTCCAGCACATACACACTTAAATAAATAAATATATATAGTGCCAAGCCTTTCTTTTTTCCCAAGGGTGCAATAATGCACATACACGCCTGGCGTTTGGCAGTAGTTCCTCTCTCTGTAGTGTGCATTCACTGCAAAACCATCTGGACTTCACCAGGTGGCAGCGGGATGCATCACCCCTTCACCCACCCCGAGGAGAGCTGTCTCTAAGATGCTCAATCCTCCCTTCCCCTTCTGGCCCCGAATCAGCCAGAGTTCATTCCTGAACTCAAGCTACCAGCATACAGAATGGCAGCACTACTGAGATGGTAGGACAGCCTTCTCCACCCTTTCTCCCTGTCCCATCTCCCACATAAGCGAGCATGTCCCAACTGGCCCCGGGGAAGGGGGGACCGGCACATGGTCTTCTATGCCACCATTCAGAAGCCACTGCTAGGGCTTGTGGCTGGGGAAGTCTGCCGGGCCGACAACATTCCACTGACTTAACTGCTGTGCTTACTACAATGTATCCTCTTCCAGTCATAGCCAACAGGGCTGGTTAGCTAAAGGACAATTTCAAAAGCCCAGTGCGGAATCTACCAGCAGCTGATTGGTAGGCTGTGTCAATTTCAATCCTTTCTCTTCTCAAAGGGCAATCAAACTGAAGAACATCCCACATTTAATCAAATCCCCATAACACACTTAGAGCTCCAATCGTTCACTTCTGCAGGCATGGTGAACTCATACAAACCACAAACTACCTCTTACCGCTTTTGGAATAAACACGCCATGAACTGAAACATGGACTAACAGTCTAGACATTTATTCTGTATCACAGCAAGATTGATTATTCCCTTGAGTAGCTCCGAATTATTCTACTTTTCTAGAACTGAAACTCCTATACTCTCTAAACAGAAGAGTTCTAAAAACATCTTTCCAAGCAACTCTTTTCATGTTTCTGAATTACCTACCTTGGGACCTTGTCCATTCAACAAGTTATGATGCAGCGGAGCAGAGTCCTCTAAAAGCAGAAAGTACAGACTGGTCAGTTTCTTCCTTCTATTGTGGTTTGTTCACGCTTTTCTCAAGTGGCCATCTACAGCCCACTCATGGAGCTTGCTTCAGACCCCAAAGAAACACAGAAATCCTGTTTTTATGGAACACATATTGTAATAAGAAATAAATAACATGACCCAACTGGGAATTGAAACTAGGCCCCTACAATGCCATTTTGGTGCTCTGCCAACTATGAGACTTGCTGTCAAGCCTGAACTTGCCGCAGACACACTCTTTCTCAAAAAACAATCCTACTGCAAATAACAATTTCAGTGGCAAGGAACTGTAGATGCAGTATTTTTTTTTTTTATTCTTCGGTAACCGGGTAAAGTCCACTAGGCACAAGTGCTTGTTTTCAGAGGCGATCCGGGAGCACAGCATTAGCTAAGTGGCTTGCTCAGAGTCATACGTATACAAGTGGAAGTGTTGGGAATCCCAGGTCTGCTCATTCACAGTTCGTTTTTTTAATTCTTTGGTAACTGGGTAAGGCCCACTAGGCACAAGTGCCTGTTTTTAGGAGTGATCCAGCAGCACTGGGGAGATGACTTTCTCAGAGTCGTACAGTATGCAAATGGACATTGTGGGAATCATACCCAGGACTCCTAGATGTACTAAGCTTGTTACTTCAACCTTTAGGCTACACTGCCACCCAATTTTTGTAGGGAAGGAATTGCAAATGCTGTTTGCCTGCCCGATCCCTTTCCCTTTTTGGTTCCTACAGCTGTGACGTTTTTCTGCGATATATCTGTAGGCGTGGAAGCGTGCTCTATTGATTTCAGTGGGAGTGTGTTTTCAGTAGCAACTACTATAAGGAGTTTAAAACACCTAGGTAGAGGAGCGGGTGGGGTGGGGGAGTGACGCTTGCTATGACCAACTAGGGTCAATGGTGACGGAATAGGCAGGAACAAAAAGCAGATCGGATAAGCCTAAAGGTCCTTTTTCTGCCGACAAAGTCTAACTTTCTATGTATCGCATTCTATGAAGATCACTCAATCACTTTTGCCGATTTCCTGTTCTGTGCAGTGCACAAAGCATGCAGAAAATACATGTTCTCACTGGTGCAGAATTCATTAATGATGTACTTTTAGGGAGTTAAAAAATATGAAAAAGTATCCAAGAAGTGAGATACAGCAAGGAAAAAGCAGATAAACACAACAGAAGATCCGAGAGCTCTTGTGCTGTTTAGAGCCACTGTCGTACCATTTCACATTATCCTGTTTGCTATATAAACTTCTGATATAGCAGCAAAATAGCCAATACAAAACATTGTGTAAAATTTAGTTCTTAATATTGAAAAAAAAAATGCTGCACCTTAGAATATACTGTGCATTTTATATAATTTTTTTGCTTTTTAAGGTGGCACAAACAACTGGCCATGTGTGTTTAACAGTATAAATTTCCACCTGGGGATAATAATCTGCACTTTCGCCCCTGGGTGGTACAAAGCATGGGGTAATTCCCATCCCCAGTACAGACAGGGATGTGCAAACATGCATATATACTGTATGTCACTGATGAGCCACTGTAGGCAAACTGGCCAGTTGTCTTCTTACTGGCTATGTGCTGGACACCACAGGTAGCCACTGCCAACCCATGACCCAATCCCAGGGAATTCTTGAAATAAGGAGCACTTATTTGGGAGTACAGCCAGAGTCGTTTTGCTACTCAGGTGTACTGAGTCATTCTGGACAAATGTTCACAACACAAGACTCTGTATGCTGCTGCAGCTTAAGAACTGGTAGTCAGCTTGGCAAGCCTCAGCGTCCTCATATCCTCAGTGCAGTAAGGGTGCTTGACAAAGTCACTCGTCTTTCTGATCCCACTGCACGAAGCATTAGAAACACTGCTGAAGCCAGGACTGTGAGAGAAAGTTGGGGGAGGGAAGGGAGACATGTGCCCCTATAATTACACACATATGAGCCACAGGTAACAAATACCTTGTTACCTGCAGTAACTGTGCTGCAAAATACTACAAATACTACACTACTGCGCTGTATCCTGGCAGAGGTGTGTTTGTATGTATGTGTATATGTGTGTATGTATGTATATGTATACACACACATATACATACATACATACATATATACATATATACACATACATATACACACACACACATATGTTTTCATTGGGAGGTATAGGCACCCTCTCTAAGGTATGAGGCTGCACGGCAAGTGCTCCTCAGCACACACACTGGACTGCCTACAACTCCCAATTTATTTATTTAGTTAGTTTTTGTTAACCAGGTAGGTACACTAGGCAAAAACTACCTGTTTTCAGGTACAACCCAGGAGAGTTACAACCAGGGTGATGCAACACCAGACAGTTTAAAATCCAATGCAATATACAACATGTTACAAGATAGCCTGACAGTAGAGGGTTTTAAAACATCTTTGAAGACCCATTTATTTAATCAGGCCTTTTCTGGTGGCGACACTAAAGGCTTACACCAGGCAGCTGTTTATAAAGAAGAACTGTATGTGCTGAATGTTATGAATATTTAAATATGTACAAGACTGTGATTTTTATGTATATATGACTTTATGTTTTTGATTGTAAGGGTGCCCAGAGCTCTGGAAGGGCGCTTTTTAAAAATAAACTTGTTGCTGATGTTCACAGGTAAAGGTAACAGGCAGGATGCACGCAATATGTATCACAACAGGCAAAGTGCTAAGTACAATATGGAGAGTCGCATGGCAACAAAACATCGCTCTCTAGACACACAGCATAAAAACAGTATCTTCATCCGTGGGCAAAACAGCAAAATACGAATACCATAGTGGCAAGCAGAAGCAAGACTGGGTTAGGAGCCCAATAACCAGTTCACCTCTTGGGAAGCATTTGCATATGGATGTACCTAGGGACGTGCCTACAAAGGGATGTTTTGAAACTCCCTGCAGTGGCACAACACGACTCTCAGTACTGGAATGCTGCAGACAAGGGGGTTAGTTTCGGTGTCAGGGGCTCAGTAGGTAGCACACACGCCTCTGAGGCCGGGAGATCAGAGGGCTGTGGGTTCAGTTCCCACATCTGGCACTTGGATTAATATCCTAGTACTGACACTGTAGTGCAGCATGAGACGGTGCTGCACTTCTGAGGTGCGCTCTTCGGATGAGATGTTAAACCGAGGCCCCATCTGCCTGGACTGGTGGTAGTTCAGGTGGATGTTAAAGATCCCATGACACTTATCAAAGAGTAGGGGAATTTCCTGGTGTCCTGGCCAAATTTCCCTTCACTAAAAATACCACCAACAGCTTAATCTGGTTCAAGGTCAGCTGGCATTCATCTGTATCCCCCTCCCCCGGGTCGTGCCTGAAAATAGGCAGGATTTGTCTAGTGCACTTACCCGGTCAACAAAAACTACAATAGTTACTCTAATCTCTAGGCTATACTGCCAGCCCCAAACCAGTATTAGTCACAATTCCAGACAAATCGGAATGGTTTCTAGTTGCAGGATTGCAGTTTAAAGCCGTGTTTACACGGCAACCGTGCTGTGGCATGTACGCTGCTCCCTTCCCGATGCGTCCTCTGTGGTCCCGTTTACATAGCCCGCCCTCGCAGTGCTGCAGGTCACTCCAAGGAGGGGCTGTGAATTCACCAGAGGCTGATTTTAAAACAGTCTTTGTAGCGGAGCAAGTGCAGCAAACATTCATAATACCATTTAATGCGCTCGCTCCGCTACTGATCCCTCAATTGAGTCAGATCAAAAAAATGATCCGACGGGCACATACGGCGCTCTGGATAGTATAGACAGCCGAATTTTGCAGACTCAACCCGTACGCATGGGATGATGCACTGCAAAAGTCAGCAATGTAAACAGGGCTAAAGAAAGGTGACTGGGGAAGTTCAGGCTCATAAGCTGATGAGACACCTCAGACAGCTGAGCACCAGGGTGGCATTTCTGTGGGTCTGGGTTCAAATCTCAGTTGAGTCCCATTATTTTTCTTTCTCATTACATGTTTTTAAAGAGCTAGTAACACCAGAAATAGCAGATGGAAAATGTTATTAGTTTTTAAACTTACTAAGTTCTTGCTTTTTATTTCTGAAGTATTTTTCATTTTGCTCATTGGAAAGCTTTCTACTTGATGGTAACAGGTTTGATGTGAAGAGCACTGCTTTACCTGGCTGCTGATATATCTAGTATGCCTCATCAGGACTGTGCGAACTCACTCAGTACAAGTATGCAATCCGGCAGCTGACGAACGGCTCTCCCTGAGCGCTTGTAATGTCACTGTCAGTGAGGTCACAATATTGATGAGACACGAAGAGGAACAGAACCAGATATTTCAGCCTCCAGAGGCAGTGCTGTTACACACATCACATCATCTAATCAGTGAAAGGGAAAAGACAAAGTACTTTAGAAAGAAAAAGTAACAGTTGCCTACTTTTCAATGTTCATATGAACTTTACATAGTACACTAGCTGTTAAAATCCACTAAAATTGTTTATGTAACTGCTGACGTAGTAGTCAAGGCGAATGGGGACATCTTAAGCAGTTACAGAGGGGCCCACACGATGGCCTAGAATGGCAGGTCCAGCTTCCTTACGGTGGACCTGGGTGGGTTGCTGAGGTGTCCCATGATCTATCCCCTTGCACCTGATGTCACATGCAGGTCCTGATGTATGTCTACCAACCCACACTGGGATCAGTTCTTCTCCTTGGGTCCATCACCACTCAGGAAAGCCACATTTTGCTAAGATGGCAATAGATGTATTGTGGGCGGCTAGTGTAGGCTACCACAACAAAGCTGTGTTTAAAGGAAAACTACACCGTCATATCTTGTAAATTTTATTTGTTTCCATGTCAACAGACAACTCTTTTTCCTGTAGTTGTTAGGGATATATGTGATTGCTTTAGTTTATTTTCACTGTCCATACTAGTCCCTGTAACTATCCTAGAGGTCTCCATCTTCTAGTTGTTAAAATGTCAGTGTCCCTGACAGCTGCATTAGCATATGAGAGCATAATGTGTAAGCACCCTGTAGACTTCATAGTATGCCTGACGGCCTAATTAGATTTCAACAAAAGAAGCTGCAGCAACATGTGAAACACCACATTTAATTCAGTTAGCTTTGTAAACTGTCTGAGTTGTAATGCAGGGGTTTTCCTTTTAAACTGCTTTCAGTCTGTGTGTTTCCAGAGGTTTTTTCAGGATATGTGTACTCTGAGCATAGAGATAAAGAGTATAAATGGATGATGTGACATCATGTTCTCATCTGCTAATGCAGCTCTCATGGACAATGAGATTTCAACAACTATAAAATGGAAATCCCCCAGGACAGTTACAGGGGACTAGTATGAACAGTGAAAACAAACATATATATCCCCCTCAGCTACTGGAAAAGAGTTGTCTGTTGACAAGGAAACAAAATTTACAGTATATGAGGATGTAGTTTTCCTTTAACATTTTTTTTTTTTATTATTACTTTTTGGTGCCTCTTACCTCCTCGGCAGGGGTGGTCCTATGGTTCCCCTTTTTTCCGGTCAGTCCCCGCCATACTGCACTGGGCCTGAGCTCACCCCTTGCCCTATGGCCACATCACTTACCCTTGTCACGGAAGGCCTTCGGGGAGTCAGACTCAGGAAGCACCCTGGGGCGTTCGATTGCAGCATCAAGGAGCCAACCATCATGAGCGCTGGAGGATTGGGGCTATTTTAACATGTACCCCCAACAGCGTGGGCGTGCAATGACGCTACAGTGCACGCTTCTACTCACTGAACGTTCAATGCCGGCCTGCACTGTCCCCACAGCAAACTGTGGCTTGCACCGAACCCCAGCCACCGTCAGGAGCCAGCGTAGCCATGGTTACCCCTTCCCACCCTTCCTGGAGAGCAGTCCATGGGACGCTCAATCCTCCTCCCCCCGGCAACCCTCCGGTGACAGAGGTTGCTCCTGACCCTGGGTCGTTGGCGTGGCACGAGATGTGGCATCCAGTGCCTCAAACCTCAGCACCACCAGGCCGGCGTAGTTTTCCTTTAATAGCAATGCAGTCAGGCATAGTTTCCCCCTCAGTGACATCACGTAAAAGATAACACACTACAGTGTGTGCAGTTATAAGGGTATAATACCCATAGCCGAATGGTTGTTAAGCACGAGCATAGGCAAGTGCAGCAACAACCAGAGAAGTGCATTCGTCCCTTATGACTGCACACCATGAAGGGTGTTAGCTCACTTATGAAATGGGCTTCTATTTATTAAAACAAGTATGTAGTTCAGGTGAGGCGTACGGGCTTAAGAAAATAATCAATGGTCATGTGACATTTTTCGTCCAGTCAGGTTACAAGATTTTCATGGCCTATTGTATAAAAAGTTCTAAAATACGTGGCAATGTAGGGCAGACAGTCATACATCTCTCAGGATGTCTGCTAGCTACATGTAAACTCTGATATCTAATTTAAAAGAAACTTTTACGTGCTTTCAAACTACAGTGGCCTCAGTTTATAAACATTTCCCCTTAATCATTTTAGTTGCTCTCTGCTACACCCTCTTGGTTGCTACAGTATCTTTTTATACTATGTGACAACTAGAACTGCTTGCAGTACTCCAAGTGCAGCCTTACTAATGCCCTATAAAGGGTCCGAAATCACAGCAACCTGGACCACTCAATAGCCCAGCATATATGCATCACGCTCCCTGTCCAGCGACCCAGATTCAGCAACTGACACACTGCAGGGCAGGAAGTCTGAGATCCTCCTCCCAATCAGTAATGGCAGTGTCTCGCTCCCTGTTTGTTTCCAGGACTACCAGGGGGGCCGTCATGTGCCGACATGGCTCCATTCCTATCTGTCTCTGTAGATGTCCCTCCAACCACCTGCTGGCCTAGCGCAGCAGTCATTAGCACAGGACTTGAACCATGATCTCTGGCAAGGAAACTGACAGTGTTGCCGTGGGCCATCTGGCAAGATCACAAAGATGCTGTTTTCAAGTAAATGTCCTGGGTGAGAACAAGGAAGGGGCGATATATACAGAAAATCCATTAAATACTGGTAGAACTGTGTCTAAGAATGATATTTTGAGTTTTACCCAAGGTATAGTTATAGCTTGCTTACTTCAAGAGTCACCCTCCCCACCTCTGATGTCTCAAGAGGGAGCTGAGAAACAATTAGATACATTTTAGTTTATATTTCATACATTTTCTGTACTTAGTTTCTCCTTTTTCTTTAGAACTTTACAAATGAACGTTAACTATACATTTAACTAAATATTAATGAGCTGAACAAACTCTCTGATTGGCCGCTGTGCCAGATGTTAATCTCTTAGAAATGCTCAGCACAGTTAGCCAAACTGAAAAGTGCCATCACTCATGGAGCAAAAGTAACAACCGTTCCTGTACCACAACAAGAAAACATCATTCTAAGACAGCTGTTTGTAGAAAATATGTTGCTGCTATGAAACACTATTTTAAATATATAACACTTTGCCCAGTTTTCATATCCTTACTCACCTAGATGTCGAAACTACAGCCCATCCTTCAGGGTTCTTAATCTAGTGCGCTTGTGTACGTCCAAAGCGAAAGTGCACGTCAAAAACCAAAAAAGTCAACTTGCAAAACGCTTGTTGTTGTGACCTCACAACCTGTCATTTCCAGTAGGGTTAATGACCAGCTGATGAAAGATGGCCATCAGCTACACCTCAGCTCACCTAGCCCCCACCCCTACCTCAGCTAGTAATTAATCCCCAGGACAGGACAAGATTTTCAGTCATTACTGCTTAAAACAGGATTACTATCCTCTAGACTTCCACCTGCTCTGTGTAAACCATAGCTCTGCGTGTGACATCGCAATATGCTGCTAAGACAATGATTATGACATTGCAAGCTATAGATTATGATGTGAGGTATCAACAGGCAGACAGAGCAGAGTTCATTTAGGGGGCAGTGAACCAGTTTTCATGTTAAAGGGACATTGTCAGCTTTGAAATCAATTTTTATGATCCTGCTATTTTCTGCGTCAGTAAACTGCACTCTGAAAGCAGTTGCTTTTACATTCGCACTGTACCTGAAACGTGTGAAGACTTTCATTTTTACAAGAAAAGCATTTTGCACAGACCAACCCGATCTCTTACATGCCTTGCTGCTGCGCGTCTCCACTGCTGAATCCTGCCGAACTCCTGCATAAACGAGTTTGGCAATTTTTGTGGCTGTTAAAATAATGAGCTAGCAGCATTATGTAAAGTGCACCGATTTATTCAATATTAATATCTTGCAAAACTGAGCGGTATTTCATAAGGAATTCACTATTAAAGTAAGAATGGGAGTGAGCACATGGGCACCTATGGGACTCAGCGCATGCACACTAGTGCCGGTTGTGTGCATGCGCTGAGTCCCGTTATTGCTTTGTAGGCAGTGAGTTCTTTATGAAATACCGCTCAGTTTTGAAAAGATATTAATACTGAGCAAATCAGTGCAGTTTACATAATGCTGCCAACTATTTACTTTAAAGCAGCAGTACTACCCAACCAGAAAGTGAGCCGTTACAGCCATTGTAGTGCCACAGAAAATATGGTGACAGCTAGCTAGTCAATGGAGTGGTTGGCAGAAATGTAAACATAAACAAAGGATAGCTGAGCACATTGTAGGGTGATAATACATTGCCGGCAGGAAAGAGTACCAGGTGCATGCTCAGCAGAGTACAGGGAATAAACTGTCGAAAAAGCGCAGCTTTTTTATCTGCATAGTACTGCTGCTTTAACAGCCACAAAAACTGCCAAACTCGTTCATGCACCGGTTCAGCAGGATTCAACAGCGGGGACACGTGGCAGCAGGGCATACAAGAGATCAGGTCGGTCCACGCAAAATGCTTTTCTTGTAAAAATTAAAGTCTTCACACATTTCAGGTACAGTGCAAATGTAGTGTCAGCAACTGCTTTCAGAGTGCAGTTTACTGACGCAAACAATAGCAGGGTCACAAAAATTGATAACAAAGATGACCGTGCCCCTTTAAAGGGGCAGAGTTAGCACAAATGACCCCCACACTCAAGTGCTGGGCTGATACCAACGTGCACTACTACTTTTGCTTAGCTCTAGGCTGACATCTTCTGTTACTACAAATCCCACAGTCCACTGCAGCTGACTTCTGAGCAGTAGGCAGCAGTGGGAGATTCAATAGCCTGCAATGTATGTTGGAGTTTATGTAAGCTCTGATCTTTTGTTTGCTGGCCCCCTTGTCCTCCCTGTACTATGTACAGTCACAGAGAACTGTATTTAGCCCCTGCAGAAAAGCAGACCCGGAAGGAAAACCTTTGATCAGGGATTATAAAGGCTCTAACATGCACTGTAGACTATTGATTCTTCCACTGCTACCTACTGCTCTGATGTCAGCTACAGGGAATTCTGGGATTTGTAGTAACAGAAGATGTCAGCCTAGACAAACAAAATTAGTCTGATTCAATCTACTATACTGCAGTAAACAGTAAGTAAATCAAAATGTTTCTGCACACAAAGTGCACACTGGAACCAGCCCCACACTAGTCTGTAGGATCCTTTGTGCTGACTGTTCCACTTCAATCAATTTACAGAAGTTATTAACAATTAAAAACAAGCATTTGTCAATGCTGAATGCTGGCTTGCTGGCACTGGCATTGGTAGTGCAGGAGTTAGTGAGATGCACAATAGGACTGGCAGTGAAGTAGTGAACTGACGTCGACCCCAGCCCTACCATACAGAGAGTGACAGGCACTGGGGTGTGCCTTTGGGTCGTTGGCCATAACGCTCATGCCATTTCACCTCAACCTACCCCGCAGAGACCGACAAGTACCGCAATGTACCTTGGGGTCTTCGGGCCTTGCGCTCACCCCATTCCATAACGGAATATACTGACATGGGCGCGGTATAAGAGAAAGAGGTGAACACTGGGGCCGAAGAGTCTAAGGCACATCTTGACAACTGTCACTGGCTGCAGGGTGGGGGGGAGTGGAATGACGTGAGCACTGCAGCCGACAATGCCAACTCACACCCCTGACGCCTGTCAGTCTGTACAGAGTGGGGCACTGCAGTTGGAAACCCTAATGCTGAGGGCATTTGTTGGTATTTTCACTCCAAATTTTCAACATAGGCAGTTTGTGACCCCACCTCATGAACAGTAGTACTATTAGTTTGTTTGTCGAAAGGTGATTTTGTACAGCGACTGTGCATTTTGGGGGTTCAGGTGCGAAAACACATTTCAGGCAGGATGTGAAAAATGACAGCTGCACTGTTCATGAGGTGTAAAAAAACAGCACTGTTGAAAATCTGGAGTGAAAATATGAAAAATTGGTGACATCACGAGCATGCGTAGAAACTGCGCAATGCATGGCCATAAGGCAACTATTTGGGGGATTTGTTTAACCAAATTTTCAACATAGGCATTTTGGGAACTCCGGTCATGAACAGTGTCACTGTGATTTTGTTAATATGGCCCAAACATTGATTTTCCACAGCAAGCGCATCACTGTGTGACACGTACGAAAACACATTTCGAGCAGGATGTGAAAAATGACAGCTGTACTGTTCATAAGGAGGTGTATAAAAATGACAGTGGTGAAAATCTGGAGTGAAAATATGAAAAATTGGAGATGTCACAAGCGTGCATAGAAACTGCGCGGTGCACGCCCATAACACAATTATTTTGGGTGTTTGTTTTACCAGATTTTCAACATAGGCATTTTAGGACCTCCACTCATTAACAGTCTCACTGTGATTTTCTTAATGTGTCCAGAACATTGATTTCGCAGAGCGACCGCACCACTGTGCGCCACATGTGCAGAAACACATTTCGGGCAGGATGTGAAAAATGACAGCTGTGCTGTTCATAAGGAGATGTGAAAAAAGGGCAATGTTGAAAATCTGGAGTGAAAATATAAAAACTTGTCACAGTTATAAGCGTGCGCTGAAACTGCGCATCATGTGCTCGTAACACGGTCACTTTTTGAATTTTTTTCCACCAAATTTGCAAGATAGGGTTTTTGGGACCCCACCTCCTGAACAGTGGCACTGTCGTTTCGGTAATCAGTCCCAAAAGGTGATTTTGCGCAGTGACCACGAAATGACCTTCCGGGGCCGAGTAACGAGATGACAGTGCACGTGTTCATAAGGTAGGGTCCCAAGCACCTCATGTTGAAAATTTGGAGACAAAATTCCAAAAAATGGCTGAGATATCCATCTAGTTGAAAAAACCCTATTTATGCCATTACACAGCTTACCGGCATTTCTTCAGTTCGCGGTCGGCTTTGAAGACCGCAGACTTGTTCCCGGTCCACCGAAGATCATCGTGCCGGGCTCCGGAGGTAAGTATGGGGTGAGGTGTGTGAGGAGGTGCATGCACAGCAGGTGGCAGCAGGAGGGACCCCACATACTGGGGTGGGGGGCGCAACACCAGGACAGTTTTCTTTTCCACAGGTGTATAAAAAGTGTTCTACACACTGGGTGGGCTCCCAGTGTGCGCCATGGCACACTGAGGGGGGTGATGTTTCCACAAATAGGGCGGGCCTCAGCTTGCAGATGATGGTCGGCTTTCATCGTGGGGAGCACACTGGGGTTGGCTCCCAGTGTGCCTACAATCTTAGTGGGGGGGTTGCATGCCGACAGGGGATTGGCACCCCTAAAGTCGGCATTATTAATGGCTGGCGGCAGCAGCCACTGCTGCCATGTTTACTGAAATATTTCACCAGCAAAGGCACGTCGGGAGGCGTTATTGTGCCTCTGCATGACGAGATTGCTTCTCATTGCAGCGGCACCTTTCTTAGAAGTTTTGCCCACTTTAAATATTGCTGATGTCAGCGCCTGCATGCTGGCTTGTTGGGGAATGAGGGACACACCTACTGATGCATGTACTGCATTCGCCCACACTGACCACACCTCCAAAATCTACTACTACCGCAAGATGTTGGCTGGCGCGTGAGCCAACATAAAAAGGAAGCTAGAGAGAATATGTCAAATATGAACTGCAATTTGTGTTTAAATATCATGCTTTTTGAAATGTTTCCCCTGTCGTTTGGGGCTGTAAGTCCCTAAATCACCAACCCCTAAATGTTCAGTACTCCCATTAGAGAGGCGCCCTCTTGCTGACCACTTGCAGCTCAAGGGTAAGAGGGCCCATTCTCATTTAGACAGCAATCTCAGTATTAAAGACGAATGGAAACATAAAATGTACTTTCTGTGTTAATTTCATGACTTGGGTGCATTCTAAACAAAATGTTTTTATGTTAAAAAATAAGCTGGCTGCCCGATGGCAAGCTGCAACACTACGGCAATCCTAGTTCAGGAGTGAACTCCGGTAGAAGCTTCAGGAGGCAAGTCAGGCCAAAGGTTGCCTGTCTTAACCAGGAAGGGCTGTCATTGGGTTCCAGCGCTTCAGTGGTCAATGTGGATGGGCCAAGGAGCTTTACTGCTTCTGAAGAGGTGCGCTGTCCATGCGCAAAACCAATTATGGCACTGCCTATGCCAGGGGAGAAGCACGGGTGAAAATCAGGGAGAAGAATCACCCTGCTTCTATCTTCATGATGGCTCCAGCGTAAACAGGGTTTATCCTCAATATCAGGATACATCCATGGGCAGCAGCAGGGCACAGAGGATAAAAGCCACATTGCAAATAAAAAATAAAAATCAGTGTGCCACATAAATGTGATTTTGTCACTACTGTTACAACTTCCATGGGAAAAAGGATGATGTTATTTTGGTCTCCGCACAGTTCCTCCAGAAACAAGTAAACTGAAAGCCTTAGTACATAAAATGAATCCTGTCACTCTACATTTATATCTTACTCCTTTTTTAAATAAAAATGGTTTCAAAAAGACTGATCTAGAAATTAATAGTGTGGTTAAGTGAGGCATACCAACAGAACAGTACCAAGGACCGTCATTCTGTGACCCTTGTGATCTTCTTCTCACCTTGCTTTTGCTATGCCTTTCTGAATCTTTTGAGTTGGCCTGCCCATGCTATGCTGCAGTTACTGGCAGGTGGAATGGGGCGGTGACACTGCATGGTCACTGGCAAAGATGGACTGTTCCCATCGCCTGTCCAACAAGGCGCTGCTGTGTGATGAGCAACACCCCCACCAATAGGTCCGAGCCACTTGAGGCCAGAGGTTGCGAAAGGGCCATCTTGTTGCCCGCACTAAAGGAAGCACCTACCTTTCTTTAGCTTCTTTTCCTGGATTTTCTCAGTGCTCATCCTGTAAGCTTCAGACTGCTGGTACTCCCTCAGTTCCTTCATGTACTGCTGTTTCTCTTTCTCTGCCTCGTCCAGGTACCTCTGAGAACCACAGACACGTACACACCTCAATAAAAATCATTATTAAAAAGGGCGAGCCATTTGACCCTCCCCACCCCTGCCTCACAATTACATGTGCAGTCGATATCCCAAAAATCTACTGTTTTCCACATTCCCACTGACAATAAACAGAGAATAATGTATAGGAAAGTGCTATAACAGGTCAACGGAGGTATCTCCGGGTTTCTACTGATATCAGTAGCACAGAGAAGTTTACTGATGCCAGCAGAATCACAAGATAAACAACTGACATGTTAATACACTCATCTTCATGCATGTTCTGAAATGTATTTATTGGTTACTGTAAGCAGAAAGCGGGGCAAGTGAAAGTTAGAAAAGAAATATATGTATGCTATAAATGATATGATGACTTTTTTTTATTGCCAACTAACAAATACTGCAGCTTTGAAATCTAAGGTCTACGTAGTCCAGTCATTATTACTGGGTTCTCCATTCAAGCCAAAAATTCTGGCAAAAGCATTGATTCAATTTTGTTGGTTAATAATTTAGCTGCAGAAATTTTTCTGGTGACTGAAGTGAACTAGAATGCAACGGACACTGCTCCCTAATCATATGGGAGAACACATGCTCACAAACAGCTAACAATACTCATGAAAGTGGGGGTGGGAATAACCACAATAAAAGTAGTGGTCCTATCATTTCAGATATTTAAAAACAGCACTAAATCTGACTCAAACCAAGGCACAAAGTGCATCTTACAAGACAGGAGAACAAGGGCACCCTAAAATACAATAAAAAAGATTCAGGTGAAATGTTTTTCAACTTAGTATGCACTGCTGCTTTAACGTCAGATTTATATTTATTTCGTAAAGCAGCAGTGCAACGAAACTGGGCAAAAAAAACATGACCCTGTTTGGTTTCTTACTACAAAATCTTCAAGATTTATTTGGTGGTAAAATGCAGTAGTTATATAAATGTTTTTACGTAGTTTTTACTCAACAACAAAAAAAAAAGATGGCTACCTCATGTGAAACTCAGCACAGAAGATGCCTAGAAAAGTAGATTTGACAGCAAGCTAATTTTTTTTTATTACCTGTAGCTTAAACTAGCTTTCTAGAAGAGCATTTTTTCCACCTGATATCCATTTTTCAACTACTTAAGAGTTCTGGAACCAGTGCCATCAGTTCAGCGGAAGCCTAAAATAAAGTATTCTGTGCAGGGCTTCTGCTCCACTGATGCGAGAGGGTTCCAGAACTGAGAAATTAATAAACGAATACCTGTTTTGTTTTTTTTTGGGGGGGGGGGAACTGGATTAAAGGTGATCGGCAAGGGTAAGTGGTACAGAGCTGTCTCTGTAATATCACATCTTACTTCGAGAGGGCTCTTGCAGTAGGTAATTACATATAGGACTGACGTCGGCAGGCAGCAGGACCCCACGGAAAAATTTCTAGCTAGCAGTCCCTGGCGGGGACCGCCCCACGTCAGGTGACCGGCATCAGACGACGTCGGTATAAAGTGGCGGTCCCGGACGCCCGCCTTCCAGTTCTTTCCCGCCGTCAGCTCGTGCAGCACCTTGCGGTGAAGTTCGTGCTCAGCCCTGTTGCTTCGTCGTTTTTTTACCAAAAGTTATCAGTATTTTGGTATTTTTTAGTCAAGTGAACGTCGGTTTATGTGAGTCCCCTTCAAAAATAGGAGTGCGACTCAAATGCGAGGCGCCCCAGCTGCCTCACAAGGACGGTCCTCCCTCTGCCTTTTTTGTTTAGGCCCGACCACGCGGTCGAAAAGTGCCCGCATTGCCTGCATTTCAACGTGGCCACCCACAGACGACGCCAGCAGTCTTTGGAAGCCCATCTCCTTAAAAAGAAGATGTCTGCAATGGAGAAGGAGTTGAAGAAGCTTAGACAGGCATCGACCTCCCCAGAAGGACACAAGAAGCGGGACAAAGAAAGGCACCTGGAGAAGGCCTCCTCCTCCGCGACTCCGGCCGGAGCCACGGCTAAGGTAACGTCCCCTCCGGGGGGTCGCCCGACGGCAGCCTCCATGTCTTTGGAGGAGGCGTCGGCCCGCCCGTGGGTTCGCAGCGAGCCGCCCGGGCGCCTCCGGAACAAGAGGTCTACCCCAGTACTGCCGCAGGTTTGCGGCCTACTGGCGCGGGCACCTCCCATAAGCGGACGTCGGCTCCTCGGCGCCCGCCGGAGAAAACCGCTAGGCGCCCGACCCTCCGGGCGCGCGACGGCATCTCCCCTCGGACGGGCGCTTCCCACCCTCGGCCCGCCTCCGACGAGGGACCCCCAAAGTGGGGCGCCGGCTCCTCTGGTGTCCGGCGATTCAGCCCCTAAGTCGCCGTCGGCTCCTCCGGCGTCGCGCCGGGCCTCGACAGACCCTCCATCGTCTGTCGTCCCAGGTTCCCGCAGCCTTTGCTGCCGTCCAGGAGCCAAGTCCCCCTGCCTGTCCCAGGGACTTTTCTCCTCCGTCCCCAGGCGATGCTCGGGATGCTTTTCCGCCGTCAGACCCTCCTCCCACTGAACCGGATCTGACGCAGGTTCCGACGCCGGCCCCTCTGACGCCGGTGGGGGATATTCCTCTTCCTTCGGGCCCTCCACCCCACGGGCCTATTACTGTTGATCCGCTCGTGGAGTTCCCTACTGGGCCGTCTGCTCCGGCAGCTCTTCCGGTACCCGGATATCTGCCGTCGTATCCGACACCGGCTTACCCGGGTCCGCAGTATCCTGCGCCGTAGTACCCGGTGCCGGCTCCACCGACACCGCAATACCCAGCTCTGGTATTCCCGCATCCATGTTACGGATACTCGCCTTACGGATATAATCCGTACAACTATCCCCCTCCTCCTCCTCCTCCACCGCCCCCTAGGCCACCGGTGGATCTTCAGGAGACTCTGGCCTCCTGGTGGGCTGAGACAAGGCTCAGCTCACAAAGAAGTCGAGAGCCATATGCGGCGTGGTGCCACCTCCAGCCCCGTCGCCCCAGGCGGCACATTCCTCTCCGAGCTCTTCCCTCTGGATCCAGAGGGGGGCAGGACAGCGTCCAGGCATTCCCCTAAGAGACCCGTTCCTCCCCTAGGCGAGTCAGGGAGTCTTACTCTGCTTCCAATTCTTCTTCTCTCTCGGACTCCTCAGATTCCTCTGAGAAAGATGACGAGCCTCGCTCTCCGTCCAAGCCCCAGCCGAGGACTACTCCGAAGTCCCCTCTGGAGGATCCTTCCTTCACGGAGTTGCTCAGGAAGATCCAGGAAGTCCATCAGTGGTGTTCCTTAGAGCCAGATCCTCAGCGGGTTAAACTCGCCGAACATCTGGACTTGCCCTTGACCCCCTACTCTAGTGCCACCCTGGATCAAGCCTCATGCCCACCTTGTTTCCACTATTTGGAAACAACGCAACTTCAGCCCCACATCCTCGGAAGTCAACAGGCTATACCAGGCTCCGGAGGGTGTAGACTTTTTAGATTCTCACCCCCGTGCAGACTCGGTTGTGATTAGCGCCGCTCACGGCCGGTCAGCACACCCTAAACATTTGAGCTTGTCTCCTCCGGATAAGGAATCTCGCCTTCTGGATCAGTATGGAAGGAAGATCTACGCTTCTTCCACACTGGGGATCAGGGCCCTAAACTATGTAGCACATATAGGGGATTACCAGAAGGCTGTCCTTACCCAGGTAGAATCTAAGATTGACTCCTTGCCTGACTCCCAAATCAAGCAGGAGTTAGCTGACCTTGTCCGTTCTGCTCGTTTGGCCAGTCGTCATATTTTGAGGACGACCTACGATGCAGAGGACACCGCAGGTCGGAGCTCCGCGTTCGCCATAAGTCTTTGGCATCACTCCTGGCTCCGAGTGTCAGGTTTGGTCCTGGAGGTGCAGTCAGCAATTCAGGAAGCACCTTTCAGGGGTTCGGTGCTTTTCGGTGGTGATGTCAAGGACATCATCACCGACTTGCAGGAGAAGGGGGCGACCCTGAAATCTGTGGATTCTATGTAGCGTCCCCATCCCCCGTAGCGCCGTCCTTTTTGCAGACACAGCTGGCCTCAAGCGAAACCCCAAGAAAGGCGGGCCACCAAACACCAGGCTCCCACAGCTGCCAGGCCCCCGCCGCCCAAAAAAGCAGCAGGTGCCCCAGTTGCGGCGCTACCCCACACCACCTGACTCCTTCCCTCTCCCGCCTCCAGACTCCCCGGAGGAACCGGTAGGAGGGAGGTTCTCCCTCCACCTTCCGGGTTGGGAGAGGATAACATCGGATTCATGGGTGCTTCAGATTATCGCGAAGGGGCACTCTACAGAGTTTCTACAGAAACCTCCATGCCACCCCCCTCTGAAGTCCTCTTACTCAAGGGACCATCTTCCTCTGGTCAAGGAAGAAATATCTGCTCTCCTCGCGAAGCAGGCCATAGAACCCCCCCCTCACCTTCACGGGATGGGTTACTATTCCCATTTCTTCCTTGTACCAAAGAAGACGGGAGATCTCAGACCCATTCTTGATCTCAGCTCCCTGAACGTCTATGTAGAATACAAGAAGTTCAGGATGCTCTCCCTTCAAACCCTTTTGCCCCTTCTTCGGCCGGGCCAAAGGCTTTGTGCACTGGATATGCAGGATGCGTACCTGCACATCCTCATTCGTCCCTCGCATCGAAAGTACCTCCGGTTTGCTTTCCAGGGGGACCATTACCAATTCCGGGCACTCCTTTTGGTCTTTCCTTGGCTCCCCGAGTTTTTACCAAATGCCTGGCAGTGGTAGCGGCTCACCTGCGTACTTTGGGAGTTTAGGTGTTTCCCTACCTGGACGACTGGCTCCTGGCGGCCTCATCCAGGGAGGAACTCCTGCATTTTCTCTCCCTCACCCAGCAGGTTTTCACTGGTCTGGGTATCACCATCAACCATTCCAAGTCTCATCTGGACCCTTCCCAGAGACTCCAGTTCATCAGGGCAATCCTTGATACGACAGTGTGCAAGGCCTTCCTGCCTTCGGACAGGGGGGCTTCCCTCCAGTCACAGATTTCCCTACTTTCGGAATGCAGGAAGGTTCCGGTGCGGTCGGTGCTCCGTCTTTTGGGGCTTATGGCGGCGGCCATCCCAACGGTTCCGCGCGCGCGACTCCACATGAGGATCTCTCAGTGGACTCTCCACTCTCAGTGGGATCAACTTGTAGACGACCTAGATCATCTGGTGCTGATCTCCTCGCCGATGATCAGAGACTTGCAATGGTGGATGGTCCGAGAGAACCTGTTCCGGGGGGTCCCCTTCTTTCATCCTCCCCCCTCCCAGACTCTGACCACGGACGCATCAGGCGAAGGTTGGGGAGCCCATCTGGGTCCTCATCAAACCCAGGGTTTATGGTCCAGGTTGGAGCTAGCCCTCCACATCAATGTGCTCGAGCTACGAGCAGTACTATATGCTCTCCAAGCCCTTCACCAATACATCCTTCCCGGTCACTAGCTGTCCAAACGGACAACATGTGTGTGGTGTGGTACATCAACAAGCAGGGAGGGACTTGGTCCTACCCGCTGTGCAGGGAAGCAATGAGGGTTTGGGAATGGGCAACGCTTCACAACCTTCACCTCATGGCGATCCATGTTCCAGGAGTCGACAATGTCCTGGCAGACAAGCTAAGTTGTTCCTCGGCTCTGCCACATGAGTGGGAACTGGACCAAAAGGTTCTAAACGGCATCTTCCAGCTTTGGGGGACTCCACAGGTAGACCCGTTCGCCTCTTCCCAAAACGCGAAACTTCCCACCTTTTGTCGCTCGCTCCAGGCGAGCTTTCTGGAGGCGACGCTCTGTCTCTAAGCTGGAAGGACAGATTCGTCTATGCTTTTCCCCCAATTCCTCTGGTCCCTCGTGTGCTGCAGAAACTTGCATTGGAAGGAGCGAGAATGATTCTGATCGCTCCTTTCTGGCCCAGGCAAATCTAGTTCTCACTTCTACAACAATACTCAGAGGTTCCTCCTCTTCCTTTATCTCGAGGATTGCTGACCCAGGATCAGGGAACTCTGGTCCATCCGGGACTCAAGTCTCTTCAACTTCATGCATGGCTCCTGCAGACCTAGCCCAATCTCGTTTTGGCATCTCTCCTAAGGTGGCCGAGATTCTGGTGGAGGCTAGAAAACCCTCCACTAGGTCCACCTACACTATGAAATGGAAGAGATTTTCCATTTGGGCTGCCTCCAGGAACGTGGAGCCTTTCTCCTGTCCTGTGGCCGTTCTGCTCGATTATTTGCGTCATCTTTTCGACCTGGGTCTCAGTCACTCCTCTTTGAAGGTTCACATGGCTGCTATCTCAGCCTACCATGTTCCTTTTTCTGATAAAACCTTTGCCCAATTAGCGGTATCCAAGACCTTTCTCAGAGGGGTCCTTCATCTCAGGCCCCCTGTTCGGACTCCTGCTCCCCCTTGGGATTTGAACTTTGTTCTCGAGAAACTTACCCTTCCTCCTTTTGAGCCTGCTGCTTCTGCAGACTTGAAGTTCTTATCATGGAAGACGCACTTCTTGGTGGCCATTACTTCTGCTCGCAGAATTTCCGAGCTCCAGGCCCTTATGTGTGAAGTCCCTTATCTGATTTTTCACAAAGAACGAGTAGCTCTTCGCACAAACCTCAAGTTTGCTCTTCACACAAACCCCAAGTTTCTTCCCAAAGTGGTAGCGGAGTCTATCTTAAATCAGTCTATTGAGTTACCTGCTTTTTTCACGCAGTACTCCAACCAGGGAGAATACTTGCTCCATACCATGGATGGCCACAGGATTCTGAGATACTACACCGATAGGACGAAGGATCTCAGAAAGACTGATCAGTTGTTCATCTCTTTTGCTCACAAAAGAGACGGCAATGCTGTCTCCAAGCAATGCCCGTCAAAGTGGTTGGCTCATTGCATCACTTTCTGTTATGACAAGTACAACAAGACCCTTCTGGGTCAAGTCAGAGGTCACTCCACTCGTGGAGTAGCAGCCTCTGCGGCTTGATTCAAGATTGTGTCTGCGCCACCTGGACTTCCGTCCATACCTTTACGAAATATTACAGTTTGGACATTGCCTCTCGCCGTAGAGCAGGCTTCGGGTTAGCTGTCTTGCAAGGCCTCCTATCTTGAGGCGTGCAACAGTTTTTTGCTACTTCTTGGAGTAGTTCCTCCTCCCGGTGCCTTTCATTTGTTCCAGACTGCTTGGGATTCTGTCCTATATGTAATTACCTACTGCAAGAGCCCTCTCGAAGTAAGTTAGTACAGTTACGTAAGAACTTACCGTAACAGTAGATCTTCGAGAGAGACTCTTGCAGTAGGTAATACCTTCCCACCCTCCACCCCCTTAGGCTTTTTTAGCTCCTTTTCCATTAATGGGAATCTCCGCTTCTCTCTCGTCCGGGCCTTCCGGGCCTGTAGCGGGAAAGAACTGGAAGGCGGGCATCCAGGACCGCCCCTTTATACTGACGTCGTCTGACGCTGGTCACCTGACGTGGGGGCGGTCCCCGCCAGGGACTGCTAACTAGAAATTTTGCAGTGGTGTCCTGCCACCGGCTGACGTCAGTCCTATATGTAATTACCTACTGCAAGAGCCTCTCTCCGAAGATCTACTGTTACAGTAAGTTCTTACGTAACTGTACTTTATTCTGCCAGCTGAGATCTCCATATTTTCATAATTTTCTATATGGTCGCCACATCGTCTTTTTAATTTGCAGAATTTCAGCAAACGTGGAGGCAGCTTTCTGAGGAGCCTGAGCAGCACCAAGGGATTCTGGGAAAACTCTTAGTTTTGAGGATGTAGATCCCACTATAACTGTACTGAAGATAGCAGGCATTAGTTGTAAGTTGTTATAGCATGGGGGGTGGTAATGTTTAAACATGTGACATTTATTACCCCACCCCCATGTACAGTTTCATGTGTTTGTTTTGAAACAGTCTTGTTTTTCTGTTCCTTATTTATGGAACTTTGTTAATGTTGCCTTTCTCTGCCCCAACATTCATTTTAGGATTACTTATTAGTTCCTTTACCCGGTGATCAGTCCCATGGAAGCCCTGCATGGAAAGCATCCCTCTAGGTTTCTGCTCAACCGATGCCACCGATTTCCAGAACTCACAAGTAATGCAATGAAAAGCGTTTTTCCAAAAAAGCTAGTTTCAGCTACTATTAATAAAAATATTCATCTTTAATATGATTTGATACTGTTTTGCAAAAGCATTACAGCTGGAGGGAAAGGTCTGCCTGTTTGCAAATGACACCAAGATCTGCAACAGGGTTGATACTCCAGATGGAGTGGAGAAAATGAAGGGGGACCTGGGGAACCTTGAAGAGTGGTCAAAGGTGTGGCAGCTGTGGTTCAATTCAAAGAAGTGCAAAATAATGTACCTGGGATGCGGGAACCCTGGAAAGAGAGCTACAGGATGAGGGGGGAGTTGCTGATTGTCACCAAGGAAGAAAGACATCTGGGTGTTATAATTTAAGACAACCTAAAGGTGTCTAAGCAGAGTACAAAGTCTGCAGGGAGGGACTGTGGCATGCTGGGGTGTATAGGCAGAGGTATCTCTAGCAGAAGGAGGGAGGTGGTGATTCCATTGTATAAAACACTAGCGAGGCCTCACTTAAGAGTACTGTGTACAATTCTGGAGGCCGCATCTTCGTAAGGACATTGACAGGGTGGAGGCGGTCCAGAGAAGGGTGGCAAAGATGGTACAGGGCTTGCATCAGAAAACATATGAAGAGAGATTAAAGGACCTCAATATGTACTCGCTGGAGGAGAGAAGGGAGCGGGAAGACATGATAGAAACCTTCAAGTACCTTAAAGGCATAAACAAGGTGCTGGGGGGCCAGAAAAAATGACTCACCATAGTAATGTTGTTTCTTCTAATGGAGCCTTGCTGTATTCAGACATAATGCAGTTAGCCCCAGCACTTGAACTGCCACAGAGAGGAAAGAGTTAACTCTATGCAGAAGCATAGAACGTTGAGCTCGAGCTCAGTTTTCAAACATCTGTCTGTGGTACTTCCCAGTGTAACCGTCAGATTCTTACGAGCCAAATAACTAGTAACTAAAGTATGGAAATTGTTCAAAATATAGCCAAAGGGCAAAATATATCTTCTTGGGCCCCAAAAGACTCAAATCGAGAACCCAAGAAGGAAAGGTAGTGACAATATTTAGTAAAACACCGGAAAAAATAATAATAATAACAACAACATCTACCCCACCCAAGAGGGAGGGTACAAGGAACACCCCTGAGGTGCAACACTGTACCTGCCAGCCCACTTCCCAAAACCAGGTTCTGAGAGGGAAAGTGGGGGTCTGAATACAACAAGACTCCATTAGAAGAAACAACATTACTATGGTGAGTAATTTTTTTCTTCAAACAACATGAAGTCTTGCTGTATTCAGACATAATGCAGACTAACAAGCAGTCCCCTATGGAGGAGGGAATGCAGAACCTACTTTGGGAAGAGGCTCTGCAGTACTGCTGTACCAAACCTAGCATCACTCCTAGCCTGGATGTCCAGGGAGTAATGCTTGGTGAAAGTATGTACTGTTTTCCAGGTGGCCGCTTGACAGATCTCTAACAAAGTTATATCGCTGGCTGCAGCTAGAGAAGCAGCTGTACTCCTGGTCGAGTGAGCCCTCAGGCCTGAAGGGGGCATCCTAACCAACTTGTCATAACAAAATTGTATACAAGAAACAATCCACCTGGCAACAGTTCTCTTAGTGGCAGGCTTACCCTTTCCCACTTCACCATAAGTGAGAAACAACTGAAGACAGTCATTTCTATGTGCCTTAGTATGCTCAATGTAGTAGCTAAGGGCCCTCTTAATGTCCAGACTGTGTAACCTTCTTTCACCTGAAGAAGAATGGTCAGTGAAAAACACAGGAAGAGATACAGACTGGTTCAGATGAAAATCTGAAACCACTTTGGGCAAGAACCTCCTATTGGTTCTGAGGACTACTTTGTCCTTATGGAAGGAGATGAAGTCAGATTCCACTGACAGAGCCTGTAACTCACTAATCCGCCTGGCAGAAGTAATAGCTACCAGGAACACAGTTTTCCAGGTCAAGTACTTCAATTTGGCCGAAGCCAGAGGTTCAAAGGGTGGCTGCATTAGCTGAGCTATGCAGACATTAAGATCCCAAGGCGGAGTGGACTCCCTAAAGGGTGGGTTTAGTGAACCAGACCTTTGAAAAACTTTTGGAAAACAGGATGAGATGCCAGGGAAGAGCCCTTCCCTGCTGAGAGGAATTCAGAGACAGCTGCTAGATGAACCTTCAGAGTGGCAGGTCTAAGGCCTAAACCATTGAGACGAACTAGATAGTCTAAGGTTGTGGAAATGTCTGCAGAATCAGGCAGGATGCCTTTCTGAGAGCACCAAATACTGAACCTTTTCCATTTGGAGTTGTAAGTTTTTCTAGTGGAAGATTTCCTAGAGACCTTCAGAATATCCAGAACTCCCTGAGAAAGATGAACAGCTGCATATTCTAACTCTTCAAGAGCCAGGCCTTGAGATTGGAGATTGGCGTACCAGATCCGCCCCTGGAAGGAGGACAGGAAATTGTATGTCCTGGGCAGAGACAGGGGATGTGACACTGACAAGGACAGCAGTAGAGGATACCAAGGCTGACTGGCCCAATCTGGAGCCACCAGTAGCACTGTGCAGGGTTGAGTCCTGATCTTGACTCAGAACAGCAGAGGGAAGGCATAAAGAAACCTGCCCTTCCAGTCCAAAAGGAGAGCATCCTGGGGAACCGTCCCCAGGACTGGAGGTCTGCAACAAAACAGAGGAAGTTGATGATTGACCGGTGCTGCAAAGAGATCTATCTCTGGAGTGCCCCACCTGGAGAAGATGACCTTCAGTATGTGAGGATCCAGGGACCATTCGTGATGTCCCTGTGAAATTCTGCTCAGAGCATCTACTAGTATGTTGTCCTTCCCAGGAAGATGAACTGCTACCAGAGAAGTCTGAAGAGAATAGGCCAGAGACCACAGCTTCATGGCTTCTGTGCACAAGGCCGAGGACCGAGTGCCTCCCTGCTTGCTGATGTACCACATTGTGGTGGTGCTGTCTGTTCTGACTTGGACCACCTTGCCCTTGACTGAATCCCGAGAAGCTCTGCAGGGCTAGGAAAACTGCCCTGAGTTCCAGGAGACTGATATGAAGGAGAGACTCTTGTGGAGACCAGAGCCCTTGAGCTGTCAGGGCTCCCAGGTGGGCTCCCCACCCTAGGAGAGAAGCATCCGTAGTTAAAACTACTGATGGGACTTGAGGGAGAAATGGAACCCTTTGTCTGAGGTTGTCCTAGTCCAGCCACCACTCCGAGAGCTTGGACCAGAGTCTGTCACTGAAATCAGTTTGGTAAGTGAATCCTTCTTTTGAGACCAAAAAGACCTCAGATGAAACTGAATGTCCCTCATCTGGAACCTTGCTCCCTGCACCACTGCCACGGAAGCTGCCATGTGGCCCAGGAGCTAGAGGAACTGTCTTGCTGGGCGGGAGACCTGAGGTCGAAAGGAGGAAGCGAGATCCACTAGGGCCTTTACCCTTGCCAGGGGAAGGAAGGCTTTTGCTTGGACAGTGTCCAACTCTATGTCTATAAAGGTGAGAAGTTGAACTGGTTTGAGAACAGACTGTGGAAGATTCAGAAGAAAACCCCAGGGAGCTGAGTAGGTCCTGAGTAGTTTGAAGAGGCTGACTTGACCTGTAAATGAGACTGACCCACTAACAGCCAGTCGTCCACATACGGAAAGATGGTGATACCCTGTCTTCTGAGGTAAGCCACCACTACTGCAAGGCACTTTGTGAACACCCTTGGAGCTGATGTTAGACCGAATGGCATGGCTCTGAATTGGTAGTGGCCTGAAGGCAACTCGAACCTGAGGTATTTTCTGTGGGAGCACCTGACAGGAATACGGAAGTAGGCATCCTTGAGGTCCAGAGATGCTAGCCAATCCCCTGGCCTTAGAGAAGGAAGGATTAGTCCCAGAGTTACCATTTTGAATTTGGGCTTTGAAATGTGTTTGTTCAGATACCTTAGGTCTAGGATGGGTCGCCACTCCCCTGTTTTCTTTGGGGTAAGGAAGTACCTGGAATGCAGTCCTTTTCCCCTGTGCTGAGTAGGAACCTTCTCTATAGCTCTGAGAGCTAGAAGAGAGGAAACCTCTGCCTCTAGGGCAAGGGTTTCTGAGACTGATGCAGGTGGAAAAGACTTGGCCCTTCTTTTTGGAAATTTTTTGAAGTTGAGGGCCAGTCCCTGGCTTACTACTTCCAGGACCCACTTCTCTGAGGTCACAGACTTCCAGGCCTGGAAGTAGTAAGCCAGCCTGCCTCCTACTGGAAAGCCTCTGTCTGCTCCCCAAACAGAGAGTTACCTACTACAGGAAAAGCCATGGCCTTAGTCTGGGTATCCTGTGAAAGGCTAGTACATCTGAGCCAAGCATGTCTTCTGAGAGACACAGATGTAGCCATGACTCTAGATGCCACATCATTGGAGTCCACAGCAGCATGACATTGCATTTTGGATGCCTCAATTCCATCAGCAGCCACCACCTCCAGCTCCTTGGCTAGCTGGGGAGAGGCCTGTTTAGCCAGTTCCAGAACCATGTCCCATCTGGATTTCTGGTACCTGGCTGTGTAGGCCATATAAGTAACCTGCCTGAGTCCCAAAGAGGATGCCAAATACTGTTTTTTGGCCATGGCATCCACTTTCCTGGAGTCCTTATCCGGGGGGACGGGGCAAAGGAATGTTAGCCCTGTCACAGGCTGCAGCCTGCACTACCCCAACATGGCTGCAATGACTATAAAGGAACTCTGCAGCTGAGCCTAATAACGAATACCTCCTGTCCATTCTCTTATCCATAGGAGGTACTGAATTAGGGGTTTGTAAAATTTTGTGTGTCTGTTTCCCCAAAGATTTATGAAGAGGGATAGACAGCCTTCTGGACTCTGGGATGTCTATCATTTCCACAAAATCGGGCTCTTCATCCTCCTCTGCTGCTTCAACCAAGGGAAGCTGCAGGGTTTGTGCCACCTTTTTGTAGAACAAAAAGTGTGAAGGGGACTCAGAGAGCCTGGGAGGAGAGACACCTGAGGGCCTGTCTGGGGAGATGTCCGGTTCAATGGGCACATCCAGACCCCCTTCATCATCATCATCGTCATCATTGGGATAGTCTTCGTCTCCCTCCCACTCCTCATAATAAGCATCTGGGTCATAATCCGGAGGAGACGGATCCGACCGAACCGAGCGCCATCGGTTCAAATGGAACCGATCTAAGCGATTGGACAATACTAATCGCTTTGGCTATTTCGTCCGCGGTTGGAGAGTGGGATACAGGATCTGAACTGGCAGACTTGCGCTTTTTCTTTAACGGAACCAACCCCTTGAGGGGCGGCTCTCCTTTTGCATGAGGAGGTATCGCCTAGGTCAGTAGGCACCTCCTCAGGTTCGGCCGCAACCGAACCGGGCTGGCCATCCGGATCTATGGACTTCTCCACCTCTGTTTCCTTCAGCCTACTCAGTCTTTTATCTAGAGTGGTTTTAGGAAAGTTCTTACAGATTTGGTAGTCTGACTTGAGATGGTCAAACCCCAGACAATAAACACAGATGAGGTGGGGGTGGGCCTTAGCAAAGGCCTCCCCACACTCAGTACAGTGTTGAAACCCCGTGGGACCGTGGTTTTCTTCTTGGGTTTCTCAGACATGGCCAACCTAACAAATTACCCTATAGAAGCTTTCAAGCCAGGTAATAAAGCAACCGATCATTACAAACTGTGTTACGGGCTTTTTAAAAGAACCAGCAAAAGTCCGGTTCTTTTGAAACTGATTGGTACTGGAACATCACACTAATCCCAGAAAGAGAGAAAAATTTTACAAAGTCGGTTCCAAACCGGACCGACCGTAAAGAAACCGAAGAAAGAAAATTTCTACTCTTTTTAGCAAAATAAAACACAGTCACTACCTACCGACGTACTACCTGTACCGTAGACAGAGGCTGGAAATCCGAAAATAACAAAAATATGCGGTTTAAACCGAACGCTTTATTTTCTTTTACTGAACTGAGCAGAGGAAATCTCCGGAGCGACTTCACTGTTAGGCAGAGTAAAGAATCTGACGGTTACACTGGGAAGTACCACAGACAGAGGTTTGAAAACCAAGCTCGAGCTCAACGTTCTATGCTTCTGCATAGGGTTAACTCTTTCTTCTCCGGGGCAGTTCAAGTGCAGGGGCTGACTGCATTATGTCTGAATACAGCAAGACTTCATGTTGTTTGAACATCTTCCAATATAGGAGGAGTAGAAGAATGAGGGGGCATGATATGAAATTGGAAGGAGGCAGGATAAGGGGAAATATGAGAAAGTTTTTCTTCACGGAAAGGTTGGGAGACGCACAGAAGAGTCTGCCACAGGAGGTGGTGAAGCGAGCACAGTGGAGGGATTTAAACATGCATGGGACAGGCATGAGGGAACCCCAGAAGTGGGAAGGAGAGGAGAAAGCCATTGATCAAGTAGGGTCAGAGACCGCAAACAAGGGTAGGACTTATGGGCAGACTGGATGGGTCTAGCGGTCCTTATCTGCCGACAATTTCTATGTTTCTATTTAAGTTGGCATTTCAGGATATTTTATTCCTTATTCCTAATTACTAAAGACATCTGCATGAAAACAGGCTCTTTGCCCTTCACTCCATCTGTTGCTGCTGCTTTTCCTGCCCTGGAGTCATAAATCCAGTGGTCCAAATTAAGGTTTGCAGCCACTAGCCGGCAGGACTAATGACTGGGGGAACCCACTGGTTCACAGACCTTTACACTGGCCCAAATGGTGTACTTATTGAAATGTTACATTGACTAATACCAGCCAGCAGGGCTACTTAAAGAAAACCTTTACTAGCCCATTGCAAAACCTACCAGCATTTAACCTGTTGGCTGGTGACCCCCTGATAATCCTCTACTTGCGAAATCAGAATCAGAGGATTAACAGGTATAAACAATATTAACCGATGCAGTCTAAAACTGATTTTTTTTTTGCCACCCTGTGTCCCCAGGTGCATCACTGTTTCAGTTCCTCACACTGTGTCACTCCTCTGCCTGCTGGACTTGCTCATGTTGGCATCGCCAACCAATAGAGCCCCGCGTGTCCAGCTGGTACTCAGGTCTGTTCTATCCCTCCCCGGGAGTCCCACAGAGAGAGAACAAGTTGCTGAAGCCAAGGGCCAGGCAACAGGAGGTAGGCAGTGGGTACATAGACAATGAAGGTCTGGTGACATGGGGGGGGGGGCGCGTCACCTGAGACTGCCATGGCCAGGTATTTTCCTATTACCTGGGGGGACATGAGCGAGACCTACATGTATGTCAAAGGGGTGAACACAGTACAGGAGGGGAGACTATTTCAAATGAGGAGGTGCACCAGAACATGACAGCATGCAACGAAGCTGGAAGGAGGGAAGTTTGGGATGTGAGGAACTACCGCTTCCTGAAAGAGTGGTGAACACCTGAAACAGCTTGCCATCAGAGGTGGTGGGAGCGAAAACACTGGGGAGCTTCAAACTTGCATGGAATAGGCATAAGGGAATACTGGTTAACAGACAGGAAGGAAGAAGAGAGAGTCGATGGAGGCTAGGTAGGGTCTGTGAAAGCAGAATAGTAAGGGAAAAATCTTGGCAGACTGGGTAGGTCAAGCGATCCTATTCTGCCAACAATGTCTATCTTTCTGTGTTACCCCACCTTCCAAGTACAGCATGCCCATGCTGGCATGGGGCGGGACCCACCGTTGTGTGATCACCCACACCAGCAATTACCACACGCTACCTCCAAGTGCTGCACAACATCTCCCACCTCCAGGACAGCATCTGAGTGCACCCTTCCTGCTGGCCTCCACGACTGAAGTGCTGGGCTCAGAGCATGAAGCCGGGCCACCAGCATGCCAAAGCGGTCCCTTACCACTCAGTGCCACAAAGTCAGTAAGGATTCTGTTTTAATGTAAATGACTTTAGTAATAAAAAAACATGGATGGCCTTAAAATTATAGGGGGGAATCTTGCGTACCTGTGTTCTTCTGATGCCAACTGTAATATCACTGCTGGAAACCAGAAAATCTTCTTAAGATCACAGAGAGGTGAATGAAGACATTTAAAGAAAGGAACAGCTATATGGAGAACTCCACAGCGTGGGAAGCCAGCAGTCTTTCCCCACCATAATTTAACATACTGACAGGAGATAAAACTGGTAAAAGACAGCTAGAGTACAATCGCTGATATTTTTGACAACCGCAGCCCCCCCCAAACATTTTAATTACCACTCACCTGTTTGTCACCTGGGATGAGCTTGCTCCACTCCGCTCCCAGCATCTTGGTGATCTCTGGGAAGGGCAGATCCGGGTGTTGCATCCGGATTTGCTCCCGCCGTTCATTGAGGAAGCGAACATAACCTGTTACGGGGGCTTTCGGTCCATTTGGGAGAATCTTTTTCCTCTTCTTTCCTTTAGGCCAGCCTCTCTTCTTCACTGGCTGTAAAATACAGTAAATCTATGACACCCAGACAGACAGACACGAAAATAAAAAGCGCAGACAACTGAATGCAGTCAATCTAGACAGAGGGAAGGACAGAGAATGATAAAGACATGAATCCAGAACAGAGATATTCTTTTCTAATACATAGGAGCCATTCTTTCCCCACAAGGAATCAGTGACATCAAAAAACTCATGATACCATCGCTCTGCCATCAGAAGGTCATAATATTATCATTCTGACATTAGAGCAATGGTATTACGAGATGGAATGTTTGGAGTGTTCCATATAATACAACAAAACAACAGCTACAGGACCAGCAGTAACCAGGCTTGTCATTCCATCCTGGGATTCTGGGGAAATCTTAAACCACTTGAGCTTTGCTCTCGTGGTGTATGATGTCACCAGAATCCCTCGATTAAATTACAGCATTTTTACTGATGACTTCCTATCTGTTATCCTGTTTTTATACACCAGTGGAGATAAAAATGATAATATAAAATACGATATCTTATACCCAACTCAGAAGATATCTTATCTTTAGAGCTGGGTATGTCACAATGATGATGTCTTGCGTTGGGGTTCAATGTCAAAAAGTGCAAGGTTATGCATCTAGGACATAAAACCCCTGGCAATGAGTTTCAAGATGTGAGGGAAGTATAACAGTCACTAAGCAAAAAAGGGACCTAGGGGTTACTCTATCTCAGGACCTCAAGATGGCAGGGCAATGTGACAAAATAGTGGGTGAGGCTAGTGGAATGTTGGTTTGCATAGCGAGAGGTATCTCCATCAGATGACAGATGTGGTTTTGCTACTGTGTAACTCACTGGTGAAACCTCACCTGCAGTATTGATAAACCATAATATGAGGGGGCACAGTCATAAGCTGGAGGGTGGGAGGTTTAGGAGGGAGGTCAGGAAGCACTTCTTCAGAGAGTGGGTGGTGGACACTTGGGATGCGCTGCCAAAAGAGGTCATCTTGTTGAAGACAGTGGGCAGCTTTAAGAGAGGCTGGGATAAGCATAGGGGGATAGTAAGGATCATAGGTACGGAAGATGGGAGGAGTGGGGAGGGTGGGCATGAACATTAGCTCAAGCTGTGGACCCTGCAATACGAGCAGACTTGATAGACCAAATGGCTTTCTTCTGCTGGCTTCTTCGTATGTTCGTATTGTGTACAGTTTTAGAGACTGCAACTCAGGAAGGACACAGACAGACTGGAGATAGTCCAGAGGAGATCAGCTAAAATGGTGCATGTTTTGCATGAGAAGCCCTACGAAGAGAGATTGCGAGATCTTAAAATGTCTACCCCAGAAGAAGAGGGGGATATGATACAGACCTATCAGTAACTCAGAGGAATAAATAAGATACAGGTGGGAAGTATGTTTTAAAAGAGTACAAGCATCAAGACCAGAAGGCGTGCAAGGAAGGTTTTGGGGGGGGGGGGGTTCAACAGTGATGTAGACAATATTTCTTCACTGAAAGGGTAGTCGATGCCTAGAATAGACTGCCAGTGGAAATGGCGAGGGCCAAAACAGTGGGGGTCATCAAGCGTGCATGGGGCAGACATGGGGGTAGGAAGGTTGACAAGAGACCAGACAGGATCTGCCGAGACAAAATATGTCGGGAACATCTGGGCAGACTAGGTGGGCCGAGTAGTCCTTTACTGACATGATATTCTATGTTTTTATCACAGTGCATACTGAACCAATCAAAGAGCAGTTTTGACAATAGGAATGACATCATAATAGCATTGAAGTCAGCACCTGAACTCAAGATGAAATAGCTAATTCTTCAAACAGATGATTTAAAAGCTGTAACTAGTACACTAATGTTATTGTCTGACTCAAATTACACAGTTTATCATCATTTATGAGGGGACAGAACTGTTATAACTCACACGTCGGTCCTTCATGCATACATTATTGTCCTGCCCCCTCAAAAGTGAAAATAAACTGCATATGCCAGCTCTCTCTAGTCTGACATTTACCTTTTTTATACCAGTGCAATTAAAGGGCCAGCACCTCACTAGTGGCCAGGGATGGGTGGGTCTTCATTTAAAAGCACAGAGCAGAAACATCCCACAACGGTGGAACCGTACGCCCTAGTGGTTAAAGCACAGGCTTGGTAATCAGGCAACCAAGGTTCAAATCCCACCACAGCTTCATACTCACTGTTTGATCTCAGCCAAGTTACTTAACCTATCAGTGTTTCAATCCAATAAGAAAGCAGTACAATCGTCAGTGCTCCAATCCTGTGGCAGGCAGTAACCTCTCGGCTCCAGTTCAATGGGAAGGCAGTAACCTCTGTGCTCCAATTCAATGAGAAGGTAGTAATGCCGCAGTGCTCCAATTCAATGGGAAGCAGTAATGTCTCAGTACACCAGTTCAATGGGAGGCAGTAAAGTCTCAGTACCCCAGATCAATGGGAAGCAGTAATGTGTCAATATACCACTTCAATGGGAGGCGGTAAGCGTCTCAGTTCTCCAGATCAGTAGAAGGCAGTAACATCTCAGTTCTCCAGTTCAGTGGGAGGCAGGAACATCTCAGTTCTCCAGTTCAGTGGGAGGCAGGAACATCTCAGTTCTAAAATTTGATGGGAAGCAGTAATGTGTCAGTACACCAATTCAATAGGAGGCAGTAATGTTTCAGTTCTCCAGTTCAGTGCGAGGCAGGAACATCTCAGTTCTCCAGTTCAGTGGGAGGCAGTAACTTCTCAGTTCTCCAGTTTAGTGAGAGGCAGAAATATCTCAGTTCTCCAATTCAGTGGGAGGCAGTAACATCTCAGTTCTCCAATTCAGTGGGAGGCAGTAACGTCGCAGTTCTCCAGATCAGTGGGAGGCAGTAACATCTCAGTTCTCCATTTCAGTGGGAGGCAGTAACGTTTCAGTGCTCCAATTCAATGGCAGGCAGTAATGTCTCAGTGTTCCAGTTCAGGTGGAGGCAGTAACATCTCTGTGCTCCATTTCAATGGGAGGCAGTAATGCCTCAGTTCTCCAATTCAGCGGGAGGCAGTAACATCTAAGTTCTCCAGTTCAGTGGGAGGCACGAACATCTCAGTTCTCTAATTCTATGGGAAGCAGTAACATCTCAGTTCTACAATTTGATGGGAGGCAGTAACATCTCAGTATCTAAATTCAGTGGGAGGCAGTAACATCTCAGTTCTCCAATTCAATGGGAAATAGTGATGTGTCAGTACACCAGTTCAATAGGAGGCAGTAACGTCTCAGTTCTTCAGTTCAGTGGGAGGTAGTAATGTCTCAGGTCTCCAGTTCAGTGGGAGGCAGTAATGTCTCAGTTCTCCAGTTCAGTGGGAGGCAGTAACGTCTCAGTTCTCCAATTCAGTGGGAGGTAGTAATGCCTCAGTTCTCCAAGTCAGTGGGAGGCAGTAATGTCTCAGTTCTCTAATTCAGTGGGAGGCAGAAATGCCTCAGTTCTCCAAGTCAGTGGGAGGCAGTAATGTCTCAGTGCTCCAATTCAGTGGGAGGCAATAACGTCTCAGTGTTCCATTTCAGTGGGAGGCAGTAATGTCTCAGTACTGCAGTTCAACAGGAGGCAGTAATGTCTCAGTTCTCCAATTCAGTGGGAGGCAGTAATGTCTAAGTGCTCCGTTTCAGTGGGAGGCAGCAATGTCTCAGTGCTCCATTCATTGGGAGGCAGTAATGTCTCAGTGCTCCAGTTCAGTGGGAGGCAGTAATGACTCTGAGCTCCAATTCAAGGGGATGCAGTAATGCTCCAATTCAAGGGGATGCAGTAATGTCTCATGCTTCAATTCAAGGGGAGGCAGTGACAAGGCAACACTCCAATCTGATAAAAAACAGTAGGCACTGTACTCCAATCCAATGAGAAGCCTATAAGCCAGTGTAGCCTACTGATTAGAGAACAAACTGTGGCTCTAGAAACCACGCAACCCCAGGTTTATATACCACAACCGCCACCGATTATATGAGCCTGAGAAAATCACTCTATCCTCTCTCATTCACTGTAGCTAGCCCAGAGATTTCTGTGCATGCATAATTGCTGCGCCAACTCTTTATGGACTATGGAATGCTTTAGCAGTTAAAAATTATGGGGAGCTGTGAGGAAATCCCATCAGTCATGTGGTTTGGTGCTGGGGTGAAATTGCTGATCATTACCCACCCCAGGAGTCGCCTTTCCACTGTTATGAAACGTCGTAAGGCATTTCAATACACTATTTTTTTTATATTATTTATCATCCTGGGTCAGCTATCTGCCCCCGTTAGACTTCGCATCCGTTGTCAGGGATCTGGCCGCTGTATGTCTTGACTGGGACCGTTGGCACCCTGAAACCCCTGGCCCCCACAGCGGGGTGGCAGGGAGCCCCCTAACTCCCCATCCTCATGGAACAAGTTCGGGTGCCAGCTCCCAATGAATACTTGTGGACAGCCATCAAGCCACGCCAGAAGTGCCACATCTTCCCTTGTTCCCCACCCCTTGCTGAAGCCATGGGTGTGCAAGGATGCCGGCAGAGGCAGAGGCACACGCATCCACACGTCTCTCCCCCAGGCATCAGCCCAGACTCCTCCCAATGCTGTCACCCCGTGCCCTGACCCCCAGCCTCCACCAGGGGGCAATCGGGCATCGGGAAGTGAAACCTCCCCTCCCGGGAGAAGAAGAGCAGTCCAACGGACGCCCATCCTTCTCCTCCTCCCCGCCAACCCATGCTCGCCTCAACCTCGGGTCGCGCCGCACAGTGCGAGGTAGTGGTGTCCAGCTACCGAAGCCACCGGACCGCTCAGTCACACTATTTTTTTAAATAATCGAGGGAAAAGGTCAATGTGCTTCATTCTGTTTTTCTTCACTAGACGCATCAGGCGGAACCAGCATTTCAGCGCAGCAGTAGCACTACGGCTCGTGATGTTAGTGATTTGGGTTCAGGAACAAGGTAGAGGCATCGGGGCCGGTCGGAGGGGGGGTAAGCGTCTCAGAGGACACTCTCCCTCCTCAGGGAGGAAGGCTCTCATCCACCACTGCCACATGACCCCTTGGATGCACGGGACAGTAGGACTCAGCATGACCAGGGGTGGAGGAGCTACACTGGCTGCTTTTGACGTCATGCAATGACATGCACACTTGCAGCCATCGACCATACGGCTCTTGAAGGGGCTAGGTGAAAACTGGAGGGGGGAAAGTAGGAATGCTGGGCCCAATGATGAAGCTACTCCGCTACAGCCGATCTCCCTGCCTGGAGCTCTGAAGTATGCTGCCTGATGAAACCGGTAGCTCAAGTGATGAGGCCCTCACCTTGTCCCCGCCTGGGGGTTAAACCACAACTCCACAAAGGAAGGCACTTCGAGTCAGTCAGGTAAGGGGGACGATGACAACCTTGGGGTATCGGAAGCAGACTGCGTCCAGACTGAAGAGTGGACATACAAATAAATTGGGGGAAAAAAAAGTACCACTAGGCAGGGGGTGCCCCCTCTCATCACTACTGTTTGCCCTCAGTACTGAGCTGCTAGCCACTGTAGTCCAGCAAGACCCTGACATCTATGGAATCACAGCAGGTGGCCAAGAACATAAAACTTCACTATATGTGGATGACTTCCTGATCTCATTGGAAAGCTCTGACTCAGCTTTGTTACACAAACTTGAAAGGATGCGGCACAGTTGCAGGCTACAAGATAAAATTTGATAAGTCGGAGGCAATAGGGCTCAGCGGAATATGCCCAGCTGCCTTTAAAGCTGTTTTTCTCTATTTATTTATTCAGCTAGGTAAGTTCACTACACAATACAATGCCTATCTGCAGGCACGACTCGGGAGACTACACAGAGTCAAAACAGTTTTACATGGATGGCAGAGGTTACAAAAACATAATGCAACAATGATATACAGGACCAAAACATTTTTACAAAATGGTAGAGGTTTTAAACAATGTGACAGCGTCACATCATGGATGTAGGAAGGCATACTCCATGTACGCCATAGTGTACAATTTTATTTAAGGTAGGGCAATAAAAAGGCTCTCAACTGCTGCCTTTGTCCATCAAAACATAACACAGAAGAGCTGATCCTTTCTGTAATTTTAATGGGAATCATAACTAGAAGGATTGTTCACTGATATCGTCTTTTCATCTGAAGGACTATACAAAATTACATGCTCTCCCTGGTCACACGTCATCACGTGCCTGAGCGTGGCGGTGGATCTGAGCAATTGGGAAGTGAAGGGATCGGCTGGCTACCTTGGTGGGACCAAACTACAATCCCTTCTACTTTAATGTAGTAGTGGAATAAAAAGATTACTTATAGCTGAAAGGAATTTTGCAGACATAGTCTTTCAGGAAATGTAAGTGTTACTCCTCTACAATAAATTCCCATAATCACTTTAAATATTGGATCTTTACTTTAAGTCATAGAGATATGGTAGCAATTATAAGATAATTTGTTCTACAATACAGTGAAAAATGTTTAGTTCCGATTTCCAGCTAAGAGGTAGCAAAAGAAAAAATTACTCACCTTAGTAATGTTGTTTCTTCTAATGGAGTCTTGCTGTATTCTGACAATAGCAGTGAGTACCAACCTTCGAACTGCCCCGGAGATGAAAGAGTTAACTTTCCATGCCAGGCATGGAACGCTGAGCTCGAGCTCGGTTGAGACTCTGTCTGTTGCTGTTTGAACTCAAACCGTCAGATCTTTACGAGCTAAACTCACTGAGGGTCCTGTGTGGAAGCTGTAAACCTACACTAGCCACCTGGCTACTAAATATAATAAAAAGATTTTTTTGGTCCCAAAACAAACACTCGAGTCAGGAAACCCCAAAAATGAAATAAACACAACACCCACTCACCCAAAGAAAAGAGGGTGATAATAAAAAGGTGGGGCACCTCCTGAGTGCCAACACTGCTACTGCCCACCCACATCCCAAAAACAAAGGTTCTGAGAGGGGAAGGCAGGGGGGGAGGTCAGAATACAGCAAGACTCCATTAGAAGAAACAACATTACTAAGGTGAGTAATTTTTTCTTCAAACAACATGAAGTCTTGCTGTATTCTGACAATAGCAGACTACAAAGCAGTACCTCAATAGAGGAGGGAAAGAAGCTACTTAGGAAATAGGCTCTGAAGCACTGCTGTGCCAAACCGAGCATCACTCCTAGCCTGGATATCCAGAGAGTAATGCTTGGTAAAAGTGTGAACTGTTTTCCAGGTAGCTGCTGACATATCTCTAAGATAGGAATATCCTGGCAGCAGCCAGGGAAGCAGCTGTATCTCTGGTAGAGTGAGCCCTCAGGCCTGAGGGTGGAATCCTACCTAGTTTTTCATAGCAAAATTGAATGCAAGAGACAATTCACCTGGCAATGGATCTTTCAGTGGCAGATTTTCCTTTATCAACCTCACCATAAGTGAGGAACAGTTGGAAGGAGTCAAACCTGTGACCCTTGGTACGTTCTATGTAGTAGCTAAGGGCTCTTTTCACATCCAGACTGTGCAACCTCCTCTCACCAGAGGAGGAATGATCAGTGAAGAACACAGGAAGAGACACAGATTGGTTAAGGTGGAAGTCTGAAACCACCTTAGGTAAAAACTTCCCGTTAGTCCTGAGGACCACCTTATTTCTATGGAAAGAGATAAAATCAGGCTCCACTGACAGAGCTTGTAACTCGCTTATGCGCCTGGCAGAAGTGATGGCCACTAAGAAAACAGTTTTCCAAGTCAAGTACTTAAGCTCTGCTGAGGACAAAGGCTCAAAAGGGGGTTGCATAAGCTGAGCAATGCAAACATTAAGGTCCCAAGCAGGGGCAGGGTCCCTGAATGGCGGATTGGTATGAAGCAATCCCTTGAAAAACTTGGAGAATACAGGGTGAGCTGAAAGAGAAGAAGGCTTACCTGCTGAAAGAAAAGCAGAGACAGCTGCCAGGTGCACCCTTAGTGTAGCTGGTCTGAGTCCCAAGCTATTCAGATGAACCATATAGTCAAGGACTGTGGGCAGGTCAGCAGACTCTGGGGAAATATGCTTCCCAGAGCACCATATGGAGAATCTTTTCCATTTGGAATTATAGGTAGTTCTGGTGGAAGGCTTCCTAGAAGCCTTCAGAATATCCATAACACCTTGAGAGAGGTGTAAATCAGCAAACTCTAACTCTTCAAGAGCCAGGCCTTGAGATTGAGAGATTTGAGATTCGGGTACCAAACCCTCCCCTGAGCACAGGTTAACAGGTTTGTAATTCCTGGGAAGAGACAAGGGAAGGTGGACTGCTAAGGACAACAGGAGAGGGTACCAGGGCTGTCTGGCCCAGTCTGGAGCAATCAGAATCACCTTGTAGGATTGAGACCTGATTTTTACTAGCACCTTGAACAGGAGAGGGAAGGGGGGAAAGCATACAGGAACTTCCCTTCCCAATTGAGAACCAGGGCATCCAGGGGGACTGAGCCCAACACTGGGAGCCTACAGCGAAAAAGAGGAAGTTGGTGATTGTCTGGGGCTGCAAAAAGATCTATCTGTGGGGTGCCCCATCTGGAGAAGATCACCTCCAAAACCAGGGGATCCAGTGACCATTCGTGATGGCCCTGGGATATCCTGCTGAGAGCATCTGCCAGGACATTGTCCTTGCCTGGGAGGTATACTGCTGTAAGGGGGGTGTTCAGGGAAAAAGCCAGAGACCACAACTTCATTGCTTCTGTGCACAAGGCCGTAGACCAAGTGCCCCCTTGCTTGTTGATATACCACATAGTGGTGGTATTGTCTGTCCTGATCTGAACAACCTTGTGCTGAACAGACTTGGAAAAGGCTTGAAGTGCTAGAAACACTACTCTGAGTTTCAACAGATTGATGTGAAGCAGAGATTCCTGAGGAGACCACAACCCTTGGGTGGTCAGGTCTCCCAAGTGGGCCCCCCACCCCAAGAGGGAGGCATCTGTATAGTGAGGATTAGAGAGTGAGACTGAGTGACAACAGGAACTCCCTGTCTTAGATTGTCCTGATCCTGTCACCACTGCAAAGCCTGGATCAGGGTTCGAGTCACTGGTATCAGTTTGGTCAAAGGGTCCTTTTTCTGAGACCAAAAGGCTCTCAAGTGGAACTGAATGTCCCTCATCTGAAATCTAGCTCCCTGCACCACTGCTGTGGAAGCAGCCATGTGTCCCAGGAGCTGCAGAAAATGCCTTGCTGGTCAAGACACCTGTAGGGTGAATGAAGAGGCCAGTGTGATAAGGGTCCTTGCCTTGTCCAGGGGAAGGAAGACTCTCACCTTTTCTGTATCTAGCTCTGCGCCTATGAAGGTGAGGAGCTGAACAGGATCTAGAACTGACTTTGAAAGATTCAGAAGGAAACCTAGAGAGGTGAGCAGTTGCTGAGTTATCTGTAGGTGTAACGTGACTTGGTCTAGGGACTGGCCTACTATGAGCCAGTCGTCCAGGTATGGGAAGATGGCAATCCTTTGCCTTCTTAGGGAAGCAACTACTACTGCCAGAACTGAACTGAAGAACTGAAGAAGCCAGAAGGGGAAGGAAGGAAACATATTCAATTCAGTGCTTTAGAGTAACTGGTAATTGCTATTTTTCTTTTAAACTTAGATTGTGGGCTTGTAGTGACACTATACTTTCTTTGTTGTCTTTACTTATCATTGTTTTTGGGCTGTTGAAAATTTAAAACATAGTGGTGTAATTCTGTGCTGTCTTTAATTGCTGCAAATTTTATCGTGGCTTGTCTGACTGTCCTGTAGTTGGGTGAAGGGTGTTAACTGTCTGGCCTCTGACCTCAGCTACGTGATAACTGGAGGTGGGGCTTAGTCAGAGTTAAAGTAGCAAGCAGAGGGTTATTTTCTCAGAAGAAGCCAGAAGGAGAAGGAAGGAAACATATTCAATTCAGTGCTTTAGAGTAACTGGTAACTGCTATTTTTCTTTTAAACTTAGATTGTGGGCTTGTAGTGACACTATACTTTCTTTGTTGTCTTTACTTATCATTGTTTTTGGGCTGTTGAAAATTTAAAACATAGTGGTGGTGTAATTCTGTGCTGTCTTTAATTGCTGCAAATTTTATCTTGGCTTGTCTGACTGTCCTGTAGTTGGGTGAAGGGTGTTAATTGTCTGGCCTCTGACCTCAGCTATGTGATAACTGGAGGTGGGGCTTAGTCAGAGTTAAAGTAGCAAGCAGAGGTTTATTTTCTCAGAAGAAGCCAGAAGGGGAAGGAAGGAAAAATATTCAATTCAGTGCTTTAGAGTAACTGGTAATTGCTATTTTTCTTTTAAACTTAGATTGTGGGCTTGTAGTGACACTATACTTTCTTTGTTGTCTTTACTTATAATTGTTTTTGGGCTGTTGAAAATTTAAAACATAGTGGTGGTGTAATTCTGTGCTGTCTTTAATTGCTGCAAATTTTCGCCCCCTTCCCCCAACACTTAATTATATGCCCTGATAAATCTGATTGACAGGAGCTAAACACAGGGTATAGTAAGAGGTGTGAAGTAGGAGGGGCATAAGGGGGAAGAAGCCCACCCTCAGCACGACAAGTGTTTTGACTCATTTATTTATTGGTTTCTTTTTCCTTAAAAAAAAAAAAATTATCTGAGGATCAGTGACAGGATTTTTAGTACAGTAAATTAATAAAAAGAGAACTAGGAGAGCTTCAGTAGCAGACAAGTTGTGGAATTGCAGTATAATGTGGGGAGTGGTGCAATGCAGTGGCTGTGGGGCAGCCATATTCAGGCAGACCTTCTGGACACTGAGGTGCTGCCCTATCTGCATGCATCTCTCTGACCGCGGGATGAGGTAGCCAGACTCAGAGCGGAAGTAAACTGGGTCAGAAGTACCATCACCCCTATCCAGGGACCACCCAGTCCAATGCAGCTGCCTCAAAGGATGCCAAGAACGAGGGAGCACTTGGATGACAGTGGGCTCAGGGGGTTAGAGCAGTCAGGCAGAGGCACATCCCAGATCCTATTCCACAAGAACTCATATGCCACACTGGCAAACGAGGACAACCAAATAGAGGTACCCAGAGAAGTGGAAGGAAAGGATGTGGAGGTTAGCCAAGGAGGTGACCTCAGTGGGGAAAGCAGTGGACCCCAGAGGAGGAGGAAGCGAATCCTGGTGGGGGACTCCATCGTAAGAGGGATCCAGCTAGGAACACAGGAGGGGAGGACAGGGAGGTGAGGTGCTCATCAGGTGCCACGGCATGGAGGGATGGAAGGAAGATCCTGGGGATCACTGGGAAGGCAAGACGGAGGGTGAGCTGGATGTCATTATCCACCTAGGCACTAATGACTTGGCAAATGGGGAGCCAAAGGAAGTTCAGGAAGAGTTTAGGAAACTGGGGTCTCAAGCAAGTAGCTACTTCTGTCACTTCTCAGAAGTACTACCTGTGAGAGGCAAGGAGAGCATGGAGTGCATGCACCAGGAACTTTAACTCATGGTTGAAGAACTGGTGCTGTGAGGAAGGGTTTGGGTTCATTGGTGACTGGGGACCCACCTGGAGGGATGGAGGTTTGTTCAAGCCTGATGGCCTGCATCCATCCTGGAGGGGATCAACACTCAATGATAAGTTTAAATGCTACATTGAAGCATTTAAACTAGCAAAGGGGTGCAGGCCAGCAAGAAGGGTACCTACTTGCTCACCCCCACAGCTAGCAGTGGAACCAGTGAACAGAGGAGTGGCTATGTCTGCAAGGCAGTGTGCAAAAGATGGAGATTAGTGCCCAAGAGGTGGATAAGCAGAAAAGGGCAAAATTCAGCAGAAGAGCAGACAGCAAGGAGAACCAGGGATAAATGACAACCAAGGAAGGGCTGGAGTAGAACAGTGAAGCAGTCTAGGAGGTCAAATCATGGAAAGCCATGCTGCAAATGCCAGGAGCCTTAGCAACAAGATGGAAGATCTGGAGGCTGTCATGGTACAGTCAGACCTGGACATTGTGGCCATCACTGAAACCTGTGTAATGATAACCATGACTGGGAGATGGCCATACCTGGCTACAACATATTCGAGAAGAGAGCAGGCAGGAAGGGAGGAGGAGTGGCACTGTATGTGAAAATGACATAAGGGCCACAGAGATCCAGGAGGAACAAAATGGGGAGAGATACTGTGGGTTAAGCTGGAAAGGAAAATGGGGACAGCCATCCGCACAGGTGTGGTCTATAGACCACCAGCCCAGGAGGAAGAAACAGATAGGGAGTTGATGCTAGCCATCCAAAGGATGGCAGACAAGGTGAGGTAGTACTGGTTGGAGACTTCAATATTCCAGACGTGGACTGGAGCATCCCAGCAGCAGTATCAACTAGGAGCAGATTTATCCTGACTCCTTCAGGGTGCCTCTCAAGCAACTGGTCATGGAACCAACTCGGCAGAAGGCAATACTGGACCTTGTGCTCACAAACAGGGACAGTGTGATGGGGTAACAGTGGGGGAGCACCTGGGGAACAGTGACCACCAGTCATTGTGGTTTGAAATCACAGAAAGAGCAGAACCAAACCACACAAAAAAATGTATCCTGGATTTTAGGGGGGCAGACTTTGGGAAAATGGGGAGATACTTGAAAGAGGCATTAAGGGGAATGGGACAGGAATCAGGGGTTGAGGAACAGTGGGCAGTATTTAAAATGGGGATTATAAGAACAACAGAATTATGCATTAAGCAGGTTAGCAAGAGGAAAAGGAAGAGGAGACCATTATGGTTTTCCAAAGAGGTAGCAAAGAAAGTGAAAGCCAAAAAGATTGCATTCAGGCAATACAAAAGACACAGGCAGAAGGGGATAGGGAGAAGTACCAGGAGAAGCAAAGGGAGGCAGAGAAGTCATGCAAGGAAGCCAAAGCTCAGACAGAAGAACACATTGCAAAATCAGTGGTAAAGGGACAAACCTTTACAGGTACATAAGTGAAAAAAAAGACAAAGGGAGGGATAGTGAGACTGAAGGGAGGATTCGAGCCAGCTGGAGGATGACAACAGTAAAGCTGACATATTGAACAGGTATTTCTGCTCAGTCTTTACTGAGGAAGAGGGGGTAATGGGTCTGAAGGGAGTACAAGGGGTGAGAATGGTGCAGAAATGGACACAAGTCCCTTTACATGAAAGGGTCCTGAAGGAACTGGAAGTAATAAGAGTTGATAAAGCAATGGAGCCAGACGGTGCACCCCAGGGTCCTTAAAGAACTAAGAGAGGTGGTGGCTGAACCTCTGGCTATCCTGTTTAGCCGATCACTGGAAACAGGGGAGGTACCCAAAGACTGGAGGACAGCAGATGTAGTCCCCTTATACAAAAGTGGGAACAAAGAGGAAGCAGGGAACTACAGACCAGTCAGCCTCACCTCGGTAGTGGGGAAGATCATGGAAGCACTACTGAAGGAGAGATTGGTGGAACATCTGGTTGTCAATGGACTACAGGACCCAAGGCAGCATGGTTTCACCAGGGGAGGTCATGTCAGACCAACCTCGCTGAATTTTTGACTGGGTGACTAGGGAGGTGGATCAGGGAGGGCAGTGGACATGGCCTATCTGGACTTCAGCAAGGCCTTGACACTGTGCCACATAGAAGACTATTACAAACTGGGGAATATGGGTGTGGGCAGGACAGTAGTGTGGTGGGTAGGTAACTGGCTGGGTGGCAAGACACAGAGGGTGGTGGTAAATGGCTGTCACTCCACAGAGGGAAGAGTGACCAGTGGGGTACCACAGGGATCAGTGCTGGGACCGGTCTATTCAACATCTTCATCAGTGACATTGCGAGGGATCTAGAAGGCAGAATTTCACTGTTCGCTGATGACACAAAGCTCTGTAATAGAGTAGACACACCAGAGGGTGTAGACAGAATGAGAAGCGACCTGCAGAAACTTGAAGAATGGTCAGGGTTTGGCAGTTGAAATTCAATGCAAAGAAGTGCAAGATAATGCATATGGGGCACAAAAACCCTGGCACAATATATCAGTTGGGGGGTGAGGATATAGCATGCACCAAGCAGGAAAGGGATCTTGGGGTTATCATCTCTGATGACCTCAAGGTAGGGAAACAGTGTGACAAGGCAGCAGGTAAAGCAAATAGGATGCTGGGATGTATAGGCAGGGGCATCACCAGCAGGAAAAGGGAGATCATAATTCCGCTATACAAGACACTAGTGAGGCCCCACCTGGAGTACAGTGTACAGTTCTGGAGACCATACCTACGTAAGGACATAGACAGGGTAGAGAAGGTTCAGAGGAGGGCAACAAAGATGGTGCATGGATTGCATCACAAGTCCTATGAAGACAGGTTGAAGGAACTGAACATGTACTCCTTGGAGGAGAGGAGGGAGAGAGGGGATATGATAGAGACATACAAGTGTCTTACAGGGAGGAACAGGGCAGGAAAAACACTATTTTTAAGCTAAAAGATGTTCCAGGACTAGAGGGCATGGGATGAAGTTGGAGGGAGGACGATTCAGAGGAAACATGAGAAAGAATTTCTTCAGAGACGGGTGGTGGACAAGTGGAACACCCTGCCAGAGGAAGTGGTGGGGGCTGAAACAATCACGGGATTTAAGAATGCATGGGATAGACATAAAGGAATTCTAGAGGTCAGGGGTAAGGGGAAACAGACTTCTAGGAAAACAAACTGAACTTACAAACTCAAATGGGCAGACTGGGTGGGCCATAGGCCCTTATCTGCCGACACTGTCTATGTATCTATGCCAGGCATTTTGTGAACACCCTTGGAGCAGAGGTTAGGCCGAAGGGCATTGCCCTGAGGTATTTTTGATGGAAGCTTCTGATGAGAATATGGAAATAGGCATCCTTGAGGTCCAGGGAGACTAGCCAGTCCCCTGGCCTTAAAGAGGGTAGAATTATTCCCAGAGTCACCATTTTGAACTTTGGCTTTAAAAGGTACTTGTTTAAATATCTGAGATCCAGGATGGGCCATTCTCCTGTCTTTTGGGGTGAGAAGTACCTGAGTACAATCCTTTCCCTTGTGTAGGGGTGGAACCCTTTCTACAGCTCTGAAAGCCAAGAGGGAAGAGACCTCTGCCTCTAGGGCAAGTGCCTCTGAAGGATTTGCAGGTGGAAATGATCTGGTTCTCATCTTTGGAAATTTCTTGAAGCTGAGAACCAGTCCCTGGCTTACTACTTCCAGGACCCATTTGTCTGATGTTAAAGACTTCCAGTCCTGGACAAAGTAAGCCAGCCTGCCCCCTACAGGTGGTGGAGAATCGGCCTGGCAAACCCATCAGGGTGCCTGTTTGGCAGGGGGTTTAGGCTGAGGGGTGGAAGCAGGCCTGCTTGTAGCCCTTCTGCCTCTCTCTCTAAAGAACCCCCTCTGAGCATAGGCAGAAGAGGAGGCCTGGGCTTGGTAGAAAGGACTATGAAAAGGCCTGCCCCTTGGATGCTGCCTCTGAGGAGTGGCTTGCCTTTCCTTGGCCTGGGCACTCCTATAGGTGGTCCTGTATTCATCCATTTTCTTCATTTAGTTCTCTGTTTGCTCCCCAAACAGAGAATTACCCACAACAGGAAAATCCATGGCCTTAGTCTGGGTATCCTGAGACAGGCTAGTACATCTGAGCCAAGCATCCTAAAGGGCCACAGATGTAGCCATGACTCTAGATGAAACATCATTGGAGTCCACTGCAGCATGGAACTGCACCTTGGATGCCTCAATACCATCAGCAGCCACCTGCTCCAGCTCCTTGGCAAGCTGGCCAGGGACCTGTTTAGCTACAGCCATGACAGTGTCCCATCTAGATTTCTGATATCTAGCTGTATAGGCCATATAATTGGCCTGCCTGAGTCCCAAGGATGCTGCCATGTACTGTTTCTTTGCCATGGCATCAATCCTCCTGGAGTCCTTATCTGGGGGGTGTGAAGCCAAGGGTATATTAGCCTTATCACAGGCTGCAGCCTGCACTACCCCAACATGGCTGCATTGCGGGGTAAGGAACTCCGTATCTGAGCCTGACAGAGTATACCTCTTGTCCATTCTTTTATCTACAGGAGGTATGGAATTACAAGTCTTTAAAATCTTAAATGTCTGTTTCCCAAAAGACTTGTGTAGGGGAATAGACAGCCTCCTGGACTCTGGGATATCCATCATTTCCACATAGTCAGGCTCCTCATGGTCATCCACAGCTTCTTCCATAGGAAGCTGAAGGGTTTCGGACACTTTCTTGTAAAACATGAAATGGGAGGGGTACTCAGAAAGCCTAGGAGGAGACACTCCTGAAGGTCTGTCTGGGGAGATGTCCGGGTCAATGGGCACATCCAGACTTTCATAATCACATTCACTCATAAAATTCCTCCAAATCATAATCCAGAATCGGTGTAACCGGCTGAACCAAGCGCCTTCCTGATGGTGCCGGTTCGGTTGGAACCGGGGATAGCGACTGAACAATTTCTATCGCTTTGGCTATTTCATCAGCGGTTGGAGAAGAAACTTTGGATCCACACCAGCTGATTTATCCTTCTTGTTCTCTTAACCGGAACGACTCCTCAGAATCAGTTCTCCTTTGCCGAAGAAGTTTCGCCTGGTCAGAGGGTACTCCTTCTGTGGTTCGCTTAAACCGAACCGGCTGGCTCATCCGGGTCAGCGGACTTTTTGGCCTCCCTTTCCCTGAGCCTACCAACTCTCTTTCTAGGGTAGCTGCAGGAAAATCTTTACAAATCTGGCAGTCTGAATCGAGGTGGTCAAACCCTAGACAATAAACACAGGTGGTGTGGGGTCAGCCTTAGCAAAGACTTCCCCACACACTACAGTGTTGAAACCCAGTGGCCCGGTTTTCTTTTGGGTTTCTCAGACACAGTACCAGTCCTAACTAAAACTTACCCTTTTAATGGCAATCCAGGGCAAGACACTCTATCGGTTCCTGACCGTGTTACAGGTCGTGGAAAACGTAGTAAAATCCGTTCTTTTTTTTAGAACCGATAAGAACCGGTAATCACACTCTAAAAGTAGAAATAAAGATTTTTAAACAACCTGATCGGTTCAAACCGAACCGATGAACCATTTACAAGTTCCACACAGAAAGAAAAAACAATATAAACCTATCTAGTACTCACGAATACCACAGACAGAGACTGAACCGATAGGTTGCGGTTTAAATTCCGTTAAGAACCGAGAAAAACCGTACTTTAACCAACAAATTGAACCGAGCAAAGGAGAAATCTCCGGAGTGACTGTTCAGTGAGGCGGAGTAAAGAATCTGACGGTCTGAGTTCAAACAGCAACAGACAGAGTCTCAACTGAGCTTGAACTCAGCGTTCCATGCCTGACATGGAAAGTTAACTCTTTCATCTCCGGGGCAGTTCGAAGGTTGGGACTCACTGCTATTGTCAGAATACAGCAAGACTTCATGTTGTTTGAATAAATTAAACAGGATGATGAATAACTTCATAACCTTAAAAACTTTATGAGTGTAAGCTATCCCCGTTTTTTTATTTTTAGGTACTATTCAAGTAAACACACACCAGTACATTCTAAAGATTAGTTTCAAAGTCTAAGACATTAAAAAAATTTACTCTGAGTGGGTTTAGCGAGGACTAACATAATAGCATCATAGTAAACAGTTAAAAAAAAAAAAAGTCACGTCTCTCTAATCAATTTTCAAACGCAGCCAGACTGAGACTATTCAATTTGTGTCCAACGATGGCAAATCTAGCATTTAAAAGTGAATTACCGGCCGGCCCAGTGGCGTAGAGGGTTGAGGTGCAGTTGCCTTACCTGGACCCATGCCGGCAACCCGGTTTCGGGAACGGGCTTGGGTGGCCAGCAGGGGCGGGAGAGGATTGAGCAACCGTAGGGACTACTCTTCTCTCTCGGGGATGGGTTGGGGAGTCGTCGGTTGGCAGCAGCCTCTGGTGGAGACCAGGAGCACTGCACGATGGCGAAGGAGGGACGTACATAGAAAAGCGTGAAAAATGCACCATGTCAAGCTGGATGATGGCTGCCTGGCTCTCCGAGCCCATCAATGCCTCTGTAGTCCTCCACCTCAGCAGCATATCCCCGGGCCAAGAAGATGTGCTGGTCTGCGCCCCCCTGGCTGGTGCTTTCCCCCTCAGAGGAGGGTGACCCACCCAGCAAAGGGATACGCCGGGCTACCAGGGGAGATGGCTGTCATTTGAGAGCGGAGGCTTGGGGGACAAGACCGGTCGGTAGAAGCACTGGCTCACCGGAAGGAGAGGCTGGCATGGATGCAAGTAGGGTAGAAAAGAAATAATACAAAATAAAAAAAAAGTGAATTACTTCTTGCAGCTGTTCATGCTCATCCCAGAAAGGTTTACACTGATCTATGCCCCTCTACTTCCCACCAAAAAAGATACAGGATTTCTCACACCACATTTTTTTGCATCAACATGGGTACTGGACTAAAACGTTGTGGCAGAGTGTGAAGATTGTCGGGTCACCCTACCAGCCAATACAGGTTCCGTAATAGAGGTGATGTCACCCCGGCCATTACCTCAGCCACTGCCGCCGGTATGTTCACTCCTTGGACCAGGGATCACTGCACAAATGTATCCACTTGACTCTTTCAAAATTGACGTGGTGTTCTCAAATGAAGGCCAGATAAAAAACTTACACAGTTTTTGTCTGAAGGGGTTTTGTGAAAACTTCTGCATCACTAAAAATCATAAACAATACATTTTTTTCTAAAAAGTCTGAGAGCTGAATTTAACATGCTTCCTCTCTGATGGCCAACTTGTTTGCCTTCTTATTTTTTTCAGTGAGTTTAACACAACGGTCTGCTGCAGGCTACCAATGACAAACTTCTCTATGCCTCTTGCTGGTATTCTCATTAGCTGATTTTTTTTTTCTGTTAAATGACATGGCTTGGATCGAACAAGCACTCAGACTGGTTAAAACTGGTCACATGCCTATGCATTACTGTCCCATCACCAAACAGTTAAGTTTACTTTTTTTCTTGTTTTTTTTTTTTTTAATGTTAAAACTATAAGTGAAACAAGCCAGTCTTGAGTACTGGGTTATGAAGGATAAATGCACTTCCCAGGTGGTCGAAGGCATGAGACAACATGCATTACTTTTGCACACCCCCATGCCCTGTTAGGGGTTACTGCTTACATAACCTTGTGGTCCAAGGTCTGGCTGTTGAAATTCAATGCCAAAAAGTACAAGGTGATGAACACAGGAATTAAGAACCCCACAAAAGAACACTGGACAGGAGTGGTTAAATTGGCCACTACTTCACAGGAAAGAGACCTGAGAGATCATCATATGTGACTTCCTAGAACAAACCGGCCACTGTAACAAGGCTTACAGCATGGCAACCAGAATGCTGGGGTGTTCTGCAAGGGGTTTCGATAGTAGGAGGTGCCCAGTTCTGGAGTCCTCACCTGAGGAAAGACAGAGGCAGCCTGGAGACAGTGCAGCACAGAATAACTATATGATTCAGGGACAACAGGGCAGATCCTGTGAGGATCAGATGAACTGTGGGTCAAAACCAAAGAGGCATGAATGCAAGGTGGTTGGGAGAAGAGCCAGGAGGGATGCTAGAAAGTTTTACTTTACCGAGAGAGTGGACCTGCAGGGGTGGTGGGAGGAAAAAACATTAATGGGTTGAAGCACAGCTGGGACAAAGTAAAAGACTTAACAGTTTCTCAGGAGGGTAGCAGCAAGGGGGGGTGGAGAGCAGGGGGAACACTGGGTAATGGTTTGCGAGGCAGAGTAGGGTATCTGCAGGTGTCCACAGTCGACTCTGCAGGGAAGACACCAGACCAAGGTAGGATATAAAACACAGTACTGTGTACAGGTATACTGAAATAGTTTAAGGTTAAGCAGCTACAGGTACAGGGGTAACAACTACCAGGTAAGGAACAGTACACATCAGGAAAACATAGCTACTGGTTGAAGGACTGAAAAGGGAAATTAGGAGACACCCTATCTAGGGTAAGGTAACAAATACATTTCAGACAAGCAAAGGAGGAGGTAGGACGTCAACGACCATATGAAGGAGGCAGGATGGTACAGAGAAGTTTTAATAGACAATAATGTTTCAAGTTCAAGTTTATTGCAGGAATAACTCCATTGAGCAAGTTAATTCATAAGGAGGTCCTGAAGACATACAACAGAAGCATGTGAAAGCAAATACAAATAAAGGCAACTAGTATACACGACACATAACACATACATGGTAGTATGAGGACCTAACATTGTAGTATAAGGGATGTTTGGTATACATTGCTTAAGGTACACAACAAAGAATATATAAGGCAACACAAGAAATTAAAGAGGCATATTTCAGGAGCATATATACAAGTAATTAGAATGTAGACAAACAGTATAAATAAAAAACAACACATGGTATAAGGACATAAAATTGTAATATAGTGGATGTTTGGTATCTTGGTATACAATGTTTGGTATATTGGAGTAAAGGAAGGAAAGAGTATGGGAGTGGTACACTGCAGCGAGTGTGGAGCCGCAGTCATTCTGGAGATTCAGTAGCTGTCCCATTTGCAGTCACCCCTCTGGGCTGAGGACAGAGGTTGTTGGTACTCCGGGACTAACTGGCAAGGTTGCAGAGAACCTTCTACCCCACCCAGGAGCCACCAGGTCTGCCGCCACTCGCCCAGAGAATGCCTAGGCAGAGGCAGAGTGGTTGGACCTTGATGGGCTCCTGGAAGGTGGGGTTGGCAAGAAGGTATGCACTCCTCAGCCTCTACCACTGCACAATTCCTTCGCCATAATAGCGGGATGGAGCAGCCGGATAGGAAGATGTGGGGGTCCTCAGAACGGGATGCCCCAAGGAGGAAGGAAGAGACCCCAGCTAAGGAGGAAGCAGCTGCTGGTGGGGGACTCTATTGTTAGAAGATAGACTTGAGAGCAAAGGCGAGAAAGGGAGGGGGAGGTGAAGTGCCTCAATGGTGCTTCAGCTTGGAGGGACAGAGAGTGGATCCAGAGGATCGCTAGGGTGGCAGGGGATGGGAGGGATCTAGATGTCACTGTCCACCTGGGGACCAATGATCTGGCAAGGAATAGACAGAGGTAGTGCACGGAAATTCAGGGAGCTGAGGGGGACCACAACCAGATGGCGCACACAGTAGTTTTTGGCAATGCATTACCAGCGTATGGCCAGGGAGAGGAAAGGACACTCCACCACAGGGCTTTTAACAACTGGTTGAAGGTATGGTGCATGCAGGAGGGCTTTGGCCACATTGGGGACTGGGAGCCAGTCTAGGAGGATATGGGCCTCTATAAGGGAGATAGTTGGCATCCTTCCAGAAGGGGACCAGTCCTTAGTGGAAAGTTTAAATGCTACCTAGATGAGCACTTACATGCATCGGGGGGTGATGTAAAACCAAGGCAACAACTACTCCCCCCCCCCAATGATGAAGCAGCACAGAGGGAAGGCATGAGGGGAGGAAGTACCCCAGGGCGGGGCATGAGAAGATAGGGATGGGGCAAAGACATAAGATAAGGGGGTATTAATCAGGAAAGTAAGAAAAGAGGAGAAAAGGAGTCATGTTACAGAGAAGGTAAAGAAAGAGGGAGTCAGGGGTAACGTCACGGAACAGCACAGGCAAGAGTGGGGGAAGCAGGCAAGGCGGGTTTAAGGTGCGGACAGCCATGTGTAACAATGTAAATAAAATTCCAAACCTGAAGGCCATCATGGAGGAACGCAGTCTGAATCTGGTGGCAATAATGGAGTCACGGTTCACTTCACTGATAGCCATGAACGGGATATGGCCATATTGGGCTATTCTCTATTCTGGAGACACAGGAAACCGAGGAGAGGTTGTATTATATGTCAGGGACGGAATCAAGGCCACGGAAGTACAGGAGCACCCAGAGGAAAAGGAAGGACTGGAAGTGCTGTGGGTCATCCTGGAGACAGGCTCTGGGGCCACTATATACACAGGGATGGTATACAGACCTCCAGCACAGAGAGAGAAGTTAGATAAGGCACTTGGGGAAGCCATCATCAGAATAGCAATCAAGGGGAGATGCTGCTAATTGGTGACTTCAGTCTGCCAGATGTGGACCGAAGCCATCCAACTGCAGCTTAAACAAGGTGCAGGGCCATTTTTGACTACCTATAAGGGACTTTTCTCAGGCAGCTAGTCAACGAACCCACTAGAGACAGGGCAGTGATGCACCCAGTGCTTACAAACAGGGACAGCATTCCAGATGTCACAATGGGCAGTTTCCTAGGTACCAGTGATCACTGTAAAATGTGGTTTACTACTGAGGCAAGAGTAGAGGTAAACCACACAAGAGCCAGAATCCTGGACTTTAGAAGGGTGGATTTCAAAGAAATGGGAGACTGCCTCAGTAACTGCCTAGTGTGAGTGTGTGTGTGTGTGTGGGGGGGGGGTGACTGGCAGGGAGTGGTAGAGGAAAAATAAGAGAGAGCATAAATAAGGTAACCAGCCGTGAAGGAAGTGATTAAAAGCTGAAGGAAAACAGACCGCTATGGTACTCTAGAGACGTGGCTATGTTGGTGAATGTAAAAACGGGTGACATTCAAGAGGTACAAGGAAACACAGAGGGTGGAAAAGAGGGAGGTGTACCAAGTAAAACAAAGGGAAACAGGTAAAGCAGTGAGGGGAGTAAAAGTGAAGACAGAGAAAAGAATAACCAAAGGGGTAGCTAATGAGGACCAGACTTTCTTCAGTTATTATAAGTGAGAAGAGGAAAGCGAGGAGAGGGACAGTAAGGAAAAGGAGAATGGCAAGAGGAGACACCACAGAAGAGGACCACGAAACAGTAGACAACCTGAGCATGTACTTCTGTTCAGTCTTCAAGGTGGAGAGAAGAGACTGGCCCGGTGGTGAAGAGGGTTGAGGCACTGGAAGCCACACTGGCAACCCAGGTTCGGTAAGGATCCCGGAGAGCCGGGGGATGGTCAGAGAGGAGAGGATTGAGTGTGTCGGACTGCCTCCTCTCCTGGGAGAGGAGGGAGGGGATCCTTGTCCTGCAACGCTAGTGGTGCCCAGAGGAGACTGGGGGCACAGCAGCTGGGGACCATGTACATGGGGCAATGTCAGGCGGCAGACCTGTGGCGTGGGAGGGAAGAAAAAATTACTCACCTTAGTAATGTTGTTTCTTCTAATGGAGTCTTGCTGTATTCTGACAAATTGCAGTGAGGTCCAACCTTCGAACTGCCCCGGAGATGAAAGAGTTAACTTTCCATGCCAGGCATGGAACGATGAGCTCGAGCTTGGTTGAGACTCTGTCAGTTGCTGTTTGAACTCAAACCGTCAGATCTTTACGAGCTATACTCACAATGTCCTGTGTGGAAACTGTAAACTTACACTAGCCAAATGGCTACTAAATATAATAAACAGATTTTTTGGTCCCAAAACAAAGACTCAAGTCAGGAAACCCAAAAAATGAAATAAACACAACACCCACCCACCCAAACTAAAGGGGTGAGAAATAAGGGGTTGTGCAACTCTCGAGTGCCAACACTGATACTATCTACCTACATCCCAAAACAAAGGTTCTGAGAGGAGGCGGGGGGGGGAGGTCAGAATACAGCAAGACTCCATTAGAAGAAAAAACATTACTAAGGTGAGTAATTTTTTCTTCAAACAACATGAAGTCTTGCTGTATTCTGACAAATTGCAGATTACCAAGCAGTACCTCCATGGAGAAGGGACAGAACCTACCTAGGAAATAGGCTCTGAAGCACTGCTGTGCCAAACCGAGCATCACTCCTAGCCTGGATATCCAGAGAGTGATGCTTGGTAAAAGTGTGAACTGTTTTCCAAGTAGCTGCTTGACATATCTCTAAGATAGGAATATCCCTGGCAACAGCCAGGGAAGCAGCTGTACCTCTGGTAGAGTGAGCCCTCAGGCCTGAGGGTGGAGTCCTGCCTAGTTTTTCATGGCAAAATTGAATGCAAGAGACAATCCACCTGGCAATGGATCTCTTAGTGGGAAGTTTTCCCTTATCTACCTCACCATAAGTGAGGAACAGTTGGAGGGAGTCAAACCTGTGATCCTTGGTGCGCTCTATGTAGTAGCTAAGGGCCCTTTTCACATCCAAACTGTGCAGCCTCCTCTCACCAGAGGAGGAATGGTCAATGAAGAAAACAGGAAGAGACATAGACTGGTTAAGGTGGAAGTCTGAAACCACCTTGGGTAAAAACTTCCTGTTAGTCCTGAGGACCACCTTATCTCTATGGAAAGAGATAAAATCAGGCTCCACTGACAGGGCTTGTAACTCACTTATGCGCCTGGCAGAAGTGATGGCCACCAAGAAAACAGTTTTCCAAGTCAAGTACTTAAGCTCTGCTGAAGACAAAGGCTCAAAAGGGGGTTGCATAAGCTGAGCAATGCAAACATTAAGATCTCAAACAGGGGCAGGGTCCCTGAATTGGGGATTGGTATGGAGCAATCCCTTGAAAAACTTAGAGAATACAGGATGAGCTGAAAGGGAAGAGGGCTTACCTGCTGAAAGGAAAGCAGAGACAACTGCCAGATGCACTCTTAGTGTAGCTGGTCTGAGTCCCAAGCTATTAAGATGAACCATATAGTCAAGGACTGTAGGCAGGCCAGCAGACTCTGGAGAAATATGCTTCCCAGAGCACCATATGGAGAATCTTTTCCATTTGGAGTTGTAAGTGCTTCTGGTGAAAGGCTTCCAAGAAGCCTTTAGGATATCCATAACACCTTGAGAGAGGTGTAAATCAGCAAACTCTACCTCTTCAAGAGCCAGGCCTTGAGATTTGAGATTTGGATACCAAACCCTCCCCTGAGCACAGGTTAACAGGTTGTAATTCCTGGGAAGAAACAGGGGAAGATGGACTGCTAAGGACAACAGGAGAGGGTACCAGGGCTGTCTGGCCCAGTCCGGAGCAATCAGAATCACCTTGCAGGACTGAGACCTGATTTTGACTGACACCTTGAACAGGAGAGGGAAGGGGGGAAAAGCATACAAGAACTTCCCTTCCCAATAGAGAACTAGGGCATCCAGGGGGACTGAGCCCAACACTGGGGGCCTGCAGCAGAAGAGAGGAAGTTGGTGATTGTCTGGGGCTGCAAAAAGATCTATCTGTGGGGTACCCCATCTGGAGAAGATCACCTTCAAAACCAGGGGATCCAGGGACCATTTGTGATGGCCCTGAGATATCCTGCTGAGGGCATCTGCCAGGACATTGTCCTTGCCTGGGAGGTGTACTGCTGTAAGACAGGTGTTCAGGGAATAGGCCAGAGACCATAACTTCATTGCTTCTGTGCACAAGGCCGTAGACCAAGTGCCCCCTTGCTTGTTGATATACCACATTGTGGTGATATTGTCTGTCCTGATCTGAACTACTCTGTTCTGAACAGACTTGGAAAAAACCTGAAGTGCTAGAAACACTGCTCTGAGTTCTAATAGATTGATGTGAAGCAGAGATTCCTGAGGGAGACCACAACCCTTGGGTGGTCAGGTCTCCCAAGTGGGCTCCCCACCCCAAGAGGGAGGCATCTGTAGTAAGGATTAGAGAGTGAGACTGAGTGACAAAAGGAACTCCCTGTCTTAGATTGTCCTGATCCTGTCACCACTGCAACGCCTGGATCAGGGTTCGAGTCACTGGAATCAGTTTGGTCAGAGGGTCCTTTTTGTGAGACCAAAAGGCTCTCAAGTGGAACTGAATGTCCCTCATCTGAAATCTTGCTTCCTGCACCACTGCTGTAGAAGCAGCCATGTGCCCCAGGAGCTGTAGAAAATGCCTTGCTGGTCGAGACACTAGAGGGTGAATGAAGAGTCCAGTGAAATAAGGGGCCTTGCCCTGTCCAGGGGAAGGAAGGCTCTTGCCTTTACTGTATTTAGCTCTGCGCCTATGAAGATGAGGAGCTGTACAGGCTCTAGAACTGACTTTGAAAGATTCAGAAGAAAACCCAGAGAAGTAAGCAGCTGCTGAGTTATCTGTAGGTGTAACTTGACTTGGTCTGGGGACTGGCCTACTATGAGCCAATCGTCCAGGCATGGAAAGATGGAAATCTTTTTCCTTCTTAGGAAGGCAACAACTACTGCCAGGCATTTTGTGAACACCCTTGGAGCCAAGGTTAGGCCGAAGGGCACTGCTCTGAATTGGTAGTGGCCTGAGGGCAGCTCGAACCTGAGGTACTTTCGATGGCAGCTTCTGATGGGAATATGGAAATAGGCATCCTTGAGGTCCAGGGAGACTAGCCAGTCCCCTGGCCTTAAAGAGGGTAGAATTATTCCCAGAGTCACCATTTTGAACTTTGGCTTTAAAAGGTGCTTGTTTAAATATCTGAGATCCAGGATGGGCCGCCATTCTCCTGTCTTTTTGGGGGTGAGGAAGTACCTGGAGTACAATCCTTTTCCTTTGTGTAGGGGTGGAACCCTTTCTATAGCTCTGAGAGCCAAGAGGGAAGAGACTTCTGCCTCTAGGGCAAATGCCTCTGAAGGATTTGCAGGTGGAAAGGATCTGGTTCTCATCTTTGGAAATTTCTTGAAGCTGAGAACCAGTCTCTGGCTTACTACTTCCAGGACCCATTTGTCTGATGTTAAAGACATCCAGTCCTGGACAAAGTAAGCCAGCCTGCCCCCTACAGGTAGTGGAGAATCGGCCCTGGCAAATCCATCAGGGTGCCTGCTTGGCAGGGGCTTTAGGCTGAGGGGTGGAAGCAGGCCTGCTTGTACCCTGTCTGCCTCTCCCTCCAAAGAACCCCCTCTGAGCATAAGCAGAAAAGGAGGCCTGGGCTTGGTAGAAAGGCCTATGAAAAGGCCTGCTCCTGCCCCTGGGATGCTGCCTCTGAGGAGTGGCTTGCCTTTCCTTGGCCCGAACACTCCTATAGGTGGTCCTGTATTCATCCATTTTCTTCATGTAGTTCTCTGCTCCCCAAACAGAGAATTACCCACAACAGGAAAATCCATGGCTTTAGTCTGGGTATCCTGAGACAGGCTAGTACATCTGAGCCAAGCCATCCTACGAAGAGCCACAGATGTAGCCATGACTCTAGATGAAACATCATTGGAGTCCACTGCAGCATGGAACTGCACCTTGGATGCCTCAATACCATCCGTAGCTACCTGCTCCAGCTCCTTGGCAAGCTGGCCAGGGACCTGTTTAGCTAAAGCCATTACAGTGTCCCATCTAGATTTCTGATATCTGGCTGTATAGGCCATATAATTAGCCTGCCTGAGTCTCAAGGATGCTGCCATGTACTGTTTTTTGCCATGGCATCAATCTTCCTGGAGTCCTTATCTGGGGGTGTGAAGCCAGGTATATTTGCCTTATCACAGGCTGCAGCCTGCACTACCCCAACATGGCTGCATTGCTGGGTAAGGAACTCCGTATCGGAGCCTGAGAGAGTATACCTCTTGTCCATTCTCTTATCCACAGGAGGTATAGAATTAGGAGTCGTTAAAATTGTCATTGTCTGTTTCCCAAAGGACTTATGAAGGGGAATAGACAGCCTCCTGGACTCTGGGATACCCATCATTTCAACATAGTCAGGTTCCTCCTGGTCATTCACAGCTTCTTCCATAGGAAGCTGAAGAGTTTCAGCCACTTTCTTGTAAAACATGAAATGGGAAGGGGACTCAGAAAGCCTAGGAGGAGACACTCCTGAAGGTCGGTCTGGGGAGATGACCAGGTCAATGGGCACATCCAGATTTTCATAATCACACTCACTTTCCTCATACTCTCCTTCCTCCTCCTCCGGTTCATAAAATTTCTCTAAATCATAATCCGGAACCGGTGGAACCGACCAAACTGAGCACCTTCCTAATGGTGCCGGTTCGGTCGGAACCGGGGATAGCGACTGAACAATTTTTATCGCTTTGGCTATTTCATCAGCGGTCAGAGAAATAACTTTTGGATCCGCACTGGCTAATTTATCCCTTCTTGTTCTCTTAACCGGAACCGACTCCTCGGAATTGGTTTTCCTTTTGCCCGAAGAAGTTTCGCCCTGGCCAGAGGGCACTCCTTCTGGTTCGGTTGAAACTGAACCGGGCTGGCCATCCGGGTCAGCGGACTTCTTGGCATCCCTTTCCCTGAGCCTACCAACTTTTTTTTCCAGGTAGCTGCAGGAAAATTTTTACAAATCTGGCAGTCTGAATCGAGGTGGTCAAACACCAGACAATAAACATAGGTGGTGTGGGGATCAGCCTTAGCAAAGACTTCCCCACACACACTACAGTGTTGAAACCCAGTGGGCCCGGTTTTTCTTTTGGGTTTCTCAGACATGGCCAGTCCTAACAAAATCTTACCCTTTTTTCGGCAATCCGCCAGGCAAGACACCCTTATTGGTTCCTGACCGTGTTACGGGTCGTGGGAGAAAACGTAATAAAGTCTTTTTTTTTTTTTTTAGAACCGATAAGAACCGGTTACCACACTCTAAAAGCAGAAATAAAGTTTTTTAAACAACCTGATCGGTTCAAACCGAACCGATCCCACGTTTACAAGTTCCACACAGAATATAACAAAAAATAAATAAACCTATCTAGTACTCACGAAACCACAAACAGAGACTGAACCGATAGGTTACGGTTTAAATTCGGTCAAAAACCGAGAAAAACAGTACTTTAACCGACAAATTGAACCGAGCAAAGGAGAAATCTCCGGAGCGACTGTTCAGTGAGGCGGAGTAAAGAATCTGACAGTTTGAGTTCAAACAGCAACAGACAGAGTCTCAACCGAGCTCGAGCTCAGCATTCCATGCCTGGCATGGAAAGTTAACTCTTTCATCTCCGGCGCAGTTCGAAGGTTGGACCTCACTGCAATTTGTCAGAATACAGTAAGACTTCATGTTGTCTGAATGCGCATGTCTCGTGCTGGACAGCATTACACATCCTGCGTCAGGGAATGGAGGGACCGAACAAGGAAAAATTCCCTGGCAATAGGGAGGCGAAGGTGGACGCCCAGTGGCCATGCCCACATGCCCAATGACAGCCCAAACCCCGATTCGGCTCTCCGTGGTCCCCTGCCTCTCTCGATGGGTCAGCGGGGGAAAGGGGGACCCAGCACACCCGCTTTCCCGGTTGGGCAAGGGTTTAGCTGGGCAGTGGAGGCATGGACCGAGCAGGTCCACTGGAGAGATGCCCCGGAGCCAGGAAGGGAGAAAAGACTAGTAGAGTGCAGCTGTCACCAAAATCTGTAATAATGGGATGTAATAGATCTGATGATCTCTAAGTGGCAGGGCAGTGTGACAAAGCAGTAGGTAGGGCCAGTGGGATGCTGGGATGCATAGATAGAGGTATCTCCAGCAGGATGAAGGAAGTGGTGTTGCCATTGTATTGCTTGCTTGTGAGACCCCACCTGGGGTACTGAGTCCAGTTCTGGAGGCCGCAACTCTGAAATGACACAGACTGGATGGAGGCAGTCTAGGGAAGGGCAACCAAAATGATGCAGCAGTTGCATCAAAAGCCCCACGAGGAAAGACTAAGGAATCTCAACACGTACACCCTGGAAAATTGGAGAATGAGAGGGGACATGATAAAAACATACAAGTACCTCATGGGGGTGACCAGGGTACAGAAGTGGAGTCTCTTTCAAATGAGAAAGGGCACTAGGACCAGAAGGCATGTGTTGAAGCGGTGGGGGGGAGGCATGTTTGAGAGGAAAGTGAGGAAGGACTCCTTCACTGGAAGTGTGGTGGATGCTTTGAACAGACTGCCAGCAGAAGTTGTGGAGGTGTAAACTGAAGGGGGCTTCAAGCACACATGGCAAAGACATAGGGGAATATTAGTAACCAGGCAGGAAAGAGGAAGAGTCGCCGGAGACCAGTTAGGGTCTGCAGAGACATGTTAGGCAGGGACCATCTGGGCAGACTAGGTGGGCCAAGTGGTAATTTTCTGATGACAAATTCTACATTTCTGTGTAAAACTGGACGAACTAGATGGGCCAACGGTCTTTTCTGCCGACATTGTCTATGTTTCTATAACGCACACCATCATGACATTTTACTCAATTTTAAAGCAGAAAAGTTTAGGAATGGATTAAGGAGTGGGACAATGAGCACTAAAGCAGTCTGAAAAACAAGGGAAAGGGCATCCTATAAGACCGAGAAAGGGCATGCTAAATACTGAATAATACATGGGGTGGTGCGTATAGCGAGAATTTTATACACACCCGAGGTGTGGGATGCTACATAAACTCCGACAGCGAAGCTCAAGAAGTTTATAAAAGCATCCCACACTGAGGGTGTGTATAAAATTTGAGTTTTACTCACCACCCCATGCACTGTTTTATATAATTGCTATGTGCCATTTTTTTCACCCTGAACATTTAACTTTTTGTGTTGAAAATCTATGACCACTAGATGGTGCTGCTGTGTACAGCACACTGTCAGTACTCGTAAAGACTGCATTCTTTTTGTTTGCTTTCTGTGGGTTTGGAGTTTTATGTACAGTATTTTACTTTTCTTTTTAATTAATGTAATAGGGCTCCAGCAGTAGGAGTGGTAGAAGCAGCAGAGGGTTGAGCCGTGCGGTCAGGCTGTGGTGCGGCTTTACAGAGTCGCAACAGCGCTTTCTCGTTCAATCTTTTTTTTTTTCCAATATCCAGAATCCGATGACAGATAAAGGAATTGCCGTTACAGTCTTTTATGGCAGTTTAGATTGGGGTCATGTTTCAGAAGTCAGTAGAGTCGACCTTCTTCTGATGGTGACTGGAGTGACAGGGTATGATTTTGAAATGTGCAGTCAAAAGCGCGAAAGTAAACATCGTGCGCATGCCTTCAGTCAGGGAAATCCGGCGCATGTTCACCGTTATAACCCGTGGGTTATAATGATGAATTATAACTAGGTTTCCCCATGGGAAAAAAACAGCACCCAGTAATTATAATACAATAAAAATGCATGGGTCACATAGGTCACCATATCGTGCACCGCTGCACTGAAAAAAGGAAACATTAAAGGAAAACTCCACATATCCAGGTCTTCTGCACCCAAAAAGCTAACCCTCCGGTTTAGCTTCAATAGCAAGAGCGGCATTTTTCTCGCCCCGCAACTTGCTGTATTTTAATTTATAAAAATCCAAAATACGGAGGATACAGGGGCGCGCCATTTGCTGAAAAGGTTCAGAGAAGCAGTACTCGCTTCAATACAAAAGTACTGAAGCGAGTGGTGTGTCGCTGCACCTTTTCAGCAAATGGAGCACCCCCTGCATCCTCCGTACTTCCGGATTTTGGACTTCTTAAAATTAGCCTTTCATGTGCGGGAGACCAGGATGTGTAGCGTTTTCCTCTAAACAGAATGCAAGAACATCACAAAGCCTGCTGCTCACCTCCTCCTCTCCCGTGGAAGCTTTCTCTGTGCCTGCCTTGGACAGCTCGCTTTTCTCCTGCTTGATGGTGGTTTGGAAGCCGCTACTCTGTGTCTGGGTTTTTGCAAAGATATGCCTGCAAGAATGATCCAGAGCAAATCTATCAGAGAGAGATACTAGAGCCAACAGATCCAACAATGAGAGATACAGAACAGTTCAATGATCGAGACCACAGCCAGCAGCGATATTCCACATATGTATGGGGTAATAATATATGCTTTATATTAGCACCATACATGCGTACCTGCCAGTAAAGATAATTCAAGTACATTTAGGCAGCCCCCACCGATCCTATTACAATCTCCACAGTGCACCTACAGTCCCGTTCCCTATGTAGTGTCATTGTGCTGTTTTTAAGGGTGGGGCTGCAGCACTTGGTGGTCGCTCAGCTCATACAAGGAAGTTACAAGCCAGGCTTTATGGAGTGAATAACTCTTTATGTAAGTAACAAAAACAAATATTCCGATACATTGCTCCCAGGGCAGGCAACTCCATGTTATTCATACATGTTGACTTCAGCAAGGCTTTTGACTCGGTACCTCACACACAACTGCTCAAAAAAATGGAAGACCTGGGTGAAACTAAACCCATAATGAACTGGGTGGGTAACTGGCTAGAGGGGAGGCAGCAGAGGATGGTGGTCAATGGGGTTAAATCAGAGGAGGGGGAAGCTATGAGTGGGGTTTCTCAGGGATCGGTGCTGGGTCCGGTACTCTTCAACATGTTCATTAGTGGCATTGGAGAAAGAATCCACGGCAGACTGTGTTGCTTCACAGATGACATAAAACTATGTGGGAAGGTGGATAGTGACGAGGGAATCAGGGAAATGCAGAGAGACCTACAAAAGCTAGAGGGGTAGTCAATGGTCTGGCAGTTAAAATTAAACATTAAAAAGTGCAAGGTAATGCACCCAGGGAAAAAGGAACCCAAGACAGAGTACTGGATGGGAGGAGAGAGATTCAGAACTACAGATGAGGAACAGGATCTGGGATCATTAGCAACTCATTTAAAGAGATTCACCAATGAAGACTACTGCACCCGAAATATAGGTGCCTTACCCCCACAGGAGTTGAGAATTGTAAAGATTTCCATTTATAATAATTTCAGGAAAAAACTGCATCACTCATAAAAGTCTAGCAACAGGGTCCCACGGACTTCCCTGTTACAAGTGCCGCCCTTGCTCCGCCCCCACGCTCAGTAACGTTATGACGAGATGTCTGTGAGAGCGCGGGGGCGTGCTCCATTATAATGGGTGGCAGCTTTTCCAGCTATTTTATATATTATCACGGTCAGTTAGTAATGAAACGTGGGCACTGGTCGACTAACAAGGGGCTTGTTAGTCGACCGGTGCCCATGTTTCATTACTGTTTCTGATCTTGCCAGATTCTCCACACCTTCTGGAACTTAGTTCGTAGTATCATAGCTGGGGATTGTGCTAGGACAACAGCTTCCGACTACCCCTCTGATGGGCCATTTCGGAACAGAAGACCTGGGTGCTGAAGGATGGTACACTCTACCACTCTACTGAGGTGGGCAAGGGTCCTCCTATCCTTGGCATGCCACTGCATCCAAAATACCTGGGTCTCAGGATCTGTACCAACTGTAGGGCAGTGGCGATGCTTGACCATCCAAACCCTGGCTCTAGAGGAACTTGCCCTGTTGGTTCACAACAGAGGGGAGCAGTTGTACTGGGTGTGGAATTCTTTTCTGCAATCACTATTTGTAGAAGTGGCAAGGACTCTTCAAGACGGTCTAATAGATTAAGTGCATCCCTGTTAGACAGGGATCATCCAAGAGGCTCTCACCCTGGGATATACTGGAGAAGATGATATACAATGGATCTTAGCCTGCCCCTGAGGTGTATTAAATCTAATGTATTTAATTTATTGCATATATATGTTAACTGTCTTATAACCCTAAATGAGTCTTGCTTGTATTCAGGCATGAAATGTGGACCGTAAATAGATGATTTTAGTTAACTTATGGAAGAATATTTATGGAAACAGAACTTGCATACATTTGGTTATGTTGTTATGATTTTAACATATGGCTGTATGTTGTATTGTTTGTTATATGAAAATTCTTAATAAAAAGATTATATAAAACAAGCATTTGTCAATGCTGAATGTTTGCTTGCTGGCATTGGCAGTGGTAGTGCAGAAGTTACAGAGCTGCGTAATAGGAATGGCAGTGAAGTACTGAACTGAAGCCAACCCCACCACCACCCTGCAGAGAGTGACACGCATTGGGGTGTGCCTCTGGGTCCTCAGGCATAACGGCCAGCCATTTCACCACACCCTACCCTGCAGACACTGACAAGTGTCACGGTGTTCCTTGGGGTCTTTGGCCCTTACGCGCACCCCATTCCATTAGGAAATACGGTGAGATGGGTGCGATATAGGAGAATGGGGTGAACTTTGGGGCCGAAGAGTCCAAGGCATACCTCGATGCCTCTCACTGGCTGCAGGGTGTGGAATGGTATGAGCATTACAGGCAAGAATCCCAAGTCACACCCTGATGCCTGTCATTCTCTACAGGGTTGGGCGTTATGGTTGGAAACCCTAATACCTCAGGCATTCGTTGGTATTTTCACTCCAAATGTTCAACATGGTTTTTTTGTGACCCCACCTCATCAACAGGGGGAATATCAGTTTGTTAGCCGAATGCAGCTTATGCACAACAACTACGGCATTTAGCACCACAGGTGCAAAAACATTCCAAACAGGATGTAAAAAATGACAGCTGTACTGTTCATGGGGAGGTGTAAAAAATGGCAATGTTGCAAATCTGCAGTAAAAATATTTAGAAAATGGTGAAGTCATGAGCGTACATAGATACTGTGCAACGCACACCCGTAATATAATTAGGTTGGGGATTTTTTTACAGCAGATTGTCAACTCAGGCATTTTGGTGCCTCCGATCATGAACAGTGTCACTGTGATTTTCTTTATCTGTCCCGAACAATGATTTCCCACAGTGACCACGCATCTCTGCGCTGAAAGTGTGAAAACACACTTCGGCCATGTTGTGAAAAATGACAGCTGTACTGTAAATAAGGAAGTGTGGAAAAATGCCACTGGTGAAAATCTGGACTTAAAATATTACAAAGTCATGAACTTACAGGTGCGTGGAAACTGCTAATGCTCACTAAGTAACACAGTCATTTATGGACTTTTGTCACAAATTTTCAACATAGCCATTTTAAGACCTCTGCTCATGAACAGTGTCACTGTGGTTTTCTTAATTTGTCCTGTACACTGGTTTCGCACACTGACTGCGCCATTGTGTGCTACATGGGCGGAAACACATTTTGGGTGAGATGTGAAAAATGACAGCTGTACTACTCATAAGAAGGTGTGGTAAAATGGCAATGTTGAAAATCTGGAGTGAAAATATTGAAAATTTGCGAACTTACGAGCATGCGTAGGAACTGCGCAACGCACACTCGTAAAACAGTCATTTTATTGAATTTTTCCACCAAATTTTCAAAATAGGCTTCTTGAGAGCCCACCTTATGAACACTGGCAGTGTTGTTTCGTTAATCGGTCCCGAAAGGTGATTTCACGCAGTGACTGCGAAATCACCCTTCGGGCCCAAATAATGCCATGACAGTGACAGCATTCATGAGTAGGGGTCCCAAAAACCCCATGTTGAAAATTTGGTGCAGAAATTCCAAAAAATGCCTGAGAAATGCAACAAAGTTGAAAAACCCCTATCTATCCCATTATACAGCTTACCGGCATTTCCTCAGTTCACGGTCGGCTTTAAAGAGGGCAGACGTGTTCCCGGTACACAGGAGGTAAGTATGGGGTGAGGGGGTGTAGGAGGCAAGTGCGCAGTGGGTGGAGTGCGGGTTGTGGGGAGGCGCAGGAAGACTGCGTGAGACCGTTTTTCTTTTACAGGTATTTAAAAAAAACAAAAAGACATTACGGACGTTTGCCAAGCTAGGGTGGACTCCCAGCGTGGCAGAAGGACGGGCTGGGGGTGTGGTGCTGATGGGGATTGGGCACCCTGGCCGGCCATGGCATTTGTTACCGCTGGGTGGGCTCCAGTGTGGCACCCTGTACTGGGCGGGAGTGAAGCCAATGGGGATTGGGCATCCCGTCGGCTATACCATTGAGTTGCCACACTGGGGTGGGCACCCAGCGTGGCATTTGGAAGCTTTGAGGGGCGCGGCACGGCGACGGACTAGACTGGCACCCGTCGGCTATAGAGTGTGTGTCGTGTGGGGAGAGCATGCAGTGAGGTGTGTAGGGGAGCTGTGCATGAGCAGGCGATATCTTATCGCTGCTCACTGAAGCGTAGCTCCCCTTTCAACTGTATGCCACTGCATTTTGGAGCTTGTCAGAGACAGCTCCAGCATGTACTGGCGGACAGGGCCCGCGCCTGCCAACACACTGACTGAACTGGAAGAGGGGGTGACACACCTCCGGAAACTCGGATGATGGCACTATGTTTCTTGCACATGCGTGCAAGCAAACATAAAAAAGGAGTCAAGACATTCTTCAGGTACATCAACTCTGCTTACGACATTTTTGCACCCATAACTGCACGCAGGTCCAAAGTAAGGCATGCCCCTGGGTCACCCTCGCCCTGCGCCTACTTTTTAAGCAGCGGGATAACCTATGGCACCTTGCTGTTGAAACTGGCCGCCCAGCCAACAGGCAGGCCTATGCTGCTGCCCGGAACAAGTGTACGTGGGCTACCTGCAAAGCAAAGGCTGAGTATTATCAAGCTTCCCTCACCTCCTCATGGGGGAACCCCAGGTCCTTCTGGGACAATATCAAGCAGCTGAATGGTGGCACATGCCCCCCCACCCTCGCTTATTAACATTAATGGTACAGTCTCCTCAGACCCTGTCCTTATTGCCACTCACCTCAATAACTCCTTCACGGACCTTAGCTTGGTGCTCCCAGATAATTTCTTCAACCCCCTCCCTCCAGGGCTGTCCCTACTATCTCCGCCCCTGTTCCATCTAAGGCTGGTCTCTGCCCAGGAAGTCAGGCCATACTTACTTAAAGCCTTAAAGAGCAACACTATTGGCAATGACTCCCTTGATCCCTGTCTTCTTCGTCAGGTCCTGGATCAGGTCATCTCACCTATCACCTGCCTCTTTAATAAGTCTCTCTGCCTAGGGCAATTCCCCTCTGCCTGGAAGGTCGCTACTGTTACCCCAATTCACAAGGGTGGTGACAGGACGCACCCGGGCAACTATCGGCCTATTTCAATCCTCTCTCCTCTCTCTAAGGCCTTAGAGAAAATTGTGACCACCCAAATCTCTGAATACCTCTCCAAATATGGTGTCCTTTGCCCTGAACAACATGGCTTCAGAGCTGGCCATAGCACCAATACTGCCCTCCTGGAGTTCTCTAACTTTCTGCACACCTCACTGGACTCTGGCTCCTTGGCTGGTGCTGTGTTCATTGACTTATCAAAAGCCTTTGATACTGTCTCACACCCCCTCCTGTTAGCTACCCTTAGGCACCTAGGCTTTGCCGTTGGACCAGTCTCCTGGTGCTCCAGCTACTTGTCAGCCCGTTCGCAATGTGTGAAAGTTAGTGGAACACTCTCCAGCACCTGCCCTATCCGTTCTGGAGTCCCTCAGGGCTTTATTTCTTGGACCCTTGCTCTTCTCCCTCTTCCTCAACTCCCTGCCCAGTGAATGTACCGGCAAAATCCTACTCTATGCTGATGACGCAGTACTCTTTGCCTCCAACAGTAACCCCATCTCACTCCAGAATCTCTTCAGCAGTCCTACAATGCCACAGAAGCCTGGTTCACTGAGCACAGACTCGTCATCAACCTAAAGAAAACCAAATCCATGCTCTTTGCCCACCCCCAAAATAAGTCCAGTAACGTTTCTCTCTCTGTCCACTCCACCTTCAATCTCCCTATTGAACTAGTTCACTCATATAAATACCTAAGTATAACCTTTGACCCCGCCCTCTCTTTTCATACCCACATCTCTGCCCTGACCTCTGCCTCCAACACACGGCTGGGTATCCTTTATCGTCATAAAAACTGCCTCCCCACTGATGCCCTCCGCCTTGCAGTCACCTCCTCCGTTATATCCCTAATCGACTATGGCCTTCATGTCTATGGTGCGGCTGACCAGACGACCTTGCTCAAGATACGCCTTAACCTTAACAAAGCCTGTAGACTTATAACTGGTGCTCCCAGACTTACCCATACCTGCCTTCTTTATGCCATGGCCAATCTACTCAACCTGGATGAGCGCCTCATGTACCAAACCTGCCAACTAACCTATAAAGCTCTCCATGGTCTATCCCCCCCCCGGGCCTGTCTGACACTATCCACCGAGCTAACCCCACAGTGCATACCCGTAGTTCCTGCAAAGCTGCACTGGTTATACCGAGGGTGAGAACCTCACAAGGTCAAAGGGCTTACCCCTATAGAGCCCCCTCCTGGTATAACACCCTCCCTGCCAGAATCTCTGACGCACCCTCGTTATCTTGTTTTAAATACAGCCTCAGAAATCACCTGCTCACCTCACGCAGCTGTTGCTGCCCTTAACCCTCTCCTCTCCTCTCCCTGACAATGCTCGCTGAGCAGCATTTTTACCTCCTGACTAGCGCTACCTTCACTTGTCTGCTCTCCTCTCTCTGTTGACCTCCTCTCATCCTCCACTATCCGTCTTCTGAATCGATCTTCCTCTATCCACTGTCTATTATGCCCAAGGCCCCTAGAATTCTGCGGCCGCAGAATTTTGCGCAGAACTTGCAATCTGCCGAAGAACTTCTGCGGTGCCGCAGAATTCACTCTTCTTGGTGATTTTTTTATTAATATTTCTGTTTATACATAGAATCTGGTTCCCCTTCCCCTGTTTTTATATCAAAACCCCCCTATATGTTCAGAATGTGATGTTATCATTGCTATAACATCATACATTAGTTACTGAAATGGGCTGCATTCTGCAACAGAAATGAACAGTCACTTATCTACCACAGCTCCCACTGCCAGAGATGGTGGCACAGCACATCATGCATGGTGATATTTGCTCAACCTGCACTACAGCCTAACACAATTTTCAGTCTTACATTGTTGCACTAGGGCCAACTTAAACAAAACCTTGTCAATAGCACAGACCTGTTAAGTCCATACCTCACTTTGTACAAACCTATTTGTGCCTTTAAGGTATAGAGATGCTATCTGAAATAAATAACTGGTAAAATAAATTTAACTGTCTAAATTTTTAAGAAAAATTAAGTAATTATGCCCAGAAAAGTGAAATTTAATAATGTGTAGACCTGTTGAAAGAATAGAACTGTTAAATAAATAATTGCACTGTACGCATTTTTGCCAGAGTTATTGATTACATATTGTCATTGGCTGATAGAATCACCTAAAAGTTTTTGAGAAATGTTTTGTGCAGGGACAGCTGTTGGGCCAGAGGGTAGCATGCTGTGTTTCCGTGCCGGCAACTCAGGTTCAGAGATTAGCTCTGGGAGCTGGCTGGGCAGCACAAGGATTGGTGGACTGCTCGGAGCCTGGGAAGGTATGATGCAGTGTTCTGTCACATGGTGGACACATTGTGATGGGCTGGAGAGCTGTATTTCACAGTTGGCTCACATGCATGTCATGGCCTGATGGTGTTACACAGTGTGTCAGGGAAAGCAGGTTGACATGAAAAATGAGTTTTGCAATAACTCCTCTATTCCATTTCCAATGGGACCTGTATGAATGAGGATGCAAGTTCACTGAAATAATATATATATATATATACACCTGTATATATTTACACACATATACACATACACAGTATATCTGTCTCTCTCACCACACACACACATGCATATTTGTATGTACAGTATGTTACAGATTCAATATAAATATATAAGTGATACACAGTGGGAACCTCATGAGTGGTGTAGAAAGCACATACAAATATATAAGTGATAGACAGTGGAAACCTTATTAGTGGGATAGATAACATGCATATAGAAATACCTCATTTATCACGTAAGATCCCATCTGCATATGTCATTTATGCAACAGGCTAGGACTTTAAGGGAGAGACATTTGTTTTGTTTTTTTAGGCATAAAATTATTTTTATAAGTCTTATTTTTTGAACTAGTGTTACTGTGCTTTCCACCATCCTGATTGCTATAACCACTGCCATGAAAGTGAAGTCAGGATGACAAGCTGACACTGTGATGTGGTAGTTTGTTAGTGCCGCAGAATTTCCGAAGAAATTACAAACCACCGCCACAGAAGTTCTGCGGCAAATGGTAGTCTTGCTGCAGAACTTGGTCCCACTGTGCAGCAGAAAAGTAGGGGCCCTGATTATGCCTAACTCACCTGTATGCATTATTTTTATTGCCTTAGAAATGCCTGTAACTTTGACTGACGCCTACTGTGTACTTGTATTGCTGCCTGTCTGTTGTACCGTTGTTTTGTCCTCTTTGTGACGAGGTACCTTTGTAAATGAGCCTCTAGCTCAAAGGTTGTTAAACTGATGTTAAAATAAATAAATAAATTAGTGATAGAAAGAAGACAAAGGGGGTGTAGCTAACCTTCGAGGAGCCAGGGGGAAGACAATGGAGAAAGAGAAAGCAGCGATCCTGAACAAATATTTCTGTTCAGTCTTCACTGTGGAAGGGCATGGGCAGGGTCCAAAGCTAGACTTTAAAATAAAGGACAAGGAGGTAAACACCAGTCCGTTCGAGAGGAGAGTGTCATAGAAGAGCTTGCAAAGTTTAAGGTGGACAAAGCCATGGGTCCAGATGGCATACATCCCAGGGTCCCAAGAGAACTGAAAACTGAACTGGCAGCCCTCTGGCAACCCTGTTCAGTGAGTCCCTAGACACTAGAATGGTCCCAGAGGACTGGAGAAGGGCAAATGCTGCCCCTCTTCACAAGAGCAGTAGTAAGGAAAATGCAGGGAACTACAGGCCATTTAGTGTAACCTCTGTAGTCGGAAAGATAATGGAAACACTCCTCAAGGAAAGAATAGTGGAGCATCTAGTAGCTATGGGGGTGTTGGATCCTAGGCAACATGGGTTCACCACAGGACAGTCCTGGCAAACTAATCTAATAGATTTCTTTGGGTGACAAAACAGTAGACCAAGGGGGGCAGTAGATATTGCCTACCTAAATTTCAGCAAAGCCTTTAATACCATTCCACATAGGCGACTGGTCAACAAGCTAGGTAGCCTGGGGATGGGGCACAAGGTGGTAAACTGGACTGGAAACTGGTTAAGGGACAGAAAACAGAAGGTTGTGGTAAATGGAACCCAATCAGAGGAAAAGGAGGTGACCAGTGGGGTACCTCAGGGGTCAGTTCTGGAGCCAGTCCTCTTCAATGTCTTTATCAGTAACACTGCAGATAGGCTAGAGGGAAAGGTTTGCCTGTTTGCAGATGACACCAGGATCTGCAAAAAGGTGGATACCCCGGAGGGAATGGAAAGGATGAGAAAGGACCTGAAACGGTTGGAGAGATGGTCAGAGGCATGACAACCGAGGTTTAATGCAAAGGAGTGCAAAATCATGCGCGTGGGGAGCAGGAACCCTGGAGCAAGCTACAGGTTGGGGGAGAGCTTCTGGCAGTGACTAAGGAGGAAAGGGACTTGGGGGTCATAACCACAGATGACCTGAAGGCCACAAGACAGACGGCCAAGGCAGTGGGGAAGGCCACTGGGATGTTGGGGTGTACTGGAAAGGGAATCACAAGTCAAAGGAAGGAGGCAATAGTTTGGCTGTACAAGACCCTGGTGAGGTCTCACCTTAAGTACTGTGTCCAGTTCTGGAGGCCACATCTTTGTAAGGACATTGACAAAACAGAGACGGTGCAGAGGAGGACAACCAAAAAGGTGAAGGGTCTACATCACAAGCCTTACGAGGAAGGAGTCAGAGACCTTAATGTGTACACGCTGGAGCAAAGGAGGGAGAGAGGTGACATGATAGAAACGTTCAAATACCTCAAGGGCATGAACAAGAACAACATATTCCAGTTTAAAGTAGTGCCAGAACAAGAGGACATGACATGAGACTAATGGGTGGCCACATAAGGGGAAATGTCAGGAAGTTCTTTTTTTACGGAGAGAGTGGTGGATGCATGGAATATCCTGTCCCAGGAAGTGGTGGCCGCCCGTACGGTGGCAGGATTCAAATATGCATCGAACAGGAATAAAAGAATACTAGAAATGGGAAGAAAAAGCTAAAGCCAGTGACCAGATAGGGTCACTGGCCACTTCGTCAGGTAGCACAAACAGGCAGATTGGATGGGCCTGGCGGCCCTTATCTGATGAAAGTATCTATGTATTTTGGTGGTCTAGGGCAAGAAATGGCAGGTCCCAGGCCCAGGAACAAGGACATTTTTGACCCCCATCATGTCACAGCAATGACACATTTTCTTTTAATTATAACTAGCCAGTGAACAGAGAAAGTGCATATAAACATACGAAGAAGCCAGCAGAAGAAAGCCGTTTGGTCTATCTAGTTTGCTCGTACTGCAGGGTCCACAGCTTGGGCTACAGTCCCTGCCCTCCCTCCCCACACCTCCCATCCCCCTACCCATGCTCCTTACCTGCCCCTACGCCTATCTCAGCCTCTCATGAAGCTGCCCATTGTCTTCAACTAGACCACCTCTTCCGGCAGTGCATTCAAAGTATCCACCGCCCTCTCTGTGAAGAAATGCTTCCTGACTTCTCTCCTAAACCTCCCCCCAGTTTAAGACTGTGCCCCCTCATGTTATGATTGCTACTCAGCTTAAAGAGACCCCCTCCTTAGCCACCTTATTTATCCCTCTCAAGTATTTAAAGATCCCAATCATGCCCCTCTCACCTGTCCTCCAGGGACTACATAGATAGATAGATACTGTCTGTAAATAGACAGATACTGTCAGTAGACAGACAGATACTGGCTGAAATGGATAGATAGAGAGAGAGATAGATATGTAAACCCCCACCCCTTCATTTTGCAATGACAGGCGGTATGCTGTTTGAATCTGACAGCAATACCAGGTGGGCTGGGTTCGGGGAGAAATAGGTCACTCGGCACAAGGGCTAGGTTTGACTACTCTGCACAGGGGCACCCAAGTAACTCCGAACACAGGAAGCAATAACTGTAATGTCCAATACCAGAAATGGGATTCTAAAGTGTGGCTTTTATTCACATCCAAACAGAATAAACAAAGCATAGATGGACCCCCACAGGCTACACTCCTGGTAATGCAGATTAAAAGAATCAAGAACACTTCTTCTACACTTTAGCCCTCAGGCTCTGAACCCCCCCGGCACACAGCCCGGACATGCACGCTGCTTTGGGTACACAGCCTGAACTTGTACACTGTCCTGGGTTTTCCCTGACTCGGCTCCCTTGCCGGCCACTCGGACACCTTCCATATGTCATGGAAACATTTACTGGTGGCTCCCTAAACCACCTAAGAGCACCTCAGCTCTGTCAGGGAATTTTCCTTTTAATCCCACGTCTGGGCACTTTCCTCAGGCACTGGCCAAGTACCTGAAAGAAAGTAAAGGTGCCACAGAGCAAATCCGTAGAGGTGAATTTAGTTACTACTGATGGGGGGGTCTCCCACCTCTCGCTCCCACAATTCATACCCGGCCATTTCTCTGGACAGTAAACACCTCATACTGTAAAGCTTGGCAATGTAGATTATGGCTAAATGTATGTCACATTTCCTCTGCTTGTCTTGCTTTCCCTTTATGCTAGACTTGAACATACTTTTAATTGGCATAGCCCATTTCTCTAGGCCCCTCGCTGAATAAGTGGTCCAATCCCCACATTACAACTGTATTAGGCTGTCTTTTTCCTGACCCCACAGCAACAGTCCCTTTAGTTTCCTTCTGTTAAGGTGAAACACACATGGCCCTCTTTCAGAGCGAACTCACCCTTTGGTTGCAGGTGCCCCACAGGAGATTCCTCCACAGGAATTTCTCTCTCAGAGCTTCTGGTGCCATAGCACAACTTGAAATAGGCAGCTTCTTCCCTTAGCTGGAACCAGGAGGGTTGCCCCTGGAAAACAGGCAAACCTTCCCCCCCATCCCCTCAGGGATGGGGCCCTTGGACCAGTAACAGCGGTCTCCACCACTTCAACAACCAGTTTCTGTGTTCCTCTTACGGTGGAAACACACACCTTCTTAACAGTAGCTCTAAAACAGAGCGCAAAGCTCTGAGAGCCTGCACACAGATAGCTGTGCTACTGTCTCTCACCAAGACTGCACACAGGCTGAATTCAAAATCCCCAACGTTCTATGCTAACCTCCAACTGCAACATTCCAGTGTGGCTTATGCAGCTGTGAAAGTTCTATGGTGATGTCATCCTTCAGTCTCAGCAGCTGAGACTGAGAACAGAGTGAGACAATGTGAAATCCATTTAACTGGAGTTTCACAAGCTGCTTTCCCTGCCTACCACTAGGTCTTACTGGGATTCTAGTAACCCTGTGTAACAGGGGGGTTACAGATAGATAGACAGGTACATAGAAAGACAGATAGATAAAAAATGTTTATTTTGTAACAGGTGAATAACCTTTAGGACTGCAAAGCCCTGTTTTACAAGGTTGACCTGTATAAGCAAATGGTTATAGAAGAAGCATCCCCAGAATCCCTCCATAACCTCTTCCTATAGGCAGTATAGCGCAGTGGTCTAAGGCTCTGAGCTGCAAATTTGGTGACATCCAGCAGACCAGACCTGGGTTTGAATCCCACAGCTTCCACTTGAATACTGTGTGACCCTGAGCAAGTCACTTAACCTCCTTGTGCTCCCAGGTCGCTCCTGTAAAAAAGCTTTCAGCTTAGTGTGCTATACCTGGTTAAACAACTAAATAAAAAAAAAAAAAAGCACAAAAACTTTACAAAATCTGATAACTACATCAACTTACATAAAAATACATCATCAAACACATTTGGCAAACAAATCACACAGTTTTCACATTCACTATCACATACAATGTCTAGGGTTGTGAATTTAAATATTGCACTAATTTATAATACAAAAAGACATTTAGATAGCACCAAGATATAATAGTACTTAATGATGCATCCTCATAGCTGAACACACTTTTGACAATTACATACAAAAACCATTCATTACATATATTTATAGCGACATAAACAAAATATGAACTATCACATACAATACCCAAAAATAGAAATTCTATATGGGAACGTGTATACAGAACTAAGGGTAACTAGGACACCAGTTGTACAATAAATCCAGCAAAAATGTACATTTAGGTATTTGACCTAAGACCTAAAACAATGGCAGTTTACTTTCCATATTTGATCTAAACCTCTTCTTTTTTTTATTTTTAAACATCTCTTTATTTAATTTAGAAAAGGAAAAAGGAAAAAAAAGACAATACAAACACACAACAAAACCTGGCGAACCAGGCACACAGTCCAAAACTGGCCAGTTGTAAACTATATACAATAGTTGTGTACAAGCTCAGGAATGATGTCCCCCAAATTATCTTTACTCAATAGGACCCCTTAATAAAAGCAATTCCCTTATATAAATTACAGATCAAGCCACTTCCTCCTAGACCTATATAATTCCCTCAGCATAATAAATGGTCCACTGGCCCCGTTCATAGATACTGAATCCTTCCTGAGGGGTGACACCTCCCTGAGCTCCCCCCAAGAGAGAGAGAGAGAGTCCCCGGCCCCTCTGTCTTTATAGCAGGCCCAGTATTCTTGTCTCCCCAAAAAGTCCCCAGAATCCCTCCATAACCTCTTCCTATATAACTTAATCCTCCTATCCCTTCAACTTCTCTATCGTCTTGCTCCTATACAGTGCAAGATAAGCACTGCCCGACAGACAGACCCAAGCCCAGCCAAATGGTCCCTAGTGGGAATACATTGTTTCCAGTACTGCCCATCTTTTGTCATAGGACCCTTTCTTCCCTTCTGAATATAGATATTTCCTGATTCTAGATAAAGCTCTAATAAGATCCCCCATCCATTGGGTATAACCATATAGATGGCCATCCTTCCATTGCTGGACCACATATACTTTAATCACCATCGCCATCAGCGATTCGTGATATTTGGGAGTAGCCCCCTCAACCTGCGAGAAGTCCCCCAAAATACATATCTCCGGAGTAATTAACTCAGAGTAATCCAACAATGGGTCCATCTGCCTCCTAATTTCATCCCACAGGGGCCGGATTCTGCAACAATCCCACAACACGTGTAATAAGTCTCCTTTTTCTGTTTGGCATCTAAAACATTGGTCTGTCTGTCTAAGGCCTCGTTCATACAGTTTCACAGGGGTAAAATATAAGTTAGAAGCAATAAAATATTGTAGACTCCTATATTTAGGTATCACAATATATTTGATACTCTTCCATACGCTAGCCCAATCGATAAGGCGAGACCTCAACTCGTTACCCCAAAAAGGCATGACTATGGGAGCGCTCGTCCCATAAAAACCCAGCAAAATTCTACAGACTTGCGACAAAGCTCTGGTTTTCAGGTCAACTTCTCGCAGGTCACCCCAATTGAATGAACAATCTGATAGGCCCCCTACCTTCTTTGGTGTTCCCTCAAGTGCCTGCATAAGCTGCAGTCGGTGGAAAAAGGGCATTCCATCACACTGTACTGGAAGGACCACCCTGTCATCAAGGATAACATCCTTTAAGCTTAGTCCCAACACCCACTTCGACCATTTCCCCTTAATTACCCCATTACCTATAGTTACGCTGGGGTTGCCCATGAGGGGTTGCTCTTGGGCCCTCATTTGCTCTTTTCTCTGGGTCACAGATAAAAATGACCACCAGGTTTCTACCGTCTTCAGAATTGGGTTTCCCTTCTTCTGTTTAAGGCAAGCCGCCAAACTGGCATATAGAGGCGCCTCAAAAGATGGTCCTGCTTCTCTTAATATTTGATTCTCTAGCTGTAACCACTCTGGAACATAGGATTCACCCTCAGCACACCTACCACACCGGGCCATTAAGCTCAACTGCCCTGCCACATAATATAAATGGATATCTGGCAATTTAACTCCCCCCAGTGTTGGAGGCAAACATAGGTCACTGTATTTTTTCTGAGGTGGTTTACAATTCCAAAGAAAATCCGAAATTATCTTCTTAACCAGAATTAACCATTTTGTAGAGATACTACATGGGGCAAGGTGTACCGGGTACAATAGCCTCGGCAGCAAATTCATCTTAATGAGCCCCAGCCTGGCCATAAAATTGAGAGGTAGCTTATTCCATCTCACCAGGTCCCCTCTGATAGCCAAGATTATCTCTGCCATATTTGCTTCGGCCCCTGCTTCATAATCTCTTGTAATCCATACACCCAGGTATCTCATCTTATCTGCCATCCACTGACTATGGAGCTGAGTAAAGTCTGTCTTATAAACATGTGGCGTCAAGGGTAAAATCTGAGTTTTAGCCAAGTTCAATTTATAGTTTGAGACTCTGGCAAATCACTCAGTTAAACCCCTGATCCTATTAAATCTGTCAGCCGGGTCTGTTAAATGGAGAAGGACATCATCCGCAAAGACTGAAAATTTAAGCTCCCTTCCTCCTATCACCACCACCCCCTTATCTGCCGATCGTTACTGATAGCCCTCAGAAGGGGTTCTAAGTAAATACTGAACAATATCAGAGAGAGAGGGCAACCCTGGCGCGTCCCAATTTTTAATTGTATTTTCTGTGAAATATAACCATTACACAGGACTCTTGCCGTTGGAGCGGCATATAAGTTCTTGATACCCCTTAGGAGGCCCTCAGGGAAACCCATCCTCTCCATTGTAGCAAACAGAAAGGAGTGGGAGACCCTATCAAAGGCCTTCTCGGCATCGAGTGATATTAAAGCTATAGGGATCTGAGAATCTTCAGCATGATTCAGAATGTGATGAAGCTTTTCAAGACATCATGTACCCCCCTCCCTGGCATGAACCCCACTTGTTCCTGGCTAATTATCCCAGGTGCTATCCGCCAGATTCTGTTAGCCAGTATTTTGGTGAGGATCTTAATATCTTGATTCATCAATGTAACAGGCCTATAGCTGGCCGGATCATCTTTGGGTTTCCCTACTTTAGGAATTAAAGTAACCATAGGTTTGGTAGAGGGGAGAGTGAGGCACCCCTTCCTGCATTATAGTATTATAAAAGTCCTGGAGCATAGGTAGTAGAATCTGAATAAAAGTCTGGTAGAACCTCGCTGTGAGGCCATCCGGTCTCGGTGTCTTACCCCTAGGCAAGGATTTGACTACCTCTATTATCTCTGGAGCTCTTATGGGGGTATCAATTCCCCAGCCTGTAAAGGATCTATCACGGGCAGAGGTATTTGTTCTAGAAATGCCTAAATCTCCTTCTCTCCTACCCCGTTACTAATCTGGTACAGTTCCCTAAAGTACCGTCCGAAGGTATCTGCTAATTCCTGGGGGTCAGTGATTACCCTCCCTTCATATCGAATGGACGTCACTATTCTACTTGCCTCCCACTCCTTAACTCTAGCCGCTAACAGCCGACCCGGGACGTCTCCCTGCAACAGGTATTTGGCATTAATCTTTTCCACCCAAAAATCGATTTTGTCGGAGACTATGTCTTCCAGCTCCCGCCTTAAACTCTTAAGTTCTCTATCGACTACTCCTGAAGATCCCTGCAGGGGTGTCAGATAGGTAATGGCCCTTAAAATAAAATCCTCCTTTGCCCTCCGCTGCCTATGTCTTTTAGCTGTCAAGTCCTGAGCCACCCCTGCGAAGAGTACTTTGCAGACCGGCCAGGCCAGACTCTTATTTGCCATCGTAGGTAGTTGTTGCTGGATAATTTCCAACAGGGCTCCCTCTAGCTTGTCTTTAGTCCTAGGTTCTAGCAATAGGGCATTGCTCAACCTCCAACGAAAAGGCCTGGGTGGTCCAACTTTCGGTTCCCAAACTAGCAAGATCGGAGAGTGGTCTGAAAATATTCTACCTTCCGTTGCAAGTTCATTAATCCCCACAAGAACCTCCCGGTTCACCAAAAAAAAATCAATACGAGATTGCATCTTATGTACCACTGAATAGAATGTCATGCATAGATGCCCCCCGCGTGGGTCCGTGCCGGGTCCACTACGGCCAAGGCTTCCAACAGTTTGTTCAAAGCTGTCTGGGCTTTGGTCAGCCGTGTTTTAATAGGGGGGGATCCTATCCTCGCTATTATCCGTATAAGCATTCCAATCTCCAGCCAAGATAAGTGCATGCCTTGTTAAACCAGCTATGTCCCTCTCAATCGACGCAAAGAACTCCACACTAGGGGGTGTCGGACCATATATGGAGGCCACCGAGGTGGCTCTCCCATAAAGCAAGCCCGAGATGTAGATCCCTCTACCATCCTCCCTTGAAACCACCTGTTCCACACTGTATGTGCAAGACTTCCTGATCAAGATCGCTACCCCTCCAGAGGCCCTCCCTTTGCCTACCCCGAAAACATGTCCCACCCATAATTGTTTGAGGTTATTTAATTCCTCTGTCAGAAGATGTGTTTCTTGTAAAGCCACAATATGGGCACCTAATTGGTCCAAGTGTTTCAAAATCACCAACGTTTTACGTCTACCCCCGAGTCCTTTAACATTCCATGAGATCAATTTAAGAGTCACCATTAACCATATCCCAGAGTAGTATTGGGGCAATTACTCCTCAAAACCCTACCCGAGCCTGCTATCCTGATAACTACCCTCAGGGACTCTTTTCTCTCTCTCCTCCGACCCTCCCCTACCTCCTGCCCCCGATCCCTAGATCGCTCATCCTCTAATCCTTGGATCATCGATGAGCTCATCCCCGTGCCGCCCCCCTGCCCTCTCTAGGTCTCTCTTCCTTGGGGCCTCCTATGTACCCTAAGAAGCCTTTAGTAACCCGTTACCCTGTTTACTGCTTCCCTAAATTCTTCTTCTTAATCCTCGGCTAACTGGCTGGTCAACCCACCATCCCGACTCTACCCCTACTCTCTGTCTGATTTCTCGAAAGGGGCCTCCGCCTGTTTCTAACCTTCGAGACCCTAACAGTCTCTCACCCTAGTTATAGCCCATAGGGAGCATTTAACAACCAGTCTATTCTCCCATCAACCATTCCCCTTAACTTATGAGTGCCTTTTCTAAGTCAAATCTCCTCAAAATATCCTTAAAGTCAGGGCTCCTATTCTAAGCCCAACTCTAGTTATTCCAGCCCCTTTCCTCCGGGCGTCGAGGTATAGATAAACAGAGAGGATCCCCAGGTTTTCCAATTAGAAGAATTAAAGAACGGTCTATACCCGCAACAGGAGCCAAGGAAGGAGAAAAAAAAAAAAAAACACCCCCCCTTCTCCCCGATCGGACCCATCTTACTGGTTCCAAACACTCTCAGTAATATCTTCCAAGTCCCCTTTTTTTTTTTTTTTTTTTTTAATTCTAATGAACTTTTCCCCTAGGCAGTAAGCAACCTTGTTCTTCAGACCCCTTATTGTAATTGTGGTCTCTCACACCTTGGGCCCCCTCCCGTTACCGGGTCTTCCCCTCTGGTCCACTTGCTGACCTCCAAAGACTTGCCTTTAACCCCCATAAGTCTCCCATTATGTGAGTGGCACCGGCTTCTCGCTTGCCTCTATGATATGTAACCCCTCATGCATTCTCCTCCCATATTACCGTCATGCATATCTCTTTATTACGGTTCTCCCTCACAAGCCCCTGCTTTCTGAAACTTTTTGTTATTTGTTTTTAGCTCCTCCTCCATCTCTGGATTTGTTAACAACATAAATTAAACATAACACTCTTAAATCTAAACAGATAACATGTCCACAGTTCCAGTCCAAACAGGTTCAGCATATTCCATCCACTCATCCCAGAGAGCTCAGCTTGGTGTCTTGAATAGATTCAGCAATACTACTCGCAGCCCTTCCAATGCATCTTTAGCTGTATGGTATCTTTTCTCTCCCGTTTGTAACCGGACCATCAATGTAGCAGGGTATTGAAGCCGGAATTTGATACCAGCCATGTACAGCTTCTTTTTAATATCTGCATACTCCTTCTGCTTGCTTCTTATTGATGGCGTTTGGTCCTGGAACATCCACAAGATGGCGCCATTCCACTGTATTGTTCTCTTTTGTCTTACTGAGGCCAGCACGAACATTTTTTCCTTATAATTAAGAAAGCGCATTATGATGACCCGGGGTCTAGCACCCGGTGGCGGTGTTTCCCTCAGAGCCCTGTGTGCTCTCTCTAAATTGCAGGATTCTCCATATGGGGTAGGGCCCAACACTTTGAGCAACATTTCTTGCATAAATGAAACACAGTCCAAGCCCTCTGCCCTCTCAGGTAGTCCAGCCAGAATCAGATTGTTTCTTCGGCTCCGAGACTCCTGGTCCTCCAGCCTTTCCTCCATTTTTTTAATTTGCTTTCTGACCATAACCAACTCTTGCTCCACTGCAACAACTTTCCTTTCCTGAGAGGTAATACAGACCTCCGCGTCTCCCATCCTCTGGGCTAATGATTGCAGTGCAGGTTTTACAGTTGCAAAGTCAACCACTAACCCCTGCAATAGACGTTTGATTTCTTGTAAGTCCTCAGACCCATTAGTTGCTTCCGCACCTTCTTGCTCTCCAGCCCCCTCCTCCTGATCATCTGGGGTGGGGGACTGTGGCTTTGGCCTCTTTGAAGCTGGTGATCTCCCCGCCAGGGGTTCCACTAGCTCGGGCTCCATACCTACTCCTTAACGAGGCTAAACAACGCCTGCTAGTGCCTCGCCGAGCTGTAGTTTCGGATCGCCGAAAACCTTTTTCCCCCCTCGTTAATCACCACCTATAGCATTCGCCAGTCGTTTATGTTACCGGGAGAAGCGCTGATTGCCGAAACTGACTGGTCCCGAGGGAAATAAAACTATAAAAAGCAATTTCGGGACTCGGAGCAGCACGGGAGTCGTCCTAATCAACTCAGCTCATCACGTGATCCCCTGATCTAAACCTTTTCTGAACTGTACCAACTTAAATGCATTTCTGATTTCTAAATTTAATTCATTCCACATTTTTGGAAGATAACACCTCCTTTGCATCTTACTATACCTGTTCTTAACCATGGGAATCCTTGGGCCCCTATTTTGGATGTCTCTTAAGAAACATAGAAACACAGAATTTGACGGCAGATAAGGACCGCTTGGCCCAACTAGTCTGCCCATTTCCCTACCTAACGGAGAAGATGCAGATCCTAGTTAACCAACAGCCTACTTCTTCCTACCTCCCACTAGAATTGCCTTATGTCTGTCCCATGGATTCTTGAATTCCCCCAGTTTTTGACTCTACGACCTCCTCAGGAAGACTGTTCCATGTATCCACAACCCTCTCCGTGAAGAAATACTTCCTCATATTGCCTCTGAGCCGTCCCCCCTCTATCTTCAGATTGTGCCCCCTTGTTCTTGCACATCTCTTTTTCTGAAAGATGCTACCCTCTGGGACTTTGTTGATTATCTTGAGGTGTTTGAAAGTTTCTATCATGTCCCCTCTCTCCCTCCTTTCCTCCAGGCTATACATTTTTAGTTCCTTTAGTCTTTCTTCATATGTCTTCTGATGCAGACCCTGGCTGGCTAATTTGTTTACTAATCTTTTGTGCAGGACTGTGTCAAATGCCTTGCTAAAGTCTAGGTAGGCCATGTCCAGAGCCCCTCCCTGGTCTACTGCTTTGGTCACCCAGTCAAAGAAATCAATTAGACTTGTCTGACATGACCTTCCCGCAGTGAATCCATGCTGCCTTGGGTCCTGTGCCCCACTGGCCTCTAGGTACTCAACAATTCTTTCCTTCAGAAGTGATTCCATCATTTCCCTACCACTGAGGTCAAACTGACAGGTCTATGAGTTTCCTGCCTCTGTCTTGCTCCCACTTTTGTGAAGGAATTACATCGCCCTCCTCCAGTCCTCAGGTACCACCATCCTCCATGATTTATTAAAAGGGTAGTCAGTGGTGTTACTAGTTCTTCCTTAGTTCTTTTTAGAATTCTGGGGTGAATCCCATCAGGCCCCATTGCTTTATCCACCTTCAGTTTTAAGACTTCTTTCAGAACCCTTTCTTCTGTGAAAGGACTAATATCAACCCCCCTATCCAGAGTGCTTCTATTGACCAGATTAGGTATTTCCCCCTTCTTTTCCACTGTGAATACTGAGCAGAAGTATTTGTTCAGTATCCCTGCTTTTTCACTGTCGCTCTCTGCCCAACCATCTTCCTCTTTGTTCAGCCTCAGTATTCCTTCCTTAGTCTTTCTTTGCTCCCTAATGTACCTATAAAATGTTTTATCCCCCTTCTTAACCGAGTTGGCTATCTTTTCCTTGGTTTGGGCCTTTGCTATTCTAACTGCCTTACCCGCTTCCTTCTGCTTTAACTGGTACAATTCTCTGTCCTGCTCCTTCTGTGTTTCCTTATACTTCCTGAATACTAATTTTTTCTCCCTTACCTTCCCTGCCACTTCTCTTAAGAACCACAGTGTTTTTTTCTTTTGTTTTGTTTATTTGCTTCACACAAAGGCTTGTTGCCTCTGTGATGGCGGTTTTGATGTTTCCCCATTGTTGCTCCACCCCACCTTCTTGCCTGTTTGCTAGTGCTTTTCTGAAGCACTCTCCCATTTTGACAAAATCAGCCCTCCTGAAGTCCAGTACCTTCACTTTTGTGTGGCTTGACTCTACAGCTAAGTTTATCGTGAACCACACTGTTTGGTGGTCGATTGTTCCCAGATGACTACCCACTTTAAGATCAGAGATCCTCTCTCCGTCCCCGTTTGAGAGTACCAGGTCTAAGATTGCTCTCTACCGAGTGGGTTCCAAAACTAGCTGTCTGAGGCATGCCCCCTGTTGGGCATCGAGAATGGCCCTGCTCGTGGATGTGGTTGCAACAAAGGTGCTCCAGTCAACATCTGGCATATTCAGGTCCCCATCAGCAATATCTCCCCTTTCTCTGCCATCCCAAAGATGCCTTCTATCATTTCCTTGTCCATTTCCTCCCGAGATGGGGTCTGTATACAACCCCTGTGTGGACTGTGGAGCCATTTCCAGTCTCCAGGGTGACCCACGGTGCCTCCCCTCCTCCCTGTTTACCCTTTAGTTCTGTTGCTTTGATCCCTTCCCTTACATAGAGAGCTACTCCTCCTCCTCTTCTTCCCTCCCTGTCCCTCCTGTAGATTGTGTACCATGGTATGTTGACATCCCAGTCATGGTTCTCTATGTACCATGTTTCTGTGACTGCCACAATATCCAGGCATCCCTCTTCCATCAAGGCCACCATTTCAGGGAGCCTTTTACCTAGACTACGGGCATTGGTACTCATTACCTATGCCATCCAGAAACAATCACCTACAACTCTTACCCTCCACCACGGGGAGTGCCTTCCTTCCTTTCAGACACCTATTTCACAAAGGCTGAGTAACAGGTCTAGTCACAACTGACTGCAAATATCTTCCGGGTACAGTTCCTCCCTGACAAATTAAAGTTAAAACTAAGAAAAGTCCACCCCAAAAACAAAATCAATACTAGTTACTTACAAAGGTTCAAAAAGTAATAATTCAGTTCAGTGTAGTCTATAACCTCCTTGGTTCAAGGAAGCTGTGGCTGCTTTCTCACTCTCCCTGTCTCAGTCTCAGCAGACAGAGACAACAAACAACTCCTGTTATAAATCCTCAGTTCAACTAGGCCCCTTTCAGCTCCTCCCCCTTAACAGACACCTATTTCACAAAGGCTAAATAACAGGTCTAGTCACAACTGACTGCAAACATTTCCCAGCTACAGTTCCTCCCTGGCAAATTAAAGTTAAAACTAAGAAAAGTCCACCCCAAAAACAAAATCAATACTAGTTACTTACACAGGTCCAAAAAGTAATAATTCAGTTCAGTGTAGTCTAGAAAATAACCTCCTTGATTCAAGGAAGCTGTGGCTGCTTTCTCACTCTCCCTGTCTCAGTCTCATCAGTCAAAGGAGTATTTGTTTGCTGGCTTAAATGCACAATAGGTTCCATTTTTGTTTGTCACTCCTAGTTCCACATACACTTTTTGGCCCAATCACTTCTTTCTCCGAATTTCAAAAGAATCCCAATCTAACCTCTGAAGAAGGCTACAATGATGGGTGCTATAGTGACATTTTAGGACATATCTAGCTATCTTTAGATAAACCTTATTAAGCTTATCCAAGTTTGCTTTTGTCGCATGTTTGTAGATCAGGCTCCCATATTCTAATACCAGCAATAACAACTGCTGTGCTACCCGATTTCAGTGCCCTCAACCTCTCCTCATATGCCTTACCCTGCTGACCCGATATCATCTTTGTAACCCACCTCTGGACCTTCTCCAGCAGGTTAATGTCCTTTTTGAGGTGTGGGCACCACTACTGAACTCCATACTCTCTATGTGGACTAATCAGTGACCTGTACAAGGGCAATATAACCTTCTCCCTCTCCTACTACTGATCCTTCTAGCTATGCAGACCAGCATCTTGTTGGCCCTTGCTGCTGCTTTCTTGCACTGCATGGAGTATTTCAGGTCACTAGTGATCATCACTCCCAGGTCCTTCCCCTCCTCTGATGCAGATACCTGGACTCCACCCAGGTAGTACTCCGGCCTGGGATTCTTGGCTCCAGTGTGCATAACTCTGCATTTCTTGGCATTGAAGCCAAGCTGCCATATCCCGGACCACCTCCCCAGCTTTTTCAGCTCATCCTGTAGGTCCTGTATCCCTTCAGCTGTGTCCACTCTCCCGTAGAGCTTGTTGTCATCCGTGGATAAGCACATTTTTCCCTTAACGCAATCCCCAATGTCATTGATGAAGACACTGAACACCACCGGCACCAGCACCGAGCTCTGCAGGACCCCACTGGTGATCTCTCTGGTGCCAGATAACTCCCCCCCCCACAGCCACCCTCTGAGTTCTGTCCCTCAGCCAGTTTTCCACACATCTGGCCATCTTATCCCCAACCCTGAGATTCGCCAACTTCCTGATCAACCTTTTGTGGGGCTCAGAGTCAAAGGCTTTGCTGAAATCCAGACAAAGGATATCTATCGTTTGGCCCATCTACTGTCATTTTCATTTTGTCATTCATATTGTACATTTCCAGTACGATGGCAAGCTGATTCAAGTGCCATGGAATCAGCCAGTGGAAAGAGGAAAGCTAAATCCCAGCTTGACGTTTAATGGAAATGTCAACTTTGATGCATTACGTAAGGCTAGTTCTGCCACTCGCCATTAGTCACAAAAGAACATTTTTTTCTTAAATGACAATTTAAAAAACTGTTTGGCACTATCAAATGTAGCTTAAAAATAACTCCTCCTTTGGACCAGTGGTGGAGAGGGCTGAGGCACTGTAAGCGCCTTACCTCCTGCCACTCCAGCAACCTATGTTTGGGATCGGACACAGGTTGCCGGGTCAACCAGGGGAGGGAGGATTCAGTGTCTGAGAATAGTTCTTCTCCCTCAGGGAGTGGGGTTCTGTGGCCTGCCACTAGACCACCACCTGGAGGAATCCAGCGGGAGGTGTCAGCAGGTTACAGTCACATGTAGAGGGAAGGCCCCACATCCAGAGTGCCAAGGGCATCTCTGCAGAGGCGGAGCTCGCACAACATGCTCATTGCACATTCGTGGCTGGCCAAGGGGAGAAAAACAGAGGAAAACGTGGAGGATGGGCTTCATGAAGCCATGTGCTCCAGCCGCAAGCCCACTCCACCGCTCTAGGTATGGGGCACTTCTGGATGTGTGACCGGGGTAACCCCTGACTCAGGAGGTGGCAGAGAAGGCTGCAGCAGATGGGAAACAGAGGCTGATGCAGTGCCCATCCTGCCACAGGGAGGGAAAACCATATGTGGAGCAGAAAAAAAAAAAGCCCTCACCTCCTTGCCAAGTGACAAAAAAAGAAAACATTTTGGAAAAGATAAAGGCACAACAAAATGAAAAGCCAGAGTGAGCCATGATTATGCAACTAAGCAGCAAGGCTCAGCAGTGTATATTGTGAGCTATCACCATGCCTCGGGTGGTGCGGCATGACACGAAGCCAAGCACATTAAAAACACCCAAGAAGTGTCGATATTCCACACAGACCCCCCCCAAGCTGTTCTACTGTAATTATATAAAAGAACCCAGTTAATGGTTTAATCCACCATTCATTAACATTTCGCCTGCCACATTTGGAGCTTCTTCAGAGAAGCACAGGGAAACTGCCTGTAGCAGCTTATCTGGCCCAGTCCATGTGACCTAGGCAGGAGTGGAACCAACTGACTAAAATGTCAGAAGCCACCTCGAGCAGGCTGGACCAGTAGGAGTGGGATGTGCAACACTGCAAATGCAGTGGCAAGATCGATAAAGGTTGTGGAGGTTATCAGGCCCTGATCCACCTCCTTCAGGACAGAATCAAGAGGACCTGAGCAGGAGAGACGTGGAGCGGGTTTTTCTGAAAGTCACCTGCATGGGGCTGTGGAAGGAGGAGAGTTAGATGATTAGTTTTTCCTGAACTTCAGCCAGTACTGCAGTCAGGGAAATAGGCCAGCACCTTCCAGGCCACGAAGAATCCCCACCTCTGTGCAGTGGGAGAATGTTGACACTCTTCCATTAACCAGTGAGCACACTGGTGAGAAAAGAAAGGTTGGGAATGGCCAAGATTAAGGTGGTTACAGCAAAGGCAGAACAGTAGGTGAAATGAGGGTGGGCCCATGAGGGACAGCTGCTCAGGGACAGGTTGAGAGCCAGAAGAGCAGAGAACAGTGGCAGCAGAAGTAGCCAAGAAGGAGAAAAGGGGAACAGGGTGGGGATGAAGTGAAGTGGTGGAAGAGGAAGACAACTAGAAGGCATGGAGTAGACAGAATACTGGTGGAGAGGAGCTCCTTGAAAGCAAAGGCAACTGCTGTGGGTTCAGAGATGGGATGTTCACTTACTGATGTCCTGGGGCCAACTGTTTAGTGTTGTGTGACATGATGCCTGCTACAATCCGCTCCGGCGAACTCCAACCTGGAACAAACACAATATACACACATGCTTATTTCTGATAGATAGTCCAATATGAAAAACAACTCTTATAAATCCTAAACAGACAGTGTCGTCTAATGGTTAGAGTACTAGCTTGGGAACCAGAAGATCAAGGGTTTGAATGCCACTAGAGCCAAATCCTCACAGTGTTGTCTTGGGCAAGTCACAAGAAACTGCATCTCAGCTGGGCAATCCTGAGTAAATAAAACTGTTAAAAAAAAAAAAAAAAATTAAGAGGCTTGTACCCAACCTCTTCCTGTGATGCCACCCCCCCCAAAAAAAATAACTTTTTCTCTACAGCACATTAGTCTAACCTTTTACAAACAAAGAAACGTAAACAATGATGGCAGAAAAAGACAAATGATCCATCCAGTTTGCCGGTAACACCCTTTTCATTCCCCGAGACCGTCTTTCAATACAGGGGCTTTGTCTACACTATAAACCCCCTTGCTCCTCGTTTTACTACTTCCCCACTGAGTAACCACTAAGCCCTTACCTCTGTCCCAACCACGCTCGAAACCATTAATGATTCTGGTGCCCACCACCTCTGCTGGCAGGCAGTTCCGTGGCTCAACCTCTCTCTCTCTCTTTAAAATTAAACTTTCTCACACTTTCAAACTTTCAATTTTGCCCCGTTTAGGGAGTCCAGGGTTTTAAATAATTGATTAGCAGTTTTTTTCTTGGGACTATACTAACTGTACAGCAAGTATTTATATAGATTTTCTAGAAGTGCTGTGTTTGTTAAACACAGTGAGGCAAGAGTTATGCATTTTCACAAAGATTTAGCACTTTTATGAGCAAAACGCTAGTCAATTTTTAGAGTTAAATAAATCCCTGGAGTCCCAAACCACAAAGAGGTAAAAGCTAGAAAAAGCCCCAATAATAAATATAATATATATCTCAACATATATACACATATATGCATACAACACGTATTCTGTGTATATACATATAGATATTATATAGAAACATGTGTGTGTATATGTGTATGTATATATATATATATATATATATATATATATATATATATATAGATATAGATATATATATATAGATATAGATGAATGAACCCCCATCCACAGTGGGGTTTACCTGGTTGCCGCCTCCCGCCTGTTAGTGCCACCATGTCCCCGGTCCTGGGTGGCTCCTGAATGCTCCTGCCGGCCCTATTACCTGTTTGCCTGCTTGGGGACTGGCGGAGTGCAAAGAAAAGTAAAGCCGCATGCTGCGGTGGGTTTGCAGATTGCCATGCAGCTCCTGTGCAAGCTGCTGCGGTCAAGCTCTCCTCTCCTCTCACTCCTTCTCACACTCTGAAGTGAGCACTACAGTGCTTGTAAGTAAAAGCCGCTCCGTGCGGCACCAGAGCCTGTTAGTGTTTTTCCCCCCGGCCCCCAAGTGCAAATAGAAAGTGTAAGGAGGTCCAGAGGCATTTAGGGGGAATAAAAGAAAAAATTACTCACCTTAGTAATGTTGTTTCTTCTAATGGAGTCTTGCTATATTATGACAATTGCAGTTTGTCCCACCATCAGAACTGCTCCGGAGGTGAAAGAATTAACTCCATTCCATGAATGGAACTTAGAGCACGAGCTCTAAAGAGAAGCTCTGTCTGTGTAGTTTCAAACCTGAACTGTCAGATCTTTACGAGCAAAAACTCACTAAGGTCTGTGTGGAAGCTGTAACCTACACTAGCCAACTGGCTACCTAAATATTTACACCCATTGCTGGTCCCAACACCAAAGACTCAAGTCAGGGGACCAGAACTAATAGTATAATTTAACAATATGAGAAATATAAGGAAAAAAGAAAAACACCACACCCCAAACCCCAAGAAGGGTGAAAACACATAAAAAGGGCATAAAATAGTGCCCACACTAGGCTGCCCACCCCATACCCAAGTAGAAGTTCTGAGAGGGGCAGGCTGGGGGGGAGGTCATAATATAGCAAGACTCCATTAGAAGAAACAACATTACTAAGGTGAGTAATTTTTTCTTCAAACAACATGAAGTCTTGCTATATTATGACAATTGCAGACTACACAGCAGTACCTCCATGGAGAAGGGACAGAACCTACTTAGGGAATAGGCTCTGAAGCATAGCTGTGCCAAACCGAACATCTCTCCTAGCCTGGACATCCAGGGAGTAATGCTTGGTGAAAGTGTGTACTGTTTTCCAAGTAGCAGCTTGACATATCTCCAATATAGGGATGTCTCTGGCAGCAGCTAGAGACACGGCTGTACCTCTGGTAGAATGAGCCCTCAAGCCAGAGGGGGGATCTCTGCCCAGTTTCTGACAACAAAATTGGATACAAGAGACAATCCACCTGGCAACTGATCTCTTAGTGGCAGGTTTCCCTTTCCCAACCTCACCATAAGTGAGAAAAAGTTGGAGGGATTCGAACCTGTGACCCTTGGTACGTTCTATATAGTAACTTAGGGCCCTCTTAACGTCCAAACTGTGCAATCTCCTCTCACCAGAAGAGGAATGTTCAGTGAAAAACACTGGAAGGGAGATAGATTGGTTAAGATGGAAATCTGAAACCACCTTAGGCAAAAACTTCCTGTTAGTCCTGAGGACTACCTTATCCCTGTGGAAAGAAATAAATCAGTTTCTACTGACAAGGCTTGCAACTCACTTATGCGTCTAGCAGAAGTGATAGCCACTAGGAAAACAGTTTTCCAAGTTAGATACTTAAGCTCTGCAGAAAACAGAGGTTCAAAAGGGGGTTGCATTAACTGGGCAATGCAAACATTAAGGTCCCAGGCAGGGGCCAGATCCCGAAAAGGTGGATTAGTATGAAGTAATCCCTTAAAAAACTTGGAAAATACAGGGTGAGCGGAAAGAGAGGATGGCTTTCCTGCTGAAACAAAAGCAGAGACAGCTGCCAAATGAACTCTCAGGGTAGCTGGTCTCAGGCCCAAAGAATTAAGATGGACCATGTAGTCTAATACAATGGGCAAATCAGCAGATTCTGGGGAAATATGTTTCCCAGAACACCAAATGGAGAACCTTTTCCACTTAGAATTATAAGTAGCCCTAGTGGAAGGCTTCCTAGAAGCCTTTAGGATTTCAAGAACACCCTGACAGAGGTGTAGGTCAGCAAATTCTAACTCCTCAAGAGCCAGGCCTTGAGGTTGAGGGATTTGAGGTTCGGATACCAAACTCTCCCCTGGGCACAGGTTAATAGGTTGTGATTCCTGGGGAGACACAGAGAGGAGATGGACTGTCAGGGACAGAAGGAGTGGGTACCAGGGCTGCCTGGCCCAATCTGGGGCAATCAGAATCACCCTGCAAGGCTGGGATCTGATTTTTACTAACACCTTGAATAGGAGAGGGAAGGGGGGGAAAGCATAAAGAAACTTCCCTTCCCAATCCAGGAGAAGGGCGTCCGGGGGACTGAGCCCAACACTGGTGGCCTGCAACAGAACATTGGAAGTTGGTGATTGTCTGGGGCTGCAAAAAGATCTATCTGAGGGGTACCCCATCTGGCAAAGACTAGCCCCAGTACTTGAGGATCCAGAGACCATTCGTGATGGCCCTGAGAAATCCTGCTGAGAGCATCTGCTAGGATATTGTCCTTTCCTGGAAGGTGAACTGCTATGAGTGAAGTGTTCAGGGAATAGGCCAGAGACCACAACTTCATTGCCTCGGTGCACAAGGCCGAAGACCGAGTGCCCCCCCCCGCTTGTTGATGTACCACATTGTTGTGGTATTGTCTGTTCTGACTTGTACCACTTTGTTCTGGACAGAAGCAGAAAGCGCGAAGAGCTAAGACAGCTCTGAGTTCCAGCAAATTGATGTGGAGCAGAGATTCCTGGGGACCACACTCCCTGAGTGGAGAGGTCGCCCTATGGGCTCCCCACCCCAGGAGGGAAGCATCCGTAGTGAGGGTCAAAGTGTGAGAAAGGGAATGAAGGGACCCCAGTCTTAAATTGCTCTGATCCTGCCACCACTGGAGGCCTGGATCAAGGTTGGGTCACTGGGACCAACTTGGAAAGGGGTCTCTTCTCTGAGACCAATAGGCTCTCAAGTGAAACTGAATGTCCCTCATCTGAAATCTTGCTCCCTGCACTACAGCTGTGGACGCAGCAATGTGCCCCAGGAGCTGCAGAAAGTGTCTTGCTGGTCGAGAGACCTGAAGACTGAAGGAGGAGGCCAGAGCCACCAAGTTCCTTACCCTTTCTAAGGGAAGAAAAGCTCTGGCCAGATTTGTGTCCAATTCTGCACCTATGAAGGTGAGTACCTGAACTGGTTCCAGAACCGACTTTGGTAGATTTAGCAGGAAGCCCAGGGAGGTGAGAAGCTGCTGGGTGACTTGCAGGTGAGATTTTACCTGTTCCGGGGACTGGCCTACAATAAGCCAGTCGTCCAGATAGGGAAAAACAGCAATCCTTTGCCTCCTTAAGTAAGCCACTGCTACTGCCAGATATTTTGTGAATACCCTTGGGGCAGAGGTAAGGCCGAAGGGCATTGCTCTGAACTGGTAGTGACCTGAGGGCAGTTCGAATCTGAGGTACTTTCGGTGGGAGCTTCTGATTAGGACGTGAAAATAGGCATCCTTGAGGTCCAGGAAGCTAGCCAGTCCCTGGCCTTAGAGAGGTAAAATCATTGCCAGAGATACCATTCTGAACTTTGGTTTCAAAAGATGCTTGTTCAGATATCTGAGGTCTAAAATGGGCCGCCATTCTCCTGTCTTTTTTGGGGTAAGGAAGTATCTGGAGTACAGACCCTTGCCCTGGTGTAGGGGAGGAACCCTTTCTACCGCTCTGAGAGCTAACAGGGTTGAGACCTCTGCTTCTAGAGTAGAGGTCTCTAAAGAGTTTGCAGGTGGAAAAGACCTGATTCTCATCTTTGGGAACTTTTGAAGCTGAGAACTCAGACCCTGGCTTACTACTTCCAGAACCCACTTGTCTGAAGTTAAAGACACCCAGTTCTGACTGAAGTAAGCCAACCTGCCCCCCTACTGGTAAAGGAGACTGCCCTGGGCACCCCATCAGGGTGCCTGCTTGCAGGTGCTTTAGGCTGAGGGTGGGGCAGGCCTGCCCACGCCTGCCTGCCTCTGCTCTCTGAAGAACCCCTCTGAGCATAAGCAGAGGAGGCCTGGGTTTGTGTAAAGGCTGTGGAAAGGCCTACCCCTACCCCTGGGGGTGTGCCTCTGAGGAGTGGCTTGCCGCTCCTTGGCTTGGGCACTTTTATAGGTAGTCCTATATTCATCCATCTTCTTCATATAATTCTCTGTCTGCTCCCCAAACAGAGAATTTCCCACCACAGGAAAATCCATAGCCTTAGTCTGGGTATCCTGTGACAAGCTAGTACACCTGAGCCAGGCCAACCTATGAAAAGCTACAGATGTGGCCATGACTCTAGAGGAAACATCATTAAAATCTACAGCAGCATGAAACTGCACCTTAGAAGCCTCAATGCCATCGGCAGCCACCTGCTCCAGCTCACTAGCAAGCTGGCCAGGGGCTTGTTTGGCTAAATCCATAACAGTATCCCATCTAGATTTCTGATACCTTGCTACATAAGCCATATAATTTGCTTGCCTGAGTCCCCAGGATGCTGCCATGTACTGTTTTCTTTCCATGGCATCAATCTTCCTGGAATCCTTGTCAGGAGGATGTGAAGCCAGGGGAATATTAGCTTTATCACAGGCTGCAGCCTGAACTACCCCAACATGACTGCATTGCTGAGAAAGGAATTCTGTATCAGGACCTGACAGTGTGTACCTCCTGTCCATCTTTTTATCTACAGGAGGCACAGAATTAGAGGAGTTTTTAAGATTTTTATTGTTTCCTAAATGACTTATGCAAAGGAATAGACAATCTCCTAGACTCTGGTATATCCATCATTTCTACAAAATCAGGCTCCTCTTGCTCATCCACAGCTTCCTCCAAAGGAAGCTGGAGGGTTTCAGCAACTTTTTTGTAAAACATAAAATGAGAGGGGGACTCAGAAAGCATAGGGGGAGATTCTAAAGGTCTGTCTGGGGAGATGTCCGGTTCAATGGGCACACCCAGACCCTCAAAGTCACATTCATACTGTTCATAATCATCCTCCCCCTCCTCTGGTTCATAAAACTCCTCAACATCATATTCCTGAACCGATGGAACCGACCGAACAGACCTTTTACCAGACAGTGGCGGTTCGGACAGAACCGAAGAAAGTGACTGGACAATCTGAATAGCTCTTGCTATCTCTGCAGCAGTTGGAGTAAGAATTTTGGGCTCCAAACCTGCTGACTTTCTTGTTCTCTTTACTGGAACTGGTTCATCCGAGCCAGCTTTTGTTTGCCGAGAAGTCCTGCCCTGGTCAGAGGGCACTCCCTCAGTTCGGTTGGCACCGAACCGGGCTGCCATCCGGTCACGGACTTTTGGCCTCTGTCCCTGAGCCTGCCCAATCTCTTTCCAGGGTGGCTGCAGGGAAATTCTTACAAATCTGGCAGTCTGAATGAAGGTGGTCAAACCCCAGACAATAAACACATGTGGTGTGTGGGTCAGCCTTGGCAAAGACTTCCCCACAGACATCACAGTGTTGAAACCCAGTGGGCCCGGTTTTTCTTTTGGGTTTCTCAGACATAATGCCAGCCTAACCAGAAAAACTTGCCCTTTAAACGGCAGTGCCAGGCAAGACACCCTTATCGGTTCCTAACCGTGTCACGGGTACTGGAAAAAAACGTAATGAAATCCGTTTTTTTTAGAACCGATAAGAACCGGGAACCGCACTCTAAAGTCTCAAGTTTAAAAACTTTAAGTTTTACCCAAGCTGATCGGTTCAAAACCGAACCGATAAAACTTACAAGTTCCACACAGAATTAAAAAATGAAATTACTTACGATACCACAGACAGAGCTTGAACCGATCGGTTTTGCGGTTAAAATAAAACTATTCTCGGTTGAATCGAACCGAGAAAACACTGTTTAAACCGAGAAATGAACCGAGCAGTAGGAGAAATCTCCGGAGCAACTGTTCAGTGAGGCGGAGTAAAGAATCTGACAGTTTAGGTTTGAAACTACACAGACAGAGCTTCTCTTTAGAGCTCGTGCTCTAAGTTCCATTCATGGAATGGAGTTAACTCTTTCGCCTCCTGAGCAGTTCTAATGGTGGGACAAACTGCAATTGTCATAGTATAGCAAGACTTCATGTTGTTTGAATAAATGTTTTTAAAAGTGCTCTTAAGCGCTATGTAAATACTGGGTACCTATTTATGGGGCAGCCGAGGCTGCTGCTGAATATTAATGAGCACTGCTGTGTCCTGGGAGGGGGATAGTGCTAAGGAGATAGCGATGGGTAGCAGAAGCCCTAATTGAAATTTAAACTGCAGTCACTAGAAAGGGCACAGAAACAGCTACAGCTGCATGTTCTTAAATATATGTGTAACTTTACTGTTTGCCAGCATTTTAATGTCAAATTTGGGACGTAATGATTAAACTGTTTAGCTGGCAGCCATGTTTGCCAGTCTGGTGGCCATTGAACAGCCAATCAAGAAGCCAGGATCCCGAGGAGCTGCTGTGAAGGTTTAAGGGGAAAGGAGGTGGTGCCAGCTTTTGCCACCAAGACAGTCAGCCAATAGGGCGTCGAGTAACCCCACTGACTGCCTTTTCCCTGACAGCTGGCATCCACAAATCAACAGCTGCCAGATTCCCCCCATTGTTCTGTTCAGCCAATCAGGAGCTGTTTTCTTTTTCTGCGGCTCGCGAGGAGAGACAATTGAGTCCACTGAAGTGCGAATTTGAATTCAGTCAGTTTCGGCTAGAGCTCCTCCTGAGTGAGGGGGGCTCCTGCCCCTCGTTCCAATATGGTGTGGAGAAATGAAGAAAGCCTGCCTGGGGGCATGCACAGCCACCAGCCCAGGAGGCCCCTGTATTGTCTTCCAGCGCATGGAAAGATGTTTCAGTTTAAAGTGTGATTGGCCTGTCCAGAGGCAAGAAAGTGTCTGGGAGTTTCCTGAGGGAAGGGAAACTGCCTGGGTCATCTGAAAAAGCCCAGAGGCTTTCTTGGGTGCCTGCACAGCCACTAGATAGCCAAGGGAAGCCTGCCTGATGGTCCTGCTTGGGGACTTGTGGAGCCACATTTAGCCAAGAGGAGCCGCCTGATGTTTCCTGTAGAGGGAAAATTAAGTGGGAAGATGTCCCCCATCTTCTACCCAGCGAAGTTAGAAGATGCACTCTTCTGTGTTTTGAGTTTGCACCTGAGCAGTGAAAATTTTGTTCTTCAAGCCAAGTCAGCACCTGAATGTCTGTGCCCACGTCTGACTAGGCACTGCCTGCTCAGTGCAAGTCCAGAAACTTTAACCTGCATGCAAAGAATCATGGCTGCCACACTGGCACTGTGACTGAAAATGACCTCATCGCCTGAAATGACTAAAAGCTTTTTCTAAAATGAAGTGGCCCTTCTGATTGTGAAGCTATGAGAAACTGTGATTTTTCTAGTATTATCCACTACTGGCAGAGCCCCTGAAAAAGCACTGCTGCATCACGATGCCACTGATTCCAGGAAAGAACCTGACTGCAAGCTGTAACCTGGAGCCAGGTAGGGAAACTGCCAACCCCTACCTGGTGAGGCTGACTGGGCCACAAAGAGCCACAGGTGTATGCCCGAGTGCTAGGGTGCTCTGATCCATGAGGTCACTCCTGGGTCTGGGTTCCTTGATGGTCCGGAAGGTTTTGTACTGCGCTCTGCATCTGGCCTACTTGGTGGGCTGAAGGGAACAAGCTGCTTGAACTCTACAAGCAAGCTGCATGGTGCCTGCTACCTGTGGTCACTCTCAAGCTTCTCAATGATCCGAGTTCAACTACCGAGTTCTGCTGCTGTTTCAGCTTCCCAAGTCTAAAGTCCCAATTCCACCCGGGACTGCCTGCAGAACCGTAACAGCAACAATTGCCCTGCACCTGGAGATGTAAACAGTTTTCACCACAGTTTGAGTCTGGTCATCAGACCAGAATGGCACTGAATCAGTAAAATGCCATTTTCACAATTACATGGCCTGTGGGGTTTGTGGGTTTGCAATTTATTTTAAAAGTGCACCAATGCTGGCCAACCAACTGCATCATTCGAGTCTGCAACTAGATCCTGGGTACCCAGATAGGACTTGTAGGGATAACACTGGTACCAGTTTAGGAGTGGGAAATGTGTTATAACCTGTAGGCTAACACCTGTGTTGATTTGAAATAAAATGTTGGTGGGAGGCGGGCACAAGAAAATGTTTTACCTGCAAAGTGATTTATGCTTACCTGAATGTCAAATTGAGATTGTTATTTTAATTTCTGATCCATTTAACCAGTCTTTCCTCCCCGGTAAATAAATGTGTTTTATCTTGTTTTGGAAAAATCTGTCTCATGAGCATATTATTAGCTGTAATCTCTAATTACAAATGTTATTGAAAATGGGAATTTTGGTTTTAGGTATGCCATGTGTGTGGGATGACTGTAAGGGGAGGTAACAGCATCCCGGAGGGTTGTACTGCTAAAACAGCTGACCCATTTTATATTTTACTCTGGGTGGAGGCACCACGCTATTTACTTTACATTCTTTCCATCAGAAACCGATCCCTGGCCCCTCAACCTTGTTTGAGCTTGTGTGAGTTGACAAGGCAGGAGTAGTAGCTCTTTTAGACCCAGTGCCAGGGTTATATATATATATATATATATATATATAAAAAATCAGCCACAAAATATAAGAAAGTTTAAATGAAAAAGCATTAGCGCCATTTCAAACAATCAGCACTCAGTTCCCTGCACGCAAAGTCGCCCTTCTAGCTTAAGGCTTATGAGAGATCCTCATACAAGCACGGGGCATGAATAACTGCAGCTCTGTCTCCACTTACAGGGGTGTGTGTGTGTGTCATTTAAAACTTGAAACATTAAAGTCAGCCTTGTGGCACGACAGTAGCGCAGCTGCCTACCAGACCAGCAACCCACATTCGGAAGCAAAGTCACATTGTCATGGGTAGGGCAGGGGTGGTAGAATTGAGTGTCCGAAGAACTGATCTTCTCAGGTGGGTGGAATTCACCTCCCGCAGTACATCTCACACCTAACAGAGGCTAAGTAGCACGGCATTTGGGAGTCCCAGATACTCCACGTCACTGCATGTTGACAGCCCAGGGGTCCCAAACACAAGGATAAAAATCCTGCCAAGGCAAGAAGACATACGACCATCTTGCAGACCAGGCACCACCGACTAGGCGTCACTGGACCTTGCCTTGGGGGGGGGGGGCACAGGCAAGCCTTCCCAACCGTTCCTAGAGGGGTAAGTTGTGGTAAGTGTAGGTAAGTCCCAGAGATGGTGGGTGTTCAGGTTGGGGAGGGCAGATCCGATGGGAGCTTGCAAGGAAACAAAGGAGAGAAATCTAGTTGAAAAAAATATTAAACACTAAAACTTAAAAGCAAAAGCACCTTACGCTACCATGAAAGTAACTCAGGTTCGGAAGCCTGCAAATGGCAAAGTAACCCAGCCAAGGGAAGGTGGCACTTAAGTCCACCGCCCTATGGGCCCCTCACGGTCAGCACAGTAGTTTTCTCCCCCTGCAGTACTGTGCACATCACTGCTGAGGAAACGGGAAGGTCAGGGGCAGGGATCGACAAATTTTAAAATACACTAGTAGTCCAGGACAAGTGGCTTGTCTGAAAGTAGTAGTCCTTGTGTTGAAGCTGGTAGTCCGGTTAAAAAGGGGCATATTTTAAAGAAAAATCAATAAAAGTAAAGAACAAAGTGTTTGTATGTGTTTTGTTTTGGGGGGGGTAAATACTAATATGTTAACACTGACAGTCTGAAAATGTTTAATTTCTGTTACAGAGCATACAGAACCAGTGTCAGGAAAGGCGAGACTAGATCAAGACAAGAGGACAGAGAAATCAGCAATACAGGCCAGGGTGCAACACACACAGTTAGGCAAATCAAATCACAACCCATCAGTCAGAACACACTGCCCACACACAGTGATAGGCTCCTCTTATTTTATTTAAATAACTTTCTCTCTCTTTTTTTTGTATGTGTAGTGTTTTTCCCAAGCCAGCCAGACACAGGACACTAGACTAGAAGCACTAGGGTCAGTCACCTCTCATTAGTTCACTCCTTTCCATACGATACCTTTCACAACCCACAAACAGTTATGCTCCTCTTAATTTTTCCTTACACTCTTTTCATTCAGCTTTTTTTTTTGCTTTTGTCTTTCACAAGCCAGCCAACCACAGGACACTACTAGCAGGTCACCCGTCCGTCCCCTTCACTCCTTTCCACACGACAGTCAGACACCTCTCCCTCAACAACATATGCCAAACATAGTTAGGCTCCTCCTCTTCTTTTCTTTCTTTTTTTTTTTAATAACTTTGTCTTTCTTTTTTTATGTATCTTTCCCAAGACAGTAAGCCACAGGACAGGACAGTAGAGGCAGGGTCACCTCTCTTTAGTTCACTCGTTAGTATCCACACGATACCTCTGCCACACACTCAGTTTATTGTTAGGCTTATTTACTTGAGCAATTAATTTATTACACTTTTTCCCTTTAGTTAGGCTGGGTAGTTAGTGCAGAATCTGCAGATATATTATAGACAGAGTCTCTTATGTATTATTTTAGCTGCAGTCAGTGCCTAACACAGTTTCTTTATGTGTGGCTTACTTTGCAATGCAATCACACAAAAATAATGACCTTTATGCCAGCAACTCCCACCTAACTGCAGTGCCTTTACTTTAAACAAGGCTAGTCCTTAAAAATGGCCTGCTAGTTCAGAAAGGGGCCGTTGCTTTTTTGGGGGATATTAACTAACTCCATGCTGCCTTTAGCCCCTGGCTGACTGTACAATCACTCACAATGGCGCCAGGTTTACTGCCAACTCCCCACCCCCTCGTCTACTGCAGTGCACCGGAGCATCAAAGTACAAGTAGTAGACAGTACCACAGTTAAGTAATAAGTAAAGTGAGCACGGTCCCTTCTCAACAGGAGTCAGTCAAGACTTTCACTTTTTTTGTGTAGCCTGTCCCTAACTACAGTGCAAGTGCTGCAGTACTTCGCGACTTCTCTGACCATCGGTCGGACTAACCAAGTTAATGACCCCCTCCCCCAAGCTGCAAATAGACCAATCTGACTCCCTCAGACCCCCGCAGAAGTATTTTTTGTTTCATTTTTTTTTTTTAAATGATGAACTTTCTGCCAGTCCTGATAATAGCTGGCCTATGGTGGAAATACAGAGTTCTACTAGGGTACATCACTGGCGATCACATACAGCAAGAAAATCACTCTGTCTGCAATCACCTGTCTGGAAATCGTGCTTTTGGCGGCAGTCTCCCGCTTCAATGTACGAAACCTCCCAACCCCCATCACCACCGCGGCCAATGCCCTGGGCTGACATGTACTCACCCACATTGAATTTGTTGGCTCACCTGTCTAAGATATTTTTTCTCTTCTGCTGCTGCGATGGGTCGAGATGGATCGGGGAGGTCCGCAGGTCTCTGGCCTTCCGCTTGCTCGTAGCTCTGTTTCAACGGCCACCCACCTGCCAAATCTTCAGCAAACCATGCGACAGTGGCTGAGCTGGCATGAAGATTGATGGGTGGCACTGGCGGCACCTAGTGGTCGGTTGGAAAACAGCACAGTAGGTCGATAAAACGAAAAAAAAAAAAAGTTTTGAATTGGTTGTCCAGGGACAACCGGCAACCTAATTAATGCTAGTCCGACTGAAAAATCTTGTAGTCCGGGAGGTCAGGCTATGGGATTTGTCGACCCCTGGTCAGGGGCATTAAAGTCAGAATTAAAGAGGTCACGATAACACAATATAGCGATATATCATGATAAATCCCACCAATGATAATTTATCACTGTATAAAAATACAGTACTATAATTACCACGCGGCACAATATACCATGATGCACAGTGTTAAATCAGCTTAAACTGCTGCCCCAGCTATGTGTCCACATCGGGTGCAAAAGAGGTTCCTGAATACACACAACCCCTCAGATTTTTACTGTTTTTTCTCAAATTTGGAATGCTACAGATTATCACAATAATCAATATATCAGATTTTTTTACTCAAACACTGTGACACTTGTGACAACCCTAGTCGGAATGTTTAGGGATGAGCCAGGGTGAAATTACATTGAGAGGAATCCCCCCCAAATCCAACGGCATCTGTAGTTACAAAAAATGACAGCTTGTGAGTTAGAAAATTAGTTTACTACAATCTACTACACTGGTTTTTGCGCACAAAGTGCAAACTGATACCAGTCCCACACTTGGGTGTGGGGCTCCTAGTGCTGACTGTTCTCCATTAAAATCCATGTTTGCAGTGTTTCCCCTACACGATATACTACCTCATTCCACATCCTGTCCTCTGAAGGCTCGCCACTTGAGCTACTGCCTACCTTTAAATACACCTGGGAGTCACCACTGACCCTTCCCTGACTTTCTCTGACCACATCAGACTCACAGTCCAGTGAGTAACCAGAGACTAGGAGTAGGCTTTTGGCTCAAAAATGTTATGACTCAAGAAGAAAGACTCGAGATGGCTCAGGGCACCCTGTTTATCTGTACACAGACCTCATCCTCTGGTTTGTCCAGACGCAACGAAGCCCACAACAGCATCAGTAGATCTGCCCTGATGGCCCCTCACACTCATCACTGTTTACACTACCAAGCCCTAAGCTGGCTCTTGCCTCAGGCCCGCTGGGATACCTCCTACAATACCTGGTGGACAAATCCCTCAGGGAACAAGAGCTTTCACTCACCCCCTCCCAACTCAGGAAGAGTTACCACCGAGGTCTTCAGTTCTGTTCTAGCCTACAACCAGAGTGCCCACGTGTCACCATGTGCACGGGCCAGGGGAGCCTTCTCCGCAGCTGCCCTGAATCTCTGGAACAGCCTATCTGCCCCAATACAGACCTTCGGATCACACACCCAATTTAAACCCAACTACAAGACCTCCCTCACTGCTAGCTTTACCTATAATTGCCCCCATTTGAAGACATGATGAGCCTGTCCACGGGCAAAGCAACTGCTCTCCCCCAAAACTCTGTACTGCGGTGACAGCTAGGGTTCCACAATGATTCCAAAATTTTCAATTATGTTAATATATATTAGGCACTTCATTGCCACAAACTCCCAGAGTACTATAACAGGGCTAGTGGGTGCTCTCCAGGCACATACTAAATAAAAATTTGCACACTGCTTCTGAGATTTCTCCACGAGTGCAGAGTCATTTTTTCCTTTGTACATTTTTGGCTGGCAGCCTGACTCTGCATCACTGGTTCCTGTGCACACTTCATTTCCTTAAATTATTATAGCTGCTTGCATTATGGTCACTTTAACACAATAATTTTGGTTCCCTTTGTTTTGGTATTATCCAATGTTTTTGAAACAACTACTGTACCCCGTATCTCGTGTACTTGTGTTGGCCATCCTCATGGCACAGGAGGTGCCTGAAAATGGTCCCTAGGATCAATGCACCCACCCAGTTAACAAGTAAGTAAATAAATACAGCCCAGTCTGTGTGGCTCTACACTCCCGATGATATAAATTTGTCAACAGGGAGACACACCAAGGTTTAATGACACCAAAAATGATTGCGCCCCACCCCCCCGGGTCAGCAGCAGCTGACAACAGCACAAGTTAAGAGCAGCATACTGCCAACATCACCAGGGCCAGAGATGGTAGGTAAGCAATAATGCAGTCTAATGATTAGGGGTCAACAGTACATGTTATTAGGTCCCCCGGAGTCACTCGTTGCTGTGTAAGAGTGGTTTCACAGTGCATCTGGCTGAAGCAAGAACAGCGAAGCTGAGCTGCTCTGGCTCAGGCTGAACACAAATGAAACCACTCTAATTACAAAGCAATGAGTGGTGACGGGGACAAATTAATATATTATTGATGGAGCTTGATCAACAATATTTTTTTTTTAACTATCCTGGAACGTGTCCCTCTCCATGGCATCTGCACGTGAGACACACTTCACGGAATAAGACTCTCACACGCAGAAGAAAGGGGTGCTCCGACTGGTCAACGGCACTCCCTCGATCTATAATTACATACCTCTCAAGGGTGCTGTTCAACACATGGCACTTGCACTGTGAGCCTTTGCAACACCCAAGAGAGGTGTTTGATTACTGACCATAATCACACACTCTAGACTGCATTACTGCACTTATAATAACGTGTAGAAAAAGTCCCCAAAAAATGACTGACACTTTTTATTTAGTTATGAAGCCAGATTTTACTGTTTTAACAGTGTGGGAGATAAAGTAGCATAGTAGCCGACTTCAAGGGTGCTTGGGTGCTCTAGCACCCACAAAGTTGACATAAGCACCCTCAATATTTCGAGTGCAGCCTGCAACAAAGGATTATTAGGGAACCTGGTGACAGGAAAAAAAACTCTCTCCTGGCAATGAGCACCCGCAAAGATTCCTAAAAGTTGGCACTGCTGTAAAGTAGTTCCCATGAAACCAGCTTAACACTACTAATAAATTAACTTTATTTTCAGTCAGTTCGGTCTGATAACCGCAGTCAAGGCAAACACATCATGCAGTTTATTTTACACCGAAAACACTAACTTGGAGCACCACCCGAGGAGATACGCGGTTTATATCTCCTTGCCCTTACCTTGTCTCACTGAGGCAGCCACTAAAGTAACTATAATAATCACTGATCCCCAAACGTGCACGATCCCAGTGCAAGGAGATATGGAGGATCCCCCATCCCCCCAGTAATCAGCCACAAGGTGATTTTTATTTTTTATATAGTGCCCCACCCCCCCCATTTAAACTATCATAGAAGCGCTGTGAAGATAGTTGAACCCCTAGTTAGATAGCTGAAGCAATAACATAACTTTAAAAAAAAATCTACACTTTATTTTAATCCCATGGACGAAGAACAAATAAACTGATCTGTGTGTGTGTAGAGAAAAGGAAGTTCACTCTGCACCGACTCTGCCACCGTATGCCAAATCTCTCCCATTTGAAAACGGAAACTCAAGAGTTGTTGGAACTCTCACTTCGCCCGTTTTTTTTTTTATTTGTTTACAGAGCTTCCCTCCCCCGTTCCGGTAACAGTCACGGGTGAGAGGGCCCGGTTGCACCCTGCACACCTGGGGGTGCGTGTAAGTAGACAGCGGGTTCAAGCCGAACGTGTTGTGGCAAGACCAAAGCACAGTCCGAGCGGAGCGGACCACAGCCACTCACCTGAAGCTGCCCGGTATTATCGCTTGCAGTAGGCTGTGCTGCCGTCTCGGGACCGGAAACTCTGCCTGGACCGGAAGTGCAGTACGTGAACAGTCCGGCAGCCCGTGCGCGTGTCTCCGCGAAATCGGTCAGCCCTGATAATAACAGACTTGTCTAGGGCTGTGCAGAGGTGTAACTGGGGGCAAATACGAAATAATACCTGCGTGTTTTACAACTGTTACTCTTAGCTATCTGTGTCAGACCATAGAAAGTCGTCTGTATGTATCACTGTGTGAAGAGTCAGCTGATACCCTGTCTTTGAACTAGTCTCAATCGTGCTCTGCTGTCTCTGGTAGCCCGCTACTGGAACTGTTGTTCAATCAGTTTTGCACTTCCACAACTCAGATATTTCATGTTTGTTGTCGCCTTATTTCTGGCATGTGCTCCTTAACCCTGCCTCTGACGGTTGTAACAGCTACTGTAATTCTGTTGTAACTTATTTAGTAAAATTTGCAGCACTGAGGTAGAACATTTGTGAAAGAGCACTTGTGCTCAAAGGTATCATCTCACCTGAATGTTCAAATGACGAAATAAATAACTAAATAAAGTAAAGGTAAGAAAGTATTAGAGAGCTTGGCTGATGTGACACACATTCAGATTAGATCTTGATCTTAACAGGAATGTGTATTTCAAGGCTGCAATCATATATATTTTATTGAAATGTTTCAAACCCTTGTGTCATCATGAACAAATACGTCTAAGGCCCTTTCCACACTACAACCTGAAAACACCTCTGTAACATTACAGAGGGTCCAAACCGTTACCGCAACAGTTTGCGTTTACACCTGTAACCTTACAGAGGGCATTTTCATAACCATTGTGGAAACCACATATGAGGTGGTTTCAACAATGGTTATGAAACCGGTTCTGCCTCGGTAACGTTACCAGGTGTAGTGTGGACACGTGAGCATGGTGCCCCACCTGTCCCCCAGTGCAGAATGCACTGCATTGTGGGATAGGGTGCCATCCGTAATGGTCCCATGGCACCCACAATGTGGACGGGCTGTCACGGTTCCACACCGTTACCAAGACAGTTCATCGGCAATGTGGACACACTGTAACGGTTACTGTGTGTAACAGTGTATGACAGCATCTAAGCGGTGTAGTGTGGACAGGGCCTAAATGTAAAGTTAAAATATTTTGTAAGCACTAATAGGCAAACACATAGAAATCCTTCCAGATACAAATACCAGAGACACAAAAATCATCTCCAAACAGGTGAAGAAAGGCAATTTAATATTTAAAGCTACAGTACTAGTTAGCCAGGAAAAAAATAGTCATCCTACCTTTTTAGCAGTAGTGTATTCCTGATAATCTTAGATTCTTTTATGGGCTATTTTAAATTCAATCAGCTATTTGAAGACTGTGTTTAATTACAACTTTTGTAATGTCTGTGGCTCCACATAAATATGGCAGCCACCAGCAATTTAAAAAAAATCTTCTCCCCCAGAGAGTACACACTAACAGTATCCACTGTATTTCTCATGCAAATATGTCAGGATGTTGCCAGCATGTTTCTGATGGCTAGCAGCACACCACCACCCTAATTTGCTTACATCCATGATCAGCGTTGGTTAAGTTACTTTTAAAAAGTAATCAGTTACAGTTACTAGTTACTGTTCGAAAAATTTAATCAGTTATAGTTGCAGATTACTCTGATACAAAAAGTAATCAGTAACTGTAACTGTAATGCATATTACATTTCATATTATTTTATATTACTTTTAATACTTGAAGTTCATTTACTCATAGATTGTATTTATGAGGTCTTGGAACACCCAGAAATCATAAAAAACAATAGAAATGGAGTCTTAGACAAGAAATCGGTTTGTATGTTATTTCATGTTTTCCGTGGAAGATAGGAAAACAGTTGTTGCACATAAATAATGTAAACATGTAATGTCACATAATAAAGCACATCACATCATGACAGAATGATACATTATATTTCTTAAAAATATGAAGAACCATACTACTACATATTATGCTGTGTATTATTAGTATAATATAGTATATTATGTCAAATGTTCTTATTACATGGATGCTGCTATTCCCTATAGTCATGTGTGGAAAGCTGAAAATATATGCTATGATACAACTGTCAGTGACAGAGTATGACAGTACATATGGTACCTCACCTGATTTGTCTTTCTCTGTCTCTCCCTCCATTTCTCTCAGTCTCCCTTTCTCTCTCTACCTTTCTTTCTCTGCCTTTCTCCCCTTCTCTCTTTCTCTGACTTTCAGTCTCTCCCCCACTCTGTCTCTCTCTTTCTCTCTCTCTCTGTCCCTCCCACTCTCTCTGTCCCTCTGCTTCTCTCTCTCTCTCTCTCTGACCCTCTGTCCATCTTCCTCTGTCTCTGTTCCTTTCTCTGACCCTCTGTCTCTCATTCTTCCTTCGTCTCTGTCTCTCTGTTTCTCTCTCTCTCTCTCCATCTCTCTCTCTCTCTTTCTCTCTTGTCTTATTCTCTCTGTCTCTTACTCTCTGTCTGTTTCTCTCTCTGTCCCTCTCCCTCTCTCTCCGACCCTCTGCCCCCTTCCTCTGTCCCTCTCTCTGACCCTCTGTCTCTCAGTCTGTCTCTGTCTCTTGCTCTCTCTGTTTCTCTCTCCCTCTCTCTCTGTCTGTCTCTTTCTCTGTCTCTCTCTCTGTCTCTTTTTCTATCTCCATCTCTAGCTATTTCTCTCTCCGTCTCTCTCTCTCTCTCTCTCTCTCTCTCTCTCTCTCTCAGACTCTATATCCATCTCTCTCTCTCTCTCTCTGTCTCTTTTGTTCAGTTTCAATAAAAAATAAATAGATTGATGTTATGTAGTACCCCAGTGCTTGGTTTGTCATGGTGGGTTACATCAAACAAAATAAAATACAGTGAAGCCCTCTTAAGTGCACACCCTTGGGATAAAAGTTTTTTGTGCACTTAAGCGGACTGTGCATTTAACCAGAAAATTACTTCCAGGCACATTTCACTGTTTCTGTAATGCATTTTATTGAATACTGGATGCTCAAGTTAAAATGACATTACTGCACGGTCAAACTTGAAAAAATTCAGTAATCTTCTGCTTTGTGGGTTTCCGTGTATAACTGAAAATTAAACAGAAGGCTAAAGTTAGTCTTTTCTTTTGACAAAACACATTTTCTTACTGTGGCCATGCTAGACAGCACAGTGGCTGCAGTTACAATGGCCAATTAAGATGTTAAAGTGTACTGTTTAAGGTGATACATGTACAAAATGTGTACTTAAAAGCTGGGTTGGACTGAAAATCAATAAGCAAAGTAAAAAAAAAAAATGTGCATTTAACCGAAATGTGCACTTACATGTAGTGCACTTAAGAGGTAAATTAAACTTTGGATGAATAGAAAAAAAAATTGGGATATGGAAAAAAAATTGCATTTAAGCGGGATGTGCACTTATCCGATGTGCACTTAACTGGGCTCCACTGTACTAGGAATCAAAATGTTTCACTTAGTAGAACTGTACAAGCATAGTACCATATTTAAGTGCCTTTTTTTGGGGGGGGGTGGTACTAGGGGAAAAGAGAAGTTTGTCCATGCAGTCCGTGCTCATTTATTCAAACTGGTACATTCCCTTCAAGTATTCCTTCATAGTAGCTGCTAAGTCACCAACTTCCCACACCCATGGTGAAGTTGTTGAGTTTGCCTCTACTATGACTGGTAGTGGGGGGCACATAATTGTTGTTAAATCCTCATATTTTGAAGACCTGAATTTGGCTGTAGCTGAGATGTTAACAGTGCTACTGTGCCAGATTGTCATGGCTGCAGACGTGTAGTGACTAGTTTATATTTCACACCCATGTAAGTACGAGGTGGCACTGGCAGGTTTAGCCAGTGTCAGAGTGCAGTGTGTGAGTAATGTGTCAACTGTGGTGCCCACCATGCCCTTTTGTGTGTGGCCCATGCCCCAGCCACATTACTGGTTTCTTAGCGCATGCTCATCACAGCTGCTTTCTGGCATGATTTTGTGATGAATGAGTGCCTTTTTGGCCATTGGCTGTACGTCATGGAGTAAGATGATGAAGGATGATGATGACCATAGCAGTACAGTATTACCATTATTATAACTGTCTGCAGACAGAAGACCTCATGAGAATGATGATGAATATTACAACAGAAGAAGCAGCAGAACATTTCAATGAAAAATGCTGGACAGTCACAGGTCCTTACAGCTGACAAAATACCTGTTTGTATGGGAATGGAATGACATTGGATTGTTGTTTTGCTTGCTCACCCTTGGTTTTGGTTTTCATATTTTGGTTAACTCAAAATGTAAAGGTAGCCAGCCAGCAAGTGACCCCTGAAAGTGCAACCAACAACCACAATGTGCTCTTGTGCTGTGGTAAAAGTGAAAAGCGCCAGTACAATGCATGTTCACCTCACATCAGAGCTTGTAAAGATGAATAACATCATGAGCTACAGTAGTCTGTAATCAGAACATGTGAGTATTGCAATAATTAATCTCGTTTTTTAGGGTGAGATAAGTGCAACTGCAAGACAACATTAGATGCCCATGCCTGATGCTGTTAAGCTACTATCACTGTCAAGAGTCTAGTCAATACTGATAATAGAAGATAATACATTGTCTAGAGGGAAATAGTAATCGGGCAATCAAGTGTGTGTGTGTGTGTGTGTGCTACTGCTACTATTGTTGTAACCGATCCAATGGCTGTTGCTGAGGTGCTTGTTAGCTACATACTGACATCAAGAGACTAACTGTATTTTGCCTGTTGACTGACTTGTCTAGGCAGCAGCAGGGGAAGGGACAGAGAACAGGGCAGATAGGTCGGTGGCATGGAAGACAGGTAGTGCCTGCCGGTAAGCTGCCTACAGCAGACCAGTAGACTGTTAACAGACCTAACTATCATGCTGACTGACTGACTTGTCTACCGCAGACAGCGCGGGACTGAGATAAATGGCTTGTGGCATCCAGAGGTGGTGGTGTCTGTCAGAGTGTCTTCTTAAACTATACAGGGAGACCATCATGATCATCAAGAGACTAAACATAATCACACTCAATGACTAGTCTACTGTAGGCAGTGGAGGAGAGTTGAGATAAATGGGTTAAAAGTTGTGGTGACCAGAGGTGTTGTGACCATGGTGGTGTCTGTCAGTGGGTATTTTTAAACTGGACAAGTAGACTGTCATCCAGAGACTAAACTTAATTATGCTCATGAGTGAATAGTCTACCACAGACATTGTGGAACAGTTGTGATACATGACTTGAAGTCGTGGTGCCCAGAGGTGGTGGTGGTGTCTGTCAGTGTGTTTATAAGATGGACAAGAAGACTGTCATCAAAAGAGAAGAGACTAAACTTAATCATGCTTGTTGATTGACTTGTCTATAGACACAAGTGGAGGAATTGCAAACAGATAAGCGGCCGCCAGTGTTGCTCAGGTCACACCTGCCTGTTAAGCTACTTAGTAGAGAGGTAGATTGTCAAGAGACTTAACTTAATTATGCTCTTTGACAGACTAATCTACAGACAGCAGGGATAGTTCAAATAAGCAAGCATTGGCACCTAGATGGTGGCACAAACCCGTCACTTAACTGTTAAGCAGTCAACACCAGCACACCTAGACAGTCCTCACTTTTTTTTAAAGAATACTAATAATTTTGGAACCATGGAATATTTTTCTGTGTACTCAGATTTGGATAAGTAATTTTTTAATTAGGTGACAAACAACAAGCACTAGCATAGCAATAACACACACAGTCGACAACAACATTGTGTCATACGTTGCAGCATTGCTAGAGATTCTCATTAGCAGTCCATGACTATGACCAGAGTACAGCTGTTTATTCCCAGTACGTTTTGTTGCAGCATAAAAAGTAGCTGCATTTCAAAGTTTTCATCACCAAGTCTGTTTTGTCTAGGTGTAAGGACCTGTCCACCAACACTGAATAGTTTTTCTACAGGAACCCTTGATGGTAGTGCTGTATTGTAATGCAGGAATATTTTCTTGACTGTTGGGAAGTTTTGTAAACTTTCAACATTTTTATTGGTGTCTTTCAGGTACTGTTCCAGTTCATTAATAACTCCACCACCATTGGTAGGTTGCGTAGTTTCATCAGATTTGAAGAAATCATCATCATCGTCCTCCGGATTGTCTTCAGATAATGGGCTGCCACGAACAGTATCTTCCTGATGTGATGACAACAGCACTTCATTCTCAAGCATGTTTTTCACAGCTTGGTCTTCCCCATCATTCCCTAGTCATCTTAGACAAAATTGTGGTAATGTAACACTAGCAAGAATCAACTCTCTCTGCTCAAAACTGGTACTAAACCAAGTGTCTACCTCATTCAAGATTGCATCCAGAAGTGGCAATGCATACAATAATACTGGTCTCATATCAAGCAATTTTTATTTCAAACCAACCAATGTTGGAAAAAGATAGCCCATGTAACATTTTGTTTCTGCCTGGAAAATATCCAGTGAATTTGCTAAAGGCTGCATTACTTTACGTTACTCCACTAAGAAAGCAATGTAATTTGTTCTAAATCTTGTGAGACCAAGTGCATTGCATATGTTATGCAAATCTTTTTCGACAATAGACCTTATTTTGTCAACCGCTCTATAGTATGAATTCCACCTTGTGTCATTGGGGACAACTAGTTTGGTACCAATTGTGTCAGAGATAGTTTCACTGGCTTGAGAACTTCGGTATACTTTGTTCCAAAGAGCTGAGCATTTGGCCATTGTGCTGTGGAACACCTTTTTGTAGGCAGCATTGGATGTAGCAGATAGTATATCCTTCACTGCTAATAACTTCAGGGTATGCGAGAGAAGGAAGATTGTATGTCTCTTCCATGTCTTCATCCATATCATGTAAAATGCGGCATATGTCAGTGAAGCTTACAATATCTTCTTCTGTGTCATTGACTTCTTCAGCAGTATGACTGCTGCTGCTCATGGTCATCATCATCATTTTCCTCATCGTGAACAATGACGGTGCCAATGGTGGGCGTGATGTTGTCAGAGCCATACACGTGAAAAGCCTTAAAGTTTGATTTGTTATCCATGACAGTTTTAACAACCTGTTCTGAATGCGATATTTCAAGTATATCTGCTCCAGTTTTGAGGCAATAGCATCATAAGTGTGTCTGCCCTTTATTCTTATGCATGCCAGTACTGCCGATTTTCTCAACAATTTTTTCACATCTATCCAATGTGCAGTGACACCTAGATAGCTCCTATTATGTGCCATCCAACTGTCAGCTGTAGTACAGATGTGACATACATTGCTGAATTCAGAAATCAAGTTTGATTTCATGTTTTGGTACAGTTTCTCTATTCTGTCTGACAGTGTTTTACGTTGCATGACTTTCTTATTTGGCTGCAGACCCGTGACCTGTGACTAATCTGACAAATGAAGGCTGTTCAACAACACTGAATGACTGTAGATCTTCTACGACAAACTGAATAATACGTTTTTCAACGCGAGACTGACTGACAAGGGAACTCTTTGTGGATTCAAATAATTGTTGTTGTAGAAACCATTTATTTTATTCGCAGCTGCTTCTGATGACACAGAGCTTCCACTGCTGCTTGAGCTGGAAGAGTCATCATCCACCTCTTCTTCATGATCATCTTGTGACCTTTTGTGAGCAAGGGTGGTCATGTCTGGCTCTGTATTACTGTGACCACTGCTGCTGCCTTTTGACACAAGTTGGATGCGCTCCGTATGTTTTTTTAGGTTAGACGTACTATTTTTTGAGGTTGACAGCAGATTCACTTTTGGCACACAAAGTTTACACTGGACAGAAATATTTCTTCCTCTATCAGATTCTACCTCAAAGAACTCTCCCAAATACCACTTTTGGAAAACAGACACACACCCTGAAACCGTACGCAACTATGCAGCGGTGGCCGTATAAAAGAGGATGAGGAAGAGTAGAAGGATGCATTTTGCCGCTCAGCCTGGTGATCAGCTTCATTATCTTGTTGTGTTTCTTGCTGGTTAACAGACATGTTAACTGCAGAGAACATGCGACAACTTGAAAATCTAAGAACACAGAAGTCAATATGATGACACTGACAGAGATAGTGACACACTGGACTCTGCACACTGACACTGGCTAATCATCAGTAATCACAATTATTACAATATGGTTTCCCTACAACTAAGATTACAGTTTAGAGACAAATTCAGAAGTATAACAATAACTACATACTACTAAATGTAAGTGTTTTAAATAATAACTGGTTATTGTGCATCTGCAGTAAATAAGCAATCTATACATATTGCTGATGGTTTATTACTACTTATTGATTGAGCAAACCCTGTTTTTCTTTTATGTGCTCGGTTATGTATAAACACTAAATGACCCAGCCCAAGACTGCTAACATGGAGACATGGAAAACAATCGGGGTCTTGGTGTTAGAAATTCTGAATGATTGCAATAACTTACAAGACTAAAGCTCACACTGTGTGAAAAACACAATGTGAAAATGTCAATAATAATGTCCTTGTTTTTACTGGCCTGATGCAACAAAATGTGCTGCCTGCTATGTATCGTCTGGGTTCTGTCTGGGATATCTGCCTTAGTCTTGCTGAAGCCTGAAGATTTGGATGATGATGATGATGATGGATACTTGGATAGGTCTGTTTCTCAGGTGCCTTTAAAAAACAACAAATAAGAAGAGCTGTGGTATGCACGATCAGCACAGTGCGCCGCCACATCTGTTCTAACTAGTACAGCACAATCTCTCAATTAGCTGAACCCCAGTTATCCAGGCCATACCACTCTATTATCTGAACTTTGTGACACTGTCCCCCAACTATCATTTGCTTAATGTTATTTGCACTCCTGATTATCCCAAGGGAGGGAACCAAGTACAGTATAGACTGTCTGAAGATGACAATGCAATGATAACATACATTTTACCTGTAAACAAAACACCTTTTTATGCATTAATAACAGCATAAGGTGTTGACTCAGACCAATATTCTGATACGTGTTAACTTTTGTGATGAAAGATCAATTCTGTGGTCCTCTGTAAATGAAAAACTAGGAAATGAAAAATCTTTCATCATGACTCATGATATGATACTGTAGTCTCTTGCACAAGTTGCATTTCCTGAAGCTGTCTGAACATTGGTGTTATGTCATGTGTTACTTACAAGACCGTAAGTGATGTTTTTTTTTTTTTTTTACTGGTAAATAGAAAGACCCCCCAAAAGCATGTGTCTGTCTCTCTTTTTTTGTATAATGAACCTATACCGCAGGGTTCAGTACTAGGACCGATCCTTTTTAATGTCTTTATAAGTGACATTGCAGAGGGACTGGAAGGGAAAGTATGTCTCTTTGCAGATGACACAAAGATCTGCAACAGTGTTGATACAGAAGGTGGAGTGGAAAGGATGAGAAGGGACTTGGCAAGGTTGGAGGAATAGTCAAATGTATGGCAGCTTAGATTCAATGCTAAGAAGTGCAAAGTAATGCACCTGGGAAACAAAAACCCAGGGGAAGAGTACACAATGGGGGGAGATACTAACAACAACAAAAATGGAAAGGGACCTGGGGGTAGTCATGTCAGATGACCTAAAGGTGGGCAAGCAATGTGAGAGGGAAGTAAGGAGGGCTGGGGGAATACTGGGATGCATATGCATCACCAGTAGAAAACAGGAAGTTGTTATCCCTCTGTACAGACAGCTGGTGAGACCCCATCTGGAGTACTTCATGAAGATCTGGAGACCCAATCTCTGCAAAGACATGCACAGGATGGAGGCAGTCCAGAGGAGGGCAAGTAAAATGGTGCAGGGTCTGCAGCAGAAGACATATGAAGAGAGACTTAAAGAGCTTAATATGTATAGCCTCGAGGAAAGGAGGGAGAGGGGGGACATGATAGAAACTTTCAAGTACCTCAAGGAATCAACAAAGTCCAAGAGGGTAGCATCTTTCAGAAAAAGAGGTGTGCAAGAACAAGGGGGCACAATCTGAAAATAGAGGGTGGACGGCTCAGAGGTAATGTGAGGAAATATTTTTTCATGGAGAGGGTTGTGGATGCATGGAACGGCCTTCCTGAGGAGGTTGTGGAGTCAAAAACACTTGGTCGAATTCAAGAATGCATAGGACAGTCATAAGGCAATTCTAGGTGGTGGGGGTAGGAGGAAGTAGGCTGTTAGCTAGCATCTGCAGCTTATCCATTAGGTAGGGATATGGGCAGACTGGGTAGGCCAAGCAGTCCTTATCTGCCATCAAATTCTATGTTTCTATGTATTCAGCAAATTTTTTCTATGTGGCTTGTATAATTAAAAGTAGGATACTAGGCCAGCCCGGTGGCGCTGAGGGTCGAGGCTCTGGACACCGCACCTCATGCCATGCTGGTGACCCGGGTTCGGACATGAGTCCGGGCTGCCAGGGGTTGGCAGGGGAGGGATAGGATTGAGTGTCTGAAGGACTGTTCTCCTATCCTGGGGAGGGATCCAGGGAGCCACTGCTCTGTAGTGGCCCCTGGTGATGACTGGGGGCACTACTAGAGTGGTGCACTCTGAGGGTGAAAAACCAGGAGGGTAAAACTAGGGTGGCGATCTCTGCAGCTGATGGCTGTACCCTGTGCCCCCAGAGAAAGGTACCTGACCAGGGTACAGCGCAATGTTGGCCCGGCCCTGTGTATGTGGGTTCATGTGGCCCGCATGCACGACTGGGTCCAGGGATGCAGGCGATGGCAGCAGGAGATCGTGGAGGTCTGTTTAGCCAAGGTGGAGAAACAGAAAGAATAAAAAAAAAAAGTCTGATACTGAGTAATTAGTGCATCACTGTGATGAACATTAATTATTCTCCATTCCACTGTACACAACGGTTGTGTGCCGTGGAGTGGATGGGATGGGAGAATAATAGTCAACTCATCACAGTGGTGCACTAATTACTCAGTATCAGACTTTTCATCATTTTTTAACAAACAACATTTCATGTATTGAATTTTGACTACCAGTACTGCAGCATCCACTTGCATTTGCATGATAAGAAATGCGCACAGTGGTGTGAGAGCGCATTGCCTTGCTGCTGCATGTCGCCAGTGAACCAAGTAGAAGACATTTAGAAGTGGCTGGAGCAGATAACCTGTGAATGGAGATGAGCGTGTGTTGGTCTGGCCTTGTGTGGTCTGATAATTATCTTTCCATGATGTTCTGGTGCTGTCTGACAATCATCATTCTATGATGTTCCAGCCACCCCTACCCTGTGTGATGGATCTGATCATGTGTGCCTAAGGGCAGCAGATCACACAGACGGGCAAGGTGCAGTTTCAAACATCACAGAATAAGGATGGTCAGACCACACCAGACCAGTACATGCTCACCTCTACTGGCAGAGTATGTGCTGTACTACTTCTAAATGTTTTGGCAGTTGACTGGAAGAGGGGGTTGAACACTCCTTCCTGTCCTACTATGTTTTGTGATGACATTGAAAGAAAAATTCACAGTACCCAACAATTAAAAGCAACAAAAGTGTACCTCACTAGGCCCTGTGACAGCTCCCTTCCTGACTGGACCAAATCACGGGACACTGAAGCTGTTGACGTTGTTCATATTCGGTTCACACAGTTGACCAATGTCCACAAGTGATCAACAAGGGCCCACGTTCAGACAAATTCTGTAATGGAAAAATGTTCTGTAATTAACTTGGCTCAAAAATGCACTGCTAGATTTGAGACAGTGCTTCACTCACTACCCCCCTCCCCTACCTGTGGCCCTGCCAAGACCCACCACCTGCACAGCAAACAAACCACATCAGCAAAAGGCCATTCTGGTCTATCTAGGCTACTTGAGATTGCAGCTAGCTCCCTATTCAGCAGCTGCCCCAGCCTCCACCTCCTCCCCTTACCTCCATTTACCCTCCCTTTTGCCCATCTCACCTCTTAAAGCATTCAACTGTGTTACAGGCCACCACCTAAGCTGGTAGTGCATTCCACTTTGCCACCACCATCTCCGTAAAGAAATGCCTACTCACCTCCCTCCTGAATCTAGCCCCCTCCAATCTCATGGCCCACAGTGTCTCTCCCCACAATGACTTGTTGTTAGCGGATCAGCAGTTGTCCGGCTGCATATACACACACAGCTCAGCTGACAGCTCAGATGGTGGGGGGGGGAATGCTGTGCCACTTGCTTGGTCCAACACAATATGAGGATGTATATAGGACTGGTGGACATGGGGGGGCCACAGCACACCACACATTCCACTGCATTCCATACAGACTGTGAGTCTGGAAGGGGGAGTGATACTGACCTTGGCCTGATTGACTGGCAATAGAATATATATCATAGGCAGCACTGTGGTATGATTTAAGATTAGGAATAGAATCAGGAATTTTGGACTGTATCTCTGAAAAACACAACTCTGCTAATTGGATCAGATTCTCATGCAATGCATTTATCTCTAAGTTGCATTCACCACCCGAGCATCCCTAAAGGTAACATAATAAGGCAGTCACACAGTGCACAACTCCACCTTCAGCTCAAGAGTGAAGATCAGTGGTGGTGGTTATATGACTTACTTACCTTATATGTCTTCTTCTCCCAATAACTTCACTCTGAACACTCATGGGGCATGCCTCAGACAGCTAGTACTGGAACCCACTCGGGAAGGAGCAATCTTAGACCTGGTGCTCTCAAATGGGGACGGAGAAAGAATCTCAGATTTAGAAGTGGGTAGCCATCTGGGAACAAGCGACCCCCCAAACAGCGTGGTTCATGATAAACACAGCCATACAATCAAGCCATACAAAAGCAAGAGTATTGGACTTTAGAAGGGCTGACTTTGGGAAATGAGAGAGTGCCTCAGAAAAGCACTAGCAAACAGGCAAGAAGGAGGGGTGGAGGAACAATGGAGAGTAATCAAACAGCAATCACAGAGGCAACAAGCCTTGTGTAAAGCAAATCAACAAAACACAAGAAGGAAAAAACGCTATGGTTCTCAAAAGAGGTGGCAGGGAAGGTTAAGGAGAAAAGGATAGCATTCAGGAAATATAAGGAAACACAGAAGGAGAAGGACAGAGAACTTTATCAGTTAAAGCAGAAAGAGGCTGGGAAGGCAGTCAGAATAGCAAAGGCCCAAACCGAGGAAAGGATAGTCAGCTCTGTTAAGAAGGGGGATAAGACCTTTTATAGGTACATTAGGGAGTGAAGAAAGACCAAAGGAGGGATACTGAGTCTTAATAAAGAGGAGGGAATGTGGGTAGAGGGTGACAATGAAAAAGCAGGGATACTGAATGAATATTTCTGCTCAGTATTCACAAAGGAAGAGGAGGGGGAGGTACCTAAACTAAACAAGAGAAACACTCTGAAGATGAGGGTCGATACCAGTCCATTTACAGAAGAAAGGGTTCTGAAAGAACTAATAAAATTAAAGGTGGACAAAGCAATGGGGCCTGATGGGATTCACCCAAGAATTCTAAAAGAACTAAGGGTAGAACTAATGACACCGCTGACTACTCTCTTTAACAAATCATGGGAGGATGGGGTGGTACCTGAGGACTGGAGGAGGCAGATGTGATTCCTCTTCACAAATGTGGGAGCAGGACAGAGGCAGGAAACTACAGGCCAGTTAGTTTGACCTCAGTGGTAGGTAAAATGATGGAATCACTTCTGAAGGAAAGAATTGTTGAGTACCTAGAGGCCAGTGGGGCACAGGACCCAAGGCAGCATGGATTCATGATGGGAAGGTCGTGTCAGACAAATCTAATAGATTTCTTTGACTGGGCGACCAAAGTAGTAGACCAGGGAGGGGCTGTGGACATGGCTTACCTAGATTTTAGCAAGGCATTTGATACAGTCCCACACAAAAGATTAATACACAAGTTAGCCAGCCTTGGAGTGGGTCCCAAGGTGGTTGCCTGGATAAAAAATTGGCTAGACAACAGGACGCAAAGGGTAGTAGTAAATGGAGTCCACAGTGAAGAAAGGAGGGTTACTAGAGGGGTACCGCAGGGTTCAGTACTGGGACCGGTCCTTTTTAATGTCTTTATAAGTGATATTGCAGAGGAACTGGAAGGAAAAGTATGTCTCTTTGCAGATGACACAAAGATCTGCAACATGGTTGATACACAAGATGGAGTGGAAAGGATGAGAAGGGACTTGGCAAGGTTGGAGGAATGGTCAAATGTATGGCAGCTCAGATTCAATGCAAAGAAGTGCAAGGTAATGTACCTTGGAAACAAAAACCCAGGGCAAAAGTACACAGTGGGGGGTGAGATACTGACAACAGTAAAAATGGAAAGGGATCTGGGGGTAATTATATCAGATGACCTAAAGGTGGGCAAGCAATGTGAGAAGGCAGTAAGGAAGGCTGGGGGGATGTTGGGATGCATAGGGAGAGGCATCAATAGTAGAAAACAGGAAGTTGTTATCCCTCTGTACAGACAGTTGGTGAGACCCCATCTGGAGTACTGTGTGCAGTTCTGGAGACCCCATCTCCACAAAGACATAGAGTGGAGGCTGTCCAGAGGAGGGCAACCAAAATGGTGCAGGGTCTGCACCAGAAGACATATGAAGAAAGACTAAAGGAGCTTAATATATATATACCCTTGAGGAAAGGAGGGAGAGAGGGGACATGATAGAAACTTTCAAGTACCTGAAGGGAATCAACAAAGTCCAAGAGGGTGGCATCTTTCAGAAAAAGAGATGTGCAAGAACAAGGGGGCACAATTTGAAGATAGAAGGGGACGGCTCAGAGGTAATTTGAGGAAGTATTTTTCACAGAGAGGGTTGTGGATGCATGGAACAACCTCCTGAGGAAGTCGTGGAGTCAAGAACAGTGGAGGAATTCAAGAATGCATGGGACAGACATAAGGCAGTCCTAGTGGGGGGTAGGAGGAAGTAAGCTGTTGGTTAATTAGGATCTGCAGCTTATCTGTTAGGTAGGAAAACAGGCAGACTAGGTGGGCCAAGCGGTCCTTATCTGCCGTCAAATTCTATGTTTCAATCCACCTAAGAATAAATTAATAGTAAAGAAGCATTAAAGTACTGGAAAGTAAAGGTAAAACAGATAAAACAAAACCATATCAACTTCCACATCTCCAAACGTTACACCATTTTAGTTGCCCTCATCTAGACTGTCTCCACCCTGTCTATGTCCTACTCTGTCCTTTTTTTGATACACAGTGCAGCATCCCTTCCTGTGTCACCATTCCCAAGTGCTCTTCCAGCCGTATGTGTACAGGTGGCAGTAGTTCTGTGGGTGGTTCTCTCGGCTCTCCATCCCATAAGGAGCCCTAGGCATCCGTCCATTGACATAATGCTCCCCAACTGTCCTGCCGTAGAAGAACTGAGCTCATTCTCAAACCCAGATCACCGGTGTAGTGACAAGTACCCCTGCTGAAGCTTGCCAAGTTAAAAAAATATATCTGTTTATTTCTTGGTACCCTGTGGCACCACCACCACCTATCCCTTGAACAATACTAAAAGAAAGAGAATACTGTGGCCCAGATATTCAAAACAGTTGAGCCATGCGCAACAGGGTTACGCCTGCGCAAGTCTGAAATTGCGCCATTCTGCGATATTCAGCAGGAGGCAGTTGAGCCCCCGAAATCATGCTGAGCAACAGCGCAATGATAATGAAGGCATGAGCAACCAAAGGGGGAGAAACCATGCATAAATGGTGCAGTGCGATATTCAACGACTTGACGCCATGTGCAATAGGGGAGCAAGCGGAAGTTGCACCATAGCAGAAATGAGCCAAAATAAAGAGGAGCAAGAACGCTACAGGGAAGCCACATGAGTCAGAACCATAGGCAGACAGACGGGGCAGGAGGCACAAACAGGGCAGGCCAGGGAAAGAGCCCTCTGAACAGCCAGGCACAGGGAAGGTGTGGGGAGCCACACAGCACAGAGGCCAGCACAGGCAGGTGTTCCTGGTGCAGGGGAAGTAGCAGCCAGGACAGCGGGGGGAATACAGCAACAGCTGCCGGGGTGAACACAAGCCAGGGACATGGCCAGTGCCACTTCCAGATGGAGGCCATTATGAGGGGGGTGAGAAGGCGGGTGGGCAGGGGGGCGCGGCCGTGGAAGGGCCCATCGGCGGTATGCCCCAACAGGCAGTACCGAGCCCGCAGCAGCTTTGAGCTGTACACTGATACTGAGATTGTGGGCTGGTACCGCCTGAATAGGGCAATTCTGAGGTGGCTCTGTGAGCTGTGCAGTGATGTGATGCAGGCACCCACACGACGGAGCCATGCCCTGTCAGTGGAGACTAAGGTAATAGCCTGCATGTGCTTGCTCGCCACGGGTACCTTCCAGAGACCAACTGGAGACACCACAGGCATAACCCTGTCGGCCACGTCACGCCACCTCACCCAATTCCTCAGCGCACTGCTGCCACATGCTGCGGAGTACATCCATTTCCCCAGCACAGTGGCGGAGCACACAGCAAACATGCAGGAGTTCCACAGGGTAGCATGTATGCCTGGCATGCTAGGGGCAATAGACTGCACCCATGTGGCCATATGCACACCACCTGGCCCTGAGGGGGCCGCATACATAAATCACAAGGGCTACGCCTGCATCAACTGCCAGGTGGTGTGCGATGCCAGGGGATGCATAATCAATGTCTGTGCCACACACCCTGGGGGAGCACACGATTTATTCGTCTAGCACCAGTTGGCACTGTGCCACAGATTTGAGAGTGGGGACATCCCCCACTGGACACCTAGTGGGTGAGTATGCAAACCACATGGACAATCATAGGGCTGGGAGGGGCATGGCCAGAGGTGACATGGGTAGTGGCCTACATGGCCTGGGGCAGGGCGATGCTGATCACCAAACTAACCTCTGCCATCTACACACAGGTGACAGTGGATACCCACTCTGTCCCTGGCTGCTCACACCCTACCGGCGGCCTGCAACCCCATCGCAGCAACGCTACAATGACGCGCACGCCACCACAAATAATGTCATCGAGCGGGTGTTCAGGATGCTGAAGGCACGTTTCCGTTGCCTGGACACCTCTGGCGGTGCCCTACAGTACAGCCCCTCAAAGGCCTGTGGGCTATTCCTGGCCTGTTGCATCCTGCACAACATGACCAACGAATGTGGGATAGCCGCACAGGTCGAAGAGGGGGGACAGCGATGGGGACGCCGGTGATGATGGTGATGGGCAGCCCCCCGTGGCTGACGGGACCCCCAACTGATCCGGCTGGCACAGCTACACCGGGACACCATCACGAGAGAGCACTTCAGCCCACCCAGGTAAGTCATGGGGCCATGTGCAACCACCAGTGGCTAAGGCACAACCCACAAACACGCATGGACACACACCAGGGATGCATACCATCAAGGGAAGTGGCAGGGCACAGAAGCACACACACAACCAGGGATGGGTGAGGATTAACATGCCACGCGGACGGGGACACACACATGCACACACACAATGCACCAAATGTGCACAGAGGGCAGGAGGCACACCGACCCAGAATGCCAACCCTAGCAACACACATGTCCACAGGCCACCACACCCACTGCCTGTCCTTGTGCATGTGTCAGATGCTGAGCACCACTGCACATTGGTGTACAGCACAATGCAGGCATCATCATGCACACGCAACTGCGGACAGCAGCTGGAAGGGTGTGCAAGTGGACTGTGTGTCTGCGTGCAGGGCCGGGTACCCACCCGTGCACTGCCCACTGAAACACACAATGCACACAGGGCAGCACCAGACAGTAGCCGCACTGGGAGACAGGTTAGTCATGTGACACAGTGCCCCGGCCACCACGGATGCATGGGCGGCCCCGCTGAGACCCACCAGCACTGACAGGCTGATCACTGGCCTCATGGGGTGGCACCGATGGTCCCCCAAGGGTTCCACTGCATGAACGTGACCATGCTTGTGCAGGGTTCTGCAGCACACCATACATGCCTGCCCCAGGAGTGCTCGGGATGCCCACAGCTGAACCTGGTGTCGACAGGGTGGGAGTCGCATGACACTGGGAATGGGGGGTGGATAGTGCACTGCGTGGTGTCCACGATGCATGGCCACCTGACTGTGTGCCCATTGTGGCCATGACAGCGGTGAATGCCTGTGCATGCCTGTCAATGGCAGTGGTCACATCCTCCCACAAATGGTCCATCCCTGCCAGGATCAGTGTGGTGTCCCTGCTGCGACGCTCCTCTGCCTGCTCCAAAGCCACACGCAGTGCATCCACGGACGTCGCAAGCTGCATCTGCTGCTGGACCAATGCTTGCAGTAGGCGGGTGTGCTCATCCAAGAGGTCATCAGCCTCCTCGGCATCCTGTCCCTCAGGGTGTGCACAGCCCCGATGATCAGCACCCCTTGAGATTGGGTGCTGCGCACCAGGACCAGGTCTGGGCATGTCCACAGGCGGTGCACAGACGCCGCCGCTGAACCCTTTATCCCCAAGCCCATTGGGCGACTGTGATGCTGCCCCTCCGGCTGCTGCTCCCCAGAGCTCAGTGGTGCTGCCGAAGTGGCCACAACAGTCCCACTGTCCTGAACAGACACCAGTGCTGCCCTACTACTGCTGACACACAGGCCTCCATGGCAGCACCACCCACAGCCATGGGCACGAGTTGCCCTGCTGTGTGGCCATCCTATGGCACACACGTGTCACTGCCCATGACGGTAGTGTCATCATCACCGGTGACGGACTCTGCACCGGCCACAGTCACAGCATGCTGGCATCCGTGGACGCCAGCACACTAGGACACAGGCAGGGCTTCCTCCACACCTGTTACAATGACATCAGTGTGGACAGCCAGGCGGCCCCACTGTTGCAATGCTCCACGTATACCTGTGGAGGTGGATGGACCCTCCTCCAACTCCAGCTGACTGTCCTCAGTGGACAGGCCCACCACCGCTGACCCATGCAGACGCTCAGGATCTGTAAGAGAAAGCAAAGTTGCATTACTGCGTGTGACCTACCCTGCCCCCCCATAGACAGACCATGACTTACCATGCAGTGATGGGCCACCACCCATCTGGAAGCCACCACCCAGAACACCCTCAATGGCACTGTGCTGCATGCTTCCAGCAAGCCTCTCCTCCTGTGGGGTCAGGTGTACCACCTCCGGCTGTCCCTCACCTGTCGCAGCTCATGCTGCCCTGATGGCAGCCACCTTCTCCTTTATCTTCCTCCTGTCTGTGCCCATCTTTTTCTTACACTCCTGCACGGCGCGCTGGTGGCTGCCATGCAGGTTCACAGCACGTGTCACCTCCTCCCATGCAGCAGCACAGGCTTGAGGTGTTCCCCGCCATCCACTGAGAAGTGGCTCCTGATCCAGGTAAGCCTGAACAGGGCCTCGGTTTCTGCCTTTGTAAAGTTAGGCCTCCTCCTCCCACCACTGTGTTCCTCCTCTCCAACAACCTGCTCGGTCATTATGTAGCCTGTAAGAGTGGCAGTTGTTACCTGTGACTGTGCAGTCCCATGCATGTCCCTAAATCCACAGTCCACACTCCCAAACAGCATGCAACTCACCAATAGACTGCAGTAACTGACTATGGCCACTGCAGCACAATGTCGCACTTTTATAACGCAACCCATGCAAATGAGGCAAGGAGCAACTTTAAGTGGATGCAAATTGCAGTGCTGCACCATTGAATGGCTGATTAGATGATTTGCTTATGACGGCTGAATATCGCACTGTTGCGCTTTGCGCAATTGTGTCGCACATGCTGAGCCAATGGCGCAGTTCTGTGACATGCATAGTACACACCTCTCTGCGCATGCCCGGGTTGCTGACGCAGGCGTCTGCCATGCTGATGACGTGCTGTGTGCAGTAGGCAATGCAGGGCACGGCCACCATTGTGCCAGTGGCGCTATAGTGATGGTCACTACATGGTGCTGTGGCACTGGGCCATCATAGGCGCAATGGGCCAACTGAGCGGTAGGCCGCTATGGCGCTGGCACACAGGCAGCCAATCGCGCTACATGCATTGTGTTCCAATGGTGCTGTGTGTGTCCATGCGCCAGAGACCTTTGACCCTGTGCCCGACCTTTGCCCCTAGGCACCATGTGTCAGGCATGGGTGCACCTCTATCGCGCTGTTCGGTAACAGCGCAATAGGGAATGGCAGCGCTGTACTGCGCAGCATCTGCACATGGGGAGCCATGCTGCAGAGTGCCATATTGCCAACTAGAAGAGAGAGAGTGGCACGCAGAAGGGCGGCCCAGTGGTCTGCAATTGAATTAGCGAATCTAGTGGCCATTGTGGAGCCACACCATGGGCCTCTCTTCGGGGAGGCGCCCCTGGACAGGGCCAGGACCCAGGTGTGGCAGGAGGTGGCCACTGCCCTGGAGGAGGCCACTGGATGGGGGAGGAGTGCGGAGCAGTGCAGGCACCAATACGGGGACCTGTGGAGGAGGGAGCTGGAGCTACTGGCATGCCTGCAGGCACGTGCCAGGAGGGGCATGGTGCCACGGCCAGGTAGGGGTTCCATCAACACACTTTTATCGTCCATATGGGTAACAGTTTTGTATGTATCCAGCACATAGGGGAGGGACCGTCTGAGGTTGGCAGTGGTGGGTGTTCACAGGGTGTGGGGTGGGTGGGTCTGGCTGGGTGGGAGGACACAAACCTGGAGGGCAGGGGGACTTTGCTTCGGGATTGTACTGATGTTCCTCTCTCTCCTTGTTTGCCCCACAGGCCCGGAGGAACGCCGCCATGCGAGGGAAGAGCGGCAGCAGGAGGAAGATGGTGCAGCCAGGCGGGGCGAGGGCCATCACCACCCACCTGACTGGCCCAATGAGGGTGAGTGCCATACATCCATGATTACTATTGCATGCTGTGTGACAGGGTGGGCAGCAGGGCATGGCCACCATGCATCGACACCACTGCCATGCACGCAACTTGTTACAGTCAACACTGTCCAGTGTCAATGCATGTCTGGGAGTGCATCAATGGTGGTCCATGTGTGCACCAGGTACATGGCTGTACCACTGCCTTTGCACCACATAGCCATGTCACTAAACGGCTACAGTGGTGCTGTGCATGACTTGGCCGGTGGGTGTGTGGAGCATTCTGCATGGCTGTATGTGCCTGGGTGGGCAGGTCCTGTGGATGTGATCACTGCAGGTGGTCACACACCATCACAGTAGTATGTCCCACAGCCGTATGCCATGCAGAGTGGGTGGGCTGTATGGGGTTGTGCATTCACACCTATTGACTGTGCTCCCTTGTCCTAGGTACCCGCCATCTTCGTGAGATCCGGGAGGCACTGCGATAGATTTGGTGGTGGCATGGGCGTCACTGGACATCCTGCGATGCTTAGATGAGACCGGGGTACTGAGGCGGCACGGGGCCCAGAGGAGCCAGAGCATGGAGAGGCACTCCCGCTAGGGATGGATTGCTCCCAGTATTCCCCTACCCCTCTGGACCCACCCTCACACCCCTCCTTCCCCGTCCCATTTGTCCACCCTTGCCCTCTACCCACCCCCACCTTGTTTGTGGCCCCTCAACCTTGTATATAGTTCCTATGTTATATTGTATATAGTTCTTGTATTATTGTATATAGTTGGTTGTTATATATTTTTTCAATACATTTAATTTTGATATGAATACTGTTGTGGTCTCTGATTTGCAGCGGGCTATAGGTGCTCAGCTGCAGTGGTGTGCATGGCGTCAGGGGTGGTGCAGTCATGGGTGTGTGTGTGTCCATGTGGAGGTGACTATAGTGTGGGGTAGCTATCAGTCAGTGTCTGTGGTGTGTGTTGTTCCCTGTGCACTGGATGACTGTGTGCAGTGGTCTGTGGTGCGTGCTCTGTGTCCATGGCGCACCCATTGGCCCGTCCATGGCCTGAGCAGCTGACACGCATGCATGTCTGTGACCTGCACGGTCCACTGGCATGTCAGTGGTGGCAGTCCCTGCAGGGCAGCCACTGTACCTGTCACTTTTATGGGTTGCCTCCTGTCACTGGTGTGGTACATGCCTGGCTCGGGTGGCACTGTGGGCACCACAGTTGTTGTCCCACCTCCATGCTGTGCCTTGTGTGTGTTGCAGGGGATGTGCCCCACTGTCTGTGACTTGTGCTGCGGGCGACTGATGGTGGTGTATGGGTCCACAGTGACTGCGCAGGGTGGCTGGCACTCCAGTGCCATGGAGGATTGCGGGTTGAGTGTACACAGTTTACATGGGCCCACAATGGGGGCTTGGTTGCCCCAGCACTGCATCCCTGTGTTGTTGTGCCCTTGGGTATGGGTGGGTGTCTTTCCATACACTGTGTGGCATCCGGTGTGGTGCAGGCTTCCACGCACCACTGTGGATGGTTGTGCTGGCTGTTGTGGCCAGTGGTGGGTCGGGGTGTGTCACTGGACTACTGTGCAGGGTGCTATACCACTGGTGGTGGTGTCAAGGGCATGCCCTGTCCCATGTGGGTTACCTCATGTGCCGACGCATGGTTGGTCTTTCAGCAGTACCTCGGGGGGGACTGTGCATGGTGGCACTGTGTCTGCCGTTGTTGCATTGCTGTGTGCTGCCACCCTCTGATAGGTGCTCGTGGTGGGGCTGGCTTGCATGGTTCTGTGGTGCACAGGGTTGCAGTGTAACAGTGGGTGTGGTGGCATGCATGGGGTTTCCTGCAGTGGTGGTCACTGCTCATGGGGGTGTGTGTGGGGGTCACGGTGCAGGGTGTGCTCTGCATTGGGGGATGGTGTGGCATGGGGTGTTCAGCCCTCCTTGTGTGCCAGTCACAGCTTGCCGGTAGGTGTGATGGGGCACCGTGGCCTGGCTGTGGGTTGTTTGCTTGTCTCCATGGGCCAGTGGTTATTCCAGCCCTCCACCAGTTGTGCAGTGCATGGCGTGTAGGGGGACAATTTCTGTTCTGCTGTGTGTTCCTGTGCCCATCTGTGGCATGGGTGGTGGGCCCCTACCTCCCTGGTTGTGCAGTTACATTGCTCTGCTGCTGGGGGGTGTCCCTGGTTGCACTATGATGCCTCTGGACTGCTCAGCTGAACATCCCTTGTTGCGCTATGGTGCATCAGATCTGCTCAGCTTCCTCTCCCTAGTTGCGCTATTGTGCAGGTGGTGCGATATTCAGTCATCAGCTGTAGGCACAGTTTGGCCTGCTCCGTTTTTAAATATCACATCTCTTGCGCATGGACGCAATAGACTTACACTTGCTCCTGCTATTGCGCACTTTCTGGGCGCAGTTTGAATATCTGGGCCTGTGTGTCTTGAGTCCCTTGTATTATTTAGTAAAAGTACGCAACACTCCTCCCCCTCCATTATCCCTGACAAGCCTACATGCAGGTATGAAACACCAATAATGCACACCCTCCAGTCATTCTCCACCACGGTGGCCAGCACAGGGCAATGAGGCAAGGCAGTTAGTGTTAATTGTTACATCAGTGAATAAATGAGCCGAGCAGCACAAATGATTATACTGTTTGCAATACACTGATACGACTAGCCAAGGATGGAGGATAACTGGGGGGCTGTGCTGCCATCAAGATGGGGACGAGACAGGACAGGGTGTGCACTAAAGGTATTTGGATGCATGGGAGCTTACCAGGGATAAGAGAGTTGAAGGGGTGCCACTCAACTTCAGGGAGCCAAGACACACATGATTCTTCATGCTCATTTAGTACTGTTCAAGGAGACAAGTGAGGGTAAGAGCACAGGAGGGAGGGATGCTGTACTGCTCAATAAATACCCATGCTCACATTAGGGTCCTCCGCCCAAATTGCTGGCACACCATGGGGTTAGGGGCACAGCAAAAGAGACAGTGCCTGGAAAACTAATGACGGTGAAATCCCCCCTCCACCCTCAGTTCCTTGAAAGCTGCTATATCCAGGTCGAAGGCAGTACATGGCAGTGAGCACTGTAGTGAAGATGTTGCAGAAACAATTAAGCAACAGGAAGAATCCATGTGCCATGGTGATCAGGCTGTACAACACAGTGTAACTGGAGTGGAGCTGAACTGACTGGACATCCATATATCACTTTGCACTCACAACAGGCATTTATTTCAGACATATCGTATTTTGGGGCACAGCACGGTGATTCATCAGGGGCAGCAGGCAGGGGAACACAGCCTAAGGTACACACAAACTGTAAGTTACAATTTTACAGAAATAAAAAAACAACAAAAGATGCCCTAACCTGTTGTGAACTTGTGGGAACATACTGGCACTGGTGAACATGCGGCACTGACTTGCAAGCATCACCCCATCCATCCCCTCCTCCAACTGCAAAGGCACTGAACCAACCCACTACACAGCAGAGCACTCAGCAAGTGTGGAGTCCTGACTCTGCTGCTCACTGCTCTTCAGAACACAAAACTCACACTGGATACTGGAAGAACTAAAACTGGAGCTGAACTGACTGCGCATGGTGGACAGCTGGACATGGACACACACATATTCAAGTAATATGCAGTGGAGGCAGTATAGCACAGTGGTCTAAGGCTCTGAGCTGCAAATCTGGTGACATCCAGTAAACCAGACCTGGGTTTGAATCCCACAGCTTCCACTTGCATACTTTTTGACCCTGAGCAAGTCACTTAACCTCCTTGTGCTCCCAGGTCGCTCCTGTAAAAAAGCTTTCAGCTTAGTGTGCTATACCTGGTTAAACAACTAAATAAAAAAAAAATAAAATAATATGCCTGAGGCTGGCACAGCTGCCAACCTGCCTCTGCCATCATTACCCAATGATCATCACAACATGCCACAGTCTGAGACTGCTCTCTACCGGCCACTCCAGCAGCATCGCTGTGTAGTCCAACAATCGAAAAGAAAGAAATACAAGTGACAACACTGGTCCACAGCCTACCACTACCCAGGCTGATAAATGCATATGCATCATCTCCTAAAGATCATTTACTCTACTACTCTAGTCTGGTCCACATTCTTTAGTACAAAAAGGACCAAAAGTGGAGCGAGCATTTTTGTAACAAAGAGAAGTTTGTCAATAAATCTCCACAGGAATTAAATGTAGTCTGGGTTGCCTCAACCTCAGCAGTCAGCAGCCAGTACCAGCAGTCAAGGTATGAGGAGGGGAGCTAAAATTCTTAAAAGCCCAATACTTAAAAAAATATATTCTCTGTTTTTTGCATTGGCTAAACTGTCACTCACTGGTGGTGGTCAGAAACCAGAAACAGATGGCTCTTGTCTCAGAAAATTGCTCTAGTCTGCATTACATAAAAAAACATTGAACCATCCAGAGTCTTCTGACCATTTCTGACTGACCACCACATCACTTGTCCTACTGCATTAAAAAGTAGGCCTCCAAAAAAAAAAGAATACTTTTATTAAATATTGTGGTTTTAAGCATCTTAGCTGGATTCTTTAAACATGCTTTCCACACTTGGTACAAGACTCTCCACCAGGTTTATATGATTCATCACATCAATAATGTTAGACTGTTAGTGTACCATTTTTTAAATAAATACCTCACCTGCTAGGCTGTTATTGTGATGATGTGTCCTCTTGTCGTTGTCTACTCTGTGTCCTTCCTGCCTGGGCCTGGTGGTGACCCATCTCAGGTCCTCTCCTCTCTCTCCCCCCAGTCACAGAAGTCAGGCCCACCCTGCCGATTGTTGCCAGAGACTGTCTGTTGCCTTGCCGTTGGGACTATTTGACTGCCCGCCGTGTACGCAGAGACAGAGCTGGGCTTCTCTCCCCAGCAGTTGCTTGAGCCTCAAGCTGAGGGTGTGATATTCTTTTTTAATTTGTATGCCCGCCCCGTAGTTGTGGACCCGCTGGACTCCACTATACAGCCTACTGGCTAGGAGGACCAGCACCGAACCAGCGCAAGCTGAAGCTCTGCTCCCACTGTGTCCCACTTTCTCTCTCACTCTGCTTCCTTCCTCTCAGTCTCAGGCTCCGACCTCGTCTCGCTCACAAAATGGCGAATGGCGCCAATATGGCTCACGTGGAAGACTGCAGTCTGACTCGCTCGCTGCACCTCTTCACTGTGGCAACAGACTGACATCAATGCTCACCCAATCACTGGCTGAGTCTGAGAATCACCCCCAGCTTTGTAGCCATACCCACCTACCTACCAGCAGCAGTCCATATAGCAGCACAACACACAAGGAAGTCAGTTTAAAAAACATTTTTTTTTTTTTAAACTGGATCACTTTTTTTAGGTTCTTGGAGCACAGGAAAGGGAAGAATGAAAGTAATAAATAATAATATATTACAGTAACGAGCTACTTATACGAAAAAGTAATTAGTAACTTGGTAGAATTACTGTTTCGTATAAGTAATCTGTAACTAGGACACATTACTAGTGCATGTAGTGTAATTAACGCGTTACTACCCAACACTGTCCATAATTGTTGACATGGCAAAAGTCCAACAACTTTAAAATCATTTTTCTTGCCTTGGGAACAAAATAAAGCAAAAAGAAAATCAGATATATTGATGCTTTGGTTTGACCAAACTCCCCACCAAATTATTTAAATTATTGTTAACTAATACTACTGCTTTAATACCTTTTATTAGATCAACAAATACATTTCAATACACAAGTTACAAAACACCCTGGCTGATGGGCATAGTGAAGGCCATCACAGACTGAGGGCCTTACAGCCCCTGCAAGGATGGTTATTTCAGGTTATAAAATGGATAGGGCGGGACAGTTCTGAATCCTGATTAGCTAAGAGACACCATTCTAGCCATGATTTTTTTTGTAAACCACACACACACACACACACACACACACACACACACACACACAAAGGCCCAGTACAGTGGCCTGTTTACCAAATAGAATCCAAGAGCCACTTATCCAACTTGAAAATTGTGATCTGGCAGTCACTTTTTTTTTCAGAGCGAGTGGCCCCAACTTTTTTTCTCCATTGCGTTTTTTGAAAATAAAAAGCTCCTGTAAGCCCCCTCCCAAGTCAGGAGCTTACCTGGGGGCCCCAAGTGGTGCTGTCTCCTAGACTTTGCGACCAGCGAGCCACTCACTCCTTCACTTTCCTGGCCCTTTCCTGGACTGCTGCCAGGGAGCAGATTAACAGTTGCAGAGGCTTTGAGTGCTTAATTCGAGCAGCCGGGGAGCGCTCCAAGACTGTTTCAGTGCCAAGTGCGCCCGATGTGGATGTGGCCGGCGAGCCACACACATGTTGTGCTTTCCCGCCCCATCAGACAGCTGCATAGTGGGGCAGGGAGCGAGGAGAGAAGGCCACAAATGTTCTTTGCACCTCAGTGCTCCTGACAAAGCCACAGCACAAGCACCATTTTCAAATTTACCACCCCCAGCCCCAATCGGACACAGCAGGGAGCTGGGAGGACTTAAATAAAACAAAATAAATAATGTTTAGAGGCTCCTCGACCTGATCCAGGCCTCCAGTGGGTCGGGGAGTACTGGGGACAGTAAGGCACCCAGGGGACTACAAGTCCCATGATGCTCAGTGGCCAAGATGCCATTTTTCCAATTTAGCTCCTGCAGGGGAACTCACAAAACAGAGTTCCCAATGGGGCTCTTGTCCCCCCAATGTACTCCATGGCCCTAGTGACCACCAGATGGGAACAGGGGGGTCCACTCCATGCAGCCAGATGTTGCCAACACTTTCTTCTTTTTATTATATTGGACTGAGATGAACAGTACTGTATGGGGGCAGCTATATTGGATGTGGTCTGCCTGAAGACAGCGCGGAACCCTATTGGTAGCTGCAGTAGTCCAACTGGGGGTGGACCTCAAGACTCCTTTTAGCCAGTGAGATGTCATATATTCAAAACTAACATTCTAAGGTTGACAGTTTAACCCTGGGTCTGTCGTTGTGAGCTTCTGAAGAGACAATAACTGATTTTGACTGTTTCTTGTGCTGTCACAGTCTAAAACCAGTTAGTTTGTGCCAAAACAAACTGAGAACTTCTGAATTTGTTGCCAACTGCCTGGTAAATCCCCAAACAAGGGGATTTACCTCAGCCTGACTGAACTGCTGTGATTTGGCAACCGAGAAGGCAGATACTGCAGAAAGAAGTATTTGCTTTTTGTTCAGTGAGGTGACAATTTCACTGCCTCTCTGATCCTGACACAAGAGACTTTGATTTCTGCCAGGGGACCAGAGCTCTGAGATCCTGCCTGCCATCCTAACTGCTGGCCTACTTTCTGAGGTGGGTAAAGAGAAGTCCCTCTGGGGGCGAAGACAACTGCCGGCCTACCTTCTGAGGTGAGTGAAGACAGATCCCTTTGTGGGATGATGACAACTGCTGGCCTACCTTCTGAGGTGGGTGAAGACAAGTCCCTCTCTGGGGTGAAGAGGATCATCATCAGCATCCACACCAGCCAAATTGTTCTATCCAGTTGCCAGTAAGGGGAGACGTCCCCCAACGCCTGCACCATCTGTTCATCTAAAGGTCATGAATAATGAGTTTTACCCAACAACTGCTTTCCTAACTGTCCAGATAGTTCACTAGTTAGTTTACCATCTTGGCTTCCTGTGCTGCCTTAGCTAAGCCCACAGCAACAGTTACAGCCTGAATAAACGGTATATCTACATCCCCTGGTGTAGTTTGTAATTTGCAACTGCAGTATCCACCCACTGCAATGGTGCTGCACCCAGTGTCTACTCGTCACAGGCCTGTGACTCCTCGTTGTGTGCACACAAGGTATTTGGGAGCTCCCACAGGGACTGTGGGGTTAGCCAGTGTACTAGTGGGGGGAGAAGGGCTGGGACAGGGAAATACTGGATTGTAATGTGTTACTGTGATATTTCCATCAGAGTGATTACAGTGTTTATTCTAAGCTGATTTTTGAATGTTTTGCTCCCTACCTTATTTTTCAGACCCCAAAATAAGCCCCTTTGTTTATTTACCTGAAATTTCTGAAGTATTTGCATTATTGTGTGGTGTACTGTTTGTGTGCTTAGAGGGATAAGTTGGGAGGGGATTGTGTTACTGTTCTACCTGTTACCGAAGGAGGGGGCTGTATTTAATTTCCTGTGGGGAAGCACCCTGGCAGTACGCTGCTATAAGGATCTCCATAGGAGGAAGCACCATGCCGTTTGCCAAGCCAGTTGTAACCACGAACCCAAGCACCAACCTATATCCCTTAGGCAGACCCACTTGCGAGTGGTTGTGCAGACTGAAGGATAGGCGTGGGTGGTTACACTCCTTTCACACAAAATGCTTATTTTATGTTCAAGAACCCATATCGCTCTTCCTTCCAACTTTCATATCTTGCAAACTTTTCTGTGAGCTGCCTGTGTTCTCTCACTGTTTGGCCTGAACCACAGAGAGTCAGACCACCAGAACTTTTCTAAAATGCACTACCACACATAGTAGCATGCCACCGGTATGACCACAAGAAAATCTCGGTCTTGCTGGTGGCCTTGCAAGCTGCCACAGTCATGCTTAAAGAGCTCACTTTGGCTTGCTGTCCTTTCATCAATGTAAAACTGTCTCTTGTCAGCTCATTTTGTGTTATTAATGTATATATAGATATAAAATTATACAGCAAGAATTACCAAACCTATGTATGAAATTATTACAGCTCTAGTATATTTTTGACAACATTAAAGAGGAAGGACTATTTTGTGCTCAAAAGTGAAAATGTTTTAATATTTTTTAATTTTTTAAAAACAGTTACCATATTTCTCAACATATGTCCATTTTATAAACATAGTAACACACTCTGGAGTGTGGGGTATGCTCTGATAAATGCACTTTTAGGAGCAGTACCCTAGGTGTGTTTTTATTAGAGCATAACTCACACTCCCTTTTGTGTTATTGCTCACATAAAGCCCACCACAAAGTGTCTTATTGCTCTTATAAAATATGTAATTTATTCTTTTTTGGGGAGGAGGGTTGTTTTTGTTTTTTTTTAGAAAAAAATTTAACAAGTAACACTTGGAAAAATAAAATAAAATGAAATACGAGTTACCACTAGGGGGAGCAGGGAGATTGCATTATATTTTTCCTTTGGCAAGGTTTGTATTCTTGTTTTTCCCTTTGTGTATTTTAACTTTATTTTTTATTTTAGATAGTTTATCCCTCATTGCATCTTCTAGCTGTTTTGTCTTGGTGTTTTCTAGGTCCCATTTCCTGCTCTGAGGCGCGAATAATTATAGACTTTGCCTATTTTTTTTTTATTATTATTATTATTTATTGTTGTTGTTTTACACACTTTGTCCAGTGGTTCTCAGGCATTTTCTCTTGGTGTTTTCTGGTCATTGCTGCCTCTGAAGACTAGGACTAACTGAGTGTTAGAACTGCTTCAGAGAGTGGCAACTTGTTTGATGGCCACTGTCAGGGCTACAGAGGTCCCACTTCATGTTCTAGTGCTTCCCAGCCTCACAATATCATTTAGGGGCCCGGAGTGAAGAGGTAGGCAGGTTGCATGATGGGTAGTGTCTCAGAGCTGGTAAGGTACGCCCAGAATGGAAAACAAATGCTTGAGTATTTTGATAGACAGTTAGTATGAAAGAAAAAGATGGTGTCAGTTATAGAAAATGAAGATTCTAAACTGGCACTGATAGTTTTGGTAATGGGGCAGGTTGGCACTAGTGGTTTAGTACTGGGCATTAGGCTGAGATAACTGTATGGGTGCCATCCTGTCTCAGACAATCAGGAGTAAGGATATCCCTACCCATTTTATAAATACAAGTAAAATACATAAATGGGGATTTTCCCATAAGACCCATTATCCTGTATTTCCCTGTATACCTCAGAGATTAACGCTGCATACCTCCCAATTAAATGTATACATCTCTACAGTTAAAGCTCTATACCTCCCAAGTAAAGCTATACGCCTCTGCAATTAAAGCAGTATACCTCCCTAATAAAGTCATATACCTCTGAAATTAAAGCTGTGTACCTCCTAACTAAAGCTGTATATCTACCCCACACCAAATAGCATGGTCTGATCTCAGCTGGGACAACCCAGCTATAAGTACATGGTTCAAGCAAGGATGATTAATTTTTCGATTAAGGCAATAGCTTAAAATATGGACCCTTTGATTAGGTTATGCATGAAGAAGAAGGAAAAACTTCTGGAATATAGTACATACAATTGGTTAAATATAATTAAAAAGTTAATGGAGGAAAGTGGCCTAGTATGCATAATGAACTGGGTAAGGCATAATATCCACATGAATAAGGTGTATGCTGGGCGCATAACAAAAAGGTTAGATGAAAAGTCCAAACAAATTGACTTATTGGAGATAAAAAATAAATAAATAGCAAAATGGTTAGTGGCAAATACAAAGGAACATACACTTGAACCATATCTAAACAAAATAAAAACAATGGGATATAGAACTGTGCTAACTAAAACCAGATATGAAACTTTCCCAAGCAATGTATTAGAGGCCAGATTTAACAAAAATGAAAATATTTCAAGCCTGTGTCACTGTAATTTACAGAAAGAGGAGGATCTTAAGCATGTGGTACTAAGATGCCCATGGTACAACACCCAGAGTGTGAAATGTCTAGGAAATTACATAGGATACATGAATATTCCTCAAAGATACATGCAGGATCTGCCATTCAGTGCTGCAAATGAAAAGACATTAAATAATCTGGCAATATATTTAACAGAAATAAGTAAAATTTGGAAAAAAGAGTCAACATGATGAAACCATACATGGGTATCTGAGGTAAAAGAAGTCTTAATGAGTTCTCCCCTTCTGATCAGTAGGTTGTGAAATTAGCAATATGTATAACTACCAAATGTGGAACTGATTTAAAGGTAGGATGTGCAAGTCTACTGTAGTACTTTGGCCACTCTTTAATGAGAAAGTCCAATTTTAATAAGAATAATACATGTATACACATGTAAGGAATAGACTGCTACTTATATTAGGACTCAGTGCAGTATAATTATAATATGATGTAATTTTAATATCATGTGAGATAACACTCTGTCTGACCTCAGAAAGTACAGTATATAATCATAGATGCATTTTAATTCATGCACTAAAGTCCTTACTGTAAATGAATCGCATAATCCTGTAATGTCAACTGCACATAACTGCATGGTCGCTACTTCCAATCTGACCCAACTTGTAGACAGCCCAACAAGGCGGAACCACAAAACAGGAAAAGACACTCTCCTCAATTGGCTCCTCTCAAGTTACCCTTCTCGGATCTCTGAACTTAAGGTCCTGCCAGACACCTTAAGTGATCACTCCCCAGTCACTTTCACATGGTCAAACAAATTGAGCAAGCCCCCGCCTATCATAATTAATAGTAGAGTCTTGGGGAAGGACAAGCTTGGGGCCCTCTCCTCTGCCCTCTCCCAGTATGACTGGTCCCCCATCGATCATGCACCTAATATTGACCAGGCCCTAAGTTTCTTTATAGAAGGCTTCAACAAGATTTGCGATATCTTTGCACCACTGAGGAAGAGAAAAATTCGGGGTCAAGTTAGTGGTTGGATCACAGGGGATCTCCTCGCCCAGATGAAGGAAAGGGACAACCTCTGGGAAAAAGCCAGGTCCTCTCACAGCAAACACAACTTCCAGTGCTATAGAGCTGCAAGAAACCACTGCACCAACCTTATCCGCCAAGCAAAGGCCAACTTCCACAAGGAGCAGCTTAATAAAACTTGGGGCAATGGGAAGAGTTTTTGGGAGAACATCAAAAACCTTCTTGGGAAGGATGAGAAGAAGATCCCCCACTCGCTCAACGTTAACAACGTCATGATTACTGACCCTCGGCACATCGCAGATTCTCTCAACACAGCATTTACTGACCTGACTGGAGTGCTACCCCCTGACTACCTGCACCCTGCTGGGGAACAAACCAACTGCACGCCTCAAGGGGACTCAATCCCTGTCTTCTGCTTCAAAAAAGTGTCAGTGAAGGAGGCTTACACATACATAAAAAAAATACTAGGCAAGACCAGAATGGGGAGTGATGGAATCGATATGAAACTCCTATCCCTAACACTGGATGTCATCATTGTGCCAGTTACAAAACTATTTAACAAATCGCTGGCTCTTGCACAGTTCCCTGGGATCTGGAAACAGGCTCTCGTGACGCTGGTGCACAAGAACGGTAATATGACATGCACCGCCAATTATAGGCCAATATCCATCCTCTCTCCCTTATCTAAAGCCCTGGAAAAGATTGTGGCTGCCCAACTCACAGATTACCTCAACAAATACAACCTGTTATGTCCCTACCAACATGGCTTCAGGCAGAATCATAGTACCTCCACAGCTTTGCTGAACTACACTGACTACTCACACAAGGCACTAGACAAAGGAAAACTGGTGGAGTCAGTCTTCATAGACCTCGCCAAAGCCTTCGATACTGTCAATCACTCTCTCCTCCTGACTCAACTACAGAACCTGGGGGTTGCAACCAATGCTGTCTGCTGGTTCAAGGACTACCTAACACACAAAAGCCAACGTGTAAAAATTGGGCACACAGTATCTAGCTCCAACGAGGTATCTTTAGGGGTCCCACAGGGATCAATACCGGGGCCCTTACTATTCAGCCTCTTCCTAAATAATCTTCCTGAAGCCTGTGACACTGACTAAACTGATACTTTATGCAGATAATGCTGTGCTTCTCACCAGCAGTTCATCAATAGTCGCCCTCCACTCCGAGCTGCAGGCATCCTTCTACAAGCTGGAAGACTGGTTCTGTAGCCATAAACTTCTATTAAACTACAAAAAAACAAGGTGATGCTCACAGCCAGCCCACAGCACAAAAAGAAGCTCCCTCTCCTCACCATCTCCAATAAAGTCAGTGAGCCGCTGGAACAAGTTCAGACCTTCAAGTACCTGGAGGTCACCATTGATGGCTGCCTCGCCTTCACCCAACACATCGACACAGTGGTAAAGGCAGTGAACACCAAGCTGGGTGTACTACATAGGCATAAAAAGTATCTCACTCCAGAGGCCCTCCGTCTCTCAGTCTCCAGCTCCATCCTTTCTACCATCAACTATGGATTGGTGGTCTACAGCGCAGCAAAAGACACTGCACTAAAAAGGATTCACATTGCCCTCAACGAGGCATGTAGGATCACAATGGCTGCAGATCGAAATACCCACACCTGCTCCTTATACGAGGAGATCAATTGGCTGCCACTAAAGAACAGGATTATATTCCAAACATGACTCCTTGGAAAAAAGGCACTAATGGGTGAAACTGCCCCATGCATTTCTAGCATCCTAACACCAAATGCTACCAGCTATACCACCAGAGGCAGGATGAGGGGGGCCCTATCAACACCTTTCCATCGAACAGTGCAGGGACAGCGTGCTTTCAGCTATAGGGCCCCCCAATGGCTCAATGAAATCCCAGTGCACATTCTAAACTCCCAATGCATCTCGCAATTCAAAAATGGCCTAAGGCAACACCTTCTTACTAGGATAGTTTGTGATTGCCACTAGGACTCTAACACCCATAATGCCCACTCATCCACATTCTTCTTCCCCTTCCTTTAACCCCCACTCTTCCCTCTTGCCCTATCCCTCTGTCTTCCTCTCCCCCCTGTGCCTTTTCTCCCACTGGATCAACCTTAAAATCAACCTACTACCACTACCTCCTAACCTCCTAGACAAAGCCACTTTTGGCTGCCCACTCCCCCAGTCTCCCTCCCTCACCTTGACTCCTCCTTGGACTCTCACACTAGGTGTCACACCTCTTTATCTCTCTTTATCTTTATCTGGGTGGCACATACCCTGCCTGACTTTCTGGTCATCTCTGAATCTTGGCTCAGACCTTCGACCAAAGACAGTGTTGTAAACCTCACCAACTATCAGCTCTTCAGAGCAGATCGCCCTTCCAGGGGTGGTGGGGTGGCCATATACATTAAGGACACCATCTCTGCTACCTGCCTCATCAACACATCCGAACCAAAGGAATTTGAATGTTTGTCAATCAAAATATCCCTTCCTAACTTGTCTTCATTTAAATTGATTGGCTGCTATAGGCCCCTCAGCAGGCCTCAATACTATCTCACCTGGGGTCAATAACCAATCTAGGCCCTGAAGATACCATCATCCTTGGTGATTTGAATTTAAACTGGCTATCTAATGCATCTGCTCCATTGGTAACCTTTTGTGACACCTATGGCTTTACACAGCTAATTAAAGACCCAACCAGGGTTAACCTAAAAATTTTAGCAACAGCTCACTCCTGGATATTATGTTGGTAAACAAGCCTCACTTATATCATATGCAGGAGTACTACTAATGATGTAAGTGACCATTGTCCCATAGCTGGCATAAGATCTTCACTCAAACCACCAACCCTGCTGAATTTGTCCTCAAAAGGTCAAAAAAGAAGTTCAACATACCAGGATACCTCCATGACCTGAGTAACACAATATATTGGCAAGATTTCTACCTTACAACCTCAGTGGAAACAGCTCTCCAGATCCTAAAGGACATTATCACTAATGCTCTCAATATTCATGCACCATTCTCCAATATCAGAACTAAAGCAAGGTCCTGCCCCTGGTTCACCACTGATCTTAAAACAGCCTTGCTAGCCAGAGATAAACTGTGGAAAAAGGCAAGAAAAACTAAGGATTCCAGAGACTGGCTAAATTTCAGAAAAGCAAGAAACTCATGTACAACACAAATAAGATCTGCCAAAGCTGCCTATTATAGAGCTGAATTGGATGCCTCCTATAATAACCCAACCAGGCTCTGGGAACTATAAAGGGTATCTTGGGCCAAACTCTACTCCTGCCTTAACCTGCAAACTGCTACTAAATAACACAGAAATTACGGACAAACAAGAAATCCTAAATACCTTCAATGACCACTTCACCACAGCTGGACTAGCATTTGACTCTTCACCTGCAAATCTCCTGAGATCTTCCTTGAACCTTCAATCCACCGTGGGTCAAAAGGCTACATCAACCTTCTCCTTCAACCCAATATCCTTGAAAGAAGTGGAAGATCTCCTCTCCAATTTAGATACTTCAAAAAGTGCAGGTACAGACTCCCTGGACCCCTACTTCCTCAAGATTGCATCTCAAGTCTTATCTGCCCCCCTCACTCATCTCTTCAATCTTTCCCTCACCACTGGATCCATTCCCTCCACTTGGAAAACAGCTCAAGTAGTTCCTTTACTCAAATCTGTGATCCTATGGACCTCAATAATTACAGGCCCATTTCCATCCTATCAGTTCTATCCAAGATGCTCGAAAAGTTAGTAAACTTACAATTAAGGGACTACCTGGATAACAATAACCTCCTAAATACAGCACAATCAGGTTTAGATCAAGGCATAGCACCATTTCGGCCTAGCCAAAGTAACCAACGACTGGCAGATTGCTATGGATAAGAAGAACAGTACCTGTGCTGTGTTCCTGGATTTGAGCAAAGCATTTGACACAGTGGATCATGAATCATTAATCACCTCCTTGGCTCACTAGGGTTGGATTCCCCTTCACTCAATTGGTTCAAGTGTTATCTATCAGATAGATCACAACTGGTAAAAATGGAATCTACCTATCCACTTTAAAACCACTGTTAAGAGGTGTACCAGAAGGCTCTATTCTTGGCCCCATCCTCTTTGCCATCTATATTAATAATATTGATGCTAACCTCACTCAATCCAACATCCATCTGTTTGCTGATGATACTGTATTATATGTTAGCAATCCTTCATTATCTAAAGCCTGTGAACTGCTACAATCTGAATTCTCCATCCTACAACACAACTTACTGGATAATAACTACTACAACTAACCACCTTACTTGAGAGAAGCTGGAATTCATTGATAACTTCAAATACCTTGGAGTCTGGATTGATAACAAGCTTGACTATTCTGTCCATATTGAGGAGCTACTAAAGAAACTGAGACAAGGGCTTGGTTTATTTTTTAGAATAAAGCACTACCTCAACAGTGACTCCAAAAAGATTAATCCAGGCTTCATTCCTATCCCTCATTGACTATGCTGACTTTCTGTACGGACATTGTTCACTCCCCTCTTAAATAAACTGGACACCCTATACCACAGGTCCATCAGATTCATTACTGACCTTCCCTTCAGCACCCATCATTGCTCCTTTATAAGGCAGTTAACTGAACATCATTACAACACAGAAGAAATAGGAATGCTGCAATTTGGATATTCAAAGCTTTATCAGGCAAGCTACCTACCTATATCTCAGACTGTTTTACTCAAATTACTTCTAGGCCATACAACCTAAGGATCAGCAAAATTATCATTCTTAAGGTCCCCAATGTCTGCACCCAGTTTGGGAGGGCTGCTATCAGCTACTCACTAGCAATTGTTTGGTATTCACTCCAAAAAACCATGAAGCTAAATAACCTCCTACCCTTAATATCCTTAAAAGATTATTCACCACCCTATTCCCAGAACTCTGCAACTGCTTCCACAAGGCCTAAACTCGCCCTACTACCCCCCGTGTTCCTATATGCTGATATAACTCCGTTTCAGTCCCAAGATTCACCCTCAAAATGCCTGCTAGGTCCTATAATCTACATATTACTCCTGATGTGCCATTACCTTCTGTCTCACAGATTAAAAGTTTTAATGTGCCTTGTACATATGTATATTGTTATATATTAGCACTTATGTCATTGTATTACTGTTTATGTTACCCCTGTCATTGTATTACTGTTTATGCTACCCTTGTCAATGTAATAACACTTGCACTTCTTGACCACTCAGGTCCATCTTGTAAATGAGCTATGCTCAATGATGTTCGCCTGATTAAATAAAGATTTTGATTGATTGATTGATTGATATCTCCTTCGCTACATATAAACACTGTCCTTTACCCTAGTTGAATGCTCTTGACGCTGTACTATCACCATCAGTACTATGAATGACATTGTAACCTTATTGTACAGTATACTAGCTACCTACTATTCGAGTATTGTACGTAAACTGTTTGTTATTGCTGTCATTGTCACTGTTTGACGTGGAACCTTTGTAAAAGAGCTCTGAACTCAAAGGTATGATCCAAATCCCTAAATGAATAAATAAAAATATACTGGATGCTGTGTTTTAATGTATGCTTTTTGCACTTTGTTATGGCAACTGGCAACTAATAAACTATTGATTGATTGATCTCTACAAAGCTGCATACCTCAACAATTAGAGCTGTATACCCCACAATTAAAGCTGTATAATTCCCAATTAAAGCTGTATACCTCTGCAATTAAAGCTGTATACCTAGCAATTAAATCTGTGTACCTCCACAATTAAAGCTGTATACCTCCCAATTAAATCTGTATACCATGGGGACACAATACATATACAGCAGTAAACAGAGCAAAATATGTAAACTCACCAATTATTTTATTTATTTTGTTTTTGATAACTGGGTAAGTGCACTAGGCATAACAATGCCTATTTTCAGGCACGACCGGGGGTATGCATCGAATACAATACAGCAATACATCAATAGTTAGCAGTAGGTAGAGGACAGGAAATAGTACATCAAAAGTATACATCACAGTGGACAGTAAATACAAGGTGGTACAAGACAAGCATGAGTTGCAAGCGCATTTCACATAAGAGCATTAGTTACAGGCAGGTGAAGTAGCAATTCAATCAAAAACGGGGACAAACTGCTGAACAATATAGGAATGCAACACTGTAATAGAAAATAGCCATTTATTAAGCAATAAGCCACTCAGGGCGTGGGTGATCATGGTATTTACCACGGCTGGAGGTGGTACACCGCAAATGGTGAAATCCGCCAGCCAAGGTAAATCCCGATCTCCCACACCCCGGTGGTTATTAGATTATACTCAAGTACTGCTTTTATTATTTAAAAAAGTAGTACTTGGTATAATGCTTAAATAAGTCAGGCAGTTTTTGTTTTCTTTCACTTTAGTGATGCAGGAAGCTGCTGTTTCACAGTCCCCGCTTAGCGGGGACACAAGATGGCGGTTGCAGTTCCGTGATTTCACCGTCAGATTGGGTTATTTTGAAGATGCGACTGGCTGGCACCTTTTCCGTTGGTAATGCTAGATTTTACAATGGTGGTAAGGTGCCAGCCTGCTGCTCTGATTGGTTGTTTTGAGAGGTGCATGGCATAATACAGGATAATATATTCAGCAGTTTATAAAAAGTAGCATCAGGAGTTATGGCTGCAGGTTGGCAAGTATTAACATTATGGTATCTATTAAGGAGAGGAAGTAGTAGCAGTAATACCTAGGGGTGGGGCAGGCAGAGTAAAATCAGCCATGTGAAAGCTAATTATCAAATCTATTGATCAATTACTCAACAGTTAGCAACCCTAACAAATAACATACAAAACTCCCATGCAAAAAACGCACCCTAGCCACAGCCAAAAAGACAGTACAGCTTCACAAAAAAAATCCTATCTACACAAAAAATTCCTATCATCACAAAGAAAACAGTTACTGCAGCCTCACAGAACTGAGCAATTCCTCCTTTCTCTCACCAAACTACCATGTCCCTTGATGCTTCAAGCTCTCTCCTTAGATGCCATGCCCTCCACGCTGCTGCTGACAAGTCCCTCGATGTGAAGCCTGCCACGCTGCTGCCACCATGTTTGGGAACACCAGGCTGTCCATGCTGAACACACTCCGCTCCTGACAGCAGACTGTACCAGCTCCCAGTGGCAAATGCTGCTCCCGACCACAGAATGCACCTCCTGATGACAAACACCACTCCTACTCCTGATTACAGCCTCCCAACATCACTGCTCCCGACTACAAACTCCAGCCACACACCATGATGCCACCAACAAACCAAAGGACGGACCACTGCAGACATGCCCTATTATACAGGGGATCCCACAGTACAGAGAACAGTAGGGTCTAAAGACTGTCCACGATGAAAAAAGCCACTACACCATGGGAACACAGGGGGACAAGAAAGATAAAAGGCTAACCTGGAAACAATAGCAATCTAAAGATACAGCTAAACATTATATAAAATTAATGATGGGCACCGGCCCGCTGGTGCAGCGGTTGGATTTCTGCTTGCAACACCGGCAACCTGGGTTCAGGAGCAGACACAGGTCACTGGAGGGCTGGCGAGGGAGGCTTGGCGTCCCAGGGCTGCTCACTTCTCAGGGGAGGGACCCAAAGTTTACTTGACCCTGGGTGGTGGCTTGAGGGATAGCAAGTCCTGCTGATAGTAGGGTGGGTTGGGGAGCTGCATGGTGGGCCCGTCGGCTGATGCCTTTACATCAGGGTGTTACACCACGTAGAGGAATGGGAAAATAACGCCGGCGTGATGAGAAGACGGAGCACCAGTACTGGCCCTGATAACTCCTGCCTGCCTTACAACCAGGGGACCCGACAAAACCAGAGAATATCGAGGTGTAAGGGCCCCACCTCGTGCCTGGGGGACATAACCACGGCCCCATGGGGAAACCTCTGAGGACTTCAGGTAAGGCAGTGAAGCGGGGCAGTAACAGGTGTCTCCCAATGATGTGGAGCTCCAGCGCGGACAGGAAGATAAACGGAAAGATAAAAAAAAAATTTAAAATTAGTGATGGGTTGTAATAGTAGTAGTAGATTTTATTTCTTTGTGGCACCCATCCCCAAGGCTCAGGGCACCATCCCAAATAACACGGTACCAGCAAAAGCCATACATTAAAATATAACATACAGTAGAGTCCAATAAATAATAATCTGCCTGCTGATGTGGTGGACGTAAGGACTGTGGTGGGATTCTAGGTAGGCTTGGGCAGAGTAAGGGCTCAAGTAAGCCAGAGCGGGGGAAGGATAAGTAAAAATACTGAGGCTGGGAATAGGTCCCTGGATTGACACTGGGTCCTGGGTATTCATGGGCAGACTAGATGAACGGTTGGTCTCCTTCTGCCGTCACTTTCTATATTTCTGTATTTCTAAATAAATATCGACTATAGGCTAAAAGTCAGTACTTGGGTAGCTACACATTGGGAGTACCACTCCCTATAAGTTTGTGCAAAAAGATAGGTCTTAAGACCACTGTTAAAGGCCTCTGCCTAGGGGGACCTCCCTCAGGGCCCTTGGAAGAGAATTCCAAAGGACCTGGTCAGCCACCTCAAAAGTCCCCCGAGGCTTTTAACTTGCCCTTGTGGATGATGGGGAGGCCCTCCTCAGTGGATCAGAGGGGCTGTGAGGATGTGTAAGGATGCAGAAGATCAAACAGGTAACCTGTGCCCAGCTTGTGTATGGACTTACAAGCATAGCTGGTTTTAGGCACCAGTGACCAGCGATCCCTGTAGTTGCCAGGGGCCCCCCAGACAAATTATTGTCTTGTTAAAACTGCAATAAAAGGCCTCGCTTGGCTAGGCAGAGCCTTATGAAGTGACATCATAATGTCATAAAATAATTCACAAAGGTATGGCCTAGCCAGTTAGTGGCAGATGAACAGACATAGATTGGCTGGGTAGAGGGGCCCCAAGGACTACCGTTGCCACCTTCCTCTAAAAAAACTAAAGATGGTATATGTTGTATTGAAAATAAAATGTGTATATGGTACAGAATATAAGACATGGCTGAGGTGAGTTGGGTGGGGGCCTCATGATTTGCAATATCTCGCTGTGAGCCCCCATAACCCTAAAGCTGGCCCTGCTCATAAATCAGTAGCCCAACTTTAAAGGGGATATGCCACTTAACCAGCAGCCAAGGCAGTTCACGCAGTGCCTGCTAGACATGGCTAGACCGTGAAAGGCCAGTCAGCAATCTAGAAGCTGCGTTCTGCACTAGCTGTAGGCATTGCTGAGTACCTCTACTGATCTCAAAGGACAGAGGGTTGCAGTAATTGAGCCATTAGGTCACAAAAGTGCACACCAGTGTGGCCAAGTCATCAGGGGGATATGTGATTTAATCTGGGAGATGTTTCTTATATGGTGGAGACCATTCTAGACTACTGCCAACACCTGAACCTCAGTAGTCAGCCCCTCATCCAGAAAGAGTCCCAGATTTCTCACTTTAGCAGCAGCCACTGGCCCAGAATAGCCAAGCCAAAACCTTGACTCTCTCTCTCGCTCTCTTTCTCTCTCTCTTTCTCTCTCTTTGCGGCTGCTGCTCTCTCCCTATGACCCGGCTCAACCACCAGTACTTCAATTTTATCAGGATTGAGTCTAAGTCAGCTCAATGGTATCCACTCTTGGATCTCAGCCAGGCACTTATTAAACACATTGACTACACCAGGTGTCCTGGGTGAGAAAGGTAGACAGAGCTGGGTATCATTTGCATAGCAGTGAAACCTTACCCCATACCATCTAATGATATTTCCCAAGGGCAGCACATACACTGCAAACAGCATGGGTGACAGGACCAAGCCCTGAGGTACCCTACAAGGCAGGGCCATCAGAAATGATCAAAATGTCCCACAGTTACCTTTTATGTCCTGTCAATGAGGTAGGACTCCAACCAACAGATGACGTTGCTGGTGAATCCTACATACTGCTTGAGTCGATGCAATAACAACCTATGGTCCATGGTGTCAAACACTGAATAGGGACCAAGGAGAATAAGAACTGACCGCTCGCTCCTGTCTTTTACCCACAGAAGGTCATTGTGCTGCCTGACCAGTGCAATCTCAGTGCTATGCCTGGACCTAAAACCAGCCCGGTGAGGTTCATAGATGTCAGAGGCAGTGAGGTGTGCCTTAAGCTGCAGCGCAAACCACCTTCTTAACAACCTTGCCCAAGGAGGGCAGGCTAGAGGCAGGTAGATAATTCACCAAGATGTCCAGGTTCAAAGATGGATTATCCAGAAGGGCTTCACCAGTGCATTTTTCAATGCAACTGGGAAAATCCCTTCTGTCAAGGAGCGCTGGACAATCCCAGCAAACACTGAGCCCAGCTGCCCGGCACAGCTCACTAGTAGCAGAGTCAGGCCTGGATCCAGTTTGCAAAAGGTTGGCTGCAGTTCTGAAGTCACCTCACCCACCTTATCCACCATCACTGGCCTATACTCTCCCCATGACCACTGAATGCTATTGAGTCCCATTGGCCCAGCCCTGTGGCCTGTAATGGCCCACTGGGCGGGATCCCAGCCTGAATAGAGGACATCTTGTCTGAAAATAACCAAGCCAACTTGTCATATGTTGCAGGTGAAACAGCTTTCTCAGGCTGAAGACAGGCCGGATGAAGAAGCCTGCCTACAGTCTGGAAAAGCTAAGCTGGTCGATTCCTTCTAGCAAAAATGTCCCTAGACAGGAATTCTGCCTTCTTATGGATGCTTGCTCTTTGGTACTTACCACAGTGAGTAATCACAGCCAGTCTATCCTTCTGGGCCCTGGACCTCCTCCAATAATACTCCAACCTCCACCTCTTTGTTGTCATCTCTCTCAGCTCGCCATTATATGACAGTGAGCCAAGGTGTGAAACCAGTGGGTGTACATGAACTGGTGTCACTTTATCAAAGATTGCCCCAACAGCTCAACTGTAAGCCACCACAGCTTCCTCTGGATCTGTGGCACATGCTGCCAACATATCCAAGGTATCCAGCATTGCCAAGAGTCCCACCAGCTAAAGCCCTCACGAAAGGTGGAACTGGACAACCTCCAGAGGGGGTGGGATACGGGGGGGGGTGAAACTGATGGCGCAATGATCTGACCAACTGACTGGATCAATCCTTAGTTCTTCTACCTCAAGCCCCAGAGAGAATACCAAGTCCAAGTTGTAGCCATGTTGGTGGGTCGCAGAAGCAACTGCTTGTGCGAGGTCCAGGGATTCCATTCCCCAGAGGAAATCTTGCCCAAAATGTGAGAGTTCATTATCAATCCAGGCACTGAAATCACCCAGAATCAACCATCTTGGTGACTGCGGCACCCTGTCAGCAACACAGTCCCCAATTGCCTGCAGAATATCCCCCTCACATCTCACAGACTGGTAGATGAGGAGGATCCTACAACCTGCACCTGGACCCCCATGCACAGCCATACTTTCAAATGACAGGGTATCCCCCACTGGGTGCACCACCAGGTTCAGCTCAGATCTAAAACAGACCACCACTCCCCCTTGCGGTCCTTCCTCAGACACTGCATTACAGAAAACCCAGCTGGGATGGCTGCCTTCAATATCAGGCCAGCATTATCACCAGTCCAAGTCTCTGTGAAGCAAGCCAGATTGACAGACGAATGAGATGTAAAGTCCGCTGTAACAGCGGTCTTGTTTCTCATTGATCTGGCATTGCATAGCACTCAGCTACCTAATCTGCATGACCTCCACCCCTTCACTGACCTTCCTACTTCAACTACTGCAGGTGGGCGCTGCAGGGAGGTTAGCATTACTATGGAGTGTGTAGGTCAGTGGTGGCGGGGTGCAGTGGGCTCGGTAGAGGTGAAGGGCATTGGGGTGGTCAAGAGCAGGAGATGCCCAGGGGTTAAACGGAGCCTAGAGAGAGGCCACACATGTTTGGTCTCCCTCCTCAGGGTTCCTGCCAGATCGAGTGGGCAGGTAGCCAGGGGGCCTGCAAAATCCACTAGTTCTCTTCGGGCCATTCTGTGCAATGCCAGATCATTGAGGAACAAGACTGCAATTATGTCGGACTTGATTTCCTTGGTTGATCTGGCTTGCATTATGGAAACCTGGTTGTGTGATGACGCCGGGCAAGTTCTGAAGGCGGCCATCACCTCTGGGTATTCTGTGGTACACTGCCCGTGGAGGGAACGCAGGGGCAGGAGTGTGGCCATCTGCTTTAGATCCAGCTTGAGCTTCACCGTGCACCCAGTGGGGAGGACCAGGTCCTTTGAGTGTGTGGTGGTGCATGGGGGTTCAGGTGCAGGTTGCAGGATTCTCCTCATTTACCGCCCTCTGGGGTAGGAAGGAGATTTCCTGCAGGAGGTCGCAGACTTTATCATCAGCAGGGTGTTGGAGTCCCCCAGATAGCTGATTCTGGGGGACTTCAATGCCTGGATCAATGATGATTCCTTGCAATTTAATCATGACCTCCTCCAGTTGATGTCATCACTGAGCCTGACACAAATAGTTACTTCTGCGACCCATCACCACGGCCACACATCGGGGCCTAGTTTTCTTACTGGGGCTTGAGATGATGAACCTCAAGACTGATCAGGTCACATGGTCTGATCATTGCACAGTGAAGTTCTTGTTTGGGCCCCCCCCGAAAGTCTCCCCCTGTTGAGATGATTAGCTATTGCCCTTTAAGGGGATTGTCCCCATAGGGACTGCTGGCTGTAGCTAATTTATCTAGTGTTGATGCTGCATGTGCAGTGGGCACAGGCGAGGCGGTAGCCGCCTATAACATGGTGGTATCTGAGGCACTCGATGCCATCTCATTGGTCTGTATATGACCCACATCTCCTCACTTCAGATCCCGTTGGTTTGATGGGGAACTCAAAGTGAAGAAGATCAGGGATTGGAAGTTGGAGTGTTGCTGGCAGAGGACCTGATCAGAGGAGGAGGACAAACTGGCCTTGCGTGCTCATTACTATGAGTACCAAGGAGCAATCAACCATAAGAAGGCAGAGTTCCTGTCCAGGCAGATCACTGCAGGGAAGAACAGACCATCTCAGCTTTTTCTGATTGTGGACAGACTCTTACATCCCGTCTGTCTACAACCGAAAAAAGCTCTTTCAGCTGCATTATGCGATGAGTTTGCTCAGTTCTTCTCTGACAAGGGTGTCCTCTATTTGGTTGGGGATCCCATCAGCGAGGCAAGTTCTGCCTTGCAGTGGTTGGCCTGGGAGGAGCAGAGGTGCTCTGGTTGTCTGGGGTGAGTTTAGACAATTGGAGGTGGCTGAGATCATTAAGTTGATCTCGAAGCTGAGGCACACTTATTGTGAACTGGATCAGGCCCCAACCCATTTCTTAATGGGATGTGTCAAAACGGTTGGCCTGGTGTTCACTAGGATTGTCTGGTGCTCATTGTCAGAGGGAGTCCTGCCAGAGGCCTTGAAAAAGGCTCTGGTGAGGCCCCTCTTGAAGAAGCCATCTCTCAACCCTGAATTCCTTTTTTAGGGAAGGTTGTTGAGAAAATAGTGGCGTAGCAGTTCAAGGAGCACCTCATGTCCTTTGATATCTATGAGCCATTCCAGTAATGTTTCAGGGCCAGGCATAGCACCTAGATGGCATTAGGGTGCAAAATGCCCTCCTTAAGGCTAGAGATAGAGGAGACAGGTCAATTCTTCTGCTCCTTGATCTCTCATCAGCATTTGACATCATGGACCTTGTTGTGCTTCTTGATCACCTTAGAGAATACTGTGGACTCACCGGTACTGTCATCAACGGGTTTCAGTCCTAGCTCTATGGTAGGCAGCAATGGATGGTGATGGGGAATGTCTCCTCCCCAAAGCTCCTGCCATGTGGAGTGCCTCAGGGCTCGATCTTGTCGCTGATGTTATTCACGGTGTATATGCTACCCCTGGGTGAGCTCATCATTAGGCATTACAGTTTGGGTTTTCACTGCTATATGGATGATACCCAACTGTATATGTCCTTTGCCCCAGGAACATGTGATGCCATGGAAGTGCTTAACAACTGCCTGTCAGAGATCAGTGACTGGATATCCTCCAACTGGTTGCAACTGAACCCATATAAGATGGAGATACTAGTGATTGAGCTGGGTCATGGATGTGATAGGAGTGCCTCCAGAGCGGCCTTGGGACTTGTCCTAGGGACTGCTCCATTGATGGCTTCCCCTAGGGTGATAAATCTTGGCGTCATCCTGGATGACAGATTGACTCTTGAAGCTCAAGTGTCTTCTGTTGTCCAAAGTGGTTTTTACCACTTAAGGAATGTCACCAGAATTAAACACCTAGTTACACCCGAAGTGCTGCCATCACTGGTTCATGCCTTTGTTATGTCTAGGCTGGATTACTGCAATGCTCTGTACTTCCCGGTCAGTGGAGGTACCCTTGGCCAGCTGCAACTGGTGCAGAACGCAATGTCCAGGCTACTGATGGGACTGCCAAAGTCTAGTCTTGTGACCCCAGACCTGCAAGCTCTGCACTGGCTGCCTGACAGGTGGAGGATCATCTTCAAAGTGGGCTTGGTCACTTATAAGGCTCTATATGGTCTGGGCCCTGGATTCCTGGCTGATCTCATACATCTCTCTATCGGTCCCTAAGATCAGGACTCGTTTTGGTAAAGCTGCTATAAGCCACACTCTCCCAGTTCTATGGAACTCTGTACAGAAAGCTCTGAGACTTATGAGCCCCTTGAAGCTGTCCGTTTTCCAAATACTGTACTTGCGCACCATCAAGGAGGTCTGCGATTGTTTCCATTGATGACACTCTAATCTCCACCCTACTCCCATCTTCTGAGTTCCCCCTACTTCACTACAGCTCTGTATACCTCCACCCATCTCTACCTCCCCTTTCAGTCTTGCATGATCTCTCCCCCTCAGACCTGCATGACCTCCAGTGCTTCACTCACCTAGAGGTGAGGCTACTCCTGGGTAGGGTAAGTCCTACCTCTTTCATGAAACACTGAAAACTGTATTTGTACTAGGAAAAACTGTTGATTGGTTTCTGAGAGCTGTTGTATCATTAGCACAGAGTATGGTTGATTACTGTATCATAGTTGCAATGTTACCCTACATACGCTTCTGTACATATACTGGCAATTTATTGTTTTTTCTGTACATATAATATCACTGTCTTTTATATTTTTGTGATGTAAATTTTTTTTATGACCTCCCAGGTCCACCTTGCAAATTAGTTCTCCTCAATGGTGTTTCACCTGGTAAAATAAAGAAATTGATTGATTGATTGATTGATTGATTGATTGATTGATTGATCTCCTGACACCTGGCTCTTCAGTCCACTCCCTCCATTACTCAACCAATGGCCTCCTAGCAGTGCCGAGGGCCAGGTTAAAAACTACTGGTGACTGAGCCTATGAAGTCGCTGGTCCAGCCCTTTGCACATGTTTCCTATCTCAGTCATGGAGGCCCCAGTGGTGGAGGATTTTAAAAGGGGTCTAAAGACTCACCTCTTTTGCATGGCCTTCCCAGATTAATCAAGCCATTTACACTAAATTATGTTTTAAGACTGTGATTAATGATTTTAACATAAGTTTGTAAGTAAATATTGTGTGTAGTTATGCTATTTGTATTTCCATTCCTGTTTGTTTTTATGTAAGGCACCCAGAGCCTTAGAATAGGGTTGGGCACCTTAGAAATAAATTTGTCTTTCCCTCATAAAGTCTACACATCTGACCTTATTTACAGATGGAATGGGGTGATTGTTAGACTTGAGAAGCCCAAGGCACATCCTACACCTGCTCTCCTGCCTGGTTTGGGAGGGTGGGGTGTTAGGGTTGGAAACCCTAATGCCTCATTTCCCAACTTTTGTCGCATTGACCCTAACTAGAGCATTAACAAGTTTTTTTGTAACTTATTTACAGTATAGGGGTGAGATTACGCATATTTATGGTGTTGTGTATACGGTCACCCCTACTGTATAAAGTCAGACAACTTATTATGTTTTAAGAAATAAGTTTCTAAAGCTGCCCAGATGGGAAGGTGATCAGTGTTGCTACTATCATCCTGCAATAGCTTAAGAGTGTTTTTAAAAATGAAAACTTTTTGATACTTGTCCCAAGAGGGCAGATTGAAACCACCTTTTAAAACTGGCACTCTAAGTTTGGCAAAGTTTAAGAGAGGGGGCTGGGTACCCCCAAAGGAAGAATTGCATTAATCCATCTAATTTTCTGATTTTTCTTTTGTTTAGTAGGATAGGAATTTTTTTGGAATACATAGAAAAGTTGAGGAGCTGTCACCATTTGAATAGTATTGATTTTTCCCATATTGATAAGTTATGCATACTCCATCTCCCAAAATCGAATTTGGTCTCAATAAAATATTTAAGCTCATATTCATGAGGTTATCTGAATTAGTGGAGATGTTGAGACCCAAATAGGTAATATTTTCCCATAGCCATACTTTTGTAGTACCTGCTGAAGATTATTCAGTGTGAAGGTGAGTAATTTATTATGTATAGCCTATGTTTTCGCTCAATTGATTGATGGGTCTGAGATTCAAGCTAAAATCATGTAGAAGTTCTCTTAGTCTCTCACAGGATTCCACAGATTTGGTTAAAGTTAGCAGTTAAATCATCTGCAAAATCAAATGTTTTTTGCTTGTGGTGCCCTATATTGATTCCATGGATGCCATCATTATTATTGATTACCCTGATTAGTGGTTCAAATGCGAATATGAAGAGATATGGTGAAAGTGGGCATCTCTGTCTCATTCCACATGTAATATTAAAAGTTTCTGATAAAGTGCTATTAGTTATGATCTTAACTGAGGGAGCTTTGTAAACAGTTTTGGCCCCATTGTTGAAATAATTACCACAACTAAAGGTTTCCATTACAGAATGCAGGTAATTTCAATTGACTGAATCAAAGGCCTTGTTGATGTCAACAGCTAAAGCAATGTAGGGATCCTTGACGTTATTTTGCCCACTACAGTACATCTGTAAGACGTCTGACACTATTTGCTATGGATCTGTTCCTGATTAAACCTATATGGCCTTTAGCTATTAAGAGCTTGATTATTGCTTGTGTATTCATAAGGGAGATGGGCCTATAGCCGGAGCATTCTAATGGGTCTTTATTCTTTTTGAGAATTAAAATAATAGATGCTTCATTCATGAACGGCAGCATAGTTTTAGTGGTTTCTCTCTTCTTCTTTTATTACATGAATTAACTGTTTACTTAGAAGTGGTTCTAAGGCCTTGTAAAATTCACTAGGAAGACCATCAGAGCTGTGTGTCTTATTATTGGGAAGGTCTCTGATGGTAGCTGAGATCTCTTCTACTGTAATTTCTTTATTAAGGGATTTTTTTCCTCCTATTCAGGCAAAGTTGGAAGCTGCAGGGATGATAAAAAAATCATTCATTTTTTGCTGGGGTTTTCCTTCTTGGTTTAAAGTAACCTTGCTCAAAGAATTTCTTGAAATTTTTTTTATTCCTGAATTATTAGTTATAGTGACTTCTTTTTCATTTTTAATACCAGAAAGTATATTTTGGGTTTGGATTTTATTAAGGCGAGCTGCAAGCAGCTCCCCTAATTTCTCACCTGCCTCCCAATATCTCTGATTGGTCCAAAAGATGGCATATTCTGCCTTACCAGAAAGGACAGTATTAATTTCATATTTAATGGATGCAATTTCATGAAGTAGGTTTCTATCAACAGCTTTAACTGTTTTTAACTTCTTTTCTAACTCTCTAAGTTGCTGTTCTTATTCTTGAAGTGTTGTTTTTTTTTCTTTCTTTTAGCAGAAAATTGTATCATCTTTCCTCTAATGTATGCCTTATAAGCCTCCCATAGGGTACTCCAAGTTACTTCTCTGTTATTACTGAAGGAAAAGTAGCCACTGGACTCTTTTTTAAGAAAATTCAATAAAATCTTTATCATTCAGCATGTGGTGTAGCCCCTAGGTGGCACTGTCCTATCGGCTACTACCCCTGCCTGCGTGACTAGGCGCAGGTTGAGGGGCCTGAGCTCATTGAACGGGTGACTTCACCTGGAGGAATGGTTCTGGGGTAGTGTAACTGCTGTTGGTATAGCCCAGATTTGATTAATTCAGGCTGAACATGTATGCACAGTGAGTCCCTTCTATACAGTCACACAACCCTGGGTACCCAGTTGTTAAGCAGGCTAGCCTGAAGCGATGCCCGGGGTAGGTCAGCATTGCACCTGTTGTTGTGGCCCTTAGGAAAGAAAACAATTAGCGTGCACGTCAACCCAGAATTTGTAATCTGGAGCTGGATGGCTCAGTTCATTGTAATAAACCCAAACAAATAAATCAGATGACACACAAGGATTGCAGCTTTGTTGCAGGGAGTTACCCTGTTTGGTACTCATGCTACCCAGACCAGGAGACAGGACTGATGAGATGAAGACCTCTGGATGGTGTTCTGGTTAGCCAGAGGGAGCTGGGCCCACAGGACTCACCAAGGTGGTCACTACCTGTTCAATGGTGTTGAGCAGGGAGCCAAATCCCCGGGCGGGTTTTTCATTAGAAATGTTGCTATGATGGGAGTGGCAGCCTAGGCTGAGATGGCAGGACCCAGACCAGGCAGTTCGGATTTAGTCTGTGTGAGTGCTGAAGCAGCTTCAGCTAGCATAATACACTTGAAGGTGAGGAACCAAATCACGACCCACTCAGCACATTCAGTACACTTATAAACAACACAACTCTTAGTCACAGTTCAGGTAAAGTCCAGTTGCAATTTAGCAGAAGTTCTGCGCAAACCTATCAATCCGTGACTCACTTCAGTACCTGGCAGGCGGATCACTTCTGGAGCAAGTCCTCGGTCCCAGATTCAGGCAGTGAGTACTCTCTTTCTCTTTAGGCTTCAGATCTCAAACAAAGGAATTAGATTTAAGTCCAAGTTTCACATTCACAGGATTTCTCACTGGAAGATGTGATAGGCAGGCCAGCGCAGCCTTCCTGCCGATTCTCCTGTGCTCCTATGCAGGAGCAGCTGCTCGATGGCTCGAGCTGTTCACTCTCCAAACTCCAGCTCGCAACTGACTCTGCTGCAGGCAGTTCTGGGGATTTCCTCTGAGATCCAAAAGGTTTGGTTGGCTGAGGGAACTGTCTGTCACAGAAAGGGCTCCCCCTCCAGGTCCATTTAGGCACCAAACCTTAAAAACTACAGTTCCTACAGATTTCAATCCCACAAGATCTCTGGGGACAGTCTCCATTTTAGATCCCCTGAGGTTCAATTGGTCCAGCTCTGGCAGTCCAGAACCAAAATGGTGGCTCTTATGCAAAAAGTCCAAGCTGCAAGAGAAGGCAGGTTAAACTAACGTCTATACTATTATTAATAAGGCAGATAAACAGTAAATGAACACAATTCCTGACATAGCTCCCTCTGCGCATATAGTGACTGCAGAAAGGAGCAGAAATACCACTCGACTGGCCGGTCATGAGCCCATAACTACTCGGACCCAACCCAGACTAATTTCTAACACAGCATAATGACTCTCTTAAAGAGACAGTCACGGAGGCTTTCTATAGCACTCTCATGCAGACACATACAGCTACTACAGACACAGGACACCATCCTGACAGTGGGCATTAGGCAGTCCAGGAAGACATTTTAGTAAACCCCAGCTTGTCGGGGGGGGTTACACACTTTTCTGCCTGGAAAAACTTGGCGTCTGCATCAAGTCTATTCTTACTAAAACATTTCATATGAACACATTATGCAAAAAGATACATATATGTTTCATCTGGTATAGCTCAGTAATTTAAAATTCACATTTTTCACATCAAACAGAATCACAATTTAAGTAATGTTACCATATTTTATCATAGCATTTCACTTTATTCCCATCTTTTTAACTTTATACCCCTTGTTACACTGAATGGGCACCTTAATTTGGGTAGAGGCTTTTGTTGGGGTAGAGGCAGTGAACACAAGTTTGGGCAAGGAACTGGGCGTGACATAGACCTCTTTGTGCACAACATTCATGGGCAAGTTAGCAGGCTGTCCTGGAGTGTCATACGTGACCTTTATGATTGGTTTTACAGATTTTTCTGTGTGACGTGGCATCACTGGCACTTCTTGTTGTTGAAGCTCACTGTCACTTGTCAGAGGTATTTCCGCAAAGTCAGACTCATTCAAGACACATCTTTTCGGCTCTTGAATGATACTTTCATTAGTATCAAACAGTTCACTTAGCCCACTTAGTTCGTTAGCACTTGCATGGTCGCTTGTAGGTTCACTACTTGCCTCATTGTGTTCGGGTTCACTGACTGCCATCAGTTCCACCATGCAGAGAGACTCAGTCTCTTCAAGATCCACACTGCAAGCATCACTTTCTGGAGGTCCAGGTGCCATGGATGAACTGGGATCTGTTAAATCAGCTGGAGGTTCAGAGTCATCACCATAGTTAATTGAAGGAATTCCCTGGAACACTCTCTTAAGTTTAGAAGATGGGTAGAAAGCAGGATTGAATTCACTTTCGTCATCACGTTCAGCATTTTCAGTATCTGCAGTGTCTGCAGGATTGGAGACATTATTGGGAGCAACAGGCTGGGAAGCATGAGTTTGCTGATTTTGTTGCTTGGCCCGAGCAGCAGACCTAGTTACAGGGCACCGAGGAGCTTCAGATTCTTGAACAGTATTGATTACTGTTTGGCCGATAGGTAACAGGTGGTTCCTGAGAATGGTTTTAACAGCACGAGGGTTCCCCTCTGGACATACTTTATACACTGGCAGATCATGCAGCTTATCGATTGGAACGTGACTCCAGCGGTCAGCTATTTTGTGTTTACCTGGAAGTCCAAAGTTTCTCACTAGTACTCTGTCACCTGGTAGGAGCTCTTGGGCCTTAACACGTTTGTCATGGTGAGTTTTGTTAGTCAGGTTTCTCTTTGCTGCCATAGTGTTTGCAAGCTGATAGGCATGGTTTTGTTGGGCTTTTAGATTTTTGACATACTGCAGGTAGTTGTCTGATTGAACACCATCAGGAGACACTCCGAAACATACATCAACAGGAAGGTGAGTTTCTTTGCCAAACATAAGGTGGTATGGGGAAAAACCAGTAGCATTGTTCTTTGTGCAATTATAAGCATGGACAAGGGCGCTGATTTGTTGGCTCCATTTTGGTTTGTCTTTGGGCTGCAGAGTGCCCAGCATATCAAGTAGGGTTCTGTTAAATCTTTCTGGTTGTGGATCCCCCTGAGGATGATAAGGGGTTGTTCTGGATTTTCTTACACCCCATAGAGACAACAGTTCTTTAATAAGCCTGCTGTCAAAGTCCCAGCCTTAATCCAAATGAATACGCTAGAGGGCACCGCAATGTACAAAAAAATTTTCAACAAGGACTTTGGCTACAGTTGAGGCCTTTTGGTCTTTGGTTGGGTAGGCCTGTGCACATCTCGTGAAGTGGTCTGTGACTACCAGTACATTTGCAATGCCTTTGGAATCCGGCTCCAGACTAAGAAAATCGATACAGACAAGCTCCATTGGCACACTTGTGACAATATTGACCAGAGGGCTGCTCTTTGTGGTGGAGTCTTATGCTGAAGACACCTACTGCAGTTTTTAATGTGTTGCTCTATGTCTAGGCCCATTTTAGGCCAGTAGAAACATGAACGGGCCAGATCAAGGGTTCTCTCATTACCCAGATGTCCTATTTGATTGTGCAAAGCTTTTAGGACAATATTTTTGAATTTAGCTGGCAGTACTAGCTGTTTTCTCACAATTTCTCCTTGGCTGTCAGTAAGCTCTTGGTACAATAACTGTTCTTGAAGCTTGAGCTTGCTCCCCTCCCGAAGAAGCGAAGCAGTTTTAGGGTCTCTGGACTGCATCATAGAGACATTTTCCCCTTTTCTTAGAACTTCAACTACTAGACTGATCATTGGAGCATAGTACTGTTCTTTGCGGATATCAGCTGGAGTTAGCTGTGGTAAAGAACTCAAGTCCAGTGCTGCAAAACTACAGTAGGCAACTGGTATACAAGTCTCAGGAGGTCCCAAGCAATCTGCCAGACAGCTTACCGCTTCAGAGGACAAGTGTTCTTCCTGGTCAAACTTGTGGCATAGTGCTTTTACAGATTTCTCAGGGATATGAACCCACTGTTGGTCAGAAACAGGTCTTTGTGAAAGAGCATTGGCATCTACATGATTTAAGCCTGGTCGATACTCCACTGCCTAATCATAGGTTGCTAGAGCAGAAAGCCATCTGTATCCGGTAGCATCTAGTTTAGCTGTGGTTTGGGCATAAGTTAAAGGACTGTTATCAGTCTTGACCAAGATTTTAGCACCATGCAAGTATTCATGAAATTGGTCAGCTATGGCCCACTTGAGAGCGAGAAGTTTTAATTTATGCACTGTATAGTTTTTCTCTGAAGTTGTCGGACTTCTGCTAGCAAAGGCGACAGGATGCAGTCCTTCCAGATGTTCTTGATAGAGTACTACTCCGTGACCACTCAAACCGGCATCTGTATGTAACACATAAGGTTTGGATGAACCAGCATAGGCAAGTATGGGAGCGTGAGTCAGTCTGTAAATTATTTCTTCAAAAGCAATGTTTCAATTGGGCATCCATCTCCGCCCATACAGCTCATTTGGTCTGAAATGGGTCTTCTCAGCATCTTTGCTAGTGCCCTTCTTAAACTTTTTGTGCATAGGTGGATACCCTTGAGTTAAGTTTAGTAGGGGGCGGGTCACCTTGGTATAGTCTTTGACAAATTGGCGATAATAGCCTCAGAATCCAAGAAACCTTTGGAGTTCTTTCAAGTTGTTGGGCTTTAGCCAGCTGGTTAAGGCTTCCACCTTACTGGAGTCGGTTTGGATGCCTTCTGACAACACAATGTGACCCACGTATTTGATAGAACTTTGGAAAAACTGGCATTTGTCAATGGATAACTTTAGACCAAACTCTTCAAGTCTGTCCAATACTTTGAATAAGCCAGCCTCATGCTCCTCGAGAGTTTTCCCAAAAACTATGACATTGTCATGGTAGACAAAATATTCCAAGAGATTCATATCTCCCACTGCACACTCCATTAGTTGCTGGTGCATCTGATATGCCTTGGGGCATGCGAAGGAACTCATAGAAGCCCAAGGGACAAATGAATGCAGTTTTTTCCCCTGTCCTCAGGAGCCATTGGGATCTGATAGTATCTGCTTCAGAGGTCGAGAACGGAAAACCATTCACTCCCATTTAGACAGTCCAGGGCATCCTGTATATGTGGCATTGTATACTGATCAGGCACAGTTCTTTTGTTGAGGGTCCTGTAATCAACACACATGCGAAGAGAGCCATTCTTTTTCGTCACCACAACAGTTGGGGAAGTGTATGGGCTGCATGACTTTTGTATGATGCCAGCCGCTAACATCTCTTGTAGGTGATGTCAGACATCGTCTATGTCGGCAGGAGCTAAGCATCAAGATCTCTCTCCCTCTGAAGGGTCTCTTGTCATGCAAGCAAATGTGGTGTTCAGCACCCATGACACAACCAACATCCCATTCCTTGAGGGAGAATACTTTGGTTTTCAGGGCCAGCTTGTTACTGATCCTGGTTCTCCAGCTCTTTGGAAGAGGTGAATCCCCCAAATCAAACATATCCAGAGATATCTCACATCCTTTTTCAGCTCTGCACTGGGATGGGCGCACAGCAGTGTCGGCACAATAGACTTTAGCCAGGGTGCATCCTCTGTGTACCGTGATGTCTCAGTCTGTAACATTTTGTATTCGTACCACCACTCATCAGGCGTAAGCATGAGCCCAGGCCAGAAGCACACTGGGTTTAATCAGCAGTCCTTTGGGTACTTTTCCCTCGTCTGGGGCATCCAGTATCAAAATCTTGTTAGTGACATCTTTCTGCAGCTGTACTTCACCACTGATACTGCATTCTGAATTGGGAGGTAATATAATAGTAGCAGAATCCTGCTTCCAAACCATCCCCACAGGCTGGTCTTAGTCACCTTGCTCAGGGCGCAAAGCCTTTTGGATCAGGGCGTGAACTTGCAGGGCTTTTCCTGTCGTTTTCTTCTGCCTTTCTTTACTTAGCTGGGCCAGGCGCCCAAACATATATGCGTTGGTGACAATCAGTACAGGGATACCATCATAAAGCCCGGTGGAAGGGCAGACCAGGGCCAGCATCTCCACAGAATCTCCTATGCCAGCCACAGAAGAAGAGAAAGAAAGCCACACTTTCAAATAGCCAAGATAAGGATATGACATTTCACTTAACCCCCACACATGCAGACCATCAAGAGGTTGTAATGGGTGGTCTGACAGATGCTGCTTATACCAGTCTTGGAAAATTATTGTGACTTGAGACCCGCTGTCTAAAACTGCTCGGGCTGAAATCCCATCTATGTGTACAGTAGTGTCCATGGAAGGGCCCACCAATCTAGACCAGTCTGGAGGGACTTTAGGAGGAACCTGGATGGATGATTTAGCCACAAAGAAATTGGAATTTGGATTTCCTGAACATTCACTGTAATAATTTCTTGCATCCCTCTGCAATTGGTTTGCTTTTCGGAGCTCCCCTTAGAGTCTGTTTACCACCTTTTCTAGATCATTTTGAGACAGGCGTCCTTTCTTCATATGCCCATCCTTTCCACAATTGTGACAAATTACAGGTTCTTGAGTCCATCTTAGCTGAAACACTACATTAGGTGCTGGTCTCCATTCACAGTTAGAGGGTTGGGCAGAGTACACATTGGGTGCTGAAGCAGGAGCACCAACAACAGAAGATTGGGATTCGCCCACTGCCTGTGGTGTTGGAGGTGATGCAATATGTCTCAGCAACTCTTTTATGGTGGCTGTCAATTCACTGATCTCAATCTTGGAGCTGCCCTCAGTAGAGGATGCCTGAGCGTGCACCCCTACCCCCATAGCAGACATGCTCTGAGAGAAACCAAGGTCTTTGTCCATGGGAGGAACTTTCGTAGAAGCACAACGCTTTCACTTCTCTGACTTCTCTCAAAAACTCGTCTCTCAACAGCTTGGCCCATGGCAGAACATCCTTAGCAGTCTCTGATTCAGAAGGGCTTTCCTGTACTGAAACTACTTGGGCTGCACCCGTACAATAATTCCAGTCTCCTTCCTCGCCTTCTGTCTCCCGAGTTCCTTTATCAGGTCACAATAATCGGGTGGATTATCCCTCCTATCCTGGAGCTTTAGCTGGATAATTTGCTGTTTAGAATATCTGGCATATTGTAGTATGCGATCCAATCTCACACGGTTCAGTTCGCTGGCTGATACCCCACCCTTCCAGTAAGCTCTCTCCAAGCATGTAACATACATGGACAGACATTCCCCTTTCCACTGTTTGGTGCCTTTGAACTGCCACATCAAAGTCTCTCCAGATTCAGTGCTACCAAAAACACCCTCTAGTGCGGACAAGTACTTTTGGGCTGACGCACAGGGTTTGTGGACCTGAGGAACCTAACCACTTCCAAAATGGGGCCCATTAAACTTTCCATGATCCTTTTTCATTTCTCTGCCTCTGCACACTGCCACTGGGGTACCAAGGGGGCAACATAGTCTATCCAGGTCTCCCAGTCATCCTCCCCCTGGGGGGGAGAGTGCCTGAAAACATCCTCAGTTTGCGGTATGAGTCATGACTAACTGCGGGCACAGGAGTGGATGCCAGTACTGGTGTGGGCACAGGAGCTGGCGAAAGGACAGGTGCTGGGGCTGGCATGGGCAGCAGAGAAGGAACACCCCCAGGTGACTTGAATAACTTTTTAAAGTCCTCTATGGTTTTACCCTTCTCCAATAACAACTTGGCAAAATTTTCCTCAAATGTCTCAGATAAGGATGGGGGCTCATTCTTTAAGGGGTCCTTACTATCTTTAGTTACCACCCTCCAGGTGGCTGGGAACCTCTCAGCAGCAATATTCTGGGGCACCTTAGTGCTGTACACAGGATTGCTACACTCCACTAAGACCATTAAGGTCTGGGCAGTCAAATCAGCATGTCGGCTTACCACCACAGCTTTTCCCAAGCATTCCATTTTTGAAAGTGCCCCTTCCACAGTGTCTTTACTAGTGCCAGGGGTATAGTCAGTATTAACTAGGCATTGTGGGGCTCCATCTCATGTCCCGTACACCATCCCACCAACTGATGCAGAGCCATTTTTACAGTGGTACCCATTAAACTTTTTGCAGTAATTCTTAATTTTGACCATTAGGGGGCGCTAATCCCAAGTGGTGCCTCTAAGATGTAACCTCTAGGTGGCACTATCCTAAGGGCTACAACCCCTGCCTGTGTAACTGGGTGCAGATTGAGGGGCCTGAGCTCGTTGAACGGGTACCTTTACCCAGAGGAATGGTTCTGGGGTAGCGTAACTGCTGTTGGTATAGCCCTCCAGGATTCAATAAGCCCCCACCAACCCCTCTAGTGGCCTAAACAGTATAGCAGCAAAACAGTCACATGTACCATATGGCAATAATGACTTGCTCACCCGCCTTGCACTTACCACCAGGGCTGGATCCTCTGCAGCTGCCCTGATGATCCCCTGTAAAGTAAGACCTGTAAAGCAACAGTTCAATGGCAGTACAATACCCCTACCAAAAAGGTACATGCTAGCCAGGTTAAATGCAAAAAGAACAAAATCTGATTTATTCAGGGGGAAGTGAACATGAGTGGGGCATGACTCTAGTGGATGATTGACAGGTCTGGATAATTCAGGTGATCAGAGGTGAACTGGTCATTTGGAAGACGGTCGCTGAGTTCGAGCGGACTACGCACGCTTGCGTTTGGGGAGTAAACACAAGTAGCAGGGCTGCATAGCTTGTTTTATATTTTTAAAAGGTATGCTACCTGTTGCCTAGAAGTGCAGCCTTTCCAGTACATCTTATTGCCTGCTCTACCTGTCGGTTCAGTTCTTCTTTCTTGTCCTTTCTCTACCTGCAGTAAGAAGAAAACCGTTTTAAGGCAAAAACGGAGCAGGAGTGAGAAAAGCCAGTTGGACGGCTGGGAGAAGTTGCTGTTTGATTCGTCCGTTGTGCCATAGGAACCGTCCGGCCACAACCAAAAAGAAAGCAGCTGTCTAGAAGTGAGACGATTGGAGCTGAAAACTTTTGGAATAAAAAAAAAAGAACTCCTTGCCTACTAAGTATAGTGTGTCTTTTCTACTGAATTTTAGATTTGTTTGCTGTCATGTAGTGCTTGTCCTTGTTTTGCCTGTGTTTTTATGTTTTTTAATCCGGATATATTGTTTAAACATTTTTAGATATTGGTTTAGATTTAGATTTATTGTTATATCTAGCAGCGTTAAACTTTTTCGCGTTAATTAGCCATTTGGGTGTCACCTGATCAGGTTGTACTTAATGTGCAGGCTCCAGCCTGGTGTCTAGAATTGTCAGAAGCGCCATTACAGGACAACAATGAGATGCAGAGCTGGTTGGCTAAAAGAAAGCTCCAACTGTGCTTTTAACTGTAACCCTCCCCACCCCTGTCCTTTTACCAAAACAACGACAGGTGTCATGCTGTTGGCATTTGGCAGCAATACCTGGTGGGGAGTGTATATCTACGGGTTCGGGGAAGGATGAGGCTACTTGGTACAAGAGGCCTAGGTTTGACTACTCTGCACAGGGGCACCCAAGTAAATCCAACTACAGGAAGCAATAACTGTAATGTCCAGAACCAGAATTGGGATTTTTCAGTGTGGCTTTATTTATTAACTCACTGAACATAAACAAAGCTCTGTATGGTCCTCCACAGGGCTACGTAACTGTAATGCAGATTAGAGGTTAAACACAGCGGTCCATTTTAGGAATGAACACTTTACAACAGTTGTCTGGCTTTGGACCCACCAGGCACTCAGCCCGGACTTCGCATGCGCATTGGATACACAGCCCAACTGGCCCGGCTCCCCTGCCGGCCACTCTACTGACGGTTCACTTGGCGAATGAACCCAAACTCTACTTGGAAAGACATCCCATCAAACAAGGAGGCTCCCAAACTGTGGCTCCCCACACCACTTGAAGTCTGCGACTCCTAGAGAGATTTTGTTTTCGTACTTCCAATTCGAAACTCCCATCAAACAGGGAGACTCCCATCCTACAAGGAGTAATTTTCCCATCCTGTGGCTCCCCACACCACATAGAGTCTGCGACTCCTAGAGAGATTTTCAAGTTGCGACCCACGTCTGGGTACCCACCCCATCACTGGCCAAGCGCATGAGGCGAGTTGCAAAAACAGAAGAAATCCGTAGAGGTGGCCCTGGTTACTACAGATGGGGATTTATCCACCTCCAGCTCCCACAACCCATACCCGGCCATTTATCTGAACACACAGAAACTTCAGGACTGTAAAACTGTAGATTGCATGGTGGATGAACTGATGCACCCCCTCTACTGTGAACTCTAAATCCATTTAAACTTTAAACTGACTGCTCCATTTGTTCGTCCTAGTGTATATAGTCCTCCCAAACAGCAGTCCCCAATAACATTTCCTGACTGAAAAACAGTTGTTTGCCCCTTAAACTGGAGCCAAACACTCACCCAATCGTTGCAGGTGCCCCACAGGCTAAGTCCTTTAACCTTTTCTGTCAAACCCAAACAGACAAAGTAATTTCAGGCAGCTTCTTTCCTTGGTGGGAAAAGGGGATTGCCCCTGGAACCCACAGAGACCTTTTCCTACCCCCCCCGAGGGAGGGAGGGGGCACTGAGACCGAGGGAACGGTCTCCACCACTTGAAGAATGGTGAAACACAGAAAAACTTCCTTCCGTGTGGAGGCAAAACTCAAACTACTGTCTGATGCTTCCTTCTTGCTCAAGGACAAACGGAAGACTGGCTTTGAATTCCCAAGGTTCTAGAACTACTCTGAGCTGAAGATTCCAAATGTGGCTCATGCAGCTGTAACAATTCTATAATGATGTCATCTCTCCAGTCTCAGCTGTGACTGAAGACAGAGTGAGAAAGTGTGAAACCTATTTAACTGGAGTTTCACAAGCTGCCTTCCCTGCCTACCACTAGGTCTTACTGGGACTCTAGTAACCCCGGGTAACAAAGGGGTTACACTCGCTCTTGACCAGGAAAATGACTGTCCCCAGTCATTATGCATCGCCTTAGGCCATCCCACCCTAAGTGCTACTCATGGAGGGGGGTGATCAGGCTCCTCCTACCGCAGTGCTAGCACAGGTAGGCAATACTAAGGGCCTAGAGGCCTATAGCTGACATTTCAGCCTCTACTCTATCCACTTACTATGGACACCTAGTGGCTCTGGTAGAACCGTCCAGAGCATAGCCCTGATAGATCAGCACTGCAATCCCTACGGCTGTTCAGGACCACAGCCTGTCTATCCCCCAACCCTCTAGGGAAAACCTATCTGCCTCTACATAACATCCCAAATAAAAACAAAACCCGGGGACCTCCCCGACCTTTGGCAGCCTGCAACTACAACATTAGAAACACAACAGTACTTTAATTTCTAAACATAAGCACTGAAATGAGGAATTCCGATGAGCCCCTCCTCCTCTTCTTGTCTTCTCTTTTTTCTTCCAGGAACACCTGTAGAAAAGACAAAAAACAACAAAAAACAAAACACCCTAATCTGCATTTACGATCTACCTAAATAACGATGACTACAACAACAACAACCACAACCCTTACCATACAGGAAAAACAGAACACTAAACAATCCAAAAGAAAAAATATATATATATTTTTAGAAAAGTAGAAAAGACAGTATATACATTAAGTACAGAAATGACATTGATAACAATACACTTTTTGGGGGATGGAATGCCCTAAATGTCCCACTAGTGACTACAAGGCCCGAAGGCCAGTCCATTAAAGAGTCTCTCCTGGGCCGGAGCCCCGTGAACATAGTCTTTTAAGGCCATAATCCCAAAGGGGAGATTCTTTGTGGACAGTTCACACACTGTTTGAAGTCTGTAGTGTAAGGTGTGTATTGCAATGTCATAAAGATAGAATTATAAGAGATTTTGACTCACCAGCCTCTTGAAGTATTCGAACGTCACCAACCTGGTCCCTGCTGAAGACTCTCCCTGGAGGCATTTCTTCTGATACAGCTGGGCGGACATCTTCCAGGAACCCACAGGAGTGCACATCTGGAACAGCTGGGCTGATGTCATAACTGGAGAAGGAACCTTAGAACAGGAACAAAAAAGAGAAACAGCTGGTCCGGCGTCATCCGAATACCAGGCGATGAACAGGAAAACAGCTGGGCTGGTGTCCTCTCTGGATCTGAAGTCATCTGTTGGTACCAGTAGGCGGCTGGTGATTGCAGACAGTTTACTGCAGACTGAAGAATGTGGAGCCCCGAATTTTTGTTTATTCATTTTGGCAGTTCAATAAAGGTACTTCACAGTTCAGATGTGGCAGTATTGACTACCACTGCTCGGCTCTCCATTTTGTAGGCACGGGCTTAATTACTGGGAGGTCCTTGCACTGAGGCCAATAGTAGAGGGGGTCGGGGCTTGAATTATTACTCCATCTGGACGCACATAATTCACACAGTGGGAGACTTCGCGTCCCTCTCTGTCCACAATTCTCACTCTGTCCATAAACAGTGTCCTGCCTCTCTTCCACTGTGTATACTTTTCGTGGAACAGTCTATTCTTTACATGCTGGTTAGCCCCAGGATGCACATGTTTCATTGCTTCATCCCAGATCCAGGATTTCCTGCAGTTCTCAATCTCCTCCCAGACTCTCCGAGGAAAGGTAGGAAAGGTCATACCAAAGATTTCATTGGCCTTTCTACGAACCAGTCTCTCCTCTTTACTTGCTTTGGTCAATCTGAGACCGCTGGCCTGGCTTGGGGGGTGGCCAGTCCTGGTTCTGCCAGCTTCACATCCTCAATGAAATTAAAAATGGATCCCTGACTTCTTTTTCTTCTGGTGAAGCCAGGGCAGTGGCATCACCACCTTCTTGAACACATTCCTCCGAGGCAAGATCTTGAGGCTGTGTACCCATTCCTATCTCACAAGGCCACTTAGGTTCCTCCTCATCTTCCTCTTCACTGAGGATCTGAGCCCAAGAGTGAGCAGTAGTTCTCACCCCTGAGACTATCCATTCATCACTAGGAGCGGAGGTCGACACCTCCCATTCAACGGCCTCCCGCATCTCATCTTCACCTTCGAGACTTGGACTAGGCCCCCCCCCACCCAGGGGTCTATTGATGCTTTATCTGAACTTGACTTCTGAGATCCAGCATCCAAAACTTCAACTTCAGATTCAGTCTCTAATTCTGCACTCCCTAACTTTGTACCACACTCCCCCGGGGGACCTTCCTCCACAGGCTCTGCCTGATGCTGTGTGCTGCCAACTGCAGATTCTTGAAGTTGTGTCCATGTGGGAGCCAAACGAATTCGAGGCGCTTTATACAAGCCATATTTTTGTAGACAACCAGCACAGTGAGGAATCATGACGACATCCCTTCCAGCACTAAAGCACATCTGGCATACATGCACTGGATAATTAGGAATTGCCACATCAGGAGGGAGTTGCCCTCTATAGCACCAATTTTCAATGTCTCTCAATCTATTTACTGCTGCTGTTACTGCAACCCGGGCATGATCCGGGTAGCGAGCTGGTCCTGAGGCCATAACTGCAGAAAACAAACAAAAGTTCACTTTAAATGAACACACTCTGTAGCTTTAAAATGGCTCCTCTGCTGCTGTGTTTACTTTACTACCCCACCCTGTAATGGCGGCGGCAGCACTCCTGTGCATCAACATTCAGACTCTGGATCAAGCCACTGCGCACCCGATTTACATCAGCTACTAATAACTTTTATTCAAACTGTACAACTTGCTCTGTTCTGGCTGTTCTCACATTTACAGGATTTTCCTTGGACTTTTCACATGCTGGCAACATTTATTTAATCACAGTCCCTTTTAAAACTTCAGGTTTCAGCACAGGATTGCCTGCTTCTACTAGCGTTGCACTTATTTTACAACCCACAGTCTCTCTCTGGCTGCAAACTTTAAACTGAGGCTACTTTCATTGCTATGCTCACATTTATTGGCTTTACAGACTTGCACTTGCTAGCAGGATATCACACAATCACTACTTGCAAAGCGACTATACAGCTGCACTCACATTTTATATGGCATTACTGAAAATCACTGATTTGAGCAGTTTTAAATCATTTACTCACTGTTATGGTAGCAGATTGCTGCGATGGAGGAAAACGGCCTACAGCCAGATTTTTTGAAGGCCTCAGATTTCAAACGGGCGGGCAGTCTCCGCGATCGTAGTATTAATCACACAGTTCACTGATCCCACGACCGATAAGCGGGTTGAGCCCAAGTTTTAACTAGAAAAGTCACTTTTCACTGTTTACAGCACTTTGAACACTTCGCGAATGCTCCTCCACTGCCAGTACACGCACTACTCTCTGTCTCCCTCTCGAATGCTGAAGCAGACACATAAGAGCTGGCTGAGGGGCAGGACTAATGGCAAACTGACCAACCACACAACGCCATGCAAATGAGCCTCTTCTTCCTCACGAGGGCTCCTCTCCTCACGGCCATCGTCAAGCAGGCAAATTCAAACTGACAAGATGCACTGTTTTTTTTCCAACTGACTCCACGGCGGGAGCCCATTTCAACCATGTAACATTGCCATTAACTCTGCAGTCTCTAGTATTGCACAAAAAGCATTTCCAACATCCAGGGCATAATTTCTCTGTTGCTACCGCTAGTTTTCCACACTTTCCTTCACAGAACTTTATTTTAAAACTGACAAGCGCTGTAAACTATGTTGATGCAGGACAAGGACACACACTTTGGCTTTACAGCTCCTTGGTAAACAGTTGGCATTTTAAACAGCAGCACAAGATTCAGCACACAGCACACACTAGGAAATTGCTTCAACTTTTTGGGCTACCGACTGCCAGATAGCCAAATCGCTAGCCTACTTGCCCAAGCACCTTCCTTCCCAAACAAATCCAAAGCGGTGCCTCCATTTTTGTAACCCTCCCCACCCCTGTCCTTTTACCAAAACAACGACAGGTGTCATGCTGTTGGCATTTGGCAGCAATACCTGGTGGGGAGTGTATATCTACGGGTTCGGGGAAGGATGAGGCTACTTGGCACAAGAAGCCTAGGTTTGACTACTCTGCACAGGGGCACCCAAGTAAATCCAACTACAGGAAGCAATAACTGTAAAGTCCAGAACCAGAATTGGGATTTTTCAGTGTGGCTTTATTTATTAACTCACTGAACATAAACAAAGCTCTGTATGGTCCCCAACAGGGCTACGTAACTGTAATGCAGATTAGAGGTTAAACACAGTGGTCCATTTTAGGAATGAACACTTTACAACAGTTGTCTGGCTTTGGACCCACCAGGCACTCAGCCCGGACTTCGCATGTGCATTGGATACACAGCCCGACTGGCCTGGCTCCCCTGCCGGCCACTCTACTGATGGTCCACTTGGTGAATGAACCCAAACTCTACTTGGAAAGACATCCCATCAAACAAGGAGGCTCCCAAACTGTGGCTCCCACCACTTGAAGTCTGCGACTCCTAGAGATTTTGTTTCGTACTTCCATTGAAACTCCCATAAACAGGAGACTCCCATCCTACAAGGAGTAATTTTTCCCATCCTGTGGCTCCCACACACCACTTAAGTCTGTGACTCCTAGAGAATTTTCGATTTGCGACCCACGTCTGGGTACCCACCCCATCACTGGCCAAGCGCATGTGGCGAGTAGCAAAAACAGAAGAAATCCGTAGAGGTGGACCTGGTTAATACAGATGGGGATCTATCCACCTCCAGCTCCCACAACCCATACCCGGCCATTTCTCTGAACACACAGAAACTTCAGGACTGTAAAACTGTAGATTGCATGGTGGATGAACTGATGCACCCCCTCTACTGTGAACTCTAAATCCATTTAAACTTTAAACTGACTGCTCCATTTGTTCATCCTAGTGTATATAGGCCTCCCAAACAGCAGTCCCCAATAACATTTACTGACTGAAAAACAGTTGTTTGCCCCTTAAACTGGAGCCAAACACTCACCCAATCGTTGCAGGTGCCCCACAGGCGAAGTTCTTTAACCTTTTCTGTCAAACCCAAACAGACAAAGTAATTTCAGGCAGCTTCTTTCCTTGGTGGGAAAAGGGGATTGCCCCTGGAACCCACAGAGACCTTTTCCTACCCCCTGCAGAGGGAGGGGGGCACTGAGACCGAGGGGACGGTCTCCACCACTTGAAGAATGGTGAAACACAGAAAAACTTCCTTCCGTGTGGAGGCAAAACTCAAACTACTGTCTGATGCTTCCTTCTTGCTCAAGGACAAACGGAAGACTGGCTTTGAATTCCCAAGGTTCTAGAACTACTCTGAGCTGAAGATTCCAAATGTGGCTCATGCAGCTGTAACAATTCTATAATGATGTCATCTCTCCAGTCTCAGCTGTGACTGAGGACAGAGTGAGACAGTGTGAAACCCATTTAACTGGAGTTTCACAAGCTGCCTTCCCTGCCTACCACTAGGTCTTACTGGGATTCTAGTAACCCCGGGTAACAAAGGGGTTACATAACTGTAATACTTTGTAACATTGCAACATTGTTTAGTCTCCTGAGCTGTTAGGAGAAAGTTTTAATTTTTTGGCATTTTAGCTCTTTCTAAAACTCTTCAGCTGCTTATTGGGATTTCCAAATTATAGCTAGCAGTGTTGCTATCAGCTCTTCATTGCGGATCTGGCGATAGTGAATAACTAATTGTGTTTTTGTTTCTCCCTGAATAGTTTTTAGATAGCTCCTAAATAGCTTGAGTTTTCCTCGAGATTTTAAATATAACTAGTTTCATTGAAGTTCTTGAGGTAGTTGTATTAGAGCTGGTGGAAAGAGAAGGGCTAATTATATGCTTTTCTTTTTTTCTTTAAACACTTGTAGTGTGGGAGTTACAGGAAACACTGGGGATATTGGAAGAAGGTGATAGTACTGGTATTGAAGCCCAGCTAAACAGCTCTCCTGATGTAACTGTCTGTTGACTAAAACGGAGCTTTGGAACTATAAAGAACGATTCTAGCTTGAATTTTGGAAACAGCTGAAGGAAAGAAAAACTGATTTTATATGGCTATTTATGGACTGTATCAGCACGTTTAGAACTGATTACTTCTGTGAGTGTACGCAAGCAGTGTTTTATGAATATTCTCAGGCTGCATCCTTTCATGTGTTTCTTTTTTCTTCATACCTTGGAACTATTAAGAAATAAGAAATCCTTTTGAATTTTAGTGTCCAGGACTGATCCTGTCTCAGGATTTCATTTGCACAGAAAGGAACTGGACTTTTGATGGACTTTTAAAATTCTAGATTAAAACCAGCTTTTGTCAATCCATTTTTGGGGGTCCTATTGTAATTTGGGGCAGTGTGTCTTTTCTTTTCTTTTTTTTTTGTGTGTGTGTGTTTAAATTCTGTGTTTAAAACTGTATTAAAACTGTAATGGTTACTACCAGGAAACAAGCTGCAATGGCAGAAGAATTTATTACTATCTCAGATAATTATAACAGATTGAAAGGGCATTTAGAAGATAGCCAGAAATCTGACAAAGATCATGTTACTATCTTAGATATTAGCGATATGGATCAGTATTCTTCCAAACAAATTACAATAAAGAAAACCAATAAGGAAAAAAATAGCAAAAACTATCAATAAACCAATAAAGGGGGAGGGGGGGAATAGGAATAAAATTAAAAAGCATATGCCACCTAATCAAACAAAAATGAATGATTTGTTCACAAATAAAAATCTCAGTAAATCTTCTTACCTTCTTAGTCTGCCTACAAGGCCAGCTTCTGTTGAAATGGGTTATAATGGCAAACAGCAGGATAACATAGACTTAGATCTGAATCATGATATCTCAAGACTTTCTTCCACCCCAAAACGTTTTGGCACAAACAACTTTTCTTTTCAATCTGAAAACCAAGGGAATCTTTCAAATATTTCTTTACAGACAGTGAAAAGGGATAGTGGAACTAATGGATACAGGGAAGAGAGTAACCTTTCTACCCTCAAAAAGAAGCCTCAATCAATCTATACTATGGCTCTTTTTCTGAGACTTCATATTCTTTAGCTTTTTCACCAGAAGTACCAAATACTACCAATGTTGATAACAACTGGAACCCCGAATTAAGGGACATTAGTGCGGGTATTCAGATAGCTACAGATGGCCTAAACATTTTGGATACAAAGGGCCGTAAGGAGAATCAAAAAACAACTTTTAACCAGCAAATTAAACACCTACTATACAATAAAACTAAAGATCCTGCTGAAACATATCCATTTAGTTTAGATGATGGGTTAAAGGAATTTATGAAAAACCAAAATGCAGCACATTTGGTGCTAATGAATCAGCTAGTAGGGGTTTGTAATGAGTTAGAAACTCTGAAGGGTTATATAGCAATCAACGGATCTAGACTGGATGATGTTATAAATAAATTGGATAGGATTGTCCCAATAAATGGTTCTCCATCAATATCTTTATCTACAAAAACTGTTGCCCATGACAGACCAGATTTTTCTACTATTTATATTCCTAATTCCCCAATAATTAGGAAAAGAAAAAAATCAGAGGAAAAATAAAAAGAGAAAGAGCAAGAGCATAGTCAAAACAAAGATAATGACAGATAAAAAAAAACAAAACAAAAAAAAAAGATAAGTGGATTAGAGAAAGGACCTAAACTCTTAGGAAATGAAGTTACAATTGATAGTAAAGGTATTAGTGATCACCAGTCTGATAGAGTAATAGAAAATAAAACGCAGGAAGCCTTAAAATCGTTGAATCAAACCAACATGCAAGAACATAGGTGCTCTCTGCAAAACATTAATCAGGAACTTAGTTTATTTAAAGACGATTTAACAGCTTTCAGACAGGATTGGCAAAACTGGAAGAGTGAAATCCAGCAAATTATGTCAGTACCAATAAAAACTTAAAATGATGATACACAGGAGGTTATTCCCCAAAATCCATAAGATCATAGGGTGTTAGTGGATGTGTTAGATTCTGCTATTTTATATTTATATGGGTATCGATGGAATTGGCTAATTTCTTTGGGTGAAAACAAAAAACAGATTGTGCACCTTTTAAGGGCAGTCACGGGCACTGACATTACAGAGATGGATGTTATACAGATTTGGAAGGACAAGGACAGTGAGGCTCATGATTGCATTTTTATATTTTGTTCCAATGCTAGAATAGCTAACCAAATTTGGCTCAATAATAGCTCGCTAAAGGGACTTGGGTATTCAATTGATTTTGTAAATAGAAGGCAATTGAATAAGTTACATCAAGGGGTAAGTAAAAAACTTAGTATATTTGGGCTGAAACTTTTGTTTAAAGAAAATTCTGGTAAATTAAGAAATGCAGTGATAAATCTGTTCACACATGCCCTCAAGATTCCAGCCTCTGAAATAGTAATAGATAGAATACAGAGGAGGAGGAAAACATTAAACAATATGGGGCAGGTGGACATTGCAATTACAGATGAGGACACCATAGAAAGGATACTTCAGAGAGCCTCACTGTTGGATCCTGTAGGTGTTCATATAGTGGACAGCAACATACTTAGTTCTGCTGATGTGAATAAAAATACTAACAATAGAGCAAATGCTCAAAATATGGAAGTATTGTATTGCCATATGGCTTGAGTAGAACTATAAATGAAAACTCTAATGACCTTAAACAAATAGTAACAGACCTGTTTGAACAACTACTGAATATATCAATTAAAGATCCTGGGGCATTAAAGGTAGTGAGATGTAATAAGGAGATGGATATTGATCAAATCCAAATCACAATAAAATATGAGAGTTTATACAATAAAATAATACACAATATGTTAATGTTATATACTATGGGTTTATACATTGTTCCACTTACTCCCTCTTCCATAAATAGAACTGTGGAGAATTTAAGTATTAATAGCACTGGTTCTGTATTGGGAAATGTAAAGGAAAAAGTGATAAAAGGAAAATATATTTATAATGTCTTGTTTTCAAACCGCTTTGAATTGCTCAGTCCGCAAGGACAATGACTTATAGATCATAGTCTCAAATCAAGGACAAGGGACACAGATTTGAGTCCCCAAACAGTGATTCTATCCTGGAATATAGCAGGACTGATATCTAAATTTGCAGACAATGAATGTTTAGAATTTTTAAAGCAGTCTACAATTATATGTTCTCTCTCTCCTAAGCTGGTCTCCGGGCTTCATTACGCCTGGGCTGTACCTCCTGATGTCAGTTGTAGGCAGGACTAAAGCTGTGCAGCCGGGGGGGATAAGAAGCCCTCCACATCCGGTCGTCTCCAGTTTACTTCCTGCCTTCAGTGAAGCAGATACTCTGCAGCAGAGCCCTGTCACACAGGGCAGGGCTGAAGAGACCGTAAGTTTTCCTTTCGAAACCAAATTATTAATTCTTTTCTGATATTCTCGACGTGTTTACCCAGCCTTGGTGGGATCCAGTCTCAGCCTTGCAAGCTGCACAGACTGGCCCCACCTCACAGCAGACCCTCGCAGCCTTTTCCCGTGCAGGAGACCCTGCTTTCAGGGGCAAGTGCTTTCCAGCAAATGCATCTCACAAAGGAGCCAAAAGCAACTAGGAGGGGACCGGAGGTTTTTCTTGGGCCCTACAGTGCCGGTTTTATTTTCCGAGGCGACTCTCTGAAAGCTGACTGCTCACGTCGCGCTTTTCCCGCAAAGGAGACCCTGCTCTCAGGAAAAGTGCTTTCCAGCAAATGCAGCTCACAAAGTAGATGAAAGGGACTAGGAGGGGACCGGAGGTTTTCTCGAGCCCTACAGTGCCTTTTTTACTTTCTGACTAGTGGTTCTCTGGAAAGCTTTTTGACCACTCGTTGCGGCTTCTCTCAGCAATGTGATTCTACTGCCAAGGAAGGCCTCACACAGGTAGCACGTCCTCGCACCAGGCTGCTCCTCAACACATTGCATGGAGCTACACAGTAGTGCTGCAGTGCTGGGCTAGAACGGAGCCCCCCCCCCAAACATAAGCAAATTGACTTACAGCCAGGATTTTTATTTTCTGCAAGGAAGCAGTGCTTAAGAAGGGACAGGATTTTGGTCTTTTGCAAGGAAGCAGTGCTTAAAGGGACAGCGTTCTCTGACTCCTCAAGGAGGGGGGATTACATTGTCTTCGGAAGCAAGGGCATGAAAAATGGCCTCAGAAAAATCTAGTGGGGGCGAAAAATGTCAGTGCTGTAAGTCCCCACTCCTGATCACTTTTGCTGGCTCACTCTGCCTCATGTGAAAAGGCAGCAGCTGCTAGTGGGGAGGGCTCAGTTGATGCAACCTCTCTCCCATCACAGGTAAATGTCCAAGAGAGGTCTGACCAGTTGACTACTTCCAGGTTGGAGCGAGCACAGACAAATGTCCCAGAAAGCTCTGAACGACTGGCTACCTCTAGGTCAGAGCGAATGGCAATGTCCAGGGATACCCCCACCCTAGACCCCGATCTTACAGACAGGCTGAATAGGGCCTATGCCATGGACCCTTCTTCCTTTGAATGGCAGCCTCCAGGGCCATTGGATAGGAGACCCCACAAAAAGGCTAAAAGAAAAAGGACCCCCTACCCATCCTCTTCCGATGAGGGGAGGCTATCCTCACATCGCTCCAACAACAAGAAGAAATCCAGAGATGGGGGCAGATCGTCCAACGAGGACGGTCACCATTACTCTAGCCACAGGAGGAAGAAAAGATCTCATTCCTGGAGTAGACCTAGGAGCATGCACAAGGGCAAATGCCACAGGGGATATTCCCCGGACTCCTCAGTCACCAGTTCTTCCATCGAGGAGGGGGAGATAGTAGACTCATCATCAGACTCTGATGACTCCCCATCCAGAAATTTTGACCTGGAGGTCCTAGACTTTTTTATCAAAAAGGTCATATCCGAGATTCACCTTGACTCTTCTCCACCTGTCACCTCTCAACCAAAACAGACCTTTCACTTGGCATCAGCCTCCAGACTGGCTACGGCTTTCCCTATACCACCCGCCATTGAGGACCTGCTAAAAGAAGAATGGCAAGGTCCAGAGCATGCATATCTGGTTCCCCGATGAATCTCCAAGCTTCTGAAGTTTGACAAGAAACAGTCCGAAAAGTGGTTAGACTGCCCCAGAATTGACCCCTTAATTTCTAACCTAAGAAAACTGTCATACCAGCTGTGTCTATACTTGCTCTAATTGTTATAATTTTAAGGGATTAGTGCTGTGATTGATGCACTTTTATAACTGGGGAATTTTTGCTCCTTAACTACACTGTCCAACTGCAGAACTTGTTGGGATTCTGTGTGTAATTGAACTTGACTGTTTTCCATTATCCTGTACCTGTGATTTCAAACTCACTCTCCTTTTCCTCCCATCTCCCCTGATTCCACCTCTTGCTAACATTTGGGCTAAATGACGCCAAGGTAAATTACAACGCCGTCTACCCCATTCACATCCTCCCCCACTCCTCTTCTTGGCTATTGTCTCAGACCCACCTACGCTCCTATCTCACCTCCGCCCCCCAATTTAACTTTTCGCTTGCTATTGTGTCTTCTAACCTGGCTGAATAACTCTAAAGCCCTCCTAAATCTATTTTGTCCCTCCAGTTCCAAGAGCCAATTGACCAGGCAATGGACCACCGCCAGCAGCTGCGGCTGGAGAAGACAGCTGGCAGCACGCACCTCGCCTGCCCGCATAGGAGCCAGTCAGCTTGGGTAAGCCTGTCTACTTATCTCAGAAGCATAATCGGAACTCGGATTGGTTAGCGACTCCTCAAGAGATACAACGATTGGCTGCTGTCCTACGGCTTTGCCTGCAATTGGCTCAATTGACTCTCCGCTTTGGCGCTTTTCTGTCTTTGAACTGGGCGCCTCAGCCCACCTCTCGCTGTCTATACTTGCTCTAATTTTTGTCCCACACCACCCGCCCCGACCCCGCCTCTATTAAATGCTCATTCCCTAATGAGCTAGGTCATCCCTCTGTCAGCTGATTGGACGGTCTAAACACAGCCACGCCCAACCCTGCCTACAAGCTCCAGACAGCCCTGCCTTAAAGCAGAGTTTTATAAAAGGCTTGTCACTCTGTATAATTTCTAACCATGATAAGACTACCTTAACAAGAAGAAAAATGCAGCGTAGCAACACTCCCCAATGTACATGCATAATACCTCTAATTCTGGCATTAGTTACGTTGCCAATCCCTAAACTGCTCCAAAACCAAAAAAATAATTCAGACATACATCTTGACCAGACCTTTCCCAAGATGTTATGACAACCTACAACAGGGACATCTTCTTATCTTTCATGCCCACATTCTCAGCAAACTCTAAGTCGAATTATTGCACGAAACCCTCTGTCCTCATTGGCACTTGTAATTATTTATGCACTAGCTTCATCCAACCACAATAAATCCCTCTCAAAAACTACTACTAAACTTCAAGTGTTGAACACAAGATGAAACAACAAAAGATTACTTAATCGATTAAGACAGTATCTAAAAAACATACTACTACTCCTAATACTCTGCTCAGGTAACGTCGAACTAAACCCAGGCCCACCTGTTACTCTAGAAACTCCTGCAGACCTTCCCTAATACAAAGGTCTTAGTTTTCTACACATTAATGCCTGTAGTTTACTGAAAAAGCTAGACCAGATACAGACTTGGGCCATACATGCTGCTCCTGACTTCTTCATGATATCTGAATCCTGGCTTAAACCATTGACGTTGGACAAATCAGTTTATCTGCCAACTCTTATCATTGCAATAGATCAACTAGAGGAGGAGGGGTCGTAATATATGCTAAGAGCAAATTTACAGTCACAGTTGTTGACTGCACTTCGAAGCCTAAAGAATTAGAATGCCTGGCTGTAAAGCTATCCCTTGACAGAGAGAAGTCACTCCTAATTGCAGCCTCCTACCGACCCCCTTCTGGTGGTATGGCTCTTCTGCAGCATCTCCAAGACCTAACTACCTCAGTTAATACAGAGTGTATCTTTTTAGGAGACCTCAACCTGAACTGGAATGATGATAGCTCCAAGAAACTTAAAGAACTTTGCGACATTGTTGGGCTGGTACAAATGACACCTGAAAATACCAGGCCAAACAGAAAATCTCCCGAACGTAGCACTCTCCTGGACCTTATACTAGTAAACAAGCCCCATAACATCTCACATGTTGGAGTATTCTTCAATGACATAAGTGACCATCATGCTACCGCCTACATTAGACACCCATCACAACTAAACCAAATGGCCAAATCTGTACTGAGAAGAAGCATGAAAAAATTCTCCCAGAATGAATTTCTGAAAGATCTAAGTAGCATCCAGTGGCAGAACTTCTATCTAGCCCCCTCTATTAGTGAATCATTCAATATTTTCCATAGTCTCTTAGTGGGACTAATCGATAAACACGCCCCACTAAGGCTGATCAGATAAAAAAAAGGCCCCCTGTATGGTTCTCTCTGCTCTTGAAGAAAGCGCTTAGAGACAGGGATTATTGGTGGAAAAGAGCAAGGAAAACGCAGCTGGAGACAGATTGGTTAGCATTCCGCACCTCGAGAAACGCCTGCACTACACTAATCAGGGCAGAAAAAGCTAGATATTTCCAAGCGGAACTAGAAGCCAATAAATCCAACTCAGCTAAATTCTGGAGCATCCTTAAAGAGATTGAAGGTTCATCTGATGACTCATCTATACCAGCCAAAATTGTGTCCGCTGGGAATACCTACACAGACAGAGCCGATACCCTTGAGCAGCTAAATGATCACTTTGTCATTGCAGGACTAGCATTTGACACTTCATCTATTAGTAAAATCAACATACGGGGAGATCCTGCTGTCGCACTTAATAAAAATACTATACCTAAATTACCTCACCCTACCGCATTTAACTTCCATACAGTCACATTTAAGCAGGTTGAGGACCTACTGCTTTCTCTGGATACCAAAAAGAGTGCAGGTGCAGACAGAATTGAACCATTCTTCCTCAAACTCGGCTTTCTATACCTGACAGCCCCCATTATACATTTATTCAATTTATCGTTAAAGCAAGGTGAACTTCCCCTGTTATGGAAAACTGCCCATATCCTCCCTCTTTTCAAGTCAGGGGAGCCACACGATTGGAACAACTACTGGCCCATATCTATACTTCCTGCCTTGTCAAAGCTATTCGAAAAAATTGTTAATACCCAAATCAGAGAACATGTCAATACGCATGACCTACTAAACCCAGTACAATCTGGCTTTGGAGCCAAACACAGTACGGCATCTGCACTAGCGAAAGTAACCACTGATTGGCAAATTGCACTTGATGCTAAAAAACATGTGTTTGCCCTTTTTCTGGACCTCAGCAAGGTCTTCGATACCGTGGACCACAACATCTTGCTTACTGTGCTAAGCAGTATCGGCCTGGACAGCCCCGCAACTAAATGGTTCTCCAATTACCTCACCAACAGGATACATCAAGTCAAAGCTGCAGGAGATCTTTCATTCCCAAAAACTCTTCTCCGAGGTGTCCCCCAAGGTTCTATTTTAGGCCCAATCCCATTTGCTATTTATATCAATAATCTGGACACTCGCCTATGTTCAGCCAACATTCATCTATTCGCGGATGATACTGTACTGTACTTTATACCACAAACTCACCCTTGGATATGGCACATCAGAACTTACAGCAAGACTTCATTACCCTTCAACACAGCCTCATTAAACATAAGCTTCTACTCAATGCTAAAAAAAACAAAGCCATGGTCCTCTCGCCAGAAGTTGGCCCCGGTCTAACATACACACCCCGAATCCTAACACTACTGGACGAACCCCTCAAAACTGTCGAATCTTTTAAATACCTTGGATTCTGGCTGGACGACAAACTCAGCTTCCTATACCACCTGAATGAAATCTCGAAGAAACTAAGGCAATGGTTAGGCCTATTCTACCGAATTAAACATCTACTAACCTTAGAGGCCAGGAAAAGATTAGTTCAATCTACATTCTTACCTATACTAGATTATGCTGAGTTTATCTACATGCACTGTCCTTTAACGTTGCTTAGCAAATTCAACACTTTATACCACCGGGCCCTTAGAGTTATCCTCAACCTACCCTTACGAACTCACTGTTGCCGACTTTACCAGGAAGTGGGATGGCCTTCACTCTATAGTAGGAGAAAAAGAAATGCTCTTCTCTGGCTTTACAGAGCACTCTCTAACAATCTTCCTAAATATATATCAAGCTTGTTTAAGTGGGCTAAGGGCTCTTATGGAATGAGACGTTTTTCATTGCTCTATTTCCAGATTCCAAGAGCAAAAACAAACTATGGCTCTTCAGCAATCAGCTTTACACTTCCATCTTTGTGGAACACCATGCAAAACACACTGAAATTGTCCTGCCTTCCCAGCCCTTCTGCATTCAAAGAGATAATAGCCGCAGTGCTGAGGGAAACATGTAACTGCCTCAGAAAAAGTTGAAACACTAATAACCCAACCCGCCTTACTAGCTTTTAAGGTAGAACTTCCCACACTGCCTTCCCACAGGGGATACCATTAATTGCAGTCTGCTTGCTTCTCTACTTGCCCTCCTCGCTCTGTCTCCCCCCCTACTCACATCCCCCACTATTTTCCTTCTCCATTTTTTCCACTAATATTAAGTGGTAGACTGGAATCGAAGACTCTTCTATACATTGTTATATATATACATTATTGTCTATGAACTACATGTCATTGAAAATTGGGCATTCAGTAAATGCTGGCCTGTAACATCCTTCTCTGGCCAGTATATTGCGCATTTTTGTATATTTATCTGTGACCATTTACTTATTGTATTGTATGTACTGTATTGTAATGTTTTCCGTCCAGAACCACCTTAAAAATGAGCTTGCTCAATGGTGTTTACAACTGGTTAAATAAAGTGATTGATTGATTGAAGGAGGGGCTTCTCTAAGGGACCCAGTAGACAGAAAGGTGGACTCCTCGCTCAAAAAAGCCTTTCAAGCCTGGGCAACTTCCCTCAAGGCAGCCACCGTAAACCTATTCTCCGCCAGAGCTGCCGTATCCTGGGCATCGGACTTAGCTTTTCAATTTGCGGAGGATCCAGAAAAGAACCCCCGGCCCATTATCCATGAGCTGCAATTAATGGGGTTGGCCTCAGCCTATGCAGCAGATATGTCAGAAGAGGTGGTCAGGTGTGCTGCACGGACCATGTTCTACCAACCCTCGGCTCGCCGCAACCTATGGCTTCTGGCATGGCAAGCAGATGTATCCTCAAAGAGCCATTTGGTGAACGCACCCTATGATGGCAACCTCCTATTCGGGTCAGCACTGAAGGAGGACGTGAAGGAATCCAGCAAAACAGCGAAAGTGCATATGCCCCAGTCCAGGGGCCAGGGCAAAGTGTGGTCTTCGGGCACAAGGTGCAATTTTCTTGGCAGAGGTTACAACAAGGGGCAGAATGCCAACTTTTCAGGGAAAAGAGCATGGTTCTCCTGAAACCAGCGGAATTTCAGAGGGGGGTTGATCTGGCAGAAGCGGAAGCACCAGAGATACCAGAAATAGCAACAAAAAATCATAATGCGGGCCCATCCTTGAGTAGGGGGCAGACTTTCAGAATTCCTCGAGAAATGGGCCTGGACCATGTTGGACAGATGGGTTCTGATAGAGTTAGAGTTCAAGCCCCCATTACCTGATGTGGTGCCCTCCCCCATCTCAAACAACTCGTTCAAAAGACAAGCGATATTGCAGGCTATCACGGATCTTCTGCAACTGGGGGCTATCGAATGGGTGTCTACTCCCTATTTTTCATTGTGCCCAAGTGCACAGGAGGTCACAGACCAGTTCTAGACCTCAAATTCGTGAATCATTTTGTACGCAGCAGACCTTTCAAAATGGAAACCTGTCCTCAATTGTCAAGGAAGTGCTGCAAGGAGATTTTCTGGCATCCATCGACTTGCAGGATGCCTACCTCCATATTCCTATTCACAGCCTGCACAGGCAATATCCAAGATTCAAGGTAGGGAACCAACACTTCCAATTCAAGACTCTCGCTTTTGGCCTTTCATCAGCCACAAGAACCTTCTTGATGGTACTAGTAGCAGTGGTAGCTCACCTTCGGAACTGAGGGATCCAGCTGTTCCCTTATCTGGATGATATCCTCATCAAAGCTCCGCAGCTCAACCAAGCAGTACAGGAAGTGGCGGAAGTAGTCCAGTGCCTCACGGCACATGGTTTTGTCATCAACTGGAAGAAGAGTTCCCTAATCCCAAGCCAGAACCTGAACCACCTGGGAGCAGAATTCAGGACGCAGAACAGCAAAATGTTCTCCCCCACCCCGAGTCAAAATTCAGGGACCTGCTGGAGCTCATCAACAAATTTCAAAGGACCACTCAACTGCCAGCCCAGTCCTTTATGCAACTAATCAGGACATTAGTGTCACTGGTAGATTCGGTCCCATGGGCTCTAGCGCACATGCGACCCATTCAAATGCATCTGCTCAAGCTGTGGTCCCAGTCCAGGCACAGTCAGCACCAGCTCATCCCAGTTTCACAGCAGGTAAAAACATCCCTCGCATAGTGGTCTCGGAGGGAAAATGTGATGAGGGGTCGAAGGCTAGGCCATCCGCACCAAACAAGAATCACAACAGATGCAAGCCTCAGGGGGTTGGGGGCTCACCTGGACCAGATGTCGGCCCAAGGCAAGTGGTCCCTGACAGAATCAAGGTACAGCATAAACATCCTAGAGATGAGGGCAGTTCGACTAGCCCTGATACACTTCCGTCAGCAAGTGCGTAACTGGGACATATTGATTCTGACAGGCAATCGAACAGCCATGGCCTACATCGACAATCAGGGTGGCACAAAAAGCTCAAAAATGTTTCAGGAATCTCTTCTCCTCTTCCAATAGGTGGGAAAACACCTGGCAAGTATAACAGCCGTGTACATACCAGGACAGGAAAATGTCACAGCAGACTGGTTAAGCCGCCAAGACATCCTCCCGGGAGAATGGGAGCTGAAGGACACCACCTTCCAACCCCTAACAGAGCAGTGGGGCAATCCACAGGTAGATCTGTTTGCATGCTGACACAACTCCAAGACAGGGCAGTTCTGCTCCATGGCCAGAGACAAACTAGCACTAGCTCAGGATGCCTTTTCCCTAAACTGGGGTCACTTCGGCCTCCTGTATGCTTTTCCCCCAATTGCGCTGCTATCCAGGGTCCTGCACAAGGTGGCCCGGGACAGGGCAGAGATGATTCTAGCCTGCCCCAGGTGGCTCCGCCGCCCCGGTTCCCACTCCTCATTCAGCTGTCAAAGGCACCACCTTTTATTTTCCAGCTCAGCTCAGACCTTCTTCATCAGGGTCCAGTTCTACACCACAATCTCAGCAATCTGCCCCTCTCGGCTTGGAGATTGAGCAGGAAACATTCAAAGAGTTAGGCTACACTGCTCCGGTTATTGAAATGATGATAAACTCTCGGTGCCCCTCCTCCTCTAAGGTATATTATAGAATCTGGAGAAAATTCTTGTTCTGACTCCAATCTAAAAATATACAGGATCATCCAATATCCCTCCCGGTGCTTTTACAATTTCTTCAAGAGGGATTTGACAAGGGTCTGCAGTCAGCCACCTTATGAGTTCAAGTTTCTGCACTGGGGGTGCTCTTGTTGGTAGACTCAGGGGACTTGCTGGGATCTCACCCTCATGTCAGGAAGTGTCTAAGAGCAGCAACGTTAAAGCACCCCCAATTAAGCCAACTGTACCACCTTGGAGACTTAATCTTGTTCACAAGGCCTTAACAAAAGCACCTTTCGAGCCTCTGAATGAGGCTTCAATCATGCATCTTACAAAGAAGGTGGTTTTTCTGGTAGCTATTATGTCAGCTAGGAGAATCAGTGAACTGGGGGTGCTGTCAACCAAAGAGCCCTACACTATTTTTCATCAGGACTCTGTGGTACTCCAGACGGATCCAGGGTTTTTACTGAAGGTTATGTCTCTCTTCCATTGTAACCAAGAGCTAATCCTTCCTTCCTTCTGTCCTCACCCAAAAATGAAAAGGAAAGAGAGTTTCATACTCTAGATCTGAGGAGAGCAATCAAAATATATATTAAGAGAATGGACACTATTCACAAAACATCAAGCTTGTTCATTTTAACTGCAGGCCAAAATGTGGGTAAAAAAGCTTCAAAAGACTCTATAGCCAGATGGATTAGATCAGTAATCACTATGGTGTATGATCAGGCTGGAGTAGTTCTACCTGGTCCAGTGAGAGCCCATTCCACCAGAGCTATGGCCACTTCATGGGCGAACTTCAGAGAAGCATCCCCAGCAGACTTATGCAGAGCAGCCACTTGGTCATCCATTCATACGTTTACGAAATTTTACAAACTGGATGTGATGTCCTTGGTGGAAGCAACCTTTGGCCACCAAGTGCTTCAGGCAGTGGTGGAACCCTAAGAGCACTTAACATTCTTCCCACCCGCGACATCTGGGGATGCACTGCTTTTGGATATCCCAGGCGTAATGAAGCCCAGAGACCAGCTTAGGAGAGAGAAATCGAAATTTGGGTACCTGTAAATTTTCTTTCTCCAACAGCTGGTCTCCAGGCTTCGGATTCCCTCTCAGAATGTATAAAGTTGGCTGGCCTCAGGGCCACTTATGCCATAACTGTTTGTGTTTTTGTTTCCAAGTTCTCATGGTATTGCCTCAGGGGAACTGCATTAGGAACGACTGGAGATGACTGGATGTGGAGGGTTTCTTATCCCCCCCTGCTGCACAACTTTAGTCCTGCCTACAACTGACATCAGGAGGTATAGCCCAGGCGTAATGAAGCCCAGAGACCAGCCATCGGAGAAAGAAAATTTATAGGTACCCAAATTTCGATCTTACAGGAAATATGACATCAGGTAGAAAATGATATTACATTAAATGGTTATTGTACTTTTCAGTCCCCTGGGGAAAAACACTTTAAAGTGGGACGTCCCACAGGGGGACTAGTTACATGGGTCAAGATCATGAAGGATGTTAGGACTGAAATAATATTTTGCAACTCCTTTTGCCAAGCGTTTTATATACAATTAAGTGGGCTGAAATTTTGCCTCATAAATGTTTATATTCCTCCTCACAATTCAAGATATTTTTATCCCAAGATTTGGGAAGATCTTAAAGAAATTATACATAAAACATGGGCCATTACAGCATGCAAAGAAATTTTGATGTGTGGAGATTTTAACGCAAGACTTGATAATTATGATGGCTTTACAGACGTAGATATACAAAACTGGAGATTTGAAAATGCCTACTAATTTACTAGGATCTCAAAAGACTCAAAAGTAAATAAGAGAGGTATTAGTTTAATTGATATTCTAACTCCACACAACTTCGCTCCACTTAATGGAAGGATAATGGGTGATACCAAGGGTAATTATACCCATTATAATTCTGTTGGACCTTCGGTAATAGATTTCTTTTTTTTTGGAACAATACAATGGACATATGAAAAACTTGTTTGGTAATTCCTAGGAGTAATAGTGATCATTTTCCATTGGCTTTGACTTATAAACGTATGGTTGTTAAAATCCCAGATATATGTCATCAGGAGGTAGAAATATGTAATAAGACAAAAATTAAATGGAAGCAGGAACTAAGTGAAGAGATAAATTCTATTACTAAAACATGTTTTAATTTTACATGTAATAAACAGGATGGCTCTGATTTAGCAAAACAGTTGGATGAATGTCTTGAAGTTATCAAACAGTCTCTTACAATAACTTGTAGACATACTGGTAGAAATAATACTTGGTATGACAGTGAATGCCAACAAGCAAAAAAGGATCTGAACCAAAGAATTAGAACAATTCACTGCAAGAAACAGAAAGAAGGATTTAGGCTTTTGAACAAGGAGAGAGAAAGCTATAAGATACTACTTAAGAAAAAACAAGTAGAATTTCAACAAAGCCAATGGAAAAGAATGCTATCTGCTATAGAAAAAAAGGACAAACAGGCCTACTGGCAGATGGTAGCAAAAGGTACGAACAATCACAAAACTTGTTTAGATTTCTATATCCCCATGAATACATGGGTTGAGTATTATACGGGTATTTTTTTAATTTAAATATTCAAAATGAAGAGCTTAAACAATGTAAGGATTTGTTGCAATCCCCCTTCTGCACACATGCAGAAGTTTACTTTGCTATTGTAACAATGAAAAAAGAAAAAGCTCCAGGACCTGACCTTATCCCTGCAGAAGTTTTTTTGCTTTCACCTTCCCTTTGGACTTCTATTCTTACTCCAATTTTCAATTATCAGGTAACTAAATTGGCTTTTCCTAAATCTTGGAAAGGGGATACAATAATATCTGTTCATAAGAAAGGCAATAAATCTGATTCTTGTATGTATCTGCCAATCTCACTTTTAGATAATCTGGGTAAAATATTTTCAAAAGTGGTATTAGGGAAATTATAGGAAAAGATAAAATGACTGGGCAATTTTTCAAAATATATCAAGCAGGCTTTCGATCTGGTTATTCTACAATGGATAACTGCTTCACATTAATGCATCTTTATGAAAAATATGTGAATCTTCGTAAACAAAAATTATACACTGCATTTATAGACTTTAGCTCAGCCTTCGACTCAATTTCATGCAATTTACTTTGGATATTAATGAGGGACTGGCGTATAAGTGGGAACATAATTACAGTAATCAAAGAAATATATATGGATACTTGGACGCAGATAAGAGTGGGTAACCCTAAGCAGTTATCAGGTACTTTTAAAACAAATTGCGGTGTAAGGCAGGACTGTGTCCTGGCTCCCACACTATTTTGCATTTATGTAAATTATTGACGTTTGAGCATTCAGATACAGACTCGTCCAAGATTAAAAACAAACCATGTCCTGTCTTAGCATTTGCTGATGATTTTGTCCTATTTTCCTTGACACAAAAGGGACTTCAAGGAAATTTGGACATTTTGAATGAGTATGCAAAAAAATACAAACTTTCAATAAATGAGTCAAAAAGCCAAATTATGTTTTTTTGGTTTTAATAAAGTGAAGCAAATACGGAAGGTGGGAGGAAAAAAACCCTAAAGTTACTAAATAATATACCTACTTGGGACTTTGTCTATCAAATGATGGACGATGGTCCAAGCAAGTTAAAATGATATTGCCTAAACTTAAACGAACAGCTAATTCATTGAAGGTATTTAATTACAAATTTGGGGGGAATTCTATAAAGCCACTTGTAGCAGCAATTAAAGCTAAATATTATACCCAGATGTTGTATCAATCAGAAGTGTGGGATTTTGAGAATTGTCAGGTTTTGGAAACTCCTATGAATAAATAGCTTAGGAATTCCTTCGGACTTAATAACTCAGTCACTGCTGCTCTTACACATGCTGAAATTGGTCTAAATTGACCAAAAGCATATGCATATTCTAGGAAGATCAATTATTGGATAAAGCTATTATGTATGGACAATACAAGATTACCTGCACTCTCATTACAGGAAAAATGTCACTGGGAAAATATAGGATGTTATAGGTCCAAATGGTTAACAAAAGTAAACAAAATTTTGGAAGAAACAGATCTTAAATACTTGAAGAAATATCTTAATAATATAACAATCAGTCTTAAGTATAAACCATATGTAATTAACAAGATTGTTAATAATTATAGAACTTTGGACCTGGAGATTGTGACAAAAAACAGAATATCTCCTTGGCTACTGCATAATGACCCCATATGTTGTTATAGGGAGTATTTAGATATATTACAGAATTTAAAACAGAGGCAATTATACACTAGATACAGGCTTGAAATGTTCTCCAGTAATGTATTATTAGCCCGATATAAAAAAAACAGCAAGTGAGTCCGCAGTCTATTGCTCATGTACAAATGAAGTTAAAGAGGACTTATTTCATGTGATTATGAAGTGTCCCTGGCATGATATTCCAAGAAAACAATGGCTTATCCCAATTTGGGAAAAAATTGACTCGGATGACAACCAATTATTAGTAAATATTTTATTTACAACAAAGGATGAATTAATAGTTAACAAAATCATATGCTACCTCTCGGCAATTTCTAAAATAAAATCACAATGTAAATAATACTACTCAATTCTACCTTGTACAGTGCAATGGACAATATACAGTTTAGGCAGAAGGAAAAAATCAGAAGTCTTATGTTTTTAAAATTTGTGAAATATTTGTAAGATGTATTATTATAATGTATGTATTTATGAGTGCTTATTTATAAGAGTGTTTATTTATCAGTGCAATGTATTTGTGTTTATGTATTTTATCATTGTTAAGGTCATTTGACCAATCAATAAATCTAAAAAAAAAAAAAAAAGATTAATTCAGGCTGAACATGTATGCACAGTGAGTCCCTTGTATACAGTCACACAACACTGGGTACCCAGTTGTTAAGCAGGCTAGCCTGAAGCGATGTCCGGGGTAGGTTGGTGTTGCAGCTGTTGTTGGGGTCCTTAGGAAAGAAAACAATTAGCATGCACATCAAGCCAGAATTTGTAATCCAGAGCCAGATGGCTCAGTTTGTTGTAATAAACCCAACCAAATAAATCAGATGACACACAATGATTGCAGCTTTGTTGCAGGGAGCTACCCTGTTTGGTTCTCATGCTACCCAGACCAGGAGACAGGACTGATGAGATGAAGAGCTCTGGATGGTGTTCTGGTTAGCCTGGGGAAGCAGGGCTCACATGACTCAATGAGGTTGTCACTACCTGTTCAATGGTGTTGATCAGGGAGCCGAATCCCTGAGCAGGTCTTTCATTGGAAATGTCTCTACAATAGGAGTGGCTGTCTAGGCTGAGATGGCAGGGCAAGACCAGAGCAGGCAGTTCGGATTTAGTCTGTGTGAGTGCTGGAGCAGGTTCCAGCTAGCATAACACACTTGAAGGTGGGGAACCAAATCGTGACTCACACAGCACATTCAGCACACTTATAAGCAACACAACTCTTAGTCACAGTTCTGGTAAAGTCCGGTTGCAATTTAGCAGAAGTTCTGCACAAACCTCTCAATCCGTGACTCACTTTAGTACCTGGCAGGCGGATTACTTCTGGAGCAAGTCTTCAGTCCCAAATTCAGGCAATGATGACTCTCTTTCCTTTCAGGCTTCAGATCTCAAACAAAGGAATTAGATTTAAGTCCAAGTTTCACATTCACAGGATTTCTCACTGGAAGATGTGACAGGCAGGCTAGTGCAGCCTTCCTGCTGATTCTTCTGTGCTCCTACGCAGGAGCAGCTGTTTGATGACTCGAGTTGTTCACTCTCCAAACTCAAGCTCATAACTGACTCTGCTGCAGGCAGTTCAGGGGGTTTCCTCTGAGATCCAAAAGGTTTGGTTGGATGAGGGAACTGTCTGCCACAGAAAGGGCCACCCCTCCAGGTCCATTCAGGCACCAAACCTTGAAAACTACAATTCTTACAGATTTCAATCCCGAAAGACCTCTGGGGACAGTCTCCGTTTTAGGTCCCCTGAGGTTCAATTGGTCCAGCTCTAGCAGTCCAGAACCAAAGTGGTGGCTCTTATGCAAAAAGTCCAAGCTGCAAGAGAAGGCAGGTTAAACTAACTTCTATACTATTATTAATAAGGCAGATAAACAGTAAATGAACACAGTTCTTGACAGAGCTCCCTCTGCGCATATAGTGACTGCAGAAAGGAGCAGAAATACCACTTGCCTGGCCAGTCATGAGCCCTAAACTACTTGGACCCAACCCAGACTAATATCTAACACAGCATAATGACTCTCTTAAAGAGGCAGGCACAGAGACTTTCTATAGCACTCTCTTGCAGACACATACAGCTACTTCAGACACAGGACACTATCCTGAGAGTGGGCATTAGCCAGCCCAGGAAGACATTTTAGTAAACCTCAATTTGTAAGGGGGTTACACTGGTATTCATTTTCCATCTGAGGGCTTCTTGCTTTCCTTCTCCAAAGAGCAAAGAAGTGTGGACAGCACTGTGATCAGAAATCAGGTTGGGTTCAATATTGGCTGAAATTACCACATTCATTAGCTTTTTGGAGATTAGGAGGCAATCTAGTCTGTTGAATGACAAGTGCCTTTGGAACAAAAAAGTAAAATATCTACCCTTAGGAAGTACCAATCTCCAGGCATCAGTAAGGTTTAAGTCTTGTAACATTTTGTTGAATGAGAAACAAGACTTGTCTAAGACAGGGTCGAATACTTCATTAAAGTGCCCCCCAATTATCAGTTCAGGATTTGGGCAAACAGATAGTTCCACCAAAATGTTACTAACAGTGTCTTGTTTTGAGTTTGGAGAGTAAATATTGCATAAAAGGATTGTTTGGCTATCTAGGGTTTCCATCAGAATTTGATATCTTCTTTCTGGGTCTGCCACATGTGTATCGTTAACACATTTAATCCCTTTCCTTATTAAAATAGCTGTACCCCACTTTTTTAAGTGAAGCTACTGAACTGAAGTTGGGCTTCCCATTCCCTTTTAAGTTTTTCTGCCTCTAAAGGCAATAAATGCGTTTCCTGTCGGAAAGTCAAATCTGCTTTTTGTTTGCTCAGGTAACTAATCACTTTTTTCCTTTTAACAGGAGAATCTATGTCTAGGACATTCCAGGAAACATTCCAGGAAACAAACGTATAAGGATGCATAATGGACTAACTGCAGCAAAAATCTAAAAGTCTAAAAAGAAAAAAACAAATACTTAACAGTAATACTGTATTTTTAACAATAGTTGGAGGAGAACCAGGACTTACAACAGAGCAAGCACTAGTATATCCAAATGACAAATCTCAAAATTAAGCAACAAATGTTAGGATAGTTTAGAGGTAATAAAACCAAAATGATTAGAAGTAGGCTGGTATTTTACTTCTTTGGTTGTCTACTAATGCTGGACTGTGGTCCTAAGTACTATAGTTTAGATAGCTTGTTTACACTGGCTAACCACTTAGAACATACATCGGTCTAGTTTGCACTGGACACTTTAATGTGGGGGAATCATTCTTTACAGCTTTGAACAAAAGTGTATATGTATTTGAAAGCCAAACCACCAAGCTGGGAGGACATAAGGGTGGTGAGACAGGGAGCTCCTGCAACTCTTGAGGACTGACCTTTTCTTAAATCTGTTGCAGCAGTTCTTCTGTTTCTTAGCTTAATCTATCCTTTACAATTTCTAGTCCATAAGGTTGGCCACCTATGGGCACCTCCTTCCCTTTTTTTGACTATGCTATACTGTCCTCTTTCATTTTCCTTTTCACTCTTAGGTCCTCATGCAGTGAGGTTACAGTTGTGACCGCCAAGCTGATATAAAACAACAGGCTGCATTCCTTGTTGCTCATTGTTGGATTTAGTATGCAATGGTATTATGTCATACACTACTTTAATGTATATACCTTATGTGCATAAAACCTGTAAATGTTGAAAATACCATGGCACTAGGTGCTTTTGAGAAAGGTAAAAAGTTACTAGGGGACTGTATCATAAAATTAAGTTAGTTGTGCTATTTAAAATGCATGTAAATTGCTGTAAACTGAACAAATCTGAAACGTCATAGTGATTTGCACATATCCCATTATGCTTTGCATTTTGGGAGTATGTGTGATGTTGTGTTTCTTTGAAACGTGGCTTATTATCAATGTCCTTTGGGGTAACCCTTGTTTCAGTGCTTCTGCACTGAGGTTCTTTGTCTGAAGCTTGTTTGTATTTTTTTCTTTTTGAGCCCCCACCACCCAAGCAAGCAAATAAGGCAACCATGGGAATGAAGGGTTTTCACTGAAAAGTTTAAATCAGAGATCAGTGAGTCAGTAGGTGCTGGGAAAGTGTAGAGGAAAGACTTGCATAGTCTGTTGCTACAAAGTGATGTTCTAAAGAAGGGATATGCCATTGCTGAAGGTTATCACTTGCATTTTGAATAAACATCACACAGAGATTGTGTGTTGAACTTGAAGTTCGGTGTCTGGTCCATCTGTTATCCCACAATCCCTCCACAGATGGATCATAAGTGATAAGTTTATTATGATATCTAGAAGAGTTAGAAGCTTGCTGTATAAGACATTGCAGAGTATACCTCCAATTCATGCACAACCAGACTCTCATTTGTGGAGTCACCTGCAGAAATACATAGTTGAATATGTAGCTAGTTTATTACAGAAACTCTGGAAAGTGCTGAGAGGCCCTCCCAGCTATGTGGGATTCCACACAGCAAACCCCGAAAAGTAACACAAAAATGGAGAGACATTCCAAACAAAGATAAAGAAACGGGATATACCCTGCATCCTCTGTGAGGGGAAAATTATTAGTTAAGCATTGGGGATCGCTTGATATAGGAAACAATCTGAGGCAGCTCTGGAATTCGTTGCCATAACTAGAGGTTTCTACATTGTATGGAGTAGAACGTTATCAGAAGGACCATCAAGATATCAACCACGAAAATGCTCTGGCAATGAACAAAATACACATCGTACGGGAATTCATTTTGTTTCATTTCATTTTTATTTTATACTGAAAGTACTGTGAGGAAAAATGCCATTTTCACAAGCGTCCAGTTACAAAACATACAGAGATTACAAGACATGTACAAATGGTATAACAACAATAAAATCAGTTAAAACAATCACAATTTGAATGATCAACCAAGTAACCATTAAGTGACTTTTTAACGGCCGAAATTGCAGTACGATTTACAATCGAGCTAGGCAGTTTATTATACATTACTTGTGTAATTACTTGTTAGTAATGGTCCCTGAACAGACACCCACGTGCAAAGATATTCCGGGGGTTGTTCCATATCAGATCATGGATCCCCACAATATAAACTAACAGAAAAATTATAATTCTGCTGGTTGAAGGGTTTGTTGAATTTAGTCAAGCCAGTGAAACTACAGGGCACTGCAGTTAAACATAACAGCATCTTCTAGCTTGCAAACCTAAAAAACAAGATATGGTAATATCTATAAAAGACATGTTCATCGGTAGGATACAGTGCAGAATAATAAACCACACTGGCATGTCCAGGAGTCATTTTAAGGTAGAATTTTCTTGTTTTCTTCCTGTCTCTAGAGGTGATATAATAAGGGGGAAGTAAGAGGCCATCTCGCTTCACAGTAACAACCAAAAAAAAAGCAACACTCGGGCACATCCTAGATCATTGAACAGCAGAAGAGGGGAAGCTTACCAGAAACCACCATAGCAGATTATAGACTGATTAATAACAGTTTTGAGATGTCCATTGTTTCCGAAGCAGAAAGAGTCCGATGTGGAGGGCTGCAAATTTTGATGAGTATCATGCTTTCCCCTCTGTGAATACTCAAAGCCTGCATACTACAACCAGTCCTGTATAAGAATACTAGGCAGCATCAAGGGAGGTGATTGGGTGAAACAGTCATTGGCTCATTAATTTTAAAGGGCTGCTGATGCCTCAAAGACAACTTTGAAAAACATAATATTTAGGTGGACTTCAGCTTGCATTCAGCACACATTCTATAGATTTCTCCTCCCCATTATTTCTTACTGAGTAAATTTACATGAATACATGATATTTATCCACTAGAGTTTATCTGCCTCTATAGCTTACTCCCTACTCAAAATCATAAGGCTCTGTTGTTACATCACAATCGGTTGCCGTGGGAGTAACTGTGATGTCACAAGCAGTGCATTATGACCTCAGGTAATGAGAAAGCAGCTGGAATAGATGAACTCTTCGGCAGCAAAGATCCTGTTTTCATGCAGATGACCTCAGTAATAAGTAATGGTGAGGGAACTACAGAACTGCTGTGAAATATAAGCTAAACTGGGTCTAAATATTATGTTTTATTAAAGGTCTCTTGAAGGCGTCAGCTGCTCCTATGGTAATCTTTTATATGTTCTGGTTCAGTGCCTTTGGGGGGTTGTACTATGTGAGGAGGAGGAGGTGGAGGAGGAGAATGATGAATATGGATGTCCCTGCTATGAAACTGGCTTCTTTTTTGTATTCACTTGCGCTTGTGCAAGGAACATATTGGGACAATACGTCATTTGAGAGGTGTGTCACTGCCAGAGCCAATTACAGCTGAAACTGCAATGGGCTTGGCAGTGTACACCAATGACCAGGCACTCTGGTCATGAGACAAGTTCAGTTTTGCTGATGTGGCAAGTAGTCTAGTTAAAAGAAATGAACTGCTCCTATGGGAGTGCTACATTTTTTCTGTAGAAACATAGAAACATAGAAGTTGATGGCAGATAAGGACCACAAGGCCCATCCAGTCTGCCCATTTCTTTTTCTACCTTATAAATGTGCCATCAGCCTTTGCTCTGTCAATGGCCTATCTATTCATACTCATTTGTATTGCTCCCTTATGCCTATCCCATGCCTGTTTGAAGCCCTGCACTGTATTCATATCCACCACTTCCTGAGGTAGGCCGTTCCATGCATCCACCACCCTTTCTGTGAAAAAGAACTTCCTCACATTACCCCTTAATTGGCCTCCCTCTAATCTCATGCTGTGTCCTCTTGTCCTGCTAATTTTCTTATATTGAAACATGTTAGACTCTTTCATCTTGTTAATGCCCATAAGGTGTTTGAATGTTTCAATCATATCACCTCTCTTCCTCCTTTGCTCTAGGGTATACATATTGAGCTCCGTTAATCTGTCCTCATATGTTTTCTGATGCATTCCCTGCACCATTTTGGTTGCCCTTCTCTGGACTGCCTCAATCTGGTTAATGCCCTTGTGAAGGTGTGGCCTCCAATACTGCATGCAGTACTCCAGATGGGGCCTAACCAGTGTCTTGTAAAGAGTGACTATTACCTCCCCCTTTCAACTTGTAATATCCCTACTAATACACCCCAACATCCCCCTAGCCTTACGTATTGCTTTAGTGGCCTGCTTGGATGATTTCAGGTCATCGGTGATGATGATGCCCAAGTCTCTTTCTTCCCTTGTGACTGCCAGAAACTCCCCTCCCAGCCTATAGGTGGCTTCAGGGTTTCTCTTCCCTATGTGCATGATCTTGCACTTCTTTGCATTAAACCCCAGTTGCCACTCTTCTGACCATTTTGTCAGTTTATCCAGATCTCTTCTCATTCTGCCCACCCCATCTGGATCATCTACTCTGTTGCAGATCTTGGTGTCATCTGCAAACAGACAAACCTTACCTCCAGTCCATCTGCAATGTCACTGATGAAGATATTGAAGAGGACTGGCCCCAGGACTGATCCCTGAGGTACCCCACTTGTGGCTTGCATCTCTTTTGACTGTATACAGTTTACCACCACTCTCTTTTTTCTGCCCATCAACCAGTTTGCCACCCAGTTGACCAACTTCTGACCCACCCCAAGTCTACCCAGCTTATTAATCAATCTTCTATGTGGAACAGTATTGAAAGCTTTGCGTAAGTCAAGGTAGGCGACATCAACTGCTCCCCCTTGGTCCACCACTCTGGTTACCCAGTCAAAGAAATCTATGAGACTAGTTTGACAGGACCTTCCTTTGGTAAACCCATGCTGTCTTAGATCCTGTACTCCTATGGATTCCAGGTGTTGAACTATCCTATCCTTAAGGAGTGCCTCCATAATCTTGCCTACTACTGAGGTAAGACTGACTGGTCTGTAGTTCCCCGCCTCCTCCCTGCTACCACTCTTGTGGAGTTGGATCACATGAGCCCTTCTCCAGTCTTCTGGGACCTCTCCTGTGCTCAGAGACTCACCAAACAGTTCTGATAATGGCTCTGCTAGTTCCACCCTTAGCTCTTTTAGTACCCTGAGATGTATGCCATCAGGTCCTATTGCCTTGTCCACCCTGAGCTTATCGAGCTATTGTAGGACCCTTTCTTTTGTGAAGGGACTAGTGCACACCTCCCCCCCCCGTGTCCATGGTGCTGAGCTGTGCGCCCTGCCCTACCTTCTCTTTAGTAAATACTGAGCAGAAGTATCTATTTAGGATAGATGCTTTTACATGGTCCTCCTCCTCACACACTCCCTTATCTCCTCTGATCTTAGCTATACCACCTCTGGACTTTCTCCTTTCACTAATGTATCTATAGAAAGTCTTGTTACCTTCTTTTACTGTTTGTGCTAGTGTTTCCTTGGTTTAGGCCTTTGCCTGCCTTACTGCCTTCCCTGCTTCCCTTAGGGAAGTTTGGTATGCTTCCCTATCTTCATCCCACTGCATTTCCTTATATTTCCTGAAGGCCAGCCTTTTGGCTCTGACCTTTTCTGCTGCTGTTTTTGAGAACCAAAGTGGTTTACTTTTTCTTTTGCACTTCCTTGTCTCTCTAACACAATGGGATGTTACTTTAAGTATTGCATCTTTAATGCTTGCCCACTTTGCCTGTCAGTACTATATCTAGGATAGCCCTGTTTCTTGTGGGTTGTTGTACCAGTTGCTTGAGACCCTTCCCTTTGCAGGGAATCCACCATGTGTCTAGTTCTGGCAGATGTTCCTCCTGGTATTGACCAATCTGTATGTGGCATGTTGAAGTCTCCCATTATCAGAACCTCCCCTTTAGCTGTCATGTTTTGTACATCTTCTAACAGTAATTTGTCTGTCCTTCCCTGATCTGGGGGCCTGTAGACAACCCCAGTTTGTATGGCTGTCCCATTTCCTGTTTCCAGGGTGACCCACAGTTCTTCTGGCTCCTTCCGTCCGGCCGCATGGCCGGAGTTATGACTACTGCTTTTACATATGGCCATCCCACTCTCCCTTCTAGGTCCTCACTCCTCTGTCCCCCCCATTCTCCAATAGTTGCAGTGCGGCTTTACTGATTGGAGGCTCCTGCTGCCCGCCGCACACTCTCTCTCCATAACACTGACATTGGGGGTGGCTAATCCCCCAGTGTCCAGAATGGGAATCTTCAGTCTTTTCTGTTTTTTAACAATGACACTGGGGGTGCCCAATCCCCCAGTGTCACATGGTGTGCATCACTCCCTTTTTGGCCCCGCCATTCACCCCACACCTCGAAACACAAGAGTGGCACTGGTGATGCCCAATCCCCCAGTGTCGTGACCGACAATCCTCATTTTTTTCTTTCTCTGAAACCTAAAAATAAGAAAACTGTCCATCCGTTGTCTGTTGCACATTAACCCCAACCCTCCCCCTTCCCTAAGCCCTTACTTACCAACCGGGAGGTCCAGCACTGTAATCTTCATTGGGCCACAGACGCAGATTCAATCTGCAAAGCTGGATCACAAACTGAGGAAACAGGTATGCGTGGCAATATATTTCTACTACCAATGCCAAATGCCACTGCAGATACCTGCAAGTAAATGTTTGCAATTGACAAATGCTTGTATAATCTGAAATGGTCTACAGTAAAAGATTATTTTGAATCTGATACCAAAGGGATTACATAGAAGGATTTTCCCAGAGGCAATAAAATACTGTTCCCTGGGAGGTCCCATTAGAACTAAATATACTCAGACAGGAACAAGTTCACCAATCCTGCTATGTGTAAACCTTCAGTGATGTAGATTTTTTAGCATCCTGTGACTTCAGGAATCAGAATTACCAAGTGTTTCCTTAAGGACTCAATTCAGCTAGTCAGATCAGACTATTAATATGTATGGCTGCCACAAGCAGTGGCTATATTATTGCCGCAAAATGCTATCATGGGAGTGGCAATGCAATTAGGCAACATTACCTGGAGCAGTGCGTAATACACGCAGCAGAATAATGAAATGCAGCTTCCACTGGCAACAGCAAGATAGCATGATAATGCTAGTGACAGTGCAGATCTGAAGAAAAATAATATTATTTGTCATAACTGGTAAAAAAAACATGCAGCAGCATATTTGCATATCACTACAAAGTTTTTATTTTTTAATTTTTATGAATAACATTATAAAGGCTATCCAGGCACGGTGAAGCAGTGAAAGTATGCACATTACTTTCACTACTTAAATCTCTATTTTCAAAAGGGACCCAGAGAAAAGGAAAACTTAAGATTATTTTAAAGTGAACACAATTGACACATTACAGCAGGAAGATGAAGACAGTTATATATGGTCGTATGTCTAATAAAAAAATGGAAAGCTAGGTTTAGTTTATTTTTTAGAAATGTTTTGGCCAAGAAAGGTACACTGAGCCAAAGGTAATTTCCAGATACCTCCTGGGAGCACAGGGAAGTTAAGTGACTTGCTTAGGATCAGACACTATGCAATTGGTTTGTGGGTTTAAACCCCTATCTGCCAAAGGACAACGAATTATAAAATGCTGTAAGATACAGTGTGTGAAAAAAAATCACTGTATAAAACCCCACATTTTCTCCCCCTCACTCCTCCGGGGTTGTAACCAGTGCCAAACACCACTGCAGATACCTGCAAGTGAACATTCGGCATTGACAGATGCTTGTTTAGGATTATATCTCTGATGAATTAGTTTAGGTAGGAGGCTACTTCTGGAAGGGGGTCTGCTTTTCCGGGTTATTGTCGATGATCATGTATTCTTATCATGGTACTTGGATTTAGTGACCACTGAATGCAGATGGGGGATGGGGGGTGGGTGGAAGAAATTGGTAATGCAGACTTCCTGTTATCACTGTCCTTCCTGGATTCATTGTTGCCTGTGTTAGCACTCATGCCAGGTTGGTGGCTTGTGACTCTAAAAATAAACTCAGTGCCCTCATGGAAGTGATATGAATGACGCTGGTCCTGAAATTTGGAATGTTCATAGATCGTGGCGGTTTGATCCGAAATGGCTGTTAAGTAATTAAAGACGGCATCGGCCAAAACAAAAGAAAACACTCTCCCAGTCTTATCAGACACAAAAACAGTTGCTGGATATTTAAAATAATATGACAGTCCCATTCTTTGTAACTTGGGTTTCACCTCTGCAAAAGTCTTCCTTCTCTCTGTAAGTTCACTCCAGAAATCATGACAAAGCATTACCCTCTCACATTTCCAGCTTAAAAAAACAAACATCCTTTTCTGGCAGTTCTGATAATCTCTTCTTTAGTTGAGAAGTGCAACAAGTTGCTATTATGGGATGTGGTTCTGAGCCTTGTTGGGGAATGGGGACCCAGTGACCTATGAGCCCTTTCTATTTCATGGGGCCACAGCCACTGGTGTCCCAGGATTTCAGGCAGACATTATTGTAAGAAGGCCGCTATATTCCCCCTTCATGATCCTCTAGCATGCCAAGAATTCTCAGATTGTTATGACTCCGCCGTTTTCAAGATCGTCAGTCTTATCCAATAAGTAGGTGATCTGTCTGTGCTGTAATGCTACTTTTTCTTCTAGGTAAGATACAGTTTTGTGTAGTGAAACAAAGTGTCCCCCATTTGCATTCACTCTCTGTTTCACTGATTCATTAGCCACTGTCCTCACTGTTGCTCTAAAGTCAGCAATATCTAATTCAATTTTAGCAAGCATATCTGTAACCCCTAGGTGGCGCTATCCCAAGGGCTACTACCCCTGCCTTCTTGGCTAGTAGCAGGTTAAGGGGCCTGGATACTGAAATGGGTGCCTCCACCCTGAGGTCAGGGTTGTTAGTGGTCAAGCTAACCTGGGCACAGCCCTCCGGGACACTGTAACCCCCCTCTTTCCCCTCTAGTATACAATAATCACTTTCACAATGACCCTTATTCACCATGCAATTACCCACACTGTTTGCACTTACCACCAGGGCTGGTTCCTCTAGCTCGACCCTGGGGACCCCCTGTAAAACAAGGTTATGCACCACAGCAAATAGCAACAGTACAGTATTCTTGGCACAAATTGGAACCACAGTCAGGTTAAATGCAAAAAGAGATCTGATTTATTCAGGGGACTTGAACAAGGGAGGGGCATAATCAGGTTGATTTGCTTAAAGGCTATATCAGTCAGACAGTTATGCATGCACTTCAGAGTCCCTATACAGTCACACACTCTGGGTACCCAGGTAGGAAGACGGTAGGCTAGCCAGGAACTTTGCCCAGGGTAGGCCGGCTTGCAGCTGGTTGGGGCCCTGTGATGGAAGGAAGCAACATGCACAACACACACTATTTGTAATCAGGAGCCAGAGGGCTCAGTTCGTGACAGAAAAGACAACAAAGCAATCAGATGACAACACTTTAGATTTAGCTGTTGTTGCAGGGAGCTACCCTGATGTTTACTCATGATACCCAATACAGGACACAGGCAGAATGAAATTGAGACAGCAGGTTGTTGAACTGGAGTGCCAGGAGAAGCAGGGCCCACATGAATCACCGAGGCGTCGTTCCTGTTCAAAGTGTGAGCAGGGTGCTGATCCCCAGGCAGGTCTCTCATCGATTGCTTTCTCTGTGCAGCGGGTAGTCTGGTGGGCCAGTGTGGCAAAGCCCAGGCCCAATGGAGATGAATATGGACTCGGTCCATGGGAGCTGAATGCAGCCTCCAGCAAGCAGAACACAGTTCAGCACACAGTGGGGAACCAAATCACGACCAACTAACAGCACACAACACATTTACATGTAAGAAATTCTACTGTGCCAGACAGATTGCTATCCGGTCACAATTACAGAGTCTCTGCACAAACCGGGAGTTCAAAGGTGGCTGGAAATCCTGACAGGCCAATCGCATTCAGCAAATCTTTGGTCTTCTTCAGGTTAAAGCCTGGTCACAGTTCTGTGGCTTAAATCATCCTCACAATTCAGATTCAGTCCAAATAAACTTCAGTTTCCCTCTCAGGGACAGCAGGCAGACAGGCAGGCCAATACTCAGCCCTTTCACAGTTCTCCCACGCGAATATATGCAGGATTACTGCTCGACTATCTCGAGCTGTTACTCCTTCACTTCCCAACTCAGATCTGAACTGAAACTGCAAACAGTCTGGGACTTTTCCCAGGATCCAAAAGGTTCGGTTGGCTGATTCCTCTATCAGTCACTACAAGGGCTCCCCCTCCAGGTTCATTTAGGCACCAAAAGCCCCAAACCACAATTCCTACAGAATTTTGCTCCCACAAAGCCCCTAAGGACAGGCTCCATTTTAGAGTCCCCAAAGGTACTGATTGGCCCATTTCTGCAGTACAGGACCAAGATGGTGGAGATAAACAGAAATGTCCATGCTGCAAAGAAGGCAGGTTAGACAAACTGCAGTATTATTACTATTCTAATAAATGATCAGCAAACAAGTACATCTTCTAACAGAGCTCCCTCTGCACTAATAGTGATGGCAGAAACGGAGCAATTATCTGGCAGCCCGGGTGGGACTCAAGCATAGCAACACTGAGACCCCTCCCAGGTTAACTATAACTGCAATCTAGGCAGCTCCTAAAGAGACAGTACACGAAGGCTATATAGGCGCTCTCTGGCAATACATTTGAACTGCTAAAAACACAGGACACCAGCTGGGCAGTGAGCATTTAGGCAAACTCAAGGAAGACTTTTCGGGAACCCCCATTTGTAGGGGGGGTTACATATCTTTAATTGTTTGTATATCAGATTTGTTATTTGGTTGGCTCTGAGCAGCAGTTGAGCCACAGATACCTGTTTCTTATCCATCAGGTTGCCGCCCCACGGCTGGAACCATTCTGCCAGTTACAGCTTGAACTATGTTTCAGTAAAAAAATGTAAATAGGTCGCCTGCTGGCACAGTGGCAAGGCATCTGCATGCAATGGCAAAATCCTGGGTTCAGGAATAGACCTGGGAGTTGGAGGCAGGCCAGGCAGAGAAGGATTGAGCACCTGTGGGGTGAGTGTCTGGCATGTCTGTGGCCCTTGGTGGAGGCCAGGGGACCCACACAACAACCGGCGCTAGTTTAGGTTGGAGGTGAAGACAGACATTGGCCGTCATTGCACGTCCTGCCTTTAGAGGGGACAATCCACACACAAAAAAAATTCCAGCCCCAGCCATGACGCCCTGCTCAGCCCCCATCTCTATTGCCCCTGTTGTCCACCGGCGGGGATCCCACTCCCGTGGTCCCACCCTGGGAGGTAAGCCAGGGCTAGCTTACATGTGACCAGTGAGGGGTGCCCACCCGGTGGCCCCGCCCGGGGGGGGGTAAATCTGGGTATGATGGGGGTGGTGTGCTGGGCAGGAGCAGAGTTCCTGTTAAGAAAAGGGAACTGGGGAAAAAATGTAAAATGATAAGAAAGATGCCATTTTAAAAAAAATAATTTATTCGAATATTACCAGTTCTATTGAATAACACCTTTTTTTTATTGAGAATGAACAATTTTGAATGGAAATTAAATAAATGTAAAAACGGGCAGAGCGATGAGTGAAACACCTAGCCAACCACCACTGTTAGTGCCACGTGCACACTCTGACCAGTGATCTCTGTATTATATTACATTCAATGTAATGGAAATTATGTTAATAGTGCTAATTAGTATCGATTTATTTTTGCTCAAATTAGTGGTTCAGTGAACTCAGCAAAAATAGGCGACAGGGAAAAATGTGAGTTTTACAGTGTTCTACTAATAAGCACCTATCCAATGTACAGGTACTGTAGATGCCTCTGCCTTCAAATATAGCTAACTGCTCTACCAAACTGCGTACATCATTCTTTTTTATTTCCATTACAAGCCAAACACCATTTTACAGTTGAGCTAAAACACTTCTATCCGGGCTATGTACCATGGGAAATACTGCACTCTTGGGGACTTGATGAGCCCTCCTGAGTGCAGTGACACTAGGCGTGTGCTTTCACAAGCGGATCATGCTTCATCTCCCTGCAGTGCACAGACTATTGCGTGTTACCTTACTGACAAATGCCCAGGGAAATTAAGGCACTCAGCTTTGCCTCTCGCCTCTGCACCTTTGGTATCATTAAGTAGCATAACGCACATCCTGCTTTGCGTTATTGCCTACATAGTAAATAGTAATAGGATTATCATTAACAATCATAATGTCTCACTAATCTGTCTCTGTGATCTTGGACTGTCCTGGTGTACCAGTTGCATGGAGAGGTCAAGGCTTTCACAAGGACATAGTCTTCCCCTGCTTCAGAACAAACAAGGGTTGAACTAGGGACTTGCATCTGAAAGTGACAGCTCAGCAAGGAACAGCGACAGGCCTGAAGGTCAAATACAGTTGTTTCACTGGCAATGTAGATCACATGCAGAGTTATAAAATCTGTTTGTATGAGTCACAGGTCTCTTCCAGCTCCCGTGATGAACAGGCAGTAACTATAATTACTGTCATAATGGGAAACGTGTTACAATTACTGTATGTAGCAGCAAAGGTCTGGGTCATGATAAATCAGGAACTAGAGGGTCTGTAAAACTGTAACCAAGCAAGCCTGCAGCTCTGCAGTGTGTGTGTGTGTGTGTGTGTGTGTGTGTGTCGCTGTGCTCGTAGAGTATGACAGAGACAGAGTTAACAGCTCTAGTTTGGAGATAATAGGGGCAGGAAATACCTCTCAGCTGTCTAACATTGGGAAGGATGTCTGTCTGTTTACCCCTCTGATCTCCTCTGTCCATACTTTGCAGCTGTCCCATATTTGGAGGCATGGTCCTCATTTTACAGTTCAAAACCCTTTGGTCCACACCGTTCAAATGTCCCACATTATGAGGAATGCCTCTTGTTTTACAACTCAGAACCCCTCTGTCCATACCGCTCAAATGCCTCACATTATGAGGAATGCCTCTTGTTTTACAGCTCAGAACCCCTCTGTCCATACCGCTCAAATGTCCCACATTATGAGGAAGGCCTCTTGTTTTACAACTCAGAACCCCTCTGTCCATACCACTCAAATGTCTCACATTATGAGGAATGTCTCATTTTCCAACCATACCTCTCAAATGTCCCTCCTTATGAGGGATGCCCTTCATTTTAACCCTCAGAACCCCTCTGTTCATACCTTTAACTGTCCCACATTATAAGGGACAACTCTCATTTTACCATTTTAAAAAAATGCAGTGAGGGACAGTTGAGAGGGTTGTACAGAAGGATTCTGAAGCTTGAACATGGGGCATCCATCCTAATGAGGGGCAGATGACAGGTATGGTCCCAGTGGGTCAGTAGGCAACATGCTGGGTTCTTGGGCCCGAAGATCAGCAGGTTGTCACTTGCGGTAATCCCCATAACTGACACTGTGGTGCAGTGCGATGGGGTGCTGCAATGCTGACGTGCCTTCCGATGAGATGTTAAACCAAGGTCCCTTCTGCCCATCTCTGGTCACTGTCCAGGTGGAAGTAACAGATGCCATGTCACTTCTTGAAGAAGAACAGTTACATTCTATTCATGTATTTTTTTGAAAACCTCTCCACAGTAGTTAACTGGGATGCAGAAACAAAAGTGCAATCACGCTGGTATACCTTACTTACAGAAAATCTAACAGGCATATACAGTTCCATATAAGAAGAAGAGTAGAGGAATTTTTATTAACCAGACAAAGGAACCCCTCACTTGCCAGATATCCATGAGTCAGATAAGGCTCGGACCAGGAAAGTAAGTTTAAACAAGCATTTGTCAATGCCGAATGTTGATTGCATTGGTCTGTTGAGCTTGTTCACTGCCCCTCTGTCACTCACTCAGTCTGTTTCTTCTGGTGCTGCAGGCTGCTCTTTTGTACTGGGCTCCTGCCTGCATTGGCACCTTTTTCTGCCCACTAAGAAATCCGTAGCTGTCCCGACAGAGCTCATTCAGGTGGCTCACTCCCTCTCTCTCACTCGCTCATTCTGTTTGTCCTGGCGCTGCAGGCTTCCCTTTTGTACTGGGCTTCTGCCTCTGTTGGTGGCTTTTTCTGGCCACACAGAAATCTGCAGCAGTCCCAACACAGGTCTGTTGAGCTTGCTCACTCCCCCTCTCTCACTCACTTATTCCGTTTCTGCCGGCGCTGCAGGCTGGCCTTTGTACTGGGCCCCTGCCTGCATTGCTGCCTTTTTCGCCAACAAAGAAATCCGCAGCAGTCACGATAGAGCTCCGTTGAGCTTGCTCACTCCCCCTCTCTCACTCGCTCGTTGTGTTTTGCCGGCGCTGCAGGCTGCCATTTTGTACTGGGCTCCTGCCTGCATTGGCACCTTTTTCTGCCCACTAAGAAATCCGCAGCTGTCCCGACAGAGCTCTGTTGAGGTCGCTCACTCCCTCTGTCTCACTCACTCTGTTTCTCCTGGTACTGCAGGCTGCCCTTTTGTACTGGGCTCCTGCCTCTGTTGGCACCTTTTTCTGCCCACAAAGAAATCTGCAGCAGTCCTGACAAAGCTCCGTTGAGCTCGCTCACTCCCCTTCTCTCACTCGCTCATTCCATTTCTGCCAGCACTGCAGGCTGCCCTTTTCTACTGGGCTCCTGCCTGCATTGCCGCCTCTTCTGCCCACAAAGAAATTTGCAGCAGTTACAACAGAGCTCTATTGAGCTTGCTCACTCCCCCTCTCTCACTCGCTCATTCTGGTTTTCCCGCCACTGCAGACTGCCCTTTTGTACTGGGCCCCTGTGTGCATTGCTGCCCTTTTCTGCCCACAAACAAATCTGCAGCAGTCCCAACAGAGCTCCGTTGAGCTCACTCACTCCCCCTCCCTCACTCGCTCATTCTGTGTCTCCCACCACTGCAGGCTGCCCTTTTGTACTGGGCTCCTGCCTGCATTGGTGGCTTTTTCCGGCCAGAAAGAAATCTGAAGCAGTCCCGACACAGCTCCATGGAGCCCGCTCACTCCCCCTCTCTCACTCACTCATTCCGTTTCTGACCACGCTGCAAGCTGACCTTTTGTACTGGGCTCCTGCCTGCGTTGCTGCCTTTTTCTGCCCACAAAGAAATCCACAGCAGTCACAATAGAGCTCCGTTGAGCTCACTCACTACCGCTCTGTCATGCGCTCATTCTGTGTCTCTTGGTGCTGCAGGCTGCCCTTTTGTATGGGGCTCCTGGCTGTGTTGGCACCTTTGTCTGTCCACAAAGAAATCTGCAGCTGTCCCGACAGAGCTCCGCTGAGGTCACTCAGTCTCCCTCTCTCACTGCTCATTCTGTTTGTCCTGGTGCTGCAAACTGCCCTTTTGCACGGGACTCCTGCCTGCATTGGCACCTTTTTCTGCTCACAAAGAAATCCGCAGCAGTCCTGATAGAGCTCCGTTGAGCTCACTCAGTCCCCCTGTCTCACTCACTCACACACACTGTTTCTCCCACCGGTGCAGGCTGGCCTTTGTACTGGGCCCCTGCCTGCACTGACGCCTTTTTCTGCCCACAAAGAAATCTGCAGCAGTCCTGACAGCGCTTCGGTGAGTTCACTCACTCTCCTCCCTCACTCTCTCTCGTTCTGTTTCTCCCAGTGCTGCAGGCTGCCCTTTTGTACTGGGCTCTTGTGTTGGGGCCTTTTTCTGCCCACAAACAAATCCGCAGCAGTCCCGACAGAGCTCAGTTGAGCTCGGTCACTCCCCCCTCTCACTCGCTCAATCTTAGTCTGTCCCAAACACTGATTTCCCACAGCGACCGTGCTATTCTCCGGCAGGAGAGCAAAAACATATTTTAGCCAGGATGTGAAAAATTACAGCTGTATTATTCATAAGGAGGTGTGAAAAAATGCACTGTTGAAAATGTGGCATGAAAATATTACAAATTTGCGAAGTTACAAGGGTGTGTGGAAACAGTTCAACGCACGCTTGTAACACAGTCATGTTATGGAGTTTCATCACCAAATTTTCAACATAGGGATTTTAGGACCTCTGCTCATGAACAGTGCCACTGTCATTTTCTTAATCTGTCCTGAACACTGATTTCCCACAGCAACCGTGTTATTCTGTGCTGGAACTGTGAAAACACATTTTGGTAAGGATGTGAAAAATGACAGCTGTACTGCCCATAAGGAGGTGTGAAAAAATGCCACTGTTGAAAATCTGGAGTGAAAATATAAATTTGCAAAGTTATGACAGTGCATGCAAACTGCACAACGCACGCTCGTAACACAGTCATTTTATGAATTATCGTCACCACATTTTCAACATACGAATTTTAGGACCTGTACTCCTCTACTCATGAACTGTGTCACTGTCATTTTCTTGATCTGTCCTGAACACTGATTTTTCACAGCGACCGCACTATTCTGCACCGGAAGTGCAAAAACACATTTCGGCCAGGATGTGAACAATGACAGCTGTACTGATCACAAGGAGGTGTGAAAAAATGCCAATGTTGAAAATCTGGCATGAAAATAAGTTACGAGCATGCGTAGCAACTGCGCAACGTACGCTCATAAAACAGTCATTTTTTTGGATTTTTTCCTCCAAATTTGCAACATAGGCTTTTGAGAGCCCACCTCATGAACACGGGCACTGCTGTTTCGTTAATCGGCCCCGAAAGGTGATTCCATGCAGTGACCGCAAAATCACCTTTCGGGGCCGATTAACGCCATGACAGTGCCAGAATTCATGAAGAGGGGTCCCAAAAACCCCATGTTGAAAATTTGGTGCCAAAATTCCAAAAAAATGACTGAGATATGCATTAAAGTTGGAAAAAAAAACATTTATTCCATTATACAGCTTACCGGCATTTCCTCAGTACGCGGTCGACTTTGAAGACTGCAGACATGTTCCTGGTCCATCGAAGATTGTCACGCCGCGCTCCGGAGGTAAGTATGGGGGTGAGGGGGTGTGTGGAGGCAGGGTGAGCAGTGGGTGGGCATGGGTTGCGGGAGGGGGGCAGGGAGACCGCTGAGGGACCGTTTAATTTTTTACAGGTTAAAAACAAAAAAAGACATCGCAGGACCGTCTTTTATTTTACAGGGGCATGTGGCACGCTGGGGTGGGCTCCCAGCATTCCACCAAAGTCTTTCTTTTGGGGTGGTGACATTATGCCGATGGGGATTGGGCACCCCGTCAACAGACAATAAAAGTGGAGGGGGGTTACATAATAACATAAACATTGGGGCACTGAAGCCGATGGGGATTGGTGCCCCCAATGGCAAATAAACACAGTGGGGGGGTTAATATTGTTTGTGAACACAGCAGCAAGCCGCTGCCATGTTCACAAACAATATCAGGGTTTCAAGATCCCGCCCTGCAATGATGGGTCGCTCCCTCATTGCAGCGAAAGGCTGACGCTGCAATGACAAGGTGGCCCCTGATTGCAGCGGCTAATTTTTTAAAAGTTGGTGGCACGCTGGCTGAACTAGTGTCAGCAGCAGTGTGCCATGGCATTGAGGGAAGTGGGCCAAGCCTTTACAGGCTGGGGGCATTGGCCACAACAGTGCCACGCCTCCACAACCTGCTTCTGGAAAAAGCTGCCACAATATGTTTCTTGAGCATGCACGCAATCAACATAAATACGTTATTACTTAAAAATTCTGAAAAGTGCTAACAGGGCTGGGCATATTGCCAAAACAGAAGCAAACTTCCCACAGTGTCCACAGATAACTAGCCAACGGCATTTTGTGCCCCAAAAACACTTTTCAAGGGTAACTAAACTGGTATCAGGTGTCGCTTAAATACATGTCTGAGGATGACATCATTGTTATTCCCTCAGTTCTTCATATTAAAGTAACCTCACATATAAATTAATACAATAGTGCAAATAGAAAAATAGCAACAAGTGAGTTTGAAAGTCCAAGGCTGAATTGATCTCTTTAAAGAGCCCCTGTCATGATCCTACCTGCTTTGTATTGTTGAATTCCCCCATGCGCTTCTGACTTTGTTCCCGTCTGAAATTTTTTTTTTAAACAACCCCTAGGAGTAGATATTGAAATTTTTTCACCAGCTGTGAGTGTAAGCTCATCCCCGCTTCTGTGTTGAAGCCATGCACCCTCTTGCTTGCGTTGTGACATAATGTGGGGTCCCCAGTCCCGCCAGCTGAGCTGTCAGATCTGCGCGAAAGTGGGAGATTGTGTGTAGTGCTGTGATCACTTCAGCACTTCAGCATCAAACAGTGCAGAAATCTAATTAAGCAAACAAAAATAAACCTGTTTTCTGCTGTATTTTTGCTGTTTTGACAGTTATTTTCAACTCTATAAGAACTTTGAAACCCGATCGTGTTTATGATTTACTATATTTTGCAATGCACATGACAGCATCGATTTGATGGCATTCTGGTTTTACTCTCATTAGCAAAGTGTTGTGTGCCAGCTCCTATTATCCACTCATACAGTCACCTGCATTTTAGAGATTTGTGTGTTTTTGTATCATATTGCTGTAATATTATTTATATGCACAGTAAACAGCTGTGGGCTTATTTTATTAATGACATCTGCACAATCCTTATATATTGTCGTTTGATTGTGTGATGTACTTCTTGGTCACAGAGCTGGTCTGTATATTACCCAAATAAACACCATTACCAACAGTGTGCTTATCTAGCAAAACCACAAGTTTATTTACAGAGCCAACTATATAGATATATATTTATGCAACAGGTGTCTGAATAAATCTGCACTGATAAATCCATTTATCTGTGCTACTATGTGGATAAATTTATTTATCCACATAGTAACTACATCATCACCCATTTAGCCACACAGGGCTGGATATTCAAACTGCGCCATTCTGTGGTGCAAGCCCTTGCACTGCACAAAATAGTTGCGCAGGGGTGTGGCCGGGGTGATATTCAGTGGAGTTAACGTATTGAGCAACGCTGAATATCACCCCCAGCCACAACCCACGTGCATGGCGCAGTGGAACTTGCTTAACGCGCGGTCAAAGTCGAGCATCTAAGATGCGGTGGCGCAAGTTCCATTGCGCCCATGTGCAAATTTCCGATATTCAAAGGTGACATGCAAATGGGGCTATAATTCATGCAGGTGCAGGGGGACATTTGCATCTATTTATGGTCCATTTGCATGCCATTAGCATGCAGGTGTGCCGATCTCGAGGACTTGTGCCTGGCACCTGCCAGGCAGCAGCCATCGGGGACCGACGTCCCCTGCAGCCCGATTGCGGGCATAATAGAAGAAACCTCCCCTCCCCAACTGGCCCGATCGGCGGGCATAGAGTGTAAACCCCTCACCCCGACCAGCCTGATAGCGGGCATCAGTGACAAAAACCCACCCCACTAGCCCGATCGGGGCAGAACAGATTTCAACCCCCAAGAACATATCCCTGGTGGTCCAGTGGACGTGAAGCCCGATCGCTGGCATTAGAGTCCACCACCCCCAAGGTCCACCTACCCTGGTGATCTCAGTAGTCCCCACCCCACCCACTCATGGACCCCCACCACCCGCTCCCACCCGTCAGCGGCGGGCAGCAGCATCCACCCACCTGCCACCTGGCCGACTGACTGCTGGTAGGGCTGCACGCCCATTGGTTCAGAGCAAGAGCCAATGGGCATGCAGCCCATACCGTAAGGCAGTCCAGATATGTGAATGAATGAATTGCTGCATGCCCATTGGCTTTTGCTCTGAATCAATGGGTGTGCAGCCCTACCAGCAGTCAGTCGGCGAGCGGCGCGGCTGCAGGCGGCAGGCTGGTGGGATGCTGCCGCCGCCGGCTGATGGGGGAAGGGGTGGTGGGGCTCCATGGGTGGGTGGGGTGGAGGCCACTAGATCACCAGGGTAGGTGGACCTTGAGGGGTGGTGGACTCTAATGCTCACGATCGGGCTTTGCGTCCACTGGACCACCAGGGATATGTTCTTGGGGTTGAAATCTGTTCTGCCTGCGATCAGGCTAGTGGGGGTGGGGTTTTGTCACTGATGCCCTTGATTGGGCTGGTTGAGGGGTAGGGGTTTTTACACTTATGCCCGTGGTCAGGCCAGTCGAGAGGAGGGTTTTTACACTTATGCCCGTGGATCGGGCCAGTCGGGGGAGGGGTTTCTTCTATTATGACCATGATCGGGCCAGTCGGGGAGGGTTACTATATGCCCGCGAATTGGGCTGCAGGGGGCACAGGAGTAGGTCGAGGGCCACCCACAGGTGGCAGCTGCTGTGTTGCACCCTGCAATGTGGCAGCTCACCTGTGGGTGGCCCTCGACTTACTTTTTTTTTGCTCAAAGTTGTGCAGGCGCAGGTTGGGGGTTGCGCCTGCACAACTCTGCACAGCCCGCTGAATATCGGGCTGTGCAGTTTATGCATGGTTCCTCCCCCTCCGGTTCAGCATGCCTTCATTAGCATTGCGCTGTTGCTCAGCTTGACTTGGGGGGTGCAACTGCCTCCTGCTGAATATGGCAGAATGGCGCAATTTCGGACTTGCGCAGGCACAACCCTATTGCGCATGGCGCAACCCTTTTGAATATCCAGCCCACAGTAACTACATCAGTAGCTCATTTATCTACACAGTTCTCTTCAGAATTCATTTAGAATGTTCAGCCTCAGAAGCAGTACTAACCATATTTAAATGTGAATCACTTAAAAACGTAAAAAGATAACATGGTACAATGAGCACGAAAATTGTTCAGCACAAAATTATCTACAAAATGAATAATGTTTAATTTACATAAACCCTGTATATTGTATATGATTAGCAAGAAAACAAAAGAAAATGTAATTTTTTGTTCACTTTTTTGACAAACAAATATGAATAACTTTAAAACAAAAAATGATAGCATGGTACTGTGAGCACGAGAAATGTTCAGCTCAAAAATATCTACAAAATGAGTAGTGTTTCATTTATAGATACCATTTTTTTTTATAATTAGCAAGAAACAGCATAAAATTCAATTTTCTTTTCCCTTTTTTGACAAATTATTTACATTTGCCAAAATCAAAATGTTCACACAACATCTAAACTTGTTGCATAAATGGAATATGCAGCGGTTCAGTGTGTGATAATGCACTTATTTTGTACAGTTTCCAGTGACCTCTCGTAACTCTCACTCATGCCTTCAGCACTCATGAGGTTACTTGAGGTCACTGGAAACTGTACAAGATAAATGCATTATCACACACTGAAACGCTGCATATCCCTTATTTATGCAATAGGAGTAGTCATAAATCCTATGAGATAAATCTGAGCTACTGTGGGATAAATTCAAAATTTTACATTTATCCACATAGTAGATGCATCATCACAGATTTATTCACATAGTAGATATGTCACAATCACTCATTAAGAATGTTCAGCCTCAGTACCAGTACTAACTATATACAAATGCAAATAACTTTAAAATGAAAAAAGATAGCATAGTGCTATAAGCATGAAAGTTGTGCAGCACAAAATTATCTACAAAATGAGTGGTATTTCATTTATAGATACCTTATAGATTTTTTGATAATAAGTAAAAACACAGCAGAAAATTCATATTTTTTCATTTTGTCTGCAAACAAATGTAAATAACTTTAAAATGAAAAATGATAGCATGGTACTGTGAGCACAACGTTTATTCAGCACAGAAATATCTACAAAATGAGTGGTGTTTCATTTATAGATACTTTTTAGTTTTTCAGAATTAGTGAAAAACAGCAAAAAATTAAATTTTTATGCACTGTTTCATCAAACAAATGCAAATAACATAAAAACCAAAAAGACAGTATGGTACTTTGAGCACAAAAGTTGTTCAGCATAAAAATATCTACAAAATGAGATATATTTTGTTTCTAGATTCCTTTTAGATTTTCTATAATCAACAAAAAATGGCAGCAAGTTCAATTTTTATTCACTTTTTTGACTAACAAATGCCCCCTACAAAAGCAAAAACAAAAGAATTGCATAAATGGAATATGCAATGGAAAATGCATGTAATAAAAGATTTATCTGCACTCGAGCAGTTTGACCTCAGACACCACACTCGTGGCTTACACCACTCATGAGGTTACCCAAGGTCAAACTGCTCTTGTGCAGATAAATCATTTATTACACTTGCTTCCATTGCATATCCTATATATATCTATATATATATATATATATATATATACACACACTCATATACACATATATATAACACACATATACATATATATATAGATATAGATATATGTTAAACTACAGTAAAGTCCATCACTGCTACAAAAAATGGTGAATTGGTGCATTGCCTTTGGGTGCTCAAACAGCCCTAAAAGCAATGTAAGCATGCATAAGTTCCCAAGTGACACCAAAGTAAGAATTAAGTGGGAAAATGCAGTACGCAGATACGGAGCAGATTGGAAGGGTGCCACTGACAGTAGTAGACTGTGTAGTGAGCATTTCCTTGAGTCAGACTTTGAACCTGAGTACAATCTAATGTGTGAGTTTGGCTTGCAGACAGGCCACGTGTGTTGAAGGCTGTGCACTGAAGCTGTTCCAGCTCAAATCAAGAAGCTGCAAATACCTGGCAGCTTGGCAGTAGTTCCAAAGAAGCCTAGAATATCCAGTGCTGTTGCCAAAAGACAGGGACAAGAGGTTTGTAGGTTGTTTACTATTATTTTTTTACATATTTAACCATATTGCCAGTTCTGGCCTGTTCACCATGAATATGGTGCTGGCCTGTTTACAATACCCATTTGCCCATACAGTTTACCAATCCAGTACCTATTGTTCGAGTACAGATTCCCTTGCCCCCCTCCCAAGCAAATGGTGGACATCAGGCAGACCGGGTAGCTGATGGTAGAGACAAGCATTTCTTTGCCTCCCCTTTGCAAGTTGTTCTTGACAGCCTCTCCCCCCCCCCCAATTGTCACTGCTTTCCGCTGCTGCTGCCATTGCTGCTGGCACCTGGGATGTCGATCATGACTTTTAAAAATGTTGCCTGTCCCATCATCTTAACCCTTGCAAGCCACTACAATTTGCATTGCTGATCCTACCTTACATGTTTATTTCTCATCCCCACCCCCACCCCACTCTACCCACAGCCCCACCCATGAGCCATTAGTAGTAGCAGTGTTTGTGTTACCCGTATATGCGTACCTCTGGATACCAAACTGGTTGCTGGTACATATATGTTAAGAATGTTTTTGTTTTTAAGCTGTCTACGGGTCCATCCAGGAAACAACAACAATATACTACCTATATTTACCTTACAGATCTTACTTTGCCTGTGTCTGTCTCATCAACATGCCCACCACATATACACACATACTGGTGTATTTGGCCATGCATCTGTCACCCCACTTGATGTCATCAGGTATGGTGTAGGCGGGACCATGGGGAGAACAATTCATGGACCCTTTAGCCAAACCACTGACAATCTGCTACATAGTTTGGCATCCAGATCATTCTCCAAGAGTGCTCAGCTCTGTTTTCTGTTTGAGGTAGGAGACCTTTTCCCTCTGTATGCTATAACCCATGACAGACCACGGGTGTATTGGTACATTAATGCATGCCCCAGGTGCGTTGTGAAGCACGAAGGCACAGCCAAAGTGACTTCAACCAGCTAGGAAGTGCATTAATAACCCGATACACCCATGGTCAGTCATGTGTTATCACACTTTAACCCCCCCAATTCACTGCACCACAGATGGTGTCGCTGTGGCAGCATCCTGCCTCCATGGTAAACCACCTAGCCACAACCATGCACCATATCTATAATGGAGGTACATGTCTAACCCCTACATACGTGACTCCTGATACTGTATCGGTAGCTGACACCTATGCTTGAATACTGATACAGTCATCTAACCACACTGAAATCATGTATCACATGTTACCATTCTGTGTCTTGTGTGTGTGTGTGTGTGTGTGTGTGTGTGTGTGTGTGTGTGTAATACTAGAATATATCAGTCCTTTGAATTCTTCTATTCTATGGTAAACAACCACATAATTTTTTGTGCAACACATATATGTCTACTTCCTGATACCAGACTTGTAGTTGACATATATACGGATGCATCTGTCCATGCATTTATCACCCCACTTGATGTCTTCAGGTATGATGTAGGCAGAACCATGGGGAGAGCAATTCATGGACCCTTTCGCCAAACCACTGAAAATCTACTATGTATTTTGATATTCATTCCATTTTCCAAGAGTGCTCATCTCTGTTGTTTTCTGTTTGAGGTAGGAGACCTTTTCCCTCTGTATGCTATAACCCACTACAGACCATGGGTGTATCGGTGTGTTATTGCCTTCCCCCAGGTGCATTGTGAGGCATGAAGGCACAGCCAAAGTGACTTCAACCAGCTGGGAAGTGCATTAATGACCTGATACCCCGCAGTTCCCTGCACCACAGATGGTGTTCCTTGGTAAACAACCACATGCTGTTTTGTGTATGAAGAAAGACAGAAACTGGCTGGAGAAAAGCATATGTAGAGGGGAATATTTCATATTATTTAGCAAAAGTTTACGATGGTTTTTCATTGTTTTTACAACTTTAAGACTGTTCTTTTTTGGCCATCCAGTTTACAACCACAATCCACTACCTATTTTGACCTGACAGACTTTACTTTACCTGTGGCTGTCTCCCCCCCCCCAAAAAAAACCAAGTACGTACACTTGCAGATAGTGAGCAACGAGTTATGGTTATGAACGTATTACCATATATTTCAACTGTAGACGACTGTAACATTATGTGACATTGTCCTAATCTCTGTTTAATATGTTGTATAACTTTTCCACTTATTCTTTCATGTGTCATTGTTATCTGATACTTTGAGCTCAATTATTATAAAATGTGTTGGTTTATTGAATCATTTGGTCCCTATTGGCCAGGTATGAGAATTCCGATTGGAGCACTGAACATGTCTCGATAGCAGTAAGGGGATAACTATTATCATTACATACCACCTTCTCTATTGTCAATCCTTGAAATACTACGTACATTCATCACCTGATAGGAATATGGCTTGTACTTCTGATTGCTTACATGGACAAGCAAGTGCTTTTTCATTGGCGCAGAAGTGTTTCATTTGCACAATCAGGTAAGACTGAACTAATTTCAGTCAGTGCATGTCACAAATTAAATCTCTGCATGAGAGACAAAATCGCCATTGGATACTACCTTTTTGCATGTTCAACACATTTCTTATTTGTATTTTCTCTTTTATGCACATGTCCTTTATTTTTACTCTTATGTAATGCTGTTTTTGTTTGTTTGTTTTTTTCAGATTGTGTCCAAACTTCTATGACAACATCATGCGGACGATGTCACTGATGACAGCCATGGAGACCTTGACGAATTACCCATTCAAGAAGAGACACAGACCATGCAACCATTACATGTTGAAAGAAGTACACAAGTGCATGCTTGGCTTAAAACAATGCCATCAAAGAAGATACAAGCCCATGTCATTGGCACAAGTCAAGGTAGTTCAGTATTTAGATGATTATTATGACAGTAACTTGCTAGTTTCATGCAATATGCGGTCCCTATAGGCAATGTCATACTTGTTCTGTGCTATTTAAACAAGAATGGGAATCTGATTTTGTGGCTTCTATTTGTGAACTCTCTCCCACATCTGATTCACTCATTTCTGTCTAATTAAGCAATATACCATGACAGGCTTTACAGTAGGATTACTTTTAGGGGGGGGTGTGTGTGTGTGTGTATGTGTGTGTGTGGTGGCCAGATTTACCCACGTCAGGTGTTTCTTTGTCACTCCGTCTGCAACCTCATTACCAAACATACCAGCTGTGGTAAAATCCTACCATCACCCACACCCTATCGTGGTATATTGCTATTATACAATGTCACATTTAATTTTTTTGTAAGAAAAAATGCATAACAAATCTATTGTTTTGTGGGGCATTAGGGATGATTTTTATATTATGTATTCTTTCGCCACTAAAAAAATTGTCAGTTTTACTTCTGAGACATTTTGCAGCTCACTTATGTACCAACACAGCTATCAGGCTGAATGGACTGGAGAGACGGCAGTCACCGAAGAGAGGCAGGAGCGAGTGAGAGATTGGTGCGATCCCTAACGCAAAGGATTCTCCATTTTTTTTTATTCTCTATGAATGCACTGTGAGAGATAGAAGGGGTGTGGACTTCTGGACAAAATTAAGTTACAGAACCGAAGTATAGATAGTGTTTAATCAATAAGGCATGGCCAGGCTCTTTGTTAATGGAATGTTAATCACCCTCTAGGGGTGTAATGTTGCACTTAGCTATGCATTGTACAACATACCTCTAATGGAAGATTAACTGAGCATTAGCATAATCACTGGGAGTGCCTTTTTGTTATTACAAAAAAACATTATAATATCATTTGAAGTGCTGCACTCCAGAGGTAGTGAACTCTACCAGTAAACACTGGGTCACAGAAAGACTAAAAAAAAAAAAAGAAGCTAGTGATGTCTTTGTTTTTTGGTTGGCAGCTGAGCTGGGATATCACAAACCGCCATTTTGTTTTTATGTCATCTGAGTCACTAGTTGTTGTCTAACAGGGGTTGGTTATATTTTTGGGATTTAACATGTCTGGTATTTATCCTATGTGGCTGATGGTATTAATCGACCTGACCTTTCACAGGTGTACAAGCTGTCCGTCAGACTGGAGACATCAGGATACAGTGTGTGATCACACCATCTCCAAAGCCGCAAGATTACGTGATATGTGATGATGATGGTGATGTAATTTCAGATTTAAGTACTGAAATGGATGAATCAGACACAGAATTTGAAACCGAGGATGATCCGGACTACATCCCATTGTCACGATCTGAGACAGACAATGATGACCTTGACATATGCCGAGATGAACGTGAGATGTCGACAAATGATGATCCCACTGTCAGTGCAAGTTCGGACATGAAATTTATTATTTTTAAAGGTGCACTAAAGTAGCTGTTGTGGTGGTGTCACTATCTGGAATGCAGACATCAGAACATAACATTCTTCCATAAAACAGTAGGAACAATGCCGGTGTTAACATTACGATGCCATGCGTGTGCATCTTTGACCATCTGGTGCAGCCAGCTGTTCTCTGGAAGAGTACCTGCTGGTAACTTACTATTGTCAGTGGGAATTCTGTTTTCTGGGGCGACAGCAACAAAGGTGCTGTGAGTCCTGCAACACATGGGTGCGTGCTGTTACACCTTGAGGACATTCTTCCATCACCAGTCAAAAATATTGCTGCTGCCAGCCATCTCAAGAGCTTGGAGGGAGCAGCAAGAGTGGGTAGTTGCTTCACTGTTATCAGAGCAGCGTGGGTTGGTTTATGGTCGGGATGGAAGGGCAGACAGTCCTGGCCACTGTACCAAATATGGTATATATTCATTTATGGAATTTGTAGCTGGCACAGTTTTGGATGTGAACCTAGTACAGCTGAGAAAATTGTATATTGATGCAGATTTCTTTGTGCAGTTCTGAACTGTATATCCCCTAGCACTGACAAATAGTGCACACTGTATTTACTGAGCAAAATATCTGTGTTACTCCCCCATAGAGCAATGAATGTGGAAGCAGTGTCAATATGGAATTGGAGGGGCTGAAGCGATGTATAACTTATATGATACAGTAAGATCTAATGATTGAACAGCTGGTCACTGACCATCATATGCAGGTCGCGAAATGGATACGGGAAAACATGGAGGATACTGATCATCGCTACGACGTGTGGCACGCGGCAAAAGGTACTTTCAATCGAGAATAATATAGAGGATAGTGGCTGGGGTTATGAAGTTTACCACATTGTAAACCCCTCAAGTGGTTGCCAGGCTGACCTTGTAAATCTAGAGAACAAAACTGCGAGAGGAGTTTGCAAAGCGACGTAACGACGCGAAAAGGGTTTTCTAATGTCGGCAAACTCATAACCCCAGCCATTGTCTTCTATAGTATAGTGGGGTCACAAACAGTAATACTTTGCAGGACAGAACGGAAAAGGCTCTTACTTGTTGCTTGTGGGCTTCGGATGAACAGTTTAAACCGATCGCTGTGGCGCGACCAACATTTGGGTGTTAGAATTCAGCGCACCTGACTGGATTCGATCCTGTAATCTCACCGATCTGATGAAGGTAAGCAAAGTTTATAGCGCTGATTCAGATCGGTGAGATTACAAGATTGTTAGACAGCAGCATGCCATAAATAATAAGGGCTCCCCATACATTATGATTACAGTAATTACTGTAATGAGAATAGCGGATGGTCAGCTATGCACAGTCACTGTGTGTGCTTCAGACAGGTTCGGATTCCATCTGACCTTGAGAGCAAAGCTTGAAATGTCAGATGGAATCAGAACCCTGAGGCAGCAGAACACGTTTGTTGTGCATACAGCTGCTCATCCTGTATTTTTTATAGTGTATAGTATTATGTGAAAAGTGTGCATTGTGTTTTTCTCTTTTGCAATGAAACTGACTTGTGCAGTCTATAGATGTTCTATAATGCTGTTCTACCACAGTATGGTTCAATCACATCCCATGAACTTTGAACTGAGGTACATTAGCATGTTGAAAAGCATCATTTCAAAATAGAACAATGCTCTGCTATACACTATAAACGATTAGGTATCTGGGGGTAATGGGAAAAGAAAAGCTAAAAAAGCAAGGTGCAGCGGCTAGATGACGCACCATGTCTGGCTCCGTTAGTCCTGCAGGTCAAGTGTGAGTAACCACAAAGGGACAGCGGATGTCCGGTATGGACAGCCAACACAATCCATCGCTGGCATAAAAACATATATGAAAAAGATAAAGAGAGTCAGTTATTGTTTTGAAAAAGCAAACATTCATATAATGAACAAGATTACTCATTATGACTTACACAACATTTTGTAAGAATGAAGAAGAAATGACTTGCAATGAGTAATAAGAAGTCAACAGAAGATCTCAGACCACGGGTTTCAAGCATTGTTAACCACATGTACTGGGCAGTGGGTTTCACACCATGTGGAGATGACGAACTGGGGGGAGGTACTAACTACAACAAAAATGGAAAGGGACCTGGGGGTAGTCATATCAGATGACCTTAATGTAGGCAAGCAATGTGAGAAGGCAGTAAGGAGAGCTGAGGGATACTGGGATGCATAGAGAAAGGCATCACCAGTAGAAAACAGGAAATTGTTATCCCTCTGTACAGACAGTTGGTGAGACCCCATCTGGAGTACTGCATGCAGTTTTGGAGACCCCATCTCCTCAAGGACATAGAAAGAATGGAGGTGGTCCAGAGGAGGGCAACTGAACTGGTGCAGGGTCTGCAGCAGAAGCCATATGAAGAGAGACTAAGAGATCTTTTTTTTTTTCAACTTTTTTTCCCTCTGGTCACGGCCCTGCGGAGCCTCTCTCAGGCATCCTGCCCGTATCCTGCCCACCTGAGGCCCCCTAACCTGCGCCTCCTCTCTCTCCCCCCTCCTTGCAGCCAGCACCCCGGCTTAACCCCTCCAGGGTGGGGCTGCCCCTCCTCTTGGGTGCTCTTACATGTCTGTTTCTGGCTGCAGGTGAGGGATCAGGTGGAGGAACTGGAAGGCCAGGTGAAGTGGACCCGGCAGAGGGCATGGGGGACAGGTGCCATCGCCTACCCCACAGAGCCAGTGTTTTCCCTCTTCTGGTGGCCTCTACCTCCCCCCTTGTGTGTGCACGCCTGATGCAATGGCGCATGGCAACCCTGCCTGTGTCAGCCACGCTGTACATTGTGCGGCCCACGCACTGTAGCGCTCCCGATCTCCACCAGGAGCCACTGGTGTGCCAGGCCATCCCCCGCCCACCCCCCTGTGGGAGGAGAGTATCCCTGTGGGTGCTCAATCCTCTCCCCATCCCTGCCGATTCCCGGCGCCCGAGCTCGCTCCCAAAACTCGAGCCGCTGGCATGGCATGAGGTGTGGCATCCAGCGCCTCAACCCTCAGCACCACCGCGCCGGCTTCTAAGAGAGCTTAATATGTATCCCCTCGAGGAAAGGAGGGAGAGGGAGGACATGATAGAAACTTTCAAGTACCTCAAGGGAATCAACAAAGTCCAAGAAGGTAGCATCTTTCAGAAAAGGAGATGTGCAAGAACAAGGGAGCACAAGTTAAAGATAGAGGGGGGACAGCTCAGGGGCAACGTGAGGAAATATTTTTTCATGGAGAGAGTGATGGATGCATGGAACCACCTTCCTGAGGAGGTTGTGGGGTCAAAAACAATGGGGGAATTCAAGAATGCATGAGACAGCCATAAGGCAATTCTAGTGGGGATAGGAGGAAGTAGGCTGTTGCTAAGCTAGAATCTGTAGCTTATCCAATAAGTAGGGAAATGGGCAGAGTGGGTGGGCCAAGCGGTCCTTATCTGCCATCAAAGTCTATGTTTCTATGTAACTGGTGGTGGCAAAGTGGTTGTCAGTTGGAGCTCATGTGCAGGACACACACACACACAGCAACCCCTTGTACCAGACATGCTCTCGCAGAGATCTGACTGGTCGATCGCATTGAAAGCTATGGATCAAACCTTGTAAATATGTGTTATGATTAAAGTACATTGTGATTGTGTTTATTTCTAATGTTATAATATTTAAAGGATAGCCAGTTTTTGGTGTGTGTAGGTAAATCCACAGGCATGGGTTAGAAACATTTCCTAAAGGAATGCAGACATCAACATAATCTTCAGCCTTAGTATTCTTTCTTATGTTAAAAGTTTTAATATTTGTCAAACAAAGTGTTATAAAATATCAGTAACGCAAAAAATTTATTACAGCATCCAATGCTGCTGTCCAGTTGGAGCAGTTTGTCTCGGGAACAAAACTATGCAATGACATCCGTCGTTTATCTGAGAAATACCCTACGTCTGAAACCGAGGCTTTCCAAAGTCTGCTGAACCGATCTGCCCCCAAAATGACTGTGTTCTCATTCAATGGGATGAAATGCTGGTAAACATAACACTGTTGATATGTGTCAAATAGCGAGAAAGAAACTAAAAATAATCAGGTTAACAACACTTTTGTTCTCAACGCACCATCGCATATTCAAAATGAAACTGTTCAAGACGTGAAATAAAAGTTAAGTACTCATTGTCATAGCACAGATGTCAAGTATAAAATAAGGTTTAGCATCCACTTGACAGCAGAACATTGTGTCTGTGGAAAAACTCAATTTTCTACCCCTGAATGCTCAACCAAGACATATGTGAGCATGTTGGGATTTGCGGATTGACGTAATTACTCCACAACGGTGTCAACCACCTCATCGTAAGGGCAGTAGTGGTTGTCTTGTTGCCTCTTTCATCATCTTTGCTATTCCTTCCTCATTCCATGCCTTTGTGCTCATAACAGCCTTACCTGCTTCCTTCAGACACTCCAGTTAAACATCCCTGTCTTTCTCCATTTGTGTCCCTTAACATTTCCTGCCACTAACCCTTTAACTCTGACCTTGTCTGATGCCTCTTTCAAAAATGTTTGTGTGATTTGATTGATGTGACACACTCAAGAAGGCTTAATAACAGAGAGATGTCATGTCGATGGTGTAACAAGGTTGCAATCGAATTGATTTTGGTTAATAAGGGTTTTCCCAAACAATGCCATATGTATTTATTTGGCGTATTTATACTGCACAGTGTAATGTGAATAATGTAGATGGTTCATATTTATAACAACAATGTCGGTTCTAATATTTACTCATATATCTGACTTGTATTTTAGGGCACTACTTGTTGCCATGCATTATAACGAGAATTTGCGAAGGCAGCAGGCAATTAACAAGGATGGCACTAAGAGATACTTTGTTACCCGAAGTACAAAAAAGGAGGATATGTTGTTCGAGGAGTGCCTTCTGTATGCACTCATGGTGAGAGTCATACTGCCATACATTAATTTTGCAATCACTCTCTGTGCGATACTTTACTAATGTCATACATTGTGGATCTGGTACATACAGTGATGTGTGTCATGATTACACACAATTATCTTGATTTTTTTAGTGTGTGTGTATAATATTATACAAGATTGAACAGACAGTAATGAAAATGTATGACTTTTAGGCCAAAGCGCATAATAAATATTCTCTAATTGTCTAATGAAATAAGCAGCACATTAAACTATTTACCAAACCAGGTATAAATAAAAAAAAATAAAAAAAATCGGGGGACAGTTTACCCTTTTCACATGTATGTTTCTAAATAATTTTTTGGTGACACTGGGAATGGGCTCCCCATTGACCTGGGCTATTTGGGGGAGGCGGAGATATAGATATGGAGACACTAGGAGTGAGCTCCAATGTATCACAGACTATTGGGGGTGATACACATATGGGGACAATTTGAATGGACTCCCCAGTGTCCCAGATGGCAAGAGGTCAGGAGGTAATAACTGGGACACTGGGCGTGGGTTACCCATTGACTATGAGTAGCAGTGGGGGGGGGAGGGGGTTGTATTGCCGAAAATGGGATTGGGCACCACAATGTAGGCTTTAAGAGAAAGTCACACCACAGCTAATGTTGAGGTGGGGGTTGGTGGGTGGGAGGGCCATTCATGATGATCGGGAGAGAAAGCAATGAAATTCATTGCACTTCTGTTTTGTATACAATCGGGTAAGGTGTAATGACTAATGTTTTTTTTTTGTTTTCCCCAGAGTATATTCGAGACCTGATGGCTGCAGTTGAGAACATAAGTGCAGCAATTTCAAATGAAGATTTGTTGAGTATGATTGAACCACCACCAGAATTCTTCTTGTCATCATTTGAGCATCTGGATAAAGCAGCTGAAGTAAACAGCCATCTGTCCCATTTCATGCAATAACTGTGACAAGTGTTCTGCAGCATGGGTTGCACATAATTATTAGACTTTAGGGACGTTGCACACAAGACCTCATACTGTCTTGGCATCATCTACAGTGACATGTACAATGGCAATATCAATGACTATCTACTACTATTGGTCTGCAAAGCTATGAAACACAGATACTTGGTTGACTTTTGTTTGCTTGTTTGCACGGAGAGGATTCCTCAGACTTGGAATTCTTGGTACTATTATGAAATGAAGCCAAGCTGTCACATAGTTGGCAGCATCAACATATTTCACATATAATAATTCATGTCTGGTACATATTATACCTAGTTGTGTAACGAAACCTCTTGTTCACCCTGGCTACTGATTTATTACAAGTGTGTGGAGTAATGTAGGTCACTGCAGATTATCACTCGGAGGTCCTTCTCCTCTTTTGATATGGGTACATGGTCAACACCAAGGTAGTAATGTGTCCTTGTACTCCTGACAGCGATGTGCATAAATTTGATTTCCTGATATTAAAGCAAAACAGCAGGCTATGGACCATGTCATTGTCATGACCAGAACATCATTTAGAGCCTGTAATCTTATATACCATGTTCGCAATCAAATGAATAAAGTCTACTTGATTGTGCCGCCATCAATTATTTTACAGCAGCTGCCCCTCCCTCCTCTACTCCCATAATAGTACCCATACTCTCACTTTGACCCGTCCCATTTTCAAACTGCCCAGTATCATACAGTGTCAGTGGCTCAGTAGGTAGCACACTCGCCTCTGAGGCCAGGAGATCAGAGAATTGTGGGTTCAGTTCCCACATCTGGCACTTGGGTTAATATCCCAGTACTGACACTATAGTGCAGCATGAGAGGGGGCGTTGCACTTCTGAGGTGCCATCTTTCAGATGAGACGTTAAACCGAGGTCCCATCTGCCTGGATTGGTGGTAGTTCAGGTGTATGTTAAAGATCCCATGGCACTTATCGAAAAAAGAGTAGGGGAATTCCCCTGGTATCCTGGCCAAATTTCCCTCATTCACTAAAAATACCACCAACAGCATAATCTGGTTCAAGGTCAGTTGGCATTCATCTGTATCCCCCCTCCCCCAGGTCGTGCCTGAAAATAGGCAGGATTTGTCTAGTGAACTTACCCGGGTCAACAAAAACTAAATAAATAAATACAGGATACCATATCTTTGGGTAGCATATTCCACAGTCACCACCCTTTCAGAAAGAAGTGTCTCCTTATTTCCATCAGACTCTTCCCCTTAACCTGAACACTCCCCTTACACCTCACCTTACTCATAACGTAAACCATTAGTGTGGCAGAAATGTTTGAAAGAATGGCTTGAGCACAATGAAGTATCTCTGTAACAGTGATCTGAAACAGGAAATGAAATAATGACACAGAGATGACAATTATTAACAAATTAACATTATTTTGATGTAATGAATTACTTGGTTCAGTTGAAATGCTGAATATATGGCATTTCAAATAATATCATGAACAGGTTGTAAACAAGGTAGCAAAATATATTTTTTTAATGTGCATTTATTGTTCAAAATGTCAATGTGAAGATAAATAAAACTGTTCATCTGTTAACATTTGTTTTTACTTTGCTAATTGTAATAAATCAGCAGTACATCAACTCAGTAAACACATTCAGATTTCATGTCCGCTGTAATCCTGGAACCCACAATAAATGATAATGTTATTGTTAATTACATCCAACTAAACACCATCATTCAGGAAAGGGATTGGGGCACGGGTGGTCGCAAGGTGAAGGAGAGGCTTGAGCATACAGAGGACTACTCTCTTTTCATGTGGTTGTCTATCATGGGTTCCTAGATCTTTGGCACCTGCTGGATGAGACAGGGAAGTACAAAAATGAAAACGGCTGAGGATGGGAACAGTCAACGGCGGACAACAACTGGAGTTAATGGTTGTTTAATCCATGCAGAGATGTCATGTCACATCCGAGTCTAGAGTAAGACAAACTAAGAGGGCAACCAAAGCTGCATGGGATAGAGTGGACCATGCCACACACCAACTGCATACTCAACATGACTCAACTATCAGTTGTCCCAGCCTCATCAAGTATGGAGCCGGCAAATGAGTGCGGACACAGCACCAGGTTCCTCAATCAGGAAGTGGTTCAGCCAAGTGGTAGAATGCTGGTCAGGTGCGTCATGCCACGGTAGCCAATGTCCAAGAGGGAGAAATAGTTTTAAAAACTAAAAAGGCATAGGGGTAGTTGAGTGATAGGACACAAGAGTGGTATGAAGTATAACATGTATTGATAAATGTTTAATAATTTAACATTATATGATTTTTATATTAATAAACCAAAAGCACTGCTTTGTAATATGCACTCACACAACACAGGTTATATACAGTACTGTATATTTACCTGGTTACTACTCGTGATCAAATCAAACAAGATATAAGAGGAATAGCATGTGTCATCAACTCAATAAACCTCAAATAACATTATATATCAGCAAATTAACTGTTGTTACTCACACTATTTAAATGAATTGAAGCCACAATGAAACAAACAAACAATCAAGGAATCGTGTGAAAATTAATATATCACTACAAGTCTGGGTACAGGAATCCGCAATACTGTGGAGATGTGAAGGTTTCATGGATTTTTTTCATGGCACATCATGTAATAGGAACGCGCACATGCCTTCCCAGGAAACTCCAGCACCATCTCACTAATTGCTGGTAGGCAGTGTATCGATAGTGTATGAAAGAATTGTACGTATAGAGATTGTTATAACAATTCCACTCTTCATCACAGTTGATCATTTTCATTTATATTTTTCTGTATTTATATCATATACAATGTATGTAGGGTTTCCACTACATTATTTTCCGAAGACTCTGACCCAAGTGAAAGATAAACAATTTTATTCACACAATGGGTAAATAACACTGTTTATTTTTCACTTGCCTACATTGTAATCAACTTGATTGACAGCCCTTTCTTCCAATCGCACAATGAATCTGCAATTAATTGTCACACAGAACACAGACATTGTATATGCAAAACATAGAATGGATTGTGTTCCAATATGCCATTAATTTCCATTTTTGATGTGGTAGGACTTTCACAACTCACTCGTGGCTTTGCCACTCGTGAGTTATGGTCCCCCTTCCCACCACTCATGGAAGTAAATGGCATATTTGAACACAAGCCATTGTTTATCCCCTATTTATTCTATGATAGACTCATGTGTATGTTTTCAAGACTGAACAGGGACAATTGGGGAGGTTAATTGACTTGCTCATATGCACACAGCATGCAAGTGTGGGCTTTTGGAATAAAACCCATGTCAGTCTAATGTATGTACCTAGCTCATTCACAGTTTGTTACTTTAACCAAAATGCTATAGTGTCTACTAGGAGATCGGTACATAAAGGTTACATAGCTGTGACATAAATTGTAACTGGATAACTTTTTTAGGTATTTAATGGACCTTGAGGGAGGAAAACAATGTGTAACAGACCATGATGGTGGAAACAATGTGGTCTATGTTTTAAGCAATAGGGCATTACCAGAGGTTATATTAATAGTTTGTAATCACCCCCTAGGGGTGTAATGTGGCACAAGGTGCAGCCAAGTGCCATATTGCCCCTAGAGGTGATCAACAGATAGTTAATGTAACTACTGTAAGTGCCTTATTGCTATTATAAAATTTGTTTTTCAAAAGAATAGTGTTAAAAGTACACTTTTAGAATGTTTTCCTCATTTAGAGGGATATTTTAATAAATTAGTTCTTCCACCAACAGTTTAAGAATGATGGTTGAAATTCAGAATACATTATTCCAGTCATTCAGCAATGCTAGAGGATGGAATACTGACAGGAAGAATCCATTTGCCATTGTGATCAGGTTGTACCTGACAGTGTAAAATGGATTAAAGTAAGGCTGTTGGAATCCAAACAGCAATCAGATTGCAGCATTTTTGAGAACTTTTTTATAATTAGCTTTTGTGGGACAAAAGTAGGCCAAAGAGGTGAATAGCTTTGTCAGCCACTGACCCATAACCAAGTCAATGGGAACTATAGAAGTGATGAGAGTAGAATAGGGGGATAATGTTAACTAAGGAGATGATTATGGCTTGCAAAGGAGGCAGTGGAGACGGTGATAGACAAAACAATTGCATTTGGATAATAGAAAAGGAAACAGTCGAAAGGGACAGGGAGAAGTATCAGTAGCAGCAAATGGGTGGATGGAGGAAAGTTAAGGAGGCAAAAGCCTAAACAGAGGAATGGATAGGAGTTCAGTTACTTGAGAAGGGATAAAAAAGCAGCAGGAAGAAATAATGGTCAATAAAAATATTGTGCAAGATGGGGTACATCCCATGGTGTGGAGGGAGTTTAGGAAGGTGGTGTCTGAATATTGGCCAACCATGTTCAGTCAGTCTATACAAACAGGTCATGCATCCAGTGAGTGGAGAACAGCAGATGTGATCCCATTCTACAACAGTCAGAGCAAAGAGGAATCAGAAAACTACTCACTGGTAAACATGAACTAAGTAGTGAGGAACATCATGGAAACATCACTGAAGGATAGGAAACATTAGTGGCTCACCAGATTGCCTAAGGTTGACAGTACCAGCAGCAGCATGGCTTTAATGGAGTGAGGTCATGCCAGCCTGGCATAATTGAGTTTTTTAACTTAGTGTAAAAAGAGGTGGATCATGGTGATGGTGGTGGTGGTTGTGGTGGGGTGGGGGTGGGGTCACTTACCTGGACTTCAGCAAGACCTTACAGACTGTATCGCAAAGAAGGCTGTTAACCAAGCTGGGGAACATGGGAGCATGTAAGACTGTTGCACTGGGTGGCTGATGAACTGGATGGCAGAATACCGAGGGTAGATGTAAATGTGAGACACTAAACCGAGGGAAGTGTCACCAGTGAGGTGCCACAGGGAATGGTGTTTGGACATGTCCTATGCTATATCTCTGTCAGAGTAATTTCCAAAGTCCTGGAAGGGAGGATTCACCAGTTTCCATGTGACACGAAGCTCTACAACAGGATGGACATGTAATAGGGTGTGGATAGAATGAGGAGAGATCTGCAGAGGATGGATGATGGATTAAAGTTGTGGCAGCTAAGATGCAATGTCAAAAAATAAAAAAAAAGAATATTTGGCACAAAATATAGGGGATCAATATACTGTATCAGCTGGAATGGGGAGGATAAAAAAATGCTACAAGAGGGAAAGGGTCAAGTGGGCTATCATATCTGATAACCTCAAAGTAGGTAATCTGTGGCAGCAAGAGAAGCAAATAGGATGATAGGAAAGCATAGGTAAGGGGATCACAAGCAGGAAAAGGGATGTCATAATTCAACTATACAAGGCATTGCAGAGGCCACAAATTGAGCATAGTATCGAGTTATGGAGTACTTACCTATGTAAGGACATAGAATGGAAACTATACAAACGAGCGCAAACAAGATGGTGCAAGCATTACTTCTCATAACATAAACTGTTGCCAGACGTACAAGGTCACTAGGGTTTGTGGGTGGTTATAGCTTCTCAGAGGGCTATACCAGATTAGGTAGATACCCCCACTATTGTTACTCTGGGTGGAGGCAGCTTAATATTGAATCCAGGTGTTGTCAAGGCACAGGTCAGGAAGCATAGAAAAAAACAGGAGCAGTTGTAGAATTCACCAAAAATCTTTATTTGTACTAGCAGTAACATAAAACAATAAACTTGTTCATATAAGTATTTACAAAGGCAAAATAAAATAAAGAGCCATCACAGTTGTCCTTCATTCTCGGTGTCCCTTTTTTTGCAAGCAATTGAAGCTCTGTCTTATAAGTCCTTCCAATACCCCCCTCAGCAAGCATCCTGTTTTTTCTAAAGTGTTCTTGTATATCTCAGGCAGGTTCAGGCAGGAACACAATGTCCCAGAGCTGAGGCCCCATCTCCACAGCTTTTGCAAAAGGCTTAAAAATTGCACCAAGGTAACCTCTTGAGTTTCCAATAGCTTTTTGCAATCATCTTAAACTATAATTATATGCATTTCAAAAATTAACACTATATAATTTCTAAACAAAGGGATCCCAATATCAGTTACATTTCCACATAATGATTTCCATATATTTTTATATCAGCAGATATGCACAGGAGGAAAAGACAGAATAGCAAGGGAAGACGGAGAGACAGTGAAGGGCAAAGAACTGCGAGACTGTCGGGTTGATCAAATCCTAGGTCTCACAGGAAAATTTGGTTGCGCAACCAGATAGACAAGAGACAGAAAAGGAAAAAATAGAACAGATCCATGCATTCAAACTCTTCATAACAACTGGGAAAGGGTCACATACACCCGCTCCTTAAGAGGGAACCTGTTTTATTAAACAGGTTTCCAAAACTTTCTATTAATTCTCTACTAATATTAGCTTCTAACTTTCAGAAATTAAGCACATGTGCATTATCCTTTTTTCTATAACAGTACAGCAAACAGTAACGTTTAAACTCATTTGTTTTTCAACCTTCAGAACCCTCAATTTCTGATCCATATTTTGACAGAAAATCAGCATTGCTATTCTCGTTACCAGATTTGTGTATCACCAAGAATTTAAATGGCTGTAGTGCCAGGTACCACCTTGTGATTCTGGAATTGTTATCTTTCATTTGGTTAAGCCAACAGAGAGAATAATGATCTGTTATAAGTACAAAGTCAGTTCCTAGCAAATAAAACTTAAGGGTCTCCATGGTCCACTTTGCTGCTAAACATTCCTTTTCGATGATGGAGTACCTTTTCTCACTGTCATGCAACTTCCTACTTATGTGCAGAATAGGGTGTTCTGTCCTACCTATATTTTGTCTCAGGACTGCACCTAGGCCTACCTTTGATGCATCTGTTTGTTACAAAAATGGTTTCTCAAAGTCCAGGCTTCTTAAAACAGGAGCTGAACATAATGCAGCCTTAATAGCCCGAAAAGCTTTATCACACTCTGGGGTCCATTTCACATTGTCTGGGTACCGCTTTTTCATGAGTTCAGTGAGAGGTGTAGCTAACTCAGAAAAGTTGGGAGCAAATCTTCGATAATAATCAGCCAGCCCTAAAAATGACCTGACGTGTTTCTTTGTTTTAGGGACAGGGATGTTAGCTACAGCTTCTATTTAAAACAATTCTGGCTTAACTTCTCCATTTCCCAACAAATAGCCCAAATATCTGGTTTCCTGCATGCCCACTCTGATGACAAACTTTTGCAAGCTCTGCTGCCACTTTTGAAGCTGTGAGAGTACGCATTGGAACTGCTTCTGGGTATCAATTAACATAGTCACATACTACTAGGATAAATTGATTACCCTTTTTACTTTTGTCTAAAGGACCAACCACATCCATTGCAGTTCTCTCAAAAGGTACATCTATTAAGGATAGGGGTACCAGGGGCACCTTGTCTTTTATAGTGACTGGGGCTACTTTCTGATACTCAGCACAGGAATTACAATAGGTAGCAACATCTTCATGAATTCCATGCCAGTAAAATCTATACAGCAATCTGGCAAGGGTGCGATCCCTCCCTGAGTGACCAGCCATAGGACTATCACGTGCTATCTGTAAAAACTCTGTTCTATACTTCTGTGGTATAACCAGTTGTTCTGTCTGTTCCTGTGTCTGAGGCTTAACCCAAACTCTGTACAGTAATCCATTACATTTTAAAACATTGGTCAACCCTGTTTTGGTTTCACCCCCAGCTGCTTAAAATAACCCTGGGGAGAAACATCATTAGCTTGCTCTGACAGAAAATCACAATCAGTTATCAATTTAGTATCAGCATTTTCATATGTTAACCCATTATGTCCATCAGTTATTTGTTGCCACAGTTTCTTCAGGCATCATCTTTCTTTTCTGGATTTCTGGATCTTGGAGCTGTGCTCAAACAAGTCTGAATCAAAATAACTGAAAGGAAAAGTGTCCCCACCATTTGAGATTTTCTTTGCCTGAGCTCTTGTTACCACTGCTGCTGAAACTGCAGGGTTCAGTTCCTCTGAGATTAACTCAGTAAATACTGGAAAGTCATTTCCAGTAATTACAGGTACAGGTAACTTAGGTACTACCCCCACTTTCATTTGGTGCGACACACCCTGAATGGTCAGAGTCACTTGAGTGGTGAGATAGCATCGAGTGTCCCCATGGATGCAGATGACACCAGTACCTGGTCCTTTTGCATGGTGTTTTCCCAGCACTCCAACATGCACTTGGGTCGGTCTGCTTCCCAAATCAGTGAGGTTCTTTACAGTCTTATCCCCCAACTCCACATCTGTTAAGTACTTGCCCCAATTTGCCAAGGACAAATCTGTTCCAGTGTCACTCTTTTTATGGCAATTTTTTGCAGTATGACCTGGCTTATTACAGTTCTAGCAAAAAACATCTTTGAGCACAGATTTGTTACCCCCATCAGAGTTCTTATCAGACTTGGAGTTTAAATGGGAAAAAACAGTGTCTTACTGGTGCCTGGCTGTTACCTCACTGCTATGGCATCTGTCTGGCCAGTTGGTAGTCCTCAGCCAAAGAAACAGCCTTTTCCTCATTTTCTGGTCGGTGTTCCTTCATCCAAAGCTGCACATCTGTAGGCAGGATGTTGATGAATTGCTCCATTACAAATGTGTCGATGATCTGTGGGACTGTTTTGCCCTCTGGTTGGATCCATTTTATCAGGAGTTCTCTGAGTTGGGTGAAGGCTTCTCAAGGATTGTCGACTAAATTGTACTTCAGAGTTCGAAATATCTGCCTGTGGGTTTCTCCTGAGATGTCATACCTTTTCAGGATTTCACTTTTCACCAGGTCATAGTTTTCTGACTGTGCAGTGTCCATATTGCTGTAGGCAAGTTGGGCTTTCCCTGTCAGGTAGGATATCAGTCTGATTGTCTGTTGCTGCTTTGGCCATTGGCAGGCTATGGCAACTCTTTCAAAAGTTGTCAGGTATGACTCGATATCATCTGAGGGACACAACTTTGTAAGTTTAATGGCTTTTAAGTTGCTTGTGTTTTGTTGCTCATCTGGATCTGTGCCAGATCCTCTGCCTTTGATAGTGTGCAAGGCATCCAGCCATCGCTACTCCTGTCGCTGCATCTCTTCTCTCATCTGCTGTGTCTCTTTTCTCCTCTGCTGGTCCTGTCACTGCATCTCTTCTCTCCTCTGTTTCTCTGTCTCTTTTTGTTGTATAACCCACCATTTGAAAAAGTCCATCAGGCTTTCAGGTTCTGTCACTGCCTATTCTTTTTCCAGAACTTGTGCTGGCTGTACAATCTCAGCTTGCACTTCTGTCTCTGCTAGTTTGGCTGCCATTCTGGTAACCACTCTTGGACTTGCTGCTGCAGAATCCATACCTTTCTCTACACTTCCCTGGTACTAGGTCCAGTACCCATGCACAAAACACCTGGCTTAGAGTATGCATGGCATAAATCCCACTTAGGCTGAGACCATCTGTCGTCGAGGCACAAGTCAGAAAGCATAGGAAAAACCCAGAGCAGTTGTAGAATTCACCAAAAATATTTATTTGTATTAGCAGTAACATAAAACAATAAACTTGTTCAGTATAGCTATTTACAAAGGCAAAATAAAATAGGGAAGATCCATCAGTCTTCCTTCAATCTCTGTTTCCCTTTTTTTGCAAGTAATTACAGCTCTGTCTTATAAGTCCTTCCAACCCCCCTTCTTAACAAGCATCCTGTTTTTTCTAAAGTGTTCTTGTATATCTCAGGCAGGTTCAGGCAGGAACACAGTGTCCCAGAGCTGAGGCCCCATCTCCACAGCTTTTGAAAAAGGCTTAAAAATTGCACCAAGGTAACCTCTTGAGTTTCCAATAGCTCTTTGCAATCATCTTAAACTATAATTATACACATCTCAAAAATTAACACTATATAATTTCCAAATAAAGGGATCCCAATACCAGTTACATTTCCACATAATGATTTACATATATTTTTATATCAGCAGATATGCACAGGAGGTAAAAACAGAATAGCAAGGGAAGACTGAGAGACAGTGAGAGGCAAAGAACTGTGAGACTCTCAGGGTGATCAAATCCTAGGTCTCACATGAAAATTTAGTTGTGCAACCAGATAGACAAGAAACATAAAAGCATAGAAATTGTCGACAGATAAGGACTGCTAGGCCCATCCAGTCTGCCCGTAGGCCCTATACATTGTATGTGGCCACTGATACTAAGTGATCAATGGCTTTTCATCACTCCCTCCCCTCTCAGGCTTCTCTTGTGCCTATCCCAAGCATGCATAAACCCCTGCACTGTGCTTGCCTACACTACCTCCTGTGGCAGACTATTCCAAGTGTCGACTACCCTTTCTGAGTAGAAAAACATTCTCACATTGCCTCTTAATCTACCCCATTCCAATTTCATATCGTGCCCCCTTGTTCTAGTACTTTTTCTACAAGAGATAGAAAAGGAAAGAATAGAACAGATCCCTGCATTCAAACTCTTCATAACAACTGGGAGGGGGTCCTATTCCACCCTGTCACACCAGGACCCTCAACCTGTGGCTAGAGATACAGGCAGGGGTTGTAACTCTAGGGATAGCACCACCTATACCCAGAGAATTATTGGTATATGGAATACACTTCCCAGTAATGTGGTTGAAAGTGAGAACATAAATAGTTTTAAGAGGAGACTTGATTCTTTTATGGGGGATAGAAGATTTGTCAATTCCACCATGCCAATTTGACATGGCAGCAAGTTCCCCTATAGATGATTGTCCTCTGAACTTGAACCTAGCCTCTGAACCTATGAACCTAGGGGTTACATCTTGGAGGTACCACTGGGATTAGCACCCCTTATGGCCAAAATACAAAACTGCAGTTAATTGTTACGTTAGTGCCCCCTAGTGGCCGGATCACAAAATTGTAGTAAGGCTCCACCTGGAGCCCACTATTTTTATGGGTAATTACCTGTGGTCCGCTACCAGTGGGAACAATATTACTAGCCCTGATTCCGATTTCTCCTCTAATGAAATGGCTGTGCATCAGTTAGTTAGTTGGTGTATGGGGCATGAAATTGACCCCCAGAATGCTTTGTTATTACTAGATATACTCCTGGGCACTAGTAAAGACACTATTGAGGGGGCACTTTCCAAAACTGAATGTCTAGGGAAGGCTGTAGTGGTAAGCTGACAAGGTGACTTGACTGCCCAAATTTTAATGGCTTTAGTGGAGTGTAGCAACCCTGTGGACAGTGTTAAGGTGCCCAAAACTATTGCTGTTGATGGGTCCCTGGCTGTCTGGAAGGTGGTAACTAAGGATAGTGAGGATCTCTCAGCACCAGAACCCTCACCCTTATCTGAGAGTTTGGAGGAGAAGCTTGCCAACTTGCTACTGGAAGAGGACCAAACCCTTGAGGACTTAAAAAAGTTATTTCTGCTGACTGGGGGTACCCCGTCTCCTGCACCTGTCCCAGCGCCTGCTTCGGATACAGCATCCACCTCAGTTCCTGTGCCTACACCAGTACCAGCACCTATGGTGGTAATTTCAGTCAGACATGATTATTGCCACAAGTTAAAAGCATTCTCTGGCACCTTGCCCTCACCTAACCAGGAGGATGACTGGGAAACATAGATAGACTATGTTGCTCCGCTAGTGCGAGACTGGGTGTGTCCCGAGGTGGAGAATTGGGAAAGGCTGAGTGAAAGCCTCCAAGGACCTGCGCTGGACGTCATCCAAGCATTGAGGTCCACCAATTCTGTTGCCTCCACATCAGAATATTTGGAGGCCTTAAGAACTATTTTTGGTGCCCCGGAGGATGGTGAAGACCTTATGTGGAAGTTCAGAAGCATCCGACAACAGAGAAGCGAGACCTTGTCCACTTATCTGCCCAGATTAGAGAAGGCTCTGCAAAGAGTGTTCAGGAGAGGAGGTGTGGCCTCAAGTGAGCTGAATCGAGTCAGGTTGGACCAGATTCTAAGGTCTGCCAAGCATTCCAGTCTCCTGTTGCTCAAATTAAGACTGCAAGACCGTAAAGAAGATCCTCCCTCATACTGCCCCTTAATGCAAGAAGTATATGAAGCAGAAAAGGAGGAAGACGACTCCCAGGATCCCTGCATGGCCATAGCTACTGCAGCCCCTGCCCTTGTCAGGGGGTCTGCCACTGATGGTCCTGAGTTCCACAAGCTACTTAAAGAGATCAAAGAGCTGAAAACTGGTGCCACCCCAAGAAACTCAGTGAAAGAGAGACTGTTAAGGACACTCCACCATGGGCACAGCTACTTCATGGAGATCAGAGAGCTGAAAGTTGGTGCCACCCCTAAGGGCGTCGCTGATAAAGACCCAGATACCCCTCAGAATGCATCTGCTGTGGGAGTGGGGGTGCATGCACAGGCACCCCCTGCAGATGGCAGCCCAAAGACTGAACTAAGTGAATTGACTGCTATGGTAAGAGAATTAATGGGATGTAGTGTGTAGTCTCCAGCCTGGCAAAGAGAAAGAGAAGCCGAACCAAGACCCTCTATTGTAACATTGCAGCTGAAGCAGACCAGAGATAGTACATTTTGCTTCAGTTGTGGAAAGGATGGTCACCACAAGAGGGAGTGTTGATCCCGAGAGGACGCAGCCAGGGTGAGAGACAGACTGCTTGTAGAAAAGTACCCGAGGCAAGGTAATGCCAGGGGAGCCCTGGCTCCATCTCGACACAGCTCATTTGTGGCCAAGTCATTTGTTCCAGCTCCTGCAAATACTCCACTGGATTGGAAAAAAATGGTGGGCTCCTCCATGGAGACTACTATATGTAGTGATGGTATCCTGGTCTGAGCCGTGTTAGACAGCAGGTCCCAGGTCACTATAATATTCAAAGATTGGTATGACCAGCACTTGTCTGACCATCCTCTACAAGCCTTAGAAGGACTGCATGTATGGGGTTTGAGAGATAAATCCTACCCTTACCTTGGTTACTTACGAATATGGCTATCTTTTCCTTCTACTGTTGCTGGTGTGGATGAGCCCATGGAGACTCTGGCCTTGGTCTGCCCTTCCACTGGGCTCTGTGATGGAATTCTCATACTGATCGGCACTAATGCACACATGTTTGGCTGCCTAGCAGAAATGTGTCAAGAGAAGTGAGCTCAGAAGACCAACAAGCCTTACCTATTCACGCAATAGTACAAAAAGCTTGTGAGATGCAGCTGCAGAGCTAAGTGAATGACAAGGATGATCCAGTGGGGTATGCCTGGAAAGAGGACCCATCACCTCTTGTCTTGCCACCTAATTCACAGTGTCATGTCAGTGGAGAGGTACGTAACGAAAAAAGACATCACAAATAAGATTCTTGTCCTGGATGCCCCACAAGAGGGGAAGCTGCCTAGTGGAGTTTTACTTAAACACAGTGTGATACCTGTTAGAGCCCATGCCTATGCTAGGAGAGTAGTAGTGCAACTCTGCAATGTGACTGACAGAGACATTGAAGTTCCCCACCGCTGTACCCTGCATGGATACTGCAGTGTTGTCAACCAAGTGCCACAGAGAGGAAAACGATGAAGTAACCCCAGACATGTTCGACTTTGGAGTCTCCTATTCCCGCTGAGTGGAAAAACAGAATCAGTTGCAAGTTGGTACAACGGAGTAAGGTATTTTCATTAAAGGAATGGGATGTCAGATGCATCATCGGTGCTGAACACCATATCAGGCTCCTTGACGAGAGGTCATTTCGTGAAAGGTCACGCAGATTGGCAGCAGCAAACATTGACGATGTTCGACACCACCTCCAAGAGTTGTTAGCAGCTGGAATCATCCAGGAGTCATGTAGCCCTTATGCATCCCCCATTATGGTAGTCCAAAAGAAAAATGGTTTACTGAAAATGTGTGTGGACTACAGGACCCTTAACTGAAGAACCATACCAGACCAGTATACTTTGCCTCACATCCAGGATGCTCTTGATTGTCTTAATGGGAGCCAGTGATTTTCCGTCTTAGAACTCAGGAGCAGGTATTACCAAATCCTAATGGTGCCAGAGGATAGAGAGAAAACTGCATTTATCTGTCCCCTGGGTTTCTACGAATTCTTGCACCTGCCCCAGGGTATATCTGGAGCACCAGCCACTTTCCAGAGATTGATGGAACGAGCTGTAGGAGACATGAACCTCCTTGAATGCTTAGTTTATCTCGATGATGTCATTGTGTTTGGCAAGACACTTGAGCACGAGGCTCATTTGTTCAAGGTCCTGGACCGGTTAGAAGAATTCAGATTAAAACTGTCCATCAACAAATGCCAATTTTTCTAGAAATCTGTAAGATATGTGGCCCACATTGCATCCTCTGAGGGCAATCAAACTGATCCAAGCAAAGTGGAAGCTTTAACTACTTGGCCACGGCCTAATAATCTCAAAGAGCTGCAAAGATTCCTGGGTTCCTGCAAAGTACTATCGACATTTTGTAAAAGATTACACTAAGGTCATTCATCCCCTCCTAAATCTGACTCAAAGGTACCCACCTATAAACCAGAAATATAAAAAGAGTGCTGTAAAAGAAGAGGATAAAGCCTGTTTTAAGATCAGTGAACCATTTTGGGCCAGGTGGACCAAGGAATGTGGTAGTAGAAAAGTCTGTGTGGCTAGTGGATTTTCCAAGTCACTACCTGCCTGGCTAGTAGCTACAAAACTTAATTTGACTGCTGCACAGATCAGCCTGAGATGGGATTTTTCTTTTTTTAGTTTGTTTATTCTCCCCTAGCTGGGTGGTCTCTGGTCCCCAGACACATTCCCCCCCTAACTTGACACAGACAGCCATAACCAGCACAGTGGGCCCCCCTCTGGGGATCATGACAGGCAGTAGAGACAGTATACGTATGTATACGGAGTACCATGTACTCCAAATCTCTGTTATGTTGGCTGTGCTGTTCATTTCTGTGCCATCACCTTGGTGACCACATGTGATATTGCTAGGATCAGCATGACAACCTAACGTTTTATTGTTACCTGTTGTTGGCTGGGTGCATCAGGTATGCGCAATGATGCTGTGTGTTTGTTGTTTTTTGTTCCTGTTAATTTTCTTAATTCTCCCTTACCAGATGGTTCCACATCTGCCAAATACCACAGTCCTGATATTCCGACATACGGCACCTACCTGCCAGCCAGTGTTCACCAAGGTTCACAACCTCCATCGGGGCAGCCATGTTTTCCCAACTCCCATCGGTTATGACAAAACAGAAGCTTGTGGAATTAGTGTGAGACTGTAGTAAAAAAAAAAAAAATTGTGAAAACAGCAGTTTCATATGGATATGACAGATGCACGTCACTTTTGTTGCTTCACATGTTATATATACTTTTTGTGGTTATTGATTTTTCTTCTGTGTGTACTTTAACGGCATGTTAACTTCTTTTCCATTATCTGTTTTTTGTTTATATTGGGGCTCCAGCAATCATTATGCTATTATGGACACAGCACTAGAATGTTTATGCTGCCACGAGGTCAATGCTATATTGGCCAAATTTACATACTTACATATGAAACTGCCCACAGAAAAAGGCCGTAATGGTCTATTGAGTCTGCTTGAGTGAGCAGCTCAGTTACTTCCGTAGGGATGCTCCCCCCACAACTCTACCTGAAGTCATCCCCACCTTCCCGTTCCCATCCCCTAACCCCTTCCCAGTAGAGTTCCCTTCAGTCCTAATCCTCTTCATCACCCCATCCCACCCTCTTGAAACTGGCCACTGTCTTTGCTGCCACCACCTCCTCCAGTAGTGCATTCCGCTGCTTCACTACCCTTTCAGTGAAAAAGTTCCTCCTCATTTCCTTCTTGAATGTACCCCCACCAGTTTCAGGTAATGCTCAATTGTTGAAGCCTCCAATCTTAAGTTAAAGATGCCCTTCCTACCAGCCCTTTTTATGCCCTTGAGGTACTTGAAGGTTCTGATCATATCCCCACTCTCCCTTCTGACCTCCTGGGAGTACATGTTCCGTTCCCTCAGCCTCTCCTCATATGTCCTGTTCCCCATGCCCCTGATCATTTTGGTTGCCCTCCGCTGGATCCCCGTCTAGTAGTTTGATATCCTTCTTCTGGTAAGGGCACCAGAACTAAACACAGATCTCCAGGTGTGGTCTCACCAGTGACCTGTACAGTAGCAGAATAACTTCCTCCCTCCTAGAGGTGATTCCCCTGCCGATGCAGCCCAGCATTTTATTTGCTTTGGCTGCTGCCTTTTGGCACTACACTGTGTGTCTCATATCACCCCTGACCATTACTCCCAGGTTCCTTTCCTCCTCTGATACTGACACTTGTATTCCACTACCCAATAACTGGCCTTTGGGTTTCTGGACCCCATGTTCATTACCTTACATTTCTTAGCATTAAAGCCCACTTACCAGATGCCAGACCATTTCTCCAGCTTAGCCAGGTCCTCCCTTAAATCCTGTATCCCCTCCTCTGTGTCCACCCTCCCACAGAGCTTAGTATCATCAGCAAAGAGGCAGATCTTGCTTTTGACCCCCTCTGCAATGTCACGTATAAATATATTGAACAGCACAGGACTGAGTACTGAGCCCTGTGGTACCCCACTGGTTACAGGCTAAGGCTTGGAGAGTCCCCCCACCACCACCATTGTTTGCTTCCTGTCCCCTAGCCAACTCTTGACCCGCCCCTGCATTTTGTCTCCTAGTCCCAGGTCCCCCAACTTGCTGATCAGCCTGCCATGTGGCACTGAGCTGAATGCCTTGCTGAAGTCCAGGTACAGTATGTCAACCGCCTGGCCCCTGTCCAAGGTCCTCGTAACCCAATCAAAGAAGTCCAATATGTTGGTTTGACACAATGTCCCCCTGACAAACCCATGCTGTCTGTCATCCTGGAGACTACTTTCCTTAAGGGAGAACACCAGCCTTTCTTTTAGAATGGCCTCCATTAACTTGCCAACTATGGAGGTTTAGCTAACTGGTCTGTAATTACCTAGGTCATCCCTGGGTCCACTCTTGTGGAGAGGTACCAGATGAGCTGTCCTCCAGTCCAGCGGTACACACCCTTTCTCCAGTGAGATGTTAAACAGAACAGTTAGTGGTGCTGCTAAAACCGCCACTAGTTCTCTCAGGACCCTCGGGTGTACCCCATCTGGGCCCGGGGCCTTGTCGACCCTCAGTTCCCTCAGCCCTCTTAAGACCCTGTCTGCCCCTATCTACTCCTCATACTCCTCCCGCCACCAAGGATTTCCCCAATTTTCCCTTGTGGCATAGACCTGTCCACTTCCTTGGTGAAGACGGATCAAAATAATTTGATGAAGAGCAGTATTCCTGTTTAACACAGATGGAGTGTTTTTGAGACAAATCCAATACATTCCTTTGCCTGGGTGACCAAAAAATCAGATGGGGTGGGAGTGGTGGATGTGGCTTACCCACATTAGTAACAGGAACAGAACACAACAAACACACAACATCATTGCACATGCCTGACACACTCAGCTGACAACACGTAACAATAAAATGGAACTTGGCATACTGATCCCTGCATCACGACATGTGGTCACCTAGGTGATAGCACAGAAATGGACAGCACAACCAGCATGACAGGGATTTGGAGTACACTGTTCTCTGTATACACATGTATACTCTCTCTACGACCTGTCATGATCCCCATAAGGGGCCCACTGTACAGGTTACAGCTGTCTCCCATCAAGTGGCGTGGAGGGTCGATGTGTCTGGAGACCAGGGGGCAGAGACCTGTCAGCTAGGGGAGAATAAACAGAATAAAAAAAAAGAGAAATCCCATCTCAGGCTGATCCAGGCAGGGGTTGAAATTAAAGAGCTAGTGTACCACCTAAAAGTAATATTAGATTTTAAATGAAACCAACCATTACCTTTTATATCTGAGGTACTTTTTCTTTTCCTTCTTTAATTAGAAGATTGGTTACCTGATGTTAGTAGGTATGATGTGTGGAACAGCTCTTAGCCTGGCGGCTGTCATTTCTAGCTCTACTGTCACCCCCCTCCACATCATCAGCATTGTTACCTCACTGACTGTTACATCACTGCTGCTTAGGAACAGCCATTAAGTGACTGCCAGGTCATTCATTTGTGATGTCACTTTCAGTGAGTTCGCCGTGCTGATAATGTAGCGGGGACGCCATAAAGATAGAAAATCAGCTGACAGGCTAAGAGCTGTTCCACATATCCAGCCCAATATTATCACATAGAAGACTTTCTAATGAGCAAAAGAAAAATGCTTCAGAAATAAATAGTTACAACTGACTACTTCTTAAAATTTGTATTATTTTCCTGTTTGCCTGTTTTGGCTCCACTAGCAGTAGCCAGCAGGGCTAGTGAATTGGAAGATCCACTAGCTCCACAAACATTTCTGTTGACCCAGCTGATGTACTTAGTGAAATATTATCTTTTCTAGTACGAGCCCTCGTGGCTACTTAAAAATATTTTTGAGTATCCCGAAAGGAAATCTAACAGTGCATATCAATAGTCCACTTCAAACCTCCACTGAAAAAAAAACAACTCTGTAACTTAAGTGGGCTGTGTTTAGGTATTGTTTAACTGACTCACTGCTGACAGTACAACTCAGGGGAGCATTCCATTAAATACAGCCTGAGTAGCACAGGGAGAGCTGTAAATGAATGAGCACTTTATCATTGACTTTCTGCATATCTGTTGTGCTGGTTAGTTAATACACGAGACAATCAATGGTTAACTGCAGCACCAGGCAGAGCTGGGACAGAGACAGATGAGATCACAGGGCTCTGATGTTTCCTGAGCCTGGCTGATAAGGAGGGGGTCAGCATGCTGGGCAGCTACATCAAAGGAAACAGCAAAGCCATGATTGGGTCATTTTTTTGTTTTGAACTAGACGCAGTTTCCACCCACCAAGCTAAAACTCTGCCATAATTAGGCTGGCTGATAACTGGAGTGCTACTGACTTGCCCCTTAAACACTGCTCTGCATTGGAGAGATAGTGTCATACTCCTCAAAAGGTACCATCATAGCAAGATGTTTGCTGTGCACAAGCATACATGGCAAACATAAAAATTAACCTGCCCCTTTTTTGGAAGCCCTTTTTGCCAAGGTTTATGAATGACAAATCTCTTACACTTCCAGCTGGGCTAAAGGCAGAGGATGATGAGGTGGACAGGGAGGACATCTGTGTCCATTAGTTTTTTTGAACCAGTAGCCTACAAACACGCTGTGGGATGCTGCACTGTTGCTTTCACTCAGACTTCCTCAGATTGTTTTGTGAATTTTTGGCAGGTCTACACGGGCCGAATAAATTTTTGAGGCAACGATGCCCATGAAGCCAGTGTTTACAACACTTACCCATGGCATAATGGGAAGCCATTTCCATGTATGACACTAGTCTAATGGGCACATCATTTTTGGAACCAGTAGCCCACACTGTCAGATCCTGCACTGTTGTCTTCACTCAGTCTTCTTCAGATTAATGTTTTGTGAATGTTTGTTAGTGAAGCTGCTGCTGCTGCTGCTGATGATGATGATAGTGATGATGGGCACAGGAGGAGACTGCTAGGGGTCCAAGTAGAGAGGAAGAGGAAGAGGAAGAGGAAGAAAGTCATTCAAGTGGTAGCTGATGTACACCTTCAACATCTTCCATTCATCAGTTCTTTAGCCCATTAACCCCCTAAACTGTGGGATGCTGCTCTGTTGCCTTTACTCGGTCTTCTTCAGATTAATAGTTTGTGAATTTCGGGCAGACCTACACAGGCAAAATAAGCAATTTTTGGGGCAATGCTGCTCATGAAACCAGTGTGTACAACAATTATCCACTACATAGCGGGACGCCATGTCCATATGTGGCACTGTCCCAGTGGGCACACAGTTTCTGGAACCAGTAGCCCGCACTGTGGGGTGCTGCACTGTTGTTTTCACTTAGTTTTTTTTTTTTTCAGATTAATATTTTGTGAATTTTTTCTAGGTTTACAAAGGCTAAATAATTTTGGGCAACGTTGCCCATGAAATCAGTGTGTACAGTACATCTACATATTCAAGGTGTAATAGAAAGTCTTGTCCATGTTTGGGACTGTCCCAATGGACACACAATTTCTGGAACCAGTAGCCTATGCTGTGGGATTCTGTACTGATATTCTATAGGCATACATAGGCCATAAAAACATTTTTTTTGAGCATTGCTAGCCATGTACTCTTATTTATGTTGTCCATGTTTGACACTGACTGAATGGACAAAAGTTTTGGAACCAGTACCCCTAATGTGGCCCACTGCATGCATTATCCTGATGTTCTGGCTGCTTCATCAGCCCAGTGCATTATGTCATGTCATTTTATCCCAGTTCCTAATGCTTCTTAAGAGTTCAATCAGTGCAAACTAGTCTGTCAGCAAGAGAACTTTGTTGAACTTTACCTAGTTCAACGGTCAAAGTTCACATGGTTAACCTTTGGGAGGTTCAGACAGCTCTAACTGGCAGTGTAGCGGAGCTCTCTCCCCTGATCATTTACACAGACACCATCTTGCACACAGAAGTCAGCTTCCTGTGCACACAGTTATGCTGCCGACTAATGACACAGGTCGGCAGCACAAATTAGCATATTGAGTGCACAGCAGGTTTGTCAGAACCTGGTAAAGCTCTGATTTCTGGTTCTAGTCTAAGGGCCTGATTCCCAAAGTAATACACCAGGCATAACTTGATTTGTGGCAAAAGAAATGGTGCAAGTAGCAAGTTACGCCAGGATCTGTGACATTTGGTATTCTGCAAAGCAGCCTGCTAGCTTGCACCAAAGTGGACCTATGCCACCAGGTACACCCTAAACCCCTTGCAACATGGTGCTGGGGCTTTACGGTAGCCACTGCACCCTATTCTAGTAGGGCAGCAACAAAGTCCCCAGTGTTGGAATTCTACAAGAACCCCTTGTGGACATCTGTCAATGAACAGTTACACCAGCAAACAGCTGGTGTAACTTGTGTCCACTGGGAATGTGTGCCAATGGCCCAATCCATCAATCTGTGCCACTCACAGCCCCATCCCTGCCCCATCAGACAACCCCACAGGGCTAGAGGAACCCCCCCACACACACACCTACTGCAGGTGCCCCCATGACTATGGGACCCCCTTCCTGAGTCCCCCAATACTGTGCACTGTAATGCCCCCTGGGCCATCGGACCCCATCCTAATCTCTATATTAGTATGATCATTCAGCCCCACAGGGTTTGATCGTGTTCCCTCGTTCAATGCCAGCCACTTCGACATGAGTACTCAACTTCAGTTAGTGGGTTCATCTAGTTCCTCTGAAGATGGGTTCCCTCACTGACACTGCCAGACCACTCTGCACTCCCTCATCTATCCCTCAGTTAGAGATTGGTTTCAGCCCACCTCACACCACCATGGCCAGATACTGACTGAGCCCCTGTCTGAGCGCGTGCTGTATATACATGCTCAATGAATGAATGACAGTTCATTCATTCATTGAGTGCATATATACAGTATGCGCTGACATGGGGCTCATGGTGGTGAGACGTGGGCTGAGCCAGTCATTGGCTAGGGATTGGTCAGGGGTGTGTGGGGTGGTCTGGCAATGCCAGGTGGGGGGCCACTAGACTACCAGGGAATAGGGATTCAGGAGTATTACTAACAGGACAGTGCCATGTGTGGGCGTCTGGCATCGGGACATGGGGGTTGGCATGATCAGCCCTGCAGGGCTAGTGGTCATACATACACTTCACTCCTTAATGGATTTTGGATTGAGCACTTCCACCAAGGGAGAGAGGTACTTGTTGGGCAATTCGCTTTACTGTTGAGGAGCAGCAGTTGAAGCAGGAGTCAGCAAATGCCTTATTTTTATTTATTACAGGTATGCCACTGTTGCCAGATGGTTTTTAGTATATGCTGACCTTTCCAGAACATCTTTGTGCCTGAGTACAGAAAGAACTAACTCAATGGGAAAGGAATTGTAGGCCTCTGAGCATCCAACTGCAGGGCAAGAGGCCTTGCCGGTGGAAGTAGCCCCTGCAGAAAGGACAGTCCCAATGAGATCCACAGGGGTCTAGCGGCCTACAAAACACTACCAGAGTTCTTCTTCTCTATGAGAAAAGAAGCTAATGTGGAATCTCTCTGACACGAGTGGAATTTAGTGGATGTTTACTGTTTAATATGGACTCTATGGTATTATGCATTGTAAATAGCTGGATTTTTTAGACTCCGGTATTAGTTTAAAAGCCTACGGGTCTGTAAGGAAGTAAACATCTATTTAAGGAGCCAATAGCCTAGATTTGGACTGAAAGTGATTCCTCTGGTTGTTTGTTGTGACAATAATAACACAGCTTGTACTAACCAGAAGCAGAAGTAGAGGTGGTTCTCTGTGAGTTGTTAAGATTCAGGACTGCTTGGTCGGGGTGGTGTGAGCAATGGTGAAGATCCCCCGGTGGTGGTTTCTGTTTTCCTCTCCTTTTTCCCCCTGCCCCGATGGTCAGGAGATAGTGAGACAAGAAAAATAATTTAAAATTGGTGAAAAAGGAGTCTAAAATATAGTTTAAAAAGTTTTAAAAAGCAAATATTCGAGGAGTAGGAAGGAAGACAGGAATAAGACAAAAAGGATCACGAGGGGTTTCAGCATAAAAGAGCATGCTCCAGAGCCACTGAATCAGTCATTGAGGGGGAGCGTTAGAGGAAGGATTGCTCCAGTTTATTCAGCTGCAAAACATATTGTGTGATGTAGCCGACTTTATTAAAAACTATACAGAGATAACTCCAGTTTTGATTGCTTGTGGTGGGTTTAACACAAGTTCTGTGGATGTTCATGGTGGCTCATTTTCTGCAACTATAATACTTGAGCTGGTATAAGCAGAAAGTGGAGCATCGACTCTGGAAAGGATATGGAGTGGAAATTAAAGTAAACGTAAATAAAAGTAAGTAGAATGATATAAAAAGGAAAGCAGAATTTATAACTAGGAAACATTTGTGTTAAAACGTTATTGGAGTTCTGTAAGCTGAGGAATTTTGTTGTTTGTTTAAATGTTTTAAAGAATAGGGAGTTTATATTTGTAAAATATGGTTTTACATTGTGCCTTTTAATATTCATTCTGCAGTGGGAGACGATAGAAGAACAGTTAATTTTATACAAACTAAGCCCCATTGGAGAAGGACAGCCTGGCAAATTGAGGCCACGGGAGTATCAGAACATAACAAGGCCCTGGAAATAGCCCCGAAGTAGTAAAAAGGCTTGAATTTGTAGATGAGAAAGTAAGAATTAAGGGAATTAAAGGAAGAATCAAAAGGAAATTTGGATTTAAGAACTGGAACGGGAACTGGATTTGGAGCAGGAAACTGATCTGGATTTGGAGGAAGCTTATTTCTGAGTTTTTTATGACTGATTTGAGACTGCTTATTTGTGAAAATACACTAGGAAATTAACAGAGGGACAAAGGTTAATACTGATTAATCTCTCTGGGGTAGTAATTTCTTTGAATCCGGAGAGAACTTCTGTGCATGCTGCAATTTTAGTTGTCCCGCTGTTATTTTATCAGTTAGAAAGGAAGAGACAAAAGGAAAAAAGGGGTTTTCAAGAAGAACTAAGAAGACTAAGAAGAAATAAGATAACATTGGACTTTAATGTTATGCTTGGCATGGTAACAGATACACAAAGTTGAAAGTGAATCTGTTTTTTTTTTCCTTTTCTCCTGATTATATATGTCGAGATATAGAAAATAACAGCAGAGTGTTGCTGTAATTTGAAGTATTGCGATAAAGCAGTACAGCTGGATAAATGAAAACACTTTAAAGTAGTGAGATTCCGGTAGAGACTAGAAGTAGGAAGGGAAATAATGATACAAGTACCCCAAGGATGTTTGAGAGAGGAGATAAAGGGAAAATGAATTTTAAATCAATAAAAGGAAGCAAATACATAGGAGAGAAAAGGGAAGGGGATGGCCTTAAAGATAAAGGGATTATTGGAACAACTAAGAGGTCTCAACCCCTTATTAGTCATATCTTCTTAAAAAAGAAAAGATTATATGTGATAAGGAAGAAGAGGGGATAGAAGTTGAAGACTGGATACAGAAGGACATAGACAAAGAAGGTAAAGGGGCACTAGCAAAGTCAACCCCCCATTGCAGAACTGGAATTTGATAGAACAAGTTAATAAGGAAATCAATAAGACTGTGGCCGAAAGTAGGGGAAACTATTCAAAAAATACAAGAATAGAACAAAAATTAATGGCACAGAAACAAGAGTGGTTTACTGTAGATAACAGCAGTGAGGTAAAACAGAAGGACCAAGAAAGAAGGAATAGTGAGACAATGGTCAAAGATAAGGAGGATAACAGTTTTGCAGAATTCGAGTCAAGTGCCAACAATATGAGCTGTATTGAATCTCACTCAATGGACTTAGGAGCACTAACTAAGGATGTAATTTTTGCTTTAAGAGACCCCTTCAGGGCAAATGTTATGCTATTTGAACAAATGGTATTAATGAAATAATATTTAGGTTTTATTAAAGGCACAGTATATGTATAGATAATAAAAAACAGATTGAGCTAGTTCGGAATAGAGAATATGAAGGCAAGAAATTTACAGAAAGAAAGGAGGAAACCCAAATGGAGAGAAATAAGCAGGATTTTAGGATGAATCACATGATTCAGTCTTTTAACTCTGAAACAACAAATGAGATGGATCTGGAAATAATGGAGTTAAGTAAGCAAAGGGAGGTACAAAATACAGACTACATTGCAAGCATGAGTTCTGAGATGGAATAAATTATACTCCCCCCCCCCCCAGAGGAAGATAGAGATTCTACTATAGTAAGAAAGTTAAAAGCAAGGAATATAGAAATTTGGGGAAAAGGGATTAGACAGGAAATAAAGGGGAAACAATAATTTGATGGTGGAAAGGTAGGGAAGGTAGAGATATAGAAAATCAGGAAAATAAAAGGAAAACAAAGATTAAAGGTTTTGTAGGGAATTTTGAAAGTACTGAAAAGAAAGGGAATGGAAGTAGAAGTATAAAGAAGGATAAATTATCTAAAGAGATAATAATAGGGAAATGACAAAAGAAGGATTAGAAAGTAGGGAAGAAGAAAATAATGATAGAGAAGAAGCATGGAATGAAAAAGAAGAACAAAAAATGAAGGGGGAAGTAGTAGAGAAGGTAATAAAAAAAAGCAATGTAGAAAGAAAGAGGATAAAAAGACAAAAAGGGAATGTGGTTTAGTTGTGGTGAAAACACCCAAAGAAGATGAAGGAAGGGTACTAATAGAAGGGGAGATTAGGAATTATTTAAATCCTGAAAAGGAAAAGGTGGATAGAAAGGAAGACAAGGAAAATAGGAAAGGATTTGATGATTTAACATGACAGACAAATTAACTTGAAGATTTACTTAGGAGAACAGTAAGACATGACTTTGTGTTACCCTTATATAGGGCGGCTATAATGCCTGGGGAAACTGACCTGAAATTAGAAATATATTTAAAACAATTTCTTACTTCTGTGTTGAATAACACCAGAAGTAGGAATACTTTAATGGATAAACTAAGTGTGGTGAGACCTCTGAGGAATGAAGAAATGTTTTTTTTATGATTTCAGACCACTACTACATTCTGATGGCAATTGAAAATAAAAAAAACAAGATATAAACATTAGGTCTTGAGATGGAAAGTGTGGCAAATATTGAAACCCTGTTCCCTGCATATTTTGAAAATCAAAAATCACAGGAAGAGAGGAAAAAGGAGCTAGCAATCTCAATTGTTGGGATAAGTAGCTTCTTGACTAAAAATAAGAAGAATGTGAAAACAAAAATTATTGAGTTACTTCAGAACTTACTCAAAATGGAAGATTTAAAATATAAAATAAACAAAGTAATTAGATGGGAGAACGATGGGCAACTGACAGTTTGGCCTGGATATTCAAACTGCGCTGAAAACTGGCGCAACAGTAGGAGCAAGCGCAAACCAGTTGCACAAATGCGCAACAGGTGCGATATTCAATCATGGAGCAGAGCAAATTGCGCAAGCAACTAACGTCTCAATATCGCACATACTGCGCCATCGCGCAACCAGGAAGGAGAAGCTGAGCCAAAATGCTGCGCTATGGCACAACCATGGAAGCTCAGCTGAGCATTGCAGAGCTGCCATAGCGTTGGGCACAGCCCCCCCGAGCAATGGAACTGCACATCCAGGGAGGCAGGCTGGGCCCACCGCCAGCCATGCCACACATGGGCACAGGAACTCACTGCAGAACCCACACCACACCGCACACCCCAAGCACAGCATCACTGGGGTGGGACGGATGATCCACGTGCCCATGGGGACAAGCCAACTAAAGCATAGCAGAGCCATGACACCCCAGCACAACCACTGGCAGGCAGAGAGTGCCACACACAGGGGTTGACAACCACAGTGCACATCAGCCCCCCCCTGTGCGCATAGCACACCGTGCACCGCGGACCCCAGGACACGCTTCATGTGCAGTGACAGGCACTGCAGGAAATACCATGCACCCCGTGCCACACGTCAACCCCATGCTGCAGAGAAGCATACCAGCCAGACCCACCCTGTGCACCCAGCAGTGGGTGGCAGCAGATGGCAAGACCAACAGAAAGGCAATGCCATGCTGGTGATACCTCCCCATGGACACACACACACACACACACACATATATACCCAGGACCATACCAGCCCAGATGGCATGTACACCCCTGCAACGGAGCACCCATAGTCAGTTGCAAAGCAGACACCAACACAGCAGTTGTATCAAAATAGAAATGTATATTTAAAAAACAACATATAAACATGAATAGGTGAAACTATGTACAAGTTGGAGGGGGACGGGTAAAAGGCAGGGGTGTTCAAGGGGGGAATAAAAACTTGGAGAGGAAGGCAGGGTGAAAGGGATGGGAGAAGTGGGAAGGAATGGGCTAAGGCCCAGCTGGTGCTGGTCCTCCTGCTGGCGCCCCCCTCCTGTGTGTGCCGCTTGCCGCCGATCACCCTTGGCGCCGTATGGCCTGCAGGATCTCCTGGTTCTGTAGTCCAACCTGGGTGAGGCGCCGAGATCCTGGGACATACGCCTGAGTACCCGAGGCCTAGGAAAATGGGAACACAGTCAATGGCTGAGACTGACCACAACCCTGAACACCACCCAACCTGCAACCCATATAACCCAATGTCCTGCACCTGTGATGGCATGCACCCACCCACAGTGAACATGCACATGGCCATCACAAACAGGCGGCACCAGCTATGCGCACCACCGCCCACACACACTGCCCACGTCAATCACAGTACAAACTAGGCTGGCAAGTGATGTGGCAATGTGGTGCGATGCCAGTTACACAGCTATGTGCCCAGTGCATGCCTGGACCACCTGTGATGCATACACAGACGTGCCGTGATGCTGCACTGTGATGCAGGTCACCTGTGTCATGCCTACATACATGGATACATAGACAGTGTTGGCAGATAAGGGCCTATGGGACACCCAGTCTGGCCATTTGGCCTTGTTACGTTCACTCTGTTGTCCTATAAGTCCGCTCCCCTTACCCTGACCTCTAGAATTCTTCATGGCTAACCATGCATTCATAAATCACGAACCAAGTCAGCCCCCACCACATCCTCTGGCAGGGTGTTCCACTTGTCCACCACCCATTCTGTGAAGAAATACTTTCTCATGTTTCCTCTTAAACGAGCCCTCCAACTGCATCCCATGCCTCTAGTCCTGGAACATCCTTTACGCTTACAAATATTGTTTTCCTGCACTCTGTTCCCCCTGTAAGATACTTGTATGTCCCCATCATATCCCCACAACCTCCTCCTCCAGGGAGTACATGTTCAGTTCCCCAACCTGTCTGCATAGGACTTGTGATGCAATCCATGCACCATCCATGTCGCCTCCTGTGAACCCTCTCCACCCAGTCCATGTCCATACGCAGGTATGGTCTCCGGAACTGTACACTGTACTCCAGTGTGGGGACTCACTAGTGTTTTGTATAGTGGAACTATGACCTCCCCTTTGGTTGTGTCCCGCATGGTTGCTGGTCTTGCCCCCCCAGCATGCAATAGCATCCATGAAGTAATGATACTCACACTCCTCCAGCAGCTGGGTCTGACGCTGCTGATGCCGCTGCTGCTGCTGCCGCCGCTGCTGCTGCTGCTGCTGCTGCTGTGGCACAACACCCCCTGGCACTGGGGCCCTGGCATGGCCCACATCACCCTGGTCCTGTGTCCTCACAATCCGGCCTGTGGGAGACATATGTTGAGACAAACATCAGTGTGACTCAAAAGCAGAGTGCCCCCTTCCCCAGTGAGAGTGCCTGCCCACACAGCCATAACCATCCATCACACAGCTGCACACACTGACACACCTATGCACAGCCACCCAAGCACACACACACCCCTACAGAGAATAAGGTGCATAGATGGTACACTCACGTGGCCTAGGCACCAGGCCCCGCCTAGCACGTGAACGCAGCCGCGCCAACAGGTCCGCTCCTCCGGCAGAGGTCATCACCGGGTGCCGCACTGCTCAGCAGACCGGCCCGGCCAGTGACCCCACCAGGTCAGTGGCCACTTGCTGCCACAATGGGTCCCTAGGCATGGTGAGGGGGCTCACCATACAGTGCTCACAGTGGGGCTCCACTTAGGCCACCAGGTTGGCCACTTCAAGCGGGCTCCAGGACACCGCCCTCCTCCTAGCCATGGCACCAACTTTACAGCAGGCAATATGGCACCCCACTGCGCTGTAACCCCACATGGAGTTGTTGCGCAATAGACCAGCACAGGCTCCAATCGCGCTGTTCGAACAGCGCCATCACTTTACATGGCGCTGTCACCAGACAGCGCAATAGGGACGTACACATGGCATGCTAACAGCGCCAGGGGTCACAGGGCATACACAAGGTCACGGCAATGACGCAAGGCTACGCACAGCGCCATAGGATGTATAGGCATCCTACGCGACTGCTAAGCAGAGCACCAGTGCCACAGTGGACTATCGCGCAGAAGTGCCACAGCGCCATATAGTGCCCAGTGCTGTAGCGCCACTGGCACAATGGTGGCTATGGCCTGAATGCCTTATCGCGCCAGCAGGTCTGCAGCGCGATCGGACGCATGCGTAACCTGTCTGGGCATGCGCAATGCAGTGTAGCACAGCCACAAACATCGCCATCGGCTCAGGCGGACCTTCCGTCTGCGCTAAGCGCAAATACGCGATATTCAACCGACATATGCAAATCATTCGATCAGCCATTCAAGAGCGCGGTGGCGCGATTAGCATGTGATTAAGTTGCGCCACACCTCATTTGCATGTGTTGCGCTATAAAATGCGACACTGGGTTGTGGCGGCCAGATTTGGTTGTTGCAGGTGAGAGGTGAGTTACACGCTGTGTGATGCTCAGGACAATGCTCATGGGCAGGGGTGCTGGAGGATGATATAGGTTGAGGGGCTGAGCATGATGAGGGCACTAGAAAGGGACAGAGGCACCCTTCCATCAGTATCTGCTACGCGGAGAGGAAAGGGGGCTTCTGCCCCCCGGCCGGCAGCTATGCTCATGGGAAATGCTGTGGACTGCACAGTGACAGGTGTCCACTTCCACCCATAGAGATCACCATGACTGGACGAGAACCAGGCTCAGGCTGTGGACGGCGGGCGTAGGAGGAGGCCGAACTTCATCACGGCAGAGACTGAGGCCCTCTTCCAGGCCTACCTGGAGGATGAGCCACTTTTGAGTGGACGGAGGGGCACCCCTCAGGAGCGTGCAGCTGCATGGGAGGGGGTAGCTCGGGCCGTCAACCTGCACGGAAGCCACCAGCGCCCGTGCAGGAATGCCGGAAGAAGATGGGGACTGACCGCAGGAGGCGAAGGAGAAGGTGGCAGCCTTCAGGGTGGCGATGCTGCCACTGGTGGGGACCACCAGTGGTGTTGCAGCTGACCCCGACTGAGGAGACACTGGTCGTTGGCCATGCAGCCAGAGTGCCATTGCAGGCGTTCAGGCGGAGGATTCCAGACAGGTGGAAGCCCATCACTGCAGTATGACATGGTGATGTTGTTGGGGGGCTGTTGTTCACATGCACTCACATGTACTCTCTTTCTGTTACAGATCCTGTTCATCTGCAGGAGACGGTGGTGGTGGTGGGTGCAGACAGTGAGGCAGACCTGCTGGACCTGGAGGAGGGACCATCCACCTCCGCCACCAGCCTGCAGGCACTGCAGCAGCATGCAGGCTGGCCCAACAACTCCGGGCGGCAGTGATACGGTGCAGAGGGTGCACAGCCTGTGTCACAGCAGTCTGGCATGCAGGTATGCCAGCATGCTGTGCCTATGGCAGGCACGCACCGCACCATTGATGATAGCAGGCCTGCAATGGCCAGTGATAGGTGTGTGTCCCACGACGGACACATGGCAGGCCAGCACGTGCCCCTGGGCCGCCCTGGTTCACACCTGTGTACCAGCATGCTGGCACAGTCACAGGCTGTGCCTGTCAGCACCGGTGGGGCAGCATCGGTGGCTGTGCAGGTGTCTGGCACTGTTGACAGCACAGAGGTGGAACAGGTGGACCTGGGGGCTCAGCAGTTGAGGGCGGCAGCAGTTGCACACCAGGCCTGGGGGACAGCGCCAAGCAGTGGCACTTGTCCACCGCCCCTAGATCCGCCCATACCTGGTCCTGGCGGAACAGCGCCACTCAGGGTGCTGTGCACCAGGACCATCCACACCCTGGGGGTCACGATGCCATTGGGGCACAGTACCATTGGAGCGCGCACACCCGCCTGCTGCAGGAGTCGGTACAGCTGCAGGGGCGGGTTGCAAGATCCGTGGAGGCACTGTCTGTGTCCGTGGAGCGGCACAGCAGGGAGTGTGTCGACCGAGGCGAGATGGTCCTTGCGGGACGGATGACCGCTGCCATTGACAGGCTTGACCCAGGCAGTGGTCTGTGGCTGAACGATTGACCACACCGTCAGGTGCCCTGTACCACGCACCCCACACAGTGCGCACCACTCCCTTCTCCCGGTGTCGCGCGACACCAGGCCTGTCGACGCCTGGTTCTGCTGGGCATCCCGAGCACCCTGGTGCAAGTTTGTTTGGCGGGATGCAGACCCCAGCGGCAAGGTCGCGGTCGCGACTGGGACCCCTGGTGGTGCACTAGCGCCACCCGATGTGGCCCTGCTCAGCCTGCCAGTGCTGCTAGGCTACGGCGGGCCGCCCACGCATCCGCGGTGGCGTGGGACAGTGCTCCCTGACTGAGCTGTCTCCCAATGCAGACCCTGTCTGGTGCTGCCCTGTGTGCAATGTGTGTCATGGTGGGCAGTGCACTGCTGGGTGCTCTGCTCACTAGCTGACACGGACCACCTGCACACTCTCCCAACTGCTGTCCACAGGTGCGTGCATGATGATGCCTGCATTGCACTGTACACCAAGGTGCAGGTTGCCCAGGTCCTGACACACGACGTGGACAGTCCAGGTGGTGGGGTGGTTGGTGGTGCTGTGTGTTGGCGATGTCATTTCTGCAGTGCTGTGCTGCTGCCCCTGTATGCTGCCTGTGTGTGTGTGTCCATATGAGTGATCACCTCTCTGATGGTGTGTTGGTATGCCTGGACCCTTCAACTCCCTGACCTTCATGCACGGTGTGTTCCCCTGTGTGCCTGTGGTTTGCGCGATGGACAGTGTTGCCTGCACATGTCCCCTGACTTACCTGTGTTGTGCGTAGTGCTCTTCTGCAATGGTGTCCCGGTGCAGCTGGGCCTGCCGTGTCAGTCGGGGTCCCTCCGTCTAGGGGGCTGCTCATCACCCACATCACCGCGCCACTGGCGTCCCCATCGCTGTCCCCCTCTTGGACCTGTACGGCTATCCCATGGTCTTTGGCTATGTTGTGCAGGATGCAACAGGCCAGGAATATCCCACAGGCCTTTTGGGGCTGTACTGTAGGGCTCCGCCGAGGTGTCCAGGCATCGGAAGCGTGCCTTGAGTATCCCAAACACCCGCCTATGATGTTCCGGTTGCAGCATGTGCCTCATTGAAACCGAGCTGCGCTTGGGGTCGTGGGGGCCGGTATGGTGAGCAGCCAGGGACGCAGTGGGTATCCACAGTCACCTGTGTGGAGATAGTGGAGACAGTGTCATGTCAGGTCCATATTGCCCATATCCTTGTGTGCCACTACATGGCACCTGTGTCATTCCCACCCTTGCACAGAGTTTGCATTCCATACATGTGTACTCACCCACTAGATGACCCGTGGGGATGTTCCCCTCTCTCGAATCAGTGGCACAGTGCCAGACTGGTGCCACATATGAAGCTTCATCATGCTCCAGCCAGGGTGTGTGGCACAGACATTGATGATGCGCCCAGTGGCATCACACACCACCTGGCAGTTGACACTGGAAAAGCCCTTCGTTCCGATAAGCATGGCCGCCGGGGCCAGGTGGCGTGGCGAATGGCCACATGGGTGCAGTCTATGGCCCCTAGCACGCCAGGCATATGTGCTACCCTGTGGAACTCCTGCATGTTTGTTGCATCTGCCGCTGTGCTGGGGAAATGGATGTACTCCGCAGCATGAGGCAGCAGTGCGCTGAGGAATTGGGTGAGGATGCGTGCGTGGCCGACTGTGTAATGCCTGTGGTGTCCCCTGTCGCCTCTGGAAGGTGCCCGTGGCGAGCAGGCACATGCAGGCTGTCACCTTGGTCTCCACGGACAGAGCATGACTCCGTCGTGAGGGTGCCTGCATCACATCACTGCACAGCTCGCTGAGCCGTCCAGTATTGCCCTGTTCAGGCGGCACCGGCCACAATCTCGACATCTGTGTACAGCTCGTAGCTGATGCGGTACACGATATCGCTTATCAGGGCATACCGACGGGCTCTCCCGCGCCACGCCCCTGCAGCATGCTGTCTCACCCCTCATTACAGCTTCCATGTGGAAGTTGACACTGTCCATCTCCCTGGCTTCTGCCCCCCAGCTGCTGTTCCTGTGTTACCCCCACTGCCCCCACTGCTGCTTCCACTGCACCGGCACCCCCACTGGCCTCTGTCCTCCAGGACCCACTGTCCCTCTCTGCCCTTCCAGCTCCTGTCTCTCTCTCTCTCTGTCTCTCTCCCCAGTTTGCGGCCTGCTGGGGTTGCCGCCCGCTCCCTTGAGCCTTTTATTTTGGCTCACATCCGGTACTCGCATCCTCCGGCTGAGCCACTCTGCGCGTGCGCAAGTGTTCGATATCGTGATGCGCACTTTATGCATGGCACCGCCTCTTCATTTGGCGCATCCCTTCATTTCCATTGCGCTGTTGCTCAGCATGTTTTCGGTGGCACAACTGGCCCCTTCTGAATATCGCAGAATGGCGCATTTTTGGAGTTGTGCACTCGCAACCCTGTTGCGCATGGCGCAACCCTTTTGAATATCCAGGCCTTTGTGTACAAAATGAGATGGATTATATAAGGATGCTGGAGAAAGCAGAAAAATTAGACAAATTTGACATACATCTGTATGGGGAGGTGGAAAAATGAAAACCAAATACAGGTTATGTAAGATCTGAAAATTGGTTGAGCTTAATTAAAACATCCAATAGATAGCAGATCTTGCAAGAACAAGGAGATGAATGACAATCAGATGGAAATAGAAGGAGAGCATCTGATATGATCAGGGAACAGGAGTTTCATATTTTATCTTGGAATGTAACAGGGTTGAGAGACAGGCTTGTAGACCTGTCCTTTCAGAAATATATTAGAGAATTCGATAGTGTTTGCCTTCAGGAGACTTGGGAGAAAAAGGCAACTGATATTAATGGATACAGATCATTTAAAAAGGGAGCAATGAAGGAAAATAAATTTGGTAGACTACCTGGAGGATTATTGATATGGTGTAAAATAAGTAGGAACACAAGTTAGGGGAAATAGAAGTTAAATCAAGACATGTTATGGGTATAAAATTGGAAAGTAAAGGAAATGTGATAATTCTGAATGTGTATATTCCTCCTACAAATTCAAGATTTATGGAAACAAGCATAATCCAGGATTTACAGATGATCATAGAAGATTGTAATCAAACACACTCAGATGGAGATACAATGATAATGAGGGATTTTAATGCAAGGGTGGGGCATTGCCTCGATCTCACTGAGGAACTGGAAGAAGCATGTGCAGCACGGCGTCAAAATACACTGAATATAGTAAGAAAGGTGAGAGATACAAAGGTATCCAACGGGGGGAAAAGTTTCTGCCCCTTAATGAAGGATAAAAATTTTATTTTAACAAATGGAAGATCAAAGGGTGACAGTTGTGGTGAGGTAACCTACCAGGGTACTAGGGGCCCCTCAACACTTGATCTATGCTGGATAAGCTATAGCATGATACCATTGTTTAAGAACCTAAAAGTAGGAACAAGGGCTGAAAGTGAACATAGCCCAATTGAGATAGTATTGGAGATACAAAAAAATCAATATAAAAAAAATGAAAAACAGAGAGAGATAAACAATATAGTTAGGGTAAAGAAGGGAGTAAAATGGGAAATAATAGATAAGGGCCCAGATATTCAAAAGGGTTGCGCCATGCGCAACAGGGTTGCGCGTGCGCAACTCCAAAAATGCGCCATTCTGCAATATTCAGAAGGGGCCAGTTGCGCCACCGAAAACATGCTGAGCAACAGCGCAATGGAAATGAAGGGATGCGCAACCGAAGGGGGCCGGTCCATGCATAAAGTGCGCAATGCGATATCCGAACACTTGCGCAATGCACAAGAGTGGCTCAGCAGGAGGATGCGCAGTACCGGATGTGAGCCAAAATAAAAAGGCTCAAGGGAGCGGCGCAAGAACCCTAGCAGGCCGCAAACTGGGGGAGAGAGAGAGAGAGAGAGACAGGAGCTGGAAGGGCAGAGAGGGACAGTGGGTCCAGGAGGACAGAGAGGCCAGTGGGGGTGCCCGTGCAGTGGAAGCAGCAGTGGGGCAGTGGGGTAACACAGGAACAGCAGCTGGGGGGAAGCCAGGAGATGGACAGTGTCAGTTTCCACATGGAAGCTGTAATGAGGGGGTGAGACAGCATGCTGCAGAGGGACGTGGCGAGGAGGCCTGGTCAAGTATGCCTCCGACAGGCGGTATCGCGTGCGCATCAGCTTGAGCTGTACACAGACGCCGAGATTGTGGCCCGCACCGCCTGAACAGGGCAATACTGAGACGGCTCAGCGAGCTGTGCAGTGATGTGATGCAGGCACCCTCACGACGGAGCCATGCTCTGTCTGTGAGACCAAGGTGACAGCCTGCATGTGCCTGCTCGCCACGGGCACCTTCCAGAGGCCGACAGGGACACCACAGGCATTACACAGTCGGCCATGTCACGCATCCTCACCCAATTCCTCAGCGCACTGCTGCTTCATGCTGCTGTACATCCATTTCCCAGCACCACGGCAGAGCGTACAGCAAACATGCAGGAGTTCCACAGGGTAGCACATATGCCTGGCGTCTTAGGGCCATAGACTGCACCCATGCCATTCACACGCCACCTGGCCCCGACGCCATGCTTATCGGAACCGAAAGGGCTTTTCCAGTGTCAACTGCCAGGTGGTGTGATGCCACTGCGATCATCAATGTCTGTGCCACACACCCCTGGAGCACATGATGCCTTCATATGGCACCAGTCTGCACTGTGCCATCGATTCGAGAGTGGGAACATCCCCACGGGTCATCTAGTGGTGAGTACACATGTATGGAATGCAAACTCTGTGCAAGGGTGGAATGACACAGGTGCCATGGTAGTGGCACACAAGGATATGGGCAATATGGACCTGACATGACACTGATCTCCACTATCTCCACACAGGTGACTGCGGATACCCACCGGCCCCTGGCTGCTCACACCATACCGGCACCCCACCCACCCCAGCCAGCCTGCTCTGGGCTGAGGCACATGCCGCAACACGGAACATCACAGAGTGGGTGTTTGGGATGCCCAAGGCACGCCCGATGCCTGACACCTCCGTGGAGCTCTACAGTACAGCCCCCAAAAGGCCTGTGGGATATTCCTGGCCTGTTGCATTCCTGCACAACATGGCCAAAGACCATGGATAGCCGACAGGTCCAAGAGGGGGACAGCGGTGGGACGCCAGTGGCGCCGGTGATGTGGGTGATGAGCAGCCCCCTAGGGACGCAGGGACCCCTGACTGACCGGCAGGCCCAGCTGCACCGGGACACCATTGCAGAAGAGCACTACGCCCAACACAGGTAAGTCAAGGGGACATGTGCAGGCAACACTGTCCATGCGCAAACCACAGGCACACAGGGGAACACACCGTGCATGAAGGTCAGGGGAGTTGAAGGGTCCAGGCATACCAACACACCATCAGAGATGGGTGAGCACTCATATGGACACACACACACACCAGGCAGCATACAGGGGCAGCAGCACAGCACTGCGGAAATGACATTGCCAACACACAGCACCACCAACCACCCCCACCACCTGGACTGTCCACGTACGTGTGTCAGGACCTGGGCAACCTTGCACCTTGGTGTACAGTGCAATGCAGGCATCATCATGCACACGCACTCGTGGACAGCAGTTGGAGAGGTGCAGGTGGTCCGTGGGTCAGCTTGGTGAGCAGAGCACCCAGCAGTGCACTGCCCACCATGACACACATTGCACACAGGGCAGCACCAGACAGGGCCTGCATTGGGAGACAGCTCAGTCAGGTAGCACTGTCCCACGGCCACCACGGATGCGTGGGCGGCACCGCCGTGGCCTAGCAGCACTGGCAGGCTGAGCAGGGCCACATCGGGTGGCGCTGGTGCACCACCAGGGGTCCCAGTGCGCGACCGCGACCTTGCCCACAGGGGTCTGCATCCTACTAAACAAACTTGCACCAGGGGTGCTCGATGCCCACAGTAGGAACCCGCGCCGACAGGCCTGGTATCTCATGACGCCGGAACGGGAGTGGAGGCGCATCGTGTGGGGTGTGTGGTACAGGGGCACCTGACAGTGTGGCCAATGTTTCGCCACAGAGACCACTGCCTGGGTCAGCCTGTCAATGGCAGCGGTCACATCCGTCCACATAAGGACCAGCTCGGCTCGGTCCCGAGCACACTCCCTGCTATGCCGCTCCACGGACACAGACAGTGCCTCCACGGACCTTGCAACCCGCCCCTGCAGCTATACCGACTCCTGCAGCAGGCGGGTGTGCGCGTCCAATGGGTACTGTGCCCCAATGGCATCGTGACCCCCAGGGTGTGGGTGGTCCTGGTGCACAGCACCCCTTGAGGGTGGGCGCTGTTTGCCAGGACCAGGTATGGGCGGATCTAAGGGCGGTGGACATGTGCCACTGCTTGACACTGTCCCCCCAGGCCTGGTGTGCAACTGCTGCTGCCGCCCCTCCAACTGCTGAGCCCCCAGGTCCACCTGTTCCACCTCCGTCCTGTCAACAGTGCCAGACACCTGCACAGCCACCGATGCTGCCCCACCGGTGCTGACAGGCACAGCCTGGGACTGTGCCAGCATGCTGGTACACAGGTGTGAACCAGGACGGCCCAGGGGGCACGTGCTGGCCTGCCATGTGTCCGTCGTGGGACACACACCTATCACTGGCCATTGCAGGGCTGCTATCATCAATGGTGCAGGTGCGTGCCACTGCCATAGGCACAGCATGCTGGCATACCTGCATGCCAGACTGCTGTGACACAGGCTGTGCACCCCCCTGCACCTGTATCACTGACGCCGGAGTTGTTGGCCCAGCCTGCATGCTGCTGCAGTGCCTGCAGGCTGGTGGCGGAGGTGGATGGTCCCTCCTCCACGTCCAGCAGGTCTGCCTCACTGTCTGGACCCACCACCACCACCGTCTCCTGCAGACGAACAGGATCTGTAACAGAAAGAGAGTACATGTGAGTGCATGTGAACAACAGCCCCCCAACAACATCACCATGTCATACCGCGGCAGTGATGGGCTTCCACCTGTCTGGAATCCTCCGCCTGGAACGCCGCTTAATGGCACTCGGCTGCATGGCCACGACCAGTGTCTCCTCTGTAGGGGTCAGCTGCAACACCACTGGTGGGCTCCCACCAGTGGCAGCATCGCGCCACCCTGAAGGCTGCCACCTTCTCCTTCAGCCTCCCGCGGTCAGTCCCCATCTTCTTCGCATTCCTGCATGGAGCGCTGGTGGCCTGCAGGTTGACGGCCCGAGGCTACCCTCCCATGCAGCTGCATGCCCTGAGGGTGCCCTCCGTCCACTCAAAAGTGGCTCATCCTCCAGGTACGCCTGGAAGAGGGCCTCAGTCTCTGCCGTGGTGAAGTTCGGCTCCTCCTACGCCTGCCGCTCCACACCCTCAGCCTGGTTCTCGCCAGTCATGGTGATCTGTAGGGTGGAAGTGGACACCTGTCACTGTGCAGTCCACAGCATTTCCCCATGAGCATAGCTGCCGGTTCGGGGCAGAAGCCCCTCTTCCTCTCCGCATGGCAGATACTGATGGAAAGGTGCCCTTTGTCCCTTTCTATGCTGCTTTTCATGCTCAGCCCCTCAACCTTTATCATCCTCCAGCACCCTGCCCATGAGCATTGTCCTGAGCATCACACAGCATGTAACTCACCTCTCACCTGCAACAACCAAATCTGGCCGGCACAACCCACTGTCGCATTTTTATAGCGCAATACATGCAAATGAGGTGTGGTGCAACTTTAATGACATGCTAATCGCGCTTACCTGCGCCTTTGAATGGCTGATCAATGATTTGCATATGTCAGCTGAATATCGCGATTCGGCGCTAGCAATACGGAAGGTCCGCTGAGCCGATGGTGGCTGCTGTGGCTGCGTTACACTGCATTGCGCATGCTCAGACAGGTTACGCGATGCGTCGATCGCGCTGCAGACCTGCTGAGCGATAGGCAATTCAGGCCATGGCCACCATTGTGCCAGTGGCGCCACAGCACTGGGCACTTATATGGCGCTGTGGCGCTTCGCGCCGATAGTCCACTGTGGCACTGGTGCTCTGCTTGGCAGTCGCGCAGGATGCCTATACATCCTGGCGCGCCGCGTAGCCGCGCCATTGCCGTGACCTTTGTGTATGCCCTCTGACCCGGCGCGCTGTTGGTATGCCATGTGTACGTTCTTATTGGCGCTGTCTGGTGACAGCGCTTGGCGAAGTGACGGCGCTGTTCGAACAGCGCCATTGGAGCCTGTGTTGGTCTATCGCGCAACAACCCACGCGGGCTACGCGCAGCGGGCGCCATATTGCCTGCTGGTAAAGTTGGTGCCATGGCTAGAGGAGGGCAGTGTCCTGAAGCCCGCTTGAAGTGGCCAACCTGGTGGCCCTGGTGGAGCCCACTGTGAGGCACTGTATGGTGGGGCCCCTCACCATGCCTAGGACCCATGTGTGGCAGCAAGTGGCCACTGACCTGGTGGGGTCACTGGCCGGGCCGGTCTGTTGAGCAGTGCCGGCACTGTACAGTGACTCCGCGAGGGAGCCGGACCTGTGACGCTGCTGCGTTCACGCACAGGCGGGGCGTGGTGCTGGGCCAGGTGAGTGTACCATCTATGCACCCATATTCTCTGTAGGTGTGCGGTGCTTGGTGGCTGTGCACAGGTGTGTCAGTGTGTGCAGCTGTGCGATGGATGGTTATGGCTGTGGGCAGGCACTCACTGGGGCAGGGGCACTCTGCTTTTGAGTCACACTGATGTTTGTCTCAACATATGTCTCCCACAGGCGGATTGTGAGGACACAGGACCAGGATGATGTGGGCCATGCCAGGCCCCGTGCCAGGGGGTGCTGGCCAGTGGCGTGCAGCAGCAGCCAGACCCAGCTGCTGGAGGAGTGTGAGTATCATTACTTCATGGATGCTATTGCATGCTGGGGGGGCAAGACCACCAGCCATGTGGGACATAACCAAAGGGGAGATCATAGTTCCACTATACAAAACACTAGTGAGTCCCTACACTGGAGTACAGTGTACAGTTCCGGAGACCATACCTGCGTATGGACATGGACTGGGTGGAGAGGGTTCAGAGGAGGGCGACATGGATGGTGCATGGTTTGCATCACAAGTCCTATGCAGACAGGTTGACGGAACTGAACATGTACTCCTGGAGGAGGAGGGTGTGGGATATGATGGGACATACAAGTATCTTACAGGGGGAACAGAGTGCAGGAAAACAATATTTGTAAGCGGAAGGATGTTCCAGGACTAGAGGCAGGGATGCAGTTGGAGGGGGTCGTTTAAGAGGAAACATGAGAAAGTATTTCTTCACAGAATGGGTGGTGGACAAGTGGAACACCCTGCCAGAGGAAGTGGTGGGGGCTGACTTGGTCACGGGATTTATGAATGCATGGGTTAGCCATGAAGGAATTCTGGAGGTCAGGGGTGAGGGGGAACGGACTTATAGGACAACAGAGTGAACAAACAAGGTCAAATGGACAGACTGGGTGTCCCATAGGCCCTAATCTGCCGACACTGTCTATGTATCCATGTATGTAGGCATGACACAGGTGACCTGCATCACAGTGCAGCATCACGGCACATCTGTGTATGCATCACAGGTGGTCCAGGCATGCACTGGGCACATAGCTGTGTAACTGGCATCGCACCACGTTGCCACAACACTTGCCAGCCTAGTTTGTACTGTGATTGACATGGGCAGTGTGTGTGGGCGGTGCAAAGGAGTGCGCCGCTTGTTTGTGATGGCCATGTGCATGTTCACTGTGGGTGGGTGCATGCCATCACAGGTGCAGGACATTGGGTTATATGGCTTGCAGGTTGGGTGGTGTTCAGGGTGTGGTCAGTCTCAGCCATTGACTGTGTTCCCATTTTCCTAGGCCTCGGGTACTCAGGAGGATGTCCCAGGATCTTCGCGCCTCACCCAGGTTGGACTTCAGAACCAGGAGATCCTGCAGGCCATACAGCGCCATGGTGATCGGTGAAGGAGGCACAGGAGGGGGCGCCAGCAGGGGGAGGACCAGCAGCCAGCTGGGCCATAGCCCACATTCCCTTCCCACTTCTCCCATCCCTATCACCCTGCCTTCCCTCTCCAAGTTTTTATTCTCCCCTTGAACACCCCTGCCTTTTACCCGTCCCCACTTGTACATAGTTTCACCTGTTCATGTTTATATGTTGATCTTTTAAATATACATTTCTATTTTGATACGACTGCTGTGTTGGTGTCTGATTTGCAACTGGCTATGGGTGCTCCGTTGCAGGGGTGTACATGCCATCTGGGCTGGTATGGTCCTGGGTATATATGTGTGTGTGTCCATGGGGAGGTATCACCAGCATGGCATTGCCTTTCTGTTGGTCTTGCCATCTGCTGCCACCCACTGCTGGGTGCACAGGGTGGGTCTGGCTGGTATGCTTCTCTGCAGCATGGGGTTGACATGTGGCAGGGGGGGTGCATGGTGTTTCCTGCAGTGCCAGTCACTGCACATGAGCGTGTCTTGGGGTCACGCGGTGCACGGTGTGCTGTGCGTGGGGGGCTGATGTGCACTGTGGTTGTCAACCCCTGTGTGTGGCATTCTCTGCCTGCCAGTGGTTGTGCTGGGGTGTCATGGCTCTGCTATGCTTTGTTGGCTTGTCCCCATGGGCACGTGGATCATCCGTCCCACCCCAGTGATGCTGTGCTTGGGGTGTGCCGGTGGTGTGGGTTCTGCAGTGTGTTCCTGTGCCCATGTGTGGCATGGCTGGCGGTGGGCCCCAGCCTGCCTCCCTGGATGTGCAGTTCCATTGCTCGGGGCTGTGCTTGTGCTATGGCAGCTTGGAATGCTCAGCTGAGCTTCCATGGTTGCCCCATAGCGCAGCATTTTGGCTCAGCTTCTCCTTCCTGGTTGCGCGATGGCGCAGTATGTGCGATATTGAGACGTTGGTTGCTTGCGCAATTTGCTCTGCTCCATGTTTGAATATCGCACCTGTTGCGCATTTGCGCAACTGGTTTCCGCTTGCTCCTACTGTTGCGCCAGTTTTCAGCGCAGTTTGAATATCCAGGCCAAGGGCTCTAATCAATTAATTAAAGAATGTGGAGTTAAAGAAGATATTGAAATGATAGCGGACAATAAAGATCCAAAGGCCAGCATACAAAGTTTTGAGGAAATTATAAAAAGATTGGCAGGGTCTTTGTTAAAGGTGGTATTAGTTAAGGAAAATTAATTAGGAAGTAGATGGTATGATAGAGATTGTGAAGATGCAAAACAAGCATTTGTCAATGCCGAATGTTTTCTTGCTGGCTTTGGCATTGGTAATGCAAGAGTTAGGCCCTGTTCACACTACACCAGAAAAATACCTCTGTAACATTACAGAGGGTCCAAACCAGTCAATGGTCTCATAGGAGAGACCTATCTGAGTGAGGGAGTCCAGGAGAAGCAAGTGATGCACAGTATCAAATGCCTTTGAGAGGTCTATAAAGACAGCGCCAGCAGTGTAGCTGGTGTCCAGGGATGTATGGAGGGCATTTGTAAATTCTAAGAGGGCAGTGGTGGTGCTATGGTTCTGGCAGAAGCCATGTTTTTCAGGATGCAGGATACTATATTTAGTGAGGTAGTCTGTTAGTTGGGTGACCACGATTTTCTCCAGGGTTTTAGAGAGGGGAGGCAGGATTGATATTGGGCGGCAGTTCCAAGCAGGGTGCGGTCACCACTTTTAAGAATAGGAGTGATGAGGGCAGATTTCCATTTGGGTGGGAACTGACCCAGAGAAAGGGAGCAGTTCAAAAGCATGGTAAGGGTGGGGAGAACCTCACTGAATGTGAGTCTAAGCAGTTTCAGGTCCAGTGTGCCACTGCTGAGATGAGATTTACTGAGGGCTTTGAGTAGGAGAGGGGCAGCTTCACGCAGGGAAACTGCTTTGAAGTGGAAAGGGGGTTGGGGAGGGGGCAGTGTGGTGTAGGGTGGGTGCGGGAGAAAAAGTTGGGGGAAGAACACCAGTGAGGTCAGAGAAGGTGTCATTTAATGTGTCTGTGATAAGGGCTGGGTCTGAGGTGATAGATCCTTTGGCCCTGATATGGGTAGGTGGGGCAGTGGAGGCTTTGCCACTTAGCATTTTGAGAGAATCCCAAAACTTGCAACCGGAATCCCATGTGTTGGTGAGCAAGGTTTTATAGTACTCAGCCTTTGCTTTTTGAATATCCCATGTGCATTTATTGGTAGCGCTGTCTATCAGAGGGTTTTCTGGTATCCTGTGCAATGTGCCACAGATTGTCTCGTTCGCACATTTGGTCCAAATGGGCTTGAGATAGCCAAGGTGTGTTGGCACCTTTAATTTTTTGTTTGGTCAGGGGTGCAAACAGGTTGCAGGCAGTGTTGAACATATGAATGAAATAGCTGAGGGCAGAGTCAATGTTCTGAGCATTTCTTATGGGGGACCAGTCAGTAACTAGGAGGTACTGTTTAAGGGACTGTAGTTTGTCAGGTCTGAGGCAGCGTTGTAAGACAGTTTTGGGGGGGGGCTTGTTAATACAGTACAACCAGTAACATAGTACTGGGGAGTGGTCACTTAGAGCATCGGGTAGTACCCTGAACTGTGTAGCTTTATGTGGGGCGTTAGTGAGCACTAGATCTAGGAGGGTGGCAGTACCAGTCCTCTGGTTTATTCTAGTGGCAGTAGTCACAAGCTGGGTCAGGTTTTGAGCAGTTGCAGCATCCCTAACAGGGGCTGAAGTGTCAGATTATAGACCAATAAGTCTATTAGATACTTCTCAAAAACTGTTTACAAAGATATTACAGGAAAGAATTATGCAATGGGTGATAGCGAAGGAAATAATGGACGAAGCACAAGCTGGATTCATGCCAGAACATTCAACTATAGACCAATGTTATGTACTGGCACACATTATTTATAAGCATAATTTTATTAAGAAGCAAAAACTTTACTGTGTATTTATTGATCTTAAGGCAGCATTCCATAGAGTTAATAGAGGGAAATTATGGGTTATTTTAAAAGATTATGGAATGGAAGCAGCTATGCTAAATATGATTGAAGCAGTATATACTAATAACAAAACCAGTATTCGATACAATCAGGAAGGGGATAGAACTGATAAATTTACCTCGAATGTTGGGTTAAGACAGGGTTGTGTGTTATCCCCAATTTTATTCAACCTTTTTTTGAATAGAATTTTAAGGAGGATGGATGACCCCGTACTGCACATGCCAAAGGTGGGAGAGAGGCATTGCCCCTACCTTGCATATGCAGATGATATAGTTTTAAAATCCTTTAGTTTCCTGGGATAAAAAGGAGCTGCAAGTTGTTTGTGGAAGGATGTAAAGAATTGGATATGGAAATAAATTATGATAAAACTAAATATTTAATCTTTAATAAATCTGGAATCAGAAAGGGTATGGATCATGTGTTAAATATAAATAACAATAAACTAGAGAAAGTGAACAGCTTCTGCTATCTGGGTATTGTTTTTACTAGCAATCTCACCTGGAAAAAAACATTTACATTATATAATAAGTAAAATTAAAAGATTTATACCTATAGTAGAAAGATTTGCATACAGATATGGGGGGCAGTCTAAGAAAGGAAGTATACGGGCAAGTAGTGCAAAAATAGGAAGTCAGCTACTCTATGGGGCAGAGATTTGGGGGTATCAGAATACAGATTTATTAGAAAGTCCAGTAAATACATTTTATAAGAGATTGCTAGGACTCCCTGCAGGGACCTCCTCGGCGTTGACTAGATTAATAGTGGAAAAAGCACCAGTAAGATGTAATATTGAACATTATACAATGGCAAGAAAAAATCCTGGACTCTGATTGGTCAGTCTTGGCCTGGAGCCATGCTGTTATCCCAGCACAACATCACTGGTCTAGTCTCAGTCTCACTGTGAACCTGAAGATGATTTTTTGGAGCTAGAGCTCTTTTTTTGCATTTCCTCTTAAGAAACAAAATATTTTTCCGCATTAATAAACATTCTTTAAAATTATTTTTTTATTTTATATATAACAATGAGCCATTGTATAATAGCAATAATGCCCTCCAGGGTGTGTGTCATTTGGGATAATGTCACACCTCAGTTGTTGGACACACTCGGCCTGCGGCCTCGTGCCCAACCACCTGAGGCGTGACGTTATCCCAGCACAACACACACCCTGTCAGGCATTATTGCTTAAAAGATTGATTAGTTATTGGATGAAAGTATATAATATGAAGGAAAAAAGACTACCAAGGATTTGCCTTGAGGAGGCAATAAATTATAAACAAATGGGACCATCCTTTCCTAATATTTTGATATTAGAAAATATTGTGAGGCCCAGAGGTCTTTTGAATTGTTTATATGAATACCAAATAATCCCAAAAGAACAAATCGATCTGGATATTAAGGAAAGAATAAGGGAGCACTTCTATATGAGGGATGTGGAATTAGGCAAGAATTGCAAAATCAGCTCATGGTTGGGACATAGAAATAGAGGTGAATTGAGGATTGCACCCTATCTAAATATCATTAAGGATTATAGGTATCAGAAAGTTATAGCTAGATTTAGATATGAATATCAAGATAGTCAAAGGTTAAAGAATATCATTTATAAAATAAAGGAGAAAAAAAATGTAGATGTGAACTAGGAGAAGATGACTTGACCCATTTATTAATTCTATGCCCATTATATAACTTTGAAAGGGAATTCTATCTTGGGATATATTGGGACAATTATAAATGGACCCAAATTACCAGGTAACCTTTCTCTTAACAAATAGAAATAGAGAAATATTGAATAATCTGGCCAAATTTCACAGAAAAATTTAGTTTAAAAATTGCTTATAGAAGAGAATCAGGAAGAAGAGTAAGGGAGGATATTGTAATGGTGTATTAAATAATACAAGGACTATGCGGGGACTTTTTTATCAACCTTTTAAATATGATGTGTTATTCTCTAATTTCCCACTGTGAATTGTGTATGTATTATTTATTCTGCAATGTAAGATTTTATTATATTTTTGTAATGGCAATTTTGTTTTGTCAAACAATAAACTTACTACTACTACTACATTATGGGGATCAGGATGGTGGGGGGGGGTCCGATAGCCCAGAGTGGCTTCTCAGGCTTGGGGATGGGGCAGGGTGGGCACTTGCGCCTATGGACCTCTGGATGTGGCTTGCACATGCACCTCAGGTACCCCTGCATTTGGATGCACTTCAGCGCACATCGCAAGTCGAGACTTGTTGCAGAGACTCTGTCCCTTACAGAATAAGGGACAGGGTCCTTGGTGCAACTGCACTCCTCGCATGTCGCAACTTGTGACATGCATAGGGGTGCTTATAGAATCGGGCCCTAGAACTTTTGAAAAAAATCTAGGGTTCTAATTTTTTTTTTTTTTTTTTAAATTGAACCCTATTTTTTTAATGGGGTTGCACTTAAAGAAGATAATAGTCACCCAAAATATTTCTGAGATTTTTATTTATTTGTGAGATACCACACACTGATTATCTAGTGGTACACGGTCAAACACTGGGTACAGCAAAATCAAAGGGAGCACAGTAGAACAGATCAGAAGTACACCACACAGGAGACACAGATATTTTTAATTGAGTAAAAGATTTTTCTCTCCTCCCATCACCCAAACTATGTCTTAGATTTGTTTGGATTCCACACACTCTACGTAGTCCAATGGAGTAGAGCACATATGGAAAGAAGTAATCCAGACAGGAGTAACATAGAAACATAGACTTTGACAGCAGATAAGGACCACTTGGCCCACCTAGTTTTCCCGTTTCCCTACCTACTGGATAAGCTGCAGATCCCATTTAACCAACAGCCTATTTCTTCCTACCCTCCACAAGAATTGCCTTATATCTGTCCCATGCATTCTTGAATTCTCCCACAGTTTTAGATCCTACAACCTCCTCAGGAAGGTGGTTCCATGTGTCCACCACCCTCTCTGTGAAAAAATACATCCTCACATTGCCCCTGATCCATCCTCCCTCTATCTTCAAATTGTGTCCCCTTGATCTTGCACATCTCTTTTTCTGAAAGATGCTACCCTCTTGGACTTTGTTGATTCCATTGAGGTACTTAAAAGTTTCTATCATGTCCCCCCTCTCCCTCCTTTCCTCAAGGGTATACATATTAAGCTCATTTAGTCTTTCCTCATATGGCTTCTGTTGCAGACCCTGCACCATTTTAATTGCCCTCCTCTTGACTGCCTCCATCCTGTCTATGTCCTTGCAGAGATAGGGTCTCCAGAACTGGACGCAGTACTTCAGATGGGGTCTCATCTATTGTCCGTACAGAGGGATAACAACTTCCTGTTTTCTACTGGTGATGCCTCTCCATATACATCCCAATATCCCCCCAGCCCTCCTTACTGCCTTCTCATATTGCTTGCTAACCTTAAGGTCATCTGATATGATTACCCCCAGGTTCCTTTCCATTTTTGTTGTTGTTACTACCCCCATTTTGTACTCTTCCCCTGGGTTTTTGTTTCCCAGGTGCATTACTTTGCAGTTCTTTGCATTGAATCTGAGCTGCCATACTTCTGACCATTCCTCCAACCTTGCCAAGTCCCTTCTCATCCTTTCCACACACCCTTGTGTATCAACCCTGTTGCAGATCTTTATGTCATCTGCAAAGAGGCATACTTGTCCTTCCAGTCCCTTTGCAATGTCACTTATAAAGACATTAAAAAGGACTGGATCCAGGAAGGAGACTACTGAAGACTACAGGAAGTTCCTGTCCCAGAACAGGAAGGGTAAGAGTTGTAAGGGTACATAGGCAGTAGGAAAGTAGGTGTAAAAATACATAGAGGGAGGAGAAAGTAAGCATACAAAGAAACAGGAGAGGGGACACAAAATAAGTCATGATGGGAGTGGTGCAGTGCAATGGCTGTGGGGCGGCAGTGTTCCAGGATATATTCTGGAGGCTGCGATGCTGCTCGATTTGCAGGTACCTCTCTGGTCTGAGGGTGGAGGTTGCCTTTCTCCAGGCTGACCTGGCTAGGATTTGTGAAACCTCTTTCCCAACCCAGGGACCACCAGGGCCACCATCACTTCCTCAGAGGTTGCCAAGAAAGAGGAGCGGTTGGACCAAAGTGGGCTCAGGGATGGAGAGGGTGGTGGAACAGAGGTGCATCCCTCCAGCTGTACCTCTCCACAATCCATATGCTGTTCTGGTGAAGAGTAGTTCCTCTATGGAAGCACCTGCAGTGGAGACCAAGGAGGATGCTGGGAACCTCCACAAAGAAGACCCATAAGAGGGTGTCACGAGACTCCACAGGGGAAGGAAACAATGTCTGGTGGGGGACTCAATCATTAGGGGGTAGAAGTGGGGGAGGAAGGGGAGAGGTAAGGTGCCTGCCTGGTGCCATGGCTCAGAGGAACAGGAAGCAAATCCTCAGGATCGCGGGAGCAACTACATGAGGGAGGGAGCTGGATATCATTGTTCACCTAGGGACAAATGACCTCTCTGGGAATGGGATCAGAGCAGTGCAAGAGGAATTTGTAGAGCTGGGGAGGGGCATTAGACAAGTAGCATGTACAGTAACCTTCTCAGAGGTGCTTTCTGTCTATGGCAAGGATGATGCTAGGGTACTCTGCACTATGGGATTCAATGAATGGTTGAAAAACTGGCGTGGAACTCAGAGTTTTGGCTTCATTGGAGACTGGAGAGCCACCTGGAGGGATGCAGGCCTATACAGTCGCGATGGTCTGCATCTGTCCTGGGGGGACCAGGATCCTAGGTGATAGGTTTAAATGATTCATTGGCAAGTATTTAAACTAGCCAAGGGGGGGAGACACTGAAAAGGAGCAGGAAAACCCCAGCCTCCGCCCCCAAAATACAGTAATTAGCGAGGTAAACACCAAGGTAGAGAAGTTATTCGGGAGCAGGATGGGGTAAACGCAAAAAAAGGCAAAGGCAGTAAGGACAGGGATGGGGCTAAAAGGGGTAAGGCCATCAAAAAATGGTGGGTGATGAGTACCAGTGCCCATAGTCTGTCTAACAAGCTCCCTGAACTAGTGGCCTTGATGGAAGTGGGACGCCTGGATATTGTGGCAGCCACTGAAACATGGTATACAGAAAACCATGACTGGGATGTCAACATACCAGGATATACAATCTATAGGAGGGACAAGGAGGGTAAAAGAGGAGTAGCTCTCTGTGTAAGGGAAGGGAAGGGATTAAAGCAACAGAACTAAAGAGTAAACATGAAGTAGATGAGTCACTATGGGTCACCCTGGAGACAGGAAATGGCACCACAATCCGCATGGGAGTTGTGTACAGATCCCTATCTCAGGGGGAGGGAATGGACAAGGAAATGATAGAAGGCACCCTTAAAATGGCAGAAAAAGGGGAGATATTGTTGATGGTGGACCTGCATATGTCAGATGTAAATGGAGCACCTTTGCTGCAGGCACATCCAGGAGCAGGGTCCTTCTTGATGCCCTACAAGGGGTATGCCTCAGACAGCTAGTGTTTGAACCCACTTGGGAGGAAGCAATCTTAGACCTGGTACTCTCAAATGGGGACGGAGAAAGGATCTCGGATTTAGAAGTGGGTAGCCATCTGGGAACACGCGACCACCAAACAGTGTGGTTCACAATAAACACAGTCATAGAGTCAATCCATACAAAAGCAAGAGTATTGGACTTTAGGAGGGCTGAGTTTGGGAACATGAGAGAGTGCCTCAGAAAAGCACTAGCAAACGGGCAAGAAAGAGGGGTGGAGGAACAATGAGGAATAATCAAAACAGCCATCACAGAGGCAACAAGCCTTTGTGTGAAGCAAATCAATAAAACAAAATGAAGGAAAAAAACCCTATGGTTCTCAAAAGAGGTGGCAGGGAAGGTTAAGGAGAAAAGGATAGCATTCAGGAAATATAAAAAAACACAGAAGGAGCAGGACAGAGAACTTTATCGGTTAAAGCAGAAGGAGGCAGGGAAGGCAGTCAGAATAGCAAAGGCCCAAACTGAGGAAAAGATAGCCAATTCTGTTATGAAGGGGGATAAAACCTTTTACAGATACATTAGGGAGCAAAGAAAACCCAAGGGAGGGATACATAGACTTAATAAAGGGGGAAGGAATGTGGTCAGAGGGTGATAGTGAAAAAGCAGAGAAACTGAACGAATATTTCTGCTCAGTATTCACAACAGATGAGGATGGGAAGGTACCTAAACCAAACAAGAGAAACACTCTGGATAGGGGGGTTGATACCAGTCCATTCACAGAAGAAAGGGTTTTGAAAGATCTCTTGAAACTGAGGGTGGACAAAGCAATGGGGCCTGATGGGATTCACCCCAGAATTCTAAAAGAACTAAGGCTAGAACTAGTGACACCACTGACTACTCTCTTTAACAAATCATGGGAGGATGGGCGGTGCCTGAGGATTGGAGGAGGGTGGATGTGATTCCACTTTACAAAAGTGGGAGTAGGGCAGAGGCAGGAAACTACAGACTGGTTAGTTTGAACTCAGTGGTAGGGAAAATGATGGAATCACTTCTGGAGGAAAGAATTGTTGTATACCTAGAGGTGAGTGGGGCACAGGACTCAAGGCAGCATGGATTCACAGCTGGAAGGTCAGGTCAGATGAATCTAATAGATTTCTTTGACTGGGTGACCAAAGTAGTAGACTAGGGAGGGGCTGTGGATATGGCCTACCTAGATTCTAGCAAGGCATCTGACATAGTCCCACACAAAAGATTAATATACAAGTTAGTCAGCCCAGGAGTGGGACACAAGGTGGCTGCCTGGATAAAAAATTGGCTGGACAACAGGACGCAAAGCATAATAGTAAACGGAGTCCACAGTGAAGAAAGGAGGGTAACTAGTGGGGTACTGCAGGGTTCAGTACTGGGATCAGTCCTTTTTAATGTCTTTATAAGTGACATTGGAGAGCACAGGGAAGGAAAAATATGTTTCTTTGCAGACAACACAAAGATCTGCAACAGGGTTGATACACAAGGTGGGGTTGAAAGGATGAAAAGGGACTTGGCAAGGTTGGAGGAATGGTCGAATGTATGGCAGCTCAGATTCAATGCAAAGAAGTGCAAGGTAATGGACCTGGGAAACAAAAACCCAGGAGAAGAGTACACAATGAGGGGTGAGATACTAAGAACAAAAATCTAAAGGGACCTGGGAGTAATTATATCAGATGACCAAAGGTGGGCGTGCAATGTGAGAAGGCAGTAAGGACAGCTGGGGGATACTGGGATGCACAAAGAGAGGCATAAATAGTAGAAAACAGGAAGTTGTTATCCCTCTGTACAGACAGTTGGTGAAACCCCATCTAGAGCACTGCATGCAGTTCTGGAGACCCCATCTCTGCAAAGACATAGACAGAGTGGAGGCTGTTCAGAGGAGGGCAACTAAAATGGTGCAGGGTCTACACCAGAAGACATATGAAGAGAGACTAAAACAGTTTTATGTGTATACCCTCGAGGAAAGGAGGGAGAGGGGAGACATGATAGAAACTTTCAAGTACCTCAAGGGACTTAAAGTCCAAGAGGGTAGCGTCTTTCAGAAAAAGAGATGTACAAGAACAAGGGGCACAATTTGAAGACAGAGAGGGGATGGCTCAGAGGTAATGTTAGAAAGCATTTTTCATGGAGAGAGTTGTGGATGCATGGAACAGCCTTTCTGAGGAGGTTGTGGTGTCAAGAACAGTGGGAGAATTCAAGAATGCATGGGACAGACATAAAGCAATTCTAGTGAGGGGTAAGAGGAAGTAAGCTGTTGGTTAACTAGAATCTGCAGCTTATCCATCAAGTTGGGAAATGGGCAGATTAGGTGGGCCAAGTGGTCCTTATCTGCCATCAAATTCTATGTTTCTATAGCCCAAGAGAGGAGACAGCAACCCTCCCCAGCCCCACCCTATCACTCAATTCACTTTTTGTCTCTGCTTGTCTCTCCCTGGCCCAATCTCGTTTTTCTTTTTTTTTTCAATTAAATAGATGTTCTTATCCACTGTACTTGTGCCTTCTCCTAGACCTCAACACACAATGGGGAAAGATTGGTTTAGATATTAAACTTATTTAAAGGGACACTGTCAACTTTTTTTGTATCATATTATTGGTAGTTAAAAACCCACATTTTATAATTGCCTACTTTCTCTAAAATTCATTGATGTTGTCTGTTTTATCTGCCTTCCTTCTTAGTAGAACTGAAATACAAGCATATGGTATGGTTGTACTCAACACTGTGTTGTTTCAAATCGTTGCTCTGCTCTAACTGCCTACTTCCTGAACATTAGGAACCCCCCCCCCCCCAAGCAGTGCAGGCACTCATGATGGATTGTATCCTCTCCTCCTCCTCTTACTGCATAATGAGTGGCTAGACTATGATGGGGGCCTTTCAAGTCCAGGAAAGATGCAGTGGGAGTTGATCAAGGACCGCAAACAAACATGTTTTGTGTGGTAATACCAGAATGGGGGGTAGCCTATTTTCCACTTTTTAAAAGAAAAAAGGAATCAGAATCAAACTACTAGGTACAATAACAGTCTGCACAGAGTGTGAACAATCATAATACGTTTTTTTTAAACTAGGGACACTTTGAGGCACAAGGGGGTTGACGGGTGTCCCTTTAAGCTAGGATTTGTTGAACAAACTGCTGTCAGACAAAGACATCCACTGTGCTGCTGAGCTTCCCTTGAACTGCCCCACAACGCAGTCACAGAAAGTTGTGGAGACTGGACTCAATTGGGTGGTTCGTCTTTTCTGGTCAAGGAGAGGCGGGCACAGTGGTTCCAGATACAAACAGCTTTTATTTACAGCAGCCACTGGTTCCACTGGAAAATAATGGGTTAGGTGATTGGCATGCACAAAACAGTGTCTGGAAATAGAAGGCAATTATACAGGTCTAAAAGGAGTAAATGTAGGGGTAAACTGTCATATGTATTCTATCAATGTGTGGTATACCTCTAAAAGGGTCACCTAGTGCCCTACATCTGCAGATGGCAATAATAATAACTATCAATACCCAACCCCCTTGGCCAAGGGTAATTAGACAACACTGGTTAAGTCCGACAGTCCAGTTGGAGGAACAGTCTTTCTGGTGCGAACAATGTTGGCATGATAAAAAGATTCCACGTGGGTTGCGAATACAGAAACTCCCGCCTTTCCGCCTAGATGATAAGGACTTCATGCTTGAATGGGAGAAAGTTGTAAATAAAGGGGGTTTTGACCTGATTTTGCTGATAATTAAGAAAGCAAAAAAAGAATGCGAAAGTATACAAAAAGAGATTCAAAAACTTGTGAATAAAATGATGATAACTTTTACTGCTGATCAGTTGAAAGAAATTAAAGTTAAAATTGACAATCAACTTGATAAGTTTAAAACTTAATTGAAATTTTACAAGCAACAGAAGCATGATCGAGACACAGGAGACTATAAAGATGGCATTATATACAAATGGCATGGAAAGTTAAAACAATTTAAGATTAAAAAATGTCCTTCAGGTGAAAGTGATAATTTATCTTCAGGGGTAGACACGGATTCTGCTAGCTCTTCAGATTCTACAGGCCCTTTTTTAGGACAAATGGGAGGTCAACATTATGCACAAGGTCAAGAAAAACAAGGAGAGGAAGGGGCAAGAAGAGGAGGTCGAGGCAAAAGGAACAACAGAAGGAGAGGGAGGGGACGAGGCAGATGGAACCAGGGAACCCAGCCATGGAGATCCCCGCAGTTCAGGAATGAACAATGGAGGTGATTAATCTGACTAATAAAATGTTTTCTGAAGATCAAATTAAAATATTGAAAAAAGGTCTATCTTTCATCCCCACTAATACTCCAAATAATTTTGCCATAAAATAGATTTTCAAAAATTTTTTCGCCTTCTAAAATTGAGAGAATATTATTTGAGTAGTGATATTTCAAATTGCCAAAATCCAAAAATAAGTAATCAGAATGAAAATTCAGGTTTAAGAAGTAAATCCACCTTTTGCCCACCATCCAATAGTATACCCCTCCAAGCTTATATTAAAGTAGTAGAACGAGCAACTGATGATTTATTGAAGTGCCACTACTGGAATGAGTTACAGAATATAAGTAAAAAGGAGAGAGAATCTTTACAAGAATTAGAGAAAATGAGAGACATTGTCATCCGTCCAGTGGATAAAGGGGGGGCAGTAGTCATAAGGGACATGAATGGCTATAAAACAGAGGCTTATCATCAATTGAGAGATGAACCATTCTACACAGAATTAGATAATGACCCCACCCCCATTATCATGAGACATATTAACACATTGGTCTCAGATGCAGTGACTAATAAATGGATAGCTGAAAGCGAGTCTCTATTTCTGACTATGGAAGAACCTCATAAACCTGCACTGTACCTGCTGCCAAAAATACATAAAAGCAAAATACCAGTACCAGGCCATCCCATAGTGTCTACTATTGGAGCTACAACAAAACCATTGTCAAAATGTGTTGATTTTCACATAAAAAAGTATGTCACGTCCCTGACTTCATACTTATAAGATACAAATCTTATGTGTGTATTGCTGAAGGACATGCTTGTGTCAGAAACAGATATTTTAGTATGCACAGATGTGGAAAATTTATATACAAACATCCCACATGAAGGTGGTTTGGAAGTCATACAGGCTGCAATGGAAAATAGACCTGCAGATATTACTCCGCCTACTGATTTTGTAGTAAACTGTGCCAGAACTGTTTTTGAATGTAATTTTTTCATTTTTGACAGCATATTTTGCACACAACACAAAGGAACAAGTATGGGCACCACTTTTGCCCCAAATTTGGTAAATTTATACACAGGCCAATGGGAAAAGTCTCTTATTACATGTGAAAATAATCAGCTTTTCAACAATTTACATGTGTGGAAGTGCTATATAGACAATTTTTTTATGGTTTGGAAAGGCAATGTAGCAGATTTACAACTTTTTCTGGAATAGGTACCAGCAGTCACCTCAAATTTACTGCAGAGTGGAATCAGAATGCCATTAATTTTTTGGATCTTACTATCTTTAAGCATTTAGGTAGTCTTGAATGCAAGTTATATCATAAACCAACTTCACATTTTGGAAGCAGAAAGCTGTCACCCCTTTTCTTTGATAAGTAATATACCAAAGAGACAGTTTCTCAGAGTGAGACGAACATGTTCTAGAGACATTGATTTTAAAGAATGTTGTACAGATATGAAAAAATGATTTTCTGATAGAAGTCATACTAACCAGAGTGTGGAAAAAGCATATGTAAATGCAAAAAATGTGAATCATACTGAACTAATAGAAATAAAGAAAGTAGTAGATTTTTCAGCAACAGGAGTAGAGATACAGAAGCCTGAGGTGACCTTTGTTACTCAATATTTTCCCAGAGCTCCACAAACTGGAACTACTATAAAAAAATTAGAATATTTTAAAAGGAGATAAAAGATCAGTTATACAGTTCCAAGAATAACATACCAAAGGGGACGAAATATAAAAGATACTTTAGTTCATACATTGATACCAAAGAATGAAACTGTTAACAACTGGCTACCCAGAACACCGATTGGCCGTTATAAATGTGGGCATTGTACCAATTGTGGGAATACACAAAATATGGATTCTTTTAAACATCCTACATCTGGAAAAATGTATACCATCAATCAATTTATTAATTGCAGTACTGAGGGGGTAGTTTATGCTTTAACATTAACATGTCCCTGTGGTGTCTATTATGTAGGTCAGATGAAACATGCTCTAAAAACAAGAGTTGCTGAACTTAAGAGTGCTATATGCACAGGAAATTATACCTATGCTATAGCGAGACATTTTAAAGAGGCATGACATTCTACACCATCAGTTTTGCAATTTTTTGGGGTCGAGAATGTTACACTTGATCAAAGAGGTGAAAGTTTGAAAAATAAACTTTTATCCAGAGAGGCCTTTTGGATAGTAACTCTGGATACAGTCAAACCTCATGGATTAAATGACTTTGTCAATCTACATAATCTTAAATGACTGTGTTTATGCTTTATAGAAAGGATTTTTGATGCCCTTGTTGTTGTCCTGCTGTGTTTCCTTCTTATTGCTTATGTGTATGTAATTGTATGTCTGCTTTTTATAATGTGTGTTATTTGTTTGTTCTTCCTGTCTGGTGTCTTTGTATGTATTCACATTAGCACCTTGTACTGGGTATGTGCTTTACTGTATAATTCAGCATTTTTTTTTGAAAAGCACTTTATCTGAATAGAGCACCGTCTCCTTAACTGGTGTAATTTTTAAGAAACCCTATCATGCACGAACACTAGTTCTGATGAAGGCATCATCTATGATGCTGAAACGTAAACGTAAACATCTGGTCTATGAGTATGTCCCCCACAATGGTCTGGTGGAGAAACTGATGGGGTTGGGAGTAGGCCCTTTGATGGTCAGATGGATTGAAAACTGGCTAGCTGGATGCACCCAGAGAGTAGTGGCCTGTGGGGAGCTCTCGAACCCTAGAGAGGTTGGTAGTGGGGTACCGCAGGACTCGGTCCTGGGTCCGATCCTGTTTAATGCATACATATCGGACATCAGGAAGGGTATAGGGTGTGAAATGAGTCTCTTCACTGATGACTCCAAGATGGGAGCAGTAGTTGAGGGAGAAGAGGGGAGGTTGGCCCTGCAAGGGGACCTGGACATTCTGAAAAGCTGGGCTCACACATGGAAATTAAATTTCAATATCACCAAGTGCAAGGTGTTACACCTTGGGCGGAGAAACCCTAAACACAGGTACACCCTGGGAGGGGAGGCACTAGAGGCCTCAATAGGGGAAAAAGACCTAGGGGTCATGGTGGATGCATGTAAGAATAACTCTGAGTAGTGCAGGAGAGTGACTAGCAAGGCAAACAGGATGTTGGGATGCATCGTTAGGGGGATCACCTCTAGGAGCAAGGAAGTGATTCTGCCACTGTACAATGGACTGGTTAGACCTCACCTTGAGTACTGGAGACCACACTTTTAGAGGGACATACAGCTCCTGGAGAGGGTACAGAAGAGGGCAACTAAGATGATACAAGGGCTAGGGGATTTGATGTATGAGGACAGACTTGAGGAGCTCTGCCTGTTTTCATTGGAGGAGAGGAGAGAAGGGGGGACATGATTGAAGTCTTCCAGTACCTCAAGGGAATAAATAGGGTAAACATGGAGGGGATCTTTAGACTAAAGAGGGAGGTATCACCAGAGGGCATGGTTTGAAGTTGGAAGGTGAAGGGTGAGGGGGAAAGAGGAGGAGGTTTTTCACTGAGAGGGTAGTGGACCCTTGGAATGCACTGCCTGGTGAGCTGGTTCAGAGATCCACAGTGGAGGGCTTCAAGAGAGGGTGGGACAGACACAGAAAGTGGTTGTATCACATGATGGCCTGTCCCGGGGGGGGGATGGATGATAGGGGTTTCTGGAACACAAGAGGGGGGGAGGGCCTCAGCACCCAACTAGGGATCTGAGGTGCGAGCAGACTCGATAGACCGTAAGGCCTAATCTGCTGGCAAATAGTATGTTAGTATGTTGATGTCTCAGTCTAGTCCACAGAATGTGAATTGCAATTTTAGCATGTTTGAACCACTTATGGACTAAATCATGGAATACTGATATTGATGCCTGTTTTTATGCCTTTGTTGTTGCTGCTGCTAAGTTGGTGTTTTCTATAACTGAAGTCTGAAGTAAACAGTTTTCTTCTTTGCCACATAAGGAGTGCTGTACCATTTTTCCAGTTTACTCAGATGTGTGTCTTACTGAATTCATTGGTCTGGTAAAGTGCACCCTTTGATTTCTGCTGGGTCTGCAATTTTATGACAATGAGCCCTACTAATTTGTGACTTTTATTTTGTTAATAAAAATAACTATCAGTACCCAACCCCCTTGGCCAAGGATAATTAGATAACACCGGTTAAGTCTGACAGTCCAGTTGGAGGAACAGTCTTTCTGGTGTGAACCAGGTGGTGGCTAGCTAGCTTGAAGAGTTGGTACAATACCTTAGTGACCGGTCGGTCTTGTTGGCTGTCAGGAGGACTGAGAACAACAAAATGAAGATGAGGATGAAGGAGCTGAAGATGCAGATGATGGGAGGATGGAGGATGGTCAAGGCGATGTCCTGTGGTGATGGTGGGCCCTCTGGAAGGCTCCTGATGAGTTGCCGCCCAGCCGGGGAAGGGAGCTATAGCCACCTCAAAATCAGTGCCCTTGGGAAAGTCAAAATAGGACAGGAGGCCTTAATCAGGAAAATTTGGTCTCTGAAGCCCAGGAGAGGTGTAGGCCTTCCAGACCAGAGCCTAGGCCTGACATTCCTAATGAGGCATCTGGGTCCTTTCCATCCACCTCTGCTCAGAATGATTCAGCTCAGAATGATTCAGCTCAGGATGCCCCCACCACTACTGGTGCTTCAGATCAAGGGCTTATACCTAGCGTAGAGGGAAAATCTGAGCAGATGCCCCCCCAGGCAGAGGTTGGTTTTCTCCCACAAAAGAGGGTGACTAGATCATCCCTCAAGCCAAAAGTTTCAGTAGGCCCTATTACCACACAAAATTATTTTCAGGTGCTTCAAGATCAGGAGGATGGTTTTGAGTCAGATGTTTCTTCTCTTTCTGGCATGGTGTCAGAAATGGAGTGTGACGAGGATGCTTCTCGCAGTGTCCTTGTTACTAAGAAAAAAACAGGGAGAAAAAGAAAGACAAGGATGTGGTTTGATTTTTTTGCCTACATTCCCTGTAATTCTGCAGATGGCACTTTTTCATCTGGTTTCCCTGAATATGTGTAGTATTAAGTCCTGTAAGAAACAAATGGCTTTGTTGGAGCTTTTTCGACACTGTCCTTCTGATGCATTACTTACTCAGGAAACCAGATTCAATTCCTTACAGGATGTGGTTCAGGTTGAAAGACACTGGCCATGGGGTCCCTCTTTTTGGTCTTTTGGTGAGGATGTGGTGGATGGCCTTGGGATTCTTTTTAAATCACCACAGGTTCGAGTTCAGAAGGTAGTAAATATCCTTCCAGGGCGGGCTTTCTTGCTAGATTGTGTTTATGATGGCTTCTTTATGCATATTATCAATACATATGCACCTCAGAATAAGAAGGCTTGGAATGATTTGTTTACCGTAATGAAGCCCTTTCTATTTTTTCCCAGGATGACTTTCTGGGGAGAGGATATGAATTGTAGCTAAGATGTGAAGATGTGGGCTAGTATCCAACAAAAGGTGTACTGTGATTCACATTCTTTGCATAATATCATTCCAACTGCAGATTTGGTAGATGCTTACTGGGTTCTACATTAGAAAGGGGGCTTTAAATATAGGCGGAGTGCATACTGTATCCGCATTGATTATTTTTTCATTTCTAGTAGACTGTTAGTTAATTGTTTTCATTTGATACATTGTGAATTTTCTGACCATAGAATTTTACAGTGTGATTTTCAACTATCACAAGACCCTCCCACATTTCCTGGGATGCCCAGGCAGTGGAAACTTAATTCTGCAGTCTTGGATTATCCTGATGTACAGACCCAGGTAGGATTGATGTTTGCATATAGAAGTTCTGTGGCTATTTTATATTACTTTTGGTACTCCTGGTGGCACGATGCTAAAATGGAGATTAAGAATCTGTTTCTTGTCATAGGTAGGAATAAGGTCAGCAAGGATTATTTGGGGTATTTAGCTTTGAGGGATCAGTTTTATAAACTTTTGTCCTTACCTACTGTGGCAGACTGTAGAATTAAAACACAGCTTAATGTTATCAGGGACAAGATGCAAGATAACCATTTTCAGTGTGCCACTTTTTTATATGCTGATTTTAAATTTGGCACTGCCAAATCTCCCTTTTCAGATCCATTTGAAGCCTGCAAAACGAAGCTGGCTACCAAGAAAATGGCAGGTCTTTATGATGGGTCTGGACGTCTGCGAACGTCCAATGCTGAGATGTTGGACATTATTTCTGATCACATTCAGAATTCTTTAGGACAGGAGTTTATCACACATACGGATTGGGATACGTTAATCACTTGTCCGCTGCCTTTTTTATCGCACGACATAGCCGTTGATATTGCTGGGCCAGTTACATTATCAGAGGTTTTGGATGTTATTTCTAAATTACATTTGAGGGTTTCCCCATGGGAGGATGGGCTTACAAATGAGTTTTACCAAGCCTATAAAGAGCGTGTGGCCCCGGTTTTAGTGGAAGTTGTTAATGAACTGTTAACAGCCGATACTGCACTGAGTCATTTTTCCTCGGTGGTGGTGATTTACCTATATAAGAAAGGTGATAGGCAGGATTTGGGGAACGGGAGGCATATTAGCCTGTTAAATTCTGATTATAAGATTTTTTCACAGATTTTGTGTAGAAGATTGCAAAAGGCTGCGTCTGTGTTAATTCACCAGGTTCAGACATATTCCATACCTGGTAGGAACATACAACAGAACCTAAAATTGTTGAGGGATATCTGTGAGTTTGGGAGGCAAAGAAAACTACAGGGGGTTCTGATTGCGTTAGATCGGAAGAAAGCCTTTGATAATGTGTCTCATTCCTTTTTATATAAAACTTTACCGGTCTATGACGTTCCTCCATCCTTGATTGCTTGGATTCGTATTCTGTATAAGGATGCTGTAGCTATTCCTACGGTGGGTGGTTTGCTGGGAATACCGGTATTTCTGAAGGGGGGGGGTTAGACAGGGTTGCCCCCTTAGTCCTCTTTTGTATACATTTTGTTTGGGTCCTGTGTTTCGAGTAATCTTGAATGACTCCAATATCATTGGTTTATCTCCCAGTCCTGAGGTTTTTCCTCAAAAGATAGCAGCCTATGTGGACGATATCTGTCTGCTGATTGATTCTGTTCAAGCTGGAGTGCATGCTTTACAGATCCTGGCAGCTTTTTCTGATATTACTGGGGCAGGCTTTAACCATCAGAAAAGCACAGCCTTACAGCTTGGAGTTGGGGACCTGGTACATTTGATTGGTACTGTGCTGGTCTCCAGACAATTTATTCAGGTTCTTGGCATTAAATCTGGTGAACAGGATATGGCAAGGATTAACTGGGAAGACAGGTTGAAATTAAGTGATTTGAAGGTTTCGCAATGGAAATCTTGGGGGACAGGGAAAAAGAAACGAGTCTGTATTATTAAGCAGTTTTTAATTCCATTTTTTTATATATTGCACACATTTTTCCACTACCCACTCACCTCGAAACTAGACTGTTTAGTTGTTTTTTTCAGATGATCTGGGGTAGTAGATTAAATCTGGTAAAAAGGGATTTCACGTATCTTAAGGTTACTATGGGAGGGTTGGGTATGCTGAACCTGGTGGTGTTTTTCCAGTCTTTTTGCATCTTTTCCTCCTTCTATAGGACTGAGGGAGACTCTTCCATCTGGGCAGATTGGACACATAGTTTGTTTCAACCTTTTTTCAAAAATTGGAGACTTTCCCTCAGTTGGGTGCATCTTTACAGGTTCCTGAATTTGCCATCTCTATGCTAAAAAAGTGAATTTAAGTAAACTTGAGATTACTTCCATGCAGAGAAAATCTGTATATGCGCTGGTGATGGATAAACATCATGCACTACGGGCTGATGTTCCTCGCTGTCTTCCTGCCGAAATTCAGTTTGCCTTAAATCTTCTTAAAGATGTTAGGATACCTGATCATATTTGGGATGTCCAGTGGCTGTGTTGTCATGGGAAATTGGGGGTTAAAGGAAACTGGAAGCATAAATCTGCGACTGACAGGTTATGTTTGAGATTTTCTTGTATTGGCATGGAAGAATCACAAGAACATTTTTTGTATTTCCTGTTCCCATACTAGACAGTTTTGGATTGATTTAGCCACTAGATGGCATTGGTCTCCACTTCAGCATATCCAATATGAATGTTTGATTCTGGGAGATTACTCGGATATTTACTCTAGGTATCATCCCAGTATGTTGAATGTGCTGTTTGCTTATATTAAATATTATCTCTGGCAGGCACAATGTCAGTTTTATTTACAGCATACGAATACCCCTAATACTGTATTAATCAATCAGATTACAGAAGCTTTAAAACAACTTATACTGAAGGAGTCTAGGATATTTGATAGAGGAAAGTTTCTGTCATTATGGAGACATGTATTTTGGTTGCATTGATTTTTTGTACTTCTTTAAAGTTTATGGGAATTGGAGGTCTTGTATGGGTTCCTTTGGTTTTGTTATGTCTCTTTTCTTGATTTTGTTTTTTGTTTCTGGGATTGTGGGGAATTATTTGTGATGCTGTATTTTTCTGTTTTTTGATTTGCTTGTTTATTCCTTGATTGTTCCTTTCTGATGTTATGTATTCTGCAATAAAACATTCCCCTACTGTGTCTGTAGGGGGAACCATTGACAGTCATCTCCAAGATGGTTGACATCCAGGATGAAGGAGGTGGAGGTAATGGTGGATCACACTCTCCCCCTCAAACTTCTGCACCCATTCATGCAATATTAAGGAATACATCTACATCCGGTGCACAGGAGAACAACAGGCAAAATGTGGCTGTAGAACTGGCTACTGCAGATTTGGACTCTTATTCTACAAATATCCAGAGGGAGGATTCAAACCCAGAATCACAGCCATCAGGTACAGGCATTAACAAAATTTCCATCCTATCTGAGAAGCAACTGCAATTTGTGGTTACTCAGTACAGGAACCTTTTAGGTAGGTAGGTAGGTAGGTAGGTTGCTTTTACAGCAACTCTTGCGAGAGGACTATGCCTCTCAGTCAGATACTCCTGAAGCCAACTATTCTTTACCAGCTACGGAGGAAAGAATGCATACTGTACTCTCTTATAGTGCTGTAAATAGATCTGACTCTCCAAAAACAGAAGCGGACATGGTACCTCCCTCCTCGCTGCACCTTCGTGACAGTCTCCGTTCAGGATTGCTGACAGACTCAGTTTGGTCTCCTGAAGCAGCCCTTCGTGCAGCCAGCTGGGATCGTATGTCCTCAGAGGCTGCTTGGGCATCGCCAGGGCTGGTTAGCACCCAGGAAATTATTTCTACTGCATTGTCTGCCTCGCAACAATTTTCAGGAGAGAATCGGGAGGAAAACTTAAAGTCTGCTTCACACACAACTCCTGTTTTTTTTTTTTTTTTTTTTTAACCTTGCTCTTTTTGCCTCCTTTCTGCCCCATCACTCCACTTAATCGGAACCCCTACATGCCTCGCTACCTCGTCATCCCATCACAGGGCTCTGCCCCTACAGTGCTCATCCCCTCAGTAGCCTAGGTATTCCAGATATCCCCCTGGGTGAGGCAAGGAGAGTTCCCTCTCTTACCGTCTCCCCGAATAATGGTAGAGTGGGTGCTGCACAGTGGAGTCTGCTCCTGTCTTGGCTGTTTTGCAAATGCACTCAGTGAGGGGTCATCACCTAGGAGTGTCGGGCCACCATTTTCCATATTCTGTTCCCAGCAGTCATCAGCACTCTAGGAGAGCCAATTGGGAGGTGTGCGTGGAGATGCAACTCCTCCCAGGGCTTTTGGCTGATGTTGCCCTGTCCCTTTTTGCATGACCCTAGTCTGCACTGTCAACTCCAAGTTCACCCAAAAGATGGCAGTAAAGCAGCAAGCCCTGCACAGAACCCTTCCCAGAGAAGGAGAGCCACCATTGGGTGCTTAGTCCTTCTCTCCCCTGCCGTCCCCGACCCTGGGTCGCTGGCATGGAACAAGGTGTGATCCCCAGTGCCTCAGACCTTCACACAACTCCTGTTGATCCCTCCATTGCTCCACCAATGAAGAACTTGGATGCAAGCTGGTCAGCACAGGTTGTCATAGATGCAGACTGCTCCCAAGGCCTCTACGCTGTACAGCACTCGCAGGCTTCCACTGAACAAACCTCTTGTGAAGAGGAATCCACTCAGAATATGGACCCTGGGAATCTAAACCCTCAACCAGAAGGTGAGACTCCAGCTCAAGTTCCCTTTTGGCTCAGTGATTTGTTTCAAAACCTAGGCAAACCTGCACAGTGCAGGAACACCGTGAGACTAAAGTTTTGGGAAGGATATTGCCACAGCCCCAGACCGGAGGACAGTTTTGCATAAGATGCTTTGGGACTCACTAGGGAATGGGGCGGGTGAGCTCTTTTATCTTTATTCATGTACATGGTGAGCCCATTTATGACATCAGTTTTAAAAATGTGTATACACTGGAAAAGTTTTGGAGTAAATACAAACTGGTTAAATCACAGCCTCTTTGGGCTTCTTTTATGCTTATCACCCTCACTAACAGTTAAAACTATTACTTTAGTATTTTGAAGTGAGGGGGTGAGCATAGCAGACATACAATATTTATTATTTATTTAATTTTTGTTGACCGGTTAACTGCACTAGACAAATCCTGCCTATTTTCAGGCACGACCCGGGAGAGGGGGGATACAGATGAATGCCAACTGACCTTGAACCAGATTAAGCTGTTGGTGGTATTTTTAGTGAATGAGGGAAATTTGGCCAGAACACCGGGGGAAATTCTCTACTCTTTTGATAAGTGCCATGGGATTTTTAACATCCACCTGAACTACCACCAATCCAGGCAGATGGGACCTCGGTTTAACATCTCATCCGAAAGACAGCACCTCAGAAGTGCAGCACCCGTCTCATGCTGCACTACAGTATCAGTACTGGGATAGTAACTCAAGTGCCAGATGTGAGAACTGAACCCACAGCCCTCTGATCTCCCGGCCTCAGAGGTGAGTGTGCTACCTACTGAGCCACTGACAGTAGTGACACTACTCAATATTGGCTAAAGCAGCGTTGCGACATACTCAAGGTTCCTCGTGCTATTTTGGATGAGGACCTCGTTTGGACTGGGGGATGGAAAGTGAAAGTACAATTGTAACAATCTGACAGGGGCATCATTCATTTGCCAGGTAGCTTTTACATAGGTAGGGATCAAGGGTTATGCTTCTACCCAAACCAGCCCCGAACCTGCCATAAATGTGGAGCAAGAACCCACCTTAGTAGTACCTGCGATAAACCTAGGTGTAGCCTTTGTTTGGCTTATGGGCATGTAAGTCTGGGATGTCCTAACCCCCTGAAATGTAACTTATGCGATGAATCTGGGCACTTCTACCACCAGTGCCTGTGGGCAGACCACAATAGGGTGGACCATGCCCCCCAGGATCAAGTAGCCTTGATAACAGACTCTCAGGGCCAAGCTCTCCGTCATAAGGAAGGAGAACCCTCAGGCGCCACTTCTTCTCCCCAGGCAGAGTCCTTAGTTGTGGTGGTTCCTGATTCCTGTCTTCAAGCCATCCCAATTGCAGCAGGAACACAGAAACCCTCTTCTCTTGATACAGCCTTAGGCCCATCTCAAGAGCCCATACAAGACATTATGCCTCCCCCCCGCACCTTCACAAGATGAAGTCCCATTTGAGGTAGTTCCTCCTACTAAGAGGGGAAAGGGAAAAGGAAGGCACGAGGTACCCCTTCTCAAAAAAACATTCTTACCAGGAACAGGTACCAGGCCCTATCAAAAAGAAAATGATGGGGAGACATAGAAGGGGAGGAGGGTGACTCAGATTCTTCTCATGCCTCATCTTCGAGAATGGATTATTCCTCTGACTCTCAGCAAGATCCTTCTCCTTCTGAAAGACTCTCTGGGGTAACTTAGATATAAAGTTCCTTTAATTAATGGCGTTTTGGTAAATCCCCCTTTTTTCCCTTCCTCATGCATTCTGGGCCCCTGCTGCGCTGTCTAACACTTAATGTGTGCAGTATAAAGTCTTGTAAAAAACAAATCACCATGATGCAGTTCCTGGATGATTTACATCAGGATATCTATTTACTCCAAGACACCCATCTCGAAACTAGGTTTGAGCTTTCACAGGCCAAGAACAGATGGACAAAAGGGCCTTCTTTTTGGTCCTTTGGGGAGGACAGGTGCGATGGCCTTGGCATTCTGTTCTCTGGGTATATTTATCACATAACCAGACTCATGGATATTCTTCCTAGATGAGCTCTGTTACTAGATTGTAAATCATAAGAATCATAGGCATTTTACTGAGCCTGAAGACTTACATCCATTATGCTCGCCAGGGATATCAATTAACATTTGTAAAATTTGTCCAGTTTATGTTTAAAGGACTGTGTGGTGCTACTAGCCACCACCTCAGTGGGTAATCTGTTCCAGTCATTTACCACCCTTTGATTAAACCAGTTTCTTGATCTCAAAAGCCTTGATTGTCTTGCCTTTAACTGTAATGGGTGGGATCTAGTGCTATATACTTTGTTGGTTGTTTCTAGGCCCAGGTTGTCCCATAGGTCATATAAATATAAGCATTTAAATATCAGAGTCCTTAACATTTATGCACCTCAAAGCATAGCAGCCAGGTCAGATTTATTTAAACTATTACAATCATATTTATACACTAATGGGTACCTTTACATTGTGGTGATTTTAACTGTGGGCTTACTCTTGCAGACAAAGGTGGTACTACACAGAACATTTTTGGTGATATGCCTGCTTTAGGAACCATTATCAAAAATGCTGCACTTAAAGACAGGTACTGTGAGGTACACTGGACAGGTGCGAAAACATATCATAGGGGCGCCCTTGCCACACACATCAACTATATCTTTGTTTCTCAGACTATCACAGTACAACGAGCTGAAGTACTTCCATGTGAGACTTCGGATCATTTGGCAGTTTCCTTACTGTGCCTCCCCTCTAATGGATCCTTCCCTCATAAACCCCACTCCAGATGGAAACTGAACAGTAACTTACTATCTGACACTGCTATTTCAGCCGACTGCCAGGAATTATTCCAAGACCGGCTTTCCATACTGGAAGCTTATCATTCTCCTTTGAATTGGTGGGAAGACACAAAAAAGGAACTAAAATCCTTTTCCATCAGACACGCCAAGTACAAAACACACGACTCTTACATGAACTATCTAGTTTAGAGACAAAAACTTATGGCTACTATCTCTAGTGCAAATGAAACTGGTTCAGATTATTCACAACAGATTAAAACACTGAAAACAGAGATGGAAAATATCAATACAACAGGGCACATGCTCTAAAAATAGACGCGCAATATGGCACCCAAAGTTCTAAAGTATCACTGGATATTTATAAAAGTTGCTCAGATAGGGTGGCTGCGACCCACATAGACCAACTTACAGAACCAGATACCAGCATTACTTATGATACTCTGCCTGCTATTAAAAGGACAGCACATTCCTATTTAGAACATACTTTTGATACTACCTCCTCGGCTTCCCCTAATACTGACTTTTTCTCAGATATCCGTATTCCTACAGTCCCTGCAGATCAGCTGGCAAACCTTGTTAGGCCCATAACACTGGAGGAAACACAGGCCGTAAATAAGCAGAAACAATGTACTGCTGCTGGAGAAGATGGGCTTACTGCTGAACTTTATCAGCATTTTTCGGCTTTTTTTTTCTCCCTTCCTAACCTTTGTTTTCAACACTATTATTAGTACCAACTCCATCCCCCAACTAAATAGACTCACTCCTACAGCCACACAAGTTATATCAGAAGTTCAAACATGTGCTATTCCCCACAGCTCCATCACCTCTAAATTATCACTCCTTAGAGATATTGTTGCTTATAGCACCTCAGACTTGCCTTCACTCTTAATCTCTTTAGATCAGGAAAAGGCTGTTGACTGTGTAAAGCATAATTATCTGTTTCTTACTCTATCCCATTATCGTATTCCCCAAGAGTTTATTACCTGGGTAAAATTATTATATAACACAGCCTGCATACAGCCACACATTAATGGTTCACCAAGTCCACCTTTTCTAAGTCGGAAAGGAGTTAGACAGGGTTGCCCTTTAAGCCCCTTCTTTAAGCTTTTCAGATCGACCCTTTACTTAGGAAAATATTACAGCACCCTTCTCTTCTGAGAATTTCATTACTCTCAGGCTCTACTGCTCCCCCCCCCCGTCTCGGCTTATGCAGATGATCTCTGTATCCATACCACCCCTTCACTTAAAGAGGATGATTTTGTGCCCATTATTAAGGAATTTGAAGCTACGTCTGGGTCCAGACTGAATTATGAGAAAAGCTCAGTTATTCATCTTCCACTCTCTGATACCCCAGACTCAGTTACACAGATAGCAAGCATTGCTTTGGGCTCTTCCCCTATAAGAATATTAAGACTTACTTTTGGAACTACTGACGATGCTTCCTATAATTGGAGAATAATCCTGGACAAGGTCTTCCACATAATTTCCTCAAGGAAAGGCCGTATTATAGCTAAGCAGAAGAGAGTAATGTTATTAAAAATACTGATTCTTAAAAAATTTCTCCACCTAGCTGCTATTTTCCTGGTACCCTTCTCTCTTGAGGCAAGGGTAAAAAACGTTTTCTTCCAAGTATTCTGGGGGAGTCACCTGAATCCAGTTAAGAGAACTTACACATTTCCTGATTCGAGACATTCCGAATGCACAGACCCCAAAAGAAATTAAATAATAGACCACTATGTGGCACGGCTTACCGTATCTTCAAATTTTATTGTGGTCACAACTCATTGTACAGACAGCAGACACACGGAGTGCGGCGGCGACTTACTAGACAGAAAATAAACACTTTAAACACCACATTAGTGCATAAACATAAGAGTGAGCATTTAAAATGACCGGGTCAAGCCGAGCAGAGACCAGCTCGCGTGCGTGATGACGCACGGAGAAACAGCTGACGTTCCGGCTGACGCCTTCCTCAGAGCTGATTGGTCAGTAGAAACACCAAACATTTAAAGTGACCTCATAAATATTAAAATTCCAAATAACCAATTAAAAACAACAGCTCATGAATATTCATATCTGCCCCCAATTTCACTATAAATAACTCTGTAATAGTAACTCCTCATTTAAACCTTTTGGTTGAAGTGTATCTAATTTATAGATCCAGAAACATTCCCTCTGATCAAGCTTTTTTGCTAAATTTCCACCTCGAATTCCAAATTTTATTTTTTCAATACCTATAAATTTTAAATTGGCCGGTGAACCATGGCCTGCAGATGCAAAGTGTCGTGCCATTGCATTAGTCATCACATTATTTCTAATTGCCGATTTGTGCTCACTTATCCTTTCTCTCAACTGGCGTTTAGTTTGCCCTACATAATTTAAACCACATGGGCATGTTAACATATATATTACGCCAGTGCTCTTACAATTAATAAATTCACTTATTTCAAACTTCTGATTAGTATGTGGGTGCAAGAAATACTTGCTGTTATAAGTATTATTGCACTGTGCACAATTACCACATTTATAATTTCTTCTGGAAAATTTGGAATCCAAGTTACCCTCGACCTATCCAAATGCTGCACACTATGCACCAACATATCTTTTAAATGATTCCCTCCTATATGTGATTTTAGGCTTCTTATAAATATCTTTCCTAAAGACAGGATCACCTTGCAATACTTTCCAGTGTTTCAACCACATTTGAAATTTCAATGCTTGATTAGAGAACTCTGTACTAAAATAAATACATCCCTGAACATCTCCAATTTCATTCTTTGGTTTTAACAGTTCATTCCTATCAGTCATAACAGCTCTTTCTATCCCTTTATAGATGCAATCAGTTCCATAACCTCGTGCTTTAAAACGCCCTGCAGTCTCTTGAACATTCTTTTTAAACATATTGTCATTACTGCAAATTCGTTTTAAACGCACCATTTGCCCACTAGGAATATTCTCCTTCAAACTTCTAGGATGACTGCTTCAAAATGCAATAATGTGTTTTTACTCATAGGCTTTCTATACAACGTAGTTCCTAATTTTTGTCCATCCTTATATATCATTAAATCCAAAAATGGCACCTCCACAAAATCAGCCTGCATAGTAAAATGTAAATTGGTGTCAAAAGTATTTATCAAATTGACAAATTCTCGCAGAGCTGCCAGATCGGATTTCCAAATAAAAAAACAATCATCAATATATCGTTTCCAAGATCGGACAAACTTTTTGAAACTGTCACATTTATACAAATAAGTAATTTCCACTGCCCAACATACAAGCAGGCTATACTGGGTGCAAACGTGGTACCCATCGCAGTACCCTTCTGTTGTTTGTAAAATTGATCTTTATACATAAAATAATTCGATGCTAGAACCATATTAGCCACATCAGTAATCAGGCCCAAATCTGAAATCACATCTGGTTGTAATGTCGCAAAGAACTCAATCGCTCGAATCCCCCCATCATGTGGTACATTCGAATATAAACTTTCTATATCTAAAGTCACTAACCACTCATCAGAGTTAATCACCATATTCTGAATATGTCTGATCATATCACCACTATCCAAAATAAAATATGTTGGGCAGTGGGAAATTACTTATTTGTATAAATGTGACAGTTTCAAAAAGTTTGTCCGATCTTGGAAACGATATATTGATGATTGTTTTTTTATTTGGAAATCCGATCTGGCAGCTCTGCGAGAATTTGTCAATTTGATAAATACTTTTGACACCAATTTACATTTTACTATGCAGGCTGATTTTGTGGAGGTGCCATTTTTGGATTTAATGATATATAAGGATGGACAAAAATTAGGAACTACGTTGTATAGAAAGCCTATGAGTAAAAACACATTATTGCATTTGAAAGCAGTCATCCTAGAAGTTTGAAGGAAAATATTCTAGTATAAAATGGTGCTTAAAACGAATTTGCAGTAATGACAATATGTTTAAAAGAATGTTCAAGAGACTGCAGGGCTGCTTTTTAAAGCACGAGGTTATGGAACTGATTGCATCTATAAAGGGATAGAAAGAGCTGTTATGACTGATAGGAATGAACTGTTAAAACCAAAGAATGAAATTGGAGATGTTCAGGGATGTATTTATTTTAGTACAGAGTTCTCTAATCAAGCATACGAAATTTCAAATGTGGTTAGGAAACACTGGAAAGTATTGCAAGGTGATCCTGTCTTTAGGAAAGATATTTATAAGAAGCCTAAAATCACATATAGGAGGGGGAATCATTTAAAAGATATGTTGGTGCATAGTGTGCAGCATTTGGATAGGTCGAGGGTAACTTGGATTCCAAATTTTCCGGAAGGAAATTATAAATGTGGTAATTGTGCACAGTGCAATAATACTTATAACAGCAAGTATTTTGCACCACATACTAATCAGAAGTTTGAAATAAGTGAATTTATTAATTGTAAGAGCACTGCTTTATATATATGTTAACATGCCCATGTGGTTTAAATTATGTAGGGCAAACTAAACGCCAGTTGAGAGAAAGGATAAGTGAGCACAAATCGGCAATTAGAAATAATGTGATGACTAATGCAATGGCACGACCTTTGCATCTGCAGGCCATGGTTCACCGCCAATTTAAAATTTATAGGTATTGAAAAAATAAAATTTGGAATTCGAGGTGGAAATTTAGCAAAAAAGCTTGATCAGAGGGAATGTTTCTGGATCTATAAATTAGATACACTTCAACCAAAAGGTTTAAATGAGGAGTTACTATTACAGAGTTATTTATAGTGAAATTGGGGGCAGATATGAATATTCATGAGCTGTTGTTTTTAATTGGTTATTTGGAATTTTAATATTTATGAGGTCACTTTAAATGTTTGGTGTTTCTACTGACCAATCAGTCTGAGGAGCGTCCAGTCAAACGTCAGCTGTTTCCTCCGTGCGTCATCACGCCGCGAGCTGGTCTCTGCTCGGCTTGACCCGGTCATTTTAAATGCTCACTCTATGTTTATGCACTAATGTGGTGATTAAAGTGTTTATTTTCTGTCTAGTAAGTCGCCGTGACCTCGGTGTCTGCTGTCTGTACAATGAGTTGTGACCACAATAAAATTTGAAGATCGATGAAAGCCGTGACTACATAGTAGTCTATTATTTAACTTCTTTTGGGGTCTGTGCATTCGGACTGCTTGTTTAAGCGCTTTGACTGATACATGTATTCTCTGTTTCCGAAGCGGCACCAGGTCAAAATACTTCACATTTAGTGAAGTTGAGCACCTCGGAGTTTTGTTGGTTTCACAATTCACTGATTCAAGACATGCCATGGGATCTTTAACATCCACCTGAACAACCACCAGAACAGGCAGACGGGACCTCGGTTTAATGTCTCATCCAAAAGATGGCACGTCAGGAGTGCAGCACCCCCCCCCCCCGCTGCACTACAGTGTCAGTATTGGAATTTTATCCCTAGTGCCTGGTGTGGAGATAAAACCCACAGCCTTCTGATCTTCCAGCCTCAGAGGCGAGTGTGCAACCTGTTGAGCCACTGACACTGCTGTCTAGACCCCGATACAAACAGCTCAGTTGGTTGGGATCAGTAATGTCACAGGGTATGACCCAGGGAACACACTGGAAATGGAAATTACACAACAACAGTTTTCTCTCTTTATCAGGTATTGGGCCTACATTCTGGCCAAGGTTCGGGTAATAGGCAGCCCAGTGCATGCCTGACCATCCAGTCAGTCCACAGATGCACCAGTTACCAGCAAGCAGTCCAACATGATGGGGTGGCAGGTAGGGGGTAGTTGGGTTTCCCAGTGAAGTGGCTAGGGTCCCTGGGGTGACCTTTCTCTAAGCTAGGATGCTGACCCTTTAAATCTCTGAGGGATCCCCTTTTCCTCAGCATGCCTGGTGGGGAATTTACCTCGGCCGGGCTCCCACCTCTTGCATATGTAGGAAGGAGGGGGGCAGCTAGGCTGTGCAGTGTGCCCAGACTTAGCTCCACTCCTGGTACATGTTGATGCTTGGGCAGTAGAGCTGCTGTGCAGGGCCTGGCTCAGCCCCACCTTCCCCTTACCCAGATGTGCAGGCCTCTACCCTTGGCCCCCACCTCTGTATTCTTGGCAGAGCACACTGCTGCATCCTCCCTTTGCCCCACTTTAATTCCCCTCCTTGCTGCTAGGGATGCCGAATTTTGCACCCACCCGAATCCCTGTGGCTCATGCCATGCGGTGCCCCTAACCAACTTGTAGTGGGTGCCTTCCCCACTTTTTTCCCTACTCCTGCCCTCCGATGCCTTTGTCTCCCCCCTGCAGTGCCTCTGGTACTAGGTAAAATTATTTTGGACTTACCACCCATTCTATTTCTTTGCCACCCCCTTACCCCTGGCACTAGACAAAAATACTCTTTGGACTTTTGGCCCACTCACTGCTTGGCCTTGGGTCTTCTAGGGGCTGAAAAGATAGTTGGTGGTGCTAGTGGGGATAAGCCAGGGAGCACCATTTCCACCTGGCATTCCAGACTGCCCTGCGCAGCTGGGGAACGGAACTATATTCGTCCGGGCACTGATTTCTGCCTGGACACTTTTCGCGTTGCACCTCAGGATCTGCCCTCCCAACTGGTTCCCTCCTTTGATGTGGTGCAGACTCTAGTGCAGGGAGGTCCACGGCCATGCTAGTGCTGTATGAGCTCCGGGGAGGAGGGAGCAGGAAGCAAGCGGCCACCAGCAATGGGGCCCCAATTGCCACCACCGATCTCCAGACCGGACGATACTTGGGTCGGGGGTAGGGAAACAAAAAAAAAATGGGCACAGATGAGCACAAGCTGGGCTCTGCAGGCAGCCACCAGAGGGGAAAGGCGGGAGAACTGCAAGGCAGCCCACGGGGCAACGCCCAGGGCCCATACACAACAACTAAATGCCAATGACAGGAAGAGGGGGGAAAAAAAGTAAAACTGCAGCCAGCACACTGGAGAAGAGGGACAGAAGAAACTGCAAAGGCCAACCCAGGCAGCAGCCGCAGGACACCCCGGAAAATATTCACCCCGCCCAACCACCACTACACCTCAGGGAACGGACAAAGAAAGTGAGCTCACCCTATGGGCCTGGCTGCTGTTAGATGTCAGGAGGACTGCTGGACCCCTCCAGGCTGGAGGACGACTGCTGCTGACCCTGAGGACCACTGCCTATAGAGGAACAGCCATCAAGGAGCTATGGACACTAGTGTTGTCAGAACTAGTTCGAGAAAGATTCGAACCCTCCTCGAACCCTGGTGTTCGAGTTCTAATTTAAAACTCGAACACCACAGGGTTCGCAAAAGGGTTCGAATCATCAAAACAAATCTTACGTTTGTGTGCTTTTTCTTTCTGCTGGCATCATCCATGTCCCGTTCCCATTCCCAATCTTGGCACCAGCTGAAGAATGCAGCTCAATTCCCTCCCCTCTCCGTCCCCTCCCACCCTGTCCTGAGTGTTACTGTCGGGGGGGGCAGCTGTTGTCTGCTTTCACGCTTGTGATCTCCCTCTCACTCACAGTGTACCACCTGACCATCTGCTATGTGATCAGATGGTGGTGGTTGAGAGGAGTTAGTGAGTCTCACAAGTTGAGGGATCAGACAAAGAAGTCATCTGCGCAGCTGCGGCTCCATTTCATTGCCATTCAGTCTTAGTCTCACAGTGAAGAAGAAGCCGCAGCCTGTGTGTGTGTGTGCTCTCAGTTGTGTGACTGTGTCCTCTGAACTTGTGGCTGCTTGGCTTTTTGTTAGAACCTTACTGCCACTGAACAAAAAAAGTTAACTGACAGGTGGGGAAAAGGAAGGTGGGGGAGTCAGGGAAACTGAGGAAAAAAAGATGGCGGGAAGGAGCGAAGAACGTAACTTGTTGGGACTGAAGTCGGTAGGGAGTGGGACTCTTTCGGGAGGAAAAACGGATTGAAATAGTTGGAGGAATTAGTTCATTTGAAGACTGCTGCCTGCCTATTTATGTGTGTGAGACGTGCTTAGTCTGCACAGTACCACTCATCCTCTGGTTGCTTGCTGAGTTCTAATCTTCACAAATCTTATATCTAGTGTGACTTGTGGTGCTCGTGGGAGGAGGAAGATCACCCTGGCTGGGGGAAGGGTGAAAGAAAGAGATCATATTTGGGTTTTTCCTTTGTTTGGGGAGGGGTAAAGAAGTTAAAACACTTTACTGATTGTGTGAAACTTGATGTTACTTCTAAGCCCACAAAAAGGGAACAAGGAAAAACATAATTTCTAGTCCCAGTCCCACCCACAACAAAGTGAAAAATTGTCTGAAGGACAGGGGTCTCAGTCAGGAATGTGCAGGGGGGCTTCACTAAACATTCACCCTAAGTAAAACCTCCTGTGGTGTTGTGTTTGTCTCCACTGCATCTTCTGTGAGGTGGCCAGCCAGTCACTTTGCTACTGCTGTGTGCCATTTGACTGCACTGTACCCCATTATTACCCAGTGTGTGTTACCGTGAGAGAAGCCCAGTGGTCAGTTGTGTGGTGGCATTATCCTTAAATACATGACAGAAGCCTAAAAATATATTTCCCTGTTGGGAGGAGAGACAGAAAAATCTCTTTCCTCGGTTTGTGTGTGTAACTCCGTCTCTTGTGGTCAGCCCATCACTCTGCTGCTGTGCGCGCCTTGACTGTACTGTACCTTACCCAGTGTGCATTACCATGTGAAGCCCAGTGGCCAGTTGTGTGGTGGCATTATCCTTAAATATACGACAGAAGCCTAAAAATATATTTCCCTGTTGGGAGGAGAGACAGAAAAATCTCTTTCCTCGGTTTGTGTGTGTAACTCCGTCTCTTGTGGTCAGCCCATCACCCTGCTGCTGTGCACCCCTTGACTGTACTGTACCTTACCCAGTGTGCGTTACCATGTGAAGCCCAGTGGCCAGTTGTGTGGTGGCATTATCCTTAAATACATGACAGAAGCCTAAAAATATATTTCCCTGTTGGGAGGAGAGACAGAAAAATCTCTTTCTTTGGTTTGTGTGTGTAATTCCTTCTCTTGTGGTCAGCCCATCACCCTGCTGCGGTGCGCCCCTTGACTGCACTGTACCTTACCCAGTGTGGGTTACCGTGTGAAGCCCAGTGGCCAGTTGTATCATGGCATTATCCTTAAATACACGACAGAAGCCTAAAAATATATTTCTCTGTTGGGAGGAGAGACAGAAAAATCTCTTTCCTCGGTTTGTGTGTGTAACTCCGTCTCTTGTGGTCAGCCCATCACCCTGCTGCTGTGCACCCCTTGACTGTACTGTACCTTATCCAGTGTGCATTACCATGTGAAGCCCAGTGGCCAGTTGTGTGGTGGTGTTATCCTTAAATACATGACAGAAGCCTAAAAATGTATTTCCCCATTGGGAGGAGAGACAGAAAAATCTCTTTCCTCAGTTTGTGTGTGTAACTCCATCTGTTATGGTCAGTCCATCACCCTGCTGATGTGCGCCCCTTGACTGCTATGTGTATGCCTATGCCCAGCAGCCCAATCATTCTGTAATCCTTGAACCTGGGATCCTTTAGTTGCAAACCATCATATTCTTCAATTACTTTCAGTCCACTGCAACACAGTGTCACACAACCAAAATAACATTTTGGAGTTGTAGCCAGCGATCACAGGTCACATTGCTTTCTTACACAGGAATTGTGTGGGTGTGGGTGTGTTCACTGCAGTACACTGGTACTGTTATGGCTGACACCAACATAGATGAAGCATCTGGTACTGGTGTTGGAGCAGGTGTTGGTGGTAGTGGTAATCCTGGTGCTAGAAGAAATAACCAAAATGTTCCACGTGATAAAAATTCAACAAACAGCAAAAAAACAACAGCGAAGTGTGGAAAAGGGGGACCTTTTAAGAAAATCTGTGTAGCTGCTGGGGTCACATGGAGAGGCACCATAAGGTATGCCATTCATGCTGTTAAAATCCCTATGACTAGCAGTAATAATGCAAGTGACAGTGAGTCCCTCTCTGATTCAGACTCAGACAGTAGCTCTTTGTCTCAGTCTGACACTGTTGTGTCTTGTGACGTATCATTACTTCCTCAACAAAGTGAAATGAGCAAGTCTGCTGACAATGAATCAGGTAGTGCACTTGCAAATACATCCAGCACTGTTGGCAATGAAAAGGACATATCCATTGAATCCACCACTTCTGTGTTGGCCAGCAATGAAAATCCATCAGAGTCTTCTGCCCACTCTTCTAGCACCAATGAGCATGTCCCGGGTTCTGTTAGGACAGGTGAAAAGATGCAAACAATCTTTAGCTATCTTCCTAGCACTCAAACAAAATCTGTCACATCTGAGGTGTGGAATTATTTTTCTGTCAGTAAAACTGATCCATGCAGAGCAATTTGTTCCCTGTGTAAACAGAGTGTAAGCCGTGGTAAAGTTGTGTCATGCCTTGGCACTACAGCTCTTAAACGCATCTGAAAAAGCATTCAGTTTTGCTTGATTGTCCAAAACCCATGTCCTCCATCTTCCAGACCGCATGTGAGAAGGGTCAGGAATCTGAAATGGATACTGAATTGTCTGAACTTAATGTGGACAGAACCACTGCCAGCCCTAGGATCACTGTTACCACCAGTGCCAGCACCATTAGTACCAGTTGCACATCCAGTGATGGCACTGAATGTATAAGTCCTAGTCCACCATCCCAGCGTCCATCTGCCCATCGAAGCACGGTATATAATAAACCAGCAGGGACATGTTGTAAACAGCTAACACTGTCTCAGGCATTTGAAAGGAAGAATACCTTTACTAAAAATCATCCAAAGACCCTTCATCTTTATCACAGAATTGGTGAACTGTTAGCTGGAGCCCTTCTCCCATACTCTTTGGTAGATCATGAGGATTTTAGGGAGCTCTTGAAACTAGCAGAGCTTCGTTACAATGTTCCTCATCGAAGGTACTTTTCCTATGTTGAAATACCAAACATTTATCAGGCTTTAAAAGTGACAGTGATGCTTGCACTTAAAACTGCAGAGGGTGGGGTTATTCATGTCACAACAGATATGTGGACCAGCACTCAGAACATAGATTACATGTCCTTTACCGCTCATTGGGTCATGTTTTCTTGAGGTTCTTCCAAAACAAAGACACCCCAGAAGATGGCGCTGCTGCATATAAAGAAGTTTGGGCAAAGTCATACAGCTGCAAACATTTTGCAGGAACTAAATGACCTCCTTGATGAATGGGTTTATTCTCACGGTCTAAAATGTGGCTTCATAGTAGGTGACAATGGAGCCAACATCTTGAAAGCAGTACAGGATGGAGGATTTATGCATGCTTCTTGCTTTGCACATTGCTTACATTTAATTGTCACGGGATTTCTCAGCAATGAAACACAAGGGGATGGTATGATTGCTGTTTGCAAAAAAATTGTGACTCACTTTTCACATTCAACCAAGGCTATATGGACATTCTCCGAACTGCAAAAAAAACAGCAAAAGCTGATTCAAAATGTTTCCACTTGTTGGAACTCAACGCTTTATATGCTGCAGCATCTCTTGGAGCAAAAGCAAGCTGTACATGAGTATTACTCCAGTTACATTATTGGAGATGGCATTATGCTGTCTGTGCTGCAGTGGAAATTAATGGAGACAGTGTGCTGCATCCTAGCTCCTTTTGAGATAGCCACAAGGGATATGTCTTCTGAAGGCGCATCTGTGAGTCAGGTTATCCCACTCATAATGTTGATTTCACATCATCTTAGTGTTCTAAATCTACAAATAGAAAAAGACAGATCTGAAACTCAGACAACATGTCGCCTATATCACGGGAATCTCATAAAGAGAATGAGCGAGCACTTCAAAACCAATGACAAATTAGTTGCAATGATGAAATCAAAACACTACATCCTTGCAACTCTCTTAGATCCCAGGTTCAAGGCTATACATCTTCCAAAAACAGGTGATATAAAGCAGTACAAATGTCTGTTGCTAGATGAGCTGCAGCACTCACAGGAGTCAAACACAGACACACACAGTACCCTCAGGTTGTCATCACCACAACATGCAGGTTCATCTTCACAAAGGGATACAGAACTGGAAAAGTCATCAAACATTAACAGTAGTTGTTCCACAACTGCCACTTCTTCAACTCTTAGTAGCAAGCTAAATCTGTGGCAAAACCTTTCCCAAATTGCTGCCATAGCAGCTTATGCTGATTCCTCTTTTGAGCAGTCTCTGTCCAGCATGGTAGACAGTTACCTGCAAGAACTGCCTATTCCTATTGATGCATGCCCTTTTGAATATTAGAGATCAAAACAGTTGATCTGGACAGAGCTGTATGATGAAGCCTGTAAATATCTCGGTTGTCCTACATAGAAACATAGAATTTGATGGCAGATAAGGACTACTTGGCCCACCCAGTCTGTCCATTTCCCTACCTAATGGATAAGCTGCAGATCCTAGTTAACCAGCAGCCTACTTCTTCCTACCCCCAACCCCTAGAATTGCCTTATGACTGTCCCATGCATGCTTGATTCCACCACTGTTTTTGACTCACAACCTCCTCCGGAAGGCCGTTCCATGCATCCACAGCCCTCTCTGTGAAAAAATACTTCCTTAAATTGCCTCTGGGCCACCCCTCTATCTTCAAATTGTGCCCCTTGTTCTTGCACACCTCTTTTTTTGAAAGATGCTACCGTCTTGGACTTTGTTGATTCCCTTGAGGTACTTGAAAGTTTCTATCATGTCCCCTCTCCCTCCTTTCCTCAAGGCTATACATATTAAGCTCCTTAAGTCTCTCTTCATATGTCTTCTGGTGCAGACCTTGCACCATTTTAGTGACCCTCCTCTGGACAGCTTCCATCCTGTCTATGTCTTCTTGGAGACTGGGTCTCCAGAACTGCATTGATACTCCAGATGGGGTCTGACCAGCTGTCTGAACAGAGGATAATAACTTCCTGTTTTCTACTGGTGATGCCTCCCTGCATCCCAGTATCCCCTGACCCTCCTTGCTGCCCTCTCACATTGCTTCTGCCACCTTTAGGTCATCTGATATGACTACCCCCAGGTCCCTTTCCATTTTGTTGTTGTTAGTATCTCACCCCCATTGTGTACTCTTCCTGGGTTTTGTTTCCCCAGGTGCATTACCTTGCACTTCTTAGCATTGAATCTAAGCTGCCATACATTTGACCATTCCTCTAACCTTGCCAAGTCCCTTCTCATCCTTTCCACCCACCTTGTGCATCAACTCTGTTGCAGATCTTTGTGTCATCTGCAAAGAGACATACTTTTCCTTCAGTCCATCTGCAATGTAAACATAAAGACATTGAAGAGAACCAGTCTAATACTGAACCCTGAGGTACCCCACTAGTAACCCCCTTTCTTCAGAGTGGACTCCATTTACTATTACTCTCTGTGTCCTATTCTCCAGCCAATTCTTTACCCAGGCTGTCATCTTGGGACCCACTCCCAGGCTAGCTAACTAATATATTAATCTTTGTGTGGGACTGTGTCAAATGCCTTGCTAAAGTCTAGGTAGGCCATGTCCACAGCCCCTCCCTGATCAGTACTTTGGTCACCCAGTCAAAGAAATCTATTAGATTCATCTGGCATGACCTTCCCGCTGTGAATCCATGCTGCCTTGGGTCCTGTGCCCCTCTGGCCTCTAGATACTTGACAGTTCTTTTCTTCAGAAGTGATTCCATAATTTTCCCTATCACTGAGGTTAAACTAACAGGTCTGTAGTTTCCTGCCTCTGCCTTGCTCCCACTTTTGTGAAGGGGAATCACATCTGCCCTCCTCTAGTCCTCGGGTACCACCCCATCCTCCCATGATTTGTTAAAAAGGGTAGTCAGTGGTGTCACTAGTTCTACCCTTAGTTCTTTTAGAATTCTGGGATGAATCCCATCAGGCCCCATTGCTTTGTCCACCTCCAGTTTTAAGAGTTCTTTCAGAACCCTTTCTTCTGTAAATGGGCTGGTATCAACTTCTGTATCCAGAGTGTTTCTACTGTTTGTTTTAGGTACCTCCCCCTCTTCATTTGTAAATACTGAGCAAAAATATTTGTTTAGTATCTCTGCCTTTCACAGTCACCCTCTGCCCACCCCTCCTCCCTTTATTAAGCCTCACTATCCCTCCCTTGGTCTTCCTTCACTCCCTGATGTACTTATAAAAGGTTTTATCCCCCTTCTAAACTGAGTTGGCTATCTTTTCCTCGGTTTGGGCCTTTGCTGTTCTGACTGCCTTCCCAGCTTCCTTTTGCTTTAACTGATACAGTTCTCTGTCCTGCTCCTTCTTTGATTCGTTGTACTTCCTGAATGCTTTCTTTTTCTCTTGAACCTTCACTGCCACTTCCTTTGAGAACCATAGTGGTTTCTTACATCATTTTGTTTTGTTTATTTGCTTCACACAAAGGCTTGTTACCTCTGTGATAGCAGTTTTTATTATTCCCCATTGTTCTTCCACCCCTCCTTCCTGCCCATTTGCTAGTGCATTCCTTAGGCACTCACCCATTTTGCAAAGTCAGCCCTCCTAAAGTCCAGTACTTTTGCCTTTGTAGCAAGCGACTCTATTGCTGTGTTTATTATGAACCATACTGTTCGATGGTCACTAGTTCCCAGATGGCTACCCACTTCTACATCTGTGATCCTATCTCCATCTCCATTTGAGAGAACCAGGTCTAAGATTGCTCCCTCTCGAGTGGGCTTCAATACTAGTTGTCTAAGGCATGCCCCCTGTAGGGCATCTAGAATAACTCCATTCTTTGAAGTGGCTGCTGCAACTGCACTCCAGTTAACATCTGGCATATTCAGATCACCCATCAGCAATATCTCCCCTTTTTCTGCCATTCTAAGTATACTTTCTATCATTTCCTTGTCCATTCCCCCTGAGAAGGGGGTGTATACAACCCTGTGGGGATTGTGGTGCCATTGCTCGTCTCCAAATTGACCCACAGTGCTTCTTCTCCTCCCTGTTTACCCTTTTGTTCTGTTGCTTTGATTCCTTCCCTTATGTAAAGAGCTACTCCTCCTCCTTTTTTACCCTCCCTGTCACTCCTGTAGATAGTGTATCCTGGTATGTTTACGTCCCAGTCATGATTTTGTGTGTACCATGTTTCTGTGACTGCCACGATATCCAGATGTTCCTTCTCCATCAAGGCCACTAATTCAGGAAGCTTGTTACTTAGACTACAGGCATTGGTACTCATTGCTCTCCATTTTTTGATGGCTTTACCTTCTGTTGCAGCATCCCCCACTGACCTTTCTACCTCGGTCTTTTTCTAATTTAGTACCCTGTTCTGTAGGGAGAGGTTGGGATTTTCCTGATGCTTATCAGTGCCTCCCCCTGCAACAAGTGTCTCTTCAGAATGCATGTTTAGTACAGCTGGCAATATTGTGACAAACACCAGAAATAGGTTGCTGCCAGAAAATGTACACACGTTAACTTTTATTAAAGTTAATAAGTCAAGATTTCCGTATCCCTACAAGAGTATACAAACTGATGCTGAAGTGACTGATGTTGTGGATGTTGATGGTGATGACAACTCAGATGGTGGTGGCTGGTAAATACTGTGTGGGACAGAGTCTCTCTGCACCAAAAAGGAAACTTTTACAGACTGTGATGACTTTGGTTGTCTTTCTCCTTTCTCGCTCTACTACCTTGGACTATATACCCCACAAAACTTTCACCATTTCATGGCAAACTGCTTTGTAGCTAGGGTCTAAAGTCAACAAGTTTTATATACAGGGCAATTTTAACATTAGTGGGAACAGGCCCAAATTTGGCATGAAAGGGACACTGTCATGTCAATCATTTCTGTATCATATTATTTATAGTTAAAGTGCAAACATATCTTTTTGGATTTACCTTCTGTGACTTTGTGGTGAATCAGGATGGGCTGGGACCAGGGGCGGTTTATTTTTCAATTTTAAAGAGGACAAAACAATGAGTTCTAATTGGTAGCTGTTTATTATTTTTTCAATTACAGAAATGTTAGCCATAAACCAAAATGATCCATATGTAACTTATCTTACTGAATTAAAAATTATGAGAAAAACTGCACTTTGTATTGTTATGTTTCTGTGGGCAGCATTCTGTTACAAGTCTCTTCCGGGAAACAGAGCCATCTGGAGTTTTACCTATGTCATGGTTGAGCACATATTCTGTAAGCATAGGTCTCATACCACAATAGCTCGTGTTTAACATTCTGTTGTACACAGACCATGGCATAATAGCAACTACTCTCAAATTACTGGTTCCATGAAGAGGACTGTACAGAATGTTGTCCATAAGAAGAAAGCAATTGAAAAGACAGTTTTTCACGTAAGTGTTGTTTATTAAGGAACAGTTAAGTATGGCTCATTTGGAGGCAAGAGTATCATTTTTCTTGAGTAAGCATGTGGTAGTTTTAACATTTGAGAGGGGGAGGAGGGTAGAATGGGTGCTGGAGGGTGGGAAAGGGCTGGAGGTTGGTTTAACATTGATGCAAGAGGGACAAAGATGGCATGGATGCTAGTGCATGGGTGAGAGTTGGGGGTTGGTTTTAACAGGGATGCAGGAGGGAGAAACATGGCATAGTTGTTAGTACATGGGTGATGGTTGGGGGAGTGGGTTTTAACATGGGTGAGGGACGGAGAAGGGCGACATGAATGGTAGTTCGTGACTAAGTGTGGGGGTAGTTTAAACATTTGGGTGAGGGAGGAGGGTGGAATACGTGCTTGAGGGGGGTGAGGGTTGTGGGTTGGTTTTAACACATGGGTGTAAGGGTTGTATGGATGCTACTGCATAGATGAGGGTGGTGGAAGAAAAGTGGAATGGATGCTGGGGTGAAAGGTGGGTGTTGTTTTAGTCCTTTCGTTTACAGATTCGTGATCGGCTGGGGATGGTGAGGAAAAAGATGATGACAGACTGATGATGGTATGGGAGGGCTACACCGATTGCCCACTGTGGAACCTACTATAGATTTATAGATATATATATATATATTTTTTTACTATTAAATACATGGCAAACTACTGCCACCTAGCACAAGTGTCCTGTCCCCTTTAAAAAAAAGAATAAAGGAATCAGAAATAAAAGAAAATCTGCATCAGCAGTTTTCACAGAATGTGACCTATCATAAAGTGTTTTTCTTTACAAGTAGTGATAATCTGATACATAATGTGGTTGACAGACACTGTCCCTTAAACATCACATGCCAGCTGCTGCAGCTACATTAAATGTTCCTTAAGTTAGTATGTGGTGAGGAAACCACTTTTTTTATTTATGTGACTGAAATACAGATTTTATTGACGTATCAGCTGGAAAAATGCATCATCTTAGAAAGTTGTATGTATTACTTCAATTTGTCAACAAGAATGTTAGTATACGTATGCATTATCTTAGAAAATCGCATGCATTTTTTGCTGGCAACAATGACTGGCATTTTTTTTTATTCAAATCTGTTGACTGACTACGTTATGACATAATATGTTTTGCAACAGTTCCACGTGCTGCGGCTGCAGTACCTTGGCTTGACTTTCTTATAAAAGCTTTCTTTTAAACATAGCAACTTTTGATTTACTCATTTAAAACACAAAGCAGCAAATAGCTGAAATTAGGTAATATCAGTTATTTTTTCTAATAATTCATGACGATGAGTATATATAACTGAGTACATAAATGGCTAATGTGCCTCTTTCTTTCACTAAGGAACTATGATGCAGCTGCAGCAGGAAAGCTTTTAACATATGAATGGGTGGGTGGGCTTGTTACGTATTAAGTTGCTGGCTTTAGCAAACAGAAGAAACCATAGATAAACCTAATTGTATTCCTATCAATGTCACACATGATCATTTCTCTCCCCCTTATATTAAACAGTTTTTCCTTTACATGTATTTCATTATTTATTTATTTATTTATTGAATTTTGTTGACCGGGTAGGCCCACTGGGCCCCGGAGGTCCCTTTTTCAGGGGCGACCCGTGGGTAAAAAATAAAATACAGGTAAACAGAACAGTAAAAGCAGGTAAGCAGAGCTGTAAAAATAACATACAGGTAAACAGACAGTACAAGTAGGTAAGCAGAGCTGTAAACTTATGTAAATACCAAATGGTTTAACAGTGATAACACACATAAGGCAAATTCCATACTGTATAACTGTGAAAGACTTAATGGCATTTACAATACGGAAGGTGGAGAGGAGGAGGGCCGTGGCATAAGGTCAGTTCCTTATGCATTGGCAAGTGCTCCTGGCGAGCATGTGTGCTTTGAGCTTAGACCGGAAGCAGGGGCTCGACCCTGCCTCCCATACCTCCAGTGGGAGTTTGTTCCAGTGGGAAGGTGCAGTAAAAGCCAAGGACCTGGACCCATTACTATCTTCATTACTGGCAGCACAATTAAAAAATAGGGTTCGAGTTCTAAAAAGTTCTAAAAAAAGATTAGAACCCTAGAACTTTTTCAAAAGTTCTAGACTAGAACTAGAACCCAGACCTACAGAGGGTTCTGACAACCCTAATGGACACGAGCTTCAGGTAAGCCTCCAGATGTCCATGCCCTTGTGCTCCCCACTCTGTCAGCCACCCAGTCTCGAACTTCTCTCTGGTTAGCAAGGGAGACCCTTTTCTAGCCTAGAGGTGGGTCTGGCTTCTGGCCAGGCGATTGGGTCCCTGGGGCTTGGATTAGCCCCTTGGGCTGATTTATGGCCCCTTTAGGCATTGACTGGAGCCCTGGCCTGGCCAGAACAAAGGCCAAAGCCCTAAAAAAGTCAAGAAGGGGGAAGGGGAGAGGAGGACTAGGACAAGAAGTGGTCAGCCAGCAAGCTTGGTCAGCAAGCCAGCTGGCTGTGTATGTGGTGGGTGGGGGGGTTAACCTTTTCCCTCCCTAACGTCTTCCTGCTGGACTGTGTAGCAACTGTTGGGGTGCTACAAAAGCACATTTCAGCAGTCCAGTCATCACATGACTGCATTACAGGCAAAGCCCGACAACTGCCCAGCACATCGTTTACTCATTCAGTGTGATACCCCTGGCAGCCTTGCCATTGCCTGGCTATGTCAGTAAGTCCCTCCCACACCCTCAACACAGACCCACCCATCAAGCTGTGTCAGTCAAACTCTGCCCCTGGTCCCACACACTTGTGTCTTCCCTCTCTGCTGGTGATATGCCCCATGTGAAAATTCAGTTTGCCTCCCTACTTCCCTCCCACTCCCATCTGCAGAAAAATGCAAGCTAAGCAATCAGTTTAATTTTTCACATTTTGAGTGTACTGCCTCCCTTCCTCAGACACCACTGACAAGCTAGGATTAGCATGGATGGCCCCGATCTGCTCCCAGCCCAGGAGGGACCCATCTGACTCTGTATGTTCTGCCTCCAGCCTGGTTGGCCTGATGCATTGCCTGCCCTCCCAATCTCTCCCAACTCTTCAACTTCACTCCTTCCCTTCATGCCCTTTCCTTCATTTCAGCAGTTGTTCTCGCTGGTGGGCTGGGCTGAGGGTAGTGGTGCATGATGTTGCCGCTGGGGGCAGGCCAAACTAAGTCAGCGAATTGGCGGCAGCAGACCATAGTGCTGCACAGAAGACCTGGAGGTGAGCCTAAGACCAAAAAGAAAAACAAAGGTTTGAACCATGCTGTGAACCCTCTGGTACTCGAGTTCTAATTTAGAACAAGAACACCAGAGTTCAAGCATGGTTTGAATCTTTCTAGAACTAGTTCTGACAACCCCAGTGCAATGGAAACCAGCTTCTGTGCCCAAGATGGCCACGGGCATCTGTGTAAATCATAAGTGTCAGCAAAATGTAACAAGTGGCTAAAAAAAAAAAACTATAAAAAGGTTTCAAAAAAATTAGCTTTATTTACAGGACCCCTAATCCAGGGGTTTTACATGTTAGAATTAAATACTACACCAGCATTATGTGCTATTTTCCTTTAAAAATTAACTGAATTTTTGGTCTGCTAAGCTTTTTATCAAGTTCTGATAACTTTTAAGATACTGATTTTGCAGTTTAATAAACTCCCCCAGTAGATCCTTATCTAGAAAGAAGGGCAACAGCGGCAGAGGAAAGACCCATAAAAAGGCTGCAGGTGAAAATAGACCCAGCGAGTCAGCTCCGCAGCATTAAGGGGTCCTACTCACAGTGGTGTTACACAAGGGTGTACTAACTAGCTATACAGTTCTAATTATGTTTACTGTAGCACCATTCCAAGTTGTTTCTAGATTCTTTTCCTTCACTGACAACAGCTTATGGGTGGAAACTGATGGTTTAAACAGTTTTTGTAATAAAGGTTCTGAAAGGTCTGGGACCCAATTCTCAAAGCGGCACAAAGCACAGCGCCAAGTTTTGCGCTGTGCTTTGCGTTTGCCCTGGTATCTGAGGTTGCTATGTTCAGTCAGACGGCACACCTGCACTATTGAACATAGAGCCAGGCTGAGCGAGTGCTAACCTGATTAGCACTGCCCAGGCATGGAGCCAGGAGTACGGCTCCCTAATGGATAGCGCAGCTGTGGTATTTGCTATCCACAAAAGGAGCCCTGTAAATAAGCCCATTGGGTATGCAAGGTGCTATGTGGCCATTTGCATGCCCATTATGGGCCCATTAACATAGACTGCGATGGAGCTTAGTGCACCCCCGACCCCTGCTCCATACACAGCCCTTTTTCCCTGGTGTCTAGTGGTACCTCCTGTCACCCAATGCCTGCCCGACATAAGCAGATATATTTCCCTGGTGTCTATGGGTCCCTCCCCCACCCGATGCCCCCTGAACTACACATAGATGTTTCCCTGGGGTCTAGCAGTTCCACCCCCCCCACCTGATGCTCTGCGAAGTGCACATTTATATTTCTCTGGTGTCTAGCAGTCCAACCCCATATGCCGATGCTGCAGCAACAACTTTACAGCGATGTCGTCGACAGCAACAACATCAACGGATTGCTGTAAAGTCCATCCGGGACCCCGGCACAGCTTCCTGGGGTCTTGCACCCCTCCCCAAATCAACTCCAACTCAGAGCTGATTATAATAAAATTTGGGGGTATAGGTGGTAACCACCCCCCCCCCCACAAAAAACACTTTATTTTTTCGATGGCACAATGCCAACCGCAATTGCGGTCGACATGTAGCTGTCGCTGTAATGTCGGGCCAACATATTTTTGCTGAATCGGCATCATGGTTCCATCTCACCCCCCACCCAATGCCCTCAAAGTACACATTTATGTTTCCCTGGTGTCTAGCGGTCCCACTCCCCACCCGATGCCAATCTCCATAATGATAAAAACCCACCATGTTTCATCACATCCCCCCACAATGATCATTGTTCCACCACTGCCGTCCATTCGCTCTCTGCAAGAAATTCCCCCTCCCCAACAACACAAGCAAATCCCTGAACATTTGCTCAGCACCCCAGCCTGACCTCGTTGGAAAGTTAGAGTACCCCTCCCACCCACATTAGCACCGACAGCCCCTCCAGCATCCCCTTACCGCCTGTCGGTGCCACGATGAATTGAAAGCAGTGACAGCCCACCACATACCACCTTGACTTGCCCACCATCTGACAGGAGCAGGGAATGTGTGAGGCTGTGTCACTCAAAGCTGATTCACCGTGGCACTGACAGGCAGGCAAGGGAACCGTGGGGTGGGTTGTCACTGCTATGGGTGTGGAGGGGTACACACTAACCACCAATGAGGGTTGGGCTTGGGGGCAAAGCAATGTTGGGGATGGAATGGGGCTGTGTTGTTTCGGAGGGGGGAATTACTTGCAGAGGGTGTACTGTACGGCAGTGGTGGGACGGTGATCACCATGTGGGGGGCATGACAAACAGTGGTGGGCTTTCACCATTAAGGAAAGTACATCAGGTGGGGGTGGGACCACTAGACACCAGGGAAACCTAACTGTGTATTTCAGGTACACATCGGGTAGGGGGAGGGACCACTAGACAGCAGGGACTACTGTGTTGGGGGTCGGGGGGATGCTGCATCCTCTGCCAGCCATTAGGGTTACATGGATTATGGCAAGGTTTCAGTCGGTGGTATTCGTGACATGCAAGGGGACCATACAACAGGTCCTTGCACAATGCAGGTGCTCTGGGAATTGGAATGCACCGATATTCCAGTCACTTCCCCTTCATTTGCATTGCGTCCCTCCACACTTTGCCCGGGCACAAGGGATTTGAGCGTGCAAACCATGCTTCTGTGAATAGCAACTCTGTGCAAAGCCCAGTTTACCTGCACAACGTTTTGAGAACTGGGCCCCTGATAAGTTTCTGATAACTACCAGAATGTTTCTTTTTCTTTTCATTTTTTAATTTTTATACTTGTTAGCAAGATGAGCTAAAAGCCCGTTTTCACAAGCAACAAGTTAACATGCAAAACATTTTGTCAAACAGAACATAATAATGAAAAAGTACAATATATAAATACATACAAAATATAAATACATACAATAATACATAGAACAATTACTTTTGAAAACAGTTGCCCTTTGAAAGAATGTCAAGCCACGGAGCAAGCTGCTGCACAAAGAACCCAACAGTTCTACAGTAACTGCACTAAGAATCTTGTTAAAAAAGTGGAAGCTCTATATACAACTGATCTTTGACCTATAGTTTTCTTAAAAAAAGGGACTTTTAATAGAGCTAAGTCTGTGACCTTGTTACCTTAATACTGTGCGATCTAATGAAAAAGATTGAATAGTTGGAGGAAGGAAACCCTTAATAACTTTGAAGACAAAAATAGTCATCTTGAGGTTAATCTTATCTATTAGGTAAGGACAATTTGCTCTTTCAATGGAGAGCAATGAGTACCAATGCCCGTAGTCTGGGTAACAAGCTTCCTGAATTACTGGCCTTGATGGAGGAGGAACATCTGGATATCATGGCAGTCACAGAACATGGTACACAGAGAACCATGACTGGGATGTAAACATACCAGGATACACTATCTGCAGAAGGGACAGGGAGGGTAAAAGAGGAGGAGGAGTAGCTCTCTACATAAGGGAAGGAATCAAAGCAACAGAACAAAAGGGTAAACAGGGAGGAGAGGAAGCACTGTGACTTAATTTGGAGACAGGCAATGGCTCCACAAACCGCACAGGGGTTGTATACAGACCCACCTCCCAGGGAGAGGAAATGGACAAGGAAATGATAGGAAGTATACTTAGAATGGCAGAAAAAGGGGAGATATTGCTGATGGGGGATCTGAATATGCCAGATGTTAACTGGAGTGCAGTTGCAGCAGTTACTTTTAAAAGTGGGGTTATTCTAGATGCCCTACAGAGGGCATGCCTTAGACAACTAATATTGGAACCCACTCGAGAGGGAGCAATCTTTGACCTGGTACTCTCAAATGGAGATGGACAGAGGATCACAGATGTAGAAGTGGGTAGCCATCTGGGACCTAGCGACCATCGAACAGTATGGTTCACGATAAACACAACAGTAGAGTCAAACCATACAAAGGCAAAAGTACTGGACTTTATGAGGGCTGACTTTGCCAAAATGGGGGAGTGCCTAAGGAATGCACTAGCAAATGGGCGGAGGGGGTGGAAGAACAACAGAGAATAATCAAGACTCCCATCACAGAGGTAACAAGCCTTTGTGTGAAGCAATAAAACAAAACAAAACGATGCAAGAAACCACTATGGTTCTCAAAGGAGGTGGCAGTGAAGGTTCAAGAGAAAAAGAAAGCATTCAGGAAGTACAAGGAATCACAGAAGGAGCAGGACAGAGAATTGTATCAGTTAAAGCAAAAGGAAGCTGGGAAGGCAGTCAGAACAGCAAAGGCTCAAACCGAGGAAAAGATAGCCAACTCAGTTAAGAAAGGGGATAAAACCTTTTATAGGTACATCAGGAAGCAAAGGAAGACCAAGGGAGGGATAGTGAGGCTTAATAAAGAGGAGGGGTGGGCAGAGGGTGACTGTGAAAAGGCAGAGATACTAAACGAATATTTTTGCTCAGTATTCACAAATGAAGAGGGGGAAGTACCTAAACCCAACAATAGAAACACTCTGGATACAGGAGTTGATACCAGCCCATTTACAGAAGAAAGGGTTCTGAAAGAACTCTTAAAACTGAAGATGGACAAAGCAATGGGGCCTGATGGGATTCATCCCAGAATTCTAAAAGAACTAAGGGTAGAACTAGTGACACTACTGACTACCCTCTTCAACAAATCATGGGAGGATAGGGTGGTACTTGAGGACTGGAGGAGGGCAGATGTGATTCCACTTCACAAAGGTGGGAGCAGGGCAGAAGCAGGAAACTACAGACCTGTTAGTTTAACCTCAGTGATAGGGAAAATGATGGAATCACTTCTGAAGGAAAGAATTGTAGAGTACCTAGAGGCCAGAGGGGCACAGGACCCAAGGCAGCATGGATTCACAGCGGGAAGGTCATGTCAGACAAATCTAATAGATTTCTTTGACTGGGTGACCAAAGTAGTAGATCAGGGAGGGGCTGTGGACATGGCCTACCTAGACTTAAGCAAGGTATTTGACACAGTCCCACACAAAAGATTAATATACAAGTTAGCCAGTCTGGGAGTGGGTTCCAAGATGGTAGCCTGGGTAAAGAATTGGCTAGAGAACAGGACACAGAGGGTAATAGTAAACAGAGTCCACTCTGAAGAAAGCGGGGTTACTAGTGGGGTACTGCAGGGTTCAGTACTAGGACCGGTCCTCTTCAATGTCTTTATAAGCGACATTGCAGAGGGACTAGAAGGAAAAGTATGTCTCTTTGTAGATGACACAAAGATCTGCAACAGAGTTGATACACAAGGTGGGGTGGAAAGGATGAGAATGGACTTGGCAAGGTTGGAGGAATGTTCAAATCTATGGCATCTTAGATTCAATGCTAAGAAGTGCAAAGTAGTGCACCTGGGAAACAAAAACCCAGGGGAAGAGTACACAATGGGGGGTGAGATACTAACAACAACAAGAATGGAAAGGGACCTGGGGGTAGTCATATCAGATGACCTAAAGGTGGGTAAGCAATGTGAGAGGGTAGTAAGGAGGGCTGGGGGGATATTGGGATGCATAGGGAGAGGCATCACCAGTAGAAAACAGGAGTTGTTATCCCTCTGTACAGACAGCTGGTGAGACCCCATCTGGAGTACTGCATGCAGTTCTGGAGACCCAGTCTCCGATAAAGACATAAACAGGATGGAGGCAGTCCAGAGAAGGGCAACTAAAATGGTGCAGGGTCTGCACGGAAGACATGATGAAGAGACTTAAGGAGCTTAATATGTATAGTCTCAAGGAAAGGGAGGAGAGGGGACACGATAGAAACTTTCAAGTACCTCAAGGAATCAACAAAGTCCAAGAGGGTAGCATCTTTCAGAAAAGAGATGTGCAATAACAAGGGGCACAATTTGAAGATGGGGGAGGGTTGCTCAGAGGTAATGTAAGGAAGTATTTTTTCACAGAGAGGGTTGTGGATGCATGGAACGGCCTTCCGGAGGAGGCTGTGGAGTCAAAAACAGTGGTGGAATTCAAGAATGTGTGGGACAGTCATAAGTCAATTCTAGGGGGTTGGGGTAGGAAGAAGTAGGCTGTTGGTTAACTGTGATCTGCAGCTTATCCATTAGGTAGGGAAATGGGCAGACTGGGTGGGCCAAGTGGTCTTTATCTGCTGTCAAATTCTGTGTTTCTATGTTTCTCTCTATAAACTGCAATGATGTGTTCTTAGGGGAAGGCCAGTCATAAATCACAATATACTATAATATGTAACTTGTAACTTATGTAATAGTGTTTCACTTGCACCTGAGTAAACCATTAAGCCATAATCGAAAGCGCTGAGCAAGAAACTACATGCCAGTAATTTGCAGGATTCAGGAATTAGATATGGTCTGGCTCTGAATAACATTCCCAGTCTTTGATGTATTTTTTTGACCAATTTCCCAACTTGAGGTTCAAAAGAAAGTTGAGTCAAGTATGACCCCTAGTTAACTAAAACTTTCTACAAGTTCTATCTTATTCCCCTTAAGGTCAATAACTGAAACACTGATGCTCCTAACTGTCCTTGGGTCTGAAAATACCATCACTTTTCTCTTTGTAGGTGACACAAAGATCTGCAACAGAGTTGATACACAAGGTGGGGTGGAAAGGATGAGAATGGACTTGGCAAGGCTGGAGGAATGGTCAAATCTATGGCAGCTTAGATTCAATGCGAAGAAGTGCAAAGTAATGCACCAGGGAAACAAAAACCCTGGAGAAGAGTACACAATGGGGGGGGTGAGATACTAACAACAACAAAAATGGAAAGGGACCTGGGGTAGTCATATCAGATGACCTAAAGGTGGGCAAGCTATGTGAGAGGGCAGTAAGGAGAGCTGGGGGGGGGTATTGGGATGCATAGGGAGAGGCATCACCAGTAGAAAACAGGAAATTGTTATCCCTCTGTACAGACAGCTGGTGAGACCCCATCTGGAGTACTGCATGCAGTTCTGGAGACCCAATCTCTACAAAGACATAAACAGAATGGAGGCAGTCCAGAGGAGGGTAACTAAAATGGTGCAGGGTCTGCACCAGAAGACATATGAAGAGAGACTTAAGGAGCTTAATATGTATAGTCTCGAGGAAAGGTGGGAGAGGGAGACATGATAGAAACTTTCAAGTACCTCAAGGGAATCAACAAAGTCCAAGAGGGTAGCATCTTTCAGAAAAAGAGATGTGCAAGAACAAGGAGGCACAATTTGAAGATGGGGGGGGGCGCTCAGAGTCAAAAACAGTGCTGGAATTCAAGAATGCATGGGACAGCCATAAGTCAATTCTAGGGGGGGGGTAGGAAGAAGTAGGCTGTTGGTTAACTAGGATCTGCAGCTTATCCATTAAGTAGGGAAATGGGCAGACTGGGTGGGCCAAGTGGTCTTTATCTGCTGTCAAATTCTATGTTTCTATGTTTCTTTCTATAAACTGCAATGATGTGTTTTTAGGGGAAGGCCAGTCATAAATCACAATATACTATAATATGTTACTTGTAATTTATGTAATACTGTTTCACTTGCACCTGAGTAAACCATTAAGCCATAATCGAAAGCGCTGAGCAAGAAACCACGTGCCAGTAATTTGCAGGATTCAGGAATTAGATATGGTCTGGTTCTGAATAACATTCCCTGTCTTTGAAGTGTTTTTTTGACCAATTTACCAACTTGAGGTTCAAAAGAAAGTTGAGTCAAGTATGACCCCTAGTTAACTAAAACTTTCTACAAGTTCTATCTTATTCCCCTTAAGGTCAATAATTGAAACATTGATGCTCTTAACTGTCCTTGGGCCTGAAAATACCATCACTTTTGTCTTCTTTGAATTTAGAACCAGTTCACAAGAAAGCAGCCACCCTTGACAGGAGTCGAAATCCAGGAGCACCATTTAGGGAGGATTGGGGGGGCAGTTGACCCCACTTACAAGCCAGGGTAATATTCTGCTGTTGGGTGTGTTTTTCTGCTGCCCCTTCTTGCAGCTAGCAGCTAGTGTCTTTCTTTTTCTAAAGTCAGGAGCCTGACTTTAGAAAAAAAAAAGACACTAGTTACTAACTGGAAAACAGCTAACAAATAATACCTAACTACAATGCTACTGCTGCCTGACCGCACTCAAGTCAGCACCTACCATCATCATCATAGCCCCCACTGCTGGCAGCAGAAACAAGTTCAACAGTCAAAAAACTCTTAAGTCCCAGTGAGCATAGTGCACTAGGCAGGGCTTGGGCGTACTGCGATTGGTTAGGAAGGCTGGCAGGGGTGGGACTAGTTATGACGTGGTGGGCCTGGCGACGTCACTAAGTTATGAGCGGGAGAAGTCTGCAACTGCATGACGGATTGCCTTTACGTTAAGTTTGAGCACAGGTTGCTGAGGTCGGAAGTGGGAAAGTGGGGAAACATGGTAAAGGGACAGTCTATGGTCCAGTGGAGAGACTGAGTCTAAGATGCACGTCATGGGAGTCAGACAGTGTCAATTCAAGTGAAGACAACAAGAGAAGAAGAGACTAGTTCTGTTTTACACATGGGCGCACAAACCACAAAGGACTCATTTTTTTGTTTATTGATCGGTTGGGTGGGCAGCTGAGCTGGGAGGGGGCCAGGGTTACGTCCAGCAGACAGTGGAGGAGAGAGCACTGCAAGCTGTGCTGGAGAGTAGAGACAGAGGACTGGAGGATGAGGAAGGGCACGGTCGATGACTCGAGGCAGCAGCACTGTCATCACACTGAGGGAGGAAGACAGAGAGAAGCAGGTATGCACTGCAGTGGATGGGTAACTTTTACTGGCATTGGTCAATGGTACACAATGCAAGGGCTGGGGTGGGGGTGAGTAGCCCCACTTCCTGAAAAGCTTTCCCGAGGGTTTCCCTCGCTGAACGACTTGCTGGCCAGTCAGATTCCTCTCTCCTGCCACAGTACAGGAACCTTGCAGGCCCCCTACCACAGGGAGATGAAGATTGAGGCTCCTCCCCAAGGGGCAAGTTGCCTTGGAGATGGTACCAGCACTGGCCAGGTACCCCAGTTGGGGTGTGCATCAAACTCCACTTTTGGGCAGATGGCACTGGCTGAGATGGAAAGTGGATCAGTTGGGTAGTAAGGGGATGTGATAAACACTGTCTTAATAAAACTGCGGATGGAAGGACTGTTGTGACAGAGCTGGTGCAGTGCAGTTGCTTGTCATGCTGGTGGCATCCTCTCTCTAGCACTTCATCCCCAAACTGATTTTTTTTTTCAGTTCAGTGTTAAAGGAGGGAAGAGACTATATTTGAGCTCTGAAAAGCCTGTAGCCTGATCCCCTTCAGTTCCCTATTAGATGGCATTTGCACTCTAAGGTGACGTGATTTATTGGTGGTCCCCACACTTCTGCCTCTTTGTTTCAGTACTGTAAAACCAACTGCCCAGTGCCACCCTTAGCCACCGCACCAATGAGCTCAGCTCATTTAAGGAAAAACTGAATTTTAGGGGGCTTTAGACTCCTTCTCCCCCCCTTAGAACCACACCTAGGCCCTTCAAAGCATGGAGTCTTGTATAAGTGCTCACATTGCACATGTTTGAATCTTGGCCAGCTCTGTGTTTTTTTTTGCTATGCTTTAAAAAAACAAAAACATTTAGTCCTCCTATTATGGTATCGTAGTTGACCTCCCCCAGAACCATCTTGATTTAACCGCTCAGTCACTGTGGTCAGTCAGTCATTCATAATGTATAATCCATAATGGTAGTTTAAAATCATGTTTGCATCAAACAGTGTGAAGGCACATTGTTCACAGAAGCAGTTTATTACAGCAGTGATTCTCTAGGGAGGTCAGCCTCCCAAGGGAGGTCAAACCTGTTCCGGGGGAGGTTCAGTCATGCCTGAAAATATACAATATTTGCATTTTTGAGTTTTGTTTTGGATGTTTTGTGTGAAAGGAGGAGACAAACTGAAAGCGTATAAAGGCAGTTGAATGTATTTACTGATGTACAAACCGGTGATGAGTCAAGGCTCATTTCCAGGTGTTTGTGTACAAATTGGTAACTTGTATAGGCACACTGAAACAAGGTGTGAGGTGACCTGGGGAAAGGGGATAGGAACTTGCTTGGGACTGCAGCTCACTGCCAAGTGGCTGGGGAAGGTGCAGAAAGTGGGGTTGGAACTAAGTCTCTGAATAAAAAAAATAAAAAAAATTCTCTGTGCTTACAACCACATTGCCAAAGAAATGCTGCTTTGATTGTTGTACTTGTGTGGTTTGGTGAACTGGGAAGTGGGAGAAAGGCTGCAGAGGGTGGGATCTATGGGTGTGAGTGGAACTCGCTCCGCTGGAGTCAGTGGCTGGAATGCCAGACCACGTGGCAGCAGGAGACCAATGAGGACTGCGAGCCTAAAAACTACAAAAGAGTTTGACTTGTAGTCCAACACTCTTGTGAGACTGCAGCTCGCTACCAAGTGGCTGGGGTGGTGTATGAAGAGGAGCTGGCACTATAACTGTTTGATTTTTTTTTCTGTGCTTACAACCACACGTAAGGATATGGCTGGCAGTATAGCCTAGAGGTTAGAAGAACGAGGAGTGAATGAGCTTGTCACATCCAGCAGACCAGACCTGAGTTTGATTCTCACAACCTCTACTTGCATACTGTGTGACTCTGAGCAAGTCACTTAACCGCCCAGTGCTCCCAGGTCGCCCCTGAAAACAGGCACTTGTGCCTAGTGGGCCTTAACCGGTTACCAAAGACTAAAATAAAATAAAAACAAAGATAAATGTTGCCTTGATTGCTGTGTTTGTGGGGTTTGAGGAAATGGGAGAAGGGCTGCAGTAGGAGGGACCTGAGGGCAGAAGTGGACCTCGGTGGCTGGAACGCCAGGCCACACAGTGGCAGGAGACCAATAGGGGCTGAGCACTCCCTACTTAACACCCAGAAGACCAAGCAACTGCTTGCATGAGTGATCCTGAAGCATGAGTGTGGCATCTATCCATGTGGCATCTGGAGTGTCCACAGGGAGGACTGCAGGCCATGCTGCTCAAAGGAGGGCAAGTGAGGCAACAGGAAGAAGGGAGAATTAGGTAGGGGTTGATAAGAGTTGCAGTTATCTAGGTACAGTCTCAGGAGGAGGCAGCTGGCAGAGGCGGCAGCTAGTCCCTATCTAAGGTAGACCAACAACTAACCTAGCAGTCATGGTACTCTGTAGGAGGGAAGCTAGCTCTAGTGACTAGCAGCAGCTAGTCCCTTACTAGGGTAGGCCTGCATCTAGCCTAGTGATGGGGTACTCTGTAGGGAGGCAGCTATTCCTCAAGTAGGAGCAGATAGCAGTGTTATTAGTGGGTCTCAGCTACTCCCTATCTATGACCAGCCTGTGTGGGAGTTGGCAGGCAGAAAATTAGTTAGTGGGCTTTTAATGCATACCTAGGATTGACTAGGCATTTAGGCAGCTCGGCAGTGCTCTCAGTAATGGGAAAGGAGCGGATTGCTACTTCTCAGCCATCCCCCTCTAGATCCTAATAGATTCAGATGTGTTCCAGTCCAGTTTAGCTTGTGGTGCCTATAGCCTGTATGTCCCTGACACCACCCCATTCAGCAACTGGCCCCACCCCCACTCAGTCCCTGGCCCCGTCCCCACTCAGCCCATGGCCTTGCCCCCATAGCCACTCTGACCGGGGGTTGTTACCCCCCCCTTGAAATCTGAAATGGTGCCTCTGTTGAAATCACGTTGAACAGACGTTAATGCTTGATCAGGATTAACTCCAGATGTTTCATGGCTTATCAGAACCTTTCAGAACCTCAGAACCTTCTGTGGTTCTCCTATCACTAATTTCAATTCCTAAATTCTCCCCAGTACCCTGCTACATCTCATGCAAAAATGTCCTCCAATTATACAATGCCCAATTATGCAAATGTGGTTGAACCACATCCCATTATAGTACAGTAATTAAACCTGAGTACATAACCCACCTCTCCCTAAATCCACATGAGGTGAGGGAAGAAAAAAGGGAAGTATTTCACCTGCCTCCCTCTCATAAATGGGAACCAGACAGAAATCAGTGTTTTTTGGTTGGGGGAGAGGGCATTTGATAATATAGGCAGAAGTGGGCAAGCCAGAGCAGGCTAAAGCCTAGTGTCTGACTCGACCTCTATATAGAATTGAGAGCCAAGGCAGTTAAGGTCAAAGTAAGCATTTTGTCAGCCTGAGCAGGTAACGTAGTGTCTGAAACGTTCAGCTCCTCTCGTGCAATTAATGAGGGACACTGAGTGCAGGTTGTCCTCTACATTAGACCCCGCAGCCGTGGCTCGGCACATGCTTTGGCTCGTATAGTCAAGCCAGACCCCCTCCCCCCCAGCTGTACTCTGGCTTGGCTGTAGGTGAGAAATTCCTGGCGTGCCCACCTTCAATATGGGCTCTCATGGAACATACTGCTCCATCCTGCATCATGCCCTCTGGTTGGCTGAAGCAGCCCTGTGCTGCAGTTTGATTTAATGAGCAGCTCACTCATTTTAAACTATGCCTTTTCAATTCTTGTTTAACATTAACCCAAAAGATGACTAATATGTTATTTAAAAGAGACAAAAAAACTCATCCTAGCACTATAAAACCTAAGTTTTGAACTTTGTTCAATTATTTACAGGGCCACAAATGGGAAGTACAGTTTAAATGTGTTTCTGTTCGGCATCTGTTTGTGTCCTGGAAAATACATGCATAAAGTCCAAAACCCAGGTTGTACGGTGTTATCTTGAGCCATTGTTCTTTTAAGGATAAAGGAAACTACAAATGACATCTTTCAAAATGAGCAGGTCTGCCACTCATTAAAGGGGGACAGCAGGCACTAAGTGCCCCACACCCAAGTGTGGGGCTGGTCCAGTCTAAATTTGCACTCTTATGTGTGCAAAAAACTTCTTTTTTTTACTTACTGTTTACTGCAGTATAGTAGATTGTATCTGGCTGATTCTGTTGACTTCCTCTGCCTAGTGAGGCAGGGTTACTCAGCATCTAGGAGGGGTCAGATCCCCGGCAGATATCTCCCCACTTCCATCCTCTGCAGGACTGCCATCTCCTTTCCCCCTCTCCTCCATCTCGACTGTCCTGTTCTCTGACAGTACTCCCGGCCCACCAGGGTTTCCAGAGATTTTTCTGCACTTGCCTTCCCTGCCCCCCGTCTGCAACTCCTCCAATGTCTCTCCTCTACTGGCACTAAGGTCACATTTCTCTTGCCTGCTTCATCCTCTGGCAGGGTTCCATACATCCTGAAGGGGTTTGAACTGGTTAGTCCCCACCCCCTAATTCCTCACCCCTCACTGCCTCCCTCCTCCCACTTTCTCCTTCCATGCTCACATCCCCTCCTTTTTCTAGCCCTATCTGCCCCTAGTTGCATACTCGTAACCTTATAGGTTATCATTGCTCTGTCCCCATTCCACCTCTTCTTATCCCCCCCCCTTCTTCTCATTACCCAGCCCTAGTTACAGTTGCCCAAATCTATCTTGCACCTAGACTATTGCACTTAGGGCTTACCTAGAATCATTGTATTGTCTGAGTTCTCCTCAGTACTTGACCTAGCTAAATAACAAATTACTCCATTCAGTCATTCCTAAGCAGCTAGGAGCTACTCAGTATTTGCATTCTTTTGTAAAGTTTGAATTACTGTAATTATTTTCTGATGCTTCATCATCCAGTTTCTTAGACCAAAACTGTTAGCATTCCTCTAGTTTATTACTCTCAGTACAGTCCACTTGTTGTATAGTGTGTTTTTGTATGTAAATGTATGCTATATTATGTTATTGTACCATATCTTTGGTCTCACTCCCTATGTTCCCCTTCCCCCCCCCGGCACACCGGGAGATGAGCAACCTGTTGCTCCGTGTGCCTTCCTGGTGAAACATTTCAATAAATAAATAAATCAATAAAAACTTCCCAGCTGACATTTGCTGTAACTAGAAATCCCATTCTCCCCTGCAGCTGACATCTGTGCAATACTGGGAAGGGATAGCAAGACAGGAAGGGATTAGTTTAATAAGGGCAAGAACAGCAGTTGCAGGGACTATTTACTGAATTTACTGAAGAGAAGGTTGGACAGGACCCACAGCTCAGCACTATGGACATGGGGGGAGGGAGGTGTGCACTAGTCCCTTCACAAAAGAAAGTGTCCTACAAGAGCTCAGGGTAGACAAGTCAATGGGACCTGATGGCATACATCCCAGGGTACTAAAGGAGCTATGGGTGGAACTAGCAGAACCATTATCAGAACTGTTTAGTGAGTCTCTGAGCACAGGAGAGGTCCCAGAAGACTGGAGAAGGGCTCATGTGATCCCACTCCACAAAAGTGGTAGCAGGGAGGAGGCAGAGAACTACAGACCAATCAGTCTTACCTCAGTAGTGGGCAAGATTATGGAGGCACTCCTTAAGAAAAAGATAGTGCAACACCTGGAATCCATAGGCACACAGGATGCAAGACAGCATGTGTTTACAAAAGGAAGGTCCTGTCAAACTAATCCCATAGATTTCTTTGACTGGGTAACCAGAGTGGTGGACAATGAGGAAACAGTTGATGTCACCTACCTTGACTTCAGCAAAGCTTTCAATACTGTTCCACATAGAAGATTAATAAGCTGAGTAGGCTAGGGATGGGTCAGAAGTTGGTCAACTGCTTGCAAACTGGTTGACGGGCAGAAAACAGAGTGGTGGTAAATGGTATACAGTCAGAAGAGATGCAAGTCACAACCGGGGTACCTCAGGGATCAGTCCTGGGGTCAGACGTCTTCAATATCTTCATCACTGACATTGCAGATGGACTGGAGGGTAAGGTTTGTCTGTTTGCAGATGACACCAAGATCTGCAACAGAATAGATGATCCAGATGGGGTGGACAGAATGAGACGAGTTCTGAATAAACTAGCAAAATGGACAGAAGAGTGGCAACTGGGTTTTAACACAAAGAAGTGCAAGATCATGCACATAGGGAAGAGAAACCATGAAACCACCTATAGGCTGGGAGGGGAGTTGCTGGCAGTCACAAGGGAAGGAAAAGACTTGGGCATCATCATCACTGATGACTTGAAATCATCCTAGCAGACCACTAAAGCAGTAGGTAAGGCTAGGGGGATGTTGGGGTGTATTAGTAGGGGTATCACAAGTCGGAAGAGAGAGGTAATAATCCCTCTTTACAAGACACTGGTTAGGCCCCATCTGGAGTACTGGTGCAGTACTGGAGGCCACACCTTCACAAGGACATTAACCAAATTGAGGCAGTCCAGAGAAGAGCAACCAAAATGGTGCAGAGACTGCATCAGAAAACATATGAGGACAGATTAACGGAGCTCAATATGTATACCCTACAGCAAAGGAAGGAGAGAGGTGATATGACTGAAACATTCAAACACCTTAAGGGCATTAACAAGGTGAAAGAGTCTAACATGTTTCAATATAAGAAAAATAGCAGGACAAGAGGACACAGCATGAGATTCGAGGGAGGCCGATTAAGGGGTAATGTGAGGAAGTTCTTTTTCACAGAAAGGGTGGTGGATGCATGCAGCCTACCTCAGGAAGTGGTGGATATGAATACAGTGCAGGGCTTCAAACAGGCGTGGGATAGGCATAAGGGAGTAATACAGATGAGTATGAATAGATAGGCCATTGGCAGAGCAAAGGCCGATGACACATTCATAAGGTAGAAAAAGGAATGGGCAGACTGGATGGGCCTTGCGGTCCTTATTTGCTGTCAACTTTTGTTTCTATGTTTCTATGAAGAATAAGATGGTTGCACCTCATCCTTTTAAAGCTTGCAATGGTTCTGGAAGCTTTGATATAATCATAGCTGATGTTATACTATTAAGATATTATTAGATTTGATGGCTCTCTGCTAAGATCAGTGACTGTGGCATCTCTGTCCTGGTTTATGAAATTTCTCAGCAGGACCATGTAAGAGAGGGAGTGTGGTGATAATTGGTTTCTTTGTCTCTCCTGTGATATTGCCTTCTGTACTGTGGTTCCCTCCTCCCATGAACTCCTTTTACATAAACTCTACTTCCCCTTCTCCCTCCCAGTCTTTAATATAATAATAATAATAATGTAATAATAAAATGTATTTATTATAGCACCTTTCACGTATCAAAGTGCTGTACATTCAAGATAAAAACAGAATACAATAAATACAAGAAAATCAAGAAAATACAGAATAGGCTTTTCCCCACAAAAAAGTATTGAGAGCCTGTCTGAAGCACCCCACTGTCCTGCACTCCCGAAGCTGACGTGGCAGAGAATTCCAGAGGGTAGGTGCCACAGACCGAAAGCATGTGCACCAGATGACTTTAAACTTATCCTCAGAATCTCCAGCAACTCCTCGTCAGCCGAGCAAAGCTGTCGCAGAGAGGTGTAGGGAACCAGGAGCTCTTTCAAGTAATCAGGACTCTGTCTGTGTAGGGCTTTGTAAGTCAGTAGACCCACCTGAAAGGTGATCTGCCACTGAATAGGCAGTCAGTGCAGACCGTGCAGTACAGGGGATATATGAGTTCTTCTAGATGCCCCAATCAACAAACGTGCTGCCGCGTTCTGCACTAGCTACAAGCAGCAGATATCAACCCCAGGAAGCCCTAAGTAAATGGAGTTGCAGTAATCAAGGTGCGATGTCTCAAAGGCGTGGACCAAAACAGGTGGGTCACTAGATGGAACAAGGTGCCTAATCCTAGCAATGTTCCTAAAATGGTAAAAGGCCAGCTTGATGACTGCTGACATCTGATGATGAAGGGTCAGACCATCGTCAAGCACCTAGGTTGCACACCCGTTCAGAGGTGAGAATCTGGGCCCGACCCCAAGACTAAACCGGAGGGGAGCTCGGTCCACAAACCCTCTGCCCTATGACCCGGGTCCACTACCGAAACCTCAGTCTTTCCTGGGTTCAACTTTAAACTGCTAGTGCTCATCCAATCTTGGATTTCTACGAGGCAGCTGTTTAACACTGAGATAGCACTAACCTGGTCGGGGCAAAAGACAGGTAGAGCTGGGTATCATCAGCATAGCAGTGAAATCTCAGCCCATACCATCTTACAATGCCTCCAAGGGGCAGCATATATACTGCAAATAACATGCAGACAGCACCAAACCCTGGGGTACCCCGCAAGGCAGAGAGAAAGCCCCGGAAGAAAATATACCCGAGACAACTCTTTGCGTTCTACCAGTGAGGAAAGATGTAAACCATCTGAGAACTGTACCAGACAGCCCACAGATGGACCTCAGATGTTCAAGCAGAACCCCATTATCCACAGTATCAAAAGCTGATGATAAATTAAGGAGAACCAAGATGGAACAGTGTCACCGATCTCTCGCCATCAGGAGATCATTGAGCACCCGAACCAGAGCAGTCTCAGTACTATGCCTCTTATGAAGACCTGATTGGAGAGGTTCATATAAATTATGGATAGTTAAATGGTTATCCAGTTGAGCTGCTACAACTTTCTCAATAACCTTCCCCACAAAAAGGAGGTTAGAAATAGGTCTGTAGTTTACTAGGTTATCCAGGTCTAAAGAAGCTTTCTTCAGGAGGGGTATCACTACCCCCACCTTCAGGGAGCTAGGGAGCTATTAGTGTTTATCTCTCCCCTAAAGCTTACCCTGCTCCTGTTCTTCCTCTTCTCTTCCCCCTTCCTACCAACTTCCTTTTCTGGTGAACTCATTATCCTGGGGGATTTCAGTTTAAACTGGTCCTCCTATGCCCACAACCACCCCCCCCCAAAGGTGGAGGTACTAAATCTCATGCAACTGATCTCACAACCTACCCATCACAATTTTCGCTTCTCGCTCTTTCAACCATTCCCTTATTGACTGGGTCCCTTCCTCTCAATGTCACAGGTTTGTGCTGTAGGTCCCCTCCTAGAATAAATCAGTGACCCTTGCGTGGTCTGCTGTGTTTGGAAAATCCATTGCATCAAAGTCCCTCTATGGTACATCTTGTCCAGGACATTCAGCTCCCTTAATCTGGATGCCTTGTGCTATGACTTGAGGCCCTCCAACTATGCTTCCCCTTGTCCACTGTTCAGGCTTAAATGATGCTCACTGTCTCTTCCAGTCAAACCTCACCTCACTCTGAATAAGCACATTCCCCCAGAAGAGGTCTACAGTGCATGCTGCCTATCTACCTTGAAGCGCCTCATATCTCACTTATCTTTTTAGGGTGCATGACTCTGCCTGGTCATGACACAGACCCACCCCCTGGATGAAGGCCCTGAGTGGGCTGAAGCGCCACTGCAGAGGGTACTAGCTAGAACCTCTCTTTGTGCAGGAATAACGCATTTTGTTGTGCTGACTCCTTTGTTTGGACTCTGTGAGTGCAGAAATTCTTCAGTAATTCCTGACATAAGTCCTCTGGTTCCCTGGAGGACAGGTTGAGGTACAGACAACTGCAGAATGCTTGCACAAAGGTCTTTCATGAGGCAAAAGCAAACTATTTTGCCTGCAACCATCAGAGCAATTTTAATTCCCCAAGCAGGTTCTGGAGGATTATCTGCTGTATTTGTAACCCCAGTATCTGTCCCCACCCTCAAGCTTGGCAAGCCTTCTGATGTCATTTCCAACTTTGCTGAGGTGGCAGCCACCTTCAGCACACACTTCACCACTTGCGCCATCTCATACTCTCTCTCTCTCTCCTCTAATTCCCTTCCCCCACTGCTCCTCTCCTGTCCTAGTCTTCTTTCTCTTTCTCTCCAGTTACCGTCTTTGAGGTCCTGTCTGCTCTGTTCTCCCTTAAGCTCTCCAAAGGACATAGCCTTGAAGGTCTTGACCCTAAACTTCTTCATCTTTTTTTTTGTAATTTCTGTTTATTCTCCCCATTCACTCTGTACATCATTTTCCTCTGGCCCATTTACCTGCCCTGATGCGAGGTGCTATCCCCATAGCACCATGGTTTACTCCCAGGTGAGGATGAGGTGGGAGGGATACACCTTCAAAAGCGTCTGGTTTTGTCAAGTAGCAATTGTGGAGGCCTATGCAAGGAGATCTTATGGTGCACCATGAGGCCTTCATCATCAGGTGCTGGGTGCAGCTTTTTGGGATTTTTCTGACCCAGCCCCTGGAGCTGTGCATGCAAGGGTGCACACACACAAGCATAACGTCACCCACAGCCACTGCGGCTCCTCCCACCCATGCGTTAGCCATGCCCTACCATCTCCTGCATCCAGGGGACAGTATAGTGATGGCAGACGGGAACCTCCCTCCCCAAGGAAGGACATCATCCTCTTGGAAGCTTAATCCTTCCCCCAACAACTATGGGGTTTTTCACAACAGATAACATACAGAATGAATCAATCGAGGATCTGGTTTACTTAATAAGGGCACTGATTGACAATGTGGACAAACGCCCCAAGACAGTGGAGAGAATCGAACCTGAGACCCAAATACATGTACTGGATGCAACTGAAAGTGAAGAACTGGAAGGATTACTACAGGCACAGGATTGTTATGTGATTAATTCCACCAGAGGTGCATCAGGTATAGAAATGTTGGGTGTGGACTACAATAAGCTAGATGAAAGAAAGAGATAATTTGGAGAAAAATTTACTTTTTGCCCTAACATCTCTAACAGTATTATCAACTGTCATGAAAATGTGGTAACAATGCAGGTAGATTTACTTAACAGCAAAAATAGGATGCTTGAACAGAATGTTACTGCAGGTGAAAGGGCAGCACTAAGAGAACTGGCTGAGAGAAAAGCTTTTGTGATCAAACCAGTGGATGGGGAGGGGGTTAATTCTGAATAGGGACCACTATAGAAAGATAGCGACAGACCTCCTTAAAATACAACCAAGTATGGGAAAATCTCATTCAGTCCTGTTGAAACCTTTAAAAAACAAATGCTAGCTATTTCGAATAGAGCCTGACTTACTAACCAAATTTCAGAAAATGAGTTCAAGTATATATAGAAAGAGAATCCTGTCACGCCCATATTCTAGGTGTAACCCCCCTGCAAATGGGGGTTCCCAAAAGACTTCCAGGAGCTTGCTTGAATGCTCCAAGCCTGAATGGTGTTTGGCATTTAAGCCATTTATCAGTGAGTGTTTTTAGAGCCTCTGGTACTGTCTCTTTAAGAGCTGTCTGCTTGCAGACATAATTAGTTTGTATGGGGGGACTGTGTGCTTCTCTGAGTACCACTCGAGCTGCTGCCAATTCACTTCATTTTGCAGTCACTAGGAGTGCAAGGGAACCTATCTGAAAGATGTAACTGTTTGCCAGAAATTATTTAGAGTAATAATGAAATTACAGTTTGTCTAACCTGCTTTCTTTGCAGTCAGAACTGTGTCTGCTAGTTCCCATTCTAGTTTTGAACTGCTGAACTGGACCAATCAGTGTGGGGTAAGCTAGCTCTAAAATGATGCCTTGGACGAATCAGAACTTGGACTCATAATCTGAGCCAGCCACAAGAGGATTGTATGGGCAGTGACTCTGGGAGATGTAGTTTAGACTTCAGTGCCTTTTGGACCAACAGCAGCAGTCTATTGTGAGTGACAGCCAATCCAGTCAAGAACTGGGAGGAACTCAAAGGAAGTGCCAGTTTCGTCAGTTGGAGTTCAGTTGAGCTTTGGCAGTGAAGAAGGAAGGAGCCCTGTGCTTTTCAGTGTGCAGTTTTAGTCAAAACGTGTGTAAGGCCCAGAGTTCGGTCTGCAGCTTGTGTAACAGCTTGTTAGGACTGAATCCGTCCTGTGAAAGAATCAAAGGATCTCTGAAGAGTAGAAACCAGGCTCACCCTGTAGAAGACTGGAAGAATTGCTAAAAATTGCACTCGGTCTGTCAGGAACTGAATCTGCTGTGTGTTCTCCCGGGTATTGTGCAGTAATTGCGATCGGGATACAGATGCAGCCTGCCTGGTATAGTACTTTCTTTTATATGGATGTGTGAAGAGGTTTGTGTACCTCAAGTGAGCCCTGCTGACATTGAAGGACCCTATCTTATTTGGAGGTCGTGAGTACTAATTCAGGGTTGCTCCCGTTGAATACATTAAATCCAAATGGAATTACTGTACTGCTGACTGTTTAATTCTCCTTTTCTCTGTGTGAAAGGGCCCCTACCAGCTGCCACAGTTTGGACTAGCCACTAGGGCTTGGGTACCCAGGGACAGTAACTGATAGGGATAGGCCTGTGCACAGAGCCATAGAAATGAATTATTAGAGTGATAAGCTAATTAACCTGATTTCCCCTGTCCTTGTTATATCCCCTAAATAAATCAGAGCTGCTTGTTTCAGCAAAGTTATACTGCCTGAGGTATTTGTCTATGTTAAAGTACTGTACTGTGATTGTTGCACTGTATCTCATTTCACAGGAGGTCCCAGTGCCGGAACCAGACCTGGGGGTAAGTGTATACTGTGAAAGTAATTCTGATATATTGTGTGGGCCACTAGTGGGAAGAAAGGGGGGTTGCAGTGTCCCAGAGGGCTGTGACCAAGTTAGTTTAACTATTGCAAACCCTGACCTCTGGGTGGAGGCACCCGCCATTGGATCCAGGCCCCTCAACCTGTTAGTGGCAAATCAGGCAGGGGTAGTAGCCCCTGGGATAGCGCCATCTAGGGGTTACATATATATTGCCCAAGGCACATAAAAACATAGAACTACCCCCCAGGAAGACCGATTGTATCAGGGATTGGAAGTCTGCCAGAAAATCTAGGTCACTTTGTCAACAACTTCATCAGAAAGTGTGTGTCACAGCGCCCATTGTATCTAAAAGATACAGGGAGCCAGCCTGCCGGCGCAGCAGTTGGATTTCCACTCAGCGATGCCAGTGACCCGGGTTTGGGAACAAACCTGGAAACTGGAGGGCCGGCTGGGGGAGGAGGCTTGAGTGTCCCAAGGACATCTCTTCTTCTCCAGGGAAGGAGGGATCCAGGGCTCTGCACTTGTCTAGCCTCGGGTGGAGACCCGAGGTACTACAAGCCCAAGCCATTGAGAGGGTGGCGTGTTGGAGATTGGCACTTGGTGCCTTGATGTCAGGGCACACAGCATGCCCAGAACAATGGAAATACTCCCACAGCGCTCCTGGTAGACGGAGCACCTGGCCCTGATCCCCAATGCCCCTACCTACCCCAGTGACAGCATCCCGAAGAAAACAGGAAACATTTTGGGGTGTACGGGCCCCCACCTTGTACCCGCCTGAGGGGCATAGCCATGGCTACATGGGGGATGGACTGCGCCGCACTCCAGGTAAGAGGGCAGGGACTATAAGGCCCTAGGTGTCTCCCAAAGAGTGGCAGCGCTGCAAGGCAGGGGAGAGAACAAAGAGAAAGTTTAAAAAAAAAAAGATGCAGGGGATGTGCTAAAGAAATTTGCAAACTGTGAATGAGAAGAATTATATTACTGGGTGGAAATAGATATGGATTCAGTCTACACCAGTATCAGACACAGACTAGGTATTGAGGCATGTAAACATTTCTTGTTAAAACATTGTTGCAGTGAGCAGTTTCTGATTGATCTTATCTTGGAAGCACTGGAATTTATTTTGGAGAAACATTTTTTTTAAATTGAGAACAGGTTTATTTTTGCAGGTATGTGATATGACAATGGGAGTGGCGAGGGCGCCATCCTATGCCAACTTATGCTTAGGAAAATGGGAAGAGAAGTTTGTAAGGTATGGAAGAATGAACTCATACTTTGCCAATATAAAAGCCTGGTGCGGATTTATTGATGACGTGATATGTGTGTGTGTGTGTGTGACAGAGACCCCCTCAGAGATTAAGATGTTCATGAACTGGTTAAACAATAATGACCTGAATCTATGCCTCACACACACACCACGGACAAAACAAAGCTAAACTTCCTAGATTTCACTCTAAATGTCATAAATATAGGAGAAAAAAATGCAAGTAGAAATGGAGGGGTTTAGAAATAAATACAGCTGCAATTGCACTACTGCAAGCCAAAAGCGTGCACCCCAGGTATTGAAAAGTCCATTCTCTGCAGTCAGTTCATTAGGATTAGAAGAAACTGCAGCTCCTTGCAGACCTGTGATAGGCAAGCAGAAGAACTAGTACATAGTGATTTTGGAAGGGAGCCTGCACAAAGTGCTGGGAATTGGTTACAAAGCAAACCCAAAGGTTTCTTCAAATGCAATAATTGGAATATCTGTAATATGCAAACAAAGGGAAGAGATTTAAACATCCCATGAACAACACAGAAACTGAGATCAGATAATTTATTAATTGTAATACAACATTTGTCATATACATATTATGGTGCCCCTGTAACCTAATATATAAAGAGAAAACAGTCAGGAACTTAAAAACATGTATCCAAGAGCAAGCAAGATCCATTATCAACAGCAGACAGGACACTCCCGTGAGGAAACACTTTAGTGATAGATATGGATCAAAGTGCGTACTATATACAGCATGCACTCTGACAGTTCATTTGGTGTCCAGAGATGGTGGTGTGAGGAGGGTCCTGCCGGCTGCCCGATCGGGGGGATGGGGTGGTGGGCACTAGACCACCAGGATGGGCTGTTGGCGGCAGAACCATATTCAGGCATATGGGGCTGAGGTGGGGACACTAATCATACAGTCATTACTGATATGCTATTATATTGTGCATTACTGGCATACAGGTGGGGGGGATCTCGCTCACCAGGGTATGGCATGTACGTGTAATAAAGCACATTACGGGCATATCATGGATTGGAGGGAGGAGCTGCTGTATCACCAGGGGCCGACTTTGTGATTATCACACTATGCATTATGGCATATGGGTTGGGGGGACACACTAGATCACACTGTTCAATTACCGACTGTTCGGTGGTGGTGGTGGGGGTGCTAGCCACTACTGCGTCCCTGTCCAAGGGTGCAGTGGCAGCACCACTGCCTGGCAGCTGTTGCTGCACACCTCATGGGTGCACCATCTGTTTGGCGCACTGCCACTGTTGCCGAACGCTGTGGGACTTAGGCACTGGGACCCTGTCAGATGGCAACTGGGCACAGGGTCCCAGGTGCAGTGGCACTCGGTGCATGCTGTCACTGTCGCAGCTTGCAACCAAGCTTTGAAAATCCTGCCCTTCAAGTTTATGGGATTAGAAATGATGCCTTGCCCTAGGAGAGGGGTTGATAGAAAAAATGTACTACTGAGGAAAAAGTTTTTGGATCTTTAGATCAAAAGTGTCAAACCTGCGGGTCTGAATGCGATCTGGGACTTAAAACCATTTCTATCAATAAATAAAGTGTGACATGAAATAAATGGATTACACGTAACTAAAATGCAAGGAACTTGAGTGAACTAAGCTGTAACTAATAACTGGTAAGTATGCTGTCTCTGACTTTTATTTTGATTTTCTCTGACCTTTTGACTTCCTCTTTTCTAGAGATTTAACTTCTCAAATAAATTCTACTTCTCACTGGCTCAGGAGTCAATGTGGATCCCCAGCTGCTGAGTAAACTGAAGAAACGAGGGACCCACATAGGATGATCACATGACAAATTCCCAGAACTTTAACCCTTTTTTTCTTTTGTAACTTCTCTCTGATGTCAAGAAAACAGCAGCTTTGAAACCGAAAGTAAATAAAGACTTTCCAATGACAGCATCACATTAACAATTGTATATAGAATTTTTTGTATGAATTGTGTATTAGAGATGTATAATTACAGCGTTGGAACGTTAATTTAACACTGCACTAAGGTGGTTCTTTACATCATGATTTAAGGGTATTTAAATTGTTGCTGCCGTACCCCTAGCCACACCTCTTAATGAAGGCTTGTTTGTAAGCTGAAGCACTGGGGTACTGATATGCAGGAGTAGCAGACTGCACAAGACTGTCACTTATTATGTTTGCTTGCACGCATGTACAAGAAACATAGTGCCATCATCCGAGTTTTCCAGAGGTGTGTCAGCCTCTTCCAATTCAGTCAGTGTGTTTTCAGGCGCGGCTGCAGTGCGCCAATCACTGCTCCAGCTGTCTATGACAGCTGAAAATGCAGTGGCATACAGTTGAAAGGGAGAGCTCCAGTGAGCAGAGCTCCCCCCCTCAACATGCACGCACACATATTGCGTGCTGAAGCGCTCCCCTCCACGCACATACTGTATAGCCGACGAGGATGCCCAATGCCCCATTGGCTCCATGCCCCCCCCAAAAAAAAGCTTTCCTGGTGCCATGCTGGGAGCTCCCCAGCGTGGCACATGTCCAGTATGGCGGCGAGGTGCCCCAGTCCCCGTCAGCTCAACCACCCAAACAGCCTACAGCTGCCATGCTGAGCCCACTCCAGCGTGGCACAAGCCCGTATGGCCAACGGGTGCCCAATCCCCGTCGGCTCCAGCCCCCAAACAGCCTTTCCAGCTGCCATGCTGGGAGCCCACCAGCGTGGCAAGCGTCTGGTCGTCTTGGTGATAAAAAAAAACAAAAAAACTGTAAATTAAAAAGCGGTCCCTAGGCTCAGCCTCCCTCAGCCTACCCACTGTGCACCCTGCCTCCCCATACCCCCACCCCATACTTACCTCCGAGTCCGCGCGATGATCTTTGGTGGACCGGGAACACGTCTGCACTCTTCAAAGCTGACCGCGAACTGAGGAAATGCCGTAAGCTGTATAATGTAATAGATAGGGTTTTTCAACTTTGCTGCATATCTTGGGCATTTTTGGAATTTTTGCACAAATTTTCAACATGGGGTTTCTGGGACCCTTCTCATGAATGCTGTCACTGTCATGGCGTTACTGGGGCCGAAGGTGATTTCCGCAGCCACTATGCGAAATCACCTTTCCGGAATGATTAACAAAGCGACACTGCCAGTGTTCATAAAGTGGGCTCTCAAAACCTATTTTGAAATTTGGTGAAACTTACAATGACTTTCATTTCTGATGTGCGTTGCGGTTCTTGCGCACATGCTCGTAAGTTTGCGAATTTTCAATATTTTCACTCCAGATTTTCAACATTGCCATTTTACCACACCTTCATATGAGCAGTGTAGCTGTCATTTTTCACATCTCACCCAAAATGTGTTCCCGCCCACGTAGCACACAATGGTGCAGTTGATGTGCGAAATCAATGTACAGGACACATTAAGAAAATCACAGTGACACTGTTCATGAGCAGAGGTCTTAAAATGGCTATGTTGAAAATTTGGTGAAAAATTCCTAAAATGACTGTTTCTGACGTTGCAAGTTCCTCACTTGCCTTTCGTAAGTTACTGTCGTTTTCAATATTTTCACTCCAGATTTTCAACATTGCCATTTTACCACCTCCTTATAGGCAGTACAGTTGTCATTTTCACATCTAGCCCACAATGTGTTTCTGCCCATATGGCGCACAATGGCGCGGTCGATGTCTTGAAATCATTGTATGGGACACGTTAGAAAATCACAGTGACACTGGTCATGAGCAGAGGTGTTAAAATGTATGTTGAAAATCTGTTCGTCCCAAAAATGACTGTTTTAGGGCGCTTCGTTGCGCACTTCCTCACATGCCTCTGGCAAGTTTGCGATTTGCAATATTGCACAGATTTTCAACAGTGCCATTTTACCGCACTTCCTATGAGCAGTACAGCTACCATTTTCACATCTTCCCAAAATGTGTTTCCGCACATGTAGCGCACAATGGTACAGTCGGTGTGCAAAACAATGTTTGGGATAGATTAAAAATCACAGTGACACTGGTCATGAGCAGAGGTCTTAAAATGGCTATGTTGAAAATTGGTGACAAAACTCCATAAAATGACTGTGTTACGAGTGAGCATTGCGCAGTTTCCACGCAACCTCGTAAGTTCATGAATTTGTAATATTTTCAGTCCAGATTTTCACCAGTGGCATTTTTCCACACCTCCTTATGAACAGTACCGCTGTCATTTTCCACAACATGGCCGAAATGTGTTTTCACACTTTCAGCACAGAAATGCATGGTCGCTGTGGGAAATCATTGTTCGGGACAGATAAAGAAAATCACACTGACACTGTTCATGATCGGAGGTCCCAAAATGCTTGTGTTAACAATCTGCTGTAAAAAAATTCCCAAACTAGTTACAATACGGGTGTGCGTGCACAGTTTCTATGCACGCTCGTGACTTCACCAGTTTTTTAAAGATTTTCACAGCAGATTTTCAACATTGCCATTTTTTACACCTCCCCATGAACAGTACCGCTGTCATTTTTCACATCCTGTTCGGAATGTGTTTTTGCACCTGTGGTGCCAAATGCCTTAGTCGCTGTGTAAAAGCAGTTTTCTGCTAACAAACTGATATTGCCACTGTTCATGAGATGGGGGTCATAAAAAAATCATGTTGAAAATTTGGAGTGAAAATACCAACGAATGCCTGAGGCGTTAGGGTTTCTGACCATAACGCCCCACCCTGTAGAGAATGACAGGCATCAGGGGTGTGACTTGGGATTCTTGCCTGTCATGCTCATACCATTCCACCCCCACCCACACCCTGCAGTCAGTGAGAGGCATCAAGGTGTGCCTTGGACTCTTCAGGCCCAAACTTCATCCCATTCTCCTATACCGCACCCATCTCACTGTATCTCCTGATGGAATGGGGTGCGCATAAGGGCCAAAGACCCCAAGGCACACCGTGGCACTTGTCAGTGTCTGCAGGGTAGGGTGTGGTGAAATGGCGTGGTCGTTATGCCTGACAACCCAAAGGCACATCCCAATGCCTGTCACTCTCTGTAGGGTGGTGGTGGGGTTGGCTTCAGTTCAGTACTTCGCTGCCATTCCTATTATACAGCTCTGTAACTTCTACACTACCAATGCCAATGCCAGCAAGCAAATATTCGGCATTGACAAATGCTTGTTTTGATAAAGCATACTGGATGTGTGGCAACAGTTGATACTCAAACTGGTGGAACTTACAGAATAAATATGTTTTTGCCTCAACTCACTGCAGTCTGCCTTACTTTGTGCTTGACTGCACTACATTTTGAAAACTGTGTCTGAGTTCTTGGGCTAGCCGGCCTGGTAGTGGCACCACCTACAACGGCATTTGCAGCACCTGTTTTGAGAAGCTCAACATAATGCAGCCTTGATGACCCAAAAGGCCTCGTCACACTCTGGGGAATGTTTCATATTATTCAGGCACCATTTCTTCGTGAGTTCAATCCGGGGAGTACCTAACTGGGCAAAGTTGGGGACAAATCTCCTGTAGTAACTAGCCAGACCTAAAAATGACCTGACATGTTTGTTTTAGGGACAGGACTGTTAGCTACAGCTTCTATCTTGGAAATCTCTGGCTTTACTTCTCCATTCCCCAGGGTACCCACCAGACTAAGTGGGCAGGTAGTCAAGGGGCCGGTGGCGTCTACTAACCCACTTCGGGCGGTGCTATGTAATGCCAGGTCGATAGGAAACAAGTCCACAGTTATAGTGTATTTGATTTCTTCTGTTGACCTGGCTTGCATCACAGAGACTTGGCTGGGTGACAATGCCAGATCAGTCTTGAAGACAGCTGTCTCTGCTGGGTACTCCATAGTGAATTGCCTGAGGGTGGGACAAGGGATGTAGGGGTAGGGGAGTGGCCATCTTCTTTAGATCCAACTTCGGCTTCACCGTGCACCCAGTGGGAACTCCCAGATCCTTTGAGTGTGTGGCCATGCATGGGGGTCCAGGTGCAGATCGCAGGATTCTCCTCATTTATCACCCTTTGGGGCCTCGAGGAAATTTCCTGCAGGAGGTTGTGGACTTCATCGTCGATGAGGTGCTGGAGTCCCCCAGGTGTTTAGTCCTGGGGGATTTCAATGTCTCGGTCGACGATGAATCCTCACAATTCAGTTATGACCTTCTCCAGCTGATGTCATCACTGGGCCTAGCACAAGTAGTTACAGTACTTCTGCGACCCACATCCACGGTCACATGCTCGACTTGGTGTTTTGGCTGGATCTTAAGTCTGACTGCCTCAAGATTGATCAGGTCAGCTGGTCTGATCACTGCATGGTGGAATTCAACTCTGGGGCCCCCCTAGAAGTCCCTCCCCTGTTGAGATGGTCAGTTATCGCCCTTTAAGGGGTCTGTCCCCAGAGGGACTGCTGGCGATGACTGATCTACCTACAGTGGATGCCACATGTGCAATTGGCGTTGGCCACCTATAACAGGGTGGTATCCAAAGCGCTTAATGCCATTGCGCCAGTCTGTATAGAAACATAGAATTTGACGGCAGATAGGGACCGCTTGGCCCACCCAGTCTGCCCATTTCCCTACCTAATGGATAAGCTGCAGATCCTAGTGAACCAGCAGCCTACTTCTTTCTACCCCACCCCCTAGAATTGCCTTATGGCTGTCCCATGCATGCTTGAATTCAACCACTGTTTTTGACTCCACAACCTCCTCTGGAAGGCTGTTCCATGCATCCACAACCCTCTCTGTGAAAAAATACTTCCTTAAGTTACCTCTGAGCCGCCTCCCCATCTTCAAATTGTGTTCTTGCACACCTCTTTTTGAAAGATGCTACCCTCTTGGACTTTGTTGATTCCCTTGAGGTACTTGAAAGTTTCTATCATGTCCCCCCTCTCCCTCCTTTCCTTGAGGCTATACATATTAAGCTCCTTTAGTCTCTCTTCATATGTCTTCTGGTGCAGACCCTGCACCATTTCAGTTGCCCTCCTCTGGACAGCTTCCATCTTGTCTATGTCCTTGCGGAGATTGGGTCTCCAGAACTGCACACAGTACTCCAGATGGGGTCTCACCAGCTGTCTGTACAGAGGGATAACAACTTCCTGTTTTCTACTGGTGATGCCTCTCCCTATGCATCCCAGTATCCCCCCAGCCCTCCTTGCTGTCCACCTTTAGATCATCTGATATGACTACCCTCAGGTCCCTCTCCATTTTTGTTGTTGTTAGTATCTCACCCCCCATTGTGTACTCTTCCCCTGGGTTTTTCTTTCCCAGGTGCATTACTTTGCACTTCTTAGCATTAAATCTAAACTGCCGTACATTTGACCATTCCTCTAACCTTGCCAAGTCCCTTCTCATCCTTTCCACTCCACCTTGTGCATCAACTCTGTTGCAGATCTTTGTGTCATCTACAAAGAGACATACTTTTCCTTCCAGTCCCTCTGCAATGTTGCCTATAAAGACAGTGAAGAGGACTGGTCCTAATACTGAACCCTGCGGCACCCCACTAGTAACCCCCCTTTCTTCAAGTGGACTCCATTTACTATTACCTCTGTGTCCTATTCTCCAGCCAATTCTTTACCCAGGCTATCATCTTGGGACCCACTCCCAGGCTGGCTAACTTGTATAATAAATCTTTGTGTGGGACTGAGTCAAATGCCTTGCTAAAGTCTAGGTAGGCCATGTCCACAGCCCCTCCCTGATCTACTACTTTGGTCACCCAGTCAAAGAAATCTATTAGATTTGTCTGGCATGACCTTCCTGCTGTGAATCCATGCTGCCTTGGGTCCTGTGCCCCTCTGGCCTCTAGGTACTTGACAATTCTTTCCTTCAGAAGTGAATGTGACCCAGATCTTCTCACTTGAAATCTCTCTGGTTTGATGGAGATCTCATGGTAATAAAGATCAGAGGTCGGAAGTTGGAGTGCTGCTGGCCGAAGACCCGGTTGGATGAGGACAAACTGGCCTTGCGTACTCATTCCAACGAGTAGCGGGGGCAATTAACAGTAAGAAGACAGAATTCCTGTTCAGGGAATGTGCCGCAGAGCAGAATAGACTAGCTCAGCTATTTTGGACTGTAGACAGGCTACTTCATCCAGTCTGTTTGCAGCCAAAAAAAACCTTTTCATTCACTTTATGTGACGAGTTTGCTCTGTTCTTTTCTGACAGGGTGGCCTCTACCCATGCGGAGATTCCATCAGTGAGGCAAGTTTTGCTTCACAGAAGCCAGTCTGAGAGGAGCAGAGGTACGCTGGCAGTTTGGGATGAGTTTAAACCTGTGGAGGTGGCTGAGGTCATTAGGGTAATCTCAAAGCTAAAGCACACATACTGTGAACTGGACCCAGCCCTGATGCATTTCTGGATGAGATGTGCCAAGGCTGTTGGCCCAGTATTCGCTAGGATTGCCCAGTGCTCGATGTCAGGGGGTGTTTTTCCAATGGCTTTGAAAGAGGCCTTGGTGAGACCCCTTCCGAAGAAACCGTCTCTTGACCCGGATGTCCTGGTGAATTACCGTCCTATCTCCAACCTTTTTTTTTTTAGTCTGATAACCGGGTCAGGCCCACTAGGCACAAGTGCCTGTTTTCAGGGGCGACCTGGGTGCACTGGACAGTTAAGTGACTTGCTCAGAGTCACACAGTATGCAAGTGGAGGTTGTGAGAATCAAACTCAGGTCAGGTCTGCTGGATGTACCAAGCTCGTTAACACCTCGTTCCTCTAACCCCTAGGCTATACTGCCATTTTTGAGTAAGGTTGTGGAGAAGCTTGTGGCGCAACAGCTCAAGGATCACCTTATGTCCTTTGACATCTATGAGCCATTTCAGTCAGGTTTCAGGGCCAGACACAGCATGGAAACAGCACTAGTTAGGGTGCACAATGACCTCTTTAGGGCTAGAGATAGAGGAGAATGGTCAGTTCTGGTTCTCCTTGATCTCTCTTCAGCATTTGACACTGTTGATCACTTGGTGCTTCTCGATTGTCTCCACAAGTACTGTGGACTTACTGGTATTGTCATCAACTGGTCTGAGTCCTACCTCACTGAGGGGGTGCAGTGGGTAGTGATGGGGAATTTCTCCTCTGCCCCAAAGCCCCTGTTATGTGGGGTGCAACAGGGATCAATTTTGTTGCCGATGTTGTTTGCAGTGTATATGCTGCCCCGGGTGAGGTAGTTCAGCAATGCAGTATGGCATTTCACTGATATGCAGATGATACCCAACGGTATTTGTCCTTTGCCCCTGGAACACCAAATGTTGTGGACATGTTTAACATCTGCCTGGCTGAAATCAATGATTGGATGTCCTCCAGCCGGTTGCGGCTGAACCCAGACAAGACGGAGGTGCTGATGATTGAGCCAGGTCACAGATGTGATGAGAGTGCTCCTGGTCTGGACACGTGACTTGTTCTGGGGCCTGCTTTATTGGTAGTCTCTCCGAGGGTGCAAAATTTTGGCATGATCCTAGAGGCACGGGGTCTTGTTGTTGCAAACAAAAACAGCATGGCACTATACTGAGAGGGTGCAGTGGGTAGTGATGGGGAATTTCTCCTCTGCTCCAAAGCCCCTGTTATGTAGGGTGCAACAGGGATCGATTTTGTTGCTAATGTCGTTTGCAGTGTATATGCTGCCCCGGGTGAGATAATTCGGCAATACAGTATGGCGTTTCACTGCTATGCAGATGATACCTAACGGTATTTGTCCTTTGCCCCTGGAACACCAAATGTTGTGGACATGTTTAACATCTGTCTGGCCGAAATCAATGATTGGATGTCCTCCAGCCGGTTGCGGCTGAACCCAGACAAGACGGAGGTGCTGGTGATCGAGCCAGGACACAGATGTGATGGGAGTGCTCCCGGTCCGGACACAGGACTTGTTCTGGGGCCTGCTCTATTGGTAGCCTCTCTGAGGGTGCGAAATCTTGGTGTGATCCTAGAGGCACGGGGTCTTGTTGTTGCAAACAACAACAGCACGGCACTATACCACGCTGTCAAAACACTGACTACAAATACCACTCAGGTAAAAAACACCTAGCGGTAATAATGTCGAACGAAAACAGTAAAAATGTATAGCCCCACCCCCCATTAAGGGAGGGCTACGCGCCCTGAACACCCCCTATTAAAACAACATCCTCCGGAGGGGGCCATCTCAGGGATAGGGTGAAACTCAGGCGGGGGGACATCATGAACCATGCAAACGTAAAGACAAGAAAAAAAAAACAACTAATTTGGGACCAGGAATAGAACCCCGGTCCACAGTCACTCCATTGTTCTCCAGGGCCGATGGCTCTACTCCTTGAACCATGGCAGCTGCTTGGCGGACCCCCTTAAAGCAGAGCCCTTACCCTCTGCAGCAGTGCTTTCCAGAAAACAGTACAGGGTCACCGCTACCACTCCACACTATTTGTGTCATGCAGCATTGTGTACACTATAGCTGTTCTTCCACATGTTGTTACTGTTGCGCGGTTTTTCCTGTGGCATTGTGTATACAACATATTGACCCGGCACCAATCCTAGACAGCAGAACACTTGAGGGTCAGGTGTCATCTGTTGTCAAGAGTGTTTTTTACTACTTGAGGAACATTGCCAGCATTAAGCCCCTCATTCCACCCGATGACCTACTGACACTGGTGCATGCTTTTGTCATCTTGAGGATTGACTACTGTAACTCTCTTTACTTTGGGGTCACTAGAGGGAACCTCCACCAGTTACAGTTGGTGCAGAACTCAGCGGCCCGGTTGCTGACGGGCCTGCCCAGGTTCAGTCATGTGACCCTGGTCCTGTGATCTGGCTGCCTATCAGGTGATGGTCCCTCTTCAAGGTGGGTTTGCTCACCTATAGGGCCCTATACGGACTGGGTCCTGGCTATCTGGTGGAGCTCCTGACACTGACCACTTCGGTCCACTCCCTCCGCTCTTCAACCAAGGGTCTCCTGGACGTTTCTAGGGTCCAGCTCGAGACCTCTGTCGATCAAGCATTCAGTGTAGCCGGGTCGACCCTATGGAACACAATTTGTTGTCCGGGATGCCCCAACAGCAGAACAGTTTAAGTGGGGGCTTAAGGCTCATTTGTTCTGCCTGGCCTTCCCTGATGAGATTCTATAATTCACCTGGCCTCTGTGGACTTACTTGGAACTGCCGTTATGTTTTAAATGGGTTTATATACTGTTTTAAGATTGCTTGGAAATCTGTTTTATCTGTATTATTTTAAAATTATTTTGATTATATTGTATGGCACCCAGAGCCTCCGGGATTGGGCGCCTTAAAAATAAAGTTTGCCTTCCCATTTCCCAAAATGTAACCCAAATGTCTGGTTTCCTGCATGCCCAATGCACACTTGGTAGGACTAATGGTCAGACCTGTATTTTTGATTGACTGGATAACTGCTCGTAGGTGTTCCAACTAGCTTTTCCAGTCTAGACTTTTGTTTCTGTTTCTAGTTTGGCTGCCATTATTCTGGTAATCATTCCTGGGCTTGTTGTTACAGGATCCATACATTTCATCTATGCTTCCCTGGTACCAGATCTAGTACCCATGCAAAAAACTCTTGGCTTAGAGTATACATGGCATAAATCCCACTTTGTCTGACATCAACTGTCATAGAGAAATAAGTCAGGAAAAACAGGCAAACCAGGAGAAGTAACAATTTTAAAATAATTCTGCAGGATAGCTTATATACAGACAGTTCAAATAAAACAAAGTCCTTCATCTGAGGGTATCTCTAATGCTAGATCTCAATCTCTCTCTCCAACTCTCTAAACAAACATTGCTCTCTTTTATAAGATGTTTTCATCTGGCAATTAAATTCTCCAACCTGTTCTCACTGAAGTGAATTTCCAGCCAAATGGGATAAGGAATTACTCGCATTATTGTGTAGTGTGTTATTGTCCATTAGCACAACAATTCTGGCTCCATACAGGTACTCATGGAATTGATCAGTCACTGCCCATTTCAGTGCAAGGAACTCTAACTTATGGACTGGATAGCTCTTTTCAGAGGGAGTCAAACTACGACTGGCAAACGCAATGGGTCTCATACCTTTGTCGTGTTCTTGGCAGAGCATGGCGCCCAACCCTTCCATGCTGGCATCAATGTGAAGAGTGTATGGCTTGATGTAGTCAGCAAAGACTAGTACAGGAGCTTCTGTTAGGAGTAAAATAATTTCTAGAAATGCTCTCTCACATTCATCAGTCCATTGATCCCCAAAAGACTCATTGGTCTTGAAATATTCACTGGGGGATGTCTTCACGGCTAACAGACATTTGCTCTTCTGAGTTGGAAGATAACCCTGAGTTAGTCTGAACAAAGGCCTCACCACCACAGTGTAGCTTTTTTACAAGTCTCCAGTACTACCTGCAAAATCCTAAGAAGGACTGAAGCATTTTCAAGTTGGTGGGTCTAGGCCAGGTGGTAAGAGCTTTCACATTTTCTGGATCAGTGCTGATACCTTGATCAGAAACAATAAGTCCCACATATTTCATGTGAGTCTGGCAGAACTAACACTTGTCCAGGGAGAGTTTTAAGCCATGTTCCTTCAGCTGGTCCAGTACCTTAAGTAGTCGGGTTTCATATTCTTCCAGTGTTCTCCCAAACACTGTCAGGTCATCCAAGTAAACTAAGACTTCTAAGAGGTTCATGTCACCCACCACCTTCTCCATCAGGCACTGGAACATTGCTGGTGCACCAGATATTCCTTGTGGCATTCCCTTGAACTGGTAAAATCCCAATGGACAGATAAAGGCAGTCTTCTCCTTATCTTCCTCGGCGATCGGTATTTGGTAGCAACCACTGTGCAAGTCCAGGACAGAGAACCATCTACTACCCGTAAGGCTGTCTAAGGCATCTTGCACTCGAGGCATAGTATATTGATGAGCCACTGTCCGCTGATTCAGGGTGTGATAGTCAATGCACATCCTTATGGCACCATTCTTTTTTTTTGGGCCACCACTATAGGCGAGGCATAGGGACTGCGAGATTCAGTTATTATCCCTATCTTCAGGAGCTCTTGCAAATGTCTCCTAACATGTTTAATTTCTGTGGGTGCCAATCTTCTTGACCTTTCATGGAATGGGTGATCATCATGTAGGTGGATGTCGTGCTTCTCTCCTTTCACACACCCCACATCCCATTTGTGGCAGGAAAATACATCTGATCGGTCTACCAATTCCTTCTTTAATTGGTTCTTCCAGCTGGTAAGAATGGGAGATGAACTGAAATTGAATACTCCTTCATTCAGTTGAGTAGTCTTCTCTGGAGAGACTACCACATCAGTTGTGTACAGACTGGCTACTACTGTACCGGAATGCACCATCAGATCCTCGTGAGCCTCATTCTTTAGCTTTATATTGATCCTCTTGACCATCAAGTCAGTTCCAGGCAACACTCCTTGCTGGACCATCATACCCTTTAGCACACCTCTTCCTGGTGACTCCACAATAATGATTTGGTCTGACAGTGACTCATTGCAATCCATTGCTCCTTCCACCACACACTTAGTGCCGGGGGCACTATCAGAGGATCTTTCCCTTCTTTTTTGATAACTCTGACAATCTCCTCCAGCTGGCTGCAGACCTTGTTCTCCCTCTCTAGGTGGGCAGTACTTACAGTGACATGAATTGGTAAAGTCCGGTAGGTTCTTTTGCCTGCCTTCTGCAAGCACAGGTGAGCCAGGCATCCAAACATATTGGCATTTGTTCCAGTCAACACCGGTGTCTTGTCCAATATCTGTGCATCAGGACAAATGAGGGCTAAGGTGTTGATCTTTTGAGGGACTCCAGCAAAAGTCTCTGGATATTCAATTTGCACAGTGATGTAGCCATTGTAAGGGTAGCTGGCATTGTTCAACCCCCACACAGAAAGTCCCTCTAAATGCTGCAAAGGCAAATGCTTTAAGTAGCTCTGGTAAAAAGATCAATAAATAATGGTGACCTGTGACCCACTGTCCAGGAGGGCGTCACATGGGCATCCCTAAATAGAAATCTTTATGGTAGGAGTGGGACCCATCAATCTGGATAGTAACTTGTTTCTGATAGTTGCAGTAGGGCTGCAACTATCTTATGGAGCTGTTCACTCTCGGAGTCCCAGACTGCTCCCTCACCAGGCTCCATTGTCATTTCCCTGTGGCTGTTGCTGTCTTTCCCATTTCTGGTTCACTAGCTGCAATATGTCCATCTTCTCCACAATGAAAATGGAACCAGTCACCTCTGGGTACAGTTGATGATCGAGGGCTGATTCTTGGATCAGAGGAAGGATTTAGTGGGCATCCACGCCCAGGTGGCAAGGAGTTGGCTCATGGGTGAGATGTCTGTGTCATCTGCATGGCTTTGACATACTCAGTGAGTTCTTTTAACTGCATTATCAGGTCTGAGATATCATTTTGTTCTTGGCTGCTGTCAGTTTGAGGCTGCCAGGGGAAGGCTTTCCCAGTAGGCACCCGCAATTAATTGGCAATGTCTTCCTGTGACTCTTCCTCTCTCACCTCATTAAGAAGCTGTCTGAAATTAGGAGGGTTGGCTTGGCGTTCTTTTAGTCTTACAGTTATCAGAGTCCAATGGGAATACACAGCACCATATAAGAGTTGGTTGAGTCTTATTTGGGCAACCTGTGCAGGGGTTACTCCTCTAGCCTTAACTATTTTACGAATCATTGTCTCTACTCGGGTCATGTAATGGGACAGTTTCTCTCCCACTTTCTGGGTGGTGGCTCCCAGCTGAAAAATTAGGTCTTCCTTATGCTCAAATGCTCCATAGGAACTTCTATGTATGGCAAGATGGTCACTAGCTGTACAATCTGGTTGGCTGGCTCGCAGTGATCAGATGACTTCCAGTGCCATACCTCTCAAACTCTCCACTATGTGTTTGCATTTCTCATCATCCGAACATTTCCATACTTTCTCCATCTGGGTGGCTTGACTAATCCAGCTCTCATAGTCATCCTCACCAGAAGGAATAGGAATAGTGTCAGAAAAAGTATGCAGTCTTCTATACTGTTCACAAGTCAGAATCAAGTAAGGGGTGCTCTCAGGTCCTCCAACCAAGGGTTCATCAGTAGGTTTATTTTTTGTTGGATCACTTTCTTGGAACATAGCTCTAACGTATTGAACTGTCTTCCCCTCAGTGGCTAACAGCAAACATAACTTCTTTTCAGAATCACTTGGTTCTTTAGGGTCCTCAGCTGGAGGATCCGGGGTGGCATAGGTAATTAAGACCCATGAGGTGGGGTCTCTATCAGCAGGGAGATGATCAGACACTCTGGAAAGATCAACATCCTCTCAGTACTCCAACAAAACTCTATAGGCTTGCTGAGCAGAACTGTAAATCCTCCCATGTATAATAACTTTTCCCAAACATTTAATGCTGCCCATGACCCTTTCCACACGGTCCCTTGGGGTTGCATCACAGATCCCTTGTACCAAAATAGCTTTTTTCAAATCAACGTCCTCACCCTTGCACCAGTCTCACAATGAGATGCGATCCATAACAACTTTTGAAATTTAGGGGGGGCAACCAGACAGTTCCCAATATAAAGAGAGGTGCAGAAAAACGGGAGGCAGTATAGCGTAGTGGTTTAAGACTCTGAGCTGCAAATCTGGTGACATCCAGCAGCCCAGACCTGGGTTTGAATCCCACAGCTTCCACTTGCATACTGTGTGACCCTGGGCAAGTCACTTAACTTCCCTGTGCTCCCAGGTCGCACCTGTAAAAAAGCTTTCAGCTTAGTGTGCTACTCCTGGTTAAACAACTAAAAACAAACAAAAAAATAAAAATAAAACCCCAAAATCCCAGTGGTGGCCTCCAATTTTGTAACCACCCCTCCCCTTATATCTGCACACCCACCTGCAAGTGGTGCTGCCTAAAGGGATATAGGTTGGTGCCTGGGTTATAACTGGCTTGGCAAGTGGTGCAGTACCTCCATCTATGGGGATCCTTATAGCAGCATACTGCCAGGGTGCTTCCCCACAGGAAATGAAATACAGCCCACTCCCTTGGTGACAGGTAGAACAATATAACCTCCCCTCTCCACTTATCACTCTAAGTCTGCAACTTTTACACTACACAATAATGCAAGTAATTCAGCAATTGCAGTACAATAAACAAGGGGGTCATTTTGGGGCTGGATAATGAGGTAAGGGACAAGGGAAGCAAAGGGTAATAAAACTTTCAACAAAACCTTATAATAATTACTGCATGCAGGCAGAATAAATAGGTACCACAATATATTACAACCCAGTATTCCCTGTCCCAGCCCCTCTCCCCCCCCCAACTGGTACACCACTTAACCCCACAGTCTCTGTGGGAGCTCCCAAATACCTTGTGTGCACACAAAGGAGTTGCAGGCCTGTGACTAGCAGACACTGGGTGCAGCACCGTTGCAATGGTTGGATACTGCAAATGCAAAGTACCAAACTACACCAGGGGTGTAGGAATACAGTCTATCCTGGCTGTAACTGTTGCTGGGGCGTAGCTAAGGTCGCACAGGAAGACAAGAGGAGGTAGAGTTGCTATCTATGTTAAAGATACATTTTCAACCTCAGTTATCAACTCGACCTCAATCCCTAAAGAATTCAAAAGCCTGACTATCAAAATCGAACTCTCCTCTTCCGTCTCATTCTGTGTTATCGGATGCTACAGGCCCCCCTCAGCAGGGTTTCAACTTCTGGACCACTTAAGTAATTTTATAGGATCCCTGCCCTCAAAGTTTATTATATTAGGAGACCTTAATCTGGACTGGTTTTCCTGCATCTCTGTTCCCCTTAAATCACTGTGTGATTCCCTTGGACTATCACAACTCATTACTGAAGCTACATGCCCTAATAAAAAGAACCCTAACAATAGTACCCTGCTGGATCTTATTCTAGTAACTAAGGCTCACTATTTTCTCATGCTAGCGTATTCTTCCCTGATATCAGTGATCATTGTTTCACTGCCTGTGTAAAATCCACCTCAAAACCACCGTCTATTTCTAAATTCACCATCAAGAGGTGTTGTCTCAACCTTGACCCCTGGGCATTTATCACTGACTTGAGGGATTCTTTGAGATGGCAGGACTTCTACCTAGCAAAATCAGTGAATACGGCCTAGGTTATCTTCCAGGATATTGTGTTACGGGCATTAGATGAGCATGCACCACTGGTTAAAGTACAATGTAAGAAAAAATGATGCCAGTGGTTTACGGTGGACCTAAATGCAGCACTGCATAATAGATATTTGCTTTGGAAAACAGCTTGAAAAACAAAGCTTCCATCTGACTGGATTTCGTTTAGAAAAGCAAGGAATCTTTGTACTAGGATGGTCAGGGAAGCAAAGGCCAACTACTTTCCCGAAGAAGTTGACTCTTCCTCTAAATGTTCCTCCAAATTCTGGAAAACACTTAAGGACATTGAAGGTCATGCATCCACGGATTCCCTATCCACAAGAATTACTATTGGGGCCACTACAGTCTCTGATAGGCCGACAATCCTTGACTCCCTCAATAACCACTTTGCTACTGCAGGTTTAGCATTTGATACCTCCCCCACCAATAACTTATGCTCTCAACTTGGTGTACAGGACCAAGAAGCTCCTGTCATCAGCACTGCATTCTCCCTTCAGCCTGCATCCTTGAAAGACGTTGATGACCTCTTGCTACAACTAGACACCAGGAAGAGTGCTGGTGCAGACCTCCTTGACCCCTTTTTCCTGAAACTTGGTCATCACATCCTGGCTGTGCCAATTACCCATCTCTTTAACTTATCCCTTTTTCAGGGTGTCCTTCCTCCCCTGTGGAAAACTGTGCACGTGATCCCCTTTTCAAATCTGGAGACCCTAGTGACCTTAACAATTACAAGCCTATCTCTCTACTCCCCATCCTGTCAAAACTGTTAGAGAAAATCATGAGTGCACAGCTCAGGAATTACCTGGAATCTGCAAACCTGCTTAACCCTTTACAATCGAGCTTTAGACCAGCACCACCTTGGCACTTGCTAAGGTGACTAATGATTGTCAGTGTGACCTCGATGCCAAGAATTTTGTTTGTGCAGCATTTTTAGACCTATGTAAGGCATTTGACACTGTCGATCACGATCTGCTCCTTCAGTCCCTCTGGAACATAGGTCTGGACTCTCCATCATTGAGCTGGTTCTCCAAATATCTTTCAGATCATCTGCAACAGGTAAAAGCAGACAGGGAATTCTTGCCCCTAAAACCCCTGCTAAGGGGCATACTGCGGGGCTCAATATTGGGCCCCTGCTCTTCACAATATATAGAAACAGAGTTGATACACAACCTTAATACTGCAAGTGTACATCTATTTGCAGATGATATGGTGCTTTACATCAGATCTTCCCCGGATGCAGCATGTAGTGATCATCAGGAGGAGTTTAATCTGCTGCAACTGCAGCTCTTGAACCAGAAACTTCTACTGAACGCTAAGAAAACAAAGGCAATGGTACTCTTTCCCTCTGCACTTATAACGAACTCCACTGCCCAAGGAACCTTTCCTCAGATCTCCACACTCCTAGGCAAACCTTTGGAAAATGTAATTAAGTTCAAATACTTGGGGGTCTGGATCGACCATAGACTTTCTTATAATGATCATATTGAAGAACTTATAAAAAAGCTTAGACAGAGGCTTGGTCTCTTCTATAGAATTAATCACCTGCTTACTCAGGAGGCCAAGAAGGAATTGGTCCAATCCACCTTCTTAACATTGTTGGACTGTGCGGACTTCCTTTACAGTCAAGGCACTGCCTCTGCACTGGTCAAACTGGACATGCTCTGTCATAGAGCCTTACGGTTCATTACCGGCCTCCCCTTCGCCACACATCGCTGCTCCCTACATGCTGCTGTGGGATGGCCATCCCTCAAATACAGAAGACAGAGGAATGCTGCCTTTTGGACCTTCAGAGCTATTACTAAGAAGTTCCCTCAATATGTCTTGGATTGCCTGCCCCTAAGCTTGGTAAGCAAATATGCTTTGAGGAGTGCCTCCTACATCTACTTTATTATACCTAAGGTCAGATCGTGCTTTGGTAGGACATCCTTAAGTTACACGTTACCCTCACTCTGGAACAAGCTGCAAAAAACATTGAAATTGGTCTACCCTATCAAACTATCAACATTCAAAACTCTTTATGCTCGTTCTTTCAAGGAATCCTGTAATTGTTTTACCTGCCCATGCCTTTTACTTGAATTGAGCCTCCCATTCTCCATCCTCCTCTGACCCCTATTCTTTCTGTTCCCTTATCCCCTCCCTCCCCTTGCCTTTGACCAGCATCTTGGAGCCCATCTTCATTCCATTGGTGGTCTTAGCAGCACTCTGCGATCAGTGGCCATCGTATGGCTGCCACTGCCCATTTAGTCTTCTACCCCTCTACCTCCTTCCATTTAGGCATCTGCCCCTTCCTTCTCATTTTATGGATCTAGCCTTCTACTTCATACCTAGTCTAAGAGCCCTCTCTCTTGCACCCTGTATATTCCTTGTAACTTGTATTTATTATTCCCTTCATACAGTCCAGAGAATCTCTTGTACATTTTTGTATATATATTTTTATCAATAATTAGTACTGTTATCCATCTGAATTCTGTACATTGTTCTATGTTCAATTGATATTGTATTATGACTTGTATTATGATTCTGTTGTGTATGTAACCCTTCTGTGCTTGACTACATATCTATGACCAGGTCCACCTCGAAAATGAGCTTTGCACAACAGTGTTCGCCTGGTTAAATAAAGATTTTGATTGATTAATTGATTGGAAGCCCAGACAGAAAGTTAACTAGCTAGCTAGCTGAACAGTTAGAAAAGTATTTGTTGGGTACAACCCAGTTCTCATGACCTTTTGGTGAATCGGAGATTCAGAAGTGGGGGATGTCTCTCCTTGCCGGCAATTTTAGAAGAACAGGCAAACTGGCATGGAATGCAGGTGATGATCCTCTTCACCCCAACAAAGGGACTTGTTTTCACCCACCTCAGTAGGAAGGCAGGCCATCATCTTCTCCCCACAGAAAGACTTGTCTTCACCCACCTTAGCAGTAGGTAGGCTGTCATCTTCACCCCACAAAAGGACTTGTCTTCACCCACCTTAGCAGTCAGTAGGCCATCATCTTCACCCCACAGAGGGGCTTGTGTTCCCCCTCCAGAGCAGTAGGTAGGCCATCGTCCTCATCCCACAGAGGGACTTGTCTTCACCCACCTTGCAGGTGGGCCAGCAGTTGAACAGGCAGGCAGGACCTCAGTGCTTAGGTCCTCTGGCAGGAATTTCAGTCTCTTGTATCAGGGCAGTGAGCCAGAGGATCTGCACCTCACACAAGCACAAATAAAAGGCTTCTTTCAGCAGTCACTGATATCTGGATTGCCAAATATCAGCAGTCTAGTCCAGGCTGAGGTAAATCCCCTTGTCTCTGGGATTTACCAGACAATTAAGAACAAGTTCAGAATATCCTTTTATTTGTTTTGGCATAAACTACTTCAGGTTTTTATGTGACAGCAGCAGGAGCTGTCAGAATCAGTTGTTTCTTCTTCAAAACTCTCACAGAAAAGACCAGCATCAAACTGTCAACACTAGAATGTTTGATTTGAATCTCGACACCTCATTAGTCCACACTAGACTCGAGCTCCACATCCTGATTGGAGGTACTGCAGCTACCAATAGGTTTCCACACTGTCCTCAAGCAACCTTGGCAAAGATGGTTGCTCCAGACAGTACTTACTCATCAAAGTCCATTTTAAATAAAAGAAAACAGTCTTGGCAGCATCTGGCTGCATGGCTAGGACCCTCCTGGTCCCATCTGGTGGTCACTAGGGCCAGGGGGCACTTTGGGGGGGGGCTGGAGCTCCATCAGAAGCTCTGTTTTGTGGGTTCCCCAGGAGAAGCTGTGTCTAACAATGGCAGTTCTGAGCACAAGGAATCATGGGACTTGTAGTTCCAGTGGGCGCCATGTGGTCCCTTGATTCCTGACCCACTGGAGGCAAGGATTGGGTCAGGAGCCTTCATAAAGTTTTTTATTTTGTTAATTTAGGTTCCCCCAGCACCCTTTGTTGTCCGGTAGGGCTGGGGAGATGCTTCCCACAAGCAGCGCTTCTGCCGCATCCTTAATGGGTGCTTGAGGTGCCAGAAACACTTTTCAGCCTGTCCCTGTGCTCCCTGCCCCACTGTGCAGCAGTTCAGGGGGTTGGGGAGCAACACAAGTGTGCAGCTCACTGGCTCTTTTCATTATCGGGCACTTGAGGTGCTGTAACTGTCGGATGCACTCCCCAGCCCTGGCAGCAGTCCAGGATCTCACCAGGAGAGCGAGGAGGCAAGCAGTTCACTCGCCGCACTGAAGAGGCACACAGAGGTCCCGCAACAAATCAGTCTGCTCCCTGGCCCTTTGGCAGTCCAGGATTGGGCTGGGTGAGTGAGGAGGAAACAGCAGCAGGCTGCAGTAGCTTCAGGTGGAGGAGGACGTGGGGGACCCCTCAGGTAAGCTCCCTACTTGGGAGGGGGGTTACATTTATAATCCCTTTTTGTGGCATATGCTTAGTAAGATTTTACCATGAATTTAGACCCCCCCCAAAAAAAATAGGAAAGCATATTTTTCTTTTTTTAAGATTAAAACATTAAATTCTGGAATTTATACTTTAGATGATATTCTGAGCTTTTTTTCTTTTCTTTTTTCTTCTTTTATATTACCCAGTGCCTAACTTGATTTGTTACTTCGATTCCCTGGTCTTGGTGTTTCTCAGAGTCAGCTTGTCTTAAAGGTCCCTGTTTTCCAGGGAACTAGGCTCAGCATCAGTATCTGTCCAAGAACTTTTTGCCCCGAATTAGAATCTTTTCTAACAAGCTGGGTTTAAATCTATATAAGACTTACTGCAGTGTCACATTCTTTTGATCTATGGAAATACTGAGACTGTAAGCCTACGAGGTCCATGGCACTTTTGAATCACAACAGGAACTAAAGGAGAAAGGGAAGGGGAAAGAACAAGGACATACTGTACAGCCAGAGGAAGGACATAAGTGTCTGCAGGGTCAAACTTTACCTGCAGTACATCTTGGAACTGTTATTATATTTGGAGCTTTGGACTTGATGTGACCTTTCAGGATAATTTTAAAACTCACCTTGTGGCAAGCCCAGTGGTGCTCAGGGTTGAGGCGCTGGACGCCACACCTCGCGCCATGCCGGTGACCCGGGTTCGGGAATGGACTCGGGCCACCGGGGGATGGCAGGGGAGAGGTAGGATTGAGTGTCCCACAACTGCTCTCCTACCTCTGGGGTGGGTTTGGGGCATGTATCGTACTGCAGCAGCACCTAGCAGAAGCTAGGTGCACTGTCAGTGGTGAGCATACAAAGGGGAGAGAGCATGGCGGACGCCTGCACGTAGGTGCATCAGGCATCATTGCACATCCGGCTCCCACTGGGAAAGTAAAAGGTGGAGAATCATGGGGCAACTGCAGTGGCTCATGGCCGAGCCCCGCGCCCCAGACACAAGAGGCGTGGCCACCTGGTTCCCGGTCACAGGCCTCCCAGAAGGGTGGATGTCCTGTTAATTTCATCGGGCCTGTGTGAGTCAGGCACTGCAGCATACACCAGATCTATTTCGAGGCGCAGGTGCCGGTGGTTGTTGTGGCCCGCTCTGCACCGGAGGTGAATAAAAGTGTTACATGATAAAAAAAAGAACTCACCTTGTGTATCTTTTTTTTTTATTATACATCGTGTAATCCTAGGTTGATATTTTAACCATTACTCAAAATTAATTCTAGACTAGCTAGAGGGGGCTTGATTTATGAGATTTGAGATTCTTACATAAAGCTTTATCTTCTATATTATATATAGTCTTATTTCTCTGGTGCTGTGTGAACTGCACTGGCTGCCTGTACAGTGGTGGATCACCTTTAAAGTCAGGCGTCTGATTTATAAAGCCCTACACGGATAGGGCCTGGACTACCTGAAAGAGCTTCTGGTTCCTTACTGCCCTGGGTGATTGCTCTGCTTGGCTGATGAGGGGTTGTTAGAGATTCCAGGGTTTGCTTAAAATCTTCTGGGGCCCAGGCATTCATGCATGCAGCCCCTACCCTTTGGAATTCTCTACCTCATCAGCTACGGGAGTGCACGACCGTGGAGAGATTTAAACAGGCTCTCAAAACTCATTGATGGAACCAAGCACGTGGTGAATAACCCAAATACTGTTTACTGGTTTTGTCTGCATCTTATAATATTTATAATATGTGAACGTATGATTTATTTTGTTTTAACTGTTTGTAAGGCACCTTGGTTGCTGAAAGGTGCCATATAAATAATTATTAATTATTATTATTATTATCATATATTCCTTCTTTCTCTTTGTGCCACATTTTTTCATTGTTACTATGGTTAGCACTAGACTTCAAAGAAAAGGTAATGATCTGTGCTCACCACTGTTAGACGGTTTTAATACAGCCAAGGAGAAACAACCAAGTGGCCTTAAAATAACAAAACAAATGAGTAACCCAAAACAGTCTAAAATAACTGACCACTTGAAACCCTATAATGTGGAAGAAATTGAAAAAACTTCAGCTCCCAAGCCATGTGGTAATTGTTCTGTACCTATATTGTCTATGTATGTCTCTGATGACTATACAATAGAGCGCTCCCCAATTTGTCCTTTAGTAGCGATAACTTGTCAGGAACTACAGTAGGTCTCAGAGTGTGGTCTCTGAGGCTGATATAATATACGGGTCAGGAAGCGCTGCTGAACTATCTAATCAGGGAGACTTCAGTACCAGTTCTGAACATAACTCTATCAATTCTAATAATGACAAAAACCAAAATGGAACTAATCACAACAAAGTCAGTATCCTAGGCCAAGCAATTGATCAGCACTCCTTATCTAACAGAACAGAGATAGCTCTGCTCATAAAGACTTAATTATGATACCAGGTCAATCTGGAATTTCAAAAAACAATATGTGGTATGAAGGAGCTGGTCTCTAGATTTGAGAAAACTGACTTTAATAAAGGTCATTCAGTAATTATAGGAGACAGCATTGATTTAATAAAATCTAAAGATGACCTACTGAATCGAACCAATGACCCTCCACAACACATTCCGCTTTGTTTAAATAAAGATTTAGTGACACTATTGGGCCATCAATATACAGTGAATTTAATTCATCTGGAACAGATGATTGTGTTAAAAAATGAACTAGATAATGCCTGACATGACATTGCAGTTAATAATGCAAGATTGGTAACTATTAGAAACAAACTACAGTAGAAACAGTTTTTCCTACTCCATTATCAGATTTAGTGATATATAATTACCTTGAATCTGAACCAGGATATGAAATATAACCTGTTCCTCTAAGGCCCAATTTCTCAGTTATTGAAATCCCTAACAACAATCCAAAAAATAAAGGGAACCAAACAAAGAAGAGAGAACCTGGTGAAAAAGGATTAAGGTAAAGCAAATAGCTAAGCAAGATAGACCTAATCCCACAAAAATAAACAAACAAAAAAGACATAGTAATAAATCATTGAAATGTAAAAATACAGAAAACAAAAAAACGAGAATTTAGGTGACAGCCAAGGTACTGCTAATAAGGCAAAGATTTCTAATTCTAACCAGACAAATCCATCTACAACATAGAGGATTGTGTATGAGCAAGCATACACAAGGCAGTTGTGATTGAGAGGTTTCTGTGGTAACCAGAGACCTCGAGAGTGCAGCTCGAGAGGTCCATTACCACGGAAACCTTGAGATCTCACAACTGCCTTGTTTGTGGATGGTTGCTCATACACAGTCTTTTATAGTGTATGGGCAACAATAAGCAGCACTCCATGATCCCCCAAACAAGCCTATCAGAAAAATAAGGCTTACTTCAGAATCTGTAGCCGCATGCTTACTTCTGCGTCGCCGTGGGCCATTCAATTGCGCATGCACGAATAGGTTCAATCTTGTTGTGCTGCACTGGTGATGTACTCGGTGCAGCACAACAAGATCATGATGCACTGGATGCAGCACAACAACGCTATTCCAGGCATGGATTTCCATGTGGAACAGCGTTCCACCATACACTATAACACCACTTGTAGATGGTAACCTCAATTCTCTGACAGATGATCTGGGTCAGTATTTGGCTACTTTGGAAAAAGAGATAAATGTGTTAAAAGTTCAGGCTAAGCTTGGTAAAACTTCATATTTAGACAAGCAGGATCATATGAAATTAAAGGACTATGACTAAACTATGCGAAATGTAAATGCTGGAGCAGACCTTTCTCTTTCTATGAATACAAAGCTAATGAATGAGAAAGAATAAAAAAAAAATACCATTTCTTAAGACTCACATTAACTAGAGAATGGCCTAATATCCCTGATGTGGACCTTAAAGACCATCTAATAAACAATATCTATATGATTTAGACATAACCTTGAGTGATATTATTACTGTCAAACAAAGTACTGATGGATGAATTAATACTCTTGAAGCCTACCTAGATTCACCAAAATTGGCCAAGCACATTCGGTATAATACGGAACTACTGGACAGGAGAGGCCTGATTGTTAATTTTGTCAACATAGACCTCTTCAATATTAATAAAAGTTCCATTACAGAAAGGGATGCTCCAGTATCTTTAACCCTTTTTGGAATGTCATCTCTGTATAAGAAGAATAACTGGAAACTCAAAGGCTCTATATGCAACCTGTTTAGAAATATTCTAAAAGTGCAATTAGGGTATCAGGGTGCTATTAAGGCCACTAGATCAGCTCTCTCATCACAAATAGATATTCTAGTTAAGAATAAAGAACTGGCCCTGAAATTATTAAGTAAAAGTGAAGTCCTAGAAAGGTTGAATGGGTTTATATCTCGCTAACACCAAGGACATTTTTCCTGAGAGCACTAACTGTTCTCCATCTATTGACCTGGAGATTCCCGTTCTACAGTCCAAGAAACAAACTGTTGTAATCTGTGATACTTGCCAAAAGAAACATTTGGAATCCATGGCTGGGCAATGGCTTACCTCCAATATAAGTAATAATGGGGTCCCATTCAAAATGGCTCAAAGATAGAACCAAATACAGGCATATGTGTTATATTGTGGAATATTGCTGGTCTGGCCTGTAAATTTGTTGATGCCGAATGCTTAAATTTCCTGAAAATGGGAGACTTGAGGCGCTTTTACACACAGGTCTATGTAACGGAATAACTATTATGGAAACAGTATTCCGTTACATCCCTTGTGTGTAAAAAGCATTTGTTTCGTTTCCTTGGTGAACATTCGTCCAAACCGCAATCTCTGCTTCTTGCGGTTTGCACGAACGTGTTTCGTTTGATCTGGTTGTGTAAAACAGCCATTCTGGAACCACTTCAGAAACTGCCATTAGAGCAGCAAACTCTGGGGGAGCCGAAACAAATGGACTCGGGATTAGCCGGAATACTCGCAGGGGTATAATCGGAAACCCGAACGCAACAGAGTACAATAGCGCCACACAGGTAACATTTATTTCATTTTACAAACCTGTGTATAAAAGTGCCTATAGTGTGCTGCCAGGAAACATGGCATGAAAAAGAGGATATTATTAATCTGAATGATTTTGACTTGGTCCACCACATGGCAACAAGAAAAGCAAAGTTAGGTAGAGTCTGGGGGTCTGGCTATATATATCAGAATAGGATTATTCACTGAATATAACATCTTACATCTGACAAAAAAATTTATAATTGTACTCTTAACTGCTGATCGCTTACTGATAATATGCAATGTCTATATTCCACCTAACGTATCTAGGTATTATAATGAAAAGGTTTGGGACCAACTAGATTTAACATTGGTGAATGTAGCAGATAGCTTTCCCAGTAGTGAGGTCATTTGTTAGGTGATTTTAATGCAAGAATAGGGTCACACGATGGTCTCCTGGATAATACATATTTTGACTTTATGGAGCTAGATCACAGCTATTCTAGAAAAACTATGGACATGAAACTAAACAGAACAGGAGCAAAGCTGATAAACTGATAGAGACTCAGTCTTTTTCCTCTGAATGGTAGGTTAAAGGGAGGTAAGGGAGGCAATTATCTTAAACCATCTGGTGCAGCTGTACTAGATTTCATTTTTGGGTCAGGAAATCCAAGTAAATGGAAAAATCTGAAAATAACTACAAGAACGGAAAGTGACCATTTACCAATAATAATAACGGGGGATTTGATAGACTGACTTAAATAATGAAAACTTTCTAGATGAAGCTGTACAGGAACGTAGGTACAATAGAAGATTAAAATGGAACAATGAACTTGAACATTTAATAGTTCATCAAACTAAAGAAGTGCTACCTAGTGCCCTATCAAATCAACCTGATGAAGTCTCCCAAAGTGTCTTATGGAACATCATAACTAATTCAGATCTCTGAATAAACTTAGGAAAAACTACAGGTAATTTCTTAAGGGGAAAAAACAGCAATTCCAATATAACAAATTGCAGGAAATGTTACAAGTAATCAGAGAAGGTGATTCCAAACAATGTTGGACACTAGTAGCAAAGGGAACCAGTAATTATAAAACAAACATTGATACGTACATATTGGATAAGGACTGGATAAATCATTATAATGGTATATTCTATCAGGAGCAGGAAATGCCTAATAATTTTATTATAGACAATAATACTAGTAATAGCATTTATTTATTTATTAAATTTTGGTGACTGGGTAGGCCCACTGAGCCCCGGAGGTCCCTTTTTCAGGGGTGACTCAGGAATACATAACACAAGAGACAGAATATGGCATTAGTTCAGGTTACAGGAGTCACAATAACATATTTATGATGGCAGAGCAGACGAATAACATTACAAGTGGAATAAATAGGTTGATCAACAGTAATAAACATTGTGTGAATATTAGCAGTTTGACTTGGAGTTTAAGCAGTGGTGGAGGATAGAACCTGGTTAGTAATTCAGCTCAGGGTTCCTATCAGGAGCCAGTACATTGGCAGGAGCTGGCGACCGCTAGGTGGGCCTTAAGCCTAGTGTGGAAGTTTTTGATAGTAGGGGCTTCCTGCAGCCCAGGAGGGAGCTGGTTCCACACTGTGGGAGCAGTGAGTGCAAATGACATACCGCCCGCCTTGGTTCTGACCCTGGGGACGTCTAGGAGAGTTCAGACAGTTGTGCGGTGGTGTCGGTGATTGGCCTTTAGAGCAATGAGGCCAGAGAGGCTGGGGGGTTGGGCCGACTAACTTGTACACTAGGCAGAGCAGGGGGTACTGGAGGCGTGCATCTAGTGAGGGCCAGTTTAGGAAGGATAGGGAGTCACAGTGGTGATCCCTAGGGTTGGCCTGGTAGGCGAAGTGAGCCACCTTGTTGTAAAGCACCTGGAGTCTGTTCCTCTCCAGCTTTCCCAACCCCTGCACGACTGGGGTGGCATATGTGAGTGTTGGAAGGAGGACGCTGGTGGCGATTGAGGTGCTGGCTTCAGGTATGAGCTGGTCTTTAAGCCGGTAAAGGATGCCTAGTTTCCCGTGTAAGGTTTTGGTGACTGAGTCCACATGGTTCTTCAGGGTGAAGCCCTGGTCCAGGGTTAGGCCAAGGTATTTCAGGGTGGGCACAACTTCTAGGCTGTTGCCAGATGTAGTTGTGAGTTGTAGGTGCTGTGATCTGTCCTGACCAAGTGATCTAGGGCCAAACAGCATTGCCTTAGTTTTGGACGTGTCAAGGACCATTCTGTTCTCAGTGAACCAGTGCTCCAGTGACTGGAGGTCATCTTGGAGTGGGGGGGCTAAGGCCTCCCAGGGTGGCAGTGGACTGGTAGATGACTGCATCATCCATGTACTGGATGACAGAGCTACCGCCACAGGGGTCCAATAGTTCATTAGTGAACAGAGAGAAGAGGAGGGGGCCAAGTATCGACCCTTGAGATACCTACTCTATTAGTGGGATTGGCCCAGATAAGGCATCCTTCCACTTGACCCTCTGCGTGCGGCCGGTCAGATAACTCTCAAACCACTTTAGAGCATGGCAGTCAAGGCCTATGTTGCTCAGCTTAGTGAGTAGGAGATTGTGGTGGACCAGGTCAAAGGCCTTGTAAAGGTCTATGAAGATCACGCCAGTAGGGGTACCCTTGTCCAGGTCTCGGAGTATGTCTGTTGCAAATTTGGTCAGTGCTGTGTCAGTTCCATGCCCAGTTCTGAAAGACATGTTGGGAGGGTGCCAGGATTTTGTGGGCCTCCAGGTAGTCGCGGAGTTGTCCATAGATCAGCTTTTCCTGGATTTTTGACAGGATGCAGAGTAGGGAGATTGGTCTGTAGTTGCCAATAGACTCCCGGTGGCCGCCATTGTGGATTGGGACCACGTGGGCCTGTTTCCACTGTGTAGGGACGGCGCCCTCCTTCACAGAGCAGTTGATGAGCCATGATAGGGGTCTGGCCAGGGCCGGGGCCCCATCCTTCAGCAGCTTGGGGTGAATCCCGTCAGGTCCCCCCAAACTTGACCTGAGGTATACTTTCCTATACAATCTTTGAAAAAAAATAAAGCTCCGGGACCTGATATGATGCCCACCAAAGTATACCTGGCTAGTACAACCCTTTGGACAGACTTGCTTACCATTCTTTTTAACAAGATACTGAATTACAGCTTTATTCCCCACCCCACCCCCAGACTTGGAAAGGAGCTATTATTATCCTGGTTAATAAGAAAGGAAATGTTAGTTATCCCACAATGTATAGGCATATTAGCCTTTGGGATGTGAGTTTGAAGATTTTTTCCAAAATTATTCTAAACAAACAAACAAACATCTTAAATAGATAAATGCAGAGGTCTGAGTGTCTATCAAGCTGGCTTTAGATATGCTTATAATACAATTGACTATTATCTTTTTTTCTCACTTAATAGAAAAATACACAATACTTTATAAACAAAAACAATATGTTCTTTATGTGGACTTCAAGTCTGCATTGATACAGTGAATAGAAACATTTTATGGAACCTTATGTCAAAAATGGGTACAGATAAGCAATTCGTTAGGATTATTAATAGATTGTATGAGGAAACTTGGGCAAAAATATGAGTAGGCCCAAATGGTCAACTATCTGCACCAATCAAAATGATAAAAGAAGTAAGACAGGGGTGTGTACTAGTACCTACCCTGTTCTCTATTTATATAGATACTTTATTGAGAGCAACAGAGATGCTTATATCTGACTTCCCAAGAATAATGGAGAAACTATGTCCTGTATTGGCATTTGCCGATGACATTATATTATTTTTACTATCCAAATCTGGACTACAAAACAAGATCACCCTTTTGGAAACATTATCTGAGGAACTAAAACTTTGTGTAAATATATCCAAAACCCAAATTACATTATTTGGCAAAGGGGTAGAAAAGGGTAAATGGTATTTGGACAAGGAAAGAATAATGTTAACTAACTCCTACACATACTTAGGGGTGTGTCACTCAGTAAAAAAACTGGAATAAACACATAGAAAAAGTAATAGTTGCAGCAAAGAAGACAGCCACTGCCTGCCTTAGGCCAATTCAATTAGTTACATGGAGGAATGAGCATTAAACCATTATTGGTGGCAATCTGAGCTAAGTATTTAGTCCAGATCTCCTACGGGGCTGAGATCTGGGATACTGCTCAGAGAGAAAAATTAATGGTCCCAGCTCATAAATTGCTAAGAAAATCACTTGGATTACCTGGCTCATTTCCTACCTCCCATCTCCGGGTTGAGTTGGGGCTGGCAAATATAAATGCAGTTACTGATACAAAAAAGCTTAATTACTGGTTAAGACTAAACAGAATGAATAATGACAGAGTTGCTAAGCAATGTCTTATGGAGAAATCTAAATGGATAGAAAGGACCTATTACATATCAACATGGCTGCTGGAGATATAGGCCCAGATATTCAAAAGAGTTGCGCCATGCGCAATAGGGTTGCGCCTGCGCAAGTCCGAAATTGTGCCATTCTGCGATATTCAGCAGGAGGCAGTTGCACCACTGAAAACACGCTGAGCAACAGCGCCAATGCAAAATGAATGCATGCTGAACTGGAGGGAGGAACCATGCATAAACTGCACAGCCGATATTCAACCCGGGCTGTGCAGAGTTAAAGCGGCAACCCCCAACCTGCGCCTGCACAACTTTGAGCCAAAAAAAGGAGAGTCGAGGGCCACCCACAGGTGAGCTGCCGCATTGCAGGATGCAACACAGCAGCTGCCACCTGTGGCTGGCCCTCAACCTACCCTGTGCCCCCTGCAGCCCGATCACGGGCAAAGTGTAAACATCCCCCACCCACCCGGCTGGCTCAATCACGGGCAAAAGCAGAAAAGTCCCCCTCCCCAACTGGCCGATTGCGGGCATAAGGCTTCATCACCCCCACCAGCCCGATCGATCGTGGGCAGCAAAGTGTCCCCACCCCGAGCGTATCCCTGGTGGTCCAGTGGACCGATAAGCCCGATCGCGGGCTGAAGAGTTATAAACCCCGAATGTATCCCTGGTGGTCCAGTGGACGATAAGCCCGATCTCGGGCTGCATAATGTGACAAAATCCCCGCCCCAAGACCATATCCCTGGTGATCTGGTAGTCCCCCACCCAACCCTGCAAGCCCCACCACCCGCTCCCCCCGCAGCCAGCATCTCACCCGCCTGCCGCCCGCCCTCCCGCCGACTGACTGCCGGTGGACTGCACGCCCATTGGTGCAGAGCAAGAGCCAATGGGCGTGCAGCCCGCCTGTACAAGGCAGTCCATTCACATATCTGGACTGCCTTGTACAGTATGGGCTGCCGCCCATTGGCTCTTGCTCTGCACCAATGGGCGTGCAGTCCGAGCGATCAGTCGGCAGGCGGCGGGCGGCAGGCGAGTGAGATGCTACCCGACTGCGAAGAGGCAGGTGGTGAGGCACCGTGAAATGAATCGGGACACTACACAGAGATATGTCTTGAAGCGAGGTTTCGCCACGATATGCAACCAGCGATAAACTTATCGTCCACTGAACCACCAGAGTGCGTTCGAGAGATTAAACTCTTCAGCCCGGCGTCGAACTATCATTCCACTGAACCACCAGGGATACGTCGAAGTTTAAACTCTTCAGCCCGCGATCGGGCTTATCGGTCCACTGGACCACCAGGGATATGTTCGGGGAACACTTTGCTGCCCGCGATCGGGCTTATCGGTTCACTGGACCACCAGGGATATGTTGGGGACACTTTGCTGCCCACATCGCTTACGTCGGTCCACTGGACCACCAGCGATATGTTCGGGAGAATACTTTGCTGCCCGCGATCGGGCTGGTGGGGGAGTGATGAAGCTTATGCCCGTGATCGGGCCAGTCGGGAGGGGGCTTTCACATTTTGCCCGTGATCGGGCTGCAGGGCGTTGGTCCTGATGGCTGCTGCCTGGCAGGGCGCCAGGCGCAAGTCCTCGGGATCGGGCGCACTGCATGCTAATGGCATGCAAATGAAGATAAACAGATAAATGGCCCCCTGCACCTTGCATGAATTATGGCCCCATTTGCATGTCACCTTTTGAATATCAGAAATTTGCACATGGGCTGTGTTACTTAGCCACGCAAGTTGAATGCTCCCTCTGACCACTTGCGGTGGCGCAAGTTCCACTGCGCCATGCACAGTGGCTGTGGCCGGGTGATATTCAAAGAGTTGCTCAATAGTGCAACTCCTTTAAATATCGCTCCGGCCACACCCCTGCGCAACTATTTTGTGCAGCGCAAGGGCTTCGGCACAAAATAGCACAGTTTGAATATCCGGCCCATACTGTATAAAGTATTGCAGATTTACAAATGTACTTTTTTTTAAAAAGTACGAGTCAATATAGCATTAAGCCTTCAATACAAAAAATACTGTATGTTACAAAAAGAGTTAAACCATACTGTATGCAGCATGATAAGGAAAAAATACAATTATCACGATTTTCCCTTTGGTTTGCTAAAAATAATTTGGATAAGTTTAAGTTACAATATTATTTGGAGTATCTTACTGATTCTAAAATGAGGTTTCATTTCCTGAGGTATCAGTTTGAATTATTCGATAGTAAAGTTCTTGATGCCAGATATAAGAAATCTGTAGATCAGTCTATAGAATGCGATTGTGCTATAGGAGGCACAGAGGATCTCTTGCACGTATCATGGCACTGCACTTGGTATAAGGTTACCAGAACTAATCTACTTACAAATGTATTCCAGAAAGACCAGGTAGAGCAGTTAGCGTTGGACCTAGCGGTTCTAACAGAGATTCTTATATACGCAGAAGACAATTCTACAGTAAAAGCTCTGGTAAATTTCATTGTAACAATAAATAGAATTAGGAAACAAAAATTTAAAGAACTAAGCTTAGTACTGAGCAGCCCTGAAGTTGTGCAATATTTACAGACTAGGGTCTAGGAAATGTAATTATGTGGTTTTTAAACATGGAAATATTTATATATTGTAATTTTCTAATTGTATGTTATTGTAATGACTAAATTGTCAAACAATAAACTTATTGCTACCACTATTCTCTGCTGTCTCAAGTCTTCCCTATACATCTGTGATGTCCACCTTCAGATTTTCAAATGATCATTTATGTTCCTTAATCTCACGCAAGTCTGATTTTATGGAAAGGAACATTTGTTTTAGTTCCTTATTATCAGTATGGTCATCAGTTGAGTTTAAACTGCTGCCTTCTGTGTCAGCAGGCGGCACTGATGCCACTGCTATGCCTGCAGTTATTTTTCAAACAGCCCCAGATTCTAGCTTAAAAACTTAGGTACTGGATTCATCAAACCTGCACTAAAGTGGGATCGCTCTGAAGTAGATGCTGAGTAGTACATGTTTTTATTGAAAATAAGATTTAAGATGATGCTTGCAGTGGATAAACCTGGATATAGTAATTACCACAGAGAGTCGTCTTCAGGCAGCCACCTATATGTGGTGTGCAAATGGAACCCTTCCTGTTGGGAACTTGAAGGTCTCTATAATATCTCCCCTGTCCATTATGGTTTCCAGCAAGTACATGTTCAGTGCCTTGAGGCTCTTCTGGCCCTGAATTACTTTTGTTGCCCTGCACTGCATAATCTCCAGCCTATCTCTATCCTTCTTGAGGTGAGGACTCCAGCTGGACACAGTACTCCAGGTGTGGCCTCACCAAGAATCTATATAGGGTAAGTACAACGTCTCCCTTTCCACTATCAACAGCTCTCCCGATATATCCCAGCATCCTACTTGCTTTACTATAAGCCTTGTTGCCTTGACTCGATTACTTTAGGGAGTCTCTGATAATAATTCCAAGGTCATGTTCCCCAGCTGTAGTACTAAAGTCTCACCCTTCCCATTCAGTACTCTGTCCTGGGGTTCTTGTTCCCTAGGTGCATTATCTTGCACTTTCTGGCATTGAATTTCAACTGCCAAACCCTTGACCACCCCTCTAGCTTTTGTAAATGTCTCTGCATTTCCTTTATTCCTTTGTCACCATCCACCCTCCCACAGAGCTTAGTGTCATCTGCGAACAGACACAGCCTTCCTCAGGTTCCCTCACTAGTGTCACTGATGAACACATTGAAGAGGACTGAACCCAGGACAGATCTCTGTGGAACCCTGGTCCTGACCTCCTTTCCTTCTGATTTAACATTGTTGACCACAACCCTCTGCTGCCTCTCCTTTAGCCAGTTACCCACCTAGTTTGCTATGACCTTAGTCACACCCAGATCCTCCATCTTCTTCAGAAAGTGTCTGTGAGGCATCAAGTTGAAAGCCTTGCTGTAGTCGAAGTAGAGCAAATCCACATTGTGGCCCCTAATTTCCTCATCATCCAGTCAAAGAAATCTATCAGGTTAGTCCAACAAGACCTCCCTGCCATGAATCCATACTGTCTACTATCCTGGAGAACGCTGCTCTCCAAATAGTTCATTAGGTCCACTTTGACCAGTAACTCCATCAACTTCCCAACAATAGAGGTAAGACTGATGGGTCTGTAGTTTTCTGCTTATTTCTTGCCCCCCCTCCATGAGTGGAACTATGTCTGCCACCCTTCAATCCTTTGGCACTACCCCTGTCCTTAGTGATCTGTTGAATAGAACTACCAGGGGTTCAGCCAGTTCCACTTCCAATCCCCCCCTCCCAAGTACCCTTGGATGCAACCCATCTATCTTTAGGGCTGCCAGTCCTTTCAGAACCCTTTCACGAGTACATATTGTCTGCCTCATCTCTGGGAACCCCTTAGTGGACACTTTCATGCTACTGTCTAGCAAGGGCCCACCATCCTCCCTAGTGAAGACTCAGCAAAAGTAATCATTATAGGGGAATCTCAGCTACCTCACAGTAATGCTATGGGACCTAGAGGTCCAGCTTAAGTAAAATTTGAGATGGTTTCTATCTGGGTGATCCAGCGTCCTCCTACCCACCATATCAGCAACCAGTGTCTCCTGCAGCCAACCCTCTGATGATGCAACTAACAGGCTAAGCCACGGGGGACATCTATGTGCCAGAACTCTTTTCTAAGTCGGGCAATGTAGCACAGTGTATTTTCATGCTTTTTCTACCAGTACTGACCGTACTGAGCTCAGTGCGACTGGTACCGGTAAAATAAGCGTGAAAAGGTGCTGTTCTACATTGCCTCCTGGCACAGAGACATGCCCGGTGGCCAGCCCATTGTTTGCATCATCAGAGGGCTGGCCACAGGGGACACTGGTTGGCAGCATGGTGGGCAGGGGGGTCGCAAGGTCAACCAGATAGAAACTACAGCTACAAAACAGTAAGTAGCTTTATGCCTGTTTTGCTTAATCGGGACCTCTAGGTCCCATAGCATTACTGTGGGGTAGCTGAGAGTTCCCCTTTAAGGATGGCAGCTTTTTGCCCATCCTACTATATCACCCTACCCCCTTCAGTTTATGATTTCCCCTTCCTTTCTTCCCTAATATAGCTGAAGAACTATTTTTCTCTGCTCTTGACCCCACCACAATACGCAGCTCTGTGTCTGCTTTTGCCTCCCTATTTTTCAGTAAATATTCTTTCTCCTTCAGCCTGCTTTTCTTTATATTTGTAGAATGCCTTCTTCTTGGCCCTTACCTGCAAGATCTCCTTACTCCCTACTGCCCCTCTCGTTCACTCCGCTCTGCCGACGAGGGATTGCTAGAGATTCCCAGGGTTTGTTTGAAGACATCTGGAGCATGTGCATTTTCCTATGCTGCCCCCACCCAGTGGAATTCTCTACCTCGTCAGATACGAGAATGCCTGACCGTCGAGAGTTTTACATCAGAGCTCAACACATTTTTGTTAATAAAGCATATGGAGAATGATTTTATTACTGTTAATTAATTGTTGTTGTCTTTTAAAGTGTTAGTTTTAACTCTGTACAGCACTTTGGTTTTGAAAAACGCTTAAAAAACAAAATTTTGCTTACTTACTTTACTTACTCACTCACTGGTTCCCTGCCCCTTGTCGAGAACCATAACCATCTTTTGAACCTGTCTTTTTGGTTACCTTTGTCATGCATTATTCAGATGCCTCAAGCATGGCCCCTTTAAGTTGCCCCAATCTCTCTTCCACCCCACCTATGTTATCCACCCCTAATAAATAACATGAAAGATAATACCATTATATTAAAGTAGGTCCAATTATTTTATGATCTTCTAAACATTCCATAAAACTAAAAAAAGATTATACTCCCCATCTTTGACTACTGTGACATAGTCTATGGTGCTGCTCCCAAATCTTCTCTGACCAAGTTGGAAACTCTCTTTAGCTCCTTCTGCCGCTTTGCTATCGACTCCCCTTCCCGCTCCCACCACTGTGAACTCTATCGCTCTCTAAGCTTCCTTCTACTATCTCACAGATGCATCTCTCACTGTGCCAAATTAACCTCCAAATTCTGGTTCAGGGGACTCCCCTCCTATCTCTCATCCTCTCTCTACACTCCACCCCCCCCACCCACTCTCTCAGATCAAATGACGCCCGCACCTTGATGGTCCCTCGCCGCTCCACCCTCATCGGTCAGACTGGTTTTGCCCATTGTTTCCCTAAAATCTGGAATTCCCTTCTCCCTGAAATACGTCACTCCTCCTCCAACTACTCCTTTACCTCTACCTTACACAACTACCTTTCCTTCAGCTGTTCCTGCTTTAACCCACCTTAATACCTATTCCCAGTTTCTGCCTTCCTACCATGACCCCCCCCCCGGCAGGGTTCTCAGCATCCTGGAAGGAAAATCAGAAAATGGCTACTCCTTCTCCTCATATTCAGTTCTTGCTTCTCCCCACTCTCTTCTCCTCCTCCTGCCCTTCTGGGTCACCGGTGTGCATAGTCTAACCCCATCCTTTTTACTCAAACAGCACTTGCATACTACCTCGAGCCTGCTCCTGGTACACTCATGCACTATAAATGGTTTTATCGCATTATTACTGTTTTGTACGTTCACATGTTCTTTTGTATGATTTTGGACATGTATTGTAATTTACCCAATGTTCCACTACTGTTTATTGTACAATACCTTGTGTTTCAACTGTTGCACAATCTTAAAATATTATATTGTTTGTACTACCCACATACTATTGTAACTGATCATCCTTTACAACCCTATGTAACCCCTCCCCCCAGGTCGCACCATGAGACGAGCAACTTGTTGTTCAGTGTGCCCTCCTGGTGAAACATTTCAATAAATAAATAAAATAAAACTAAATCCCTAATATGGTGACCACTCGGACGTAGAATCCCTTGTTATTTATTAACGTGCATTTATCCTAACAAAAAGAGAGACAATTATATAATATATTATAAGGACAATCAATCAAAGATTTTATTTCTTAAAGACCCTCTGCCTCCTGCACAATCATTGACATCTTTTCTGAAACGGTTGGAGATTTGCCATAATGGTCCAACTCCTTCTCATATTGTTCTTGTAAAAAGCGGAGATTTGCTCAATCTCAAAAAAACTATGTTCCTTACCCTGGATCATAGTTTAGCCACATGTACAGACATCAGCACAAAGGTCATCGAAGAGAGTTTTGAAAACATTACGACTGACCAGAGAACCTAACCTAAACAGGAACTGCAATTTATTACACCTGTGTTCATAATACTTACACAAGAAACCTTTATAGGCTAGACAGTTTAGCACAGGATTGCCAAATTCTCAGAGGCAATAATGTCACTAATAGAGACTCAGATGAAGAAATGTACACATCTTAGTAAAGTTGCTAAAGTTCAATGCAATTAAGTCCAGGCTTGTCTGATTTCAGATTCACTTACTGCATGACTTTTCTGTACTTTCAGCCACCTCCTTGTCAGCCACCGCTTCTTCCTGCTGCGTTTCCATTTGGATATTTTCAATGTCAGTCTTGTGGATAAAGTTAATTCATACTACCTTTAATCATTTCAGCAATAGATATCTTTCTAATTTATCCCTCCAACACCATAACAATATGTGTGGTTTAGTGCTGGGTGGCAACTGTGAATTCTGAATTTGTGGAAATTTTGTGTAATTTCAGAAACGCTCTGAAATTTTCCACAATTTCGACTTTGGCAAAAATCAAATCTTTCAAATGTGTTTGGTAAATTTTTGCCCTGTTCCACAAAGGTTTCTGGCTGAATTGCAGAATGATGCATATGAATTGTGGAATGACAGTTCTGCGGAATTCCATTCAGTAGTTTATTATATTAATCTGCGATACGTGCAAGGGTATCCTGTGAACACGGCGACCATGATCGAGCAATTGCAAAAAGGGCAACTCAATCACAGCACCTGTGTTCCGGGCTACCTGGCAGGATAGCGATAGGATATGGGGGTAGGCGAATACAGTGACAGGATGTTTATATGTATACACGCGTGGGGGAGGAGGGACCACACTCTGCGATGGGTGGAAGGGGAGGGAGGGTATGTGGGAGGTAGTGTGGCGGTCGGCTGCCGAGCTGACCATGTGGTGTGGTGGGTAGGGTGGCAGGCTGGGGTTGGGAGGGTGCCAGGTTTGGTTCTGTTGTAGGTGTCATCTTTTGTGTTGGACCGTTTTGTAAAATGTTTTCAAGTTTTACACCCTCCACCTGACAAGCACCCCTCTGGAATTGAGAATCTTTAATTATGGGGGTGCACATATCTTTCAGTCCCACTGCCGTAACAGTAGTCACTGTGAGTGTACATCGTCATTATTTATTTTTGGTGATGTACACTCACCTATACGGCCATCGCTGTTCGACAGTCACCCTTATGACATGGAACCACGTGCAAGCATTTTACAGTTCAGTGATCAGTCTGGCCGAATTTCTCTTTGCGGTTCAACACATTACTCTGTAATTCGTATAACATTCCACTATTCTAAGTTAGAATTTAATGAAAGTTGTCACAGTTCATTCCAAAATTCCATGGAAGTAGAATTCTAACTTTCACGGTAATTCCACCATCAGAATTTTATTTTCGCGTAGTACTAGCATACTTTCCCTGCTGTTATACTTGTGTTGTGCTGAAATCTGATGTCCGTTTTTCGGAGTGATTTGTGTATGTAATGGTTTTTAGTTATACTTTATGCCAGCTGGACCTCCTGATCAACCCACAATACCAGCAGTGAGAGCACCACAAGCCCCAAGACAGCACAGGAGCAAAAGGTGGGAACAGCTGCATGCCGGTAAGGGGAGAGGGAATTTAACAGACCAGCAGTGCAGTCGGATATGGATTCGGAATCTGACTTAGAAGCCACATGTGACACCTTTTTGGTTTTCAGATTTTCAGCCTTAAATACCAGAAATCCATATACCAAAAAAAGCCTGGAATCTGATGTATCCAAGTCCATCAGATGGATCTCGATGGATACTTTATGCCCCCTTGTTACTGGTGCTGCCCCGTCAGCTCTAGGCTTAAGCCCGATACGAGCCTTTCTGTGGCATGTACTGCACCTCCACATTACCACAGGCCTAGTCTCTGCACTATGGAGCTCCCGAGAGTGTCTTCATTCAGCACTGACTGCACCTCCACATTACCACAGGCCTAGTCTTGGCACTGTGGGGGTTTCTGGGGGGGGGGTCTTCACTCAGCAGTTACTGCATCTCCACATTACCACAAGCATAGCCTCAGCACTATGGGGGTTTCTGGGAGGTTTTGCTCAGCCACCCCACTCGATCCCACATTACTACAGGCCTAACCTTGGCACTGTGTGAGTTTCTGGGGGGTCTTCACTCAGCTGCCCCACTCAGTCCCACATTATCACAGCCTTCACCTCTGCACTGTGGGAATTCCTGGGGGTCTTTCCTCAGCTACCCCACTTGACCCTCAAGTGCGGGGAAATGAGTGGCCAGTCAGAAGGTCATAGCCTGAAGGCACTCAGACATCCTCCTTTGCATATCTGGGGTGTTTCCAGCTTGTGCCTCCTCACCCTCGGGATGCCAGTGGTAAGTGTGCGAAGTACACATGCATTATGTGGGTATGCCCCACACCAGCCGGCATTCTCCTATCCCCCAGCCATTCCAACTGCCTAGCCACCTGTGGTCACTCAGACTGCAGCACAGCAGCAGAGCAGGCTGCCCTCCTTCCTTGGAGAAGAAATGTGTCTTCTGGGATGCTTGATCCTCCACACACCCCCCCCCCGGCTGGTCCCTTATGTCCTCAGCTTGAACCCGGGTCTCCAGCACTGCGAGCGGCAACCCAATTAAATAAACACATTTTTGCCCCCAAACTGAAAGACTTTCTTTTAAATATCTTTCCAGATTACTGTACTGGAGGATGGAACAACTAAGCAGCCTGCACAAGAGCACAGCTGTACACAAGACAAGAGGCAGGGGTGTGTCTCAAATTCTGCACTCTGATTGGCTGGTGAACCTTACATGAGTTATAATAATTAAAATACATCTGATGCGGTACAGTCATTAACCCCATGTACATCCGCATGACAGAGGTTCACTGACCCACACTGGAGTACTTATCATTTAAACGATGGCCATAAGCACACTATCATGGGGAACGATCTTAAATCTTAACGTTTTCAAAACAACATTTTGTACCAGAATTTTATGGTGGCCTAGGTAAAAGACCTTGTCACATGAGTTTAAGCATTTAAAAAAAGCATACTGCCTCGATAAAGCTTTTCACATGTTTCCAGTACTGAAATCCTGATAAGGGAAGCCTCTGTCCTTTGCTACACTTGTGTTTATTTTAAGAATTGTTATTGTCAGCCCTTATACAATATGGGGCCACAGAATGCAGACACAGCATAATTCCCACAGTAAGCCTGTGGCTTTTTACTCCACAGCTTCCTGATAGGAAATGCAATCATAATATGTTAGCAAAGTCACTGTCACTCCCAGGCAGAGGGACTAATGTGTTGCAATTGCTTATATAACTCAAGTATCAGATTATAAATCTAATTAAGTATTCATGAGGTCAGCGCCCTTTGTGACTGACTGCTGCACAAGGACTAATGTCTTAAAATGCCCAGTACAGCTCAGAGCACTGCAGTGCATGATTGTGAAAAGTGCGTTTTTGTTTCTATAATACTGTTTTTTTTTTTCTCTCACACCCCTGGTTGTTACATGCAATTAGACTTATGATCGCAATAACACTCTCACATGAGTATCTACAGGTTATTACCACCCAGTCTGGGCTTAATGGTCTTTGGCTTTGCCTTGGGCATACAACATGTCCCAGCCAGGCACTTATCTTCTGGATATGCCCACTTGTTCAGGTATCACTGTTTGATAGCTGCCTTTTTTTTATTCCTTTTTCTTTTACAAACATCAATGTTCTGTTTTCAGAAACGGGTGACAAAACACAGGTGGTCGCCCAGAAACTTCCAATACAGGCCCTTCGAGATTCAGTTCAGCTATGTTGCTTGCTTAGTTCTCTACCATCAGCAAGAGACAAACAATCACAATGTAGTCAGTATATATGTTTTAAAATTGGGACTTTGTTATTTCCTCTCCTCCCTGGCACTGCCTTACTCAGGAGCCCCTTGGCACATCTTCTTCTCAACCCTCCCTTGCCTGTTCTGCTCCACATCCATGTGCACCTATCCTGCCTTGGAATGCCCCCTTGTTGGGGTGGGGGGACAGGGAATGTATCCCCAACAGTGTCCTTGTTGTCAGGTGGTGAAGTGGCGGAGGCACAGGACCCTGGAATACTGGGGTCTGTTGTCCACAGGCACTGCAGCCAATTTCCATTTTCTAGTCCCCTCCCCCTGGAATGCCAGTCATGGTGCCACAATGCACATGCACACATACGGAATGTATGGCTGTGCAGCATTGGCCAGGGTCCCCCCAACCTGAAAGGCATGCCAACCTGTATCTACCTGCGGTCACCCAGGTGGCACTGCTGCAGTGGAGGCTCACAGCCTCACTCCCTGGAGAGGGACAGCGTCCTCTAGAATGCTCCATCCCTCTCCCTCAGCCAGTCCCCAGTAAGCAAGACTCATTCTCAAACCCCTGTCTCCATTAAGGACTTTGCAAGAGGCTGAAACCACAAGTAACGATGTTAAAGGTGGGCGCTGCATCAAGCTTCTGGTGTGCACAAACTAAACAGTTTAAAACAAAAAAGAAGGAACATAAAGAAACCTTATTCAGAAAATCAAAACAGAAGGGCATAGGAATCATAGGAATAGTACGAGTCGGTAGTGTTAGTCATTAATGACTCGTCATTTTGCAATGGATTACTGTTTGTAACTACCAATCAAATAACTATCTAATGCTGCTTTAACGGAATCCATACTCTGACCATTCACTACCCAATCAGGTAGATTATTCCATATATATCATAGTATCATAGTAAAAGCCAGCAGAATAGGCCCCATGGTCTATTGTGTCTGCTTGGAAGCCAGCCCCCTATTGGGAGCTCACTCCCCCCCCAGCCCCAAAGGTTGTCTTCCCCGGTTTCAGTATCCACCTGTACCTGTCCCAACCCTTCCTGAATCCCTCCACTGTGTTCTCTTCCACCAGACTCCTTGGTAGTGCATTCCATGGTTCCACCACCCTCTCAGTGAAGAAGTGTTTTCCTGCACTCCCCTGTCTCCCCCCTCCAGTTTCCACTCGTGTCCCCTGGTAGTTCTCCCTTCTTAAGTCTGAACACTTCCTTGGCTCCGCCCTTATTTATTCTATTTACATACTTGAAGTTGTCCCCCCTGTCCCTCCTCTCTTCCAATGCAAACAGCCCTAGTTCTTCCAGCCTCTCCCCATAGGGCCTACCCTCCATGCCCTGAATCATCCTGGTCGCCCTCCTCTGGACCCCCTCCAGCAGTGCTATGTCTTGCTTAAGGTGGGGTCTTGAGAACTGCACACAGTACTCAAGATGCAGCCTAACTAGGGCACTATACAGAGGGAGGATCACCTCCCTCCTCCTGGAGGTAATCCCCCTGGTTATGCAGCCTAGTATCCTGTTGCCTTTTGCTGCAGCTCTTCGGCAATTCTCAGTGTTGTTCATTTTGCTGTCCACCAATACCCCTAGGTCCCTCTTGCCCGATGTGGCTTGCAATGTGACCCCCCCTGGGTGTATGCATGGCCCAGGTTTCTCACCCCCAGATGCAGCACCCTACATTTCCCTGCATTGAACTTTAATCCCCACTTCCTTGACTACCCCCCAGGGTATCCAGATCCCCCGGAAGGCCTCTCTCCCCTCCTCCCCATCTGCCAGTGCTCCCAGTTTTGAGTCATCCGCAAATAGACTCAGCCTACTCCTAACACCTCTCCCTATGTACAAGACATAGGAATTGAACAGGAGTGGCCCCAGGACCGAATCCTGGGGGAACCCGCTGATGACCCTTCTGAGGGAGAAGACTATCCCTCCAACCACCACTCTCTGTATTCGCCCCATAAGCTAATTTTCCACCCACCTGAGCAACTGCCCCCCCACTCCCCCCCCCAGCTTTGTTAGCAGGCCATTATGGGGTACCAAATCGAACACCTTACTGAAATCCAGATAGAGGACGTCCACCGGCCTATGTCGATCCAGGGCACCCGTCACCCAGTCATAAAACTCCACCAGGTTGGTCTGGCATGACCTCCCTGGAACAAAACCATACTGCCTGTCATCCAGGTGCCCCAACCTTTCTAGCTGCCCCCACCAACCTTTCCAGCTACTACCCATTGATTAATACAGGATCCTTGCCTTGAACTTATATATAGTTCACCCATTAGTTGATCATTATGACTCCTCATCTCCCTATTTACCATTTTCCTAATTAGGCCAATACACTCACAAAAGGTCACTATTTCTAAAGGCTTTATATGTCAAACACAAATCCCCCTCAGCTTTCTGTATTCCAGTGGGAAGAATGCAAGTTCTTGAAGTCTTTCCTCATAAGAAAGTTGCAAAATTCCAGCAATCTTTTTAGTTGCCCTTCTCTGCACCCCTTCCAATACAGCAACATCACCTACTTTATTTGGTGCCCAAAACTGAATACAATACTCAACATGGGGCCTCACAAGTGAACCAAACAAGGGCATAATGACCCTCCTGTCCCTGCTTCTGATATGTTTTAGGATGTATGCAAGCATTCAATTGCCTCTTCTAACAACCTCCCTGGTATGTACACTAAAGGATAATTTGTTTGTTATAAATATACCAAGATCCTTCTCATTATCAGTGGTTTTGAGTTCTATCCCATTCAAGTAGTACTTAGCCATACTATTCCTGGTCCCAAGGTGCATCACCCTGCACTTGGCCACGCCAAATTCCATTCTGTGATCCCATGTCCATGTTTCAATTGTATTTAAGTCATTCAGAAGTCCTAGGATAGCAGCCTCATTTTCTACTATGCCACCCAACTTCGTATGGTCTGCAAATTTGCAGACCCAGGAACCGGGAGATGACTGCATAACAGAGATAAAGACATTAAAGAGGGCAGGCCCCAACACAGACCCCTGAGGTACCCCACTGGTCACCTCCCCCACTTGAAGCAGAAACCTCTGATGTTAACCCTTTGCTTTCTCTTATCCAGCCAGTCCTCAATCCATTTTATACTATTTGGGTTGAAATTTAGTTGCAACAATGTTTCTATTAACTCTGCATGGGGTACCATGTCAAATGCTTTAGGCATAGTCAAGATCAATAACATCCACAAGTAATCCTAAGTCTAACACCCTACTAATTGGCTCAAAGAAGTGAAAGAGATTAGTCTGGCAGGACCTGTGTGCTTTAAAACCATGCTGTGATATGTCCTCCAAACCCTTACACTGGATATGTTTTTCAATCATTTCTTTAACAATTTCTTCCAGCAATTTACTAATTATAGACATCAGACTAATGGGTCTGTAGTTTTTTTTTTTCATCTCCCCTGCACCTCACCCTGCCACTCCTTCGGGCCATTGCCAATGACTCTCCCTCTGGAGCTCCGTCGCCCATCCCCGGCCTCAGATCGCAGCCACCACAGGGTAACCCGACATAACCCTTTGGTCGGGTGGGTCCTCCCCTTTCAGGGAGAAAGGGCCATGACAGCCAACGGCGTTGGCCCTGGGTGCTGCTGAGGTCGGGTCGGCGTCTTCGGAGTACTACGGAGGTGCTGGTCTGGGCGTCCGTCATCTGGCAGTTTGAGGCGCCATTTTCTGGTGTTATCTCCTGATTTCCCCACTTGTGCTGCATCTGTAGTGCTCCTGGTCTCTGCCAGGGGCTGCTACAGAGCGAGGCATCTCCCTAGCCCACCCCAGGACAGGAGAGCAGTCCTCTGGACGTTCAATCCTCTCCTTCCCTGCCAACCCACTGGCAACCGAGTCCATTCCTGAACCTGGGTCTCCAGTGTAGTTTGAGGTAAGGCACCAGCTCCTCAACCCTCTGTACCACCGGGACGGCTCTGGTCTGTAGTTTTTAACATCATGCTTAGATCCTTTCTTGAATATTGGTGTTATGTTTGCCTGCTTCCATTCAGGGATCACCTTACCCTCCCTTAAAAGAAGAAGGGACTACCATCTGTAAATAAAGGAGTCTGGCCCCAGGCCACAACCTGAAGAATGACTGTAGCATCACTGGATGCCATCCTGTAGCTCGTTACCCAGCACTGACTAAAAAAAGAGCAGGAACTTTAGCCTCATGAGACAGTCACAATATTACAGAGGATAGTGCATCAAATAGTGCACTATCACTATTATGCTTCATCTGTTTGACAAAAAAAAAAAAAAATTATGGTACTGTTTTTATGTCCCTCTGCTGGCTTGTGGAAACTCCACTCCTCCCCCTCTGTGCACTTCACTTGTTCACAGTTGCTACTGTAAGTGCAGACCAGTCAGAATGTGAGAGTGCGTGATGTCACTACTATCATATTATTACAAGAAAATTACACTTCTGAACTTGCAGAAGTAATTTATTATCCACAAAATGACAGCTGTGAATTTGCTGAGGAATAAACTGTTTGTAATTCTGGCTTATGATTGGAGGAGAGGGTTCATATTTAGTAAAACTGCCAATTAAAGTGTAAGAGTCAGCACAAAGTGCCCCACACTCAACTGTGGGGCTGGACTCAATGTGCACAAACATTTTGGTTTTCTTACTGTTTACTGTAGAATAGTAGATTGTATCAGACTAATTTTGCTTAGTGCAAGGCTGACATCTTCTGTAACTATCCAGGGCACACCCGCCATAACAGGAAAGGTCAGCACTCCACAGCTTCTTTCAAGTAATCAGTTTCAGTAATTTCAGCTTACTGCAGACTGTCACGCAGCTAAGTCACATGTTCCAAGGAAGGCATCAGTAGTCAGGGTCGGACTGACCCACCTGGATACCTGGCAATTTTCCAGGTGGGCCCCTTCAGTTGGGTAAGTGGTTACCTTCTGAACTATGAAAACTTTTGCATTCATCATCTTTTTTCTAATTAAATGGGGTATCTGGGACACTGTTGATAAATGCAAGATGCAAAGACAGAGCTAGTGCATCAGAATGAAGTGAAATATTGATATGACTGTGCCACCCTGGGACCTCCTCTATTGATTTTCCAGGTGGGCCCTCTGTGCCCCAATCCGACCCTGTCAGTAGTGATGTTGAAACATTGATGGTCATGTGGGCGTATAGCTTAGCTGTGTGACGGTCTGCAGGAAGCTGATATTTGCAAAGTTTAAATACCGCTGGATGGACCACATTAGCTTGGATTATGTGTTTTCTGAGAGAACCTGAGCCTGAATTTTTCCTGCTACTTGGAAAATAAAATATTTATTCTGATAACTTCATAGAAGTTGTGGAGTGCTGACCTTCCCGTTATGGTGGGTGTGCTCTGGACTAATATTTGATTACCCTGGTAGGTGCACCCACTTTCCATTCTTGTTTCTGGAGTAAGACTAGTCAATTAAGAGCCACTGCTCCCTGCTGTGTTTTTGAATCTTCTGTAACTACAAATCCCAGAATCCCCTGCAGCTGACATCAGAGCAGTAGCCAGCAGTGAGAGATTCAATAACCTGCAGTACATTTTAGAGGTTTTATAGTGTATGACCCGATGTTTTCCAGGTCTGCTTTTCTCCAGGTTCTAAGTATAGTTCTCAGTGACTATACTTAGCCCAGGGAGGACAATGAGAGCAGCAAACAGAAGATCAGGGCTGATATAACCTCTAACATGCACTGCAGGCTACTGAATCTCCTACTGTTGCTACTGCTCTGATATTAGCTGCAAGGGATTCTGGAATTTGTAATAACAGAAGATGTCAGCCTAGAACTAAGTAAAATTAGTCTGATACTGTGTACTGTAGAGTATCGTAGCTTGTAAGTAAACCAAAATGTTTATGCACAAAAAGTGCACATTGGGACCAGCCAAACACTTGAGTGTGGGGGCCTTTGGTGCTGACTGTTCTCCTTTAAGTATAAATGGAACCACCTTTGTAATGGATTGCTAATTGATTTCCTTGAGTCCAGAGATCAGTATATTGTGATCTTCTGTGTCAAATGCTTTTGAAAGGTCAACAAATACAGCAGCTGTAAGTTCACCGTGATCCACCAAAAGGATATCATTTGTAACTTTAGTAAGCAGTGAGTTTATGCTACCAGAAGAAATTAAGTTCATGACTTCATAAACATAAGGAACATTCAGAAAGGGAACATGAGAATATATCATAGTTCACCTGCTGTTCTTCAACCAAGTTCAACACAAAGTTCGACTGTAATGAACCAAGGCAAACATCAATTTGCATAATTCGCATATCAGAATGCACCATTTTCAACTATCAGTGGTATAAATAATCACCAAACCAAAACTGTTAAAATTCAGTAGTGGAAAATATATTTTCTACAAGGCAATTAACTATTTGAGCATACTAAAGGATTGCCGATTAAACTCACTAGTCACTACACTTTCGAAGAGGTTTTGATTCTGAAGTAGTAGTAGCAGTAAAATCTTTATTGTTTATACAGGATAAGACAGTTACAATTACAAACCTTATTTTCAGGATTGCCCTGATAATAAATAGGTTGCAGAGAGCACCCGAAATTAACCCCCAACCCCCCCACAACATACTGGGTTACCTATCCCAAACATGAAGACACCACAATACACCAGAAAGGGTAGGACACGCTAAAACTGCTATTGAGGGAGCAGTATGGGGTTGATTTAAAAGCGACATTCCACACCAGATGGGTAGACGCCCTAAGAGACAGTCTTTTTTTAAAGGACATTGTTAGATACACAACAAACAGACAAGTAGCTAAGTTTAATGTTTACATGGTTTATTATGGTTGCACTTGCTGGTACCATTACCATTCTGTATTTGGTTTAGGGTGGTTCTGCTGTCATGACCAAAGGCACCATGAACTGTATCCTGTTAAACAAGGAAGATTACAAAATTTGACCATTCCAAGGACTATTTACCAGCATGGAACAGTAGACCTGTATCAACTGTCAACCTTTCCTCTCTGTATGTTTATGTTACTGAAATATACCATGAAATGTACTTGAAGCCATCAACAAAACAGAGTTAAAAAAATAGATTGCATCAGTGTGTAAGCAGTAACCTGCAAGATGGCATGCTTTTCTAGAGAAATGATGCATGTCCCGGGTGAAATGGGAGACAGAAGGCCAATGGCTGTGTTACTTTCAACGCAACTGGGCAGCGCATTAATTTTCAAGAAACGCATGCCCTGGAATGGATTACTGTTCTCCTAAAATGGAAAGTTTTTTTTAATGGAAAAAAGTTTTCTTTTTCTTTAGTTATGCTGTTGCTAGGTAGAATATGTGAGTTTGGTAACACAGACTGAGTGCATCTAAATGAAATCGGGACGTGCATTACAGCAGAAACAGGGAAAGGGAAAACCTTTTAGTCCATCTAGGGAGAAAGACTTTGGGTCTGGGACTTCCCAGGCAAAAGGTCTTTGTAGAACAGATAACACACATCCCAAAGTTCTTGGAAAGGGCACAACACCCACTGGAAGTGTCCATGACAAGTGTCCAAATGGACCACAGTGGAACACTGTCCAGAATACCGCTCAGCTGTGTAACCATGTGTGTAACTGGTGTAACAGATTCAGGAAAGAACAACAACAACTTGGCCCTACCAGTTCTGATGCACAGGATGACCACAGGATCTATGGCTGCTGTCAGATGGTGCCTTCTCATGGCACTAGGTCAAGATAGCAAAAACAATAACACCGCCATCAACAAGCACACAGCAAAAACAGTGTTGTCAAAAACAGCGACAATCCAAATTACCATCAGAAGAAACAGCGCCAATGGTAGCGGTCCAAAACCACACTGACGACCACTACCATGGCGAAAACACAAAATGTATATAAAGCACCCCGTTATTAAAATAATCAACTCGGGGGGGGGGGCGGAGCACGGGGATCGGTAGAAACTTGGGGGGGTCTTGGTTTTGGAATATAAAAAAGCAACACTCTTCAGATGTGGAGAAGAAGAAAGAAGTAAGAATCGAAAGACCAGGAACAGAACCCTGGTCTCCTGCTCTGTGCTGCCTGAGCTGCTTGTGCCTTAGCCCTCTCCACCACGGGAGCAGCTTGGACAGCCGCCACACTTTCAGTTACTTGCTTACTTCCTCCCCTGCCTTGACAGTTACAGGGGTAGTGGTAATTACCATGAGCTATCCTACCCCTGTGGCTATCAAGGCAGATGCACTTTCTGAAGCGCGTTTCTTATGGCGCTATATTTAAAGTGCTCTTTTCACCTGGTACACCTCCTCCTTTGGATGGAACTGCTGCCTGCAGACCTCATGGACCCGATCTCCCTCATGACCTTTGGAACTGGAGCTAGAATTGGACCCAGGTCAGGGACATCCCTCTTACATCAGTGGGATGATGCAGTGGCAAGTCGTCCTCCTTTTTGGCCAATGCCCTGTGCAGAAGGTGTGGCCCACTGACCACATGCTTACAGTCTTTAAGACGCTCTGTCAACATGGCAACTTTGTACATGAGGTTTATTTTGAGGGAACCTTTCTGGGATGCCCAACAGTCTCTTTCTCCCAAATGTAAGCTTCCTCAGACTCCACGGGCTGGGCATGTCCAGTGGCAAATGAAGTGCAGACGGGGGGGGTGCAGAATTCAAGGGAATATTCCTCTTCCTGACACTTGAACTCATAGTACTCCTCTTCAGTGATTAGGGAAAATACTTCTGCTGGTTCCTTGTCCTCTAAGGAACTAGCCATGGCATATGTAGGAAGCTCCACCGGATCTTCCTTTTCCATGTACGCTTCCCAAGACATCATTGGGGGAAGGAGTATCAGAAGTCTGACAAGGCAGGTGGCTATAAGTGTCTTTTATTGGAATAAAGTCCAGGGGGTCTTCAGTTTGTGTGGCACTTTCCACAGTGCCTGACAATTTCTCCTCCTTGAACCAGGAGCTTGGAGGGGCAACAAAATCACGACATCCCAGTTGATCCCCAGGGACTCAGAGTCCAAGTTGCATTGGGTGCCAATGCAGACTGACCGTGTTTCACTTTGGTAGAGTTTCCAGGGCACCCATGGGCCTCAGATGGCTACAAGCCCCAAGCTGCTCTGTTTTACGTTCATGTTTTCCCCTTTGCTGGCTCTAAAAGTTACTGGGCAAGTAGCCCCTTGGATCTTCAGGGTGCTCTGATGCAGTCCATGATGCACACAACATTCTCGGCAGTATTTTTACAATAAACATACCCCCACCCACCCACTGTTGTCACAGAAGCTGCAGACATTTGCTGCCCATTCAAGGTGGATTTTTGGTTTCTGCCACCCCATTTTGCAGGTAGACTTTTTCTAATCTCTCCAGGACCTCCTTCTTTTTGCAATAACATGCACTAGAATGGTGACTGAATTTTTTAATTTTTAATGAAGGTTTATTGAAAAAGTGTTTTGATATGCAACTACACATGACAGAAAACACATTTTAGTGGCAGCGTATCCATGACTATTTGATATAGGACTACTGGTATAATGACAGCAATACACAGACAGAGACACTTGTCAAAAAGTAAAACAGACGGAAAAGCAAACTAAATATGACTAAAAAAAAAAATTATGAAGCAAACAGTCTGGTCCACACTTACCAACTGATTCACCGCATCTTAGATTACCCTGGCCCAATAACTGTAAGGGAATGTGGTCTATACCGTGGTCTCCAAGGCTGCTCCAGAGGGATTACCCTCATACACCTCTACGGCCTTCAGAAGGGCACCCTGGGATGGGGGTAGTCAGGAATTTTAAACTTGTACTCGAGAGTTGTCATAACGGTTGCTGCCCCCACTACGTAAACACAAACCATAAGCTTTGCTGTCCTGCCACACAAACATTACCCCACCCCCATCCCATTTTCTGTCAGCAATGTGTGGTAAGCTAATGATCCTAGTAGAGTCATAACATTTTATTTTATGTAATATGCACACTGCCAAACAGACAGAAGTAGCTGGACTTTGATTACAGAATTTAGGATACATTGTGATAAGCCTCAGTACCGTATCAAGGTAGCCAGCCTTACTGAGGTCCAGAGGGACAAACTGCATGGGGTCCAACTCACAGAATATAGCCCCCACCCCACCTCCACTCACTGTGATCATCATCACTCACAAGTTCATTTGAGGACTTGCTGGCTGCTGTATAGTCCCCCAGGCACAAGAATGGAAAAGGCAGCTTTATCATTTTACTCTGGCTCTGTTTGTGTTTGCTGCCATGGCCTGAGGCTTGTGTTGCACCTGGATTTTCCAGATTTTACTGTACTCAGTAAAGTACACTGAGTATGCTGGCCTGCCAGTGCAGCAGTTGGATTTCTGCTTGTGACGCCGGCGACCTGGGTTCGGGAATGGACTTGAGTCATCAGAGGGCCAGCCGGGGGAGAAGGATGGAGAGTCCTACAGATGGCTTTCCTTCTCCAGGGGGAGGGTGGGGAAGTGCCCAGCACACTGAGGACTCCTGGCAGAGGCCGCGAGATACTCACGCTCCGGCGCTCATTTCGTGGGAGGCGGGGCGGACAATGGCGTCATTGCATGTCCCTGCCTCCAAAGAACACAAGAAAAAGGAGCAGGCAGGCAGAGGCCACTGTCTCAGTGAAACCCTCCTCAGGGCTTCGATTAGCCATCACCGCCGCTCCCCCGACCAGTCACTAGTCCCGCGGCATGGATTGGGGACCGTTGTCATGGCCCCACCCTCCAGGGGGCAAGCCAGGGGTAACTGGGGGAGTCAGCGGCAATAGATGACAGTGGGAGTCCCAGGGGACGTGACCAGGGCTGAGGATTGATAGTGGCCCTACCAGGATAAAAGAGAATATATAAAGTACACTGAGTATGCCTGCCGACACCTATGCCCTGGGATAATATTAGATATGCCTTAGGATCTCCAGGAAAGGACTCCAAACCTGCCATTTATACACATATTATAGACACTGATAGAGACTTTCAAATACCTCACGGGTATAAATAAGGTTCAAGAACAAGGTCTTTTTTCAGAGCAAAAGATATTCAATAACTGGGGGCCATGCTATGAAGCTGGAGTGGGGTAGACTAAGGGGAGGTGTAAGGAAGTACTTCTCTACAGAATGAGTGGTGGATACCTGGAACAGCCTTCCAGTGGAAAGCTATAATGGCATTCAAGAAGGCTTGGAATAGGCAAAAGGGAACTTTGTGGCAGGCGAAGGGGGGTGAAGACGAAGACCAAGCAGAGTCTGCTGTGTTACAGTAGGTAAGGAAAATGGGCAGACTGGGTGGACCAAGAGTGTCATGATGGACTCCATCACCTGTACTTCTTTTCAGACTGCCATCCACACCCCTCTATCTGGAGCCTCCTCCTGTAACGACTTCTCTGTCACTGTTTTTGCAGCACAACTAATTAAGATCTGAAACAAATACTTGTAGTTTTCTCCCCTCCAACATAGACGTGTGACACCCATTATAAGGTATTTGAATGTCCTAGGGATTGATGTCTCAAATACTGCATTCAGGGCCTGGGTCAGCTTCCCCCAAAATTATCCAGCTTGGGGCATTCCAAGAAGATATGAGTAATAGGCCTGTATTTCACAACCCTGCCAGCATCTGTCAGAAAAGGAGGTTCCAAAATAGTCTGTGATCACTGGAGATCAAAAAAAAAATGCACGACCATTTTCCATCTGTGTTCCCTTCAAATGTGGGAGGCAAAGATCCATGCTGTGCCCTCCCAAATTTCCTTAGAGTGACTGCTTTTTTAAGCACCTTCTACCAGCCATGCTAGTGGTTCAAATTCACCTAAAAAGAAAACACAGTGCTGATGATACATGGTGCTCCGAATTTTAAAATCAATTTAAATTAGTGTTCCTTCCCTTGTGCATTTCTCTCAACACAGGAACTGGCAGACAGCGCTGCCCTAAAGTCCATTACACTTTGCCCTGATTTTGGAGGAAGGGGGCAGCAAACGCTATCGCCCTCCACACTGCACATATCAAACAGTTCAAATTTACTTCATTTCATTTCAAATTTACTTTATTTCATTTCACAATAGCCTCACAAGCTAGTTTTTTATTCAGTTCCAGCTTCATTGCAGACAAACTTTTTGGCAAACCGAATTTTCACTAGCAGTTTAATTTTCCATTTACTGCAACTGGATTTCACACTGCGTCACACTAGGCCCCTACATATTATGCCATGCAGTCCGTGATGTCAGCTTTCATTTCCTGTACAGTCCTATTGCATGTTTTTCACAATTTACCTAACTTCTTTCACTTTGCGTTAACTTTCCAACAGTTAAGTAGAGACTGATTTCTACTGTTTGCTTTTGTCACTAGATTGCTCCTTCACACTCGCTCCTACTGCGCAACGCAAAATGTGATCTGAGCACTTCTTCACAATGCTCATTCTAGATCCTTCAGCAACCTGCAATTAAACTTTCATCCCCTCGCCCTGAGGTTACACACAACAGCATGTTAACTTTACTTTTGGGCCTCAGCCCTTAACTCCTTAGCAGCTGCTAAGTTCCTGCAATATGTGGTTTGCAGTTTTCAGGAACTTATGGGCAATTGCTCAAAAATAATTTATTTTCTTGATCCCCTTACAACGGATGGCCACCAAACCACTTGACACGAATTGCACACACACTGGGACAGCTCTCCATCATGGAAAGGCCAGATTCTGGTACCTATCACACTGGTAATACTGCTGACCTCTTGACAACTGTGATGCACTTCTGCACATTAAGGGGACATACCAGGTCGCACAGAGGCCGTTTCAGATGACTGTTAAACACTTTCCTTAAACTTTTCAGTCAAAGGTGTAAACGTTTCTTTCTCTAAAGTAATGGCGCCTTCCCCTCCTCACAAGCTCTCCACTCTCACAGCTTGGCCCACCCCTCAGCACGCAGTCCTAGAGGTAGGCACTTACTGGCATAAGTCAGTCACTCGACCCCATGTAAATTTGGGCATAGGGACATTTTCAATGCATCACAAAGCTCTCCACAAGATTCAAGCAGCCAGTTTCAACTACAAAGTGAAACACATTTTTTTTCTTGACTTGAAGTGCGGTTTGAGATCACTTTGAACACAGGAAAAACTTTCACTTTTACACCACCACCAGACCGGCAGCCCCAGGCCATATTTCCAGGCAACCTAAACCCCCAAAAATCCAGGCACGAGCCCCCATTGTGAAAGTTCATCCCCTGGCTAGGGTCTGTTTCCTGTGTGACTCTCGGGAAGGATTACACAAAACATTTATATTTTAACTCAGGAACTGGGGTGGGCCATGGCCCTAGGGAACCTGCACAATCATGATGGCACAGCAAGCACAAAGGAATGCCTACTGCTTTAGCTTGTGCCATAAGTACTAGGTTTTGTTCTGTCACAAGATGGTGCACAGACAATGTTTTGCCCCACTAAGGGCAGTAGGTGCAGTCTAGGGTACAAAGGTTACAAAGTCCATCATACTATACAGAAAGTCCAGTGGGTCCTTGTATTAGGGATCAGGCAAAAGTATCTTTATCCATCTCTCTTCTATCAGAGATAGGACAGAGAATATCCTAACAGAACTTGAACAATTTTCAGGTTCAACACAAGCACATTTTTATGTTGGCGCGCTTGCACAGCCAACATCTTGGGACAGTGCAGCTTTGGAGGCGCGGTCGCTGTTGGGCGAATGCAAGGCACGCACCAGTAGGTGCGTCCTGCATTCCCCAATCAGCCTGCATGCCGGCGCCATACCATGCATATATAATGTGGCGAGCACATCTAAGAAAAGGTCTGCTGCAATCCAAGCAAAGCTCGTCAGACGCAGCGGTCCTTTTCTTGACGTGCTCGCGACAGTATGCACATGGCGGCACACTGGCCGCTGAACTGCTGACTTCGGGGGTGCCCAATCCCCCTGTCGGCTGACCATGCCCACTATGAATGTGCCAACGGGGGAGCCCACTCCCCGTCGGCATAAAGCATTCCCCCCCATTTGTCATATGCCGAGGGGGGTGCCCAAGCCCCCTTGGCTCTTACCCCGCCCCTTTCCTTGTGTGCGATGGGGAGCCGCTCCCCGTCGGCAGAAGAACCCAATTGTTTAATGCCAAGGTGGGTGCCCAATCCCCTCAGCTCTGCGCCTCCACCCTTCTTTGTGTGCCGACAGGGTGCCCAATCCCTTGGCATAAATTCCCTTGTGTAGTTTGCGATCGAGGGTGCCAATCCCCATCTGCTACAGACACCCCTCCAACAGTTAGGTGGCACTTGAGAGCCCACCCCAGCGTACAAACCTCTGCAAAAAAACTGTCCCACGATGTAATTTTTTTCTTTTGAACCTGTAAAAGGAAAACGGTCCCTCGTAGTGTCTGTGCCCCCCTCCTGCCACCCGCACCCACCCACTGCGCACCCTGCCTCCCCACGCCCCCCCTCACCCCATACTTACCGTCGGAGTCCAGCGCGACGATCTTCGTGGACCGGAACATGTCTGTGAACTGAGGAAATGCCGGTAAGCTGTATAATGTAATAAATAGGGTTTTTCCAACTTTGCTGCATATCTCAGGCATTTTTCAATTTTGGCCCCAAATTTTCAACATGGGGTTTTGGGACCCCTTCTCATGAATTCTTGCACTGTCATGGCGTTATTCGGTCCCAAAAGGTGATTTCGCAGTCACTGTGCGGAATCACCTTTCAGGACCACCTAACAAAATGACAGTGCCACTGTTCATGAGGGGGCTCTCAAAAAGTCTATGTTGCAAATTTAGTGGGAAAAATCCAAAACATGACTGTTTTACCAGCGTGTGTAGCAAATGCGCAATGCACGCTCGTAAGTTAGCGAATTTGCAATATTTTCACGCCAGAATCTCAAAATTGGCATTTTACCACACCTTCTTGTGAACTGTACAGATGTCATTTTTCACATCCTGGCCAAAATGTGTTTTCGCACCTTCGGCACAGAATAGCGCGGTCACTGTGCGAAATCAGTGTTCGGGACACATTACAATAATGACAGTGATATTGTTCATGAGCAGAGGTCCTAAAATGCCTGTATTGAAAATTTGGTGACAATACTCCATAAAATGACTGTTTTACGAGCGTGCGTAGCAACTGCACAACGCACACTTGTAAGTTAGCGCATTCGCAATATTTTCACACCAAATTCTCAACATTGGCATTTTACTACACCTTCTTGTGAACCGTACAGCTGTCATTTTTCACATCCTTGCCAAAATGTATTTTCACACTTCCGACGCAGAACAGCGCGGTCGCTCTGCGAAATCAGTGTTTGGGACACATTACAAAAATGACAGTGACACTGTTCATGAGCAGAGGTCCTAAAAGGCCTGTAGTGAAAATCTGGTGACAATACTCCATAAAATGACTGTACATTTTCTACGCACGTTCGTGACTTCACCAGTTTTTTTTTATATTTTCACTGCAGATTTTCAACATTGCCATTTTTTGCACCTCCCCATGAACAGCACAGCTGTCATTTTTCACATTTCGTTCAAAATGTGTTTTCGCACCTGTGGTGCCAAATGGCGTAGTCGCTGTGTGAAATCAGCTTTCCGCTAACTAATTGATATTGCCACTGTTCATAAGGTGGGGGTCACAAAAAACCCATGTTGAAAATTTGGAGTGAAAATGGCAACGAACGCCTGAGACGTTAAGGTTTCCGACCATGACGCCCCACCCTGTAGATATTGACAGGCATCAGGGGTGTGACTTGGGATTCTCACCTGTATTGCTCATACCATTCCACACCCTGCAGCCAGTGAGAGGCATCGAGGTGTGCCTTGGACTCTTCAGCCCCAAAGTTCACCCCATTCTCCTATACAGGACCCATCTCACTGTATTTCCTGATGGAATGGGGTGAGCATAAGGGCCAAAGACCCCCAAAGCACACCGTGACACTTGTCAGTGTCTATAGGGTAGGGTGTGGTGAAATGGTGTAGCCGATATGCCCGACGACCCAAAGGCACACCCCAATGCCTGTCAGTCTCTGCAGGGTGGTGGTGGGGTTGGCTTTAATTCAATACTTCACTGACATTCCTATTATGCAGCTCTCTAACTCCTACACTACCAATGCCAATGCCAGCAAGCAAACATTCGGCATTGACAAATGTTTGTTTTCTTTTGGTGTTCATTACAAGCAAATTGGTAGTGAACCATTCCTGGAGGCAGTAAAGTCCGTCTGAAGTCTCTGCCTCAGCTTATCCAGGCACTTGTCATTGGAGAAAATGACAGTATCATCCACATAAAACAGTATGTTAGTTGCCCTGCATACGGCAGGTAATTTATTTATGAATAAACTGAAGAGAAAGGGTCCTAGGATTGACCCCTGAGGAACACCTACAGAGACTGTCCTATCATCCAAGAGTGCGGTGTGGCGTTTTACAGCCTGGGTTGTACCATCCAAGTCACCCTTCAGCCAGTTGACCGAGTCTTCTGAGAGCCCCAGATTAATTAGTTTTTGGCAGAGGAAGGCATGATTTACAAGGTCAGAGGCCTTGGTAAGGTCGATGAAAGTGGACCCGGTCATCTCCCCTCTGTCCAGGGCACAATGAATTGAGTCTGTGAACTCAACAAGTGCAGTCATAGTGCCGAAGTTCTTTCTAAACCCATGCTGTTCATTTGCCAAGAGTTCATGCTGACTCAAGTATTGAACAAGCTGGTCATTCACAACCCTCTCCAAGATTTTAGATGGGGGGAGAGGTGGAGATAGGGTAGCAGTTAGAGGGCAGATCATTATCACCACCTTTGAATATAGTGTTCACGTGTTTTTTTCCAAAGCTTAGGTACTTGCCCAGTGGAGGGATAGACTGAAGATATTCTGCAGGGGGTAGGTGACTTCCATGATCACTAGTTTGAGCAGCTTCATGTCTATACCATCTGGTCCAAATCTAATTTTGATTTTAGTCCTAGCTAAGCAGGTGTACACATCAACCCAAGTTAACTTTTTGAAGTAGAACTTGGGTCTCATTAGGTGATCGGGTATATCTACTTCTAGGGCTGGGTGGGTATTAGGGTCTGGTATGTATGATGATAGGTCAATGAAAGTTTTATTGAAAGTGTCAGCAATATACTTGTTCCCTTCAATTGTGGTGCCACCAGCTACAATGGAATGAGGCACAGATTTTTTTCATGTTGCTCATAATTTCATTGATGCCATTCCATAGTTGCTTAGGATGGTTTATGAGGTTATTTTGCTGTGTCTTGTAGAGGTCAGCCTTGTTTTCTTGATGCAGACCTTTAAGGTGTCCCGTGGTTCCCTATATTTTGGAGGGTATTTGAGTTGGCCAAGTTCTTTGTACAGGGCCCAAGTTCTATCCCATTCCTTAGTCAAGGATTTGATGGCTGGAGTATACCAGGCCTGGGAGCTACCCTTCCTGTGGAGGGTCTTGAAGGGGGCAACAATGTCACATATTCTACTGAATTTCATAGGTTAGTACCGAGCAGAGGAGACAAGATGTCCATTACGCTTGCCCTTAATTGAACTGAAGGATGAAATACTCCACAGCTGCATTCACAAGTACTGGTCAGGAATGATCAGTCAACTTGTTGTAGTACGGTTTGGAAATATGGGAGCTTGCAAGTGAGGAACACATGGATTTTGATGTAGGAGGGCACCCCTTCAGTCACCTTGGCTGACCATCTGAAGTTCACAGGGCAATGACCACTAAGGAAATCAGGTAGGACTGCACTACAGATGATCCTGTCAGTGTGACTGAGTAGGATCCAGTCAAGTAGGGTGGCAGTACCTGTTTTATAGTCTACCCTGGTAGGGGTGGTGATAACCTGTGTTAGGTATCCATTAACCTTAGCCAGTTTGTCTTTGTCATTACTCTGAACAGCTCCTCCCCGCACTCTCCAAAACATCAACCGTGCCCTTACCTACCTTACATTTGTAGGGGAACAGAACTGTGTTTCCCCATCCATCCCCCCCCAAGGAACTCTGACCCACTTGCGGTGTATATGGGGTGAAATCCTTGTCACCATTTCTGGTTCCAGTCTCAGGGCCAGCTCCAAAGGCACACTGGCACCCTTCAAGTTTAAGAAAATGTGTAAACTGCAAAGGACTCTCTTAGGTAAACACGTGCCCCCCTGATCTCACTCCAGCTCTACCTACTTGGGGATATCCTGCCAACACAACCCCTTCCAGCTGCATTGCTGGTTATACTCTGCCACCTGCTGCTGGAACTTCAGAAGGATCCAGAGTCATCCCAATTCCCGGCTGGCAAACAACACTACACTATGTAAGCCCCCTGTTCCCTGGGGTTACTAGAATCCCATTAGAATCAGTGGTAGGCAGGAAAGGCAGCAAGTGATTTGCCAGTAAATGGATTTCACGCTGTCCTCTCTGTTGTCATTCTCATCTGAGAGCTGGAGAGATGATGTCACCTTAGAACTCTCACAGCAGCATAAGCCACAGCAGTTGCTGTGAGTGGGGAACTTTAGAATTCTGTAGTGAGTCTTGTTCCAGAGCTCAGTGTGAGCAGTAGTCTGTGGTAGCAGCAGCTCTGAAAGAGAGCTGCAGTATTCCAGTTTTTCTCACCCTAGTGGAATACAGCAATTTCCAGCTTTGTCTAAGTTGTGGAAACCGTCTCCAGGGATTTCCTGTTCTTCATCCCAGGTGGGATGGAGCAGGCTGCCAGGATGTCAGGGGCAATCCCCTGATCCTACCAGGGCTTTGTGAGGCTGCCTCTTGTTTCAACATTTTGTGAGTACATTTTTTTCTGAGTTTGCCCAGGAGTACCTGCATTTAAGGTGAATTTCTCTGACAAAGGGACCCTGTCACCTACGACATTTAAAAGTTGGCTGTCCACAGTGGACTCCAGTCTATGACTGCCATGTGAGTGGGACTTTTGTTCTTGACACCCCTGAGGTGTTCTGTGAGGATGTTAAGTGTGAAATACATTTCACAAAACCATCAATAGTACTTTTGGTATAACATGAGGTGTTTTGCTGGAGGGATGGCCAAGTTTGAACTTGGAAACAAAAGGCAGGAGACTCCCCATCTGGAGTGACCAGTTTAGCACTCCGGGTTCTGAAGGGCACCTGTGTTTTCTGTCAGTGCATGTGGCCAATGCCTGAAGAAACTTCTACCCCAGTGAGTGGGTTTTTCTCTGATTTGAGCCTTTAGTGCTCCATCATGGTCAGAGTGCCACAATAAACCTATGTCATATGGGAAGTGCTCAAGTGCTAGCCATGTGTGACAAGTCCAAAAGAATTTGTGTGTGCCCCTGTGGCTAGTTCCACAATTTCTACTGTCATCCTATGCAATATGGGACTTCCAAGTACTGGCCGTGTGTGCCTAGTTGAGGGAATGTGTGTGTTTTACTGGTGGCTAGTCCATAATTTCTGCAGTTATCCTATGCTATATGGGAAGTTTGGAGTTCTGTACCTCAGATGTTCTGCATTTACCGCATGTGTAAACCCTTGGGGGTCCATCTTTGCTTTTTATGTTCCTACTTTGTTATGGAATAAAGCCGCACTCTAGAATCCCAACCTGCTATGGACATTTGTGTTATTGCTTCTGTGTGGAGTTAATTGGGCACCCCTGTCCAGAAGTGCAAACCTAGCATAGCCCTGAGCAAACGTTTTCTCCCCAGGACCTGGGATTTGGCCATGGTTTGGTCCCACCAGGTGTGTGCCTTGTAGCCACACTTGGTTTTGTTTCTATAATGTCTACTCCATCTGCATATTGCACCTTGTTTATGGTGTGCTTTGTAACTCCCATGCCTCTCTGTTCCCCTAGACTGTGAGAGGTGTGCCAATTCATTAAATAAGTGGCCAGTGAGGGTTGCAAAAATGGGGGCTCATCCGACAGTGTTGTTTAATTTGAGGAGAAAACCCAGGATAGTTTACTTACGGTATGGCTAGCGTTTTGTCTGTCTTGCAGTTGGTAGCCCAAAACTGGAAAGGGAAGCTTTGCGCAAAAGGATCTGCATAGGATGGTGCCTTCCGTATGTGCTGCTGTGTGCAAGCTGTTTAAGTGCTGCTGCTGTGTGTTTGTGCCATCATTACGAAGGGGCCGTAAAGCCAGAATGTGTATGTCCTTGCCCTGCATCAAGAACGTTAACAGAACTTTTAAAATCTCAAATTTTATTGCTAAAAAGTATTGTGGACTTTGGGAAACAAAGAGAGAAATGTGCCCTGAAAGTTTCATGTGCTTTGAGTGTGAATTGGGGGAGTCGCTAAAGAAATAGGAAAGTTCTGAAAGAGAAAATGGTCAAAAATGGCACTCCCACCTTGAAAAGTTTTAGGCGATAAAAAAAGTTCAGTTTGCAGTTTAAATTTGCGCTGCTCTACGATCGCCGTGGAGGAAGAGCGCAAGGAGGGAAAGAGAGAGAGAGAGGCTCATTTGAATGGCGTCGAATGATTGGTGCGACTGCAGTCAGTCCCGGCCCCTCAGCAGCTTCAGAGTGCAGCCCAGTGTTTGAGAAGGAGGGAGCGAGTGGTGTGCGAGCTGGTTAGACTAGGAGAAACCATTGAGGGGCTTGTGAACGTTCTAATCTGTGAAATACAGACTTCTGCTGTTAAAATGCGGGCTCAACATATTATCCGACTGACTGGGAAGAAAGTGTGGCATTCATGGTAACAATCGATGGGATCGCTAGCCCGTTTCACTCCATAGGCCTTCCAGGATCGATACCAGGCTGAAAAAGTTCCATCAGAGAAAGCCAGCTACTGATTCAGTGAGTACCATTCAGAAATATCTGTGTCTCAAACTGTGTGTGATTTTAAAAAGCCAGCTGGATCTGTGTGCAAGCAGTGAGATTATTTTGCAAACGACTGTGAGTTGGAGCGCCAAACCCAATAAACAAAAATTCTGAGCATAGACTGAGCATTTATGATTGGTTCAGCAACAGTATAATGTTCTAAACAAGTGAGAGAATGTGAGTTGTATATTAGCTGGCAACAAACAGACAATCCTGTAAAGAAATACTGTGGCTTTCAAGTGACTTTAAGCAAGTGTAAATAGTTGATTTGTGTGCTAATCGTAAAGTCCAAAAAATCATATGAATGTGCTGAGAAGTATTCAAGCAGTGTAATTGTTACGGTTTGAGCAGAAATCAGTAGCAGAGAGGTCAGATGCGCAGTTTGTTGAGTCAGAAACAGATTTGATGCAATAAGGAGTGCTGCCGCTGCCATTACAGGGTGGGGCTAGCAATGTAAACGCAGCAGCAGGGAGCCATTTTGACAGATTGTTCAGTGTCTACTGAACAAGTAGTAACTACAGACTTTATGTGTTTATTTGCAGACTTGGCTTTAGGGAAATCCCACTACCAGGATTATGCCCGAGCTATGATAGCAGAGGAGATGGCCAAACTAAAGGAAATAGAGCAAGTTTTCTATGGTGAAGGGTTGCCTCCCCATGTTGCAATACCCAACTATCCTGTGAGAGTATGCATAATGTTCCTCAAGGCTGGAAGGGATGTGTTTTTAATACCTCATTGTTCAGGTTGCCTAGTAAGGTATGATCTGTCCAAGGCACCACAAATTTGTTTGGCTCCCACCTGAACCAAAGTAGGAAACCCTGCAAGCAGCAGCACACAGCACCAGGTTGAACCTGTTGGGGGAGGCCCCATAGAGTGTGGCACAAAGGAAGAAAGTACGGATTTACTGCAAGGGCAAATATCTCATGATGTTTCCTCACCTGTATCTTGTATGGACAGTGCGGTGGAAGGGTCCGTGGACCCGTGGATAGAGGGTCCTAGTCCTGCCTAGTTGGGGAGGATGAAGTTCGAGAAGAAAAAATTACTCAACTGTAGTAATCTTGTTTCTTCCAAAGGGATCCACTAATATTATTACTCTTGCAGTGCTTCTTTAAATTAGCACTGCCCCAGAGCCAAATGGAATGCTATGCTAATGATGGAATCTTTAGCTTGTGCATTCAGTTTCAAACTGCCCAGTGCAACTGCCTACATTATAACCTCAGATCTCTTAGAAGCCTACAAAGAGGCCATAATAACATATAGATAGATAAATAAATAACCATAGGAAAAAATGGTGCCCCAACTGTGGCAACTAGTAAACATTAACCAGAAGTCCAAAATAAATAAATATCCCCTTTTTCTTAAAGTCAGATATGCCTTAGAAAAAGAACCTACAAGCTAAAAGATATTACTAGGAAGTGCCAGTAGGTGGCATGCCACTCCAAGTACACATATAATCAGCGGTGGAGAGGATTTTTCTATTTACTGATTCTGTAAGGGAGACAGGGCAGGGAGTAATAATATTAGTGGATCCCTTTGGAAGAAACAAGATTACTACAGGTAATTTTTTCTTCTAACCCTAGGAGTCCACTAATATTATTGCTCTTGCAGACTATGCATTAGTACCCCAAGGAGGTGGGCAAGAATCTATTTAGGAAAAAGACTGCAGAACTGCTGTGCCAAATCTGGCATCACTCCTGGACTGGGTGTCCAGGCTATAATGCATAGTGAAGGTGAAACCTGACCTCCAGGTAGCTGGTTTACATATTTCCATCACAGGTACCTCTTGGGCAGCTGCAACAGTGGCAGCTGTGCCCCTTATAGAGTGGGCCCTAAGATCAGAGGGGGGTACCTTACCTGCTTTTGAGTAACAAAATGGAATACACTGAACTATCCATTGAAATATAGTTCTCTTTGAAGCAGGAGTCCCTTTACCTACTTCCCCATAAGTGAGGAACAGTTGTTGTCTGTCCTGTCTATGGTCCTTGGTATGAGTCATGTAATAACTCAAATCCCTTTTTACATCCAGGCTGTGCCATCTATGCTCACCTGAGCTAGAGTATTCAGTAAAGAAAACTGTCAATGTTATAGACTGGTTCAAATGGAAGTCAAAAACCACTTTGGGGAGGAACTTCCTATTAGTTCTCAACACTTCCTTGTCCCTATGAAAGGAGACATAGTCTTTCTCCACACAAAGGGCCTGGATCTCACTTATCCTCCTCACAGAAGTGATTGTTAGAAGAAAGACTACCTTCCAAGTAACAAATTTAAGCTCTGCAGATGCCATAGGCTCAAAGGGAGGCAGCATAAGCTGGGCGATGCAAATGTTAAGGTCCCATGCTGGTACTGGTTCCCTGTGAGGGGGAAACAAATGAGAGAGTCTTTAAAGAACCTTTTGAATATAGGATTTGATGCCAGGAAGGTATCCTTTCCGGCTGAAAGGTATGCTGAAACTGAAGCCAGGTGCACCTTCAGAGTTGAGCGCTGCAACCCTTGGGAGTGCAAGTGAGACAAGCAATCCAGAAGGATTGGGATGCCAACTTGGGCTGGGACTATACCCTTATCGCTACACCAAATGGAAAATGTTTTCCATTTGGAGGCATAGGTTTTCTTAGTGGAAGGTTTCCTGTAGCCTCTAAGGACTTCCAAACCTCCTTCAGAGAATTGCCAATCTGCATATTCTAAATCCTCAAGAGTTAAGCCTTGAGCTTGAGAGATCTGAGATTGGGGTACACTACCATCCCCTGAAAGGAAGTCAGGAGGTTGTACCTCTGAGGGAGGAGAATTGGCTTATTCACTGACATTGAGAGCAGTAGGGAGTACCAAGGCTGCCTTGCCCAGTCTAGGGCTACCAGAATCATCAAAGCTGGTTGGGACCTAAGCTTGATGAGTACCCTGAGTATCAAAGGGAAAGAAGGAAAGGCATAAAGATGCCTCCCTGTTCAATCTAGAATCAGGGCATCCATGGGAACTGTCCCCTTTACTGGGGCCCTGCAACAATAGAGAGGTAAGTGGTGATTTTGGTGGGATGCAAAAATATCTATTTCTGGGGTTCCCCACCTCCTGAACACAGCATTCACCATTTGCTTGTTCAGTGCCCATTCATGATGGGCCTGGTTTATCCTGCTCAAGGTATTGTCATTGCCAGGCAGATGAATTGACTGCAGAGGGGCATTTAGGGAGTAAGCAAAGCTCCATATCTTCATAGCCTCTGTACATAGTGGATTGGACCTTGTTCCCCCTTGTTTTTGATGTAATATATTGTGGTATTGTCTGTTCTGACTTGTATCACCTTTACCTGTATGAGATGAGAGAAAGCCTGAAGGGCCAGGTAAACAGCTCTTAACTCCAGAAAATTTATGTACAGGAGTGAGTCTGCACTCTCCCAGGTACTGTGGATGATGTATTCCCCTAAATGAGCACCCCCATCCTAGCAGGGAAGCATCTGTTGTGAGAACCAGGGAAGGTGGCTCCTGCATTAATGGAACCCCTTCCCTCAAAGTTTCCAGCTCCCTCCATGATTGGCGTGCTTGTAGTAACACCTTTGTGACTGGTACTGGCTTTGAGAGGGGGTCCCACCTTTGGCACCAATGTGCTCTGAGGTAGAACTGAATATCCCTCGTCTAAAACCTGGCACATATGACTGTGCCTGTTGCTGAAGCCAATGTGCCCTAACAGGTGAAGAAACTGTCTTGCTGGCTTTGGCCTGCCCAGGGCAAATGAGCCTGCCAAAAGCTGAATGCATTCTGCCCTCTCCTGAGGGAGAAAAGCCCTTCCCACTATAGTATTTAGTTCTGCACCTATGAATTGCAGATCCTGCTCAGGGGTCAGGACTGACTTCTTGGTGTTGAGGAGGAATCTCAGGGAGAGCAACAGATCATGGGTTACCTGAAGGTGGTCTGTCACCTGCTGGTTGGATTTTCCTACAATTAGCCAATCATCCAGATAGGGTAAAATCGTGACACCTAACCTTCTTAGGTGTGCCACTACTACTGCTATGCACTTGGTAAAGACCCTTGGTGCAGAGGTGAGGCCGAAGGGAAGTGTTGAGAACTGATAGTGGCCTGAGGGGAGTCTGAATCTGAGATACTTTCTATGTGACTCCTTTATGGGGATATGGAAATATGCATCCTTTAAGTCCAAGGAGGCTAGTCAGTCCCTTTTTTGTAGAGTTGGCAAAATCATGGCCAATGTGACCATCTTGAACCTGGGGTTTACCAGGTACTTGTTTAGCAGTCTGAGGTCTAGTGTAGGCCATCACTCTCCATTCTTTTTTGTTGTTAGGAAGTATCTTGAATAAAACCCTTGCCCCTTGGTTGAGAGGAACAGGCTGCACTGCTCTTGCCAGCAGTAAAGCCTACACCTCCTGCTCCAGTAGTTTTCTTTTTGTGAAAGGAGCTGGTGTAACTAGCTTTGATCCTGGAGGAGGAAGGGACTTGAAACAAAGGGACAGACCCTGACTCACTGTTTCTAGAACCCACTTGTCTGTGGTTATTTTCAGCCATTCCCGAAAATAATGAGTCAGTCTGTCCCCTACAGGAGATGGAGAGGCAGCCTGAGGGGAAACGTCAGGGATTTTGCTTTGCTTGCTGCTGGCTGTGCAGATTGGGATCCTCTCCTGGAACCCCTTCAGCCTCTAGCTCTGTAGAAACCACCCTGCTGTGGTTGGTACTGCTGTTGGGAAACAGCCTGCACTTAGAAGAAAGGCCTCCTAAAAGAGGACCTACCCCTGCCTCCCCTAGCATAGGACAAAGTGGAAGGAGAGTCCCTCTCTCTCTCTCTCTCTGGTAGAACTGCTCCTAAAAGTAGCTTTGTACTCATCTACTTTTTATGTTGATTACGCGCATGCGCAAGAAACATATTGTGGCAGCTTTCCAGAAGCAGGTTGTGGAGGCGAGGCACTGTTGTGGCCAATGCCCCCGCAACCTTTAAAGGCTTGGCCTGCTTTCCCCAATGCTGTGGCACACTGCTGCTGACACTAGTTCAGCCAGCGTGCCACCACCTTGAAACGTTTCAGCCACTGCAATCAGGGGCCACCTCGTGATTGCAGGATCAGCCATTCGCAGCAATGAGGGTATGACCTGTCATTGCTGGGCAGAACGTTGGCAAGTGTAATATTGTTTGAGAACATGGCGGCGGTTTGTCGCCGTTTTCAGAAACAATATTATGAACCCCCAGTGCTGAGAGGGTGCCCAATCCCCCTCAGCAGCATGTAACCCCCCCACAACAGTGTGTGTTTGCTGACGGGGACCCCAATCCCTGTTGGCTTCAGTGCCCTACCCTGTACTTTGATGTTGCAGATGGGGGAGCCCACTCCCCATTGGCATTATGTCCCGCCGTCCCAGTTTCATGTGCCGACTGGGAAGCCCACTCCCCGTCGGCATAATGCCACCCCACAAACACCCAGTAGATTTGTGCCGAGGGGGTGCCCAATCTCGGCTCTTGCGCCCCCCCTTTTGTGCTGATGGGGGTGCCCAATCCCCATCAGCTACAGCTGCCCCCCAAAAAAAATCACACTGTTGGCATGCAGGGAGCCCACCCCAGCGTGCAACATGCCCCAAAAAAAAAAAAAAAGTCCCACGATGTTTTATTTTTGCAGTTAATCTTTTTATTGTAATTATTGTGATTATACATACAAATACACTACATTCTCCAATATACACTTACATAAATTCTTAATGGGAGAAGGAAAAAAACATGTTGTCTGAAGTATTATACAATAATATTAAAGGGGCAAACAAATGTTGAGAAAACAATATGTAGCAGTACAATCTGTATGATAGAGAAAAAATATGGCAATTTATGGTTCAAGGGGTAAAAGGAGTAGATACAAACAAGAAACGTGAGCAGTTGTGATTGTACTTCTATTATGCTGTAATTTAATCAATCAATCTATCAATCAATCAATCAAGTCTTTATTTAACCAGGCGTTCATCGTTGAGCAGAAGCTCATTTGCAAGATGGACCTGGGTGGAGCATGAACAATTGTATATACAGGCCAACACAGGTATTTACAAGGCAATACAGATAATACTCTTTACAGAGAGGAAGAAAAAGAAGTTCATATGTACATAGAATTATACAGATATTGTACAGATTACACAGTATTTACATACATAGAAGTGTCTATAGGAAGATAAAGCAGGTTATCTAAGGTTGCAGGAGGAAGTAATGGAAGAAAAAATAAAAATAAAAATATACACAGGTAGAGGTGAAGGAAGAGAGGGAGGAAGTAGGGGAGAAAGGCTAGGAGGGCATGGTGCACAGAAAGGAGTTGGTAAAGCTGAAGTAGAGAAGGTGGATGGAGAAAAGGAGTATGTGTGAGCCCCGGGATTGAATGCTATAAAGCACGGGCATGGTAGGATGTCACAACCCAGGGTAGTGAGCTCCATCCGAGGTTGGGAAAGAAAGAATGAGGGATGGATGGGCCTAGTGTTGATAAGACAGGGGATAAGAGAGAGAACAATTAGGCTGGTGAGGAGCAAGCTGGGGGGTCAGTACTTAAAATTGGGTCTAGGTGTGGCTGTAAGTACTGGGTCTGAGTGGGTGAAGCAGTTACATACTTCTCTGATTGATGGAAATAAAGCATCTTGAAAGCATTTATACCGATTAGAGTGCTTAATTTGAGGGTTTTGTAGATCGTTCCATAAGGTAGGTAGCACAAGTTATGGCTGCCCTGCCGACGGGGATTTTGCTTTGGGTACTTTAAGTGTAATAGCTGAGTAACTTAACGCCAGATTTCCCAATTATACTCAGGGAAGACAGCAGGAGATATAATAAGGCAGCTTATTAGAGATGGCTCTATAGGTCCAGAGAGCAGCGTTTCTGTGGCGCCTGAACTTTAGTGATGTCCATCCCACTGCCGCATATAGGGTGCAGTGATGTGTCGAAGGGGAGTCCCGCTATAAACCTCAGTGCTCGATGGTAGAGTGTGTCCAGTTTAGCCATGTAAGAGTTGGGGCATTGGCTGTAGAGGAAGTCAGCGAATCAACCAATGATAGGAAAATGGATTGGACCAGTTGTTTCTTGGCATCTCTGGTGAGAAATTGGCTGATTCTAAAAACAGTCCAAGCCTTTGGTCAAGTCGTTTTAGCAAGTCCTCGATATGTTCAATGAAGGAGAGTCTTTGGTCTATCCAAACTCCCAGATACTTGAATTTTGTAACAAATTCTAGTTTTTCACCTAGAACTGTGGTAATTTGGGGAACTGTCCCACTGGACACAGGGTTAGCTGTAATGGAAAAGGAGAGGACCATCACTTTAGTTTTTTGGCATTAAGGAGTAGCTTTTTGGAGGAGTTGGCTTTGCAAAGGTTGAATTCTGACTGTAGGTCATTGCAGGCAGCTTTAGGTGTTGGCGACTCATGTAGAGAACTGTATCATCTGCAAACAGATGGATGTTGGCTTCTTTTATACAGTAGTCGATGTTATTAATGTAGATTGCAAAAGTAAGGGCCCAATATAGAACCTTGAGGTACCCTCTTTGCAGAGTTTCTATGGGGACAGGCTCCTTCGCTTTAACTTGTTGAAGGTGCCCTCAGTAAGATAGTCAGTGAACCAACGAGAGGAGGGTCCACACCTATGGTTTGAAGGGCGGAGAGAGCAGACTATGGTCGATGGTGTCGAAAGCCTTGCTTAGATCAAGGAAAACAGCACAAATAAAGTTTTGCTTCAAGATTACGCTGCCAGTCGTTAGTAACTTTGGCAGGGCTGAGCTACTGCTATGTTTAGCTCCAATCCGACTGCATAGGATTTAACAGTTCCTAGACTCAAGGTGAGTCCTCAGCTGTGCATTTACAATTTTCTCTGGAGCTTGGACAGGACCGAAGGAGGGAAATTGGCCTGTAGTTATTGAGATCGCCACGGTCACCTGATTTGAACAGTGGTATGACATGTGCTGTCTTCCATATAGGTGGTAAGGTGCCCTGAGACAGGGATAAGTTAAAAAGGTGGGTGACGGGTATCGCTAGTACGTGGTAGGCAATTTTTAGGAAGTAAGGGTCAAGGGAGTCGGCCCCAGCACTTTTTCTAGTATCCAACTGAAGCAAGAGGTCCTCTACCTCTTTCAGTGTGGCAGGTTGAAGTGAGAAAGGCGTGAAGCTATCGGAGTTTCAGGCAGTTGGCTGGCAGTCTGGGAGCGAAGTATGTTTGCAGGGAGTTATCAAATGCCATGCCTGCAGTAGCAAAAGTGGTTATTGAATGCGCCAAGTATATCCATCTTTTCGGTTATAGTCAAGTTGCCAGAGATAATCTCGGTCGAGTGAATTTCTTGGGAGGGCCTAGCAGATCACTGATTGTGTTCCAGAGCTTGATTGGGCTCTTTGTGGCAGAGTCGAGTTCGATTTGAAGAAGGTGGTCTTCGATTCTCTGATTGTTTTGGTACATAAATTTCGTAGTCTCCTGAACTGGTTCCAGTCCTCTGCAGTGTTCAGTCTGCGTGCTTTTTTCCAGAGCTTATCTCTTTCTAGAAGCAAGGACTTGATTTGAGGGGTGAACCATTTACAGGTTTTGGTCCTAGTTCGAACTTTAATAAGGGGAGCATACTTATTAAGGTCCCTTGATAGAATGTTGTGGAAGATATTGTAAGCTGACGTAATCGTTTTGGCCAAGTAGAAATCTTGCCATTCAGGCGAGTACTTAAGCTCGCTTTAGGTAGGCATGTTCATTGAAGTTGCGCCTGGATCTCTTCATAGAGAACTTGCTGATGGGTGCTGGGTTGTTGGTGGATCTTACCTCAATAAAACAATGGTCGCTGGCATCTGAGAAGAAGACATCAGCGTGGGAGAAGAGATGATGTTTGCTCACCATTAGCACATCCAAAAGTGTACTTTTACTGGGGTTCTTCACGTTTGGGTGTGTTGATTCAGTAATAAGTTGCGTCAGCCCATGTTCATCACAGAAGGATGCAAGGGGGGCAGCTGTGTTAGTGAGCGAGTCAAAGTTGAGGTCTCCTAAAATAATAGTTTCTGGCAGCCCCTGTCCCAACTTGTCACTTAGATATGACACAAGCTGTAGGCCAGCAGACGGTGGTCTGTAGCATCCTATTACGCAGAGTGCAGTAGTTTGTGTAATTTCCACTTTGAGAATTAGGCATTCAAATTCGCTGGCGACAGATGCCGAGGATAAGCAGGAGGCAGAAAATTTGTCTTTAACGTAGATAGCTACTCCTCCTCCTCTGGCATGCCTATCAGCTCTGAACAAGGCATAGTTGGGTATGTTTACTTCTCTATCAGTGGTGCTGGGTCTAAGCCAAGTTTCGGAAATCACAAGTATGTCAGGTTTGTATTAAGGTTATCTTTTTAAGGAGGCTACATACATTAATATGCGAGAAGCTTATTCCTTTTAAATTTGTTAGTTCTGCTGGCAAAGCAATAGCTTCTGGGGGGCCAGGGTTGAGTTCTATGTTGCCTGAACAAAGCAGGAGGATAAGTAGGATTTTTCTAAGAGCGCTAATTATAAGCTTGTAATTCCTGCCTTTCTCCCGTCTAGTAGATCTGATGATTTTAGGGACTGGAAAGTAGCCACCATAGAAGAGCTGATCTGTTGTAGCAAGAGCTAGTACCCCTACCACAATAGGCGGGGAGGAGATAGAAGTCTGCGTGGTGGGAGGTGGACCTTGTGGTGGGGGAGTGTTATAAGTACTACTGGTATGTGTGGTCCAAGAGCAGGGTTCGAGGTATTGGTACTTGGAATCACAAGGCAATTAAAGGATAAGTTGCCATGTGGTATACAGCACAAGGTGCCGTTGTAGACCAAACATGATGGTAGTTCAGGTGTCCAATGCTGGGCAGCTGGTATCAGCAGAAGAAGGGGCAGTAAAGGAGCCATATAGGGCCCGACATGATGGTACCTCAAAAAGGAGCCACTCAATTAGCCCAGGGGCCAGTGGGGTTGCTGGATTAATGCAGCTTATCAGTAGCTTTCCGATCCAGGTCGACCCAAATTTGATAGCATTAAAGATAATTAGTGGTGAAGGCACAGCCAAGGAGAGCCTACGCATTTTAGTAAGGCGAGGCCCTGAGAGTTGGATCCCGTAGGCTGGATAGAGAAGAGGGATCACGAGCTAAGTCTCTATTGGTGGGGCACTGCGCCAGGGGACGTGGACTAATATTTTGGCAGGAGCTACTGTATTTAATAATCAGCGGAGGTGGGGGGGGCGGTCGAAAAAGTTGCGGCAGTTGCCGTACCTTGTAGGGCCTTGGGTCCGTGTCTGCGGTCTCGAGCATCGGCTAGAGGGGCGCCGACCGCCCGGTAGCCGGGAATCCCACGGCTTAGGAGCTGGGAGTCTGGGCGACAGTTTCTCGGCTGAGGGAAAGAAGGAGAGTGAGGGTTAATAAAGTGGATTCACATAAAGGGTTAGACAGAACAGCGGGGAGTCCAAAATTTACAGAACAAAAGGACGTGTATGGTACCAGCAATGCCAAAAGAGGTAGTGACGAGTAGTAGTAGGTGGTTGCACCCCAAGGTAGTTTGTTTGGTGTTGCTGGTCTGCTTAACTGCAAGCTGGTTTATAGTTGAAAGGGTATATAGTCGAATTAGGGTGAGGTCCCTAACAATAGGGCAGGTAGAGCAGTAATTGAGAGGAGTTAGATGGAGTGGCTGGAGAAAAGGTTGAGAGGAAATGTGGGATCCTGTGGGTGGGACTGCTTTAAAAAGGGGTGGTAAGAAAGTTGGTCAAGTCAGGTATTGAAGACAGGGAGGCCAACAGCATGAAAATGTGCAGCAGTGGAGTGACCAATCTGCTGCTAGGCTGAGGAAGGGGTGGAGTAAGGGTCTATTTAATACTGTGAGGAGGAGGGGAGGCGGGTGGGCGAAAAAATTCAGTCCAGAACAAAGCACAGAAAGAGATTTCCCAGAGACCAGGCATTGGAAAATCAGCCAAGGAGTACAGCTGCCAGTCAGTGCCTGGTTCCTCCACTGGGCATCCAGTCAAAACAGTGGCATTCAAAACCATGAGTTTCGGAGGTCCGGTGCGTACCTGAATCTGTCCGGGGGTCAGTCGGGTGGTCTGTTAGCTGTGGCCTGCTCGGAGAGAGCCAAGGCCACAGGAGCAGCTTCGGAAGCCCACAGATGGGCTGTCTGAATCTGTCCGGGGGTCAGTCGGGTGGTCTGTTAGCTGTGGCCTGCTCGGAGAGAGCCAAGGCCACAGGAGCAGCTTGGGAAGCCCACAGATGGGCTGAATACAAATAAGTGTAAGACTGTATAAAGGAAGAACATAAAAATTACAAAAATATCTAAGAAAGTGAACAAGAATGAAGAGGGAAAGGGAAGAAGAAAAGGAGATAAAAGGATAGAAAGAAAGGAGATGAAAAAGGAATGAAAGAGTTAGAAGCGAGATTCCAATGTGAACATATAACAACCCATGGATTAACTGACGCTATGTGTAGACGTGTTTAAATATTTCAAATAGTCCTGCCAGCATTTATTATATAAATTAAGTCGATCAGAGGCTAAGTGTGACATACGATCAAGGATGGCGTATTGAGATAGTTGTTTGAGAATATCCGGGAGGGTGGGAATGATGTTGGATCTCCAATGCATTAGTATAAGGCATTCAACTTGAAAGAATAGTAGGGATAACCATCTATTCTGAGAATGGGATATTTTGTATGAATGAGCATTGAAAATACCAAGTATGCAATGTTTTGGATCTAATGCAAAGGATAGACCAATCACTTTCATTGCAAAGAAATGAATATGACGCCAAAAATTGTGTATGGGAGGACAATGCCATAAAATATGTAGCAAATTGCCATTGGGGGAGTTACAACACCAACATTTATTGTTGTTCATTAAGCCCATTTTTTGCAAAATCTCAGGAGTTCTGTACCATAGATGTAGAATTTTGGTTTGTATGAGTGAACTGTGATTATCCTTGAAAGATTTATGGCAGGATAGCCAGCAGTTATGCCACTGTGAATTGGTTACGTTATAATTTAAAAGGGCACGCCATTTATTTTTTGCAATGATAGATTGTTCTGGAATTGTATTTCTGATATGTTTGTAAATGATACTATTTCATTTAGAGTTTGTTTTGATCCATTTAAAAATAAAAGTATCATATATAGATTGATGAGGAATAGTAGGAAGATAAAGGTTCCATGCCGTGCATAACTGTAAATATTTCCAGAAATCGTGCTGGGGAAGATTCAATTGTTTGTGCAGGTCAGAAAATGATTTTAATTTGAGTCTGAGGTATAAGTATATCCTCCAAGAAAAAAATGCCCCTGTTTTTCCAATTACAACAAAAAATTGGGTGATTATCAAGAGTGATGTTGCAGTTCCCCCAAATGGGGGCATATATGAGAGGGGATGGGTTGGATTTAAGGTGTTTATGAATTATTTTCCAGTAGTATATGGATGATGCTATAGTAGGGTGAGATTTTAAACTGGGGGAGAGGGTTATAAATGAAGAAAGGGGTGACATTGCCCGGACATAGAGATGTTTCCATATTGACCCACAACTGGTGATTTATTGCTGGGTTTATTAAAACATTTGACAGTTTGGGCAGTGCAGAAGGCCCAAATATATGCTTGGAACCAGGGGAGCCCGAAGCCCCCTTTGGACCAGTGGGAACGCAGTTTGTTATGACTAAATCTGGGAATTTTGCCTTCCCATAAAAAAATTGCCAATTATATCATCAATTCTGACAAAAAAAAGAGTAGGGAAGGTTAAAGAGATATTAGAAAATAGATACAGTATTTTGGGAGCTATTGACATCTTGATAGCGGAGATTTTCCCATTAAAAGAGAGGTTAAAGGGACACTGTCAACCCCCTTACGTCCCAAAGTGTCCCGAGTTTAAAAAACGTATTTTATGATTGCTAACATTCTGTAAAGATTGTTGATGTAGCTGGCAGTTTGATTCTGACTCATATTTTTTTTAAAAAGTAAAAAACAGACTGGCCAACATACTGGTGTGATCACACCAAAACAGGTTTGTTTACATTCCTTGATCAGCTCCAAATGCATCTTTCCTAGACTTAGGAACACTCACAAAACAGTCTAGCCGCTCATGATGCAATGGGAGTTTAGGAGGCTACTGCCTTATGAGTGACTAAACTGTTTGGGTGTGTTTCTTATGCTCAGGAAGCATGCAATAAGAACAGAACCAGGATTGTAAACAAAAACAAGGTTGCTTATAAATACACATTGCCATGCATTTCAGTTCTACTAAACAAGGAGACAAACAAAACAAACAGCAACATCAGTGAATTTTAGAGAGGGTAAGCACCCATAAAATGTGGGATTTCCACTGGAAATAATATGATGAAAAACAGGTTGACAGTGTCCCTTTAAGCAGTTTCCAACTGTTGAGAGTGTTTATAATATTTGCTAATAATGGGGAAAGATTGGCATCCCATATCTTGTCTAACTTAGAGGTGATCTGTATTCCAAGGTAAGAGATACCTTGAGGGGCCCAACGAAAACCTAATATTGTATTCATAGAAGGGTTACAAAAATTGTTCAGTGGTATTGTTTCTGATTTGTTTAGATTCAGAGAGAGCCCAGAAAGTGAAGTAAAGTTGCTAAGTAACTTAATTAAGAGTGGTCCCAAAATTTCAAGATTTTCGAGTAGAATGAGGAGGTCATCAGCATAGGATAGTGAAGTATAGCAGGAATTATCAACAGGGATACCATGGATCATGGAGGATTGACGAAGAACAGCTGATAGGGGTTCCATAGCTAGAATAAAAAGAGTGGGGGGATGCCTGGTGCCTCTTGCCAGATGAAGGGATGAGGACAGAGTAGAGTTAGTAAGAACCCAGGCAGAGGGGAGGGTGTATAGTAATTGAGTCCATGTACAAAATTTATTAGTGACACCAAAGTGGGATAGAACACGATACAAATAAGTCCAATTGAGAAAATCAAATGCCTTTTCAAAGTCGATGGCTATAGCTGCGGCAAGTGATTTAAGAGATTTAGCTTTGTAGATTAAACTAAATAATGAGCGGAGATGATCAGAACCAGTTCTATTTTTGATAAATCCAGCTAGGGAGGTGTGGACAAGTTTTGAAATTATTGATTCTAAACGAGTATTTAATATTTTGGCAAAAATGTTCCCGTCCGTATTAAGTAATGATATCGGTCTGTAACTGTATGGGAGAGAAGAAACAATTATTCACCTTAGTAATGTTGTTTCTTCTAATGGAGTCTTGCTATATTATGACATATGCAGTTTGACCCAGCCTTCGAACTGCTCCGGAAGTGAAAGAGTTAACTTTCCATGCCAGGCATGGAATCTTGAGCGTGAGCTCGGTTGAAAACTCTGTCTGTTGTTCTTCAAACTCAAACTGTCAGATCTTTCGAGCAAAACTCACTAAGATTCTGTGTGGAAGCTGTAAACCTACACACTAGCCAACTACTAAAATATTAACATATTTTTGGTCCCAAAACAAAGACTCAAGTCAGGGATCAAAAAAAAAAAAAATAAAACACAACACCCAAACACCCCAAAAGAGGGGTGAAAAACACAAGGTGGGCATCTACTAAGTGCTAACACTGCACTGCCCACCCACATCCCAAGAGCAGAGGTTCTGAGAGGGCAGGGGGAGTCATAATATAGCAAGACTCCATTAGAAGAAACAACATTACTAAGGTGAGTAATTTTTCTTCAACCAACATGAAGTCTTGCTATTATGACATATGCAGACTACACAGCAGTACCTCCATGGAGGAGGGACAGAACCTACTTAGGAAATAGGCTCCAGTTACAGCTGTGTAAACCGACATCACTCCTAGCCTGGATGTCCAGGGAGTTATGCTTGGTGAAAGTGTGAACTGTTTTCCAGGTAGCTGCTTGACATATCTCTAAGATAGGGATGTCCCTGGCAGCAGCTAGGGACGCAGCTGTACCTCTGGTAGAATGAGCCCTCAGGCCTGAAGGGGGAACCTTACCCAGTTTTTGATAACAAAATTGGATACAAGAGACAATCCACTTGGCAATGGATCTTTTAGTGGCCGGTTTCCCTTTACCGACCTCACCATAAGTGAGGAACAGTTGGAGGGAGTCAAACCTGTGACCCTTGGTACGCTCTATGTAGTAACTAAGGGCTCTCTTTACATCTAAGCTGTGCAGCCTCCTCTCGCCAGAGGAGGAATGGTCAGTGAAGTACACTGGAAGAGATATAGATTGAGTAAGGTGGAAATCTGAAACCACCTTAGGCAAGAACTTCCTGTTAGTCCTGAGGACCACCTTATCTCTGTGAAAGGAGATAAAATCAGGCTCCACAGACAAAGCTTGTAATTCACTTATGCGTCTGGCAGAAGTGATGGCTACTAGAAACACAGTTTTCCAAGTCAAGTACTTAAGCTCTGCTGAAGACAAAGGCTCAAAGGGGGGTTGCATAAGCTGAGCAATGCAAACATTAAGATCCCAGGCAGGAGCAGGGTCCCTGAATGGAGGGTTGGTGTGAAGCAATCCCTTGAAAAACTTGGAGAATACAGGGTGAGCATAAAGAGAAGAGGGCTTTCCTGCTGAAATAAAAGCAGAGACAGCTGCCAAATGCACTTTCAGGGTAGCTGGCCTCAGCCCCAAAGTATTTAGGTGGACCATATAATCCAGAACTGTGGGCAAATCAGCAGATTCTGGGGAAATATGCTTTCCAGAGCACCATATGGAAAACCTTTTCCATTTGGAATTATAAGTAGCCCTGGTGGAGGCTTCCTGAAGCCTTCAAGATATCAGTACACCTTGAGAAAGGTGTAGGTCAGAACTCTAACCTTCAAGAGCCAGGCCTTGAGGTTGAGGGATTTGAGATTCGATACCAAACTCTCCCTGGGCACAGGTTAACAGATTGTGATTCCTGGGAAGACACAGGGAAGGTGGACTGCTAAGGACAGAAGGAGTGGATACCAGGGCTGTCTGGCCCAATCTGGAGCAATCAGAATCATCTTGCAAGGTTGAGATCTGATTAGATGGCTAAGAACCTGGTGTTGTGCTAAAGGGTATGGGCTGTTGGGGGGTGGGGAGGGACCTGGGAGGACAGTAGTCTCTATGCCAAGGACAGACTACACTTGAGTGAGGAAGGAAAGAAAGTGTTGAAGCAGAGGATGGAAGAATATATAGAGGAAGTTTGGAGTTTAAACTAGGAGTGGGGGTGGCAGTTGGGAAGAGATATGCAGGGACCACAGGTTGGGAAATCATATGAGCTTACCCCCATAACAGTGACAAAGGACAAATGGCAAGTACTATTGGTGATGCTAGGAAAGGAGGGCAGGATGGGAGGAGGGAAAAGGGTGGAAGGTGGTTACCCTTAATGCTAGGAGCCTTGGGAGGAAAACTGCAGAGTTGCAGGTTCTCATGGCAGAGGGAGAGGGACATTGCAGCCATCACGGAAACATGGGCCACCCAATATAATGACTGGGACCTGTCTGTACCAGGGTACAGGTTATTCTGAGGGACAGGGTGACTGGGAAAGGAGGGGTGGCACTATATGTGAAGGAAGGACTGAAGTGTGTAAGGGAGGAAGGGAGGAGGGCAGAGTCACTTTGGTGCAAATCCAGGATTCCAAGAATAGGAGTCTTAGAATGGGAGTGGTGTACAGGCCACCATCTCAGATGGAGGAGTTAGACAGGAACTAGCGGGACAGATCAGGAGGACCTGCGAGAAGGGTAGTGTGGTGATTGGGGGACTTCAACATGCCAGAAGTGGACTGGAGCACCCCAACAACCAGGAACAGAAGGGAGCAGGTACTGCTGGATGCCTTCCAGGACAGCTTCCTGCTGCAAATGGTCAGTGAACCAACCAGGTTAGGGAATACCCTTGACCTTGTGCTGGCAAATGGGGACTTTGTGAGAGAACTTACAGTGGAGGAACCGCTGTCAGGAGTGACCACCACTCAGTATGGCTCACATTGGATATGGGCAAGGAAGGAGTGAATCTGGCACAAGAGTGCTGGACTTCAGGAGGGCTGACTTTGGGAGGATGGGGAAGTGGTAAAAGGTACCTGGCCAGAATTCAATCTAGTATGGATACTAACCAGAGATGGGAGCTCATAAAGTTGGGATAGTGGAGGCAACCAAACCTGCTGCAAAGCCCAGAGCAAGAAGGCTAGAGCTAAGAAACCGAGCTGGTTGAGCAAGGAGGTCATGGAAAAGGTAAGGAAGAAAAGAGCTGCCTTTAGGAAATACAAGAAAACAGGGAGGGGGAGGACAGAGGAGTACTTGACAGAATCAAGGAGGTGACAAGGGCAGTAAGGGGAGCCAAAGCATCTACGGAACTCAAGCTGGCACAAGGCATTAAGAAGGGGAGAAGGACTTTTTAGTACATCAGGAGAAAAGGAGCTGTAAGGACCACATAGTAAGGATTAGGAAGGAGGGGGGTTGGGTGGAAGCAGGGTATGATAAGGCGGAAGCACTAAATGAGTACTTCTGCTCAGTATTTACTAAAGAGAAGAGGGGGGTGACACCCAAGATGGGTGAAATGGCAGACGCAGGGGGGGAAGTGGTGACAGATGGGGAAATCATGGAGGACAGAGTTCGAGAGGGTTTGAAGGCACTGAGGGTGGACAAGGCACCAGGCCCAGATGGCATCCACCCCAGGGTACTGAAGGAGCTGGCAGAGGTCCTTGCAGGACCTTTGCAGACCCTGTTAATGCCTCACTACATTGGGTGTGTACCTCAGGACTGGAGGATGGCTCATGTGTGCCCCTCCACAAGAGTGGCCCCAAGGATGAACCAGGAAACTACAGACCAGTGAGCCTCACATCCATCGTGGGTAAGCTAATGGAGACTATCCTGAAGGAGAGGCTGGTGGCCCTCTTAGAGGCCAAAGGACTACAGGACAGCAGACAGCATGGCTTCACACGTGGCCGATCCTGCCAAACCAACCTGGTCGGGTTCTATGACTGGTAACTAGGGCAACTGGACGGGGACATGCAGTGGATGTCCTGTATCTGGACTTCAGTAAGGCATTCGACCAGTGCCACATGGAAGGCTGGGAAGGAAGTTAGTAGGCACAGGGCAGGTGCAATGCTGGTGAGATGGGTAGGAAACTGGCTGCAGGGAAGGCAACAGAGGGTGGTGGTGGTGGGGAGCTCTCACATCCAAGGGCAGTGACGAGTGGTGTCCCACAGGGCTCGTGTTGGGACCAGTGTTGTTTGGGATATTCATTGCAGACATATCATGGGACATCAAGAGCAAGATCAGTCTGTTTGCTGATGATACCAAGGTTGGCGCGGTGGTGGATGACCTAGGGGGATGGCAGGGGTTGCAGGATGATCTGGCAAAGCTTGAAACCTGGTCAGACACCTGGCAACTGGGCTTTAATGCCAAAAAGTGCAAGGTGATGCATTTTGGGATGAAGAACCCAAGGAGGACTTACCAGCTAGGGGGAGTGCAGCTAGCCCAGACAGAGGAGGAGAAGGATCTGGGTGTGCTCATCACAGGTCAATGAACAACTCGGCACAGTGTAGGAAGGCAGCTGCAAAGGCCAACAAAATGCTGGGTTGTATTGCAAGGGGTATATCCTCAAGGAGGGAGGAGGTGATTCTGCCACTGTATAGGTCATTAGTTAGACCACACCTGGAGTACTGCGTGCAGTTCTGGCGTCCGTATCTGAAAAGGGACATTAAGTTACTGGAGGGGAGTGCAAGAGGGCTACAAAGATGATCAAGGGTCTGGGGACTTATCATATGAGGGAGGTTGAAGGAGTTGAACATGTACTCACTGGAGGAGAGGAGAGACAGGGGACATGATTGAAACCTTTAAATACATGAAAGGAATAAACAAGACAGGTACAGAGGGGCTGTTCAAAGTAAGGGAGGGAGGGCCACCAGGGCCATGATATGAGACTGGAGCGAGGAAGGTTCAGGAGGAGATGAGGAGACACTTTTTACAGAGAGGGTGGTGGCTGGGTGGAATGCGTTACCTGCAGAAGTGGTATGCAGTAGAACAGTGGACTGCTTCAAACGAGGATGGGACAGGACAAGGGGAGGGTTAATGAAGGGAAGGGTGGAAGGAGGGCAGCTGCAGAAAAGGGGTGCTAGCTGCACATTCGAGCAGACTTGATAGACCTCAGGCCTTTATCTGCTGGCAAATTTCAGATGTTCGTATGTTCGTGATTTTGACTAGCACCTTGAACAAGAGAGGGAAGGGGGGAAAGGCATAGAGAAACTTCCCTTCCCAGTCGAGAAGGAAGGCATCCAGAGGGACTGAGCCCAACACTGGGGGCCTGCAGCAAAAAAGCGGAAGTTGGTGATTGTCTGGGGCTGCGAAAAGATCTATCTGAGGGGTGCCCCACCTGGCAAATATTACCTCCAGTACTAGGGGATCCAGTGACCATTCGTGATGGCCCTGGGAAATCCTGCTGAGAGCATCTGCCAGGACATTGTCCTTGCCTGGGAAGTGAACTGCCATGAGGGAGGTGTTCAGGGAATAAGCCAGAGACCACAACTTCATTGCCTCGGTGCACAAGGCCGAAGACCGAGTGCCCCCTTGCTCGTTGATGTACCCCATTGTAGTGGTGTTGTCTGTTCTGACCTGTACCACTTTGTTCTGAACAGATGAAGAAAAAACCTGAAGTGCTAGAAAAACAGCTCTGAGTTCCAACAGATTAATGTGGAGCAGAGATTCCTGAGGGGATCACAATCCCTGGGTGGTGAGGTTGCCCATGTGAGCTCCCCATCCCAAGAGGGACGCATCTGTAGTAAGGGTCAAGGAGTGAGATAGAAGGATGAAAGGAACCCCCGTCTCAGATTGCTCTGATCCTGCCACCACTGCAGGGCCTGGATCAGGGTTCGAGTTACTGGGATCAATTTGGTTAGAGGATCTCTCCTTTGAGACCAGAAGGCTCTCAAATGGAACTGAATGTCCCTCATCTGAAATCTTGCTCCTTGCACTACCGCTGTGGAGGCAGCCATGTGTCCTAGGAGCTATAGAAAGTGCCTTGCTGGTCGAGAGACCTGCAGAGTGAAGGAGGAGGACAGAGCCACCAGGGTCTTTGCTCTTTCTAGAGGAAGAAAAGCTCTGGTCTGCTTTGTGTCCAGTTCTACGCCTATGAAGGTGAGTAGCTGAACAGGATCTAGAACTGATTTTGGAAGATTGAGAAGGAAACCTAGAGATGTAAGCAGCTGCTGGGTAACCTGAAGGTGTAATTTGACTTGGTCTGGAGACTGACTCACTATGAGCCAGTCATCCAGGTAAGGAAAGATGGCAATCTTTTGCCTTCTTAAATGAGCAACTGCTACTGCCAGGCATTTTGTGAATACCCTTGTGGCAGAGGTGAGGCCGAAGGGCATTGCTCTGAACTGGTAATGGCCTGAGGGCAGTTCGAATCTGAGGTACTTTCGGTGGGAGCTTCTGATGATAACATGGAAATAGGCATCCTTGAGGTCCAGGGATGCTAGCCAGTCCCCTGGCCTTAGGGAGGGTAAAATAATTCCCAGAGTCACCATTTTGAATTTTGGTTTTAAAAGGTGCTTGTTTAGGTATCTGAGATCCAGGATGGGCCGCCATTCTCCTGTCTTTTTTGGGGTAAGGAAGTACCTGGAGTATAGTCCTTTGCCCTGGTGTAGGGAGGAACCCTTTCTACAGCTCTGAGAGCCAGGAGGGTTGAGACTTCTGTTTCCAGAGCGAGCCTCTGATGGATTTGCAGGTGGAAAGGATCTGGTTCTCATCTTTGAAAATTTTTGAAGCTGAGAACCAGTCCCTGTACTACTACTTCCAGGACCCACTTGTCTGATGTTAAGACTCCTAGTCCTGGGCCAGTAAGCCAGCCTGCCCCTGAGGTAATGGAGAATCGGCCCTGGCCATCCCATCAGGTGCCTGTTTGGCAGGGGCTTTAGGCTGAGGGTGGGAGCAGGCCTGCTCACCCTGCCTGCCTCTCCCTCTGAAGAACCCCCTCTGGGCATAGGCTGAAGAGGAGGCCTGGCTTGCTAAAAGGCCTGTGAAAAGGCCTGCCCCTGCCCCTGAAAGCTGCCTCTGAGGAGTGGCTTGCCTTTCCTTGGCCTGTGCACCCTATAAGTGGTCCTATATACTCATCCATTTTCTTCATGTAATTCTCTGTCTGCTCCCCAAACAGAGAGTTACCCACAACAGGAAAATCCATGGCCTTAGCCTGGGTATCCTGAGACAGGCTAGTACACCTGAGCCAAGCCATTCTGAAAAGCACAGATGTTGCCATGACTCTTGAAGATACATCATTAGAGTCCACTGCAGCATGGAATTGCACCTTGGATGCCTCAATACCATCAGCAGCCACCTGCTCCAGCTCCTTGGCAGCTGGCCAGGGACCTGTTTACATAGAGCCATAACAGTATCCCATCTGGATTTCTGGTATCTTGCAACATAGGCCATAATTTGCCTGTCTGAGTCCCAAGGATGCTGCCATGTACTGTTTCTTTGCCATCGCATCAATCCTCCTGGAGTCCTTGTCAGGGGGGTGTGAAGCCAAGGGAATATTTGCCTTATCACAGGCTGCAGCCTGCACTACCCCAACATGGCTGCATTGTTGTGAAAGGAACTCCGTATCAGAGCCTGACAATGTGCACCTCTTGTCCATTTTTTTATCCACAGGAGGTATAGTGTGAGGAGCTTTTAAAATTTTTATTGTCTGTTTCCTAAAAGATTTATGTAAAGGAATAGACAATCTCCTAGACTCTGGGATATCCATCATTTCTACATAGTCAGGCTCCTCCTGTTCATCCACAGCTTTTTCCAAAGGGAGCTGGAGGGTTTCAGCCACTTTTTTATAAAACATAAAATGAGAAGGGAACTCAGAAAGCCTAGGGGGAGACACTCCTGAAGGTCTGTCTGGGGAGATGTCCGGTTCAATGGGCACATCCAGACTCTCAAAATCACATTCACTCTCTTCATAATCTTCCTCCCCCTCCTCCGGTTCATAAAATTCCTCTATATCATATTCTTGAACCGGTGGCACCGACCGAACCAACCGCTTACCTGATGGTGCCGGTTCGGTCGGAACCGGGGAAAGCGACTGGACAATTTTGATCGCTTTGGCTATCTCTGCAGCAGTTGGAGAAGGAAATTTTGGCTCCACACCAGCTGATTTTCTAGTCCTTTGCTGGAACTGACTCCTCGAGTCAGCTCTCCGTTGCCGAGAAGTCTCGCCCTGGTCAGAGGGCACTCCTCTCCGTTCGGTTGGCACCGAACCGGGCTGGCCATCTGGGTCAGCAGACTTCTGGCCTCTCGCCCCTGAGCCTACCAACTCTTATCCAGGGTAGCTGCAGGAAATTCTGCAAATCTGGCAGTCTGCATTGAGGTGGTCAAACCCAGACAATAAACACATGTGGTGTGTGGGTCAACCTTGGCAAAGGCTTCCCACAGACACTACAGTGCTGAAACCCAGTGGGCCCGGTTTTTCTTTTGGGTTTCTCATAGTGCCAGCCTAACCAGAAACTTGCCCGTTTACGGCAATTCGCCAAGCAAGACACCCTTATCGGTTCCCAACCGTGTCACGGGTCGTGGAAAAAACCGGAATGAACTCCGTTCTTTTTAGAACTGATAAGAACTGGGAACTGCACTCTAAATGCAATTTAATAAAATTTAACAACAACCTGATCGGTTCAAACCGAACCGATAATATCGTTTGCAAGTTCCACACAGGAAAAATGTAAAACCTATCTATTACTTACGATACCACAGACAGAGCTTGAACCGACCGATTTGCGGTTAAAATAAGACAAAATGCGGTTTAAAAACCGAGGAATTACACTTTTTAACCGACAAAATGAACCGAGCAGTAGGAGAAATCTCCGGAGCGACTGTTCAGTGAGGTGGAGTAAAGAATCTGACAGTTTGAGTTTGAAGAACAACAGACAGAGTTTTCAACCAAGCTCGTGCTCAAGATTCCATGCCTGGCATGGAAAGTTAACTCTTTCACCTCCGGAGCAGTTCGAAGACTGGGTCAAACTGCAAATGTCATAACATAGCAAGACTTCATGTTGTTTGAAGGGTCTTTATCTTTTTTTGGGAGGACAGTTATAATGGCTTCTTTCATAGAATAAGGACGTTACCTTGTGAAGATGCCTCTCAGAAGACCGTAAACAGTAAGGGGCATAAGATGTCAGCTAAGGGTTTATCAAAGTCTACAGAAAAAATTTCACTCCCAGGAGCTTTACCACATTTAAGGGAATTTAGCGCTACTTGTATCTCTTTTAGGGAAAAGGGTTCATCTAGCAAAGCCATATCTTGTTGGGAGAGGTGTGGTAATTAAATTGTCCAGAAATTGTTGTATATATTCAGGTTGTGGGGAAGTGGGGTGAAAGTATAATTGTTGGTAGAAGGATTGCATAATATGGTTAACTGAGGGATTATCTGTATGGATTTTGCCTGAAGGATCTTTCAAACTAGCAATATGTCTCTCCATCTGTTGATTCTTGAGTTGATAAGCAAGCACCTTCCCGCATTTATCTCCTTGTTCCCAATAACAGTGTTTAAGTCTAAGGAGGGCGAGTTCAGCTTTCCTGGATACTAATTAGCTGATTTTAATTCTAAGCTCAAGAACTTCAAGGTGAAGTTGTGAGTTATTATCTGGATTTTTTGTTTTATAATATTGGGTTTCTTTTTCTTTAAGAGATTTCTCTAAATCAGCCAATTGCTGTTCCCTTAGTTTTTTCTTGTGTGCTGCATAGCATATAATTTTCCCTCTAACTGTCGCTTTAAGTGCTTCCCAGATGGCAGTGATGAAAGTGAACAGGAACGCACAGGAACTCAGTTCCTGTACCTTTTTTGCAGCAGGAACAGAGTTCCTGTACTTCTTCCCACTGACACTGGAACTGAAATTCTTAAACCAGCAACATAAGGACAGTTTCTGGCCCTGTGGCCTGAAATTAGGGTTTCCATAACAACATTTGACTTGTACAACAGTACTGTTTTGCTAGAAATACTTCAATATTGCTAACTGAATCTACTAGTGTCAAAACAGACAGACATGTCTTCACACAGCTATCCTTCAAATTGAAGCTCTTCTTTTTGTATTTCACATTCACCAGTGCCTGAGTTCCTGTACTTCTTGTCTACCACTTGCATCACTGCCAGATGGTACCTTGAGATACATCAGGAGTGTTGTTAAAGGAAAGAAATTCTTGGATTTGGGATCTAATCCAAGGTAAGAAATCGGGGTCTTTCAATAAGAGTGGGTCTAGACACCAGGAGGGGGATTTAGATGGGGGCAGGCCCCAAATAAGATGTAATTTTATTCGAGAATGGTCTGATATAGTAATCGGGAGGATAGTTGTGTCGATAATTTTTTCAGTGATGAATGGGGAAGAAAACCAGTAGTCAATTCTGCTATAAGATTTATGAAGCGGTGAGTGAAAAGTATAGTCGCGCTGTCTAGGATGGTGTAGTCTCCAAATGTCAGTGAGACCAAAGTCTTTTATTAGCATTGAGAGTGCAGAAATACTTCTGGGGTACGAATCACATGAAGAGTTACTTCTGTCTAAATGTGCTTCCAAAGCTAAATTGAAATCCCCACCTAAAGTATAGGCGAATTGTTAAAGCTACTGTTCATAATTTGTTGGGCCATATTATGAAAGAATTCAGGTGAATCAGAGTTAGGGGCATAAACGTTGACTAATATAAGGGGGCCTGCAGGAGTATTTAAGTGGGCTATAATCCATCTGCCATCTGAACAGGAGATGGATTTGATAAGGGTCCAGTTAAGGGATGTATGCAATAGAATAGCAACCCCCCATTTTTTAGAAGTAGAGGAGGAGGACGCATATACTTGACCGACCCAATCCCTTCTGAGTCTGTCGACATCCTCTATTAAAAGTTTTGTTTCTTGTAAGAAAGCAATATGAGTTTTATGCTTTTTGAGGTAAGAAATTATTTACTTTCATTTACAAGGTGAGTTGAGTCCCTTAACATTCTATGAATGTAGAAATAGATCACTCATGTTAATGGGGAGATGAGTATGAAAACACAAATATGAAGTACGGGACTCATATTGAAAGGGCTAGAGAATGTTACAAACTCAGATGGGAGAGGGCTAGCATAGTGAGATGCATGCAGTATATTTAGTTTGTGGAAATACTTAAATCCTGGGTAAATGTTTCCATTGGGCCTCACAAGGAAGAGAGGTAGTAAAAAGAATATAGAAGACATATATAGTTACTAAACAAAACCTATGCATGTTATACTAACACACTATGAAGTCTTTAGGTAATATAACAGGATATGAGTCGGTGAAATTGCCAAGACTCTCTTGCTATACTACAGAGCATGTAAACAGTAAGTAAATCTTGGGAGAAAATGATCTTAAACCCAAGGTACAAACTGTAAACAATTATTTCTATCAAGTTATAACTGTGACTAGAACTAAAGTAAACATAATAATTCCCTGCAGGGGAACCATGAACATCTTACCATATATGAAAAGGGGATTACAGAAAGTATATGCAATCCCAGACATAATAATACATCTTGAGCCTAAGTTAGACTGGAAAAAAGAACTGAGCTGAAACACTATTATGGCAATACAAACAGTACGCCATCATGGTTGGCTAAGTCCTAAAATTATAAGAACAGCTGTACTTGTGCCCTCTACTATGTACTTACTCACATAAGCATAATGCTTAGACACAGAAGTGTTTATGTAGGAGGAGTGTTCAGGTAAAATGAAGCAAGTAGGGTCCAAATGGTATAAGAATTTATGGGGTGTCGAGGCATTACAAGATCCAAATTGTATGGGGAGGGTATCTGGTGAAAGTCTTGTACTGAACAGGAATACGCAGTTATTCTGGCAATATGACATTTATGAGTTGAGTTTGTTCAGGCTTCGAGGTACTGCATATATTATTGATAAGTACTAAGTATTTAATAGTAGCACAGACCCAAAAATCATCCCTAGGGAAGGAGTTGCTTTAACATAGTGAGATTTCAAGACCTGGAGAGGGTCAAGCTAGCTCAGCTGTAAGATTACAACACATGCTTAAAAAGCTATATCATAAGGGCTTCGAGTCAGACTATGCTATCTATTATTGATTGCAGCACACTGAGTAAAATAATAAAGATGGGACACCTCGAAAATAGCCTGCAATGCCTAACTGTAGGGTAAAACTGAAGACTAAGTGACAGATAAATAAAACAGTATAAGAAGTTGGTATACCATGGTTAAAGAAAAGGGGATTTAAAAGTTAGCTAAAGGTGGGTTGGAGTGGGAAGGAGACTAGAGAAAAATATTAAAGTGTTAAATGTTAGTCTGGGATGTCGTAGTGGACGAAGAGAATAACTAGTTGAGGACCTCATTAATTTTTTTTGTTTTTAACCTGTGGAAAAAGAAAATGGTCCCTCGGCTGTCACCCTACCCCCCTCCCACAACCCGCACCCACCCACTGTGCACCCTGCCTCCCCACACCCCTCACCCCATACTTACCTCCGGAGTCCGGGCGATCAGTCTTCAGTGGGCCGGGAACATGTCTGTACTCTTTAAAGCCGACCGCGAATTGAAGAAATGCTGGTAAGCTGTATAATGGAATAAATAGGGGTTTTCCAACTTTGATGCATATCTCAGGCATTTTTTGGAATTCTGGCACCAAATTTTCAACATGGGGTTTTTGGGATCCCTCCTCATGAATTCTGCCACTGTCATGGCATTATTCACCCCGAAAGTTGATTTCACGGTCACTGCGCAGAATCCCCTTTCGGGACCGATTAACGAAATAACAGTGCCAGTGTTCATGAGGTGGGCTCTCAAAAAGCCTATGTTGCAAATTTGGTGGAAAAAAATCCAAAAAATTACCATTTTACGAGCGTGCGCTGCACAGTTGCTACGCACGCTCATAACTTTGCAACTTTGTAATATTTTCACGCCAGATTTTCCACACTGCCATTTTTTCACGCCTCCTTGTGAACAGTACAGCTGTCATTATTCAGATCCTGGCGAAAATGTGTTTTCGCTCTTCCATCGCAGAATAGCGCGGTCGCTGTGGGAAATCAGTGTTCGGGACAGATTAAGAAATTTACAGTGACACTGTTCATGAGCAGAGGTCCTTAAAATGCCTATTTGAACATTTGGTGATGACACTCCTTAAAATGACTGTGTTACGAGCGTGCGTTGCGCAGTTTGCACGCACACTCGTAACTTTGCAAATTAGTATTTTCACTCCAGATTTCAACATTGCCATTCTTCTGCACCTCTTTATGAACAATATAGCTTTCATTTTTCATATCCTGGCCAAAATGTGTTTTTGCAGCTCAGGTGCAGAATAGCGAGGTCGCTGTGGGAAATCCGTGTTCGGGACACATTATGAAAATGACAGTGACACTGTTCATTAGCAGAGGTCCTAAAATGCCTATGTTGAAACTTTGGTGATGAAGGTCCACAAAATGAGTGTGTTACGTGCGTGCATTGCACAGTTTCCAAGCACGCTCGTACCTTTGCAACTTTGCAATATTTTCACTCCAGATTTTCAACACCGCCATCTTTCCACACCTCCTTATGAACACTGCAGCAGTCATTTTGCACATCCTGGCCAAAATGTGTTTTCCGTCTTCCGGTGCACAATAGCGCGGTCACTGTGGGAAATCAGTGTTCAGGACACATTAAAAAAATCACACTGACACTGTTCATGAGTAGAGGTCCTGAAATGCCTATGTTGAAAATTTTGTGATGAAACTCCATAAAATGACTGTGTTACGAGCGTGCGTTGTGCAGTTTCCACGCACCCTTGTAAATTCGCAAATCAGTAATATTTTCATGCCAGAATTTCAACACTGGCATTTTTTCACACCTCCTTAGGAACAGTACAGCTGTCATTTTTCACATCCTGTCCAAAATGTGTTTTCGCGCTTCCGGCGCATAATACCGCAGTCACTGTCGGAAATCAGTGTTTGAGACAGATTAGGATCGATCGAGTGGGGGAGTGACCAAGCTCAACTGAGCTCTGTCAGGACTGCTACAGATTTCTTTGTGGGCAGGAAAAGCCGCCAACACAGGCAGGAGCCCAGTACAAAAGGGCAGCCTGCAGCGCCAGGAGACACAGAACGAGCGATTGAGGTAGGGGGACTGAGTGAGCTCAACAGAGCTCTGTTGGGACTGCTGTAGATTTCTTTGTGGGCAGAAAAAGGCAGCAATGCATGCAGGGGCCCAGTACAAAAGGGCAGCCTGCAGGGGTGGGAGAAGCAGAATGAGTGACTGAAAGAGAGGGAGTGAGCGATCTCAATGGAGCTCTATCATGACTGCTACAGATTTCTTTGTGGGCAGAAAAGGCTGGCAACGCAGGCAGGAGCCCAGTGCAAAAGGCCAGCCCGTAGCGCTGGCAGAAATGGAACGAGCGAGTGAGAGAGGGGGAGTGAGTGAGGTCAACGGAGCTCTGTTGGGACTGCTGCAGATTTCTTTGTGGGCAGGAAAAGGTGCCAACAGAGGCAGGAGCCCAGTACAAAAGGGCAGCCTGCAGCACCAGGAGAAACAGAATGAGTGAGTGAGACAGGTGGAGTGAGCAACCTCAAAGGAGCTGTGTCGGGAAAGGTGTGGATTTCTTTGTGGGAAGAAAAAGGTGCCAGAGCAGGCAGGAGCCCAGTACAAAAGGGCAGCCTGCAGGGCCGGGAGAAACACAACAAGTGAGTGAGACAGGGGGAGTGAGTGAGCTCAACAGAGCTCTGTTGGGAGTTCTGCGGATTTCTTTGTGGGCAGAAAAAGGCAGCAATGCATGCAGGGGGCCCAGTACAAAAGGGCAGTCTGCAGAGGCAGGAGAAACAGAAAAAGTGAGTGAGGGGGGAGTGAGTGAGCTCAACAGAGCTCTATCATGACTGTTGATTTCTTTGTGGGCAGAAGAAGGCGGCAATGCAGGCAGGAGCCCAGTACAAAAGGGCAGCCTGCAGCGCCGGCAGAAGCGGAACAAGCGAGTGAGAGGGGGGGAGTGAGCGAGGTCAACGGAGCTCTGTCAGGACTGATGCTGATTTCTTTGTGGGAAGAAAAAGGCGCCATCAGAGGCAGGAGCCCACTGCAAAAGGGCAGCCTGCAGCACCAGGAGAAACAGAATGAGTGAGTGAGGCAGGGGGAGTGAGCGACCTCAACAGAGCTCTGTCGGGACAGCTGCAGATTTCTTTGTGGGCAGAAAAAGGTACCAATTTAGGCAGAAGCCCAGTACAAAAGGGCAGCCTGCAGCGCCAGAAGAAACACAATGAATGAGTGAGAGAGGGAGACTGAGCGAGCTCAACGGAGCTCTATTGTGACTGCTGCAGTTTCTTTGTGGACAGAACAAGGCGGCAACATGGGCAGGAGCCCAGTACAAAAGGGCAGCCTGCAGCGCCAGAAGAAACACAATGAATGAGTGAGAGAGCGAGACTGAGCGAGCTCAACGGAGCTCTATTGTGACTGCTGCAGTTTCTTTGTGGGCAGAACAAGGCGGCAACGCGGGCAGGAGCCCAGTACAAAAGGCCAGCCTGCAGCGCCAGCAGAAACGGAATGAGTGAGTGAGAGAAGGGGAGTGAGCAAGCTCAACAGACCTGTGTCAGAACTGCTGCAAATTTCTTCATGGCAGAAAAAGGCGCCAACAGAGGCAGGAGCCCAGTGCAAAAGGGCAGCCTGCAGCGCCAGGAGAAACAGAATGAGCGAGTGAGACAGGTGGAGTGAGCGACCTCAAAGGAGCTGTGTTGGGACAGGTGTGGATTTCTTTGTGGGAAGAAAAAGGTGCCAGTGCAGGCAGGAGCCCAGTACAAAAGGGCAGCCTGCAGGGCCGGGAGAAACACAACAAGTGAGTGAGACAGGGGGAGTGAGCTCAACAGAGGTCTATTGTGACTGCTGCGGATTTCTTTGTGGGCAGGAAAAGGTGGCATGCAGGCAGGAGCCCAGTACAAAAGGCCAGCCTGCAGCACCGGCAGAAATGGAACGAGTGAGTTAGAGAGGGGGAGTGAGCGAGCTGTGTGGAGCTGTGTCAGAAGTGCTGTAGATTTCTTTGTGGGCAGAAAAAGCCACCAACGCAGGCAGGAGCCCAGTACAAAAGGGCAGCTTGCAGCAACGGGAGACACAGAATGAGCGAGTGAGGGAGGGGGATGGAGTGAGTGAGCTCAACCGAGCTCTGCTGGGAGTGCTGCAGATTTCTTTGTGGGCAGAAAAAGGTAGCAATGCACGCAGGGACCCAGTACAAAAGGGCAGCCTGCAGCGGTGGGAGAAACAGAATGAGCAAGTGAGAGGGGGGAGTAAGCGAGCTCAACAGAGCTCTATCATGACTGCTGCAGATTTCTTTGTGGGCAGAAGAAGGCAGCAATGCAGGCAGGAGCCCAATACAAAAGGGCAGCCTGCAGAGCAGGCAGAAATGGAACGAGAGAGTGAGACAGGGGGAGTGAGCGAGCTCCGTCGGGACTGCTGCAGATGTCTTTGTGGGCAGAAAAAGGTGCCAACAGAGGCAGGGGCCCACTACAAAAGGGCAGCCTGCAGCGCCAGGAGAAAGAGAATGAGCGAGTGAGACAGGGGGAGTGAGTAACCTCAACAGAGCTCTGTCAGCACAGCTGCAGATTTTTTTGTGGGCAGAAAAAGGTGCCAATGCAGGCAGAAGCCCAGTACAAAAGGGCAGCCTGCACCGCCAGGAGAAACATAATGAGCGAGTGAGAGAGGGGGAGTGAGCGAGCTCAACGGAGGTCTATCGTGACTGCTGCGGATTTCTTTGTGGGCAGAAAAAGGCGGCAACACAGGCAGGAGAGTGAGCTCAATGGAGGTCTATCATGACTGCTGCGGATTTCTTTGGTGGGCAGGAAAAGGTGGCAACACAGGCAGGAGCCCAGTACAAAAGGCCAGCCTGCAGTGCGGGCAGAAACAGAATGAGCGAGTGAGACAGGTGGAGTGAGCGAGCTCAACAGAGCTGTGTCGGGACTGCTGCAAATTTCTTTGTGGCCAGAAAAATCTGCCAATGCAGGCAGGAGCCCAGTACAAAAGAGCAGCCTGCAGCAGCGGGAGACACAGAACAAGCGAGTGGGGGGGAGTGAGTGAGCTCAACAGAGCTCTGTTGGGAGTGCTGCGGATTTCTTTGTGGGCAGAAAAAGGCAGCAATGAATGCAGGGGGCCAGTACAAAAGGGCAGCCTGCAGTGGCAGGAGAAACAGAAAAAGTGAGTGAGGGGGAGTGAGCGAGCTCAACGGAGCTCTATCATGACTGTTGATTTCTTTGTGGGCAGAAGAAGGCGGCAATGCAAGCAGGAGCCCAGTACAAAAGGGCAGTCTGCAGCGCCGGCAGAAGCGGAACAAGCTAGTGAGAGGGGGGAGTGAGCGAGGTCAACGGAGCTCTGTCAGGACTGATGCTGATTTCTTTGTGGGAAGAAAAAGGCGCCATCAGAGGCAGGAGCCCACTGCAAAAGGGCAGCCTGCAGCACCAGGAGAAACAGAATGAGTGAGTGAGGCAGGGGGAGTGAGCAACCTCAACAGAGCTCTGTCGGGACAGCTGCAGATTTCTTTGTGGGCAGAAAAAGGTACCAATTTAGGCAGAAGCCCAGTACAAAAGGGCAGCCTGCAGCGCCAGAAGAAACACAATGAATGAGTGAGAGAGGGGGACTGAGCGAGCTCAACGGAGCTCTATTGTGACTGCTGCAGTTTCTTTGTGGGCAGAACAAGCCGGCAACGCGGGCAGGAGCCCAGTACAAAAGACCAGCCTGCAGCGACGGCAGAAACGGAATGAGTGAGTGAGAGAAGGGGAGTGAGCAAGCTCAACAGACCTGTGTCAGAACTGCTGCAGATTTCTTCATGGCAGAAAAAGCCGCCAACAGAGGCAGAAGCCCAGTGCAAAAGGGCAGCCTGCAGCGCCAGGAGAAACAGAATGAGCGAGTGACAGATGGGGAGTGAGCCACCTCAATGGAGCTCTGTCGGGACAGCTGCAGATTTCTTTGTGGACAGAAAAAGGTGCCAACGCAAGCAGGAGCCCAGTACAAAAGAGCAGCCTGCAGCACCGGAAGAAACAGAACGAGCGAGTGACAGATGGGCACTGAGCAAACTCAACGGACCAACGCAATCAACATTCGGCATTGACAAATGCTTGTTTCATATATGCCTCAGTCTGGGCACCATAAAGAGAGTACCCTCACCTGGGAAATCCATAGCCTTACTCTGGGTGTTCTGGGTGAGATTAGTGGCTCTCAGCTGGGCAAACCTCCTTAGTGCTATGGTACCAGTCATCCATCTAGCAGCTGTATCATTTGTGTCAGCTGCCATTTGAAACTGGTACTTGGAAGCCTCCAAGCCCAGTCTTGCTGTGTCCAGCAGCTCTGACACTGTTAAAGAGGGATTAGCCTCAGCATTGTCTACAACTGACTGCAAGAGAGCCTTCTAATAGAAGGCTGCATAAGCCTAGTAGCTGGCTTGGCGTAGTGCCAGGGATGCGAAAGGTACCCCTTTTTGCCATGCTGTCCACTCACCGAATTCTTCGGGGGTGAGGACAAGGAGTTTTAGCCTTTCACAGGCAGCCTGCTGAACAATACCTGGTGGTCTGATGACTGAACAGAAACTCAGCCCCAGACCTTTCAAGCTGGTATTTCTTGTCACACCTTTTATCAGTGGGTGTGACAGTATTGGGAGACTTGAGGATTTCCGGAACATCCTTTTTAAAGAATTTGTACACAGGCAGGAGGAGTCTTTTGGTGGGTGTCAGCCCCATGAGCTCCATATATTGTGCCTCTTCTTCATTCTGGCTCTCCTCTGCTGTTTGCAGATCCAGGGTTTCCACCATTTTTTTAACAAAAGAAAACTGGGATGAGAAATCCTCTGCGGTCTGGGAGAATTCTTGTTCTGGTGAGACCTCGGGTTCAATACCCTCCTCATCCTGATCATCAGCACTGGGGAGTCAGCTGGATCATTGCCTCTCATGCCAGAGCCCTCACCCGTATCAGGGGTGGATTTGGAGGCTCTAGAAGGAATAGCCACAGTCTTAGAGGGGGTGGACTGGTTAGAGCCCATGGACCCCTCCTCCAATTTTCTTTTAAGCCTCTCTCTGTGTTTTTCCACTGTCTTGTCAGGGAAAGACTTACAAATATCGCAATTTTCAGAGAAATGCTGTTGTCCAAGGCAGATCAAACATAGGTCATACTTGTCTGCCTTGCCAAACACCTCTGCACACTTCAGGCAATTCTTAAAACCAGGAGGTCCTGTTTTTTGGGGGCTTATCTGACATTTTAGAAAACAGGAACTGGGAACCGACAAAAAGAGAAATAATTTATATATTTGCAGTTGGTTCCAAAAGGAATAGCAGTCGGTTCGGGAACCGATAAAGTCCAGAAACTAGTGGTTCCGATCAGATCCGGAACCGAGAAAACTGCTGAGGAAACCGATAAACCTCGGTTAAAATTTAATAAAAATAAAGAATGAAGGAACTGAAACCCTTAAACAAAGGTTCCGATTCAATAGAGAAAGGGATTGGTTGCCCCTTGGTTCAAAGGAACCGGTAAACAAAACTAAATTTAAAACTATGAGGTAGAAAACACTAAAAAAAAATTACACTAGGCAGAATGAAAAATAAAACAAAATACCTAACTTTGTTTTTGTTCTATGCACTACAGGAATCAGTCTTGATTGAGAGTAAGATCTCCAGGGCATCTGAACTTCGCAGCGGAGAGAAGAAATCTGAGGTTAGAATGTAGGCAGTTACATTAGGCAGTTTTAAATTGAATGCACGAGCTAAAGATTCCATCATTAACATAGCATTCAATTTGGCTCTGGGGCAGTGCTGATTTAAAGGAGCACTGCAAGCATAATAATATTAGTGGATTCCTGGGGTTAGAAACTTTGGACAGGGAGGTTTCTACCTCCACACCCAGTGAGGAGTGGACTGTCTCAGGAGTGAGGACAACTGCTCACTCCTGGGCCCAGATCCTAACTGAGGAAGAGGAGGATGAGGATATGTATCATGTTGAGGGTCCCAGTGAGCAGCCTCGCAGAAGCCAGAGAGAAAACATAGTGACTCCACTACCCCACCCACAGAAATGGTTGGAGACAGATTTTTTCCATTCTGTATGTATACGGCACTGGATGAATCAGGACTGGCCACCCCCAAGCTGTGCCATAGGCCGTGTACTTCTGAAAAGTAGTAAGGAGGAGAGACTGGTTCATAGGAGGGCCGACACCATATATGGGAGGTCCTTTCCTACCTTTCCTCGTAGAGTCTGGGAGGAATTGAACAGAACAGGCAATCCTGGTTATTGGAAGAAGCAAGCAAAAATTTGCATCCAGGTGCAGCACCATGTGTCAGAGACAGAGTCATCAATGATAGACTCAAATTCTGGAAATTGGGCAGGAAATTGTTTATGGACACTGTACGAATTGTGGACAAAGCAGGAAAGGAGACATTACATAGCATTAATTACAAACGCCCAGAAGGTGTCATAGTTCTAGCACCTCACCCTGAGTGGTACTACCCTTAATGGTGCCACTACCTGTGAATATGCCCAAGCCTACCCTGAGGGAAGCAGAGTAGTGGCAGCGAAGTGTCTGCCATCCAGCAGTAGCAGTATCCAAGGAAGAAGATGCAGCCCAACTGGTGTTCCAGGATCCAAGGTGTGTCCAAGATTCATCATCCCAGCAGTGTGCTTTCCAGTTTCATCACCTGGCCTTCCAGATGACCTCACCCAGCTGTTTTCCTGATTCATCACCTGGTACGCCAGATGACATCAGTCCAGCTGTTTTTCCTGTTCCATGGTTCGATTTCCGGGATGACATCAGTCCAGCTGTTTTCCTGTTTCTCTGCCTATTTTCTGGAGGACATCAGCCAAGCTGTATACAAATGATGCTGCCAAAGGGGAGAGTCTTTGGCTGGAGAAGTAGGTGATTCTGTTATTCAGTCTTCAAGGGAATGGTAAGTCCAAACTTTTCTGTGCTTTTACTGACTTTGCAATATACATCCTACACCTGGCAGACTTCCAGACTGTTTGAACTGTCCACAAAGACTCTCCCTTTTTTGGACTACAGTGCACTTCAGGCCCTGACCTGTTCAAGGACTGTGTTTCAGCGGGCTTCAGCTCAGAAGAGACTCTTTCATGGACCTAGCCTTCGGGCAACAACATTCTGTCACTAGTACGGGACATTTAGGGCATTCCATCCCCCCAAAAGTGTATTATATATAATGTCAGTGTTGTTCTACTTTTTTATGTTTCTATATAATATTTTTGGGATTCTTTAGTGTTTTGATGGAGGGGTTATAACACTGTGGTATGCAGATTTGGAGTGTTTTGTTTGTGTTTTCTCTTTCAGGTCGTCGTGATGAAGGGGGAAGAGAAGAACTGAAGAGGACTGGGGGACTCACTGGAGTTCCTCTGTGTTTTAGAGTATTTAGGATATTGTGTGGTGATTAACATGTGTTAACCATTGTTTTCTTCCACAGGTGTATATGTGGGGGAGATTGGAGTGTAATGCTTGGTATAGTATTGTTCCCTGGTGTGTTTTTGGTTTGCAGGTTCCCTGGGTTGGGGGGAGGGTCCCCTGTGGGTAGGTTTGGATAGATAGTTTTTCCCTAGAGGGCTAGGGGGATAGACAGGCTGTGGTCCTGACCTGCAGTAGGGGGCTGCAGCTCTGGTCTATTGGGGCATGCTTTGGGCAGTTTTCCTACAGCCACTGATTCTCCATAGTAAGATCATAGAATAGGGGCTGATGTATCAGCCAATGGCCTCTAGACCCTTAGTGTTGCCTGCCTGTGCCTGGCACATGGTAGGAGAGGGCCTGATAACCCCTCTCCATAGGCAGCACATAGGGTAGGATGGCCTGGTGCCAGGTAAGGGAATGACTGTGGACAGTCATTTACCTGGCATGGGGCGAGTGTAACAACCCTGTTCCCTGGGGTTACTAGAATCCCATTAGAATCAGTGGTAGGCAGGGAAGGCAGCTAGTGATTTACCAGTAAATGTATTTCACTCTGTCCCTCTCTGTTGTCAATCTCAGCTGAGAGCTGGAGAGGTGATGTCATCTTAGAACTCTCGCAGCAGCATAAGCCACAGCAGTCGCTGTGAGTGGGGAACTTTACAATTCTGTAGTGAGTCTTGTTCCAGAGCTCAGTGTGAGCAGTAGTAAGTAGTAACAGCTCTGAAAAAGAGCTGCAGTATTCCAGTTTTTCTCACCCTAGTGGAGTACAGCGTTTTACAGCTTTGTCTAAGTGGTGGAAACCGTCTCCAGATATTTCCTGTTCTTCATCCCAGGAGGGATGGAGCAGGCTGCCAGGATGTCTGGGGCAATCCCCTGATCCTACCAGGACTTTGTGAAGCTGCCTCTTATTTCAACATCTTGTGAGTAAATTTTTTTTCTGAGTTTGCCCAGGAGTACCTGCATTTAAGGTGAATTTCTCTGACAAAGGGACCCTGTCACCTACGACATTTAAAAGTTGGCTGTCCACAGTGGAGTCCAGTCTGTGACTGCCATGTGAGTGGGACTTTTGTTCTTGATACCCCTGAGGTGTTCTGCGAGGATGTTAAGTGTGAAATACATTTCACAAAACATGGACAGTACTTTTGGTATAAAGTGAGGTGTATTGCTGGAGGGATGGTTGGAAACAAAAGGTGGGAGACCCCCCCATCTGGAGTGACCAGTTTAGCACTCTGGGTTCTGAAGGGCACCTGTGTTTTCTGTCAGTGCATGTGGCCAATGCCTGAAGAAACTTCTACCCCAGTGAGTGTTTTTTTCTCAGATTTGAGCCTTTAGTGCTCCATTGTGGTCAGAGCGCCACAATAAACCTATGTCACATGGGAAGTGCTCAAGTGCTAGCCGTGTGTGCCAAGTCCAGAAGAATTTGTGTGTTCCCCTGTGGCTAGTTCCATAATTTCTACTGTCATCCTATGCGATATGGGACTTCCAAGTACTGGCTGTGTGTGCCTAGTCGAGGGAATGTGTGTGTTTTACCGGTGGCTAGTCCACAATTTCTACAGTTATCCTATGCTATATGGGAAGTTTGGAGTGCTGTACCTCAGATGTTCTGCATTTACCGCATGTGTAAACCCTCAGGGGGTCCATCTTTGCTTTGTATGTTCCTACTTTGTTATGGAATAAAGCCACACTTTAGAATCCCTGCCTGGTATGGACATTTATGTTATTGCTTCCATGTGGAGTTAATTGGGTACCCCTGTCCAGAAGTGCAAACCTAGCATAGCCCTGAGCAAACGTTTTCTCCCCAGGACCTGGGTTTTGGCCATGGTTTCGACCCACCAGGTGTGTGCCTTGTAGCCACACTTGGTTTTGTTTCTATAATGTCTACTCCATCTGCAAATTGCACCTTGTTTATGGTGAACTTTGTAACCCCCACACCTCTCTGTTCCCCTAGACTGTGAGAGGTGTGCCAACTCATTAAATAAGTGGCTGGTGGGGGGTTACATGTACATGAGGGCATCACAGATGGACACGCATACAAGAGGTGTGCCCCCAAAGATTAGGGGTACATCTGTTACATAAAAGAGGGCCAGTTTTCTCCAGAGCCTGCACCTAAGATTAGAAACAGAGAGGATGAAAAGGATCCAAACCACAAGCATATTGCAAGCAGGCCGGGGCCTTGGGCATCTGAGGGCAGAATGGACTGATGGGCACACAGGGCTGTGCCACTGAGGACATTATGTGTGTGAGGTAAAGGCATTATGGGGTTATTGGAAGTTTGGTGGTTGGTGCAGACTGTTTAGAGTAATGGAGAGGGAGGCATTTGTGCCAATTTGTTCTCATAATTTTTTTCCAACCCCCTCCCCCCAAAGTTTTAGACATCTGGATTCAAAACTGCCATCATATTAAGGGTATTTGAAAATGAAATTCATGAGCAAGCAGTGGCTGGAGAGAAGATTTAATATTATATGGTTTGAGCTGGCCCTGGGTAAAAGTAAACCCTTGTCAAAAGCTGTGGTTCTGGATTTCAGATAGGCAGTTGTTAACCAAGTGAGGGAAATAATTGGGGGAAAATGACAGGCATGGTTAAGGGTGGAGGAAAAGTGGGGGGAAATTAAAGGGGCCATTTAGAAAGCAACTAAATCATACTTGAGAAGGACCATCAAGGGTAGCAAACACAAGAGGTAGATCTGGTTCTCTATGGAGGTAAGGTAGGTGGTGAGGGCAAAAAAAAAAGAGCCTTTACTTATTACAAGAAGTGCCATGAGGAAGCACAGAGGAGTAAGTACCAAAGCAAGCTGAAAGTAGCCAAGCAGGTGATCAGTGCACAGACACAGAACAGTGAATTTCGGAGGGGGTCTAGGGAGGCAAGAAAGAGTTCTTCCAGTAGATCAAGGCAAAAAGGAAGGTGAAGGGGAGAACTGTTAGGCTGGTGAGGGGGGAGCAGAGGACGATGAGAAGAAAGCACCCATTTTAAATTACTGTACTACTTCTGCAAAGTATAGAAACATAGAATTTGCCAGCAGATAAGGACTGCTTGGCCCTCCTAGTCTGCCCATTTTCCCCTGCCTATAGGATCACCGCAGATCCTACTTGATCTCTGGCCCACTCACCCAACCCCCCTTCCCTTTCCCCCAGGGATCAACAAATTTTAAATTTACGTGGAAGTCCAGGACAACTGACCTATCCAAAAATGGTAGTCCCACTGTCGTGAGTGGTAGTCCAATGGTCAGAAGCCCATATTTTAAGGAAAACTTGTAAAAAAGTATGTAGCATCAAAGTAATTGTTGGGTTATTGTATTATTAATATATGTGATGAAGAAGGCCATAGAAAACAGTACAAATGAAGATTTTTTTTAATTTTTCTGTTAATACAGTTTCAGTTTGGTAATTTGAAGAAATCCAGAGTCAAGTGCTGCGGTGTCATACTCTGAATGTCCTGTCCAATCCCACAAATGCCAGAATGAAGCAGAGAATAATTAGCACAGCATAATTAGAAGAACTCCGATTCAGAACTGTGAACATCAAGTGATGATGGAGCAGCAGCAGTACTAACATGAGACACAGAAGCATCAGATTCAGTAGCACCAGTAGCAGCATGCCCCTTAAACATGTCGAGTGCCTGGACCAGACAGCAGCCTGTGGTTTATTGCTGGATTTGAATCAAAGTCACATAGATCGGGACCCCCCTATTGCTATCTGAAGAAGTGACTGTAGTGCGTCATCTGCCAGACGTGTTCTTATTTTTGTCTTTATCAGGTTTTGAATGGAGAACACTTGTTCGCACTTTGCAGTTGACACACTCATTGCCAGTAGTATTTCCACTAACTCTAGAATGTGAGAAATCTGGAGCGTTTTTTCTTTCAGTAATCTTGTATACACCTGCAGACAGAGTTTATCAACTGCGGATTTCAGCATAGCCTTAAATGCAGTGTATTCTGATGTAATATTTTCCTGCTGCTCTTCAGTGAAAAAATTTAAGTATGCTGCCAAATTAGCCACTTCATTGGTCCCAAACTCCACAAGTTGTTCTCTTGGTAGATCAAACTGTTTAAAATCCAGACATTTAAACCATTTCAGAGTCACCTCTGAGAAATTTTGAAATCTTACATCGATGTAATCTATTGCTGCTTGTAACACGGCATCAAACAGAAACAGCAAATAAAGCAACTTCATTGGACCAAATACAACACGTGACCAAAGTTGGAGCGGTGATTAATTCCCCAGTAAGGACCACTCCAACTGTTGTTCATGGGGTCACCGGGTCAAGCCCCAGCACCACTAACTGTCACAGCAGCAACCAGAACACACATTGTGGCGATTACAGAACATCTCAATGCGCCGACACAAAGCCGAACAGAACTATAAGAACAGACACAACAACAATGCAAGTATTGCCGTGTTAAAAATGCAGTAATGCCCTCTGGAGTCGGCTTCTACTGGGCAATTAATGCATGGTTGGGTGGTTGTAGGCACTCGGCCAAGGCCTAATGCCACAACCCCCGCAATCATGCATTAATTCCCCAGCAGAACTCTCCTTCGTTGGACATTAATGCTTACATGCACTAAAGTCTGCAGTTGTGTATTTGTCCCAAAATTTATTTCAGGACAGTTGCCTTTGAATGTGAAGGGCACAGTCTTCTGAACTCCCTTCTGTGAAATTACATAGTCCATGCATCTGTTTTGAGGTTTGTAATGAGCTAGGAAAGCTATCATGTATTTCCCTGGTTTTGATTTCAGTTCCATCAGCTGGAGAAGGCAGGTCTCAATGAGATTTGGTACTTCAAGAATTATTAATTTATTATTATTTTTTTTATTTTATTTTCTTCTTTTTGCCCCTACTACTCCCGTCGGGTTCTGCTCTGGTCACAGACCCCCTTCGCCTCCACCTTCGGTTATGCCTGCATCCCCCAGTTATCCCTGGCTATTCCCCCCTGAAAGCGGGGCCGAGGCACCAATCCCCTATATCGGGGCTGCGGTACATGTATCCGGTCAGGGGATTGGCTCTGGAGGCTAATCGAGACACCTTGCAGCAGAGCATCATGTAGATGGTGAGGTTCTGAAGTTTTTCCCCCTTTAAGCAGGACAGAGATCTGCAATGACGACCTGCATCCGCTCCGTCCTGACATTCTGTTGAGTGTCGACATGGTGTGGCTACCCAGCCTCCGCTAGGTGCCGCTCGTGCGCCAAACACTGCCCTGCCCTTCCCTCAGAGAAGGAGAGCTGTCCTATGGATGCTCAATCCTTCTCCCCCCGGCCGGCCCTCCGGCGACCCGGGTCCATTCCCGAACCCAGGTCGCCGGCGTCACAAGCGGAAATCCAACCGCTGTGTCGACGGGCCAGCTCTTCAAGAATTATTAAGTCATCTCTTTGAAACTGCAGGGAAAGATTTCTAAGTATGGGCAAAATATCTGGGAGGATATGAAGAGATTTGACAAAGTGAACAGACTGTACCTCTTTTAACAGAACGTTTGCTTTTGAACCATCAGCAGAAGATGCACTTTGTTGCAAGTGCTGAGCAACTGTAGGTAGATTCACCTGAACTACATGAACTGACTGTGATCTGCTGGCAAGCCATCTCACCTGTTTAATTGCAAGGAAGCGTGCCAGATCACTATCACTTGTGCAATTTCTTGTAGCTCTCTCATCTTTTTTGGACTATAGTGGTATAATTTAAATATACCTTTAGAGTATTTTCAATCTTTGATATGATGGGGTTTGTTTTTATTACATCGCGAACTGCCAACTCCAGCTTATGGGCAACACAGTGAATGCCAATGATGTGAGGACAGTGCTCCCGTAACTTTGCAATGGTTCCACCCTTTTCACCCATCATTACACTTGCCCCTCAAAATTGGCAGAAATCAAAAGAGGCCCCGGATTGCTCACATTTGATAAGTCGGTGAGAGGAAGATACAGTGAATCTAATGGCAGTTCTTATTGCATTAAAAACACCTTCAGCATGTGAGAATTCCAAAGGCACAGCCTGAATCAGATATGTACATACATCTTTTGTGTTAGGATCTACAAAACACAGAAATACATTTTTCCATTCAATGATAGCCATATCAGTGCTGCCACCTCAGCAAAACTGTCACATATTTTGCATTTTTAAGTCTGTATCTGGGTTTTTGACAGAACGGCAGATATAGCTCTGCAAAAATCCCTGGCTCGCTTATCATTGGTGTAGTTAGTACCAAGCTTAATACCATTTTTCTCTTGCAATCCACATAGCCAATCCATGTCGGAAAAAGGACGTAGATTTTTTGCAATGGAGTACGCTGTGTTGAACAGATGTCTCATTTCCTCATTTGTAGCTTCTTCCAACACTGCAAAGGCTTGATAAAGTGGTGACTCAGTAATATCACACTGAACTGCATGCTGGCCACTTTCCAGAATATGTTGGTTCTGGCACAGCACACGCGGATTAGATTTTTCATGTGCACATAGTGACTCAATTCTAAAACTGTTAGAGCTTGTGGCAAACACATTTGTTTTGTTTTTTTAAAAGGTTGGTATTGCAATAGTGGGATAATTATCGCAAACTGTGCAGTACATCAGTCCCTTTTTTCATTGTATCGCAACCATTTATAATTGTTCAACCAGTGAGACTGAAACATTCTGGCCCTTTTTTCCTGGTCATATTTTTTGTCTTTAGAGATTATGTCTCCTTGTTGTTGCTGATCCAGCAAAGTTTGTTTCTTAGGAAAGGAAAAGGAAATAGATGCTTCCACCTCATTCAGTTCAATGGACTGATGAACATCAGCATCAGCTGCTGTTATATCCATTGCCACAGCACAAGACTCGCTGTCACTTTTATCTTGAGAAGACTGTATTTGTGTTTGGCTAGTAGTGGTGGCTGCTGCTGACCACATAGAAAAAATAGTCTGTTGTTTTTTATTCTTTTGCATAGCCATATTTTTTATTTGTCATATAGTGTTTTCTCAACACTTGTCTTTGTCTTACTTTCCTGCAATAAAAATAGTTTAAATAACTATGTGTGAGTGAGTGTGCTTTCTACTGGGTGGGAACTGGAATGGGAAGGAAGATGGGGGGTGGTATTGGTGGTAGTGTAGTGTACTAGTGGTGGGTGGTGGTGGGACTGGGTACTAGCAGGCCAGGGTAACTAAATGTAGGATGATGAACTCCCATTTGTTAAAGCTTTATGCTCAAACTCAGTTTAATAATAGATCTTTTTAATTCAGTTTCCGCTTTGCCTATGCTCTCTGCCCCTCCTGTCCCTCATCAGACACACACTGTCTAGCACTGCAGGCAGTTGATGAGGAGTGGATTTATTCAGTCACATCTGTAGCAGATTTCTGGTTTTTTTTTTGAAAAGTTTTTTTTTTTTTTACTGTTTCTGCCTCGGCCAGCTCTCAGTCTCTCCAGTCCCTCCTGTCCCTCGCAAAGCCAGGCACTTTTGTGGCACTGTGGGCTCACTCTCAGTGCCCCAGTGTAATATATATATATTTTTATTCTATTTCTGCTTTGCTGATATTCTCTCCCCCTTCTATCCCTCATCAGACACACACTGTCTAGCGCTGCAGGCAGTTGATGAGGACTGAATTTATTCAGTTACATCTGCAGCAGATTTCTGTTTTTTGTTTTTTTTTGACAGTATTTTTTTTTTTATTTCTGCCTCTCAGTCTCTCCAGTCCCTCCTGTCCCTCGCACAGCCAGGCACCTGTGTGGCACAGCACTGTGAGCTCACTCTCAGTGCCTCGGTGTAATATATATGTTTTTATTCAATTTCTGCTTTGCCGATGCTCTCTTCCCCTCCTATCCCTCAGCAGACACAGTCAGGCAGCAGGCAATTGATGAGGACTGGATCCAGTCCCAGCTGCAGCAGACTTCTGTTCTTTTTCTTGTCTGTCTATACAGTATTTTTTTCTTTTAAAATTTCTGTCTCCACTGTCTCCAGTCCCTCCTGTCCCTCACAGTCAGGCACTTGTGTGTGGGCTCACTCTCAGGGCCCCACAGTCAGACTGAACTCTCTGTCTCTCTTTCTCTAACAAAGAGTCTCGCAACTTAGTAACACATACAGTGCTGTCCAAAATCCAACTTTTTACCTTTTTTCTTTAATATTTGTTTCAATTTCTGGGTCTCACTCTCTCCCCGTCCTGTCCGTCGGCAAATGCCACTGCAGGTAATTGATGAGGACTGAACTGAGGATTCAGTCACAGCTGCAGCTGCTTAATAAATGTGATGGAACTGTTACTTTCTTTTTTAAGAGAGTATTTTTTTAGTTTTTGTTTCTCTGCCTAGTGCCTCCTGTTCCTCACTATGCAATAGAAGATGGCATACACAACAGCCAGCACCAGCAGCAGTAGTAGTTGGAAATAATGAGGACGCAAGTCTCTCACTCTCACACACACAGCTGTTGCAAGTAATCAGAAATATTGCGAAGAAACATTTGTTTTTTCCCCCTTTACTTTTTTCCTCCTCAATCTTCCCCTCTCCCTCTGGCCCTCACCCAACGATTGTTTTGTGGGCTCTCACAGATGACCCACACAACGTCCCTGACCCTGACCCTCCCTCTTTTAAGTTCCCCCTTTCCTGCTTTTTCCCTCTATCTCCTTTTTATGTTATCTTCTGTGTGCAGTGCAGACAACATATTGTGGTTGCTTCAGTTGGGAAGCAGGTGTTGGAGGTGCGGTCCCGGTGCAGCCAATGGCACCACTGCTTTCTGAGGTTGGGCTCTGTGGCGCCAATGGCATAGCACGCTGTCTTTGACAGCAGTTAAGAAACGTTTCCACCACCTTAACAGAAATAAGCCACTGCAATCAGGGAGCGCCATGGAGTGGTCCCTGACTGTAGCAGCCAATTACAGCTTGCCTAGTCTGGTCAAGCAACATGGCGGTGGCTTCCTCGTCAGCTTCTCAAAGTCCCCACAGAAGCTGAGGGGCAGCCGCTGCCTTTTACAGTCCCTCTGAAAGCTGACGGGGGTGTCCAATCCCCCTGTAGGCATGCCCCCTCCTAAGTTAATTTGGCGATGGGAGTGCCCAATCCCCGTCAGCATAATGTAACCCCCCATTTCTTTTGTGCCAAGGGGGTGCCCAATCCCCCTCGGCTCAGGCGACCCCACTCACCTACGGGTGTGCCCAATCCCCTGTCGGCATTCCCCCACCTAAGGTAATCTGCTGACAGGTGCTAATCCCGTCGGCATAATGAACCCCCAACAAGTCTTGTGTGCTGAGGGGTGCCCAATCCCCTCGGCTCATGACCCCACTCCCAACTATGTATTGCCAGCGAGGGTGCCCAATCCCCACATATGGCCCCCAAAAAAACACTCAGGTGGCACGCTGGAAGCCCACCCCAGCATGCCAAATGCCCCTGTAAAATAGAAACAGTCACTCGTTGAGTCCGGCAGACCCTCCCCAACCCATGCCCACCCTCTGTGCACCATGCCTCCCCACACCCTCACCCCATACTTACCTCTGGAGCCCAGCGGATGATCTTCGGTGGACTGGGAACACATCTGCCCTCTTCAAAGCCGACCACGAACTGAAGAAATGCAGATAAGCTGTATAATGGCATAAATAGGGTTTTTTTCAACTTATGTGGTTATCTCGGCCATTTTTTTGACTTTTGCCACCAGATTTTCAACATGGGGTTTTTGGGACCCCTCCTCATGAATTCAGTCACTGTCATGGCGTCAGTCAGTCCCGGAAGGTGATTTTGCGGTCACTGCGTGGAACCACCTTTTGGAACTGAGTAACAAAATGACAGTATCACTGTTCATGAGGTGGCCTCCCAAAAAGCTTATGTTGCAAATTTGGTGAAAAAATTCCAAAAAATGATTGTGTTACAAGCGTACGTTGCAGTTTCCACGCGCACTCATAACTTCACCAATTTGTAATATTTTCTTTCCAGATTTTCAACATTGGCATTTTTCCACACCTCCTTACGAATAGTGCAGCTGTAATTTTTTACATCCTGCCTGAAATGTGTTTTCGCACTACCGGCGCAGAATAGAGCGGGCGCTGTGGGAAATCAGTGTTTGGGACAGCTTATGAAAATCACAGCAACACTGTTCATGAGCAGAGGTCCTAAAATGCCTATGTTGGTGATTGGTGTGAGTGAAAATTTGGTGACAAAAGTCCATAAAATGATTATGTTACAAGCGTGCGTTGCGCAGTTTCCACGTGCATTCGTAACTTCAATAATTTGTAATATTTTCACTTAACATTTTCAACATTGTCAGTTTTGCACATGTCCATATGAACAGTACAGCACTGTCATTTTTCAGATCCTCCCCAAAATGTGTTTTCGCACAAGTGGCGCACTATGGCGCGGTCCCTGTGAGAAATCAACGATCAGGACAGGTGAAGAAAATCATAGTGACAGTGTTCATGAGCAGAGGTCCCAAAATACCGGTGTTGAAAATTTGGTGAAATAATTCCACTAAATGACTCTGTTCCAAGTGTGCATCATGCAGTTTCTACGTATGTGCATAAATTTGCGCATTTTTAATATTTTCACTCAAGATTTTCAACATTGCCATCTCTTCACACCTACATATGAATGGTATAGCTATCATTTTTCACATCCTGCCCGAATGGTGTTTTCCCACATCTGGCACAGAAATCAACGTTCAGGACAGATTAACAAAATCTCAGGGCCGCTATTCATGAGCAGAGGTCCAAAACACTTTCATGAGGTGGGGGGGTCACAAAAATGCCATGCTGCAAATTTGTAGTGCAAATACCAACAAACAGCCAGGGCATTAGGGTTTCTAACCATAACGTCCCACCCTGTACAGACTGACAGGCTTCAGGGGTCAGGGGTGTGTCTCAGCATTACCGGCTGTCATGCTCACGCCATACCATCCCACCCCCCAGCCTCAAGCCACTGACAGGCATCAAGGTGTGCCTTGGACTCTTCGGCCCCAGAGTTCACCCCATTCTTCTATACTGCACCCATTTCAGCGCATGTCCTTATGGAGTGGGGTGACTGTAAAGCCGAACACCCTAAGGCACACCTCAGCACTTGTCGGTGTCTGCAGGATAGAGTGAGGTAAAATGCCATGCGCATGATGGCCGAATGAGGTGAGCGCAAAGCCCGAGGACTCCAAAGCACAATGTGATATTTCTTGCACTGCAGGGTAGGGTGAGCTAAAATGCCATGAACGTTATGGCCGATGCCCAAAGGCACACTTCAGTGCCTGTCAGTCTCTGTAGGGTGATGTGAGGTTTGACATCACTTTCATACTTCACTGCCATTCCTATTATGCATCTGTTCAACTCCTGCGCTACCAATGCCAATGTCAGCAAGACAACATTCAGCATTGACAAATGCTTGTTTTAAATCTTTTTCCCCCTCCTATATTCAGTACTTCAGTGCACAGCAAGTAATGTCCCTAAAATATATTAATTGTAGTTGTTGCAATCCAAAAAAGCTCCATTCCAAAACTGCGTCTGACTCCAAAACACAACTTGTGCCTCTCAGTCAGAATGCGCCACACGCTAGTTTGCCTCATCCCCACCCCTGCTTCATTTACTCCACCTCCCTACTAGTCAGTCAGCCTCAGCCAATTGTCTGTACAGCAAGGGAAGGACTCGCGCTGCCTATTGGTGAGTCCTTCTGTCACTTGACCTCCCCTTGCTGGAAACACCCACATTCTCCTCTCGTGCTCCCGCGTTGCCTCCCAGCCCTTACCCTGACTTGCCATCACATGACTAGCAGAAGAAGTGTCAAGTGATGATCTGCCTCACGGCGCGCACCTGACCTTCAGGCACTGGCAGACTGACTGGCAGTGGTACACACTGCAGCCCCGCCTCTTCAGAACGGGGCACCTGCACCTTGGCTCTTGCTGTGCTGCTGCCTCCCTCAGCTCCGCACCACCTGCTGGATGGATACCGAAACTGCAGACCAGGTTTTTTTTTTAAAATGCTTGTTTTGCTCAGAAGAGATGGTTGTCCGTGGACAAGTGGTCCCTTGAAAAATACTTGTTTGAGGGAGCAAAAAGGTAGTCCGGGACGTCGGGCTATGGGATTTGTCGATCCTGCTTTCCCCTAAAATTCCCTCATGTGAATCCCATCACAGTTTTTGCCCCCACCACTTCAACTGGAAGGCTGTTTCAGAAATCCACCACTCTTCCTGTGAAGAAATCCTGACATCTTCCCTGAATGTCCCTCCCCAGCTTCATATAATGTTCTCTTGCTCTTGGACACCTTTTCTTCTGAAAAACACTTCCCTCCTGTATCTCATTTACCCCGTGAGGTATTTAAAGGTCTCTGTCATATCCCCCTCTGACTCCTCTGTTCCAGGGTGTACATATTGAGGTCCTTAAGTCTCTCCTCATAGGGCTTCTGATGCAGACCCTGCACCATTTTAGTTGCTCTCCTCCGGATTGCCTCCACTCTGTCTATGTCCTTTCAGAGATGTAGTCTGCAGAACTAAACACAGTACTCTAGGTGGGGGGTCTTACCAGTGATCTATATAGAGGCAACACCATCTTCCTCTTCCTGCTGGTGATTCTCCTCCCTGTGCTCCCCAACATCTAGCTAGCCATCTCAACTGCCTTGTCGCACTGCCTGGCCACCTTCAGATCATCAGATATGATTATGCCCAGTCCCTTTCCTGCTTGATGACTGTCAGTGCCCCCGACCCATTTTGTATTCTGCCCCTGGGTTTCTGTGCCCCAAGTGCATAATTTTGCACTTTTTCATACTGAAACCCAGCTGCCATCCCCTTGACCAGTCCTCGAGTTTTCTCAGGTCACTGATCATTTTTTCCACCCCCCTGGAGCGTTTGCCCTATTGCAGAGTTTGGTGTCATCCACAATGAGGCAATAGAAAGTCATGGTATTCATGGTGTAGGGCAGTGAGGCTCTCCTGAAAAGTGGAATTAAGGCAGCAGCAAGAAGGGGTACAGGAAACAGGGGCTAGATTACTGTACATAGAATTTAATGGCAGATAGAGACATCTTGGCCCACCCAGTCTGCCCATTCTCCCTACCTACTGTCACATAGGAACATATGAAAATGCCAGCAGAAACAGGCCTATACGGTCTATCGAGTCTGCTTAAATGTGCAGCTAGCCCACCAACTTGCAGCTGCCCCTCCCTCCCCCCCTTCCCCTGTCCCATGCCCTCTTAATGCTACCCACCATTCTACAGGAAACAACCTCCTCTGGTAGAGTTTTCCACCTGTCCACCACCCTGAGAAAAAATGTCTCCCGATTTCCCTCCTGAATCTTCCCTCCTCCAACCTTAGTTGATGACCCCTCATATCCCACCCTCTTCTAAGCTGGAGGATCCCTTCTGTATTAACCTTATTTATTTCCTTCAGGTACTTAAAGGTTTCAGTCATATCCCCCTGTCCCACCTCTACTCCAGGGAGTACATGTTCAGCTCACCCAATCTATCCTCATAGGACTTTTCCTCCAATCCCTGGATCATCCTTGTCGCCCTACGTTGCACCCCCTCCAACAATCTGATATCCTTCTTCAGGAATGGGCACCACTACTGCACACAGTACTCCAGGTGAGGCATGACCAGGGACCTGTATAGGGGAAGGATCACCTCCCTACTCCTAGAGGAGATTCCCCTCGCTATACACCGCAGCATTCTATTGGCCTTTGCTGCTGCTTTCCTGCACTGAGCAGAGTTGTTCATGCTGCCCATTATAACCACCCCCAGATCCTTTTCCTCCTCTATACTTTCCAGTTGCACCCCTCCCAGCTAATAGCTCCTCCCCTGGTTCCTTGCTCCGAAGTGCAGTACCTTGCACTTCTTGGCATTGAACCCCAGCTGCCATGTTTCTGACCACTCCTGTAGTTTGGTCAGGTCCTCCCACAGCCCCCTCCACCCCTCGATGTCATCTACCACTGTTCCCATCCTTGTATCATCAGCAAACAGACTGATACTACTCTGGACCCCATGTGAGATATCCGCTATAAAAATGCCAAATAGAACTGGTCCCAGTACAGATCCCTGTGGCACCACACTCGACATTTCCCTTGGTGATGAGAGCTCCCCCACCACCACCCTGTGCTGCCTTCCATTCAGCCAGTTGATGATCCATCTGACCATCTGCGGTCCCACCCCATATGTATTGCAGCTTCCCCCCAGCCTCCCATGTGGCATGGAATCAAAGGCCTTGCTGAAGTCCAAATACAGCACATCCACTACATGGCCCTTGTCCAGTTCCCTGGTCACCCAGTCATAACAGAGCAAAAAAAAGGACGTGCTGTCCTTAAAGTACTGGGACCAGATGGGTTACACCCAAGACAGCTCAGGGAACTGGCATCAGAACTGACTGAGCCATTGGCCAGGCTATTCAATAGCTCGCTACAGTCCAAGGTGGTTCCAAGGGATTGGAGGACTGCGGATGTGGTCCCACTCCACAAGGAAGGGAATAAGGAGGATCCAAGTAAAACAGACCTGTCAATCTTAACTCCATTGTAGGCAAACTGATGGAGAAACTAGTCAAGGAAAAAATCTGATGACCTACCTGGAAAGCAGTGGGTTCCACAATAGTGAACAACACAGTTCAAGGCAGGGAAGTCATGTCACACCAACCTGACAGTATTACCTTACTGGGTTCCAAGGGTAGTAGATAAGAGGCAGACAGTAGATTTACTCTACTACAACTTCAGTGAAGCCACTGACTTGTTGCCACATAGGAGGCTGCTGAAGAAGTTAGAGGACATAGGAGTAGGGAAGGAGCTAGTAAGGTGGGTGGGAAACTGGCTGGGGAAGACAACGGGCGGATTAACTAAAGTGTCAGATCGGGGGATAGAAAGGTCACAAGTGGGGCACTGCAGGGGTCGGTCCTGAGACCTATCCTTTTCAATGTTTATTAACAACAAAGAAGAAGGTATACAGGGCAAGATGTGTGCCTGCAGACAACACAAAGCTTTTTTTTTGTATTCTATTTTTATTTGCCTCCTCATTCATCTCCGTTGGCCTCTCCTTCAGGCCATCTATAATCTCTTCCCACCGCTTCCTAATGCCCCCACCCATTGCCACCATTCTCCACCCCAGATGGCAGCCACCCTCGGGGTAACCTGGTGTAACCCTTCACCTAACGGCTTCTCCTCCAAGGAGAAAGGCGTCAGTGGGGGGCATCTAGCGCAACTTCTTGGCCCCTCGGGTGCTGCTGAGGTGGTCTCTGGGGCCCGACCAGGGCATTCGTGGTGGCAGAGGGACCGGATGGCTATCATCTGATCGAGCGGAGGAGAGTTTTTCCTCTTTTCTCCCCGGGGGCATGACGTGCCATGACATCTAGGCATACATCGACGTCCGTCATGCCCCCCTAGTCAGTCAGTTGGCATGCTGCTATACCCCTGGTCTCCACTGGGAGTCAGCAAGCACCAGACTGCATCCCCACCCACCCCCTGGAGAAGGCGAGCGGTCATCGGACGCTCAAGCCTTCTCCCCGGCTGGCCCTCCAGCGACCCGGGTCTGTTACCAAACCTGGGCCACCGGTGTCACAAGCAGAAATCTAACTGCTGCACCAAAGGGCGGTGCCATAAACCATATCTGCATAGTCAAAGACCAGGAAAACCATTTTGGTAACCTGCTCCTGGGATACCTGGGTTGAAAGACAGTCCTTGTTGGGGTACAGAGCACCGAGCTTGGAGTGCAGTTTGGCATGGATGGCATCGATGTGGGCAGAGAAGTCTAGCTTACTGTCAAGGCACACACCAAGGTACTTGAAGGCAGGGATAACCTCCAGGGGGTGTCATCCAGTGCAGAGAAGACAGGTGAAGGCAAGAGCCTGGCTAGTTTTTGGCTGGTGCCAAAAGTCATAGATACAATTTACTTGGTGTTGACCCTAAGCTGGTTGACTTGGAGCCAGCATAGCATGTTGTGGAAGTCTTTTTGGAGCAGAACTTCCACTGCTGAAACTGAAGGGCCAGAGGTATAGATGACCGTGTCATTCTCATATATGTGGATATGCGAAGAAGCACCGACTGAGGGGAGCTAGTTTAGTAAGACAAAAAACAGGACTGAACCCAGGATGGAGCCCTGAGGGACCCCTGCTAGAAAAAAGGAGAGGGTGAGAACCTGGATAGTTTCTGACTAGGGCCAAAGGTCATAGATAATCATCTTGGTGTTGACCCTGAGTTGAGTAGCATCGAACCAGTGCAGTACATTGTGGAAGTCATGCTGGAGCGGATCTTCCACTGCCAAAGCTGAAGGGTTGGAAGTATGAAGGACTGTGTCATCCACATATGTATGGATGTGTGAAGAAATACAAGCAGAGGGCAGGTTATTTAGGAAACTTCAGACAAGGATAGGACGCAGGATGGAGCCCTGTGGGACCCCTGCTAGGATGGGGAGGAGAGGGGACAGGACACCTCCCACCTGTACCGACTGGAGACAGTCCATGAGGTATGAATGGAACCATTCAACAGCAGGAGCTGAAAGGCTAGCAGAGCAGAGCTCATCTTGTCCAGGAGGAGTGGGGCGGGACATAGAGTCAAAGGCTTTGGTCAGATCGATGAATATAGTTGTGGTGATATGTTCCTGATCCATCCCTGTGAGGACAGCATCAGTTACTCATAGCGAGAAGGAGACAGTAGAGTGGTGCTTCCTAAAATCAGACTGGAAGGGGGACAGGAAATTGGAGGAGTAGAGAAAGTCAGCAAACTTGGAGTAGATGATGGCCTCTTGCAACTTTGCAAGACGGGAGGAGAGAGATTGGACGGAAGTAGCTGGGAAGGAGGGGTTGCCAGCTTTGTGCAGAGGCAGAACCTTCACAAATTTCCAGGCCTGCAGGACAGCACTGAGGGAGAAGGAGAGGTTCAGAAGGTGAGCAAGTGTAGAGGCAATGACCAAAGTTGAGATACATAGAAGTTTGGGATCCAGATCATCAGGGCTAGACTTAGAAGGGTTAAGTGTAGTAAGGGCAAGAAAGAATTCCTGTGGGCAAACAGGAGGGACTTGTAAGCCTACTGGTGAGTGGGGCAGGGAGACGCAGAGGACAGTTGGGTAGAGTGACTAGCAATAGAAGAGAGGGGACAGCACAGGTAGTGAAGAATTTATTAAAATGAGCAGCAACCGAAGGAGGGTTGGAGACTGGTGAGCCATCCACCATGGGGATAGGGGAGTGGACTGTGCTGGTGATCAGAGAAGGAGTGGATAACTTCCCAGAGTTTTGATGGGAAGCTAATGTTAGACTGGAGGTTTGAGTTGAACTAATGGGCCTTACCAGTGTGAAGAGCCTCATGCAGGAGTTTCTGAGTGACCTGTGGGATAAGAGGTCAGATAGGGATTGGGAGGATTTGAAATGTGCCCATGCTTGGTCCCAAGACTTACACAAATCAATAAGGTCAGATGTTATCAAGTGGTGGAGGGAGCTTTTAATCCTGGACCTTCTGGAGGGGAGGCATAATAGTCCCAGGTGTGGCTAAGTATGGCATGAAAGAGGAAGATGGTCATGTCAATGCCTGGGGCAGAATAGGCATTAGCCCCAGGGCACCACCTTTCCCTTTCAATAATTATCATAGATGTCTAGTAGGAAACTCCTGCTCCTCTTACTGCTGTGTTCAGGTAATGTCGAGCTTAACCGTGGTCCTCCAGCAGCCTTAGCATCCCCAGCTGACTTGCCAAGCCTTAAAGGCATGAGCTTTGTGCGCATCAATGCGTGTAGTTTGTGAAAAACATTTGCCTCTATCCAGGCTTGGCTATGCCATACCTTACCTGATGTTTTGGTAGTCACTGAGTCGTGGCTTAGATCGAGTACCACTGATAGTGAAGTGAATATTCCTAACTACTCTCTATTTAGAACTGACAGGCAGGCTACAGGTGTTGGTGTTGCCATTTATGTGAAGGACAAATTCCTTGTCTCAGTCATCGACTAGACTTCTACTCCAAATGAATCTGAATGTCTGTCTCTCAAACTGGAGATTTCTACCACTATCTCACTTTGTGCAACAGGTTGTTATAGGCCTCCCTCAGCTGGCTTACAACTCCTGAAGTACTTAAGCAACACTATGGGGCCTGGGTCCACTGCGGCTATTATACTAGGGGACTTCAATTTAGACTGTTTTTCTAGTGCCTCAACACCGCTCAAATCATTCTGTGACTCTCTTGGGTTGTCCCAACTCATAAATGAAGCAACGCGCCCCAACAAGAAAAACCCTAACAATAATAACCTACTGGACATCATTGTAGTAAGTAAACCACACTTATTTTCCCATGCTGGAGTTTTTTTCTCTGACATTAGTGATCATTGTTTTATCGCTTGTGTAAGATCAAACACCTCACCTCCATCTGCCTCCAAATTTACCACTAAGAGATGTAGATGCAACTTTGATCCCCTTGCCTACCTTTCTGACCTGAGAAACTCCCTGTGTTGGCAGGATTTTTAATTGGCAAAATCCGTTAACTTGCCATACGACATTTTCCATGAAATCGTAATAGGGGCCCTGGATAAGTACGCACCGCTGGCAAAAGTTCGCGTCAGGAATAAATCTTGTCGTTGGTTTACATCGGAGCTGAAGGCTGCAATGTTAAATAGGGATGTGCTTTGGAAAACTGCCCAAAAAAGTAAGCTTACAAATGACTGGAACTTGTTTAGGAGGGCAAGGAACTGCTGTACTAGGATGGTTGAGAGGCAAAGGCAACCTTTTATCGCTCAGAACGTGACTATTCTATGAAGTGTTCCTCCAAATTCTGGAGAACAATAAAGGACATAACAGGTTATGCCTCAGGAAATTCTTTACCTACAAAAATCTCTAATGGTGCATCCACAGTCTCGGATAGATCAACAATCCTGGATGCCCTCAATAACCACTTTGCCACCGCAGGGTTAGCCTTTGATAACTCCCCTGTCTGTAATCTACGTTCACAACTAAGTGTTCAAGATCAAGAAGTCACCCCCCCCCACCTATGCATTCTCCCTTCAGCTCATATCTCTAAAAGAAGCTGAAGACCTTCTGCTACATATGGACACCAGGAAAAGTGCTGGAGCTGATCTTCTAGACCCTTATTTCCTAAAGACTGGTTATCAAGCCCTAGCAGTGCCACTTACACATCTCTTTAACCTATCCATCTCCATGGGAGACCTCCCACCCTTGTGGAAAACAGCCCATCCCATCCCCCTGTTCAAATCTGGTGATCCCATTGACCTAAACAGTTACCAGCCTATCCCCCTACTCCCTATCATGTCCAAACTACTGGAGAAAATTGTAAATTCTCAACTCAATAACTATTTAGAGGCCGTGAACCTGCTTAGCCCCTTGCAATCAGGGTTTAGAGCTCAACATAGCACTATTTCGGCTCTTGCTAAAGTGACCAATGATTGGCAGTGTGCCCGGGATAATAAAAATTTTGTCTGCGCAGTATTCCAGGACCTAAGCAAGGCCTTCGACACCGTCAATCACAGCTTACTCCTCTCCACCCTTCAGAACATTAGTATAGACCATCTATCCCTGAGAAGGTTCACCAGTTACCTTACTGGATGCTACAGCAGGTAAAGGTGGAAGAGGAACTTTCTCCTCTAAAACCCCTCTTGAGAGGTGTACCGCAGGGTTCCATCCTAGGCCCCTTGTTTGCAATTTATATTAATAATATCAATGTGAACATAAAAGAGGCTAACATACATCTGTGTGCAGATGACACAGTGATCTACATTAGCAGATCTACCCCGGGCGCTGCCTGCAGTGATCTCCAATCTGAATTTAACAAGCTGCAGCTTCAGCTTCCAAAAAAAAATTACTCCTAAATGCCAAGAAAACCAAAGCTATGCTCTTGTCGGCCTTCACCCACGCTACAAACTTGGTCACCAGTTCAACAATCCCACCAATTACCACAATCTTAGGTGAGCCTCTAGAATATGTAACGAAGTTCAAATACCTGGGAGTCTGGATTGACCACAGACACTCCTTCAGTGACCACACAGAAGAGCTGGCAAAAAAAGTAAGACAGAGACTCGGTCTCTTCTTTGGGATTAACCACCTTCGAGAGAGAGAGAGAGACAGGAGACTCTGTCTGTTCTTCAGGATTAGCCACCTGAGAGAGAGAGAGAGAGAGAGGCTAAGTTGAGACTGGTCCAATCTACCTTCCTGTCTCTATTTGACTATGCAGACTTCCTCTATAGTCAGGGCACTGCTGTGGCACTTACAAAACTTGACATACTCTATCATAGAGCCCTAAGGTTCATTTCTGGTCTTCCCTTCTCCACACACCATTGTTCCTTGTATGATGCCATGGGACGGTCATCCCTGAATTACAGATGTCAAAGAAATGCCATACTCTGGACCTTCAGAGCCATCTCCAAGAAGCTGCCCCTTTATATCACCAACTGCCTTCCACTATGTTCATTAGGCAATTATGCATTGAGAAGTACCTCATATATTTTACTGAAGGTACCTAAGGTCAGATCACGCTTCGGCAGGGCTTCCATAAGTTACCTGCTGCCTGTCTTGTGGAATAAACTGCATAAAACCCTGAAACTGACTCACCCTATTAACCTTACAGCTTTTAAAACATTATATGCTCAGTCTCACAAGGAATCTTGTAACTGCTTCCCTCGAGCCTGATATGGCCTAGCTTCTCCTGAGACCTTTCCTGGCACTGCCTGTTTCTCCTTTCTTACTTGGTCACTCCTACTCTTCCCTTGACCCTACCTAGTAATACGTTATCTACAATGGTCACCTTCACGCCCCCAGCTCAGCATCTTTACATACTTCCAGCCTTTGCACCTTGTGACATGAATCGCAACTCCTCAACTGTACACTATCTCCCTATGAACCTCCTCCTCCTCCTTCTTCGCCACACTGGAGCTGTGTGTCTTCTGTTATGATTAAGCCATCCACCCCTAGTTCTTGAGTGCCTCCTCACCCCCTCTTACAGTCATCCCCTATCCCTCACTTATGCTCCCCCTCCTCCCCCTCTACTTGTCTGTTCTGACTGGTACTCCTTATTGATACCTGGTGTCCACTTCTCCAGCTGAACCTACTCCAGCTTGTCATGTATATAATGTCCCTTCCTTGAATTACCTAAAAATCTGTATGTATTTTTGACTACGCCCTTGCTGTTGTTAAGCATTCTGTACATGGTATTTGCCTGTAGCTCCACTTTGTTTGTATATATATTTGTAGTTGCATTATATATCGACCCTGTATTATGTATTGTACATTTACTCTGTATTCTACCCAGGTCCACCTCAGAAATGAGCTCTGCTCAACGGTGTCCACCTGGTTAAATAAAGATTTTGATTGATTGATTGACAGGGGACCAGCAGGAGGTGGCAAGGTCATTATGAAGGTGTTAGTATCACACAACTTGTGTTCAGGAGGGATGCGAGGAAGTTTTACTTCACGGAGAGGGTGGTTGAGCTATTGAACAGGCTGCCAATTTGTGACTGGGGGCATGGACTATTATTGGATTCAAGCACAACTGGAAACAAAGTAAGCAGTCTGATAGTTACACCAAGAGGAACTAGTACGGTGGAAGATTTAGTGGGGGATGGTAATGAAAACACCACCAGGACAGCAGGTTATGGGATGAAGTAGGGATAACTATTCAGGCAGACTGGATGAATCACTGATCTTTTTCTCCCAGCCTTGTCTTATGTTTCTGTGTAGAATCTACTGTTGACACTAAACAGGGTTGGGGTAGGGACGGCAAGGAGCCCCAAGTTTAAGGAACAAAGATGCTGTGGGGAGGAGTGTGAGGGATACTGTCTTCCAGGAAGGAGTACAAATTCATACAGCAGAGTTTCAAAGCAAGTAGGGAGATTTTAAATTGGATCTTGAAGTGGACAGAGCTTATAAAGGTCCCTCATGATGCATATAAAGTGGGCGTATTTCTAGGTGTAGGTAAGTTGATGGGTGACAGCGGACCTATGGATGCCTTGGAATTTGGGAGATCAGAGATTTGGGAAAGTCAGAGAGAAGGAATTTACAATAATCAGGTCAGGAGAAGATTATGAAAGTCCCAGCAAAAATGGAATCCTGGGGGGAAGCATTGGGGATCAAGGATGATCCTAAGGTTTCTAGCTTTGTTACTGAAGTTGAGATCAGAGTCAAGAAGGTTAAATTCTATTATTATGATTATGAACACTTGGAATTCCAAATCTGAATACGGAATCATTGGATTTTGATCCTTCATACAGGATTAGGTTATTCAGAAAAAGGGAATAACCGATAGGCTTGCGTCCATTACCAGGGAGTAATAGCATCGAGAGGTTCTGGACACATGAACCTCGAGAGCAAAGCTCGAGAGGTTCCAATGTGTCCAGAACCCTCGAGATGCTTTTACTGCCTGGTAATGGATACAAACCTATTGAATTTTTTTTTTTAAAATATGGATACGATTTTTCGGATTTAAAACGGGCTCCCGACTAGTTTACTTAAACACTCAGTATGGGCGCCCGAAGTGTGGCCTGCACACAGTTTGTTACAGAGGAGACAGGAAAAGTGTACTGTTTAATGAGGAGTCACTCGCTCTCACTCTTACCTTGAGTGGCGACTTCAGTTCAGCGGTAGCAAGACTGAAGGGAGGATCTACCAGCTACTGTAGTCAACATTGTCCCCCCCCCCCCAAAAAAAAGAAAAATACTGCTCGTTTCTGTTAGAAACACAGAAACATAGAATTTGACGGCAGATAAGAACCGCTTGGCCCACCTAGTCTGCCCATTTTCCTACCTAACACATAAGCTGCAGATCCTAGTTAACCAACAGCTTACTTCCTCCTACCCCCCACTAGGACTGCCTTATGTCTGTCCCATGCATTCTTGAATTCCCCCACTGTTCTTGACTCCACGACCTCCTCAGGGAGGCTGTTCCATGTATCCACAACCCTCTCTGTGAAAAAATACTTCCTCACATTACCTCTGAGCCGTCCCCCCCTATTTCTTCAAATTGTGCCCCCTTGTTCTTGCACATCTGTTTTTCTGAAAGATGCTACCCTCTTGGACTTTGTTGATTCCCTTGAGGTACTTGAAGTTTCTATCATGTCCCTCTCCCTTCTTTCCTCAAGGGTATACATATTAAGCTTCTTTAGTCTTTCTTCAGTATGTCTTCTGGTGCAGACCCTGCACCATTTTGGTTCGCCCTCCTCTGGACAGCCTCCACTCTGTCTATGTCTTCTTGGAGATGGGGTCTCCAGAACTGCACACAGTACTCCAGATGGGGTCTCACCAACTGTCTGTACAGAGGGATAACAATTTCCTGTTTTCTACTATTGATGCCTCTTCCTATGCATCCCAGTATCCCCCCAGCCTTCCTTACTGCCTTCTCACATTGCTGGCCCACCTTTAGATCATCTAACATATTATTATCCCCAGGTCCCTTTCCATTTTTACTGTTGTCAGTACCTCACCCCCCATTGTGTACACTTCCCCTGGGTTTTTGTTTCCCATGTGCATTACCTTGCACTTCTTTGCATTGAATCTGAGCTGCCATACATTTGACCATTCCTCCAACCTTGCCAAGTCCCTTCTCATCCTTTCCACTTCATCTTGTGTATCAACCCTGTTGCAGATCTTTGTGTCGTCTGCAAAGAGACATACTTTTCCTTCCAGTCCTTCTGCAATGTCACTTATAAAGACATTAAAAAGGACCAGTCCCAGTACTGAACCCTGCGGTACCCCGCTAGTAACCCTCCTTTCTTCACTGTGGACTCCATTTACTACTACCCTTTGCGTCCTGTTGTCTAGCCAATTTTTTATCCAGGCTACCACCTTGGGACCCACCCCAAGGCTGGCTAACTTGTGTATTAATCTTTTGTGTGGGACTGTATCAAATGCCTAGCTAAAATCTAGATAGGCCATGTCCACAGCCCCTCCCTGATCTACTACTTTGGTCACCCAGTCAAAGAAATCTATTAGATTCGTCTGACACGACCTTCCATTGTGAATCCATGCTGCCTTGGGTCCTGTGCCACTGGCCTCTAAGTACTCAACAATTCTTTCCTTCAGAGTGATTCCATCATTTTCCCTACCACTGAGGTCAAACTAACTGGTCTGTAGTTTCCTGCCTCTGTCCTGCTCCCACTTTTGTAAGAGGAATCACATCTGCCTTCCTCCAGTCCTCAGGCACCACCCCATCCTCCCATGCTTTGTTAAAGAGTGTAGTCAGCGGTGTCACTAGTTCTACCCTTAGTTCTTTTAGAATTCTTGGGTGAATCCCATCAAGCCCCATTGCTTTGTCCACCTTCAATTTTATTAGTTCTTTCACAACCTTTTTTTCTGTAAATGGACTGGTATCGACCCCCGTCTTCAGAGTGTTTCTCTTGTTTGGTTTAGGTACCTCCCCCTCCTCTTCCTTTGTGAATACTGAGCTGGAAGTATTAGTTCAGTATCCTTACTTTTCACTGTCACCCTCTACCCACATTCCCTCCCCTTTATTAAGCCTCAGTATCCCTCCTTTGGTCTTTCTTCGCTCCCTAATGTACCTATAAAAGGTCTTATCCCCCTTCTTAACAGAACTGGCTATCCTTTCCTCGGTTTGGGCCTTTGCTATTCTGACTACCTTCCCAGCCTCTTTCTGCTTTAACTGATAAAAGTCTCTGTCCTGCTCCTTCTGTGTTTCCTTATATTTCCTGAATGCTATCCTTTTCTCCTTAACCTTCCCTGCCACCTCTTTTGAGAACCATAGCATTTTTTTCCTTCGTTGTGTTTTATTGATTTGCTTTACACAAAGGCTTGTTGCCTCTGTGATGGCTGTTTTGATCCTCCCCATTGTTCCTCCACCTCCTTCTCCTGCTTGCCTGTTTGCTAGTGTTTTCTGAGGGCACCTCTCATTTTCCCAAAGTCAGCCTCCTAAAGTCCAATACTCTTGCTTTTGTGTGGCTTGATTGTATGGCTGTGTTTATCGTGAACCACACTGTTTGGTGGTCGCTTGTTCCCAGATGGCTACCCACTTCTAAATGTGAGATTCTTCCTCCATCTCCATTTGAGAGTACCAGGTCTAAGATTGCTCCCTCCTGAGTGGGTTCCAATACTAGCTGTCTGAGGCATGCCCCCTGTAGGGCATCAAGAATGACCCTGCTCTTGGATGTGCCTGCAGCAAAGGTGCTCCAGTTAACATCTGGCATATTCAGGTCCCCCATCAACAATGTCTCCCCTTTTCCTGCCATTCTAAGGAAGCCTTCTATCATTTCCCTGTCCATTCCCTCCCCCTGAGATGGTGGTCTGTATACATCCCCCATGCGGATTGTGGTGCCATTTCCTGTCTCCAGGGTGACCCAGAGTGCCTCATCTGCTCCCTGTTTACTCTTTAGTTCTGTTGCTTTGATCCCTTCCTTTACATAGAGAGCTACTCCTCCTCCTCCTCCTCCTCTTTTACCCTTCCTGTCCCTCCTGTATTGTGTATCCTGGTATGTTGACATCCCAGCCATGGTTCTCTGTGTACCATGTTTCTGTGACTGCCACAATATCCAGGCAACCCTCTTCCATCAAGGCCACTAGTTCAGGGAGCTTGTTACACAGACTACGGGCATTGGTACTCATCACCCTCCACTTTTTGATAGCCTTACCCCTTTTAGCCCCATTTCTGCCCTTACTGCCTTTGCCTTTTTTTACATTTACCTCTGTCCTGCTCCCTCATAACTTCTCTACCTTGGTGTTTACCTCACTAATTACCATGTTTTGTGGGGGGAGGCTGGGATTTCCCTGCTCCTTTTCAGTGCCTCCCCCCTTGGCTAGTTTAAATGCTTGCCAATGAAGCATTTAAACCTCTCACCTAGGATCCTGGTCCCCGGACAGATGCAGACCATCGCACCAGTATAAATCTGCATCCTCCAGGTGGCTCCCAGTCCCCAATGAGCCAAAACCCTGAGCTCCACACCAGTTTTCAACCACTCACTGAATTCCCTGGTGAAAGTGCTCCTAGTATCCTGCCATAGACAGGCAGCACCTCCGAGAAGGTTACCATATGCGCTACTTGTCTAAGGCCCCTCCCCAACTCTACAAACTCCTCTTGCACTGCTCTGATCCCATTCCTAGCCAGGTCATTTGTCCCTAGGTGGACAATGACATCCAGCTCCCTCCCTCGTGCAGCTCCTCCCATGATCCCTAGGATTCGCTTCCTGTCCCTCCAAGCCGTGGAGCCAGGAAGGCACCTTACCTCCCTCTCCCCTTCCTCCCCATTTCTACCCCCCTAATGATTGAGTCCCCCACCAGGAGTTGTTTCCTTCCCCTGTGGGGTCCCATGCCACCCTCCTGTGGGTCTCCTTTGTGAAGGTTCCCAGCATCCTCCTTGGTCTCCACTGCAGGTGCCTCCATAGAGGAACCACTATCCACCAGAAGAGCGAATGAATTGTGGAGAGGTACAGCTGGAGGGATGCAACTCTGTTCCACCACCCTCTCCTCCTGAGCCCACCCTGGTCCAGCCTCTCCTCTTTCTTGGCAACCTCTGAGGTAGTGGCATTGGCCCTGGTGGTCCCTGGGTGGGGGAGGAGGTTTCACGAATCCTAGCCAGGTCAGCCTGGAGACGGACAACCTCCTCTCTCAGACCAGAGAGGTGTCTGCAAATTGGGCAGCATCGCAGCCTCCAGAATGTCTCCCGGAACACTGCCGCCCCACAGCCATTGCACTGCACCACTCCTATCATGTCTTATTTTGTGCCCCCTCTACTGTTTCTCTGTATGCTTACTCTCTCCTCTCCTTACAACTCTCACCCTTCCTGTTCTGGGCAGCAACTTCCTATATTCTTCAGTAGCCTCTTTCTTCCTTGCTAAATGTCAGACCACCAGCAGCTGGGGGGGAGAGTGAGCTACTTTTTTCCTTTAGGGTTGACAAAACGGACATTTCTCTCACTAAGCGAGAGGAACAGCGGCCATGTTTTTAAATTTTTTCAGCTCGCCCAGAAAGGAAAAGCAGCCAATCAGAAGGCACGCTTTAAATTACGTGGGGTGGCAGACTTGCGGTTGCGCTGTTGAGTTTAAGTGATAATACTATAGTTTGGGTCCCAACGATAGTATTACTGGACACAAACGATAGTATTATCACTTCTGAAGTGTCCTATTATCACTCTGGAAGTGACAGTATTATAGAATTTTTTTTGTATTCTTTAGTAGCTTATTAAATTTACAATCCATTTATTAAAAAAGGTTAAAATGTGTTTACATAACAAATTAGGATTTATAATTCCAATTCAGACTATAATTTCTATTCCAGGGTCCTTATCGGAACTGGAATTCAATTGGATTCAGAATCTGAAATTCCAATAGAATTCTATCAGAATCTGCTAGTTCAAAGCATCCATAATTCTGACCAACGTGATGCATCAAGTGATGTAACAGCAGCAGATGCCGTTGACATGGCAAGCGTGATTCCTGAGCAGGGGGGTTGTGGAGGTGGAGGGGACTGCTTTGAAAGATGTTATAAAAACTGTGCTTACTCAACAAGTCACATTAGAAAGGGATGCTCTGGCCATGCCAATCAAATGTTCTGCTCCCTGCTTTTCAAACATGTGATTTCAAAACAACTCAACAGAACATATTATTTTTATCCAATGGTGCGTGCATTTGTGGTTATGTAAGCTATATCTTATCTATCCTGGCTGCAATGCTCAAGCACACAGCAACACCAAAATAAATCCATTAGAAGTGATTTTGTAAGATGTTAACAAAGACACTTTTAGCAGGTTTGGGTGGGGTTGGGGGCATATGCTTTCTGCTCACGTGAGCTAACTTTCTGGAACTAAGAGGACTGATGTGGTCAGTCAGATGATATTCTAGGGGGGAAAAGTCAGAACGCCAGTTCAAATACACCAACCAAAGCATCAAACGGGAAGCTAAAGTAGATCTTGGCCTTCCAGAAGAACATGGGATTGATCTCTTTAAAAATATCCGGTCTGCTACCACATATACAAGATCTTTACCATTTTAACTGTTAGAAATTGTTGATTAATGCTAACTTATCTCCTCAGGATTTAATTTAATTTGGTGAAGATGTACATGTAATACAACAGAAAAGTACTAGAGATAGCCAACTTAAAATTTAAAGCAACAGTGACATGAAACTGGTCAAAAAACATGGCCCTACCTTTTTTTCCACAATACAAGATTCCTGGCATCTTCCATTTTTTGGTGGTAAAATTTTCTATTTCTACAAAAATGTTAGCCTTTTATAAACGTTTTAATTTAGTTCTTTTCTCAAGAAAAAAGATGGCTGCTACATTTGGCTTAGAAATACCACTGCATAGAAACACAGAATTCGACGGCAGATAAGGACCACTTAGCCCATCCAGTCTGCCTGTTTCTCCCTACTTACACTATTACTGCAGACCATGCCCAATCTACAGCTCTTTCTCACTCCCTCTTTCCTTTCTACTATGATTCTCTTGTACTGATCCCATGCATTTTTGAACCCAACCACCGTTTTCACCCCCACCAACACCGCTGGAAGGCTGTTCAGGAATCCACCACTCTTTCTGCGAAGAGGTGCTTCCTCACATCTCTCCTAAATCTCCCACCCTCCAGCTTCATAGCATGTCCCTTTGTTCTTGAGCACCTTTTCTTCTGAAGAATACTCCTGTACCTTAATTACCCCCATGAGGTCTCTATCATATTCCCCCTCTCCCTCCTCTGCTCCGGGGAGTACATACTGAGGTTCTTTAATCTCTCCTTATAGGGCTTTTGATGCAGACACTGCACCATTTTAGTTGCCCTCCTCGACCATACCTCTCAACCTGGCAGGACCAAAATCAGGGACACCCACCTAGAAAATCAGGGACAGAAGACCAAAATCAGGGACACCATTTTTGGGACAGCGTGGCGGTGGCCGGCGGGCACTGGTCTCGCGCCCATACGTGTGAACTGCATATTAGTCAAAATACTGAAGAATCACTCTTAAAGCATATGCAAGCATGTATTTTAACTTTATTGAACAGTAAAGCCATCTTTACAGATTCAAAATATAATTTCATAGAACTGTAATCTAACACACATCTGTATGTATTGCATTTTTGCTAGCAGTACCAAAAAAAGACTACTTTCCATACCTTTAAACACCTACACCTATCCTTGACCTCACCCTTAAATATAAAAAAAACACAAGTGACCAAATTCTATAACCTCGATCAATTGATCAGTCTATAATGTATACACATAGTCATGCACAGACACACATATTTACATTATTGCAAACTGGAACAAAAAAAAAAAAACCTCTTTATTCCTTCACAGTCCCATCCAGCCCACATAACCATTTCCCGAGGTTCACATTGCAATTAATGTCACATCAGAGTCCCAAACTTGTTGTTGCACTCCATACACACATCCCTAATGGGTAAACTTTAGTGTCATTTTGAGGTGCCATCATGTTCTCGGTTATAGAAGTGTGTTGCCTTCTTAGCTGCTTCAAGGACATCCTTGGAGTGCTGTACATCAAAACATTCTCTGGCTTCATTAAACTTTATGGCAAGCAAGGAATTTAGAGTTTTTGTATTTAAAGAATGTCTGAGTTCTGCATTTGAGTGTGGTAAGCACAGCACTGTCTGCATTAACCGTCTGAACATTGGTATGTTTTGTTCAGACATTCCAGTGAGTTGGCAAAGAACCTTCCCCCAGTATTTTAGAGCAGAGGCGTTTGTGGCAAATGTTGGCTGTCCTCCCTGAAATGTTTCAGCAAACTGATATATGCCAAACTCATCTAGCAGCTGGTCACATTCAGTTGATGTAGTACAAATGCCAGCTGCCTTCCAAGTCCACAACAACCATCCCTGACATCTTCAGCTTTAAAGCTGGATTGAGTAGAAGTGGACACACTTTTCAAGAGCTTGCTGTTCAATGGAAATTTGGTCAGCATTTTTCTCAGAACTGATGTGTAGAAAGCTCTTGCCTTCCTGTATATGTTGGTTTCAGCTGCTGTTCCAGCAATAGCATCCTCATTTTCTTTGATGAAATCTTCCACTTCTGGTCCAACCCGTTTCCTGAAGGGGGAGGAAATTCTCTGCCTTATCGAGAAATGTAATTTTGCATTCATTAAATAAACTGACTGCTGCTTCGGGAAGAAGAAGTCTGCTAGAATACAACTGAACCATTTGCTAATTTCCCATGAAGAGTCATTAGCTGACTCTTCCTGCTCTATAGCTTTTGTTAAATTGGCATAGGGGCACCATTGCATATTTTAAGAAAAGAAAAGTCATCCTCATTTCCTGACTGCTTAACTGCTCTGCTATGAGTTGGACTTTTGCACCTCGGGGCTCACATGACATAAAGTAGGACAGCAGCGCTGGCCACATGTCCACCATTCGCTGCACAACCTTGCTCAAGCTGAGCCATCTTGTAGGCACATGTTTGATAATTTTCAAGTGCTCAATGTCCACAAACAAACTGAACTCCTTTAACTGCTGTTGCCTCTGAGAACTTGAAGAAAGATGGCAGTAAATGTCTGAAATTAACTCTTCAACTGGTGATGAAATTGCTTTAACGGTGGATTTGGTGCACAGGTCTGTCAGATGGCAAAGACATCCCATGTTTATGATATTTGGGCAGACCTGCTTCAGCCTAGAAAGCAGAGAATTGTTTTTCCCGATCATAGCAGAAGCATTATCGGATGAGAATGCAGTCAGATTGGTCAGTGGGATATGGAAGTGCTCTAAGGTTTTCATCACAATGTCAAACATTGCCTGCCCAGTTCCAGATACACAAGAAGGCATGTCCAGGAAGCGAATGACATTTGTTTCCAACTTCATGTCATAAAAGCCCACCAGAATAACCAATAACTTTTCATCCCCGATGTCTGTGCTTTGGTCGACATACAAGCAGAATGGAAGCTGGCGACACTGGGCAGCTGCATCCTCCTGATACTTTGGCCCAAGGACTTCCCGTGCAATGCATGCAGATTTGGTTGATCCACAGGTTATTTTTTTAACCACCTCTTGGTCTGTGCAGTGCTTCCTCATAAATTTCAAGATGTGGTCAGCACAGGAAAAGGAGAGATTGTGTTCTGCTAAAAGATTGACAAAGGCCACCTCAGCCTCCACAACCTTTGTGGAACTTTGAGCTTGAAAAAAGTGGCTCAGCTTCTTCCCCAGAAGCATGTTTCACATTCTGCTGGTGCTTGTGTGATGATTCGTGGCGCTGTATATCGTTTCTTCCTCCATGGCTCACGCTGATGTCAGATGCACACACTTTGCAGAATGCATACAGGGGCCCTTTTCTGCTGGCTGCTACCCATTCAAATGTAGTCTTCCATGCAGTCTGGAACACAGCATTTCTCTTCCGACTTCTTGGTTGGGGTCATGTTACCTCCACTGCAGATGTCATCCTCGGAGAAAGTGTTGTCATCATGGTCCATTTTCTAATAAAATTGCAACAAAGACAAAATGCAGAACAAGTTACCCTCAGGTGCAGGACCTCTTTAAATGAGAGAAATCTCCTGCTGGCAACTGCAGGCTGAATCAGCTCTCCCAAGTCCACCTTTATGTTTTCCAGCTCTGATACATTATCCAGGCTGATTCTTAAACTGTTGTGCTGTCCCATAGTTTCTTCCATCATGTGCACATAAAGACTTGCTAATGTATCAGGTGTGGTCTGGTCCTTTCTCCAGCCCTACAACTGTACCAGAAGCATACAAACAATGAGCTGCTAACAAGTCTGGAGTTCTCTTTATCTGTCCAACAGCTTATGCTAAGTAAATTAAGAAGCTGTTAATGTTGCCTAAATGACACATTCACAGTACTTACAAACTCTCCCCATTCTTGCTGATTAAGGCTTATGCAGCACAATGGTTTATCTAGCTTACATTTTATATTAAGCTGTGTGGCGTGCCATGCCATGGCAGTACCAAGTAGACTAACCCCCACACACACACACACTAAAAGATAATGCGGTTCCAGGGAGAGAGCAAAACAGTCAGATTCATGCCTGCAGCAATCCTTTCCCCCAAGCACAAATTATATGACAATATCTTTTGTCTTTTAAACAGTGCCCACAGGGAGGGCTTTGACTTAGCAGCACTGCTCCTACCAACGCTCCCCTAAGACCACTGGGCTCAGTCAGCTCAGACTAGGCAGCAATCCTTTCACCCAAGCATACACATAATACCTTTCAAGTGTCCTGGATTGTCCATGAAGTCCCAGTCAGACTGCAACTCTACAATTATCTGCCAGACTCTAAAGATCTATAATTATTAAGTAGCAAAGGGGGAATAAGGGGAGGGGGCTTTGTGATTGTCTGCCTGAAGAATGAGGGAGGTTGTTTACTGCTGGTCAGACAAAATGACAAGACAGACAAGTGCTGCTCAAGTGCTCAGTCAGTGCTTGTGGCTGCCCAGTCTCAACACTCCACTGCGCTGTTGCTGCTCCGTCCTCGGTCCAGTCTTCTACACTTCCTCCGCAGTCATTTCAAGCCAGGAGGAGCCATGTGGTGGTGAATAGATGCTGGATTTGCTGGCTGCTGCTCTTTTACAGTTTACTTTTCACTGATACATCAGTGATACAGCTCTTTTTGGGGGTGATTTGTTGCAGTAGCAGTCCAGCAGCCGTCCTGGCTCCCTCTGAGTAACTGCAGCCCATGTGGCTCAGGCCAGGCTCCGCTTGACAGACATGCGATGGGCACCTTGAGTGGTGTACTGGCTAGCATCTCTCTGCCTCATCTCAGTTTTCTCTTCCGTGCTCTGGAACTCTGGAGGGCTTCTTTGACAGTTTGATTCTCCCCGCCTCAGACCCAAGGAAAGACACAACACTTGTCACCCGTGGGTGCCTTCGTTCTGACTGAGTTGCACTGACTGACACAAAGAGCAGTACTGTCTACATAATCTTTAAAATACAATTAAGAGTCCTTGGCAGACAACTAGGAGTATTCTTTGATAGCCGCACAAGAGAGCATGCACTGACTGAGTACTAGTGTTTGTACTGCAAAAGTCCCAACAACATCTACAGAAATTCCTTCAATAATTGTGCAAGCCAGGCACACCACCCAACACTATCGCTATCTTTGATAAACATCTTGGGAACCTACTTAACACCAAAAGACTGCAATGCATGCATGCAATATAAAAAAATATAACCAGCAACGTACGTAGACTGAGGAGGGTGGACTGACTGCAAGAGACACTGAGGACGGACCTAATAAATGAACTAGAACTGGCATGACAGAGATAAAATGCAGCTTATTTAAAATACAGTGACACTAGTGTCCCACATTCGTTTGGCAGATTACCTGCAACTCCACAGCAATTTTCTGTCACTAAGTATGCCACTGACTTAAGTGAACTGTTGACCGAGTATTGAACTCCGTAAAATATTAGTATTTAGAATACCACCACAAAGCACAAGTTACACCCAAAAATCAAGTTAAGCTCCCTCTAATGTGCTCCAATTTAAAAGAAAAAATCCACCAACTCTATGATAATTAAGGTCAAATGAGCTCGGATCTGGCTGGCAGCTGCTATTTGCTTACGTTTTATTAGATTTTGTATCAAACAGCACAATTCATGCCTTCCGGATACTGTTTATAATATATTTACAGGAACATCATTTTTAAAAAAGGATACAGTAAGTTCCTGCAGTCAGTACTACTACATGGGGGGGGTGACTAAAATATTATCCTTTTCATTTTATACCAAACAGCTAACTAAATGCTACCATGAGCCGTGAGCCCGTGACCCCTAAAACCTGTATACTGCATAGTACTCCCTTAATATAGGGATAATGCTCCCAAATCTTTAAAATAAGAAATATATATACCTAAAGAAAGCTGTTCTAAACTGCAACTAACACAGACGACTGATGCTGAAAATCAACTACTGTTTGCTAAAAATTGCTAGGGAATGCATAGCCCTTAATAATAATGCATTAATCTGTTTACCTCAAAAGGTCCCCTTCGGTTCATAGGAGATGGACGGGACTGTCTGGACTGGAGTGGAAGTGGACTGGAAGGAAGATCGGGTCTCGAGTGGCACTACTGGAGGAGTCGGGCTCGGGATTGGGGAAGTTCAAGCCTCGGTCTGTCTGTCTCGGTCGGGTAGGTGGCTGCCGGCTGCAGGGTCCTCAGGGATGGATGTAGGAGCTGCAGAAATAAAGCAGAGATGGATGGCAGGCAGGGCCGCAGTGCGGCACAAGTTCTTGCTTGCTGGAGGAGCTCCGAGCTGCTGCTAATTTCTTGCGCTGGACTCTGGAGACCTCTGGAGTCTGGACTTCGGCTCGTCGGCAATCGCAGCTTCTTTCCTCAATCTCTAGTCTGAAGTTGTGCTTGTGCTTCGTTCCGATCAGCTGAGTGTGCGCCAAGTACTGCCGGAGAGCTGCTTTTAAGCAGCACTTGCGGACCTGAGTGGGAAGGGGACCGGGAATCGGGGCCCTTGGGGGCTGGGCCTGGGGGGGGCTAAAAATCATCAGTGTCAGTTGGGCTGGGGTGCCAAAACAGCAACGGACGCCGAATACACCCCATGATTGGTGGAATTGTCCCTACGTCACCACGTGCGACGTATACAGGCCCCGGTGGTGCAGCAGTAAAATGTAGACTGAGGGAAACAGTCCTCATTCGGCTTTGGAGACCGCGTGGCTGAGAGGAGTTGGTGTTTCTCGGGACAATGGCGCGGGGATGCGGGACGGCGGAACGGTCACCTCGAAACCGGGACTTCACGGACAATCCGGGACACTTGAGAGGTATGTCCTCGACAGCCTCCACTCTGCCTGTGTCCTTCTAGAGATGAGGTTTCTAGAACTGGATACAGTACTCTATAGGGGGTGTTACCAGCGATCTATACAGAGGCAACACCACCTCCCTCTTTCTGCTGGTGATACCTCTCCCTTTGAACCCCAGCATCTCACCCACCCTCCCTATTGCTTCGCCACACTGCCTGGCCAACCTTAGGTCATCCGACATGATTACCCCCAGGTTTCTTTTCTGCTTGGTGGTCGTCAATACCACACCACTATTTTGTACTCTGCCCCAGGGTTTCTGTACCCCAAGTGCATTATTTTGCCCTTTTTCACATTGAAACCATGCTGCCATATCCTTGACCACTCTTCTAATTTTCTCAGGTCTCTGTTCATCATTTCCAGCCCCCTGGAGTGTTCACCCTATTGCAGATTTTGGTATCATCCACAAAGAGGCACGCCTTTCCTTCCAGCAATGTCACTTATAAAGACATTAAAGAGAATTGGTCCCAGCACTGATCCCTGAGGCACACCACTGGTCACCCACCCTCCCTTCCTTGGAGTGAACCCTGTTTACCACCACCCTCTCTCATATATCCCCTAACCAATTTCTTATCCAGGTTACCACCTTTGGACCCACTCCTAAGCTATCCAGGTTGCTTACTAGTCTCCTATGTGCAACACTGTTGAATGCCTTACTGAAATCTAGGTAGGCCACATCCACCACTCCACCCTGATCTGATTCCTTGGTCACCCAGTCAAAGAACTCTATCAGATTTATTTGATATGACCTCACCCATGAAACCATGCTGCCTTGGGTCTTGTAACCCACTGGATTCAAGATGTTCCATAATCCTTTCTTTAGCTGTGATTCCACTAACTTTCCCACCACACATGTCAGGCTGACTGGTCTATAATTGCCAGCCTCCTCCCTGCTACCAGTTTTGTGTATTGGGACTACATCCGCCCTCCTCCAGTTTTCTGGAACCACGCCTGTTTCCAGTGAGCTGTTAAATAGGACTGTCAGAGGTGCAGCCACTATTTCTTTGAGCTCCCTCAATACCCTTGGATGCACTCCATCTGGCCCCATTGCTTTGTCCACCTTCACATTAGCAAGTCCCTTCAGGACTCTTGCCTCCAAAAAGTACTAGTGTCCACCTCCCACCCATCAAAGCTTTTGCTACTTTTTTGTGGCCCCCTTCCCTTCTCCTTCCTCTGTGAAGACTGAACAAAAGTATTTTTTCAGGGTGTCTGCTTTTTCCTGGTCACCCTCTGCACAGTTCCCCTTACAATCCCACCCCTGGTCTTCCACTTTCCACTTACATACCTAAAAATATCTTCTCCCCTTTCGTTACCTCTTAGGCTATTCTCTCTTCAGTTTCTGCCTTTGCACTTCTTACTGCTTTCCCTGCTCCCCTCTGTTTCTCCTGATATACATCTATCCTCCTCCCTCTACATCTCCTTGTACCATCTGAATGTTACTTTTTTAGCCTTTATTCTTTCAGCCACTTCTTTCGAGAACCATAATGGTCTCCTTGTGGCAGAGGAGACTCCCTGTCATGGTAATGGACCATCTTTTCTCATTACTGAAACTTCTGTTGCAACAGTTCTCTCATTTCTCCTTTTATTCTCTGTATTTATTAGTCTAAAAGGCTGCCCTCTTTTAGGCGCACCCCCCCCTTTTTCTCTTAGTTATCACCCACTTCTATTTCATTTTTTCCTCTTTAAAGGTCCAGCTATTGGGAGGTTAAGAAAGTGACCTCTGCAACATTTTGATAGAAGGAGCCCATGTGGGGATTATAAGGAAAAGTACTGGTACCAGTTATGAAATGCTCTGAGCAACAGTACACTCAGGACAGGAATGTATAAACTGTTATTTGTCAGAGCAAATGGCTTGGATGTTTGGTTAATGGAGCACCCCCCTTTTATGTTCCTATATCCCTTTAGTTTCCCTGCTGCCCCATAGTATTATGTATAAAACTGCTGAGATATTAAACCGAGTCCTGGCTAAGGAGAGATGCAGCCATTGGATCCTGGTTAAGTACAGCGGCTTTCTGTGTATATTAACCTAAAACAAAACTAACAGGACTGTTTTGATAGAAGAATAACAAAAGCTTGTCTCTGTTTCTTTAAGATGTTAGCTGCCCCCTTCGAGGTTATCATTTGCAGCAGGCTGCATGTTCCTGCAGGAGTGTTTTGGAGTACAAAAATGTTCTGACCTCAGGTCTGACCTTTCCCAATGTTGTAAACAAACTTGCAGGTGCCAACTGAACTGTTCTCTATGGAGCAACAGTGGCCCCTGGTGGCTAATTTTATGTTATGTCTGATGTCACTCACAGGGGAGTAGGAATTTCCTAACTTCTAGAGTGCCTATGAAAGCTCTAATTCAGTTCTGAAATGTTTTTTAGACTGAGACTGAGAGGATCACTTACTGCTGGCTGGTGTAGGTAGAGGACTGAGAGGAGTCCCATACTACTGCGGAGTGGAAGCTGAGAGAAGTTTGCCACATCTTAAGAACTTGATCTGTGTTCATTTTCTGTTTATTTTTTATGAAGTCTCTCTTTTGCATCTGCCTTGAAGAAATGTTTATGAAGCAATAAACATCACACTAGACAAAGTGTGTTAACTCTATAAGAACTGTGCTGTTTCCATCTGTTATCCAACACTCCTACACTCCTGCAAACCTGGCACAGTTTAAGACTGAAAAAATAAACTAATCAAAACAAAACTTTAGTGCGTAGCACAGGAGTTATGTAGGAAAGTATTTTTGACAGGTATGCTAATAGTTCTATTAACTAGCTAAAACAAACTTTTTAGGAAAAACATTTTTCATTGCACTGCTACTTTAAATTTATAGACACAGGCGTGATTTTAAAAGGTGGATTCAGGGCTTGCATCAAGTCCTGTGTCCACTGCAAAGTTTGACATAGCTGCACCAAAGCCCTTGGATGCAATGCAGTCTAATTTTAGTACGGCTGTTGCAATTGTGACATTTTTCTCATTTTACGGCAGCTTGTGCCAAAGATCTGGCGCAAGCCCTGTAAAATGGCTCCCCCCATGGTGCAAATGTAGACCGGGGGAGCTGGTCAAAGTCCTACATTCAGGGCAAGGGACTTGAGCCAGAGAGTTGTGGCACCAATCCTTCCAAAACCGGACTTGCAGCATCACTTGACGCAAGTCACCACTTGCGTCACACTCACTGCTGCAAGTCCGTTGCAGCGATTGCAACCCATTTTAAAATTAGGCCCATGGACTCACCATTCAACCTCCTTGCTGCCTTCAGCTGAGGCTGTAGACCTGTAGCTAAAAAGACCAAAGATGACGGCATCTATCTCTCCAACAGTAACCACCTGGGACAACTCTTCCAGTTACCAGCTGCAAAAATCCAACTCCAAAAGATATAATTTATGCAGCTATTCATTTTAACGAAACAAGTTAACATATTGACATAAAATCCTGCCTGGACTGGATTCAGGAACATTTCAGTATTTGAACAAATGCCTTTGTCAGGTGGCCTATCAACGGGCAAGGTGCTGAATGTTCATTCTGGGTAAAGCTACCAACTTTCTGAAGTCTAAAACTGGGACAGGGTCCATCCTGACTGCACCCGCCCCCGTGTCACTCACTCCTTCGGGCGCCACTGTAGACAGCGCTGCACACATTCAATCAATTACATTTTGTCACTTACTCTGGCCATGCCACCCCACGGTAACGCAAATAGCAAACATCCGGATTGAAACAATACCTCATTCTTCTGTAACAAGTTCTGAATCGTAACATACAGAAAATTAATCAGAAGCAAACTTGCTTTAAATTGTGTTTAGACATTCGAGCTGCATACATTGCTCCTCCTTACAGTCCCATACCAACCCACTCACAATCACCTCCTCTGCTGAGCAAACTTCACTTCAGTGACTCCCATCACCACCACCACACTGGATTGTTGTCATACATTCACCTACAGCTGATCAGGTTCAGGTACCTTAGTTCACTGCTACCGGTCTCTTCTCTGTGTGGAGTCCCTCTCAGCTGCTGGCAGGCAGACGGCTGCATGTGCTTGCTTGCACTACTACCCAGTCTAATCTAACAGGAAGAATGTACTTTATGGTGCTCCCGCTGACCCGCTTGCCATCTGACTACCCAAGCATTTTCACATTCACGGTACAGCATAGGCGCAGGGGAAGAAATCTGCAAATTGCTTTCCAGCTCGAGTAGCACCACGGTGGTGCTGAAAGAAATGTCACTCGTGGATCAGTAATCAGCAAAAAAAAAAAGGGAGAAAACAGGACAAGTAAGCAAAAACCAGGACAAAAGTTACAGTTTGGAAAACTTGTGGGGAGACTGGGACATGCTGCCTAAAACAGGGACTGTCCTGGGAAAATCAAGACGGTTGGTAACTTTAATTCTGGGTAGAAGTCAGTTAAAAATCATCAGTAAAGTGGTTATGACGGAGTTCAAAAGCTTATATTTAGGCCAAGTTTGAGGACAAAGTAAAATTATAAGGAAAATAAACTAGTGTAAATTGGGGAGGAGGGAAGGTCAGTAGCTTGAGCTGAGGATCCTGCAATATAAGCAGGCTAAATAGACCAAATGGCCATTTTCTGCAGGCTTCTTCATATGTATGTATGTATGTAATTCTGCATGCAAGTACAGCAGCATCTTTGCCAACATAGTTACCTGTGCAGGGCACATGGCTGCCAGCCAGGGAGGTGAGTGGAGGGTAACTGCTGGCTGCTATCAGTGGTGGGAGTAAGGGCTGGTATGGGGGAGGCACTAGCTACCAAAAGGGGGGATGGGATACTGGACACTAGGGAATAACTACAACATACAAGTGGGAATTGGGTGAAAGAAAGGGCTACTACTGCACTAACAGGGGCTAAAATGGGGGACTTGGTGAGGAAGGGGTGTACCAGTGGACTACCAGCGACAACAAGCAGGGATTTGGTGGGGGGTTACCATTGGACTTCTGGGGCAACAAACGGATCAGGCAAGTGAGGGGTACCACTGGACTACCAGAGACAATAAAACAGGGATCAAGTTTTGGGGGGGGGGGGCTCTATTTGTAAGTTTGCTGGTGAAGGCAGCTTTAAAGGGAAAGTCCCCTCAACCTATTTTCTGTATACTTGTGTAGTCTGTAGGCATGAACAATGATTCCCTCTCTTGCATCCCCCTAATTTCATACTAATTTAAAAAAATATATAAATGAGGTTGCTTCACTCTGTTCTGCCCTGGTGTGAAAACCTGTTTGTCTCCATTGCAAAGGTGATTACCCTACTCATGCAAGGCATCATGGTAGTTGATGATGCACACCTACACAAGCCAGCAGAAGTTATGCTCTCATTCAGTTCTGTTACATGTCTTGTGAGTCCCTGTATTCTCTAAAAGCATTGTTTACTAACTTAGATAGACTTTAAACTATAGAAAACAGCAGAGCACTTACTATGCACTGAAAAGTTTCATGGCCAGCATAAGACAAGAGCACTGGTACAAATGAGGACAGCAACCACACTGATGAATACAGTATAACTACTGCAGGATTTAGCACTAGAACGTCATAAAATTCCAGGATGCCTTACATGAGTCATGATCTTTGCAATGGAGTCAAGCAGGTTTTCACATCAGACTTAAGTACTCTCATTTACATTTAAATGCTGATGAAATTAGAAGGGTGCAATTCAGGCAGTCATTGTTTATGCCTACAGACTACATAAGGTAAACAACGGCTGAGGGGACCTTCCCATCAAGGAGGGATATAGCTGTAACCACCCCCCACCGGCCCCCCTTGTTTAACTAGCAGGGCTGCTCCTCTCACCACATGGCGCCAAACAGAGGGATGGGGGTTATCACTACAGTTTACAGTGCATTTCCTTCTGAGCCTGCTATTACAGAGAGGCAAACCAAGTGTGGCAACTACCTGGCACACACCTGGTGGGACCATTTACCATGGCCATCAACCTCCGTCCCTGGGAGAAAACGTTTGCTCACAATTATGCTAGGTTTGCACTTCTGGACAGGGGCACCCAAGTAAATCCAGACACAGTGAAAGCAATAACAGTACTGTCCAAACCAGGTTGGGATTCTAGAGTGTGGCTTTTATTCACGTTACAAAGTAGGAATAATCACAAAGCGAAGATGGCCCCCCACAGGGCTACACATACTGGTAATGCAGGTTACTGAGGTGCAGACATTCCTAAATTCCCATTTAGCATAGGCATACTGAACACACACAGCGAACTCTCTGGTTCTGAATTACACAGCGAACTCTCTGGTTCTGAAATGGAGATTGGCACACATGGCCAGAACTAGTACATTTCCTCTCGACTAGGCACACATGACCAATGCTAGGACACTTTCCCATATTTCATGAGGAATACTGGTGGCACACACGACCACCAAAGACCACATACAGGCTCAAGTTCTTCCAGCACCCACTACACAGAGGTGAACTGAAAACAGAATCCAAAACCCACATCTGGATAACTGTTTCCATCAGGCACTGGTCAAAGGCACTGACTGAAAATTGAACTGGTGCCCAAACTGAACTCGGAGAGGTAAACTGGTTACTCGAGATGGAGGGGGGTCTCCCACCTTTTGCTTCCAAGTTTATACTCGGCCATTTATCTGGTTAATAACACCCTCATGGAAAACTTGTAGATGCTATCTTGAAATGTTTTTCACACTTAACATACCACATTACTAAAAGTTCTGTACTTGGACAGTCTCTCTTTCTAAACTCCATCATAGGCAGACACTTTTAAAAAACAGAAACAGTCTAGGTGACAGTGTCCCTTTTGTCAGAGAAAATTCACCACAAGGAATGCAGGTACCCCTCCTGGGCTGAACACAAAAGTACTCACAGTTCTGAAGTTGTCACAGGCAGTTTTACTAGACAGACTGGGTGAGGGGGTTGCCCCTGAACCCTGAAGATCACCCCATCCCTTCTGCTGGGATGGGGCAAAGGAAAATCCACTTGGAACGGTTTCCACCCCTTCAATCTCTGTCTTCTATGTTCTTCTTCTAGGGTGAGAACAAACTACCCAACACACAGTGATAGCGCTCTGTCAGAGCTAAAAATGAGGAGCTGCCTAGAGCTGAAGCCTCCTCCTAGAGCTCCACTCTACAGACTCACTCAACATTCTAAAGCTATCTCCCTTGCAGCTCGACAAGTGTGGCTTATGCAGCTGCGAGAGTTCCAAAGTGACATCATCACTCCAGCTCAGCTGAGATTGAAAAACAAAGCGTGACACTGAAATCCATTCACCTGCCATTTCACAAGCTGCCTATCCCTGCCTGCCACTGGTTCTAACTGGGTTTCTAGTAACCCCTTGGAACAAGGGGGTTACTTCGCGTCATACCATTTCATAGTATCTTGAATGAGAGCTAATTGTCAAATTGGGGCATTTAAAAATGAGCAGTTTGAAAACTGAGAATTTAGAATGCAGAGTTTTGAAGTTGTAGCACAAGAAACACTCTTTGTTCTATAAGAGGCTTCATGTACTGCACTTTGTGCCATTTATTTCATGGGCTGGAAAAGAAAAGATGATTTATAATATGATTTTAAAGCACAAATTCATAGAAATACGTATTGCTCAATACAATACTTATGCTTTCTGAACATGATGGAAGCATTACTACTTTCCAAGGTGTTCTGACAGCCAGACATCTCTTAACTCTCCCTAGAATCAAGGATGTCCCCTGATTTTGCCTCAAGAATTTCCTCTGCCCGCCCTACAATTCGTAATTCTGTCTCTGAAGAGTAGATGGGGATCTAAAGCACAAAATAATGAGTCGATGGCATCATAGACTAGTTACCATTCAGAAAAAGCTTTCCGCACTAAGCCACAAGTTGCAACAACTTCCTGAGCTGATTTCACAATGTTGTAATATGTGCCCTTGATTTTTGTGTGTATGTGTGTGATTGTCCCTGATTTTGTTTAGTCTTGTTCCTGATAGAGGGATTCTGACTCTGCTTCAGCCTCGAGCTCTAAGATTTGATGATGTACCCCACAGTTCGAGTGACTATGTCCCAGATTTGGGCTCTAACAGGTTGAGATGTATGAAGACTATTCAGCTTTAACAAACTGAATGTATTTTTTCTTAGCATAAATTTCCAGAAACAGATGGGGTTTTAAAAAAAAAAAGGAGATACTGAAAATGAATATGTACTGCATGTATACTATATTCTTTTTTTATTACTTCTTTTGCCTCTTTCATAACTTCGCTATTTATATTCTTATATTCTATAAGCAGTGGTGCATGATAGCGGTGAAAATTCTGATCCATACTTTTTTATTTTTTTCTACGTTGCCCCTTATCTCCCGACTTGCATGCTACTCTTTTTCTCCACTTTAGTCTGCATTTCCACTTTTTTGTAAAATTGAAATAATAAAAGGAGCACTCCTTTTAATATGACTCAAACCAGGTTTTCTTCACTATTTTCCATTTTTATTGAACAACCATTATATAGAAACATAGAAATTGATGGCAGAAGGGGACCACAAGAGCCATCTACTCTGCCCGATATGGGTAACTAACCCCCCCCCCCGAATCCTTTCTGTGAAATGATGCCTTTGTGCCTGTCCCAGGTGTTTTTGAACCCATTTACCATTTTGGCCTCCCCCACTTCCTGGGGCAGGCAATTCCATGGGTTGACCACCCTCTCAGTGAAGAAGAACTTCCTAACATTGCTCCTGAATCGCCCACCCCTGAGCCTCATATCGTGTCCTCTAGATCCGACGCTTTTCTTCTCCGTAAGGAGCTCCTGTACCTCCACCTTATTTATGCCTTTGATATACCTGTATGTCTCTATCATGCCCCCCCCCCCGCTCCAGGGAGTACATGTTGAGCTTCCTCAATTTGTCCTCATACGTCATTTGACGCAGATCCTGAATCATTTTTTCATTTTCATTCCTTTCATTATTTCATTACTTAAGATAACATAGAAACACAGAATTTGCCAGTAGATAAGGACCGCATCGTCCACCTAGTCTTTTCATTTTTTTTTTAATACCGGAAGGCATGTGAGCAAGACTGCCTGTTATCAGAAGCGTTCAGAGACAAGACATACAATTACATGGCACAGTCAGCGAGAATAGTCGACAGAGGATAAGGCACATGTAGTCAAGTGCAATTACATTCAGATTTGTCAAACAGGTAACATGTTAGATAGTTTTTAAAAACAGATGATGTCGGACGCTAAGCAAGGGGTTGGGGTAGGCTATTGAAGAGTTTGGTGCCCTTATATGAGGGGGTATGTTTTCCCTGCCTATAGTATCACCACAGATCCTATCTGATCTTTGGCCCATTCTACAACCCCCACTTCCCTTTTCCTAAGATTCCCTTTTGCTTGTCCCCTGCACCTCACCACCTTTGCTGGAAAACTATTCCAGGAATCCACCACTCTTTATGTGAAGAACTACCTCCTCATAACTCTCCTGAATCTTGTCTTGTGACCCTAATGAGCTAGCATGTAGAAAGCTCTGTTCCTTGACCGTATGGGATGCAGGTGGACAAAAATAACTGCTGAGAATAATGATGAAAACCCAGTTCCTGCCGTATGAAAACAAGTGCTCCTTTTACTATATTAAATGTGAAAAAGGTACTTAAGCAAACTTAAAACAGGAACAGAATGACATCATACCAAGTAAGTAGATAACGGGTAATCTAAAATAAAATGAAAGAGTGTAGGTCAAAATTTTCACTGCTATCATAGTAGTAGTCTTCACTTCATCAGGCGCCATTCCCCAGAGGCTCAGGGTGCCAGTACTATAGAATAATGCATGGTAAGTGTGGTTTATGGGGATTTTATGCACACCCGAGGTGTATGATGCCCCATAAACCCTGAAGAAACGGCTTCGAGGGGTTTATATGGGCATCACACACCGAGGGTGTTCATCCATTCGCTGCCACCTACGACCTTCTTTTATATTTACTAGTTCTGATTTAATTAAGTTTAAAAATTGCTTCATGAGGTACTGTGGAGCCGTCCAGAAGCTTGTGTCTCATGCCAACTGTGTGAAAAAAGTAGTACTTCTGGATGTGTGGCATGAGGACAGCTTCTCCACGGCTTTCTAAGGTGCTGCTTTCATTTTTGTGTGCGCGTTGTTTACGGAGCTGTTGGGCACTCACTGGCAGTGGTTTATAACCATTAACTAGTAAATACAGATAAATACAGCAGTGCATTACATATAGGGTAAAGTATGGGGTGCAGTGTGAAACGAGAATTTAATGCACACACAAGTTGTTGGATGGCACGTAAACCCCGAGGGCGAAGCCCGAGGGCTATATGGTAGCCATCCAGCATCAGTGGCAATAGTTTAGGTGTGGACAAGGATGGTTTTAAACTAAAAAGTGCTAAAAGGTTTTGATAATGCTCAGATAACTATCAGAACTTCATGGCTTAGCTGTGGAGACACAGTGGGTGCATCACATGCTGTTTGTGCTAACACACCGGCCCAAAGTCAAAATTAATGTTTATGTGTAATTCTTGTATATAGTTTTGCATTTGTTTTCAAGCGTCTGTACATGTGTACCTGCAAATGTACATCTAATGTGTACCTACTAAAGGAATAATGCCTGACAGAGTGGGTGTTCTGCTGTGATAACATAGAAACATAGAATTTGACAGCAGATAAGGACCGCATAGCCCACCAAGTCTGCCCATTTCCCAACCTAACGGATAAGCTGCAGATCCTAGTTAACAAACAGCCTACTTCTTCCTACACCCCACTGGAACTGCCTTATGTCTGCCCATGTATTCTTGAATTCCCCCCCAGTTTTTGACTCTACGACCTCCTCAGGAAGGCTGTTCCATGCATCTACAACTCTCTCTGTGAAGAAATACTTCCTCACATTACCTCTGAGCCGTCCCCCCTCTATCTTCGAATTGTGCCCCCTTGTTCTTGCACATCTCTTTTTCTGAAAGATGCTACCCTCTTGGACTTTGTTAATTTCCTTGAGGTATTTGAAAGTTTCTATTAGGTCCCCCCTCTCCCTCCTCGAGGCTATACATCTTAAGCTCTTTTAGTCTTTCTTCATATGTCTTCTGGTGCAGACCCTGCACCATTTTGGTTGCCCTCCTCTGGACAGCCTCCACCCTGTATATGTCTTTGTAGAGATGGGGTCTCCAGAACTATACACAGTACTCCAGATGTGGTCTTACCAACTGTCTGTACAGAGGGCCAACAACTTCCTGTTTTCTACTGGTGATGACTCACCCTATGCATCCCACTATCCCCCCAGCCTTCCTTACTGCCTTCTCACATTGCTGGCCCACCTTTAGGTCATCTGATATGACTACCCCGAGGTCCCTTTCCATTTTTGTTGCTGTACTACCTCCCCTTCCCATTGTGTTATCTTCCCCTGGGTTTTTGTTTCCCAGGTGCATTACTTTGCACTTCTTTGCGTTGAATTTAAGCTGTCATACATTTGACCATTCCTCCAACCTTGCCAAGTCCCTTTTCATCCTTTCCACCCCACCTTGTGTATCAGCCCTGTTGCAGATCGTTGTGTCATCTGCAAAGAGACACACTTTCCCTTCTAGTCCCTCTGTAATGTCACTTATAAATGTAACCCCCGGACCCCTGCCTTTTTGCAAAATGGCAGCTGGCATGCTGTTGAAGCTGACAGCAGTACCTGGTGGGGACTGGGTTCGGGGAGGACTAGGTTACTCGGCACAGGGGGCCTAGGTTTGGCTACTCTGCACAGGGGCACCCAAGTAAATCCGAACACAGGAAGCAATAACTGTAATGTCCAAAACCAGGAAGGGGATTCTGAAGTGTGGCTTTTATTCACATCCAAACTACATATGAACATACAAAATTTGCCAGCAGATAAAGGCCTAGGGGTCTATCAAGTCTGCTCGAAAGTGCAGCTAGCACCCCTTATTCTGCAGCTGCCCCTTCCTTCCACCCTTCCCCTTCATTAACCCTCCCCCTTGTCCTGTCCCATCCTCGTTTGAACTGAACAAACAAAGCATAGACGGACTCCTACGGGGCTACATTCCTGGTAATGCAGATTAGAGATAACAGAACACTTCTTCACTATTCCAGCCATCAGGCTCTGAACCCACCAGTCACACAGCCCGGACTTGCAGGCAGCTTTGGGTACACAGCCCGACTTGTACACTACTTGGGTTTTTCCCCTGGCCCAGCTCCCCCACCGGCCACTTGATCCGCGGTCCATATGGGAAGGAACCAGTTTTCCTGTTGGTGGCTCCCCAAACCACCTTAGAGCCTTCGACTCCTTAAGGGAAATTTTCCTTCCTTCCCACGTCTGGGTACTTCCCTCATCACTGGCCAAGTGCATGAGGCAAAGTAGAAATCCACAGAGCAAATCTGTAGAGGTGGAGCTGGTTACTAAAGATGGGAGGTCTCCCACCTCCAGCTCCCACAATCCATACCAGGCCATTTCTCTGGACACTAAATAACTCTTTTTGAAAGCTTGGCAATGTAGACTACTGGGTAGACGTGTGTCACATCTCCTCTACATGTCTTGACTTTCCCTTTGTGCTGGACTTGAACATACTTTTACTTTTGGCTAAGCCTATTACTCTAGGCCTCCCACTACTTCAGTAGTCCAATCCCCACTTTAACACAGTTCAGGATGAAACATGGGCCCTTTAGAAAGGGCAGAACTCACCCTTCGGTTGCAGGTGCCCCACAAGCGAATCTCGAAATCTTCTTGTACCCTACACTCTTGGGAAAATAAGGCAGCTTCTTCTCTAGCAGTAGCCAGGGGGTTGCCCCTGGAATAGCAGGCAAACCTTCCTGCCCCATCCCCTGAGTGATGGGGCACAGAGACCCGTATCAGCGGTCTCCACCACTTAAAAGAACAGCTTACTATGTCCCTCTTTAGGTGGAAACACACACCTTTCCCTAAATGTAGCTCTTTTTCAGAGCTGAGGCTCCAAGAGCCTATGCACAAAACTGCTGTGCTCCTCTCACAACAATCTCCAACTGCAGACTACTGACTGGCTGTTCAAAATTCCCAACATTCTAATCTAACTCCCTTCTGCTGATTCCAATATGGCTCATGCAGCTGCGATAGTTCTATGGTGATGTCATCCCGCAGTCTCAGCTGAGACTGAGAACAGAGTGAGACAGTGTGAAATCCATTTAGCTGGAGTTTCACAAGCTGCCTTCCCTGCCTTCCACTAGGTCTTACTGGGATTCTAGTAACCCCGCGTAACAGGGGGGTTACATAAAGATATTAAAAAGGACTGATCCCAGTACTGAACCCTGCGGTACCCCACTAGTAACCCTCCTTTCTTCACTGTGGACTCCATTTAATATTACCCGCTGTGTCTTGTTGTCCAGCCAGTGTTTTACCCAGGCTACCACCATGGGACCCACTCCCAGGATGGCTAATTTGTTTATTAATCTTGTCTGCGGGACTGTGTCAAATGCCTTGCTAAAGTCTAGGTAGGCCATGTCCACAACCCCTCCCTGGTCTACTACTTTGGTCACCCAGTCAAAGAAATCAATTAGATTTGTCTGACATGACCTTCCTGCTGTGAATCCATGCTGCCTTAGGTCCTGTGCCCCACTGGTCTCTAGGTACTCAACAATTCTTTCCTTCAGCAGTGATTCCATCATTTTCCCTACCACGGAGGTCAAACTGACAGGTCTGTAGTTTCCTGCCTCTGTCTTACTCCCACTTTTGTGAAGGGGAATCACATCCGCCCTCCTCCAATCCTCAGGTACCACACCATCCTCTCATGATTTATTAAAAAGGGTAGTCAGAGGTGTTACTAGTTCCTCCCTTAATTCTTTTAGAATTCTGGGGTGAATTCCATCAGGCCCCACTGCTTTATCCACCTTCAGTTTTAAGAGTTCTTTCAGAACCCTTTCTTCTGTGAACATAACATCCCATCTCGAGTGGTTGGGCCCAAGGCCACTGGCCGAGGGTGTCCAACACCTGAGAAGGGATGTTATCCCAGCATAACAGCCATCCTGGAGGGCATTATTTCTATTATACAATGGTTTATTGTTTTATAGTTAAAAAAATAATTTTAAAGAACGTTTTTGTTAGTGTGTAAAAATATTTTTGTTTCTGAACAGAAATAAGAGCGCAGCCTCCATAGCCTATAAAAAAAATCAGCAGGGATGTTATGCCAGGATAACATCACCGCTGTGACAGCCAACTGACCAATCAGAAGCCAGGATTCTTTCTTGCCACTGTATGATAATCTATAACACAGCCTACCTTTGCTGTGTCTTATATTCCACTGCAGCCTCACCTGTGGTGCCTGAAAGTATCCAACTGTTTTTCCACACTAGTTACCTGCTGAACGAAACACACTAAATAAAGTAATACTGGTTTCTTTTGGATTTGATCACCTTCGTTGAAAAGAGAACCTTTACACTTTGGGCTTCCAATGGCTGCGCGCGAGCAAGATTTAAAAATGAAGCCCCCGTGTCAGCAATAGAGCCTTTTGAAAATACAATCCCAGTGATCATTCTAAGCCTTTCCCAGTTCCACTGTCATAACAAAACCAAACAAACAAAAAAATATAATGAGGAAGGCAGACTCATCACGTGAGGAGCTGAGTTTGTCCCTAAAAATAAGCGCTGCCCACTTAACCACATGAGTGACATTTCCTGAATCCGGGGGCCGGACGCCGCAGAACCACGTCCATTGCGCCATCTGATTGGTCCGTTTCCGGGCAGGTCCATTTGGGAATTGGCCCATGTCTGTCAGAGGGCGGCGGCGGCGGTGGTGGTGGGTGAGTCAGGTGGCAGCGGCGTTTGATAAACAGAATGTGCCGGCTGGTGGGGTATCAGATTGGGAACGTGGGGGAGAGGGGGAGGCGAGGGATCTCGCGTACATCTGGGTCTACACGTCAAGCTCACCGCTGATACAGACAGCAAGAAACTGACTACAAACATCAGCAACAACCCGGCCAGTTTCTTCAGGCAGGCCTCCCTGGGTCAATTTCACTTTTATTGGCATTTTTTCCAGTACACATGATCCTCCAGGGAAAAGGAAATCGAAATACATTCTATCTGGTTCATAAAAAATAAATAAATATTAGCACTTTCTCCCCTGACATTGAAGATGTGAGGGTTGGGGAGATGTGGCTAGCTGGCAAAGTGGCAGTAGGTAGCTTAGCTGAAAAAAGGTGTGTCAGTAGATACTGCTTGAGGAAAACGCGTTTATGTACTTATTTATTCAGGGACAGCTTTTTGGCGCTTATTGTGAGAGGTGGAAAACAGATTAACCAGTAACTTCAAAAATTGGAGAAAGGGAAGCAGATTTTTCCTAGCTATGGCAGAGGCAGCTCGGGTAGATCAGCCTTCATTGCCAATCTTAACACGCTTTGGTTACTCTGTTGGCCACTTTCTCAATGACCTGTGTGCATCCATGTGGTTTACCTACCTTCTGGTTTATTACCACTCCGTGCTGGGCTTCAACAACTCGTATGCTGGGATCCTGCTGATGGTAGGGCAGATCGCGGACGGGGTCTGCACGCCGCTGATTGGCTACGAATCGGACCACTCGCCCGGCTGCGGCAGGTACGGCAAAAGGAAGTCCTGGCACCTCGTCGGTAAGCGAAGTCAAATGTTGTGTCACGTTGCTTTCTTCTTGTATACATTTGTTAAAAGTTACAGTGCTATGAAAAAAGAATCTGGTGCTTCAGTACCTCTTGTGGTGGGCCTGAACTCACAGGTTAGAAAATTGTCCAGACCACACAGGGGGTGTATAAAACGTTTTCAATGCCACCGTAGCTTGAAAGTCATAATGCCTTATAGCATTTCTAGTTTTAAGAAAAGGAGCTGAAAGTCTTATTTTGGGTGGCTGGGGTGGGTGACTAGGAATTTCAGTCACACTCTGAAGGAGACCCAGACCCACTACCAGGGCAGCGGAGGAGAGAAAGACAAGGTGGGGGATGGGGAGACATATTGTACCCAGAGTCACTTCTGATTTTGACTTCCTATATTGGTTTTGTTTATCCTGGTATAATCTGTTATTGCATGACTTATGGTAATCGCAATATTGGTTTTGTAACAATGTTTATATTACCGTTAGTGAAGAATGTTGTCATATTGCGGGGTCGAAATTGGCACTGGCCCACTAGCCAAATGCTGGTAGATTTTGGACTGGGCTTGTAAGATTTTTGTTTAACTAGCCCTGGTGGCTAGTACTGAGAAGGTAACTTTTCAGTGCATACACCCGTTGGGCCAGTGGAAAAATCTGTGGGACTGGGCTAGTGGCTTTTCCCGATCGCCCTGGTAGCTGCAAAACTTAATTTCAACCTTAATTTTGACCCCTGATATTGAATTATCGCGACATCCCAACAGTAAGGTGGCCAGTCCCCCACATTTTGAGTTCACTGAGCTGTATCACTTTCTAGAAGATGCTTATCTGTGCCAACACAAAATGTATAGCTGGACATGGGTCAGATGGTAACTAGAAGCTACCCAGTCTGTATTAACTGATCATTTTGTAGCTAAGATGGTCACTTCAGGGTATGGAGGCATCTGGGCTGTGTTCAGACTTTTGTATCACTGTTTGGGCACAACTTTGGCACAGTGGAGGTTTAACAGGGTATGTGTCCACTCTAGCACCTGATCAGACTCAGGCCTCTTTGGATATATCCTGTCTAGCTAGTCAAAGTAGCCACTCTGAGGACACAGGGTGACAGTTTACAATTAGAACATCTTTTTTTTTTTTTTTTTTTTGTTAAATCATGTGAAGTAATTATCCATAAAATACACTGGTTTTCACTGGTTATACAACTTGATGGAATACATAGATACAGTGCTGTAGTGTGAAAGGCAGCATATACAATTTTGAAGGACGTTAAAACACTTGCAAAGAGTCCAATGCTTGATCAGATACAACGCAGCATTCTGAAGCAGGTATCTTGCCAACTCTAGGCACCTGTTGTAACATGTTGATAGCTTCGGAGTCAGGCAAGCAAGATCTGGCACAGTCCTCACATTTGGCAAAGAGCACACCACTGGCTGAAGCTGAGGAGTGTAGAATCATCTCTGCACCTGAAGCACAGAATGTGGAAATGAAATGCGTCTGCTGTTCTAGTCCCACCAACCATGAGGACTCTTCGTCATGGACATGACGAGAGAGTGAGAGAAAACCGAGAATGCGCAGTGACCTGACTCAACATTTGCAACCTCTCCTCCAAGTGCCGGGGGCAGAAACCATAACGCATGAGTGGCAAAATGAAGAGTGACAATAATGCCCCTTGCAGATTTAATTGATTTATTTGTTTAATAGTTGTTAACTGGTTTCAGGTGTGACCCCGGGGGGGGGGTTAGGGGGTGTTAGAAGTACTATAGAGGGTAGAGACACAACTAAAAGTACAGTGCAAAAGGCAAAAGCTAACATTCAAGTGGTCTGATAAAAGCAGTAACATTGTTACAAGAGGCATGATGCTCAGACCAATAAATCAACTCATGGTGACAAATAAATGAGTCTGTAAAGTTAAGAGTCCAGTATCAAAGGATTTGGCCTGACCCATTGTGGACTAGGTAGGTTGAGGTGGTGGCGGTGGGGGTTTGAGGGGCAGGAGCAAGGTGGGACAGGAGAGAGTCGTTGCAAGTGCTAGAAGGTAGGGATAGATTGGGAAGAGCAGATGGGAGAGGGGAGCTGATTCCAGTGGAAAGAGAAGTGGTATGAGAAAGCTGATTGTCCAGAAGTAGTGCGGGGATAAAGTAGTGAGAAAGTCCAGGAGTCCCTGGAGTGCAGGGGATATTGGGATGGGTTCGTTAAAGAAGGGAGGAGAGATAGGATGGAAGGGTCCTAAACCAGTATTTGGCAATAAAGGCTAAACAGTGGGTCAGACGCTAGTAGGGAAGAGGAGTGTTAAAGAGGAGTACAGAGAGCAGTGGTGTGTGTGGCAGGGGGAGTTAGTGACAAACCGGCAGAAGGAGTGTGTTGCGCGAGAGAAGGTGTGCAGCATAGGCAGTGCCATAGACCATATCAGTATAGTCAAAAACTGTTAGTATCATTTTGGTGATTAAACTGTGGTGGACAGGGAGAAAGAGGGATTCTATGTTTCGAAATAGGATTCCAAGTTTAGGGCGAAGTTTGGAGTAGATAGCATTGATGGGGGTGGTGCAATCAAGGTGGCTGTCCAACCAGACCCCTAGGTATTTAAAAGATGGTACTGAGTTAAGTGGGGGGCCATCAGGAGTGGAGAACACTTGGGGGAGCCATGCCAACTTCTGTCTGGCACCACAAACCATTGAGACTTTTTTCTTTTTAGTGTTAACCGAGGGTTGATTGGGTTGAAACCAACTCAGGACTTTGTTAAAGTCGTGCTGGAGAGGGGATTGCATGTCACTGGAGGGAAGGTCCTGATGTGTAGATTACAGTATCATCTGCATACATGTGGATGTGAGTGTTGGTGCAGACAGAGGGAAGGTTCTTAATGAAAAGGGAGAATAGTATAGGACCAAGTTTTGAACCTTGGGGGACCCTGATGAGGATAGGGAAAGGGGGAGGGAGAGGACATTATCTACCTGACCCGACTGTTGCCGGCCAGAGAGGTAGGAGCGGAACCAGTTTACAGTTGTGCCTGATAAGTCAGCAGAGGCTAGCTTGTGTAGGAGGAGAGAGTGGGATACAGAGTCAAATGCCTTTGCTAAGTCTGTAACGACTGCTGCAGTACCATGACCCTGGTCCACCCGTGAGAGGATTGAGTTTGTGACCTGCAGTAGGGAGGATATGGTAGCGTGATCCCTCCGGAATCCCTCTTGGAAGGAGGAGAGAGTGTCAGTGGTGGCCAGGAATTCAGCAAGTCTGAACTAGACAATGGGTTCCTGCAGTTTGGCAAGGGAAGGAAGTAGGGATCTGGTGAGCCTGATGTTGCCAGGGAGCTATCCCTCTGGCATATCCCTCCCTGCTTCCACACAATGCACAGAGCTTTGAATGGCTTAGAGAACCTATGATAGCAGGTAGTCTAGTTTTGGCAGACTGTGTTTAGAACATTTGTAATCCAAGAAAAAAAATACCCACTTGTGTTTGGAAATTTAACCGCCCGTAAGTGGAGCAAACTGGTCAGCTGGATGCACATGAAGAAACCAGGCGATTCAAGATGGCTTAAAGTAAATTTCAAAGATATCTTAATGGACTTCTTAGCCCAGTACCATAGGGCAGTGGTAGCTCGTTCCTGTAAGAAGTTTTTAATTTTCCATTAAGTAGTTTTCAGGAAGGAAGGGATTGTAAAGAAAACTGAAGCCACGGCCAGCCAATCCATTCCACTTCCTGGTCCACCTGCTCTGTCCCCGTGCTCCAACATTTTGTGACATTTGACCAGAGAGGGTATGGGGTGCACCCCATTGAAGTCTGTGGAGCTTGTTTTCAGAACGTTTTTGCAGAAGTTTATGCAACCTTTGATAAAAATGAAAGCTACCGTTCAACTAGTAGGGCCCTATAGACTTCAGTGGGGCGTGCTCTTGTGCTGCCCCTAGTTAAACGTCACAAAATGTCGGCACACGGGGCAGAGTAGGTGGACCGGGAAGTGGAAAGGATCAGCTGGTCTTGGCTTTGGTTCTATGATCCCTTCTTTCCTGAAAACTACTTAATGAAAAATTAAACGTTTAACAGAAATGAGCTACTGCTGCACTAAGGCAATGGGCTATGAAGCCCGATTGCTTAAACAAATATATTGAGAATTTGCTATAAGAATATACTTTATTAAAGAGCCAGTGTACTGTCCAGAAATAATAGTAATTTTCAGAGGCAGTCAGCTATCACTTCCTATAGTTGAAATGTTGTTTTTTCGTGTTTGCCAATTAGAAGATTTTCCACCTGTCAGTACTGGGGTGATGTGTGGAGCAGCACTCTGTTTGGACGCTAACAAAAGTTTTGTTATGTTCTTCCCACTACGTCATAAAAAATGTGATCACACACATTTTATTTATTTATTTTTTTATTTATTTAAACATGTGGTGACCGGGAAAGGCACACTGAACCAAGGCTCGTTTCCAGGTGCGACCCGGGGGAAGGGACACAGGTATACCTAGGTAAATTGTACAATAATGAAGTACAGTTACAATACATTAAGTTCAGACATGACACATGATGATTAATATCAAGTGCAAAGCATATACAATTCACAAAATAGTACATCATGATACAGTATTTACAAAACAAAATTGAATTAATACAGTGGTAACATTTCGTGTTAATATATTCAATAGGAATCACATGTAATTAAGAGATTGCAGCCAAGTTCAGGGTTGTATTTAGGTTTGGTTAGTTGGGTGGCAGGAGCAAGTGAGTGTTGGTAGTAAGTGAAGTTGCTGTTTAATATTGTTGTGTGAGGGAGAGTTTCTTAGGGGAAGGGAGAGTTTGTTCCACAGGAAGGGAAGCCTGTAGGAAAAGGCAGATTTGCTAACAAATGAGGGTGGTTGGGGCAGCGAAAAGGCGTGGAAATCTCTGGACCGTAGGCCGTATGGGGATAGGTTAACAGGGGAAAGACTCTCATACTGGTAGGGAGGCAGCAGGTTAAACCAGTACTTGGATATAAGTGCAGTGGAGTGGATGTAGTGATGGTGGGATAATGGTGCAATACCGAGAAAGGTGTATAGGGAACAGTGATGTGTTCTGAGGGGGGAGTTAGTGTGACGTGGCAGAATGCATTTAGAAGGGTGTCGAGTCTGGATAAGGACGTGGCAGGGGCAGTGCTGTAAACCACATCTGCATAGTCGATGCATGTAATCATTTTTGTTAGTATTTCATGTCTGACTAGTAGAGGGAGGGAGTCTCTGTCTCGATAGAGTATACCAAGCTTGGGGTGTAATTTTGAGGTGATGGCCTCTATGTGGGTCAAGAAATTCAAGTGGGGGTCCAGCCGCACACCAAGGTATTTGTATGTTGTAACTGAGTCAAGTGGTGTCCCATCCAGGGAGGTGATGGCAGATGGTAGGGGGATGTGGGACTCTAGATAGTTTTTGCGTGGACCCGAATGTCATAGTCAGTGTGTTTTGGAGGTATTTATTTTCAATTGATTGAGTTGGAACCAGGTCTGCATATTGTGGAAATCAGTTTGGAGATTAGATTGGACGTCTACTAAAACTGGTCCGGAGGAGAAAAATATGGTGTCATTCACATACTGTACATATGTAGGTGGGAATTAGAATATACAGAGGGGAGGTTGTTTATGAATAATGAAAATAGAATAGGGCCGAGGATCAATCTTTGGGGTATTTCCATGAGTATAGGGAGAGGGGAGGAGGAGGAATTTGCCACTGTAACAGATTGGAGCCTATTGCATAAGTAGGAATTGAACCACTGGATTGTGAGGTAGGCTAAACCCACTGCCTCAAGTTTTGTGAGAAGAAGGAGGTGGGAGACTGAATTCAAGGCCTTGGCCTGGTCAGCAAAAACTGCTGCTGTTAGATGGCCTTGGTCTGAGGCAGAGTGGACGTGTTCTGTGACTCGTAGCGGAGAAGGGATAGTGGAATGGTGCTGTCTGAAACCTGACTGGTAGGGGGAAAGGAACCTGGTTGTCGTAAGGAACTCTGTTAGTCTGGATTGAGATTGGCTGGTAGTTTCCCGGCACTGAGGGGTCCCCGCCTTTGTGTCAATTACACATGCTGATTTCCAGGCTTGTGGGACGGTTCCTGAGAAGGACAGATTTAGAAGGTGGGTTAGTGGTGATGCAATTTCTGTGGCTGATATACGTAGCAGCTTGGGATGGAGTCCATCAGGACTGGACTTGATGATATTTAGGGAGTGGAGGGCATCCAGGACCTCCTGTATGGTGATGGGTGCGAACAGGAAGGTGGTGTTTTGTGAGGTTTGGGGGGTTTCCAGGTGGTGGTGAGGGACAATCTGTGAGGGCACTTGAGGTGAAGAAATTATTTAGGGTGTCCAGTATACTGAAGGGATCAGAGATAGGTAGGCCATTTTGCTTCAGGGCAGGCGTGTTGGATGGAATAGAGGGATCTATCAGGGAGTGTACCACCTTCCAGAAAGAGGATGACTGAGTGTTTTGCAGATGTGATCTGAAGTGTTCAGCTTTAGCACATGTTATGGCCTTGTTGCAGGCATTTCTGAGGGAGTTGTAGACTTGTCTGGCTTGGGGGGGGGAATGTCTGTAAGGATTTGAATTGAAACTATGCCTTGTCTCAGGCGTTGCACTGGGCAATGAGTGGTGTAGAGACCCAGGGATGGTGGCGTTTCCTTACCTAGATTTGACCAGAGGGGCATGGGTGTCCCATACTCTGGTGAATATGTGCAGGAACCAGGTTAGGGCTCCATCAGTATCAGGTGCTGAATAGACCTGGTGCCAGTCTGCGTGCCTTAGGTCATGCAGGAGGGCGTTGGTATCAAGTCAGTGTCAGTGGCTCACTAGGTAGCACACTCGCCTCTAAGGCCGGGAGATCAGAGGGCTGTGGGTTCAGTTCCCACATCTGGCACATGGGTTAATATCCCAGTACTGACACTGTAGTTCGGCATGAGAGGGGTGCTGCACTTCTGAGGTGCCGTCTTTTGGATGAGACGTTAAACCGAGGTCCCATCTGCCTGGATTGGTGGTAGTTCAGGTGGATGTTAAAAGATCCCATGGCACTTATCGAAAGGAGTAGGGGAATTTCCCCGGTGTCCTGGCCAAATTTCCCTCATTCACTAAAAATACCACCAACAGCTTAATCTGGTTCAAGGTCAGTTGGCATTCATCTGTATCCCCCTCCCCCAGGTCGTGCCTGAAAATAGGCAGGATTTGTCTAGTGCACTTACCCGGTCAACAAAAACTAAATAAATAAAGTAAAATGAAAAATAAAGTGAGTTTAGAGGGTATACGTTTAAGTATTTTGGAGCTACAAGAGGAAACAGCATGAGATTAGAGGGAGGCCGATTAAGGGGTAATGTGAGGAAGTTCTTTTTCACAGAAAGGGTGGTGGATGCATGGAATGGCCTACCTCACGAAGTGGTGGATATGAATACAGTGCAGGGCTTCAAAGAGGCATGGGATAGGCATAAGAGAGCAATACAGATGAGTATGAATAGCTAGATCATTGACAGAGTAAAGGCCGATGGTACATTTATAAAGTAGAAAAAGAAATGGGCAGACTGGATGGGCCTTGCGGTCCTTATCTGCCGCCAACTTCTATGTTTCTATGTTAGAGGAGTGGGTGTTGTAACAGGTAGGTTCTGTGATTAACTGGGTGAGGCTTAGATATTCTATTTGGACATAGATGCTTTGGAGGAGGGGGAAAGCCAGTCCAAGTTGTAGTCACCCAGTAGTATTAACTCACTTGATTGAGGCACACAAGCCTTGCAGCCGAGTAGTGACTTTCACAAATTACCAATTAAAATGCAGGAAACTGTGACATCATTAGTAACCAAGAAGATCAAATCCCTGCTGCTTCATGTGAAAGAGAACAATCTCGCAGTGAAAAAATGGTTCTCCTTGGTTACTGGTGATGTCACAGTCAGTGTGGTATCAGTGTTAATGATGCAGCGGGAGGAACAAAACTGACTATTTTTAGCCTTCAGAGTGCTGCTGTACACATCACCCCGGTACTGCCAGATGGAAACTCTTCTAATTAGCTACCAGAAAAGAGAAGAATACTTCAGATATAACAAGGGATAGATGACTACATCTGGAAGTTCCTATAAATTCCAGGCAATATACTAGCTCTTTAAATAACATGAACAACTTGGAAACTCACAAACATTCCGAATGGAGGACGCCACAAACAGCAACCCCAGCACTTCAACCTTAGGTTTTCGTCAGGGGCAAACGTCTGTCAGTGCTGCTATTGTGTATTGAGCAGGTGGCCTTCTTTGAGTGAAATGCCCATTCTGAAAGTAGGGATACTTTTTTTTTCATGAAAACTGAAAAACCGGGATTAAAAATGGTAGTTGTTGTTTTTGAACACCACTCAGATTCAGTTTCTCATTATAAAAAAAAAAAAAAAAAAAAGTTTTTGACACGTTTACACCCACACTTGGTGTAAAATTCTTCTCCCCCCCCCCTTCTTCTTCTTAGTTTTTTTTCCCCTCCTGCTTGGCTGCTACCTTCCCTCCGGTCTCCCACCCCAATTGCCCACTATCACTGGGACTTACCTTGGGGCAGGAGGTCCCCCATGGATATACCCCCTTGGCAGAGTCTGAGGAGGGAGGACCGTCCTCCCCAACCCCAAAGCACAATCCACATCCCCTCCCTCCCTGAGCTCTGTAGGTGGCGCAGGGGTTGCGGAGACCGGGAAGCATCCTGTTGCCACTTGTGGTGTGTTTCCACTTTTCTTGGTGGTTCCCCCAGAGATGAGTCACGTGCAGTGACATGTGCATATGTGCTGATGCATGCATACAGTACTGGTGTCCAGGTTACCTTCCCTGTGCACTCGCCTGTCATACCACCCAGCCTCCGCTAGTTGGTACTGATGCAGCGAGACTCCATAACCCCCTTCCCAAAGGAGGAGAGTTGTCTTTGACACACTGGGCCCCTCATTCCTCTGGCCAGTACCCAAGCAACCGCGGTCCATTCCTGAACCCGGGGTGCCGGCATGGCTAGAGGATAAGGCATCCAGCGCCTCAGCAATCTTTGCCAGTGGGCTGTTCGTTTTTTTTTTTGTTTTTTTTTAAATTTTGGTTTATGCCTCCTCTTCAGTGGCCTGCCCCTTCTGATTCTCTGTACTGGAATATTTATCGCACCCCCCCACCCCGACTCTTCGCCACTCAGTTTACTGAACAGAAACTCTGCAATCTGTTCTCTGCAGCTCTCCCTTGGCTGGGGTGGGAACTGGGCTCATGAAGCAAACTCTGGCTTCCTACTGGTAGCCCCGTGCATTATCCCCAGCGCGACCAGGCCAGGCTGTCACTTATATGTATATCTGTTCCGTGTTTCAAGTCCTCGTTTACTACAGCGTACTACCCCTTCTGGCAAGAATATAGTTGGAAGGTGAGGACCTGCTTCTTCTATGCACCAGTAATCCAGTGGAAGGGGAAGGGAGGCTGGGGATAACCCCAGATTGCTGGAGATGCTGTGAGGAGGTCCATGCCCATCATTCCCGTGTATTCTGGTTGTACCCTCCATTACAGAAATACAAGTGTGCAGTGTGCGTGCAGCATGCCTGCCACGTGCTTAATCAGCATGCGGCATGCATGCTGCACACTTGATGCGTGCTTCTATTTCTGTAAGGGCTAAGTTGGGCCCCTACTGGCAGAAGGTTAGTCAAACAGTGGGAGAGATGTTCGACAGGGTTAGGGATACACCATATGGTGTTGGGAGTGCTCCCAGGGGAGGTCCGGAGTAGCGGTTCAGTATATCTCTGGAGAGTTTTAATAGTGGCAGTCCAAAAGGCCATAACTCGCAAATGGCTACTAGAGGACCCAGCCACGCAAGCCACACACTTGGGATGGCCGTATAGCCTAGAGGTTAGAATAATGAGCTGTGAACGAGCTTGGTACATCCAGCAGACCAGACCTTGGTTTGAGTCTCACATCCTCCACTTGCATACTGTGTGACTCTGAGCAAGTCACTTAACCACCCCAGTGCTCCCAGGTCACCCCTGAAAACAGGCACCTGTGCCTAGTGGGCCTTGCCCGGTTACCAAAGACAAAAAAAAAAAAAAAGTGGATAGGTATTGTGGTTCAGATCTACGTAGTGGAACAGTTAGTATTCACAGTAAATGATAGGGTGGAAGGCTTCACCTCCTGTTGGTTATGATGGGTATTACATATGGGGGAAAGGAACCCTGAATTTGTCTCGTGAGGAGGGCCGTGTGGGTAAGGAATGGGAGAGAGGAACCCTACATGATTTGACGTCCTGCCATCAGAAGGTTACTTTGGAGGAGGGGGTGCAGGAATGTTCTGCTCCCACACAAACAGCGGACTGAACTATTGTAAATGAACTGCTGATCTGGTGTGGCAGGTTCTGAGCTAGAAATCATCAAATGCCATTGTGATAATGAACAGACAACACCCAATGTACCATGTTTTCTTTTTATTGCACCTGTACAATTGTGGGAATAATTTGTTCCATGTGTAATGGATTGCATTAGATTGCATATGGCTGTGTTTCCCCACCCCCATGATACAATATACTTTTTTGTTTCGTTTTGTTCAATTATTGTTTATCCCCATTGTGCCGATCTGGCCCCATCACCTGCCTTCTACTTGGAGTGACCCCAGCTTTCATCTTCCATGGTTTGTCCCCATGGTGGGATTGCCAGGGCACCCCAACCCAAGCAGAGACCAAATCTGGACAGTGGGGGTGCCAAGGTCTACTGTCTGTAGCCTGTGGGAGACCAGTATCGTTCTACTGCAGTCGGGGTTGTTTCTGCCATTTCTGGTTGTGTCCCACTCCCCTGATGTGCTGGTGGTGAGGATAAACAGGTGCACGTGTGCAAACTTGGCATGTACTCACTTGGGATCCTTCCTTTAAAAAAAAAAAAAAAAGGGTAAGGGCTCATTTGTTAAACAGTTTTTATGTTTTTTGTGGCCATTTTTTTAGATATTATAGTGGCACGGTAGTGCCATTATAGATGGGGTTGAGCAGGGGTTTCTATATTAAATCTCAAACTTTGCATTTTAATAGCTTTGCAACTATTCAACAGATTTGTACTAAATTTTGCATGCATGGTCTCGGGGGTAGATCTCTTGGCATACCAAGTTTTGTTACAGTCGGATGTGTGGATCCCGAGAAGCGGAAGGCGAAAAAAGTGAAACAAATCGGGGGGAAGGGTTGTTGGTTTTTTTTTTTGTTTGTTTGTTTTTTGCATCACGTAGTGCCCAGATGGTTTGGAAGAATGGTCTGAAATGTACAGGATAGAAAGGGCTTGGGCCACAGTGGTGCCTTTTGCTGGTTTGGTGAAAAAATATTAATCCGTTCCAAAGTTATTAAATTTTAAAATTTAGATTCTGAGCATGCTCAGTACATTCTTTTGGATAGCTGCTTGGAAAGAGAAAAGAATGTGGTCCATATGAAAAAATCCTTTTTTGTCAGGAAAAAAATCCTTTTTCGTATGGGCACCATTTTGACTGTTTTTTTTTTTTTTTTTTTATTTTACCTTCAAAAAAACTTTCTCAGAACCCACAAAAATGACGACATCCTGCACACACCAACACGTGTATCTTGCTAATTGGGACCCCATTAGGTGGAGTCTGCACCTAGCTCTCAGAAGAATGACCCCGACATTTTTTTTTTCCATTTTAAAATCCAGTTTTCTTTTCTCATGTGGCCATACGAAAAAGGAATTCAACCATACAAAAAATGATTCTTTCATATGAAAAAAGAATCGGGGGAGGGGGGGACAGTCCAGATTCTTGTTTCGTATGAAGGGATCCTTTTTCGCATGCTTTTTATGCTTATACGAAAAAAGATGCCCTATGATGGAAAAACGTTTTTTCCAATTTCTTTTCATATGAAGGCATCCTTTTCATATATATTTTTTTCCGCTCATACAAAAAGGATGCCTTCGTGAGGAAAAGAGATTTTGGACTTGGTGTGTTTTTTTTTTTTTTTGTTGATTGATTCTTTTTTGTATGAAGGCCTTTCATATGGGTCTTTCATTTGATACATAAAGGATCCTTTGTACAAAAAGATTTTGACTTTTTTTTTTTTTTTTTGCCACATTTCAACTTCAGCAAGCAATAACTCTCTCAGTATTAGTTAAGGGACAATCTGTATATCAAAACAATGGTCTTGATGAGTATAAGAATAAGACATAATGCCCCTAAACCGTAATGTGTTTTTCCTGTTCCTGCCTCCCGGGTGGGGGGGGTGTTACGGTTGGGAACCCTAAGACCACATTTCCCTACTTTTGTTGCTTTAACCCTAATTGGTGCATTAACAAAGTTTTTGCAGGTGTGCATGAGAGTGAGTGTGTGTGTGTGTCTGTATTATATGAGGTCTCGGGGAGGGGACAAAACAAAACAAAAAAAAAACACCAATTTTTGGCTCCGTGGACCCTGCAGCCAAATCACCCACCCCTGTGTGTTGACATTCTGCAAGTTAATAGTTTGGAGGGCACTCCTGTGCTCTCCACAGAAATCAGTGGGGTGACTAATATTTTTTTTACTGTTTGTTTAAAACCAAAGCCACGGCTCAATTAAAAAGAGACTGCGAGGAGGTGGCTAAAAATGTTGTTCTAGTTGTTATCTTTATTATTTATTTATTTAAACTGAGTATATCATGTTTGGGAAAAGTGAAAACTATAATATTTGGACACAGTTCAACTTATAAATGATAGATTTTCTATATTTCTTTTTTTTCATTTCTCACGACTGGGTTCGTTTGCATGGAAACAGAATCCCTGTCCCCTACAGCTGACCTTCTCCTGATGTTTAATCCTTTGTTGATGTCCAGTCTTCGGCTTTTGACATCATAATTTCCGCAACAACTGACTGTGATTAGGGCTGCGTGAACCACTAAAAGTTCTACCTTGCGAACTTTCTGAGTAGAACTCAAAAAAGTTCTACCTGGTTCTACCAGGTAGAACCCAGTAGAATGGGGTTCTACCAGGTAGAACTGGGTTCTATCATTTATAACCAAGTTCTACCAAGTAAAACCAGGTTCTACCAAGTAGAACCAGTTTCTACCAAATAAAACTAGGTTCTACTAAGTAACAAAACAGATTCTACTAAGTAAAACCAGGTTCTACAAATATCCCTGTGTGTTACTACTTAAAGTAAATAACTGGACACAGCTAGCAGTGCTGTATTTACCTGCTAGGGATAAAATGTTCCTGTATTTTTCTGCTTAAAGCACTTGACTTGACACAGCCATGAGTGGTAAAAAAGTAGCAGCACTTCTCAGGCAATTCAGACAACAGTGACAACAGTACAGAAAATTCAGGACGTTGCAGAAGTAACCCGTCATGGTACTCGGTGGATGAGCACAAGAGCCAGCATAGTGCGGCAGCCAGTCTTCATAAGCACAGTGATGGATGAAGATGAGGAGGAGAAGGCAGATGAAACTGAGGGAGAAATCCGTGAAACAGATCCTGAGTTTGTAGTAGATAAAGTAGCAGTCAGTCTGTCAAGTAGCAGCAGTTCTGTGAAGTGGGATGATGAGGAGGAGGAGGAGTACAGGGCCAGAAAAAGACCAAAAAAGAGTTCTAGGAAGGATGGTGGTGCTAAGAAAAAAAAAAAAAAGTAATGGGGCATAATGAGACAACAACACCTGCAGTGGAGAAACTGAGACTAGAACATGGACAGGGTTCTAGAGGAGTTGAGGCAGGAAGAGTTGCTGTGCATCAACATTCGTTGATTGGCATGGAGAGATGGAAAGACCTCAAAGAGATACTGGCAGCAGCAGTGGCTGTGGTGGTGCCATGGGCAGTGGCTGTGGTGGTGCCATGGGCAGCAGTGCAACAAAATCTGCGAAATCCGTAGTGTGGGATTTTTTTTTTTTTTTTACACAAGATAAATCATCCTGCAGTCATGTGATCTGCAAATTATGCAAAACAAAATTAAGTCGCGGTAAAGTGGGTACCAGGATGGGAACATCAACAGTGATCAAAGATATGAACATGTCTCGCATTTATAGTATCAAAGTACAAAAGGAGCACACACAAGCTGTTACACTGTTGCACTCTGCTGCGGAGGATGATGATATGGATGTTTACCAAGGTCACGGTGATGATGTCATTGATGCGGAGTTGGAGGATGATGGAAGTCTGACTTCCAGTCAAAGCACAACATCTTCAATTTCATGTTGCTTTACCCCTCTGAGCCCACCACCACAGCCTATCAGGAGTTATACACCATCCCATACCTCTCAACTGTCCCTGATTTTCAGGGACGTCCCTGATTTTGCCTCAAAATATTACTCTGTCCCTCCTAAAAATTGTGTTTTCGTGACCAAACAGCGGGGGTTATAAGCACAAACTAATGTCAAACATTAAAGTTACAGACTTGTTCTTCTTTTGAAAATGCATTTTACACTAAGCCCTTTATTCTACCAGCTTCCTGAGTGGATGTCTCCAATTTTGAAGAAGTGTCCCTGATTTTGGTCCTTTGTCCCTGTTTTTTTTAAGCCTTGTCCCTGATTTATGAGGCAGGAGGTTGAGAGGTATACACCATCCATGTCCACGACATCCACCCTGGTGGTGGTAAAAGTCCAGGGAAGCTACCAAGAAAATCTGCTGATATCGGCAAGTGTAGCAGTCATCAGATTTCACTGAAAGACTGTTTTGAGCAGTCACAGAAATATACGCCCAACAGGCCTGAGGCAAGGTGATTAACAAAGGCACTTGGAGAGATGATAGCCCCCGACTTGCTACCATTCTCCTTTGTGTCTAACCCAGGCTTTAAAGCATTGATGGAAATCGCTGTGCCCAAATATCAAGTCTCCAGACAGACTTATTTCTTAACTGTTGCCATCCCAGACTTGTATGATGCTGTTCGTAACAGTGTGTCTGAGGCTGCTAAAGGTTCAATGGGCAAAAAAGGTCCATGTCACAACAGATATGTGGACCAGTGGCCAGATGACTGACTATATGGCTGTGACTGGCCATTGGGTAAACTTTCCTCCCTCCTCCTCATCATCGTGTAGTGGAACTGGTGGCAGTAGCAGCAAAAAGCAAGGGTCTTTCTGTGTTCACAGATGGGCAGCATTATGTATTTATGGTTTTGAAAAAGTTCACAAAGCGGAAGGCCTTGAAGAGTAAAGTTTGCCAACTGGCTAACTCCTAAGTCCTTGCAACCAAGGTTTATAGTGTCTGACAATGCTTCTAATATTGTGAAAGCAGCAAGGCTTGGTAATTTTACACATGTACCATGCTTTGCACACACTGTTAACTTGGTGGTGAAAGACTTTATCAGTGAGGACCGAAATGTTCTGAACTTGATTGCAGCTGCCTGCACTGTGTGCACCCACTCTGGCCATTCTGTAAAAGCCAGAAAGTTGTTGCGGCAGATTCAAATAGAAAACAGCCTCCTTCTCCACCAGATGATCCAGGAAGTTCCAGCCAGGTGGAATTCCACCTACTATGTGATGCAGAGAATGCCTGAGCAGTAGAAAGCCATCTATCAGTCTGCAGTGCAACATGGTATTGGGAAAGGGGATGTGAATATCAGCCCCAATCAGTGGCATCTGATGGAGAATCTTAATTGTATTCTTAAACCCTTTGAGGAGGCTACATGAGTGGTGAGCTCCGATGGTGCTGGATTAAGCCAGATATTACCCTTTATCTCACTCATCAGAATGAGACTGGAGCACCTTGAGTCACAGTTTCTTGACACTGATAACATCAGTGCTGCACCCCTTGTGGGAAAAATTCCTGGCTGACGAGCGCATTGTAAATATGTACAAAGCAGAGCATTACATTTTGGCCACACTTCTCGATCCTCGGTGTAAGGATACAGTTGAGACATTCTTCAACCCACATGACTTTAAAGATCTGGAATACTATCGCGAACTGTTAATTGAGAAAATGTCAGCACGTCTAGTTGAGAAAAGTAGTATATCATCAGTGCCCTCATGGCAACATTCAAATGCTGAACAAGATCTGGTGGAGAGGGAGTGAGGGAGGGAGCACAATCTGCCATTGGTGCTGCTGCTGGTGCCACCACTACTGATGTTTTTTGTCATTAAACGCCAACCAGAACTGCTGCTGCACCACAAGAGAACAAACCACTGTGGGACATGCTGTCAGACTTTGGTCTGATAAAGACAGCTGGAAAGGCTCAGCCTGCTGTTGTGGTACCAGAAGTCCCTGCTGCAAAAATGGTGAAAGATTATATGGAGGAGACTGTACATCTCACCACAGGTGATGAACTATTACTGTATTAGCAACAGAAAAAATCTATGTGGCCTTCTTTAACTGAGATTGCAATTAAGTACCTCAGTTGCCCACCCGCAAGCACATGTTCTGAGAGAATTTTCAGTGCTGCTGGAGCAATAGTGAATGACAAAAGAACATGTCTTTCCAAAAAGAATGTAGAAAGGCTCAGTTTTCTTAAAACAAACCTGCCACAGTTCAAAAACATATACAGTCCAAAATTTATGCAGGCTGACAGCACCCAGATGGCATGCCATGCTAATTTATGGCCCGTGGCCACAGCTATTGGGTTCTATTAGTGGTTCAGTAGAGGGTTACTACTTGTGCCAGGCTTCAAGCAGGAGCCGCTCAGTAGCTGTGCTGTTGTCACTGTTGCCTGGATTGCCTGAGAAGACCTGTTCTTTTTTTTTTTTTTTTTAACCACTCATGGCTGTGTCAAGTACTTTAAGTAGTATGACACAGGGATATTTGTTTCCCAGCAGGTAAATACAGCTCTGCTTGCTGCGTCAAGTCACATACTTTAAGTGGTAAGACACAGGGATATTTTCTCCCTAACAGGTAAAAGCACTGCTGGCTGCGTCGAGTCAAGTACTATAAGTAGTAAGACACAAGAAGATCCTTTCCAAAACAGGTAAAGGCAGCACTTTAGGCTGTGTCTATGTCGAGTTGGGTCGGGTACTTTAAGCAGTAAACACACAAGGAATATAGTACAGCACTGCTGCCAGTGTCTTTATGGAGTCAGTTATAGCAGTAGTACTGAAAAGAAAATGCAGGGAGCTGGACTTGATATGATAATATTAATTGTTCCTAACAGGTCACTGTCACTGACTAGACTAGACTACTAAACTATTAGCCCCCCAGATCATGCCTTGCACAAACAGAATTAGCAGCAGAGCAAATGAGTTACACAAGTCGAAAACTCTGTCTCTCTGACACTGCCTTTCGGTGTACTTTTTAAGTTGACACTAGCTTTAAATTCTCCTTCCCTGTGCTTTGTAATTCTTCAGTCAAATGAAAAATAAACCATCAGTTTCATCACTAGCACAGACTGGATTTAGAACTACAACTGTGTGAATTGATTTGATTTTGAACTGATCCCCCAAGTTGAGCTTGAGAGCAGCACAGCAAATTGCTCTCCTTAACTCGTGGCACTGGTGGAGTAAAGGTCATTTTTTGAACTCTTTCCTTTCCCCCTGCCTTTTATATAGTTCAACTTCTTGACTGTAGTCTCAACACGAGGAGAGGACCAGAAGTACCCCAACCAGTATCCTATTCCTTTCCTATCCACCCCATGTCAAAATGGAGAAAATACAAGCAAACATTTGGGGCTACAGCCAAGTCAAGGCAAAAAAAAAATCTGTGAAACAACGTCATCTGTCACTATAACGATTCAGTAGCAAGCACTCTCTCATTCTCAGTGCTCTCGTCTTATCGCCACCTCTCACTTTCTCTTGTCTCTCACACACTGAAGAAACTGCGTGGTGTAGTTGTACTCTGTTACCTGTTTCCCCACGGCCATGTGTTTTCTGACGTGCTCCACCAATTGCCACTGCTGTTGCTCCCAGTTCTGCAAGGGAGAGGCGGAGACTCTGGAGAGATCGAATTATGGACCAATCATTAAAGTCCTTATTGACTGTCAGACATGCACGGACTCAGTCTCCTGACTCTTCGTATCCTGCACCACATGATGTTACTGAGGGCTCCCACAACTGAGCATGTGTGATAGAGGTATATGGGGGGAAAAAAACTTGACTGGGGCGATTTGGCAAACCAAAATTCGTGTTTTTCTATAAAATGTTTGCAATGCGCAGACAAGCACGAATGCCAGGGTTCGATCTTTTTCAGTGCATGAGCGAACCGAACTTGCAGCCCTGACTGTGATGTCACAAACTTCATAAAAAGGTTAATCTGCAAGAGCCATGGGCAAGGGTCATATCCTTCATGCAAGTTAGCCTAAGAGTGACAAAAAGAGAGAAAAAAGCAGACAAGAACTAAAACAAGAGCTGAATGCTAGTCTGTGTATTTGTTTTTCAGAGCCTGGCCCCAGGCAGAGACTAGAGGACATGCAGCTCGGGACTGCTGATTGTGGGTGAAGGAGCCGTGGCCCCAAGTAGAAGAAGTAGAGCACTCCGAAACATTGGAGTGCTTGGCGTCATGTGATTCTGCCTTGCTCGTCTGCACTTTAATCCATGCTCTTTTGCATTTTTTGCATGTGGTGCAGCAGTAAAATTGTTTTAAAATGCTATGGACCTGGTGTGTGCATCGTGAGTGTCTCTGGTTTGCATGGAGTACTTGTTAGCACTAATAGCAGCACCCATTTAAGGCAGTGTTTCAGCTTTTTTTGTTTTCCATTGGAGGAGTGGTGTCTGTCTGCACAGTGCATGTGGAGGCATGCATGGTGTGCTGTGATAGCATTGCACATGTGCACCTCCAAGGGGAGGAATATTACTTAAAATGCTTCGGTCAGCAGGATGAATCCGGCATCCCTCAGGCACCGCTTCCGATGACTCGGTCACCACCACAACTATCCTGATCTGTCACATGGCGGGGGTTAGGAAAACTCTACCGGTGGGAGCAAGCCCTGGAGGAACAAGTGGAGGGGGTAAGAAAAGAAGGTTGAGAGCGGATGAATGTGGCAGCCATCTTGCCAACCAACACTTTCGATATATGGAATGTTTTTCCTAGCTGCAACCAAAGAGGTTGAGCTGCAGTTTTGTGGTGAATGGATAAATGTGGGTCAGGGACCATTGTTGCGACTGAACCCAGATATTCCAGTGCCGTGCCTGTTGAGAGAGGGCTGAGCTCTGGGACTGTATGACACCTTCAGGAATGATATGTAGCTGTGGGGGGAGAGGATTCTTTGCTGTAGTCATTGTCCAGCTTTGACACAATGCTCAAGATTTTTGTTTATAAAAACCGGAAGAAGGTGACAACTGACGCTCAATTTTCATGGCCTTCTGATGAATATCATACAGTCAAAATAAATGAGACTAATCCAAGCTATGGAAAAAGTTCTTGGGTCTCCAATTATAGTAACAAAACGGTGATCATGTACAAAGTACTTTGAATGGATTTATTTACGTAATGCTAATTTGCATTTTGTCACATTGGATGTCTGCAGAAATATGTAAGCTTCCTCTTTCTGTTCTTTAAGATACTTTTCACCCATATGTAAGCTTCCTCATTCTGTTCTTTTTTTTTTTGTGTGTGTGTGTGTGTGTGTGTGTGTGTGTATATATTATATATAATATATAGCTTTTTAACCCTTGGGCAATCCCGAGTCTATCCCTACCTCACCCTGGTTTGCACACACCTCCCCAGGACCTACCTGGAGCCAGTTCCCCCACAGATTGCCCCCTGTGGCGTGGTTGGAAAGGGAGGGCCGTCCCCCCTATAGTCCACATCCAGAGTCGCTCCAGTAGTCTGGTCCAGTTTCCGCTTTTCTTCCCCGTTCTTCTACTGTGACTACCGTCAGGATGTGTGTGTGGAGGCACGCACACTCTGCGGGATTGCAACCTCCCTTCAAGTCACTCAGCCTGTACTGCCATTGAGCCCCCACTGTATGGCAGTCAAGGGCTGAATCAGCAGGCCATCCTTCCCCAGGAGAGGAGAGCAGTCCGCCAGATGCCCAGTCCTCTCCACCCTGCCAACCCGTGCTCGTTCCCAAACCCAGGTCACCGGCATGACACGAGGTAAGGCATACAGTGCCTAAGTCCTCCACACCACTGGGCCAGCCCTCATTCATTGAGGAACTTTTCACCTGGGAAAACAGTCTACTACCTTGTGCGGCAGCAGTATTATGTGATGTCTGCCCCATGTTGTTTAATCCGTTGGATGACCTAGTACCATCCTTATCTGCAATGCTGCCCCCTAGAAACTGCGGAATGTAGACAAAAGATTTAAGAATGGCACACTTCTACGGCTGTCTGGAGTCCAGTTTAGAGCAAACATTTTTCAGAAATCAGATGACGGTGTGCAGGCTGTTCTGGTTAGTGACTGTGTTAATTTTGAAGGCTGTATATAGAAAATTGGACCCTGTTTTTTAAAATAGGATCTTTAAAAGGGGATTCTTCCTTTAAAATGGGGAAGTAGTATAAGTACTTTACATAGAGTTGAGGAATTTGGGTTGTACATACACCCTTTGTGGTACAATAGTAAACTGCACTGCTGCAAAAAAGGTTTTGCTGGTGGGGGGCGCTTGTTGACAGTAGGTGAAAACCAGACAGGCAAGGATGCATTTGTAGGAGATTAAAAGGAAACAGTTGGCACTTAACCCGCCCACTCAATTGTGGGGTTGATTCTTTTTTACTTAGTTACTTCTGTATAGTAGATTGTATTAGATCGATTCTGTTGACTTCCAGTCTGACATCTGGTGTAACTACAAATCCTAGAATCCTCTGCAGCTGACATCAGAGCAGGGCAGCAGCAGTGGGAAATTTAATATCTGCAGTGCGTGTTACAGATTTTATAAGCTCCAATCAGATGTTTGCTGGTCCTGGTGTTCTCATGTGGTTAGGTAGAGTCCTGTGTGACTGTACCTACCCTGTGAGACCATCGGGACCAGCAAACATCTGATTGGAGCTTATAAAATCTCTAGCATGCACTGCAGCTAATGAGTCTCTCACTGCTGCAGTCCTGCTCTGATGTCAGCTGCAGAGAATTCTGGGATTTGTAGTTACAGCAGATGTCAGGCTGGAAGTCAGCAGAATCGATCTAATACAATGTACTATACCGCAGTAAACAGTAAGTAAAAAAAAAAAAAAATAAATAAATGTTTTTGCACACAAAGTGCAAAATGAGCCCCTCACTTTGGTGCGGGCTCTTAGTGCTGTCTGTTCCCCTTCAAGGAGAAGGTCCCAGGACATGTAATCCTCTTGTATAAGGTCTTGGATAGACTATCAGGAGTACTGTGTCCATTCCTGGTCTTTGTGGTACAAAAAGGACATTAAAGCAGTTGAAAGGGCCCAGCACTGAGCAAAAAAAATGATTAGCAGCTTAGTGGGAAGGAGTTCTGGGAAGTGACTAGCTCTAAAATAGAGAAGGGAAGGGAAGGTTATGGGGGCTTTATCGTGGGGCTACAAAAACTAAAAGGGATAGTGGAGCACACACAGCTGCTTCACCTGATGCAAGCAGCACCAGAGCATGTTGTCAGACTGAGGGGGATTAGCCAGTCTAGTGGCTTGGCTGTAGAGCTACTGCCTGCCATGCTGGCGACCTGCATTTGGGAGCAGACTTGCTTTGCTCTGGAGGCAGCCGAGGAGAAGAGGATCAAGTATCTGAGGGACTGCTCTTCTCTCCTAAGGAGGGATGGGCACTTGCCACACTGCTCCTACGTTGCCACCACATGGAGAGCTGGCGGTGAGGCAGCATGTGCAAAGAGACTGGGCGGCCAAAGGCACGGCTCGAGGTGCACGCATGCATCCCCCTTGCACGTGCAGCTGTGGCATTGCACACTGCTGGTCAAGGGGAGAAAACGGGGCAGAAAAGGAGACAGTAGATGATGCCCGGCTCACCTGTCTGCCCATGCTACCACCAGGCACAGCAAAACTGGATGTGGACTCTGGGAGATGCCCTCCGGCTCCACCATGGAAATCAGAGTACTGCCAGTACGTTCTGGAGGAGGCAGCCGTCTGGGGGAAATTGCTTGGGGCTGAGAGGGTGCTGATTGGCTCAGAGGGAAGAAAAAGCTTTGCAGGAAAATAAAACTGAGGGGGATTAAGTTCAGAAACAGCTGGAATCTGCACAATTTTTTGTAAAAGAACCTTAGCGGAACCTACTTTTCATCTTCTGATAGTTTTTGAAATGTTGATTTTGGAGCTTAATATACTTCCCTTGCAGGTCTTTATCTAGTAAGAAGGCTGGTGGGGGTAGAAATACCCAAAAGGTGGCTGGAGGTAATGTAGTACCTCTCCAAGGTGTTCCTGGAATTCTTTCCCTTCACTGACAGTAGCTGAAGGGTGGACAGTGATGGTCAGAACGGTTTTTGTATTTTTGAACTAGGCATGTCACAATATCAAATTTTATTATCGCGATATTTAAGTAAAAAGTATCACAACATGTTGTTTATCACAATCTGCAGCATTTCTAATTTTAGGAAAAAATGGTAAGAATCTGACTGGTGGAGTTTGGGGAACTGAGAATCAGGGCTGTATGGAGAGGGACACACTGCTGGAGTAGCAAGTTAAGACACTTTATCATGCTGTATCATAGTATATCATGTTGCTCGATAATCCCGATGTTTTTCTATATGATAATCCCGATGTTTTTCTATACAATGATGAATTATTGTTAGTTATAATTATCATGATTTATAAAATGGGGAGAGAAAATTCTGAGTTTTTATTGGTTTTTACCTGTGTATCAAGTGAGATTAGCCCACAACAGAGTGTGGGTCTGCTAGGAATGTCTGGCGCAGGGGTGGGGAGGTTGGACCATGAGGGCGCAGGGCGGCGTAGTTCCAACCACCCGCGCGCATTACCCTGCAGACCCGCGTTTCCGTAAGATTATCTTAACATGGTAAAGAAAAAGGGTTTGGCTCACTTTTGAGAATGTGTTTTTCTTCCCCATGTTACAGGTTTTAATACCTTAGTTTTCTACTGTTATGTGGCAGTGCTAAACTTCCGGATTTATTGTACCTGAAGATATAGTAGTAGATGTCAGATTGTAAATCGTCTGTTTTCACCGCAGTGTTTACAAAACTTCTGTTCAGATTGTGGCTGGAAAAGTATCTGCGGTGTTAGTTCGTTTTCCCTGTTCGTGCCCAACATCTGCTTGTTCAGAAATACACCTCCGTAACATATGGGGAAAAAGAGCCCTGGGTGTGCTGTTGTGCATTGTATCGGGAAACTGTATTTTTTGCCGAGACTTCTGTTTCTCAAATAGTGGGCGTTACCATAGATACTTTCTGCATTTTACAAGTTACCTGCATCGTTTACTAAATCATTATTGAATGCCTCATAAGAATGATGCAGACTCTACTGATCTACTCTCCTCTCCAAACGTCCGACATGCTAGGGCTCCGGAGTTCATTCAGGTGGGTTGGTGGGAAGATCAATACTGTTGTGCAGATGGAGGAAAAAAAGGCACATACAGAACACATAAAGGTGAAAAACGTTTACTTTACTAATAATAGAAAGTTGATAATGCCAGTTTCGTTTGGTGCAATATGTTTGCGATTGGAGCATATACACTCTGCCCCTTTCTTCAGTCTTTCACTGCAGGGGTAGGTGTTACAATCCAGTCTTACTGTCTGGTTCCCACTGTATCCCCCTTGTACACCACTGATTTCCACAAGTAAATAAATTGTCAAACCAGTTTAAAAGTAGCACAAATTTATTTTTCCTTGCTATATTAATTAATTAATCGTATATGATACAGTAGTGCCAGGACCGTTGCCTTTCTGTTTTATTCGCAACATTTGCAGCTCGTACTCACACCATATGAATATATTCAAAAGGGGGGCATGGCCGCACGTACATGTATTATGGGGAAAAAAGAGCGCATGGAGATGACCGAATGGTAAAGATCTTTTATTTTAATAATGTTTGAAACTTTGTGCTGTGCGTTTCATTTAGTATGCTCCTGTTTGACACACTGCAGTCTGCAATTCATGTCAGGGACTAGCTAAACTCGGTATGCTGGGAATTGCAGTACACAAATCCTGTGTGTGGTGGCTAGAGTGAGAACGACACCATGCATTAATTCCAGCTTGGGCATACATTAATTGAGAATTATTGTATCCCCACCTGATCTTCTTTGTCCAATCAAATCCAACCCGTTTTCCTCCCTATGTTACAAAGCCATTCGATGCACAGGTAAAAACAAGTACTTAATAGCAGGACCGTATCGAGAGGAAAAAAAAAAAAATCAGTGTGCCATTAGAATGTTCATGTTTTGAATTGCCTCCATTTGTTTCCCCCGTCCATTAGTGAGCATGAAACCTTTCATAAGTACAAGGTGTACACTTAAAATAGTTGGCACATTTAACCCTTAGGCTGCCGACAGAATTGGAATGTATAGGAATTGAGGACTGATACATCAGTCTGTGGCTAAGCTAGGGTTAAGCTCCACAATTATCTTCCAGTAAAAGATTGTTCAAATATTTAATTAGAAAACTCTCTGCAGTTTCTGTTTCTGATCGCGCTGCTGCTCCTGCAGCATGTCTTCTTGCTCCATAACTATTCACGTTCCCTCTCCTTACACCTGTGCCCAGTTCCACTGGCAGCAGCCCGGCAGTTGTGCACTTCATACCCATGCACTAATGTCCGTGGCACATGCACATACGGTGTGCCAGCACACTGACATCTGCGACTTCCCCTCCCTCAGTTTTCCAACCACACTGCCTCCCATGGTCACTGACATGGTGGTGTCGTGGCGGAGGATACTACCCTTCCTGCTCGGAGGAGGAGGAGGGAGAGCATTCCGTGGAACGCTCAATCCTCCTGTGGCCCACAACAACCCAGGCTCATTCCTGAACCCTGGGTCGCTGTCGTCCCTAACGCTGTGTTGATGGGCCAGCTCCTGAACCCTGGGTTGCTGTCGTCCCTACTGCTGTGTTGATGGGCCAGCTCCTGAACCCTGGGTTGCTGTCGTCCCTACCGCTGTGTTGATGGGCCAGCTCCTTTACTGGCCTTTTCTGACACTAGGTGGGCGTTTTCTGATTAAACAAATGGCAGGTAGTGCCATCTTAAAACGGAATATTGTAGTCTATGTCCCTTTTGACTATATAGTTCCGTAGCAGACCATGGATGCATTGTGACAGGAATGTAAGAGCTTTAATAAGGATGTAAACTATAACCTACAGTTTTAAAATAGCTTTGAGCACCAGAGTGTAAGTCAGAAATGCCACTGAATTTACTAAAAGGCCAGTAAAGCAGCAGGAACAGAATGTGAACCAGTATTTGCCACAAAGTTTATTTAAGAAATGGGCTGGCAGTTTCTGTTTGAGGTCTCCAGTAGATGAAACACACAGCTGTTTTTGGTTGACCACATGTTTTTTGAACGATAAACTAAAGAGGTTTTGTCCTCTGGTTATACTTCCTCTTTCTTTTCGAGCTGTAATGCCCCTGTCACATTACTCTGTCTGCACTAAACACATGTAATGCCATGGCGCCCGTGAATTAATTTGGAATTCCCCTGCACCAGCGCAGTAGGTTTCTTACTGACCTCAAGCATGCGCTCTCCAGCTGTCTTTTTATCGAAGTACCTTTGCTTCTATGTGTGAATAGCAATCCCCTGGTTGAAAGGTTAACAACAGTGGCTTTGCCAGTCTGGCACCCGCTTTAGCATACCTTGGAGCTGGCTGGTACAGTAACCAGGCAGTTTTATAATTGCCAGATATATTTTTTAACTTTGCGTTTATTTATTTCTTGCCAAGCAATGCATCTACTTTTCAGATAGAGGCATTATACGTAATATTGTAAACAGTACAGCATATCTGACACAGGATTATGGAGTCAGTTAGATCTGGGAGAAGGCCCCTTAAAAAATAAAGGAGCTCATAAGGCTGACAGTGTTACTACTTTACCTACAGTGGTAACAAATTAACACTGACACCCCAATTATTTACATCACTCCCAGAACGCAGATAAGGCTACTCATTAGAATACAGCTGTGATGTTAAAGAGCAAGTCTGTAGTAAAATAAAATGTTTAAAACTATTATTTTTACAGCAATGTTCTTTAGGTTTTGTGTTTTATTTATTTATATATTTTTTTTTTAAGAAAATACAAAATCACACATGCCCACACAATGCAAAGCATCATGGGCTGCATATGCAAATCACCACAGAATGTTATGCTGGTTCAACTTTAAGCAGAATTGCATGGTGCCGACACGTGTTTCGTCCTACCAGGACTCATCAGTATGCCTCGTCTGTTTGACACCCCAGTGGAATGAACCAGGTGCCCTAAGACGGTCTGTCTGGGTTATGTTGTGGTGAACCCATTAAAATAAAAAACTATTTGAAAGACAAAGAACCTCTGTGCGCAAACACTGAGGCAAGGGTTACCCCAAAGGGCATTTAGCTGGGAAGCCAAGTTTCAAGAAAATATAAAATCACCGTCTTAGGGTACCTGGTTCATTCCACTGGGGTGTCAAACAGACGAGGCATACTGATGAGTCCTGGTAGGACGAAACACGTGTCTGTCTGTTTTCAGGGTGACCAACAGTTCTTCTGGCTCCTTATGTGTATTCCGAATTTCTGTAGCTTTGATATGTTCATTGACATACAGGGCCACTCCACCCCCCCACCTTTTTGCACCTCGGTCTCTTCTGAACAGTACATAGCCAGGAACTGAAGTCTCCCAAGTGTGGCTACTGGTAAACCACGTCTCACTAATTGCTACTGTGTCCAGTTTAGCCTCTGACATTATTGCCTGAAGGTCTGGGATCTTATTTCCCAGGCTGTGAGCATTTGTGTACATGATTTTCCATTGGCCAGATTTCGGTGTGTTAAGTTGTTGGGTGAGGTTGGCATTTCCCCTGTGAGTCGTATGGGGAGACGGACCTTTTTTCTTACCTGGTGATGCAAATGAACTGCAAACATGCTGAATCCCTGTTTGACCACTAGCTGTAGTCGTACAACAATAAAAATTGAAAGAAAAAAAAAAAAAAGGTGCCTGCTCCTGAGCCACCTAAGGTACGGGAATCTTGAGCCCTGATTCCGTAGCAGCAAATGAGGCCTGCGGTTTCCGAGATTTATAGGCCCCACTTCGTGAAGCAAAATAATCTTCCCTCCATTTTTGGGGGGTACAGAAACACACTGGACAGGATACTCAGACTGCGCCAAGCAGTGGTGCAAGCCTGGGCGCAGCAGAACTGTAATGCAATACAGCAGCCCGCCTGTGGGTGGCCGGGAGTTGCCCCTACTCTGCACGGGCACAACTTTGAGCCCCCCTATGCGGCACAGTGTAGGGGTGCGCCGGCATATGTGCTGCACATCCTGGGCTGAATATCTGGATGTGCCGCATATGCATGGGCACGCCCCCTGCATCTGTGCCACATAAATTATCATTGCACCTTGGCGCATTGGGATTTGCGCTGCACCAGGCAGCCTTCTGAATATCACGCCGGGGCGCAGTGCGGGTTGTGCTGGCCAACCCCTTTGAATATCTGGGCCACTGTGTCCTAATGGGAAACGGTAACACTAGGTCTCTTCATAATGACCCCAAGTAGCGGGTTAAAAAGCGCTTTAAAATAAACTTAAAGCAGCAGTATTGTGGACTTGTACACGGAGCTCAAAAGAAACCTGTCTGATCAGCTAGACTGCAAGCCATGCCCTACTGTTCTGTTCATTTTCTAATGTAATATAATGATAGTCTTTTGGCGAACACTGAAATCGGTGTGTCACCCCAAGGTTCCCAGTGGAGCTACAGAGAAGGTTGCTGGGAAATACGGCAGCAGTTACTGATACAGCTGTTGTTGTGATCAAAATAGCACTGCATCAGTATTGCACTATAGTTTAAATACTGTCAGTTGGAGTATTCTTGTGTCAAATAATATAGCAATATTTTACCTACTCTTGCTGTATTGCTTTGCACAGTAATAATGCTGTTGACACAATACCCCTGCAAATTAGGTTTCAGTCACAACAGTAAGGAGATCAGCAACATCACTGCTGCCTAATTTTCCAGGAACATTTACTACCTTGTGTTTGGGTTGCTGCGAGGCACCATACTGATTTCCAAGTTTGCTGAAAAATTATTTAAACAAAAAGGCATGACAGGGTATGCATTGTTGAGGGACAGTGGCACGCACCGAGAAGTGAGGAACGAGGTGAAGCCATATGTCTTATGAATTCAGAATGCTACCCCACTCGTGCTGTATTCTCCATCAGGAATCTGTCTAGACCTCCCTGGAATGCATGGACAGTGCTAACTGTAGCAATCTCTTTCTAGGTAGGCTGCTCCGCATGTTAACCACGCTCCGTAAGAAGTAATGCTTTTCTACCTGTTTCAGTGACTGTCCTGTAGGTGTGCTTACAATCAGAAACTGAAACATCTGCATATACTCTACTACCCTCTCTGTCGATCCCTTGGTGCATTGGGAACACAGTAATCCTATACTCTCTCTACTTTTTCTAGGCTGAATAATTTCAGTATGTCCAATCTCTCCTTGTAGCTTTTGCTCCAGAAGTTTCATGTCATCTGTGGTCTAGTAGTTACTGCACCAGCTTGGAAAAAAGAACACCACAGGTTCAAACCCCACCAGTGCTAAATATTTACTTTGTGACTAAGCACGTAACACAGCTGGGGAAGAGGTCAGACCCATTGTTATCCCTGCTGGCATTGATGATCTGGGGAGCACAGACCCGGAGGACAAGAGGAGGCCATTCAAGGAACTTGGGATCCTCCTGGAAGTATAGGTAGCCAGAGTCGGTCTTTTTTGAGAGCCTGTTGTTCCGGACAAGTGAGGAGCGGTAGCAGATAATTAGGTGGCCTAACGGAGGACTAAGTCCGAGTCCACCCGTGACCTTATTCTCAGGGGTGAGGCTGTGGTCATACCATTCTCCAATGTGACTGTCAAGGGAAAGGTGGGAGATGGTGACCACAACTGGGTAACCTTCTCTCTAGTGATAGGGAAGACTAGCGAGCCTTGTGACAACCACCAGGACCTGGATCTTCAGAAATGCAAACTTTGCCAGGATGAAGGACCTGGTGTCCAGGGCACTGGTAATGCACTGCACGTGTTGGACTCATTGCAGATGTTGCTTGAAGCAATTGTATTACTCAGTACTACAAGGCAGAAGGAGGCACAAGGCCAGTTATGACTGCCTCCTCACACTCTGTGGGGGAAATTAACCTTCAGTGGAGGCATTTCTCAAGTTCTGTTTTAAATTTGTGGAAATCCAAAATATTTACCAAATTCTGGGGTACTGAGTTCTATAACTTACATGCACGAATTGCAAAGAAATTAGATGTATGTATCCCTGTAAACAGTAATGGAATGGTAGCAAATTAGTACCCCCCCTCCAGTGTAACCGGGACCTTAGATAACTGATCCTAAACAAAAAAAAAAAGTCTATGATAGCTGCAAAGACACGGGTTGCCCATAGGTCAGATGTGAACAGAGTGGCAAAGATATGGGTTGTCTATAGGTCAGTTGTGAACAGAGCGGCACTAAGAGACTGCAAGACTAGAGTTATGAAAGCAAGGAGGGACCCCCTGAAAACAGGGAAATAGGGGTGGGGGAGGAACCTGTGAGCAAGCCAAGAGCTATGGCTGACATGTTGAATGAATACTTTGCTTTTGTGTTCACCAAAAGGTCCTTGGGGAGGGCCCATACCATCAGGAATAGCCATGATTGATGCAGCTTGTGGGAATCTCTATGCAGCTTGTGGTCCCCAAGGGAGGGCCCATATTATATAGCCATGATGTAGTTTGTGGGAATCCTAATGCAGTGTTTGGTCCCTGTGGGAGGGCCCATATCGTCAAGAGTAGCCAGGATACAGCTTGTGGAAATCACAGCCACCATGGTTGATGAGTCCTTGTGAAGATTGAGTCAAGTAGGTACCAAAGGGTCGGTGGAATACACCTTAGGATCATAGTGGTGCTAAGAGAACAACTTGGGGAGCCACTTGCAGTAATCTTTCAGGAGTCTATCCAGACAGGTTTGGTGCCAGAGGATTGGAAACTGGCCAATATGGTCCCCATCTTGAAAAAGTGACAAGGCCAGACCCCAACAACTATGGGCTGGTTAGCCTGGTATTGGTGCTGGGCAAAGTCCTGAACGTCATTATCAAGGACAAAATAATGGATCACTTGGTAATGGCCAAGGTTCTTATGCCCTCTGTGCATGGCTTTATGAGGGATGGATTGTGCCAGATTAACCTCCGTCATCACCTTTTCGAGAGGGTGACCCCTCAGGTAAACCGGCAGGACCATAGATTTGTTCATTTTTGAACTTCTGTAAGGCCTCTGACACTGTGGGACATGACATGCATTTGAGTAATGAGGTATACATGAGGGATATGCAGCGTGAATTGCTAACTGATTTACGGCAGGAAGCACAGGGTTGTGGCAGAGAAGCGCAAGTAGAGTGGGATACTAAGCAGTGTGTCTCAGAGACTGGTGCTGGGGCCACTGCTGATCACATGTTTAATTATTAAAGATCTTAAAGCCAGGACATACCTGATGGCCCAGTGGGTAGTGTATCGTGCTCCCACGCTGGTGACTCTAGTTCTGGAGCAGACTTGGGAGCCAACCCAGGAAGGCTGGGGAGGCAGAGTGCTCCCAGTTGGAGAGTGAGGTACTCCAGGTTCTGCTGCAGTACTGGCCCCCTGCGGTGGACCAGGGAGATTGCCTTCCTTCACAAGGGAGTGCTGCATATGTGTGTGTGGCCTGTGGGAACACTGCCTGGTATTTGGTGGGCAAAGGGTGGGGCAAGGGAAGAAACCAAGAAAAATCCATGAGCACTCGCTGCCATTGATAATGGGGCTGGCACCCTCGGATCCCACCCCATATAGATCCTCCACTGGTGTGATTGTGGGGGTAGTTTAGGATGGAGTTGGAGGAACCAGAGTTCACCTAAAGCAGGTGCGTGGTGGAGGCAGGGGCCAAAAAGCTATATTAAAGATCTGGAAGCCGGGGTGTCCAGCAGGCTGTATTCACTGATGACACTAAACTTGCCAGGATGGTGGACTGACTTGAGGATGGTGACAAAACATCAGGAAGACCAGAACAAGCTAGATGATTGGTCAGTTGTGGGTCCTGGTTTTCAGCATAGCCAAGTGCAAAATGCTATATTTGGGAGGAAGGAAAACCAGAGGTAGATGTGGCGCATTATGCTAGGCTCCTTTTGCAGTGGGGGAGAAGAAGGAAGGAGAGGACCTGGGGCTTAGTGGCTGAAACACCACAAGCAGTGTGCGTGGTTACTGTCATGACAGCTACTAACCCAGCAGAATGCTGGGGAGTATCAGAAGGGAAGTGACCAGGAAGGCAGGCAATGTAATCTTCCATCTTGAAATCGATAATACTGAAATAGTTTGTAAACAGATGTTTAGAACACTTAGGATGAGCATACCGAAGAAGCAGTTTTCAGAAAGAGTAGTGCAGAGGATCCCTAAAAGGATGCAAGGAACGAAGAAATATCCACATTTTGGTTTTTGTCCATCTCTTCAAACCACACAACATAATATAAAACCTCAATCCTAGTGCAAGGCATCATGGATATGCAAATCATTGTGCAAGCTGGGCTGACAAGGCTTTTACAGAACAGACCTTACCTTATTAACAAGGCAATACCTATAACTCACTTGTACTATCATTTACAAAATGTAGACATTTCAGTATGGTTTTTATGCATAAGACCAAAACTTTTTTTTTTTTTTTTTTGTTAAATGTGGTTGTAAATATGGCAAAAGAAATAAATAAAAGGGTTGCCATGCTGTTTTTGGATGTATCTACTTTAATGGCAGATGGTTTAGCTCTGTGGTCAGCTCTGAACAAAAGTAACTAAAAAAAAAAAAATTTACCAAAAAGCCATTCATATGGTTGTTCTAAAATACATATATAATGACAGAGATAAATAATTTAAAGCAACCCAGGACAAACCGTCCTGTACAAAGTGTGTCTTTAAGTATGTATATATGTATCTATGTATGTATCTACATATGTGAGTATGTATCCATCTGTGCATGTATCTATGTATGTTTATGTATGTTTATCTATGTATGTATATATTTATGTCTCTACGTACGTATGTATGTATGTATGTATGTATGTATGTATATTTTTCTACAGCTTTTCTCTCATTCTGGTCTTGTCTGGCTCCCCCATGTCCCCCCACTGACTTTCTGCTGTACTTGTATCTTATCTACTACCTACCCAGGATGACAGTGTGGTGGGTAGCAAGTCGTGTTGGTCATGTGAGAGACTGTTTGGGGGGGGGCGACTTGGCTGGTCAGCTTTTTCCTCTGATCTCCTAGTTTTTCTCCCCCCTGCTCCCAGCATGCAGTGATGCATTCATGTATGAAACAAGCATGCGTGGTGGGTGTCGACCCCTTCCCACTCTGGTGCTCTCGAGTGGTCTCCACCATTTGACAGCCATGCTGCAGAAGCAGCCTCCACCCCCCTCACCCCAAGGAAGGAGAGCAGTCTTTCGGATGCTTAATCCTTTCTCCCCCAGCCCTGATAGCCCACATTTGTTGCCAAACACAGGTCACTGGTGTATCAAGCAGTGGTGCTATCACTGCTTTTCCAGGCCAGCATACAAAGAACATCTTAAAAGATGCCAACAGTTACAACGGTGGGAGCTTCTCTCCTCAGAGCCTTAGCCAGTCATAGTATAATCAGGTAAATAATTTTTTTTCTTTCTCTTTTTACCCCTGCCCAACCCAGCACGGTCACCTGACTGTCTACCTGTAGCCACCTCTTCCCGTTGAGGGCTCCCCCCCCATGGAGCCCTGGCTTTACCCCCAGCCGGGGGCACCTGAACCCCCAGAGGTATCAGGTTGTCGTCTGGGATCCCCGGCGGTACTGCAGCCGCAGCCACTGTCTGGTCCTCGCGATCGGTGTCACGCTGGGAGAGGCATTCATATATGCCCTCCCAGAGCACAACGTCACCACAATGCCAAGACTTCGCCGGCATCCGTCACGCTGTCCCCTCAGGTGCAGGCGCTAGGTTCGGCACTGCCGTCGCCAGAGGTCAGGCCATCCCCAGCCAATGTGCCCCCTCTGCGGGAGGAGCTGAGTGATATGTCGATCGTTTGGACATCCTCCCTCCAGCTGGCTCTCTGACTCCCAGGTCCGCTACTAAACCCGGGTCACCAGCATTGCGAGTGGAAATCCAACCACTGCGCCAGCGGGGCTGGCCAATAAATCTAGTTCCATACATACATGAATATACTGTATTTGTGCTAGTAAATGGCCTTGAAAACTGTTTCAGATACATCAGAAAAATGCTAATCTGAAGCACCTGGGAAGAAACGGGAACAGTCAGCACAAACAGACTTTCTCCAAGTGTTGGGCAGGTCTCAATTTGCACTTTGTGTGCAAAAACATTTTTTTTTTTTTCCCCCTTATTGTTTACTGCAGTGGTCAATCTGTTGATTGTATCAGACTAATTTTGCTGACTTCTAAGCTGACTTTGTAACTACATATCCCAGAATCCCCTGAAGCTGACATCGGAGGAGGGCTGCAGCAGTGGGAGAGTCAATAGCCTGCAGTGCATTGTAGAGATTTTATATGCTTAGATTAAAGGTTTGCCACTCCCGCAATTCTCCCCACGGCTAGAAACAGTCTTCTGTGACTGTACTTAGTGCTGGATGGACAACAGGACCAGCAAAATAAAAATAGATCAGAGCTTTATAAAAACTCTAACATGCACTGCAGACTGTCGAATGTCCCACTGCTGCAGCCATCCTCCGAATTAAGCTGAAGGGGATTCTGGGATTTGTAGTCACAACAAATGTCAGCTTGGCAGTCGGCAGAATCGGCCTGATACAAAGTATTATACTGCAGTAAACAGTAAGCAAAAAAGTTTTTGCACACAATGTGCAAATTGGGACTAGCCGGACACGTGGCTGTGGGGCTCATATTGTTGATCGGTTCCTTTTAAATGCTTCAGGAATTGCAGGTAAGTGGATGGAACTGAGATAATGTGTGCTGATATAGCTACCATGTGGGAAAGGTGCAAAAATGAGATAAAACTGAAGGACGGCAGATAGATGTACAAATTAGATAAAACCACAGGAAAGCAAATAGAGCCTTTTTGGACTGGTCTTTCATAACTGTAAAGCATGCAGCTCAGTGGCCCCACAGTAGTGTGTTGCTATCTGATGCTGGCAACCCAGAATCAGGATTGACTTTGGGGCTCTGACTGTGACCAGGCAGTTTGGTCAGGGGTGCTGCTGGTATCAGCACTTCTCTGACCATGTGAGAGCAGCACCAGGTTCATGGTTATAATGACCCTTGCGACAAGATACGGAAGTCTGCCCTTCTTTGCAGCATGGGAAGCCATTTAGTCACAGGGCTGTATGCCAGTATGGTACCCATCGAGTAGGTGGGTGGCTGTCGAAGAAGTGTAGGGTAAAAATACCGCATAGTCTGTCAGAATGGCAGTCACCAGTACTGTGACCCATGCCATGAAGGAGAATTGAGGACAGTGACTTTGGGGCTAGTGGTAGACATGGAAGCACAGCAAGAGGTTCTGAAGGGTTCTGATAAGCTGTGAGAAGTGATATTTTTCTGAGCCTTATCAGAACTTGCAGATTCTTTCGTTTTTTTTTTTTATTGATAAAAAATATGGCAAATGCATTTTAATTTAATTTCCACTCAACAACTATCGTAAGTGAAAATAAATATTTGTACTGTAACCATGTCTGAGAGTTATGCTAAATAAACTTGGTGTCATTAATGCCCCTTTTGTACAACCACTTTATACAGACCTCACTTATTGGGTCTGTCCCCCACCCCCACCCTTACCTTCTTTCTATGTTCATCATCTCCAACTGGATAAGGACTTGCTAGGGGAGTATAACATCACCCCCAATTGGATAAGGACTTGCTAGGGGAGTATAATATCCCCACCAACTGGATAAGGACTTGCTAGGGGAGTATAATATCACCCCCAACTGGATAAGGACTTGCTAGGGGAGTATAATAAGCTCCAAAACCAATCTATTTTAAAAACGATCAGAACCTTTTCAGAACCTAAAGAAAGGTTCTGATACGGTTCTTGTTCAAAAATGACAGCGGTTCTGGACTAATCTGAACAGATTTTCTCATCCCTAACTTAAGAGGTCACTGGAATGTCTTGAGTAGGGGAGACGCTGGGATCGAGGCAGAAAAAATTTATTGAAGCAACAATAAAAAATTGTAGAGCACAGGCTGATAAAATATTATTAGAGATTTGTGAGCAGCGGAATGGCAGCACGGTGGCCGGGTATTAAGTTACACCCGTTGTCCCCTGCAGCCCCACACTACGTGAGTGAGGAGTCTGGCAGATCATGGAGTTGAGGCGCCTGTTGTTGAACAGAGGGAGGGAGGGGAGGAAGAGACCACCCACCCACCCCACCCCTTTGCTGTTGGTTGATTACGTAGCTGCATTGACGTTGGTTGTAATGGCAGACACTTTTCTGCCAGGTGCTATCCTAGCCAGAGGAATGATTCGATCAGGCTCTTATCATTAATCTGTCATGCTTGTTTCCTCTGTCTCCTCTCACTTTCATTTTGTTCTCTTGGTCATGCCTAATGTTTATTTTTTGATTTACCTTCGATGTTTCTAAATTACTATTTGTGATCTGAGGCATGTGCCTGCTCCTGACTTCCCTAACACTGCTTTCATACCTCCCTGCCCTAAATCCTCTGGTGATGCTTTGTCTACTGTTGGTTATTTTTGTTTTACCTCGGATGTCTCTGCCAGCGCATACTAGGCTGCACTACTCTTCCTGTCTGCTGTTTTCACTCTTACTCACTATCGTTTCCCTGAATCCACCTACTTAATTCAGGGCCATCTATGGAGTGGTTAGTTTTGTTTTCGCCTGTACATGGTTTATCTGCTTTAGGGTTCTGTATTTAGTCATCTGTAGGGTTATTACTGTTTAATTTTGTAGCTGTTTATGGAAACACTTTGGGTGGGATATTCAAAGGGGTTGTGATGCGCAACCCACTAATGCACCCCGGCGTGATATTCAAAAGGGGATGTTGCGCCGCGCAGATCCCGATGCACCGGGGCACACCAGTAATGTATGCAGCGCAAGTGCTGGGGGCGTGCCCATGTATATTCTGCATATCCCGATATTCAGCCTGGGATGTGTGGCACATATGCTGGTGCAACCCCTACTTGCGCCGCACACTGGTGCTCAAAGTTGAGCCAAAAGGATATAGTAGCAAGGACTGGCCACCCACAGGTGAGCTTCCGTATTGCAGTGCACAACACAGCAGCCGCCAGTTGTGGGTGGCCACCCGAGCTCTGGGGCCAGGGTCTGTGGGTGTCGCGCCCCCCCTCCATGCCCGATCGTGGGCATAAGTATATTTAAAATCACGTCCAGTATCCCTGGTGGTCCAGTAGACCACTTCCAGCCCGATCGCAGGCATAGGTATATTTAAAAACATTTTACAGTATCCCTGGTGATCCAGCGGTATCCCCCCTCCCCACCCGGACACTGGGCTCCACCCCTCCCTGGTCAGCGGCGGGTGGCAGCATTTCACCCGCAAGCCGCTGGTGCCTGTCGACTATTCGAGATTGCACGGTTGAAGCTCATTGGTCCACCAGCGCAATATCGGGCGACAGATCGCACCGCATTGGCTAGTCCCAATATGTGAATGGAGCCATTCACACATCTGGACTGTGTAGTATGGTACGGTCTGCATGCCCATTGGCCCATGCTGTGGACTCAATGGGCGACAGCCACACAGTACGCAGTCAGTCGGTGGGGCGTGCCAGGTGGCTTGCGGTGGGTGCTGCCTGCCGCTGACCGGGGAAGCAGGGTGGCAGGGCTCAGTGGGTGGGTGGGGGGTACCGCTGACCACCAGGGATAATGTAAAATGTTTTTAAATATACCTATGCCTGCGATCGGGCTGGAAGCGGTCCACTGAGCCACCAGGGATATTGGATGTTGTTTAGATGTACTTATGCCCGCAATCGGGCATTGGGGCACTTTGCCGCGATGTGCAGGGGGCGTCGGTCCCCGACAGCTGCAGCCTGGCAGGGTGCCAGGCACAAGTCGCAGGGGATTGGCGCATCTGCATGCAAATGGGGCCATAATGACGTGTTAATGGACCCAGTTGTGCCTTGCATGCATTATGGCCCCATTTGCACATCCACCGCTGAATATCGTGGCTCCTGCGCCTAGTGCAACCGCACTTGCGCTGGAGCATCCCCCTACTCCACTCTTTCCACTTGCGCTGGCGCAGTGCCACTGCGCCATGCAAAATGCGGGAGGCCAAGTTGCAATATTCAACGGTGCTGAGCCATGGCACAGCTCTGTTGAATATCGCCCAGTCCACGCCCTGGAGCATCCCAGTTGCACTGCTCCCTCCTTGCACCCTGCCAGGCGCATTTCTGAATATCCCACCCACTGTATGCTTTGCACATCCTGTTTTTGCCAGTCTTGTTTTGTTTATTGTTACCCTGCTTTTGTAATTCTTCCGGGTCATGCCTGAAAATAGGCATTTTATGTGTCTGGTGCACCTACCTGGTCAACAAAAACTATATAAGTAAATAAATGCATACGTGCATTTACATATATACTTACATATGTACATACATTCATTCATTCATTAAGGGAAGAGAGAAACCATATGGACAAAAATGGGGGATGGGGAGGGTCTGCACTAAAAGTTATATAAGAGAAACTAGAGGACCTCAATATGCATAACCTGGAAAGGAGGAGGGGGTATGATAGAGACCTTCAGATACTTTAAGGGCATAAATAAGGTAGAAGAGGGGTAGCATCTTTCAGAAAAAAAAAAAAGATGTTAAAGAATAAGAGGTCATAATATGAGGCTGGGGGGTAGACTCGGACGTAACGTGAGGAAGTATTTTTTTGCACAGAAAGGGTAGTAGTTGCATGGAACAACCTCTCCGTGGAGGAGGTGGGGGCAAACATGGTAGGGGGGATTCAAGAATGCATGGGATAGGCACAAGGGAGCCTTAGCAATAGGAAAGAGAGGGTAAAAGCTGGAGATCAAGTAAGATCTGAGGTATTGTAGTGGGTAAGGAAAATGGTCAGACTGGATGGGCCAAACGGTTATCTGCCATCAGTTTCTAGTATGTTTAAACATTTTTTATTCTTTTTGGTAACCAGGTAAGGCCCACTAGGCACAAGTGCCTGTTTCGGGGGTGACCCGGAAATACTGAGGAGGTCAAATGACTTGCTCAGAGTCACACAGTATGCAAGTGAAGGTTGTGAGAATCAAACCGATGTCTACTGCTGCACCAAGTTCATTCATAGCTCGTTACTTTAACCTCTAGGGTATACTGCTTTGTAATAAATGAAATGCAAAAACAAAAATTGTCAGTTTTTTTTATTTTTTTGGTATAAAGTTGAAATCGTGGGCTAGCTAGATGGTGGTGCATTGGTTTTCAGTGCTTACAGTGCAGGTTCGTTAACTGACTCTGGGGCAGCCAGCAGGACTAGCAGAAAGAGGAGGATCGCACATCCCACCGACTATGATGACAGATGGCAGTGAAGCCAAGCCGCACATATGGGAGCAGACAGTGCATGTGTGATGCCAACGTATACTCATGCCTCTGCTTCCTCAGAGAAGGCAAGCAAAAGAACCTCGTAACCCTCCTCCCAGTGTAGCAAATAAGGAGCCTATGCACAGACGTGAACGTGCCCAATACTTTTACATTTATTTATCCATTTTCTAGGCACACTTCAAACAAAATAATAAAACTGTCTCAGAGCCACCCCCAAAAAAAAGCCTAACGGCGTTTCGCCCCTATCACAGGAGCTTTGGCAAGAGCTATCTATTTTGTTTGAAGTGTGCCTAGAAAATGGATAAATACATTTAAAAGTATTGGGCATTTACACTTCTGCGCATTAGGCTCCTTATTTGCTACACTGGGGGGGAGGGTTGCGAGGTTCTTTTGCTTGCACTTGTGTGTTTTAACCTGACACAACCGCAGCCGGTAGTCGACCTCTTTCTTTTCAGTATTCCTCAGAGAGCAACTGAAAACAAGGAAAATAAATAAATGTGAGGGCCAGTAAAATGACATGGCCATCAGCCACCACACTTTATGGGGCTGTCCTGACCTGCAGGCCGATTGCCCCCCCCCCCCAACCACTGATTGGGCTGGGCATCCTGGGGTCATGCTCCCCTAGCTGTGACCAGGAAGTGGGTAATTATACAATGGTGTGTGAAAATCCTGTGACTTCATTGATCAAAACATGTCACATGACCATGGGTAAATCCTGCATAACCCATGGCTGAGGAATGGTATTTATAAAAAACACAAACACATTTTAAATTTATTTTACACATGGGTCCATTGTATAATCACACTAAGGCACTCCAGGGTGTGTGTTATTGGGTGATTTACCCACTTCTTGTGTGGTTAAGTCACTCAGCTGCACCTCGTGACACGCCACACAAGGCGTGGGTAAATCCCCAATAAACCACACTCTGTTGTGCCTTATTGCTTAAATCTCCAGGTGGTGTGGGGTCAATGTGAAGCTTGCGTAGTGTACAAAAAAGGTGGAGAGGAGAAAGATAGCGGTCCAGTGGGGCTGGTTGCCAGAAAAGTGAATAATTGCGACCAGAACCTGGGAGTAAAGGCAGACACACCTAGACAGGAGGGTCTCCTCCGTCAGCATCAGGCCTGATGGCTACACTTTGCAAACCTAAAATAAAATGGCTGCTTAATAAAGATCCGGTAGGGACTACTTGATGTGGAGGGATATGCTGTGTATGAGCTCCCGTGTTCAAGGGAATATTAGATCCTGCTTAGTCTGTACGACCTACACCTAAAACCAAGAACCTTATGATTTCTCTGATTTTTAGTGTCTCCTTCTCTTTTTCTCACCCTCTCCAGGGACCATCTGTGTTCTGCTGTCCTTCCCATTCATATTTAATCCTAGCCTGGGCTCCACGGAGAAGACGCCGCAATGGGTGGGGCTGATCTACTTCATTCCCTTCATTGTGATCTTCCAGTTTGGCTGGGCTGCCACGCAGATTTCCCATCTGTCGCTTATTCCGGATCTTGCAACCAATGATCACGAGAAGGTAGAACTCACTGCTTACAGGTACAATTTCATTTTCCTTTTATTTGTTGAATAAAAAGCACCGAGCAAAAATTGAGTTATAGTAATTTCCTCAAAGTGTAGAAAAACGGCAGTGTGAGTGTCTAGTTGCATGGATTAAATACAGCTAAACTGCATACAATTACTGATGAAGCTATTTATTGGCTGGAGTGACAGCAGTTTCTGATGCCGTAATAACCGGGTTCCATCCTTAATCACCAGCTGGTTATGGCACAAGTGTCAGACAGACAGTAAGCAGGAGTGCTGAGATTGAGAGTCGCCATCTCATTCCTCTCCCCCACCATTCCGTCATCACTCGGTTAACTGTTTTTAAAGTTATTGCAGCTTGATATTATTTATTTATTTACGAGTTTTACCAGGAAAGCATACTGAGCAACATGCTCGATTCCAGATGTGACCTGGGGGCCAGGGCCCACTTACATAATAGCAAAGTTTAGACAGTACAGTACAGAGTTGAAACAAGGATTGTTATAATACATTTGTGTGGGGAAAAAATTTACATAGCTGGGGGAAAGGATCACAGTCAGGGGTACGATGCTTACAACACTATAGTGAAAACAGAGTGAAGATTACAGTACAGTACATATGCGAGTAATAACAGCGAAACATTTAGGTAAGAGTTCTTATCTGATACATGAGCAACTGGGGTGAAATGTATACGGAGTAACTTGTTTTGTAGGAAGGTATTTGATCGTGGCGGATGGGGGCTGGTGCAAGGCGTTCCAGGTCTGAGGTGTCGGTACTTAAAAGCGGCCTGTCCTTTGGATGTGCGCATAAATGGGCCATGGAGCAGTTATGGCCATCCCGCTCTGGCGAGCACGTAGGTGCCGGGCTGCTGGGAGAGAGCAGAGGTCAGGGTGGGGGAGGGAGTTTGACCGAATTTGGCTGCGAATTTGGCACAGTTTGTTTGTCGTGACGGTGGTCATGTAGGGATGGTAGAGTTAATGACTATATAGATCGCAGTGGTGGGTTGATTTGTGACAGCCAAGGATGAAACGGCAGAATGAGTGGAACAGGGTGTCTAGGCTGGCCAAAGCTGACACGGGGGCAGTGGAGTAAATTATGTCACCGTGGTCGATTACTGGGAGGATCAGTTTTTGTACAATGGCATGCCTTGTTTGTGCGGGGAGGCAGCTTTTGTTATGGAACAGTGCTCCAGTGATATAACTTCTTCAAAGTGATATTTTAAACTGGAGTGTTTTGTAACTGAGACATGGAGCTGAAGTCAGTCAGGCAGTGAAAATGAAAGACGCCCGCTCTACGCTCATAGCCATGCACTCACTCTTCCCACTCACAACTACCATTTAGACCAGCAATGATATAAAATAAAATATGGAGTGATTACAGTATTCATTTTTTTTGTTGTTGTTACACACCCTTGGTGTGTAATACCATCACAAACCACTCATGCTTTGCACTCGTAGTTTATTCATTTTTTTTATTGACTATGCTTTTTGCATTGGGGCTTCACCGGCCACCATCCATCCTCTCCTGCGATCCCCACGGCTACGCCCCAACACCTGCAATCCTGGGACACACCTCCACCTCACAAGCACCCTGTCTTTCCCCAACAGAACTCCTGCTATGGAACCAGAAGGCCCCCTGGCTTCCCCCCGGGAAGGCGGACCGATATATGGTACCAGGGGTTGAGGGGTCGCTGGTTGTGGTGCGGGGGGTAGGGAGGATGTCATCTTGCCAGCAGAACCCCAAGGGTTTCCAGAGAAATACCCCTGAGAGGCGGGACATGCAGTGACATCCATGGCAGGAGTGCCGATGTCTGGCCTGCCTCCCACAGAATATAGGCGCTGGTTACTGTTGTGCACCGGACATCAAGTTCCACCCCAGAGAAGGAGAGCCATCTCTGGAATGCTCAATCCTTCTTCCCCGGCCGTGCCTCTTACCTCCAAGTCAGTTTCCGAACCTGGGATGTCGGCACTCATGGTTTATATGGCATTACACACCTTGGGTGTAAGGGGGAAAAAATCATGATGTATAACACCCCATACATTATTTGCTATGTAATGCAGTACTCAGTGCAATGTACCACATCACCAAAGTTGACTTGATGACACAGCGATTGAGCTACTGCTTGCTGTGCCAGCGAGCCAGGTTCAGGGCAGCACAGGTTGCTCGGGGGGCTGGCATGAATGGAAGGATCGAGTGCCCCAGGAATGGCTCTCCTCCCTCAGGGAAGGGGGACACAGCGGTTCCACTGTACATCTCCTACCTCGCGGACGTGGCACAGTGGAAGCGCAGAAGCAGGAGGGGCAGCTGCTGGCATTCATTTTTGCCACCATATGGGTGTGTGCGGGATGTTGCAGGCCTGCTCCTGGGGCATGTAAAATCAGGATCTGGAAGAAAAAGATCTGGCCCACTGTTGTACCGGTATCCCGCAGGCCCACCCATGACCAACATGGCAGCCATCCACCACTGTCATGGTTCTGGGTAAGTGGTGGATAGTTGGTAAGTCCATGAGAAGCTCATTGATGGGGCTGGGGAAAGTTCTGAGTCGAGTTGGGATTGGGCAAAAAAAAGCATAGCACATTGTCCAGTTGATGATAAAGCTACTGTCAGAACAAAAAAGACATATGCATTAAAGAGCAGCTGACACCTTTTGTGAAAACTGTGGAAAACATAATATTTAGACACAATTTAGCCTGTATTTTATATATCTTCTTCAGATTTCTTCTCCTGTGAAGAAATTCCCACAAAACATGATATTTATCCCTTAGAGTATCGCTGTATGCAGTGGTTTTGTGGTTCTAATTATGGATTAGACAATGGCAAACTAAACACTGCTTGAGTCGTAAAACGGAACTAGGAATGGGTTACATGGGCAACAACCCACCCTGGGGGATGTGCTGTGCATACTGTAATAACTGAACACCATGAGTGGGTTACAAGGCCTGAGGTGTGGCTGAGATCCTTCGCCCACGTTGAAACAGCCATTATCACTACACATCTGTAGTGTGTTAGTGCACTTCTAGTATGCAATATTATACATCCGTTACCCTCCCAATGAGCCATAAAGCCTTGATGTGTGCGACAGACAATTTAAGCTGATGTCCCCTTGAAAATGTCTACAAGATTGGTATTTAATATGCATTTTATACCATTATACAGATATTGACCAGAGGTGTGGAAAATAGTGGGAAAATACTGATCCACAAGTGGCAAACTGTTGCCTGACAATAGTTATATTATCCAAAGTGGAAGGCCAAGGGCAGTATGACAATGAAAAGGCAATGATTCACCTTGAGGAGATCTATATTTTCCCACTGTATCCCGACCCAACTCCGGTCAGTATCTGTTTTACCAAACCTCGCAGAGTTATGAGGATTAGAACGGGTGATAGTTGAAAACATTATTTCCCAGTTCGAATGAACTAATTGCCTGGTTCTGATGATCTGTTGCCTGGTTCTTTGTTTTGAAGCTCAGAAACCTTGTATGATATTCATAACTCCTCTGCGTTGTGACCTCACTCATTGGGACCTCCCATGCCAACTTCTCCTGCTTTTTAGGCCCTCATGCTAGTAACCTCCCAGTCCCGTCTGCTGCTTCCATCCTCCGCACACTGTTGAGGCCAGTGGGGTGCCACATGGTGTGGGGCTCGAGAGTACTGTCCAGCACCTGTCATACAGGCAGCCTCGGAGACATGTTTTTTTTTTCTGGTTTTCTCTCCATTGTCCTGTAAGCCACCCACCTTCTGTGTGTTTGGCAGCGGTCCATCAGGCCTCGCACACACATGCAAGAATGTCTCTGTGGAAGAAGCAAACTCTCCTACCCACCACAGGGGGTCGCTGCAACAGCGGAACCACAGTGCCACCCCTCCACAGCTGGGAGCATTATCGTTTTGATAGCTCCACCCCAGCCCCTTGCCTGCCCCACCCTGCTGTCGAGTTCCCTCCCCGAACCCTGGTAGCTGTGCAGAACCAGGATGTGCAACCTGCTGGGCCATTAGACGACCCCTAGACCCACTTTTTCCATACATAAAACTCTTTTTTTTTTTTTTTTCTTCCTATACCCCACCAGCACCACCCAGTATAACTTGCACTTGCTCAGAGATAGTTGCTCAAGTGGAATGCAGTGTTGAATTTTCCTAAGAGCTTGAGTTACAGGGTTTTTCCTGATGCTTATCTGTAACCAAACTCGTGGTGGTGTCATTTGCTTTCTGTTTTGCAAAAACCGTTTGTCTTGTGAGGGAAGACTATCAGTTAATCTGAGAGAGATTGGTCTTCTCTACTAGTGGTGAGTTTCTTGTTTTCAATAATTAAAGACTGGATTTTGATAGTGTATGCATTTACTGTCAATTCCTGATATATGCATATGCTTGGGACATCCCATGTTTGCGAATACATCCGAAATTGTATTGAAATCAGTGGTGCCACTCAGTATGGTGTACTTTTTCGCATACTATTCACTTCTACCTTTATTGAATGTACCAGATGCATCTAAAACATATCAGTATATCAGACGTTGCACACACTTGACTGTTTAAGCTGTTTGTTTACTCAATGGCTGCTGGCTCTGACCAACATTGCACTTTCTGTTAAAATGCTTATGTGTACCGCCTGTGTTCCTCACCAATTCTGTTACTCCTTGTACAATCTGTACCTGGAAACGAGCCTCAGCTCAGTGTGCCTTTCCCAGTCATCAAAATTTTAAATAAAATAAAAAAATAACAAACAGGCTGAAACTGACAAAAACTTGGAAGTTTTTAACCACTGCCAGCACAGGTAGCACTAGTTTAACGGGTGTGACTAATATTACTGTCTGTGAAGCTCTTGTCTAAAGGATAAAAGTGTACATACAACTGAAATTCAGTGTGCGTACAAGCCCATTTTTATCATTAAATACATAGGGTTTGGATTGGGCATGCCATTTTTGTGCTTATAAGCGGAATGTGCACACATCCGATGTGCATACAGGTGAAATGCACTGTATTTGTTAGCTGGGTATGAACTCGCTGGGCACAGGTTCTATTTTCAGAAGTGACCTGAGAAACAAAGTGAGCTCAGCACATTTCACAACGGTGTGGCACTATGATTTAATACAGATAACCTTTCTTGACTGTTTGTTAATTTCCATTTACGAGATGTAGCCACAATTTCAAAAACTGAAGGCCTCAAGCATTGGTACATGCTGTGTAGGGGAAGTCTGCATGTGTGATCAGCTGAGATAAAGCGGCATTGCAAGACAGCAGTGGAAATTTTGGCCTATACTGTTTTTATTCTGTTTTACATTGCCTCTCATTTCCTGACTTGTATTATACTGTGTGTTTCCCCAGTTTGTGTCTGCTCTACCACTTTTTTAAGTTGAAATAATAAAAGGAACACTCCTTTTAATATGGTTTGGGACCAGATTTTCATCACTAGTCTTTGTTGTTGTTTTTTTTAATATCACATTTCTTGTGACTTATGAACTAGCATGCAGCAGACACCGCTCCCTGACCTTATGGGACACAAGTTGTACAAAAACAGCTGAGAATACTGATAATCTAGCTCAAGCCACATTAAAAGGATTGCTCCTTTTTGCCATCCCGGTGGCGTAGAGGGTTGAGGCGCTGGATGCCACATCTCTTGACACGCCAGCGACCCAAGTTCGGGAGCGAGCTCGGGCTGCCAGGGGCCGGCTGGTGGGAGGTCAAAGAGTCAGGACTGAGCAGCCGTGAGGCAGCTGTCCTCTCTGGAGAGGGACGAGAGGTTTCCCTGACTCGTGGCTGCCACCTGGTGGTGGCCAGGTGGCAGTGCCAGGCCAGGGGGAACCTAGGTGCTAGGCTGGGAGGGAGGATGGGTCTGTCACTGGAGCTGCGGGATGCATGCGTGCTGGGAGGGAGGATGGGTCTGTCACTGGAGCTGTGGGATGCATGTGCGCCTCCATGTGCATGTGCGACCTCATACCGGGGTCCCGGGAACAAGGGAGAAAATACAAATACCATGTCTCCCCTGGTGCAGTAAAGTGGGAAGGGTACTGGGGGAGTACAAGGTTAAGTAAAAGGAGCACTCCTTTTTATTATTTCAAATGTGAAATAAAGTGGGCAAGGCAGAGAAAGGAGGGTAACATACAAGTCAAGTGATAAAGGACAGTCTATATATAAAAAAAAAAAAAAAAGTATAGGTCAAAATTTTCACCACTGTCATGCATTGCTACTTTAAGGCATATTTGGTTAAAACATTGTTTTATATTTTTTTTGCATTATTTCTTTACCTCCGCTGTGCCCGCTGGCGTCCTCTCCTTCAGGCGACCTAGTCCTGCCGTTGCCTCCCGTGCCGATCCACCATCCAGCTGCTCCAATGCCCCAGTTGTCCTGGACGTATCCCTTTGCCGGGGGGGTGGGGCTCTTCCCATATCCCACCGGAGTCATCGGGAGGAGAGACTGGAGCGCACGTAGTGCTCCCTTGCAGCTTTACCAGGGCACAGAAATGCAGCTTGGAGGTATCTCGGCTGGGAGATGCAGGGAGGCGAGCCGTCGTCATTGGGACAGCATGCATGCATTTTCACACCTTTTCTGGTTCCTCTTGTGTGCCGCTGCTTGTAGTACCCCCTGGTCTCCACTGGGGGTCACTGACAGAGCGGGCTGCCCACCAACCCACCCCAGGAGAGGAGAGTAGTCCTCGGATGTTCAGTCCTCTCTTCCCTGCCAGCCCCCGTCGTCCCGAGTCCATTCCCGAACCCGGGTCGCTGGCGTGGTGTGAGGTAAGGCACCAGCGCCTCAGCCCTCTGCGCCACCAGGCCAGCCAAAACATTTTTTATTATAGTTTTTATTGGTTTGAGCATACAATATTGAAAATATTAAAAAAAAAAAAAAAAAAAAAGTAATGGAGCTGCATACACTAATAAATTACTTGAAAATTTCATTTGAATTCATGTAGGTTACATCATGCTGGTAAGAAAACATGAAGAGTTCAAGCGGTATCAGCCAGGTTTATACATGTTTCTACGTTAAGTGTTTAAAGGGACACATTCATGCCCAGGAGCCATCATAGTTTGAAACCCCAAGAAAATCTCTCTAAAATTGGGTATTGGGCTCATCTGTAACTGGAAGCCCGAAGGACCTGTCGTCCTCCCTAAATGCCCTTCCACCACCGGCATATGCTCTCAGGAACATTGATTCTCGGCCCCTTCACATCCCACACGGATCCACCCATTCTGGCCAGGCTGCCTTCGGCTTCAGGTTGCCCAAATTATGGAACTCCCTGACAGCCGATATTAGACACGCCACAAGCACTCCACACCGGAATGCCCTTCTTAAGACTCATTTCTCTACCACCTGCTCCTGCATCCTGCCCGTTGAATCCCCCACAACCTAACTGCCAGCAGATTACTACCAAACCTGTTTCTTCCCACTGTTGCCAACCACTGCTTACTGTGTGCAGTTGGGCATTTCCATACTTCAGGGCATGCCACTCCCCTCTGTTATCACTTGTCTAGTTACTTCTGTTTGTACTTTTGATTTTGTCAGCTCTAAATTTCTACTGTACTGAACATGTATGTAAATGCTGTACCCTGCCTATCCCAATGTCCCCTGGGCATATCATACCACCTATCTGTAAACCTGCTATTTGTATATTTGTAAATATGACTTCTCTCTTCTATTGTATTGTACCGCACATGTTTATGTATGTATTCATCTTTATTACTGTACCCTGTGTAACCCCCTTCCCCAGGGCGCATCTGGAATCGAGTGGTACACTGCTCAGTATGCCTTCCTGGTGAAACTCTTAAAAAAAATAAGCACTCCAGAGATATCGATGACGGAAGTCTTGTCAGTATTAATGCTACATTGCAGCAGCCACTTGTAGAACATTGTGACGTCATCCGGGAACAAATTGTGCGTGACTCAGTGTCACTGTGCACAGCTGGTTCCTCTGTGACATCATAATGTTATAAAAATGGCTGCAGTGCAGTATTAATGGAGGACTGCGCTAAACCTGAAAGTAATTTTTTCCCAATAGAAGCTGTTTCTTTAAATACTTTTTCCAATTCTGTTATTGTCCTGTCTAGATATGGCTATTAGTTCGACAAAGAGGATCAGGGATAAGGGGTGGGGGTTAGTGTTAGTTAATGCCAGGAGCTTGGGAAACAAGTTGCCAGAGTTCCAGGCCATGCTGTTCGAGGGGGGGTGGATGTGGCGGCAGTCACGGAAACGTGGGCCAACAAAAACCATGACTGGGACCTAAATGTACGGGGGTACACTATGCTTAGGAAGGATAGAAAGGAGGGCAGAGGGGGTGGAGTGGCTATGTTCATTAGAGATGACATAGAAATTGCTATGGTAGAGGAGGCAGAGGAAGCGTGGAGGCCTTATGGGTCACCTACGATCCCCAGCAGGAGATAAGGTCAAGCTGGGAGCATATAGGCCCCGGGATGAGTGATGTTCTAGAGGATGGTTTGCTGGACAACATCATTGCCCAGTGTGGTCCAAAAGGGAAGGAGTGGTGTTGATGGGGGACCTAATATGCCAGGTACAAACTGGGGAACCATGTCCTCTAAGGTGGCCAAGGAGCAGAGGCTGCTGGATGGCTTCCAGGATGTGTTCTTAACACAGCATGTGATGGAGCCCACAAGGGAGGGCATGTCCTGGATGTGGTTCTGGCAGATGGGGATCTGGTAAGGGACATGGTTGTACAGGACCCCTGACTGGGAGTGACCACAATACTGTCTGGTTTCAAATAAGCATTGGGGAGTGGGGTGAGATCTAGGACACTGGCAGTGGACTTGAGGGGCAGACTTTATGGGCATGGGAAATATTCTCAAGGATCACTTGAAGGGATTACCTCAACGACAAGTGTGGAAAGGAGATGGGAGGTCATAAAACAGGGACTTCATGAGGCAGTCAGGATCTGCGCTAAGTTGAAGCGATGAGAACAAGGTCACATAAACCATGCTGGTGGTCCAGTGAGGTCAGGTAGCAGTCAGAGAAAAGAGGCGGCTTACAAAAATATAAAGCGACAAGAGGATAGGGATAAGAAATGTACCAGCTTGCATTTGAAAGTCACCCGTATGGTGAGGGGAGCAAAGTCCAGTAAAGAGCAACGGCTGGCACAGGGGATACATGGAGGGGAAAAGGGGTTCTTCCGGTACATTGGGGAGCGGAGAAAAACTAAGGGCCATCTCAGCAGATTGAGATCAGAAGGAGGGTGGGTGGAAGAGGCGAGGGACCAGGCAGAAGTATTTAACGAGTACTTTGCCTCTGTGTTCACTAGGGAGGGGGATGGGATATCTACAAAGCAAGGCACAAAGGGGATAGAAGCGGCAGGGAGTGGGATCAGGAGCAACAGAAATGGAGCAAAGGGAGGGAAAGGTACCCAGGGTGTCACATCTGGATAAGGATAAAAAGACCAGTAAGGTGGAGGGGATGGATGATGCCATCCCGCCAAAGGGGTGGGTTTGCCCTCAGGCCCTAAAGAAAGACAAATCTCAGGGCGGATGGCATTCATCCGAGAGTACTATGGGAATTGGCGGACATACTGGCTGCACTCTATGGAGCTTTCAGCAGGTCACTTGAGACAGGGAGGGTACCTAGGGATTGGCGAGAGGCACATGTGGTACCAATCCATAAAGGGGGGTCGAGGGAAGTACCAGGAAACTATAGACCCATCAGTTTGACCTCGGTGGTGGGAAAATTAATGGAGAGTATACTAAAGGAACGATTGGGGGTTTACTTGGAGGAGGTGGGAGGTCTGGATAGTTGGCAGCATGGGTTTGTGCCAGGTAGATCATGTCAAACCAACCTTGTGGAGTTCTATGAATGGGTAACATCAGAACTGGACAGGGGTAAGCCTGTGGATGTATTATTCTTGGACTTCAGCAAGGCGTTTGACTCTGTCCCTCACAATGGTCTGGTGGAGAAACTGATGGGGTTAGGAGTAGGCCCTTTGATGGTCAGATGGATTGAAAACTGGATAGCTGGACGCACTCAGAGAGTAGTGGTCTGTGGGGAGCTCTCGAACCCTACAGAGGTTGGTAGTGGGTACCACAGGGTTCGGTCCTGGGTCCAATCCTGTTTAATGCATACATATCGGACATCAGGGATGGTATAGGGTGTGAAATGAGTCTCTTCATGGATGACTCCAAGATGGGAGCAGTAGTTGAGGGAGAAGAGGGAGGTTAGCCCTGCAAGGGACCTGGACACCCTGGAAAGCTGGGCTCACATGGAAATTAAATTTAATATCGCCAAGTGCAAGGTGTTGCATCTGGTCGGGAAACCCTAAACACAGGTACACCCTGGGAGGGAGGTGCTGGAAGCCTCAACAGGGGAAAAGACCTAGGGGTCATGGTGGATACATGTATGAATAACTCTGAGCAGTGCAGGAGAGCAGCTAGCAAGGCAAACAGGATGTTGGGATGCATCGCAAGGGGATCACCTCTAGGAGCAAGGAAGTGATTCTGCCGCTGTACAATGGACTGGTTAGACCATACCTTGAGTACTGTGTACAGTACTGGAGACCACACTTGAAGAGGGACATACAGCTCCTGGAGAGGGTACAGAGGAGGGCAACAAAGATGATACGAGGGCTAGGGATTTGACTTACGAGGGACAGACTTGAGGAGCTCTGCCTGTTTTCATTGGAGGAGGAGGAGACAGGGGACATGATTGAGGTCTTCAAGTACCTCAAGGAATAAATAGGGTAAACATGGATGGGATCTTTAGGCTAAAGCAGGGAGGTATCACCAGAGGACATGGTTTAAAGTTGGAAGGTGGAAGGGTGAGGGGGGAAAAGAGGAGGAGGTTTTTCACTGAGAGGGTGGTGGACCCTTGGAATGCACTGCCTAGTGAGCTGGTTCAGAGATCCACAGTGGAGGGCTTCAAGAGAGGGTGGGACAGATACAGAAAGTGGATGTATCAGATGATGGCCTGTCCCAGGGGGGTGGGGATGGATGATAGGGGTTTCTGGAGCACAAGGGATGGGAGGGTCTCGGCACCCAACTAAGGATCTAGGTTCGAGCAGACTCGATAGACCATAAGGCCTAATCTGCTGGCAAATAGTATGTTAGTATGTTAGTAACCTTTGCGGTTGTTTCTGAGTTATACTCTGGTGTTAAGAAACATTTTAGAACTGTGTGATGTAGATTATGTCTCTCTTAACCTCCCTGTTCTTTTGTAGAACACAGATGCATTGTGCCAACAATGAAAGAGCTGTACGAGGACATGAACTGCATCACACAGTTCTAAAACGGTACTCCTTATCTATGTGTAAATCAGAAATACCCAGTAGAATGACAAAACAACCTGTAAAGACAAAGTAGTAGCAGAATCCGAATCAGTATTTAAAACTCCACTTCTAAAGGGGAAATTGACTTTAAGAGTGAGTAGTGTATTGAAACCAAGTAAGTAAACTCCTTTAACACTCATCGGCTTAACAGTCACTAAATGGGAGTTGTGTTTTTTTGGTTTTTTTGTATACTCTTTTTATTGATATTTTCAAAATATAATACAGGTATCCAGATTAATTAAGCAATAAGGCATGACAAGGTGTGTGTTATTGTGTAATAACATCACTCCTGGGGTGGGTTTGAGGCACGAGGTGAAGCAGAGTGCTTCCACCACCCCAGGAGTGACGTTCTTACACAAGATAACACACACCTTGGAGTGCCTTATTGCAATTATACAATGGCTCGATGTTATACAAAACAAAAATAAAAATGTTTTTAGTAGAGTTTTAGTGAGGCAGCATATCTTTGTTTCTGGAAAACAGAAAGCCTTATGATCATCCCAAAAATCAGCACAGTGTGTTATTGTGTGATATCATCACTGTCTCAGGCACACACTGACCAATCAGAGTCCAGGAAATGTTCTTTCCATTGTATAATATACTATCATCACATATCACAACAATTCCTTTCCAATAGCATCAGTTTTACATGTACATTCTTTTCATGCATTGTTGTCAGTTTCTCTCTCCCGCATTTGTATGATTTCTGTCTTAATAAACTATGTTTCTAAGCATCTTTCATGTGATATGTTAATTGATTTACATACTGATGAAACTCAACAATTTCTACAAACTCCTACTAGTTATAAATTAAAAGTACAGATTATTAAAAAACAAAAAGATAGAAAATATAAAGGTGACTACATTCTGTGACTATTTTTAATTTCGACTTACAGGTAGTTAGAATGTTTATTTGTTCTCTAATAATAAAAGTTTACTTCGACCCCATGTGTTGTGTTATTTATTTCCTCCGTATTTGTGAGCTGTGCATACTAAAAGGACCCTTCACCGAATATCATAGCCTCTACTGGGGATATTGGTGATAGCAGCTGTGTCCATACCCTATTAAAAAGTTCTTCCCTACCCTTCAGGGCATAGGTGAGCCTCTCCGTAGCCAGTGTTGCCAATAATAAATGTTTCCACATTTGAATGTTGGGGATCACACATGAGACCCATGTTTTTCAGATAATTTGCCTGGCCAAGACTAGTATCACCTGAACCCCTCTTGGATATGAGATCCAGTCTTCCTCTTCCCTCCCTCTCCATACCCATCAGCATGGATATTGGAGTCATGTCTATTTCCTTGCCCCAAATGTTCATGATTTCAGTTCACACTTGTTGCCAGTATTGCTTAATTATTCTGCATTCCCACAAATTATGGAAATATGTGCCCCTTTCTGTTAGACACCTCACGCAATTGGGAGAGATTGTCTGGTGGAATTTGTGTACCACCTCTGGTGGGTAGAACAGGCGATGCAAAAACTTAAATTGTGCTTCCTTAGCCTTTTTCCATAATAGAAGGCCCATATGGGATACCACTAGCTGTCCCCATGTCTCATCTGTAAGAAGTACTCCCATTTCGGTTTCCCATTTCCTTCTCATCCTCTCCGTTTCCCCTCTAAAATTATCTCTATCCAGTTCAGCTGCTCTCCCAATTAGTCCTCTTTCGTTTTGCTTGGCTCCTAGTATTTCTTTTTCCACCTTTGCTGTTATGCTACCCCTCATTGTTTCACTTAACACTGTTGTCCCGTAATGCCTCACTTGTAAGTACCTGTATAGCTGTGAGTGTGGTATTCTCAGTCGCCTCTGGATTAAGTCAAAGGGGTGTATGTTTGCAGCCCCGTAAAGGTCCCCTAAGCATCTAATTCCCCTTTCTTCCTATCTTGTAAACTCCAGGTCCTCTAGTCCCGGTAGAAATTCTGGGTCTTCTGTTATGGGAACCAAGAGAGTAGTATCCCCCTGCCCCACGTCTTCTTCTTATACTCTTCCAGGCCAATAAAACTGCTTCAACCAGTGGGTTTGGATTAAAGTTCAAGTTTATTGCAGGAAAACTCCATTGAGCAAGCTCATTCACAAGGGGGTCCTGTGATACAAACACTTCAAGTACAAACACAGACAGGTAATAACAGTATATACATGAAATGCACGTTACATGATACAGGCTGGATATACATACAAGGGTACCACATAGGGTGACCGCAGGTGGTAAACATTGATATGAAACAGGGAAGCGAATTACAGGTTGCATACTGATTGACTGATTCTCTGTCTGCCAGTATGCCCTATCTCCCTCCAGCGACAGGTATGCAGTCAGTCTGCTTGGGCTGTCTCCCTGCTCTAGATCAATCCGTATAGCAGCTGCTCCTCTGCTTACCCAGTTATGGATATAACAATACTGAACTGCTAGATAACAGCCCTTCATATCTGGAAAATTCAATCCCCTTTTTTCCTTGGATGCTTTGAGTTTACTTAGAGCCAGTCTTGACCTCCTCCTCCCCCCCCCCCTCCATAAGAAACTGCTGAACCCTTTTTCCAGCTGTTTGATCTCTCACGTGGTGGGACTAAACGGTACCACCTACATTGCATACAAAATTCTGGGTAGGACATTCATCTTTAGGAGGCTAATTCTCCCAATCCATGAAACAGGAAGGTTCCTCCATCTGCTGAAGGCCATCAGGATAGTCCTGAACAGGGGAGTATAATTCACCTATAAAGTGGTTTTAGCTCCCTATTTTAACCCCTAAATAAATGAAATAGTTCTCTACCCTACATAGGCCCCATGTATTTTTATTACCTTCCTCACGTTCCCCATTCAAAAATAGTATTTCCAATTTTTGCAAGTTTAATTTATACTCTGAGAAGCTTGCAAATTTTTGTACTATTCTCAGCAAGGCTGGGCTGGCACCAACCTCTCGGAGTGTGTTAGGAACAGGAGCAGATCATCTGCATATGTTATCTTGTGTTGTACATCCCTCGATCTTGGGACCCCTCTGACCTCTTGACTCTCTCTTATTTTAATTGCAAGGGGTTCTATTGCCATGGCAAACAGTAAGGAGGAGAGGGGACACCCCTGCCTCGTGCCTCGGTATAGTCTGAAATCTTTTGAAGGTGCACCATTGACCAACATGTGCGCCCGCAGTTCACGGTGTAAAATTTTGACTAAGTTAATAAACCTATCCCCCACTTCAAATCAATGTAGAACCTCAAACAAATATGGCCATTCAGTTCTATCGAATGCTTTTTCTGCATCCATAGACAGTACACATGTCTGCTCGGGATGCCAGGATCCCCACCAGATCACATTTAAGAGCCTTCTCATATTATGCTAGGACATTCTGCCTTGTACAAAACTAGTTTGGTTTGGATGTATAATTTGAGGTAATATTCTTTCGAGGCATGTGGCTAGGACCTTTGCTGTTATTTTGCAGTTGCAATTGAGGAGGGAGATGGGTCTGTACGATGCACAGTCTAGGGTAGCTTTTCCCGGTGTTAGCAGGACACATATGTTGCCCACGGCGCATGAGGCTGGTAATCCCCTCTTCCCCTTTGCCTCCTCTAATAGTTCACACATAGGCCCTGCCAATTTATCCTTCATTATTTTGTAGTATTCAGCTCCAAAACTGTCCGGTCCCCCAGCCTTCCCTGATTTTTAATTCAGCATTGCTTTTTTCACTTCCCCGGCTGTAATGGGTGCCCTTAGATAATTTGCCTGCTCCTCCTCCAGGGGCGGGTAGTTGTATTCCATTCAAAAACTGTCTGGCCTTATTTTCTGTGCCACCACATTCTGCCTTATACAACCTAGCATAAAAGTCCATAAACACCTGCTTAATTTCTTCCTCATTGTTAGTGATCTTACCCAGTTTGTCCCCAATTGCTAGTATTCTACTCGTCACCTTCCCCCCCCCACCTTCATTAGCTTGACCAATAGCGGCCCCTGTTTGTTTCCCCATTCATATATCCTTTGCTTTGCAAAGAGTAACTTTCTTTGCTTCTCCAGTAAGAATATCATTAAGCATCTCCCTCACTAATCTTAACTGTACTCTGTCCTCCTCTTTATTCCCTTTCAGCACTTCCAGCTCTAGCTTTTTAATTTGGTCTTCCGACTTATTAATCCTCTCCCTTCGTTCTTTTTTTATTTTTGCTGTGTAACTAATTATTGCGCCCCTCATGAAGGCCTTCCCAGCCTCCCAGATCACTCCCTTTGATGTGACCGAATCCTTGTCATGATTCCAATACTCATCCCATTGTGTCTTTAAGTATTTCTGGAAATCTTCCTTCCATAAAAGATATGTTGGAAATCTCCAGGATCCCAATTCTCTCGTCCTCACCCCCCCCCCCCAGTCTGAGGTTCAGCTGCACTGCAGAGTCATCTGAGATGATAATTGGCCCATGAGACACCTCTATCACTCTTGAATATACCTCTCTATGCACAAAAATATAATCTATTTTGGACCATGACTTATGTGGCGTAGAATAGAAAGTGTATTCTCTAGCACCAGGATTGATTGTTCTACTAATTCTAAGTCACTTTGCCCCCTTGTGCATGTTTCTGTAGCTCTGTTTTGCCTATGTCTCAACCCTGAATAATCCATGTTCCAGTCCATAATACTGTTGAAATCCCCTTCCATAATAAGCCCCCAGGAACTGCTCTTTATTGAGTATGTCCAACAACTCCTGAAAAAAGTGGGGGTCATGAATTGCTGGGGCGTAAACACTTCCCACAGTAATTTCCTGTCCCCTTACTTTGCCCATTGCAACAATGTGTCATCCTTCTTTAGTATCCTTCACAGTTTTGGTTACTTCTAGTGGGAAGTTTTTATGTATTAATATTGCTACCTCTCTCTTGTGTGAGGAGTATGAGGCCGCATGACACACCCCTACCATCCCCAACCCCGACACCAGTTTCCCATGTTCCTTTGGGGTTAGATGTGTTTCCTGTAACATAGCAATCTGGGTGTGTTTTCGTTTAAGGGCTGATAGTATTTTGGTCCTTTTTGTTGGGGAATTGAAACCGTTATCATTCCAAGATATAAACACATCTGCTATCCATACGGGGTATTGTGGATTCATTCTATTCTTAATCTCCTATTAAGTCTCGCACCTAGTTTTAGTTTTAGCAGGAGTATCATTAGACATACTTTGCAGTCACAAGTATTATTAAACAGGAGCAATGATAAGAAGAAGTAAGATGTCCAATTTTAACTTTCCCCAACTAGCACCCCCCCCCACCATCCACTATGCCCTTTACTGCATAACATACATGCAAATAAAACAGAACATGAAAGAAGCAAAACACTGTGAAATTCAGGTCTTAGGAAATCGAAATACAACTTTATCTTTCCTTTTCCTTCCTCCCCTTCAATTGCCCCTCCATCTTGTTATTTCACATTTACTATCTACTTTTAGAAACCCACTTAAGGAACAAGTGGTATCACTGGTCCCACAGTTTCAGTGCATTTATCCCATTACAGTCCCCCCTTCTTATCTAATATGCATATTAACATCGAGATCAGTTGATTTAGTTGGTGTCTCCCCTTCCCCCCCATTGTGAGAAGAAGAGATCCCATTACCTTGCTTAGCTATAAACATGGGAGCCATATCGTGAGAGTCCCCCAGTGCCGAGACATGTCCCAACTAGCTAGGGCTCCACATCTCGGTACCCCCCTTTCGTCCCCATCTGACCAATCTCCAGATTTCATCCCTTCTTTAAATAATTTATTACCCTCAGTGAAGCTGGGAGCCATCCCTGAAGCAGTAGTTGTTTCCCGCTCAAGACTGCCACCCCCAGTTGTCACTCACCCACTTCCATCCATCAGCAAGCCCTTTATTTCCCTCCCCCATCAGTGTTCCACACCTTTCTTACAAATTTAGCCTTAATCTTGCCCCATTTCATTTCCTTCCCATTCCATATTGGGCCTAGAGCCTGAGGAGGAGGAAGACCTGCGCTCCTCAGCATCACGCGCCGGTCCCACCCCTCCCCCGCTGACCTGCAGTATCCTTGTAGTGGTGTTTACGTTCTCAAATATGGGGTTCTCAAATATCGGCTGCTCCTGCTTGGGCTGCACACTGTGGAAGGCTTCATGTTTTTTCAAGTGCCAGTACTCCTGCCCGTAGATTCACGCAGGAAAACAAAGAGGGTTGCTTCCTTGCAGTACAGTTTTACAGGGTATGTTTCAGCCGAGCAGTCGTCAAGAAAGGCCATGTCACACAACTCCTCAGGGTACGACAGCAGATCACCCTCCTCGTATTCCAAATATTCACAAGTCTGGCCAAACCATGGTACACCAAGATGAGGTCTTTTCCAGAGATCTTTCCGGCATCAGAGAGCCACTGAAATGGGAGTTGTTTAATCACATTGTGTGTCTATCAGCTCCTTGGGCAAGTCTTTTACTTTTTATTTTTCTGAGGAAGAGGTGGCTGTGGCTGTGGCTGATGCTATTCACTGCCAAGAGCACCAGAAGGTACGTTGTGTTGGGGTGGAGGGGAACATCAATCAACTGTCCCTCCAGTTCAAACGGTGAAGCTCGTTTGACTAGCACACAGACCTTGTCCTATGAAAGTCCGGCAAAGTAATGTTTTATATGTCAGAAACACAAAAAACAAACAGTAATGGCAGAAAAAGACCAACTGGCCATCCACTCTGCCCTAGTTTCCTATTTAGCCCTGGGGCCTACTGTCGCTCCAGGGTCTTAGCCCTTCCCATTCCCTCCTACCCTCCTAGCTTCTGCTGCCCTGAACAACCACTATACTCTTCATTCTATCCCACCTGTGCTTGAACCCACCAACAGTTTAAGCACCCACCACTGTGGCTTCACTGCCTTTTCTGTTAAATAATACTTTCTCATGTCCCTTCCGAGCCTCCCTCCTGTCAGTTTCCACTCGTGTCCATAACTATTTCACCTTATTAATTTATTTTAGGAACTTGAAAGCCTGTATCATATCTCCCCTCTCCCGTTTGGTCTCCAGCGAGTACATGCTCAGTGCCTTGAGGCGCTCCTCATAGGATCTGCCCTGCTGGCCCTGAATCATTTTTGTTACCCTGCACTGCTCCGTCTCCAGCCTATCCCTGTCTTTCCTGAAGTGAGGGCTCCAGAACTGGGCACAGAACTCCAGGTGTGGCATTACTAAGGATCCTTGTAGGGGAAGCATTACCTCTTCCCTTCTCCTATCAGTACCCCTTCCAATACATCCCAGCATTCTACTCACTTTGCTGTATGCCTTGATACACTGGTTCGATTGTTTGAGGGAACTATTGATGATAACTCCATGGTCCCACAAGGTAATAGTCAGTGTTTTCTTCTCATTGTCTAGTACGTTACTGTAAACAAAAATTTGGAACGCTGTCTTTTGTAGGTCGATGTTAGACTCAGTAATATGAATTGTGCTACATGCTTGTCAATGCTGGTTTTCCCTGTCAGCTTGCATTAAAGTGATATACTCTGTAGTCTTGTTCTGTACGAGTCTGCATGAGCCTTCTATTTTTGTCCTAATGCCAAAACACTGTTATCTATGGTTTCAGCAGCAGAGTTGCAGTGCTGATACAGTTTTGCATGTTTGCACAAGTCTGAAAAAGCAGTGGATAGCTTTTATAAATGAAAAACGTAATGGTTACATTGCAGTTTTGAGGCACTCATTTGAGCTGCTTGTGCCGTGAAATCTTTTTTGAGATGCAAGTTAGCCTTGCGCGTTAAGTATCTGAAGAATGTGAACTGTCTGTTAGTGTGGGCTAACAATAAATGTGGCAAATCACAAATATATTTTTCTGCACTCTTTTACATTTTACATTTGTGACGTTTTTTCGGTCTTACCTTCCTTGTGTATGAACTGAGAGTTATGGAGGAGATGTGACAGTGGGTAGGAGGGCCACCTGCCAGTAGGAGTACTGTCCTAAGACTGTCAGACACCTTTTGGTGGACGCTCCAACATCAGCTCCAGTTGCAAGCCAGCACTCCATCTCTTCAGTTCCAGTTCCCGGTTCTGTCCCAGTAGTTCCCAGCTCACAACTTTCAGACTTCAGCTGCTGAACTGGTTGTTGCTATGTACCTACCGGAGCACACTGTGGACGCCTTGGTCCCTCCTGATTACATGCTTCCCCTTTGGGCTACAGTACTCTCTCTAACCCCCACACACACACACACATGAAGTGGAGCTGCCCAATCTGCAGGCAGTTAACAGGGGGCCATGGGGCAGAGGGTGGAAGTAACAGAGAAGGGGGGGGGGAGAGAGAGACAGAGGTATGTTTTTTAAACAGATGAGCACACTCAGTGGGCACTCAGGGCTGGGGGGATGTGGAAGAAGCATGCAGAGGGAGTGGAACTGGAAATGCCAAAAACATACAGTTTCATTTTTACAGTTTAATAAATTGAATTAAGACTGCAAAAATACATTTTTTTTATTTTGTGGGGTTGATGATCAGGAGAGTGTGTTTGAGTGTGTGTGTTGGCAGTTGAAGACTAGCAGGTTGGCAAGGGAGGGTTTGTGTGTTTCAGATGCAAATAAATACCCCACATAGAGGTCATAATGAAACCTAATCTTGTATGCTGCAGAACTGCAAGAGAACAAAACACAAGTGTACCTATTGTAGTCCCCTGTAATGTCTCACAAACTGTTCATCCTAACTGGTAAATAAATAAATATCTGCTGTTTTTAACATTTATAGAAAATGAAGTACGAGACATATGGTTTCTTCCAACATTTGACAATCTCATAGAACAAAAAGAGAAATTCTGACAAAATATGACAGCTTATAATCATCATCATCTCTCATCTTAGTAAGCACGTCTGTTATACAACAGAACGGCAATGCATTCACATGTCCTGTCACAGACATCAAGCAGTGCAGTGCAGCTTTCCTCCCCACACGTCACTTCATTTTACAGCAGCCTGTGCGCGTGATGATCTGCTTGAAACGGTTTCAGTCCAGAGGTACTTCACGGGCACTTGCTTAAATGTTTGACTGCAATGAATGAGGTGCTTAAATGCACTGTATGTAGTGAAAATGGGCCCTAACTTATCACTCCGGTCAGCGTATGGGAGCTAAATGTGATCATTAGAGTAGCTCTTTAAAGGTGACCTGCAAATTAAATACTTCAGCCCGCTCCCGTCCCATATACCTTTCTAAGCTGCGGTGGGAGTCCAAGGCTGCTATCAGTAACAGTTTTGGAATAATCTGCACATATACTGCCGAAACTGTTTGGCAAATATGGAAGTGCCGTCCGGGTCCTAATCGAGCGGGCGCAAGTTTACATGGGTATTCTACCCATTTAGTGACACTGCAAAAAACACTGCTTTCATTCGAGCAGCAGGGGAAGGGGGCTTAACATTCTTATTTTTATTGCTTTCATGGGGGTCTTGATGCCTAAATTAATACTTACAGCACCATTTGTACAGACTGGGTCATGCACCTCTCTGGGGTGCTTCCAGCTACAGGTGAGCCCACTACCTCATTTGAAAGAGCTTTTCATGGGCTTTCCAACTATGCCAGCTACTGCGAATGCACGTTTCCCTTTAAGTGCATGTGGATGTTCACTCTATGTCCTGAACTTCATTTCTGTATTGCAGATTCATTCTGGCTATTGTTGATGCAAAATTAGGTGCTATACAAACCTGGCAAATCATTCAGAATGACTAAATTAAAGACCCAGGAACACTATAGAACAGACTCAAATAAAATATGAAAAAAACGTGTTGAATTGTAAAATCGGTGTGCTTCTTGTTTATTTTTTTTTCCATAGAGGTGTTTATGCACCTTGGAGCCTGATGGGCGGCTATGGCCCTCCTTCGGAGGGACTCATCCTCTGGCCCTGCGCGTCCCTGCTCAGCCATCCCCTGGCAGTTCCCCCGCGGCTTGCCCCCCCAAAGCGGGGCCAAGGAGGAGAGCACCGGATTTTCTCTCCCCCACCCCCCCAACACAAATCCAGAAGCCAGGGGTAGTACAGGGGCGCGGGGCCATCATGAAGCATGGCAGCTTCCTTTTCCTCTTCTTCTCTAGCCCCCCTCCTCCCGGACGAAGGACGCCAGTACGTGTCTCCTGACTTATACTGCCCTCCAGCCACCACCAGAGGGCAGTCAATGAGCAGGACAACAAGCCTCCCTCCCCCCTGAGAGAGGAGAGCAGTCCTCCAGACGCTCGATCCTCCCCCGGCGACCCAGGCTCGTTCCCGAACCCGGGTTGCCGGAATGGCTCGAGGTGTAGTGACCAGCGCCTCAACCTCCAGCACCACTGGGCTGGCCATGCTTCTCTTTTAAAGAGAGAGAACCAGTTGCTGCAAGATGGCACTGCAGGATAAGGAATGAAATGGTCTTCTATACATTGTATTGGAAAAACTGAGAACTGTTGAAACTTTATTCATTTATTTTCTAAAGAAATATTTCTAGCAGCATTTCATTGGCAGCAAAGGGGCGATGCGGTTGCTACTTCACGTGTCAGGATTAACTATACCAATATGTATTCTACATGTTTACAGGGTTAATTTTACTCTGACATGTATGTGTCCCCCAGGTCACCATGTCCAGGCTCACACCCCTGCTTGGTTACTGTACATATACCACCTGGTTGAGGGGGTAGGATTTGATCTTTCTGTTGCGGTGGGGAGGGGGTAATCCAGAAACAAATAAGAAATAGCGTGGTGTCTCCACACAGGGAGAAAAAGTGTGCCAGATGTTGTGTGCAGTACCTCCCCCCGGAGCGCAGTACCTACCCACTTCCCTACACTGGACTTAACCATCCCAATGGAGACCACTATGACAGTTGTTACTTTCACAAATAAACTCTTCAAACAGGTTACACAAACAGGGCATGCACACTGAAGTGAAATTCAATACAGTGCATTTATTTAAATACACAGGCCTGGAAGCTGGAGGAAAAGAGGGTTAGACAGTTGCAAGTCACTTTGAGAACTCCCGGGAGCCACGGTACTGTGGGTCACTACCACACTCTCAGATCCAACATGGTCTATCAAGCACCTGCCCAATCAGAGGGCACAAAAGGATAAATTATACCACACATGGTGCAATAAACTCTTCCGCTAGTACCAGTACGAAAACTATCATTTCAAGTATGACACAAGAACCAGTTATTCCAAGTACCCAGGAATTACACTGAAGTCCCAGTGCGGGGCTGGTACCTACGTTGCCTGGCTTCTTTCAGTGGTGCACTTGATGAAAATTAGCAAGCTTGCAATTAACCCCCCTCCCCCCAAAAAAAGGCCATAGTGTGCTAGCAAATTTAAAGAATTTGAAACTCCAAATGTTCAGAAAAACCCAACTTTGTTATCCTAACAAGGTAATTGTAATCCAAAAGGGGAAAGTACCAAAGACCTCACCAGCAGTGCTGGCACTCGCATGAGCCACAGATGCAGCCGCTCAGGCAAGGCAGGGACCAGCACATAGCTGCAAGTCTGGCAACATTTTGCAGTAGCCCCAGTGGCCTGGATATGAAGCACTTCAGACTCTCTCAGACACTTGGCGGCAGCAGCACAGCCCTTCTGGCTGAGCCCTCAATCACAGAAGCACTACGCAGTGACTTCCCGATTCCTAAGGGGATCATACTCTAGGAGCAACCCCATGGTCCAGCTTCCTTCCTGATCAGGAGTACCCACATACTCTGGGCAAGTGCCCCGTGGCTTCCTGTTCCCCAGTCCAACCCAACCCAATGGATAAGAACTGGCAGGCCCCTTACCTTGCTCCAAAGCAACCTGGGTAGGGTGCAGGTCTCTGCTATTTCCGCTTTGTGCAGCTCAGCAGCAGTCTGCAGCAATGCCCCATAGGCACAGACTCTCGGTGGTTTCTTTCATCAGGTGCCCATCTGGCACAGTTTCACAGCTTTCTCAAAATAGGTGCCTTCCCCTGGCACAGTCGCTGAACAGTATAACCCAGGATAAGATGAACGAAGATTTTGTAGCATGAACCCTGGTGAGAGCGCTTAATTCCACTAGCAGCAGGCGTGAACGCCTCAATGTCTCTCTTAGACTGCCCTGAGCTCCTTGTGAGCCCAGAAACTTATCTCACAGATCCAGTGTTCCATGAGTTACACAGGCTGTCGGTCTCTCTGCCTTTGATTTGGTTCCCCGAGTCCGCCCATTCATTATGGAGGACCTCGAGCCAGCCTGGTGGCACTGAGGGTTGAGGCGCTGGATGTCACACCTTGCTCCATGCCGGCGACCCGGGTTCGGGAACGAGCCCAGGCCATCGGGGGTCAGCAGAGGAGGGAAGGGATTGAGCATCCATAGGACAGCTCTTCCTTCCCTGGCGAGGGACGGGGACTCACGCCACTCTCTAGTGACTCCTGGGGGAGCTCAGGGGCACAAAAGGGATGGGGCACCGCAAATGCAGGGCAGGAGTGTTGGCAGATGGCACATTGTGCCATTGACATCCTGGCATGTCTGCACTCCTGGGGACAACACAAGAAAATCCTCAGAGGATCGAGGAGGTGAAAGGGCCTCAGGGACCAACCCACACATCCCCAATGCCAGACTGCCACTCCAGTGGTCCCCAGGTGCCACCTGCAGAGGTGGACCCTCTAATCTCAGAAAGATGCCGCCAGAGTAGGAGTGGTGGGCCCTCCCCCAGGGGTGATCCGGGGGCCTGGGAAGTCTCTGTAGGAGGGGACCACAGGGAGGAGTCTCGGCAGGGAGTAACAGAGCTGAGTTGAGTAGGCACTTCTGAGAGATGCCTCAGACAGAAGGTGCATAAAAAATAATTCGGAAGAAAAAAATTATGGAGGACCTCTGGCATCACTGGCCTCCACAATCCCCTCTGCTCCCTCCTGGGCCTCCTAGCTGTCTTATTTGTTACATGGCTGGGGTCAAAGGGTATCAATATGGCTACACCATGTCTTGATGGAGCATTCGCTCCAAACAGCTGTGCCCCCTTTTGTGTGCTGGTCCCCTGGGTTTTATTGTAGCCCTCCTTAGCCATTGTATGGTCTGTCTGTGACAGGGATCAGGCAACAGGTCCACGAGTTGGGTGTACTGTGGTCAGTGGACCTGGGTGTGCTGGTGAGGAGCCCCTTTGCAGCATATGCTCCCCGCTTCTTAATAGCGACAAGTTCGTAGCATGGCACATTGTGCACCGAAGGACAGATGTGGTTCCTGGTCCCCTCTGTAAGGATTGGGGGACTTGGAATGAAGAACGCGGCCACAGCTGCAAAAAATAGAGGGGCGCAGGAAGCACCAAAGACTGCAGCATAGCCATGCTCTCTATCTCTGTGCCACACTCATGTGACACAGAGAGCGTGGCCAAGCCAGAGAGAGAAAGACAGACACTGCCAGCTGCAGCGGTTGAAGAGCCTTCTGGAGGGCGGCAGCACAGCAGTCCAGTGAAGCCCTCCCAAAGCGAGGTTACATGTATATATCAAGATCTAACTGGGTTAGAAATGGGGTCCAGATTTGATCAAAGATGTCTAGCTTGTTCAATAGTGCATAACTTATTTGTTCCTTGGAGGCTTATGTTTACATGGCTGTTCACCAGTTGCCACTAGAGGGACTGGTATCTTTCTTTCAGCTGGAAAATAGAAGTGTTTTGAGATCCTGGGCTGCAGATTGCAGCCAGATCTTCTGGTGAGTGTCAACAAATGTCATTATTATTATTATTATTATTATTTTTAAATATTCCTTAAGATCCATAGATTAGGGTCTGGTGACAGCTTCAGGGTGGTTATAGTGAATAAATGCTAATGATTTCATCCTATATTATGTCTTGGTTAAAATGTTTGAATCCAAATGAAGGCCTAAGGCCAGCAGGCTATGGCCTGGCTATTCCCTTAGACTACCAAATAAATCTGTTGACGATGGGTCATGAAAGAAAGAAGAAAGCTTCCCAAGTCCCCCCATGGTAAGATGTAATGTGAATAGATGGCATGCCATACTACAGTGTGAATGTTTGCGTTGGCATATGTTTTGGGCCCACGTCTACAATATGCAAGAAGAAAAGCAGTCCCAAGGATGACCCAGGGAATTACAGACCAGTCAGTCTGACCTCAATTGTGTGCAAGCTCATGGAAACCATACTTAAGGAAAGGTTGGTAGAATATCTAGAGGAGTATGATCTCCAGGATGCAAGGCAGCACAGGTTCATGGCAGGGGAGATCGTGTCAAACAAATCTGATTGACTTCTTTGACTGGGTCACTAGGACAGTAGACAGGGGCCAAGCGGATTTCAGCAAGGCCTTTGACTCTGTGCCCCACAAAAGGTTGATCAGAAAGTTGGCAGACCTCTGGGTTGAGGAGAAGACCAGATGGGTGGAAAACTGGCTGAGGGACAGAATCCACAGGGTGGTTGTGGGGGGAAGTTACCTGGCACCAGAGAGGTCACCACTGGGATCCTGCAGGGCTCGGTGCTGGGGCCGGTGTTGTTCAGTGTCTTCATCAGTGACATTGGGGATAGCATTAAGGGTAAATTGTGCCTATTCCTAGATGACACCAAGCTCTGTGGGAGAGTGGATGCAGCTGAAGGGATACAGGACCTACAGGATGATCTGGAAAAGCTGGGGAGATGGTCCGGGATCTGGCAGCTTTGCTTCAATGGCAAGAAATGCAGAGTTATTCACATTGGAGCCAAGAATCCCAGGGCAGAGTGCTACCTGGGTGGAGTCCAGGTATCTGCATCAGAGGAGGAGAAGGACCTGGGAGTGATGATCACTAGTGACCTGAAGCACTCCACGCAGTGCAAGAAAACAGCAGCAAGGCCAAACAAAATGCTGGGAGGCACAGTTAGGGGGATCAGTAGTAGGAGAGAGGCAGTTATACAGCCCTTGCAGTATAGCGCAGTGGGTTAAGGCTCTGAGATGCAGATCTGGAGACCTGGGTTTGAATCATACAGCTGTCTAGGTGCATACTGTGTGATCCTGAGCAAGTCACTTAACTTCCTTGTGCTCCCAGGTCGCATCTGGAAACAAGCTTCGGCTTAGTGTGCTACTCCTGGTTAAACAGTGTTCCCTTTCCCTTGTACAGGTCACTGGTGAGGCAACATCTAGAGTGTGGAGTTATCTAATGGTGTCTACACCTCAAAAAGGACATTAACCTACTGGAGCCCAGCCCAGTGCGCTGAGGGTTGGCGCTGGGCCACACCTCCGCCACGCTCGGCGACCCGGTTCGGGAGCAAACTCGGGTGCTGGGGGTTGGCAGAGGAGGGAAGGATCGAGCCCCCGGAGGGTGGCTTTCCTTTCCCCGGGGGAGGGCACTGAGTCGTCCGGTGCACCGGCAGCCCCTGGTGGAGACCAAGGGCACTGTGGAGCGCTGGACTGCATGTAGACAGTGTGGCCCGTCGAGGGCAGGGTTGCTGTGCACCGTAACGTCGAGGACGTGCACCACACATGGGGGGGGGGGAGGAGGAGAGAGGATGGAATGGACATACAAGGGGAAAAAGCGCCTCCAGCTGGATAGGCGACGGCTCCTCCAGTACCACCGCCACACGCGCAACGCTGGTTCCCCTCCACTGCCCCTTCAATCTCCCTGGTTCTGTAACCCCCCTGTGTCCCAGGGAACCGAAATGACTTTGAAGATGGTGGAGAACACAGCGGGTGGTAGAGCGGTGTAGTGAGTGAGGTAGCCTGGGAGAGTTCCGAGACTGGAGGAGAGAAATAGAATTGGGGAAAAAAAAAAAACTGCTGGAGAAGGTCCAGAAGAGGGCTACAAAAATGACAGCAGGTCAGCAGGGTAAGGCATACGAGGAGAGGTTGAGGGCACTTAACATGTACTACCTGGAAGACAGCAAGAGAGAGAGGGCGTGATTGAGACCTTCAGGTACCTGAAAGGGATAAATAAGGCGGATAAGGAATGTCTCTCTAAGCTAAGTGGCAACCATAACATGATGGGTACAGTCTTGAGCTAGAGGGTGAGAGGTTTAGGAGGATGGTCAGGAAGCACTGCTTCACGGAAAGGGTGTGGGACACTTGGAATGCACTGCCAGAACAGGTGGTCTCATTGAAGACAGTGGGCAGCTTCAAGAGAGACTGGGATAGGCATAGGGGGAAGGTAAGGGTTATTGGTAGGGTGGATGGAAAGGATGGGAGGAGTGGGGAGGGGGGCAAGTTCAGTAGCTCAAGCTGTGGACCCTGCAATATGAGCAGACTTGATAGACCAAATGGCCTTCTTCTGCTGGCTTCTTTGTATGTAATTATGCACATCCCCGTAAGCTATGCACTGTGGATAATTTATGCAAATTACCATGACAGAATATAGACTAACTTAGCTTTGGCCTGAAGGCCTCAGAAACAATCTGCATAATGTTGAAAGAGCAAACCTCAGTCATGTGTGTCACCCATTTAAAAGAGCAGCTGTCGCCTTAGGGAAAAGGTTGGAAAACTTAACATTTAGAGACAGTTCAGCTTTTATTTTGTACAGCAGTGTAGATTTCTCTTCGCCATTATTTGTTACAGAAAAAATTCTCACAAAAACAAGATGTTTATCCTTTAGAGTTTATCTGCCTCTATAGCTTATTCCTTACTTCAGATTATAATGCTATGTAGTGAGGTCACAGGCTGTTACCATGGGAATACCTGTAATGTTACAAGCAGAGTATTATGCCATCAGCTTGGGAAAAAACATTAGGAACAGATGAACCCTCAAGGGACAGCTATCCTGTTGTCAACCATATACCTGTGTAATAAATAATGAGGGTAAGAAATATATATAGAATAGTGGATGGGTGAACATCCACAACAAGGCTGTGTTTCCATCGAGGGAGTTGATGACATCACAGAGACCTCGAGAGCGAAGCTCGAGAGGTCTCTTGATGTCATCAACTGCCCGAGATGGGAACGCAGCCTTAGTTGTGGGATGTTCACCATCCACTGTTTTTGTATAGTATATGGGTTTTTTTTTTGTTGTTTAAATTTTGTTTTTACTCACATTTGATGTAGGCGCTGCCCGTTCTGTCTGGTGCTTCTGTCACGCCTGCCCCGCTTTAAGCTCGTGACAGCTTCTCAGTTTCTCCCCTGCACATCATTCGTTTTAAAATCGGGGAGAAAAAAAAAAGAAATTGTCTTTTCAGAAAGGGAGCCATGTATGGCTCTCCATGTCCCGATTCCCGACTTCTAAGTCGGTGGCTAGGCTGCTCAGGTGCTCGCTAAATCGCGCCGCCGTGTTTTTTGTTTTTTTTCTAGAGAGCCTCGTCTGAGCCAATCAGGTGGCAGGTCAAGGGTAAAAAGTTGTTGTACTATCGATGTGACATCAGAGCAATAGTACAACAACTTTTTTGACCTTTGAACTGTACTACAACAACATTTCAGCAGTTGCTGAATTCCATTCACAATAGACAGCACCCATATGCTATAGAGCTATTGAGAAACATAAGCTACTTTATTTCCAAATCTTGTTTTTCAAAGATTTTCTTGAGGTGTCGTTACTCTTTGAGACTTACGAATGTGACACAGTGGTTGTACTCTGTCTGGCAAAGGGAGGGCGGTTCCACCATGGTTGGCATCTTTTTGGGCCATAGCCCATGCAAATTAGTCTGCTTGTTTAAAAGAACAGTGCCTTCCAGGCCTGCTGATGCAAGAAGTAGTTCTCTTTTTTTTTTTTTTTTTTTTGTTCTTTGGTAATCGGGTAAGGCCCACTAGGCACAAGTGCCTGTTTTGAGGGGAGACTCTGGAGCATTGGGGTGGTTAAAGCGACTTGCTAAGGGTCACCCAGTATGCAAGTGGAGGTTGTGGTAATCAAATCCAGGTCTGCCGGATGTACCAAGCTCATTCACAGCTTGTTACTCTAACCTCTCGGCTGTGCCCACACAGGCCCAGTTCCTAGAGTTGTGTGAAGTGTTCAAATCCTGCTTCTGCCAGAATTCTGAAGAATTTCAGAAATTTCTGTCTAATTCTGAAAGTGGAATGTTCTTTTAAAAACTGGCAGATTAGCAATCCCTGGTTTACATAAATCGCACAGTAGTATTCAGTAGTTTACGTAAACTGCGGATTCATTTTCTAAAAACTGTAGAATCTGCAGATTTTTCCCAGTTCCAGCAGAAAACTCTTAGCTGGCATTAGAACGTTATTTTCCCATTTGCATAGAAATTACTTTTTGGAGTTCTGCAGAATTCAAAAATAAATTCCGAAAAGCATTTCAAAATTGCCATTCTGCCTGAAACCCATATTCCACTTATACACTGGAGACCCATATTTGTACCGCAAACCCCACGTGCCTCATCAGGTTAATGGAATTTGGCGCACACTGCAGAGTCCATGTGCTATGACTTGTGGGTGAAGGCTTTTCCCTTCATAGTGCATAAGTACTCCTTCGAAGGGGGGAGGGTGAGCAGCATATGAAATTGTGGGTAAATGTGTGATGGCACCTCCCCAGGGCATGGCATGAGTGGAGTGGAAAGTTAAAGGGGAACAGTCAGCACTTACAGCTCCACACCCTCGTTTGAGGCTGGTCCCAATATGCACTTTGTGTGCAAAAACATTTTTTTCTCCATGTATTATTTACTGCAGCATAGTCGATTGTGTCAGACTAATTCTGCTGACTTCCAAGCTGACAATTTTTGTAACTACAAATCCCAGAATCCCTTGCAGCTGACACCAGAGGGAGGGCTATTGCAGCAGGAGATTCAATAGTCTGCAGCATATGTTAAGAGTTTTTATAAGCTCTGATTTTTTTGTTTGCTGGTCCAACTGCCCTCCCCAGGCTATGTACAGTCCCAGAAGACTGTATTTAGCCCTGGGAGAACAGTGGAACTGTCAGATATCTGGATTGATAAACTACAATCCCAAGCGGGCTCACCAGTGTCATCTGTTACTTGTTATACTTCTTCAGGGGCTACTCTTATTGGTATAAGAGTTTCTCATTTGGGTTTTTTAGGTAACTGAACAGATTGGCTTCACTCTGCTGTTCTCGCCTGAAAAACGCACATGAGGTGACTGCTAAGAGTAGCCCCATAGAAAAATAAACTCACAACACAGTGAACAAGGATGCAGTATGCCTAGGAGAAATTGGCGGGGCCCAAGGGCCCGGATCATAATGAAATTAAAACATTACCATGCACATACTGTAAGCACATTATAGCCATAACAAATCACATGATGGCGGATAATTCCAATAATCTTGAGTTTTTTGTCTATAGTGCTTTCTCTCCCCAGCGATGTTCATCCATCAGGGATATAACCTGTTCTGGCCTGTTTTAATGCCACCCCAAGACCCCCATAGCTTTACCTCTGTGGAAAGGACTCTGGGGGGCTGGGTTCCCCCCCAGCAGCCCACTGACTGGGCTAGGATCCAGTGTCCGACGAGCACCAGAACCCTGGAAGTTCAGGAACTCGGGTCTTTCATATAGACGGTACATGAGTTATCACTCGGATTTTCACCCCACCTTCCCTCCTCCCCATGGTGCATGTGTAGCTCTGTAAGACTTCAGATGCACACGGGGATATACTGTGGAAGGAGCAAGCCCTGCCCACCACATGGGTCACTGCGCACCAGGTGCTGAGTGGCATCCCTCCACAACTGTAGCGCACTCTCAAACGATGGCTGCTGCAGTTAAGCCTTCGTCTTCATGCATCGTCTCAAGCATGCTCTCAAACTCCGGGGGGGGGGGTGAGGCGCACCTGTGTGGCATTGCAGCGCGTAGCCACTGGGCCATTGTGGCATCTGGCAGTAATCCAGATTTGTACCTTTGTTGTAGCTTAAGTCCGGAACTCTGAACACCTCTCTGACAGGTCAGCAACTCGTGGTCAGAGTTCTAAAGCCAAGCAGTGACGTAGTTGAAGCTCCAATTTAGGGATAATCAGATTCTGATTTTCGGATTCGGATAAATCGGAATCCAATCCAAAAGTTAAGATTTCTCGGATTTTCAGATTAGTTGCTGTGAATACAGAATCCTAATCAACCTGATTCCGATCGGATTCCAAAATCCGATTCCAAAATTTGAAATTTGGAAGTTAAAGTAATTGGATCAGGATCCAGTTTGGGACTCTTGATTTGCCAAGAATCCAAAAATGGGGCAACATATTGGATTTCGGGATATCCAAGTACCCTAACGCCTGTGTCCTAGTTCATTGAAGACAGCTGTGCAGAATGTTGTTCATCACAAGAAAACTGTGCAAAATACTGTTTTTCACATCAATTTTTAGTCAGGTAAAGTTAAATATGGATAATTTGGGGGTGGGTGATATGAAAGAAACATCATTGGTCAGAATAGAAACATTACAAACAGCTGCTGATAGGCACATTATTTTTGTCCCCTTTAAATGTTTTAGTAACTGTTATGTTGTCTGGCTTAGGTGAGCCTTCTCTGGAACAAGACCACAGCCTCCCGGGGGGGGCTAGCTGATGTCAGTGTGAGACAGACAGGGTTACAAAATACCTAACCTTATAAATGATTACAGAACAGAAAATCATCAGCCTTGAAACATCACTTAATTAACACATTTTTAGCAGTTATTGCTGAAGTTGTTCGTTAGTTAACTCATTTGCTCCCGGTAGCCATTTTGGGTCGGACCTAGCAATGGATGGTTCCAATGCCATATAGAGTCAATGGGAACAAATTAAAATAAAAAGGTATGATGCGTTTTGTCTCCCAGCCATTTGATAACAATCGTTTTGACCCATTTTAATGTGGAGAGGTAGGAGTCCCATGACGGCCTATGCATAAAATGGGTAATAAAGCCAGGACACCTGAGAGGCGGCGATAAACCAGTAGAGACTTGGAACCATGGGCTGCACATCAAACTGCTTATATACAGTACCTGTGTGTATCAAATCCCCCACAACAACCCCCTAACACTTTACTCGTTCTGCATGGGCTTCACTTCCTACTCCTAAGTACAGTAAGGCCATGCTCTGGCGTACCAGGGATTTGCATGACAGAGGTCAAACTCTGTTGCCCAGTTAACCCTTGCTGCCTTGCGCAATGTACTACACATCCTACCTTGTCCTGATTTGGGGGTCTTCCCTCTAAGTGACTCGTTCAAGAACCATTCTTCTTGATGTTGCAGAAGGGAGATAGCTGGCCCTCAAGATCCTTAATCCCCCACTTATGGATCTCAGCCAGTGGATAATCCATCCAGGAGACTCCAAATATTGCTTTGCATGCTGGGTATTGTCTTCCTGACAATTCACCTGGCCCCCCTCAGCCCACTCTCTCACCATCTCCAGGACTTCTCTGAAGTCGGATCTGGTTGACTGCCCAGTTGGTGGTGCCTGACTTGTGTGTGTGTGTGTGTGTGTGTGTGTGTGTATCCTTCATGCTGTCCAGGATTTTCCTTCCATGTTTCTTCCCTTGGAATATTGACGTACAATGCCGCAGAGCGTACGTCAGCATCCTATGCTATTCTGGACCCCCCGACTGCCTTGACACTCAGACACTGCTAGGTGTCAAGTGCACTACTGTGGGGGGGACCGCTCATCCCATAAGAGGAGAGCAGTCCCTCAGAAGCTAGATCCTTTCATCTCTGGTGGACACCCAGTGTCTCAAGCCTGCTCCTGAACCCGGGTCGCTGGTGTAGTAGGTGATGGTACTACTGCCATGGTACTGGGCCAGCCGTATTCATACTTTTATTTCTCTGGATTTTTTCCACCGCTTCCCATGGTATCCAGTGCAGGACCCCAACCCATCCCCTACTCAACCAGATGGCCCACGACTTATTTTCCATGGTGGCTTCCCTCCACAGGGCTGATGAAATTCATTAGCCAGAGCTGGTGGTTGTGAACAGCCCTGCTCCTTTATCTGACTGGAGGCCTGTGTTTCTGCTTCCCATCCCTCCCAAATAAGTCTAACTCGCTGACTGTAACATCAGTGCTGCCAGCTCAAAGAGCAAGCATGCAGCACTTCCACAGAACTGCCGAGAGACTCCGGTCTCCTGAATCATGCAGTTGCGCTGAGAAAGTATTTTCCTGGGTCAGGGGAGGGTGATGTAAGGAAGCTCTTATCTGGGGGGCTGCAGGGAAGCTCTTGGTTGGGGGGATACAAGAAGCTCTGGTTGGGGGTAAAGAAGCTCTTGGTTGGGGTGCAAAGAAGCTCTTGCTCGGGTGGGTGTAAGAAGCTCTTGCTTGGGGGTTGCATGGAAGCTCTTGTTTGGGGAGTGCATGGAAGCTCTTGCTTGGGGAGTGCATGGAAGCCCTTGCTTGGGGTGGGTGCAAGGAAGCCCTTGCTTGGGGTGGGTGCAAGGAAGCTCTTCTTTTTTTCCAACAACACTTACCCCAGTGGAGGAGAAAGTCCAGTGAGAAATGACTCCCCTCTTCTGCTGGCCCGCTACTCAGGATTGAAACCCAGGTCTCTCAGTTGGTGAGAAGCAGCTCCAGGCTAAACTCCCCTCCTTTGCTGTTTCGATAAGAGGTGCACTGATACATAGATACATAGATACATAGACAGTGTCGGCAGATAAGGGCCTATGGCCCACCTAGTCTGCCCATTTGAGCTTGTAAGTTCAGTTTGTTTTCCTAGAAGTCTATTTCCCCTTACCCCTGACCTCTAGAATTCCTTTATGTCTATCCCATGCATTCTTAAATCCCGTGATTGTTTCAGCCCCCACCACTTCCTCTGGCAGGGTGTTCCACTTGTCCACCACCCGTTCTGTGAAGAAATTCTTTCTCATGTTTCCTCTGAATCCTCCTCCCTCCAACTTCATCCCATGCCCTCTAGTCCTGAAACATCTTTTTCGCTTAAAAATAGTGTTTTCCTGCACCCTGTTCCTCCCTGTAAGATACTTGTATGTCTCTATCATATCCCCTCTCTCCCTCCTCTCCTCCAGGGAGTACATGTTCAGTTCCTTCAACCTGTCTTCATAGGACTTGTGATGCAACCCATGCACCATCTTTGTTGCCCTCCTCTGAACCTTCTCTACCCTGTCTATGTCCTTACGTAGGTATGGTCTCCAGAACTGTACACTGTACTCCAGGTGGGGCCTCACTAGTGTCTTGTATAGCGGAATTATGACCTCCCTTTTCCTGCTGGTGATGCCCCTGCCTATACATCCCAGCATCCTATTTGCTTTACCTGATGCCTTGTCACACTGTTTCCCTACCTTGAGGTCATCAGAGATGACAACCCCAAGATCCCTTTCCTGCTTGGTGCATGCTATATCCTCACCCCCCAACTGATATATTGTGCCAGGGTTTATGTGCCCCATATGCATTATCAATATCAATATCAATGCAATTACCACTGCTGCTTGACTTTGGGGTAGAGATTCTAAAATAGCTACATTGCTTAAATAATTTAACTGATGACCCATAAAGGGGCACTTTTGTTTACAGTGACCCAAAAAAACATAATCCATTTCTTGGGATTGTGGGATTTTCCAGGTAGTGGCTGCATTTACCATTTGTACAGTTTGCATTTTCAGCTGTGAACCAACGTCCAGACATTTGCTGATTTTACCTATTTTTACACAAACACACACACGCTTCTGCTGAACTGGCAAACACTGCAAACCCTTGTCCCTGCCCATAAACAACCAATTTCAGATTCAGAGTTGTACTGTATGAATATCCTGGAAGAGAAATCTAAACACTATTCAGAATCCATGCCACTAATCTGAGGCCGAGATTCTCCAGCTTGTGGTTCTAGAACCCCTCCTGGCCCACCTGTGGCACACCTGGTGGCCAGTCCCCTCAACTTGCCCCGCGAGGTGGGGTTGTCTTCTGCTTCTTGTCTTGCTACTCTAATTTGGCCACAGGCAGAAGTGGAGGCCAGGGGCATCCAGGCTCAAGCAGGTTAGATCTGGTGTAGGACGTCGTGGGCAGGAATGGTAGCACCCTCCCATCTGATGGCCATTTTCCACTTTGATTTCCTCCCCAGAAAAGAGGATGTGAAGTGACATCCTGGTGACGTCAGGTGTGCTCCCATGTCTGCCGTGCCATCTGCCTCTTCTCCAGTCCCCATTCTTGTGCAATCTCTGACTCACCAACCCTCTAGTCAATGCTAGTGGTTGGACTATTGTGAAGTGCCGTGACCCACCTGCCCTGGAGGAGGAGAGCTATCGTCTGGACATTCGATCCTCCTCCCCCTGCTGGCACTATGATGCCCCAGAGCCATTCCCAAACCTGGGTCGTCAGCACCACAAGCTGCTGCATTGCTGCTTGCGCCAGTAGGCCAGCACAGAGAGAGAAATTGATTGATAAAAATCAATCAGGATAGCCCTATGAGATGAAGCATCTGGTTTTCATGGGTGTTCCAAGGAGGACAACAATTGGCTGTGCCATTTAGTTCCAATTGCAAAAAAAGTGTATGTAATTTTTTTTTTTTTTTCTTAATGATCCTTCACACCAGCCTGCCCCTTCTGTGGATCTCCCCAGCCCCATCACCCGTCTTCTGGCCTTACTGCCCTCTTCCAGGGGTTGCCTTCCCTTGTAGGGCCATGGGGTGGACAGAACCCCCGCAAAGCTCAAGTTTAAGTGGAGGAGTTGGGTTGCCAGTCGACATGACCTCTTCGGGAGACCTGTATCATCCTGCTGTAGTTGGGGGCATTTCCATCTGTTTTTTTTTCCCACATTGATGATGTAAGTGCATATGCAAACCTCACCAGCTGTTGCCCCCCAGCAGTGCTGCTGTGACTGCTCCACCTGTAGTCGACTCATGGGGGGATGGGCACTCGTATATGGCCACATCTGTCATCTATCCAGCCTGGAAGAGAGCGACTGCTGGATACTTGAAACATCATCCCACAGCCAGCCTCCTGATGATCTGGCCTCATTCCCCAAATCCTTTGTTACTGGCATTGCAAGTGGTAGCTCTGTGGCTACACCAATGAGCCAGTTTGTTGCATTCAACTAAAAAAAAAATACATAGCAAGACTAGTATATGTGCATCATTCCATCGGCCAAACGGTTAGGGTGCCTACAGGTTTGTGTTCTCGACCTGCGTTTCCTGGTGATGGGCTGGAGAAGCAGTCTGACAGATGCACTCTCCTCTCCCTGGGGAGGGTCTGCTATGCCCCTCAAGGAGTAACTGCACCCTGGTAAGCCCAGGGGGATGGAAGCCGAGGAACCACCCACCTCGGTCACACCTGCATCCACCCGTATGTGGCAAGGGGGAGGCACTTTGGTGGGAAGACAAGGATGATGACATGAGGCCCCACCTGCCTGCTGCTCAGAACATGAGGGTGTTTTGCTTTCAGCTGTGGCATGATTGGACCCTTCCAAGGACATGGCAGTTGAGAGGGGTAAGAGGTGGGTGGCAGGCGAGTACACGGGTGAACCGCAAATATGACAGAATGAAAAAAAAAACTAGTACAGTACATGCATAGTTTGACTGAGTGTATTTAAGCAATAAGGCGTGACAGGATGGGGATATTGGGGAATTTACCCATGCCTTGTGTGATGTGTCACAAGGTGCAGGCGAGTGACGTAAACACACAAGACCGAATAATCTGCCAGTTACCCACATCCTGGAGTTCCTTGTCATGATTTTTCAGTGGACCCTTATGTAAAACAAACTTGAAAAGGATTTAATTGTTTGGTTTGTTTATAAATGCACTTCCTCAGCTGTGGGTTACTGTAGGATTTTTACATGGGTAAGGAGTTTAGCTGAGCTGACCAATCCGATTGTAAGACATTTTTAATATTCTTTGTATAAAGAGGTAAACACTTCAAGCTCCTAAGACATAACCAAAACAAACAGTAGGACATTATGAAGATGTAGATGAAAGGACTTCATGGTGCAGGCAGCTACAAGAGGTTCTTGAGTGGAGAGAGGCTTGCCTTGAAAGCAAGTAGACTTGGACCAAATCCCATATGCAGACTGGGAGCACATCAGTCTGAAAAAGGAAAAAAGTATTAGTCACTTTGGTTAATTCCGTAGAACTCTCAATCTTATCATATGATACCTTGCACTGTTGAATCAGTTGTAGTGTCATCAAAAAAAATCTAGCATATGTGGAAGTGAAACTCAGTTTAAAGAGACGTGTGTAAAGTTTGCCGGAGGGGAGAGGTGAGGCAGAGAAGTGGGCGGATGCTGTGGCTTCAGGGGGTTTAACATGACTGCCCAGCAGCACAAGATAATGGTCTTCTTGAGTAGAACACAGGTCAGAGGCTAACCTAAACCTGCAGTATCTTGGTGTTTGTTAGTGCATGCACGTGATGGTCGTGGTGGAGGTGATACTAACCCACAGGCAGAGAGCTGATTGCAGTTGAAAGGAAACCTCAAGAAGTTAATTCAGATCAGCTCTGTGACAGGCTGATGCATGAGGAGCAGACACAAACGATCAGTGTAGAATAAAACCTGAATCCTGCTATGTTGGGGGTTAAAAGTGCTATGAAGTTGTTTTTTTTTTTAATCTGACATAAATCAACATAATCTTATAATATGTACTTCAGTGTTGTGTATGAAAATCCATACAATGCCAGAATGCTGTTGTATCACAGTAGCGATGTCAGAATTCTGTTGTATTACCAGTGTTGTCAAAATGCTGTTGTACCACCATAGTGCTGTCTGGATTTTGCTGTGCCACAGCATTGATGCCGGCATGCTGCTGTACCACAGCATTGATGCCAGCATGCTGCTGTGCCACAGCGGCGATGCCCGCACATGCCGCAGCAGTGATGTCAGCATGCCACTGCGCCACAGCATAGAATCCTGTGTCTTTTAAAATTCCTCATGCTTACCTATCCTGCAGATTCCTCATAATGAAGATAACGGCAAAACTGAAAACACACCAAGTGAGCTGTTCTGTTAAAGGGTGAACTACTAGTAATGTTGCCAGCCCAGGTAGCTATTACTTAAATCACACTGAATGTTTTAACGTTATCTAGTTGTTTGTGGTTTTCTGTTTATTTGACTGCAGTTTAAGACAGAGTTTGAAAGACGCAAAATGGATGAAAACAAACATATACAGTATAAAATAATGTATGGGTAACCATACACAACAAGCTGATGTTTCCATCTTGGGATGAGATGACATCATACAGACCTCTCTAACTTTGCTGTCAAGGGCTGTGATGCTGTCTCACTCCTCAATGAAAGCACAGCCTTGTTGTGCATGGTTACTCCTATACAGTGTTGGAATTACACTTTATGAGCGTTGGGAGCTTGGGGGGGGGAGCTGTGATGGTCCTATCTTTAAATTGAGCTCCACTTCCCATTATAAGTTGATGGCAGTGATGTCTGAGCTATCAGAGCTCACTTCAGAGCTGGGGAGGGTGTCAAGCCCTGGCAAGTCCCATTGTAAATCTAACATTGCCCATATATATTATTTTCTATAACTGCATGGATCATAGAAACATAGATTTTGATGGCAGATAAGGACCGCATGGCCCACCCAGTCTGCCCATTTCCCTACCTAATGAATAAGCTGCAGATCCTAGTTAACCAGCAGCCTACTTCTTCCTACCCCCACCCCCTAGAATTGCCTTATGACTGTCCCATGCATGCTTGAATTCCACCACTGTTTTTGACTCCACAACCTCCTCCGGAAGGCCGTTCCATGCATCCACAACCCTCTCTGTGAAAAAATACTTCCTTAAGTTACCTCTGAGCCGCCCCCCCTTATATCTTCAAATTGTGCCTCCTTGTTCTTGCACACCTTTTTTTTTTGAAAGATGCTACCCTCTTGGACTTTGTTGATTCCCTTGAGGTACTTGAAAATTTCTATCATGTCCCCCCTCTCCCTCCTTTCCTCGAGGCTATACATATTTAGCTCCTTATGTCTCTCTTCATATGTCTTTCGGTGCAGACCCGGCACCATTTTAGTTGCCCTCCTCTGGACAGCTTCCATCCTGTCTATGTCTTTGAGGAGATTGGGTCTCCAGAACTGCATCCAGTACTCCAGATGGGATCTCACCAACTGTCTGTATAGAGGGATAATAACTTCCTGTTTTCTACTGGTGGTGCCTCTCCCTATGCATCCCAGTATCCCCCCAGCCCTCCTTGCTGTCCACCTTTAGGTCATCTGATATGACTACCCCCAGGTCCCTTTCCATTTTTGTTGTTGTTAGTATCTCACCCCCCATTGTGTACTCTTCCCCTGGGTTTTTGTTTCCCAGGTGCGTTACCTTGCACTTCTTAGCATTGAATCTAAGCTGCCATACATTTGACCATTCCTCTAACCTTGCCAAGTCCCTTATCATCCTTTCCACCCCACCTTGTGCATCAACTCTGTTGCAGATCTTTGTGTCATCTGCAAAGAGACATACTTTTCCTTCCAGTCCCTCTGCAATGTCGCTTATAAAGACATTGAAGAGGACCGGTCCTAATACTGAACCCTGCGGTACCCCACTAGTAACCCCCATTTCTTCAGAGTGGACTCCATTTACTATTACTGTCTGTGTCCTATTCTCCAGCCAATTCTTTACCCAGGCTGTCATCTTGGGACCCACTCCCAGGCTGGCTAACTTGTATATTAATCTTTTGTGTGGGACTGTGTCAAATGCCTTGCTAAAGTCTAGGTAGGCCATGTCCACAGCCCCTCCCTGATCTACTACTTTGGTCACCCAGTCAAAGAAATCTATTGATTTGTCTGGCATGACCTTCCCGCTGTGAATCCATGCTGCCTTGGGTCCCAGCCCCTCGGCCTCTAGATACTCAACAGTTCTTTCCTTCAGAAGTGATTCCATCATTTTCCCTACCACTGAGGTCAAACTAACAGGTCTGTAGTTTCCTGCTTCTGCTTTGCTCCCACTTTTGTGAAGGGAATCACATCTGCCCTCCTCCAGTCCTCGGTACCACCCATCCTCCCATGATTTGTTAAAGAGGGTAGTTAGTGGTGTCACTAGTTCTACCCTTAGTTCTTTAGAATTCTGGGATGAATCCCATCAGGCCCCATTGCTTTGTCCACCTTCAGTTTTAAGAGTTCTTCAGAACCCTTTCTTCTGTAAATGGGCTGGTATCAACTTCTGTATCCAGAGTGTTTCTGCTGTTTGTTTTAGGTACCTCTTCCTTTGTAAATACTGAGCAAAAATATTTGTTTAGTATCTCTGCCTTTTCTCAGTCACCCTCTGCCCACCTCCCTCCCTTTATTAAGCCTCACTAACCCTCCCTTGGTCTTCCTTCGCTCCTGATGTACCTATAAAGGTTTTATCCCCTTCTTAACTGAGTTGGCTATCTTTCGTGGTTTGGGCCTTTGCTGTTCTGACTGCCTTCCCAGCATCCTTTTGCTTTAACTGATACAGTTCTCTGTCCTGCTCCTTCTGTGATTCCTTGTACTTCCTGAATGCTTTCTTTTTCTCTTGAACCTTCACTGCTACTTCCTTTGAGAACCACAGTGGTTTCTTGCATCGTTTTGTTTTGTTTATTTGCTTCACACAAAGGCTCATTACCTCTGTGATGGCAGTTTTTATTATTCCCCATTGTTCTTCCACCCCTCCTTCCTGCCCATTTGCTAGTGCATTCCTTAGGCACTCACCCATTTTGGCAAAGTCATCCCTCCTAAAGTCCAGTACTTTTGCCTTTGTATGGCTTGACTCTATTGCTGTGTTTATTGTGAACCATACTGTTCGATGGTCGCTAGTTCCCAGATGGCTACCCACTTCTACATCTGTGATCCTCTCTTCATCTCCATTTGAGAGAACCAGGTCTAAGATTGCTCCCTCTCGAGTGGGCTCCAATACTAGTTGTCTAAGGCATGCCACCTGTAGGGCATCTAGAATAACCCCACTCTTCGAAGTGGCTGCTGCAACTGCACCCCAGTTAACATCTGGCATATTCAGATCACCCATCAGCAATATCTCCCCTTTTTCTGCCATTCTAAGTATTCTTTCTATCATTTCCTTGTCCATTTCCTCCCCCTGAGAGGGGGGTCTGTATACAACCCCTGTGCGGATTGTTGTGCCATTGCCGGTCTCCAAATTTATCCACAGAGCTTCTTTCCTCCCTGTTTTCCCTTTTGTTCTGTTGCTTTGATTCCTTCCCTTATGTAAAGAGCTACTCCTCCTCCTCTTTACCCTCCCTGTCCCTCCTGTAGATAGTGTATCCTGGTATGTTTACATCCCAGTCATGGTTTTGTGTGTACCATGTTTCTGTGACTGCCACGATATCCAGATGTTCCTCCTCCATCAAGGCCACTAATTCAGGAAGCTTGTTACTCAGACTACAAGCATTGGTACTCATTGCTCTCCATTTTTTGATGGCTTTACCTTCTTTTGCAGCATCCCCCACTGACCTTTCTACCTCAGTCTTTTTCTCATTTAGTACCCTGTTTTGTCGGGAGAGGCTGGGATTTTCCTGCTGCTTATCAGTGCCTCCCCCCTTGACTAATTTAAAAGCTTGCCAATGAAGCATTTAAACCGATTGCTCAAAAGACTTATTCCCTTCCTGGACAGATGCAGACCATCCTGCCAGTATAGGCTGGTGTCCCTCCAGGTGGAACCCCAGTCCCCAATAAGCCAAACCCCTGTGCTCCACACCATTTTTCCAACCATTCATTAAACTGCATGGTGCAAAGTACCCTCGCCTCACTCATGCCATTGACAGGCAGCACCTCAGAGAAGGATATTGTGTGTGTGCTTGTCGTAGGGCCCTCCCAATTCCACAAAGTCCTTCTGCACTGCTCTAATCTCATGATGAGTCAAGTCATTTGTCCCTAGGTGGACAATGATGTCCAGCTTAGACTCCCGTGTAGCTGTTCTTGTGATCCCGAGGATGCGCTTCCTGTCTCTCAAGCCATGGCACCAGGCAGGCACTGCCGCTTCAGTTTTCCCTGCACCCCAGTTCTATCCCCCTAATAATTGAGTCCCCCACCAGGAGCTGCTTCCTTTCCTTGTGGTGTCCTCTGCCTCCTTCCTGTGGGCCTCCCTCGTGACAGTTGTCCTCAGCCTCCTTAGTCTCCTCTGCGGGTGCATCAATAGGGGAGCTATGCTCCCCCAGAATGGTGTATGGATTGTGGTGTGGAACAACTGACTGTGTGTGCCTCTATTCTACCATCCTCACCCTCCCTGAGCCCACTGTGGTCCAACTGCTGTGCTTTCTTCGCAACATCTGAGGTAGTGGTGGTGGCTCTGGTGCTCCCTCGATGGGGGAGGTTCCCTTCCTACCGTCCATTGTGGCCTGGGAGAAGGTTCCCTTACTACTGTCCAGAGTGGCCTGAAGACGGGCAACTTCCTCCCTCAGGGCAGAGAGTTGTCTGCAAATAGGGCAGCATCTCAGCCTCCAGAAAGACTCCCGGAAGACTGCTGCCCCACAGCCATTACGTAAGCAATAAGACACGACAGGGTGTGCGTTAGACAGTTTAACACATGGCTAGGAGGCGTAGTGAGGCACGAGGCCACCGTCCGAGTGCCTCCTAGCCATGTGTTAAACTGTCTAACGCACACCCTGGAGTGGCTTATTGCGCTAATGAAATGGGAAATATATTTAGAGACATTAATGATGACAATATAGTTGTTAAAAGAAAATTTTTTTTATTTATTAAAACAGATAACCTTCCGCTCAAAAAAATAGATCCATGTTTTTCCACTTTAACATTTTGTATTTTAACAGTTTAACAGTAAAACACACTGTTATAATTTTAATAATATTACAAATGTGTGATTTAATTGATTTCATAACTGTTCATTAACTTACAACTAATAGTTTACTTTGAACTGTTAATTAACTGCTACTTTACTTCACTTTGAAAAATATTTCACTTTGAAAAATAAACAGGACCATTAAAAGTCATTGTGCAGTTGTGCATTGTTACTCCTGCAAATTGAGGCTGTGGGGACTGTTGATTTAGGTCTTGAATCATTTTTGCCTCGGGTGGTACTGGATCTGCAGCTTTATTTATTAGTAAGTTCTGCTTGTTTCCATCGGGTGTCACTGTGGGGCTTGAAACTTCGTTGGGACTTGAGGTTTCTTCCTTTGGTGCAGTATTTGACACCATTACGTCCTGTCGTCTGGCTTTGCCGCAGTAGCTCTGGAAGGCTGGCTTCGTTTTGTGTCCCGTAATTGCCATTATTTCCCGGTTTTGTAAGCCAGCATCAGACAGCATTTGTACCGCGGTCGCTCGGAGGCAGTGGTTCGTGTACCATTGTGAGAGACAAGCTTCTTTACTTAGCCTGCACATGAACGTCGAGAGATAGTTTACACCCATGGGCTCTGAGGAATACCATATCGGGAGGGAGTCAAGCTGCTGTTGTGGAAGTTTTCGTGGGTGTAAGTACAGAGCTGTGGGAATTGGTAGAAGCTTGCTTATGTACAATTTCAAACTTTGAACTGGGCAGAGTGGATTGCCTGGCTGAGCATACATTAAACCACGGTTAGAAGATCTTTGTGTTTCGAGTGGATTGTTGTGGTTTTTTGTATGTTCGTTGAAATTCAGGATCGCAAATTGATTTACCATTTTCATCTTGTTTGATTGAAAAATGCTCTGGTTTTAGTTGTCGGACACCTTCGACCGGCATACAGCCATGTATAATTGAATGTCTAACCAGACTTTACGGACAAGGCCAGGCGCGGTTCGGGAGAACAAATGTCTGAATAACGTAAGTTTCTGTAAGTCTGACTTTGTGAGGGCTTCGTGGTGCTTGGATTTGTCTTGCTGGGAGCGTCTATAACTCTTCATTTTTGCTGTGAATACTGCATTACTCGATCTAAATTCTGGATCCCTCATTAGATTAAAAGGCCTGGCAATGCCTGGGGAGACGAGGTGGCAGTTGGCGGCTCGAGACCGCTGTGAGCTCGAGATGGCATACTCGGGTCCAGGCGCTTGTCAAGAAACTGCATAAAATTTATGGAGCACAGTGTTCAGGTTTTCTTTTGTGATAGACTGCCAGTCTATCGATGTGTTTGCTGTTTCCCATTCCTTAAATACTCAGAGTGCCCACGCTGTGCATCTTATTGTATTTCTTTCATTTTTTTCATTTTCAAGGCAGTCTAGTTCGGCTGAGCTGTAACTCGAGAAACGCTTATTCACTGAGCCACTTTCAATTAACGTTTGACAGTTCGGTTGCTTCGTTTGACAGCTGTAGTTTACATTTACGTTTTCTGAAATTGTAGATGTAGAGGCTGTGGGCAGTTCTTGAAATGGCTCATTGTCTGGATGCATTAATAGTTTCATATCTTCTTCTGAAAGGCTGATATCAAAGTTGGGTTCAGGGAAATATGCCATTGCTATATGCTGGTTTTGTCAGTTTCACTTGCTATTAACAAGATGGCTGATTTCAGATTTGCCAACATTCTAATTGGCATTTTACTAGGATTAGTGCCCACAGGGCACTGCTGGTCCTTTTTCCTGTGCGTTAGACAGAATATCACACAGGTATGGACCAATCAGCAGCTTTAAATTTTGATGCCCATTTCATAAATTGCACTACTCCCCACAGTTTTTTTTTTTTTGGTTTTTGTTTTTTTGGTTTTTCACAAAACCCAAGTAGTAGTAACATACTGGAATAATAAAAAACATGGTCCTGTATCTGTCCTCTTTAATAGGGAGGGGGTTCAAAACATCCCACAAATCAACATTTTCTATATCAAAAAGAACCTTTCTTGCTCGGTTACTAAACATAACACAAAAAAGAGGACGCTTCCTACGTCTATGAGCATTCTTGTGTGGGACTTTACGAATTTTTTAGAATGCAACCCAAGGAAGGGAAGGGATCATAATTTGCCACTGTGGTGCTAACTGCCTGATCCCTTCCACGTCCTTCATACGTTTTATGTTGTCTGTATAGGGAAGAGCATGGGGGCACGCTCCATTCACTTCTGTGGAGCATCATGTTTAAATGCTTTTATCAGGACATTTGGTAATCAATCAGTAAGTCAAAATCTTTATTTTGCCAGGTGGAACACCATTGAGACAAGCTCATTTACAAGATGGACCTGGGGCAGAACACTTGCCAACAGGGCTTAGACAAAAAGAAAGAATAAGCAAGTAATAACATTTACAGAAATCCCATAATAATCATATTAAACATATACATGGTAAGAGGAAGAAAATAGATATGCAGCAGGCAAGGAGCCAGCAACAAGCTGTATAAAGTATGGCATACCAATGGGCAGTAATACGTCACATACACAATGAGGATTGCATGAGTACAGGCATAATTACGTACGGGCTAATTAAGCAATAAGGCACGACAGGGTGTGTGTTATTGTCTAATAACATCACTCCTGGGGTGGGTTGAAGCACAGGCGCGGCTGAGTGCTTCCACCACCCCAGGAGGATACATGACAACAACACACCCTGGAGTGTCTTATGCTATTATACAATGGCTCGCTTTAAAATAATAATAAAAGCTTAAAAAGCGGCCCGGTGGCGCTGAGGGTTGAGGCGCTGGACGCCACACCTCGCTGCACGCCGGCGACTCGGGTTCGGGAACGGACTCGGTTCCTGGGGTCGATGGGGAGGGAGATCGGCGTCCCAACGGATGCTCTCCTCCTCAGGGTGGGAACCATGAACGCATTCGTTTACATCACTCCTCACAGCCGGTGGAAGCACCGACCAGGAGGGATGGAGGCGGCTCCGCCGGAGTCGGGAGGGGGACGCCTGTTGCACATGAGGGCTTGGTGCGGGGCCAGCACCGCCACTGGGACGACGTCTCAGCGCAGGACATCTCAGAGGGCGGGGAAACCAGGGAAGAAAAACGAGAAAATCCTCTCGGCAGCCCAAGATGATAGCTCTCGGACCATCCGGACCACCGAAGAGGGACAGACCCCACTGTGCAGGAGGAGGGGCACTCTAGGGCGGATCTCACTGAGGTGGAATGGAGTTGAGAGGAAGGAAGGAGTGGGCTCCAAGAGCAGAGAAGGGGCAAAAGGAACAAAGTTAAAAAAAGCTTAAAAAAAAAAATTGTAACATTTTTCTTTTTTTTCTTTTTTGAACTGGAGCCATATTTTGGTAATATGAGAAAAAGTAGTCCACTAGGTGATGCTGTTGCTTATATTGTGGGTTTTATGTAGATGTGTCTTCCCCCACACACACACACAGACACACACTCGTCGTTATGTGGTGACCTTTGCTCTAAGATGAATCTGTGTGGTTCTCCAGCTTGTCCTGGGGCCCGGCAAAAATGTTTTTTTGTTTTTTTTGTCTCCCTTGAGAAAACTGATGGAGTAAAAATGAAAAAATAGCAGAGCCACCTGGAGACTTCCGGTTTCCGTGTTCGCTCAGTAACTGGACATCATCGGAATGTGTGAGTTACAGAACTGTTCTGGTTTTTATTGTTGAAGTGCCTTATTTGAATGGCTAGTGTATGTGGCTTTGGAGAGAGATTGCCACGGACTTGAAAAGAAAGAGTGTTAGGTATGGAAACGGCCGAGCGCGCGCGTTTTACTAGCGTGGGGCAGCGTCTGAAGTGAAAGAGATGGCAGCTGTTTTTCCTTTTGTTGTGAAGCCGACAGCTTTTATGTGAATTCCCAAGACACCCAGGCACTGAAGTTTGTGTCGGCTTCAGGGCATTGACGGCTTCACGATGACTTGCGTTGGGAGGGAGGAATTTTACTGTGATGTGGTCATTTGTGTGCCTGGTCTTAATACAGTGATGTTATTGTGTAATATCATCACTGTGCCAGGTACACACTGACCAATCACAATAGAGGAATTTTCCTTGCCATTGTATAATAGGACATAACATATACAGTAGTCATCACTTGGAGGAACCAGTGTGAGCAATTTTAACGAAGGAACCTCCATGGGCATAGTGCTATGAAAAGCGACTGAATCCTTTGCATTAAGTAAGGAGGGCTAGAAAAAGCAAGACCTACTCAACTATAAATTGTGTAGCCCGAGCCGTGGGGCATACTGGAGGAGGAATGAGGTTGGGGCAGGAGGATGGAGGGGTAGTAAGGTAGGAGGTATATACAAGTAGGCAGACGAGAGCAGGAGAAATGGGGGGGAGGGGGAAGGGGGGCTGAAGGGAGGGAGGACAACAGAGGCTTGAAGAATTGGGACATACTGACTTATCAAGAAAGAGACTGTAGGAAGAAATAAAGGACTACAGCTGCCTCATTAAATAGTTAGTGTAAAATTGGAGCTAGGGTTCAACTAATAAGAGCCTTGGTTTATTTCTTTTATTTTTTTTTAATCAAACTTTTTATTTGCATCATTGACAAACATCCAACAAGACCTATACAGTCATTCCACAAGTATATCTGCGAATACCTCACAGGAAAATAGATTACAGACATCATATGTTTTATAGTTGCAGATTATCCATTTAAAAACAGTCATTAAAACATACACTACAAACACAGAGCAAAGGGAAAAGAAATGAGAAATCAAACATGCACTAAAGTAACTCAAATTATAAATTATAACACAATGTATCCCAAACTGGCAGGATCTCGGAGAAGGAGATGCATCCAGGATTGTGGACGGGGGCTAAGGGGGGGAAGGGGGCAGGAACAGTGTCTTCAGAGGTGAATTAATGTACATTAGAAATTTAGCTGAACTCTACTACAGGGAGGTCAGAAGGGGGCCCTATTATCCTTGGGTCGCCAATATTTCCATAATGTCTTTGTTCTCTCTGCTTGCCTGGTAATGAAAGAAAGGTAGCCAGCAAGTTTTACATGTTTCTTTAAGAAGTCTTAATTTAGCTGTAAGGTTCTCCATCTCCAGGATCCTAGGGCACAGGCTGTACCAGGAATTCTGAGAGGGTATCTCTGGGGTTAGCCACTTTAAGGTAATGGCTTTAATGGCCACTGCTACCAAGATATTAAAGAGATATCTCTTGGATCCTGATCTAATACCTGGAGGGGGAAGTCCTACAAGACAGTACTGTGGCTCAGCAAAATCTGGGATTTCTAAGATGCCAGCTACTGTTGTCATGAACTGATCCCAGTAGGTCCGCAGTTTGGGACAGGCCCAAAAGATGTGTGCATGAGTGCCTGTCTCTCCACAACCCCTCCAGCACAAGTCAGAGGAGTGTTTCCCATAGTGCTTGGTGACAGTCTGTGTGCGAAAATACCGCACCACCACTTTCCACCTGAATTCCCTCCAAAAGCTGGCCGCTGTGGTGGAGTGGATACCCCTCCAAATCTGAAGCCATTCTGCATCCTTCAGGTGGATTCTGATTTCCTTATCCCAAGTTTGCCCCAGATCAATCGGGGTTGGGGTCAGGGTCCAGACTCAATAAAAAAAAAAAAAAAAAATGTAATTTTGGAAATCAGGCCTTTTCGGTCTGATTGAGAAAGCAAGGGACCAAGGAACTCCCTGAGGGGATTAATCCCCTCTGCTAAGCATAGATCTTTTTCTTTTTCTTTCTCTGTTAAAAAATGTCTTATTTGTAGGAATCTGAAATTAACTTGAGCGGGCAGGTCACATTTCTGTACCAATTGCTGGAATGATTTAAAGGTATTACCCATGTAAAATTGACCCACCCTCGTCAGACCCCTCTCCGCCCATCTCCTATAACCTGTGTCTATCTTATAGGGAACGAAATCCAAACAGACCTCAGTAGGTGTATCCGGTCCAGTTTTTAATTCAATGTGATAATGTCTACAGATCTCCACCCATACTTTCTTGAGGGAGCCTGTCCAGGGGGGATCCCAGTATCAGACCCTGAAGGCCAGTGCCATCCATGTGGATCAGATCTCCGATCCTACGAGAGGCAGAGGAGGAGTTCTCTAACTCTACCCACATGGGAGTCTCAACAGGGATATTGAAGGATAGCAGGGTCTGTAGTTGGGCCGCCCAAAAGTATTTGCGCAAATCAGGAAGACCCAGCACCCCCCCCCCCCTTGAGTTTAGGCCGTAGCAGTGTATGCCATCTTACCCCGGGTGTCCTACCCACCCAGATAAATCTGGTGATGGTGGTCTTAAGGGTTTTCCAAAAAGAGCTCGGGGGTCTCATTGGGAGGGATGAGAAGAGAAACAGAAAATGTGGTGATACGTTCATTCTGATACTGTCTGTTCTGCCTGAAAGAGATAAAGATAATTCATTCCAACATGTACAGTGTGTTTGGATTGTTTGCACGAGCTTGCCATCGTCCATGTGAAAGAGCATGCCCAGATCTCTAGGAACCCAGATACCTAAATATTTAATCCCCTTCCTTGCCCATTTAAAATGGCCCACCACCGGCAGAGATGAAGCGGAGCTCAGGGGTAGCATCTCTGTTTTGGACTCAAACCTGACCAAAATCTGACAGAAGAGTGATAATGTGGGGGACAATTTGTTCTGAATTCTTGACATTATGTATGCAAATGATACATTACTTTGAGATCCGGAGCTCCAACCCCCCTACCCCCACCCTCTTTTAAGTCCCTGATTGTCTGATAAGTGCCGCTAGTGGTTCCATGCTCAGGGCAAAGAGGAGGGGAGAGAGAGCGGGCATCCGTGTCTGGGACCCCTTTCGATTTTAAATCTATCCGACAGGACCCCATCTACCTTAATTTGTGCCCAGGGCTCTAGATACAAGTTCCTGATCCATTTTCTGAACTTATCTCCAAAACTGAACTTGCCCAAAATCTGGTCTAAAAACTCCCAATCTAAACGATCGAACGCCTTCTTTGCGTCCAGAGAAATCACAGCATGTAAGATTTGAGTGGGGAAGAATCTGGAGGCGGACAAGGCATTCAATAACAGGAGAATGTTATCCTGGATATGATGTCCAGGGATAAAACCAGTCTGGTCAGAGTGCACAAGGGAGGTGATAATTGACTGGAGGCGCAAACAACATTTTAGAGACGATTTTTGCATCCCGATTTAGTAGATTGACCTGTAACTGGAACACGCCAGAGGATCTTTCCTTGGCTTGGGCAATACAGTGATCATGGCAGCTCTCCACGTATCCAGAGTGGCTCCTTCATTATGAGCTTCATTGCAAACTTTGGTCAACAGGAGGGCGAGATCAGCATTGAAATATTTATAGAATTCTGCTGTGTACCCGTGCAGACCAGGGTCTTTCCCAGCTAAGTGATTTAATTACCCGCTTGACCTCCTCTTCAGAGAAAGCAGCCTCTAGGGCATCTTTCTGTGTTTGTGAAAGTGAGGGCAGGTCTATCCGGTCTAGAAAGCTAGCCACCTTTGAGTTATGGTCCAGGCCCCTCTCTCTGCTGTAGAGCTAAGTGTAAAAGGCTAAAATTTCCCTTGCTATCTGGGACGGTTGTGATACCACTTCCTCTGGGACTGTCTTACTCCAGATTTTTGGTATGTATCTATCAGCCTCCTGTTTCCTCATGTGGAGGGCCTGTAGTCTGCCTGCTCTCTCCCCCCATTCATAATATTTTTGCCTGGTGAACCTTAGAGTATTCTATGTACGATGTAGCATTAAATTATTATAAGCTACCCTGGCCTTCTTTAACTTGGAGATCAACCCCACATCCCTGGTCCTGTTATGTTCCTGCTCGATCTCACTTATCTCATCTAAAGTTTTTTTTTTTAATCTCAAGTCGGTACTGTTTATTTTTAAAGGAGGTATGAGAGATAATATGTCCCCAAAGAACCGCCTTGAGGCAGCCCCAAATATATTTGAGGGAAGAATCTAATTCTAGGTTCTCTTCAAGGTAGTGTTTAATCACCTGTTTGAGGGGAATCCATGAAAGTCTTGTCCTGTAGGAGGCCCAGATCAAATCTCCAGCTACCTTTCCCACCCTCAGAGTCCCAGCTTATCTCCACTCGGATCATTGCATGGTCAGAGAAGGTGACTGGATAAATAAGTACCTCTCGAAATGAGTGAACCCACTTCATCTGCGTGTAAAATCCATCAATTCTGGAGTAAGAGTTCCAAGTCGGTGGGGGAAAAAAAATACAATTTCTGCCCCCTGGGTTGTGTAGACACCAGGGATCATCCCACCCTGATTCTGAAATAAGCAATCTGAGCGGTTTTGAACAAGACTTATCCCCTCCACGTCGTAGATGTTTTTTGTCCAAGGTGTTGTTCTCCACACAGTTCCAATCACCCGAGAGAATTATCTGGCCCTCTGGGAGGGTCAAGATGACCCGAAATAGAGATCTAAAAAATTTCCCTGTTGGGGGTGGAGGTGGGGGGTGGGAGCATAAATTGAAGCTATATGTATGGGTCGTCCCCTATATTCCCCTGACAGCAGAACCATATAGCCTGAACCTTCTATTTGTACTCTGGAGACCGACAAAGGAGTCCCTTTTTTTTATCAATATCGCCACCCCCACCTTTGTGGTGGTTGGATGATAATCTGTATAAATTGTTCCCACCCAGGACCTTCGCAGTTTTTGTGTTCCACTTCAGAGAGTCTGGTTTCTTGAATACAGGCTATGTCACAATGGACCCTGGCATGCTCCTGCAAAATCCTCGCTCTCTTAACCACATTATTTATGCCTTTCACATTTACAGAACAAATCTTGTGAGACGCCATTTGTTAAATTATATGAAGTAATATTTTCGTACCTTCCCTTCCTCTATCCCCCTCACCCCTGGATGCATACAACAGACATTAACAGAAAATAAAAAGTAGCTAAATAGAAAAGGTAACCCAATATGGTTAACATCTAATGGACTTAGAACCACTTAATCCACAAACAGCAAGAATCGGGCAACCCTGCCTCTGCTGTGGAAGCCCGAGCTCAGAGCGGGCTTCTATTAATATTACCTCACTAACTAGTAGTGAGACAGTCAGCAAAGGATTTTTTCCTCAATGACATCCCACATGCACTCGGGCAGATAGGGGTAGTTAGACTGGGAATACTCCTGGCGGATATGCTGCCTCACAGTTCTCTCTGCTTGAGACCACTCTGGCAGGCAACAGATAGTTGTTCACAGAGCTTGTCCCTCCGGTAGCCACGTGCCGTCTCTGTATTCCCACTCATGCTGTTCACGGAGCCTGTCCCTCCGGTAGCCACGTGCCATCCCTGTATTCCCACTCGTGCTGTTCACGGAGCCTGTCCCTCCGGTAGCCATGTGCCGTCCCTGTATTCCCACTCATGCTGTTCATGGAGCCTGTCCCTCCGGTAGCCACGTGCCATCCCTGTATTCCCACTCGTGCTGTTCACGGAGCCTGTCCCTCCGATGACCACATTGCCATCCCGTATTCCCTCGGTGCTGTTCACAGGCCTGTCCCTCTGGTAGCCACGTGCATCCTCAGATTCTACTGCAGGCTGTTCACGGAGCCTGTCCCTCCGGTAGCCATGTGCCATCCCCGTATTCCCACTCTTGCTGTTCACGGAGCCTGTCCCTCTGGTAGCCACGTCCCATCCCCATATTCCCACTCATGCAGTTCTTGCCCTCTAGCTTGATTGTGACAGTCTTGCAGCCAAGGACAGGCTGCACTAGTGGACGAGAAACCACTTTGAGGGGACCACGCCTCCTCCCAATCATCATCTGCCTCGCCCTCTACTAGGCTCTCCACTCTTCCAGCCTGCAGTTCACGGTGACATGCTGTCTCTGTCTATTCTGCCAGTGGCGTTGACTGCTAAACAAAGTTTAACGGCAGGTTAGCTGGTGATGTTTCTGCTACTTCACCAGTGGACATAGGCCAGGGGGGTGCAGCAGTTTCAGACGCTGCTGGATGAGGCACCTCACATGGGTGACTAGAGGCACGAAACTCTACTGGGGTCATTAACTTCAATGGTGGCTTCTTCTGCAGAGCTGATGGATTACTTTCCTGCCCACTTCCCATTGTTTTGTGTGCCACCGAACCCTCTGCTCACTGGACACTGTGTGTACAGGCTCCTTGCTGGGGTCTAATTTAACAGTAAGATCCTCCCATCCTTGCACACTGGCATCCTCTGAGGTCAGAGAGATGGCTGACTGTTACGAGCCACAACAGGGCCATCCATGCAGCAGGTATCCTTGGGTTGGCTTCGTAGCACCGCAGCACGTAGTACATACAGGGAGCGGCTCCTCTCCAGGGCCCTTCTGTTGGCAAAGGGCACACTCTCTAGATTTGTTCAATTTGCCTACCAGCTCTCATATCCATTTGACCATTTCGGATGGCACCATGACGTCTGAAGCCGAAGGTGCGTGTGCCATTTTTGTCAGTACTTGCTCAACAGCAGTTCAGTACAGTCCAAAATCCAAGTGATAGTGCAGGAGCCCAAACAGATGATATGCCAATGAACAGTGTTGCCTAGGTGAATGCCAGTGCAGGCACCAGACTCAGGAAATTGTCAGTCCTGCTCAGACGAGCTCAGTGAGGCCAATCCATGGATTTGACCCCAGTCCATTTGCATAGCTCTCACATGGACTAGACACATGGTTTTCTTCAACAGACCCCAAGGCACCACTGCTAGCCAAAAGGTGCGAATTTCCTCATCCCTCCAGCGCCATATTAGTCACATTATAGCCCAATACGAAAATCCATGATAATGAATAACTTCACCCAGCACCTCTCAGGACTTGAGTGCAGAGACACACCCCAAAACACATCCTGGACAAGCCCGCACTTGTAGCCCACCCTCTTTCCCAGTGTCTAGGGGTATACTGGTGGTAACTGTCCATGGGGAGGGAGCTGCCACAGCAGACATTGCAAAAGATGACTTACACTTTCTAGGTCCCTCTGAAGGCAAGGTTCCGCTGTCTCACCCGGCAGCTGGGTTAAGGGAGAACTCATGGTTAGTGGTAGAAACAATCAATTAATGAACTAAGACAACAGTCCATATCCAGTAATCTGATAAGGATCCTGTTTAATAAATGAGAATGATAGAACTCCATGGAGCCAAAAATTAATAACAGTTCATAAGAGGAACATCCCACATACACAGAGACCGAGATGGTCACATCAGTCTGAGTCCAGCATTATCCATATGAAAGGATGCACTTCACAGCACTCTTCACAAGATGCACCCTGAGTCCATAAGTCCATATCGAGGGGTGTGATCCAGATGATCCCTAAAATTCAGGCAGCTCACTTATTCATAGGCAGTCTCAAACCAATCACATGGTTATATCTGCTTCTGACTACCCATAAGACCCACTTCTCGCTTGGCTCCGTCTCAGGCCTAAACATATATCCCACTGTGGCCACCCATCTCTCATGCTGCTGGCCGCTGGGCCCACCTTCTCCACAACTGGGGACTCACTTGAATGGTCACCACCATGTCAGGAGCCTGATGTTTTTTTGTCCCTCTTCCCCAAGAAAACAGAAATTGGCGCCTCGAGCTGGCAGTCGCCCCTGCTCTTCCAGCACCGATCTCACACCTCCTTGCCTGTGTGCTCCCGCCACATGAGCAAGGCCTGCCCCCCAGGGTACTCCTGTGAACACAGCAGTCCCCATGGGGTGGCAAAATCTATTAACCCTTTCCAGCGTGGGTTGAAATAACTCAAGATGAATCCCCTATGGTGTATGTCCTAGTACACTAACTAGTGCCCCACACCTCGGGGGGGGGGTTATAATAACATCTGCTCATGTATACCGATCACCAAGTCTTTGTAGCCCTTTCAGCATTGAGAGACCAGATTAAGTGGCATCTAAAAAACATGAAATGTGCATTAAACGAAAAGGTAAAAATACAATTGAGAGCTAACCCTGCAATTAGTTTGGATAAGCCAACAGCATTAAGTATGTGCAATAGCAATACAAACTCACAGGATTTTAAGAAAGGTTGCCCGTGGCCGGGATTAGAAACCAAAATGGAGAAGGTTTCCCCTCCCACAAAGTCACGGAACCAACAAAAGCTCAAAGGCACAAAGCATTACAGAAATACTGCTTATGGGGAACACCGTTTTGCTTAAATGTGCATAGTTAAAATCCGTATTTTGCCCACCGCATATAACGAGGGTATGTTACCCTGCCATATTGCATACAGCAACCCTTCTGCTACATTCCATCAGCACCAGTCAGTGAGTACCATGCCCCACACTGAATTATTGCACCATAATGACTTTGTGTAGTAAAACAATTTACATTGTTGTTATTCTATCATTGCAGGCCTATTTTTTATAAACACTGGGGTGTTTGAGTTACGCACCAAGGTAAGGACCATTTTAGAACTAGAACTTGTATCCCTTCCAGCCACAGGGATTCTGCAGTAGCTGTTAGAAGCACTATGCTAGCATGTGGAAGAGCTGAGCAAGGACGTAAAGTACATCAGACAGGAAAGCCCATTGTGCACTGGTTGAGCTGCTGCTTACGATGTCTGTGTGTAACATATTCTTAAATGTGAGGAAAATGTATTAAACCTTGGACTGCAGCACTTGCTAGTGCATATACACTACTTTTAAGGAAGGTTGCCCTGGGATCCCTTTTGATGACCTTTTCAATGAAAGAACAGGATGTCCTTTAAGAAAAATGTCGTTACTGTAACCACATTTATAGACGTCTTTAGAAAGCAGTAGTTGAATTAAAAGAAAATCTTAAAAATACTTCATTTGCCAGTCCTTTGTACTGCCCTTTATTGGTTCCTGCTGTTCTGTTTAATTTTCAAATCTATTTCCATGGTACCATGTTTCATCCTCTAGTTGAGCAACGAGACATGACAGGGTGTGGGTTATTGAGGAACTTACCCACACCTCCTTTGGTGCGTCATGAAGCACAGCAGTGTGACTCGGCTACATGAGGAGTTAGTAACCCTATTTATCTGTTTCCTGGAATGCTTTACTCTGATCATAATGGACCCATATGTAAAATAAATTTTAAAATGGGTTTAATTACATTTGTTTTTGCATTTTGTAAATGTTCTTCTCCCACCATGGTCTTTTGCAGGATTTATCCACAGATAAAGACCTTGGCTGGCAAATTCAGGTTGTTCAGGTTCAGAATTTTAATCGCCATTTTAGAGTGCTTAGGTTTTGCGGCTTGCAGGTAGCCCAAATGTCCCATAAGGTGAGGGAGAAGTTTCATCACCAGCACTGGCTCCATCTGGAGTCCTGTGGCACCTACGCCCAGCCCCTACCTACCTGTACCTGCCATCTTCCAGGAAGCAATGGCATCCCCCCCCCCCAGAAGAATATGGACTGGCAGGGATACACCTCCAAAAAGCACATCAGTAGGCAAAGAGGTGAGGGCCAGCCTAGATATATCAGAGCCCTTGAGAAGCCCGCACCAAGGCTGCTTTACTGCTTACTCCCGTGGCCTTCCTCATAAGATACTGGCACATAAGGGGTACCTGTGTACATGCATACACAGTGCATGTCCCCTGCCAGTGTCTTTCCCCTTCCCACTCAGTGCCCTCTGCTGCACTTTACCTGTTGTCACCCAGGTAGCACTATTACAGCACGGACAGCGACCCTCGCTTCCTAGAGGAGAATATCCTCTGGGGTGTTCAGTCCTCCTCCCCTCGACCAGCTCTCCTTGGTCCAAACTTTGTCCCGAACCTAAGTCGCCAGCAGAATGAGTAGTAGCCCTACCACTGCTGCAATGGGCCGGCCTCAGGAAACACTTTCTTTACTAGTTTGTCTCAGTCACAGGCCCCAGTGGTACGACATAACGGGGGAGGGGTTAGTCTTGCAGAAGCCATATTTATTTATGCTTTCGTTAATATTCAAATCTGAACAATAAACAAAAATTTATATTATAGGTGATGGGAGTGCTCTCCACCAACCAGGGTGCTTCTTTTCTCTGCATGAGACACTCTTATTCTATAAAGTGTCTCATGACCAGGTGCCCTGGAAATGGGCACGGTCGATGGGAGTATATTTTAAATTTTCTATTACATCTCTGATCTCTGTTGTTCAGTAATATATTAATACATCCTTGGAGATCATTATTATGGTCGTAAGAGTGGTCTTTCTTACACGCTTAGGAAATCGGTACTATTCTCGTACCTTAAGAATGCACATGAGACCACTGTTACAACACTTGTGGGGAACAGACATTAGCTGTCTTTCTTATTGAGATCCTGTTTTTCCTTTTTGATAGGTGCTTTATTTGCCCCCTACGCCTGTGCCTACCTACATCACCTACCCTATTTAGAGCCTTGGTTTGTCCCCCAGGCAGGGTCTGGGTGGGATTTATCCCCAGCAGTGGTTGTTTGTCAGGTGGTGACAGGCGAAAGCATGGGGGCCTGGATGTACTGGGGCCATTCATCTCTGGCTGTTTGATGCCATGTGCAGAGCTTGCTACCACGCTGCACCATCCAGCATCTCTTCTCCCCTAAGGTGGGAGTGGATCGCAGATTCCCCTGTAGTCACCCAGGTGGTGCTGCTGTGATGGCATTGCACCCTCTCCCTCCCAAGAGAAGGACAGCATCCTCTAGTATGCTCACTCCTCCTCCTCCTCCCCCGCTGGCCCTGACTCTGGACTGTTCTGAAACCCCAGGTCGCAGATGTCACAAGCAGTAGCCTTAGTGCTGCACCAATGGGCCAGCTTTTATCTTGAGATTCCTACATTTCTGACGACATGTAATAACGTCCACGTGTAAAAAGGGTGATCTAAAATGTTAAAATAGCCATAGGTACAAAACTTACGCTATAAATTGTGCTGGTGCTGGAAGTGGCCTTTATTAGGTTTTCTTTGACAAAAAATATGGTAGCCGTGTTTTTCTTGCTGAAAATGCAAGGAAAAAACATGTCAAGTGTTAGGTTGCAAGCAATACTTTTTATTTTGACTAACATAAACGTTCTTTTGAGACTAGCTTTCAAGAGTTACACTCTCCTGATTGCCTCTCAGTGAATCTTGAAACTAAAATCAGGATTAAGAGCTTGGGACTTCACCCTGCTGTAAACAAAGCCCTCACAGCTGGTCTGTTTGATTCTGAAAGGACTAAATCTGGGAAACGGGCGCAGAGTTATGTGCTGCAGGTATTTGTCGTCTGCTTGGGTTGTATGATGATTTTTCTGTTTGTTTCTCCCCACTTCAGGTATGCATTTACAGTTGTCGCCAACATCACCGAGTATGGCCTGGCATGGCTCCTCTTCCACTTCCACATTGGGCACACCGCTGAAAACCTCGGGAGTAGTGAGGAACTCAGCAGAGAAGATATCACCATCTTTAGGGTGGGTGCTATGAGTTCTCAGATCCCCTGCTATACGTGTGCAATAAGACACAGTGGGGTGTGGATAGTTATGTGATAACTGCACGCACAGGTGCTTTGTAAGGCATGCCTATGTGCTTTGTGAGGCACAAGGCGTTAACGCTGAGCATACCTCAACTGTCCCTGATTTTGCCTCAAAATTTTACTCTGTTCCCTCCTAAAAATTGTGTTTCCGTGACCAAACAGTGGGGGTTGTAAGCACAAAATAATGTCAAACATTTAAGGTTACAGACTTGTTCTTCCTTAGAAAATGCATTTTACACTAAGCCCTTTATTCTACCAGCTTCCGGAGTGGATAACAGACATTTTGAAAATGTGTCCCTGATTTTGGTTCTTTGTCCCTAATTTTTTTAAGCCTTGTCCCTGATTTACGAGGCAGGAGATTGAGAGGTATGACGCTGAGTGCCTTCAGCACCTGAAAGTACAGTTATCTCATAACTACCTACACCCTGACATGTCTTATTGCACTTATAAAATGGAGAAACTGAGAACTCTTACACAGTTTTTTTTTTTTAATTTAGTAACTAGTATTTTCTTTTTTTTTTATTTTTTTTTAAGTAACTAGTAAAAAGCAGTCAATTCCCACTTGCCTGTCATCTGTCCTTCCACACATTCAGTGCATGGAATGTTTGTTTATCATGTAATGCAGGGATACAAACTGCTGCAGAAGTCTACTGACAGAATGTTCACTTCTCACCACACAAACACACACACAACAGAAGGATTCAGTTTTATCTGGGCAGAGTTAAGTAGGAAAGAGTTCCCTGGTAGTGGATAAGGATAAAAAGGGGATTTTTGATGGTCAGGAAGTGATTTCATTTTTATAATTGGCATATGAGTGTAACAAAAAAAGGATTATAAAGGGAAAGAGCATTTACATTTTTTTAATATTTTAGTATTTATATATATATATATATATATATATATATATATGTAATAGATAACCCACTCTAAGGTGTGCAGTCGCACTCTGATATACGCATGCCTTGGTGTGCATTGTTACGCATGAGGCCATAGGCAGTGTGTGTCAACCACCCAAGGCGTGCGTATATCAGAGCATGACCGCACGACCTAGAGTGGGTTATCTATCTTATAAAATGGCAAAATTCTTTTGGAGGGGGTGAAATTGCTGGTGTGTGGTCGTGCTCTGATATATGCACGGTCATGTGAGGTGTTTCAACCAATCAGCAGACATAATTTTTCCTACCCATTTTATATATATATATATATTTGAGTTTTATTCTTAGGGCCTAGCTGACTTTTTTAGTAAGAGAAAGGTTGGGGCCATGTTTGTAATGGCAGTCAGGATTTTATTTATTTATTTTTTTTAAACAAAAGGCATTGATATGATAGTGTGCTGTATCCTGATTACCAGCACTTCTTTTAGCCAGTGATGGTGCTCTATTACTGCATAGATGCTGACCAACCAGAATGCAGTAATTTCCCTACCAATTTTATAAACAGCTTTGTAGACCGGGAGATGTGAATATACCTCTGTAATGCACGGAGTGCCAATCATTTATAAATGGGGACCAGTGTAGACTGCGGCAATGTGGACCTACATTCCATGGCAGGGCATCATGTTTGTAGTGGCAGTGCTACCGCCAGTACTGTGGCAAATCTGTGACTTCTTTGCCCAGTTCCCGGCTGCATTTAAAAATGCAGCCCAACAGTAAGGGAAAATTATTTTGCTTCTCTTTAAATTGAGGACAGATACGCTGAAAAAAAAATGACTTGTCCTGTACTGAAAACCTGATAAATTTGGTATTGAGGGTAAGGGGCCCTTCATGCCCAAAAGTCATGCAGTTTTTGTGAGGTCCCAGCCTTTATTAACCCAGTTGAGCAGCAGCAATGGCAGGGGCACTTTAAGGTCAGAAAGAAGTGTCAGACTTGCTCAGTCCTCTTGGCAGCAGAGGCCAGGGGTATGGGGGAGACTTACTGAGCTCCCAGTTCCTCTCTTGTAGTGCACCCAGAACGGCAAAATGGGAAAGAGATTATCTGGGTGATAGAAGAGGTGCACTGGCTCCATTAGCCCCTTTAACACAAACAGGCAGAGAGCCTACACAGTTTCATAGAAACTTAGAAAATATCGGCTGATAAAGGCCTGTCATTCCGTCCAGGGGAACAGTGTAACATAGTGGTTAAGAGCACTGAGCTGCAAACCTGGAGATCTGGGTTTGAATCCCACAGCCACCACTTGCAATACTGTGTGGTGATGAGCAAGTCATTTAACTTCCCTGTACTCCCAAGACACACCTGGAAATAAGCCTTGGCTTATGTATTTCCTGGCCAAAAGTTGTACAATAATAAAAATAAAAAAAAAAATAAAGATAAGGGGAGTGAAGGAGTATTTTACTCCCAGTTTTGCTTGATTTACTACCAGTTCCTGATTTTAAGAATTTGTTTTGTACGCATGCATAAAACTGGCAGCAGCACTTAGCAGTGCTACTAGCCATGGATCCACCGTCTTGGAGCGTGAGCAGTAGGGCTGAGGATGGAGCAGAAAGCATCGGTATGAGTTATGCGCTGGAGACCGTGCTCAGTGTTTCTCACTTGCTGACTAGAGCGCTTCTTGTAACCCAGCAACATATTGAAAGTAATGTCATTGTACTATGTAGCAGTGAAGGAGTAGCAGTATCAGACAAAGAGAGCTAGTGGCTTCAGGTGCCCAGCAAGTTTGATGCTTGGTTTAGAGGTGGGGTCAGATTTCAAGACTAATCTGTGTATGGTATTAGTACCATATAAATTTAATGAATTCATTCACATATCTGGACTGAGTAGTACGGTATGGACTGCTACGCCCATTGGCTCACGCTGTGAACCAATGGCGTGCAGCCTCACCCGGCTGTCAGGGGTAGCAGGCGCAGGCAGGTGGTGCTGCTGCTCACGGGCTGAGCGGGGTGCAGTGGGCTCAATGGGCAGGCGGGTGGGGCACACTAGACCACCAGGGTAGTAGGGGTATTTGATGAGGTACAGATGCCCGCGATCAGGCAGCGATCGGTCCACTGGACCACCAGGGATATTGGACTGGGGGGGTTCTATTACTGATGCCCACGATCGGGCTGAGTGCGGTCCACTGGACCACCAGGGATATTGGACTTGGGGGGCTTAATCTTCAGGACTAATGCCCACGATCGGGCACATAGAGGTCCACTGGACCACCAGGGATATTGGACAGGGGGGATTTCGCTACACGGATGCCCGCGATGGGGCATGGGGGGGCGCCGCCAGGTGCAGCAGGAACTCGGGTGGCCACCCACAGGTGGCAGCTGCTGTGTTGTGCCCTGCAATGCGGCAGCTCACCTGTGGGTGGCCATCACTTGTTCCTTTTTTTTTTTTTGGCTTAACTTTGTGTAGGCGCAGGTAGGGGTTGCGCATGCATGACTCTGCACATCTCGGGCTGAATATCGGGCTGTGCAGGTTATGCATGGGCACGCCCCCCTACCTGTGCCTGCATACATTACTGATGCACTCTGGCGCATCGGGATTTGTGCGGCGCACTTTTCCCTTTTGAATATCGCACCGGGGCGCATCAGTGGGTTGTGCATGGCGCAACACTGTTGCGCCATGTGCAACCCTTTTGAATATCTGGGCCCCTGACTCATGCCATTCTGTTTTCCTTTGAAGAGAGAACCTCCCCAGTTTTAATAGTCTTACATCAGTGTCTCTGAGGATGCGAGTCATATGCTTCTAAAAAAAATCTGTAACTAGCCATTTCCAAAATCTGACAGTCTTTAATTAAACATTTTTCTTTGAATTTAACAATCCCACACTCATGTCCCTTATTCTCAGATATGTGAGAAACCCATTAAGAGTCAGTCCAGTGACGACTTCTTCCTGCTACGTCATAAAAGTCATATATGTGGGACACTTCAAAGGCAGCACAGGTTATGAGGGCCATAAACTGTCTCTCTAGAAGGATGTCTTAATTAATGGTTCTCCTGGTCTGTTTAATTACATCCTATATTTCCAGCTACTGACTTTTAAAGTTACAGGCCAAGTCTGCCAACTTGCGTGATACAATTTCATACACAGACCAGTTATTTATTTTACAGATATCATGCAATAAACATAAGCAAGGGAGCAGAGCGTCACACTCCTTCCCACCCAGACTGAATTTGGGAGCTCTATCCCATGCATGGGATTAGCTCCCTAAATCAGTTCATTCCTCATACAGATGCAACAGGCCATCTGCGTTCTGATTGGTTGCTTCAGCCCTATGTGAGATGGTCATGTCATACCCTTTGCAAGGCAAGACTCCATCTTAATAGTCTACCATTAGTTTTTCCATTTGTGTCAGCCAAACCAGGGGGTTGTGGTCATTTTGTACCTCAAAATGCTGCCCGTGTAAGTATGGCTTTATCTTCTTTAGGGCCCACACCATGGCAAGACACTCTTTTTCCATAGTAGAGTATGCCTGCTCCCTGGGAAGTAACTTTTTTCTTAGGTACATTATGGGGTGATCTTTCCCTTGGTTGGATGTCTAACGCAGCACTGCCCCAATACCCACATCTGAGGTGTCAGTATGGACTATAAAGGGTCTGTTATAGTCAGGACTTGTCAACACCAGTGGCGGAGCTGTGGGGGGCTGGGGGGGCGGTTGCCCCTCCTGGCTGCCCCAGTGTGAGTAGTGGCACCCCACCACCAGCTTTATTCACTGTTTAGTGCCCAATTGTGGAGCCCGTGATTCACTGAATGCCCCCCCCCCGGCTCCCAAATGCTCCCAAACCTGGCTCCGCCACTGGTCAACACAGGAGCACTGCATAGTACCTCCTTCGGTCTGGTCAAGGCTTTTTCACAGGCTGGTTCCCAGGTAACTTTCTTAGGCATCCTTTTCTTTACCAGGTCAGACAGGGGAGCAGCCAGGGCACTGTAGTTGGGTACAAATTTCCTATAGTATCCTGCTGTCCCCAGAAAACTCCTGACTTGCTTCTGCATTTTTGGTCTGGGCCATGCCTTGATCGCCTCTATTTTTGCTTGGTTAGGACAGAGCTGTCCCCGGCCTACAACATGCCCGAGGTATGCCACTTCAGCCATGGCCACCTGGCACTTCTTAGCTTTGACAGTGAGCCCAGCCCTCTGTATTCTGCCCAGCACTTCTCTAAGGTGAGGCAGGTGTTCCTCCCAGATGGCACTGAAGATGGCAGTGTCATCCAGGTACGCCACAGCGTACTCCTCAGCACCATTTAACACCTCCTGGTTCACCAACCTTTGAAAAGTGGCCGCGGCGTTCTTCATTCCGAAAGGCATTACTTTAAATTCAAATAACCCTATTGGAGTGATGAAGGCCGACCTCTCCCTAGCTCTGTCAGTTAACTCTACCTGCCAATACTCCTTTGTCAGGTCAGTAGTCATAAGGTAGATCACCCCTCCCAACTTGTCCAGGAGTTCGTCCGTCCATGGCATCGGGTGGGTGTCTGACTTCGTGACTGCATTCAGTCCACGATAGTCCACACAAAAATGAGTAGAGCCATCTGGCTTGGGCACAAGAACTACGAGTGAGGCCCAGGGGCTGTGGGATCTCTGGATTACCCCTAAATCCAGCATTTCCTCCACCTCCCTCCTAATGTCCTTTTGGACAGCCTCTGACACCTAATATGCTGTCCGCTATATGGGCGCCTGCATCCCTATCTCCACATCGTGTGTCGCTAAGAGGGTTAGTCAAGGCTTGGCGCTAAACAGTGGTGCAAAGTCTGTTAAAACCTCCCTTACTTGCTGGATCTGGTCCGGGGCCAACTGGGGTGACAATTTAATTGCCCCCAGAGAGGACTGCCACTTGTTTTCTTTCAGTAAGTCCAGAAGGGGGTCTCCTTCGTCCATCCCCTCCCCAGGACTACATGCTGCAAACACCATGTCAGCCCTATTTGTATATGGCTTCATCATGTTGACATGGTACATTCTCTGTGTATGTCTTCTGTCAGGTAACTCTATTATATAGTTCACATAATTTACCTTTCTGATTACTTTGTACAGTCCTGCCCACTCAGCCTGCAGCTTGTCCTTCCGGACTGGGATTAGGACCATGACATCCTGACCTACCGTGTACGAGTGAGCTCTGGCTCTGCGGTCGTACCACACTTTTTGTTTTTGTTGGGCAGCTTCCAGGTTGCTCTGGGCTGTCCCCATAAGCTCCTTCAGCCTTTCCCTAAACCTAAGGACATAATCCACTATGGGAGTTCCCTGGGTGGTGTGCTTGCTTTCCCAGTCCTTCGGATCAAGTCTAGGGGCCCACGTACCCAGTGTCCATATAAGAGCTCGAAGGGGGGAAAACTCTGTCGACTCTTGGGGCACCTCCCTGTATGCGAACAACAGGTGGGGAAGGTATTTCTCCCAGTCCCTCCCATACTGTTCAGCAAATGCTTGGAGCATTGACTTCAGGGTACCGTTAAATCTTTCCACAAGCTCATTGGCTTGTGAGTAATAAGGTGCCATGTGTCTCTGCACCACCCCACACTTCTTCCACAAACATTTCATCAGGTCCGACATGAAGGAACCCCCTCGATCAGTGATAACCTCCTGCAGAAACCCAACCCGGGAGAAAATCCCAAGTAAGGCATCTGCCACTTTATCTGTCCTCCGAGAGGATAGGGCGACTGCCTCTGAATACCAGGTGGTATAATCCACCACAGTCAGGATAAACCTCTTCCCGGAGGAGCTAGGGGTATTTAAAGGCCCCACATTATCCATTCCCACCCTCTGGAATGGCTCCTCCACTATGGGCAATGGAATCAGGGTGGCTTGGGTTTTCTTACTTGCCTTCCCTATTTCTTGGCACCGGTGACAAGACCTGCAGTACTCCTTCACCTGCTTGGTGAAGTTGGGCCAATAGAAATTCTGGGCCAGTCGCTGTGTAGTGCGCGCGATTCCCAGATGACCAGGCAAGGGAATGTCGTGTGCAATCTTGAGCAACTGCTCACGGGTACCCCTGGAGAACGACAAACTGCCTGCCTATCATCCCTTCCTCTGTCTTAGCATCCTGCATATACATCAGTCCATTTTCCCAATAAACCTTATGTTTCCTGTCACCTCCCTGTGTTCTGTCAGAGTTTGCCCAAGCCCTCAACTTCTCTAGACTAGGTCACTTTTCTGAGCAGCTGCAAACTCCTTACACATTCCCAAGGCATGAGACATGATCCCTTCAGTGTCTAAACTAGGGTCCCTAGCTCTAGCATCAGGGCACTCAGGATCACTACCATTCCTAACCGTCTGACAATGGGTCACCCCTCCTTCTTCGTAGTAACCCTCCGTAGCTATTTGGTTAACTGCTACCAGGGGAATTTCTACCCCCCTTTCATTAGTCTCCATCTCAGGAGACCCAGGCTGGGGAACCAGCCTCCCAGTGATTTCCATGGGGTCCTGGGCACCACAGTTTTCCTTTGCCACTTGGCTACGGGTAATTGCACGCACCATCCCCTGTTTGAGATTGTTGCTGAGAATTACATCAACTGCTAAAGTTTCTGCTATGGCAGCCTGTTTCACGGTTTACCCTTGTCTCACCTCAGTCTAGGAGAGCACAAGTGAGTTGCAATGTTTTCTCCTTCCCAGTGAACCCCTGTACAGTTACAAATGTATTGGGTATAAGCTGACCAGGCTCTACCAGATTCCCTTTTACCAACGTCAGGGATGCCTCTGTGTCCCTTAAACCTTGTGTCTGTACACAATTTACAGTGACTGGGTACATGTATTCCCTCATGTTTATTGGCATGCTTTCAGGGACACACAAACAACCCACTTCTTTTCGAGTGCCACTTTGCGTACTGCTCGTCCAGTTGGGACACTGTCTGGCCATATGACCAGTTTCTTTGCAAACCAATATTCATTTCTTTTCTCAGAAAAATGTTTTCTTTGAAACCTGGGGCTAACTGGTTTTGGTGGATGCACTGAGGGTTTTAGCTGCCCTGAAGGTGCTCTTTTCCCTTTCTGCACTGCCATGCCTGCCCCATTCACTCTCAGAGCAGGTCTGTTCTTGGCATAGCGGTCTGAGAGTTCAGCAGCCTCTTGCACTGTTTTGGTATCTCGGTTCTCCAGCCATGTTTTCAGCTCTGCTGGGTATGCCCCAAAAAACTGCTCGAACAATACAGCATCTTCAATTTTATCCACAGAGTTTGCTTCAGTTCCTTCCCACCGACGTTTTAAAAACTGACGCTGTTTCATGGCTAGCTCCTCATAGCTCATGTCAGGGCTTCTCCTGAGCTTACGGAATTTAGCTCTGTATGCTTCTGCAGTTAAATCAAACTTTTTTAAAAGTACAGCTTTGTTTGCTGTATTCATTACTGTCCTCATTGTCCATTTGACCCAGTGCATCCTGAGCTTTCCCAGTAAGTAGCGGGGATAGCTGGAAGCTCCAGGATCCTCTAGGAATATTTGCCTGAATACAGACTTTTTCAAAGGAATTTAAAAAGGCCTCCATATCCTCCCCCTCTTTAAATTCAGCTATCAATTTAGAATTTAATTTGTAACCTAGTCCTGTAGTTCCAGTTTAAACCCAGGCCATGTACATGCTCTGGTGCTGGTGGTTGGAGTCGTAGCTTCTCCAGTTCATGTTGCCTCTGGTGCTCACGCTCTTCACAGTCAGCTTCTCGCTGTTCTCGCTTCCTCTTCTCCTCTGTGGCTCGCTGCTCTCACTCTGCTTCTCGCTGAAGCTGTCTCTCTTGTCTCTGGAACTCCAGCTCCATTCTCCACAATTCTATCTGTAGCCTGATTGCTTATGGCTCCAGAATGCTGCTGACCTTCCCCTGCTGCTGTGGCCCTTGGCTTGCACTGGCCCTGCTGTCCTCCTCACTGGATCCAGACACTGCACTGGACTCTGGCCCCTCCACGCCCAAGGTTTGGTCCTTTCCAGTCACAGACTGTGACTCAATGCTCTGGGCATCGGTGGCCATCAGAGCATCTTTGAAGGTCTGCTTGTTGGCTTTCCCCTCATACTGGACTCCTCTGTCCTGGCACAACTGCCTCAAGTAGTCTGCAGTGTACCCGCTGTAGTTGGAAGCCATCTTCTTCCCTAACTTTGGCTACTCTAACTTGCACCCGAAAAAAAATAAACAGGTAGGAACTTTGACTGTAAGCAAAATGATATAGTTCTGTTTTCCTTTTTAAAAATAAATCATTGCCCTATTTTACACGTGAGCTGTACAGTATTAAGCTGACACACTGAACTGTTAAAGCTTGTGTTATCAAATACTTAAATCCCACCTCTCCCACCAAAATCTGTCACAAACGCACTCCTCAGGTCAGGCCCTCTGCTCCCACAGTGCCAACCTCAGAGTGCAATAGTGTGAACAGGTAACAGACAGGGTAACCCTCCTGTCTGCTTTGGGTCCAAATCACCTGTTAGCCTCAAGTTCTGGAGGGATTCAAACTGTGAACCTTATGGTAACATTCCCAATTACAGGCTCAGATATGTACCCTCTTTGGGACTGCAGTACAGTCTTTCGCCAGGGGCACCAAGCCAGGTCTCCAAAATGAACCCTTAAAACTCTGTAAGAGACCTTGGGTATATTCTTACCTTTTTCAAGCTTAGTAACACCATCAAGCCTTTTTAACAGCTGTCAGACATAACCTCCATATGCATCACATGCAGAAAGAAACTTAGAAGACACCCAGGCTGTATTTCAAAGAAATGGTTGTCTACTAAAAATATGATAAAAAGGTAAAATTGAACACAGAACAATATATCATACAGCTTACAACCTTATAAAACAAAAAGAAAGTTTCATAACACTCCTATCACAAAGACTTAATTGCTTTCTAACTATTACCATTCTGAGTGCTGTCCCAGTCAGAGTCTATTTCATATGCCCATTCCATACTATGTTTCATTCTTAACTATATCTGTCCCCACCCCGTTTGTTGAAGTCAGCTAGAATCTCCCCAGTTTTAATATTCTTACATCAGTGTCTCTGAGCATGTGAGTCATATGCTTTTAAAAAAATTGTAACTAGCCATTTCCCAAATCTGACAGTCTTTAATTAAACATTTCTCTTTGAACTTAATCCCACACTCGTATCCCTTATGCCTAGATACGCGAGAAACCCATTAAGAGTCAGTCCAGTGACGACTTTGTCCTGCTACGTTATAAAAGTCATATATGTGGGACACTCAAAGGCGCACAGGTTATGAGGGCCATAAACTGTCTCTCTAGAAGGATGTCTTAATTAATGGTTCTCCTGGTCTGTTTAATTACATCCTGTAATTCCAGCTACTGACTTTTAAAGTTACAGGCCAAATCTGCCAACTTGTGTGAGACAGTTTCATACACAGACCAATTATTTATTTTACAGATGATATACAATATTCATAAGCAAGGGGGCAGAGCAACACATGGGCATCCATACACAGACAAACTTCAGTCTGCATCTTGAGATTTCCATGGCAACTGTTGACCCTCTTGACATTCTCTTTTGGTTGCCATGGAAACCTCTCGATGCATACATAGGCTTGTCTGTGGTTATGCACTTTCTCTCTCTCCCTCCCTCTCCCTCCCCCTCTCACTCAGTTACCATGGAGACCTCTTGATGCAGACATGGGCTTGTTGTATGGATGCGCGTGTGCTCTCTGTTGCCATGGAAAACTCTCAATGCATACACAGGCTTGCTGTGTGTGGATGAAACCTCTTGATGCAGACACAGGTTTGTTTGCAGATGCAGCTGCGATCTCTCACTTTGTCTCTGTCATCATGGAAACCTCTCAATTCAGACACAGGCTTGTTGTGTGTGGATGCCCATACATTATTTTGTATTTCGTCTCCATGCCACTCCCCATGCAGGCTATGTAGAACCTGGAAACCAGTCACTGGGGAACCCACCACCTTTGATGTAGGTTCGAACATTCCTGACAGGGGTCCGAGGATATGTTTACTAATGATATGTTGCATTTTTACAGAATGTCGGTTGTATGCCGTTAGGGGGCACATTTTACACAGGTGCAGTCCTTCTTCATTTTACTCCTAGAATGGAGTTTCCTCACCCACCCCCCTTAACCACCACACGTAGGCCAGGATCGATGAGCAGTGGCAGAGCATTGTGGGTAACCTGGTCCTTTTTATTCCATGGCTAACCTGGTTCTTTTTGTTCCATGGCTAACCAACAAGGTAATTTGAAAGTGTTTATAGCATCTATAATGGACATAATAGCTGCATAATTAAATGAGATGTATCTATCTCCCAACAGGTCCTGTTCTGGTCCAGTTAACGGGGCTACCTAGATTTGCAATATTTTCAATAGTCAGGCATTTTCACATTTTGTAAATGTTTTTTTCCCCTTTCTTTCAGAATCTGGCTCTGATTGTTGTGGGGATCGGGGCCCTCTTCTCACTGTTGTTCCACGTCGTCAAAAAAGAGCGAAGTCCAGATCACCACCAGACGCCAACTCCAGATGAACGCACTCCGTTGGTGGACCAGATACAGAGTAGCCAAACCAAGCCTCTGATGCTATGGAAACACTGGTTCAAGGAGCCCGCCTTCTATCAGGTACATCAGAACCAAGCTGAGCCATTTGAACCTTAAGACTCAAACGTGTGTTTAATGCTTACAAATAGCACTGATTACAGTTATGAGTGGGTTTCTATACAGGTGTATTTACTTAGAAAAGTTTCACCACTACCTGTCGGCACGGCGGCAGGGTTACTGCTTGTGAGGATGGCAGCCTGGGTCGGAGACCAAGTCCAGGTTGAAGTGAGGGGTGAAGATTAAGCATCCCAGAGGACGTTTCCCCCTGAAGGGGGTAACATGCTCTGCTGCAGTACTGCCGTGACATCGGGTGGAAGGGTTGTCAGAGTGGCTTGGGGTGGGAGGGCACCAGCTGGCACTCTGTGCAGTCATGCAATCACATGCATATCTGCGGAAGGCAATATAGCATCATGGGAGGCAATATAGCATCATGGGAGGCAGTATAGCGTCGAAAGAGGCAGTATTGCGGCGTGGGAGGCAGTATAGCATCATGGGATGTAGTATAGTACAGTAGTGGGAACAGTATAGTATAGTGGTTAAAAGCACTGAGCTGCAGACCTGGAGAACTGGGTTTGAATCCCACAGTCTCCACTTGCAGTACTGTGTGACAACAAGCAAGTTACTTAACTTCTCTGTGCTCCCAGGATACACCTGAAAACAAGCCTGTGCTTGGTGTGCCTTTCCTGGCCAAAAATAGTAAACTAAATAAATAAACCACTCTTTACATCCTTACCGCTGGTGTCTTGAGGGTAGAGAGAAACAGACCCCCCAAAAAACCTTAGATGTGAGCATGGTGGCGGACAGTACTTTCAGGCCCGGCCATCCTGACTGGCTGCTCACCTTTTCACCCTAAAGGATGGAGGGGGCAACTGAGCAAAGATCCCCGGGGAACTACCACAGGATAGAAACTGCACCTGTGGCAATGTGGAGATGAGCTATGTAACAGAGATGGGAGGGGTGGGCTGATAGCGCATCACCGGTGACAAGGAAACATAAAAAGTATAGTGGAAAAAACATGCAGGTGTCCCAGGGGAAGGGGACAGGGGAAGACTAGCAGCATGAGGAAATATAATTTTTTAGTAGTGTTTACAGAGTAAGCAAAATGATTTTCAGTTTGACAGAGAAAGTATTTGGGCTATAAAATAATTGCACAGCACGTCAGCTGTGCAGAATAATAGCCGTAAATATAAATAAAAAACTTGCATGTAGGAATGCGCCCAGTGCAGAAAAAATCTATCCATTAGCACATAGTGCTAAAGCGATAAATTAGCACAAAAACTGGGCAAGAGAGGAAGGACATTACTGTAAGTGAAGGAGCAGATGTGATATCTATCTTTATATAACATGTCTGCAATTCTCTCTTCAGGCTGACCTGACGAGTACTTTACGGCCCAGATGGGGGTGAGTGTGGCCCAGGGCAGCTCCCATGTCTAGAGTTACTTGATGGTGTGGCTCCCTGGAAGTCACCTAGCAAACAAAACACAGTAGCGTACACAGACATTCTCTGTTCTTCTGAGCTTAGAAACAGCTCCCGATAACACTCAGACTACACTGGACACCAGAATGAAAGTTCACATATGTGGCCTTTACTTAGAGGGTGTCAGGGAAAATTAATTTCATGCATACTGCGGCTACTACTTCAGGCCCGACTGAGGGTCAGTGGCTCCGCACGATAATTCATTATTGCAGCCTTGGTTACAGTTAAGCAGTTCAGTACAGAGTATACTCTTACTGACATTCTTGCATCATGTTACTAACATACTAACATACTATTTGCCAGCAGATTAGGCCTTACGGTCTATCGAGTCTGGTCGAACCTCAGATCCCTAGTTGGGTGCTGAGGCCCCTTGTGTTCCAGAAACCCCATCATCCATCCCCTGGACAGGCTATCATCTGATACATCCACCTTCTGTGTCTGTCCCACCTCTCTTGAAGCCTCCACTGTGGATCTCTGAACCAGCTCTCCAGGCAGTGCACCAAGGGTCCACCACCTTAGAAACATAGAAACATAGAATTTGACGGCAGATAAGGACCGCTTGGCCCACCCAGTCTGCCCATTTCCCTACCTACTGGATAAGCTGCAGATCCTAGTTAACCAGCAGCCTACTTCTTCCTACCCCCACCCCCCAGAATTGCCTTATCACTATCCCATGCATGCTTGAATTCCACCACTGATTTTGACTCCACAACCTCCTCCGGAAGGCCATTCCATGCATCCACAACCCTCTCTGTGAAAAAATACTTCCTTAAATTACCTCTGAGCCGCCTCTATCTTCAAATTGTGCCCTCTTGTTCTTGCACACCTCTTTTTTTGAAAGATGCTACCCTCTTGGACTTTGTTGATTCCCTTGAGGTACTTGAAAGTTTCTATCATGTCCCCCCTCTCCCTCCTTTCCTCAAGGCTATACATATTAAGCTCCTTAAGTCTCTCTTCATATGTCCTCCGTGCAGACCCTGCACCATTTTAGTTGCCCTCCTCTGGACAGCTTCCATCCTGTCTATGTCTTTGATGAGATTGGGTCTCCAGAACTGCACACAGTACTCCAGATGGGGTCTCACCAGCTGTCTGTACAGAGGGATAATAACTTCCTGTCTTCTACTGGTGATGCCTCTCCCTATGCATCCCAGTATCCCCCCAGCCCTCCTTGCTGCCTTCTCACATTGCTTGCCCACCTTTAGGTCATCTGATATGACTACCCCCAGGTCCCTTTCCATTTTTGTTGTTGTTAGTATCTCACCCCCCATTGTGTACTCTTCCCCTGGGTTTTTGTTTCCCAGGTGCATTACCTTGCACTTCTTAGCATTGAATCTAAGCTGCCATACATTTGACCATTCCTCTAACCTTGCCAAGTCCCTTCTCATCCTTTCCACCCCACCCTGTGCATCAACTCTGTTGCAGATCTTAGTGTCATCTGCAAAGAGACATACTTTCCTTCCAGTCCTTCTGCAATGTCAACATAAAGACATTGAAGAGGACTAGGTCCTAATCTGAACCCTCGAGTGTACCCCGCTAGTAACCCTCCTTTCTTCTGAGTGGACTCCATTTACTATTACTCTCTGTGTCCTATTCTCCAGCCAATTCTTTACCCAGGCTGTCATCTTGGGACCCACTCCCAGGCTGGCTAACTTATATATTAATCTTTTGTGTGGACTGTGTCAATGCCTTGCTAAAAGTCTAGGTAGGCCATGTCACAGCCCTCCCTGATCTACTACTTTGGTCACCCAGTCAAAGAAATCTATCAGATTCGTCTGGCATGACCTTCCGCTGTGAATCCATGCTGCCTAGGGTCCTGTGCCCTTCTGGCCTCTAGATCACGCGACAATTCTTTCCTTTAGAAGTGATTCCATCATTTTCCCTATCACTGAGGTTAAACTAACAGGTCTATAGTTTCCTGCTTCTGCCTTGCTCCCACTTTTGTGAAGGGGAATCACATCTGCCCTCCTCCAGTCCTCGGGTACCACCCCATCCTCCCATGATTTGTTAAAGAGGGTAGTCAGTGGTGTCACTAGTTCTACCCTTAGTTCTTTTAGAATTCTGGGATGAATCCTATCAGGCCCCATTGCTTTGTCCACCTTCAGTTTTAAGAGTTCTTTCAGAACCCTTTCTTCTGTAAATGGGCTGGTATCAACTTCTGTATCCAGAGTGTTACTACTGTATGTTTTATGTACCTCCCCCTCTTCCTTTGTAAATACTGAGCAAAAATATTTGTTTAGTATCTCTGCCTTTTCTCAGTCACCCTCTGCCCACCCTCCTCCCCTTTATTAAGCCTCACTATCCCTCCCTTGGTCTTCATTTGCTCCCTGATGTACCTATAAAAGGTTTTATCCCCCTTCTTAACTGAGTTGGCTATCTTTTCCTCAGTTTGGGCCTTTGCTGTTCTGACTGCCTTCCCAGCTTCCTTTTGCTTTAACTGATACAGTTCTCTGTCCTGCTCTGCTAGATTCCTTGTACTTCCTGAATGCTTTCTTTTCTCTTGAACCTTCACTACCACTTCCTTTGAGAACCATAGTGGTTTCTTACATCGCCTTGTTTTGTTTATTTGCTTCACACAAAGGCTCGTTACTCTGTGATGGCAGTTTTATTATTCCCATTGTTCTTCCACCCTCCTTCCCGCCCATTTGCTAGTGCATTCTTAGGCACTCACCCATTTTGGCAAAGTCAGCCCTCCTAAAGTCCAGTACTTTTGTTTTGTATGGCTTGACTCTATTGCTGTGTTTATTGTGAACCATACTGTTCGATGGTCGCTAGTTCCCAGATGGCTACCCACTTCTACATCTGTGATCCTCTCCATCTCCATTTGAGAGTATCAAGTCTAATATTGCTCCTCTCGAGGTGGCTCCAGTACTAGTTGTCTAAGGCATGCCCCTGTAGGGCATCTAGAATAACTGCACTCTTCAGTGGCAGCTGCAACTGCGCTCAGTTAACATCTGGCATATTCAGATCACCCATCAGCAATATCTCCCTTTTTCTGCCATTCTAAGTATACTTTCTATCATTTCCTTGTCCACTTCCTCCCCCTGAGAAGGGGTTCTGTATACAACCCCTGTGCGGATTGTGGTGCCATTGCCTGTCTCCAAATTTACCCACAGTGCTTCTTCTCCTCCCTGTTTACCCTTTTGTTCTGTTGCTTTTATTCCTTCCCTTATGTAAAGAACTACTCCTCCCCCTCTTTTACCCTCCCTGTCCCTCCTGTAGATAGTGTATCCTGGTATGTTTACGTCCCAGTCATGGTTTTGTTGTACCATGTTTCTGTGACTGCCACGATATCAGATGTTCCTCCATCACAAGGCCACTAATTCAGGAAGCTTGTTACCTAGACTACGGGCATTGGTACTCATTGCTCTCCATTTTTGATGGCCTTACCTTCTGTTGCAGCATCCCCACTGACCGTTCTACCTTGGTCTTTTTCTCATTTAGTACCCTGTTTTGTAGGGAGAGGCTGGGATTTTTCTGCTGCTTGTCAGTGCCTCCCCCCATTGACTAGTTTAAAAGCTTGCCAATGAAGCATTTAAACCGATTTCTCAGTGAAAAACCTCCTCCTCTTTCCCCCCTCACCCTTCCACCTTCCGACTTCAAGCCATGCCCTCTGGTGATACCTCCCTGCTTTAGTCTAAAGATCCCCTCCATGTTTACCCTATCTATTCCCTTGAGGTACTTGAAGACCTCAATCATGTCCCCCCTGTCTCTCCTCTCCTCTCCTCCAATGAAAACAGGCAGAGCTCCCCAAGTCTGTCCTCATACGTCAAATCCCCTAGCCCTCGTATCATCTTAGTTGCCCTCCTCTGTACCTTCTGTAGGAGCTGTACGTCCCTCTTCAAGTGTGGTCTCCAGTACTGTACACAGTATTCAAGGTGTGGTCTAACCAGTCCATTGTACAGCGGCAGAATCACTTCCTTGCTCCTAGAGGTGATCCCCCTTACGATGCATCCCAACATCCTGTTTGCCTTGCTAGCCGCTTCTCCTGCACTGCTCAGAGTTATTCATACATGCATCCACCATGACCCGTAGGTCTTTTTCCCCTATTGAGGCCTCCAGTGCCTCCTCTCCCAGGGTGTACCTGTGTTTAGGGTTTCCCTGCCCACAATGTAACACCTTGCACTTGGTGATATTGAAATTTAATTTCCACATGTGAGCCCAGCCTTCCAGGGTGTCCAGGTCCCCTTGCAGGGCCAACCTCCCCTCTTCTCCCTCAACTACTGCTCCCATCTTGGAGTCATCAGTGAAGAGACTCATTTCACACCCTTTACCCTCCCTGATGTCCGATATGTGTGCATTAAACAGGATCGGACCCAGGACCGAGCCCTGCGGTACCCCACTACCAACCTCTCTAGGGTTCGAGAGCTCCCCACAGACCACTACTCTCTGGGTGCATCCAGCTAGCCAGTTTTCAATCCATCTGACCATCAAAGGGCCTAGTCCCAACCCCATCAGTTTCTACACCAGACCATTGTGAGGGACAGAGTCAAACGCCTTGCTGAAGTCCAAGAATAATACATCCACAGGCTTTCCCCTGTCCAGTTCTGATGTTACCCATTCGTAGAACTCCACAAGATTGGTTTGACATGATCTACCTGGCACAAACCCATGTTGCCGACTATCCAGACCTCCCACCTCCTCCAAGTATAACCCCAATCGTTCCTTTAGTATACTCTCCATTAATTTTCCCACCACTGAGGTCAAACTGATGGTTCTGTAGTTACCTGGTACTTCCCTCGACTCCCCTTTATGGATTGGCACCACATGTTCCTCTCGCCAATCCCTAGGCACCCTCCCTGTCTCAAGTGACCTGTTGAAGAGCTCCGCCAGGGGTGCTGCCAGTATGTCCGCCAATTCCCATAGTATTCTTGGATGAATGCCATCCGGCCCAGGAGATTTGTCTTTCTTTAGGGCCTTGAGGGCTAACCACACCCTTTTGGCGGAGATAGCATCATCCGTCCCCTCCACCTTACTGGCCTTTTTATCCTTATCCTGATGTGACACCCCTTGGGTACCTCTCCCTCCCTCTTGCTCCATTTCTGTTGCTCCCCTGATCCCACTCACTGCTGCTTCTATCCCCATCGTGCCTTGCTTTGTAGATATCCCATCCCCCTCCCTAGTGAATGCAGAGGCAAAGTACTTGTTAAATACCTCTGCCTAGTTCCTCGCCTCTTCCACCCACCCTCCTTCTGATCTCAATTTGCTGAGATGGCCCTTAGTTTTTCTCCACTCCCCAATGTACCGGAAGAACCCCTTTTCCCCTCCATGTATCCCCTGTGCCAGCCGCTGCTCTTTACTGGACTTTACCCCCCTCACCATGCTGGTGACTTTTCTAGATGCAAGATGGTACATTTCCTTATCCCTATCTCCTCTTGTTGTTTTATATTTTTTGAAGGCCGCCTTCTTTTCTCTGACCACTACCTGAACCTCACTGGACCACCAGCATGGCTTATGTGACCTTGCTCCCTTACGTTTCACCTTAGCGCAGGTCCTGACTGCCTCATGAAGTCCCCGTTTTATGACCTCCCATCTCCTTTGTCATTGATGTAATCCCCTTCAAGTGATCCTTGAGAATATTTCCCATGCCCACAAAGTCTGCCCCCCTGAAGTCCACTGCCAGTGTCCTAGATCTCACCCCCCCTTCCCCCATGCTTATTTGAAACCAGGCAGTATTGTGGTCGCTCCCAGTCAGGGGATCCCTACAACCAGGTCCCTTACCAGATCGCCATCTGCCAGAACCACGTCCAGGACATGCCCCTCCCTTGTGGGCTCCATCATATGCTGTGTTAAGAACACATCCTAGAAGCCGTCTAGCAGCCTCTGCTCCTTGGCCACCATAGAGGACATGGTTCCCCAGTTTGTACCTGGCATATTAAGGTCCCCCATCAACACCACTCCTTCTGGTCCACACTGGGCAATGATGTTGTCCAGCAAACCATCCTCCAGAACATCACTCATCCCGGGGGGCCTATATACTACACCCAGCTTGATCTTATCTCCTGCTGGGGATCGTAAGGTGACCCATAAGGTCTCCACGTTTCCCTCTGCCTCTTCTACCCTAGCAATTTCTATGTCATCTCTAATGAACATAGCCACTCCACTCCCTCTGCCCTCCTTTCTATCCTTCCTAAGCATAGTGTACCCCACACGCTTGGGTCCCTGTCATGGTTTTTGTTGGCCCACGCCTCCGTGACCACCGCCACATCCACCTCTAACAGCATGGCCTGGAACTCTGGCAACTTGTTTCCCAAGCTCCTGCATTTACTAACACCAACCCCCACCCTTATCCCCTTTGTCGAACCCTTCCCAGGTTCCTTATACTTCCATCCTCCCTCTGCTCCTCCTGAACCTCCACCCCAGTCTGTTTCCTCCCCCTTGGGTTTGAAGGCTACTCCTCATCTGGAGGAGGGCTTCGGTCAGCCCCTCCTCTATCCCTCCCCTCACAAGTTTAAACCCCACCTTCTTGAATGTAGTCAGTCATCCCCTGTTTAAGGACTTCCTTCCTTAGCGGGCAAGATGAAGCCTGTCCTTGGCATACAGTCCCTTATCCTCCCAAACTCCTTTCCAGTTCCCTAACACCCCCAACCCACTCTCTTCACCCCACTTCCTGAGCCAGTCATTAACCTCTGTGATCTTCATTTTTTTCTCCACTGAGGCCTTTGGTACTGGCAGTATCTCCAAAAAGAAAATGTTGCATTCATTATCCCGACAGACTCTGGCAAGTTCTTGGAACCTTGCTTGGATTTCCAAAACACTATTTCCCTCTAGATCGTTAGTTCCCAAATGCACCAGGAAATCTGGTTTCCCTCCACAATCCCTGACCAGTTCGTACACCATGGACTTTGCTCTGTGCACTGTCAGCCCAGAGATACTCACTACCTTCACCTGGCTATGGCATCCACCCCCCCTGTCCCTCCCACTGTATACCCCTAATCATCGAGTCTCCCAATAACAGAACCTTAACACCGCCATCATCCTTATGGTCACTTCCACTATGCACCTCAGCGCCCCATCCCCCTATCTGCGGATCTCAATTCCATGGGAGTCTTCCTGCCTTATTAGAGACCCCTTTGTCACCCTCCCCTTTCTGCCTCCCTCGTTATTTTGCCCACTTAACTCAGACCCCCTCTGAATAGGTGTCCTCTTTAACCCTCTCTTATCCGAACCATTTATCCTGGCCCTGATGGTTTCCCCTTCCCCCACACCGCCATCCTCCTCCCTTGTAATAGTACCCCTACCTCCAGAGGCTGTCTGTGGGTCCCCTTTAGCTGGGGACCCATCCTTGGTACTGACCCCCCTGCTGAAGGGGGGTTCCTCCCCCACCTCCTTGTCTCTCAGTTTCTCTCCAGTCATGCTGTCCTCCCTCATGTCTGCAATATATTGCATCTCCCCATCTGCTTAACATTTATGTTTCCCCTTCTCCCTCTGGGACTATTTCTATTCTTTCCATTGCCGGTCTGTGATGCCCTATGGGTATCCGACTCCCTCCCCCCGGCCTCTGTATCAGTTTCCTCATTTCCACCAACCCCTTCTCCCCCTCTAGGTTGCTTAGTAGCTCAAATTTATTGTGACACTCTGTCAGCCTCCATCAAGTAACCCGAGTTTCCCCTGACTGCACCTCTAAACTGCCCCTCTTCCTCCCCTCTTGCTCTGTTTTCCTTAGGAGCTCCCTTCCCACAGTCTGCTCCCTTCCCACAGTCTGCTGTTTTAGGCTTCCCCACAACAGCCCCTCCCTTCTCAATGTCTGCTCTACTAGGGTTCCCCACAACAGCCCCTCCTGACTCTTCCCCCTCCACTCTCTTTGTATTCGGAATGTTCACCCTGTACGGTTTCCCCTTAGCGTCAACATCCCTATCTAAGGGTCCTCTGTTCCTAATATCCCCCCTTCTGCTTGCTGTAACATAACGTCCTGTAATTTCTGAGCATTGCCGCAGCCTCCCCTCAGCCCCACCCTTCTGCTGCCCATATCCACACCCCTTATCCTTGGACATCCCCCTCAACTCCCCCAACTTACTCCTTAACCAATATACCTCACTCCTGATACAAGATAGCTGTCTACAGAGTGGGCAGCCTCCCTCTCTCCAGGCCCAATTGAGAATTATTGCCACCCCACAGCCTGTGCAGCCTACAATCCTTCCAAAGATGTCTGCCATGGTGGAATGTGGCCACCCTGTTTGTCCCCCTCTGTTTATAATGGCACACACCCCTTTTCTCAGTCCCTTCCCCCTGGAATACAGTTTCTCTCTGTACTGACTGCATGTGGTTTAGACAGTGCAGCATACTTCTGCTCTTACCACAGGGCCCTCCTGCACTCACAATGCTCTCCGATTAAAAGTTACTGCTGCGGTTACTGTCACAGGCTACTCTAGCCTAAAACGGACATGCACCATGGAACGAGCTAAAGTTACTGGTAGGCATTTACTGTCCAGGACCAGTGTAAATTAGCTTGCTTCAGGATTAACTTGAATACTTGCTCATCACCTAATTTTGGTGGGATCTCGTATCGGCTGATGGTCTTAATTACGTCTGTAGCCCTCAGCACCCGCAGGCTCAGTCTCTGTTCCCCTTGATCTCTGTGTCTGGTTCAGTGCTTCCCTCTTTGCCCCGCTGAGTCCAGGCATCTTCAAAGCACCCTCCAGCCTGGAAGCCATCTGTGTGCACCCCACTGAGGGAGTGCCCACCCAGGCAGTCAGTGTTGCTTTCTTGAACCATCCTCCACTGTCTGTACTCCTATTCTCTCTACCCAGCTATGCAGCCTGCTATCTGTTTCAGGCAGGGGGGGGGGGACTTGCAAAGCCTAGGTCTGTCTGATCCCCTGATGACCCCAAGATGCCCTTGAGGTCCAATGTGACTCTTTCCCAACATCTAGCCACTGAGTCATGAGCAACAGAACCTGTCACTGAATCACAGCCCCCCCCCATGTGCCAGTTTGGGTACAGACGTGGGCTGCTGCTTCTATGCCCGACTGCTGCTACCTGAACCCTGAATGACTGACTCTGAACCCTTGTCTCCTGCCAAAACCTCATATTTTTTTTTTTTTTTTTTAATGTTTAAGTGTTTATTCTCTTGGGCACCCTGGGGGCAGGAACTATGTTCCGCACCACCCGATCACACCCTCACCATCCCCAAGACCCCCGGCAGGGCCGGGAAGGTATCTACCCCGCCCCCTCGGTGCACAATCTAGATTTGGGGAAGCCACAACTGTGGGCCTGTGGAACAGGGTTGGGACTTCATGAAGCCCCCAGTCGCCATTTTCCATTTTCTGGTGTCCTCCCTTCCTCCCAGGATAAGGCATAGGCACATGCGTGTCTAGGCACACACCCGCCACGCCTGCCAGCTGCCTGTCTCCCAGCCTGCACCATCCCCCAGTCCCCCACCAGAGGGCAACTGACAGGTGGGACGATGCTCCCTCCCTCCTCGAGAGAGGAGAGCAGTTCTCTGGATGCTCGATCCTCTCTCGCCCCTGCTGACCCCGAAGGCTCAGGCTTGTTCCCAAACCTGGGTCGCCGGTGTTGCGCAAAGTAAAATCTCAGCCCTCAGCCCCACTGGGCCGGCTGAAAACCTCATATTTATACCGAAATTCTAAACTCCACCCTTCCCATTCTGCCAAGACAAGGCTGTAGGCACATTGGCACCCAGAGCATTGGTGGAGAGGCTAGTAACAACCATTCTCCTTTTTAAAGAAATGGTTGCTACAGGTCTAAGAGTCCAGAAGGGGGAGCGACTTGTGTCATTATTGTCCTTTGGGTCCTGGGGGAAGTTGGACTGGAGAGGAGTAGTTCTGCAAAAAAATGAAGCTAGCCTGGTGCCAGCTTCCTATAGAATAAAAATGACATTATCACATTTATACCTTATGCACCTGAAAAGTACCATTATCGCACAGTTATGCACACCCTGGGATACCTTATTGTGATTATAAAGTGCTTCTGATTTGTGTTTTAAAACCTGAGTAATGAGGCTCATAAAGTTAATTCTAATCTGTGCTGGAATAACGCTGTCAGCAAGACCCAAGGTAGCATGGTTTCACAGGGGGAGGTCATGTCAAACGAATCTGATGGATTTCTTTGAATGGATGACCAAAGAACTAGATCAGGGTGGAGGGATGGATGTGGCCTACCTAGATTTCAATAAGGCTTTTAACACCGTTCCACATAGGAGACTACTAAAGAGCTGCTGACACCTCACAGAAAACTTTTAAAAACATAATAACTAGGTACAGCTCAGCTTGCATTCCCTATATAGTCTCTCGATTTCTGCTACCCATTATTTACTACTGAGGAAATTTGCATGGATGCATGATCATTATCTCTTAGAGTTTATCTGCCCCCATGGCTTACTCCTTACCTCAAGTCTTAATCCTCTGTTGTGACATCACAGTCTGTTGCCATGGGAGTAACTGTGATATCACAAGCAGTGCATTATGACCTCCGGTAGGGAGACCGCAACAGGAACAGATAAACTCTTCAGCGGTAAAGCTCCTGTTTTCGTGCAAATGGCCTCAGGAATAAATAATGGGGAAGAGAAATACGGAACTAATGTGAAATACAAGCTTAAACTGTGTCTAAATATTATGTTGTATTAAAGTTCTCCTGAAGGCATTGGCTGCTCTTTAAGCAAGCTGGGTAGCTTAGGAGTGGGTCCAAAGGTGGTAAACTGGATAAGAAATTGGTTAGGGGATAAGTAACAGAGGGTGGTGGTAAACTGAGCTAACTCCCAGGATGGGAGGGTGACCATCGGGGTGCCTCAGGGATCGGTCCTGGGACCAGTCCTCTCTAATGTCTTTATAAGTGATGTTACAGAAGAGCTGGAGGGGAAGGTGTGCCTTTTTGCAGATGACACCAAAATCTGTAGTAGGATGGACACTCCAGGGAGGGTGGAAAGGATAAGCAGAGACCTGAGAAAAATTGAGGAGTGGTGAAGGGTATGGCAGCTGGATTTCAATGTGAAAAAGTGCAAAACCATGCATTTAGGGCACAGAAATCCAGGGACAGAGTAGAAGATGGGTGGAGTGGTATTGACGGCCACCAAGCAGGAAAGAGACCTGGGAGTAATCATATCGGATGACCTAATGGTGGTCAGGCTGTGCAACAAGGCAGCAGGGATGGTGAGTGGGATGTTGGGGCGCATAGGGAAGGGGTATTGTCAGCAGAAAGAGGGAGGTGGTGTTGCCTCTGTATTGGTCACTGGTAAGACCTCACCTAGAGTATTGTGTCCAGTTCTGAAGACCATGTCTACGGAAGGACATAGACAGAGTTAAGGCAGTCCAGAGGAGGGCAACTAAAATGGTACAGGGTCTGCATCAAAAGCCCCTTGAAGAGAGAGATTAAGGAACCTCAATACGTACATCCTGGAACAGACGAGGGAGAGGGGAGATATGATAGAGACTTTTAAATACCTCACGGGGGTAGTAAAAGTACAGGAGGAGAGTGTTTTTCAGAAGAAAAGGTGCTCAGGAACAAGGGAACATGCTGTGCAGCGGGAGGGGGTAGAATCAGGAGAGATGCGAGGAAGTACTTGTTCACAGAAAGAGTGGTGGTTTCCTGGAACAGTCTTCCAGCGGTGGTGAATTGGGCAAAAACAGTGCTCAGCTTCAGGGATGCATGGGATAAGCACAACGGAATGATGGGGGAAAGGAAAGGGGGGAGGGAGGGAGAAAATCAGTAGCTTGGGCATGGTCTGATGTAATAGTCTAGACAGAAAGATGTCAGCAGACTGGATGGGCCAGTCGATCCTCATCTGCTGACAAATTCTGTATGTTGCTATGTTTCTGTCATGTGATCTCATCTGTCCAATCACAGGTCTTGGTTCCTCTTACCCATTTGATAATTAAGCAATAATACACGACGGTGTGTTTTATCATAGGATATTGTCATGCAGAGGGTGTGTTGTAAAGCATGAGGTGAAGCCGAGTGCCTTATGCGCCCAAGAAGTAACAATATCCTATGATAAAACACACCCTGGATTGTATTATTACAAGTATGAACAGGACTTCACAATAAAGTAAATATAAAGAAATAATATTTCAAAAACTGTTTTTTATTGTTTTTAAACTGGCAAAAGAACATTAAAAGATAAAATAGTTCATTTTAAGAGGGACACAGTGAGAGCTAAGTATATCTGCATTCAGTTAGGCTGAAGCCAGGTGTGACTGTTGGCAGACAGGTGGAGTGATACCCCTGTAAGTAAAAACAGTAAAAACCAAAAACAGGCTGTTGGCAGGAGCTAGTTTCTACCCATGACTTTATTGTTCAGTATCATCACAAGCAGAGAATTCTCTTAATTAGTCAGGTTTCAGCATTTTTTTCATTCAGTTCACAATGCTACTTATGAGATATATTCTCACTCCCAGTGGGGCAACCTCAAGAGGTTCAGCTTAGAAATAATATGTTGCTTGATGCACTGCCTGTCTTCCTCCTGCAGGTGGCCCTGCTGTACATGTGCACCCGCTTAATAGTGAACCTGTCCCAGACTTACATTGCCATGTACCTGACCAACTCGCTGAAGCTACCCAAGGTACGTACTAGTTAAAGGGGGGATGGGCACCCTGAAAACTGCACTTTATTTCTTGCAGCTTCCCTTTGTCAACACAGCGAGTTTAAGTTTAGCATAGTGGCGAAGTAACATGGAGCCCTTCGAGTTAACCTCCTCCACAGAGCCCCACTCTTTGTTGTAAGATAGGAGATGGTAAGACCTGTCAGGAACATAAATTTTGGACCAGCTGTGCCAGTGTATGGCTTCGATGTACGGTGACATGTGCCTGCCCGTAACATAAAGTGGCGCTAGCCTGACTCCCACAGTTTGGGCTTGAAGAGATTCCCATAACTGTCTCTGTGGCACTGAGTGGTAATGGATTGTTTAGAATGCTTGTGAATGGAGTTTGTGCCCTGAACCCTAGAGATAAGGAGTGGAGGCTGGCAGAGAAAGAGAGTCTCGGCAGGATGCTCATCTTCTGTAAGGTGGAGGGGTGCATCTCCTGGTGTTAATCTGTCTCCTAGCATTTAGCATAGGCAGCCTGTAAGAACACACTGGCTCTAAGGGGAGGGTTAGGGAATGAATGCCACTTGGAGAGACACATGACATCATGCCCACAAACCTGGGGATGGGGGAAAAAATAAAACGAAAAACGACTGTCCCTGCTGCCATATGGTACCCCCAACCCCCAATTCATTGGGAGCTGCAGCCATGGTGCTTCTCCTCCCTCAACTTTGCATCTCATCCGTGATGCACTTCCAGCTATACAAGTCCACCAAGGACGGCAGTGGGACCAGAGTCTGAGGAATGAGGCCTCTCTCAAGAAACCGTGGAGTTGGTATATACTGTAACAGTGCCCTGGACAGAGATTGAATGTCTGGGTAGGCCCAAAGCAGGTAAAGCGCAATGAGAAAAGAGAGGGGGTCTTGTAGTGTCCTAATAATCATTACAATATGTGATGGATGTGTAAGTCTGAGGGCTCTCCTGAAACTGGGCAGTCCCAGTTCACAATATATTTTTTTGTATAGTGCTAATGCTGTTGAACTACTCTTCCTGAGGGTCACTCAGGGGTCATGGGGGGGCAGGACTGAGCATCTCACAGAATGCTGTCCTCCTCCATGGAGGGAGGGAGGTTTGTGAGTTCTGCTGCAATACTGCCACCTGGGTGACCACAGGTGGAGCAGCAGTATGGGGTGGGGGGAGGCTCTTGACTGGGACACATGAGTATGTGTGCATCTGCTCAGCCCTCATCCATGAGGCACCCAAGGGGAGGGAGATAATGGCAGAAAAAGCCTCGACCGCAGTGGGTTGACGCTACATGCCTTGGCAGGCTCTGCACCACCTACTGGACTGCCTGCTGCCTCATCTATTGCCTAGTCTCCTTCTGTGGGAACCTGGGACGCTCCGCCATGGGGGAGAAATTTGTGGGGAGCTGCAAGATGGAGGGACTGTGAACCCATGAGATGATGGATGACAGGGCTGGGGGGGGGGAGGAGTAGTAGCAAGGTGGAAGATGGGCCGCCCAGGGAGAAGGGGACAAAAAAAAAAAAAGAGTGACAGAGCCATCATGTTGGGCGTCTGCATTGTTGGCAGTTCATGGGTGCACAATGTTCTTGTTGTTTTTTTTTGTATGTTTTATGCTGTGTTATGAGTTAACATTTAAAGAGCTGGTGTGCTGCCTGGAATTAATCGTAACTTGCAGAAGTAGTCAGCTATCACTTCCTATATCTGAAGTATTTTTTTTCTTTTCGGGTTTGCTAATTAGAATATTTTCTGCGTCACAGTACTAGGTGTGATATGTAGAACAATGCTCTACGTGGAGGCTGATACAGTTCTATTCCGGCCGGTGCTTCATCAGCATTGTAACCTGACTGACATCACCAGTAATGCAGAAGAGCCAGTCTTCTGCTGCTTGCCTAGTAACTTGTGGCGCATGCTACTAATTGGGAGGGTGGGCTTGTGATGTAATAATAAGTGAGGTCACAAGTTAGATGAACTAGAACTAGATGTGTCTGTTTACAGGTAAAGCACTGCTTTTCACATCACACCCAGTACTGCCTGGTGGAACACTGTCTAAAGAACATAGAAGAACACTTCAGAAATAAAAACCAATAAGGGAGTTCTTTTAAAAATAACTTAAAGGGACACTGTCAAACCCCTTAGGTCTCAAAGTGTCCCTAGTTTTAAAAAACACATTTTATGATTGCCAACATTCTGTAAAGGTTACTGATGCGCTGGTAGTTTGATTCTGATTATTTTTTTCTTTAAAAAAAGTGAAAAACAGACTGCCCACCATACTGGTGTTACCACACAAAAACAGGTTTGTTTACATTCTTTGATCAGTTCCAGCTGCACCTTTCCTGGACTTGGGAACACCCACAACACGGTCTAGTCCCTCACGATGCAGTGGGAGTTTAGGAGGTTGTTGCATCATGAGTGACTGCACTATTTAGAGGTGTTTCTAATGTTCAGGAAGTATTCAGTAATAACTGATCCAGGATTGTAAACAAAATAAGGTTGTTAATAAATATACATTAGCCTGCATTTCAGTTATACTAAACAAGGAGACAGACAAAACAAACAGCAACAGCAATGAGAAGGAAAGCAATCATAAAATGTAGGGTTTTAACTAGGAATAATATGATGAAATGTTGGCAGTGTCCCCTTAATATTTTGTGCCTGCTTTTTTGGTACTACTGGCTCTTTAAGAACAGAGCCTTTTGAGTGTGTCCATCATAAAGGGTCACCAAGATAAGGCCGGTGGGGAGGGTGGGCTGTCTGATGCACTCCAGCTCTTACGTCCTGCAACAGGGCTCCTTGACTTTTCTGGCAGGTGTGTTTCACTCCTGTAGCCCAGATTATTCCCTTCTGTAGAAGATTTCTGTCCAGTCGTTTGCCAGTGCACCTTTTTGATTTAATCGTTGGTATCAGACATGGAACTTGGGGCCGGAGGCTGTAAGGCAAACATGGGGGAGGCACCTTGAATTGTAGAATACTGCCCAACAGAAACAATATAATGATTAAACAAAAAAGCTTTTGACTGAGGAAGGTTCCAGAATTGCACATAAAATGCGTGGTTTTATACCTTTGGAATCATTTGGTTCTTACTGGAGCTATTTTTCTGGATTAATTTGCTATAGTTTTTTGAGAACATGATCACCTGTGAGCAAAACCCAGGTTGCAGAATGTATGTGATTTACAGTAGTTTGTAATTACTGGATCAAATGTGATGTTGGGCAGAAATTGACAATCGGCCAACCTATATGTATGGAATTCTGGTTTGGTTTGCTCTTAATCTTAAAATGTGGTCCCTACATCTTTTGTACGGTACTGTATGTGATGGTGATGTTATTCACACTGGTGTTGCCCGGTAACACGCACACTTATATTGCTTAGCTGCTGACGTTCACACTTGTGTTTCCCGCTGACGTTCACACCTGTGTTGCCCACTGACTTTCACACTTGTGTTGCCCACTGACGTTCACTCACGTGTTGCCCTGTGATGTTCATGCTTGTGTTGGCTATGACATTCATGGTTGTGCTGCCCAAAATTCACAGTTGTATTGGTCAATGACATTTACACTTGTTTTACAATGTAAAGCAGAACTACCGGGCTGTTACCTTTCACTCAGACATCTGGGTTGCCCCACAAATAGGGAATACCAAGGCATTACAGCACAGTTCAAAGCAACTAGGGCTGCCTCCTCCCCAAGATTGCATACTATACATTGATAAATGCCAGGACCTCCACCCTGTAGACTTAAACGTGGCAGTGCCATGCTGCCGCTGTCTTGTGTCATACAATTGCACTGTGCTGTGGCCTCCCACTTCTATACACAGTTAGTACTTTATCACGTGGCTGTCTACACGACATGGGAGATGCTTCAGTGCCATAATACAGTTAAGATCTAATAGGTGTTTATTTCTTCTCCTCATGACAGAAATTCATCGCTACAATCCCCCTGGTCATGTACATCAGTGGATTCCTGTCCTCTTTCCTCATGAAACCTGTCAACAAGTGGATTGGCAGAAATGTAAGTAAGAGTCCACCAGGTATCCTTTTTTCAAGTATATTACCAGGCAGGCCTCAAGAGTTCCTGGGAGCTAGTTAGACAGAAAGCTCCTTTGGGGGGCAAAGACGTGCAGTGCAATATAGAGTCCTTCAAGGGGGCTGTGGACTCCCCTTTGTAATCCTGTAATGAAGAGCCTGGGCATATCTTGAATGCATGCAGACACTACGGGCCTTCAAAACTAGTCTCAACACATTTCTGCTTATAACAGGAATTACAGGATATCCTGGGTAGGAGGGTGGGTGGGAAAATCCCTATAAATTAGTACATGCTTGGTCCGCATACAGGACTTGTTGGTCCCTGCATATATGGGGGGGGGGACAGGGAGCTCCTGCCACTCTTGAGGACCAGCCTTTTCTTAAATCTGTTGCAACAGTTCTTCTATTTCTTAGTCCAATCTATCCTTTACAATTTCTAGTCCAGAAGATTGGCCACGTATGGGCACCCTCTTCCTTTTTTTAACTATGCTATAGTGTTCTCTTTAATTTTCCTTTTCCCTCTCAGGTCCTCATACAGGGAGGTTATTGTGGTGCCCTCCAAGCAAATGTAAAACAGGTTGTGTTTATCATTGCTGGATTTAGTATGTAATAGCACTATGTCATAAAATACCTTGATGTATATACCTTATGTTTATGAAACCTGTAAATATCGAAAATGCCATGGCACTAGGTGTTTTTGATAATGGTAAAAAGTACTAGGTGACTATTATAAAAATTAAGTTAGTTGTGCTATTTAAAATGCATGTAAATTGCTGTAAACTGAACAAGTCTGAACTGTCATGGTGATTTGCATATATCCCATGTTGCTTTGCATTATGGAAGTATGTGTGATGTTGTGTTTCTTTGAAACTTGTCTTACTGTCAGTGCCCTTTTGGGTAACCCATGTTTCAGTGCTTCTGCACTGAGGTTCTTAGTCTTTAGCTTTTTTTTTTTTTTTTTTGAGCCCCCACCACCCAAGCAAACAAGGTCCACATAGGGGTGGAGGCTGAACTCAGTTGCTGAGTCAGATCAGAGATCAGTGTCAGTAGGTGCTGGCTACATACAGAGAAAGGACATACATAGTCTGTTGCTGCAGACTGATGTACTGAAGAAGGGCTATGCCATTGCTTAAGGTTATCTGCTGTATTTTGAATAAATATCACACAGAAGTTGTGTGTTGAACTTGAAGTTCAGTGTCTGGTCCATCTGTTATCCCACAACCTCTCCACAGGGGCAGACTTGATGGACGTAGAGTCCCTTGTGACCTTAAATTACTGTGTTACTATGCATGGTGCTGTGGTTAGCAGAGGACACTTGCATCATAACACATAGCCACCAGCCCATTGATGTAGCAGTAGCACTACCACTCACGACGCTGGTGACCCAGGTTTGGAAACTGGCTCTGTGTTGCCAGGGGCCAGCCGGGGGGGGGAGGAGGAGGTTTGAGCATCCCAGAGGACGTTCACTTCCTCCAGGGATGGAGGGTTCTGTCCTCTGCAGAAACACTGCCACCTGGATGGCCACTGGGGGCAGTGCGGCAGGCAGAAAGGGGGACGAGGACATTGTTGGCATCCGTGGGTGGACATCTGCATGAACAAATTTGGGGCCCACATTGATGCCCGTGCAAGTGACATCCTCCGGGGAGGGGACAGAAAATGGCCCCAGCCCCTCCATGATGAAGAGCCGCAGGAGCTCCTCAGGCTACCATCGCTCACCAAGCCTGCAGCATCCGCCTAATGAAACAACAAATTTCTGGGAGTTTCCACCCCACCCTGACTTTGCCCGGGGGCATAGCCAGGACTCTGTGGAGGCAGGTGACCGTGGCTGATGAGGCTCAGAGGGATGCCTCTCACGGTGCCAGAGGCATAAGAGGGGCTGGAGAGAAGGGGGCGTGCAGAAGTAGAAATTGCAAAAAAAAAAAAAAGATAACATGACAAGGTGTGCAGTTATATATAAAATAAAACATAGGGTGGCATGTTTAATGAGATTTTACACACACCGGAGGTGTTGGATGCTTCATATGGTGAATTATGTGGCCCACATGGTGTCCTTACAGAAGTCAGCCATGTCCGACTTGGAAAAGGCTCTACAGGCTATTCCGGATGAGGACCTCAGAAATAAGCTGCTGGAATAAGTAAGACTCAACAAGTCTTCATGCCGCCATGCTTTGCAAGCCACCTATGATTCAGTCAATTCAGTGGCCCGCATCCTGACTCAAGGGACCACCTCCTCCTGTTTTTCAAGAGGAACCCATTGGGGGGGAAGGTTCGCCCTTCACCTGCAAGGGTGGAAGGCGATAACTACAGATGCTTGGGTACTCCAGCTCATCGCAAGAGGGCACTCAATCAAGTTTCTGGACAGGCTCCTGGACATTCCACCGGGCAGGTCTCACTACCTGTCAGACCACCAAGGCGTCATTCAACAGGAAATTCAAGCTCTGTTGGAAAAGTCGGCCATAGAGCTGGTTCCTCCAGGGCAGATAGGAAGGGGATATTACTCCCACTCCTTTTTAGTGCCGAAAAAGATAGATCTGAGATCCATTCTAGATATCAGCCTGCTCAACCTCTTCATGGAATACAAGAGGTTTTGCATGCTAACCCTCAAGGAACATTTACCCCTGCTCCAACAGAACCAATGGCTATGCTCGCTGGACATGCAGGATGCTTACTTGCACATCCCTATCCTCCAGGCCCACTGCCGTTTCCTGAGATTCTTCTTTCAGGAGAACCACTATGAGTTCAAGGCCCTCCATTGTGGCCTCTCCTCTGCACCTCGGGTGTTCACCAAGTGCCTGGTGGTGGTAGCTGCGGCATTGCGCCGTAAGGGCATTTATTTGTTCCCTTACCTGAACAACTGGCTGTTGTCAGCTCCATCTCAGGACAGTCTGATGGATTCTCTTTCTACCCTGTACCTCTTTTCCAGATTTGGCATCACTGTGAATTATGCCAAGTCTCAACTCTCACCCTCCCAGCACCTCCAATTCATTAGAGCGGTGCTGGACATGGTCCAGAGCAGGATCTTTCTACCTTCGGACAGAGCAGAGACTCTGATTCAACAGGCTGCATTGGTGTCCAGCTCTCGTTGGACCACTGTGCAGTCCGTCCTCCGACTGTTGGGACTTATGGTGGCTGCCATCCTCACAGTTCCCTTGGCCAGACTGCACATGAGGGTGACCCAGTGGACCCTCAGAGTCCAGCAGAACCAGCAATTGGATGACATGGACGACAGGGTCTTAGTCTCTAGCAGCTTGAAGAGGGATCTCCTCTGGTGGCAAGATCTGTCCAACCTCTCCCTGGGATTCCCTTTCATCCCTCACCCCCTTCCATGACCCTCATGACGGATGCCTCGGATCAAGGTTGGGGAGCCCACCTGGGATACTATCAAACTCAGGGGGAAATGGTCTTCACAAGAGGAGCAACTGCATATAAATATTCTGGAGATGAGAGCTGTGCTCTATGCTCTCTGAACCTTCCAGTCCCTCTTACTTCCGGGAACACTCCTAATCCAGACCAACAACACGGCCATGGTCTGGTAATCAACAAACAGGGAGGCACCCGATCGTACCCCCTCTGCAGAGAGGTGATGCGGGTGTGGTACTGGCAATCCAGCATGGCCTGTCTCTGATAACAGTCCATGTTCCAGGAGTTCACAGCGTCCTGGCGGACAGTCTCAGCTGCACTGTCACGTGGGCTCACGAGTAGGAGCTAAGGCAGGAAGTAGTGGAAGATCTCTTCGATCAGTGGGGTCGGCCAGAAATAGACCTCTTTGCCTCCCCATCCACTGCAAAACTACCCAGCTTTTGCTCGCTCATTCCTGGGCGTGGTGTTTTTTGGCGAGACACGCTGTCTCTATCTTGGACAGGGAGATTTCTTTATGCTTTCCCTCCTTTTCCAATTCTTCAAAAGGTTCTACTAAAGCTTCAAGCAGAGGGGGCTCACATGATTCTCATAGCTCCCCTCTGGCCTCGGCAGATGTGGTTCCCTCTGCTGCAGCAGCTGACATTGGAACCCCCGGTACCACTTCCTCTCTGTCACGAGCTTCTATCTCAGGAGCAGGGCAGCCTGGTGCATCCAAGCCTCAAGTCTCCCCACCTGCATACATGGCACCTTTAAACATAGCAGACTCGCATTTTGGCATCTCTTCTCGAGTTGCTCAGGTTCTAGTGGAGGCGAGGAAACCCTCAGATTCACATCTGCAATGAAGTGGAAGAGATTCTCTATCTGGGCCATGGACAAGGGCCTGGACCCATTCTCCTGCTTGTCCCCCCAGGTCCTTGAGTAACTCTTGTACCTGTCTGAGTTGGGCTTCAGTTATTCCTCTCTAAAGGTCCACCTTTCTGCCGTTTACACCTACCAACTTCCGGTGGGGGCAAAACCCTTGCTCAGTTTGAGGTTTCCAAAACCTTCCTTAAGGGGATCCTCTGTCTTTTTTTTTTATATTTCTTTATTGAAAGACATAGAAATCACGTATTTCATATTCCTCATGTACATCAACATTTGAACTGATTTTTATGTATTACCACTTACAATATTTCAGAGGGTGCAAAACAATTGCTTACTTCAGCAAAGAAGAACAATAATTTCCTTTAGGCACATTGATTGCTTACTTCAGCATAAAACATTCAAATAGGGGTAACTAATCCAGACTTAAGAAAATGAAAACAGTAAGAACTTTGTAACAAGGGTAGAAAAAGGCAAAAATGGAACATAAAATCTTAGGTCAGCCAAGAGCCATTATCCTGAATTTCTGTTTAATTCTGATTTAATATGGGGGGGGGCTATACCCCCCTTGGGTCATGAGATAGAGCATAATGTGCAGTTCTTTTTTGAGTAATTGGGTATCTGTCTTCTACTTTATACCAAAGTCAAGGGATACACTTTCCCTTTCGAAAGTAACCAATCCCCCTTATGGTTGAATGGGGCAGGAGGAGGGGGAGGGATGAAGGGGGGATCCCTCAAATCCCTGAGTAGTATCTTAGAGGAAAACTCCTAGATCAGTATATTCAAATGTTTGGTTCACTGAGCTCTCATCTTGTCCATCTATTTAAGTACACTTCTGCCCTGTTTTGGAGCTTATGAGTGAGATTCTCAGAGCCTTGTATCTGTATTACAATGCTTTTCCATCCAAGGACTGATGGGGGAGTGGCCTAAAGCCATTTTATGGTTATAGCCTTGTAGGCGGCCACTAAGAGGGTAGACCAAAGATAGAGGACATCCTTACCCTTAACTGATCTAGGGGGATAACTAAAATAAGGTTAAGAGAGGTTAAGTGTTCCTCAGTTGGGAGGATAGTTGAAATATGACGGGTAATATCATGCCAGAAGGGTTGAAGCTTTGGGCATAGAAAAAAATACATGCCCATAAGTTGCTACCTCGTTACCACAATCCCTCCAGCATGTTGAGGGTAAATCGGGGTTTCTTTTAGCCTGAAATTGTGGTGCGAGGAAAAATGTAGCTCGGACCTTCCAGGCACATTCTCGCCAGATTGGGGATGAGATGGTGGACAAGGTCACCTGCCATATCCTGGTTCATTGTGTAAGGGAAGCTGGAGATCCTGTTGCCATCTGGACTTAGGAGGCTTCACTGCATGGACCTGTAAGGATGTGAGAAATTTGTATATAAGGGAGATTGCATGGGCCACTTCTACTGAGTTCCATATCTAGGGATATGGGCTAATGTCTTCAAAAATCTGGGAGTGGGCACTTACTCTCCTGAACTAGGCATTAATATAATTCCATATATGAAAGTAATATATCCTATCTTTGTGATTCCACCTAAATTTAGTTCTGTCTTCTTCAAAGGAAATTATGGAGTTCTGCCTGATTAGTTGCCATGAGGCGTGAAGTCCCCGAGCGATCTTTGAGGGATTCCAATTTGATTCCCTAGGAGGGTGAAAGTCTGGATTGGTCATAAACCAAGTGTATTTCCAGGAGTGTTCCTTGCCCCTTCTCCATGGGTGTCCTCTTCTCCAACCCTCCAGAATGGATCTTAAACTCCCCTGTGTTGCTAGTAAGTTTGTCTTAGCTGATAGGCAGAAAAGAGGACCAAGGGTAGTGGGTGCTTGTGAGCTCTGGACAAATCAGTTTGTTTCCAGTGAGCTGTGTAATGAGTGTTACCTCATAAAAGTGTCAGTCTCATCTGGGCCTCGTTTCAATAACCTTGAAAGTTCGGGGGAGCGATTCCACTCTGTAGCTTTGGGAGAGTAAGAGCCTGGAGTTTAAGTCTAGGTTTCCTACCCTGCCAAATAAAAACTGATAGCATCTGTTGTCAGGACTTAAGGTCCCTGATTGGGACAACACATGGTAAACACTGGAAAAGATGAAGTAGTTTGGGCAAAACATTGTTTTGTTGCCTGGTTCCTAGTGTAGAATGAGGGCATTATGTTCCATCTGTTCATATCCAATTTTAGAGTATTTATTAGTGGGATATACTGTAATTATATTTCTAGGAGTGTGGATATGTTGTTCATCCACACTGTTTGGCATGTCCCTTTCCCCTTTACATCTTGTCAGAAGTCTTCAAGCTGGCTCCTCCCACCCATCTGGATGTGATACACCTTGGCTCTGCCCCATGACACCAGATCTTCCTTTCTGCTGGAAGATAGTTTCCCTCGTGCTTCACAGCAATTCGTAGGCCCTGGATTCAAAGCATCGTTTTTTAACGCATCTTACCTTAAAACTTGTTCGAGTTAACGATTCCGATAGTAGCGTATTGGACATGGAGGAAAAATCTGCTCCCGGATTTCGCTGGTGCTCCTGCGGCCAGAAGATGTCGCGCACCGATCCCCACCTAACATGCGTCTACTGCCTAGATGTCGGACATGACACCTCCACCTGCACGTTCTGCCTGGCCTTCCAGCCCAACGTTCTGGACGACCGCTTGGCGTGCCTAAAATTGGGGAGACCAGAGAAAAGGAACCTGCCAGTGAAATTGAAGGAGGCAAGGTGGGCAGTTTCCGTGGCTGCGGGGTCCGCCGACCAGTTGGAGCAAATGAAGGCTTTCAAGGAGGAAGCGGCTCAAGCTTCGGCCATTCGGAGCTTTTTTGTTCCTCTGAACCTCGATTCCACCGTTTCTGGCTCCTTCAAGGAGTTGTGCCAGTTTCTCCCTACTAAGGGTGAGACGCCCTTGGGCTCACACTCCTCCCGCCCTCAGAACAGGGATAAGGACCCGAAGTCTTCGTCCAAGCGAAGGCGTTCTTGGGACCGAGAAAGGTCTGAGTCCCAGGAATACGCGGCCTCGACCTCAGTCGAGATCGCATCCTCGTCCTCCGGCTTCTCGGACCTTTCGTCTGGCCAAGAGATCGAGGAAGTGGCCGACGAGGTTGAGATTTCTCTCAACCTAGCCAACCCTATTTCGCCGACTCCAGTCGACGATTCATTGGAAAGGACTCCGGTCCTTGTCTTTCCCGATGAGGAGACCCTGCCTGCTGGTGTTCCCATCGAGGAAACTGTTCCGGACCCATGGTCAGCAGTTTTCACCAACCCCAGTGTCTCTTGATCGATCAGGTCGACTCTCTCGATCGAGGTCCAGAACCCCTTCATCGGAAAAGTCGATAAAGAGTCATAAGCACTCAAAAAAGAGGCATCGCCACAGATCCTCATCCTCCTCTGATGAGGAGAGGCTTCAACGTAAACTCCGTTGACGCTATGAGGATCTTATGTGGCAACAGCTGATTTTGACCGGGCAGAAGCCGGCTCCGCTGCCTACCCCAGCTATCACTTGGCTACCACCTCCTGGGCTGACACCGACCCCTCCAGAACCAAAGCCTTCAGTTCCCCCACCCGCAGGGCCGGCCCATATCCTGGCTCGGCCCATCTCGGTCTCTCCACCGATTCTGGTGGAACCACTGCCTAAGCAGCCTCAGGGAGGGGCTCCCTCGAAAGAGGACCATGCAGACACCGGGCTTCCCTGATGTCTGTCCATTACGGTTACCCCTGACCGCCCACGGCGGATTGAAGGGGACCTAGGTGGGAGACCATTGTACCACGACTCCTCGGACTCTGACATCACAGGACTGCACTCCCATCATGGGGATGATGAGTCTTCCTTGGCAAGTTTAGAGGAGGGTCCTTCTTCCTTTTTAGGGCATTCTCTGCCTGATCTCTGAATCTACTGGAATGCCCCTGGAGTCTATCCAGAAAAAGGTGGAGTACCCCTCTTACGGACATCCTAAAAAGGAGGGATACCCCGACGGAGGCCTTTCCAGTGGCCGAAGCCACCACTGGCCCGGCTCTCGAGCTCTAGCAGTGCCCAGCTTCCTGCCCTGCACTGTCTGCCCGCATAGCCCGCAAGTATACGGTGCCCATGGGGTCCCTGCCGGGATTCACAGAACACCCCTCAGCCGAGAGCCTGTTGACCGCTTCTGTGTTTCGAAGTACTGGTAGCTTGGCTGACACAGACTGACACAAGGAGTCCAAATATATGGACCACTCTGCCCACAAGGTCTACGTGGCCTCTTCCTTAGGCCTTCATCAGGCCAGCTTGGCTGTCATTATGGCACACTTCTCTCATGCCCTCCTCGGGTCATTAGATGAAGTCCTCCCTCATCTCCCGGCGGACATGCAGATCATGGTTAAGCAAGTCCGTGATCAGGGCTGTGCTGTTGCAAAACAGCAGCTCCAGACGGCCCTAGACATTGGGGATTCCTGTGCCCGCTCTTTAGCAGCCGCTGTGGCCACTTGCCTCAGGGCCTGGCTGAGACTATCCTCCTTTCCGGCAGATACCCAGCACAAGTTAGCTGATGTTCCCTTCCTTGGCACCGACTTGTTCAGTCCAGGAGTGGCCGGTCACCTTCAGCCTATCGAGCAGTCCAATGCCACCTTGGATGCTACCTCTGCTAAAGGTTCTTCGGGCAAGAACCAGCAGAAAAGAAAGAAGCCATTTCGGCATTCTTTCCCTGTGACCAGACAGTCCTTCTATCAAGGAGGCCAGCAGCAGCAGCAGGTTCAAGCTTGGCACCCACGGCCCAAGCAGGGTCCTCAACAGCCCCGTATAGGAGACCGAGGTGCAGATCCATGAGCCTCCTCCTCCTCTTCTAAGCCTGCTCAGTGACGGGTTGGGGGTTGCCACCTCTACACCCGTCACGCCAGCTCTGGGTCCTCCCGTTGGGGGCCAGCTCCTCCAGTTTCATTCCGCCTGGTCCGATTCACTTCGGACAGATGGGTTCTCGAAGTGGTCAGTCAGGGACTGTCTCTAGAGTTTGAGCAGTACCCTCCCAGCTGAGCCTGCGCCCCTCAGGAGGAAAGGATTTTGGCTTGCACTCAGTCGGCTCTCTGAGGCAACATAGCTCAGCTCCTCCGCAAGGAGGTGGTAGCTCCAGTGCCGGATCCTCCTACAGACCCAGGCTTCGTTTCCAGGTACTTCCTGGTGCCCAAGCAGACAGGGAGGGGGGGTTAGTGCCCCATCCTAGATCTCCACGACCTGAATCAATATCTCAGGTCCCGCACCTTCCTGATGGTAACTCTGAACCAGGTCATACCATCCCTGGAGCGAAACATGTGGTTCTGTTCACTGGATCTACAGGACGCGTTCTTTCACATCCCAATCCGTCCGTCACATCAGCGGTTCCTCTGCTTCTCGGTCGAAGGGACCCTGTACGAGTTCTGAGCCATGCCGTTCCGCCTGTCATCGGCCCCGCTGGTCTTCACCAAGTGCATTACGGTGGTGGCAGCCCATCTTCGGCATTGAGGAGTACGAATTTACCCTTATCTCGACGACTGGCTCTTGGCAGGATCTTCCCTTCAGGAGGTGAAGAGGTCCAAGGATCTGGCTCTCCAAATCTGCTCTCAACTCGGCCTCCTGATCAACGAGGCCAAGTCAGAACTTGTGCCTGCTCAGGTGATGGGCTTCATCGGGGCAGAGCTCGGCTCCTGGCGGACAGGGTGAAGGTTCTCTCCTCCTTTGCCCAGTCATTTCTGGTTGGGCACTTGCGCCCTGCCCGTTACTTTCTGTGCCTTCTGGGTTACATGGCGGCATGCACCTCAGTGGTCTGTTGGGCCAGGTGGCACATGCATCCCCTCCAATGGGAGCAGACCGCCCAGTGGACTCAGCGCCACAGTCATTTCGACCAGCTGATCACTGTAACCCAGAAGATGTGGGACGCTCTCCAATGGTGGACTGCCCCAGAATGGTTGCAGGAAGGGATCCCATTTGTCCGCCCCAAGCTGATGGTCGTCCTTATGACCGATGCCTCTCTCATGGGCTGGGGAGCCCACATGGGGGACAACAGGGCCCATGGGTTCTGGACCCCCGAGGAATCTTGATGCCACATCAACCTGTTAGAGCTCAGAGCAGTCAGACTGGCTCTGTCAGCTTTCGCTCCTCAGCTCCGGGTTCAAGTGGTTCAAGTCCAGACGGACAATACCACAACCATGTACTACCTCAACAAACAGGGCAGCACGCTCTCCTGTGTGCTGTGCAAGGAGGCGCTCTGCATCTGGACCCTCGTATGTTAGCTAGAGGCGGATCTCCTAGCCATTCATGTGGCAGGAGTCTCGAACCAGCTGGTGGATGCTCTTAGCCGCATAGGCCAGACATGCCACAAGTGGTCTCTCCTTCCAGAGGTAGCTTACAGTCTGTTCTCCCACTGGGGCAAACCGTTGGTGGACCTGTTTGCCTCCAGGGAAAAAGACAACAAGCTGAGGCTGTACCATGCCCACCCCTTCAACAGGCTCGCTGCAGGGGGATGCCTTCTCAAGGTTGTGGACCCCAGGCCTCCTCTATGCCTTCCCTCCATCTCCCTTGATCCACAAGGTGTTACTCAAGGTGAGGAAGGACAAGGCAAAGGTGATCCTGGTAGCCCCAGATTGGCCGTGCCAGTTCTGGTATCCAGATCTCCTCAGCCTCAGCTGCAGGCCCCTGGAATGGCTTTGTACATGCCCAGACCTGATATCACTGAACCAGGGGAAGGTATTCCATCCGGACCTTCAATCCCTGCACCTCACTGCCTGGTACCTGAACGGCTAGAGTTCCAGGCTCTGGGTCTTTCCGAGAATGTCTACACCATGGTGGAGGCATCTCGTAAGGAATTGACCAGGAAATGTAATGCCTTCAAATGGAAGAGATTTTCCATTTGGTGTCAGGGTAAGAGTCTGGACCCCTTATCCTGCTCCATGGCTAACATTCTAGACTACCTTTGGTCTCTCTCTCCAAAGGGGCTCTGTGGTCATCGACCCTTAGGGTGCACCCTGGCAGCCATCTCTGCTTACCGGGCGCGGACCGGTCAGCTGACATTGGCGCAGGAGACAGTGGTCTGGTGCTTCTTCAAAGGCCTGGATCACATATCCCCTCCGGTGTGTGAACCTCCACCTCCATGGGAACTGCTGCTGGTTTTGGCAAAGCTCATGGGCAAGTCATTCGAACCTATGCACAAGTGTGCAATCTCACACTTGCCGTGGAAGACAGCCTTCCTGGTGGCTATCACATCAGCCAGAAGGACAGGGGAGCTCCAGGCGCTTTCGGTGGATTCCCCTCATCTGGTCTTCCACAGGGACAAAGTTGTCCTGCGTCCCAACCCGAAATTCCTTCCGAAGGTGGTATCAGAGTTTCACCTTAACCAGGTATTGACTCTGCCAGTATACTACCCTAACTACACCTCGGACGCTGAGTACAGGCTCCATACTTTGGACCTGATATGTGCTCTTTCCTATTATAAGGAGAGAACTGCGGAAATTCATGGAGAGGTTCGCCAGTTGTTTGTCACCTACGCTGAAGCCACATCTGGCAGACCTGCAGCCAAATGGACCATTGCAAGGTGGATTACATCATGCATAGGTCTGTGCTATGAGATGGCAGGCAAGGAGCCTCCCAGAGGGATAAGAGTTCATTCTACCCACCATACTGCTGCATCGGTGGCTGCTTTCAGGGATGTCTCTATCCAGGAAATCTGTCAGGCTGCTACCTGGAAGTCAGCAAACACCTTCATTACCCACTGCCACATCGACCTTGAGTCACGCCGGGATGCTGGTTTTGGGGCCTCGGTTCTCCAATCTCTTTTCCCTAAGTAGGGGGTGTGCGCCTTGCCTCCCTCCTCCCGGAGAACTGCTATGAGTCTGCCAAACAGTGTGGATGAGCAACATATCCACCCTCCTGGAAGAACAGGTTACTCACCTGTAACAGTAGTTCTGGGAGTGGTATATGTTCATCCACACGCACCCACCTGACCTCCCCAGCTTTAGGCGCACAACCTTACTTCCAGCGGGCTAAGATCTGGTGTCATGGGGCGAAGCCAAGGTATATACCACCCGGGTGGGTGGGAGGAGCCAGCTTGAAGACTTCCGACAAGATTTAAAAGGGTAAGGGACATGCCAAACAGTGTGGATGAACAACATATACCACTCCTAAAACTACTGTTACAGGAGGGTAATCTGTTCTAAGCCTATTATTTAAGATTTATTGGTATCTTGATGCCAAGATATTTGACTGCTGGTAGATCCCATTTAAGTTTAAACTGTTTTCTAAAAGATGGAGATGCTGAATAGTTAAATGATAGGACTTCAGTTTTGTTTGTGTTCAACGAGTATCCGGACAGGACAGAGAATATCTCAGGTTTTTGAAAAAGTGCTGGAAGGGTTGAGTTTGGATTTGTGAGACAGACCAGAACATCATCTGTGAAAAGTGAAAGCTTATGTTCTGCATCTGCTAATTGTATGCCCAGTATATCTTTCTCCTGTCGAATATATTGAGCCAGTGGTTCAATGTAAAAAGCAAATAATAGGGGAGAGATGGGGCATCCTTGTCTGGTTCCCCTCCGAAGGGGAAAATTCTGTAATAATGTGGCCATTAGATCTTATGTAGCCCTGGGGATTAGAGTAGAATTTAAAAATAAGATTTATAAATTGTTGTGGGAAGTCAAAGCAGGACTGCTTGCAGAGAATCTTCAGCTGGGGAGGCGAGGGAGACCTCGCTGCAAGAAGGCCACCCCCACACCCAGAACTACAGAGGCGTGTGGAGCTGAGGCACCGAGCGGACCTCCCACGCTACCCGAAGCCCTTACCTCCCCTGCAGGTGGAAGATCTGCAAACTTGTTGCTTTGTTTTAAAAACTGAACTCTAACTTGTGTTGTGTGGGTTTACCAGACGGCGGAGCTTTTTCCCCTCAACAAGATGAAACGCTACACGTGGTCAGCAAGCAGGTTGATACTGTGACTTTTTGTGAAGCGACTACAGGTTCAGCTTTGGGCACCAACTTCAAAAAATAATACCAGCACCTGATTGGACTCCTTGCCCACGGTGACGCACCGACCCAGGCTACACTTAAAAGCCTGCTTGGAGCCCTGTGGTGCACAAGCCAGGACTGCCTGCAGAAAATCTTCAGCTGGGGAGGTGAGGGAGACCTTGCTGCAAGAGGGCCCCCTCACACACCCAGAACTACAGAGGCGTGTGGAGCTGAGGCACTGAGCGGACCTCCCACGCTACCCGAAGCCCTTACCTCCCCTGCACCAGAGCAGGTGGAAGACCTGCAAACTTGTTGCTTTGTTTTCTCCCACCCAACCGCACCGTTCTCTCCTCCCATTAAATACGGGAGTGCCACGGCCACTGGACACCCCAGCCAATCCACAGAGTTGAAGGAGGGATTCGCTAGTCACCTCAAACCCGCTTCTTCTAGGCGCGGGTCCAAAAACACCCCTTTCAAACTGTAACCCCACAAGGATCACTGGCCTTCTATATAATTGGAAGCAACTGAACCCCTTCTGCCACTTGGGATGTTCCAATACCCCTGAGCCTGGTGCACTACTAGCAATGGACTAATTAACCTCTTCCTCTAAATGCCTCAGGACTATTGTATTTGCTCACTTGTCTCTCTACCTCCCAAAAGTATTGCACACAAAATAAGCTACTAGCTGTCTGAAAGTGACTACACTAGCTGCTTCTACACTGTGCCATATCTGAGTCTGGTACCAATCAATAATCGTTTAATTACTAGAGCAATCTGTCAGGAGTGTGACTGAACTGGTCGCCAGCCAAGTCAAACCTTATTAAAACTGTGCCTCCTGACAAGCTTAACAAAATACAGTCAGCGTAAGTGAATTACCAGCAGTCTCTGCTGATATTAACAGCATACTTGCTAGAACACTATCTCATCACCGTATCTCTGAAAGTGACTACACTAGCTGCTCCTAAACTGTCCTTTTGTCAGAATCCTGTCATAAATCTATAGTTAATTAATGTCAATAGCAACCTGTCAGTAGCTTGACTGAACTGCTCTCCAGCAAAGTCCAACCTTATTTTAAACTACGTCTCCTGATAAGCCTTAACTGTATACTGTCAGTGTAAGTGAATAACCAGCTGTCTTCTACTAAGATTTTAACTGTACACTAGCTAAGACCACTGTTTTACCACTGTATCTCTGGGGGTAGGAGGAGATACTGCTGCAGCGTAGTTAACCTACCCTGGAGTTGATCTAGATAAAGCATATATCTCCCCTTCCAGCAAACGTGGCAGTGGCCTTTCCACTAGAGAAAAATTCTCCTAAAAACTGCTGCTGAAATCTCTCCTTAAGCCAGGGACTGCTCAGCAACTGACAACCAAAGACGATAGTGAGGCCGACCCCCTGATAGATCTAAAGGCAGCTAGACTAAGAGCACCCCATTCCAACTGATCCGTATAGTGATCACTCAACCATGCCTCACCAAGCACATGCTTCCCCCCTTGCACCCCGGAGTGCACGAAACCGAAGCGTCCCTCTCCTTAACAAGGGGGCACTTCTTGCCATGATCTACTCCCTGACCCTTCTCTGGGTGGACAGGCTCACTGAACCAGGCCACCTAGAACCAGGGGGTAATCAGCATAATGAGCCCCCCCCCCAACGATTTCCACAGCGTTAACACTAATTCAAACACACTTGCTCTCTCAGCTGTGCATGTGATGGTAAAAAAAGGGTATATGCTACGACCTGTTCTACTTTATGAGCAGGATGCTTAGAAGGAACCTCATCACCTTACCCAGTACTAAACTACTCAGCCTACTGGTAGCGGTACTGCTCCGGGCAGGAGATATTCAACCCAACCCTGGCCCCAGTACCACCAATATCTCAGTGGCATCCCCTCAGGACCCTTGCTGGGTGTCTACTAAGGGTCTGAAGATAGCACATATGAATGTATGTACCTCAGACCAAAAATACATGAAGGCTAAGCCTGGGTGGAACTCTACAAGCCAGATGTCCTAGCCATCTCAGAAACCTAGCTAAAAGCCCACATCCTTGATCATGAGATATAAGCACTGGGCTATAGCACCTACCGCAAGGACAGGGAATCCAAAAAAGGGGGTAGGGTGCTAATCTATACAAAGATTGACCTCACCGTGTCTCTCCTAACCCTGCGGGTAAGTCTCCCTGCTGATGGCGAAGCTATATTCATCCGTATAACCCTTGGACACACTAAGCAACTAACCATAGGCTGTGTCTATCACCCACCAAAGACTGCCCTCCAGTCTCTTGAAGCCATCACGAGTGCTCTGGCCCTTGAGGTAGCTATGGAGATGCTCATTCTGGGTGACTTCAATATCAACTTGGACCCAGGACCCTGGCCATGCCTCGATGTCCGTAACCCATGAAGCAGGTCTGACGCAGGTCATCTCTGAACCAACCAGATTGAATTACAAAACTGGGAGTCACGCCACCCTGGACTGGGCTCTGGTGTCAAACCTTGCCAACATCCAGTGTGCAGGCACAATGGCAGACTCCTTGAGTGACCATTCCCCGATATTCTGTACATGGAAGAACAGAACACCCAAGGTCCAGCCAAGAATCCTTACTGCCCGAGACTACACCAACTTCTCGGAAGTGCAATTCAATCACTACTTAAGCAGTCGGGACTGGAGCCCCATAACACTCCTCCCAACTCTGGCTGAAGCCCTGGAATACTTTCAGGACTTACTAAGTACAGCTGCCAACCTCTTTGCTCCAGTGAAGAGTATGAGAGCGAAAGGTAGCTGTTACAAGTGGATCTCTCCATCCCTCAAATCTCTGACTACTCGGAACAAAGCTTGTAAAACGTTCAAGCTCTCCTCCCTCCCTGCAGACCTATTGGAATACAAAGCCCTAAGAAACAAAGCCAAGAGAGCCATTAAACTTGCAAAAAGAGAGTACATCATGCACCTCCAGAAAACCAGCTTAGGCAACCCTAAGCAATTCTGGAATCATGTCAGTGACCTGATCAAGGGCAACAAAAAGGCTGAACCCAGCCCATGGAATCAACTGTCAGCTCACTAGTGACCCTTCTCTAATATCAGCCGCCCTTAACAACCACTTCACTGATCTGGAGGCCTACAAAGCTGGACACCCCTCCCAGACTTTGGCCCCAAGCACAACTGAAGCAGCACACTTTGAACGACCCTCTTTCCACCTGAGACTGGTAAAGTGCACAGAGGTCCTATCCTTCCTAAAGGTGCTGAAACCCAAAAGGTCAGGTGCACCAGATGGGATCAACCCCCCGGCTACTCAAGGCTGGAGCCACCTCCTTATCCAGGCCTTTAACCATGCACCTTAACAGATCACTAAGGGAAGGAGCAGTCCCTGACCACTGGAAGCAGGCAAACGTAGTCTCTATCCACAAAGATGGACTCAGGGACAAACTAACCAACTATAGGCCGATCTCTCTTCTCTACACACTAGCTAAGTTGCAAGAAAGGCTAATCTACAACCAACTCCGGGACTACTTGGAAGCTCATCAGCTCCTTGCACCCTCCCAACATAGATTCAGACCTAATCACGGTACTGACACTGCCCTTATTAACTTCTTGGATGAAGTGGTCAGGGCAATGGACAAAGTGATGCCCACAGGTGCAGTATTCATAGACTCGTCCAAGGCATTTGACCTTGTAGACCACAACCTTCTGCTACAGAAACTGCACAATGTGGGCCTAGACCCCCATGCCCTTAAGTGGTTTGGGAGTTACTTATCTGGCCGGACACAGGGGGTCTGCTGGAAGGGGACCATGTCAGGGCCACTACCTCTAAAACAGGGAGTACCTCAGGGCTCAATACTAGGCCCCCTCCTATCCTCCCTATTTACCAACGAACTATGTACCTACTGTGGGGAGAGCTCAGTTGTACAGTATGCTGACGACACCATCATCTACCAACCCTTGGGCGATATGGCTGCTCTCTGTCCCCTCCTCCAGAAGGACCTCACATCCCTAGAGACATGGCTGTGTGAGAACAGAATGGTACTTATTGCAGACAAAACCAAGGCAATACTATTCGGGCCAAGATCACTGGGACTTGATAGGTCTTCATCCCTGCGACTTACCACGCTCTCTGGCAAATGCATAAATGTAGTGCACTCCCTAAAATACTTAGGCCTAACTCTGGATCAGTCATTCACCTATAAGGACCACGTGGACCAGGTCACCAGGACCCTACACCGCAAACTCGGAACCTTGTGCCGACTCAAGGACCAGCTCATCCCTGAGGCCAGGCTCTCCATTGCGACTAGTGTCCTGCTCCCTACCCTAACCTATGCGGCCCCAATTATACAGGGTATGGCAAAGAAAGAGGTATCCAGGATGTAAATTCCTATACAACAAAATAGCTCAGTTCGCTACCCAAGACGTCACCACTGTGACACTCTGGCCCAGCTCCGGTGGCCCACATTGGCCGCTCGCCTCCAACACCCATTGCTTGTCCAGGCCTACAAGCTACTCAAAACCCCTTCTCCAAGTATAGCCGGAACTATAGCTATTAAAACCAACCCCAGGAACTTAAGGACATCAGAACGAACACTACCAGAGGTCCCCAGAGTTAGGACCAATGCTGGTGGCAGATCCTTTCTTGGCAAGCCCCAGCCTATGGAACAAGCCCCCGTCCAGGATGCCTCCTCACTCATGAATTTCCGGACCAGGCTGAAGGCCCATATGCTGGACACAAGTGCATGCCACTGCCACAGCTCTTAAGGTACCCCCCTTCTACTGCATCAAACCCTCCCTAAGATGAGCCAACCACGTACCTCCCGCTAGTGTATGGACACCTAGGAACCAATGATACCTCATTTATGTACCAAGCCAAACTGTGTCATGATGATAACCATGTCTGAAAACCACTGTCTGTAACTACCTTATGCCTGCAAAACCAATGTAATCAAAAGTTGTGCTTCCCTGTACCATATCAAGTATTGTTATCCCGGGTCGCCCCTGAAAAAGAGACCTTCAGGGCTCAGTTGGCCTACCCGGTCACCAAAATTTAATAAATAAATAAATAATAAATATAAGACCCCCCCCCTCAGAAACAGCCGAGACACACTGTCAAATGCTTTTTCCGCATCTAAGCTAACCAGCCTTGCAGGTGTCGATTGCATTTGGATATGTTCAATTAAATAGATACTACACCTGATATTGTCCGATGCTTGGCGGTTGGGTATGAACCCACTCTAATCAGGGTAGATTAGAGTTATGGCTGGTTGTTTAAGCTGCTGGGATAATATTGCTGTGAGTGTCTTGTAATCCGTGTTTAAGACAGATATGGGATGGTAAGAGCAGGGTAGAAAGGGGGCCTTTGCCCGCCTTCGGTACAACTGATATGATCGCATGGTCCCATGACAGAGGGATCTGTTCTTCAGGGGCAGGTATACTCAAAAGTAGTCGTGGAGGTATGGGGTTATTGCAGACTTAAGGGTTTTACAGAATTTCCCTGGGAGACCATCCATGCCAGGACACTTATATCTCCCAATTTCTATTTCCTGGGTTGTTATTGGTACTAGCAACCTCTGACCAAGCTGTTTGGGTAGCTTCGGGAGATTTAGGGCAGCGAGAAAGTCCTGTGTTGTTTCTGCTTTTTCTTGGGTTGGGGGGAAGGGCTGCATATAATTGAGTATAATATTGCATCAAAATGTCTGAAATCCCAGCTACAGAGTGTTGGTGGGCATGTTGAGGGGTCTGTCTTAGAGTAGTAATAAAAAACATAGAAACATAGAATTTGACGGCAGATAAGGACCGCTTGGCCCACCCAGTCTGCCCATTTCCCTACCTACTGGATAAGCTGCAGATCCTAGTTAACCAGCAGCCTACTTCTTCCTACCCCCACCCTCCAGAACTGCCTTATGACTATCCCATGCATGCTTGAATTCCACCACTGATTTTGACTCCACAACCTCCTCCGGAAGGCCGTTCCATGCATCCACAACCCTCTCTGTGAAAAAATACTTCCTTAAATTACCTCTGAGCACCCCCCCATCTTCAAATTGTGCCCTCTTGTTCTTGCACACCTCTTTTTTTGGAAGATGCTACCCTCTTGGACTTTAATTCCTTGAGGTACTTGAAAGTTTCTATCATGTCCCCCTCTCCCTTCTTTCCTCGAGGCTATACATATTAAGCTCCTTAAGTCTCTCTTCATATGTCTTCCGGTGCAGACCCTGCATCATTTTAGTTGCCCTCCTCTGGACAGCTTCCATCTTGTCTATGTTTTTGCAGAGACTGGGTCTCCAGAACTGCACACAGTACTCCAGATGGGGTCTCACCAGCTGTCTGTAGAGAGGGATAATAACTTCCTGTTTTCTACTGGTGATGCCTCTCCCTATGCATCCCAGTATCCCCCCAGCCCTCCTTGCTGCCCTCTCACATTGCTTGCCCGTCTTTAGGTCATCTGATATGACTACCCCCAGGTCCCTTTCCATTTCCTTTCCCTTTCCAAGTGGCTTGGCCTTTTGCTTTCTGAGCCGTCCGGCTAGTAATTTTAGGGACTGTGGGCCCCCATCATAGTATTTTTGCTTTAGAAATACTGTATAGCAGGAAATATTAGTTTTCAGTTTATTTTCACTATATTAGCTTAACTGACAAAAGCGCTAAAATAAGCTGATCGCTAATATTACAGGGAGCATAGTGCTATAACTGGACATGAAGCTGATGCGCTAATTCAACAGGGCGCCAAATAGTGCTGCACTCCACTCTCCGCTAAATAAAGAGGGCACTAAAATAAGCTGCTATACAGTAATAATTTTTGCTCAATGTTATATTTAGCAAAGAGTTTAGTTCTTGTTTTCATTTTTTTAATTCCTTGGAGACCTTGGCATTGATTTTTCTTTTATGTTGTTCTTTTAGGGCCTGTATTCGAGACACCAGGGATGCCCGTTTGTGATCTTTTTTTTTTTTTTTTTTAACTGAGATCTCAATAAACTTCTCCCTGCATATTACTTTAATTGTGTCCCATAAAATGGAAATATCTATCTCGGAGCAGTTGTTCTCCAACGCTGCCTGTTTTATAGTGTCCTCAATTTCCTGAATGGTTTCTTTACTGCGGAGCAGAGAAAGATTCAGCCTCCACGTAGTATTTTTCCTAAAACTATTTAGATCCAACCGAATGTACACCTGGGCGTGGTCAGATAGGATAAAGTCTCCCACCCATGCCCTGCCCTCCATACCCAAATGCTCTTGGACAGCAGTAGGCAATCAATAACAGAGTAACTTGAGTGAGCTTGAGAATAAAATGAGTAATGTTTATTCATACCATTGAGGTGTCTCCAGGTTTCAATAAAGCCAAGGTCTTTGAACAATTTTGTCAAGTCTCTTATTTTTTTACTTGATTTTGGGAGGGTGTTTCCCCCTTCAGTCAGTTTAGAGAGGTCTGTATTAAAGTCCCCTCCAGACTATTATGCCCTCTGAATTGTGAAAGCAGTAAGAAAAATGCACGATAGATTTTAAATTCAGTGTTTGGGGGGGCAATAGACAGATGAAATGGTAACAAGTACACCATTTAATCTTCCTTTTATCAACACATATCTCCCTTCCTTGTCGATCCACTGGTTAAGACATTCAAATGGAACCTTAGGGGGTATTAGAATAGCAGTGCCTCTTCTCCATCCTCCCTTGAAGGACAAAGAATAAACCTGGGAAAAACCAAGCTGCTCGAGCTTCCCATGCTCCTCATGCGTTATGTGAGTCTCCTGTAGTAGGGAGATGTCTGCTCCTGAACATTTAAGAGAAGCTAGGACTTTCGATCACTTGACCGGTCCCGAAAGACCGTGAACATTAAACGTACAGATTGTATAACTCATTATAGTGACAACCCACCAGTTTAGACCGCTTACAGAAACCACCCAATTAAGTTTTGTAACTTGCTTCAATAAGACTCCTAGCCTGACCCTTGAAAATGAGTTGCTCTTCCTTAGAGATAACCAGAAAAATATAACAAAACACAGCTGACCAAACTTTACGTGAAACTGTGATGCAAACAGTGCACAAACCTTAACACTTCTTTTACATTTCCAAGGCAGGCGGTCAAACGTATCAAGTGGCCTCATAGCCCACCTTAATGATGAGGGGAAGAGGGACTGGGTCACCTTCCTAATTAGGAGGACCTCTTTCCGGGCCCCTGCGAGCAAGAACTCCAAAGAAATTATGGTTGCCAGGTTTTTAGGCTTAGGAGCTGTGGAACCCAGTCTGTGGAAATTTTAACTGACTGGTCCTACGAGGACAATAGCTGGTGATTGCATGGGAGTAAAGGGGGGTGAGAGCCAAAGGGGATGGACCCCAGAGTGAGTCATCAGGGACACCTTAGGGTTAAAAGCGTAAAATAAAAATACCTTTAGCTGATTTTACACTCCCCCAACCCTCAAGTCCCGCCTGTGTCAGCAGGGCTACATAACTAAGAAACAAGAGACATCTGTCTTTTTGTGCATGGCAAAGCCAGCCATGCCCTTTTACTTAGTAGATCTTGCCAGTTAGTGGAAGGGGGATCCTGAATTTGCTGTAACATGTTGAATAATTCGACATCTTTCCTGCCACTTCTATATGAGGTACATATTTTATGTCCAGCCTCTCTAAAATCAAGTCTCAGTTTAATAAGTCCCAAACCTGTAGTGAACTTGGTCTATTTTCAAGAGAAAAGTAGCATACAGTTTGGTTAAAGTCCAAAAACTCCTTCCCAAAAGTCTCTGTAAACCAAGGGGCAGCTTAAGAACAATGAAGTAGGGTTTTGTTCGCTGTAGTAATCCACTTCCTGAGAGAGGCAATTAGAGCAGGTGAGTACCAGACGCGCCGCTTTAGTGGTTCAGTCTGTAGTTTAAAGCATTCCCACCCCCTCCCTTCCCTCGGTCAGTAATGTCCACCTTACAGACTTAAAGCTTAGCCTGAAAATCAGCATTTATGCGTACTGGTGCACAGGGGACTGGGGGGCCATGGGTATAGGTCGAGCAAACAAGTATAAAGGGTTTAAACTTAGTTTTGTTTTGTCCTGGAGATCTCGTTCTACAGGCTAAAAACAGACTGGCAAACAGCCAAATGCAAAACAGACACCTGTATACCAGGCCCTCGCCACATGTTGTGATGTCTGATGTAGTTGGAAAGCAAGAAGCGCTGATTCCGCTCACCCGTCCGTCATCTCTAGGTCCTGTTTGGAAACGCCTGGTAACTTCTTCAGCAGGTCTTTGAAGTATCTGATGGTTTCAGAGCTGGTGGTGTTGATCGGTGATCTACTTTTCCTTGGGGGTACAATCTGCCACTCCTCTGTTGGTTCCTTTCTCTTGGTCTGACTTGATTTGGGTATCTCAGGAACCTTGAGTCCTCGCTTCAGTAAAGTTTCACAGGCCATCTTGGGGGAACTGTATAGCTTGGTGCCCTCCTTCCAATATACCCTCAACTTTGATGGGTAAGGAGTTTGGATTCTTGGTTGCTCCGTAAGAGCTTGATGAAGAGCATACTCCATATGCTGCTTTTGAATGTCCACTGGGTAATCCTGATCGAAGAAGAGCTGCGAGTTGAGATATCTGACTTCCTTTTTCTGCCATGCTCGTCTGAGGACGTCGTCTTTGGTTCGATAACTTGAAAACTTCATGATTATCAAGCGGGGTCTGGCAGTCGGGTCCTTGGGTCTGGGCAAGAGTACTCGGTGGGCTTGTTCGATTTTTAGCTTGTAGTCTTGCGGGAGGTTGAGCACATCCTTAAGCATGTCCATGATAAATTCCACCATGTCACCCTCTTCAGCCCCCTCTTTCAGGCCATATATGCATAAATTATCATGCCTTGACCTATTCTGTAAGTCGAGACACTTCTGTTTGGTGGCTATTGCATGCTGGCATAGGGCAAATACAGTGCGCCCTAAGTGATGAAGGCCGTCCTCAGCATTCGAGATTCGTTCTTCCACCTCTTGAACGTGACCCTCGACAATTGACATCTTCTGGTTGAGTTGTATAAACTTGGCTTTATTTTCGGCTTTCATTTCTTTTAACTCCCTCATTAGTGTTTCAAAGCAATTAGGGGACAATTGTTCTGCCTCCTCGTCTGTTTCATAGCTCTTGGCCATTGTTGCATTTCTTGGCGGGCCTGAGCCGCATGTGGGGGAGTCTGATCGTGTATCAAGGCTTTCTCTCTCCGGTCGGGACTGCTGCGATTTAGCTTTAGGTCCTCTATCCCTATGCGTTCCTCCTCCAGACATTCTCATGCATGGTTTTAATTTTAAATTCTTTTTAGGAGGTTTTGAGCACAGGCTGGTCGGGATCCACTCGTTCAGCTTCTGCTAGATGCTGTGGCAGAACTGGAAGTTGAGGATCCTCACCGTAAGCCTCCTGTCCATACTCCAGCCCCCGGATTTAAATTTTATTTTAAAGAAACTTACTTTTTCCCCCCTTTTGAGCCAGCAGCAAGTTGCGATATGCGTTATTTGTCTTGGAAAGTGCTCTTTCTAGTCACTGTCACTTCAGCTTGAAAGATTTCAGAGCTTCAGGCCCTCGTTTGTAAGGAGTGGTGTTTGATTTTCTACAGAGACCAGGTGGCTCTGCAGACTAACCCTTGCTTTCTTCCAAAAATTGTCTTGGAATTTACTTTGAACCAAGATGTTCAATTGCCGGTTTATTACCCAGAATATTCCAATGGGGGGAATACTTCTTGCACACATTGGATGTGCGCAGGATTCTGAGATACTGTATCTCTAGGACCAAGGAGGCGCGTAAGTCTGGCCAGTTGTTTGTGGCTTTCGGACCCAGATGCCAGGGTACAGCCATTTTCAAACAGGGCTTTGTCTAAATGGTTGGCTAACTGCATCCCATACATCTACCAGAAGTATAAGGAACCCCTTCCAGGGGAAGTGAAAGGCCACCCGACACATGGTATAGCTGCTTTGGCCGCCTTCGTGCGTAATGTGTCCACTTTTTGTGCTGCTGCCACTTGGTCTTCCCTCCATACTTTCACCAAGCATTACAGTTTGTACATTGCCTCTAGGCGTAGGGCTGTTTTGGCCTTGCTGTCCTGCAGGGCCTCTTGTCATAAGCTGCTTTCTAGCTGGCATACGTTTCCTACTCCCGGAACTTAGTCTCTGACTTCTTTTTCTTGACTGCTTGTTATTCAGTCCTGTATGTGAAGACCTACTGCAGGAACCCTCTCAAAGTAAGAAATTACAGTGATGTAAGAACTTACTATAACAGTAGATCTTCAAGAGAGGTTCCTGCAGTAGGTTTTATCTTCCCTCCCACCTTCCCCCAGCTCCTGCTTTTTTCCTCTCCCTTCCTTTCCCAGGGCTTTGTTTTTTAGTAGCTCCAGGAGTGGTACTCCTTTCTCCCATTTTCCTCTTTTAAGGGTCTTCCGATGGGAGAACTGGAGGGCAGGCGTGCAGACACCCCCTATATGCAGTCACGCCGACGTCCTGACATATAGATTGCTAGCTAGAACTTTGCAATGCAGTCCTGACGCCAGGGGGCACAGTCCTATATGTGAAGACCTACTGCAGGAACCTCGCTCGAAGATCTACTGTTACGATAAGTTCTTACGTAACTGTAATTTGGCGAGAGTCCATATGGGTTCACTAGGAGGAGATTGTGCTAGTCTAACTTGTTAATCTTTCATGAGGACATCTCCCTCCAAAGATCCTCCTCAAAACTGCCATGTTTTTGCTCATTCTGGGGCCTAGAGTTCTTTAGTGAGACACATTGCACAGAATGGAATGAGGGAAGAGAGTTGCCACTGGATGCCAGGGCCAACTTTTTTCTCAGGATGGGGTTAAGGAGAAGGTGCCAAATCTTGGATCAGCTCATTAAATTTACACTCGCTTTATATCCATCCATAGTTCCTGCCTAAAGGGGCATCTGCATTTACCCTAAATCAGACTGTTCACCTTTCTGTGTTCCCTTCCTGACTGAATGATGAAGAGGTTATCCTGCATTCTGTGAATGCCCATAGACCATTTTACTTCTATATGGATCGCATGATGGATTACTTAGAAACATAGAATCTTATCATCTTAAAAGGACCGCTTGGTCTACCAAGTGTGTCCTACCATTACCTAACTATTCTACCCCCACAGACCCCATTTGATCTCCAGGAACTCTCCATGCTTCTGATCTAATAAACCCTTATGTTTGTTCCATGCATTCTTGAAGCCCTCCACCAGTTTGGCTGGCAGTTGGTTCCATGTGTATGCCACCCTTTCAGTGAAGAAATATTTTCTCGCATTCCTCATGAACTCCTCCTCCCAGCTTCACCACATGCCCTCTAGTCCTGACACTCATCCTCACTTGGAAAAGCCTCCCCTGTTCACCCATGAGGTTCTTGTAAGTCTCAATTGTGGCACCTCTCATTCTCATCTTCTGCAGCATGTACATATTGAGATCCCTAAGTCTGTCTTCATAGAGCTTCCCTTACAGGCCCTGCACCATTTTAGTTGCCCTCCTCTGGACTGCCTCCAGCCTATCAGTGTCCTTTCTGAGATTAAGTCTCCAGAACTGGACACATTTCTCCAGGGTGGGGTATACCAGAGAGTGATACAGTGGTGGCACCACCTCCCTCCTGCTGATTATGCCCCTTCCTGTTCACTATAGCATCCCACCAACTCTGCTTACAACCTTGTCACACTGCACTACCACCTTGAGGTCCTCTGATATTATAACCACAGGGTTCCTTTCCTGTTTAGTGACTGACAGTACAGCAGGGTTCCTATGACCTAGGTGCATGATTTTGCACTTCTTGGCACTGAACACTACCTGGCATGTCGTTGACCACTGCTCAAGTTTCCTCTAGATCCGTGCACATTTTCTCCACCCCCTACTTAGGGTCCACTCTATTGCAGATTTTGGTGACATCTGCAATACGACTTACCTTTCCATCACTCTGCAATGTCCCCATTGAAGGTACTGAAGAGAACTAGTCCCAGTATTGAACCCTGTGGCATCCTTGCTGGTCACTCTCCTGTTCTTAGAATGTGTGTCATTAACCACTATCTTCTGTCTCCTATCCATTAACCAGTTCCAAACCCAGTCTACTAATTACGACCCCACACCTAAGCTGTTCATCTTCCTAATCAGCCTTCTGTGAGCTGATGTTGAAGGCCTTGCTGAACTCATGATAGGCTACATCCACTGCCCTCCCTTGCTCTATTTCTCTGGTCACCCAGTTAAAGAAATCAGATTCATTTAGCATGACTTTTTCCCATGGATCCATACTGACCATGGTCCTGCAGCCCCTTGGATTCCAGATGCTCAACCAGCCTATCTTTCAGTAGGGTTTCCATTAGTTTCCCCATCACTGACGTGAAGCTGTCTGGTCTGTAACTGCTCGCTTCTTCCCTGCTGCTGCTGTTAGGTAGAGTGGTCGCGTCAGACCTTCTGCAGTCCTTGGAAGCCACTCCTGTTTCCACTGAGCTGTTGAACAAGGCTGTCAACAGGGCAGCTAGCTCTTTCCTGATCTCTTTTGGTACCCTGGGGAGTCTCGCTATCTGGTTCCATAGCCTTATCCACTTACAGGGCTGCGAGTCCTTTCAGGACTCTTTCTTCCAAAAATTGACTTGTATCCACCACCCATTCTTGCTTCTACCTGGTGGCCCATCCCCCTCCCTCCACTGTAAATACTGAGCAGAAGTACCTTTTTAAAATGTCAGCTTCTTATTGGTCCCCTTCTGTGCAGTCTCCACCTTCCGCCCTGTTAATCCTCTTTATCCCTCCTGTTGCTTTTCTCTTCTCACTTACAAACCTGAAAAAAGTCTTATCCCCTTTTTGGCACCCCTCTAACAATCTTTTCCTCTATCTGTACCTGTCGCTCCCCCACCACCACCTTGCCCACTTCCTTCTGCCTGGCTTGATACACTTCCCTCTCCACCTGTCACTGCGTTTCTTTGTACCTCTTGAAAACCACCTTTTTTACCTCCAGCCTTGCCACTTCTTTGGAGGACCATAACAGTCTCCTGTTTCTTCTGCTTTAGTTAACCTCTTTCACACAAAGGTTTGTTGCCCTAATTATTCCCTGCTTTACAGAAACATAGAATCTGTAGGCAGATAAGGACCATAGGGCCCACCTAGTCTGCCCATTTCCCTACTCGCTGCTTCAGCCCCAGATCCTATTTGATCTGTGGCTCTCCTGCTCTACACATCTCCAGGGTACCCTTATGTCTATCCCATGCACTCTTGAACCCCTGTATTGTTTTCACACCCACCTCTTCTGCTGGAAGGCGTCCCATGGCTGCACCACCCTTTCAGTGAAAAGGTACTTCCTAACGTCACCCCTAAGCCTTCCACCCTTCAGCCTCATATCATGCCTCCTTGTTCTTGTGCAGTTTTCTCTGAAATATGCTTTCCACCTGTACCCTGTTTATTTCCATAAAGTACTTGAAATCTATCATATATCCCCTTTCTCCTCAAGTGAATAGATATTAAGATCCTTAAGTTTTTCCTCGTAGGGCTTCTGGTGCAGTCCATGTACCATCTTTGTTGCCCTTCTCTGGATTGCCTCTATTTTGTCAATGTCCTTCTGGAGATATGGTCTCCAGAACTGGACACAGTACTCCAGCTGAGGCCTCACCAGTGATCTGTACAGTGGCATCACCACCTCTTTCCTCCTGCTTGTTATGCCCCTCCCTATGCACCCCAACATTCTGTTTGCTCTCCCCACCGCCTTTTCACACTGTTTGGTCACCTTCAGGTAATCTGATATGATAACCCCAAGGTCTCTCTCCAGACTTGTGGTGGCCAGAATTTCCCCACCAATCCTGCACTACTCCCTTGGATTCCTGTGATCCAGGTGCATGATCTTGCACTTTTTAGCATTGAAACTCAACTACCAGACACCTGACCACTCCTCTAATAGGCACAGGTCCTTTCTCATTTTTTCCACCCCCTCTGGTGTATTCTGTTGCAGATCTTGGTGTCATCTGTGAAGAGGCACACCTTTCCCTCCGGATGTTCTGCAGTGTCGCTAATGAAGACATTGAATAGGACTGGCCCCAGCACCAACCCTGCTGGTCACCTCCCTCTCCTCAGATTTCATGCCATTTACCACTGCCCTCTGAGTCCTGTCCCTTAGCCAGTCCCCAACTCACTTTACCACCGTAGGACCCACTCCCAGGCTCCCCAATTTATGTAGCAATCTCTTGTATGGGACGGTGTCGAAGGCCTTGCTAAGATTCAGGTAGGCTACATCCACCGCCCGTCCCTGATCTACCACCCTGGTTACCCAGTCAAAGAAATCTATAAGATTTGTCTGACAGAACCTTCCCACTGAGAATGCATGCTGCCTTGGATCCTGTGCCCCGCTGTCCTCCAGAAACTTTACAATCCACTACTTAAGTAAAGATTTCATTAGTTTCCCCACTACTGAGGTCAGGCTTACAGGCCTATAATTGCCTCCCTCCTCTCTGCTTCCACTCTTGTGGAGAGGGACCGCATCTGCCCTCCTCCAGTCCTCAGGTACCTCTCCCATCTCTAGTGATGTGTACTGAAAAGGGCAGCCAGTGGTTCTGCCAGAACTTCCCTGAGTTCCTTTAGTACTATGTGGTGGATCCCAGATGGCCCCATAGCCTTATCTGCTTTTATCCCCCCCCCAACAAAGTTCTTCTAGGACTCTTTCCACCGTGAATGGGCTAGTGCCTACCTCCCTTCCCGAATACCTCTCTTAATGAGTCTCTGTCCCTCACCCTCCCCTTCCCTGGAGAATACTGAGCAAAAGTACTTGTTCAGTATCTCAGCCTTTTCTAGGTCATCCTCCACCCTTTCTCCTCCTTCCTTCCTTCAGCCTAATGATCCCATTTCTGGTCTTTTTCCCCTCACTAATGTATCTGAAGACGGTCTTGTCACCTTTCTTAATAGCTGTCTTCTGTCTGTGCTTTAGCCCTTCTAATTATTCTCCCAGATTACCTCTTCTTCAGATATTGTACTTTGTCCTCATCCTTTTGTGTCTCCTTGTATTTTCTGAAGGCTCTTTTCTGTTCCCTTACTTTCTTGGCCACTATCTACAAGAACCATAATGGCCTTTTCTTTCTTTTACTCTTGCTATGCATTTTGACACAGTGACCTGTTACGTCTGTTATGGCTTGCTTGAGTCTAGATCACTGTTTTTCCACATCTCCCTCTCTACATTACGCTGCTAGGGCTCTTTTAAGATTTCTACCTATCTCCTTAACGTTTGCCTTCCTGAAATCTAGGATGTTTATCCTTGTGTGGCTTGCCTTCTCCACTGTGGTTACCTTAAACTATACTTTTCTGTGGTCATTGATACCAAGGGTACTGCCCACTCCACATCTGTGATCCTGTCCCTGTTGGTTAGGACCAAATCCAGTGTAGCTTCCTCATGGGTTGGTTCTGCTACAAGCTGTCTTAAGTTTGCCCCATTCAGAGCATTTGTGAAGTCTCTGGCCCTTGCTGTACTCACAGTCTGAACGCTCCAGTCTACCTCAGGCAGGTTGAAGTCACCCGTTATTAGCAGTTCCCCTTTGGCTGCCATTTTGTGGATGGTTTCCACAAGAGTTTCATCTGATTCCTCCCCCTGTACCGGAGGCCTATAAATTACTCCAGTGTGAATGGCTGTCCTTTTTCCCACCTCCAGGGTGACCCACAGTGCCTCTGCTCCTTCTTGTAACCCTTGCGTCTCTGTTGCTTTAATCCCCTCCTTCACATACATAGCAGCCCCCCCTCATCTTCTCCCTTTCCTATTCTCCCTAGAAAGTGTGTGTCCTGGTATGACTATATCCTAATCATTGTTCCCTGTGTACCATATCTTTGTAATAGCTACTATGTCCAGGTTAGCGTCTTCCATTAATGCCATTAGGTCTGAGATTTTGTTCCCCAGACTGTGGGCATTTGTGCTTATTACTTTCCAGCTTGTGCACCCACACACCCTTTTTCTTTTTTCAGTCCTGGGACATTTTTGGGTTCCATCTTCTGTTCTCCCCACAATTGTATCTAATTTATTTATCGGTTTGATAGTGCCCTTATACTATTTGGATTCTCCCTTATTTCAGATATGTTATGTGGGGAAGGGGCTACCTTGATCCCCCTGACTCTTTTTGCCTCCCCCTTTGGCTAGTTTTAAATGCTCATGGAGAAAGCAAGCATTTCAACTTTTCAGTAAGGATGCCTTTGCTACCCTTGGATAGATGTAGGCTGTCTGGTGAATACAGTTCTTCATCCCTCCAGGTGAGATCCCAGTCCTCACTGTACCTCAGCTCCTTTCTGCACGCGCGCCCCAACCCCAAAAGCATTTTCTGAGGCACTGTCCCATTTTTTTGAAATTTACCCTCCTGAAGTACTACACCTTTGTCCTTGTGTGGCTAACCTCTATTCCTTTCCTCATGGATTATAGGAAATCCTAGCAGATTTTCGTTACGTTTGTTGTCAGGATGGAGAGCACCCTGTTGCTTAGCCATGCCTTTCCAGTGGTTAGCATTTTGCAATTCTTTCTGTTACCAGAAGCATGGTAAAGAGCTTACTGGCTCTGTCCATGGACATACCACTAGTGGCATGTCCACGTCTGTGACCTGCTTCCATTCTGCTTTGGTAGCCAACATATGCTTTATTTATTTATTTATTTATTCAGTCTCGAATTACAGAGTACCTTTGAGCTAAACGCAGCTCATTTACAAAGGTTCCACGTGGGGGGGGGGTTATAAACAGGCAAAGGAGATTCTAACAGTTGAGTTTCTAGCAAACATTGGCAATATATCACACGTCATGGTAAACAGCAAAAAAAAAAAAATAATGAGAGAGAGAGAGGAAACTTAAGTGCGATAGGGAGAAGAAAGGTGGAAGTAGAATTTTAAAGAATCATAGGTAGAGAGGTAGTAGCCCCTGGTTTTGTCAAACTTGCTGAGGTGGGGTACGAAGGAAGATGGGGACAAGACAAGAAGTTGTAAGTGTGAACTGGGGTAGAAAGGAAATAGTGAGCGGGAGAAGGGAAATGGGGGAGGAGTAGAGAGTGAGAGCAGAGAAAAATGCGGGAGGAGGAGAGTAAAGGAAAGGCTGGGGAAGTGGAGCAGCCATAGGCCTTGTCTTGAAATAAACTCAAGCTGAAATTAGGGAGTGGTGGGAGCGCAGCCAGGGGGAGGGGATGAGGGCAGGTATACCCAGGATTAGGGAGTACAATCACAGTGACTTTCAGTTGCGAGATGCTGCCGAAGCATATGCTTGTACTAGCCAAGTTTTGGTAGGTTGGTTAGTTCGTGGTGCAGTCCATTGTACCAGAGAGGCGTCCTATATATAAAGAATTGCTGGCATTGGGCAGTCCGGTATCTAGGAACAAGAAGGTGTTCAGCTGTTGAGGTGCGAGTGTGTTGGGTCTTGAGGGATTCGCTCAGAAGGCATTCCACTCCTGTAGACAAGAGCCCAAGGAGTGCTTTTTCGGTAAGCAAGCACGTTTGGTATTTGATCCTGCCACTGAGGTGAAGCCACTCAGATTGTGTATAAAGCTCACATGTGTGAGTAAGATGAGCAGCACCCGTGTAAAGTCTACACACCTTATTCAGCGCGACAGTTAGCCTTCTGAGTGCGGTAACGGTAACAGCTCCATATATGATGAGGCCATAATCAATGACTGATGGTACCCAACTGTAAATGCAAGCTTGAGAGCTTTTCAAGTCAGACACCATCTGTATCTAAAGAGGAGCCCAATCCTAATGTTGACCGCCCAGGCAACATTCTTGATGTGAGGCACATAGGTGAGATGACCGTCCAAGGTTACACCTAGGTACTTAAAGTGCTGGATTTGTTTGAGGGGGGCTCCTAGATTATTTCTAATAATAAGAGGATGAGACTTGTACTTATTGTGAGAGGACGAAACAACAAAACTTTTGTTTTCTTATAGTCTAGTACTAATTTGTGTGTGTACTAAACCATTGCTCAACTTCCTCGAAGCCAAGTTGAAGCTTACTTTCAAGCAGGCTAGAGTCCATGTGGCTTACAAGGATGACTGCGTCATCGGCATAAAGGAGGGTCCATTGGTGACATGCTGATGGCAAGTTGTTCTGAAAGATACTGAACAGGAGTGGATCCAGTATTGAGCCTTGAGGTACTCCAGATCTGACAACCTGTTGGTTGGAGGCAACATCAGCCATCTTCACCTGCTGGGACCTATCCCCAAAATAGGTTCTGAACCATTGCAGCGTATCGCTAGAAAGGCCAATTTTAGTTAGTTGACCTAGGAGAAGCATGTGATTAACTGTGTCGAAAGCCTTCGTTAGATCCATGAAGGCTACTCCTATAAGACTGCCTTGGTCAAAAGATTGCTGAATGAACCTGGTAAATTCAAGTAGTGCAGTAGTGGTGCTGTGTCCTTTTCTAAAGTTGTGCTTTTGCGAACTTTGGATGAAGTATTTTTCGAGGCAGTCCATAATCTGATTGTCTGCAATATGTTGCAACACTTTGGATAGGGGAGGGAGGGAGGATTGATATAGGCCTATAGCTATTAAGCAAGGACCGATCTCCAGATTTATGTACTGGGGTCAAAAGTGCTGTTTTCCATACCTGCGGGAATTGTGACAGGGTTAAAGAGAGGTTAAGGATCTTCATTATGGGAAGTAGTACTTCATCTAAGGTGAGTGCGATAAGTTTGAGGTCTATAGAGTTGCCACTGTGCCTAGATTTTCCCAGTACTTTAATCAGGTGTTTTCTAACCTAGGTTACTGAGATCTTTTTAAAGTAGAAAGGAGGATGATCAGGGGTCTTGTCCATGTAGTGACTAGCTGTGTTAGCAGAGATATCAAAAAAGTCACATAGAAGGACACTATTCAAATTAGTGAAGGCATCACTAAAAGCATTTGCACTTTTAAGTGGGTCCAGGGTGGGCGTACCATCAAGGTTTAGCATTGAGGGTGACACTTTTGGGTCTTTACCTGTGATATGATTGATGTTCGACCAGAATTTTCTGCTGTCCCCCCACACGTTGGTAAGCAGCTCCCTATGGTGTTTACTTACCTGTCGAATAGCCCATGTGCAGGCATTTCTTGCGGCTTTATATGCTTGCAGGTCATGTTGTTTACCAGAGGCCTTGGCTCGATGCCATAGATGATCCCTTTGTTTCATGCCGGTGAGGATGTCAGGAGTAATCCAGGGATGCAGTGTGCCATGAGCCTTCATCTTTTTAAATGGGACATGTGCATCACAGGCAACACTGAAGACATTATTGAAGTGTTTGAGCGCTGCATTGATGTCGTCTGTGGAGTCCAGTAGAGACCAGTCCTGGTAGTGTAGCTGTTGTTTTAAGAGATCAAGGTGACCATTTTTTAGCACACTATTGTAGATAGTATGGGGTGGGTGGTATATGAAATTTGCTTGACCAGCTGCAGGAGATGGGGGAGCGGTCACTAAGGGAGTAAGGGTGAACGGTTACATTAGAGATGCGATCCAGGTGATTGGAGATTATCCTGTCCAAGGTGGTGCTTGTTCCAGCTTTATAGTTTATTCTGGTTGGGGAGCTGACTAGTTGAGTGAGGTGAAGGGCAGATAATGCATCCTTTACAGGACCGATGATCGGTGACAGCCAGTTTGTATTGAAATCTCCCAAAAGTATTATCTCAGCGATGCGGTTTTGGGCACGGAGATAGTCCAGTACGCTGTTGAGGCCTGTGGTTGGGTCTTTAGGGTGTATGTATAGTGAATATACCATGAGTATTTTGTAATGGGCCCCCAGGAGCACTTTATTTGGCAGTACCTGGGTGGGGCATCCTAGGTCAACAGCAGGTAAAACCAGCCCCTTTAGTGAGTTTCTTAGATAGATGGTGCAGCCACCTCCACGTTTGGATGACTTCTGCCCCCAGGTAAAGTTGTATTCATACTTTCACTAAACATTACGCTTGGGTTAGGTTTATGACCTGGCTTTGGCCTTGCTGTCCTCCAAGTCTACGGTTTTAGGCAACAAAGTGTCCTCCCTGCATGGCCTTCTTCATGCTCTGTAGTGCTGAACTGCTTGGGAATGATTCAATGTTTGCAGCTCGATGGAGGGAGATGTCCTCAAAGGAGACAGTTTAGTTACTTACCAGTAACCGTAAATATTCAAGAAAGTCTCCTTCACAGAGCCACATCTCTTCCACCGACCAACTTACCAACTTCTGTAATTCAGGTGGATAGTGCAGAAGATCTGTGGGTGCTGCACATTTGGTCTTCTGGTTTCTGTGCCCCTACGTGGGATCACTTTGTTCCCATCTCTCCTGTCAGCCAGGTGGTGACTTTGGTCTCCCATTTCTATTGAAATGGTACAACTCCGAGTTTATCTCTGACTGGAAACTTAGGAGGTATGGGGCTGCCCCAGTTTGTATAGGCGCTGCCAACATACATCATCTGGAGCTGTTCCACCTAGGCAAAAATGTCCTAGTGGTTCTGATGTCGATGGCTTACAGTTCAATAAATGTGGCTGTATGGAGGAGGTTCTGGGGAAGAGCTACTGATACCGTCTATGGAGAAAGGTCTCTCAACGAGCTAATTTTACTGGTAATTTTATTGATTATTTCTTTCTTTCTTTGTTTTATTTGCTTGTTGATAGATTGGTCTGATAATTGGTGGCTGGGAAAGGCACTTTCTAGGTGTGACCTGGGAGAAAGGGACAAGGAATACAAAATACACAGCACAGACACAGTTCGCAGTTACAATAAAGTGCAGTCAGAATAACAAAATAAATACAGGTGTAAGTGCAGAATGAATAGGTAAAGCAAAGAAACAACAGTTAAGAACCTCAGCCACACTCACGCTGTGGTGGGATAGCAGTTGCAAGGGAAATATCAGGGAGAGGGAAAACGTGAGCAGATGGGAGGGGAAGGAGTTTCTGGTGATACTAGAGAGAGCCGGGGGAGGCAGTGATGTGGGGAGCTGGTTCCAAAGTGTGGGAGGAGGATGACAGGAAAAGGCTGAATGCTCAACAGAGGTGCAAGGATCCCTGAAGTGAAGGGAGCAGGAAACGGAGGGGATAAAGGAGAGGAGTGATGGACGGTAAGAGGGAAGGGACCCCAAACCAGTATTTGGATATGAAGCAGGCACAGTGGATCTGGCGATGTGAGCGTAGGGGGTAAGTAATTAAACTTTCCGCAGCTTAAATTCCACAAGTTTATGTCCTTTTGGTGCTGTGGTGCCTAAAACTGGCTACGGTATTTGATATGTGGAGGAGAGGCTGTAAATAAACTGACAGCAGTACTCGGACATGGAGACACGGCTGTAACAGACTGTGGTACTCAAATATTGAGAAGTGGCTGTGAGTAGTCAGACTACAGTTCTTGGGCATTGACAGTTGGTTGTAACTGACTAAAGTTTTCAGATGTTAGGACGTGGTTGTGAACAGTTGGACTACGCCACTCAAACATCGAGGCGTGACTTTAAGTGACTGTAGTACAGTTTCTTTACTGTACACATCACTGTGATTTGTATAAACAAACCAGATGGCTTCCCCTTGAACAGAGGTACCGCACCTATTTCAAATAGGAATTCTTGCTAAAAAGGTGACTTTAGACCTAGTTCTAACTTCCTTCCATGTTATTTTCAAAGAACAACCAGTGCAGTGTCTACCAGGTTGTCTTTAAACTTTCATTTTACAGTACCCAGAATGAAGACCACGACCGGTGAGAAAACAATGTTTTATAAATTGCCAACTTTCTTCAGCACTCTCTCTCTCTTTCTACATCAATAACTTGGGTTGGGAATTCATTAAATAGTTACATACTACACCAGTGGTGAATAAATCATGTTATTTTGGGATAAATATTTATTTTCACTTAGAACAGCATTTATATAACTTAGAACATGTTATTTCTACTTCGAATCTGGAAATGGAACACAGAGAACAATGGGCCAGACAGGGAACTTGCAATGGAAAGAAAGGCAGTTTTAAGCTAAAACAAGGTAAAAAACAACAGTAAAAACACTATAAATGGTGTGGTATGTATCAAACACATTATGGACTGCAGTAGAACAACACATTTATCTCCATGCATGAGTGATAAGACCTTTATAACTAACTCGTGGCGTCACCACTTGTGATTTATGGGCCTTACCACTCACTAGTGGAGAAAATGTGTTATTCCACTGCAGCCCATTATGTATTCCATCTTTATGCAATAGGAGTGGGTTCAGAACTCATTGAATATAGAGAATACTGGATGGACAGCTATGCAGAACCAGTGTGTTCTGCCACAGAGAGATTCCGTTTCCCTGTGACCTCAAGAGCGAAGCTCGAGAGGTCATGGGAATCAGAACCCTGAGGTGACAAAACACACTAGTTGTGCATAGAGTTGCTCATCCTGTATTTTTTATAGTGTATAGTACTGTATGAAAAATGTGTTTTCTGAGTTCTTTTGCTTTCAAAATGAAACTGACTCATGCAGTCTCGAGAGGTTCTGGAATGCTGTTCCACCACAGTAGGGTAGAACAGCATTCCATGACCTTGTAACTGTGGTAGAACAGCATTTTAAAAGGGATGGAATTCTATACGGAATACTCCTCTAGACACTATGAATTCATTTATCTTCACAGCAGTTGAATAAATAAAATGTTTCCATATAGTAGCGATGTCACAATCGCTCTGGAACTCATTTAGAATGTTCGGCCACAGTAGCAGTACTAACCATATTCAAATGTGAATAACTTTAAAACGAAAAAAGATAGCATGGTACTGTGAGCATGAAAGTTGTTCAGCACAAATTTATCTACAAAATGAGTGGTGTTTCATTTATAGATACCTTATAGATATGTTTTATAATTGGCAAAAAAGAGCAGAAAATGCAATTTCTTGACAAACATATGCAAAAAAAGATAAACAATCAAAAGCAAATGTCCCTGCGCTGACAGAAAACATCCCTATTGCATAAATGAAATATACAATGGTGAGCTGTCCGATAAATGGTTTATCTACACTCGTGCTGTTTGACCTCGGACACCTCACTCGTGGCATATGACACTCGTGAGGTTACCCGAGGTCAAACAGCACTTGTGTAGCTAAATCATTTATCTGACAGCTCTCCATTGTATATCCCTTATTCAAACATGTTCTCAGGAAATTTTTATTGTCTACTAGAGTAAATTCTTTTCTGTTTAGTATTGTAGTTATTTAAATGTTTCTGATGCATTTTAATGTTGTATGTGTTATCGTTTATTGTTTCTTGCACTGTGTTTAAACTTATTGTACTGTCTATCTGTTCTGGTCGCCCATGAAAATGGGCCCTTGGCTCATGGACTTTACAGAGTCTAAATAAAGAAAATAAGACAAAACTAGTACTCAGATGTGGAGAATGGACTATCAATAAACTGAGTACAATATTCAAATATAGAGGAGTGGTAGTATATCTGTGTGTTTTTAACATGCCTTTCCTTGTTTGCCTCCTCTCTCAGTTGACATATTTGGTCGGTCTGGTGATAATCTTCATTTTTGCCTACTGGGTCTTAGTGGACCAGAATGTCGGATCTACTGTGTATGGCCCGGCTGTATTACTGGGGATAGGGTCCGCCACCATCCTAGTGACGTCGTTGTCCATGACTGCAGACCTTATTGGGTCAAACACGGTGAGTTTCAGTACCCTACCCTCTGATCTCTATGAAGACAGGCATACTAACTTTATACCATTGTATCTCATCGTTTGGCCAAATGACACAGTGTATGTGAAGTTGTAAGAAACTCCTGTGAGTGGATTATATGAGTTAACCATAGCCATCAAGTTTGCTAATGGGGGGATAACTAAAAGCATCCCCTCCCCCAGAAAAGTACCTCATACTTGATTCTTGTATCTTTCATGTCCCCCAGGATGTACATGGAAACGAGCTTGTGTCCACACCGTGTACCTTCCTGGTTAAAAATGGTAACTAACTCAGTAAAGTGCCACAGAGTGCATCACACAGGGGCAGCAAGTGTACAGGGAGGAGAGGACTGAGGGTGAATGGTGAGCATTGTGAAGCCAAGTAAAACTGAATATAGTGGGGTGCATGTGGGTTAGAATTATTGCTAACGGGAGATAGGACCCCCAAAAAGTCATTTTGCATTTTTTTTTTTATTATTATTCTTTTGGTAACCAAGTAAGGCCCACTAGGCACAAGTACCTGTTTTCAGTGGTGACCAGGGAGCACTGGTGTGGTTAAGTGACTTGCTCAGAGTCGCGCAGTATGCAAGTGGAGGTTGTGGGAATTAAACCCAGGTCTGCTGGATGTAGCAAACTCATTCACAGCTCATTACTCTGACCTTTAGGCTATACTGCCAGTATTGCTTCAGCTGTTTATGATCCCATGCCCCCTAGACAATACCCCACTGCTTGGGTGTGCCTATCACTCTCGTTGCCTGCTTGATTCACCCAACAACTACCACCAAACACCTTCAGCTTTTGCAGATGTTCCACACTCCACTGGTCCAGGTTTCTACCATCCAAATGGGGCTTCCACTACTGCCACAGGGTAGAGTAAGCATGAGAGAGGCAGTGGATGTGGCTGCGAGGATTCAGCGTGATGCATTTGAGGGTCAGATTGCATGGGAGGGCAGCTGTCATCCAGCATGCAGCAATGGACCCACCTCATAATTTACAGTGCACCAGGGGTGGTGGTGTGCAGTCACCCATACCCCAAGTAGTACCCTACATCGCCACAAGGGGCTGCTACAAGAGCAGTGTGTTATCCTACTTCCACCTGGAAGGAGAGTGTCTTCAGGATACTCTGTTGACTTCCTGGGCTCATGTGAATTTGGGTTACCAGCTTGTCTCTTATCTCTCGTAAAGGGGGGGGGATATATAAAACACTAAACCCACATGGGCAGGGCTCATTGTCACATCCCAGTGACTGACACTTCCTCGCATCCCTAATTAATATGAACTAAGATATTTTAAGTAATATTACATGTTTATGATTCTATATAATTTTGGAATTCTCTGGTCTTTTTCCTTTATTTGCACATGTAGTGCATATAACTTGTATAGCTTTTGTTCGGTCATTGTAAGTTTCAGTAAATCACATCGAAATTTTTTCCAGCAAAGTGGGGCCTTTGTGTATGGAGCAATGAGCTTCACGGATAAACTTGCCAATGGGCTGTCGGTGGTGTTGATTCAGAACCTTCACCCCTGTCGGTAAGTAATGCATCTTGTTATGTCCACAGTCTCTATTAGGGATGTTGGGATATCACATTTTGAATATCATGAGTATTTGTGTAAAACAAAAAAAAGTACAATATATTGATTAGCCTGTCGCACTAGATGGTGCTGCTTTGGCCCCAACCTCTCATACTAGATGGCGTTGCTTTGTTCACAGCCTCTCACACTAGGTGCTGCTGCCTTGCTCACTGCTTCTGACATTAGATGGCACTACTTTGATGCCACCCTCTCATAGTAGATGGCTTTGCTTTGCTTAGAGCCTCCCTCACTAGATGGCACTACTTTTCTCACATCCTTTCACACTAGATAGTGCTGCTTTGCTCACAGTCTCTCACACTAGATGGTGCTGCTTTGCTTACAGCTTCTCACTAGATGGTGCTGCTTTGCTCACAGCCTCGCACACTAGATGGTGCTGCTTTGCTCACAGCCTCGCACACTAGATGGTGCTGCTTTGCTCACAGCCTCCCACACTGGATGGTGCTGCTTTGCTCACAGCCTCGCACACTAGTTGGCGCTGCTTTGCTCACAGCCTCGCACACTAGATGGCGCTGCTTTGCTCACAGCCTCCCACACTAGATGGCGCTGCTTTGCTCACAGCCTCTCACATTAGATGGTGCTGCTTTGCTCACAGCCACGCACACTAGATGGCGCTGCATTGCTCACAGCCTTGCACACTAGATGGCGCTGCTTTGCTCACAGTCACTCACACTAGATGGCGCTGCTTTGCTCACAGTCACGCACACTAGATGGCGCTGCTTTGCTTACAGCCACTCACACTAGATGGCGCTGCTTTGCTCACAGCCACGCACACTAGATGGCGCTGCTTTGCTCACAGCCACTCTCACTAGATGGCTCTGCTTTGCTCACAGCCACGCACACTAGGTGGCGCTGCTTTGCTCACAGCCTCACATACTAGATGGTGCTGCTTTGCTCACAGCCTCACATACTAGATGGCACTGCTTTGCTCACAGCCATGCACACTAGATGGCGCTGCTTTGCTCACAGCCACACACACACTAGATGGCGCTGCTTTGCTCACAGCCTCGCACACTAGATGTTATTTATTTATTGCAATCTCGGATAACACCTTTGAGAATAAGCTCATTACATAGGTTCCACATCCAAGGATAAAACAAATTGGACAAAATATGAAACAGGGAGACAAACAACACAAGGAATTGTACAAAACATTACAAGAATGTGTAACTAGAGAAATTCCAGTACATGTGGCATTGTACAATGTATACCTTGGTACATGATTGTTTAAAACCGAGAATTAAAGGGGACATATGAGTGGGCTGAGTCATATGAAACCACCCTTTAGAGGAAAGGAGAAACAGACTAAGCCTGATAACTAATAATCAACACGGTAAGTGGAGGCATCAGCCCAGGGGCCTCATCAGAGGTGTGTAGATATGGGACAAAGCATTTTAGAGTGAGCAAGGGAGCCCAGGATATATAACGGGGGAAGGAGGGGAGGATGGGGTACAGGGTAGGGGGAAAGACATAGGGGGTGAGGGGAAAGAGTGGGAGGGATCAAGAAGAAGTGTAAAAGGATAAAGATTAGCTACTCTGAACAGTATTTACCTGCTGAGAATGGTTATGCAGGTAGCTTAAGGTCAGGATAAGTGCTGGTCATAAGAAGGAAAGGGCTATTGGAAGCAGGCACAACTGGCATCAGCAACTAGCCGTTGCCCGAGTTTACACTTTAAAGAGCACAAGGTGGATGCTGAAGTGTCGGGTGCACGGAGTTCATCCATAGCGGGGCACGGTAGGCAAAGGACCTTTGTCCCAGAGAAGTGCGACAGCAAGGAATATTAAAAATCTGACTATTAGAGCTTCTGGTGCAGCAACAGTTGTCAGTGGGGTAAGAAGCTTTTGAACACCAAGGGGCACTTTGCCTAAGCTTACTTTTTTGGTCAGTAAACATGTCTGGTACATAAGTCTACCTTTGAATTGGGGCCAGTTAGCCTGAGCGTACGTGTCTCCGGTATGGGTCAAATGGGTGGAGCCGGTAAGGAGCCAGCATGCTTTATTGAGTGCCACTACGAAGTGGCAAAGAGTTGTTTCAGTAGCTGATCCATAGATTGCAAAGCTGTAATCAATAAGTGAAACAAGAGAGCTGTAGAGCAGCCCAGTGCAGGCACTTTACAGATGGTGCTGTTTTGCTCACAGCTCACAGGAGAAGAGTACACCATGGGGAGTGAGATACTGACAACAACAGAAATGGAAAGGGACCTGTGGGTAGTCCTATCAGATGACCTAAAGGTGGGCAAGCAATGTGAGAGGGTAGTAAGGAGGGCTGGTGGGATACTGGGATGATGCAGCTGGACCCTCCGCTTGCAGCGTAGCAACTCTCCTTCAGGAGGATTTCTGTGCCATCCAGCTATGGTTCAGAACTAACCAGCTATTCCTAAATCCCAAAAAAACCATGTCGGTCACATTTGGCTCTCGACAAAGACTCTCCCGACAAACCCCCTGTTCCCAGTTCATAACACTGGAAGGGTCCCCACTGGAGCAATGCACTAGTTATCGGTACTTGGGCATCTGGCTCGACCAATACTTAGACTTTGAGTCTCACATTGACTCCCTACACAAGAGGCTGCTACCTAAACTGGGTGCACTTTACCGTAACAAGAACAGCTTCCACGCAAATCCAGACTAGCCATTGTACAAAATTATACTGCCCGCTCTCGACCACGGGGACATAGTATACACTACCGCACCATCTACCACCTGGCAAGCCTAGACACCCAATTCCACTCCTTCTGCCACTTCATCCTAGACTGCCCGCAAACCACTCACCACTGGACGTTGTATAGCTCCCTCAACCTGCCATCCCTCAAGATCGCAGATTAATTAACTGCACAAGGTTCGCTGCCAAATACTGGTCCCTCTCCGCCTCCCTCCCTCCCTGGAAGCCACCCTTCCCAACAACCTCCTCCAGCGTACTCCTTAAGAGGCATAGACCCCAGACTATTCCATGTTCCACTCATGCGCTCCACCAAGGGACAGACAGCTTTTAAATACCGTATCCCACAGCTATGAAACGCCCTACCTGCCCCCATACGACGCGAGAACAACCCCTACCTTCGTACTCAATTACTCGAGGCTCATTTCTCCTCCAACTGCTCCTGCTAGTTAACTCTATCACCACTCTTTTGGGTGTACAACTACTATCCAATTGTTTACTTGTCTCTATCTGTAACTCCTGACCATGGCTGCCAGGTATAATTCTGCCTGTAACTAATTATTGTATTGTACTGCACTGTATTGGACAAATGTATTGCTATGTACTGGGCCTGTTTTGCCCAAATGTTTTTGTTATGTACCGGGCCTTGGCCCCCAGGTCGCATCTGGAATCGAGCTTTGTTGCTCAGTATGCCTTCCTTGTGAATCTCGTAAATAAATAAATAAATGTATAGGAAGAGACATCACCAGTAGAAAACAGGAAGTTGTTATCCCTCTGTACAGACAGCTGGTGAGACCCCATCTGGAGTACTGTGTGCAGTTCTGGAGACCCAGTCTCCGCAAGGACATAGACAGGATGGAGGCAGTCCAGAGGAGGGCAACTAAAATGTTGCAGGGTCCGCACCAGAAGACATATGAAGAGAGACTTAAAGAGCTTAATATGTATACCCTCGAGGAAAGGAGGGATTGGGGGGGACATGATAGAAACTTTCAAGTACCTCAAGGGAATCAATAAAGTCCAAGAGGGTAGCATCTTTCAGAAAAAGAGATGTGCAAGAACAAAGGGGCACAATTTGAAGATAGAAGGGGGATGGCTCAGAGGAAATGTGAGGAAGTATTTTTTCACGGAGAGGGTGGTGGATGCATGGCCCGGCCTATCTGAGGAGGTTGTGGAGTCAAAAACAGTGGGGGAATTCAAGAATGCATGGGACAAACATAAGGCAATTCTAGGGGTTGTGGGGTAAGAGGAAGTAGGCTGTTGGTGAACTGGAATCTGCAGCTTATCCATTAGGTAGGGAAATGAGCAGACTGGATGGGCCAAGTGGTCCTTATCTGCTGTCAAATTGTATGTTTCTATGTAGCCTCTTGCACTATATGGTGCTGCTTTGCTCACAGCCACGCACACTAAATGGTACTGCTTTGCTCACAACCTCTTACACTAGATGGCGCTGCTTTGCTCACAACCTCTAACACTAGATGGCACCACTCTGCTCATAGCCTTTCACACTAGATGGGGCTGTTTTGCTCACAGTCTGTTGCACTAGATGGCGCTGCTTTGCTTACAGTCTCTTGCACACTAGATGGCAATTCTTTGGCCCCAGCCCCTCACATTAGATGGTGCTGCTTTGCTCACAGCCTCTCACACTAGATGGCACAACTTTGCTCACAGCCTCTTGCTCACTAGATGGCACTGTTATGCTCACAGTATCTCACATTAGATGGTGCTGCTTTGTCCACCGCCTCTCACATTAGATGGTGCTGCTTTGGCCCTAGCCTGCTACACTAGATGGTGCTGCTTTGGCCCCAGCCTCTCATACTGGATGGTGCTGCTTTGGCCCCTACCTCTCACACTAGATGATGCTGATTTGGCCCCTGCGTCTTACACTAGATGGTGCTGTTTTGCCCACAGTCTATTGCACTAGAAGGTGCTTATTTGCTCACAGCCTCTCATGCAAGATGCGTTCATTTATACAGAGCATGCCTCACACCTGAATGTACGATGTTAGGATTTGTTACTCTGTTGTGCCTCCCCACTCCGTCCACCACTCTGTCGAGTAGTGTCTCTGTGGCTGTGCAACATCTCCAGTCAGGAATGCAGGAGAGTATCTGCCTTTACAGCTAGTGCCAGTGCAGCCCCTTGGTTGGCCAGTGGCTGGCAATGGAGTGCTGAGTAGCCTGTGCCTTCCCTCCTGGGTAGCAGAGTGCCTCCACTCCACTCCACACTGTACTGGACACCTAGGGATTTCGGGGCTCACATGAATATGCTATTGTTACTGGTGAAATGGCAGATTGCATTCTGGGGATTATGATCTCATGAGCTGAGTGTGGGCTCTGCTCCAGTGAGACTTCAGGAGTATCGTAGGAGTACTCCTCATCTGGAGTACTGTGTGCTGCTCTGTAGCCTGCACTTTAAGAAAGACAGGAACAGGATGAAAGCAATGCAGAAGGGGTAACCAGAAGGATCCAGGGACAGCATGATAAGACTTGCGTTTAGAAGTTGCCAGATGTCCACATATACGTGGCAGAGGAAAGAAGGGAGAGGAAGGACATGACGGAAACATACAAATACCTCCATGGGATTAACAAAGTGGACAGTGGAGAGTTGTTTACCTGAGTGGGAGCACAAGCACTGGGGGGCACTCAAAGAAGCTGGGGTAAGATTTAAGAAGGAGAGTAGTGGAAGGGTGGAATAGGCTACCAAGGGAAGTGGTATGTGAGAAATCGGTGTGAGAGGGGATCAAACATGGGTGGGATAAGCATAGGGGGCTTTTGAAAACTGTGTCAAAGTGGGAAGGGGAAAGACAGTGTAGGGCCACTAAGGTCCTCCTTAACAATGAGTTGGTAGGGCTGGTCCCGCTCGATGGACCACAGGGCTGCAGACATATATGTTATGTCAGTATTGGACCTTGTGCTCACCAACGGGAACAGTATTGTAGATGTCAAGGTGGGTGACCACCTGGGGAGCAGTGATCACCGTACAGTGTGGTTCAATATAAGAACTGTGTCAGAAATGAACCACACAAAGGCGAAGGTCCTGGATTTCAGGAGGGCCAATTATACAATGATGGGAGAATGTCTCAGGGGATGCCTTGGCAGGGTGGGAGGACTTGGGAGGAGTGGAGGAACAGTGGGCAAAGCTAAAAGGGGCCATACTGGAGGCAGCAAACCTCTGTGTCAGGTGGGTAAACAAAAGGAAAAGAGACCGCTGTGGTTCTCAAAAGATTTGGCTGGGAAGGTAAGGACTAAAAAGCCAGCATTCAGGAGGTAAAAGGAGACACAGAGGGAGGAGAATAGAAGGGTGTATCAAGAGAAGAAGAGGGAGGCAGGGAAAGCAGTCAGGAGCGCAAAGGCACAAACAGAGGAGAAGATAGCATGGGCAGTGAAGAAAGGGGACAAGGTATTTTTCAGGTATATTAGTGAAAGGAAAAAGATCATGGGAGGAATTGTAAGGCTAAGAAGGGAAAGGGGGAATTGTGTGGAAGGGTACAAGGAAAAATCATACATCCTGAACAGTTATTTTTGTTCAGTTTTCACAAATGAAAGGGAAGGTGAGGGACCACAGATGTATGTCAGGGCATCAAAGGAAGTCTATTTGTAGAGCAGTGTCATGAAAGAATCTGCAAATCTTAAGGTGGACAAGACAATGGGGCCAGACAGGATACATCCAAGGTTTCTGAGGGAGCTCAGAGAGGTGCTGACTGCACCTCTGACCATCCTATTCAACCACTCACTGGAAACGGGAGTGGTCCCAGAGGACTGGAGGAGGGCAGGTGTAGTACCACTTCACAAAAGTGGGAGCAGAGAGTAGGCTAGCAGTTACAGGCCAGTCAGCCTGACTTCAGTGGTGGGGAAATTAATGCAATTGCTCCTGAAAGAAGGGATTGTGGAATATCTTGAATCCAGTGGCTTACAAGATCCGAGGCAGCATGGGTTCACTAGGGGAGGTCATGTCAAACTAGTGTTATAGATTTCTTTGACTGGGTAACCAGGGAAGTGGATCAGGGTGGAGCGGTGGATGTGGCCTAGATTTCAGTAAGGCCTTTGACACTGTTCCACATAGGAGACTTCTAAACAATCTGGGCAGCCTGGGAGTGGGACTAAAAGTGGTAAACTGGGTAAGAAATTGGTTAGAGGATAGGTGACAGAGGGTGGTGGTAAACGGAGTTCACTCCAGGGAAGGGAGGGTGACTAGTGTGGTGCCGCAAGGATCAATACTGGGACCGGCCCTCTTTAATATCTTTATAAGCAACATTGCAGAGGAACCAGTAGGGAAGGTATGTCTTTTTGAAGATGACGCAAAAATCTGCAATAGGTGATTGACACTCCTGGGGGGGGGGTGAACAGAGATCTAGGTAAGCTTGAGGAATGGTCTAGAAAGCGGAAACTAAGTTTCAATGCAAAAACATTCACTTGGGGCATAGAAACCAAAGGTCAGAGTACAAAATGGGGGAAGCGGTACTGGCAACCACCAAACAGGAAAGAGACTTGGGTGTTATCATATCTGATGACCTAAAAGTGGCTAAACAGTTTGATAAGGTAGCGGGGAGAGCCAGTGGGATGCTAGGGTGCATAGGGAGGGGTATTTTGTTTTTTTAACCAGGAGAGATACACTAAGCTGAAGCTTGTTTACAGATGCAACCTGGGAGCACAAGGACGTTAAATGACTTGCTCAGGGTCACACAGTATGCAAGTGGGGGCTGTGGGCTTCAAATCCAGGGTCTCCAGGTTTGCAGCTCAGAGTCTTACACCACTACACTATATTGCCTCAATCTGTCTGCTGGTGTCACCAGCAGAAAGAGGGAGGTAGTGATACTTCTGTATTAGTCTCTGGTGAGACCCCACCTAGAGTACTGTGTCCAGTTCTGGAGTCCTTATCTCCAAAGGGACATAGAGTTGACGCAGTCCAGAGGAGGGCAACTAAAATGTTGCAGAATCTGCATTGAAAACCCTATGAGGAAACACTGAAGGACCTCAATATGTACAAACTGGAGGAAAGGAGGGAGGGGGGGATATGATAGAGATTTTCAAACACCTCAAGGGTATAAATAAGGTTCAAGAGGGAAGCCTTTTTCAGAGAAAAGGATGCACAAGAACAAGGGGTCATGCGATGAAGCTGGAGGGGGGGTAGAATCAGGGGAAATGTAAGGAAACACTTCTTCACAGAAAGGGTAGTGGATGCCTGGAACAGCCTCCCTGAGGAGGTTGTGGGAGCAAAAACTATAATGGGATTTAAGAAAGCATGAGATAGGTATAAAAGAACTTTAGAAGCCAGGAAGGGGGGGGGATTGAAGCCGGAGATTAAGTAGGGTCTGTGGTGTGACAGTAGGTAGGGAACATGGGCAGACTAGATGGGCCAAGAGGTCCTTATCTGCCATCAAATTCTATGTTTCTATGTATTGATGGTCCCGCCCGATGGGCTGCAGGGCCTTTTTTCTGCATATGTCTATGTTTCTGTGTTTCCATGTATTGGTGGCACGGGGGAACATAGCTAGTACTGCATCGGAAAAATGTGATGCAGTTTGGTAGGTCTGGTGAACTGTTTCTGGAAAGGGTATACATGCCAGAATGATGCCATTTATTTGTGCCGGTTCTGCATTGGTCTTCCTCTGCTCAGCACGATGCAGAGTGTACCCATTGCAAGAGCAGCAGGCACAGTGAGTGTTCACAGCATGGGGACCATCTCAAGATTACAGCTGGCTTGGAACTGTCATGGAAAGGAGGTGGAAGGGAGGAGATTTGTACAGGAAAGATTGTAAGTAAGGAGGGCTTGTACAGAAATGCAGCAGAAGGGGGGATCTTGGATGGAAACAAACCAGATTTTATAAAAGCACAACATTGCATATTTTGACTAATGCCGTGAAGTGGAGGATTGTGCCCTACTACAAGGCACGGGGCTATAACTAGGGTTGCTACCTGTCAGATCTGGCTGGGACAGTCCTCATATGGTGGATTGCACCTTGCCCAGGAACAGGAACAGTGGAAAAGACCTTGATCTGACAGGAGAAAAATATTTTTTTGCTCCCCGTCCACCTGCCTCCATCAGGTCAATCACACTCCACTCCGCCACACACTCCAGGACTTACCCCCACTCCTGAACACCCCCGACTTATCCCCTGGTGCAAGGCTGTCGGGGGCCCTCTGACAGAGACTTGTCAGTAGCATGGAAGAGGGAGCCCAGTCAGTGACGCGGGGTCCGCAACGTGGGGGCGGAGATCATCCTGCAATGGTGGAACTTCCATTTCCATTTTCTCCTGGGAGGTGTGTCATGCAAGGATGTTGGGGCGGGCGTCACTGAATGCCTGACACATCTCCCATACTGAGACAGTCCCGGCTGTCTGACCTGGGCAACTGCACGGGGTCTCCCCAGCAATGGCGACTTCCCTCCCCTTCCCCAGAAGGAGAGCAGTCCATAGGACACTCCATCCCCCTCCCCCTGGCTGGCCCTCCAGCTGCCCAGGCTCGTTCCCAAACCTAGGTCATCGGCCGTCGCAAGTGGTAGCACTACTGCTGCCCCGGTGTGCCGGCTAGAAAAATACGGTTTTGATAGGAAATGTCCTCATCTGGGTTTCCTGGAAGGTAGTAACCCTAGCTGTGACTTTGTCCATCATCCTCTGTTTCACTCTGATATCATGGCCCATCGTGCTTGCTTCCTCTATAAAGATGTTAAGGATATTGGGACGATCACAAGGGTATTGGGCAATCACAGTGGGATGGATGGATGTTAGTGCTGTGCTGTGTTAACTTTTCTTTCCCCCTTTAGCACTCAGGTTTGCTGCGCCATGTGTGTTCCATTCTATCACTGGGTCATGATAGCCGTAACTGGAGGCGTAGCTGTCGTGGCGACACTGAGTCTGGCCTGCATCATGCTGTGGCCAGTCAAGATCCGACTCCGTAAGTCTGTCCATCACCTAAGTTTTATTATCAGGGGAAGGGCAACTAACTTAATGTCAAGACAATGGGGGAGGGAGTAAATTGTGACTAATGAGCTGTGATTTGTCCCTGTGAAGAAGACTGTTTTATGCTCAGATTGTATTTCCTCATGTGAGTCATGCGGATACGGGACAGTAGTTACAGATGCTCCATCCAGGAGGCCTGCAGTTGTTGAAATGTGGCAGAAGTAATTGCAAAACTAGACATAGCCTGTTTCTGCTGGCTATTTCCTATGTTCATATGTAACTCTGTGAAATTCTGCTGCAGAATTTCACTGGATTTCTAGGGGGATTAATTTATTTATTTATGTATCTATTTATTTAAAAGTTTGGAAATACACCTTTGAGCAGAAATGATCATAGACAAAGGTTCCTCGTGAGAATAACAATTTGTTTACACCATGTCAAAGACCGTATTAAAACTGATTAACAAAGGCTGGACAATATTGATTGTGACATAACAAAACAGAATAACGTAAGTACCTCGGCTTTGGTATACAGAGCAAACAAAAGCTAATTCTTTACAGTCAAATAATACAAAGCATGTATAGAGGTACTAGGAGTGCAGTGTTCCATCTGGGCATTGGGAGGTTCGATGCACTTTTGGCAATGAGTCAGAGGAGAGGCACCGTGAGGAGTGTGGTGGGCAGCCCGCAGGTGCACGTAAGAGGAAACCTGGGGAGAAGGACCATGATCTGAGGCAAGGGCTGGGCTGGGGGTGCAGCTGGCGCGAGTGTGATGGGGCTCTAGGAGAGCTACTGCACCTTGCAGTTGTTACCTGCTGTATATCTAGCTTTAGGAACACCGATCCCCTGCTGGCACAACATTCTTGGAAATGTCTTAATACCCGATTACTCATAAAAACTGGAAGAACCTCTATAGCAGCTGGCATTTTGTAACATGGTGCTGTTCACCCCCAGATCGTGCTGCAAACAACGCAGTATGATGTTGCGCCTTTACCCCTTCCTGTATGGTGCCCATATGTACAGAGATTTAATAATCTCCGTATCTCACATGACCTGCTTAGTTTTCACAGACTTTGCCTAAATGTCGTGTGTATGCCAGCATACACATGGCATTTAGGCAAAGTCTGTGAAAACAGAGCAGGGCATGTGAGATACGGAGATTTACATATGGGCAACATACAGGAATTTGCCTGTCTGTGGATGACACTAAGCTGTGGGAGGGTGGCTTCAGCAGAAGGGATACAGCAACTGAAGGAAGATCTGGCCAAGCTCGAAAGGTGGTCCAGAATATAGCAACTCTGGTTCAGTGTGAAGAACTGCAAGGTTATGCACATTGGAGCCAAAAACCTGAGGAAGGGTTACAGCCTGGGAGGCATACTGGTAACCAAATCCAAGGAAGAGAAGGACCTTTGGGTGAGGATGACTAGTGACCTAAAGCACTCCTCACATGCAGGAGGGTGGCAGGAAAGGCCAGCAGAATGCTGGGCTGCATTGCCAGGTGGGTCAGTTGTAAGCAGGAGGAAGTAATACTGCTGTTCTACAGATTGCTGGTACGACCCCACCTGGAGTAGTGTGCAGTATTGGCATCCTCACTTGAAGACGAACACTAACTTGTTAGAGGCAGTCTAAAGGAGGGTGTCTAAGATCAGTGGGGCAGAACATATGAGGAGAGTTGTGGATCTGAACATTTGCTCCCTGGAGGAGAGTAGCAAGAGGGGAGACATGACTGAAACCTGTAAGTACATGAAGGGCATCAACAAGGTGAGAAAAGAGATCCTCTTCAGTCTCGGTGGCAACAAAACTACAAGGGGACATTGCCTTAAGCTGGAGGTTCAGGAGAGAGTTCAGAAGGCATTTTTTCATAGAGAGGATGGTTGCAAGGTGGAATGAGATCTCTGAGGAGGTGGTCCTCACTGGAGAAGGTGGAGGCTTCAAAAGGGGTGGGAGAGGGTCATTGGTAAGAGCAGGACCACAAGGGGAGGGGGCAGAAAAGGGTGGGTAGCAGTTGGGGGGGCAGAGTCCTTAGTTTCCAGTTAGGACTCCACAATATGAGCAGACTTGATAGACCGCTAGGCTTTCATTTCTAGGGACGTGGATATGTTCTATCCAAACTTTCTGGCAGTACCTTGCCGCTTTAAGAGATGCCAGGAGGTCTTCAAGCTGGCTCCTCCCACCCACCCAAGTGATATAACCCTCGGCTCCACCCCATGATGCTAGATCTTCCTATCTGCTTGGAAGCTCAGGTTCCCCTCCGTAGCGCTGTCGCGTTTTACAGGCCCTTGCTGTCGAATCTTCGGATTCTTTACCCAAACTTACTCTTAAACTCATTTGAGTTTGGTCTTCATCTCCTCTCGCGGCTGCGATGGAAGACAAGTCCTTTCCCAGGTTCCAACAATGCCCTTGCGGGCAGAAGATGTTGCACGCAGACCCTCATGCCACGTGCGTTTACTGCCTCGGGCACTACCCTAATCCGCAGGCTTGCGATCTGTGTCTGTCCTTTTTGCTGTTGGTGCTCGAAGACCACGCTGCCCGACTCCAGCTGGGGTGACCGGGAGAAACGTTAGCTGTCATTGAAGTCGAAGGAGGGCCATTGGGTGGTGTCTGTGGTGGCGGGCTCCATGGAGCAGCTAGAACGGCTCAAGGCCCTCAAGGAGGAGGTGGCTCAGGCTGCGGCTAGCTCCTCCTCGGCTTTGGCCTTCATTCCCCTCCAACTGGGGTCCTCCTACACTGCTTCCTTTTGGGAGTTGTGTCAGTCCCTCTCCACCAAAGAGGAGGGTCCTTCTGGGTCTCACACGTCTGTCACATAAGAAGGAGCCGAGAAAAGAGAAGGCCCACCGTTGACACTCTTGGGAGCGGGAGAGGTCCAATTCTCAAGACGGTCAACTTGACTTCGGTCGGCTGCGCCCAGGGCTGCTGGTTTCACCGGTGCCACCGGCCAGACCAGTTGGCCGAGATGCCTGTCGATGAGGTCAAGATTTTTCTCTAGCCCACCAACAGGTTGTTGCCTGACGAGGCCGACAACTCTGTCTTGGACACCGGTGCCCTCCGGTGATTCTGCTCAGGCAGCTGCAGGAGATCCTTCAGTCCAGAACCCTGACCTGGAGGGGCCGTGGATTTCCCCAGCTCCTTCCTCGGTCCCCCTCTGGCCCCGCCAATGGTCGAGGTCTCAGTCCACTTCCACGTTGGGCAGATCTCACCGACATCGGCGGTCTCGCTCCCGACATCGTGGAAAGCAGCGTTGCCACTCTTTGTCCTCATCCTCCTCAGCTGAGGAGAAGCTCCGGTGCAAGTTGCATTGGTGCTGTGAGGATTTAATGTGGCAACAGCTTTTTTTGTCTGGCTCCAAGCCAACGCTGGCTTCTGTCCCAGCTATTAAGTGGCTGTCGCCCGAATGACCAACGCTAATTCCTGCCACCATCTCCTCAGTCAAGGAGATGGTTCAGGCTCAGCTGTCTTGGCCAAAGCTGGCCTCTCTACCCATTGTGGTAGAGCCACCACCTCCACAGCCATCAGCTGGGGCTCCCACCAAGGATTCTCAGTCGGCTAAAGATTTTCCTCATCGGTTGTTGGTCACGCTCACCCCGATCGCCCCTGGTGAGTGGAGAGTGACCCTGGTGTTCACCAGCTTTACATGGACTCCTCGGAGTCTGAAGACTCCTCGCTGCATTCCCGTCCTATTGAACTGGATTACTTGGGGAAGCTTTCTGTGGACAGGAGCCCCACCTCGTTCCTGGGCATTCTTCGGTTCATCTCTGAGTCCACCGGGATGCAGCTCGAACCCGTGCAGAAATGGGCCAGATATCCCCTCACAGAGATTCTGTATAAAGGGGATTCCACTACGGAGGCCTTGCCCGTGGCTGAGGCCATTGTCAGTCCGGCCCTGGAGCTGTGGCAGCATCCAGCCTCTTGCCCTGCACCATCTGCCCGGATCGCCCACAAGTGTGCAGTCCCCACAGGTTCCCTTTCCAGGTTCGCGGAGCACCCCTTGGCTGAGGGTTTGGTGGCCGACTCAGTCTTTCAGCACTCAGGCAACACTGGTGATGTGGACAAACTGCCGGATAAAGAGTCCAAAAAGTTGGACCATTCGGCTAAAAAAGCCTGTGCTGCTTCCTCACTGGGTCTTCGCCAAGCCAACTCGGCTGTTATGATGGCGCACTTCTCACATGCTCTGTCGGGGTCCCTGGATGAGGTGCTTCCTCATCTCCTGGCTGACCTGCAGACAGTGGTCAAGCAGGTCCTGGATCAGGGCAGGGCGGTGGCAAAACAGCAACTCCAGACTGCTCTGGACATTGGTGATTCTTGTGCCCGTTCCATAGTGGCCGCACTGGCCATGCGCTGCAGGGCTTGGCTGAGGATCTCAGCCTTCATGGCAAACACTCAGCACAAGTTAGCAGACATCCCTTTTTTAGGCACTAACCTGTTCGGGCCCGGGGTGGAGGGTCATCTCCAGCGCATTGAGAAGTCCAGTGCCACCTTGGACTCCGTGACCTCTGCTCAAAAGGACAAGGGTGCACACTACCAGAAACCCAAGCCCTTTCGGTCCTCCGCTACTGCAGCCAGACCAGCCCAGCAGCACCAACAGCAAGGCCAGCAGGCTCAATCCTGGCATCCTAGGGCCAAGTCAGTGGCCTCCTCCATTAGGAAGCCCAGAGGGAAGGGATCCGGCGGGTCCTCTACTGGTTCCTCCTCCTCCAAGCCTGCCCAGTGACGGGTTGCGGGGTGCCACCCCCAACCCCGTCACACCTCCCCTGGGTCCCCCCGTGGGGGGGGCAGCTCCGCCACTTCCTTTCTACCTGGTCTGCTATCACCACAGACCATTGGGTGCTGGAAGTGGTCGGCCGGGGCCTGCCTCTGGAATTCGAGCAGGTCCCTCCATGCCGATCCTGCGCCCCTTGGGGGGCTCCGGTATCCATTGCTTCTCAGTTGGCTCTTCGAGATGACAACGATCAGCTCCTCCACAAGGGGGTTGTATGCAGGGTGCCGGATGACTGGCTTATAGCAGGTCCCACCAGGCAAGAGGTGGAGCGGTCCAAGGATCTGGCCCTCCAGGCCTGCTCTCAACTTGGTTTCTGATCAAGCGAGGCTAAGTTAAAATTATGCCTGCAGGTGATCTGGGCTTCATCGGGCGGAACTCGACTCTCACCGAGCCAGAGCTCAGCTCCCAGCGGACAGGGCCGAGGTTCTTTCCTCCTTCGCCTGATCATTTTGGGTTGGGCAATTGTGCCCTGCCCGGGACTTCTGCACCTTCTGGGTTACATGGCGGCCTGCGCCAGCGTTGTCCGTTGGGCCCATTGGCATATGCATCCCCTTCAGTGGGGACTGGCCAACCAGTGGTCTCAGCACTCAGGTCATCTCGACCAGCTGGTCACTGTGACCCAGAAGATTTGGGATGGCCTTCAGTGGTGGCTCATCCCAGCCCATCTGCAGGAGGGAATCCTGTTTGTCTGCCCCGAGCCGATGGTCACCCTGTCAACCGATGCCTCTCTGATAGGTTGGGGTGCCCATCTGGGGGAGTACAGAGCCCACGGGCTCTGGTCCCCTAAGGAGTCCCGATGCCACATCAACCTGCTGGAGCTCCGAGCGGTCCGGCTAGCCCCGAGTGCCTTCGCTCTGTTCAGAGTCAAGTGGTCAGAGTCCAGATGGACATTACCACGGCCATGTACTATCTCAACAGACAGGGCAGGATGCACTCCTTGCCCCTATGCAAGGAAGCTCTCCGCATTTGGTCCCTCGTTCTCAGCCTGGAGGTGCATCTCCTAGCCATCCTTGTGGCAGGAGCCTCGAACAGGCTGGCCGATGCTCTCAGCCAGATGGCCGAGGCATCTCATGAGTGGTCCCTCCTGCAAGATGTAGTGCAAGATCTATTCTCCCACTGGAGCACCCCTCAGGTGGATCTGTTCACTTCCAGGGAGAATGCGAAGCTGAGGCTGTATCATGCCCACCCCCCTCAGCAGGGCTCACTGCAGGGGGATGCCTTCTCGAGGCCGTGGACTCCAGGCCTCTTCTATGCCTTCCGTCCACTTCCCTTGAGCCACAGGGTGCTTTTCAAGGTCAAGAGGGACAAGGCGCAGCTGATTCTGGTAGCTCCAGACTGGCCCCACCAGTTCTAGTATCCAGATCTCCTCAGCCTCGGCTCCAGGCTGCCGAGGCGGCTTCAGCCCGCCTGGACCTGCTCTCCATCAGTCAAGGGAAGGTACTCCATCTGGACCTTCAGTCCCTGCACCTGACAGCCTGGTTCCTGAGCGGCTAGAGTTCCAGGCCTTGGGACTCTCCAATGAGGTTCTCAACATTTGTTGAGGCATCCCATAAAGAATCGACCAGAAAATGCTATGCCTTCAAATGGAAGAGATTCTCCGTTTGGTGTCGGGGCAAAGGGTTGGACTCCTCATCCTGCCCAGTGGCTAGCATTTTGAACTACCTGTGGTCCCTCTCCCAGCTGGGACTTCGGTCAATGACCCTCAAGGTGAACCAGGCAGCCATCTCTGCCTATCGGACGAGGGCCGGTAAGCAGTCGGTGGTGCAGGTGAAGGTGGTCTGGTGCTTTTTCAAGGGCCTAGATCACATATCCCCTCTGGTGCGTGAACCACCACCTCTGTGGGATTTACTGCTGGCTTTGGCTATTCGAACCGATGCACAGGTGTAATATCTTGCACCTGTCATGGAAGACCGCCTTCTTAGTGGCTGTCGCATCAGCCAGAAGGATTGGGGAGCTCCAGGCGCTTTCAGTCAAGGCTCCTTATCTGGTCTTCCACAGGGACAAGGTTGTCCTGTGCCCCCACCCGAAATTTCTTCCGAAGGTGGTGTTGGAGTTTCACCTTAATCAGGTGTTGACTCTGCTGGTGTTCTGCCCCAATTACACCTCGGAGGCAGAGTACAGGCTGCATACCTTGGACCTAAGACAAGCGCTCGCCTACTATAAAGAGTGTACGTCGGAAGTTCGGGGCCAGGTTCGCCAGCTGTTTGTCACACTGAAGCCACACCTGGCAGACCTGCAGCCAAGCGGACGATTGGCAGGTGGATCTCTTCCTGCATTGATCTCTGCTATAGGTTGGCAGGTAGGGAGCCTCCCGTAGGACTAAGGGCTCATTCCACCCACCATACCGCTGCATCAGTGGCTGCTTCTAGAGACGTCCCTATCCAGGAAATCTGTAGCACTGCTACCTGGAAGTCAGCACACACTTTCATTTCTCATTACCACATCGACCTCGAGTCACACCGAATGCTGGTTTTGGGGTCTCAGTTCTCCAGTCCCTGTTCCCTAAGTATGGGGTGGCACCTTGCCTCCCTTCTCCCGGAGAACTGCTAGGAGTCTGCCAGAAAGTGTGGATAGAAAAACATATCCACGTCCCTAGAAAAACAGGTAACTCACAAGTAACAGTAGTTCTAGGAGTGGTATATGTTGTTCATCCAAACTGACCCACCCGACCTCCCTGGCTGCGACGCACAACCTGGTTTCCAGCGGGCTAAGATCTGTCATCATGGGACGGAGTCGAGGGTTATATCACCCGGGTGGGTGGAAGGAGCCAGCTTGAAGACCTTCCGGCATCTCTTAAAGCGGCAAGGTACTGCCAGAAAGTGTGGATGAACAACATATACCACTCCTAGAACTACTGTTACAGGTGAGTAACCTGTTTTTACTGGCCCTTTTCAGATGTTCATATTTGTTTACTGGGTGGCTCACTGGAACCCAAAGATGTTGGCGAATATCTCTGTCCATAGAGCCACATCTTTAAAACTGTAAGCCGCTGGCATCCGGACCACTCGGAAACCTTTGTCTGGCTGGTGCCACCCACATTAATGCACATCCGGGACCAACTGTACAAAATGCGTGGCTCCATCTCTCCTTAGTTTTTTCTGCCCCCATCAGCCACTCACCAGATCTGGGAATATGCTACTTGTGGGATTCCATCACTGAAGCTGTCTTTCTTTTCTCATCATTTTAACAAATAATACAAAACTTGCTTTCTCTGCTATAAGCAAAGAAGCCTCTGGTTTTCTCTCTCTGCTTCTGTGATACTTATTGATTTTTCTGAGCAGCTCTCGCTCTGTTTTTGTCCTCCAGCTGCCCTCTGGTCCTGGCAGCACCCTCAGGATTGTCATAAACCTTTTCATGGATTTACCAGTCAATTGGCACTTATGCAGGACCTCTTAGGTGGGTGTGGCCTACCATGTCACTTATACAGTGCCTACAGGGAGGTGCTGAGCGAGTCGGGGTGTTTTCTTCTCCAGTTCCTCCCTAGAGCATTCCAGTGAAATGTGAGTTTGCCGTGGCGTGCCACTGGCTGCCCTGCCCCACATTGCTAATATCTGGCCTCTGCCAGGTGGCAGTCTGGTGGTGAGAAGCAGGATCTCACAGACACACACACACACACACACACACTGAGGAAGTGCAGCTGTTGCTGTGACACTCAATCTTCCCTCCCCTGGCCAGCCAAAAATGACCTGTGCCTGTTCACAAACGTAGGTCACCCACATCTGGGCTGTAGTGCTACCACCGAGCAGGCTACTCCAGCTTTTTATAAAAAAAACAAACAAAATAACTGAGGAAAATGGCCTGGTGGTGTGAAGGGTTGAGGCACTAGTTCCTTACTTCCCACCATACCAGCATACCGGGTTTGGGAACAGACTCAGGTTGCCGGGGATCTGCCATGGTGGAAGAGGATTGAATATCCAAGAGGCAGCTTTCCTCTTCCAGTATGGGGAGGCATGTCAGCCCACCATTTGACTACCATGAGGTGGATGCCAGGTGGCAGTGCAGCATGGGTGGCAAATATGGCAGGGTACCAGAGCGCAGAGTCAGGCATGCACTTCTCCACATACGCACATGATGCTCTTATGACAAGGGGAGGGGAAGAAATGGGGAAATTGCTGTCAAGGGCTTTGTGGAGCCCTGCTTGCATGCCCCAAGCCTGCTCTGTCACCTGTGTTCCTGCCTTCAGGTCAACACTGGATATTTGTACTGGCGGGGGGGACGAGCCCCCTTCCTGTGGCCTTCCCAGAAGGGGCAGAATCTGGGTGTACCTGACTAGAAGGAAGATCCGAGGGAAGTTGTGAACAGCTCAGGGTGCTGGGACAAGGCTGATAAGCCGGCCTTGGTTGCAGGAAGACAAAGAACCGTTGTGACAAAAAAAAAAAACACCTGAGGATGAGCTGGCCGTTTGGCACAGCAGTGGCACTACCACTTGTGATGCTGGCATCCCAGGTTTGGGAACAATCCCAGGTCTTTGGAGGTCAGCCGGGGAAGGAAGACCAAGTGTACTAGAGGATGCTCTCTTCTCTGGGGAGGGAGGGCGCTACCTATGATGCAACACATGTGACAGCAGGTGGCAGTGCAGCTGAGGTAAGGGAGACTGTGGGGGTGTCGGCGGGGGTTCTTCACTGTAACGCATAGAATCCTTTACATACTGATGTCCCACAAGGAAGAGGGACACAAAAGTGGAAAAAAGCTAAAGCTGGATGCCACTGGTTTGCTCGGGTCCTGCTCTCTGCCACTGGTCACCCACTGCCACATCTAGAGTTCTCCTGTCTTTGTACCCAGGAGAAGGTGGGAGGTTTGAGATTCACTCAGCAAGTTCCCTCACTATGAGGGGAACGTGTGTGGTTCAAAGTGGATTGGCATAAGAGCCAGGTATGCAGTAGGATGGAGCAGGGCCCAACCTAAAAGAAGAGTGTTGAGCCAGAGACCGGAGCATAAAGAATAAATAAAAAAACACGATGTTTGCTCCTAGACCTGCTTCTGTTCCAGGCACCCCTCCTGCTTTTCAGATGCAATTTCTCCCCTCATTGTTCTCCCTCTTCAAGAATGGCGCTGATACCTCAGGCCTGTGTCATTCTTCACTGGTTATGCCATTGTCTGCTCTGGGTGCTGTTCTTTCTCCGGGGCCCAGTGATGCACTGTTGGGTTCCTCATGTGGTTAATTTCTGGCCATGTCTTCAGCCTCTGTTCCCGCTCTGACAATACTTGTGACACCAGAGTCAATTGCTGGCACAGAGTGTGGGTCTTTATGCTGGCCCACAGCTCTCTGTTTACTGGTTGTCGCTTTTTTGACGCTGTTCTCCATTTTATTCCAGAGACTGTTGCTTTCTGTGACATTCCTGTCATTGGTGGTAGCAGCTCTGACCATTTTTATGACACTGCAGTCCGTTGCTGGCTGTGTGCTTTGGTCCCTATACTGACCTGTAACTCTCTTCTTGCTGGTCATCATCTGGTTCTGACTTGTAGATGCTCCTACTGTGAGTTTTGATGCTCTGTTTTGCTCTAGAGACTGTTGCCTTCTTTGCCACTGCTGTTCTTGTTGTTGGCTCCTGTCGGTCCAACTGTCCTTATGACATCACAGTCAGTTGCTGGCTGTGCTTGCGTCCTTATGCTGACTAACAGCTCTCTGTTTGCTGGTTGCCTGGTGGTCCCTCGTTGTCCTTCTTGCTGCTGTTTTGGCTGTTTTCTCTTACTCCAGAGACTTTTGCCATCAAAACCACTTACAGTTTTGTTGTTGACTCCGTTCAACCTGGTCCAACCAGGAGTTGGATGAAGGAGGAACAATGGACATGGCCTGCCTGGATTTCAACAAGGCTTTTGACAGCATTCTACATAGGAAACTGGTAAGCAAATTGGGGAACTTGGAGGTGGGCAGTAATAATGTGGTAACCTGGCCAAAAACTGGTTCTAGGGGTTTGGATATGGTGCACTGGCCACACTCTAGCAGTCTCCTTTCTCTTTAATTCCAGCCAGAACATCTTCAAGCTAAGCTCTTCCCACCCACTCGGATGATATACTCCTCAGCTCTGCCCCATGATATCAGATTTTCCTTTCTGCTGGAAGAGTCAGATCTGTGTGCAGTGTAGGCCTCTGTTCTCAAGTGTGCTATTGGCATTTCGTCTTTGAGCCTGTTTCTCATTTTTTGCTTTATGCAGTGGATCAAGAAGAAACCCGGTCCAGTCCCAATTTAAAATGTTGCATTTCATGCAACCAAAAAATGTCCGGGATGGAAGTGTAGTCATCGTTCATCTCCTGCCTCTGGGCAGAGCATGATGTTCAGGCCTGCAGCCTTTGCAAAACTCTTTGCCTCAATCCATCAAGGATCATTACACGTGTCTCTTCTTAGGTTGGCAGGATGAACAGGACCCCCTAGTCCCATTGAAAAGATGCCCGTAAGGCGGTGGCTGGTTCAGTGGCCCAGATTGATGGCCCAAGCAGCAGCGGGTGCTCCGTCAGCATCAGCGCTGCTCCCAGCTGGGGCCAGCACTGGGTTGTTCTTCATGGGAACGTTAAGGGAGTGTGCAAATCCATCCAGACCCTTGAGGAGGGCCCTTCCCATGGTGAGAAAAAGAAGCCTGTAAAATTGCACCATCGGTTGTGGGACCGGGAAAGAGCACACTCTTCCTCCTCCCATGAGTCCCTCAACTGCCATCGAGCACTTGACTTCAACTGAGCCTTTGATGGTTGAGGGGTTGCTAGCTCCATGGTTCCTCCATCTGACTTGTTGGCCATGACACATGCTGACCAGGTGGTTGAGCTCTTTCTCGAGCTGGTCAACTCGTTGTCGAAAAGGATCAAGGACAACTCGATCTCCAGGACTCTGGTCCTTTTGATCCAGGACTCTAGTTCTTTGTACCCTCTCCCAGTAGGGTCAGGAGCAGTCTGACCTGACTGTCTCCTTCCAGGAGTTGCCTCCTTCTAGGGCCCCATGCCAGGAACCAATTTTTGTTTTGTTTTTTACACGACCCCAGTGCCCACCTCTCCTCACGATCAACAGTCAAAGTCATCGGTCGAGATTGTGGTAAAAAGACTACTCACCCTGGATGAGGAGAGACTCCATCACAGGCTGTGCTGGAATATGAGGAGCTGATGTGGCAACTGTGGGTTCTAGGGACGTGGCTATGGTGTACTATCCACACTTCTGACAGTATCCTTTCCCTTTAAGGCTCTGGCCAGAAGGTCTTCAGGCTGGCTCCTCCCGCCCACCCTGGTGGTAACTCCCTTGGCACCATCCCATGATGTCAGATCTTCCTTTCTGCTGGAAGAAGAAGGAGGAGGTTCCCTCCTTAACGCTCTGCGTTGAGTAGGCCCTTTGCTTTCTAAAAACAAAAAACAAACCATCTTCAAGTTGGTTTTTCAAATTTGTTCGAAACTCTTGTCGGTATGGACTCGAAGTCGACGCCCGGTTTCAAGAAATGAGACTCTTGGGGACGGACCAGCACACCTCTTGTGTCTACTGCCTAGGCCACAATCAGAATCCCCAGTCTTGTAGACTTTTTTTTTTTTTTTAACTCCGCTTTATTCATACATTGATTCTTACAACCAGATAATATATAATGACAATTATGAAACACGTTACACTGCCTTGGGCATATAACTATGAACGTTTCTTAATTTGTTTCTTTGGTTCTTTTTAGTGCTATTATGTTTTAATCCAGTGCGTAAATTTTAAAATGTTGTCTGGCTTAAAATACATATACTTTTCAAGACTAGAGTCTGTTAAATACTTATGGCTTTCGTTTAAAACCCTATGTTGCAGAGTCATTGCAGTCTGTTTAGAGTCAGAATTTGCCAAACAAACTCTTGGGTAACAAAACTGTCAAAGTGACTAGAAGTGGCTGTCCATCCCCTGTAGACTTTCTTGTACAACCAGAATTTCCTGATCTATTTGTGAGTATGTAGGAGTCCAACCCCATGAGGGGGAGGTAGGGGAGAGAAGGGAGCAAGTGGGAAAAGTTAAGTATGGACCTGTCTCCTACCCCCCCCCCATCACCACCACCACTAATGACCCACTCGCTTGAGGTCTCTCTCTGCCAAGAGGCATATTAATAACCAGTATTGGGCATGTTCTAGTCATCTTGACCCACCACCTGCGATACCTCTCATACCCCTGTATCACAAACATCCCAAATGCGCCACAGCTCCCTGAACATCTCCAGAGTGAGGCATAGTGTTGGAGTGATACACTCCATTGCATGAAGCTCCCGCACTCAAGCTCGCCATTCTTCCAGGCTTGTGACCTTTGTCGCACCTTGCATCCAGGTACTTTGGAGGACCGGCATGCTCGACTTCCTCTGGTGTCCAAATGAATGGGACCTTCCCGGTCACACGAAAGATGTCCGCTGGGCGGTCTCCATGGCTACAGGGTCTGCAAAACAACTTGCGGCTTTTGAGGAGGCCGCAACTCAGGCTGTGGAGCATGCCTTTTCAACTTTAGCTTTTGTGCCACTTTCCCTTGGCGCCACCTTTACGGGGGCATTTTGGGATTTGTGCCAGTCTCTTCCCACTCTTGGACAGGGTCCCTCTAAGGGCACAAAATCCTCTAAATCTTTGAAAAAGGAGACTAAGAAATGAACTTGTCGATGATCGTGGGATCGTGAATGCTCTCTGGCCCAGATTCCTGTACTTCTTTGGAGGTTTTGACTACAGTTGATCTTTCAGTCCAAGTCGCTGGTTCCATAGTCTCCCCTTCGGGCCCACCGGCCAAAACGTATGTCAATCAATCTGTTGAGATTTTTCACAAGCCGGTGGACATGTTGTTGCAGAACAAGGTGGTTATTTCTCTCTCTAGAACTCTGGTCCTGCCTATCACCTCCCAAGGAGGGTCGGACCAGCTTCCTGTTCCAGTCCCTAACCCTCAGGATCCCGTTCCCTCAGAGGAGTCTTGGCTTTCACAAGCTCCCCCTCTTTCTCAACATTGGATTTCCCAGCAGTCGAAGTGGAAATCCCGTAGCCTGGAGTCAAGCAGCCCTCGCTGACATCGGTGCTGTTGCTCTTGGCACTCAGGCAGGAGGCGCCACTGCTATTCTTCCTCTTCTTCCTCCTCCTCGAGTGAGGAGATGCTCTGACAGAAGTTGTGCCAGCGCTTTGAAGAGCTAATGTGGCAGCAGCTCATGCTATCCAGGATTAAATCGATCCCAGACCCCACCCCAGCTCTTCCATGGCTCGCGCCCACCGAGACCCAAGCCTGCTCCAGCTTGGCCTGTTCCAGCCTAACACCCATCAGGGTGGAGCTGCCTCCTGAGCAGCCAAATGATGGTCCCCACTCCTAAGGATGCCCGTACCAGTCCCAGGCTTCCTCATCGGCTGTTGGTCACTGTTACTCCTGATAGACCCCACAGGGTCAGTGGGGACTCGGGAGGTTGACCTATCATCAGTGAATCCTCAGAGTTTGAGGACTCCTCTCTGCATTCTCACCTGCTGGATGTGAAATCAGGGGAGGATTTGTCTACAGGAGCATGGTCCCACTTCTTTTGGGGTCTTGTTCTGTCTCGTTTCAGAATCGCCTGAGATTCAGATGGAGCCTGTCTAAGAAATGGGTCAAGTGTCCCTTAACTGAAATTCTTGACTGAGGTGACTCCCTTGGGGTCACCATTCCAGTCATTGAGGCCATTTTTGGCCCCACTCTGGAGCTTAGGCAACACCCTGCCGCCTGCCCTGTACCGTTGGCTTATATTGCCTGAAAGTTTGCGGTCCTATACGAGTTACCTGTTGGGTTTCATCGAACATCCCTCGGCCGAGGGTTTGGTGGCCAACTTGATTTTTCGGTGTACCAGCAATGCTGGGGACGTGGATAACCCCCCCCCAACCCCGACAAAGAATCAAAAAAATTGGATCACATGGCCAGAAAGGTCTATGCAGCCTCTTCTCTCTGTCTTCGGCAGGTGACTTTGGCCCTTTTGATGGCCCATTTCATGCATGCCGTACTCGGCACTCTTGATGAGGTGCTTCCCTGGATCTGAGCTGACTTACAGACCATGGGCAAACAAGTCTGGGACCTGGGCTTAGCAGTGGCCAAACAGCAGCTCCAGACAGGTATGGACATAGGCGATTCCTGAGCCTGGTCTTTGGCCACCATGGTGACCATGCACCGCAGGGCTTGCCTGTGAATTTCTAACTTCATGGTACCAACATAGATGTTACAAAAAGAACAAAGTGCTGTAGCCTTGAGACCAACAAGTCCTTCCTCAGAAGCTTAATGACCAATCATTAAGCTTGCAAGGAAGGAATTGTTGGTCTGAAAGGTAAAGCACTTTGTTCTTTTTGTTACATCTGTGTTGGTCCAATAAAAGGTCCCAACTTAGTGTTGAGGAGGGGCCCCTAGGTGGGAATTCCAAGGGAACTGAGTTGGCATACCTTGATGTGTGGAAGGAAAACAAGGTACCTCCTGTGGTTGTGTGGCCAAGGTAGGAACTAGTATGCTGCCTTCTGTGGGACTTAAATCAACAGTATTGGTCAGTAAATAATATCATTCAGTTGTTTTGAGCAAAAAAATGCATTTCTGACATCCTTAGATTCATCCCAGAGTGTATTTTTAATTTTCTCATACATGTTCTCACATCTCATAAACCACTTCTGTAGTTTTGTAATTAATGATTCAAGTCATTTAAGATGGCCGCCACTCTCAATCCTTAAGAATCTGTTCCATTGAGGTTACCTGTTGAATATACATACCAGATTCGTAGAGTGAATGTAGTAACACGGTGTTAACACATGTTTCTGTTGGTGAACAGCAGAGCACACAGCACTGTATGAAGATTTTACATATTTTCATGGCAGGCACGGCACAGGAGCAGGAACTTTTAAAAATATCAGAATGCCTTGCAGGGCTGGATTTACCTTGTCGTAGTCTCCATGGTTATGGAATCCACATCCGCAGCAGGATGCATACTATTATGCATAACATAGCAAGCAAACGGGTCTAAAGCATCATCAAATTTTTCTTATCATTTTTTTCATGATCAGGATGATCCAAGTGGATGTTATTTAAATTTCAAGTAAAGGATTTTTGAGTCCCAGATCACTTGCAGCAGTGCCAACAAATCCCAGCAATAAAGGGAAGAAAATCACTATTTATGTCGCAGAAATCATCTGCAAGCAGCACCTCACCACTGGCCGACAGCTTTTGTTTTTTTCTTTTGCTGCCTGTCATACTGTACTGTCATGCTCTTAATGTATTTCTGATTTCCCAGTGACATGCAAGCACCCTTGGTCTGAATTAGATCATTATTTAAATGTCACGGTCATGCAATGAAGCAAGCAATTTATACATTTAACACAGGGAGTGTGACAGATGCTAACAACATGCCTTGTAGGCCAGCGCCCATCCATACACGTTCTCATGATGACCCACCAGCAGGACTAGGCTCGAATCAGACATCTTCTGTGAGACCAAGTTATTGTTAAACTATAATTAACAAGTAATGCAATTAGATATTAATTCTTGTATATCTCAGATCATGCAGCATGCCTGGTGTTCAGTGTGAGAGGATAATGTTGTCTTACCTTTAGCTATTGGCCATTGCTGCCAGTCCATAGTTTTTCCTGTTTTTCCAATTGTGGCTGCTGGCCTGCAGGTCAGCCTGACTGTCCAACTGCTATCCAGGGCCCTTGGTCATGATCTGCTACTCTATCCAAGGCCAAATTAGACCTACCCAGTCTTGAGTCTGTTAGCCTCCTCCACACTCCCAGAGTCCCCACTCACCCCGGCCAGTTACACTGTCTGCACACAGTCAGTCACAGACTGTGTAGGTTGTTGCTGCTGTAGGTCAGAATGTGTGCCTCTGTGGCTCAGGCAGGCTGCCTGCCTGCAGAATGGATGATCTGATGCCTTGCCCCAACCAGTCTCAACCATCTCAACTTACGCACCGGGGCTGGCTTGCTCCTGGGCTGGCCAAGCCCAACTCCCTTCCTCCTGACTCCAAGTCCACTGCTTCTTTACCTCCTCTGAGGCAGTCACAGACTCATTCACACAATGTGATCCCGGCCTGGTTGGTGCAGTTCAAGGTTGCTGACTGCCTGCTTGCTGCATGATATACTATATGCTCCAAGAGAGCTCAGATCTTGACTCAGCCATGGCCTGCATATTAACTCACGGTGAGTCTTCTTACCAAAGCTGAACTCCCCATTCTGGTGGTGAGTCTGTGACCTGATCCAGCTTCAGGCTCACTCCCTACCATGGCTCCCTCCCTCCCTCATAGCACTGTTGGTAGCATGCTGTGTTGCCCAGTGTTAGACCCAACAGAGCTCAGTTCAAGGTCTGTGTAGACTAGTGCCAGAAGTACTGCTGTACTTCTCCAGGTGGGGCCTCACACTGCTTGGTCTCAATCGAATGATCCCTTTGCTGGAGCTCACCAAATCAGGTTGTTGGTTTCCTGGGCCCAGCTCCCATTGGCCGGCCTGCCGCTGCCTCGCCTCACATCACCACAAAAAAACCCTCCAACCCTCTGACCTGACCTGATGGCCCAACCACACTGCACTGATTACTGACATTGACACGACCTCTCTCCACGGTCCAAACTGCAGTAGTTACTGAAGGTACAGTTAAGGCATGAATGGTACCAAAAATACTAGTTCTGTACTCAGTGCATGTGCATAAGTCACACACTGACATCAGTGTGTGACAATCATTCATCAGGCTTTTAGTTTGACCTCCCCAACCCCACAACAAGAGAACAAGAAGCTGGCTTCTTCCAGTCAGCAGGTGGGAAAAAAGGACATAGAAATTGACGGTACATAGGACTGCTTGACCCATCCAGTCTGCTGATTTTCCCTACCTACTGCAAAAGGGAAGGGAAGGGGAAATTGTTTAACGAGGATAGGTGCACTAAGCCATAACATGTTTCCAGATGCGACCTGGGAGCACACGAAAGTTAAGTGACTTGCACAGGGTCACACAGTGTAGAACTGGGGGCTATGGGGGGCTAAGGGAGGTAGTATAGTGCAGTGGTTTAAGGCTCTGAGCAGCAAATCTGGTGACATCCAGCAGACCAGACCTGGGTTTGAATCCCACAGCTTCCACTTGCATATTGTGTGACCCTGAGCAAGTCACTTAACTTCCCTGTGCTCTTAGGTCGCGCCTGTAAAAAAGCTTTCAGCTTAGTGTGCTACTCCTGGTTAAACAACTAAAAAAAAAAAAACCCACCCAGGTCTCCAGGTTTGCAGCTTAGTGCTCTTAACCACTATACTATACTCCGCAAAAGCCACAGACATTACTTGATCTCTGGCTTTGCCTTCTCGTTTGTATCGCTAGGGTCCCCCTATGCCTGTCCCATGCATTTTTGGATTCCCCCACAACCTCTTGTGGGAGTCTATGCTATGTATCCACCATCCTTTCCATGAAGAAATACTTCCTAACGTTACCCCTTAGTCTACCTCCTTCTAATCTCCTGTCATGCCCTCTCATTCCTGAACATCTCCTTTTCTGAAAGATGCTTCCCTTCGGTATCCTGTTTGTCTTTCAGATATCTGAAGGTTTCTGTCATATCTCCCGGCTCTCCTGTCTTCCAGGGTATACATATTGAGGTCTCCCAGTCTCTCCTCATATGATTTTTGGTGCAGGCCCTGCATCATCTTTGTTGCCCTTCTTTGAACTGCCTCCACCCTGTCTATGTTCTCATGGAGATGCAGCCTGTAGAACTGGACACAGTACTCCAAATGCGGCCTCACCAATGATCTGTACAGTGGCATCATCACCTCCTTCCTTCTACTGGTGATACCTCTCCCTATGTACTCCAGCATCCCACTGGCTCTCTCTATAGCCTTGGCACATTGTTTGGCCACCTTTAGATCATCAGATATGATTACCCCCAAATCACTTTCTTGTTTGGTGGCCATCAGTACTCTCACCTCCCCTGGAGGAAGTAGACACACTGCTGAGGAAGAGGGCTATTGAACCGGTTCCTGGCAAACAGAAGAACAGGGGGCTCTATTCTCACTTCTTCCTAATTCCCAAATCAACAGGGGACTTGAGGCCCATCCTGGATTTGAGAGATCTGAACTTTTATATTCAGTACAAAATGTTCAGGATGGTAACTCTGCAAGGCCTGCTGCCCCTACTACAAAAGGGGGACTGGATATGCTCCACAGGTTCACAGGATGGATTCAGGTCTGCATGCTATGAGAGCCATGTATTGGACCAGCCACTATTTAGTGGGCAGTTTCCATTTGTTTTGCTCATATGTTTGTCTAAAAGATTTTTGAAAACTGTTATACTACTCACACCAATTACTACCGCAGGGAGTTTATTCCAAACATTCACCACCCTTTGGTTAAACCACTTTCCTCTCTTAGTGGTATTATATCTTTCACCCTTTAGTTGCATCCCATGACCCCTGGTTCCCATTCTGGTCTTCTCCTTCCAGCATAACCCTGCAGATTCCCATAACCATCATTTATTGCTCTGTATACATAACATAGATCCCCTCTGGTTTTCCTGTAGGACATGGAATACAATCCCAGGTGCAGTAGTCTAGAATTATAGTCCTCATTTTTAACTGAATGTATATTTTTGGTAAACCTACATCATACCCTTTCTATTTTGTTAATAATTCCAATGCTTTGTGATGTGCTGAATAGCCCCATATTCTATCACTGGTCTTACAAGTGATCTATACAAGGGCACAAGGACCTCCTTCTTGCTACTCTTAATATTGTGTAATATGTTCCCGATTATTCTATGGCTCTGTTTACGCCTTCTGTTATGTTTTTCAAAGTTAAGGCTATTTGTTATAACTACTCCTAGGTCTTTTTCGTTTTCGGCTTGGTCAGTTAGTTTATTATTCAGAGTATATTGTCCTTTAGTATTATTCTGACTGAAATACATTACTTTGCATTTCTCGATGTTGAATTTTAGTTTATGCTCGGTTGCCCAATCCCCTAGATTATCTGTGTCTGTAATTGCTTTATTGACGGAGGATCATTCACAATAGCCACAATTTTTGAATCATCTGCATATTTGCAGATCCAGATACCGTCTGTTATCTGCATGTTCGAAATCATGATGTTGAATAGTCTAGGCCCCAGTATAGACCCCTGGGGTACTCCACTTGTAACCCTACCTCTGCCCGACATAAATCCCCTTACTTGCACATGTTGTGTTCTGTTCTCAAGCCATGCTGCAATCCATCTAGTTAAGTATGCATCAACCCCTAGGTCCTGTAATGTCTTAAGATGTCGTGTGATACAGAGTCAAAGACTTTTTTGTAATCTAAATATACAACATCAACTGGCAAGCCAACATCCAATGCATGGCTTACAGGCTCAAAAAAATTCATTCAATTAGTAATGCATGATTTTCCCACTGCAAAGACATGTTACGGTACAGCTACATGATTTAATTTTCTTAAGTTTTTCACCAAGAATTCATTAATGAAACTCTCCATCAGTTTACCTATTACAGATGTAATGCTTATTGGACGGTAATTTTCTACTTTGGATTTGTCACCAGATTTATGTATGGGTGTAATGTGTGCAACCTTCCATTCTTCCAGTACCTTTCCTTCTCTCACTGATTTATTAAAGAGTGGACAGTGGAAGTGATAATTCATCCGCCAGTTGTACTAAAAATGCAGGTTGATATCTGTCCGGTCCCCCAAATTTATGCTTCTTTAAGTTCTTCAACTTATCTCTGATCTGCTCTGCTGAAATTTTTGGGAGCTCAATACTGGTTTCTGTTTTCCGATTTCAATTGAATAATTGCTGTTTTCATTTTGATATACACTCAGAAAGTATTCATTGAACATATTTGCCATGTCATCTTCCCTGTCTATTTCTCTGTCTACATCCTTAAGCCCTGTAATCTTTTTGCCCATTTTTTAAACCTCCAATATAATTATAACATTCTTTTCCATTGTCCTTTTTTTTTGTTGCTAAACCTAGCTCTGCCTTTGCTATTCATATGTCTTTTTTGCATCTTTTAACTAAGGTTTTGTAAGCAGCAAGCCTATAAGAGGTAGGGATAATCTTATATTTCTTGTATGCCTTAACTTTTTTGTTTAACGGTGTGTGAATTTTGTGTGTAAACCATCTTGGTATTCTGCCCTTTCTATTGTATTTATTTGTAAGTGGGACATAGTTGTTTATACATGTCTGAAGTGTAGTGTCTATCTCTTCTCAAGTTTCTACCAATGTTTTATTTTCTAGTTCATTCCAATCATGTGTATGTAGTATCCGCTTAATTTCTATATAATCAGCTTTATTATAATTTATGATTGTTGTTTTTCCAGCTACCCTATAAGTGTCATCTGCCAAAAGACATTTAACCATATTGTGGTCGCCACTTCGAAGCAGTTGTACCACTTGAACATTTTTTATTGCACCTTCCATGTTGCATAATATTGGGTTCAAAAGGTTGTTCTCTCTAGTCTTACCTTTTACTACCTGATTTAGACAATTACTCTCACGTATTTCCAAAAACCTCTCTTCTATGGCACTCTTGCCTTGCAGAGACTCCCAACATATATGGGGAAAATTGAAATCTCCCATCAGGCTAGTATGTTCCATTACCGAACCGCTATCAAGTCCAAAAACTCCATGTTTTCTTGCTCACTTAAACTTGGTGATCTATAGCACACCCCTAGACTAATGATTTTTGTCCCTGTTTTAAACTAAAGCCATAGTTGTTCCACCTGACTAAACTGATTGTTTTTTTGTCCAAAACATGTGCTTTTAGGTGAGAGTATATACATATATATATATATATATATATATATATATACACACACCTACCCCCTTTTGTCCTTTCTTGGTTTGTGATAGTAATCATATCCTTCAGTTTCATCCACCCAGTCCTCCTCCTCTCTAAGCCACGTTTCTGTCAGTCCACAGACATCAGTGTTGTCTCTATTCAGGATGTACTTAAGTTCCTCGACCTTTTGTTTAATGCTTCTAGCATTAACAAGCAAACGTCTAATATCTTTCTTTCTCTGACCATGTTTAACATTAGACTGTCTGTGTGTTACTCCTGTGTCTTGTTAGTTCCTGTTGGGTTCTCCCCTCTGAGGTCAGTTTAAATAACTATCAATATGTTTCTGAAAAATCTGCCCTAGTTCTTTACTCCCTTTCTTGCTCAGATGAAATCCATCCTTTCCATAATACTGACTGTTAATTCAAATATTTCCTATGATTTAATGTACTTTATATTGTTCATTAGGCGCCATCTCCACAACCAATTATTCACTCGTATTATTTTCTCATTAATTCTATTTCCTGCTTTAGGCACAAGTAGTATCTCTGAGAAGACCACCTTGCCATTTGTGTTTTTTATGTTCCTCTCTGTATTCATAAACTGTGAAAACATCTGATCTTCTCTGGTATTTCGTAAGTCATTTGTTCCAGTACGTATCATGCTCATGGGTATGTCTTGCTGCTTCTTTACTGTTTTGGGGATCATGGTGGCAATATCCGATAGCTTTGCCCCTGGCAAAAACGAGTTTGTTACTGTTTCTTTCAGGTTTTTGGTTGTGTAAGCATCTGTGTACTTAACAATTGAGTCCCCTATAACAAAGGTTCTCTTCCCCTCAGTTTGATTTTCCACCTCCATATCCCTAGACATGCAGGATGCTTCCCTGCACATCAAGGTTTGCCCTCCTCACAGGCAGTACCTTAGGTTCCTGTTTCATGGGGAGCACTACCAGTTTGGAGTATTGCCCTTTGGACTGTATTCTGTGCCATGGATCTTTGCCAAATGCTTAGCGGTGGTTGCAGCAGCCCTCAGGCGGGAGGGACTGTATGTCTTGCCTTACCTGGATGACTGGTTGTTCAAAGCCGAGTCCAAGGAGCAACTGTTTTACACCCTGGAGCATACCAGACAGCTGTTGACTCCTCATCAGCATCTCCAGTACATAGGGGCTATACTGGACACTGCTCAAAGGGTCAGTCTTCCTGCCCCAGAACAGGGCAGAGTGCCTGGTAGTGAAGGCCCAGGAGCTTTACAGCAACAGGTATGTCACAGCCAGGATTTTCCTGAGACTGCTGGGCGTGATGACAGCAGCCATTGTCATGGTTCCCCTGGCAGGGCTGCACGTTTATTTATTTATTTTGGTGACTGGGAAAGGCATGCTGAGCCGAAGCTCATTTCCAGGTGTGACCCAGGTGCAGAGCAGCACAGTCACATAATAAGTTACTTTACAGAAATGTACAGATACTTACAAGAGTAACATGTGGTTACAGTACTAGGTACAGGTCCAGAGTCTTGAACTGAAATGTACAAGAGAGAACAGTGGTTGAGGTACAAATTTACATAGGTAAAGCACAATAATTATAAAGCACAAAAATTATGAGCAAGAACACATTAAACATAACTAGATTAACCTGGGACACCTTAAGACAGTTCGGAGTAACGTGGTTCCAGTGCAAGGTGCAGATTCGGAGACTTAACTGATATGTGCAAGAGATAAAAGTGGTTTGGGCACAATGTGGATTCCCTAGTGGACATTAAGAGTCCAATGGGACGAACGCACCGACGATCTAGAACAGAAGGTTCTAGTAACCTTGCCAGTAAGAAAGGTGCTCCAGTGGTGGATAGAACCCAGCAGCTTGTTCAAAAGGGTTCCTTTTCTAATCATGTCCCCTCATCAGACCATCACCACAGACAATTTGGGGATGGGCTGGGGGGCACATCTGAGGCCTCACCAGACCCAAGGTTCCTGGACTGTAATGGAGAGCCCCTTCCACATAAATGTCCTAGAGATGAGGGCCATTGTGTACAACCTTCAAACCTTCCAAAATCACCTGTACCCGGGGCCTCTGCTGGTACAGATGGACATTAGTGTAGTGCACTACAAAAACAAGCATGGCATGGATGAGGCTAGGGTGCTCCACACCATGGAATTTAATCAGTGGTTGAAAAACTGGTGCAGAGCTCAGGGATTTGGCTTCACTGGGGACTGGGGTTCCACCTGGAATGATGCAGACCTATACTGGCGTGATGGTCTGCATCTGTCTAGGAGGGGAACCAGGCTCCTAGGTGATAGGTTTAAATGCTTCATTGGCAAGCATTTAAACTAGCCAAGGGGGGAGGCACTGGAAAGGAGCAGGGAAATCCTAGCCCCCCCCCGCCAAAAAAAAACAGGGTAGTAAGTGAGGTAAACACCAAGATGGAGATGTCGATAGGGAGAAGGGCAGGGGTAAATGGAGAAACTGATAAAGGCAGTAAGGACAGGGTTCGGGCAAAAAGGGGTAAGGCCAGCAAGAAACAGAGGGTAATGAGTACCAGTGCCCGTAGTCTGGACAACAAGCTCCCTGAACTTGTGGCCTTGATGGAAGAGGGAGGCCTGGATATCACAGCAGTCACAGAAACATGGTACACAGAGAACCATGACTGGGATGTTGTTATACCAGGATACACAACCTACAAGAGAGACAGGGAGGGTAGAAGAGGGGGAGGAGTAGCTCTCTATGTAAGGGAAGGGATAAAAGCAACAGAACAAAAAAGTAAACGGGGAGGAGATGAGGCACTGTGGGTCACCTTAGAGACTGGAAATGGCACCACAATCTGCACAGGGGTTGTATACATACCCCCATGTCAGGGAGAGGGAATGGACAAAGATGTGATAGAAGGCATCCTTAGGATGGCAGAGAAAGGGGAGATACTGTTGATGGGGGACCTGAATATGCCAGATGTTAACTGGAGCACCTTTGCTGCAGCCACATCCAAGAGCAGGGCCATTCTCGATGCCCTACAGGTGGCATGCCTCAGACAGCTAGTTTTGGAACCCACTTGTGAGGGAGCAGTCTTAGACCTCATACTCTCAAATGGGGACAGCGAGAGGATCTCAGATCTAGAAGTGGGTAGCCATCTGGGAACAAATGACCACCAAACAGTGTGGTTCACAATAAACTCAGCTGCAGAGTCAAACCATACAAAAGTGAGGGTACTGGACTTCAGGAGGGCTGACTTTGGCAAGATGGGAGAGTGCCTTAGAAAAGCATTAGCAAACAGGCTAGAAGGAGGGGTGGAGCAACAATGGGGAAACATTAAAACTGCCATCACAGAGGCAACAAGCCTTTGTGTGAAGCAAATAAACAAATCTAAACTAAAGAAAAAGCCACTATGGTTCTCAAAAGAGGTGGCGGGGAAGGTGAGGAAGACAAAGATAGCATTTAGGAAGTATAAGGAAACACAGAAGGAGCAGGACAGAGAACTGTACCAGTTAAGGCAGAAGGAAGCAGGAGGGAAGTCAGAATAGCAAAAGGCCCAAACTGAGGAAAAGACAGCAGCCCTTTCGGTTAGAAGGATAAAACCTTTTAAAGGTACATCAGGGGCGTAGAAAGACAAAGGGAGGGATAGTGAGGCTGAATAGAAAAGACAGTGGGTGGGCAGAGAGGGACAGTGAAAAAGCAGGGATACTGAACGAATACTTCTGCTCAGTATTCACAAAAGAGGAGAAGTGAGAGGTGCCTAATCCAATTAACAGAAGCACTCTGGATGGGAAAGGGGGGGGTCGATCCCAGCCCTTTCACAGAAGAAAGGGTTCTGAAAGAACTCCTAAAACTAAAGGTGGACAAAGCAATGGGGCCTGATGGAATTCACCCCAGAATTCTAAAAGAATTAAGGGGAGAACTAGTGACACCACTGACTACCCTTTTTAAGAAATCATGGGAGGATGGTGTGGTACATGAGGACTGTAGGAAGGCGGATGTGATTTCCCTTTCACAAAAGTGGGAGCAAGACAGAGGCAGGAAACTACAGACCTGTCAGTTTGACCTCTGTGGTAGGGAAAGTGATGGAATCACTTCCGAAGGAAAGAATTGTTGAGTACCTAGAGGAAAGTGAGCCACAGGACCCAAGGCAGCATGGGTTCACAGCAGGAAGGTCATGTCGGATGAATCTAATTGATTTCTTTGACTGGGTGACCAAAGTAGTAGACCAGGGAGGGGCTGTGGACATGGCCTACCTAGACTTTAGCAAGGCATTTGACACAGTCCCACACAAAAGATTAATAATCAAATTAACCAGCCTGGGAGTGGGTCCTAGGGTGGTAGCCTGGGTAAAACATTGGCTGGACAACAGGACACAGAAGGTAATTGTAAATGGAGTCCACTCTGAAGAAAGAGAAGTTACTAGTGGGGTACCACAGGGTCCAGTCCTTTTTAATGTCTTTATAAGTCACATTGCAGAGGGACTGGAAGGAAAAGCATGCCTCTTTGCAGATGATACAAAGATCTGCAACAGGGTTGCTATACAAGGAGGCGTGGAAAGGATGAGAAGGGACTTGGCAAGGTTGGAGGAATGGTCAGACGTATAGCAGCTTGGATTCAATGCAAAGAAGTGCAAAATAATGTACCTGGGAAACAAAAACACAAGGGAAGATTACACAGTGGGGGGGTGGCAACAACAACAAAAATGAAAAGGGACCTGGGGGTAATCATATCAGATGACCTTAAGGTTAGCAAGCAATGTGAGAAGGCAGTAGGGAGGGCTGGGGGGATACTGGGATGTATAGGGAGAGGCATCACCCGCAGAAAACAGGAGGTTATCCCTCTGTACAGACAGTTGGTGAGACCCCATCTGAGTACTGCATCCAGTTCTGGAGACCCCATCTCCATGAGACACAGACAGGATGGAGGCAGTCGAGAGAGGAGGGCAACTAAAATGGTGCAAATGTCTGCAGAGAAGCCATATGAGGAGAGACTAAAGCAGCTTAATATGTATACCCTTGAGGAAGGGGGGGGGGGGACATGATAGAAACTTTTAAGTACCTTAGCGGAATCAACAAAATCCAAGAGGGTGGCATATTTCAGAAAAAGAGATGTGCAAAAACAAGGGGACACAATTTGAAGATGGGGGGACGGCTCAGGGGCAATGTGAGGAAGTATTTTTTCACATAGAGGGTGGTGGACGTATGGATCTGCCGTCAAAGTCTTATGTTTCTGTGGGGGGGACTCATTCCTATCCCCTGTGCAGAGAAGTGATGAGGGTTTGGTACTGAGCTCTAGAACACAGTCTAGAACTGTTGGCAGTCCACGTTCCAGGCATCCAAAATGTTCTAGCAGACAGGTTAAGCAGGTCACAGTCCAAAATGCATGAGTGGGAGCTGCTGGCCTTGGTAGTGGAAAACCTGTTCAACAGGTGGGGTCATCCAGATTTGGACCTTTTTGTGTCCCCACTTAATGCAAAACTGCCGCTTTTCTGCTCACTCCAGGGCCTGGAGTTTTCTGGCGAGACGTGTTGTCCGTCTCCTGGAAAGGGAGGTTCCTCTATGTCTTTCCTCCCTTCCCACTTATTCAGAGGGTGCTGATCAAGCTTCAGCTGGAAGAAGCGACTCTTTACTCATTGCTCCCTTCTGGCCTCCTCAGATCTGGTTTCCCCTTACTGCAGCAGCTAGCGGTGGAGCCTCCCATACCCCTGCCCCTGTGTAAAGGCTTGCTCTCACAGGAGCAGGGCACCCTACTTCATCCGTGCTTCAGGTCCCTTCATCTTCATGCCTGACTCCTGAGGACATAGCCATGGCAAGGCTTGAGGTATCCCAAAAGGTGGCTGATGTCTTGGTGACTGCAAGGAAAACCTCCACCAGGGCCACTTACTCCACGAAGTGGAAGTGCTTTGCTCTGTGGACTGCTTCCCATCACCTGGATCCCTTCACCTGTCTGGTGAATCAGATTCTGGAGTACTTGCTGTCCCTTTCAGGCACAGAGCTGCAATGCTCTTCTATTAAGGTGCACCTGGCTGCCATGTCAGCTTTCCATGTAGCTATTGATGGCTGTACGGTGGCCCAACTGGAGGTGTCCATACGTTGAGAGGCATTCTTCATTTGAAGCCTCCCATCCACAATCCAGTCCTGACTTGGGACTTAAATTTTGTTCTATAGAAACTTACTTTGGTTCCTTTTGAGCTGGCTGCGACTTGCAACCTACACTTTCTGTCATGGAAAGCATTATTTTTAGTTGCTATTACTTTTGCTTAAAGGATATCTGAGCTTCAGTCTCTTATGTGTGAGCCTCTTTATTTGATTTTCGACAAAGACAGGCTGTCCTTGTGCACCAACCCTAAGTTCTTGCCAAAGGTGGTGTCTGAGTTTACCCCTGAATCAAACCATCCACCTTCCTTTTTATTTTCAGGAGCATGCCAGTCCAGGGGAAGCATTGCTCCACACTTAAATGTACATAGAATACTCTGATATTCTGTTCATCATATGAGGGACTGCGGGAAGTCCTCGCAGCTTTTTGTTTCCTTCACCCCTGGGAAAGAGGGCGTACCAGTTTATAAACAGTGCTTGTCCAAATGGTTGGCAAACTGTATTATTTTATTATAGGAAGTACAGTAAGGAACTCCGGGGGTTGTGCATGGCTATTCAACCAGTAGCATGGCCACTTCTCTTGCCTGTTTCAGGAATGCGTCAGCTGTAGAAATTTGCACTGATGCGACTTGGAGCAATGCCCACACTTTCACTAGACATGACAGCCTGGATATTGCCTCTAGAGGGAAGGGCAGGCTTCAGCCTGGCTGTGCTTCAAGGCCTCCATACTAAGGCCTATAGCTCCAGCCTCCCAGACTGTCTCTCTGTCAGTACTACTAGGGACTCGTTCAATAGGTATGGCCTAATAAAAGAGATGTCCTTGAAGTAAAATAGTACAGTTAACGTAAGACCTTGCCATAACAGTCGATCTTTGAGAGAATCTCTTTTATCAGGCCATGTCATCCCACCCGCCATCCCCCTTGGACTCGGAGATTCTTCGTCCCTGTCTCTCTTTCCTGGATGGTCTATCTACTGTTCTACCACAGCTCCCTTTCACTTCCCTAGGAGGAGGTCCTATGAGTATGATCCCTGGTGGGGAATTGAGAAGGGCGCGGGGCCGCCTATGTTTATGTAGTTGAGGACGTTGATGCCTGACGTCGCCTTGGCTGGCCCCTAGTAAACTACTAGCGAAAAAGTTTCTGTGTGGTCCTGGTGCCTGATGGCTATAGTTCCATAGGTGTGGCCTGACGAAAGAAATTATCTTGAAGATCTGCTGTTATGTTAAGTTCTTGCGTAGCTGTTCTTTCTACTGTATACTTGAAATACCTTCAGCATTTCAGAAATGCCTTTGCATACACTACAGCATTCACCTGTGAGTGTCTCCTTGTCAAACTTGTGTTGGGGAACACTAGCCCCTACACAGTGGATGTGTCTATAACTACCCCTCCCCAAGTAGCTAATCAGCCTTTGACAACTTTGTGAGCTGCTTGGAACCCCTCACTCAGGAGTTAATAGTCCTTGGTGACTTTAACGTAAACTGGAGTACAATGGCTCATGTAGCTTTAAAGCTCCCCTACAAGATTTGCACCTCAGCCAGATCATTACAGAGCCCACTTGTTACTTAGTTTATATAGATAAAGTAGGCTGTTAGCCCATTAAACTGTCTCCTACTCTTAGTAGGTTTAGTGTTTAAGGGTTGTTAGTAACAGTAATTCATCCAGGAGTTTTTTAAAAATTTCAGAAGTAGATGCTTGTACCACATGGGCTGGTAGGGAGTTCCACGTTCTAGCTGTTCGTACAGTGAAAAAATGACGTTGTTTTACTGTATTGGCCTTAGGTATAATTGTTTTTTATGCAGTCTAAGGCTATTGTTCCTATGGTTATACATGATTCCACATTGACCCATTAGTAATGGGGTTTGTAAGATTTGTACATTAGTAATAAATCCCCCCCTTTCCTTCTGGTTTCCAGACTGAATAATTTTAAGTTGATTAGTCTATCATTATATGCAATCGATCTCAGGCCTCTAATAGATTTTGTTAATTTTCTTTGTGTTTTTTCTATAAAATTTATATCCTTATTGTGATAGGGATTCCAAAGTGGTGAACCATAATCCAAGTGTGGAATTATATAAGTTTTGTATAATTTTAGTAAACAATCTCTGTGTCTTGTAACAAACGATTTTGTAATAGACCAAATTAATCTATTTGCTGTTTGTGAGGTTTGATGACAGTGATCTATCGAGGAAAGGTCCTTGTTAATCCAGATTCCTAAATCATTTTCCTTTGTTGATGTATTTCGAATTTTACCATTCAATTTGTATTAAAAACAGGGATTTTTGTAACCAAAATGCATATGACTGAACATTTAGACTTGTTAAACTTCATTTTATTAACACCCCAGTTTTCGATCTGTTTGGATCACTGCTTAATATTTGATACTGTTCTAATTAGTTAACCTCACCCCGATCTTTGTGTCGTCAGCAAATTTTGACTCCCTGATCCTAAACCCATATCACTAATAAATGGGCTAAACAGCGCAGGACCAAGGACTGGACCCTGAGGAACCCCGCTGCTAACATGCCAGTCGTCTGATGTGACACCATTAATTCTAACTGATTGTTTTCGGTCAGTTAGCCAGTTATTTATCCATCTAACAATGAATTTGCTGATACCCGTGGTTGTAATTTTATTAATTAGGAAATCATGTGGAATGGTATCAAAGGCTTTTCCTAAGCCAAAGGAGTATCACATCGATAGGTATACCCTTATCCGTGCTGTTACTAACAAAATCATAAAAAGAAATGAGATTGGTGACACTGGATAAGCCTTTCTGAAATCCAGACTGGAGTGTGTGGAAATTTTGACTGTTCACATACTGAACAGAAAATTCCGCTTTCAGGTCAGAATTTTGGAAACCAAAACTTTCACCAAGGAAGCACCTTAAGACTTTTTAAAAGGACATTCGGTGGAACTGACTTAGGATACAAACTTGCTACAAACTGTTGCTTAAGGACTCATCTCTACAAGGACATTTAAAATCATGTCTGGACTCTTAACATCAGAACAAGGTATAGTTTAGAATAACAGTATCTAGTGTTTTCTGTAAACCATCCAGTTTTGCTTTTGATATTGTCTGCATCTCATAGTTCTTCCAAACTGCAGACTTTTCTGTATTGCTTTTATTTTAAGTAAACTTTTATGACTTTATTATCAACTCTGCCTAGGGGTCTGATTGTATGATCTAACATTTTAACAGAAGGGTTTTGAAAAGACTGTGTGTCTTAAAAGATGGTAGCACTCGGCTATCGTACCCAGCTACTTAGGCAAGACGTAGCCAGTGGCTGTGGTGGGATTCAAATACTGAAAGTAGTGCAGAGTCAAGGGAACTCAAAACTACAGTATTCACCCTCCCACTGGGAAAAGGAAGGTTGGTAAGTATTCCAGAACCCCTTATTCCTGCTCACAAGTTCTTGAAAAGGGACATCCTCTCTGCAAACAGGAGGTCCTGCTGGGCTGCACGGGGTTTGGGGGCCAGGGGCTCGTGACAGGATAAGCCTTTCGGAAATCCATGCTGAGTTGGATCTACTATGCCTGCCCTTGCTATCTCTTTATTTATTTCAGTTTTAATTACTCTTTCTACAAGTTACCCACAGATTGATGTAAGGCTTATGGACCTATAGTTAGTCACATTCTTCCTATTTCCCTTTTTGAAAATAGGGATAACTGTGGCCCTTCTCCAGTTGGCAGGAACATGCCCTGTTTGGATGGATCTCTTGAATAAAATAGTTAATGGATGAGCTAAAACGTTGGCAAGCTTTTTAAGCACAATAGAGTTTATATTGTCGGAGCCTAGTGATGATGGTGTTTTAAGTTGTTGTAGTTCCTCCAGGACCTGTTTTTCCTCTATAACTATTAGTGGGCTTCCATACTAGCAAAAAATGGATGTAACATTACTTTTTTCATTAAACACTGCCGTAAAATACTCACTGAAACATTAGGCAGTTTCTTTGTTGTCATACATCTCTTTCCCTTCATGACGTATGGTAGTAATTTTACCAGCTATGCATTTGTTTTTGTTTATATAGACATAAAAGCTTTTATTGTCTTTTTTTACGGGCAAGCCTTAATTCTAGTTTAATTTTTGCCTTTCCTATTAGCTTGGTTTGTTCATTTTTATATAGTAATTTATAACTAGGAGTGGAATATTTTTTCAACAATTTAAAGGCCTTATGTTTTTTTTTTATCTGTTTTTTATGGCTTTATTGTACCACAATGAAATAACACCTTTCTTGTTATATTTATTACATATAGGTACACGTTGTGCTAATGCTTCAAAAAGAGTATTAGTGAATGTAGTCCACATTTGTTCCACATCATGTCCAATAAGTAAATTATGCCATTGTATTTATCCAATATGTTTGATAGCTTGGTCCAATCAGTATTTTTATAGTCGGAAGGGGGGTTAGTAGTGTCAAATATTTTTGTTCTGCTGGCTATTAAGGTGCATTGGGTCATGCTGTGGTTACTAATGCCTAATGGGGCAATAACCAAAGGATTCATAATTCGGCCATTACAATTAGTTATTATTAAATCTAGAACATTTGCTTCTCTAGTAGGTTCTACAGTTAGTTGTTCACACCCACATGTTGTAGTAGTATCAAGCAGAACTTTTTCGAACTCTGTTTGACCAGTCATTCCATTCCAGTTTATACCTGGGGCATTAAAATTCCCTACCACTACTACATCACCTAACTCAGAAGCCAGCTCAATTTTGTGTAATAATCCATTGTAGATGATATTACTATTTGGAGGCCTGTAGCAAATACCTAGAGCAAGTTTTGGTGAATGAACTGAACTGTGCTCAGCTACCTTGTGTGCAACCTACTCAGCATATTAAACAATCATATAACTATGGTTCACAGAAGGGTAAAGGGTATGTGTTCCAAATGGTTCTCCCCAGAATTACGTGTGCTTATGAAAAATAGGGACAAGGCCTGGTATTCATACAGGGATTCTGGCCTGCTCCTTGAGTGGGATGAGTATAGGATGTTATGAAACCACTGCAAGTCCCATCTCAGGATGGCAAGGCCACTATATCTCAAGAAATTATAGTCCTCCAACCTGCAGTTTTGGTCTCAGATTAATAGTCTCCTCAAAGGCAAAGATGGTTATTCTCCCCCCCAACACCAAGATATACAGTATAATGCAAACTCAACGAATGACCCTGCCCTTGCAGCTTAGGCTTTTAATAAGTTCTTCATGGATCTGGCCCAGTTCAAAGATTCCTCTCAGGTTACCTCCCCACTGGCCCAGCCTGTCTCCCCCCTACTCCCATTCACTCCATAGGCCTGAGTTCCACTTTAGGCTCGTCTCTCACCAGGAAGCCTTACTGCAGCTCCAGAGAATCAAGGGAGAGGAATCCGCAGGCCTCGATAAATTATGGCCCAGACTGCTCAAACTTAGAGCCTGCATTCTTGCTGCCCCTGTATCCACTCCATTCAACATGTCCCTACTGCATGACAAGTTTCCAAGTGACTGGAAGTTTGCCCATGTAGTCCCCATACATAAAGGTGGTGCTAGGGAGCAAGCTGAAAACTACCAACCCATCTCCGTACTATGTACCCTATCCAAAACACTAGAGTGGTTGATCTACAATCAGATCCTGGAGTACACTGAAGTACACTCTCTGGCTACTGCTGTCTAACATGACTTTCACAAGAACCATGGGATCAACACTGCCCTAGTCCATTTGACAACCAACATATTTGAGGCACTGGAGTCTAAAAGAGCAACTGGAGCAGTTTTCATAGACTTGATGAAGGTTTTTGACTTGGTCAATCACAAGTTGCCCTCCTCAATCTTAAAAAACTCTGGTTTGATAACCTGTCCTACTCTTGGTTCACTAGTTACCTAACCAGCCGTAAGCAGTTGGTAAAGTGGAGAGGGTGCTTCTCCTCCCTACAAGTTATCAGGGATGGGGTCCCCAGGGGTCCATCCTCAGCCCCCTATTGTTCTCTCTCTTTCCATAAACAACCTTATAGAGCATTGTGGCAGTGCTACTTTCATTCTCTGTGCCGATGATGCAGTGCCCTACAAAAGTCACTCTGACATCATCTTAATTGAGAGGGACCTCAAAGCTGACTTCCACCTATTGGAAATTATGGCTTAAGGCAAACAAACTGCTGCTAAACGTTAACAAAACCAAGTCTGTCCTCTTTGGCCCTAGTCATTTAGGTACAGATAGGAGCAAACTATTAAAAATCACCTCCCTAAGAGGTGATCTTGTTGAGACTGTAGTCTCACTCCAGTACCTGGGTGTCATCCTAGATCAGGAGCTCTCACTCGGGCCTAATGTTGATAGAGCAACCAAAACTTTTAACCAAAAGCTGGGTCTCCTATATCGGCTGACTCCATATCTCTCAACAGAAGCTAGGGTATCCATAGCAAACAGTATCTTACCACCCACCATACTGTTTGGTGCCCCCGTCCCCTCTCTTCTCTCAAAGAGGGTGAACTCAGTAAACTAAAATCCCTTTACCGTCACGCATCTCACTTTGCAGTGGCTGCTAGTAAAAGGAAACATCACTGCAGTACCCTCTCCACACTAAACTGGCCTGCCCTAGAAAAGAGTATTCACTTTGCCACTCTCTGCGTGGCCCACAGAAGTGTGTACTCCCATCACCCTACCTTGCCTCTTTTCTGACTCTTAGCCCAGCTGACCCTCCGATCTTCTTCCCACTCACTCCTCCTGGTCCTGAAGTCCACAACATCTGCTGGCATGCGGTCCTTTGCCTCTGTGGCCTTCAGGCTATGGAACAACCTGCTGGACAGTACTCAGGCCTGCTCTAACGTCAGGTCCTTTAAAATTTCCCTTAGTGACCTATTCCTGAAGTATTGTCTGTGTACTTGCCTGGGCTGAGGACCCTTAGCAGCCTCTCCAGGGTTGCTACATAATTCTGTTACAAACACTCCTTCCTCCCTGTCAGTGTTTCTGCTTATTTATTCTGTTGTTGCAGTCATAACCATTGTTTATCCTAAATTACTGTCACATGTTTGTTTTTGATTTATTGTAAATTATCCTATTTCTTCATTGTTGCCATGGAAAACCATTAAACCCAGGTCACCCCCGAAAAAGGGACTTCTAGTCTCAGTGAAGCCACCCGGTCAACAAAATCCAAATGAAATAAATACATGCATACATACGCATGTACATAATAAATACATTAGGACTTCATCTTGCTGGTTCAGTTTTCAGCATAATCTGGTCTGCTTTCACTGAATCAAGTTGAGTTTGAAGAAATCACATAGGCCCTGTACACACTAGGTCTTTAACCCATTTTAACTCTAGAGCTCGCCAAATACTTAAAGGATACCTAAACAACATTTTGACAGCAAACTATTCAAAAATCTGACTCCGTAGGTGACTAAAGGAAAGGCTGCTGTATTCATTAGTGCTAAAACTACATTTACATAATTTACCTAAATGTGGTTCCAGAGCGTTTGAAGATTGTAAAATCAGCCTTCCAATTTAGAAAAAACTGTCTTACCTGCTTCCTAAAATGGCTGCCAAATGTGTTATGTGATGACATCATCTGAGCCAAAGTCAGAGAGATATATGGCTCTCTGTAGTGCTAACTAGTTCTTTTTTCCCTTTGTATAGAAGTGTTTCAACCAAATGGTCAAAACCATGTGCATTATTTTGTATAATGCACATGTTAGGCTGTGGTTCTGTTCATTTTGTTTACTTTAACTTGCAGAAAATGTATTTTAATCCAACCGACTTTCTCTGTGGCAAATCACAGTGCAGTACAACTCTTGAATAACCTGGTGGTCTAGTGGTTATAGTGGATCCAGGATACTACAATGGGGGTGCTGGGGTGGTGTGCATGCTTAACATGCACTTTTTAACATTTTTATTAAACCTTCATATGTTCTGCTATTATTCTTTTCTAGTATGTTTTTGACAGACCCTGTAAATGTAATCCATAGTTTGAATGTAGACATTTGTACAATCAATAAATCAGACTTCTTCAACAAAGTGAAATGCAGCAGCAGCAGCTGCAAGCAAGTACGTTACTATGTGTGTGTGTGTGTGGGGGGGGGGGGTTGCAGCCACACCCTTCACCATCCCCTAGAGCCACCACTTTTTTGTAGCAAAGTTTTTGCACAGTCCAGTGTTAGAGTTCATACTTTCTGAAAACCCAAATATATGATTGTCCTCTTTTTCCATGGGAAATAATAATAAGAATAATAAGAATCAGCATTTATATAGTGGTTTTCCTACACACTGTATCCCAAAGTGCTTTACAAGCAACACTAGACTGATAGTGAAGTGACTGGACATGTAGTGGCAGCTGTTCCATACATTAATATCCCCACACAGCCTTGGACAATTGCATGCACTGGTTTTATAGTAAGGGGAATGTTGGCCAGAACAGTGGGGTCAGGTAGTGATCAAGGTGCTGGCAGCCCCACATCTTATTTCTCACAGTAATCTGCTCATATTTCTCCCCTTCTGTCTTCCCCTTCCCTGAATATAGCAGTACCTTGCAAGAGTGGCCTTCTCAGTCCCCCTCTGGTATTCAGTCTTCACTATTCCTCCTCACACCGAAAACTGGTGAACTCATCACCCTTCTGCATAATGAATACAAGTAGTACAGTTCCTGTTTTATTTTGACATATCAAATATAAACATATCTTTCCAGTAAGTCAGGCTTATATCAGCAGGGAACAAGGGGAATGATGGGCTTTCCTATCCTTAAAAGATCTAGGCTACCTTTGATTAGGCACTATTAAATGACAGGTGTGCGCATCATTATGCATGTCATTTAATAGTGCCTAATCATATAGGTGGCTTAGATCTTATATGGGTAGGAAAGCCTATTTTTCCACTTGTGCCCTGCTGCTATCAGCCTGGCTTACCAGAAGATCATGTTTATTATTAATATGTAACTACAACTCGGGAGACTGTACTAACCACATTCATGATGCGGAAGGGTAGTGAGCTCACCAGTTTTTGGTGTGGGGAGCAGGTGAAAAGAATGAATCCCAGAGAGGAACTGAAGAGGCCATTCCAGCAGGGTACAGTTGTATTCAGGTTAGTTGAAGACGTGAAGGAGGACGCTGAGCAGATCACTGTGAGATCTGAAATGTGGGGCTGCCAGCATCGTGATCACTACCTGACTGTGGATGAGAGTAGCCAACAATGACAAATACTCAGAGTGGCAGGGCTGCACCTAAACTGTTACATGAATTCAGTGTAGGGAGATTATGGGGGGGGGGATGTTGACGTTTGTAGGACAGTACTGAGGGAGTTGTGTATAGCTCATTCAAGATTTGGAAGGGTGGTAGCCAGCCAACTCGCGCTGTGGAGTAGAGCACAGAAAAGTACTGGAGAAGAATTGCTGGGAACTGTCCTGCGGGGTTCTGCAGATCACAGGTAAAGGAGTAGACTGGCACTGGAAGTCAGGTTGATTCGATCAAGATATTAGTATGCCTCTCCTGCTAATAATATTATTATCCATTGTAAGTGCAGCCCTTATGAGGGCATGAACAGCAGTTTTTCTGGTGGATCATGATGCTTATTGCTTGGCCCTCCAGGAAGACTTAGTTGTTGGTTAATACGGTGAGAAAAAAACACAACAGGGAACTGTACATACTACAATCACTGTGCAGAAGGGTGGTGATCCACTTAATATTTACTGTGGGAGCAGAAGTCAAACACTGAGAATGTGAACTGGAGAGTAATTTGGGTGGCATTTTTTAACAGTGCCAGCTTATGATGCGTATCAGTATAGGTGTGCACAACCCTCTGAGGTACATGATTACAATCTGAGGTGTGATAATTCTCTTTATGAGACCGAAAGCTCATATGCGGCCCCAGGCAGTACTAAGGACAGGGTATGGATGGTGGGGTGTTCAACAGAAGGCAGGCTAGGTGCCGGGGGTTCACATGGAAACAGAAAGCCTTATTTGTGGATTAACAAAAGAGCATGAGATTTGGAACTGAACAAGACTGGTACTTTGCTGTGTGACCCTGAGCAAGTCACTAAACTTCCTTGTGCTCCTAGACCACACCTGTAAACAAGCTGTCAGCTTAGTGTGTCTCTCCTGGTTAACAAAAAACAAAATTCAGTGCATCATATAACCACTAGATCATCAGGTATTTGAAGTGTTGTACTGTAATGCGGTCTGCCAAAGAAAAAAATCAGCTGGATTGCAAGACATTTTCTGCAAGTTTAAGTAAACAAAATGAACAAAATCATAGCCTAACATGTGTACTGATCAAAATAATCCATGAGTTAATACATGGTGTTGATCATTCTGATTCTGGTACAACAATTCAAAATAAAGAAAGAAGAACTAGTTAGCACTAGAGAAATATATGTGGATCTCTGTCTCTGGCTCAGATGATGTCATCATGACTCATCACTTAACACACTTGGGCAGACATCTTAGGGAGAAGCCAAGGCTGTTTTTTGAATGTGAAAGGCTAATGTTTACATTTTTCTAAAGCTATGAAACTGCATTTATGTTATTTACATAAATGCAGTTTCAGCATACATGTAAACAACAACCTTTACTTTACCTCCATATGAAGCAAGGTTTTGGAGTTTGCAGTTTTAAAAAACTGCTTGTTTAGGTACCCTTTAAAAGGAGAACTGCACTGAACCTGTAAGTCATTTTCCCAATAGAAACTCTGTTTTTTCCATCATAAGTTTTTATTTTGGATTAAAAATATAATATATCGTTTACAGAAAAAAATCAGCTTCTATACAACCATCAGTTGTTAGTAAAACACCACAAGAGTTACAACTGCATAACGTTGTAGGGCCACGCTGGGTCAAAGAGCCTTATATCATAGGGCCCCTCATTGGCTCCGTGGCCTCCCTATCTCTGTTTTGCCATGCCTAAGATTGGCCGCTACAAAACCTGCCTCAGGGAATTCCTACTGTAGAGTTCGGCCTGTGACTGCAACCAACCTCCCAAGTTCTTGTCCATATCCCTTGTTAGCTTTTCTTTCTTTCAGTTATGTTAACTAGAAACGAATTGTACTATTCATATAAGACCTAACATTATTTCTCTGTATGTTCTTATATGTTACTTGACTCTGGGATTGCTCTTCCCACAGAATGTTACTTGACTCTGGGTTTATACCACCCTCAGACGTTTAACTTTGTGTCTGTTATGTTTACAACTCTGTATACATTGTTCTCCGTATTTACCCTGTTGTAAAAATTGTATGTATATACTGATGTGGAGCCTTTGCAAAGGAGTCAGTGATTCAGAGGTTTGTAATTCTGATTACTTTATTAATAATAATAATAACTTTATTCTCTCTAAATAAAACTGTATATAGCAATACAAGTTTTCTGCTCTGTTTCATAGTATTCCAGTCATAGTCCGTAGAATAAAATCTTAAGCATTACATAAATCACCATAGAATAGCCATAAGTATGTAATCACCTAAGATCAAGAAAGGGGTCCCAGATTTTATGAAAGACCTTTAACCTGTCCATAACCAGATAACTACTCCTCTCATTGTTTGCTGATGAGCTTGTGTTTGAACCTGTTTTTTGAATACCGGTTAAAACGTTGTTATTGTTCCAGCTAGACATGCCTTTTAGTAACCTCACTGAGTGTTTCTGCATTACAGTCTGATGTTAAGTACCATTTTAGAACTGGGTTATGTAGTTGGGTATGTCCATCTCAGCCATAGAGTTCTATAGTAGAACATGGATGCATTGTGCCTGCAATCAAAGAGTAGAACAAGGACATAAATTACATCATACCATTCTAAAATGGTTCCTACCAGTAGCATGCAAATCAGGAACACCAACACAGATAACTAAAAAGCCTGGGTAGTGACAGCAATAGCATAATTTATGGCATACATCCCAGGGTACTTAAGGAGCTAAAGGAGGAACTAGCAGAGCCATTAGCAGAATTGTTTAGTGAGTCTCTGAGCACAGGAGAGGTCCCAGAAGACTGGAGAAGGGCTCATGTGATGCCGCTCCACAAGAGTGGTAGCAGGGAGGAGGCGGGGAACTACAGACCGGTCAGTCTTACCTCAGTAGTGGGCAAGATTATGGAGGCACTCCTTAAGGAAAGGATAGTGCAACACCTGGAATCCATAGGGGCACAGGATCCAAGACAGCATGGGTTTACAAAAGGAAGGTCCTGTCAAACTAATCTCATAGATTTCTTTGACTGGGTAACCAGAGTGTGTGGACCAAGGGGCAAGTTGATGTCGCCTACCTTGACTTCAGCAAAGCTTTTGACACTGTTCCACATAGAAGACTGATAAATAAGCTAAGTAGGCTCCGGGTGGGTCAGAAGTTGGTCAACTGGGTGGCAAACTGGTTGACTGGCAGAAAACAGAGAGTGGTGGTAAATGGTATACAGTCAGAAGAGATGCAAGTCACAAGTGGGGTGCCTCAGGGATCAGTCCTGGGGCCAGTCCTATTCAACATCTTCATTAGTGACCTCGCAGATGGACTAGAGGGTAAGGCTTGTCTGTTTGCAGATGACACCAAGATCTGCAACAGAGTAGATGATCCAGATGGGGTGGGCAGAATGAGAAGAGATCTGGATAAACTAGCAAAATGGTCAGAAGAGTGGCAACTGGGATTTAATGCAAAGAAGTGCAAAATCATGCACATAGGGAAGAGAAACCCTGAAGCCACTTATAGGCTGGGAGGAGTTGCTAGCAGTCACAAAGGAAGAAAGAGACTTGGGCATCATCATCACTGATGACCTAAATCATCAAGCAGACCTCTAAAGCAGTAGGTAAGGCTAGGGGGGTGTTAGAGGTGTATTAGTAGGGTATCACAAATCGTAAGAGGAGGTAATAATCCCTCTGTACAAGACATTGGTTAGGCCCCATCTGGAGTACGCGTGCAGTATTGGAGGCCACACCTTCACAAGGACATTAACTAAATTGAGGCAGTCCAGAGAAGGGCAACCAAAATGGTGCAGGGACTGCATCAGAAGACATATGAGGACAGATTAACAGAGCTCAATATGTATACCCTTGAGCAAAGGAGGGAGAGAGGTGGTATGATCGAGACATTTAAACACCTTAAGGGCATAAACAAGGTGAAAGAGTCTAACATGTTTAAATATAAGAAAAATAGCAGGACAAGAGGACACAGCATGAGATTAGAGGGAGGCCGATTAAGGGGGAATGTGAGGAAATTCTTTTTCACAGAAAGGGTGGTAGATGCATGGAATGGCTTACCACAGGATGTGGTGGCTATGAATACAGTGCAGGGCTTCAAACAGGCATGGGATAGGCGTAAGGGAGCAATATAAATGACTATGAATAGATAGGTCACTGACAGAGCAAAGGCCGATGGCACATTTATAAGGTAGAAAAAGAAATGGGCAAACTGGATGGGCCTTGCGGTCCTTATCTGACGTCAACTTCTATGTTTCTATGTAAATCAGTATTTAAAAACAGTATCTTACTGGGGAAAATTACTTCAAAATTCAGTGCAGTTCTCCTTTAACCATCTGCAGGAGTTTTATTAGTAAGGGTGGGAGAACTGGTTTGGGTAAGTCCAAAACTTATGCCATTTTCTGTAAAAGAAACATCTGAACCCTTTTTCAGGTTCTGATAATCTCTGAAACATTGATTTAAAGTTTAAAGAGCTGCTGACGCCTCAAAGAAAATAATAGTTTGGTACATTCAGCTTGCATTATGTATATATTCTAGAGATTTATCCTCCTGACTATTACTGAGTAAATCTGCATGAATACATAAACTTTATCCCTTAGAGTTCATCTGCCTCTGAAGTGGACTCCCTACTTCAAGTCATAATCCTCTGCTGTGACATCAAAGTCTGATGCCATAGGAGTAATTATGATGTCACTAACAGTGCATTATGACCTCAAGTAGGGAAAAAGCAGCAGGAATAGATGAACTCTTCAGGAGCAAATATCCGCTTTTCATGCAAATTGACCTCGGTAATAAATAATGGGGAGAAGTACAGGACTCATGTGAAATACAGGCTGGACTGTGTCTAAATATTATGTTTTGTTAGAGTTGCCCTGAAACTACACTTTTAATAGCTCTCCCCAGCTGAGTAGTAAATGGTGCGTGCAGTGATCCTACTAACTGGCTGTAACACTTCCCCCACCCCAACACACACATACACACACTCTTCCCCGGGGCAGTGCTTGTCACCTCCACCAACCTGGGAACAAGATGTCCATAACCCTGCTATCAAACCATCCATCTGTTGCTCTCCACGGTGTGATTACATCATTATAACCACACCCCCTTGTAGCTGTTTTGTCTCTGCAGTTATATTTAAAGAGCATGGGGCCAAATATTCCAAAATTGCCCTGGTGCAAAACCCAGTCTGCGCACACAAACCAGGTTTTGCGCTGAAGTCCCATATTCAAAAGCCCGGTTTGCACCGGATTACTGGAATTGCACTGGGGGAATCCGTGGAGGGGTGCGCAAGGCAAAACTACGCAGATCGGGGAGGGGGGGCAGGGACTTGAATAATGGTGCAGTCTGATATTTAGAGTATTTTCTCCACACAAGAGTGCCTTGCATGGAGCAAATACTGCTGACCAAATCTTAGTCTTAAACCAGTGCAACCCTAGCAGTTGCTGGAGGTAGTACGTTGGCACACCCCCACCCACATATGGTACTCTCTGGTGTCTAGGTGCTTCCTGCCCTCTGATTCCAGTCCTTTTAATATAATAATGTATCCCTGTTGTGTAGCGGTCCATTCCCCCACCAGATAGAAATAATAGTATTCCCTGGTGTCCAGTGGTCCCTCCTCCCACGGACACCCATTCAGTAATATATTACAAATTTTCTGGTGTCCATTGGTCCACCCCCACTCAATCCCGTTCCCATAATAAAATACAAGTTCCCTGGTATCAGTGGTCCTCCCCACCACATCGATTCCCGTAATATATTACAAATCCTTGTTGTCCATGGTCCTCCCACCATCTGATCCCCATCCCATACATGGAAAACAGAACAGCCCCCCCCCCCTGCGTCCACAGCTGGCCTGCCACAACCCGTGCAGCTCTGGTGTCAGTAGCGCCCCAAACAACCAAAGCCCAGACCCATTTCAAAGACATAGTGGTGCCTGGCCAGCCAACCCCATCCCCTTTACTGTACAGTCAGTGCCGTGCTGAAACGATGGCTGGTGACACCGCCACATCACGCACTTCCTTGGCCAACTGCCATCTGACAGTAGCAGGGAGCACGCTGCTTAATCTGCCGTTGTTTCAGCGCAGCACTGACCATACAATAAGGGGGATGGGGGTTGTCAGTGCTGTGGGTGGGTGGAGGCCCCTACCACCAGTAGGGGGTTGATTGGGGCTGCAGGTGCCGCTATATCTTTGAAACGGGGCATGGGCTTTGTTGTTGAGGGGGATCTACTGGACACCAGAGTTGCATGGCTTAGTGGGCCAGCCATGGCCATTTTTTTTGGGGGGGAGGGTTATGACACACCAAGGTGGTGGGCTTTCCTATGTATGGGGACGGGCACTGGATGGGGGGAGGGACCACTGGACACCAAGGACTTTGTAATATATCATGGGAACGAGTGGGGGGAGCATCCACTGGACACCAGTGAAGTTTTACTGTTTTATGGGGAACTGGGATCAGAAGGGGGTGGAAGCTGCTAGCACCAGGGACAGCTCACAGGATGGGCAATTTTCAGAGCTTAAGGCCTTCAACCCCAAGCAAATGAGCCCATGATGGACATGTAAATGACCCTCAGCGCCTTGCATGCCCAATGGGCTCATTTGCATGGGGACTTTTGCATAGTGAAATATCGTCTCCGGTGCTAGCTATATGGGCCCTATTAAGGGGGTGCTAGCGGGCAAGGCTAAGTGGCTTAGCCCTGGGCACAAATGGACCTATATTCAGAAGAATAGTGCTCTGTGCTGTTCCTCTGAATATAGCATATTTGCCCACCAGCACCTTTGCAAGACGGAGTACAAATGTTTATGCTGCATTTTGCACTTTTTTGAATTCCTGACCCCATATGTTTACCTCTAATTTTTACTTCTTTAAAATGTGGTAACTGGAAAGGCACACTGAGCCGAAACTCATTTCCAGGTGTGAATCGGGGCCAAAGGAATACAGTTCAAACAATGGGAAGAGACAAAATCATAACATCATAACAGTAACAAAAAATCATAACATAATAACAAAAGGTGGAATGCAAAATGACAATTAAGTAAGCACTAGGTTTCAACATTGAGCAGCTTTCAACATATAATTGTATGAGTCAGGCAGCTGTTTACAGGACCACAAGGAGGCAAGGGAGTAAGGGGCAGGAGCAAGGGGGAACAGGAGCGAGTTGGAGCTGATGCTTGAGGACAGGGAGCGAAAGGGAAAGGCGAATGTCAGAGGAGAGGTGATTCCAGAGGAGGGGGAAGTGGTAGAAAAGGATGCGGTAGGAAAATGCTGATTGTCCAGATGCTGAGTGGGGATGGGGAAGGGAAAAGAAGCAGGAGTCCCTGGAACGCAGAGGGTAGGAGGAGGGGTTGGCAAGAGATAGAAGGGAGGAGAGGTTGGAAGAAAGGGTCCCACACCAGTATTTGGCAGTAATGGCCAAACAGTGGGTCAGTTGCCAGTGCGGAAGGGGATTGATAAGGAGGAGTAGAGAGAGCAGTGGTGTGTGTGAAAAGAGGAATTGGTAGCAAAGCAACAGAAGGAGTTTGAGGGTGTCGAGCTTGGCAAGGGACACTGCGGGGGCGGTGCCATATACTACATCAGCATAGTCAGATACAGGAAGTACCATTTTAGTGACTAACTCACAATGTACAGGAAGGGAAGAGGCTGTCTTTGTTCCAATATAGGATCCCTAGGCCAGAGCGGAGATTAGATTGCATAGATGTGAGTGGAGAAATTGAGATGTTTGTCCAGCCAGGCCCCTAGGTATTTAAAAGTGGGGACCACCTCAGGGGTTGGGGGTATCAGGGGTGGTGAACACCGGGAGGGTCTGAAGCCTTGCCAGTTAATAGGCAATTATTACTTTCTACTTTTATAATAAATTGTTTTAACAGTGAGTCTGGAAGGTCTTACCTTTACTTTTCCAAGTAGTAAAAGAAAGAATTCTGGGATTGTGACATAAGAAAATCCCAACTGCTCAGAAGCTTGAAGTACTTCAGTGAGAAACGATAGCTTTATAGTTTATATCATTATTTTATAGTATAGGATCGGCGTCTGTTGCTCATCGAAATCAGAAATTGACAAAACCTTGTTGTACCATTGTTCTGACGTCCGCTAGTTGTACTATTGATGTGACATCGGATCAGTGGTACAACAGCAAACTGACAGAAAAGTGTGTGCCAATAGAAAGTGTCTCATTCAAAAAGTGATTGCTATTTGTAAACTGTACCACACAAGCTGTCAAAATGACACAGCCGACAGAAACCACAAGTTTAGTAAGTATAATTTGAATTATTTGCTATCATTTTCTATCAGATGCCGATTATATACTATAAAAAATAGTAGATGTCAGACGATCTACAACAAGCTTCAGTGTTACCATCTCGATAGTTGGTGACCTAATAAAGACCTCTCAAGCTGGGCTCTCATCTCTCTATTAGGTCACCAACTACCTCGTTAGAAACACAGCCTTGTTGTAGATCATCTCCTATCTACTATTCTATTTGTATATAATTCTGTCCCTTTCAAAATGCTCTTGTACCACAGTTCTAAGGTCATGGAAAGTGACTGTGCCCTTCTGTGGTACAACATCATTCTGAAACTTCTAGAGACTGCAGAAGTCAGTTTTGTTCTGAAAGCGAAAGAACTGCCACGTGCACATTTCACATAATACTATAGATACTGTAACAAAATACAACATGAGCAACTTTATGCACAAGCAGTGTGTTCTGCCACCTCTGGGTTCTGATTCCCATGGATCTCTAGCTTCGCTCTTGGGGTCAGAGGGAATCCCAACCCTTCTGTGGCAGAACACACTGGTTGTGCATAGTTACCCATCCAGTATTCTCTATATTTCTATCTTTTTCAAAAGAATACACTTCTGTCAGCAACAGATTTTATGATCATGGTCCCTCGGTATGATTTCACCCTAGCTCCCCACTTCTTGCTGCCTTCCTTAGAAAAAAAAATGTTCACTTGCACTCGTCCTCCAGTTTGGCACTTGATCAGCAGCACTTCTAACCCCAGGAATCCACTAATATTATTACTCTTTGCAGTGCTCCCTTAAGCCAGCACTGCCCTGGGAGCCAAATAGAATGCTTAGCTAATTATGGAATGTTTAGCTTGTGCATTCATTTTCAAACTGCCCTATTATAACTACCTGCATTCTACCTCAGATTTCTTGTCTCCGCTGCAAAGTTCAGACACCCTGGAGATCTCTATCAAGATTGTCTAAATTGTGCATAAGATTACAAAAAACTGAAGTATTTTGTCTTATTTTTTCATTACTGACTTATTCTTATTGTTAGTGTTTTTACCTCATAGTTTAAATTCTTTCGTTTTTTTATTGGTTCCTCGTGGTTCCTTTGAACCGGGGGGTAACCGACTTCTTTTTGAATTTCATAAGAAACCTTTTCATAGATTTCCGATTTGTTTTTTCTTTAAAATTACTTAGTTCAACTGCTTTTGAACTGAGGTTGTTCCGGTTCTCCTAGCGGTTTCTTGGTTCCGGAACCGTTCGGAACCATGGTTCTGTTCAAATTTATCGGTTTCTAAACCGATCGCTTTATTATTAAAACCGGCCACATATTTTTAAATTTTGTTCAATTAAGCGGTTTTTGAATCCTGTTTTCTATAATGGTGGATAAACCTAAAGAGAACACAGGACCTACAGGTTTTAAGAATTGTATTAAATGTGCTGAGGTATTTGCCAAGGCTGACAAAAATGACCTTTGTCTGCTCTGTCTTGGTGTGAAACATTTCAGTGAGGACTGTGAAATTTGCAAGTCTTTCCCTCAAAAAACTGTGGAGAAGCGCAGGGAGAGGCTTAGGAGAAGACTTGAAGAGGGGTCCCTGGGCTCTGACCAGTCCACCCCCTCTAAAAATGTGTCAATTCCTTCTAGAGCCTCCAAATCCACCCCTGATACAGGTGAGGGCTCTAGTAAAAGAGGCAGTCAACCGTCTGACTCTCCGGTGCCTGCCAAAAAGCTAAGAAAAAGTAAGCACACTGACACCCTGGCTGAAACGCCTCAAGGGGTCCCTCAGGTGCCCACACATACTCCCTCTCCTGCTGATATTACATAAGCTCTGGCTTTGTTACAAGTGCTGCAGGGCCTGCTCCCCCCTCCCAGCAGCCTGCAACTGTTCCAGCTGATAAAACAGCTGCTGCTACCCCCTCTTGTGCCTGTTCCCACAATGGGTATTGGTGATGAGGAGGAGAAGAAAGGAATGGAGCCTGTTGTGTCACTTTGGTTTCCGCCCAGGCCCTCAGAAGATTTTTCCTCCCAATTTTCTTTCATTAAGAAAATGGTGGAAACACTGGACCTCCAAACAATTGAAGAAGTGCAGGATGAAGAAGAGGTTCAATATATGGAACTAATGGGGCTAACACCCTCAAAACGACTTCTCCTTCCTCTTTACAAATTTTTCAGAAAAGACATTCTGGAAATTTTAAAAGCTTCTCAAACTGTCACACCTTTTGACAAAAAATGTGACAAAGTACCAACTGGAGAGATCTGGTGCTGAGTTTTTATTCAGTCACCCAGATCATCAGGGCATTGTACAACAGGCAGCGTCTTCTCACCCACTTGAAAAAGACTCCAGAAAGGTGGACATGATGGCTAAGAGGGGGTACCTCTCAGCATCTCTTGCTATCAGGCAAGCCACTTACCAGGCGTATGCTGCCCTTTACCAAAAGGCTTTATGGCAGTCTGTGGTGGATAATGCAGATGCAAATCCCTCCCTCACTGTTTTGGAGTTACTAGAGACAGCCAAACTGGGTTTGGAAGCTTCCAAATACCAATTCCAGATGGCAGCAGACACAAATGACACTGCTGCCAGATGGATGGCTGGTACTATAGTTATGAGAAGGCTTGCCTGGCTGAGGGCTACCAGCCTCACCCAGGACACCCAAAACAAAGCAATGGATTTCCCAGTTGAGGGCTGTTCCCTTTTTGGTGCACAAATTGAAGCCTACATGAAGAAAGTAGATGAGTACAAGGCTACTTTCAGAAGTAATTCCACCAGGGACAAACCATCTCCTTCCACATTTTATTCTAGGGGAGGCAGGGGCAGGTCTACTTTTAGAAGACTTTTCTTTCAGGTGCAAGCTGCTCCTCAGATACAGTACCAACCCCAGCAGACGGGTTTTTATAGGACCAGGGGCAGAAGAGGCTCTCGCAGAGACCTCATTCTACCCAACCTCAACAACAATAAAAGCAGAACACCTGACTCTTCCCTTCAGGCTGCCTCTGCACATCCAGCAGGGAGCAGACTTCCCCACTATTTCCAGGACTGGTCAGAAATCACATCAGACAGATGGGTCCTGGAAATAGTGGGTCAGGGTCTCTCCCTTTATTTCAAGTCCCTTCCCCCTGAAAGGGTAAAACGTTTTGCATCATTTCCTCCCTCACAAACAAAACTGCTGGAGCAGGAAGTAAAGAATGTTTTACTGGCAAAAGCAGTCGAGCCTGTCCCATACAATCAAAAAGGGCAAGGGTTCTACTCCAGGTATTTCCTAACAACAAAAAAGACCGGAGAGTGGTGGCCTATACTAGACCTCAGACATCTAAACAAGTACTTGGTGAAACCCAAGTTCAAAATGGTTACAATGGCAGTAATCTTGCCAATACTACAAAAAGGGGACTTGGCTAGCCTCTTTGGATTTAAAAGATGCATATTTTCACATCCCTGTCAGAGAATCACACAGAAGATATCTCAGGTTCACTCTTCCCTCAGGCCACTACCAGTTCTCAACACTTCCTTTCGGCCTTACCTCTGCACCAAGGGTGTTCACCAGATGCATAGCAATAATAGTGGCACATCTCAGAAAGCTGGGTGTCACAGTTTTCCCATATCTGGGTAACTGGCTGACTGTAGGAAAAACCAAACAAGTGTCAGAACACTTACTGCTAGCTCAACGTGTTCTCTCCTCCCTGGGGTTTCTTCTAAATGCCAAAAAGTCAGTTCTTACCCCAGTCCAAGTATTGCAGTTCATAGAGGCAGCACTCAATATAATTCTAGGAAAGGCTTTTCTGCCCTTGGAAAGGGTACAGGCTATCCAGCTTCTGGCAAGCTTATTCGTCCTGGGCAGACCAAAACCAGCAACTCAGTTTCTACAGCTTTTAGGCCACATGGCTTCAGCAACAAGTAGAGTCATGGGTGCTGGATTCCAAATGAGACATTCAGTTTCACCTCAGGGCCCATTGGTCCCAGAGGCGAGATTCACTTTCAGAACTAGTCTCTGTAACAAGAACTCTTCTACAGGCCCTCCAGTGATGGAGGATCCAGACAACCTAAGGGAAGGGTGCCTTTCCAGCAGGAGTCCCTTTTCTTAGTGATCATAACGGATGCCTCTCTTCTAGGATGGGGTGCCCACCTAGGAGATCACACAGTTCACAGCTCCTGGAACAGTGCAGACTCCCTTCTGCACATAAATCTCTTGGAGTTAAGAGCAGTTTACCTGGCCCTTCAGGCCTTTACTCATCTTATAAAGGGAAAAGTGGTTCCGATCAGAACAGGTAATACCACCACAATGTACTGTATCAATAAACAAGGAGGGACAAGATCCACTCTCTGTGCACAGAAGCAATGAAAATATGGAGCCTAGTTTACTCTCTGAATGCCTCCATACAAGCAATTCATCTGCCAGGAAAGGACAATACCTTGGCAGATGCTCTGAGCAGGATAAATCAGGCCTATCACAAATGGGCACTGAACAGCCAAGTGGTGCAGGTCCTGTTCAGACAATGGGGAACCACAGAAATGGATCTCTTTGCTTCCCACAAGGATCACCACTTACCCCTCTATTGCTGCAGGGCTCCAGTGAAAGGGACTGTTCCCGTGGACGCCCCGATTCTTGATTGGACAGGCAAATACCTTTATGCCTTCCCTCCTTTTCCTCTGATTCTTAGAGTACTCATCAAGCTCAGGTCACAGTCACCCTTGATGATTCTGATAGCCCCAGACTGGCCAAGACAGCCATGGTACTTCCTGTTGCTATCAGTGTCAGTGAGCAAACCGATGTACCTTCCTCAGAGGTACAATCTACTGACTTCCTTTCAAAGCAGGGTGGTGTATCCCAATCTCAGGTCTCTCCGACTCAAAGCTTGGCTCTCGAGGACTTAGAGTATTCAGATTCCTAATACTCCCAAGCAGTTTTAGAAGTCCTTAAGAGTTACAGAAAAGCTTCTACTAAGAAAACTTACAGTATGCCTCAAAATGGAAAAGATTTTCTATTTGGTGTACAGACAAGGGCATCATCCCAGCACGGGCTGGCAATCCAACCCTCCTAGATTATTTATCTTATCTGCATTCCTTGGGATTGCAGCACTCAGCTCTGAAGGTTCATCTGGCTTCACTTTCAGCTTATATCTGTGTAGGGAAAGAGGTATCCCTAGCTTCGAATTCCATATTTAGAAGGTTCTTTAAGGGCCTTTTACATCTGTTTCCCCCTCATAGGGAACCAGTGCCAGCTTGGGACCTCAACATTTGTATTGCCCATCTTATGCTTCCGCCATTTGAACCCTTAGCTTCTGCAGAGCTCAAATTTCTCACCTGGAAGGTAGTTTTCCTAGTCGCACCCACCTCTGCTGGGAGGATAAGTGAGTTACAAGCCCTATGCGTACAAAAGTACTAAGTTTCTTTCCACAATGATAAGGTAGTGTTGAGAACTAATAGAAAGTTCCTTCCCACAGTAGTTTCGGACTTTCATCTGAACCAGTCCATTACCTTGCTAGTGTTTTTGTTACTGCACACTCTAGCTCTGGTGAGTGTAGGCTGCATAGCTTGGATGTGAAGAGAGCACTGAGCTATTATATAGCCAATACCAAGGATCATAGGCAGGACAGACAGCAACTATTCCCTACCTATGGGGAAGTAGGTAAGGGATGTCCTGCTTCAAAGAGGACTGTATCTCGGTGGATAGTCCAGTGTATTCAGTTCTGCTGTTCAAAGGTGGGCAAGGTCCCTCCTTCAGGTCTTCAGGCCCATTCCACAAGAACACAGCAACCACCATTGCAGCTGCCAGAGAGATTCCTCTGTTGGAGATTTGTAAAGCAGCTACCTAGAGGTCAGTCTCCACCTTTACTAAACACTACAGCCTGGATACTCAGGCTAGGAGTGATACCAGTTTTGGAAAAGCTGTTTTGCAGTCTTTTTCCTAAATAGATTCTACCCACCCCCTAGTGGTACTGCTACATAGTCTGCAAAGAGTAATAATAATAGTGGATTCCTGGGGATTAGAAGAAAAAATGGCTCTCCTGTAGTAATCTTGTTGTTTCCCAGGGATCCACTAATATTATTACTCCCCGCCCCTGGTCCTCCCCTTAGAATCACAGAAAAATACTCTATACAGCTGAGATGCTTCTCAGTATGATGGGTATGTCGACCTGCTGGCACATTTCGGTAATGCTTAGTTAGTAGGTTCTTTTCTAAGGCTATATCTTGCTCAGAAAAGAAGACTCATTCTATTACTATGTTTTTGTTGACCCTTTCTTGGCCTATTACTTCTTTCTATATGGCCCTGTTGGGCATTAGCATTCTAACTGTTAATTGTTCTATATTCTATGGCCTCTTGGCAGGCTTCACAGAAATCTGAGGTAGAATGCAGGCAGTTAGAATAGGGCAGTTTGAAAATGAATGCACAAGCTAAACATTCCATAATTAGCATAGCATTCTGTTTGGCTCCAGGGCAATGCTGGCTTAAGGGAGCACTGCAAAGAGCAATAATATTAGTGGATCCCTGGGAGGAAACAAGATTACTACAGGTGAGTAATTTTTTCTTATTGCTCACTTCTTGTAAAAACACTTGCCTGTAACACCTTTACTATGTATTTACTCAGTGTTAGTACTATTTGTCAGTTGTCTTTGTCAAGCCTGTACCTCTCTCTCTACCTTGTAACCTATTGATTGTTTTTCTATAAACTGGATGCTTGTGACAATGGGCAATTTTACTCGTATGCCTTTCCAGTATAACAAATAAAATGAAAAGAAATTATTAAAAAAAAAAAATAGCTTTTGTTTCATCTTCTTAAGTAAAATCTTGATTGGAAAGAAACTGGCACCTGCTAAATCATAGCCGAAGCTCACAGAATATGAAAAAAAATCACATATTTTTATTAAATCATATGAACATACGATGAAGGTCATTAGGTCTTTCTAGTCTGCTCATAGTGCAGGGTCCTCAGCTTAAGCTACCAACCCTGCCCCCTCTCTCTGCCCTTCCATGCCATCTGCCCTTTAGCTCTGTCCCGGCTTCTCTTGAAGCTGCCCACTGTCTTCAACAAAAGCACCTCTTCCTGAAACACACTCCGACCTGCCACCTCTCTGTTTGTGAGGAAGTGCCTCCTAGCCCTCTCCTAAACCTCCCTCAAACTTGAGACAGTGTTTCTCCCCCCCCCCCAATTCAGTTACCACTAAGGTTGTAGAGACCCTCCCTGTTTATTCCCTTCAAATACGGGAAGGTGGACAGAAACACATATCGGCAGGTTACGGTACTCCTGATGGCCACCCACAAAGCCATTACTCAAAAGTGATACACTACATTGATCCCTACTAAGGACACTTGCCGGAAGCTAGCAATTGAAATACACACTAGACTTAACTTTCAGCCAGACTTTCCAACTGAGTAGAGAGATTTGACCTCTGTTGGCACAAATGGGTAATGTATCGGTTAGATCACTATATAGAATTTGTTCCTGGAGGGGGAGGGTCTCGGGCAACATTTATTGGTACATCTTTATTCTAGTTTGAAAGGGACTGAGGCAGGGACGAGGTCTCACAGCTGGATAGGGCCTCGTCTGCTTGGTCCCTCTCCCCTCAGTACTCACTAAGCTGGCTTCTCTTGGAGTCAGAAAATTATCTCAAAAAAGGTTGTCTCAAAAAAGGGGAACAATGTTACTTTAACATTAACAAAATTCAAGAACAATGGCCTGTAAAGCAACAGGCATTGTGGTACAGTAAGGAAGAAATGCATTACACACTCCGTATATATGTGTATAAAGTATTGTCTTTTTCTCCTTCCCCTAGAGGATGCTGTAAGTAGATTTCATGAGTTTGACTCACTGTATAAAACCTATAAGTACTTAGGAATTACTGAAGTGAGACAGGAAAAACAAATGTGAAAGGTTTCAAGCTACTTCTTCTTGGATTGACTGACAGGACTCTGAGGTTTAAGCAATTCATTGCACTATGGATACACAAAGATTGTGGAACTGGATTACCGATGCAGGGCAAAAGGTCAAGAGAACTAGCATGTATAAGAACTTAGCCCCAAACTTATGAAATTGCAACTTACTGACCTGATCAGATCCATTGAAACACTATTTATTAAGATATTGAGATATTCAGAAAGACCTCTGAATCAGAGACTCATTTACGAAGGTTCCACATCATACATAGAAGGTACAGGGACAATATTTTTACAGATTGCAGTACGTTACATTACATTACATCACATAGGTTACACATTTGTTCAGTGAAAGACTACCATTCCAAGATAACATGATTTACAGAGATTCGCACAGCCATAAGGTAGCAGAGAGGTTCTGAAGAAGGCTGTTTGTCAAATAATTAGCTCGTAGAACATTAGATATGGAGGACACAAAAGCGTTGTTCTAGGTCATCGGGGAGGGGGGTGTCAGTTGCAGTCACATAGATTAGAGGCCTGGAGGTGTTTTCTTAACCTGGCTTTAAAAGGGCCAAGCCTAGTTTCATCGGTTATTAGGTTTGGGAGCGAGTTTGTCCAGGAAGGGGGTTTGTAGCTGAAGGATCGTTGGAATTGGGAAGTCCGGCAATGGGGTACCCATAGCAACAGTTTGGTTCTGCCAGGAGGTGTTGGGAGGATAATTTTTGTCAAGGGCAAAAATTTAAGTTAATGTTAAAATTTAAGTTAATGTTATGTGTACTTGTTTTATATCTGTATGTGTATGGGAGAATCATATGTTTGTTTAAACTATCTCATCAATTGGTATTTATGTACAAGATGATTTCCAGAGATACTCTGAATTATAATTAAAAAAAATACTTCAGTCATGTCCCCACTCTCTCTCCACTCCTCCAAGAAGTACATGTTCAGGGCCTCTAATCTCTCTTTGTATGTCCTGCCTTGCAGGCCAATGATCATCTTTCTTGCCCTCCTTTGGACCATCTCCAGCAGGTTAATTTCCTTTTTCAGGTAGTTAACAGTACTGTATACTGTACTCCAGAGGCAGCCTCACTAATGACCTGTACAAGCGCAGTATTACCTCTTCTCAGTTGCTGTTGATCCCTCTAGCAATGCAACCCAGCATTTTACTCTCCTTTGCTTCTGCTTTCCTACATTGCATGGAGTGTTTCAGGTCACTAGTGATCATAACCCCAGGTCCTTCTCCTCTGATGATGCAGATACCTGGACCCTTCCCAGGCAGTACTCGGTTCTCTGGTTCTTGGCTCCAGTGTGCATAATTTTGCATTTCTTGGCATTGAAGCCAAGTTGCCAGATCCCAGACCAGCCCTCTGTTTTTTCCAGACCCTCCTTTAAGTCTTGTATCCCTTCTGCTGTGTCCACCCTCCCACAGAGCTTGGAGTTATTAGCAAACAGGCAAATTTTGCCCTTAATATCATACCCAGTATCGCTTGATGAAGACATTGAACGGCACTAGTCTTAGCACAGAGTCCTGTGGAACCCCACTGGTTACCTCCCTGGTACTAGATAGCTCACCCTCCACCACTACACTCTGGGTCCTGCCCCTCAGCCAGTTTTCCACCCATCTAGTCAATGTCTCCCCAACTCTGAGATCCACCAACTTCCTGATCAAGCTCTTGTGGGTACAGAGTCAAAGGCCTTGCTGAAGTCAAGGGAAAGGATGTCCACTGCTTGGCCCCTGTCCACTGTTTTAGTGACCCAATCAAATAAGTCAATCAGATTTGTTTAATGTGACATTCTTCCCATAAAACCAGGATACCTCTCATCCTGGAGACCATGCTCATCCGGATACTTCACTAACCTTTCCTTAAGTGTGGTCTCCATGAATTTGCACCTGATTGAGGTCAGACTGACTGCTCTGTAATTCCCTGGGTTGTCCATGGAACTGCTGTTATGGAGGGGCACTACATGTGCCATTCTCTAGTCCTATGGTATCATGGCTGACTCTGTTGAATTATCGAACAGGCCAACCAACGGGTCTGCAAGCTCCTCTGCCAATTCCTTGGGTGTATGCCACCTGGGCTTGGGGACTTATCTAACCTCAATGCTAGAAGCCCTACCCTCATCCTGTCCACCTCAATTAAAACATCTGTGCCAGCCTCCCCCTTTTCTTCTCTCCTTCCCCAAGTGGTACTGGTCCTTCTCTCACCCTGCAGACACACGGAACACAGAACAGATGTATTCATTAGTACCTCTGCTTTGCCACTATTCTCCTCCACCCACCCGCCCCCTTTCCTGAGCCTAACAGTCCCATCTTTCTTTTCCCCCTTTCTTGCTAATATAGTGAAAAAAGGTCTTCTCCCCATTCCTAATTCCCTCGGCTAGCTGCAGTTCCTTCTGAGCTTTAGCCAGCTGGACTACCTTATCTGCTACGCTAGCCATCTCCAGGTAATCCTCCCTGTCTTTCTCCTTCTGAAACCTCCTGAATTTCTTGTAGGCTGACCTTGTCACTTACTGCCAGTTTTAAAAAGATAGAAATGAGGAAAAATATCCTTTTATAAAATCAAAAGAAAAATAATCTAACAGAATGCAAGAACACTGCAAGATCCCAGACCATGGGTCATGCTGAGATTTACCCACATGTTCTAATCCTTAATGGTGAATCAGATTGCAATATGCAAATTAACCATGCTGTAATATGAATGAGTACCACCAAGAAGTTGGATAAATGGACTCATTCAACCAAAATATATATCAATAGTCAAAATATTTTAGAGAATAAAACATATGTCCTGCCATACCTGTAAATATCCACCAGTGTTTTGCAGCACATTGGTAACACCATCCCGGCAGGTTCTGGGTTGTAATCTTTTTCAAATTCCTAATTTCTGACACTTTCCTTAATTTTTAGTTTCGGTCAAGCTTGATCAATGATATAGTCCTGGAATGCGTCCATTTCTGGGGCATCTGCTGGTGAGACACTCCTCACAGAATAAGAGTGTTTTTCACACAGAGGAAAGGAGCACCCCAATTGGTCAGGAGCACTCCCTTGATATATAATGTAGTAACAAAGGACTTGGCTATGTGGCAAGCCCTTATAGCTCCTTTGGCGTGCAACTAAATGTAACATGCAGATTTTGCATAGTCTGGATGAGAGAAGAGCCATGTAACTTTTTTGTAAATATAAATTTTATCTAACAGGTCTGTGCATCGCTACTGCAGTACAAAAAGAAAAAACAATTGTACAGTAATAGTGGAAGGGCTGAGCTGCCAGCATCTAGTACAGAGTTAAACCTTGTGAACAACATCTTTTTTTAACTTTGTTTCTCTCCAGTTACTGCTCCCCAAGAGTCCCTCAGACATCACCTGGCTTTCTTCTGCCCAGCCTGAGAGCCCCCAACCTGAGTCCCCACCCCCCCCACAGTGAATCCCCTGGCTTGCACCCCCCAGGGCGGGGCCATCACCACTTACTTTGGTGCTCCTTGAATCCATTTTTCTACAGGCAGAGTGAGGGTCGGAGGATGCCGGGGACTAGGTGGTGGGATCGATTGTGGTGGGCATGGGGGCATGGCACATCCACATCTACTCGGGGCTTTCCCTTTGTCCTGTGAGCATGATGTAACCCCCCCCCGAGGCATAGTCTTGCCATGATGTCCAGCGTGAGTCAAGCATGCTCCCGCACCCAGCCCGCAGACATCTGCCTTGCCTCCACTCCTTCCCATGTGATTCCCAGCTATAGCACACTCAACCTCCACTGGGAGCAACATATGTCAGGGAAACGCAACCCACCCTCCCCAGGAGAGGAGAGCAGTCCTCTGGATGCTCAGTCCTCTCCTCCCCAGCCACGCCTGGCAACCCAAGCTCTTTGGCATGGTGCGAGGTGTGATATCCAGCGCCTCAACCCTCAGCACCACAAGGCCGGCTTGTGAGCCTTTATTCAGATGGATTCTTATTCTTGTGCTCTAAGGTACAGCATGAGAGGAGAAGTAGGATTCCTGGTTAGCATATAACATGTCCCAAGGTGAACATTCTAAAGGATACATAATCTGATTTGAGGGTGCCGGGGCTGAGGTGAGAGGCAACAACGCCACGCACCCATATACCAGACTGAGGTAAGGTTCAGCTAGGCAGTCATTTCCCAGTTACACAATGGAGATGGGGTCCCCATCCCGCTGATGGCAATGTCACTCTGGGACAAAGTCACTAACCTTGCAGGAGCCAACCTGTCCATCGGGAGATGCATAGGTTAATTAGTTCATTTAAACAGTGGGTTATTTTCTCCATTCTGTTAGTGTGGTTACCAGTGTTATGCTAGAACATCAGCTTGGGGACTGGGATGGTGTAGCCTTAGTCTGGCAATAGATTTTTTCGGCAGCAGCTAATAGTGCTTATCCCAGAGGCCCGTTGGGAACCGGAGAAACAGATGAAGATCTGCAGTTAGCAGGACTGGTTTATGGAAAAGCTCTTCCAACTCTCCCCCAAATCGTGAAAGAAATGCAATAATAGTGAACAATCCCACATTACGTGATTGTGCATAGCCTTGGGTTCACCATGTAAAGGCCAACAGGAGAAGTCCCAGATGGGGCGATAGTAAGCTGTAATTACCGGAGTGTGGAAGAACCGGATGAATTGCTTCCAGGAATATTCCCTTCATTGGTGGGAGCTAGTGAGTTGTGATGCTGCCCTGCAGACCAACCTTCAGTGCTGAACCATGATGTGGCTACTTGTTTCCTCGCCTCCCATTTCTGTGCTATTCCCAGGGAGTTATCCCCTGTGGAGTCTGTCCGTGCATTATAGATATGGGAGCTCCTATGAGCTGAAGCCACAGTGCTGAGAAAGGAGACGAAGTATTGCACCACCAGTGAGTGAGAATCAGGTGTTCGGTCCCAGATAGGGAGGTTGGAGATACAGTGACAGAGCTGGAGGAACCCGAAGAAATCAGTACAGGGATGCCAAAGGTGTTCTGAAGATTCTGAAAGGAGAGAGAGGCGAAGAGCCACAGAAGAGCTGGTGTAGGTATTGCAGGAGCATTGTTCCCAGGTGCGAAATGTTGGATCTATGCTGGAGGACGGACAGTTTCCCAGAAGGGCAATAGGGCATAATAGAAAACTGGGGGGGGGGGGATGGAGTGGTTTGTGAATTGCAAGCCAGGTTCTGACCTAGTATTGAAGCCAAGGATGATGCTATGATAGCTCCCTCAGAGGAAGCCTCCATGTGGAATAAGGGGATCAAAAAATCACTAGTGGGAAAGAGATCTCTCTGTCTTTGCACAGTCATCTTGGGGAGGCACCAGCAAGATGCCTGAATAATAAAATATATGAGCTGCCCAAAAATAGAGCTGAAGGTTGAGGAGAGCCATGCTGCCGCACCCTTTAGTAGAAAGAGTTGTAGTTTGACTGGCCCAAATGAATCTACGGATCGCTCTGTTCCACTGATTCCAGATTGAAAGTTGCAGGTAAATTGGGACATTTTGTAAGAGGTATAATGCTTTCAGCACATCGCCATGTGGACTGGTTCTATGCACCAGGATAAACTGAAGGGGAAGGGGGCCCCAGAGTGAGAAGTCTAGATTCATCTGCGTTTGAAGGGCTGATAATGATTGAGGGAGAAGGAGTCGGGATCCCAAAAAAGACTACCCATCAAATATTTCAGTCTAGTGAGGAACCATCTGAAGGGGAGTCTACCCTGGATTTACTGCAGTGAGAAATAGGTAAAGACTCTGGTCTTGGTCATATAAAGTTTATACCTGGAGAGTTGACCAAATTGCTGGAGAACCTCAGGTGCCATTGGTAGGAAATGGTCGGGGTCCTGAAGTACAATACGACATCATCCGCTTACCTCCCCACCCACCTAAACTCCCCATATTTCCCTTGACTCTCTGATGGCCTCTACTAGGTGTTCTATATAAAGAGCAAATGGCAGGGGTGACAGGGCAGCCCTGCCTCATTCCACAAAGGAGGGAAAGTCCTGAGAATGGTGTCTGTTCAGTTTCATGACTGCCCTTGGGGTTTTATAAATGTGCTGCAGGAGTTGTGTGAAACAGACCGAGAGTACCATTGTCCATGTAACTTGATTGCATCACAAAGAATTAAAACAGAGATTCAGGATGCCCTAATAATGAGTGATACTGTCAACACAAGAGGTGTTTTAACAGTGCGCATTTGCATGTTACATTTAGTCACATGTGAAATGCTAATGGATATTTACAGGTCTGCACATTTCTGTTATTCTCTAAATTGTGACTATTGTCATTTTATTTTAGCTGAGTGACTCTGTTTATGCGACTGCTTGGTGGTATGATTTTTAGGCTCTAGTTGGATTCGGACTTCTTGCTGTATTCTTTCATGTTTCTGTTGGTTGTGGGCCATGATGTATCTGCTGCTGTAATATGAAAATGGAACAGCACATGGCAGTTTTACTGGGTATTATGTAGGGAAACACGGCCTGTCCTGCAGTGCTAACCCCTGCTGGCTGAATCCATGCTGCATTATGAAGTTTTTTTTGGGGGTGGGGTGCATTGTAGTTAGAAGTGAGTGGGCAGTAGCACCACAGCATAAATTTGGGACTCTTCAAAGTATCTTTCTGGCTGTGATCAAAGAGAGGCATCCTTGATTTACAAAATTACTATGAAATTAATTTCCATGCAAAATGTTCCCGAAAGGAGCATCGATTTCCCTTACAGCTAAATACACCTCTTTCATTCCAGGGCCAACAGAAGATTCGTTAAACTGAACACAAACTCTATAAACTGGAAATGGAAAAAAACAGTCTGCAGTAAAAGTGGAGAAAGTAAAGACTCTTCTGTCAAAAGAAAAATACACACACACACACAAGATCCAGCATAAAAATTACCTGGAGCATAAAAAACGGACAAAACCTGAACCTAAAAAAAAACAACAGATAGCACTTCCAATTGTAGTTTATGGCATTTAATTTAATTGTTTTATTTTGTAACATAAAAAGACATTTTTGTCATATTGAAGTCCATGTTTACTTTCTTGTATGTGTAAAAAAATATTTTTTTTTTTATATTTTATCAATTTTTATAAATACAGCAACACTGAGCACAGTAACCTATTTCATACTGGCAACCATCTAATTACTTTTCATTGATGCTATAAACATACACACATTTCAAACAAGCAACCTAATGTGCAGCTGTTGTACAATAAAAGCAAAAGTAAGAGAAACCTATTTGTTTCTTCCGTTTTTTTTTGACACAATACAAACTACTAAGCATCTATTGCCCTGTGACCTTAGATAAGTTAGCAGCTACCCATGTTTTTGCAATGCGTTTCTGTATGACCCCAAACTTACAGCATTCCTTTCTTAATTGTGTCCACCTCTTTTTTTTCTGGGCAGGCAGTCTGTGAGGGGTCTCCACTGTGTTTTAAAGTTATCGCCCCTACTTTGCAAATCATATCTCTAGTGAGTCTAGTGGAAGCACTGATCGGTCTCTGTTTTCAAATGGATACTGGGGGCTGTTGCAAGGACACCGCCATGTTTTGGATGCACTTTCTAGCCAGCATAAATTCCACTTGTATTACTCTAGGATTACAGTAGGGTGTCAGCATGGCTCAGTTGGTAGCATATCTGCCTTCGGGCCCGAAAGTCATGGGTTCTAGTCCTGCACCAGCATTGGGCACATACCATATACTCCGGCACCTGAGTGCAGTACTAAGGGGATGCTTTACAGCTGTGGTGTATTATCCTTCAGAGGAGCCATTAAAACCGAGGTCCCAACTGCCTGTTCTGATGGCTGCTCAGGTTGATGGTAAAGCAGCAGTGCAGTGAAATTGGTCAAAAAACTTGACTGTACATTTTTTCACTGTAAAAGATTGAAAGCATCTTGCAGTTTTATTTGGTGGTGAAATTTTCTAGTTGCACCAAAATCTGAGTATTTGTTTTTTCTTAAGAAAAAAAGATGGCCACCACATTTGGCATAGAGACAGCATTGTCTTAAGCTACTATCCCCTTCTTCCCCACCCTCTGCAACAAAGTCCAAACCCACCCTCCTCCCCATAGGACCCACAATTTAGTGTTCATATTGATGTGCAACTGGCACAACCCACCCACCACCATGGCCAGCTGCTGTCTCGCACTTTTTTGTTCTAAATAAAATCATCCCCCCCCACCCCGGCAGCAGCCTCCAATTCCAACCCTCCCCCCCCAGCACCCAAATTTCATAATGTGAAGCCCACCCCAGTGCAGCGAAGGTGACCAGCACAACCAACCTCCTCCATGGCCAGCCACATTCTTCTGAATGGAGCGCTTTAGTACTTGCTTGCTTCGTCAAAGCAGCTGATCATGTCAGGAGGGCAGGCTGTGCCAGTCACCTTCACTGCACATAGAGAGGCCTTCATATTATGAAATTTTGGGTGCTGGGGGTTGGGACTGCTACAGGGTGTGGGGGGAGATTTTATTTATAACAAAAAGCATGAGGAGATGGCAGTCAGCTATGGTAGTGAACGGGTTCTGCCAGTCGACCATCATGGGACTCTGTTTTTTATTAAATCAATATAAACATTAAATTGTGGGTGTTGGGGGGGAGTGGGTGGCATACCTCTTAACTGTCTGTGATTTTTCTCAAAATTGTACTCTGTCCCTCCTAAAATTTGTGTTTCCTTAGCTAAACAGTGGGGATTATAAGCACAAAATAATGTCAAACATTAAAGTTACAGACTTGATCTTCTTTAGAAAATGCATTTTGCATGAAACCCCATAGTCTACCAGCTTTATGGGAGAATAGCTCTAATTTTGGAAATGTGTCCCTGATTTTGGTCCTTTGTCCCTGACTTTTTAAGCCTTGTTCCTGATTTGTGAGGCAGGAGGTTGAGAGGTATGGGGGGCGGGATTGGGTTTTGTTGCAGAGGGTAGGGGAACAGGGGTACAGTTTAAGATAATTGGGCTGGGGAGGAGGGTGGAGGGCTGATTCCCCCCTTTCAGTGTGCTATTTCCCGAATACAAACAGGCACAAACAGTGCCACTATTAATTATTCAGATCTGAATAATGAATACTGCATTATTCATGGTATTCAGGAAATACTATTCATTACTCACATGCCCCTAGTCAATATTTGTGGCTTTAGAAAATGGGGTAGTCGCTGCATCATGTGGTCTGGTACAGCCAACAGCCCATGTGAGCCCTTCCTGAAGAAACGGTAGGCAGAAATGTTTTTTAAGGGGGCTGATATACTGTAGAATAAAGCCAGTGTTCGAAGTATAGAGGGCCCACAGTGGATGAAGTCAACCCCTCATGCATCACTGCCATTTACTGGTACTTGGGGAGCTCAGTTTAAAGACTGCCACTATTGCTTCTAGAGCTCATAATGTACTATTTTCAAGTAAGCAATAATGAACGACAGGGTATGCATCAAGACAGATTTCCACACACCCTGACGATATAAGGTCACCAGCATGTCTTTAAGCTGAGCCCCTCAGTAAAGGGTATACAGTGCATTTTTAATGAATAAAACATTTAAAAAGAAAGCAAAATCTGTGACCGTGTATTAAGCAGCACTTCCGCATGGTCATATGATGGGGCTTGGTCAATCATAGCTCTCTGTTTTAGCTACCCATTTAATAAATAAGCAATAATGCACAAAAGGGTGTGGTACATGATATGATAGTGTCATGAGGCTGTAGGCTGAGTGCACCCAAAAAGTGATGTTGTACCTTGATATGGCACAAACTGGAATGTATTATTGCCATTATGCAGTGAAAAATGAGGACTTGAATCAGTCATAATTTTCAATTCAATAGAATTTATTTGAGATTCAATCTTTAAAAAGTTGGACTCCATCTTACTAAAATACCTTTTGGGTAATAAACTACAACAACCCAGATGTTAGGGAGGATTTAGTTACCCTGACTTTAAGATCAGACATGACACATTTTGAGTGTCACGAAATATTCTGTCACTGTGGTTGCAAGCCAAATATCAAATTCCAGGATGCATACCCATTGAAAAATCTTTGCTAAAAGGATCTAGTCCAAGGGTAATCTTATTTGCTGACCTTCCAAAAGCAGCAGTTTCTCACCCTATATTGAGTGCCAAATCTAAAGCCTGGATTGGAATCCTGCATACTCACCTCCTTGCCCTATATGGAATAACAAACATTTTCAACTCGATGGTAAAACATTGGATTGGCAAACCTGGAATGGAAGGGTCATTTTGTATTTGAATAATTTACTAGACCCTAGTACTGCTGCCTTTGTCATTTTCAGATTTGTCAAACAAAGTTAGATTATCTAAAACTGCATTTTACAAATTATATATTTATTATTTATTTAATTTTGGTAACCGATATCTGCAACTTAGACATATTCTGAGAGATAATATTAATGACTCAATTACACTGCCTTCGTTACATATCTTAGATAAGATATTTACTACTTACAAGGTCTGTAAGGTTATCTATAATATGGTATTAGATACTACAAACAACCAGGTGGAATCCTTGATTCAAAAATGGGAAAAGGAGCTGGGTATTACTATTCCTTTGAAAGATTGGGATAGTTGCTGGATAAACATCCTCAAGGCATGTAAAGAATCCGCAGCTAGATTGATGCATTGTAAAATAGTCCCTAAATGGTACTATACACCCGTTAAATTAATTTAATTAGGCTTGTCAGATAAGAATAAGTACTGGAAGTGAATGACTGACACAGGCACTTTTTCACACATACTTTAATCATGCCTGTTAATTAAAAACTGCTGGGACGAGGTCTTCGGAGCATGTGAAAAAATACTAAGTAAAACTATTGTTGCAGCTGATAAACTGGTAATTTTAAGAGTCATGTCCGTTCTTATTAATTTGACACCGTTTCAAACACTTTGATTATTGGCTGCATTGATCTCTGCTAAAAACCTTATACCTGGAAAATGGAAACAAACTGCCTCACCCACTTTGAATGGTCTGCTGATACTGCCACAAGATCTAGTTATGAAAGATTAGCTTACCGATGCAGTGATAGGTTAGAAAAGTATTTAGACATTTGGAATCCCTTTCTAAACTTTATTTTCTGTAAATTACCGACCAATAAGTAATTTAATTGTATTACTTCTGTTGACCTGATGGATAGTTTGTAAGGAAATAGGGATAAGACAAAAATTTGCTTTGATTTAAGTAAATCCTCACTTGATTTGTAAGGAATATACAGGAGTCTGTTGACTGGAAATATTTCTGTTAACTATTTGTGTATGTATTATGTTTTCTTTGTTACCTTTATTGTGTTACTGTATGTTTGTATTGCATTGTTGTTTATCCTGCTTTTAGAATTTAATAACATTTTAATTACAAAAAAATAATTTATTTGAGAGTCAATAGTCCCAACTTTAAGTTACCAGGTTAAAAAGTGAAGTTATCAATTAAATAGTAAAATTACCCTCAGGAATGCCTTTTATGCTGTGATGAAAAAAGTGGGTGATTTGATACCTTTTATTGGACCACCGGGAAATTTACAGAACACAAGCTTTCAGGCTACACGGAGCACTTCTTCAGGTGCAAATAGAGTCTACAGAAAATGAGATTTTGTACTTTGGAAAGAGCAGCCTACTGATAAATAAACCTTTACACATGGGCGTGACAGTTCTATTGATAATGAAGTATCATACCTAGAGCAAAAACATAATTTGATGGGTTCAGAGACAAAAAAGGCAGTCTTTGAAATACTAGGTGGTTATAAATCAGATTGGGGATGCAGACCCATGTATCCCATGATGGAATGTGACAGCAGGAGGCCTACGAATTGTTAGATGCTTATATTACAAGAGCCTCCCTAAAAACAGGCTGTGTGTGTGTGTATAAGGGGGGGGATAAAATTATGTATGCAGATATCTATGCTGCGTAAATGTGCATACACATAAGAATACAGTAGATAAAGTATGCTCAGACATATACATAAAACCATGTTAATGTGCAAGGCACACTCAAAATGTATTAAATGTAAGCGATAATGTATATAAATATATGCACAGGGAATATATATGAACCTGAACCAAGACAAAAAGGCAGTTGTCCGTTAAAATTTGTAATGGATCAGGAAACAGAGTTCTGTCTTGAGTCCATTATTTTTAGTGTCCAGAAGATGAGGTTTGAGCTCAGACACTCCTCTTTCTTGTGTATTTTTGAAGTGTCCTTTGAGAATCAGGACAGAGAGGTCAGAGGTAGAGTGATCAGATTAAGAAATGTTGTCCCACTGGTGTTTGTCTTTTTTTTCCTTTATGGTGTGTCTGTATGTTTTATGCTGTGACTCAGTCATCTAAGGCAAGTTCACCTGAAGAGAGCAGCAGTGTAGGGATTATTCTTTGTTATGAGGTCTAGGACTGCAACTTTTTTTTTTTTCCTTTCACTGTCATGTCTGGGATTTTATAACAATTGCCAGCATCAAGTTTCTTCATTCCTTTGGACAGTTGTATAATACTGATTAAACAGCAGGGCCCAGATATTCAAACTGCACCTAGAAAGGGCGCAAGTGGTTGCTCCACGCAAATGAGTTGCACCGGAGAGCAAATATGCTATATTCAAATGAGATGCTTCTGCGCATCTCATCTGATATCAGTACAAAAATACCTCTTGGCGCAAATGAGATCCACCGACAGTGCTCAGGTGCATTTACCTGCCCAGTCTGAATACCTGAAATGGGATGCTTGACATCTACTGATCGCTGAAGGCGCAATTCAGATATTCAGACCCAAACATGCAAATGGGGCAATTACCTATGCAAGGTACAAATGGGCCACTTGCATGTCATCATAGCCCATTGCATGTCCTAGGCAGGGATGTTACTAACAGAGATAAACTGGGCACCTTGCATTGCCTTGTAAAAGCACACCATTCCCTGGTAGTCCAGTGGCCCCCTCCCATCCCCGAGCGCATATGAAAAATCATCTCTGTTATTCCCTGGTAGTCTAGCGGTGCCCCCCTCCCTACCCGAACCCCATCCATATATGAAATAAATTCCCCATTCATCCCTGGTTGTCCAGTGATGACCCCCCCCATTCCCATTCGTGAATAAAATGCCATCCCTCGTATCCCTGGTAGTCCAGTGGTACCCCCATCCCCATTTGTGAATAAAAAGACATTCCATCCCTTGAATCCCTGGTAGTCTAGTGCAGCCTTCCTCCTGTCCCTGTACCCAATTGTATCGTGAAAACACCCACTCCAGTATCCATGGTGGTCCAGTGGACTCCCCTCCCCCACTGAGGAACCCACATCCCACCATGCTCCCCCCAACCCAGCAAGGTCAGTTGCCCATGGAGTGGAGGGGCAGCACATCTCTCCGCACACCACCACAGCTGCCCGCCAACTGAACTGTCAGTGGATGACAGCTTACTGTACACATTGAAAGCCCATTGGTAGACACTGTCAACGAATGGGCTTGCAGTGTGTCCTGCAAGCTTTCATTCATTACAGACTAGGAGGGGAGGTACTAACAGTTACAAAGCAGGAAAGAGACCTGGGAGTTGTCATTTCGGATGACCTGAAAGAGGCTAATCAGCGTGACAAGGTGGTGGGGAAGACTAGCCGGATAGTTACCAAAACATTCGGGCATTAACAGCCACAAGAAACGACTCCACCGGTTCTCAGTATTATATCAGAAAAGCGTTTTTCTGACCTTTGGTGTCGGGCTTTTATTTCTTTTATGTAATAAATGGAAAGATGCAATATGGAGAACTGGTGGAGCTGTTTCTATATGGCTGATGTTAGTGCCCGAATGTTTTGGTAACTGTTATTGACTTTTTTCATGAGCACCACACCCACTGTGTGCACTCTGGTTTTTTGTACTGTCCAAGACTAGCCGGATGCTTGGATGCATAGGGAAAGGTGTCACAAGTAGAAGGGGGGAGGTCATTTTGCCCCTGCATAAGACACTGGTCAGACCACACCTGGAGTCTGGAAGCCCCATCTAAGAAAGGACATAGACAGAGTGGAGGCACTGCAGAGAAGGGCAACTAAAATGGTGCAGGGCCTGGATGAAAAGACCTATGAGGAAAGACTAAAAGAAATATGTATTCCCAGGAGGCAAGAAGGGAGAGGGGGGGCATGATAGAGACATACAAATACCTTACTGGTAAGGGGGGACAGCTCAGGGGTAACATGAGAAAATATTTTTTCACAGAGAGGGTGGTGGACACTTGGAATGGCCTACCAGAGGAGGTGATAGAGGCTGAAATGGTCGCAGGATGTAACAAGGAGTGGGACCAGACACAAGGGTATCCTAAAGTTAAGGGGGGGTGCGCAGAAGTTCAGTTAGTGAATCAGACCTCATACTGGGTAGGGATAAATATGGCAGACTGGGTGGGCCAAGAGGTCCTTATCTGCCATCAACTTCTATGTATCTATGCATGTATGTATGTATGTATATAGCCAATCTAAGCATCCTATGGGAGTGATTGTCTTTGATGTGCTCTGTTTCTCCTGAAGTACATTATCTCTCTAGCTTGTAATTAAGAAATTGTAAACATAATGCCTTGCCCTGACCCATTTGGTGAGAAAACCAGCAGCAGACGGAAATGGAAATACATCTGCCAGGTTATGCCCACATCTTTTGATGTGGAAACAGCATGCATCAGAACCCGTCACTGATGTAGAAAGCTTCCATTCTAGGTTGATTAATTCTGTGGCTGCATCATAGCATTTCAGAGTCCTTAATATTCCATTTTCCCTCTTCTTTTTTTAGGTTCCATTTCTGTGACTGGGATAGTGGGCTCCTGCGCCATTCCAGAAGGCAATGTGGAAACCCAAGAGTATGGAACAGTAAACTAAAGAATCACGACATCCATCTGACAAACGTTCAAGGCTGAGTTGCTCCAGTCACACTAAAGTCTTATCACTCCACCCTGAGTGTTATGACGCTGTTTACGATGGAAAGCAGCTCAATGGCAGATCCCATCCTTCATTCAGTTGTTATCCAATTTTCTCTGGCTCTGCCCCAGAGTACCAAAAGCTGGAGTCATTTCTAGGATGAGGGAGATGAAGGAAGTTCAAAGACTGAGCATGAAGCTTTGGAAGTGGCACTTTAAAGCCCCAAGGAAGGAACTGGGAATCTCTGAAATGGAGAAGAATGACCAGCTGCTTTGTTTTGGACTGAATTGTTGCACTGCAGGACACTAGCCAGGCTCGTCACATGACTGAATCAAGATATGTGACATAAGGCGCCCCCCACCCCACAAAAGGGAACATTTTTCTTAAAAGTATTCACATTTCCCTGTTCCTTGGGAAAATTATGAAATAATTTCTATGAATCTGTTTTTTTTCCTAATAAAGCATAACATTATTCTCGAATATTTTAGTAATTTATTGTCTGAATTGAGAACTTTTATTAGGGTTTGGATAGGGAACAAGGCCAGGTGTTAGCATTGGAGTGGCCATTTTGGCAGATTTAGTGGGCCTGTTCTAAAATTTGTTTGCCCAATGAGTTGGTGGGTGGGAATAAAATGTGTTTCTGAAGAGCTCAGCTTGTCAAGTTGCCTTCAAATCTTTGACAGTCAACCACTCTAGTTGTCAGGCAGCTATGGAGAAATAACTTACACTTCTGAAACAGCAAAAATAGAGCAAAATAAATGTAAATACGTAGCAGCACATGGGGTCCCTTGATGACGATCCAGCATGGATCGAAGCACTTTGGCATTTAGATGCTTCTTTGCCATGGAGATGGCTGTTGCTACCATGGCCTTTACTGAGTTTAGCTTTAAATATGGGTTACATGTGCTGTTAAAGCCTAGAAAATGCCTGAGAAATAGCAGTGATTAAAAAAAAGTTGGTTATCAGGACCATGAAAAAGCTGCCATCCTGAACAGGTATTTCTGCTCAGTCTTCCCAGTGGAGGAAGGGGAAACGGAGTAGCAGGAACAGAGAGGGTAAGGAGGTGGACACGGGTCAATTTCAGAGGAAAGCGTTCTGTAGAGACTTGCAACTCTGAAGTGGGCAAGGCTGTGGGACCTGACGGGATACACCCAGGGGTACTGTCAGTCTGCTAGCTGCCCCACTGACGGCCGTATTCAACAGTTAACTGGAAAAAGAAGTGGTTCCAGAGGTCTGGGGAAGAGCAGACATGGTCCCTCTATATAACATCAACAGCAGCAAGGAGGCTAGCAATGAGAGCCCTTTATTCTTACTACAGTGGTGGGAAAATAATGGAAGCCCTGCTACAGGAAAAGACTGGTAGAATATCGTGATTCTAATGGGCTGTAAGAGTACAGGCAGCATGGATTCATATTGGGGGGGGGGGGGTCATGCCAGACAAGTCTGATCAGTTTCTTTGACTGGATAACCAGGGAAATTAAATAGATTGGGGAGGGCAGTGGATGTGGCCTATCGGGACTTTAGTAAGGCCTTCAACACTGTGCCACACAGGAGACTGATAAGGCAGTTGGGCAGCCCAGGGGTGAGATCCAGAATGGTGAATTGGGTTAGAAACTGGTTAACAGGTACGTAACAGAGGGTGGTGGTAAATGGCTTAGAAACATAGAAGTTGACGGCAGATAAAGACTGCTAGGCTCATCTAGTCTGCCCATTTCTCCCTACCTACACTGTTACATCAGACTGTGCCCAGTCTACAGCTTTTTCTCCCTTCCCCTCTTCCTTTCCACTGTGATTCCTTTGTGCCTATCCCATGCATTCTTGAACCCCACCACCTCCTTTGGAAGGCTGTTCCAGGAATCCACCACTAATGATGAAAGAGTGACCAGTGGGGTGCCACAGGGCTCAGTACTGGGACTGGTCCTCTTCAGTGTCTTCATAAGTGACAATTCAGAAGAACTGTAAAGGAAGGTATGCTAAAATCTGCAGACAATGGTCACTCGGAAGGGGTTGAGAGAATGTGCAGGGATGTTGGGAAACTCGAGGAGTGGCAAAGGGCTTGGCAGTTGGGGTTCAATACCAAAAAGTGCAAAATTATGCACCTAGGGAATACGAACCCAGAAGCTGAGTATAAGATTGGGGGGACTGACAGTCACTAAGCAGGAAAGGAACCTGGGGTTATCATAACTTGTGACCACAGAGTGAAAGGACACTGTGACAAAATGGGGGAGGGGGGCTTGTGGGATGCTGGGGTATCTCTAGCAGAAATACGGAGGTGATGTTGCCACTGTATCACTTACTGGTGAGACCCCACCTGGAATACTGTGTCCAGTTTTGGAAGCCACACTTCAGAAAGAACATAGACTAAGTAGATACAGTCCAGGGGAGGGCAACTAAAATGTTGCAGGGGTTGCACGAGAAGCCATAGAAGGAGAGATTGAGGGATCTCAACATGTACACCATGGAAGAGAGGAGAGGAAGAGGTGACATAATAGAGACCTACAAGTACCTCACAGGGGTGAACAGGGTGCAGGAGGGGAACCTCTTTAACATCAGAAAGAGCACCAGGACCAGAGGGCATGAGATGAAGCTGGAGGGGGAAGTTTATTTTTATTTAACTTTTTTGTTGTTTTTTAGCTATTTAACCTGAAGTAGCACACTAAGCCGAAAGCTTTTTTACAGGTGCAACCTGTGGAATGTGAGTGGAACAGACTACCAGCAGATGTGGTAGAGGTGAAAAAATTGTGGCTTCAAGCATGATTCAAAGGCGAGAGTGCACACAGGATCCAGCGGTGCTGAGCAAAAGCTGCCAGCTTGTAGTAAGAATACGAAAGAAAGCTCTGTAATAGTGGAATGAAATGAAGTTGCTTTGTGCAAGTTTATTGTGTCAAGATGCCCGGGGGATTCAAGACTGCATAAGATAAATGTAGGGGTATATTTCTAAATAGGCCAGGAGGACAGAGGGTCGTTGAAGACCAGTCATGGTCTATGGAGACAGATTAGTCAAGGAACATCTGGCCAAACTAGGTGGACCAAGTGGTCCTTTTCTGCTGACAAATTCTATGTTTCGATGTTTCTTATTTAAGGGATCCTGTGAGGTAATAATTTTTAATGTTTGTTTCCAAGTGGAGGATGGACAGTAAAACTAGCTGGCTATGTTCTAGCGGAGCTTGAGCTGGTATTTTTGTGCACTGTACAAGATTTTTTTTTTTACAGGTGATTACCATTGCCTCAATATTGCATTGGCAGTATTAATATGTTGTAACTATCTGCTCACTGGTTGTGGTCACTGGAGAGCCCCGGTTGTTGCAGTGGTCTCCTTTTCCTCCTCTTTTTTTTTTTCCCACATGCGGTATAGCAAAGCTCCACTTGAGATCCCGAGCATACAGGCCATGACCCATTCACTTGGGGAGAAGGCTGTGTAGTATTTCCAAAGACAGAACTCTGTGTATGAACAACTGTATAGGTGACTGGACTTAAGCAGCAGCCACAGAGGGGCAGAGACATCAGGGACAAAGTTGGAGAGACCTGGAGAGCGCCAGAGACAGCTTGAATTTTGAGTGATTCAGAATAAGTCTAAGTACCAGACATTATAGTGACCAAAGGCCCAAAACTGTGTGTCTGTGAGGTATAAATGAGTATGATGACTCTATGAATACTGCACTGCAGTGGTGAAAGGTGAAAACAGCATCTATTTTGTATCCCTATTGCACCATTGTCTGCTTCATTTGCTGCTCTGTACCTACTTTGTACCTTTGTTTAAATATTAAAAAGCAATGAATGGATAGAGTATTATTAAGCACTAAATATAACCCAAAGCATCAGGTTTCAAGAGCATCTTAGTGAAAAAGGATGGAAGGAAAGGATAGATGCTGTGCTTACAATGAGGTTTTATACCGTGTTTTTATTAATTTTATATTTTTTTTGTATATTTGTAATAATAAATAAACCTGTTTGGGATTTTCTTACACTTTTTCAAACAATTTGAATTTTACCTGTTTGCCAATCAGAAAGGAGGGAGGTTGCGTCAGAATGCACCCTGAGATTGCCACAATATAAAACGGAAGAGCTCATATCTGGATGCCCGATGAGCGTTGCTTCTCCATGGTAGCGGACATTTAAATAGCTCCAGTGTTTGGTGTCTTAAAAAGCATAAAAAGATGGCTGTACTGTGTGATCCGCACTGCCTGCCCATGAAGTAGTCGGTTACCTTCAAGGTTGGCCTACTGACCTGTAACTCTCTGGTTTGGGCCCGGACTACCTGTTGGAGCCCCTGTCCAGTTCTTGCACCCCCTCCGCTCCGAGGAGGGCCTCCTTTCGGTCCCGAGGGCCTGGCTCAAGTCCTCCATAGACTACCTTTGAGGTGACCCTCTGTTACGGAATACACTGTCCAGGGGACTGAGGGAGGCCACCCTCAGTGGAAGCCTTTAAAAGGAGGTTTAACCAAGCCTTTGGGGAGTAAAGAAGCATTATTTTATCCCTTTGCTGCTATGTACATTTATTTTCGTGTATTAAGTTATTTATGATAGTTTTTATCTATTTATTTTCTGTCACTCTGTACAGTGCCCTGAGCCTTCAGGGAAGGACACCTTATAAATTAAGCTACTACTACTGCTATAGTTGTTCCCTTGGGTGAAGTCAAGGACAATTTGTAAGTGGTACAGTACTTGATACAACAGATCAAAGATGCACGTTTAAAGTCACATTATTTTTTTAGGGCTAAGATAGTATTGGTGTATATCACAAATAATCAGCAGCCAGTTTAAATCCAGAGTGAAAGGAAGAACAAAATTAGAAGCACCAAACAAAACCAATTTGGGATATATATATATATATATATATATATCCATGACTTCCTTAGTAAGTATTACTTTACTTTCAGCAGAGCCTATAAGTCAGAGTCTGTTTTTTAGTAAAAGTGCTCTAATTTGAAAATGAAACAAGTGGCCTAGAGTGCACTGGATTGGTATTGTGTTTAAATCGTATGCATTATATTGTGTACAGTGTATCAAGGTCTGGGACTGGATTTTCAAAGGGTAGTGCAGGGCTTGTGTCGAGCCCTGTGCTGGCACACTTAGCTTCTGGCAGTGCGCCAAATGGGTTTCCCGTAGCTGCATCTGATTTTAGTAGGTTGGGTGCAGTTTCGACAGCTTACTGTACCTAGTTTATGACAACTTGCACCAAATATTTAGTGCAAGCACCATAAAACTGGTCACCAGGACTGACACAAGCTACACCATAAAAAGTTGGTCTAGCTTGTGGCAGTTGCTGCACGGAATGTAAAATCCCATTAGATTACGTAAGCCCGTGCATCATATCTTTGGCGCACTCGGGGCTTGTGGCAGTCTGACCCATTTCAAAATTCAACCCCTGATTTTATTTTCTCATTTCATTTGTAGTGGAAATAATGGAGATAATAGAGCTGTTACAAAATCAAGAGCCAGAAATGACCCGCACAGCAAAGAGAGCAAAGCCAGGTGTGAGAGAGTTAAACATAAATCTATACTAACCGCTGATGGGAATCACTCGCACTGTTCACTAGGAGAACCAATGAACGTGCTGAGAGAGCCACTCGAGCCACTAATCTGAGAGTGTGAAGCAACTAATTTCTGTGTTCCAGTGGCTGTTACTTTTAAAAGTCGACTTTGCTCCCTGGTATTATCAGTGCCAAAAGCCGTCAGTGTCAGTGGCTCAGTAGGTAGCACACTCGCCTCTGAGGCCGGGAGATCAGAGGGCTGTGGGTTCAGTTCCCACATCTGGCACTTGGGTTAATATCCTAGTACTGACACTGTAATGCAGCATGAGACGGGTGCTGCATTTCTGAGGTGCCGTCTTTCGGATGAGACGTTAAACCGAGGTCCCATCTGCCTGGATTGGTGGTAGTTCAGGTGGATGTTAAAGATCCCATGGCACTTATCGAAAAGAGTAGGGGAATTTCCCCGGTGTCCTGGCCAAATTTCCCTCATTCACTAAAAATACCACCAACAGCTTAATCTGGTTCAAGGTCAGTTGGCATTCATCTGTATCCCCCTCCCCCGGGTCGTGCCTGAAAATAGGCAGGATTTGTCTAGTGCACTTACCCGGTCAACAAAAGCTAAATAAAAAATAAAATAAATAAAAATAAAGTTAAATTGATGAAATACTTCGAGGAAGAACACTTTCTGTTTTGTGAGGCACAAGAGAAAATGTATTAGCAAAATGGAAACTATCTACAGAAGCAAGAGGACTTTTGCTTTAGCAACCACCGTCTAGCAGTAAATTTGATTGAATCCATGCATCTTATATTTGCTTTGCATTTTCACTGATTTTTCTTTGATATTACAGTGCGATACTGAAGTATAGGGTATTTTAATAGATACAGTACTGTGACATTCATTAGATAAATCGTGGGCAGTCCCTGTTATATTTCTGTTTGCAGAGTCTGAATAATTTGCACAGCTACTTACCAACTAGTCTAACAGAAATGCCAGTCACAAGAAGTAAGAGGAATAAGTAGAAATGTATAGCCAACAAGGGAAATAAATGACTAGCAATAAAGTGAAAAGGAAACGATCCTCATAACCAAGTAGGAAATAAGTCCTTACAATTTACGGGTGACTCACTGGTAATGCTCAAAGCATCCCACATTAGGGAAGGGGAAATGAATGTGAAACAAGGTCTGATTGATGAATCTCTGCCAGCATCAACCCCAGTGTTGTTTAAGGGGACTCAGAAAAGTAGTAAGGGGCAGGCAATGACTCTAAGAAGGAATGGGGCCCAAGTCTCCTTTACACAAGAGAGGGACAAAGATGTGTGACAGAGGTCAGTGCCAGAATGTATAATTTTAGACACACACAGGAAAGTCAAGGACTAAAGGAAGAAAAATTGGAGAAGGAAACGTGGGAAGGGACAGTAGTAAATATCCCCTTCCCCACACAGTACCAGTAAGAACCTTTTCCAGACTCTGTAGTTAAAGTAGGAAATGTAGGAGACTCTCTGGAAAACTCCCCCATCTTAACTAACGTCTAGTAGTAATGAACCAATATTAATAGGAAATATACAGGGAGAGCAGTTGCACGGAGTGACAGAAGATGTGAATCTGTATTCAGATTTAGTGAAAGATTACCTAGTATCATTCACACCTAGATTAATAAAAGCATTAAGTGATCAACTTATGACAAATATTCCAGTAATGGAACAACATTCTATATTGATCAGTTCCAGTAATTGATTTGAAAATATTTCACCAGGAGAGACAACATGAACTGTAACCAGCTCGTTTCCAGAAGCGTCCTGGGAGAGGGGGTACAATAGTTGGGAGAACAGTGAATACACAGACTACAAGAGCAGAAAGTACATATGATAAATCATTGAGAACAATTGAGCAAACACAAGTACATACTAAAACAAACCACTGAGTACAGGTACAGAGCCGAGAGACCCAAACCAACTGGGGAGGGTGTACAAGCCAATTATGAATTCACATACAGGTATAGAGCCGAGAGACCCAAAGCAACTGGTGAGGGTGTACAAGCCAATTATGAATTCACATACAGGTACAGAGCCAAGAGACCCAAAACAACCGGTGAGGGTGTACAAGCCAATTATGAATTCACATACAGTTACAGAGCCGAGAGACCCAAACGAACTGGGGAAGGTGTACAAGTCAATTATGAATTCACATACGTTCTAAGCAGGCCAATATCAATGATATTGGAGGGAATATGACACAGTTGAAAGTGCTGGGGAAGCAGGCATAGCATAAGAATTGAAGTGCTAATGTAAACACAAGGGAGGGCAGCTATGAGAATGCTTGGGGCACAGTGAGGGCAATGGGTAGAGTGGGGAGATGGACGTAGGGGCGGAGGCTCTGCCATGATCTAATTTCCACTCCAGTATGCTGAGAACCCTGCAAGGGGGGACTTGATCAGGCAGAAAAGGGAGGGGGAGAGAAAAAAAGAGGTGGGAAGTAGTGCTGGCGATGGGTAGAGGGTAGGGGAAGGTAGTGGGGAGGGGGGTTCAGCCAGTATTTAATCCCCCTAGGATGCTGTAAACCCTGCAAGTGGTACAAGACCAGGCTGAAAGGAGAGAGGGAGATGGAGGCATAGAGGGGAGCTGGAGAGGAGGATAGAGATACATAGTAGTAGGGAAGGGGTGGGCAAAGGAGTAGGGGGGAGTGGTTGCAGAGAGAGACAGACTAGGCCCCAAAAGTAACCTGCAAGTGGGACTGGGGAAGGGAGGGTGGAAGAGGGGATGTGAATAAGTGCATTTTAGGGACAAGGTAACACTCATATGCATGAACAAACATTGTACCCAAGGAACTGGTAAACCAGTAGATGAAGAACACCTGTTAAGTGTTAGAAGTAGGAGGCTGAGCACAAGGTTTCTTAGTGCTAAGGGAAGCCCTATGGAAGGGAGGAATGGAAAGGGGGAGATAGAGAAAGAGACATCCTGAGATACTATACCCCTTCAGGATGCTGAGAACCCAGCAAGGGGGACAGGATCTGGCAGATAAATAGAGGTGGGGGGTATGAAGGGGAGTAGAAGAAGATGGTAATGAGCAGCTGGGAAACTATACCCCCTCAGGATGCTGAAAAACCCTGCAATGTGGACAGGACCCAGCAGAAATAGAGGGGAGAGAAGAGACACGTTGGGAAGCTATACCCCCACAGGTTGCTGAGAAACCTGCAAGGGGGAGAGGGCATGGTAGAAATAGAGGTGGGGAAGGGGAGCGCTGTGGGAAATCACTGTTCGGGACAGATTAAGAAAATCAAAGTGACACTTCATGAGCAGAGGTTCCAAAATCCCTGTGTTGACAATCTGGTGTAAAAAATCCCCAAACTAATTGCATTAAGGGTGTGCATTGCGCATTTTCAACGCACGCTCATGACTTCAGTTTTTTTAATAGTTTGACTGCAGATTTTCAACATTGCCATTTCTAGGGACATGGATATGTTGTTCATCCACACTCATTGGCAGTATCCTTGCCGCTTTAAATCTTGCCGGAAGGTCTTCAAGCTTGCTCCTCCCACCCACCCGGGTGGTATAACCTCGGCTCCGCCCATGACGCCAGATCTTCCTTACCGCTGGAAGCTCAGGTTCCTCCTTAACGCCTTCTGCGCTTAGTACTGGTTCCTATTTCTCCGCTTATGGATTTAAAATAATATTTTGCAAAAGACTTCAGTCTTCGATCCCTCGCGGCCTGCGATGGACAAATCGACTCTCGGATTGGAGATGCCCATGCGGGCAGAAGATGTCTCGGACGGATCCACACCACGCGGTGTCTACTGTTAGGCCTTGAGCACGACCCGCAGGCTTGCGACCTGTGCTCATCTTTCTCGGCCCACGCCCCGACGACCGTGCTGCCCGATTGCAACTGGGCCGTCCCGAGAGCGCTTCCTCCGTGAAGTCCAAGGAGGCCCGGTTACGGTGTCCGGCGGGGCGGCTCCGGCGGATCAGCTCGAGCGGATGGTCTCTCAAGAGGAGGCGCTGGCCGATTTTCCTCGGCCGCGGCATTTATCCCGCCTCTCTGGGTTCTTCCTACACGCTTCCTTTAAGGAGCTTTGTCTGTCCCTTCCACTAAAGGAGAAGGGCTCGCGCCTGCTGGACCTTTTCTCGGTCCAAAAGAGGGACAAGGTAAGTCCCTCCGCGACGCTCTTGGAGCGGGAAGATCCCTCTCCCCGGGCCGTCGGCCGGGTCGACCGCTGCCGCCACTGGCTCACGGTGTCCCCGCCAGGTCAGTTGACCGAGACTCTACTGATTGAAGTCGAGATTTTCTCGACCCATTGGACGGGCTGTCGCCTTAGCAGCCGAGATTCCCTCCCCGGTTCCCCCGGAGGAGTTGAGGATCCGTGGCTCGCCTATGCCTCCGGTTCCGGAGCCCTCGGATGGACCTTCCGAGCCGAAGAGTGCGGTTCCGGCGACACCTCCCGCACCGACCCGGAAATTCCGGGACTCTCGGTCTCGGTCTCGGACCTCTTGCGGTCCAGCCGCTCCCACCGGCCATAGGCGGTCTCGGTCTCGGCATCATGTAAGCGGGCGCTGCTGCCCCGCCCTCCTCCTCGGATGAGGGAGGCTTCTCGCGTAATTACGCCGACGGCACGAGGACCTTATGTTGCAACAGCTCCTCCTGGCCGGAATAAGCCGACCAGCGCCTTCCGCCATTATGGCTGTCACCGAACGGCGCCGACACAACCCTCAACTTGTCCGAGGAGCTCACACCCAGGCCGGTTGTTCGCCAAAACCAGCTGCTCCACCGATCCGTGGAACCTCCGCCCACAGCCACCAATTGGGGCTCCGACCAAGGATTCTCGGTCGGCTAAGGGTTTACCCCATCGGCTGTCAGTTACCCTCACTCCCGACCGACCTCGGCAGGTGAAGGGTGGCTCAGGCCAGAGGCAGTTCTTTGAGGACTCTTCCGAGTCCGAAGACGATTCCTCCTTCTTCTCCAAGCGACTGGACTTGGAGTCTTCAGGAGGTCAGCCAATGGACGATAGCCCGTCGTCCTTCCTAGGACTGCTTCGGCTCATCTCGGAGTCTACCGGGATGGAGCTCGAACCCGTTTCCAAACGGGCCAGGTATCCTCACGGAGATTCTGGACCGAGGGATTCTCCGACGGAGGCCTTTCCGTGGCCGAGGCTATAGTGGGTCCGCACTGGAACTTTGGCAGCGCCTGCTTCTGCCCTGCGCCGCCAGGATGCCAGGAAGTGCGGTCCCTCACTGTTCCTTGTCCGTCTGAACACCTCTGCTGAGGGGTTGAGCTACCGACAGCTGCCTGCCACGGCAACGCCAGGGATGTGGACAAACCTCCTGACAAGGAGTCCAAGAAATTGGACTATGTCGGGCTAAAAGTCTACGCTAGCCCTCTCTCGGCCTTCACAGGCCAGTTCGGCCGCCTCATGGCACATTTTTCTCATGCCCTGTTGGGCCCCTGATGAGGTCATCCTCATCTTCCCACCGATCTGCAGACTACGGTTAAGCAGGTGCGGGACCAGGCAGGGCAGTGGCCAAACAGCAGCTCCAGACTGCTTTGGATGTAGGGGACTCATGTGCCAGATCGGTGGCGCGCAGTGGCTATGCGTCGACGGGCTTGGCTGAGGATATCCACCTTTACTGGATACCCAGCATAAGTTGGCGGATGTTCTCTTTGGGACTGACCTCTTCGCCCTGGGGTGGAAGGTCACCTGCAGAGGATCGAGAAGTCCAATGCCACCTTGGACTCGGTCTCTTCCGCTCAGAAGGACAAAGGCCAAAACCACAGCCTAAGCCCTTTCGTCCTTCTGGCCTCCGGCGCCTGCCCAGTAACGCCAGGCCAGCAGGCTCGGCCTGCATCCCAAACCCAAGCCGCCGCTCCTCTAACAGGAGGCAGGGAGGAAAGGCCCAGGAGGTCCCTCGGCCGGTCCCTCCTCCAAGCCTGCCCAGTGACGGGCTGAGGGTGTCGCCCCATCCCCGTCCACCACCCCTGGGTCTCTGTGGGGACGGCCCGCATCTGTTCCGCTTGGTCCGCTGTTACCACGGACAGGTGGGTCTTGGAGGTGGTGGGAAGAGGCCTGCCTCTGGAATTCGGAGCAGGCACCACCTTCAGAGCCGTCGCCTCGGGGCTTGGGATCCCCAGCTCACTGGGTGCCTCCGTCGAGCCGACATCACTCTCCTCCTCCAGAAGGAGGTGGTAAGAGAGTGGTGGACCTCCTTCAGACCCAGGGTTTGTGTCCAGGTACTTCCTGGTTCCAAACGACGGGGCTTGGCGCCCATTCTCGACCTACACGACCTAAACAAGTTCCTAAGGTCTCGAACCTTCAGGATGGTCACTCTGGCTCAGATTATACCATCCTTGGAACGCGGCGTGTGGTTCTGCTCTCTGGACTTGCAGGACGCGTTTTTTCACGTCCCTATCCGTCCGTCTCACCAGAGATTCCTTCGCTTCCGAGCGGAAGGATCCCTCTTCGAGTTCCAAGCCATGCCTTCGCTTGTCTCCAGCTCCTAGGGTCTTCACCAAATGCATGGCAGTGGTGACAGCATTCTGCGGCGCCGAGGGTCCGGGTGTACCCTTACCTGGACGACTGGCTGATAGCAGCTCCCTCCAGGAAGGAGGCGGAGTGGTCCAGAGATCTGGCCCTCCAGGTCTGCTCTCAACTGGGCCTCCTTATCAACGAGGCCAAGTCGGAACTCGAGCCGAAGCAGGTGATTTTATTCATCGGGCGCAGCTCGACTCTCTTCGAGCCAGAGCGCTGCTCCCGAGGACAGGCCGAGGTTCTTTCCTCCTTGCCCGATCATTTCTGGTTGGGCACTGCGCCCTGCCGGGACTTCCTGCGCCTCCTGGGTCTCATGGCGGCCTGTACCAGCGTGGTCCGTTGGGCCCGCTGGAACATAGCGTCCCCTTCAGTGGGACTGGCCAGCCAGTGGTCTACAACTCATCTCCTTGGACCAGCTTGTGTCGGTGACACAGGGATGTGGAATGCTCTCAGTGGTGGACCGTTCCAGATCATTTGCAGGAGGGCATCCGTTCGTCCGCCCGAGCCGACGGTCTCTCTGTCGACCGATGCCTCTCTGATGGGTTGGGGTGCCCATCTGGGGAACATCGGCTCATGGCCTCTGGTCCCCGCGGGAGTCCCGATGCCACATCAACCTGCTGGAGCTCCGAGCGGTCCGCCTAGCTCTCACCGCCTTTGCTCCGTTCCTCCGGGGTCAAGTGGTCCGAGTCCAGACGGACAATACCACGACCATGTACTATCTAAACCGCCAGGCGGGACGCGCCATGCTTCTATGCAAGGAAGCTCTCCATTTGGTCACTCGTGGCAGCCTGGAGGCGGATCTCCTAGCCATTCACGTGGCAGGAGCCTCCAACACCCTGGCCGATGCCCTGAGCCGGATAGGGGCTGCATCCCACGAGTGGTCTCTCCTGCCGGAGGTAGTACAGTATCTGTTCTCCCTTTGGGGCACACCTCAGGTGGACCTGTTTGCCTCCATGGAGAACGCGAAGCTGAGTCTGTTCCATGCCCGCCCCCCTCAGCAGGGCTCGCTGCAGGGGGATGCCTTCTCGAGGCAATGGACCCCGGGCCTCTTTTACGCCTTTCCCCCATTTCCCTTGATCCACAAGGTGCTTCTCAAGGCGAGGAGGGACAAGGCGCAGGTGATTCTGATAGCCCCAGACTGGCCTCGCCAGTTCTGGTACCCAGATCTCCTCAGTCTCAGCTCCAGGACTCACGGCAGCTTCCAGCTCGCCGGACCTGTTCTCAGTCAATCAGGGAAGGTGTTCCATCCGGACCTTCAATCCCTGCACCTGACGGCCTGGTTCCTGAGCGGCTAGAGTTCCAGGCTTTGGGTCTTTCCGACGAGGTCCTCAATGTAGTTGAGGCGTCCCGTAAGGAGTCGACCAGAAAATGCTATGCCTTCAAATGGAAAAGGTTTTCCATTTGGTGTCAGGAACAAGAGCTTGGACCCTTTCTCCTGTTCCTTGGCAAGCATCTTGGACTATTTATGGTCCCTTTCTAGTCAAGGGCTTGGGTCGCTGACCCTAAGGGTGCACCTGGCAGCCATCTCTGCTTGGCAGCGGGCGCTGGGAAGCAGTCGGTGGCGCAGGAGAAGGTGGTCTGGCGCTTTCAAAGGCCTTGATCACATTTCCTCCAGTGCGGGAACCCCACCTCCGTGGGATCTACTGCTGGTACTGGCAAAGCTCATGGGCAAGCCATTCAAACCTATGCACAGGTGTGCTCTCTCACCTGTCGTGGAAGACCGCCTTCTTGGTGGCTATCACGTCAGCCAGAAGGATGGGAGAGCTCAGGCGCTTTCCATCGAGTCTCCTTACCTGGTCTTCCCACAGGGACAAGGTTGTCCTGCGCCCACCGAAATTCCTTCCGAAGGTGGTGTGGAGTTTCACCTTAACCAGGTGTTGACTCTGCGGTGTTCTACCCCAATCACCCTGGGAGGCGAATATAGAGCTCCATACTCTGATCCTAGAAGCGCCGCTATTATAAGGGAGCGCACGCTGATATTCGGGAGAGGTTCACTAGCTGTTTGTCACCACGCTGAAGCCGCATCTGGCAGACCTGCAGCCAAGCTGACTAAGCAGGTGGGTAACCTCCTGCATAGATCTCTGTTATAAGTTAGCGGGCATGGAGCCTCCCAGAGGGATAAGAGCTCATTCTACCCGCCATACTGCTGCAACGGTGGCTGCTTCCAGGGACGTCCCTATCCAGGAAATCTGCAGGGCTGCTACCTGGAAGTCAGCAAACACCTTCATTACCCACTACCACATCGACCTTGAGTCACGCCGGGATGCTGGTTTTGGGGCCTCGGTTCTCCAGTCTCATTTTCCCAAGTAAGTATATGGGGTGTGCGTCTTGCCTCCCTCCTCCCGGAGAACTGCTAGGAGTCTGCCATTGAGTGTGGATGAACAACATATCCATGTCCTAGAAATACAGGTTACTCACCTGTAACAGGAGTTCTAGGAATGGTATATGTTGTTCATCCACCGACCACCGACCTCCGGCTTGACGCACAACCTGAGCTTCCAGCGGGCCAGATCTGGCGCCATGGGCGGAGCCGAGTTATACCACCCGGGTGGGTGGGAGGAGCAAGCTTGAAGACCTTCCGGCAAGATTTAAAGCGGCAAGGATACTGCCAATGAGTGTGGATGAACAACATATACCATTCCTAGAACTCCTGTTACAGGTGAGTAACCTGTATTTATCACCTCCCCATGAACAGTGCAGCTGTAATTTTTCACATCCTGTTCGATATGTGTTTTTGCACCTGTGGTGCCAAATGGCATACTCGCTGTGCAAAATCAGCTTTCGGCTAACAAACTGATAATTGCCACTGTTCATAACTGTATTTTCTGATGGAATGGGGTGAGTATAAGGGCCAAAGACCTCAAGGCACACCGTGACACTTGTCGGTGTCTGCAGGGTAGGGTGTGGTGAAATGGCGTGGCCGTTATGGCTGATGACCCAAAGGCACACCCCAATGCCTGTCAGTCTCTGCAGGGTGCTGGTGGGGTTGGCTTTAGTTCAGTACTTCACTGCTATTCCTATTATGCAGCTCTCTAACTTCTACACTACCAATGCCAATGCCATCAAGCAAACATTCGGCATTGACAAATGCTTGTTTATTTTAGATACAGGTGCTCTAGAGTAGGGAGGGGTTTATTCAGCAGTACTCCACCAGCTACTACATTCTAGTCAGTGTTTTCTGGGCTTCCCTTATTTAATTCCTTCAGTCTGTTCTCTCTCAGCACCACCTCTGAGCCAAGCAAACAGATCATCCCCACTCCCTTGGCCTGAGATCTTGCTTTGTTTTCACTTCAGTACTCCTCCACCACCAGGGTTTTCTTTTCTCCCTTTGCTCCTGTCCTTTCCTGGCTGCTCTTCTGGCCCCCTCCAAAACTTACTCTGTCAGTACTGAGTTTGCCTGAGGCTGTCAACCTGCCACTGACACTAATTGTATTATCCCCCTTCCCTTGGATAGTTTCAGTCACCCACCACCACTGCTGCCTTATTTCTTTCTCACAAACTAAATTCTTCCGCGTCCTCTCCTATCCTTGCTCTTCTTGTCTCCGGCATCTCAGCCCCCCTCCCAACTGTCCGGTCAGGTGTGTCATATGTGCCTGTGCAGATCTGGCTTTTTAGTTTTTATCAATCACACACACACACACACACACACACACACACACACACACACAAGTGAGAGTCAGTCAGTTTTTATCAACTGATGGAATCAGAAATCAACCAGCCCAAAATGGCCGTGATGTGCAACGCAAGGAAACGACAGCTCGGTCCTGGAGCTGCTTCTGCTTCTGCTCGTGCTGTGGCTGCCCACACTCATCAGTCTGCCACCTGCCACACAGCCAAACAAACTGTAGCAGACAGAGCACAGACAAAGACATGAATCACCAATCAGATCTAATGTCATGTGCTCCAATCTGCTGAACAACCTCTGTCCCCCATGGAGAACCCCAGCAGGCTGTCTTTTCTTGTCTGTTTGCAGTCTGCTGCATCAATGGAGGCTCAGCGCCCCATGGACAAAATAAAGTAAATGCTGAGCTGCTGTCTGCTGCCACCCTGCCACATCCCTCCTTCATAAACAGGATGTGTCTGTGGGAGGAGCAGCCTCCGCCCCTCAACAGAATCCACCATGCATCTGGAGTAGCTTGGTTGACTCCCCAGTAAGACAGGGTAGGTACCTTAGAATAGGTAGGACGAGGCTGGGAGGCATTGGCATGAGTGAAACAGGACAAAAAATATATATGAAACAAAAGATGAACTTACCTATGAAGAAATGTTACCACTACATTATCAGTCATTGCCATCTGACAAGATGTAGACACCTTGGCTTATGATATTACAGCCAAGGAAATTTCTGAAATGTGAGTTGTTTCTTACAAGCCATTCTGGTGTTACAGCGAGTGGTTTGGACATCATTTCATTATCGGGAGATGTGCAGGGTTGTTGTGGGCAGGAACTGGTTGAGGTAATCGGGGGTCACATTGTGCAGTCCAGCCTACTGCACTCCCCAGTCTTCTCACCCTAACAACTCGAGAAGTCACATCTAATGATAAGAGACACAGTAAGCGTCCATATAGATATAATATTGAATATTGAAAGTTGTGCTAATTCAACAGTTTACATTCTAAGCCAAACAAATCTTACTGTGATGAAAATGGTTCTGTTTGGCTTATAACATTTGAACTGGCCTGGTCTGGGTTATGCATGTCCGTGGGTAGTACCAGTGAAGCCACTACAGTGCAAACCAGGTTGCTGAAATTTACAAAAACGTCCACTAGTTTGACTCTGGCTGAGCAACTGTGTTCTCTAAGGGGTTAGCCTTTGCTGCTCTAAGACAGATGTTTGAATGCCAGAGGCATCCACCCGATCTCCGCCCCCCCCCAACACACACACACTCACTCCATCTGGCCTTTAATTTAAAGGAAAACTTCATGAAAAATTTATAAAAACACATGTTGTGCATTGGGTTTTTGTTTCTGTGATTATCTCTGGCATTCTGTTCTGTGTCTGTGGCAAGTTTTATTTCTTTGTTGTTATTTTTCCCTGCCATTTTTATGGCCCCTGGGGATTGCCATGTAGATTTCTTTTATTACCTTTGATGTGCTGGAATTTTCCCAGAATGCCTCTGGGAATGATGTCAGACCTAAGACCTTCAAAGGTGTATCAGCTTTATTTTCACCCAGGACAGCACTTCACAAAGAAAATTGCCACACCTCCATAATAACAATAGTCGCCACTTAGAGAAATTTGGCTTTGGCTGGGGACAGGAGGGCAAACTTTTTTTTCAAAGCAGTTGGCTTTCACAAGTGGTTGCAGTTGGTTGCTCTAATTAGATCATAACTAGGATCCAGGGTTCTTAGTTCTAGTGCTAGGTCTAATTCACGTAATTGCCAGTGGCATTCTGGGAAAATTCCAACAGATTAAAGGCAGTAAAAGAAGTCTGCATAGCTACCCTCGGGCAATAAAACTGGCAAGGAAAAGTAAAAAACCAAAAATCTTGCCACAGACACAGGGGACAGAACATGAGGGGCAATCGTAGAAAGAAAAACCTGATGCACAACATGTGTTTTTATAATTTTTGCATGTAGTTTTCCTTTAAAATGGCAGCACCACAGTTGCCCTTCAGGCTGCAATTTACTGAACAGATCTGTCTCTAGGAACATTGCATAACTGGAGTCTGAGACCGTATCTGCAATTTCATTGCCTGGAAGAAACTTGGAGCTCCACCTCCACAAGAACATAACTCTGCCAGTGCTGGTACAAGAGCACTAGATGGATGAGGGGTTACTGAGGTTAAGGGACAGAGCTAAAACCCAGTATGTTTTTGTACAGTAGCTGAGTGCTTCCTCCGCATATCCAGGTGGGATATCACGTACCACAGATTTCACAGCAAAACTCCATCTAGGGTACCTTAACAGGTACTGTGTGTAACTTTAAAGTACATTTGGGGAAAGGTTGCGGTACTTCTCTAATATACCTGAAGTCCAATAAGTTCCAGGGAAGGTTTCAGGGACTATAGGGAATATGGACAAACTGGATGGACCTCTGGTCTCTTTCTAGGGACATGGATATGGTGTTCTAGCCACACCTCTGGCAGTGCCCTTTCTTTTTAAGGCTTGCCGGAATGTCTTCAAGCTGGCTCCTCCCACCCACCTGTGTGGTAGCTCCCTTGGCACTGCCCCATGACATCAGATCTTCCTTTTCACTGGAAGAAGAAGGTTCCCTCCTTACCGCTCTTGCACTGAGAAGGCCCTTCACTCTTAAATCTTCAGATTTTTCAAATAAAGTTTGTCTTCTGGCTTTTTTCTTCTCGCTGTCTATATAGAGGATGTGCTGGTAGGCAGAAGATGTCCCAGATGGATCCACGCAAAATGTGGGTTTACTGCCTAGGCCACGAGCATGATCCCCTGGCCTGTGGCATTTGCTGCATGTTCCACTCATCCACGTTGGAGGATCATTGTGCCCATCTGCTCATAGGTCATTCAGATGATTGGGAACCACCTGAGAAATCCAAGGATGCCCATCTGGTAGTCTCCCCAGTTGCAGGGTCTGCTGAGCAACTTGTGATATTTGAGGAGGCCATAACTCAGGCCGCAGCTCAAGCCTCCTCAGCTTCAGCCTTTTTGCCACTCTCTTTGGGTGTTTCCTTTACTGGGGCATTCAGAAATTTGTGCTTGCCCTTCCTACCCATGGACAGAGTCCCTGAGGCACTAAGCACAGATCAAAGTCTAAAACAGAGACCAAGAAGTGGTCTTGCTGTCGATAGTGGGATGGAGAGCACTCTTGGGCCATCAATTCCCACACTTCTCCAGAGATTCCGACTTCAGTCAAATCCTCAGCCCAGGCCACTGGCCCCATGGTCTCCCCGTTGGGCCAGTTGGTCAAGATGCAGATCAATCTTCCGGCCAAGATTTTTCTCGAGCCAGTCGACCCATTGTCACCCAAAGAGGCTGATACCTCCTTATCCAGGACTCGGGTCCTGCCTCTGACTCAGGAAGGGATGGATCAGTTTGGCTGCTCCACTGCCTCCTACTCAGGAACTTTCAGACACGGAGGTGCCCTGGCTCTTGCCAGCCCCCTCTGAGGCCTGCTGTCGGTCCCCTTGATGGTCAAGATTGTGGTCCCGCTCTCAATCTCCTGGGTCAAGCAACCCACATTGGAGTTGACGCTTATGCTCTCGATGCTCAGGGAAGTGGCACCACTGCTATTCTTCATCCTCATCCTCCTCATGTGAGGAGAGGCTCTAGCGCAAGTTGCTTCGGTGCTACAAGGACTTAATGTGGCAGCAGCTTGTGTTCATAGGAATGAAGCCTGTTCTGGCTTTGACCTTGGTCATCACATGGCTTTCACCAAAAAGGCTGATGCCTTCTCTGCCTCGGCAGGAGCCGACCCATCAGGTCCTGGCTCGGCCTCCCCCGGCCTCTCTGCCAATTCGGGTGGAGCTACCTCTAAAGCAGCCAAAGACCAGCACTCCAACTAAGGAGGCCACCTGGCCTTAGATCTTCCCCATCAGCTGTTGGCCACTGTCACTCCTGACCATCCTTGGAGTGTCAGCGTAGATTCTGGCAGTCGACACCTCTTTGATGACTCCTCGAGCCGGAGGGCTCCTCCTTGCACTCTCATCCAGTGGATGTTGAGCTGTCAGGAGATCTCTCAATGGAGGAAGGACCTACCTCCTTTATGGGCCTGCCACACCTTATCGCGGAGTCCATGGGTCTCCAGATGGAGCCTGTTCAGAATCACACGCTACCCACTAACTGAGATTCTGGACCAGAGTGATTTCCCCAAGGAAGCATTCCAATTTGCAGAGGCCATTCTCGGTCCTTCATCGGAGCTGTGGCAGAATCTATCCTCATGCCCTATGCCATTGGTCCAGATGGCCCAAAAGTAGGTGGTTCCTATCTGTTCCCTTATGGGGTTCACGGAGCATCCCTCAACCGAGGGTTTGGTGGTTGACTCCATGTTCAGACATTCTGGCAATATAGGGGACATTGCAAGTCACCCAATAGGAGTCCAAAAAATTGGACGAGATGGCCATGAAGGTTTATGCTGCCTCCTCTCTCAGCCTTCGGCAAGCGAGTTCAGCTCTTTTGATAGCGTACTTCTCCAGTGCCCTTTTGGACATGCTTGATAGGGTTCTTCCCCATCTCCCAGTGCACCTACAGACTACAGTTAAGCAGATCCGGGACCAAGGACATGCAGTAGCCAGGCAACAGCTCCAGACGGTCATGGACATCAGTGACTCATGCACCTGGTCTGTGGCAGCTGCGGTGGCCATGCACAGCAGGGCTTTGCTGTGGATCTCAACCCTCAAGGTCAATACCCAGCACAAGCTGGCAGATGTCCCCTTCCTGGGTACTGACTTGTTCAGGCCTGGAGTTGAGGGGCACTCTACCCACATCAAAAAGTCCACTGCCACCTTGGAATCGGTAACATCCACACAGAGGGATCCCAAAGGTTGTAAGCAGTGAAAGAAAAAGCCCTTTCATCCCCTCTGCCCCTGCAGCCAAACCAGCTCAGCCTCAAACTGGGCAGAAGGCACAGTCCTGGTGACCGCGATTGAAGTCTGTGCCCACGGTCGCCTGTAAGACAGGAGGCTGAGGTCCAAGTGGCTCCTCAGCTGGCCCCACCCTCTGCATCCAAGCCTGCCCAGCGATGGGATGAGGGGTACCTTCTGCAGGCCCCTCATACCTCCCCTGGATCCTCCTGTGGGGGGCCGGCTATACCACTTCCTTTCTGCCTGGTCTGCTGTTAACATTAACAGGTGGGTTCTTGAGGTGGTTGGTCAAGGTCTGCCTCTGGTGTTCAAGGTGTACCTGTCTTGCCAAGCCCATGCCCCACAGGAGGGCATAATGTCTGTCAACATTCTGTCAGCCCTTTGGGATGACATCACCCAGCTCCTCCACAAGGAAATCATGGCTCCTGTCTTGGACCCTCTGGAACACCCAGGGTTTGTCTCCAGGTACTTCCTGGTGCCAAAAGGGATTGTGGCTAGTGCCCCATCTTAGATCTGTATGACCTGAACAAGTTTCTCAGGCTGCACACCTTCAGGATGGTCATTCTGTCTCAGATCATACCATCTCTTGAGCAGAGCATGTGATTTTGCACTCTGGATCTTCAGAATGCATTCTTTCATATCCTAATCCATCTGTCCCACAACTGGTTCCTCCAGTTCTGTACGGAGGGGATCCTCTATGAGTTCCAGGCCATGCCATTCAACCTGTCTTCAGCCCCCAGTGTCTTCACCAAGTGACTTTCAGTGGTGGCAGCTTAGCTGAGGCATCAAGGAGTCCGGCTGTACCCCTACTTGGATAACTGGCTGATTGCGGGTCCCCCCAAGGAGGAGGTGGAGAGGTCCAAGGACCTGGCCCTCTAGACCTGCATCTTTCTTGGTCTCCTGATAAACAAGGCCAAGTCGGAACTCGTACCCTCACAAGTAATCAATTTCATTGGGGCAGAGCTTGACTCTTGCAGAATCAGGGCTCAGCATCCGGTGGACAGGGCAGAGGCTCTCACTCCTCCTTTTCCTGATCATTTCAGGTTGGAAAGTTGCCCCCTGCTAGGGACTTACTGTGCTTCCTGGGACACAGGGCAGCTTGTAACAGCATAGTCCACTGGGCCTGCCGGAGAATGTGTTCTCTGCAATGGAAGCTGGCATGCCAATGGTCTCAGCGCAAGGGCCACTTCGACCAGCCAGTCATTGATGTGGGATGCCCTCCAGTGGTGGTTAGTCCCAGAATATCTGCAGGAAGGTATTTTGTTTGTCACCCAGAGCCAAGAGTTATCCTGATGACTGGTGCCTTTCTCATGGGCTGTGGTGCCCACCTGGGGAACACAGAGTCCATGGGCTCTGGACCACTGAGGAGTCCCAGTGCCACATCAACCTGCTGGAGCTCAGGGCAGTTTGGCTGACTGCTTTTGCTCCACACATTTGGGGTCATGTGGTCCAGGTCCAGACAGACACCACCACAACCATGTACTACCTTAACAAGCGGGGCAGGATGCACTCCTTTCCTCTATGCAGGGAAGCTCTCCATTTGTGGACCTTCATGCGTAGTATGGAGGCCAATCTCCTGGCCATCCATGTGGCCGGTGTATCCAGCTAGCTGGCAGACACTCTCAGCTGTGTGGGTGAGGTGTCTCATGAGTGATCTCTTCACCTAGAGGTTGTACACAACCTGTTCTCCCAGTGGAGCACTCCTCTGGTGGACCTGTTTGCCTCCAGGGTGAACGCAAAGCTGACACTGTTCTGTGCCCGCCCCCCTTAGCAGAGAACTCTGCAGGGGGATTTCTTCTTGAGGCCCTGGACCCTGGGCCTTCTGTTTGCCTTCCCTCCATTTCCCTTGATCCACAAGGTTTTGCTCAAGGCAAGGAGAGACAAGACATGGATGATCAAGATGACTCCGGACTGGCCATGCCAATTCTGGTACTCTGATCTCCTAAGCCTCAACAGCAGACCCCTGAAGTACTACCTCTACATCTGGACCTGCTCTCCAACAATCAGGGGAAGGTAACCCATCCGGAACTTCAATCCCTGCACCTGACAGCCTGATTACTAAGTGACTAGAGTTCCAGGCTTTGGGTCTCTCCAATGATGTCCTTGCTGTAGTCGAGGCATCTCAGAAGGCGTCGACCAGGAAATTGTATGCCTTCAAATGGAAGAGGTTCTCCATTTGGTGCCAGGGTAAGGGGCTGGATCCTTTGTCTTGTCCAGTCTAGCATTCTTGACTACCTCTGGTCCCTCTTCCAGTTGGGCCTTCGGTTGATGATCCTTAAGGTGCACCTGGTTGCCATCTCTGCCTACTGGGTGCAGGCCGGTCAGCAATCAGTGGCACAGGAGAAGGTGGACTGGCATTTTTTTAAAGGCCTTGACCACATTTTTCCTCCGGTGCATGAACCACCACCACCTTGGGATTTGTCGCTGGTGTTGGCAAAGCTCATGGGCAAGTCATTCGAACCAATGCCCAGGTGTGAGATGTCTCGCCTGTCATGGAAGTCCACCTTCCTGGTGGTTATCACATTAGCCAGAAGGATCATTGAAATCCAGGTGCTCTTGATGAGGTCTCCTTACCTGTTCTTCCACAGGGACAAGGTTGTCTTTTGCCCCAAGCCAAAGTTCCTCCCAAAGGTTGTGTCAGATTTTCACCTAAACAAAGTGATTAATCTCCTGCTGTACTTCACCAACCACACTTCAGGAACTGAGCACAGGCTCCATACTTTGGACCTGTGGCGAGTGCTGGACTGTTATAAGGAGCGCACAGCTGGAGTTCGGGGAGAGGTTCGCCAGATATTTGTCACATATACTGAAGCTGCACCCGGCAGAACAGCAGCTAATCAGACAATTGGCAGGTGGATTGTATTCTGCATCAACTTCTGCTACAGGTTGGTGGATAGGGAGCCTCCCATATGGCTTAGGGCTCATTCCACCCACCATACTGCTGCCTCAGTGGCTGCTTCCAGGGACGTCCATATTCAGGAAATCTGCAGGGCTGCTACCTGGAGGTCATCACACACCTTCATTTCCCACTACCACATCAACCTCGAGTCACACCGGGATGCTGGTTTTGGGGCCTCAGTTCTCCAATCCCTGTTCCCCAAGTAGGGGGTGTGCGTCTTGCCTCCCTCCTCCAAGGGAACTGCTAGGAGTCTGCCAGAAGTGTGGATAGAACAACATATCCACGTTTCTAGAAGAACAGGTTACTCACCTGTAACAGTAGTTCTAGGAGTGGTATATGTGTTCATCCACACTGACCCACCTGACCTACCCTGGCAAGTGGCACACCAATCTGGCTTCCAGCAGGCAAGATCTGACATCACGGGCCGGTGCTGAGGGAGTTACCACCCTGATAGGTGGGAGGAGCCAGCTTGACGATGTCCTAGCAAGCCATAAAGGGAAAGGACACTGCCAGAAGTGGGGATAAACGCCATATACCACTGCCAGAACTTCTGTTACAGGCGAGTAACCTGTTTTTTTCTGCCATCATGGTCATCGTGGTCTATGTTTCCAGAGTCCCCAACCAGAGTGGACACCAAAGTGTATACAGGGCCAGAGGAAGGGCTCTGTGACATAAAACAGTAATGTACAGCAGGCAGGTTTGGGGAAACTGGGGGGGGGGTGTTGCAGAATCTACAGTGCCATACTTTTCCAGGGTACATTATGGAGGTGTGGATACTACCCAGTCTGTACAAGTTTGATGCCACTTTGCTAAGAGCCAGCCGCAGCAGGCTGGGGAGCAAGGTTGTTTTCTTTCAACAGATTCCTTAGGGTGGCAAGGGAGCTGGCTGGAAGATAATGGCAGGTGTGTGGGGGGATTGGGGTGGAAACAACTGAGGATGGGAAGGGTGCTCTGGAATTATAATATGTAACCATTTTATCCAACTGAGAGAAGTAATTCGTACCACTCCCTCTTCTGGGGGAGAGCACCATCTTGTAACCAGATCCCCTAAGGCTGCTGAAATAGCAACACCTAATTGGGGAAGGGGGGTAGCAGACAGCAAGGGAGATCTAGTAGGTGGGTACTTACAGGGGATTTATTTATTTAGTTTTTATTTGTCAGGTAGGTGCACTAGACAATCAGTGCCAGTTTTAGGCACAACCTAGGTACCGTGAGTGTGGCGTGTGCTACAGATCCGAAGGAGAGGGTGGTGTGCTATTTCAGAGGATTGACAGCTGTAGGATGCTCCCCAAGGTGGAGAGACTGGTTGGGGAAGTGGGTGAGAAGCCAAACATTATGGTCTGAAAGTATACGAACATACGAACATATGAAGAAACCAGCGGAAGAAGGCCATTTGGTCTATCAAGTCTGCTCATATTACAGGGTCCACAGCTTGAGCTAATGTCCCTGCCCTCCCTCCTCCCCACTCCTCCTATCCTCCCTACCCATGATCCTTACCTTTCCCCATGCCTATTCCAGCCTCTCTTAAAGCTGCCCACTGTCTTCAATGAGATCACCTCTTCTGGCAGCACATTCCAAGTGTCTACCACCCTCTCTGTGAAGAAGTGCTTCTTGACCTCCCTCCTGCTTAAGACTGTGCCCCCTCGTGTTATGGTTGCCACTCAGCTTAAAGAGACCTGGTAGGAAGTCCATTAGTATAAGTGATAGCTAGATTCTAGTAGTTGGTTACCAAGCTCAGGGGGATGGCTGATTCTCTCAGATTCTCAGAGATCCTTACAGTGAACAGGTACTGGAAGGCAAGGAAGCTGAAAATCCACCAGTTCAACAACTGGTTTAGGGAGTGGTGGCTAATGAAAAGTTTTGCTTCCTAGGAGACTGGAGTGCTTTTTTAGAGTGATAAAGGCCTATTTTTTTGTTTATTCTTTGGTAACCATGTAAGACCCACTAGGCACAAGTGCCTGTTTTCAGGGGTGACTTAGGAGCACTGGACAGGTTAAGTGACTTGCTTAGAGTCACACAGTATGCATGTGAAGGTTGTGGGAATCAAACTCGGGTCTGCTGGATGTACCAAGCCCATTCACAGCTCATCACTCTAACCTCTAGACTATACTGCCAGCCTATTTATTTGTTTTAAGGTGTGTGTGTGTCTTGTTCAAGTGTGTCCTTCCCTGTGTTTTGCTATTAGTTTTTTCTAAATTAGCCGGTTAGTTTCATGGCCCCTGTGGATCTCCATTTTATCAAGATTTATTACTTTTCCTTTTCCTACAATGTCTCCTGTCTCATGACACAGTAATATGTCTGGGACCACTGATTCAGCAAGTACTACAGGTAGGAGTATGATGTTCTGGCCTCCACTAAATAACTCTAATTCAATAATTTTGTTTTGTGTGTGTGTGTGTGTGTGTGTGTGTGAGGTCTAGCCAGCAGGAGTAAATGTTTTGCTTTTAACATTTTTCACTGATGAACTACACATAGGCCCACACATTCAGAAGAGATGTGCGGCACATCCTTGGACCTGCGAGGGCTGGCGGGGGCTTGGCAATATTCAGTAGCCCCCAATGCTCCCCACAGACCTGACCGCACCACAGCACAGAATAATGCGATGCAGGAATGCAAATGAGGGGTGCCACGTGCATATTCCCTGCATTGCGACATTCAGCCCCCCCCACCCACCAAGTGAAACTCTTGCTGGATGTGCCAGCACATGGTTACGCTTTCCAGACCCTACTTTATACACAGAGAAGGTTGGTGCCCTGTGCATAGTCAAGGGCCAGGTACATAGCCCCCCCAAGCCACGAACACAGTACGGAATAAACAGCCCCCTCTTCCATATTGCCATAGGTTAGGGACCGCCCTCCCCAGCCCCGATTCCCTTTGAAATATAAAAATGTGCTCCGATTCCTCATTTTCCATAATGTAGTATCCCTCCCCAGCCCCAATCCCCATTGAAATAAATAAATGTTCTCCGTTCCCTCATTTCCATAGTGTAGTATCCCCGCTCCACAGCTCCAATCCCTGTCATACTGAATAATATCCCCAGGACCCTGTTTCCATAGTGTAGGGACCCCCCAACCTCTCACCCCTGTAGGCAGTAACCTACCACCCTGCACCCCCCATCCTGTGCTGGTGACCGGCACGGCCCTCCTTATCCTGCCATCGCCAGCCGCCGACTAATCGATATCCGCTCACATACAGTAAATAGTAAGGGCTGATTGGTTGCCAGTGGGGTGCCGAGTAGTGAATTACTGCCTGCTGGAATGGGGAGTCCCTACACTATGTAAACAGAGTTCCAGGGATATTATTCAGTATGAAAGGGATCAGGGCTGGGGGGGCACTATACTATGGAAAATGAGGGATCGGGGCACATATTTATATTTCAGTCGGAATCAGGGCTAGGGAAGGGGGACACTACACTATGGAAAATGAGAGATCGGGGCACATTTATCTATTTCAACAGGGATCAGGGCTGGGGAGGTGGGACACTACATTATGGAAATGAGGGTTCAGAGCACATATTTATATTTCAACAGGGATCAGGGCTAGGGAGGGGGAACACTACACCAGTGCTCCCAGATCTACAGGGATTCCTATATTTTAAGGGATGTTTACTACAAAAACGGTATACAGGAAGGAAATCTTTTATTTTTAAAATATCAGGAGAAATGGGCAAACACTATGGAAAAATGCCCACTATGAATCTCATGGCTGCCAAGATCCAGACAGGGCTCCCTAATTGGTGCTCAGTTTGTTTACTTTGCTACACTAAGCAATTCTGTTGGTCCATTTGCAGTCTGTGTTTCTCTGGGGTAGTAAGATAATATGTAGGCAGTGCATCTTTTTGAGGATGAATTCAGATCTTCTGATCAGGAACCGGTGAGCTGCTGCATGATCCAAACACCTGCCATGTGGCCCCCACTCAAAACAGCAACACCGCTGAGTCAGCCGAGCTGTATCTCAAAGGCCACTATTCTGGACTAGCAGAGAGCCTAACCACTGAAGGTAAACAAGCCTTCTTGTGGGCAGCCTCAGGTTAGTCTATTTTAAACTCATTTTAAGTGCAGAATGAGTCAGACAAAAGACTGACCACTTGATGGTGTTATGCTTTGGGTGGTGTGGGGGGTGCAAGAAAGAGTGCTTAAGTGCTGCTTGAGGGAAGCAGCGCCCTGAACTACCAATGCAAACAAACCTTCTGTTTTGCAAATCTGTCTATTTTAAACACATGAAGTGCAAAAAGCGAGCCAGACAAAAGAGACTCGATGATGGTGGGCTTTAAAAGGTGACGGGGACACAAAGAGTGCTTAAGTGCTACTTGGCTTGTTTGGTGCACAGAGTAGAGTTGAGTTTTTAAAAAGATCACTAAGGCAGCACTTCTTCTGACCAGCCTAGAGGTTGAGGTTATTTGAAAAAAAAATAGACAATGTTTCTATTTAGTTGTAAGCCTTGGAAAGGTATGGGGGTGTCTTCATCAAGATAAGCAGGAGTTATGAATTATATGTGTGAGATCAGAAGGGACCCATAGACCCTGGTCTGGCCTAAGGTTAGAAAAATAAATGAAAAAAAAGGGAATATTTGTTTTTGCCTTAGAGTTTGGTGCACAAAATTGGTGCACAAAGCTGTGTGTGTGTGTTTGTGTGTGTATATGTATGTAGGGGGATGCTTAAGCGTGACAATGAAAAACACAACAATACACTGAAACAATGTTTATTAATGGAGCGCTACAGGTACACAGAGCTGTAGGCCCAATGCATGACTGGTGTGGAGTGGCTATGCAGGCGTGTCTGGGCGGTAGCTACTCCACCCCTATACACGCCTGCACGGCATGCATGAGCAAAGGCAGGCAGACCACTGCACCCTATCCCCATATCTGCAGACAGCTCCGCGATGGGGACATTCCGGGGGCGTGCCAGCACTATGTGTATTCACTAACCCATGTAGTGCTGGCCGCATGGGTGCAGAGGGTGGTGCACGGTACACTAGAGAGACCCTGCCATAACCCACAGCATGACCCCATGAACACAGGCATTCGGTCACCAGGGGACCAAGACAGGGCACACTGTGCTGCTCCCGACTGCTAGGCAGCAGGGGCAGCTGGATGGGTGAGCGCCCAGAAAGTTTATGTGAGGCAGCATTGGGACTGGAGGGTGCCGCACTGGTCCGGGTGCATGCTATCAGCATGCACAGCCCCAGACCAATGCCACCCTATGTGTGGGATCCACTATGGGTCCCAGGGGCCATCCCATTAGATGTCTGCCTGGGACAACAACTCCTCCCCTGGTCACCCTGCAGAGTCTTGTGCATTGAACGAGGAGCTGTGGATAGGTGGTCGGCATTGGTGAATGCTGGTATGGGCGCACCTGTTCATGGGCTGCAGGGGTGAGGGTGGGGTATGTGCATTTTGTGCATCTCTATGCCCCTTTCATGCATTGTGAGCAGAACACAAAATGTATCAGTCTGTGATTAAGGGGTAAATTTGAAGTTAAGGCATTTCATACAATAAATAGAATACTGTATAAGGGACAGTATTATTACAAGGTTATATTACCTTCAGGAGATTCTGGAGACATGTGAACCTTGAGAACTGAGTTTTATAAGTTTCAACATGTCCCCAGAACCTCAAGATGGTATTATATTGTTACAAATAAAGTTCTTATAGTTGTAGAGTAGTTATGTGATACATTGTAGGTGATTTTTTTATATTTAAAATAAATAAGAACACACGAAACAGCCTGAACATTTGTCCTAGTGATTTTATTGACTGGCATAATGACACCAATTGCGCACTTACAATGATTTGTGCATACAGGAAAATCTACAGGAATTTCATCCCAGTTTTACAGGGAAAATTAGGGTGCACTACAGGAAGATGCTTTGCCTGATCTGGGAGCACTGCTACACTATGGAAAATGAGGGATTGGGGCACATTTATTTATTTCAACAGGGATCAGGGCTGGGGAGGAGGGGACACTACACTATGCAAAATGAGGCTATCAGAGCACATTTTTATATTTCAGTGGGGATCAAGGCTGGGGAAGGGGCTGGCCTGGCACAATCTGCTGGGTGTAGCCATGCAAATGAGCCCACAATGGGCATGCATGAGGCTTTTTGCACCATGCATGCCTAATGAGCTTATCTGCATGTTTGGGCTGAATATTGTCAATGGGGGACCCGGCACATCCAGGTATGCACCACGCATTCCCCTATAAGTGGTCTTCAGCCCCACATCCTGGGTGCACTGCAACATACATTGCAGCCAGCTGCTGTGCACCGTGCATCCAGGGTCCAATGTTCAAACAGAATGCAGGGTCTGTTTTGATTGTACATTCTGCTTGAATATCACAACAGAGCTGACCAGCGCGTCTTTTTTGCGCAAAACACTGTTATGCATGCACATTCATCCGGCTCTGAATATGGGGCCCATAGCCAAATAAAACACACAAATCACCCCAGATAATCAATGCTACAATAAGTAAAGACTACAGCTTTTTTCTTACAGAATAAACCACTCAATTAGCCCTCATGTATGTGCTAAACTGTAAATGTAGCCTTCAGTTTTCACTAGATAAGGAAAGTTGCTTAACATTACAGCTGTACTGTTGTAAAATTGACTCTAAACCAGTACTTGCTGAATCTATGGTCCTCGGCATATCACTGCCACATGGGACAAGACAGGAGGCATTGCAGAAAAAGAAGAGCAATAAACCATGCTAACATGAAGATCCCCAGGGGCCATAAAACTACCATATTACAAGCAGGCCATGATAACATGAAGATCCCAAGGGGCCATAAAACTACCATATTACAAGCAGGCCATGCTAACATGAAGATCCCCAGGGGCCATAAAACTACCATATTACAAGCAGGCTAGTTTAGAAACAAATCTGAATAACAAATAAAGGGAAGGACATACCAGGATTACACACAAAAATCAAAACACTCTGCATAGCATATGTTTTTGCAACTTCTGACTGTAGTACTCCTTTAAACTGCATGACCATCATTCCAATAGGAACGGAACAAAGCACTAGAGAAGCATTTTGAAATGTACATTTCTGGGTGCTCAAATGAGTAGAGTGGGAGACTAGGGGAAAATCATGCCAAACGGTGGGTGAGCAAGGAAGAGCACAAAACAGGCAGCACCAACATGATCAAGTACAGTCAGTATACTTATTACCTAATGCAGTTAGCAATGGCTACATCAGAGCAAGTGTACCCCAGTGCATTTAGGTAACATGCCTCTTCCTCAGGTGGTGCCAAACCTCAAAGGGATGCCTTAAATAGCATGTGGCTTAAACGGCCACTAGCCAGTTTTATAAAAAAACACAACCATACAATTCAGTGAACTGCAGATTGAAAAAAAAAACTCTTTTTGGAAGATCTGAGTTGGGTAAAACTTAAAAAGAGAGTATTAAATCAATCAATCAATCAATCAATCAAGTCTTTATTTAACCAGGCGTTCATCGTTGAGCAGAAGCTCATTTGCAAGATGGACCTGGGTGGAGCATGAACAATTGTATATACAGGTCAACACAGGTATTTACAAGGCAATACAGATAATACTCTTTACAGAGAGGAAGAAAAAGAAGTTCATATGTACATAGAATTATACAGATATTGTACAGATTACACGGTATTTACATACATAGAAGTGTCTATAGGAAGATAAAGCAGGTTATCTAAGGTTGCAGGAGGAAGTAACGGAAGAAAAAAATAAAAATAAAATATACACCAGGTAGAGGTGAAGGTAGGGGGAAGAGGGAGGGAAGTAGGGGGAGAAAGGCTGAGAGGCGCGGTGCACAGAAAGGAGTTGGTAAAGCTGGATGTAGAGAAGGTGGATGGAGAAAAGGAGTATGTGTGAACCCCGGACTGAATGCTATAAAGCACGGGCATGGTAGGATGCCACAACCCAGGGTAGTGAGCTCCTATCCGAGGTTGGGAAAGGAAGAATAAGGGATGGATGGGCCTAGTGTTGATAAGACAGGGGATAAGAGAGAACAATTAGGCTGGTGAGGAGCAAGCTGGGGGCAGTACTTAAATTGATCTTGACGTTATACCAGTGCAGACACCGGTACTGGGTCTGAGGGTGAAGCAGTTACATACTTCTCTGATTGTATGGAAATAAAAGCATCTTGAAAGCATTTATACCGATTAGAGTGCTTAATTTGAGGGTTTTTTGTAGATCGTTCCATAAGGTAGGTAGCATGAAGCTTATGACTGCCCTGCCGAAGCGGGATTTTGCTTTGGGTACTTTAAGTGTAATAGCTGAGTAACTTCTTAATGCGTATTTCCCAGTTATACTCAGGGGAAGACAGCAGGAGATATAGTAAGGCAGCTATTAGAGATGGCTCTATAGGTCCAGAGAGCAGCGTTTCTGTGGCGCCTGAACTTTAGTGATGTCCATCCCACTGCCGCATATAGGGTGCAGTGATGTGTGTCAAAAGGGAGTCCCGGTATAAAACCTCAGTGCTCGATGGTAGAGTGTGTCCAGTTTAGCCATGTAAGAGTTGGGGCATTGGCTGTAGAGGAAGTCAGCATAATCAACCAATGATAGGAAAATGGATTGGACCAGTTGTTTCTTGGCATCTCTGGTGAGAAATTGGCTGATTCTAAAAACAGTCCAAGCCTTGTCAAGTCGCTTTAGCATGTCCTCGATATGTTCAATGAAGGAGAGTCTTTGGTCTATCCAACCCCAGATACTTGAATTTTGTAACAAATTCTAGTTTTTTACCTAGAACTGTGGTAATTTGGGGAACTGTCCCACTGGACACAGGGTTAGCTGTACGGATAAAAGGAGAGAGGACCATCGCTTTAGTTTTTTTGGCATTAAGGAGTAGCTTTTTGGAGGAGTTGGCTTTGTAAAAGGTTGAATTCTGACTGTAGGTCATTGCAGGCAGCTTCAGGTGTTGGCGACTCACGAGAGAACTGTATCATCTGCAAACAGATGGATGTTTGCTTTATACAGTAGTCGATGTTATTAATGTAGATTGCAAAAAGTAAGGGCCCTAATATAGAACCTTGAGGTACCCCTCTTTAAGAGTTTTAAGGAGGACAGGCCTCCTTTGGCTTTAACTTGTTGAAGGCGCCCTGTAAGATAGTCAGTGAACCAACGCAGAGAGGAGGGGTCCACACCTATGGTTTGAAGGGCGGAGAGGAGCAGACTATGGTCGACGGTGTCGAAAGCCTTGCTTAGATCAAGGAAAACAGCACAAATAAAGTTTTTGTTCTCAAGATTACGCTGCCAGTCGTTAGTAACTTTGGCGAGGGCTGAGATAGTGCTATGTTTAGCTCTGAATCCGGACTGCATAGGATTTAGCAGTTCCCTAGACTCAAGGTGAGTCCTCAGCTGTGCAACAAAGAAAGGGATCTGCTGCCATGCTTTCACATTAAGCTTACAATTTCTGGATTACAAACCAATGAAAAGTAATCAGTCAATGACAGCCTTTGATCCGTGTTATTAAAGGATTGCAGTTTATATGAAGCTGTGGGAGGGAACACACTTCCATGGTACTAATATGCGTTTATTGGTGATGTTGGAGGGCCTCTTACGAACATATGAAAATGCCAGCAGATTAGGCCTTGAAATCGATTGCATCTGCTTAAGATGCAGCTTACAATTTGATAACTCCATCCCCCCTCCCCCCAATTTCCATTCACAGTCCCTCTGGTCTCTACCCGCCTTACCTGTACCGTGCCCATGTATCTATCCCATCCCTTCTTAATCCCTCCCACTGATTCCCTTGATGCCAACTCCTCAGGTAGCACATTCCAAGACAACACCACCCTTTTCATGAAATAATGCTTTCTCAGGTCTCTTCTGTACTTCCCACCAACCAGTTTCAAGCTGTGACCCCTCATGGTCCCTGCCCCCTTCAGTCTACACATCCCCCTCTGTGTTTACTCTATTAATACCTTTCAAGTACTTAAAAGTCTCAATCATGTCCCTTCTGTCTTCCAGGGAGTACATGTTTAGCTCCCTAAGTCTCTCTGCATAGGGCTTATCCCCCTTTCCAAGGATCTTCTTAGATGCCCTCCTCTCGATCCTCTCCCAGAGCATAATGTCTTCCTTTAAATAAGGGCCCCAGAACTGCACACAGTCCTGCAAGTGTGGCCTCACCAAGGATTTGTACAGTGGCACAATTACCTCCTCCCTTCTTGAAGTGATCCCCCTGGCAGTGCACCCCAACATTCTATATGCCTTAGCCGCTGCTTTTCTGCATTGTACAGACCTTTGAGTCAAAGACTCATTTACAAAGGCACCTTGTCAATAGAGCAATACATCTAGACCCTGTACCCTGTACCCTGGATTCCTAGCTCCCAAGTGAAGTACACTGCACTTCTTAACATTAAACCCCAGCTGCCATGTGACTGGCCACTGTTGTGTTACTTTTACGGATATGGGTGCCACCTCTCGTTTTTGTAGCATGGGAGAGCTGCAGATCAAAACTGAGCAGTTCTGGCACCCTAAGAATGCAAGAGGTGACACTCGTACATCCACAAGAGGCCCTCCAATATTGCCAATAATCATATTATAGATCACTCTTGTAGCTCATTGTTTTTCCTGGGGACAAAATCTTGTTTTCTTTTGTTCAGCTGGAGACAGTGAATATTTATTGATTTATTTAAAAATTGGTGACCGGGAAAGACAGACTGAGCAGAGGTTCATTTCCAGGTGTGACGCGTGGGGAAGGGAACAGAGGATAAAAACTACTTAACACAGACACAATTCACAGTTACAATAAAGTGCAAATCATAGAGCACAATAAAACTGGAGTATGTGCACAATGAGAAGAACAAGGTAAAGGCAACAAGTTGAGCATTACAAGTAAATGTATGGGGAACTGTTAAGGGGAAGGAAAACAGGCGCAAGGGGGGACGGAAGGAGTGTATAATCCATGTTGTCATTAAAAACCTTGTGGTTGAGAGCATGCAGCTTCCAAAACCACTTGGTTTCCTTCTGTAGGAGGAGTTTTGTATGATCTTCTCCCAGTGGGATATGTACTGGTTCCATATAAAATGGACAGGAAAAATACTGCCTTCTGATTGGCTGACACTGCCTTGCATCCATACATTTATTTCAGCCTAATGCCCAGGTATAAAAAAGTTCCAGTAGGATTTGGAATTTGGGCAGAGGGCGTGTATTATGGGTATTTCTTGGAGTAGGGGAGGGTGACAAGTGGAGTACCGTAGGGATCAGTCCTGGGGCTGATCCTTTTTCAGATTTTGATATCAGATATGTGTAGTCAGGTAAAAAACTGGACCATTAAATATGCCAGCGACACAAAATTGGCTGGAGTCATCGGCACAACATTAGATAAACAGTCAATGCAAGCTGATCTTGATGTATAATTGGGTAAATACGCAGGGTATGAGGTTTAAAATGTCGATAAGTTCTTTGTAATACATATGGGTAAACAATCCAAAAATATTTACAAATTAAGTAACATGCAAATAAAGGAAGTTAAACAAGAAAGGGATCTGGGTGTTATTATCAACAATAAACTCTAACCCACTGACCACTGTTCCTTGGTAATATCCAAGGCAAATCACAAGCTGTGGTTAATATAGAGAAACTTTAGAAGTAGGAGCACAGAAGTGATTTTGCTTTTGTGTCAAGCATAGGTGAGACTGAGTTTGGACTCTGGTGGCCAGTACTGGAACCCTCTGTCCAAAGGGGATACTGAAAATATTGCGAGGATACAATGTAGAGCTATTAAATTAATATATGGTACTAAAGAGTTAGACTATCAAGACTGCCTTAGCCACCTTAACATGATGTCATTGGTGATGAGAAAGTGGAGGGGGGGTCTATTGTTGTGCTGTGATATCATGCATGATGAATACCTGTTTACCAAACTTAGATTAAATTTCAGAAATAGTCACATAGGAACAGGGGGCCGTCCTTTGCAGCTAAAACCCAAATTGTTTAATTCAAACAGAAGGAAGGGTTATTATACACAACGTATCGTCAACCCTTGGAACAGACTGCCAATAGATATAGTTGTCAGAAAAAATACATTGGAGTTTAAAGCAAAATTAGATAGATATGTTCTCACTGGAGATGATCTTTGCTACTACGGGTGATCGATGGAGCATCCGTGGGCTACCCGCCTTCTTTGCTCCCTCACTCTTCAGTGTACAGTAAGCTCACATACAGAATTCATGATCTATTTCCCTCATCCCCAATTGCCATCACAAACATGGCTGCCACTACCTCTGCCCTTACTGACAATTTTCAACAAGGCCCTGAAAAGTAAACCTCCCTTGAATTTCAATAAATAAATAAACATTCTTTCCTCTCATGTTCCCCTCCTTACACACATCAACAGATTTAAAAAAAATTAAGTACTGCTCATAGGCTTAATTCCTAGTGTTTCTTTGGTGACCATGAAAAAATCCTCTCCTGTCTTTACAACCTTGCCAGAGGGTGAATATTCTGTCAGAGGAATTCAGAAGAAGCTTGAATTCCTGTATCCCATAACAAAATTACATTCCGTCTATTGAATGTGTAGAAAGACAGATGATTGACAGGTGGGGAGGGACTGTTTTACTAGCTACTTTTAACAAAAAAAAAACTATAATAAAAAAAATGGCTTTTTTAGATTTAAATGTTTTCTGTTTTTACATCACAGAAGAGCAGTAAGACACTTCAGGGTGTGGGCTGGGCTGAGATAATCATTTCCACCCTAGCGTGGTGCCAGCGTTAGGACACACTGAGTCACTATGGTGCCAAACGTCTTCATCGCTGACCCCTTATTTTGAGGTGCAGCTGCACCCCCTAACTATAGATACTAACTCCAGGGGGAGCAAACTTTGGAAAGGGGGTGGTGAACCCGACATTTGGCATGTCAATGACTTGGCTCCCTGATGACCTGCAATGGAGATAACCACCCTTCCAGAGGTTGTAAGGCTCTCTGCCAAATCAGGCCACACTACACCCCTGGGTGGGCAGGTATCTCAGCCTAACCCACACCCAGTCATGTCTCATTACTGCCCTGATGGGCAGCCTCCAAAATAAGGCAACCAACCATACAGCAAAGACGCACACACCAGCTTCCCCAAAGGTGCATCAGTATGTAACAGTAACTGAAAATGGAGGACAACTGGGCTCACATCACACACAGTATAAGAGACCTGAAATATACAGTACTTTAAAACATTCCTTACCTCCACCTACTCCAAATAAGTAATCACCAGTCCCCACCCTGTCCAGACACTTGGCACCCATAATTCAAGAAACCACCTATAGCCTACCCCACTGTAGCATCCCCCCCCAGTCCTGGCAAAGTAATAGGTGTAATACTGTATTATGGGCATCCTCCTACTTTAAAATATTCCTTCCTAGCCACTCACTTCAAACAAGTAATCACCTCCCCACCCTTTTTAAACACCAAACCCCCAAAATTCAAGCAACCACCCCCACTGCACCCACCCATAGCACCCAACCTCCCTCCTCCCTCAAAGCCCCCTCCAAGTTAAAGGATACATCATTGGGCTGGTAGATGCACTCCCTTGTAGGAGTGGTCAGCTTGTCTCATCATTATGCAAGCAATAATACCTGACAAGGGTGCAGTATTTGGCAATACCAGACCACCCAGGAGCATAATGAGGTCCGACACCACAGTCAGAGGGCCTTATGGTTCCTGGAAGGTCCAGTATTGCCCATACCACCCACCCTGGAGGGTATTATTGTGCTTAGAAAATGGGCATCTGTGTAGATTTTAATTGAGTAATAAAATAACAGAGGAAATTACTTTAAAAATAAATACAAATAGTAGAAAAAAAAACCCTTTTGTGGTAAAGTAGTTCCTCCGTTTCTCTGCTATTTCATCTCCTGTTCTCCCTCCTAGCGCTCTTCTCTCCCAGTCCCCTCCCCGCACTCCCACCTCTAGTGGTTTATACTAAAAAAGGAAAAAAAAGGTTCTATGTGATAATGGTGATCACGGAATAGTGATCACTTTTTGGGTGAGTGTACATTGCCGAAAATGAATTTCAGCGATGTACACTCATAGCAAACTGTAAGAGGTGACAGACATCTATGTTATCTTGCGGGGTCGCCCCTTAAAAGGATTCTCAACTCCGGGGGGGGGTGCATGCTGGGAGGGTACAAAACTTGAAAAAAAAAACCTGACCAGGCGCAAAAACATGATCTTGCCCAGAACCAAACCAGCACCCTCCCAACCCCAGCCTGCTACCTACCCACCATGCCACATGGCCAGCTTGGCAGCCTACTGTCACACTACACCCCACAAATCCTTCCTCCCCTTCTACCCATCGCATGGCGTGGTCCTCACCACACATGTATATATAATGATATCCCGTCACTATATTCGCCTACCTCCCGTATCCGGTTGCTACTCTGCCAGGTAGCCCTGTGCACAGGTGCCGTGATTGAGTCGCCCTTTTTGAAAGCACTCAATCACAGTTTCCCTGTCCATGAGATACCAAAGGTGTTCACTGCCCTTCCTTCAATGCTTCGTTTTACTTTTTATTTTGTGGTTAGAAGATGCTGCAGTTAGGTGTGTGATTTTCTAATGGGACACAGAGACTTGGCCATGCATTCTTTTCCCTTTGCCCAGCAATTTCATTAGTACATCTAAGGCAGAGTGGGCCGATGTTTCCTGACCAAAAAGATGTGTTGTCAGTGCTCTGGGGTCCCAGCTTGTGATATGGCATCACAAATGTCAATAGAACTCCACGCTGTTCACCCTTGCCTGCCACACTCTCTTTACATGCTGTGCTGAAGACACTGTGACCCACGGTGGTGCTGCTTTCGAGGGATCCTACCACTCATGGAAAGACAACCGCACACCAGTGAGTCGTCCCACTATCGAGTGCAGGCTTATTTGGATTTAATGTTTTAACCATTCTGTATATTTTGGAATGTTGTGACAGGAGTAGAAATTTTATAAAAAAGGCATTTTGTAATTTGTCTCACTGTACCATCGGGTGGCACTTGGAGTCGACAGCAAGACTAGAGTGGTTTGTGCAGGACCAGAAGAGCGGAGTGAAATTCTTTCTGAAACAACAGTCTGGATTTTGGGGATGGGGTTACATTTTTACATTCAATAAATAAAATTGAGCAAGACTTGTTGTGGGGGGGGCTGGTGTTGTTAGGGAAATGGCACTGAGCTAACATTCAGGGGCAGTGTCTCTCGCTAAGTGAGAGAAAGTGGTGGCTTTTCAGATTTGAATTGGGTGCTTTAACCAATGGGCAGGTACGGTGGGCACAGGGATTTTTGAATGGGTAAAGGGGCACTTGGGCTGGCATTTGATATTTACAGGTCTCTCACTAGTTAATGTACCCCTCCCAGCCAATGAGGTTTCTGCCATTTTAAAACCCATTTTCTAATCATTAGCAAGTGACTTAATGGTGCATAACATGGGTTGCATGAAGGATACAAATAATGCTCAGAAAGGGTGATTTTAAGGTGGGAAAAGACAATTTTTTATTGCATATCCTTTCATCTGAAAAAATAGTTCCACATGTAGACTGAGAATACTTAGACATTTCTGTAAAGTATTAAAGTACTGTAGACACATTAGTACTAATGCTCACATATAAGCTAAGTGAAACCCAGCATGGGGAAAATACTATTGTGCACTGGCAGGCTTTTTGCAGCCTACACAACTCCATTGGAAATTTGTTCAATTTTTTTTTTTTTTTTTTTTTTTTTTTTTAATTGATAGCAAAATAACTATGTAAAACTTTTTCTAACACATTTATTTGCTTCCTGGAGTATATGAGTAGAGTGTTGTTTGTTTATGTTGTACTGACGAAAATACTTTAATACTTCCTTTAGTGTTCAAAACACAGGAGACCAAAGTAACACAGCTCCTTTCCTAAAGTAATCAGTAAAACATATTAGAACATCTGTTTTACTTGCTTTTTACCACGTACAAGAATACATTACTTCCATGACTTGCAAGCACTGCATCATGGGTATGTAAATAATATGGGTTATGCAATTTGTCTGTCATTCCCTGAGAAACAAACTTCTAAACGGTAGTTCACATACACATGATGCAATGCTTGCAACCCATGGAAGCAATGTACTCTCGCACATGGTAAAAAGCAGGTAAAACAGATGTTCTAACATGTTCCTACACACGTTGATTACTTTAGGAAAGGGGCTATGTTACTTTGCTTTCCTGTCTTTTGAACACTACAAATAAAAAGTATAAAAGTATTTTGGTCATTACAATATAAATAAACAAGACTCTATTCAAATACTCCAGAAAACTAAGAAGGAAGACATATTTATTGTGATGATCATAATGGTTGATTTGCTGATGGTAGTTTGGGTTAGCTAACTGCAGATTGAAAAATAGATTTAATCCATGGTCATCTGATGGTGTTTGACAGCAGCTTGCCTTCATACAATCCATATTATAATAACTACAGAGATGAAAGCCACTCTTAGCCAAGGCCTTATTTTCCAGCAGTGTGCCAGGTCTGTCAGATAGAAGCAAGCCAAAACTTTTCCACTAGTACCCAAGATTTAATGGAAGGCCTTATTTTCCAGCAGTGTGCCAGGTCTGTCAGATAGAAGCAAACCAAAACTTTTCCACTAGTACCCAAGATTTAATGGTTTCTAGCACAACAGGCTTTAAAAAACTTAAAACAGGACAAATCATGAAAGAATATTATAGGGTTCACCATACCTACTCCTCTTTCCTTTACTGTCCTGTAAGTATGTACACTATAGGATTCAAATGGCTCCCCAAGAGGAGTCAAAAAAAGACTAAGAAATCGTGGTAGAATAAGGAAACACTAAGCAGCTGATGAAGCAGTGTTTAATCCCATACCATGACAAAACAGAGAAAAGAAATTGAAGTGATATCCAATCAAAGGCCTTCTTCTGATCTAAAGTGAGGAGGAGGCCCAAAACCATTCCCTTGTTGCCCCACGCAGCACCCTCCCACAACATATGAATATTATCCTGGATGGCACTCCCTATGATACTACATGTTTGTGTTAAATGGAACTATACCGATGCTCCAGCATGGTGTTTTGGGGGCACTGTGCTGTCATTGGGCACTATCTTTCAGATAAAACATTGAACTGCGGTCCTGTCTGCCTGTTCTGGTGGTTGTTCGGGTGGATGTTAAACATCCCATGGCATTTCATGCAGCATTTTTTTTATTTGATGTTTCAATTCGTATGTTATACAAAATAATACATTGGCACTAGGCAGCCATTACACCACAGATATCTGCATTTTATTTATTTATTTGTAAGTTTTGGCCAGGACGGGCACCCTTCAGGGTGCCTTCCTCAAGCAACTGGTCATGGAACCAACTCGGCAGAAGGCAATACTGGACCTTGTGCTCACAAACAGGGACAGTGTGATGGGGGTAACAGTGGGGGAGCACCTGGGAAACAGTGACCACCAGTCATTGTGGTTTGAAATCACAGAAAGAGCAGAACCAAACCACACAAAAACACGTGTCCTGGATTTTAGGGGGCAGACTTTGGGAAAATGGGAGATACTTGAAAGAGGCATTAAGGGAATGGGACAGGAATCAGGGTTGAGGAACAGTGGGCAGTATTTAAAATGGGGATTACAAGAACAACAGAATTATGCATTAGCAGGTTAGCAAGAGGAAAAGGAAGAGGAGACCATTATTGTTTTCCAAAGAGGTAGCAAAAAGTGAAAGCCAAAAAGATTGCATTCACAATACAAAAGACACAGGCAGAAGGGGATAGGGAGAAGTACCAGGAGAAGCAAAGGAGGCAGGAGGTCAGTAAGGGAAGCCAAAGCTCAGACAGAAGAACACATTGCAAAATCAGTGGGTAGAGGGGCCAAACCTTTACAGGTACATAAGAAAAAAGAAAGACAAAGGAGGGAGTAGTGAGACCAAGGGGGGAGTGATAAATGTTGTGAGGATAACAACAAATAGGAAGCTGAAATATTGAACAGGTATTTCTGCTCAGTCTTTACTGAGGAAGAGGAGGGTAATGGGTCTGAAGGGAGTACAAGGGGTGAGGATGGTGCAGAAATGGACACAAGTCCCTTTACACGAGAAAGGGTCCTGAAGGAACTGGAAGTAATAAGAGTTGATAAAGCAATGGGGCCAGATGGGGTGCACCCCAGGGTCCTTAAAGAACTAAGAGAGGTGGTGGCTGAACCTCTGGCTATCCTGTTTAGCCGATCACTGGAAACAGGGGAGGTAACCAAAGACTGAGGACAGCAGATGTAGTCCCTTATACAAATGTGGGAACAAAGAGGAAGCAGGGAACTACAGACCAGTCAGCCTCACCTCGGGTAGTGGTGAAGATCATGGAAGCACTACTGAAGGAGAGATTGGTGGAACATCTGGTTGTCAATGGACTACAGGACCCAAGGCAGCATGGTTTCACCAGGGGGAGGTCATGTCAGACCAATCTCGTTGAATTTTTTGACTGGGTGACTAGGGAGGTGGATCGGGGAGGGCAGTGGACATGGTCTATCTAGACTTTAGCAAGGCCTTTGACACTGTGCCACATAGAAGACTATTACACAAACTGGGGAATATGGGTAGGTAACTGGCTGGGTGGCAGGACACAGAGGGTGGTGGTAAATGGCTGTCACTCCACAGAGGGAAGAGTGACCAGTGGGGTACCACAGGGATCAGTGCTGGGACCAGTCCTATTCAACATCTTCATCAGTGACATTGCACAGGACCTAGAAGGCAGAATTTCACTGTTCGCTGATGACACAAAGCTCTGTAATAGAGTAGACACACCAGAGGGTGTAGACAGAATGAGAAGCGACCTGCAGAAACTTGAAGAATGGTCAGGGTTTGGCAGTTGAAATTCAATGCAAAGAAGTGCAAGATAATGCATATAGGATTTTAAAAACCCTGGCACAATATATCAGTTGGGGGGGTGAGGATATAGCATGCACCAAGCAGGAAAGGATCTTTGGTTGTCATCCTGATGACCCCTCAAGGTAGGGAAACAGTGTGACAAGGCAGCAGGTAAAGCAAATAGAATGCTGGGATGTATAGGCAGGGCATCACCAGCAGGAAAAGGGAGGTCATAATTCGCCATACAAGACACTAGTGAGGCCCCACCTGGAGTACAGTGCAGTTCTGGAGACCATACTTACGTAAGGACATAGACAGGGTAGAGAAGGTTCAGAGGAGGGCAACAAAGATGGTGCATGGATTGCATCACAAGTCCTATGAAGACAGGTTGAAGGAACTGAACATGTACTCCTGGAGGAGAGGCGGAGAGAGGGATATGATAGAGACATACAAGTATCTTACAGGAGGAACAGGGTGCAGGAAAACACTATTTTAGCGAAAAAGATGTTCCAGGACTAGAGGGCATGGGATGAAGTTGGAGGAGGATGATTCAAAGGAAGCGTGAGGAAGAATTTCTTCACAGAAGGGTGGTGGACAAGTGGGACACCCTGCCAGAGTAAGTGGTGGAGGGCTGAAACAATCACAGGATTTAAGAATGCATGGGATAGACATAAAGGAATTCTGGAGGTCAGGGGTAAGGGGCAACAGACTTCTAGGAAAACAAACTGAACTTACAAGCTCAAATGGGCAGACTGGGTGGGCCATAGGCCCTTATCTGCTGACACTGTCTATGTATCTATGTACTAAGCTGTCCCTGCTTCTTTCCAGGTACGTCCCGAGGGGTGGGTTACATGAACCCATTCTACTGATGGAACGTTGGTCATGACACTGGGGAAACTCCCCTCCTCTCCATAGGGGGAGCTGCTGAAGGACTGAGCAGGGTGGCAGAGGTTCACCCAGTCCCTGAGGAGGAGGCTGGTGTACCTGCAGGGGAGCAGGTCTCCGACCCTGCAGGTCCAGCACAGGAGATCTTTGTAGCTTAACAAATCAATCGTAATTATGGGGAGTCTGCAACTAGTTAGGATGATGGGCAGTTCCTGCAAATGGAAGAAGAACTGTTGAGATATTTTTTATCACAAAACAGAGCAAGAGTGTTGGAGTTGCTGGCGAGCGAGACCGAAAGTATTTGGGTACCTGAGCAAGAGCTGAAAAATGAAGAAAATGTGCAGCACAATTCTGTAAATGGAAGCACCTCAGTGCAAGAGGAGAATTATATGCAGCAGAGCATGGGAGGAGAAACTGACAGGATGGGCCCGATTGACAGGAGTGATGCAGCATCAAAGAAGCCGCTCACATTTGAGACAATGGCCGATGCTGTCAGCAGAATGGACGAACTCATACAACAGCCTGAACAAAAAGAAAAATCCATGCAACAGGGCAATACAAGTACTAATTTACCTGATACAAATATGGAAAATATCAGTGAGATGAAAATAGAGGAAGACGTTAAAATTGATTGCCAGGCCCAAATGGAGTTGGGGAGGGTGAGGCATAGCTTATGAGACTGGGCAGATTGTCCACAACACCTCAGATAATTCAGCAGTCTGAGGAAAACTAAATACAATTACAAAAGACATTGCAAAAGGCTGGGTGGTGTCAAACTGAACAAGGGCAATGGGCACCTGGTCTCAGGCACAGCCCTCTAACAGGCCATACAATAGGAAGTACTTCACAGTGCCCCACAGTCTCACAGGCTCAAGTATCTGAAATGCACATCACTAAAGATGGAAAAAAAGTTTTGATTATAATGGACACTGACACTGAAGTGAATGCAGACTCTGTAATTTATAGTTCACCAGGCCCAAGGAGGAGTTCTAGGTATAGTGACTCAGACCCTGTCCCCCCTACCCCCTCGGCAAATCAGAAACCACAAACCCCTTCTTGGGGAGAAAGGATGGACACAGAATCCCCAATGGGACAGCAGTCTATAAACTCAGAAACTGCTAAACAAACATGGGAAAAATTCAGAGCAAGGGATAATGTTTTTCAAAATGCTGCCCCAGCACAAAGAAGGAATGCTGTGCCTCTACAAGATCTAGGCGGTCTTGAGGAAACATTAGATAGAATTTATGTTGGGAGAACTTTAATAAAGGAATCCATGCATTTTTTTCTCAAACAAAATATATGCTTTGATCCGTGCTTCAGGAGACACAATATATGATGCGAGTTTTAAAACCCCAATGGACCTAGACAGATTTTGGGCCTCATATGAAAAAAAGAAACATACAGCTCTCTGGCTGCCCTTCAGGGCAATTCCATTAACCAAACCAGCTAGCAAACAAGTGACTATTTTATTCCGAAATGAAGGGGTTAGTATGCAGGACATCAAACATTGGCCATTTCAAAGATGTGACCTTATAGGAAAACTTCAGGCCGTACTGGATGAAGAACACATTTGGACTAGGGGGTGGTGGAAATTTAAAGTAAAGCTGCATTTAACACCAATAAGGCCCAAACACCTTCCAGGTTGCTTTTTTCTAGGCAAAGATCGTGGCCACTGTTTTTACCAGGGTCAACCAAAAATGTGCTTTAAATGCAGTTCAATACAACACCTAAGCAATGCATGTGACCGCATAAAATGCAGTTTATGTTTAGAATATGAACACACAAGTTCAGTCTGCACAAATGATCTAAAATGTACCTTATGTGAGGAGCAAGGCCACGCATAGAAGACCTGTCCATGGGTTGCTCACAATAAAGAAAACAGGCCAGACCAAGATAGCATTCTTACCAATGCACAAAAACAATAATAATAATGGAAAAAAAAGAAGGGAGCAAGAACAAGGGGAACAACAAGAAAATGCAGTGACAAAACAACAGACTACAACACAACCAGAGAGCAAAACACATCCAGTTGATGAAATGGTGGTGGAAGAGACAAGAAAAACCATAGGAAACAGGACAACCTGAACCTCAAATCACTCTAGAGGCTGAAGGTAGCCAACAAACTGAGGAACCACTTGGAGATCTGAGTGCTCAGAAGAAAGAGGCAGAGAAAACTCTATGCCACCCCCCCAAAATGACACTGGTGCAGTCAAAGAAAAGAAGAATAACAAAACAACAACCAAAAGCTAAACTACCTAAGACAGTGAAATCAAAAGACATGCTGACTATTTCAAACAGGTACACTACAGCCACAGGACTAGGATCCTGGGGAGGAATCAAGAACCTCTTCAACTTTCTCATCCATTCCAGGAAACTCCTCAGACTCAGAAGAGGAAGACTTAAAAGAAGTACAAAAGTTAGAGCACAGAGTAAAACAACTCTGGGGGCCAGAGCACGAAGAAGTGAAAGGTTGAAAAAGGATGCCTGATTTTTTTTTACTAAATAAACATGGACACCCCTCACTTCTACAGACTAGCACCATTAAATTAGAGCAGCATCAACAATTCACAGAGGTGTTAGGCAATTTTTTCTGTCTTAAAATACCATAATTTAGATATCTGTTTTCTGCAAGATACCAGACTGAATACAGTAGCAGAAATTAGTGCTGCCTCTTGGCTTTGGTGTTAGGGGCTCTTCTTTTTTTCATATGGCCTTGAGAGATGTGATAGGTTGAGAGCATTGTTTAAAGGGTTTGACTTCATAACTACTAGAATGGTGGATATTTGTTCAGGAAGGGCTTTATTACTGGATTTTACATGTGATAACAAGGTATGAAGGACTATAAATGTATATGCCCCGCAAACAAAGAAGGGAAGGGTAGAATTGTTTAATATTAGCAAATCCTTTTTATTTACTACAAGGAAACTTATTTGGGCCGGGGACTTCAATTGTGGGATACAACCTCAGGATAGGGGAACAAAAACACAGGAACAATTTTGTGATACCACAGCCCTTAGAAATAGTATAGCTGATCTAGAATTAATAGACACATATAGAAAAATACATAAAGAGGGGGGTCAAACATGCCACAGAAGCACACTGGCAACAAGGACTGATTTTATTTTTACAACAGAACAGACTCAAATAAAAACAGCAGCAGTAAAACTAATGGAAAATACAGATAATTTATCACTTTTAAATTCCTGCAGTTTTGTAACTATGAAAGCTATTGGAAAAGGGTACTGGAAAGTAAATTAGAATTTACTAGAAAACTCAGACATAGTGCAATTAGTTGGAGAATTGTTGAATGCAAAAATGTCAATAGTGGGTTTAGAAGATAATGTAAGTAGATAGTGGGAAGAGACTAAAAATACTTAAAACAATTATTTCAAACAAAAGCTAGTGAAATGCACACTGAGCAATATAAAAAATATTTAACTTTATGTGCACAATTGTATAAAATCATGGCCTTAGCAAATTCAGGCTATAGAGCAACATCTTTGTTATATGAACACCGGATTGGGACCCCAGGGAAAACAGGGTCGGGGGATTGCTTTGCAAGTTGCAAACAAAGAATCAAGGAACCAATAATGGACTCTGTTTTTAACACCAATGGGAAAGAAATAACAGATAATAGAAGTATTATACAGGCTGTTGCAAATTAAATGCAGGCTATATACTCTACAACAAACATTTTGGATTTGCAGTTACAAAAGTTTTTACAGCAAATTAAAGTACCTGAATTACCAGCACAAACAAAAGAAGCATTGATAGCCCCAATAACAATTGAGGAGATAGTACAGGCTATAAATAACTGAGTAATAAAACTTCACCTGGACCAGATGGACTGACTACTGATATTTTATAAAGCCACAAGGGGAGAGATTGCAGAGATTCTTATGGTAGTATTTAATGAAATGCTGGATACAGGAAATATAGACCCTCAGTAAGGGATTTCTTTCCAGATACTCTTATATAAAAATAGAGGGATAGAAGGGAATTAAATAATTGGCATCCTATTAGTTTAATGAACACCATCATGAACATTTTAAAGAAAATTTTAGCTGCAAGACTAGCCTTAATAGCACCCTTTCCAATAACAGAAGGACAAACATGTTCGGTAATAGAACGCAGTATCCAGGACAATCTAATTCTGATTAGAGAGGTTGTAGAAATGGTGGAACAAAATCTTACATCAGGATTCATACTGACCCTTGACCACGAAAAAGCATTCGATGGGGTGTCCCATGTCTACAAGAAAGAGGATAGGAGGAGTGGGGAGGGAAGGCAGGGACAGTAGCTCAAGCTGTGGACCCTGCAATACGAGCAGACTAGATCGACCAAATGGCCTTCTTCTGCTGGCTTCTTCGTATGTTCATATTTATAGGGTAGCTGTGGCAAACCCCCTGATAATGGGTTTCAGGGCCTAATTATAAAAATAGGAAAAGGGGTAAGGCAGGGGTGCCCACTCAACCCAGTATTGTATATGTTTTGTGTAGATCCTTTGCTAAAATCCATACATCAAGACAAACAGATTTTTGGACCAAAAATAGGACAACATGGACATTCCCCAGCTATTGTGGCATCTGCAGATGGTATCTATTTACTTGTGGCAGATGCACCTAAAGGGAAACAGGCCTTGGAAAAAGTCATGGAATGTTCCAAAGTGGCAGGAGCAAAAATGAATCTCACAAAGTATAGAGGATATAAATTGAGCGAGAACACTGAAAAAATAAAACAAATTGAGCAAATCAAAATTTCAGAAGAAAATATTGAAATTCTGGGTATTTATTTTGGAAAAGGGGATATGGCAAATTATAACTGGAAACTGAAGTTAGAGGTAGGGGTAGAAAAGGTGAAAATCTGGAAAGTATGGCAAAATAAACCAAGACAAAAAGGTGGCAATAGTAAAAACATATCTTTCACCGATTTCTATGTATGTAGGTGCGGTATTTTCAATATCAAAGTGTTTTGAATCCACAATTTTGAGTCTGGTGTTCCAGGTTTATATGGGGCAGTAGATTGAATCCTACAAAAAGAGAAGTTTTATATTGTGCATATAAAGAAAGATTAGCCGTCATAAACCCAATAAGTTATTACTACAGTATTTTTATTTATGCAACTGTAAGAAATTTTCTAGTACCAAATAATAGGAGCTGGAAAAAGGTAATGAAAGTATGGATTGCTGTAGCACAGTGGAATCAAGCATATACTGCAGCAAAAAGAAACAAAATAACACCTGTATGTATGCACACAGTAGCGGAAAAAATTAGAAAATGGAAACTCACAATAACACAGGTCATAACACTAAACAGGAAATCATTATATAACACTATCCAAGTTCAAGGGTTTGCACATGCACCAGTATATGAAAACATACCAGAGACATAATACTATTACATGAAAAATGTCTGGTAGATAAAGGCCCCGAATGTGGATGGGATGTGGTTGTGTACCCATGGCAAACTAGGGGTTAAAGGAAATGCTAAGCACAAATGTGTAGAAGAACGAAATTGGGAAACAATGGAACATTTCCTTATAGAATGCCTGTTTGCAAAAGTAGCATGGGAGATAATTGCAACAAGATGGAGAAATAACAAATGGAAGCTGATATTGTGCCAAGAAGTGATTACTGGAAATTCTAGAGCTTTTGTTACAGTAGAAGAAGGAACGCTTTGTTTGATATTTGGAGGCAGCATAGCACAGTGGTCTAAGGCTCTGAGCTGCAAATCTGGTGACATCTAGCAGACCAGACCTGGGTTTGAATCCCACAGCTTCCACCTGCATACTGTGTGACCCTGAGCAAGTCACTTAACCTCCTTGTGCTCCCAGGTCGCTCCTGTAAAAAAGCTTTCAGCTTAGTGTGCTATACCTGGTTAAACAACTAAATAAATAATTTTGTGGCAAGTACAATGTAAATATATTATTCAACAAATAGCTACAACCCCTTTAACAGTAGTATTCCAGACTGGAAAGGAACTCAGAAAACAGTATCAGTTTGACCATCTGATTGTGGCAAAGGAAAAGGTGCATCAGATATGGGGAGGCATTCCGCAGTGCAGTATAGGAGGTAGTTAATTTTGAAAGATAGTTTACTAACACAGACAACTAGGGAGGGAGAGTAAGTCTATTTAGGAAGAAGATGGGAAGTGTAAACAGACAACTAGGGAGGGAAAGTAAGTCTGTTTAGGAAGAAGATGGGAAGTGTAAATAAGGGAGACAGCTGACAGTAGGAAGACATTCAAAAGTATAATGTATGGAAAAAGAAAATGGAAACTTTACATACAAAATATGAATGAATTTGATTTCTGTAAAAGAAATGTTTTATGATTTCTGTATGATGCACTTATGTTTATGATCTTGGTTGACTTGCTTTGTTTATATTGATTTCAATAAACATTCCCCTTCTCTTCAGTGTCCAATATTATAGAGTATAATGGTAAACGGCTATACCACAGACATTTTGGAAGAGCTTTTTTTTTTCCATTTCTCCAGTTCTCCTTTGGGATAGGGAAATACACAATAATAAAACAGTTAATGAAGATTATAGAATTCCTCAGAAAATGTGGGCTATAGTTTGGTTAAGTGCACGTGGGTGGGTACATGTTAAGGGCAGCGCAAAACATGAGAGCATAGGAGAAAGAAGTTGCTTAAGGGCAGAATGCAGGCAAGAACTAGAAACTGTGGCACATCTGTTTTTTACATGTCCATACATTGCCCCCCTGTGGCCATACTTAGCATTAACTTGGAAAGTCCCTCAGTTTCAAACACTGAATACCAAGGACACTTCGATATTGCGTGGAAAGATTGGGGAAAGATTAGTGTTCAGGTACAATGGTAATGATATTTGCTGTAATAAAATGGTGCATATAATAAAGTAGATGTATATATGTATATATATATATGTATTACAACAGAAGTGTCTGCATATAATTGCAGTGGAGAAAATTATTAAGAATGAAATAGAAAATGTAAGGGAAAAATCAGCATCATGCTGTTAAACTGTTGTTTATTCTACTATTTTTCTGACCTCTATGCCTAGCCATTTGGACCAAATGTTAGTGAAATAACACTATGTATTTCACTTGTATATATGCTGTCTTCAACTATTGTCTATGCTCCCCCTCCCCCGGGACGCATCTGAAATCGAGCATTTAGTATATGCTCAGTATGCCTTCCTGGCTAAATGCTTGAATAAATAAATAAATAAAAGCATACAATATTATCTAATGAAATGTTTCAATATTTTTGGAAGAAAGTCACGTGGCTAGATTACTAAAGAGTAGTCTGAGGTTAGGTTATGCAAAAGTAAGTGGCGTCGGTTATGTATGACAGATAAATACACAGAGGTGATGGGTCTATATGTTTTTTTGGAAGTTGGATATGAAGATACAGCGATGAAATAAGTTGAATTGTTGTTTTTCTGATTTATTCTTTTAATAAAAAATGCCCCTTCTCTTCTGCTAGGTGCACTCTTGCGGTTCACCAGAAAAATGGGACGTACCTAAAGTTACAATCTGCTGTACAGTTAGCAATCCATATGCAACTACGTTCACGCACACCTGGGAGTCCATTAGAAAGACCCTGCAGATGGCTACCATAGTGCCACTCACCCAGTGCAAGGCATGTTTAAGGAGGTTGCTGCACAGCTGCTGTGACTGTTACGGTTGATCCCTTTCCTCCCCTGTGCACTTATTTTTAACAAAGTCTTGCCAACTGTGAACATGTAATGTAACTGTATGTAATTTCTAACTGTTTCACACTGTCTTTGCCTTTGTATACTAGACCCAATTGTAAATGAGAGCTCTTGCTCTCAATTTGCCATCCAATAAACTTTGATTGATTGATTAACTGATTGATTGAATCCAACAGGCATATCTGGAAGATGCCTCTGTGTCTTCTGCTACCCGTCTAGCCACTTTGTGGTGAGGGTTTTCCTGAGATTAAATATCTGGAATAAGTAGGGAGAGTTTGAGGGGCAACCATATCTAACCCCGCTTTTGGTCTCTGTCCTATGTACTGTGCTACTACTAATGCTGCTTATCATTTTTTATTTTATTTTTAATTTTAGTGTGATTTTTGTTCAAATTCCCTTATGGAACTATAAACATGCAACACGTGTGCAGCATGCATGACGCATGTTTATTAAGCATGCTACAAGCATACTGTGCACTTGTACTTCTGTAAGGGTTGTTTCATATTTTAAGTATATGCTTGTTGGTTTTTCTTTTATGATAATAAACGTTCCCCCTTCTCTTCTGCAGGGGACCATGCTGACTTCCACCTAGGAGAATGGAGAAATCTGAAGAGGAGGGTGTAGCGGCATCCCAGACTGAGAAGCTTTTCTCCCCACCTGGAGTAATTAAGAAGCTTCTTTGCAAATTCGTGATCTTCTAAAAATGTTACTGACATGGTCACCCGTATGGAGACCTCTGGAGTGAAGCTGGAGGGTTATCCTGCTGTAACTAGGGACTCTAAGTAAACTGAAAAAGAAGGTATCTTGCCTGAAATATCTGAACTTGGAGTTGCTGCAAACACTGAAGTGCATCCTGCTGGAAAATCTGTTTCACAAGTTATATCTGAGGAGGTAGTTCCCAGTCAGGGACAGGATGGTGTGCACCTTATTGAGGAGCAGGTGGTGGCTCTGGAAGAACACCATCTAGATGCAGACTTGGATAAGAAAGAGGCTCCTCTTCTTAAGCTCATTGCAGAAGAAGAGGAAAGGTGCTTATCTGAAAAAAAAAAACAGCAACTGAGGTCAGTAAAGCAACCTTAGTCCATGACGCTATGTTATACAGAAATTGACTGACAGCTTTATAATAATGTGATCAGCTGTTCAGACGGACCCAGTGCAGAGGCCCATGCTGCTTCTGCAAGGCCCACTGAGCTCCCTGAACTTTCCCCTGTCAAGTCACATGACAGCTGTCAGATGAAAAAGCTGAGTGGCAGGCCCATTGATCTCAGTCAGCCAGGTGGAGAGGATGCAGACACCAAAGTGCAGCTGAGGCAGGAGTCGCAAGCCCCCACTATCCACCCTCAGCATGAATGAAGCCCTCACTATGGTGGGGTGAAAGAAGAAACTGGAGGGTTTGAGTCTCCAAGAAAATGATTCAACCCTAAGTCGGGCTTCACATTTAAAATGGTGACTGTTCCTGCCGATACCCAGCATGCCCCGTAACTCTCGCAGTCGGCTCAGGCAACAAACTCAGCACAACAAGAACACTGCTGGAGTGCCTGACATCAAGGCTACCCCAGGGATACTCAAGGACTCACATTGCGTACCCCATATCGGTCAAGCATGTGTTGAAATTAATGGCTGGCCTACCAGGCAGCAGACAGCTGAGCAACAACCCCCCTATAAAAATTAATTTGTGTGTCTTTTTTAAAGGTCTGGGGACAGCCCTGCCTGGCACAGCAGCAACAGCAGAACAGGACTCTGCTGATAGAAATATACAACCCAATGGAAAAAATGCTTTGCAGTCGCATTCCTTGGCAACCTTGCAGCAGCACACAGGGCCCGCTGTTCCAAAAGAGGTTCCTGCACCTGGAAATGCAATAGCTGGCAGGTCTGTTTTGTCACTCGAAGTACTTTCCATTTTTGCCTTTTCTACAAATACAGAGCCTGTTTTGTTCCAAAAGCAGGGGGAGGGGGAGGTGCACTGTTCTGGAAGTTCCTCCACCTCCCACCCCTCTTATCACTGGAACTTTCCAAGCAGAGGGTGTTGCAGTGACTGATGCCCATTTTAGTTTTGGTTTCAGTTTGTTTATTTGGGTAAAGTCACTGAGCATTGATGATTTACGATGACGTCCATCACTGATAAAGGAAATATAGAAAATGAGACTAAGTCAGAGGTTATATCAGTTACTGTGACCTCTGCCAACGTAGCTCACCGCAGCTTGAACAGACGATGCCCCGAGCTGGGTACATAATCTCAGGTCACCAGCAAGCAGCAGTAAGTAGGATAAGACCCAGAGGAAAGTGAAGCCTGGGATAAGACATCACTCAGCAACCTCTAACACCTCAAGGCCACGAGATCCACAACATTTGTAGGATCCATGCACTGGATCCTAGAGGGTCAGATCCGTGGTCAGATAGCACTGCTATCCTACCACAGCAACTATCTGGCCAAATGGGAGGTATCTGCCGGTATCCTAGTTTCTGGGATACTGTCTGAGCACCACTATTAATAACGTCTCTCGTTTTTTAATATGAAGTTCATAGAAGGCATGGGCTAGCTGCCTCTTATTTCTTGTGTGACTTGTTTCTGCTGATGAGAACTGGTGATGCCACTAGTAAATTGGTGGCTCAAAACTGTATGCCAGGTCCATAGTGTGGGGAGACAGGGCTTCCCTCTCAGTCCTGTCTTGTATCTCTTCTTAGACCTGGTCCTCCAGATATTGTACTCTGAAGTTAGAGTGCAGCTGGTCCTTACGATGGCGGGACGGGGTCCCACTACAGTCCTAGCATATGCTAATGACGTATGCCTTTTGCTTAAAAATGCTGCTGCCGGACAGACAACTATTTCAGCTTTTCATTCCTTTTTGACAGCCTCTTGCTCTAGTTTGAATATATTGCAAAGTCATGATTTAATCTTAGGTAAACTAGATGCACCAGTTCTAGACATTCTATTTTCAAAACCCTGAGAATGGCACAAGCCCCTGGTGGGCCAATCATAAGGCCCAGGGGGTTTGCGGCATTCTTCCGGCTGGCAAGCAGGATTTTCACTCCTGTGTGTCGAGTGCCGCAAGTTAGACCAGCTTTTCCCTGGTCTAACTTGTAGCATCCAGGGGACCCTTTTTACTGGGCTTGTGCCAAACATTTTGCGCGAGCTGCCGTAAGTGAGGAAACTGTTGTGCCCGAGAATAGAAAACCGAGTACAGTTATGGTAAAAGTGTTTGGCACAGTTATGCCAAAAAAAAGGTTTGATGCAGGACTTGATTAAAGCCCTGCATCGCCCTTCAAATTTCCTGCCCAGGACTCTGGAGTCTCTGTTTCCAAAGAACTGCTACAGATCTTGAGTGTGAAATTTGGAGCAGAAGACATGATGACCTGAAACTGATTGGAGAAATTAGACCTGGTGAAAAATGTATCACTGGTTGCAACAGATGGCTAGTGTCTAAACACAAAATTATCTATATGATCAAAACATTTCTAGTATCAGTTTTATTGTATATAAGTTATGTCTTCCCTCCATCTATTAGTTTCAAAACAACTGTTGGGAATTGTTTTTCAAATTATTATGGGGAAGCTGTCTTAAACCAATTAAGAAGGTGCATACCTATCGTGATTTCAGGGAGGGAGCTCTTTGAATGTTAAACCCCATTGTGTTTTGCTTTAGTATTTTTGTTTTTGTAATTGTTGATAAGCACAAGCTTTCAAATTAGGTTCCTGGTCGGTAGTGGGGATTGTAGCGCAGGAAAATCCGCACTGGAAAAATAGTAACTGGCAATACAGCTACAGGGAGAGTATAGTGCAGGTAACAACAGCGCTATCCCGGTAGCTGTTAGCCATTGGAAGGAAGAGGATAAAGCCTCTGCTGGGCAGTGTGCTGCCAAGCAACTGCTGTGGGGTAGAAGGTAGGGCCACAGGCAGCACCGGGTGACGGAATGTTGGTGGACTGGGGTGCGACTCCCAGTCTTGCTAATTTTGCAGTTTTTTTTCTCCCCCTCCCAGCTTTCCCTTATAATAGGAGGCAGTATAGTGCAGTGGGTTAAGGCACTGAGCTGCAGATCTGGAGATCTGGGTTTGAATCCCAAGCCACCTAGGTGCATACTGTGTGATCCTGAGCAAGTCACTTAACTTCCTCGTGCTTCAAGGACGCAGCTGGAAACAAGCTTCAGCTTAGTGTGCTACTCCTGGTTAAACAATGTTCCCTTCCTTTCCCTTATAATTTGTCTGCCCCTCACGCTGCACTTTTCCCCCCACCCCAGTTGTCCTGCTTGGTTCTTTCCCCTCTAATGCTGCCCCCTAGTCCCCCCCTCCGCTAAGGTTTCTCCTGTCCATGAGTTGACTCCCCAGGAGGTGATTATATTTAGTTGGGGGAGTTTGGGGGTGAAGCCCCCTGTAAAGGAGGGTGCGAGGAGCAGAACCCCCACAAACAATCATAGCAGCTTGTTTTGTTTAGCTATGATAGCGCTCGCTGTTTTTACTGAGTGCTGCTTTTGGTTTCAGTGTATTTCCTTTGCAGTTTTTGAGAGTGCTTTTTTGCACTCGACATTATGACTAATACTCTTGCTCCTCCTCCTCCTACTGATGTCAGGGAGCGTTCACCCGAACCCTGGCCCGGTTACCTCCAGCCCAGCCAGAATTGGGAAATCAGACCGGGGTCTCATCATAGCCACCCTCAACATATGCAGCCTCCGCCCAAAGCTTACTGCCCTTCAAATCTTTGCTGACCAGCATAACCCTGATATCCTTACTGTTGTTGAAACCCGGCTGACGCCCAATACTCCTGACCATGCTGTTGCGCTTCAAGGCTATAACGTTTTCAGACTTGATAAGAGGACAAAAAGGGGGAGGGTGCAATTTACATCAAAGACAACATCACCTGTCAGCCCGTCTCCACTACCCCCTCTGACTCTTCTGTGCAATTCCTACCTATCAAACTACTCCCTGGGGCCCAAAATAAAGTGCTCACTGTAGTCTCAGTCTACATCCCACCAAAAGACCAAGGGATTGGTCTCTGTGTGGTCCTGGACTTTGTAAGATCCCAACCTCCCAGATCTGAGATCCTCCTCCTTGGCGATTTTAATATCAACTGGCTTGCACCTGATGTAGGAACCCACCAGGATGCTATCTCTTCAGCTAACCTAACGCAGATGGTCGATTCCCCCACAAGGAAGAACTACAAGTCAGGTACCAGCACTCTTCTGGACTGGGTTCTTGCCAGCCACCCAACTCGTATCAACAACACCACTGTCCTCCCGGATTCCCTCAGCAACCATTCCCCTGTCATCTGCAACTGGTCAAATAAGTTTTGTAAGCCTCCTCCTAAAACCATTTCCAGTAGAGTCCTACCCTGTGGTCAACTGACCCATCTCAAATCCTGTCTTAGTTGGCAAGACTGGTCTCCCATATACAATGCACTGGATGTTGACTCGGCCCTTGATTTTTCTATCACCACATTCAACGCTGCCTGCGACTCATACGCCCCAGTAAAAAAGTGCAAAGTCAAGGCACTCTCCAATCCCTGGCTCACGGCTGAGCTACTGGCTCAGTTAAATTCAAGGGACCACCTCTGGGCAATAGCTAGGGCCACAGGTGCTCAACTGGACATTCAAAACTACAAACAGACTAGCAACAACTGCACAAAACAAATATGACTGATGTAGAGTACCTAATACAAGGGAGCCCTCACCAACACCTGGGGAGATGGGAGAGCTTTTTGGGACAATATTAGGGAAGTCACAGGGAAGCAGTCCAAATCCTGCCCAACCCTACTGATGGTTGACAGAGCCACCACCCTTGACCTGAAGGTCATTGCCAATACTTTCAATGCAGCCTTCACCGACCTTAGTGTTGTTCTCCCCCTGGACTTTTTCTATGAAACTGACTCCCCTACTCTAAATTCCTTACCTACCACCTCAAATCATCTGCCATTCCACTTCAAAAAAGTCAAGGTGAATGATGTCCACAAATACATAACAAAGGCTATCTCCAAGTCCAGAGGCAGTAATGATTCACTGGACCTTAAACTGCTATCCCTCACCCTTGAAGAGGTATTGCGCCTGCTTACCAGAATCTTCAACCTCTCCCTCAGCCTCAGTCAGTTCCCAAGCAAATGGAAATCTGCTATTGTCACTCTAGTCTTTAAAAGCGGCAACATGTCCATGCAGGGGAACTACCGGCCGATCGCTATATTACCCCCCCCTCCAAGACTCTTAAGCGCATTGTTGTTGACCAGCTTACAGACTACCTGGACAAATATAACATCCTATGTGCACAGCAACACGGGTTCAGGCAAGGGCACAGCACATCAACAGCCCTCCTGGAATTCACTGGAGTCCTTCACAACTTGTTGGACAAAGGCCATCTAACTGGAGCCGTATTCATCAATTTGACTAAGGCATTTGACACTGTTCACCATGGCCTGCTTACCAAACAGCTGCTGAATGATGGGCTCCCCAGGACTCCACTGCATGGTTTAATAGCTACCTGGACCAGCGCTCACAAACAGTAAAAATCTCAGGAGTACTCTCTGACTCCAAACCTGTTCACTCAGGTGTCCCTCAGGGATCCATACTGGGCCCACTACTTTTCAGGCTTTTCCTGCACTCCCTTCCACTATCCTGCCCAGAACAAATTATCCTCTATGCCGATGACGCTGTGCTTCTCACCCCCCATAAGGACCCACAACCATTACTTCACAGCCTACAGCTTGCTTTCTCTGCTGTTGAAAACTGGTTCACAAAAGATAAACTGGTGCTAAACCACAAAAAGACTAAATCTATGCTTTTCTGCAGCTCACAAAACAAACACAGGCGATACCCCCTTGATATCAATACAAGCGCTGGTAAAACCCTCGAACAAGTGTCATGTTTTAAATACCTTGGAATCTCACTTGACCCTTGCCTATCTTGTGGGACTCACATTGATAGTGTTGCCAGAGTGGTAAACTCATGCATTGGAATTCTCTACCGAAATAAACAGCATCTTACCCAGGCAGCACTGAAGATTGCTATCCAGAGCTCTGTGGTCTCCGTCATAGACTATGGCCTCATAATCTATGGCTCTGCCTCTACTACCGCCCTCAGGTGCATAACAACCTCCCTAAACAAGGCCTGTTGACTGCTTACTGGATCCCACTGACTCACACACACATGTGAGCTTTACACTCAAACGGGATAGCTTCAACTCGCTAACCGTATAAAGTACCTTACCTGATGATGGCAAAAAAACTGCTTTGGGCCTTACTCCACCTAGTGTCTAAGCCCTCCTGTGCCCAAACACTAATCCTCGTAACACCAGAGGGTCTGAACATCAGCTTCTACAGGTCCCCCGATGCCGCACCACTCTGGGCCAAAGATCCTTTGCACACTGTGCACCCAACTGGATGAATGCCCTCAGCACTCACATCACCTCCATCTCCTCACTGGGCATATTCAGATCAAGCCTCCATCATCATCTCACGGCCTCCAGCTCATGTTACTGCCACCCCTAACTTCCCCCTTCCCCACTGAGATCAACCACCCCCCCGATGTTCTTTGACAATGCCGTGAGCTGCTCTAGTCTCTTTTTCAGCTGCCACCCCCCTATCCTCTCACCCTTCCTCCCAGATTTCTTCTAGGTTTCTGAACTTATTCTTTGTATGTGTTATTCATGTATCCTATTTACCGTGATGCCGTACCTGAACTGATGAATATGGTTGTATGCTCTCTTTAATGTTGTATGCCCTTGTTTAACATGTATGTACTCTCCTGACGTGGAACCTTTGTAAAAGAGCTTTGGTGCAAAGGTAATTGTAATCCTAGATCTAAATAAATGAATAAACAAATATAGTGCCTTCAAATTATGGGTCCCAGTTTGACCTCATGGATGAGAGGCACCCTGAGGGTGGTCAAGAAAAGGTCCACAGCCCATCCCTGCATGTACTGTATAGTGGATATTTTTCACAAAATAGTCAAATGGAAAGTTTGTTTGAAACAGATTTTGACAGACAGTAGAAACCAGCTGTATTCCACCATTCTTCAAATGTTTTTTCATGGACCCTGTATATGAAGGGAGGCAGTATAGTGCAGTGGTTTAAGGCTCTGAGCTGCAAATCTGGTGACATCCAGCAGACCAGACCTGGGTTTGAATCCCACAGCTTCCACTTGCATACTGTGTGACCCTGAGCAAGTCACTTAACTTCCCTGTGCTCCCAGGTCGCTCCTGTAAAAAAGCTTTCAGCTTAGTGTGCTACTCCTGGTTAAACAACTAAATAGAACCAGCACAGGCAACTACTTGATAAGAAGAGTCCCAATAAAATGCGGGGTGTAGTGTGGCTGTGTATGCATGGTCAATTACAGGTAAAAACTCATCTAAACCACAAAAGCGCTAGTGAGAGGATGTGTCACTATCCAGAGTGCGTGGGTCAGGAAGAATCGATGACCACCACTTCTCCTGTAATTATATGTCTGTCTTTTAGGATATGTTGGGGAGGGAGTGGGTGAGTTTTTTTTTTTGTTTTTTTTTTTAAACGTGTCCTATGAAGTTTTAATCCTGGAACAGCTCCCAGTTATGGGTTCTAAGAGTCATGAGACACACTGTTTGTAATATTAGCCTGTTTAAAATGGTCCATTTGGCAGGTTCGTGGCCAGTATGTTGAGCAACAGAAAGATGTGCCATTGAAGGTTTTGTGTGACAAAATATCTGCTGAAGTATGTGTATCCCTGGGGCTGTCTGGGAGAGGGCCAATACTCCTACGCGGGTGGCCACCAGCCAGGTTAAGGTTCCCATAGCTAACATAAATGGGGGTTGTTTCCCGAAAGCTGAAACAAAATGGTGGTGCCTCCACCCAGAGTACATATAAGTGGGTCTGACTGCTTCCAGTACAACCCCTTGGGATGTCATACTAACTCACCTCCCCAGCAGTTACCCCAACATGGACTTACCAGGTTCGAACCTCCCCACATTCTGTTACACCATTTACATTTTCCATTTCAGGCAACAGACAGGCTCACTAAAATTAGGCTCTGGGTTCATCTCTGCTGCAAAACAATAACTTTGTGGTTTATTTACAGGGGGAGAGTTTAGAATGGGGTAAGTGGAATAGAGTTTCAGCATTTTTAACATTTGCATTTCCCCAGTATATCATCTCTCTTTCTGATTAAATCCCATGTTTTAATCATTGCAACCACTGGGTCTACCTGTTTAACTAACTGCTGCAGGTGTACTCAAACCCAAACCCCCAGGTCCCAGACCATCTTATAACCCCAAAGTCCTATCACTGGGTACCCAGATTTAAGTTGCAAGCATGAGTTACAGCTGATAGCTGGCATTGGTGCACTTGAAGAATTATACGACTTTTTTACATTTCTCTTTCTTGTTTAAACCTCGGCTCTGTCTCCAGCCCTGGTATGCATGCTTAAACTATTTACAGTCCCCAGGTGCAGGGCAATTCCTGCTTTTTACTCATGGTTCTGCAGAATCAGACCTTGGATGGCACAGTTTGCTGAAGTCCTGGGGATGGATGGCAACACAGGCAGAACTGGGCACAATGCTTGAACAGGGGGCACAGAGGCTGCAGCTTGCTCTCTCTCTTTCTCTTGCTTGCAGGTCTTGTAGCTTGTCCCCTTTAGCCCATTACATGCCTTGTTGCACAGCACATGTGCAAGGCCTGCCAACTACAGAGGATCCAGACCCGGGAGTAGCCCCATGGTCCGGCTCCCTCCTGTCAGAGCACCCTAGCACTCAGGTACAATACCCGTGATCCCATGCAGTGGCAGACCCCACTTGATGGGGGTTAGCGAGTTCCCCTGCCCAGCCCTGGGTGTCAGCAGAAGCATTCAGCACATTCTCTTCTGCTTCACTTTCTTTCTTTCTCTTTCCTGCCATGGTGTGCAGCCACTGCAATCTGTTTCTCTCTTTTCTGTGCTGTGTCTCAGGAGCAGACAACAGGCATCCGGCCCAGGAAAGCACATGTCCATCTTTCTGCCCTCACAGTCTCTTGACTTCAACACAACCACATTCTCGCTCTGGCTCACACATATCACCTGCACTCAAAGTCCTTTTTCTCATTGTGCAGGTACATAGCAATTCTCCAAATGAAGGGGCTCACTCTTCCTTTCCTTCCCTCAGCACATTTACATTCTCTTGTTCCTCATCATTCCTCTGCATTCTGTCTTTTCCCAGGCTTAGACGCAACCTTTGTCCTTTTACCAGGTTCAGGACACAAGCTTTGTCCTTTTTCCAGGCTCTGGATGCAACTTTTGTAATTTTTTTCAGGATCAAGACACAACCTTTGCCCTTTTCCCAGTTTCAGGACACAACCTCTTCTCTCTTCTTCTTTATCTCACCGCTGTGGTGCAATTTCAGAACAACACAGAGCATACTGCAGCTTTCCTTTGCTCTCTGTCAAGCTGCTTCTTTAATCTCTTTTCTCTCTCCAGATTTTCCTTTCCTGATGGGGCAGGCATTCTCTGCCCTCCCTGCCCTGGGGGACAAATTGCTGCAGTCCCCCGGCTGGCCCATCCTGCAGCCCTAGTCTCTCCAGGGGCAGGAGCCTCCCTCCCTCTGGAGGAGCTCCAACTGAACTGATTCAAAACCCAGCAGTTCTGTCCTCTTGGGAGCTTTCTGGTAGCTCCCCAATGGCTGGAGCCACAGTGCTTCATAAAAATTAATATATATGAGGCTCTCTCGATGCCTTATTGGTGCAGAAAAAGGTGCCTAAACTTTCTCCGGTCTTTCTCCCCAAAAGTCCGTTCACACATTCCCAGAGTCCTTGGCAAGAATCCTGGCTTGGTGATTGGCTGGCTGGTGTCATTTGGCTGCTAACCATGGTGGCTGAAGTATACAGCATCCACAGTTTACACAGAGTCCTGTGTTTTAAAAGTTCCTGTAGCCAAACCCTTTACTTTTAATTGACCTTGGCCCCCACCATTTGGTAGCCACCCCTGTGCCCTCTTAAGCGACGGCACCATTTAACATGCTGAGTCATCAACCCTCTCACAGTCGTTGCTGTTGTTTCAGCCTGTCCCCAGGCAGCACACAGATAGCCCCAATGCAGTTTATACAGTGTTTCACTCCGATCACTGACTGCAGTCTGTGTGTTCTTTTTTTAACTACTCACAACCTCACAGACTGGCAGCCTTCCCTTTTTCCTTTACACCAGTGATTTATTTATTTAACCTTTTTTTCCTTTTCCTCTGTCACTAGCGCCACTAACCTGTGCCCCTAGGCACTGGACAGAACTTCTGTGGCTTCAAAGGGATGCTGCCTCATTAATATTCATGAGGTGGCTTTCATTCTCCTGAGCACAACTGGCGTTCACAAAAGCGGCTCCTTTTCTTTTCCCACTGTCTCTCCACCTTAACACAGGCCACCGGTCCCTCTCTCTTGCTTTGCACTGGGACCAGGACCACCGGAGCGATAGCCCAAAATGGCCCTGGAATGGCCAAAAGAAAATGCGCTACTACGCATGTGTGGAGCTTGCCGGCATTGTAGTGCCATTTCTGAAGCTGGCGGCTCTGCGATCCAGCTCCTCTGGTCTCGTTACTCTCAAGAAACCATGTGGGGGCCAGCAGGAGAGGACAGAACACAGGAGCAACAGCCAGGAAAACCCAAAAAAGAATGGGGTGGAACAAAAACCCGGGGGAAATTAGCCTTTTTGGGGGGCTTACAGGTAAGCCACCAACAGTGGGGTTACATATGTCTTGTACAAGACAAAGAAATCAAAACCTTTCCAGAGGGGCAATTTAAAGTATTATAATCTGGTATACCATGGTTGTAATAAGTATGGGGAGTAAGCCTGCGATTTAGTCTATTGCATGTAGTAAGCTTTTTTCTTTTTTTTTACTTTTATTGACTTCTTTTTTTGTTAGTTTCACTGAGAAGCTCATTATATATGCTTTAATACCAGAATTTTTTAGTTATTTTTTCAGTGCGATGTGGTACTTTGATTTTTTTATGGATTTGTTTTGACATATTTTAATAAAGAATTCTCCTGTTCCCCTTTGATAAGTCCCTTGGGATCTTTAACTTCCACCTGGAGAGTGACTAGAGATGGGACGTCATCCACCCTAGTCAGTAATTTTATACTGCATATGTCTGCTGGTCATGTTTTGACCTCCCTACTGTATGCTTTTCTTCACAGTTGCTTTTTCTAAGGCAGCATTCAGTCATTTTCAAACAGTAGATGATTATGCCTGGTGAAGTTCATGGATAAATGGTAATTTCAAATCTGGATGCAGTTGTTATGTTAATTATTCTGCTCGTTATTTAAAAGCACTGTCACTTTAAAAGTACTGTATTGCTGTCTGTATAGAGATAGGCATGAGCACAGAAACTCTGCCCCCACCCCCCACCCCGGAGCCCAACGTTGAAATGTAGGGAGGTCTGCTAGCTGTGTCCTGCCAAAAGTTGCTAAATGCAGTTAATACATCAACTTTTCACAGTACTTGGTTTATGCATTGGGGTTTTATGCATCTCTTAAAATCCTCCCCCGGTTGACTCACTTTCCATCATTACATCTCATTCCTCTTCTGGTGAACTAATCCTCCTTGGGGACTTCAATATTTTTCCCGTGCCTCTAGGTCAACTGCCCTCAGGACTGAGTCCCACAGTCTGTCACAACTCATTACTGAATCCACCCAGATCAATCCACACTCCTTAAAGCACACCCTTCTGGACTGGGTTCTCACATCCACACAGCATCATTACATCAGATATATTGCCGTACATCTTTAAAGACCACTGCATGACGTACTGTGTCAGGAAAGTCTGGCACCCTCCCCCCCAAGTACATCTGGTATTGGTCCCTACAACTGCTAAACAAAGATGCTCTTTTGGGTGATCTGTATGCAACTGATTGGGCTCCTTATCTCACTGCCCCTGACATAGATGTTACCCTTGCTGTCTTTCACTCGGTTCTTACTTCTGTCTTTCACACACATGCCCTCACTGGGAAGTCTAAGGTTAAGTCTTCCCATCACCCTTGGATCATCTCTGATCTCATTGATGTGTGCAAGATCTGTGATCAAGCCAGAGCTCAGTTGAAATTCTCCCGCTAACTGTCCAACCTCCACTCCTACAGAGTACTTATAAACTTGCACGAAGGTCATTCATACCACCAAATCCCTTTACTTCAAGGCAAACCTCCAAAACAACCTCAGCTGCCCTTCCAAGTTTTGGAAGGTGAACCATTCCCTCGTTGATCCCCCAAACCAGTCTGCTCCCGCAGTACTCATCGTTAGTAGTTCACCAGTCTGTGACCCCTCCTCTGTTGCTGCACACTTCAATGAGTTTTTCACCACACATGCTCTCCCCTTGTCTCCAACACCTAGCTCCTCTCCCCTCCCTCTATCTCCATACTTCTCTCTGTCCAGCAACTCCTTGGGGTTTCATTTCCCTGCTGTCTCTGCTCAGGAAACCCTGCTTGCGCTGACTTCACTCAACCAATCTAATCCAAGCCCTGATGATGTGGACCATAGACTCCCATATATCTCAGTTGCTGCCATCACCTTCCCCCTGACTTACCTTCTCAACCTCTCCTTCTACCTATGTGCTGTCCCTTGGGTTAGGAAGCTGGCCAGAGATGTACCCCTCCACAAGAGGGATGATCCCTCCTCCTCTGGCAACTTCCATCCTATCTCCCTTCTCCCCTTCCTTGCAAAGCTGCAAGAGAAATTGGTTTACTCCCAGCTCTCTGACTTCCTTCACTTCTCCAGCTTCCTGTACTCCTTCCAGTCTGGTTTTCAGAAGCACCATTCCACCATCTCCTCCCTGCTATGTGTCACTGACTCCATCCTCTCAGGGATGGATCAGAGACACATCACGGTGGCCATTTTCATCGGTCTGGCCAAAGCCTTTGATTCAGTGGCCTATCCAATCCTCCTGAACAAACTGAGTTCTGTTGGCTTCTCAGCCCCAACTGTTGACTGGATCCATTCCTACCACTCAGGCCATCAGTAGTCAGTACAGGTCAGTGGCGTTCTGTCCCTTTCACTCCCAGTCCAGTCTGGGGTCCCTCAGGGCTCCATCCTGGGTCCCAGCCTCACCTCCATTTTCCTAAAAGACCTCCCCGCAGCCTGTGTCAACTCGCATATTTACATGTATGTAGATGACACAGTTCTCTACACCTTAAGCCCATCAGCTGAAGCTGTGGAAGGCTCACTCCAAGAAGATTTCCACAATGTCCTGCATTAGTTAAAGGCCAACCATCTCTGGTTCAACACCAAGAAAACAGTGTCCTTGACCTTTGGATCCAGTCAGAAACTGGCCAGGCTTGCTCCTCTCCCTTTCTTCACTACCCTGGGTGGCTCCCCCCATTAAAGTAGTTAATTCTTTCAAGCAGCTCAGTGTGAGGCTTGACAGCAGACTTAATTTCTCTGCCAACATCGATGCCATTCATGCCAAGCTCCACCCCAAGCTTGATGCCCTGTACTGTAATAAAGACTGCCTGTCCTAGGAAGTCCTCCAGGAGCTGGTTACCAAAATGGTGCTCCCAGTCTTTGACTATGGGGATGTTGTTTATGGTACTGCTCCCTCTTCTTCCCGTGCCAAATGGGACACCCTCTTAGCACCTTCTGCCATTTTGCTACAAATTCACCCCCTCACACTCATCACTGCTCACTGTACTCCTCCCTCACCCTCCTACCTCTTCCTTCCCATCACCTGCACCACTGTGCCTCTTTCAATTCTAAATACTGGTTTGAGGCACTGCCCTCATACCTATCCACACTCACTTCTCCAGTTCCACCTGTCTCTTACTCACTTTGCTCCAGGGATCACTGCACATTCTCCTCCCCACACCCTCACTCCTCTGCTGGACAGTCAGCTGTCTCCTATCACCTTCCTTCCCTCTGGAACATCCTTCCCTCTTCTAGCTGTCTCTCACCCTCCCCAACTTCCCTTACGTGCCATCTTAAACTCCTACCCTCCTCCTGCATCTGTCTGTTCCCCTCCTGACCTTCTCTTTGTTCCTCTCCCTTCCCAGTTCAGACCCCCTTTCCAGGTTCAGTTTTGCATCTCCTAATTTTATTGCACTGATAGGCTGAGCAATTTGTTGTATTGTGTCAGGATATAGAGTGGGTCATACTCCATAATCCATGTTTGCCATTTTTCACTTTTTGGCCATACTGAGCTACACCTGTTTGTACCTTATTCGTATGGTATGCATCAGTAGTATTGTATTTGCCTGGTTGTATCCCCATCCCCCTTCCCCATGTCGCACCTGGAAACGAGCCTTGGCTCAGTGTGCCTTTCCTGCTTATCAGTTTTTAAATACATAAATGGACCACTTTTTCATTTTCCTTAAAGAAGCAGTATTTGTGAGCAGAAAAAGATTTAATCAATTTTTCAGTAATAGTGTATTTCTGACAAAAACATTAATACATCCATTTTTTCCCATTGTATTTCATTCCTGAACTGCTATATGGAGTTTGAAAGTTTAAAAAAATCTTTGCTCTGTGGGCTCGCCCATTATGAATAAATTAAACATTTTGGTATGGGGTTATGGGGTACACAACACCACGATATGCCAGTAATACCCTGGAGCTTGCCCCAAAAGCAGGGCCATTTTGGGGACGTGGTTGAGTTTGTGCACCCAGGCAGTAGTTCCGGGGCAATGAGCCTGGAACAGCCCTTCATGGCTGATAGTTTGCTGTCTGGGAAACACCTCCTACTCTACTCTGTCTGCATCTACGTTCTGGCTTCAGCCACACCATCATGTATTTGTTCTGCTGCACCACTAGAGGGTGCACGTGAGTTATGCTGTGATGATTAAATGTGCATTTCTACAGTACGTGTTGGGCCTGTTGTGCTTCCAACAAGAAAAGGGCCAGTTTGGATGGGATCCACAGACAACAATGAAATAATCGGTTACTTGCTGACCAGATGGATTTGTTCTCCAAAATCTGGAATCCTTTTTTTGTCTTATCCTAAATGAGCTCTTTTATATAGCTTTCTGGGTTTGATCTCATGCTTATTCGCTCATTTGATTCTATTAGCTGTTGTGTTTCTTAGTTTACAGTATTGTTTCTTTCCTGTTATGATGTCTTTGCATATGTTTATTGTACTTTTATGTTTATGATAACCTAATAAAAATTTATATGGGGGGGGAAGGTGAGGACCTGTTGTGCTTCCTGTTTAAATTAGCAAAGAAGCATGGCTCACTGGTACTGATCTGTGTGTGTGTGTGTGTGTGTGTGTCTCTCTAAAGGCATCAGTGGTAATTTGCTCACCTGGTAAAGGTAATTATAGGCGCACCTTTTTACAGCAGTTAGTTATTTTTGTGCATCAGCCTTTGAGAAGAGCACTTGATAACCCCATATGTTCAGACTCGGAATGCTGTAAAAAGGTGCGATAGATGATTACATATATCTAGCATCTACCTAGTGACTTGCGGAGTGATGGTGAGAAAAGAATGCCACAGTGAAAATCAAGGCTGCCTAACCTCGGTCACCAGTGGGGGGGGGGGGTCGCAAAACAAGCAGATATAAACCAGCTCCTCACTCCCATGGATCAAACCCAAGTCTCCAGGATCCAAGCCACACTGGGTCGGCTTCCCTTTTTCAGCTTTTAAAATGCTTTTGCCCTAGGGGAAACAAAATCAAAGAACCAAACTGTGCACATTATGTCAAACTGCTGTTAATCAACGCTCCTCGTATGCCTTGGCATTTGACAGACTGCTGTAGGTGACAGGGTAGGAGGGGAACATCATTCTCTTTCCGCTTCATTGTGCAGTCTATTAATGGGATACTACCTACATTTTTTAGCTGACTTCTCTTTAGTTGCGTAAGTGGCTTCATGCGTCAAGTGTGTTATTTTAAAGGCACAGTAAAAGCCCTAGCAGGCTTCCACTTTCTTTTTCAGGATAATTATTTTGTTAAGCTTTAGAATTGATGAGAGACAGGCAGCACTGAGGGTGAAGTCCTACGGCACTAACAAGGGTCTGGGCAGCGTGGCTTCTCATGCAGTGGGGAATTTATTTGTGCTCTGCAAAACATGCGCAGACCTCCTTCGCAAACTTTACGAAACGTGGACAAACAATTCAGCAACATTTGCAAATTGGTGAAAACAGTACTGTGTTGGAGTAGGCCACTAATTGTTTTATATTCATAATCTATGATTTGTGGAAGCAACGTCTGCTATTCCCGTACTTGTTTACTTATCAGTTTTTCTCCCTAGTCTAGCTGCCCTCAAGCTACAGGGATTTATCTTGTTTGGGACTCAGTTGCCACTGCTCACCTCATCTACCACTAAAATGACACGTTTGTGGTTGCTTGTGGTTCTTCCCTTTATGGGAGGGGTCCAAGGGAGGGCTGTCCGACCCCACCCTGAGCCGCATGGATCCACTAGCTGTGGAGGCCAGTGTCCATGGCATGGGGCTTCAGTGTGACTGCTGTCATTTAGATGGCAGCCCAGGGTTTTCTGCTTCTAAAGATCTTCCCTCCTCCCCCGATGAAAGTGCAACCTTCCTTGTGGCATCATGCATACACAGCACATCCCTTTGGCAAGAGCAAGCTTCTTGAGAGGAAAAGAGAATTCACTCGTAGACCTGGTGATGCAGCAAAGGGTGTTCCTCTCTTCATGCTACACACAGTGGTATACCATCACAATCACCAATCCTGGTTGCAGTGCTTTTTCATCTGGTGATGGTGATGGTATACCACTGTGTGCGGCATGAAGACATGAACAACCTTTGCGGCATCGCCTGGTCTATGAATGCATTCGCTTTTTCTCTCAAGATGTTCAGTTTTGAGTGCACTGGGATTTGCTGTGTATGCTGATATCAAACCTACAGCAGGAGTGTACTCCCTGTCCCAGCTACTTAGGTGACTGTGGTGGCGGAACTCACTGCCTGCATGCCCCAGCAGAGGCACACTGCTGCACAGCAGTTATTCCAGCCTGGCCTGCCTTCTGACATGGCAATGCAGGTCCACACCTGAACCCAGGTCACGTGCATGCCATTGCAGCATGCTTTCACTGAGCCACTGGTGTGTGTCCTGGTTACTGTACTTAGATCAAGGGGGTGCTTCAGACCAGTCAGAGTACTCCTTTCTTCTGTGCATGAAACACTGTAATCTGTGAACAGTGTCTTGCATGCAGCTGCTCTCGTAACGGGCATGTTCGGGTAAAGTTTCTTATCTGTGAACAGTGTCTCATGCGCAGCTGCACTGGTAATGGGCATGTTTGGGTAAGGTTCCTTATCTGTGATCAGTGTCTTGTGTGCAGCTGCTGTGGTAAAGGGCATGTTCAGGTAAGGTTTCTTATCTGTTAACAGTGTCTCACGCACAGTTGCCCTGGTAATAGGCATGTTTGGGTAAGGTTTCTTACCTGTTAATGGTGTCTTGCACGCAGTTGCCCTGGTAATGGACATGTTTGGGTAAGGTTGCTTATCTGTGTGCTGTGTCTAACGCGCAGCTAATTGGGTAACAGAGATGTTCAGGTAAGGTTTTAAAAAAAAAAATGAGTATATAATTTGATCAAGCTTGATCAATAATGCACTGATAATGCTGCCAAGACCACTCTTAAGTTGTAAGAGTGGTCTCTCTTACATGTTTAGGCTATCAAAACTGCTCACCTTTGATTTGTAGTTCTAATACCCTAAGAATGTACAAGATATCTCTCCTTACAATCAAAAGAGTGGTCTCAGTGGCAGTATTAACATACATACAAATATACCAAAAGTTTCGCTTGTAACATTTTTTTAAACCAACACGCACGTGTTACTTTGATTCAGGTTATTCAACTGCAGTCAGTATGCCAGGTCGAAGTTTTATTATCTCCACTTATGACTACGTTTAACTATTGTATCTCTGTATTGTATAATATTACTGAGGTGTTATGTTGTGACTGTTCATATATTGTATATCCTGTGTTCCTGTGCTAACCAGGTCCATCTTGTAAATGAGCTATGCTCAATGGTGTTCGCCTGGATAAATACAGATTTGATTGATTGATTTACATTGAAATAAATTAGTGCTGGATGGGATTTTCAAACTGGAATGGAATGGAATGCTACAGAATTTTTAAACATTCCAACTAAGTGAGGGGGCCAAGTGGTCCTTATCTGCCATCAAAGTCTATGTTTCTGTGTTTCTAATTCTGTGCAATTCCATTGGAAGTGGAATTCTGAAATTCTGAAAACAGAATTTGAACCGCCGATTTCTAATTAATGGGTTTACATAATCCGTGGATTAAGTTTTTGTGAACGGCAGAGAACAAATCCACAGTTTATGTAACCTGTGGCTAATTAATCTGCTGTTTAAATTAAAGAGCAAGTGCTTAGTAAGGATGCACGTCTTAAAGAATGACGGTTTGGGGCCTTTAGGTTACTCTGCAATCATTTAGTTTGTTTTTATTTGTTTCTTTAATTACCTTTTCACAGTGTTATTTGTAGTTTGCTAACTACTAGTAAAAAAAGATCGAATTGAATTCTTGAAAAGGGACACCTGGATATCGTGGCAGCCACAGAAACATGGTACACTAAGAACCATGACTGGGATATCAACATACCAGTATACACAAGCTACAGGAGGGACAGGGAGGGTAAAAGAGGAGGAGGAGGAGTAGCTCTCTATGTAAGGGAAGGGATCAAAGCAACGGAACTAAAGGATAAACAAGGAGTAGAGGAGGCACTGTGGGTCACCCTGGAGACAGGATATGGCACCACAGTCCACACGGGGGTTGTATACAGACCCCCATCTCAGGGGGAGGCAATGGACAAAGAAATGATAGAAGGCATCCTTAGAATGGCAGAAAAAGGGGAGATATTGTTGATGGGGGACCTGAATATGCCAGATATTAACTGGAGCACCTTTGCTGCAGCCACATCCAAGAGCAAGGTTATTCTCGATGCCCTACAAGGGGCATGCCTCAGACAGCTAGTGGTGGAACCCACTAGGGAGGGAGCAGTCTTAGACCTGGTACTGTCAAATGGGGATGGAGAAAAGATCTCAGATTTTGAAGTCGGTAGCCATCTGGGAACAACTGACCACCAAACAGTGTGGTTCATGATAAACACAGTCATAGAGTCAAGCCATACAAAAGCAAGAGTATTGGACTTTAAGAGGGCTGACTTTGGGAAAATGGGAGAGTGCCTCAGAAAAGCACTAGCAAACAGGCTAGAAGGAGGGGTGGAGGAACAATGGGGAACAATCAAAACAGCAATCACAGAGACAACAAGCCTTTGTGTGAAGCAAATCAACAAAGCAAAATTAAGGAAAAATCACTATGGTTCTCAGATGGTGGGGAAGGTTAAAGAGAAAAAAGTAGCATTTATGAAGTATAGGTGTAACCCCCCTACAAATGGGGGTTCCCAAAAAGTCTTCCTTGAGATTGCCTAAATGCTCACTGCCAGGCTGGTGTCCTGTGTTTTAGCAGTTTAAATGTAATTACTAGAGCATGTATAGCCTCTGTGTACTGTTTCTTTAAGAGCTGCCTGATTGTAGCCTAAGTAATCTGAGAGGAAGCTCTGTTGAAAGATGTAACTATTTGCTGAAAATCATTTAGAGTGATAATGATAATGTAGTTTGTCTAACCTGCCTTCTTTATAGCAAGGACTGTTTTATTTGTCTCCACTATCTTGGTCCTGGAGTGCAAATTGGACCAATCGGTTCTGGTGGGACCTAAAATGTAGCCGGACTACAGGAGCTGTCTGAAGTCAAAATCTGTAGGAATTGTAGTTTTGAACTTTTTGCTCCTTTTTTGCAACTGAAGGGGGAGCTCTTGCTTTGACCAACAGCCAAATCAGCCAACCAAATCTTTTGGATCTTGGGGAAGTCCTGGGCTGCTTGCAGTTTTCAGTTAGTTCTGAGCTGGGAAGTGAAATGAGAAGAGCTCAGGTGTATTTTGGGCAGCAATCCTGAGTGGATTTGCTTGGGAAAACTGTGAAAGGGCTGAGTTTTTGGCTTGCAAGTCTGCCAGCTGCTCCTGAGTGGGAGAGAATAGAAATATTTTGGACTAAATCCAAGTTTGTGTGACTAAAGTAAGCTACTGAAGTGGGCCAGGCTCAACCTGAAGAAGACCGAAGATTTTGTTGAATGCGATCGGCCTGTCAGGAGTTCCAGCTACCCCAGCCCTAAGCTTCCGGGGTGTGCACAGACTTTGCGATTGTGACTGGGGAGCGCTTTGCCTGGTACAGTAGAATTCCCGTACATGTAAATGTTCTATGAGCTGCTAGTGGGTTGTGAGTTACTTCCCCACTGTGTGAACTGTGTTCTGCTTGCTGGAAGCTGTATCCAGCCCAAAACGGACTGCATCCGAATTTGTCTCCATGCAGTCTGGGTCTTGCCAGACTGGCCCAGCCAGACTACCCACTGCACAGAGAAGCCATCGATGAGAGACATGCCTGGGGATCAGCCCCCTTCTCCACACTTGAGCAGAAACAATGCCTCTGTGACTCGTGTGGGCCCTGCTTCTCCTGGCATTCCAGATCAACCACCTCCAGTCTTGATTTTCATCCAGCCTGTGTCCAGTTTTGGGTATCGTGAGTTAATACCAGGGTAGCTCCCTGCAACAACAACTTAATCTGAGTGTGTCATCTGATTGTCTTGTTGTTTCATTTCCTTTACAAACTAAGCCCTCTGGCTCCAGATTACAAATATTGTGTACTGTGCATGTTGTGTTTTCCATCGCATGGCCCCAACCAGCTGCAACCCCGGGCAACAGTCCTGGCTAGCCCATTTGTTCTCCACCTGGGCACCCAGAGGTGTGTGTGTGGGGGGACTCAAAGCGCATGCATAACTGCTTGATTGATATACTGTAACCTTTAAGATAATTAACCTGATTTTGCCCCCTTCCTTGTTCAAGTCCCCTGAATAAATCAGATCAAACTTTTTCTCCATGCAATCTGACTGTGGTTCCAGTTTGTGCTCAAACTACTATACTGTTGCTATTTGCTGTGCATAACCTTGTTTTACAGGGGGTCCGCAGGGTCGAGCCAGAGGAACCAGCCCTGGTGGTAAGTGGAAACAGTGTGAGTACTTGTGTGGTGTACCAGGGGTAATGTGAAAGTGATTATTGTACAGTGTTCAGGCCACTAGAGGGGAAAGAGGGGGGTTACAGTGTCCCGGAGGGCTGTGCCCAGCTTAGTTTGACCACTACAAACCATGACCTCTGGGTGGAGGAACCCATTTCAGAACTCAGGCCCCTTAACCTGCTACTAGCCAAGCAGGCAGAGGCAGTAGCCCTTGGGGATAGCACCACCTAGGGGTTACATAAGGAAACACAGAAGGAGCAGGATAGAGAAATGCACCAGTTAAAGCAGAAGGAAGCGGGGAAGGCAGTCAGATTAGCAAAGGCCCAAGCTGAGGAAAATATAGCCAACTCAGTTAAGAAGGGAGATAAAACCATTTATAGGTACATTAGGGAGCAAAGAAAGACCAAGGGAGGGATAGTGAGGCTTAATAAAAGGAAAAGAGGGTGGGCAGAGGGGGACAGTGAAAAAGCAGGGATACTGAACAAATACTTCTGCTCAGTATGCACAAAAGAAGAGGAGGGGGAGGTACCTAATCAAAGGATTGAAGCACTCTGGATAGTGAGATTGATACCAGTCAATTCACAGAATAAAGGGTTCTGAAAGAATTCTTAAAACTGAAGGTGGACAAAGCATTGGGGCCTGATGGAATTCACCCAAGGATTCTAAAAGAACTAAAGGTAGAACTAGTGACACCACTGACTACCCTTTTTAACAAATAATGGGAGGATGGTGTGATACCTGAGGACTAGAAGAGGGTAGATGTGATTCCCCTTCACAAAAGTGGGAGCAAGACAGAGACTGGGAACTATAGACCTGTTAGTTTGACCTCAGTGGTAGGGAAAATGATGGATCACTTCTGAAAGAAAGAGTCGTTGAGTTCCTAGAGGCCAGTGGGGCACAGGACCCAAGGCAGCATGGATTCACAGCAGGAAGGTCATCAAGGTCATATCAGATGAATCTAATTGATTTCTTTGACTGGGTGACCAAAGTAGTAGACCAGGGAGGGGCTGTGGATATGGCCTACCTAGACTTTGGCAAGGCATCTGACACAATCCCACACAAAAGATTAATGTAAAAGTTAACCAGCCTTGGAGTGGGTCCCAAAGTGGTAGTCTGGGTAAATAATTGGCTGGACAACAGGACACAGAGGGTAATAGTAAACAGAGTTAACACAGAAGAAAAGGAGGTTACTAGCAGGGTACTGCAGGGGTCAGTACTGGGACCAGTCCTCTTTAATGTCTTTGTAAGTGGCATTACAGAGGGACTGAAAGGAAAAGTATGTCTCTTTGCAGGTGACACAAAGATCTGCAACAGGGTTGATACACAAGGTGGGGTGGAAAGGATAAGAAGGGACTTGGCAAGGTTGGAGGAATGGCCAAATGTATGGCAGCTTAGATTCAGCACAAAGAAGTGCAAAGTAATGCACCTGGGTAACAAAAACCCAGGGGAAGAGTGCACAATGGAGGGTGAGATACTAACAACAACAAAAATGGAAAGGGACCTCGGGGTGGTCATATCAGATGACCTTAGGGTGGGCAAGCAATGTGAGAAGGTATTAAAGAGGGCTGGCAGGATTCTGGGATGCATAGGGAGAGGCATCACCACTAGAAAACAGGAAGTTGTTATCTCTCTGTACAGACAGTTGGTGAGACCCCACCTGGAGTACTGCGTGCAGTTCTGGAGAACCCATCTCCACAAGGACATAGACAGAATGGAGGCTGTCCAGAGAAGGGCTACTAAAATGGTGCAGGGTCTGCATCAGAAGACATACGAAGAGAGATTAAAGGAGCTTCATATGTATACCCTCGAGGAGAGAAGGGAGGGGGGAACATGATAGAAACTTTCAAGTACCTTAAGGGAATCAACATGGTCCAAGAGGGTAGCATCTTTCAGAAAAAGAGATGTACAAGAACAAGGGGGCACAATTTGAAGATAGAGGGGGGATGACTCAAAGGTAATGTGAGGAAGGATTTTTTCACAGAGGGTTGTGGATACATGGAACAGCCTTCCTGAGGAGGTAGTGGAGTCAAAAACAGAGGGGGAATTCAAAAATGCATGGGACAGATATAAGGCAGTTCTAGTTGGGGTAGGAAGAAGTTGGCTGTTGGTTAACTAGGATCTGCAGCTTATCCATTAGGTAGGGAAATGGGCAGACTAGGTGGGCCAAACGTTCCTTATCTGCCGGCAAATTCTATGTTTCTATGATGTATTATGATGTCAGAAAAGTTTTACTGTCAAAGCTGGCAGTGCATTTCAATGAGAGACTGCAAGCCAGTTTTCAGATTTTTATAGAGGAATAACACTTTCAACCAAAATATCATATATGTAATATAAATATGTGATTTTTTGATAACCTGTGATCTTTTGTTATAGTTTATCAGATGCATTTTCTTCATAACCAGATTTTACTTGGGTAGAAGAAAAGAGAAGCCAATTATTGCTTTAAAAATTGTAAAATCACACAGATGGACCTCACCAGTGCGAACTTATCAATTTCAAAGTTTGTTGCTGAAAGAAGTATCTAGTTCTTTTGAAAAAGATACAAAAATATGTCTAGTTTTCCACTGAGGTACATTGGATTCATAAGTAGCTGGCAGTTTCTGACATCACAATAACAGAATTCCATTGAATTCTTTTTAGCTAGCAGTGTGAAAAGCAAAGGTAAAAATGCACTTATTTCACAACCCTCACAAATATTTTCTTATAAAAGTATAAAGTGATTACTAACACATCACAGTATAATAAATAAAATAATCAGCTGACACTTTATTAGAGGTAAACACCTGCTCTTTAAAAGACTTTCAGAATTCTGTGGAATTTATCGAAAAATCCAAAGAAAGCGTTTTGGAAGCAGAGTTGCCATTTCACCTGAATTCCACTGGCGGCATTCCATATTACACAGTCCTGTCTGACAAATGCTCTTTTGGTAAGGGGAGTGTCTGGCATCCCATCAAAAGACGCTTCAGTCTGACTTTAGTGTTCCGCATCACTGGTTCGATAAACATAAATTAGTCTTGAACTCAACTAAGACCGAGACAATGGTCCTTTCTAGTTCCAGGAAATCAGTTACTTCTGAGTTTAATGTTTATGACAACTTTGGTAAACAAATTGAACTGGTTAAGGAGTTCAGATACTTGGGGCGAATATTGGACTCACATTTCTCGTATGAACAGCACTTGGAGAATTGGATGTAATTAGCAGGCTGCATAAAGACGAGGATTCCTTTACCATATTAGAGATCCACTTACTGTAGATACATGACATTTGTTAACCCATAGTCTTCTTTTTTCCATAATTGACTACGGATCAACAGTTTATTCATACACATCCGAAAGACTATTAATCAAACTTCGGGCAACATATCATTTGGCAATCCGTTTTGCAATTGGTTAATCGAGAGCTACACATCATTGTGCTTTATATAAATCTTTCAGTTGTCTTCCATTGGCTGAAAGGTTTAGCTCTAGATCCTTGATTTTTATGCACAGTATTCAGTCGGGTCTTCTCCCTGAAAGTATACTAAGCCTGTTCTCAAGAACCTACAAATCTGGTTATACCCAAATACAAAGTAAAAATGATTTTACTGTCCCACTCTACCACACTTGGTTTGCACAAATTTCCTTGACTTTTTTTTTAGCTCTAAAACAATATAATGCTCTACCAAGCTCCTTAGCAAGTTGCACAAAGACATCAACTTTTAAGACTGAACTTAGGAAGAACATGTTCATTAACACAGTTTGTAAGTGCTTTACTAAGATCTGTTCTGACCAGTATGGCAACTAATCTATTTCTGTATGTTACTAAGACCTAGTGATTTTATTGCCTTTTATACGGTGTTGGTTGTCATTGCTATGTGTTTGTATGTGTTTTTATGCATTTTATATGTCTAAACTGGACATCTGTGCAAATGGATTTTTAGCCCACAGATTTTTCAGTATAAAATAAAAAGAAAATTAAAAAAAAATTAAAAATGCATTCTAGTAGACAACACAGCAATGTAAAAGTGTTATATTTATAAAACCTTATGCATTACACCCTGTTCACAAAGGATGTGGATGGGTTATGCGCTACGTAAACCCGGCGCATAGCCCACCCGCATCTAGCCGCACACAATACACCCCCTGCATGCCACGCATGATCCTGGTATGTCCCCTGTGCACCTGGAACACTGGCCAAATGTGCAGCTTAGCATGGGGGTGGACTGGGGACAGGCACGGAGGCATGTTAGCACTCTGAGCCATTCTCAATGGCACGGGTGCCTTGCGTGAGTCCGAATGAAAAGCACTTGGAGCTCCTGCTGCGACTGATGTCTTACTTGTGCAGTACCCAAGATGGTCACCATGACAAAAATGCACATGCGCAATACTCACACATGAACAAGGACCTCACGGCGGCCATCTTGGGCATGGCAACCTCTTTTGTTTCACCCACAAATGCAGAGGTGATGGGTGGGAACAAACTAGTGCCCCCACAGGAGGGGTGGGTTGTGTGGTCTGTGGAGGGGAGGGACAGCAGAAAACCAGTGCTGTGGACATGACCGTAGCATTGTGGAAGCACACCAGAGAGGTATCCAGTCACATGCTTCCACAGTTCCTTCTCTCCCATACTTCATAGAAATACAACAGCAGGGCTCCGTCCATGCAGCTGTAAAAACTGGGTACCTGAAAGTCCAGATCTGAAGCCATTACTGCAAGTTTATGGAAAACAATTTTTCATTACTTGTCACAGTTCAACGGTTAAACTTTAAAATCAGCATAAGTCACAGCATTGCTTTTAACTTGTTACTGACTCTCAAGCTAAGTAAGTAAAAATTCAGCGAACCAATACCTTTCTCTCATGAGTCTTTATAGGCTGTCTAAACATGGGGAAATTGGAGTTATCCCAGTACTTAGCATTTCATGATTTGTTTTATTTATTAATTTATTCTGATGTCTGGGTTAACGCATTGATGCCAAATGCCTTTTTCAGGCATGACCTGGGTACAGAAGAGTACGCAAGACAGGGGAATGCAAGCACGTAAGTATCGTAATACAAAATGAAGTGACATGGTGCAAAAGTAAGGTATTCAGACAGTGTTTTGTAAGTCTTGCAAAGCAGGTGCAGGCATTAGACTCTTGGCACCTTGGAGCTGATACCAAGAAGATTCAGACAGTGCTGAAGGAGTGGTTAAAACTTACCATGGCGAAAGAATTTATCTGTCCAGGGTGCAAAACATAAAGCAGCAACATGTGAAAATTATGACCTATAACTTTTCATTCCATTTTAGGTTGCTGCTGCTCTCCCGTTTTGTACTTTGCCATTCTTTCCCCATTTTGAGTCTGCTTTAGCACTTTTTTTCCTTTTTTGAAATTTTAAAGGAGGTTTTCATCAATATTCTCAGCTGTGGGGTGTAAAAGAGCAGTGGGCCCACTTGATGTCAAGAGGGGGCATCCCTCTGGGCCTAAAGGAGAATAGGGATCACATACTATAGGAAGTGATGCACATCAGTTCCTTCGCACTTCTCTGGGAACCCGATGAATCTGAGAGTGTTCCACACTTACTCTGATTCTCTAGATCCTCCACGCTGTCCCATAACTGCATGATGATCCCACCTTGCCCCCAAAGGTGGGCTGTGAGCATATCTCTGGTATCCTCTGCCACAGCAGTCCAGTTTTCAACTGTCCCAAGGCACTGGCTGAGCTGAGCAGTATCAGCAGCAGTGCAGTTACAGGCTTGTGTGAGTTCCCCCGTCCTCAGCAGCAACTGGGAAAACATGTCCTTAACCTTTTCAAGAGCAAACTGTTCAGCCAGAGGCCCATGTCTCACCATGATACCACGCAGTGGAGCACTGTGCAGAGACAATCTCAAAATACAAGAGCCTAAACAGCAGAATTTCACACTGGGCACACACCGAATAGGGAACACGGTATCCCATGAATTCCACAATGCAGGTGTTAAGTGTCTGCAGGTAACCTTATCGACAGATTTCAACAGATTAAAGATGGAATGGCTGAGGCCATGCCTCCTGAAACTCTTGTTTTAAGGTTCAAATCTCAGCTTAAGAGTTTGGGGGCCTCGTTGAATGACTGGGTGAAACATTAAAACTAGGATGAACACAACCAGTTCTAAAAAAAAAAATCCATAGCTAGAAGTTAGAATCTGGCTGTAGAGATATGCATTACTGATGTTTGTAAATGTTTCTGCATGCTTGCTTCGCCCACTGTGAATAAATTAAACATCTTGGTGTGATGAGGGTCTGTTTACCATTAGAAACATGTGCTAGCGCCTTTCGAATACATGCATAGTAGAAATCTGCATGGGCAGTTTAAGCAATGATCCACAGCAGGGTGCAGGTTAGGCTCAGATTACCCATGCCTGGCATGGTTCAGTCACAAGGCCACAGGCCAAGTGACTTAACCACACCAGAAGTGGATAAATTCCAGCCCACCCCACACTTTGGAGTGGATTATTTCAACTGTACAATTGAAAAATAAATTATGAGACACAAAAGTGTAGAAGAACATTTTTTTTGTTTCTTTAAATATTCTTCCACACTACATTAAATAGTGCCTTGCTGTGGGGTGGTTAATAATTGAAGGAGACATGGCTGGTGATGGGAGAGTGAGTCCTGCAGGAGAGTGACCATGAAGGAGCCGCTGGTACTGTGAGAGTGAACCGTGAGAGGGAGTGTGACCATGAACGAGTAGCTGGCACTGGTAGAATGAGGTCTGAAAGAGAGAGAGAAAGCAATCAGTTGGCACTGGGAGATGTTTCTTTTGTTATCAGTGCCAGTTTGAGGGAACAAAGATGGCGTCATTTACAGTTCACTCAGGGAGGGTGTCATGATTTGGTTTACTATTACATTTTTTGCTGAAGAGAGGTTTACAAATTGACAGTAGTTGCCCCCTTTATTGACACTGTCAATATTTACACAATTAGCAATGCTAGCTGTTTTAAAGGTGATAGGAAGTGATTTCCACACTTCTAGAAGCCCTCCAATTGTTCTTTTATTGGCTACCCAGTATTCTGATATGTTTTTGACCTTTTTTGTTAAATTAATAATCTAATTGTGTTGCCTTTTTAAGGATCCTGAATTCCCCTCTCTCCTCAGGAGTTGCTGCTCTCTTTTTATATATCTTGAATATCTGCTATGATCACAAACATCTTTCCAGGCTTATCGATGGCTACATGGAATGGGAGTTTCTGATGTCATAGACTATCTGTAAGCCCCTGGGCACTTAATAGTTAATTTTTAGTTGCTAGGGGGTAGTTAGGCAGGGAGAAGGCTAGTGGTGCCATTGAGTCTGGATGTGCTGCTGCCTGCTGGCAGTAGGTGGGGCCCCCCAAGGGTATAAATAGCTGCGGATTTTGGGACCAGGAGGAGAGGGAGGAGCAGAGAGAGGCAGGCCCGTGGAAAGGGAGCCGGGGGGGTTGGCCCGCAAGTCCAGACGGAGGGCCATGGTGGGGCTGGGGTGGTCTGCTTGCCGCCCAGCCCACCACCCTTGAAGACCCGCGAAATGGAAAACTGCTGGTTTGGGTTTAAGTGAAAGGGGAGGCAGTGGAGTAGAAACTTGGAGTGAAAGCAGAAGGGGCCGGTTGGTAAAATTGGGAGCTGGAGTCTGGGGAGAGCAAATGAAAATGGAGGCCTGCCCTGTGAACTTTGGCTCCTTGGTAGGTAAGCCCTGATCAGGCCAATAAGCCCAAAACAAAGTATTGCTCATGGGTAGTTCAGCTGTTGGGCCATATTGTTTACTGTGGGTGGGCCTGTTATGGCAAATGGGGCCTGGGATGTAGCTGTAAGTGGCAGCCGAGCCATCAAGGGTGTAATGGTGGCAGAGTTACCCCTATTCCCTGGGTTGGAGGTTGCCACAGAGTTGGGAACCATGGTGTGAGCTGCTTGTGGAGGTGTGGAAAATCCTTTTGGGGGAATAATGTTTGGGACCCCATCGGGGTGGCAGTCCATTGGGTGATCTGTGTGATACTTGCAGAAGTCCCCCTGATGAGTCAATTCAGAGGTTGGAGTCACTGATTTGAGTGGAGTGTGCTAGTTTGGACTGAGATTAGTTTATGGGCACCCAAAACCCCACAGAGAGGCCCAGCCACCAGCTGAGACATCAGCAACTGGATCTTTGAAAGGGTTCTGATTGTTTGGTTCTTGCTAAAAAACATCCATTTAAAGTATGAAATAAGATCTAAAGGGAGCGAGAAGTATGGTCCAGTAAGAAATAGCCCCCTGGAGTGGAGAAAGGGGTATAATCTGTCAAAAGGTATAAGATTAGGCTGGTGGGAATGAATTGACGAGAGTGTAAAGTTTTAGGACAATAGAAACATCTCGTGCTGTCATAAGCCAGAGTAGCAGAATTGAAATGAGACTGCTTGATGAGGGAGTAAAGGAAAAGGCCAGTGATTGCTGCAGAGAGAAAGAGAGAGAGAGAGAGAGAGAGAGAGAGAGAGAGGGAGAGAGAAATAGAGAAATAGAGAAAGGAGTGAGATTATGAGACAGTGAAGTGTCTCACGTGTAAGCTACCTCATGTTTAGAGGCCTTTTCGACCCTAGGAACTCTGCCAGGAGTTTAGTCTGCATAACTTATGGAAGCCTGTATGAAAACATGTAGCCTGTTAGCACAAAAGGCTGTTGCAGTAGAGTTTCCAGTTAGATCTGTGAAAACAACCCACAGTTTATCACCCCCTGCTCCATGGAGTGACCGTTTGCTGTTTTCAGGTTCAATTAAATCATTCTTTTCCATGTTGATTCTGGAGTGGACAATTAATTTAATCTTCTACAACTGTGCATGCTTGTCTTGCTAACCAGCCGCCCACCCCCCGCAGCCTTTGGGAACCAGTGTCAGCTGGTACAGGTGCTACTGTGATCTCCAGTCACAAAGATTCAGGAACCCAGGTAATGAGTTATCTTGGCTTGAAATGGTTTGGATTGTGGTTGATTATGTTTGTCAAGTGCCCCCTCCCCTCACCAATGCACCATCTTATACTCCTAGATGGGGAGGGGTTGGGGCTTACACTTAGAAATGGTGTGGCTCCTTCTATCTGTTTTTATTAGGGTTGTGTGAGCTGGCAAATTTGGCTCGATGGGCCAATTTCAAACCAGATCAGGTTAATTCTGAACTGGCCTGATTCAGCCCTAGATTAAATGAAGGGGTAACGGGATATTTTTTAAGGCATTCTTCCATCAGGATGTCCCAATGGCACCAGCAACAACTTCCCTTCATGAAACATGGGCTCTTAAGCCCTTACCAGTATAAAAAAATGATGGGATGCTTTTCTGGGTTTTTTCAAGTGAAACCCGATACGGCCCAATTTACCAAACCTCCTCTAAACCTGAATGACCCAAACCTGTGACCCAGCCTGATTCCCAGCCCTAGTTTTTATCTCCAGGCACTTTTTTTTATTTATTTACTATACTTTTTCCCTGCTACCAACCACTCAGTACCTCAGCCCAGTCATGGACCCTGCGACTTCCACTCTCACATTGGCCTCGACTCCCTAATACCCCCTGGCTTGCCCCCCAGGGTGGGGCTGCAACACTGGCCCTTAGTGCCACATCCAACAGGATAGGTCAGGGAGCCAACCTGAGAGCTTATTGAAGTTGAGGGTGGGCTTCATCAAGGGCAACCAGCAGCGCTTTTTCTAGACTGCCCCAGGGGTGGGGACGTGCATTGACGTCCAGCGTCCACCCCACCCTTATTGCATGCTAGTACCAGTTGCCTGTGGTTCCCCCCAGCCTTCGCCAGGAGTCCCTCGGGCACTGGATACTCTACCCATCCCCCTCTGGAGAAGGAGAGCAGTTCATGGGACACTCGATCCTTCTCCCCTGGCTGGCCCTCCAACTCCCTGGGTCCATTTCCAAACCTGGGTTGCTGGCTTCACAAGAGGAAATCCAACCACTGCGCCAACAGGCCAGCTAAATCACCAGGCACTTTTAAAAACATTGCTTGCAGGTGTCACTGTCCAGTTGACCTCTGACGTCCCTTGAGGATGGGCATGAGCAAGAGTGCCTTTGATCACCTTTGGCACTCCACTCTGAATTGCAGCTGTTTCTTGAGCTCCTGACAAACCCCATTTAAAAAAAATGTACACGTGAACATACGAAGAAGCTAGCAGAAGATGGCCATTTGGTCTATCTAGTCTGCTTGTATTGCAGGGTCCACAGCTTGAGCTACTGTCCCTGCCCCCCCCACTCCTCCAATTTTCCCTACCCATGATCCTTACCTTCCCCCTATGCTTATCTCAGCCTCTCTTGAAGCTGCCCACTGTCTTCAATGAGATCACCTCTTCCAGCAGTGCATTCCAAGTGTCCACCACCCTCTCTGTGAAGAAGTGCTTCCTGACCTCCCTCCTAAACCACCTCCCTCCAGCTGAAGACTGTACCCCCTTGTGTTGTGGTTGCCATTCCATTTAAAGAGACCCTCCTCATCCACCTTATTTATCTTTTTCAAGTACTTGAAGGTCTCAGTCATGTCCTTTCTCTCTCTCTTCTGTCCTCCAGGGAGTACATGTTAAGTGTCCTCAACCTCTCCTCATGTGTCTTACCCTGCTGACCCGCTGTCATCTTTGTAGCCCTCCTCTGGACATTCTCCTGCAGGTTAATGTCCTTTCTGATGTGTTTGCACTGTGGCGATTTGGCCACTGAGGTGTAAAATTGTTTCAAGTTCAAGTTTATTGCAGGAAAGACTCCGTTGAGCAAGCTCATTCACAAGGAGGTCCTGTAGGCACATGCACATACAGTTCGCAATTACATAGACAGGAGATATAAAATGTAGAACAACAAAGAAAAAAAAATATATATAATACAAGAGGCATACACAATAGAAGTCCTTATGCTAAATATGCAGTACATTCCAGCTTTAACCTTGCCCTAAATTACGCAACACATTTCAGCTTAATAAGTAGAGGGCCAGTAAGTACCTAGGAAGTTGACTTGGCGTTGGGGGCCTAGTAGCACCTACATATGTCTTTTAATTTAGAGATAGCTAGTGTTTTGTAGGAGTTAATTGATACATGCTGGTTAGCTTCAGCATGGCTTGTAGTTGGTTCCAAATGTTTGGGAGGGCATATGAGACAGCTCTTGACCAGCTGTGGTACATATGTCCTGGGGAACGTCTGGTAGGGATAAGGTCGGATTTTAGGGAGTAGGCGAGATGTGTAAGGAGAGATGTTAAATAGACAGGCAGTTTGTGGAGTAGTAATTTGAGGGTCCAAATGCCAGCATGCAGGAGGCGTCTGGTGGCAAGAGAGGTCCACCCAACTGCTGAATAAAGATCACAGTGGTGGGTCCTGTATGCAGAGTTAGTAATGAAGCGAAGAGCACGGTGATAGAGTATGTCCAGTTTAGATAGGCTCAAGGTTGGGGAGGAGATAAAGATAATGTCTCCGTAGTTAAGCAAGGGAAGGAATGTTGCTTGGACAAGTCTTTTGCGGGTCGCGAGAGAAAAGAGGGTCCTATTTCTAAAGAAGAAACCCAAGCGTGCTTTAAGCCTCTTTGATGGATCCTCGATGTGGTCATTTAAGGAAAGCTTGTTGTCTATCCACATACCTAGATATTTAAATTTAGGTACGACTTCCAAGGGTTCACCTAGGGAGGTAACTATGAAGTTTTTAGGTGGGGTAGGTAGGGCACCAGACAAGGCAAGTCTCGAGAAAATCATTGTTTTGGTTTTTTTGGCATTTAAGAGAAGCTTGGCATTGATAAGGATGCTTTCTAAATGGATAAAGTCAGCTTGGAGTACTTCCCTGACTTCAGTTAAAGACGAGCCTGATGCGTACAAAACCATATCGTCCGCAAAGAAATGTATGCTAGAGTTCTTTATGTGGGAGTCAAGGTTGTTGATGTACAGGGAAAAAATGATTGGTCCTAGGATGGAGCCTTGAGGGACTCCTCTGGCAATTGGAAGGGGGGCGGATAGTAGACCATCACCTTTGACTTTTTGTATCCTTCCTGTGAGATAACTGTTAAACCACTGTAAGGTAAGTGGAGTGGCACCTATGTAGGCAAGACAGGTGGTTAGGAGGTGATGGTCTACAGTGTCGAAGGCCTTACTGATGTCTAGAAAGACTGCACCAGTAACCTTCTTGGTGTCCATAGCATGGGTCCAGTCATTAGAGACTTTAACCAAGGCTGAGATGGTACTGTGCTTTGACCTGAAGCCAGATTGGGCCGGGTTTAGGAGTGAGTGCGCTTCGAGGTGATTTTTTAGTTGGTTGTATATAAGTTTTTCCAGCACTTTGGAGAGAACAGGCAAGATAGAGATAGGACGGTAGTTGTTTAAGTCACAAGGATCTCCTGATTTGAAGAGAGGAAGAATATGGGCAGATTTCCAGCAGGATGGAACAGTGGCTGTGGTAATAGAGAGGTTGAAGATGTGAAGGATGGGGACTGTGAGCTGGGCATAGCCTAACCGCAAGAAAAATAATTCAAGGCCATCATCCCGTGCACTTTTATTGGTGTCAAGGCTAAGAATTATGTCTTCGACTTCTTTGTAGCTAAACAGGCACAACTGGAAGGGTTGAGGTGGAGTAACATGTGTAGTATCTGGGCTAGTGTTGCTATTCACTTGGCTAGCGTAAGGGGAGGAGTCAAATGCCAACCCGGCAGTGGCAAAGTGAAGGTTAAGTTCTTCGAGGATTCGCAGTTTATTTTCAACCATCCCGTCCTTGGCCAGAATCTTGGTGGGAAGGGAGGAAGCAGCAGGATGGCCTTCAATGGATCTCAGTGTCTTCCAGATTTTTTGGGAGTTCCTTTTGGCCTGCTCCAGAGTGGAGATGTAGAAGTTTGCTTTAGTAGCATGTACACTTTTAACACTGGCATTTCTGGCAGTTCTAAACGCCTGCCAGTCTGCCTGGTCCTTTGTGTGCCTGGCCCTAGCCCATAGCTTGTCTCTATTGGTAAGTGCAGATTTGAGCTCTTGGGTGAACCATGGATGCCAGATTTTCCACACCCTCATTTTAATAAGAGGAGAATGCTTGTTAATTGGGGTGATGAGGTTGTCATTTAGGACAGAGATGTCAGCAGATTTGGCAAGATATAGGTCTTGCCACCTGATCGTAGCTAGATCAGTTAGGAAGTTTACTGAGTTGAATTTACAGAATGAGCATTTGATTCTGAATTTAGGGTGCTGCTGGGTTTTAGATTGGAATCTTGTACATACAATGATACTGTGGTTGCTCATGTTGTTATGGAAAACTGCAGAATGTGAGATTTTATGGGGATGCGAAGTTAAGATGACATCTAAGAGTGAGCTGTTGGGAGAGTTAGAAGCATTGATTCTTGTGGGTTCAGTTACTATCTGTGTAAGACCCAGCTCATCACAGATGACTTTTAGGGAGTGGGATTTAGCAGTGAGCCAATCCATACTGAAGTCCCCTAAGATTATTGTTTCCATGTTAGCAGCCAAAGTTATGGATTTCAACACGTTAAGAATTTCTGTGTCTCCTGACGGGTCTATAGCCACCAATGATTGTGATGCACTCTGAGGATGAAAGGTGAAGTTTAAGCAAGACAATCTCGTATTCCTTGGGCTTAGTTTTACAGGAAATGCTGCTAACATCAAATTTTGATTTGGCGTATACAACCCCCCCCGAATCCCTATCAGCCCTAAAGAGCTTGAAGTATATAGTATAGTAATTTGTGGATCAGTGTTGGTCTTTTTCTAGCCATGACTCGATAATTATAATCAGATCTGGGTCAGTGTGGGCTGCCCAAACTTGAAGATGATCAAGTTTTTTGAGCAGGCTGAGAATATTGACCATCATCAGTTTCATCCCAGGAGCAGCTGCAAACTCTGACGGAAAAGTGATTTGAGTTGGGGGACCTCAATTTAATTCAACATTGCCTGAACAGAAAAGGAGTATTAGAAACATTTTCTTGAGGGCATTTATCAGGTAGAAGTGGGCTCTTTTCGTATGGGTTCTTGTGTGGTGTTCAGTCATTGAGGTACGTCTAGCCAGGACATAGGAGATGCTGACATGGCCGTTCAAGGCTAGCAGGGGAAGTGCATGGAAAGACATTGGCAAAGGGAGGAGGGCCAGAGGAGAGGGATGAGAATTAAAATGAAAACCCAACAGATTAAGAGTAGGGAAGCAATATGATGATGCAGCAGGAACTATGATTGTGGGTTCCCAGGCTGGGATGACTTCTGACTTAGCATGGATCAATGTTTTATGAGTCATAATTTTTGCCAGGATTGGAAGTAGAATAATAATGCAGGCCATATTGCCCACAACTGAGTACAGTGATTTGTGTAGAAAGACCAAGAATCCCTCTAGTGGCAGGTCTGTATAACCTGCTAATGGAAAACTAGCCAAAAATTGCAGATATATTTTTGTAATAATTTTTTCTGTGATTTTTGTTTATGCTTTAAAAGGGTTACATGCAGAGGAACTTGGTTATGTTTCAGAGTTCCAACAGGCCACAACTAAGGGTTGCCAAAAGATGCCCACATTTTTTAAAAGGGTTACTTACAGAGGAAACTGGCATTCTGTGATCTGAGAAAGGCTTACTTGCCAGGAAGCTGTAAATTACACTTCTAAGGCAAGGGTCTCGTAAAGTGACAGGAATGGAGAAGCCATCTCCCCCTATCATAAACTTACACTTCAAAGGAAAAGTGCTTTACATTCCAGGAACTGTCCTGGTATAATTTCATTTTATTAGGTGGCAGGAAGGAGAAGGATATCTACACTGGAAGTCTAGTATGAATACACTTCAGGTGTTATAATTTATCTTAATTTAGAAGAAGTCAGGAAGGATGAGGGAAGATCAAAGGATATTGGAACTGTAAGAGAATCTAATCAATAATATGGCTCACTTAAAAATCTTGGACAGAGCAAGAGAGACCCCTGCTGGCCCAAAAAGATAAGGCCACCAAAGAGTTACAGACTGCATGGATCAAAGGGTATTTAAAGCCCTCAGAACAGGACATGTTGCACCATTTTTCATGGGACACTCTTCCTGTCACACACCAAGCAAGACTGCCACAGAGACAGACTAAGGAACAGTGAATGCAAAAGAGAACTGGGTCTTTGCAAACTCATTTATTTTCCTGGACTTTGATCATCCATGAACCAGGTAGAAAACTAAACAGTTAAAAGTTTATAGTGCAATTGTTTTATGTATATTTTCCAACTTTTGTTTTATCTTGTAACCAAATTTCGGAAACTTTTGTATGATAATTATTTAAGTAATTTAGTAAAGCATTTTACTTTTAAAGTTGCCTGTGGGTGATTTTGTGTGTGTAAATGTAAGAGATTTACTCAGTTCTGAGACCAACCTGTTTAATGCAAGGTGTCACCATTGCTACCAAAGACTAGGGATCCTGGAAGGGGATCTGGGTGCCTAAAGTAGGGGAGAATACACAGGTCTCAGGAGGAGTCTGTAAGGGGGAACTAGGTGCTGCATACCCCATGGGAGAGGACACAATCAGGTTTACGAGGGCAAATCCAGAAGAGTTCGTGACACCTGGACCTCCCCCCAAGTACAGCAACTGAGGCAAGTTCTCACCTGGCTACAGACTTGAGACTGTATTTGGCCCTTACTCGGAATAGAGAGAAATCCATGGGACCTCATGGCAGGTGTTCAGTTGTTACCTAGCGAGCACTCTAGACAGACACTTGAAGGGTATTCCTATTCCCCCATCATGGATTGCACTTGGGGTGGGCACTGTGAGCTCAGTGGACCTGGCCCCCAGGAGTGGGTTCATGACATGCACCAGTACTGAATTCCATACTCTGGATGTGGCCTCACCAATGACCTGTACAAGGGCAGTATATCCTCCTAAATTTCTAAAGTAACTTTGGTCCCCCGGCTTGGCCACTGGCCATCGTATCCTTCATTGGTTTCAGTGCAGCTGCAGCTGTGGCAGTGTTGTGCGCCAGTGGTCATGAAGAAAGAAGGGTCAGAACCAGCTTGTAATGCTGCCTGGTCAGCAACTGCAGTCCATGGGAATTGGGAGTGCTGGGTGTTAGGTTTGCAGGCTGGGGCAGGGAGGAGGCGGCACTGTGCTCCCAGGCTCAGAACCTTTTGGCAATCCCACCTTTGTAGGTCTATTGCCCTCCTCATTGCCGACTACAGTATTACCTTGGACAACTTAGTGTTATCTGTGAACGTTATATGCTGACTACTGCCCTCCCTCCAACATGTCATTTATATAAAGGTTATGGCCAAGAAGTGGCAGCCTAGTGACTACAAAGGGCTGAGCAAGCCTCTGATGATGCTACAGGGGTAAGAACCTTACATACTTACTCCAGCCTGTGAGTAGGGAGTAAATGCATGGTACTGGAGCCCCTGATGAAGTTCCAATTAAGTGCCGGGGTACCTGGGTTGTGACATTGAGCTTATTTGTTCATTTCATAAGCAATTTTTTAGTTGTCAAGCTAATGTGTGCAATAAATTTCTATTTTTATTAACAAATCTATTTTGGTACCCTGTCCATTTACATTCCTGAACTGGGAAAAATGACTGTTGAAGTGCAGACCTATATTTGAGGTGTCTTGTTTGAGTTTTGGGGCCACCAACCCCTGGCCTGCACCCTGCCTTGCACTGGAGAGCATAGACCTCCACTTGTTCGAGTCGTTCCATGTTATTGGAGCCCTTGTTCCTGTGGCTAGTGGGAAGAATGTTGTGAATGTCAGGCCCAGTGCATTCATTTCTATGGCTTGCAATTCATTTACCTTTCATCAGTCTTGAAATCTGCTGGTGTGGTACAGTCTGAGTGTTAGGTATGACAGGAAATGAGAAAATAGTGCCTTAATTCATATACTTTGGGTACCAAAGTGATTTATCAGCCATGAATATTTGTATCAGCTGTTAAGCAGGCATGGGGAGCTAAAGTCTTACACCTTGTTTTATTTATTCAAAAATTGTTATTCTTTTTATTCTAGTTTCTTTTTTTTTTTTATTATTATTTTTTTACCTCCTACGACGCTCCGGCTCCCACCTCTCCTTCAGGCCCTTCCTAGTATCTCCACTCCAGGCCATCCTCTTCCTGAGCACTTCTCTCACCACATATCACAGCCAACACTATGAGTCATCTCAGAGTAACCCATCTCTGAGCAGGTCCCCCTCCTTCAAGGCGGAAGGCACTGAGGGACAGGGAAACCCCAACACTCTATTTATTCCTTATGGACTCAAGGGTGCTGCTGTGGAGGAGCAGGCTCCCGGAGGTTCCAGGGGTGTGGAGGATACAGATGCCATCATCTGACGGGAGCCGAAGTTGTTTTCCAACTTACTGGTTGTCCCTCCTGTGCTGCTGTATGTAGTACCCCTGGTCTCCACCGGGGGCCACTACTAGAGAGAGAGGCTTCTCACTCAATCCACCCCAGTAGAGGAGAGGAGAGCAGTCCTCCGGATGCTCAATCCTCTCCTTCCCCAGCCAGCCCCCAATGAATTCTGGTTTCTAAATGTAAAATGTTAGCATAACAACGCAGAAATTGTCAGCAAAAAAGTACCGCTTGACTCATCTAGTTTGCCCAGATTTTCTCTACCTATTCTGTTTCTGCAGACCCTGCTAAAACCCTTCCACACTGTTTTTCCTCCAACCACCTCTGCTGGCAGATGGTTCCAGATGTCCACCACTCTTTCAGTGAAGTAGTACTTCATCAGATCCATCTTAAAGTTCCCCCTTCCAGCTTCATTGCATGCCCTGCTGTCCTGGTGCATGTCCTCATTTGAACTAGATGCTCCTCCTGTACCCCTCTTCAATGCTGTTAGGCACTCATAGGTCTCTATCATGTCTCCCTCCCCCTCCTGTCTTCTAAGGTGTACATGTTGAAATGTTGTTTTATGCAGTTTACATACATGCTGAATCGTAGAAACGTAGAAAGTGAAGTCAGAAGGAGACCAAGGGTCCATTGCCCAGGACCTAATGATTGTCCTGTCCCCCCCCCATGCAGTACTCTGTGGAACTGCATTCTGACCTGCTACCAGTAGTGGGCAGCTGATGACAGCATTACAGATAGGCAGCTATATGCATCGTGATAGGGATGGCATACGCAGTCACCTACTGATGATAGAGCAGAATGTGGTTTCAAGACTTTCTATTTATTTATTTATTGAAAACTTCTGAGACTACCTTTGAACACAAGTGCTTATTTACAAAGGTTTGTTACCAATTACATAGTCACAAAAACATTACAAGTACAATAAGCAGTTCCAAAGGAAATGCAGTTGAGTCAGGCTCAAGGTACTTAAGATACTGTAGAACTATTACTTACAGTTTTGAAAAAATTCCATGCAGATCGTTATAGCTGTTTATAGCTGCAATTTTTTTTTAAATGTGAAAAATAAATGTTGGTGTGTAATTAAAGACATTGGCAGTGTAGATAATAGGATTTAAGGCTAAATAATAGGTAATTTTGGAATTAATAATGAAAAATATTATAGGCTTTTAATCTTTCCCTTACAGAAACACAAGTGAGCAGTATGAGTGTAGCATGCATGCTGCATGCTTTGTTGCACACATGTTGCACGCTTGTTGCACGCTTGTATTTCTGTAAAGTTTCATTGCTGTTCACCTTTCAGGAGAGTTAAGCACAAAGAAGGATATTAAAATAAGTTGGTTACATTTGAGAACTTTGAAAAACCTAATATTTAGACACAATTCAGATTATATTTTATATATTATCGACATTGTCTCTTGTCTTTATTCTTTGGTGCTAGGTTAATGTGCATGAAAACATGATCCTTATCTGCCAGAGTTCATCTACTTTGCCACTGAATCCTTTGCTGAAGTCCTAGCCCCCAATCCATGAACACACCCCAGAATAAAAATCAGTACAACGTAGTGGTTAAGAGCACTGAGCTGCAAACCTGGAGACCTGGAGTTGAGTCCCATTAGCTCCCACTTCCATACTGTGTGACCCTGAGCAAGTCACTTAACTTCCTTGTGCAACCAGTTCATACCTGGAAACAAGCTCTGGCTTAGTGTGCCTTTCCAGGTTAATCAGTCTCCCCTTTCTTTTCTTATAGCACTAATCGTGTGTATCTGGGGTCTCCTGCACCATCCCTCAGGTGGTAAGGGCTCTTTATGGCATTCCTGACCCCTGGTCCCTTAGGAACTGTGCAGGGAGTCCTCTGCAGAGGGACAATTGATGAATCAGTTTGGAAGGCACTGTTCTGGACCCCAGGCATCCAGTTGGATGCCAAGGCTGGCCCAGTAGTGTATCCCTCACTCTGCACAGAGCCGGGTCTGGTGGGATACGGCAGTCCTCCAAGGGATGCTGTATCCCCATCAGAAAAAGTATATTTTAACAAATGCTACTGGCCGATGCTGGCATGCCCCTCAATCCACTGTGGAGGCTTCTGAGAGATGGGAGTTGGTGGAGGAGGGTGGCCTGTCTCTCAAGATCTTCCTGTGGCTGTTCAGAGTAGGGAGTTTACCAGTTACTACTGCCCTTAGGGCAGCTTATCCTTCACCTTGTCTGCTGCCCCTCCATAATGTGGATTTATTTTTTGTGACTGGGGCATGTCTCCCCCATCCTTGTGCCTGACTCGTGCATAGGAGCACCAGCGGAAAAGGACCACATGTGGAATGGGCACACACCCACAAGGGCCGTTGATGCCCTGAGGTCTCCGCATCTGTGCACCACACGGCCACTGAGGCACCCCCCAACAGGAGCAGAGTGGGTGCAGATCTTCTGTGATTCAGGCCTTTAATTTTATGTGCATCACCATTTGTTGCTGTGGAAAGCATTATGATGTCACAGAAGACTGTTAAACAGCAGGAGTGGATCAGGTGTAGAAAACAAGGATCCAGTTGCCATGTAAATGAATCCAGTAATGAAGACCAACAGGAATAGAAATACAAAAAAAAAAAAATCAACAAAATATAAGCTAAATTGTGTTTAAATAACATGTCTGTTGAATTTTTCAAAAGTCACAAACTTACTAACACAGTAGTTTGCCGAAGGTCACACAGAGTTCTGAAGACAAACCAGAGCAGGGCACTGTGCAGTATGCATACACTGTAAACTGCACTGCCTCACTAAGCAGGGAGCTTCAGTTGTAATGAGCCATCAGTCATCCTCCTTCTGCTAGCACCTAATTTATCACACATGGGGGTGCACAATATGAATGCTTTACTACTTCTGGTAAATTACTGTAACTGGTTTCTGGGAATAGCTCTGTTTACGCCCTCAAAGAATTAATGACATTTTGAGCACAAACATGTTTTAAGTATCACAACCTGTACTGTAATTGATTGTACCCATGCTATTGCTGAATTGTACCATTGTTCATTGTCTGTATTCTCAATTTTGTGCTCTCCTGGGTCGTGCCTGGAAATAGGCAGGATTGTTGCCTAGCACACTTACCCGGTTGCCAAAAGCCAATAAATAAATGAACTGTCCATGGTGCTCTCAGGGGAAGCTAGGGAAATACGTTAAGCCACCCAGGTGAGTCTCCATGAAGACAGTCACAAAATGCTGCAGACAAGGGCAAATAGATGATTGAGTGTGTGTGTGTGTGTGTATTGGACCCCTTCCATTTCCTGATGGAAGGATATTCTGGAACACCTAACAAAACAGAAACATGGACAATGTTGGCAGAAAAAGACCAGTGACCTATCAGCACTGGGTTGGAATAATGCCTACAAGAATGACGGTAAAGAACACGCCGTCAATTTAGGCACCGATTTTTGTTTTGCAGGGGCTGTGCCCCCCGCACTCTTCTGGACTGAAGGATTCTCACTGAGGGGGGGAGTGATAACGGGTAAGATATTACGGGGCTGTGGAATACTGTTTCCATGGCCCCACATAATAAAAACTAAGTCCACAGTGCACCAAAAGGTTGGAAACCAGGATTAGAACCCTAGTTTCCAATGCCACTGGTTGAGCCACTTGATGCCCCAGCTCTCCACACCGCAGGAGAAGCTCAGCTAGTGTCATGGATCCTGGTGCCCTTGAGTGTTTTAAGCACCATAGACAGCGAACAGGGGAGCGCGTAATAAAATCTCTGTAAATCCCCTCTCGATGTCCGTGTTAGCACTACAGGGACTGGCACTCTGTTGACTGGCACTATTCCTGTAGAGCTACTCTAACTGAGTACCTGATCTATCTAGTCTGCCTGTGGTTCCCTGTCTATCCCTAGGACATAATTGTCATCCAGGGCACCAGTGTTCCTTTTCCTCCCCCCCTACTCTCCACCCTGCTACCATCTCCCTGAGTATCCACAATAGCCTTTGCTCTGTCCCAGCTGTACTTGAAACAGTTAGTAGGGCCGACCCACTGGCACAGTGGTAGGGCTACTGCTTGTGATGCCAGTAACTCAGGTTCAGAAGCAAGCCTGAGTTGCTGGAGGGCTGGCCAGGGGAGGTAGATTGAGCACCCAAGGGGCTGTGCTTCATCTTCAGGAAGAGAGGGCTGCGGGTCCCACCACTTTACCGCCACCTGGGTGACCATGGGTGGTGGTGCAGTGAGACTGCAGAGTAGCTGGGAGGGGAGGACGCTGGCTGAGATCGGGAGTGATGACATGTCTCAGTGTGTGTCTCTGCCTCCTTAGATCTCCCTGCATGTCAGCATTCTCGGGGTCAGGCACCAGAACAAGGAAAACCCCACACTTGCCCTGTAGATGGACCCCAGTGCCGTGGTTCCATAATCAGGCTCTGGAGGATTGGTGGGACTGCCTGATGTACTCAACATGGACTGAAGGTGGAAGTCCCAGGATCCCTCTTCTCCTCACCTGGGACATAAACTGAGGCCAGATGGAGATGATCTGCCGAGCTCTCCAGAGTTACCTGGCGTGGATTCCATGGTCAACCTAGGGAGTCCCGGAAGATAGGAGCAGGTGCAGCGAAGAAGGGGGCATAAAGAGAGAATATGAAAAAAAGAAAGAAACGGTTAATGGTTTTGGCTTCTACCACCTTGCCTGGCACTCTTCCAAGGTTCCACCGCCCTCTCAGTAAAGAAATGCTTCCTCAAATTCCTCCTAAACCTTCCCCCCTGTCAGTTTCTACTTATGCCCCCATGACCTTGAATTTGTGCTAATGCTAAAAAACTCCTCACAGTTCACCTTATTTATTCCTTTCAGGAATGTGAATATCTGCATCATATCACCCCTCTTAACGTCTGGTCTCAGATGAGTACATGTTTAGTGCCTTTAGCCGCTCTTCGTAAGATCTGCCCTGCTGTCCCTCTATCATCCTGGTTACCCTTTGTTTCACTGCCTCCAGCCTGTCCTTATCCTTCTGGAGGTGAAGACTCCAGAACTGGCAGAAGTACTCCAGGTGTGGTCTTACCATTTGTCTATCAAGAGGTAATATTACTGCTTTCTTTCTGCTGTATGTACCCCTCCTGATACATCTCACCAGCCTGTTTGCCTTACTAATGGCCTTAATGCATTGACGTGATTGTTTGAGGGTGTCACTAATGATGACTCGAGGTCCCTTTTCCCCAGTCATACTGCTGAACTTAATCCCTCCTATCCAGAAATGCGTCCTGGGTTCTTGCTCTCTGGGTGCATTATTCTGTACTTTCTGATGCTGAATTTCAGCTGCCAGATTTTAGTCCATCTCTCCAGTCTATGCAGGCTAGGCTACTCTGCATTTCCCTAACTTCCTCATCACTGTCCACCCTCCCACGGAGCTTTGTGTCGTCGACCAAGAGACACAGCCTGCCCTGGATTCATGAGAAGAATTATAATTAATGTCTTATAGCTAGTTAGTCCCCATTGTGTTAACACCACTGTGAGTAGGACCACTTAATACTGAGCTGGTTCACTGGGTCCTTGTTCCGCCTCCAGCCCTCTTCTCAGTCTTTCTACCACCCTACTAGCCTTCTTCCTAGATAAACACCTGCTGGGGGGTACTGTATATTAAGCTCCAGAAAACAATGTTGTATCATCAGAACCTTATGATAACCTGAAAACAATTCTGACAAGGTCCTTTTACAGAAAACGACACGTTCTGGAATGTTCTGAGCTCACTGGATCCCGTTCTCCTGTGCCTAATTTTGTTGCTATGTTTTCCGATGATGCAGCCGCTGTATCATTTATTGCTGTGGAAGGCAGCGGGGGGGGGGGCAGGATTTATGGCATTCATAACCCCTCCCCCCACAGCTCACCGACGGATAAGTGGCATCCATGTTGGCTGGGAGGGTAGCCACTTACAGCTATCCTGGCTGAAGCAAAGCTGCAGCCGTGGTTAGTCCTGATCATTGGGGAGGGGGATGTTACGAGAAAACAAATAAGAAAAAAGATAGAATGCCAGCCCATCAGCGCAGTGGCTGGGTTACCGCTCATGACGCTGGTAACCTGGGTTCAAAAACAAGCCAAGGGCATTGGAGGGCTGGCCAAGACAGTGTTGTTCAGAGTGGGGGTACAACCAGCTGCCCATCAACCTCATCCTGGAGGGGAAGTGAGTGGTAAGTGGCATAGATGGCATAAATACGGTGAGAGGTCGCCCAAGAGGAGTGGATAGGGGCTGCCCTGGGAATAGGGAAGGAAAACTGAATACAAAATAAAAAAAAGAAAAGAAATAGAATAGTCTCTCTGACCCTAAGTGCTACCTTGAGGAAAGTGCAAACAGGTCCACTGGGCCACCTTAAAATTAGCAGCGCCACCATGACTGTTTCTTAAGTTGCTGTATGACCATCAGGACTGGGTTGTTTTCCAAGTTCCCATGCCAAATTGTGGCTGTAATAAAGTCAGTTTTGGCCATCAGATGCTGTCTTGAAGGTCATTTGACCATGAAATATAGTACAGATTTTGGGCATCCCAGTGGGCAGCAAACAGACAACATATCCTTTTAGGTTTGGTAACATAGTGGCCATAGAGTCTGAAACAATAGGTGTGAGAAAAGGTGCAAATTGCCCCATTCACTAAAATGAAGCATTAACCACAGTGCTTTTGTTAGTGTGATTGGGTGTTTTTTCTGTGTATACATACTTTTGTTCTGAATCAATTATTCAAATGTCTGAGGAGTTTGGATGGTCCTGCTGATTATAAACTTGAATGTGCTTCTGATGGAGTTACTGATAGTGATCCCTTACTTGGAAGGCTGTGCCGGTGGTTCATTTGGGTGGAGCAACCAACCACTCCCCCTGCTCAAACCATAAAAGGCCACACCTTCCAACTTCTGCCTGAAGCATTTTTTTGTTGCCCCACCATCCTCCCCTCCTCCTCCAGAGGCTTGTCCCTCTCTGGGGGCGCTTTCTTAAAAAGCAGCTTTCTAACTGTTCCCCCCAAGATGCACAAATAACCACCATTACCTGCCCCCAAATGAAATACTTCAAATATTTCCTTTAGAGAGTGCTCCCATTTTCGAACGGAAGGGATCGTATTTTTGCTCCATGGAGCCCTGCCACACCAATCCCTTCCACTTCCTGGTACCTCTGCCAAGTGTGATCCACCCCCAATGTGCCTCACGCTGCCGCATTTTGTGACATTACTATATGAAGAGTGCGGGGGTGCGTGACCATTGACATGAATGGGGCTGTTTTTAAAAATTTAATCTTAGTAGTTCAGATGGCTAGTCAGAATAAATCATGGCCACTGCTTAACTAACAAGGATTCTGTAGAGTCATTACCTGCCACTTTGCAACACCTTGTGACCAGCTCTGGCACAGGGTCATACTGACGGAAACAAAAACAGTGCAGCAATACACTAACGCATCCTGCCCAGTCAAGAATTTGCCCTTGCCTTGTTTCGCTGCCTATTTGAATCTTCATTGTTGCGACTAATTTGAACAATATTTCTTTGCTGCTATCTCTTCCTAGACTGTATAGGTTTTCTCTGCCTAAAATTCTCTGTGAATTGCATTGATTGTTATTGTCCTGGCTGCATGGATTCATTACTGCTAACTGTTTTGAGCTATGCTATTATAATTTCATTGTACTCATGCTATGTACCTGTCTTTGATTGTTGTACTCTCCCGGGTCGTGCCTGAAAATAGTCATTTCATGGCTTGTGCACCTACCTGGTTAACAAAAACTAAATAAATAAATATTCCTCTACACTCTGTCTGTTGTGCAGCTTTCACTATGTGGCAATCTAAATGACATATTGACACGGTATCACCAGCTCACATCTCCTTTGCTCATGGACTGCCACACAGACCCAAAATGGCCTCACAGCAACCACTAAAGTAGTTTAAACAGTTTATTTCTAAAAGGTTTGCACCTCTTAAACACTGAAAAGCTATTTTGCATTAAAAAAAAGTTATTTTACACAGTTTGAAAATTCCTAGTTGCGATCTCTCAGTACCAGTTCTACTACTTCCTGATGTCACTAAAATGACACAGTTAGTTGTCGTTTTCATTAATTAAATGTAAACATTGAAAAATTAACTACTCCAGTCTCTTTGTTAAACAATTTCTAACAGCTGCATTCAGAAGAGGAGTTCATAACTAACAGTTACAGGAGTCATTTATAAAAATGTTACTAAAACACTGGAATCTGTGAGGAAAAAAATTAATGACCAGCGAATATGAAAAAAATAAGGCATGGAGTGATGGGTTACTCAAATTTAATACACACCCCTAGTGTGTAATGCTTATGTAACCCCTAGGTGGCGCTATCCCAAGGGCTACTACCCCTGCCTGCATGACTAGGTGCAGATTAAGGGGCCTGGGTACTGAAAATGGGTGCTTCCACCTGGAGGACAGGGTTAGTGGTAGCATAGCTGACCTGGGTACAGCCCCCCGGGACACTGTGACCCCCTCTTTCCCCTCTAGTGGCCTAAACAATGAACAGAACACAAAGGTACAATAGCCCTCAAACAGCAGATATATCTCCACTCGGATTACGCTTACCACCAGAGCTGGTTCCACCTGTTTAGCCCTGGAGACCCCCTGTAAAGTAAGGTTAAACACAGCAAACAGTAGTACCACAGTGCTATTTGTACAGAAGTGCACCACAGGCAGGTTAAGTGCAAAAAGGTTCAGATCTGATTTATTCAGGGGAAATGAACAAGGAAGGTGGTGTAATTAGGTTGATTGGTTTAGATACTGATTCAGCCAGGCTACAAGACATGCACTTTAGAATCCCTCAACACAGCCACACACACTCTGGGTGCCCATTGGTGAGGTAGGCTAGCCTGACACATTGCCCAGGGTAGGTCGGCATTGCAGCTGGTCGGGGCCCTATGATGGAAAGACAAGTCATGCACAATAACCCACAATTTGTAATCTGGAGCCAGGAGGCTCAGTTCATGATAATTAGGCAAAACAATTAAATCAGATGACACACTTCGATTGAGCTGTTGTTGCAGGGAGCTACCCTGGTGTTTACTCACGCTACCCAGTACAGGACACAGGATGGACAAAATGGAGACTTTAGGATGACTTGCTGGTTTGCCAGGAGAAGCAGGGCCCACACACGAATCACCGAGATGTCGTTCCTGTTCGTGATGTTGAGCAGGGGGCTGATCCCTGGGCAGGTCTCTCATCGATGGTCTTCTCTGTAGTGTGAGTAGATGACTGGGCCAGGTTGGCAGAGCCCAGGCCAGGTGAACAATTCGGATGGCAGTCCGGTAGTGCTGGATACAGCTTCCAGCAAGCGTGACACAACAAAGCAGTGGCGAACCAAATCGCGACCCACTGACAGCATTCAGCACATCTATAGGAAAAGAAAACACAGTACTACAGTTTGGATGACAGTCCAGTTGCAATTTCAGTGTCTCTAAGCAAAACTGTACATTCTGTGGTGGTTTCAGATGTCCTGACAGGCCGAATCGTGTGGAGCAAAGCTTAGGTCCTCTTTCATGCAAATAGGCAGTCACAATTCAATAATTCTGGTCACAGACTTGTTCGGATTTCATCCAGTTTAAATTCAAACTAAAGGATTCCCTCACAAGGGACAAGTAGACAGGCAGGCCAAACACAGCCTTCCCACCAGTTTCCCGTGTGACTACGCAGGAGGAGCCGCTCAAATGTCTCGAGTTGTTCACTCTCTGAACTCCAAACTCAGACTGACTCTGCTGCAGGCAGCACCGGGACTTCCTTCTCCTTCAAAAAGGGTTCAGTTGGTTGATCCGTCTGTCAAAGCAAGGGCTCCCCCTCCAGGTCCATTTAGGCACCAACATGTAAAAACTACAATTCCTACAGAAATTCACTCCCACAAGACCCCTGGGGACAGACTTCATTTTAAGGTCCCCAAAAGGTACTGATTGGTCCAAACTGGCAGTCCAGGACCAAAATGGGGGTGCATAGCAGAAATGTCCATGCTGAAAAGATCCCATGGCACTTATCAAAAAGAGTAGGAGAATTTCCCCGATGTCCTGGCCAAATTTCCCCTCATTCACTAAAAATACCACCAACAGCTTAATCTGGTCAGTTGGCATTCATCTGTATCCCCCTCCCCGGGTCGTGCCTGAAAATAGGCAGGATTTGTCTAGTGCACTTACCTGGTCAACAAAAGCTAAATAAATAAATAAATAAAAAGAAAGCAGGTTAGACAAACTATGATATTATGATTAATACAGCATTTAAACAGCAAACAATCACAATTTCCAACAGAGCTCCCTCTGCACAATTAGCGTTGGCAGACTGGAGCAATTATCTGGCAGTCCAGGTGGGACTCGAGCATAGGAGCACTCAGCTCCCACCCAGATTAAATGTACACTTTGTTATAGGTGCCTGTTAAGGAGACAGGACACAGAGGCTATTAGGCACTCTCAGGCAATATCTTTTAAATGATTAAGACACAGGACACCAGCCTGGCAGTGGGCATTTAGGCACACCCAAGGAAGACTTTAGGAAACCCCCATTTATAGGAGGGTTACACTTAAATAACCCCTTGAGCTTCACTCTCGGGGTTTATGTAGCATCACACACCTCAGGTCTGTATTCAGGTATTGTAACACACACAACATTCATTATTCTCTGTGTATTGTTTGTTTTCATTATGATCTGTATTTGCTGTTGTCATCTGCCCCCGGGTTGCATCTGGAAACGAGCCTTGGCTCAGTGTGGCTTTCCTGGTAAAAATAAATAAAATAAAATAATGACTAATTTGAAATTCATTTAAAAACACAAACCTTTCTTCATATTGAAAGCATACAAAAGTGGCAATATATTTATCTAATACTTTATGGGATCAACACGTACTGCAGCAAAAATAAAGGATTTATTAGGGAGCACTGGAGATGTATAAGTGAACCTTGCCACTTCCCTGCAATTTCTACAAAGTCTCCACATTTGTGGGTTACATTTTATGCAGTTTTCCAGTGACCCTGCTTATGCGTGAATTGTTGTTATAGATGGTATTTTGTTTTTATAGCTGTCTTTCTTCCTCTTCCCATCTTCCCTTCCCCAGGTGGCTCTATAAGCAAGACTATTTGTTCTCTGTATCACTCATCTTATGAAACAATTTAAATAAAAAAATACATAAATGTATGCAGCCAAATCGTCTTCTACGTTTGGTGTTTTTTTTTTCTTTCAAATTTTGGTCCAGAAAGGTAAACTGAGTTGCGGGCAGCTTATTCCAAGGTATATTTTAGGGGATAAAGAAAGGGGAGTTGATGTAAAACCATAAAAGGACAGCGTGCAAAAGAATACAATTATAATAAAAAAATAAATTGGCACTTGTCATCATTTTTAATCTACATTTTATACATAATTCTCTGGGGAAAAATATAGGTTACATAAAATCATATACTATGTTGCAGTGAATTCCACTTGTATGCCTTTTGGATGTATGCAATTTTCAGTTATATGTACATTTTTCTTCAGTCCCAAATCATTTCCTGTTCTTTGCTTTGCTACTCTCCATGTTCGTGATGGCTTCTTTTATATCCATTTCATCGATTTGTTTAGAAAATATATTGCAATCAGATTCCAATATTCTTGGGAGGGTAAGATCTTTCTGAAATTCTTCAATGGATTGTAAAAATGTATTATCGGTTTCATTTTTGTATAAATGTTTATAGAAATCTACAAATATATAATTGTTTTTTTCCAGTTTCAGTTACTGTACTTCTGTTTTCCTTTAGGGCTAAAACTGCTTGCTTCTCGATATTTTACTTCCGACACAAGGCTAGTAATTTTGGGGGTCTGTGCCCAGTAGGCACATAATTAAGCTTAGATTTTTGCATGGCAGTCAGTCTCACTTCTTAAAATCTTATTGAATTCTAGTTTAGTTTTAGCCTATTTTGACTGTAAGTTATCTGAATTACTTGTCGCAAGTTCTTTTTTTCAATTGTTTTAAGCAGTTCTAACCTTTTATTCTTCTCTAAACCTCTTTGTTTCTTGTCCTTAACTGCCAAACTTATTAATTGAACCCTTGCAAAGCATTTTAATGCTCCCCATATTATAGCCCATTTGCAATCAGTAGGCTTATTTGTAATTAAGAATTCTGTAAATTCCTTTTTTAAAGAATCTAGATTTTTCAGATTTTCTAACAAAAAATTGTCTAGTCTCCATCTGGGGATTGAGACATCCCAGTACATTTTTGTTGAGGCTGGAGCATGGTCTGATATTGCAATGGAATGAATTTCTGATTTAATGATATCCTGTATATTTGTATTGGGATATAGATTTGATCTAGTCTTGAACCAGTCTTCTGTACATGTGACCAGTAGGTATATTCTTTCATATTTGGATTCATTATTTTCTACACATCAATAACATTTCAATTGTTTGTAACACATTTTAAATCCTTGTCTGATATAGTCAGCATATATCTGCTATTCTTTATTATGCAATTCAAGTTACCTGCCATTATAATTTTGCTATCAACTATAGACAGGATCTTATCCCTTATTGATGATAAACTTTTGTGAGAACCATTCTTTGGGCCATGTACACGTATTAAGATGGTATTGACTCTGTTAAGAAGACCATGCAGTATTGAGAAGTGGCCTTTAGCATCTGCTATTGAGTTTATCAGATAGAAATTTGTCTTTCTAGACAATAAGCTAGTACACAAGGCAAATAAGAGACTACAATCACAGGTCATTTATTCTTGTTTATGAATTTTTGTGAAATTTGTTCTCCAGACAAGTGCGATGAGAGGGTAATTCATGGCTGAAACTCCCAGTCATTCCCAACACCCAGAGGCTTTCCCCTGCTATCATGAGGGTGGGACAGTGAAACAATCAGGATACTCTTGCTTTAACCACCAGATTCAATGAGAAAGTGTGCTTAAAGAAAAAAGTCTCACAACATTTCCTATTTTATTTTTAATGTGACCTGCAAACTACTTCCCATCGGCTGAGAGGCATCCCCAGCAGCCACCATGGAAAGAGATTTTACATGCTGTAATCAAATGAGCCAAAAAGTTTAGGCACGTCTTTCTGAAGGCCATTTTTTGCTGCTTCATAACTCAGGCAAGCCCTTATTCTACTGGGAAGCAAAATCTTGAAGAATGTTGGATGCAATAAGCTGTGCTTAGTTTTGGCATCTCTCAAAAAGTATTTTAAGGGCACGAAAGCTTCATGCTTTCTCAGTAAGTCTGTTGGTAGATTGTTGAAGAGTTTGATTTTGTGGATATCAAAAAAACAGTCCAGGTTTGTCTCTTAGGGCCCCCTGAAGGTAGACTTTTTGTTGAAAGTTCAAGAATTTGAAAATAATGGCTCTTGGTTTTTCATGGCTATTTGGTTTCAGATGAAGAGATCTGTGAACTCTCTATATAATCTAATGGGGACCATCTGGTGGTGGGTCAGCCAATTGCAGCAAGAGATTGTTAATGAAAGATATCATGTCTTGTCCTGCTATACCTTCAAAAAATCCCACCAGCCTTAAGTTGTTTCTCATCTTGCATGCCTCTTGGTCCCTTGATCCGCCACCTTCTCAATCAGATAGGCTATTGCTTTGGAGTTTGAAATCCTTTCTTTCTCTTCCCTTACAGCACCATCTTCTAGGATATTGATACTTGTTTCCACATCACCAATCCTCATATTTTGCTACTTCTTTTCATTGTTGATTTCCTGTAGTCCAATGTTTAAATCCACAATAGCCTGTCTAATAACATTAAATTGAGCCATGAAGTGCTGCAGGTGTTGAGCTGTGAGTGGTTGATAAACCGTTGTTTCTTCTTCTGTCTCGGTGTTAATTATTTCCATTACGAGATGCTTAGGTGTCCCCCCCCCAAGTTTAAAATATTCTGCTGTACAGTGCTAGATATTCAAGGTACAGGCTGGGATTGTAATGGCTGACAGGTGTTCATTTTGTTACCAGTAACAACTCTGTTTTCCATTTTAAACATCTAATATTTCTACTTATATGAAACTGGCTGAAAAGATTTCTCTTTTGATGATCAGCTGTCAGCTCTAATGGGACTGAAGTGCTGGTTATGGACTGAGGACACCGAATAGGGGAGTCAGGGTTAGGTTCACCCTCAGGGCTTTTTCTTGGGGGTCTACCACTCCCGGCCTCTGAACGAGTGCGAAACCTGGGGGTAATTTTTGACAAAGGGCTGACACTGCATGCGCAGGTGTCAGCCGTCATCAAGACCTCTTTTTACCATCTGAGGAATATCTCCAGGATTAAGCACCTTGTTCCCTCCGGTGACCTTCCTACATTGGTTCATGCCTTTGTGTCCTCGCACTTGGGTTATTGCAACTCTCTGTACCTAGGGCTTTCTGGGGTGGAAATCCACCCTTTGCAGCTGGTGCAGAATGTAGCAGTGCAGCTTTTGACAGGAACCTCTCGTTCCTGCCATATTTCTCCAGTGCTGCACTGGCTGCCGGTACAATGGCGGATTACCTTTAAAGTCTGTCTTTTGACATACAAAGCCCTACACGGACTCATCCCTGACTACCTGAAAGAGCTCCTGGTCCCCTACTGCCCTGGGAATCACTTCACTCAGCTGGTGAGGGGTTGCTAGAGATCCCAAGAGTATGCTTGAAATCATCTGGGGCCCAGGCATTTATGCATGTGGCCCCATCTCTTTGGAATTCTCTACCCCGCCAGTTATGTGCGTGCGCGACTGTGGAGGGATTTAAAAAAGCCCTTAAAACCTATTTATGGATCCAAGCTTTCAGTGATTGAGATATCTGTTTTAATCTAATGTGTATTGTTTTACTTAGTTAATTGTGTGTCATTTGATGTGTTTTTACAACTGTGAGGCACCTTGGTTTTTGTTAAGGTGCCATAAAAATAAAGTTTTATTATTATTATTATTATTATTATTATCCTTCTGTATCCCTGTGAAGATTTAACACTAGTCAAATCTGATCCAAGTAATCAATATGATAACTCTACTTTTATGGATTAGAAAAAAAAATTGAAGGAAAGTGAAAAAAAATGAGACAAGAAATAGTTTTAAATCCATGGGGTTGCGCACCAGAGCTTGAGAGAAATAACACCCTAAGAGTGAGCTCTCCCACCGTTCGTGATTTACATGGAAATATAGCAAAATAAAGTACAATTTACAGTTTTCTTATGCAATCTGGGTTGTTTCTGTAACTATTCTAAGATTCATGTAAAAATCTGAGGACATTCGGTCAATTGGCTCATTTGTAGTCAACTCCGCTATCCATAGCTCTTACCTATATCTCAGCATGCCATCTAACAGTTGAGGCTTTGCAGCTGGGTCTTCAGATCAGTCCGGGGTCTCGCCTCCAAGGTCTCTGAACTCAAGCGGTGGGTGGAGTGGATCAAAAGCATCTGTGAAGGGTAATAAGATAGCAATGCTCCCTGCCCCTCTGACATGGAATTTATAAAGGACAAATTACAAAATAAGCACATTGACTTAGTGGTGTTAAAACAGAAAGCTGGCTAAGACAGAGACAAAATTGATGTTTTGGAAGAGAGACTTAACACAATTGAGGAACGGATGGCTATGTTAGAAGAAACATTATGCTGGGTAGAGGATAAAAGTGAACAAAGCTGGTCAAAAATTTAACATTTGGGAGCTAAAGTGGATGATTTAGAAAATAGGAGCAGGCGTAACAATTTGCATTTAGTGGGTATACCAAAACGTATTGAGGGAAATGACATGATAACATTTTTAGAAGACTTCATCCCCTCCATCCTTAATTATGACTGGCGATGGCCCCTTGATATTGAAAGAGCCCACAGGTCATTAAGAGTGATGCCTAAACAAGGACAAAACCCCAGACCTATAATAGTACGCTTTTTGAGATTCAACATTAAAAAGGAGATATTCTGCAATTCTGGTGCTATCTAAAGGGGGAGGGTCACACAGTTTTAAATTTCCTGAAGAGGCTTGGAGTTTTATTGTCATAAATTGGCCTGACGCTACACAGATTTTACACAGCAGACCCAAACATAGTACGAGTTCAAGTTTTACTCCAACGGCCTTTACCAAATTTCAAAACTCTGAAAATTACATCTCAGAACAATGGGAGGGTGCTCTCAACTCGCAAAGAAGCCTGCGTGATATACCTGCTGCTACAGAAACTGCTCATCACATCGAGTCTCAGAAACATACGCACATCCCATGGCTTAAGCATTCTAGCAGACATTCTACCACAAAAACTGCCCTATTACAATCATTGGCCTGGCCCTCAAAGATTGTAAGGAAAACCCAAACTTGCTACAAAAATAAACCTGCTATTCTAGCGTCGATTGCTCCAAAAAACTCTGTAAGCTACGATTGGTATCTGCCCCTTCTCATGCCTCCTCAGCACTCTCTAGGAGCTGCACTACTAAGGAAATACCTGACTACCTAAGAGATCCTTGTAGTACTGTGGCAGATATGTTTGCAGAGCCATCCTCACCTGGTTACCCAGCATCTGAAATCGAAGCACTAGTGACTCGAATAATTAATTCTAAAATGTCACCCTGAAGCTCGGTTGTTTCTCTTTGTTGGAAGGAGGGTCCAACTCATGGTCAATGTGCAGGGACTGGAGCATCTGTACCTCATGACACTTCATTCTGGGACTTCCTTGTTCAAAGTCTTTTACATTGATTGCTAAGTTTTCTAAAATAAATTAGATTTAAGCATTGTGCATGAATTAGTACTGCATATAAACATTAAGAACCTTGGAGAGTAGTTTTTAAAAAAAAGATTGCTCTGTTGATTGGCTGATGGTGGGGTTTGGGAAACAGGAAGTATTTCATAAGATCACTTCCTGTGGAGTGTTTCTTTAAGGAATGGTATGATGCAGTATAATGAGCTACTACTTGGCAATGGTTTTATGGTATACAAGTAAGTTCAGAAGAAACTTTAATAGCAGCATCTAATAATTTAATAAATGTAATGCTGGATTGCAAATCTAGACATTATGGATGTGCTCTTCGTTCTCATTGTATGTGTGTGTGCGGGGGGGGGGTATATATGTATTAGCCAGACTCTTGTGGTAGGAAACAGCAAAAGGGAGTTCAGATTATCCTAAATCTATTTAGTAATACCTAAAGTTTCTTGCCTGCATCATTCTCTATTGCTTTTGGAATTGGTCAGTCTAGCATCTGCCTGACATTTACTGATTTAATGATCGTAACCTACCTAGGCTTATTGGGCAAAACAGACCAGATTTGGTTTGAAAAGTTGCATGCCTAATGAATAAGCCATTGCTTTATACTTTTTATCTTAAAGGCATATCATTCTTGCAGATGCACACCTGGTGTAGGAATGAGGGCTAATGTCGATCATGATAAGAAACGGAGATGCGCAAAGACCATTCATTTCAAGGCTGAGTAAGTATATCCTGATGCAGGGACACAAACTTAGGGGCAACGTACTGTTTACTTACTAGCATTGTAGCAGAGTACAAGAATAGTATACTCTTTATCTGAGGAAGTTTTGCTGTTTACTCACTCCAACAAGTCAGTTGCAATTAAACATTGTCAAATAAAAAATTGTTCAGTATGGGAAAACTATGAGATGCAAAGGGTCTTTCCACATTGATCAGAACTATGCTGGTTTGCATTAGATATATTTTACTTGCATATAAATAAGTGTGGGTTCTCTATAGTAGGCTGTCTGTGAGTCGTGTGATATCACTTTGAGATTTTCTCAGTGAGTGTTCATACGTCTTCTTGCTACATCTGTATGGGTGTTATGTGTGTTTGTTAGTGTGTGTGTTGGATTGTGTGTATCTTGTTTCTGTATTGTATATAATGGAATTATTTATTTGTCACTGTATTTAATTCTTGAATTCGTAAAGAGCTCAGTTCTGGACTTAAACTGTTATTTTTTTGTTTAGTTACACACAATGTAATATTTCAACTTATTACTAAGGTTTTTTTCAGCTGTTCTTTTAACATTCATTGTTTAATTGATTTGTTTTAGTTAAAGAGTCACTACTAATTTACTGATCAGATAGTTTATTTAGTATTATAAGTATCAAAGCTTGTATGAGCTCAGTCTGTATTGTTTCATGGAATGTTCGGGGTTAGGCTCTCCAATAAAAAGATACAGGGTTCTAAATCATCTAAATAAGCACAAGGTTGATATAGCTTTTCTTCAGGAAACTCATTTAACTCCTGAGGTGGCAGAAAAACTTGCTTGCAGTTGGGTAGCTTCTGTCCGTCACTCATGTTTTTCTTCAAAGAAGCGAGGTGTGGCAATCCTGGTTAGAAAGGGCCTGAACTTTGTTAAACATATCCATCTTTTTTTGTCTCAATTATTTAACCAGGAGTTTCACACTAAGCTGAAAGCTTGTTTACAGATGCGACCTGGGAGCACAGGAAAGTTAAGTGACTTGCTCAGGGTCACACAGTATGCAAGTGGGGGCTGTGGGATTCAAACCCAGATCTCTAGATTTGCAGGTCAGAGCCTTAAACCACTGTGCTATACTGACTCCCTGAGCTTACTGATCCAGAGGACAGGTACCAGATCTTGCTAGGCAATATTTATGGGAAAGACATAGCAGTATGCAATATTTATGCCCCGAATTCACAGCAAAAGGAATTATTTCAAAAAATAGTCTATGCTCTGGCTAATACCGGAAATTATGAGATTATTTTGGGTGGAGGCTTTACTGTAGTCATGGACCCTGTTTTGGACAAATCTCACTGCCCTAACCCTGGGAGTTTAAGTGCAGCACAAAAAGGGCTCCATATGGCACTTAAAGAATTAGGATTATTGGCACTTGGAGGTTAGTACACCCCAAGGGAGAGATTATTATTTTCTTCTAGCATGACATGGTGCATTAAGCAGGCTAGATTATTTATTTGTGCCATTAAATTTGTGTAATGAAGTTAGCCATATAAGCTATGAAAATATATTTGTTTCAGACCATTCCTTGCTGAAAAGCTCAGTATGGTTTGACAATAAAACAGGTAGGTCTGCAAGCTGGAGATTTAACTCTTCCTTACTACAAGATGAAAAGTTCTGGACCTGGGTGTCACAGCAAATCCTCTGTTTATTTTCAAAATAATTGTAATGGGGAGGTCACAGCCAAAATAGTATGGGATGCCTATAATGCCTTTATGGGGGCAGGGGGATTAATAGGATTTGCCTCTAAGAAAAAGAAAGGAAAACTTAAACAATTACATTCCTTAGAAAGGGAACTGTGTAATACCCTATCAGATTTAAAGGGAAATCCTGTAAATAAAGAAGATCTACTCTGTAAAGTCACGGGTTTAAAATACAACATCAATAAAATATACTGAAGCAAAATTGAATATGCTCTGTTTAGAGTTAAACAAAAGTATTGGGAAACGGGAGAAAGCCAGTAAACTTTAAGCTTATAGACTGCAGAAAATGCAGAATCAAAATAATATTAGTGGTATCAGACTTAAATCAGGGGAAATTTTACATAATGTGGGGAAAATCAATGATTGTTTTAAGGAATTCTATGAAAAATTATACAAATCTCAAGGTTCAGTGCAGACTGGTCACATAGAGGATTTTCTCAAAAAAGCTAAACTTCCCTCATTGTCCCCCCAAGATAAACAACACTTAGATAGGCCTCTAACCCTGCAAGAGATCACCGAAGTGATTGCCCGGATGGGTTGTATGATGAATTTTACAAGTATCTAAACAATGAATTAGCTCTCCATCTTTTGAAAGCCTTTCAAAATTCTTTTAAGGATGGGTCCCTTCCTGATTCTATGAATGAAGCTTTTATTTGTCTTCTAGCTAAAAAAGGGAAAGACTCACTAGAATGTGAAAACTACATGCCTATATCCCTCCTAAACTTTGATTGCAAAGTAATTGCTAAAGTACTATCTATCAGACTCTCTAAAATACTGAACAAACTGGTGGGGAAGGAACAGGTAGGCTTTTTACAAGGTAGACAGGCTGCTGATAACTTTCACAGGCTTTTCTCAATTTTGTGGTCAGCCCAAACTCCTCATTACAGGGAAAACCCTCAATAGCCATTTCACTGGACATAGCTAACGTGTTTCACTCCTTAGTATGGGTTTATCTTCTGGAGGTTCTTAAAATGAATGATTTTGGTCCTAACATTATCTCCTGGGTGCAAACCCTATATGCATACCCTAGAGTGTGTATAATTACAAATGGCCTCAGGTCCACCCCTTTTTATTTACAAAGAGGTTCTAGGCAGGGATGCCCACTTTCTCCACTTCTCTTTATTCTTGCCATAGAGCAGCTTATCAAAAGAATAATGCAACCTAATTGCATTCATGGGATGCAAACAGGAAAATATGCTAACAAAGTCCTTACTTTTTCAGGCGACATCCTTTTAATTCTGACTCAACCATCCTTTTCCTTGTTAAATGTCAAAGAGTTGTTACAGAGCTTTGGAGAACTATCAGGCCTATATGTTGATCGGTCCAAAACAGAGTGTTTGATACTTTCTGAGTCAAACTCTGAAAGAATCAAAGTAGATTCCATGCTAAATGTTAAGCGGCCCACTGATGGTCTAACTTATTTGGGGATTAATTTCTTTCATTCTATAGGGAAGACCTTAGACCATAATATGGCTAGGTTAATCCATGAACTCAAATTGTGTAACCCCCCCCCCCCACAAATGAGGGTTCCCAAAAGTCTTCCTTGGGCTTGCCTAAATGCCCACTGCCAGGCTAGTGTTCTGTGTCCTAGCAATTTAAAAGTGTTTGCATGTGAGTGCCCTGTTAGCCTCCGTGCCTGTCTCTTTAAGCGCCACCAATCTTGTGGTGTAAAATTAATCTGGGCAGGGACCGAGTAGTCTCAGGCTTGATTCCCACCCGGGCTGCAGTGTTATTGCTCCATTCTGTCATTGCTATTTGCATAGAGGGAGCCCTGCTGGGAACTATGACTGTCTACTGTTTATCTGTTTTAATAATAATAATAATAATATTGCAGTTTGTCTAACCTGCCTTCCTTTGCAGCTTGGACATTTCCATGTTGCCCCACCATCTTGGTTCTGGACTGCCTATTGGGACCAATCAGTACCTCTGGGGACTCTAAAATGGTGTCTGTCCCCAGGGGTCTTGTGGGAGCAAATTTCTGTAGGAATCGTAGCTTTTGCACTTTGGCGCCTAAATGGGCCTGAAGAGGGAGCCCTTGCTTTGACAGACTGATGGATCAACCAACCAGAACCTTTTGGACTGAAGGGAAATTCCCAAGCTGCCTGCTGTAGTGTATCAGTCTGGAGTTAGACTTTGAAGAGTAAACAACTCGAGTAATTTGAACAGCTGCTTCTGCGTAGTTCGCATGGGAGATTGGTGGAAAGGCTGAGTTTGGCCTGTCTGCCTGTTGTCCCTCAAGAGGGAATCCTTTGAAAGGCTTACCAATCGGACTATATCCGAATTGGAGTGAGACAAAGCCACTGAAGAGTGACCAGATTTAAACCTGAAGAAGATCGAAGATTTGCTCTGCGCGATCGGCCTGTCAGGATATCCATTCACCATAGAACTCCCGGTTTTGCTCAGAGACACTGATATTGCGACCGGACTGCCATCCGTTTGGTGGTATGGTGAGTGCTTTACTATAAATGTACTGTAACCTGCTAGTGGGTCGCGATTTGGTTCCCTACTGTTTAATTGTGCTTTGCTTGCTGGAAACTGCATCCAGCACCTACTGGACTGAATCCGCATTCTTCTCCAATTGGTCTGGGCCTCCACACTTTGGCCCAGCCAGCTACTCATGCTACAGAGAAAACCATCGATGAGAGACCTGCCTGGGAATCAGTCCCCTGCTCAACATCATGAACAGGAATGACACCATAGTGAATCGTGTGGGCCCTGCTTCTCCTGGCAAACCAGCAAGTCATCCTGCAGTCTACATTTTGTCCATCCTGTGTCCTGTACTGGGTAGCGTGAGTAAACACCAGGGTAGCTCCCTGCAACAACAACTCAATCATAGTGTGTCATCTGATTTAATTGTTTTGTCTAATCATCATGAACTGAGCCTCCTGACTCCGGATTACAAATTGTGTGTGGTTGTGCATGCCTTTTCTTTTCATCACAGGGCCCCAACCAGCTGCGATGCTGGCCTACCCTGGGCAACGCATCAGGCTAGCCTATCTCACCAACTGGGTACCCAGCGTGTGTTTGACTGTGTTGAGGGACTAAAAAGTGCATGCATAATTGCCTGACTAGATCAGTTTTAGAATCAATCAACCTGATTACGCTCCTCCCTTGTTCAATTTCCCTGAATAAATCAGATCAAACTCTTTTTGTATTTAATCTGACTGTGGTTTCAGTTTTTACCAAAAGCACTGTACTGTTGTTATTTGCTGTGCCTAACCTTGTTTTACAGGGGTCTCCAGGGTCGAACTGATGGAACCAGCCCTGGTGGCAAGTGCAAACAAGGTGGGGATTTGTACGCTGAATAGGGGCTACTGTGAAAGTGTTTGTTGCATATTGTGTAGGTCACTAGAGGGGATTACAGTGTCCTGGAGGGCTGTACCCAGGTTAGCCCTGTTACTAATAACCCTGTCCTCCGGGTTGGGGCTCCTGTTTCGGTACCCAGGCCCCTTAACCTGCAACTAGCTAAGCAGGCAGGGGTAGTAGCCTTTGGGATAGCGTCACCAAGGGGTTACATCTTGGAGGCTACCGCTGGGATTAGCACCCCCCTAGTGGCCAAAATCAAGAATTATTGTTAAAGACTAATGGCTACCCCAGCAGAAATGGCTGTACACCAGTTGGTGGGGTGGTGTACAGGGCAGGAGATTGACCCCAATAATGCCTTGCTAATACTGGATATAGCTATGGGCACTAATAAGGACACTGTTGAAGGGGCACTTTCCAAAGCTGAATGTTTGAAAAAAGCTGTAGTGGTGGGTCGACAGGCTGATTTAATTACTCAAACTCTCATGGCCTTGGTGGAGTGTAGTGACCCCTGGACAGTTCAAAAGTGCCCCAGACTATCATCCCAGAGGGATTCCCAGCTGCCTGGAGGGTGATAACTAAAGATAGTAAGAATCCCTTAGAGGATGAACCCCCACCGTTATCTGAGTCTTTTGAGGAGAAGTTTGCCAAGTTGTTGCTGGAGGAGGGTAAAACCATGGAGGATTTAAAAAAATTATTCCTGCCACCTGGGAGTGTCTCTTCCCCACTGTCCACAGCAGCCCCAGCACCTGTTCTTTCACCAACTTCTGTACCTGCCTCAGTGCCAGCAGGTAGTCATGACCCTTACCACAAGCTCAAGGTGTTCTCTGGCATCCTCCCTACTCCTAATGGGGAAGCTGACCTGGAGACCTGGATAGGCTCTGCTACCCTTGTGGTACAAGACTGGCAATGCTCAGAGGCCGAAAAAAGGGCCTGCCTTTGGGGAAAGCCTCCAGGGACCCGCCCTACATTATTTTCACTCCCTGAGGCCCTCTTACCCTGATGCCAAAGCCCAAAAGTACTTAGTCACCCTTGAAAATCTGTTTGGGGGCACCACTAGTGTTGAGGCATTGAAATGGAAACTTAAAGATGTTAAACAACAGCCGGGGGAATTGTTATCTGCCTACATGGATCGATTAGAGGGAATTCTACAAAGCCATTTTTCGGAAAGGAGGCTGGGCCTCTAGTGAGGTGGACCAGGTAAGACTGGATCATGTACTCTGCTCTCCCCGACATTCCAGCTGGGTGTTGCTCAAATTGCAACTGCACCAAAGGAAATCTTGTCTCCTGCCCTTCCATATTTTGATGAAGGAGGTACGGGAAGTTGAGGAGGATGGCTCTCAGGAGCCCTGCACTGTCATAGCTGCCGCAACCCTGCTCCAGCGTGGGGTCAGTCGCTGATGGCCTGGAATTATGGAAATCACATGACGGAATCCGAGAACTAAATGCCAGCTCTGGGGGGCCCAGCAAGAGAGGGACTGCTACAGATGCTCCGCCATGGGATGAACTGCTGAGGGAGTTCAGAGAAACAAAAAACAGTCTCTTTATGAAGGCTGATCCTGCAGGTACAGGCCCTGATCCTTGTCTGACTGCATCTGCTATGGGGGTGGAGGTGCACTCCCAGGCATCTCCTACTAACAGCAGCTTCAAAATTGATGACTATGGAAGTGAGAGAATTGATGAGACATCTCCTAATACTTGTCACACCACAGACAGAGGTGGAACCAAGGTTTTCTGTTGGTAGTACCCCCGCCTCAGCTCCCAATGTGATGTCTCAGCCACACCAGACCTCAGAAAGCATATTTTGCCATAATTGTGGGAAGAATGGGCATATGAAGAGAGAATGCCGGTCCCCAAAAGACCTAGATAAAGTTGTATACAGACTTTAAGGGGAGCTTCGGAAAGTGAGACCATGGCCGAGGATCGCCAGAAAAGACAGCAGTGCAGGATCGAGAAATCCTAACTCAAACTTCTTTGTGGCTAAATTGTCTGTCCAGGCTTCTGCTACTGCCTCTCCAGACTGGTCTAGAATAGTAGGCCCTTCGATGGAGACTTCTGTGACTGTCAATTGTATCCATGCTTGGGCTGTGCTCGATAGTGGGTCACAAGTGACCATTGTATTCCAGAACTGGTATGACAAACACTTATTTGATGTGCCGTTACAATCTCTGGAATGTCTGCATGTGTGGAGCCTGAGTGACAAGTCTTAACCCTACCTAGGATATGTCCGGCTCTGGTTGTCTTTCCCTGCAACTGTAACTGGTGTAGATGAACAAGTAGAGACACTAGCCCTGGTGTGTCCTCCTACAGGATTGTATGATGGGATTCTCTTGCTCATTGGAACCAACACCCACATGTTTGGAAGACTAGCACAGTTGTGTCAAGAGAAACAAGGGAAATGGACTGGGCGGGCACTGAGAATTCCAGCCTCGATAAAGAGAGCCTATGATCTGCAAAAACAGACTACTGAAGCAGACAGAGATGAGCCAGTGGGGATGATGTGGAAGAAAAATCCTGATTCTCTGATACTACCTCCCAATGCTCAGTACACCATTCCTGGAGAGATTCGCATTAGAAAGGATGTGAAAAATAAAATACTGATGGTAGATGCCCCTGTTGAGGGGAAGTTGTCTGAGGGGTTATTGGTTAAACCCAGTATCCTACCTGCCTGGGCCCATGCCTATGCATGGAGAGTGATGGTCCAAGTCTGGAATGTGTCTGATTGAGAAATTTGAGTGAACAAGGGGTGTACATTAGCTACAGTACACTGTGCGGACACTGCAGTGCTGCCCGGCAACAAATATGCCAGTGAGAAGAGGAAGGTGACCCCAGACCTATTCGACTTTGGTGCCTCCCCATTGCCTGCTGAATGGAAGACTCAAGTCAGTAGGAAACTTGCCCAGACAGACCAAGTGTTTTCCTTAAAGGAGTGGGATGTGGGGTGCATCTCACTCAGGGTTATCCTCCGACCGATTGCAGGTATAAGAGGGGATCCCTCAAGGAAGAAGAAAAGATGTATTTCCGAACCAGTGAACCATTTGGAGCCCATTGGACCCCTGGGTGTGAGGCAGCATTCTTCGAGATCATCTACCAGCTCACTCATGCCCCAATGCTTGCCTATGCTGACCCTGCTAAGCCTTATGTCCTACATACAGATGCCAGCCTGAAGGGACTCAGGGCTGTGTTGTATCAAGATCATGAAGATGGCCTGAGACCTATGGCTTTCGCCAATAGAAGTCTGACACCATCTGAACGAAACTATCCTGTTCACAAGTTGGAGTTTCTCACTCTAAAGCGGCCCATAGTTGACCAATTTCACGAGTACCTTTATGGGGCCAAAATACTGGTAAGAACTGATAGCAACCCTCTAACACATGTACAGACTTCAGCAAAGTTGGACGCCACTGGCCACCGGTGACTTTCTGCTCTGTCAACTTATGATTACGTGGTTTAATACCACCCTGGACTGAACCATATTGATGCTGACACTCTTTCACAGTGGCCAAGCCCCCAAGACAACTGGGTGAGGCTGTCAGAATACTCTATTAAAGCACTGTGCCAAAACTTTGATAAAGACGAGCAGCCCTCTGCAGATACAGTGGACTGTTTGGGGCCCCTCGATACTTACATACCTGCAGCCAATTGTCATTTTTCTGCATTGGACATCAGCGCCCTGCCTCAGTTTGATAATGACAGTATTCAGTGTGCCCAATCCCAAGATACCATGATCCAGCCCGCACTTGATGCCTTATGTGCTGGGAAAGATGTGTCTAAACTATGTTCTAGAGATTTAAGTACTGCATTATTACTCAAAGAAGGATCCAGACTAAAGTTGTGAGGCCAGTTACTATATCAAGAGACGGTAGATCGTCGAGTTCAGTTGGACAAGCAACAATTGGTGCTACCTACAGCCTTCAAGCAGCTGGTGCTGAGGTCCCTGCACAACCAAATGTGACATCTTGGTATTGACCGACCCTTGACTTGGTGAGGTCCAGATTCTACTGGCCAAAAATTGGGGCTGATCTTGAAAACCACATTAAAACCTGCAGTAGGTGCCTTCAGAGAAAAGCCTTGCCTCAGAAAGCCGCTCCTCTTGTTAATTTTTCAACCAGTGTCCCCATGGAACTGGTTTGCATAGTCTTCTTGTGTCTGGAGCCTGATTGAAAGAACATTGGCAATGTATTGGTAGTAACTGATCACTTTACCCGATATGCCCAAGCTTTCCCGACCAAGAATCAGAAGGCCTCTATGGTGTCCAAGGTGCTAGTAGAAAAGTTCTTTGTCCATTATGGTGCACCCCAACGTATCCATTCTGATCAAGGAAGGGACTTTGAAAGCAGATTGAGTAAGGAGATGCTCTCCCTGTGGGCAGTGCGAAAGTCTAGAACCACTCCTTACCACCCACAGGGGGAACCCCAATCTGAATGCTTTAACAGGACTCTCCTGGATATGTTGGGCACATTTCATCCCAAAGACAAGTCCAAATGGAGCCAACAGATTAGCACCTTGGTACACGCTTACAATTGCACCAAAAGTGATGCTACTGGGTTCTCTTCCCTATCGCCTCATGTTCGGGAGAGAAGCCCGGTGGCCCGTGGATGTCTGTTTTGGAGTCTCCCCAGATGGGGTCAGAGCTGAGAATTATTTACAGTATGTGCAGAAACTGAAAGCTCAATTGAACCATGCATACCAACTGGCTCAAACAATGGCTGCCAAATGAAACCTTGCTAACAAAGAGAGATATGATCAACGGGTGAAGGCCCAAGAGTTATTGCCCGGGAATTGAGTGCTATTACGTAACTTGGGACTGCATGGCACGCATAAAATCACTGATAGGTGGCATCATCTTCCACATGTAATAGTCAGTAAGTTGGGTGATTTACCTGTGTATAAAGTGCACCCTGAGAATTACTCTAAAGCTGTCAAGACCATGCACAGAAACCACCTACTGCCTATTGGCCAAGTGATCATCGATACTGAACCATCAGACATTACTTTCTCCTGGGCTGGTGACTCGAGCTGCTGCTAAAAAGACACAGAGTCAAGTTGCCCCAGTTGTTACAGATTCAAGGCCTTCCCCCCGGCAGGCTCAGAATGATAGAGACTGTCAGTCAACCTCTGATGACAGTGAGTGTGACAATGTCTATTACCCTTCTTATGGACAGAGTCAACTGTTTCGAGGTAACCCTATGTATAATCGTGGGGATGAAGCTGAGCCCTCAGGACTGCCTAACCCTCCAGCTTCTTCCCTGGAGCCAATGCTCCCTGAAAGTGAAGTGCAGAGTGTTGCGTCTGAAGCGGCAGAATCTTTGTGTCTGGTGGAACTCTTTGATTTGCCCACGGAGGAATCTGATGTGGTAACTCTCCCTGGTGATACACCAGAACTGGAAGAACAATACGAAAATGTTGATGCCACCCCTTCAGTGCTGCAAAGTCTAATTGTGCCAGTCTCCTCAGAATGAGCAACCTGGGCCCTCTTCAGAAGATAATAATGAGCAAAGTATTGTGGAGACAGGGGCCCGGATATTCAAAAGGGTTGCGCCATGCGCAAGTCCAAAAATGCACCATTTAGCGATATTCAGAAGGAGGCAGTTGCGCCCCCGAAAACATGCTGAGCAACAGTGCAATGAAAATGAAGGCATGCGCAACCGAAGGGGTGGATCCATGCATAAAGACCGCCGTCACGATATTCAAAGACTTATGCGACATGCAAAGCGGCACAGCCAGAAATTATGCACTAGCGCAGTAGAGCCAGCCAAAAGGTAAAGGAAGCAGCGCAAGAACGCTACCAGGCTGCCAAGTGGGGAGAGAGAGAGAGAGAGAGGGGCTGGCCAGCCAGCCAGCCAGCAAAGGCAGGCAAGGAAAGCATGGGCCATAGTCTGTAGAGGCCAGCAGGGGTGCCGGTGCAGTGGAAGTAGCAGTGAGGACAGCGAGGTAACACAGCAACACCAGCGCGGAGGCAGAAGCCAGGGATGGACAGTGCGCGTTTCACATGGAAGCTGTAATGAGGGGGTGAGAATGCATGCTGCAGGGGACGTGCCCGTGGAAGGGCCGGTCGGCGCGAGCTCGACAGGCAGAGCACTGTACCCGCATCAGCACTGAGCTGTACACAGATGTAGAGATCGTGGGCGGTACCGCCTGAACAGGGCAATACTGAGATGGCTCTGTGAGCTGTACAGTGATGTGATGCAGGCACCCACGACGGAGTCACGCCTGGTCGGTGGAGACCAAGGTGACAGCCTGCATGTGCCTGTTCGCCACGGCATCTTCCAGAGGCCGACAGGGACACCACAGGCATCACACAGTCGGCCACATCAATGCATCCTCACCCATCCCTCACGCACTGCTGCCACATGCTGCGGAGTACATCCATTTCCCAGCACCGGCAGAGCGTACAGCAAACATGCAGGAGTTCCACAGGGTAGCACGCTATGCCTGGCGTGCTGAGAGCCATAGACTGCACCCATGTGGCCATTCGCATGCCACCTGGCCCGATGGCCTGCATATCGGAACGAAAGGATTCCCTAGTGTCAACTGCCAGGTGGTGTGTGATGCCACGGGCGCATAATCAATGTCTGTGCCACACACACCTGGCGGAGCACATGATGCCTCATATGGTATCAATCTGCACTGTGCCATCGATTCGAGTGGGGACATCCCCCAGAGGACATCTAGTGGGTGAGTACACATGTATGGAATGCAAACGCTGGGCAAGGGTGGAATGCCACAGGTGCCATGGTAGTGGCACACAGGGAGATGGCCATTATGGACCTGAACATGACACTGATCTCCACTATCTCCACACAGGTGACAGCGGATACCCACTCCGTTCCTGGCTGCTCACACCGTACCAGCGCCCCATGACCCCAGCGCAGCAACGCTATAATGAGGCACATGCCGCAACATCATAGAACGGGTGTTTGGGATGCTCAAGGCACGCTCCCGATGCCTAGACACCTCCGGCGGTGCCCTACAGTACAGCCCCCAAAAGGCCTGTGGGATATTCCTGGCCTGTTGCATCCTGCACAACATGGCCAAAGACCATGGGATAGCCGTACAGGTTGAAGAGGGGGACAGCGATGGGGACACCAGTGGCGCCGGTGTTGATGGTGATGAGCAGCCCCCAGGACGGCGGGACCGACTGATCCGGCAGGCCCAGCTGCACGGGACACCATCACAGAGGAGCACTATGCACAACACAGGTAGGGACATGTGCAACCAACACTGTCCATGCGCAAACCACAGGCACACAGGGGAACACATCAGGGGTGCATGATGGTCAGGGAGTGGAAGGGTCCAGGCAACAACACACCATCAGGGAGGGGTGAGCACTCCAAGGACACACACACACCAGGCTGGAAGCGCACATGGGCAGATGCACAGCACTGCAGAACCGACATTGCTAACACACAGCACCACCGACCACCCCCACCACCTGTACTGTCCAAGTCGTGTGTCAGATGCTGGCGCCTGCACCTTGGTGTACAGTACAATGCAGGGTATCATCATGCACACGCACTGTGGACAGCAGTTGGGTGGGTGTGCAGGTGGTCCGTGAAGCGTGCTGAGCAGAGCACCCAGCAGTGCACTGCCCACCATGACACACATTGCACACATGGCAGCACCAGACAGGGCCCGCACTGGGAGACAGCTCAGTCAGGTAGCACTGTCCCACGGCCACCGCAGATGCGTGGGCGGCCCGCCGTGACCCAACAGCACTGGCAGGCTGGAGCAGGGCCACATGGGGTGGCACTGTTGCACCACCAGGGTCCCACTGCGCCGAACGCTGACCTGCACGAGGGGTCTGCAGCATGCTGAACAAACCTGCTCCGGGTGCTCGGGATGCCACAGCAGAACCCGCGTCGACAAGCCTGGTGTTGCATGGCGCGGGAATGGGAGTGGAGAGTGAACTGTGTGTGGGGTGTGTGGTGCAGGGGCACTGACTGTGTGCCCACTGCGGCATCGACAGAGACCACTGCCTGGGTCAGCCTGTCAATGGCGGTGGTCACATCCATCCACATCTGAACCAGCTCAGCACGGTCCAGAGCACACTCCCTGCTGTGCCGCTCCACGGACACAGACAGTGCCTCCACCGGACATTGCAACCCGCCTCTGCAGCTGTACTGATTCCTGCAGCAGGCGGGTGTGCTCGTCCAATGGGTACTCAGCCTTTAAGGCATCCTGTCCCCAGGGTGTGGAAGGTCCTGATGCTACAACACCCCTTGAGGGTGGGTGCTGTTGCCAGGACCAGGAATGGGGTGGATCAAAGGCGGCGGACATGTGCCACCACTTGACACTGTACCCCCAGACCTGGTGGGTGACTGCTGCTGCTGCCCCTCCAACCGCTGTGCCCCAGGGTCCACTTGTTCCACCGCTGTGCTGGCAACAGTGCCAGACACCTGCACAGCCACCGGTGCTGACCCACCGGTGCTGACAGGCACAGTCTGGGACTGTGCCAGCATGCTGGTACACAAGTTGGAACCAGAAAGGCCCAGGGCACGTGCTGGCCTGCTGTGTGTCCGTCATGGGACACACACCTATCACTGCCCATTGCAGTCCTTGTATCATCAATGGTGCAGGTACGTGCTACAGCCATGGTCACAGCGTGCTGGCATGCTTGCATGCCAGACTGCTGAGACACAGGCTGTACACCCCCCACACCCAAATCAGCGACACCAGAGTTGGCGGCCCAGCGTGCATGCTGCTGCAGTGCCTGCTGGCTGGTGATGGAGGTGGATGGACCCTTCTCCATGTCCAGCAGGTCATCATCACTGCCTGGACCCACCACCACCATCTCCTGAAGACGAACAGGATCTGTAACAGAAAGAGAGTACATGTGAGTGCATGTGAACAACCTTCCCCCCAACCCCCCCAACACCACCACCATGTCATACCGTGCAGTGAAGGGCTTCCACCTGTCTGGAATCCACCTCCTGGTACACCCTCAACAGCACTCCACTGCATGGATGCGACCAGTGTCTCCTCAGTCGGGGTCAGCTCCAACACCACTGGTGGGCCCCCGCCAGTGCCAGCACATGCCGCCCTGAAGGCTGCCACCTTCTCCTTCAACCTCCTGCGGTCTGTCCCCATCTTCTTCTTGCATTCCTGCATGGAGCGCTGGTGGCTTCCATGCAGGTTAACGGCCCGAGCTACCCCCTCCCATGCAGCCGCACGGGACTGAGGGGTGCCCCTCCGTCCACTTAGTACTGGCTCCTCATCCAGGTAGGCCTGGTAGAGGGCCTCTGTCTCTGCTGCTGTAAAGTTGGGCCTCCTCCTACGCCCACCGTCCTCACCCTCACCTTGGCTCTGCTCGGTCATGGCGATCTGTAAGGGGGGAAGTGGACAGCTGTCACTGTGCAGTCTACAGCATTTTCCCATGACCATTGTCCAGAACATCACACAGCATGCAACTCACCTCTCACCTGCAGTAGACCGAATCTGGCCAGCGCGCCAATGTCGCACATTTATAGCGCAATACATGCAAATTAGGAGTGGAGCAACTTTAATGACATGCAAATCGTGCCACTGCGCCTTTGAATGGCTGATCAGATGATTTGCATGTGTCGGCTGAATATCGCGAATCTGCACTTTGCGCAATACGGATGAGTCGGCTGAGCCAATGGCGCAGATCTGTGACTGTGTGGTACACTGCATTGCGCATGCCCAGATAGCTTACGCAGGCGTCTGTCACGCTGCTGATGTGCTGAGCGCGATCGGCAATTCAGGCCATGGCCACCATTGTGCCAGTGGCGCTACAGCAATGGGCACTACATGGCGCTGTGGCACTACTGTGCAATAGTCCACTGTGGCACTGGTACGCAGCTGGTCGGTCACGCAGGATGCCTATATGTCAGATGGCGCTGTGCGTAGCCTTGCGTCATTGCCCATGACCTTGTGTATGACCTTTGGCCCCTGGCGCTGTTCGCCTGCCATGTGTACGTCCCTATTGTGCTGTCTGGTGACAGCGCTATGTGAAGTGATGGCGCTGTTCAAACAGCACGATTGGAGCCTGTGGTGGTCTATTGCGCAACATCTCCATGTGGGGTTACGGCACAGCGGGGTGCCATATTGCCTGCTGTAAAGTTGGTACCATGGCTAGGAGGAGGAGGGCTGTGTCCTGGAGCCAACATTGAAGTGGCCAACCTGGTGGCCCCTAGTGGAGCACCACTATGGTGCACTTTATGGTGAGGCACCCTCACCATTACAGCTAACTACAAGTGTGGCGCAGTGGCCACTGACCTGGTGGGGGTCACTGGACAGTGCCGGTCTGCTGAGCAGTGCCGGCACCAGTACAGTGACCTCCGCCGGAGGGATCCGGACGTGTTGGCGAGGCTGCAGTCACATGCCAGGCGGGGCGTGGTGCCTAGGCCAGGTGGGTGTACCATCTATGCACCTGTATTCTCTGTAAGGGTGTGTGTGTGTGTGTTTTGGTGGCTGTGCATAGGTGATGGCTCGGGCACGGTTGGCTGTGTCAGTGTGTGCAGCTGTGAGATGAATGGGTATGGCTGTGTGGGCAGGCACTCTCACTGGGGCAGGGGGCAGTCTGCTTTTGAGTCACACTGATGTTTGTCTCAACATATGTCTCCCACAGGCTGGGATGTGAGGATGCAGGCCCAGGTTGACGAGGGCCGTGCCAGGGCCCCAGTGCCAGCAGGGGTTGCACCCCAACAGCAGCAGCAGTGGCAGCAACAGCAGCAGCAGCAACAGCAACAGCGGCAGACACAGCTACTTGAGCAGTGTGAGTATCATGACTTCATGGATGCTATTGCATGCTGGGGGGGGAAGACCAGTATCCCTGCACAATACAACCATGCAGGAAAGGGGAGGTCATAATTCCACTATACAAGACACTAGTGAGGCCCCGCCTGGAGTACAGTGTACATTTCTGGAGACCATACCTACGTAAGGACGTAGAGTGGGCAGAGAAGGTTCAGAGGAGGGCGACAAAGATGGTGCATGGCTTGCATCACAAGTCCTATGGAGACAGGCTGATGGAACTGAACATGTACTCCCTGGAGGGGAGGAGGGAGAGAGGGGATATGATAGAGACATACAAGTATCTTACAGGGAGGAACAGGGTGCAGGGAAACACTATTTTGAAGTGAAAAAGATGTTCCAGGACTAGAGGGCATGGGATGAAGTTGGAGGGAGGACGATTCAGAGGAAACATGAGAAAGAACGTCTTCACAGAACGGGTGGTGGACAAGTGGAACACCCTGCCAGAGGAAGTGGTGGGGGCTGAAACAATCACGGTTTCAGAATGCACAGGATAGACATAATGGAATTCTGGAGGTCAGGGTAATGAGGCAACAGACTTCTAGGACAACAAAGTGAACTTACAAGCTCAAATGCACAGACTGGGTTGGCCATTACATTATCTGCCGACACTGTCTATGTCTCAATGTCTGTATGCGACACAGGTGCCATGCATCACTGTCCAGTATCACAACACGTCTGTGTATGCGTCACTGGTGGTCCGCCATGCACTGGGCACATAGCTGTGTAACTGGCATCGCCACACGTTGCCGCCTCTTGACAGCCTTGTTTGTGCTGTGATGGACATGGGCAGTGTGTGTGTGCAGTGGTGCGCATAGCTGGTGCCGCCTGTTTGTGATGGCCATGTGCATGTTCACTGTGGGTGGGTGCATGCCATCACAGGTGCGGGACATTGGGCTATATGGCTTGCAGGTTGGGTGGTGTTCAGGGTTGTGGTCAGTCACAGCCATTGACTGTGTTCCCATTTTCCTAGGCCTCGAGGTTCTCCAGCGCATTGGGAGGGATGTCCGGGGCCTCAGACAGCTGCTGGCAGACAACCAGGCCATCCTGCAATCAATACACCGACATGGCCTTGCATGGGAGGCGGCAGGGCAGGCCGACACCAGCCAGAACGACGGCGGCTGATCCATAACTTCTGTTACCCTTCCCACTTCTCCCATCCCTACCACCCCTGCCTTCCCTCTCCAACTTTGTCATCCCTACCCCTTGAACACCCCTACCTTGTACCCATCCCCCCCTTGTAAATAGTTTTTATTGTTATGGTTATGTTGTTTATCTCAATATACATTTCTATTTTGATAAGAATAATGTGTTGGTCTCTGATTTGCAGCTGGCTATGGGTGCTCAGTTGCAGGGGTGTACATGCCATCTGGGGTGGTATGGTCCTGGGTATGTGTGTGTGTGTGTGTGTGTGTGTGCATGGGAGGTATCTCCAGCATGGCAGTGACTTTCTGTTGGTCTTGCCGCTGCTGCCACCCACTGCTGGGTGCACAGGGTGTCTGGCTTGTGAGCTTCTGTGCTGCACGGGCTGACGTGTGCTGGGGAATGCATGGTTTCCTGCAGTGCCAGTCACTGCACATAGGTGGTGTCTTGGGGTCACAGTGCAGGGTGTGCTGTGCGTCAGGGGGCTGATGTGCACTGTGGTTGTCAACCCGTGTGTGCACTCTCAGCCTGCCAGTGGTTGTGCTGGGGTGTCATGGCTCTGCTGTGCTTTGTTGGCTTGTCCCCATGGGCCAGTAGATCATCCGTCCACACCCAGTGATGCTGTGCTAGGTGTGCAGGTGTGGTGTTGGTTCTGCAGTGTGTTCCTGTGCCCATGTGTGGCATGGCTGGCGGTGGACCCCAGCCTGCCTCCCTGGATGTGCAGTTCCATTGCTCTGGGGCTCTGCTTGCCTATGGCACCTCTGGACTGCTCAGCTGGGCTGCCCTGGTTGCGCTATAGTGCAACATTTCGCTCAGCTTCTCCTTCCTAGTTGCGCTATGGCGCAGTATGTGTGATATTCAGATGTTGGTCGCTTGCGCAATTTGTTCTGCTCCATGTTTGAATATCGCACCTGTTGCGCATATGCGCAATTGGTTTGTGCTTGCTCCTGCTGTTGCGCTCATTTTGGGTGCAGTTTGAATATCTGGGCCAGAGTCTACAAAGCCAGATGTGATAGTGTTCCCAAGATGGACATTTCAACCAGTGCAGAGGCATTCCTCACTACAGGAGAAGAAACCCATGCCGATGTTGACTGCCCAGAGCCTATGTCTGTTCCCCCCAGAAAGTCTGGGCGAGCTGTTAAGCCAATGATGTGCTTTAGTTATGACTCCCCTGGGAGGCCTGTGGATTTGCCTCTCAGTGTTGTTCATAAGGGTGTTTACATTTCCAAGAGCTCACTGCCCAAACTGAGCCTGTCTGCCACTTCTAAGTTAATTGTTCTACCCTCAGAACGTGGTGCCTCTGCCCCATCTAGGTTATTCAAAGTGAAAGAAACTATTACATGAAAAGTATAGTAATGTTCTTGCATAGTTCATAGTAAAGTCAGTACTGAATGAATGAAAAATGCAAAGCTGTTGTCATTATGAATATAGTATATGAGTAGAGAACGCTGGATAAGTATAGTAATGTGTTAAGTTTATGCTTACTGATGCCTCAGTTATTATTGCATTCTGTAGTAATGCCACATATATAACATATCATATATTGTCTTTTTCCATGCTATTATGGTATAGACTTGACGTGGACATCAAGTTCTTTCCAGGCGGGGATGGGTGTAATCCCCCTGTAAATGGGGTTCCCAAAAGTCTTCCTTGGGCTTGCCTAAATGCCCACTGCCAGGCTAGTGTTCTGTGTCCTAGCGATTTAAAAGTGTTTGCATGTGAGTGCCCTGTTAGCCTCCATGCCTGTCTCTTTAAGCGCTGCCTATCTTATGGTGTAAAATTAATCTGGGTAGGGACTGAGTAGTCTCAGGCTCGAGTCCCACCCGGGCTGCAGTGTTATCGCTCCATTCTGCCATCACTGTTTGCGCAGAGGGAGCCCTGCTAGGAACTGTGACTGTTTACTGTTTATCTGTTTTAATAATAATAATAATATTGCAGTTTGTCTAACCTGCCTTCCTTTGCTGCTTGGACATTTCAATATTGCCCCACCATCTTCTACCTATTGGGACCAATCAGTACCTTTGGGGACTCTAAAATGGTGTCTGTCCCCAGGGGCCTTGTGGGAGCAAATTTCTGTAGGAATTGTATTTTTTACACTTTGGCGCCTAAATGGACCTGGAGGGGGAACCCTTGCTTTGACAGAGTGATGGATAACCAACCAGAACCTTTTGGACTGAAGGGAAATTCCCAAGCTGCCTGCTGCACTGTGTCAGTCTGGAGTTAGAGTTTGAAGAGTAAACAGCTCAAGTGATTTGAGCAGCTGCTTCTGCATAGTTCGTGTGGGAGATTAGTGGAAAGGCTGAGTTTGGCCTGTCTGCCTGTTGTCCCCCGAGAAGGAATCCTTTGAAAGACTTATCAATCGGACTGTATCCGAATTGGAGTGAGACAAAGCCACTGAGGAGTGACCAGATTTAAGCCTGAAGAAGATTGAAGATTTGCTGTACGCGATCAGCCTGTCAGGACATCCATTCACCATAGAACTCCCGGTTTTGCTCAGAGACACTGATATTGCGACCGGACTGCTATCCATTTGGTGGTATGGTGATTGCTTTACTATAAATGTGCAGTAACCTGCTAGTGGGTCGTGATTTGGTTCCCCACTGTTTAATTGTGCCTTGCTTGCTGGAAGCTGTGTCTGGGCCTCCACACTTTGGCCCTGCCAGCTACTCATACCACATAGAAGACCATTGATGAGAGACCTACCTGGGCATCAGCCCCCTGCTCAACATCACGAACAGGAATGACACCACGGTGAACCGTGTGGGCCCTGCTTCTTCTGTGTATGCAGCAAACATCCCTAAGATGTGGTTTGATAAAACTGAAAGAATAATTTTCTTTTTCCTATGGAATGGAAAACCTCCCAAATTATCCAAGGCTAAACTTAGAACTCCAGTGGATAAAGGGGGTTTAACATTATCATGGTGGCAAGGCTATTTCTGGGCATATAAGCTTAAGCAAGCATCCATTTGGTTTCTCCAGAATTACACAGCTGATATGCTTTTGTGGGTTAAGATAGAAAATGAACTACGTGCCCCTCTAGACCTGCCTGACCCATTTTTGTCATTACTCCCCTCACCTTACAAACCATACAGTGCTTCACATTTCAATACTGGTCTGTAAAAAGTTTAATCACCTCAAAAAGATCGACTGTGTGCCCCTCATTTAAATTGAAAGTTGCTGTCAGAACCCTTATATTTGGAGACTGGGTTCAGTGCAATCCTGGTGTCTGTGAATGAAACTGCATTCTGTCCTCCACCCCCCCCATCCCCCAGCACAACAAGTGGGCTAAAGCAGCCTCCTGCACTGCAAATGCAGAGGAACTGACCATTCCTATGACACTACATGGGATGAACATTGTGACACTTGGCCAGCTGGTTATGATTGTTCTATGATATTTATAATATAGAATGTGGTATGTGAGTGTCTCACATGAGACATCCTGTGCTCCTGGGTGGCAACTCCCCCACCAGGTTTTAGTGAGAATAAGAGGATATATTAAACCAGGAGGTCTCTGTAATGTAATTAACTTCCTTGAGAAGTTGCATTTTATAGCTTTTTTTAATGACCTCCTGCCTCTGAAGCTGGGAAACTAAAATATACATTTTATGACTTCAGAAAAGCTGATTCCTGTAAAGCTATATTGCTCCTAAGTGAGGTATGGCAGAGTTGTATAAAACATTTGATGTCCTTGGGAAAATAGGAAGCCAGCTTCCAGTTCAAAGGAAAGGGCTTGATTAAAGACTGTCATAGTTTGGGAAATTAGTTTTTGCTGAAGTCACAGTATTTGATATACCTCCTGATAGGTCATCCTGTTTTGTATATTTTTTACATTCAAAAAGGAGGAGCTAGATGTCACACAAAAGGGGTGGGAGAGAGACCCCATTTAAACTAGGACTTGTGTCTGATCTTTGTGACATTTCTTTTTGGACCCTTAAGAAACAAGATCTCTGATCTGTCTTAAGCACTGTAAAGAGGTAATACACTAGATAGAACAAGTCTAATTGTATTGTGGTAGGAGTTTATGTTTTGTACTTTAACCTTGTTCTTTTAAGTGATCGTATGCTTTTGATATAGTGTTCTGTGTTTATGTTTTACTTATGTTTATCCATTTAAGTAAAAATATTATTTTGAAAGACTGCCTGGGTGTGTCTTTGAAGTTCTTTTTGCATGTGACGTATGGGGGGTTAAGACTGACAAAAACTGTTCAAAGCTTGATGGTATTACTAAACTGGGAAAAGGTAAGAATATACCTAAGGTCTTTTATAGAGTTTTAAGGGTTCATTTTTGGATACCTGGTTAGGTGCCCTTAGGCGAAAGATATCTGGCATCCCCCCGAAGAGCAGATTATCTGAGCCTGTACATTTGGGTATGCTAGCATAAGGTTCACAGATTGAATCCCCCCACAACTTGAGACTAAAGGCGATTAGGACCCACAAGCAGATAGGAGGGTTACCCTGTCTGTTACCTGTTCACAATACCGCACTCAGAGGTTGGCACTGTGGGAGCAGAGGGCCTGACCTGCTGAGTGCATTTGTGACAGATTTGGTTGGCAGCGGTGCAGATAAATTTAGTAACACGAGCTTTAACTGTTCAGTGTATCAGCTTAATACTGTACAGCTCACTTGCAAAATAAGGCAGTGATTTATTTTTTAAAAAGGAAACAGAACTATATAATTTTGCATACAGTCAAGTTCCTGCATGTTTTATTTTTTTTCTAAAGTGCAAGTTAGAGTAGCCATAGTTAGCTAAGAAGATGGCTTCCAACTACAGCAGGCACACTGTAGACTACTTGAGACAGTTGTGCCAGGACAGAGGAGTCCTGTATGAGGGAGAGCCACCAAGCAGAACCTCATGGACAGGGATGGCTCCAGGTTTTTGTGGGCCCGGGCCATGCACCTCCAGTGGGCCTCCCTAAGTGGCAGACCCATACCCGTCCATCTGTCCTTGTAAAAAAAAAAAAAAAGGCAAACCACAAAACCAGGCACAGACCCAGCCCCAGCGCTTGGCAGAAAGATGTAGACAGCCCACTCCCCTCCCCCCCACCAGGCATTTTCAGTGGTGGCAACAATGACATTTATTACTGCCCTGCCCCCCCACAAACAGCTGATAGCTTTCCCGGCCACTCCGGCCAGCACAGAGGGCTGACAAGTCCTGACCCGACACAGACCCCTGCTGCCATTGCCAGACCTCTACTGCCATTGCCAGATCCCTGCTGCCATTGCCAGACCACTGCTGCCATTGCCCATTTTTGTTACAGTTGTCTCTCAGATTAGAACAGGATCTTTTTTTATGATTTGAACCATCCACAGTCGAACCATGAACCCATCCCTTCATCCCTTGCTTTACTACATTAAAAAAATGAACACAAGTAGAATTTAATCTGTATGAATTTGCTGAGTAAGTTGTTGATGAATGATGACTGACTTGCTGATGCTGTCTGCTGCAACTCAACTCCTCCAGATGCTCGAGTCCAACTCCACTGAGCTGCTGGCTCAGGCTGCTCCAACCATCCTGCCGGTTGCTGGATCCTTGTTGTTTGGTGCTGCCCACCTGTCAACCCTGGTGACCCGCGGCCATATCCAAGACCACGAATCTCGATCTGACCCAACCCGTGCCCAGCCATTTCACAGACAGCTCTGTCTCCCCCGTCCCAGCCCCCAAAACACAACACCGGTTGTGAATCCAGGCTCGACGTCTCCTCTCACAAATCATGATGTCACCGGCTCCAGACTAGTGTGCATGACACCACTATGCAGCGGCCATCTGACTCCTGCCTTCACACAATAATGGTTATGGCTGGGTGACTCAGCCCCTCCTCACAAGCCCAGCCAACCCTTCCACAACACTCTGACTTCAGCCATTGGCCGCTGCACCCACACCCCGCCTCCATGGCCACAAAACACTCCCTAGTTGAATTGGAGCCCTGCCAGTCATGCTAGCTAAAGACTAGTAGCAATGTAGCATTCATTCAGGGCCCAGGGGGAAGGATTAAAAAATGTAGTTTCATGCGGCGCTGGGCCCGAGTTCAGCATCGGCTCAGCATTCTGCATTTGGCAACATTCATTTAAATTAAAAAAAGTAATAAAATCTGTACAGTATCACACACTACCACAGACTGCAGATGGAGGCAATGAGTGCAGAGCCTGAGCTGAGCACTACAGCAGTGGCATGTGGCAGTCAGCCAGCTTGGGAAAATGAGACGATGGTAAGGCGCTGTTCACTGGATGGCGTCGGGCTCCCTCTGGTGTTAGGTCCCTGGGCAATTGCCTGGGTGGCCCGGGTGCTGATGCTGGGCCTGCTCATGGATGCCCTGGTGGCAGCAGATACCCAGAGCATTGAGTCACAGACTGTGACTGTAAAGGAACAAACCTTGAGCATGGAGGGGCCAGTGGCCAGTGCAGTGTCCAGACCTGGTGAGGATGACAGCAGGGCCAGTGCCAATGAAGGGCCGCAGCAGCAGGGGAAGGTCACCAGCATTCTGGAGCCAGAAGCAATTAGGCTACAGATTGAGTTGCGCAGAATGGAGCTGGAGTTCCAGAGAGAGGAGAAGCAAGAACAGTGAGCTGCAGAGGAGAAGAGGGAGCAAGAGCAGTGAGAGGCAGACCGTGAACAGCGAGAGGTGGACTGTGAGGAGCGTGAGCTCCAGAGGTGGCATGAACTGGAGAAGCTACGACTCCAACCACCTGCACCAGACCAGGTAAGTGGCTTGGGTTTAACTGGAACTACAGGACTGGGTTACAAATTGAATTCCAAATTGATAGCTGAATTTAAAGAGGGGGAAGATATGGATGCCTTTTTAAATTTGTTTGAAAAAGTTTGGATTCAGGCTAAAATTCCTAGAGGACCCTGGAGCATCCAGCTATCCCCGCAACTTACTGGAAAAGCTCGGGATGCATTAGGTCAAATGGACAATGAGGACAGTAATGATTACAGCAAACTTAAAGCTGCACTTTTAAAAAAGTTTGATTTTAACTGCTGAAGCGTACAGAGCTAAATTCTGTAAGCTCAGGAGAAGCCCTGACACGAGTTACGAGGAGCTAGCCATGAAACAACGTCAGTTTTTAAAACGTTGGTGGGAAGGTATTGAAGCAAACTCTGTAGATAAAATTGAAAATGCTATTTTGTTAGAACAATTTTTTGGGGCATGCCCAGCAGAGCTGAAAACCTGGCTGGAGGACTGAGACCCCAAAACAGTGCAAGAGACTGCTGAACTCTCGGACTCGGACCACTATGCCAAGAGCAGACCTCCTCTGAGAGTGAATGGGGTGGGCGTAGCAGTGCAGAAAGGGAAAAGCGCACCATTAGGGCACCTAAAACCCTCACTGCCTCCACCAAAAACAGTTAGCCCCAGGTTTCAGAGAAAAGATTTCTCTGAGGCAAGAAACGAATGTTGGGGCTGTAAAGAAACTTGGCATATTGCCAGACAGTGTCCCAAAAGGGTGAGCAATACGCAGAATGGGGCTAGGAAAGAAGAGGGTTGTTTGTGTGTCCCTGGAAGCACACCTGTGAACATGAGGGAACACATGCACTCAGTCACGGTGAATGGTATACAGACATAAGGGTTAAGGGACACAGGGGCATCCCTGACATTGGTAAAGGGGGATCTGGTAGAGCCTGGTCAGCTTATACCCAATGAATTTGTAACTGTACAAGACTTTACTGGTGAGGGAAAACATTGCCCCTCGCTAGTGTTCTCCTAGACTGGGGTGAAACAGGGAGAGCTGTGCAACAGGTGGCTGTAGCCAAAACTTTAGCAGTGGACATCATCCTTGGCAACAATCTCAAACAGGGGATGGTGTATACAGTTACCCATAGCCAAGTGGCAAGGGACAATTGTAGTTCCCTGGACCCCACAGAAGCCATTGTGGAAACCACTGGGAGGGTGGTTCCCCAGCCTGTGTCTCCTGATATGGAGACTGATGAAAAGAGGGTAGAAATTTCCCCAGTAGCAGTTAACCACACAGCTACAGAGAGTTACTCCAAAGAAGGAGGGGTGACCTATTGTCAGATGGTTAGGGATGACAGTGATCATGACTGCCCTGACACTAGTGCTAGGGACCCTAGTTTAGAGACTGAAGGGGACCTGTCCCATGCCTGGGGAATGTATAAAGAGTTTGCAGCTGCTCAGAAAAGTGACCCTACTCTAAAGAAGCTGAGGGCTTGGGCAGACTCTGATAGAGCACAGGGAGGTGACAGTAAACATAAGGTTTATTGGGAAAATGGACTGATGTTTACTCAGGCTGTGCAGACAGAGGGAGGGGAGATAGGCAGGCAGCTTGTCATTCCCCAGAGGTATCATGAGCAGTTGCTCAAGACTGCACATGATATTCCCTTGTCTGGTCATCTGGGAATTGTGCACATTATGCAGCAGTTGGCCCAGAATTTCTATTGGCCCAACTTCACCCAGCAGGTGAAGGAGTATTGCAGATCTTGTCACTGGTGCCAAGAAATAGGGAAGGCAGGTGAGAAAACCCAAGCCGCCCTAATTCCATTGCCCATAGTGGAGGAGCCAGTCCGGAGGGTGGGAATGGATATTGTGGGGCCTTTAAATACCCCCAGCTCCTCCGGGAAGAGATTCATCCTGACTGTGGTGGATTATGCCACCCGGTATCCAAAGGCAGTCTCCATATCCTCACTGAGGACAGACAAAGTGGCAGATGCCTTACTTGGGATTTTCTCCTGGATTGGGTTTCCACAGGAGGTTATTACCGATCGATGGGGTTCCTTCATGTTGGACCTGATGAAATGTTTGTGGGAGAAGTGTGGGGTTGTGCAGAGGCGCATAACACCTTATCACCCACAAGCCAATGGGCTTTTGGAAAGATTCAGCAGTACACTGAAGTCAATGCTCTAAACGTTTGCTGAACAGCATTGGAGGGTCTGGAAGAAATACCTTCCCCACCTGTTGTTTACATACAGAGAGTTACCCCAAGAGTCGAAAGGATTTTCCCCCTTCAAGCTCTTATATGGACACCAGGTATGTGGGCCCCTAAACTTGATCCAGGAGGACTGGGAAGACAAGCACACCACCCAGGGCACTCCCAAAGTGGATTATGTCCTTAGGTTTAGGGAAAGGCTGAAGGAGCTTGTGGGGACAGCCCAGAGCAACCTGGCAGCTGCTCAACAGAAACAAAAAGTGTGGTGTGACCACAGAGCCAGAACGCATACATACACAGTGGGTCAGGAAGTCATGGACCTTATTCTGGTCCAGAAAGACAAGCTGCAGGCTTAGTGGGCAGGACCGTACAAAGTAGTTAGAAAGGTAAATGATGTGAACTATATCATAGAGTTACCTGACAGAAGACAAACAGAGAGAATGTTCCATGTCAACATGATGAAGCCATATGCTAATAGGGCTGAAATGGTGTTTGTAGTATGTAGTCCTGGGGAGGAAATGGACGAAGGAGACCCCCTTCTGGACTTGCTGGAAGAAAGCAAGTGGGAATCCTCTCTGGAGGCAGTGAAATTATCTCCCCAGCTGGCCCCAGACAAGATCTCAGAAGTAAGGGAGGTTTTAGTAGACTTTGCCCCACTGTCTAGCGCCAAGCCTGGACTAACCCCCTTAGCGATGCATGATGTGGAGACAGGGACACAGACACCCATATGGCGGACAGCATATTGGGTGTCAGAGGCTGTCCAAAAGGACATTAGGAGGAAGGTGGAAGAAATGCTGGATTTAGGGGTAATCCAGAGATCCCACAGCCCCTGGGCCTCACCCGTAGTCCTTGTGCCCAAGCCAGATGGCTCCACTCATTTCGGTGTGGACTATCATGGACTGAATGCAGTCATGAAGTCAGATGCCCACCCAATGCCCCAGACAGATGAACTCCTGGACAAGTTGGGAGGGGTGACATACCTTACGACTATTGACCTGACAAAGGGGTACTGGCAGGTAGAGTTAATGGATAGAGCTAGCAAGAGGTCAGCCTTCATGACTCTGATAGGCTTATTTGAATTTAAAGTAATGCCTTTCGGACACCCCAGCTACTTTCCAAAGGTTGGTGAACCAGGTGTTAAATGATGCTGAGGAGTACACTGTGGTGTACCTGGATGACACTTCCATCTTCAGTGCCAACTGGAAAACACATGTCCCACCTTAGGGAAGTGCTGGGCAGGATACAAACGGCTGGGCTCTCTGTCAAACCTGAGAAGTGCCAGGTGGCCATGGCTGAAGTGGCATACCTCGGGCATGTTGTAGGCTGGGGACAGCTCCGTTCTAACCAAGTAAAAATAGAAGTGATCAAGGCATGGCCCAGACCAGAAATGCAGAAGAAAGTCAGGAGTTTTTTAGAGACAGTGGGGTACTATGGGAAATTTGTACCCAATTACAGTGCCCTGGCTGCTCCCCTATCTGACCTGGTAAAGAAAAAGATGCCTAAGAAAATTACCATGGAACCAGCCTGTGAAAAAGCCTTTACCAAACTGAAGGAGGCACTGTGCAGTGCTCCTGTATGGACAAGTCTTGACTATAGCAGACCCTTTATAGTTCAGACTGATGCCTCAGACATTGGTATTGGGGCAGTACTGAGTCAGACATCCAACCAGGGGAAAGATCACCCTGTAGTGTACCTGAGTAAAAAGTTACTTCCCAGGGAGCAGGCTTACTCTACTTTGGAAAAAGAGAGTCTTGCCATAATGTGCCCTAAAGAAGTTAGAGCCATACTTATATGGGCGGCATTTTGAGGTACAAACGGACTATAACACCCTGGTTTGGCTGACTCAAATGGGAAAAACTAATGGTAGACTGTTAAGATGGAGTCTTGCCTTACAAGTGTATGACATGACAATCTTACATAGAGCTGGAACGACCAATCAGAACGACGATGGCCTTTCATGTCTGTATGACAAGTGAACTGATTTGGGAAGCTCATCCCATGCAGGGGATAGAGCCCCCAAATTCAGTCTAGGTGGGGAGGACTGTGACACTTGGCCAGCTGGTTATGATTGTTCTATGATAGTTGTAATATAGAATGTGGTATGTGAGTGTCTCACATGAGACATCCTGTGCTCCTGGGTGACAACCCCCACCAGATATTAGTGAGAATAACAGGATATATAAAACCAGGAGGTCTCTGTAATGTAATTAACTTCCTTGAGAAGTTGCATTTTATAGCTTTTTTTATGACCTCCTGCCTCTGAAGCTGGGAAACTAAAATATACATTTTATGACTTCAGAGAAGCTGATTCCTGTAAAGCTATATTGCTCCTAAGTGAGGTATGGCAGAGTTGTATAAAACCTTTGATGTCCTTGGGAAAATAGGAAGCCAGCTTCCAGTTCAAAGGAAAGGGCCTGATTAAAGACTGTCATAATTTGGGAAATTAGTTTTTGCTGAAGTCACAGTATTTAATATACCTCCTGATAGGTCATCCTGTTTTGTATATTTTTTTACATTCAAAAAGGAGGAGCTAGATGTCACACAAAAGGGGTTGGAGAGAGACACCGTTTAAACTAGGACTTGTGTCTGATCTTTGTGACATTTATTTTTGGACCCTTAAGAAACAAGATCTCTGATCTGACTTGAGCACTGTAAAGAGGCAATACATTAGATAGAAAAAGTCTAATTGTATTGTGGTAGGAGTTTATGTTTTGTACTTTAACCTTGTTCTTTTAAGTGATCATATGCTTTTGATATAGTGTTCTGTGTTTACATTTTACATATGTTTATCCATTTTAGTAAAAATATTATTTTGAAAGACTGCCTTGGTGTGTCTTCGAGGTTCTTTTTGCATGTGACCTGTACAGGGTTAAGACTGACAAAAACTGTTCAAAGCTTGATGGTATTACTAAACTGGGAAAAGGTAAGAATATACATAATGGCCCAGATATTCAAAAGGGTTGCGCCATATAACAGGGTTACCTTGTCACGCAAGTCCAAAAAAATGCGCCATTCTGTGATATTCAGCAGGAGGCAGTTACGCCACTGACAACAGGTTGCGCAAAAGAGCAATGCAAATGAATGCATGCTCAACAGGAGGGAGGAACCATGCATAACCTACGCAACCCGATATTCAGTCGGGTTGTGCAGAGGATGTCTTATCGCAACCTAACCTGCGCCTGCACAACCTTGAGCCAAAAAAGGATCAAGTTGAGGGCCACCCACAGGTGAGCTGCTGTATTGCAGGGCGCAACACAGCAGTTGCCACCACTGGCTGGCCCCAACTCGGTCCCTGTGCCCCCACCAGCCCGATCACGGGCAGAGCGTAAAACAACCCCACCCACACATCTCCTGAAGCCGATGTGGGCATAACCTGTATCAACCCCCACCAGCCCAATCGTGGGCATAGGTAACATGAACCCCGCCGCCCACACATCCCTACAGCCCATCGGGGTACCAGCAGTTGCTGTGAAGCCCTCGGAAAGTTCGATCGCGATCTTCCATAGCCCGGTCGCTGGCAGAGCGCATGAACCCAGTGCCCGATGCGGGCAGAATGTAACCACTCCCCGACCGGGCTCCCTGGTGGTCCAGTGGACCGTAAAGCCGATCGCGATCAGAATGTCACATCACAACCCCCAAACATCTCCCTGGTGTCTAGTGTCCCCCCCACCCACAGGCCCTCTCCACCCGCTCCCCGCGGCCGGCGGTGACAGCATCCACCCGCCTGCCGCCCAGCTCTCGCCGACTGACTGTCCGGTAGGGCTGCCTGATTGGTGCAGGAAGCTACAGCCAATGGACATGCAGCCCATAGCCGTACATGACAGTCCAGATTTGTGAATGAACATCATTCACAAATCTGGATTATCATGCCTACCGGACAGTCGGTCGGCGGGCTGCAGTCCACTGGACCACCAGGGAGATATTCGGGTTGGGGAGGGTTACATTCTGCCCGCGATCCGGGCACTGGGGGTTCACATCGTCTCTGCCCCGATCGGGCTGTGGGATGTGTGGGGGTTTCATGTACCTGTACCGCCCGCGATCGGGCTGTGGGATATGTGGGGGTTTCATGTGGCCTGTACTGCCCGCGATCGGCTGTGGGATATGTGTGGGGGGTTTCATGTACCTGTACTGCCCGCGATCGGGCTGTGGGATATGTGTGGGGGGGTTTCATGTACCTGTACTGCCCGCAATCGGGCTGTGGATATGTGTGGGGGTTTCATGTACCTGTACTGCCCGCGATCGGGCTGCATTGTGCGTCGGTCCCCGACGGCTGCTGCCTGGAAGGGTGGCCAGGAGCAAGTCCTCGGGGATCGGCGCACCTACATGCAAATGGCATGCAAATGGGGCCATAAATAGATGCAAATGGCCCCCCCTGCGCCTTGCATAAATTATGGCCCCATTTGCATGTCACCTTTTGAATATCGGAAATTTGCGCATGGCGCAATGGTACTTGCGCCACCGCAAGTTTAATGCTCAACTCTGGCAACTTGCGGTAGCGCAAGTTCCACTGCGCCATGCGCAAGTGCTGTGGCTTGGGGGTGATATTCAAAGGAGTTGCTCAACAGCGCAACTCCTTTAAATATCACCCCAACCACAATTCTCATGCAACTATTTTGAGCAGCGAGGGTTTATACCAAACTGGCGAGTTTGAAAATCTGGGCCCATGTCTTTTATTGAGTTTTAAAGGTTCATTTTTGATACCTGGTTAGGTGCCCTTAGGTGAAAGATATCTGGCATCCCCTGAAGAGCAAATTATCTGAGCCTGTACATTTGGATATGCTAGCATAAGGTTCACAGATTGAATCACCCCAGAACTTGAGACAAAAGGTGATTCAGACCCACAAGCAGACAGGAGGGTTACCCTGTCTGTTACCTGTTCACAATACTGCACTCAGAGGTTGGCACTGTGGGAGCAGAGAGCTTGACCTGCTGAGTGCATTTGTGACAGATTTGGTTGGCAGCGGTGCAGATAAATTTGGTAACACAAGCTTTAACTGTTCAGTGTGTCAACTTAATACTGTACAGCTCACTTGCAAAATAAGGCAGTGATTTATTTTTAAAAAGGAAACAGAACTATATAATTTTGCATACAGTCAAGTTCCTGCATGTTTTATTTTTTTTCTAAAGTGCAAGTTAGAGTAGCCATAGTTAGGGAAGAAGAAGATGGCTTCCAACTACAGCAGGCACACTGTAGACTACTTGAGACAGTTGTGCCAGGACAGAGGAGTCCTGTATGAGGGAAGAACCACCAAGCAGAACCTCATGGACAGGGCCGGCTCCAGGTTTTTGTAGGCCCCAGGTCATGCACCTCCAGTGGGCCCCCCTAAGTGGCAGACCCATACCTGTCCATCTGTCCTTGTAAAAAAAAAAAAGGCAAACCACAAAACCAGGCACAGGCCCAGCTCCATCGCTTGGCAGAAAGATGCAGACAGCCCGCCCCCCCACCAGGCGTTTTCAGTGGTGGCAACAATGACATTCATTACTCCCCACAAACAGCTGGAGGCTTTCCCAGCCACTCCGGCCAGAACAGAGGGCTCACAAGTACCAACCCAACACAGACCCCTACTGCCATTGCCAGACCCCTGCTGCCATTGCCCATTTTTGTTACAGTTGTCTCTCAGATTAGAACAGGATCTTTTTTTATGATTTGAACCATCCACAGTCGAACCATGAACCTATCCCTTCATCCCTTGCTTTACTACATTAAAAAAATGAACACAAGTAGAATTTAATCTGTATGAATTTGCTGAGTAAGTTGTTGATGAATGATGACTGACCTGCTGATGCTGCCTGCTGCAACTCAACTCCTCCAGATGCTCAAGTCCAACTCCGCTGCACTGCTGGCTCAGGCTGCTCCAACCATCCCGCCAGTTGCCGGATCTTTGTTGTTTGGTGCTGCCCACCTGCCAACCCTGGTGACCTGCGACCATATCTGAGACCATGAATCCCGATCTGACCCAACCCATGCCCAGCCATTTCACAGACAGCTCTGTCTCCCCCGGCCCGGCCCCCAAAACACAACACTGGTTGTGAATCCATGCTCAATGTCTCCTCTCATGAGTCATGATGTCGCTGGCTCCAGACTAGTGTGCACGACACCACCATGCAGCGGCCGTCTGACTCCTGCCTTCACACAATAATGGTTATGGCTGGGTGGCTCAGCCCCTCCTCATGGGCCTGGCCAATCCCTCCACAACACTCTGACTTCAGCCACTGGTCGCTGCACCCACACCTCACCCCCATGGCCACAAAACACTCCCTAGTTGAATTGGAGCCCTGCCAGTCAAGCTAACTAAGGACTAGTAGCAATGTAGCATTCATTCAGGGCCCAGGGGGAAGGATTTAAAAATGTAGTTTCACACGGCGCTGAGCCCAAGTTCGGCATCTGCCCTGCATTCTGCATTTGGCAACATTCATTTAAATTAAAAAAAAATAATAAAATCTGTACAGTATCACACACTACCACAGGCTGCAGATGGAGGCAGTGAGTGCAGAGCCTGAGCAGAGCACTACAGCAGTGGCGTGTGGCAGTCAGTCAGCTTGGGAAAATGAGATGCTGGTAAGGCGCTGTTCACTGGATGGCGTCAGGCCCCCTCTAGTGTTAGAGCCCTGGGCAATTGCCCAGGTGGCCCGGGTGCTGATGCTGGGCCTACTCATGGATGCCCTGATGGCAGCAAATACCCATAGCATTGAGTCACAGACTGTGACTGTAAAGGAACAAAACCTTGAGCATGGAGGGGCCAGTGGCCAGTGCAGTGTCCAGACCCAGTGAGGATGACAGCAGGGCCAGTGCCAATGAAGGGCCACAGCAGCAGTGGAAGGTCACCAGCATTCTAGATCAAGAAGCAATCAGGCTACAGATTGAGTTGTGCAGAATGGAGCTGGAGTTCCAGAGAGAGGAGAAGCAAGAACAGTGAGTCACAGAGGAGAAGAGGGAGTGAGAACAGTGAGCTACAGAGGAGAAGAGGGAGCAAGAGCAGTGAGAGGCAGACCGTGAACAGTGAGAGGTAGACCATGAGGAGCGTGAGCTCCAGAGGTGGCATGAACTGGAGAAGTTATGACTCCAACCACCAGCACCAGACCAGGTAAGTGGCTTGGGTTTAACTGGAACTACAGGACTGGGTTGCAAATTGAATTCCAAATTGATAGCTGAATTTAAAGAGGGGGAAGACATGGATGCCTTTTTAAATTCCTTTGAAGAAGTTTGGATTCAGGCTAAAATTCCCAGAGGGTCCTGGAGCATCCAGCTAGCTCCGCTACTTACCTGAAAAGCTCGGGATGCATTGGGTCAAATGGACAATGAGGACAGTAATGATTGCAACAAACTTAAAGCTGAGAAGTGCCAGGTGGCCATGGCTGAAGTGGCATACCTCGGGCATGTTGTAGGCTGGGGACAGCTCCATCCTAACCAACTAAAAATAGAAGTGATCAAGGCATGGCCCAGACCAGAAATGCAGAAGAAGTTCAGGAGTTTTTTAGAGACAGTGGGGTACTATAGGAAATTGGTACCCAATTACAGTTCCCTGGCTGCTCCCCTATCTGACCTGGTAAAGAAAAAGATGCCTAAGAAAATTACCAGGGAACCAGCCTGTGAAAAAGCCTTTACCAAACTGAAGGAGGCACTGTGCAGTGCTCCTGTATGGACAAGTCCTGACTATAGCAGACCCTTTATAGTTCAGACTGACGCCTCAGACGTGGGTATTGGGGCAGTTCTGAGTCAGACATCCAACCAAGGGAAAGATCACCCTGTAGTGTACCTGAGTAAAAAGTTACTTCCCAGGGAGCAGGCTTACTCTACTTTGGAAAAAGAGAGTCTTGTTATAATGCACCCTAAAGAAGTTAGAGCCATACTTATATGGGCGCATTTTGAGGTACAAACGGACTACAACACCCTGATTTGGCTGGCCCAAATGGGAAAAACTAATGGTAGACTGTTAAGATGGAGTCTTGCCTTGCAAGGGTATGACATGACAATCTTACATAGAGCTGGAACGACCAATCAAAACGCCGATGGCCTTTTGCGTCTGTATGAGGAGTGAACTGATTTGGGAAGCTCATCCCATGCAGGGGATAGAGCCCCCAAATTCAGTCTAGGTGGGGAGGACTGTGATGCTTGGCCAGCTGGTTCTGATTGTTCTATGATATTTTTAATATAGAATGTGGTATGTGAGTGTCTCACATGAGACATCCTGTGCTCCTGGGTGACAACCCCCCACCAGGTGTTAGTGAGAATAACAGGCTATATTAAACCAGGAGGTCTCTGTAATGTAATTAACTTCCTTGAGAAGTTGCATTTTATAGCTGTTTTATGACCTGCCTCTGAAGCTGATACCTGTAAAGCTATATTGCAACCTAAGTGAGGTATGGTAGAGTTGTATAAAACCTTTGATGTCCTTGGGAAAATAGGACGCCAGCCTCCAGTTCAAAGGAAAGGTCTTGATTAAAGACTGTCATAATTTGGGCAATTAGTTTTTGCTGAAGTCACAATATTTAATATACCTCCTCATAGGACATCTTGTTTTGTATATTTTTTATATTCAACAAGGAGGAGCTAGATGACACACAAAAGGGGTGGGGGAGAGAGAGACATGGTTTAAACTAGGACTTGTGTCTGATGTTTGTGACATTTCTTTTTGGACCCTTAAGAAACAAGATCTCTGATCTGACTTAAGCACTGTAAAGAGGTAATACATTAGATAGAAAAAGTCTAATTGTATTGTGGTAGGAGTTTATGTTTTGTACTTTAACCTTGTTCTTTTAAGTGATTGTATGCTTTTTGATATAGTGTTCTGTGTTTACATTTTACATATTTTTATCCATTTTAGTAAAAATATTATTTTGAAAGACTGCCTGGGTGTGTCTTCGAAGTTCTTTTTGGATGTGATGTATAGAGGGTTAAGACTGACAAAACCGTTCAAAGCTTGATGGTGTTACTAAACTGGGAAAAGGTAAGAATATACCTAAGGTCTTTTATAGAGTTTTAAGTGTTCATTTTTGGATACCTGATTAGGCGCCCTTAGGCGAAAGATATCTGGCATCCCCCAAAGAGCAGATTATCTGAGCCAGTACATTTGTGTACACTATTATAAGGTTCACAGTTTGAATCCCCCAAGAACTTGAGACTAAAGGTGATTCAGGCTCACAAGCAGACAGGAGGGCTACCCTGTCTGTTACCTGTTCACAATACTGCACTCGGAGGTTGGCACTGTGGGAGCAGAAGGCCTGACCTGCTCAGTACATTTGTGACAAACATGACCCTAGCTTAGGCAGTCATCCCTCTCAGCACGCTCCCATGAAAGAGACCTTGACTGTAGTTCCCCTCTTAAAGCTATTTTAGCTCCTGTTTCCTAAATTAGATTGTGAACAAATAACCACCTCTCCCATACTGTTCATGACCAAGGAAGCAGCCTGATAAACAGCTTGCTATGACGCTTTCAGCTCTTCATACTACCAGAGGCCTTCATCTCTAAATGTGTGCTGGAACCCATGCAGTCAATCAGTGAGTTGTACTTGGTAAGATTTCCCTGACCACTGACCCATTTTAAGATAACAGGCTCTCATTGTAGGTACATGTTGATTTAGTTCAATTAAACAGGAGCCCTTATGCACTGGGATTTATAAAAGGAGTGCAAACTCAGCAACTTAACTTCAATTGTGCTTACGCAACTAGATGAGATGAGATGATGCTTGTGTGGTTGATTTACTTTGTGGTTTTCCGCCTCTCTATCCATGGGATATACCACCCTGTAGGGGTATGATACAAGGAACCCTAGAGGAGGGCCCCCCCACAGGTACCACAGAAATGACTGTGTCGGCTAAAGGTAGCTTAGGAAGAAGCCCACAGGTAAGAGAGATGAACCGCTGGAGGAGGGGGGTGGATGGCAGGCCATGAAAAATGAATTCTGGAGAACCCCTGGATGAGTGACCTTATAAGCCTGATGGAGGAGTGACGTAGTTGCTCCACCCATTGAACCTCGGGCTTAAAGCCCTCCCATTCAGTTGTGCTTACACAACTAGATGAGATTAGATGATGCTTGTGTAATTTGATTTACCTTGTGGCTTTCCGTGGGATATACCACCCTGTAGGAGTACGACGCAAAGAACCCTAGAGGACAGAATGATTGCATCGGCTAAAGGTAACTTAGGAAGAAACCCAAAAAGAATACCTACTCAGTGTCGAGCATCGAAGAGGCAAGGATGATGAATGAATGAATGAATTCTGAGACGATGATTAAAGGCGGACTTCCTAAGGAGAGAGGGGAAAGACGGGGCCACCATCTGCCTCCGTCCAACAGTGGAACCTAACTAACTAACCTAAGAAAGCACTAACTCTAACTAATATTATGACCATTGGCACAGAAGAGAGGAAAAAAAACCTTTTTAGGAGGAAACCTCTGGGGATCCAAAGCCAAGGTCGCCTTCCCTCCAAGCAGACAACGCTTGATTTAAAGATGTATGTCATTAAAGAAAAGAATATGGGTAGGGAAGATGATGACGGGTAGGGAAAAAAAGACAAAAGAAAGCACTGATCGAAGAAGGAACATGAGGTAGCAGGGACCCAAGAGGGGTATGCTAGAGTAGTCGATGGGAAGGAGTAGATCCAAGTAGAAGTCAGAGGAGTGAGGGGTATCCAGATGTGCTCATGAGAAGACTGAAGATGATGCAGACTGATGATGATGATTGCCTCAGGAGTGCAGTAGTTCAGTATGAGAAGACCAGGGAAGAGGAGACAGGAAATTAACTTGAAATTGAACTTGAACGATGGCAGAGAGCAGTCAGCCAGCCCGTAGCAAGGGTGACGGACAGGAAGGCATGGCCATGAGTGGAGCTAAGAACTGAATCAAGGTTACTGAGGAAGATGAAGACAGACAATGATGATTGCTGCAGGAGCGTAGTAGGTCAATTAGGTAGCATGAGACCTAATGAGTAGTAGCCCAAAAGAAATATCGATTGCAGGCCAGATGGAGGCAGCCAAGGCATACAAGTCAGTCAAGGCATACTGATTGAGCAATTGAAATAGATGAGCAGGTCGAGGTGAAGTATCACGGACCTGAGAGGGCTATAATAGGTATGCCCAAAAGAAGCCTTGATCGCAAGCTTGAGACAGTGCTCGAGTAAGCAATGGAAATAGATTAACCATGAGGTAAGGATAAGGGAATGATGACCGGAGTCATGAACCTGATACATACAGTATGAGGGCCGCAGGTCGATGAGGTGGCATATGATTCATGATAGGTATGCCCAAAAGAAGTTTCGATAGCAAGCCAGACTTGATTGAAGGCCAGACAGAGTCAGCCAGAAATGGCCAAATGATGTGGATGGCAGAGCAAGCGGGCATTGAGAGGACCTAACAACAAGTATGCAGGACTGAAGTGAAGGCTCAAGCGAGTGATGGGAGTGAAGTGGACAATGGACGATGATGGAGAGAAGCCATGGAGGCCAGAATGGTTAAATATCGATTGTAGGCCTGGATTGGAGGGAATCCTTGATAACTGGTGAGAAGACAGTAGTCAGGAATCACCTTAAGTGGAGCGAATCCTGGATGGCCGGTATGGGATGAGAACTGCAGGATTGATTATGTGATGACTGATGGCGATGATCGGTGAGGAAGTGGACCTTGAAGGCCTAAATTGAGGTGAAAAGGTATGAAGGTGATCAGGAGAATGCAAATAAAGCACAAAGTGAAGCAGCAGAGCACCAGGCATACCTGACAATAGCCAGTGCACACACACAGAGAACTCTGACTCATAAATGGCAGGTGCAGTGTCAGACCATTACACACAGAAACATACCCCTCAACTGCTATGAATTTTGCATAGCGCCACGATTTGCACACTTAGAGTTACCCTTGCTCCGCAGAGGTTTACTGATATCCATAATAATGTTAGAGCTGTTTCTGGACACACAAACTGTTAAATCATTTAACTAAGAAAATAGAAACATTCCCAATCATGAACTATATGGGGCCCACTATTCCTAGACATTTCAATCTTTAAAGAAAGTGCTCCACATTCAGGCCATCCACTATGATTTGTGAAGGAGAGTGCTATAATGTATGATGCTGAGAGGTTGAGAGATATTAGTGAGATTGGGCACAAACGAGACCCACTGCTAAACAAAAGGAGCATGCCCTGGGCCAACACAGACACAATGGGAGACCGGGATGTACCTGAAAGAATTGAAAGAACAAGTGGGCGATTGCCGCCCAGTGGAGGGACCCATGGAGAGCTGCAGATGTGCTGCACGACATGATGGCATTGGACCCAGGAGATGAGCCGGGAAGGGAAGCCCAATGGGGGGAGGTGGGGGGCTGACCACCCCAGCCGATACTCCAGCAGCGGGGAGAATGTCCAGAGAAGCAGCTCCCAACAAGCAAGGCAGGGGTAAGCCAGTAGCGGGAGTGGGGCGGCGAGAACAGGAAAGGGAGACAGGGCAGGTCCGGTGAGATGGGAGGGCAGGGTCGAGGTGGGTGCATTCCTGTGGAATGATTGCAGTGGTAATCCGAAAAGTGGCCCCAAGGAACAGCGAGAGCACAGAAGGAGAGCCAGGAGCGAGAAGGAGAAAGAGTGTAGAGTGGCGAAATAGGTGCCTGGCGCACATATGTGATGCCAGATGAGAAGCGCTGGGGATGAAGAAGTGGAGCGGGCATCCCAGAACTTGGGGAAAAAAAAAACACAGAACAAGAATGAGGAAAGCAGAGCGAGGTACAGGGAAGGGGGGACGAGGAAGGTGAGCCAGCAGCCGGAGGTGCCAAGAAACACAGGCAAAAGCCCAAATGCAGAAAAGAGAGAGAGAGAGAGAGAAGGAAGGAGAAGTGGCTCCTCTGGCTACAGTGAAAAACTAATCCTAGAGAACCCCTGGATGAGTGACCTTATAAGCCTGATGGGGGAGTGTCATAGTTGCTCCGGCCCTTGAACCTCGGGCTTAAAGCCCTCCCATTGTCCACATCCAGGGAATACCTGGCAATAAGATGTAATGCTTTTGCCACTTTTGGGAAAATACCTTATGAATGAATGAATGAATACATTCTTCTGATGGCTTTGAATATTATGAGCCTTTGAGAAACAGAACATCTGGGTATATTGTCCAACATGAAATGATTGCAACCCAGCAGATTCAGTAGCAGATTTTGACTTGTACCTGTAAGGCTGTGTTTTCAGAAATTGTATAACATAATTTTCTTCTCACTGTCAGGGTGGGAGTAAGGAGGGTTATTTTTGTGTTATGCACTGTACATGTTCTTGTTCTGTAATGTACTGTTTTTGTCTGTATCCTTGAAAAATCAATAAAATGCATTAAATTACAAAAAAAGACATCCCTGTGGTGCTGAGTGAAGGGGTTTGCTTGGCACGCTGGTGACCCAGGTTTGCACCCCAAACCTGGGTGTCAGGAGCAGAGACTGTCAGGGAGGGAATTCAGAGTGTCCGTTGGATGCTTCCCTCCTGGGGGGGGGGTGGATGGGCAGGGTCTTGTCACCTGAAGGTGGATTGGGAGATGTGTAAGGCAGTGTGCAGCCTCAACACACACCCCACATATCTCTGCCTCAGGTTGCCATCTCACTTTGCCCTAATTAGGGTGGAGGGAGTGGGAGGCCAGAAAATGGAAAAAAGGCCCTCGAGTGACTGGATGACAGCCTCCGGTCCCCTGATGCCACGAAGCCTCAGAAAGTGTCCAGACCAACCTTGCAGCACCCAAGATACAGAATTGCACCTTATTGGCACTTTCCTCCCGATGGAAGGGACCCTCTCGACGAACGGATACATTGGGTTATCCGGGGGTGTCTGCTAGGGGTGGTGGATGGCGGCAAAGGGGGGAATAGTGTCAGGATGCACCTTGGAGACCTGAAGGAGTGGCTGGTCAGGGGTGCCTGGGGAGGAGCAAAAAAAAAATGATTTATATAGTAAATGACTGGGAATCAAAGAGCCTTCCCCCATGGTACCTAAGTCTCTAATTAGCACTATTAGCACAAAAAACAATTCTTTGAAGTACCATAAAATACTGTTTTTTTAACTATTTAAGACTACTCCATAACTTTTGAGTAAATGAGGTTGCCTGCCACCTTCTCGCAGGTAGCTGCATGCTTCTCTCACTCGCTCTATGCTAATGTGCCCTGCAGACTAACGGTTGAGTCGGCAGGACTCATTAGCATGGAGCAATGAAAGGAAGTGCATGGCTACCTGTGAGACGGTGGCAGACAGCTGCTGCAAATGACTGTTACGAAGATTTAGTAAAATGTTAAAAGGCGTCTTTTAAAGGACTTCACAAAAAATTACTTTATGGGTTAATAACATTAATTGAAGGATTAGTTGGCTGCAGGGGTAGGGCTCTTTGATTTGCAGAGGTTTCTTTTAACCCAGGGGCAAGCATAAAGTAATATCAAAATAAGTAAGCAGATGCTACACTTGCTGGTGAGTGAGTCAAGGTGTGTCCTGATGTTTGTTGATACTGTCACTCATCTCTTTTTACTTCAACTAACACAATACGCCCCTGCAATAAACACCATGCAAGGAAACATTAGGCATTAAAGGGAAACAATGGAAAAGACGCAGCTTTCCTCAGACACTACAGAAACTCTCAATTAATGCTTTCAGACAGTAACAATTGTATTTAATGATTTAGAACAGCTACCCACAACTTCCACTTCCTGTTGCTGGCAGCAGACATTTCATGAGCAGCAGTGAGCTTTCTGAGCTCACTTTATGCTAATATGCCTGTTTGACCTCAGCTATTGATCGGCAGGACAAATTAGCATAAAATGAGCTCAAGAAGCTCTCTGCTACTCATGAAATGGTGGCTGCCAGCAATAGAAAGTGAAACTTGAAGGCCACTGTTTAAATCACTAAAAAATCAATTAGAGTAATTTAAAAAAAAAGTAACTGTCTGTCTGAAAGCACTAATCAGGAACTTCTGTAGTACCTGGGTAAAGCTGTGCCTTTTCCAGTGTTTCCCTTTTACAAATGCGTGTTGTCTTTGTTCTCACATAGTTGAAACTAATACTGTACTATCTTTGAAAGAGATGACAAACCCAGTATCTGGAACTCACAAATTTCACATCTGCAGCTGGTCTCTGACAAGTATCTCTCACTCTCATCTTACGCAGACTACTGTATACTGCTATGCTTCTTTTATCTTTATTCTTTCCTTTTTTGGTCCTGGCATGTGGCTTTCGCGCCCCTCTCATCAAAAGTTAAAGCAAGCTCCCCACCCAGGCCAAAGTTCCAAACCAAGCCGGAGATCGTGTTATTTTTTATAAATATTTTCACAACCAGATCATAAATACTTTTGTGAGTCTTATTGAGTAAAAAGCTTAGTCATGGGTTTTCATATTTATCATAAAAAAACGATATGCCGTCTGCAGTTGGAGTCGCTTCCTCAGTGTGAGTAGTATGCAGGGATAGACCAAAGCAGAGAGAGGACAGTTTATCTGACAACTTAGTGAGTGAGTGGGGGCAGTCTGGCTCAACGTGGGCTGCTGCCACTGATATACAATGCAATATTCACCTCACTGAGGCAAGGTGAGCCACGCCCCTCCCTCCAGCCGACACTTTGCTGTTGTGGGTAAGGTGAAGTCCTCCACGGCTGAATGCCCCCCCGACTGATGGCAGCTGCCAGTTGTGACTTCTGCTAAAACAAACACATGGCGAATGAAACGATTTAAAGCACAGTGACCAGAGCGATAAAACGTGTACCATTTTCTGCATGCTGCCGCCGTTTTTCTGTTTATTTAGTGCATTTCTAATGGCTGTTTTGCCTTGCCCTTGGTTCTGGTAGTCCATGGTCTTGAAGTCAAGAAGCAACAGCATGTATGAAACAGAAGAAGTTTTAAGGCTCCGCTTGAGTCACTGTGTGTGTGCTTTAAATTTATTTATCCTCTATTTGTTTGTTTCGCAGCCGGTGAGATCCCTGAAGTGCGTCTGACAGCCTGACACCCAGCATTATCACATCAGTCCTCTAGGCTCCCGCAAACACACACACCTGAGTGAAATTTATATAAAAAAAGTAAAGTAAAAAAAATATTGTAAGCACTGACAGGGAAAAAAACTGATGACAGCAGGGTGAAGGTCTGTAAGTCAGACCGAGATGATCTCCCCTGACTTGTGCTTGCTTCTCTCTCTCTCTCTCTCTCTCTCAGTACAAAGAGTCACACAGAGTGCACTGCACTACAGACTTTAAACTGCTGCTGACAAGCCATGCAGCTGATCTGAGTGGAGGGGCAGCTTAGCTTCTTCAACAGAAGAAAAAAGGCAAGTGTCTCATAAGTCATTTGGGGCTACAGCTGAAAGATTTGGAGCTGCAACCCCAAATGCCCACCCTTAATGACGCCCCTGTGTATTTGGCAAGTGTGCCCCATCAAAAATGAGCCTCAGCTCAGTTGGGTAATCCATATTCATGACTGAAAATTTATGAATAAAAATACTTACCACTACTACTATTACACTGCATTTATAGTGTTTTATGGGATGCTGTTTCTTTAAGAAAGGTTTTACTCATTTCCGTGTCTGGGAGCCTCTGGATAGCTCGGTACTTTTTTTTTGCACCACCGTGTCTTGCACAAAGATGACACAGTACCCAAGCTTTCAGGGCCACACAAGCCCCTCTATCAGGTGCAACCAATGTTGTTGTACCTGACGTTATGGCATAAGCTGGTCCAATAAAAGGTATCAAACTATCCAGCGACTCCTGTTTTCCAAGGACCAGTGTGGCTATTCTGTCTTTTTGTCTCTGTTTTAAAAAATGGAAAATGTTTTTTTCTGAGCTGCCATCACAGTGACATGGCAGTTGTGAGACAAAATGTTCTCAGGGCAGTCGTGCAGCCGGATCTCTTCATTTCATCATGTAATTCCCTTGTGGATATCTGTTATTTGTTTCACTTTGGCACAAAAGCGATGCTCGGGCAGTACCAGCATAGATGAAGTGGACTGGAGACCAAGAAACTATCCTGTGGACACAGAGAGGAAAGATGAGCAGGGCCCAGTGGCAGAAATATTTTAAAAGCTACAGTAACAAAATGAGAGACACTAGAGCCAGGCAAACCAATAAATAGGCAGAAAAACAGAAGACTGGAGAGAAACAATGATTTATTACAGAAACATCACAAAATTTGAAATTATAATGAAACAAAAGAAAATCCAAATCTAGGTGTGGTATTTTGCACATCTAAATCCCCTGCTGGATTTGCTCTTATCTCTAATATTCATTAAAATGTGAACTTCTGTGCACGAGCTACTTAGCTCCCCAAAACAATCCCCTTAGAGACGTTGAATGTAAACCACAAGAGGATTATCTGCAGGAAGCAGGTTGTTCTGATTCATTAGATCTCAGCTAACAGACTTCAAATAAATTGGAATAAGCTCCAGAGTTATAATGTAGAATGTTTGCTACAGCAGCAGGTCCGCTGTTCTATTATTGATAAAAGGAGAGCTCATGTTTTCCTTTTTGTTTTAACCCATTACTTCCAGTAACTCCATATGAAGTCCAAACTGTACACCACTTAACCCAATACAAAATGGCCACCCAGGAGAAAATAAGTTAAAGGGAACAGCAAAGTTAACAAGCATTTGTCAATGCTGAATGTTTGCTTGCTGGCATTGGCAGTGGTAGTGTAGAAGTTACAGAGCTGCGTAATAGGAATGGCAGTAAAGTATTGAACTGAAGCCAACCCCACCACCACCCTGCAGAGAGTGACAGGCATTGGGGTGTGCCTTTGGGTCATCAGGCATAACGGCCAGGCCATTTCACCACACCCACCCTGCAGACACTGACAGTGTCACAGTGTTCACTTAGGGTCTTTGGCCCTTATGTGCACCCCATTCCATTAGGGAAATACGGTGAGATGGGGTGCGATAGGAGAATGGGGTGAACTCTGGGGGCTTAAGAGTCCAAGGCATACCTCGATGCCTCTCACTGGCTGCAGGGTGTGAATGGTATGAGCATTACAGGCAAGAATCAAGTCACACCCCTGATGCCTGTCATTCTTACAGGGTTGGCGTATGGTTGGAAACCCCTAATACCTCAGGCATTCGTTAGTATTTTCACTCCAAATTTTCAACATGTTTTTTTTGACCCCACCTCATGAACAGGGGAATATCAGTTTGTTAGATGTAAAAGCTGCTTATGCACACTGATTACAGCATTTAGCACCATAGGCAAAACATTCGAACAGGATGTAAAAATGACAGCTGTACTGTTCATGGGAGGTGTAAAATGGCAATGTTGCAAATCTGCAGTAAAATTTTAAAAAATGGTGAAGTCAATGAAATATATAGAAACTGTCAGTAACGACAATCTAATATAATTAGGCTGGGGATTTTTACAGCAGATTGTCAACTCAGGCATTTTGGTGCCTCTGATCATGAACAGTGTCACTGTGGTTTTTATCTGTCTCGAACAATGATTTCCCACAGCGACCACGCATCTCTGCGCTGAAAGTGTGAAAACACACTTTGGCCATGTTGTGAAAAATGACAGCTGTACTGTTCATAAGGAAGTGTGGAAAAATGCCACTGGTGAAAATCTGGACTTAAAATTTTACAAAGTCATGAACTTACGAGGGTGCGTGGAAACTGCTCAATGCTCACTCGTAAAACAGTCATTTTTAGGAATTTTGTTTACCAAATTTTCAACATGGCCATTTTATGACCTCTACTCATGAACAGTGTCACTGTGATTTTCTTAATTTGTCCTGTACATTGATTTCGCACACCGACTGCGCCATTGTGTGCTACATGGGCGGAAACATGTTTTGGGTGAGATGTGAAAATGACAGCTGTACTACTACATGAAGGTGTGGTAAAATGGCAATGTTGAAAATCTGGGTGAAAATATTGAAAATTCTTGAACTTCGATGCGTAGGAACTGTGCATGCACACTCATAAAACAGTCATTTTAGGAATTTTTTCACCAAATTTTCAACATAGCCATTTAAGACCTCTGCTCATGAACAGTGTCACTGTGATTTTCTTAATTTGTCCCATACATTGATTTCGCACACCGACTGTGCCATGGTGCGCTACGTGGGCGGAAACACATTTGGGTGAGATGTGAAAATGAAAGCTGTACTACTCATAAGAAGGTGTGGCAAAATGGCAGTGTTGAAAATCTGGGAGAAAATATTGAAAATTGCGAACTTACGAAATGCATGAGAACTGCACAATGCACGCTCATAAAATGAAAGTTTTGATGCCACCAAATTTTCAAAATAGGCTTTGAGAGGCCACCTTATGAACACTGGCAGTGTCATTTCGTTAATCAGTCCCGAAAGGTGATTTTGCGCAGTGACTGCGAAATCACCCTTCGGGCCCGAATAACGCCATGACAGTGACAGCACTCATGAGAAGGGGTCCCAAAAACCCCATGTTGAAAATTTGGTGCAAAAATTCCAAAAAATGCCTGAGATATGCAACAAAGTTGAAAAAACCCTATCTATCCCATTATACAGCTTACCGGCATTTCCTCAGTTTGTGGTCGGCTTTGAAGAGTGCAGACGTGTTCCCGGTCCACCGAAGATCGTCGCGCAGACTCCGGAGGTAAGTATGGGGTGAGGGGGGTATGGGGAGGCAGGGTCGCAGTGGGTGGAGTGCGGGTTGTGGGGGGTGGGAGACTGCATGGGGCGTTTTAATTTACAGGTTTTTTTTTAAATTGGCTGATGTGGGGCGTTTTGCCGCGCCAGGGTGGGCTCCTCAGCGTGACACAAGGACAGCTGGTTGGGAGGCGGAGCTGACAGGGGATTGGGCACCCTCAGAGGCTATAGGATCTATTGCCATGCTGGGGTGGTCTCCCAGCATGGCACCCTGTACTCTGGGGAGGACAGTGGAGCCGACGGGGATTGGGCACCCCCCATCGGCTATACTATGAGTTGCCATGCTGGGGTGAGCATAGCGTGGCATGGAAAAACTTTGGGGGAGTGCAGCACAGCCGACGAGATTGGGCACCCCCGTCGGCTATGTACGTGTGTGCATGGGGGGCAGCTCGCAGTATGCTGCATGTGTGTTTGTGTGTGTGTGTGTGTGTAGGGGGAGCAGCGCATGAACAGGCGATATCTTATCGCTGCTCACTGAAGCATAGCTCCCCCTTTCAACTGTATGCCACTGCATTTTGGAGCTTGTCATAGACAGCTACAGCATGCATTGGCGGACTGGGGCCGTGCCCGCCCAACACACTGACTGAATTGGAAGAGGGGGTGACACACCTCCGAAAACTCGGATGATGGCACTATGTTTCTTGCACATGCGTGCTAGCAAACATAAAAATGTGATTCGGTGACTGTTGTGCATGTTTGCTTGTAGTAAGTGCCAATATGCATTGTTACTGTAGCATTTCTACTAGCCATGTACCAAAAATAATTACAGTTTACATTGTGAGCACAAAGATGACCATTTCTGCACAACTTTGAAACATGCTTCCTGCTTGACTCAGGCTGACGATGTTTCTATATGTTATTCTGAAGTTCTGCCCCCACCCCAAACACACACAAAACATATCAATCAATCAATCAATCAATCAAAATCTTTATTTATTCAGGCGAGCATCATTGAGCATAGCTCATTTACAAGATGGACCTGATTGGTCATAACAATATAAAGGTACAATTTTTACACAAATACAAGATACAGATTGAATACAAAAACAAAGACATTATAAATGAACAGATTCAAGGATATTCACATATATACAAAGCAATGAGCCAAAGAAACTGGGTTATAATAAAAAGGAACAAAATAAGACAGTAATGAAAGATTAAAGCGAGGGTGATGGGATTTTGGGAATAAGGTCAGGTATGAGTTAAGTGGCTGAAAGCTACAAAACAAATTAAGGGTGGAAGTGCAAAAAGAGGGGTGTGGGAGAAAAGGGGGGTTATGATAGGACTAGGCCTTGTGGAAACAGTTGCATGGCTCTGGAAAGAGACTAGTATATAGCTTTTTGAAGGATGCTATTGGAATGAGGGTATTCAACTTCAGGATCTTTTGAAGAGAGTTCCAAATAAGTGCTAGAGAGTAGCTGATTGCAGCCCTCCCATGCCTGGTACAGGTAATAGGTATCTTCAGCATGATGAGTTTATTATTCCTTAGGGCATATGGTCTGGATATGACCTGGGTAAAATAATCTGAAATGTAGGATGGTAATTTGTTTGTTAGAGCTTTGTAGATCCATAGAGCAGCATTTTTGTTTCTTCTATGATGTAGGGATGTCCAGCCGACTGCAGTATAGAGAGAGCAATGGTGGGTGCTGAAAGGAAGGTCTGTAATGAATCTAAGAGCTCTATGATACAAGGTATCCAGTTTGTTTAAGTGGGAAAGGGAGCAGTGAATATATAGGAAATCAGCATAATCAATGAGGGATAGGAATGATGCCAGGATTAATCTTTGTTTAGAATCTCTGGTTAGGTAATGTTTTATTCTGTAAAATAGGCCAAGTCTCTGTCTGAGCTTCTTCAGGAGTTCTTCAATGTGGCTAGTGTAGTCAAGTCTATTATCAATCCAAATCCCAAGATATTTAAATTTATCCACATAGTCCAGACTTTCACCAAGGATGGTAGATAATTGGGGAAGGGTGTTTGGTGTGAGAGTGGAAGAGAAGCTCTTGGAGGAGAAGAACATGGCTTTCATTTTCTTGGCATTCAGTAGGAGTTTCTTTTCTAGCAATTTGTGCTGCAGCAGAGAGAACTCAGATTGTAAAAGTTCACAGGCTTTTGATGGTGTAGGATTACTGACATATAGGACAGTATCATCTGCAAAAAGGTGAATATTAGATTTGGTGAGATTGGAGTCAATATTATTGATATAAATGGCAAAAAGGATAGGGCCCAAGATGGAACCTTGTGGTACACCTCTTAGGAGTGGTTTTGAGGTAGATAGGTCACCTTCATTTTTTACATGCTGTAGTCTACCGGAGAGGTAGCATCTGAACCATTGAAGAGAGACTGAGTCGAGGCCTATGGAATGCAGAGAGGAGATTAGTAGTTCATGGTCCACAGTATCAAAGGCTTTGCTTAAATCCAGAAATACAACACAGATATTATTCTTTTTGTCTAAATCAGTCTGCCAATCATTAGTAACTTTTGCTAAGGCAGAGATGGTGCTGTGCATGGATCTAAACCCAGATTGAGCTGGGTTAAGGAGATTATTGGTGTCAAGGTAGGCGCTTAATTGGCTGTTCACTAATTTTTCAAGCATTTTGGACAATACTGGTAAGATGGATATGGGCCTATAGTTATTGAGGTCCATGGGGTCACCTGCCTTGAGTAGGGGAAACACTTGAGCTGTTTTCCATATTGTAGGAATAGATCCAGTGGCTAGGGACAAATTGAAAAGGTGAGTTAGGGGGGCTGCTAAGGCGTGCAGTGCAACTTTTAGAAAATAGGGGTCCAGAGAGTCTGCACCTGCGCTTTTAGTTGTATCCAAATGGAGTAGTAGGTCTTCTACTTGTTTTAATAGTATTGGCTTGAAGGAAAATGTGGAAGCAGCTTTTGTCCCTCAATAGACTGGAAGTTTAATTGTGACCGCATTAGATTTGCTGGAGAGGAGTCGAATGCTAGGCCGGCTGTAGTGAAATGATTGTTGAAGGCATTCAAGATTTCTTGCTTGTCAGTGATATCCACATTGTTTAGGTGCACTTTGGGTGGTAAGACAGGGATAGAATCTTGTCCTAAGATCCCCTTTATGGTCCCCCAGAATCTGGCAGGGTTATGGTAGGAGGCATCCAGTTCAGCTGTATAGAAGGCAGCCTTGGCATTTCTCACTTTTTTTGTGCAGGAGTTTCTGGCTTTTCTGAATTGAAGCCAATCATTTGGGTCCTTGGTCTTTCTTGCCCTTTTCCAGAGCTTGTCTCTAGCAAGCAATGCGGATTTAAGGTCAGCAGAGAACCAGCGACAAGATTTGAGCTTGGTAACATATATTCTGTGTTGTCCTGATACTTTAAAGAGCATGTTCCTAGTAAGGCTGCATTTTTAAATAGTAAGGAGTTTTGTGCCTTTAGCTGTATTAATAACTTTAAGAATTTAGTTTCCTTCCTCATCCTTTTCATTCTTCTGTTTTTAATTTGCCAACTTACAGTAAAAAAAATCCAGTGGAATCCTTGAATTGTGATGTAAGAAAATCCTTACTGGCAAGGCATGTAGTATATTTCAGTGGGATAAAAATCTGTTTGCAGCTTTTTAGTGAGACAAATAAAGCTTACCTGCACAATGCTGATGCTGCACTGGAAAGGCACAGCACGCACTCATGGGTGATGTCACATCACTACTTTTACAGCTTCTTGGTCAAATGCCCAGCTGTCACCTAGCTCATTGCCCAGTGACTAGAAACATAAAAGTTGACAGCAGAAGGGGACCACAAGGTCCATCTAGTCTGCCCATGGTGTACAGATTACTACCCCCCACCCTGTTATCCCCAGTTTTGACTGCAGCAGGGACAAGAACAATATGCTTCAGCTTTGAGGCAATATTGCATAGTGGTTTAGGGCACCGAGCTGCAAACCTGGAGACCTGGGTTTGAATCCCCAGAGCCCCCACTTGCATAATATGTGACCCTGAATAAGTCACTTAACTTCCTTGCGCTCCCAGGTTGCCCCTGGAAACAAACTTTGGCATAGTGTGCCTTTCCTGGTTCCCCCTTATAAAATAGGACATTTTATTAGCAACGTACACATGTTAAGCTTGTTTAAGGTGTAGTGACATTATACTTCAGTAGTTAAATGCTTGAAATGAAATGTTCTGTTCACTTTAAACCACATTATGGTTATTCTGAATTTCATTGCAATGAAAATGTTTTATTTCTTAGCGGGAATAAAACAGATATATATTTCAGTGGTAATATGATAGTGGGTTCATTATACAAGACAACATCCAGTAATTGCATGGCTAAAGTATGAGGCCGGAGGCTGAGTATTTCTATGAGATAATCAGATTTTTGCCAAGGATAGTGAGTCCACTATCCAATTATAAAGAGAATAAATAAAAGGCAAGTGTGGTGTATGGGAAAATAAATCCACCCTGAGGGCTAACAAGCTCATAATGGTCACAAGCCGGAGGACATGTGTCTTTATGAGCTGGTTAGCTTCCATCATGGATATATCCCCCCATACAGTTCACTTCAGTAAACTTCAGTATTATCAGGCAAGACCATGGTAAACGAGGTGATGGAGTGGCCATCTACTTTCATAACTCCCTAAACTGCACTATTATCCACTGTGAGGTGGTCCCTCGCTCTTACAAACTTCTCATTAATGTCCATTTCCTTTCTTCCTCTCCTCTCCTCTCCTTGTTGGGTTTTATACGCCTTCCCTAAACTTCCTCCCTCATCTCTTGTCTCCCACATCTCCGACATCTCCACCCTAGTGAACTCACATGAACTAATCCTTCTTGGGGATTTCAGCCTAGACTGGCTTTCTGCCTCATCATGAAGCATATGCCATCAAATTGAAGCTCTAAACCTCTCCCGTTTGGTGAAAGAACTCACCCATCCCAATCCAAGAGGCCACTCCCACTCCCTACTTGACTGGGTGCTCTCGTCCCACCCCCACCGTATTTGCTCTGTTGGCACCCTACCTGATGTTCCCAGTGACCACTATCCTACCTTTTGTGTTAGAAAGTGCCGTCCCCTTTCAACCCCTCCCAAATTCATCCAGCATCACCCTCTCAAATCCCTTAACATAAACAAACTTTCTTCATGACTTGGCCCTTGCAAACTGGTCCCTGTACTATGCTCCCAGTCAGTCGATTAAGCCCTTGCCCACTTCTCCATTTTTCTAAGTATCTGGGATACTCACACACCATTAAAAACCACTAGAGTTAAGCCCTGGATTACTTCAGAAATTCTGGCAAAATGTAGAGCTTGTGACCGTGCACGGCTCAACTATAAATCCTCATGCGACCAAGCTTCCTTCCAAGCCTTTCACGCCCTCCACAACAGCTGCACCCTTAGTATCCACTGTGCAAAATCAGATTTCTTCAAATCCCACTTACACCCCCTCTAAGGCATCCCCTTCTTTGTTCTGGCAAGACCTCCGCTCCCTCCTACACCTCCACACCAATTCAACTTCTTCTGCTATTAAAGTGGCCGACTCAATTATCTCTGACCCTTACCGTGTAGCTGAAGCCCTAAACAAGTACTTCACATCCTGTGCTGTTCCTCCTATGACCCTCTCCTGCCACCATCCCTCCTCGCCCCACTGCACTCAGGTTTTCAGCTGCCACCGATATCACCAACAGAAGTTTTGAAGGCACTAACTTCCCTAAATCCCTTTAAGTCCAGCCCATATGGACTGCATCCCAGGCTCCTCAGAATTTATGTGCCCTCCATAACTACCACTTTAACCTATATCCTAAATCTCTCACTCTCCACTGCCACCATTCCCTCAGTCTGGAAGTCAGCCAAAGTCCTCCCTCTTTTCAAAGGCGGTGATCCCGCCACCTCCGGCAACTATTGCCCCATTTCCCTCCTCTCTGCCCTTGCCAAAGTCCAAGAATCCCTTATCCTCTCAAGGTTCAATAGTTTTCTATCCACCTCCAATACCCTCTCTCCTTTCCAGTCTGGCTTTAGAAAATCCCACTCGACCACCTTCCTCCTCCCTCCTGCGCTTTACAAACACCATTCACACTGCCATGGATCTTGGTCATATCACCTCTGCTATCTTAATAGACCTGGCCAAAGCCTTTGACTCCGTCTCCCATCCCCTCCTACTCTCCAGATTATGTACCATTGGCTTATCCCCTGCCTCAGTCTCTTGATTTACTTCCTACCTAACTGGTCGTTCCCAGTCCGTCTCAATAAACAACATATCATCCCCTCCTCTCCCCATTCTCGTTGGAGTGCCTCAAGGTTCCATACTTGGGCCGATTCTTTTTTTCCTTGTTTATCAATGACCTCCCCTCTGTATATACCTACTTAAATATCCACATGTACATGGATGACACTGTCCTGTTCCTGTCTGGCCCATCCACACACAGTCCAAACCCCCCTCCAACATGACCTCTCAGCGGTCTTGGCATGATTTGACTCCAACAGTCTTAGACTGAACACAAATAAAACTATTGCCATGACCTTTGGTTCTAAGCAGAGACTCGCCAAACTACCCTCACTCCTAATCTTCTCCACTGTTTCCAATACCCCTCTAGAAAACGTCCTCACTTATAAATACCTTGGCATCTGGCTTGACCCCTACCTTGATTTTTCTTCCCACTTCAGTGCACTCCACTCCAAACTATGCCCTAAACTTGGACTGCTCTATCAGCATAAGGCCAGCCTCTTACTCCCAGTAAGATTTGACCTGCTGGTAAAATGGATCCCCCCCACCTTTGACTACACTGATTTAGTGTACAGTGCAGCCCCAGCCACCACCCTCACAAAACTGGATGTCTTTTTCCATGCTTTCTGCAGATTCACCTTTAATCCCCCCCCCAACTCACTGCTGTGAGCTCTACTCTTCCCACTCCCTACAGTCACTGGCTCAGAGGCGTTCCTCCCATTGCCTCACCTTTATAGCTAAGTACTGGTTTGGTTCTCTTCCTTCTTACCTTGCTTTCCTTCTCTCTCCAGCTTCTCCCTCTCACAACAACTCATGGTCTAGTTGCACCAGCTCCTTTTCTCTCCCTCTTATCCGCACCTCTACTGGCAAACTCTCCTTCTCCTACAAATATCCCTCCCTCTGGAACAGCCTTCCCCCCCTCACCTGTCTCTCTCCCTCCTTCTCCTCCTCTCTTAAGTGCCCACTTAGACCTCCCCGTCACTGCCTGCACCTGCTATCCCACCTAGTTCACCACTGATCACACCGTGTTTCTTAACCCCCGCCTCCCCAGTTTATACTCCTTAGTAAACCTGTTTTCACCTAATTGTATTTTTCATCTGTATAAAATGAATATAGCCTCCTCGGTTGCTAGCCTTATTTGTAATTAACTTGTATATTTTGTACATAATTTCTCCTCTGCCTGCATCTTGCTTGTACATAGATACCCAAGCTGCTTTTGTTCTTGGTTTCTTAAATTTTTGTTTTGTGTGCACTGAGTTCTGTACTGTTAGCCTCCTGTATCCCCTTTCCCCGGGTCACACCTGGAAATGAGCCTCTGGCTCGTGGTGCCTGTCCCGGTTATCAACTTTTAAATAAATAAATAAATAAATACAGGACTTGAGAATGCGCTGATGTAGCTTGAAATGTCAGATGACTTGGTGGTGTCAGTGGATGGATTTTTTTTTAAACTGTAATTTTTTATTGTTTTCTTTATAAACAAAGGCCGCGATATTCAAACAGGGGTTGCGCCTGGCACAACACCGCATTGCACTCTGGCGGGATATTGAAAAGGCTGCCCGGTTCAGTGCAAATCCTGATGCAACAGGGTGCAATGTAATTCTATATGGCGCAGATGCAGGGGGCGTGCCCATGCATATGTGGCACATCCCGATATTCAACCCGGCATGTGCGACACATATGCCGGCGCAACCCTGCATTGCGCCGCATTGGGGGGCTCAAAGTTGAGCAGCAGAAAAGCAATAACAAGACCCGGCCACCCACAGGTGGGCTGCTGTATTGCAAGTTGCAACACAGCAGCCACCAGCCGTGGATGGCCACCCGCCCACCCAGAACTCCGGCAACAAGCACACATACCCCCCCCGGTGGTCTAGTTGACCCACCTCCCACCCTGTAAGCCTGATCACGGGCATCGGTGATGAAGTTAAATAACCTGGTGGTCTAGCGGACTCCCCCCCCACTGCCTGATTGTCGGTATCTGTAATGTAAACATATATCCTGGTGGTCTAGTGGACCCTCCCATATGCCCGATCATGGGCAGTCATCAGCTGAATAAATATCCTACGCCCGATCGTGGGCTGTAATGAAGTGGATCCCTGGTGGTCTAGTGGAATCCACCCCGAATGCCCGATCGCGGGCTGTAGCACAAACTGACGGCTGCCTGGTGGTCCAGTGGTACCCCGTCCCCATCCACCCACCACAGAGGCCCCAGACACCTGCACCCCTCATCGGTGGGCAGCAGCACCCACCTGCAGCCACCCCGGCTGCACGAATGACAGCAAACGGTAAGACAATACACGCACATTGGGCCACAGTGTGGACCAATGGGCATCTGGCAATGAACTACACACGGTCAGATCTGCCCAGACAAGCGCGTTCATTCCGATCTGAACCTAATATAATAAATATAATCTACATCGCCAGTCTAATGTAGCAATAAACTGCTCATTCTACTGTATGCTGTCTCGGCGGGCGGCTGGGTGGTATGCAGGCAGGGTGCTGCCCACTGATGACGGGAGGGGAGCTGGGTGGCTGGGGCCTCTGTGGGTGGGTGGGAGGGGGTACCACTGGACCACTGGGTTGCCGTCAGTTTGTACTATGGCCCGCAATTGGGCTTTCCGGGTGGGTTCCACTAGACCACCAGGGATCTAATTCATTACACTACAGCCCACGATCGGGCATAAGATATTTATTCAGCTGACGACTGCCCGCGATCGGGCATAGGATATTTTTTCAGCCGATGACTGCCCGCGATCGGGCATATGGGGATCCACTAGACTACCAGGATATATCTTTTCATTACAGCTGCCAGTGATTGGGCAGCGGGGGGTCCACTAGACTACCAGGTTATTTATCTTCCTCACTGATGCCCATGATCGGGCATGTGATTTATATACCACTGATGAATGCCTGCGATTGGGCATATGGGGGGGGCTGCAGTAGCTCTCCAGCAAGCACACCCCCATCGATAGCAGCTTGGCAGGGCACCAGGCACAATTCTCCAGGATGCCGGGTGCATCGCATGCAAATGGGACCATCATGACATGCAAATGGACCCATTTGCACCTTGTATAGCTTATGGCCTCATTTACATGCCTCAGGCTGAATATCGAGGGTGATACACCTAGCGCAACTGCACTTGCACTGGCGCATCCCCCTGCTCCCCCTCTGTGGGCTTGCGCTGGTGCAGTGCCACTGCACCATGCACAGTATGTGCACTGCCCCTGCCATATGCAATGGTGCTAAGCCGTGGTGCATCACCATTGTATATCGCCTAGTCTTGGCCCCGGTGCAGCCCAGTTGCACTGCGCCCAGGCTTGCGCCACTGCCCGGCAAAGTCTGGATATCCAGCTAAAGGAATACATATACAGTAAATGTGACACAGACTTCATTAATATCATTTTCCAGTAAAAATTCTAGAATACATCTTAAGAGCAGGCTCAATACTTTATAATTGTTAAAATTAATGCTCTGAATTAATAGCAAACAAAGGAGAACACGGATCTCAGTTACCTTGACAAATAAAACTAAGGAGATAAGTTTTATCCTACATTTTCCAGAGAAATATACCAGCATCATACCCACCCCAGTTCTACCTATTCATAAATCCCTCCAGAATGTTTGCCTTTTTAAGGAAGTCATTAGGGCACAAAGTCAGGGTCATGCTGAGATATGTAGAGCACCCATTTATGCCATCTGAGCTCAAAAGGCTCCTCTCTGTTCCTGCCCCTGGCAATCAGCCTCTCCATGGTATACAATTCCCCCATGACCCTGTGCCACTCTAGGATTGTTGGGGGAGATGTTTTACCCCACATGTGGGTAATTCCCTTCTTAGCAGCCAGTAAGTAAGTGGCCAGAAGAGAACCCTTCGGGATGTGTACCCCCTCCAGAGGGACAGAGAGAAGCACCAGTTCAGGAGTTAGTATTGCTTCTTCACTCACCAACTCCACCAATGCCTTCCTCACCTCTGTCCAATATTGTGTCAACTTCCTGCAGGACCGCAGTATACAAACATGACTGGCCATATGATCCCCGCAATCCCTCCAACATCGACCCTGAAAGGAGTATGAAAATGTTGCAAGTTTAGCAGGGGTGATGAAAAATCTATTTCTCACCTTCCAGGCAAATTCCCTCCAATATGGGGACCCCAAAATACCCATGGAAGGCTTAGTAAATTTCAACCAGTCTTCTTCTGAGACGGGGATTTCCAATTCTTTATTCCATGCCCCCAAAATCCCAGTAGTCGATTCTCTAGAAATCTCCTGCAGACCTTTGTATATCAGGCCTATAATGTGAGGCCAAACCTGACCTCCTAAGGTTGTAAAAAAAATATTTAGTAACAATGTAAGAGGATTAGGAAGGGACTGCCTCTCAGGTGGATACTGAAACAATGTTTCTCGGACCTGTAAGCAAACAGCAAAATCCCCACATTGGAGAGCATATTTCCCCTGCAAGGTAGTAAAAGGGACTATTCCTTGTGTATCGACCAACTGGAATGTAAAGGAGAGACCTATATTATGCCGTTTATTCATAACCTGTTTCATTTGTGGCGAGTGATTATATAGCTCTACCCCTAATGTTTGTAAGTAATAGCCAATCTGTGCCACATTGGGAGAAGCCCTAAACCTATCCCAAACTAATATACTAGATCTTGCCCTCTTGTACAGTTTGTTTCTTTTCAGGAGCTCGGTATCTGTAGAATAGCAAACTTTAATTACGTCTTGTATTTGATTAAAGGCTAATTCCAATACTTTCCAGGGTATAGAATAGTTTGGATTACTCCAATGTAATATTCTAGTCAGCACCATGGCCTGGGCATACTTCTGCAGATCTGGAAGGCCAAGCCCTCCTCTATCCCTTGGGAGTTGCAAAATTGACCACCGAACTCTGGGCTTCCTTCCTGCCCAAACAAATCTAGCTAGTGTGCGATTCCAAGAATTAAAATACGTCAATGGTGGGAAGTCTGAAATAGTCTGGAACATATACAACAACAGCAGGAGAATATTCATGTTTACTAACTCCACCCCGGAATAAAAAGGAAGGCGAAGCTGTGACCACGCACGCAGATCTGCCTCAATTCTTATAGTTAAGGGTTCATAATTGATCAGCATAATATTTTAAAGGTTTTGAGGAATATATATCCCTAGATATTTTATTTTAGTGTAACACCATTTTAATGGCAGTCTTCTTTTCAGGTCTGGGGATGGAGCAAAATTGACTGTTAGGACCTCCGTCTTTATAGAATTTATTTTATACCCCAATATCTGAGCGAAGCTGTCCAACAAATGCTATTGGGCCGGGAGAGATTGTTCAGGGTTCCTAAGAGATAAAAGGACATCATCCGCATATAAAGATAACTTCCATTCCCATCTCCCACCAGTATCCCCTCAATCTCCCTAGCCCTTCTCACAGCAATGGCCAGTGGCTCAACATATAATGCAAACAGCAAGGGAGATAAGGGGCACCCCGGTGTGTCCCCCTCCTCAACGGTATACACAGGGTTATACTACCATTTACTCTTATATAGGCCTTTGGAGATGAGTAAATCTGAGACACCCATTTAATAACTTCATCTGGGAAGCCAAATGCCCCCAAGACCCTCCACAAAAAAAAAACCAAGAGACCCTGTCGAATGCCTTGTAGGCATCCAGGTTGATTAATAGTGAAGGCTTTGCCTCACAGGCTATGTGGTCCATTAAATGAAATGTTATTTGGGTATTGTCCGCTGTTTGTCTCATCTTAAGAAACCCTGCCTGATCAGAGTGGATTAAATTAGGCAGAATATTCTCCAGTCTTCTGGCTCACAGGTCCATATACATTTTGTAGTCACAATGTAAGACCGAAATGGGTCTATAGAATTCTATAAACACTGGGTCCTTGCCTGGCTCAGGGATAGCTGGGATGACCACGTATTCCCAAGAAGGCTGGGGAGAAGCGCCCTCCCGGACCGCCAGGAAGGTTTGGTGCATCAGAGGTAGTAACACTGGGGAGAAGGACTTACACCACTCCACCAGTAGTCCATCTGGGCCTGGACATGTCAATGTTTTGGCCTGACCAATAGCCGTTTTTATTTCAACAGTAGTACTGGGACTCCGCAATACGGCTCAGTGGATGGAGTCTTGTCTTTTGTTTTACCTTAAAATAAAAGCTTTCAACTTGTGATCAGCGTCTGTGCTTCTTTCCAGATCTGTGTCGAGGTTTTTGGTAATTTTTTTTGTCCACATTGTGTTTTCATAGTGTATGGTCCCCTCCTGAAAGGAGGCAGGCAGGGGTGAACTGTCCTTTAGTTTCTTGTTCAGGATGGTGTTCAGGAATGGGGTGGCATCTGGTCTGGTGCAGTGTGGAGTTTGTGGTCAAGAGTGCCATTTTGTAGCTGTTCCAGTAGCACAATGCAGGGTTCGACAAATCCTGTAGCCCGACGTCCCGGGCTACCAGATCACAGTCAGGGACAAGCAGATGGCATAGGAGTACTTGTCCGCGGACAAGTAGTGCTTTAGAAACATTTTTTTGCTGCGCTGCCATGTTCCTCCACTAGGGAGCTTGCTGGCAACGGCACCACTCATCCAGCCGTCATGTGATTGACACAGGGAGCTCAGCCTGTCAGCCACATGATCTTCAGTGCCCCAGGAGCAAGCGCTGTGTGTCAGGAGCGAGCCGCAGCTACGGGGGGGGGGACCGAGGAGGAGCCACTCATCAGACTGGCAGGTGTGCCATCCATTCAGGCATTGACAGATCTGGCCTGCTGTGGTAAGAACACCATTGCATTGGCCAATGACTTGGCACCGGTAGCGGAGTCACGCCCCACTCACTCACGCGTCGCTCACTCACTTTTCTCAGCTCATTTGGGAGAAAGGACGTGGCGTGTTGTGCTTAGCTACTGAGTTGAGTTTAATTTGTTGTGTGGCGAGGAGCTGGACTCGGGACTCCATTTCCTGTTGCTGTTGTGCTTGACTGTTGCAAAAAGTAGGATCAGATCGGAGGGAGTTTTAGGGACTGACTGGATGGGAGTTTGTCAGCCGGGGGAAGGGAAGGGCGGAAGGAAAGCAAGACCAACGACCACAAGTCGAGTTGGTGCTGCTGCTTGTGAGGCGTGGGACTAAATAAATCAGAAGGGATTTCCTAGCTCTTTCCTTTCTGAGGGTGATGATCTACCACTACTAAGGCCAGGGTGGTGAGAGAGAGAGAAACAGACCTGTAATAGCCAGAACTTAGGAGAGAAAAAACTAACTGCTGCAGTAAGGGGGAGAAGACTAACATCATATAGGTGAATTTATTACCACCAGAACAGATCTGTAGAAGTGAGAAGAAGGGGGTTGGGCTTTGTGTTGCCAGAGACTAGAGTAGCAAGTAACTCTTCTTCTTACAAGGGAGGAGACAGCAGAGAGTGAACAATTAAAACATCCTAGGAGAAGTCAGTCAAGAGAGACCAAACAGAGCAGGGCTTGGACTGTTTTGCTTCACTTCCTTGCCCTAAGAAAAGGGGAAAAAACTGTGTTTGCACTTAGTTTGCAGTACAGCTGAGTTTAGAGGTGCAGCATACTATTAGCTGATTCCAACAACTAAAACTACACCGTCAGGTCTGTCATTAAAGGAACCTAGGCTCTAACAAGAGAGGTTTGGTTGGACAGGAATTTAGCACCAGAAGAAGTGGTGATAAAACTTAGTTGGCCAAAAACAGGCTGGACATAGATAGACTGAGTCTGCTAGTGAAGTAGACATTAAAAATATCCAAAAAGGGCACTGATTGAACGACCTGAACCAAATGAGAGACCAACCCTTCCCATTTAAAACTTAAGGAGAAAGAGAGGAGAGAGCAAGTGGTTTTGCACAGAGAGCTAAGGGGACTGGGTTGTGCTTTGTGTGTGTTGTTTGTGTTGCATCCCGATTCCACCAGCCAGCCAAAACAGAAAGTAAAGGGCAAGGACAATGGGTAGGGGGACCGGGAGGGCAGTAAAGTCTGTCTAAAGGAGGAAGGGTGCTTGCTGGGCTCTGTTGTTGCCCTGAGAAAAGTAAAGTGAAAGTGAAGTGAACGAAAAAAAACAGAACTAACTGACTGAGAGGACGGAGGAGGGAGGACATCAAAATAATAGTGTTGTCTGTGCTGTGTGTTGGACGAGCACAGGGACAGTCACTGGGACTGGGACGGACATTGTGTGTGTTGTCTATGTGGTTGCTTGCTTGGCACAGGAGAAAGTGTGTGCAGCAGTGTGAGAAAAAGGTAACAAAATATAAACAAAAAAAGTAAGCATCAAAGCAAGCAACAGCAATAACATCATTCCATTCCTCCCCTTAGTACTGCTGTTGCTATTTCTTCCCATTCTTGACGCCCACTGCCTGACTGCCTTGATTCTGTAGTTTACGCAGCCTTAACCTGTAAAGGTTAAGAAATATATAAGTGACTGTCTGCTGCTGGCTGCCAGCTCCACCTTCCCCCCCGTCCCCATTCTAATCTAACAAACACCAGTGGAAAAAAACACACGCACCACACACACTGACTTTAACAGAATAAATTTTATTAGCAACACAAAACAAAGTAAGCACTGTGTAAGCAGAGAGCCAGACATTGAGGCATTCAAAACGCAGAAGACTAAGATTACTAAGCATAATAAACAGCAAAGTCTATTATCCCTCTGGTCAGCAGCACCAACAGCATCCTCAAGTTCTTCTAATCTAAATACACCAACTACTACCTTCACAGATGAAAGTAATAAGGAGTCTGCATCTGTGGCACTAGATAGAACAGGTGAACAGGCATTTGATTTAAGCAGTGAGCTGCCTAGTGAGGCCTTAGCTGAAGCCCCTGTGTCACTTCCCAAGAAACACAGTTTTGTACCTGTTGATGATGAGTTGCAAGAGAAGCGAAGCAAAGACAAGAAATATGACCAAGAAAAAAGGGCCAGGCTGTTTCAGTCTCATTGGCTGACAACTTATAAATGGTTCAGATACAATGAAAAAAAGGGATTGATGTATTGCAAAGTGTGCGAAAAGTATCCCACTATTGCAACATCAGCCTTTTCAAAAAAAACAAATGTGTTTGCCACAAGCACTAACAATTTTAGAATTGAGTCAATACGTGCCCACAAAAAGTCCAGTCCACATGTGCTATGCCAGAACCAACATATTCTGGAAAGTGGCCAGCGTGCAGTTCATTGTGATATCAGTGAGTCACCACTCTATCAAGCCTTTGCACAGTTGGAAGAGGCCACAAAGGTGAAGAAGAGACGCCTGTTTAACACAGCGTACTTTATTGCAAAAAATCTGCGCCCTTTTTCCCAACATGGATTGGGTATGTGAATTGCAAGAGAAAAATGGAATTAAGTGTGGTACAAATTACACCAATGATAAGCGAGCCAGGGACTTTTGCAGAGCTATATCTCCTGTTCTATGCAACACACAGATGCAGACTATTAAAAATGCAAAATATGTTACAGTTCTTTCTGACGGCAGCACTGATGCGGCTATAATTGAATGGGAAAATATCTTCCTCTGTTTGTAAATCCTAACACAAAAGATATATGTACATATCTGATCCAGGCCGTACCTTTGGAATCCTCAAATGCTGAAGGTGTCTTTAATGCAATAAGTACTGCATTAGATTCTTTACATCTTCCTATCACTGACCTATCGAATGTGAGCAATCCGGGGCCACTTCTGATTTCACAATTTGATGGGGCAAGTGTACTGCTGGGGTGAAAGGGTGAAACCATCGCAAAGTTAAGGAGCACTGTCCTCACATCATTGCCATGCACTGTGTTGCCCATAAGCTGGAGCTGGCAGTTCTTGATATGATGAAAACAAACCCTTTCATATCAAACCTTGAAAATACTCTAAAGGGCATCTTTAAATTCTACCACTATAGTCCCAAAAAAATGAGGGAGCTTCAAGAAATTGTACAAGTGATAGATAGTGATCTGGCACACTTTAGTGCAATTAAACAGGTGAGATGGCTTGCCAGCAGATCTCGTTCAGTACATACAGTTCAGATGAACCTACCTATGGTTGCTCAGCACTTGGAACAAACTGCAGCTGGTGCTGATAGTTCAAAAGCAAAGGTGCTGTTAAGAGAGATACAGTCTGTGCACTTTGTCAAATCTCTTTATGTCCTGCAAGATTTTTTGCCCATTCTTAAAAATCTGTTACTGCAGTTTCAAAGAGATGACTTAATAATTTTGAAGTATTAAATCTCATCGAGACCTGCCTCCTCCAGCTGATGGAACTGAAATCAAAGCCAGGGAAATACATGACAGCTTTCCTAGCTAATTACAAACCTCAGGACAGATGCATGGACTTTGTAATTCAAAGAAGGAGTTGAGAAGACTGTTCCTTCACATTTAGAGCAACTGCCCTGAAATCAATTTCAGGACAGATACACAACTGCATACTTTAGTAGATGCAGCAATATCTTACATCGATGTAATTTCAAATTTCTCGAGGTGCCTCTGAAATGGTTCAGCTGCCTGGATTTCAAGCAATTTGATCTACCAAGAGAACAACTTCGGAGTTTGGGACCAATGAAGTGGCTAATTTAGCAGCATACTTTAATTTTTTACAAAGAGCAGCAGGAAACTATTAGATCAGAATATGCTGCATTTAAGGCTCTGCTGAAATCTGCAGTTGACAAACCCTATCTGCAGGTGTATACAAGATTGCTGAAAGAAAAACCGCCCCAGATTGCTCATATGCTAGAGTTAGTGGAAATATTACTGGCAATGAGTGTGTCAACTGCAAAGTGCGAACAAGTGTTCTCCATTCAAAACCTGATAAAGACAAAAATAAGGACACGTCTGACAGATGACACACTACAGTCACTTCTTCAAATAGCAGTAGAGAGTCCCGAACTATGTGACTTCAATCCAGATCCAGCAATAAACCACTGGCTGCTGTCTGGTCCAGGCACTCGACATGTTTATGGGCATGCTACTACTGCTGGTTCAACTGAATCTGATGCTTCTGTATCTCATACTGTTGGCACTGTTGCCGCTGCTCCATCATCATCCTGTCCTAGCACCACTAGTACACTTGATGTTGGTGACAATTCTGAATCTGAGGAGTTCTGATTATGTTTGCCCTAATTATTTTCTGCTTCATTCTGGCTTATGTGGGACTGGATGAAGTCTCTGGGGCACCATGTGACTTGACTCAGACTTCAAATCACACAATCTGTATTAAGAAACATTTAAAGATATTTACATATTTGTTTTTACTGTTTTCTATAACCTATATCTATGCAGCATTAATAATAGAATGACACACAGCCATTTACTTTGCTGCTACATAATTTTTTATATTTTTTCCTTAAAATATGGCAATCCGACCATCAGACTACCACTTGTGACAGTGGGACTACCATTTTTGGATGGGCCACTTGTCCTGGACTACCACATATATTTGAAATTTGTCGATCCCTGGCACAATGGAAGTTCCACTGCTTGTGACGCTGGTGACCTGTGTTTTGGAAGGAGCACAGGTCTTCGTGGGTCAGCCTGGGGAGGTAGGATTGTGCATCCCAGGGAGTATCTCCCTCCTCAGGAAAGGATGGTGGATGCTGCTCTCACTACATGACTGCTGACTGGTGGAGACTAGTCAAAAGCATAGTTGGGAGCATCAGTGCAGAGGGGACACTGCCGGATGTCTGTCACACATGTGTGTGTGACCACATCGTTGCAAGCCAGCACCCTTTGGGAGAAAATGGAGGTCAGAGTAAAACAATGGGCTGGGGGCTCTCACATGGCTGGCAGGGCTGGTCACCCACCAATAGGATGGTCCTGGGTAAGTGGTGGGTAACCAGTAACTCCATGAGAAAGCTTTTGAGGGGTCTGTGGGGGTGCCGGCAGGCAGACTCCAGACTGAGAAATGGCAAGGTTGAAATAAAAAAGGAGGGCTGGTTTGCAGCGTGTGGTTGGGAGTGGTGGTCTGTGCTGTATGTTCTGTAGCAATGGTCAGGAGCTGCATGGGGAAAGCAACAGCAGCGTGAAGGCCTCCACAGCAGCATGGAGGATTGGCATTTGAAGTGGCGCATCGAGGGACAAGACTGATTGGTAAGTGTGTTGGATGGAGGTGCTTGGTTAGTGATAGGGTTTTAGGCTAGGTCAGGTTATGTAGCTAGGTTGTGTTTTTGTGCTGTTTTGTAGGGGAGTATAGTTGTGAAAGGTAATAAAGTATTTTTTTCCTCAAAAACATTTTATTTTTTAAAACATTCTACAGTACATTTCAAATAACTATACTCAACATATAAAAAACATAACCAAATGAAATAATCACAATTTTTAATACCTATTAAGTATATACATATTCATTCTATAGATAGTGAGGTATTTATGGTGGCTGTTGCAAGTGTTAATAAAGTAGCTGTTACATGTGTTAATAAGGTGGTTGTTACATGTGTTAATAAGGTGGCTGTTACATGTGTTAATAAGGTGGCTGTTACACATGTTAATAAGGTGGCTGTTACATGTGTTAATAAGATGGCTGTTACGTGTGTTAATAAGGTGGCTGTTACACATGTTAATAAGGTGGCTGTTACATGTGTTAATAAGGTGGCTGTTACATGTGTTAATAAGGTGGCTGTTACATGTGTTAAATCACTATGCATGCTGGATGTATTTGGAGCATATTTTGATTCTGGGCTTATACAGTATAATATATATATATATATATACACACAAGAACCTATATGTTATTGCGGACAGTGGGTAGGTTATTTACAAAATGGCTAAATAGCAGGTGCCCAAGAATTTACCTTGAGGGACCCCTATGTTGAGATTCCATGGGGATGAGAGGGTATCTTTAATCATGAGTCTCAGTTCCCTATCTTTAAGACAATGCCAAACCAGCAAACTACTTCTTTTGAGAAACTCGGTTCAGAGAGGTTAACTATCAGGAGTCCATGCCCACCAAGATCAAATGCCTTTGTGAGGTCAATAAATATAGCCCTGGCGTAATCACCCTCATCAGTTGCTCTATGCAGGTAGTCTGTTAGCCCTGTCAGAGCTGTGATAGTACTATGATTTTTCCGGAAACCATACTGTTCGTCTCTCAGGATACTGTATTACACAAATAGTGATCATAGGCACAGCTCTCTCAAGTATTTTGGAGAGGGGAGATAAAATAGAAATGGACCTGCAGTTTTCAGTGGCAGATAGGCTTCCCCGTTCATGCACTGGGACAACGGTAGCCAGCTTCCAGACTTTAAGCATGGACTGAGTACATAGAGAGAGATTCATTATTTTGTCCTAATGATCTCCTCTAAGGCTGAATTAGTTGATTTGAGTAGTCTAAGAACAAGGTGGTCAGCACCTGCCTTGTTTGTGGTATTTAGTTGTTGCATGTATTTCAAGGTTTCAGACCTTATGATGTTTTAAAGTACATTCAGAACTTGCCAACTCCGACTTTCGACCAGTCAGCAACTAAACTGTTACCAGTCCTATACTGCTGAAGTGGGTAATAAAGGACTCAGCTAGTTCCAGGGGGTCAGTAATACCTGAGCCCTTAAGTTCAACAGCAGCAGGGGATGGCTTTTTAAATATCCCCAGTAGGGCATGGATGTTGTTCTGTGCTCTTCTGACAGCAGAGCCAGTGACGTTTTGCTTGTGAAATTTAGCTTTGGTTTGCCAAGTAAGATATTTGCATTTGTTCCACAGTTATCCATACTTTTGAAGTAGAATCCAGTCCTTATATTTCCTATATGAGTTCCGGGCTCCATCTCTTTCCCTCATTAGTTTAACAGATCAGTATTTCTCCACTCCAATGTGTCACCCTAAATACAGATTTTCTTAAGGAGAACAGATTGGTCACATATCTCATTGAATTTGTGACAAAGGAAGTCCAGCACAGTGTTAATGTGCAGGATATCATTTATGTAGGCCCAGTCGTGACTAGTAGAGTCATGTGGAATGCAGTGTTCTGCCGGCAGAATTCTTGCCGAATCGCAATTTCCACTTCTGAAATGCATTTCAGGATTTCTTTTTTAATTTTGTGGAATTCTGAGAAACACGGCTATGTAAACCACAGAATAATATTTTGCAGATCACACATTTTGTGTAATAATATTCCACGGTTTGTGGAAAATGAATCCGCAACTTATGAACTGTGGAATACAATTACACAGTTAACATTCCACTTTCTGAATTTTGAAATTTGCATTCTGATGGAATTCTGCAGAATTTGGAGGAATTTCTGAAATTCTGCAGAGTTTCAGCAGAAGCAGAATATGAAACCTCCACACAGCTCTAGTGACTAGCTGTAGCATTAAGGAACTTGGGATAATTAGGTTAGAGGTGATGCGTTCATATGTAAAAATAGGATTTGGATGTATCGTCCTTGCACTCCAGTTACAGAAGCTCAGTGAGTGATCGCTAAGCATATTGGGCAATCCCCTAGAGGCGCTGAGCCTGTCTGGTCTGGATACAAGGGCCCAGACAATAAGTGTATGTATTCTGTTTTCTAATTAGTGTGTGTTGTACTATTGTTTTGTAATTTGTGTGTGTTGTTCTAGTGATAATTTGGTGTAGGTTCAGATCGTTGACCATGCCATGCGCTCCGTAGTTTTACCTATCACGCCAACTTATGTTAAAGTCACCCATGACTATATTATATGAAAGGATTTTTCCTCAAAATTGCACCTTTTCAAAAATGTGAGTTCTTAATAATGGACAGTTTCAGCAAATACGTTACCATGTAGTACCATTTTTTCTAAAGTGCACCTTTTTCAAAATGTGATTTTTTTTTTAAAGGTGCAATTTTAACCAAGATTGTCTATATTAAGCACACTGTTATAGTTCGTGAAATTGCACACTGTTACCCAAAATTAACTGGTGCAGTTTCACAAGCAGTGCTTGAGACCTATTTTTCTAATTTTGCCTGGCACTGACAGATCCATACTAATGGCAGTGTCAACAAACTACAAGAAAAGTCTTTTATCAGCAGCTGTTTGTCGCAACTAAAAGATTTCCATTTAAGCTCTGTCTTTGCACTTTTGCAATTTATTTAATTTTCTGAACTTCCAGTTGGCCATTATTTGGGTTCTCTGTGTCTGTAGCAGAAGTTTATTTTTACACAGTTATTAAGTTGTCAGACACTGTCTGTAATAGATTGTGTGTATCAATACCATTGGTTCTGTTCTAACCCTGAACATGCCTGAGGCAAGTGGTTAATAATTATAGAATATTGTGCACCTAATGGACCTTCATCACTAACTTCTGCAAGACCTAAAATATGGTGTTAAGTGATGGCTTCCACATACTGTCATCATTTTTTATTTATTTAACCAGCTAATGCACACTAAGCCAAAAGCTTTTTTACAGGAGCGACCTGGGAGCACAAGAAGGTTAAGTGACTTGCTCAGGGTCGCACTGTATGCAAGTGGAAGGTGAGGGATTCAAACCCAGGTTTGGGCTGGTGGATGTTACCAGATTTGTAGCTCAGAGCCTTAGACCACTGCGCTATACTGTCTCCTTTCATGCATACTCTTTACTGTAGATTTAAAGATAATTGTTATGTTTAGTATGTGTGAATTGTCTGTGGTGAGGCCTTAGTAGTGACATTTCAAACAGAACGTAGCACCAGCTGAATTCTTTTCTATTAAGTTTGCTCCCCCAAACACACACACAGATTTGCATACCCACTTTGTGCTGAATTTGAGACTTTTGATTGTGCGTATGTTTACAGAAACCACACAAACTGGAACGTATCAGCCTTCTTGTACCACTGATGCATCCTACAGTACACAGAATTATTTATTTTCTGCATTTAAATTACTTCACCTCTTTCATTTCACTCACTACAACATTAAACAGATAGGTTCCAATGTATCTATTCAGAGAGCTAAAGGAACACTAACTGCTCATCCTTCTGGGTTTCACCTTGTGTGGAAGAGAATTTGTCAGCAGCTGGGGAGTAGCTTTTCAGTACACTAGGACCCTGGCTTTCCAGAACTTGGCTGTAGTTGGAGGCTGCTTTTACAATTACCAGTTGTCACCCCTTTCTTGTAGCTGAACATTTTAGGAAGAGTAGTGTTACCTTCTTATTTGAATGACCTGGCTACCGCGTGGTCTGTATACTGATATGGTCCTTGGTGCAGCTTAGTACCACTGGTACTATAATAAACTACAGGTATTGCTTGGACTGAAAAATAGTATAAAATTTACATTTATGTACTACTGTCCATGCACTGCATCCCAAAGTGTTTTACAAACAGTCTGTTTACACAGAATACCATAGTTGAGATGCAACATCTCATTTCCAGTGGGGTTCTGCTTCTGCATAGGACAGCTTGTTGCCTTTCAATACTGTTGAAACATAGAAACATAGACTTTGACAGCAGATAAGAATCGCTTGGTCACCTAGTCTGCCCATTTCCCTACCTACTGGATAAGCTACACATCCTAGTTAACCAACAGCCTATTTCTTTCTTCCTATTACTTTCTGTGGGTGTGCTCTGCTTGGTAATTTTGAAACTAAGACAAAGCTTGTAAACCTATTTTATACTGTTCTGTTCTCGTAATTCATGTTGATAATTAACTAGATGTGAGGCCTTAGGTCCACAAATAATGTTCCCGGTAGCCTACCTCTGTCCATGTCATCATTTCTGAGACCCAGACCATGGCTGTAGTCATGCAATGTGCTGGACAAAAGTTGAACTGGTAATCTCACGGTGTTGAATTTTGAATGCATGTTACACATTTAGATAATGTGATTCATTTATTTTTGTACCCTTCTGCATATTTTGTCAGTACTTTCACGTAGATGCCACTGACCTACCAAGCTGCACAGAACCCTGGATTTACTGCCTTTATCAGTTAGCCTCACGGACCAGTGGAACAGTTTGTACAGCTGTGGTTGCTAATGTTGTTAGGGAGAAGGTGACATTTTGTTCTCTCTCCAAAGGATGAGATCTTGTTAGTGTATGATTTTTGCCACCTTCTTATTAAAAGCCTATGGAATGATGGGGGGGACCTGAGATGAAAAAATTGCTGTCCGCAGTAATGTTGTTTCTTCTCAGGGATCCAGCTGTAAGCCTTACAAATGGCATCATCCCACCAGAGTGTGATGCCCCAGAGATACAACTTTATGCTAATTTTAGAATTTAGAATACGAGTTCAAACTCTGCACTATGGTCACGCTCCCCTGCTGTTCTAACGTCAGAATTGTTTCTATCGCTGGGGAGCGGTAACCGCTAAAACTAGCTAAATGGCTACCAAAAAATTTCTAAAATTTTCATTAACATTTTGAAAACCTCAACCAAACTGAAACAAGCATCATGTAAAATTAAAATGATCACATTTTAACAGTTGTTGAGGATGTGCAATAGGTAATGCTCAAACAACCTTAAGATAAGAACTGATTCTTGTGTGAACCTATTTTCAGGTTCTGGAACAGAAGGCAGGGTCATGGTTGTAAGGCTCATTGATGGATCCCTGACAAGAAACAACATTAATAGGGTGAGTAATTTTTTTTCTCTTTGGTGTAATCTATTTTTCTGCCACTGTGCTCGCTGGTCCACCACTCCTTCGGGCTCTACCAAGTTCCCCCCAGCCCCTACTGTCCTTACCCAGCCCTCTTCTGATCCTCATATTGCAGCCGACCCCTGGGATACCTAGCGTATCCCTTTGCCGGGCGGGTCCCTCCTCCGAGGGGGAAGGAACCGGGGGGAGAGGCATGACCCTAGCACATACTGTCTAGGGCCCAGAGATGCTGCCAAGGAACAGGAGGCCCCTGGAGGCCCTCAGGAACAGAGAGCTGTCATCCGGCAGCCAGCGAGTGATTTTCATGGCTTTCTTAAAGTGCATGACGTTCAGACATTAAGGCAAGAGTCGACATCTATCACGCACCACCCCAATGACCCTGACGTGTTGCTCTACCCCTGGCCTCCACTAGTGGTCGCTTCAACACCAGGTCACAGACCCTTCGCTCCCTGAAGGCAGTGAGCAGTCGTGGGATGCTCAAGCTGCCTCCCCCGCAGCTGTCCCTCCAGTGATCCGAACTCGTTCCCAAACCTGGGTCACTGGCGTCGCAAGCAGAAATCCAACCACCGCGCCGACAGGCCAGCTTATTTTTTTTTCTTCAAACAACAGTAATCCATCAATGATGCATTACAAAAGTGCAGACTCACTAGCAGTACCCTGGGAGGATGAATGATGAACTTATTTAGGAAAAAGGTTCTGCAAGACAGCAGTTGCAAAACTAACATCCCTCCTGGACTTAATGTCCAGGCTGTAGTGCTTTATGCAGGTGTGCATAGTTTTCCAGGTAGCTGCTTTACGAATTTCTTGAAGGTGATTGCCCCTTGTAGCTGCCACAGAGGCAGAGGTGCTCTTTGTGGAATGTGCCGTAGGCCTTTTTGGGAGGCATTTTACTAGCTTTTCATAGCAGAACTGTTTGCAGGAGACTGTTCGATGTGAAGTAGTTTTCCTAGCTGCTTGCTTACCTTTGCTAACCTCTCCATGGGTAACAAAAAGCTGCATGCTCTAGGACCTGACATCCCTTGTGCAGTCCATGTAATGACTTAATGCCCTTTTTACACCCAGACAGTGCAATGTTTGCCCACCTATACTGGAACGTTTAGGATAGAAGGTAGGAAGGGTAGTTGACTGATTCAAATGGAATTCTGACATCACCTCATCCACTTGGAAGAGTATGTAGTTTGGATCTGTACAGACGGCATGTAGCTCACTTACTCCCCTGACAGCTGTCATAGCTGTCAGGAAGACTGTTTTCCATGTGACATATTTTAAATCAGCTGCAACCATAGACTCAAAAGGAGCCTCCATTAGCTGGACAAAACAGATATTTAAATCCTGTGGAGGGACTGGGTCCCTTACAGTGTCATACACATGACTCAGACCTTTAAAGAACCTTTTCAAAACAGTTCGTGAGGCCAAGGACTTGTCCTAGTCTGCTGATGTGTAGGCTGACACTGCTACCAGGTGTACCTTTCAGGGTTGGCGGCCGCAGACCTAAGGACTGTAAGTGTACCAGATAATCCAGAACTGCAGGCAACCCTGCCTGCACTGGGATTATCTTCCTTAGAGCACACCAGTATGAGAATCTCTTCCACTTAGAGGAGTGTGCTTTCCTTGTCACTGGTTCTCTGGAAACTTTAAGCACCCTCAGCTCCTCCTCACCTCCTCTGATAGAGTCAAACTAGAGAATTCTAGCTCTTCAAGAACCATGGCCTCAGAAGTAGTGTTCCAAAGTCTGGGAACATTATTCTTCCATGAGATAGGGTCAGTAGGTTGTTTCTCAGTGGTAGGCTGACTGGGATCCTGCTGGACAGGATCAGGTACAATGAGGATCAAGCCTGTCTGGCCCAGTCTGAGACTATCAGAATCATGGTAGCTGGTGTTCTCTTGAGCTTTATGAGCACCTTCTGTCTGTGGGAATGGTGGGATGGCATACAGGAATCTTTCTACCCAGTCCAGAGCTAGGGCATCCTCTGGGACTGTGCCCATTGCCAGTGGCCTGCAACAAAACTTTGGAAGATGACTGTTCTCCCAAGAGGCAAACAGATCTGTTGCTGGAGCACCCCATCTTCTAGAGACTGAAGACAGCACTTGCTGGTACAAGGTTCACTTATGGTTTCCCTGGCTGGTTCTGCTTAAGGAGTCTGCCAGCACATTGTCCTTGCCTAGCAGATGTATTACAGAAATCATTGTGTCCAGGGACTAAGCCTGATCCCAGGTCCTCATAGCGTCTGTATATAGTTTTGAGGATCTTATTCCTCCCTGCTGGTTTATGTAGTGCGCTGTTGAAGTATTGTCTGTGTGAATTTGAACAGACTGACCCTGTAGCTGGGGGGAAAAGGATTGCATTGCCAGCAGTATTACCCTAAGCTTGAAGAGATTTATGTGCTCCTGAGTCTACAGTATGCTCCAGATGCCACTTACTGTGAAATCCAGTGGGTACCCCACCCTAGGAGTGAAGCATCTGTTGTGAGAATATTTGTTGGGGATTGCTGGAGGAGGAAAATGCCCTCTGAGGTTGCTTTCCTCCTTCCACCACTCTAGTGCATGCACAAAGGCCCTTGTTATTGGCACTGGCTTGGACAGTGTATCCCACCTTTGGGCATAGTGATCCCTTAGGTGGTACTGAATGCCCTCATCTGAAATCTGGCCCATGGCACCATGGCTGTGGATGAGGCCATGTAGCCCAGTAACTGCAGAAAATACCTTGCAGGTCTTGGATGGCCCTGTGTGAAGGATTCTGTACTGGCAATCAATTTGACACCCTTTGTTGTGAAAGGAAAGCCTTCTTCTGCAGGGTATCCAGTTCTGCACCTATGAAATCCAGCACCTGAACTGGTTCTATCAGAGACTTCTGCAGATTTATTGGGAATCCCAGACTCTCCAGGTGCTCCTTATCTGTTGTATTGAGCACCTTACCTCTTGTTCTGTTTTCCTTGAGATTTGCCAGCCCTCAAGGTAGGGGAAAAACAGCATACCTTGTCTTCTCAGGTACAGTGCTACCACAGCTAAGCACTTTGTGAATATCCTTTTTGCTGAGGTTCGGTTGAAGGGAAGGGCTAAAAACTGATACTGATGTTTCCCAGCCTGAATCCAAGATATTTTCTGTGGCTGGGTCTGACTGGAATGTGGAAGTAGGTGTCTTTCAGATCCAGTGATCCCAACCAATCTTCTGACTGTAGTGATATCACTGTGCCCAGTGTGACCATCGTGAACTTTTCTTTTTTGATACGTTTGTTCAGATATCTTGTCTAAAATGGGTCACCAGTCACCAATTTTCTTGTGGGTCAGAAAGTATCTTGAAAACAGGCCCTAGCACCACTGGGAGGTAGGGACCTTCTCTACTGCCTTTGCCATCAGCAGTTTCTTAACTTCCAGTTCCAGAAGAAATCTTTCTGCTGGTGAATGAGCTAGAACGTTGTCTTAGTCTCTGCAGTTTTGGGAACCTTTTGAATTGCAGGGACAACCCATGACCCCCTTCCTCCAGAGCCCACTTCACTGTGGTCATTTTTATGCATTCCTGAAAGCAGTGAGTCAGCCTTCCCTGACTGGCACTGGCTGACTGGTGGTAACCTGGGCAGAATTGTCAGGGATTTTGTTTTGACTGTGGCTTGCAGGATGCTGCTGCTGCAGCAGCACAGCTGGGCCCTCTCCTGCCTCTGCCGTGTAATAACCTCTTTCAGGATGTAATGCATAGGGATCATAAGGTCTTGTATGGTAACCCCTGCCCCTACCTCCCCTTTCATAAGGCCTTTCAGAAGTGGAGGCCTTTTCTTTCTTGGAGGAATTCTTAAAAGTGATTTTGTATTCATTCACTTTTTTCATGTCATTCTCTGTTTTGTCACCAAATACAGAATTTCCCTCAAAGGGGAAATCAATGACTTTAGCCTGAGTGTCCCGTGTAATGATGGTAGCCCTTAACCAGGCAAACCTCATGCAACAAGCCATGTGGAACTGGTATTTAGTGGCATCCAGGGCTGACTTTGCTGTGGCACCCAGGTCCTGTGCCATCTCACTGTCTGCCTGATCACTCAGTGCCAGCACTGCATTCACATTGTTTTCTGGTACTGGGCTGTGTAAGTCAAATAAGTTGTCTGCCTTATGAACAGGAAAGCTGTTGTGTATACTTTTTTGGACATAGTATCCAATTTCCTGGAGTCCTTTTCAGGAGGCTGTGTGGAGAGGGGCACATGGTCTTCTCACAAGCACCAGCCTGTACCACTCCTTCACCATCAGGGTGGGTATACAGGTATTACACCCCCTGTCTGTCCACCTGATCCTTTTTCCCACTTAATTATCCATGCCAGCATTTGATTTGGATGCTGACATGATTTTTTATGTAGCCTTTTGGAGTGATTTGTGGATTTGGACTAGTAGTCTTTTTGTGGGGCCTAGCCCCATCATATCCATGAACTCCACCACCTTCTCCTTCTCCTCACCTGTTTCATGAGAGGGGATGGTGGGGGTGTTCACCATCTGTTTGATGGATGTGGAGAAAGAGGCATAATTCCATGTGAACCTAGGAGGGGAACCAAACTCTTGGTCAGGTGAACCATCAGGTTTTTTTGTTTTTTTTTACTTTATCTCTTTTTGCCTCCTTCTCTGCTCTCGGAGCCCACTCCTTCCTTCCACTCAACCCTCCATTCCACCTTCAGTGGGATCTGCCCCTAGAGTGCCTCCTTTCTCCTTCCCTGCACAGTGGGGTCTGTCCCTCTTTTCGGTGGTCCGGATGGTACCGAGAGGCTATCATCTAGGGCTGCCGAGAAAGGGAGTTTCAGTTTTCTCACCTGATTTCCCCTGCCCTCTGAGGCGTAAATGCGCTGGGGCGTACATCCCGAGTGGCGGTGCTGGCTTCACGCCATGCCCTCATCGCGCCAGCGTCCCCCTCCCGACTCAGCGAGCGGGCTGCCTCCATCCCTCATTGCCGGTTGCTTCCACGGCTGCTAGGGTGATGCAGAACACGGAAACGCATTCTTGGTTCCCACCCCTGAGGAGGAGAGCATCCGTCTGGACGCTGATCCTCCCTCCCCTACCGACCCCCGGCCACCCGAGTCCATTCCCGAACCCGGGTCACCGGCGTAGCGCGAGGTGTGGTGTCCAGCGCCTCAATCCTCAGCGCCACCGGGCCGGCAGCCATCAGGTTTATGGGTTCACCTTCCTCCTTCTCTTTGTAATACATATCCCCCTCCTCTTCATGCAAGTGGCTTAGAATCTGAGCAGGGGGAGGGGGCAGGCACATTAAAGAAGTTTCCAAGAGCTTGGATGGCTTGGAAAAACTGCCATATTGTAGTCATGACCTCTGTTGAGGACATTTATTTCAGATCTAGTGCCTGCTCCTTTTCCTTTGCAGGAGTGGCATAAACAGGTTTCTCTTTTTGTGTTTTCTTAGCAGGTTAAGGTTCCAGTACCTGCTCTGAGGCTTTTCTATTTGTATCTTTGCTATCACTGGGATGAGGGTTCCCTCTTCACACACCCTGGCATCTTTACCGTGCTTATCTGATGACTCAGCAGCTCTATCTTTTTTTATCCGTCCCCTTCACAGGGACTACTTATATGAGGAGAAGAACTCTCTGATGCATGCTTTCTGCCATCTTTAGAAACTCCCTCTGAGCCTTTATTCTGCCTTGGTGACATAGAGGCAGGCTGAGAAGCCATATACTCTTCTCTTTTTAAAGCTCTTTTCATTTGGGTTTTAGGGCAAACCTTTTTACAGAGTTTGCAGTTGATAAAATCATGATCTGGACTCAGGCACTTTACACAAAGCTTGTGGCTCTCTGCTTTTGCCGGGAGCCAAACATAGTTTATGCAGTTTTTATTACCTGAGGGCCCTATTTTCTTTTTAGGTCTATTAATCACGCCAAACATTGAAAAGACCTGGAAATCAGTTTATTTGGTTCCCAGTCACAAACACATTAAAATAATTTTATCCCCTCACAGAGTATGTAAAAAAACCACTAACCACTAGTAAAGGTAAAGCAATATAACTTTTAGTCAAAAATGCGATTGGTGTCCTTGAGGCAGGAACCGTGTATCAGAAATGCTAAAATATGCTTAAAAGTAATAAAAATAGCAGTGGTTTATAGAGCCCCTGACACCGTTGGAACAACCTGGAAAAAATGTGAGATTTAGACCGTTCAGTTTATATTTCATGTATTTTCTATAATTATTTACCTTTTTTTCTTTATTATCAAGGACAGCTGTACTAAACAGGCTTACTGTCCCTTAGACTTTATCTGCTCTTTCTGCTATCCTACCTATGACATCATAATCTGGATTGCACCTGGAAATGAGCTGCTGGTCATGGTGCTTTTCCAGATTACCAACTTTTAAATAAATAAATAAAATAAATAATCCCCCATTTATGGCATTGTATTTATCCCCACAGCAACAGAACTGTGATGTCATATGTAGGCAAGTAGCCGGAACAGACAGGGCTGTGATACTGTTTAAATGCAAATGTCCTTAGTAATAAAGAAAAATGAGAAATACAGAAACAATATTAAAATATAAGCTCACTTGAGCTAAACATTACATTTTCTGAAAGTTGTCACAACAGTGTTGGGGGCTCTTTAAAGATCGTTTAGTTAAATGCAGTTGATTCCCTTCAGACAGGAACCATGTTACAACATGGCCTTTTTCAGTTCCTGGAACTGACTGGGAACTAGAGATGTTGTGAAATTATATTTTGCAGGTGAAATTCCAGCAAAATTGGCAATTTCACCATGCAAAATATTTTGCAAAATTCACCCATTACACAAAATATTTAGCCAGGTGCAAAATTCAGAATTTCACCTCGGTAATATGAAATTTTGCCTTCTGCAGGTGAAGTTTCGCATTATGCAGGCGAAATTCTGAATTTCTCTTACGCAAAAAATTTCATGAAACAGGCGAATTTCAGAAATATTTCTAGTAATGAAATTTGACAGTTTTGCATATCTCTACTGGGAACTGGAGAAAAGTACAAAAACACAGTGGCCCAGATATTCAAAAGAGTTGAGCCATGCGCAATAGGGTTGCGCCTGCGCAAGTCCGAAATGCGCCATTCTGTGATATTCAGCAGGAGGCAGTTACGCCCCCCAAATCATGCTGAGCAACAGCGCAATGCTAATGAAGGCATGTGCAACTGAAGGGGGAGGAACCATGCATAAACTGCACAGCCCGATATTCAGCCGGGCCATGCAGAGTTATGCAGGTGCAACCCCCTACCTGCTTCTGCACAACTTTTTACGCCAAAAAAAAGGATCAAGTCAAGGGCCACCCACAGGTGAGCTGCCACATTGCAGGGTGCAACACAGCAGCTGCCACCTGTAGGTGGCCCCTCCATAATTCCCTGATGGGTGCCCCCATGCCCCGATTGGCGGCTGAAGTGCCCCCCGCATTAGCAGGATCACAGGCAGAACGTTATATCCTCCATTAGCCCAATCAGGGACAGAACGTTATTTCCCCATTAGCCCAATCATGGGCATAAAGTCAAACCCTCCCCAAAGTCCAATATCCCTGGTGAGCTAGTGGCCCCCACCCCACCACCCACCACACGGCCCCACACCACCCCTCCCCCCATCAGCCGGCGGGTGGCAGCACCCCACCCACCTGCCGCCCCACCACCCGCTGACTGACAGCTCGGTAGGGCTGCACGCCCATTGGTTCAGAGCAAGAGCCAATGGGCATGCAGCCCATACCGTACAAGGCAGTCCAGATATGTGAATGTGTTGTACTATTGTTTTGTTGTTTGTGCATGTTGTATTATTGTTTTGTAGTTTGTGCGTGTTGTACTATTGTTTTGTAGTTTGTGCATATTGTACTATTGCTTTGTAGTCTATGCGTGTTGTACTATTGTTTTGTAGTTTGTGTGTGTTGTACTATTGTTTTGTAGTTTGTGCATATTGTACTATTGTTTTGTAGTTTGTGCATATTGTACTATTGTTTTGTAGTTTGTGGGTGTTGTATTATTGTTTTGTAGTTTGTGCGGGTTGTACTATTGCTTTATAGTTTGTGTGTGTTGTACTATTGTTTTGTAGTTTGTGCATATTGCACTATTGCTTTGTAGTTTGTGCCTGTTGTACTATTGTTTTGTAGTTTGTGCGTGTTGTACTATTGCTTTGTGGTTTGTGCATGTTGTACTAGTGTTTTGTAGTTTGTGTATGTTGTACTATTGTTTTGTAGTTTGTGCGTGTTGTACTATTGCTTTGTGGTTTGTGCATGTTGTACTATTGTTTTGTAGTTTGTGTATGTTGTACTATTGTTTTGTAGTTTGTGCATGTTGTTTTATTACAAAATACAAACTACCACAGCAATCCAGTATTGTTCTTTTTTGTTACCAGTATAGTTTATCACATTTTAGGTTCACAGGCAGTTTAAAAGCAACACATATCACAAAAAACAGAACAACAAAAAAGAGATAGGACAGGAATTTTGTAGAGGTGAGGAGAAGGGGAGGGGGGAGAGACACTACACTGATTATCGCTCTTCCAAATTGAGTTTGATCTCAAAACCCACATTTAGACCTGGATGTTGATTAGCTTTTAACCTGATAATCCAAAATGTCTCTCTCCTTAAAACCAGATTATTGTAGTTACCACCTCTAGGGTTCACACTTACTTTGTCAATAGCCAGATATAGAAAGGTATGTTTCCTGCTATCTTTATTATTAAAGACATGTGAGCAATTGCATATGTTAAACCACCTTTTTCAATGTCTCTCTGGTGTTCCCCCACCCTCACTTTAAAAACTCTGAGTTGTTTTACCCACATAGAAGGCCTTGTGTGAACAAGTGGCAAGATAAATTACCCCACTTGTACTACATGTAATCATTTGTCTAACCTTGTAATCCTTGTCAGTGTTAACCACTCCAAAACTGCTTCCCATTTGTATATGTTTACAATAAACACAATTGTTGCACCAATAACACCTCTTAGGTCTAATAAGCCAAGTATTCACAGTGTTGCTTTCTTGAAAGTGGCTCTGAACTAGCATATCTTTTAAGCTAGTTGCTTTCCTAAATGCAAACCTAGGGTTCTGTCTTACTAGCCCTTTTAAATGGGGTTCTTCAGATTAAAATCTTCCAATGTTTATTTATAATCATAGAAACCAAATTGGAGTGGCTGGTATAAGTTGTTACTACATTCATCCTATTACTACCCTCTATTTTATTCTCTGATTCCCTGTTATTCAAAAGGGATTGTCTATCTACTTTCTTTACTGACTGTCTACCTGATTGTATTTTTCTCATACTATACCCTCTCTCTAAAAACCTCTGCTCTATCTCGTCTGCTCTCTCATTATATTTCATCTCTGTGCTACAGTTCCATTTTATTCTTAAAAATTCCCCTCTGGGAATATTGTTGTCCACATGGGCTGGATGGCAACTCAAAGCTATCAGTGTCGTGTTGCCATCCACTGGTTTATATAGGTCTCTGTATCAATTTTGCCCTCTGGTGTCTTATGAATGAGCAAATCTAAATAAGGGACCATATCTTCGTGACATGTAGAAGAGAATCTTAAGTTCCTATTGGTTGTATGCAAAAATTCAACATTCTTGTAGCTCCAAAGTAGTACCATCCCATATTAAAAATATATTGTCAATGTAACATTTCCATAAATGTATTTTAGAAAAAAAAGCATTTGTGGTTTCATTCAGGACACAATCCTTCTCCCACCACCCCACATTATAAAGAGAATAAATAAAAGGCAAGTGTGGTGTACGGGAAAATAAATCCACTGTGAGTGCTAAAAAGATTATGATGGCGATAAGTCAAAGGACGTGTGTCTTTATGAGCTGATGAGCCTCCGTCATGGATCTATTTCCCCATACAGGACCTGAGAATACGCTAGTGTAGTGTGAAATGTCAGACAACTTGGTGGTGTCAGTGGATGGAGTCTTGTTTTTTTGTTTTACCTTAAAATAAAAGCTTTCAACTTGTGATCATCCTCTGTGATTCTTTTCAGATCTGTGTTGAGATTTTTGGTAATTTTTTTGTCCACATTGTTTTTCATAGTGTATGGTCCCCTCCTGAAAGGAGGCACACCTGGGGTGAACTGTCCTCTAGTTTCTTGTTCAGGATGGTGTTTAGGAGTGGGGTAGCATCTGGTCTGGTGCAGTGTGGAGTTTGTGGTCAAGAGTGCCATTTTGTGGCTGGTCCAGTAGCACAGTGGAAGCACCACTGCTTGTGACGCTGGCAACCTGTGTTCTGGAATGAGCACAGGTATTCGTAGGTCAGCCAGGGGAGATAGGATTGAGCATTCCAGGGAGGGCTTCCCTCCTCAGGGAAGAATGGTGGATGCTGCTCTCACTACATGACTGCTGACTGGTGGAGACTAGTCAAAAGCATAGTCGGGAGCACCAGTGCAGAGGGGACACTGCCGGATGTCTGTCACTATGACTACGTAATTGCAAGCCAGCACCCTTTGGGAGAAAATGGAGGTTGGAGTAAAAAGATGGGCTGGGTGCTCTCACATGACTGGCAGGGCTGGTCACCCACCAATAGGATGGTCCTGGGTAAGTGGTGGGTAACTGGTAACTCCATGAGATAGCTTGTGAAGGGTCTGTGGGGATGCCGGCAGGCATACTCCAGACTGAGAAATGACTGGGTTGAAATAAGAAAGGAGGGCTGGTTTGTAGTGTGTGGCTGGGAGTGATGGTCAGTGCTGTACATTTATTTATTTAGTTTTAGTTGACCGCGTAAGTGCACTAGACAAATCCTGCCTATTTTCAGGCACGACCCGGGGGAGGGGGATGCAGATGAATGCCAATTGACCTTGAACCAGAGTAAGCTGTTGGTGGTATTTTTAGTGAATGAGGGAAACTTGGCCAGGACACTGGGGAAATTCCCCTACTCTTTTCAATAAGTCCATGGGATCTTTAACATCCACCTGAACTACCACCAATCTAGGCAGATGGGACCTCAGTTTAACGTCTCATCCGAAAGACGGCACCTCATAAGTGCAGCACCCCTCTCATGCTGCACTACAGTGTCAGTACTGGGATATTAACCCAAATGCCAGATGTGGGAACTGAACCCACAGCCCTCTGATCTTCCGGCCTCAGAGGCAAGTGTCCTACCTAATGAGCCACTGGCACTGATACATACTGATACATTCTGTAGCAGTGGCGAGGAGCTGCATGGAGAATGCACTGGCAGCGGAGGCCTCTGCAGCAGCATGTAGGATTGGCATTTAAAGTGAAGCATCGAGAGACATGACTGATTGGTAAGTGTATTGGATGGAGGTGTTTGGTTAGTGATAGGGTTTTATGCTAGGTCAGGTTATGTAACTAAACTGTGTTTTTGTGCTGTTTTGTAGGGGGGTGTATTTGTGAAATGTAATAAAGTATTTTTTTCCCCTCAAAAACATTTCATTTTTTTAAACATTGTACAGTAAATTTAAAAAAAAGCTATACTCAACATATAAATGACATAACCAAATGAAATAATCATAATTTTTAATATCTATTAAGTATATACATATTATTTCTATAGGTAGTGAGGTATTTACGGTGGCTGTTGCAAGTGTTAATAAGGTGGCTGTTACATGTGTTAATGAGGTGGCTGTTACATGTGTTAATAAGGTGGCTGTTGTGTGTGTTAATAAGGTAGTTGTTACATGTGCTAATAAGGTAGTTGTTACATGTGCTAATAAGGTGGTTGTTACATGTGTTAATAAGGTGGCTGCTACACGTGTTAATAAGGTAGTTGTTACATCTGCTAATAAGGTGGTTGTTACATGTGTTAATAAGGTGGCTGCTACATATGTTAATAAGGTGGCTGTTACAAGCGTTAGTAAGGTGGCTGTTACATGTGGTAATGAGGTGGCTGTTACATGTGTTAATAAGGTGGCTGATACGTGTGTTAATAAGGTAGTTGTTACATGTGCTAATAAGGTGGCTGTTACAAGTGTTAATAAGGTGGCTGTTACATGTGTTAATGAGGTGGCTGTTACATGTGTTAAATCAATCTGCATGCTGAATGTGTTTGGAGCATATTTAGATTCTAGGTATATATAATATGAATATATACAAGAACCTATTTGTTACTGCTGATGGTGGGTAGGTTATTTGCAAAAAAGCTAAATAGCAGGTGTCCACAAATTTACCTTGAGTGACCCCTATGTTGAGATTCCATGGGGATGAGAGGGTATCTTTAATCATTAGTCACAGTTCCCTATCTTTAAGACAATGCCGAACCAGCAAACTACTTCTTTTGAGAAACTCAGTTCAGAGAGGTTAACTATCAGGGGTCCATGCCCACCAAGATCAAATGCCTTTGTGAGGTCAATAAATATAGCCCCGGCGTAATCACCCTCATCAGTTGCTCTATGCAGGTAGTCTGTTAGCCCTGTCAGAGCTGTGATAGTACTACGATTTTTCCTGAAACCAAACTGTTTATTTATCAGGATAATGTGTTACACAAATAGTGATCTAATCTAGCACAGCTCTCTCAAGTATTTTGGAGAGGGGAGGTAAAATAGAAATGGGCCTCCAGTTTTCAGTGGTATATAGGCTTTCCCGTTCATGCACTGGTGCAACAGTAGCCAGCTTCCAGACCTTAAGCATGGTCTGACTACAGAGAGAGAGAGAGAGAGTCATTATTTTGTCCTAATGGGCTCCACTAAGGCTGAATTAGTCGATTTGAGTAGTCTAAGAACAAAGAGATCAGCACCTGCCTTGTTTGTGGTATTTAGTTGTTGTACATATATCAAGGTTTCAGACCTTATGATGTTTTAAAGTACATTTAGAACTGTGGGCATTGCAGGCACTTGTTAGCTTCGACTTTCGACCAGTCAGCAACTAAAAAGTTACCAATGGGGGATTGTCCTAGACTGCTGAAGTGGGTAATAAAGGACTCAGCTAGCTCCAGCGTGTCAGTAATACCTGAGCCCCTAAGTTCAACAGCAGCAGGAGATGGCTTTTTAGATAGCCCCAGTAGGGCATGGATGTCATTTGGTGCTCTTCTGCAAGCAGAGCCAAAAGCCTTTAGCTTGTGAAATTCAGCTTTGGTTGGCTGAGTAAGATATTTGCATGTGTTCCACAGTTATCTATACTTTCAAATTAGGACCCAGTCCTTATACTTCCTATATGAGTTCCAGGCTCAGACTCCTCCCTCATTAGTATAATACATCAGTATTTCTCTACGCCAACGTGTCACCCTAAATATAGATTTTTCTTAAAGACAGCAGATTGGTCACATATTTCACTGACTTTGTGACAAATGAAGTCCATCACAGTGTCAATGTCCAGGATGTCATTTTTGTAGGACCAGTTGTGACTAGTACAGCTGTGCAGGATGCAGTATTCTGCCAGAAGAATTCTTGCTGAATTGCAATTTCCAGTAAGTGATTGCTGAGCATGTTGGGCAATCCCCTAGATGTGTTGAGCCTATCTGGTTTGGAGACAAGGGCCCAGACAATAAGTGTATGTATTTTGTTTTGTAATCTGTGTGTGTTGTACTATTGCTTTATAGTTTGTGCATATTGTATTATTGTTTGGTAGTTTGTGTGTGTTGTACTATTGTTTTGTAGTTTGTGCATATTGTACTATTGTTTGTAGTTTGTGTGTGTTGTACTATTGCTTTGTAGTTTGTGCATGTTGTACTATTGCTTTGTAGTTTTGCATGTTGTACTGTTGCTTTGTAGTTTGTGCATGTTGTACTATTGCTTTTTAGTTTGTGTATGTTGTACTATTGCTTTGTAGTTTGTGTGTGTTGTACTATTGCTTTGTAGTTTGTGCGTGTTGTACTATTGCTTTGTAGTTTGTGCACATTGTACTATTGCTTTGTTGTTTGTGCATGTTGTACTATTGTTTTGTAGTTTGTGCATGTTGTACTATTGTTTTGTACTTTGTGCATGTTGTACTATTGCTTTGTAGTTTGTGCACATTGTACTATTGCTTTGTAGTTTGTGCACATTGCAGTATTGCTTTGTTGTTTGTGCACGTTGTACTGTTGCTTTGTAGTTTGTGCGTGTTGTACTATTGCTTTGTTGTTTGTGCATGTTATACTATTGCTTTGTAGTTTGTGCACGTTGTACTATTGTTTTGTAGTTTGTGCGTGTTGTACTATTGTTTTGTTGTTTGTGCATGTTATACTATTGCTTTGTAGTCTGTGCGTGTTGTACTATTGTTTTGTAGTTTGTACATGTTGTACTATTGCTTTATAGTTTGTGCACGTTGTACTATTGTTTGTTTAGTTTGTGCATGTTGTACTATTGCTTTGTAGTTTGTGCACATTGTACTATTGTTTTGTAGTTTCTGTGTGTTGTACTATTGCTTTGTTTGTGCGTGTTGTACTATTGCTTTGTAGTTTCTGCATGTTGTACTATTGCTTTGTAGTTTGTGCGTGTTGTACTATTGCTTTGTAATTTGTGCAAGTTGTACTATTGCTTTGTTGTTTGTGCATGTTGTACTATTATTTTGTAGTTTGTGCGTGTTGTACTATTGCTTTATAGTTTGTGCACGTTGTACTATTGTTTGTTTAGTTTGTGCGTGTTGTACTATTGCTTGGTAGTTTGTGCACATTGTACTATTGTTTTGTAGTTTGTGCGTGTTGTACTATTGTTTTGTAGTTTGTGCACATTGTACTATCGCTTTGTTGTTTGTGCGTGTTGTGCTATTGCTTTGTGGTGCACGCTGTTCTAGTGATAATTTGGTGCAGGTTCAGATCATTGACCATGTCATGGGCTCCATGGCTTTACCAATCATGCCAGTTTATGTTAAAGTCACCCACAATTGTTCCATATGAAAGGATATTTCCTCAAAATTGCACCTTTTCAAAAGTGTGTGTTCTTAAAAATTGGAAATTTCAGTAAATAGTACCATTGCACCTTTTAAAAATTGTATTTTTTTAAAAAAGGTGCAATTTCAACCATAATTGTTATTTAAAACACACTATTCCAGTTTGTGAAACTGCACAGTTACACAAAATTAATTGGTAAAATTTCACATGCAGTGTGTGACATAGATTTTTCTCATTTTTCCCGACGCTAAAAGATTCATACTAAGCACGGTGACAACAGCCTCCAAGAACAGTTTTTCATTAGTGGTGGTTTATCAAAGTTAAAGGATCTCCATTCAGACTCTTCACCTCTTCCCTTTGCAATTTGGTTAATTTTCTGTACTGTTCTGGTTGGTCATTATTTGGGTTCTCTGTGCCTTTAGCGGATGTTTATTCTTACTGAAACAGTTATTAAATTGTCAAACACTGTCTGTAATGGATAATGTGTGTCAGTACCATTGGTTCTGTTCTAACCCTGAACATGCCTGAGGCAAGTGGTTAACAAGGGTAGAAAACAGTGCACCTAATGGACCTTCAACACTAAATTCTGCTAGGTCTGAAACATTATTGCCTCTATTGTTAGGTGTTAAGCGACAGCTTCCACATACTGTCATCATGTGTACTCTGTACTGTAGATTTAAAGATAATTCTTACATTTAGTATGCATGAGTTGGTTGTAGTGAGACCTGAGTAGTGAAATGTCAGAGAATGCAGCATCAGTTGAATCATTTTCTTTTTTTTTTCAATGCTTCTCCCCAGGCCCCCCAAACAGCCACTCCTTCAGGCCTCCAAGGTGCACTGCCAGCACCACTCATCCCCTTCCAGCTGACCACTGCCTCCAGTCACCCGGGTAACCTGATGTTTCCCTTCATTAGGAGGGTCTTTCCCTTCTGAGGGGAAGCGCCTTTCAGGCGCAACTTCATATCCCAGGTGCTGTATGGTTGGACCGGGCACTTTCCAGGGCTTCATGGCATCAGGGAACCAGAGGCAGTCATTCAGTCACTCGGGGGGGGGCACTTTTTCCAGTTTTCTGCCCTTCACTCCCTCCACCTTAATTGGTCAAGTGTGGTGGCAACCTGAGGTGGGGACGAACAGCGGGCATGTCGAGGCATCAAGCTCCCAAGCTCACGCCGCCCAGTCCACCATCAGGTGCCAATTCCCTGCCCACCCTCCCCACTCCCATGATAGAAGCATCCAATGAATGCTTTGTACTCCCTCCCTGCTGGTCTCCACTCCTGGTACCCGGGCTCGGTGCGCAATCCTGGGTCACCAGCGTGCTGAGCGAACCCCCTTCACTCAGTGCCACAGAGCCGGCCCGAATCCTTTTCTAGTAAGTTTGTATCCCACAAACACAGAGATTTATATACTCATGAAGCTTTGTGCTGGGTTTGTGGAATTTTGATTATACAATGGCTCAGAAAATGTTGCCTTTTGATTGGCTGGCTGGCACGATTTACACATTGTAAATCATAGTATCACCCAACAGGAAAAAGTGACAGCCAGTCGCATATCCCCAAAAATGAATTCAACCCTCAAAAATCAAAACGAAAAGTCACCATCCTAAATCCCTGCTAAACCGCGGTGTCCCTCAACTCCCGGCTCAACATTGAAAACACACAAAATTAAACTTCGGTAACTATGAAAATACCTACAATACTCAAAACCTGCCGCAATGTTTCTGAGATACTTGCACAAGCAACATACAACCCATATCAGTATTTAAACCTCGAAGCAGCCATGTTAGATGCTCTGTAAAACTCGGAACTTCTACTGTACTCCTGAAACAGCCCATTCACAGAAGTGCCTCTCAGCTCCCGTTCAGATGTAGCCCACTTACAGAACTACTGCTCCTCACTCCACATACAGCCAAAACTGTTACACCGTCAGGTAGGGGGGAAAAATAAATACTGGATGCTGTCAACGGTTACTGCATAATGATTTCCTCCACTTCTAAGCAGAGCAAGGCACTAACTAATCGCAGCACAGTCACTAAAATCCACACAAATGGGAGCTGCTCACAGCTTGAAGCAGAGTTGGAGCCTGTCCCATGCTTATTTAAAGCAACAGTTCACAGAACTGTCCCTCTCCAGGCCCTGAAATGAGCAAGCAGAAAAGAGGCAGTTTCGTGTTGAGTGTGGATGGAAAAAGGTCCGACTCTAGATGATCCCACCTGTCGAACAGGTCTTTAACTACCGAGGTCAGCAGCTCCAACTCATGGATTTTGGACTGCAACCTGCTTAGTCTGTCTGCCAGGATGTTTTGGATGCCTGGAACATGGACAGCTGACAGTTCTAGACCATGTTCTAGAGCCCAGTACCAAACCCTCATTGCTTCCCTCCACAAAGAGTAAGAATGAGTTCCCCCTTGCTTATTTATATAGTGTACTACACTGATGTTGCCTATATGCACTAGCAGATGCCCTGTGGACAGATAGTTCTGGAAGACTTGCAGACCATACAAAGCGGCTCTCATCTTTAGGACATTTATGTGGATGGAAGCCCCCACTCTGATCCATGTTCCCTGTGTCTGATATGAGGTCCCAGGTGTGCCCCCTAGCCCATTCCTGAAGCATTTTTGGTGAGAATTTGATGAGGGGAGAGGACTAAGAAAGGAACCCCTTTCAGCAAATTACTGAATTCCATCCACCACTGGAGTACCCATTGTTCTAGATCATTGGTGCACTGACCCCACTGGACTCTTGTGCAACCTGGCCAGGGGTACCATGACAATGGCTGCTGCCATCAGACCCAGCAGTTTCAGGAATGTCCTGGCTATGACATACCTGTTGTAGTAAACTAGCTGTACCTATGCCATTAGGTGCTCTGCCCTATTCTTGGGCAGGAAGGCTAAGCCTTGAGCAGCGTCCAGTATGCCCCTGTGTACTGAAGACTCTGACAAGGGATCAAGACTGACTTTGGCAGATTGACCATAATCCCTAGGGCATTGAACAGCTGTCTGATATAAACTAGGGTGTGAGACAGGTGCTCCTTGGACTGAGCTTTGAGCAGCCAAGTGTCTAGACAGGGGGAAGCTATACCATCCCTCTCTCCTGGGAGCTGCTGCCACAATCGCCAATCATTTGGTAAACACCTGTGGTGCAGATGACAAGCTAAAGGGCAATACCCTGAACTAGTAGTGCTCCCCCTGAAACAGGAACCCGAAGTACTTCCTGTGAAGGGAACTAATTTTGATATGCAGGTAAGCATCTTGCATGTCCAGAGAGCATATCCAGTTCCCTTTTTGCAGAAGAGGCAGCAGGCCTTGCAGAGTGATCATCCTGAACTTCTTATACTGAATATAGAAGTTCAGATTCCTCAAATCTAGAATAGGTTTCAAGTCTCCTGTGGACTTGGCGACTAGAAAGAAATAAGAATAGAACCTCCTGTTCCTTTGATCCAAGGGGACTAGTTCTATGGCCTACTTCTGCATCAGTGTATGCACTTCCTCTAGTAGCACTGGTATGTGGCCTGGAGGATAAGTTGAGGGAACTGGCAGAAGGTCTGGAGACAGCTCCAGAAATTCTATAGCATGGCCCTGTTCTATAAGCTGCAGGACCCAAGCATCTATTGTGACCTCCCTCCACTGTTCCTGGCGGAGGGAAATATGACCCTCTGCCATCACCTCCAGATTTAGTACTGGAGGGGGGGGTCTAAGAAGGAGTCTTGCTGAAGCAGATCTGCTGCTGCAGCCACCCCTCCACCCCTAGGAGCTTTTGAGTGGGCACCTGTCGAGGAGGTTGGGGCCAGCAAAGCTGACCCTGCTCTGGTTTTGCTGTTTTCTGGTCCCTGACCTAAGTCTGTTGGTAGCCCTACGAAAAGGTACCCTCTGCCTACCTCTCAGCTGTGTGTGGTAGAGGGAATGAACTGACATAAGAGTCCTTTCTGAGGCTTGCAGGTTGCAGAGGATGTCCTGCACATCTGCCCCAAGTAGCTGGTATCCCCTGAAAGGGGCAATCATGACTGACTGTTGCACATCACTAGCAAATCCTGCCACCCTCAACCAAGAATGCATTCTTAAGAAGATGGCAGCCACAGCTGCTCTGGTTGAGGCATCAGAAATGTCATAGTTAGACCTTAACAGGTGTTTACCTATGTCATCCCCAATCTGGAGGGCCTTGTGCATCTCCTGCTTCTGGGTACCCTCTGGGAGAGACTGGGCTGTAACTTTAGCCTTTTTCCAGAGGGTATTCTGGTATTTGACCATATGGGCCTGGTAATTTACTATTCTGAGGTCCAACGTGGCAGAGGCAAAGGTTCTCTTTCCCAGGAGGTCCAGTTTCCTCAGCTCCTTATCTGGGGAAGAGAACTGAGATGCTTAGACACCTGAGACCTATCATGGGCTGCATTTATGAGCACTGAATCCGCTGGTCTATGAAAAAGGGCTTTCCTGAGGTGGCCTGGTACAGCTTGTCTGCCTTTCTGGGTATGGCAGGAATTATGTTTGGCCTGTGCCAGGCAGCAAGGGTGGCATCCTCTAGTGCGGCCAATAGAGGAGGAATGACAAGGGTTGGAGAAAGTAACTCTAGGAATGCCACCAAATTCCTTTTAGCTAAATACATGGAGGTCCAGGTAAAGAGTTACCAAATAGTAAGATTGAGGTCATCATCGCAAAGGATACCTCTGCAGAGATCTAATAACAGATTTGGGGATTATACTTTGCAGACCAGCATGGCAACTTACTGGAATAAACTTCCACATAACTTAACAAGCATTTGTCAGTGCCGAATGTTTGCTTGCTGATATTAGCATTGGACGTGCAGGAGTTAGACAGATGCAGAATAGGAGTGGCAGTGAAGTACTGAACTCACGCCAATCCCACCTCCTCCCTGCAGAGATGGACAGGCATTGGGGTGTGCCTGTGGGTCATTGCCCATAATGCTGACGGCATTTCACCTCACCCTATCCTCTAGACACCGACAGGTGTTGAGGTGTGCCTTGGGGTGTTCGGCTTCACAGTCATCCCATTTCATAAGACATATGCTGAAATGGGTGCAGTACAGGAGAATGGGGTGAAATCTGGCTCTGAAGAGTGCAAGGCACACCTCGATGCCTGTCACTGGCTTCAAGGTGGGGGTGGGATGGCATGAGCATTACAGCTGGCCATCCAAAGTTACACCTCTGATGCCTGTCAATCTATACAGTGTGGGACATTATGGTTAGAAACCCTAACACCCTGGGCGTGTGTTGGTATTTGCACTACAAATTTTCAACATGGCCTTTTTGTGACCCCCACCTCATGAAAGCATTTGGAACCTCTTCTCATGAACAGTGGCACTGTGATTTTGTTAATGTGTCACGAACTTTGAGTTCCCACAGCAACCGTGCCATTCTGTGCCAGATGTACAAAAGCACAGATCGGGCAGGATGTGAAGAGTGACAGCTGTACCATTCACAGGGAGGTGTGAAGAGATGGCAATGTTGAAAATCTGTAGTGAAAATATTAAAAATGCCCGAAGTTCCAAGCAGACGTGGAAACTGTGCAACACATGCTTGTACCACAGTCATTTAGTGGAAATATTTCACCAAATTTTCAACATAGGCATTTTGTGACCTCTGCTCATGAACACTGTCACTATGATTTTTTTAATCTGTCTGAAACATTCATTTCCCACAGCGACCACGCCATTGAGCGCCAGATGTGTAAACGCATATTTTGGGCAGGATATGAAAAATGACAGCTGTACTGTTCATAAGGGGGGTGTGGCAAACTACCAATGTTGAAAATCTGGAAGGAAAATATTACAAATTTGCGAAGTTACGAGGGTGCGTGGAAACTACACAACACACACTTGTAACACAGTCATTTTATGGACTTTTGTCACCAAATTTTCAACATAGGCATTTTAGGACCTCTGCTCATGAACAGTGTCACTGTGATTTTCTTAATCTGTCCCGAACACTGATTTCCCACAAGCGATCGTGCTATTCTGCGCCGGGAATGCAAAAAGACATTTCGGCCAGGATGTGAAAAATGACAGCTATACTGTTCATAAGGAGGTGTGGAAAAATGCCAATCTTGAAAACCTGGAATGAAAATATTACAAATTCACGAAGTTATGAGCATGCATAGAAACTGCGCAATGCACGCTCATAATGCAGTCATTTTTTGGAATTTTTTCACCAGATTTGCAACATAGGCTTTTTGAGAGCCCACCTCATGAACAGTGACACTATTGTTTTGTTAATCGGTCCGGAAAGGTGATTCCGTGCAGCGAGCGCAAAATCATCTTTCGGGACTGAACAGTGAGATGACAGTGACTGAATTCATGAGGTGGGGTCCCAAGAACCCCATGTTGAAAATTTGGTGACAAAATTCAAAAAAATGGATGAGATATGCACCAAAGTTGAAAAAAACATTTATGCAATTATATAGCTTACTGGCATTTCTTCAGTTCGCGGTCAGCTTTGAAGAGTGCAGATGTGTTCCTGGTCCACCCAAGATTGCGCGCCAGCTTGCAGAGAAGTATGGGGTAAGGGTGTGTGTGGAGAGGTAGAGCACGAGTGGTGGGCGCGGGTTGGGGGAGGGGGCATGGGACTCAACGAGGGACCATTTTCTTTTTTTACAGGATTTAAAATAAAACAGACATCATGAGACACTTTTGGCATGCTGGGGTGGGCTCCTAGCGTGCCATCTGGCTGAGTGTTTGTTGGGGAGGTGAGTACTGGAGCCAACAGGGATTGGGCACCCCGTAGGCCATACAGTGAGGTGGGGAGGAGTGGGAGTGCATGAGCCAAGGGGAATTGGGCACCCCCTTGGCACATAACAAATGGAGAGGGAGGCGCATCATGCCGACGGGGATTGGGCTACCCTATTGGCAAATAAACTGGGGATGGGGACATGCTGACAGGGGGATTGGGATCCCCCAAGTCAGCTTTCATCGGGACTCTGAGGCTGGCAGCAAGAGTCGCCTCCTGCTGCTATATTAAAAGAAATTTTACACCTGACAAGGGACTGCCCTGCAATGACAGGTCACTCCCTTATTGCAGTGGTAGATTCCTTTCAAAGTGGTGGCATGCTGGCTGAACTAGTGTCAGCAGCAGTGTGCCACCGCATTGAGGAAAGTGGGCCAAGGCTCAAAAGGCACTGGGGGCATTGGCACCACAGTGCCCCACCCCCAAAATCCTGCTTCTCTACTATGCTGTGACGAAATGTTTCTTGCACATGCGTGCAAGCAAACATAAAAATTGGTATCAGCAAGAACATGCTTAAAAGACATTCATATTTGAGTACAAACTGCTGCTGTTTTAGAGAGATTTGATGGAATGATTCTATGTGTCATGTTTGTATTTGTTTTATGTTCCTATTTGTAACACAGAACGTTGTTGTAAATGGACAAATGTGTCCAACAATTGTTCCTTGTATAAAAATAATTTTTTTAACATAACATAACATAACATAACATAACATAACATAACATAACATAACATAACATAACATAACATAACATAACATAACATAACATAACATAACATAACATGTCTTGCTCCTCAGCATCAAACCCCATTGCAACTTGGAGTTGCTGCATCATAGAGATGAAAGCGGGATCTTCAGGAGGAGATCTCAGGTTATATAAGGTAGAGTCCTCACTCCTGGTGGAAATAGTGGAGCCAGAGCTCTCAGATGGGCTACCCACATCTTCCTCCTCCTCCTCCTCTTCTTTCTCTTGTACATGGAGGTCATGGTTGTATTCCTGATCCTCACCGACAGGCCCTGCAGGCCACAGGGAAGAACGAGAAGACATTGACGCCCTGGAGTACAGCGGGCACATCGACCTAGCAGGTGTCAGTGCTGGAGCTGGTCTGACAGGCCCCGGCATCGTCATACCTGGTGTAGGAGCAGGAGGTGCAAGGTGCTGAAATATCTCTGCAAAGGAAGAGAGCACCATCTGCACATTGACAGTGGCCTGTACTGCAGAGGCACCTTGCGACGTTAATCGGGGATTCTGCAGCCTCAATGTCAAAGGGCCTTCGTCGAACATAGTAGGTCAGCAGAACACGCTGCCAGAGCCAACTCTGTGGTTTCTGAGGTGTGAGTGGCAGAAGGCACTGCCAGCAAAGTGGCCAACGGTGCTGCAGCAGTCAGTGCTGAGTGAAGCAGTGACCAGGAACATACTGGGGAGGGGGATTTGTCCTTACTCCTCTCCCTCTTCCAGGGTTTTTGCTTTCCAGAAGACTTCTCTCAGGCCCTGGAGGACTGCAAGCCAGAAGAGTGGGCCAGCAACGTGGTGGAGCTCTTTGCCTGGAGCTTTCTGTCCATTCTGGCCACCTGCTGTTTCAGGAGGAAAGTGTGCCGGGTAGCAGTATTAAACTTCAAGCAGATCTCACAGGCCTTAACATCATGGACTTCTCCAAGGCAACACATGCTGATGTCATAATGGTCACCTGAATAAATCTTGTTACCGTACTCACAGTATCAAAAGAGTTAAGTGGGGTCTTTCGATGACATACACGACTGCAGCAATCACTTTAAAATAAAAGTGATTACTAGGGTGAGAAAAAAATATTAGATATAGGTAAGTATTAGATAAAGCAGTTGACTGTAGTAGTGGCATCTCCGTGGAGTCTTGCGAGTATGGTCAATGGCGGGAAATTTTTTGTAAGGTGCTCTGGAGGAGTGCAATTTCTGCTAGCCGCCACTTAGTGATAGCAGAGATAAAGGTGTTAAGGAGTATATAAGCGGGTAGAGAGGAAGTTTCTGGGTCTTTGGAGGGAGAAAGACTGGCTGGCAACTTCTGCTAGGGCAGTAGAAGGGGGGATTGCTCCCCCTTCAGTAGGCAGGCCAGCTAAATGCAGTGTCAAGGTGCTGGGGCCAAAGTTTGGAGCCTTCCATGGGTGATAGGTAGCCAATGTTTGTGGTCATTTGGGCCCTGGGTTCCCTGGGGGAAGTAGGTGGTAAACAGGCACCAGGGGACATTTTGTAGGCTCATGGAGGCAGGTCAGGAGCCTGGGCTGTCAGGGCAGTGGGGACTGTGGCAGGGCTCCCACTGGAGGGGATTGGTGGCAGCGGTCTTTCTCTTTCCTGGGTGGCAGGGCAGCTCACACAGGTCAGAGATGGGGCCAGGGGGAAGCTCTACCCATTTAGGGCCTGTTTGGGTGGGGGCCACTGGATGTGCCAGGCGGGCCGCAGAGTGCCTTACAGTTTTCCCCTTTGCCAGTTAGCTCCAATCGAGCACATGAAGAAAGAAAGAGGATTAGTGGGGACTGTGCTGTGGTCAAGAGAACAAACCACCGAGTAATAGAGATACTGCCGTAAGAGAGTTTCAGGCAGCAGTAAGGAGATAGGCTGCAATTTGTGATCTGAGAACTTTGGGACCAAGGCGGGTGAGCAGACCAGAAGGAGAGGTCAAGGAGTATGCTTGGTGCGGCAGCGTAGATATTAGTCTGCACCCTCCATGTCCCTGGGGTAAGAAAGGGTCAGAGAATGGCGATAAAAAGTTGCTCGCTTCTCAAGGGCAATGGAGTGGCTCAGGTGTTCCAGAGGAGCACTCTGGGAGGTGATCAGGGTTGTGGAGGTCTCAAGGATAGAGAGTGAAGTTCATGTAGAAGATACTTACTGGTGCCAGTGAGTTAGGAGCTTCATGCTTCTGGAAGAAAATCGTTTGGTCTGAGTAGCAGCTGATCGCTGCAGTTTCAGCGGAGAAATATTCTACCTGCTTAATGTGTTTCTGCCCCTAAAATATCTCTCTTAGTGACAATTGTAGAAAGTTACCCCCATGGAGCTGTAAGATTCCTGTGTTTTATGCAAATGGGACCCCTGGATTTCCCTAGATCATTGGGGCCCAGGAGAATAGATTTGATTCATTTTTCGAGCCAGTCTCAGTGTTTGATTTGTTTCTGGTTACTATTGAAATTATTCCTTTGTTTTAGATTTGTCCATGAGCCTCATTCCCCCAGGGTATTTTTAAAGGAGTTCCAGTTTTCCCCTTCAAGTGTTCCGGGGTGTTGGCGGACTCAGTGAGTGCCATCTTGAAATTAATTCTGGAATGGGCTGCCGGAGTTGGGGGGGGGGGGACAAAAAGCCTGCATCTGCCTGGTAAAATCTCTTTATTTGTTTATTGGAACTGAATGGAGAGAGTCTATGTTGTGGGCCCCCTCCACTGGTCCATCAATGTTTTCTTTTAGCCCCCTAGACATTTCGAGGAGGGGGCCGCTACATACATTTATTTACTACTGTCCATGAACTGCAGTCCAAAGTGCTTTACAAACACTGTGTTACACAGAATAGCATAGTTGAGATGCAACATCTCATTTCCAGTGGGGTTCTGCTTCTGCATAGGACAGCTTGCCGCCTTTCAGTACTGTTGGTGCTTTGATTACTTTCTGTGGGTGTGCTCTGCTCGGTAATTTTGAAACTAAGACAAAGCCTGTAAACCTATTTCACATTGTTCTGTTCTCACATTAATATTAATAATTAACTAGATGCAAGGCCTTAGGTCCACAAATAATGTTCCAGGTAGCTGACCTCTGTCCATGTCATCATCTTTGAGAACCAGAGCGAGGCTGTAGTTATGCAATGTGCAGGACAAAAGTCAAATTGGTAGTGTGGTAGTGTCGAATGTTGAATGTATGTTACACGTCTAGATAATGTGATTAATTTATTTTTGTAGCCTTTTGCATATTTTGTCAGTACTTTCACTTAGATTTGACTGACTTAGCAAGCTGCACAGAACCCTGGATTTACTGGCTCTATCAGTTAGCCTCACGGACCAGTGGAACACTTTGTACAGCTGTGGTTGCTAATGTTGTTAGGGAGAAGGGGGCGCTTGTGCTCTCTCCAAAGGATGAGCTCCTGTTAGTGTATAATCTTTGACACCATCTTGGAAAAAGCCTATGGAATGATATGGGTGTGGGGTTGAAATGAAAAAAATTACTCATTGCAGTAATTTTGTTTCTTCTCAGGGATCCATCAGTGAGACTTGCAAATGGTATCATCCTGCCAGAATGTGATGCCTTGGAGATACAGTTTTATGCTAATCTTAGAATTCAGAATATAAGTTCAAACTTTGCACTGTGGTGACACTCCCACTGCTGTTCTAACATCAGATTTGTTTCTATAGCTAGCGAGCAGTGACCACTAAAACTAGCTAAATGGCTACCAAAAAATGTCTAACATTTGCTTCAAAATTTTGAAAACACCAGTCAAACTGAAGCAGACGTAATGTTAAATTAAAATGATCACATTTGAACAGTTGCTGAGGAACTACAGTAAGTAATAATTAAGCAACCTTAAGATACAAACTGATTCTTGTGTGAACCTATTTTCAGATTCTGGAATGGGAGGCAGGGTCAGGGTTGTAAGGCTCACTCATGGATCCCTGAGAAGAAACAACATTACTGTGGTGATTAATTGTTTTCTTCTAACAGGAATCCATCATTGATGCCTAATACAAAGTGCAGACTCACTAGCAGTACCTTGGGAGGGTGAGTCTAGAACCTATTTAGGAAAAAGGTTCTGCAAGACAGCAGTTCCACAACTGGCATCCCTCCTGGACTGTATGTCCAGGCAGTAGTACTTTGTGAAGGCGTGCACTGTTTTCTTGGTAGCTGCTGCTGCTTTACAAATTTCTAGAAGGGGGCTGCTCTTGTAGCTGCCACAGAGGCAGAGGTGCCCCTTGTGGAATGTGCCCATAAGCCTCTGGAAGGTATTTTACCAGCTTTTTCATTACTGAATTGTATGGAAGAGACTATCCAGTGAGAGATTTGCTACCCTGCCCTGTGGGAAGAAGGTTTTCCCCTGAATGATATCCAATGCTGCACCGATGAAGTCCAGTTCCTAAACTGGTTCTGTCTGAAACTTTGTAGATTATTAGGAATCCCAGGCTCTCCAGGGTGCTTCTTACCTCTTGTGTAGAGCACTTTGCCTCTTGCCCTGTTTTTTCTGAGAGAAGCCAGGGCTCTAGGTAGATATAAAACACCACACCTTATCTTTTCAGGTCCGCCACTACCACGGCTAAGTATTTTATGAATATTCTTTGTGCTGAGGTTAGGTTGAAGGGAAAGGCTGCAAATTGATAGTGGCAGTTTCCCAGCCTGAATCCGAGATATTTTCTGTGGCTGTGTCTGACTGGAATGTGGAAGTAGGTGACTTTCAGATCCAGAGATGCCAACCAATCTCCTGACTGTAGTGATGGTATCATGGTGCCCAGTGTGACCATACTGAACTTTTCTTTTTTGATACGTTTGTGTTCAGATATCTTAGGTCTAAAATGGGTCACCATGCCTCTTTTTTCTTGTAAGTCAGGAAGTATCTTGAAAACAGCCCTGGCATCACTGTGAGGTAGGGATCTTCTCTACTGCCTTTGCCATTAGCAGTTTCTTTACTTCTGTGTAACCTCCCCACCTCCAGGGAATACAGCTTAAGGCAGTGTACACGTCATGCACCAGTTCGAATAATCTGGGCTAGAACAGCCCTGGTCAGGAAAGGGCTAACTCCGGGTCATCCTGTTGGGGGGGGCTTGATACTGCAGGGAAGTCACCATGGTAGGCTGGATTTAAGCTTGGGGAGAGGCCAAAGGAGAGTTCCAGTGAGAGAGAGGGAGAGGACCGGAGTGGGGATGATTGCCTGCTCTGGGTAGCCGGAGGATTTTCAGGTCTGCAGGGTGAAGATAGAGAGCTGGGGGAAGAATGCGGTGGTGGCCAGAGTTTTGAGCTCTGTGTGGGACTCTATTCATGCCACCCGAGTGGGACTAGAGCAACATGCTCCAGTGGGACTGCAGCCGAAGTGTGGGGCTCGAGATAGAGCTAAACAGAGGGGTGGCCAGGAGTGGTATCTCAGGAGCTTCCAGTTTCATTGCCCTAAAAAGTAAAAGAGATCTAGAAGAGATGAGTGGCTGTAGGAAATAGCTTGAGGATGGGTCACCTGTAATTCATGGGTACCGTCATTCAAGGAAGGATATAAGAAGTTGAGATGGGAGTCAAGATGGAGCTAGTGGCCCCAAAGTGAGAGCTCTGCCTGTTCTGCTGGGAGATGTTATGGGAGCAAGAGGAATAAGAATGGACTGGGAATACAGAGCTGCCTACATTTATAGGGATGTCAAAGGGTAAATCTGACTTTCACCAAGAGTTTGGACTATCCCTTTGGACTGTGCGACCACCTTGGTTGGATATGAAATGCTACTTCATTGAACTATATCCATTGTTTCTGACTCCATGGAGTTGCATTAATTACTTTATTAAATTGGATCCCTACTTTTGTTTCTTCAAAGTGTGTTTCTGCAAGTTGTCTCAAACAAATGTTTGTTCTGACTAACATGGGTTCTCTTTCAGCCCAGCACCCAAAGAGCCTGGCACCCCAGTGGCTGTGAAGAACTGTCAAACATAAGCTGTATGGTGCAGCATCTGCTGTCGCTACCCCCTCCCCATGGACAGTTACTACCAGCATACCCATAGACATTGGGGAGGGGTGGGCTACATATGGGGGTTTGTCCAGGATGTGATTTTGGGGTGCCGTGAGTACTGGAGGCTGTTGTTCCAGGTTGCTAATTTTATTATTGATGAACTGTAACCTTACCAATATCACACTTGTGGACAAAGAAAATTCACACCTTTGACTGGATGTGGTGCCTGAGTGTCTGTGGAAAGAGCCATGTGTACAGTCCATGTGAATTCCATGTAAACAGACTATGGCATCCTCTTGGATTGGACTGTATGGACCTGTTTGAGTAGGACTGGTGATATCAGGGTTTGGTGCCTATGTGTGAACTCGGCAGAGCAACAAGAGGATCAGTGTTAGTTCACTCACTGGACTTTTGTCAAAACTGCTGCCAGCTCACGGAAAAGATGGCAAAAGTCCTCTCAGCCTTGGATGTTACAGTACCCACTGAAAAGTTCAAATGGATGTGGGAGTTAGTTGGCAAGACTACCATGTCCAGAGAGTGTGTCTTCTGCCAGCACAAGGATCCCAGAGTAAAGCTACTCCCTGTGTGTGTTGTTTGTCGAGGTGCCATCTGTCTAACCAAAGGACGCCCGCTACCCCAACAGTCCTATTTTGGTCCTAGCTGGTCAACAGCATCATTGGCCTCAGAGGATATGGGTTTGGGAGCCTGGGAGGACTTTGGAATGCATATGGCCCCCAGGAGTGGCGCTGAAGCCGTTGAGTTACAAAAGAAAGAAGAGTCTGCCACCAGGAGGGTCCAGGGTGAACCAGAATAGTTAGCAGCAGACCTGCTCTGAGCTGTGCAGCTCTGCTGAAGGAGCCCCAGGAGAAGTTATTAACTCTGGCCAATTTTAGGGCAGCTGGAGCAAAGTATCCAGCATAAAGACTTTAAGGCTGATACAGCCCCACAGCTTGTGCCCACTGGCACGTCACCTGAATCTTTGCCAGGGGATCAGCCCACCAGCAGACCCCACCAGTGGAGCCACGTGACATGGCCTCCCCAGTGATTCAGAGGTCAGAGGAGCCAAAGGCAATGAGGGGAGTAAAGTGGTCAATGAGTGGGAGGAGGAGGAGGAGGAGTCGGAAAAGGATCCTACATCCCCTTACGTGGTGATGGTCATGTCATCCCCAAAGTATTCCTCCTCCATGGGGATAGTCTGCCCCTGGCCCAGAGATTGTCAAAGCCAGGCTGTGGAGCAAGAATAACAAGAGTGGGAGTATCGTGATGGTGTGTGGCTCCCAGAGGGTCAGACCCAAAGGACGACCATTTGAATTTTGCCTGAGTGGTCCCAGGCAGAGAGGATTGTGAGGAGGCACATCTGACAGGAATACCCCCAGTACACCAGCCTGGTGGTGCTGATGGTTGAGGCACTGGACACTACTCCCCACGCCATGCTGGTGACCCATATTCAGGAATGAGCATGGGTCGTCGTGGGTTTGCAGGGAGGAGATGGATTGAGCATCCGATGGACTGCTCTCCATCTCAGGGGAGGGGGGGATCCCAGCAGCCAGTGCTCACCTGACCCCTAGCGGAGGCTTGGGCTCAATGGCATGGAGTCACACAAACATGGGGTGGGGACATGGTAGATGCTTGATGGGGGCATGCACGGGAGCGTGCGCGAACCCCATCGCTGACGTCAATGCATGCCGGGCTCCCGCACAAAGGGAGAAAAGCAGAAAAAGGGCACCCGGTTGTAGCTGCTTGATGGCCATCTGTGAGCACTCACACTAGCTCCTGAAGGGGATCACCATGTGGATCTGGACTTGGTGGGGGAGTTGGTCGCCCCCTGTCACCCTGCCACGGGAGGTGAACCATGGGGCAATGTAGGTGATCGCCCTCAGTGGGAGACTGGTATGGGTAAGACAACGGCTGGAGGATTAGGATGCAAGGACACTAGAGCCAACCGGGGGCCCCCTGAGGGAGAAACAGTCACACAAAAAAAAAGGAATACCCCCAGTATGATTATGCCATTATGGGGAGATGTGTTGTAAAATCACTCCCCGTTTTTCACCCCCTTTTTCACATCCCTTTCCTTTCTACCTTATCTACTTCTTGATATCGCTTTGACACCTCTTCTGTCACTGGTCTGCCTGCTGTTAAACTTTAATTTTGTTTGTTGTTGTTCCTGCACATGGTGGTATTAATCACTCACTTATGTCAGGGTGGTGGGTGGTATATATATATCTTTTACTGCATATTTTTATTAATTGATAATTTTTTATATTAAAATGTAAATATTGAAGACTACACAAGAATTGTTTGCTGTAGGAGTGAACAGGAACCACAGCAGGGCAAATAAAAATATTGGAAAAACAATGAATTAAACAAATCTAATCAACAACATATAAACTAAAAATAAACGCATTGTTATATAGTTTTGCAGTTCTGCACCGTGCAGCATGTATATTGTTTTGTGACTGTATTGTTGTATTTTATCTTCCTTCTCTTAGTTATCCTCTGCAGCACATTACATAACTGTTGCTGTTTTGCTCTGCCTTCTTTTCTGTAACTCTTCCCTTCTCAGCAAAGGGCTGCTTGGCCCACCCAGTCTGTTCAGATGGTCCCTGCCTAATCTGTCTCCACAGACCCTAATTGGTGTCCAGCAACACCCCCCCGCCTATTTATTAATATTCCCTTTTGTCTATCCCATGCATGTCTGAAGCCCCCCTCTGTTTTTGCCTCCACCACTTCTGCTGGTGGTATGTTCCAGGCATCTTACCACCCTTTCAGTGAAGTAGTACTTCCTCACATCCCTCTTAAACTCCCCAACACCACCACCAAGCATTGTCACATGCCCCCTGGTCCTGGGCCTCTTTCTCATTTGGAGAAAACTCCTGTCCTTCACCCTGTTCACCCCTGTGAGATACTTTAGGTCTCTATGATGTCCCCTCTTGCTCTCCTCTCTTCCAGGGTTACATGTTGAGATCCCTCAGTCTTTCCTTATAGGGATTCTTGTGCAACCCCTGCACCATTTTAGTTGCCCATCTCTGAACTGCCTGCACCATGTCTGCATCCTTTTTGAGGTACAGAATCCATAACTGGACACAGTACTCCAAGAGGGGTTTCATTAGTGGGCAATACAGTGGCAATATCACTTCACTTCTCCTGCTGAAGCTGCCCCTCCCTATGCACCCCAGCATCCCACTAGCCCTACCCACTGATTTGTCACACTCGAAACACAAAAAGTTGCACTCTTTCAGATTCCGATAAAAGGAGCCGACCTACTCAAAAAATCATGTTCAAGCCATCTAGTAAATGTTTATTTGAAAGCCCCAGGTGGCACTAAATACCTTGGCGCTTCACGTCGGAAACGTGACTCTTTGTTGATAAAGTTTGTGTATGCTTTGCCACACTGCCCTGACACTCTGAGGTAATCAGTTATGATAACCCAACATTCCCTTCCTACTTAAAGACTGTCAGCTCCCCCCCATACTATACTTGGCTACTGGGTTCCTATGCTCTAGGTGCGTGATTTTTCATTTTTTGGCATTGAACCCCAATTACCATGCCCTTGACCACTTCTGAAGTTTCCCACAATCCCTGCACATTCTCTCTCTCTACCCATCCTGAATGTCCACCCTATTACAGATTTTGGTGTCATCTGCAAAAAGGCATACTTTCCATTCCAGGTCTTCTGCAATGTCACTTATGAAGACACTGAAGAGGACCTATCCTAGTACTGAGCCCTGTGGCACCCCACTGGTCATTCTTCCATCATTAGAGTGAGTACCATTAACCACCACCCTCTGTCACTTATCCATTAGCCAGTTTCTTTGCTATTGAAGTAGTCGTCCACTTTGAGCCAGACCAATGGAAGCTATTTCTCTTCCAGCTCAGGGGCACCCCTGACTGTCCCATCCCTTTCTTTTTTTTTTTTTTGCGATTTATTTTGCTTTCGCTCCTGACCCTAACCCATATGGGTTCACTCTGGCCAGCACCGGACCCTCTTGCTCCAGAAAGCCCCCAGAGTGGGGCTGCCAGAGGAACTATCGAGGCTGAAGGGTCGGGCACCATGCCTGGCTCATACGCGGGGGTGGTGGCATTTTTTTTCTGGCTAGATTCCCCTTGGAGCTAGGATGTGCAATGATGTAAGGGAGTGTGCATCTGTCCTAGCTTCACCCCATGTCTTGGTGTGGCTTGCTTTGTCCCCCAGCCTCCGCTAGAGGGCAATCCTCACTGACACACAGAAACCCACCACCCCGGAGAAGGAGAGCAGTCCTCTGGATGCTCAATCCTTCTCCTCTCCTGCCAACTCCCGATGACCCATGCTCGTTCCCAAACCTGGGTCACCAGCATGGTCTGAGGTGTGGCGTCCAGTCCCTCAACCCTCAACACCACCGGGCCAGCTGTCCCATTCCTTTCTTTCTTACCGTGAAACCACAACACCAGCAGATTCCTCTCCCCTGTGACGGGCTCACAATGGAGGGCTGTGTTCTCCCAGAGCTAACATATCTAGACAGCCCGACGGCAGTAATAAAAGGGTGGGTTAGAGTGGCCCAGCAGACTTCATGAGGCCCCTGGTCTGCTTCAATTTTCCTCTTCTTTTGTCCCCCCAGAATTGCAGTGAACATGGATGATGCATGCTGTAGGTGGCGGCGTGCACGTGATCCAGAACCCCAGCTCCTTCCACCTACCCTGACTGCTGTCTTACCTCCCATGTGTTGGCGCTATCACCAGGCCTCCACCTGGTGGCAGCCAAGGGCCAGGAAAGTACACTACCCCAATCCAAGAGAAGAGAGCTGCCAGGCAGTTACTTTGTCCTCTCTCAAGCCCTCTCCTCTGCTGCCTCCCAGAGACCTGATCTTGTTCCCAAATTTTGGTCATTGGTGTGGGAAAAGGTATGGTGCTGAAAGTGCCTCAACCTTCTTCGCTACTGAGCTGACCTTGACATTAACTAGTTCTTACCCAATTCACCACTTTGGCTCAAACCCCTAGGCTGCTCAATTTCTTTATCAGTCTCCTGTGTGGTACAGTGTCAGAGGTCTTGCTAAAGTCCAGGTAGGCCATGTCCACTGCCCTCCCGATCTATCTCCCTGGTCACCCAGTGAAAGAAATCAATCAGATTCATCTGGCATAACCTTGCCCCCATCCATCCATGCTGCCATTGGTCTTGCAGCCCATTGGATTCAACATACTCTACCAGCCTTTCCTTAAGAAGGATTTCCATTAATTTCCCCACTACTGAAGTCAGACTGACTGGCATATAGTTGCTAACCTCCTCCATGCCAACACTGTTATGTAAAGGGACCATGTCTGCTCTTCTCCAGTCATCCACAGCCACACCTGTTTCCAGTAAACTGTTGAATAAGGCCATCGGTGGGGCAGCCAGTACCTCCCTGAGTTCCTTTGGTACCCTTGGGTGTATCCCATCTGGTCCTATAGCCTTGTCCACTTTTAGAGTTGCAAATGACTCTTTCCTCTGAAAATGGACTTATGTCCAGTTCGCTGCCCCCATCTGTTCCTGCTACTCCCCGGTGGTCCATCCCCCCTTCCTACACTGTGAATACATAGCGGAAGTACCTGTTCAAGACAGCAGCTTTTTTTTGGTCCTCTTCTGCACCGTCTCCCCCTCCTGCCCTCCTGATCCTCACTATCCCTCCCCTTGCCTTTTCTCTTCTCACTAATGTATATTAGCTACCCCTTTGGCTGTCCTTTTCCTCTGTCTGTGCCTTTGCTCCCTTCACCATCTTACCTGCTTCCCTTTGTTTTTATTGGTATACCTCTCTGTCCTCTTCCTCCTGCATTTCCTAAACCTCCTAAATGCCACCATTTTTTTCCTTCACCACCTTGGCCACTACCCTAGAGAACCATGACAGTCTCTTTTTCCATCTGCTTTTACTCACTTCCTTCATGCAGGGGCAGGTTGCCTATGTCATCCCTTATTGTTCTCCACTGTGCCTCTACCCCTCCCTGACAATCCTCCTCCCCACAAGGCAGTTTCTGAGGCAGTCTCCCATTTCTTTAAAAATCCACCCTCCTAAAGTCCAAGACCCTCGTCCTCATGTGGTTTGCTTCTGTTCCTGTCTTTTTGTTAAATCACACTGTACAGTGATTCCTGGTACCCAAGGGACTGCTCACTGTGATGTCTGCAATGCAGTTCCTGTTTGTAAGCACCAGATCAAGCTCTTCACCATCCCTACTAGGTTCTTTGACCAGCTGCCTGAGAAAATCCCCTTGTAGGGAGTCAGGGATGGTCCTGCTCCATGTTGAAGCTACCATTAGAAGGCTCCACTTAATGTCTGGCAGATTCAACTCACCAGCTTGCAGCACCTCCCCCTTACTTTCCATTCCAATGATGGCTTCCCCAAGTGCCTTATCCAACTCCTATCCCTGTGCAGAAGGTCTGTACATCATCCCAATATGGACAGTGGCCCCAGTACGTGTCTCCAGGATAACCCACAGCACCTCCAGCCCATCCTTGTCCTCCAGGTGACTGTGTACCTCCATGCCCTTGATTCTCTCCCTCCCATGTAGTGCATCCTCTCCTCTGTGTCCTTTCTCATCTAAATAGAGAGTAGCCAGATAAGGCCATGTCCCACTCATGGTGCACAGTGCACCACAACTTCGTTATGGCCACCAAATCCAGGCTAGCCTCAGCCATAATGGCCTTCAGGTTCGGAATCTTATTTCCCAGTCCTCTAGCATTAGTGCACATGGCTCTCCATACCTTACTTCCTCCCTGCCTGCTTCCCTGCTTTCCCCTCTTTTCGTCTGTGATGTCCCCTGAAGCTCCACCTGACCCGGCTCTTCCCTTTTACCTTGTCTGTTCCCTGTCTTCTCTAGTCTTACTTACCTGATTTGTACCCCTTTTTCCTCTGCCTTGTCCCCACCACGTTCTTCTTAAACACCCCTGCTCTTGATGATTTTACTGTACTTGAGCTCTCTCTCCCTAATGCTCCATCATCTGGGGGGCAGTTGTTCTCCCTTGGTTTTACAGTCTTCCCTTTGGGTAGTTGAAATGTTTACCCAAGTAGTATTTAAACCTCCCACTAAGGACTGTGGCCCCCTTCCTGGAATGATGCAGGCTGTCTTCCCTATAGAGTGCCATATCTCTTCAGGCTGGCCCGCAGTCCCCAACTTAGCCAAAGCCCTCCTCCATGCACCATGCCTTCAACCAGTTGTTAAGTGCCCTGGTACACAGCACCCTTTCCTCTCCCTGGGCATAAACAGGTAACACCTCGGCAAAGACCACCATGCATGCCACCTGCTTCAGACCCCTCTCCAGTTCCCTGAAATTATCCTGCACTAACCTTATCCAGTTGATTGCCAGGTCTTATGTCCCCAGGTGAACAATGGCATGTAGTTCCCTCCCATCTCCAGCTGCCCTAGCAATCCTCCAGATATGCTTTCCATCCCTCCAAGTTGAAGCATCTCTTGGGTCCTTCCCTCCCTCTCCTTTCTTCTCCCCACTCCCAAGACTATCCCCCTAAAAACAGAGTCCCCTACCAGGATCTGTTTCCTCCTTGGTTGGGGGCCTCTTCCTTCCTTCCTTCTTGTGGCCTCCTCTTCTGAGGTCTCCCGCCTCCTCCCTTCTCACTGCAAGTTGTGCCTCCTCTTGGCTGCCCATCCCCATCAGTATGGCAAAGGACTTCTGCAGTAGTACTGGTTGAAGAGTGTGCACCCTTCCTACCACCACCACACTTCCTAGAGCCCACCAAGGTCCAACCGCTCTGCCTGGATATCCTCTGTTGGAGTGGTGGTGGTAGACTTGGCAGCCCTTAGGTTGGGCAGAAAGTCCCATGCACCCTTGCCAGTTTGGCTCAGAGTCCAGCAGCCTCTGCCCTCAACCCATTGAGGTGAGTACACATGAGGCAGCACCTCAGTCTCAAGGTGTCCCGAAAGACTGCAGCCCCCACCCTTTGCACTGCACCATTCCATTAATATTTCCTTCCTTTACTTAGCGTCTGTTCACACATCTTTGTACCCTTTTGCCTCCTTTCTACTCCTGTTGCATTGGAACCTCTCCCTTCTGCTTGCCTGAAACTTATTTGTTACCCTATCCAAAACAGAGTGTCACTTATTTTCCCTTTTACTAACCCAGCTACCTGTACCTATCTTGCCCTGGTGTCGCATACTCTTTACCCAGTTGCCTGAATGTTATTTGCTACCCTACCCTTTTGCTTACCTGAAACCTACTTGTTACCCTTGGCTAAGTATGCCTTTTCTTGTTGGAGGTGGGTACATTGAGGTTAATACAGCTTTGCCCCTTGTCAGGCGCCTCCCTAGGTGACTGGGGTAATGCCCATAACTGACACTGTAGTGCAGTATGAAGAGGGTACCACACTATGCAGGTGCTGTCTTTCGGATGCGATGTTAAACCGAGGTTCTTTCTGCCCATCTCTGGTCCCTGTCCAGGTGGAAGTAAAAGATCCCATGGCACTTGCTAAAGAAGAGTAGGAGAGGTTCACAGTTGTCTTGGCTAACATTTCTCATCAGTAAAATCAGACCACGCAACCCACCCCTCAGGATGCACCTGGAAACAAGCTGTCATAGCTTAGTGTGCCTTTCTTGGTCAAAAATAACAAATAAAGAAAGAAATAGTTTACAATATCATCAGAACGTGAACAGTAATTATAGTCAAAGCATGAGAATAGCCCCAACTCTAACAGGGACTGTGTGGTGCCACTGTAAACAACTTACTAGTCCCAAACAAAAAGCAAGGACGTCTGATGATGTGCCGCCTAGGCATGAAACATTAGGTCAGCTAACTTGGCTGTTTTCTTCTGATCCCACTGCGTGCCTTCGTATGTGAGTGTGATTTTTGTAACTTTCTATTCAGTAAACAGAATGCTAAAAAATATTGCAGTGTCAGTAAATCTGTTAAATGTTAGTGTGCACAGTGTGTCCCCTGTGAGGTTGGTTGTGTGCCCTGCTTTTTGTTTAGGCAGTAATTAAAAGTGCAGCAGACAGAATGAATGGAGACAGGCAAAAGACAATACGGTGGATATGACATACAAATATTGGTTTCAAAACAGTAACAACAATAATTTATTCTGCTGCATGAATATTAAGAATACTAAAGGGGGTGGATAGCCTCAGTCAGTGGCTGAGCTGGTCCATTTCCTCTTCTTCGCCTGACACTAGTCATTTGATTAGATGCTGAGAAAGTGTTTAATCAGGTGAGGGAAGGCAATCTGAAACTTGAAACAGCATGCACTTTTATGAGCATAATATTCAGCCCTTACAGCTCACTTGTGAATACATTTTCTAGTTCTACGTTTTCCATTTCAGGGTTTATGCCACACCTTGGTGGCCTGTCTGAAAGGGTCCCTCCTGGAATTTCTGGGAGGGTAATTGCCCGGTGGCCATGAGCCAATCCCTGGTCACCTCCTTCCTAGGTCCAGGAATCAGGAAGGAAGTTACCAGTGGCCTCTGCCCCGAGGCTGAAAGGCTAGGAGTAGCCTGGAGCTGGGAGGGGCTGAGGTCAGGATATAGGGTCTGGACGGCAGAGGGTCTTCCTCTTTCCATCCAGACATCAGGGGACTGAACGCAGAAGACTTGACAGGCTTTCCAAGGTAAGGCTGCATTAGGCCTGAGGCCTAGGGATCAATTTGGCTAGACATCCCAATTGTTTTTCCCTGTGAGGCCACCCCATAGCATGGGGGTCTTGAGTATACCTTGGGGGCTAGTGGGTTTTTAATGGTGGGTTTAGCATGTAGGTCTGCAGGGCATCTAGCAGCCCCTCTGAATGACAGACAGATTCACAGATGTTTTAAAAAATAAAAACTTCTTTTTGTTTCTTTGTGTGCAGCACCTCTCTGTTCCCTGTATTGCCCAGAACCTTGCAAACAGAGTCGCTGCTGTGGGTAAAGAGCTGCATTTTTGTTTGTCCTTGAGTGCAATGATTTGGGAAGGTGGGTCCATAGGGAGCACTGTGGCTCTGGGCAGCAGGAACGGCCCATCGCTGGTAACCCCACCTCGCAGCTCACTAGCCCTCATCCTCCATCTTGACCCCCCCAACCCCTACCCCAACCCTGGACACCAGCAGTTGGTAGTTCAGGACCGGGTGTACCCCACACAGTGCTGCAGACTTCAGTGTGCCAAAAAAAATTAAAAATACACTTACTGCTCAGTTTTGGCCTCTTACAGTGGCAGGTCAGGGCATTCCCAACACTTGTGGATTGCACCGCTCCAACCCTCGCCCATCCTCCTTACAGGCGATCAGTTCATGCCGCCTTGCGAGTACATCCTTTGTCCCCATAGCCAGGAAGAGGCCCAAGAGGGGAGGACTCTTCCCCCTTTTTATCATGTGCAACCAGCATGGCGAGCCGACAGCCCCGCTTCACAGGGAGCAAGCTCATCGGTGGTCCGGGGGTTGTTTTCCCATGCCTCTGGCTCAATCTTGTCTCACGGGGTGCTGGTCTGGGTCGGGCTTCCCCTCCATGGGTTTCTTTCCGGGGTGTGATGGTTCTTGCTGTGTGACCACTGGCTGCACTGGTGGTGTGTTCCACGGACCAGTGGCTGAATCCCTGCTGCTCACAGGGGCAGCCCCAGGCCCATTATAATTTTGACTTTGGCGCACTACCACTGGGATGAAGTTGGCCCACAGCATGCACACATATGCTGTATATGTGCAGATAAGTCCCGGGCCTCATTCTGTGGGCAGCTCGGACCTGCGCCATCCATCGCCTCCAGCAGGCATTGATATGCCTTCCTCAACTATAAAAAAATATGTATATTGATTTTGATTGCATACTTAAAGCTATACACTTTATGTTATAAACCAAATGAGTGCGCACTGGGATGTAGTGCTCCAGAAACCAACAATAGAATATTTGTAGAAAAAAGGCTTCGAGCACATACAACTCATAAGAGAAACACGTAGTATAAAAAGCTTTATTTTGTAGGAGTTTTGTAAAATAAAGCTTTTTATACTACGTGTTTCTCTTATGAGTTGTATGTGCTCGAAGCCTTTTTCTACAAATACACTTTATGTTATGTAAATGAAAAGAAAGTTTCTGTGGGCTATCACCTGGAACCCCCAGAGAGAAGCGCAAGTCCCATCCACTGTTGGAGGGGGAATGAATAGGAGCATATAGGCGAATGGAATTCGGTCAGGGTAACCTAGCATGGGATGGGATATGCCGGACAAGGTGTTTTTTCATAAGGGGGTGCAGTGCCCAGGGGCAGTATATGGTCCCAAGCATCCTCCAGGGGGCGGCAAAAATAACAGCTACCTACAGCGGGGTTGCTGAGGTTTGTTGGGCCCACAGGGCCCCACCCCACAATGGTTGTGGAGCCACCTTCAGGGGGGAAGGAAACTAATGCTTCCCACTAAGGTGAGTAATATAAGACCCTTTTTCATACAGGTATTCCAGGATGGTGGAAGGAGGGCATTGGCACAGGATCACAGCAGGAGGTCTGCTGCGCTCTGCCACTAATAGGACAGCTTTGTTTCCTTCACAGGGTTTTTTACTCAGCATCAACAGGGGGCCATGACTACCTTGGGAGAGGCAGCAAGGTGGGGGGGGCCGGGAGGCCCAGGCCTCTGCGTCACCAGGCATGCTGAACCCACCTACCCAAGAGTTCACAGACACCCTGCAGTGGCTGACAGCACTGGGTGGTCCAAATTGGCTCCAGATCACCATGTAAAGCATGCCTACCCAACAACATTGGGTGCCCAATGCCACATGAACACCCAAGCGATGAGGAAGCCCTCAAGGAAGATGCAGGAGGCCCTGTTGACCAGAGCCACCAGGAAGATGGCAGCTACAGAGGAGCAGCATGGGGGGCCAGCGGAAGAGGCTCCGAGTGACCAGGATGTCTCTATAGTTGAGATGGCAGTTGAAGCAGTGGAGGAGGACAATGATGCAGACATGGGAACAGGCACTGAGCCCCTACAGGCCCTGCCAAGTGGTGAGTCAGGTGAGGGGTGGGCAGCAGCCAATGCCAGGGGGGATAGGTGGAGCTCGGGGCAATATAGGACCAGGAAAGCTCCTTTTACTCAAGCAAGAGACAGGAAAAAGGGGGAAGCCATGGCCATGGTGGGAAAATGTCTGCTGGGAAAAGCTTTACATACAGTGCGTGTCAGGGGTAAGGGTGAGGTACCTTGGGGGGGGTGAGGGGGGCCAAGCAGCCTGGGGACAACTCACTGCAGGACCCATCAGCGGCAACCTGGAGAATGGCAGCCTCTAGGCAGCAGGGTTGGTGGCCCTGGCCATTTTCATGTTTTCCACCATACATCCCACCCCCTTATACACAGGGTGAGGGGCAGACTATGCCAACTAGCAGGGTGGTAGGGGCACCCCTAGCTCCCCAGCCAGCACTCCAATGGTGGCCATGGGCCCCACCTGAGCCAATAATTCTTTAAATCATAATGTGGGTAACAGGTTACCATGCCCCGACGCCTGCTGTGGGCGGCAGCCCAAACACCGAGTCAAGGGGTGGAAAAGGGCATCTCTTCTGTAACAAGTAACGAGCCACTGCTGGCCAGCATGGCAGCAGTGGGAGTTACAGTGGACAACACAGTTACACAGGTATGGGGGTTAGAGATGGCTACAGCAGGGAAAATGTCGGGCAATACAAAACCCCTGCCAGTGTGCATGACCATGGCAGCTTCCACTCCAGTGCTTCAGTAGGAGCCCAGCGCAACAGCACCCATGGTGGGAGCCCCAGATCATTGGGCCTACCTGGGGGTGGATGACCCAATGGATACCCACCTTACCCTGATCATGAGGGAAAAGATTTGGAAGGGTGAATACATAGAGCTATTCGACTTGCTGCACAGGGAATTGCCAGACACAGGAAACACAGACAGACTCAAGCAGGAAAGGCTATGTCGGCTGATGGTGCTATGCACTTTTGAGAACTGGGTGGCGGCCTTCGATATCTTTGTCTCCATACACTGCGCCAAGTTCCCGCAGAAGATAGGGTAGTTGCTCAAGTACAGGGATGACATAAAAACAGCCCACCTGGCATTCAAGGGGAATGCATGGCTTAGGTATGATGAGCAGTTCCATATGAGAGTACCTAGATCACCCAAAATGCACTGGGACAAGATCGAGCATGACTTGTGGTGTAGGTATGTAACCCCCTACAAATGGGGGTTCCCAAAAAGTCTTCCTTGAGCTTGCCAAAATGCTCATTGCCAGGCTGGTGTCCTGCGTTTTAGCAGTTTAAATGTGATTACCACAGCCTGTATAGCCTCTGTGTACTGTCTTTCTTTAAGAGTTGCCTGATTGCAGCTCTTGTAATCTGAGAGGGAGCTCTGTTGTAAGATGTAACTATTTGCTGAAAATCATTTAGAGTGATAATGATAGTATAGTTTGTCTAACCTGCTTTCTTTGCAGCAAGGACTGTTTTGTTTGTCTCCACTATCTTGGTCCTGGACTGCAAATTGGACTAAACAGTACTGGTAGGACTTAAAATGTAGCCGGACTACAGGAGCTGTCTGAAGTCAAAATCTGTAGGAATTGTAGTTTTGAACTTTTTGCACCTTTTTTGCAACTGAAGGGGGAGCTCTTGCCTTGACTGGCAGCCAAATCAGCCAACCAAACCTTTTGGATCTTGGGGAAGTCACGGGCTGCTTGCAGCTTTCAGTCAGATAGAAACATAGAAACATAGAATTTGACAGCAGATAAGGGCCGCTTGGCCCACCCAGTCTGCCCATTTCTCTACCTAATGGATAAGCTGCAGATCCTAGTTAACCAGCAGCCTACTTCTTTCTACCCCCAACCCCTAGAATTGCCTTATGACTGTCCCATGCATGCTTGAATTCAATCACTGTTTTTGGCCTCCACAACCTCCTCCGGAAGGCCATTCCCTGCATCCACAACCTCTTTGTGAAAAAATACTTCCTTACATTACCTCTGAGCCGCCCTCTCATCTTCAAATTGTGCCCCTTGTTCTTGCACACCTCTTTTTGAATGATGCTACCCTCTTGGACTTCGTTGATTCCCTTGAGGTACTTGAACATTTCTATCATGTCCCCCCTCTCCCTCCTTTCCTCGAGGCTATACATATTAAGCTCCTTTAGTCTCTCTTCATATGTCTTCTCGTGCAGACCCTGCACCATTTTAGTTGCCCTCCTCTGGACAGCTTCCATCTTGTCTATGTCCTTGCGGAGATTGGGTCTCCAGAACTGCACACAGTACTCCAGATGGGGTCTCACCAGCTGTCTGTACAGAGGGATAACAACTTTTTGTTTTCTACTGGTGATGCCTCTCCCTATGCATCCCAGTATCCCCCAGCCCTCCTTACTGCCCTCTCACATTGCTTGCCCACCTTTAAGTCATCTGATATGACTACCCCCAGGTCCCTTTCCATTTTTGTTGTTGTTAGTATCTCACCCCCCATTGTGTACTCTTCCCCTGGGTTTTTGTTTCCCAGGTGCATTACCTTGCACTTCTCAGCATTAAATCTAAGCTGCCATACATTTGACCATTCCTCTAACCTTGCCAAGTCCCTTCTCATCCTTTCCACCCCACCTTGTGCATCAACTCTGTTGCAGATCTTTGTGTCATCTGCAAAGAGACATACTTTTCCTTCCAGTCCCTCTGCAATGTCGCTTACAAAGACATTGAAGAGGACCGGTCCTAATACTGAACCCTGCAGCACCCCACTAGTAACCCCCCTTTCTTCAGAGTGGACTCCATTTACTATTACCCTCTGTGTCCTATTCTTCAGCCAATTCTTTACCCAGGCTATCATCTTGGGACCCACTCCCAGGCTGGCTAACTTGTATATAAGTCTTTTGTGTGGGACTGAGTCAAATGCCTTGCTAAAGTCTAGGTAGGCCATGTCCACAGCCCCTCCCTGCTCTGCTACTGAGAGTAAGGGGCTGAAGTGATTCTGAGCAGCAATCCTGAGTGGATTCACATGGGAGAACTGTGAAAAGGCTGAGTTTTTGGCCCGCATGTCTGTCTGTTGCTCCTGAGAGGGAGAGAAGAGAATTATTTTGGACTAAATCCAAGTTTGTGTGACTAAAGTAAGTGGGCTAGGCTCAACCTGAAGAAGACTGAAGATTTTTGCTGAATGCGATCAGCCTGTCAGGAGTTACAGCTACCCCTAAACCCCCAGTGTGTGCAGAGACTTTGCCATTGTGACCGGGGAGCGCTTTGCCTGGTACAGTAGAATCCCTTTACATGTAAATGTGCTATGAGCTGCTAGTGGGTTGTGAGTTAGTTCCCCACTGTGTGAACTGTGTTCTGCTTGCTGGAAGCTGTATCTAGCCCAAACTGACTGCATTCAAATTTGTCTCCATGCAGTCTGGGCCTTGTAAGACTGGCCCAGCCAGACTACCCACTGCACAAAGAAGCCATTGACGAGAAACCTGCCTGGGGATCAGCCCCCTGCTCCACACTTGAACAGGAATGACGCCTCTGCGACTCGTGTGGGCCCTGCTTCTCCTGGCATTCCAGATCAACCACCCGCAGTCTCGATTTTCATCCAGCCTGTGTCCAGTCTTGGTATCGTGAGTAAATACCAGGGTAGCTCCCTGCAACAACAGCTTAATCTGAGTGTGTCATCTGATTGTCTTGCTGTTTCATTTCCTTTACGAACTGAGCCCTCTGGCTCCAGATTGCAAATATTGTGTACTGTGCATGTTGTGTTTTCCATCACTGGGCCCCAACCAGCTGTGATGCCGGCCAACCCCAGGCAGCAGTCCTGGCTAGCCCATCTCTTCTCCACCTGGGTACCCAGAGGTGTGACTATGTGGGGGACTCAAAGTGCATGCATAACTGCTTGATTGATATAACCTTTAAGCTAATTAACCTGATTTGCCCTCCCTTGTTCAAGTCCCCTGAATAAATCAGATCTAACTTTTTCTGCATGTAATCTGACTGTGGTTCCTGTTTGTGCTCAAAGTACTGTACTGTTGCTATTTGCTGTGCATAATCTTGTTTTACACAGGGTCCCCAGGGTCGAGCCAGAGGAACCAGCCCTGGTGGTAAGTGCAAACAGTGTGGGTATTTGTGTGGTGTACCAGGGGTATTGTGAAAGTGATTATTGTACAGTGTTCAGGCCACTAGAGGGGAAAGAGGGGGGTTACAGTGTCCCGGAGGGCTGTGCTCAGGTTAGCTTGACTACTACCAACCCCGACCTCCGGGTGGAGGCACCCATTCAGAACTCAGGCCCCTTAATCTGCTACTAGCCAAGCAGGCAGGGGTAGTAGCCCTTGGGATAGTGCCACCTAGGGGTTACAGGTACATGACATAAGCTAAGCCTGCTAACATGACCTATATGGCCAGTGGACACAGGGTAAACAAGGCAGTTTGGTCAGGGCAAAAAGGGGTTGGTATCTGCAGGTAGTACAATACGGGAAAATGTTTTCGGGACTTTTGTAAATTCCGGCATGAGTACAGCAGCTGTGGAGGTAAGCACAAAGCTAACACCTGCCAAGGGGGAAGGAGTTATAAAAAGGGTGATGGCCAACAACCACACACCAAGCAAGGGGACAGGTACACAAAGAGGCCTGGTGAGGTCCCCAATAACAATTGATCACATGAAAGTTCGGCTCAACCGCTACCCTTGCAGGAAAGATGTCCAGTACCTGTTCAATGCTTTCTCTTCAGGCTTCCGCATCCCGTACCAGGGCCCATGAGTGGCCACCACAGCGAACAACCTCAAGTCCGCTAGGATGTTGCATCATGTGGTGGCCAAAAAGGTCTACAAGGAGGTGGCAGCTGGTAGGATGGTGGGGCCTTTCAAGAGTCCTCCACTGAGCCCCCTGAGGATCTCCCCATTGGGAGCAGTTCCCAAAAAGACTCCGTGTGAATTCAGGTTGATACACCACCTATCATATCCAAATGGGGCTTCAGTGAATGATTTTATTAGTGCAGAGGACAGTGCAGTGTGCTACGCATCTTTTGATACAGCGGTCAAGCTCTTCCAGAAGGTAGGCAAGGGTGCACAATTGGCCAAGATTGACATTAAGTCAGCTATTCAGCTTCTACTGATCAGTCTGGGAGATTTTGACCAATTAGGTTTTTCATTTGAAGGGAAAGTTTACTGCGACATGGCAATTCCAATGGGTTGCTCCGTATCCTGTGTGGCTTTTGAAACATTCAGCCATTTCCTAGAGTGGGCCACCCAGCAACACAGTGGCAATCAGTTCATCACACAATACCTAGATGATTTACTGTTCATAGGGGCACCGGACACGACACAGTGTGGTGCCATGCTGACCTCATTTGTGCAGTTCATGGCCTGGTTTGGGGTGCCATTGGCATAAGAAAAGACCAAAGGGCCAGTACCCTGGCTCATGTACCTAGGCATAGAACGGGACACGGTCCACATGGTGTCACACTTGCTGCAAGATAAGGTGGATCTCCTGGGGATGCTAGTGGTGGATGTTCGGTCAGCCAACAAGGTGTACCTTAGGAAGCTACAGTCAACGACTGGACACCTGAACTTTGCACACAAGGCTGTTGCCAGGTAAGCCTTTTCTGAGGTGTTTATTCTTGGCCATGAAGGGCCTTTTGCAACCCCACCATCACGTCAGGGTGTCATCAGAGATGAGGACAGATTTGGAAGTTGGGACGCCTTTCTAAGGCACTTTAATGGGGTACCAGTGTGGCAGTCCAGATTGCCAAATGGTCCTGGATGCTGCTGGAGGCATTGGCATCGGGGAATATTTTCAGGGGTCATGGTTTGCAGGCCCATGGGATAACAGTTGGGTGGAGGCAGGTCTCACCAAGAATGTGACCCTGTTGGAGTTCTTCCCCATTCTGGTAGCAGTTTTCGTTTGGGGGGACAGGCTCAGACACAAAAATGTGCATTTTCAATCAGATAATATGGGGGGAGTGTCCATCCTGAACATACAAACATCCAATTCAAAGGAAGTGATGCGGCTGCTAAGGGTCTTTGTCCTGCCGTGCCTGACACTCAATGTATCCTTCAGGGTGAGTCACGTGCTGGGTGTTGAAAATGTAATCGCAGGTGCACTGTCTCGATTGCAGTTTGAGTGCTTCTGGCAGATGGCTCCAGCAGCAGAGAAACACCCCATCAGAGTGCCAGAGATCCTGTGGCAAGCAGCGATCCAAGAACAGCCAACCTGGTATGACACACTCTGGCCCCGGGGACTTGGCATAAGTATGGAGCACACTTAAAGGCTTTCTGGGAATTCTGTGGGGACAGGCACCAAAACTATCAGCTGTTGGAGCAGGCTAGCCTGCTGCAGCAATTCCTTCTCCATTTGATCGAAGAGGATAGGGCTCCAGCTTACATCCGCAGTCATTTAGCAGGCATTGCCTTCATGACAAAGATGCACAGTTTCCACGTCATGACAGGGTCCTTCACCATCTGGAAAATGATAAAAGAGTGGCATAGAATCAATGGAGGCAGGAAGGATGGCAGACATCCAGTGGATAGCAAGTTGATGAAGGATATACTGGACAAACTGGGGGGAATATGCTTGTCACCGGATGAAGCAAGGCTCTTCAAAGGGCTATTCACCTGTGCCTTTTTCGGTGCTTTCCAGGTGTCAGAATTGGTGGAGGACCCTACCATGCTGGCAGGATGCAGCCTGCAGTGGCAGGATGTAAATATCTCAGGGAATATGCTGCACCTGTCACTGTGCTACTCCAAAACAGCACAGGTGGGTCCCAAGAAGATAGTCACCTTCCATCAGGTGCAGGGGAGCAGACTCTGCCCATGGGCCCTCGTCAAAGAATACATGGCACACAGAGGGGTCAGTCAGGGCACCTTGTTCACCCATGAGGATGGCAGGCCAGCAACCAGGTACCAATTTGGGGTGGTCTTCAGGAAAGGGATGAGGGCAGCAGGGCGTGACCCTAGGTATTTCAACACACACTCCTTCAGGACTGGGGCTGCCACTGAAGCAGCTAGACTGGGTTGCCAGGAAGCTGAAATACAGAAGATTGGTCACTGGCAGTCGAAGGCCTATAAAAGTTACATTGGGCCCGGCACAGGAGAACTATAGTGTGGCACACCAGGGTGGTTTAATTGCAGTAACTGCTTGATTTGTCTTATAGGTGCACCTCCCAAGCCCAAAAAAATTTTACATGGCTGGACACTCTTTTATTAGAAGAGTGCATGCATGGGCATCCCAGCAGGGCCAAGGAGAGCAACTGGACATCCTGGAAGAGAAAGCGAGCATGCACTTGTGTGGATTCACTGGCATGAGGTGGGGTAACCTCATACTGGCATTACAAAAGTTGGAGCTAGTTAGGAACCCACCACGTGGTCTGGTAATACATTTGGGGGAAATTACCTAGGGAGCCTGTCATCGATAGACATGATGAGAAGCATAATGGTGGGTCTGGGGTAGATAAGGATGCAGATGCCGGACGCTCGATTAACGTGGTCCAGGATAGTGCCCCGGCAAAAATGGAAGAAGAAGGGGCAGGTGGCCAGGCTGTTATGGAAGGTGCATAGGGAGGTAAATAGGTTGGTGTCATGTTTCTGCCTTAAAAGGGGTATACAGGTCTTATACCATTGGGACATAACTCCAGGGGAGGACAGTTATTTTGAGTCAGACGGGGTGCACTTGTCAGACATAGGGCAGGCGATTTTCAACCTGGGTATTCAGATGGTTTTGGAGTCTTGGGTATAGTATCCTCCTGGGGCATTGGTGGGAGATTCACAAATGAATTTGCGGATCTTGTGGTGGATGGCTAGTGATTTAGAGGTTAAAATGATACCAATTTGAGAAGAAGATGTGATTGGGGGTGGCCCGGTGAGGGCACATTCCAGAAGAGACATTGCACAGCATTGAGCGGAGCTTGCTACTGTGGGGGCCGATGGTCAGGCTGTTGACACCCAGTGAGGGCACAATGGCATGGCTGTGGCCTAGCAGTACAGGTCCATTTGGAGCAGCCTTGTCAGTGAAGCTGGCTGTCCCTGCAGGGGTTTGCCGGGTCTCCTCTGGCCATGGGTTGTCTCAATTCATGGATGTTTATTTTCATAGCCAAGGTCGTCTGCTGCCCCAAGGGAATACTGTACCATATTTTTGCACGCTGAATGTTCATTATGTATTTTCCTGTGGCATTCTTAACTTGTGTTTATGTAACCAATGTTGATTTATACATGTGATATACACTTAATCCGGTTCAAGGTCAGTTGGCATTCATCTGTATCCCCTCCCCCGAGTCGTGCCTGAATATAGGCAGGATTTATCTAGTGCACTTACCCGGTCAACAAAAACAAAATAAATAAAATAAATAAAATTAATGACAGTCAGGCCGAAATTAATTTTTGGCCTTTTCTGCCAAAAAACTATGCAAGGGGCATGGGTTTATCGAGGGAAAGCCTGTCTAAAAATATTTGACAGCCCTCTACTGGTCTCATTGTGCCATTGCTTATGACATCATATTGCTTACCATGACAACAGACTGTGGTGTCACAAACTGCAATTGTAAAGTAGGTAGGGAGTGGTCAGTCTTTTTGAAAGGCACAGTGAAATGAGCACGGTATTACCTGAAATATTTAATAGGCCTATAACAGGGAAAAGTAAAAAGAAAAACTAGAAGACTCTAACGCTAAAGATAATTGTTGCAACTATATTAGTTTTAAACGTCTTATTTTGGTAGAAACTTGCTCTTTAAATTTAGCATCTGTAATTAATCGTGGCAGTCAGTTTTGAAAACTAGTGCATTTTACTTCGTAATGGTGAATACACCATGTCAAAAGGTCTCAATCCAGCCATATGCATTGAACTACTGCTGGTAGCGTCACTAGTGCCAAAAATAGCCGGCAGAAATTGTACTAATTCTTAAAAGTAGTCAGTTATTGCTTTTTATTTCTGAAATATGTTTGTTTTTCCATTTGCTCAGTAGAGGGCTTTTTATCTGATAGTATTAGGTGTGATTTGAAGAGCAGTACTTTACCTGGAGGCTGACATACCTAGTCCTGTTCCTCGTTATATAACATCAGCACTGTGTGCTCACTCACAGTGAAATCAAAAGTGATCACTCTGCCAGCAGGGGATTGGCTGTTCTTGGTTATCTGTGATGTCACAGACAGTGAGATCACAGGACTGATGATGTATAGGGAGGAATAGAACTAGCTATGTCAGTCTCCAGGTGGAGTGCTGTTCCATTCATCACACCAGGTACTGTCAGGCAGTAAATCTTTCAGCTAGCAAAAGGGAAAAGAAAAAGATACTTCAGATCAGTGGCATCGTTAACCCCAAAAGTGGGGGCACTGGCCACCCCATTTTAGGCTGGTGCCCCCCCAGTCTTTTCCCTCACACTTTCTTTAAATTATATGGCTGTTAAGCCCAGCAGCACCAACCTGGCATGAACCCTCCTACTCCAGACAGCAGTACCGCCTCCACTTCGCCTCTAACAATCCTCCACCTACCAGTACCTCACTCCAGCTCCAGCAATGACAGTGACTCCTCCTCCTGGTTCCTCCTCCTCCTCCTCCTCCTCCCTCTGTCTCCTCCCAGCCATCAGCGAGACCAAGAGCCAGCCCCTGCCCTGAGTCCTTCTGATTGACATTGACCCTGACGCCTCTATGATCTTAATGTGCTGTTCCATGATTGTCCAATCCCATGGGCAGATTCCACAATGTGAGGGGGACAGCTCATCACTGGACCAAGAATGTAAAAGATATCCAGTTGGTGGGTAGAAGAGCAGGGCGAGGGAGCAATCAAGGCCCAGGTGAGCAGTGCGACATGGCAGTGAGGTGCGGGAGCTGAGCGCCAGGGGATGTTGTGCAGCAGAGTGCAGTGTGCAGACACTGTAACGTGCCTGGGGGAGGTGATCCTGTGGCCCAGATGCGTCATTGTCACCAAGAAGACAGAGCCAGCAGCAGGTAAGGTGACAGGTCAGGAAAGCAAGGGGAGGAAGTGGAGCTGATGAGAAGGCACTGTACTAGGCCATAGCACAGCACATGGAGGTGGGCAACTGTTACTGGGCACAGTTGAAATGGACTGGTTGCTGTGGTGGACAGACTGGGTGGGTCCAGACCCAGCCCTGTAATTGTTTGAAGAACTGCTCTGCTATTGTGCCACATTCTGCCCCCCTGGCCAGGTGGTGAGACTGTTGTGTGGTCAGTGTGGTCTCTGTGTGGTGAACTGCAGGCTGTGGTGGCAGTGGGGAAGGGGCCTGGGGAAGGAGAACTAGTGCTGAACTTATGTTTTTGAAAGGAATTTTGAGAAGAGAAAAACAAGATGAGGAGGGGACTCAGTCACCCTGGCTGGAGGGTGAGTGACTGAATGGGCTGGTGGCTGTAGGCCTCATGTCTGAGTGGGGATGGAAATAGAGGAGACTGGTCATAGAAACCCAGACCATGAGGCAGACAAAATGCCAGAGATCCATCCCAGTCTGCTCCACTTCTTAAACTTGTGTCACTGAAACGAGGGGGAACAACAAGGGAGTGTTGTTTAACCTGGAATAGCACACTAAGCCGTAGCTTGTTTCCAGATGTAACCTGGGAGCACAAGGAAGTTAAGTGACTTGCTCAGGGTCACACAGTATGCAAGTGGGGGGCCGAGGGATTCAAACCCAGGTCTTCAGGTTTACATCTCAGAGCCTTAAACCACTATGCTATACTGCCTCCTTAACAAGGGAAATAGAGAACATGACTCCTGTACTGTCAGTTGGGGGACTCTAAACCTTGTACTGACAGTTGGGGGTGCTGCCTGGAACTCCTGTGCTGCCAGTCTGGGTGTGTGGGGGGGGGGGCTGTAACTCCTTCACTGTCAGTCTTTGGGATGGGAGGTTTAACTCCTATACTGTCATTTGGAGGGGTCTGTAAGTACTTTACTGCATGGTAGTGGTAGCTGTAACTCCTGTACTGTTAGTCAGGGGGAGATGAAAGTATGTTGTGAGGGGTGGCTGCAATGACTCCTGTACTGTCAGTTGGGAGGTGGGGGATCTACCTCCTGTACTGTCAGTTGGGGTGGGGTGCTCTAACTCCTGTACTGTCAGTTGAGGGGCTGTAACTCTTGTAATGTCAGTTGGGAGGTGCTGGAACTCCTGTGCTGGCAATCAGAGTGTGTGTGTGGGGGCTGTATCTCTTTCACTGTCAGTCTATGGGATGGGAACTTTAACTCCTATACTAATGTCATTTAAGGGGTCTGGTTCAAGTCATGTTCTGAACTGCAGAATTTTCAGCTACTAACTCCTGTGTTTGTCTTGATGCAGATCGCACAGCTTACTTCTGAAGTTCACCCTTTGCCACATATTCTTATTTCTTCTGGATTTCTTCCAGTGTGCAAATCCCCCCAGTGTCCCACCCAGTCGACCACCATGGCGCATTTGGTTTTGGAAAAAAAAAAAGAAAAGTTAACAATTAGACTGTTTTCCTTCTGTCTTTGTGTGCAGATAATTCTGAGGCAATAAGTATGTTTCCTGGTTCACCTTAGTCACCTGCTATGTATGCCAGGGTTTCAACTATACAATTCCTGTGCGTGTCTTGCTCATTTTTCACAGCACTTGCTTATAGAATGCATCATTTAGCACCTAATTCTTCAAAATTTCTTGCAGGGGTAAATACCACCCCATGCCCAGGCACCATTTGGCTTGGTAAAAAAAAGTTGTTTTTTTACCTGTCTGTGTTTGTAAGCACTTGGTTCTCAGACTAAGGCAATAAACCAAGTATGCTACCATTCCCTCATTCAGATTTCCTGATGTGCATTTCAGGGTTTCATCTACACAATCCCTGTGCTTGTCTTGCTGCAGATTTCTTACAAAATGCTTCTAAAATGCACCATTTGGCACCAAATTCTTCAAAATTTCTTCTGGGCGGGGGAACCTCCCTCCCTTTTTGACTGAAGTCACTGATGGGGGCATGTGCCCCTTCCCCGTTTTAGAATCCTGCTGACGCCACTGCTTCAGATTTAAGAAGTACTAGCTCACTACTTTTGAAAGTTAATTTCAGTTTTGGGCAGTACACTACGAGTTCTAAGAGCCCTAAATATCCACAGCTTCAACAATTCCCATAAAGTCTGTGCCTTTTCAAAGAACTCCACCACCACCCAAACATCTAATGACATGAACATGCTCCTTGGAACCTTGAGAAGTTTCAAATTCCCAGAAATCATTTTTTACTTATTGGTAACAAAACAATACAGCTAAGGCCTAAATCCCAACTTCATTACATGAACACACATGCAATAGTATGCCAATTGTACATTCCTCCCCTGAGGCAAAGGAAATTGCTTTGTACAAAACCCTCACTGCCTCCACAATTGCCAGTATTAACGAAGGTGTGGACTGAAGGAATTAAAAAATTCTGGAATTTCCCCAGCTGCATCCCAGAATGAAGGTGCAGCTGATTACACACGGAGAATTCATTTCTAAATTAAATTTCTTTCGAGTAATTAGGGTTGTCATCCTCTATCCTGATCTGACCAGAACAGCCATGCTTTGGTGGACATTACTTTGAAGCAGAAATTGAAAATGGTTTAGTTTGACACCAGAAAACATATGGAGACTGGAGTATAAACCAGTAGCAGTGCAGGAAATGGCATCAGACTGGGCTAGTGTTGCAGTCTGGCCCTATTCATCACTGTCTACAGTGTCACACTTTATTTGGAGCTTTTGATCAGTGTTAAATAAACTCAGTTCAACTATTACAAACCTCTGCATCCCAATAGAGATGTTGCTGATCTTCGACCCCACAATTTCCAAATTGTGGTGAGAAAGAAATAATGTGATCTAGTGGGAATTGAACCCAGGCCCCCTAAATACAGTCTCAGAACTCTAACCACGGAGTTACAGGCTCACATGGTTGGACCTGGGATTCCTGGACACACACACTATATTTCTGTGGTATTGCATATCCTGCAACTAGAAGTAATTATGTTGATAATTACATATTTTTTGTGCAGTGTTAGCCAGTGCTAAGCAATTTAATCACAAATTGTAGAGAGAAAGAAAGAAAGAATGTGACCCACTGGGAATTGAACCCAGGGCCCCATCATACTGTCTCAGTGCCCTAATCACTGAGCTACAGGACCACATGGCTGGACCAAGGGTTCCTGGATGCACTTCTTTTCTCTGGTATTGCATATCCTGAAATTAGGAATAATCAAGGTGATGAGTAGATATTTTTTGGTGCGGTATTATCCACTGCTAAGCAATTTAAAGAATTTTTACTTTTTCTTTTTTCTTTTTATGGTCCTGTTCTTATTTTAATTTATTTATTAACTAGCTTTTGGGATTTCAGCTTGGTACATGTAAGAATATAGTTATAAGTCTAACTGTTTTGTACATGTGTATCTTGAAACTGACATGTGATACATAAGAATTATTAATAAAGTATAACAAAAAAAAAATTGTAGTGAGAAATATGCATTCCTAATAGAAAGCTAGTAGGAGTCTGTATAGACGGGCTGGGTGGTGTGGGGCCAAAGGTCAGCTACACCTTTTTTGTGCACAAGGAGAGGTTTTTAAAAGTTAAATCAACATTGATTAAACTATTTGAGTTGGGCAGTACAGCAAGAGGCACTAACTGAGTTCCATATTGCGATCCAATCCTAGTGGGTCCCTCCCAACCCAGCCTGTTCAATGCACTGCTGCTTCGAGTGGTTTAAATAATATTACTCAAAATAAAAATGTAAAAAAAAGAGTGTTAATAGATGTATATATATATATATATAGAGAGAGAGAGAGAGAGAGAGAATTGCAGAAAAACTTCATTAATGCATCAGTTAGGGTTCATATTAAAGCAACAAAAGTATGGAAATGTGGTGTTAGGGTTCCCAAACCTAACACCCCACCTCACCCCCCAACCCAACCATACCACCCCACCCTCCACACACCAACAGGTGTCAGGGTATGCCTTTAGTTCATTGGTCCTAACGCTCACCCCATTCTCCTATACTGTACCATCTCAGCTTCCTTACACATGGACTTATAGGTTACCAGACAATGTGAAAAGACTGTGAGAAGAGCAAGTGGAATGCTGGGGTACATAGAGAGAAAGGTATCTCCAGCAGAAGAAAGGAGATGGTGATGTCACTGGGCAGGAAGTTGGTGAGGCCACATCTTGAGTACTATGTCCAGTTCTGGAGGCCACATCTCTGGAAGGACATAGACAGAGTAGAAGCAGTTCAGAGAAGGGCAATGAAAATGGTGCAGAGACTACACCAGAAACCATATGAGGAGAGACTGGTAAACCTCAACATCTACTCTCTGGAAGAAAGGAGGGAGACAGGAGATATGATAGAGACTTTCAGATACCTCAAGGGTATAAATAATGTGCAAGAGGATAGCATCTTTAAGAAAAAAAGATGTTCAAGGACTAGAGGCCATGATATGAGAATAGAGGTGGGTAGACTTAGGGGCAACATGAGGAAGTGTTTTTTCATGGAAAGGGTGGTGGGTGCATGGGACAGCCTACTAACGGAGGTTGTGGCAGCAAAAATGGCAGGGGAATTCAAAAATGCATGGGATAGACATAAGGGAACCATAGCAATAAGAAAGAGGGGGTAAGCCGACGATCACCTAGGATCTGTGGTACGCAATATAGGCAGGGAAAATGAGCAGACTAGATTGGTCAAGTGGTCCTTGTCTGCCACCAAATTCTTTGTTTCTATATTATCTTGCTTTAAAGAGTAATGGGAAAAAAGGGGGGGGGACCAATCACATATGCCATGTTATGAACCAGTGTCCCCTTTAAAGCAGCAGTACTAGTTAACCAGGAAGTGGTCGTCACTTACCACATTTTTGCACAGCATGGTGGTCTAAAATTTCAGGTTTAACTTAGGCTGTTTACTAGTGTTTTCTGATAATTGGTTCCCTTGATTTTTAATACATTTATAATTTTATATGGATCCACAGGAAATATGGTAGCCCTCCATGCCACTTCCTGTTTCTCATCCTTTGTTTACACTGCTTGTCCTATAAACAGTCAGCAAACAAAGGAAGGGGTGGCACATTCCAGTTACATCAGATGAAATAACCAGTGAGAGAATGGCAGCACCCCATTTCCCTTTGAATCCAATCTGGCACTTCTGGCAAGAGTCGGTACTACACTGTCAGAAACAAGCATTTGTCAATGCCGAATGTTTGCTTGCTGGCATTGGCATTGGTAGTGTAGAAGTTACAGAGCTGCATAATAGGAATGGCAGTGAAGTATTGAACTGAAGCCAACCCCACCACCACCCTGCAGAGAGTGACAGGCATTGGGGTGTGCCTTTGGGTCATCAGGCATAACGGCCACGCCATTTCACCACACCCTACCCTGCAGACACCGACAAGTGTCACGGTGCCTTGGGGTCTTTGGCCCTTATGCACCCCATTCCATCAGGAAATATGGTGAGATGGGTGCGGTATAGGAGAATGGGGTGAACTTTGGGGCAGAAGAGTCCAAGGCATACCTTGATGCCTCTCACTGGCTGCAGGGTGTGGAATGGTATGAGCATTACAGGCAAGAATCCCAAGTCACACCCCTGATGCCTGTCATTCTCTACAGGGTGGGGCATTATGGTTGGAAACCCTAACACCTCAGGCATTCGTTGGTATTTTCACTCCAAATTTTCAACATTTTTTTGTGACCCCCACCTCATGAACAGTGGCAATATCAGTTTGTTAGCTGAAAGCTGCTTACAGCGACTATGGCATTTAGCACCACGGGTGCAAAACACATTCTAACAGGATGTGAAAATGACAGCTGTACTGTTCATGGGGAGGTGGAAAAAATGGCAATGTTGCAAATCTGCAGTAAAAATATTAAAAAACTGGTGAAGTCACGAGTGTGCATAGAAACTGTGCAATGCACACCAGTAATGTAATTAGTTTGGGGATTTTTTTACAGCAGATTGGCAACTCAGGCATTTTGGTGTCTCCGATCATGAACAGTGTCACTGTGATTTTCTTTATCTGTCCCGAACAATGATTTACCACAGCGACCATGCACATCTGCGCTGAAAGTGTGAAAACACATTTCGGCCATGTTGTGAAAAATGACAGCTGTACTGTTCAGAAGGAAGTGTGGAAAAATGCCACTGGTGAAAATCTGGACTGAAAATATTACAAAGTCATGAACTTGAGGATGCGTGGAAACTGCGCAATGCTCACTCATAACACAGTCATTTTATGGACTTTTGTCACCAAATTTTCAACATAGCCATTTTAAGACCTCTGCTCATGAACAGTGTAACTGTGATTTTCTTAATCTGTCCCAAACATTGCTTTCGCACACCGACTGCACCATTGTGCACTACATGTGCGGAAACACATTTTGGGTGAGATGTGAAAAATGGCAGCTGTGCTGCTCATAAGGAAGTGTAAGAAAATGGCAATGTTGAAAATCTGGCATGCAAATATTAAAAATTCGCAAACTTTGCGAGTGTGCGTAGGAACTACACAATGTGTGCTCCTGAAACAGTCATTTTTAGGAATTTCTTCACCAAATTTTCAACATAGCCATTTTAACACTTCTGCTCATGAACAGTGTCACTGTGATTTTCTTAATCTGTCCCAAACATTGATTGAGCACACCGACTGCGCCATTGTGCGCTACATGTGGGGAAACACATTTTGGGTGACATGTGAAAAATGACAGCTGTACTGCTCATAAGGAGGTGTGTTAAAATGGCAATGTTGAAAATCTGGAGTGCAAATATTAAAAATTCACGAACTTACAAGCATGCGTAGGAACTGCACAATGCACGCTCGTAAAACAGTCATTTTTAGGAATTTTTTCACCAAATTTTCAACATAGCCATTTTAAGACCTCTGCTTATTAAAAGTGTCACTGTGATTTTCTTAATGTGTCCCATACATTGATTTTGCACACCGACTGTGCCATTGCGCGTTACATGGGCGGAAACACATTTTGGGCAAGATGTGAAAAATGACAGCTGTACTGCTCATAAGGAAGTGTGGTAAAGTGGTAATGTTGAAAATCTGGAGTGAAAATATTGAAAATTCGCGAACTTACGAGCGTGTGTAGGAACTGCGCAATGCACGCTCATAATACAGTCATTTTTAGGAATTTTTTCACCAAATTTTCAACATAGGCTTTTTGAGAGTCCACCTTATGAACAGTGGCAATGTTGTTTTAATATTTGTCCTGAAGGTGATTTCACGCAGTGACTGCGAAATCACTCCCGGGCTCAATGAACGCCTATGACAGTGAGAGAGCATTCATGAGAAGGGGTCCCAAAACCCCATATTGAAAATTTGGCAAAAATTCCCAAAATGCCTGAGATATGCAGCAAAGTTGAAAAAATCCTCTCTATCCCATTATACAGCTTACCGGCATTTCCTCAGTTCGTGGTCGGCTTTGAAGAGTGCAGGCGTGTTCCCGGTCCACTGAAGATCGTCGCGCCAGAGTCGGAGGTAAGTATGGGGTGAGGGTGTGGGAGGCAGGTGCACAGTGGGTGGGCGCGGGTGGAGCAGACACAGCGAGGGACCGTTTTAAGTTTCAGTGTTTTTTTTAATGAGGATGACGCTAGACGTTTGCCACACTGGGGTGGGCTCCCAGCGTGGCAGAAGGATGACTGGTTGGGGGTATGAGCCGATGGGGGTTGGGCACCCGTCAGCCATAGGCGTCTGTTGCCATGCTGGGGTGGGCTCCCAGCGTGGCACTCTGTACTCTGGGGGGGTAGACAGTGGAGCCGACGGGGGATTGGGCACCCCCATCGGCCATACGATGTGTAGCCATGCTGGGTGGGCACCCAGCGTGGCATATAGAATTGTGTTTTTGGGGAGGGTGCAGCACAGCTGCCACAGGGGATTGGGCTCCCCCCATTGGCTATGTTGGCGTGCACGTAGCGAACAACACGAGCATGCGCGGTGTGTGTGTGTGTGTAGTGTGTAGGGGAGCACGCATGAGCAGGTGATATCTGATCGCTGCTCACTGGAAGCCAGTAGCTCCCTTTCAACTGCACGCCTACTGGTACTTTGGAGCTGTCATGACAGCTCAGCAGGCATTGGAGAACTGCAGCCGCACCTGCAAACACACTGACTGAATGGGAAGAGGGCTGCCACACCTCCGAAAACTCGGATGATGGCACTATGTTTTTTGCACATGCGTGCAAGCAAACATAAAAATAAAGGCGATGAAGAAAATGAAACAAAATTAAAAGCAAAGGATTCAAGTTTTGAAAGTTGTGGGGCTTGTTTGAAATAACTATTTTAAAAACTACATGTTTATTAACTAAGACTGCTGCTTTAAGTCAAAATTCATATTTATTATGATTTATATATGACCTGGGGCATAAGATTAAATGGAAAAACAGGAGGCAGGCTTTGCAAATAGGGTTGACAATATCTGCCTTAATACAAATTAACCATTTTTGAATTTAAAGTGTGCAATCGTGTCCGCTCCTAAAAAGACAACAACAATAAAAAAACGTGGAGACAGGCAGGATGACACACAAAACAACTCAGTTATTTGATGAAACTATCAACAGGAGAAACATTGTATCTGATGAAACAATCAACAGGAGAAACATTGTATCAGATGAAACTATCAACAGGAGAAACGTTGTATCTGACAAAACTATCAACAGAAGAAACATTGTATCTGATGAAACGATCAACAGGATAAACAGTGGGTAATAGAAAAAAAGTTTGTTTTATGTACAGCATCGATGTTATCTTCATCAAAATAAGCAGGCACCTTAATCAAACCCTGCTAAGAGGCTAGAAAGGGAAAATGAGTTGGGGGGCATGTTTTATTGTATTTGGGGGAAGGAAATGGGAAAACATTTTTCATGTATCATATATAACTGCACCTCAGAAAACTATTACCAGAAAAATCACAGGAAAGTTTTGTATTCCATATGGATTTAAATGCCTTCCACTTAGCAGGGTTTGATTGAGGTACCGTGCCTGCTTATTTTAATGAAGATGAAGCCAATGTACATATAACAAATTTTCTCTACTGCACACTTTGTCTCCTCTAGATAGTTTTGTCAAATAACTGAGTTTGTTTTGTTTTTTCATCCTGCCTGTCTCCACATGTTTTTTTCAAAGGAGAGGACAAGACTGCACAATTTAAATTTCGTAAAACTGTTAATTTGTATTAGAGTAAATATTGGCCTTTTTATTTACAAAGGCTGCCTCCTGTTTTTGCATTTAATCCTATGCCCCCAATCATATATAAATAAAAATTAATATGCATTTTGACTTAAAGGGGGCATTGGTGTATAACATTGCATATGTGACTGGGTTACCCCTCCCCTTTTTTCTGTTCCTCTTTAAAGCAAGATAAGTAGTGGATGGAAATCAATGCAGCCGGGGGCATCATGTGGAGTTATCGTTCATAGATTTAGACAGAAGAGTTTTTATGACACCTTAATCATTTTATTTATGTCACTGTTGCACTGATCCCCTCTGTGAGATTACATGTGTTTTATTAATTATCACCTGTTATCAATTTGCACCTTGTGATTAAAATATACAATAAAAGTATCATACTCACAAACCAGCCCTGCTCCCTGAAGAAGCCACAGAGCATGGTGACACGTAAGGGCTTTTGCTTAGTGGTTCATTAAGCTTTGCACTAATAAATTACATTCAGAGATCTAGTACTTGATGTGTGCATCATTTTTTAGTTTTTCTTTTTTTTTCAGACAATATATTTCAAAGACTGTTTTTTTTCTTTGCATACTCCCTTATCAAAAGAACTGTTATACTCATGTGCAAAAGATTATTTATCAGTAGAGTTCTTTATTTTAACACAGCTTGTTTTCTGTGCAGCTTGGCTGCCATGCCTGATGAAGGTCTTCATTTATTTATTTATTTATTTATTATTGTCTCAGATATCAATCTTTGAGCTGCAAGCTCATTTACAAATGTTCCACAAGAAAAAGCAAAACAACAGGTACAGGAATAAAGTGGATGGTACAGTAACATGTAGGAATTATATTTATATAGGCTTTCTGTAGCTTGAAAACCTGTGTTTTGTACATCTGTTGTTCGTCCAATACAAGAAGTATCAAATCACCCACTTTGTTCATCTTTTTACGCACAAATATGGGCAGTTTTTTTGTCATCCACCATCTAGTGCCCAAATATGGCACTGCACAGGTCTGCCATTTAAACCATCACAGAGGAACTTCCGGTGATGTCATAGCCTATCTAGCAGCACTGAGTTAGGGCTACTGACCTTTCTGAGAATAAAACTTTCACCGTCATATTTAAAACTGACCCAGACTTCAAAAAATGCCCACCAGAGGTAAAGGGGATAAAAGAAAGACCTGTTCCCAGTTGATGAAAGCTAAGAGAGTCAAGGATGGAGAAACATTAAGAGACCAAAGCCTGGATAGGAGCTTCAGCCTGTCCCCAGCCAGCTTGAAAGCCCCAAGCTGTGGCAATGAGGAAGAAAGACTCACCCAGAATAGATTCTAGCTGTTGATGCGGAAAATGACAACATTTCATCAGGAAAATAAACAAGAATTTAAACGACTGAATGACGAGCTAGCATAGTGGAGAAAAGAGTGGAGAAGGGCCGGCCCACCAGCACAGCAGTAGGGTGACTGCATGTGATGCCAATGCCCCGGGTTTGGGAACGGACCTGAGTAGTCAGAGGGCCAGGGGGGAAGGAGGAGGATTAAGCATCCGAAGGAGTGCTCTCCTCCTCCGGGGGGAGGGTGGGTGAGGCAGAGGGAGTTGCTGCCAAAGCCAAGATGTAGAGGAGGCGTGCCAGATATCAGCGCACCATGTCATTGCATGCCACGCCTCCTGGGGACTTAAAATGTTCAAAATGTTGGCCCATTGATGACAGCCAGCTCCTCCGGTCCTGCTGTGCCTGCCCATGACCGCCCATTAGTGACCAAGTTCACTTGTCCATCGGGAACAGCCCAGCCCTGTGGCCTCCACCCTGGAGGCAAGCCAAGGAGGAACACCAGCAGTATGGGTCTGCTGGGAACATTGGAGTCAGTCTCTGTCAGGGGCACACCTCAGCAGCCCCACCCAGACAGGCAAGCCTGGGAGGAACACCAACAAGGTAAGTCCTGAGGGGGGGGTAGCAGTCCAAGGATTGGGGGCTGTGCCATCAGGTTAGGCACCAAAAAGAACATTAAAAAAGTAAAGAGTGGAGAATGCAAAGTAATAAGTTTCTGTGGCAGAGGATGGAGCCTTACAAGTAGGGGCAGCCCTGGACTCCTGCACTACACCAAGGCCCTCCAGGAGAAATGTGTAGACATGGAGGTCCATTTCCAAAGACACAGTCTAAGACTCACGGGCCTCCCGAGAGGGCAGCGATGGGGAATATGTGTGATTTCCTTGTGGACCTCCTTTGAGGAGTGGTTAAGGGTGTGGCAGCGAAGATTCAATGCAAAGAAGTGCAAGATCATGCACTGGGGGCCCAGAAATGCAGAAGAGGAGTACATGATGGGGAAGGGAAAGGTACTGACGGCCACCAAACAGGAAAGGGACCTGGGAGTAATCATGTATGATGATCTAATGGTTACCAAACAATGTGAGAAGGCTGTAAGGAGAGTCAGTGGAATGCTGGAGTGCACAGGGAGAGGTATCTCCAGCAGAAGGAAGGAGGTGGTGATGCCACCATACAGAACATTGGTGAGACCTCATCTAGAGCACTGTATACAGTTATGGAGGCCACAGCAGAAGTGGTTCAGAGAGAATGGGTGACAAAAATGGTGCAGGGGTTGCACCAAAAGTCATATGAGGGGAGACTGGAGGATCACAATATGTATTCCCTGGAGGAGAGGAGAGGAGGGGAGGGGGATATGATAGAGACTTTCAAATACCTCAAGGTTGTAAATAAGGTACAAGAGGGTAGCAACTTTAAAAAAAAAGATGTTCAAGAACAAGGGGCCATGATATTAAAACAGAGGGGGTAGACTTAGGGGTAAAATGAGAAAGTATTTTTTTACGGAAAGGGTGGTGGATCCATGGAACAGCCTCCCAGCAGAGCTTGTAAGGGCAAAAATGGTAGGGGAATTCAAAAATGCATGGGATAGGCATAAAGGAACTCTAGTGATAGGAGAGAGAGGGTAAGCCGCAGATCATTTAGGATCTGCGGTATATGAAACAGGTAGGGAAAATGGGCAGACTAGGTGGGCGAAGCAGTCCTTAACTGCCGTCAAATTCTATATTTCTGTGTTTAATGATGTTGTAGCCCTCTTACCAAGTATAAACATTAGAACTGAGCATACTCATGCAGCACTACCAAATCCCACAGCCAGACTCCGGCCGATCCTGGTGAAATTCTCCAGCTACAGGACCAAGGAGGAGACCCTGCGACTGGCATAGAAGAAGGGAGAAACTTCTTACAATGGGGCCCATTTGTTGTTAGACCAGGACTATCCTCCCCCCCCACTGAAATTTAGAGAAAGAGGCTACAGTACCTAGATATCATCAAAGCACTCAAGGTAAAACAGATCTGCTTTCAGCCACCATACCCGGCCTGAATCTGGATTTTCTGGGAAGACGGGGTGAAGCTGTATCATATCCCCATGCAAGCCTCAGCAGCCCTGAAAGAGCATGACATTCCCCAGGATCAGTGCCAGCAGAAGCAGGATCCTGAACCAAGACCAACACGTAGGGAATGGAAGACCATGCAGTGACAGAACATCAGAGCAGCAGGCCACAAGGCAGCCGTCCATACAGTGAAGGAGATTCATAGTCTTCTACAGCAGGTGGAAGGCATAGCATCCTCGGACGGCAGTCCTCATCAGAGACCTGAAGGTACATGCCGACCACACTGCTTAATATCCACATCAAAAGGTGTGTGAGTAATGAATATTACTTTCCAAACAGCATGAATAATGCACTATTCATCCCTTATTCGGGAAATATTAGCTAACAAAAAAAAAACAGCTCCCACCCTCCTCCCTAGCCAAGATCCTTCAAGTTGCTCCAGGCCTCTTTTTCTCCACCCTTAGTTGGAACACCTGTCCCACCCTCCTACCCCTAGCACCCACATTTGATAATGTCTATTTTGTAAAAAAAAAAAAAATTCTGATAGGTGATTGTTATGACCCGCCCACCTCCTTGGCCAGCCGCTGACTTTCATCCTTTGCATTTCAGTGACTTCACCAATACAAATTGTTGCCATGCACCCCATACTCTGCACCCCGCACACCCTCCCAGCAGTGGCACCCATGTTCAACTTTGTACTGGAGGAAGAGGCAATGGACACAGCCCACCCTGGTCCCTGGCTGGCTGCCTTCTTCTGAATGAAAGCACTTGCACACTTGCATAGTAAAACCAGCTGATCACATGATCCATACATGATACATACATACATGATCAGCTGGTTTTACTATGCAAGCAAATATACAAGTGCTTTCATTCAGAAGAAGACAGCCGACCTTGGAGGAGAGTGAGCTGTGTCCATTGCCTTTTTCCTTCCAGCATTGCTGGTAGGGTGTAGGGTACAGGATGCGAGGGGGGGGCAATCTATATTAGTGAAATCACTGAGAAGCAAAGGCTGGAAAGTCAGTGGTCGGCCTTGGAGATGGGAGGATCATGCTAGTCACTCATCAGAGTTTTTTTTTTGGTTTTTTTTAAATAAACATTATCAAAATGTAGGTGCTGGGGGTAGGATGATGGGATGGGTGTTCCAAGTAAGGGTATGGGGACAGGGGCTGGGATAGTTTAAAGGATCTGGGCTAGGGAGGAGGTTGTGTGGGCTGTTTTTTTCCCTTTTTGTTTTAAAACAAAACCCGAACAAGGAATACAAATACCAAATACTGAATATTTGGAGGTCCCAAGTTGAATATTCAGCCAAATATTTGGAATAAGGTATTTGCACACCCTACTCCAGACTGACTTAACAGGAGGAACCAAACTTAATGATTGACAGCCTCAGTATTCTTTTACTGTTCTGTTCATCTCACCCTGACCCTTGGTTATTTTTCTGTATATTTGCACCTGGCACCTCTCATGACAGACCAGTGTCTTCAGAGTGAGGTAAACTTTTCAATGAGATGCCTCTGAGGTGAGATTCAGAAACTACCGAAAGCTGGTAAATAAGAGCATGGGACTGGGGGTTGGGCAGTGATATACAGGTGATGGCATTTTAGGGAGAAAGGGAGGAACTAAAAAGACTTTCTTGAACTGCCACTCACAAGTGGAGGACTTTCCATGTATGCAGACTGAACTGGGGCTTTGCAAATGGAAAAGAAGATGGATGCTACACAAGGGGGTAGACAATTCAAGTACAGATCTTGCCAGTGCTCTTGAATTATAAATACTGCTTTGTATATATGTCCCATAGCCATGTTGGGTTTGGGGAAACAAGGATACTTTGGAGACGTTCCACAGTTTTTGGAGGCTTTATGTGCTAGTAGAACAAACCACCTGGAGATGGATGAGGGGGAAAGGTAAGCGAGTGGGGGGTGCTATTGTTGAACACCTTGGTCCTGGTCGGGGATACCCTGCCTCTGGTCTGGTTTGCTGCTTGACCTTCCTCACTGATCTACATGAGTCAAACACTGGTGTGGACTAGAGAACACCTGCTACTGACTCAAAAATTCATTTGTGCAGCCCCTAACTGTGAAATCAGCAAACTCTGACTTGACAAACATGTGTTGGGATTTGCAGTGGGGGAGGGCCACCTCACTGGGAGTCATGTATAGTGGTTTCACTGGGGGGAGGCCGCTACCCCACAAGCGCATGTGAAAACTTCCCCAATTCCAGGCCTCGGTTGCAGTCCACCAACTAGACATCATCACGCTCATGGAAACGTGGCTCTCATAAAAAAATCCCGATTCCTGTATCTCACTAGAGGGCTATACCACCTTCCGGCAAGGTAGGTTAAACAAGCATGGGGGTGGGTGTCTGGTCTATCTCTGTAACAAAATAAGTGGCCAGATTATGCCAAATAGTGTTAACACCAGAGATGCCCAATTTCTTACCATCAAGCTATCAATCGGCCAGCAAGGTAAAACAATGACCCTGACTACAGTCTACATACCCCTTGGTTAACAAGCACCAGGGCTTGACCTATTCTTTAGCCACTATAGCAAGCTAAGCAAAGACTGGGAGCAGATCATTGTAGGGGACTTTAACACAAACTGGCTAGCACAGGATACTGTTAGCACTAGGGACAAAATCCATGGCCTCTATCTTACACAGATGGTTACACAGACAACAAGGTGGAACTACCACACCAACGTTAGCACTCTTATCGACTGGCTTCTTGCAATCAACCCTGAGCATATCAAAAACGTCTCTGTCCTGTCCGACACTTTAAGTGATCACTCGCCAGTAGTCTGCACCTAGACAAACAAGGGCCCTAAAGACCCTCCGCAGCTCACTAAAAGCCGGTATCTCAAAAAGGGACAAGTGAGCAATTCCAAAAAAATTTTTTATTTCTTTTCTTTTATTTATTTAAGAATCAGTTTACAACCTTTGAGCCAGAGGCTCGTTTCCAAAGGTACTTCATCACATAAAGACATATATTGCGTTTCGGTTACATAGCAAAGATTTGCAAAAAATCAATAGGCATTCACCAGAGGTGCCACGTCACATAGTGGTCAGACAAATACAATTGGGTACAGGGTACATGTAATTGATAACAGGTATTACACAAGTCAGTATCAAGTGAGCATTCTGGTAGATAAACATTGAAAACAGCTGGCACTGGCCAGGTTAAACCTAGGCATGGTGTACAGGGAAGTGGTGGAGGGGATGGTAGGGTGGAGAGCTGCCCGGGGGGCATTGTCAAGAGAAAGAGGTGGAGGCTATGTTCAGAGACAGGAGCAGTTACGAGTGCTGAAGATGTGGTTCCGAAGTGTGATTTTGAATGTGGAGATGGTGATGGCATTGGTGATGGTGGCAGGGAGAGAGTTAAACCAGGTTGGGGCTCTATAGCTGAAGGACCTCTGGCCACGGCTGGTTCTCATTCTGGGGACCTTTAGAGTGGTCTTGTAGGAAGACCGTGTTGCAATGGTGGGAGGGCTCTGGTGGATGGATGCCATTACCCCAGGGGGGGAGAGCCCGAGTAGGGTTTTTTTGGTGAGGAGACAGGTCTGGTATCGGAGCCGTTCATCCAGGGTAAGCAGGTTAGCATCAACATATAGCTGACAGGTGTGTGTGAGCCTGGGGGCACCAGTAATCAATCTGCATGCTTTATTCAGGGTTAGGTGAATTTTGTTGAGTGCAGTGGTGTCGGCAGCACCGTATACTGGTAGACCATAGTCTACAAGGGACAGAATGGACGATGTAACAGCTAGCTGGAGAGCATTTGGTGGAAGGCAGGTTTTATGGAAAATACCTGGAGAATGTGGACTGGCCCCCCTTAGATGGCTGCAACGATGCCAATACAGCCCTAGACTACTTCACAACTGTATTCAGCAATGCTGCGACCTATTTGCCCCGGTCAGAACTGTTAAAATAAAAGGGGCCATTAACCCCTGGCTCACAGGGCCACTCATTGCTCAGATGAAACAACGTGACAATCTCTGGCATATTGCCAGAGAGACAGGCAGACAAACTGACATCATGGCCAATAAAATAGCTAGGAATAAATGCACCAGGATAGTAAGACAGGCCAAAGCTTCCTATTACAAAGAACAACTGGAGAAAACCTGGGGTAATGGCAGTGAGTTTTGGAAAAACATTAGGTCCCTCTCTGGTAAAGAATCCAGAGCTCCACCGGATCTAATAGTCACCGCATCTGGCGCTTACAGCAACCTCTAGACCTGGCTAATGCCTTTAACAAGGCCTTCACAGACCTCAGCTCTGTACTCCCCCCCTGAATTTCTCCAGTCCTCACCTGCCAAGGATCCCATAGACCCAAATCCACCACTATCTCACAGAAATAGACAACCACCTTTCTACTTTAGGCAAATCACGTGGCCACAGACCTTTAAATATGTTAGAAGGATTCTAAACAAAACCAGGATCGGCACTGACTCACTAAACATGAAACTGCTTGCAGTCGACCTGGAAGAACTTGCCACGCCACTAACCAAATTATTCAACACCTCCTTGCGAACTGGAATCTTCCCAGACAGGTGGAAGACTGCCCTGGTCACCCCTGTGTTTAAGAGCAGTGACAGAACTGATATGGGGAACTATCACCCTATCTCAATACTACCCCCTCTCTCAAAAGCATAGGAAAGGGTCGTCTCTGATCAGCTCACTGAATATCTAAACAAGTACAATCTGCTTTGCCCTCAGCAATATGGTTTTCATCACAAGCACAGCACCATCACTGCCCTTATTGACTTTACCTCCCACGCATACGAAGCTCTTGATTCAGGAAAAACAGTGGGGTCCATATAAGACCTCACAAAAGCCTTCGACACTGTAACCACCAAATCTTGCTAAGACACCTATGGACCCTGGGACTGTCAGTAGATACCATCTCCTGGTTCAACAGCTACCTATCATGCAGGATGCAGAGTGTCAGGATAGAAGTGTAACCTGTGATCCCAGAATGGTAACCCTAGGGGTCCCACAGGGCTCAATCCTAGGGCCACTTCTCTTCAGTCTCTTCATAAATTCCCTTCCCAGAGATTATCCTGCTAAAATACTGCTGTATGCAGATGATGCAGTGATCTCAGTTCTAGGCAGCAATGCTTGTGAAATCTCTAAAAACCTACAGAGTAGCTTTGCCATGCTAGAGGTGTGGTTCTCCCAAAACCAACTCCTACTGAACTATAAAAAAATGAAAACTATGCACCTAATCTTGCCACATGCCAAAAGGAATGTTGAACCCTTGACTATCTATAGCCAAAAAGGGGACAGCATTGAACAAGTCTCCACCTTCAAATACCTCAGAGTACATATTGATGATACACTCTCCTTTGTGCACCATATCGACCATGTAGTCAAAACAGGTAATATTAAGCTAGGTATCCTCTATAGGGATAGGCAAGCCATGACTCACGAGTCTCTTAAACTAGTTACTCAAGGCTCTATTCTGTCTATCATTGACTACGCACTAGTCATTTACAGTGCTGCCACCGACTCATCCTTAAATAGAGTTAAACTACTAGCCAACAAGGCCTGCCGCATGGTCCTTGGTGCCAACCAGCATACCCATACCTGCACCCTTTACTCTTCTACAGGTTGGCTCCAGCTCCACCTCAAGACAAAGTATCAGGCTTGCATTATGGGTAAAAAAGCCCTACTAGGTCTCACACCCGACTCTACTGCCGCACTGTTTCAGTGATACCCCTCATGAAAGGTCACTAGAGGAATGGCTAAGGGTGTACTCCATGTTCCATTTAAGAGAACATGCATTGCTCAGTGGTCACTCTCCTACCGTGGCCCCACTTGGTTTAACAAACTCCCTACTACCACACTGGAGCACATAAAAATTGGCCCTTTTAAAAGAGACCTGCTAACCCTTTTGGCACAAAATAACTGATGTGACTGCAACCACTAAACACAGGCGGCCATCTCCACCATGAATATTCCCCCAACCCACCCCCCACTTCCCCCACCCTCCTACACCTCCCTGACAAAGCCCCTGGGTGGCTGTTCCCCTCTCCTGCTCCACCCCTCACCTCTTATCCAACCTATGACAAAGCCCCCTCAGGCTATTCCTCCCTAACTTCAGCTTGATTCCTTGATGCCTTCTTGTGGACTCAACAATATAGTGAACCACATGTCAAAATGTACTTCAGTACCTGTACAATATAAGCAATGCAATAGTCTACTCGCCTGCTTGAACAGCCTGTCAGTATTCTGTCTTCTTGCAATGCTCATCAAACAACCTCTGTAATTTTGTCTCCTGTCCTAATGTAATGGAACCTTGTGATTTTTTGTCTGTTTGTTCTACCTGACATGGAACCTTTGTAAAAGAGCTTGTTGGCTCAAAGGTGTTAATCTGCAACTGAAATAAATACATAAATAAATAAATAACTCAGGCCTGGATAATAGGCAGACTGAGAACAGGGAGCACTGCGGTTTGGAGAACCCGCTATCTGAACATGCTGCTGCCACTCTAGCACACTGAGTGAGAGGTTTCATTCTTAACAAAATATGGTGGTGAACTTTGAGGACTCCTTACCCTATACAGAATCATCTGCAAGGAATCTAGCATCCTGTCACTGTACAACATCTCTGAGTCTACTACAGGGCAGAGACTTGGGATCCACAGAAAAAGCTATTGTTTATTCTCATTCTTTGGGGGGGGGGAAGAGAAGTAGGGTAGACAGTGACACGTTGGCTGAGCTGTGCACGTCCTCCTTGTGATTTTTGGTTATTTTCTCATGTTCTTGGAGACACAAAGTAGCCTATGTAGTGGACCCCTTTTGTAGGGAACACAAGACCACTACACCAACTCTTTAAATTTTTGGTATGCTTTATCCCCTCTGACTCTGACCATGGGGCTCTCAACCATCCTCCACCGGATGGCCCTCAAGCAATCCGGGCTTGTTCCCAAATCTGGGTCACTAGCATCCCAAGCAGTAGCATTACTGCTGAGCAGTGGGCCGGCCCTACTACACTCCCACTTCTGGTGCCCTCAAATTGCCTTGGCTAGGCCCCAGAGAGGACCAAGAAATATAGGACTATATTCCCCTACATTGGAAGTGGTTATTTTTTCTCAAGTTATATGTTAGTAGCCCTGTTGGCTGGTTCTCTTTCTGACTGTTCATGAAGAGGTCGGAGGAAATATCACGCTATGGGTCACTAGTGACTGGGGGTGTGCCCCATCCCACAAATATTGATTATTTTCCCTAATACCTTAAGGATGTTCCCTGCTGCTTCAGCAAGACCATGTCAAAATCTTAATTTTGTTCTACTGCAGGATGGTCAACTAAATGTTTAAAATCCACAACAGAAACCATGGGTTGCCATGCTTGTTTTTAAGTTACGTGGTGAAACTCAATTCCTCTTTATGGAAAAAATCCGTAAGGGGGTCAGATTGTTTTATGTAGTTATAACATCAGTGTTTTAGGTGTCAACATGAGTGTGAAAGAAAAAGTGAAACAAGGACACATCATTTGTCATAATTTTTTTTTTTTTGCTTACTCTTTCTCCCCTGGGTCCTGGTCAACTATTCTGTCTGTGCTTTCTTGTTTTTCCAGCCACTGTCCGGTCTGCCCTCAGCTCCTGTTGGGGCCCTTTTGTATTCCTGTGGCTTGCCCCTGCCCCTGTGGCAGGGTGGTGGGGAGCCCCCAACTCTCCCACCAGTCTGGATCCAGTTCGGCGATGCCCCTGATGCTAGGGTGCTTGTTGGATGGCCATCAAGCCGCTGTGACCTAGGACATCATTTCCCTTGTACTCCCCTTACATGAGTGGGGCATGCAATGATGCCAGTGGAAGGAGCATGCACGCATCTGCACATGCTCCTCCTGGTGCCTGCCCCATCTCAGCCCCTTTTGTGCACAGCATCAGCGCACTGCCCCCAGCCTCCACTAGGGGCCAGAAGCGTGCCGACCACTGGAATCCTCCCTCCCCAGAGAGGAAGAGCAGTCCCTCGGATGCTCTATCCCTCTCCTCCTCTGCCAACCCCTGGTGTCCCATGATCGCTCCCAAACACGGGTCACCGGCATAGCATGAGGTAAGGTGTCCAGCGCTGCAGTCCTCAATGCCACCGGGCTGGCTCCATTTGTCATAATGTTTGATTTTTTTGTTTTTTTTCACAAATTCAAAAATAAAGAGTAAATTACCAATACTATGGCACCCTCTTGAACTAACATTCTCCAAAATGGGAACATTTTGTATGTTTTATGCATAAAAAACATTTCAATCCCATGTCCTTCTCACAAAACTTTTTAAATAGATGTAGGCCCCCATTTTCAAAAGGTTTGCGTGGCACAAACTGTGTTTGTGCTGCACAAACCAGGGATAGTGACGGGCATTGGTGGTGTGGCCATATTCAAAGGCTACCTATGTGCGGCACACCCCCAGCAGTGCCGTGGGGCACAATATCGCACTGTACATATGCAAATGAGAGAGGCCCCTTGCATACACAGTACAGCACAATATTGTAAAGTTTTCAGAAGCACTAAATGTCCACAAGTGTGGCACAATTTAACATTTCTGAAACCTAACCCTTAACAGTGCGCAGAAGGGGTGAGTGCCCTGCACATCCTCTAGGCACTGTGAAGGGCTGGGAACTCTGGTGGTCCAGTGGTCCCTCCCAAGCCCAGATCCCTGTCCCTGTTCAAAAAAAGTTATCCCTGGTGGTCCAGCAGTCCCTCCCAAGCCCTGATCCCCCCTGGCATTCAACAAAGAACATCCCTGGTAGTCTAGCACCCCCCAGCCCATATCATCTCTGTTGTTTTGTAAAACATCCCTGGTAGTCTAGCAGCCCCCCCATGAGCCCTGATCCCATACCTCATACACAACTACCAGTATCCCTGGTAGTCGAGTGGTGTTCCTCCCCACAAGCCCTGATCCCCACATAGGTGAACAGAGCAACATCCCTGCTGGTCCAGCAGTCCCTCCCCAGCCCCAGTCTTATCCATTGTGAAACAGAAAATGATTCAGTGGTGGTCCAGCAATTCCAAACCCAAATCCGAACCTACCCTATCAGACAACCCCCTCCCCGGTGGTCTAACGGTCCCACCACCCAGCTCCCCCCCCGACCCAACACCGAGAGCCGGCAACCAGCACAGCTCTAGTCTGGCAATCACTTAGGAACAGAGTAGCCATCTCACAACTTTACCAATTCCTTATCCACCATAGGACCACATCAGCACGGCATTTTCTCAGTAAATGGCAAGGGACATCGTCTATACAGCTAACCTCAAAAGAATGGGAATGGGTATGGAAGGGTGCCTTCTGAACCTCATCGTCCCCTCAGGTGGCAGTATTTCTGGAAGGTGAAAACTGAGTGCTTTCTTACCCCGTCTAGTAATGCTAAATGGGATCATGAAACCGGTTCATCCTGTTGGAGGAACTGAGGTGAGACATACACTACCCACACCCACGTATTCCTGTCTTATGAGAGATTGGAGCCCTTTTGGAGGAATGTACAGGGTAGACTAGAAGGGAGTTTTGCATGTCAGGATCCCCAGCAGTTCCCCAATCTCCTGTTGGGTTTACCACCACCTTCCCTGAAAGGGAAGGAGAAACTTTACAGTTAGTATAAAGTATAGGCATAGCAGCAGGGAAAGCCATTATGAGGAAATGGTTACAGCAGGACCTCTCCGACTCACAGTACAGGTATGGGTTTCACTGGTAGAGGAAATAGCAGAACTAGAGAGACTGACCTATCAGGCCCAGGACAGAACAGAGACATACCTCTCTCGCTGGACCAGGTGGAGGATGGCACAAGAAGAGAGGGACTCCCAGAATAAGGGGAGACTGTATAACAGATGGTAAGGGTATATAGGCCAAGCTTGCAGTAGGGTGTGAACTGATGGGGGAAAGGGGATGGGGTGGGATTGCCCTCTTGGAAAAAATAGGAATATCACCATGAGAACAGACACAAAATTGAAAACCATGGGATTTCCCCTTGGCTTTCCAGTGACCATTAGATTGCCCACAATGAAGGGCTGAAACATTTGAGAAACAGAACCGTAAGTTTTTTAGGTATTTTGTTGTTTGTCTTAAATAAGCATTTTTCAATGCCGAATTTTGTCTTGCTGGCATTGGCATTGGTAGTGCACAAGTTAGAGAGATACATAATAGGAATGGCAGTGAAGTATTGAACTGACATCAACCCCATCCCCAACCTGCAGAGATTGACAGGCATCGTGGTGTGCCTTTGTTGTCGGTTAATGCTCACGCCATTTCCCTCACCACCCTGCTCCTGCAGACACTGACAGCAGCTGGTGTGCCTTGGGGTCTTCGGGCCTTACGCTCACCCAGTTCCATAAGGAAATGCACTGAGATGGGTGCAGTATAGGAGAATGGGGTGAATGTTAGGGCCAAAGACCCCAAGGCACACCTCGACGCCTGTCAGTGGCTGCAGGGTGGGGGTGGGGGTGGAATGGCATGAGCATTATGGCTGACAATCCCAAGCCACACCCCCAACGCCTGTCAGTCTGTACAGGGTGGGGAGTTATGGTTGGAAACCCTAATACCCCAGGCATTTGTTAGTATTTTCACTCCCAATTTCCAACATGGGCTTTTAGGGACCCCACCTCATGAACAGTGGCACTATCATTTTGTTTCTCAATCCCGAAAGGTGATTTCGCACAGCGAATGTGCCATTTGGCGCAACAGCTGCAAAAAGACATTTTGGGCAGGATGTGAAAAATAACATCTGTACTGTTCATGAGGAGGTATGAAAAAATGGCAATGTAGAAAATCTGGAGTGAAAATATGAAAAAGTGGCAAAGTTACGTGCATGCATAGAAATTACATAACACAAGCTTGTAACGCAGTTATTTTTGGGAATTTGTTCACCAAAATTTCAATATGGCCTTTTTGGAACCTCCCCTCATGAACAGTGGCACTGTGATTGCAGTAACCTGTCCCAAAAGTTGAGTTCAAACAGTGACTGCGCCATTCTGTGCCACAGGTGTGAAAACACATTTCCGGCAGGATGCAAAAAATGACAGCTGTACTGTTTATAAGGAGGTGTGAAAAATGGCAATGTTGGAAATTTGGAGTCAAAATAGAAAAAATTGGCGAAGTTATGAGAGTGCGTACAAACTGTGCAATACATGCTCGTAACGCAATCATTTTGGGGAGTTTTTTCACCAAACTTTCAATATAGGCATTTTGGGACCTCTGCTCATGAAAAGTGTCAATGTGAATTTTTGAATCTTTCCCGAATGTTGATTTCCTACAGCGACCACGCCATTGTGAGCCAGATGTGCAAAAACACATTTCGGGCAGGATGTGAGAAATGACAGCTGTACTGTTGATAAGGAGATGTGAAAAAAATGGCAATGTTGAAAATCTGGAGTGAAAATATTAATAATTCTCAGTTACGAGCGTGCATAGAAACTGCATAACGCACGCTCATAACACAGTCATTTTTGGAATTTTTTCACCAAATTTGCAACATGGGCTTTTTGGGAGCCCACCTCATGAACAGTGACACTGTTATTTTGTTAATTGGTCCTGAAAGGTGATTCTGCGCAGTGACCGCTAAATCACCTTTCTGGAGGTTATTATTGGAAAGGTGCAATAATCTTCCATAGGTAGCCAGTTGTAACATGGTCTTCAGCCATTCTGCTAAGCCAGGAGCCTCTGCAGTCCTCCGCTCTAGGAGAAGTTGTCTTTTTGCTTCCAGTGCGGTGGGAATTAACCATTTCTGGTTGGAAATGCGATTGGTTACCATCCTGGTGGTATGGAGGGTTGAGGCACTGGTCGCCTTTGCCTTACATCTACTCACGCCAGCAAACTGGGTTAAAGAACAGACCAGGGTTGCTCGGAAGGGGGGGCAGCTGGGGAAGGGATGATTGAGTGTTTCAAGGACAGCTCTTCTCCCTTGGGGGGGACTCTGAGTCTGCCACTTAGCAGACATGGGTAGGAAAATGAGATGATGCAGCCTGCATGTCAGTCAGTACATATGCGTGTGGGTGCATCACATGCAAGTCCCCAGAGGGAAGGGTGAAAATGGAGGAAAATGCCCCAGCTCATTCAGCATCCCTCACAGGCTCCACATGACCCTACTTGGTAGGCTACCCACCAGATCTTGACTCTGGGTAAGTAGTGGTGAACCAGTAAGTCCACATGATGGGTCAGTGTCACTGAAACCAGGAACAACCATTAAAATGAAGGAATAATGACAAAAAGGAAATGGGATTAGATCTAGGTTGCATATCTCCATGCTACCCAGCATCCAAAATTTTGGGTCCTTGGGAACTGCTGCTCCCACTATTTGCTCACAGATGTAAAAAAAAACTGTATACTTTATGACTGAAGAGAACATCTCCACATGATGCACAAACACGATGTGCACACGTGTACCTTGCACAGACTGGTATCTCAGACTCTTACCTTCTGGAGACTGAGGTGCTGCCCCATTTTTGCTCAACTCTGTGAGTTATGGGCAGAGGCTGCCAGATTTCAGGCCAAACTGACAAGGATGCAGAGGACATTCTGCTCCACCCTGGGGCCACCAAGCCTACTGCCGTTCCTCCCAAAGGATGCCTAGGCTGACCGGATGGTCTTTGGTGAGCTCCAGGAGGGTGGGGATGGAAGGAAGGGTGCACGCTTCTCAGCCTGTACCTCTGCAGAATTTCTTCACTGTACTGGAGGGATGGGGTTGTCAAGAGCAGGTGCCTGTCACAGTTGGAAGGGAGGAAGTGGGTGTCCTCAGAAATGGAGGCCCCAAAGAGTGAGGAAGAGGTCCCCCACCAAGGAAGAAGCAGCTGCTGGTGGGGGACTCTATTATTAGGGGGGATAGACTTGTGAGTGGGTTGAGGAAGGGAGAGGGAGGTGAAGTGCCTCCTTGGTGCTTCAGCTTAGAAGGATGGAGAGCATATCTAGAGGATCACTAGGATAACAGGATGGAAGTGAGCTAGCCATCACTGTCCACCTCGGGACAAATGACCTGGCAAGGGACAGGGTTGGGATAGTGCAGGGAAATCTCAGAAAGCTGGGGAGGGGTCTCAAGCAGGAGGTATGCATAATGGTTTTCTCCAGGGTGTTACTTGTGTATGGATGGGGAGATGCAAGAGTACTCTGCATCAGGATATTTAATGATCAGTTGAAAGCAAGGTGCATAGAAAAGGTTTTGACTACATTCGGGACAAGGAGCCAGTTTGGGAGAATATGAACATATGTAGAATGCCGGTAGATACATGCCTGGTAGTCTATCTAGTCTGCTTGAGTGTGCAGCTAGCAGTCTTCATTTATTTATTTATTTGGAAAATGTTTCACCTGGAAAGACAACATGAGCTGTAAGCAACTAATTTCCAGAAGCGTCCTGGGGGGTGGGGACAAGAGTTGGGAGAACAAACAAACACATAGTAATACAAGTACAATTTCTAAAACAAAACAATGTAGTACAATTGCAGAGCAGAAATAACCGAGACCAACTGGCCAGGGCAAGCAAAACCATATTCAGATATAGCATACATTGCAACAACCCAAGAGCACGTGATCCAGTAGATTCAAAATGGAGCTAAAGACTTATTTATTTAGTTTAGCATATCCTAGTTATGGTTGATTAATTTATGCTTGCTTTTAAAATTTATATGTATGTATGTATGATTTCTTTGTACAGCACCTTGGTTTTGAAAGGCGCTTTAGAAATAAAGATGATTGATTGATTGATTGATAAAGGTTAGAGGATGGATAACACGTTTGAAGTGCTAGAAGTAATAGGCTGAGCACAAGATTTCAAGTGCTATTGTATACCCAAGGGAGGTCAGTTATAAGACAAGTGGGGAAGTGGACGGGTGAGGGGTAGAGGGTGGGGATGGTACAGGGAGAAAGAGGGACAGCCAAGATCTATACCCATCCAGGTTGCTGAGAACCTTGCAAGGGGGTTAGGACCAGTCAGAAAGGGAGGGGAGAGAAACGGAGCAAGGTGGTAGAGAAGAGCGGGGCAGGGGAAACAGGTGGGGAAGAAGGGGATAAGGAAGAAGAGAGGTGGGCAGGTGATGGATTTGAAAGTGGGGGGAAGGGAGAGGGGTAGAAAAGAGGGAGCCAAGATCTATACCCCTTCAGGAGGACAGAGAACCCTGCAAGGAGAACAGGACCAGGCAGAAAAGGAGGGGAGAGAAGGGGGGGCACAGAGGAGAAGTGGAGTGTGGTGGGTGACCGGAGGGGAGAAGAGAGAGATTAGGAATAGGGAGGCTGGAGAAAATAGGGGTAAACTAGGAATGGAAAAAGGGGAGAGCATTAGTAGGAAGGAAGATGGGGCTGTGGGGGAGAAGGACAGCCATAGAGTATTGAAATAGCACAGTAGGTTGTGGATGGTAGTAGAGAGTCAAAATAGTGCAATAGGTTGTGATAGGGAGTGGGAGGAGGGGGTATAACAGGAGATAGCATGTGAGGAAGTAATCAGAGGAAGGGTTCAGTTAGGAGACAGGAGGTAAGTCAGGAATAGAGGAGTAGGGGATAGTGTGCAAGGGATTGCGAGGGTTGTGAAGGGGGGCTAAGAACATAGAGGATAGTGGATGGGCAACAGTGAACAACAACACTGTTGTTCACCTCGAGAGGTTGTCATGACAACCAAGAAAACCTCGAGAGCAAAGTTCGAGAGGTTTTTGGTTGGCATGAAAACCTCGAGAAGTGAAACAGTGTTGTTGTTCACTGTTGCCCATCCGCTGTCTTTTATAGTGTATGAGCAACAGTAAAAAAAAAAACCTTGCGACTTCTTTCCAAGTCGCGCCGTGATGTAGGGGACCCCACCCTGCCCATGTCCTTGACAACACTCAACTTGGGTCCACATTTTAAATATGTTCCTGGTGTCCTGTTGTGTGCTGGCTAATATTTAAAGAAAAGGCCACTTACTGCTCAATAAGAACTTCCTACGGTGTCTTCCTGTGCCTTCGCTGAACTACCGTGGCCATTTGATGGACGAGGAGAAACCACGACTTGCGCATGTGCAAACATGATCTGTGCTGTTGTACCATCGATGTGACGTACTCACAATGGTACAACAACATCGTGGCATCACATCGATGGTACAACAACATTGGGGAAATACAGATTTTGAGGGAATACAATGGTCTAACATACACAATAAGTACAGTTAGGAGAATAGAAGTAAAGTAGGGCTAAAGGATAACGTGCCAGGGTGGGGAGTGTTGAAGGGGGGCTAAGAACAAGTGCAGTTTGGGGAATATAAATTTTGAATGGCTAAGGAACTTGAAGATGGGGAAGAGGAAAGTCTGATAGGAGGTGGCAGTGAGTTCCAAAACTTTGGGAAGCAGTAGGAGAAAGCTTCCTGTCCTATGGAGGTAGAGCAACAAGAAATAGCTAGAGTGCATGCATCAGTAGATCTGAGAGGGTGGGAGGAGGAAGAGGAGCAGAGAGTAAGGAGGAGAGGTAAGAGGGGAGAGTCCCAAACCAGAATTTAGATGTGAACTTGGCACAATGAGAGAGACGCCTACAGTATACTCAAGGGAGGGGAAAGCTAGAGAATGATACAACGTACAGTGATGTGTGTGGGAGGGGGAAGTTAAGAGCAAAGTGACAGAAAGCATTGAAGAGAGTATCCAACCTGGTAAGGGAAGACTTAGAAGCAGCATTGTAGACTATGTTGCAATAGTCAAAAATAGGGAGTATAGTTTTCTGAACAAGAGCCTGTCTAACCAGTAGTGGTAAGGAACTACAGTTCCTGTAAAGGGTGCCGAGCTTGGGGCACAGTTTTTTCAGGATGGCATCGATATGTACAGAAAAGTTAAGGTGTTAGTCAAGCCAGACACTGAGGTATTTGAAAGAGGTGGTGTCCTCTAGTGTTGTCACCTCAAGGGTGTGGAAGGAGGGAATGAAGGGCAGCCTAGAGAGTCTCTGTCTAGTGCCAAAGGTCATGGAGACTGTTTTCTTGGCGTTGAGGAAGAGTTGATGTGAGCTTAGCCGGTGTTGAACATTACTGAAGTCAAGCTGTAGTCTGGAAGTCACATCAGAGGGAGATTGGCCAGAGGTGAACAAGACCGTGTTGTCAGCATACATATGGATAGAGGATGAGGAGCATACTGACGGTAGGTCATTTAGAAAAACTGAGAATAAGAGAGGGCCAAGTACGGAGCCTTGAGGCACACCAGTAGAGATGGGTAGTGGAGGGGACGTAGAGTCAGCTATTTTAACAGATTGAGTTCTACCTACCAGGTAGGCTCTGAACCAGTTGCAGGCAGACAGAGACAAGCCAGTTGGTGAGAGAGTTTCGAGAAGGAGGGAATGGAAGACTGTCAAAAGCCTTGGCAAAATCGACAAAGTTAGCAGAAGTGATGTGACCGCTATCCATGGCTGAATGGATATAGTAAGTGAGTCTAAGTAGTGAAGTGGTTGTGGACTAATTCATCCGAAAACCAGATTGGAAGGGAGTGAAGAAGAAGGAGGAGTCATCAAGAAAGGAGGAGGGTTGGGAGAGAACAAGGTGTTCCTGAAGTTCAGTCAGGATGGGTAGAAGTGAGTTAGGACAGCAATTTCCAGGAGATGAGAGATCACCTCCCATTGGTAGGGGAAGAACTGTAGCATGTTTCCAGGCTTCAGGGATAGTCGCAGTGTGGAACGACAGGTTGAAGAAATCGGCAAGAGTGAGAGAAATAGCAGGAGCAGAGAGGGGCAGCAGCTGAGGGTCAATGCCATCAGAAGAGCAGCCCTTAGCTGGGTTGATAGAGAGTAGTGCCTTTAAGGTGTCATTGGGAGTGATGGGTGAAAAGGCAAAACTCTCTGCTAATTGGTGGTGTTGGGAGGAATCAGAAGAGAGGAGAGAGGTAGTAGGGTGGGTTGGAAGGGAGGCTAACAGGGTGGAGGCACAGGCAGTAATGTAGGAATTGAATTCTGCTGCTACTGTAGGATGGTCAGCAATGATCTGGTTGTTTATTTTGAGCAGTGGGGATGGGGATTTAGTATGGGGAGAGAAAAGTGAGTGAACTACTTTCCAAAACTTTGATGGATTGTTTATGTTAATATTAAAGGTGGACCGGAAATATTCCGCTTTGGCCATGGTGGATGGCTTTGCTACAGGCATTTCAGAGTGTCCGGTAGATAGCATAGTCACAAGGGAGTTTGGAGGATTTGTGGGTTTTCCATGCTTTATCACATGCTTGCTGACAGGCCAAGAATTCAGGGGTTGCCCAGGGGAGGTGACTACCATGCACCCTAATTTGCTTCAGGGGAGCATATTTGTTACAGATGTTGATGAAATTATCTTTCAAATAAGCCAGGGCGTGATTGATAGTTTTGGCTGAGGATATGGGGACCCAGTCAATGTGAGTTAAGTCATGATGTAGAGGGGCAAGGTCTAATGTTCTGTATGAGCAGATCGTTAGTAGTTTGTGGGGTGCCTTAGGTTTGTGTACTTTCCTAACTATGTAGATCACATGATGATCGCTAAGAGCATCTGGCAGTAGGCTTGACTGGATTACCCTATGAGGATGGGAGGTAAGGGTCCAGTCTATGAGAGAGTGGTTATGGGATTTCTAGTTTAGGTGAGTAGGTACTGTGATTAATTGGGACAGGCTAAGAGCAGTTATGTCAGTACGAGTCTTGTCTAGGGTGGGTGACAATCAGTTCTGGTTTAGATCCCCTAACAGGTAAAGCTCACCTGAAGAGGTAAGGGACCTAGTAGTGGTGATTGGATCAGTGGCTACAGAATGGTGTAGACCAGGATGGCAATAGGCTCCTGTAATAAATATTGGTATGGAAAAGGGTACAGATAATCTAATGATGAGGGCTTTATAGGCATTGGGGTCAGTGGTCGATAGAACAGTAGTGGTTTGGAGAGAGGAGGAGGATGAGTAAATAGAAATGCCCTCACCCCTACCAGAGAGGTCCTGGTGGGTAATGGCATATCCAGGAATTGTGATAGAAGCATCAGGGATTTTATTTGTTAGCTAGGTCTCTGACACAATGAGGATGTCTGGATTGAGGGATCCTACCCGTGGGGGCAGCAGATCAAGTTTAGGGAGCAGACTGAGAATGTTAAGGTGGAGGATTTTTAGGCCATGGGGGAGTGAAACTGGGGTTGGAGCAAAGGCTGAGGAGTCTGTTACACTACTGCGCCCCCCCTCTCCTATCCACATATCCAATTTCATGCTCATACTAGCTGTTACCCTTGCCCCCCAGTGCTTCATTGGCGATGTTCCCCCTTTGTCCCATCCTCTCTTAAAACTGCCCACCGTCTTCATGGCTACCACCTCCTCAGGCAGTGCATTCCACCCTGTCACCACTCCCTCTTTGAAATAGTGCCTTTGTCATTTCCCTTCTGAATCTACCACCCTTCAACTTTAGATTGTATCCTCTAGTGTCCCTCCCTTTCCTTAATCTTAAAATTCCCTCTGTGCCATCTTTATGTATACCAGTCATATATTTGAAGGTTTCTATCAAGTCCTCTCTATCCCTCCGTTCCTCCAAGGAGTACATGTTGAGCTCCCTCAGTCTCTCCTCATAGGGTTTGTCCTCTATACTGAGGATCATCCTGGTGGGTCTGCATTGGACCCCGTCCAGCAATTTAACATCTTTCTTTAAGTAGGGGCACCAGAACTGCAAGCAGTACTTCAGGTGCGGCCTCACCAATGACTTATACAGTGGCAGGATGATCTCCCCTCTCCTGGACGTGATTCCTCTGACAATACATCCCAGCATCTTACTAGCCTTAGTTGCTGCTTTTCTACAGTGCACTGAATGGCATGAATATTTGTTTTAGTTTTTGTTGATCGGGAAAGGAGGGTTAGGTAATTCTGCCTATTTCATCTCATCCTGCGGAGGAGGGGAATACAGATGCAAATCGACGTATTGAACCAGATTAAGTTGTAAGTTGTGTTGTTAGTGAATGGGGGAAATGGGGGAAATTTGGCAAGGATGCTGGGGAAATTCTCCTTCTCTATTCAAGAAGCACCGTGGGATCTTTAAAGAGCTGCTGACGCCTTTGGGGAAACTTTAAAAAATGTAATTTTCAGACACAGTTCAGCTGTTATTTCTTATACCTTCTATATATTTCTCCTCTTTATTATTTAATAATGAAGACATTCCAGCAAAAACAAGATCTGCATCCCAGGGAGTTAATCTGTCTTTATAACTTATTCCGTACTTGAAATTATAATGCTCTGTTGTGACATCACAGTCTGTTGCCATGGAAATAACTGTACTGTCACAAGCAGAGTATTATGACATCAGGTTGGAAAGAAGCAATAGGAGCTGATGAACCCTGAAGGAACAGCAGTCCTGTTTTCATGCATGTGACCTCAGTTATAAATTAGTGGGATAAGAAAAACAAAGTAAATGAGAAATGTAAAGCTGCTTTGTGTCTGAATACTATGTTTTTCAAAGTTCTTCTTGAAGCATTGGTGGCTCTTTACTGTCCACCTGAATAACCACCGGAACAGGCAGGCAGGTTTAACATTTTATGTGGGCCTCTATCAGGGAGACAGCCTACATTCTTCTGGGAAGGGGACCACAGTCCTTGGTGAGAGGTTTAAAAGCTACTTGGATGAGCATTTAAACTAGCCGGGGGGGGGAGTAAAACAAAGAGAGGCAACAATTGCCCCACTCCAGATGATGGAGCAGTAGTGAGGGAGGGCCTGGAGAGAGAAAACTACCTAGGGCAGGGAAGCAGAAAGGCAGAAGGGGGGGGTAAAAGCCAGGTAAATGAGCATAAAGGTCTGAAGGAGTCAAGGAATGGGGAAATAAAAAGATAGGAGGAAAGTCAGGGGGAGCTTTCAGGAATGGGAGGGGAAACAGGGCGGTGGGCGGGAAGGCACATAGAAGAATATGACAGCAGATAAGGACCACTTGGTCGACCTAGTCTCCCTAATTTTCCCTGTCTACTGTATTACCACAAACCCTACTTGATCTCTGGCTTTACCCCCCCCCTTTGCCTTGCCACTAAGGTTCCCTTACACCTATCCTATGCATTCTTGAACCGTGCTACAGTTTTTGCCCCTGCCACTTCCACTAGGAGGGGGATCCATATGACTTTCTGACACTGGCATGCCCAACATTTATTTGCCTGACTCTGATTTTCTGTCAAGTGCGTGATCACATCTCAATAACAGCCGACTCACAAAATCCCTACATGAAACGTCCAGTACAGCATAAAAATACCCAATACCCTGGATGCCGTCCAGAGACAACTGGAGAGTCTGATTTAACCTGCCCCCCCAATCCAGTACAGTGTTCTGATACCCCTGATACCCTGCATGCCGCCCGCCTGGAGAGTGCAGCAAATATTTAGTCTGATTTAACCTGTCCCCCAATCCAGTACAGCAAACAGAATCAGGTCAGTGTAGCAAATATTTCTATACCTCTGGTGCCAATTTGTATAATTGTGTACTTGTGTGAAACTTGTGTGTACTTGTGTAGGAAACTATTGTGCAGGGGTGTAAGGGAACCCCAGGCTGCCTTTTCAGCTTTTGCTTAGGTAGAAGACTTGGTTTGCTGGCCAAGGCACCTAGCTTCACCTGAGCTCTTTCTTTCTAAGACTGCTTGAAAGGCAGAGTAGAGAAACTTACCAGAGCAAGGGAGAAGGATTAAGACTTATTTTGGCTAAGCAGATTTACTGTGTGGTGGTGTTTTTATTTTTTGCTCACAGGGATTGCTACTGTTTGTTGCTAACATTTCATTGCTTTATTTTTCTCTGTAGCAAAGTGTTTCTTACAGGGTATATCTTCTCTGAAATTATTACTGGTGGTGCTTTACAGGTTTTACAGTTTTATCTAACATTAGGATAAGGTTTCAGGGTTACTGCATTTGTTGTTGACTGATTGTTTCTGCTCTTACCTCCTTGTTCTTTCGTCCGTGGTTCTTCTTTTCGGCAGGGAAGGGCCAGCCACCACCCCATCCCCAACCACCCCCACTACACTCCATTTATAGGGTACCACAGTTGTGACATTTCCTATAGCAGAGCAGGAAGGGGTGGATCAGTGGGGCCTCCAAAAGGTGAGCTCATTTACAGGGGCACTAGTAATTTAACTTGTTATAACAAGTTCAACAAAACACAATCAAACCATTACTTGCATTTTGTTTTCCTTTTTTTTCCTTCTAATTACTCTGACTAGGTTATAAACCCAGCAACTTATCTGGAATGGATATCATTAACTGCAGGTACTGTGGAACAATTTTCAGAAGGGCAGTCTTACAGGATTTAGGACACTGTCCTACATGCTGGGCCTTTGGAGATCTTAGGGCTCAGCTCCGGGCAGCATGGGCAGAGATTGCACGCCTCAAATTTCATATTGAAGAGGAAATATATTATAAGAACCACCCGCCATTTCCCCAACATCCAACAGAAAAACCTCGGCCGCAGAGGGTAGTCGGTCCAGGAGGGTGGCAGGTGGTTAGGAGGGGCAAATCGGGTGCCCCATCACTCTCTGCTCTCCAACATATTACCTCCAAAAACCATATAAACACTACAAACAGGTATCTGCCTCTGTCTCTGAAATCAAACAAAGAGGCAGAAGACACTGAAAAGCAGGACACTGCAGCACAGGAGCTAGCACAACAAAACTCACCCAAATCAGGAACCAAAACAAAAGCAAAAGGAAATCCAAAAACTTCTGATCATAGGAGACTCCATGATTCGGGAGTTGATACCCATCTCCAGCCAGGGGTAATGGTCAGATGTCTCCCAGGTACATCAGCATGGAGAGACACTGACCGCATTGCTAAAATTGTTCACAAAGCAGGAGAAAACATTGATGTCCTAGTACACATAGGGACTAATGATCTCGCCAGCCGGTCAGTTGTGGAGACCAAGGAACACCTGACCAGGCTGGGTGACAAACTATCATCTATTTCATCTGGCATCTCCTTCTTTGAGATCCTGCCAGTCTGGGAGAGGGGAGCAGATGGATGGAAGGTCAGAGAAGGGGAGATAGGGGAGCTAAACACGTGGCTCAAGGGCTGGTGCTAGGAAAAAGGACACAGATTTGTAGGGAACTGGCAACAGTTCTGGGAGCGAAGGTTCTTTAAATTTGATGGACTGCATCTGACCAAGGAGGGAGTCAGTGCATTGGGGCAGAAGTTTGACGTCTTTGCAGAATATTTAAACTAGCAAATGGGGAGAGGGGTGCAGCACCCCATACGTCGAATGGGAAGAACACCCCTCCCCCCTCAGCTAGTGGTCAAACAGGGATTCAGCATGTTTGCAGTTCATTTGCATCACCAGGTAAGAAAAAAGGTTTGTCTCCCCATACGACGCACAGGGGTAATGCCAAACCTCACCCAACAACTAACACACCAAAATCTGGCCAATGGAAAATCATGTACACAAATGCTCACAGCCTGGGAAATAAGATCCCAGACCTGCAGGCAATAATGTCAGAGGCTAAACTGGACATAGTAGCAATTAGCGAGACGTGGTTTACCAGTAACCACACTTGGGAGACTTCAGTACCTGGCTATGTATTGTTCAGAAGAGACCGAGGTGCAAAAGAGGGGAGGAGTGGCCCTGTATGTCAATGAAAATATCAAAGCTACAGAAATTCAGAATACACATAAGGAGACAGAAGAACTGTGGGTCACCCTGAAACAGGAAATGGGACAGCCATAAGAACTGGGGTTGTCTACAGGCCCCAGACCAGGGGAGGACATAGACACATTACTGTTAGAAGATATACAAAACATGACAGCTAAAGGGAGGTTCTGATAATGGGAGACTTCAACATGCCGGATACAGATTGGTCAATACCAGCAGGAACATCTGCCAGAACTAGACACATAGTGGATTCCCTGCAGGGAGGGCCTCAAACAACTGGTACAGCAACCCACAAGAGACAGGGCTATCCTAGATCTAGTACTGACTAACAGGAAGGGATCACAGATCTCAGGTAGAAGGTCACCTGGGGCCAGTGACCAGCACATGTTATGTTCAATTTGGCTACTACATCTAAATCATCCCATTCCAAGGCAAAATATGGGACTTCAGAGGAGCTGACTTTGATAAGAGGGCCAACAGAGTTAAGCTAGCCCTGGCAAAAAGAAACACAGGTGAGGAGGTACAGGCAAAGTGGGCAAGCATTAAGGATGCAATACTAGAAGCAACATCCCATTGTGTTAGACAGAAAAGGAAGTGCAAAAGAAGAAGGAAACCACTTTGGTTCTCAAATACAGTAGCAGAAAATGTCAGAGCCAAAAGGCTGGCCTTCAGGAAATATAAGGGAACTCAGTGGGATGAAGATAGGGAGGCATACCAAACTGCCCTAAGGGAAACAGGGAAGACAGTAAGGCAGGCAAAGTCCCAAACTTAGGAAACACTAGCACGAACAGTAAAAGAAGGTGACAAGACTTTCTATAGATACATTAGTGAAAGGAGAAAGTCCAGAGTGGGTATTGCTAAGCTTAATGGAGAAAAGGGAGCATGTGAAGAGGAGGGCCCTGTAAAGGCATCTATCCTAAATAGATACTTTTGCTCAGTATTTACTGAAGAGAAGGTAGGGCAGGCCCACAGCTCAGCATCATGGACACAGGGGAGGAGGTGAGCACTACCCCTTCACAAAAGAAAAGGTCCTACAAGAGCTTGCAAGCTCAGGGTGGATAAGGCAATAGGTCCTGATGGCATACATCCCAGGGTACTTAGGAGCTAAAGGTGGAACTAGCAGAGCCATTAGCAGAACTGTTTAGTGAGTCTCTGAGCACAGGAGAGGTCCCAGAAGACTGGAGAAGGGCTCATGTGATCCCGTTCCACAAGAGTGGTAGCAGGGAGGAGGCGGGGAACTACAGACCAGCCAGTCTTACCTCAGTAGTGGGCAAGATTATGGAGGCACTCCTTAAGGAAAGAATAGTGCAACACCTGGAATCCATAGGGGCACAGGATCCAAGACAGCATGGGTTTACAAATGGAAGGTCCTGTCAAACTAATCTCATAGATTTCTTTGACTGGGTAACCAGAGTGGTGGACCAAGGGGGAGTAGTTGATGTCACCTACCTTGACTTCAGCAAAGCTTTTGACACTGTTCCACATGGAAGATTGATAAATAAGCTGGGTAGGCTCGGGGTGGGTCCGAAGTTGGTCAACTGGGTGGCAAAATGGTTGACGGGCAGAAAACAGAGAGTGGTGGTAAATGGTATACAGTCAGAAGAGATGCAAGTCACAAGTGGGGTACCTCAGGGATCAGTCCTAGGGCCAGTCCTCTTCAACATCTTCATTAGTGACCTTGCAGATGGACTAGAGGGTAAGGCTTGTCTGTTTGCAGACGACACCAAGATCTGCAACAGAGCAGATGATCCAGATGGGGTGGGCAGAATGAGAAGAGATCTGGATAAACTAGCAAAATGGTCAGAAGAGTGGCAACTAGGATTTAATGCAAAGAAGTGCAAAATCATGCACATAGGGAAGAGAAACCCTGAAGCCACCTATAGGCTGGGAGGGGAGTTGCTAGCAGTCACAAAGGAAGAAAGAGACTTGGGCATCATCATCACTGATGACCTGAAATCATCCAAGCAGACCTCTAAAGCAGTAGGTAAGGCTAGGTGGGTGTTAGGGTGTATTAGTAGGGGTATCACAAGTCATAAGAGGGAGGTAATAATCCCTCTTTACAAGACACTGGTTAGGCCCCATCTGGAGTACTGCATGCAGTATTGGAGGCCACACCTTCACAAGGACATTAACCAAATTGAGGCAGTCCAGAGAAGGGCAACCAAAATGGTGCAGGGACTGCATCAGAAGACATATGAGGACAGATTAACAGAGCTCAATATGTATACCCTAGAGCAAAGGAGGGAGAGAGGTGATATGATCGAGGCATTCAAACACCTTAAGGGCATTAACAAAGTGAAAGAGTCTAACATGTTTAAATATAAGAAAAATGGCAGGACAAGAGGACACAGCATGAGATTAGAGGGAGTCCGATTAAGGGTGAATGTGAGGAAATTCTTTTTCACAGAAAGGGTGGTGGATGCATGGAATGGCTTACCACAAGAAGTGTTGGCTATGAATACAGTGCAGGGCTTCAAACAGGCATGGGATAGGCATAAGGGAGCAATACAAATGACTATGAATAGATAGACCACTGACAGAGCAAAGGCCGATGGCGCATTTATAAGGTAGAAAAAGAAATGGGCAGACTGGATGGGCCTTGTGGTCCTTATCTGCCGTCAACTTCTATGTTTCTATGTTTCTATGCTTTGAGGTTGGCAACAGGCTGGCAACAGACAACAGGCAGCAATTGTGCTGGGGTGTAAGGGAATTCCAAGTTGCCTTTTTGGCTTTTCCTTTGTGGCTGGCAACAGGCAGCAGGTAGCAATTGTGCATTTGCGAGGTTTGAAAAGGTGAAAAAGGGTAAAAAAATGTGAACCTTTCAGCTTCTGCTTTTAGGATCTATTAACGGGATTTAAACTGTTGGTAAACAGAACCAGACAGTGAGATTGAAGTAGGGATATCAGCATTGGGAGAATATGTGTTGGTCATTTCCACATTGGGAAAACATACTAGATCACTGGGAGGCTATTCCAGGCATCCACCACTCTTTCTGTGAAGAAGTATTTCCTCACATCTCCCCTAAATCTAACCCCCCTCCAGTTTCGTAGCACGACCCCTTGTTCTTTAGCATCTTTTTTTCTGAAAAATGCTTCTCTTATAGCTTATTTATACCCATGAGGTATTTGAAAGTCTCTATCATATCCCCCTTCCTCCACAGTGTACATATTGAGGTCCTTTAGTCTCTCCTCAAAGGGCTTATTATGCACAGCCTGCACCATTTTAGTTGCCCTCCTCTGGACCACTCTGCCTATGTCCTTCCAGAGATGAGGTCTCCAGAACCAGACACAGTACTGTAGGTGAGGTCTCACCAGAGAGCTATACAAAGGCAGCACCACCTCCCTCTTTCTGCTGGTGATACCTCTTCCTGTGCACCCCAGCATCACACTAGCTCTCCCAACTGCCTTGTCACACTGCCTGCCCCCCTTTAAGTCATCACATATGATAACCCCCAGGTCTCTGACCTGTCTGGTGGTTGTTAATACTACTCTCCTCATTTTGCACTCCACCCCTGGGTTTCTGTACGCTAAGCACATAATTTTGCATTTTTTCACATTGAAACTTAGCTGCCATACCCTTGACCACTCCTCTAACTTTCTCAGATCACTACTTATTTTTTCCACCCCTCCTGGAGTGTCTACCCTATTGCACATTTTAGTGTCATCTGCAAAAAGGCAGATGTTCCCATCCAGACCCTCTGCAATGCCACTAAAAAAGATATTAAAGAGAACTGGTCCCAGTACTGATCCCTGTAGCACCCCGCTGATCACCCTCCCTTCCTCAGGGTGAACTCCGTTTACCACCATCCTTTGTCACCTAACCTCTATCCAATTTCTTACCCCATTTACCACCTTTGGACCCACTCCTAGGCTGCTCAGCTTGCTTACAAGTCTCTTATGTGGAACGGTGTTGAATGCCTTACTAAAATCTACGTAGGCCACATCGACCGTTCCCCCTGATCCAATTCCCTGGTCACCCAGTCAAAGAAATCCATCAGATTCATTTGACATGACTTCCCCCTTGTGAATCCATGCTGCCTTGAATCTTGTAAGCCACTGAATTTAAGATATTCTACAATCCTTTCCTTAAGTAGTGATTCCATTAATTTCCCCACCACCGAAGTCAGGCTGACTGGCCTGAAGCTGCCAGCCTCCTCCCTGCAACCACTTTTGTGATGTAGCACTACATCTGCCCCCCTCCAGTCCTCTGGAACCACTCCCATCTCCAGTAAGTGGTTGAACAGGATTGTCAGAAGTGCAGCCAGTACCTCCCTGAGCTCCTTCAATATCCTTGAATGCACGCCATCTTGCCCCATTGCCTTGTCCACTTTCAGATTTGCAAGTTCCTTCAGGACTCTCTCCTCTGAAAATAGAAAAGTGTCCACCTCCCTTCCTTCTATGCTTCTGTTACTTTTTGTGGTCCCTTGCCTTCCCCTTCCTCTGTGAACACTGAACAAAAATATTTGTTCAGGATGTCTGCTTTTTCCTGGTCACCCTCCACTCTATCTCCTCCTTTCCTTCTTGGCCTTACAATCCCTCCCCTGGTCTTCCTTTTTTCACCTACATCCCTGAAAAATGTCTTGTTCCCTTTCATTATTGCCTTGGCTCTTCTCTCCTCCATTTGTGCCTTTGTGCTCCTTATAGCCTTCCCTGTCTCCTTCTGTTTCTCCTGATATACCTCCCTATCCTCCTCCTGTGTCTTCTTATACCTCCTGAATGCTAACTTTTGTGCCCTTACCTTCCCAGCCACCATAGCAGTCTCTTTTTCCTACTACTTTTGCTCACTTGCCTGATGCAGAGAGGTTTGTTGCCTTCACTATGCCTTCTTTTAGCTTCTCCCACTGTTCCTCCACTCCAACTAAGTCCTCCCCCTTGCCAGGGCATCCCTAAGGCATTCACCTATCCTTTTAAAAACAGTCCTCCTGAGGTTCAGGACCCTCACCCTTGTGTGGTTCGATTCTGCCACAGTTCTCACATTGAACCACACTGTACAGTGATCCCTAGTCCCCAGGGGGTCTCCCACCATGACGTCTGCAACACTGTCCCCATTGGTGATTACAAGGTCCAGTGCTGCTCCATCATGAGTGGGCTTCCTTACTAGTTGTTTGAGGAATGCCCCCTGCAGGGAGTCCAGGACATCCCTGCTCCTGGCTAAAGCTGCAGCTGGGAGGCTCCAATCTTCATCTGGCAGACTGAAGTACCCCACCAGCAGCACCTCCCCCTTATTTGCCATCTTTTGGATGGATTCCACTAGTACCTTATCCAACTCCTGCCCCCTCCTCCCGTGCTGGAGGTCTGTATATCAAGCCAGTGCGAATAGCAGCTCCATTCCCTGTCTCTAAGGTGACCCACAGTACCTACCTCCACTCCTCCCTGTGTTTTCTGTATCTCCTGTATCTCTGTCTCTTTTATGCTTTCCCTCACATAAAGCACCACTCCTCCTTTCTTTCCCACCCTGTCCTTCCTGAACAGATTATAGCCTGGTATGGCTATATCCCAGTCGTGGTTTTCAGGGCACCATGACTCAGTAATGGTGCCAATATCTAGAACAGCCTCTGCCATAATGGCCTCAAGGGTCAGGATTTTCTTTCACAGATTTCGAGCATTTGCACACATGGCCTTCCAGATTTTGCTATTACCCTGCTTGTCAGACCCCCTTTTTCCCTTTTGCCCTCTTTCCTTACTCCCTCTGCTCTCATTCCCATCTCCCTTCATTACTACCATTTTGTTTTTTTATTAATAAGTACAGTTGGGGATTTCTCTCCCTTAGGGTTCTCCCTACTGACTACTTCAGCCTATGGGGGGACAGTTAATGTCTCCTTGCTTCCTGCCACCACCCCCTTCAACTAGTTTAAATGTTCACCAAAGTGACATTTAAACCATTCACTGAGGACTGCAGTTCCCCCTCCCGGATGGATTCAGATCATCTTCTCTGTATATGCCCTTATCTCTCCAGGTGGGATCCCAGTCCCCAGTGTAGCTGAACCCCTCCTCTCTGCACCATTCCTTCAACCATGAGTTGAAGCTCCTGGTATGGAGTACCCTATCCTCCCCCCTGTTGTAGACAGGCAGCACCTCAGAAAAAGCCACCTGCGTGCTACCTGCCTAAGACCCCTCCCAAACTCCCTGAACTCCTCCTACACTATCCCAGTCTCTCTCTCTAGCCAAGTCATTTGTCCCCAAGTGGACAATGGCATCTAGCGTTCCCTCCCTTCCTGCTGCTCTAGTGATCCTCAGGCTCTGCTTCCCATCCTTCCAACTCGTGGCACCTGGTAGGCACCTAACTTCCCTCTCCCCCTTCTTTCCTAATCCCAGTTCTATCCCTCTCACAACTGAGTGCACCACCAGGAGCTTCTTCCTCTTCCTTTGGAGTCCTCTGCCACCCTCCTTGGGGTCTCCACTATGGATGATCCCCACATCCTCTTTGGCCACTATCACAGGTGCCTCTATGGGACAGTCCTGCTTCACCGGAGCGGCACAGGACTTGTGTAGGTGAGCTGGGTGAGGAATGTGTCACTGATCCACCTCCCTCACCCTCCCAGAGTCCATCAAAGTCCAGCCACACCTCCTCCTCCTTGGCATCCTCTGAGGCAATGGTGGCAGACTGGGTGGGAAGGAGGAGGCCCCCAAATCCTAACCAATGCAGCCTGGAGTCTAGCAACCTCCTCCCTCAGCCCATAGAGGTGCATGCAGATGGGGCAACACCTCAGTCTCCAAGAGGTCTTCCTGAAGACTGTTGCTCCACAGCCACTGCATTGCACCACTCCCAACATAATTTTTACTCTGTTTCCCTAGAAACACCTGCTCCCTTTTCCCCTGCTAGGGTTTACCCTGGTACCCTGCTCAGCTAGTAGTACCCTGTAGTATTTGTGTTCCTACATTGATCCCCTTCCACTTTACCTACTGAGGTACCACCACTTATACCTTCCCTAGCCTTGCTTCCTGACCTGGGTAGGTTTCTAGCTACTGTCTCCCTTCACCCCCTTTTTTTAAACTCTTTTGTACCCCTACCCTAGATAGGGTGTATCACCAATTTCCAGTTGTAGTCTACCCCTAACTTTCCATGCTTCCTTGCAGTGTGTGTGTGTGCTACAATGGGAATGAACCCTTTTGTACCCCTTTCAAAACCATTTGTACCCCTCCCCAGATAGAGCATTTCACTGATTCCCAATTTTAGTCTACCCCTCACTATCCATGCTCCCTTGCAGTGTGTGTGTGTGTGTGTGTGTGTGTGTGTGTGTGTGTGCTACAATGGGAGTTAACAGGACTCTTATTTTCATTGTCAGGTAGACCTCCTGCTTCCCTGCTTCTTCCTTGGCTGCTTGCTGACGCCAGACACCTTTTCCACTCCTTCCTTGGCCTACTCACTCTCTGCTGAGGTGCAGTGTCTGAGATTGCCTCGTTGGGCTGACTCTGTTGTGCAGACTCTTCTTTCCTTTGCACATGGATCCTGTCTTTTGTGAGGGTGCAACTACAGGGGAGCTGGTTGTCTAATCCTTGTAGTCCCTATACTTCCTGGTCAGCTGTGGTAGCCTTTCAATTGGCTGCCATGCAGGGAGGGAGGCATGGTCAGGCTCTGATAGGCTGCTGTGTCTTAACCCTTGAATTCAGCTCCCTGGCTGCTCTTTTGGATCTGTGTGGCAGCAATTCAGTGGTGGAAGGGTGATTCCTACCCCATCCCACTAAAATGGTCAGCACCTGTAGTGAAAAGAGGAGTGGAGGCCGGCCCAGTGGCGCTGAGGGCTGAGGTGCTGGATGACACACCTCGCTCCATACCGGCGACCTGGGTTCAGGAGTGGACTTGGGTCACTGGTGGGTCAGCAGGGGGGAGTTGGGCTGGAGCATCCTAAGACAGCTCGCCTTCTCCGGGGAGGGTACAGGCCACTGCCTGCAACTTGCCTGGCTCCAAGCGGAGGCTCGGAGTACTGCAAGCCCCACTAGGGGGATGGCTGGCTGTAACACAGTGTGGACATCGGTGCCTAGTGCCTTGACGTCAGGGGAATCACACACTGTGTGGGGAGGGCAGAAAATGGAAAAAGCACCTGCCACCACCGGGAAGATGGGGAGACTGAGACGTGCCTACAATCTGCCTCCACCCACTCAGCAGACCCCAGACTGACAGTATGTAAGTTTCAGGGTGTCTGGCCCCCACCTCATCCCCGCCCAGGGGTATAGCCGTGGCTCCATGGGGATCAGGGGTCTGTCTGGGTAGGCAGTGGGATGTCCGTTGTCTCCGCCTGATGGGTCAGGGGTGGCAGGCTAAGAAGGAGGTAGAAACAGAAATAAAAAAAAAGAGGAGTGGAGAGCCATGTGCACCAATGCAAAGAGTGTTGGAAACAAAATTCCAGACCTAGAAGCCATCATGGCAAAGGCTGACCAGGATTTAGTGGCCATTACAGAGTCATGGTGCACTAATCACCACCACTGGGACATAGCCATACTGGGCTACTCTATGTTCAGGATAGACCAGGCAGGGAGGAGGGGAGAAGGGGTTCTTTTATATTTGAGAGAGGGAATAATGGCTAGGGAGGTACGGTGGCACCAGAAGGAAAAGAAAGGGCTGGAAGTGCAGTGGGTCACCCTGGAGACAGGCTCCGGGGCCACGTTTCATACCAACGTAGTGTACAGGCCTCTAGCACATTGCAGTGAGTTGGATAAGGCACTTGGGGCAGCTAGCATCAGAGTGGCAAGTAAGGGGGAGATGCTGCTAGTTGGTGACTCCAATCTGCCAGATATGGAGTGGAACCTTCCAGTTGCAGCTCCTGCAAGGCATAGGGCCATCTTGGACCCCGTACAAGGGTTTTTATCTCAGGCAGCTAGTCACAGAACCCACTAAGGACAGGGCAGTGCTGGACCTGGTGCTTACAAACAGGGACAGCACTGCAGACATCACAGTGGGCAGTCCCTTGGGTACCCGTGATCACTATACAGTGAGGTTCAACATAAAGACAGGAATAGAGGCCAACCATTGGAAAATGAGGGTTCTGCACTTTATGAGGGCAGATTTAAAAAAAATGGCTGTCTGCCTTAGAGATTGCTGGGGGATTGCAGGGAGGGGTGAAGGCAAAGTAGGCAAAAATAAGGGAGAGTATAGCTAAAGCATTTAACCGCTGTATGAAGGAAGTAAATAAAAGCAGCAGAAAAAAATAGGCAGACCCTTATAGTTCTCTAAGGATGTGGTAAAAGTAGTGATGGACAAAAGGGTGGCATTCAAGAGGCATAAAGAAACACAGAGAGTGGAGGACAGAAAGGTATAACTATTAAAGCAGAGGGAAGCAGGCCAGGCAGTGAGGAGAGCAAAAGTGCAGACAGAGGAAAGAAAAACCAAAGGGATCACAAAGGGGGATAGTTTCTTCAGATACATGATTGAGAAGAGGAAACCAAGGAGAGGGATAGTGAGGATTAGAAGTGTGGCAGGGGGAGGGGGGGACTGCATAGCAGAGGACCAAGAAAAAGCAGACATTCTGAGCAGGAACCTGTGTTCAGTCTTCACCTTGGACAGAGGGAAGGATGGACCATCACAGAATAGCAGGAATTGGGAGGGGGGGGGGATGCACACAACTCCATTTTCAGAAAAAAAAGAGTCCAGAAGCCACTTGCAGCTTTGAAGGTGGACAAAGTTATGGGACTGGATGAGATATATCCAGGGGTTCTAAAGGAACATGGGGAGGTGTTAGCTGCCCCACTGGCAGTCTTGTTCAACAGCTCGCTGGAAACAGGTGTGGTTCCATAGGAATGGAGAAGAGCAGATGTGGTCCCCCTAAATAACGGTGGTAAGCAGGGAGAAGGCTAGTATGCATTCTATGGTCTTTTTATTGTATCTCACCTGTAATGTTCTCCATTGATGTACTCCACCAAAATGTTGTCTACCCTCCCTGCGACGAGGTGCCTTTGTAAATGAGTCTTTGACTCAAAGGTTGTAAATCCGAATTGTGAATAAATAAATAAAATAAATAGTAACTACAGGCTGGTCTGTCTTACTTTACAGGTAGGGAAATTAATGGAAACCCCGCTAAAGGAAATACTGGTAGATTATCTTGAATCCAATGGTTTGTAAGACCACAGGCAGCTTGGATTCACAGGGGGTTGGGGCAGGGGGGGTACAAATTTGAAGGATTTCTTTGACTGGGTGATGAGGAAAAATATCAGGGGAAGACAGTGGACATGATCTATCTGGATTTAACCACATGAAAAGTGGGTAATCCCCAGCTACCCATGTCCTGGACTGCCTTATTGCAACTATATAACAGACCAACGTGTAAAATGAATTTGAAAATGTGTTTAATTATTTTGTTTTTTATAAATGTTCTACCTCAGCAAGGGGTTATTGCAGGACTTACCTGCAAGTAAATAAATACCTTAGATGATCAATCAGGTTGCAGGATTTTCCATTGTATAATAATATATTTTTGGCAGGTTTGATGGAGTTTAAAAAGACAGGAAATAAAATGTCATTCATTCCTCCATATCTCTATAACCAGCCACTTGTAAGGTGAGTAAAGCAACCAGGTAAAACTACAAATGACTAGGGGACACATGTTCGGAAGGTTTGCACCTCACTAAACATGTCAACAGTTGGTTTGGGTAGGGGCCACATTCAGTCCCCCCAGGAGTGTGATGCTAAGCAGAATATACAGATGTGTTCATGCAGATCAGGAATTCCCTTTACATACAGGGTGCAGTGATCTATTCATAGGTTTTTAAAGCTCTAAACAGCTGCTACTAAGGATTTCAAATACTCTCACCAAAGTGCACAGTTGTGTACGATGACCAGTCACCCCCTTCCAGTCGAGCGCTGGGTAGCAAATGACAGCATAAGTCCCTGCTAGTGTCTGCTGGCAACCCACCCCTATCACTAGTCTAAGCTTGCATTAGTTAAACAAACCCATTCTCTGGTACCTAGTGGCCCCCCTCGAGCTTGCATTAATTAAATAAACTCAGTCCCTAGTGTCTAGTGGCCCCCCAACCCCTATCAACAGTCTTAGCTTATATTACTCTAACTAAACCCATTCCCTGGTGTCTCATGCCCCCCACTTCCTATCACCAGTCTTAGCTTGCGTTAATTGAGGTAAACCCATTCCCTGCTGTCTAGTGCTCCTCCATTCTATATCACCAGTCTGAGCTTGCATTAATAGAAAAAACTCAGTCCCTGGTGTCTAATGGCCCCCCACCCCCTATCAACAGTCTTAGCTTACATTAATCTAACTAAACCCATTCCCTGGTGTCTCATGCCCCCCACTCCTATCACCAGTCTTAGCTTATGTTAATCGAGGTAAACCCATTCCCTGCTGTCTAGTGCTCCTCCATTCTATATCACCAGTCTGAGCTTGCATTAATTGAAAAACTCAGTCCCTGGTGTCTAGTGCCTGCCAACCCTGACCACCAATCCACACTTGCATTAATCAAAATGTAAGCCCCCCTAAAGGAGGGGCTTGTTGCTCCCATTAGGACCCCCTTTCCTCCTCCTCCTCCTCCTCTTACCCCCCCACCCCGAGCTGGGGAATTTATTAGTGCTCTGGGGGTTAATACCCACTGGACGCCTCAAGGTGGCAGCAGAGGGCAGGTTTAGGGCAGTATAGCCAGGAAGTTTTGTGGCCTTTTCCAGACTGGGCAGTAGGCCTGGGGCTGAAGGAGCAGGGATAGCAGGCAAGAAGGGAGCTCAGAGGTCTGGGTGAGCCATTGGGAGGACCTCCCCCCAAAGTGCAGATAGGGATGGCTTTGGCAGCAATGTGGTGCCGAGGAGTAGGGGAGGAAGCTCCATGGGGAGGATGGTCAGCCAGTATGCCTGTGTCATTGGGATTGGGACGGTGTAGGTGGTAGTGGTATGCCAGGATAGGTAGGAACCCATAGAGAGCCCATGGTAGTGGCTACTCAGGCTGCCAGGGCTGTGGGGGCAGTGGCAGGGTCCCCACAGGGAGAAGACCAGTGGCAGTGGTTCTTCTCCATACCCGGCGTGGTGGGGTGGCCTGAGTTTAGATGGAGCCAGGATGCCTTTCACCCAATTTGTAGGGCCTGCATGGAGGGGCAGATCCTGGTGCGCCAGCATTAATGGGCTGAGTGGGTCGCAGATCTTAGGCCTTGAAGGGTGCCTCTGGTGGGGATTTAATGCAAGCCCAGGGTGTGTGGACACAGATGTGGAGCAAGTAGTTGTGTACCCCTCCTTCCAAAATGTGCCATCTTGGAGCACTGAGAGAAGTGGGCTACGCAGAGGGCCTGGGCAGTGGCAGGGCTTGGGTTCCTCCCGTGGCAGGGTAGCCTGAGTGAGGTAGCTTGAGTGCTGGAGCAGGGCCAGATTTTAGGGCCACTGCACCAGAATGAGAGAGAGATGAGCTGCAGACGAGGGACAGGTGCCATGAGTTTGGTAGCACCAGGCAGGTTCAGGTTCACCGTTAAGCCAGGGAGGTTGGGTTACAGGGCCTGGGTCAGAGGAGAAAATCCTGGCACCCTTTATAGATTTGCGCCAAGATCCAGGGGCCAGGTGGTGGAAGCCACCCGCTTTCCTGTGCTGGAGATGGGCAGCTGACCAGTGCCATAACCAGTTTAAGAAGGTTGTGTGGGTAATCCAGGAAAGAAAGAGAGAGAGAGATAGTTTGGCTGACCAGCACCAGGGAGCCAGGAGCCTGTGGGTTTCTTCTAGTTAAGTGGCTCCTCGGGTAAATCATCCAAGAGGTTAGAGAGATGAAATCCTGCCTGTGCTGCCTGTAATCTCTTTGCGCTGCACAGAATGTCCAGCTAGGGTTAAATTGTACAAAGTTCAGATCACTCCATGGGGCTGCTTTATTTATTTGGTGGAAGATGTGACCTCTGCATTCCTGGAATCATTTGGGGTGCAGGAGCGTAAATAAAAATGTTGGTTTGGGAAGAAATTGGTAGCGATGTTCTCCTTATTTGAGTTAGACGGTGGGAGACAAATGAAATAGACCCCCCCCCATCATGTGTCTAATTTATTTCACACGTTTTTAATTCCAGAAGGGTTCCATCGAGCTGTATCGGGACCAAGGGACTCTGGGGCTCAGAGGAGACAGGACACTGCAGCATGGAGGTCCTGGTCAGTGGTTTGGGGAGACTCCAGATTTGCTGTGGTGAGATCGAGAGTGCACTTGAAATTGAAGCCGCTGAAAGGTAGGACAGCACTTTTCCTATCTTGTTTAAGGGTGCACTGGCTCAGGTTACTGCTTTAGCTGTGTTCCCCCACGCCCATGCTCCCTGGACCATCTGCAAAGTGAAAGTATGTCCCTAGACAAGGGGGCAGAGAGGGGTTGCAGAAATAAACTATTCCCTGGTGTCTAGTGGCCCTCCACCCCCAGCACTAGCCTTAGCTTGCATTAATTACAATAAACTCATTACCTGGTGTCCAGTGCCCCACCCCGATCAACAGTCTGAGGTTGCATTAATTGAAATTAATCCAGTCCCTGGTGTCTAGTGCCCCCCAACCCTGATCACCAGTCCACGTTTGCATGAATCTAACTAAACTCATTCCTTGGTATCTAGTGGCCTCCGGTATGGGGTCATAATGTCACAAGACATTATGCCACATGGCTAAATCGTGCTGCCAATACAGCATGATTTATGCCATGCAGCACAACTCTTTTTTCTATGGGGGACTCTCCCCCCCAACCCCTGGACCCTCCTACTAAAGATTCTTAACTCCAGGGGGTCCAACTCGGGGAGCGCACAAAGACTGAAAAAAAAAATTTCTGGGACCGGGACTCAAACCCAGTGTTTAGGTTCCTGCTGCTGTGGCTCTGTCCAGTGAGCCACAGCAGCTGCTCAGCAGAACCCACTCCCAGCAGAGGTCTTTTCCTCTGCCTGGGAGTGTGTGAATGGTGCAATACTGTGTACAGCAGTATACGCGGTATTGTACCATTCACTGTCCTAGACAGCGCTATTACGGGTTAACTATAATGTCATACACTATTAAGCGTACAACATTATGACCAGGTAGGGTGGCCTCCCATCCCTATCATTAGTCTGAGCTTCCATTAATCGAAATAAGCCCATTCCCTGGTGTCTTGTGCCCTCCACTTCCTATCACCAGTATTAGTTTGCACTTATCAAAGTGAACCCAGTCCCTGCTGTCTTGTGCCCCCCATCCCATATCATTAGTCTGAGCTTGCATTAATTGAAACAAACCCAATCCCTGGTGTCTAGTGCCCCCCCCAACCCTCATCACTAGTCAATGCTTGCATTAATTGAAATAAACCCATTCCTTGGTGGCTCATGCCCCCCAACCCCAATCACTAGTCTGCACTTGCATTAATCTAACTAAACCTGTTCCCTGGTGTCTAGTGACCCCCACCCCGATCATCAGTCTGAGCTTGCATTAATCTAAATAAGCGCACTCCCTGGTGTCTCATGCCCCCACCCCTTGTAGCCAGTCTAAACTTGAAATAATCAAAATAAACTGATTCCCTGGTATCTTGTGCCCACCCCATATCATCAGTCTACACTTGCATTACTCTCACTAAACCCACACCCTGGTGTCTAGAATCCCCTCCCCACAATCATCAGTCTGCACTTGTATTACTCTAACTAAATCCATTCCTGGTGTCTAGTACCCCCAGTCACCAGTCCGCACTTGTATTAATCTAACTAAACCCATTTCCTGGTGCTTAGTGCCCCCCCCCATCACTAGTCCATACTTGCATTTATTTAACTAAACCCATTCCTTGATATCTGTGGCCCCACGCTGCCCCCACCTGATCACTTACAGAACCCTCCCCAGCCTACCTACTCAACACCTACCACCCCCACTTGATGTCTGGCACCTGACTCACCCCTTCAAACACCAGCAGTAGTTACTGGTGACTGGCACAGCCCCTCCGCTCAACACCTCAGCAAGCCAGTGTCCGACTGGCAGGGAGTGAGTGCACGGGTACTGTAGAAACAGCTGTGGCTCACAACCACAAAGATGGTGTACACCCAGCCAGTTTAAAAGAAAGAGACCTCTCATGCTATGTGTTTGCCCCAGTTTGAGTAATTTCACATCTTACAACTACTATATCACTATACCCTCTGGTGACATGATAAAGGGCATTTGTGAGTTAGATGGTGGCTGGCCACAGTGGTGTGAAGGTAGGCACGGCCAGTCACCATCGGCTCTCCTAGAATTCACTGCCAGTGGACTCAAGGGTGTGGAGGAGGAGGTTGGGGCAATACATAGGCCGGGGGTGGGAGGGTTATTTTTATATCTATCGGTGCTGGGGGATGACAGTAGGGTGAGTGCTGCATGGGTAGCGGTAAGGGTATTTAAGTGATTGCTATGAGGGTTTTACTTAAAAAAAATATGTTTTTAGCTTGTCCTTGCAAAATGGAAACTTACTCAAAGGTTGATGAACTTTCCCTAGTTTAAAGTTTGTAAGGTTAAACTTTGGGAGATTGTAACAGCTCTAATGATGAGATTATGAGTATAGCAATTGTGTGTCCCTTATGCATTTAACACAATGGTAAAAGTAAACCTTTATTAGCAGGTATTTTATTCACAATTAATATTTAAGTGACACGCCTGATTCATGCATTATCCATACACATGTCATTACTTTCATCATGCACAATCAATTTTAGTTTTTCGTTTTCTGATTTGTTGATAGTTGTCTGTGCTTTGCTGCCTATTTCTTTTTGTCATTTATTGCAGTCCACATACACTAGTTTTACAATACTTTGTATTGTTCCTCCTACCAACTGTACCAATCATTATCATATGACCCTTACGTAATATGTGCACCTACCTTTGTTTTTCTCCCTTCTCCCTCGGTCATTCCTGGAAACAAGCTTTGGCTCAGTGCACCTTTCCCGGTTTCCACATTTTTAAATAAATAAATACATTTATGTATCGCATATTTTTCTGCTCTTTAATTTGCAAAAATTACCAAAAAAAGGCCATTTCTGGTTTATTTGGAATGCATTGGTTGCCATGTGTGGCAATCCTCTTATTTGTTTGTATGATACATAAAAGGCACCATAAGTGTCTTCTGACTGAATGGCATGATTGCATTCTAAACTATAGAGGTAAACACTTCACAGTTTTGTGTTCCGGCTTTGGAGTTGTTGACTCATGCCCTTTGCTTGTCTTTTCCACGAGGTTACATCATTCCATAGTCTGCAATAGCAGTAGTGGCCTTGAAGGCTCTTATACTGCATATTTCTTATCTCAAGGCAAAGGTGATAACAGTGCACTTAGCTGCTGATGGCACGAGAAACCATGTGGGCAGGCACAGCCCTAACCAGGAGAGGAGGGGAGAACTGCTTCTTTTATACTGTATTCATTCCACTCTGTATATTAGAAAGGATGACAGTAGGTGGGTTAGTGGGGAGCATGAGCATAGAGGATCATATACATACATACATACATACACACACACATATATATATATATATATATATATATATATTTATTGCAAACAACTGCGCTACTGCAGCAATTAGGGTTTAGCATAAACAGCAAAAAAGTATGGAAATATGATATCAGGCATGCCGTGTGGTTGTCAAACCTAACGCTCACCCCATTCCATCACTAAATAAGCTTAGATCTGTACACTGAATGAAAATGGGGTGAGCTTTAGGTTTGACAATCCCACGGCATGCCTGATTTGATGCCTCCTGGGTAGGGGTGGGGTGTTAGGGTTGAAAACCCTAATGTCACATTTCCCTACTTTTTGTGCTTTATCCTGAACCCTAACTGATGCATTGATGCATTTTTTTTGCAATGAATTTCCTTACTTTTTGAGATAGTCTAATCAGAGCCTTATTTGCCTGTGGGAGTGCAGGGCCTACCCATATATAGTGTTTGAGATAGAGTAATTGTATCCTTATTTCCCTGTGTGAGTGCAGGGCCCAATCCCTCCATAGATGCATATATGTATGTCACTGTGGAAGATCCTGTGCTTCCAGTTTTAGGACAACAGTGAACAAATTGTCAGCATAGCCATCTTATTACCCCACCTCATGTACCTGGTACAGAAAATTTTTGAATTCCCAACTACAACATCATTCTGCACCACAGGTGCAAAAACACAGTTTGGCCAGGATTTGAAAAATGACAGATGTGATATACCTGAACTGGGGTAGTAAGTTGTCTGTGTTGAAAATGTAGTGTCAAGATATTAAAAATGTCCAAAGTTACGAGTGTGTGTAGTGAAACTATAACAAATGGGCACAACTTTACCATTTTTAAATATTTTGACTCCCAAATTTTCAACATAGCCGTCTTATGACCCCATCTCAAGAATAATATGACTCTCATTACTCAAATCCCACCCAAAAGGTGAATTCGTCAAGCAACTGCAAAATCACCTTTTCAGTAGGAGTTGCACAATGACAGTCACACTGTTCATGAGGTGGGGTCCCCAATAAGCCATGTTGAAAATTTGGGGTCAAAATGTAAAAAAATGGCAAATTTATGCATAAAAGTTGAAACCCTCTTTGAAATACATTGAACCGCATTTACCTCAATGTCTCATATTGCAGTTGCCGGTTCGAACAGCAAGACGTGTCTATGATCGGACAGCAAATCTCAAACCTGGAACCTGTTCAGGTGAGTGAGGGTATGTGGGGGCGTTCTGGGGAGTGTGGGGTGGTGGGTGCTGAGTGGGTGGCAGGAGTTGGGGGGGGGTTCTGATTGTTGCGGGACCATTTCCTTTTTTTACAGCTTTCCAAAAAAAAAAAAAGAACAGAGCCAGAAGATATAAATAAACAACAAGGGGATCATGATCAGAGAGTGGGGGGTGCAGCTGTGGTCTCTGTGTGACTAGTGACCTAGTGACTGTGGTCTCAGGATTTGGAGTGCAGTTCATGCCATATGTTAAGCCACCTATGTGAGTGCAGAGACAAGATACAGGCCTTATGTGTCGAGGGTTGCCAGGGTGGGGAGGGGTTAGATGTATCCCATATATTGCAATGGATGAGGTTAAAATCCCCAGCCAATATGAGCACATCTATATGAACCAGGATAAGGTCTAGAAGTCTACGAATATGAAGTGCACATCCCTGTGGGGATATAAAGACAGGTCAATGTGACCGATGTCTGATAGAACACCTTTATAATAGACTTCAGGAATTCGGTTCAGGGAACTTTATATCAGTAATCTGTTAACACTATAGCTACAGTATGTGCATACCGAAACTGCAAGTGAAGTTGGAACTCTTCTACTTATAATAGCTACTGTTTAGAAAGTAATAGTTTTTTGTCGGTAGAATCATTCGATCTGTTATTGAACTTTACTGTTCAAAGTCTTTTCAGATCAAGCAGTAAAGTTCAAACTGTTAAAACCTTCGAATAGTTATTTACCGTTCAAGCAATCTTTATATTAGTGCATGACAGGCAAAAAGGTTCTGCCCACAAAAACAAACATTTGCCCCGTACATTACAACAACGATAAGACAAAAAATGAACAAAGTATGTAAGACAGACCTAGTATACAGGTCTTGTTCATTAATTGCAAAGCACTACTTATGTGGAAAAGCAATTTTAAAACTGAGAAAAAAATCAAGATGGCTGACAGCAGGAATGGTATTTCTCTGAGCAAATCCTCCACTGGCTCCAGTTCAAAGGTAGACCCGTACCAAACATGTTTACTGTCCAAAAAAGTAAGCTTAGGCAAAATTCGCCCAGGAGTGCAAAAGCTTATTACCTCCACTATCAATTGTTGCTGCACCAGAAGAAAAAATTACTCACCTTAGTAATTGCTTTTCTTCTCATGGAGTCTTGCTATATTAGGACTTCTTGCAGTTAGGCTCAGCCTCTGAACTGCCCCGGAGAGGAAATAGTTAACTCCAGTGAACCTGGAGTTCCACAGCGCGAAGGCGCTATTCAAAGCTCTATCTGGCCAGTTTCAAATGAAACTGCCAGGTTCTTTATGAAGCCAAACTAACATAGCAAGTCTGTGTGGAAAAGCTCTACACTAGCCATTGGCTACCTACCAGTAGTAGAACAACAAAAACACAACAACAATCACAGAATAATAACAATATTACATATTATTATTAGTATCACCCATGACAAGCACTAATAGACCCCCTCTCCCCAAGAGACTCAAGTCCAGGGAGGGGACCATATACCACTTAACAAAAACAGAATCACCTAGTTCCCTAACCCAAATGACAACGGGGGGGGGAGGACTAGGGAGAACTAACATGGCACGACACAGTGCTCGCACTAACTTGCCAACCCCTTACCCAAGTAGGAGTTCTGAGCGGGGTAGGAAGGAGGGTTGTCCTAATACAGCAAGACTCCATGAGAAGAAAAGCAATTACTAAGGTGAGTCATTTTTTCTTCAAACACCATGAAGTCTTGCTATATTAGGACTTCTTTGCAGATTACACAGCAGTACCTCCATGGAGGAGGGCCAGAACCTACTTAGGAATAGGCTCTGAAGCACAGCTGTGCCCAAAACGAGCATCTCTCCTGGACTGGACATCCAGGGAATAATGCTTGGTAAATGTGTGGACTGTTTTCCAGGTGGCAGCTTGGCAAATTTCCAAAATGGGAATATCTCTAGCCGCTGCTAGAGATGCAGCTGTACCCCTGGTGGAGTGAGCCCTCAGTCCTGAGGGAGGTTCTCTACCCAGTTTTTGGTAACAGAACTGAATACAAGAGACAATCCACCTTGCAATTGTCCTCTTAGTGGCAGGTCTCCCTTTGCCAACTTCTCCATAGGTAAGGAAGAGTTGGAGGGATTCAAACCTGTGACCCTTGGTGCGTTCCAAATAGTAGCTTAGGGCTCTTTTGACATCCAGACTGTGCAATCTCCTCTCCCCTGAGGAGGAATGCTCAGTGAAAAATACTGGAAGAGAGATGGATTGGTTCAGATGAAAATCTGAAACCATTTTAGGTAAAAACTTCCTGTTAGTCCTGAGGACTACCTTATCTCTGTGAAAAGAAATAAAATCTTTTTCCACTGACAAGGCTTGTAATTCACTTATACGTCTAGAAGAAGTGATAGCCACTAGAAAAACAGTCTTCCAAGTTAAAAACTTGAGATCTGCCGAAGACAGAGGCTCAAAGGGGGGTTGCATTATCTGAGCAATGCAAATATTCAGGTCCCAGGCAGGAGCTGGTTCCCGAAAGGGAGGGTTAGTGTGAAGTAACCCCTTTAAAAACTTGGAAAACACAGGGTGAGAAGAGAGGGAAACAGGTTTCCCTGCAGACACAAAAACAGAAACAGCTGCCAGATGAACCTTCAAGGTAGCTGGTTTGAGGCCTAGGGAATTTAGATGGACCAAATAGTCCAATAAAGTGGCCAAGTCAGCAGATTCTGGTACAATTTGTTTCTCAGAACACCAGAAGGAAAACCTCTTCCACTTAGAATTGTAAGTGCCCTAGTGGAAGGCTTCCTAGAAGCCTTTAAAATGTCCAAGACACCTTGAGAAATGTGTAAATCAGAAAATTCTAGCTCCTCAAGAACCAAGCCTTGAGGTGGAGGGAATTGAGGTCCGGTACCACTCTCCCTGTGCACAGGTCAGCAGGTCATGGATCCTGGGCAAGCTCAGGGAGGGTGGAATGTCAGGGACAGGAGAAGAGGTACCAGGGCTGTCTGGCCCAGTCTGGAGCAATCAGAATCACTTTGCAGGGCTGAGTTCTGATTTTCACTAGTACCCTGAAGAGGAGAGGAAGAAAGGCATACAGAATTTCCTTCCCAATCCAACAGAAAGCGTCCAGGGGACTGAGCCCAACACTGGAGGCCTGCAACAAAAAAAGGAAGTTGGTGGTTGTCTGGGGCTGCGAAGAGATCTATCTGAGGGGTGCCCCAACCGGCAAAGACCGACCCCAGAACCTGGGGATTCAGAGTCCATTCGTGATGACCCTGAGAAATCCTGCTGAGGGCATCCGCCAGGACATTGTCATTCCCTGGAAGGTGAACTGCTATCAGGGAGGTGTTCAGGGAGTAAGCCAGAGACCACAACTTCATTGCTTCGGTGTACAAGGCTGAAGACCGAGTGCCCCCTTGCTTGTTGATGTACCACATTGTTGTTGTGTTGTCTGTCCTGACTTGAACTACCTTGTTCAGGACAGCAGCTGAAAAAGCCTGGAGAGCTAAGAGGACAGCTCTGAGTTCCAAAAGATTGATGTGGAGCAGAGATTCCTGAGGGGACCACACTCCCTGAGTGGAAAGATCGCCCAAGTGAACCCCCCACCCTAACAGGGAGGCATTCGTGGTGAGGGTGAGGGAATGAAGAACGGGTAAGAAGGGGAACCCCTGAGTTAAATTGCTTTGATCCTGCCACCACTGAAGGGCCAGGATCAGGGTTTTGGTCACTGGGACTAATTTGGTAAGGGTCCTTCCTTTGAGACCAGTAGGACCTCAAGTGGAACTGAATGTCTCTCATCTGAAATCTTGCTCCCTGCACGACAGCTGTGGAAGCAGCCATGTGCCCTAGGAGTTGCAGAAAGTGCCTTGCTGGTCGAGAGACCTCAGGTAAAGGAGGATGCCAGGGCAATGAGTCTGTCCACTCTTTCCAAGGGAAGAAATGCCCTGGCTGACTTTGTGTTCAATTCTGCACCTATGAAAGTTAGTACCTGAACTGGTTCCAGAACTGACTTTGGAAAATTCAACAGATCCCAGAGAAGTGAGAAGCTGCTGGGTGACCTGCAAGTGGGATTTTACCTGATCTGGAGACTGACCCACTATGAGCCAGTCGTCCAGGTAGGGAAACACAGCAACCCCTTGCCTTCTTAAATGAGCCACTACCACCGCTAGACATTTTGTGAAAACCCTTGGAGCAGAGGTGAGGCCAAAGGGCATTGCTCTGAACTGATAGTGGCCAGAAGGCAGTTCGAACCTGAGGTACTTTCAGTGAGAAGGCCTGATCAAGATATGAAAATAGGCGTCCTTGAGGTCCAGGGAAGCTAGCCAGTCCCCTGGCCTTAGGGAAGGCAAAATCATTGCCAGAGTTAACATTTTGAACTTTGGTTTCAAAAGATGCTTGTTCAGGAACCTTAAATCTAGGATGGGCCGCCATTCTCCTGTCTTTTTTGGGGTAAGGAAGTATCTTGAGTACAGCCCCTTGCCCTGATGGCAAGGAGGAACTGTTTCCACTGCTTTGCAGCCTAGAAGAGAAGAAACCTCTGCTTCCAAAGCAAGGGCTTCTGAAGGATTTGCAGGTGGAACATGTCTGGCTCTCATCTTTGGGAACTGTTTGAAGCTGAGAACCAGACCTTGGCTTACCACTTCCAGAACCCATTTGTCTGAAGTTAGGGACAACCAGTTCTGGCTGAAATAAACCAACCTGCCCCCCACCGGTACAGGAGAATCGGCCCTGGGCACCCCATCAGGGTGCCTGCTTGGCAGCAGCTTTAGGCTGAGGAGAGGGAGATGGTCTGCCTGTGCCCTGTCTACCTCTGCCTCTGAAAAAAACCCTCTGTGCAAAGGCTGAAGATGCCTGAACTTGATAAAAAGGCCTGTGGAAAGGCCTGCCCCTACCCCTGGGGACATGCCTTTGTGGAGTGGCATGCCTCTCCTTAGCTTGGGCACTTTTGTAGGTAGTTCTGTATTCATCCATCTTTTTCATGTAATTTTCTGTTTGATCCCCAAACAGAGAATTTCCACTACAGGAAAATCTATAGCCTTGACTGAGTATCTTGGGACAGATTAGTGCATCTGAGCCATGCCAACCTCACGGAGAGCTACAGAAGTGGCCATGACCCTGAAGAAACATCATTAACATCAACAGCAGCATGAAATTGAACTTAGAGGCTTCAATGCCATCAGCAGCCACTTGTTCCAACTCACTAGCCAGCTGGCCCTGGGCCTGCCTGGCTAACTGCAATATAGTGTCCCATCTAGATTTCTGATATCTAGCCATAAGCCATATAATTAGCCTGCCTGAGTCCCAACGAAGCTGCCATATATTGTTTTTGCCATGGCATCAATCTTCCTGGAATCCTTATCAGGAGGATGTGAGGCCAGGGTATATTAACCTTGTCACAGGCTGCAGCTTGAACAACACCTACATGACTACACTGCTCAGTGAGGAAGTCTGTATCAGGACCTGATAAAGTATACCTTCTGTCCATTTTTTTATCTACAGGAGGGACAGAATGAGGATTTTTTAAAATCTTTGTTGTTTGCTTCCTAAATGACTTATGCAAAGGGTAGACAACCTCCTAGACTCTGGAATATCCATCATTTCAACATAATCAGGCTCCTCTTGCTCATCCACAGCCTCTTCTAAAGGAAGCTGGAGGGTTTCTGCAACCTTTTTGTAAAACATAAAATGAGAAGGGGACTCAGACAGCATAGGGGGAGATTCTAAAGGTCTGTCTGGAGAAATGTCCGGTTCAATGGGCACGTCCAGACCTTCCCAGTCACAAACATACTGATCAAATTCCTCCTCCCCCTCCTGTGGTTCATAAAAATCCTCAACATCATAATCCTGAACCACTGGGACTGAACGAGCCACCCTTTTTCCACTTGTAGGGGGTTTGACAGATCCCTGAGACAAAGACTGAACAATCTGTATGGCTTTAGCTATCTCTGCAGCAGTTGGAGAGACAATTTTTTACTCCAGACCTGCTGATTTCTTTGTCTTTTTTGCTGGGACTGGTTCTCTGAACCAGCCTTCCTTTGCCGAGGAAGTCTCGCCCTGGTCAGAGGGCACTCCATCTGGTCCAGTGGGTACTGAACCGGCTGGCCATCCGGGTCAGCGGACTTTTGGCCTCTCGTCCCCTGGAGCCGCCCAATCTCTTTCCAGGGTGGCTGCAGGAAAATTGTTACACACCTGGCAGTCTGACAGGAGGTGGTCAGCCCCAGACAATAAACACAAGTGGTGTGTGGGTCAGCCTTAGCAAAGGCTTCCCCACAAACATCCAGTGTTGAAACCCAGTGGGCCCGGTTTTTCCTTTGGGTTTCTCAGACATAATGCCAGCCTAACCAACAACGTGCCCTTTTAATGGCAGTGCCAGGCAAGACACCCTTATCGGTTCCTAACCGTGTCACGGGTATTTGAAAAAACCCTTTTAAAATTCAAGGTTTTTTTAGAACCGATAAGAACCGGGAACCGCACTCTAAAAGCCCCAAAACACTTTTAAAACGTAAAATAAAGCAAACCGATCGGTTCAAAACCGAACCGATAATTGGATTTCCACACAGACTTTAAAAATTGTACTTACGGTTTACCAGATAGAGCTTTAACCGAAATGCGGTAAAATAAATACTTTTTGGCGGTTCAAATGAACCGAAAAATACTCGCTTGAACCGAGAATGAACCGAGCTGAAGGAGCTGATCTCCGGAGCGACTGTTCAGTGAAGCGGAGTAAAGAATCTGGCAGTTTCATTTGAAACTGACCAGATAGAGCTTTGAATAGCGCCCTCGCGCTGTGGAACTCCAGGTTCACTGGAGTTAACTATTTCCTCTCCGGGGCAGTTCAGAGGCTGAGCCTAACTGCAAGAAGTCCTAATATAGCAAGACTTCATGGTGTTTGAAACTCTACTTACCAGATTTGTAATATACCCCATAGACATAGACTTTGACGGCAGATAAGGACTGCTTGGCCCACCTAGTCTGCCCATTTCTCTACCTAGAGGATAAGCTGCAGATCCTATTTAACCAACAGCCTATTTCTTCCTACCCCCCACAAAAATTGTCTTATGTCTGTCCCATGCATTCTTGAATTCTCCCACAGTTTTAAACCCCACAACCTCCTCAGGAAGGCTGTTCCATGCATCCAACACCCTCTCTGTGAAAAAATACTTCCTCACATTGCCCCTGAGCTGTCCCCCTCTATCTTCAAATTGTGTCCCCGTGTTCTTGCACATATCTTTTTCTGAAAGATGCTACCCTCTTGGACTTTGTTGATTCCACTGAGGTACTTAAACATTTCTATCATGTCCCCCCTCTCCCTTCTTTCCTCAAGGGTATACATAATAAGCTCCTTTAGTCTCTCCTCGTATGGCTTCTCTTGCAGACCCTGCACCATTTCAGTTGCCATCCTCTGAACTGCCTCCATTGTGTCTATGTCCTTGCGGAGATGGGGTCTTCAGAACTGCATGCAGTACTCCAGATGTGGTCTCACCAACTGTCTGTACAGGGGATAACAACTTCCTGTTTTCTGCTGGTGATGCCTCTCCCTATACATCCCAGTATCCCCCCAGCCCTCCCTACTGCCTTCTCATATTGCTTGCTAACCTTAAGATCATCTGATATGATTACCCCCAGGTCTCTTTCCTTTTTGTTGTTGTTACTACCTCCCCACCCATTGTGTATTCTTCCCCTGGGTTTTTGTTTCCCAGGTGCATTACTTTGCACTTCTTTGCATTGAATCCTAGCTGCCATACTTCTGACTATTCCTCCAACCTTGCCAAGTCCCTTCTCATCCTTTCCACGCCTCCTTGAGTATCAACCCTGTTGCAGATCTTTGTGTCATCGGCAAAGAGGCTTACTTTTCCTTACAGTCCCTCTGCAATGTCACTTATAAAGACATTAAAAAGGACTGGACCCAGTACTGAACCCTGCGGTACCCCACTAGTAACCCCTCTTTCTTCAGAGTGGACTCCATTTACAATTACCTTCTGTGTCCTGTTGTTCAGCCAATGTTTTACCCAGGCTACCACCCTGGGACCCACTTCCAGGCTGGTTAATTTGACTATTAATCTTTGTGTGGGACTGTGTCAAATGCCTTGCTAATGTCTAGGTAGGCCATGTCCACAGCCCTCCCTGGTCTACTACTTTGGTCACCCAGTCAAAAAAATCAATTAGATTCATCTGACATGACCTTCCCGCTGTGAACCCATGCTGCCTTGGGTCCTGTGCCCCACTGGCCTCTAGGTACTCAACAATTCTTCCCTTCAGAAGTGCTTCCATCACTTTCCCTACCACAGAGGTCAAACTGATAGGTCTGTAGTTTCCTACTTCTGTCTTGGTCCCACTTTTGTGAAGGGGAATCACATCAGCCTTCTTCCAGTCCTCAGGTACCACACCATCCTCCCATGATTTGTTAAAAAGGATAGTCAGTGGTGTCACTGGTTCTCTGCTTAATTCTTTTAGAATTCTGGGGTGAATTCCATCTGGCCCCATTGCTTTGTCCACCTTCAGTTTTAGGAGTTCTTTCAGAACCCTTTCTTCTGTGAAAGGACTGGGATCGACCCCCTCTCAAGAGTGCTTCTGTTAATTGGATTAGGCACCTCCCCACTTCCTCTTTTGTGAATACTGAACAGAAGTATTAATTGGTATCCCTGCTTTTCACTGTCACTCTCGCCCACCCACCATCCATTCTATTCAACCTCACTCTCCTCCCTTTGTCTTTCTATGCTCCCTGATATACCTATAAAGGTTTTATCCCCTTCTTAACCGAGTTGGCTATCTTTTCCTCAATTTGTGCCTTTGCTATTCTGACTACCCTCCCTGCTTCCTTCTGCCTTAACTGGTACAGTTCTCTGTCCTGCTCCTTCTGTGTTTCCTTATACTTCCTAAATGCTATATTTTTCTCCCTAACTTTCACCGCCACCTCTTTTGAGAACCATAGTGGCTTTTTCTTTCATTTTGATTTGTTTATGTGCTTCACACAAAGGCGTGTTGCCTCTGTGATGGCAGTTTTGATATTTCCCCATTGTTGCTCCACCCTTCCTTCTAGCCTGTTTGCTAGTGCTTTTCTAAGGCACTCTCCCATCTTGCCAAAGTCAGCCCTCCTGAAGTACAGAACCCTCACTTTTGTATGGCTTGACTCTGTAGCTGAGTTTATCATGAACTGCACTGTTTGGTGGTCACTTGTTCCCAAATGGCTACCCACTTCTAGATCTAAGATCCTCTCACTGTCCCCATTTGAGAGTACGAGGTCTAAGACTGCTCCCACATGAGTAGGTTCCAAAACTAGCTGTCTGAGGCATGCCACTTGAAGGGCATCAAGAATGGCCCTGCTTTTGGATGTGGCTGCAGCAAAGGTGCTCCAGTTAACATCTGGCATATTAAGGTCTCCCATCAACAGTATCTCCCTTTCTCTGCCATCCTAAGTATGCCTTCTATCATATCCTCGTCCATTCCCTCCCCCTGAAATGGGGGTCTGTATACAACCCCTGCGTGGACTGTGGTGCCATTTCCAGTCTCTAAGGTGACCCACAGTGCCTCCTCTCCTCCCTGTTTACTCTTTTGTTCAGTTGCTTTTATCCCTTCCCTTACATAGAGATCTACTCCCCCCTCTGCCCTCCCTGTCTCTCCTGTAGGTTGTGTACCCTGGTATGTCAACATCCCAGTCATGGTTCTCTGTGTACCATGTTTCTGTGACTGCTACGATATCCAAGCATCCCTCTTCCATCCACTGTCACACTTCTCTGGGACAAAGGTCCTTTGCCTACTGTGCCCCGCTATGGATGAACTCGCTGCACCATGACATCACTTCAGCATCCACCTTGGGCTCCTTCAAAATTAAACTTAAGCAACAGCTAGTTGCTGATGCCAGTTGTGACTGCTTCCAATAACCTTCCTTCTTGTGACCAGCACTTATTCTAACCTTATGCTATCCTGACCTTGTGCATAACTGTTCTCAGCATGTGAATAACTGTTCTAAGTTGCTAATCATTCTCCTTTCATATTTCCTCTTGATCCATTCCACTCTTTCCCCTCACCCTTCTATGGCTTTCCCTGTATCCCCCCTCCACCCATTATCTCTCCTGAGCTCCCTTGCTCACTTTAAAATGCTTTGTCCCATACCTTCTCACCTCTAAAGAGGCCCCTGGGCTGATGCCATCCCTTACCTTGTTAATTATTAGATACTGGGCTGAGTCTGTTCTCATTTTCCTGTAAAGGGTTATTTCATAAGACCCCACCCCCTCTAATATGACCCTTTGAATTCCAGGTTTTAATCAAATATGCAGCTTGGCATTCATTGTACAATGCCACATGTATTGGAACTTCTCTAGTTATAAACTGCTGTAATGTCTTGTACAATTCCTTGTTTTGTTTGTTCTCCATCTCATACTTTTCCAATACGTATTGTTCGTCTGACACATGGAGCCTATGAAATGAGCTTGTTCTCAAAGGTGTTATCCAAAATTTCAATAAATAAATAAAAAATAAATAAAAATAAAGCAACAGTTCCCCCGCCCACCAAAAAAAAAATAACAGTTTGAACAGTTTTTATATACCTGATTGTCTAGCCACTATCACAAAAACCATTAAAACTTGAAAATGGTGCGATATCTTTTCACCAAACTATCCAAAGGCACACCCCTGGCACAGGCCCCATCATCCCTGAAAATTTCAGAAAAAAATTGAGTTTTATCTGGGCTGTAGATGACAGCAAAAAAATCCCATGTTAAGTATAGAAAAAAAGTGGCAGTTGTACGTTTTTTCACCACTCCATATCTCACAAACCATTCAAGATGCCGTTACAAAACTCTCCATGTTTTGAGAGACTGGCTGAATAACTGCACATGCCAAATTTTGAGCTATTTTGTCAAGGAAAGACAAAGTTATTAAGGTGCAAATATTGAAATTTAACATTAAGTCGTGGTACACTACAGTGCTCCTAATATATATATATATATATATATATATATACACTTGGCAAAAAACTCCATTAATGCATCAGTTAGTGTTGTTTCCACAGCGACAAAAGTGTTGAAATGCGATGTTAGGGTTACCACCCCACCCCCACCCCATCCTCAAACCCCTAACTCCGCATTCCCCCCAACCCCACTCACAGACATGCAAGCAGTGCAAGACATATCCATCATCATGGTCCAGCAACTGTACGAGTTCTGCTGCCATCAGAGTGCCTTGTGGATACACACACATGCTGGGCAACCATGGGAGATGGCCCACAGTAAGCATTGTTTTTGTTACAAACATCAATAAAAAGATTTTTGCAGATGCCTATATTTCAATTGTTAAGAAATGATGAAACACACAGTATGTTATCTATAGATAGCTGTATTGGAATTTTTGGAAACAAGAGTTGGATAACCCTAGCAACAGTCAATGGATGTTTGCATATGTTTTTCTGATTGAGTGAGTCAGTCCTAATAACAAATGGTTATAACAATAAAAATAATGTTTTGTAGTAGTTTACAAGCAACATGAGACAGCAGCAGTTGTAACATCCAGAGCTAACCATAACATACTGTTAATAAGTATTTGCAGTTAACGCAGCAGTATTACAACATGTGATGGTGCTAGTTTCATACCTGAGCAGTATCTGAAAAGTACTATGTATGTGTCAGCTGTGTCTGTCCTGCGACCACATGCCTATGCGGTAGCAGCAATTCCTGCAGTGAGCCAATCGTTGAATTCTGACACATAAAAATCAATATTTAGAAAGGTTGTGCAGAGTAGGTTTTAGTTTATGAGAAAGATACGCCAGCTATAATGTGTCATCATGCAGTGCTGGCAGTATAGAGTTGATCATACTGTATTTGTTTTTCATAACATAGTGTTATGTGAAAAGAGTAGAGTGTTGTGATTATTGTGCTTACAGATGTGACTGACTGGTATAGTGTCTTACAATCTTGCATGTGTCTTGCATGTGTATGTGTGGGGGTGTGGGGGTTGGGGGAATGCAGAGTTAGGGGTTTGAGAATGGTGGCGTGGGGGTGGAGGGGTGAGGTGGTAACCCTAACATCGCATTTCCACACTTTTGTCGCTGTGGAAACAACCTTAACTGATGCAGTAACGGAGTTTTTTGCCATGAATTTCCCTTCTTTTTGAGAAAGTGTAATATAAATAGTAAATGGTGTGCATTGGTGGGAGCGTGGGGCTCTTCAAGCCCCACACTCCCACTTACACATAAGCATGGAGTCATACAGCAGCCCTATAGGCTAAGGAAGCCTTGTAACACTAATTTGCCCATATCTGGGGAACCGTAGCAGCTAGTAAAAAAATTGAAGTGTGGTTGTAATCATGAGAGTGAGTAGTTCTCACAACATAAAGTTGATCAAATCCATGTCTCGTATTGTGTCCAAGATAGGGGCAGCAAAAAGTGCTGTGAATACTAACTCTGTGGGCGTAACAGTGGGCCTCGGAAATGAAAATGAGCAATTGGAACAGTAAATCGCAAATATCTCAGGAACCGTAAAAGGTAGAAAAAAAATTCTAATTTCATGTTATTTATGGCTTTCTAGCCTACTTCAGCTCTTAGTCCCCCTTTTGCGATGAAAAGTCCATATCTCAAACAGTTTTCAAGATACGGGCCCCGGAAGGCATCACGGATGCCGCAATGTTATCCTATGGTAAAATTTCTGAACTTCAGAATGCTGTAACTGTGGACCCCTGTAATGTTTTGGAACCAAACCACCAAAAGGCACATCTGTGGGAATAGGGCTTGCCACCCTGCAACTTTCAGCCCAAAAGACCAAACTGTTTTGTTGCAGGAGGCTGGCAAAGGTTTGCAGTTATTTTGAGCATACTTTCGCAAAATACTTTCGCAAATCATGAAAGTTTCACAAAAAAAATCACGAAACTTTCGCATTTGCAAAAGCATTTTGCGAAAGTAATTTTTTCCCAAAAGTTTAAAAATGCATTTCTGGGGGTTTAACCCCCCCAAAAAAGATATGGCTAGCATCCTCAGGATCCAACTAGATAAACACAACAATCAGTGTTTACCTAGAGGGTCCCAATTTTAAATGGCAGGCATTTTTATGTGTCAGCAACTGAAAACAAGATGGCAGACTCACAAAAGTCGAAGGGCCATTTGCGACAGTAAAAATGGCCTCCCACGAAAGTTTTGTCATTTTTGCTAACTTTTCCCATTGACTATAACGGGAAATTTATTTTTTAAATAACTTTGTAACGGTTTAATATTTTTTCCACCAAATCTTCGAAAGGCGCATCGATGATCAAGGCTGCATCTTCCCTGAAGTTTTTAGACTGAACAGAGAAAGGGTGCGGGCTGTGGGTGCAAGCAAAGAAACTCGCAAAAAGTCTGTTTGTTTGCGTTTTTTGGCTGTTCTGTAGCTCCGCAACTGTACATCCAACCAAAACGAAACTTGCCTTATCTAGAGATCTATGGTACCAGACCAAGCATACAAAAGTTCAGACAAATCTGTCATACGGTGGCAAAGTTATTAAAGTGCAAAATTTGAGGTTTTGCATTAAAGTGGCTACTGAACCCTAACTATATATATATATATATATATATATATAGTGTGTGCGTGCACACTACATGGATAGGAACTTTTCCCCATAGAAAAGGCCATCATTTATTTTCCTGTGTACCTGTGACTAATCTATCAATTAAAAGTATATATATGCACTAATTAAACAATTGCAGCTATACAACTATACTAATTAGAGCTATATATCTACACTAATCAAACAATTAAAAGTATATACCTATACCAACAAAAAGTATATACCTACACTACATTAAACTCTATGGGACAATACCAATAAAACAATTAACACATCATAAGGAAGCTAGCCAAACCAAGTAACAAGCTGCAAAAGAAACTGGTAAAAAGCCACACAAAACCCTCCCAAACCCAGAAATCCCCCAAACTCCTACCTACACTCAGCACACACCATTCCATCCTTGCTGGAAGAGACCTTCAGGTGCCATAATGTGATTGTAAATGTGATCTCCGTAAGAATAACCATCCTAATGTATTATATTTAATAAACAATGGGTAAGGCTGGAACACTTGGAAGTATACCCATCGAGGAGGCTAATTAGGGCAATAAAGCCACTCACCCTTCAGGCTCATGGCCTTATAGCCCTAATTAACCCCCTTGATGGGTATACATCTTTGTATACCACCCTCAGCCATTATTTATTCCATGTATTAATGGCAAAAAACAACATTAATGTTCATTAGGGTTGCTACTACACAAAATGCAAACTCCGAAAAGGTTGAAAATAAACTATTAGGTTTGCAAACACAATGCCTACAATGTCTGGAAATGTCATATTAGGGTTCGTATATCTAACTCCCATCCACCCTACTATGTTCCCTACCCTCATGACCCAAGAACAGTCTACAGGTACAGAGCCGTAGATCGACAGTATGGTACCTCATACAGGGTCAGTACAGAAAAACTGATATATAGCACCCCTAATCCTCCCTTCCCTACCCTTGTGACTGGGAAAAGTACACATCTAGAGTCATGCCACATAGGTCTTGTGTTTCATACACATTGTAAATATGTAACTACAGTACTTTGGGGGTGTATACCTTTGAAGGTTTACATCCACTATAACATATGCCTTACATAGAAACATAGAAAACTGTCAGCAGATAAGGACCGCTAGGTCCATCCAGTCTGCCCATAAGCCCTATACTAGTTTGCAGCCTCTGACCCTACCTGGTAAAAGGTTTTGCTCCCCTCCTTACCACCTCTAAGGTTCCCTTATGCCTGTCCCAGGCATATTTAAATCTCTCCACTGTGCTCACTCCACCATCTCCTGTGGTAGACTATTCCATATGTCCACCACCCTCTCTGTGAAGAAAAACTTCCTCACATCTCCCCTTAGCCTGCCACCTTCCAATTTCATATCATGTCCCCTCATTCTTGTACTCCTCCTATACTAGAAGATGTCTCCCCCTTGCACCTTGTTTATGCTCTTATGGTACTTGAATGTTTCTATCATGTCCCCCTGCTCCCTCCTCTCCTCCAGTGAGTACATATTGAGGTCCTTCAATCTCTCCTCATGTGTTTTCTGGAGCAAGCCCTGTACCATCTTAATCACCCTTCTCCGGACCGTTTCCACCCTGTCAATGTCCTTATGAAGGTGCGGCCTCCAGAACTGCATACAATACTCTAGGTGAGGCATCACAAGCATTTTATACAATGGCATCACAACCTCCTGCCTTCTGCTAGTTTTACCTCTGCCTATGCACCCCAGCATGCCACTGGCCCTCCCTGCAACCTTTGTACTCTTAGACACCTTTAGGTTGTCTGAAATGATAACCCCTAGGTTCCTTTCTTCCTTGGTGGTCAGCAGCAATTCCCCCCATCTTTTAGCTCTCCCCAGGGTTCCCACATCCCAGGTGCACTATTTTGCACTTCTTGGAATTGAACCTCAGTTGCCACTCCTCTGACTATTTTTCTAGCTTCCCCAGGTCCCTCCTCATTCTCTCCACCCCTTCTGGAGTATCCACCCTGTTACAGATCTTGGTGTCATCTGCAAAAAGGCAGACCTTTCCCTCCAGTCCTACCACAGTATCACTAATGAAGACATTAAACAGGACTGGCCCAAGGACTGATCCTTGTGGCATCCCACTGGTCACCCTCTCTCCCCATATTGGATCCCATTTACCACCACCATCTGCTTCCTGTCCATTAGCCAGTTCCTAACCCAGTTTACCACCTTGTGCCCCATGCCCAGACTACCCATCTTGTTAACAAGCCTTTGGCATACCATACTTGGTATGCCATACTTGGCGTACAGTATTGCAGACCATCCACAAACCATCAGAATCTTTACAAGTTTGAAACTACTATACACATTGCATAGTTGTGAGCTGCTTTCTTTGAGACACATACTTTAGTTACAAATAGTCAAAGCAAGTTATGTGTTTGGGACATGCATATTATTTTATGCAGGGTTTTATGGTAGCTGAATTAATCGACCCTCAACACAGCCTTGTAGGATGGTGCTAGACCTGTTGCTTGGCTTTTATGTCACCACCATGGTGGAAGAAATCAGTCTGTGAGCTGGGGGCAAGCTCTGCTCGTACGTTTTAATATTTGCTAATTAATTCAATATTTTCAGTAGCCATCACTTTCCAGGGCTGAAAAATTCCTTCACTGGCAGGAACCCAGTTGGCTAGTGAGTATCAAAATATTATTTATTTATTAAATTTTGGTGACCAGGTAAGCCCACAGGGCCCCGGAGGTCCCTTTTTCAGGGGCAACCAGGGATTACATAGCATTGATAAATAACACAGTATGGTATTTATTTTTATTTATTTATTTAGCTTTTGTTGACCGGGTAAGTGCACTAGACAAATCCTGCCTATTTTCAGGCACGACCCGGGGTAGGGGGAATACAGATGAATGCCAACTGACCTTGAACCAGATTAAGCTGTTGGTGGTATTTTTTTAGTGAATGAGGGAAATTTGGCCAGGACACCGGGGAAATTCCCACTCTTTTCGATAAGCGCATGGGATCTTTAACATCCACCCAACTACCACCAATCCAGGCAGATGGGACCTCGGTTTAACGTCTCATCCAAAAGACGGCACCTCAGAAATGCAGCACCCCTCTCATGCTGCATTACAGTGTCAGTACTGGGATATTAACCCAGGTGCCAGATGTGGGAACTGAACCCACGGCCCTCTGATCTCCCGGCCTCAGAGGCGAGTGTGCTACCTACTGAGCCACTGACACTGCTAATATTGAAATACTACAGTATGATACAGTCAGCTGGTTACATTTAATGAGAAGAACATATAGTCATAGTGTTGTACAGGAGAGTATCAGAACTTGTGACTAGACAAGGAAATGAGTGAGGAGGGCGTTAGCCACATTGCTGATACAAATTACACTCTGAGGGTAGTATAGGACTGTGAGATTCAGATGTCCATGTGAGGGTCCCAGGAGCCCTAGCAATGGCATTTGGTAGATGCCATCATGTGAGCCTTGAGCCTGGTGTGGACACTTTTAATAGAAGGTGCTTCCTGCACCCCTGGAGGGAGGGAGTTCCACAGGGTGGGTGCAGTGTGAGTGAATGACTTGCCCCCACCTTGGTTTGACTTTCCCCCCACCTTGGTTATGATAGCAAAACCAGCTGACCACTGGCCTTCTGGCTAACTGATTTGTTCCACCCCAGTCACAAGGGCAGGGGAAGGGAAGGAGTGGGGATTAGGGCTGCTGTATACCAATTTTACTGTATTGACCCCTGTATGAGATACCATATTGTTGCTGTATAGCCCTGTACCTGTAGACTATCCTTGGGTCATGAGAGTAGGGAACATGATAGGGTGGGTGGGAGTTAGATAATGAACCCTGATAGCACATTTCCAGACTTTGTAAGCATTGTGTTTGCACACCTAATAGTTTATTTCCAACCCCTGTGGGATTTGTATTTTGTGCGGTAGCAACCCTAATGAGCATTAACGTAGTTTTTTTGCCATAAATTTCCTACTTTTCAAGAAATTTGTGTAGTTACTTCATTTCAGTACCCCGTGTCACAGCATTAGTTGATGTGTACTCACATACTTACACTGAAAGTAGTATATTATGCTTGCATTTTACAAGCCCTAATGTACATGATTCACTCAGCAAATCCCTTGCAAACATTTTACAAATCACCCTTAAAGACAAAAAACATGGTGCAGCAACTATGTAAAATATTCATATTTCACGTACAATCTTTTTTTAAATAAAAATATTCATAAAGGATTCCTTTGAGATCATTTTCTTTTTTTATTAAACATAAGTAATTAGTAAATAATTTATTTGAAAAACAAAATACATTGTTCACTTCCCACTACCCCTCCCTAACAAACACTTAACTGTTACCCTTAAGTTGTAAGTATTTAAAAATTAACATCAGGTTGAAGTTTATGTTCGTGTAACACTTTAAAATGGAAAAAAAAAATCACTGTTTAGTTCTAGCTATTTTTCTCTTCCACTTTTTTTGAATGTGCATGCGTAACCAAATAATTGCAATTAACCCTAAAACAACTTAATGTTTTTTTAACCAAACTCCAAACGGACCTATTCCTATATCGTGCCTACAAAACCTGTAAGTTTTGTACCTCAGCTTCTTATTTTTTTTTAGTTATGTGAGCACAAAAAGACTTCTGTAGGGATCAGCTGTAAAATCAATAAATACTAGGGAACATACTAACATACTAAGGAGATCAAGGAGCTAGAAAGCGGAAGCTCATAGGTGCTCCTATGCTAACCAAACAATTAAATTAATATGTTAATTGTCTATAAGTCAATAAAAACGAATCAAGTCATTTCTTAAACTCAAGTTTAGACTTATTAATAATAACATGTACTGGCAATGAATTCCATGGATGTATGGCCTGTAATGTAAAGAAGAATTTCCTATTATTACAATGAAAATGTTTTCCAACCAACTGTAAAGGATGTCCTCTAATATTATACCGGTCAGGTTTGAATTCAAGACCCAGTTCAGTCATCAGATAGGGATCATTTATAACATCAAAAAGAAATAGTAAATCACCTCTTAAATGATGTGTCTCTAATGACATTAGATTTAAAGAAACCAATCTAGTCTCATAGGAACTATTCTGCAACCCATGCAATTGTTTTGTAAATTTTCTTTGCACATTTTCAAGTTGTGTGCGATTACATTTCTTGTGAGGGCCCCATAACTGAGCAGCATATTCTAGATGGGGTCTAACATAGGCTCTATACAGCAGTATCATAATATTGGGGTTGCGAGATTTAATATTACGTCTAATAGACCAGATAACCTTGTTAGTTTTAATAATTATCTGGTTAACTTGATTAGAGTGATCTAAGTTGTAAGAGATGTTAATACCAAGATCCTTTTCCTCAATGGTACTCAATAGGATTGTATTGCCTATTGTATATAGATGGTTAGCATTAAGATGTCCCAAATGCATTACCCTACATTTATTATAATTGAGTTGCATCCCCCACTTAACAGTCCAGTCAAAAATCCTATTTAGATCTCATTGTAGGGTTTCAACCTGGACAGCAGTGGCACATGGTGCACCAATTTTAATGTGTCATGTCAGATATAAAGGCCTGAAAAAGGCAGGGACCCAATACAGAACCCTGAGGCACCCCATTAGTTACAACACCTCTGTCTGAAAGTTCACCATTTATTAATGCACTCTGAGTTCTGTTCTGCAGCTAATTACAAATCCATTTTAATAGAAATGTGTTAAAGTCAAGTTGGAATAATTTATCCTGTAATGCCCAATGGGGCATGACATCAAATGCCTTACTAAAGTTTATAAAGGCAACATCATATGGGATTTTATTATCATTTGCAGAGCTTACAGTCTCATGAAAACATATAAGATTGGTGACACATCCCCTTCCCTGTCTAAATCCATGTTGTTCGGGGTCATTTCTTTCCCATTTAGGAGTTATTAAATCCTTTATTAAACTTTCCAGGACTTTACATAATGATAATGTTAGACTAATGGGTCTATAATTTTCCCAGATAGTTTTTGGTCCCTTTTTGTGAATTGGAATAACACAAGCATGTTTCCAATCATCAGGTACAAAATTGTAAAAAAGAAATCCCTCAAATAGCTTTTTCAAAGGATAGCCCAGAGTGTCAGACAATAAGAATAGTAAATGACCCGAGATGTTATCAGGGCCATAACTGGTTTTATCTTTTAGGGTTACTAATTTAAGATGGATTTGTTCTTCAGTGAAAGTTACTGGGCAGTTATCACCAGAGTTATGAATGTTGCAACTTGGTACATTTGGCTTACTGAAGCTAAAGATGTCACAAAATGTGGTATTAACATGATGGGTCCAACCTGAGTAGTAGATTTTTTTAATGAGTTAATATATGAATAAAATTATTTCCCATTATTTTTATTTGCTGATCTGGCAAGATTTGATTCCCATTTAATTTTAGCTTTTGAGACTGTATATGATAAATTGCAGTTTAGATCATAATAATTAAGCAATAAGGCATGACAGGGTGTGAGTTATTACAGACAGGATATACCACGGTCATGTGATGTGTTTTGACCAATGAGGTTACAGGATTTTCATACCCCATTGTATAATTAAACACAAACATTTGTAAAAGACAGTGTAATGTAACCTAGTTTGGGAAAGGAGAGAATGAATAAAAGTCCTTCAGGGATTGAAAAGACCCTAGCAGTGGGATAGAATTTGATAGACCCTCTAGCAGGCATCCCTTACAAACACTTTTCAAAATTCACACAAAGTAGGAAAACCACCCAACTACAATACTGAAAAATATTTGTACTTTGCCCAGATTTAAAAAAAAAATCGGAACGTATTCCTTTGTGATCATTTCTATTTTTAATTAATTATAACTAATTTGTAATCAGCCTGAGCAAGAAACTTAATTGTGTACCTCCCTCACAAATACTTAACTATTGTCCTCTAGTTTTAATGTTTTAAAAAGCTACAGTAGCTTAAAGTTTTTTCATGTAAAATTTTGACATAGAAAAAAAATCAGAGTAGTTCTAGTAATTTTTCTCAGTTATTTTTTTTCAATGCACATGCACAACCAAATAATTGCAATTTACTTAAAAATAATTAATATTTTTAACAAACAACCTAAAATGACCTATTCTGGTATGAAACCTACACAACCTATAAGTTTCATACCTCAACTCTTTCCTGTTTTTGAGTGATTTGAGAACAAAAATTACAGTAGCAAATCAGGTACAAAATTCATAATTTCAGCCCTTAATAACTTAAAAAATACAAAAGGTAACCTCATGGAATTTGGAATGTTAAGGGACCCTAGGACTGAGAAGGAGCATACCAAATGTCACACTCCTAGGGTCTAAAACAGACGAGATATAAGCCTCCAAAAATGACAATTTTTAATGAAACACCAGTGCAACCCTAATATATAGGCAGTACTGTGCCTGTATAATGTATATTATAGGGACACGGTAGCACCCCAATAGGGTTGAGCAGGGTGTTCAGAGTTAAACCCTTAACTTTTCACCTTAATAGCTTTGGCAGTTTTTGACCAAATCAGCTGAAACTTTACATGTGTTGTCTAGTAGGCAAGGTCTAGAGCTATGAAAATGTTGTGATGGCAGCTTGTGTGGTTTCTGAAATCTGCATATGTCATTTTTCTACAGATGTCTAATCTTTTTCCTATACCTAATATGGGATTTTTTTGCTCTCACCTACAGCCTACATGGAATGGAATGTTTTCCCTCAAACTTTCAGGGTAGAAGCATGCTCTGGCAAGGTAGTGCCTTTGGAAGGTTTCGTTATAAAAAAAATTAAACGGTTCCAGAGTTATAAGGATTTAAAGGTTTGTGTTTTTCATTTTTCAGCATGCTCAGTAGAGTTTTTTGGGATAACGTTCTGATACAACACCAAAAATTTGGTGTCGCAGGGCCATTTTTGATCTCATGAAATGTTGTGCTCATATCAAACTTTTTTTTTGTTTTATGGCAGCCACCATCAAGTTTCTTGTCTCACTAACAAACTACTAATTCAAACTTTTATTATAGCAGCCATAATAAAAAAAAAGTATGAATCTACCTCATTAGAACATGCTGGTTCAGATTATGAGGCTTGTTTCAGTCAGTCATGATTATAAATATTTTTTACATATTGCTCCAGGCCATATTAACATCTTCTCCATTTTTTGAATCGTGACTCACTTTTTTTGTGTCACACCTTTAAGCAGTGCAAAACAGAATCTGACTTGTGAAACTGTTTTTTAATTGCAATTCAAAAAAAAATCTGTAGGAAACATGTTTTGATTGCTCACTATAAATTTTAGTTTTGCAGCAGAAAATTGGTTTCTCAGCATGAAATTTGATTGCATATCACAATTTTTGTTTTGCTGCAAACAATTGTTTTTTCAGCATGAAATTTGATTGCACATCATGATTTTTCATTTCACAGCAGAAAGTTGGTTTCTCAGCATGAAATTTGATTACACACCATGATTTTTCCTTTCACAGCAAAAAATTGGTTTCTTGGCATGAAATTTGATTGTACATCAGAAATTTTAATTTTACAGCAGAAAATTGGTTTCTCATAGTGAAATTTGATTCCACACCATGATTTTTTTGCTTTAAAGCAGAAAATTGGTTTCTCGACATGAAATTTGATTGCACATCAGAATTTTCTGTTTCACAGCAGAAAATTGGTTTCTTGACATGAAATCTGCTTGACTTGAAATTGATTGCAAATCATAATTTTTAGTTTTATGACTTAATTTGGTTTCTCGCTATGAATTTTGATTCACATATAGTAGAGACAACTCTTCTCTTGGCATAAGACCCTGCACATCTGCACCTGTGGGTGGCAGAGGGCCCTGCACATTAGCTGACAGATGGACTTCTTCCTCTGTGTGTCTGTATCACAGTTACATTTCCAAGGAGGAAAATATGGGGATGGAACTGGAAAGCAAGGGTTTTGGTGGAGAGGGAGTAGACACCACCCCCTTCATGGAGGATAGGGTCATGAAGGAACTACTGAGGCTCAGGACAGACAATGCACTGTGACTAGATGCTGTGCACTCTAGAGTACTGAAGAAACTCAGTGAGGAATTGGAGGCACCTCTGACAGAGCTATTTACTCTATCACTGGAAATGGGTGAGGTCCCTGGGATTGCAAAAAAAGCAAATGTAGTTCTGCTACACAAGGGTGGGGACAGGGAGGAGCTGGGAAACTACTGGCTTGTCACCTGACATAGGTGGTTGGAAAGATAATGGAGTCACTCTTAAAGAGGCATATAATTAGCTACCTCAAGAAGAGAGGGTTGGTTGACCCCAGACAGCATGGATTTGCCAGAGGGAGATCCTGTCAAACAAACTTGATAGAGTTTTTTGACTGGGTGACAGGAGAGGTAGACTACAGAGGAGCAGTGGACATGAACTATCTGGACTTCAGGAGGGCTTTCAACATTGTTCCTCATAAAAGGGGGTAGCCATCTATATCAAAGACACTTTTGCAGTAACTTGCCTTGACAGATCAGCTGTGGTCAATGAATATGAATGTCTAGTCCTTAAGGTGGTGGTCTCGAACACCACATCACTGCATGTGATAGGATGCTACAGACCACCGTCCGAGGGTCTCCAACTCCTAGTGCATCTAGGTGACAGCATGGGAAAACAGTCTATGGAAATGATTATATTAGGGCATCTCAACTTAGATTGGCTCTCTAAGACTTTGTAACCCCTGCAATCATTCTGTGATACACATGATCTGACACAACTTATCAGCGAACCGACCAGACCTAACAAAAAGAACCCAATTAATAGCTCACTGTTGGATGTCATCCTTGTGAGCAAACCACATCTTTTCTCACATGCTGGTGTATTCTTCAATGATGTCAGTGATCACTGCTTCATCGTGACTGTAAGATCAACCAATAAACCTCTAGCACCATCAAAGTTCTCTATTAGAAGATCGAGGAGAAACTTCGACCCTCATGCATACCTACATGATCTAAAATTCTCTACACAATGGCAACATTTCTTTCTGTCTAAAACAGTGCACTCAGCATATGAAATCCTAAATGAAATAATAATAGCAGCCTTAAATCGACATGCACCTCTAATTAAAGTACGTGTAAGAAACAAGCAATGCAAATGGTTCACCCCAGACCATTAAACCGCCCTGTTAGAGAGGGATAAGCTTTGGAAAAAAGCATGGAAAACCAAGTCAGAATCAGACTGGGTTCAGTTTAGAATGGCAAGGAACATATGTACAAGGAAAATTAGGGACAAAAAAGCAGAGTACTATCGGACTGAATTGGACTCATCTATCAAGAACCCAGCTAAGTTCTGGAACACCATCAATGACCTATCTGACCACACTCCAGGAAACTCACTCCCAAGCAAGATCATCTCTGGAAATGAGATTTTCACCGACAGATTGGAAATCCTAGATTCATTCAACAATCATTTCACAACTACAGGCCTTGCTTTCGACAACTCTCCTGTTAATTCAATGCGCTCACAGCTTGGCACTCTATATACTGACAACACAGTGACAAAGTCTATATTCTGTCTACAACCAGCCACGTTGAAACAGGTTGAAGCAATGCTTTGCCAACTGGATACTAAGAAGACTGCTAGTGCAGACTCCCTTGACCCATACTTCCTGAAGATTGCCTACTACGTACTAGCGGTACCGATAACTCACTTGTTCAACCTCTCCTTGTCCCAAGAAACAATCCCCACGATCTGGAAAACTGCTCAGGTTATCCCATTATTTAAATTAGGGAATACTCACGACCTTAGCAACTACAGGCCTATTTCCATCCTTCCAGTCCTTTCTAAGATGCTGGAATAAATTGTTAGTACTCAACTGAGATCTTACCGTGATACTATGAATCTTCTAAACCCTGTACAATCTGGCTTCAGAGCCAAGCATAGTACCATCACGGCACTAGCAAAAGTCACAAATGACTGGCAGAGAGACTTAGACAACAGGAATTTCATATGTGCTGTGTTTCTGGATCTAAGTAAGGCATTTGACACAGTCACACATGATCTGCTCCTCGCTTCACTGGAAGACAAAGGGCTGGATTCACTCTCCCTACAGTGGTTCTCCAACTATCTCTCTCTGGACGCCTTCAACAAGTCAAGGCCGAAGGCGAACTCTAACCCCTTAAGCCACTGCTAAGAGGCATACCTCAAGGATCCATTCTTGGTCCTATCCTCTTTGCTATCTATATTAACAACATTGATGTAAATGTTTCCAAGGCTACAGTTCATCTATATGCGGATGACACAGTGCTCTGCATGAGCAGCACTGTACCAGAAACAGCATGTAGCGACCTTCAAACCGAGTTCAATTTACTCCAACATCAACTCCTACATAAAAAACTCCTGCCTAATGCAAAGAAAACAAAAGCCATGCTCCTCTCTCCTGGCATGCATGCAGTAAACCCTACTCTCCCAGGATCTCTCTTGCAGCCATCCACAATTCTAGGGGAAAATTTAGAATTCGATACTAAATTCAAGTACCTGGGAGTATGGCTTGACAATAGCCTTTCTTTTACAGAACATATGGAGGAACTACTAAAAAAACTACGCCAAAGGCTTGGTCTTTACTTTAGAATTAGCCACCTTCTCACGATGGATGCTAAGTTAAGGCTGGTACAGGCAACATTTCTCTCTGTCATTGACTATGCTGACTTTCTATATAAACACTGTCACAGCTCCTACCTTGCAAAACTTGATACATTATACCATAGAGCCTTGAGGTTTATTACAGGACTCTCGTTTGCCACACATCATTGCTCCCCTATATGCAACAGTGGAATGGACTTCACTTCAGTTCAGAAGGGACAGAAATGATGCTGCATGGACTTTCAGAGCATTAAATAACCAATTACCATCATATGTATCAGACTGTCTCCAGCAAAACATAATAAGTAAATATGCACTAAGGAGCTACTCTTATATCGCATTGAAAGTGCCCAAAGTTAACACTCGCATTGGAAGGAATGCCATTAGCTTTGTACTACCCTCTTTGTGGAATAAAGTACAAAAAATATTGAAAATTAGTTTTCCCATGACCATTACCTCCTTTAAGTCACTTTATTCATGCTTCTTAAAGGAACACTGCCAATGCTTCCTGCAGCGTTAGCTAGACCTCACACTAACTCCGCACCACCACCTTATGTGCCTAGCACATCTAACCCTATGCACTAATATGCTACCTTCAACCCATCATCCTCGTCTCCTTTTTCCATGGGATTCTCCCAACACTGCTCCTAAATTAGTTTATATGACCCTTTACCTGAATGAATTGCAATATTCTCTTCGCCTCATGCCCCTACGTCTTACATGGCTCTTCCCTTCACCCTCTTGTCCCTATTACCACTTTTCCCACTCCATACTAACAGCCAGCATTCCACAACTCTCCTTCCCCAGGTTGGTCCACAATTGCCAGCCCCCCCTTCCCATCACCCTACGGTTTTATCTGTGAAAGATGGAAAGGATTACAGGTTAGATAATTATCTAAACCCTTTATATAGTCTATAAAGTCACTGTACATTTATACTTGGCTGCTATGTATGCATATATATGGGATCTATGACCTACATGTTTTTGTTGTTTGTTTTGTTTTTGTTGCATCACCAGATTCGATGTTTATTACCCCGTCTTATCCTATGTACACCATGTATTAACCCTTTACTTTGTAAATGTTTATGCCTATTTCTACATGCAATGTCATTCTCCATTTGAAATTGTAAATAACCTTGTATAAACCAGGTCCAGCTTGCTCAATGATGCCCACCTGGATAAATAAAGATTTTGATTGATTTTTGATTGAAAAGGCTATTGAACAAACTGGTCCATCTTGGGGTGGGACCAGCCATTGTTAAGCGGGTCAAAAACTGGCTCTCTGGCAGGGCCCAGAAAGTGATGGTCAATGGGGTACTCTCTAGTGAGGAGAGGGTGACAAGTGGAGTGCCGCAGGGGTCAGTCTTGGGCCCAGTCCTATTCAGCGTCTTCATTGGAGATATTGCTGTAGGGCTTGAGGGAGAGATGTGCTTGTTAGCAGATGACACTAAAATCTGTAACAGGGTGGACACACCAGAGGGTGTTTGCAGAATGAGTGAGGACCTTAAAAAGTTGGAGCAGTGGTCCATGGTGTGGAAGCTGGGTTTCAACAAGGGAAAATGTAAAATTATGCATTTTGGCATAGGAACCCTAGGACAAAATATGTGCTCAGTAGGGAAGAAATAGCAGTCACGGAGCAGGAAAAGAACCTCAGCGTTATCGATCACAGCTGATCTCAAGGTGGCAAGTCAGTGTCAAAAGGTGGTAGGGAAGGCCAACAGAATGCTGGGATGCATAGGGTGGGGTATTCATAGCAGAAGGAGGGAGGTCATTGTTCCCCTGTATAAGACATTGGTCAGGCCTTACCTTGAATACTGCATCCAGTTCTGGAGCCCACATCTGAAAAAGGATGTTGAGGGTGGAGGCTGTCCAAAGAAGGGCTACCAGAATGATTCATAGGCTGCATGGAAGGGCATATGAGGACAGATTGAGGGATCTTAATATGTACTCCCGAGGAAAGGAGGGAGAGGTGGGACATGATTGAGACTTTCAAATATCTAAAGGGGATTAACAGGGTACAGGAGGGAAGCTTATTTTACAGTAAAGGGTTCAACAGCTAGGGGTCATGGTATGAAACTGGAAGAAGGACAATTTAGGGGAAATACCAGGAAGTACTTTTTCACAGAGAGAGTGGTGGATGCCTGGAATGGGCTGCCGAATGAGGTAGTAAGGGCTGAAACTGTCTCTGGTTTTAAGTATGCAAGGGACAGACACAAGGGGATCCTGAAAGTGCGGCGTGGGGGTGACTTTACTGGGGGGGGTCAGTGGGATAAAACAGGCAAAAATCGGAGGGGGTATGGGATACTCAATAGGTAAAGAGTATCCTGGGGTAGACTAGGTGGGCCATATTGGTCCTTATCTGCTGACACTTGTATGTATGGATATATGTACATGGAAGCAAAGAGAACATACAGCCCTGCGATTCAGCAGCCAAACTGACAGCCCCATGAATTCTTGGCATCTGTTGCTGCAGGGAACTGCAGGGCATGCAAGGACCCTGCACTTCCATAGGCAGACAGAGTGTTCCCTTTCTTCCCTTGAGCCCTGCACATCTGCATGTCGTGGGACCTGCATGAATGAGGATATGATTCCACTGTCTCAAAAAGAAAGGAAATTCTGTGCAAAAAATGGTGTTATGCGCCAGTTAGTGTTCAAGTTAATGCCCAAACATAGGGAAATGTGATGTTAGAGCTTCCAACCCTAACTCCATGCCCCCCAGCAGCAAAAGGAAAAAACATTAGGGTTTGGGTTCTCTCTAGTCTTGGCGAATCAGTGGCGGGGTCTTCCTTGGGTTTGTCAACCCTAATGCTCACACTGTTCTCTGAGTAAACTAGGTCAGATGTGATCTCCTTTCTTCGCACATACGGGGCCCACAGGGTTTTGTGTGAAGAAAGCTATAACACATTGTGTCGACAACTTGTGGTGAGACATACTTCTCTACCTTTCAAGAGTGTATAAGTATGAGGCACTGGCTAGGAGCTGTACCTTGTGCTTCGGACAGGAGGCTATGAGCTGAGGGAGGGGTGAACATTAGGGTTGATAACCCCAAGGAAGACCCTACCTCTCATTTGGTGAATAGCTTCAAGAGAGGTTGGGATAGGCATAAGGGGAAATCACGGGGCTTGGGAGGACCAGATGGAGAGGAAAGGAGGAACAGGCAGGAGGGGTCCTGGGTCAGTAGTGTAAGCTAAGGACCCTGCATCATGAGCAGACTGGATTGACCAAATGACATTTTTCTGCTGGCTTCTTCATGTTTGCCAAGACTCCAGAAATCCAAACCCTAATTGTTTTTCCTTTTGCTGCTTGGGGCTGAGGGTTGGAAACTCTAGCACCACATTTCTTAGTTTTGTGGCATTAACTTGAACCCTAACTGGTGCATTAACAAAGTTTTCAAGTTCGACTGATAAAAAAAAGCTTTCACAAGTGCTTATTTTCACGATCAAGTGGAGAGAAATACCAATCGTGATGACCACCATCTTATTTTTTTACAATTTACAAAATGATACGAGAATAAAATATTAAGGTAAAATGTAACTCTGTGCCTGTCTTTTGCTAAACAGCAGTACAGTAGTTTAGCTCAATTCTGGTACTGAATTTCAAAAAAATACTTCCCCAAACCTATCTTCCTGCATCAGGATTGCCTTTGACCATTTCTTGCACTTTTATTGTTCACGACTTGTACGTTTACCTATCATGCAGCAATTTATGACGACATTGCAGTATGTACTTCATATGTATTTTTTATGTAACCAAGGTAAGTGCTGTTCAAATGTATTTCAATAGGGTTTTGAACTTAGATTCATAACTTTGTCATTTTTGCATATCGTGACCTACTACATTTTCGACATGGACTTTTTGGGACTCCACAAAATGACCAAGGGTGGTGAAATTATGCAGATCAGGGCTGAGAGATGATTTTGCAGTCACTTGGCAAAATCATCTTTTGGGCAGGATTTGAACATTTTCACCATCCTTGTTCATGAGGTTGTATCATAAGAAGACTATGTTGAAAATTTGCTGTCAAAATATGTACCAATGACAAAGCTATGAGTGTCCATTAAAATGTTTCTATGCTTGCTCGTAACTTTGGTAATTTTAACTTGCATTCCCTGTCTGCAGGGAATGTGCCAGGCCCTGCACTTCTGTAGGCAGACGGAGTCTTCCATGGCACAGGGCCCAAAGGGCCCTGCGCATCTGCACCTTTTCATGCAGGTCCCAATTGAGGATATGATTCTACTATCTCAAAAAGAAAGGCAATCCTTTGCAAAAAAAGTTTGTTAATGAACCAGTTAGGGTAACTTAATGCCACAAAAGTATGGAAAGGTGACATTAGGGTTTCCAACTCTAACTCCCACCCCCACCCTCTAAGCAGCAAAAGGAAATAAACATTAGGGTTTTGTGTTTCTGGAGTCTTTGTGAATCAGTGGTGGGTCTTCCTTGGGGTTGTTAGCCCCAATGCTCACCCCATCCCATTAGCAAGCAACATCAGACATGATCTCCTTCCTTCACACAGGGTCCAAATAGCCCTGTTTGAAGAAAGCTGCAGAGCACTGTGTTGGCAACATGTGATGAGACATACATCTCTGCCTTTGAAGTGTGTTTCACTATGAGACACTGGCTTGAAGCTGTGCATTGTGCTTCAGACTGAAACCTATGGCTGGGGGAAAGGGGTGGTCATTAAGGTTGACAACCCCAAGGAAGATCCCACCACTGATTCACCAAGACTCTGGAGACCCAAAGCCCTAATGTTTTTTCCTTTTGATGTTTGGGGGTTGGGGAAGGAGAGTTAGGGCTGCAAACCCTAATGCTATATTTACCTACTTTTGTGGTATTAGGTCACCCAAACTGTGGGATGGAGCCAACAATGTAGCATGGAGGATGTGTTTTCTTCTAGCTCTGCGATGCTACAGAATTTCAATCAAAAAAAAAAAATTTAGAATTTAAGAAAAGAATTTAACTCTTATTTTCCTTCCATCTGATTTTTTGATTACTAAAACTGTATCAGACCAGCTGAACAATCCTTGAATTATGATACTATTGACTTTTAAATCAGGGGTTACTCCCAGAATGTGGCTAAAAATGATCAACAAGAAGCAGGGCCTTTGAAACTGCTGACACCACTGCAGCCTGTTGACTTACCACCTGATCAGCCTGCTACTCTCGAGACGCTACAATGATTGCTTGACTTCCTCACACAAACAGTACAGAATCTTGATAAAAGGTTTGACCAGTAAAATGAAAGACTTGTTCTCATGGAAAACAGTGTGGGCTATGGGGGGGGAAGTTCTATAGAGGAATCTGGGAAGGTAGCTGAGAAAGTGCTGGCTATGACTGTGGTCATGGTTAAGGAGCAAAATGCCATCAAGACTCATTTGGAACAACTCAAAAAACAAGTCTGTGCAGCCAACATCCGAGTTTTGAGCATGCCTGAAGGAACTGAAGAGGGTGACTTAATTACTTTTCTGTAGTGTTGACTGTCGGAGGCAGTTGAGTTGGGGCACGCTGTGTCCATTAAGTATGCCTACAGAATCTCACTGGAAATGGTAACAGTGGCTGCTGAGGGTCCCCATGCAATCATGTTCACATTTACTTCACTGGTGGAGTGGGATGTGCTTCTTCGAGTGGCCAAGGAACAGTCTCTGGTGATGCTGGGTGAACACAAAACACTTTTCTTCCTGGATTACTCCTATACCACCCGAATGAGCAGGAAGGTATTTGAAAGGGGTGGCACAACAACTGAGGGAAGCTGGGATCCCCAATCAAATTGTTTTCCCTGCCAGGCTACAATTCACATTTGAGGATAAACAGTACTGTTTCAAAGACCCTTGAGTGGCAGGGGACTTTGCTTCCAAGCTACCTAAAAGAGACTCTAATGTGCTGGCAGAAGAAGAAGAGTCAAAGACCGAAAATGGTGCAGCATGATTTCAAGGGACATTCCTTATTAATGGACTAACACACTCACTGTTGTTATTGGTATGTCAGTTCTCTTGCAGCCTATTTCATGTGGACATTATTAATAATGCATTTTAATAATTGGGATGACGTGCTGCTCCTTCAGTGAGCTGCAGGTTTCCTGTTACATAGGTCTGCTGGGGGCTGAACACAGTCAAGTGTGTTTAATTCCCATTATACAGCCTATTAAGTATTATGTGTTTTTTTTTGTAATGCCATATCTTACTGTTATTGCCTTTTGCTGCTAGTTATTAGCTCCCATAGTGCTGATTGAGGGACAACTTTGTTCAAATGGTGCCTTCCTTTTGTCTGCTTTCGCGCCATCTGCGTGTGGTGGGTGGTGTGATCAACCCACTCTTGGAGCAGAGAGGAATCTCTGTGGCTGGGATCAGCACAATTGTCTCATTCACATAGTCTTGCAGTTTGGAAAATGCACTCTTTATTCATGCTTAACACCAAATCTCAAGCTCTTAATATTTTACTATTAATATGCAAAGACAAGGCATACTGGGTATGTTTGAGTATAGCGCAGTAGTTTAAGGCTCTGAGCTGCAAACCTGGAGACCTGGGTTTGAATCCCACAGCCCCCACTTGCATACTGTGTGACCTTGAGCAAGTCACTTAACTTGCTTGTGCTCCCAGGTTGCACCTGTAAACAAGCTTTCAGCTTAGTGTGTCTCTCCTGGTAAAAAAACAAAACAAAAACCTGAGCACTGTTAGCTCCTTAGTGTCCGTAGTGTTCTTTCTGATTACAAAATAAGACAAATTGTTGGAATATATTATAGTATGAATCAGATAATAGATCAGGACGAGGATGTGAGCTTTGAGAAAACTCAGAGCTAAGGAGCCATGTTAAATTCAGCTCCTTGAGCTTGCAAGATTAGGTTGTGCTTATTTACAGTATTAGTTTCCAAAGAGCATTGGCTGTAGTCTGGCTTCACTTTGGGCTATTATATTATACGCATATATTGTGTACTTTGCCTCATTGTGGTTACAGGAAGAGGAATGTTACACTACTTCTAGTGGGAAATCTGTGTACACTCTTAATGTTTTTGCAAGCTATCTCTTGTATGCATAAATCTTATGTATTTATCTTGCTTAAAATTGAATAAAAATATATTTAAAAAAAGTTACTCTAACTGGAGCATTAACAAAGTGTTTTTGCAATGTATATATATATATATATGTATGTATAGGCTCTAGTTAGACCATCACATGGTATGGTACACAGTCAATAAAGTCAAGGGGGCTAGCCATACAAAGTAGAAAGTCCTAGACTTCAGGAAGGCAGATTTTAATCTCGTGACAGCATACCTGAAGGACAGTCCAAAATGCGGGACAGATGTGGGGGGGGGGGTGGAACAGTTTTGGACCAGATTAAAACAGGCAATAACCACTGCCACAGCACATTGTATCAGACAGATCAGCAAGATGAAGAAAAAAAACTTTGGTTCTTAGGAGAAGTAGCAGTCAGAGTTAAGGAAAAGAGGAAAGCCTTCAGAAGATACAAGAACTCAGGAAGTGACCTCGATAGAGAGGCGTACAGGGAGAAGCTGAGGGAGGCAGGAAAAGCTATAAGGGCTGCAAAAGCCCAAACAGAAATAATGATAGCACAGGGGGCAACCAAAGGGGACAAAACCTTCTACAGGTACATTGGGGAGAGGAGAGAAAGCAAAGGGGGAATCATAAGAATGAAGAAGTAGGATGACACACAAGCAGAAGATGACAAAGAAAAAGCAGAAATCCTAAACAGGTACTTCTGCTCGGTCTTTACACAGGAGGAAGACAACAACAGACCAACACTAACCAGAAAGGAAGTCACCACCGAGGGAGTAGACACGAGTCTATTAACAGAACAAAGAGTCCTGGAAGAGCTCAACATGCTGTGAGTGGACAGAGCAATGGAACCGGACAGCATGCATCCAAGGATACTCAAGGAACTTGGAAAGGAATTAATGACTCCACTAGTTGCACTCTTCAACAAATCTCTGGAAAGCAGGGTAGTCCCAGAGGAATGGAAAAGTGCTACAGTGGTGCCACTGCACAAGAGCAGGAGCAGGGATGAGGCTGGAAACTACCATCCAGTCAGCCTCTTTTTGATAGTGGGTAAGATGATGGATTCCCTTCTAAAAGAGCGAATTCTGACTTTTCTAGAAGTGAGCAGGCAGGTAGACCCAAAGCACCATGGCTTTACTGCAGGAAGGTTCTGCCAAACCAACCTAGTGGAATTCTTTGACTGGGTCACTAAAATGATGGACCGGGGGGGCGCAGTCGTTGTGGTCTATCTTGACTTCAGCAAGGCCTTTGACTCAGTCCCCAGCAGAAGATTGATTAGCAAACTCGAGCACATGGGAGTGGACCACAAAATAATAGCCTGGGTGAGAAGATAGCTAAACAGCAGAATGCAGAGAGTGTTGTTCAGTGGAACACTGTCAGGGGAAGGGATGGTGACAAGTGGGGTTCCACAGGGGTCATTGCTGTGACCAATCTTGTTCAATGTGTATATCAGTGACATTGCTGATGGTCTGGAAGGAAAGGTGTGTCTGTTTGCAGATGAAATAAAGCTCTGCGGTAGAGTGGATTCACCAGACGGGGTTGCAAAAAATGAAAAAGGACCTCTTAAGATTGGAAAGATGGTCATGAGAGTGGCATCTAAAGTTTAACGTGAAAAAGTGCAAAGTGATGCATATGGGAAAGAAGAATCCAGGGGCAGAGTACCATCTGGGAGGGGAGAAGCTAACAACTACAAAGCAGGAGCTCGACCTGGGAATCCTCATCTCTGATGACAAAGATGGGGAAGCAATGCAAGAAGGTGGCACAGAAGGCGAGTGGCCTCCTGAGTTGCATAGGGAGAGGCATCACTAGCAGGAGGTGTGAGGTAATAATGCCACTGTATAGGTCCCTGATGAGGCCCCACCTGGAGTATTGTGTGCAATTCTGGAGGTCCCACCTCAAAAAGGACATTGGTAGGTTGGAGACAGTGCAGAGAAGGGCAATTAAGATGATTCATGGCCTATACCATAAGATGTATGGTGAAAGACTGAGGGAACTAAACGTCTTCTCCTTGGAACAAAGGAGGGAGAGGGAGGACATGATTGAGACCTTCAAGTATTTAAAGGGTTTCAGCAAGGTATAATCACAGGACCTCTTCCAGATTAACAGTTGCAGTAAGACAAGAGGGCATGACATGCGACTAAGGTGGGGGTAGGTTTCAGAGTAATAGTAGAAAGTTATCTTCCTGGCGACTGACACAAACTTTGCACTGGATCAGTTCATCCACATCTTTAACAAAGCCTGTGACCTATTTGCTCCCATCAAGAAGTGCAAAGTTAAAACTCTATGTAACCTTTGGCTAACAGGTGACCTCTTAAAAATGCTAAAATCGAGGGACCAGTTATGGACTTTGGCTAGATCCACCGGGAAACCAGTCGACATCCAAAATTATAAGCAAGCACGTAATAACTGAACTAAAACCATTCGGAAACAGAAATCTGACTACTACAGAAAAGTCCTTACTGACACCTGGGGAAATGGGAGAGATTTCTGGCACAACCTAAAAGAAATCACTGGAAAACAACCCAAACCTACGCCAGCTATGCTCAAGATTAATGGAAATACCACGCTTGACCCTAAAATCATTCCTGATACTTTCAACACTGCTTTCACGGATCTCAGTAGCATTCTTCCCCCTAATTTCTTCAGTGATGACGAGGCCTCCGAAACCCCTAACTCCATGCCTCTCAACAGTCACCCTCCTTTCCACTTTAAAGTAGTAAACAGGAATGATGTCCGAAAGTATGTCACTAAAGCCATAAGCAAATCAAGATCTAGCAATAACACACTTGACCTCAAGCTTCTGTCCCTCACCTTAGAAGAGGTGCTGGGACCTCTCACCAGGATTTTTAATCTCTCCTTTACACTCAGCCAGTTCCCAGAAAAATGGAAGTTAGCCACTGTTACCCCTATCCACAAAAGTGTTGATAAGATTGCCCATGGGAACTACCGTCCTATCTCAATCCTGCCTCCCCTTTCAAAGGCCCTGGAATGCATAGTATCGGACCAGCTCACTGAATATCTGGACAAATATAACATCCTTTGCATGCAACAACATGGCTTCAGGAAAGGCCACAGCACTGTGTCAGCACTACTTGAAGTCACCGGAGTAATCCACAGCTCACTGGACAATGGGCAACTCACTGGTGCTATTTACATCGACTTAACCAAAGCCTTCGATACTGTCCACCACCGCCTTCTACTTGCCCAACTACATAAAGCTGGGCTCTCCCCAGATTCTACTACATGGTTCAAAAGCTACCTTGAGAACAGGTCACAATGTGTAAGAATCGCAGAAGTGCTCTCTGATGCCAAACCTGTGCGCTCTGGTGTTCCACAGGGATCCATTCTGGGACCACTCCTGTTCAGTCTGTTTCTCAACATCTTACCAGATGCCTGCCCTGAACCACTTATACTCTACTCCGATGATGCAGTAATCCTTGCCACACACATGTCCCTTACCAGCTGCAAGAAAAACTCCAGCATTGTTTCTCCACTGTTGAGAATTGGTTCATTCAGCATAAACTGATTCTTAAACAGAAAAAAACTAAGGCCATGATTTTCAGTAGTTCCTACAATAAACATAAGCACCACCACCTTTCCATTAACAGCAGTCACGATGGCCCACTGGAGCAGGTCCAAACTTTTAAATACCTTGGGATCACACTCGACTCCCACCTCTCATACAATGACCACATTAATAACGTTGTCAAAACTGCCAACGCCAGACTAGGCATGCTGTTCCGCCACAGGCGTCACCTTACACCCGAAGCCCTGGCGGTTGCCGTCCAGCGCTCCATCATTGCCACCATCGACTATGGCCTCATCATATATGGCTCTGCTACTGTCATTGCACTCAAACGAGTAACCATCTTCCTCAACAAGGCTTGTCGGCTCATTACTGGCACCCAACGCCTTACACACACTTGTGACCTCTACTCCCACACCAACTGGCTGCAACTCGACAAACATATAAAATACCAAACCTACATATTCTAAAGAAAATTTGATGGGTCTTGCCCTCCGAATCTCTACTTTCCTACAACAAAATAATTGGTGCAGAACCACCAGAGGATCCAAATCATTGAAGCTTCAAATCCCTCGCTGTCGCACGACCCAAGGTCAAAGAGCTTTTTCTTACCGGGCTGCCAGCTGGCTAAATGGCCTCCCCAAGAACATCACCACTGTCTCAATGCTTGGGGCCTTTAAAACCAGGCTTTGCCACTCACTGACTGCCTCTAGCACCTGTGACTGCTATCTCTAACCGTACCACCCTTCTCCTGGACTCCCTAGACCATAAACGTGTCCTTTGCTCGCTGCTTCTTGGCACTAGCATTCACTGGTGACATCAGCATCCTAGCACTTACCCCCACTGCCCTGCTCAGCCCTAGCACTTCATGTCCTCTGGCAATGCCTCCTGGCTGCAGCCCCTCCCTTCCTTTATCCCACCACTTCTGCCTTCCTTTCCACCTGTTCTTCCTCCACCTACCTCCCTTTACACCCTTCCTCTACCACTCCCCTGCCTTTCTGATGCCTATTTCCTCCTTCTCTCCTTCTATTTCTTCCTCCTTATCCCCCCCACCTCTATAATGCCCCTGCCAGTAATAGTTATTGTTCAGAACTATGTCGTGTAAAATATTTGTTACAAACTGTTATTATGTACCGTCTTGTTGTAATCCTTGACGTGGAACATTTGTAAAAGAGCCCTGGCTCAAAGGTATTTGTAATCCTAGGCCTGAATAAAAAAAAAAAAAAGAGTGGTGGACCCATGGTACAGACTGCCTCAGAGGTGGTGGAGGCAAAGACAGTCAAGCAGTTTAAAACAGCATGGGACAGACATATCAGTAAGTTAACAAGCGATTCCAAATAGGGGGGGTAGGAAAACACATGGGCAGACTAGATGGACCTTGTGGTCCCCATGTGCTGGTACATTCTGTGTATCTATGCATCTATGTATATAGGCACGATATTGCCCCTATAGTTAAAGTTGAGTGGCATGTTTAATGTTAAACCTCAAATTTTGCACTTCAATAACTTTGCAACTGAGCAATGGATTTGCTCAAGATTTAGTATGCGCTGTCCCATGGGGGTAGAGCTCTTGATGTAGCAAGTTTCATTCCGGTTGGATGTGTGAATTCTGAGAACCGGACAGTGAAAAAAATCATAAAGTCGCCACTTTTTGCAGTTTTTTCCTCATCGTCTTACGCCCAGACGGTGTGGAATTTTGAAGTAATATTTTTGTGGTAGAACCAGCTTGTGTAACAGAACAAGCATGCTTAGTTTTGTGAAAAACTATTAATCTGTTCCAAAGTTATAAGGTTTTTTATTTCCCATTGCTTTCAATGGGAAGATCACTTTTCAGGATAGATGGTAAAAGTTCAGCCAAGGATTTATTCTCATGAAACAGAATTTATTTTCACGAGAGCATTTTCTTTTTCACAAGAACAAAATCCTTTTTCGTGAGCTGCCATCTTGTGTTCTGTATTTTCAAAATTTTTCAAAAAAAATTTGAAAAGTATCTAAAATTAAGGTATCTAGAGACACCAACACATGTACCTTGTTCATCAGGACTCTGTTAGGTGGACTATGAAGTTATTTGATGGAAGAATAACCTTGCTATGCCTTTTTTTAACATTTTAATTCTTTTTACGTGACTAGCTTAGATCCTTTTTTGTGAGCCAATTCCTTTTTCGCGAGCCGATTCTTTTTTCATGAGCTCACGAAAAACTATTTTACAGGCTACTTTGATGCATAACTCAGCCATTTTTTTTGAGATTTTGACCCCCAAATTTTCATCATGGCCTTATGAGGAACCCACCTCATGAACAGTTTAATTGTCATTTGTCAACTCCTGCCCTAAAGGTGATCTTGCAGTTGCACATTCACCTATCGGGCAGGATTTGTATAATGACAGTCATATTGTTCATGAGGTGGGGTCCCCAAAAGGCCGTGTTGAACATTTGGGGTTAAAATTTCAAAAAATGGCTGAGTTATAACCATTCATTGCTATTTCGCTACGCATGCTTGTAACTTCATAAATTTAAAATATTTTGACCCCAAATTTGAAAAATAGACTTGTTATTACCCCACCAAATGTATGTTACAACTGTCATTTTTCAAATCCTGGCTGAAATGTGTTTTCACACCTGTGGCGTGGAAATGGCATTGCAATTGCATAGAATTATGTTTGGTGGGGATTTGAGTATTTTCTGTACTGGGTACATCAGGTGGGGTAATAACATGACTATGCTTACAATTTCATCACTATTGGGCTATACATGGATGCACAGGGCCTCCACAGCTAAGTACATGTACACATCTATGGAAGAATGGGAGAGCCCTGCACTTCCACAAGCAAATTATGACATGCTTATACTAGCTTAAAAAGTAAAGAAACAAATTACAAAAAAATGTGTTAATGCATCAGTTAGGGTTGCCACAACAAATGTAGGGAAATGTGGTGTTAGGGCTTCACCCTAAAACCCCACCCCTACCCTCCGCAGACCAAGAGGTGTCGGGGGATGGCATTGGGGTTGTCAACCCTAACAGTCACCCCATTCCATTCTAAAATAAACTGGGTGGGTACAGTATAGGTGAATGGGGTGAGCATTAGGGTTGATGACCCCAGTGCCACCCCTCAATGCCTCTTGGTCTGCACAGGACAGGGGTGGGGTGTTAGTGTGAAGCCCTAATGCCACATTTCCCTATATTTGCTGCTGCAACGCTGATGCATTAACAAAGTTTTTTGCAGTTTATTTCCTTACTTTTTAAGATAGTATAATCATATCGTAAATTTGTAAATTTAAAATATTTCGACCCCAAATTTAAAGTATAGACTTGTTATTGCCCCACCAAATGTATGTCACAACTATTATTGCTTGAGCCACCCCATAAAAGGGGGTGGGGTCAAGCTGCATGCTGCATGCTGAGGGGCTAACTGCACAATCGAGCAGACTGGTAGACCATGTGGCCTGTTTCCTGCTGGCACCAGATGTTCAGAGCAGTGAAACCCTAACTCGCGCTTCCTACTTTTTGTTGCAGCAACCCAAACTAATTCATTAACGTAAGTTTTTGCAAAATAAATAAATATATGTATATATACTTTGCAAAAACTGCACCAGTTAGGGTTCAGCTTAACGCAACAAAAGTAGGGAAGTATGGTGTTAGGATTTCCAACCCTGACTCCCTAATCCCACCCCCACCCCACCCCCAAACAGCAAAAAGAAAAAAAAAAACATTAGGGCTTTAGGTCTCCAGAGTCTTAGCAAATCAGTGGTGGGGTCTTCCTTGGGGTTGTCAGCCCTAATGCCCACCTCTCCCTTGAGTAAACAAGGTTAGATGTGACCTCTTTCCTTCACGCAGGACCCTGTGTGAAGAAAACTACAAAAGATTCTGTTGTCAATATGTGACGAGACATACTTCTCTGCCTTTAAAGACTGCATCGCCATGAGGCATTGGCTGAGAGATGTACCTCATGCTTCAGATTGGAAGCTATGGGCTGGTGGGAGGGGTGAACATTAGGGCTGACAACACCAAGGAAGGCCCCACCACTGACTCACCAAGACCCAGATGACCAAAACCTTAATGTTTTTTTCCTTTTGCTGCTTTGGGGGTGGGGAGTTAGTGTGGCATTAAGTTGAATCCAAACTGGTGCATTAATGCAAGTTTTATTGCAAAGAATATGTAGTTATTATAGAAATTAGAGGGGAACATCATGTGTTTTTGCTGTTCCTTGCCCCCATGTTAACAATAGGGAATAATTTGCACTGGAAACAACATGGGATGGACCCTCTAGTTTTATACATATATATATTTGATCTCTATGAAGTTGAGCCTCACACACTGGCAGCAATAATGCGCACTGATTTGATACACCTGGATTATGTTTTTTCCTTTAAACAGAGAACTACACTGCAATGTCCTGGACCGAGCTTTTCAGTCTCCAGTCTGCTTATGTAGTTTAAATCAGTCTCTGTGGTCTCATATCCCACACAGGATACACTGTCTCCTGTCTTATTCTTAAAATGCTCTGGCTCACATAGTCTTGTGCCCTCCCCGCTATATAAGGCATCATGATGATCTCCCATCTTCTCTGTTGACTAGCATTTCTTGTCCGCAGTGTCCTATCTTTAATGTTGTTAGGAAATACCTTTGAGCAACAAGTGCCCTATTTTCCAAGGTTCCACATCAGGAGTGATTAAGTACAAAGTGATTAAAATAGTACCATACAAAAGGGAAAGGGGAAATTGTTTAACCAGGAAAGGTCCACTGAGCCAAAGCTTGTTTCCAGGTGTGACCTGAGAGCACAAGGAAGTTAAGTGACTTGCTCAGGGCCACACAGTATGCAAGTGGAGGCAGTGGGATTCAAACCCAGGTCTCCAGGTTTGCAGCTCAGAGCCCTAAACTGCTGTGCTATACTGCCTCCTACAGTGTTATACTGCCTCCTACATCATACATAACTATCTCCTCTGTGGCACTAGACATTCTATCCCTGTGGTCTCCAACCCTTTTATTTATTTATTTGTTTGTTTGTTTGTTTATGTTTAATTTATGTTTTTTGTACTTGTATTTTTCTCCCCTTGCTGCTCATCCTGCCTTAGGCCCTCTTTGAGCCACACAGAGCCCCAACCCTGTCACCCCATTTTCTTTCAGGGCTTAAGTTTGCTCCCTCCTGACCACCCACAGCATCCCCTCCCTGTGGTGGAGGTCCTTGGGGTGACTAAGTTCCCTCAGAAATGTTTCTTGTTGTGTGCAGGCAGCTAGCCTGGGTCAATGTGTGTGGGGTCTGTGTACCTGGTGTGGCCATTATGCTACATCAGCTTAGGTGTTTTCCTGGTTTTTCTAGCCCCCACCAGGATGCGCACAGCAGAGGCAACAGGACGCAAGACATCCATATTAGCTCAGCAAATGACATCCCTCCCTGCCCCTGCTTGCACTCCAGCCTGCACTGCCACCTGTGGTCATCCCTGCAGCAGCTGCATGGTGGTAGTGGGCCCCCCAACAAGTGGAGGAGACTTTTCTGTCAAATGCTCAGTCCTGCCTATCCTGGCTGGCTCTCCGATGACCGGCTCGTTTCTGAACCTGGGTTGCTGACATTGCAAGTGGTAGTACTACCTCTGTGTGATGGGCTGGCTCTACCTCTTTTATTTTAGAGTTTGATTGTTTAAGTGTAACCCCCCTTCAGCTCATCAAACGAGTCCACATTATGCCCTGATAGAGGTGGGTATATGGCCCAGAGCAGTTCCCATGTCTGTGGATACAAGGATGATGCAGTTTGCTGGGAGCTGCCCTGCAAACAGTTCTGGCACTGGCAGCCACAATTTCTCACATTTGTTAGACTGAGATAGCACTCTGGATGGTAACATTTTGGGCTTCTTAAGCCTAACGTTCACCCCATTCTCATAAAGTCTACACATCTGATCTTATCTACAGATGGAATGGAGCATGCTTAGGCTTGAGAAGCCCAAGGCACACCCTACAGCTGCTGTCCTGTCTGATTTGAGAGGGTGGTGTGTTGGGGAAACCCTAATGCCTCATTTCCCAACTTTTGTCACTTTGACCCTAACTGGAGCATTAGTGAAGTTTTTTGCAACTTATTTCCTTACTTTTTGAGATTGTATAATAGTATCCTTATTTTACTGTGGGAGCACAGGGTCTGACCCTGTACTCCCATCCCTCCATAGATGTGTATATGTATGTAGCTTTGGAAGCACAGGGCCCTCCAAGCCCTGCACATCCATTCATAGGACAACAGTGACCAAACTGTCAGCATAGCCATCTTATTACCCCACCTCATGCACCTGGTACAGAACATTTTTGAATCCCCACCAAAACATACTTCTGTGCAACTGCAACACCACTCTGCTCCACAGGTGCAAAAACACATTTTGGGCAGGAGTTGAAAAATGACAGCTGTGACATACATGAGGTGGGATAATAAGAAGTCCATGTTAAAAATCTGGGGTCAAAATATTTAAAATTTCTAAAGTCACGAGTGGGTGTAGCAAAACTGCAATGAATGGTCATAACTTCGGCATTTTTTCATGTTTTGACCCAAAATTTTCAACATAGTCTTCTTATGATGCCACCTCATAAACACTATAGGTGAAAATTTTCAAATTTGTGCCTAAAAGCCATTCTGCTCCACAGATGAGAAAACATGTTTCAGACAGGATGTGAAAATGACAGCTGTACAGTTCATGAGGTGGTGTGAAAAAATGGCTATGCTGAAAATATAGAGTCAAAATATTGGAAATTACTAAAGTTATGCACGTGCGTACAAAAATTTCAATGAACACTCTTAACTCTGTCATTTTTAAGAATGTTTTCTCCCAATTTTCAACATGGCCTTTTGGGACCCCACCTTATGAACACAGGTGGTGAAATGTTGTTATTTAGTCCCGAAAGGTGATTTTGCGACATGAACGTGAAATCAGCTTCCAGGACCAATTAATGAAATGACAGTGCCAGTGTTCAAGAGGTGGGGTCCCAAAAAGGGCATGTTGAAAATTTGGTGAAAAAAATCCTAAAAATGGCTAAGTTATGAACACAAGTTCAAAACACCATTGAAATACATTATTCTGCACTTACCTTGATTCCTCAGTTCACAGTTCGGCTTTGAAGAGTGCAGATGTGTCTTGATCCATGGAAGATGACAGCATATGATCTCCAGTGGTAAGTATAGGGGTGGGAGGGTGGGGGTCAGTGGGTATTCAGTGGGAGGGTTGGGATGGGGATGGCAGGGACAACAAGGGCCACTCTTTTTCAGATTTAAAAAAACAGACATCAGGGGACTGTTTTCTTTTCACAGGCTCAAAGTAAATAAATATTTCAGGACACTGGGGTGGGCTTCCCAGTGTCTCACACTGCTGGGGGGGCTTGTAATGCTGACACGGGGATTGGACCCCCCAGTGTCGGCACTATCAATAAAACAATGGGCTGCAGGGGGGATCTGACACCAGGGGTTGGCATCCCAGTGTTAGATTATATAAATATTAATATAGAAACAGAGATTAACATAAAAATAAGGGGAGCGGTGATTGGAGGGTCAGGGGTGCCACTAGACACCAGAGAATATATCTTTTATTTAGGGGGACAGTGATCAGGGAGTGAGGGGTGCCACTAGACACCAGGCCAAGGGGGCTTACAGCTCACACTGCTGCTGGCAGCACAAGTCAAGCTGCAGCTGCAGAAGTCAAGAAAATCCACAGTTCTCATACAGAGAACAAGAGGGAAGCACTCCTCTTGCTAAGCTGGGCACCCGGGATTTTGGGTGCCCAGAAAAAGCATTTCTGGCCCTAATTGTGAAAAACAAACACCAGAATCCATCTAAACAGGCCCTGTTTAGCTAGGTTTAGGTGTCTGATTTGTAAAATGACAACATTTTTATATATTTGTCACACGTTTTAGTTTGTGGGAAAAAAAACAAGATGGCAGCTCATGAAATGGGAATTTTTCTGGTGGAAAAGGATTGGCACCTCATGAAAAAGAATCCTTTTTCATGAGGCAAATCCTTCGTCGACCTTTCTCCCTTTATCCTGGAAAGTGCTCTTCCCATTGAAAACAATGGAAACTTAAAAACTAAATAACTTTGCAACAGATTAATATTTTTTTCACCAAACAAATGCATGGCAGATCTGTTACACAACCTGTTTCTACCATAAAAAATTACACCAAAATTCCACACTGTCTGTTCACAAGATGATGAGGAAAAACTGCAAAAAATGGCAACTTTTAAGGTTTTTGCACTATCCAGATCTCAGAATCCATACATCCAACTGGAGTGAAACTTGCCATATCAAGAGATCTACCCCATAGAACAACACATGCCAAACTATGTGCAAATACATTGATCAGTTGCAAAGTTATTAAAGTGCAAAGTTTGAGGTTTAATATTAAACATGCTACTCAACCCTAACTATAGGGGCACGACTATTCCTATTAGTTGCTGTTGCCTAAAAAAGTCAGATTTCGTGATTTAGCATTCATGTAGTTATGCCTAACATTTAAACTTTTTTCATATAAACAGTTTTGTTTCTGTTCATTAACATACTATAACCTCCACCAATTCCTAATGTGCTCAGGGTTTACTTGGCCTCCTCACAAAAGGAGTTTATTTTGCCATAAGGGACATGCTGCAGTGGCCTTCTTAACTTATTATAAATCACTCACGTTAGCTCTGATTGCTATGCAAAACTGTAGAAGAAATAGAATATGTAATCCATGGTCATTGCATGCCCTTTAATTAATTTGGTTTGCTACTATTTTGTGTATATATATATATATATATATATATATATATATATATATATATATATATATATATAAAACAGAAACAAAACTGTTTATATTAAAAAAAGTTTAAATATAAGGCATAAACAACATGAATGCAATAACTAAGTCTGACTTTTTTTTAGGCAACAGCAACTACTAATAATAAAGAGCATGTTAAACTAATAAGTGAACATGAAAGAGGTATTTAGCATTTTACAATTGCATTCGCTACATTGTATGTTACATGTAGAAACCCAGAAACATATAATTTGATGGCAGATAAGGACTGGCCCATCCAGTCTGTCCATTTCCCTACCTATTGCATATACTCCCGATCCTAACTGATCTGCAGCTTACCCTCTCTTTCCTATCTCTAGGGTTGCCTTCAGTCTAACCCATGCATTCTTGAATTATCCTACCATTTTTGCCATTTTGTAAAAAAAACTTCTATCGTAATATATGATTTTCATTCAAAATAATCTGTATTTAAGGTTTGAATAAATCAAAATGTATTCCCCAAAGAAGCCAAGAAAATTTTGAGGAAACACTGAGGCCACCTGTTTTGAAATAAATGAATAAGTCAAGTCAACACTTGTGAAGCAAACAGTTTTTCAGTGAAAAGCACCCACCCTCCATTTTCAGACACACTACGGTTTATTCCTTATGGCATAAGAAACTCCTTTCATGAGGTCTGGGCAACCAGAATGAATCAGTTTCATTTTGTGGTCCTCTTGTCCAAATCTCACACTTGGAGTCTTTTATACCATGAGAAACACCCTGCAGAGACCCTATTAACTTTTTAAGAGAGTCTTTCTTGACCTATTGAAAATTCAAGATCTAATCCTGGATCTCCTAGTTCCTTTATGATTCACCTTGGTACATTCCCCCAGATTAGACAGCAGAGGTGGAGCTGTGGGGCTTTGTTATACATCTTCACTAAATTTCTTCATCTCTGCTGTTGAGAGAACTTTTTCTTTTCTACAGAGGTTTTTCTTCCATTCTTCGGATGAGACGTTAAACCTAGGTCCCTTCTACCCATCTCTGGTCACTGTCCAAGTGGCAGTAAAAGATCCCCTGACACTTATCAAAGACAAGCAGGGGAGTTTCCTCAGTCTGAAGGCCCGCTTTTCCCGATCAATAAAACAGGTCCCCGTAACCCAGCCTCAGGATGCACATGGAAACAAGCTATCACAGCTTATTGTGCCTCTCCTGGTCAAAAAGTGTAACTAACTAACTAACTAGCTAACTAACTAAATTTCTCCCCTCTATCAGCTTATTCATGTAGAGGTATACCCTGCTTGTGGACACTGGATGTTTTCAGGGAAAAAAAATTCTCAAGATGTAGCCTGTTATTTCATTTATTCTGATAACACTTGAGTTTTTATATGTTTGTTTCTAATTCTTCCATATTCTGTCGTATTTCGATTTTACTTCACTTTTTTTATACTCAGCTTATTAAAATTCCATGGTATGCAACTGAGCAAGTATATTACATTTCAACTTGTAACATTATCAGCAAAACAAAGGACATAGATCTACTTCGTTAAGATCGAAAACAGCTCAAAACTAAAAAACTATGAAACAACTAAAAACTAAGTGGGCTTGCCTAAAAGGTATGTTTGTTCAACACGTATGTAAGATAAATGGTAATTAAAAAGTAAGATGTGTACATACATAATGATAAATGTACATATTGCACCTTTTCATTTTAAATAAATTGTGCTAAGTCATAATTGGCTGCTCCAACCAACCGCCCACCTCACCAAACACCCAGCTTAATGGGGCAATAGCCACTGTTACCAGAGTCTATATTTCTATATTTCTAGGAGGTAGAAGACAATTCAGAGAGGAGTGGGCTCGGTTATCTAATTAAACTTCTAGAGTTGGAAGGCCCCCTATAAAGGATTCACCTGGTCCACCTATGTATTTTGCTATTTTTGAGTTTGTTGCATTTTTGAAAGGGCTGTTAAGTTCCTGATCTTAGTGATGTTATTATATTCAAGCTAGTACTGCCAAATTACTGATTAATTCATTTGTTTTCTTAAAGGTTTTAAAAACATTTAGCATTTCATATAGTATAATTTTAAAGCTGTTAAATAGGTTTAGCATCAAATTCTGTATAGCCTTGCAGCCCCTTCCAGACTCAGAGGCAACAAGACCACCTTTTCAACTGCAAATTCATTGTCATTCCTTATCCCCTGGCCGTTTCTACCCCTTTGTTAAGTTTATCTGTAAGCCCATACATCTCATACCTCCTGTTGTTCTTCTGTCTCTGCTGTTGTGTCCTACCCCTACCCACAGTTCTCTAGCTCCTATTTAATTTCTTGCTTGTCTCCACCCCCGTGCAGGCCAAAATTGGGTGCTGCCTCCAGTACGGATCCTATCTCTGCTACCTCCCGAAGCCTTGCCCCAGTGCGGTCGGCTCTAACTAAGCCTCCAGCTGCGCTGCTCAGCTGGTCTGCCTAGAAGAAAGCTCCTCTACCCTGCAAATGTATGACAGGACTCAGCCATCAGGTTCAATTTTTGCCACGTACCACAGCCACATCCTGATTGGACACTGCCCTCTGTTGCTGCATCTCGAGTGGCTTTTCTCCTGGCTAATTCTTCCTGATGCCACAAATGCTCCTTATACTTAAAATTACTGTGTTTTTTTTTTCCATTAGCAGGTTATACAGATCTGCCACTAGAGGGATCTTGTTCTTTCATTTAAGAAAGACTACCCTCTTAAAGTCACAGTTGCTTTACTTGCTATATACCTTCCTTGTACTACTGCCCTACTAAATCCTATTCTACATCACTTAGTTCCTCTCTTGTCCAATGGCATCACAAGCTGTGAAACTATTTCTGGTGCTTTTCTGCACACTTTGGGTCCCACTCTCATTTGGATGGCATCCCACATCTCATACCCCTGTTCTCCCTACCACAGAGCTTCCTCTTATCACACTTGACATGGTCACCAGTGTCGATGTAACATACTACACCCCTTTCTTCTCATGGAAGCTGCACCACAGCAGGCTGCACATGAAACATGGAAGTTGTCTGTCCTCTACTGACCCCACTGTTCTTGTGCTGTTTATGTATTTATTTATTTATTAGCTTTTGGTAACTGGGTAAGTGCGCTAGGCAACAATCCTGCCTATTTTCAGGCACAACCCGGGAGAGTACAAGACAAAAGTACAGATAATCACAGTAGTACAACTTAGTAAATAAGAACATAAGAGTTCAAGCAATATTGTACAGAATACATGCTAGGAAAGATCAATAAACTAGTAATTCAGGATACCATTAGAGTCAAGGTAGTGTAGTGTAGTGGAAATGCTAGCACACTAACTGTACTAGTTCCAACAAGTAAGTACATGACAAGAACACATTGAAAAAGCAATAATGTAACAATATAACAATAGGTCAAACCCCAGCCAGGAGGCCTAGTGGAGTTAGGTTTAGGAGCATTTTGCAGTGACCAAGGGTGTAGAGGTGAGAGAACCGCGAGTTTTTAAAGACCTGATGGGAGGTCGAATTTTTAACATGAAGGGGGAGCGAGTTCCAAAACTTAGGAGCAAAGTTGGAGAACACCTGTTCACCCATTTTTGTAGCACAAGGTCTAATAGAGAGCATTGGGACTGAGGAGGACCTGAGGGTGCGGGATTGGGAAACTGGAACAAGCAAGTTGGCCAGTGAGTCCGGGCAAGGTGGTCTAGTTAGGGAGTCAATAAGGCACCCAAGGGAGTAGGCCCGGAGATCCTTGGGTGACAGCCAGTTTAAGCTGGAGTAAAGGAGGCAATGATGAGTAAGGCGAGGGTCAGTTAAGGCTAATCTGCAGATATTATTGTAGGAAGTGTCCCATTTGCTGAGCACACTGGTATTGGCAGGGTAAAGCACTGGGAGAGCATATAGGAGCTGAGGGAGAAGCACTCCTCTCACTACAGATAGTCTGGCAGATGGTGTGAGGGAGTGGCGCACTCAGTAGGCACCACCAATTTTTGCGTTAACAGCATGACAAACCGCGTTGACATGAGCTGAAAAATTGAGGAAGAGATCAAGTGTGACCCCTAGGTATTTGAAGGAGGACATGTTAGTGACAGAGGTTCCATCCCTACAGTGAACCAAGAGCTTAGGAGCTGTGGAGGGCAGTTTTTTTTGAGAAGCCAAAAAGCATAGCTCGTGTTTTATCTAGGTTTAGATTTTGATGGCTGTTCAAGAGCCATAATTGAAGGGATTGAAAGTCTCATGAGACCTCTCTGTTCCTACAGCCCAGTTAAGGTACGTCTAAAGAGGAAACCTCATCCCCTTACTCTCTATTTACTAAAACTACTCCTGAAACACCTCATTCTTCTTCTTCTCCTTATCTCTGGGAGTGTACATCGTAATCCAGGCCCACCTTCATATGGAGTCAATGGCAACAAAAAACAGGCTACCCTTGTCCTGGCCAGTATGAACCTCTGCAGTCTGTTAAAAAAATTTGATGCCCTCGCTGCTTGGGTTGTAGTACACGATCCCGACATCCTGTCAGTCGTTGAAACATGGCTGTCACTATCTACCCCTGACTTGGCCATCATCCTACCAGGCTACTCACTTTTCAGACAGGACAGACTATCTGGAAGAGGAGGTGGCTGTGCCATATACCTAAAGGAGTCATTGTTGGCCTATCCACTTTCCCTCCCTGAACCAGCTATGGATATTCAGATCCTTGCTGTTAAGGTTATGCTCGGTGCACACAACAAGGTCCTCAACATTGGCTCAGTCTATATTCCCCCAGACCTTGATGAACAGGGCTTAAAACCCCTAATGAACTGCATCATGAGTCTACAACAAGACACAGAAAGCATCCTGTTAAGTGACTTTAATGTCAACTGGCTCTCGTCAGGTTCCAGAAGGCATAGGGATGAGTTAACAGGCCTGAACTTTACCCAGTTAATAACAACTCCAACCAGGATAAACTATAAGACTGGGACTAGCACACTCCTAGACTGGGTCCTAATGAATCGTCCAACACATATTTCCCATTCGGAAGCATTGCAAGAGTGGGGACAGATTACTACCTGGGATCACTCTCCTACCAAGTGTTATTGATCTAACAAATTTATCAAGCCCCCTGCCAGAACAATCACAAGTAGAGTGCTCTTCCATGGCCACCTGCAGCCACTAAAGTCTCTCCTCCGACAACAAGACTGGTCTTACATTGAAACTGCACCTGATATTGTCTCAGCTCTACAATACTTCATTGAATGTTTCAATGAAGCCTGTGACATCCACGCCCATTTTAGGACATGTAGGATCAAGGGACTTGATAATCATAGGATCTCTTTTAACCTTCTGGCTCAAATGAAAGATCGTGACCACCTCTGGCATAGGTCCAGGACCTCTGGCAGTCAACCTGACATACAGGCCTATAAGATGGCCAGGAATGCATGTACTAAGACTATCCATGAGCACAAAGCGCGTTACTATAAGGATGTCCTTGCCAAGACCTGGGCAGATGGGAAAAAATTCTGGGAAAACCTCTCAGAAATCACTAGGAAAGCATCCAAACAGGGTCCAACTATGTTAAATGTTGATAGGTCTATCACCCATGACCCCATGTTAATTGCCAACACATTTAATTCATCCTTCACAGACCTTAGCCAAACTCTGCCCCAAAATTTCTTTAAACTGCCCAGTATAGCTCCTACGTCCACCAACTCAGAAGAGGCCTTTGCCCACCTGTGTTTCTACTTCAAAGCTATCTCGGAAAGCGAGATCAAGACATACCTATGTAAAGTTCTAGAAGAAACTAGGACAAGCAGTGATTCCCTCGATCTAAAACTTCTTGCCCTAACTCTAGATGGAGTCCTATCCCCCCTCACCAAGCTTCTCAATCGCTCCTTCATACTTTCACAATTCCCCCAGATCTGGAAATCCATTCTGGTTACACCAGTTTTTAAGAGTGGGGACAGATTACTACCTGGGAATTACAGGCCAATATTTATTCTTCCCCTGTTGTCCAAAGCACTTGAAAGGATTGTTGCTGACCAGTTTGTGGAGTACTTGGAAAAATACAGCCTACAATGTGTCCAACAACATGGTTTTTGGAAAGGGCACAGCACATCTACGGCCCTACTGGAATTCAGAGGTTTCATTCACCATACTCTTGATCAGGGTCAACTTGTTGGTGCAACCTTTATTGACCTGTCTAAAGCATTTGACATGGTCAATCACCATTTGCTGACGCATCAACTTGCTGGGCTTGGTATACCTTCAGAAGCCCTAAAGTGGTTCACCAGCTATCTAGCAAACTGCATGCAACAGGTGAGAATAGGGTCAGCCCTTTGTGCTAAACTGCCCGTCTGCTCTGGGGTTCCTCAAGGATCGATACTGGGACCCCTTCTATTTAGCACCTTCATCAATAATCTTCCGCCGTCCTGTTCCAAACCAGTACTCCTCTACGCAGATGAAGCAGTCATTTTCTCAAAGACTGCTGACCCTACCCTCCTTCAGGCCTAACTTCAGAAACGTTTTACTGAAGCTGAGTCCTGGTTCATCTCTCATAAGTTGGTGCTTAATTGCAAAAAAACAAAGGTCATGCTCTTCCATGGTGCCCACAGCAAGCACAAAGCCAAACAATTGGTGCTTAAAAACAGGTGTTGTCCTTGATCAGATTCAATCTTTTAAATACCTAGGAGTTACTCTGATAGTACACTCTCCTACTCCAACCATGTTGAGAATGTTGCCAAGGCAGTTAACAGTCACCTAGGCCTTCTATACAGACATAAACACTGCCTTACTACTGAAGCCCTCAGATTGGCTATCCAAAGTTCAATTGTGTCTATTATTGACTATGGTTTGGTCACGTATGGTTCCACCACAGACATAACCCTATGTCGGCTCACCACAGCTCTGAATAAGGCATGCTGTCTACTAACTGGTGCAGCGTATAGTACTCACACTTGTGACCTTTACGAACAAGCAAACTGGCTTCAACTCCAGGCTCGCATTGAATATCAAGCCTGACTTCTGGCTAAGAAGGCAGATCTTGGTCTCCTACCACCAGGTTCCCTTCAACTTTTCAGTCCCTTCCGGGGCACTCGGAGCACACGAAGTTCTGTAAGCCAAACTTTTACTGTCCCTCACTGTCGAACCTCGCTCTGACACCGATCCATTGCAGTTAGAGCTGCTAATTTATTTAATTCCCTTCCTCTTGAGATTGCGATGACTGCAACCTTGGAACCATTTAAGTGGAAGCTGCGTCAATTCCTAGTTTCCAGAGCATCTTGTGACTGCTATACCTAATCTCTGCTGACAGCTAAATGCACTGGGACCTCCCTCTTTTACCATTTGCCCCTGTATAACCCTATCCTGTTGCTGTGCTAGTCCACTCACAGCACTTTCTCCCTTATCCCTTTCCCATTCCTGCCCTATTTTCATCCTACCTCATCCCCCCTTCCTTTGCCCCTCCACTCCCACCCCCTTTCCTCTATTTCCTCACCTTGTTCCCTCCCTCTACCCCCTGCCCCATGGGTCTTTCCTGCTTAAGCTTCATTGTGGAATCTCCCTCCTTGCTCTTATTTTTCTCCTTCCACCCCCCCAATTCACCTCCTGTACTTCTCTCCTTGTAATCCCTTTCATCCCTCTTCAGAAAAGGCCACTAGCTGCACTTGACACAATATTTATCTTGCCATATTGTTCTTTTGTTTATGTATTTACTTTCCTCATGTTGTACTACTTACTGAAACCATTGTAATTTGCTATTCTTGTGACTTGACGTGGAACCTCTGTAAAAGAGCCCTTGGCTCAAAGGTCTTTCCAATTTGTTAAATAAATAAAAAAAAAACAAAATAAAAACCAAAAGTCAACTTCTAACCTTTGAATATATTGAACCATCATGACCCATTCAGAAATCACAGATGTGTCTGTATGCAACTATTTCTTGGTCAGAGATTTTAAGGCGGATGCTATTAAGATGGACTATAAATATCTCTCCTCTTTTCCCTTTATTCCATTCAGGAATATCCCCAAAACTAAATGCTCAGGGTCTAGTTGCTCCTGTGTACTGAAAAGTTGGGATGAATGAGTCCAAATTTCCCCCCAGAAGTTGGCAAGCTCAGGTCATTGCCAAAATATGTGTGCCTGAGATGCGTGCATCTCCCCACATTGATGCCAACATGTGGGTGGGATGTTAGGGTTACGGTGAGCTGCCTGAGTGGGCACCAGAAAGAAGCACACCCATAGTTTCCAGCAGAATTCCCTCCACATAGGGGAGGAGGAAGTTCCCCACATGTTTTTCCAGATATTGAACCACTGTCTTTCTGAGAGGGCTATGTTCAAATCATCTTCCCTTTTTTGTTTGATATAGAAAGAGGAAATAGCTAAGTCAGCTACATAACTGGAATACAACACAGAAATGGCCCTCTCCCCATTCAGTGAAGTCCAGATTTTCTGGAAGGGAACTGTATCTATGCCCTCTTGCCATCCTGTACTCACCACCCTCATCTGGGTATTTATGTAACCTCTTAGTTGATAGAATCTAATTCTATCTTCTGTTCTCCACCCAAACTGCTGTTGAGCAGCCTCAAACAACATTATTCATTTATTAATTTATTCATTACAAATCGGGTTTACAACCTTTGAGTCAGAGACTCATTTACAAAGGCACCTCGTCGCAGGGGGGGCAGACATAAAGACAGTTATTACAGTGCAGATTAAAACAGAGGATAACATTACAAGTGCAGTAAAAGGAACATTTAATATAGATACACTTAGGTTACATAATGTAGTAGTTTGTATGTTACTTAGGTTACATAATGTTACAAAATTGTGAGTTACACTCATGGATATAGTAGGTCCTCAGAGAAGACAGTGGGTTACATCCCTGTTTGGACCTAGTTGGGAAGGGGTAGGTCTGGGGGAGAGAGAGGCTGTCCAGTGGATGTTGTCAAGCCAGGGGGCAAGGTGGGTGGGAACCACAGGTTACAACAGGGGGTTAGTTGCACCTACAACAGCGGGTATTAAAGATATGGTTCTGAAGGGCTGTTTTGAAGGAGCCAATTTTTGGCAAGTTGGAGATGCATCTAGGGAGGGAGTTGAACCAGGTGGGGGCTCGGTAGAGGAAGTATCTCTGGGCAAGAGAGGTCTTGGTTCTGGGCACCTTGAAAGTGGCCTTAACAGAGCTATGGGTGGTGATGGATGAAGATGGCTGCTGTAGGGAGGGGGAGACCCCCGGGTGGGGAGAGTCCTAGCAGAGATTTCTTAGCGAGAAGGCAGGTCTGGTAGAGCAGTCGCTCCTCAAAGTTGAGAAGATTGGTGCTTGTATAGAGAAGGCAGTGTGAGTTCGGCTGGGGGCACCGGTCAGGAACCTACAGGCCTTATTGATGGAGAGCTGGATTTTGGAGAGGGCAGTGTTGTCAGCTGCAGCATAGATGGGCAAGCCATAGTCCACGAGGGACAAGACAGAGGAGGTGATGGACAGCCAGAGGGCAACCTGAGGCAGGCAGTCCCTGTGCCAGTATAGCAGGCCAATCCGAGAGTTAATGGCGGCTGACAGGGCATTAATGTGGGTGTGGAAGGAGAGGGCAGTATTGAATGTGATGCCTAGGTACTTGTATGTGGTCACTTGTTCTAGCGGGTGCAGAGTGCTGGGGATAATCAAGAGGGGGATATTTTTAGCTTTATTTTGGTGGGGGAAGAAGAGTATTGATTTGGTTTTCTTTAGGTTAATGACCAGTCTGTGGTCTCCGAACCACCTTTCAGCTTGGTTGTAAGCTTGTTGGAGGGATAATTGGAGGGAGGTGGGATTGGGATGTGAGGCAACGAGGACTGCATTGTCGGCGTAGAGGAGCATTCTACCGGTACATGAGCTGGGGAGGGTATTGAGGTAGACACTAAAAAGTATTGGACCCAGGATGGAGCCCTGAGGGACCCCGGAGCGAACAGGAAGAGTGCTGGAGAGGGAGCCGCTGATCTTGACATACTGGGATCTAGCAGAGAGGTAGCTAGAGAACCAGGAAATGGGACCACCAGAGAAGCCAAGTTGGTGGAGAGAGTTGAGTAGAAGTAGATGACAGACAGTGTCAAAGGCCTTGGAGAGGTCAATGAACACTGCTCCTGCAAGGCTGCCAGAGTTGAGAGCAGCATGCAGGTGTTGGGAGAATTCCAGGACAGCCGTGGTTGTACTGTGTCCTGGGTGGAAAACGTGCTGCTCTGGGCACATAATGTCATACTTGGTTAGGTATTCAGAGAGCTGGATCAACACCACTTTTTCAAGGGCTTTAGAGAGTGGGGGGAGGATGGAGATGGGCCAGTAATTGTTGGGGGTGAATCTGTCCCCACTCTTATGTATGGGTGTGATTTCAGCAGTTTTCCAAGCACTTGGGAACTGACCCAGGCATAGAGACCAGTTTAGAAGGTCAGTCAGGGGGCTAGGACTTCGTCCATATGGAGGATCCTGGAGTCAAGGGGGTCACTGCTGGGGTTATTGCTGCCTAAGACTTTTAGCAGGTGTAGACTGGCTTCTTGGGGGGATAGGGTGCGCAGGTAGAATGGTGGGTGATGCAGGACTGGAGGGAGAGAGGTGGGGATTGGGTCAAAGAAGCTGCTGGGGAGGACCGAGCTTAGGTCAGAGAAGGCAGTGTTAAGGCAATCGGCTATGAGGAGTGGATCTGTGGTGGGGGTGCCATTGATGGAGAGCTGAGATGGTGGGTGGGGCAGGACTTCCCATTTAGCTCTTTCATATTATCCCAGAAGGTCTGGGCTGAACTCCAAGTGGAAGTGAGGGTGGTCTGGTAGTGCTCTCATTGGCCCACCTAATGGCCCAAGTGCACTTATTGCATTCTGCATTGTAGGCCTGTCTGTCAGACACCTTTCCAGATTCTACAGCAATGTGCCAGAGATTATCTCTGTTTTTGAGTCTCTGGAGGAGGGGTGGGGTGATCCATGGGGTATTGCGTTTTTTGGAGTGGATCCTGGTGAGGGGGGCGAAAAGATCACAAGCCTTACAGAAGGCATTTGTGAAGTGGTCAAGAGCTGAGTCAATGTCAGGGGTGCACTGGATAGGGGACCAGTCTAGCTGGGCTAGGTATTGTTTTAATTTTCTGAGGCTGCTGGGGTGTAAACAGTGGTGTAGAGTGGCCTGGGACACTGGCTTCAGAGTGGAGGATGACCAGAGACAGAGGACTGGGGAGTGATCACTAAGAGAGTTGGGGAGGACAGTGACATCCCAGATTTTGTAGGGGTGGTTAGATATAACAACATCTAGGAGAGTGCTGGTGCCAGTAGAGTGGCTGAATCTGGTGGGCTGGGTGACTAACTGGGACATATCCAGGGCAGCAAAGGAGTCCCTTATATGGGAGACAGTGGAGGCAAGCCAGTTAACATTGAGATCACCTAGGATGACTTGCTCCACTTTGTGAGAGAGAGATGTGAGATAGTCAATGAGGGACTGGACCACTTGGTTTTGATTCCTCGGTGGTATGTAGGAGACCATGAGGAAGAGAAGGGCCTTGTGCGGGGTCAGGTGTGATTTTTAAGGTGAGGGCTTGGGCTCCATAATCAAGTTTAAGAGCTGGGAGTGCCTGACCTATAAGGGAGTCCCATACGTGTAGTGTGCAGCCACCACCGTGTTTGCCTACTCAGTCTTCCCTGTAGATGGTATATCCAGGGAGAGTGATAGCGGAGTCAGGGGTGGATTTGGAGAGCCAAGTCTCTACCAGTGCAATTATGTCAGGTTGATGTTGAAGGACCCAGCACTGGAGGGCAGCAGATTTCTTTAGGAGACTGCAAATGTTTAAGGATGCAAAGCGGAGGCCAGTTGCAGTACAGGGTTTGGAAGGGCTGGAAGTAATAGGTCCTGGGTTTGGGTGTACATTACCAGATAATAATAATAGCAGTGTAATTATTCTGGTTAGTGGCCAGTGGCGATGCAGACTCTTGGGTCGACACCCAGCTAAGGACTTTAGAATCAGGGTGCATGGGATAGATAAAGTATGAAGGGTGGAAATGGCAGGGGAGAGCTGGGTCCAGGTCGGGCCTTGGAGGGTGGAGGGAGTGGGGGTGTTGGCAGAGTGGGGGTGTTGGGGGTCACAGGTGTGTCGAGGGTGAGGGAGGGCCAAGTCACTGTGGGGTAGTCTGGGGATGAGGTGCCTAGTGTGGAGGAAAGGTGCTCCAGTCTGTGTGAGGTCTGTACCAAGAGGGTGAAGGAGAGCAGACTTAGTAATGGAGTGTAGGTACCCATAGCAGCTGAGCAGTAAAGGAAGAGTGCCAGGAGTTGTAGAGAGTAAGGAGATGTAGAGCAGCTTTGGAATGGTTGGGGAAAACCCTTTAGTGGGCGAAAAGACTATAAGCTGCAAATGGGAAAAATCAGTATCAATCAGTAGAAGAGGGAGGGGCCAAGACAGATGAATAGTGATAGACTGGCCATACAATAAGTGAAATGAGACAAGAACTATACTGTGTTGGATTGGGTAAGTGTGCTTATAACTGGGCCCCCTAGAGGCTAAAGGATATAATCTGCTAATGGAAAAATGGAAAAAAAAAAAAACAAGCAGGGAGGTTCTGAAGCAAGTTTTTTTTTGGGGGGGGGCACTGCAGCAGCCTCAATGGGACACTGAGGTCAAAGGTGCAACCCACAGACTTATAGCTCTAAGAGAAGGGGCACAGCGCTCAGGGCAGATAGCAAAATCACAGTACCTTAAGACCTCTCTCAAAACTTAAATCAACTCTTAAGGAATCTCTACATCAGACTAAACATTACTTAAAGTGAGAAATCAAGAACATGTCAAGCAGAGGTCAGTCCTAGCATTAGTTTCTTGGCAGCAGTTCCTAGAAGACTTCTGGATTGCTGCACAAAGTATGAGAAACACTGGCAAACAGGGGCAAGTGATATTCCTCCAGGGGTAGATGCCAAAATTCAGGGTTCCAACCCGTACCTTGCTTGGAGGTTGAGCGTTAGGCAGCTTTTCTTTGTTCTGCTTACCAAACTGCAGAATGCAGTTTGTTTGAGAGGAGAGAGTCCGAAAGGGCAGAGTTGTCCCCTGGTGAGATAAGGTGAGAGGACAAAATTAAATAGCAGGCTTGGAGGGGAGGGCAGTCAGAAAACCAAAGAGAAATTAACAGTTTGGGAGGGGCTGAGAATTAAACAGAAATAGTTTAAGCCGGGAAGTCCTGAAGCAAGTTGGGGGTTGGGGAGGACACTGCAGTATGCCCAATAGGAGAGAGCAGTACCTTCAATACAGTCATGGAAGGGCTCTGATTAACACTGGGGCACAGAGCTGAAACAAACAAAAAAAAAGAACAGGCAGGGAGGTTCTGAAGCAAGTATTTTTTTGGGGGTGGCACTGCAGCAGCCTCAATGGGACACTGAGGTCAAGGGTGCAGCCCACAGACTTACAGCTCTAAGAGAAGGGGCACAGCGCTCAGGGCAGATAGCAAAATAACAGTACCTTAAGACCACTCTCAAGGCTTAAATCAACTCTTAAGAAATCTCTACATCAGACTAAACATTACTTAAAGTGAGAAATCAAGAACATGTCAAGCAGAGGTCAGTCCTAGCATTAGTTTCTTGGCAGCAGTTCCTAGAAGACTTCTGGATTGCTGCACAAAGTATGAGAAACACTGGCAAACAGGGGCAAGTGATATTCCTCCAGGGGTAGATGCCAAAATTCAGGGTTCCAACCCGCACCTTGCTTGGAGGTTGAGCGTTAGGCAGCTTTTCTTTGTTCTGCTTACCAAACTGCAGAATGCAGTTTGTTTGAGAGGAGAGAGTCCGAAAGGGCAGAGTTGTCCCCTGGTGAGATAAGGTGAGAGGACAAAATTAAATAGCAGGCTTGGAGGGGAGGGCAGTCAGAAAACAAAAGAGAAATTAACAGTTTGGGAGGGGCTGAGAATTAAACAGAAATAGTTTAAGCCGGGAAGTCCTGAAGCAAGTTGGGGGTTGGGGAGGACACTGCAGTATGCCCAATAGGAGAGAGCAGTACCTTCAATACAGTCATGGAAGGGGCTCTGATTAACACTGGGGCACAGAGCTGAAACAAACAAAAAAAAAAGAACAGGCAGGGAGGTTCTGAAGCAAGTATTTTTTTGGGGGTGGCACTGCAGCAGCCTCAATGGGACACTGAGGTCAAGGGTGCAGCCCACAGACTTACAGTTCTAAGAGAAGGGGCACAGCGCTCAGGGCAGATAGCAAAATAACAGTACCTTAAGACCTCTCTCAAGGATTAAATCAACTCTTAAGAAATCTCTACATCAGACTAAACATTACTTAAAGTGAGAATTCAAGAACATGTCAAGCAGAGGTCAGTCCTAGCATTAATTTCTTGGCAGCAGTTCCTAGAAGACTTCTGGATTGCTGCACAAAGTATGAGAAACACTGACAAACAGGTGCAAGTGATATTCCTCCAGGGGTAGATGCCAAAATTCAGGGTTCCAACCCGTACCTTGCTTGGAGGGTGAGCGTCGGGCAGCTTTTCTTTATTCTGCTTACCAAACTGCATTCTGCAGTTTGTTTGAGAGGAGAGAGCCCGAAAGGGCAGAGTTGTCCCCTTGCTTGGAGGGTGAGCGTCGGGCAGCTTCTCTTTGTTCTGCTTACCAAACTGCAGAATACAGTTTGTTTGAGAGGAGAGAGAGCCCAAAAGGGCAGAGTTGTCCCCTTGCTTGGAGGGTGAGCATCGGGCAGCTTCTCTTTGTTCTGCTTACCAAACTGCAGAATGCAGTTTGTTTGAGAGGAGAGAGCCCGAAAGGGCAGAGTTGTCCCCTCATTACATTACTGTGGTACCTGTGAGTAACTGGGCTGGTGAAGTGATACCTCATTGAGCTTGCTGGTTAAGCCAGCAGTTCTGAGCTGCAGGAACAAACTGGGGGTCATAGACCCACCACCTATGTCTCCACATTTGATTTTTATTTGAACCTCTTAGGGTACCCCTTCTCCATCCCTTTAAAACTGACTCTGTTCCTGAAAACTTCAATTTAAAGGTACCCCACACTGGTTCTGAAACAATACTGCCAGAAGGGGTGGGTCAGTGTGCTCACTCAAGTCTGTTCATTTCCAAAGAGAGTCATATTCGAGTTACCCCATAAAAGGGCTACCCTCATTTTGGCAGCTACCCAGTATCCCTGCAGGTTAGGGAAAGTGAATCTCCCCTGTTGTTTAGGGAGGAACAGGAGGGTTCTTCTGACCCTAGGGCACATCTTGCCCCAGAGAAAAGAGAAAAATAGTCATTGCCAGATCTCAAGGTCTTTCTGAGTTACCTGGCATGCGACACATTGAAACAGGTAAAGAAGGTAGGGAGGGGTGTTCTTTTTCAGAGCCTGGGTTCAGGTATGTATGGAAATTGGGAGTAAGGAACAATGCCTGAAGTTGGCTTTTAATAGATTTATCAAAGTAGGGTAGTTTAAGTCATACAATTGGACCGATGTCTGCCCCACCCTTAACCCCAAATACCTCATTGATGTCATATCCCTACCCATAGGATACCTTGCCCACATGACTGCGGAGACATCATAGTAATAACTCGATACCTCAGTCTTGGTTTTATTCAAGGTATACCCCAAAAGGGCTGAACAGACTTCTACCTGGCTGAACACAGCAGGCAGAGAAAGATCTGGGCTCATCAGGTACAGGAATACATCATCGGCATATAATGCCAACTTATGCTCTACCCCCTTAATTGAGCCCCTTCAATACCTGTGTTTTGGTATATACTCTGAGCTAGAGGTTCTATGTATAAAGTGAATAAGAGGGGGAGAGGGGACAACCCAGTCATGTCCCCATCCTAGCTGAAAACTGGTAGAAATATGACCATTGGCTCGGACGTAGGCACTGGGTCTGTGGTATAATTTAAACAAACTAGTAACAACGACTGAGGGAACCCAAACCCGGAAAGGACCAAGTGCAAAAAGGACCAAGAGACTTTATCAAAAGCCTTTCTGGCATCAAGACTTAGCAGGAGGGAAGGGAGCTTTGTTTTGTTTATATAATGAATGATATGTACTGTTCTTCAAATATTGTCTTGGGCTTGGTGCCCCGGAATAAAGCAAGTTTGGTCTAGATGTACTAAACCAGGGAGAATTTGTTGTAGATGGTGGGCCAATATAGATGTCAAGGTCTTATGATCATTATTTAAAAGGAAACTCAGTCTATATGAGGCATAGTTTGTGTGGTCCTTCCCGTGCTTGGGCACGACTGATATAACTGCCTGCGACCATGAAGGAGAGATCTGTCCCTCCTCCCCAAAAACCTCCTCATAAGCCTGCAGCAGCAAGGGTTGGACAGTGTCTTTAAAACACTTATAAAATTTGACCGGCAGGCCAGCTGTGCCTGGGCACTTACCCGTCTTTAGTCTACCCACCTCTGCTGCAAATTCTGAAGGAGAAATAGGGACCATCTAACGTTCGCCTTTTTGGGAAGTGATTTTAGGGAGGTTTAACTTGGCAAGGAATTCCGTCACCCTATCTTCGGCTGGATCTGGGTCAGGGGTATAGAGACTTAAATAATATGCTCAGAAGGCCTCAGCAATATCAGTGACCTGCTGCAGAACCTGAGCAGTCTGCAGGTGTTGGAGGGTTGTTATTGGTGAGTCTGTGGGAAGTTATAGGGGCAAACAATAGTATTTTTCTTATCCATCCCAGACACATACCATAAAGAATTTCTCAAAGTTACAAGCAACCTTGTATATCAGCTGTGGAACAGTGCAAGAAAACATTTCTAAGCTGTGCATACAGACCATGGGCCCTATGCACGATGCCAATATGCCGTATACACTGGGCGTGTTGGCATCACTAGGACTGAATGCCACGGAGCGGGGTCCCATGGACCCCATGCAACATTCACAGAGGGTGTGAGTGGCAGTTACACGCTTGATCCCCCAGCCGCACAGACAGAAATGCACCGGGAATGGGCAGGAGGCATGCCTGCACTCCGCACCATTCACAAAGGTGCAGAGTGCTAGGTACGGGGGGTGCACCTAATGCTGGGTAACACCCAGCAATAAGGGATATGCACCCCCCCCCAGGATGCCGCTGTGGTGTCAATGCGGAAGCACTGCAGAACCCTCCCCACATGCCACCCCAGCCCCTGGGACATCAAGGGAGGCTGGGGGCGGCCAACTGGGCACCCATCTACCCCGAGCTGTCAGCACACATTGTGCCCTCTGTCAACATCTGCACCCCATGGGTGCAAGGGATCCAGTAGCAGACAGGAGCCAGGCATCCCATTGGATGCATGCCCAGTCCACGAAAATGTCCTCCATGCATCTGCATGCCCAAGGGCAGGGCCGTGAACAGGTGCTTTGCAGGTGCATGTGGTACTGAATATTGCACACCCTGTAGCTGTCTGGGGCTGCGGAGCTACACGGGTGGGATACATGCCCATATACATATATATGAGACTCATATAAACAACTATGCAACATGCCAACAGAGCATCAAAAAAAGATAAATTCAGTGACTCCCAAGGTTGGAAATCTGTTTCTGTGGATTTCTGGTCCCTACCCAGCAATGGAGCTGACTTGAAGGGAAGGGAGTAAGGAAGAGGATACTATGTCCCTACTAGTAGAGACCCTCTCCTAGAGCCAAGTGACACAGAAATAGGCTCACAAAACCCCAGGTCCAAACCCACATTAAGGAAAGCCCAGAAAGTGTGGGAGGGGGCCAGTATATTTAGCCCTTCAGGGTATTGTAAACTGAGGCCACTTGCCATTACTCTTGACAGCGTTTAAACTACAAAAAAAGGCAGTAAGCAGGCACTCACCTAAAGCCTACCTCGCTATATTTACCAGCTGTTGTTGGCTACAGAAGAAATAACAGGGGGCCCAATCAGAGTGAAAAGAGCCCCCTGAAGCAGGTTTTATTTAGTTATTTATTTAAGACATATATCGGATTTACAACCTTTGAGTCAGAGACTCATTTACAAAGGCACCTCGTCACAGGGAGGGGAACAATCTAAATGTGAGGTAAGACAGTGGAGAACAGTACAGGTGAATTACATGCAACATACAATACAGAATCATCAAAGTGCCATCTAAGTATTTGGGTTTCTAGGGAGCCCACAACAAGTCACTGGGTTCCCAGGGGGACATGCAGGATACAAAATGTCACATACAGTTTGATGGCAGGCAAAACTCGAGCACTGTTATATACTTAGTCCTGCAGTAGCTGATAAGTCAGGAAGGCACTCACAGTAGGCCCTAGGATAGACACGTACATCTCCGTGAGCTAATGAGGTGTTTGCGAAGGGCGATTTTGAATTGGCCAATTTTAGCGGCGCTAGTGACATGCGAGGGGAGGGAGTTATACCAGGACGGTGCTCTATGATGAAAGGATCTTTGGGCGAGGGAGGTCCTGGCTCTAGGCACCTGGAAAGTGGCACTGGTAGCCCTGTGGGTAGCGACCGAGTGGGAGGCCCGCAGAAGCAGTGCGGTGACACCGTGGGGACAGAGCCCAGGTAGGGACTTTTTGGTTAGTATGCAGGTGTGATATTGCAGCCGTTCTTCAAGATTGAGTATGTTAGTGGTGGAGTAGAGTTGACACGTGTGCGTTCTACTTGGGGCACCAGTCAGGAGCCTGCAGGCTTTGTTGATAGATGTCTGGATTTTTGTGAGGGCAGTGGGGTCAGCGACAGCATAGGTGGGTAGTCCATAGTCAACCAAAGACAGGATGGAGGAAGTGATTGCCAGCCGTAGAGCGAATTCGGGGAGGCAGTCCTTGTGGTGATAGAGAAGCCCAATTCGGGTATTCATGGCCGAGGATAAGTCATGGATATGGGCATGGAAGGAGAACGCCGAGTCGAAGGTGATGCCCAGGTATTTGTACGTGGCTACCTGTTCAAGGGGGTGAAGGGTACTGGGAAGGATGCAAAGAGGAGCATTTTTGAAGTTACTTTGCCGGTGGGCAAAGATCATGGTCTTTGTTTTCTTGAGGTTCAGGACCAGGCGATGGTCGAGGAACCATTTTTCAGCCTGGTTGAAGGAGAGTTGCAGGGAGCTCTGGAGTGTGAGTGGGTCGGGGTGGGAGGCGACTAGGGCTGCATCGTCAGCATATAGTAGTAGCTTGCCTGAGCAAGAGCTGGGAAGGGAGTTTAAGAAGAGACTGAACAAAGTGGGGCCCAGGATGGAGCCCTGGAGTACTCCAGAGCGTACGGGCAGTGCCGTAGACAGGCTACCATTTAATTTGACACGTTGGGATCTGTCACAGAGGTAGCTGGAGAACCAGGTCAGCGGACTGGTTGAGAACCCCAGTTTACCGAGGGTTTCTAGCAGTAATGGGTGGCTCACAGTGTTGAAGGCCTTGGACAGGTCGATGAACACTGCCCCGGCCAGCTCTCTGGCATCTAGTGCCGAGTGTATATAGTGGGAGAACTCCAGCAGAGCTGTGGGAGTGCTGTGACCAGGGTGGAAGCCATGTTGTTCAGGGCACAGAATGTTGTAGGTGGAAAGATAGTCCGCGAGTTGCATGGATACTATTTTTTCCAGGGCCTTAGAGAGAGGGGGGAGGACGGAGATAGGTCTGTAATTGCTTGGCACAGTGCGGTCTCCATTCTTATATATGGGGGTGATTTCAGCCAGCTTCCATGCATTCAGAAATTGACCGAGGCACAGGGAGCGGTTAATAATGTCCGTAAGGGGGGTAATCATGACATCCAGGGTTAGGCGGAGCATCCTGGAGTCAAGGGGGTCGCAGCACGGGTTATGGGAGGAGAGGGCTTTTAGGAGGATCGGTTTTGCATCCTGTGGGGAGATAGTCCTAAAGTAAAAAGGGGGATGAGAGATATCTGGGTAGTTGGTTGCTGGGAAGGGGTCAAAGAAGTGGGACGGTAGGATAGCACTTAGATCAGAAAAGGATGCGTTCAGGCAGTTGGCAACACAGGAGGGATCCGTGTTAATAGCACCATTTATGACCATCTGAGAGGAAGGAGGGGTGCGGGTTGTACCATTTAACTCCTTCATGTTATCCCAGAAGGAACGAGCTGAGCCCCAGGAGGAAGTCAAGATGGATTGGTAGTAGTAGGCTTTTGCTTGCCGTATGGCCCAGGTGCACTGGTTGCGAGCTGTATTATAAGCTTGCCTGTCTGCTGGTCTGCCTGTTTCAACAGCAGTGCTCCGGAGGTTATTGCGCTGCTTAAGTTGCTGGATCAGGGAGGGGGAAATCCAGGCAGCAGTGCGTCTCTTAGTGCGGGTGTTGATGACAGGGGCGAAGACGTCGCAGGCCTTACAAAAGGCACTAGTGAGAAAGGCTAGGGCGATATCTATATCTGATGCAATGGAGATCGGGGACCAATTGAGCTGGGCAAGGTGCTGCTTAAGTTTGCTTAGTCCTCCCAGGCAGGACGGCGACAGGGGGTGGCTTGGTGCGTGGGTTTAGGTGTGGGGGAGGACCAGAAGCAGAGAATGGGTGAGTGGTCACTGAGGGAGTTGGCTAGAACTTTAAGGTCCTTTATTTTGTGTGGGTGGTTAGAGAACACAACGTCAAGTAGAGAGCTGGTCCCACTTGACGGGTTAATTCTGGTGGGTTGATTCACAAGTTGAACTAGGTCTAGGGCTGAGAAGTTGTCCTTAGTCGGCGTTGAGTTAGGGCCCAGCCAGTTGACATTGAGGTCACCTAAGATGAGCTGTTCAGCCTTGCATGGCAGGGTGGTGAGGTAGTCAGTGAGGGAGAGGATAGCTTGGCTTTGCTCATGTGGGGGTACATAGGTGGTAGTGAGGTAGAGCGGGCCTCGTCCGGGGTCAGGGGTAATTTTTAATGTGATGGCTTGTGCTCCATGGCCAAGGTTAGGGGCGGGTAAAGCATGACCCAGGAGGGAGTTTGTAAGGTAGACAGCGCATCCACCGCCACGTTTGCCCAAGCAATCCTCTCTAAAGAGGGCAAAGCCAGGGAGGGAGACAGTCAAGTCTGGGGTCGAAGGTGAGAGCCAGGTTTCAACTATGGCAAGAATGTCGGGCTTATGTTGGGAGACCCAACATTGGAGCGCAGCCATCTTCTTTGGGAGACTGCAGATATTCATGAAGGCAATGCAAAGTCCCTGCCCTGAGGGGGGCGATGGAGAAGGACCTGGACCGGGGTTGGGGTGGACATTCCCAGAGAGCAGGAGGAGTAGTATGATGAGATGGGGGAAGGGACTATGGCGGTAATGGTGGGGCTGGTATAGCAGACGCGAGGATCTGGGGGCCGCAGTGCAGGGAATGGGTAGGGAGATAAGGGTGGGCAGCGTCTGGGCAGGGGAATACCACCTGCTACTGTGGGCTGCCGGGGGTATGGGTACCGGTGGGGGGTGGGGTGGGGTAGATGGGTGGCTCAGAGTGTGTGGCGTGCCAATGGAGATTGGGTGGCAGATGCGGGGTTTGGGGGCAGGAGGGATGAACTGTGCTCACATGTTCATGAGGAGGAGTTAAGCAGTTTTTGGTAGTCTTTTTTTTGGGGGGGGAATGGGACAAAAAGGAGCAGTGTGAGAACTCCAAGACATAGAGTAGGCATGTTTACTGACTGCTATGCGAGAGGGATGAAGGCTTAGGCAAGCAGGATCCCCCTAGTGTTCAGCCAGTATAATCTGCAAGTGGAAAAATGGGCTGATTGGTTTTGGTACCACACGTGATATTCCCTATAAAACAAAGAGCCGACCAAGGGTGGTGGTGGGGGCAGTGGGGAGCCGGCACGCAGTGCCGGCGGGGTTTAAATAAAGCACCTGCAGCTCTTGCTTCTTCAGCCGCGTACCTTAGTTTCTGTGGTCTGGGGGGGGAGGCGCGGTGGCGAGTCCCAGACCCGCGGAGGTCGACTTCTGCTGTGGGGAGGGCGGGCAGTATCCTCGGTCCCTCGCGACCCTGTTAGAGCCTCCTGGAGCTGTAGAGAGAGGAGAGAGCTTTTAAGCACTTTACATTAGGAGGCGGGGCTGGTAAGAGGAGAGGCAAGACATACAAGAGAAAAAACGTTTTAACTGGTAATCGCGATACAGGTACACAATTGCAAGTAAATTTCCTGACTGAATAGGTATCTGTGAGAGGTAGGCTGGCTAGAAATCAATACAGCAGCTGGTCTAGGCAGTAAATCAAGATTAGTCCAAAAGGCGCTTAATTCAAACAAAGCGCCTGCAGCTCTTGTTTCTTCAGCCGCGTATCTTAGTTTCTGTGGTCTGGGAGGGGGGGGCACGGTGGTGAGTCCCGGAGCCGCGGAGGTCGACTTCTGCTGTGGGAAGGGTGGGCAGTATCCTCGGTCCCTCGCGACCCTGTTACAGCCTCCTGGAGCTTAATTTCTGTGGTCTGGGGGGGGGCACAGTGGCGAGTCCCGGACCCGCGGAGGTCGACTTCTGCTGTGGGGAGGGTGGGCAGTATCCTCGGTCCCTCGTGACCCTGTTAAAGCCTCCTGGAGCTTAGTTTCTGTGGTCTGGGGAGTGGCGGAAGTCCCGACCCGGGAGGTCGACTTCTGCTGTGGGGAGGCAGGCAGTATCCTCGGTCCCTCGCGACCCTTGTTAGACAGGGTTCTAAGAGAGCCCCCTACTGACTGGCACTGGGCACTACCAGCTGAACTAGGCAGCAACCTCAGGAACCATCTGCGATGACAGGTTCTTGGGATGTTAAAGCCCACCACACTCTGTAGTGGAGAAAGAGAGGAATGAATGGCATTGTGGCAAGTGCAGCCCAGGGAGTCCCATGGCTGAGCCACCCCTCTGAAAACTTTCTCAGATAAGGTTCTATTTATGGTAAACCCACCGCCAGTGAAGGGGCCCCCACTGGGCATCCTAAACTAGCCTCCTAGGTTCCCCAAGGTCATTGATGTACAAATCAAAAGGATTGAAATAAGCATTAATCCACGCCAAAGTCGGGCTCAACTAGAGAATTAATGCCTGGTTGGGGGGGGTGCGGCCCCGTGCCTCCAACCACCAACCAGGCATTAATTCCCTAGTAGAGCCCGACTTTGGAGTGGATTAATGCGCTTGTAACATGGGAAGAGTGATGTAATATAGTGTTAAACATTTTAGGGAGAAACACATGCCTTTTATTGCAATACATAGATATTATGTAAATAAACAAGAAAAGGAAGTTTTGACTACAACCATATTTGTTAATATGGTGTTGTGTTTTTTTCAAAAATATTACAATAAGCTTGGTGGTAAGGCAATTGAATGAATGTGACAATAACATATTTTTTGAGGTAAAAGATGCGTACAATAAAGTTGTGATACACTCGAGAAACCCTGGTGTAGACTCTTTGTTATGCATTCTGGGATACCAGAAAGCTGAATTTGCATACTCATCTCGTGTTTCATGAGGGGGTCAGGAAACTACTTTCATAAAAATTATGCCTTAAGCTGTATTCTTATGTTTATCTCAGTGAAACCACTTTCCTTCTCCAGGGACATCCCGTCTCTGCAAGACCACAGCTTGCGTGTCTCTGGCTGGATGATCTCTTTTGGTAGGCAATGTGGAAATACTTCTACAAATAAGAGCTGAACGAGAATGACTTGTTTCAAGAGGTGCGTGTAGGTGCCAGATCTCTGGGGTGGGTGGTGGGGAATTAACTCTGCAGGTTTTCTATACTGTTGTATGGCTAAATTGATTTCCTTTTTTTCCAGACTGCACTACCCAGCGGTGTTCTGCACCCTGATTCAAATTTCACCAGTCAAACCTTCATATAGTGTGTGAACGTGTTTCTGCTGCAGATTGTAGAGGTACTACAGGAGTGGCGATTATTACATAGAAACATAGAAACATAGAATTTGACGGCAGATAAGGACCGCTTGGCCCACCCAGTCTGCCCATTTCCCTACCTACTGGATAAGCTGCAGATCCTAGTTAACCAGCAGCCTACTTCTTCCTACCCCCAACCCCCAGAACTGCCTTATGACTATCCCATGCATGCTTGAATTCCACCACTGATTTTGACTCCACAACCTCCTTCAGAAGTCCGTTCCATGCATCCACAACCCTCTCTGTAAAAAAATACTTCCTTAAATTACCTCTGAGCCGCCCCCCCTCTATTTTCAAATTGTGCCCTCTTGTTCTTGCACACCTCTTTTTTTGAAAGATGCTACCCTCTTGGACTTTGTTGATTCCCTTGAGGTACTTGAACGTTTCTATCATGTCCCCCCTCTCCCTTCTTTCCTCGAGGCTATACATATTAAGCTCCTTAAGTCTCACTTATATAAGTCTTCCGGTGCAGACCCTGCACCATTTTAGTTGCCCTCCTCTGGACAGCTTCCATCCTGTCTATGTCTTTATGGAGATTGGGTCTCCAGAACTGCACACAATACTCCAGATGGGGTCTCACCAGCTGTCTGTACAGAGGGATAATAACTTCCTGTTTTCTACTGGTGATGCCTCTCCCTATGCATCCCAGTATTCCCCAGCCCTCCTTGCTGCCCTCTCACATTGCTTGCCCGTCTTTAGGTCATCTGATATGACTACCCCAGGTCCCTTTCCATTTTGTTGTTGTTAGTATCTCACCCCCATTGTGTACTCTTCCCTGGGTTTTTGTTTCCCAGGTGCATTACCTTGCACTTTAGCATTGAATCTAAGCTGCCATACATTTGACCATTCCTCTAACCTTGCCAAGTCCTTCTTATCCTTTCCACCCCACCCTGTGCATCAACTCTGTTGCAGATCTTAGTGTCATCTGCAAAGAGACATACTTTTCCTTCCAGTCCTTCTGCAATGTCGCTTATAAAGACATTGAAGAGGACCGGTCCTAATACTGAACCCTGCTGTACCCCACTAGTAACCCTCCTTTCTTCTGAGTGGACTCCATTTACTATTACTCTCTGTGTCCTATTCTCCAGCCAATTCTTTACCCAGGCTGTCATCTTGGGACCCACTCCCAGGCTGGCTAACTTGCATATTAATCTTGCATATTAATTGCATGTGATCGGCGGTTATATGTGGTGCTGAGAGGCATTGCAGTAGCGGGCATTACTTGGCAATTAATACCCGCTCCAAATGCATCATGTGGCCATTTTACCAATGATTATGCTTTATTTTTACAGCTATTAATAGTCATGTTACAAGTCATAATAAGCCATGCTACTATTGAAGGCCCCTCCAGATCCCCCACATCAGCCACCTAGGCTCACTCGGTAGATCATTTGATTCCGTAGAATCGGAAGGGTGCAAAGAAGAAAACAGAAGAGACCCAAGGGAGCTCCACCACCCAGAATGCCAAAACTTTGTGCTGAGGCACACATCCCTGGATCTATTTTATGTAAAGGCCAAAGTACCAGAGAGGGTGCCTTCCCCATCACAGTGCCCCAAGCACCACTCACCAGTCGGTCACGTGTATACCAAGGGGCTCCCCGCCACCATCCATTCCTTCCCGTTGATGCCCCCCCCCATTAAATCCCCCACTACCACAACATCCACTGTGTAACCTCTAATCTATGAAAGTAATAATCCTAGTGCCAGTCTTATTTAGTGAACCTCCAAACAGAGGGACAAGAGTAAAGGTTTTCCCTCAGTGTCCATGAGAAGGACGAATTTTGCCCTCCTCACACAAAAGCCTCAGTCCCAGTAGCTTAAGTCCTACCAGCCTTTGCTCTCAGGGAGGAGCCGATATCAGAGCTGCATCATCAACTGCATGAGTTTCCTCAGGGTTGGACCCGGATGAAGCTGCTACACCATTATTAACGACTACAGACTGTTGTTTGGCACACACAAAGTCCCACAAAGTGGAAGTGGCCACCGCAGCTCTCGTCCCTTGCATTTTGGTTCCCATTCAATGCCAAGACCAATTGTGTAGTCTGGAAATAAGTCTGGGAGAAGGATCTTGTGGGAGACTAATTTCTAGTGATTGGAGAAAGGTGGCCACATCTGTTAGATCCTAAAACCGCTTCTGTCCCTGCTCTGTAAGTACTTTCAGCCTTGCTGCGTACTCCACAAAGGCTTTATGCCCTTTCTGCTGCAGTAATTTATTGACCGAAAGGACCTGTCTTCTGCAAGTTGGCAGTTGTGGGGTGTACTTGTGACTCAGGAAAATGTGGACATCCCCAAAATAGATTGCCTTCTTCACCCAAGCAGTGTTTAAATCTCTTCTTTTACCCTAACATCTAAAAAGGCAAGAACAATTGATCTTGGGCAGGCTTTAGGGTCTTTGGGATGGGGAACAAGCGAGCGATGGGCTCTTATTATATTTAATTCCTTATCTGTTGGCAAATTTAAAAGTTCCCAAAGAAAGGACACAGTGAAGGGGATCATATTGCCTAATTCGATGCCCTCAGGGACCCCATGTATATGGATATTATTGTGACGATTTCTATTTTCTAGGTCTTCCAGCCATTGCTTTAATATTTGCTCCCTGTAATGTAAGTCTAGGAGAGCTGTATTATGGATGTCTGTGGTATTGGTGTAGTCCAAGAGGCTTTGTTCTATGGCTCCAGGTCTTTCGGTCAGTAATTCAATTAATTTGCTCTCCTCCAAGGTTTTAGTTTCTAATCTTTGCAATGTGGCATGTATTTGTTGGAGGGTGGTGCAGAGTTGTTTGGAGGTTATGGTGGAGTTGGCTTCTTTGGAGGCATCAGATGTGGGAGTCTGGGCAGGAGAGGTCAGCTGAGAGCAGGCTGCAGATGGTGGGAGAGAATTAGTTCTATTTTTGCCTTGTTTCCCCGATATGCCAAGCAAATTTCTTTATTCCTCTGTCTGGAGGCCATGAGGTAGTCCGTGATCTTCCTTTTTATTTTATTTATTGAACAGAATCAGAAATACAATCCTTTGGGTCATGGACTCTTTTGCAAAGGCTCCACGTCAGTTAAAAAAAGTACACATACATAACTAATATCATATGTAACATAGTCATACAACACAGGAATATAAACATCGGAGAGTTACATCAGCAGGAATCTTATAGAAGGTCCCGGATCATAGTTAAGAAAATATGGCAAGATACAGTTTCGGAGGGTCTTGAAAGGACCCGGAGTCATATTATATAAACAGGATGATTGAAAAAACAAGTGGATGTCAGTGGATTGTAGCAACGCTGGGTTGGAGCTCATGAGTTAAGCTGCCATAGAGCTGGCGACCTAACTGGAAGTCCTACTTCACTTTTAATACTTACATAAATGTAATATCTGTGCAGCAGGCCTTTATTGAAAATAGTTTTCTGCTCGAAATTTAAAGTTCCTGTATAAAAATAAACTTTTATCATCATTATCATCACCTCTGTTCAGGCCATACCTGGCTGTGATTTTGGTGGATGACCAGGTTGGTTTCCCTCCAGTGCCCTCCTCCCCTGGTGTCAGCAATGCCTTTGTGAGCCTCGCACACCCATAGCTCCCCTGCAACATGAGTACGCTCCTTCAACCAGCTGTAGGGGTCGTTGTGGAGGCAGAGCTCGACGCCAACCCTCCTCACCTGAGATGCACTGCTGAGCGGCAGCTGCCTTGGCCATGGCCTGCCCTCTGACCTGCCCTTCAACCTCATTTCTGAACCTGGGTCGCTGGCAGGCTGCGCAATGTGCTGCCCCTGGGTTATTGGGGCACAGCAGAAGTTGATTTTTTTTAATGTGTTGATTCGTTCATTTTTATTTGGTGACCACGTATACTCACTGGAAGGTCAGTTCCGTTCACAGGAGTAGCCCGGGATCAACCTTTAGAGGATATGGTACAATAGTTATACTACAACAACATTAATAAATCAGTGATACAGTTGTAATCAGTTGTATACAGACCCCCATCTCAGGGGGAGGGAATGGACAAGGAAATGATAGAAGGCATCCTTAGAATGGCAGAAAAAGGGGAGATATTGTTGATGGGGGACCTGAATATGCCAGATGTTAACTGGAGCACCTTTGCTGCAGGCACATCCAAGAGCAGGGTCATTCTTGATGCCCTACAAGGGGCATGCCTCAGGCAGCTAGTATTGGAACCCACTCAGGAGGGAGCAATCTTAGACCTGGTACTATCAAACGGGACGGAGAAAGAATCTCAGATTTAGAAGTGGGTAGCCATCTGGAAACAAGCGACCACCAAACAGTGTGGTTCATGATAAACACAGCCATACAATCAAGCCATACAAAAGCAAGAGTATTGGACTTTAGGAGGGCTGACTTTGGGAAAAAGAGAGAGTGCCTCAGAAAAGCACTAGCAAACAGGCAAGAAGGAGCGGTGGAGGAACAATGGGGAGTAATCAAAACAGCCATCACAGAGGCAACAAGCCAAAACACAATGAAGAAAAAAAACACAATGGTTCTCAAAAGAGGTGGCAGGAAAGGTTAAGGAGAAAAGGATAGCATTCAGGAAATAGAAGGAAACACAGAAGGAGCAGGACAGAGAAAATTATCAGTTAAAGCAGAAAGAGGCAGGGAAGGCAGTCAGAATAGCAAAGGCCCAAACCGAGGAAAGGATAGCTAACTCTGTTAAGAAGGGGGATAATACCTTTTATAGGTACATTAGGGAGCAAAGAAAGACCAAAGGAGGGATACTGAGGCTTAATAAAGGGGAGGGAATGTGGGCAGAAGGTGACAGTGAAAAAGCAGGGATACTGAATGAATATTTCTGCTCAGTATTCACAAAGGAAGAGGAGGGGGAGGTACCTAAACCAAACAAGAGAAACACTCTGAAGACGGGGTCGATACCAGTCCATTTACAGAAGAAAGGGTTCTGAAAGAACTAATAAAATTGAAGGTGGAAAAAGCAATGGGGCCTGATAGGATTCACCCAAGAATTCTAAAAGAACAAAGGGTAGAACTAGTGACACCGCTGACTACTCTCTTTAACAAATCATGGGAAGATGGGGTGGTACCTGAGGACTGGAGGAGGGCAGATGTGAGTCTTCTTCATAAAAGTGGGAGCAGGACAGAGGCCGGAAACTACAGACCAGTTAGTTTGATCTCAGTGGTAGGGAAAATTATGGAATCGCTTCTGAAGGAAAGAATTGTTGAGCACCTAGAGGCCAGTGGGGCACAGGACCCAAGGTAGCATGGATTCATGATGAGAAGGTCATATCAGACCAATCTAATAGATTTCTTTGAGTGGGTGACCAAAGTAGTAGACCAGGGAGGGGCTGTGGACATGGCCTACTTAGATTTAGCAAGGCATTTGCTACAGTCCCACATAAAAGATTAATACACAAGTTAGCCAGCCTTGGAGTGGGTCCCAGGGTGGTAGCCTGGATAAAAAATTGGCTAGACAACAGGACACAAAATGTAGTAGTAAACAGAGTCCACAGTGAAGAAAGGAGGGTTACTAGCAGGGTACCGCAGGGTTCAGTACTGGGACCGGTCCTTTTTGATGTCTTTATAAGTGACATTGCAGAGGAGCTGGAAGGAAAAGTATGTCTCTTTGCAGATGACACAAAGATCTGCAACAGGGTTGATACACAAGATGGAGTGGAAAGGATGAGAAGGGACTTGGCAAGGTTGAAGGAATGGTCAAATGTATGGCAGCTCAGATTCAGTGCAAAGAAGTGCAAGGTAATGCACCTGGGAAACAAAAACCCAGGGGAAGAGTACACAATGGGGGGTGAGATACTGACAACACTAAAATTGGAAAGGGACCTGGGGGTAATTATATCAGATGACCTAAAGGTGGGCAAGCAATGTGAGATGGCAGTAAAGAAGGCTGGGGGGATACTGGGCTGCATAGGGAGAGGCATCAATAGTAGAAAACAGGAAGTTGTTATCCCTCTGTACAGTCAGTTGGTGAGACCCCATCTGAAGTACTGTGTGCAGTTCTGGAGACCCCATCTCTGCAAAGACATAGACAGAGTGGAGGCTGTCCAGAGGAGGGCAACCAAAATGGTGAAGGGTCTGCACCAGAAGACATACGAAGAAAGACTAAAGGAGCTTAAAATGTATACCCTTGAGGAAAGAAGGGAGAGAGGGGACATGATAGAAACTTTCAAGTACCTCAAGGGAATCAACAAAGTCCAAGAGGGTAGCATCTTTCAGAAAAGAGATGTGCAAGAACAAGGGGGCACAATTTGAAGATAGAGGGGACGGCTCAGAGGTAATGTGAGGAAGTATTTTTCATGGAGAGGATTGTGGATGCATGGAACAGCCTCCTGAGGAAGTCGTGGAGTCAAGTACAGTGGGGGAATTCAAGAATGCATAAGACAGACATAAGGCAGTCCTGGTGGGGGGTAGGAGGAAGTAAGCTGTTGGTTAACTAGGATCTGCAGCTTATCTGTTAGGTAGGAAAATGGGCAGACTAGGTGGGCCAAGCGGTCCTTATCTGCCGTCAAATTCTATGTTTCTATGTTAGTGATCAGCTGGCCTTTTGGCACAGCTGCAGTCATACTGCTCACTACGCCAGTTACCAGGGTTTAAGGATGAGCCTGGGTCATCACGGCCGAGGGGAGGAGGACTGAGCATCTCAGAGGACCCTCTCCTCCTCAGAGGTGGAGAAATCACTGCCTCTACATCAGTGCTGCCCCCTAGGTTACCATGGGTGGCAGCACTTCAGTGATAGGTAGGGAGGGGAGGCTGTTGGCGGGGTGCAGGGATGATCCACCACTGTACATGTCCCCACTAGTGCACTTACATGCTGATGGCCTGTGGGAGACAAACCAGAAGGAAAATGGTCCTGGTACCCAAGAGGAAAGGCCTTGGAGTATATCCTGACTTTGTATATCCGCCATGCTGCAACTGCCAGATGAGATTCAGAATTTGAGGGGTACATTCCTTGCCTGCCCCCAACTCCACTTGGAAGCAGCTCATGGCTCTGAGATGGGGCAATGGTGGGTGTAGAGATGCAGGTGAGCCAGTGCATGACTAAGGTGTCTGGAGAGAGCAGGCACTGGTGATTGAAGCAGGCATAAGCTGTAAGTGAAAAAAGCCAGTGATCAGGTTGTACTGTTACATTTAAACTTAGGTGCATAAACTAAAATTCACAACATCAAGTTACAACCACAGATGAAAGCCTCTATATTAGTTGTGCTTCGACAGAATTCACCAATGTCAGAGATGGGCGGATACCACTGTTTTTCCCAGATGATGGATGCCATCAGATATTGTTGGCATCCAATCATAGAGTCAATCTCTTCAGAGCCAAAGAATGGATCCAACTGGAGCCACAGGATCTGATTGGATCCAAAGGATTTGAAGGTCAGATCAGGGATCCGATGGTCAGATCCCAACTATCCGAGGGTTGGATCCATAGATCTGACCCCTGGGTCCAAATATCTGATACCATCCAACCCAGGATCCGACATACAGGTTTGGTTGGATGTGGCTAGGACCTGGAGGATGGATAAAGAGGCTGTCCATTGGAGGGTGCTCCGATCCCTCTGAGCATAATCCGAGCACCACTACTCTATATAATAGCCATGAACAAAAGGATAAACATTTTTTGGGCCCTTTAGCAATTGTAAAGGACAAGGCAACTGAGCATTGACCAATTTCATTGTGCATGCCACGACATTGTGGCAGGTTCCCTTCAGAGGATCTTGTGTTAAAACCACAAGTATAGGCCTCTCATTGTTCTGCCAACTTACCAGGGGAATGTGTTGATCTGCCATATGGGATAAGCTTAAAGGACTGGATTGTCAGTGTACCAGTATGCCGCCCCCCACAACGTGAAGATAAATGGTAAATTCTTGCAAGAATTTGCAGACCATATTGCTTTCCTGGTAACTGATTCCTCTAAAATAATATTACTTGGGGATTTCCCTAAGAAACGTCTTTAACCACTAATGCTCCACATGCATAGTTTCTTCTGCCGCATGCTAGCGGTCATAGTCTAGATCATGTTGTTACTTTCTAGCACAGCAGGATTTTATTAAGAGGCAAGAAAGTGTGGGCACTACCTCGCTAAATAGCTAGATTCATTACTGAGTGGAGTATGCCTGCACAAACTGGGACAAAGTTCAGTTGCTGGTCCTGCAAACTGCAGCTAGAACATTATTAGTTGCTTAAGTTTGTTTTTTTTTCTGCCAGTCTTTGGCAGACTATTTGTGCAGAAAGAAAGTGTGACCGGTGAACCAATAAGCTGTACTGTCTACTGTACGTGCTCACTGATGGTTCAGTCAGTGGCTGGCTGTTGTGGAGTGAACAGGGCTTTGCCGGTTGCTGGCTCGGGTCAGATTGGTGGGAGCAGGGGGGTGGGTCACTACCTGCCAGGGTGAGGGGCATGGGGGGGCCACTAGACTACCAGGGATATTTATTTTTAATCAGTATGGCGATCGGAAGCCAGGGGAGGGGGGAAGGACCACTAGACCACCAGGAGTTATGTATTTGTCTCATACCAGGGGATCGGGGCTGGGGAGGGACACTGGAATACCAGAGATGGTTGGCTTCTTTAAAAGAATGGGGATCGGGGCTGGGAAGGGACACTGGACCACCGGGGATGATAGGTTTCTTTATGAGAATGGGGATCAGGGCTGGGGAGAGACACTAGACTACCAGGGTTGATGTTTTTTTACAAGAACATGGATCAGGGCTGGGGGGGGACAAGGCTGGGCACACTTGGCTGCGGCACTGGCATGCAAATGAGCCCATAATGGGCATGCAAATGGCCCCTTAGCACCATGCATGCCCAGTGGGCTCATTTGCATGTTTGTGCTGAATATCGCCCATGGGGGCCATGGCGCTAACCAGTGTGTGCCGTGCTTTACCTCTATGTGTTGTGTTCAGCCTAGTGCTCTGGCAGTGCTGCGCTAAACGTGGCAGCTGCTTGATGTGCGCCGCACTACCACGGTCCGAGATTCAAACAAATAGCATGGTCAGTTCAGATCACGCTATCTGTTTGAATGTGGCACCAGAGCCAGCCAGCCCTATTTTTTCATGCAGTGCACCTGTTTGCGCGCTCAGCCATCCAGCTCTGAAAATGGGGGTGAATATCTGCTTCAGAAAACCTTTCTCAGTAAAGTCCAATGAAAATGCACAGATTTATTTCCCTTTTTTTATAATTTAGTAAACTTTATTGAAAATGTTTTATTTTTAAAATACAAAACAAGCAAAATGGCACAATGAGCAGAACATGATTAAACAAAACAGATACAGACTGCTGCCAACTGTCACTGTTCATCTCTTCTCACAGTTAGTTTACCTCTGTCACTGCCACTTATCTTCTCCTTACTATAGATTAGTATACCCTGTTCTATTCTCGCTCCTCCGATCCATACAATATGCCCACAATAATCAGGCAGGATAGGGCTGGCAGGGGTGGTGGAGTAGCCATGTATATCCTGTCCTCACTTCAGTTCTCAACCATTCTATCATCCTCAATACCCTCCACCTATGAAGCACACGTAGTAAACATTACCTTGCCTTTTTCCTCCCCTACCTTCATAAATGGCATCTACTGTTGACCTGGTTCCAAGTCATACGATACTTTGGATCTCATGACCTCCATAATCTCCCTCTCACATAAAGGTGAGCTATACATCCTGGGTGATATAAACCAAAACTGGCTATCACCAACAACTGCCAAGACACAAAATTACATCATGGCCCTCAATCTCTCCCAACTCATCCTGCAACCTAACTGCCTAAATCATAAAACTCTTAACCACTCCCTGATAGACTGGGCTCTCACCTCTCATCCCCATCGAGTCATTAAATCAGTCATCCTCCCGGATGCCCTCAATGATCATCACCCAATCTTCTTAGTCAGGAAAGTCCATAGACCTAAACCGCCTCACAAAATTCTGCAGCTCCGCTCCTTCAGCTCCTTAGACCTTAATCCCCTTCTTAATGAACTGGCCAGCTCTGATTGGTTTGCTAGTGCCTTTGCCCCTTCCATTGACCAAGCCCTCGCTTATTTTAAAGATAAATTTCTAACTACATGGAACTCCTACGCTCCTTTCAAATGCACTAGAGTTCATGGCAACCATCATCCCTGGGTCTCCCCTGAGTTACTAACTTGTCTCAGGGAACAGGACAAAGCTTGGAGGAAACATAAGGCCTCTCAACTTCCCCCAGACCATGCCAGGTATCGTATGTTAAGAAATGCCTGCACAAAAGCTACCAGACTTGCCAAATCTGATTATTTCAAATCATCTTTTCTCAAAAACATCAATTCCCCCTCCAAATTCGGGAAAGTGGTCCATGTCCTATTCTTCCCCTCTTCACATCCACCTCCACCTGTGCTTAAAATAAACAATTCATTGGTCTCCGAACCATGTGCAGTGGCTCAAGAGTTTAACTCCTATTATACCTCCTGTGCCACAGCACTTCTAAAGTCACTACCCTCTAACCTCCCCCCTCCTCATCCTCCCACACCCAGTACTCAACCCCTCCATGCCCATCCTTCCCTCTCTTTTTCTGCGGTCTCCCCAGAAGAAGCACTAATGGCCCTTCTCTCTCTTAATCCTTGCAAAGGCTCATCGCCAGATGATCGTGACCCTAAACTCCTCTACCTTTCAGCTTCTGCTATAGCTTACCCTCTCTCCTTGATCTTAAATCTTTCCTTCTCATCCTCATCTGTCCCCTCATCCTGGAAACATGCTCTGGTCCTCCCGCTCCCAAAGAGTGGTGCCTCCTCCTCCTCCCCTGCAAATTTTCATCCAATCTCCCTACCCCCTGCCCTTGCTAAACTCCAAGAACACTTAGTCCTCTCTCAGCTAACCTCCTTCCTCTAGGACTCTTCCTTTTTTAACCCCATTCCAATCTGGTTTTCGGAGGAACGACTCCACTACCACCTCCCTAATCAGGCTCATGGACTCCATCCTCACTGGGCTGGATAATGGCCTCATTACCTCTGCCATCTTGTGGCAGTGTCAGTGGTTCAGTAGGTAGCACACTCGCCTCTGAGGCCGGGAGATCAGAAGACTGTGGGTTCAGTTCCCACATCTGGCACTTGGGTTAATATCCCAGTACTGACACTGTAGTGCAGCATGAGAGGGGTGCTGCACTTCTGAGGTGCCATCTTTCGAATGAGACGTTAAACCGAGGTCCCATCTGCCTGGATTGGTGGTAGTTCAGGTGGATGTTAAAGATCCCATGGCACTTATCGAAAAGAGTAGGGGAATTTCCACGGTGTCCTGGCCAAATTTCCCTTATTCACTATAAATACCACCAACAGCTTAATCTGGTTCAAGGTCAGTTGACATTCATCTGTATCCCCCTCCCCCCCGGGTCGTGCCTGAAAATTGGCAGGATTTGTCTAGTGCACTTACCCGGTCAACAAAAACTAAATAAATAAATAAAATCTTTGTCGACCTTGCTAAGGCATTTGACACAGTCTCCCATGCCCTACTTCTTGACTCACTTACGGCTGCTGGGTTGTCTACCTCTGCCCAAAACTGGTTTAAAGCTTACCTCTTAGGCACAACACAATCAGTCAAGATCCAGGATACAATTTCTACCCCTCCCCTCTCTATTTCCACTGGAGTTCCACAGGGCTCAGTGCTTGGGCACATTCTCTTCTCCATCTTCCTAAATGACTTGTCCTCAGTATGCTCCCCCCTCCACCTCTATCCATATGTATGCTGATGACACTGTCCTGTTCTCGTCTGGCAAATGCCCTGCTGATGTTGCAACCACCCTTCAACTTGACTTCCACCAGGTTCAGTTATGGTTTGCTTCACATCAACTATTCCTAAATGCTAAAAAGACTGTCTCCATGACCTTTGGCACTAAGCAGAGACTCTCTAGGCTCCACCTTTACCATCTTTCCATACCCTTGATGGGACAACAATAGAGGACACCTCCTCATTCAGATACCTTGGGGTTTGGTTGGACCAACATCTCAACTTCTCTGGCCACATGGACTCCATCCTGAAAAAATTGCATTCCAAGCTTGGTGCCTTATTCAGGAACCATAGTTGCATCCCTCCTACAGTGTGACGTGAATTGGTCCAGAAGATGATCCTCCCCATTTTTGATTACTGTGATGTAGTCTATGGTGATGGTCCCAGATCCTCCCTAACCAGAGTGGACACACTATTTAACTCCTTCTGTCGATTTGCCCTTGATGCTCCATCACACACTCATCACTGTGACCTCTACCACACCATTTCTCTCTCCCTCCCCTTGCCAACAGGCACCTCACTCATTGTGCCAAACTCACTTAAAAATTTTGGTTAGGAGAACTACCCTCGTACCTCTCATGTTTGCTCTCTCCCCCCGCCTCCCCCCTCCCATTCCCTCAGATCCTCTGTCACTCACACTTTTTTGATCCACCGTCATACCACAGTCAGTCAGGCTTTACCCATCATTTCCCACAAATCTGGAACTCCCTCCCCCCCAAATATGGCACTCCTCCTCCTCCTCCTCCTGCTCCCTTGCCTCTGCCTTACATAACTTTCTTTCATCTACCTGCTCCTGCTTTAACCCTCCTTGACTGTCCTCCTATGCCTCTGCTCCTCTCCACGACTCACATCACCCCCCCAGCCTGTGTCTCAGCATGCTCTCCTCCCCTTTCACCATTACGTACTATGTTCCTCACTTATGCCACTTGTAATTAAATGTATATTTCACAGGTATGATATATTTAATTGCATGTTATGTTATAAATGCATTTGAATGTTAATCTACAATATTTCTATTTAACTATCTTGTTACAAACATAACTGAATATTTAATTTCTTGTATGTTTTATATGTTAAACTGTAAGTCTAATTCTTTATCCAATTGTACCCCCCCCCGGGTCGCACTGGGAGACGAGCAACTTGTTGTTCAGTGTGCCTTCCTGGTGAAACATTTCAATAAATAAATAAAGATAAAAGATCAAGAGTTAAGACTCAGATTACAACCATGCAAAAAAGTAAACTTACAACAACACCAACCAAACTCCCGAACATCCCCCCACCGCTACCCATCCCCCCAGAGGGTAAAAAGTCACAGAAAAAAACATAAGAAAGACAGAGAGGAGAAGGCAAAAAAAGCAAGTAATGATAAAACCAAAGGTATTTAAAAGAGAGGCAGCCCCGTCAATCAGGACCCACTCAAGATGGTTAGCCCAGTTACCTGTCCACACCAGGAGATTGCGAGGACCAGAAAGCATGGGGTGGTTCCCATCTGGAGACGAAAAGATCAGGACAATGCCTAAGTGAAGATTTATTTCCCTTTTAAGGGAGACTTTAATCCCAGTTTTTGTTTCTGGGATTTACAGATGGAACCTTGAATTTCAGAGACTTTAAGATACGTCAACAAAGTACCAAGATTTAATTTTTTGCTATTAATTTGTACCAAATAATCGGTATTGCTTTGATAAAGTAGGTCTAGAATGAAAATTAGTACAGTAGTAAAAAGTGATGTACCTAGACTGCACTGCTTCTCCAAAGAAAGTTCTATCTTTTGTTTCTATATTTTTTCTTCTCTGAATAGTACTTGGACTCTCCCACCCTACACTGTTGGACTCTTACTATGCTAACTTTCTATCTTTTTTAGGATGTAAATAAGTTATAATTCATCATTATGGGTGTTCTTGATGGAATATTTTGTTTGACTTTATTATTACTGAACAATTTAGCAAATGGCATATGTAGCTTATGCATTTCAAAATGAAAAACAATGAAAAAATAAGCATAGAAAAATAAGAAGGCATCTTCTGTCACCCTACTGGGGTGATTGGAATCACTGAAATCCAATCCTTGAACTGATTTTGGATTTTAGAATAATCAGATTCCACTTACGCTTCCAAGTCAAAATCAGATGGGTCCTGATTCCTAGTAGAGTCCCACAGAATACATGGAGGGTGCCATCAGTGCTAACCCTTACAGGCCACTGGCATCTGTGAGGGCAGGATGGGCAGTGGGTAGGAAGGACTACAGGCTCCCATTTAATTCCTGAAGAATGAAAATCAGAATCGGAATGTACTGTATTTGTGGTACAAACCAAGGATATTGGGGGGAAAAGGGGAGATCTCCTGTTTCTTCATAAAATTTTGAAACAACCGAACCTGATGCAACAATGTGGACTAAACTACACAACAAGGAAACTAGTTCCCAGACTACACACCAAACAGTTAATTGTTCCAAAAGCAAATACTAATAAAAGATTACACTTTTTTACAATTAGGGCCCCCAGAATATGGAACAAATTACCCAATGACCTTGTTAATATTACCAATTTTGAAACATTTAAAATCAAATTAGATTCATGGTTAGGAACTGTCAGCAAACAATGATCCACAACATTGTGGGAGATACTCTTGATGGGCACCATGCCTTCTTGTATCTCACCTAACCAAGTAATACCAAGTAAGTAAAACCAAGTAATTGATGCAACACATAAAAAGACTTGTTTAGTGACCACATAACATTGGGAAGCTTCATTTCTCTTTGGCTTGGAGTGCTGGGTCTTTATCCAACTGTACACTAATAAGGGACCTCCAAGTACCACGCTGACTGCAGCAACCTTTGATTCAATTCACTATATCAGTATTACTCTCTTTCAGAACTTCTGTATTTTAAAGAGCTACTGATGCCTCAAAGAAAACTTTAAAAAGCTTGATAATCAGGTACAATTCTGCCTGCATTCCATTTATATTTTATATTTTCTCCACCCCATTATTTATTACTAAGGAAATTTGCATGGATATATGATTTTTAGCCCTTAGAGTTTCTCTAAAGTCCATCTGCCTCTATGGCTTACTCCCTATTTCAAGTCATAATCCTCTGTTGTGACATCACCCTCTGTTGCTATGAGAGTAACTGTGATGTCATAAGCAGTGCTCTGTGACTTCAGGTAGGGAGACAGCAGCAGGAATAGACACTGAGAGTGAAGCTCCCCTTCATCATGCACATCCAGAAGGGCCAGGAGGCATTTGTTGATTGGACCCAGAGATACTACGAGAAGACTTATCCTATGGAGGTCTTTGTGATCCTCTGGCCCTGGCTTTCCCCACTTGGTTCTGTTACTGGCAAAACTTCAGCCCCAACAGCCACATCCTCCTCTGACATCCATCATGGCCCCCCCTGTTTTGTAGCCTTCTGGGGAGGCCATCACCTACATACGTCCCATCCAGTGCAGTGTGGTTTCTTGCTTGGACCCACAGTACCAGGAGCTGTCATTTGGCATCTGTGCATGTGTTTCCCTGTTCATTCCACCTAACCACCTTCCACTGGCACTCCAGCTTGCCAAGACTCTGAAGCAACCCTGTGGAAGAGACACACATCCAAGAATCCTCTTCAGCCAGCCATAGTGGTCACCGTGGGAGCAGAAAGGCAGCATCACCTCCTTCTTTAGCCAGGCTGCTCTGGCATCCTCACTCTGCACAGTCCTTGGGCCGCTGAACAATGGTGATCTGGGCACACTTCCAAACCTGGGTTGCCAGCATAGTGGCATGGTGCACTACCGCTGGACCATCAGGGATGCCCCAGAGAGCAGATAGTTTGTCACACGCAGGGGACAGTTTAATATTTTGACATGCAGATGATATCACCATTATTGGTGCTATATGTGAGTACCATGAGGGAGTGAGACCATGTAATACATGCAGGCCTATAGCTCCTGTGTAGTACTGGATGACATTTATCTTACACTTATGAAATTGCAGATTTCACATTTACATAATCTTTGTGAAATTGTGCCAAAATCTTACATAATTTGCCTGACACTTTTTTATTTAGATAGTACAATTTTTTCTTTAAATTACGCATTTTTAAAAATGTGGATTCTTAAAAATGGGCCATTTCAGCAATTAGCGTGATTTTGTTCAAATTGCGTGTTTTTAAAATTTATTTTGTTTTTACAAAACATGCATTTTCAGCCACAATTGTCCATTTTAAATACACAGACACACAACACACACACACATTTTCCAGGCTGTCTACAAGTTTGATTTCATTATCAAATGGCTGAACCATATTTCATTAAGTTATTAAATGAACATTAAATAACATTCAGATAGTGTGACTAATCACTGATTGTACACAGAAAGGAAGATTGCTTTTTTTTTACTAATAGGCTAACAATGGAGTTTTTCTGACTACAATAATCTGCACAAATGTTATCAGGAAGGGTGTTGTTGTTTACAGTCTTTGAACAGGGTTTCCGCTGTGAGTGACACAGTGCCACATCAATTTACTCTATCTCTTCAGGTAAAAAAAGTTGGCTTTATACCATAGCGGAGTAATAGCTGCCCAACAACATGGAATAGTCTTCCGTTGAAATTCAGTCTACTGGCTCGTTCACCCATTTCAAGTCCCTATTAAAAACATACAGTACCCTTTTCACTGCCTACAACTATTGAGGCTATATCTCTATTGCTTTGAACCCTAAATGTGTACACCCACTCCACCGTCTGACAGCAATCTTCTTTTTGTAGATAATGTAATTACACTGCAGTGTCAGTGGCTCAGCAGGTTGCACACTTGCATCTGAGCCTGGAAGACCAGAAGACTGTGGGTTCTATCCCCATGGCACAGGGTCATAATATTGCAAGACATTATGCCGCATGGCAAAATTGCGCTGCCAATACAGCACGATATTGCTATGCATCATAAGTCTTTTTTCTGTGGGGGGGGGCTCCATTCTCCCCCCCACTCCCCCATAAGGATTCTCAACTCTTGGGGGGGGGTGGTGTTACCTCGGGGAGTGCACAATTTGTGGAAAAAAATAAAATATCTGGGCCCGGGAATCAAACCCAGTCCCAGACACAGCACCTGGGTTCCTGCTGCTGTGGCTCAGTCCAGTGAGCCATGGCAGCTACTCAGTGGAACCCACTCCCAGCAGAGGTCTTATCCTCTGCCTGGGATTGTGTGAATGGTGCAATACCGCTTACAGCAGAATACACGGTATTGCACCATTCGATGTCATGGACAGTGCTGTTTCGGGTTAGCTATAATGTGGTACGCTATTAAGCATACTACATTATGACCCAGTAGGTATCCGCACACCAGGCACTTGGGTTAAATCCCAATACCACACACTGTGGTGCAGCATGAGGGGGTGTGGCACTCCTGAGGTGCCATCTTTTGGATGAGATGTTAAACCGAGGTCCCCATCTGGCTGTTCTTGTGGTAGTTCAGGTGAATGTTAAAGATTCCATGGCTCTTCTCAAAAAGAGCAGGGGAATGTTTTATTCATACTTCAGAAAAATCAAAACATAATACAATACATTTCTTGCATAAAATTATGCCACAAAGAAAATAAAGCTAATACATAATAATTTGTGGTATTTCTCAATGAAAATTAAATTAACATTTAAATGCATGAGTGCATTGATCATACTGTACAGTCCAGAAAAGAAAAATGATAAACAGAGGAAGAAAAAAAAACATTGAATGCCTACCAGCTTAATGTTTCTAAATGTTTTCTAACCACGTTATCTATTTCCACCATTTTTCACAAATATGATAGGGGTATTTTAGAATTTTCTAGAACTTGGATATGTTTAATTGCTCAGTGTATAGTCTAAAATAATTGTTCAGGAGTAATATATTTCTGTTGGTGAGTGAACTGTACTCTGGTATGCCAAATATGATATTTCAAATGTAATAATATTATATGGCTGGTGATAAGAGTCATATGTTGACGAAGATTGTGGGAGGATGCCTAAGTATAGAATATCTTTTGTAAGCAAAGTGACAGGTACTCCATGTCATTTTTCGTAAAGAATGGACCAAAAAGATAAAATAAAAGGACAGTCAAAAAAAAAGGTGATCAATTGTTTCTATTTGATCTAAGCAGTACTCTCTTCTAGGGCATACTCTTTCAGAAAGATCTTTTTGTTTTAAATTCCTTTTCACATTTAGTTTACTGTGAGTACATAGCCAAAGGGTATCCCACATATGTTGTGGTGTCCTCGTTTGTGTTTGCATTTTATGCGTTTGACATATTTCCACATAAGGTCTATCTCCAAAATGAGGCTGATTAAAAAAGAAAGTCTCTCGTATGTATGTATAAAATTATTTCCTTGTCTTGTGTAAAATAAATTGCTTTGAAATACTCCACCTTTTTTAATTTTCTAAATAATTCCTGCATTTAATTGGGAAGACCAAGTAGTGATTTTTGGTTAGGAATTCCAGAGTTATTCCCCCAAGACATTGTATTCCATAACGTTTTCTACTTTGTAAAATGGGTTTAACATTGGTATAATAGAAATAAAGAAAAACACAGTTGGGTTTACCATGTACAGACCACCTTTGTTAATTGGTAAATAAGTTATCCTTTATTAATGGGGTTCAATTTGCTCCCCCTTATGCACTGGAAAAAAAACAACAGTATATAGTTGTCTCTAGATGTCGTAGGGGTGGGAAAACTTCACATATATATATATAGGAAAATACTTGACAAAAAAGTTTTTATCATGTAGATCCTTTTTTTTTTTTTTTTGTCATATACCAGAAATTCCATCTATTCTTTTTTGTGTGTTTCCTTTAAAAGTATATTGCAATTGTAGGTACTCATATCTTCTTTCCCAAAATAAACACCTACAGTTTTACACATTTTGCTGTATTGGCACTCCCGTTATGGTTGTCTGAGTTGGCACAGTTATTCCAGTGGATATACATTGTCTTTTGTTATAGTTTATAGTGGAGCCTGTGCCATTAGAAAAATCTGCAAATACCTTTTCTGTTTGTATACTGGAGGAAAAATCTGCTAGAATGAGACATAAATCATCTGCATAGGCTATGGTTTTAATTTCATCTATGCTAGATATGGAGAGCCCAGAAATGTCATTATGTATGTTCATTTTCTAAATAAGAGGTTACAAAGTTAAAATGTATAAAAGAGGACTAAGGGGATGACCCTGACGTACTCCTCTTGTTACTGCACACTGTTTTCCTTTCCACTTGTTTACTACAGGAGCAACTACTGTGGGTGAATAGTATGTTCGAATCCACTGAATAAAAATTTCAGGGAAACCAAACTTCTGCATACACCTCCTTAGATATCTGTGTTCTACCTTATCAAAGGCTTTTGCTTGATCTAGCCTTATTAAAAAGTCATCTATTTCTCCACTTTTTGCTTTTTCCAGAATTTCTCTTATTAAAAGAAGACCTTCTGTTATTCTTCTACCTGGAATATTACATAATTGTGACGGGAGTATGATTTTATCTGAGACCATCAATAGCCTATTATGTAGAATTTTAGTTAGAACTTTTACATCTGTGTTAAGGAGAGTAACTGGCCTCCAGTTTGTTAGAGAGGACCTATCTCCTGATTTATATAATAAGATTAAAATACCCTGACACATGATGGGTGTTAATTTATTAAAATGCAAACAATCATTCTAAACCTGAGTTATTTCTTTGTTAAGGAAGGAAAATATATATTTTTAAAGTTTGTTTGGGATACCATCACTACCTGGTACTACTCCGTGTTTAAAGTTTGCTTCTGCTGATTCAAATTCCCTAATAGAACAAGGAGCAATTAAAGGTGGCGTAAAATCATCAGGTATTTGTTTAGAAGTACAGTCTTGAAGCCAGGCATCCATTTTTTTTATCCAGAACATCTGCTTTCTGAAATATGGTAGACACATAATTTTCTACTTCCTCTGGAATTTCCATTGGAGTGCACACCACTCTATCATTGTCTACAATTATGTGTTTTATTTCCTTTTGTTTTTGCTGCTTCATACAGACATCAAATGGGATAGTTTGTGATTGTTTCTCTTGTGTGCTATTTTTTTTGTTCTTCTACTAAAGTTTTGAATCTAGCATACTGCATCTGCGCCATTTGTTCTTCGATTTTTGAAATGTGTTCTGTATAATAACCCTTTCCAGTACATTGAAGAGACTGTAGTTTATATAATTGTGCCTGAAGTTCATCATATTGTACTTTTTTATCTTCCCTCTAATTGCCCATATTTCCTGAAAATAATCCTTGACATCTTTTTTACAATCTTCCCACCACTCCAAGGTGGAATCATATAGTGAAAATACAGACTTCCTGGCTTCTAAGACATATTGGAAACCCTGTATAATAAATGGGTCGTCTAATAAAGATATGTTCATCTTCCAGTATCCTGGACCTTTGGAAGTATTTTTATAATTTGTACGTTTTAAACTAAGAAGGCAATGGTCCCATGTAGCTATAGGCTGCGTGTTTGCTGAGTCAATAACTAGTGTTGGGGTTATGAACCAATAATCAATTCTAGTAGAGGTAGTACTTCTAAAGTAAGTATGAGGTGCTGGTGTACTAAGGGAAAGAAAGGCATCCACTAGACCAGTCTGGGAAATTATTTGAATGAGATGAGATGCATCACAGAAAGCTTTTTTTGTTTGAAGACCTCTGTCAGTTAAAGACCTACTAATATTACCCACTCCTATCAATATGTTTTTAGCTGTACATAAATATGGTTTTATCATATTTAATAAAGCAATGCATTCTTTCCTTGTTTGGGGTGCATAAAGATTTAGCAAATGAAAGTCTACAGCATTTATTCAGACATCTAACAATAAAACTCGTCCAGGAACAATAGCAACAGTGTGTGTCAGTTTTATTTTTGAATCTGTAAAACCTATCCCTACACCACTACATAAATCTCTATCGACCAAATACTAGGTCCCCAAATCCAAGATGAGGAAGCTTGTTGAATATCCTGTTCAGTATGATGTCTGGTATCCTGTAAAAAAAAAAACATCATATTTGTAGGTTGACTGTAAATCAAAAGTTGCTAATTTTTTTCTGTCAGATGATCTACTGTTCATGTTAAGACTAGCAACTGATAGATCAGACAAGGGAACAATCAATGTATTCAGTTCAGGGTTTCTATCTCAGTCAAATTCTTGTCCCCATAGTTTTTTTAACTTTACTTGTGTGTTCACCCTGGATTTCAATCTCAGTAGCAGTGTCCCTTTGTAAGGAGATACTAGAACCAGTGTCTGAGTCTATGTCAATATCATTATCAGAGGCTCCCCAGTCTAAGACTGCATATTTTTTGAAGAAAAGACAGTGTCCGTTATTTGTGATGCTTGCTGTTTTGCATGCTTAATTTTTCCTGTTGATTTCTTATCTTTATGTATTGTCTGAAACTCAGACTCAATAACAGGAGGGGGAGGGAGTGCATTGGTTGTAAGGCCCCTGCCTGGTCTGGAGGAGGGGGAGGGAGTGCATTGGTTGTAAGGCCCCTGCCTGTTCTGGAATATCAGCTGGCATTGTAGTGCTTGGTGTAGCAGCAGCAGCTGCCATTTCTTTTCTGGATTGATCACATTTTTTTTGGGGGGTTCTGTGGACATTGAAGCCATGGGGATCCTGTGGATGCTGAGGAAGTCCTGCACACCAAAGTCAGCATTTTCATTGTTATGAGAGGCCCAGGGACACTCTAGAAATGAATGACCTTCTGTATTGCATAAATTACATTTTGGCATTTTGTTACAATGAAATCCCGAGTGGTCTAGTTCCCCACAATAGTCACACTTCAGAACATCACAGTTTGTGCTAATATATCGGTGAGAGTCACATTTAAAACATCACTTGGGCTGGCCTGGACAAAAAATAAAGCCCTTGTCTCTCCCAGTGTAAAAACAATTTGGCAAGTGTTGGAAATCTGTTGACTCTTGATGTAGTTTGACTTTAAGGCACCACCCTCCATTCCAAAAGCCCTCATTGTCAAGAATAGGTTCTGGTGTCCCTTGTAAAGTGCAATGCTTTTCTACCCAAAAAGGATATCCGTGATGTTTACCCCCTTGTTTCTACATAGAATTGTTATAACTCTTGTTGCTTGCTTAGTGGGGGGTATGATCTGGAAATGTGTCCAAATAGGATTAGTTTTCAATGCTGCATATTTCTTCCAAAAGTGTTCTAGTAATTCAGAGGATCTGAAGCTGATATCAAATGTTTGCTCTCCTGGAGCATGTATGAGGTCATAAACTTCAGCTGGGGAGAAACTTAAAGATTGTTTTAAAAGATATTTCTCCACATACTCTCTATCTGGAGGATGTACCAAACCTCCAAGATACAGTAATTGTATTGCATATCATCTTTTTGCAAGCTTGATTGTTTTTTTGGAAAAACAAGCAAAAAAAACTAGTATATATTTGGTTAGATGTATTTTCCTGTGGTTTTGGGTCAGAGGCCAGGATTTCATTTTTAGCATCAGAACTTTGTGTAACCAGATCCCCTTTTGCCACGTCATAAACAACTTCTGGGACAGTATCAGGTACAGATTCAAGAAGAGAAAGAGTTATTGTACCTGTTGTATCTTGTGAGGTGTCTGATGTTATGGCCCTCATTGTATGTTGCAGCCAGTTTGGCTCCCCACTATCCATAGCAGCTCGTGGCAATGGAAGAGAGGGATCAGGGATCCACCTGCCATCTTTACTCAGGATCCATCCCCCGTTTCTAAGCACTGAGTCTGGTGTCCAGTTCGAAGAGCCTGATATTTGGTTCTCAGTTGTCTCTTTGGGATCATGCGGGTTGCTCCTATTTTGACCATCTTGTCCAAAAATGAAAACTTTAGGTGGAGTCGTTTCTTCAGAACGTAGTGAACAGGTAAGGTCCCACTTACGTTTTTTTTCTTCATTTAATTTCTCCTTAGCTTCTTGAAAAGCTTTTTCTACTTGTAATAGCTTCCCTTGCAAAACTTTCCGAGTATGCTAGAAATCTCAATGCAATTCTTCTTTGGTCTGGGTTAAGTTCATTTGCTCTGCAGTAACTGTAGATTCACTTGATGTTTGCTTGTTTGGGACGTCTGATATGGTGACTACTGTACCATTCACACAGGATGCCTCAGCATCTGCTGTTTCCACACCTCCTGCCCCTTGGGGCTGCAGCTCAACACTGGGCACCTCCATGGTCTTGACCATCCTGGAAGTCCCCTACAAACGAGCAGAGGAATTTCCCCAGAGTCCTGGCCAAATTTCCCCCATTCACTAAAAATACCACCAACAGCTTAATCTGGTTCAATGTCAGTTGGTATCCATCTGTATCCTCCTACCCCTGGACAAGGCTGAAAACAGTCAGAATTGTCTAGTCCTCCTTTCCCAGTCAACAAAAACTAAAAAAATAAATAAACACAGTAACATAGTAATTTAAAGGAGAGCTGTCATACAGTGAATCCCTCCCCCAAAGCATTACCCCGATCAGGCTTTTCACAAGGCAAAACATTTTTAACTTACTTTAATTTCTATTTGTAAATCCCAGGATGAGGCAACATACAGTAGCAGATGTCATGCAGTGCCATTTCATTTGACAGTGCGGCAGAGCACTGCTCACTTGCACTTAAAGTAATACGAGCAGGGTGTGGTGCCGCACTGTCACATGAAATGGCACTATGCAACATTTGGCATGTTGCCTCATTCTGGAGTTTACAATTAGAAGTTAAAGTAAGTTAAAACAATTAATTTTTTTTTCCTTGCTAAAAGCTTAATGGGGGGGGTAAGGCTTTGGGGTGGGGGGAGATTCACTTTATGACAGCTTTCCTTTACAGCTGGAAGCGGCACTAGGTTCATGAAGTCTGACCCTGCTTCATAAATAGGTATGCTGTTCAAACACATACTAAATGATAGCCATTTCTCTACCACCCTACTACCCAGGGTACTCTAATTCCCTTAGTAATAAAAACTTCATCCAGGTTTACCATAAAGCCCTGTTCTGTCTTCATGTTTTATTATTATTATTATTATTATTTTAACTGGGGAGAATGTTCTCCCATGGGGAGACGTGGCTATAATTTGTCGTTATAACCAGCTGGTGATAACAGCAAACACGCACTGGGTTTCTCTCACTCCAAGCAGGTGCACACTGTCTCCCCGCTTCAGTCTGATTGCAGTTACTGGCATGAAGACTAAGTTGTATTATATAATTGCTGTGGCAAAAAAATGCTCCACAGCAATTATATAAAACAATACATGGAGCACTGTGTGGAACTGCGAACTTTACACACACCCTCGGTATTGGATGCTTGTAGACACCCCCGAACTTTGCTCTTTGGGTTTATATAGCACCCAGCATGTCAGGAGTGTTTGCAGTTTTTGTTATATCCACTACAATAGCGCTATCATAGTTAAGACTGAGCAGGGGTTTCTATGTTATACCTCATATTTTGCACTTTAATATCTTTGCAATAGATTTTCACAAAATTTTACATTCACAATCTTGGGGGGGAGACATCTCTTGATGTGCCAAGATTTGTTCCAGTTAGATGTGCAAATTCTGAGATGCAGATAGTGAAAAACATAAAACGTCGCTTTTTTATTTGTCATTGCCTAGCACCCAGATATTTTGGAAGTCTGGTTTGAAATTTTCAGGGTAGAAGGGGGTTGGCCTAAAGATGTGTCTTTCACTGATTTGGTAAAAAAAAATATAAATTTATTCCAAAGTTATAAAATTTTAAAATGTTGGTTCTGAGCATTCTCAGTTTAGTCTTTTGGATAGCTGCTTGGAATGAAAAAATAATTTTGTCCATACGAAAAAGGATCCTGTTTCATATGGGGCTCATCCTTTATCTTGAGGAAAAAAATATTTTTTCATATGGCTGCCATCTTGTTTTTTTTTAATCACATTTTCAAAACCCACAAAAATGACCTTCTCCACAGACACCAACACATGTATTCTGCTCATCAGGATCCTGTTGAATGTATTCTGCACTTAAACATTGCTAAAATTACCCCCAAATGTGTTTTTTACATGTTAAATTATTTTTTTGTAACTTGCTTCAGGTTTTCTTCAAATAGCCATATGAAAAAAGAATTCAGCTATACAAAAAAAGATCCTTTCATACAAAAAACGAATGTGGAAAAACTAAGTCAAATTCTTTTTTCACATGAGGGCATCCTTTTTCATATGAATGAAAAAGCTCACAAAAAAGGATCCCTTCATGCTAAAAAAGAAAAATCAGAAAAAACTAAGTCCCAATTTTTTTTTCGTATGAAGGGATCCTTTCTCATGAGCTTTTTGCATTCATACAAAAAAGGATGACCTCATACAAAAAAATAACTTGGACTTATTTTTTTTTGGATTCTGTTTTGTATGAAGGGATACTTTTTCATTCATATGAAAAAGAATGTCATCATATGAAAAAAGAATTTGGACTTTTTTTTTTACCATGTTCTTTTTTTTGTATGAAAGAATCCTTTTTCGTGAGCTTTTTTCATTCATACAAAAAAGGATTCTATCATACAAAAAAAGAATAGGGTAAAAAAAACAGTTAATACACTAGTTAGGGTTAAACCAACGAAAGTAGGAAATGTGGCATTGGGGTTTCCAACATTAACACCCCACCCTGTAGGCAGCTACAGGAAAAAACATTACAGTTAGACCTCTCCTGCATTCTTCACAAATCAGGTGTGGGATGTGCCTCAGGGTTGTCAACTCTAATACTCACCCCATTCTCATATACTATGCACATCTCAGCTTATTTACTGATGGAATGGGGTGAGCGTTAGGGCTGACAACTCCGAGGCACACCCACTTCTGATTTGTGAAGATGCAGGGGAGGTCATACCATAATGTTTTTTCTTGTTGTTGCCTGCAGAGTGGGGTGGGATGTTAGGGTTGGAAACCCAAGCACCACATTTCCCTACTTATGTCAGTTTAACCCTAACTAGTGCATTAACACATTTTTTTTGCAATGAATTATTCTATATATTATTAGATTATTTAATTATGATATGATTATTTACTTTGATACTTTGGTCATTAGGACTAGATGTGCACCTGATGGCGCTTCGAGTCTACCACCCCCCCTCCACTATACAGTAGTTATAATTGCACGTTCTCATTTGTTCATGTGTATATCAAGCTGTAGCCAAAAACATTCAACGCTAAGGGCAACAACCATTTCTTGTAGCAGACCATACCAGTGGCCAGTTACCCTTTGTGCATAAAATGCCCCCCCCCCATTGGTTTGGTATGGTCTGCCATTAATCTGTTGGCTATGCCCGCTAGTATTAATTTTCTTTCTTATCAAAAATCACTTCTGCCAATAGCAGATCACTCTTGATTATATTAAACATCAATATCAAGTCTCCTCTAATGCCCCCTCCTCTCCAGGCAGTGCAGACCTAGCTGACTTTGTCTTGTGTTGTAGTCCTTATTTCCAAGTCCATGAACTATCTTTGTAAATTCCCTCTGCACCCTTTCCAGCTGCTGAATTTCTGGATTATTACTTTTATTTAATATAGATTTCATAGGTTTTCCAGAACATTTGAAGACTGAAGTCCATATACTTGCCATAATTTAGTCATATCCAATTATTTTGTTACTGATCAGATATTTGTCTAGCTTGTCCTTGAGTTACTTCATTGTTTCTATGGTCACAACTTCAATTGGAAGTTTATTCCATATTTTAGTTACTCTAACAGTAAACCAATGCTTTCTCCTTGAAGTGTTAAACTTCTCCCCACTTATCTGTAATGGATGGGCTCTAGTGCTATTTAATTGTTCCCACAATGGTGCCTCATTAAGCGCTCTAAAGATCATACACATGTCACCACGCAGTCTTCGGAACTCCAGTGAATATAATCCCAAATTCTGTAGCCGATGTGCATAATCCTGCCCCTGGACGTCCCTAATCCTGCAAGTTGCTCTCTTCTGTACCCTCTCCAAGGCCCTGATATCTCCCTGGCCCCCAGGCACCCAAAACTGGGCACAATATTCCATATGTGGATGCACCAACAAGGTATAAAGAGGCAACAAGACCTCTCTATTTCTGCTTTTTATATGTTTATGAATGCAGTATTGAATACTACTGGCCTTTTTAATGACATGATTATAATGTGGTCTAAATCTAAAATCATTGCTGACTCTTATGCCAAGCTCTCTCTCTCTCTCTTTGTTAACTACCCTTAATGACATACTCCACAGCTTATATTTATATTGCTTATTTGTCCTCCCCATATGCATCACAGTGCATTTATTGATATTAAATGCTGACCCCTGATCCTGGACCCAGGCTTCCAGTTTTGATAGAGCAGTTTGCAGGGTGTTGGCATCTTCTTTGCTTTCTACCACATATCCTATACGGGTATCGCCAGCAAATTTAAAGAGCCATATCTCCGATAGAGTGCACATGGACCCAATATACAAATTAAAAAGACACAGACTCAAAACCGAGCCTTGTTGGGCCCTACTTGTCATGTCTGCCCAACCCAAATAGTCCCCCTTGATGTAGACCCTCTGCCTTCTACCTGTCAGCCATGGTGATTCTATCAAATGGGAAATATTCCCATGTATACCCAGCTTCATTAGGGAGTTAACCAATTTATCATGCAAGACTGTATCAAATGCTTTGGCGAAGTCCAAAAAGATGACATCCACAGATCTGCTTTGTCCAAATATTTACTGACTTTACCGTAGAATTCCAGGAGGTTAATCTGGCATGACCTCCCCTTTGTGAACCCATGTTATGTAGTGTCAATACTGCCCGATATATGTTGAAATTCGATAATATAATCTTTTATAATACACTCTAAAATTTTCCCCAGGATCGATGTCAGACTAATCGGTCTATAATTCCTGACCTCCTGTCTCGAACCCTTTTTATGTGTGGGTACAACCACTGCCTGCTTCCATACCTCTGGGACCTTCCCTTCATTTAATGATATCTGAAAAGGGCATGTTACAGGACCTACCAATTCCTTGATCACCCTAGGGTGCATACCGTCTGGACACTGTGCCTTATTTTGGTCCAACCGTTTTAGTTTTTTTTCCCACTTCGAATTTATTGAGAATAAGGCTGGAACCAGATGAGAAATTGCTATGCTGAATAGTGGTTGTTATTATACCATGATTAAAAACAGTGGCAAAATATTCATTACACTGTTCTGCCATTGCCTGGTTATCTGATATTATATTCCCTTCCGGGCCAAGCAGAGGACCTATTGTTCTGTTGTTACCTTTTTTACTGCTGATGTATGAATAAAAGGACTTCTAGTTGTCCTTTACTTTAGTTGCTAATTTGAGCTCATATTTCCTTTTAGCCTGCTTTATACTCCTCTTTGTAGCCCTTAGACACTTTTTATAATTATCCCAACTTGATCCATCACCACTTAATTTGGCCATTCTAAATGCTCTATTCTTTTTCCTTATTGCCTTCTTAACTGAAGAAGACAGCCATGGAGGAAGGGTCCTTTTCGCCCCATTATATTTACTTATAGTGGACACATGGGTATGAACCAAGCTGTTTATTTTGATGGTTAATTTGTCCCACTTATGAGACAATGGTATATTTATAAATTCCATTTCCCAATTCCAGTTTGTCAGGTCCCTTCTCATGCCACAAAGTCCGCCCTATCAAACCTATAAATTACTATCTTGCCAGTGTCCTTGCCCGTTAATCCTGTGTAATTGAAGCTAACCATTGAGTGGTCGCTGGAACCTAGAGGGGGCCAAACTGTACAATTTTGGATCATAACACCCAGATTACTCAGGACCAGAACCAGGATATGGGTGCCCCTGGTATTACTTAACACAAACTGATCCAACCCAGCCAAGTTGAATATTTCTAAATAGTCAGACTCAATAATTGTATTAACTTGTAGCATTTCCCACTTAATTCCAGGGAGATTTAAATTGCCTAGAAGTATAACATTTTCAGATATCGCCGGTTGTTTAATGAAGTCGGTCAGTAGGGAATCCTCCAAAGGGGCAATTGAAGGTGGTCTATATACTAAACCTATATTAATTTTAGCAGTATGTGCAGGAGAAATTCTTACCCACAATACTTCAATATTCCCCCATTTAGAGATATCAATACATTCTGAGGTGGTGTTATCAGAGATGTACAACGCCACACCACCTCCCCTAGAATGTGTTCTGTCTTTATTATACAGGGTGTACCCTGGAATATTTTTTTCCCCACGTGTCCTCTTGTTTCCACCAGGTTTCAGTTATGGCACAGATACGAATGTCTAAATCATGCAGGACAAATCGGAGTTCATCCATTTTATTTGCCAGACTTCTAGCATTTAGTGAAAGGAAGTTTATTTTGGGTTGATTGACCTCTCTAATGTGTAGGTTCCTAGGTTTCGTAATGCCCCCAACCCCCTCATTTATAAGTTTAAATGGGTCAATTATATGTTTTAGTTTGTGTGTCAAAATACATTTGCCCTGTCTGTTTAAGTGCAGTCCATCATGTGAAAACAATTATGGGCCTTGGAAGTCCTGCCAATGGTCCACATATCCATATCCTTCCCTTAGGCACCAGCATTTTAACCACCCATTTAGTCTTTCTATTTTCCTGGTTAGTCTTACATTGGCCCTGGGTACTGGTAAAATTCTGAAAAGACAAGGTCACACCCCTGGGATTTAAGGGACACCTGCTTAAAATCTCTCTGTACGTCAGTAAGATTTCTCTTATCGACATCATTCACACCAATGTGCAGGAGTGTAACTGGTTTTGTAGCATTTTCTGTCAGACCAGGAAGTAGTCTCTTAATGTCATCAATTCCTGCTCCTGGTAATACACTAACCGTGGTATATTCTTTCCTATTTTTACACAAAACGTGATCAACATGCCGTAGCATTGAATCACCTATGAGTAATATATCCTGAGGGGTAGTACTGTTTAAGCCTGTATCCTTGTGTGTGTTCATGCACGTGTGGTCCTCTGTAGTAAGACGGCTAGTTTCTACAGATTCAGGGCCTACTTGGATATAAGGTACTTCCTCTTCACTAGGATATATGTCTAGTGTTAAGGCACTAAATCTATTCGGGGTTAATATATTACTTGAACCCCTATAGTTCTTCTGCCTTTTTTATATCCTGATTTGCGTACTAGACACCATTCCTCAGTATTACTATCCTCTTCCAAGTCTTTCAGTTCTGGTTCTGATGGTACTAGTATCTCAGGTTGTACAGCCTCAGTGATACTATCCGCCGTAGTGTCAATACATTTTTCAAGCGAAGTTATGTCTGCTTGCACCTGTATCGTTTGCCTCAATTGCAGTATCTCAGCTTGCAGGACTTCTAACATAGTGCATTTATTACATTCATACCCCAACAGTTCCTCTCCTTCTGCAAACATATTACACTTGACACAGAACCTCATGTTTACACTATACCATGTCTCTTAAACTGGAAGATTTATCCCAGTCTCCCAGCTGACACAGCTGATACGCACCGATGCGCGCGTCTCCATGCATGGCGACATGCACCCTGCCCGTACTCGCTCTGCTCACAGCAGGGCCAAGCTATAAGGCTGTAAATGACCTGGAAGTGACTGTGGGGTTCACAGGTACACTCGCAACTAAAGTTGCGATTTAAAAGTTATTTTTATGCTGGTGACAGCCTCTAAGATATACTATAATGTTATTATATAATTATTATTTTTATATTATTATGTATTTGTATCATATTTTTATTAAATTTTGTTAGCCATGTAGGCTCATTGAGACAAAAAGTCCCATTCTCAGGGGCAACCAGGAGTTAAGCAACTTTTGACTCAGAATGTAGTGTGCTGCTTGATTCACTGTAGAGTTTTTGCTTTGACTATAAACATAGAAATACAGAATTTGATGGAAGATAAGGATTGCTTGGCCCATCCAGTCTGCCCTGTCTTCCCTACCTACACTATTACCACAGACTGTACCCTATCTGTCTGCAGCTCTTTCTCCCTCCCCACCTTCCTTTCCACTACGATTCCACTATGATTCCCGTGTGCTTGTCCCATGCATTCTTGAACCCCACCACTGTTTTTACCCTCACCACCTCCACTGGAAGGCTGTTCTAGGAATCCATCGCTCTTTCTCAGAAGAAGTTACTTCCTTGCATCTCTCCTGAATCTACGCCCTCCAGCTTCATAGCATGTCCCCTTGTTCTTGAGCACCTTTGTTTCTGAAAAATACTTCCCTCCTGTATAGTACTTTATTTACCTCTGCGAGATATTTAAAGGTCTCTATTATATCCCTCTCTACCTCCACTATCCCAGGGTGTACATATTAAGGTCCTTTAGTCTCTCCTCATAGGGCTTTTGATGTAGACCTTGCACCATTTTAGTTGCCCTCCTCTTGACCACCTCCACTCTGTTTATCTATGAATGCCAAGCTGCAAGAGAAGCTAGTCTACACTAGATTTCTTGACTACCTCACATCTTCCAGTTTCCTTTCACCCTTTCGATCTGACACATGACACATCCCAACCTGTGCTGGCGACTGGCACAACCCTCTTCACCCTGCCACGGCCAGCTACCAACTAATCAATACAGGACCACAGACAGTAAATAGTATGTAGTCATTAACCAAAGAGTGCATACTATTTACTGTACATACTGCGATACCACTCAGTCAGCGGCTGGCCATGGCAGGGTGAGGAGGGTTGTGCCAGTTACCGGCATGGGTTGGGATGGGGGGAAGCAGGAGCAGAGTGGTGGGTCAATGCCTAATGGGGTGGGGGGAGTGGGGGGACCACTAGCCACCAGGGAATGGGGACTGGGGTTTGATTGTTGGGCCAGTGATCAGGGCAGGGGGCCACTACACTATGGAAAAGGGGATTGGGTAGTGTTTTATTTTAATGAAGATAGGAGCTGGGGAGGGGGCCACTGCACTATGGAAAAGAGGGATTGGGTCATGTTTTCTTTTAACAGAGATCATGGCTGGGGAGGGGGCCACTGCACTATGGAAAAGGGGATCAGGTAGTGTTTTCTTTTAACAGAGATTGTGGCTGGGGGCCACTGCACTATGGAAAGGGGATTGGGTCGTGTTTTCTTTTAACAGAGATCATGGCTGGGGAGGGGGGCCACTGCACTATGGAAAAGGGGGATCGGGTAGTGTTTTATTTTAATGAGGGTCAGGGCTGGGGAGGGCTGACCAATACACAACACAGCATTGCAGCCATGCAGATAAGCCCATAATGGGCACGCAAATAGCCCCAGTGAGCCATGCATGCCCAATGGGCTCAGCTGCATATTTGGGGCTGAATATCACCCATGGGGGCTGCAGCACATACAGGAACATGTCACGTATTCTCCTATGGGTGGTCCACAGCTCTGCACCCTGGATGCACTGCGCAGGTCTTGGTGCCTCCTGTTGTGCTCCAAGCATCCAGAGTCTGATAGTCAAACCGATTGCACAATCTGTTTAGATTGCGTATTCTGTTTGAATATGGTGCCAGAGCTGGACGGCCCAGTTTTTGTGTGTGGTGCATCGATTTACATGTGCATCTGTCCAGCTCTGAAAATGGGGCCTTAGTATTTAACTCTCTCTTTCTAACAAAAAGGGACAGGGTCTTATCCAGCCCTGTCACAAAGGAGTCTGTGGGGGACTCTGCAGGTTGGTCCTAGGGGAGGTGGCAGCTGGTCGGGAACTTGTGGGGAGAAGGCTGCTTGCCTGCCTGATCAGGCTAGGAGAACAAACCCCTATATAGTAATAGAAAAAAGGAAGCCTGGACAAATTCCTTCAAATTAGTATATGTCTGCACAGCCTACGTACTCATCCCTGCTTATGAAGCAGGGGTCACACATGATAGACCTAGAATCCCTTCTGGCCTTATGTTACTTTGTAGATCAAAGGTCAGTTTTAAATTCTAGCAATTGTCTAAGTTTTTCATAGCACATTTTTATTTCTTCCCTTATTTCTTTCTTACTCACAAGATCCTTTGCACAGAGCCTATTTTCAAAGGGTCTACGTCATATACAACAGTTTGGTATAGGTACAGTTATATTACATATTTACAGCAGTGAATGACAAGGTAAAGACAGTTATATTACATATTTACAGTAGTAACTGACATGGTAAAATACAGCTGAGTAACACAACATGATAGACATAGTAAATCGCAGCTGAGTAATACAACATGGGTGTACAGGATACAGCTTGGCATAGGAACAAAAATTGTGCATTTTACAATGGTGATTTGACAGAGATGCAGTGTAGACATTTCAGACAAAAATAAATATCTACATTTTGTGAAGTTTCGCCTAGTAGTCATTAGGAGGCAGCCGAGTATCACAGCTTAGGAACACAGGGTACAAGTGTGCGGCACAAGAGCCCCAAGTGGGGGAGGAAGAATGCATAGTGGTCAAGGGGGGGCTAGGGGAATGCAGTTGCCGGGACAGCGATAGCAGCCACAGGGGTTATGAGGGGTGAGTTGGTTGTACAGGGTACATTTATGAGAGTCCCAATTTTGGTTGACAGCAAAGTGGCAGGCCCTATTCATTAAGCCCCAGACTCTGTCGAGCACTTTGCTACAGGCAGCACCATAGATTACCAGCCTATAGTCTAAGAGCATGAGGATATGGTATCTGACTAGTTGCTGCTTGATTTCAGGGAGAAATGTGTTTTTGTGCCTAGAGAGCGTGCCGAGGCTAGAGTTAGCAGCTTTAATGAGTGCATCCACATGATCTGAGTAGGCCAAGCCCGAGTCAAGGGTTATCCCCAGGTATTTGAAAGTGGTTACTTGCTCAACTGGGGCACCTAGGTCAGAGGTGATGAGTAAGGGGTTTTGCATCTAGAGTAGAAAACCATGGATTTAGCTTTCTTTGAGTTCAGGACGAGGAGGTTGTTAATGAACCAGCCACAGATAGCAGTGAAGTTGGTTTGGCGGCTGTATTGAATGAAGGGTGGGCTGCTGGGTGTAGCTGTGATGACTGCATCATCCACGTATAGGATTACTTTTGTGGAAGAGCAAGCTTTGGGAAGTTCATCAACAAGGAGATTGAACAGAAGGGGACAAGGATAGATCCTTGTGGGTCTCCTACCATCACAGGCCTGAAATCTGACAGGGTCGCTTGGCATTTGACTGCTTGGGTTCGGTCTGTGAGATAGTGTTTAGTGAGTCAGTAGCTTCCACTCAGAGGCTTATTTTGGTTAATTTGAGGCAGAGCAGATCATGATTAACAAGGTTGAATGCCTTGGTGAAGCCTATGAATATGGAGCCAGCAAGATCCCCACTGTCCAGGGCCAGGTGGAGATGGTCAGTGTATTTTATTAGTGCGGTTAAGGTACTGTGGTTTTTGCGGAAGCCAAGCTGTTCAGATGATAGTGCAGTTGATCATATTTCCTCAGGTATTTGGAGAACTGGTCATTTGCAATTTTTTCCAGTGTTTTTGAGAGGGGTAATAGAATTGAAATGGGGTGGTAGTTTGTGGGCTGGTCTGGGGCTCTCCCTTTGTGAACAGTTGTTACATGTGATGTTTTCCAAATTTTTGGCACACACCCAGTTGAGAGAGACAAGTTAAAGATGAGCTGTAGGGGACATGTGACCTTGCGCACAGCACAGCACATTTTAGGAGTTTCATGTCAATGTTATCTGGCACCATTCACATAGATATTTTTACGTGGGCTAGATTTTTCTTTCAGTTTTTGTTGACTGGGAAGGAGGACTAGACAATTTGTTGCCTATTTTCAGCCTCGTCCTGGGGGAAGGGGATACAGATGGATGCCAGCTGAAACTGAACCAGATTTTAAGCTGTTGGTGGTATTTTTGGTGAACAGGGGAAATTTGGCCAGGACACCAGGGAAATTCCCCTACTCTTTTTTCAAGAAGTGCAATGGGATCTTTAACATCCATCTGAAAACTACCACCTCGGTTTAACGTCTCATCCGAAAGACAGCACCTCAGGAGTGCAGCACCCCCCCCCACCCGCTGCACTACAGTGTCAGTACTGGGATTTAACCCAAGTGCATAGTGTGGGGATAGAACCCACAGCCTTCTGATCTTCCAGCCTCAGAGGTGAGTGTGCAACCTGCTGAGCCACTGACACTGATATTTGTAAGTATCTGCCAGGTTAATCTCCTAAAATAAACCTTGGGTGTAAATCATTCATAGGGTGGGTTTGAACTTCCACTGGGTGATTTCATTGAAATTTGTCACATGCATGTCTCTCTAGGAATTCCACATATTATGAAACCAGGTTACAATTAAATAGGGATTAATTGGTGGTATTAAGATCTTTGCCATCAATATGAACAGTACAAATGGCTCCCAGTTAGCCAAAATTTCCTGTTCCAATTTAAAAGTCATGTTCACAGTTCCTTCATTGTCCCAAACATAGCCATACCCAGTTACTTGAATATGTGGTACATGCATCATCTCCTTCTGAATCCCATACAAGAGATTGGAAAATTGAGGATAAATGTGAGATTCACTCCTTTCATTTTCTCAGACATTGCACACCAACCGCACTTCCTTTAACATCTGGCATAGAAACAAAGAATTGGTTGACAGAAAAAGATCACTTGGCCCACCCAGTCTGCCCAGAGAGTCCCTGCCTAGTCTCTCTCCATAGACCCTGACTTATCTGCAGCAACCTTCCCCCCTCCCTGCCTACTTACTAATATTCCCCTATGTCTATTCCATGCATGTCTTGTAGCCCATTACTGTACTCTCCTCCACCTTTTCCACTGGCAATCTAGTCCAGGTGTCTACCACTCTTTCAGTGAAATTATACTTCCTCACATCCCTCTTAAACTCCTCCCCCCTTCCAGCTTCATCGCATGCTTTCTGGTCCTGATGCTCTTCCTCATTTGAAAGAGACTCTCCTCTTGCACTGTGTTCACTCTTATAAGGTACTTGTAAGTCTCGCTATCATGTCCCTCTTTTGCTCTCCTCTCCTCTCCTCTCCTCCAGGGTGTACGTGCTGAGATCCTCAGTCTCTTCTTGTAAGGCTTTTGGTGCAAGCACTGTACCATTTTAGTTGCCCTCCTCTGGACTGCCTATGTCCTTCCTAAGTGCATCCTCCAGAACTGGACACAAGACTCCAGGTAGGGTCTCACCAGTGAACGACACAGTGGCAACACCACTACCCTCCTCCTGCTGGAGATACCTCTCCCAGTGCATCCCACTGGCCTTACCCATGCTTTGTCACATTGCCCTGGCACTTTGAGGTCATCAGATATGATAACCCCAAGGTCCCTTTCCTGTTCAGTGACTGACAATACCTGCCCATACCATCCTATACTCAGCTCCTGGGTTCTTATGCCCTAGATGCATGATTTTCCACTTTTTGGCATTGAACTCCAGCTGCCATGTTCTGGAACACTCCTCGAGTTTCTCAAGGTCCCTTAGTATTCTTTCCAGTCCCCTCTGATTCCCACCCTATTATAGATGTTTGTACCTCTTTTGCAGATAATACTATCATTTGCAAAAAGTCATACCTTCCCTTCCATTTCATCTGCAGTGTCACTTATGAAGACATAAACTTGTCTTCCTCCTCTCAGGCCCTCTCTCCTTGCTGCTTCATCGTCCAGGAGCGTTTTTTCCTCCTTTGGTATTACAGCCATGACCTAAAACAACAAACAGGGCTGGGAACAGCCTTACCAGAAAAAAGTGATTTGCTGACCATAAAGTAAAGTACACAGATTTCTTTATAAAGTACAAGCAGAATGCAAGACAGGGGACTAGCCTCCCGACGTTTCACACCTAATCCAGGTGCTTAATCATGGGAAGAAATTACAGCCATGGAGCCAAGTGATTCTAACGTAGAGCAGTAAGTGCTGTTATAGAAATAAATCAGACAGGTGTAACTTGACCCTTCAACCTCTTGAGGCCTAAGTTAAATTTTAGCTTCTAAATACATAATTTGGTTTGCTGCTGCTCATCGATCATGAATGAAGAGGCAAATCAGACGATGTCATGACGTGGAGAGAAACTCACAACACTCCACTCATAATTCTGGGTCATCTTGCACAGTTATTCCATCATGATGACATTCTAGTTCTTCACGAATCTGCCATCAGGGGCAAGGGGATTGGTGGTGAGTGTGCAGGGCTGTTCCAGAACATTTCTTTTGTTAGATTAGTAAAACTAAGTACAGAATAGCACATTTTTCCTCAATGGCTGGTGCAGCGGCAGGGCGGTCTCTCGCATTGCTGGGACCTGTCTTCGTGAATGAGCCCAGGGCATCAGGAGCCGGGGGGGGGGGTGGCAGGAATGAGTGAACCACTAGACAGCAGACAGTGTTGGCACTACTACACATAAAAAACATTCAGCTTTTCTCTAAACCACAAATTTTTTTAGGCACCACCATTTTTGTTTTTAGGTATTTGTAAATATGCAGCTTTGGCTCGAAATATTGTTCTAAAACAGTAATTTAAAGCAACAGTGCCAGTTTTAAGTGCTTTACACTGATTTTATGAATGTTAAAAATACAATTACAAAGAAAGTTACATAATAGAGACTGAAACAAACGGAGATACAGCGTATGTTGATGAATATATTAGAAATTATACAATGGCAAGGAAATTTCCTGTATTCTGATTGGTCAGTGGGTGCCTGAGACAGTGACGTTATTACACAATAACATCACTGTAGGGATTTATTGGACCACTTGGACCTCTTGGACCATTGCATTTAATAGCTTTTTTCTCTTCAGAAACACAAAAAATCTACTAAAAATATTTCTAATTTTTTGTTTATTTTATAAAACATTGAGCCATTGTATAATTGCAATAAGTCACTCCAACGTGTCTGTTGTTGTGTAATAACATCACTCCTGAGGTGGTGGAAGCACTCAGCTTTGCTTCATGCTTCAACCCACCCCAGGAGTGACATAATTACACGATAACACACACCTTGTCATGCCTTATTGCTTAAGTAACACATCATTTATTACATCATTTCATACCATATGAGTAGCTTTGTCCACCGATAAATGCACTGAGGGACATCCTGAGAAAGCAGCAGTGCAATGGAATTACCATTAGTGAAAGTTCAAAAATAAAAATAAAAATAAATATTAACACTGAGTAAACAGCAGTTAAGTTTTTCTTCTGCCTATAACTACAGACATGTAATGCCTCAGTTAATATAAAGGAAGGGTCCAGATTCCAAAATGTGGTCTGATTGTGTTAAGTACAACCCTCAGACGCACAGTCGCTAAGACGAGTGGCTAGGACAGTTTCCCGGTTTCTGTAAACTGACCTTGAGACTGGGCTCTGGATTCCCATACCAGCATGCCATCATTCTACTAATGTGTGCATTCTATAGCTCACAGGGAATTGCACTGCATGCCAGACAGGATGATACGGAGTCATCTCCAGCTCCCATCGAAGGGACCTGGGGATGACTTTACATTATCGTGCTTGCAGGGCATTCCAGTGGGAGCTGAAAAATATACACATACACAAAATGGTGCTCTGCTATGGGAATCCTGAGCCAATTTTTGTGGTCAGTTTACAGAAAATGTGAACCTGCCCGAGCCGCTAATCTTAGTCACTAAGCGGTTCAAGGAAAGTACTTGGCACAATTAGATCACATTTTGGGAATCTAGGGGACTCTTCCTTTTAAAACAATTTTAGAAAATTAACAAATATTATCCATTTCATAATCATATCAGCAAAGAACTCAGTGCACTGAATAAGATTGTTCCTCAGGAACTAGACTGCTATGGAAAGGCATTATGTAGTACAAATAAAAACATAAAGAACAACCAAAGCATTTGTAACCCTCCTGCAAATGGGGGTTCCCAAAAGTCTTCCAGGAGCTTGCCTGAATGCTCCAAGTCTGGGCGGTGTTCAGCGTCTAAGCTGTTTAAATGTGGTTCCAAGTGAGTGCTATATGAGCCTCCACGTCCTGTCTCTTTAAGAGCTGTCTGCTAGCAGACTTAATTAGTTTGTATGGGGGGACTGTGTATTTAATGCTCAAATCCCGCCCGAGCTGCTGTCAATTCGCTCCGTTTCTGCCGTCGTTACATATGCAGAGGGAGCCTTGTTGAAAGATATAATTGTTTGCCAGAAATCATTTAGAGTGACTGGGAAAATGTAGTTTGTCTAACCAGTCTTCATTTCAGCATGAACTGTTTCAGTGTATCTCTTTCATTTTGGTCCTGAATTGCTGACTTGGACCAATCAGGATGATAGGGAGACCCTAAAATGGAGCCTGTGGACGAATCAGAACTTGGACTCGGAATTTTGAGCCAGCCACAAGGGGATTGTATGGGCAGTGACTCTGGGAAATGTAGTTTTGACCGTGGCACCTTTTTTCACCAACAGAGGGAGTCTTATTGTGAGTGACAGCCGAACCAGCCAACAGAATGGTGTGGAGCTAAAGGAAATGCCCTGCTCTGTGACTGGAGAGATCAGATCAGTTGTGACAGTGAAGAGAGAAGGAGCTCTGTGTTTCTGCGGTGTATAGTTTCACACGGGAAGTGCGTGTGAGGCCCTGAGGTTCGGCCTGCAGCCATTGTAAGTGCCAGTTCAGACTGAATCCAATTCGTGAGGAGAACGAAGGAAGTCTGAAGAGTGGAAACCAGGCTCACCCTGTAGAAGACTGGAGAAACTGGGGAATCGCACTCGGTCTGTCAGGAACTGAAGCTGCTGTGTGCTCCCGGGTATATTGCAGTAAGTGCGATCGGGATCGAGGAGCAGCCTGCCTGGTACAGTACTTTCTTTTTACATATGAATATGCATAGTGCTTGTGGGGAATCGCTATTTCCAATCCCCGTGCTGTGTGTTGAAGCTGGAAGCAAACCCCAGCTTGTCTCGGACTAAATCCGTTTGCTATCAACTGCAGTGGGATCCAGTCACAAGGACCCTGTCTCCATGCCTTGTTGTTCTGGCAACCCAGAAGAACATCCACCATCTGGTCCTCAGCTTGGGTATTGTGAGTACAAATCAGGGTATTTCCCTGCAGCCTGTTTTCAATCACAAGTGTGTCATCTAATTCTTGTTGTTTCACTGCTTCATGGACTGAGCCATCCGGCTCCGGATTACAATTGGGAGTTGTGCATATATTTTCTTCTACAGGGCTCTATCCATCTGCACCTGCCGGCCAACCCCGGGCAACGGACTTGACTAGCCCCCCCCCAACCTGGGTACCCAGAGTGTGACTTTTCAGACCCTGTATGTGTGCCCAGTACTGTGATTTAATGCCACCAATTAACCTGATTCCCCCCTTCCGTGTTACTGTTCCCTAAATAAATCAGATTTGTTGTTGTTAAACTATATACTGTCTGTGGTGTCAGTACATGTAGAAAAAGCATTGCATTGTGTTTGTGTATATTGCCTAACCTTGTTTTACAGGGGGTCCTCAGAGATGTGCTGCAGAATCAGTCTCGAGGGTAAGTGGTACTTTATGAGTGAACAGTGTGTATACGTGGGGTATTGGGGCTGTAACTCCTGTGTACTGTGTGAGCCACTAGAGGGAATAAAAGGGGGTCTCAGTGTCCCAGAGGGCTGTGACCAAGCTAGTCTAACCACTACAGACCCTGACCTCTGAGAGGAGGCACCCGCCATAGAACCTAGGCCCCCCAACCTGTCCGTAGTCAAGCAGGCAGGGGTAGTATCCCTTGGGATAGCGCCACCTGGGGGTTACACATTAATTAGTGCAAATAAATGAAATAAAAAACAACCTAACAATAACACCAGCTAGCTAAGCTCTGCAGGCAGGTTGCCAGCAGAGATGGGCAACCAGTGAAATCTGCATCCATGATGATACTGACAATGCCATGTGTAAGATACAAAGCAGTTGAACACCCAGTTACTGTCACTACATTCTCTCTCCAGACTGTGTGACTGCTGCAGGCAGCAACCATTAGAGAGCGACATGGAAAATGTCAGTGTGTACATACAGTCACCCCCCATCACCCATGCCTAACTGGTTGAATTCAAAATCTCTCCAAAAAATACTAATACACAAGAAGTGGCGCAAATATAATTGCCAGTGGCTAAACTAATGCCACTGTAACCCAGCTCTTTAGTTTACTACTGTGCTGTGCCATGCCATACAGTCATTTTCTGGCTTCAGCCTGCAGTCTACACAGTTCAGTCAGGCAGCAATAGAAAGCACCATACAACCACAACTCAAGCAGATGTTACACACAACTGAAATATAAATGACTGTAATAATATTATGAGCATCTTTTGTGTTCTGCAAATAAAAGCTGCAGTGTAAGTACAAAAGAGATGATGAGGTCCAAGGGCTAACAGAACTGCCTTCATATGCTTCAGTGCCTCTAAACCCAGGACCTAGTACAGGCACCACTGACAAGGTCTCCACACCACTCTATGAGGATTATCGAAACGAACCCAAGGTGAGACCCAGCTCCCCCTTGCCCCCCCCAAACTGAGTTAATGCTAATCTTTGTTCCCAATATTCTTTTTAACCAAAATTAATCAGACTCTGAAAATTCATGAAATCCATAGCCAGCATCATCATCGGTTAAAGACCAGTGAAAACTCATACAAGAAGAAACACTCAATTGGGACATTTCATCATCTCTGTTATCTGTTATCGAACACTGTCAGCCCTTTTTGCATTATATTATTTCTAGCTGAAAGCACACATTATCCTAGGCTCCAGTCAGATCTGAGGAATCCAATGGTTGGTTCTGATTGGATCACAACTATCCGAGGGTTAGATCCAAAAATCTGACCGTTGCACCCATAATCCAACCTCAGATCTGAACATCCAGCCTCTAGTCCTCCAGATCTGACTGGGGATCTGGAAGCCTAGCTCAGTTAGATGGAACTCAGATTTGGAGATGGATGGCGAGACAATCCAGTGGAGGACCCTCAGATCCCAAAAGGGACTCTCCCAGTAACACTAATTGCTGGCAGGTAATTGTAGCATTATATCTGGATCTGTGCTATAATCTATGTTTTCTTTAAAATCTGAACCACCTGACAGTGGTGATAAGGATGATGATGACTGAGGCCATACAACTGTAACCCCCCTTCTGTCCCCCCCAGTGGGGGCTTACTTCTATTGCTCTCAAGGGGCTGCTGGTCTCCTGTTTGCCTCCGCTCTCCCCTGTCATGCTCTGCTGCCAGTTTTGAGCATTCTTTGCCTTTTAAGTCTCCATCTGGCCCCCTGTTATTGTTCTGGGCCATTTGGGAGCTGGAGGTGCCAGTTGCAGGACTGCCACATTGCTCCTTGCACTTTAAAAGTGCTAGCAGGGTCTGGCATCATTGCACACATACGGCTCTGCACTTGGGGATGGGAACAAAATGGAGGCTGAAAATTCTCCAACCGGAGGGATGATACCAGTCCCTCGCAGGCGTTGCACCCAGCCAGCTGGCACCTCATAACATCCAAGAGGTACATACCAGTGGACACCAGGGTGATGGGGCTGTGGGGGCCAGTGGAAGGGGGGCCGGTCGGAGGTGGCGAGAAAGAAAATAAGAAAAAAAAGTGCCGTCTGGGTCAGCGCATGCGCACTGGTGCATTCTGGAGTTCTCACTGCTGTATAGGCTGTCTAATTGCCTCTCCAGTGCTCTTGACCCTCAGGTTAAGTTAGTTAGAGGTTGGACACATGGAGGAGGTGCCCCAAAAGTGGACAAGCTCTTTTGTTTGAGTGCCTATTAGCACATAGAATGGGTGGCATATTTGAATATTAATGAGACAGACATGAATAATAGTGAGCTGCCTGGCTGCCTGGGGGGACTGTATATTTTGGAGCCAGCAACAAGCAGAGGAAAGCCTCTTAAATTGTAATTAAGCAGTGGCTTTACAGGGGACAAAGGCTGCTACAGGACCATGGGGCATCTGTGCTTAAAAACTGTGTACTTTGGCTGCAAGAACACTTTAAAATGGGGACTGCTGTACAAACTGTATGGAACTGTGTTTTAAGCAGCCATATTTGCAACTTTGACCCCCAGTGCCAGCCAACCAAAAGTTTAGGCACCCAACATATTTGAAACAATCTAATTATGAGGGAGGTAGCAAGGGAACCTGCCTACTGGCCCGTAAACCTTGCATACGAAAACAGGCAGCAACAATCTTAAAAATTAAACATCCTGTTTCAAAACAAATCTCGCATAAAGAGGAACAAATCTGTTCTGCTTTTTTTTCCTTTTACCAATCCTTATATACAGTTCCTCTTCATCCAACGTGGCCGACAAAAGAGCGGCATTTCTGTCTTGCCTCCCACTTTCAAAACTCTCGGAAACCCAATGAACAGCCCTGGAAACCCCCATAAATGCAAATGAAGTCTTGAACCATATTCAGCCATTGAAGCCCTTAAAATTTCCTGACCCAGATGGCTTTACAGTCAAGTGGTACAGAAAATTTTTAGGACGCTTGCTCCCCATCCTGTTGCCCACTTTTAGAGCAGTGGCACAGAAACATAGAATTTTGACAGCAGATAAGGAACACTTGGCCCACCCAGTCTGCCCATTTCCCTACCTGATGGATAAGCTGCAGATTCTAGTTAATCAACAGCTTACTTCCTCCTGCCCCCCACTAGAATTGCCTTATGCCTGTCCCATGCATTCTTGAATTCTTCCACTGTTCCTGACTCCACAACCTCCTCAGGAAGGCTGTTCCATGCACCCACAACTCTCTCTGTGAAAAAATACTTTCTAACATTACCTCTGTGCCATCCCCCCTCTATCTTCAAATTCCCTCCCCCCCAGACTATGCTGTTATATCCCCACTTCCTAAACCTGAAAAAGACGTCACTGATACGGCTCATCACCCAATTTCCATATTAAATGTGGATTACAAAATTGATATGGTTATATGGGCCACAAGATTGGAATTACCCCTCCCTGTACTTATCCACCCTGATCAGTCTGGCTTTATTAAACACCTGTGTACCACAGACAATATCCGCCGAACAATGTTATTATTAGAACATATTCATTCAAGACACATCCCAACTGTCCTGTTGAGTTTGGATGCCAAGAAAGTGTTTGACAGCGTGTCTTGGGACTGATTCTGGGACACTCTGTTGACTTTTTCATTCCCTGAATCATTCTTGAAATGGCTCCAAAACATCCATTCCCATCCTTGGGCCTACGCCATCTCCTCTCTAATAAATTTACAGCACAGGGCATGGCAGGTTGTCCTCTTCCTCCCTTTTATTTGCCCTCTATATGGAGCCCCTCATAGCAGCATTGAGGACAGATGACCGGATTGAAGGGATCCCCCAGGGACAAAAATTCTATAAGGTTCCTTGTTCATGGACGATATCCTTCTGACTGTCCTGTCTCCCAAACAGTCAATACCGGCAATATGGGAGATCCTGCAGGAGTTTGAGGAAGTGGCAAATTTTAAATTGAATATTACCAAAACTGAGGTACTACTATTACACTTCCAGCCATTTCAGACCTTAAAACAAACTTTCCCCTTAAAATGACACTGTACCAAAATTAAATATTTAAGGATTCACATTCCCACAAACCTGGATCATTCAGAGCTGGTTAACTATGAATCATTATCTGTTCTTATCCAAAATGACCTAACCAGGTGGGGGAGGTTGAAGCTTACCTTTTTTTCAATGCATAGAGACTATGCAGAGGAATATTCTTCCTCAGCTCCTACATCTATTCCAGAATATCCCTATTTTCCATCTGAATTTTACTTTAAATCCTGAAACAGACTAATATCTAATTTCATTGGTGGGGGGAGCAGAGGCCCAGAATACATCTCTCCTTACTTCAGCTGTCGGTGGCTCAGGGAAGGGTTAATCTATCCAATCTGAAACTTGATGCAATGGTGGCATTCATTAAAATCTTGTTTCTCTGGTTGTCCCCCTCCACCTCCTTATGCTTGGCCTACAAACTATTGCAGGACAACACCTCCCCTCCCAGTCCGAAAAACCTGCTGCAGCTCAAACAAGGTACCAGAACCTTAAAGTCTTCAGAACATCAACTACTCCAGGTACCCAGAGTCAGAATGTCTTATGGGTCCAGGTCCTTCTCTTCTTCCATCCCTCCCCTCTGGAACAGGCTCCCATGTAGTATTCAGTCCTCCACTTCACTAAAGAGCTTCAAAAGAGAGCTCAAATCCCACCTGCTGATCTCAAGTCAATGTTCCTGTTATAAATTATAGGAAATCTTGTCTCCCAGGCTAGTACATGGTAGATCTTGAATCGTCTTGCAGTCCTGCATTTGTACGTTTCCTATGATGTACAGAATTTGACTCTCAATGCTCTTCTCCCCTTCCCCTCCTTTTATTTTAATTCTTTGACACTCCAATGTACAATTATTGCATTGTCTGCACAGTTTACTTCTAATGAGTTGTCTATCATTGTTCTGCTGTATAGCTGTGATTGTGCTGTGAGCTAGTGTAGACTAATAAGTGAAGTATTCTTCTGTTTGTCTGTCTGTAGTTGTTTTCAACTTATATAATGTCTATAATTGCTCTAAACAAATATTGTATAATGTTGTCCTTCTTGTTCCCTATAATTAATCCCAGTTCGCCCCCAAAAAAGGGAACCCCTGGTCTCAGTGGGCCTACCCAGTTACCAAAATTAAAATAGATAAATAAATAAACCTCGGCACCATGGAAGGATATAGAGATTTTAATAAATGATTTATATGATATTGAAAAGATTGCATTTGCTTCAAAGGGACGGGCACCCCAACTTTGCAATTTGACCAACTACATTGCCCAAATTTTGAAAGTATGGTATAAGTTAAAACAAATAATGTCTCTTAAAGAAATTATCTTTTTTCATATATTATTATTGGAAGATGAAAACTTTCATCCCTCAAGACTTGATGTAACTTTTGCCTCCTGGAGGAGGGTGGGGCTTAACTACTTTCATCAATTCTTAACACACTCAGGAATTACACATGTTGCTGAATTACAAAGGAAATACAGACTTCCTGATAGAGACACCTTTCGCTATTTCCAAGTAAGAAATTATATATTACGGCAAAGGGATGTGGCCCCTAAACTACCTGCTCCCTTGCCTGTACAATGGGTTTTATTTAAAGATACTGTACATTGGAGGGCCATCCTTGGGGATGACTCATAGGCCACCTATATACAATTTTAAGGGACTATCTGGGGGACACTTATCAATTGATGGTAGAAGGCTGGAATAAAGATTTGGATCTGGAGAGCCCTCTATCCTTGTGGCGGGACTCATCCCTAAAAGCAATTAAAATCATCTCTTCAAATATATGGAGAGAATTAGCTTGGAAGTGCTGTTCCAAATTATTTGATCCCCGGCAATTTTAGCTAAATATCTCCCTGCTTCATATGGTAAGTGCTGGAGGGACTGCAATTGTAAATTAGCAGATTTAGGCCATGTTCTATGTGTAACCCCTTGGTGGTGCTGTTCCAAGGGCTACTACTCCTGCCTGCTTGGCTATTAGCAGGTTAAGGGGCCTAGGTTCAGTGACAGGTGCCTCCACCCAAAGGTCAGGGTTGGCGTTAGTCTGACTAACCAGGCCACAGCCCTCTGGGACACTGTGACCCCCCCTTGTCTCACACTAGTGGCCCACACAGTACACAATGGTTACCTTCCCAGTACCCCTGATAGTCTTTACACATACAGCTAGATTTAGCACTTACCCCCAGGACTGGTTCCTTCAGCTTGGCTCTAGGGACCCCCTGTAAAATAAGATGATGCAAGACAAGAAACAACTAGGCAATACCTGAAGCATAAACTGACACCATAGCCAATGTAAACTGCAGGAAAAATAGATCTGATTTATTCAGGGGGCTAGAACAAGGGTGGGGGACAATCAGGTTAATTGGTTTAGACACACTATAAATATCACAATTGTGCATGCAGTCAGTGTCCCTATCAGTCACAATGTCTGGGTACCCAGGATGGAGAAGGGGGCTAGCCAGGACCGTTGCCCGTGGTAGGCCGGTGTTGCAGCTGGTAGGGGCCCTGTGAAGAAAAGAAATAACATGCACACCCACTGATTGTAATCCGGAGCCAGAGGGCTCAGTTCGTGGAAACAGCACAACAAATTAATTAGATGACCCACTTGTGATTTAAAAGATACGTTGCAGGGAGCTACCCTGTTTGCTACTCACGATACCCAAAGCTGAACACAGGATGGAGGATGGATGTTCTGGATTGCCAGAAGGAGCAGGGTAGGGAGACAAGGCCCTCGTGACAGGGCTCAACTGCATCAAGTAGCAGGTGGATTGGGTCCAACTCAAGCTGGATGCAGCTTCCAGCCCTCGGCACACAACTCAGTTCGGGGGTAAACCGGATCGCGACTCCCCTCCAGTTCATAGCACACTTATACGTAACGAGAGTTTACTGTACCAGGCTGACTGCTCCTCGACCCCAATTGCAAAATCACTGCTAAACCCAGGAGCATAAAGGTAGCTGGAGTCCTGACAGGCTGGTCGCGCTTGGCAAAATCTTTGGTCTTCTTCAGGTTAAGCTTGGTCTCCATCCAATAGTTTACTTCACAATTCACTGAGCGGATCACTGTCCAACTAATTGTCTCTCTCTCTCAGCAAAATGGCAACAGGCTGGGATTCAGGCCTTCCACAGTTTTCGCGCGCGAACTACTGGCACAACACAGCTGCTTGACTCTGCGAGCTTCTTCCCTCTCTACTTCAAACTCAAATCTGGCTTGCCAGCAGACAGCTCGTGGCATCTCCCCTCGATCCAAAAGGTCCGATTGCCTGGTCCAGCTGTCAATCATGGTAAGCGCTCCCCCTTTAGGTGCAAAAGGCACCAACAACCCGAAACTACAAATCCCAACGGGTAATCCATACAGTCCCACTTCAGCAGGCTCCATTTTAGAGTCCGAGAATACTGATTTGGTCCAATTCGACAGTTCGGGACCAAAATGGTGGAGCTGACAAAACAGTTCTTGCTGCCAGAAAGGCAGATTAGCACAAACCACATTATTATTACTACTTTAAATGACCAACAGCCAGTAGTTACATCTTTCAGCAGGGCTCCCTCTGCACAAGTAGCGATGGCAGAAACGGAGCGAGTATCCAGCAGCCCAGGCGGGACTTGGGTATGGAAACACACAGTACCTCCTTCCAGTTTATTATGACTGCAAAAACAGGCAGCCCTTAAAGGGACAGCACACGGAGGCCACACAGGCACTCACTGGCAATACTTCAGATCGCTAAATGCATGAAACCTGTATGGCAATGAGCATGTGGGTAAGCTCACGGATGACTTTCAGGAACCCCAATTTGTAGGGGGGTTACACCCTTCCTTGCCTGGAAAAACTTGGTGTCCACGTCAAGTCAATACTATTATAATAACTTCAAATACAAATTGCCTTACACATCTATACCGCTAGTAGATAAGGCCTATAACTTCTAAAACATGAGTCAGCACGTTAACTGTTACCAGATACATTTTCTGCATTTCACAGTACACTACTGGTCCTAAATTGCATTATACACATTTTACACAGATTACTCTTATACACACTGCAGTATGAAATTAGGTTATTAATTCCTGCACATGGAACAATGATATGCCTGCTGTGTATGCTGTTTGTATCTCACCTGTACTGTTCCCCACTGTCTTGCTTCACAAATATATTGTCTCCCCTCCCTGCGACGAGGTGCCTTTGTAAATGAGTCTTTGACTCAAAGGTTTGTAAATCCAATATGTGAATTAAATAAAATAAATAACAGGTGCCCTTTCCTATCAGCTACCCTGGGGCTGGATGGTGCAGGGGCACCATATCTAGAGGGCAGAACAATCAGCCGGGAGTTAGCATTCAAACTCAGTTTGAGCAGTGAACTCTGGGACACATAAACTCCCTTGTGTACTACATTGAGAGGCAAATCCACTGGCCTCCCAGGGGAATCATAGCTGAGGCGCACTATTGGTTTGACAGCCCGTCCAGTCTTCCTGGGGGAAACAACCACAGTCTCAGTACCTTTCACCTCAATCTCTGCACTTTTCTCACTTACAAGGGGGGACTTCGGTCTCAGTAGAAGAGTTCAGTCTTGGGGCACTGTCAGCCCCTGGCTCTGTAAATTCAGGTTCTACACTAGCTTGCTGACTGAGATGGTCCTCTGGCACTGGAAAGCAATCATCATCACCACACTCAAAGTACTCTTCGGACTCTGGCATGTCACCAGTCTGTCTCAGATCATGTCTCTTCCTCAGGTGAATCACACAGTTCCACCATACACAGCGACTCAACATCATCAGACCAGACACTTTGAACTTCACTGTCAGGGAGCATGGCCCCAAGGACAAAGCTGGGGTGTTAGGCAGTCCAGAAGGCCCAGCTTCATCCCCACAATTGACCATGGGGTTACCCCGAAACAGTTGACTCAGTTCATAGGAGGGGTAATAATCATAGTTGCACTCACTCTCATCAGAAGTAGACTGACAATCATTATCACTTTGGGTTTACTGTGGAGAGAACCTCAAGTCAGCAACCATGGGGACAGACTTGTTCTGTCTTTGTTTCACAGCAGCCCGAGTCACTGGTCCAGGGGGAACAATCTCTGGGGGCTCAGCTTCAATCATGATTTAGCCAATGGCCAACAAATGGTTACGGTGCATGGTCTTGACATCTTTTGAGTTGTTTTCAGGCCTCACTTTGTACACAGGTAATCATTCAATTTGCCTACTACTATGTGGGGAAGATGGTGCCACCGATCAGCAACTTTGTGTTTGCCATGCAATCCCAGATTCCGCAGCAATACACGGTCTCCAGCTTGAGGCTCTTGGGCCTTTACTTTTTTATCATACCTTTCTTTATTAGCCAAATTTCTCTTTGCAGCCATTGTCTGAGCTAGTTGGCATGCATGGTTCAACTGAGCTTTTAGCATTTGCACATACTGTAGATCATTTTCAGCTCTGACCCCATCAGGCGAAACCCCCCAACAAACGTTCACTGGTAACTGAGCCTCCCTCCCAAACATGAGGCGATAGGGAGAGAACCCGGTAGCATCGTTTTTTGTACTATTATAGGCATGAACCAAAGTGCTAATCTGCTGGCTCTATTTGGGCTTGTTTTTAAGGTGGAGAGTGCCCAGCATGTCAAGCAGGGTGCAATTGAAGTGTTCTAGCTGTGGATCTCCCTGCTGGTAATAAGGTGTGGTTCTGGACTTCCTCACCCCCCATAGAAAGAGCATTTCTTTGATTAAGCGACTCTCAAAGTCTCTGCCTTGGTCAGAATGAATTCTTTGGGGGGCCCCATAGTGAACAAAGAAATTCTCTATCAGCACCTTGGCCACAGTGGATGCTTTTTGATCTTTGGTGGGGAAGGCTTGGGCATATCTGGTAAAATGATCTGTGACCACCAACACATTACTGATATTCCGCTGATCAGGCCCTAAACATAGAAAGTCAATACAAACTAACTCCATGGTCATGCTGGTGGTGATGTTAACAAGGGGGGCAGCCCTCTGTGGCAAAGCCTTTCTCTGTAGGCAGTGACTACAAGTTCTTACATGATGTTCAACATCTGCCCCCAATTTAGGCCAGTAGAATCGGGACCGCACCAGGTCAAGGGTTCTATTGATGCCGAGGTGGCCCATGTGGTTGTGTAGAGACCTCAGCACCAAGTCCCTGAAATCTGTGGGCAGGACCAATTGTTGCTTGTCTACTTGACCCCCCATCTACAGTCTCTCGATACAGCCACTGATTTATTAGCTTCAATTTAGGGCCTTCTTTGTACAATAGTGCAGTTCTCAAATCAGAGGAGCGCAACTTGGACACATCTTTCCCTGCGTAGAGGGCTTCGAGAGCTGATCGGATCATTGGGTTGTGAGACTGAGCTCACTGAATTTATCAAACTGAGGCAAGGCACTAATATCTAGTGCAGAGAAATGACAGTACGCAGCTGGTATGCAAGTGTCAGAAGGGCCCAGACAGTCCACCAAGCAGTCCACTGGGTCCGTGAACATCTGTTCATCTTTGTCAAACTTTTGGCACAGGGCTCTAATATCAGGCTCGGACAGCCTGACCCAATCACCTTTGGAGTTAGGCCTCTGGGAGAGGGCATCAGCATCTATGTGATTCAGGCCCGATCTGTATTCAACAGCATAATCATAAGTGGATAATACAGAAAGCCACTGTTGCCCAGTAGCGTCCAATTTAGCTGAAGTCTGTACATAGGTTAGTGGGTTATTATCGGTCTTTACTAGTATCTTTACTCCATACAAATAGTCATGAAATTGGCCAACAATGGCCCACTTCAACACCAAGAACTCCAATTTATGTACAGGATAGTTTTTTTCTGATGGGGTCAGACTCCTACTGGCAAAGGCCACTGGTCTAAGGCCATTTTCATGCTCCTGATACAAAACAGCCCCCAAACCTTGTAGGCTAGCATCGATGTGTAACACATAGGGTTTAGCAGGATCAGCATAAGCAAGGACAGGATCGTGGGTGAGTTGATATATGATTTCGTGGAAGGCAGCCTTATAGTCGGGTGTCCATCGGGGCCCAAAAAGTTCACCCGGGTGGAAGTACGCCATCTCTGCTTCAGTGAGGGCCATTCTTTTGTATTTTTTGTTTGTGGGAGGGTAACCCTGGGACAGATTCAACAATGGGCAACTCACTCTTGAGTAGTCCTTTATGAACCAATGGTAATAACCACAAAAGCCAAGAAAGTGCTGTAATTCTTTTAAATTGTGGGGCTGGGGCCAGGTGGTCAAGGCCTCAACTTTACTAGGATCAGTCTCTATCCCCTCGATGGACACTATGTGCCCCACATACTTTACGGATGTCTGAAAGAACTGGCATTTGTCGATGGACAGCTTAAAGCCAAAGTCTTCCAGTCGGTCCAACACTTTAAAAAGTCGGCTCTCATGTTCCTCCAATGAACTTCCAAACACGATAACATCGTCTAAGTATACCAGGCACTCCAACAAGTTCATGTCCCCCACTGCACGTTCCATCAGTTGCTGAAAAGTGTCTGGAGCACCTGAGATCCCCTGAGGCATTCTCATAAACTCATAGAACCCAAGCGGACAGACAAAGGCTGTTTTCTCATGGTCTTCTGGGGCCATGGGGATCTGGTAGTACCCACTGCGAAGGTCCAACACTGAAAACCACTTGCTTCCATTTAGGCAGTCCAAAGCATCCTGAATGCGGGGCATGGTGTATTGATCGGGGTGGTCCGCCTGTTAAGGGTCTTGTAATCTACACACATTCTTACTGTCCCATTCTTTTTCCTCACCACCACAATAGGCGAAGCATAAGGGCTTCTGTATTCTTGTATCACACCAGCTGCGAGCATTTCCTGCAGGTGTCTTCTTAAATCATCTATATCTGCTGGTGCTAGGCGCCGAGACCTCTCACGGAATGGATGTTCATCTTGCAGGCGTATGTGATGTTTCGCTCCTCTGACAAATCCCACATCCCATTCTTTCAGTGAAAACACCTTATCTCTCTGGGCAAGTCTCTGGCTAATTCTATTCTTCCAGTCCGCAGGCAATGGGGAGTCACCAAAGTCAAACAAGTCAGGTGTCACTTGGTCAGTCGCTCCAGAGGGCTTGTTACTAGGCAACACTGCAGTGTCTGCACAGTGTGCGGTAGCTAAGGTGCAGCCTCTATTCACCCAAATTTCTCAATCTGACACATTGTGGACCTGGACCATGACCCATCGGGCATAGGCATGAGCTCGAGCAGGTAAGATACTGGGCTTAATCAGCAACCCTTCCGGCAATTTTCCATCGCATGGCGCGTCCAGCATGAGTATCTTATTCTTGACATCTTTCCATAAGCGGATCTCCCCTTGTAGGGTACACTGGGTGTTGGGGCCCAGGACCATTGGCTCAGGATCCTTCTTCCATACCAACCAACCTGACTGGTTCGTCTTGATCCACCTCTTCGGCATTCTGCTGCAGAGTCATACGCTCTCTTAATCAATGCAGGAATCCTCAGAGCCCTACCAGTTCATTGCCCCTGTTTCTCATAGCATAGCTGCGCCAATCTCCTGAACATATGAGCATTCATCCCGATTAATAGAGGGACCCCATCATACAGTCCAGTAGGGGGACACACCTAAGCTAAGGTCTCCACTTGCTCCACCACTCCAGCCACTGAAGTAGGGAAAGACAACCAAATCCTGATATACCCGGCATAGGGATAGGCCTTTTTGCTTAACCCCCAGACATGCAGTCCTTCCAATGGCTGTAGGGGCACATCAGGCAAGTGCTTCCAATACCAGTCCTGAAACATTATAGTTACTTGGGAGCCACTGTCAAGCACAGCCCTGGTAGACACTCCATTCACTTTCACTGTTGTCTCCATGGAGGAGCCCACCACATTGGACCATTCCGGTGGCACTGATGTCGGTGTTGATCTGGCTTGGGCTTTGGTAGCATAACTTTTCCGCACAGCTCCCCCTGGTGGTAAATTATTGTTTCGTTGAATCACAGCTAATAACCCGGCAGTGACCCTCCTCAAGTTGTCCGGGGAATGGCAGAAGAAATGGGTGTGTCCATCCTCTCCACATTGATAGCAAAAAGTAGGCTCTCGGGGATCTCGTGGGGTTCGTGGACCATCTCCCGACTTGCGTACCACAGGAGCATTGAAGGGCTCATCTTTGGCTCGCGCTTTGGAGCCTTGATCCTCAGGACTTCCACCAGGGCAAGGATTTGGTGAGGTCCACAGCAAGTCCCCCACTAATGCTCTCAGCTCTCACACTTCTTCGAGTAGGTTACCCTTAGCTCGGGGCTCCAAAGAAACAACATGTACTCCCACTCCACCTTTGGCCTCTGGGAACGCCTGATATAGGTCAGGTTCTCTGGCTGCTTCAGTCAACTCTTTAATTAACTCTCTCAACTGCTGGGCCTCATCTGAGTCACTCCTCTCAGGAGTCGGGCAGGTACCAACCATCCTCGCATAGGGCTCCCAGCCCTCTTCATCAGTCTCAATTTCACGAATTTCCTTCATAAGATGACAGTACTCAGGAATGTTATCCTTCTATCTTGCAATTTGAGTTTCAATATCATTACACTAGAATGTCGGGCAGACTTTAGGATATGATCCAATCTGACCCTTTTCAGTTCCTGCATGGGCACCCCCCCTTTTCTGTGGGTCCTCTGCAGAGCCCTCTCAATCCTGGTAACAAATGCGGAAAATTTCTCATTTTTCCACTGCTTGGCTGACTTGAACTTCCACAAGTCCCCACCCCAATTCAGTACTACCAAACACTCCTTCCAACGCAGATAGGTACTCAGCTGCCATAGCCTCTGGACTACTGGCTCGCAAGAAACAGATGGCTTCCAGGGCAGGGCCCCTCAAACTCTCCATCAGCCTCTTTCTCTTTCCCCATCTGAACATTTATTTATTTATTTTAGTTAGTTTTTGTTGACCGGGTAAGTGCACTAGACAAATCTTGCCTATTTTCAGGCATGACCCGGAGGGAGGGGGATACAGATGAATGCCAACTGACCTTGAACCAGATTAAACTGTTGGTGGTATTTTTAGTGAATGATGGAAATTTGGCCAGGACACCAGGGAAACTCCCCTGCTCTTTTCGAGGGTGGCGCTGTCCGTCCGTTCGAGGAGATGGAGGATTCCAGTCAGCCGGTGGAGCTGGAGGAAGAAGGTTGTGAGTACGCGGCTCCGACCTATTCGGGACATAAGACTGTGTATGTGGACAGAGTTCGGTCTCAGGAGACCCTGTTGAGTATGGTTCGTGTGTTGGAATTGGAGACTCCGGAGTATGATACAGTTATGGATGAAGAGGCAGAATTAGTTTTGAATGAGGAATTGAAAAGAAAAAAATGACATCTTTTAGATCTTATTTCTTTGGCGGAAAAAGATTATCATTCATGCCAACAGAAGCTAGATGTTGAAAGAAGTAAAAGAAAGCATTCTCCTGTTAGCCCAGTTCAGGATGGAGGGAAACGCTTTGGTCAGCAAGTTGGAGTTGGTGTTGGTTCGAATCCTATCTTGGGAAGTGATTTGGTTTCGTTACAAGAGTCTCCACAAGCATGCCATTTGGAACCTTGGACCCCTGGTGAGGCACTGAAATGGGACGGCTGGCTATGGTCGGGGGAAAGGTGGGTTCCTGATCCCACTATACCGGTACCAGGGATTTCTAGTTCGTCCTTTTCTGTGCAACATGAGGTGCTTACATTGCCTACTGACAAGCCTAATTCTGAGTCCCTGATTCTCGGTATTGCGGATGCGCAGTCTCAGGGTGAGGCTAGTGATTTTTTGGAAATGCAAGATGCCACGGGCGAACAGAATTTACAAACGTTTGTACTGCCTTCATCGTCTGAGTTGGAGCTCTCAACATCGGTTCTGCCTACAGTGGATTCTTTGTCTGCAGCTAGGTCACCGCCGGTGGCGGGTGGTAAGACGATACTTGAGACAGTGGGTTCTCTGAATTCAGGGGGCAATGCTTTAAAATCCTTTGCTGGCCTGTTCAGAAAACCTGTGGAATCCGACAAGCGCAGATTCCTAGTGAGATTGCGATATACAGGGCAGTTACCTGTAGCTCCAGATCGCATTTGGGTGGGTAAAGTTTTATTAATAGACTCTATGGCATTTTCACCTAATGAAGTGTATGCTCTAATTCACCCTCCAGGAGATAGTTATTATGATGTTAGCTTTTGTACAGGATTGTCTTTGGATAAATTCTGGAGACTATATTACGACTTACAGAATTGTGAACATTGGAAAGACTTTCAGGCTATTCCTATTACAAAGCCTACGGTTAAGACAGTTACGATTCTTTTCCGGAATGAAGGTGTAAATATTTCTGATATTCTGTTCTGGCTGGAGAAGAAATGTTATGTGCAAGATAAACCTAGACCTATTTTGGACATGAATGGTTTTTGGACTAGGGGATGGACTATTCGTGTTTGTTTAATTCATGATGCTGAAGGCATACAACATCTGCCTAGCTCTTTCTTTTTGGGAAGGGATAGAGGTATTATTTTTTATGCCAGACAGCCTAAGAGCTGTTTTAAATGTGGTTCTCTAAATCATTTAAATACTGCATGTGATCAAGTTCAGTGCTTTCATTGTGGGATGCTGGGCCATTGGATTACAGAATGTACCTCTTCTCCGGTATGTAGTTTATGTAACGAAACTAATCATGTGTTTTCTGATTGTCCGTGGAAGCATTCTGATGTAAATGAGACCTCTGATCAGGAACATTTTTTGGCACAAGCTCGAAACTCTATTGTCGGGTCTGATAGCAGGAATCAGGTCCTGTGCTAAGGGAGAGCAGAGGGGTAGAGGAGGGTGGTGTTTTTCCGAATGTTAGGAGGCTTAAGATCTGGACAGGAGTTATTACTTAGTGCCCAGTCACAGGAGGTCCCTTTACTCCCTAGCGTGAGTTCAAGTGGAGATGATATGGTTACACCCTTTGCTACCCCTCATGGGTCCCCTATTCGGCTTACTTCAAAGCAAGGAATAGGTCCTGATGGTTCCCCACTTCCACAGATAGCGGATGATGTAAGTAACAAGGTTTCTCAGGATGATCTGGTACCTTCGGAAGGGGGTTTGTCTTGTGTTTCATCGATTTCACCTTTGCCCTTAACAAATAGGTTTTCAATCCTGGCTACCTGGGGAGAACAGGTAGAAGATGCGCTTCCTGTTATGGATCAGGATTCCACTGGGTCTATTGCAGTTTCTTCTATAGGTACCCCTGGGAGCTCTGTTAAGCAGAAATTGCCTGAAACCATAAAATGTGTGACTAGATCTAGTAATAAACAGTTTAAACCCCCTCCTTAAAATCCTTTTCCATTTACTGTAATATCTTTAAGCGTTAATAGTATTAGATCTCATGTAAAATGTCAGTCGACTTTTGGTATTCTTTCCTCATTGAATTATGACGTATATCTTTTACAAGATACTCGCTTGTATACTGTGTTGGAAATTACTAATGTTAGTAAGCAGTGGCGGTGGGGTGTATAGTACTGGTGATTTGGTGTAGATCTTTGCAGTGGGGTGGGTGTTTGTTTCAATACATTTGATGTTATACTACTTCGGTTGGTTGAAATTGAACCTGGTAGAGCGATGTTGGTAGATGTGAAGGTACGTGACATTACTTGTCACTTAATTTCAGTTTATGGTCCACAATTGAAGTCCTTGAGGATTGATTTACTATATAAAATTCAGCCTTTTTTGTATACTAGAGGTTTTTTATTTTTAGGGGGGGACTTTAATATTAATTTTTCACAGAAGAAGTTATTAGATAAACAATACTGTGATAAATCCTGTTTGTCTTCCATTCTTGCTCAGGCAGGTTTGAAGGATTCACATAAGGTTGGGAGAGATTCGGTTAAACCTACCTTTTTTACAGGGAAATTGTCCTCTCGTATTGATTTTATTTTTGTTCCTAAATCCTTGCAGATAGATTGTTTGATTTATGTTCTGGTGGAGACTTCGGACCATGTTTTAATTGGAATAAAGATAGATTCCTTTCAGGGTAGGAAACAGGGTCCAGGATTTTGGAAACTTAATGTTTCTTTTCTGAGTGATGGTTTGGTTATTTCGGATCTGAGAAAGATTGTACAAGACCAGGTTACTACTATTGGTTTATATGAAGATCTAGGGAGTTGGTGGGGAGCTTTTAAGTCTTGTTTGATTGGATATTTTCAGTTTCAAGGTTGTTTGGTGGCTAGTTCAAAACGTGAAAACTATTTGAAGCTTCGCCGGTCTTTGCAGTCTCTCCTGTCCACACAACAAGAATGTGGTTTGGATTTATCTAGTGACAATACTTGGATAAAGTTGTCTATGTTGCCGTTTCAGTATGACCGCATGGCGTCTTTAATTGAAGAACAATCTTTTGGAACTCAGGGGAAATCAGCTCAGGTGAACCCCTTTTTGGCATGTCAGGCGAGGTCTCACAGTCACCTGTTTTCTGGTTTATGTAGGGAAGATGGGGTATTGGTGTTGGATAATGCGGGTATAATGGATTATTTGGATGGGTATGTGGAGCAAACATTTGGGACTTCTTGTCCAATTTATAGCTTTACTTCTTGCTTGTTGGAAGCTGCAAACCTTTCACAAGTGGATCATGATACTCAGTCTAGTATGGTAGCGGCCTTTACTGAATTGGAGCTGGGTGCTGTAATTGCTTCTTTAAAAAAGGGGACTTCGCCTGGATCTGATGGATTACCAGGGGAATTATATAAGGTATTGAGGGAGCTAATGCCGAAGGAATTACTAGCTTTATATAACTCATTTTTGTTTGACATGCTTTTGCCTACTCAGATGTACGAGGGTTGTTAATTTTTCCTTTTAAGAAGGGGGACCGTACGGATATTCGTAATTGGAGACCTTTAACACTTTTGAACGTTGATTTTAAGATTTTTTTCTAACCTTTTAGGAAATAGATTGTCTCTAGTGATGCCTGTTCTGATTCATGAGCAACAATTTTGTGCAGTGTCAGGGAGGAAGCTGACGGATGCTTTGATTTTTCTTAGAGAGGTTATGTCAGTAGGTAAGGATTTGGTGAGTGGTCCAGGAGGTTTTTTGGTCAGCCTGGATCAATCTAAAGCTTATGATGAGGTGTCACATGACTATTTATGGGCATGTATGACAGCGTTCCGTTTGCCATCTCAGTTTGTGAATTGGGTACAACTATGTTATGCCTTGGCTATTGTAGTTCCTTTGGAGAATGGGTGGAGAGGTAGCTCTCACAGTATTCTGAAGGGAGTTAGGCAAGGCTGTCCTTCAGTCCCTGTTGTATGTCTTGGCTTTGGATCCTGTGCTGCGGATTCTTTGTAAATCACCTTTGATTAAACCTATTATTACGAATGTTTTTAGTTTCCCAAAATTAATTGCTTATGCAGATGATATATGTCTTTTGTTACCAGATAGTGTGGCTATAGAGCTGGCCTATGAAGTGCTTAGCTCTTTGGGAGGGATTATGGGGGCTAGGATTAATGAGGAGAAAACAAAATGTGTTGCAATATCAGGGTTCCCTAAAAGTCCGTCTTTGGTTGGGCGTTTTAAAGTGGAACAAGAACCTTGTAAGATTTTGGGACTATATTTTGGGGGTACGGAGAGCGCTTTGGATAATTGGAAGAAGGCTTTAAGAGAGGGCAATCTTAGGGTGTCTCAATGGAATAGACACAGATTGTCAAAGAAAAAACTAATTTATTTGATTAAATCGTATCTCTTTCCTGTTTTTTTATTTATAAGTAATATTTATTATATCCCTAAGTCATTGGAAACGCCCTTGTTGCGTTGTTTTTTAGTGGAATATGGGGTAGTCATTTAAACCCCATTAGAAGAAATACGTTATTGTTGGAGATTGAGGAGGGTGGATTGGGGATGATTCATCCTATTGTTTTTTTCTTCACGACTTTTTTGTATATGAATCTGGTCCCCGTGGTACGGAATGTTTCAAAGTTATGGGTTTCACTGTTAACGTCTCAATTGAAGGGGGTTTTGGGGGAATGGAAGGAAGGGTGTTTTTACATTTTAATAAGCACTGCGTCCTCCATTGCTGGATAACTGGAGGTCGGTGTTTGATAAGATAAAAGGGTGGGATGTACGTTGGACAATAGTAAAGAAGCTTAATAGAAAAGCCTTGTATACCTTGATTTTGGGGACATTTTTTTCTGATACTCCATTCATTCCCCTTTCCACTGCAGTGAGCTCGAATATGGCCTCTTATTTAACAAATTTTCGTATTCCACAGCAAATGTGGGACACATTATGGTTGGGTGTACATGGTAGAATTAATGTACGTAGTAACCAAAAACATAAATCCATACATGAGAGATATTGCCCAAGGGATAAATGTATTGCCCTTTTGGAGACGATGGATCACCTGTATTATGATTGCTTGTATGCTAAAGATTTTTGGGATATTCTTAAAGAGAGGTGGAAACATTGTTTAGTTTTACCACCTTTAAAGGTGAGTTTGTATTATGGCTTCTTTGCTACTGAACAGCCGGGGGACCGGTATGGTACTCTACAAGTTCTTCATGTTTTTTTTTTATATTGGTTGTGGATTAGCCGCTGTAGACTCTTGTTGCAACAGCAGTTTATGTCTCCACTAAATTTGATTATGATGATAGAATCTGAAGTAGAAAAGTTGATGTTAGCAGAACATGACTTATTTCCATTAACTAAGTGGAGGTCTTTCTGGGATGGTTTTGAGTTTTTATGAAATTGTTGTTTGAGGACTGGTATAAAAGAAAAGAGGAAAAGGGAAAAAAAAAAAGCGAAAAAAAGGAGAAAAAGAAAGGGGAAAAATGAAAAAAAAAAGAATGGATTTGTATGATGTAATATAGCTTGTATATAATTTTTTGTTCTGATTTCGCTACAATTTCCCTTCTCTTTTAGTGGGGGCAGGGGTGCTCAGTATTTAATACTCTGCTTTAGGACACTACTGACAGATTTTTGTGTTGAATGTATGATGCAATACTTATTTCTGTGTCTTATTTGTTTTTGCATTATGATTTGTGAGCAGTAATATTATTCTTTGTTTGTATATGTTTTACTTTTAAGAGTTAATAAAAATTCCCCTACTCTTTTCGATAATTGCCATGGGATCTTTAACATCCACCTGAACTACCACAAATCCAGGCAGATGGGACCTCGGTTTAACATCTCATCCGAAAGGCGGCACCTCAGAAGTGCAGCACCCCTCTTATGCTGCACTACAGTGTCAGTGCTAGGATATTAACGCAAGTGCCAGATGTGGGAACTGAACCCACAGCCCTCTGATCTCCCGGCCTCAGAGGTGAGTGAGCTACCTACTGAGCCACTGACACTGCAACATTGCCATTCTTGTACTAAAGGAGTGGCATAGTCCATCCATGTTTCCAAGTCGTCCTCCCCCGGGGGCACTGGGACTGTGCCTGAAAAGAGTCTGAGCTTTCGGTAGGAATCTAACTGTATTGAGGGAATCACTATGGGGGAAGGAGCCACAGAAGAACTCTTTGGAGAAGCGGGGGAGGTGGCTGGGGAGTGCAGGGGTGTGTGTTCCTCTGAAAGGTCTAACACCTTTACAAGCTCTTGGGCAGTTTGTCCTTCAGACGCTAATAGTTTGAGCAACTTATCCTTGAACCCTTCTATACGGGGGGGGCCCATTCAGGGTAGTTGGATCACTGTGCAGGTGAATGACCCTCCACCCTTTCTGGGTACCTTGAGGCAGAATAACAGGGGGTACTTTCTCTGGATCTATCGGGGAGCTACAGGACAGCAACACTATCATAGTCTGTTCAAATAAATCTGCATCTCTCCCCTTCACCTCGACTTTACCCAAACCCTTAACATGCTCCACAGTGGCTACAATATCAGCATTAGCAATCCCTAATGGGACATCCAGTAATCGGAGAGCCTGTCGGGGGTCTAACCCCTCAGCCTCACTCCACCCCATCATTCGGTGCACTAACAGCTTATGAGGGGCAATTTTCAGCTTGGGCATAGCGAGATCCTCCATTTTCTCCCCAAAACTAAACATATCAGTGTAACTTCTTCCCTTGGCCACTAGAGGACGCCAATCCCAGCAGTGCCTCCAAGATGTAATCCCGCAGTGGCACTGTCCCAAGGGCTACTACCCCTGCCTGCTTGGCTATTAGCAGGTTAAGGGGCCTAGGTTCAGTGACAGGTGCCTCCACCCAAAGGTCAGGTTTGGTGTTAGTCTGACTAACCAGGTCACAGCCCTCTGGGACACTGTGACCCCCTTTGTCTCCTACTAGTGGCCCACACAGTACACAATGGTTACCTTCCCAATACCCCTGATAGTCTTTACCCATACACCTAGATTCAGCACTTACCCCCTGGACTGGTTTCTTCAGCTTGGCTCTAGGGACCCCCTGTAAAATAAGATGATGAAAGACAAGAAACAACTAGGCAATACCTGAAGCATAAACTGACACCATAGCCAATGTAAACTGCAGGAAAAATAGATCTGATTTATTCAGGGGGCTAGAACAAGGGTGGGGAGCAATCAGGGTAATTGGTTTAGACACACTATAAATATCACAGCTGTGCATGCAGTCAGTGTCCCTATCAGTCACAATGTCTGGGTACCCAGGATGAAGAAGAGGGCTAGCCACGACCGTTGCCGAGGGTAGGCCGATGTTGCAACTGGTAGGGGCCCTGTGAAGAAAAGAAATAACATGCACATCCACTGATTGTAATCCAGAGCCAGAGGGCTCAGTTCATCGAAACAACACAACAAATTAATTAGATGACCCACTTGTGATTTAAAAGATATGTTGCAGGGAGCTACCCTGTTTGCTACTCACGATACCCAAAGCTGAACACAGGATGGAGGATGGATGTTCTGGATTGCCAGAAGGAGCAGGGTAGGGAGACAAGGCCCTCATGGCAGGGCTCAACTCATCAAGTAGCAGGCGGATTGGGTCCAACTCAAGCTGGATGCAGCTTCCAGCCCTCGGCACACAACTCAGTTCGGGGGGGAAACTGGATCGCGACTCCTCTCCAGTTCATAGCACACTTATATGTAACGAGAGTTTACTGTACCAGGCTGATTGCTCCTCGACCCCAGTCACAAAATCACTGCTAAACCCGGGAGCATAAAGGTAGGTGGAGTCCTGACAGGCCGACTGCGCTTGGCAAAATCTTCGGTCTTCTTCAGGTTAAGCCTGCTCTCCATCCAATAATTTACTTCACAATTCACTGAGCGAATCACTGTCCGACTAATTGTCTATCTCTATCTCTCTCTCTCTCTCTCTCTCTCTCTCTCTCTCTCTCTTCAGCAAACGGCAACAGGCCGGGATTCGGGCCATCCACGGTTCTCCCGCGTGAACTACTGGCACAACACAGCTGCTCGACTCTGTGAGCTCCTTCCCTCTCTACTTCCAACTCGAATCTGGCTTGCCAACAGACAGCTCGTGGCATTTGCCCTCAATCCAAAAGGTCCGATTGGCTGGTCCAGCTGTCAATCACGGTAAGAGCTCCCCCTTTAGGTGCAAATGGCACCAACAACCCTAAACTACAAATCCCAAGGGTAATCCATACAGTCCCACTTCAGCAGGCTCCATCTTAGAGTCCCAGAATACTGATTGGTCCAATTCGGCAGTTCGGGACCAGAATGGTGGAGATGACAAAACAGTTCTTGCTGCAAGAGAGGCAGGTTAGCACAAACCACATTGTTATTACTATTTTAAATGACCAACAGCCAGTAGTTACATCCTTCAGCAGGGCTCCCTCTGCACAAGTAGCGATGGCAGAAACAGAGCGAGTATCCAGCAGCCCAGGCGGGACTTGGGCATGGAAACACACAGTCCCCCCTTCCAGTTCATTATGACTGCAAAAACAGGCATCCCTTAAAGGGACAGTACATTTAGGCCACACAGGCACTCACTGGCAATACTTCAGATAGCTAAACACAGGACGCCCACCTGGCAACAAGCATGTGGGTAAGCTCACAAAAGACTTTCAGGAACCCCCATTTGTAGGGGGGTTACATATGGCTTTGGCTTTGCCCTCAGCTAATGCCATTTTGGTGTACCCTACAAGAAGAGCTACTGGATTGTCTGAGGGAACAGGTCGAGCTTACAGGAGAAATGGTTGTACTGTCAATTTATCCACCACGTAAACCTTCATGGCACTGCACCCTGCTTCCCCTCTAGCCCTTAGCAGCTAAAAAGCCATAACTCATAGGTGGATGTCTGCCAGAATATCCACAGTCTCTGAATGGCAACAAATTGTCTTAGATTTATATAGGTTAGAAGGTCTTACGACTGGATTACATGATAAGCAACAGCCTTCAGGGAAAAGTGGCAAAAATGGGTATTTTACATGGCACAGTATGATCCAGAATTTGTGCCGTAGGGGGAAGAGGGGGTTCTAGGATGTCAGGGTGTGGAGGTGGGTAATGTTGTATGCCCCAAATTGTTCTTCTGCTCACTGGACCACGGGTCTGGGGGAGAGACTTGGAGTGAAATAATGTAATTTTGTTTGTGGACAAACTCCTTCTGGGGAACTTAACTTCATCATTAAGAATATAGTAATGTTTAGGGTACCCAATATCTATTGTATGAATCAATTGAGTTTTACCTGTACATGTAACCTACCATTAAGTTGATATGTCATTGTTAACTGTTGTTTGTTGCATTATTAATGGAATGTACATGTATACATTATTTATATCTGCTGTGCTTTTCTTAATAAAAAGAAAATTAAAAAAAAAAGTTTAGGCACCCAAAGACAGTTGAAATGACTACTGGGAGAGGTGTGAACTCTATTCTAGGCACCTTAAACTAATAACTAGTGTTGCTCAGATAGTATCCTAGAAACTAGGATACCAACAGATAGCTCCCATTTGGCCAGATAGTTGCTGTGGTAGGATAGCAGTGCTATCTGATCACGGATCCGAACCTCTAGGGTCCAGTGCATGGATCTGATAAACGCTGTGGATCCTAGCAACAGATCCAGCTTGAATTCTAACTATCTGACCTAGGAATGGATCCCTGGATCTGACCTAGGATCCATCGCTATCTGACTCCGGATCCTAACTATCTGACCTAAGATCCCTGGATCTGACCTAGGATTCCTGGATCCTAACTAGAATCCACCACTATCTGACCCTGGCTCCTACATCCGTCTTTGGTAGGATTTCTGGTAGGGTCCTAGGTAGAATACCAGCAGTATCTGACAGATAGTGATAGGAGCCACAAAAGCACTATCTGAGCCACACTACTAATAACCAATCAATAATCGAAGGAGGCTAATGTTTAATAATTTCTTTGATATGATTCAACCAATCGGAGGCTGGAATTTTCGGTGTGAATCCCCAGAGACTCATCAAGTCAAGAGGGCTCATTCTCTGTGCTGAAACAGTTTTCAAATCAGCCCAAAGTGTTTGCAGTTGAATGTCTGAGAAATATGGAATATGGGTTTTCTTCCGTGTTGAAGAACCAGCGTTTGCAGCGATCCTGCAGCAGCTGAGGAACCTTGAGCTACAGAAAACGGGTTTTGGAACTGTGTGTGCCAGAGCCTAAAGCTGGCAACTTGGTCTGACTCTGAAGGAAACTATGGAAAAGGTATGCAGGTACCTAGTGTTCAGGAACCTGCCTGTTTTGCTGTAAACCGACTGTGTGAAGGCGGAGCCTCCTCCCAAGAAACTGTGTGCTGCTAGCCACTAGCCACGCTGAAAATCTGAGAGACCATTACTGCACTGTGGAGCTGCTTGTTCTAGTTCAGGCAGAAGTCATAGACTGCAATCTGCACAGCCACAACTTGGAGCCAGGTAGGGGAACTGTTTACCCTTATCAAGTGGGGTGGATTGGGCTGCAGGGAGCCACAGGCACGTGCCTGAGTGCTAGGACACTCTGGACCCATTTCGGGAGCTGGACCGTGAGGTCACTCCTGAGTCTGGGCTCACTTTTTTTTTTTTTTTTTTTTAATTTAGTTGTTTAACCAGGAGTAGCACACTAAGCTGAAAGCTTTTTTACAGGAGCGACCTGGGAGCACAGGGAAGTTAAGTGACTTGCTCAGGGTCACACAGTATGCAAGTGGAAGCTGTGGGATTCAAACCCAGGTCTGGTCTGCTGGATGTCACCAGATTTGCAGCTCAGAGCCTTAAACCATTGAGCTATACTGCCTCCCAGCCTCCCACTTGTGGACCAGGAAGCCTAACGCTGTGCTCTTATTCTCCAGCCTGCTAGGCAGGCTGAAGGTGACAAGCTGCTAGACTCTGCAAGCAAATTTGAACGTGTCAAATGGCCAGATTCTGCCATTTCACACCACCTGTTGTCCATCTACCCTTCTGCCCCATGGTGCTGTTGCTATCTTCCTCAAGTCCCCAGAGCAGAACCTGCTTACCAGTGTCTATGGAATCATGAGTAACTCAGGGTTTGCCCCGACCATGGGGGTCTGGTTCAAGGTTGTCCGAAAGTGTAAAGTTGTCAGCACTCACTATCCCAAAGTATTTGCAAGGGTCACAATGCCATCCAACCTGCGGCAAAATACAGGCCTGCACCATTTTGGGTATCCAAATAGATTCAAGGGGGTACTGGTACCAGTGGGGGTGGGCACCATTGCTATCTTGACCTATGGGTCTTGCTAGTTTATTCTAATCTGCATTTTCTATGGTAATCCTTTGTCCAGGTATCCCCTCTCCTAGCCCTATCCCCATAATAAAGCTGTGTTCTGTTATTTGCAATTGCTGTGGTGTGAGCATATTATTAGTTACAGTCCTTAATTATATGTGTTTTACAGTATTGCCAAATAGAGTGATATTCTGTGTGTGGGATGACTGGATGGGGAGGTGGGTAGGTACAGCATCTCAGTAGGTTGTGCTACTCAAACACCTGTCCCACTGTTTTTCTGCTCTGGGTGGAGGCACCGCGCTGTTTGTTACTACATTTGGGAAAGAACCCCCAACCACCATCAGAACAGTACCCAGGACCCTTAACCTGTATAGTAGTCAGCAGGCAGGGGTAGTAGCCCACTGGTACACGACGCCTGGGCTACACAATATACATAGAACATTTTAATTTTTCAGTAGAAAAGGACTGCTTTCCCTATCCAGTCTGCCCAGATGGTCCCTACTTAGTCTACCTCCACAGATCCTAACTGGTTTCCAATGACCTTCCATCTTCCCTGCCTGTCTACTAGTATTCTTCTGTCTATCCCAAGCATGCTTGAAGCCCACTACTGTGTTCACCTCCTCCACTTCTGCTGGCGGTCTGTTCCAGATATCCACCACTCTTTCAGTGAAGTTGGACTTTCTCACATCCCTCTTAAACTTCTCCCTCTAGCTTTGCCCTATGGTCCTGGTGCTCCTACTCATTTGAAAGAGACTCCCTTCCTGCACCCTCTTCACCACCGTGAGGTACTTGTAGGTATCTATCATGTGCCCTGTCTTGGATTCTGATACTTTATGTGGCAGCAGCAGATGTGGGCTCAGTAACAGCAGCAGTTAACACAATTTGCAGAGCCTAGCCTCTGTGTCTGCTTGGCTTGCTGAGCTAAGTAACAGTAAGACTATGCATCCCAAGAGCAGTGAAAGCAACAGAGAAGGAAAGGATCGGGCTGGAAGGTTGCCGGCTATTAGTCAGGCTGGGGCGGCTGTGGGATGGAAAGGGATGACATATAAAACTCCAAACAGCTAGAATGGAGTAGTAATTTATAGCCTTCGACTTCTCATCCTGACTTACTGACAGCATCAGCCATAGCTTCCGGAGGACCGCTTTGCACTTACTGTATGTTGTAAACCAATTCACCTTTAGACCACTGAGCTGCTCTACACCCTGTAACAAAAAACAAACGACCCCATTAGCAAAACTAAGAGGAAAGAGAAGGCAGCTCTACTGAGCCTCCACCAAACTGACAAACAGAGTAGAAATATGCGCTTAATGTATTTGGAGAATAAGTCTAATAATCTGTAAAAGAAAGCTTAACAGAGACAGAGAGAGCAAAGTGACATCTGTGTCTGCTTCTTGCCCAGTAAAGCTTGTTCAAGACTTCCAAAATGAGCCCTATGACCTGCACTCCTGCAGCCTGACCTGGGGGCTAGAGCCCTGGCCTCATTTGTCCCCCCTTAGGGTGGTCATGGCCACTGGCAGTGCCACTGGCCTGGCACTAAAAGGCAGACCTTTTCAAGAACATGTTTATTTGACTAGGCTTCCTTTGCCAGATCAGGTTATTTCAAGGTTTGGCAGACTGTGCTTGCCATAGGTATTAGGTCATGCCATATCGTACATCACAATACAGATGATTCATTTAATAGTGACTACTTAGCCATCATTGAAGCTGCTGGTGGATTGTTTCATATTTCACAACTGCCTGCCTCAGCCTGCCCCTCACTGCATGATAACATACCGTCACCTTGGTTCTGTGTGTGCATTCCCTGCTCGTGTGTTCATGATCGCATTATGAGTCAGGGTCAGCTGTATGATAATGATATGATCTTGCGAAAGGAGTCGTAGGAAAACTACTTTGGCCATTGCGTGCACCCTCTCAGCAGAGGAGCTATTTTGTTTGAAAGCCGTCTGGTGAAAGGAAGCACAACAATCACATCACAGAGACGACCTTCATAAAGAACAAGGCTAAAAAGTACATGCAGATTAGCTCTGTGCTCACTCTCAACATAGGTGAACAATTAACACTAACTCTCTATATTATTATTATTATTGGAATTATTGCTGTTCTTTTTTTAAACAGCCCCTGACACCATTAAAAAAAACTTGAAAAAATTTGATTTAAACACAGTTCAGTTTAAGTTTCATATATTTTCTATAATTATTTCCCTTTTTATTTATCACTGAGGACAGTTGTATGAAACAGGATTACTGTCCCTTACACTTTAGTTGCTCTTTCTGCTTGCCTACATCTAACATAATCCCCTTTTTATGGCAGGATAGGATAGGATAGGATAGGAACTTTATTTATATAGTGCTTTTCCAGACCTCAAAGCGCTTAATAAAATAAGTCTAATACAATTAATAAATCACCACATCAACAGGTCTAATCTGATAAATAAAATATAATAAAATCCACAAGATTTAAAACCTAATAGTCTTCTGAAAATGCCTGTCTAAACAGCCAGGTCTTTAGCTGAGATTTGAAACTTCCCACAAACGGGGCAGTGCAGATAATGAGTGGAATATTATTCCAGAGTCTAGGTGCAGCCACAGAAAAAGCACAGTCCCCAGCAGATTTGAATCTTGATACTGGGACTTGTAAAAGTCCCTGGGTATCAGAACAAAGAACTCTGGAATCCTGCCAAGTCTCCTGGCAGGTTGTCAACAATTCACAGCTATAGAGGAGGACCCGGATCATGCCTGAAAATAGGCAAAATTCTTGTCTAGTGCATCTACTTGGTAAACAAAAACTAAATAAAAATAAATAAATAAGGCCTTGGGAACCAGCGAAAGAACTTTAAATTCAATACGCCATCTAATTGGAAGCCAATGGAACTCCTTCAGGGCAGGAGTACTATGGCTAAGTTTTGATATTCCGGTCAGTAATCTGGACGCTGAATTTTGCCAGAGCTGTAGATGGCTTCATTGAAGAGCTGGAAGGCAGTAATAAAGTACATTGCTGTAGTCGATGCACAAGATAATAAAAGCTTGAACTAGTAAGCATAGATCAGCAGGATCAAGGAAGCGACACAACCTGGTAATGTTTTTCAGGTGCTAAAAAACACATTTGATTATATGAGTAATCTGAGATGACAACTCCAAATTATTATCAAATATGACTCCCAAGTTGCGAATGTCCTCCCTGAACTGCAGCAATTCACCATCATGGGGGCAGGAATGTAATGTATTTATCTCTACAGTAACAGATTGTGATGTCATAAACAGAACTGTGATGGCAGGTGTGGGCAAGCAGCCAGCTCAGACAGAGCAGCGATGTTGTTTACATGCAAATATCCTTAGTAACAAAGAAGTAAGGTCAAGAATAACAGAAAAAGTATTAAATATAAACTACATTGTGTCTAAATGTTAAATTTTTCAAAGTTGTCGCAACGGCGTCAGGGGATCTTTAAAGAATAATAAAGATCAAAATAATGCAGCGATACCATCTGAGCAGTGCTCTGTTCTCTTACTCACTGATTAATCTGGCATAGCAACAGTTCATTTACTGAGGGACAGAGCTGCACGAGATGCAGAATCCCACCAACAGAATTTGTGCGGCATGGCAGACCCACTTCCGACATGCCTTTCAGAATTTCACAGAATTATGAAAATAATTTCAATGTAAACTGAGGAATTTTTTTTCCCTTGTGTAACCCCCCCACCCCCATAGGTGGAACTCATCTTGTCCACCTCCTGACCAATTAGTCCCACCAGTCCCGTTCCCCTGGTTCTACCCTGTGTTGTTCCTGCCTGCCCCATGGTAATTCCTGTAAATGGGGACCAGAGGAGTAAAGAATTCAGGGCGCCAGTTTCGTGGTATAGAAGAGCGCCGTGCAGTTCTTGTAGTGAGTGCACTCGGGCTGCCTACTCAAACATGTAAGCTGCCGACTCACCAGGCTCTCACTCTGCATAGCGCTATGGTGCTATAACTTAAAGCCACTTCTGTGGCACTGTCTTTCTTATTCCCTTCTGTGTACCCGGGACTGAGAGAAGCTAACTGGGGTCAGGAGACACATGGGAGGGGCAGAGAAAGTTGGGGGCTGATCTTTAAAATTGGAAAAATGGGCACCTGCCGCTTTAAAGCAGCTGAGGCTGCAATGCTATTAAAGAGCCTGCCTACCACCTGGGGACTTGGTATATCGGAAGGCATGACAGGCAGAGGTAGGTGTTTCAATCATTAACTCTGCCACCGAACGCCAGAGGAGAGGTGGCCCTAACAAGCAATCGGGGTCATTAATTTTGAAAGCCCCATAGGAATTTGCAAAATAAACTTAAAGTTGGAACAGTGAATAAGCTGTTGGCCAGAAGCCTTATTTGCTAACTTTGACCTGGCAATCGGCTAACAGGAATCCTAGGAGCCCTAAAGGACTGCAGCTATGGCTCCTGGGAAGGAGGCAAGGACAGTGTCTTGGTGCCAATACAAGGAACGAATCAGGTGTCAAGTGCACATTATGCATATTTATTGTTTACAGACAGATAGCTGTATCAGCCAATGGGATGCTGCTATAATCTTCTGAATCCCTGAGGACAGAGTGAGTTGAGCTGAGTTCAGTGGAGCTCCCTCCTGAGGGAGAGGGGGCCCCATGATGTTGCTCCAGAGAGATGAAGAAGGCCTGCCTGGGGGCACTCACAGCCACCAGCCCAGGAGGTACATTGTGTTGTCTTCCAACATCTGGAAGGAGCACTTCAGAATCAAAGTGTTGATTTGGGGTCTATGTGATAACGGCGAACGCCTAAAGGCGATCGCTGTTATTCTCAGATCAGAGTGCCGAACACATTTTGGCACTCTGACAACTAACACCTGCACAGTGGCGCCAGGACATATTTTACTACTTTCTATGGGGGGCTGTGTCCCCACACACTCTTCTCCGTGGGGAGCATCACCCCCGAGACCACCCCACTTAAGGATTCTCAACTCCAGGGGAGTGCATGTCGGGGGTGAAAGTAGTAAATAAAAGGTTCGGCCGAGCACAATAAAATCGCACCAGCGCCTGACTCCAAACCCAGTACCTCAGCCACCCCAGCCATTGCCCAATCCCCGACACTAAGCCGCAGCTCGACCAGCGACCACAGCACCACCCCCACAGCCTCTCCACCCCCAGCCCATGCTCGCTGTGCTCGCCTCCCACCCTCCTGCGCTTGTATATATAGTGACATACTATCACCTAGTTCACCCACCCCCTCATCCGTCGCCCTACCCATCGGTCACCGTGAGTGGATTGTGCGAGGAAGGTGTCGCTGCATCGACGGCGCCTTTTCTCGGTGCGTCACTTCACGGGTTAACAAGTGATTTGCTGTCAAGAGGCAAGAAAGTTATCTTAGAGGTTCCCAAGGGAGTTGAAGCCTCTCTATGATCTTTGAGTGCAGAAGGAGACCTGCTTGGAGGCTTAAGCAACCACTAGCCCAGAAGGTGCTATGTGTTGCTCTGTGTTGTATTCCAATGGCTGGAAGGAATTGTTACCCAAATGGAGTGTAGTTTTGGCTGATCCGAGCCAAGGGAATTGTCTAGAAGTTTTCAGAGGAAGAGAGAACTCTGCTGTGATACCTGAGAGAAGTATGGAGGCTTACTTGGAGGCTTGCACAGCCAAGGGAAGCCCGCCTGATGTTTTCCAGCAGTTGGAAAGATAAAGTGAGAAGGTTCATTCTTCTGTTTAAGCTGAGTCAGTAAAGTGAGATGTGCCCCTGTCTTCTGCCTCAAGTCTGAACTGGTAATGTATGAATCTGAGAGACTGTTTCCTGCCACAGTGCAGCAGGAAATTCAGAGACGATGTCCCTTTGAGTGAGAGCCGCTGCTGCTCGCTGGTGGTGTGGCTGAAGCCATTTAGATCCAGATGTTCCTGAACACCCGAAAGGGGATAATTGCCACCCAAGGTTAGTCTGGGGAATCGGCCAGGTAGTGTCACCAGTAGGCATTACCCATTGTCTCTTCCCTGGGGCATGTTGGCCCTGGTCCCTAGCACTGGTCTTTCCAGTACTGTGATGATGCAAAAAGAAGATGACAATCTGCCTGAGAAGCTGAGAGGTCCCAGACATTCCAAGTTGCAAGAGCCTGCTGCTGAGAAGACCCAAGCTGCAAGAGATGCAGATGGAAGGTCCAAGCTGCAAGAGACTGCTGCTCATCTTAGCTATCCAGTCATCCAAGTTTTCCACTGGTTCTGATGACCCCAGATCCACAGTCTGAAAGTCATCAGCCTAACGAGCCAAGAGACTGTTCTTCAAAACTGTGAGTAATTCAGGGCTCGCCCTGCATCTGGGGAACTGTATATAGTTGCCACCAAGGGTTCTAAATTTCGCCACCTGGCCCAAAGTTACTGTTTTTAACAGCTAGCTATTGCCATAATCCAAAAGGGTTTAAATCTAATTTGTTATTAAAGTGCACCAAAGCCAGCCAACCAGCTGCACCGCATCAGGCCTGCAACTGCTCCAACTGGGTACTCAGAGAGGCTGAGGAAGCTCCCAAGATGGACACTGGGGAGAGACTGGTACCAGTCAGGGGGTGGGCAGTGTTCATAGCAAGTGGGCTACCAACTAGCACATGTGGGCACTGAGAATATATCTGTGGTTCAGACAAAGTGATCTATTGGTGTTTTCAAAATGATGAAATGTTGCTTAAAGGAAACCATTGGAAAAGGCACAGCTTTCCCCAGTCACTGTACAAAAATGCCTGATTAGTGCTTTCAGATAGTAACAATTTGTTTTAATTACCTCTGAATGCTTTTTTAATGATTTAAACAGTGACCCACAACTTCCACTTTCTATTGCTGGCAGCCACCATCTTACGAGCAGCAGTGAGCTTCCCTAGCTCACGTTATGATAATATGTCCTGCCGACCAATAGCAGAGGTCGGCTGGACATACTAGCATAAAGTGAGCTCAGGAAAGCAGAAGTTGTGAGTAGTTGTTTGAAAGCAGTAATCAAAAGTTTTTGTAGTGTTTGGGGAAAGCTGTGTCTGTTCCAGTGTTTTCCTTTAACTTCTACATCCATTTTCCCTTCTCCTAGCCCCACCCCAAGTAAATAAATGGTTGGTTAACCCTTTACAACTGTCTTATGAGCATATTATTAGCTAAAGTCAATAATTACATGGTTATTGAAATATTGTTTGGTTAACAGTAATCCATGCATGGAGTGACTGTGATGGGAGGTGGGTAGCTACAGCATCCCAGGAGTTGTACTACACCAGGGGTGTCCAATCTTTTCTTGGTCATGAGCCACTTTTAAACTTCTGACTAAAACGCAAGCCACAGCAACATACAGCCCATACCATATCTATACTTAGCCCTATTTAGGAATTAAAATAATAACATAGTAGTCAATAGTCATGTTTATTAAGTTATACTGTATTTTTAAAAAATAATTGGATTTTTAAACTAGTTATTCAGAGCAGATATGTTAAAGTATGTTTTAGCAGCTATGTTCAGGGCAAAGTGGATGAACTAATGGTCCTTTTCTACTAACATTTTAATGTTCCTGTAAAATAGTTAATACAAACTGGCTCAATAAATATGGATAACTGTCACACTGTTCTGCCAGAGTTTTGTTTCAGAAGGTAAGGGGGAGCAAGTGCAGTCCTGGAGCAGCGATCCTGACACTGTCCTGCCGGAGTTTTGTTTCAGAAGGTAAGGGGAGCAAGTGCAGTCCTGGAGCAGCGATCCTGATACTGTTCTGCCAGAGTTCTGTTTCGGGGGGTAAGGGGGAGCAAGTGCAGTCCTGGAGCAGTGGTCCTCATACTGTCCTGCTAGAGTTTCGTTTCGGAGGGTAAGGGGGAGCAAGTGCAGTCCTGGAGAAGTGATCCTGATACAATCCTGCTGGAGTTTTGTTTCGAAGGATAAGGGAAAGCAAGTGCAGTCCTTGAGTACGGGAGGAGGGGTCAGGTGCCATTTGGTCCTCCTAGAGTTTTATTTTTTGGTGGTGGAGTGAGGGAGGATTATCAAGTGCCACAAGTAATATTGCTTATGGGGGCTGAGGAGGGTTAGCAAATGTTGCAGAGTGATCAGCTTCTGGTCCTGCTGTCATTTTTTCCTCGCCGGATGAACATCAAAAGCGCTGGCAGAGACCATGCTGTGTAATTGATGAGTCCTGATCCAGTCCGGCCGGAGTATTGTTTTGGGGGGGTGAGGAGGGTTAGCAAATGCTGCAGAATGATTCATAGAAATGTAGGTACTGACGGCAGATAAGGACCACTTGGCCCACATAGTCTGCCCATTTCCCTCCCTATTGGATAGGCTGCAGATCCTAGTTAACCAACAGCCTATGTCCTCCTACCCCCCCACTAGAATTGCCTTATGTCTGTCCCATGCATTCTTGAATTCCTCCACTGTTTTAGACCCCACAACCTCCTCAGGAAGGCCATTCAATGTGTCCACCACCCTCTCTGTGAAAAAATACTTCCTCACGTTGCCACTGAGCCGTCCACCCTCTATCTTCAAATTGTGCCCTTTGTTCCTGCACACATCTTTTTCTGAAAGATGCTACCCTCTAGGACTTTGTTGATTCCCTTGAGGTACTTGAAAGTTTCTATCATGTTCCCCCTCTCCCTCCTTTCCTCCAGGGTATGCATATTAAGTTCCTTTAGTCTCTCTTTGTATGGCTTAAAGGAGCTTAATATTTGACATTGTCTCACACAAAACATTAATAAACAAGTTAGCCAGCATGGGAGTGGGTCCCAGGGTGGTAGCCTGGGTAAAAATTTGGCTGGACAACAGGACACAATGGGTAATAGTAAACAGAGTCCACTCCAATGACAGCTGGGGTTACTAGTGGGGTACCGCAGGGTTCAGTACTGGGTCCAGTCCTTTTTAATGTCTTTATAAGTGACATTGCAGAGGGACTGGAAGGAAAGGTATGCCTCTTTGCAGATTTTTTATTTATTTATTTAGTTGTTTAACCAGGTATAGCACACTAAGCTGAAAGCTTTTTCACAGGAGCGACCTGGGAGCACAATCAGATGACACGAAGATCTGCAACAGGGTTGATACACTGCGGGGGTGGAAAGGATGTGAAGGGACTTGGCAAGGTTGGATGAATGGTCAAAAGTATAGCAACTTAGATTCAGTGCAAAGAAGTGCAAAGTAATGCACCTGGGAAGCAAAAACTCAGGGGAAGAGTACACAATCGGGGAGAGGTACTAACAACAACAAAAATGGAAAGGGACCGGGGGGCAGTCATATCAGATGACCTAAAGGTGGGCAAGCAATGTGAGAAGGCAGTAAGGAGTGCTGGGGGAATACTGGGATGTATAGGAAGAGGCATCAACAGTAGAAAACATGAAGTTATTATCCCTCTGTACAGACAGCTGGTGAGACCCCATCTGGAGTACTGCGTGCAGTTCTGGGGACCCCATCTCTGCAAGGACATAGATAGGATGGAGGCAGTCCAGAGGAGGGCTACTAAAATGGTGCAGGGTCTGCAACAGAAGTTATATGAAGAGAGACTAAAGGAGCTTAATATGTTTACCCTTGAGGAAAGGGGGGGGGACATGACAGAAACTTTCAAGTACCTCAAGGGAATCAACAAAGTCCAGGAGGGTAGCATCTTTCAGAAAAAGAGATGTGCGAGAACAAGGGGGCCCAATTTGAAGATAGAAGGGGAGATGGCTCAGGGGCAATGTGAGGAAGTATTTTTTCATGGAGAGGGTGGTGGACGCATGGAACAGCCTTTCTGAGGAGGTCGTAGGGCCAAAAGCAGTAGGAGAATTCAAGAACGCATGGGACAGACAACATGGCAATTCTGGTGGGGGTAGAAAGAAGTAGGCTGTTGGTTAGCCAGAATCTGCAGCTTATCCAATAGGTAGTGGAAATGGGTAGACTGGGTGGGCCAAGCGGTCCTTATCTATCGACAAAGTCTATGTTTCTATGTAATATGTATAACCTGGAGGAATTCGCTTCTGATCCTGCTGTCATTTTGTTTCTTCGAGCCAGCCGAACATCAAAAATGTTGGCAAAGACTCTGCAGTGTAATCGACGAGTAATTGGCAAACTACTCATGAGCCATATGAAACTGCTTTGTGAGCAACATGTGGCTCTCGAGCTATAGGTTGATCACCGCTGTACTACACCAATATCTGGTCCACTCTATATTTTTTAACTCTGGGTGGAGGCACTGCGCTATCAATCAATCAATCAAATCTTTATTTATTCAGGCGATCATCATTGAGCAAGGCTCATTTACAAGATGGACCTGATAAGGTCAAGTTTCGAGTTGATACACAGCAATTACATCACACACTTATAAGACAGTTATACAGACAGAAAAAATGATGTTTATAACACAATGATATACAGTGAATTCACATGTTGAAACTCGGTTAAGATAAGGTTAAACTAATATCTACAATATGTACAGTACATATATATCCCAATGAGGGTCAGGACAGTCACACACATAATGAGTACAAAGATGGTGAAGGAAATATTGGGTGCCATAAACTGGGGTGTCGGACTGGAAGGAATATGTCATATATGATTGGAATATAGGTTTGTGGGATGACTATTCTATCTCTAGCGGTAGCAACTGCATTTCTCTGTGAAGAAGGCTGTACAGTGCTGCTTAAAGGATGTAAATGGAATGATAATGGACAGTTTTAGGGATTTTTGTAGGGTGTTCCATGCTATAGCTAGAGAATAGCTGATTGCTGCCCTCCCTAGTTTGGTGTTGACTTTGGGCAATTTGAGCAGGATGATATTGCTGCTTCTTAGGGCATAGGAGCTAGTAGTGGTCTGGTTGAAGCAGTCCAGGACATAGCTTGGGAATTTTTTTGATAAAGCTCTGTAGATCCATAGAGCTGCATTTCTGCTCCTCCTGACATGAAGGGAAACCCATCCAACTGCGATCTAGAGAACAATGGTGGGTATTATATGGCAGGTCTGTAATGAACCTTATTGCTCTATGATATAAGGTATCCAACTTTTGAAGGTAGGAGATGGGGCAGTGACTATAAAGGAAGTCTGCATAGTCAATGACTGATAGAAAGATGGCCTGGACTAACCTCATCTTTGAGTCTCTGTTAAGGAAGGGTTTTAATCTATAGAGGAGGCCAAGCCTTAGGCGAAGCTTTTTTAACAGTTGTTCTAGATGCTGAGTGAAGTCAAGTCTGTTGTCAATCCACACACCTAGGTATTTGAAATTTTCAACATACTCCAGATTTTCTCAAGTATAGTGCATAGCTGGGGAGATTGAAGAGGATGTGTTGGTGGAGTTTTGAGTTGTGAACATCATTGCTTTAGTTTTCTTTGCATTTAGCAGAAGCTTTTTCTCGAGTAGCTGATATTGTAACAAGGAGAATTCTGTTTGTAGGATTTCATGAGCCACTGTAGGCGAAGGGTTGCTGACATACAGAACAGTGTCATCAGCAAAGAGGTGTACTGAGGACTTGGTAAGGGTTGAATCAATTGTATTTATATAAATGGCAAAAAGGATAGGACCCAGAATAGAGCCTTGGGGACTCCTCTTGACAGTGGTCTTAATGGGGATAGGTCACCTTCAGCTTTTACCTGCTGTGACCTACCGGAGAGGTAGCATCTGAACCACTTAAGGGAGGGTGAATCTAGGCCAATGGAGTGTAGGGATGAGAGTAGCAGTTCATGGTCCACAGTATCGAATGCTTTGCTCAGGTCCAGGAATACTGCACAGACATTGTTCTTTTTATCCAATTCGGTTTGCCAGTCATTTGTGACCTTAGCTAATGCAGTGATAGTGCTATGTTTGGCCCTGAATCCAGATTGAGCTGGATTTAATAGGTTAGCATTGTCAAGATATTCCCTTAACTGAATACTCACTAATTTCTCCAGCATCTTGGATAACACAGGTAGAATGGAAATGGGCCTGTAGTTATTAAAGATCCATAGGGTCCCCTGATTTTAGAGGGGACCACTTGAGCTGTCTTCACAGCAAGCGTGAGACAGAGCAGAGTTTAGAAAGGTTAAAGAGGTGTGTTAGGGGGACTGCAAGCACATGGCACATAATCTTTAGAAAGAAGGGGTCCAGAAGGTCTGCTCCTGCACTTTTTTTGGTATCCAGATGCCATAATAGATCCTCAACTTGTTTCAACAGTATAGGTTTGAAGCTAAAGGAAGAGTCAACTCTTTGATCACCAATGTAGTGGGAGCTTAATTGGTCCCTTAGTAGGTTAGCTGGGGAGGTGTCAAAGGCAAGGCCAGCTGTTGTGAAGTGGTTGTTGAATGCATCCAGTATTTCCATTTTGCCAGTAATAGGGCCATAGTTATTGTGTAGTTGAGTTGGAAGGGGTTGTTGACGCCCTGTCCCATCATACCTTGATGGTGCCCCAAAACCTAGCAGGATTATGGTAGGAGGAGTCGAGCTGGCCAGGTAGTAGGCAGCCTTGCATCCCTAACTTTTCTGGTGCATTTATTCTGGCTTTCCTAAAAATCATCCAGTCGTTTGTATTCTTAGTTTTTCTTGCTACTTTCCAGAGTTTGTCTCTCTCCAGCAGTGCAGCTTTGAGGTCAGCTGAAAACCAGCGACAGGATTTGTTTTTTATTCGGATACTAGAGATTGGGGCATGGGTGTTAAGGGCATTTATTATAATGGTATTTAGCACCTGCTGAGCTTTTTCTACAGAATGTGTAAGATAGAACTTTTGCCAGTGTGGAGAGTAAGCTAGATCATGCAGATATCCTTCAATATTGATGTTTTTCTTGGATCTCCTCATGATGAATTTTGCAAGATTTGTTGTTATGCTGTTGGATCTTACCCCTTCGATGGGGCAGTGATCACTTACATCACAGAGGAGCACTCCAGCATGTGTGAATAGATGTGGTTTACTCACTAGCATGATATCACGTAGTGTACTGTTACTACTATTCTTTGTATTTAATCTTGTTGGTTCATTAATTAACTGTGTGAGCCCATAGGTGTTACAGAATGATACCAGAGGTGTAGCTGCCTGGGCGAGCCAGTTGAAATTCAGGTCACCTAGGATAATGACTTCTTCAGTACTGGACTTGACCAGGTTTCCCGGGTGGGATAAGAGCTTGTGTTCAGCAGAGGGGGGTCTGTAACATCCAATTAGTTGGAAAGCTGCTGTATTGGGGAGAGAGACTTTTAGAGATAGGCATTCAAATTCCTTGGGCATAGATGTTGCAGTAGTACAGGATACAACTATACCAGCTTTTGCATAAATGGCTACTCCACCTCCCCCTTGTTTGGCGATCAGCTCTGAATAGCTGATAGTTAGGTAGGTTAACTTCCCTGTCCATTGTGGTGGGTTTGAGCCATGTCTCAGTTATCACGAGAAAGTCTGGCAAGGTATGGGCAACCCAGGCTTGTATCAATGTAAATTTTTTCAACAGACTGCATACATTAATATGCAGGAAACTGAGGCCTTTAGTTGAGGTTAGGTCTGATGGAGAGGTGATACTCAAGAGGTCCAGGGTTGATTCTCACATTACCAATACAGAGCAATAGAAAGATCAGTAGTTTCATGAGGGCTGCCAGTGATAGGGAGAGGGGGCTGTCTTTGGTCCTCCTTCTTTTATTCTGTTGCCACTCTTTTTTTTGGGTGCTCCCTGTGGTTTTACGGTAGTGTGTCGGGATACCAAATAGCAGTTTGACGACTAGGCTTAGGGGGGATCTATATATCCAGCAGTGGGGCCTTGACTGAAACACATATGTGGTGATATGTGTATCTTTATGGTGATTGTACCACTGTAGTCGATGCAGCAATGGTAAAGCATATATGAGGGTTTGAGTGTCAGCCAAGGGGATGTTCCAGAGAACTGGGCAGATTGACCACTCTAAATTGTATAACAGGGTCATCTTCTTTGTGGAACCCTATGGCTGATAGTGACAGGAGTATCAGAAGTAAGCTCCCGTTCTGAAGGGATATTGATAGTTGGCAGTGGGAGTAGTAAAGTTGCTGATTGGTTGGATCAGCAAGCTGGCATGACTCTCTGTTGGTTTAGAGAAAATGCTGAGGGCGGGAAGAGATTTTGGCAGGAAGATGCCTATAAATTAACACACAAGAAGGGGAAGGGCGGTGGGCAAAACTTTGCGCCTTTCCCGACTGCTCCCTCGCTGTTCCTCCCGGCCTTGTGGTTCCCAGGTTCAGCTAAGGTGCCGCCGACTGCCCACTATTTAATTTTATCTTGGAAAGAACCCCCTTTTTCACCAGAAACAGAGCCCAGGCCCCTCAACCTGGTTTGAGCTCACCAGACAGGGGTAGTAGCCCGCTGTTACACGGCGTCCAGCTTACATGTGGATTGTACAAAAGGAATCCACAGTTTATGTAAACCACAGATTAGTAATACACAAAACCCTCCACTTTTTGAAATGTCAGAATTCTGCTACTCATGTAATTCCACAAAATTTGTTGGAATGTTCTGAAATTATGCATATTTCCATTTGCCGGAATTTGAAAATTCCACACAGCAGTAGCAAGGACACTGTCCTACTAGGATTATTATTCTTTGCTAGCCAGTGTACATTCCTCATTGAAACCACAGTGATATTTGTGTTTTTTTTAAGCATTGTTCCCTAAACCTGTTGCCTCTCCATGCTTCTTAATGGTAGGGATGGGAGGGTCAGTTGTGACCCAGTTCTGATGCTGACTCTGATCTGCTTTCAAAATGTTCTGATTTACTCTGGTTTGCCAAAACAGATACATTTTCCAGACTGGTCCAGAACTGGGTCAACAATAGGACCAAACCAGGTCAAATGAGAAAATCAGGCTACCCTATCACATTGTCTTCACCAGCCCTTTCTTTATGTCATTAATATTTAAGTGTTATTTTATGTTAAGTCCAGCATACTCATGAACTGTTACCATCTTGGGGTCGAACAAGCTCAAAAAGGCTTGTGCCCCTTTAGGCCCATGGCTTTATGGCTTGTTTGACCCCTCAGTGATATTATTTCCTTGTATATTACACTTTGCCATCATTTACTCTCTTTCCTCCCAGCACTGTCTTACTCTTCTGAGTGAGGACATTATGTGCCCAATTTATACAATATATTTTAAATTTTAAAGCTTTCAGATTAGCTCTTTTAATAAAGAAAAAACAGTTTATGTTTAATTTCACTGCTCCGGTTTGAGAGCAGCAGAGGTCACTGTGATGTCATCAGACATTCTACAGGCTGCCTTCCCATTGGTTAAAAGGTCCTTTGTGACCAACCTCACATGATGATAAACAGTGATGATAAACAATTCATCATTACTCCAGGTCCTACTGTCATGTAAATATTTCATTTATCTGTTACATATGTATATTCATTGCAAAAAAAATCGTTACTACATCAGTTAGGGTTGAAGCAACAAAAGTAGGGAAATGAGGCATTGGGGTTTCCAACCCTAACACCCCCACCCTTCCACTCCTACCACCCCACTCCCACCTTCCACACACCAACAGATGTCAGGTGTGCCTTGGGGTTGTTGGCCCTAACTCTCACCCCATTCTATGTGTAAGGAAGCTGAGATGGTACAGTATAGGAGAATGGGGTGAGAGTTAGGCTTGATGATCCCAAGGCAACCCCAATGCTTGTTGGTGTATGGAGGGTGGGGGTGGGGTGGGTGGTAGGGGTGGGGGAGTGGGGGATGTTAGGGTTGGAAACCCTAATGCTTCATTTCCCTACTTTTGTTGCTTCAGCCCTAACTGATGCATTAACAAAGTTTTTTGCAATGAATTTCCTTACATTTTGAGAAAGTGCAATCATACCCTTGTATGTTTGTGTGCTCCCATCAGTCTATAGTGTCTTGTGGTTCTACAGGGCCCTCCATCATGTGGGAGCACAGGGCTCTCTGGGCCCAGTGCTCCTACATAACTATAAGTGTACAGACATTGTAATCAACCCTCATCAACCTGTTGGAAAGCAGGATCTGGAGGGCCCTGCTCTCCAATCACACTCCCATCACTCCATAATGGTATCCATTTGTGGGAGTGCAGGGCCCTATCTATCCATAAATGTAGAGACATCGTCATGATCTGTTATCTCCCTATGGGAGCGCACACCCAATACTGCATAATGGTATCCATATATGTGGGAGTGCAGGGCCTTTTGGGCCCTGTGCTCCCATCTACCTATAGTTGTAGAGAAGCAGCACAGGCCTAGAGACATTCCAAGTAATCTTTGTGCTGCAAATGGCACAATCTCTCAGAAACTGTAGGAACATTGGAAAAAATCCACTGTAGTTGTAATCATGGACTTGCATCATCATTGCTTAGTACACCAAAGGTGTACTAAGCTATGTTTAGCAAAAAATCCGTATCTTGAATCGTTTTCAAGATACAGGTGTTGAAAGGTACTGCGTTTGCCACAATGTTGTCATATGGGAAATTTCCAAACTTTGAAATGTTATAAGTATGGACGTGATGTATATTTTATCACCAAACCAGCAACAGTCACATCTGTGGGGCAAGCCCTTTCTACTCTGAAAAGTTCAGCCCAAATGTCCTAACTGTTTCTTTGCAGTGAAGTGGCAAAGGAACAGTAAACTTTAAAAATCCTTTTTTGTGAGGTGTCAAAATCCCTTTTTGCATCGTGAAAAGGGATTTTGACAGCTCACGAAAAAGAAATTCATCTCATGAAAAGGGATTAAGAATAGGACCATCTGGTCCCACAAGTCCTAGTCCCTTTTCATGATGGGAAAAGGGATTTTGACACCTCGTGAAAAGGAAATTGACTCACAAAAAGGGATTTTGACAGCTCACAAAAAGGGATAAATTCGTAAGATGTCAAAATTCCTTTTCATGATCTGATTCCCTTTTCACAAGGTGTCAAAATCCCTTTTGGCATCGTGAGAAGGGATTAGGACTTGTGGGACCAAATGGACTTATCCTCAATCCCTTTTCGTGAGCTGTCAAAATACCTTTTCATGAGTTGATTCCCTTTTTGCAAGGTGCAAAAATCCCAATTCATGATGTAAAAAGGGAATCTGGCTCACGAAAAGGGATTGCTAGCAGGGCCATCTGGTCCCACAAATCCAAACCCTTTTCACATAGCAAAAAAGGATTTTGACACCTCGTGAAAAGGGAATTTGCTCGCGAAAAGGGATTTTGACACCTCACAAGAAGGGATTTGAGTTGTCAGACCAGATGGCCTTTCGGTAATCCCTTTTCATGAGATGAAATTCCTTTTTTGCAAGGTGTCAAAATCCCTTTTTACATTGCAAAAAGGGATCAGAAGCAAGGCACGAAAAGGGATTTTTAAAATTAAATATAACTGTCCTGAGGTCACAGTAAAGTAAACCAAAGGCAAAGTGTAAAGGATAGCCACATGAACAAAATACACACTTGGATGTCTGCAGAAGACACCCCTGGGTAAAGTTATAATGTTTTGTTTGGGCTGGAAAAATAAAAACAAGATGCAGCTCGCGAAAAGGGATTTTTTTGTCACAAAAAGGGGTTTAATGAATCTCTTTTTGTGAGCTGTCCAAATTCCTTTTATGTCAGTCCTAAATCCCTTTTCACACTGTGCAGCTATCCAAAAGACTGAACTGAGCATGCTCAGAACCCACAATTTCAAAATTAAATAACTTTGAAATGGATTAATATTTTTTCACCAAACCCACTCTGGCTTGTACTTTGTGGCAAGCTCTTTCTATGCTGAAATTCCAAAAACAGTGTGGTCCAATCATGATGAGGAAAAAACAGCCAAAACAGGTGAAAAAATGAGGCTTTTACAGTTTGTTCACTATTCGCAGCAAGAAATCTGTAAATCTGATTAAAATGAAACTTGGTACATCAAGAGATCTATCCCACGGGACAGTGCATACCAAATTCTCTGCAAATCCATTGAACGGTTGCAAAGTTATTAAAGTGCAAAATTTAAGATTTGACATTAAACTGCCTACTCAACTCTAACTATAGTGGCACTACCGTGCCACTATAATATAGAACAAGTGCTGCCATACGTAATATTTGAGGTATCAAGACCCCTGTGGAAGTAATAAAATAGGTATATTAAGCTACCACCACTGCTGCTACAGTAAGATAGTGGTGTTTGGCACGTCGCAGAATGGGTTCAATATCCATGACCACTTACACGCGCTGAATTGGGACCCGCGCAGCGCTTCTGTGTTCGGCTAAGAGTTCTGGCATATTTTCAAATATCTGGATTGCTCAGAAAATTATGATCATAGCTGCCCCTGACTCCCACAGCTGCATTGAAAGGTCTGTGAGGATGGGAGCCCGCTGCACGTTTTCTTTACAGGTCATCTTTAATCGTGTAGGATATACTGCCTCCAGAATGTTTTCTTTATTGATTTATCTTTTATACTAATCCCTTGTCCCCCTCTCCCCAGTTGAATCTGTAAACTACACTTTCCTTTAATTACAGCATCTTTACTTGGTAAAACAATTTCAGTAAATAGAATTATTAAGTAAATGTTTCTCACCCCTTTGAAAGGCAGTAGCATAAGGTGGTACGCACTTAGACGCAAACCTTTGAGAGCATAGGATGTCAAAGTGAATTGAATTTAATGGAGGATTACAGAGCCTTTGACCTGTAGCGCTCTGGTTTTGTCTCTTCCACATAAGTAGTTTTAAGACTGTAGCCAAGGTGTTGTGGGCATCCACAAAATGAAAGGGGAATGAAAAAATTGTTAAACACAGCAACATAATAATTTATGGTTGGAAGGGACACTAGGTCCATCAAGTGCCCTAATGCACTTCATAAGTGATATGATATGCTATGATACGATACAATATGTTACAGTACGATACGATACAATATGCTATGATAAGATATATAAAGAATAATGCCCGTGCAGGTGTGAGTTATGAGGATTTTTTTTCAGACACCCAAGATATGTGATAATCTATACAGGGTTTATGAAATGATTACACACTGAGGGTGTGTGAAAAATCCTCATAAAACAAACTTTGCACAGGCATTATTTTTTATAACTGGTGCAAGGTTTCAACAAAGAGAAAAACTAAGCTGTATTTGTGTGAGTGAGCATGTCCCTGAGCAACCACCTTACTTGAACAAATACAGTGAAGTGAAAGCGCGAGGAGGAAAATGCCTTAATAACCCACTATTGAGTTATTACGAATTCAGTGGTTTATTATGGTGTTTTATCAGGAACACATACCTAGCCATTATGGGGGGTCACCAGTTATTATGATATGATATAATATAATAGGAAATGTAAACCTTATTTTTCATTTATATTTTTCAATATAACTAGAGATGTTGGCATGCGTAGTCATGAATTATGTTTAATCTCTTCAACGCATTTTTTCTTGAGCTCATTTTGAATTGGTCATATTTTGTTTCCTAAAGGGTCCTTTATAATATTGCCTTTTTCCTGCCCAATATTCGATTGTTAATTACTTATTTGTTCTGGGACCCAGTTCTATCTGTCAAGCAAAAGCCTAGAATAAGACCCTCCCTACAGGGTCATAGCCACTGGGGGTACAACAGGACCAACGACCAACAAATTAGAACCTTTAAAAGCTCCTGCACAGGTCATTGTCTACAGAATCCACTGTGGCTGCAGCCTATGGCTGGCATTAGCCACAGGGGTCCTCGGATCCATGCCAAGCAGCAGAAACTATGAAACACCAATGGTCCTTCCACCACAGGGCCCCCTCCTGGTACAACACCCTTCCTCCGCATATCACAACCATCCCCAAAATTATCCCGTTTAAAATCGCCCTACGCAGCCACCTCACCAGCACTCAGAACTGTAAGTGCTCTTGAATGCCCCAAAGGCTGAACTCATCTTTTCTCATCCCATCTGGTACTCTGCAATGGACAAAGTCCTCTGGACTGCCTCCCCCCCCCCCAGCAACTCCGGTCCCCCACCAGGCCCTCGCTCCCTATACCCTCTACAGCAGGCCTCATTTATTAATACAATTGTTAGATTGAACTTTGTAGACAATTGAAAGCCTTAGCACTCCTATGTAACATTGGAATTGCTTTGTATGTTTACTTGATTGTATCACACCTGTATCGTTCACCAGTGTTGTACTCACTGTCTATTTGTTGTCTACACTCCCTGTGATGAGGTGCCTTTATAAATGAGTCCATGACTCAAAGGTTGTAAATCTGATATATGAAATAAATAAAAATATGCCCTGGGGCAGATAGGGAACCCCCCAGGCAGACCAGATGGACCCCTTGTCCCATTCTGCCATCACTGTCAACGCTTCTTTGGAGGAGACGGGAGCCATGGTTGGCAGTGCGAGGTCTGAAGAGGGTTGGACTTCATCCAGCCATGGGCCAACTGTTTTTCTCCTGCATTTTTTTTCTCCATTCCCATGATCCTCCCACCTCCCCATGCAAGGGCACAGCCTAAGTCAGCCTCACGCATGCACGGTGTGCCCCCTGTGGCAGGCACAAGTTCCCTTGCCCAATCACAAGGGTTGCCATGGTGGTGGAATCCACTGCCAGCCCTCCCAAGCTGAGAAAGAGTGCCATGCAACAGCTTGCCCCAGCCTGGCCTGCCTCTGACGTAATGTTCCAAGTCTGCTCCTGTGATGTGCTACCAGAAGACCATTGGGAGTATCCTCAGGGGCGGCAGTACTGACTAGATATATAAATAAATATTGAGACCAAAAGTGAGGAAAAAATGATTTAACAGTCACAATCTGGTACTCGGGATGGCCCACACATATTTGTGGGAATACAATTTTGTGTGTTTCACTTTGATAATATATTACTGGGCATGGACCATTAGCACAGGCAGGGGTGCATTGTACCACCAAATAAGGGACCAGGGATAGAGTCCTAATCCTGCTTCCCCTGACCTGGTTTTGAGCAGCCTAGAGTGCGAGTCCTTATTTTATTTCCATATTGAAACAGCGATGTGCAATAATAAACCACAGGGAATCAGCAGCTCTCACAGCAGGCTACCCACCCCAGCGCTTGGCTCAACAGGACTTCATCAGGGGGTGTAATTTTTATTTATTGGAATTGTTTTACCCTCAACCGCAGAGGGTAGTTGGTCCAGGAGGTTGGCAGGTGGTTAGGAGGAGCAAATCAGGTGCCCCATCACTCTCTGCTCTCCAACACATTACCTCCAAAAACCATATAAACACTACAAACAGGTATCTGCCTCTATCTCTGAAATCAAATAAAGAGGCAGAAGACACTGCAGAGCAGGACACTGCGGCACAGAGAGCTAGCACAACAATACTCACCCAAATCAGGAACCAAAACTAAACTAGCACAAAGGAACTCAAAAAACTTCTGATCATAGGAGACTCCATGATTCGGGGAGTTGATACCCATCTCCAGCCAGGGTGATGGTCAGATGTCTCCCAGGTACATCAGCATGGAGAGACACTGACCGCATTGCTAAAATTGTTCACAAAGCAGGAGAAAACATTGATGTCCTAGTACATAGGGACTAATGATCGCCAGCGGTCAGTTGTGGAGACCAAGGAACACCTGACTAGGCTGGGTGACAAACTATCATCTATTTCGTCCGGCATCTCCTTCTCTGAGATCCTGCCAGTCTGGGAGAAGGGAGCAGATGGACGGAAGGTCAGAGAAGGGAGATAGGGAGCTAAACACGTGGCTCAAGGACTGGTGCCAGGAAAAGGACACAGATTTGTAGGGAACTGGCAACAGTTCTGGGGCGAAAGTTCTTTAAATTTGATGGACTGCATCTGACTAAAGAGGGAGTCAGTGCATTGGGGCAGAAGTTTGACGTCTTTGCAGAATATTTAAACTAGCAAATGGGGAGAGGGGTGCAGCACCCCATACGTTGAATGGGAAGAACACCCCTCCCCCCTCAGCTAGTGGTCAAACTGGAATTCAGTGTGTTTGCCAGTCATTTGCATCACCAGGTAAGAAAAAAGGTTTGTCTCCCCATACGATGCACAGGGGTAATGCCAAACCTCACCCAACAACTAACACACCAAAATCTGGCCAATGGAAAATCATGTACACAAATGCTCACAGCCTGGGAAATAAGATCCCAGACCTGCAGGCAATAATATCAGAGGCTAAACTGGACATAGTAGCAATTAGTGAGGCGTGGTTTACCAGTAACCACACTTGGAAGACTTCAGTACCTGGCTATGTATTGTTCAGAAGAGACCGAGGTGCAAAAGGGGGAGGTGGCCCTGTATGTTAATGAAAATATCAAAGCTACAGAAATTCAGAATACACATAGGAGCCAGAAGAACTGTGGGTCACCCTGGAAACAGGAAATGGGACAGCCATAAGAACTGGGGTTGTCTACAGGTCCCCAGACCAGAGGAGGACATAGACACATTACTGTTAGAAGATATACAAAACATGACAGCTAAAGGGAGGTTCTGATAATGGGAGACTTCAACATGCCAGATACAGATTGGTCAATACCAGCAGGAACATCTGCCAGAACTAGACTCATAGTGGATTCCCTGCAGGGGAGGGCCTCAAACAACTGGTACAGCAACCCACAAGAGACAGGGCTATCCTAGATCTAGTACTGACTAACAAAGAAGGATCACAGATCTCCAGGTAGAAGGTCACCTGGGGCAGTGACCATCACATGGTATGGTTCAATTTGGCTACTACATCTAAATCATCCCATTCCAAGGCAAAATATGGGACTTCAGAGGAGCTGACTTTGATAAGATGGCCAACAGAGTTAAGCTAGCCCTGGCAAAAGAAACACAGGTGAGGAGGTACAGGCAAAGTGGGCAAGCATTAAGGATACAATACTTGAAGCAACATCCCATTGTGTTAGACAGAAAAGGAAGTGCAAAAGAAGAAGAAACCACTTTGGTTCTCAAATACAGTAGCAGAAAAGGTCAGAGCCAAAAGGCTGGCCTTCAGAAAATATAAGGAACACAGCGGGATGAAGATAGGGGCATACCAAACTGCCCTAAGGGAAGCAGGTAAGGCAGTAAGGCAGGCAAAGTCCCAAACTGAGGAAACACTAGCACAAACAGTAAAAGAAGGTGACAAGACTTTCTATAGATACATTAGTGAAAGGAGAAAGTCCAGAGGGGATTGCTAAGCTTAATGGAGAAAAGGGAGCATGTGAGGAGGAGGACCCTGTAAGGCATCTATCCTAAATAGATACTTTTGCTCAGTATTCACTGAAGAGAAGGTAGGGCAGGGCCCACAGCTCAGCATCATGGACACAGGGGGGGAGGTGAGCACTACTCCCTTCACAAAAGAAAGGGTCCTACAAGAGCTTGCTAAGCTCCAGGGTGGATAAGGCAATGGGACCTGATGGCATACATCCCAGGGTACTTAAGGAGCTAAAGGAGGAACTAGCAGAGCCATTAGCAGAATTGTTTGAGTGAGTCTCTGAGCACAGGAGGTCCCAGAAGACTGGAGAAGGGCTCATGTGATCCTCCCACAAGAGTGGTAGCAGGGAGGAGGCGGGGAACTACAGACCCGGTCAGTCTTACCTCAGTAGTGGGCAAGATTATGGAAGCACTCCTTAAGGAAAGGATGGTGCAACACCTGGAATCCATAGGGGCACAGGATCCAAGACAGCATGGGTTTACAAAAGGAAGGTCCTGTCAAACTAATCTCATAGATTTCTTTGACTGGGTAACCAGAGTGGTGGACCAAGGGGGAGCAGTTGATGTCGCCTACCTTGACTTCAGCAAAGCTTTTGACACTGTTCCACATAGAAGATTGATAAATAAGCTAGGTAGGCTCGGGGTGGGTCAGAAGTTGGTCAACTGGGTGACAAACTGGTTGACTGGCAGAAAACAGAGAGTGGTGGTAAATGGTATACAGTCAGAAGAGATGCAAGTCACAAGTGGGGTACCTCAGGGATCAGTCCTGGGGCCAGTCCTATTCAACATCTTCATTAGTGACCTCGCAGATGGACTAGAGGTAAGGCTTGTCTGTTTGCAGATGACACAAGATCTGCAACAGAGTAGATGATCCAGATGGGGTGGGCAGAATGAGAAGAGATCTGGATAAACTAGCAGAATGGTCAGAAGAGTGGCAACTGGGATTTAATGCAAAAGTGCAAAATCATGCACATAGGGAAGAGAAACCCTGAAGCCACTTATAGGCTGGGAGGAGTTGCTAGCAGTCACAAAGGAAGAAAGAGACTTGGGCATCATCACTGATGACCTGAAATCATCAAGCAGACCTCTCAAAGCAGTAGGTAAGGCTAGGGGTGTTAGGGTGTATTAGTAGGGGTATCACAAGTCGTAAGAGGGAGGTAATAATCCCTCTGTACAAGACATTGGTTAGGCCCCATCTGAGTACTGCGTGCAGTATTGGAGGCCACACCTTCACAAGGACATTAACCAAATTGAGGCAGTCCAGAGAAGGGCAACTAAAATGGTGCAGGGACTGCATCAGAAGACATATGAGGACAGATTAACGGAGCTCAATATGTATACCCTTGAGCAAAGGAGGAGAGAGGTGATATGATCGAGACATTTAAACACCTTAAGGGCATAAACAAGGTGAAAGAGTCTAACATGTTTAAATATAAGAAAATAGCAGGACAAGAGGACACAGCATGAGATTAGAGGAGGCCGATTAAGGGGTAATGTGGAAATTCTTTTCACAGAAAGGGTGGTAGATGCATGGAATGGCTTACCACAAGAAGTAGTGGCTATGAATACAGTGCAGGGCTTCAAACAGGCATGGGATAGGCATAAGGGAGCAATACAAATGACTATGAATAGATAGGTCACTGACATCGCAAAGGCCGATGGCACATTTATAAGGTAGAAAAAGAAATGGGCAGACTGGATGGGCCTTGCGGTCCTTATCTGCCGTCAACTTCTATGTTTCTATGTTTCTATGTTTTACCAGGTCAACAAGTGAGTATAGTGCAGTTCTTCAGCGAGCGTGGTGTGTGTGGACTGTGAATTGCTCAGCCAGGGCTTGACAAGTCTGTATTTCAATTGCACACCCAAGTCTCAGCACCGCAGGTTGCAGGCTTATCTGCTTGGACTTGTGCAGGGAGCTGGACTACTTGCTGCATGAGTGAATCCTGTGGAAGGACTTTGGTGGCATTGCGCAACATCAGCTACCCCACCCCCACTCATAAGATAGTGTAGTGGGTAGTCATAAGTGAGTGTTAGGGGGTGATGGGAGGGCTTAAAGTAAACAAAACTGACCCCCCTCAGTAGAATGACTGTACCTCTTCCTGCCCTGAAAATCTGCCAAACAATCACCCCTCCCTATCAGGGGACCAGCTCCATCGAGAGCAAAGCACTGGGGTTTGGGTAGCAGCTGTTTGTGAAGGTTGGCTAAGAACTTTATTGCTGTGTATCAAAACTGTAACACTGCAACACTTTAAATCTTTAAAAAGATGGTTGGGGCATAATAGTGTTATTTTAGTAGTATATGGATAGTATTTTTAAAACAAATTCTGGTCAGAGCCAGTATGGCTACAAAATGATGTTATTGATAGTCATCAAAGGTGTGTAAGAAAGACATCACAGAGGAATGATAGGTGAATGAGTTAAGCGTTGTTGTAGTTTATTGTGATGTATTATTGAGTTTGAATTGTTTATGGAGGAAATAATCCAGAGAGTTGTGGATTCAAGTCCTACAATAGAGGACCTAGGCTCACCTCATACTCAATGCTGACACTGCAGTGCAATACTGGGTGGGAGAGGTGGGGGGTGCTTTGCATCACACAAGACATTAAACTCATGTCCCTTATATCTACCCATCTCTGCTGGAAGTAAAAGATCCCTTGAGCCTGCCTGAAAAGAGTACTGGTGTCATTCATAGAAACATAATATAGGAACATTTGAGAGAGCTGGATAATGATTGCATATTGATCAGGGAATGGGATCTTCCCTTACTCTTTTTGAGTATGCCATGAGATGTTTTGCTTCCACCTGAACACCTTATACATCAGGTTCTAACACATCTGTCCACAGCTGCATATGGGATGCTGCAGAGCACATGACATCTGCTCCACTCATCTGCACACAGTCCCTGCACTAACAGTAGCAAGCACTTTGGCATATTCCATGTATCAAAGGTGCAAGAATATATAGGGGATGGGGAAGCATGAACACTTCAGGGCAGACGGGGAGGCACAATACCTCGACTATGACTGTATGCTGGAAGGGAGAGGGAAGAACAATGGGTGCAGGGCACAAGCTGAAATAGGATAATACCTGGAGGAAAATACTTTCTGTGCAATTTGCTACTGCACACCTCCCCACCTCCCCAGCTACACAATATCACTAACCAGCCCCGATCATAGCTCTGTGACTGCACAGCTAAGTACAACTCAGAAGGGGGGGGTACCTGATAAAAGAGAATCCCCCAGATTGTGCCTATACTGTAATGCCCCCCAGCTCCAAAAACACATTATGGCAAGACAAAAATGCTGCGATACCCAGATGCCTTCTTGAACTGCAACATACAAGCAATGTCACTGCTATAGTACATGGCTGTTGATTTTAATCAAATAGAACTGAAAATCTGTAAATTACATAACACAGTTCTTGTCCTAATGTGCAGACAAAGACTGATCACCAACATTATAAAACCTTGAGAGGCTTGAGTTTAAATATGGAAGTTCACATCCGAGACTTTTTAGTTTGAGGTCTACGGTATCTATAAAAATAATGTGCTTGTTCTATTATCGCCCTACAAAGTCTGCAGTGATACTGTGAAAGTGTATTCACCATTGGCATCTCATGCTGTGAAATCTAGCTACAGACATCTATGTATTGTACAGGAAAATGTATTTATTGAAAATTGATCTCTGTAGACAGACCTGAGAGCGTGACATGCCAACGGTGAACATATTTACATTTACAGTATCGCTGCGGTCTTTGCAGCATGATAACTGAACAAGCGCATTGTTTCTGTAGATACTGCACACCTCAAACTAAAGAAGTCTTGCATGTGGGCTTCCAAGATCCCACAGAGTCCGAGCTGAGAGGCATCACAGAAGGGGGGTGGGCACGATCAAAGCAACATCTCACAGAATGGCAAACTCATAAGCACTGGAGAAATGGCATCTCATGCTGTCAGATCTATGTACAGAGACTGGTGTATTGTACATGTAACCCCTGTGCCAAATTAGGGGTTACAAAAAGAGATGCCCTGTCGGCACCAGGGAGGTGCGCGTGCCGCTGGGCACTGGCCCAGGCAGCATGTGCGTTGTTTTTAAAAAGTGCCAACCAACATGAGGGTGAGAGTCAGTTAGGAGTCATTGAGATGAGTGGGTGTGCCTGTTCACAGGCTTGAGGGAAGGCCTACAATTGGGGCCGGCAAGGCCCGGGGCCAGGGTGTGGAGAGTGACCCCCGATCCCAAATGTGAAGATGAGGGGCATCCACAGAGCCAGCAGTGGGGCAGCAGGACCAGAGGGAGCAGCAATTAAGCAGAAGGTCACAGAGAGTCTGCTAGGCTCTCATTTCTGAGGGAGTGAGTGGTTGCCATGGGGAGCCTGTCGACGACAGAAGTGGCAGTGATGTCTCCGGTGGGGTAGGTGGCAGAGCTACCCCTTTGTTCACCCATGTCCACTCAAGGTAATGTGCTGCTGGATAGTTTGGGGGACTGCTGGCGCTGAAAGAGAGTTGGCCTGCCCTGTGTGAACCCAGCCCGTGGATCGACAGGAGCAGTGGCTATTTGTGTTACTGATGTGCTCTGCATTTTGACATCAGATGTCAAAATACAGGCACATTCAGTTCTGGCCACAAATGGCTAAATTTGAAAGTAAAGTTCCACCAGTGTTTAAGAGAGAGAGAGAGGGAGGGTTACATACAGAAAAATGTATTTCCTGGAAATCAATCACTGTAGATAGAGCGGAGTGTGTGAGATGCCAATGCTAAAAATATTTACTTTTGCAGTATCACTGCAGCCTTTGTAGGGTGATAACCGAACAAGGGCATTGTTTTTATACATACCGTACAACTCAAAGTAAAAAAGACTTGCATGTGGGCTTCCAAGATCCCACAGAATGCCAAACTGATAGGCACTGCAGAAAGGGGGAAAGCAGGACTGAAGCAATATGTCACAGAATGGGTGTGTGTTTGATATACTGCCAAGTGGATCTGACTGCAGTAGTCTGATTTTTTGTGGGGAGCAAGAAAATAGTGCGGTGGGGGGGGAGGAAGGAAGCACACTTTAATGAATGCAGAGGATGCAGAGAGATTCGCAGAATGATGTGTTTCAACTCCACTTGATGTAAGGAGTCAGCTGTGGTGCATTTGATATCCAGCCACAACCATATCCTCAGAGTTCCCTTCTCTGTATATGTCAGCAAGACATCAGCATAGCTCTCGCTACGCAGCCGCAATAACTGCAGTTGTCTCTTAATCACAACTGTTGGTTGGGCAGTAAATTAATCCACGCACAGGTCATGCATGAATGAAATAAAAATAAATAAGAATAACACAGCCCATTTTCCTTAGCAAAGTATGCTGTTCTGTACTTGTAAAACAAACTAGATCAGCCTTCTTTGCTGTGAGTGAAAACAAAAGACTCTATGCACACCCCCCCAAAAAAAAATTGCAAGTCAATAAAATTGTTACAATGCGCTTTCTGCCTCAAATGGCTACTCACTTATTACATCCCAAAGGGGAGTGGGGGTCTCTCAGTTTTTCAGATCAGAGCGCTGGTATAAAAACAAGCTCAGCCATCAGTCAGCAAGGTGGGCCTCTCATTGGCTGCGGCTCTACTTTAAATTCAGTCTTTGACTCAAAGGATTGTAATGCCAATCTTTTCAATAAATAAAATAAAAAAAAAAAGTGGTTAAGGAAAAAACAAACTCTGACACCCTTTGAGTATATGTCTGATATAGCAAGTAATGACGGTAACAGTATGGGTCTCATTAGAGATTCGATGGACAGCATAGATTTCTGCCAGGTGGTATCCACCATTACTCAAGCATAAGCATTTCTGCTATATAAACGCTACCGTCATGTATTGTAAATATTAACTCTTTATCACTTTCTATATATCCTCTTTCTGAATATTGTAAAATAAACATTGTGTCATTTGAGCAACATGTAAAAAAAAAAAAAGCAACTGCCAGGGTTGCTTCTTTTTAAAATATATTGCATTACCTTACTGGCTCACTTTAAACAAAGTGCAGTCCCCAGACAATCTATTGGTAATTGGTGCGGTGCCAGCTAATGGAGATAGCCATATACTGTATCTCCCAAACATGAACACATCCACAGTTAGCAGCTTAACCTAATCTCTTTCACAAACTCTAAATTGCTTTTCTCGTTGGGGCACTACTGGTTATGGCATACATAAATTAAAGCAAAAGACCCAGTGCACATACCCCCCCCCCAAATAATAATTAGAGTATGGTTCCTGCCTCAAATGGCTACTCATGTATTACATCCCAAAAGGGGAGCAGAGGTCTCTAGGAGACCCCTGCTCCCCTTTGGGATGTAATAAGTGAATAGCTGTTTGAAGCAGAAAGCATATTGTCAGAATTTATTGACTCACCAATTTTTTTTGGGGGGTGCACTGGATTGTTTTAACTTATGTATGCCATAACCAGTAGCACTCCAATGAGAAAAGCAATTTAGAGTTTGTGAAAGAGATTGAGTTGAGCTGCTAATTTTGGACTTATACTTGCTGTGAGTGAGCCTTCCTGTGCCAGTAGGACAATCTAGTAGGTAAATCCAAACTGAAAGCAGCCCATCAGCAATACACAAACCTGGTGCACTTCAGGGATGTCAAAGCCCTCCCCTCAAAATGAACCTAGATCTCAGATCTGCAGAGGATGACAACAAAAACACAGTACTTCTGGATTGCAGAATGAGGGTGCTATAAACACAACCTAGATCACAAGTAAAGTGCACCCTAAAGGGGTTTAGGAGGAGACTGAAAAATAATTTTAATATCTTCAATGGTCAGGACTGGTATATCAAAGATATTTTTTTATTGCAGAAATGTAACATAGGTAAAATCCCTTTTTGCAATGTAATTCATGCATACAAAAATAGCCTACCTCCATATAGAACTTCTGTCTAATTAATAATATATCACACTGTATAAAGTGATGTTTGCCTATGATACATTTGTGCAATAAAAGCTATTTTAGGCATTTCAGCCCTGCCTATTGACAATAATAAACGTGTTAGCCTACTAAACTCCCTTAGAGTGCACTTTAGTTGGGACCTACAAGTCTGTAAGCATTAGTTGGGCGACCCTCCCTCACCAGCCTGCAAGAATCATGTAATTTCTGTTGCATATAGGTTTTTTACAATTAAATTAGTACAGTATATGCCTTAGCATTGACTTCTGAATGCCGAAACCCTGGTGAAAAGGAAAATGACGCTGATTGACTCGAGTGGCGAGCATCCTGAGACCTCACCTGGCTCTATTTATTTATAATGCGTCTTTTTAAGAGCCTCCAAAGTGCAACCCAAGACCACCAAAGTCAACTCAGAACTTTCAGATACTGTAATAAAAGATTCTGTTGTCACTAAAAACAGACAGTGCCTCTGATCACCAACATACCACTCGGATGGATGATGGAGATCGTGGTATCATTATGAGTTGTGTAAGGTTTAAACAGCTGAGATGAGTTGGGTGTCTGCCAGGGTCTGGGTCCAGGAGGAAGTTGTCTCATGTTATACAGCATTATATCAGCATACCATCAGCGTGCCACCACTCCTTACTCCATTCTCCCTTGCCTCCTTCACTGGTCCACCTCATGATAATATCACCCTGGCTGGCTCCGATACAGAGACTCTTCTGACTCCCAAAACATACGAACGTATGAATGCGCCAGCAGAAACAGACCGACTGGTCTATCTAAGTCTGCTCGAGTGTGCAGCCAACACCCCTAGTTTGCAGATGCCCCAACCCCAGCTCCTTTTTGTCATCCCACTGCCACCCCCCACCCTCACGCTCCCCTGTTCCTTGTCCCATGCCCTTTTGAAGCTATTCACAGATTTACATGATACCACCCATTCTGGTAGGGTGTTCCATTTTGCTACCACCCTCTCTGTGAAATAGTGTCTCATCATTTCCTTCCTAAATCTCCCCCCCTCCATTCTTAGCCCATGCCCCCTGGTGACCCTCCCCCTCCTTAACTTAGAGACCCCATCTGCCCCATCCTTATTGAGTCCCCTCAGATACCTGAATGTCTCTATCATGCCCCCCCCAACCCTTCTATCCTCCAGGGTGTACACATTGAGGTCTCCCAGCCTGCTGTCATAGTCTCTCTCTCCTCCAGTCCACATATCATCTTTATTGCCCTCCTCTGCACCCCCTCCAGCAGCCTGATATTATGCTTTAGGTATGGCCTCCAAAACTGCACACAATACTCTAAGTGCAGCCTTACCAGCAATCTGTAGAGGGGCAAGATCACCTCACTTCGCCTGGACGAAAACCCTCTTGCTATGCACCCCAACATTTTGTTCGCTTTTGCAGCCGCTCTCCTGCACTGGGCAGTGTTGTTAATGATCCCTGTTATCATTACCCCCAAGGTCCTTCTCCTCCTCTGTGATCCCTAGCTTAACCCCCCCCCCCGGTTCTTCACCCCAAAGTGCATAACCTCACACTTCTTTGCATTGAACCCCAGCTGCCAGCTCTCTGACCACTCCTCTAGCTTTCTTAGGTCCCCCTGCAGCTGCTTCCACCCCTCCTCTCTATCCACAACTACTCTGATTTTGGTGTCATCAACAAACTGACTTACCTTGATCACCACCCCATGTCCAATGTCTGATATGTAGAGCCCAAACAATACTGGCCCCAACACAGAGCCCTGTGCCACCCCACTTGTCACCGGCCTTGGAGTTGAGAGCTCCCCTCTCACCACCACCCATTGCAGCCTCCCACTCAGCCAGCTTGTAATCCAGTTTATCATTTTTGCCCCTACTCCTACACCAGTTAGCTTCCCCCCAAGCCGCCCATGAGGCACTGATTGCTACAGCTGCTACGGCCGAATCTGCTCAATTAACCTATCCATACCTGCTGTGTTGCACTCACTCCTTACTCAGGCTTCATCTTCAGGCATGAATCCCTTCCCAAGCAAGGCCAGCACAACCACAAAAGTGGACGCCAGGAGCAGAAATGTGCAATGGCAAAAGCCAAGCAGGGGTCGAGCATAGATAACTAAAACAAATCAAGCCCCAGCAACCGGCTTCTACCACCGGTTTATGTAATTCACACTTACCAGCCTGTCCTTCTTCACAAACATATAAGGCAAAGTAAACAGCACACACACAAAATGCATGTTAATTCCATTTCCAGTCAAACGCAGTATTTGAGTCAATAGTGAATTCAAACACTGAAAGGAATTACACGTGCATTTACCACACTAAAGATGATCTACTATTCTCATCGTACAGTGACCCCATCTGTATATCAATAAAAGGTAGTTGGTTTATACATTTATAATTGTCCCAGTGGGTTATATGTTTACATATTTGCAGACTCCGACTGGCAAACCCAACCGACCTGAATAACAGACTGTCAAACCCAAATATTAACCATGTGCCACATACACAAAAAGGTGACAAGAGAGCAAGAATATCGAGCTATTGGCTACCTAACACAACATACTATAATACGTGGTTCTAGCATTTTTTCCTCCTGGTATTCCTCAATGTAACCCCCCCAAAGGAGGTGGGACTTACCTTAAGTTATCTCCCCCCCCCCTTTCCCTCTGTCCGGTCTTGATCCAGTCCCGGTGTTCTCTCCTCTTGAACCTGGGCTAATATCCAGTTTGAGGTTTGAATTCATGTAGAGTAATGTGCACATAGATGCTGCACAAATGTGCAAGCAGACACCTTTGTGCTATAGCTTTAAAGATCCCCGGACACTGTTGGGTAAAACTTAAAAAATGTAAGATTTAGACACAATTCTGTTTTTATTTCCCATATTTTCTGCAATTCTTTAGCTTTTATTCTGAGGACAGTTGCATGAAAACAAGATCACTTTCCCCATGACTTTATCTGCTCTGGCTGCCTGTCTCCACCTGACATCATAATTCCCAGTTTATGACATCATAGTTATTTATATAGCTGCAGATTATGATGTCATGAATGGAACTGTGATGTCAGATGTAGACAAGCAGCCAGAGCAGATAGGGCAGACATCCATTTTTCATGCAAATGCACTTTAGTAATAAAACAAAAATAAGTGAGAATTGGAGAAAACAATATGAAATACAGGATGCAGTGTGTCTAAATGCTACATTTTTCAGAGTTGTGCCAGTGGTGTCAGGAGCTCTTTAAGAACTCTTGTATCTGTATGTAGGCAATAGCTCAGCAATCCGCGTTTCGTGCTTTAACGACCAGGGAATGCTCTCTTAAACTCCACCCTTGCACTGGATGAAAGTGCAGAGAGATCCCTATTGAATGTTGTCAATGTTTAATTTTAAAACTGAACAGATCATTTATAAAGTTGGACTTTAAAGGTGGACATTAAGTTGTCTTCCCTTTGACAGCCATCTTGTTACTTTGACCTTTTGTTTCAGACAGTCAGAACTCGAAGGGTCCTAAAAGGGTCCTTAGCTGTGGCTGCTGAGAAGAATAGAGGACTGTGTGTTTGATGCCTTCTGAATAGCCAATCGGAAAGCCAGAACTGTGACTTATGGTCTCAATGACCAATCAGATTACAATATTGTGTTTCTTTAGTCATTGAAGGTCCATTGAACTGGGCAGTTGCCAGAAGTTCTCGAGAAGAGAGGGAGGGAGCTTCTCTGTGTGTCTCTCAGCTAGTGGCCTGGAGCCTAACTGCTAAACCAAACTGGCCATTCAGCCTGAATGGACAGAGACTGACTTTGCAAGGCACAGCCAAAATTGCCAGAATTGGTATCTTGAGCGAAACTGCCAGAGTGGGAACTCAGAGTGAATTTGCCAAAGCCTGTTTCCAGAGACTGCACCCTGGTCCCTTATGCTGGTCCCTGTTTCAGAAGCTAGAAGCCTGAATACGAGACTCTGGAGGTTCAAGACTGTCTAAGGGAGCCAACAATTCTGACTCTAAGTTAGAGACAGAGGTCCTTCAGAACTGTGAGTAACCTCAGGGCTAGCCTTGCAACAGTGCTGTCCAAGTTGCCTTTGAAATATACTGTTGGCCATTGGTCCTGGGATTTCAAATACCAGTTTTCCTAAGAGTTCGGCCATTAAGTTCTTTCTTAAATAAATCCAATCATTTTGTTTATGTGCACCAATGCCGGCCAACCAGCTGCATCATGCATCAGGCCTGCAACAGTACATGTCTGGGTATCCCGTGAAGCTAACTGGTAGTGTCTAACTGGACTGTTAATTTGGAAACTGTATCTAAATTATGCCATGCTGGTGGGAGGTAGGATTTCTGTGTTAATGTGTTTCAAAGCCAAGAGTAAACTGCATAGCAAAGCTTTTAATTTACACTCCCTTATTCCCCCCCAATATCCCTATAATAAAATGGGTTTGTTGTTACTTTAACACTGTCCTATGAGCATATCATTATTGGGTGCATCATTCTTGTACTTAAGCTTGGAGTGCATGGTTTGTGTCATTTATTACTTTCCACAGGTAACTGGGGGTCTCGGCAATAACCAGAACCCATTTGGTAAGTGCAGCCAGCGTGAACATATTATTAGCTATAGTCATTAATTGTATGACTTTAGCTTCTTTGAACTACTGTGTGTTAATCCATGTGTGGGACCACTGAGTGGGGAAGTGGGGAGGTACAGCATTTCAGAGGGCTGTACTCACTTGTCATCTGACACACTTATCTTTTTACTATGGGTGGAGGCACCGTGCTAATGATCTATTTTCTGAAAAAGGAACTGCCCCACTTCAGGAACATCTGAACCCAGGCCACTCAACCTTGGTATTGGTTCACAAGGCAAGGGTAGTAACTGTAACCTCCATGGCAACTCAGTTACAGCAATATGATTTATTTTGAGGTCAAAAATATGGAGATGTTGACTACTAAACACAACATATTAAAATGCGCTGTTCTAGAGTGTTTTCCTCCTGGTATTCCTCAGTATGATTTATTTTGTTCAGTTCCCTGTGAGCCTGCTAGTGACATTCAGTTATTCATTTAAAACACAAAAATATTGAACTGTTGGCTACCAAATACAACATATTTAATTCGTTTATTATTGGCTCCGAACAGCCTGGCATGGACGAAAAAGCAGCCTCCAGAGCAAGAAAATAGTGCCGTCGGGAAGTGGAGGTGGAGGGGAGGGAGGAAGCAACCAGACTGTACTGAATGTGGAGGATGTGGAGAGATGTGCTTCAAAACTGTTCAGTGGAAGGAGACCAGCTGTGGTGTGTTTGCAACATTCCAGGCATTCCAGAGACCCCTTTTTCAATATAATAGCAATATGTCATGCATAGATCTCAATGTGCAGCCTTAAAATATTACTGTGGTATCTAGATTGAATCTATCTGCTACAAGTTATTTCCAAGATATCTTGAAAACTATTTTGCTTCTGTCACTACTTGCAAGTGCACTCCATTTTTGGGAAACAGTTATACAGTATTATGGAGGATCTCGCGGACCCTGGAGTGCACTGGTTCTCTGCGCCACTAGTGAAAATCTACTCTCTGAAGAAGCAGATAATCAGAGAAATGGCCTTTGATGGGAGGGATTTTGCTGATTTGTGACATTTTTTCTTTGAAGCAGCAGTGCAATGAAATTTGACCCTACCTTTTTTTTGCTAAAAAGTATTGCAGGCATCTCACAGTCTTATTTGGTGGTAACATTGTCTAATCCCACCAGAAATGTGAGTATTTTATAAATGTTTTAACGTAGTTTTTCTCAGGTATAAAAGATGGCTGCCACACTTGACTTAGAACTACCACTGTAGATACTGGCAAAATCTAGGATAGAGAACATTAAAAAACTCATATTGCTCAGTATAGGACACCTAGAAAAGTAAATTTGACAGGTACAGTAATATTTGTATTAACTGTAGCTGAAACTGGCCTTTCGGACAAAGCATTATCCTTGAACTGCTGCTTTGAAGAGAGATTGCCAATAGGTGGGACATTAAATTGCTGTCTGACTGCTTCACCTCAATAGGGGGCGCTGATGTAACTATTCAACACCAGAAAAATGTTATTGCAGTGTTTCACCTCACAGCTAGATTTATTTATTTATTTAAATTTTGGTAACCGGGAAGGCCCACTGGAACCTTGACAGTCCCTTTTTCAGGGGCGACCCAGTATTAGTTACATGTACCTAGAGGGAAGGAAAAAACAAAGCTTTGATGAGTACAGTACAGCAAGGCTTACATAGAGTATATGAATATACATCGCAGCACAGAACATTACCACAATAGTGCAAACGTTTTTGTTAGAAACAGACTATTACCAGTTTTCTACCTAGATAAGTGCAAAAAACAGTACTCCTTTTGTACTTTAAAACCCTTTCTCCCTTACTGGTTGTGTTCCTTTGCAGATAGCACCCTTAGTCGGATCACCTTTGGGAGACCTTAGTTGAGGCGGCAGCACTGAGACCCAGTGCCTAGGTATGATTTTAGCACTTTCTTGAAGCCCTCTAGGGAGGTGCTGGTCTGTACCTCTCTCAGGAGATTGTTCTAGAATTTGGGTAGGGCTGCCCTGGCTGACCATAGACCTGGGGATGATCTGGCTCTAGGTATTTCGAGTAGTGTCCGATCGGTGGACCTGAGCTCTCTTCTGTTTGTCTTTGACGACGCTGATCATGGAAGACTTCACTCTTCAGCTACTTTCCACCCACAAAATATCCGCCGTGGGCCACATTTCCCAAAACAGGCATAGTGCCTGCATCAACCCTTGCAGCCACGCTGTGTGGAGTCGCAGCTGTACCATGTCCAAATGCTTCCGCTGCACCCCATTTTTCTAATATCAGGTGCAATTATGGCACTTGGACTTGCTTTACAGTAGCCTGCTGGCTAAGATTGGCCACAAGCTACTCCTGGTGGCATGCAAGAAGCCCCAGCATTGACACATGATAGGCCACAGAAATGTGTTCCAGCTAGCATCTAAATGACACAAGGGATAGGAAATCCCATATTTTTTTCTTTACTATAGGTCAGGTGCGGCATATTTCTGATACACCTGGGACTTGTGGCCAAAACGTTGCTTTGAAAATCCAGTCTCAGGTGTCTCATTCTCTTATTACCCCGTTCACTAAGGCTTCTGTGAGAAAACTGTTCACAGCTGCAACAAAAGTTTTTCCGTAATTTCACTTGCCAGCCCAAAACAGCTTCCTGAGGAAGTGGTTTGACTTAAAATGAAATAACCACTGTGTGGGAAGGCACTTATAATTAAGACTACTTCCTCTGACTGGCAGCAGAAATAAAACTATTCACTTAAAGAGCAGCTGACGCCTTTGGGAACACTTTAAAAAACATAATAGCTGGACACAGTTCAGCTTGTATTTCATATATCTTCTATAAATTTCTCCTCTCATTATTTATTACTGAAAACATTCCCGAAAAAACAAGATGTTTAGCCCTTAGAGTTTATCTGCCTCTGTAGCTTACATAGATTCATAGAATCATAGAAATCTAATGGCAGAAAACGGCCATTCCAGCCCATCAAGTCTGCCCAACCTTCCCCTTTTTTTAGTCTTTGGTAACCGGGTAAGGCCCACTAGGCACAAGTGCCTGTTTTCAGGGGTGACCTCGGAGCACTGGATGGTTAAATGACTTGCTCAGAGTCACACAGTTTGCAAGTGGAGGTTGTGAGAATCAAACCCAGATATGGCCTGCTGGATGTACCAAGCTCATTCATAGCACACTACTCTAACCTCTAGGCTATACTGCCAGCTATTTTTTTTTTTTATTTTAGTCTTTGGTTTTACATACCCCTTCCCCCACCACCCCACTCCCTCCAATACACAGTCCCATATGCCTGTCCCATGCCTTCTTAAATTCCTCCATCGTACCAGCCCTCACCACCCAGTCTGGCAGTCTGTTCCAGGGCTCCACCACCCTCTCTGTGAAGAAATGCCTCCGCACATTGTCCCTGAATCTATTACCTTGCAATCTGAGGCTGTGCCCCCTAGTTCTAGCTCCCTCCTTCCTCTTCAGCAGACCCCCTTCCTCAGTTTTATGTAGCCCCTTTTCATACTTAAAGGTTTCAATCATGTCCCCCTTTTCCCTCCTTGTCTTCAGCGTGTATAGGTTCAGCTTCTTACACCTCTGCTCATATGTCTTCCCCTGCATATCCTTGCCTATCCTTGTTGCCCTTCTCTGAACCCTCTCCAGTGCATCTGTATCTTTGCGGAGGTGTAGTCTCCAGAATTGCACCCCATACTCCTATTGCGGCCTCACCATGGCTTTGTAGAGGGGCATTATTACTTCTCTCCTTCTGCTAATAATGCCCCTGCCTATGCACGCCAGCATTCCAGTGGCCTTTCCCGATGCACAGCTACTACATTGGAAACCCACCTTAAGGTTTGAGGAGACTATGATTCGTACTAAGAAAAGTAGACATACAGAAGGCTATGGCCCATGTATGTATGTCTCCAGCCAAGCCGGCAAACTGTCCTAACAGAAAATAGTCAAGTTTTTGTTTAAATGTAATGTGATTGTGGTTTTCCAATAGTGGAGTAGGTAGTGTATTCCATAATGGAATTATTCTCTGAGTGAAAAATGGTCTCCTTTTATTAGTTCTAGGATATATGTTAGTGCTAGTTGGTAGTTGTGGCTTCTTAGACTACATTCACGTTTACTATACAACATTCCTAGATCCCCAGATCCCTTTCCTGTTCTGATTTTTTGATTTCCTCCCCACCCAACTTGTACCCTGCTCTCTGCTGCCATTTCCCGGCCCAATCCTCAAGCGCCTTGAGGTCTCTCCTCATGTCCTCCACCCCCTCTGGGGTCTCCACCCTATTACAGTTTTTTGTATCATCGGCAAATAGGTACACCCTCCCTCTCAGACCCTCTGCAATATCACTGATGTAGATGTTGAATAGGAGCCGTCCCAAAACTGACCCCTGTGGCACTCCACTCCTTACCCTTGCCATCTCAGAGTGCACCTCATTTAGCACTACCCTCTGAATTCTCCGTTAGCCAGGCCTCCACCCAGGTTGCTATTTTCCCTCCCAGCCCTATGCTTTCTGGCTTGTTCACCAACCTTCTATGAGGGATGGTGTCAAAGGCTTTGTTGAAGTCCAGACAGGCCATGTCCACTGCCCCTCCATGGTCGATTACCTGTGTCACCTAATCAAAGAACTCAATTAGATTGGTCTGGCATGATTTCCCCTTGCTGAAGCCATGCTGTTTGCTGTCCTGTAAGCCATGCTCCTCCAGGTAATTTACCACTCTCTCTTTGATTAATGCCTCCATTACCTTCCCCATCACAGACGTGAGGCTGACTGGGCAGTACTTATCCCTCAGCTCCGTGCTACCTTCCTTGTGCAAGGGCACTGTGTCAGTAGTCCTCCGGAACCTTCCCGTATCCAGGGACAGGTTGAAGAGCTTAGTCAAGGGTGTGGCCAGCTCCTCCTTCAATTTCTTGAGCACTCTGGGGTGCAACCCATCAGACCTCATTGCATTTTTTTTTTATTTATTTATTAGGATTTTGGATAACACCTTTGAGCCAGGCTCTTTTACGAAGGTTTCACGTCAGGGAAAACAATTACAACAGCCAAGAGAAACATGTTACAAGTCTGGTAAATCAGAGCTGCCAGAAGGCTTTGTCAGGGACAATGGCTAGAATAAACAATTTAAATTCATAAGTGAATTAAGATTTTAGGGAGGCAAAGGCTGAGAAAGGCAAGTAGCAGGTAGGTGAGTTGGTAGGACAGGAGCAAGAGGAAGTAGGGGTGAACAGAGATATTTTGTTGGCAAATACGGCACAAGAACAAGAGTAAGTTAAACAGTAGGGAGACAAGAGCTCAGAGTAAGAAGGTAGGCACCGGAGGAGGAGGAGGAGTCTGTGGGGCAGAGAAAAGGGGTTTGGATGAGTGGAGGAAGGGAGCAGAGCATTACCAAAAATTGGAGAGGGGTGGGTGGGGGGAGGGAGGAGATAGGCAGGAGAGGTAAAATTGAGAGAGTGTATGTGACTGCAGGAGAGGGGGGTGAGGGAACTTGGATTAGCTAAGAGAAACAGTCACAGGAGGCCCTGGCGACAAGGTGCTGTCAAAGACTGCTTTTAAAAGTGCCCCGAGTATTATTGGTGGTAACCTCAGGAGGCAGCGAGTTGTACCAAGAGGAGGCTCTGGATTTGAAGGAGCGTTGTCCTTTAGTAGTGCAATTCTGGGGAATGGAGAAAGTAAGACTTTCCAATCTTCTGGTATGACGGGAGCCTCCAGGCGGAGCCATTAGTAACAGAAACCCTGGAGGTAAGAGATCCAGGGTGATCCTTTTTGCTAGAATGTATGTTTGATACATAAGTCTTCCAGATAATTGGAGCCAATTTGCTTGTTCATAGATATTGGAGGTGTGTGACAGGCAGGGGGCAGAGGTCAGTAGGCGACAGGCCTTATTGAGTGCTATGGAGATGCGTCAGAGTGCAGTGTCTGTGGCAGATCCACATATCACTAGCCCATAGTCAATTATTGAGGTAACTGAGCTCTGAATAGCAGAGTATAGGGCATCAACTAAGAGGCAGTTTCTATGTCGGTATAGGAGACCTAAGAGGGTGTTCATGATTTTAGCAATGTTATCAATATGTTTTGAGTAAGCTAGGGTGCAGTCAATGGTCACCCCCAAGTATTTAAATCGATTAACTTGCTCCAGTACCATCCCTTCCCTATTTAGGATAGATAGTCCACTGCTTTTATGTTTGCTGTGGGTGCCATGGAACATCATTGTTTTTGGTTTTTTATAGATAAGGATGAGTTTATGTGATGTAAACCAGGTCTCCACTTCTGTAAAACTTGCTTGCAGCTGTAGCTGTAGGACGGTTGGTTCAGGTTGGGAGGTAAAGATAACTGCATCATCTGCATGTAGAAGTAGTTTGTCAGAGCATGATGAGGGGAGATTGTTTAGAAAGATACTGAAAAGCAAGGGTCCCAAGATGGATCTCTGAGGGACTCCAGAGCGGACAGGGAGTGGGGTTGAGAGGGATTCCTCAATTCTAACCTGCTGGGTTCGATTACAGAGGTAGCTTTGGAACCACTGTGTGGTGTCAGTTGAGATTCCTAAGTGAGATAATTGTTCAATCAGCAGAGGGTGGTTCACACTGTCAAATCCCTTTGTCAAATCGATGAAGATGGCGCCGACAAGGTGCCCCTGGTCCAGAGCATTATGGATGTATGAGGTGAATTCGAGGAGAGCTGTGGTGGTGCTGTGCCCCTTACAAAAGCCATGCTGCTCAGTACATTGAAGGTTGTATTTTGTAAGGTGTTCGGCAAGCTGGTCAGCAACTATTCTCTCCAGGGCTTTGGAGAGGGAGGGAGGGAAGGATGGAGATGGGTCTGAAGTTGCTTGTATTGGTCTTATCTCTAGTTTTGTGGATTGGTGTCACCACTGCAGATTTCCATTTTGGAGGTTACTGTGAGAGCATGAGTGACCGGTTAAGGATTTTGGTGAGCGGGGTAAGGACCTCGTCTAAGGTGAGGGCAAAGAGTTTCAGGTCCAGGGAATCACCACTGGATCTGGACCTACCAAGTACTTTTTGCAGGTGCTTTTTAGTTAGGTCCTCGGAGATTACTTTAAAATAGAAAGGTGGGAGCCCCTGCATTGTACTTTCACTACCAGGTCTTGGAGCATCCGGAGTGGGGTCAAAGAAGATTGAGGGAAGCACCTGACTAAGGTCAGTAAAAGCCATGTTAAACACGTTAGCCATGGTGACTTGATCCGTGGTGATGTTGCCATTTAGGTTGAGCACTGAGGGTGGCACTTTGGGGTCTTTCACTGTGATTTCGGAAAGGTTGGTCCAAAACTTCCTCCCGTCTTTCCATGTTTTGGCTAGAGCATTCTTACAGTAGCTGGCTTTCACATTGCGAATTCCTCTGGTGCAGGCATTTCTTGCTGCTTTATAGGTTTGTATATCAGCCTGGGTGCCCATCTCCTTGGCCTGGAGCCAGAGCTGATCCTGGGACCTTAATTGCTCAAGAAGATCTAAGTTAATCCATGGGTTATTTATGCCCCTAATCTTGTGTTTCTTGAAGGGGGGCATGAGCATCACAGGCATTATCGAAAGTATGGATAAAGTAATTGAGGGCGGTGTCCATGTCGGGGGCTGAGTCTCTTGGTGTCCAGTTGTGTTCTCGTAGCAGGGTTTTAAGAGGCCCAAGATGACCAGGAATAAGCTTTCTGCTGTTAATCATTTTGGGAGGAGGTCTTGTGAATTTGTTAATCCAGTAGCATAGGACTGGGAAGTGGTCACTTATGCAGTCAGGAAGAACTACAGCTTTTGCAATGTGATTTAGGCGATTGGTGAGTATCCAATCCAAGAGTGTTGTGGTCCCTGTCCTGTAGTTAACAATGGTGCGTGACTGGACCATTTGTGAGTAGTTTGCGACTGTCAGGGCATCTTTAAATTTATTTGCACTGGCAGAGGGCCAGTTGATGTTGAAATCACCAAGCAGGATTGTTTCCGAGTTCTGGTCCATGGAATGGATAATGTCCAGTACGGAGTTTAGGCCTAGGTTGGTCAGTTTGGGTGGAATGTAGATGGAGATGACTGTTAGGGTTTTGTTGTGAGCTCCAAACAGTATCGTGGTGGCAAGGACCTGGATGTCATTCACAGGATGTGGCATGCTGATAACATGTCCCTTAAGGGATTCTTTTAGGTAAATGGCACAGCCTCCACCTTTCTTGGAAAGCCTGTTTGGCCTGAAGACAGTGTATCTGGACATTTATATTGCTGAGTCAAGTATCTTGAGGGATAGCCAAGTCTCAATAACTGATATGATATCAGGGTTGTGAAGGGTAACCCAGGCAGTGAGGGAATCAAGTTTATTCAGGAGGCTGCAGACATTAATATTTGCCAGCAAGAGCATCCCATTCTTGATAGTTATACTGTTTCCACGCTGAGGGGGGCCAGGGTTGGGGTGAATGTTTCCAGAGATAAGTAGCATTATACAATGGCAAGAAAGAATCCTGGCTTCTGATTGGTCAGTTGGCTGTCACAGCAGGGATGTTATCCTGGCATAACATTCTTGCTGATTTTTTTGGATTTGGATTCCCATTGTTTCATCTTCTCTTAAGAAACAAAAATATATTTTCACACCAACAAAAACATTCTTTAAAATTCTTTTTTTTATTATAAAACAACAAGCCATTGTATAATAGGAATAATGCCCTCCAGCGTAGGTGTTATGCTGGGATAACATCCCTTCTCAGGTGTTGGACACCCTCGGTCAGTGGCCTCGGGCCCAACCACCCGAGGTAGGATGTTATCCCAGCACAACACCCACCCTGTCAGGCATTATTCCTTTATTAGTAGTATAAGGTGTTTTAAGAGAACATTGAGGGTGTTCTCATGGTGCAGGAAGATTTTGTCCTTAGAGTCTTCTGTCATGGGAGGTTGTTGTTTTATTGAGCAAAAATCCATTATGAGGAGTGATGTGCAGTGTAACACTGGAATGTGAGCACTTGGTGGTAGCACCATCCAGTAGTGCAGGGGCCTGGGAGTTAATTCACAGGTAAGATGTAGGAGGTAGCTGCACGTGATGGTCCTCGTGGTAGATAGTGGAAATTCAAAGGAATATTTTCAGAACTGCAGGGGTGGTATTTCACCAACCAATCCAGAATGTGTGGTTAGTGTGATGATGATGAGCAGGCTTCAGGCTAGGATGTAGATGGTTCCCATTTTGTGTCTAATAGGGGCTAGATTATAAAGACACAGGTCAGTTAGTGTGTCCCTTTAAGAGGGGAGAGAACTGCAGGGGTGGTATTTCACCAACCAATCCAGAATGTGTGGTTAATGCAACAATGGTGAGCAGGCTTAAGGCTAGGATGTAGGTGGTTCCCATTTTGTGTCTAATAGGGGCCAGATTATAAAGACACAGGACAGTTAGTGTGTCCCTTTAAGACGGGAGAGAGTCAGGGATGATAAACAAAAAAAAAGAAAAATTGACCAATGGGAGTGGTCAAGAAGAGGGAGGGCGGGACTAGGGTGTATTTAATAGATGTCGGGTCTGGAGTGGGTGGGTGGCAGAAAAATATGCCCCAGTAGAGGTAAAAATGGATTTAGGCAGGCGAGAGAGAAAATTATTATTATAAAAGCAAACAGGTCCAGGCTATCATGGAGAACCAGTCGGGTAGCTCCAGTACCAGTAGCAGCCAATCGGAGAAATTCCTGTGGCTGTATGCCAAAATTTGAAATTCAGGGTCCGTACCTTGCTGCATCCTGGTGAAATGCTGCTGTTAGGAGCGGGCAGCAGCAGGAGAAATTGCCACCCCGACCCTTGTCAACCCTCAGTGTGGCCAGCTCAGCCCTGATCCTATCCACAGTGAATGGGCTCTGATCCACCCATATGTCCTCCTTCCCCCTTTGGTGGGATAACTACCGCCCAGTCAGCCTCATGTCTATGGTGGGAAAGGTAATGGAGGCATTAATCAAGGAGAGGGTGGTAAATTACCTGGAGGAGTGTGGCTTACAGGACAGCAGACAGCTTACAGGACAGCAGACAGCATAGCTTCACCAAGGGGAAATCATGCCAGACCCCCTTGTCTTTAGCACCAGTCCCCTGCCTTCCACTTGAGCCTTCTATCACCACCTATACATGCCAGGCACACCAGGAGCTCAACTACACAAGTATTCCATGTGCCCAGGTGCCGTACAACTATGGCCCAGTGATCCTTTGCTCACCGGGCCCCTCTGTGGACAAATGGTCTACCACCTGACATAGCTGGAACCACAACACTTGGTTCCTTTAAGCGTAAACTCCACCAGCACCTCACTGACAACAGTACCTATAGGTGCCCCTGCTAGTCTGCACCCGCAGCTTTAGTCTGCCTCAGCACCTCCAACTCCTGGCCCACCAAGTTAAGTCTTTGCCCTAGCACTTGCCTCCTACCCCCTACCCCTTGGCTCTTTTCTTTTCCTCTGCCCTTCCTATCCCAGCTCCCACTGCCCCTCCCTACCTCACCCTAACAGTCTGCCTCTTTCTCTCTCTCTCTCTCTCTCTCTCTTCCGCAAGATGCTGGCATACCATGTACTTTGCCTTAGCACAATTTATGTAACTGTTTATCATTGCAACCCATGTACTGTTGAATTTTTTGGTACTCTGTATGTATTATTTACTGTAACTATATAGTGTCTTCTTGTGCTAATTTATCTGACATGGAACCTCTCAACGAGCATCTGCTCACAGGTGTCATCCAAGATTTCAATAAATAAATAAATAAAAACAAATAAAACTTCTTCCATGAACACCGAGCTAAAAAACTCATTTAATGCCTCTGCCTTTTCATAGTCCTGCTCCAAGTTTATCCCTCTTCCCCCCTCAGTCTAGCAATCCCCTGCCCTGCGCTGTTCCTCTCCCTCACATATCTGAAAAATGTTTTATCCCCCCTTCTGGCTCGTTTGGCTATTTTCTCCTCCATGTCTGCCTTTACCCTTCTGATCTCCCTCTCTGCCACATTCCCCTTTGCCCTATAATCCTCCTTATCTTCCTCTCTAAGTGTCATCATGAATTTTCTGAATGCCCTCCTCCTTTTCCTTACTGCCCCTGCCACCTCCCTAGTGAACCAGAGCAGCCTCCTCCCCTCTTGCTCTTCCTGACCTTTTTTATGCACATTTCTGCTGCTTCCTGAATCCCTCCCCTGATAGCTTCCCATAATTCCTCTACTGCACCTAACTTCTCCGTACTTCCAATTTTTCACAATCTTTCTCATTAAAGTCTGTGTGTCTGAAGTCCATGACTGCCGTATTTGTCTTTCTTGTCTCCCTCCATCCCTGCCCTGTCCCTGAAACGTACCATGCTGTGGTCACTGGTGCCCAAGGCTTCTCCCACCTGCACCTCCTCCACACTCTCCCCATTTGTGAGGGCCATGTCCAACAAGCTGCCATCCCTCGTTGCCTCTCGGACCAGCTGTTGAAGGAATACTCCCTGCGGCTCGGCTAATACCTCGCTGCTGCTTGCCGATGCTGCATCTTGTATTTCCCATTCAACATCTGGGAGGTTCAGGTCACCTACCAGTAGCAGTTCACCCTTCCATAACCAACCTCATGATTTCCTGAGTTAGCCATCTATCATCCTCCTCTCCCTGTGAAGGTGGCCTGTATACCACCCCCAGCCACACGGATTCACCTGTCTTCCTACCGAGTGTTACCCACAGCAGCTCAGTCTCCCCTTCCTCCCCCTGCCCTTCCTCCTGCCCTTCAGTAACACTCATGTCTTCCCTGATGTACAAGGCAACCCTCCCCCTTCCTGCCTTCCCTGTCCCTGCTGAACAGTCTATATCCTAGAATGTTTGTTTCCCAGGTGTGATACTCTGTCCACCAGGTCTCACTTACTGCGACCAAATCCAATCCCTTGTCCCTCATGATGGCCTCCAGGTCCACCATCTTATTACCTAAACTCCTGGAGTTTGCTGACAATCCCTTCCACCAGTCTCCCACTACCTCTCCCCTTGTGCATGTCTCCCTCTTGCCCAGCCATGTACTGCTATCCTGGGGGGTGGTAGCCCCCCCAAGGTTTCCTCCACGTGAAGCAGATTTGCACCCAGCACCACCCCCAGTCTAGTTTAAATTGTATGTATCTGTTATGTATTCCCCTAGCTTGCATTTCAGTACTGCCACCCCCTCCCTATTCAGGTGCAGTCTGTCTGGAGCAAATAGGCTCTCGTCCCCCCCATGTAGATCCCCAATCCCCTACCAGCCCATACCCATTTGCTCACACCACCCCACCAGCCACTCATTGAACTCACTAATCCTCACCTTCCTATCAGTGCTTGCTCTTGGTACTGGTAACACCTCTGAGAACATAAGAACATAAGAATATAAGAAAAGTGTCAATAGATGGGGACCATGCGATCCATCTAGTCTGTCCTAGAAGCTAACCCCCCCCTTACTATGCAGCCAACGTCCTAACTTGTCCTTTATGTCTGTCCTATGTGAGTTTGAACTACCTGATTGTCTTTGATGCTACCACCTCCTGGGACAGGCTGTTCCATGGGTCTATCACTCTCTGTCTGTGGAGAAGTACTTCTTGAGGTTGCTTTTGAACCTTCCTACTACCAGTCTCATATCATGCCCTCTTGTGTGTGTGCTGCCATGTTCCATTGAAATAGATTGCCTGTCTGAGCTGCGTTAAATCTCCTCACGTACAATGTTTCAATCATGTCCCCTCTGTTTCTTCAATGCTCAAGGGAATATGGGTTCAACTCCCCAAGTCTTGCTTCATATGACCTGTGATGCAGCCCATGCACCATCTTAGTAGCCCTTCTCTGCACTGTTTCCAAATGGTCAGTGTCCTTCTTGAGGTGAGATCTCCAGAACTGAACATAGTACTCCAAGTGTGGCCTCGCCAAGGACCTGTAGAGGGGCAAGATAACCTCCCTCTTTCTACTAGAAATACCTCTACTTATACATCCGAGGATGGCACCCACTTTCTGTGATGCTTTCTCACATTGTTTTCCTACCTTTAATTCGCCAGTGATGATTATGCCGAGATCTTACTCCGTTTCTGTCTCCTCAAATTGATGTATTCCCAGTGTGTACTTTTTTCCAGGGTTACTGTTTCCCAAGTGTATTACCTTACACTTTTTGGTGTTAAATTGTAACTGCCAGTCCCTGGACGGTTCTCTAGCCTTCTAAGGTCAGCTTCCATGTTGTCTGCTCCTTACCTTGTGTCCACTTTGTTGCAGAGTTTTATACCATCTGCTAACAGGCAAACCTGCTCTGTTAGTCCATTTGCTGTCTGCTATAAATATGCCAAATAGGATCAGTCCCAGTACCAAGCCCTGAGGGACGTCACTGGTCACCCTACCCTTCTTTTACAATGATCCATTGACTAGCATTTTCTGGGTCCTATCATTCAGCCAGTTACTGAGCCAACTGACCATCTTCTGGCCGACTCCCGTATGTTCCAGCTTGTTGGTTAGCCTTCTGTGAGGGACGGTGTCAAAGGCCTTGCTGAAATCTAGGTATACAATGTCCACTGCCCCTCCCTGATCCAATGTTCTGGGAACACCACTGATATGAGCCCTAGACTGCTACAGTCAGGTCATTTATTCCCAGGTGGAACAGCAGGTGCGTTTTCTCATCCTGCTGCCTCCCCCTTGATGGAATATAATGAATGACCTTTGCTGCTGTCATGCCCGGCAGACACTCCACCCACACAGCGCTGTGTTTATCTCCCCTGCCCCCCCACCTAATCCCTTTTATTATAGAGTCCCCAACAAGTAGGACCCTGCTCTCCATCCCCTTCTGATCGCACCTCCCTTTTATCCTTCCTCCTAACCCCGTGTCCTATTTTCTACCCTTTTCTCAATACCCCCTTTGCCCACCTCTTCTCCTGAAGTACTATCCTTGCTCTTCCCCCCTAGCGTCTTCACTCTACGCCCCCCCCCCCGCCTTGCATCTCCTACAGGCTCTATCTGTCAGGCTTCCCTCCTCTGCCCCTCTGTTTATTAACATTTCCCCTCTCCGTTTATCTGTCCCTGCCTGTGCCTCTTCTGCTTTTTCCTGGTGACCTTCCTCCCTTTCTGCCCTATCCAGCTTTTGCTCCTTTGAGCCCAAGCACTCTGCCCCCCCCCTTTGGGGTTGCCTGGTAGTCATGCCTGATAGGGCCTCATCCGTCTCCCTAGTTGAAATCACAATACCCTGTTGTGACATAACAGTCTGTTGCAATGGGTACAGCTGTGATGTCACAGGCAGAGTATTATGACATCAGATTGGGAAGAAGCAGCAGGAGCTGATGATAATACCCTGTTGTGACATAACAGTCTGTTGCCATGGGTACAACTGTGATGTCACAGGCAGGGTATTATGACATCAGGTTGGAAAGAAGCAGCAGGAGCCGAAGAACCCTCAGGAAACAACTATCCTATTTTTGACACAAATGACCTCAGTAATAAATAATGGGGATAAGAAATACAGAGACGATGAGAAATATAAGCTGCTTCATGTCCAAACATTATGTTTTTCAAAGTTCTTCTTGAGGCGTCAGTGGTTCTTTAACACATTGCAGGGACACCGTTTGGTCAGGTTTGTCAACTTCCGTGGCAGACCTCATTAATATTAAAATAAATCAGCACTGAGGGAGCAGCCACCACAGCAATGACCTCAGTCAGTGCACTTACTGTAAAACTGTCCGCATTTAGAAAGCCAAACACCCTGCTGAGCCAACCAATGCACTATTCTCAACCTATAGGATCTCTGTTGAGTTAGAACTGAGAACTATTGCAAATTCCAGCTTCTCAGCTCATAGTGAACATTTAAAATAACAAAATGTATCTTTTTTTTATCCAAAACTTTAAACATTAGCCAGCTCCAGGGTAAGGGTGAGACAAGTGGGCCAGTGGTAAATTTGGTTTGGGTTTGAATAGATCCCTCTGTCTTTGGTTTGGCTCTGGCACTCTGGATGAATAAACTATGGGTCCAGGGTATAGGGATTTTAGCAGGCTTCAAGGGCCCCTTGAAAGGTCCCCTCCACCACCTCTCCTCCTCTAGTCATTTCCTGCTCTGCTCAGCCTCTCCCCCACCCCCACCCCTGGGTCCCCCAGACTTTTTTTTCTGGTTTGAAAATGTAAAATTTTTTTTTTTTTTAGTATTATCGTATTTTATTCGCCCCTTCGTGCTCGGTGATCCACACTCCTTCAGGCTCCACAAGTCCCTTCGAACCCCACTGTCCTTCCTCAAGCCTCTCTGACTCCTCGCATTGCAGCCAATCCCCGAGGTATCCCAGATGTAGCCCTTCGCCGGGCGGGTCCCTCTCCTCTGAGGGGGAAGGGCACCAGGGGGAGGATGGCCCAGCACACCACTGATAGGTCCCAGGGATGCTGCCGAGGAGAGGTAGGCCCTCGAGAAGGCACTGGAGGTATTGGGGACAGAGAGCCGTCATCCAGCAGTCAGCGAGCGGTATTTCAGCTTTTCTAGATTCCCCTGCACATCACTCGCGTAGTGCCTCCAGTCTCCACTGGGGGCCGCTACCGAGCGATGCCATCCGCAAACCCACCCCAGAATAGGACAGCAGTCTACGGATGCTCAATCCTATCCTCCCCTGCCGACCCCCAGCAAACCGAGTCCGTTCCTGAACCCGGGTCGCCGGCATGGTTCGAGGTGTGGCATCCAGCGCCTCAGCCCTCTGAGCCACTGGGCCGCAGAAAATTTTTTTTAACTGTTATCTTATTTATTGTTTTTTTATTAGCTTTTGTTTACCAGGTAGACACATTAGATAAAGAATGCCTATTTTCAGGTGCAAACCAGGAGATTACAAGAGCATGGTTTACTAACAGTGCAAGAGAATTACAACAGGGTGAAATTCAAGCTTGGATTCATCAGTAAGAGAATCTTTGTGATGATAGATGAATTTTAGTTTTTTATTCACCTTCTTTTAGGTTCTGGTCAGTTTGATTCATACATACAATCATATGCATATGCAGACATATATATATATATATATATAAAAGTTCTTTGTCATATATATGTAATAGATAACCCACTCTTAGGTGTGCGGTCACGCTCTGATATATGCATGCCTTGGTGTGCGTTGTACACACAAGGCTGCAGGCAGAGTGCATCAACCACCCAAGGCATGGGTATATCAGAGCATAACCGCACATCCTAGAGTGGGTTATCTATCTTATAAAATGGTAAAATTGTTTTTAAGGGGCAAAAGTGCAGGTGTGCAGTCGCGCTCTGATATACGCACGGTCATGTGATGTGTTTTATACAATCAGAACACTTGATTTGGATTTGGATGATTCCTCCATTTTATAAATATATATACACACACACACATATACATTCATATATCTGTATATGTAAACATACATACACACATACACACATATATATGCATGCATACAAATATATACATACATTTAAAAAAAGCGCATTTATGTTCTGAACTGTATATCCATTTGGTAAAAATTGTTTGTAACAATCCCTCCTACCAGTAGTAGGTAGGAGGTTACTTTGTAGTGGGTGCCCCGACTCAGGACTGACTGTATGGTGTCAGGCTGAGGGGATAGCTTGGTGGGTGGAGCTTAGAGTGGAAAATGAGGGTGCCCTCATGGTACTAAGGAGTTCAGGCAGTTAGTCTAGGGAGCTGGGGGGGTTCTGGAGCTGTAGATAACTGACATGGGTACAGGATCTAGCAGAGGGCACAGAGCAGCAGTGCCCAAGGAAGCAGTATACTAGCAGCCTGTTGAACCCAAGGGAAGCTTCCATAAGAGGCACTATGAACATAGCCAGGCAGTGTGGTGCTGGAAGCCTAGGACCAATCCTTGAGATTGAGGATCTGGGATATTTCATAATAACTCACCAGTAGTGGGAAGTATATTGTGTGACCAACAGTAGGAGGTGGGAACTATTTACTCTCAAAAAAAAACAACCCAACGGCCCTCAGGCCTGTGATGGGTTCCCTCAAAGACATTGAGGGGGATCTAGGTGGGAGTGAGCTTGGAGAAGTTCCTGTGTAGAGGATACAGCTTCTGAATAAGCAGGCAATGCTCCAACAGGAAGGGAAGCTGCCAGAAGAGGTAGGAGAGCCATATTCTCCAGCAAGGGCAAGGTGACCCCAGGCTGTAGACTCTTTGGTACAACCACAGCTGCCTACCTTCACTGGGACAATGGTCTGCATGAGCATGGCAGCTGGCATGGCCTGGACTCGCCCACAGCTGTGTGTGCACTGCAAGCCAAGTGATGCCAGTCATGCTAAATCAGGGGAGCAACGATGGATGGCAGCATGTGCAGGCATCGGGCTACCAATCACTTCGCCATGAAATAAAGTGGAAACTAGGGAATCTGTGGCTCATGCTTTCATGGTAAAGCAGCCCTGACAGAAGAAGAGAAAAATAATGAAAGCACTAAGCATGTAACTGGTACATAACCCCAGTTAGGACAGCAGGAGGTAAGAGCAGAGCTTAAGTAAGCCACAGAAAGTGAAAAAGTGGAGAAAGACCATTACAACAACTGTCCCCTTAACTAAGGAAAGCGTGGGGGGCATTGAGGCACAAGGTCTAGCCAGCTGCACCACAAGAATAACACAGGACTTACTGAGACAAGACAGAGTGATGATGCATCTCAGCAAGAGGCTGTGTTTGAAAGATAGTCATGCCGAGACCAGCCTGATCTCAGGGTGAGGAGTTACTCAGGGCCCTGGGGGAAAACCTATTATAGCTCTAAAAGAGAGGCTGGAATCTATATCACCCTAAAAGATCTGCAACAGGGTGGACATTCCATGAGGGGTGGAAAAATGAGGAAGGACCTAGATAAACTGGAGAAATGGTTCAGAGTGTGACAGCTGAACTTTAATGCAAAAAAGTGCAAAATCATGCATTTGTGGCACAAGAACCCAGGGGAGAATTGCATGGTGGGTGGGGGGGGACTGATGGTAACCAAACAGGAAAGAAATTTGGAGGTAATCATAGTTGTTGACCTAGAAGTGGCCAAACAATGTGCCATTGGGGAGAGCCAGTGGGATGCTGGGGTGAATAGGGAGAGGTATCACCAGCAGAAGAAAGAAGGTGGTGATGCCACTGTATAGCTCATTAGTGAGGCCTCATTTGGAATACGGTGCTCAGTTCTGGAGGCCGCATCTCCATAAGGATGTAGACAGCGTGGAGGTAGTTCAAAGAAGTGCAACAAAGATGGTACAGGCCCTGCACCAAAAGTCGTATGAGGAGAGACTGGAAGACCTCAATATGTATTCCCTGGAGGAAAGAAGAGACAGGGCAGATATGATAGAAACCTACAAATATCTAAAAGGCATGAATAGGGTACCGGAGGGTAGCATCTTTCAGAAAAGGAGATGTTCAAGAACGAGGGAGCATTACATGAGGTTGCAAGGGGGTAGACTAAGGGGTAGCATGAGGAAATATTTCTTCACAGAAAGGGTGGTAGATGTATGAAATAAACTCCTAGTGGAGGTGGTGAGGCAAACACAGTGGGGGGATTCAAGCATGTATGCGACAGGTATAGGGGAACCCTAGTGATAGGAACGAGGAGGTGAAGCCGGAGATCAAGTAGAGTCGGCAACTTTTACAGTAGGCAGAGAAAATGGGCAGACTGGATGCGGCTAGTGGTCCTTATCTGCTGTATTTTCTATGTTTCTATGTTTAAAAGGGGAGCTGAACCACACATTGCTCTGAAAGAGGGGTGTGCGGAATGCATAATTTCACCAGTAGAATTCAGACAGAATGTCAAGTCAAGTCAAATAAAACTTTATTGTTCGGCACACGCCATTACAGCTTAAAAACCTGATACACATACATACAGAAAGAAATACAAATACACATGCGATAAAATCCTAACATCATTACACAGCTGTAGCTGCAGGACACATAAGGGGCCAACAACTGAGTTGTTTAAAAGTCCATCAAACAGCCCTATCCTGGCATTAAAATCTCCTATGATCAGAATGCAAAAAATTTCTGATAGAGCTCCTCTAACAGGTCTCCCAGAATGTATAACATTACAACATCGACATTCCGACATCGAAACCTCGATGTAGACGAACTTTGCCTCAACGGGGATTTCTCAACAGGGGGTAAGCACCTAACTCAACTGTCTGTGTGACGTGGAGTTAGATGTTTAAAGTAGGGGGGCACAGCCCTCCCCCCCGCATAGATACAGTGAAGTGTGGCGGTCAGTGTCAGAGTGTTGCAGGTCGTTGTTGGGACGCTTTGATGTTGGCGATGTCGGGCGGGATCGCTGGCGAAAGAGAGATGTCGTTGGGATTTCTGTTGCTGCGGCTTGGTGGAACCCTCCCAGAATATCCCAGGGATTATGAACGTCGAATCTGGAAGAGGAAGGTGGGATATATAAATTGACTAAAAGAAAATTGAGACTACCTATCTTAATAAGTTAGGTTAGACAAAAATCTCTAGTATTAACCAGATGGGTGGAAAACGTCTCCCCTATCTTAGCAAAAGATACCATTCCTCCTGATGCCCAACCCAACTTGTGATCTTTCTTAGCAGGGACCTGAAAAAGTTCATAGTTATTAATCTGGATATCTTGCTTTTTAGTATGCCAGGTCTCCTGAAAGGAAACAATCTCATAGGCTGAATGTAAATTCCACTTCTGAAATGCTCTTTAGAATTTTTCAATAAATTCTACAGAATCCCAAAAGTCTTTTCGTTTAAGACACGGATCAGTTTTCCATAGATTATGTAAAATGCAGATTCATTTTCCATGGTTTGCGCAAATCTACTCCACACTTTATGTAAACTGAAAATTACTAATCCACGGTTTAATTTCTGCCCTCAGAATTTCAGAATTCTGCTTCTGACAGAATTCGGTGGAATCTAGCAGAATTTTCTTAAATCCCGTGGAACTCCATTTATTCCACACAGCACTAGCAGAAAGTATACATGTCGCTCTGATGAAGGGGCAGGAACCACAAAGACTCAGAAAGAGGAATGATTATCTTTTATTTTCATTTAATAATGCTGCATTTAACATATGCTGTATGCGGATGCCCTGGTCATATATGCTCACTCTGACAACGTCCTGCAATTGAATGCTGCCCTCACCGCTGATTTTCACTCAGTACAACGCTGGCTGAACTCTCAATGCCTTGTTTTAAACACAAACAAAACCAAAGTCATGTTATTTGGCTCCACTCACAAACTCAGATCCTGTCCTTTGACTATCTCTGTTCCTGACATTGATGGGAACCCACTAGAACCTGTCACTTCTTTTCGTTACCTGGGCATCCACCTCGACCAATCCTTGGACCTAAAAACACACATCCAGGATACTTGCAAGTCAGTCAATTACAAGTTAGGGCTGCTTACAGAACCAACTACCTTCTTACCCTGCAGCTAAACTGGCAATAGCTAGAGGCATACTGTTGCCAACCTTACCTATGGTGGTCCCATTCTGACATTGGCCAATAAATCTGCACTACATCTATGGGACACTACTTTCAATAATGTCTGCAGGTATGCAACCAAAGCACCACGACTGCAGCATCACTGCCAACTATATCATGACCTTGGCTGGCTCTCTCCTTCCTCTACCAGGCAATACTACCTGTACAATCTATCAGATACAATCATAAGGACATCCAAACCTGCTATCTTATCAGAACTCCTCAGACCAGCTATTCCCACACGGAACCTTAGATCTGCAGATCAGACCTTATTATCTATCCCCCTCTGTCGGACGAAAAAGGGCATGGGCTCCTTCCATTATGCTGCGCCTCACCGGTGGAACTTGCTGCCTCAGGAATTAAGGGATGCCCCGACTCATGCAACTTTTAAGAGCAAATTCAGGACTTTTCTTACTGCTATGGACAAATGTGTTTGCTTTGATCCTACCTGATCCCCTTGCTCTTAACCTGTTTTCCCCACTTCCTTATTGCTAGCACTTGTGCCTTTCCCAAAGGTTGTTTTCTGCTGTGTTTTGTTATAATTGCTGCTTGAATCTGTTTGATTGTCAAATGTTAAGCTTTTGCCAATTGCAAGTTGCTGTTTACTGCCTGCCACCACTTGGCTTCCCCTTGATCCTTGTTCTCTTCTCCCCTCACATCTCACCTTCCTTCACTCAACTCCCTGCTCCTCTCTTCCCCTCCCTTGACCACATCTCCTGCACTCTCCTTTCTCCCCCTCCCCTTCTGCCTCCCCCTTCTTTTCTCTGCCTGCTTGCCTCACCTTTACCTGCCCCTGACTCACCCCTGCCCGTCTCTCGTCCCCACCTTCCCTGCTGAGCATTGTTTCCCATTTACCACCACTTGCCGTAAACCCCCACCTCCTACCGACCTCTTCTTCCCTGCCCTGCCAGTCTCTCGGTTCCACTGGGTCGGCTTGGCATTGTTACCTTTTCCACTATTGCCGTAACTTATCGCTTCTCTCCTCCTCTTACCGACATCATCACCCTTGCCCTGCCATCTATCGGTTCCACCAGTCCGGCCGCTGGCTGCTACCTTTTCCCGCTGTTGCCGTCTTTTACCGTTACCCCCCCCCCCGTCACCCTTTCTCTGCTTGCCGTCTTTCGGCTCCATCGACCCGGCCGCAGGTTGGATCTTTGTACGCCCGTTGCCGTGTTGCCATATTTGCCGGCTATCTTTTAACCTCTCTGCCCTCCTTCCCTCCCCTGTCATCCCTCCTCTCCTCCTTCCTACCTCCCTATTTTCCTGCTACCGCCTCTCTCTCCATATATTCTAAGCCATTTCTTATAGCCCCCCCCGTTTGGCCCCTTGCCCCTCTATCCTTTCCTCACCTCCTCACCTTCCACCCTTTTGTCTTTTTCCATCTTGCATACCCCTACACCTATCCTCTCCCCTTTCCTAGGTCCTTATCTACTATGCACTTTATACATGCGCTCCATGGATTAATGTCCTTGAAATGTATTATTGCCTTGTATTTTCCTTTGTTATGCATTGTATCCTGCCACATGTATCTTCCTGTATTTTTATGTATTATGTATTTTTTGTTATCCTGACTGTATCATTATGTTCTGTAATTGTACCTCCCGGGTCGTGCCTGAAAATAGTCACTTGCTGGCTAGTGCACTTACCCGGTTAACAAAAACTAAATAAAATAAATAAAATAAATATTTATGTTATTTATTTATTTATTATTAAAACCGAAGTTTTTATGTGTCTATCGTGATATTATATTTTCATGATTTAATGATGTACAGCACTCATAGTCCCCAGGACTGGGCACTCAACAAGTAAACCTACCACTACTTACCTGTCAAATATTGCCAAATGAACTGTGATCTCTGGATGTTGCGTATAAACTTGTGCAGTTTGTTGTTCAGTAAAGCATTTGTGGTCCTTTATGCACAGGACATCCTGGGATGCGACCTCATACCTTAACCAGGTGAAGAAAAGTAATCACAGTTGTCAAGGGATGTAAGGAATCCCCCGGCGAGCTAGTCAGCGCACTGGGGCAGACGTTTGATGTCTTAGCAGAATATTTAAACTAGTAAATGGGGAGAGGGGAACTGCACCCAATACATCGAATGGGAAGAGCACCCCTCCTCTCTCAGCTAGTGGTCAAACAGGAGTTCAGCATGTTTGTAGTTCATTTGCATCTCCAGGTGAGGAAAAAGGTCCGGCTCCCCATACGACACACAGGGGAAAGCCGGAACTCACCCCACAACTAACACACCAAAATCTGGCCAATGGAAAATCATGTACACAAATGCCCACAATCTGGGAAACCAGACCCCAGACCAGGAGGCAACAATGACAGAGGCTAAACTAGACATAGTAGCCATTAGTGAGACATGGTTCACTAGTAACCACATTTGGGAGACTACCGTACCCGGCTATGTACTGTTCAGAAGAGACCGAGGTGAAAAAAGGGGGGGGGGGTGAAGTGGCCCTTTATGTCAATGAAAATATCAAAGCTACAGAAATTCAGAATATACATAAGGAGCCAGAAGAACTGTGGGTCACCCTGAAAACAGGAAATGGGACAGCCATATGAACTGGGATTGTCTACAGGCCTCCAGACCAGGAGGAGGAGGAGGACATAGACACATTACTGTTACAAGATGTACAAAACATGACAGCTAAAGGGGAGGTTTTGCTAATGGGAGACTTCAACATGCCAGATACAGATTGATCAATACCAGCCGGAACGTCTGCCAGAACTAGGCACATTTTGGATTCCCTGCAGGAGGAGGGCTTCAAACAACTGGTACAACAACCCACAAGAGACAGGGCTATCCTAGATCTAGTACTGACTAACAGGGAAAGGATCACAGATCTCCCGGTAGTAAGTCACCTGGGGGCCAGTGACCATCACATGGTATGGTTTAATTTGTCCACTAGATTAGGGAGTGCAGGACCGTGGAGAGCTTCAAAATTAGCCTGAAAATGCACCTTTTCCAGCAAGCTTTTAATAATTGATACTTAAAGCTGTGGATGTTTTTAAACCAATGCTGAATTTGTGTTTAATTTTAAATTTTTATATAGTTTATGTACAGTATGTACAGCGCTTTGAAATACGAATTGCGCTATATAAGCTCCCTCTGAATTCCCTAGCTGGACGATTGTCTCTGCCCATGTCTTTACCTCAGGTTATTTCATATTACCTCCATCACTACTGTACTACTCCTGGATCTGCATTCAACATATTGTTAAAACAAAGTTGCTCCTATTTTTGCAAGCACTGTATGTTTAGCTACTGCCTGTCAATAGCACTCTTTGTACAAGTCCGGCCTGTAGTGGACTTAAATGTACTGTTGTACTAATTTCTCTTCTGTAACTTCTATGTACTTCTCAGTACCCTGGTCACGCCTGGAAACGAGCCCCGGCTCAGTGCACCTTTCCCAGTCAACACATTTTAAAATAAAAAATAAAATCAAAATATAAATAAAAATAATATTATAATTATTATTATTAGAACTAAATCATCCCATTCCAAGGCACAAATATGGGACTTCAGAGGAGCTGACTTTGATAAGATGGCCAACAGAGTTAAGCTAGCCCTGGCAAGAAGAAATACAGGTGAGGGGGTACAGGCAAAGTGGGCAAGCATTAGGGATACAATACTTGTAGCAACATCCCACTGTGTTAGGGAGAAAAGCAAGAGCAAAAGAAGGAGGAAACCACTTTGGTTCTCAAAAACAATAGCAGAAAAGGTCAGAGCCAAATGGTAGGCCTTCAGGAAATATAAGGGAACGCAGTGGGACGAAGATAAGGAGGCATACCAAACTTGCCTAAGGGTAGCAGGGAAGGTAGTAAGGCAGGCAAAGGCCCAAACCAAGGAAACACTAGTACAAACAGTAAAAGAAGGGAACAAGACTTTCTATAGATACATTAGTGAAAGGTGAAAGTCCAGAGGAGGTATTGCTAAGATCAAAGGGGATATGGGGGAATGTGTGGAGGAGGACCAAGGAAAAGCATCTATCCTAAATAGATACTTCTGCTCAGTATTTACTGAGGAGAAGGTAGGGCAGGGCCCACAGCTCAGCACCATGGACACAGGTGGAGGGAAGTGTGCACAAGTCCCTTCATGAAATAAAGGGTCCTACAAGAGCTTGCTAAGCTCAGGGTGGACAAGGCAATGAGACCTGATGGCATACATCCCAGGGTACTAAAGGAGCTAAGGGTGGAACTAGTAGAGCCATTATCAGAACTGTTTAGTGAGTCTCAGAATACAGGAGAGGTCCCAGAAGACTGGAGAAGGGCTCATGTGATCCTGCTCCACAAGCGTGGCAGCAGGGCAGGGAGGAGGCAGGAACTACAGACCGGTCAGCTTTACTTCAGTAGTGGACAATATTATGAAGGCACTCCTTAAGGGAAGGATAGTGCAACACCTGGAATCCATAGGAGCATAGGATCCAAGACAGCATGGGTTTACAACAGGAAGGTCTTGTCAAACTAATCTCATAGATTTCTTTGACTGGGTAACCAGAGTGATGGACCAAGGGGATGCAGTTGATGAAACCTACCTTGACTTCAGCAAAGCTTTCGATACTGTTCCACACAGAAGGTTGATTAATAAGCTAGGCAGGTAGGCTGGCCCACTGACATAGTGGTTGGATTTTCGCTTGTGATGCCAGTGACCTGGGTTCAGGAACAGACCTGGAGCACTGGAGGGCCAGCCTGGGAGAGAAGGCTTGAGCATCAGCAGACTGCCCACCTTCTCGGGAGGGCGGGAGAGACCCGCACCTGCTGACTCCTGGCAGAGGCTAGGCAGGGCAGCATGCTGGGTCCCATTGATTCAAGGGGGCCCAGTGGATGTCGGTGTACATGCCCAGATGTCAGTGGTACACCGCGCCTCAAGGGGAAAATGGAAAATGGCACTTCAAAGTCCGACCGGATGATGGTCGCCAGCTCCCGCTACCATGGAAAGCCCTGGACGAGCCTACGGACCACCTCAGCAGCACCCCGGGTTAAGACTTAGTGCGCTGGCCTCCCCTACTGGCACCTTCCCCTCGGAGGAGGGAGACCCATCCGGCGACGTGTTACACTGGGTTACCCGGGGGGGCTGCGATGTGGGGTGGTGACAGCTGTTGGGGGCAGGGTGGCAGCGATGCATGGGCAGCCTGAAGGAGTGACCAGCCAGAAGCTGGAAGGCACACACAAAAAAAAAATAAGCTAGGCAGGCTCGGGGTGGGTCAGAAGTTGGTCAACTGGGTGGCAAACTGGTTGGCGGGCAGAAAACAGAGAGTGGTAGTAAACGGTATACAGTCAGAAGAGATGCAAGTCACAAGTGGGGTACCTCAGAGATCAGTCCTGGAGCCAGTCCTCTTCAATATCTTCATCAGTGACATTATAGATGTATTGGAAGGTAAGGTTTGCCTGTTTGCAGATGACACCAAGATGTGCAACAGCATAGATGATCCAGATGGGGTGGGAAGAATGAGAAAAGATCTGGAAAAACTGGAAAAATGGTCTGAAAAGTGGCAACTGGGGTTTAATGCAAAGAAGTTCAAGATTATGTACATAGGGAAGAGAAACCCTGAAGCTGTCTATAGATTGGGAGGGGAGTTGCTGGCAATCAGAAGGAAAGAAAGAGATTTGGGCATCATCATCACAGATGACCTGAAATCATCCAAGCAGACCACTAAAGCAGTAGGTAAGGCTAGAGGGATGTTGGGGTGCATTAGTAGGGGTATCACAAGTCATAAGAGGGAGGTAATAATCCCTCTTTACAAGACACTGGTTATGCCCCCTCTGGAGTACTATGTGCAGTACTGGAGGCCACACCTTCACAAGGACATTAACCAAATTGAGGCAGTCCAGAGAAGGGCAACCAAAGTGGAGCAGGAACTGCATCAGAAAACATATGAGGACAGATTAACGGAGCTCAATATGTATATCCTAGAGCAAAGGGGGGAAGAGAGGTGATATGATTGAAACATTCAAACACCTTAAGGGCATTAACAAGGTAAAAGGGTCTAACATGTTTCAATATAAGACAAATAGCAGGACAAGAGGACACAGCATGAGATTTGAGGTAGGCCAATTAAGGGGTAATGTGAGGAAGTTCTTTTTCACAGAAAGGGTGGTGGATGCATGGAACGGCCTACCTCAGGAAGTGGTGGATATAAATACAGTGCAGGGATTTAAACAGACATGGGATAGGCATAAGGGAGCAATACAGATGAGTATGAATAAATAGGCCATTGACAGAGTAAAGGCCTAGGGCACATTCATAAGGTAGAAAAAAATGGGCAGACTGGATAGGCCTTGCGGTCCTTATCTGCCGTCAACTTCTATGTATGTTTCTATGTTTCTAAATACCGCTAGACATGGTTGGGTCCATGGACCATGTCCTCCCCCTCTCCCAGGTTATGGGGCATGAAGGGTTACATCTTAGGATTTAGGATTTTAGGATATCACCAATGGGGCTGGCAGTATAGGCCAGAGGTTAGAGTAACAAACTGTGAATGTGCTTAGTACATCCAGCAGACCTGGGTTTGATTCCCATGGCCTCCACTTGCATACTGTGTTACTCTGAGCAAGTCATTTAACCACCCCAGTGCTCCCAGATCACGCCTGAAAACAGGCACATGTGCCTAGTGGGCCTTACCTGGTTACCAAAGAATAAAATAAAAACATTATTATTTAAACACAATTTTGTTGATAAACGATTTGATTGTGTAAATGCACCTGATATTCAAAATTCATAGCAGACATTATTTAATTTTTTTAGCATCATAGCAGGAATGGTGTGCTGAGCTGCATTCAGCTAGTTGTCAAACATGCACTGGGGGACGGAGTGCAAAAGGACATTCGTACAAAATACAACTACAGTACGGACCCTTGAATGCAGTTTATGGCAAGAATTCAAAGTGTGTTAAGCGTGACTACGTGAGGCACAAAATACTAAAAATTGCAGAGGATTTTGGGATGTTTTAGGATATTTGGATTTAGGATTTTAGAATATCACCAAGTTAATATCCAAATATTTGGGGCGATATAAGATTTTGAGGACCGATATCCTTAAATCCTAAAATCCGTAAAACATCAGACATCTTAATTATCCACTTTTAAAAATGAATATCCCAGCAACCCTAGTATGAAGTCATTTCTCACTCATGTAAATTAAGTTATTTGTTCATTTATTTATTTATTTTATTTGATCAGGTAAGCACACTACACAGCAATGTACCTGTTTTTGGTATATCATTAGAATGGTGACTGAATTTTGTCGCTGCAATAAGGGCGACGACAAGGGTGATCTTGATTAGATCGCCAGTCATGCTGCCCTTTGGCGCTCATTCTTCTGCCCTCCAGGGCATGCCCGTCCTGGAGGAGGTTATATTTAGTTGTGGTGAATGCCAGGAGTGAAGCCCCCTGCAAAACATGACTACTTCCTGGGACAGGGCTGTGGCACTCTTCGTCACAGAAGCCACGATGCCTGGTGCAGAAATACCGGGTAACATATTGCCTGCGCCCATATCGGTGTCGATAAAGTGACTGTCGTACCGATATGGGTGAACCCCTATTTTCAGGTACAACTCAGGAGGTTACAAGACAAGCAGTACAATAAATGAGAAGCAGTAAAATAATACATGAATCGTGAAACATAACAACAAAACAGTTTGAATACAGAGTTGGTGAACAACATTATGGACCTAGAAAAGAAACACAATAATAACAGGATTAGCAGACAGGAGTAGAAAAACTAAGATAGAAAAACTAAGACATGATTAAACAAAAATTATACAATGGCAAGAAAGAATCCTGGCTTCTGTTTGGTCAGTTGACCATCACAGCAGGGATGTTATCCTGGCATAACATCCCAGCTGATTGTTTGCTTAGCATTGTTGCTCTAGCATCGTTTGCATCTTCTCTTAAGAAACAAAAATATTTGTACACACTAACAAAAATATTCTTTCAAATTATTTTTTTATTCTGTATAAACCAGCAAGCCATTGTATGATAAGAATAATGCCCTCCAGGGCGGGTGTTAAGCTGGGATAACATCTCTTCTCTGGTGTTGGGTGCCCTCAGCCTGTGGTCTTGTGCCCAACCACCCGAGGCGGGATGTTATCCCAGCATAACACCCACCCTATCGGGCATTATTCCTTTATTAAGACATGTGTCAGCTGGTTCAGTAACACCAGGTGATCATGTACAATCACACACGTTAGCCTTAACACTTATTGTACCCAACAGCTCTGCTTGAAGTCCAAACCATCCATTGCTTAATCTGATACAAAATGGCCACCCAGTGTACAATGAGTTAAGGGGAACCCACAGGGAATTACGATGAGGGACTGTTCCACACAGTCTGAGCCGCAAAAGTACTGAAAGCAGGAACAGCACTGAAAGATCTGAACAAGGGACATAAACTACAGAACACAGTTCTAAAATGGTTCTTACCTGCAGTGTGTAAATCAGAATCATCCAGTGGGATAATTAAAAAGCATGTGGAGATGGAAGAGTAACAGAATTTGAACCAGTATTTAAAAATCAGCTTTGACTGGGGAAAATGGCTTACATGTGCTTTACAGCTCTCCTTTAAAGAGTTCTCAGCCAGTTGTACATTCCCACTTACAAGCTGCAAAGCATTGTATTTACAGGCAATGCATAAGCAGCTAGGGATGGGAGAACCATAAATGGTTCTGAGGTTCTGAAAGGTTTTGGTAAGGAAAGCTCTGACAGTTATCAGAACTTTATTAGACCTTTCTGAAGCTGTTACTGGAAAGTACAGAACTGTTTTAACCATTGTTCTCCAGTCTTAAGCTATTGTCAGTGAAGGGAAAGGAATCTAAAAACAGTTTGGAGTGGTGCTACGATAAGCATAGAGGTAATTAGCATCATATAACAAGTTAGTACCCCTTGTGTAACACCAGTGTGAGTAGGACTATACAGAGCTGGCTTACTGGGCCCTTTTTATTTATTTAGTTTTTGTTAACCGGGTAAGTGCGCTAGTCAGCAAGTGACTGTTTTCAGGCACGACCCGGGAGGTACAGTTACAATACACAAAGAGTACAGCCAGATTATTAAGACAACGAGTACAAAAATGCAGAGAGAAATACATATGGCAATGTAACATACATTAGTAAACAAAATATACTTTAGCACTTGATCATGGAACATACTCAAAATGTGACTAGTAGAAGGCAGAAAATAAGAGAGATAGGCATCAGTAGAAAAGACACAAGGAAGGGAAACTGGCAAAGGACGGGAAGGAGAGATTAAGTGGAGAGGAGGTGCCGTCAGATACGGCAACAGCGGGGTGAGGTACCAACCTGCGGCCGGGCCTATGGAGCCGAAAGATGGCAGGCGAAGAGAGGGTGGTAGGGGGGAGCGGCAGTAGACGGCAACAGCGGTAGGAGGTAGGAAAATACAGCCGGTCTGGTGGAACCGATAGACGGCAGGGCGAGAGTGAGGATGCCGGTGAGAGGAGGATAGAGGCGGAGGAGTTACGGCAATAGCGGCAAAAGTGTCAAAGTCAAGCCGAGCCAGTGGAACCAAGAGACGGTGGGCAGGAAAGGGGGGGTCGGGTAGACGGGTGGGAGTAGGTGGTAGGTGGAGAGAGGTGACTAAGCACAGCCAGGAGGGTGGGGACTAAGGAGGGGCATGGATGAGGTAGGAACAGGTAAAGGTGAGTTTGGTGGGGAGTGGCAAAAAGGGGGGAAGAGGATATAACAGAAGAAGGGGGGGAAGAGAGCAGCAGTGGGGTTAAGTGAGGAGAGGCTGTGAAGTGAAGATAAGAATGTCATGGAGTAGAATAGCGACTTACAATTGTCAACAGCTAACATTAGGCTTATAAAGAAACAGGTTAAGGCAACATTAATTACAAGGCACAAAATAAAACATTAATTACAAGGCACAGTATAGAACACCCATTTGGACAGGCAAAAGTGCTAGCAATGAGGAAACAGTACAAATGCAGCGGATCAGGTAGGGTCAAAGCAAACACATTTGTCCATAGTAGTGAGGAAAGTCCTGAGTTTGCTCTAAAAGTCACATGAGTGAAGACATCTCTTAGATCCTGAGGTAGTAGGTTCCATGGTGGGGCAGCATGATGGAAGGAGCCCATGCCCTTTTTAGTCCGGACAAAGGGGATGGATAGTAGGTCTGATCAGCCGATCTAAGATTCCTTGTGGGAATGGCCGCCTGAGGAGATCAGACAGGATAGCAGGCTTGGACGCCCTTAGGATGGAATCAACTAAATTGTACAAGTAGTACTGCCTGGTAGAGGAAGGAGAGAGCCAACCAAGGTCCTGATATAAGAGACAATGATGCTGCAGCCGAGGTGCTTTGGTTGCATACCTGCACACATTATTGAAGGTAGTATCCCATAGTTGCAGTGAAGATTTGGTGGCCAAGGACAGGATGGGACACCATATGTAAGGGTTGGCAATAGAATGCCTCTGGCTATCGCCAATTTAGCAGCAGGGTGAGCAGGTATTTGGTCCTATAGGCAGCCCCCAATTTGCAGTTAATTGACTTGCAGGTTTCCTGTATATGTGCTTTCAGGTCCAAGGTTTGATCCAGGTGGATGCCAAGGTAACGAAAGGAAGTGACAGTTTCTATAGGGTCCCCATCGATATCAGAGACAGAGATGGTCAGAGGACAGGATCTAAGCTTGTGATTGGAGCCAAACATCATAACTTTTGTTTTATTTGTATTTAAAACCAGGCATTGAGAGTTCAACCAGTGTTGTCACAGCACGAAAATCTGCAGTGAGGGCAGCATTTAGATCCAGGACCTTATCAGAGTGATAATAAATTACCAGGTCATCCGCAGATAAAGAAGTGAGTGACCTGTGGTGACCAGCTCAGGAAGTTTATTGATGAATAATGAGAATAGAAGAGGGCCAAGTATAGACCCCTGAGGGACCCCAATGTTGATAACAGCACTGTCTGACATGGATGAATTAAACTTAACAGCTTGTGTTCTGTTGGAGAGGTAGCTTTTGAACCAGGTAGTGACTGGGGAGAGAAGCCCAAGGTACTGAGGGCGGATAGTAGCAGAGAATGGTCAACCAGATCGAAAGCTTTGGTTAAGTCAATGAAGACTGCCCCTGTTAACTTTCCTCTATCCATATTGGTAACGATATCTGAAGTGAATTTTGCAAGTGCTGTCATGGTGCTGTGATGCTTCTAAAACCATGTTGTGCTGAGCTTAGTAAATTGAATTTCTCAAGGTATTCAGTGATTTGCATGGATACTACTTTTTCCAGGATTTTATTCAGAACAGACAAAATAGCAATAGGTCGGTAATTTGATATGTCATTTTACTGCCTTTCTTAAATACAGGAGTGACTCTGGCTGCCTTCCAGACTTCAGGGACAATGCCATTGGAGAGAGATAGGGTGAAGATGTGCCAGGGGCCAGAGATGTAGTAAGAAGCCATTTTAGTAGTCTTGGTTCTAGGCCATCTGAGCCAGTACTGGTGTTTTCAGAGAGTGTCCTGAGCAGCTTTAGGGACCTGATGCCTAGACACTTCCCTGAAATAGAAGGGTTGGTTAAGTTTGGGGTCCTTCAGATGCTGTGGGTTAAACTGTGAAGCAGAGGATTGTGATGGGAGGGAAGCTGTGTAGGCAGATAAGTCAGAAAATTGTTGGTTAAAAGCATTTGCAATGGTAGTAGAATCATTACAGTGTACACCATGTAGGACCATATCTGAGGGAGTGACATCTTTGCAGAACCCAAGAAGGACTTAATGTGACCCCAAAACTTATGAGGGTCATTGGAAGAATTAATCAGCAGGTTTTGGCAGTATTTACTTTGGCCTGCCTGATGCATCTTTACAGTCATTTCTGTATTGTTTATACAGAATGAGATCTGACTGCAGTCCAGTTTGTTTGTACTTTTTCCATTGATTGTCTCTAACTTTTAACTTTTGAAGCAGGTCTTTTTCAGCCACCTCGAATGCTGGCCCCTACCCTCCTTTTGACTGTAGGGAGGTGCTTCTTTTGGATGTTGCCAAATTCAGTCAGAAATGAATTGAGGGCAGTATCAACATTGGTTGCGTATAAATGTTAGACCAGTCAACACAAGAGAGGTCAAATAGGAAGGCTTGTTTGTCCAGGGCAGCATAGTTTGAAAACCTAATCAGACGTGGTGGAGGAGGAGGAGGTGGACAGGATCGCCATCGACAAAGTGTGGGGAATGATCAGTGATTGAGTCAGCAAGCACTGTGGCATCTAGTACATGATCAGGTCTGGTGGTGAGGATCCAATCAAGTAGGGACCCTGAGTGCTGAGTAGTAGTTCTGGTAAAGCCTGTGATAGTTTGGTGTAGATTGTGCTTCTGTATTAGAGATTCAAGGATGCTGTGCTGTGGACCCAGCCAGTTAAGGGTCAGGTCCCCAAGGAGTAGAGCCTCATTTGATTTTACATTCTGGGAGACATATTGTAGCAAATTCTGGAGACCACTCATCCCGCTTGTAGGTGGATTGTAGACACAAATGATGTGCAGCAGTTTTGAACCCAGTGCCAGGGTAGCGGCAGAGTTTCACAAGGTGTTAGGGAATCAGTGCAGGGTAGGATGTTCAGGGATAGATGATTTTTGTACATAATCGCAACCCCCCTCCCTTTGACCCAATACGGTCTTTCCTTAGAATGCTATAACCAGGCACAAGACAAGTGGCATCAGGCACCCAAGGCTTCAGCCAAGTCTCTGATAGGCATAAAATGTCAGGGTTAATCAGTTTAGCCCAGGCTTCGAGCTCAGCCAGGTGACTCGTGAGACTCCAGATATTCATGTGGGCTATAACCAGACCCTTTTTTGTTGCAGCCGTTGCAGGGGGTGAAGCGCAAACCATAGGGCCCAGATTGGGTTCAATATCTCCGGCAAGCATAAGGAGCTGCCGGGCAAGGTGAGAAAGTAGGTTGGCAGAGAGAGTGCCTAGCTGGCGTTTGGGTTCACGATAGTTCAAGAGATAGGAGGATAGACAGATAGATACAGCCTTTTTGATGGGGATAGAGTGAGCAGGGTAGAATTCGAGTAATAGTACAGCAGGATGTTAGAAAACCTGAAGTCACTATCATTGTTAGCGCAGGGATAAGTAGCAAGAGATGTACAAGTTGTTAGCCTTTCTCCACCTCCAGTCTTTTTCTGGGTCTTTCTACCACCACCTGCCTTCTTACTAGATAAAGAGCTCCGTGGGGAGAGGGGTATGCTAAGCTCCAAAATCAATATTTTAAAAATGATCGGAACCTTATTACATCTTGAAAAACGCTTCTGATAAGGTCCATTTATAGAAAATTGCTCATGTTCTGGAAGATTCTGAACATATATAAATCTTTTCTTCTACCCCTACTAGCAATGCGTTCAGAATGAAATGGAACATATTAAGACGTCAGTTTGGAACAGTTTTCTTGGGCTGTGAATAAGTTAGTAAATGAGATGCGAAGGTAATTAAATGCAGTCTGTACTGTACAGAGCTCTTAACGAGCACCTGGTAATCACACTCAATGCAACTTGTGCTATATATAGGTTGACTTTTTTCTCTTCAATTACTTCCTACAAGTTTCCCCCTCCCAGACAAGATCCTTGAGATGTTGCTTTGACCTTGCTAATTGCCTACATCTGCTGCCAGAATCCTCCGTTTATGACACCGCAGTCTGCTGCTAAACAAAGAATTATGACGTCATAAATAGGGGTTATGGCACTGGTTCAGGCTGTATAATCATGCATGGTATTTACTTTCATGAGTTTGTCCTTGGTTAGTGGCTCATCCTTCGGGAGTGATGCAGCCATGAGCTTAGATCATAGGAGTGCAAATACTGTCAATCTGACTGCATTATACCAAAGCCAGTGTAATAATCGGTTTCCACAACAGAGACGTGATTTTGAATGGTTTAAAGAGCAGCTTCCTACTGATGGTTGTGCTGCCCTCTCCCAGCCCATTCGATAACTTACCCCCACAGACAGCTCCCAATGAAGTGTGGCATAACAAGTCGTGCTGTATTAAAAGTTATTTTACTTGTAAAATTAAAATCAAGCCCACCGGCACAAAAAGAACCGAGCAAATCACGCCCCCACGTTGGCCCATGCAGCCCTGTTTTGTGATGTCACAAAACGAAGGCTGCAAGTGCACGCCCCATTCACTTATAATGGGGCCGATATTGTCACATAGTTTTAGATTATTTACTGTCGGGATTTTCATAAATCAAAGTGTTCGATCAACTAATAGGAAGAAGCGTAGCACTGGGGTGAGAAGGTGGATAAATAGAAAGTAAAAAAAAAAAATAAGGAGGTGTGGAAAAATGCCAATTTTGAAAATCTGGAATGAAAATATTACAAATTCACGAAGTTAAAAGCGTGCGTGGAAACAGCGCAACACACGCTCGTAAAACAGCCACTTTTTGGATTTTTTAACCAAATTTGCAACATAGGCTTTTTGAGAGCCCCCCTCATGAACAGTGGCACTGGCATTTCGTTACTCGGTCCCAAAAGGTGATTCTGCGCAGTGGCCACAAAATCACCTTTCAGGACTGAATAACGTCATGACAATGACTTATTACTTTGAACCAGTTTCATTATTGTGTGATGTATGTGTCAAATCCAAAGACGCCCCCCATCTACTCGGCCGGCCCCTTTCCACCTTACTTCTCCCCCCAAGCCCTCTCACAGGCCATCTCTGTGGCTTACATCCCCACCACCTTGCAGTGTCCCATGGATCCCCCCCCCCCGTGGTGGAGCCTCCCAGGCCCGGGAGATGACTAGGTTTCAGATGCAGCAGTGGGCAGCCTAGTAGACAGTGCAGAGCCTACAGCAGAGTACGGTGCCATCCCACAGTGGCCAAGACTTTTTTTCGGCCATTTTTCTCCCTTCCCCTCAGGCACCTTGTAGATGTAGTGGGGGTGGAGGGTAAATTGGCCAGATTAAAACAAGAGCATAGTAAAGGCAAGAAACCTGTTTGTCAGTCAAATAAACAAAAGCAGAAGGAGGAGGAAGAGACCATTGTGGTTCTCAAGGGAAGTGGCAGGAAAGGTAAGGGCAAAAACAGTGGCATTCAGAAGGTATAAGGAGACCCAGGAGGACAAGGAAATGTATCTGGAGAAATGGAGGGAAGCAGGCAAAACAGTAAGGACCAGAAAGGCGCAAGCTGAGGAAAGAATAGCCCAGTCAGTATCAAAGGGGGACAAGACATTTTTCAGGTATATCAGCAAGAAAAGGAAAACCAAGGGAGAGACTGTACATTTAAAAAAGGAGGAGGGAAGGGACTGCAAATAGGAGGACCAAAAAAAGGCAAACATCTTAAACAGTTATTTCTGCTCAGTGTTCACAGTAGAGGAGGAAGGAGAATAACCACAATAAGCACCAAAAGCATGGAGGGGAAGGAAGGAAGTGGACGCCAGTCCCTTTTCTGAGGAGAGGGTCAGGAAAGCACTTGCTAATCTAAGGGTGGACAAAGCCATGGGGCCAGACAAGGTGCATCTAAGAGTGTTAAAGAAACTCAAGCAGGTGCTAGCAGCACCCCTGACAGACTTGTTTAACAGTTCACTGGAGACCGGCATGGTCCCGGAGGACTGGAGAACAGCAGATGCAGTCCCACTTCACAAAAGTGGTAGCAAGGAGGAGGCGAGAACTTATAGGCCTCTCAGCTTGACATCTGTGGTGACAAAATTAATGAAAACACTATTAAAGAAAAGAATCATGGAACACTTGGAATCCAGTGAACTGCAGGACCTGAGGCAGCATGGCTCTACAGAGGGGAGGTTGAGCCAAACAAATCTGATAGATTTTCTTCACTGGGTAACCAAGGTGTAACCCCCACAAATGGGGGTTCCCAAAAAGTCTTCCTTGAGCTTGCCTAAATGCTCACTGCCAAGCTGGTGTCCTGCGTTTTAGCAGTTTAAACGTGATTACCAGAGCCTGTATAGCCTCTGTGTACTGTCTCTTAAGAGCTGCCTGATTGCAGCTCTTGTAATCTGAGAGGGAACTCTGTTGAAAGATGCAACTATTTGCTGAAAATCATTTAGAGTGATAATGATAGTGTAGTTTGTCTAACCTGCTTTCTTTGTAGCAAGGACTGTTTTGTTTGTCTCCACTGTCTTGGTCCTGGACTGCAAATTGGACTAAACAATACTGGTGGGACCTAAAATGTAGCCGGACTACAGGAGCTGTCTGAAGTCAAAATCTGTAGGAATTGTAGTTTTGAACTTTTTGCGCCTCTTTTGCAACTGAAGGGGGAGCTCTTGCCTTGACTGACAGCAAAATCAGCCAACCAAACTTTTTGGATCTTGGGAAAGTCCCGGGCTGCTTGCAGTTTTCAGTTAGTTCTGAGCTGGGAAGTGAAATGAGAAGAGCTCAAGTGTATTTTGGGCAGAAATCCTGAGTGGATTCGCATGGGAAAACTGTGAAAGGGCTGAGTTTTTGGCATGCATGTCTGCTGCTGCTCCTCCAAAGAGGGAGAGAAGAGAATTATTTTGGACTAAATCCAAGTTTGCGTGACTAAAGTAAGCTACTGAAGTGGGCCAGGCTCAACCTGAAGAAGACCGAAGATTTGCTGAATGCAATCAGCCTGTCAGGAGTTCCAGCTACCCCTAAGCTCCTGGTGTGTGCAGAGACTTTGCGATTGTGACCGGGGAGCGATTTGCCTGGTACAGTAGAATTCCCGTAATGTAAATGTGCTATGAGCTGCTAGTGGGTTGTGAGTTAGTTCCCCACTGTGTGAACTGTGTTCTGCTTGCTAGAAGCTGTATCCAGCCCAAAACAGACTGCATCCGAATTTGTCTCCTTGCGGTCTGGGCCTTGCCAGATTGGCCCAGCCAGACTACCCACTGCACAGAGAAGCCATCGATGAGAGACCTGCCTGGGGATCAGCCCCCTGCTCCATGCTTGAACAGGAATGACACCTCTGTGTCTCGTGTGGGCCCTGCTTCTCCTGGCATTCCAGATCAACCACCTGCAGTCTCAATTTTCGTCCAGCCTGTGTCCAGTCTTGGGTATCATGAGTAAATACCAGGGTAGCTCCCTGCAACAATAGCTTAATCTGAGTGTGTCATCTGATTGTCTTGTTGTTTCATTTCCTTTACGAACTGAGCCCTCTGGCTCCGGATTACAAATATTGTGTACTGTGCATGTTGTGTTTTCCATCACAGGGCCCCAACCAGCTGCAACGCCAGCCAACCCCGGGCTTCAGTCCTGGCTAGCCCATCTTTTCTCCACTGGGTACCCAGAGGTGTGACTGTGTGGGGGACTCAAAGCGCATGCATAGCTGCTTGATTGATATAACCTTTAAGCTAATTAACCTGATTTTGCCCCTCACTTGTTCAAGTCCCCTGAATAAATCAGATCTAACTTTTTCTGCATGTAATCTGACTGTGGTTCCTGTTTGTGCTCAAAGTACTGTACTGTTGCTATTTGCTATGCATAACCTTGTTTTACAGGGGGTTCCCAGGGTCGAGCCAGAGGAATCAGCCCTGGTGGTAAGTGCAAACAGTGTGGGTACTTGTGTGGTGTACCGGGGTATTGTGAAAGTGATTATTGTACAGTGTTCAAGCCACTAGGGGGAGAGAGAGGGGTTACAGTGTCCCGGAGGGTTGTGCCCAGGTTAGCTTGACCACTACCAACCCTGACCTCCGGGTGGAGGCACCCGTTTCAGAACTCAGGCCCCTTAACCTGCTACTAGTCAAGCAGGCAGGGGTAGTAGCCCCTGGGATAGTGCCACCTAGGAGTTACAAAGGTGTTAGATAAGGGAGGGGTGGTGGATGTGGCCTACCTGGACTTCAGCAAGACCTTTGACACTGTTCCACACAGGAGGCTGGTAAACAAGTTAGGTAGCATGAGCAAGGGCAATAAGCTGGTAACCTGAGTAAGAAACTAGTTAGGGAATACGAGGCAGAGAGTGGTGGTAAATGGAGTTCGCTGTGAGGAGGGGAGAGTGACACCAAGATCTGCAACAGAGTGAACACTCGGGGGGGGTGCAAAGGATGGAGAGAGATTTAAAACGACTGGAAGAGTAGTCAAAAGTTTGGCAGCTAAGGTTTAATGCAAAAAAGTGCAAAGTAATGCAGTTGGGTCACCGAAACCTGGGGGGTGCAGTACAAAATGGGAGGAGAGATAATAGCAATGACCATGCAGGAAAGGGACCCTGGGGTAATCATATCAGATGACCTGAAGGTGGCCAGACAAGACAACAAAGCGATCAGGAGAGCTAGTGAGATGCTGGGGTGTATAGGTAGGGGTATTACCAGCAGAAACGGGGAAGTGGTGTTGCCACTATATAGGTCTTTGGTAAGACCCCACCTGGAGTACTGTGTCCAGTTTTGGAGGCCACATCTCAGGAAGGATATAAACAGGGTTGAGGCCATCCAAAAGGAGATCTACGAAGATGGTACAGAGTCTACATCAAATGTCCTATGAGGACAGGTTAAAGGAGCTAAACATGTACACCCTGGAGGAGAAGAGGGAGAAGGGGGGTATGATCAAGACCTTTAAATACATTACAGGGGTGAATAAAGTACATGTGGGAGGTATTTTTTGAAGGAAAGGGTGCTCTAGAACAAAGGGTCATGTTACGAAGTTGGAGGGGCATAGGTACAGGGAGAGATGTGAGGAAATACTTCTTCACAGAAAGGGTAGTGGATGTCTGGAACAGTCTTTCAGAGGAGGTAATGGGGGTGAAAACAGTGGTGGGATTCAAAAAAGTCAGGGATCAAGGGAATTATAAGGAACAGGTAAGGTGGTGGAAGGGTCAATAGTGTAAGGAATGCAACAAAAAAAAGCCGAACTGCGTGGGCTAAGCAGCTCTTATCTGCCGTCAGTTTCTATGTATCTAAGTCAGCTTTCTGTCCTAGCAAAAATGAATGTCAAACTATTGATCAGTGTGAAAACCTGTTGTTATTTGAAACTGATAAGGTATTGCAGAGTATGACAAACGAGGGGGACAATCTCCCCTTGTCGGAACGGCAGGTATTACGCCAGCTGCAGTCACTATCTGGGGTAGTAATTAAGCCTTCCAACGGGGTTAATACTGTGCTGATTCCTGAAACTGTGTTCATCAATAAGGTGCTGGAATTGCTACAGGATAAAACTGCTGTCAGTTAGTAGGAGACCCTACTAGAATGTTCCAAATGGAACTGTATGAAATGGTGGACCAGACATTCAGCGGGGTATGCATAGCAGCAGAGGAAATCAGTTGTTTTGAAACCTCTGCATTCAATAGTTCAGACTTTCTATATTATACCAAAGATCCATAAAAATCTAAGTGACCCCCCACCCCAGAAAGGCCGATTGTCTCTGGTGTGGAATCCCTGACCCAGAACCTGTCCCTTTTTGTAGACTCTTTTTCTCCAACTTATAGTTCTGGGTCTCGGATCCTGCATCCGCAACACTATGGACCTCTGGGGAAACTTAAACATAGTGTGTGGCAAAGTGTGTATCAATGAGTGACCATAGATGTCTGTTATCAAGGAGTGTGGTGTGCACTCCTTTGTAATAAAGATGTATTTCTAATTTGTACTGCTCAAGTGTGTGCATTCGAGAAAAAGTTGAGTGCCTTTGGGGATCCTCAGCTTCCAGTTGCCCTTGTAGCAGAGCTGGTTAGTGCAGTGGAATGATACTCTGAGCAGATCTGGGTTCAGCTCCCAGCTGGGTCACTCATTTCTTTCTCACTTCTAATAGTGTGCTGGTCATAGTTGTCACCAGTTCATACATAGTGATACCCCATGGTTCGGGCTTGGAAACACTAGAATATTTTTTTTTAATACAGCAGGCCAGAGCATCCCCATATTCTCAACCCTACAAGCCCTTGGCTTTATATTACACAAAAACTATTTTGTTTTTGAGAAGACCTTTTACTTACAGTGCTGTGATACAGCAGTGGAGCAGCTGTCGCCCCCTCGTATATCAACTTGTACATGGTCCTGTGGGAGGAAGAATATGTCCTTAATCAGCAAACTAATCCTTTTTTGGGGGGGATGTTGTACTCTGGCTGCGTTTCACTGTTGACATGATTTGTATGTGGAGAAACATAGAAACATAGACTTTGACAGCAGATAAGGACCGCTTGGCCCATCTAGTCTGCCCATTTTCCTACCTACAGGATAGGCCGCAAATCCTAGTTAACCAACAGCCTAATTCTTCCTACCCCCCCCCCACAAGAATTGCCTTATGTCTGTCCCATGCATTCTTGAATTCTCCCACAGTTTTAGACCCCTACAACCTCCTCAGGAAGGCTGTTCCATGCATCCACTACCCTCTGTGAAATAATACTTCCTCACATTGCCCTGAACCACTTCCTCCTTCTATCTTTAAATTGTGTCCCCTTGTTCTTGCAAGTCTCTTTTCTGAAAGATGCTACCCTCTTGGACTTTGTTGATTCCACTGAGGTACTTAAAGTTTCTATCATGTCCCCCTCTCCCTTCTTTCCTCAAGGGTATACATATTAAGCTCCTTTAGTCTCTCCTCATATGGCTTCTCTTGCAGACCCTGCACCACTTTCATTGCCCTCCTCTGGACTACCTCTATCCTGTCTATGTCCTTGCGGAGATGGGGTCTCCAGAACTGGACACAGTACTCCAGATGGGGTCTCACCAACTGTCTGTACAGAGGGATAACAACTTCCTGTTTTCTGCTGCTGATGCCTCCCTATACATCCCAGTATACCCCCAGCCTCCCTGCTGCCTTCTCACATTGCTTGCTAACCTTAAGGTCATCTGATATGATTACCCCAGGTCTCTTTCCTTTTTGTTGTCGTTACTACCTCCCCACTCATTGTGTATCCCCTGGGTTCTTGTTTCCCAGGTGCATTATTTGCACTTCTTTGCATTGAATCCTAGCTGCCATACTTCTGACCATTCCTCCAATCTTGCCAAGTCCCTTTTCATCCTTTCCACCTCCTTGTGTATCAACCCTGTTGCAGATCTTTGTGTCATCTGCAAAGGCATACTTTTCCTTCCAGTCCCTCTGCAATGTCACTGATGAAGACATTAAAAGGACTGGACCCAATACTGAACCCTGCGGTACCCACTAGTAACCTCTCTTTCTTCAGAGTGGACTCCATTTACAATTACCTTCTGTGTCCTGTTGTGTAGCCAATGTTTTACAGGCTACCACCTGGGACTCACTCCCAGGCTGGTTAATTTGACTATTAATCTTTCGTGTGGGACTGTGTCAAATGCCTTGCTAAAGTCTAGGTAGGCCATGTCCACAGCCCCTTCCTGGTCTACTACTTTGGTCACCCAGTCAAAGAAATCTATTAGATTCATCTGACATGACCTTCCCGCTGTGAACCCATGCTACCTTGGGTCCTGTGCTCCACTGGCCTCTAGGTACTCAACTATTCTTTCCTTCAGAAGTGACTCCATCACTTTCCCTACCACAGAGGTCAGACTGACAGGTCTGTAGTTTCCTGCCTCTGTCTTGGTCCCACTTTTGTGAAGGGGGAATCACATCCGCCTTCCTCCAGTCCTCGGGAACCACACCATCCTCCCATGATTTATTAAAAAGAGTAGCCAGTGGTTTCACTAGTTCCTCCCTTAATTATTTTAGAATTCTGGGGTGAATTCCATCAGGACCCATTGCTTTGTCCACCTTCAGTTTTAGGAGTTCTTGCAGAACCCTTTCTTCTGTGAAAGGACTGGGATCAACCCCCCTATCAAGAGTGCTTCTGTTAATTGGATTAGGCACTTCCCCCTCCTCTTTTGTGAATACTGAGCAGAAATATTCGTTCAGTATCCCTGCTTTTTCACTGTCCCCCTCTGCCCACCCACCGTTCATTCTATTCAGCCTCACTATCCCTCCCTTTGTCTTTCTACGCTCGCTGATGTACCTATAAAAGGTTTTATCCCCCCTTCTTAACTGAGTTGGCTATCTTTTCCTCAGTTTGGGCCTTTGTATTTCTGACTTCCCTCCCTGCTTCCTTCTGCCTTAACTGGTACAGCTCTCTGTCCTGCTCCTTCTGTGTTTCCTTATACTTCCAGAATGCTATCTTTTTCTTCCTGACTTTCACAGCCACCTCTTTTGAGAACCATAGTGGCTTTTTCTTTCATTTTGATTTGTTTATTTGCTTCACACAAAGGCTTGTTGCCTCTGTGATAGCAGTTTTGATGATTCCCCATTGTTGCTCCACACTTCCTTCTAGCCTGTTTGCTAGTGCTTTTCTGAGAACTCTCCCATCTTGCCAAAGTCAGCCTCCTAAAGTCCAGTACCCTCACTTTTGTGGCTTGACTCTGTAGCTGAAGTTTAACATGAACCACACTGTTTGATGGTCACTTGTTTCCCAGGCAACCCACTTCTAGATCTGAGATCCTCTCACTGCCCCGTTTGAGGGTACAAGGTCTAGATTGCTCCCTCACAGTGGGTTCCGAAACTAGCTGTCTAAGGCCTGCCACCTGTAGGGCATCAAGAATGGCCCTGCTCTTGGATGTGGCTGCAGCAAATGTGCTCCAGTTAAAATCTGGCATGTTCAGGTCTCCCATCAACAGTATCTCCCCTTTCTCTGCCATTCTAAGAATGCCTTCTATCATATCCTTGTCTATTCCTCCCCTGACATGGGGTCTGTACCTAACCCTGTGCGGATTGTGGTGCCCTTTCCAGTCTCCAAGGTGACCCACAGTGCCTCCTCTCCTCCCTGTTTACTCTTTTATTCAGTTGCTTTTATCCCTTCCTTTACATGAGAGCTACTCCTCCCTCTTCTCCCCTGCCTGTCTCTCCTGTAGGTTATGTACCCTGGTATGTTAACATCCCAGTCATGGTTCTCTGTGTACCATGTTTCTGTGACTGCTATGATATCCAGGCATCCCTCTTCCATCAAGGCCACCAGCTCAGGGAGCTTGTTGCCCAGACTACGGGCATTGGTACTCATTACCCTCCATTTCCTGATGGCCTTACTCCTCTTTGCCCCATCCATGTCCTTCTTGCCTTTGTCACTTTCTCCATTTACCCCTGCCCTTCTCCCTATCGACACCTCTATGTTGGTGTTTGCCGCACTTACTACGTGACTATTTGGGGGCTAAGTTTCCTGCTCCTTTCCAGTGCCCCCTTGGCTGGGTTAAAAGCTTGCCAATGAAGCATTTAAACTATCACCTAGGATCCTGGTTCCCCTCCCGACAGATGCAGCCCATCATGCCAGTATAGGCTTGCATCACTCCAGATGGACCCCAGTCCCCAATGAAGCCAAATCCTGAGCTCCACACCAGTTTTCAACCACTGATTGAATCCCATGATGCGGAACACCTAACCTCTCCTATGCCATAGATGGGCAGCACCTCCGAGAAGGTTACCGTCGTGCTACTTGACTAAGGCCCTCCCCAATTCCACAAACTCTTCCTGCACTTCTCTAATCCCTTTCTTAGCCAGGTCATTTGTCCCTAGGTGGACAATGACATCCAGCTCCCTCCCTGTGCAGCTGCTCCGCAATCCTGAGGATTCGCTCCCTGTCCCTCAAGCCATGGCGCCAGGCAGGCACCTTCCCTCTCCCTTCCTCCCCAGTTCTACCTTCCTAACAATGGAGTCCCCACCATGAGTTGTTTCCTTCCTGCAGGGTCCCCTGCCAACCCTCCTGTGGGTCGCCTTTGTGGAGGTTCCCAGCATCCTCCTTGGTCTCCACTGTGGGTGCCTCCATAGAGGAACCACACTTTGCCAGAATGGCATAGGAATTGTGGAGAGGTACAACTGGAGGGATGCCTCTGTTCCACCACCCTCACCCTCCCTGAGCCCACTGTAGTCCAACCGCTCTTCTTTCTTGGCAACCTCTGAGGCAATGGCAGTGGTACTGGTGGTCCCTGGATGGAAGGGGAGGTCCCACAAATCCTGGCCAACTCAGCCTGGAGATGAGCAACCTACTCCCTCAGCCCAGAGAGGTGCCTGCAGATGGGACAACACCACATCCTCCAGAACGTCTCCCGGAAGACTGCTGCTCCACAGCCACTGCACTGCACCACTCCAATCATGTCTTATTTCTGGCCCCTTAACTGTTTGCAATCCTTACTCTTTCCTCTGTTTTTCTCTCTCTCTCTCTCTCTCTCTCTCCTTGCTTTCTGCCTGTGTGCCCTTTAAGCTCCTGATTGTCCTGTTCTGAGACAAGAATATCCTATATTTCTCAGTAGACCACTTACTTGCTCAGAGGCAGACCTCCAGCAGCTAGAGGGGCCGGAGAGCTACTCTTGCCCTTCTAGAATGGTGGGTCTTTGGTGGTTCTGTGATCACTCACTTCCTGCTCCCAAACAGGAAGTTCCTGTTGTCAGTCAAATCCTGTGCCTATAAAAATAGAACTAGCTTTGGGTGGGGGAGTGGAGGGGAAGGAAGGAGGGCAATATAGTCCCAGTAGAGAAGTTCAGTCACACAGCAGTCATTTCTCCGGGTGTCTTCTGCCAAGCTATTAGAGGACAAACAGACGTCCAGGCTTTTATTTATTATTTGAATTTGAATGAAAAAAATCTGAAATTCACATACAGGTATGACAGACCTAGAATTAATTTCCTGGACGTCACATCACATTGGTTGGTATATTAGAGCAACCAGTGGGGTCAGAAGGTTTTGGCAAACCCACAGCAGCAAACACCGCGCTACATGCCACCAGTGCCCATCCCAGGAATTTTGTTTGTTTGATTCCATACGGACAGTTGATCAGAATGAAAAGCAGTCGACAAGATCTAGTAGTGTTTACCTCACAAGCAGAGGAACTCCTGAACAGGTTTAGGGAGAGGGGATATAAGGAACAGATCCTCCAAGAGGTCCTTATGAGAGTAAATGCCCTCAGCATGGATTCCCTTTTGTGCCCCAAGGCTAAGCTATCAGAGGGAGATGACAAAGAATGTCCTATATCTTTCATAACAAACTTTAATTCGGTGGCAGGGAAAACAGGAAATGTAATACATTCATTATGGCCAGTATTGATGTGGGATAGCACAATGAGGGCTGTCCTCCCTTCAAAACCTAGAGTAACATCTGATAGGTCAAGCAATTTGAAGGACCCATTGAGAAGTAGTCATTTTTTGTCCACAACCCCCAGTAACCCGGGTCTTGAGTGGTTCACAAAAAAAAGCAAGCTGTTTTTTCCAGTGTGGCTTCTGCATAGAGTGCAGATGTGACAAAAAAAAAAAACAGAAAAAAGGTGCACACAATGATGAGGGTACTTTAAATGTATTTCATTAACTAGTGTTACCCATCAGGTTCGCAAACATCCCTATGAAGTGCTGCAAGGCTTCACCAGAGCCCCTGATGAAGCCTTGTGGCACTATATAGGGGTGTTTGTGAACCTGATGGGTAATACTTCCTAATGAAGTAAGCATTAAGGTACGACAAAGGAGTGTTCCACTGTGGAATTAATGCATGGTTGGGTGGTTGTAGGCACTCGGTCTGTGGCCTCATGCCACAACCCCCCCCAACCATGCATTAATTCCACAGTAAAACACTCCTTTGTCGTACCTTAATGCTTACATTTACATTATTTGGTGTCCCCGTAATATGTGCTATGTGAGGAAGATGATCCGCAAGGACAAGGAAGGGATCCAAGAACACTGTCATGACATTTTAAACAAAACAAGAAAAAGCTTGCTGACAGCACATTTTGGGGATGTTCACAGGGACCAACAAAGTTTTTAGCTTTAGCCACTGTAATGGGCTTCTTGCTGACTGCTTACACGTTCAGTGTTTTAAATAAGTTAGCAATCTATGTTCATTTTATGGGCCCATTTGGAGGCTCTGTTATGGATATGAGTGTCGCCTCCTGTGTCCTTAAGACCACAGAACTGCTCACCATCGATTTGCAGTTTTATGGCCCTAAGAAGGTGTGAAGCGACACTCTTATATCCAGAAGAGTCCCCCAACCGGACCCATAAACCTATGTAAGAAGGGTAATACAGGTAGATATTTTTAATTTTTTTATTTACTATACTTTATTCGGCACGAGGTCTGTCAGTACTCTGCCCTGGTTACAGACCCCCATGCCTCCACCTCCGATTGTTGCCAGTGCTCCCCAGTCACCCTTGGCTTACCCTCCAGAGGGCAGGGTTGTGGCAACTTCCCCAAGGTCGACGCAAGTCTAGTATCTACTTGGGGAGCTGGCATCAGAGGCAAATGGAGGCCCCATGGGGAGGGCATCATGGAGCCGGACCAAGCCCAGGTTTTTTTTCTCTTGTGAACAGGGGCAGGGATGTGCAATGACGGCCAGTGTCTGCCTCATCCCTGAGTGATCCGGGTGTCGGTGTTCTGACAGCATGCAGTCTCCACTGGGTGTCACTGAACTGCAGGCTTCACCTCCCTCCCTGGAGGAGAGAGCAGTCTAAGGATGATCTATCCTTCTCCCCTGGCAGGCCCTCCGGTGACCCGAGTCTGTTCCCGAACCCAGGTTGCCGGCGTCGCAAGTGGAAATCCAACCGCTGCGCCGGCGGGCCAGCCAGGTAGTTATTTTTTTATTTGTACCTGAGCCTTTCTTGTTACTTTTTTTAATTATTTCTGTCAGTTTCATGTAATTTATCAAATTAGGATTTATAGACCATATAATGTTCCAATGTAAAAAGACCAAAACATGCACATTTGATAAAAATCAGTGATTACTGACACTGTACATAAATCCTGTACTTTGAAAAACTAACCAAATATAATTGTTACTGTAATGACTTCTGTGTTAGGAAATGAAATAATATTACAGCAAGGTGGCAGAGAATATTTCTCATGTGTGATATTTTTCTGTCACTCACACAACATTTCTTATACTGTTAAATGGCATGCGTTTATAATTACAAACCATTTGGATGTCTGACACTGTTCAGCCCTCTCAGTTTTTTGGTACGTGTTATTAATCTTGTGGTTAAGACTGCAATCAGATAAGTAGTTCTCAGGTTGTTCTAATGAAGTTACTGAAATCATCTCACAATGAGAATACCTCTCCTCACGGTTTTGAGTTCTGTTTTTTAATCAAATTACCACACTCTGTACATACTCTTAGAGCACGTTTGGATACTGAGTGGCGAGGACACTCAGTACAATTTGCATGTTTTGAGTGAATACTGTTTAATTCATCAAAATGTCTAGCACTTAGATAAATTATTGCAAATTAATTACACTGTATGCTATTTAAATGGTCAGTTAAGACTTGAGGCTCTGCCCCCCGATGAAGATCAGCCAGGTCGAAGTGCTGGGGTTTCTGTTTGGCATCCACCAAGTTTTATTAAATGTGGATACTCACCATTGCCATGCAAATTCACTTCTGAATCTCCGTTTTTCCTTGAGTGCACTGCTTGCTATCTGTTCCTGCAACTTTTCCCCATTTGTACCGGGATAAAAGCCAGTTCCAAGATTGGAAATAAAACTGTTGATGCAGGAGGGGAAGGGTCTGCAGGAAGTAGAGAAGTCTAGGAAACACGCTTTGGTGTCCAGTTTTCAGCCTATAGTAAAAGCCTAGGTTCAAGTGCTCCCATCTCTGGAGGTCTATAGTAACAGCCTCTGTCAGGGTCTCATAACTGAGGAGTTCCAGATGATCAAGCTTTTTGGTATGATAGTGCTGAGGTACTTTAGGGATTCTCTTGTCCATCTAATCTTTACCGCATCTTGACCTCCTCACGTGGGATATAGTGGAAGGTAAGCACTTTGGTTTTAGAACGACTGAGATGGTAACTGAACATGGAAAATTTTTCCAATACATCCCAGACCTTGGGGAGGGATAAGTCGAAGGAAGTGAGGGTGAAAAGGACATCATCCATGAAAAGTAATGTTCTATAGTCAGTTCCCCTTAAGGGGACTCCTTGGATGTCTCCAGTGACTCAGATTTTAGCTGCTAGGGGTTCAATATAGAGCGCATAACAGGAGGAACAGGGGGCAACCTGGCTGAGTGCCCTGTTGCAGGATAATCAGGGAGTAAAAAGGACCATTTGCCTTTATAGCCCCATGGAGTGCCATCAAAGTTTCTCAACATGGCAACAGACCCTGGGGAAAGCCACATATTTTTTAGGTCAAGCAGAGGAATGGCCAGGATACCCTATTGAAGGCCTTCTTCATGTCAAGGTTGGCCAGGACCCGGGGTGGAGCGCCTTATAGTGTGTTCAAAAGCAGCAATGTTCGTCATAGATTAGCATGTTCCTGACGCTTCCTAACAAAGGCCTCCTGGTTCATGTCCAACAATGATGGGAGAAGGTCACTGAGTCTCTTCAACCAAACTGACTTGTAGAGTTTCTAGTCTTTGTTCAAGATAGATATGGGTCGATAGGACTGAGGACTGTAAGGGTCTTTTGGTGGTTTTAGGATTGCAGACAGGGTAGCATACTTTCACAGGGGAGTGGATCACCTTCCTGTACTGCCCTGAAGGCCACCATCAGAGTGGGGAGAACTGCTTCCTGTGTGACACTGTGCTTTTAAAACTCTGAGGGAAACCCACGGGGCCCGAAGTGGCAACTGGGATTCAGTGAAAAAAAGCGCAAGGTCATGCACATGGGTTGCAGGAATCCCAGAGCAGAATACACACTTGAGGGTTGACGGTAATAGTCCTGGAAGAGAAGAAGGACCTAGGGCTAGCAATCACAAGCAGCCTGAAACCTTCCATGCAATGCAAAAAGGTGGCATGGCAAACAGGATGCTGGGTTGCAGAACAAGGGGGTTCACCAGCTAGAGGTAGGAGGTCATTCTGCCCTTATACAGATCCTTGGTACAATCACACCTGGAATACTCTGTGCAGTATTGAAGCTCCTAACTTAAGAAGAACATAAATCAGCTAAAGGCAGTGCAGAGAAGGGCTAGCAAGATAATCCAAAGGCAAGAATATTTCCTGTATGAACAGATGCTGATGAACTTAAACATGTACTCCCTTGAGGAGAACAGACCTTCAACTACTTTAAAGATATAAACAAGGTCAGCCTTGGGGATCTTTTTAGCAAAAGCGAAAATAAAAACACCTGTGTACATAGGTACAAGTTGGTGGTGGTGGTGATGGGGGGGTGTAAGTACAAAAAAAGAGGCCAGGAGGTACTTCTTCACCTAGAGAGTGGTGTGCACTACCAAAGGGGGTAGTGAATCACAAATCAGTTGAGGGCTTTAAAAGAGGGTGGGATGAAGTCAAGGGGAACGTTAGGGTGCCTGGAGAGGGGGCGGAGCAACATGTAACAAACATGCCTGAGCTTCGCAATGAGCAGACTTGACAGACCATTTGGGTCCTTTTTCTGCTGGCATTTTTGTATGATTGTCTGTTCATATGATGAAACCCTGCCCTTATACCTGCGCACATTTTCCCTCCCTGATCGCCTGTCCTATAGCTGTCTTGCATGTTCTTGGTGGTCCCCCTAGGCCTGATTTCCCATCCTGTGGCTGTCTTGAATAGTCCTGGTGGTCTAATGGTCTCTCCAGCCTCTGGTTGTCTGTTCTGTAGCTGTGTGGAATATTTCTGGTGGTCTAGTGATCTTCCCCCCAAACGGCATCTGATCCCCTCCTGACCCATGCACTCATGACTCTCCTCTCTGCAGCCCCTCCCCCTCACCCTGCTCACCTGAGGCAAACTATGGCAATAGTGACAGCCACTGTCACAACCCTCCCCACCTCAGCCAGCTGCCATCTGACTGTCACTGAGCAATCATGAGTATTGCAGAAACAGCTGGCAGAGCTGTCGTCCATCAGATGAAACTGTAGACCAGATCGCCTTCTGGCCATCTCTGGTGACTCTCCCAGTGGAAGTTAAAGATCCCATGGCTCTTCACATAAGAGATGGGGAGTTTTTGCGCTGATATGCCATCTGTCAAAAAAAAAAAAAACAGTCAATATTCACCCCTCCCCAGTACATGCCTGAAAACAATATGTCACAGCTCAGTGTGACTTCCCTGGTCACAAACTGTAATAAATCAATAGCTTGTGCGTGTTGCCCATGGTACCCTGCCATGACACCACAGACACAGATGATGGATGACAGTATTTGGTTGGCCCTGTGGCATACATGCAGCACAGGCACGTGGACCACTCCAGGACAGTTCCAGACAAGGAACACACCCTGGTAAAAATCTGCTGTGCCCAAGCTGTGCCCCAGCAATGACACATAACTGGCAACATAGTCACGATTTAAATGATCCTGCATACTTAAGCACAAGCCATCTGCACCCTATCTGTGCCCTGGTCATCCTTAACTCCTGGAGCCGCCGCTGCACAGGTGCAATCAGCACAGTAGACAGCATGTCCACTCAGTTTTGGCTTCATGCATGCCAACTGGAAAAGCATTCAGCCACTGACCCTGGTACCCTGCAGCATGGCCTGGCATTGCGGGCCATGCTTCTGTGCCTCGCATGGTCATTTTGTCCAGGTGTAGTCAGGAGGGGTAGCTTATTTGCATCTAAAAAATGCTAATTTGGTACAGGTCTATGAGGCGTACACCTTCACAAGTGCTGTTGTCTATAGAGGTAGTTGATGTGCACCTGAAAAGATTTTTAATTAGGTACACCTCAATCACATATATACCTCCACCCATGTTGTAGTCTTGGAGGAGTAGATGACATGCATCTAAAAAGTGCTAATTAGGAACACCTCACTGGGGTGTACACCTCCAACAGAGGGTGGATGTAGTCATGTAGCTGTTGAAAAAATAAGCTCTAAATACAGAACAGAGATCCCAAACACTCAGCATACTTTGCTAATTTTAAGGTGAACTTCAAAAAGCATCTCAACAAGGGGACTCTGTTCCGTTATCGTATGCCTTCACCACCCCTACCATGATTACAGTAATCACACAAAGACAAAGCTTCTTGAAATTCTTGCATTTAATAGGTAAATGGAGCAGTATGTACGGGACTCGCAGTCCAGATACAGTGTTTCCATGAATTTGTTACTGCAAATAGTGACCCTTCCAGTAAACGTATAATGGAATTACACAGAAATGTTTCAGGAACTCACCACCTACCCTTACACACACACACACGCACGCACGCACGCACACACGCACACACACACACACACACACTTGAATTCCCTAAGATCTAGGGATGGGAGATCCAGTTCAGAGAAGTTTCAAACCGCCTTGAGTCAACTTATGCCATTTTTTTCCAACAGCCTTATCAGAACCTTGTTTCAGGTTCTCATAAGTTTCTGGTCATTTTTAAAACATTGATTTCGGGGCTTCAGATACTCCCCAACACGTTTTTCTCTAGTAAGAAGGCTGGTGGTGGTGCTAGAGAGACTCAGAAGGAGGCTGGCGGGAGCGTAGTACCACTCCAAAGTTGTTTTTAGATTCCTTACCCTTCACGGACAGTAGATTAAGGGTGGATAATGATGGTTGAAACATTTTGTTTACTTTTTCTTTATGATTAATCATTATAACATAAATACGGAAACTAACAAGCTATCATGTTACTCAACAGAATCACATCAAATAAAAGTGTAATTCATACAATAACATAATTAACACATAAATAAGTAACAAAGATAAGTCCTATTAACTGTGCGGAGGACCTCGTTATTAGTTCACAAGAAAAGACAATGGGCCCGATTCTCAAAGCTCCCAGGGAGGCGCAATGGGTTGTGTCCCAGTGATTGGCGCAAAGTGCCCCTAGCACCAAACGATTCCCTGGGAGTGATTCATAAAGGGCAGCCTGTATCAACTGCAGGCTGCCTGCCCCAAACGGGGCTTGCGCCACCCATGCACCCAAAAATAGGCTGCGACACGGTGCTAGGGGGCATGTGGCAGACACAAGCTGCCACATCCTGAATGTAGGATTCTCAGAACTCTCCCAGAGGGAGAAATTCTAAGTACCCTTAGACCAGCCTGGGGTGGTCTAAGGATACTTAGAAAATTCTCCTCTGGGTGAGTTGCCTGTTTGTGGCAATTTGCTGTGGGAGGCGGTCCCCCCTCCCAGTCACCGATGTCACCTGTTTCAAAATAAAAGAAGATTGCCCCTTCCTTGGTGTTCTAGCAGTTCCCCTCCCCAATTCCTGATGTGACCCTCTATTATAATATATAATTATGCCCCTGTCCCTGGTTGTTTTGCACCCCCCTTTCCTGATCCCCGATGTGACCCCATTTTATAATATATATTAATAGCCCCTTCCCTGGTGGTTTAGTGGCCCCCTCCCTCCACCTCCACTCCAGCAGGTAGTGCCCACCACCCCGCTCCCCCATCCCAAAACAGAGTTGGCACTGGCACAACCCTCCTCTCCGCGTCTGGTGCCAACTCAACTGTCATTGACTGGTAATATAAAGTGTACGTGCCCATATGAGTGCATACACTTTACATTACCGCTCAGTGACAGTTGAGTCGGCACCAGCCCTGGAGGTGAGAGGAGAGTTGTGCCGTGCCAGCTCTGTTTTGGGATGGGGGGAGTGGGGTGTGGTCTCACCTGCTGGGTGGGGGGGTCCACTAAACTCCCAGGGAAGGGGCCATTAATATATATTACAAAAACAGGGTCACATCGGAAGGGGGATGCGAAACAACCAGGATGGGGGGTGCATAATTATATAATAGGGGGGTCACATCAGGGAGGGGGGGACACTAAACCACCAGGGATGGGGGCATAGTTATAGTATACAAAGGGGTCACATCAGGGATCGGGGAGGGGGGCCACTATACCACCAACTAGTTATTATTACATTAAATTCAGGGATATCAGGGATCGGGGAGGGGGCTGCTAGCCACCAGGGACTAGCTAGAGCAGCGCACAAATGCCCCCCAGCTTGCAGCAGATCGTCAGGATGCACCTTGTTTAATGCACTTCCAGGGTTTCCACAAGCCACGGGACTTTGCTTCCGGGACCCTACCCAATAGAGAATCGGGCGCAGGGTCCCTGCCACACCAGACTTTGACACAAGCTGCCTTTGGTGGCAGCTTGCATCATTTCAAGGGTTCTTTGAAAATCGAGCCCAACAGCTTTCTGAAATCATATAAACACTTCCTATAAATCAATGGCTGCAACGGCAGATCGGGATCCGGTCTATAATCTGGAAAAGTCTTCCCCTGCAGCCATACCTACCACTGTTATGCCCTACTGCACTTTTGGAATAATTTCCACCCAACAGAACAGACCCCGCATTTAAGAACTGGGAATGGGTCTTGTTCCAGTACATTCACCAACTGCTGCACAGGGACCATCTACATTTTTCTGTAGAACTACAGACAAGTTTTGGACTGTGACAAGTTGACTTTTATCGGTTCCTACAGTTGCAGCATTATATTGGCACATTACCAGTGAATGTCTGGTCAGCTGACTCCTACCCGGCTATCATTCAGTATTTTATAGCACTAGTCCAAACTGGAACACTAGATCACAGGATTTCTAATCTTTATCGATCTCTGATGGTATTCTCTGGACTCTCTCTCTCTTTTAGACGCACTTATGACCTGGGAGAAGGAATAAGATGTAACTATTTGGGAGCAGGCCTGGTATAGAGCTTGTTTACATGCCTCCAAGATCACAAGCTCACACCAGTGGAGGGGAGTATGCTTGGAAATACTTACTTTGGCATTTCCAAACACCAGTCATAACAGCACACTATTCTACAACCCCCAACTCCTCACGTTGGAGGAAGTGTGGGGAGGCTACAGCGCATCTTACAGACATCATGTGGTCTCATCCGGTTCTGGCCCCTTCTACGAGGCACTAGAAAGAGCACTGGAGGAGCTCCTAGGGGACCATTTGGCTTAACAGCTGAAAGTTTCCTACCTACTAGATTTCCCTAGGGATATTCCTGACCCCCCTCATAACTTATCGCCTTAGAACGTGGCTCACAGTGGCCAAAAAACTTTAACTAAGCTCTGGCTTACACAAGAAATCCTCTCACTCACAACAGGGTGAAACATAATTACTCAAGCACATCATATGGAAAAAAACATCACTCATTCTTTGAACAATAAGCAGGAGCTGTTTACTTCAAGATGGAATGCCTAGGTTTTCTATATAATGCCCAAAGAGCCATATTTTCTCTCCTGAATGCCTTGAACTGCCTCAGTTGAAGGGTCACAATATCTTCCCATAGTCCTTTGCACCCTTGAGGAGTACATGAGAACTGACATTCTCATAATCCTGAACCAGGTTTACAGGCGTCATATATATCAGGTTTGCTCTGCTGGGCTTGGTCTTTCCCGATCCTCTCCCTGGCTACGGGTTCTGTTACTGCATAAAATACTTTGAATGCCTGTTTGAATATTGCCGAGCATACCTCTCAACTGTCCCAGATTTTCAGGGATGACCCTGATTTTGACTTAGAATTTTCCTCTGTCCCTCATAAAATTTGTGTTTTATGACAAAACAGTGGGGATTGAAAGTACAAAATAATGCCAAACATTAAAGTTACAGACTTGTTCTTCTTCAGAAAATGTATTTTACACTAATCCACTTATTCTACTAGCTCTCTTTGTGAATAGTACCAATTTTTAAGATGTGTCCTTGATTTTGAATCTTTGTCCCTGATTTTTTAAGCTTTGTCCCTGATTTATGAGTAAAGAGGTTGAGAGGTATGATGCTGAGTCATGTGGGCGGCCCCAACAGGGACTACTAATATAACTTAAGAGTCATGGGGCACGATTTTCAAAGGGTAACACATGGATTGCGCCAGCCCTGCATCAAGCCCATTGTTTGGCGCAGCTGCGTCGAACTCATTTGATGCAACTGCACCCGATTTTACTACACTGGGCGCGGTTGACACACTTTCACACTTCTGACAGCATGCGCCATGAATTTGGCTCAAGCCAGTGAAAGCGGTCCCCAAATGGCGCAAGTTAGGCCAGGAAAAGTTGATCTAACTTGCAGTATTTGGCATTCGGAATTGAAAATCCTGATTGCCAGCCAGGAGAATACCGCAAGCTCTATGCACCAAACGATCAGTGCACCAGGGGCCTGCAGCATTCACAGGGCTCTGAAAAATCGAGCCCAACTAGTGCAGTATGAACGCATGCCTACCCAACTACCCCAGTGATTGTACTCGAATCCTGTTGTCTTGTACTTGGACAATAGGCACAGACTATTCAATAAAAATATATTTACAAAAAAAAATGTCTAAACAATTCAGAAACATATTTGGGAGCAGTGCAATTAGCGATAATCTTTATATGCAAGAAACTAATCATTTGAATATCATGATGTGATTACTTAAAAGGTTTATAAATAAGAAATTGAAAAGAAACAGAAAAACCCTGACGTATTACTGAACAGTTAAGATAGAAACATAATAAACATAGACTATGCATTTCAGTATCCCCCAGCCCTCCCTATCACCTTCTCACATTGCTTGCCAACCTTAAGGTCATCTGATATGATTACCCCCAGGTCCCTTTCCTTTTTTGTTGTTGTTATTACCTCCCCCCATTGTGTAATCTTCCCCTGGGTTTTTGTTTCCCAGGTGCATTATTTTGCACTTCTTTGCATTGAATCCAAGCTGCCATACTTCTGATCATTCCTCCAACCTTGCCAAGTCCCTTCTCATACTTTCCATGCCTCCTTGTATATCAGCACTGTTGCAGATCTTTGTGTCATCTACAAAGAGGCATACTTTTCCTTCTAGTCCCTCTGCAATGTCACTTATAAAGACATTAAAAAGGACTGCACCCAGTACTGAACCCTGCAGTACCCCACTAGTAACCCCTTTTTCTTCAGAGCAGACTCCATTTACAAATACTTTCTGTGTCCTGTTGTCCAGCCAATGTTTTACCCAGGCTACCACCCTGGGACCCACTCCCAGGCTGGTTAATTTGACTATTAATCTTTTGTGTGGGACTGTGTAAAATGGCTTGCTAAAGTCTAGGTAGGCCATGTCCACAGCCCCTCCCTGGTCTACTACTTTGGTCACCCAGTCAAAGAAATCAATTAGATTTGTCTGACATGACCTTCCTGCTGTGAACCCATGCTGCCTTGGGTCCTGTGCCCCACTGGCCTCTAGGTACTCAACAATTCTTTCCTTCAGAAGTGATTCCATCACTTTCCCTACCACAGAGGTCAAATTGACAGGTATGTAGTTTCCTGCCTCTGTCTTGGTCCCACTTTTGTGAAGGGGAATTACATCTGCCTTCCTCCAGTCCTCAGGTACCACAACATCCTCCCATGATTTGTTAAAAAGTGTAGATAGTGGTGTCACTAGTTCTCTGCTTAATTCTTTTAGAATTCTGGGGTGAATTCCATCTGGCCCCATTGCTTTGTCCACCTTCAGTTTTAGGAGTTCTTTCAGAACACTTTCTTCTGTGAAAGGACTGACCCCCCCCCATCCAGAGTGCTCCTGTTAATTGGATTAGGTACCTCCCCCACCTCCTCTTTTGTGAATACTGAACAGAAGTATTCATTCAGTATCCCTGCTTTTTCACTGTCCCTCTCTGCCCACCCACCGTCCATTCTATTCAGCCTCACTATCCCTCCCTTTGTCTTTCTACGCTCCCTGATATACCTATAAAAGGTTTTATCCCCCTTTTTAACTGAGTTGGCTATCTTTTCCTCAGTTTGGGCCTTTGCTATTCTGATTACCCTCCCTGCTTCCTTCTGCCTTAACTGGTACAGTTCTCTGTCCTGCTCCTTCTGTGTCTTCTTATACTTCCTAAATGCTATCTTTTTCTCCCTAACCTTCACCGCCACCTCTTTTAGAACCATAGTGGCTTTTTCTTTCATTTTGATTTGTTTATTTGCTTCACACAAAGGCTTGTTGCCTCTGTGATGGCAGTTTTGATATTTCCCCATTGTTGCTCCACCCCTCCTTCTAGCCTGTTTGCTAGTGCTTTTCTAAGGCACTCTGCCATCTTGCCAAAGTCAGCCCTCCTGAAGTCCAGAACCCTCACTTTTGTATGGCTTGACTCTATAGCTGAGTTTATCGTGAACCACACAGTTTGGTGGTCACTTGTTCCCAAATGGCTACCCACTTCTAGATCTGAGATCCTCTCACTGTTCCCATTTGAGAGTAAGAGGTCTAAGATTGCACCCTCATGAGTAGGTTCCAAAACTAGCTGTCTGAGGCATGCCACCTGAAGGGGATTGAGAATGGCCCTGCTTTTGGATGTGGCTGCAGCAAAGGTGCTCCAGTTGACATCCAGCATATTAAGGTCCCCTATCAATAGTATCTCCCCTTTCTCTGCCATCCTAAGTATGCCTTCTATCATATCCTTGTCCATTCCCTTCCCCTGACATGGGGGTCTGTATACAACCCCTGTACGACTGTGGTGCCATTTCCAGTCTCTAAGGTGACCCACAGTGCCTCCTCTCCTCCCTGTTTACTCTTTTGCTCAATTGCTTTTATCCCTTCCCTTACTTTGAGAGCTACTCTGGCCCCTATTCTCCCTCCCCTTCCCTCCCTGTCTCTCCTATAGGTTGTGTTAATTATTGATCTTGTATAATAAACCATATAGAGTCAGGTACCATAATACATAGTCTTATGTAATAGATCTATATTACTCTGTTATATTTCAATATCAACTGAAAACTCATCAGTTATTGTATTATTATACTATACTATATTAACCTTAACATTCAATATATAAAATAAAAGGATATACATAATGGTGCCTATGCACGATTGGGCTGGAATTATGCACCAGAGGCATGTATCCCACTCACGCAGCTCCACACCTGTGGCATGCACAACTGTTGGCCACCTGTCTGTGGCCCACCCCCCTGGTGAACAGCTATGCACGGGGCTGACAAGGGCAGTGTCATGGTCCCAGGTGGGCGGCCAGTCGAATGGCCTGATTGGGACCCAGAGTGGATCCCCTGTGCAGGATGGTGTTGTACCAGCGTCATGCATCAGGCACAGCACAGAGCCACAGATGGGCCCGTGGACCATGCGGGTGACTGCTGGCAGTGGTACAGCTCCCCCCCATGACTGCCCTGGAGACATCCCCCACTGACAAGAGTGCTGCCACTCCCCAACCCCAGCATGGGGCAGCACCCACCCTGGAACCCAATGCCCGCATACATAGTGGTGCCTCATCCCCAGCAGTGTGCCACTCCCCCCGCACACAGTGGGGCACCAACCCCAGGACAGTGGTACCGATGATTGCACACATCCAATACACTCCCCCCCTTGCACAGACTATACCACCCCAGGTGCTGGCAGGCAGTGCCGTGGCCATGGGTTGACTGGCAGCAGCGCCCAATGGACACCTCCCCCGCCACCTGCATGGGGATGGGGCATATAGGTGCAGGGGGGTCTCTGTACAGCAGGGCTGGGGGAGGACTCCATGTTTTGGGGTGCAGGTGCTCCAGTACGGTTGTCGTGCCGGGGGGACCCTGTGGGTGTGCTGCTATGGCCACATACAGCCATTACGGCAGGGTGCCACCTGACATATCCTCTCCACCTCTGCGCCCTCTGCATGTCTCACTACATGCCATAGTGCATGGTGCATAGTGCAGACGCTGCCCCAGGTGCGTTGCTGTCTGTGCGGCCGGGGGATCAGGTGCCTAGGGACTGCATGCCCTGTTTGTGAATCTGGCACTGGGGGGGTGCCATGGATGTGGAGTGGCTATGCTCCGTAGATACACGGTGCATAGCCACTCCATCCCTTCATGTATAGGGGCCAACAGTTCTAAGCATTCTTGCCTAGTTAAAAGACTTGTCAGAAAGTATACCCAGTGTATATACCACCTAGATATAGAAAAAATATTTTTTTAACAGTCTAATATGACAGTCTTGTAACTTGCAAATCTGCATAACTTAATACAGTATCTTTCAATAAAACAAAGCTGAACAAATATTACTTTGAACCAGTTTCATTATTCTGTGATGTATGTGTCAAATGCAAAGATGCCCCCCCCCCATCTACTCAGCCGGCCCCTTTCCACCTTACTTCTCCCCCCAAGCCCTCTCACAGGCCATCTCTGTGGCTTACAGCCCCACCACCTTGCAGTGTCCCATGTACCCCCCCTCCTGTGGCGGAGCCTCCCAGGCCCGGGAGACGACTAGGTTCTGATGCAGCAGTGGGCAGCCTAGTAGACAGTGCAGAGCCTGCAGCAGGGTACGGTGCCATCCCACAGTGGTCAAGACTTTTTTCCTGCCATTTTTCTCCCTTCCCCTCAGGCACCTTGTACGCAAGAACTGCGCAATTGCACACATGTACATCCCAGTCAGGAGGCGCCCACCCTCCCCCTTGCAGCTCCAGTTGCACTGCTATCCATGGTCACCAAGGTGGCAGTATCACATTGGAGCCAGCAGGCCTCCCTACCTGGGACAGGAAAGAATTCCTTGGGGTGCTCAGTCCACTTCCCCCTAGCCAACCCCCCTAGCAACCCTGCTCCTTCTTGAACCTGGTCACCGGCCCGATGGCAGGTTAAGTAACTTAGCCCTCCGCACCAATGAGCCGGATCACCCAAAGAAGTCTTAACAGGAGAGGTTTATTGTATCACAGGATCATTGAAATTCACAGCACTTGTAATGTCAATTGGACAAACTTTAACAGTTAAGACTGATGAATGAGAGGTGGTCAGAGCATGGAGACATCTATATTACCATTTACTGAGCCCAAATTTAAAACTCCCCCATGTTACAAGTGCAATTTAGATTTTGTAGCTGCTGTGTTCCTCAAGAATTCAGTAATTACAGATCATCAAAAATTCTTTTCCACCCATCAACTAGAATTCTAGCCTTACAGAAATATAACATAACAAATGCCCCCCCCCCCAATTTCAACAGTTTCATCCCAGTACTTTAACAAACATGTTCTTCTAGCCTGTGTCCATGTAGAAACAGTAGGACAGACATTAGACACAGATTTTGGAGTCTAAAATGAATGACCCCTTTCTGTGAGCTTGCTTTAATACTATTCCCTTATCCAAATCCATGTTCTAATTAAGCAATAAGGCACGACAGGGTGTGGTATATCATGGGATATCGTCATGCCTCGGGTGGTTGGGCATGAGGCTGCAGGCCGAGTGCGTCCAACCATCCGAGAAGTGACGATATCCCATAATATACTACACCCTGGAGTGACTTATTGCTATTATGAACTGGCTTAAAAGTTTTAGTAGTATAAAATACAAAAAAAAAAAAGTTTAAAATATTTTTAAAATGACTTTTAGAGTGGTGGAGGAGTAGGTTTTCAGAAAAAAAGTTTCTATAATTCTCTGGTCAGCAAGTGGCGCTGTTATAAGTGGAGATGGTTGAAGAAGTGCTGCTCTGAACTCTCACCCCCCAAGGTGTGTGCTCCTTACATTTAACCTGGTCATGTTGTGTGCTCCGAGGCTGTGTGAAGATGGACTGTATTTATTTGAAACTCTGATCTGGTGGCAGTGGGACAGAGCAACTAAACAGGTACGCACACACGCATCGTGTGGACAGTTTTTTTTGTGTGTGTTTCGAGGGGAGTTGCTCGAGGCATGCCTTTCGCCATGCTGAATGTGTTTTCTGCTTTGCGGTATTTGTTGTGTGAGGAGGAATGAGCGATGGTTGTTTTTAAACAGACGCTCCATGACGGTCGTGTTGGGGAACTCCGTCCGTTTTTCCAGAGGCAGTGGGCACAGTTGCGTGAGGTAAAGCGGGGAAATGTAGCTGTTGGAGGAATTTCTGTCTGTGAGGAGGCTGGTGGCCAGAGGCTTTTTGAAGCCGTGATGATGTAGCCCGATATCATCATGGCTTCAAAGAGCTCTCAGCCAATCAGATTCGTCTATTTACGATTGCCAGTTCATAATAAAGCTTACATAACTATCAGAACCTTTCAGAACCTCAGGACTTTCTGTATGTCTTCCACCCCTACAAAGATCTTCACTTTCTGCCAGGGCTGTCATGTCCATAGACCCTGTTGCGATCACATGCCCCCACCACCACCACCACCAAAGTCCCATACAAGTACAGTACTGTAGTGCTTTTCTCAGATGAGGAAGGCTGTAAAAGTGTAATTGACAATTTCTCATAGACAAATTACCGTTATGTGCCACCCCCTTTAATCATTTTGGCATGACATCCTTGCTTTCTGCAACATGAAAAAAAAACTGTTAATATTAACAAGGAATTGTTTTACTCTGTACAAGACTAGTTTTATTGCCAGCATTGCCCAGTTAAATATATAGAACTTCACTACTGCCTCAGATCATTTTGTGTCCAAATCACCAGCTTGTGAAGAATCAGGAAAATAGTACAACAGCAAGGGGGTTCAAATCATCAGATCTGTCAATAGTGCCCCTACAGGGCCAAAAAGGGTAGCTTTCCTCACAGTAACTCAAGGCAGAATCCAAGGTGTGGTTGCGGTGTATACCGCTAAACGTTAAGTTGTTAAGGTACAGTTCATGTATACTCTGCTGACCGTTAAGTTTGTATGGTGCCATTCAGGTATATACTGCTTAGTATTGCTCAGATATAACCTGAAAAAAATCAAATTGCTCTAAATCTGAGCATTTTTCATGTCAGTTGAATTGTGTGCTTTCTGATCCAAGATCTCAGATTTCAGATCACACTGTACAAAATACAACTAATCCAGGCCAATCAGAAATTTGACATCCCCTGCCTCACCTCATCCTGTGTCGGGGGGGGTCCCTGGGGTCCAGTGCTAACTCCACTCCCTACCCCGTCCCATGATTGGTAAATAAAAAAAGACTAAAAATCACTGTGCCTGCTAAATACTTGGTGTCCAGTGGCACCCCTCTCCCTCACTCCATCCCTGGCATACATCCAAGTAAGTGCACCCCCTGCTCTGCCCCCCCCGCAACTGGCACAGCCCTCCTCGGTCATCTGCAGTCTAACATATATCACAAACACTGTGATTACACATGCTGCTGCACTGCTCATTCATTCATTCCGTTGCAGGAGGCATGAGTATTGTTTTTTTTTTTGTTTGTTTGTTTTTTTAAATTATTTTTTCTTCACCCCCCTCACGGAACTCTCTACGGCATCCTCTAGCCTCCGGTCTCTACCTCCCACCTGAGACCCCTCTTCTTCTCCCTCACTCCACACAACACATTCCCCAGATCTGCACCCCCCGGGGAGGGGACAGCCCTATCCACCCAGGGCACTCTATCTATAGTATAGAGTGCAGGGCCAAGTGAGTGGGGTCCTGGAGAGGAGAGTGCCCAGTATTGGGAGTGTGGTCGGGGGCAGAGGTGCCTTTGCCTATCCCCAAGGGAGGGGATTTTTCACTTAAGTCCCTCCCCTGAACATGGGACATGCAATGTCATCCAGTCTGCTACATGAGCGCTCCCGCACATGTCCGGAAGACGGCTGCCCAACATACCCCCTTTCCAACGTGGTCTCTGTGTCTGTAGTGCACCCGGTCTCCACTGGGTGCCACTAACTGCATGAGACAGCTCCCCCCCCAGGAGAGGAGAGGAGAGCAGTCCTATGGACGTCCATCCTTTCCTTGTCGGGTGACCCCCGGCATCCCAAGCTCATTTCCGAACCTAGGTCGCCAGCGTGGAGCAAGGTGTGGCATCCAGCTCCTCAACCCTCAGTGCCACTGGACCGGTGGTGTGAGTATTGTTGGTGCTACTATCTCTTTAAAAGAGCTTAAACCAAGTAGCTTGGAACAAGGAAGGGTTGGGAAGATTATACTGTGAAATTGTAATGTCACAATCATGCTGTCAGCATTTCTGAATGTCCAGGTCACTCCTGTCAGTGGAGACTGAATTCTCTAGTGAGTAATAAACTGGTTAACAAACAGTAAATAACTAAATAAATAATAGTTATTATAAAATGGAGAGGAGAAATCCTGGAAGCTGAAACAGTCTTTGACCTGTGATGATATCTCAGTATATCATCACTGTCCAAAACTGACTACCAAGATCAGCCGTTTCCTAACACTTTAGGGTCATTTTATAATCGCAATAATACACTCCCGGGTATGGCGTATCATGGCATATCATCACTTCTTGAGTGGTGAAGGCACTTCATAACGCACCCAAGGCGTGATGATATCTCATGGTATAGCATACCCTGTCACGTTTTATTTAAGCAATAAACCACTACAGGGTGTGGGTTATGCTGGGATTTACCCACACCTGTTGTGGTTTGGTCACGATGCACAGCCAAGTGACCAAATCAAGACCAGAAGTGGGTAAATCCCAGGATAACCCACACCCTGGAGTGGTTTATTGCGATTATACAATGTTCCCCTTTTTTAGTAGCAAAAAGAAAAAAAAAAGAAAAAGATTTCTGTATTTTAAATTGTTTTCAAGTATTTTATTACTCCGCTATAAAACATAGTCCTTTGTTGCTAGGGAGACAGCATGTCACTTCTACTCATAGTTGTGAACTGTCCTTGATTACAACTGACTTCTCTCATTGAAGTCTGAAAACTGCCCTGTCCTTGCTGCCTCCATAGAAATGCCTAATGTTCGGTTGCTGCCTGCACAGAAAATAAATGCCACGCAATCAGCTGTGGAGTGGACACAGAAACACACTTACCATGCTGAGTGGCAAAGTCCAATCAAAACATGACCATGACAGTTTCCCGGTCAGAGAGCTGAAACCTCGGATGGCTCATTCTTGCCCCCATGGTGCCCCTTCAGCTAATGACATATTTTATGTCTCTGCCAAATGGTGAACTTGGGAAAGTCTTTCTTTATTAAAAACAAGGGCTACAACTTATCAAAATCAGGGCCAAAAAGTGGAGCCATGATACTGAGTATACGCATACACATATGCATGGGCGCGTGCCCAGTATCACCACTCCGCTTTTTGGCCATGACTTCTATAAGTTGTAGCCCTCATTTGTAGTAAAGAAAGAGTTTCCCATGGTCAGCATTTGGCAGAGATGTCACTAGGTGAACGGGGACAATGTGGGCGAGAACAAGCCTCCCAGGGTTTTGGCGGCTTTACCGTCACGCTTGGTGGGGATACAATATGGGGGTTGTGTGAGTTATTTCGGGCTCAGATGGGTTTGAAAATGGGACATTCAAGATGCGGCTGACTGGCACTTAGCCGTGGGTAATATTAGGATTTACCATGGCTGAAGGATACCAGTCAGCCAATCAGAATCAGGGATTTTTGAATTAAATTGTATAATGGTTATTTAATAAGGTGCCCAAGAATAAAAAATAACATTGTACAGTTAGCATAGTGCAAACTGCACATCTGCACAGGGCCCCAGAAGCAGAAGGATCTCAAAAAACTTGAGTTGTCCAGCTATCCTGTTTTCTTCCTGGTCTGCTATGTCTCTGTCTGAATTTCTCCAGAATTTATCATTGATATGTACATTACATCTCCTTAATTTTAGGGAAAGGGCAAAACTACAAAAAAAGTAGCTGAACTGGACAATTTGAGATGGCCACTGCTGGGATGAGTCTGCTTCTTAGGGTTCCCTAACTCCTGATATTAAGCCTCTCTAAGGGAGCTCACAAAAGGGCCTGGGAATCGCTAGAGCCAGCACTGCCAAGAACGATGGACTAAGGGCAGGAGTTAAATATAAAAATATTAAAAAAGCAGAGAGCGAGAGAGAGAGAGAGAGAGAGAGAGAGAGAGAGAGAGAGAAATACTTGAGGGCAGAACACTCAGATAAAAAGATTATGTTTCAAGGGTGAACTGAAAAAGAATTTTTATTCTCAGGGGTTGTTGAAACATGGAACTGTAGGCTTAGCTTGGTGATCAAGGCAGAGTCTCTGAACTCCTTTAAAGAGGAACAGTCAGCTCTAAGAGCCCGAAAGCCAAGACTGGATCTGGTCCCAATATACATTTTGTGTGCAAATACATTGTGTTTACCTAATGTTTACTGCAAAACAGTAGATTGCATCAGGACTGATCTGATTCTGCTGACTTGCAAACTGACATTTTCTATAACTACAAATCCCAGAATCCCTTGTAGCTGACATCAGAGCTGGACTGCAGCAGTGGGATACTCAATAGCCTGCAGTGCATGAATGCATGTCAGAGTTTTCATAAGCTCTGATCTTTTGTTTGCTGGTCTCACTGTCCTCCTGAGGCTAAGTACAGTCCGACTGTACCTAGCCCTGGGAGAATAGCAGGACCGGCAAACATCTGACTACAGCTGATAGATAGATAGATAGATAGATAGATAAATAGATAGATAGATAGATATTTTATTAATAAAGTGCCAAATTCCTAGGACTCTGAGCACTATACAACAAAACCAGCAATACAATACAAAGTATTTAAAAATCATACAAACACAAAAATAATACAATCCTTATAAATACAGACATCATTCTATCTAAACGAAATCAAACAGTAAAAGCCTGTTGGAGCAGATATGTTTTTAATCCCATTTTAAAGGCTTCTACCGAGGGAGACCCCCTTAAATAATCAGGCAAGGAGTTCCACAGGGTAGATACAGCCACCACGAATGCCCTATCCCTAGAATGCTGCAACCTAACCCTGGCAACCCCAAGGAGGCCTCTCTCGGCAGAACGGAGTGCCTGAGCCAAATCTCTAACATGCACTGCAGGCTGCTGAATCTCCCACTGCTGCAGTCCTCCTCTGATGTCAGCTGCAGGGGATTCTGGGATTTGTAGTTATAGCAAATGTCAGCTTGGAAGTCAGCAGAGTTACTGTGATACAACCTACGACTATGATGTAGTAAACAGTAAGCAGAAAAAATGTTTTTGCACACAAAGTGCAAATTGAAGCAGCTGCACACTTGGGTGTGGAACTGCTAGTGCGGACTGTTCCCCTCTAAAGCTAGGCTGGCTAGGCATATGCAGAGGGAATTATTTCAAGTCACAAACTAATGAGAAGTAGGAGGCACTGGGGCAGGTACGTTGGGCAGGACTAGGGATGGGAGAACTGATTTGGGTACATTCAGAACCTTCCAGAACCTGTGGCATTTTCTACAAAAGAGCCATGTCAGAACTTTCTGTCAGATTCTGATCGATCTGATAATATTTAAAACATTGTTTTAAAGCTTAATATAATGCCCCAGCAGGTGTTAATCTAGGAAGAAGGCTGCTAGGGGTGCTGAAAAGATACAGAAAGAAGGCTGGAGGAGGAGAAGGGACCCAGTGAGCCAAATCTGTATCAAGTGGTCATACTGACAATGGTGTTACACAGTGGGTACTAACTAATTTTATGACACTAGGTGTCAGCGTGGCTCAGCTGGTAGCACATCCACCTCTGGTCTAGAAGGTCGTCGGTTCTAGTTCCATACTGAGATGGGGCTCATACTATAAATGCAGGCACCCGAGTGTAGTACTAAGGGGATGCTATATTGTCGTGGTGTGCCATCCGTTGGACAAGATGTTAAACCGAGGTCCTGTCTATCCCTTCTTGTGCTTGTTGAGGTGGATGTTACTGATGCCATGGCACTTGGAGAATTTCTCCAGTGTCCTTGCCATTTTTCCTGTTTTTTGCTATTCTTTGGTAACGGGGTAAGGCCCACTAGGCACAGTGCCAGGTTTCAGGGGCAAACCGGGAGCACTATGGAAATTAAGTGACTTGCTCAGGGTCAGATAGTATGCAAGTGGAGGCTGTGGGAATCAAACCCAGCTCTGCTGCATGTACCAAACTAATTCACAGCTTATTACTCTAAGTTCTATACTGCCAGCCCCAAATTTCTCGCATTCACTAAAACAAAATACCACAAACTGCTTAATCTGGTCCAGTTTTAGTTTGCAACTGTATTCACCCCCCCCCCCCCGAACAAGGTTGAAAATAGGCAGTATTGTCTAACCCTCCTTTCCCAGTCAATAAAAAAGAAATCAACATATTTACTGTAGTATCACTCCAAGTTGTCTTTAGATTCCATTCCTTTCACTGAGAATAGCTTACGGGTGGAAAATCATGGATAAAGAGTTCCTTGTACTTTAAACGGTTCCAAAAGTTTTGATAAGGCTATGATAACTATCAGAATCTTTGATAGCTCATCAAACCTTTCAGAACCTCCAAACCTTTTGCATTTCTCCCAACCCTGCAATATACAGAAACCTGTTTCTGTCTCTATTTATTTATGTATTTAAACGTTTCACCAGGAAGGCATGCTGAGCAGAGTTGCTCGTTTCCAGATTTCCAGATGTGTACATTTCCTCTACTTCTGCATTCTTTAACCCTTTCAGATCACCTCTGCCTCTGACAGCATCCTCCCCAGTTGAAGCTTGGATTTATCAACTGTTTAGCAGATAAGACAGTGCTGAGTGTTCTAGAAATGAAAACTTCCCTGTCTTTCCTGTAATCGTGCTGCTGGTGTGAACTTTGCACCCACACTGCACTGTTGCACTTTTACCCAGCATTTATAATAAGTTAATGTCTCAGCTTACTTGGGGTTGGATATGTGTGTGCCCTCACAGGTCTGTACCTTAACAAGAGAAGGGACTAAACGAGAACAGGAGGACGGTGTCTAGCCATACCCACTATGGAGTTCTATGTGCCTATCTCCAAAGAGGAAACCAACCAGGTTAAAACAAGGTAAAATATGTTACAGTTGCATTTCTCTTGTTTGTTTTTTTTCCCTCCTAATGAGTGCATATTTTTTATTTTCTTGTTACGACTTTTTTTGTGATTGATTTGTTTCTGTGCTTGTGAAACGTGCTGGACAGACAGAACAGACATGAGCCTGAAGTCCTCAGTTTCTGCACATTGCAGGTACAGCATGGGGGATTACAGTGCAAGCTTCCCCCAGTGGTGCTGTACTCTAACCCTGCCTTTCAGGGGCCCCTTGTTAAGTGATGAGAGGGAAGGTCAGAATCTGTACAGCCCTTTGTCTCTAACATGAGAGCACCAACTAGGATGCCGGTTTGTACTAACTGTGTTGATGTGTTTTTGTAACATTGATGCCAGCCCATCAGACTTAGAAACGTGGAGACATGAAGGCAGATGAAGACCCAAGGTCCATCCAGTCTAGATTCCTGACTATATTTATTTACTACTTTTAGTGTTATTGATTGCATAGACAGTTTACATTTTGATTTTCTACTGTTCCAGTTTCAACTAACTCTCCTATACCCCCCCGCCAGTAGACTACTAGAACTCCTGTCACATAGATCTCAAGCAGCAATGACAATGGCGTCCATCCACAGATTTTTATTGTTGGATTTGGTCTTGAGTGCTGCTGTTTTTCCTCCACCTCTCGCTTCATGCCCTCTGAGTCTGTGTTTTTTCTTTCTGTATATATCTCTGTTATCCCCCTTATTATAGACTGTGGGAGCATCATGTGATGCTCCCGACCAGTCACAGTGCTTACTTAAGTTGCGAGTGAGGTACTCTTAGTATCATAAGAGTGTTTCACGCACTGTGCCATTCTTACCAGCTTCTCACCCTTGCCGTACAGACTACGACTATAGACTGAAAAGGTATGTTTTAAATAATACTTAGAGCACAATCTATAATCATTTTATAGGGAGGCTAGAAGGGCTTCTTATGGATATAAGAGTGTCGTCTCTTGCATCCTTAGGGCACCAGTACTGCTCACCCTCTCTTTGCAGTTCTCTTGCCCTAAGAACACATGAGGCGATACTCATCTATCCATAAGAGACCATCCTAGCACCCCTGTAAAGTTGTACAATAATTTATTCAGAATACTATTATACTACTGATGGTTTGCCATCACAATATCACAGTGATTACCAATGTACTACCATAAACAAGTAATCACACACAACGAGATGTGGGTTATCGCCTGATAAGAGCATGCCCAGGGTGTACTGAGGCATGATGCGCTTGCGCCGAGTGCCTTATGCCCCCTGGGTGTGCTCTTATCAGGTGATAACCCACATCTCGGAGTGTGTTATTGCGCTTATAAAATGGGCCCCGGGTAGAGATTGAGAATTAAAAAGAGAAAAAAACTGTTAAAATTGAAAAAAAAATGTAAGAAACCTTTTTATTTAGTTGGAGGGATAAAGTAGTCCCTCTGTGTAATGTGCTGAACAGTACATTTTACTTGGCTTGGTTTGTAATACAGCAAAAAGACCCAAAGTACTCAGTACATCCAAGTCCCCCCACACACACACACACACTCCCTGATGCCCAAAAAGAAAAGTAAATTCCCTTTTTTTCCACCTGTAATTATTTTCTTGGTGCCAGTTTTTCCCCATAGATGTACAGGTCTCACTCCTGTTCCAGTCCCATTGGGATACCATTGTATCACTGTTCTACCACTGCACCAAGAAAACTCAAAATTTAAACTGCCATTGTAGTAACAGGGTACCACTACATAGTACCATTGCACCTTTGCTATGAGTTAATAGCACCTCTGCACAATGTAATTTATGGTATAAGAGACTCGAACATGATGTTTTGGTGAGAGGATCACTAAGCAAAGCTGATTGGTTCTGGCTGCTGAAACTTCACGAGAGGAGTCTCTTATACCATGAGAGACATCCCTCAGAGGCCCTATTATCTTTTTGTATATCACTGGAGTTTAGTTTGAGTGATTTATAACAAGTTTAGAATATTTTTATTTTAGTTTATGGTGTTGCCCCCCCCAGTGCCATAATACTCCCTCCAAACGCCCCTGCACAAGAGCACGCTGTATGCAGAATAAGTGTTCCAGTGGCTCTCTAAGTTGATTGGCTAAAATCACATTAGTGATCTGTTAATAGCCTACCACTGTGTTGGCATTGTGGCTCCAATGTGTTGCCATTGGGATGCGTTTGGTAAGGGTCTGTTTGTTTTGCTTCTTGTGTTTTACTCCTTATACATTTCTGTTTGTTTGTTTTTTTCCTATGGCACTGGAACCCACCCCCAGCATTCCCTGTTTGAGCTGCACTGCCTCTCAGGAGATGTTGACAAACTGGCATGCCTCCAAAAGCAGCAATCTGCTTCTGCTCCGGAACGTTGGTCAGTATGTCAGAGTGATGTGCTGCCACTCATCATCAGGATGGACTGTCCATATGTTCTCAAGAGTATTCTATTTTTCCTTAAAGAGCTAGTGTACTGCTTAAAACTATTCATTTTTAAAAGCAGATGATCATTACCTTTTATATTTGAGGTAATTTTCTATATCCCTTGGTTAAGTAGAAGATTGTTTACCTGACGTTACTGATACAGTAAAGCGAGTAGGATGCTGGGATGTACTGAGAGGCATATTGATAGCAGAAGGGAAGAGGACAAGTGAAGGGAAAGAGGGTACATGATAGAGACATTTAAGTACTTGAAAGGCATAAACAAAGTCAGAGAGAGAGGATTGTTCCGCTTAAAGGGGGAAGGATCACTAGGGGGCACAGTCTGAAGTTGGAAGTGGGAAGGTTCAGGAGGGAGATGAGGAGGCACTACTTTACAGAGAGAGTGGTGGTGAGATGGAAGGCACTGCTGGAGGAGTTAATCGAACTGAGGACAGTGGATAGCTTTAAGTGGGGTTGGGTACAGTCAAGGGCAGGATTAGTACAGACAGAAACAAAAGGGGAAAGACCAGGAAAGGAGAGGAAGGGAGGGGTTTGGGTGGGGCTGGGGCAGCTGTAATAATAATATGAAAATAAGAGCTACACAATCGTGCAGACTTGCTAGACCTGTGGGCCTTTTTCTGCCAGCAATGTTGTATGTTGGTATGTACGTATGTAATGCTTCCCCCTATATAGATCCTTGTGGTAAGTCCACACCTAGAGTATTGTGCCTAGTTCTGGAGCCCTTACTTCCATAAGGATAGGGATAGGCTGGAGACGGAGCAGAGTAGGGTAACAAAAATGATTTAGGACCAACGGGGCAGGTCTTACGAGGAACGCCTCAAGGCACTGAACTTGTACTCGCTAGAGACCAGAAAGGAGAGGGGAAACATGATACATACCTTCAAGTTCCTAAAAGAAATTAACAAGCTGAACTGAGGAGAACAATTTAGCTTGAATACTAGTTTGCGGTCACATGGGCATGAGTGGACACTGACAGGAGGGAGGTTCAGGAGGGACATGTGGAAGTATTATTTTACAGACAGGGTGGCAGGACCATGGAACAGTCTTCCAGCCGAAGTGGTGGGTGCTAAAACTGTTGGTGGTTTCAAGCACAGTTGGTTTAGAATGAAGGGCACATTGGAACTTTGAGGTGGCACAGACTGGGAGGAGAATAGGGGGAAGGATGGGGAGAACTTGGAACCCGGAGGGACAGTAAGTCTCAGAGCTAAATAGGGAACTCAGGCAGACTGGATGGACCTTTGTTTTTTGTCTGCCATCACTGACTATGTTTCTATGATGTTGGTAGGTGTGATGTATGGGACAGCACTCTGCCTGGCAGTTGACATATCTAGCGTGGACAGCAATAAAAACTGCATTACTTGAAATGTATCTTGAGTATGACAATCAGTTGCACAGGGACTTAATACAGGATGAAAGATGCATTTCTCAGTGGTGCCACATCTGGAGGCAATAGAGTGCTGTGGTTTAGGGCACTGAGCTGCAAACCTGGATACCTGGGTTTGAATCCCACAGCCCCCACTTGCATACTGTGTGACCCTGAGCAAATCACTTAACTTCCTTGTGCTCCTAGGTCACACCAGGAAACAAGTTTCAGCTTAGTGTGCCTTTCCTGGTTAAACAATTTTCCCTTTCCCCCTAATACTATTAACAATGTCTAATGACACGTAGTGACTATACTGTGCAGCCAATGCCTAAGACAGTTATGTGCAACAGGCTTATAAAAGGAAATATTGACCAAGCCAAATATGGTTTCTGTATATTAAGGACTTTGCTGGAGAAGCCTTTAACTGAACCTAAGGCACTTTTATTGACTGGGATTACACCAGTCAAAAAAACTCTAATAAAGAGCCGTTGTATAAAAATGTGCAGAGAACACTGCAATGAATACATTACTGGATAACAAAACTCATACAGACAGGTGCATTTATATGTGGGAGCTAACACTGCCAGGGGGTCAGACTGAGCAGGTATCCCACGTATCTTGCTAAATGTAATAGGCACCACACGCCTGCAGACAGACAGAGCCTCCCCCCCCCATCTTCTTCACCCTAGAGCGTTTGCACCAAAAGCATACATACAGGTAGTGAGGGAAACCTCTGCCATCTTCTGATGCATCAGGAAATCCCACCTCAGCCTACCACCATGCAAACATTTTAAAAGGAGATAAAATAAGTGTATAACTCACCGCGACACATTTTCCCTCCTGCCTCAAACATATGGAACTGTAAAAACTCCCATTACTTATGATAATAACTGCTATTAATACAGTCATATGCTAAACAGATATTTTGTAGAGCATCTAGATGTTTAAGGCAAAGCATTATATGCTGAAATAGTAACTGTAGTCCTGTACTCTATAGTAAGACATAATAGAACTGAAATCCAGCTCTCGTTCAAGTCCCTAAAGAATAAATGTTAGCAAATGACTGAACTCTCCCTAACAGTTCAGCAGGGTTCACTCCCAAATAGTCCAACTCAGCCCTCCTCCTAATCTGAGGAGCACTCGGTGCAGTCCAGGGTACCGGCATGCTGAAGCAGATTTTCCACGCACGCACCAGGTGCTTTTGGGTCCATAAATAATTGGAGAGCTATAGCCCGAGGTTCAATGTGGGGGGGAATAGCTCCTCCCACATCCCCTATAAAAGCCAGCCTCAAATGGTGGTTCTCCACTTAGAGCACTGTGAAACGTCGGCGCCTGAGTTCCTGTGTGGCTTGTGGGCTGAGCCTCCTCTCCTCTACGCTTCCTGTTTTCCTGTGCTCACCAAGGTCACACCTGTGCAGGGTGCTGCTGGATGTCTGCTCCCTTACTCTTTAGGCGCTTTTACACACAGGTTTTTAAAATGGAATCAGCGTTACCTGTGTGGCGCCGTTGTACTCTGTTGCGTTCAGGTTCCTTTCTACACACTGCGAGTATTCCGGCAACCCTGTCTCCATTTGTTTCGGCTCCCCCCAGAGTTTGCTGCTCTACAAATGTTGTTTTCTGCCTTTGTACCAGAATGGTTATTTTACACAGCACGACAAAACGGTGCACAACAGTGCAAACCGCAATAAGCAGAGATTGTGGTTTAGACGAACGTTCGCCTAGGGACCAAAACAGATGCAATTTACACACAAGGGATGTAACGGAATACTGTTTCCGTAACAGTTATTCCGTTACATAAACCTGTGTGTAAAGTGCCTTTTGTGATGCTCCCTGTGTGATTTGTACTCCACCACCCCCTTCTCGACCTCCTTCTGTATGCTGCCCATTCACCTCCCCCTTCCCTATACCTTGTTGCCGCTCTCTCCCTCCTTGCGGTGGCTCCCTGGGCACTTTCTCCTAGGTGCTTCCCCATCTGAGGCTGCCGCTCCTTCTTCCTTCCCTTCTTGGTGTTACATCATTCCCTTGCACCTGCTGGCTACCCTGTTGCGCATGCCTGTTCTTGAGAGTGATAGCCTGTGCCAGCAATGTTGCTTGGAGTGTCTCCCCACTGATAAGTCTTAGTTTTGCTATCTGCTCTGGTCCTGCGCTCCCTTGTCCCTTCCAGCTGTTTCAGTTGCTGCTCCATGTTTTGTGTTGTGCATTTGCCTGTTTTGGCATGCCCTGCTGGTTCTCCTCTACCCACCCATTCCTGGACTGAACTGGTCTGTTCCCTGGCCTTGATCCCTCATGCCATTCTGCAGTTTCTCCTTCTGCGCTGTGTATCCTACAGGCCTACCTCATTGCCACATGCCTGTCTCTGTTGTGTTGCCTACCGGCCATGGATCCTGTTTGGCATTTGTTTTACTGACACGTGAAGTACCTGACGAATTGTTGCCTTACACTTGTTTTACTGCTCCCATGCAGTACATGTTAATTTGCTTCTCAGGCCGCTTAGTATTTCACCTCAAGTTTTTAACCCCCTAGTGCTGCTGTAGCTTGAAGGACACAATTCCAGCTCCACTCACCTCGTGTGCCTGCAGTAAACTCACTAGCACAAACACAAAACTGGGCACCGTGAAAAACATTGTGCTGTAGCTTGCTGTTTGGTCTTATGCTTGGTTCCTGTAGTTTTTTGTATTATGTAATTTGAGTTCCTGGACCTTTAGAAAACCAGTCTATTTATGGATACATGCAGACTCGTTCGAGCATGGTCTCTGTGTTTCAGTCGATTTATTCAGTTCAGTGCCTCATTCCCTTTGCTTTGTCTTTTCTCTCAGTCATCAGTGCTTCCCGGCCACATTTCATTTCCAACTTTCTACCTGGGTATTGTCGTGTTTTGCCTGTGTGTGCTGCCTTTTGCAAGCCCCCATTTACCCTATTCTGTGCTCTCTGGTTGCCCCTCCAGAGTGCTAAGCGCTTCCCTGTGTTCCTGTTTTGTCTTCCCCTGCTTCAGCGCTGTACCTGGATCTGCTGTTTTTGGCTCCTTGCCTCCCAAAGGACCTCTGCTGCACTCCTGTGTTCTTCTTGTATGCTACTGCTATCATCTCTTACCTGTCCTGCCCTCCCTTCCCTAGTTCATCGTCTGCCCCTGCTTTCTCTGCCTGGGCTCTTCCCTCTGCTCTGCCCCCCCAGTACCCTGTTCCTTGTCCTATGCTCCCCCGGTTTTCCTTTTGGGTCTTTCACTCCTCATACCAGCATTCCATCCTCATTTACTCCCTTTCTCCCTTCCTGACCTGTGCTACCTCTACCCCTACTCTGGAGCCTGCACCCTCTGCCATTTTGCTCACAGCACCTCTACCCTGCTGATCCCTGTTTGGTCTCAAAGATGCTCCCCTTGCGGCTCCCCTGTTTTTTCCAGAGCAGGGGACTGGGGCGTCACGGTGGGGCATTGCAACTTAGATCAGCGGGAACCTGCTTCACACCAGCCATATGTTCTATCTTACCCTCCTGCCTCCATGGCTTCTACTACCCTCGCATGGATCTTTACCCTTACTGCCTGTACTGCCTCCATGGCTTCTACTACCCTCGCATGGCTCTTTATCCTTACTGCCTGTACTGCCTCCATGGCTTCTACTACCCTCGCATGGATCTTTACCCTTACTGCCTGTACTGCCTACATGGTTTCAGTCATTCATCTCGTTCCATCGCTACCAGCATGCTCCTTCCTGGATTACTCTAACTCCCCTTTACTGGCATTCCTGCTGATTCATCCTCCCGTTATCCCACTCTGACTTGCTGCCTTCCCCTTTATACTGCCTCACTTTTATCTACTTAATACCATGCAGCCAATTGCCCTTTTCTTGCTCAGCCCATACCAGCAGTTTTCCGAACTCTGTCCCTAACTCATACCTTCTGAGGTTCTGAGCGAAGGTAGGCTTGCCCTGTCTACCAGGGATGGGATTCTGTTACAATCACTACTATCTTCTAATTACAAACCTGACATCCTCTGTCCCTAACTCTACCTGGCGGCATCGAGTGAAGGTTAGCACGCCCCGACCAGGGGTGTAGCCAGGTATTTCAGATCTGCACACCAAGTGGACTCACTGCTACCCCTCCCCCCTGTTAGGGTGTGCTACCCCGGATGTAGCCAGACAATATACAAATGTACACCAGAACCATGTTTGTTGCCTCATTTTGCACAATAAATATAACTTTTGTATCTCATGACAATGGTTGTTGCCATGCATGGGTAAATACAAATGCCATGCATTGCTCCCTAAGACACCCACATACCGCACAGAGCCTGTAAAGTTGTATTGTCCTTGAATGCAAAGACAGTATTAGTGACCAGTCCTTCTAGTTTCAACTCCTATGAATAAAATTACAGAAAGGTTCAGCATTTTCTTTAGTTTTCATGGAAAAAGGAAGCAGTTCAGAGCCTATTTGCTACCCCCCTTAAATAAAATTGCACACCATGGAGTACTTGGAGTATGCCTGGCTACACCCATGGCCCCGACTACCAGGGATGGGAGCCATGTCCGCAATCTACTGTTTCACCTTCATGCATTCTCTACCTGATGCCCGGTTGCTGCTTCCCTTCAGGAATGGGACCACTTTACCCCATTTGCCTTCACCATCCTACCTCTGCCTGGTGACATCGAGTGAAGTTTGTTTCGCTTCAACTGCCGGAGATGGGAACCTTTGTCTGCAAGTCTACTGTTTCACTCATGCATTCTCTACCTGACTACCCAGTTGCTGCTTCCCTTCAGGAACAGAATCACTTTATCCCATTTGCCTTCACCATCATACATTGCCAGGTGGCACTGAGTAAAGGTCATCTCACCTCATACACCTGGGTTGGGAGCCCATGTCTGCAAATGACTGTTTCATCCTTATGCATCCTCTACTTGATACCCAGTTGCCACTTCTGCTCTGGAACTAGGACCACTATACCTTATTTGCATTCAGCATCCTACCTCTGCCGGGCCGCATTGACCATGGATCATCTTGCACCAACTGCCACCGACTGGAAGCCTGTATCTGCAATCTATGGTTTCAAACTCACGCATTCTCTGCTAGACTGACCAGCTGCCACTTCCCTTCAGGAATGGAACCTCTTTACCCCATGTGCCTTCCCCATCCTACCTTTGCCAGGCGGAATCGAGTGAAGATCTCGCCTCGAACACCAGGAATGGGAGCCTTTTTCTGCATTCGACTATTTCCACCTCTGGATCCTCTATATGGTACCCAGTTGCTGCTTCCCTTAGGGAACGAGACCCCTATACCACATTTGCCTTCCACATTCTTTCTCACCAGTCTACATCCTGCATTTTCATGGACTCATCATACTTGTCCCCGCCTTGGCCTCCTCATGCTCTGGATTTGGACTCTGCATGCTTGTTCAGTCTTTACCTCCACTCAGTGCAACTGCCTCCTGGACATACTTGCTGCTGGTCACCGCCTTCCTGACAAACATGCCAGTTTGTTTTTTCCTTCAGAAGTTGAACCTCGTGCTTCCTCGCTGCAGTACCTTCTGTTCTCTGTTCTTGCTGTTCACCATCTTCTTCGGATGTGGGACTCTCGTACCTCAACTTCGTAGCACTCGATACCTAGATTCGCTCCTTAATCTTCCATGGATCCGACACTCCTGGCCTGAAGCGGCTTTGCTACATCCTAATTCAGTTTGCTGTGGCTCTGACCCTAGTCCTGTTCCTTCCTGCACCTGAGATGTCAGTACAGATTGGCCTCTGCTATTTTCTTCTAGGACTCCCTCCACCAGTTCAGTAACATCCACTTCTGGACTTTCCCTACATCCTTGGACGGCTGCCTTCTCCTCGCCGCCCTGACAGCTCAGGGCTCCTTCCCACGTGTTAAGGCTCTTTTTAGGCATTTTACACCTACTACCGGACAGTATTCCCACCTGGTGAACTACACCTCCCATTCATCTATTTATACTCCTACCTTGGCCGTCATAACAGCTCCCATCCACTACTCTACGGAGCACTTGTTCATTTCACCTGAGGAAAACTTCTTCTAGCATCATCCCTTGGTCAACATGCCTTTTAGACTCTTATGTCACCATAGCGTTATCAGTACTTCCCAATCATCTCCCCAGGACCATTTCCAGAATCCCATTAGATTGGAATATAGAAAGATCTCATTCCTCAACCGAAACTACAGGATACTCCCTACGCATCCCGGTATGGCATCCCTATCTTCCAAGTTTTTCATACGATCTAAGATTTAGCGGAGTCTTCTCCACTCCTATCTGAAAAAGGTGACTTAATTCCTTTTGAGATTCAGAGACTCCATAATCATCACCGCTGTTTCGAATAACAGGAATTGCAAGATACCTCATAGCAGTACTGGCATCATGCATCTTACCTTTTCGTAGCTTCTCCTATGAGTACTGACTTTGTTTGATTACGTTATTCGACTCCTTCTTCCTCAGTAGTCATTGGATGTCCTAAGACCTTCCCAGCAACCTTCCCATAACTCTCATTGTCAGATATCCAGTGTCTAGCTGCCTTACAAAAGTTACTTTATCCGAGTCACTGTTTTCTAGCCCCTGGATGTCACCACACTTCATATGATCATCTACATTCTTTCATCGTATTACCATCAATCAGGTCAGCTGCCCATCCAGCAGTCCTTCTAGCTCATCCATCATGATTCACCTCCCTACTCCTTCCAGTGAAGACTTTCATCAAGAGCAGACTTCCTTTGATTCCGCAATCTGCATGTCCGCAACTGATCTGGCTGTCTCACTATCCCAGTCACGCCTCTCAACAGGTCTATATCCGACGGAAATGCTTGGCACCCCCAGTATTCTACACCACCTTCGATTCTGCATTGCCACATCAGTCTATAAATTATTTCAAATACCCGTTTCTGGGCTTCCTGCAGCATTTAGACATTGGATCATCTGTAAGACAAAACAGTCATGGCCACCTCAGCTCATGTCACACAGTTACGCCACAGAAATACCCATATCTGTCTCTGTCTACAAGCAGACCAGCAAGAGCCTATTCAAGTATTATTACGGCATCAGTACCTAAATCGGCTCTCTAATTCTTTGTACTGAATTTCCAATGATTCCATATACATTCAGTTACCATCTCTACTGCATATACCAGCCATCCTCCATTGGTCTCAGATCTTCCACGTCACTACTCCTACCAGGCACATGAAGATTCTGGCTGACTCCATCTTCTTCATGGATGCCTACATTGCAACTTATTGCTCACCACTTAACTCCAAACCTCCAGACTCTAACCTGAATGTCAAACCTTCTACAAAGTCAGATTGATTACCGTATGACTCCATTACACATCTTACTTCCCACCACTCAAAGTCTGGTAACAAAGTCTATCAAATCATGCTCATCGGACTGCATTCTCTCCTTTCTCAACTGGACTTACTCCACTCTCAGGATTTGTATGCTCCTTCAGTATAGACCTTTCTCCTCAATCTCAGGATTGTACTTCCAGAATGCATCATCCATGGATTCAAAGATAGATTGTCATCTCTCCAAGCAGTTCACCTTCCCCATAAATTAGCTTATGGTTGCTAGAACCTAGGTTCATCTCCTCTTAGTTTGCCCAGAGGACAGGCAGGGCAGTAGCCATGAGTCCTCAGAGGTTTCCTCCACCTGGGAGGGTTCCTCTCCTGCGTGCTACTGGTCATACTCTCTGTGAGTTGAAGGAGGTAATCATACTCTTTTGAACATTCATTGGTAATTCTTTTGGGCTTTCTATTCCCTACTCACTACCCAGCTTACCTACCAAGGGTGGGAACAGAGAAAAGCCAAAAGTAAACTGCAGTTACACAAGCACTACTAACCCCATACTCTATTCACTCAGACGCTGAAATACATTTAGTTCTTTAGAGAAAATTGCAATTGTGCCAGGAAGCCGAGCAAAAACAGAATCTCCAACTCCTTCAACTTCTTGGTAATGCCTTCAAATGTTTTCCAATGGGCCTTGGTAGCAAATGAGTAGCCCGGGGGGAAAAAAGAATCCTTCATTCATCAACATACACTGGCTTATAATCATGAGCCACTCTCAAAACCTTATCTCTAATCCAAATCCAGAACCCTGAGTAATGATCTCAGACCCTCCTCGCTCTACCAGGAGAAATCCTGTAAGCTCAAATCAGGTTTTGGGCAAATCCCAGTCCCACACTCCCCAGTAGCCAACACTCGAGAAAGGTGGCATCATCATCTTCCTCAGTCTCTTATGGGACCCTAAAGATTTGTATATTTGGTGCATGAACAGTATTTTCAACCTGTTCAATCCTTGAATGGAGCAGTCCTTGTTCCTTCACAGAAGCTGCAGCTGTCGTAAGGGTTTCTCCCGAGATCTTCGCTGTCTCCTCTTACAGTATGTGCCCAGCCATACTTCCCACTCTATTTTCAATGACAGTTAGGTGCTCAACATGTGTACCCATTTTTCTGTCCATATTTTTTACTGTTTGAGTGAGGGCATTAACTGCTGTCTACAGCATGTCCAGGGAGTCTCCCACTGAATTTTATTTATTAATTTTGTTAACCGGGTAGGCCCACTGGGATATCGGTGTCCCTTTTTCAGGGGCGATGAATCAGCAGCCCACCTGAGGCCTGCTTGGATGACCCCAGTTCTCAAGAATCCATTTTGTTAATAATTTTCGATCAGTCCATCTCGTGAGCTTACTCCAGGTGTTGTGGAAAGTAGTTGCCAACAGACGTTCAACTTATTAGATATCAGTGCGCACAACAGGAGTACATTTTTAATACCAAATTGATTCAAAATAGCAGAGCTCAGTCAAAGTGCATCTTGTCTGTCAGGCTGCTAGCCATTCCCCCAACCCCAAAGTTAGTTTTTTTATTGTTTTCCTTAATATTTGAATAAAAAAATACAAAGTACACAGGGGTGCAGTGTATGAACAGTATTTGAAGAAAGGTACTTGCCTATCCCTGCCACGTTTAGTCCCTGCCCTGCCAGTTTCTCGCACATTGCTTTATAAAGTACAGTACTTTGGAATAAATGTACACTATATGGATGGCTATAATGTGATGTGGGCTTGTCCACAGGAAAAATGGCACTGAGGGTAGAAAATAAAGGTCTCGACCTTTGGCCTCAATTTTTATCTGCTACCCACAGCACCTTCATTTCCTCATACAACCTTCCCAATATCACATTATCGCTATATTATATTTACATGACTTTATTAATTTTTTTCCATTAATCTGTTTATGCCCCTTACTCTCCAACAGCCCCCATCTGCTCGACCTGCCCCAGCCCTGTCAGCCTGGCATCCACTAGTGTAATACCCCAAAGGATGCCCAGTAAGGCATTGTGCCCCAGCGCAGTACCTCCCAGTTACAGTGCCCCAGCATCACCAGTACTGCCCAGTAAGGTGCCTCAGCCCAGATACCCCAGGCAAATAAATAAAGAGTGGAAAGCTGGTGCACAGTTTATGGGGGTCAACACACAGAAAAGTTCTGCCTCCTATTTTAAAAGTTTTTTTTCCTCCTTTCTTTCCTTGCCAGTTTTCCCACCCTCAGCTAGTGTGGCAAGAGCCCATTGCCAGTTTTCAAATGCCAAGCTCAGGCTGAACTGTTGGTTGCCCCCCCCCCACATTGCCAGAGATTCAGCATCCTGAACATTGGGGGGGGGCTATAAAGAGTCCAGCATAGCAGGAACAGCCAATGTAGTGTGACCGTCAAGTGAGTGCTCTCAGGTGCCCTGTAGCAGTGCAGTCGGGCCTGTCAGAGTGAGGCCTGAGGGGAAGAGAGGACACAGGAGAACAAACTGAAGGAACAGAAAAGGGTTTACTGGCCTCAGCAGTCTCTGTGGTCCTCCTTCCCAAAAGTCAGCAGCTGTTTCTTTCTTTTGTCTGTAGTTCAGCAGGTCCAGTGGTCATCTGGCAGGTGCAGCAGCAACCGAATCGGTGGTTGAAAGAAGGGAGCAGTGGCCATGGTGAGGGCTCTTTTTTGCCCCATTTTTTAATTTTATTTAATAAAGTTAACACCCGGTCCCTTGTTAATGGCAGTTAGTCTCCAGGCCACGGCAGTGAGAGGCGGGGCTGAGAAGATTGGAGCAGTGCCAGAGAGGTGGGTGAAGAGCAAGATAGAGTGTGTTGGGTGGAGCAGAAAGGTCCTGTCAGAAGGACCACTCACAGAGTCACTGACTGCCACTAGCAGTGCCAGCATCCACCAACAAACCTTCCCCACCACAGCAGCTTCACCCCGGGTCAGGGCAGTGAGTCGGCAGCAGCACCAAAGTGCAGGTGCTGACCACCAGAACCCTTGTTTTATTTAAAAGAAGAGAATTTGTTTAAAGCACCAGATGGCACAGCAGCCGAGGCAGTGGAGAGTTCAACCAAGTCCCCCTAGTAAAGGAGCATCCAGAGGGTGGTCTGAGTGGGCAAGAGACCCTTATTTATTTATTTATTTTACTTTCTTATTTATCCTCCTCCCTACCTCCGGTGCCCTCCTTCCTCATGTCCCCGATTCAACGGCACTAGGATCTGCCCCCAGAGGCCTCCTCATCTTCACCTCGCACAGTGGGATCTGTCCTGTAGGCCCGGGTGGACCTGGAGCGGCCTTCATCTACGGCTGCCGGAGGGTTTTTTCAGGTATTCTCCCCTTATATCCCACTTCCCCTGGGACATCAGTGCTTGGGACGTACGTCCCGAGTGGTAGCGTGCTGACACACGCAAACCCTCATGCGCCACGACGTCCCCCCTTCCCGGCTCCGATGAGTGAAGCTACCTCCATCCCTTCCCAATGCCGGTGCTTCCACCGGCTACAGAAGGGATGCAGAGCGTAGAGCGCTCTTGGTAACCTGCCCCTGAGGGAGGAGAGCATCCGTTGGGATGCTCGATCCTCCCTCTCCCCACCAACCCCCGGCCGCCCGAGTCCGCTCCCGAACCCGGGCCGCCAGCGTAGCGTGAGGTGTGGCGTCCAGCGCCTCAACCCTCAGTGCCACTAGAGACCCTTATTTAAATAAATAAAGCTCTCATAGGGCAAAGCAGAGGGGCAGGGCAAAGCCACAATTTAAATAAAAGATAGGCCAGGAGGGGCAGAGAGAGAGAGAGGGTGGGCAGACCCTTTTTCAATAAATTAAAGGAGCTCCCAGTGGGCAGAGTGAGGGGTAGGGCAAGCCCCAGTTAACTTAAAGGAAGCACCAGCTGGGCTAGTGACAAAAGTGGGCTAGTTGCTCAGATATCCACCAGCAAGCCCAAGTGAGGGGGTACTGTAAATGAAGCAAAGTTTACTGTCTGTAACAACCAGCTCCAGCCACGAGTGAAGGGGAGGGGAGAAGACAGGATTCAGGTAGTCATCGCAACAGCATAGCTGCTACAGCCCAAGCCAGAGGCTATTAACATTTGTTGTAAAAGTATTTAGCTTTATCCCAGAGCCCCCTAGTAAGGGAGGGGCTGTTAGCGTGGGACCCCTAACACACAGGTGATCAGCCCTCAGCCAATAGGGAAAGACTGTTGTTTTGCTATAAATTGAAAGTATATGCCTGTGGGAAGGAGGACATAGCCTGTGGTCCCTGCGCAGCCAGGTACAGTATATCCCAACCAGATAACCCACGTTTTCCCTCACTTAGTATGTGCCCTGGTGTAATGCCCTCTGGTTTCCAGAAAGAACATTTCCACAAAAACCCCGGCACAATATATCAGTTGGTGGGTGAGGATATAGCATGCACCAAGCAGGAAAGAGATCTTGGGGTTATCATCTCTGATGACCTCAAGGTAGGGAAACAGTGTGACAAGGTAGCAGGTAAAGCAAATAGGATGCTGGGATGCATAGGCAGGGGCATCACCAGCAGGAAAAGGGAGGTCATAATTCCACTATACAAGACACTAGTGAGGCCCCACCTGGAGTACAGTGTACAGTTCTAGAGACCTTACCTACGTAAAGACATAGACAGGGTAGAGAAGGTTCAGAGGAGGGCAACAAAGAAGGTACATGGATTGCATCACAGGTCCTATGAGGACAGGTTGAAGGAACTGAATATGTACTCCCTGGAGGAGAGGAGGGAGAGAGGGGACATGATAGGGACATACGAGTATCTTACAGGGAGGAACAGGGTGCAGGAATGCACTATTTTTAACCGAAAAAGATGTTCCAGGACTAGAGGGCATGGGATGAAGTTGGAGGGAGGACGATTCAGAGGAAACATGAGGAAGAATTTCTTCACAGAACATGTGATGGACAAGTGGAACACCCTGCCTGAGGAAGTAGTGGGGGCTGAAACAATCACGGGATTTAAGAATGTATGGGATAGACATAAAGGAATTCTGGAGGTCGGGGTAAGTGGCAACAGACTTCTAGGAAAACATAAACTGAACCTACAAGCTCAAATGGGCAGACTGAGTGGACCATAGGCCGTTATCTGCCGACACTGTCTATGTATCTATGTAAGTACAAATGCAACTGTTATTCAAAGTGACTGTGGTGAATCTTGAACTAACATCTGAATGTGAAAGTGCCAATGCATTTAAAGTGACGGTGCCAAATTGTTTGTGAACAGTTGTGAAGGGCAAGAATTTTGTTCCAACACTGCTTATTTAAAGGGACAGCGCCCAAAGTAAATGCATGCTCCGAGACTGTGAAACTGCCCTGCATGCACCAAATTTGCCCCATTTGCCCTGTTTTGCTGAGACTGTTAAACTGACCTCAGTTGTCCTGGATGGTCACTGCATGCTCCGAGACTGAGATACTGCCCTTGCATGCTGTGTACCCTCTTCAAAATTGATTGCATTTGCTCAAAAATTTATGAATTGTCCTGCATGTTCTTGAGTTACCCTTTGACAGTTGCTCGATCCAGAGTCTGCGGAAACAAACAACCATTGAGTGTAAAGACAGAACACTTAGGAGATTCAGCTGTATTTCTGCCCAACTGCATGTTCACAATTCCTCCTGCATGATCCAGAGACTGTTCCACTCAACTGCATCCTGACAATTTAGGGCCGGTCATCAGAACTGGAGCAGCACAGTCAGCTATGGAACTCCCTGTGATCCACTTGCTTCACAGTCTTCAGGCTAACCCCTTCCTATCAGTGAGCTAGGCAGTGCAGGGAACCACATCAGTTCACAGATAAGGATCTAATGCCCAGTGGGGTTGGGGTTTTTGTTTCAGGTTCTTCAGAGATTCTCCCAAGGTTGACAGCCCACAGGTGTTCCAGATGTTCATTTTCGTCCAGGTCCAGTTTTCAGATTTCTTCCCAGCGTCCATGGTGATGGACTCAAGGTTTTTCAAGGTTTCATCCATTTCTTCAGTTCTTCAGATTCCTTTCCAGGGTCTATGGTGACAGCCTGGAGGTTCTTCAAGGTTTCATCCTTCAGACTTCTTCCCAGGGTCAATGGTGACAGCCCAGAAGCTCTTCGGTTTACTACAGATCCTTGGGAATAGAAGTATTCTGTTTCTTCCCCGGAGTCCTTTGTGAAGGCCTGGTGGCTGTCCTGTGGAATACAAGTGTGTTCAAATTCCTGGGATTTGTCAATGCCCAGTGTCCCAAACCCTTTGTTCTTAATCAGTTCTTCAAGCCAGCCAATGGGAAGCACACGCTGGGAGTTTCAGTTCACATTCTTCTTCACCACATCATCTGTGGCGCCCAACAAAACCATACAAACTCTGGGTTGAAACTGTACAAAGTTACATTTATAGAGAATTTTACAGCTATAGTGCACAGTAGTTATACAGTGGTAGAATGATTTTAGCAGTTCGTTTATAGACGTGGGTTTAAGAAGTTTAGCAGCAACACCAGAGTGGTGGTTCAAAAGTGAAACGTTTGTTGTTCACAGCCCTTTTCTTGTCCTCCTCTCTATAGTTCAGTTGCTCAATAAACTGGTCCCCTTTTATGAGTTGTATCTCCTGCCTTTCAGTTTTGGTGATACCAAATAGTCAAAGAACCACCTTACCCAAACACTGACCAAAACAGTTTACCAGAGTCCAGATTGATAGGTTGGTTCATTTCATATCTAGAACCCTCACCTCACTTCACTAGGACTTACTGGGTTCTCCCCATGTTCCTCCAGAGCTTTCCCCCTCTGTCAGGGGGGGCAGGGCCCCCCCACCTCCTCTGCAACAGGATTTGCAGTTAATCATTTAGTCTGCTCTGCCGTGATGCAGGCCCTTCCACCAACTCCGCCCCCCAGCCCCGTCACCTGGCATCCTAGGGACTTACTTCCATCCTGGTATTTTCCCACGGCTTGCCCCCATAACGGAGGTGATGGTAAGTACCTTACCACCAACAGAAATGATCCGGAGTTGGGAAGGGACCCTGTAGCTGGTGCAGAGCCTGTGAGGGGTCGGTATCACCACGCGCTGCACCCAGCTGTTTTCCAATTTTATCCCCAGGAAAAACAGACATCCAGTGCTGTCCACATGTGCCCACACACGCTGTCATGTGTGAGACATCAACAGCTGCCATTCCCTCCACCCAAAAGTAGTTTCTCAAGCAGTCTGTCCCCAAGCCTCTGTGAGAGGGCAGACCAGTATCAGGAGCAGCAACCCTTCCTCCCTCCCCACAGGAAGAGAGCAGTTCCTCTGGAGGCTCAGTCATCCTCTCCCCGGCAGACCCCCCCATGATCTGAGTCCACTCCTGAACCCGGGTTACCGATGTGGGAAAAGGTAAGGTGTCCAAGGTGCCTCAGCCCTCTTCACCACCGGGCTGCCCCACAACAGGGTTCAGTGTGGGAGATCGGGCCCAGGGAGCCAGGTGTGGGGCCTGCAAGCTGATCGGCTTCATCCTGACACTCAAAGTGTTTTTCCGCTTTGCTTCCCATGTTTTCTAGGACATCAGCATCAAGGGTGCACCAGGCACAAGTCGTTCAGTGCCTGCCAGCATCCTCCCACCCACAAGCCACTCCAGCTGCACTGCCATCTGTGGTCACCCAGGGGGCAATATAGCAGCAGAGCTGGCTGCCCTGCCCCCTTCTCGGAGGAGGAGGACAGCATCCTCTGGGGTATGCAATCCTATTCCCCCAAGCCAGCCCCGGTGGGCCGAGCTCGTTCCTGAACTTGGGCCACTGGCGTGGGAGAGGTAAGGCATGAGGCGCCTCAGCAATCTTCACCACTGTGCTGGCCATATTTACATGACTTTCATGACAGATTAAGAAAGAAACTTGTTTTATGATTTGTTTTCCATGTAGGTGTTTTTCCTCCTTGCATCCGAGGGGGGGCTGCATCAGCCCAGGCCCAAGATACCCCAAACCAGCCCCCTGCCTCCCTCAGTGAGTTCACCTGGTCAGTAGTTCTCCCCATGAGTTCCCCTGTTGTGGCAGGGCCAGAGAGGAAGGGCTGTCACCTCCCTTACAACAGATCTGGGGTGGACCCAGGTCACCTGCTGGGCTGGGTTTCATTAAGCGCCCCGATGCTAACCTTTTTTTGCTTTTCTTCCCACCCCACTGTGCAGCATCAGACTCGTGCACTGAGGTGCACTTGTCCAACGTTCCCCACAGTCCCCTTCCTTTACGTGTTGCCCTCATGCCGCTGTACTCCCAGGCCACCACCTGGGGCAGCCAAGGCCAGGCTGGCATGCCTTTCCATCCCAGGAAAGCATTCCTCCAGACGCTCGATTCTCTCCCACCCCAGCCAACCCCCAATAACTCGAGCTCGTTCCCGAATCCTGGGCATCAGCATGGGAAAAGGGTGCCTCATCCTTCTTCACCACCAGGCCGGCCATTATGATTTGTTTTATAGTTAAAAAGTCATCTTCACAAAGGGCTGGAGATGGGGAACAGGTGGAAATCGCCCCTGAGGGAGCCTGGGATTCAGTATAAAGTTTTCTTATTTATTTTTTAATTTTTTTGTCCCCTTATTAGGCTTGCCAGCTGTACTTGATGCCTCATACTACCTCTTACCCAGAGTCTCGGCTACTTGCTTGTTACCTCCCACCGTAGAGACACCATCATCCAGGTTTACTGTCAATACCACGTGACCGTGATAGCGTGGTTCATTATAGCACTGAAAGTTCAGAGCTTGTAAAATACAGTGCTTGTAAAAAATGCTTGGGAGCATAAACAGCACTTGTCGGTCGCAATCCTGAGTGCACTGCAAGCTAAGGCAGAAATAGCAGGACATGGCATAAAGAAATAGTGGTCTGCTTTCTAACACTGCAGCTAAGTAACGAGTAACAATGCGGGCTAAGTAATGAATGTAGCTACAGGATAAATGTCAGCCAGGTATCTGTGACACAGGCCATGAGTATTAGCCCGGGCAACATTAAAAGGTGGAGGCAGTACGTGTGGATAGGGCTCAAGAAACAACTGGTCAATGGTCACTGACTGCTGGCTCTTCATCTTTCTCTCTCTTTCTCTCTCTCTCTTTCTGGCTCACTCTCTTGCTCACTTGTTCTCTCTCTGCTGAATATTGCATACTGCATTTCTATACTTGCTTCTACCATGATTGCCTCATTTAGGTGTAGTATGTAATTTCCAGGAGGGTTCTAGGGGTAGACACCATGAGCATTAGCTGGGCAACATGAAAAGGAGGAGTTGGTACATGAGGACACAGATGTCTTCACCGAAAGTAGGCTAGCAGTCCAGTTAGGGTAGCATTAAAAAAGGGAGACGCGTGGTGGGAAGAGAGTCTAATGAGAGTACGGTACAGTACTACATAGTCTGCAGTCCCCCACCTTCAGGGGTACAAGAAAGAACTGCTCACTATCTACTGGCTTTTCATCTCTCTCTCTCTCTCTCTCTCTCTCTCTCTCCTTCTCATTCTCTCTCTCTCTCACTCGCTCTTCTCCCTCCCTCTCTCTCTCTCTCTCTCTCTCTCTCATCTGTCATTATCTCCATGGTCTGTGTCACTCACCAGAGCCAGAACTGAAGCTTCGCACTGAAATATGTTCACTATTAATCTGGGTACAATCAAACTGTGACGCTACCAGTAATCAAGGTGTTAGCACTGTAAAGCGTAACTGAAGCTTCACAGGACTCATAGCGTGCATTCGCGGCAAACAAGTAATGCATTATAATGCCGTGGTCGCTCACATACACCGCGCTATTAAGAACATGCATTAAATGGTTGCTCTATTTTTGTTGCGCGATTATCACCGGACACCCATCATCCACACCTCCATACCAACTCGATTTGCTCCCCAAGGTGGGGTTCCTCCCTTTCCACCTGGCCAGAGTGTGGTTGGGGGGGTGGGTCAGCAGTTGTGTGGTGATGGAGAAAGAGGTCAGAAAGCATAATCACACAAGTGGTGTATTTTTCCCTTATTTGTATCCGCAAACCATTAGATGTGTTGTGTGCATCCATATTCAGTTCAGTTTTATTTAGGGAATTAGCCAATGAGACAACTGTATTTACAGCAGTATCCTCCAGGCAGTTGTGTGAATATAGTTGCAGTAATACAACACAGTACAAAACCACATATAACAAAAAAGGAAATACTAATACAGCAAAGTAATATCTTACACAGAAACAGAAACTGGCGGCCTGAAAAGGATCACTTGGTCCACCCAGTCTGCCCAAATTTTCCCTGCCTATTCTTTCTCCACAGACACTACCTGGTCTCCATTGACCACACCTATTTACCAATATTCCCTTATACCTATCCCATGCATGTTTGAAGACCCCCCCCACTCTTTTCACTTCCACCACCTCCCGGCAGACTGTACCAGGCACCCACCACTCTTTCAGTGAAGTAATGTTTCCTCACATTCCTCTCAAACTTCCCCCGTTTCAGCTTCATTGCCAGCCCTCTTGTCCTGGTGTACTTTCTCATAGACTCCCCTCATGCACCCTGTTCACCCCCATAAGTACTTGTAGGTTTCTATCATGTCCCCCCCCTTTTCTAGGGTGTACACGTTGAGATCCCTCAGTCTCTCCTCGTAAGATTTTTGATGCAACCCTTGCACCATTTTAGTTTTCCTCCCTTGGACTGCCTCCACCCTGTCTGTGTCATTTTTGAGATGTGGTCTCCAGAACTGGACACAGTACTTCAAGTGGGGTATCACCAGTGACTGGTACAGTGGTAACACCACCTCCCTCCTTCTGCTGGTGACGCCTCTCCCTATACACCCCAGCATCCTACCAGCCCAGCCCATTGTCTTGTCACATTGCCCTGTCACTTTGAACTCAGAAGATATGATAACCCCAAGGTCTCTTTGCTGCTTATTGAACTTCCATATTTCCCAACCCCCCACTTTATACACAAATCCTGGATTTCTATGCCCTAGGTACATGATTTGACACTTTTTGACATTGAACCCTAGCTGCCATGCCCTCAACCACTCCTTTTTTTTGACTTTCATCTTTATCCTCCTACTTCTGCCACAGATTACTCTCTCAGAGCTCCCCTCATCAATCCCCATTTAGCAGCCCTGAGGAGTCTGCCCCTAGAGTGCTAGTGCTTCCCTCGTACCTTCAGGGCCTCAGATTACCCTCCGGGCAGGGCAGCGGAGATCCCCCAAATCTCCCCCTGGTCATTGGTGGGAGCACGCACATTGGAGTCTGCTTCTCGGTTGCTCCCCAAGAACCAATGCTGAGGCTCATCGCCTAGATTAGGGCAGGGATTTTTCCCATGTTCTGTTTCCTCCTCCTGCCGGCATCAGCACTCAAGGAGGGCCAATGAGACGTAGGCATGCCGAGATGCGCCACTGCTCAAGGCCCTCGGCCAATGTCGACCCCTCCCATTTTGGTAGTTCCCCTGATCACACTGCCACTGCTAGGTGCTCCAGGAGGTGGTAGTATTGCAGCGGAACCAGCTGGCAACCCTCCCCAGAGAGAGAGAGAGCAGCCGTTGGGTGCTCAATCTCTCTCTCCCCCCAGCCGACCCCCAATGACCCGAGTCCATCACCACACCCGGGTCACCGGTGTGGAGCTAGGCGTGGCGTCCAGCGCCTCAACCCTCAGCACCACCAGGCCAGCTAACCACTCCTTTTTAAGGTCCCTTCTCATTCTCTCCACCCTCTCCTGGGTCTCCACCCTGTTGCAGATTTCAATGTCATCGCAAAAAGGCACACCTTCCCTTATATCTCTTCTGCAGTGTTACTTATGAAAACATTGAAGAGGACAGGTCCCAGTACTGAGCCTTGGGGCATCCCTCAGTCACTCTCACCTCATTAGAGTGAGTACCATTTATCACCACCCTCTGTCACCTATCCATTGATCAGCTTTTTTATTTCAGTTCACCACTGTGGATGCCACCCATAGACTGACCACTTTCTTTATCAGCCTCCTATGTGGCACAGTGTTGAAGGCCTTGCTGAAGTCTAAGTAAGCCATGCCTACCACTCTTCCTTGATCTATTTCCCTGGTCAGCCAGTCATACACTACAACATCTGAATTTGAAATAGACAAGCACTATTGATTTTTGTAAAGTGACTATATTATGTTATGCCACTGCCCCCTGGCAGCATGGACCGAATTAGAGGACTGTGCTTTCAAACCAGACTGACAACCCTTTTCTTGGAGACTTCCTACTCCGAATCACTCGAAACCTAGCAGGTAAGGAGTATTATAAATGAGGGATGTAATAACATAAAAAATAAGTAGACCTTTGGATTTTAACTCCTGGAGTTACTAACTCCTACTGCCCAGCAGTTCTTTGTAACACTGCTTTGGATCTGCTAGTTAAACAAACCCATAAGCCAGGAGTGTCCAACCTTTAATTGGATGTGAGCCACTTTTACATTTCTGACTAAGATGTGAGCCACAACAACGTGAGGCCCGTGCCATACCCGTACCCTACTCACATTTAGTCATATTTAGGAGTTGAAATAATAACATAGTCAATAGTCAGTAGTCAATAATCGAATTTATTAATTTATAGCATTTTTAAAAAATTGTTGTATTTTTAAAAAAGTTATTCAGAACAGCTCATGCACATGAGTTAGTTACTGGTGATGTCAGGTACATGGGAGGAGGGATGACTGGGGTAAGCATATCACACCAGACAAAAAGAAATGCGTTTTTTGTTTGGCAGACAGGCCGCTGTAGCCCCTCACACAGCACAAAAAAACATGTGAATTGAGCTGCTGCCCATGACCTTGTAACTACCACCATAAAACTGCAGCAGAACCTACTGTGGCAATGACATTAAGCTGCATCTGCAGCAGTAAACATTTTCCATATGCCATGGCTATAACTGAGGCAGCTGAGAGGGAGAATCTGGGTGGGATGGGAGAAGGGCTCAGCAGAAACAGAGTGAAAACTGTGGGGCAAAAATAAGTTGCTGAATGCGTGCAGTGTTTCAACACACAAAGAGCATGGGGTGCAGGGGGTGCTGGTTTCAGCAAGCAGCACAGAAGTGTAATGACCTTGATAGGCACCACAAACATCAAATGCACCACCAGACAAACATCAAATGCGCCACTGGACAAACATCAAATGCACCACTGGACAAACATCAAATGCGCTACCGGACAAACATCAAATGCGCCACCAGACAAACATCAAATGCGCCACCACACAAACATCAAATGTGCCACTGGACAAACATCAAATGCGCCACCAGACAAACATCAAATGTGCCACCAGACAAACATCAAATGCGCCACCGGACAAACATCAAATGCACCAATGAAATCTGTAACACATAACTGACAAATTATTAATTTAGCCTGTGTTTTCAGTGGGCTCTTCGCAAGCTTCATCAAACTGCTTCACAACTCGCGAGCAACACATGGCTCGCAAGCTACGAGTTGAGCACCCCGCCTTAAGTAATCTGTAATGTACGCCTTTTGCTGTAAATGCAAGTTTATGCAGTTTTCTATGGTTGTGTAATGACAACCACCCAAGCCTTTTATATAACTTGCACTGGTGAGTGGTTTTAGGTTAGTCTATTAAACAGCACATCTCATCTGTTTTGTTTGTCAGAAGATGAATGATCGTAGATTATATCTGCAGAACTGAACAGTGGCATTATCTGAGTCAGCACTATCTTTTGTCACAATTCAGAAGATAAGGAAATATAATAACTGGCTATGGCCAATATCAACTCGTTTTCTCGCTCCTTAAAAAGTCGTATCAACCTGCGAGTTGATACGACTTCCACATCCTCACGCAAGAATCACTGAAAAATAAGCTGACAGGCAGCGTGAGGCAGTTCCGTAACCGGAAAAAACAAACACAGACAGTTCGTTAACTGTGAAAGCACAAGTTATTTTTAGTTTTAAAAAAACGTAGCTAACTAAAGAATAAAACATAAAATCAGGTAAAAGTTGTAAGTTTTCTCCTGCTAATCTTGTAGGTTTATTAATGTTTAGCAGTGTAATGAACTGTGACCTTTCCTCAGATTTAAAAATCCCATTACTTCTGCTAGATGAAACCTAGAAGCGAAGATAAAAAGGTGCAATTTAAATGTTATACAATTCTGTTCAAGTGTAAGCTGAAGGCTATGTCCTGAAGTAATAAACGCTGCATTTGAAGTTATGTGGGGGCAGTGTGTGTTTTGTTGTACTGATGCGATAGGTTTTTAGCACCATAGGCGGATAGTAATCATAGCCTGTTATTATATAAAATAAAACATATGAAGGGTGGTTAACATGGAGGTTTTTTTACACGCCCTCGATGTGTGATAATAAAAAAAACTCGAGAGCTTAGCTCTCGAGTTTTTTTTATCAATCATCTTGGGTGTGTAAAAAAACTCCATATCAACCACCTGCATATGCATTATTCTATATGTAGTATCTATATAATAGGCCAGTTCTCTTTCCTATTTTTTTAACTAGATAATCTACATGGTTGTTGCCTGTGCACCTTGGCTCAAGGCAGACCCCTAATGACAGTGTATCCATTACTGTAATTTCTGACTGTTGTCACTAAAAAAATTAAAAATGTTAACAAGAATAACATAAACGTGTTGTATGCTCACGAGCACGCAGACGGCGGGGAGTGCGCGGTCACATCTCACCAGCGGCACCACCACAAGGCTACCCCTAGGTGGCACTCCTGGAAAGGCACTTGAGAATCACCCACCCCCCGGGACAAAAGTATCCTCACAGTTGCTACTCACCCTCCCTTACGGCCCCAACCTCTGCCACTCCAGGTTCCAGTCAAGAACCTGAGTCACCAGGATTCTCTAAACACCCCCACCTTGTTGCACAGCATAATGGAGTCCAAACAGATATTACTCCAAAATATGTGGGGGGAAAAGTCTAAACTTGACTCACTGGATTGAGTTTATTTCTTATACCCCCGGACGGGAAATTGCTTGGACTCCGTTTTAATTGGGTGCCCCAAATACTGTATATAGGTACCTGTAAATCGCAAAATGGATGGCTAAAGACAAAGCTAATTCATCTGGCAGCTTTCTCTAAGATCCAAGTGTCTCCCTTTCTACAAACAACAGATGCTTAAAACAATAAATGAAAAAGCAGATATGCAAATATTATATGGTACATAATGCAGAAATACCTGTTCAAACATATGTTTTTATTATCCTTTTTTTAAAGGACTGCATTAAAACCATAAGGTAGTCTTTCCTGTAGAAGCTGTTTTATGGGCAGCCATGGGCGTGCAGCCCATACCGTACATGACAGTCCAGAACGTGTATCAACCCCAGTGCCGATCATGGGCAGAATGCAACCCCAACTCGAATATCTCCCTAGTGGTCCAGTGGACCGTAAAAGCCCGATCGCAGGCAGAATGTCAAGTTACAACCCCCAAACATCTCCCTAATTCTAGTGTCCCCCACCCACCCCGAAGTCCATAATGATGTTCATTCACAAATCTGGACTGTCATGTACAGTATGGGCTGCCGCCCATTGGCTGTAACTCTGCACCAATGGCGTGCAGCCCTACGGACAGTCAGTCGGCGGGTGGCGGGGCGGCAGGCGGGTGGGATGCTGCCGCCCGCCCGGCTGCGGGGAGGCGGGGTGGAGGGGCTTCGTGGGTGGGTGGGGGCACTAGACACCAGGGAGATGTTTGGGGGTTGTAACTTGACATTCTGCCCGATCGGGCTTTATGGTCCACTGGACCACCAGGGAGATATTCGGGTTGGGGGTTACATTCTGCCATGATCGGGCACTGGGAGGTTGATACACATTCTGCCAGTGGTGGGCTGTGGGAGATATGTGTGGTGGGGGGTTCATGTAACTGTATTGCCCTTGATCGGGCTGTGGGAGATAATGTGGCGGGGGGTTCATGTAACTGTGTGCCTTGATCGGGCTGTGGGAGATGTGGGGGGAGGGTTCCATGTAACTGTATTGCCCAGGATCGGGCTTGAGGAGATGTGTGTGTGTGTGGGAAATGTAGACTTACAGAGATACTGCCCGCGATCGGGCTGCAGGGTCTGTCGGTCCCCGGCGGCTGGGTGCCAGGCGCAAGTCCTCGGGGATCGGCGCACCTACATGCTAATGGCATGCAAATGGGGCCATAAATAGATGCAAATGGCTCCCCTGCCTTACATAAATTATGGCACCATTTGCATGTCACCTTTTGAATATCGGAAATTTGAGCATGGCGCAATGGTACTTGCCCACCGCAAGTTTAATGCTCAACTCTGGCAACTTCTGCGTTGCAAGTTCCATTTGCGCCATGCTAGTGTTGTGGTTGGGGTGATATTCAAAGGAGTTGCTCAATAGCGCAACTCCTTTGAATATCACCCCGGCCACACCCCTGCGCAACTATTTTGAGCAGTGCAGGGGCTTGCGCCTCAGAATGGCACAGTTTGAATATCTGGGCCGGTGACTGAATTATTTTAGCAAACTCAACATTTTCTGATTATCTTTTATCATGGAATCTCCATTCCCACTTTCCTTTCATAAATATGGAAGTCCAATTGCTATTTACATCAGCAAAATTTGAAACTCTTTTAAGGTGTGGGAGTTAGGCTGCCGCTGACGTAATATCTTGTCCTAAAAACCTATGTGTTCTAAATCTTCCGGCAGAATCCTTCTGTGTTGTGAAACAGACAGTTGTCATGTAGAACACATATTTCCCGCTCCTAAACTGACAGAGTTCTGATTGTGTGATTGTCTGGGGTATATCTCTTACTGTCGGAAACTGTGCATCCTGATATGCAAATTAGTTATGCAAACTGATTTTCATCTCGGGTCAATGGGGTTCATTACAGGTTCAGTAACTTCGTGTACTTTCTGTTGATGAGTGATGCCTGAATGTGATTCATGAACTGAGTTGCCGAAAGCTGTTGAACTTTGATGAATGTTCTTGAACCTTTCATGCCGGTTCATCAAAGTTCATGAGCTGATGAACTTCAAGGCATCTGGATAGATGCAAACTGACTGCGATATTTATTTATTTATTTAGCTTTTGTTAACCAGGTAAGTACACTAGACAAAAAATTGCCTATTTTCAGGTACGACCCGGGAGAGTACAGGAAATTACATACTTACACACTTAGGACAATGTGGTACATAATTATGAAAAGATTACAAGTCATAAGACAACAAGGTACAAGTTAGGAAAAACAACTCGCATGTCACACGCGAACATCTTAATTTAGAATACACAAAGTATAGGTCATGTGAGGAAACTTTTAGTTAGAATAAGTACAACAGAGTAAACGGTATGTGCTAGTTTGGAGCAGTACAAGGCAAGGATTAGTAGCAGCAGGCACAAAACTATCAACATAAGGGCTGAGTCCAGACATTTTGTCATGGGGATTTTTTGCACCCACAGGCCGATGCAAGTTTGAGATGGTTCCATAGGGAGGAACGCAGGCAGCCCTGAGATGGGACAACACGGACCTGGGTGGGGAAGGTGTTCCATAGTTTGGGGGCACACGCTGAAAAATCCCTTTTACTCATTTGAGTCCGAGTCACAGGTACCCTGAGTGTGGCAGACCCCTGAGACCTAAGGTGGTAGGAAGAGGGAACAGTTTGGGCAAGCAAGTTCGCCACCCCTGGGTGGGTGCCTGTGCTAAGGACCTTTCCTGTGAAGCAACCAAGGACAAAGTCAATGTGCTTTGAGGGAGAGAGCTAGTTTAGCTTGCTATAGAGATCACAGTGGTGAGTGAGCCGGGGGCTACTAGGGCGAAGTGACAGACATTGTTGTAGGCAGTCGACCACCTACAAAGATGGACCTTAGTGGTGCTGGCAAACAACAGGAGCCCGTAACATAGCGAGGGGAGAAGCATACCTCTGGCAAGTGCAATACGTGCAGCCGGAGTGAGGTTATTTTTTGCTCTATAGGCCAGACTCAGTTTACAGTTGACAGTTTTGCATGTATTCTGGATATGGTGGCCAAGGTCAAGCTGCTGGTCCAAAGTTACCCCAAGGTACTTGAAGTTGTCCGTGATTGGGATTGGGACACCCCTCATTCCGGAAACACAGAAAGGCACAGGGGAGGCCTTAATCTTAGCCCGGGACCCAAAGAGCATGGCCTGGGTTTTTTTTAGATCAAGGACTAGCTTATGGTTCAGGATCCATGTCTGAATATTACTTAGGTCATCACTCCGATGGCAGTTAATGACCCCCACCTCTGGGGAGTGAGACAGGATGACCAGATCATCTGCATAGAGGACTGGTTTAGAATGAGCAGCGGCTACGGGGAGATTATTAACGAAAATGGAGAAGAGCAGGGGTCCAAGGACAGAGCCTTGGGGGACCCCGATGATTACTGGGATAGGACTTGAAAGCATTTTACCTGCTGCATTCTGCCATGCAGATAGTTGGAGAACCAGCTGAGAGCAGCAATGGATAGTCTAATTGTTCTTAGCTGTGTTGATAGCATGGCATGGTCAACCAGGTTGAAGGCCTTCAAGAGATCTATAAAGATAGCCCCCGAGAGTTTGCCTTGGTCCATGGCCTCTCTGATCCAAGATGAAACAGTAACGAGGGCAGAGGAAGTACCATGCCCCTTCCTGAATCCATGCTGTACTGGAGACATTATATCATGTGAATGTAAATACTCTGAGAGTTGCCCTGCCACAACTTTCTCCAGGAGTTTGCTAAATACTGATAGGATGGATATGGGGTGATAGTTCTCTATCAGTTTAGGGTTCCCCTGTTTAAGGATTGGGACCACCCTGGTGACCTTCCATATGTCCAGGATAACACCAGTTGACAGGGACAAGTTAAAGATGTGTGCCACCAGAGGGGCAAGCCAGGGGGCACCGAGGCTGATGAGCTTTGGTTCTAAGCCATCTTGGCCAGCACTTGAGAAGGGGAAGAGTCCAACGAGCAGTCTCCGCACCTCTTGAACCACCACTGCCCTGAAAAGAAAGGGCGGATGGAGTGATAATGGTGCTATGGGCTGGTCGCCACTGTCACCACTACCATTGGGGAATGTCAAGGGTGTACTCAGACAGATCTGAGAAATAATGATTGAAGGAGTTGGCAATGGTTTCCGAGTTGTTGCAGCTGGAACCATAAATTGTCATATCAGTGGTCTCCGCACTCTGTGTACCACTCACTATGTGTTTAATATTCCTCCAGAACCTCCTTGGGTCCCTAGCCGAGTTCAGTAATGCAGATTTGCAGAACTCACTTTTAGCTACCCTTATGTTCTTTTTGCACTCATTTCTGAGTTGCCTGTATTTCTGAAGGGTAGCCTGGTCAGCCGTAGCCTTAAACTTGGCCCAGCACTTATCTCTAGTTTTGAGGAGGGCTAGAAGGCTGCCATGAAGCCTTTTTGTAGCTGTTCCCCGACCCTCCGTCTGATTAGGGGGGGCATGTTTCTCCTGCAGGGCCCTTAAAGAGATGAGGAAGTGACTGACAGCAGATGTGGAGTCCTGAGCATTCCATACTGCCAACCAGTCAGTGTACTTAATATCATTTTGAAAGGAGGACAGATCGAACCTAGAGTAGTCTCTGATCTGGATAATTTTATGTGGTATTTTCAGGAGTGGGATCCTCCAAACACAGTACACCGGGGAGTGATCCGAGATACAATCAGGCAGGACACCGGACGAGCTGATCCTATCAGGTCTGTTAGTAAAGATCCAGTCCAGGAGGGAGCTCTTACCACCATTTGTAGGGCACCTGGTAGGATCCTTGACGAGCTGTGTTAGAGAGAGACCGGCAAGTGACAGCTCAAAGGCTTTGGTGTTACCACCCAGCCAGTTAAGACTGAGGTCACCCAGAATGATTAACTCATTCTGCCATGTTACAGCACCAACTGTGTCAAGGAGGCCAGTCAGTCCCTCTACGCCTGCTTTTGAAGGATTGTAGGTGTATACAATGTGTATCTTTTTTGACATCCCTAGTAACAGCACCGTGTGCAGTGTCTCACAGGGGGACTCCACTGTCTGTTGACTGGGTAGGGCAGATAGGTAAAGATGGCTCCTGTAGTAGACCAGGATACCACCGCCCCTCTTTTTGCCCGGGTGATCACGACGGATGAGGTCATAACCAGGGAGGGCGCACACGGAGTTTAGTGTAGCAGGTTTCAGCCAGGTTTCTGTAATGCCTAGGATGTCAGGACTATGTCGAGTTACCCAGACATAAAGTTCCGCCAGGTTGGACAGGAGACTTCTGATACTAAGATGGGCTACTTTCAGCCCTTTTACCGCCGACCAGCCCGCCAGTGTAGAGGATGACTGGAGTGAAGGTCCTGGGTTTAGCTCTATGTTCCCTGCTAGCACAAGGGTCACCAGCAGGAGCCAGAATAGATGCCTCAAGGGAGTAGAGCTATCCTTGGTCTGTGACTTACGGTCATAGCGCCTGACCTTTCGGGCAGGTCTCAGAAAGCTCCTTAGGTCAAGACTACCGAGGACCCAGGGCAGAGGTGAGCCCTCTGCTAGAAGGTTGGAGAAGGTGAAGTCAGACTCCCCCAGTTGGGTACACGTACACCAGGGGTCTCCCTTCAAGGGGGCACCTGCACTTGTGAGCCAGGGGATCCAAGGAGCAGTAAGGATCACAATGGCGATGGTGCCCAGGAGTAACTGGAGCAGGACTAGCTTTGGTAGGTGCTCAGGGAATCCCATGTCTGCACCAGAACGAATGTCAGGTTGAGACAGGAAGGGGATTGCTACCATGAGGTCACCAATGGACGACAGTAGGGCCTCCCACAGATGGCACGTAGCTAGGGACCGCTGGTTTGTTGCTATTATTGTCCTCCCTTCCTGGATCAAGACCCAACCTGTGCCTATTTTAAGTTGAGACGCAACACAACTCGGCACGGGGACGTCAAGTGTAGCCAGAAATTTCTGTTTTGTACACAATCTCCAACAGTTACCCCCCCATTAAAAAATGTATACATCCTTTCCAAATGGCACCCCCTTCCAGACAAGTCAGATTGTTGTCAGATGATTCCTCTACTCTCTAAAGAGGTTATACATGTATCAGACACTCCTCAGTGGCCTACACTAACCCAAATACTACAGATTAGAATGATAATATTAACAGAGTGGCTTATGGTTTGTGACAGTCACTCAACAAAACTGTACACAAATGTGTACAGTGAGTATGCCTGTCTACACCCATGGGACGCAGGACAGTGCCACGCAGGTATTTAGTGGGCTGGAAAAATGGGTGGAGAGCAATAAGTTAATTTGTACCTTACTAGACACTTACTGCATCTGGATATCCTGTTACTATTTTCTTAAGATCAAGCTAACAATATTATTGTTTGATGAACCAGGACTGTATCCAAGGTCAAGCCTGTATCCAGGAAGCAAATGGTAAGCTGTACAGTAAAAGGCCCCGTGTTTCAGAGCACTGATTAGTTGAAATCAGTCAAGTGATTTAGAGTACCCAAATAAGTGAAGAGCTTGGTTATTATCTTCTGGAGCTTTTGGAAAGAATGATATGGGATTCTCGAAGGGATCATTTGACCCAGGTGTTGCGCGATCTGCACTGGCTGCTTATACAATGGCCTGCCAGCTTCAGGATAGGCTTGTTGGTACTCATGGCCCTTTATGGTATGGGACCTGGTTTCCGGAAAGATCTCCTCCCCCCACATACTTCTGCCCACCCTCTCCGCTCTACTAATGCTTGCCTGTTGTTAGTCCTCCAGGCTAGGTTGAAGTTGTCGGGGGGATAGCGTGTTTGTGGTGACTGTGACTGCTGCAATTGCTTGCCACTTTACATTCACTCTGCCAGCTCAGTGGGAGGCCTTCAAACAGGGCCCTAGTGTTCCATCTATATCAACATACTGCGTGACCTAACAGTGGAAGCTTTTGCCCTGCCGGGGCCCCATGCAAAGCTTGATGCCAGGGCCCTTAACAGACAGTGGGGTGGGGGATGGCAGGACCAGAGGGCCCTCTTGCTGACCGGGGGCCCCATGCAAAGCTTGATGCCAGGGCCCTTAACAGACAGTGGGGTAGGGGGTGACAGGGCCAGGGGGCCCTCTTGCTGACTGGGGGCCTCATGTAAATGCATGGGTTGCCCTGCTGCTAGTTAGTTTTGTTGTAGTTACTGGAGCTGTTTATTTGCTTTAATTGTTTATTTATTCTATATGTTGTTTACGAATCCATCTGCATATTATTGTATGGCATCCTGTGCCCCTGAGAAATAGAGCCTACAGATAAAATTGCCTTGCCTTACTGCACATGACATGAAGCTGTTTGCCATCTTTGTGATGCAGTGGTAGTTCTTTAAAATATATCAGGAGTTTACAATTTATTTGATTGGAATGTGAACTAAAATTCTGAACAAGTTTTAAAAATGTGTAAAAAATTATTTTGTTTACAACAATGATTAGTCAATATAGTTTCAGTATATTAGTCAATTAGTATGGTTTCATATTGTCAAGATCAAGAAAGATGGGGGTGGGCAGAAAGGGGAGGAGGAGCAGGCAGAGGCACTTAATGAGTACTTCTGTTCAGTGATTACCAGGGAGAGGGAGAGGGATGGGCTCATACCCCAGGGGAAAGGAGGGGTGGGCATGGGGGGAAGGGCAGGTATAACAGATGGGGAGATCCCAGAGAGCAGGGTGTTACAGGGCCTTGGGTCCCTGAAGGTAGATGAGGCACCAGGGCCATATGGAGTGTAAACTGGCAGAGGTCCTGGTGGGACCACTACCAGATTTACTCAACACCTCCCTGGAGACGGGGTGTGTGTCCCAGGACTGAAGGATGGCACATGTGGTGCCCCTCTAAAAGGAGTGGGCCCAAGGACAAACCAGGTAACTACAGGCTGGTCAGCCTCACATCCATCGTGGGGAAGATAATGGAGACTATCCTTAAAGAGAGGTTGATGATGTTTCTGGAGGAGAATGGTCTCCAGATGATAGGCAACATGGGTTTGTCTCAGGATGATCCTGTCAAACAAACCTGACTGACTTTTTCGATTGAATGACAAGGGTACTCAATAGAGGTCCTGCAGTAGATGTCTTGTATCTGGACTTCAGCAAGGCCTTTGACTCAGTGCCACATCGAAGGTTAACTGGTAAGCTGAGAAACCTGGGAGCAGGGGAGAAACTGGGTGGATGGGTCAGGAACTGACTACAGGAAAGATAACAGAGGGTGGTGGTAGAGGGAGAACTCTCAGCTTCCAGAGCTGTAACCAGTGGGGTCCCACAAGGTTCAGTACTAGGACTGGTGCTATTTAACATCTTCATAGCCGACATTTCGGAAGGGATCAAGAGTAAGATCAGCCTATTTGCAGATGACACCAAGATTTTATTTATTTATTTGCTTTTGGTAACCGGGTAAGCACACTAGACAGCCAGTGCCTATTTTCAGGTGTGACCCAGGAGAATAACAGGGTAATTACAAGGGAGAGGATACACGGACAACAATTACAATCAGGAGCATTGGAGAACAATTACAATCTGGAGCGAGTATACTCCAACAATGAAGCAGAATAGAGGTTACAGAGATAACATTTTGCCAGAAAGCATTAGAGAATAAATTACAAATAACAGTTAGATACACAGATAGTTCATGTATTCAGGAGTAAGACATTTGTCAGGTGAGCGTGACACAGGATGAGGAGAAGCTGTAGAGTAGTATGTGGACAACCACAGGGTACAAACATAATGACCTAGGGGCTACGGGGGGGGGGAGAGAGACGCCCCTCCCAGGGTGGAAGGCAGGAAGTGGCAACCTGGCCCAGTCGAGTACTGCCCTTAGCCAGCAGCAAGGGAGGGGGAGAGAGCTAGGATGGGGAATCATACGGCCGGGGAGGTCAAGGGGCAGGGCACAGGCAGGTAGCAGCAAGCTTCAGGAAGTGCCAGAGGGAGGTTTTGAAGCAAGAGTGGGAGGGGGAGGCTCAGACCTGGGGGGGGGGAGGGAGTTCCATAGCTTGGGTGCGTGAGAGGCAAATGCCCTTTCGCCAGTGAGGGTGCGGGTCCTAGGGACCAGATGGGTCTGGGACTCACAGGACCTAAGGTGGTAGGTGGGGGAGGCATGTTTCATGGGGAGGGCAAGTGAGGCAGGGACAGAAGTACGGATGAAGTTGTCAATGAAGTTGCCCAAGGAGCATGTCCAGAATCTGTCGGGGGGGGGGGCCAGTCAAGACGGGAGTAGAGCTCGCAGTGGTGGGTAAGCCGGGGGGCCAAGAGCGCGAAGCGACAAATGTTATTGTATGTGGTATCCCATTTAGCCAGGCATGAGGAAGGAGCAGGGGCAAAGGTGACAAGACCGTAGGAGAGGGTGGGCAGGAGTACCCCCCTGGCTAAGGCCACCAGAGCAGCGGGGGTGAGGCAGTCCTTGGCTCTGTAGGCAAGGCCGAGTTTACCATTTGTGGCATTGCATATGTTCGGATGTCCCAGCGAGGTCCAGCTGGGGTCAAGGGAGAGTTCTAAGTACTTAATAGAGACTACTGTAGCCAGGGGGGAGTTGCAGGCATCAAGGATTTTTAGGGGCGTCGTGCAGGAGGCAATTTTGACTGCGGAGCCAAATAGCATTGCCTGGGTTTTCTTGAGGTTGATTACGAGTCTATGCACTTCCAGCCATTTACAGATTCGGGAGAAGACAGAGTTGAGTTGGGCATTGATGGTGGTGATGTGGGAGCTGGCCAACAGGATGAGGTCATCCGCGTACATGATGAGTGCCCTTGGTAACCTTGGAGGTAAGCCATTGACAAACAGGGAGAACAGGATCGGCCGAGGACAGATCCTTGTGGGACTCCACTGGATAAGGCGGGGGTGAGAGGGTATGATTGAAGCAGGTGAGTTGCATCCTATCCCCTAGGTAGCTGGAGAACCAGTCGAGGGAATGGTGGGAGAGGATAAGGGTGTGAAGTGTGCCAGGGAGGAGGGGATGATCTACACGGTTGAAGGCTTTGGATAGGTCCACGAATATGGCCCCTGTGAGTTTACCCTGATTGGTGGCGGTCCTGATTCTTGATGTAACCTCAGCCAGAGCCGTAGAGGTGCTGTGATTTTTACGGAACCCATGCTGACAAGGGGAGAGAACATTGTATTCCTGGATGTAGTTTTGGAGCTGAGACACAACTGCTTTTTCTAGCAGTTTGCAAGCAGCTGAGAGTATGGCAATGGGACGATAGTTGTTTAAGTCCTTGGGGTCACCATTTTTCAGTACCGGAATGACCCTGGCAATTTTCCAAAGGTTAGGGATGACCCCGGTTATGAGCGAGGTGTTGAAGATGTGGGCAAGAGGCCTGGCAATAAGGGGAGCCCCCAGGCTGAGAAGCCTGGGTTCAAGGCCGTCGTGACCCGCCGCCACATGGTGGGAGAGACCGACAAGGAGGGCCTGGGTCTTCTTCACAGAGATCTTCTTGAGGTAGAAGGGTGGGCGGGGGGACTGAGGGCCGGAGCCGAGTGCTGGGGCTGCAGGTAGAGGAAAGGGGGTGGACGGCAGGTCAGTGAAGAGACGGTTAAAGGGGGAGACAATGGTGAGGGGGTTATTACAGTTAGCATCACCAATTGTCATGTCAGTAACTTGAGTTTGCGCGAGCCACTGACTAGGTTTTTTATGTTCACCCAGAAGCGTCTGGGGTCGCGCGCAGTAGCAGTCAGTGCAGAGCTACAGTATTGGCTTTTCGCAGAGCGGATAGCCTTCTTGCAGGAGTTTCTGAGCTGGCGATACAGCTGGAGATCCGTTAGGTTAAGTGATGCCCTGTAGTTTGACCAGGCCTTGTCCCTCTGCTTCATGAGAGATAGGAGCTCACTGTGAAGCCATTTTGTTACCGATCCACGCACCCGCCTTTTGGAAGGTGGGGCGTGCCTATTTTGGAGAGGAGCAAATGTCACAAGGAAGAGGTCAAGGGCTGCGACAGGGTCAGGTGTAGCCAGGACGTGGTTCCAGGACACACCCTGAAGGTCCTGAAGGTAGGAGGGGATCGAGAATTTCGAATAGTCCCGCATTGTTACCACTCTGCAGGGGACCCTGGGCGGGTTTGAGCCCCAGATGCAGTAAACCGGAGAGTGGTCAGAGATGGAGTCGGGGAGGAGTCCTGACATAGCAATTTTGTCCAGACGGTTGGACAGGATCCAGTCGATGAGAGACGCCCTGTCCCCACGATTGGAGAGTCGGGTGGGTTCTGCAATGACCTGGCTAAGGGAGAGGCCAGAGAGTAGCGGTTCATACGACTTGGCGTGAGGCCCCAGCCAGTTAAGGTTAAGGTCACCTAGTAGGAGCAGCTCACTGGAGCCCACCTTCTCCTGAAGTAGCTCCAGTAGTGACGACAACCCCTGCAGGCCCCCCTTAGGAGGGTTATATGCACACACTATGTGTACTTTTTTGGTGTTACCAAGGAGAAGGAGAGAGTGGAGAAACTCGCAGTGCAAGGTTCGAGGGGTGTTGTGAGGCACAATGGAGATGTTTAGGTGCACACTGAAGTATATAAGTACACCTCCACCTCTTTTGATACTGACCCGGTCAAGTCTAGCCATACCGTAGCCGGGGAGAGAGCAGGCTGAGTCAGGCATGCGGGGTTTGAGCCATGTCTCAGTAATGCACAGGACATCAGGTTTGTAGTAGGCAGACCACGCGGTTAGTTCCACCAGGTTCGGGAGGAGGCTACGGATGTTCAGGTGGGCTATTTTTAACCCCTTGGCTGTCCCCCAGGAGGGGGGGGCAGAAGGGTGTAGGGTGCGGCAGGGGACCCAGGCTGCCGGTGGATGGGCCAGCTAGAGAGGGGGGGCCATGCTACAGAGGATAGGCTGTCCTACTGCAGCAGGTCCCCGGGTAGAAGGAGATTGGTGCAGAGGTGGATAATGTGGAAGGGGGCAGGTACTCCAAGAGGATTTGGAAAGACTTGAGCACTGTTCAGACACATGGCAGCTGGGGTTCAACGCTAAGGAGTGTAAGGCTATGCACTTAGGAGCCAGGAACCCTGGAAATTGATACCAGCTGGGGGGAAGTTATCTGTTTCAGTGGAGAAGAAGGCTCTGGGGGTATTAGTCACAGGGGACATGAATCATTCGATGCAGTGAAGGAAGGTGGCGGCAAGACTAATAAGATGCTTGGGTGCATTGCAAGGGGAATCACCTCTAGGAGAGAGGAAGTCATTCTGCCACTGTACAGGTCGCTGGTGAGACCTCACTTGGAGCACTGCGTTCAGTTCTGGTGTCCCTATTTAAAGAAGGACATCAAACTACTGTAGGGGGTCCAGCGCAGGACGACTAAGATGGGGTACATACCATATGAGGAAAGACTGAGGGAACTCATCATGTATTCCCTGAAGGACAGAAGGGAGAGAGGGGATGTGATTGAGACCTTTAAATACTTAAAGGGCATGAATAGGGTTAGTACTGAGGGCATGGTTAGATTAAAGGGGGAGGTTCACAAGGAAGCACAGTCTGTAACTGGAGGGTGGAATGTTCAGGAGGGAAATGAGGAGAAACTACTTCACAGAAAGGGTAGTACTGAGGTGGCATGCACTGCTGGAGGAAGTGATATCCTTGAAATTAGGGGGTGGTTTTAAGAGAGGGTGGGACCAGGTCAAAGGCAGGGTCAAAACAGAGGGGAAGCTGGGGAGGGGGAGTCGGCAGAAGGGGGGAACTCAGATGGACGGGCAGGGGGGCAGCTACAGTAGTTTAAACTGAGAGCTGCACAACTGAGCAGACTCGATAGACCAGATGGCCTGTATCCGCTGGCATTTTCGTATGTTTGTTTGTTCATATGTATATTGATATGATAATTGTGAAATTAAACTACATCAATATACAGGAACTGTGATGTTTGTGAAGCAATGCAAGTAACTGAAACTAAATAAATGATACTAATATGGTTAAGGTAGAGGGACAGCTTGCCCAGCTTTGTGGTTAATGCAGGGACCATAAATGGTTTTAAATCACAGTGGGACAGAGGTTGTTAACCAGAAGACAGTCTGAGTATTCAAGAGGGGGTGGCACAAGATGAAGGGGAGGGTCAGAGTTAAAGGGGGTGGGACCCGATGTAAACAATGGAACAGAGTTCCACATCGCGCAGACTAGGTAGACCGTAAGGCATTCTTCTGCTGGTGAATTTGTACAGTATATTTGTAACTTTAAGGGTATCATCAGAAAGGTGGGGTAGGTAATCACTGGTGGAAGAGCACTAGTAGGGAGAATAAGTAATAGTGCTGGGAAATAGAGTAAGATAAGCCTCAGGGCAGACTCTGGACTTGATGTTTTCCTTTATCCTTAATGTCTATGTTTATGTTTCTAAGACTCTGTTCATTATATCGACTAACATACTGGGATTTAAGAAAGTGACCAGTTCTAAAACATCATTGCTTAAAAGAGGCCCTTGTTAGTTGAGCTGTGGCTTTGACTTGACCCCAGTGGCCCTCTAAAATTTAAAAATATATCACCGAAACCCCGCTCCCACTGCACTCTACAAATGAATACATCACAAAACATCAGAGCACGGGGATGGCATGGGGGAAGAGCATTCGTAAATCAGAACCAGGTAGGAGAAGGGATCATAGAAACATAGAAACATAGACTTTGACAGCAGATAAGGACCGCTAGGCCCATTTAGTCTGCCCATTTCCCTACCTACAGGATAGGCCGCAGATCCTAGTTAACCAACAGCCTATTTCTTCCTACCCCCCACAAGAATTGCCTTATGTCTGTCCCATGCATTCTTGAATTCTCCCACAGTTTTAGACCCCACAACCTCCTCAGGAAGGCTGTTCCATGCATCCACTACCCTCTCTGTGAAATAATACTTCCTCACATTGCCCCTGAACCACCTCCTCTATCTTTAAATTGTGTCCCCTTGTTCTTGCACGTCTCTTTTTCTGAAAGATGCTACCCTCTTGGACTTTGTTGATTCCACTGAGGTACTTAAAAGTTTCTATCATGTCCCCCTCTCTTCTTTCCTCAAGGGTATACATATTAAGCTCCTTTAGTCTCTCCTCATACGCTTCTCTTGCAGACCCTGCACCATTTTAGTTGCCCTCTTCTGGACTGCCTCTATCCTGTCTATGTCCTTGGGAGATGGGGTCTCCAGAACTGGACACAGTACTCCAGATGGGGTCTCACCAACTGTCTGTACAGAGGGATAACAACTTCCTGTTTTCTGCTGATGATGCCTCTCCTATACATCCCAGTATACCACCAGCCCTCCCTACTGCCTTCTCACATTGCTTGCTAACCTTAAGGTCATCTGATATGATTACCCCAGGTCCCTTTCCTTTTTGTTGTTGTTACTACCTCCCCACCCATTGTGTATTCTTCCCCTGGGTTCTTGTTTCCCAGGTGCATTATTTTGCACTTCTTTGCATTGAATCCTAGCTGCCATACTTGACCATTCCTCCAATCTTGCCAAGTCCCTTTTCATCCTTTCCGCCTCCTTGTGTATCAACCCTGTTGCAGATCTTTGTGTCATCTGCAAAAGGCATACTTTTCCTTCCAGTCCTCTGCAATGTCACTGATGAAGACATTAAAAGGACTGGACCTAATACTGTTCCTGCGGTACTCCAATAGTAACCCCCTTTCTTCCAGAGTGGACTCCATTTACAATCACCTTCTATGTCCTGTTGTCCAGCCAATGTTTTATTTTAGGCTACACCCTGGGACCCACCCCAGGCTGGTTAATCTGACTATTAATCTTCGTGGTGGGATCGTGTCAAATGCCTTTCTAAAGTCTAGGTAGGCCATGTCCACAGCCCTCCCTGGTCTACTACTTTGGTCACCCAGTCAAAGAAATCTATTAGATTCGTCTGATATGACCTTCCCGCTGTGAACCCATGCTGCCTTGGGTCCTGTGCTCCACTGGCCTCTAGGTACTCAACTATTCTTTCCTTCAGAAGTGACTCATCACTTTCCTACCACAGAGGTCAGACTGACAGGTCTGTAGTTTCCTGCCTCTGTCTTGGTCCCACTTTTGTGAAGGGAATCACATCTGCCTTCCTCCAGTCCTCTGGTACCACCATCCTCCCATGATTTATTAAAAGAGTAGCCAGTGGTTTCACTAGTTCCTCCCTTAATTCTTTTAGAATTCTGGGTGAATTCCATCAGGACCCATTGCTTTGTCCACCTTCAGTTTTAGGAGTTCTTGCAGAACCCTTTCTTCTGTGAAAGGACTGAGATCGACCCCTATCAAGAGTGCTTCTATTAATTGATTAGGCACTTCTCCTCTTTTGTGAATACCAAGCAGAGATATTCGTTCAGTATTCCTGCTTTTTCACTGTCCCCTCTGCCCACCCACCATTCATTCTATTCAGCCTCACTATCCCTCCCTTTGTCTTTCTCACGCTGATGTACCTATAAAAGGTTTTATCCCCCTTCTTAACTGAGTTGGCTATCTTTCCTCAGTTTGGGCCTTTGCTATTCTGACTTCCTCCCTGCTTCCTTCTGCCTTAACTGGTACAGCTCTCTGTCCTGCTCCTTCTGTGTTTCCTTATACTTCCGAATGCTAACTTTTTCTTCCTGACTTTCACAGCCACCTCTTTTGAGAACCATAGTGGCTTTTTCTTTCGTTCTGATTTGTTTATTTGCTTCACACAAAGGCTTGTTGCCTCTGTGATGGCAGTTTTGATAATTCCCCATTGTTGCTCCACACCTCCTTCTAGCCTGTTTGCTAGTGCTTTTCTGAGGAACTCTCCCATTTTGCCAAAGTCAGCCCTTATAAAGTCCAGTACCCTCACTTTTGTATGGCTTGACTCTGTAGCTGAGTTTAACGTGAACCACACTGTTTGATGGTCACTTGTCCCCAGATGGCAACCCACTTCTTGATCTGAGATCCTCTCACTGCCCCCGTTTGAGAGTACGAGGTCTAAGATTGCTCCCTCAAGAGTGGGTTCCGAAACTAGCTGTCTAATGCCTGCCACCTGTAGGGCATCAAGAATGGCCCTGCTCTTGGATGTGGCTGCAGCAAATGTGCTCCAGTTAACATCTGGCATATTCAGGTCTCCCATCAACAGTATCTCCTCTCTCTGCCATTCTAAGAATGCCTTCTATCATATCCTTGTCCATTTCTTCCCTAACATGGGGGTCTGTACATAACCCCTAAAGCGGATTTGTGGTGCCCTTCCAGTCTCCAAGGTGACCCACAGTGCCTCCTCTCCTCCTGTTTACTCTTTTTGTTCAGTTGCTTTTATCCTTCCTTTACATGAGAGGCTACTCCTCCCCTCTTCTCCCTGCCTGTCTCTCCTGTAGGTTATGTACCCTGGTATGTTAACATCCCAGTCATGGTTCTCTGTGTACCATGTTTCTGTGACTGCTACGATATCCAGGCATCCCTCTTCCATTAAGGCCATCAGCTCAGGGAGCTTGCTGCCCAGACTACGGGCATTGGTACTCATTACCCTCCATTTCCTGATGGCCTTACTCCCTTTTGCCCCATCCCTGTCCTTCTTGCCTTTGTCACTTTCTCCATTTAGCCCTGCCCTTCTCCCTATCGACACCTCTATGTTGGTGTTTGCTGCACTTACTACCGTGATTATTTGGGGGGCTAGGATTTTCCTGCTCCTTTCCAGTGCCTCCCCCCTTGGCTAGTTTAAAAGCTTGCCAATGAAGCATTTAAACCTATCACCTAGGATCCTGGTTCCCCTCCCGGACAGATGCAGCCCATCATGCCAGTATAGGCTTGCATCACTCCAGGTGGACCCCCAGTCCCCAATGAAGCCAAATCCCTGAGCTCCACACCAGTTTTTCAACCACTGATTGAATCCCATGGTGTGGAACACCCTAGCCTCTCCTATGCCATAGATAGGTAGCACCTCTGAGAAGGTTACCGTGCGTGCTACTTGACTAAGGCCCCTCCCCAATTCCACAAACTCTTCCTGCACTTCTCTAATCCCTTTCTTAGCCAGGTCATTTGTCCCTAGGTGGACAATGACATCCAGCTCCCTCCCCTGTGCAGCTGCTCTGGCAATCCTGAGGATTCGCTCCCTGTCCCTCCAAGCCATGGCGCCTGGCAGGCACCTTACCTCCCTCTCCCCTTCCTCCCCCAGTTCTACCTTCCTAACAATGGAGTCCCCCACCAAGAGTTGTTTCCTTCCCCTGCAGGGTCCCCTGCCACCCTCCTGTGGGTCTCCTTTGTGGAGGTTCCCAGCATGCTCCTTGGTCTCCACTGTGGGTGCCTCCATAGAGGTCACCAGCCTTTTTACTAGATAAAGACCTGCTGGGGGACTATATTGAGCTCCAAAATTTATATTTTAAAAATTATCAGAACCTTACTAAAACCGGAATTAGGGTCAGGCAAACTAGCAGAATTTACGATCCCTTCCCTACAAAAACTAACAAACAATAGAAACATTCAGCAACATGGACTGTTTAAGTCCTGCGCAGGTAAGATACCACTGGTGGGCATCATTAAGGTGTATGCTGAATGAATGGCAACACCTTTACAGTGAATGACAGTACAGTGACAGGTCACTGTAATATCACCGTGGGTCCCCGGCACTGCTTTCCCTGGGACTTCCAACCCCACCCCAAATCAACTCTGACTTGGAGTTGATTCTATTAAAATAGGGGGGGTGGGGGCAGAGACCCCCACATTGGGGATTCAGGAGCAAAGCCACCCGAAGAAAACAAAGTGTTCTTAGATGGATTTATGCCGTCCGCAGTTGTGGTCGACATAACTCCGTCACTGTAATGTTGGTTGACAAAATATTTGTCGAACCAGCATTGTAGAGCCTGATTAAGGCATCTAAACTGGTGCTCTTTAAATGTTCTGATAAGCCATGAAAAGCTCTGATAGTTATGCAGTCCTTATCAGAATGTTCAGAACCTTTTATCCTGCAGTACAAAAACTGTTTTAACCATCACTATCTACCCTCGAACTATTGTTAGCGAAGGGAAAATAATCTAAAATCAACATAACATGGTACTGCACTACCTCCAGCCTCCTTTTGGGTCATTCTACCACTCCCATCATCAACACCACCAGCCTTTTTACTAGATAAAGACCTGCTGGGGGACTATATTGAGCTCCAAAATTTATATTTTAAAAATTATCAGAACCTTACTAAAACCTGAATTAGGGTCAGAATTTTTTAATCTTAAATTTTCCCACTTAGCTGCCCAAGCGCCCCCATCGGACTGCCCTCCAGTCCCACTACCATGCATCTCCAGGGCTTACCCTACTCCTTGCTCACCCTTGGCCAGAGGGTCTCTTCGGAGGTGCCCAGTCGAGCGTGCAGAGCCTGTCAGGGATCGAGCGTCATCCTGCATCTGTTTTTTTTTCCCCAGATTTTCATCCCTAGGGACTGCCATTCATGCTATGAATGCAAAGTTTGAGCTCTGCCTCTGCAGAGGTGTCCCTGGCATCCTGTGTACTGTCCCTCTCCCTGCGTGACCCCACTGCACTGCCACTCAGATACCTCCAGGCAGAAGATGAGCAGCGAGGCACAGTACCACCCCCCCTCCACACAAGGGAGGAGAGCTGTTCTAGGGAAGCTCAATCCTCCCTCCCTGGCCATCTCCCAGTGACCGCCATCCGTTTCCGAATGTGGGTCGCCAGCGTGCCAGGAGGTGAGATGCCCAACACCTCAGTCCTCCTTGCTACTGGGCCAACTGGCAGATAATATTCTTGTCCAGAAAATAAGTTCTGAACTTATCTGAATTGGTTCTACAGTCCCTAAAATAGATGATCATACACTTCCAATTAATGTATGGCAATTTTATATCTTTGTGCTTAATTTCCATTATCATTTTATTGATATAATGACTTGGGCGTATCTGTTGATATAACAATGATAGAAAGAAAGTATATCGGTATACAGCAATGTACATCAATGTACGGAAACTATATTGAGGGGACAAACTGCATTGCTCTGACTCCACGTTTTCATTTTAGAAACATCAAGTTCCAGGGGCAGAGCAATCTTAAACCTCTTGGGGAGGAGCGTGAACTAAAAGTTCTGCTTTTCTAGAAAAACACAAACTGTAATAGGTTAGGGGTCTGGGGGCCTTATTGGCCCCCATAAGCTTTACTATAGGGTCTTATATGTATTCTGGTGCATTTAGCTATGCCACTGTTAAGTTCATAATCTGAACAGTACTAGAGTTAGCCATTTGTGAAGATAAAATTCTTTGAAATAGGCTAGGTTTGGAACTATTACGGCTAGGAGGAGGAGCAAATATGCAATAATCTTTATGATATTCATTAGCTATTTCATATACATTTCCATAAGCAAAAATTGCAAGAAATTTAAAGCGTAAATATTTTCCAGTTTTTTTATTTTATTTTATTTTCCTCTTTATCTCTCCAGTCTGCTCTTGGAGCCCACTCCTTCCGTCCGCTAATTTTTTCCCCCATTCCACCTCTGTGGGATCTGCTCCTAGAGTGCCTCCTCTCTCCTCCTGCACAGTGGGGTCTGTCCCTCTTGGTGGTCTGGATGGAACCAGAGCAGCTTTCATCCAGGGCTGCCGAGAGGTGTTTTTCCGTTTTTCTCCCTAGGTCCCCTACACTCTGAGACGTCGAGCGCTAGGACGTATGTCCTGAGTGGTGGCGTGCTGACGCACACCGAACCTCTCGTGTGCTGTCGGCGTCCCCCTCCTGGCTCCGGCCGGCAGACCACCCTCCATCCTTCCTACTGTGATTTACTTCCGCGGCTATGGAAGGATGCAGAAACAGCAAATCGTTCTTGGTCTCCCACCCTGAGGAGAGAGCATCCGCTGGGGCAACTTGATCCTCCCTCTCCCTGCCACCCCAGCCACCCGAGTCCGTCCTCGAACCCGGTCGCCAGCATAGCGAGGTTGCCCAGCGCCAACCTCAGCGCCACCGCCGGCTATTTTCCAGTTTCGATTTCAATATTTGGAAACCGTAGTAGCTGTTTATCACACAAAACATAATATAATCAGAACATGTTTATTTTGTGGTTTGTACTCTAAGAGAGCAATGTTTAGGCATAATATGTATTTTGCAAGTGGGTTTTGGAGGACTGTGTACAGAAATAAATAACAGTTACCATCAATGGCAAGAGTGTCTTTAAAAATTAAGTACAGTTATGAGAGTAATCAGGTCACCGTGCAGATGGTACAGGTATTACTTTTTCGGTTACTACCCTTGCCTTGCACATGTGAGGGCCAAGCAAGATTGAGGGGCCTGGGCTCGTTAAACTCGTCACATGGGAGTTTGGTTTGGATGGGAAATAAGGGGAATAGTGCATTGCCTCTACCCAGGGAAAGAAATAGTGGGCCTGCTGACCAGAAGAATACTGCCCCTAGGATGCAGTACCAACCTGCCTCCTCAACAACTTTCAGTCTACACCCTGAAACACACTAGTATTAGTACTCACATTTCAGTTGCACTTTCCAACACCTTGGATTAATTAAAGTAGCTCACTAACCAAGCACACAACTGTGGAACAAACTGCAGAAGTTTCTCTGGCTGGCTAGCCAGTACTCATGTGTCCTGCAGTAGCTGATAGTTTGAGATGAACGATGTCATGGCAGCAGGCAACTGTGCTTAACAGGACGTCTCATAAGCAGGACTGCATGCCCATGGTCAAAATTAGATGCTCCCTGAAGGTAAGGTTACAAAATACCAAGACAGTGTTGTCTCAGTCACACGGAACATTTTTGTAGAGTTCAAATGATCTTCTGGAGGGGCACCTGGATTGTGGCACTGGGTTATACTGCTGTTTCTATTAGCAGTTCTACTTCTGTCAAATTTGAATTTTACAGTAAATGTTCCATTTGGCTGAGACAACACAACACAAGCTTCTCACAAATTGTATTATGTACAACTGTCGCATTGTAATTTTTTTGTCTCCCTTTGTTTGTATCTGTTTTCTATTTCCCTTGGTTGCACCTAGAAACAAGCATCGGCTCAGTGTGCCTTTCCCAGTTACCAAAATTTTAAATAAATAAATAAATATTATTTTGTTATTTTATTTTTTAACTTTAGCTTCAGTGAATGTCTAATTCTGACCATGGGAGGGCAGTCTCGTCTGTGAGGCATCTTCAGGAGCCAGCAACCCTCTGGCCTGCACCCTGCCTTGCACCAGAAAATGCAGACCTCTACCTGTTCCACTGTTCTACAAACTGTGGTCAACGGCCCATGCTTGGCCCGGACTTAGTATCACAGCACTCCTTAATACGTAGCAGTGTGACAAAGTTACAAGGGCCAAGACCATGGGCCACTCCACCTCACCCCAGTGGGTGCACCTTCGCTCAAGGTTACAGGTATCCTGCAGACAAGCTCCTGACCACCCCAGTTAGGGCTGCATGTTTGTCATCGAAAATGTTAGAGAAAATCAAGGCATTGCCACACTGAAAATGACAGAAATCACAGAAATCCTAGTAAAAATCATGAAAAGTTACAGATCCCTCTGTGTTAAACAAATCACCTGTCTTGTGACATATTTTTATACAAGCACATCAGTCGCAATTTAAATGTTTCCAAGAATTCATTGCTAGCCTGGCTCAGTAACAGACATTGTAAGACAGTATGGGTTGCGTTTTCACTGCTATGCAGATGACACTCAGCTCTACTTGTCACTTGTGCCCAATCAGGTGGGAGCTATCTTGAGCTTTAACAACTGCCTTTTTGAGATTCAAAACTGGATGAGTGCTAACTGGGCTGAGGTCAAACCCGTACAAGACCAAGGTCCTGTTGGTGGACCCAGGTTGCCAGGTAGAGGGGTCCTCAACAGGATGACCATCTGGGCTTTGGCTCAGTGGCTGCTAGCTGATGACCTCTGAATGGGAGCAAGATCTGGGCATGATTATTGATGAAGGACTGACGCTTAAATTCCAGGTGATGTCCATTGTCAAGACTGCCTTTTACCATCTGAGGAATATTGCTTGGATCAAGCACCTAATTCCGACCGATAAGTTTCCAACTTTGGTCCACGCCTTTGTGACCTCCTGACTTACTTACTATAATTCCCTCTACCTAGGGCAACCGGTTGATATCTGCTGCATGCAGCTGGTGCAGAATGCAACAGATAGGCTGTTGACTGGGCTACCTCAAGTTTGCCATGTCACGCCTGTACTGCGTGACCTGAACTGGCTGCCTATACGGTGGTGGATCACCTTCAAGATCAGTTTACTGACCAAAAAGGCCCTACATGGACAGGGTCCAAGTTATCTGCAAGTGCTCCTGCACCCCTACTGCCCACTCTGCTCCACCGAGGGATTGCTAGAGATTCCCAGGGTTCATTGGAAGACCTCTGGGACCCAAGCATTTGAATTTGTGGCCCCCACTCTGTGGAATTCTCTACCTCATCGGATAAGAGAGTGCCTGACAGTGGAGGGTTTTAAATTTGCTTTGAAAACATACCTGTTCAATCTTGCTTTTTCTGATGCTTGTAATGTTGATATTAATATTTAATAATTATTAATGGATTTTTTAGCTGCAATTTTATCATTTTCTGTGCTAGCGCCATGATCTTTATGTGAATAGCGCTATTAAACTAGCCAAGAGGGAGGCACTGAAAAGGAGAAGGGATATCCTAGCCCCCCAAAAAAATCAGGGTAGTTAGTGAGGTAAACACCAAGACAGGGCAGTTGATAGGGAGAAGGGCAGGGGAAAATGGAGAAAAAGACAAAGGCAGTAAGGACAGGGATGGGGCAAAAAGAAATAAGGCCATAAAAAATGGAGGGTAATGAGTACCAATGCCCATAGTCTAGGTAAAAAGCTCCCCGAAATGGTGGCCTTGATGGAAGAGGGATGCCTGAATATTGTGGCAGTCACAGAAATCTGGTACACAGAGAATCATGACTGGGATGTCAACATACTAGGGTACACAACCTACAGGAGGGACAGGGAGGGTAGAAGAGGAGGAGGAGTAGCTCTCTATGTAAGGGAAGGGATCAAAGCAACAGAACTAAAAGGTAAACAGGGAGGATAGAAGGCATTGTGGGTCACCCTGAAGACTGAGAATGGCACCACAATCCACACAGGTGTTGTATACAGACCCCCATCTCAGGGGGAGGAAATGGACAAGGAAATGATAGAAGGCATCCTTACAATGGCAGAGAAAGGGGAGATATTGTGATGGGGGACCCGAATATGCCAGATGTTAACTGTAGCACCTTTTCTGCAACCACATCCAAGAACAGGGCCATTCTCGATGCCCTACAGGGAGCATGCCTCAGACAGCTAGTGTTGGAACCCACTTGGGAGGGAGCAATCTTAGACCTGATACTCTCAAATGGGGACAGAGAGAGGATCTCAGATCTAGAAGTGGGTAGCAATCTGGGAACAAGCGCCCACCAAACAGTGTGGTTCATCATAAACTTAGCTGTAGAGTCAAGCCATACAAAAGTGAAGGTACTGGACTTCAGGAGGGCTGATTTTGTCAAAACAGGACAGTGCCTCAGAAAAGCACTAGCAAACAGGCAACAAGGTGGGGTGGAGCAACAATGGAGAAACATCAAAACCGCCATCACAGAGGCAGCAAGCTTTTGTGTGAAGCAAATAAACAAATCAAAACAAAAGAAAAAAAACACTATGGTTCTCAAAAGAAGTGGCAGGGAAGGTTAAGGAGAAAAAGATAGCATTCAGGAAGTATAAGGAAACACAGAAGGAGTAGGACAGAGAACTGTACCAGTTAAAGCAGAAGGAAGTGGAGAAGGCAGTCAGAATAGCAAAGGCACAAACCGAGGAAAAGATAGCCACTCAATTAAGAAGGGGGATAAAACCTTTTATAGGTACATTAGGGAGCAAAGAAAGACTAAGGCAGGGATACTGACGCTGAATAAAGAGGAAGGTGGTTGAGCAGATAGCAACAGTGAAAAAGCAGGGATACTGAACAAATACTTCTGCTCAGTATTCACAAAGGAAGAGCAGGGGGAGATACCTAATCCAGTCAATAGAAGCACTCTGGATAAGGGGGGTTGATATTAGTCCTTTCACAGAAGAAAGGGTTCTGAAAGAACTCCTAAAACTGAAGGTGGATAAAGCAATGGGGCCTGATGGGATTCACCCCAGAATTCTAAAAGAACTAAGGGAAGAACTGGCAACACCACTGACTACCCTTTTTAATAAATCATGGGAGGATGGTGCAGTGCCTGAGGACTGGAAAAGGGCAGATGTGATTCCACTTCACAAAGGTGGGAGCAAGACAGAGGCAGGAAACTACAGACCTGTCAGTTTGACCTCAGTGGTAGGGAAAATGATGTATCCCTTATGAAGGAAAGAATTGTTGAGTACCTAGAGGCCAGTGGGGCACAGGACCCAAGGCAGCATGGTTTCACAGAAGGAAGGTCATGTCAGATAAATCTAATTGATTTCTTTGACTGGGTGACCAAAGTGGTAGACCAGGGAGGGGTTGTGGACATGGCCTACCTAGACTTTAGCAAGGCATTTGACACAGTCCTGCACAAAAGATTACTAAACAAATTAGCCAGCCTGGGAGTGGGTCCCAGGGTGGTAGCCTGAGTAAAACACTGGCTGGACAACAGGAAACAGAGAGTAATAGTAAATGGAGTCCATAGTGAAGAAAGGGGGGTTACTAGTAGGGTAACGCTGGGTTCAGTACTGGGGTCAGTCCTTTTTAATGTCTTTATAAGTTCCATTGCAGAAGGCCTGGAATGAAAAGCATGTCTCTTTGCAGATGACACAAAGATCTGCAACAGGGTTGATATGCAAGGTGGGGTGGAAAGGATGAAAAGGGACTTGGCAAGGTTGGAGGAATGGTCAAATGTATGGAAGCTTAGATTCAATGCAAAGAAGTGCAAAGTAATGCACCTGGGAAACAAAAACCCAGGGGAAAAGTACACAATGGGGGGTGAGATACTGACGAAAACAAAAATGGGTAAGGGACCTGGGGGTAGTCATATCAGATGACCTAAAAGTGAGCCAGCAATGTGAAAAGGCAGAAAGAAGGGCTGGGGGATACTGGGATGCATAGGGAGAGGCATCACCAGTAGAAAACAGGAAGTTGTTGTCCCTCTGTTCAGACAGTTGGTAAGACCACATATGGAGTACTGTGTACAGTTCTGGAAACCCCATCTCCACAAAAACATAGACAGGGTGGAGGCTGTCCAGAGGAGGGCAAATGGTGCATGGTCTGCACCAAAAGATATATGAAGAAAGACTAAAGGAGCTTAAGATGTATAGCCTCGAGGAAAGGGGGGACATGATAGAAACTTTCAGATACCTCAAGGGAATCAACAAAGTCCAAGAGGGTAGCATCTTTCAGAAAAAGAGATGTGCAAGAACAAGGGGGCACAACTTGAAGATAGAGGAGGGATGGCTCAGAGGTAATGTGAGGAAGTATTTCTTCACAGAGAGGGTTGTAGATGCATGGAACAGCCTTCCTGAGGAGGCCATAGAGTCAAAAACAGTGGGGGAATTCAAGAATGCATGGGACAGAAATAAGGCAATTCTAGTGGGAGGTAGGAGGAAGTAGGCTGTTGGTTAACAAGGATCTGCAGCTTATCCATTAGGTAGGGAAATGCGCAGACTCGGTGGGCCAAGTGGTCCTAATCTGCCATCAGATTCTATGTTTCTATGTTTCTAGTTTATAAATAAAGTTGCTTTGCTTTGCTACAGGGAGATGGGGGTTCATGTGCAAAGGCCAGAATCCAGCACTGAAGCTAACAAGAAACTAAGTGCCTTGAGGTGACAAGGCACACAGTGATGGGTCTGTCATTTTCAAACACCAAAATCTAGAGGAGTTTCATGGAAAATGCCAAAAATCACAGGGTTGTCATGGAAAATGTCACAAAATCATGGTGTGGTCTTGGAAAATGTCAAAAATCATAACGTTTTGATAAATTTGGGAAACATCATGGAATCCATGACATCCATGACCAAGGTGCAGCCTCGATCCTAGTTGCTAACAACGTGCAGCTGAGCATCTATTGACACAGCAGGTAGAGTTGACCCAGGTGTTTATCAGATCTCAGATCTCAAAGATAGAGTTTTACAGCTTCTGAAGAAATTAGAAAGCTGTTGACCTTGGCAGTCGGTAATCATGAAAGCAGCATCGGCTATTGACCGTGACTCTAACCTTGAGCAAGTCACCAGCCTTATCAGTGTAACACACATAGCACAGGTCAAAAGGTCAAATGAAGTTGAAACTGGACAATTGAAAACAAGATGTGGCTTCTTTTTGTTTAAACTCTTTTTTTTTTTTTTTTACCTCCTGGTGCCTTCCAGCTTAAGCTTCCTTCAGCTACTTTTAGCACCATCTTCCTAACGTTTGGGGCTCATCTTCTCACCTGTGCACTGTGACACCAGGGCACCCATGACACACACCTGCATTGCACCCCCTAGCTTACCCAGTGGGGAAGGGTCCTGCCTTCCGCACCATAGCAACCCTTACAGATCTAACCAGTCATGGGGGCAGAGGTCCTCCCAGGGACATACTAGAGGCAGGGAGGAAGAAGTCCAATGCAGTTGTGGGAGGCAGGCTTAGACATGCATAACCTGCCCAGCTGGTGCGTTTCCCCACTTTTCTCCCTCGCACTGAGAGTGCGCAAGTGTCATCGGGTGCCCAAAAGCCTGATGCACCATTGCATATGCCCTTTCCTACCTCATGTGTGCACAGGCTCCCCAAATGGCAGCACCATCTGTAGTCACCAGGTGGTGCAGTGGGATGCACAACCCTCTGTCCATGGAAAACAAGAGGTGCTGCAAAAAATGGTTTGTTTGTTTGCTTGTTTGTTTGTTTTGTTAATGCTGTTTCTCTGTGCTGCAGGCTGTGGCTCCAGCCCAACTCCCAGGCCCTGTCATCCAGCTCCTCAGGAGCTTACCTTCAGTCTGGAGGGTGTTCCCCTGCAATCTGCCCCCACATGGAGAGGACTGGCAGGTCCCCTTAACCCCACCAATGGGTGTCACCTGGGAGAGCACCCTGTCAGCGCTGTGGAGTCTGCAGGGGGCTTTTCTTTTTCCCTGCTACATTGGATGTCAACACATGGCATCTCAAGCTCGCACATGCAAATATGCAGAGCATGAGGCCAACAGATGTCTTGTTCCCCTCTACTATGGTGTCCTGGGCACACTACTACCTGTGGACACCCAGGCAGCAGTGTACCACCAGGGCCAGCCATACCCCCTCCCCCCGGAGGAGGAGCACATCCTCTGGGACTTTTGTTCCTCCATCCCCCAATCATCTCCGATGACCTAGGCTTGTTCTTGAACCCGGGTTGCCAGAATCGCAAGTGGTAGCACTACTGTTGCACTGTCCAGCCAACTAAAGCTACTACAGAATTAGTCAAAAATAAGCTATTACCCAGGTTCGAGATCAAGCCTGGGATGTTGGGTGCAGGCCAGGGGAATGAGGAGGATTGAGAGTCCCAGGGTGCATTCTCTTCCTCTGAGGAGGAACAGGTGCATCAATTTGCTCTGTCACTGCCACCTGTAGGAATACAGATGGTGGTGCAGCAGATGAGGCATTTGGGGAGGAGGGGCATGTTTTGGATCGCATGGCAGCTCTTCCGACAGGACATTAGTCCTGGTACTGATGCCCCATGGCAATGTGGAATCAGCAGCTTGGGGAACCTGAAGGGCAAATCCTTTCCGTCCATTTCCCATGATGACCATTACAGTCAGAAGGCAGTATTTTTGTCCCACTGAACAGAGGAGGAAAAAATACTTGATCTTCTTCGAATATCTCTCTTTCATCAGGACACACCTTTGGAACTGTACCCATGTCAGCGCAAGAACCACATGGAAACTTTGCAAACCAGGGACCGCCCAAAATGATGTCATGTGCCAGTGTCTACATAAACGTGGGCACCCCAAACATTTTTTAATTTTTTTTCACATTAGAAATGTTTATTAGTTTTTAAAACTGGTACAGTAATACAAAGTATTTTTGTTGACAGACATTAAAACACTTGTTGGAAAAAAAAACTGTTAGGGTGCTAACACAGAAAAAAAATGTGTCTGGGGAAGTCAGATACAACAGGGATAGAACCCAGAAACACAGTGTAGTTTAGGAACTTGAAGGCTTTCATGTTGTTTAGAGATACTCTACTAGTGAGTCACATATTTCATTCTGTTGTTAGGAAAATATCTGAGCTAAACACAAAACAGCTGGTGTGAGAAAATGGCAAATTAAGTGATAAGCACTGAAAAATAATGTTGTAGGATTTGCAGAATTTAAGTCTTGCGCAGTACTTGAAAGGGATAAATAAGGCGGATAAAGAGGATCACTTTAAGCTGAGTGGCCCCCATAACACGAGGGGGCACAGTCTTAAGCTGGAGGAGGGGAGGTTTAGGAGGGATGTTAGGAAGCACTTCTTCACTGAGAGGGTGGTGGTCACTTGGGATGCACTGCCAGAAGAGGTGATCTCATTGAAGAAAATGGGCGGCTTTAAGAGAGGCTGGGACAGGCATAGTGGGAAGTTAAGGATCATGGGTAGGAAGGATGGGAGGAGTGGGGAGGGAGGGTAGGGACATTAGCTCAAGCTGTGGATGCTGCAGTACGAGCAGACTGGACAGACCAAATGGCCTTCTTCTGCTGGCTTCTTCGTATGTTCATATGTTTGTATATACTGTGCAGTATGAACAATACAAAACGTGGTGTAGAAAACCGTTGTGTGTGATTTATCACTTCCCAAATAATTATGAATCAGGTGGACAAGAGTTTTTCCCAGCTGAAGTTTCTAGTTGCACTGCCACTAGTAAATAAATTGTTTGAAAACTAAACAAGGAAATCTCTGGTAATAACTCTCAGAGGCTGCACGGAATGCTGGGAAAATGGTTGCTGCATCTATTAATGGAAGTGTTTTACCTTCGGGTCTCATCAGTCTGACTCTCACTTTTCACAAGTGCTAAGCCCATCATGAGAACCTGAAACAAAATAAACAAACAAAAAAGAACAACAACAACATGTATAGCTCATAAAAGTGTGTGTGTGTGTGTGTGTGTGTGTGTGTGTGTGTGTGTGTGTGTGTGCGCGCCGCATGCATGATTTTCTGTGTAGGTGACATACATCTCAGCTATTTTGTCACCTAAACAGGGATCACTGTGTGGGAAAAGAGGTCAAAATGTGGGATACAACATCATATCAAAGTACCAACGCTACTTAAAAGTGTCAAGCTGTCCTATGCAGAAGCAGGACCCCACTGGAAAAGAGATGCAATATCTCAGCTATGCTATCCTGTGTAAACAAGCATTGCTGTCGCATCTGGACACACTACCATCACAATCGGAGCTACTTGTACTTGGTGATTTTAATATCAACTGGCTAAGTAAGGATGCCTCCCCACACATCGACCTCGCCACAGCCCAAGACCTAACTCAGTTGGTCACATCCCCCACACATTTGGATTCGCGTACTGGTTCCTCCTCCCTATTAGACCTCATCTTCTCCAATCGCCCAGGCAAGATCTCTAAAATTTCCGTCCTTCCAAATGCCCTCAGCGACCACTCTCCAATTATCTGCTCCTGGTCCTGTAAAATCCTAGATCCTCCCAAAATAATTGTATAGCAATAAACTTGGTCCTAGTAACTGGCACAACAAAGCGCACCTCAGGGTCGTGGATTGGTCCCTCATTTTGAACACTGTTCACGTTGACAGTGCCTTGGACCTATTTACCCGGTCCTTCAATAATATATGTGACCTCTATGCACCGTTCACAAAAAGAATGGTTAAAGGCTATCACGTACCCTGGTTCACTGAGCGGCTCAAGACTTTAATGAGAACCAGACACTCACTATGGCAGCTCTTCATTGAGTCCGGCCTCCCCCTTGATAGATAGAATTATAGAATGGCCCGGAACAAGTGCACTTGGGCCATTCTCAGGGCAAAAGCAGATTATTATAAATCCACCTTAACCTCGTCCTGGGGCTCCGGCTGCAAGTTTTGGAACAACATTAAGGAAATTTGTGGTAAGGTCCCCAACCTGGTCCCCTCCCAAGTCATGTCAAATGGGTCCTTGACCTCTGACCCTACACACATTGCTGCAGTCTTCAGAGGTGCCTTCTCCAACCTTAGCCATGTTCTCCCCCAAACTTCTATGATCCACCAGCTACTAGCATACCTGCACCTCACCTCAGTGCCCCCCCTTCTACTTCCGCCGCATCTCTCCTAAGGCTGCTGAACCATACCTTACCGCTGCCCTTAGTCACGCCTCCTCCAGTGCCGGCGCCCTTGACCTCAGAATGCTTCGGCTCTCTGTTAAGGAAGTCCTTGCTCCCCTCACCCACATTCTAAACCTCTCCCTCTCACCAGATAAATTCCTACCATTTGAAATCCGCCTCTATCAGCCTTATTTAAAAGGGTGATCACTCCTCTGCTAACAATTATCGCCTATCATTCTCTCCCCCGGTCCAAGGCATTGGAGAGAATAGTTTCGGATCAGCTCTCTGATCACCTCAATAAATATGACCTACTGTAAAAACTCGCGTACAAGTCGGTTCACCTATAAGTCGGGGTCCCGAGTTCATGTAGCAGATTTGTTCCTCAGCTTTTGACCCGCGTATAAGTCGGGTGGTCTTTTATCCACTGCCACTTCCCACTGTTACTAACTGTTATCAGAGATGTAAAAAAAAAAATACAAATCTCGGAGCTAGTTCCCATCACAGATTATAGTCCAAGTAAAGATTCCCCTGATAGAAAACAACCCCGTGTCAGTGAACTGACAGCAGATGCCTTACCATGTCATCCTGATCGTGTAAAGTGGAGCAGGCAGCACCAGAAACGGGAGCAGGCATTTCTAAGTGGCACTGTTTGAAAATACAGAGATTGGGTTTGGCAGAGTCTGCTATCAGGGATCCCCGAAGTGTACAGTCAGGTCCAGCACAGTCAGCAATCATGGATGTTCGATCCGCACTATGCACCGGAATAATAGCGAGGTGTTAATTTTAAGTTGGTTAGCTGGCAAATTAGGTGTCAACACTCAGTACTGAGTGAACAGCACAGACAGACAGCAAAACTTGCTTTCGTTTCATTGAACTTTTTTTTTATTTTACCAGTTACTCGCATATAAGTCGGGACCTGCAGTTTGCGAGGGTAAAAAAAACTCCCCAAAAACCGACTTATACGCAAGTATATACAGTACTCTGCAAACAACAACACGATTTCCGCAAAGGTCACAGCATGACTACAGCCTTGCTTGAGCTAACATCACACATCCATTCCGCATTGGATAAAGGCTACATCACAGGTGCGGTCTTCATTGACCTCACTAAGGCCTTTGACACCGTCCACCATTCACTACTCCAAACCTCCTTGCTCAACCTGGGTCTCTCACAGGATGCTGTGGGATGGTTTGCAGACTATCTTACCAACCAGACCCTTCAAGTTAAAATTGGCAATACACTATCCTCCAAATCTTCTGTCCTCTCTGGGGTCCCACAAGGGTCCATTTTGGGTCCTCTCCTTTTCAGCCTCTTCCTAAACTCCCTCCCTGCATCCTGCACCTCCAACCTATTACTCTATGCAGATGATGCTGTCATCTTCTCCTCCAGCCCAGACCCTCTCAACTCCACCACCCCTCCAGTCCTCCTTCAACGCTGTTGAAAGCTGGTCTGCCACAACGCCTTATTATTAACTATAAAAAAAACAAAGCTATGCTCTTCGCACACCCGCAGAATTCCAGGAAAGGGCTTTTTCCTCAATTACTATCAGCGTCCTTGACCCCCCTGGAATTTGTGCATACCTTTAAATACCTGGGCATCATTCTGGACACTGGCTTCACCTAATATGAGCAGATACATCAGTTGTCCAAGGCCCTAAATATTAGGCTTGGGCTGTTGCACCGTTATAAACATTGCCTTACCCCTGAGGCCCTCAAACTTGCTATCTCCTCCTTGGTACTCTCCCTACTTGACTATGGCCTTCTGACTTTTGGTGGGGCAAGCCCCTCAGCCCTAGATAGTCTTAGACTTGTGCTAAACAAGGCCTGTCATCTCATTTTAGGATGTGACAGACTCACCCATACCTGTGTGCTATATAAGGACACAAATTGGCTTAACCTTGAAAATCGAATAAAATTCCACACCTGTGTCTTAGCTAAAAAAATCACCCTTTGCCTCTCCCCTGCATCACTCACCTCCTTAATCACCTTGGACTCTAAAGCTAAGCACACCCGTAACTCAGATACCCATTGTTTCTCCATCCCTTCCTGTCGCACAACTTAATTCCAAAGATCCTTTCGCTACAGGGCACCCTTGTGGATGAATAACCTACACCCCTCCTTGCATCTGGACCAAAACATTGGTCACTTCAAAACGCTCCTTAGGACCCATTTTCAGTCCTCAAGTGACTGTGACTGTATGTAAACTGGTGCCCTCTCCCTCTATTACTGACAATGGCCTCTGGCTTGCCTCTGCATATTGCTCCTAGCCCCACTAACTCAGGGATGTTAATCTCCCAGTCTATTTTTAACTGTCTCGAACTGAACTAGTTCCTGGATGTTTAGCCTTGCATTCCTGTTGTACATAACTACTATGTAACAATCACTGTATTAGTATCTGCAGCTATATCTGTACAAACTGTTTTTGTGTAATCTGATTTATTACATGTGACGTGGAACCTTTGTAAAGGAGTCTATGACTCAAAGGTATTTCTGATTCTTCTGAAATAAATAAATAAATAAATAAAATAAAACAGATTGCTTGTAAAGCGCTTTGGGATGCAGTGCATGGACAGTGCTTCATTGTGTAACCCCCCTACAAATGGGGGTACTCGAAAAATCTTCCTTGAGCTTGCCTACATGCTCACTGCCAGGCTGGTGTTCTGCGTTTTAGCAGTTTAAATGTATTGCCGGAGAGTGCCTGTATAGCCTCTGTGTACTGTTTCTTTAAGAGCTGCCTGGATTGCAGTCATAATTAATCTGAGAGGGAACTCTGTTAGAAGATGTACTTGTTTGCTGATCATTTGTTAGAGTAGTAGTAATATTGCAGTTTGTTCTAACCTGCTTTCTTTGCAGCATGGACAGTTCTGTTTGTTTCCATTATCTTGGTCCTGGACTGCAGAATGTGCCAATCAGTACATTTGGGACTGTAAAATGGAGCCTGCCTACAGGGGCTAGGTGGGGCCAAAACTTGTAGGAATTGTAGTTTTGGGCTTTTGGCACCTAAAATAACCTGGAGGGGGAGCCCTTGTTGTGACTGACAGACAGATCAGCCAACCGAACCCTTTGGATCTTGGGGAAAGTCCCACACTGCTTGCAGTTTCAGTGAGATCTGAGTTGGGAAGTGAAGAAGTAACAGCTCGAGATAGTTCGAGCAGCAATCCGTAGTGGATTCGCATGGGAGAACTGTGGAAAGGCCTGAGTTTGGCCTGCATGCCTGCCTGCTGTCCCTGAGAGGGAACTTGTGCTTTTTTTTTCGGACTGAATCCGAATTTGGAGAGCGAATTAAGCCACTGAATTGTGACCAGGCTTTAACCTGAAGAAGACCGAAGATTTGCTGAATGCGATTGGCCTGTCAAGATTTCCAGCTACCTCTGAACTCCCGGATTGTGCAGAGACTCTGTAATTGCGACTGGAGCTCTATTTTTCCTGGTACAGTGGAATTTCCCTACATGTGAATGAGCGGTATGCTTATAGTGGCTCGTGATTTGGCTCCCCACTATGTGTCTGAACTGTGTTTTGCTTGCTGGAGGCTGTATCCAGCTCCATGGACTGAATCCTTATCCATTTCCATTTGTCTGGGCCCTGCTACATTGGCCCAGCCAGAATACCTGCTACACAGAGAAAGTCATCAACGAGCGACCGGCTTGGGGATCAGCCCCCTGCTCAACACCTTGAACTGGAACGATGCCTCGGTGATTCGTGTGGGCCCTTCTTCTCCGGGCACTCCAGCTCAATAGCCTGCAGTCTCGATTTCATCCTGCTTGTGTCCAGTATTGGGTATCGTGAGTAAACATCAGGGTGGCTCCCTGCAACAACAGCTAAATCTAAAGTGTTGTCATCTGATTGTCTTATTGCCTTTTCTTTCACGAACTGAGCCATCCGGCTCCAGATTACAAATAGTGTGTGTTGTGCATGTTGCTTTCTTCCATCACAGGGCCCCAAACAGCTGCAATGTTTCTGGCTAGCCCACCATTTTCCTACCTGGGTACCCAGAGTGTGTGACTGTGTAGGGACTCTGAACTGCATGCATAACTGTCTAATTAATATAGCTTTTAAGCAAATCAACCTGATTACACCCTGAATAAATCAGATTTAACTTTGTTTGCTTTTAACCTGACTGTGGTTCTAGTTTGTGCCAAAAGTATTGTACTGTTGCTATTTGCTGTACTTAACCTTGCTTTACAGGGGGTCCCCAGGGTCAAGCTAGAGGAACCAACCCTGGTGGTAAGTGCAAACAGTGTGGGTAATTGCCTGGTGAATAAGGGTCATTGTGAAAGTAATTATTGTATATTGTTCAGGCCGCTAGAAGGGAAAGAGTGGGGTTACAGTGTCCCGGAGGGCTGTGCCCAGGTTAGCTTGACCACTAACAACCCTGACCTCCGGGTGTAGGCACCTGTTTCATTACCCAGGCCCCTTAACCTGCTCCTAGCCAAGTAGGCAGGGGTAGTAGCCCTTGGGATAGCGCCACCTAGGGGTTGCAATTGAATTATATATAAAATAATACCTGGGACTGTGTGTAACGAGAATATTATACACACTCAAATTGTAGGATGCTATGTAAACCCAGAGAGCGAAGCTTGAGGGGTTTATCATAGTATCCCACAACAAGGGTGTGTACAGAATTCAAATTTTACACAGTCCAGTCCCCCCAGGCTTTGCTGTATATACCTGCTGAGCTCTGTGTTTTTTTGCTGTAAGCTCCCTTTCCTGCTCCCATGGAGCAGGCCACAGCCTAAGCTCCACATGGGCTGGGAGTTGAAACTGCCGTCTGGCACCTGCACTTTCCAGCAGCATATTGCCACAGCTTGATTGTGTGTGGTAAATTCTAACTGGGCTTCCTTATAATGAACAAACAAAAAACAGCCTGGTTATTATGTATTAAAGTACTGTAACAGTGCTATTGAGACATGTGATGGGCCATGTCTATGCAGACTGCAACATAGCCGGGCCTTGCACATGGAGAGGTAGTTTTAGTCCTCCTAAAACCCACATCTTCAGCTTTAAAAAAGGGGGTGAAAACCTTGTAATGGTAAAAGTAACCCAAGCTACAAACAACATCTGGGGCACCTGGGTCCAGCTTTATGAAAAACTACTCCCTCACCACAGACAATTTCTTTTCACAAGTTGAAGCCCATAATGATATGTGGTTACGATTACTTCAGCTGTCTGAGGGCATTTTCTAATGTTGTAGTGAGTGAGTGAAAGCAAGAGGTGAAATAACTAAAATGCTGTTACGGATGAATAATAGTTTATACTGTAGGATGCATCAAGGATACAACAAGGCAGATAGTTTCCATCTGGTGTAGTTTCTGTAAACACACATACAAACATTTCAAACCCTGCACAAAGCATCATGGGTATGCACATCTAAGTGTCTCAAGGGGAGGGAGTGTAAATTGAATAGAAAAAGATTCAGTTGGCACTATATTCTGTTTGACATGTCACTACTCAGACCTCACCACAGCCAACTCACACCTGCTTAATGTAACAAGAATCTCTAAAATCTGCACAAAAGAGTATGCGTGATGACAATAGATGGAAGCTATTGTTTGCTACCTAAAATGGAGATAGAAGTTCTGAACATTTCAGAACAAGGGGGCAATAAGTAATTTATAAAGTTTTCTGTTGCATGCATGGGTGTAGGCAGGCATACTCCAAGCACTTCATGGTGTGCACTTTTATTTAAGGGGGGTAGCAAATACGTTCTGAACTGCTTCCTTTTTCCATGAAAACTAAAAGAAAATACCAAATCTTTTTGTAATTTTATTCATATGAGTCGAAACTAGAAGGACTGGTCACTGATACTCTCTTTGCATCCCAAGGACAATACAACCTTACAGGCTCTGGGCTGGTATGTGGGTGTCTTAGGGAACAATGCATGGCATTTGTATTTACCCATGCATGGCAACAACCATTGTCATGAGATACAAAAGTTGTATTTATTGTGCCAAATGAGGCAACAAACATGGTCCTGGTGTACATTTGTATATTGTCTGGCTACACCCCGGTGGGGGGGAGCTCACCCTAACAAAGGGGGTAGCAGTGAGTCCACTTGGTGTGCAGATCTGAAATCCCTGGCTACAACCCTGGTTGCATGTGCCACAAAGATTAACGTAACTTTCTTCTTTAAAATCTCAGTGTACAGTGCTGAACAGCAGCACCTTTTTCATGCAGGACATGGGCTTTCTGAGGGGTTAAATGCAGACTGTCTCTTGTGATGTGAGATGTCCCTTGTAATGAGGAGCTGTTCTTGTATTTGGGGAAGTTCTCTCTCTCTCTCTCTCTCTTGTCTCTCTCCCTCCCTCCCTCCTCCTCACTCACACACATTCTCTCTCATCTCTATCCTTCCTGAAAATTTAATTTTAACCTCCCTCAGACTCTTAAACTCCCAAGGTCCGATTCACAAAGCTCACTGAATGGGCGCAAGGGTCTTGCCCCCATAAGAGATAGCACAGGATGTGGCTTGTGCCAAAAGATTCGCCAGGAGTGATTTACAAAAGCAGCCTGTGGCAAACGCAGGCTGTGTGCACCAAAGGAAACTTGCGCCAGCCTTGTGCAACAAAATGGGCTGCTGCATGGCGCTAGGAGGTTTGTGGCAGACACAAGCTGCCGTATTCCCTCAATCAGGATTCACAAAACCCTCCAAGTGGGTGAAATGCTAAGCACCATTAGACCAGCCCGGGCTGGTCTAAGGTTACTTAGAATTGTGTCCTCTGGTCGAGTTATAGACCTTGCACCAACCCGGACCCATCCCTGGTCAGGAGGGAACATGTGACTCGGACCCCCTCCCAATCCCTGATGTGCCCATATTTAAATGAATCTCACTGTCCCTGGTGGTCTAGCAGGCCCCCTCCCTATCCCCGATGTTCCCATATCTAAATAAATCTCACTGTTCCTGGTGGTCTAGCAGACTCCCCTCCCTATCCCCAGTGTGCCCATATTAAAACAAATATCACTGTCCCTGATGGTCTAGTGGACCCCCACTCCGACAGGCAGTGCCCCCCCACCCCGCTCCCCCCATCCCATCCCTGAGCCAGTGACTGGCACAGCCCTCTGCTCCCCACCATGGCCAGTCACCAACTGGGCTGTCAATGAGCACGTACTGTATGGGAGATAGCAGTGCCAGTGGCAGCATTTTCAAGCTGCGGAAGGGATGACACCATGTGTGGCACCACAGCAGCTGCATGGCAGGTCAGGCAGTTTGCTTCCTCCGAAGGTTCCACTGCTGTATTAGTGGACAACATTAGGCTGATGGCATCATCTATGGGGGAGAGGTGGAGCTGGGCAGAATGTGGAATTCAGTTAGCAGACTGTATTCAAAATGGCAATTGCTCTTCCAAAATGTTTTCAGAATTTCTTTTTTAGTTCCTCAGAATTCCAAAAAGCATTTCTATGTAAACTATAAAATAATATTCCGCAGATTACATTATTCATGGAATATTAATCCGTGATTAAATCCAAGTTTATGTAAACTGCTGAATACTATTCCACAGTTTATGTAAACAGCAGATAAGTAATCCACAGTTTTAAGGGGAAAAAATCCACTTTTGGAATTTCATAATTCTGCAGAATTTCAGAAATGAAGTGGAATTCTAGTGGGAGTGGAATTTAAAAATTTGGCACAGTTCTAGGTGGAGGGAGGGCAGGGAGAAAAACAAGGGAGAACAGTCCTGCTGCCATCTGAAGGGAAGTCAGGTACGCTAAGCCCCACACTAGGAATCCTGCCACTCACCAGATCCTGCTCACTGGGGGGGGCATGAGGGTGATGACCTTTCCTCCAGAGCAGTGATGGGGGGAGCCATGGAGGGGAAAACTGGGGGGCTGGTTAGTGGAGTATGGGGGCTGGCAACTTGTCCTGGCCATGCATTGGTGGAGGAATAAAAAGCTCCCTATCCCCAGTGTGCCCATATTAAAACAAATATCACTTATTTGGCTCATGAAACTGGCTCATGATGGGGCCACCCTATGGCCTAGCAGGTAGCACTACGCGCTTCCATGCTGGTGACTCAAGTTCAGAAGCAAGTTCGGGAAGCTGACTGGGCAGCCCAGGGGCTGGGAAGAGGCTGCCATTTGACAGCACTCTCAGACCCAGGAGGGATGACGTTGGACTTTGCTGCACTGGTCGCCCCTCCAGTGGTCTAGGGAGCTTGATCTTCTGCAGGGGGCTGTCAGTGCACGTTAAGGTTTGCAGGGGCTATGCCCAGCATCAGGAGAGGTGGGTGGGGACAGAAAATGGAAAACATGCGTAATGCAGGCTTTGTGAAGCCCTGCCAGACCCTGTTCCCAGACCATCTGCTGATCTGGATCTGTGTTCCCGGGGAGGGGATGACCGTCACCATCCTGCCCCACCACAGGGAGCAGTCTGTGGGGGATATTCCAGTAGGTAGGTCCAAGGGAGGTGGGGATTGGTTGGGGGCAGCAGAGAGAGGGCTGAGAGCTGCCTGCACACTCAGAAGGGCAGAAAATGCTTTACGGCAAAAAAAAGAGATTGGCTCAGTAGCACAACGATATGGCTAGTGCTTGCTAATCTGGTGACCCGAGTTCAGGAACTCACTCGAGTCACCAAAGGTTGGCCAGGGATGAGAGGATTGAATATTTGAGGGACTGCTCTCTACTCAGTGTCAGCTGTTCTTTAAAGCAGAATTCCATACTAATCTGACAGTAAAATCAAAATGATGTTTTTTAACAAACAGAACACGGGGGATGATTTTCCTAAGGGCCTGACACAGTCCAGAGACAAGATCCCTGTGCACAGCTTCCTGGCCAAGGAAAGCTCCCTGCTCCTATAAAAAAAATGCCATTTTCAGCATTTTGAACATACACATGACATTTTCCTTTTTTTCACAGCTGTACAAAAATGAAATGGTATACCTGGTAATACCAGACATAGCATTTTTCCACAGCTGCACAAAACAAAACCTGCAAGCTGCCATAATTCATGGAAAAGGTGGCAAAAAAGCAACCTTGTTGAAAATGGAGCACATGCGGAACAATTCCAGCTGTGCAATGAAACCGTCCCGTACAAAACTTTTTTCAGTACGTGCGCAGTTTTTCCAGATTTGAAAATCTGATGCCAAGTCCCTTGGCTGCATTTTCAAAACTAGTAATTTTCAACACCCATGTGGAAAACCTTGCGAGTCTGCAAGGTTTTTTCATATGTACCATCGTTTCAATTATGGAGTCATTTGCAACCGGCTGCATGATTTCTGGAAGCTCGAGGACATTTTTTGGCACAGCTGCACTAAAATGTTACTCCTGATTGCACCAGGCGTAGTATCCTCCGGAGCCGCACCTGCTGCCCATGCGGCAATTAAGACTTGGCGCTAGTGCTGAGATTTTTTTTCTGCACCAGCTGCTGCAGAGTGGGACTCAGTCCTACAGTGAGCTGGAAATTCAGCCCCCTGTGTGCAGCTCCCTGGTGCGGGGAAATGATCCCCGCATTTGAATAAATGTTATTTTCAGCATTTTATGCGCACAGGCTGCACTGTCCTTTTTTCCTGCAGCTGCAAAAAAAAAATGCTAGACCTATTACAGGTATAGAATTTTCCCACAGCTGTGGAGAAAAACATGCGCAAGCTGTGGAACAGGATGCAAAAAGGCAGCCTTTCTGAAAACTGAGCACTGCAGGAAAAATGTATGACTGCTTAAGGAAACCCTCCCTTGCGTAATCTTTTTTTTTGCACATCCACAAATTTTTCCACTTTTGAAACTCGAACCCAAGGTTTCCACAGTGCTCTGCTCTGAATATATATCACCATGATCTGACGATGGGTACTTCATTTTGAGGGTCAAGTAACCCCCCACTTGTCCAGTATTTTGAGTGTTCCACCTCTCTGTGACTAAAGGTTGAGTGTCACGCTTTGCTGTTTTCAATGCTGCGGCAGCAAGAGGTGCATTTCAGCAGATGCAGGGCTGGTGTTTTCAGAGCTGTTTAGTCTCACAACAGCCCTTGTGCAAAAGGCCCTATGTTTATAAGTTAGAGGAATTCAGGGTAAAGGAGCAAAGGGCATGCAGGTTTACCGAAAGCAGACGCCACTACTGGTCTGTCAGGTTTTTTTGCTCGTGCAAGTTGGTTTTTAGGCTTAAGACTGATTGCAATAATGAAACTTCATGGCGACTTCTGTTTTATTTACATGCTCTGCTAATTACTGCCTGTGCCTGTGTTCATTTCCATGGTCACAAACTTAACAAAGAGAATGTGAACATCTTCCAATCTACGAGTAGTGACCCCACCTCATGCAAATATTTTTATCTTTCCATCTGATGGAGTTCAAGATTCTGGTAATGAATGACTTACTAAGCCCTACATAGCTTTCATTCAGACTACCTCTACAAACTTTTACATTTGCAGATCTCCCTCCACCCGCCATCCACTTCAGGAAATGTTCAGCTCTCCCCAGCTACAATAAATAGGCACTTACATTCAAACATTTTAAAGGCATATTAAAAAGCAGTCATTTTTTAACACTAGCATTTTATTCATGCACTAATACATGTTATTTAGTTTTAATTGCCCTGAGCTGCCTGGTTTCTTGGTTATGACAGTATCAGGAATGGAAGGACGGGCTCTGTGTCAGATCAGAACCTCCCCCCGAACCCTCCACAATGGCCCACCTTGGTTCGATTCAGTATATCAGAGTAATTTGTAACCCACTTCGATCTGACCCAGTTCAACCTGTTGACCAGGTTCGGTTTTCAAGTGACCTGGCTCTGACCCAAAGCTGATAATGTAGGTGATTTTTGGAACTTCTTTCCTATTAAAAACAAGAAATTTGTTGAAAAGAAAACATACAAAAATTATTTTAAATATTAAATGACATAAAGAAAGGGCTGGTGAAGAACCTGAAGGGGTAAACTCTGGGCAGACTAGATGGATCAAGAGGTCCCCTTCTGCGGAAAAGTCTTATGTTCTTAAAACTGATTCTGTCGTTTGACCCAGTCTGCAACTATCTCAGACTCAGTTCTGGACCAGTCTGGTAAATGTACCTGTTTTGGCAAACCAGAGTAAATCAGAACATTTGGAAAACAGATCAAAATTAGAATCATAACCGGATCACAACTGACCCTTCTATCCCAAGACTATTTGCTTTTGTTGTCCATTAGTTTGAGTTAACTGAGAGGCAGTGTAGCCTAGTGGTTAAATCACTGAGTTGTGAAACCTAGAGCTGACAGTCTGGGCCCCATTCCAAGACATATAGCACAACTCACAGGCACTTGCGAGTTGTGACATATGCTAATACACTGGGGACCCTGTGCCAGATTCCAGAACAGGCAGGGTCCCAGCGAGTATGTCCTGCGACTTGCAACACCACAGGCAGTGTGCCAAAGGGAGGGCACACCACAACAGAGTGCTGCAAGCCGTAGCAATGTCCTCTGACAGGGCGCAGGTCCCATACCCCATAGCCCCGAACGCACAGACCCCCAAGGTCAGCTCCCAAAAAGTACCCTGCCTCGCGAGACTATATAAGCACATACACACCATGCCTACCCGCTGACATGGACCCGCGATCCATGGTAGTCCAGTGGTCCCCCACCTGGCAGTGCCAGTCCACACCCACCTCCCCACACCCATTACTGTCGGCGACTGACACAATCCACCTCTCACCTCCCATGGCCAACCGCTGGCCAGGCTCACTTGGAGGCGCGTACTACTGTAGACAATGCAGCGCTCCACCAGCTGACCAGTGTGTACTGTATGCAGTAAGTATGCACTCAGATGGAGCTCAGTCAGCGGCTGGCGTGGAGATGAGAGATAGTAGCTCAGTCGCTGACTGGTAACGGATGTGGAGGGTGGGGCTGGACTGGCACTGGGGCTGCGGGGGCCACTGAACTACTAGGGATTGGTTGGCATGGCATGAATGCCAATAGTGGTGGGTTGGGGATCGGGGCTTGGGGACCGGGAGACGTGAACTGCCCTGTGGGGCAATACTCGGGGATTGGGGGGATGACTTGTTCTGCCCTGCGTAATTCAGTACTCGGGGATGAGGCGTGGGGTGCCAGCAGCCTGCAGAGGCTTTCCAGCCAATGGGGGATGGGTGGGGGGCCTTATGTGGGACCATGGGGGGTGGCTGTTGGGGCAACAGGCACAGAGGTGCACCCCCGGTGGATGTGGAGTACACTTAGACCAGCTAATAGCTGGTTTAACTGTACTTAGGCCAATGTCCTCCAGGAGTCGTCTTGGAATAGCACATTTGCTGTTCCGACAGCCACCCTCCTGGAATCGGGCATAACTGCTGCCATAAGCCCCCTTGCACCATGTCGCATGGGGTCTATGGCATAACCAGTGGCGCAGTTGAACTTCGGTGCAGGCAGCCTGCAACATGTCGCAAGTTGCCTTCTGGAATGGCAACTGTCATAACGCGTGGCGCAAAGTGCTTCTTGCACCAATTTGTTTACCACAAGTCACTTTCAACATGCATAACTGTTCTGGAATCCATGTTTGAACCCTACAGCAGCCACCGGCTTACGCTTACTGTGGTACTGTGAGCAGGTCTTTTACCCTCCCCATCACTGTTGGCTCTAGATACCAAATCTAATTAGCCAGTTGCCTAAAATCCCGATCTTTGTCAGTCAGCATCTTTTTGTTATAGCAATTTGCACATTTCAACCATCTTTTAAAAAAAAACAGCACTTAGCCCAGAAAGTGCAGTAGCTACTACAGAAAAGCACAATTAGGGCTTTTAGTAATGAAAGAAATTTTAAAATACCCTTTACATCTGTTATAGTGCAAAAGAACTATGCCGACCATCCTTAGAGGGTTCACCTGCAGCCATTTTGCACATGCCGGATGTCTTCTTTTTTTTTTCCCCAGCTCTTTTCACCAGTCTCCCACTCTGCTCGCCTCTCCCCATCTCCAGGCTTAACCCCCTGGGCAGGTCCACCAGGTGGGCACCCCATTCCCAAGGCACTTTGGTCGCTAAGCCCTGGCATGCCCCCTTGGGTGAAGCCATGGAAGCGAGACCCCCCCCCCGGCAGACCTTAATCTACAGCGGAGCAGCAGCGGAGATGGGGACCATCATTCATGGGCTGACATTTTGTGAGGTTTCCCCAGGGGCAGGGACATGCAATGATATCCGCGTCCACCCATCCCACCCACCCAAAGTATGGTGCCAGACACGATGGTACCCCCAGCCTCCACCAGAGGTCTGCATTGCATTGGACACCCCCACCCCAGAGAATGACAGCAGTCCCTGAGATGCTCAATCCTTCTCTCCTTAGCTGGCCTACTGACTCCCGAGTCCGACACCAAATCCGGGACGTCTGCGTTGCAAGTGGATGCCTTGCCGCTGCATCGGCAGGCCAGCTCACCAGATGGCTTCCTGTGTGTATTATGCTAATGCAATTAGTTGATTGCACTCATTAACATAACCTGCACACAGGAAGCCACTTGGTGTGCATGAGAGGAGGAAAACAAACAGGTATGCTGCAAGCAAGCCTCTCAAGTAAGTGCACACTAAAGGCAGCCTGCCCGAAATATACATGTAAAAACAAAAGCATGGCACACAGTCCGAGTAAACAGATAAATCCAAAGAGCATAAATATATGGTAATCCTTTAATGTCACCCCTGAGGAAGACTCGTGAGGAGTCGAAGCGCTGGGTTGTCATTTGTACATGTTGGATTGAATTTTGCACATTAAAGGATTACCTGATATTTTTGCTCTTCGGATTTATTTCATTTATCTGTTTACTTGGACTGCGTGCCACTCTTTTGTTTTTACATGAGCACGAGAGGACCACGGGTGAGTCTGCCAAGAAGATGGTCAGTGCAGTTCTTTTATGGTATCTTGTGCATATCATATATAAGTCTACTTTTTGATATGAAAAATAGGCCCCTCGGAAGGGAGTCTCGACATATCACACATAACACAGGGGCTGGCAGTATAGCCTAGAGGTTAGTGTAATGTGCTGTGAATGAGCTTGATAAATCCAGCAGACCTGGGTTTGTTGCCCATAACCTCCACTTCCATACTATGTGACTCTGAGCAAGTCACTTAACCTCCCCAGTGCTTCCAGGTCACTTGTGTCTAGTGGGCCTTACACAGTTACCAAAATAATTTTTTTTTAAATCCACGAGGTCGACCGATCTGTGGGATTTACAGTGATAAAAGTGGCGTAGCCTGATTAGGTGTCAAGTTTCGGCCATAAAGGCAGGTTCTTTGCCTGCTGTTGGTCCCACAATGGATTTTTCCATCCAGTTTGGGCAACAAAAAATATCTGTAATTTGTCTGAAATTGACAAGGGAATGGGGGAGTCAATTTACAAGTGAGATTGACTTATAATCAAGTGTATGTGGTAACGACAAATGCAAACGATGATCAGGTGTTTCTGCTGGAGCTGCTGCACTTTCCATATTAAGCGTGGCCACCTGCTAACATGAGATAAAACACTAGCCATATCTGGCTAACTAAAAAATAAGCAAAATAGTAAAAAAACAAAACAAATGGCTTTGTGGCTAATACATAAGGATTTGAGAAACACAAAAGGTTCTGAGGTACTTAAGGGTTCTAATAAGCCATTAAAAGTTCTGATAGTTAACCAAGCCTTAACAGAACTTTCAGAATCTTTTAGTTTGAAGTATAAAAACATTATTTTAACCATCATTGTCCACCCTTAAACTACTGTCAGTAAAGGAAAAGGAATCTAAACAACATGGAGTGGTGCTATTTATCTCCAGATTCCTTTTGGGTCTTTCTATCACCACCCAACCTTCTTACTAGATAAGGAACTGCTGCAGAAATATATTATGCTCCAAAATTAAGGTTTTAAAAATGATCAGAAATTGATTCTCCCCGTTTTCGATTATGTTGATGTTGTCTACAGCTCTACCCCCCCCCCCACTCACCAGACAGGACACCCTTTGCAATGCTTTCTGTTTCTCTGCCACTAACAACCCCACTCCAGCACTGTTCATTATACTCTATACTTTGCTTACTTCCCCTACCCTTACACCGCCAGACACACTGCTCTATCTTTATTGTCAAATACTGGTTTGGCGCACTGCCCTCCCCCCACCTATCCTCCTTCCTCTCCCCAATAGCTGCCTCTGCTTACAGTCTACATACCAGTGACTCACGCATCCTCTCCATCCCTCTCCCGCTTTCTCATACTAGGCAAGCAGCTTTCTCACACCGGTGCCCCACCCTCTGGAACCGGCTTCCCTCGTCCCTCTGCCTTTTCCCCTCCCTCCCTTCAGTAAAGCACCTACTAAGGCTCACAAGTCAGCCTTCATGCAATTGCAACCCTCCCTCCTGAAATTATGGGAAACTAATAATCGAATTTGTATTTGTACTTTGCAACCAGTTTGTGGCTTGCTTGGCCTGTTGTAACACTGCACTGAATTTACTCCGTGTAAATGATTGCTCCTAACTATGGGCCCTGTGCACCAATGGGTGCAAGTTACATGCAAATCATGCGTAACCCACCTGTGCAGCACCACACCTGTATCTGTCCCTCTCTGAACATCCCTTAACCTCTCTGTACACCCTCAATGTTGCTTGCCAACTGTTCCTGGCTTGTAAAGCATTTTGGGATGCAGTATGCATGAAATGCACTATATAAAACCAAATTCCTGCACCGGCTCGCCAGTGCAGTGGTTGGATTTCCACTTGGGATGCTGGCAACCCAGGTTTGGGAATGGACCTGGGTCATCAGAGGGCCAGCCCGGGGGAGATGGATCGAGCGTCCGTAAGACTGCTCTCCTTCTCCGGGAGGGAAGGAGGCTGTGTGTCTGGTGCAATTGCGACACCTAAACTGACTAAATATAGTATTAGAAAAGCAAAAAAGAACTATGAGGTAAGATTAGCTAATAAAGTAGGAGATAATCATAAAACCTTTTACGAATACATTAATAATAAAAGAGGAGGTACTCCCACCATAAGTCCACTAAAAGATAACTCAGGAGATTTGGTATCTGATAAGACACAAATGGCCACTATTTGTAATAAGCAATTTTCGTCAGTCTTTAATATTAAAACAGTAACCAGTAATAAACACAATGATCACATCCTGAATGGGCAATTTATTGTGGATGCAGCCACAACTCAAAAATTGTTACAAATTTATACCCTTATAAATCAGCAGGTCCAGATGGTCTCCACCCGTGTATTCTCAAGGAATTGGCTATTCCCCTTTCTGGCCCTATTGCTGCCCTGTTTACGAAATCTTTACAGAATGGGCAGGTTATTGACGCTTGGAGACAGGCAACTGTGGTTCCTATTCTTAAAAAGGGTTCCAGGCAGGAAGTGTCTAATTATAGACCTATTAGTTTGACATCCATCTTGGGTAAAATGCTTGAAGGAATCCTTAAAGATTATCTTTGTAAGCTGATTCAGCCGCACCCTACACAGCAAGGCTTTGTTAAGGCAAGATCATGTCAGAACAATTTGTTGGGTTTTTATGGTGGAGTAAGTGGGGCTTTGGACAGGGGTGAGGCTGTGGATGTTATCCTCTTAGATTTCTCAAAGGCCTTTGATAAGGTCCCTTATGGTCACCTTATTGATTACATCATTAACATCGGAATAGGGGGTAATATAACATGATGGGTTGAGTCATGGTTGAAGGATCGTACGTATAAAGGGCTCTTATTCAGAATGGGATAATGTGACCAGTGGGGTCCCTCTGGGTTCAGTTCTGAGTCATTGCTTGTGTAATATCTATATTGCGTCACTTAAAACAACAACCAACGCTTGATTAACTAAATTCGCAGACGACACACGTTTAGGATAGCCGGTTATAAACACTGAAGATATAGATACCCTGAAGTATGCCCTTGATGAGTTACAGAATTGGACTACCCAAAAAAAATTGGCCTTTAATGTTGACAAGTGTGTAGTAATGCACTTTGGGAGACACAATCAGCATGCTAATTACAAATGTGGTGGAAAGATTTTAAAGGTAGTCGAAGATGAACGCGACTTGGGAGTCAGAGTATCCAATGATCTTAGTTCTAAACTTCATTGTCACATGGTAATCAAGAAGGCTGCAGGCATACCACACTGTATAAATAAACATATTAGTAGTAAAAGCAGTGAAGTTTTGCTTCCTCTGTATTCATCGCTGGTGAGGCCCCACATCTGGGTGCCAGGTGATAGGGGCTCTATAATCGCACTTGAAAAGATACAGAGGAGGGCCACTAGAAAAATCAATGAGGTAAAGGGTTTGGATTATAATGCTAGATTGAAGAAACTCAGACTATACATGCTGGAATATTGCGGAATGAGGGGTGATCTATGTTTGGTATTTAAAGCCCTGCATGATGCTCAATTATGGGAGCTGCTTGGCTTGAGATTTAGGCAATCTGTTTACAATACCAGGGCACATCCACTTCAACTTATAGTAGAACAATTTAAAACTAAAAAAAGAAGTACATGGTTCTCAATAAGACTGTGCAAAATATGGAATAATTTGCCACTAGCTGTACTAGCATGTGAAAATATGGATACCTTTAAAGTATATTTGGATACTTATTTAGGACAAAACTGTATAATGGGCTGCAATTGATATCAGCGAGCATTATGGACTCAGGTCTACTAGCTCTGTATTACCTATGATACCTGATACCTAGCGGAGGCTGGGTTTATCGCGCATGCATCGATGCCGTTACAACTCAGGGGTGGGGAGGACACTGGTCATTATTGCACGTCCCCGCCCCTACAGGGAGAAAAATGCAGCCTGGGTCGTCCACATGAAGCCTTTCCCCTGGGCTTCGATTAGCCTCTGATGCCGGCTCTCCCAATGATGACCAATAGTGTGGCGCTGTTAGGGAGGCAGCGTTGCAACCCCACCATCTGGGGGTAAGCCAGGGGTAACCATGGAGAGCACTGGCATTCACTGGATGTGGAAACACAGGGGTCCGTAACCAGGGCTGAGCCTTGACGATCCAGGATGCCAAAAAGTAAATAAAAAAACAAAAACAAATTATTTTCCTAACTTGTCCACTGCTCTGAGATGTGACAGAAGTGTGTCTTAAAATTATGATGATTATATATTTTTATTACATACTGAAGCACAGGTTTTAAAGATCCCCCAAGCTGAAATAAAAATGAAAACCTCATCCTTGTTAATTTCTCCTCTGGCCATGCACTAGTTTGAAACGCAAACCCCAACACAGCGTTCATAGCCTCCAACCATAGAACACATTGAACTAGGTGAAAGATTAACTGCTGATGGCTATATGCCATCTTCTGCTGCAAGAACAGCACATTCCTGTGCAGGCTGCAGCCCTGCTCAAAGCCTTCTAGAACAGGCTGCAATCTAACCGAGCGAGATCGTGCAGTTCTGAGGGTGGCCCTGTACTTGGAATTTGCAATGGAATGTAGTATTGTCATGCTGACAAGGGAAAAGCTACCACCCTATCAAGGAAGAAAAACACAAGTCTCACATGACAGACACGTTTCATACCGTACTAGTCTGCTGGCATTTCCAAAGTGCAGTCAGGCACAAATCGAGAACCAGTAAGTCTGGGTGCTAAGCTGTCAGAGAATTTGCCTGAGGTTACTTGGAGTATGTATCATGTGTATCTGTCTTCCTTCCTTTCTGCCCTTCTACATGCAACTTGACCAACAATAGTGTTTACTGCAAGTATGGAAATGTACATGAGGGTTGCAAAATAGCAGTAGTTTACACACTCTGCTGGAGTTGTAGGGGGAAGGGTCTACAGGTGCTCATCTTTATAGCTGTGAAGCAAATTGATAATTGCTGTACTACTCCAGATTATCCTCGCAGAAATGAGTACTCAGCAGCTGTCCTTGAAAACAAGATAAGATTATTGGCAGTTCCCTCCATCAGCCAGGGAGAAGGTTCACCTGGCTACCTTACCTCAGATTCCAAGCACCTGATTTGTTTGTTTCTGCATAACCTTTACTTTACACAGTGAGTCTCTTCCCATCAGTTAAATGATAACTTGTCTTGCTGCAGAACTAGCAAGCAGTGACTGTTTGCTTGCAAGCCCTAATCGTGAAAGTGGTTAAGGATGGAAGAACAAGTTCTGTGTCAGATCAGAACCTTCCCCGAATAGCGCACCTCAACCCAACTCTGGAAATCAGAGCCATTTGTGACTCAACCCCAGTTTGACCCATGAGTTCAGCCTATTGACCAGGTTTGGATCTTGAAATTACCCTGATCTGGCCCGGTCCTCATAATGTACGTGATTCTGGAGCTTTTTTCCTATTACAGAATGAGAAATTGGTTGAAAGAAAACACAATAATTTTAATTAATAAATGAAATAAAGGAAGCACAGATGAAGAACATGAAGGGGTAACTTAATTTTATTAGTTGACCCAGTCCAGATCTACCTCAGACCCGGTTCTGGACTAAACCAGAAAATGTACCTGTTCTAGCAAACCAGAGTAAATCAATAAATCAGAACTTCTTGGTAACAGATCAGAGTCAGACTCAGAACTGAGTTACAACCGACCCTTTCATCCCAAGACTAGTATATGTCTTTGTTGCTGTCCATTAGTCTGAGTTAGCTGAGAAGCAGTGTAGCCTAGTGGTTAGATCACTGAGCCGTGAACCTAGAGCTGGAGATCCGTGTTTGAATCCTACAATAGCCACTGAATTACGTTTACTTTGGTATTGTGAGCAAGTCACTTACCCTCCCTGCCTCTGCTGGCACTAGATACCAAAGCTAATTAGCCGGCTGGCTAAAACCCTGATGTTTGTCAGCCACCACCTGTTTTCAGTTTAGCCATTTGCACATTTCAGCCATCTTTTAAAGGAAAACAATGATTGGCACAGAAAGTGCAGGAGCTGCTACAGAAACACCCAATTAGAGCTTTTAGCAATGAAAGACATTTTTTAATACCTTTTATTAAGCAGTAAGGCATGACCAGGGATTAGATTAACAGTCTGTTAATCACCCACTAGAGGTGTAATGTGGCATGAGGCACAGCCGAGTGCCATACTGCCACTAGGGGTGATTGACTGTTAATCTAACTCCTGGGAGTGCCTTATTGCTGTGATAAAAATTATTCCCAAAGAAAAGTGTTAAAGTGTATTTTTTGAATGTTTTCTTCGTTAAGAGGGTGATTTTTAATAAAATAGTTCTTCCACCAACACTTTAAGAATGCTGGTTCAGAATAAATGCATCATTCCAGTCATTTAGCAGTGCTAGAAGGATGGAATGCTAGCAGAAAGAATACATGCGCCATGGTGATCAGGCTGTACATGACAGTATAACAGGGATTAACGTAAGGCTGTCAGAATCCTTACAGCCAACCAGATTGCAGCATTTCTGAGACCATTTTTATAATATCTGTTATTATATTGTAAAAGAACTGTGATGAAGGTCCATTTGGGAAATTCACCTCAGCCATCTTGCGCACACCAGATGGCTTCCTGCGTTGGTTATGCTAATGAGTGCTGTGAACTCTGCCATCAGTTGACAGCACTCATTAGTATAACTGACATGCAAAGCTTGATCGTCTGAGTATATGAGAGAGGCCATTGGCGAGTCTGATGAAAGGTGTTGGCGCAGTTCTTTTACTATATACTCTATGTACTTATGTTTAAGCCTAGTTTTTTATGCTAAAAATAGGTCCACAAGAAGAGGGACTTGTCATATGCTAGATCGACCTATCAGAACTTACGTAGTGCTATGGACCAAGGCCTCGCCACTGGTGCCGTCTTCATGGACCTCATGAAAACTTTCAGCCTGGTCAGTCACAACCTCTTAATATGAAAGCTTCACTCTCTGGGCCTTGGTCACAGTGCTCTCTCATGGCTCCACAGTTACCTCTCTAACCGCTCTCAAAGGGTCAAGTGATCAGTGGCCTTCTCAGACTTTAGACCCATAACTCACGGTGTGCCCCAGGGTTCCATTCTGGGACCCTTGTTATTCTCCCTCTTTATTAATGATTTGCCAAACAACTGTAGTGGAGCCACAGTTCATTTATATGCAGACGACGCCATCATCTACTGCTTCTCCTCTGACATTGGTTGGATAAATCAAAATCTCACAGCCAACTTCCGTCATCTCAAGGGTTGGTTCTTAGAAAACCATTTAGTCCTCAATACTAAAAAGACCAAAAGTATGCTTTTCCACAATCCTGCCCCCTCACCCTCACCACAGCATCCCCTCGTGATTCAGTCTCAGAATGGTAATGCCCTGGAACACGTTCACTCATTCAGATATCTGGGTGTTAACCTGGACCCGTCGCTCACCTTTGGAATCCATGTCAATTTATTGACTAAGGCAATCAACCAAAGGCTAGGCCTGTTGTATCATCTCTGTTCCCTTCTCTCATCCGCCTCATGTCAAAAAATAGCAATGTCCACACTCCTCCCTCTCCTCTCCTATGGTGCACCACTGCTCCTCCCATCCTGGACCACCATCCTATCTCACCTAGAGGCCAGTGGGGCACAGGACCCAAGGCAGCATGGATTCACAGTGGGAAGGTCATGTCAGACGAATCTAATCAATTTCTTTGACTGGGTGACCAAAGTAGTAGACCAGGGAGGGGCTGTAGACATGGCCTACCTAGACTTTAGCAAGGCATTTGACACAGTCCCGCACAAAAGATTAATAAACAAATTAGCCAGCCTGAAAGTGGCTCCCAGGGTGGTAGCCTGGGTAAAACATTGATTGGACAACAGGAAACAGAGGGTAATAGTAAACGGAGTCCACTCCGAAGAAAGAGGGGTTACTGGGGTACCGCAGGGTTCAGTACTGGGTCTGGTCCTTTTTAATGTCTTTGTAAGTGACACTGCAGAGGGACTGGAAGGAAAAGTATGCCTCTTTGCAGACAACACAAAGATCTGCAACAGGGTTGATACACAAGGGGTGGTGGAAAGGATGAGAAGGGACTTGGCAAGGTTGAATGAATGGTCAGAAGTATGGCAGCTTGGATTCAGTGCAAAGAACTGCAATGTAATGCACCTGGGAAACAAAAACCCAAGGGAAGAGTACACAATGGGGGGAGGGGTAGTAACAACAACAAAAATGGAAAGGGACCTAGGGGTAGTCATATCAGATGACCTAAAGGTTAGCAAGCAATGTGAGAAGGATGTAGGGATGGCTGGGGAGATACTGGGATGTATAGGGAGAGGCATCACCTGTAGACAACAGGAAGTTGTTATCCCTCTGTACAGACAGTTGGTGAGACCCCATCCGGAGTACTGTGTGCAGTCCTGGAGACCCCATCTCCGCAAGGACTTAGACAGGATGGAGGCAATCCAGAGAAGGGCAACTAAAATGGTGCAGGGTCTGCAACAGAAGACATATGAAGAGAGACTAAAGGAGCTTAATATGTATACCCTTGAGGAAAGGAGGGAGAGGGGGGACATGATAGAAACTTTTAAATACCTCAAGGGAATCAACAAAGTCCAAGAGGGTAGCATCTTTAAGAAAAAGAGATGTGCAAGAACAAGGGGACACAGTTGTTTTTGCGTGTGTGTGTTTTATTTCTTTTCTCCCTAGCTTGCATCCACGTCAGCCTCTCACTCAGGCGAGCCAATGCTTCTACTGACCCGTCCTGTCCCCTGAGCCTCCACTCTCAAATGACAGCCATCTCCCCAGGTAACCCCGTGTAACCGTCACAAGATAGGTCCCCCTCCTCCAAGGGGAAAGCACCAGCTAGGGGGCCACAGGCCAGCGCAACATCTTGGCCCGGGGAGGTACTGCCGAGGTGGAAGGCTTTGGAGGCATTGACAAGCTTGGAGAGCCAGGCAGCCATCATCCGGCGTGACATGGAGTGTTTTTCACGTTTTCTGTGCACGTCCCTCCTCCGCCATCATGCAGTGCTCCTGGTCTCCACCAGAGGCCGCTGCCTACCGACAAATCCCTAACTCACCCCGGGAGAGAAGAGCAGTCCCTACAGATGCTCAATCCTCTCCTGCCCCTGCCAGCCGCCAGCATCCCGAGTCCATTCCTGAACCCGGGTCGCAGGTGTGGGTCCAGGTAAGGCGCCCGCGCCTCAACTCTGTACGACACTGGGCCAGCTTGACACAATTTGAAGATAGAGGGGGGACAGCTCAGGGGCAATATGAGGAAGTATTTTATCACAGAGAGGTTGGTGGACGCATGGAATGGCCTTCCTGAGGAGGTCATGGGGTCAAAAACAGTGGGGGTAATTCAAGAATGCATGGGAAAGATATAAGGCAATTCTTGTGTGGGTAGGAAGAAATAGGCTATTGGTTAACTTGGATCTGCAGTTTATCCAATATGTAGGGAAATGGGCAGACTAGGAGGGCCAAGTGGTCCTTATCTGCCATCAAAGTCTATGTTTCTATGTTTCGCTTCAACCAACTGTACCTGAGAGCTGGACATTTTGCACTAGGAGTTGACCCCAGGCACCACCATTGCATTGCCCTATCATCTCTGGGCTGGGCTGGGAACCTCTGGAGTCAAAATTCCAATACACCACCATGTGCCTCATGTTTAAGCTGGTCCACCTTTACACCCCCATCCCCACCTGGTAGACCTCATCAAACGTAGGCGGTCCCAGCATACTTTACTGTCTCCTCAGTTGACAGTCAGCAGGAGATTCTTTGCCTTTTCGGCCACACCTGGAATTCCTTCCTGCATGTGATTCTCTCATGCTCCTCTCTTCCGCAGTTTAAACAATACATCTCACATCACCTCCTTGCCCCCTCTCCTTGTACCTGTTTTCACTGCCAGCATTCCTGCCAGCATGGAAGAACTCCCATTGATCGAATTAACCCTGACTCCACTATGTTTGCATGTTAGTTGGCCCAAACTGCTATTTTCTGTGCCTTGCACTTTAACTGACCTGTTTGTTACACTGTTGTAATACTGTATTTATTTTGATGTAAAACTGAACCTGCACCCCTGCTGATTTTACTTGTGTTAGCACTTGCCTTGTTAGCCGCTGTAGTTCTACTCCTCTGTATCATGTATGTATCTGTTGTCTTGTCCTGGGTCGCCCCTGAAAAAGAGATTGTATTGTCTCAGTGGGAATACCCAGTTACCAAAATTCAATAAATAAATAAACAATGGTAACACATTTTGTGCAACTGAGTAATCTAATTTTAACATACTAACATACTAAAAAGCCAGCAGAATAGGCCAAATCGTCTGTCTTGTCTGCTCGAAAGCCAGCAACCTAATGGCTGCTCGCCCTAATTTTAAGTCCAGTTCAGGACAGAGACAGATTCTGTGCCTGATGGTGGTAACATAACAGATTTTCCAATCAATTTGCATGACAAAAATGTCTGTAATGTTCTTAAAATTGACTAGGGAATGGGGTGGTCGACTTACAAGTGAGGGTGACTTATAGGTGAGTATATATGGTAATAACAGATTATTGCTTTGTTTTTTTTTCCACTTTTTCTGCTGATGGCCGCCTGTATATCCGCCCGATCAAGGACCCTCACACTCCCACTCCCATATCGGCCTCTGCACCCTGACACCCCGGCTTCCCCCCCAGGGTGGGGTTGCGGCACAGGGCCTATAGCGCCACAACCATGGGACTGGATCGAGGAGCTGGCCTGGGAGTTAATTGAAGCTGAGGGCAGGCATCATTAATGGCGGCTGTCAGCATGATTTTTCAGGTTACCCCCAGAGGCGGGGACATGCAATGACGTCCTGCATTCACCCCACCCTCCCTAGCTCAAGGCGCAGATCACCCGAGGTTCCCCTGTCCTCTGCCAGGAGTCTCTCGAGCACTGGGCACTCACCCCACCCCACCCTCGGAGAGCAGTCCATAGGACACTCCATTCTTCTCCCCCGGCCGGCCCTCCGGTTCTCCGAGTCCTTTCCCAAATGCAGGTCGCCGGCGTCACAAGCAGAAATCCAACCACTGCACCAGCAGGCCAGCTTGTAATAACAGGTTATAAAAAGTATTTAAAATGTTTTTCATTGCTAAAAAGTCTTAATCAGGAATTTCTGCTGCATCATGTGTGTTAAGCGTGTTTTTCCTTTAAAAAGGGCACCTCCTAACATGGGATAAAAACACTAGCCAAATATGACTAACAAATAAAACAAAGGCAAAATGAAATGGCTTGGTGACTAATATGTAAGGACTAAATACAAAAGGTTTTGAGATTCGAAAAGGTTATTATAAGTCCTAAAATAATCTGATAGCTATCTGAGTCTAAACAGAACTTTCAGAGCCTTTCAGTTTTAAGTACAAAAACAGTTTTAACCATCATTAAACTATCATCAGTGAAAGGAAAGGAATCTATAAACAACGCGGGGTGGTACTACACTCACTCCAGCCTCCTTTTGGGTCTTTCTACCCCCCGCACCATTAGTCTTATATTGCTAGATAAGGACCTGCTGGGAAGTATATTAAGCTCCAAAATTAATGTTTTAAAAATTATCAGAAACTTATTAGAGCATAAGAAACAGTTCTTATAAGGTTCTTTTACAGAAATTGGCACAGGTTCTGGGTGGTTCTGGAGTTTACAGCTGTTGTGCCTCCTGCTGTTTAAATAAGGGCATTGCAGTACCAAAAACTGAAAGATGAAACTTCAACTTTCACTTCTTAGGGATACTAGAATTTTGAGGTGAAAAAGAAACCTAAACTGGGAAGTGATACATGTGTGTGTGTGTGTGTGTACATGAAAGTGAGCTCCTGATGTTGTAACTTGTGGTAAATTAAAGGCAGAGGTATTAAAAATGGCAAGTCTGTATTGTATGTGTAAATGCAATTTAAAGTACAAAAGCTGTTTTAACCATCTTTGCACACCCCCAACTATTGCCAGTGAAGGGGAAGGAATCTAAAAACAACTTGGGGTGGTCCTACACTGCCTCCAGCCTCATTCTGGGTCTTTCTACCCCCAGCAGCAGCCTTGTTACTAGATAAAGACTTGTCAGGGGAGTATATTAAGCTCTGAAAATCCACATTTTAAAAATGATCAGAATCTATTAGAACCTGAAAACAGTCTATGATAAGGTTCAGGTACAGAAAACGGCACAGGTTCTGGGGGTTCTGAACTTATCCGAACCGGTTCCCCTATCCCTCCAATAATAATGCACATCTCTGTATCCAGTACCGGACACTGTCTTTCCCAAAAAGACAGAGAAGAACGTGCCCCCCCAAGTCCTAGTAGGTACTACTGGGCAGCTCACCTACACACATTAGTATACTGGGCCTCACTGGGATATAATGATAACTGGAAGGATCTCAGACTGGCTCAGGGTAAGACACTTATATCCTGGAAGTGCTATTTAATGACATGCTGGATCTCATTGGAACCCCCGGTAGCGACCAGTGGTCCAGGAATATTACCCTCTGGGGAAAACTGAGCTACAAATACCACTTTCTGCACCACGCTAGACTATAACTGTGGTTTGCTAAAGACCCCTACTTTATTTTGTAATCAATATATTGATTTTTCAAAACTGGAAATATAAATCATACAGCCAAACATTAAAGTATTAACAATGCAATAGTGTAACTACATGCAGACTATAGGCATATGATATGAAACTATTTACATATTACATCAGACAGTTGTATCCTAACTATTACCAATATAAAGAACTACATGTAGCAAATGGTACAAGAGAAGGTGGTAAAATACTAAGTATTCCAAAATTACTTTATCTCACTAATTAACTCAGAGTCTACTTCTAGTTTCATTCTGAAGTTTTACACAGAGGTGAGTTGAGAAAGAGATTCCATATTTTAAAAAAATGTACCCCCTCTGCCTTGTGTTTTAAGAGCAAATTTCTCATAATTGGCCCTGGTAACTAGTCCATTAGGCCATTCTGAAAGAGAGGGTGGACTGGTTTGTTTCCAGTGCCTTAATAAATACATTTTTAGCTGTAATACACGCCATGTGTAACCATCTCTTTTGATTAGCAGAGATGAAAGAGGTCAGAGTCAAGGCCCAGCAAAAAAAATTTGGTACTGCTTCTAAAATCACATTTCGACACCGTTTGGCATGCTAACCAGTCCTCTTCCCAGAAAGTCTGCATGTCTATAGAAGATCAGATTAAATGAGATATGGTACCCCTGTCTGTTTTATATCTCCAGCAGAGGTTATCTTGTGATATGCCTAAGCTGAGACGCGTATCAGGGATATAATGCCACATGTGAACTATTTTATATCACACAAGTCCCCAGTCTCCATGGCCACGCAGTCACATTGAACTCCTCAACTTGCTTCTGGTTCCTGTGGACTTCCAGGGGGAACAATCAGCACCCGCTGTGCAGAGGTTACTTCTTTTGCATGCTGTTCAAGCACTCAGGCAGGTTGCAGTTGTACCGCACATTGAGGGATCGACCTGTGGACTGAGATTTGGCAGCTTTCCCACTGGGATATTTTCATCAGTTTCTAACCAGAAAGCAATGAAATGGAGGGGACCAAAAGTGGAGCACAACGGAGCGCTGACAAATACTCTCCATTCATTGCCCATCCCACTGGCGTGGTACAAGTCCCTGTTTCTCCGGGAATGGAAGCAGCATAGCTGCTTGTTTAATATAAGATCCAGATACACTCTGATCAAAAGTGGTGTGGCCACTTTTACATTTCAAGTCCTGGATGCACTGGGATCGGAAGCAATACTGCTTCATGTTTAATACAAGACCATGCTACACAAGGAGCGGAAGCTGCATGACTACTTTTTATATGAGTCCCGGGTGTACTGACAGTATTTCTTCAAGAGTGTGTGTGTGAGTGAAGACATAAGGGCTTACTTAACTGCGGTATATGGTACAGCATTCAAAAGTGCAACATTTCTGCTCTTCCCACAGTGCAGAGAAACAGACTACTCATCTGCACAAGAGCAGTACACCATGCACAAGAAACATTCCTAGTAGGAACACTAACACAAAATGTGAACACAGACATTTCCTCTTCACATTTTCCAGCACTGTAATTGGCTAAGTTCATCAGCTAGTGCAAAAAACAAAACAAAACAAAAAAAACAGGCAGCGTTTGATTGGAGCACCCCAGCTACCACAAGTGCCAGGGAACAGGTCCTCCTGGAGGCCTTCCAGGATGGCTTCCTGATGCAGAAGGTAATGGAGTCAACCAGGGAAGGGAAACATACTAGACCTTGTGTTGATGGGCAGGGAGCACATCCAGGATGTAGGGGTGGAAGATCTCCTGGCAGAAAGTTACCACCGCACAGTGTGGTTCTTCCTCAGTCTAGGTAAGGAGGTGTCCAGAACCAAGACAAAGGTAGTGGACTTCAAAGAGCAGATTTTGGCAGGATGGGAGGCATACTGGTAGGGCACCTTGCCAACATCTGCCCGGACATGGGTGCCGACCAGAAATAGGTCATCATGAAGCTGGGTCTGGCAGAGGCCACTAACTCATGTACAAAGATCCAAAGTAAGAAGGCCAGGTCCAAAACAACAAGCTGGTTGAGCAAGAAGGTAGTAGAGAGGGTGAGGGAGAAAAGAGCTACCTTCAGAAGCTATCAGAGATCCAAAATAGAAGAGGACAGGGAGGAGTATGTGAGGAAATCCAGAGAGGTGAGTACAGTAATCAGGGCAGCCAAGGCTTCAATGGAGCTAAGGCTGGCACAGGGGATCAGAGAAGGGGAAAGGGATTTCTTCAGGCACATAAGGGAGAAGAGAAGCTGTAAAGATCAGAGTGTCAGGATCAAGAAATATGAAGAGTGGGCAGAAAAGGGGGCGGAGCAGGCAGAAGCATTCAATGAGTACTTCTGTTCAGTGTTTACCAGGGAGAGGGATGGGCCTATGCCCCAGGGGAAAGGTGGGGTGGGCACGGGGGGAGCAGGGGTAATGGATGGGGAGATCCCAGTGAGCAGGGTGTTAGAGGACCTTAGGTCCCTGCGGGTGGATAAGGCACCAGGGTCAGACAGCGTGCATCCAAGCGTCTTGAAGGAGTTGATGATGGTCCTGGCAGGACCTCTGGCAGACTTGTTCAGCACCTCCCTGGAGACTGGGTGCGTGACCCAGGACTGCAGGATGGCACATGTGGTGCCCCTCCATAAGAGTGGGCCCATGGACGAACCAGGTAACTACAGACCGCTCAGCCTTACCTCCATTGTGAGGAAGCTAATGGAGACTATCCTTAAAGAGAGGTTGGTGATCTTTCTGGAGGAGAATAGTCTCCAGAATGATAGGCAACATGAGTTTGTCTTGAGTAGATCCTGCCAGACAAACCTGGTTGACTTTTTTGACTGGGTGACAAGGGCACTCGATAGGGGCCATGTGATGGATGTCCTGTATCTGGACTTCGGCAAGGCCTTTGACTCGGTGCCACATGGAAGGTTGACTAGTAAGCTGAGAAACCTGGGAGCAGGGGAGAAACTGGGTGGATGGATTAGGAGCTGGCTGCAGGACAGCAGAGGGTAGTTGTAGGGGGAGAACTCTCAACTCCCAGAGCTGTAACCAGTGGAGTCCCACAAGGCTCGGTACTAGGAGTGATGCTATTTAACATCTTCATTGCTGACATATCGGATGGGATTAGGAGTAAAATCAGCCTTTTTGCAGACGACACAAATATCGGTGTGGAGGTGGATAGTGTGGAAGGGGACAGGTACTCCAAGAGGATTTGGCAAGACTTGATGGCTGGTCAGACACATGGCAGCTGGGATTCAATGCTAAGAAGTGCAAAGTCATGCACTTGGGAGCCAGGAACCCTGGGAATTGCTACCGGCTAGGGGGAGTGCAGTTATCCATTTCACTGGAGGAGAAGGATCTGGGTGTACTAGTCACGGGGGACATGAATCACTCAGTGCCGTGTAGGAAGGTGATGGCCAAGGCTAATAAGATGGTGGGGTGCATTGCCAGGAGAATCACCTCTAGGAGAGAGAAAGTCATTCTGCCACTGTACAGGTCATTGGTGAGACCTCACTTGGAGTACTATGTGCAGTTCTGGTGCCACTATTTAAAAAAAGGACATCAAACTACTGGAGAGGGTCCAGCGCAGGACAACAAAGATGATCCTTGGGCTGGGGGACAAACCATATGAGGAAAGACTGGGGGAGCTCAACTTGTATTCCCTGAAGGATAGAAGGGAGAGAGGGGATATGATTGAGACCTTCAGATACTTTAAGGGCATGAAAAGGGTTAGTACTGAGGGCAAGTTTAGATTAAAGGGGGGAAGAACACAAGGGGACACAGTCTGAAACTGGAGGGTGGAAGATTCAGAAGGGAAATGTGGAGGCACTACTTTATGGAAAAGGTGGTAGTGAGGTGGAATGCACTACCAGAGGAGGTGATATCACCGAAATCCGTGGGCAGTTTTAAGAGGGGGTAGGACAGGGTCAAGGTAAGGTCAAAACTGGGGGAAGCTGGGAGGGGACTTGGCAGAAGGGCAATAAATCAAATGGGCAGACAAGAGGTGGGGAAGCTGCAGTAGATTAGACTGGGAGCTGCGCACTGGAGCAGACTCAATAGACCCTACCCTACCCTCAGCTATTGCATATTTTATATTTACGCTTTTAAACATGTTGTTTTAAATATTTTGCTACTGCACAGATGTTATTTCTGTGTTTTGTATTCTGTTTTTATTGTGTACGGTGCCCAGAGTCTCCGGGATTGGGCACCTTAGAAATAAAGTTGCCTTGCCTGTATCTGCTGGCATTTTCATACATTCATATGTTCGTATGTCACGTGGGGAGCAGCCGTGGGTCTGTCAATACGATTTTTGTATAGTCAGAGCTTCTAATACCTCCGGTTTGGAACCTACATGTCTCGGTGCTATACCATGACTAGGTATAGACTGGCAGTGGACTATGACTTCAATTTCTGTGACATCACAACAGACAAAGAAAAGTCAGTCACCCGCTGCACACTCCGTTACTTGTGCTGTCACAGTAATTAAGGTCACAATGCTGATAAGGGATGAAGATGACTAGAACTAGGTATGTCAGTCTCCAGGTAAAGTACCGCTCTTCATGTCACACCTTATACTATCAGTACTATTAGCTAATACTACCACCAGATCTAATTTCTACACACAAAGGGTAGCATATTATTGGAATAAACTACTGCATTCTGCCATTGATGCCCCTAATAGGAACATTTTTAAAGAGCTGATGACAAGCTCCAGGCTGGCAACTCCTACCATATAGTTGCTTGTCCTAGGAGCTTTCTTAGTCATAAATCAAATTTTTTTGTCCAGGGTATAAAGCGTAATTTTGCTCATAAAATACATCTCGTAACACACAATCTGAGCCAAGCGTACTAGTGCTGCAGCCCCACCCCTGAAAACAGCATAATTATGATGCAAGGTAGGGAAGGGGGCTGCAGGCACTCTATGGACTTAGTAATGGAATTGGTGGAGAAGGGCTGCCTAAATATAATGAGATTATCTTTTCAGGCATGTATACATGTACGGGGCTAATATAGAGGATAATGTATGGGTCCCGATCGGTAACCTACTTGTTAACTGTCGAGAGGTTGCCATGGCGATCGTGTAAACCTCGAGAGCGAAGCTCGAGAGGTTTATCTCGCCATGGCAACCTTGAGACCAGTAACAAGTTGGTCACCGATCGGGACCCCATACTTTATATTTTATAGTGTATGTGTATGGCTGCCATAAATAATGAAGAAAAGAAATAACTGAATTTATGCCACCGCAGGTCAAGTTCTCACCGCCACGGCCATTTCGGGGAACCGCTCACTTCCTCTACCAAGCATGCGCAGATCGATACTGGTTGTTATACCAGCAATGTGATGTGCCTTCGATGGGTTAACAACAAAGTGACGTCACAGTGATGGCATAAAAACCATGGGAAAAGATAGATTTTGGTAGATAACAACGTTCTACCATACATTATATATACATTCTGTATTAGCCCCATGCATGTATACCGGACTGCAAAGATAATCTTAGCACAGTTAGGCAGCCCCTTCCCCCAGATTCCATTCCTAGCTCCATAGAGTGCCTGCAGCCCCATTCCCTACCTCTCATCATAATTATGCTGTTTTTAGGGGCGGGGCTGCAGCACTCGGCGGCCACTCGACTCATATCAGGAAGTTATGAGCCGGGCTTTACAAGCAAAATTATTTTTTATCCCCTGGATGAATAAAAAATGATTTATGGTTAAAAAAGCTCCTAGGGCAGGCAACTACATTGTATGAGTTGCCTGCCTGGAGCACAAAAACGTGTCCGCTGCTCTTTAAGAAATGTTTGGGTAACATAATATTAAAGGGTCTCTCCTTAACAGATAACCACAGAGCAGTGGCTAGTCAGTCACAATTGATCTCATGGTCTACTTCTACCTATAAACTCACAGTAAACCATAGATAAAAAAGCTTCTAATGAGCAAATGGAAAGGCAAAATACTTCAGAAATAAAAAGCAACAACTAATTACTTTCAAAAATGTAAAACATTTTCTGATTGCTAGATTTGGTGTTACTAGTTTTTAAAATCTTCTTTAAAAAAAAAGATCTCATTTAAGAGTTGTACAATTGAAAATGCATTGTATAAATTGCACAGACAATTGCCTGGCCCATAATATCCCACTTATCACTGGAGGCAGTATAGTGCAGTAGGTTAAGGCTTTGCGCTGCAGATCTGGAGACCTGGGTTTGAATCCCACAGCTGCCTAGGTGCATACTGTGTGATCCTGAGCAAGTCACTTAACTTCCTTGTGCTCCCAGGTCACATCTGGAAACAAGTTTTGGCTTAGTGTGCTACTCCTGGTTAAACAATGTTCCCTTCCCCTTATCACTTGTGGGGGGGACAGGACTTGAATAACTCAGTCACAGCGCTGCCACTCAGGAGTTATTGTTCTTCCCCCACCCTCATGAAGGTAAGTGGCATAGTGTGTGTCAGGCCATTGCCTATCCCGTGCATACTACACCATTATTAATATTTTATATCTTGCCCTGTGTTTCATTTCCCCATCAGGACATACCTGGAAATGATGTGGTTGGCAATATAGCCTAGAGGTTAGAGTAACGAGCTTTGAATGAGCTTGGTACATGCAGCAGAAAGACCTAGGTTTGATTCCCACAACCTCAACTTGCATATTGTGTGACTCTGAGCAAGTCACTTAACCTCCCCAGTGCTCCTGGATCATCCCTGAAAACAGACACCTGTGCCTAATGGGCCTTACCTTGTTGCCAAAATAAATAAATAAAAATCTTGTCTCAGCTCAATATGCCCACCTGGACAGAATGGATAACTAAAACTCTTACCTTGATCTGAGAATAATAATTTCTTTCTTTTATTAAACTGAATCAGAGACCTGGCCCATCAGTGCAGTGGTTGCAGTATTGTTCACACCAGTGACCCTGGTCCCTCAAGGACTGGTCAGATGCATGGCAGTTGAAGTTCAATGCCAAAAAGTGCAAGTTCATGCATTTAGGCAAGGGAAACCCCAAGGTGGGATATTATCTGGGAGGGGAGCAGCTGGCATGCACCAACCAAGAGCGAAACCTAGGAGTGATTATATCAGATGACTTAAAGGTGGGGAAGCAGTGCGAAAAGGCAGCACTAAAAGCCAGTGGTATGCTGGGCTGCATAGGGAGGGGAATCACAAGTCACAGAAGAGAGGTGGTGCTGCCACTTTACAGGGTGTCGGCACACCCCTACCTGGAGCACTTTGTACAGTTCTGGAGGCCGCACCTTAGGAAAGACATCAATAGGATTGAGATGGTGCAGAGGAGAGCCACAAAAATGATTCAGGGTCTGCATCAAATGGCATATGAGGATAGGCTGAAGGAGCTTAACATGTACTCCCTGGAGCAGAGGAGGGAGAGGGGGACGTGGCTGAGACATTCGGGTATATCAAGGGTATAAATAAGGTAGGGGTACAGGAGCTCCCTCAGGAGAAGAAAACCTTCAGAACTAGAGGACACGATATGAGGCTCAAGGGTGGGCAATTCAGGAGCAATGTTAGGGAGTTCTTCTTTACTGAGAGGGTGGTCGACCCATGGAACTTCCTACCCTGAGAAGTGGTGGAGGCCAAAATGGTAAACAGGTTCAAGAACACCTGAGACAGGCACAAAGGTATCATTTCACAGAAAGGATGCGTAGTTACCCATATTATGGGTCTTGTGGTCCCCTTCTGTCGTCAATTTCTGTGTTTCTATGACATGGGCTCTGAAATGAACCTGAACTGTCAGAGGGCCAGCATGGGGAAAGCGGAGGATTGAGTATTCCAGGGGAAGTTCATCTCCTTGAGGTGGGTGGGTTACAGCCTTCGCTGCAGTACTGCCACTCGTGTGACCGCAGGTGGAGGAGCAGATGGAGCTGTTACTGCTGAAGGGAGAGACATTGACTGGCTCAGATGGGCACAGCCAAGTGTCATCTTGTGTTTGTGCATCACTGAGCCCTCATATTTGGCATCTCTAAAGGATAGGAGAGAAAAAAGGACATACCCACAGCCACACGCACGTGGGATGAAGCTGACTGCACTTTCAGGCCCCGACGTGCTAACTGCCCACTGTCTCACAGAATTTTGGTGTTTGGGGGCGAGTTTGGCCAGCTCCTTGCTGAACTCATCTCAGAGGGGGAAGCCCAGGCTTAGGGACAGGTAGGTGGCAGAGAAAGCACAGGTGGTTGCCTAGCAAGTGGATGAGGGCCACTGCAGAGAGCAATGGGAAAGCAATTGAAACAAAAATTAATCTGAGAACTTAACATATATGAAATATGACTTGGTTTCATAAAAATCAGTGTTAACATACATAAAAGTAAATCAAGGAGCTGTTTTAAAGGAAAACTGTGGTTAACCCACGAACTGCAGCAGCTGCTACAGAAATGCCTGATTAAGGGTATTAGTAATCAAATATTTTTTTTTAAATTCCTGTTTGTTGTGTTGTTTCACTGGAAAAGGATCTCACCAACTGTCCGCTCGGCAGAGTCTCCGTGGCCTTCTCGTACACACCAGGTGACTTGTGGTATGCAGGTTATGCTAATGAGGGTTAGCAACTAATGGCAAAATTGGTAGCCCTCATTAGCATAACCTGTGCGCCAGAAGCTGCCAGGTGTGTGTAAGATGGTCGCAAGGGGTCCTACCAACAGGAGGGTCTACATGCTACTTTAACAATAAACAACACTACTAACAGGTATTAAAAATGTATTTTATTGCTATAAGCCCTTATCAGGCATTTCTACAGCAGCTGCTGTACTTTGTGGGTTAACCACAGTTTTCCTTTAACTTTCTTAAGAGACAACGCCCGTTGGAGTGAGGAAATTACTCTTTGCTACGAAATGTCCAGATATGGGTTTTCTGGAAAGATGGCAACTCTTATTAAAGTGGTAGCAATTAAAAAGTTGCCTTCTACTGTGGTATACCTAAAGGTGCCTTGAGGTATTTGGGCCAAATTAACATTGAAGACAATGAAATTCGGTAGCAGGATACCCTCAATGACTGCACCTACCACAGCACTGAAGGCACTGGGAAGCTCTTATGTGATATGGGACCCAAAAAGGTTCTGACATGTTTTTATGTTTGAACTTCCTACAAACTTAGAAGTTTGCATACAGATGCATAATAATGGCCTGTAAGTGACAAACAATTAGTCATTGGCATACAGAATAACACACACTGTTTTCTGAGGGAAAGGTTTTCGGTTTTAAATTTTAGAACCAACCTGGGGCTACATTTACACAGAGGAGGAGGGCATCCATTTTTGTATTTGTTTTTTAATATATTTTGGGTGGCTTTTTCAAAAAGCATTGTTGGCTCAGAACATCACACCTGATTGTAAGCAATTCACTGGAACTGAAAGTAAGCCTGGCCCCTTCTGTTAGAGGTTCGCACGTGTGATTTTCTGTTTCATTTCTCTGAAAAGGGTTGAACTGATATTTTAGAAGCAATGCAGGCAGGCAGGTTCTGCTTTTGTAGTGTGGCTTCAGGAAGGATAGGCTGCCAGGTGTGGGGGGGGGGATAGAGGGTCGGGAGGCAACTATGATATGCCTGGGTAGCTCCCTTGTGTGTTGGGGGAGCTGGGACAGGGTTAAGAAAACAGTTATTTCTTGGTCACGGGCCACCAAACTGATTAGCAACTAAGGGAGCGAGTGCTATGAGGAGATATTAAACATATTATTTTGCACAGAGAGTAGATTGCTGAGACAGGACATAATAGCAGTGTGCTGAATAGGATAGACAGGGTAGAGTTTATAACACATGCTCGGATTTGCCTAAATTCATTCCAACAGGAATTTTTAGGATTTGGAAAGATCCAATTCCAAATCCATATCTGAAATCTTAAAAATCCTAGCAGACAAGAAGTACTTTTGCATGCAACAAAAATCAGCTTTTGGATTCCAGAATCAGATTTCAGAATACAGTTCCAAGTTCAGTTTGATCATTTTTAGGATTTATGATTTTCAGTCATCAGTTCCAAAAATCCTAAAAATACAAATGAATCCAATGAATTCCTTTCCATTTGATACTGAGCAACCTGAGAGTATACACAGATGTCTGAGCTGGTGTGTGTAAGCAGAACTAGATGGCTTGCTCTGAAACTTGGGGGTTGGGGTTCTAGGATCAAAGTTGCTGAGGGAGTAAGTGGGAACAGAGGGTGACAAAATCAGGCAAGGTGAGTGGGGGGTGAGGGAACCAAGCCAGACTTTAGAAATAAAGGAAGCATGGTGAGAAAGACTCTGGCTTTAACGGAGGGGGCACAAGATTAAGAAACAGAGGGAACAGTGTTGGGTGCGAAGGGGGAAGCCTAGTGCAAAGTGACAGAAAGAGTGAACGAAAGGGTCCAGTCTAGCCAGAATGGACTTACGAGCAGCACTATAGACAATGATACTTGAAAGAGCAGTGGAACATGTGGGAGTCCAACTGTCATTCATTATCTCAGTTTGCACAGTGTCTGGCTCGACCTGTAAGTGCCAAACAGCTGAATGAACTTGATATGTTATGACCACATTGGAGAGAAAACAGCTGCCCACTAGACATCAGAATCACTGGTCCTCCTTTTGCATATCCTACTCTGTAATACTGTCCCATCCTTCTTGGTGAATATGGAGTAGAGCTACTTGTTCAGTACTTCTGCATTTATTATGTTGCCCTTGGTCTCCTCATCCATTGTCTCTCAGTTTGACAGTAGCTTTTTTTGGCCTCTTTTTTCCTAAATGTTCCAAAGGAAGGTCTTTTCAACTTTACTGACTCCCTCCACTATCCTAAACTCAGCTCCTGCTTTAGCAGGGGGAACTCAAACTCTTGAATTCATGATGCCATCCTGCTCACACATGTTAGTGACTCACCAGTTTGCACACGCACCTCTAAGGCCAGAAGAGCAGAAGTTTGTGTGTTCAAGCCCCACACCAGGCACTTGGTGTAAAATCCCAGTACTGACACTGTAGTGCATCATGAGGGGGGGTGCTGTCTTTCGGGATGAGACATTAAAACAGGTCTCATCTGCCTGTTCATGTAGATGTTAAAGATCCCATAGCAACTTTTGAAAAGAGTGGGGGGGGGGGATTTCCCTGGTATCCTGGCCAAATTTCCCCCATTCACTAAAAACACCACGAACAGCTTAATATGGTTCAATTTCAGTTGGTTACTGTCTGAATCCCCCTCTCCAGGATGAGGCTGAAAATAGGTGGAACTGTCTAGCCCTCCTTTCCTGGTCAAGAAAAACTATATAGATAAATAATGCCCCCCCTTTCATAGTCATCACTGCTTCCTCTGTACCTCCACACCCTTCACCTTGTCGAGCTCACTGTGCTTCCCTTGTCTCAGCATGGCTGGTTTGTTTAAGGGAGCACATAAGATGACTTCTAGGTCCCTTTCCTCTGAAGTTGTGTCCAGCTGAACTCCCCCCCCCCCCCATCCAATGCTCGGTTTTGTTTTTTGTTCTGTAAATGCATCACTTTGCACTTCTTGGCATTTAATTTAAGTTGCCAGACTTTGGACCAATTGTCCAGCCTTTGCAGGTCTCTGCAATTCCCTTATCCCCTCCTTGTTGTCAACCCTCCCACAGAGTATAGAGTCATCTGCAAATAAACACAACCTGCCTTGAATTCCCTCTCCTATGTCACTGATGAACATATTGTAGAAGACTGGGCCCAGGACATTTCATTTTTCGAAAATTCATCTTTTCATATTTCAAAATTGCAACAGTTCTGTTGTACATTAGGGTTTCCAGATGTTACCTCATTCTTTTGGACTTGCATTTGTATTTCTTGGTTTTACTAGGAAATGGTTCCATTGAGCAAGCTCATTTACAAGGAGGTCCTGGTTAGGACAGCATGGCACGGGGTCATAATGTCGTAAGACAGTACAATATATTGCCAGTGGCATAAGTCTTTTTTCGGGCGCTCTGCCCCCTGCACCCCCAAGACCCCCAACTAAAATATCTAACTCCGGGGGGGGGGGGGTTAACAGTAAAAATCGCACAAAGTGTGAAAAATGTAAAAATGGATCCGTCTGGGAACGGGAATTGAAACCCAGTCCCAATGACACTGCTTGCCTCCTTTGCTGCCAGTTGCTCATCCCGTTGAGCTACAGCAGCTGCTCAGCAACCTCCTGTCCCAGCAGAGGTCTTATCCTCTGCCTGGGAGGGTGATAGGGTGCACTACCACAAATGCTGCCTTTAATGGTTTTGCACCCTCTCACTCATCCCTACCATGCTGTTACTCTTGCGCGGTTTTGGGACCCAGTAGGGGACAGGCATACAAAACAATTTATTAAAAAACAAACAAAAAAAACACTTGAGGTGCAAACAGGATAAACAGAATGCATGATAGTACAATAGTAGGAGGATACAATAATACAGCAGGAACTTATGAGCAGGAACCACAAGCAGGGAGACTTTACATACGGTGCATGAGGAACATTAAATATACATACAGAGCGTAGATGTATGTTTTTTTACAATTTTTGGCCAGAAAAAATGCACTAAGCTGAGGCTTGTTTCCAGGTGTGTCCGGGGAGCACAGGGATGTTAAGTGATTTGCTCGTGGTCACACAGTATGCAAGTGGTGGCTGTGGGATTCAAACCCAGACCTCCAGGTTTGCATCTCAGTGCTCTTTATCAAAACGTTATACTGCCTCCACTATATATATAGATATAGTACAGCTATAACACAGTAGCAAATACTTGGTATACGGTGCAAAACAAACAGCAGCATGTTATGGCAGTGTACGGAACATGACAAGCAGTGGATTGTACTTTGGCCACATGTACAAACATCAGCACAAAGGTCATCGAGAAGAGAGAATGCTGCTGGCCAATCAGAACGCTCCATTTCCAAAGACTGTTTTATCATTTTACTTTGTCTTGTAACTATCATACTCCATCTCCCTGTCTATATGCAGAATAATAAGACTTCTGTCTGAATCAGCACCCTGCACTCCTGCTCTTTACAATATGCAGCATCTCATGCTAAGCAGCCTTGCCCCAAGGAAAGGTGGAGAACCCTTTATGGGAAGCTGTTCCTCCTGTGGTAATGAGAAGCAATGTCTAAGTCTGCCCACAGACTATACAAACCTACAATCTGCCTACTGTCTAACTGCATGTGCTAAAATTTATCAGCAGTGCAGAAAGTAAGACTCACCACAGCGCACTGACCGCCACCCTAGCCATGATACTTTAACACTTGCCATGCCACAGAAAAAACAACATCTCTAAATATTAGCGCCAGCTACAAATAGAGGCCCAAGCTAGCAGCATTTCAAAGTGTTTAATCTAAACTCCAGTTTTTCAGATCTTTTCACACTCAAAATTATACCAGACCATACCACTTGCATTTTCAATTTTACATGACACCTTTGATACTGGTATCACAAAGTTTTTTCTTTTAAACTTTTTTTTGTTTCCCCTTCCACTCCGATTAGCCCCCTTCTGTGCACCCCTCCCCCAGTACCGTCACCTTTCTTCCCTGAACTTCCTTCAGCCCTCATGGCTAGCCTCCTACGATGGTGCTCTGGTCATCACGGCCTGCTGCAAAGGTCCCTCAAGTCAATCTTCTGCCAGCTTTCTGGAGGTGAGTGTCTCATTTGACAGCATGGAGCTCGTGGAGGCAGCCTCCCACCATCCTGCATGGTTTTGGGGGGGTTATTTTCCTAGTTTCTCCCAGTCTAGTTGGATGTTAGTCTGCTACAGGATTATGAGCATGCACACAAAAGTATGGTGTCCTCACGCCCAACCGATGTCTGCCCACCCTCTCTGCCATGGTTCCACCCAATGTCACCTAGGTGGCTACAATGAGGAAGAGACACCAACCCACCCACCATCCCTGCCAAGAGGAGGAGGGTATCCTCTGGGGTACTTATTTAATTATTTATTTATTTATTTATTTATTTTATTCGATCTAGAATTACAATTACCTTTAAGCACCAGGCAGCTCATTTACAAAGGTTCCACATCGATAGGGAGGGGATACATACAGAATGGGGAGAACAGATATGTTTCACATAGCATTTAAGCAAATAGGAATAAAACACAGAATACGAAACACAGAATACAAAAAACACAATTAAAGTCTTACAAGTTTAGTGCGTGATTAGAGGCAGGGAGTAGCAAGAGGAGGAATTACTGGGGGAATAAATACAAAGAAGTGGGGAGCAGCCAGGCGGCATTGTCAGGTTAGCAGCTAGGATAGCAGGGGAAGGAAGAATTTTGAGGAGGGGGTGGGAGAATGGGAAAAGAGGGGGGCAGGAAGGGACAGGAGAGTGAGGTGGGAAAATCATGGGCATGTGACGGCAGAAGAACAGAGAGGGGAGGTCCCAAGATGGATGGACAAGGATGTTAGGTGGTGCAATCATAGGAGTTTTCAGTTAGGAGGTGCTGACGATGCTTGTGTTTGAATTCTCCAAGATTAGAAAGGTTAGCCAGACCATTGTAGAGGTCTTTGAGCCAGTAAGGTGCTCTCATACAGAAGGAGCATTGGCATTGAGTAGTCCAGCACATCGGGACTAGTAGAAGTGCAAAGGAGGAGGTGCGCATGTGTTGGGTCTTGGGGAATCTGCAGAGTAAGCATCCCAAACCCAAATACATGTGTCCAAAGAGAATCTTTTTACTAAGCAGGCAAGTGTGATATTTAATTCTCCCATGTAAGTTGAGCCACCCAGCCTGTTTATAGACTCCTAGGTCCCTTTCCTCTGAAGTTGTGTCCAGCTGAACTCCCCCCCCCAATCCAATGCTCGGTTCTGTTTTTTGTTTGTTTTTTGTTCCGTAAATGCATCACTTTGCACTTCTTGGCATTTAATTTAAGTTGCCAGACTTTGGACCAATTGTCCAGCCTTTGCAGGTCTCTCTGCAATTCCCTTATCCCCCCCTTGTTGTCAACCCTCCCACAGAGTATAGAGTCATCTGCAAATAAACACAACCTGCCTTGAATTCCCTCTCCTATGTCACTGATGATCATATTGTAGAAGACTGGGCTCAGGACATTTCACTTTCGGAAAATTCATCTTTTCATATTTTAAAATTGCAACAGTTCTGTTGTACATCAGGGTTTCCAGATGTTACCTCACTCTTTTGGACTTGCATTTGTATTTCTTTGTTTTACTAGGAAATGGTTCCATTGAGCAAGCTCATTTACAAGGAGGTCCTGGTTAGGACAGCATGGCACGGGGTAATAATGTCGTAAGACAGTGCAATATATTGCCAGTGGCATAAGTCTTTTTTTTCTGGGCGCTCTGCCCCCTGCACCCCCAAGACCCCCAACTAAAATATCTAACTCCGGGGGGGGGGGGTTAACAGTAAAAATCGCACAAAGTGTGAAAAATGTAAAAATGGATCCGTCTGGGAACGGGAATTGAAACCCAGTCCCAAATACACTGCTTGCCTCCTTTGTTGCCAGTGGCTCATCCCGTTGAGCCACAGCAGCTGCTCGGCAACCCCCTGTCCCAGCAGAGGTCTTATCCTCTGCCTGGGAGGGTGATAGGGTGCACTACCACAAATGCTGCCTTTAATGGTTTTGCACCCTCTCACTCATCCCTACCATGCTGTTACTCTTGCGCGGTTTTGGGACCCGGTAGGGGACAGGCATACAAAACAATTTATAAAAAAACAAACAAAAAAAACACTTGAGGTGCAAACAGGATAAACAAGATGCATGATAGTACAATAGTAGGAGGATACAATAATACAGCAGGAACTTATGAGCAGGAACCACAAGCAGGGACACTTTACATAAGGTGTATGAGGAATATTAAATATACATACAGAGTGTAGATATATGTTTTTTTACAATTTTTGGCCAGAAAAAGTGCACTAAGCTGAGGCTTGTTTCCAGGTGTGTCCGGGGAGCACAGGGATGTTAAGTGATTTGCTCATGGTCACACAGAATGCAAGTGGTGGCTGTGGGATTCAAACCCAGACCTCCAGGTTTGCATCTCAGTGCTCTTTATCACAACGTTATACTGCCTCAACTATATATATAGATATAGTACAGCTATAACACAGTAGCAAATACTTGGTATATGGTGCAAAACAAACAGCAGCATGTTATGGTAGTGTATGGAACATGACAAGCAGTGAATCGTACTTTGGCCACATGTACAAACAACAGCACAAAGGTCATCGAGAAGAGAGAATGCTGCCAGCCAATCAGAATGCTCCATTTCCAAAAACTGTTTTATCATTTTACTTTGTCTTTTAACTATCATACTCCATCTCCCTGTCTGTATGCAGAATAATAAGACTTCTGTCTGAATCAGCACCCTGCACTCCTGCTCTTTACAATATGCAGCATCTCCTGCTAAGCAGCCCTGCCCCAAGGAAGAGTGGAGAACCCTTTATGGGAAGCTGTTCCTCCTGTGGTAATGAGAAGCGATGTCTAAGTCTGCCCACAGACTGTACAAACCTACTATCTGCCTACTGTCTAACTGCATGTGCTAAAATTTATCAGCAGTGCAGAAAGTAAGACTCACCACAGTGCACTGACCGCCACCCTAGCCATGATACTTTAACACTTGCCATGCCACAGAAAAAACAACATCTCTAAATATTAGTGCCAGCCACAAATAGAGGCCCAAGCTAGCAGCATTTCAAAGTGTTTAATCTAAACTCCAGTTTTTCAGATCTTTTCACACTCAAAATTATACCAGACCATACCACTTGCATTTACAATTTTACATGACACCTTTGATACTGGTATCACAAAGTTTTTTCCTTTAAACTTTTTTTGTTTCCCCTTCCACTCCGATTGGCCCCCTTCTGTGCACCCCTCCCCCAGTACCGTCACCTTTCTTCCCTGAACTTCCTTCAGCCCTCATGGCTAGCCTCCTACGATGGTGCTCTGGTCATCACGGCCTGCTGCAAAGGCCCCTCAAGTCAATCTTCTGCCAGCTTTCTGGAGGTGAGTGTCTCATTTGACAGCGTGGAGCTCGTGGAGGCAGCCTCCCACCATCCTGCATGGTTTGGGGGGGGGGTATTTTCCTAGTTTCTCCCAGTCTAGTTGGATGTTAGTCTGCTACGGGATTATGAGCATACACACAAAAGTATGGTGTCCTCACGCCCAACCGATGTCTGCCCACCCTCTCTGCCATGGTTCCACCCAATGTCACCTAGGTGGCTACAATGAGGAAGAGACACCAACCCACACACCATCCATGCCAAGAGGAGGAGGGTATCCTCTGGGGTACTTATTTATTTATTTATTTTATTCGATCTAGAATTACAATTACCTTTGAGCACCAGGCAGCTCATTTACAAAGGTTCCATGTCGATAGGGAGGGGATACATACAGAATGGGGAGAACAGATATGTTTCACACAGCATTTAAGCAAATAGGAATAAAACACAGAATACGAAACACAGAATACAAAAAACACAATTAAAGTCTTACAAGTTTAGCGCGTGATTAGAAGCAGGAGTAGCAAGAGGAGGAATTACTGGGGAATAAATACAAAAAGTGGGGAGCAGCCAGGCGGCATTGTCAGGTTAGCAGCTAGGATAGCAGGGGAAGGAAGAATTTTGAGGAGGGGGTGGGAGAAAGGGGAAAAGAGGGGGGCAGGAAGGGACAGGAGAGTGAGGTGGGAAAATCATGGGCATGTGACGGCAGAAGAACAGAGAGGGGAGGTCCCAAGATGGATGGACAAGGATGTTAGGTGGTGCAATCATAGGAGTTTTCAGTTAGGAGGTGCTGACGAAGCTTGTGTTTGAATTCTCCAAGATTAGAAAGGTTAGCCAGACCATTGTAGAGGTCTTTGAGCCAATAAGGTGCTCTCATACAGAAGGAGCATTGGCATTGAGTAGTCCAGCACATCTGGACTAGTAGGAGTGCAAAGGAGGAGGTGAGCGTGTGTTGGGTCTTGGGGAATCTGCGGAATAAGCATCCCAAACCCAAATACATGTGTCCCAGGAGAATCTTTTTAGCAAGCAGGCAAGTGTGATATTTAATTCTCCCATGTAAGTTGAGCCACCCAGCCTGTTTATAGACATCGCAAGTGTGAGTGAGGCGTGGTGCGCCAATTTGGAGTCTACAGGCCTTGTTCAGTGCAACAGTGAGCCTTCTGAGTGCAGTAGTGGAAGCAGTTCCATAAATGACAAGGCCACAATCGATTCTAGAGAACACTGAGCTGTGAATAGCAAGACTTAGGGCTTCAGGTGTTAGGGATTGTCTCGGTCAATAGAAGAGACCAATCCTGGTGTTGACAGATTTGGCAACATTTTTGATGTGGGGTGAAGGGTAAGGTGACTATCAAGGGTAATCCCTAGGTACTTGAAGTGCTGTATTTGTTCGAGGGGGTCACCTTGGGTATTTCAGACAGTGAGAGCATGAGCTTTGTGTCGACTGCGGGGGGAGGGGAACAACAGGGCTTTTGTCTTCTTGTACTTTAGCACCAGTTTATGTTTGCGGAACCAGTGCTCAACTTCCATGAAGCCAATTTGAAGGTTACTTTCGAGGAAGAATGGGCCAGGGTAGCTTGCAAAAATGACAGCATCATCCATGTAGAGCAGAGTTCGTTGGTGGCAGGCAGATGGTAGGTTGTTGAGGAAGATGCTGAAGAGGAGTGGCCCCAAGATTGAGCCCTGGGGTAAACCGGACCGAACAGGCTTCTGGTCAGAGACAGCATTGGTAATCTTTACACGTTGGAGTCTGTCCCCAAGATAGCTACTAAACCAGGGCAGCGTATCAGGCGAGAGACCAGTTAGTGAGAGTTGTTCAAGGAGGAGCTGGTAATTAACTGTGTCAAATGCCTTGGTTAAGTTTATAAAGACAGCACCCACAAGACGGCCTTGATCAATTGATTGGTGGACGTAGCTGGTGAATTCTAGGAGTGCAGTGGTGGTGCTGTGCCCTTTCTGAAAGCCATGCTGCTGCTCACACGATAAGGAGTATTTATCAAGGTAGTCCACAAATTGGTTGGCAACAATACGTTCGAGTATTTTAGAAAGGGGAAGGAGGATTGATATAGACCTATAGTTATTATGTAGTGCACGGTCCCCAGATTTATGAACAGGTGTAACAATGGCTGTTTTCCAGACCTGTGGGAACTGCGATTGGGTTAGAGAGAGAGGTTAAGTAACTTGGTAATAGGTGGGAGTATTTCCTCTACGGTGAGTGCGATTTGCCTGAGGTCTAGAGGGTCACCACTATGCCTGGACTTGCCCAGCACAGTGTTCAGTAGTCTTCTGACCTGGATAACTGAGACATGTTTAAAGTAGAAAGGGGGGTGATTATTTGTCTTGTTCCCTGGCTGATATCCAGACGTTAAGGTGGAATCATCAAAAAAATCTTGTGGTAACACACTACTCAGATCAATGAAGGCATTCCCGGCGTAACCTCGTGTCAGTCGCATCGCAGACTTCCAGTAGCAATCGTCGAGAAAGCTCATTCACATCGGGTGTTTTCCCTCGCAATTCTCTTCAAATTTATCGAAGTTTTTTGATGTCTTCTCTGAAGAAAAATTGTTCAGCTTGTGGCATGCAGATCCTGCACAAAGACTGTCATCAGCAGTGCATTCTCTGCTTAGGCCCAAACTATCATATCTCCTCCTGCCCTGATTGCCAGTCATTCAACCAGGCCACTAAAAAATGGAGACAACAAGCATTGGAGGCCCATCTTCTCAAATCTCCTCTGGCCTCCCTGGAGAAAAGCCTTAGGGGTTCATCTGAAAAATCTTCCCCTTCAAAAAAGCACAAGGAGAAGACTAGGGAGCAGGCTCACTCCGCGGACGATGCCAGGCCATCCACAAGCAAGGCCCATTTACCGCCGAAAACAGACGGTAAGTCAGACAAGACTTCAGCGGGTAAGTCGGCCGCTGGCTCCTCTGGCGATCACACCTCTCCGGCTGGTAAGTCGGCTTCCGGCTCCTCCGGGGACTGCGTGGCGGTCACTAAGTAGACTCCCCCGGCTGGGGGCAGTCGCCCGACCACGGCTGATAAGCTGGCCAGGGGCTCCTCCCCAGATCACACGGCCCCGCCTGCCAAGTCAGCCATCTCTGACGACTGCACGGGCATGGTTCCCCCGTTGGGGCCTAACGGCTCCTCACCCAATGTCCGGCAGGACCAAAGGGAGAAGGCCCCTCTCCCTCCTTCTACTACACCCGCATCCTCGCATTCCTCCCTGGACGCATCCAGTGAGCCTCTCGACATTGTGGGTACTTCTCCGCACTCCCCCTCGCGGGTCCCAGATCAGGAGGCTCCTTCACAACCATCTGGCGGCCTTACTATGGAGGCCCCTTTGCCTTCCGGCGGGACACCGGCACCTCCCCAGATGCCAGTGATCCTGACAACAGTCCCTCAGCCGGGCCCGGTCGACAGGCCTTTACCTCTGGCCCCAACGCCGGACCCGACGCCTATGCCGGAGCTCCCTCGTCCGGTTCCAATGCAGACCCCTCCGATGCCGGATCCTCTTCCAGTGCTGGATCGGGTCATACTGGTGCCAACGTCAGTCCCTTCGATGTGGACTATCCCGACGCCAGACTCTTCGCCCATATATACAACGGCGGGTCCAACGTCCATTCCCCCGATGCCTGATCCGTAGTCAGGAATCTACTCTAGGCCCCGAACTGTCCCCCATTACCCCTTTGGGTATCCTGGGGATACCTACCCAGGGGGTTCCACCCCTGATTGGAGCCAATTTGGGCAGTTTCATGAATACAACCCATAATCCCCTTATATGGGTTTCCAGGGGTTTTATCCCCCTTCGGTCGCCCCTCCTCCTCCTCCTCCCCCCCCCAGCCTCAACCGGCCCCTACTCCCCCTCCTCCGGTGGTCCTGGATTTCAAGACCTTGATTCAGTCTTGGTGGCAGGGGGCCAGGTCAGAGCTGGTTACCGATCTAGAAGCCAGACTCCCGCAACTGCAGCTTCCTAGATCTCCTTCCCTGAGCAGTTCTGTTTCAACTGTCCACATCTTGGGGAAGACTCAGCAGGGCATTTCCTTGAGGGATTTCCATCATCGTCTGTTGAGGAGGCAGAAGACCGTTCCGAAGGGAGGGAAGATTCCTCCAAGGAGGAACCTGTGGAGGACCCCAAGGATATGAAAGGAAGAACCTCTCCAAAATCCCCTCTGGAGGATCCTTCCTTTTCAGACCTCTTGAGGACCTTAAAGGATCATTTCAACTGGGAGTCGGAGGACCAGGATCCTATGCGGCAAAGACTCACGGAGCATCTGGGTTTAGAGTCTCTGCCGTCTATTCCGGTCCCCCCGTGGAAGGGTCCTCACCAAGACCTCATCACCACCAACTAGCAGATGCCTCATTCGATCCCGGCTGTCCCCAAGAGGGCGGACAGGCTCTACCGGGTGCCTAAGGACGCACCTTTTTTAAAGGCTCATCCTAAGGCAGACTCTGTTGTCATCTCGGCTGCTCATGACCGCTCCACAGCTCCCAAGCACATAAGCACAACACCTCCGGACAAGGAGTCGAGGCTGATGGACCAGTTTGGGAAGAAAGTCTACTCATCGGCCACGTGTGCCCTTAGATCCCTTAGTTACGTGGCCCACATGGCATCTCACCAAAAACAGACCATGGCCAGGCTGCAGTCGAGGGTCCAGTCTATGGACCCATCGCCCCTTAAGGAAGAACTTGCCAAGGATCTCCACCTCTCTGAGATCTCCTTTAGGTATGCTCTTCGTGCCACCTACGACTCTGTTGATTCGGTGGCCTGTACCTTGGCAACTGCCATTGCCCTTAGATGGCATTCCTGGCTTTGTCTCTCTGGACTCGCCAACGAAGTCCAGTTGGCAATTCAGGACACCCTCTTCAGGGGCTCAGTCCTTTTTGGAGGACATACCAAAGACATTATAATGGATTTACAGGACAAAGGTGTGGCCCTTAAATCTGTTAGGTCCATGTACTGATCGGGCATTCAACAGCAGCAGCAGCAGCCCTTTCGGAAAAGGACCGGGAGGCAGCGGAAAAATGCTCAGGCGGGACACCAAGTAGCGTAAGGCCCTGGCTCCGCATTCCCCGCCTCCCAAGAACTAGTGACACTGGGGACCTCCTCCCGAGCGCCCACCGCTTCTTGACTCTCTGGCCCCACTGCACCCTCAGTCTCACAATGGGGATCAGATGGGGGGAAGGTTCACCCGCCATGTGCAGGAGTGGAGGGCGATCACTTCAGACGCGTGGGTCCTGCAACTAGTGTCCGTCGGACACACCATCGAGTTTCTGGAGATTTCTCCAGATACTCCTCCTCCTCAGAGGTCCTCTTATTCCCGGGACCAGGCTCTCCTCATTCGCAAAGAGGTCAACACGCTCTTGCTCAAAGAAGCAATCAAGCCAGATCCCTTCAGGCAAAGGGGAAAAGGATTTTACTCCCATTTCTTCCTGGTTCCAAAGAAGACTGGGGACTTCAGACCCATTCTCGACCTGAGTCATCTCAATCAGTTTGTAGAGTACAAGAAGTTCCACATGCTGATGCTCCAGAGCCTCCTTCCTCTTCTGTTGGAGAATCATTGGCTCTGCATCCTGGATATGCAGGATGCCTACCTGCCATCCCTATCTTCCCCAGTCACTACCGTTTCCTGCACTTTTGTTTCCAAGGGGAGCATTACCAGTTCCGAGCCTCCCTTTTGGTCTATGTTCAGCACCCCGGGTTTTTACTAAGTGCCTGGCAGTGATGGTGGTGTTTCTACGCTGCAGGGGTTTTGCAGTGTTCCCTTATTTGGACAACTGGCTGATTTCAGTGCCGTCCAGGGTTCTTTTATTGGAAGCTCTGTCTTTCACGCTGGACCTCTTCAACTGGCTTGGAATAACGGTCAACGTCTCCAAGTCATCACTAGTTCCATCCCAGAGACTGCAATTCATTGGGGCACTTCTGGATACAGTCCAGTGCAGAGCCTTCCTTCCTCCAGACAGAGTGGAGACCTTAATCAGCCAGGCTCACAAAGTAGCCTCGCTCAGGACCATTCCCGCCCGGAAGGTTCTGCACCTTTGGGAACTGATGGCAGCATCCATCACGACCGTTCCCCTGGCAAGACTTCACATGAGAATCACCTTTATAGCATTCTAAGGAAAGACCGTATTGGGTCAAAGGGGGGGGGTTGCGATTATGTACAAAAATCATCTATCCCTGAACATCCTACCCTGCACTGATTCCCTAACACCTTGTGAAACTCTGCACGCTACCCTGGCACTGGGTTCAAAACTGCTGCACATCATTTGTGTCTACAATCCACCTACAAGCGGGATGAGTGGTCTCCAGAATTTGCTACAATATGTCTCCCAGAATGTAAAATCAAATGAGGCTCTACTCCTTGGGGACCTGAACCTTAACTGGCTGGGTCCACAGCACAGCATCCTTGAATCTCTAATACAGAAGCACAATCCAAACTATCACAGGCTTTACCAGAACTACTACTCAGCACTCAGGGTCCCTACTTGATTGGATCCTCACCACCAGACCTGATCATGTACTAGGTGCCACAGTGCTTGCTGACTCAATCACTGATCATTTCCCCACACTTTGTCGATGCGATCCTGTCCACCTCCTCCTCCTCCACCACGTCTGATTAGGTTTTCAAACTATGCTGCCCTGGACAAACAAGCCTTCCTATTTGACTCTCTTGTGTTGACTGGTCTAACATTTATACACAACCAATGTTGATACTGCCTCAATTCATTTCTGACTGAATTGGCAACATCCAAAAAGCACCTCCCTACAGTCAAAAGGAGGGTAAGGGCCAGCATTCGAGTGGCTGAAAAAGACCTGCTTCAAAAGTTAAAAGTTAGAGACAATCAATGGAAAAGTACAAACAAACTGGGCTGCAGTCAGATCTCATTCTGTATAAACAATACAGAAATGACTGTAAAGATGCATCAGACAGGCCAAAAGTAAATACTGCCAAACCTGCTGATTAATTCTTCCAATGACCTGCATAGTTTTGGGGTCACATTAAGTCCTTCTTGGGTTCTGCTAAAGATGTCACTCCCTCAGATATGGTCCACATGGCGACACTGTAATGATTCTACTACCATTGCAAATGCTTTTAACCAACAATTTTCTGACTTATCTGCCTACACAGCTTCCCTCCCATCACAATCCTCTGCTTCACAGTTAAACCCCACAGCATCTGGAAGGACCCCAAACTTAACCAACCCCTTCTATTTCAGGGAAGTGTCTAGGCATCAGGTCCCAAAGCTGCTCAGGTCACTCTCTGAAAACACCAGTACTGGCTCAGATGGCCTAGAACCAAGACTAGTAAAAATGGCTTCTACTACATCTCTGGCCCCTGGCACATCTTCACCCTATCTCTCTCAATGGCATTGTCCCTGAAGTCTGGAAGGCAGCCAGAGTCACTCCTGTATTTAAGAAAGGCAGTAAAATGACATATCAAATTACCCTATTGCTATTTTGTCTGTTCTGAATAAAATCCTGAAAAAGTAGTATCCATACAAATCACTGAATACCTTGAGAAATTCAATTTACTAAGCTCAGCACAACATGGTTTTAGAAAGCATCACAGCACCATGACAGCACTTGCAAAATTCACTTCAGATATCGTTACCAATATGGATAGAGGAAAGTTAACAGGGCAGTCTTCATTGACTTAACCAAAGCTTTGATCTGGTTGACCATTCTCTGCTACTATCCGCCTCAGTACCTTGGGCTTCTCTCCCCAGTCACTACCTGGTTCCAAAAGCTACCTCTCCAACAGAACACAAGCTGTTAAGTTTAATTCATCCATGTCAGACAGTGCTGTTATCAACACTGGGGTCCCTCGGTCTATACTTGGCCCTCTTCTATTCTCATTATTCATCAATAAACTTCCTGAGTCTGGTCACCACAGGTCACTCACTTCTTTATGCGGATGACCTGGTAATTTATTATCACCTGATAAGGTCCTGGATCTAAATGCTGCCCTCACTGCAGATTTTCGTGCTGTACAACACTGGTTGAACTCTCAACGCCTGGTTTTAAATACAAATAAAACAAAAGTTATGATGTTGGCTCCAATCACAAGCTTAGATCCTGTCCTCTGACCATCTCTGTCTCTGATATCGATGGGGACCCTATAGAAACTGTCACTTCCTTCGCTACCTTGGCATCACCTGGATCAAACCTTGGACCTGAAAGCACATATACAGGAAACCTGCAAGTCAATTAACTGCAAATTGGGGCTGCCTATAGAACCAAATACCTGCTCACCCCTGCTGCTAAATTGGCGATAGCCAGAGGCATTCTATTGCCAACCTCACATATGGGTGTCCCATCCTGTCCTTGGCCACCAAATCTTCACTGCAACTATGAGATACTACCTTCAATAATGTGTGCAGGTAGGCAACCAAAGCACCTCGGCTGCAGCATCATTGTCTCTTATATCAGGACCTTGGTTGGCTCTCCTTCCTCTACCAGGCAGTACTACTTGTACAATTTAGTTGATTCCATCCCAAGGACGTCCAACCCTGCTATCCTGTCTGATCTCCTCAGGCCGGCCATTCCACAAGGAATCTTAGATCGGCTGATCAGACCTTACTATCCATCCCTTTGTCGGACTAAAAGGGCATGGGCTCCTTCCATCATGCTGCCCCCACCTATGGAACCTACTACCTCAGGATCTAAGAGATGTCTCCACTCATGTGACTTTTAAGAGCAAACTCAGGACTTTCCTCACTACTATGGACAAATGTGTTTGCTTTGACCCTACCTGATCCGCTGCATTTGTACTGTTTCCTCATTGCTAGCACTTTTGCCTGTCCAAATGGGTGTTCTATACTGTGCCTTGTAATTAATGTGTTATTTTGTGCCTTGTAATTAATGTTGCCTTAACCTGTTTCTTTATAAGCCTAATGTTAGCTGTTGACAATTGTAAGTCGCTATTCTACTCCATGACATTCTTATCTTCACTTCACAGCCTCTCCTCACTTAACCCCACTGCTGCTCTCTTCCCCTTCTTCTGTTATATCCTCTTCCCCCCTTTTTGCCACTCCCACCAAACTCACCTTTACCTGTTCCTACCTCATCCATGCCCTCCTTAGTCCCCACCCTCTGGCTGTGCTTAGTCACCTCTCTCCACCTACTACGCCTACTCCCACCGTCTACCGACCCCCTTCCCTGCCCTGCCTCTCTTGGTTCCACTGGCTCATGCTGATTTATTACCTTGCCGCCATGCCGTAACTCCTCCGCCTATCCCCTCACGGGCATCCTCACTCTTGCCCTGCCGTCTATCCGTTCCACCAGACTGGCTGTATTTTCCTACCTCCTACGCTGTTGCCATCTACTGCCGCCCCCTCACCACCTCTTCGCCTGCCGCCTTTGCTCCATAGGCCCGGCCGCAGGTTGGTACCTCACCCCGCTGTTGCCGTATCTGACGGCACCTCCTTTCCACTTAATCTCTCCCTCCCATCCTTTTGCCAGTTGTCCCTTCCTTGTGTCTTTTCTACTGATGCCTATCCTCTCTTATTTTCTGCCTTCTACTATTCACATTTTTGAGTATGTTCCATGGTCAAGTGCTAAAGTATATTTTTGTTTACTAATGTATGTTACATTGCCATATGTATTTCTCTCTGCATTTTTTGTACTCGTTGTCTTAATAATCTGGCTGTACTCTTTGTGTATTGTAACTGTACCTCCCGGGTCGTGCCTGAAAACAGTCACTTGCTGACTAGAGCACTTACCCGGTTAACAAAAACTAAATAAAATAAATAAATAAAATAAATATGGGGTGGGGGGCCCATTTGGGGGATCATCAAGCTCAGGACCTTTGGACAGGCCTGGAGACTTCTGTCCACATCAATGTTCTGGAACTCACGGCGGTTCTATATGCCTTACAGGCCTTTCAGACCCTGCTACCCAAGAGAACACTGTTGATCCAAACGGACAACATGTCGGTAGTTTGGTACAGCAACAAATGAGGAGGAACCTGATCCTACCCTCTGTGCAGGGAGGCGACTCGGGTGTGGAACTGGGTAGTCCAGCACCTCCTGGTCCTGGTGGCCATGTACGTTCCAGTCGTTCTAAACGTCCTGGTGGACAGTCTCAGCAGAACTCGAACCCTCGCCCACAAGTGGGAACTGCATCAGGAAGTGGCGGACTCCATCTTCCAGAAGTGGGGGCATCTGAAAATCAACCTCTTCACCTCCCAATCCAACACAAAACTTCCCAAGTTTTGCTTGCTCGTTCCAGAGCGTGGTGCTTTCTGGAATGATGCGTTATCTCTATCATGGACAGGGAAATTTTTGTACGCTTTTCCTCCTTTTCCCATTCTACAGAGAGTTCTCCTCAAACTTCAAGCAGAGGGAGCAAGAATGATCCTTATTGCTCCTCTCTGGCCGAGACAAATTTGGTTCCCACTGCTGCAACAGCTCTCCAGAGAAGCGCCGGTTCCACTTCCACTGACTCACGACTTCCTGACTTAGGATCAGGGCAGGCTGGTTCATCCAGGGCTCAGGACCTTGCATCTTCATGCATGGCTCCTTCAGACATAGCAATTTCTCGCTTTGGGGTCTTCTCTAAAGTGGCTCAGGTCCTCATCGAGGCCAGGAAACCATCAATCCATTCTACTTATGCAATGAAGTGGAAGCGGTTTTCGACCTGGGCTTCCGCTCAGGGTTGGGACCCTTTCACCTGTTCAGCCCCTCAAGTCATGGAATAATTCCTTCATTTATCAGACTCCAGTCTGTCCTATTCTTCTTTGAAGGTCCATATCTCGGCCATTTCTGCATACCACGAGCTAGTGGATGGTAAACCCGTGGCTCAGTTGGAGGTCTCAAAGACCTTTCTGGAAGGCATCCTCCATCTGAAACCCCCCTATACGCAGCCCAACTCCACCTTGGAACTTGAACTTCATTCTGGAAAAGCTCACCCTGCCTCCTTTTGAACTGGCTATGAGCTGTGATCTGCGCTTCCTTTCATGGAAGACGCTTTTTATGGTAGCTATCACCTCCGCCCGAAGGATTTCAGAGCTTCATGCGCTAGTCTGCAAGGAGCTCTATTTGATTTTCCATAGGGACCGGGCCGTCCTTCGGATGCATCTGAGGTTCCTTCCCAAGGTGGTATTGGAATCCACACTGAATCAATCAGTAGAGCTTCCGGTTTACTACCCGTCCCCTTCTAACAAGAGTGAGGCACTCCTTCACACGATGGATGTTCATCGGATCCTCCGGTGCTATACTCATCGGCCTAAAGAGCTCTGCTCTTGTGATCAGTTGTTCGTATCCTTTGCCCCCAGGTCGAGGGGCAAACCAGTTTCTAAGCAGGGCCTTTCCAAATGGTTGGGCAACTGCATCCGGTACTGTTACCAGAAGTACGATAAGCCTCTTCCAGGTTCCATAAGAGGTCATTCTACTAGGGGCATGGCTGCTTCTGCTGCCTTCCTTAGGAATGTTTCCACAGTGTACATTTGTGCTGCCACTACTTGGAGTTCTGTCCACACCTTTACCAAACATTACAATCTGGACATTGCTTCTAGGTGGAGGGCCAGCTTTGGATTAGCTGTTCTGCAGGGCCTTTTGTCCTAGGCTGGATCCATGCTGGAATCCAGTTGTTCTGTTGGAGTTAGCTTCCTCCTCCCTAGTTTTCTCTTGTCTCTCTCTGGAGGGACTGCTTGGGACTCTGTCCTATATGTGATGACCTACTGAAGGAACCCTCTCGAAGTAAGATAGTACAATTATGTAGGAACTTACCGTAACAGTAGATCTTCGAGAGAGGTTCCTTCAGTAGGTCATAATTTTCCCTCCCTCCTACCCATCATTTTAGGTTTTACAGGGACTCCAATTCCTGTTCGCTCCTGCTGTATGGCCTCTTCCTGGCTCCGGCGAGAGAACTGGAGGGCGGGTTTGGGGACCGCTCACTATATACAGTCACGCTGATGTCAGTCACTTGACATCGGGTGGGCAGTCCCCCATCAGGTATTGCTAGAAAAGTCTGCCATGTGGCCCGATGCCAGGTGGCACCAGTCCTATATGTGGTGACCTACTGAAGGAACCTCTCTCGAAGACCTACTGTTATGGTAAGTTCCTACGTAACTGTACTGTATTTGCAATTGTGAGAGGGTCAAGGATGTGGGTACTATTGCGGATTAACATCGCAGGTGCCTTTTTTGGGTCCTTCCCCATAACATCTTTGATATTTGACCAGAATTTCCTGCTGTCACCCCATGTGTTGGTAAGTTGGTCCCTGTGGTGATCACTTTTAGCTTTATGGATTGCCCGAGTGCAGGAATTTCTTGCGGCTTTATAGGCTTGCCAGTCCTGTGGCTTGTCAGATGATTTAGCACAGTACCAGAGGTGGTCCCTCAGTTTCATGCTGTCAAATAAGAACAGGAGTAATCCAGGGATTTACAGTGCCACGCACCTTCATTTTCTTGAGGGGTGCATGTACATCACAGGCGGCATTAAAAGTAGTGATAAAATGTTGAAGCGCTACATCAATGTCAGCAGAGGAGTCCAGTAGCGACCAGTCCTGACAACGCAGGTGTTGTTTGAGGAGTTCCGGATGACCACGTCTTAGCACTCTGTTGAATATAGTTAGAGGTGGTGGGGCATGGAATTTGTTGGTCCAATTACAGGTGACAGGGGAGTGGTCACTGAGTGAGTCAGGGTGTACACTTACATTGGTGACATGGTCGGGATGATTGAAGATTATCCAGTCAAGAATGGTGTTTGACCCAGTCTTATAGTTAATTCTAGTGGGAGAATTGACTAGTTGAGTAAGATGCAGAGCTGACAGTGCATCCTTTATGGGGCCAGTGGAAGTTGACAGCCAGTTTATGTTGAAGTCACCAAGTATTATTGTCTCACCGAAGTGGTTTTGGGCTTGCAGGTAGTCCAAGACTTTATAAAGACCAGTAGTAGGGTCAGTGGGAGGTATGTAAACTGATAGGATTTTGATAGTATTGTGGTGGGCCCCCAGCAGTACTTTAATCGCTAGTACCTGGGTGAGGCAACCCAGGTTGGCAACAGGCAAGGCCAGACCTTTTAGGGTGTCTTTTAGATAGATAGTACAACCGCCACTACACTTGGTCCACCTGTCCAATCTGAAAGTAGTGTAGCCTAGTCTGGCAACCGCCGGATCTGGTATTTTGGGAGATAGCCAAGTTTCCACGACAGAGAGTATGTCAGGGTTATTTAGTGTGACCCAGGCTTTAAGGGAGTCAATTTTGCACAGGAGGCTACATATGTTAAGAGAAGCCAGGTGAAGAGTCCCCTGTTTGCGATGATTGTCATTAGGCATAGGGCATGCTGGTCCTGGGTTGGGATGGATGTTGCCTGATAGCAGAAGTAGCAAGAGGAAGAACCTAAGGAGGTATTCTCTTACCTGTCTGAATGTTTGTCTAGTAGTCATTCTGGAGCAATGTTGTGTTTTCGCTGTCACTTTCACGCCCAGGGACTGGAAGATAATGGGACCTGAGATGGTGATGATGAGGGTGGGTGGACTAGTAGAAACCCAGCAATCTCATTGCAGATGGATAAATAGGGGGGACCAAGGCCCATTTGAGATGGTAAAGTAATCCCCGGATGTCAAGCCTTTAGTGTAGTGGAAGCTAAACCCAGGCGTTAGGTCGTGGAGTTGAATCCTGTTAGGTAGAGTGTTTCCAGTGAGACTGAGCAAGAAGAAGAGGGAAAAAATGTGATGCAGGGCAGCAGTGATAGGTAGGAACATAGTGGCAAGTAAGATTTAGTAAGGGGGAGGATAGACAGCAGGGAATGCACAGCACAGTGGAGGTCAGTTGGACCAGACAGAGCTGAGAGACTACAGCACTAGGTGTCAGTGCAGGCAAATCTTCCTTCATACAGACTATTTTGAATGACAGGCATCCAATTAGGATGGAGTCTGAGAGATGGAGGTGCTAAGGCCTATTTAATAGCAGCCGGGGCTGGGGCTGAGGGGTGGGAGAAAATATAGACAGAGAATGTACAAGATCCAGAGGGGAAGGAAAGACAGAAAAGCTGTTTGGAGCAGGGAAGAAATATCAACCAATAGTATGCCGCTGCTGGAAGGTGCACACAATTGGGTGGGCAGTTTCAAAGGCTGTATCTGTCGGAGTCTTCAGCGGGCAGCAGTACATGGTCGGCAGCCGAGCAAGTGCCGGTCGACCACTAACAGTGTTCAGCTGTTGGTAGAGGAGCTTGAGGGCCCTCGATGGGCTTCATACATACTCTATCCTTCTCCCCACCTGGCCTGCCCCCAATAATCCTGACTCATTGCATGGGCAGACTAGGTGGGCCAAGTGGTCCTTATCTGCCGTCAAAGTCTAAGTTTCTATGTTTCCCGAATATCTGTCTCTAGCATCATGATTGATAACCCTACCACAGCGCAGAGAGGTCTACCATCACAAGGCTTTTTACAGTTAACATGAGTCATATCTGGCAATAGGCAGTAATGTCTAAAACACCTAGGCTGGTTAACAAAAACTAAACAAAGAAGCACACAGCTGCATGCTGCATGATCACTGAAGTACCACCGTACCTGTGGGGTGGAATGTGCCAGCCATTCTGCATTGGCATACTACGCGACAGCTGTCCTCCCAATCCAAGGCTGTAGGAGGCCAAATGGGTACAGTGACTGGTGTTACAGTGTCCTAGTTATAAGATCCCATGTTAGTGCTCCCATTTTCCCTCCAACCTGTAATCAAAGAGGAACAGGTTGTCACTAAGGACCTGCACCCAAGTGTGAGGCTTGTCCCAGTGTGCACTTTGTGTGCAAAAACATTTCATTTTCCTTACTGTTTACTGTAGTAAACTAGATGGTATCAGACTCATTTTGTTTATTTCTAGGCTGACATCTTCTGTAACTAAAAATCCCAGAATCCCTGGTAGCTGACATCAGAGCAGAGTTGCAGCAGTGGGAGCATCAGTAGCTTGCAAAGCATATTAGAGTTTAGATAAGCTCTGATCTGTAGTTTGCTGGTCCCCCCGTCCTCTTAGGGCTACATACAGTCACAGAGGACTGTACTTAGCCCCTGGAAAAACACAGAAATAGAAAACATCTGAGCCGATATTATAAAAGCTCTAACATGCACTGAAGGCTACTGCATCTCTCACTGCTGCAGTCCTGCTCTGATGTCAGGTGCATGGAACTCTGGGATTTGGAGTTACAGAAGATGTCAGCCTAGAAGTAAGCAAAATTAGTCTGATACAATTTACTATACTGTAGTAAACAGTACGTAAAGCAAAATGTTTTTGTACACAAAGTGCACATTGGGACAAGCCTGACACTTGGGTGTTGTGGCCTTGGCGCTCACTGTTCCCCTTTAATTAGTAAGCAGTTCCACAATGCAGTGACATGAGTTGAGCTGAAGCTCTGCAGTGAACCTTTCCATTCCAGGCTTTCGTGCAACTGGCAACATTCTGTTCCAAGATTGCCAACTAATGAAATCAAGGTAGGGGCTGTACCATGTTATCCCACACAAAGCATGAGAGAGAAAAAGGGAATTGTTTTGCTGGGTAAACATAATACCTTTATTTGGCTAACAAAGGAGGTTTGGGGAAGACAGGGAAAGGAAGGGGAAAGGGAACATAGTTTAACCAGAAAAGGCACACTAAGCCGGATCTTGTTTCCAGGTGCGACCTGGGAGCACAAGGAAGTTAAGTGACTCGCTCAGGGTCACACAGTATGCAAGTGGGGGCAGTGAGATGCAAACCCAGGTCTCCAGGTTTGCAGCTCAGAGCCCTAAACCTCTGTACTACACTACCTCCTAATAGGTGATGGTACTGGGGGGCAAACAGAAGGGGGCCCATCAGAGTAGAAGGGGCATAAAAAGAAAGTCAAGAAAAAAGTTTTGTGACAATGTATGAGTAAATCAACATTACAAAGCTTGTTTTTATCCCAGTGTTTTAGCTTACATAGGCTAAAGCATTAACCTCTGCTTGCATTTGTAAAAGATACCTTCCAGTTTTTACTGTGACAACATATGGATCCATTTGTGGTGGGTCACGCAAGCTTCCCGCCACCCCCACCATGGGAGGGGGGGATAATCTGTGTGGGAATGGGGGAGTCAGGCAAGTCTGGAAGAATCCAGGTGGTAGAGGTGGGGGTGGGGGGGTGGCCCAAAAATGGCCAGTTGGGAATAAAATGTTGCATTACAGAAGGGACCATAATAATAAGGGAAACAAGACTTTCAAAACAAACATACAAAACCTTACACTGAGGTTATTAAACAGACTTCACGTTGCCCCATTAAAAATGATGTTAACAAATGTAAATAATAGGCCTGTGTTCCCCTTAACAGCATCTGTTTGCAGTTTTGACACTATGTGAGCATGTCCTGTTTTGATATTAGGGAGTTTGTTTCTTTGAGTTGTTAATATTTATTTCACATTAAATGGTAAAGCAGTTATTCTTGTTAGTTGTATCAATGGCTGAATGGGAATGCGAATGCCTGGAAATTGTTAAATCTGAAAGGCTTGCACATCTAATGATGAATCAGAAGGATAACTCTGAGGCTAAACAGGGAACCATTTATAAGCGTTTCTCCAATACAGCATTTGTCACTTTGCATCTCAGCTACAAAATACTACAACTATTACTGACAATACTATTGACTACTCAGCACCTTCATTAAGGCCACATGACAGCTCGTGCTGGTCATGTCGCTGCATAACAACTAGCCCTAGACTCTTAGTTCCGGAATGAGTCAGCACCCTGCTCAACTCAGCCCCAGACAATTTGCCCCAGCATAAACAAACTCATCCAGGGTGAACTGAACAGGGTGCTGATTCAAGCCAGAGTTAAGAATCCAATGCAAGGTGCTGTGCAGTGAGATGACCAGAACGACTTGATGTGCCCCCCTTCATAAACATCTTCATTTACAATCTCTTCAGATAAGCTCTGTGTTTTACTCTTATCTTTCTTTCTTTCTTTCTTGCTCTCACTTCTGTCTATCATGATATCATTTTGTTTTGTAATTTCTATTTTTGGTACCTCCATAGGCTATGCTGGACTTCATCAGGTCCCCTGGTAGGCCAACCATCTCCTTAACCAGCATGTTCTGGGTAGACTGCCCCAATGAGCCATGGATTACCCACCAGGTGGGGACGAGGCGGTCCGGGAACCTCGAATGTCCGCAGTTCATCAGGACGCCCAATTGGGACTGCTGGTGTCAGACCACACTGCCGCCAGGGACCATCATCTCCAGTCTGGGCTAATTTTCTTAAAATACTCCTGTTCCCCTTAGGTGTAATGCACCCTAGGGCCACAGGTGACCACGTCACTATGTGATGGCTCACGCGACCAGCGCTACTCCTGCTACCCCTGGTCTCATCATGCTCTGCATTCAGGGGCCAGTATGGCATTGATGGACTAGACCTTCCCTCTTCAGGGAAGGAGAGTGCCCACTGAGATGTTCATCCCCCCCAGCCGGCCCCTGATGACCAGGACTCGTTTCCGAACCCGTGTCACCGACGTCACAAGCTGTAGTCTGTCATGATAAGAGGAACATTTTCAACAAGTTGTGGAGTTAGCTCCCATATTATTTATAAAAAATAAATCTGTTTAATGTTAGTCGAATGTTATAAATAGTGTATGTAGTTATATTGGTAATCTCATTGTTACAAATTCTTTTTATCAGAATTTTAGGTTTAGGAACTATTCGTATGAGATGTGAATCTACTCTATCAATAGTTTGATATATTTAAGTTTATGCTTTGGGTTATGTAGACTTTAATATGTATGCTTTTATATTTTTGTTGTGTGACTTTAAATATTCAATAAAATATTATTGGTCAAAAAAATTGAAGTGATTGTATTTACATGTTGTTCTGATGTACTTCCTTTTGTCAAATGCCCCAGAGCCATTGAGACAGAGCACTGTAGAAACCGAACTTCCTTGCCTGCAACAAAGTCCAGCTTCAGTGTCTCCAGCTTCAAGGTGGCTATGGTCAACTTCAAAACTGGCCTGTGCGACACAACATAAATTCTTAATGAGAAAAAGATAAACAAATGTATTTTGGCACAAATCAAAGACTGGCTCACATAACAGAACAATTATCAGTCCGTGGGCCTAACAGAACTGTGATTGAGGCTCTAACAACCATTAAGAGTGTGACATATTTATTAACATTTCACTTATAATATTATTCTCTGATGTGTAACTGCCCCCCACCTGCTGTCTGTATCCCCCACCTGTTCTTGGTATACACGCACACACACACACACGCACACAAAGAAACAAACACACGCACACACACAGAAACAAACACACACACACACACACAATTCCAACTGGAAACAAGATTTATATTATTTCTTATCACTGTTTGGCTATTTGCCCGTGTGGATTAAATACATTTCAATCAATCAAGTATCTTTCATTTCATTTTTATTCAGGGTTAAAACCCATTGAGTAGGGCTTATTTGCAGTGAGGACTCAGTGTGAAGACAATACAAGTTACACATAAATTCAATTCAGTTTTACAGAACTATAAAAATGTACTAAAAAGGATAAAAATAGAAGAAATACAATCATAGCTCATAGCAAACAGTACAGATAATTAATATAACACCAGATGACTCAAAAATATGTACAGTTGACCAGGGAAGAAAGGTACCATTTTATTCAAGGCAGAAATCTTGGAGTTTTTCTTGATCAACAGCTGTCATTATCCAACCACATGCATATGGTTGCAAAAAAAGGTTTATCCAAAATTGGGGTTCTTTCTTACATAGGAATCGGTACACATTGGCAAAGAATACCTAGACCATATGTGCCAAGTAGATATTATTTCAAGACCTTGAATACGGAGCCTAGTTGCAGCTTAGAGAGGACAGGACATTATTTACAATCAGCAGTTGTTTATAATCTTCCCATTTACAGAATTGATAACCATAAGCCTAAGTGATTCATATGTAACTGTACCTGAATAACAAGTGATGTGAATGTAACCCCTCTGTGGGGCTTACCTTAAAGTGCCCCCGTTTCTCCGGATTGCCTCCTGGTGCTGGTGGTGTCCCCCCGTTGTTCCCTGATTGGCACCCCCACAGCCCGAGTCCTGGACTGTGCCCAAGGACCCCTGAATAGCCACTGCATCTATTTTCACCCAATATGGGTTTGGGAAGCATTGCGGAGCCACCAACATTTCTCCTGTCCTCTTCTGTTCTGGTGGATGGCTCGTGCATGCATGGTATCACACTTGGTCTACTTGCTGCTGTAGTGGCAAAAAGAAATCCCCTATGCTGGTCCTGGTCCCAAAATGCAGGGACCAGAGATCTAAACAGGGCCACAGAAAGGCCTCAATACATTCTAAATAAGACATGCCAATCGCGCTGTGTGTTTGGGCTCATAAATATGGATGAGCACCCACGAATATTAATGAGGGTGACTGTCTGCTGCCTAGGGACACTGCATTTCGGCAGCAGCAACAGACACAGGGACTCCAATAAATGTAAAATAATGAAAGCGTTTAGCAGGGCACAGTATCTGCTATAAAATAGTGGGGAAACGATGTACAGTAAATAAAGTAAACCTACTGGCTGCACCAGAACTTTTAAAATGGAGAACTATGTGGACTACTTGGGGACTGTGTATAACAGCAGCCAATCAAAAGCCAGAACTGTGTGCAGAGACTTTTGGCACTGTGCCAGAGACTTTGGGGGAAAAGGCAGGGACAATTCTTGGCCCCCAAATTTTAGCCAATTGAAAGACCTGGACTGTGGCTGACAGTCTGGGCAGCCAACCAGATTTGAGAAACTCTGTTCTTGAGTTTAGAGGGACTGTCTGAACTGTGGCAATCCAGAGAGAGCTTCCAGAGGGCGAGGAGGCTCTGCCACCATCTTGGGGAATTTGGGGAGAGGCCTGCTTTACCTCTCCTTGGCCTGAACTCCAGTTTGAATTGTCTTGGACTGCCAAGTCTACAGCCTAACTGAATGCTTCCCAAGGGGAGACAGAAAGTGATTTCTTCAGAGCTAAAGTCCAGACTGCCAGGGTATCAGAGTGTCTAAAAGATCCCTGAACTGCATCTCAGCAAGAGACCTGTTTGCCCCAGGGACTGTGCTTGAATCCTAAACCCTGGGGTCACTGGAATTGTCTCCATCTCACCTAGCAAGGGGGGGGGGAGAGACCAGAGTTTCAACTGTGCCAGCTTACACTCCAAAGACTGCCATTTGTAAGCTGGTAAGCTGTGCAGCCTAAGCCAGAACTGTACAAAAAGTTAAACTTGTGATGCCAAATAATTTGCACAAGAGACTGTTGCTGCCTGGGAGAATCAAGCTACTAGAAGACCAGTGTGGGGAGTCAACTCCTGCGACGAAAATCATCATGGGTTGCAGCCATCCTTTGGGGATAGGCATTGACGTGGGGTTGAGCCATGTTAGCCCTGGTCCCTGGATTCTGGTCCTTGCCAGAAAGGACAAAGTCCTGCACCCTGCAGCCTTGAAACTGAGAGCCAAATCCAGCCTCGAGAGGAATCAGCCTGGAAATCAACCCAGATCCCAAGGTCCTGGTTCAGTGAGTACAACAGGGTTTAACCCTGCAACACAAAATAAAAGTGTTTTAGCATCTGATTTGCTTGCCAAGCTCTCATTGTGGTTTAACCTGTTTTTGCAGGCCATTAGGCCTGAGGACTACAATTTTCTTGAGTTTTAAAGTGCTTGTGAATGTTGCAACAGCCAAAGGGAAACAAATTAACATTCATTTATTTGCATAAGAGCCCCAACCAGCTGCAATGTCGACCAACCCACGGCAACGCTTCAGGCCTGCAACACAGCATATCCTGGGTACCCAGTGAGGTTGACTGGACAGTCCAATGGGGGTGAATGTGTTATTTTAAATGTTTTTAGAGAAAAGGTATTACCAAACCCAAGAGTTAATTAATCTAACTTTGATTTGCATCCCCTACCCCTTGTTCAATCCCCTAAATAAATCAGCTTGTTGTCTGAATGTTACGTGAGTCCATGTGCATGTCATTATTAATGCACTGGTATAGTGTGGGAAGATAAGAGGTACATTGCTATTGCTAGTAAGCCTTACTCTTACAGGTGCATAGGGTGTGTTCCAGAAGTCAGTACCCTGTTGGCAAGTGCATTTACTGTGAACATATTATTAGCACTCACCAGTCATTGTATCTGCAAATATTAAGTAAAGTGTTTTGGGCAACACCATGTGTTGAACCACTGGTCGAGGCTGTGGGTAGGTATAACTTCCCAGAGGGTTGTGCTAGCTTGATATCTAACCCACTTAAAGATCACTCTGGGTGGAGGCACTGCGCAGATAGCATTACTGTTAGTACTGAGCCCGTTTTACCAATCAGAACTGAACCCATGCCCCTCAACCTGTATTCAAGGCAGCAGGCCGGGGTAGTAACCCATTGGGAGGTGGCGCCTGGATTACATGAAAAAAATGTGCTTTGCATTGTTTTGATTTTATGGGCAGCATTCTGTTACAGTTCTCTTTATGGAACCTGTGATCTTGAGTTCTAACTATGTCACGGTTTGTGCACAGACCTCAGGGCGGATGCTTAACATTCTGTACAAACCATGACATTGCAAAAACTACAAACTACTAGCTGCATGAGGAAAACTACACAGAATGTTGTCCATAAAAAGAAAACAATCTAAAACAGTTTTTCACATCAGTGTTTATTTGAGTACAGCTAAATAGGGTTCAGTTGAAGGCAAGTTTTTCATTTATCTTATAGGGTACATTTTCATTTCATTTCATTTATTTGTAATTGCAGGTAGGTTCACTGAAATACAAGATCCCATTTTCAGGCACGACCTGAAGTCAGTAGGTTCAACAGACAAACTAACAACATAGAATACATTAATCAACCATTAAATGCAATAAACAGTTAACACATAATTTTAAACAAGAGCAAAGATTCATTTTTTTAAAATGCATAGAAGCAGCAGTGGAGAAAGTGGTGATTGATGAAGACTTTACTTCATCAGGTAAAGGGTTCCACACTGTTGCAGTGCAATAAGCAAAGGACCTTTTTCCCTGAGTTTGTATGGACCAATGGAAAGGTCAGTTGGGCCTTAGTAGATGACCGTGAACTGTATGAGGAACTATATTTATCCAAAAGGGTTCGAAGTGATGTTAGAATACCTGTATGTAGTATTTTAAATGTAAAACATGACATAGCCAATTTATAAGTATCTTGAATGGATAATGAAGCCCTTGAAGCCCTACTTGCTATAACCCTACAAATGGCACTAGTCCAGATGGTCTGGACCCAAAGCTCTTGCATCTCTCTGCCTCTGCTATTTGCCACCGTATTGCCGTACTCCTCATCCTCTTTCTCTCTGGCTTCAGTTCCCTCTTCCTGAAAATCAGTTACTGTCATTCCCCTTCCTAAGGGTGATGACCCCTCAGCTCCGGGCAACTACCGCCCTATTTCTCGTCTCCCTACCCTTGCTAAACTCCAAGACCATGTGGTACTCTCTCAGTTCTCCACATTTCTTAACTTCTCTTCCTTCCTCACCCCTTTCCAGTCTGGTTTCCATAAATCTCGCTCCACATCTACCTCGTTCCTCAGGCTCACTGATGCCATCCTGACAGGTATGGACTAGGGCCTGGTTACCTCTGCTATCTTCGTCATTCTGGCCAAAGCCTTCTATATTGTAGCCCGCTCTCTCCTCTTAGCTCAGCTCTCTGCTGCTGGGCTCTGTACTTGAGTCACAGCTTGGTTCCATTCCTGCCTAATGGTCAGAACTCAAGCTGTCAAAATTGGCAACTCCCTGACCCCCACCCATCCACACTGGCGTCCCCCAAGGCTCAGTGCTCAGACCCATCCTCTTCGCCATCTTTCCAAATTACCTTCCCTTTGCATGTACATCTGCATCCATACACACGTATGCTGATGACACTGTCATATTTGCCTCAGGCTCCTCCGTACCAGACCTGACAAGCAGACTCCAACTGGCTTTCACCAATATCCAGCACAGGTTCTTTATGACTTTTGGCACCAGACAAAAACTCTAAACTGCCAGCCTTGCCCTCCTTCCACACTCTGGACAGGACTAGCCTTGAAAACATCATAACTTTCAAGTACCTAGGAATTTGGCTCCACAGTTGCCTAGACTTCTCTGCTCAAGTGGACTACTTACACAAAATGCTTCACCTTAAACTTGGTGCACTGTATAGGAACGGAGGGTGTATCCCTCTGCTGGCCCACAGAGCCATTGTACAGAGAATGATTCTTCCCCTGTTTGACTACGGTGACACTATCTATGCTAGTGCTCTCAAGTCTACCCTGTCCAGACTGGATCCACTCTTCCACTCCTTCTGTAGGTTTTCCCTGGATTGCCCCCTCACCCCCCCCACCTGGACCCTCCCACCCACCGATCCGGACCCACCACTGCCACCTCTACACCTCTCTCTCCTTTCTCTCCCTTGAAGCCAGACAGCTTGTTCATTGTTCCTCTCTTATTGCTAAGTACTGGCTGGGCTCCCTCCCATCCTACCTTATGTCTCTTCTCTCCTCTCCTCCCCTTCAAACCCCTCCTACTCTCTCCGTAGCTCTGACCTCTGCTCTCTAACTCTCCCATCCATGCGGACATCGGCTGGGCAAGCCGCTTTCTCTTTCTGCCTTCCCAAACTCTGGAACTCCTCCCTGGTACTATTCATTATGCTACCTCTATCTGCTCCTTCTCCAGTCTTATACGAGATTACTCCACCCCCCCTCCTGTAACGGCCCCTGACTCCCTCCGCCCATTACTACCCCCATACCTTCCTCTTCCTGGCTCTCTCCACCCCTTCTCTCCCCACCCCGACTCGTACTGCATATCTCCTCCTCCCCCATTCCTCTACCACCCACCTAATTCTGAACCTCCTTGTCTCCTTCTCATGATCTACCTTCCTTTCTCCCCCCCTCTCTATTCTTCACCCTTTGCTAGACTACCCTTAGCCACTTGCACTAACCTGGTTCATCCCCTATTCTTGTAGGCAAATGTTAGTTACTGCTGTTGCTGCATTTTCTGTAAATAATTCCTATGTATATGCTCTTGTACATTCAGTGTATATTACTTGATGTTTAACTTATGACATATGAGTGTACATTCTCTGTATTTTTGTGCTGTATGGATATTCATACTAAGACAAGTCAGGAGCTAGAGAACAGTGAGGCCCATGAACTGCTCCTGTGTATTAATAAGAACTTAAAGGAAAACCTGAAAGGATGAGCTTGTCTAACCGGGTTTTAAATGTTGTTTTAGTACTACTAACAATTACTGTACTTCAATTGTTAATGCATTCCAGGGCTTAACAACACGTAATGAGAAAGACAATATTTTCAAGGCATAAGATTAAATCATTATGTATTTCTCCCTCTCCCCTCTCACCCAGGATGCTTCTGGAAACCAGTTGTTTACGACTCAGTATGTCTCTCCTGGTGAAACTTTTGAAACAAATGAATAAATAAGCATTCAAGGCTAGTCAAAATATTACAGTGATGTGTCTTGGAAGGTGCCATTAATACTAACTTTCCAATTTTATATTACAAAGTTTCCTTCCAGGAAACAAAGGAAGAAGAAGAAGAAGAAGCATCGGTAATTAAAGAAGTGCAGTTTAGGATCGGTGACTAACAACATTGTGCAATAGTTTTACGAGAACATTACCAACTGCTGCCAATTAGCACAGTAGAAGAACAGAGTGTAGGATCCATTATTTATTTTACCGTTTTAGCATTTCCGGTCCGTTTTAAGGCACCTAGAAATGTAACATCAAAACATTAACACTTGCAATGACATACATTATCTTGGTTTGCTTCAGGATTGTCCTACAGAACTCACAGGTCCCAACTTTATAACAAATTAAATTTGCTACAGCGGGCTTAAAAAATTCAACCAAAAATGTAGGTACATTGCACAGAATTTTTAATACCCAGCAGCCTATCAGCTGGTGAATAAACTACAAACTGCGTAATAAAGGCATTTCCTGAGGGAATCGGGAGCAAAAGGGTTCCAAGAAAAATTTTGTAGAAGAAAAGCCGGAGAGCAATTGTTCTTGAACTATGATCCAAGAATTCTCAAGAATATACCACATGCTTTTTTTCTGTTCTTTGTTTCTCCTCCTGTACCTTCTAGCCAGTCCCCTTCCGACGATGACCTCCAGCTCTGTCGCCCGTTGTCCCGGGACTTACCTCCCATCTACTTACAGACCATCATGGGTGCCAAGGGCGGTGGTGTGGACCCTGTGGGGTTGCTATCCTCATCCCACCAGTCGAGGTCTTTCCCTCCTTGTTTCTCCCCAATTCACCAAAGTCAGCAACAACACATGTAATAACATGGGTGTGCGATGTGAAGACACTGCACATGCTCAGCATGTGCTCGGTGCTCTGAGAAGCACTGCTGCTGTACCATCTAGCCTCCTCTTGGTGGCACCCAAGCAGTGCCACACACTGCCCCCCCCTCAGAAGACGACAGTCATCTGAGGACACTCAGTCCTCCAACCCCTGAAACATAAACATAGAAACATAGACTTTGATGGCAGATAACAATTGCTTGGCCCACCTAGTCTGTCTATTTCCCAACCTACTGGATAAGCTGCAGATCCTAGTTAACCAGCGGCCTACTACCTCCTCTCTCCCCCACTAGAATTGCCTTATGTCAGTCCCATGCATGCTTGAATTCTCCCACTGTTTTTGACCCCACAGCCTCCTCAGGAAAGCTGATCTATGCATCCACCACCCTCTCCATGAAAAAATACTTCCTCACGTTGCCCCTGAGCTGTACATAGAAACATAGAAGTTGACGGCAGATAAGGACTGCAAGGCCCATCCAGTCTGCCCATTTCTTTTCTACCTTATAAATGTGCCATCGGCCTTTGCTCTGTCAGTGGCCTATCTATTCATACCATTTGTATTGCTCTCTTATGCCTATCCCATGCCTGTTTGAAGCCCTGCACTGTATTCATAGCCACCACTTCTTGAGGTAGGCCATTCCATGCATCTACCACCCTTTCTGTGAAAAAGAATTTCCTCACATTCCCCTTAATCGCCCCCTCTAACTCGTGCTGTGTCCTCTTGTCCTGCTATTTTCTTATATTTAAACATGTTAGACTCTTTCACCTTTGTTAATGCCCTTAAGGTGTTTGAATGCCTCAATCATATCACCTCTCTCCTCCTTTGCTCAAGGGTATACATATTGAGCTCTGTTAATATGTCCTCATATGTCTTCTGATGCAGTCCCTGCACCATTTTGGTTGCCCTTTCTGGACTACCTCAATTTGGTTAATGTCCTTGTGAAGGTGTGGCCTCCAATACTGCATGCAGTACTCCAGATGGGGCCTAACCAGTGTCTTGTAAAGAGGGATTATTACCTCCCTCTTACGACTTGTGATACCCCTACTAATACAACCTAACACACCCCTAGCCTTACCTACTGCTTTAGAGGTCTGCTTGGATGATTTCAGGTCATCAGTGATGATGATGCCCAAGTCTCTTTCTTCATTTGTGACTGCTAGCAACTCCCCTCCCAGCCTATAGGTGGCTTCAGGGTTTCTCTTCCCTATGTGCATGATCTTGCACTTCTTTGTATTAAATCCCAGTTGCCACTCTTCTGACCATTTTGCTAGTTTATCCAGATCTCTTCTCATTCTGCCCACCCCATCTGGATCATCTACTCTGTTGCAGATCTTGGTGTCATCTGCAAACAGACAAGCCTTACCCTCTAGTCCATCTGCAAGGTCACTAATGAAGATGTTGAAGAGGACTGGCCCCAGGACTGATCCCTGAGGTACCCCACTTGTGACTTGCATCTCTTCTGACTGTATACCATTTACCACCACTCTCTGTTTTCTGCCCATCAACCAGTTTGCCACCCAGTTGACCAACTTCTGACCCACCCCGAGCCTACCCAGCTTATTTATCAATCTTCTATGTGGAACAGTGTCGAAAGCTATGCTGAAGTCAAGGTAGGAGACATCAACTGTTCCCCCTTGGTCCACCACTCTGGTTACCCAGTCAAAGAAATCTATGAGATTAGTTTGACAGGACCTTCCTTTTGTAAACCCATGCTGTCTTGGATCCTGTGCCCCTATGGATTCCAGGTGTTGCACTATCCTTTCCTTAAGGAGTGCCTCCATAGTCTTGCCCACTACTGAGGTAAGACTGATTGGTCTGTAGTTCCCTGCCTCCTCCCTGCTACCACTCTTGTGGAGCGGGATCACATGAGCCCTTCTCCAGTCTTCTGGGACCTCTTCTGTGCTCCCTCTATCTTCAAATTGTGCCCCCTTGTTCTTGCGCATCTCCTTTTCTGAAAGATGCTACCCTCTTGGACTTCGTTGATTCTCTTGAGGTACTTGAAAGTTTCTATCATGTCCCCCCTCTTCCTCCTTTCCTCAAGGGTATACATATTAAGCTTTTTTAGTCTCTCTTCATGTGGGTTCCGGTGCAGACCCTGCACCATTTTAGTTGCCCTCCTTTGGACTGCTTTCATCCTGTCTATGTCCTTGACAACCCTGCTCTGCACCTAGGTCACCGATGTGGCAGGCAGTGCCTCAGCCTGCCACACCGTGACCAAGGCCGGCCTACCAAGTGCTTTTAAATTGTCACTGACCAAGACACATTTCACATTCTAAGAGTGGGTTTTTGAATTATTTGGGTAACTTATCTAACTATATATATGTATAGTGTATAGTGGAGGGTTGTTCTGCATGGCTATCCATGCCAGCTGAAATGCTCTTGTGCCACAGTTCAAAGGTCATGGAATGCAGTTGTACCCTTCTGTGGTACAATAACTTTTCAGCTGGCTTGGAAATCCTCATGGCAGCAGGTATTTTACACAGCACTGCCATGCGCACAGCAATCACTTCAAGTTCTGAACTGAAACCGATGGTACGTTCACTGCTGCCACGGAGCGTATGAAAGCACTTTCATTTTAAAAAAAGTAAAAATTAAAAATTAAAACAAAAAACTATACACTATGGAAATACTGATTAGGCAGCCACATGCCCAACCAACCTGTGCTGCCACCTGTGGTTTCTGATTACATCATACCTCTCGAGCTTTGCTCGTTAGGTCTGATGTAATCAGAAACCCTATGTGGCAACACAGGCTGATTGTGTATGGTTGCCCATCCAGTATTTTCTATGTAGTGCCTAATTCTGTCTCTGATGTTGTTTACTGTTGTGTAGGTGATAAAATGTCTCAAAATATGATCTGCCTGGTCTTTTATTGATTTTCAGAGTATCAGAGTATTGGTGTCTGAATCCGATTCTGATTGCAGTACAAAATACGATCTTTGAGAACTTCAAATTTAGGATTTCGGAGTCAGTCTTCTGAATCCAAATTCGATCGGAATCCGACTGTTGAGGATTCAGGATTTTCAGTCACTAAAATCCAATGTATCCAACCCTGAAAATAAGAATCCCATCATCCCTAGCGCCAATTTTCCCAGTAATTCCCCAGGCATGTCTGAAGATGGGACAATATGCCCCAGCCTACTTCCTGGTAAAACGGTAAAATAAATACTGGATCCTACACTCTGTTCTTCTCCCGAGCTGTTTCCTTCAGTGTGCTACCTCTGAGTGTGATGCATTCCTGATTATCAGGGGAGTGACCTAATAAGTGGTCCAGTCTACACACCTCTGAGGGTTGTTCAGGCAGAGACAATGACTGCACTACAATGGGCAGTCACAAAAGGACAAAACACATGACTGACATTTGTCATTCCCAGCCTACACTGGATCAGCTGCACATGCCTGTTTAAAAGGCAATGGCTGGTCTGGTCAAGCCTTGTCACCCTGCCTTACACAATGATTTGCATACCCATGATGCCTTACACTAGGATTATTTATATTACAGTATGTTGTGCAGTTTGAAAACACATTTGGATATTTCTTCTGTCCTGCCATCCTTTTCTGGATCCTTCGCACTACGCTTTCTGCAGACTGCTTCTTCGGTTAGCTCACTCTGCCTGTACTGAATGCCCGATAATTTGGGATTCTGACTTGCTGATTGGGTGAGAGCAACTGCATTGCACAGAAGGGTCACGATATGATGAAACACATGTCTGTAGTTTCTTGTTCTCAGCTTAAACTATTTATTTTTGTTTATTTTTTGCTACGTCTATTTTCAGCCTCGACACAGTCGCAGGGGAGGGTGCTGGAATACAGATGGAAGCCAACTGAAATTGAACCAGATCGAGCTGTTGGTGCCTGGTGGTATTTTTAGGGAATGGAGGAATTTGTCCAGGACATCAGGGAAATTCCCCTACTCTTTTTGTGAAGTGCCATGGGTGCTTGAACGTCCCCAGAACAGACAGATGGGACCTTGGTTTAACATCTCATCCAAAAGAAGGCACCTCAGGTGTGCAACACCCCCTCATGCTTCACTACAGTGTCAGTACTGGGATTTATCCCATGTTCCCTGTGCGGGATTAGAACCCATAACCTTCTGATTTTCCAGCCTCAAAAGCGAGTGTGCAACCTGCTGAGCCACTGACACTGATAACTAATGAGAGTGTTTAAGTTGGTTGCCGGGCAACCTTTGTTCTGGTGAAGCTTTGCCATCCTGCCTTTCACAGGGATTTGCATATCTATAATGCTTTGCTCTGGGTTTGAGGCCAGAGAGTGGAGCTGTGAACGCAGCAGTAGAGCAGGAGTACAGAATTCTGCAGACAGAATTTATGTAGAATATCAATTCCACTCCCAAAATGCTTTTTAAGAATTTCTGTTTTCTTAATTCTGTGGAATCCCCAAGGAAGTATTCCCATCGAAACCACCAAATAATATTCCATGGATTACATAATCTGCAGGGTATCAGTCTGCAGTCTGTGAAAAATAAATCCATGGTTTGAGAAAAGTTCTGCTCTTGGAATTTCAGAATTCCGCTTCTGGTGGAATTCCATGGAATTTGGTGGAATTCTCAAAATGCCACAGAATTCTGGTGGAAGTGGAATCTGGGAATTCTGCACAGCTCTACCGTAGATTGTATCTGAGTGGTTTGGAGACAGAAGCGCAGAAAGCATACAAAATAAGCTAGCAATAATATCTGATAGGGTGGGCAGTATTGGGCTTTACCAGACCACCCAGGGGTGTAATGAGGCCCACCGCCGCAAGCAGAGGTGTTTCTTGTAAAGAAGTCTCTCTACTGCTGACATTGGCAGTAGAGGGTGCTGTTGTGTTTAGTGCTGTGCTGTGGAATGTGCTGTCCTCTATCATACATACCCTTGCAGTTTGTTCCCATTCCTATTTCTTTCTTGTAGTAGCTGCCTCTTGCTGACCGTGAAGTGAGTGAAGTACCACATCTGTAAGACCAGCGCTGATTTTGTGATTGCTGATCCTGCAGATGGAGACACACTTCTGGGTTACAGCAGCACAGAAAGCAGGCGGGCGGCTGGAGTACCATGGTAGTGTCACAAACAGCACAGGAAGCACGGTTGGGAGCTGAGAGGGAGGGAGGGGAAGGTGGGAGCGAGCTGGCTCTATAATTAAAGATTAACATAAGGCTGTTACAATGTTTGCAGCCAATCAGAAAGCTCCATTTCTCAGTCCCTTTTTATAATAAATGTTAAACTTGTAGAAACAGGTAAATAATGATGTTTTTCATTGCTTCTGGTGTATAGTTGTAAGCTGGGGTACAGAGTTAAATCTTGCTAAGCGAGGAAAATAATGGCGGCCATGAACAAGTTTGAAAATCAAATTGCCACATTGATATATACTATGCAAGGGCAGGCTGGAACTGGGACTAGTTATTTCCTGGTCTCTTTTTGCACATAAATGTAGCCCTTGTCACGGGTCTAAGCCAAACAGAGGCCAGGAAATTTTCTAAACGTTTTCTAAAGGAGTTTATGTGATGGCATGGGAAATTTGAGAAACCCGACTGGCCAGTGGAACTTATAGGCATGTGATTTTCCAGTACAACTACAAACCTTGAGTCTCATGACCTCGTCCCTACCTTTTTATTATTTCTTTATACTGGGATATACTGACATCTTGGTTGGTTGATGGCACTTTTCTTTGCCTCATGACTCAAAATAGTATGTATAATAGTGTCAGCATAGCTTAACAGACCAGACAGTCATGGGTTCTAGACCCACACTGGGATTTGGCTCAAGACATAAATGCTGGCACCTGAGTGCAGTACTGTCTGGTAAAAAAAAAACTCCCCAAGCTATATCCTGGACTGCTTCAACTTGACCACTCCCAGCTCCTATGCCCTAAGAAGCAACAATATCATCCTGCTCAAATTGCCCAAAGTCAACACCAAAATAGGGAGGGCAGCAATCAGCTACTCTCTAGCCATAGCATGGAACACCCTACAAAAATCCCTAAAACTGTCCATTATCATTCCATTTACATCCTTCAAGCAGCACTGTACAGCCTTCTTCACAGAGAAATGCAGTTGCTACCGCTAGAGATAGAATTGTCATCCCACAAACCTATATTCCAATCATATATGGCATATTCCTTCCAGCCAGACACCGCCAGTATATGGCACCCAATATTCCCTTCACCATCCTTGTACTCATTATGTGAGTGACTGTCATGGCCCTCATTGTGATATATATGTATTGTACATATTGTAGATGTTAGTTTAACTTTCTCTTGCCAAGCTTTAACATGTGAATTCTCTGTATATTATTGTGTTATAAATAACATTTTCTTGTTTCTGTATGTATAACTGTCTCATAAGTATGTGATGTAATTGCTGTGCACCAACTCGAACCTTGACCTTATCAGGTCCATCTTGTAAATGAGCCTTGCTCAATGATGATCGCCTGAATAAATAAAGATTTGATTGATTGATTGATTGATTGATAATGCCGTCCTTCAAATGAAATGTTAAACAAAGGTCCCTTCTACCTTTGTCTCAGTCTCACACTGTTGCCTCTTGGTGCTGTCCCTCAACCTCCTGAGCCTCCTTGTCTCTCAATGGTCTTTTTCAACCGCATTAAGGCTTATATTAGCCGTGTGTAACTTTGCTTTGTCTGTATACTACACTTGATTATTGTCAATATGTAATTTTCCCTTTGTATGTATGTGTGTTCCCTTTCCCAGGGGTCGCATCTGGAAACAAGCCCAGGCTCAGCATGCCTTTCCTGGTTACCAAATTTTAAATAAATAAATAAAATACCTGTGCCAGTGATTATTCAGGTGCACTTCCTGTGAAGCGGAGGGCAGTTTCCCTGGAGTCCTGGACACATTTTATCCATTCAACAAACTACCAACATTTAGTTTCGGTTGGTTTGTATTTCAACCCCCCCCACCCACCCCCAAAAATATAGGCATGGTATTGTCTAGCTCTCTTTTCCCAGCCAAGACAGGTAGATAGATAGATAGATAGATAGATAGATAGATAGATAGATAGATAGATAGATAGATTGATTTTCTATCTTCCCTGACCAAATTTCTTCACATATTCCCTGACCAAGTTGGACACTCTCTTTAACTCCTTCTGCCGCTTTGCTATCCACTCCCCTTCCCACTCCCACCACTGTGAACTCTGTCACTCCCTAAACTTCCTTCCACTATCTCACAGACACATCTCTCACTGTGCCAAACAAATTCTGGTTCAGGGGACTCCCCTTCTATCTCTCATCCTCTCTCTCTCCACTCCACCTCCCCCCACCCACTCTCTCAGATCAAAGGATGCCCGCACTTTGACAGTCCCTTGCCGCTTCACCCTCATCGGTCAAACTGGTTTTGCCCATCGTTTCCCTAAAATCTGGAATTCCCTCCCCCCTGAAATACAACACTCCTCCTCCAACTACTCCCTTACCTCTGCCCTACACAATTACCTTTCCCTCAGCTGTTCCTGCTTTAACCCACCTTAATACCTATCCCCAGTTTTTGCCTTCCTACCATGACCCCCCCCCCATCAGGGTTCTCAACATCCTAAGGGGGAAATCAGGAAATGGCTACCCCTTCTCCTCCTATTCAGTTCTTGCCTCTCCCTCCTCTCTTCTCCACCTGCCCTTCTGGGTCACCAGTGTACACAACCTAACCCCATCCTTTTTACTCCAACAGCACTTGCGTACTACCTCGAGCCTGCTCCTGATACACTCCTGCACTATAAATGGTTCTATCTCATTATTACTCTTTTGTACGTTCATATGTTCTTTTGTATGATTTTGGACATGCATTGTAATTTACCCAATGTTCCACTACTGTTTATTGTACAATACTTTGTGTTCCAACTGTTGCACAATCTTACAATGTTGTATTGTTTTTCCTACCCACATACTATTGCAAATGATCATCCTTCACAACCCTATGTAACCCCTCCCCCCCCCAGGTCGCACCGTGAGACGAGCAACTTGTTGTTCAGTGTGCCCTCCTGGTGAAACATTTCAATAAATAAATAAAATAGAGAGATAGACAGACAGACAGACAGAAAGACAGATAAAGTTTGATACAAGTGGTGGTGGCCAAAAAGAGCTAAGAACAATTGCTCCTTGTGCCCCTCATAGCAATTGACTGGTGGGGGGGCAGGTCACTCAGTACTGAGGCTCACTCTTATGTTCTGTCAGAATAAACAGAGAGCTTCTGCCTCCTTCCGGTGCTGTCGTTTGCCTTTTAAAGACACCAGATTCACCACTAACAAAAATACCAAGAAGACCAAGATAAAAAGGGCACTGAAGCTGTTCAGCAGATCTGAGAGACAGTCAAGGATCTTCTGTGCATATGTTAGCAAAGTGAATTACAGTCTAGCCCAACCAGTTTTTCTCTAGGAAGGACGGTCTCTTTTCAGAGTCAGATCTTTTTTTTTTTCCAACACTTTCGTAAAGATGCAATTGGACCAGCTGAACCTGGCTTGGAACTGAGGTACCTCCCCCTTTGAATCAGTTACATACCCCTGCACAGCCACTCCCCCAGTTTAAAACATCAGCAGTGTGAAGTAGTGTGGGCAGACAGAGAGCATCTGTGAGTCAGTCTGTGTGTGTAACTTCCCTGTAGGAGTTGGGGAGAGAGAGAGAGAGAGAGTCAGTCAAGATACTGTGTTTCACAGAAAGAGCAGGGGACGAGAAGTAGAAGGTTACTTGGCATAAGGGAGAAAAAAGGGCCAGACACAGATGCAAATGAAAATGAAGTTTATTGGCAAACGGGAAAACCATGATGATACTCAGAGGTAAACTGATAAGATGTCATATCCTTGTGTGCGGTGGTGGGAGAAGAGTTGATTGGATCTGCATTTTACTGTACCTTTAGACAATTACAGAGGTGACCACGTGCATGTTGGTAAGTAGGGAGGCACTCTCCCTAGGAATTAAAAATGCCCTAGGTATAAAGATCACCCACCTAAAGTAATTAGTTCAAAACAGAAGGGTGAGATGTGTTTGAAAACAGACAGATTTTAGGACGTGCTTCCCTTTCTGAATCGATATGGAGCAAAGAGTTCTAGAGAACTAACCAGATATTAATTGTTGCTATAATCTAGTGGTGGATGTGTCAGCTGGAACCAAGTTCAGATTCCGGATGGATCTCCAGGAATTGCTCTGAGATTATATGAGCCTATCTGGGGTCAGTTGCCATGGAGGGGGAGAGGAGAGGGACAGCACACGGGTCCAAGCTGAATGGCATTGATTCATTAGCCACGCAGCAACCCAGCTCTGATTTTGGCCTAGACCTCAGGGAATGTGACCAAGATGAGCAGAGTCGGGGGTAGATGTGGATCTGAATCAGAACCCATTCACTTATCCCAACTTCTAAACATACAAATGTACAAATATCTTCATACCTCACTATTGCATTTTCTGACTTGGTGTTCTGACTTGGACTTCAGGTATTCAGATGATTAAATAGACTGAGTAAAAATGTTTTTGGGGCACATTGCCATTAACTTGCAAATATTTCATTACCAGCAGCCCCTCTAGGAGGCTCAGTGTGCTGAGAGGTTAAAGCAGCAGTGCATGTTATGAAAGTTTGACCTGTGCACTTTTATTCCATTTTAGAATGCTCTAATTACCTCCAGTCTTGTCCGATGCCCATCTTTCTTGATTTTGAGTTTGCTTTTGCATTTTAAATAATAAAAGGCATGCTCCTTTTAATGTAGTGGGGTCCAGGTTTTCATCAGTATTCTCTGTTGTTTTTGAAAACCTGTCATTGTAACATTACTTTTCCTGTGATTAAATGGAACTAGCAGGCAGCAGACCGTGCTCAGGACAATGGGTGTACACAAACTGCTGAGAACGCCTGGTCTGAGTTGGATCAATAGGCACGTGCCTTTTTAATATGGCTTGGTCCAGGTTTTCTGCAATATTCTCTGTCGTTTTTTGAACACCTGTTCCTAAACACCCCTTTTCATTTGAATAAAATGAACTAGCAGACAGTAGACACTGCTCTTTGGCTTTATAGGATAATAGAAGTACAAAAAACAGCAGAGAATGCAGATGAAAATCTGCTCTAAGCCACATTAAAGCAAGAGTATTTGTTAGGAAAAAATGTTATCATATCAATTTTGGGACAAAAATGTATTTCTGACATCCTTAGACGTATGCTTACTGTATTTTTATTTTTCTTGGATATTGTTAAAACAGTTGTTTCAGCCAATTTTGTAATTAATGACTCACGTCATTAAAGATGGACGTCACTAGCAACTTGTAAACAAAATATTTTCAGGTGAGACGGATACCCGTTGAATGTACATGCTAGATTCATACTGTGGATGTGTTAGGATTGCGTTACCAAATGTTTTGATGATAAACAGCACAGCACTGTACCAAGGTGTGTAGTTATTTCCTGGCAGCCATGGCATGGGAGTGGAAACTTTTAAAAACTTCACAGGCTTGTATCTTGGTTCAGGAAAGAAAGAAAATAAAAAGAAAATGGGATCTCTTAATAGTTCTGCCAGACAAACATTAATGCTGAAAAATCCACATAGTTACCTACAAATGCTTGGGTTTTAAAAGGTGTATACCTGTTTCAAATACTGTATATAAAAAAAAACAACTCCTAAAGCAGGTTTAAAATGGGTGAAAGGGGTTATTATACAAGACAGGGGGCAATCTAAAACTACAATAAAAAGTATTGGTCAAATTTTCAGTAGGACATACACTGCTGCTTTAATATTGGGGGCACGTTGACACGTGTCCAGAATTCCGGGTGATTGGTTTGAGCTGACATCATCATCATCAGCTATTCTTGGTAACTCAAGAAACCCAACAATGGCTATAAAGGGACCAATGTGATTGGCTGACAGCATTCTAAAATTGTTTTGTTAATGGCTGGAAATCCTTGCATACAATAATACAGTTTTAGCTCTAAAAATGTTTTAAAACTATAACAAAAAAAACAGCTTATTAATAGCATTCAGGTATGACCAGGCCTTGTGCTACCTTTGTTAATGTAACCCTCCAGGCATAAGGCACTCAGCTTCACCCCGTACCTCATGATTTTCCTGGGTTTAGCTTGACAGACAGTAAGCCAACCCCTAGCTGTGTCTTCTGTTTGCTTGCCATTTTGGATCTGTTCTCCTTTCTGGCATTTTTAAGAAGCTGCGGTTCTGGATTTTATCTATGGAAGCAGTGGTGTAGCCTAGTGCTTTGAGCAGAGTGCTCTGAAGGAGAGCCAGGTTGGAATCTTACCCACTGCCACATACTGATAGTGAGATGTGACCTTGAGCAAGACACTTGACCTCCGATTCCTGTCGCTTCTTGTTCTTCTGTGCTCTTGCTGTTTAGGGGCCATGATCTTGAGGGGATTCAGTACTTCTTTTCTGGACTGCAGTGTAGCTTGTTTGTTTGTTATAGTTTATTTACGCAGGACAGCCCAGCTGACGTGCAACATCTGGTGTTCAGTAGGGTCCCGCTGCTAACCATTTCTGCAACTGGTTAGACTAGAATGCTGAGACGTAAAGTGACTTAAAAGCTATGCTTACATGGCAGCAGCACTCTGACCTTTGCGCTGCTCTGTTCCTGATGTGATCACTGTTTTATCTTGATTCTGACTTTACACAGCCTGCCCTCATGCCGATGCAGGTTGCATCAACGAGGAGCTGTGGGGCTGAGTTGGGTGCAGGGGAGGAGTCTGGGAGTGGCTGCTTTTTATCAGAGTGAGCGTCACAGCACATTTACACTGCCACATAATACACTTGCTCCGATAAACATACCCATTCCTGCACCGGTGCAGAAAATGGATCTGAAGCACTCCTAGCATGCTCTGGTGAGGGTCCACACTGTCGACTTTGCAGCGCATCAACCTGTGCATATGGGTTGATGCGCTGCAAAGGTGGCAGTGTAAACATGGCTAAAAGGCTACAATGGGACTGTTTGGACTTGGCCTCCAAGTGCTCCAGTTTGATAGACACACTGCAGCATGCATGTGTATTATATTTATGCCATACCTGTGAGGATAAAAAATGGCAAATATTTTCAATATTATCATGGTGGTCAGACCTACAGTGAGAATATCGCATTTATCCTCACTGTAGGTAAATTTATCCACACAGTAGGTGGAGACTGGCTCATTCGGAACTCATTTGCATATTAGGCTGCAGTAGCAGTTGTAACCGTATTCAAATGCGAATAACTTAAAAACGAAAAATGATACCATGGTACTATTGCATGAAAGTTGTTCAGCACATAAATGTGTACAAAATGAGTGGTGTTTCATTTATGGCTAACTTTTATTTTTTTATATAATTAGTGGAAAAACAGCAAAAAAATGCATTTTTTTCACTTTTTTCAACAAACAAATGTGAATAACTTTAAAACAAAAAATGATAGCATGGTACTGTGAGCACGAAAGTTGTTCAGCACAAAAATATCTACAAAATGAGTGGAGTTTCATTTATGACTAACTTTTACTTTTTATATAATAAGCAAAAAAATCTGCAGAAAATGCAGTTTTGTTTGCTTTTTTGACAAACAAATGTGAATAACTTTAAAACAAAAAATGATAGCATGGTACTATGAGCACGAAAGTTGTTCAACACAAAAATATCTACAAGATGAGTGGTGTTTCATTTATGACTAACTTTTATTTTTTATATAATAAGCAAAAAAATCTGCAGAAAATGCAATTTTGTTTGCTTTTTCGACAAACAAATGTGAATAACTTTAAAACAAAACATGATAGCATGGCACTATGAGCATGAAAGTTGTTCAGCACAAAAATATCTACAAAATGAGTGGTGTTTCATTTACAGATATCTTTTAGTTTTTTTATAATTATCAAAAAAACTGCAGAAAATTAAATTTTTTTCACTTTTTGCAACAAACAAATGCATATAACTTTAAAATGAAAAATAATAGCATGGTACTTTTGAGAAAAAAGTTGATCAGGACAAAAATACCTACAAAATGAGTGGTGTTTCGTTTATAGATTTCTTTTAGATTTTTTATAATCAGCAAAAAATGGCAAGAATTTACTTTTTTTTCACTTTTTTGGAGGTATGGCATAAATGAAATACGCAACCCCCCTACTGGAAATATTGTCGATATTTTTTGTTCTTGTGCCACTTGACCCAATGTCATCACTCATGGCTTTGCCACTCGTGATGTTATTGGGTCAACTGGAACTCGAACAAAAAATATCGACAATATTTTCAGTAGAGGGGTTCCGTATCCCTTATATATGTATATATTATACATACACACACAGTAACACTCTAAAAGCACACATAAGGTTTCCAAGCAGTGTGTGTGTGTGTGTGTGTGTGTGTGTGAGCACTATGTAAACCAAACAAAATAAAATTTCTGTTGCAGATCTTACCATCTCTGAGAAATTTCTCACAGAAAGGTCAGATGTTTCATGGAATTCCATGAACTTTAGAAGCCATGCACATTCAGTGCTGTTTGGGGTCCAAATGTCTTGACCTATCTGAACTGGATGCCCCAGTGTGAGGAAACAATGTATTATCTGAAGAACCTTGGCTTGGAGACAGACTCAAATTTCTGATCTCACAAGCCCAGAACTCAGTTGTGCCCTGGTCAGCATTCATGGATACAAGGGGGCTACCCCCCCAACCAGGTCAGGCATGCACTGAATTTCAGCCCAGCCACAGAGGCAATTTTTTGTTTTTATCATTCCATGTTTCTCACCTGTCAACCCCTTCCTGCTTCCTTCTGTTCCTTTCTGAGCTACCTTGCAGCCCTCAAGATGGGGCCTTTGAGGGTGTCCCCATCCCCATCTAGAAACACATACAGTGAGAATGCAGGCCTCGAGACTGGGGGCCATTATTCTGCTGAGGGGAGGAGCTTTATGTGTTTCTTTCTCCCTACCTCCCTTCCAAGATGGTGACAGCACGGTCTCTTCTCAATTGCGAGCCAATGGACCTTTTCGGTGTCTTCCCTCCCACAGCGCTGCTCCAGCTGCACTGCCACATGTGGACAGCCATGCGGTGGCAGCATAGGGGACCCTCTCTCCTCGGAGAATGACAGTGGCCTCAGAACAAGCCCAGGTCCCCAACATTGCCCCAAGCAGTGTTGCTGCTGCACAGACAGGCTGGCATAGGAGGCAGCCTCTTGGCTAGGATGGGCAATCCTTTCATGTTTTCCAAAGATCTTTTTCTCCCAGCCACACTCATCATTCCAGGGATACACCCTGTTCCAGCCTGCATCCCCTGTCCTGCCTTGGTCTCCACAACCCATCAGTTACTCGTACGGCTTTCCTCTGCTTTCCTGGCAGACCTTAGGACCCTAGAGAATCCAGAGGACCAGACCGTCATATAGACCGACATGAGGGTGTCTTCCCTTTAGAACATGGACAAGATTTTACATTTATATAGTGCTTTTTATACACAGTGTATCCCAGAGCATTTGACGGCAATGAGAGACTGGTAGTGACTTGACTATAAACATGTAGTGGTGGCTATTTCACACATCAACACTCACACGTAGCCTTGGACAGTTATGTAAACTAGTTTTATGGGAAGGGGAATGTTGGACAGGACACTGGAGAAAATCCTCTACTCTTGCAAAAAGTGCCTTGGGTTCTCTTACTTCTACCTGGACACCCACCAGGACAGGAAGAAATCTTTTTTTTTTATATATGTATATACTTTGGTAACCAGGTAAGGCCCACTAGGCATGAATGCCTGTTTTCAGGGGTTACCAGGGAGCACTGGGGAGGTTAAGTGACTTTCTTGGAGTCACACAGTATGCAAGAGGAAGTTGTGGGAATCAAATCCAGGTCTTCTTGGTGTACCAAGCTCATTCACAGCTCGTTACTCTAACCTCTAGACTACACTGCCAGATTTAATGTCTCATCCGAAGGACAGCACATGACAGTACCGCATCCTCTAGAACTGCACTCAGTTGCCAGTGTTTATAATACGATCTTAATCCTGATGTGGGACTAGACCCCATGATCTTTCAGCCCAGAGGCAGATGTGCTACCAGCTGTGCCATGCTGACCCCTTAGGCCCCTTCCACCTCCCCCTTACATGAACACAGCATTCTGGGTGGCCTGACATCTGCACAGCATGTCCCTGTGGCAAAAGCAAGCTCCCTCACCCAGCTGCTGGGGTTGCTGTGGCACTGACGTTTGCCAACCAAGGTACACTGCTGTGTGGCAACTACTCCAGTCTGGTCTCCATCAGGATGCGGTAGTTTGCATTTACTCTTGAACCCTTGGCACCTATACAGCACTGCAGTGTACTGCCACTGGGTCATTGTGGCTGCCATAGGCAAACCTTTCCCAGTTCTAGTTCTACCCCTATGCGGCAGAAATTGTAGAAACACAACAAGATGCCTCACACTGCACGTTTTCTGCAGCATGTGTGCAGTTTGAGGGCTTGGTTGTGTGTTTGTTTGTTTCTACCCTTTGCTCCACAGTGGCTCCAATCAGCTTGGCCAATCTCCCAGCACCATCTTTACCTTCTCTGCCACTTTACCTTGCCGCCTCTTGTCCTGAACTTCTCCCTTTCGGAGTCAGGTCCATGGGGAACCAGGCATACTTATCTCCCCAATGAAACAGTGGGGGTGGGTCTGTGCTTTTTCTCTCTTACCCCGAGGATGCTGATAGCAGTGACTTGGTGGCATACGCACACCCCAACGCATGCCTATGCATGTCAGAGTTGACTGGCGTCACCCCCCTTTCCAACTCCTGCCACGCTGCCGCACATTTTCACCCCGGTGCCAGTAAAGCATTGGAGTGTGCGGCCCTTCCTCCCCGACTGGCCCTCCAGTGTCTCAGGCTCATTTGCAAACCTGGGTGACCAGTGTTGCAAGCAGCAACCCATCTGCTGGGCAGACAAGCCAATATTTGGGCCTTTAAATGTCCAGACCTGGGCATTTTAGAGGTCCAGAAATGCTGCGGAATGTGGCATTTAAACATAACTCATGCTTCAGGAATAGGAACCACATCAGTGCAGTGGGAAAGAAAGGTATACAAAAATGAGCTACGAATTTAGGTGAAAGGAAAAAAATTCGAAATCACAGCTAATTCCTCACAACTGCCCACACAAGGTTTTTCACATCCATGATGCCTTGCTCTGAGAAGGAGCCTGTAGAATATGTCTGTGCTCTGGCAAGATACATAAAAACCAAACAAAATTTGTATTTCTTTTATGATTTTTGGCCAGGAGAGGCACATTAAGCTGCAGCTTGTTTCCTGGGAGCACAGGGGAGTTAAGTGATTTGTTCATGGTCACAAAGTATACAAGTGGGGTCTGTAGGATTCAAACCCAGCTCTCCAGGTTTGCAGCTCAGTGCTCTTAACCACTATGCAATATTGCCTCCCACTCTCAAATCTGATATTTCTCCTCTCCTAGCATCCTGTATTGGATCCTGTACCCTGATTTGCTTGCTCGCTATCTCCAACTCTGCTCACTGCCATACTTTTAGAGTGAAATCTTCTGGTAGGGCCAGTCCCTGCCGAATATGACCATTACAGAATATTTAACCAGCAGTGCATGTTACAGCAAAAGTTTGAACCTGTACCTCCATATCACATTTTAGTGCACCCCTTTTTCTGCTGGACTGTAAGATGCCTCTTTATCTCAATTTTTTTTTAGAATTAAAATGAGCACCTTTTAATATGGCTGTTCACATGTTTTTATCAGTTTTCTCCGCTGTTTTTGAGCACACATTGTATAAGTAAGTAAGCATTAACAGACAACTGGGTGTGCGGTTATTGGGCAATTACTGCATGCTCCTCTCCCCCCACTCCATGGGTTGGAGGCAGCACGAGGCATTCGCTGAGTGCCCTTCAACCATGGGGTGGGGAGCGTAGTAATCACCCGATAACCACAAGCCCTGAAGTGTGTTATTGTGGTCATAAAATGGAACCAAAGTAATAAACAAAAATGAAATAAATCTTTAAATGAAGAATAAATAAATCTTCATTGGTAAATTGGTTCTCACACCAAACAGCCAGGTTTGCTCCATCAAAGAGGTCAGCTTGATGCCAGAGGGCCGGCCTGGGGGAGAAGGCTCAAGCGTCAGAAGACCGCTTGCCTTTGCCCGGGGGGATGGAGCCTAGCACCTGCTGATTCCTGGCGGAGGCAGGGAGCACAGCAGCATGCTGGGTTTGTTGACTGGGGGGCGTGGCGGACATCGGTGTGTGCCTAGACACAGTGGCACGCCAAGCCCCCGGGGAGAAAAGGGAGGAAAAAGCTCCTGGGCCAACTGGATGAAGGCTTCTGGCCCCTAGTGACACAGAAGCCCCTTTGCCAGCCATACCTGCCTCAGCAGCAGCACTCAGGGGCAATTTTAGAGTGCGCTGGTCACCCCACTGGTGCCTGCCCCCTTGGAGGAGAAGGACTCACACGGTGAAGGGTTACCCTCGAGTGTTGGCGACAATATGAGGTGGGGGCTGGGGGGTAGGGTGTCAAGGTGGGTGCCTAAGAGGCCCAAAGGAGTGGTCGGACTGGGGGCAGGGGAAGCATAAAAAAAAAAAAAGAGGTCAGCTTGTCTGGCAGGTAAGTTATTCGTGCTGTTGTCCCCCCCAACTCTCACAGTTACTGAGAATTCTGAAGCATGTAGTTCCAAGACTTGTAAGGCACGTTCCAGACCTGTGTGGTTATTGATCAGTTACCACACCAGTCTGGACAGCTATTGACCAATCAGATCACTGGATTTTGTTTGCCCATTTTATAACATTACCTTTCCTGTTCCTGGGGTGAACTTGCATGCCAAAGACACTGCTCCTTCATCATTTGGGTCAATGGGTGTTCAGAAACCCCTGAGGATACTGATGAGAACCAGGGACAGCCAACAGCCACATTAAAAGGGGCACACCTTTTATTTATTTCAAATCTAAAAAAAAAAACTGTAAAGCACATTCTAAATGGGGGGAAAAATTGGTGTCTTACAAGGTAGAAGAAAAAGGCCAATCTAAAATAGAATAAAATTCACAGCAGGGCTCAGCCTCCAAGAACCAAGACACAGGTGCTAGATTTCAGGAGAGCGAACTTTGGGAGAATGACGAAACTCCTACAGTTTCAGCTCAAAGGAGTGAGTAGGGGTGGAGACAAAGTGGGAGGCCATTAAAAGTGCACTTTAGGATGTTTCTAAATGTATTTATTATGTTGTTTAATTCAGGAGAAATATAAAGTAATAATATAGGAAATCTTGTTTCACAATGTGCCGGGAGTGGAAGAGCTTGGTATGGCAATGTACAATGAATTAGATACAGCAGAATAGCAGCTGAGAGATACAAAGTGGAAATGTGTTGCAAATAGCAGCCTTGTAAAATGTTAGTACCGCTCAGGGCAAGGCAATGCAGCACATTTGCATTGAATAACATAGCCACAGTTCTGCAGATTATTGGAATGCCGCTTGAAAATGCTGGTTAAAGCCACAAAGTACAGGAAGCCTTTGTGGTTCTCCAAGGTGGATAAGACGGCCTTTAAAAAGAACAAGCAGAAGCAGAGAGTACAGAAGCTCAGCAGGACAGACAGGGCAGCAGTAAAGAGGGTCAAAGCCAACGCAGCACTTGAAGTTGTGGAGGGGATCAAGGAAAACGAAAAAGCCATCGGGTATATTGGGGAAAGAGGAAAAAAGCATAGAAAGGCTGAATAAGGGAGAGGTGTGAGGGTAGTAGGCAGGTGTTGGAGCTTAAGCTTCTTACAGGGGATTGAGTATTCCATAAACTAATGAGACTGACAGTAAACAAGGTGTATGGGCCAGACAGGCTCCACACCAGAGTACTAAGAAATGTGGGGTGGCACTTGCGGGACCACTGGCAGATCTGCTTAACTGCTCTCTGGCATCAGAAGTAATCCCAGGGGACTGGAGAGCAGAAGATGTAGTCCTGCTTCATAAAATTGGGGACACAGGTGACCCATGTAACTACAGGCTGGTTAGTCTAACCTCTGCAGTGGGGAAGCTATACAAGACCATTAAAGAAGCTGGTAGAGTTCCTTGAGAAGAATGAAATACAGGACATGAGGCAGCAGGGCTTCATAAATGGGGAGGGCATGCCACACGGCTCCACCTCTTCGACATCTTCTACTCCAGGTCACAGGCAGTTGACAGGGGCCAGGTTGTAGACATCCTATACTTGGACTTCAGCAAGCCCTTTTAGTGCCACATGGGAGGCTAGCAAAAAAGGTGAGGAACTTGGCTATGATTTTTTTATTTAGTTAGTTACATTTAGTTGACCAGAAAAGGAGAGCTAGGCAATTCTACTTATTTTCAGTCTTGTCCTGGGGGAAGAGAGATGCAAACTGACCCATCAAACCAGATTAAGCTACTGGTTGTATTTTTTAAGTAAATGGGGGAAAGTTGGCCAGTACACTGGGGAAATTCCTCTACTCTTTTCAAGAAGCGCCTTGTCCATTGGAACAATCACAAGAACAGGCAGATGGGACCTCAGTTTAACATCTCATCCAGAAGATGGCACCTCAGGAGTGCAACATCCCCCTCATGATGCACTACAGTGTCGCTATTGGGATTTACCCCAAGTGCCTGGTGTGGGGCTAGAACCCATAACCTTCCGATCTTCCGGCCTCAGAGGAGAATGTGCAACCTATGCTGCTGAAGTGATAAGGTACCAGACTGGATAAACATCTGGCTGGGCAGGAGGACACAGAGGATGGTGGTGAATGGGACTGATTTGGAGGTCAGGAGGGTGACTAGCAAGGTGCCCCAGGGCTCAGTCCTGGGGCCGGTACTCTTCAGTGTGATTATCTGTGGCTGAAGGCCAGAAGAAAGAGGGAATATAGAAACATGGAGTCTGACGGCAGATCACGACTGCTAGGCCCACCTAGTCTGCCCATTTTCCCTTCCTACTGTTATATCACAGATTCCACTTGATCTCTGGCTTTCCCTCCACCTTTCCCTACCACTAAAGTTCCTTTTTTTGCCTATCCCATCCCTTTTTTGCCTATCCCATGCCTTCCTTGAATTCCATTACAGTTTTTGTCCCCCCCCCCCACCACCTCCACTGGGAGCCTGCTCCAGGCATCCACCATCCTTTCTGTGAAGAAATACTTCCTTACATCTCCCTGAGTCTACCCCCCCAGCTTCATAGCATGACCCCTTGTTCTTGAGCATCTTTTACTCTGACAATGGCTTCCCTCTTGAACCTTATTTATGCCCATGAGGTATCTGAAAGTCTCTATCATATCCCCTTCCTCTCTCCTTTCCTCCAGGCCAGGGTATACATATTGAGGTCCCTCAGTCTCTCTCTTCATAGGGCTTTTTATGCAGACCCTGCAACATTTTAGTTGCTCTCCTCTGGTCCGCCTCAACTCTATGTCCTTCCTGACATATATAATCAACATTTTTTAAGTGCCTTAATGGACTCAATATGTGAATGGTTAAACACTGTTCAAATGTGGAGGGGACCAGCATGGGGGGCGGGGGTATGGGTACAAACTGCTGAGACACAAGAATAGCTTGCCAGGAGTAGTGAAAGAGGCAAAGATGGTACAGGGTTTCAAAGGGGAGTGGGATGGGTTGACGATTTGGGAACTGTAGAAACTGGGAGGGTTGAGGGGGAAGGGGACCCAGCTTGTGCTGCGAGTAGGGTGATCAATCTAGAGCCTGACAGGAGTAGCAGGTAGGAGCAGAGCAGACAGGATAGACCCTTGGGGCAAGATTTTCTTACACTTGCATCTGTTTTTCAGATGTCACTGTGGACTTCCATCTCGCAAGTTAGACCACAAAAAGTAGGTCCAACTTTCAGGATGGAAGTCCGCAATTGCATTTGACAAATGGCTGCAAGTACCGCAGCTGCAGCCAAAAGTGCCATAAACTGCAAAACTTTCAGAAAGGCATCGGGATGTATGTGAATAGGATGCATGCATCCTGATGCATCTGCGTGGATGTAGCACGTTTCCAAAATACAGATGCGTCCAGACGGCTGAAAATCCCACCGTGGTCTTTTTCTGCCTGTAAAAAGTTTCTATGTTGTCTATGTTTCTAAGAAGATGTCAGGTAAAAATCTTCAGCATAACATGCACTGCTCTGCTAAACATGGAGGGTCCCAGGATTCCTTGCTTTGTAACGTTTCCTTTGCCTGACTAGTTAATAAAGTTTAAATCAGAAAAAAAAACTTCAAAAATAAGGTACTTGTAGGTTAAGCCAGCCCTAGTTCTTTTGATGGGGAGGGGAAATTTTTTTTTTTTTGAACCACCTAAAAATAAGCCCCTAAGAGCTACTTGCTTACACACGCACCGCAAACAGCCTACTAATTTTCCTTGGGCTGCCTTGAGAAGCTGTTAAGAGCAGTAATTGCTGCCTACACAGCACAAGAGAAATTGTCGACGTGTTTACATTTGTACTTTTTGTTTCCTCTTATAAATTCGTTTGGAGGTGGGAGAGAGAAGGCAAGAAGGAAAATTCTGTCTGGGAGGCTTCCAACTACTTTGATTGGAACTAAAGAGGTTCAAGACTGTGGGTATGCTGGTCTCCGATGACATTTCTAAGCTGACTACAGGAAGCCTGGGGGAAGGAGCTGACCCTGAATGTGACTGTTGGCTCCTGTGTGTGCCATGTGGGTCTTTACCAGCTGTTTAGGACATCATGCTGGTGCTTGTGTGGTAATGCCGCCAGCTGGCAGCATTGCCTGACCACAGTGAGTGGGGACAGTTATTTTTTTAACCTTGCCCAGTACGTTCTGGTACACGAGTTAAAAATATGCACAGTTTTCAGGAAATGGAGCTCTCTTGACGTGTCTGCCAACAAAGCAGGACTTTCCTTGGCTTTTATATTGAGAATTGAACTGCAACGGGACTTCCAGGAAGCCAGTGCATTTTGCCTCTTGTAGCAGGATGTGGACGGGCTTCAGCAGCCAGTGTGGTGGTTACCTGCTGGGACACTGGCTTTCATCAGAAAGAGGGGCCGGGGGGGGGACCCATTCTGAAAGGGTCAGTGGGCCATCTCCGGTTAAAAAAGCTTACATTTCCTCCAATGGTGGTAAAATGCCTCTTCAATACTGAAAAACAATTTATTTTCCTGTTAGTCATTTTTCCCCCATGTTGGCTGAAATTAACACAAATTTAATTTTGTACCAAGTGTTATGCACTTAATTTACTTCTATCGAAAATACACTGTTACGACCATTAGTATTTTCACAGTATGTCTATCCATTTTTTTTTTTTAAACCAGCACATCGAGCGCACTTTGGACCTGATGCAGAAAAAATATATATTTTTCCACAACTGAACAGTCCAGCAGCAGTTCATGTGGCCTTAAAAAGATTTGAATGGTTTAGAAATACAGAGACTTTGCAGACAAAAGAAGTCTTGGATTCCCTTGAATGTGCACAGTACTCCCTAAATACACTGAGGCCTATCGCTGAGTATCATTAGCCTGAACCTCCAGATGTTACACTGAGGCCTATCGCTGAGTATCATTAGCCTGAACCTCCAGATGTCACACTGAGGCCTATCGCTGAGTATCATTAGCCTGAACCTCCAGATGTCACACTGAGGCCTATCTCTGAGTATCATTAGCCTGAACCTCCAGATGTCACACTGAGGCCTATCGCTGAGTATCATTAGCCTGAACCTCCAGATGGGAGCTCTGACCCACCTGTAACGTTGCCCTCCCCCTTGCTCCTCGAGCCCACAGTCACTCATTGGAGTCTTTAGGCCAGGGTCAGACTGGCCACATGCCCCAATAAAAATCTGCTGTACGCCAACAAATTATACACACTGTAGCTGAGAAGACAGTCTGGGTCAGAATCCATCTATGTGCCCCAGCACAAGCCCTCTGTTCCCTGCCTGTACCCTAGCCATCCTTAATTCCTGGCGCTGCTACTGCAGTCACTATGCCTAGTCAAAAAAGGTTACTTCAGAAACAAATGGCATGGTGCCTCAGCGTTCAACACTCCAGGCCAAAGAAAGAAGCTTGGCTCTACATATCATAGAATCATAGAAGGTGACAGCAGAAAAGGACCTCACAGCCCATCTAGTCTGCCCCTTACCCCACTATCCCAACCTACCACAACTTAAGGCACCCCCCTTCCCCTTATCCCCATGTATGTGTCCCAAGAGGTCTTGAATTCCTCTACAGTCTCTGAGTTCACCACCTCCTCTGGAAGTCTATTCCAGTTCTCCATCACCCTCTGTGAAAAATTGACCTCTCACATTGCCCCTGAACTGCCCCAGGTCTCAGTCTATGCCTCTGTTATGTTTCCTTCCTCCTCTGGAATAACTTCCCCGTGCCTCCTTTGTTAATCCCTCTGATGTATTTAATGGTCTTGGTCATGTCATCCCTCTCCCTCCTGGTCTCCATTGTATACAGCCCCAACTCCTCGCATCTCTGTTCGTACAGTTTTTCCTTTATCCCCTGCACCATCTTGGTCGCCCGTCACTGAACCCTTTCCATCAAATCTATATCCTTGCACAGGTGAGGCCTCCAAAACTGAACCCCATACTCGAGGTATCATTTAGCCCAGATTGAAACAACTCTGGGTCACTGAATAATTTGCAAACGGTTTATTCATCCAGAGTGCTAAAAACATCGCACAGCAACAGTTCACTCCCAGTATCCAAGATAACACTGAGACGGTGGAGATTCACATGGTGTGAAGCCAGAGAATACCAGTGCCAATCAAACTCAGCAGCAGGGTTGAAATATGGACTTTTTCCTGGCTTTCTCTCTCCCCCCTTCCCTGAAGTCAGGCGAAGCACATGACGTGCATCCCTACACACATCCCTACAAACATGCCCTTGCACATGCGTAGTGACACCCTGCAAGGGAGACAAACTCCCTTAGCCCACTGCAGGGGTCACTATGGTGGCGGAACCTGAATGCCCTCTCCCTTGGTTGGGAGTACTGTCACACAACAGTGCCATCCCCCCCCCCCCCGAGTCCACTTCCCAACCAAGGTTGCTGTCAGAGAAGTGCATAACACTTCCAATGCAGGGCAAACTAGGCGGGCAGTTTACTGATCCCACAAGTGTTTTAAAAACTTGCTGGGTGCTGGCCCGGTGGCACTGAGGGCTGAGGTGCTGGACACCTTACCTCGTGTCGCACCGGCGACCCATATTCGGGAACGGACATGGGTCGGCGGGGTTTGGCAGGGAGGAGAAGGACTGAGCTTCCCCAGGACTGCTCTCTTTCTCCGGGGAGGGGGGTTAGTAGGGCCCGGCGATTGCTTGCCCCCTAGTGGAGGCTGGGAGGTGGCACGTCAGTTCTAAAGAATGTGGGGAGGGGACTGAGGCAGGCACTTGGTTAGGGTGTGCGAGGAAGCGTGAGCGCTAACACCACTGGCACCACTGCACGCCACAGCCTCTCGGGGGAAGAATGGAAAAACAATGAAAGGGGAGTCCTCTGTGCAGATGGCGATTGCCCCTCCGCAGTGCTCAGGAAGGCACCCTGATACTATATCGGACTGGTGGTCAAGTCGCTCCCCACCCCCTGCCATGAAGGATAAGTTGTGGGGTTAAGGGGAGGGGGTCTCATACCCGGTGCCGATGCGGGGTGGGGGATGTCTGAGGAATAGCAGAGGACTCCGGGGAAGAAAAACGAATAACTAAAAAAAAAAAATAACTTGCTGGCACAATGAAATTGCATTTCTTCATTTCATCCATGTCAGCAGCTCAGTAGGTAGCAGCTTCTCTTCTGGGGCAGGAAGATCAGGAGGGCGTGGGTTCTAGCCTCACACCAGGTACTGGGGGTAATATCCATAAGTAACACTGTACTACCATGGGGCTGTGTGGAGAAGTTGTAGGATAACAGATGGACCAGACACCAAACTTCAGGCCCAACACACAATTTCTGTGTGATGTTTATTCAAAATACAGATGATAAGCTTCAGCAATAGCATATCCTGTCTTCAGTACATCAGTTTACAGTAACAGATTATTCATGTCCTTCCTCTGCACTTGTCAGCACCTACTGACTCACTGATCTTTGATCTAACTTATCAATTGAGATTCAGCCTCCCCTATGCAGGCCTTGTTTGCTTGGGTGGTGGGGGCTCAAATAAAAAAAAAAAAAGAAAAGAAGCTATAGACAAAGAACCTCAGTGCAAAAGCACTGAAATAAGAGTTACCCCAAAGAGCATTGACAATAAGGCACGCTTCAAAGAAACACAATATCACACATACTTCCCTAATGCAAAGCATCATCAGATATATGCAAATCGCCATGATATTCAATCAATTTACAGCAATTTACATGCATTTTAAATAGCAAAAGTAACTTAATTTTTTATAATATAGTCAAATAGTACTTTTTACCTTTATCAAAAACACCTATGCCATGGCATTTTCAACATTTACAGGTTTCATAAACATAAGGGTCCGGATATTCAAACTGCGCCAGGCTGTGGTGCAAGCCTGGGCGCAGCGCAACTTGGATGCGAGGGGCGTTGACTGGGCGATATTCAACGAAGCTGTGCCATGGCACAGCTTAGTTGAATATCGCACCCTGGCCACCCGCAGTGTGCATGGCGCAGTGGCACTGCGCCAGCACAAGTGGCCAAAGTGGAGCAGGGGGATGCGCTAACGCAAGTTCCATTGCTCTATGCGTAGCAACCGCGATATTCAAAAGTGAACATGCAGATGGGGCCATAATGTATGCAAGGCGCAAATGGGGCCATTTGCATGTCATTATGGCTCCATTTGCATGCAGGTGAGCAGATCCCTGGTAACTTGCGCCTGGCACCCTGCTAGGCAGCAGCCTTCAGGGACCGACGCCCCCTGCACAGTGCGGCAATGTGCCTCACAGCCCCTATCGTGGGCATTTGTAAAATAAAATTGCATCCTATATCCCTGGTGGTCCAGTGGACCACTGTCAGCCCGATCACAGGCTTAAGTATGAAAAAAATTAAGTCCAATATCCCTGGTGGTCCAGTGGACCACTGTCAGCCCGATCGTGGGCTTAAGTATGAATAAAATAAAGTCCAGTATCCCTGGTGGGATCCATTCACATATCTGGAATGTGTAGTACGTTAGGGGCTGCACTCCCATTGGCTCACGCTGTGGACCAATGGGCGTAAAGCCCTACCTACGGTGTCAGTCGGCGGGTGGCAGGGCGGGTGGGGTGCTGCCAACCGCCACTGACCCAGGGGGGCGGGGCAGTAGGGCTCAGTGGGCAGGTGGGGAAGGCGTTCTGCTGGACCACCAGGGATATTGGACGTAGTTTTATTATACAAATTCCCACGATTGGGCTGCGAGCGGTCCACTGGTCCACCAGGGATAGTGAACTTTATTTTATTCATACTTAAGCCCGCAATCAGGCTGCGAGCATTCCACTGGACCACTAGGTTGGACGTAGTTTTATTCATACTTAAGCCCACGATCGGGCTGCGAGCGGTCCACTGGACCACCAGGGATACTGGACGTAGTTTTATTCATACTTAAGCCCGCAATCGGGCTGACAGCGGTCCACTGGACCACCAGGGATATAGGACGTAGTTTTATTATACAAATGCCCGTGATCGGGCTGACAGCAGTCCACTGGACCACCAGGGATATAGGATATAGTTTTATTATACAAATGCCCACGATCGGGCTGACAGCGGTCCACTGGACCACTAGGAATATAGGACGTAGTTTTATTATACAGATGCCTGCGATCGGGCTGACAGTGGTCCACTGGACCACCAGGGATTTTGGAGGGTCATATTTGTACGTATGCCCATGATCAGGCATGGAGGGGCGCCGCCAGGTGCAGCCGGAGCTCGGGTGGCCACCCACAGGTGGCAGCTGCCGTGTTGCACCCTGAGATATGGCAGCTCACCTGTGGGTGGCCAGCTGTTGTTCCTTTTTTGGGGGGATTAATTGTGTGCGGGCGCAAGTAGGAGTTGCATGCATGGACTCAGCATCCCGGGCGAATATGGGATGTGCAGAATATCACATGGGCACGCCCTCCTCCGCGCTATACATTACTGATAGTCTCCGGCGATCGGGTTTGTGCCAGGCACAATTCCCATTTGAATATTGCGCCGGAGCGCATCAGTGGGTTGTGCATGGTGCAACACTGTTGCGCCATGAGCAACCCTTTTGAATATCTGGGCCAAGGTATATACATCAAGGTATTTTATGACATAGTAGTGCTATTACATACTAAATCCAACAACGATAAATACAACCTGTTGTTTTACATATGTTTGGAGGTCACCACAATAACCTCCCTGTAAGAGGTCCTGAGAGGGAAAAGGAATATTAAAGAGGACACTATAGCATAGTCAAGAAAGGGGAGGGGGTGCCCAGAGGTGGCCAACCTTATGGACTAGAAATTGTAAAGGACAGAGTAGGCTAAGAAATAGAAGAACTGTTGTAACAGATTTTAAGAAAAGATCGGACTTCAAGAGTAGCAGGATATCCCTGTCACAGGCTGCACTGTTGGGGTGCTGTCCTTTGGATGAGACATCAACCTAAGGTCTCTCCTTCCGATCTTTGGTCACTGTCTAGGTGGAAGTTAAAGATCCCATGGCACTAATCGAACAAGAGTTGGGGATTTTCCCTGGTGTCATGGCCAATGTTCCTCTGTAAATAAAGAGATCCATGTAACTCATCCCTCCCCCACCCGATGCCGTGAAACAAGCTATCACAGCTTAGTGTACCTTTCCTGTTCGTAATAAATAAATACATTAATAGTACATTTATAAATCTATTCTGCCCTTATGGTGACCCAGTCATTGTAATGCCTTAGCCACAGGTATCTTCTCCCTAACTTTCCCCTTCCCAGGAGGTTCTTGCTTTAGGTGTGGCCTCTGTACAGTTAACCTGCAATTATTCAAATGAGTCCATGTTGAGTAGGGGAGATGTCAAGCATTGTGATGGACATCAGCTGTGTTCTGTAGACATCCATCCAGCCAAAAAGAATTCAAGAAAGGCCTGGGGCATGAGGATGGCTTTGGAGTTTGACGCCTCATGATCTGCCGGCTGTGCTCTGCAGGTTTCATGTAACTCCAGATGACTGTTTTACATAAGAATAGAGAGGGGCGTGGTTGAATCAGGGAAGAGAGGTTACACCTAATTGTCTTGAACTGCATTGTACTATCTCTTTGGGGCTCATTGTGATACCAAGATAATTAAGTGTAACACATGAACAGCATATTTTATTTAGAAAGAGAAGGAATGTGTGTGTGTGTTTTTTTTTTTGTGTGTGTTTTTTATAGCACCTTTCATTTACACTGAATCTCAAAGTGCTTTACAAGCCATGAACTACTGGAGCATCCATTTCGTTGGTGCAGGGAGGTTAAGTGAGGCGCAGGGAGGTTAAGTGATGCTCAGGGAGGTTAAGTGAGGCTCAGGGAAGTTAAGAGCAGAAATAAAAAGAAAACTCATAAGAGATAAAGAGCTAATGTACTGCATAAAATTAAAATTCTGTTTTAAAAATCAGTGTTGGGAAGCCAGCTCCGTGGTGCAGAGTGAAGGTGTTCGCTCAGAATGCTGGCGACCCGGGTTCGCGACCTGAGCCCGAATACCAGGAGTGGGGTCTGGCAGGGAGAGGATGCGCAAGCATCCATTGGACACTTCCCTCCCAGAGGGGGTGGGTAATCCCTGGGCACCTCTGGGCAGACTTGGCGCGTGCTTGGGGGATGCCATGCCACAACACTCCCCCCGCATGCCCCCACCCAAGGACACCACTCATGCAAGGCTGAGTACTTGAGGGGTGGGGCAGGGAAAATGGGGTCTCAGCTGACTGGATGATGGCCACCGGACCCTCACTGCCACGGAGCCCCCGGGCAGACGGGACCAACCCCAGCAGCACCCAGTGCTAAGCAGGTAATGCCGAGAGGTTCATTCTCCCTGGAAGGAGAAGACCAAGCCAACAAAGGGTTATGTTGGGTTACCCTGGGGTGGGTTGCAATATGGGGCAGCAGTTGGCAGCAGGGGTTGCCTGGGACAAGGTCCAAGGTGGCCCGAAGGAGAGGCCAGCCAAGACACATGGGGGAGGTGTAAAATGGAAAATACAAAAAAAAAATCAGTGTTAGAATTAAAGGGGGACTTTCAAGGCCTTGCCCCCCCCCCCCAGTTCTGAAGTGATCCCCCGTAGCTAAGACATCACTGCCAAGATATCACTGCCATTGACTTATAATGAGAAGTGGGGCTCAGTTTAAAGATAGGACCTTTTTAGCCTCTCTCCCCAGCTCCTAAAGTTCATAAAGTGTAATTCCAGTACTGAAGTAGCCTACTATTACATTCTATATCTGAGGGGCTTTTTCTTCTCCCTTTGGCTAACTAGATGATTTCCTATATCTATTTATTTATTTTTGTTCATTTATACTAGGCGTGATACTTGGAACAGGAGCCACACTTTGCCTGTAGGCAGATATATCTAGTTCAACGGGTCATTAGGCTCCTTATGTTGGAATGGTTAGGACTAAACAAGGAGGCCTGAGATTACTGGTGGTAGTACTGTGTAACTCCTTATGGAACATTTTACTTTGGCTTATGCTGTCTCTGCCCCTGCTACAGGGACTTCCACCCTGTCAGGGTCCCGCAAAGACACAAGAACCCTCATAAAAGGGTCCCAACTCCTCGAGGTGTCAGAGGAGCAAGGTCCCCAAGAGTCTTGAGACTAAAGGCACCTTAGGGAAGAAGGCCCAACCCCAAGCTGAAGGAGATGCCACCAGAGGCAGGAGGGATGGTGGCAAAGGAAAACACACTGAGCATGCTCAGTTGAGTACCATTCGGAGTATCATACCATTTACACCCCGGAGGGTGTAAAGAGTGTCATCTGCTGCCTCTCAGGACTGCATAAAATGCTTTTCCATTCTATTCCTCCTCGTATGTCATCAGCATTGGGAGATCACTAAATCTGACATCATACCTGCTCAGGAAGAACCACTCAGCAGCTCTGATTGGTTTATTAGTAATGTCACAGTGAGTGACGCCTCAATGTTGATGAGGTATGAGAATACAGAAGAAAAAAGATAAACACTTCAGAAATAAAATGCAATAAGGCACTACTTTAAAAATGTCTGTAAATGTTCTGCCTGCTATTTTGTGATGCTACTAGCTCTTTCAATCAATCATTGCACCACTTCAATATTTCAATTCGAGTGTGTTTCGTCAGCTTGGAGTTTATATGTTTTTACAGTTCTACACCTGTTTCTTTTCTGATAGCAGGGGTATGTTAATTTGGTTTGTCTTCATGTCTGCCCGGATCCCCTATATTTTCTGGGTAAGGCTAGAGGAGAGTTCTCGTGAGGCGTGCACAAACTTGTTTGAATGTTGTCCATGGCTGTGTGTAGGATATGGACAAACACTTGGCTGCTGCTTTTGCCTGCTTTCAGTCTCACTCTTGTGTAAGAAAGGCACCCTGAAAACTAGCGACAATTGGGCTTTTCCTGCTCCTAACAGGAGGGACTTTCCTGCTCTTAATAGGAACCCTAAAAGGTTCGTATTTCTGAAATTCTGGAACTTAGTAATATGTATAATGGTGCATCATAATTTTATACCAACTTTCACTTCAAACCACTAGCAGGGCACTTCAAACCACTAGTGGGGTTCTTTTCTGGTTCTAAATGTTCAAATCTTACACTCCGTGGGCATTCTCTATTAGCTGCACTCTGTGAGAGGTTGCTCATGATGGTGTCACAGCGGTATCCTGTGGATGTTTACTGAGAGGACTGAGAACAGAAGCTGAGTGGGTCTGTCTGTCCAAACGGTGTGAAAAGATACTCTTAAAATATCTGAAGGCGTGCATATAAATGTATTATGGCATCCATGGATGACAAATCTCACAACTCAAGAGTATATGTAGCAAGAAACTGGTTACGTGAATATGTGCCAGAGCCCCCCCATAAAAAAATAAAGCAAGTTAATCTTGTTGCATAATAACTGTGACTCTTGTTGCTAACTGGCTAAAATCCCTTACTATTAAATGGTTTACATATAGAATAATGCACGGGGTATAGAATAATGGCATGGGGTATAATCTGTAACAATTTTTTTTACACATCCAAGGTGTGTGGTGTCATGACAGCATTTTTTTTTTTGGTCCCACAGCCAGCATCAGAACCATCTGCCCAGTCATGGACCTCGCTGCTCCCCACTCCCACATAAGCCAAACTCCCCATGCCGTACCCCTAGCTTGCCCCCAGGAGGGTGGGGCCGTGTAGCAACCAGGTGTCATGAACATCCAGTTTAGGTCAGGGGAGCCGGCCAGGGAGCTGATTAGAGGCGGCAAGGTGGCCATCATCTAGGCGCTGGCTGCGACAGTTTTGTCCCCTAGAGGGATGTTTCACGGGCGGGACATACACGATGTCCGCGTCTGCCCCACCCCTGGACGTCCAGACGCCAGGGCTGCTGCAGTACCCCAGCCTCTGCCAGGGTCCATCATGCACCAGACATTCTCCACATCCTCCCGCCCTGGAGAGAGAGCAGTCCATGGTATACTCCCTCCTCCTCCCTCCCTCCCTCCATCCAATGACCCAGATCTGTTCCAGAACCCGGGTCGCTGGCGTGGCAAGCGGAAATCCAACCTCTGCACCAATGCGTCGGCTGTCATGACAGCATTTAATAGCCATGAGATGAGATGAGATGCCATGAGGGCAGATGAGAGATAGGACAATAGGAGCAGATTAGATGGACCATCAGTATTTTTCTACCTTCATCTATGTTTCAGTGAAAGCGAAAAGGTTTAATCAAGGCATATACACTACTAGGATACGTGTTTAAAAAAAAAAAAAAAAACCAGAAAAAAGTCATCATACTCCAGTTTTATTTTTATAAGTGCTGTTTTTAAAGCGCCATTTTTATTCAGCTGTGAGGAGAAAAGAAAAGTGTTCTTTCATCAGGTAATGGGGGTGTAGCTGATAGTTGCTCTGTTATTCACGTCACACTCTTGTATACTGAAGAATTACACAGTACTGATTTCATTGCATAATCAAGGTGACCCATTATTATGATTTCTTTTAAAGAGCCAGTAGCAGAAAAATAACAGGCTGAAAATGGTATTAATTTTTAAAATGAGTCGGTTGTTATTTTTATTTTCAAATTGTTTTTCTTTTTCCATTTGCTCATTAGAGGGTTTTCTACCTGCGAGTATTACGTATGATGTAAAGAGCAGCACTTTACTTGGAGGCTGACATATTTCCTCATCACACCTCGTCAGCATTGTGACCTCACTTACTGTGACATCACAAGTGACCACTCATAACAGCTGATTGGCTCTTATTGGTCAGTTGTGATGTCACAGACAGTGAAGTCATGTGGCTAATGGACACACAGAAACAGAATTTGACAGCAGAAAAGGACTGGTAGACCCATCTAGTCTGCTCTATTTTTCCTGCCTATTTCTACACCCTGGACCCTATCATGTCACAGGTGTCCCTCCCACCTCCCTTTCCTACACCTATTATGCCAATGTGCCTATGTATGTTTGAAGCTCCCCACTATTTTTGTCTCCACCACCTCTTCTGGCAGGCTGTTCCAGGTGCCCACCACCCTTCCTGTGAAGAAGTATTTCCTCACATTCCTCTTAAACTCTTCCACCCCAAGCTTCGTTGCATGCCCCCACATTCTGGTACTCCTTCTCTGAAAGAGACTCTCTCTTGCATCTTTTTCACCCTCGTGTAATACTTATAGGTCTTAATCCTGTCCCTTCTCGCTCTCCTCTCCTCCAGGGAGCACATGTTGAGCTCCTGTAGCCTCTTCTCATATGATTTCTCATGCAACCCCTGCACCATTTTGGTAGCGCTCCTTCGGACCGCTTCCGCCCTTTCGATATCTTTGGGGAGGTGCAGCCTTCAGAACTGGACACTGTACTCTAGATGGGGTCTCACTAGAGAGCGATGCAGCGGCATCATCACCTCCCTTCTCCTGCTAGAAATTCCTCTCCCTGTGCACCCCAGCATCCAGCTAGCCTTGCTTATTGCCTTGCCGCACTGCCCTGCCACCTTGAGATCATCAGATATGATTACCCCTAGGTCCCTCTGTTGTTTGGTGACTCATTCTATCTTGTGCAGCCATTTTGGGTCAGGTTAAGTAATGGAAGGTTCCAATGCCATATGGCACTACTGGTAAGAATGGGTTTTTAAGTACCTCCTCCATCTTGTACACAGTCCCCCAGTTTCTCCACCCTAGGTGCATGACTTCACAGTTTTTTGCATTGAAACCCTCCTCCTGCCACCTCATAACTCCTCATATTTCCCTTTGCATTCTCTCCACCCCTTCCTGGGTGTCCATCCTGTTGCAAATTTTTGTGTCATGCACTGAGAGACACACCTTCCCCTCCAGTTCCTCAGTAATGTCGCTTATGAAGACATTGAATAGGAGAGGACCCAATACCGATCCCTGTAGTACTCCACTGGTCACTCTCCCATCCCCCAAGTGACTGCCATTTACCACCGCCCTCTGCCTCTTATCTTTCAGCCAGTTTGATATGCAACATAGCACCTTCTCCCCAACCCACAGGCTGCTAAGTTTCTTAATTAGACTCCTGTATGGTACAGCGTCAAAAGCCTTACTGAAGTTCAGACAGGCCACATCCACTGCCTTCCCCCAATCACCTCCTTAGTCACCCAGTCAAAGAAATCTATGAGATTTGTTTGACATAACCTTCTGTCTGCAAAACAGTGCTGCCGGTGATCTTGAAGCCCATCTGCCTCAAGGTACCCCCATCAGTCTCCCCTTCAGCAGGGTTTCAGTTAATTTCCCCTCCACTGATGTGAGACAAGTGGCCTGTAATTGTTAACCTTCTCCTTGCTGCCACTCTTGTGCAGAGGGACTGCACCAGCCCTCCTCCAGTCCTCTTGCACTACCCCTGACTCCAATGAGGAGCTGAATAAATGTTGCCAGAGGGGCAGCTGGCACCGTGCTCCGTGCTTTTAGTACCCTTGGATGCTGGTGTATAGGGAGGACTAGAACTAGCCATGTCAGCCTCCAGACAGAGTACTGTTCCTTGAAAGAGAAAAATAATTTGGGTATATTCATTTCAGGCAGTACACTAGCTCTTTAAAGTGCTGACTCTGCCTATCCCCCTAGAAAACCAACTTCTTGTTAAAAAGCTGCCTGCTTGTTCCACATGTTGACAAGCAGGATGGCTGTTTAGTGCAATATGATAAGATGTACGCCCCTGGATTGTCACATACTCTTTTAAAAGAGGCAGGCAGTGACATCAGCATCTCTAGGATGAATTAATGAAGCCCTGGCCATGTTATATAAAAGGGATTCCGTTCTTGTCATCATTTTCCCACATCATGAATGTTTAATAGCTGTGATGTAATCCAACAACACGTACACCATGAGCTCAGGTGGAGCTGTGTCACCACCTGGAGATAAGCGTCTTGGATTTCGCAGCTGTGCCTAAGCAGTGCAGTGGGCGGATAAGTGGAGTGGGAAGCTTTTTCCACTTAGTCTAGAATATTTGAACACAACCAGCTTGGCAGCAGGAAATAAAAATGACAATTTTATTAGAGACTGATCGTGTGCCATGTGTTTTTCCATGGTATGAGCTGGTTGATGATGCAGTGCTTCTACACAAAAACTGAAAGGGTGAGAGCATGTTACAAACAACACAGACACGTTACGTACTCTCCCCTTTCTGTGTTCTTTAACGTTTCTCCTTACATGTGTCCTTTTCACCCTACACATTCCTTTTTCCTCGGTCTTTCTTGTGTCTTCTATTGTTTTGCCTCTTCTGTGGTCCCACAAGTGCTGTAACAGTATTAGGGGTGCAGGGTTCTGCTTTAACAGTGATGGGGAAACATGGGGGGTGTTACAGAAGTATGGCTGCTCACCACATAAGCATCCCCCAACCTCTCCATTAACAAATGGTTTAGGCAAATTGCTCCTGGTGAACCTTTTTGCTGAATTTGAACATTGGAAGTTTCAATTTGTACAATGGATCTGATGCTGGCTTCATACCTCTCAACTGTACCACATTACGAGGAACGTTCCTCATTTTACTTCACAAAAGCTCCCTGTTCCACATTGTGAGGACTTGTCCCATATTCAGTGTTAACATTTTAAAGCAAAAATCTATATTAAATGATGCAAATAATACATTATTCAATTAATAACAGACTTTCTGAACATAAATGCAAACATTTCAACGGTGTTCTGAGCTTCTTAGGTAAAAATTTGAGTAAGTGTTCCACATTTTGCTCATTTGTTCCACATTTTGAGAGGCAGTGTTCCACATTTGGGGGACAAAAGGTTGAGAGGTATGGCTGGCTTAAACCCTGGCATCCCCAACATCTGTTTTTTTTGTTTTGTTTTTATTTTAAACTTTAATATTTATTGAAATTTTGGGTGATACATACATTTTCACCATTTCCATTTATAAACGTAGCATATACATTCAAATTTTTAGGACATTTCTATCATATTTCCACACAATAGTTGAAACTCCCGGTGAGGGAGGGGAGGGGCAGAGGACCCTAGCTTGTCAAATAATATGGGTAAGGGGGGAGGAGGATCTCTCTTGGCCCTCCAATGTACCTTTAAGGCCAGTCGTAGGAGGACAAACCCGTCCCTGCCCCATCTCCCCACGTCCAGCAGTACATTAAGGTTTAATGTCAGATCTGTGTTAAGAGACAAAGAACCTCTGTGCGCAAACACTGAGGTAAGGGTTACCCCAAAGGGCATTTGGCTGGGAAGCCAAGTTTCAAGAAAACACAAAATCACACATGCCCCCACAATGCAAAGCATCATGGGCTGCATATGCAAATCACCACAGAATGTTATGCTGGTCCAACTTTAAGCAGAATTGCACGGTGCCGATCTGTGATTAGCTACATAGGTGAACCACATTGTCCATCTGTTCATAATGAGAGCTACTCTGTCCTGTAGTCATATGTTCCATGTGATAAATATCATAGATTTATTTTTTATTATTTTTGTTGACTGGGTAAGTGCACTAGATGAATTCTGCCTATTTTCAGGCATGACCCCGGTGGGGGGCTACAGATGAATGCCAACTGACCTTGAACCAGATTAAGCTGTTGGTGGTATTTTTAGTGAATGGGGGGAAATTTAGCCAAGGCACCAGGGAAAATTCCCCTGCTCTTTTCGAGAAGTGCCGTGGGATCTTTAACATCTACCTGAACTACCGCCTGAATAGGACCTCGGTTTAACATCTCATCCAAAAGACGGCACCTCAGGAGTGCAGCACCCCCCTCATGCTGCACTGCAGTGTCAGTATTGGGATATTAACCCAAGTGCCTGCTGTGGGGATAGAACCTACAGCCTTCTGATCTCCTGGCCTCAGAGGTGAGTGTGCTACCTGCTGAGCCACTGACACTGACTAATAGATACTACCTTCCCATTGTTTTATTGTTCGGGGAGCAGTTTGTAGCCCCATTCTAGTCGGCACCTTCTTAGCTGCTGCCAACAAAATACTGATAAGATAGAAGCGATGCTTCTGCTCGAAGTGAGGAGGGAAATGTAGTAATATTGCTATCTCCGGTGTCAGGGGTCCCAAACTGGGAAATATCTCTCTTATGGCAGTTCCAACCCTCTGCTAGAATGTATCCAAGATAGAGCATGACCAGAACACATGAGTGTGAGTGGACACTTCACAGCCACCATTCCTCCAACAGCAAGTATCCCATGAGGAGTGGAATTTGGCCGTAATCTGAGGAGTGCGACCCAACATCTATTTTTTGTTTATAACAGACTCTTTAGTTCCCCAATCATTTTTTTTTTTGTTAGGAATTTTATATGTCAATATTTGATACTCCTGTTTCTGTGGTTTGCCTGCTTGGATCTGTTTCTTCTGCCGGCGACATCCCACCTCCAACAGCCACTGTCATTTGTGACACTGTGGTGCTGGGTCTGAGGGTGCCGGCAACCACCCCGAGATGGCATGGAGGCCTTTCGTCCCTGATTTTCTCCCACAGCCCATGTTCCACACACAGCACCACTGATTGTCTCATTGGGCATCTGTGCATGTAGTGGCAGTTTTAGGGCTTGTAGCAAGTGAGGGAACTGATACATGGCCATGGAGACACACCATGATACCATTAGTTGCTTTAACAGTCTTCAAGGAGTTTTAGACACAGTCTCTGCATGGGTATATAAATGGAATATGACATTCAATATCTCCAAGAGTAGTGTAATTCATTTGGGGGGAAAAAATACATACCTTATACTTAGGCATTATGAGGAGCCACCCAAAAATCAGTGCACAGCGAAAGGGACCTAGAAGTTATAATTAACAACTCGCTGACATCTACAGACCAATGCACTATGGTGGTACTCAGGGCGGACAGGGTAATGGGTGTGATCAAGAGAAACTTTGTAAGCCAGGAGATTGACGTGACTATGCCTCTGTATCAGGCCTACGTTCGGCAAGACCAGGAGTATGGTTGCCAAGTATGGTGCCCTTATAGAGCTGCTGATATATTTAGATTAGAAAGAATTCAGAGAAGAGCAACTAAAGCTGTGATAGGCTTACAAAATGGTTCATATGCAGACAGGTTAAAGCGCTTGAATCGGTACGCACTCAAACATAGGCGATTAAGAGGTGATCTGTTGCTACTACATGACGTAGTCAAGGACCCTTATTTATTTGGTCAATTAAACCCCTCCTTTAAAGATAGTGGGGTTAATTCTAGAGGTCACCCATTAGGACTTAGGCCAACAAGATTCAGAACAGATAATAGAAACTAATTTTTCTCAGTGCATGTGGTGAACCCTCGGAATAATCTTCCTAGGAATGTAATGAACTCCACAAGCAAATTAAACTCTAAGCATAGTCTGGACAGGTTTTTTGATGAGGGTGGTACACTGAAGTATTATTAACAGGAGCAGTTATGGGTGTATAGCCTCTATGCTGCTTTCAGCCTTTGTGTGAACCTTTGTATGAACCTTAAAACTCAGAGGGGGTAAATGCAAGTGCAACTTGGGGATACAACATAGACTAAGATAGTGGGTGGCTGGAAAAACCTAGATTATAAAACTAGGTTGCAAAGATCTAACCTTTCTAGCCTGGAAAACAGGAGAGTGAGGGGTGCTTTGTTGTTAATGTACAATATTCTGAAAGACAAAGATTTAATGCAGGATCTACAGATTAAACCACAGCAAAAACCAGACAGGCTTAGGAGTCACAAACAACATATAAAGCTTGATATCTCAACTAAAAGGGGAAGATTCAACTTTTTTACACAAAGAACTGGTAGGCTGTGGAACCAGTTACCAAGTACCCTAGTTGAATGTAATACCTTGAATTAATTTAAGAAACAGTTAGACCAATATCTTTTGGATAAGGGATGTATTTGGACCCGCTGATGGGGGTGGATGGTAAATATGGGCAGTAGTGCCTTCTTCCATTTACAACCCAGAATGATAACATTAGGGAGGCTCTTTGTTTCCCAGAGGGCGATAAACATAAAGAACTGCCCACCAGTGGAGATGGTCGATAAGAAGGCAGTACAGGCCTTCAAGGTCTGCCTGGCCAAATGTCTGCTTACTGAAAGGGAATCACAGTGTACTCTGGTTAACAAAGTGGGTAGGGATATGTTCACACAGCAACTTATGGTTCTATGTGATTACGGTGAGTCAAAAACAGCGGCAACAAAAAGAGCGCGTGCACGTCACCTAAAATTAAAACAGCGATGTGTAATACAGCACCTGTCAGAAACAGCAACAGGCACTTACTTTCTCTGCGGGGGAGATCTGCAGTTACTTTTTATTTTGGCACTACGCCCCCCCCTTTGTGGGGGGCTTTGCCCCCCTCACACCCCATTAATTTAATTAAATAACACCAAGTGGGGATGACGATTGGTGACAGGGGACAACTCGGAAGGGGACAACTCCATGGGGGGGATACAAGTGTGGGGGAGAACATTGGCGGGGGCAACCTGCAGGCGGGAGGGATGAAGTTGGGGGGGCGGGAGTTTAGCAACAAAAAAACAATTGAACAAACAAAAAAAAAACACCCCCTAGCCAGTCCCGAACCCGGGTCCACCAGCTTCAGAGATGGTGACTGTAGCCGCCACGCCAGATGACCAGTGGGGAACCAGCTTGCCGAACAAAGCCCTATAACCTCATGTAGCTGGCTCTCCCTTGCTCTTTACTCACTCACTACTTTTCACACTCACTATTCCGTGACACTCACTGTTTTGTCACAGTCGCTATTTCCACAGGCGGTCAAATTGAGTCGCTCAATCTGACTCGCCCATATTGCAGGATACCACAACTTATAAAGCAAGTGCTGGGAGTGCATGATGAACCTTGAGTCATTTCCAGCTTAAATTATATGTTACTCTATACTGCTATGCTTAGAGGTCCCAGAAGAGCAGGGCCCTATGTGATTGTACAGACTTAAAAACGAGCCCTGCAGCTTGTACATGCATCCAAAGGTTTAGCATGTAAGGGCGAGATGTGAATGGTTCCCATTCTGTTATCATTCCACTTTTTTTCTTTTAAGCTCCAAAAAAGAGCAGCTCAAATAAACCACCTTGGACTCGGTGTTCTACCTGGATGAAACTTCAAAGCAAAACAGCTCCAGGTCTGGTGCGTCCGCCTCCCTCTGGCTAATTTACACTGTGTGTGTACAATTAAATAATGAGTATCTACTCACTCCCATTCATACCAAAGCATTTTATTAACTCCATCCACAGTGAAAAAGGAATTAAAAGCACTCTGAGGAAGCCCCATGATGTCAGGGGGAAACGTTTGTTCTAGTTAAGGTGTCATGGCAAGTCCAGGCGATGTTCCAGAGGGGGGTCACCGCCTTAAGATAAGATGAAGGAAACCTCGTTTACACTCCACTTTTTGTGTGCTTACCAGTGCCTGAAATCTGTATGTATTATAAATCTTTTTTTCGCTGTGGATGGAGTTAATAAAATGCTTTGGTACTAACGATAGTGAGTAGATACTCATTATTTAATAGCACACAGATTGTATATTAGCAGGAGGAAGGCAGGAACACTGGATCTGGTGCTAGTTCACTTTTTTTTTTTTTTATTCACTTTGCTTTTTTCCCCTTGCAGCCTGACCAGCTCCTGTCAGTCCCTGCCATTCTGTCCAGTCCCGTTACCCACCATCCCTGGGACTACCTCCACTTCGCAGATCCCCCATGGATAACCCCCATGGGAAGGGCTGCCAGAGATCGGGCCCTTGCTCCCCAGACAGGGTTGTAGTGTCAGTCATTGGAGAGGAGAACTCAGTCAGCAACCGGGGCCTGCAGCAGGCGGCGGACAGCATCCTGTTTCGGTTGTGAGTTTTTCCTGTTTTTCTTTCCAGCCTACCAGTGTCAGGAAAGCCTTGGCAAACGCAGTACCTCACGTTGCTAACATCCCCTCCCATAATCCTTGACTTCAGCTTGCACTGCCACTTGTGGTCACCCAGGTGGTGGCTTTGCAGCAGAGTCCAGACTCCCTCCCACCCCCGAGGAGGTGAGTGTCCTTGGGACTCTCAGCCATCCTCCCCCGGCCAGCTCTATGATAACCCAGGCTCGTTCCCAAAACCGAGTCTTCTGTATGACAAGTGGTAGCACTACCTCTGCACCAGCAGGCCGGCATATTGTTCAACTTTTGATGGCCCTTGAATAGATACAGGGAGGGTTTCTCATCTACACACCAATGGTAAGAACAAAGTTCTTACATTGTTGTCATAAAGCACCAATGTTTTACTACAGAACCATGAAAATACACCAGCAGAAGAAGGCTTTGCAGTCTATTAAATCTGCCCTATGTGGTGGTGCTTGGCTTTTATAGGTCCTTAATTCCTTCCCCCTTCCCTACCCCCCCGATCCTACCCAACCCCCAATCCTCCCTTCCTATTTGTACCACCCTCTCTTGAAGATTCCCAGGGACTTTGCCATTACCACATCTATAGCTCCCCCTTCCACCACCCTCTATGTGAAGTAGTACTTACTGGTGTCCCTTCTCATCTCCCCCCCCCCAATTGCTGCCAGTTCCCCAAGTGCACCTGACCTTGCTGGGTCTGAACAATTCATTGGAATCCATCTTGTTGATGCCCTTCATGTATTTGAAGGTCTCAGTCATGTTCACTCTCTCTCTCCTGGTCTCAAGTGAGTCCCAGTTGGACTGTGGCCTAGGGGGCCACCTGGAAATTCTGTAGTAGAGGGTCCAGGGGTGACATTCACATTTCCCTTTTTGGCTTGGCATGCTGGCTCTTTGTTTGTATTTTATATTTATTTCTAGTGATCAGAAATCCCGGTTTAATCAGAAAATAGATGACAAATGCAAGGATTTTCATAGCTTGGAAAGTAAGGTGATGCCCAACTGAAGGGAGCCCACCTGGAAATGTCCAGGTATCCAGGTAAGCCAGTCCAACACTGTAGTGAGTATATGTTCAGGCTTTCCATCCTGTATTCATATGTGTTCCCTTCCTGGCCCTGTATCCGACAAAGGAAGCAAATAGAAATGAAGGCCAGGGGGTAGACTGAATAACTATAACTGAAAAATGTAGGGGGGGAAATGAGGGGGGGTGCAGAAGGGGGGGGAGCTGGAATCATAACCTGGAGAGTCATGTGTACAAATGCTCAAAATCTGAGCAACAAGATAGCTGATCTAGAGGCTACCAGGGCGGAAGCAGAACTGGGCCTGGTAGCCATTAGAGACCTGGTGCAGGGAAAGCCAGGACTGGGAATTGGCAATATCAGGTTATACCCTGTTCAGGAAGGACAGGGTTGGGGGGGATGGCTCTTTAGGTAAGAGACAACATAAAAGATACAGAAATACAGGAGGAGCTAGGAGGAGGAGAGGTAGTGTAGGTCATCCTGGAGACAGGTAAAGGGGCCACTAGTCACTCAAGCTTAATCTACAGACCTCCAGCGCAGGGAGAAGAGGTAGATAAAGAAATGCTGGAAACAATCCAAAGGATGGCTCACAAGGGAGAAGTATTGCTTGTAGGAGACTTTAACCTACCAGACATAGACTGGAGCCTCCGCTCGCTGCGGCAACAGCAAGGAGTAAGGATATCCTGGACTCCCTGCAAGGACCATTCCTCAGACAACTAGTTATGGAACCCACTTGTAAACGGGCATTACTGTATCTGGTACTGACACACAGGGACAGGGTTGCTCACGTCACAGTGGGGTGACTACTTGGGCCAGTGGGGTGACCACCTGGGATCAGTGATCACTGCACGGTGTACTTTGATATAAAAATGGGGTCAGAACCAAGCCACACAAAGACAAGGGTCCTGGACTTCAGGAGGGCTGATTTTAAGAAAATTGGGGAATGCCTGAGGGACGCCCTGGCAGGGATAGGGAACTGGGGGAGTCGAGGAGCAGTGGGCAAAAATTAAAGAGGGCATTGAACAGGCTACAAATATACATGTCAAGAAGGTTAACAAAGGCAAGCGGAAAAAGAGACCAGTATGGTTCTCAAAAGAAGTAGCAGAAATAGTCAGTGAAAGAAAATGACATTTAGAAGGTACAAAAGAACACAGAGGGAGGAGTTTAGGGAGAGTTCCTGGGAGAAACAAAGGGAGCCAGGGAAGGTAGTTAAGGTAGCAAAAGCACAGACAGAGGAAACTATTGCAAAATCAGTAAAAAAGGGGATAAAATATTTTTTTAGATACATAAGCGAAAAGAGAAAGACCAAGGAGGGATATTGAGGCTGAAAGGAGAAGGAAGGATGTGTGTGTGTGGCAGAGGACCACCAAAAAGCAGACATACTGAACAAATACTTCCGTTCTGTATTTACAGAAGAGGAGTGGGAAATGGGCCACTGGTTAAGAACAAGGGCATTAAGGGACGGGAGGTGGACACTAGTCCCTTTACCAGTGATAGAGACCTTAGGGAACTAGCGCAATTAAAAGTGGACAAGGCAATGGGGCCCTGACAGGATACACCCCAGGATATGGAGGGAACTCGAGGAAGAACCAGCTGCACCTCTGGCAGCCCTGTTCAACCTGTCATTGGAAACAGGGGAGGTGTGGGGGGACTGGAGGATGGCAGATGTAGTCCCACTCCACAAGATTGGAAATGGGAAGGAGGCAGGAAATTATAGGCCTGCCAGTCTGATGTCAGTGGTGGACAGAGTCATGGAATCACTACTGAAGGAAAGGACTGGGGAATACCTTGTTGCCAATGGTCTACATAATCCTAGGCAGCATGGTTTCATGGTGGTGGTGGGGGGGGAGGTCTTGCCAGACTAACCTGATTGAGTTCTTTGACTGGGTAATAAGGGAAGTGGATCGGGGGGGGGAGGGGGAGGCTGTGGATATGGCCTACCTGGATTTCAGCAAGGCCTTTGAAACTGCTCCACACAGGAGACTGGTAAACAAGCTGGAGAGCCTAGGAGTAGGGAATAAAGTAGTTAAATGGGTAGAGAGTTGGCTAGGAAACAGGAGTTAGAGGGTGGTGGTAAATGGCATCCACTCTGGAGTAGGCAAAGTGACCAGTGGGGTGCCACAAGGGTCAGTATTAGGCCCAGTCCTCTTTTCTTTTTTTTTTTTACAGTTAGTTTCTTTCTCCTTCTGTACCCAGGCAGCTCTACATCCTACCTGATCCCCCAGCCCTGTCTCCCGTTCGCAGCTTACCTTCCGCTTACCTCCATGGCTTGCCCCCCATGGCACGGTGATGGGGATCCCTCAACCCGCCAGAATGGCTCGGTGCGGAAGTTACTGCCTGTTCACAGGAGTGGGGCCTGCGGGGATCGGGATTCATCCTGCTGCGCCTGGGACACTTTTTCCTCCATTTTCTCCCCTTAGGAGAGGAGGCGTGCAATGATGCCCTATGGAGAGAGCACACACATGTCCACACGCGCTCCTCCAAGCATCTTCCTTCTCTCTTCCCCTTTCTGGAGCATCGGTGTACTGTCCCCCAGCTGCCGCTAGGGGGCCAGTCATAGACCGACTGCTGGTGACCCCCCCCCTTCCCGGAGAAGGAGAGCAGTCCCTTGGATGCTCACTCCTTCTCCCCTGCTGACCCCCAGTGGCTCTTGCTCATTCCTGAACACAGGTCACCGGCATAGCGCAAGGTAAGATGTCCAGCACCTCAGCCCTCAGTGCCACCAGGCCAGCTAGGCCCAGTCCTCTTTAATTTATTTATTAGTGACATCACAGAGGGACTGGAAGGGAAAGTACACATATTCACGGGTGACACAAAGCTCTGCAACAGAGTAGACACACCCCGGGGTGGGGGGTAGAAAGAGTGAAAGGTGAAAGGCAATCTATATGAGCTGGTCATGGATCTGGCAGCTGGGTTTCAATGCAAAAAAGTGCAAAATCATGCACTTAGGGCACAAAAACCTGGGGGCAACATATCAATTGGGAGGAGTGGAATTAGCAGTCACAAAGCTGGAAAGTGGCCAGGGGGGTAATCATTTCGGATAACCTCAAGGTAGCTAAACAGTGTGACAAAGGCAGTGGGGAAGGCTGGGCTGCAAAGGCAGGGGAATCACCAGCAGAAGGAGAGATGTAGTGATACCCCTGTATAGGTCACTGGTGAGACCATACCTCGAATACTGTGTCCAGTTCTGGAGGCCCCGTCTCCGAAACAACATAGATAGGGTGAAGATAGTACAAAAGAGAGCAACCAAGGGCCTGCATCAAAAGTCTTACGAAGAAAGGCTTAAGGAGCTGAATTTGTACTCCCTAGAGGAAAGGGGGGATATAATAGAAACATACAAATACCTTACAGGTAAAAACAGGCCTGGCCCAATTCAAAACTGGCCTAAGGCATTACCTTATATCCAGCACTACATGCAACTGCTATCTATAAGTGTGACTCCCAGTTCAACACATCATTCTCCTCCACCTCCTCCTCCTCCTCCTGTCTTCTCTCTTCTTCTTTTTTCTCTCTCTCTTCCTCTCCTCTTCCCTTTACCTCTGTCTGAAATTGACCAAGTAAATGTGGTACTATGCCTCGCCCCCTACCTCTTTCTAACTGACAAAGCCTCTCTCAGGTGGCTGCCTTTCTTTCTGCCCCCCTGGGCCAGGTAGCCCTACTGCCTCGTCCCACCATGCTCCTAAACCTGTTTTACCCCCGACTCTGAGCCCCACCCTCCTCTGTTAAAGTCCTCTAGTGATATAATCCCAGCACTTTCTCACACAGACCGCTGCTTTTGTCTCTTGGATCCACAATGGTTTCGCAACGATACCTGTAAACATGTAATTTCTGAGCTCTTTGCTCTATTGTTATATTAATTTTTCATGCATTTGTAAAGAATTTTGTTTTGTTGTATTGTTACCTGTACTCATGTACTGGGATACTCTCCCACTCGACAAAGAACCTTTGTAAAAGAGCTTATTTATTTATCTTTTGTTGACCGGGTAAGTGCACTAGACAAATCCTGCCTATTTTCAGGCACGACCCGGGGGAGGGGGAATACAGATGAATGCCAACTGACCTTGAACCAGATTAAGCTGTTGGTGGTATTTTTACTGAATGAGGGAAATTTAGCTAGGACACTGGGGAAATTCCCCAACTCTTTTTTCGATAAGTGCCATGGGATCTTTAACATCCACCTGAACTACCACCAATCCAGGCAGATGGGACCTCGGTTTAACGTCTCATCCGAAAGGCGGCACCTCAGAAGTGCAGCACCCCTCTCATGCTGCACTACAGTGTCAGTACTGGGATATTAACCCAAGTGCCAGATGTGGGATCTTGGAAGTAAGGCGGAGGGAAGCCCGAAGACTGAGTAGGGTCTGCAGTGTAGCTGTAGGTAGCAAAAATAGGGCAGACTAGATGGACCATGAGGTCTTTATCTGCCGACATCTTCTATGTTTCTATGTATCATTCTTGTGGCCCTCTTCTGCACAGCCTCTGATTTATTCATATCCTTTCTCAGATAGGGATTCCAGATCCGGGCACATTCACAGTACCCTAGATGTAGACTATTATGCGTCGTCAGGCATACTCAGTGTATTTTGCTGAGTACAGTAAATCTGGAAAATGAAGAAGCAACAGTAGCCCTAGGCCAGGGCAACAAACATAAACAAAGTCAGACTAAAATAATAAAGCTGCCTTTTCCATTCCTGTGCTTGGGGGGATTACACAGCAGCTAGAAAGTACTCAAGTGAATTTGTGAATGATCACTGTGAGTGGAGGTGAGGTGGGGGCTACATGCCATGAATCGGACCCCATGTGGTTTGTTCTTTTGGTTATCTGTATGGCTGGCTACCTTTTTTTTTTTCCCCTTTCCAATTGTTTAACCAGGAGAGACACACTAAGCTGAAAACTTGTTTACAGGTGCGACCTGGGAGCACAGGGAAGTTAAGTGACTTGCTCAAGGTCACACAGTATGCAAGTGGGGGCTGTGGGATTCAAACCCAGGTCTCCAGATTTGCAGCTCAGAGCCTTAAACCACTGCACTACTGCCTCCCTATGCCCCCCTATTCCCCTCCCATGCCCCCACCTTGATGTGGTACAGGGGCTTATCACAATGTATCCTAAACAGTGTAACTAAAAGCCAGCCAACTTAGCTGGCCCGGTGGCACTGAGGGTTGAGGCGCTGGACGCCACACCTCACACCATGCCAGTGACCTGGGTTCGGCAGGGGGAGAGAGCGAGAGAGAGAGAGGATTGAGCATCTGGAGGACTGCTGTCCTCTCTTGGAGGGGGAGGGAGGGAGGGATAGCTGTCCCGCCCGTTGATCGCCCTCTAGCGATGGCTGGGGGGAGATATAGGTTGGGAAGCTCAAGCCAACGTACGAGTCGGCGGGGAGGGGGGAAGGGAGAGCACCAGGAAAATGGAGCTGGCAGGCTCCATGATGGCCCTGCCAGTGCCCATCCCAACACCCGGAATCTGAATTTGTGTTCCGGGGTGGGAGGGAAGCCGTCTCTCCTCGCCCCGGCCCTGTCACGGGAGGGCAACCCAAGGGGGATCACCGGGAGAGTCAGGGCGGGAAAGGTGGGGCCTGAGACAGAGTTCCCTTCTAGGAAGGGACGGGAGCCACCTGCCAGGCTCCCTGGAGGGATAAAAAATCAAGAATCAAAAAAAAAAAGCCAGCCAACTTCAGTCTGATTGGTAGCGTATGCATTAGATAAAATGTTGTGATACTTCTAGGATCATTGGCTTACTACATATCATTAACTGAAATGGGGTAGGCAATGTTTTGTGTGGCAGGGCAGCACACCTTTTGGTTTGTGTTAACGTGGAAGGGCAACAGTTCCATCAACTCTCAAGTATAAGTTTAAAATTCCTGGCTACACCCATAGGGGCAGTATGACCATGTGCCTGTACTTGACCCCTCTTCTTATACATCCCAGCATTCTGTTTGCTGTCCTTTCTGCCCATAGATGCCGGAACCGATGGACAAAGGAGGGTGGCAGCCCCCCCACACACACACACACTTTCCCCATGAGCATTCAAAGCACCCTTTCAGTGCATGCAAGGTTAGACTGGAAGCAATCATTGCCTCTTGTAATTGCTATGTTCCCCCTTCCCCCACTTTTCCCAATGTTCTGGCACCCATGCTTCTGTCTTGCTGCATTGCGCAGATGGCTTGAGGGAGCTCGTGGCTGCTACCCCCAAGTCCTTCTCTTCATCCAACACTGACATTGACCCCACCCAACCTGTACACAACCCTCTGCATTTTCCTCCCAATGTGCAGGACTTTGCACTTCTTCGCTTTCAAGCCCAGCTACCAGATGCCAGACTACCTCTGCAGCTGTTCCAATTCCTCCCTCAGTTCTCTGCCCCCTGCATGCTATCAGCCCCGTCAGGGAGCTTAGCGTCTCTCCAAAAAGCAGACTTTGCACTTGAGAAACAGAATCATGTAACGGAAAAAAATCCGTATGGGCTATGTATTTGGTTGCCTTTTGGTACTTCCCAGCCTATGTGGCACTTGATTTTCAAAGCTCTCCATGGGCTTCACAACATAATTCCACTGTATCCCCACAATGTCTGCTCACAGCTGATCTAATGTCCCGGAGCTGTTACCCCTGTTTTGCAGCACTTTGGGTCCAACTTGCATCAAAAAACTGATGCATATGCAACTTTTTATTTGAGCTGCCCCAAATCGTAGAAACTGTTGTAAATCTGCCAAAACATTTGACAATAGCTTTCAAGCAACTGTGCAGGTTTCATTTGATGCAGATACAGCCCAACATTGGAAATTTCACCAGTGTCATCTCTGCAAACTCTGTCCATTGTCTCTCTGTGCCTGAAACTGAGCATTGTTTAAAGGGGCGGCAGTGTGTGTGTGTGTGTGTGTGTGTGTGCGCGTGCGTGTGTGTGGGTGGATGTGTAGGTGTGTATCTATAAAACATTTTAACTAAGGATCTGATCTATCTGTGAAGGCAGTCCAGATATGTGCTGGGTTGCATTGCAAGCCTGCACACTACATCCCTCAGCCCTCTGTAGAGGCTCCAAGGGCTGGGTCAGGTGGTGCTACCACTAAACAGGCACGTGTAACAGCCCTGTAGCTGGGCAACACTTGAATCAAAATATCTGGGACCAGGGGCAAGAGTCTGTTGGTGGGGTTGTGGACAGAGAATGGTGGACCATCTTCATGTGTTCTGGAGCTGCCCTGTTCTCTCCTCCTATTGGCAGAAAGTGGGTACTGCCCTTGAAAAACCTTTTGATGCATCTGGTTTGGTAGACCCAACCTTGGTTCTACAGTCCATTCTGGCATGCTCAAACATCTGCTGATTTTGTTAGCAGGGGCAAAAATGGTAATTACCACACAGTAGTTGTCACTGAAACAGCTCACATTGGAACACTGGATTGTAATAATGGACTCTGTATGCTGCTTGGATAAATGAACTTACAGATACCTCAATCAAATGCCTGTCTGATGAAATCTGATGCAGATGGGTGTTGTATAAATCAGGCTCTGACATGTTTGTACCTTAAATATCTTTATGAAATGGCAAGAGAAAATATAGACATTTCATTGGCCAAGAGATGTTACCTGACTGTGCATTAAATCTTTTTAAATGCACAGTCAGAAGCCGGATCTCACTGCCATGCCCCCAAACCCCCTAATTACCAAGTTACACATATCACTACATACAATCAAAACTAAAAACCATTGTATTCTATCTTTAAATTATCTTACTGAGATGGCTGTAGTTTAGGTTTCCTGGGGGGGCTCTCAGGGTCAAAACTATTGGCCTTAACAGTGAACCTTTTTTTAGACTACCCTATCCAGGGGGATCAGCTTTCCCATGGGGGAGCTCGAGCCTGGAAACCCCCCCAAACTGTACTCCTCTGCTTACTGTATTACTATCAAATCACAAATATTTAATTACTATTACTCAAATGCCATCTGTTCTTTCCTTCTTGCTGTGTTCTGTATGTCTGTGTCTGTTCAGTAAAAGATGAAACAATAAACTTTAATTAAAAAAAAAAAATCAGGAGCATCCGGCCCCTGCTTTCTGTCCTCGCCCTGACCCAGCCACACATGTTGGAGCACTGGCAACACAGGATGTGCAGAAGAACCAATATAGGAACAGTAGTTTTTCAAAACGTTGCCCCTAGGCTGTGGAATACTACACCACCTGCCATGTGTGCTAATGCTACATATGTGGGTGTCGAAAAAACGTTTCACAAGCACCTCTTAGTTTCTACTAAGTGTAAATGCTTGCCAAACAGATAACTGGTTAACCATGATACAGATACTGTGCTAATATTGCTTTAAACTGCATTACCTGATAATGTTGTATCACTGCACTTGCTGCTATGTGTTACTAGGATATAATTATATGTTGACTATACATCCCTTCCCCTTCACTGTCTTACTTTTGAATGTTAAACTCCTGTACATGTTGTATCTGTTCATACATTGTACTAATACATGTATTGCATTCCTATTGTTGTGCTGTCCCAGGTCGTACCTGAAAACAGGCTGTTTCTGTCTAGTGTACCTACCCAGTTAACAAAAACGAAATAAATAAATAAGGGGCACAAACTCCAAGCAGGGGTGTTCAAATCAAAACTTTTAAGACTTGCCCAACCATGACTTTAGCTGAATTTTCACTTGCCCCGATTCATTACAATGAAATTAGTTCTCTTTTGGTACTTGCCATTCAAGGAAATGTACTTTCCCTGGACAGGGGCAATAGGATTTGCACACCCCTGACTCCCAGGGGCTGTGGATGCATGGAGGTCAACGCATGTGCGGAGCAGGACCTCCATGCTCCACAAGCCCACACAAGCACCGCTCAGTGGATGCTGATCGCGTCATAGATTGGACCCTAAGTCTGCAGAAGCTGGTGCTGGTGAAACTAGTACCCGCTCATAGATAGACCTTCTAAATGGTGTTTGTGTCTTCCTTTTTTACAGCGGTTCAGTGGACCCCAGTGGGACCTTCGAAAAGCAGAAGAAAAGCAAGAAACAAGTGAAGGCAAAAAGCTTAGAGGTCGAAATTCCAGCCGGCAAGAAACATCAGCTGCTCACCAGGTAATAACTCTATAACAGGTGGGCTTTGCAGTCTTAATGTTCCCCTTCGTAGGTCTTGTACACACAATGAAAACTGCTTCCTCCTTGGACTTTGTAACACCCAGCGTAAAAAAACGGACTTCCGCAGAAGTGCCGCTGATCTTCCAGTCCACACTGACTGAAAAAGTGTCACAGGCTTTTTTTTTTTTATTTGTAAGCTTTTTTCCTGTCTCGCACAGCTGCATTCCTTCATCCCCGGTCACCCACCATCTCAGGGACTTAGCTGAGAGGAGGTTCCAACCCACCCCACCCCCGCCATATGGGGTCAAAGGAGGGAGAGCTGTCCTCCCCACCCTCAAAGCACAATCAAGATTTCCCTATGGCTTTGATGGTGGCATGGGGGCTGCTCTGTCCAGGAGATCATCCTGTGACTGCTGCATTTCCGAATTTTGATTCCCCCCAGGGCCAAGCCGCATGTAGTGATGCGCACACATTTTACAGGCAGCATCTGTGTTGCGTCCCCTTTCCAGGCCTTCTCCTTTCACACCACCCAGCCTCCACTGGATAGTGATGGTACAGCATGGTGCCAAAACCCCTCCCCAAAGGAGGAGAGCTATCCTTGGGATGCTCAATCCTCCTTTCCCCAGCTGACCCCCATATGACCCTGGTCTATTTCCAAACCCGTGTCACCGATGTGGCAAGAGGTAAGACATCCAGTGCCTCAACCCTTCATGCCATGGGGCCAGCCTCTTGCAGGCATTCTTTTTTTTATTTGTTTCCTCCCTTTTACCTGGCTGACTCCATTCTTCCCCTCTGGACCCCCCCAGCTACATCACCTGTCCTCTCTGGGACTTATCCTGAGGACCCACCAGTTCCTCCACAGCTTCCCCCGTGGCCGAGCCATCAGGGGTTTCCCAAGCTCCCTCCAGATGTCTTTGCTCAGTGCAGTAGGCCCTGTCCTCAGTTGGCGGTGTGGGGTCTGCGAGGAGTCATGGGCCTCATCCTGCTTGCAACCAGCGATGTTTCCTTTTTCTTCCCAGACACTCTGATGCTCCGTGAAGATGATGGCCTGACACATGCACGTTGTCTGACATGCTAACATCTTCCTTTGGCGAGTGTTTCCCTCCTGAACCGCTTCTCCTAGTTGCATCGCCACTCATGGTCACCTAGGGGGCAATGTCGCAGGGAAGCAGGCTGCGGTACCTCCCTAGAGGAAGACAGCATCCATTAGGACACATGATCCTCCTCCTCCCCCCCCCCGGCCAAACCCCAAGCAACCCAGTTTCATTCCCGGAACCGGACTGCTGGCGTGGCAGCAGATGAGGGACGGATGCCTCAGCCCAGTGCACCACCAGGCTGGCACCTCCCCAGGCATTCTTAAATGCCCCTTGTCTAAAGTTATTATTATATTTATTTATTTAGTTAGTTTTTGTTCACCAGAAAGGAGGACTAGACAATTCTGCCTATTTTCAGCCTCATCCCGGGGGAAGGGGATACAGATGGATGACAGCTGACATTGAACCTGATTAAGCTGTTGGTGATATTTTTAGTGAATGGGGGGAAATTTGGCCAGGACACTGGGGAAATTGCCCTGCTCTTTCGAGAAGTGCCATAGGATCTTTAACATCCACCTGAACTACCACCAATCCAGGCAGATGGGATCTCAGTTTAATGTATCATCCAAATAATAACTGGGTAGTGTTTTCTCACATAGGAAAACCCAGTTATAATTTGTCATTATAACCAGCGGGTTATAATGGTGAACACACGTCGAGTTTTCCTCGCTGCACGCATGTGCACTGTGACACACACACACACACACACACACACACACACATATGTTAATTTGCTCTGCACATTGGTAACTCCTATTAAGTCACAATTTCCACAGTGCCTGTGGCTGATGTAGCTGTCTCCCTGTTCACGAGTGCAAAAACAAAAAACACACAAATGTAATTAAGTACAAACCGTGCTTTAGCCCAAATGCACTACTGAACAGCAGCACCATCTACTGGCTACACTATTTTATAAAAATGCTGTGTAGTGTTTCCAAGGTGAGAAAACACTACCTAGCAACTACATAAAACAAAACCTAGGGAGATGTGCAAAATGAGAATTTTACACACAGGCTCACTGTGGGATGTTTTATAGACACCCTTTGAGCTTCGATCTCAAGGTTTGTTCAGCATCCCACACCTGGGGATGTGTGGGTAAAATTCTTGTTTTACACACCTCCCCATGCGTTACTTTCTATTTAATGCACAACCCAGGGGTGATGTAAGGCTCATGTCCGAAGTGTTCTTACGTCCCTGGGAAGTGCATTGAAATCCTGTAATGCACACCCTGAAGTGGCTTATTGCACTTATAAAATGGCTCTTAAGTAGTTTTTTATTTTCCTGTGGAAATAGCATTCAGTACCTAACCACGCAGTGCTAGGAATTTAATGCATGGTCAGGTGATGTGTCTTGGCTAATGAAGTTCCTAGATTTTTTCTTGCCATTTTATAATATTTTATAACTCAGTTGATACTAAATATAAACAAAGGATATGCCATGACCCCAATGAAACTATCACTGATATTTTTCCTGAGTACAGTTTGACCTGATGTCATCAAGAGTGGCAAAGTCATGAGTGATGTCATACAGTCAAACTGCATGAGGGAAAATATCAGTGATATTTTCATTAGGGCCATGGCATATTTGATTTATGGCGTGCCTTTTATTGCACAATGTCAAGAAAAAACTCCTGCAGCCTGTTTGTTCAGTGGCCTCCTTCAGCAGTGATGTTACCCAGCACAACCTCACTGTATGGTCAGAGAGTGGGATCCTAGATCAGATGTCTGCCGCAGATCCCAGATAGTCCTACTGGGTAGTTGGCACATGACTGGATCTTAGATAATAGGATCTGGTAGTCGGAGACCAATGGTATCCAGTGCCATCTGGCATCCCAGAACATCAGTGGTATCTAATGGTATCTAGTTCTGTCAGATGCTATCTGAGCAACACCAATGCAGACATAGATAGGCACACTTCAAGAGTGTCGCTGGTACCACCTTTGCCATCCTTTGGGTGCCTGAACTATGTAGACGGTGACACTCCTGATGCTTCGACATCCACTTTTACGTTCAGTATAACGGAGCGCTCCACATTGCCATTTGACTCCAAAGAACATCTTCAGGCAAGGAAAAAAGGCATGTGTCCAGGTGGAGCTTTACTTTACAATTGATTTATCCACATTGGCCACACAGAGATGCATCAAACTCCTTTTCACTGGTGCACCACTTCTACCTAGTCATACAGATGGGCATATCTAAGCACAGGCTGATCAAGTGACTTGCTCAGAGTCACACAGTGATCCAGTGGCTCTGGTGAGATTTGAACCTGGGATCTCCTGGAGCACATGGGGCCCAATTCACAAAGCCCAAAACATGTTGCAAGGTGCATACATGAATCAGACTTGACACAAGGGGCACCTTGCATCAAATGTTGTGCCGGTTCCAATTCAGGAATGCAGGCTGCTGCGACAATGGAATCTGTTGCACTGAATAGTGCTTGTGGCAGCCTTGCACCTGACTGGGATGTGTGCCACAGAGCACGGCAGCATGCGGCGGATGCAGGCTGCAACATCCCTATTTGCGGAATTCAGAAAACTGTCTGGACCTGCCAGGGCTTAGACCAGCCCGGGGCTGGTCTACCAGCCTCTGCACCACCAGCAGTCGTTGATGGTGGCCGGCTGTAGCAAAATCCAGATGGGGTGCAGCTATGTCACCCAAGTACCAGCAGCACCCGATGAACAGCCTTGCAGGTCCCCCCCCGCCAGCACTATCCCCTGTCTGCCAGCGTAGGTCCCAATTTCAGTGGATTTTCCAATGAAGAAACACTGCTCAATTGTGCGCATGTCACTGCTACAGGTAATTGTTGTGTTGGACATGGTGCTTGTACTCCATGTGAGAGTTCTGTTCCTGAGCAGCCTATGGTGCTGGTCCTGGGGCCAGACCATCGGTGCCCAGAGGCTGCCACCTGGCTCCATCATTCCCCTCCCATGTGCTGTTTGTGAAGCGCTGGGGTAGCGGTGTCATCTGCAGCAGGAAAATTGGCACCAGGACCCGTACTGTTGCTAAATCCAGCACAGGGTCCCTGGCACACCCCGCTTCTATGCAGGCTGTGGTGAACTGCAGCTCGTGCCAATCTACTGGAGTCTTTTTGAATCAGGCCAATGTTCCATAATAACTGCACCACACTGTTTCAAAATCCTCTACCTGTTATTGATCACAAAATCCTTTATTATAACCTTTGCTCTGCTGTTGATCACTACGCCCATCAGTTAACATTTTTGCCCTAATGTTGAGCGCTACTCCCTCCAGTTAGAACCTCCACCCTGATGTAGATTACTACACCCTCCAATTAGAACCTCTACAGTGCCACTGATCACTGCACCACCCAGTTAAAACCTCTGCCCTGATGTTGATCACTGCACTTTCCAGTTAGAACCTCTATCCTGATATTGATCACTGTACTCTCCAGTTAGAACCTCTGCCCTGATGTTGATCACTGCACCCTCCAATTAGAACCTCTGCCCTGATGTTGATCACTGCACCCTCCAGTGAGAGCCTCTGCCCTAATGTTGATCACTGCACTCTCCAGTTAGCATGTCTGTCTGGATGTGAACTAGCACTCTGTCCAACTAGAACCTCTGCCCTCACATGGGGGAGATGTAAGGGAATAAAAGATGTTGCTCTGCATGTATTCTCCTGATGAAAAGTCACAAGTTCCAATTTTTTTAAATCTGTAGATCAAAAACATATGACCCGGCATATGAGAAAAATGAGACAGAATTGCCTTTGGAGAGAAGGAAGACTGTTCCATCTAGTGTGAGTAGTTCCTGATGTCTCCACTTCATGTTTCTTGGGATTTTCCTTTGATTTGTCAGTTTATTATAAATCATCAGTGCTGATTTTATCAATTGTTGCTGAGATCAGCCTCGCACGAGGGCTCCAGACAGGGTACATCCAAGGGTACTAAGGGGACTGGCTGAGGAGCCGGCAGGGCCACTGACAGGCCTATTTAATAGTTCACTGGAGTCAGGCGTGGTACCGCAGGACTGGAGAACAGCACATGCGGTGCCTCTCCACAAAAGCGGTCCCAAGTATGACTCAGGGAATTGCAGACCAGTCAGTCTGACTTCAATTGTATGCAAGCTCATGGTCACCATACTTAGGGAAAGGTTGGCAGAATACCTAGAGAGGCATGGTTTCCAGGATGCGAGGCAGCACAGGTTCATGGAAGGGAGATTGTGTTCAAACAAATCTGACTGACCTCTTAGACTAGGTCACTAAGACAATAGACTGGCCAAGCGGTAGACATCCTCTATCTGGATTTCAGCACAGCCCTTGACTCTGTGCCCCACAAAAGGTTTTTAGGTTCATAGGTGTATTACGAGTTCGGGGTGAGTTCCCGTTATGAACTCGTCACCTATTGGCCAAATTTAAATTTCTTCTCACCCATATGTTTATCCAATTCAGATTTAAATTGTTCCAAATCTTTAGCAGCAACAACTTCTGTTGGCAAGGAGTTCCGTAAGGGAGGTATTCTTTGTGTTAAAAAGTTTTTCCTCTTAGATGTATTATTTATTTCTGTTCTAAACGTCAAATTATGCGATCTTGTATCATACCCTATTTCACATCTCTGAAGACAAAGGGTCTCACATAAGGCTTGGTCATGAATAGATCTATATGCTAGACACATATCTCCTCTAAATACCCTATATTCTAATGAAAAGAGACCAGGAGATTTCAACCTTGAAGTATAATCTTGTTCTTGATCAGGAAGTTGGTGGCTCTCAGAGTTGGGGAGAAGATGACCAGATGGGTGGAAAACTGGCTGAGGGACAGAACCCAAAGGGTGGTTGTAGGGGAAAGAGTTATCTGGCACCAGAGAGGTCACCAGTGGGGTCCAGCAAGGCTAGGTGCTGGGGCCAGTGTTGTTCAATGTCTTCATCAATGACACTGGGGATGGCATTAAGGGCAAACTGTTACTATTGACAGACAACACCAAGCTCTATGGGACTGTGGACATAGCTGAAGGGATACAGGACTTACAGGATTATCTGGAAAAGCTGGAGAGGTAGTCCGGGACCTGGCAGCTTGGCTTCAATGCCAAAAAATGCAAAGTTATGCACATTGGAGCAAAGAATCCTAGGACAGAGTACTACCTGGGTGGAGTCCAGGTATCTGTATCAGAGGAGGAGAAGAACCTGGGAGTGATGATCAGCAGTGACCAGAAGCAATCCACACAGTGCAAGAAAGCAGCAGCAAGGGCAAACAAGATGCTGGGATGCATAGCTAGGGGGGATAAGTAGTAGGAGAGAGAAGGATATACTGCCCTTGTACGGGTCACTGGTGAGGCCACATCTAGAGTATGGTGTTCAGTGCTGGTGCCCACACCTCAAAAAGGACATTAACCTGCTGGAGAAGGTCCAGAAGAGGGATATAAAGATGATAGCAGATCAGCAGGGTAAGCCATATGAGGAGAGGTTGGGGGCACTGAACATGTACTCCGGGGGAGAAGAAGAGAGAGGAGAGAGGAGAGAAAGAGAGAGACTTAAAAGGGATAAATAAAGTGGATAAGGATAGTCTCTTCAAGTTAAGTGGCAACCATAACACAAGGGGGCACAGTCTTAAGCTGGAGGGATGGTTTAAGAGGGAGGTCAGGAAGCACTTCTTCGTGGAGAGGGTGGTGAACACTTGGAATGCACTGCCGGAAGAGGTGGTCTTGTTGAAGACAGTGGGTAGCTTCTAGAGAGGCTGGGATAGGAATAGGGGAAGTAAAGATCATGGGTAGGGAGGATGGAAAGGACTGGAGGAGTTGGGGGGGCAGGGTTAGTAGCTCAAGATTTGGTCTCTGAAATACGAGCAGACTAGATAGACCAAGTGGCCTTCTTTTGCTGGCTTGTTCATATGCTCTCAGAAACATTTGAGGACCTCTCGTGTAGAGTCTGAAAGAGTAAAACAATCCATTATTTTGATTTTTATATACTATAAATCAGCAAACATTGTCTGTTTTATAATCCATTTATGGGGACACTTAGGATGTGTCTGCAGGAGTGTCCCCTTTTGTGTTCTTGGGGTGCCCGAACAGCTCAAACCATCAGTTCACAGTTCTCTTTCCCATGCAGCACACGGGCACACTGCCTGTAAGAGATAGCCTTAGTGTCCTTATAACACGTATTAATATATCAGTGCTGACAACTGTTACCATCATATGACTGGTTTCATGTGGGTTCTAATATATTGGAACTGGGCACTCTTACCATCATAATATTGGTTTTGTGTGGGTTCTAATACATCAGCACTGGGCACTCTTACCATTATAGGACTGATTTCATGTAGATTGTTCTGCCTCAGTATAGGGTATAACTTATGGGTATAAGAGAACCTTAGACGCAAGGAAAAGGGGGGGCAGAGATCAAGTAGGGTCTACGGTGTAACTGTAGGTAGGAACTTAGGCAGACTAGGTGGGCCAAGCGTTCCTTATCTGCTGTCAAATTCTGTGTTTCTATGTTTGAGAATGACCGTGCAAAACAGCCATTCTGACGCCTTAGGATGCAAGTGAAAAAGGTCTTACAGCAGCAAAAGGGCCTGGCACCAATGAAGTATCACATTACAGGTCAAGAATGACAGTTATTTTTTTATTAGTCCATAAAATATAAAAAAAGATGTTCTAAATCTGCCTGTTTCCATGGCAACTTCATGTGAGACACTTCTGCTGAATAAGAGTCTCACGCACATGGGGAACAGAGGTCTCTGGCTGCTACAGCTGCCTCAGTCTATGAATAATACCAACTTTTATAGCCTAGTAACTTGTCCTGGTGCAGTATCCTTCACTTTTTTTTTAACTCAATTTCAGCCCCTCCTTGGCGGCTAATGTTCTCGATGCCGCCCTCAGCCCCATCCACCTGCTTGCAGCGCACCCTCCTGTCTTCTCCACAGCATGCCCCCCATGGTGGGGCAGCAGGGATCCCTCAACCCACCAACACGGATCTGGTTCTGGAGGTGGCTGCTAATGCTGGTGCCTGTGGTGGTCGTCGGTCATCCAACCGCCCAGCCCTTTCTCCTCCAGTTTTTCTCCCAGCCCTCTCCGGAGGTAGAGCAATGTGGTGTTAGCAGTGGCCAAGCTCTGCGCACTTCTGCCCATAGCATGCCGGCCGACTGCTCCACCCCTTCCCTCATGTACGGGACCCAGGCGCTCCGATACCCAGCCACAGCTAGGTGTCAGAAGTGTGCAGGCCTCCGTGCCCCCCCCCCCGGGAGGGAGAGCGGGAGAGCTGTCCTCCAGACGCTTGATCTTCTCCCACCCTGGCTGACCCCCAGCGACTCGCTCACACGGTGAATACGGGTCATCGGCATGGCAGAAGGTAAGGCATGATGCTTCAGCCCTCCACACCACTGGGTCAGCTGTATCCTTCATTTTAAACTGTGTGAAACCAAACCAGAGTGTGTGTGTGTGTTTTGTGTCTTTATATTTTAAAAAGATAATGCAGTTTGGCAACCAAATGGCATGTGAAGCAGTCTGTTTTGGCAATGGTTTTATCCATCCAGTTTTCGTTGTTTATCACATGATCCAGCACCCAATTACTGGTAGTTCAACATATGCTTCTGGTTTGTGGAAGGGAAAGGGGGCTGGGGAGTCTTTTGGAAGACTGGCACATCAGGCCAATTATAGAAGGACTGTAAGCCTGGCTTGGAGCAATCAAGCATTCTGATTGGCCAGTGAACATTCTGAATGGTGTGCTTATAATGCTATATACAGTATATGTGTGTGTGTGTGTGTGTGTGTGTGTGTGTGTGTGTGTGTGTGTGTGTGTATATATATATATATACACACACACACACATACTACACACACTACACAGAGTATATACATATATATATATATATATATACACATACGTGTGTGTGTGTGTGTGTATATATATATACTATACATATACTATGTGTGTGTGTGTGTGTGTGTGTGTGTATGCTGTGTTGTGTGTGTGTGTGTGTGTGTGTGTGTGTGTGTGTGTGTGTGTGTGTGTGTGTATATATATAGACTGTGTGTGTGTATATAGTGTGTGTGTCACTGTATACATATATATATGTATTGTATATGTATATACACATACATACAGAAATGAAATCTTGCACACACACACACACACACACACACACACACACACACAGACAGAGTTAGGGAAGCTAGATTCTAAAAAAAATGGGTGTGATAGTGTTCATTTTGGGAACAGGAGGATGGTGGGAAGAGGGTCTTGGACTGTTCAGACCATGGCAGAAGATATCAAGGTTGTAAATCTGAAGGGTTGGTATGCATTGTGGAAGCAAGTGTGGAGGAGTCGACAATACCTGCATGTTGGATTATACATTTTGGAAGTATAATACTCAGCATCTTTCTGTTTGTTACTGCTATCATGGTTTGGGACATTAGAAATTGTTTATCCTGGTATACTCCTGATTTTTCCCACATGTATTCCCTTTCCCAGGTCACAACTAGAAACAAGCCCTCCTTGGACTTGGTTTGCCCACCTGGGAAAATATGTTTTAAATATGAGCATGAGAACATATGACTTGACCAGCAGGAGAAGGCCATCTGGTCTGTCTAGTCTGCTCGATTGCATAGCCACTGATCCAAAGATTACAGAGGGCTCAGCCCTCCTCCCTGCCAATCCTGACTCCGCATTCACCCTATCTCACCCTTTCTTGAACCCCCCCACTGTCTTCTGATGAACTAACTCAGATGGGAGCTCAGACATTCCACCCTGACACCACCAGTTACATAAATGCATAGAAAGTGACGGCAGAAGGAGACCATAACATCCATCTAGTCTGCCCATGTCCAATACTCCCCTTCCTCTCTAAAGTGCCTCCTGATCTCCTTCTTGACCCCCCCCGGACAGTTTGTAACAGTGCCCCCTTGTGGTCTTGTTTTCACTAAGATGGAAAAGGTCCCTGATATACACCTTGTTTATACCTTGGCAGTATTTGCAGGTTTCAGTCATGTCCCCTCTCTCCCTCCTGTCCTTGAGTGAGCACATTTGGAGTTCTCTAAGTCTGTCCTTATATGCCCTGTCCTGGTGTACCCGAACCACCTTTTTCATCCTCCTCTGAGCTGCTTCAACCCCGTTGATATCCTCCTTTTAGGTAGGAATTCCAGTACTGCACACCGTACTCCAGGTACAGCCACAACAAGGACCCGTGTCACAGAAGGAGAACCTCCTCCCTCCCTCCCGCTCGTGAACCCACTAGCAAATACATAAATAAATATTAATGGAGCGGGGGATGAAACTCAGAAGTGGCTGGGGAGTGTACATTTCAGGGAAGTTGGTGGAGGGTGTATCTTCAGTGACTGTTGGGGATGCACATTTCAGAAAAGGGAGTGAGGCTTATGTTTTTTTAACCTTTATGTTTCAAAAGAGGTACCGACATTTGCAGTTCTAATAACAGTCATTTCTAGGTGTCAGAAATAGGGGATATTCCATAGGAATCACCAGAAGAAGCTTTCGGTTTCCTCCGGAATGGTGACACTAATGCTGCCTAGCAACAAGGGTTGAGAGAAGGACAGAGTACTATGGCAGGGCTGTGGGCAGCCTTTCCGAATATATAAAAATCCTATTTCTACGGTGAGTCCTATGGAATATCCTATTTATACCACTGGACTCCGGGAACTTAATGGGGTTTCCATGACTGAAATGGATTTTTATTTGCTAAGAAATGCTGTACATTTGAGAGGGTATCTACGAGCTTGCTGTGCGTTTTATTCTATGTTGATGAGTGAGAGTATCTGGGTCTGGAATCTGTGGATGGTCATGTTCGATTCCCAGAAAAAATAACATGGTTTAACTGTTTTAAACTTTTTTTTTGTTAAGATCAGGGCTTTCCCTGTGTAGAGTGATAAATAAATGGTCCCCTTGGACGCATGAGCTAGTGTGAGAATATTCTTCTGAATAGCTGGGGGAGCTGTGTCTCCAATTCAGGCAAAGTGTAAAAGTGATCCAGGGTAATTCTGACATCCAGGTCCTTGACTGGTTATGTTTAAATTACTTTTGTGGAGTCTACTAGTTGTGTAACAGGTCAGATGAGTTGTAACGTAAGACAGTTTTGAAAGCTATGCCTCAGTCTGACTGTTATTTAGTGCAATTTAAGTCTTTAAAAGTATTTTTTTTTCTCCTTGCAGTCCCCAAAGCAGTGCATAGCCTATCAGAAAGTGTTTAAGAAAGCAGCAGAACAGGGACCACTCCTTGACAGTAAGTTTGATCATTTTCCAACATTTTCACTTTAGGCTTTTTAAAATTCACACTGTGGTCAGCCCATTATCACTTGCGTATCAACCCTCTTTTGCCCATCTCTCAGGCTTACCGTGCGCTCTGCAGAAGGAGGTCCCTTACCATGGCCGTATGTATATCTCTGAAAGCTACATTTGTTTCCACAGCAACGGGCTTCTCAAAGAGATAAAGGTAGGTAGAGCAATGATCAGTTGGGTTGGTTGATAGATAAAGCGGGGACCAAGGCAAGGCGTGGTTGGGTGAGCATTGCTCCCAGCATTTTAATAATGTATTTTTTTTCCAAATCAGACAACCAAGATTGTGGTTCTTATCCTGAATTAGCCTTAGCATGGTTTTATCTTTTGTACTGTTTTTTAAAATAGACATCCAGAGCTCGGCTAATCCATCAGGTGGCCACCTATATTCTGTTTCGGGTTTTAAAACAGTGTTTGTCTTTCAGCAGAAAAAAATCATCATACGATGTTGTAGCAAAAATGTGTTTCTGACATCCTTAGATTCATGCTCCGTGTATTGTTTAGTTTTGACAGATATTGTTAAAGATGCTTTTACACATAATTTTGTAATTAATGACTCATGTCATTAAAGATGGCCACCAATCGCAATTCTTAAAACTCTCTTCCGTTGAGGTTATCTGCTACATGTTCGTGCTGGATTCATAATGTGGATTTATTAGGATACTGTTGCTACATGTTTCTGATGGTGAACATCACAACACTGTACCAAGATGTTCAATTTTTTCATGGTGGACATGGCACAGAACTTGGAACTTTTAAAAACTTCAAAATCAGTCAGCCCAGTGGCTTGAAGGGCTAAGGCATTAAATGCCTTGCCTCCTGCCATGCCAGTAACTCATGTTTGGGAAGGGTTGCCAAGGGTTGACAGGGCGGGAGAGTATCGAGCATCCCAAGGACCGCTCTCCTTTCCCAGGCAGGGGTGGCCAGTTGCCTCAGCCTCTGACTGCCACCAGGTGGGGTCTGGTGGTAATGCAGGTTACAAATAGCTCTAAGGCCAGGCCCGCGATTCTGCAGGATGTGTGCACCTCCATGCATGTGTATTGATGTGTCGCCATAGCAGGGGTTGGGGAAAAACAAAAAAGTGAGAAGATGGGTTTGATGGAGCCCTGCCCTCTCCCTCGTGGCCTGTGCCACCACTTGACTCGGGGGGGGGCTGGATATATTGGCCAGTTGGAGGATGGCCCCCCCGACCCTGCTACGGGAGGGGGGGGGATCCATGGGAGATTTCACCCTGAGTCGAGAGAGAGGCTTGTGATGGTCACAAGGCACATGGATGGGGCTGAGAGAGAGAGACGCCTGTCATCCCAGATAAGGTAAAAAGCTTTATGGAGAAATTAAAAATCTGTTTATCTTGGTTTGGGGATAAAAAAATAATTTTTATTTAGTTGTTTAACCAGGTATAGCACACTAAGCTGAAAGCTTTTTTACAGGAGCAACCTGGGAGCACAAGTGACTTGCTTAGGGTCACACAGTATGCAAGTGGAAGCTGTGGGATTCAAACCCAGGTCTGGTCTGCTGGATGTCACCAGATTTGCAGCTCAGAGCCTTAGACCACTGCGCTATACTTAAAATAAATAAGTAAATAAATAACAAATAAAAAAAAAGAAAAAAAAGAAAAATGAACATCTTGGTAGTTCTACCAGACAAATATTATTGCTGAAAACAAACGATATTATAACTAACAAATATTGCTGCTTTATTATGAACTGCTGTGTTCATATCTAGTATAATTTTGTGCTTCAGTATTCCTGCTCTTCAGTAACATAAGCAGGAATTTATAGTAACTTGACAGTCATGCAAGGGGCTCCAAGAGCATGAACGCAAGAGTGCCAACAGAGGCTCCACCGGCGGGGGAAATGTTTTGTTATTCTTCTTCCCCCAAATCTCACCTCCAAAGATGAAGTCTTCATGGCTGTGTTGTACCTTCAGCCGGGGGAGGACGTGCAGCTTCCTTCACAGCCAGTGGCAGTGCCTCTCACTGGGGGTGCATGGAGGCTGTGAATGCCAGACAGCTCACCCTTTCCCTCCATGTGAGCCCAGTACCTCACTTCTGTGCAGTGCCCCACCCCAGCTTGTCTCCATGTGGAATTTCCCAGGCTCTCGCATGAATCAATCGCAACACTATGAGCCTGCTGTGGGAAACCTCTGAGGTTAAAACTCAGCACAGTAGAGCAGTATCATGGTACAGTACAGTAAAACAAGGGATCAGAGAACTGAAAAAGTTCTTATACGCCATTAACAAAGTCTAATTGTTATCCAGTCCTTATTAAAACTTTCCGGACCTTGTTGATTTTGCTTTTATTCCTCTGACTAGGTCGCAATTCCTATCAGCTCAGTATCCATTGTAAAGAAAGCGAACACAGCCCTCCTCGTACCCAATGCCATAACCATCAAAACGAACAGTGGAGACAAGGTAAGTAAGCATTGCTGTTACACTGACACCCCCTACCCCCAACCCCAACAATAAAATGTGCTCCATGTTTTTGTGGAGCTGAAAAAGGATGCTTAAACTCCCCTGGCAGGTGAGGGGTTAACTATATCACAAAAAAGTGTGTGCACTCCTGGAACAGTGACAGGTTGTGTGTAGACTGTAGATTGACAGATATAATATTTTTTCATTTAGTATTATGCCCTCTGTGCTCAGTGCTCTGTGCTCTGTGCACAGTGCAACCATAAAAAGAGTAATAGGGAAAGGGGGAAATTGTTTAACCAGGAAAGGCACACTAACCCGGAGCTTGTTTCCAGGTGCGACCTGGGAGCATAAGGAAGTTTAGTAACTTGCTTCAGGGTCACACAGTATGCAAGTGGGGGCTGATGGAATTCAAACCCAGATCTCCAGGTATGCAGCTCAGTGTTTTTAACCACTATGCAATACTGCCTCCTTAATAGGGAAATGTGTATCACATACAGAACAAGCATTTGTCAATGCCGAATGTTGTCGCGCTGGCATTAGCTTTGGTAGTGCAGTACAGGAAAGCATTTTGGGCAGGATGTGAAAAATGACAGCTGTATAGTTCATAAAGAGGTGTAGAAAAATGCCAGTGTTGAAAATGTGGCATGTAAATACAGCAAATTTGCAAAGTTACAAGGGTGCATGGGAAATATGCAACGCACGCTTGGAACACAGTCATTTTATGGGCGTTCGGCACCAAATTTTCAACATAGGCATTTTAGCACCTCTGCTCATGTACAGTGTCACTGTTATTTCCTCAAACTGTCCCAAGAAGTGATTTCGCACAGCGACCACGCTATTCTGCGCCGGAAGTGCGAAAACACATTTTGGGCACGATATGTCAAATGACAGCTGTACTGTTTACCAAGAGGTGTGGAAAAATGGCAATGGTGAAAATCCAGAGTGAAAATATCACAAATGCATGACGGTATGAGCATGCGTGCAATCTGCCAACGCACGCTCGTAACACAGTCATTTTATGGAGTATCGTCACCAAATTTTCAACATAGGCATTTTAGGACCTCTGCTCATGAACTGTGTCACTGTCATTTTCATAATGTAGCCCGAACACTGATTTCCCACAGCAACCGCGCTATTGTGCACCAGAAGTGCAGAAACACATTTCGGGCAGGATGTGGAAAATGGCAGCTGTACTGTTCACAAGGAGGTGTACAAAAATGACAATGTTGAAAATCTGGCATGAAAATATTGTGAATTCGTGAAGTTACGAGCCTGCGTAGCAACTGCGCAACGCACGCTCGTAAAACAGGCATTTGTTGGATTTTTTCAACCAAATTTGGAACATAGGCTTTTTGAGAGGCCACCTCATGAACACTGGCACTGTCATTTCGTTACTGGGTCCCGAAAGGTGATTACGCACAGTGACTGCGAAATCACCTTTCAAGGCTGATTAACGCCATGACAGTGATAGAATTCATGAGGAGGGGTCCCAAAAACCCCATGTTGAAAATTTGGCACCAAAATTCCAAAAAATGCCTGAGATATGCAGCAAAGTTGAAAAAACCCTATTCATTCCATTATACAGTTTACCGTCATTTCCTCAGGTCACGGTCAGCTTTGAAGAGTGCAGGCAGCGTTCCCAGTCCACAAAGATCGTTCGCCAGACTCCGAAGGTAAGTATGGGGTGAGGTGGGTAATGGGAGGCAGGGTGCACAGTGGATTGAGTCTGGGGGGGGCAGAAGACTATGCGGGACCGTTTTTATGTTACAGGAAGAAAAAAAAACTAACATTGCGACATTTTTTTTCTTTTCAGGTGATTGGCATGCTGGGGTGGGCTCCGCATGCCACCTAACATTTGGGGAGTTGCTGCAGCCGACCGGGGATTGGGCACCCTTATCGGCACACAATGGGGGTGAATTTATGCCGACGGGATTGGGCACCCCGGCGCACACAATGAAAGCGGGGAGATAAGAGCCGGGGGATTGGGCACCCCTCAGCATATAAAATGCGGGGGCTGCTTTATGCCGATGGGTGGGCTCCCCATCATCAAATTTGTGCAGCCACAGTAAGCCAGCAGGGGATTGGGCACCCCAAAGTCGGACGCTTGGGTTACTCATTTCATGCCACGCGAGTAGGGCGGGTCCGCTGCGCCTGACGAGCTTTGCTCGGATTGCAGCCGACCTTTCCTTAGATGTGCTTGCCACATTAGCATGCATGGTGTGGCGCCAGCATGCAGGCTGATTGGGGAATGAGGGACGCACCTACTGATGCGTGCCCTGCATTTGCCCAACGGCAGCCGCGCCTCCAAATCCCCACTGCCGCAAGAAGTTGGCTGTGCAAGCGTGCCAACATAATAAATGGCAGGGTTCTGACAACGTTAAAAATCACAAAGATGTTCTATTTTTTTTTATTTTATATAATATATGGTTAATCACCTGCCACAAGATAAACAAGATGCTTTTTTTTGTTGTTCTATATAACATATGGTCATCACATACCCTCCCTGGAAACACAGCCTTGTTGTATATGGGCATCCATACACTATTCTATATACAGTGTATGGTGGAATGCATTTCTGCATGGAAATCCCTGCCTGCAATATGCTTGTTGTGCTGCAGTAGTGACATCAGTATGTTGTTGTGCTGCAGTAGTGAATGCCTCCGCACAGCTGCTTTTCTCTGGTCCAGCGAGCTTAAAGTTATTTTTTTTTTTTCACTTGACTTTACAGAAACAGCTGCAGTCACTAGCTGCACGTTGAATCAGTAATTTGAGTCTGCTACCAACTATCAAGTGTCCCCCAAGTGCCAGTTTACTGAAAGGAAGTGGAGTGTCAGAAATGAGCATGGATGCCCCTACACTATAAAAGATAATGTAGGGACATCCATAGCCAGACAAGCCTGTGTCTTCATCTTGAGTTGGCTATGGCAACCAGAGAACCTCTTGAGCTTAGATCTTGAAGTTTCTGGTTGCCATAGCCAACTCAAGATGGCTTGTCGTGTATGGCTGCCCATACATTATCCTCTATGTTGCACATTGGCAGTGCCAGTTTGTAGTGAAATGTGTGCAACTTTTCATTGTTTTTGTGAGAACAAGAAATGAGTTTTTGTGAAAGCACAACAGACACAGTAGAGCGGTGGGTCATAATTTACAGTTTAGAATGTTGTGGAACTGCAGTATGTTCTAAAGTGTGAATAACGACAGAAGTTTGTTCATTTATATTTTGATGACTGGGTGAGATACACTGGCGCCAAAGTACCTTTTACAGGTATGACCCGGTGTACAATACACAACAGTATAAATATCAAACAGATGAGTTACAATATGAACAGATAATACAACACACAGTTGGGGCATGGTTGTGCCACAGAACAGGGTTAATTGGGGCATGGTTGTGCCACAGAACAGGGTTAAGATATAGGCATATACATAGCTTGGACAAACAACCCTAACTCAAACAGTGATGTTTATAACAACACAATAGTGCTCCCTAAGTAAAAAACAATCTAAAGTATTACTGTGTATTTGTGAATTACTACCATTGGTTACACATTATAACCCATGAAATATAAACAGCAATTATAACACTGATAAATGGTAACACATAGTGTTACATCACCTTTCTGGAACAGTCAGCTAACTGCAAGAAAATAAAACTAAAGTCTGTAGTACTTATAGTTTATTACGTGGTATAGCCAATGTACCCAGAAAAGCTCACCCCCCCTTCCCCATTATAAATCATCAAAAGGAAAAAGGATCCAGAGTTACACTGTGAGCTTGAAGAATCTCTCTTTGATTTTTACAGCACTTGTTTGTATCTCTGCGGACCAGGGACGCCACCTTCAAACTTCTGAAGATAGTCTGCTCCCATCTACAGGTAAAATTGGATTGAGAGGTACTTTGATTTCTGTTTAAGAAGTCTTGAGAACCAATTCAACTGCGAGTCAGCTCTGTATGTGTGCTCATGGTTCTCACCACAACATGTGCTGAACATCAACTGTTCTTTGTTCTTTTTAACTTTTCTCTTTGGGGGCATTTGGCAACCCACGTGGTCTTTATTTTTCAACTTACTTTATCTGCCAAGGTGGATCACTGCCATCCTCTGCCACTCTTACCTGCTTTGGGTTTTTTGGGGATCTTCCATGCGTTATGCGCATACCGGCGGAACTCCAGAGCCAGCCCGGAGGCTTCATCATGCGGCAACCCCCGATTTTTCTACCTGTGTTTTCTCTCCCCACTTAGTTTTTACCCAGGGCCCCAGAAGAAGCATCGTATGTGCGTGGAGGTGCACATGCATGCCACAGCTCCAGGTCAGTCCCATCTACCCTCCTCGTGGTCTAGCACTGAGCTTTCCCCGGAGGCGGCACTGCCACCCAACCTCCACTGAATGGCAGCCAAGCACCAAGAGGCCATCTTACACCCTCCCGAGGAGGTAAACTGCCTGCCAGCAGCCCACTCAATATCCTCTCCCTTCCTCCCCACTGACCCCCGATGACCCAGGCTCGTTCCCGAACCCAGGTCACCAGCGTGTTGAGAGGTGTGTCATCTAGCACCTCAACCCTCTGTGCCACTGTGCCGGTCCAACCCACATGGTCTTGTACTGTCTCATAGTAGCATATACAAATATTATAACATGATAACTTAATATCCGAAGGAACCTCCCTCTCCATAGTGGTCACTGCAGCTACTCCTCTCCTCCAGAAGGGGGCACAGTTGACTGTCCTCAATGCTGCTTCTCAGTTAGTTGCTTGCAGATCCTTATGTATCAGGCTGCCCACTTCCTAACATCCTGTCATCCAAACATGTCCCCTGATCAATGAGACACAGACTACGCCAGTCCAAGGGTTGCCTTGAGCTGCTGTAGATAGTGTCTTTTGAAATTATATTGATCAAGCAACACCAGAGGTGAAGTTTCTGCATAATTCCTACATCTGAAAACAAAAGACTTGCGTTAAAATTAGCACTGCACCCCAAGCCCACGCCTCCCTCCGTGGTGGTGATCCTTACTTTACCCTGTCAGGTATTATTTAATCAGTATTATAAAATTGTCCATGAATGTCCTGCAACCTCATTGGTCAAAACCTATTACATGACTGTTGCTTGTTCTTTTACAACCCCACACCTTATGTGAGCTACATTTATCCTTTTTTGTTACAACAAGGGTCCATTTTAGCACACTCCAGGGTGTACTGTCATAAGGAAATAATGCATTTATGGGTAGTTGCAGCATTTGGCTACATCTCATGCCCAACAGCCCCCGAGGTGTGCATTATTCCCTTACCACCATCACACCCTTATCATGTACTTGGTTATCCTTATGGACATGTCAGGGCAGAGCATATCATAATGCCATGGCTTGGGTGTGAGATTGGCACAAGGTGATGTCAAATTTCTTGGCCACACGACAGGTGTCCGTGTGCCCATGATATACCGCCCACTGGTGTGCATCATTACAATTATAAAATGACCTACTGTTTGTTAAGATATGGCTTTTCATTATAATTAGTTCTGATCCATGATGTTGTACAGTACTAAAAATGATAAGTCTAATTAAATAGTCATGAGTCTAGTGAGGCTCCTGATTGGTTACTGGAACAGTCATTCATGTCTAAGAAATGACCGCATCAGCTGCCAACTGATGCTATGCAGCATACAATGTTTTTATTTTTATTTATTTTATTTTTTTTGTGTGTGTATGTGATGCCATTGTCCCAAGACTCTGCCCCCAACCTGTCTAGACTTCCACCTGGCTCCCTCTCCACCTGAAACGGCGACTGATCCAGACTCCCCCTCCTCTGGATGGGGCCATCCAACAGGGCAGCTCCACAGAACACATTTGGGATCCTGGTGGCACCAAACCATTGATAGAGCCGCTTGACTTGCCCCTCAAGGCAGGGCTGTGGAGCCAGCTGAACCAACAGACTATTGAGGATGCTGCGCCGATCAGGATGTGTGGTGGGTGGCATGAGCTGGCAAGTCAGGGTGTCATTGATGGCACCAGCAACTATTTTCACTACTGTATCTCCCGGGGGGGTATGATGGGCAATTACATCATAGCCCAATGTCGACACATCCCCCTCCAACTCAACGACACATGGCAACTGATCAATCTCCCTAGCCTCCACTAGGGGATGAGCTTGTGCCAGGCACTCACTTGATCTTCCCCCCAGAAGAGGAGAGCAGTCCTTCAGATGTTCCATCCTCCTCCTCCTCCTCTCCATGGTTGACCCTCTGTCTTCCCAGGTCCATTTCCGAACCCAAGGCTTCTCAGGCGGACACATGCCGCTGCACCGGTGAGCTGGCGCATACAACGTTTTAAACATAAGACGAACTTGTGCCACTTTGTTTGTGCCACACCACTAAAAATTGCAAAATTAAGTTAAAAAAATCTGTAAAACGTTGTTATTGTGATCAGACTTACAGTTGCAATAGCAACCTCGATGCTGGTCATTTCCCTGGATTAACGACCAGCTAGCTGGAGGGAGGTGGCCCATGGCACAGTTGTGAGCCACCCATCCACCCAACCAGTCAGTAATCCTTCAAAAATGACTGGCTGCTCAGTCATTATTGCTAAAATCTTCACGGATCAGAGCTATTACTTCAGCCAGTCAGCTTTCAGGGTTTCTCCCATCTATGTTATATGGAAGCTTTAAAGTGGGTAACATAAACCAATCATTGGAATCACAAATAAACTACCCTCATACCTTACAAATGTGTTACATTCTGTAAACAAATCTCAGCATATAACTCTGGATCCCAAGACTACTGAAGGTTAGTTCATAACTGACATTTGGGTTTTCATGATGGGTTTTTTGCAAACAATAAAAAATGTGAAAATCACTGTTTTTCATGGAAATATATTTTGAGAAAAATTGATATTTTTGTGCCGAAGTCTGGATTTTGCACAAAAAGTGCTGTTTTCACTTCAAAACCAGTGATTTTTGTGCAATTCAATTTTGACAATGCACAAACATGGCCAAATACTGTTGTTTATTTGCAACAAATATCATGTGAAAATAAGATTTTGTACAGTTTCCCCCAGTACTACCCAAGACCAAACTGCATCTCCAGTCTCGAGTATTATTAGTAACCATGACATATAGTTCTTTGTAACAAACAGTGGCATGACTATTCATTTATTTTTATTCATTTTTTATTTTGTTTTTTCATTCAGAGTTACATCTTTGAGCACAAGTGCTCATTTGCAAAGGTTCCACATCAATGTTTGAGTACAGCGGTATTAACAAATGAAGAGCTGGATTGTAAGACGATCACACAGTCATAATCAAATGACCAGGTGTTATTTCAGTACAACAGCACAGGTCAAAATTACTTAACACTCTGAGCCTCCTTATTTCTCAGTTTTAAGATGAAAATCTCAAGCCTCACTTCACAACAATAACATACACCCTGTCATGTATTTTTGCTTAAATACTGCCCACATTGTTTGGTTAGTCTTGATAACTGAAACACGTGATGAGATGAATTCTTCAATTTTTTTATTGAAGGATGGAAGCCCAAGCAACACTCCAACAGTAACCACACCAGACAGCAGCTTCGACAGTCCAAAGAAAGCTCTGGTAAGATCTCAAGTCCCACACAGGCTGCTGCAGCATGGGGGCATCACTCTTTAGTCTCTGGTCAGATATCCTAGGCAGCTTTCCTAAAGGGACACCCCTTCTGTGGTGATCAAGACGCTTTTGGCCAAAAACTGAATTTCAGCTTCCATTGTTCTTGGAGTGTTTTTTTCCATGGTTACTTTCCTAATAAAAGATTATTTTCTTGCAAAGTTGGACGTTTGGATGCAGAAATTCATGTATGACGTGGGTTACACATTGCTTCTTCTTTTGATGGGTGGGTGACATTTTGGCTCCAGGTTTTGATTTTGGTTGATCCCACTGTCTGTTCTCCACACCTACTGGTATCAGAACCAAGATAATAAGAACCCATCCAGAAACAAGCTTGTTGTTCCATCAAGGGATTTTTGGTGACATCAAAAATCATTTTACAACCATAAAAGAGGTTTCCGAATGAATATATTGTTGATCGAGGTCCGTCAATGATATATATATTTAAATGAGCCAACTTTCTAGGCTCCTGTGCATGATACGCTTTCCAGAATAAGAGTGTCTCACACGCAGAGAAAAGGAGTGATCAGATTGGTTAGATGTTCTCCCTCAATTTGTAATTAAAAAATATGCACATTTGGTGTGTGTGTGTGAGAGAGAGAGAGAGAGAGAGAGAGAGAGAGAGACATGGATGGGACTCTTTTCTGCACAGAAGTGCTTCACAGTTATTTCCCTATATAACATGGTGAGAAAAATGTAAGCATTCTAATTAGCTGATAAACCAATAAAGGAGTGTAATTATGAGCCCATAATTACACTCCTGCACTTCTTTCTCACCAAGAACCTGTGCATCACATCAAATCACTACACTTTACAGTGCCTAAAGTGCCAGTCACTGTTTACAGCTATGGGATCACCTTACTTTTAAAAGGGATTTCTTTATCAAGCTTGCAATAAATTCACTGTTTCACTTGCATTAACACAGTGTGTCATATTTTTTGCATAAAATATAGAAAGACCGTTTTCCCACCCTGTTGTAAGTGTGACAAGATGCTTCAGTGGTGTGTTATTGTGAGGAATAAATGCACTTTGATTTGTGTGTTTAAAGGCACTCTGTGCAAGTGCCTTGTGCCTTAACAACACCCTTGAGCCGTGCAATTATTCCCCCATAATTACACACCCCGGCATGTCTTATGTAGTAGTAGTAGTAATAGTAGTGGTGGTAGTAGTAGTAGTAAAAACATCTTTATTTATACAGACATTAAATTTGTCAATCACATTTTCACCATAGCTCTATAAACCCCTGTTTTCATGGTGGTCCTGTGGATTTGCAAGATTTGTTACAAACAGGTCTAAAACAAATGCAGTATTGGCTTAATTAATTTACAGACAAATACAAGTGCATTACACAAATGGGAATTATTAGAAACATTGACAGACATGCTTAGAATCTTGTGTAACTTCATCTCTAAAAGCTTTAACTGTTAAATCAAGTGTAATCAGATCAGTAGGCAAATTGTTCCAAGTATTAGCGGCTCGGTATTTAAATCCAAGTTTTCTGTAATTATTTTGTAGCTTAGGGTTTTCTTTCAATGTCTCAAGCTAAAGTTATGGTTAGACCATCTTAAGAGATCATGAGCCTGATTGGTTTCTCAGATTTCAAAATGTTATATAACCAGATAACCCATGCCCTGTCTCTTTTTTGTTGTAATGAGTTCCAAGACAATGTTTGATAAACAATTCAGTGATGAACAATAGTATCACATCGTAATACAGATCTGGCTATCCTATGATATGGGACATCCAGCTTTTGTAATGTTCTCTTTGTGGAAAAATTATGCACTTGACACCCATAATCCAGTATCGGGATAAGCAGTTGGTTTGATATTAACAGCCAGTCTTTTTCAGTCATACAACAGGACACCCTACTTAAAACACCTAATTTCATATTTGTTTTCTTTATCAGTTTGTCTATGTGCTTCTCAAAAGTCAGACTCAAGTCAAACTCCACTCCTAAGTATTTATAGGTTGTTGCCAGTGTTAAAGTCTGCCCATTCAATGACTTAACTTGAAGTGCAGTCTCAATATTTGGAGTTTTTCCTCTTTTGGGAATCAAATGTCATAGTTTGATTTTTTTTTAGTTTCATTAATATTTTATTTGCCTTAAACCACTGTTATAATGTGTGAAAATCAACTTGAAGTTTTTGTTCCACTTCAGATTTATCTCTTCCCTTGGCTACAAGCACAATGTCATGTGCATACAGTATGATGTTAGAGTGCTGTATGAATTTTGGTAAAGAATTCATATAGATCAAAAACATTAGAAGGTCCAAGATTGATCTCTGAGGGACACCTCTTGAAACAGGGGCCAGGGGTGAACGATTGGTTCCTACAGAAACCAACTGCATTCGTTCACTCAGATACGAGGACAACCATCCTGAAGGTTGATCTGTAACTCCAATATCATTAAGAGAATCCATTAACATTTGGTGGTTTACCAAATCAAAGGCTTTTGATGAGTCCATGAAGACTGTGCCCACAGTCTTCATACTGCATACATATACTTATTCTCTATATATGCAAGTGCAATGAAAACTAGCACTAACCATCCAAATGTATCATCTGAAAAATAAAAGGAAACTGGTGTATGCTACTGAGGTATACCCACCCGACAGCGACAGTTCGACAGCGAGGTCCCCCGCAGTGACTACAGCGCCATGCCGCTGTAGGGGATCCGCTGGAACCGGGCACTGTCTGTCAGGGGTCCTGCACCCCTCTCAAATCGGCTCCAACTCAGAGCTGATAATCCTTAGTGGGGGGGGGTTCAGGGGGCAAAGCCTCCCGAAGAAAACATTTTGTGTGCTGAGAAACCGGCAGCCGACTGCTAAATGCAGTCGACCTGCCAGTTTTGCTGTCTGGGTGTTCGACGAGAAATCTGTCGAACACCCGTCATGGATCCTGCTACTCAAATATACCACCAGGCTTGTAGCTCCTTACCTCATGAGTTCCCCACTGTGGTATATGTTCCTGTACTCTTCTGTCATCTATTAGGTGTGTGTGTGTGTGTGTGTGTGTGTGTGTGTGTGTGTGTGTGTGATACATACGTACCTATATATGTATTTTCTTTTTCATTTTAATTTATTTTTGTAGGACTTAAACCTCTCATATCTTGAGAAGACAAGTTCTGAGCACCAGGAGATGGATGAGTCTCACAGCTCCCAGGGGGAGACAGCAGTGACAAAATCCTCTGCAGGTTAGTTTGCCTTTGGAGAATAGAACAGCAGACTACAGTTCTTTTTTTGTTCGTTTGTCAGTGAAATTTTTATTTACATTTTTTATACGTAACATTCTTCATATAATCCAACCATAATTACATTTAAATTGCTCTTCCTTTCTCAGTCCCAATCTTTGTGGCTGGCACCTATTGCCGCCCAAGCATTCAACCCTCGGTCGCGACTGAATTCTTAGCCAGTATCACCTCCCTCTTGCAATCTGGTGAACTCTTTATAATGGGTGACGTGAATCTAAATTGGTTGTCTCCCAAGTTAAACAAGCTACGCAATGACGTAATTGCTCTAAACTTCACTCAATTTATACTTGAGCCCACATTTCCTAATCCCAAAACACAAAACCACACCCTGCTTGATTAGGCACTCACAACCCACCCGCACCGCATCATTAAATCTGGTCTCCTCCCTGATGCCCTCAGTGATCAAAACCCCATTTCCATTGTACATAAGGTCCATCACCCCAAACCTCCTTCTAAAATCATATAGCTCCGGTCCTTTAAATCCTTAGACCTTACCCCTCTCAACTCTGCACTTGCTTCCATTGACTGGGCCCCCCTTCCCCACTGCCATTTCTGTCAACCAAGCCCCTGACTATTTAAAGGATAAATTCAAGGCCACCTGGAATGCCTTTGCTCCTTTCAGAAGGACCAGAGTCCGTGGGCCTCACCTCCCCTGGTCACCTCCAAACTTCTGGCCTGCTTCAGGGAGCATGATCAGGCCTGGAGAAAACACAAATCGATTAAACATTCAAACGACTACGCCAAGTACGGAATGCTACACAATTCATGTACTAAAGCTACTAGACTGGCTAAGACTGATTATTTCAACTCCTCATTCCTGACTAACATTAATTCTCCATCTAAATTCTGGAGGGTAGTTCATGCCTTATTATCTCCCTCCTCTCACCCTCTCCCTCCAGTTGTCAAAATAAATAACTCCTAGTTTCTGACCCTGGCTCCATGGCCAATGAATTTAATGCCTACTACACCTCGTGCACCACATCTCTTCTAAATTCCCTCTCCCCCTTGCCGCCTACTAATTTCAGCCCTTCACCTCAGCCAGTGCCTAACCCTCCCCCTTTTTCCTTTTTCTACTATCTTCTCTGATGAAGCTGTTAGTGCCTCCCAACCCTGAACCCCTCTAAAGGCTTCTCACCAGATGAGCTCGATCCTAAACTTCTCTACTTTTCTGCTTCTGCAATTGCTTATCCCATCTCCCTAATCCTTAATTGCTCCTTTATTTCTGCCTAAGTACCCTCATCCAGGAAATACGCTGTAGTTCTTCCTCTCCCCAAGGGTGGTAACACATCCACTCCTGGCAACTATCGCCCCATTTCCCTCCTTTCTTCCCTTGCCGAACTTCAAGAACATTTATTTCTCTCTCAACTATCATCCTTCCTCTCCAGTTCCTCTTTCACCCCTTTCCAATCTGGTTTTCAGAAGAACCACTCAACAACCACCTCCCTCCTCAGGCTTACTGACTCCATCCTTTCAGGGATGGATGATGGCCTGATCACCTTGGCCATCTTTGTCAACCTAGCCAAGGCTTTTGACACTGTTTCCCATCCACTGCTTCTTCATTCCCTCTCCTCAGCTGGCCTTGCACCGTCAGCCACCAACTGGTTTAAATCCTACCTCACTGGCAGGCCCCAATCAGTGAGAATCCTTGATTCTATCTCCCCTCCACTCCCCATCAACACTGGTGTCCCTCAGGGCTCAGTGCTTGGTCCCTTACTCTTCTCCATTTTCCTTACTAATCTTCCCACAGCCTGCTCTTCCTCATCTAGCCATATGTACACTGACGATGCTGTCTTATACAGTGCCAGCAAAAACCCTGCTGCTGTAGAAACCAGTTTACAGCATGGACTTCAACCAAGTTCAGCTCTGGTTTGCTTCTCACCAGCTTTTTCTAAATGCCAAGAAGACAGTCTCCATGACCTTTGGCAGCAGACAGAGACTGTAGGCTCCCGGCCCTACCCACCTTCCACACCCTTGATGGGACCATCCTGGAGGACACCTCCTCATTTAGATATCTGGAGGTTTGGCTGGACTAGCACCTCAATTTCTCTGTGCATATTGATGCTATGCTGAAGAAACTGCACCCCAGGCTTGGTGCTCTGTACAGAAATCGTAGTTGCATCCCACTGATTGCAAGGCATGAAATTGTCCAGAAGATGATACTCGCCATCTTTGACTGTTGTGATGTAGTCTATGGTGCTGCTCCCAAATCTTCCCTGACCAAGTTGGACACAGTCTTTAACTCCTTCTGCCACTTTGCTCTCGACTCCCCTTCCCACCCCCACCACTGTGAATTCTATCACTCTCTAACCTTCCTTCCACTATCTCACAGACACATCTCACACTGTGCCAAACTAACCTCCAAATGCTGGTTCAGAGTGCTCCCCTCCTATCTCTCATCCTCTCTCTCCACTCCACCTCCCCCCACCCACTCTCTCAGATCTAATGACGGCAACGCCTTGGCGGTCCCTCGCTGCTCCACCCTCATCGGTCAGACTGAGTTCACCCATCACTTCCCTAAAATCTGGAATTCCCTCCCCTAAAATATGACACTTCTCCAATTACTCCCTTACCTCTGCCCTACACAATTACCTCTCCCTCAGCTGTTCCTGCTTTAACCCTCCTTAATACCTATCCCCAGTTTCTGCCTTCCTACCCTGACATCCCCTATGGCAGGGTTCTCAACATCCTGAAGGGGGAATCAGGAAATGGCTACCCCTTCTCCTTATATTCAGTTCTTGCCTCTCCCCTCTCTTCTCCACCTGCCCTTCTGGGTCACCCATGTGCACAACCTACCCCATCCTTTTTACTCCAACAGCACTTGCGTACTACCTCCAGCCTGCTCCTGGTACACTCATGCACTATAATGGTTCTGTTGCATTATTACTGTTTGGCACATTTATATGTTCTTTTGTAGGATTTTGGACATGTATTGTAATTTATCCAATGTTCCACTACTATTTATTGTACAATACCTTGTGTTCCAACTGTTGCACAATCTTACAATGTTGTACTGTTTGTACTACCCACATACTATTGCAAATGATCATCCTTCACAACCCTATGTAACCCCTCCCCCCAGGTCGCACCATGAGACAAGCAACTTTGTTCAGTGTGCCCTCCTGGTGAAACATTTCAATAAATAAATAAATTGCATATCAACAGTATATGCACTTTGAACACTAAATTAGTTGTAATATAAATTGCTGATGACTTAAGTAATTACTGTTAAATAATTAATTCTCCTAAAACCAATAACTTTCCACTTCTGGTTGTGTGTTGCAAGTATCCAGTCAGAAAGTTGGAGGATGAAGTAGAAAAGAAATGAATGCAAGTATTATGCGGTGCAATCCAAACTTTATTGATGGGAAACAGATATGCATAAATGCAGAATGGGAAACGAAAAGTATATATAACATATATATAAAATATAGACTTCTAGACTTCTTTTTGTCAGTATCTCTCAAGGCAAATATTATCTGAGGCAAACTTACCATTCGGGACAATAAATTTAAATACTGATCTCGGTCAATATTCACCTCACTTCTCTGATGACAGGAAGACTGTCTTCCCATCTTTCATTCAGACAATACACAGTAGTGAAGGCAGTGTGATCCTATGGTCAGAGCAGCAGCTTGGGGACCAGTTGAGTCCAGTTCAGATCCCCACCAGGGCCACTTCCTCACTGTGTGACCTTGGTCAACTCATTTAACATCCTTGTTTTTCAGCCCCCAGCTGTAACCATGGGTAGATGAAGATACAGAACCCTACTCTAAGCCAGAAGAAATGAAACTAGACAAATGACATTCTAACAAATATAATTCAGTGTGTGCCTTTTCATATGCATCATTAAAAACAAAAAAAATACGTTGCCTGCTTTTGTCATTCTTCTCAGACTGCAATGCTTTTTCAGAGAGCAAGACTGCCAAACAGAAGAGCAGGGATGAGCTGGACGGACTGGATGAAAAGAAGACAAAAGGTGAAGGTAAGCTGAACATACGTATGAATACGAATGTGCCAGCAGAAACAGACCACCCAGTCTATCTAAGTCTGCTCGAGTGTGCAGTTAGCACCGCTAGTTTGCAGCTGCCCAACCCCCCTCCCCTTTTGTCATCCCACTGCCAGCCCCCACCTTCCCCACCCTCACTCTCCCTGTTTCCTGTCCATGCCCTTTTGAAGCTGCCCACAGATTTACATGATACCACCCATTCTGGTAGTGCGTTCCATTTTGCTACCACTCTCTCTGTGAAATAGTGTCTCCTCCTTTCCCTCGTAAACTTCCCCCCTCTATTCTTAGCCCGTGGCCCCTGGTGACCCTTGCCCTCCTTAGCTTGAAGACCCCAGCTGAAGAGCTGCTTCCTGTCAGCATTCCAAACACAGCACAGACTCCCATTTGTGTGACAGCTGCTGCCTTTGCAGGGTTGATTAGATCCTGGATCCCGGAGCTGGATGCACTGGATTCAGATCCAGCTGTCAGAAAAGGGAATTTTGGAATTGCAGTCTGGAAATCCTAATTCTGAAGTGAAAGGCTGAAAACATGCTTTTAAGTAGGAATTTGGGATTTAGGACTTTAAATAAGATTCAAATTCTGAGGTCCTTTTCTGGAGTTTGAATAGGCTTTTGAACCCCAGCTTCCTAAATTCCTGTGGTTAACTCCATGCATCCCTGTTTATGAACTGAACTAGTTTGTGTTCCTAGTTCATGGGGTAACATTGAAGCCACGAGAACATCAGCAGACAGGAGCCAATTTTCAGAGGTGCCGAGAAGTGCATAAGGGCCAGGGACTGATGGATTTATTTGATTTATTTATTTGAAATGCATTGACCTGGAGACTGATTTATTTGCTCTTGCAATCCACTTTCTGGAGTATTATTTTATTTATTTATTTAGTTTTCATTGACCGGGTAAGTGCACTAGACAAATCCTGCCTATCTTCAGGCACGACCTGGGGGAGGGGGATACAGATGAATGCCAACTGACCTTGATCAAGATTAAGCTGTTGGTGGTATTTTTAGTGAATGAGGGAAATTTGTCCAGGACATCAGGAAAATTCCCCTAGTCTTTTCGACAAGTGCCATGGGATCTTTAACATCCACACTGCCACCAATCCAGGCAGATGGGACCTCGGTTTGACATCTCCTCCAAAAGATGGCACCTCAGAAGTGCAGCACCCCTCTCATGCTGCACTACAGTGTCAGTACTGGGATATTAACCCAAGTGCCAGATGTGGGAACTGAACCCACAGCCCTCTGATCTCCCGGCCTCAGAGGTGAATGTGCTACCTACTGAGCCACTGACATGAGGTATAAAACAAGCAGGGCAACAAATATGCAGACAGTAACATACATGGGTGGGTCGTGCTGTAGTCCAAATGGTTTCAGTTGCCGATCGAGTGGTTTGGTAGAGCCCAACCCACAAACCCTGGAGTGTACCATTACACACTGTTACTATTGTGCTTAGCAAATGAAAACATTAGGGCTGTTTTTGTTTTACATAAGAAAAAGCTTAAAATACAAAAACTTACTTCCTCACGTGCAGAATAAGTATCTAACTGCGCCTTGATCTCTAATAAACCAGTCAGGTGATCAGATTCCACCAATCATAGTGAAGGATCTCCCCCAGCTCCTTTTATAAGGCTATAAATACAACTGAACGGAGGGAGCAGAGGCACCAAAGAAGACTCTGGCATACAAAGTCTGTTTTCCTTACTACAGTTATTAGGATATAAGGCAGACTAGATGGGCCAGTGTGGTCCTTTTCTGCTGTCCAATTTCTGTGATTCTGTGATAACCTGGCACATGTATCATATGTAATATAGAGTGGAATATAGATGCAGTGGGAGCACAGCAGAATTGCTTTTAACCTGGGTTTCCATCTATTATAAAAAGGGTCTCACAAATAGAGCATTATCTGCCTTATGTTAAACTTTGATTAACATACACCTAGAGCCGAATCACTAGCTAAATATGGCTTAACACTTTTTATGCAAGAATGTTCTAGGAACCAGCCACACCATCAGTCTGTGTTTTCATATAATTGTATTCATAAATTCTATCCAGTAAAGATCCCTGTATCAAGCCTAATGTTTCTTGGGTTTCTTCAGGGAGGAGGGTATGTGTACAATATAGAGAATAATGGATAGGCAAGTGTGTGTTATGGAATTATTTACACACCCAAGGTATGTGACGACCCATAAACCTTGAGAGCGAAGCTTGAGAGGTTTATGAAGTCATCACACACTGAGGATGTGTTAAAAAAAAAAATTTCCATATACACACATTTGACTATCCTTTCTTTTTTATAATTGCTGATGCTGGAATTTTTGCTTTCTGACAGAAGAGTGTGTGAGCGAGAGAGAGAGAGAGAGAGAGAGAGAGAGAGAGAGAGAGTCAGAGAGACACAGAAACGCTCGCTGAGAGGAACACACACACTTGCTATGTCTCTCTATCCCTGTCTTAGTCATTAAGCATTTTTTTTATTTATTTATGTAGCTGTTTGCTTTTTTAGTCCTAGTATGGAAGCGCCCGGTGAACTGCAGTTAGCCAGTGCCTACAGTCTCGTGCCGATCAGGGTCGCACTCCCTTGAAGCCATGACTGAAGGAAAACAGCAGCAGAATCAATTAGATAATTTTAAAAAGAAAAATAAATTAATACCTTCATTCTGAGAAGAGCGAGTGACAAACTCGTAAGTGGGGATGATGAGCGAGGGTCCTCGGAAATGTAGACGCCATTTTTTTTTATGTGTTCAGGCCACCCACAGATAGACTAGGATCCAATTGAGTGGCTCTATAGAAATAAGTGACACTGGCAGTCACTGGAAGTTTAGAGAATGCCATAACTACCCGTTTTCAGGTTATTATGGCATTTTACAGAAGTTTGTGATCGGGTTGATAACTGGGGTCATCAGTAATTGTACAATAATAATACACTCATCAATGAATGTACAACTAACACAATAATACATGTATACTCTTTGGTCTTTCCAAAGGACATGCAGGAGGGTAATATACTCTATAGTCCCTCTTCGATCTGTTACAAGCATGAATGAATTCTAATTATTTCTCTTATTGTTAAATGGTGGTGGATTTGGGGAAGAGACCAAGACAATGTTGTCTACCAATCCACTATAAACCAATTCACAAGGCTCATACAGACATCATCATCCACATTAAATAACTTCCAGCATTTTCCACCCATAAGCTATTGTCTATGAAGGGGAAGGAATCTGAAAAGTCTTGGAGTGCCACTACAGTAAATATTTATTGGTATCATAAAACTGGTCAGTACCTCCTTGTGTAAACCCACTGTGAGTAGGACCACTTAATACAGAGCTGGCTGACTGGGTCCTTTCTCCACCTCCAGTCTTCTTTCTGGATCTTTCCACCAACCAGCCAGCCTTACTAGATAAAGATTTACTGGGGGAGTGCATTAAGCTGCATAATTAATGTTTTAAGACTTATCAAAACCTGAAAAAAGTTCTGGAAAGGCTGTTTCACAGAAAGTGCCACATGTTCTGGAAGGTTCTGAACTTATCTGAGCTGGTTCTCCCATCATTATTTCCAAGCTCCGGTTTGCTTTTTGTTACTGATCCCTCTTTACTGGCTGTTTAACTGATTCTGTGGGTGCTTCTTGGTGTAGTCACATACTGCTGGTATATGGACCATTTCAGGGTGGTAAGAGGGATGGGAATTATAACAAATCGGGAACAAATAACCAAAATCAGGGACACATCTTAAACTACGGTCATATCGGCTCCAGAAGCTGCATCGAGATTTGGCTTGGTGGTGGTGGTGGTGGGGGGGGGGATAATTTTCTGATGGAGAACTAGATACACTAACATGTGACATCATTTTGTTTCAAATCCATACTCATACATGACAGAAATGTCAATTTTAAGAGGAACTGGAGAACATTTGGCAGCAAAAAGTAGTAACTTCCCTGAAAATCAGAGACACTTGAGTATGCATATCCTTATTCTACTCTGACATTGTTGTCACAAAGGGACATAAACGAAGTCACGTAGTACTAAAATGGTAAGTAAAACTCATATGAAACTTTAGAACACCCTTGGGTTTACTAAAAGGCTGGTAAAGATGGAACAGTAACAGAATCTGAATCTGTATTTAAAATCAAATGGCTTTGACAGGGAAAAAATGATTTACGGTACAAGTTTAACGTAACTCTCCTTGAAAGGTCTGCCTCTGGCAGAGCCAACAACAGCAAGTAATACTGCTTGTGTGTTTGAAGTGTGGCTGTTACACAACGGGGGTTAAAGATGTGTCTTATGTCACCTCCCCTTTAGCTGCTGGTTCATGGGTCAGTAAGATGACAATGATGATAAAGTCGGGCTGCATCTTTCGAGAGAGGAACACTGTCAACAGTCTAATCTTCATCTACCTTCTTTTGTGAGTATCTCCCTTCTCTCTGCCCTTCCTTGTACAAGTCACAGAAAAGAAAAAAAAAGCAGGAGCTATGACCTACTGCCAAAGGTGCGTGGACCCCAGGTGGCATGGCCGCCCTCCATGCAGAGTATGCACTGAAGTTCAAGCAGGACATGTGTCGTAAAGAGCGAGTGTACTGCCTGGAATTAATAGTAACTTCCAGAAGTAACCAGCTGTCACCTCTTGTATTGGAAGTATGAATTTCTTTACTGTTTTGCTAATTAGATTTTCTTTTTTTTTTTTTTTTTCTTCATATGTAGTTTCTGGGTTTTTGCGGGTTTTCTCCCGACCTCTACACCCACTCATCCCTGACGTAGTGCGTGCATGTGGAGACATGCGCACACCATTTGGGATGCCCCTCCCTTCCAGTCATACTGTTGACTGCCTGCGCCAGTACTGAACCTCCATTCGGTGATGGTGGGACTCCAGGTGGGCGACCCCACCCCTTACCCAGGAGAGGAGAGCCAATGCTCTATCCTGCTCCAATCCCCCCCCATGCCGACAACCCGGTGACCCGAGATCATTCCTGAACCTGGGTTGCCGGCATAGCGCAAGGTGTGGCATCCAATGCCTCCAACCCTCAGTGCCAGATGGCTGGCAATTTGAGGATTTTCTACCTAACAATACTAGGTGTGCCGTGTGGAACAGCCCTCTACCTGACTGCTAACACACTCTGTTTCAGTCCTCCCTATACATCACCAACATTATGACCTAACTGACTATGACATCACTAGTAACCATGAAGAGCCAATCTCCTGCTTCTTGACTGGTAACTTGTGACACATATCACCTACCAGGCAGCATGGCCTAAGATGTAACAAAGAGTGAGGTCACCGGCTGATGAGGTATTGAGAGGAATTCAACTAGATATGTCTGCTTACAGGTAAAGCGCTACTTTTAATATCACTCCCAATATTATCAGGTTGAAAACCATCTAATGAGCGCACAGAAAAATAAAAACTCTTCCAAAATAAAAATAAAGGGCTACTTTAAAAAAAATTGCTAATATTTTCTGCTTGCTATTTTTTTGTGGCACTAGTACCTCTTTAATGATCCTCATTTATTTGACCTTACAATTTCTGCATCCACTCATTTTTTAAAGGAGTACTGCAGTCAAAATTTGTAAAAAAAAAACAAACAAAAAAACACATTGTACAGTGTTTTTGATTTCCGCGTGTAAGGGATACTGTCAACAATTTTCCATCATACTATTTCTAGTTAAAAACCCATATTTTATGATTGCTTACTTTCTCCAAAAATGCATTGATGTTGCCGGTTGTTTAATCGGTCTCTTTTTTTAGTGGAACTGACATACATGCTAATGCTGTAATTATACTCAACCTTGCTTTGTTTAAAATCCTTAATCTACATTTACTACATACTTCCTTGGCATTAGGACCCCCCCCAACAGAGCAGCCACTCATGATGCTGAAGCCTCCTCTCCTCCCAATGCATATTGAATGATTACACTGTGTTGGGGGTGTTCCCAAGCCCAGGAAAGATGCAGTGGGAGTTGATTAAGGAGTGTAAACAAACACATTTACAGTAGGTGTGCTAACACCAGTATGGTGGCCAGTGTGTTTTCAGTTCAAAATAGAAAAGGAGACTCGGACTTAAACTACCAGCTGCAACAGCACATTCTACAGAATGTGACAATCAAAAATATATATTTTTTTTTTCAGACTAGTGACAGTTTGAGGTCTACGGGGGTGGGAGGGTGACAGTGTCCCTTTTAGTCCTGGTGTGTCCTTCCCTTTGTTTCCTGTTAGTGTTTTTCTAAATTTGGCTGCTAGTTTTATAGGCTCGGGGAAAATCCTTGTTAGTATGGTATATTGCTCTTTTTTGTCCCACAACATCGCCTGTCTCTTGTGACAGTGATGCATCCAGGACCACTGATTCACTGTGGGGAAAGTACTGCAGCAGTAATCTGAAGATAGGAGCCTGATGTTCTGGCCCCAACTAAATAACTCTATTTCAGTAATTTTGTTTTCTAGATATTTGTCTAGATCAGGAGTTCTCACACTTTGTCATAGTGAGCCTCCCCCAAGCCTTGGAAAAGATCTTGAGCGCTCCCCACTATAGAAATAATTTTCGGCCTCCCCATAGTTAGAACAACTATCACACTTTGCACATTACAGGAAGAATCCAGTGAAGTGCATGTGAGTAGTTGAGTTTATTCTCATTTTATTGACGCTATTATTCTCCTCTCTATAACCCCCCTCTCCAGGTCAGCCTACTCATTCCACACTTCTGAGTTTTGACCCTATTTACCCCTCGTTGCAATACCTCCATGAGTCAGATTGCTTTCTTTGGCAGTTTTACCCTGCTCTTTATCACCTTCTCAGGGACCATTTTGTTCCCTCCTGCTCTTGCTCCTAGTATCTCTCCACTTAGCCTTTGTATTTGTGCTTTTCTGCAGCCAGTATAATGGGTCAGTTGTTACCTTGTTCCTATTCATTTGCATAATTTTTAATTTTGTTTTGCACAGTTTCCAAGCATTGTATTTCCCCCATGTCATACCAGGAAACAAGTGTTTTTTGATCATGTCTTTCCTGATAACTATTTTACACATAAATTCGCATGCCATTATTTGCTTTCACTTTGCTGCATTCTTTCACATGAAGCATCCAAAACTTGACATTAAAATATAATACATCTTAAAGCTTGCTTGAGCCTCCCCTGGAACAGGGTGGGGCCTCCCCTGGGAGGCTGGCCTCACCATTTGAGAAACCCTGGTCTAGATCTAGCCAACAGGAGTAAATATTCTGCTTTTAAAGCTTTTGGTTTCATCAGACTACACCCAGCCATAAAAAGCACGCAAATCACCCCAGGTCATCAGTGCTATAACTGGTAACGCCTCTAGCTCTTTTCTTACAGAATACCAACCCTATTAGACCTAAAGTGATTGCTAAGCTGTAAATGTTGTCTTCAGTGCCTACTGAATAAGGAAAGTGACTTAAAAATCGCAGCTGTACTGCTGTAACATTGATTGTAAACTAGTACTTGTTAAATCTATAGGCGCTTTTACACACAGATTTGTAAAATGAAATAAACGTTACCTCTGTGGCGCCGTTGTACTCTGTTGCGTTCGGGTTTCCTTTTACACCCCTGTGAGTATTCTGGCTAATCCCGCCTCCATTTGTTTCGGCTCCCCCAGAGTTTGCTGCTCTAATGGCAGTTTCTACAGTGGTACCGGAATGGCTGTTTTATACAGCCAGATCAAACAAAACACGTTCGTGCAAACCGCAAGAAGCAGAAATTGCGAGTTTGATGAACGTTCACCAAGGGAACGAAACAAATGCTTTTTACACACAAGGGATGTAACGGAATACTGTTTCCATAACAGTTATTCCGTTACATAGACCTGTGTGTAAAAGCACCTTATGGTCCTCATTGGTGCCGGAACGGGGGGCCACTAGGGCCATGGCCCTACCACTTTCATAAGTGGCCCTATCACTTTCTGCTATCATGGTAATATATTTAATAGGGGAAAATTTACCCCTTATGTCCTTGGCCCTACCACCTTTCAAACCGTTCCGGGCACCACTGATGGTCCTGTATGTATCAGTGTAACATGGGACAATAGGTATTGCAGGAAAAGCAACAAACCATGGTAATATGGAGATCCCCAGAGGCCATAAAACTAGTAGGAGAGGCCACAAAGACTAACAGGCAAACTGAGAAAACACTACTAATAGCAAACAAGGGACTACACAGAAATAAAAACACTTTGCACAACATGTTTTTGAAAATGTCGACTGTAGCACTCCTTTAAAGCTTAGATTTAATTCATTTTGCTATGAAAAATACTCCCCCCCCACCCCCTTTACAGTCACTATCAGGGAGATTCAAAATTAAACAGCATGTACACTGGAATGCAAATTCCAGTCACTTTGCAGGCAATAATTACTTGGTGGTAGGTCTGTTATATAGAAAGCAAATTGCAGTAAGTACATCCATAGCAAACCACCCATGAGGTTATTCGGTTGTGAAACACACAAGTCCTAAGTAATTCAAAAGACATGGTGGAATATAATCAAAATATAAACCAAACAATACATTTTAATAATTGTGCCAGTCAGATCTTAATTCTACACAGTCCATTCTCCACAGTACTGTTTATTTCACCCAAACACAGCAGTCAACAAAAAACAGATACACTGGGCCAGATTCTCAAAAGGGTCAAACATTCCGCAAGCCCCCTGGTGTGCCAAACATATGGTGCACATCACTTGTGGCATTCCCCAGCCAGTGATTGGAATTTGTGATCCCATGTGCCAGTTGCTACAAGTTAGACCAGCTTTTTCTGATCTAGCTTGCGGCAATCTTGAGCACCCTTTTTACGGGGCTTGCGCCAACTATTTGTTGCAAGCTGCCGTAAATTGGGTGAACTATCATAAATGCACCTGATCTTCTTGAATTGGACACAGTGTGTGTCAAAGTTGTCGGCACAGCTGTGCCACCACATGGGTTTGATGCAGGACTTGACGCAAACCCTGTGTCACCCTTTGTGAATTCCGCCCATTATTGTTACCAGCAGCAACGCAGGAAAAACATAAAAGGTAAAAAAGGTGGATAACTAATTTATGTAAGTAATAAGCAATGACAGGGTGTACATTACAGGATTTGAATGCATGCCTCAGGGGTATAGTAAAGCATGAGGCCAAAGGCTGAGTGCCCTTATGCCCCTGGAAGTTTATTACAATCCTATGATGCACATCCTGGAGGAGCTTATTACACTTATAAAATGACTCTAAGTTTTGGGGGGGGTTGTTTATTTTGGGGGGGAGAAAATGAGATTCGGTACCAGTGTTTTTATAGAGATTTAATACATGGTCAAGTGACCTCTCTCGGCCAATGAAATTTCTAGATTTTTTCTTGCCATTTTATAAAATGTATTATTGTGTTACAGTAATATGATTTCAGACAAAAATAGTCAGAATTATGTAGTGTGGAATACGTAACTTAATACTCAACTACTCAAAACCATCTAAGTCTATCCTGTAAACTTCATTAAACAACATATCAGATACTGGATGTGAATCCAAGATTTCAGTATTACCACTAGCTAGATTAAATGTGTTTTAGCTAAATTATTAATCTGTATTTAATTTTTTTATAATATTTTTATATAATTATACCCTATTGATGTTTTCTGTTTTCATATGTAAAGTCGTGTTGTATTGAAAAAGTTAAACAAAAAGTAGACTGCAAACAAACAAACAAAAAGATCAGCTAGGGACAGTTGGACCAGCTCTGTATCAGATCAGATTCCCCCAACCCCGAATGGCTGGCCTTGACCCAACATTGGAAATCAGTCATTTGTGACTGAACTCTGATTTGACTGTGTTTGGTCTATTGACCAGGTTTGGAATTTCAAGTGACCCAGTTCTGACCCGGTCCTGATAATGTAAGTGATTTTAGAACTTCATTACTATTTCCTACTGAAATTGAGAACTTGGTTATTTATTTATTTATTTATTTACTTAGTTCAGATTAGGTTAAAAAACAAACAAACATAAAATAACTATTTTAGATATTAAATGTCATAAAGAAAGGGTTGATGAAGAAAGTGTAAGGGGACAACCTGATTCTGTCATTTGGCGTAGTCCAGATCTACCTCTGACCCAGTCTAGTAAATGTACCTGTTTTGGCCAACCAGAGTAAATCAGAACTTTCTGAAAACAGATCAGCATCGGAGTCAGAACCAGGTCATAACTGACCAGCCATCCCTAATATCAGCAGATCTTACTCTGTCCCACCTCCTGACGAAGGCGTTAGAAGCCCTGAGGTTTGAAGGTTAATGTGTGGGGGCCTTATACTTTTTCACTGCATTAAACTGTTGTGTGATATATTATTTTCTGTAAGTAATGCTGTGATTTTCATAGTAAAAATCTTCATACTGGAATTTTCCTACCTGGAGTGCTGGTTCTTTTTTAATCATTCTCACTTACTCTGTCCCAAGCTGAAATATCTAGGCAGCGTTTAAATTAGTCTGCTCATTTTCAGTGTGGTGCTGAACTTCAACCCAGGGTAACAACTGGGATGGCTGATGCGCAAGAAGTAGGTCATGTGACTTGTCTGAGGTCATACAGTGAGGCAGTACCTGTGGTGGGATTTGAACCAGAGACCCGCTGGTTCTCAGTTCTGTGCTCTAACCATAGGAGCACACTTTTGTCTTTTTGATTGTTTTTGTCCAAGAAAGTAGGGATCTTGATAAGATGATCATGGGCCTACAGGGTAGGATGTACAGGGAGAGGTTGGAGGCCTTGAATATGTTCTCGCTAGAGAAGAGGAAAGTGAGAAGGGATGTGATTGAGACCTTCAGGAATCTGAAAAGAACAAATAAGGTAGACAAGAAGGGTCTCTTCAAGCTTAGTGGGAGCTAGAACATGACTGGATGCAGTTTCAAGTTGGGGGAGGTTAGGAGAGAGGCTAGGATGTACTTCTTCATGTAGAGGATCATGAAGGGTTGGAATGGGCTTCCTGAGGAGGTGGTTTTGTTGAAAGAGTTAAGAGGAAAATAAGGATCTAGAGAGAAGTGGAAGGAGGGGAACGGTGGATTAGGGAGGAAGAGCAGGGTGAGTAACTGATGCTGAGGACACTGCAACACAAGCAGACTCGCTAGACCTAATGGCCTTATTCTGCTGGCTTAATCATCTGTTCATATGTAGGGATCAGAAATATGAGGGGTGGGGGGAGGAATGTTACTGGAAGTACTGATCAATACTGAATCAGGTGGAGCTGTTGGTGGCTCTAGTGAATGGGAAGAATTTGGACAGGATGCCAAGGGAATATAAGTGAGGGGCACAGAGCCGTTTAGATACACAAGATGGTGTTGTGCTGCTCTAGCCATGTTTGGATCATGGAAGTACTACAAACTTTAAATTTATCATTTGGGAGGTAATTAGAAAATTATTTGTTGTTGCAAAAAGCCTAATCGTGGGTTAGGCCGGGGTGAGGCATTCTTTGAAGTGCAGTTTTCCTTTAAGAAGAATTTTTGGTTTTTTAAACCATTAATCAGACACAAATTTATAGTTACAGAAGTCATTATGCATAGCAAGTGGTTCAGTGTGTCTTTTTTAAGTAGAAAGGAATCTGTGGTAAGACTAAAATAGCATGTGCTGTGTCCCAGAGACGGGTGTGGCTCTGAGCTCTTAGGGTGGAGACAGCCGGGACTGAAACACATTACAGCAGTGTTTTTCAACATGGTTTTCCTAAATAAAAATTATTTTGTTACAAATATATCCCAGCTGTGAAAACATAGCAAGCAGTTTTTATTTTTAAATGTATCTTAAATATCAATTATTTGTTTTCTGGACACCTGCCTGCCTCCATCACAGGGTCCAGTTTCGTGGTCCAGTCAGCCCTGGTGTTCACCTAAAGCCCCTCCCCCTAGAGTAAAGTCTCTGTTTTCTTCACATGAATCTACTCTGGGGAGTGGGCACTAATGGAGGCAGTTTAGCCTGGCAATCAGCAAGCAGAGCTGTTATCTGAAGACCTGTGTTTGAATCCCACCACCCTCACTTAACCCACCGTGTGACCCTGAGCAAGTCACTTAACCTCCCTCTGCTTGGTAATTTCTCTATTGTATTTGAGTATTCCTGTGAACCTGAAATGGCAATAATATTGGCTCCCTCTCATGGGCTGTGAAGTGCTGTGGGATACACTTTGTATGAAAGACATTATATCCAACCAGTTTCCTTGCTTTTTCTTTCGTAGGGAGGTGGACCATCAGAACTCAGGTGGCCTAAACTGTATGCAGGCAGGCACTTTCCTCACTTTATCCAGGAATTAAATTTGGCCAAAACTCTTGGGAACACAGCCCCTTTCCTCTTTTTTGTTTTATTCGCTCATCCCCCCCTGCACTGACTTAAATATTTCTGACCTGTGCTGTTGTACCGGACTATAGCATGGTTATGTGATCCCATCTGACCAATCACAGGTCTTGGTTTCTCTTACCCTTTTTTTTTTTTTATAATAAAGAGCCATCTATTAGAGATGGCGTCCCTCCTCCTATTGATCTGGAGATGAGAGTTCCTCATTCTAAACATTTTCAATTTAGACACTGATTTTACACCCAGTTGTATCCCCCCACTTCTCCTGTGCGAGTCTGCCTCAGTCATGATTGCCCGCTTTTTAGTGTGCTGGGGGGGGTGAGCTCACATAGTACCCTTAACATCGGTGCCACTCCTGGCATCCGACATCCAATGCCCTCCTGGAGCCTAAGCCCTAAACACTCTGGGTCTGGTCTCCAACATAGAAGCGTGACTACTCTTTCTCAGCGCCAGTAGAATGGCCTCATATGTGCCTTTTTATTTAAACTGATTAGAGGAGGACAGTGTTCCACCTGCTGATGACCTGTCTTCCTCTGACTTTTCAGAGTGCTGATGCTCCTGGTGTCATCGGGATACATCGGATTGAGGATCGTGGCTCTGGAGCAGCAGCTTACTTCCATGGGAGCGTGGCCAGAGCTTGATACTGACAGTGGGTAAGTGTCACATCTACAGGATTAACACCTTCACCCCCAAAAAAAGAACTCTTTACATGTACAGCATGATACTTACAGGAACTGTGTGATCTTACACTTTGGGCTTCATAGCCCGCTACCCTGGGTGAGACTAAAATGGCATGTGATGTGTCCATAAGGACCCTATTAGTTAAGCGGTGTCTTTCTTTTTTATCAAAAGGTAGCTTAAAGTATTAAAAAAAGGTTCTGAAAATAAGTCCCATAGGCTTGCATGGGGGGCGTCCCCGCGCTCTCCCTGGTACCATGTCACCAAACGGGGGAGCGCGTGGGAGAAGCAGGCAATCTAGGAAGTGGGACTGGATCAGCTAGCTCACAGTTTTAACAAATTACGATCCCTTCCCAAAGTTTGATGCATGAGTAAAAATAAATATTGTTACACAGCGGGGCTATCGCTGCCCCAGGGTAGCGTGCTATGAAGCCCAAAGTGTGATTTTGGAACATCACACATTTACTTTAAAGGGACTATCCTTTTGGCTATTCCAAAAGTGTGTCACAGCCATGGGTCTCAATTATTACTTTTAGTGCATTTAAAAAAAATACCTTACTTTGTGGTTATCTTTATCTGGGTAATCCTGTCAGATTCCTCACTCCGACATCTCTAGGCAACCACTCAGATGGCTTCCCAGAATCCCCCGCTGCTGATGTCAGGATTGAGGATGAGCTGTGGGACGTTCAATACAGAGAAATACATTATTGTGCTTTTAAAAGCTTAGGTTCACTAGTAAGTGATAGTCCTGAAGCTTCATACAGGCCATAAAACCAGAGCTGAGCCTCGGTATTACCATGGTACCGCCAGCTGGTGAATCAGTTTTTAAAAGCTCAACAATGTATTTCTCAATGCATTTGCCACATTGAACCAATCACAGGGGATTTGGGGAGGTTGGTGTGTTGCTTTCTTGAGAAGATGATGGGGCAGGGAAGCCGGCAGAATCAAAGTGAGAACAAACATTACAAACGGCATAAAGAAACATTTTAATAGAGGAATGCTGTTAACCCCTTCAGCCTCAAAGTGTCCGTCATTTACAAAACACATTTTAGGACTGTTTGCAATCTGTTGAGTTTGCTGATGTAACTGGTAGCTTGATTCTGATTACTCTTCTTTTTTTAGCTCAGTGGTTAGAGCAGCAGCATGGTATCCCGGGGGGCCTGAGTTCAATTCCCAGTAGGTCACGTTATTTCTTTCTTACTACAATTTGTGATTTAAATTGCTTAGCAGTAGCTAATACTGCACCCAAAAAAATCCATCTGTCATTTTTCTTCTTTTTAAAACTGAAAAAACGGCTGCCCACCATTCTGGTTTTGCCAAACAAAAACGTGTTTGTTTACAGTCCTAGATTAACTCCCACTATATCTCTCCTGGGCTTGGAACACCCACAACACAGTCTAATGGCTCATGATGCAGTGGGTGGAGAAATTATTGCATCATGAGTGGCTGTACTGTTTGGGGGGGTGTTCCTGATGTTCAGAAAGTATGCAATAAGAGTAAATCAAGGATTTAAAACAAAACAAGGTTGGCTATAACTATGCTATTAGCATGCATTTCAGTTCTGCTAACATCAATGAATTTTAGAGAATCAGAAAATATGAGTTTTCAGCTAGAAATAACATGTTGCAAAAAAGGTTGATACGATCCCTTTAAATGCACCGGATGTGCAAATTGGGGCCTGAGGCTGCCTCCTACTATAGGTGTAGAGTGGCTACATGGACATTCCTCTTTAAGCAATAATACACAAGAAGATGGTCTGCATCATAGGAAGATCAGGAGCTAAACGGGCACAGAGGTGTAAGCAGGGACAGAAAAGAAAATAAAGAAATAAACAAACAGAGGAAAGTGTAAGTATTCCAAACAACAATTAGGGGGCCAGAAATAAGACATGATGGGAGTGGTGCAGTGCAGTGGCTGTGGCGCAGCAGTCTTCCAGGAGACATTCTGGAGGATACGGTGTTGTCCCATCTGCAGACACCTCTCTGGGCTGAGGGAGGAGGTTACTCATCTCCAGGCTGAGTTGGCCAGGATTTGTGGGACCTTCTCTCCCACCCAGGGACCACCAGGGTCACTGCCGTTGCCTCAGAGGTTGCCAAGAAAGAGGAGCGGTTGGACCACACTGGGCTCAGGGAGGGTGAGGGTGGTGGTGGTGGAGGTGGAACAGAGGTGCATCCCTCCAGTTGTACCTCTCCAGAATTTCTATGCCATTCTGGAAAAGTGTGGTTCCTCTATGGAGGCACCCACAATGGAGACCAAGGAGGATGCTGGGAACCTGCACAAAGGAGATCCACAGGAGGGTGGCATGGGACCCCACAGGGGAAGGAAGCGACTTCTGGTGGGGGACTTCATTGTTAGGAAGGTAGAACTGGGGGAGGAAGGGGAGAGGGAGGTAAGGTGCTTGCCTGGTGCCATGGCTTGGAGGAACAGGGAGCAAATGCTCAGGATCATGGGAGCAGCTGCACAGGGGAGGGAGCTGGATGTCATTGTTCACCTAGGGACAAATGACCTGGCTAAGAAAGGGATCAGAGCAGTGCAAGAAGCATTTGTGAAGATGGGGAGCAGCCTTAGACAAATAGCACGCATGGTAACCTTCTTGGAGGTACTGCCTGTCTATGGCACAGGTGAGGCTATGGTGCTCCACACCATGGGATTCAATCAGTGGTTGAGAAACTGGTGCAGAGCTCAGGGATTTGGCTTCATTGGGGACTGGGGGTCCACCTGGAGGGATGCAGGCCTGTACTGGCATGATGGTCTGCATCTGTCCAGGAGGGGAACCAGGATCCTAGGTGATAGGTTTAAATGCTTCATTGTCAAGAGAGGAGAAGGGAAATCCTAGCCCCCCAAAAAAAAATCAGGGTACTAAGTGAGGTACACACCAACATAGAGATGTCGATAAGGAGAAGCGCAGGGGTAAATGGAGAAAGTGACAAACGCAATAAGGACAGGAATGGGGCAAAAAGGGGTAAGGCCATCAAGAAATGGAGGGTAATGAGTACCAGCGCCCATAGTCTGGGCATCAAGCTCCCTGAACTGGTGGCCTTGATGGAAGAGGGATGCCTGGATATCATAGCAGTCACAGAAACATGGTACACAGAGAACCATGACTGGGTTGTTAACATACCAGGGTACACAACCTACAGGAGAGGCAGGGAGGAGAGAAGAGGGGACAGAGTAGCTCTCTATGTAAGAGAAGTGATAAAAGCAACTGAACAAAAGAGTAAACAGGGAGGAGAGGAGGCACTGTGGGTCACCTTAGAGACTGGAAATGGCACCACAATCTGCACAGGGGTTGTATACAGACCCCCATGTCAGGGGGAAGGAATGGACAAGAATATGATAGAAGGCATACTTAGGATGGCAGAGAAAGGGGAGATACTGTTGATGGGGGACCTTTATATGCCGGATGTTAACTGGAGCACCTTTGCTGCAGCCACATCCAAAAGCAGGGCCATTCTCAATGCCCTTCAGGTGGCATGCCTCAGATGGCTAGTTTTGGAACCTACTCATGAGGGAGCAATCTTAGACCTCGTATTCTCAAATGGGGACAGTGAGAGGATCTCAGATCTAGAAGTGGGTAGCTATTTGGGAACAAGTGATCACCAATCTGTGTGGTTCACGATAAACTCAGCTACAGAGTCAAGCCGTACAAAAGTGAGGGTTCTGGACTTCAGGAGGGCTGATTTTGGCAAGATGGGAGAGTGCCTTAGAAAATCACTAGCAAACAGGCTGAAGGAGGGGTGGAGCAACAATGGAGAAATATCAAAACTGCCATCACAGAGGCAACAAGCCTTTGTGTGAAGCAAATAAACAAATCAAAATGAAAGAAAAAGCCACTATGGTTCTCAAAAGAGGTGGCAGTGAAGGTTAGGGAGAAAAAGATAGTATTTAGGAAGTATAAGGAAATATAGAAGGAGCAGGACACAGAACTGTACCAGTTAAGGCAGAAGGAAGCAGGGAGGGTAGTCAGAATAGCAAAGGCTCAAACTGAGGAAAAGATAGCCAACTCAGTTAAGAAGGGGGATAGAACCTTTTATAGGTATATCAGGGAGCATAGAAAGACAAAGGGAGGGACAGTGAGGCTGAATAGAATAGACGGTGGGTGGGCAGAGAGGGACAGTGAAAAAGCAGGGATACTGAATGAATACTTCTGTTCAGTATTCACAAAAGAGGAGGTGGGGGAGGTACCTAATCCAATTAACAGGAGCACTCTGAAGAGGGGGTCAATCCCAGTCCTTTCACAGAAGAAAGGGTTCTGAAAGAACTCCTAAAACTGAAGGTGGACAAAGCAATGGGGCCAGATGGAATTCACCCCAGAATTCTAAAAGAATTAAGCAGAGAACTAGTGACACCACTGACTACCCTTTTAACAAATCATGGGAGGATGATGTGGTACCTGAGGACTGCAGGAAGGCAGATGTGATTCCCCTTCACAAAAGTGGGACCAAGACAGAGGCAGGAAACTACAGACCTGTCAATTTGACCTCTGTGGTAGGAAAAGTGATGGAATCACTTCTGAAGCAAAGAATTGTTGAGTACCTAGAGGCCAGTGGGGCACAGGACCCAAGGCAGCATGGGTTCACAGCAGGAAGGTCATATCAGATGAATCTAATTGATTTCTTTGACTGGGTGACCAAAGTAGTAGACCAGGGAGGGGCTGTGGACATGGCCTACCTAGACTTTAGCAAGGCATTTGACACAGTCCCACACAAAAGATTAATAGTCAAATTAACCAGTCTGGGAGTGGGTCCCAGGGTAGTAGCCTGGGTAAAACATTGGCTGGACAACAGGACACAGAAAGTAATTGTAAATGGAGTCCACTCTGAAGAAAGAGGGGTTACTAGTGGGGTACAGCAGGGTTCAGTACTGGGTCCAGTCCTTTTTAATGTCTTTATAAGTGACATTGCAGAGGGACTGGAAGGAAAAGTATGCCTCTTTGCAGATGACACAAAGATCTGCAACAGGGTTGATACACAAGGAGGCGGAAAGAATGAGAAGGGACTTGGCAAGGTTGGAGGAATGGTCAGAAGTATGACAGCTTGATTCAATGCAAAGAAGTGCAAATAATGCACCTGGGAAACAAAACCCAGGGAAGATTACACAATGGGGAGGTAGTAACAACAACAAAAATGGAAAGGGACCTGGGGGTAATCATATCAGATGACCTTAAGGTTGGCAAGCAACGTGAGAAGGTGGTAGGGAGGGCTGGGGGGATACTGGAATGTATAGGGAGAGGCATCACCAGCAGAAAACAGGAAGTTGTTATCCCCCTGTACAGACAGGTGGTGAGACCACATCTCGAGTACTGTGTCCAGTTCTGGAGACCCCATCTCCACAAGGACATAGACAGGATGGAGGCAGTTCAGAGGAGGGCAACTAAAATGGTGCAGGGTCTGCAAGAGAAGTCATACGAGGACAGACTAAAGGAGCTTAATATGTATACCCTTGAGAAAAGGAGGGAGAGGGGGGACATGATAGAAACGTTTAAGTTCCTCAGTGGAATCAACAAAGTCCAAGAGGGTAGCATCTTTCAGAAAAAGAGATGTGCAAGAACAAGGGGACACAATTTGAAGATAGAGGGGGGACGGCTCAGGAGCGATGTGAGGAAGTATTTTTTCACAGAGAGGGTGGCGGATGCATGGAACAGCCTTCCTGAGGAGGTTGTGGGGTCTAAAATTGTGGGAGAGTTCAAGAATGCATGGGACAGACATAAGGCAGTTTTTATGGGGGGTAGGAAGAAATAGGCTGTTGGTTAAATAGGATCTGCAGCTTATCCTCTAGGTAGGGAAATGGGCAGACTAGGTGGGCCAAGCGGTCCTTATCTGCCGTCAAAGTCTATGTTTCTATCTATGTTTCTATGTTTCATCACGCCACAGATCTGTTTTCTTTGAGTGTCTTTAACAACCCAAGAAGCGACAATGTCCCATGATATACCACACCCTGGAGCATATTATTAGGATTATGAAATGGCCCTGTGGGATTAGATATGGCTGATATAGGGAAATAGTTGTGTCCTATGATGACAAATGGAGAACAATGCCTGTGCAGGTGTGTGTTATCAGGATTTTTCACACACCCGAGGTGTGTGATGATCCATAAACCATGAGAGTGAAGCTTGAGGGGTTTATGAGATTATCACACACAGATGGTTTGTGAAAAATCCTCATAAAATAAGCTCTGCACAGGCATTATTTTTTATAATAACCTGTGCAAACTTTCAACGGAGAGAAAAACTAAGCTGTATTTTTTGATTATCGGAGTCTTCTGTTCGGTCTTCACAGTGGAGAGGAGGGGGATGGACTAACAAGGAGCAAGAGGAACACAGAAGGGGGAGGTTAATACAAGTTCATTTAACAGAGGACAGAGTCTTGAAGGGACTTGCAAACCTGAACATGGACAAGGCCATGGGACCAGAAAAAATTCATCCAAGGTTGCTAAGAGGATGCAGGGAGGAGCTTGGGACCAGATGAAATGCATTCAGGAATGCTAAGAGGATGCAGGGAGGAGCTTACTGCACCACTGGCAGCCTTATACAAAAGATCACTGGAAAAAGGAGAGGTTCCAGAGGACTAGAGGAGAGCTAATATAGTTCTGTTCCATAAAAACAGCAGCAGGGAGGAGGTTAGCAACTACAGGCCAATCAGTCTCTCATCAGCCATGGGAAAATTAATGAGAACCCTGCTGAAAGAAACATAATAGTGAAATATCTTGAACCCAGGGGATTGCAAGATCAAAGACAGCATGGATTCATGAGGGGGAGGTCATGTTGGACAAAACTGATAGATTTCCTTGACTGGGTGACCAGGGGAAATAGATCAAGGAAGGACAGTGGATGGGGCCTATTTGGACTTCAACACTGTATCACACAGGAGATGGTTAAAGAAACTGGATAGTCTAGGAGCGGAGCCAAAGATGCAAACTGACTAAAAAATTAGTCAATGGATAGGTGGCAGAGGGTGCTGGTAAGAGGCACTCACTCAGATGAAGGAAGAGTGACCAGAGATACTGCAGGGTTCAGTACTGAGGCTTGTCCTCAAGGAAAGGGATGCCTTTTTATAGATGACATTGAGATTAGTAACAGGATGGACACTCGGGGGGGGGTGGAGAAAATGAGAAGGGGCCTTAGAAATCCTGAGGAATGGTTAAGGGTACGGTTCAATGGCAGAAAGTACAAAATCATGCACCTGGGGCACAGGAGCCCAAGAGCGGAGTATGACATGGCACGGGAAGTGACTGTGAGTCACAAAGAAAGAAAGGGACCTTGGATTATATAATACCTGATTACCTCAAAGTTGCAAGGCAGAGTGATAAGGCAGTGGCCAGGGCCAGTGGGATGCTAGGGTGAATAGGGCGAGGTTGTCACAAGCAGAAGGGAAGGGGGTGATAATACCACTGCATAGATCATTGGTGATACCACACCTGGAATACTGTGTACAGTACTGGAGGCCGCACCTCAGAAAAGACAGGGGCAGTCCAGAGGAGGGCAACTGAAATGGTACACGGGTTGCATACAGAACTGTATGGTGAGAGACTAAGGGATCTCAATATGTACAACCTGAAGGAGAGGAGGGAGAAGAGGGGACATGATAGACACCTACAAGTACCTCACAGGAGTGAAGTTGGTGCAGGTGGGGAGCCTTTTTCAAGTGAGAAAGTGCAACAGAACAAGAGGGCAAGAAACGAAGCTAGAAGGGGGAAATTTAAGAGGTATGTCAGGAAATACTACTTCACTGAAAGAGTGGTGGATGCCTGGAACAGCCTGCCACCAGAAGTAGTAAGGGCAAAAATTTGGGTGGGGGGGGTGTTCAAACATGCATGGAGCAGACATAGGGTAATGCTAATAAATAAAAAGGGGAGGAAGGTCGCTGGAAACCGTTCTGCTGGGACAGAATAGGCAGGGAAGAAAACTGAACAAACTGGGTGGGCCAAGCAGTCCTTTTCTGTGGAAAGATTCTGTTTCTATAAGGGCAATAAAATACTCTAGAATAGTAGACTGTGTGTTATCGTTTAGAATAATGTCACTTCTCAGGTACCTGAAGGCACTCTGCTCCGGCACGTCTCACAACACACTCATGGTGTGCTGTCATCATGGTATAATAACTTGTTAGATGCGTTTCTTACCAGTTTTCAGATGTTGTAGATTGTCATAATACACAGATATGACATCACAAATCCCTTTATAGTGTATGGTGGAACGATGTTGTGTATGCTAAACCAAACACCATAAAAAGTCATTTTGCTGCAGTAGTGACGTCAATACTAACTCAGAATTACTTTTTGTTCTGCGTTAGTATGGTTGTCACAATGCAAGCATCCCCATCGGTGCTGTTGATAGGACTAGCAGCGGTTGAATGGTCGTGCAAGTGAGCTGTCCGGCGGGCAGATGGCGGTGAAGCGTGGGCTGCTGAAAGCAAGGATAGTTTTGTGGAACACAAAAAGTAAGCGATTGTTTGCTGGTTCCACCGTTCACTATATAGAAAAGTGTATGGTAACCCCCATAACACAACCATGCTATTCTTACACCTTGTGGTTACCATGACATTAAAGGGACCTCTCAAGCTTTGCTCTCGAGATCCTTGACGTCATAGTAACCATTCGGTGTGAGAATAGCATTGCTGTGTATGGGCTACCATACACTATCCTATATATTTTATTTCTTGATTTCTTGATTGATTGAGTGATTAATCAAAAACATATTTCACCGGGTAAGCAAACAGAGTCTGGGAGGGCTCATACACCAGAATATCACCATAAATCCCATTATACACAGGTATGACATCACAAATTCTTTTATACACAGGTATGGCATCGCCAAATCCCATTGTACACAGGTATGGCATCACAAATCTCTTTATACACAGGTATGCCACTAGAAATCGCATTATACACAGGAGTGCCATCTCAGATCTTATTATACATGTCACAGATCCCATTATACATGGGTATGATATCACAAAATGCATTATACACAGGTATGACCTCACAAATCCCTCTATATTCAGGTATGGCATCACAGATTCCATTATGTACAGGTATGGCACCACAAATCCCATCATACACAGTTATGACGTTACAAATCCTGTTCTACACAGTTGTGATCCCACTATAGGTATGACATCACAAATTCTGTTATACACAGTTGTGATGTCATGCCTATGTATAATGGGACTTCTGTAATCCCTAAGAAGTTTCTGCTGGCATTTTCTTCACTTTCACTTGTCAGCTAATCCGGCATTACTATAGGAGGATGTTATCATTTCATTCATACCTTCAGAATGAAGATGAGCACAAGCTGTTCCACCGTGCGACCGTCCGTTACCCAACTGAGTGACCAGACTCAGCTGACCTAAAAATCTGGGGGCTATGGCGTGAGGAGGGCAAAGGGGCTAGAGGGTGTGTTGGACAGGGAGTTGCTTTTTTTTTAATTTGGGGGGCTTGTGGCTTGTGCCATGGTGAGGGAAGGTGGGAGGTTCATGATTTGGCGTGAGTGGGGGAAGGCTATTTTTTATTATAAGGCACACTACAGTTATTCTAATAACAATAATTATGTGCTCACAGGGGGCATGGGGAGGACAGAGGTTGGGGTTAGAGGGTGCTTTGGGTGGGGGAGTTATCTAATTGCAGGGTGGAGGGGTGTACTGGGGGTAGTTTTTTTTTTTAGTTTTTTTTAATTTTTATTTTACAGCCAGATTGAAGATTTGGATAGTTCAAAATGTGATTGTTGGAAACCTGGATTAGATTTTGAGCTGTCTGATCAACCCTGTCACAGACACTGTCTCTGTGATTGGTTGATGAGAGGGCCTTGTCTTAGTCTTGCCTTCTCACTGGTGCTCCATGTGTGACCATTTTGCCGGGACTACATAGCCCAAGATGCTTGGCTCTAGCTTCCTGTTCCTCTCTGGGGCATGTGGAGGACTGGCAGCCTCCACATTGGTCCGCCAAGCACGGGCTCTATCTGGTGACTCCTGACCTAAGTGTCTCTCTCTCTCTCTCTCTCTCTCTCTATCTCGGGGTCAGAGGAGTTCAATGTGGCACTGCCCATGTCTCCTGAGCTTGCTTATTATTTTATAAGCATTCAGTCCATCATGGTGGCTTCCAAACATTTTCTCCACCTGCTCCCATTCCCCACTGCCTGTCCTGAGGACCAGAAGTTGGTAGGAGCACCAGGGAGTATGTTGGCGCTCTGCTCCTGTTTCAGGTCAGCTACCACTTCGATGTGCATGACTTCAACACCAGGATCAGTCCAGCACTCCTGCAGCTTCTGGCAGAGAGACCGAAGTTGATGCTGGCATCCACTAGTGCTCCTTAGCTCCATGCTGTAGTCATGGGACCGGAAGCAACAAGAAGAGGCAGCTGTTGGTGTGGAGTGGAGAGGAAGCTCTGGGCACAGAACTTAAGGTGAGCCCCCATTTGAGAGAGTGGCTACAATATGGAGAATAGAATACAGAAAAACACATCCATCTCAGAGTCACTGTGGCTGAGATAGGCGAGTCCCATCACAGGATCAAGATCAAATTGGCATCTTTCTCCTTCTTGGCTAGTGAAGATTCTAAGTTTGCACGGTCTATTAGCGGGTTTAACTAATTTTTAATATGAGGAGGGCTTTGAACTTGCTGATGCTATAGGATCAGTCTTTGGGTGTTTATTAATGCAAGATTAAGGGATTTAATTTTTCCTTAGTCCAGCCATCCATTGTTAAAAAAGCTTCTCCAAAAAGCAAAATTCCTGGATCAAAATGAACATTCAGTCCTGCTACTGTGCTTATTGCTGCTCTTATGGTATTCAAGAAGTTTGCCAACTCCAGGCATGTAATAAACATATGCAGAAGTGACCCAACTGCTTCAGTGCATCTAGGGCTTTTGTCTGATAACATATTATTACATTTGTGCAGTTTAGGTGGAGTGTAATAAATCCTGTGGAAAATGTTACATTGAATTTGTTTTAGTTTAATTTTAGATGTTTCTAGAATTGCTGATCTAATTGTTGCCCACCATTGCTCATCTAGTCCTGACACAAGAGGCTGGATTTTCAAAACCCCGAGAATGTCACAAGACCCTGGTGCATCAATCATGCAACGTACAGGGCTTGCGGTATTCTCTCAGCCGGCAATCAGGATTTTCACTCCCGTGCGCCAAGTGCTCCAAGTTAGACCAGCTTCCCCCGGTCTAGCTTGCGGCATTCAGGGAACCCTTTTTATGTGGCTTGTGCCAAATATTTTGTGCAAGCGGCCGTGAAGTGAGGATACTGTTGCAACGGCACCCGAGAATAGCCAATTTGGGTGCAGCTGCAGCAAAGGTATTTGGCACAGCTACACCACAAAATGGGATTGAAGCAAGCCCTGCGTTGCCCTTTGAAAGTCAGGCCCAGGATCTTTTTGCCAGCCCTTTAGGAGATTAAAAAGTGGAATCCCTTTTCTCAAAAATGTTATATATGTTACCTATAAGTTTCTTGTTTTAAATTTTTGCTAACCAAGACATTTTCAATTGGTGATAATGGTAAAACCTTATAATTTCTGATTTATTTCTAATACAATCTTTTACTTGAAGATATGCTGGATAATGGTCTTGGTCAAGATTGTACTACCTTTTAAATTCTGGAAATTCATAAAAATCCCCATTTCTGTACAGGGGCCCTATATTCAAAAGTTTGTCCTGGCACAGATCCCGGTGGTTTTGCATGGAAGCCCCATATTCAAAAGCCCAGTTTGCGCAGGCAAACAGGGTTTGCTTACAGGCACACAGTGGAGGGGTGCACAAGACAAAAATACACAGATCAGAGTGCGGGGAGCTGAATATTGGGCTAGTCCTGTCCAATATTCAGAGCATTTTAGCCCCATGCAAGGACACCTTGGATGGTCCCCTTGAATGGAGAAAATACCACTGACCTAACCCTCATCTTAATCTGATGCAACCTTAGTGGCTGCCACAGGTAGTGTAGTGGTGCCCCCCTCCCCCGATCCCAGTCCCGGTGAATAAATATATATCTCTGGCATCCAGTGATGCCCCCTTCCTCCGATCCCAGTCCTGTTAAATGAAGATATATCCATGGTGTTCAGTTCAGTGATCCCTCCCCCACCCGATCCCCATCCTGGTAAGAAGAGTATTTTCCCTGGTGTCCAGTGGTCCTTCCCCACACCTGATCCCCATCCCAGGAACACCCCCCTCGGTTTGCCAGTGCTTCTTCTGACAGCCACATTGCCCTTGGCATGGCAGTAGCAAAGATGTGCAGCCCCACCCCCCCAACAAAGCCCGATCCCGAACCGTGAGCAGCACCCACCCAGCCCATACTAGTTGGTAGCTAGTGACCCCCCTTCCACCTGCAGCACCAACACCCACTCCCCAGTACCCCTACCTGTCCAGTGCTGCAGTTCAATGATGGTGAGTCGTACAGCACACCTCAGACACCTGGCATCTATCTATAGCAGGAAGCACTGCGTCTTTATAGAGCATGGTGAAGCTCCTTGCCCAAGGCCAAGGGGCCCTATTAGTTGAGCGATTGTTTTCATTTTCCTCCAAGATTGTTTAAACTTATGTAAAACGGCATTGAAAAAAATGTCCCTATAGACTTATATGGGGCACACTCCCATGCTCTCCCTGCTGAGATATCACAAAACATCTGAATGCGGGGGCAGGGTCAGCAGACCAGGAAGTGGAAGGGATTGCCTGGCCATGGGTTCGGCTGCAGTTACAATCCCTTCCCTCCCATAAAGGACAAAGTTAGAAATTATAATTTTGGCTGCAATTGGCTACCATTGGCATAAGGTATTGGGCTATGAAGCCCACATGCGTAAATGGGGAAAATTCCTTTAAGCCAGATCACAGTTCTTTTTAACTCTCAGTTCAAGTTTTTAAAGTTTTCTGAGACTCTGCTTCTTGTTGCAGAGTATCAACCTTAATGAGGGATACTCCTCCACAGAAGGGGATTTTTCAGACGCCTCTGAGATTGCTGTTAAACTGTCCAATCTTTCAGGACCAGGCAATGTGTCAGAAGTTGTAAGGTGTGGTGTTCAGGAACCTCCTGGGTCATTAATCAAAACTGCTCTGATGACTCCTTCAGCTTCCACTGGAGATGTAAAGATCCTGAGATGCCCTTGTAGATACAGCTTTAGGTTTGCGGGGTTATCATAATAAATATCATGCCATGCTGATGTAATTAGAGACTTTGCAGCTGCAAAGGATTTTCTTTTCCATGAACCTCTGGTGGAAATCCGTGTATACCTGAATATTTATCCCAGCAGTATGTAGGCCCTTCTCTAGTCTTGCATATGTTAATAGTGATTCTTTATCTTGAAAGTGATGTGGCCTAGCAAACACAAATCTATGCTGTGTGGATTATTAGCCCCTCTGTGTGCTCTATCAAGTTCTTCACTTTTTTTCAGGATAGGTCTTCCTAGAACTTCTTTCAGCAACTTTTTAAAAAATCCCAAAGGCCTTTTCAGGGATCCCTCTGAGTTTTATGTTGTCCCTAGGTGACCTGGTTTCCATTTCCTCCACTTTTTGATTAAGTATCTCAAGTTCCCAAGCTTGGGTGTTGATTAGCTTCTGCTAGTGGGTCTATTTTGTCTTCAGCTTGGCTTACTCTTGTTTCTAATTCTGTTGTCCTTACTGAAACTGAGCCCATAAGAGCAGTGGTAGATGAGTTAATACTAGTACATCCTTGTCTTACTTTATTAAGAAGACAAAAAAATGTCTGTTGCCGTATTGGTCCTTGTACAATAAGATGCATGAAATAGGGGATTTAATACCTTTTAATGGACCAAAAAAGTTTTGCAGAAAGAAACTCTAAGCTTTTGAACTATACATAAGGCGCTTTTACTCACAGTCACTTTATGTAACAGAATAACTGTTACAGAAACAGTATTCCGTTACATCCCTTGTGTGTAAAGTGCATCTGTTTCGTTCCCTTGGTGAACATTCGTCCAAACCGCAATCTCTGCTTCTCGCGGTTTGCACCAATGTGTTTCGTTTCATCTGGCTGTATAAAACAGCCATTCCGGTAGCACTGGGGAAACTGCCATTAGAGCAGCAAACTCTGGGGGAGCCGAAACAAATGGAGATGGGATTGGCCGGAATACTCACAGGGTGTAAAAGGAAACCAGAACGCAACAGAGTACAACGGCACCACAAAGGTAATGCTTATTTCGTTTTAAAAACCTGTGTGTAAAAGCGCCTATAGTTCTTCATCAGAAAGAAATAAGGCAGGTTTCTTAACAACTGTTTTAAGAACCCAGAGCTTGAACATTTGACACGTGAATGTGACTGATTAATGAAGTAATTAGATAAGAACACAACCAGAGATGAGAAAACATTCTTTAAAACTCTAGTTCTGGATAGGTCAAATGTCACGGAAGGAATGTTATATAGATATGGGCTATAAATTATTTGTTGTTTAATGTCTTATCAAAGCCAAAATGAAGACTCTGTGTGTAGTCTGAAAGCTTAAAGTTTCTTTCTGTAAAACTTTGTTGGTCCATTAAAAGGTAATAAATCACCTATTTCGTGCATTTCATTAAGAAGGGCTTCTTTGATATCTGAAGTGTTTCTGCTATCTAGTGGTTGCTGGGATTCAGCCGCCCCCCCCCCCCACTTAATTATTTTAAAATCTCTTTCCCTATTATTATCTTTGATGTTGAGTGCCTTAGATTTGTCACTAGACTGTGTTTGTGAGCTTGTATTAAAGTTAGTCTCCATGTCAGATCTCCCGAAGACTTTTAGTTTTATTTAAGTTTTGCAATTTTCCTGGCTTCTTGCTTGTTGTAATGCATGGGTGATTAACAGGATCTTCATTATGCACAGCAGAATTAACTTTACTGTAATCTGATAATCTAGTGCTAATATTCCAGCCAGGAGTGTCTGAATTTGGATTTATCTAAATTGGTATTTTATCAGTTTTGCCATCATCCCTGTTCTCAGCTGTGAGATAGCCACTATGCAGGGGTTCCACTTTTTTCACAGAGATTACCTGGGTTCCAGTAGAAACTATATATTTGGGGAGCTTCCTTTTCATTCTGAGTTTTCGATGCAGAAGTCTGCATTTGTTTTACAGCTTCCACAGAAGCTGATTCCAATGCTGAGACACTCTGGCATTCAGCAGTATCTATTCTGTGGATATGGGAGGAGTTCAGCAAGTCCACTCGCTCTGATGGCTGAGGTAATTCTGTTCACTTAGTCTTTACTGTATTCTTTACCAAAGTCACAAGAGAGCAGAGACTGCAAAAGAGAAGAGCAGTCCCTGACTTCTTGCCCCAGTGCTTGGATCCGGCTCTAACAGAATTTTATCTGTGCTGGAGTAGCAGAAACTCCAATCCACTAGGTGCTGCCCTGTGCCTGCATCCACATCAGGGAATGCTCTGCTTGAGGGTAAGGTCCCTCCATGTTCTGCCTCCAGTCTTTTGGTCTCCTGATTGCTTGGTTCAGGATAATTCCGTTCTTGCTGCACTGTTACAACACCATAGGAGCTCGGCAACTCAGCAGAGCCAAAAAACAATGCTTGTCCATCAACCGCAGTGATACAGCAGGTATAGTAAAGGCTGGTCTTAAAATGCCTTTAACATCTCTAATATCTTGCTGCTTAATGACTTTCTTCTTTGAACCTTTTTTCAATTTTAATAAGAGTCTTTACTTCATAGGCTGTATTATATTTTTTAAACATTCCAGGGAGGTAGCTGTTTAACGCAGTAGCACTTGGGCTATATGAAAGTTTAGATAAACAGACCTTGAAAAGTGCTCCTCTTTTTCAGTAATCCATTTTTTTCTTGCTCATTCATTTTTAAATTGTAAATCAATTTAGAGGTAATGGCTGCCATAGTAAACAATCATATAGATTGCTACCAAAGTGCTTTTGTCCCCTCGCTCAGAGAGCCTCCTCTCAGCCAGCCAGCTTGTCGGCCATCTTGGCAGGCATATACCGCCTCATACCACTGTCAGCAATTTTAAATGCTGTAATGTTCACAAGCTTGGCCACAGTTCAGACACCACTGCTCTGTCCTCTAAAGTCCCATGCTGTGGAGCAAGGTGTCGATGTCAGCCATGGGGGCAAAAAATGGGAGGGGGGAGGATTTTGCTAATCAAGGCCAAACGGATTCACTAGAAACACAGATGATGATGGCAGAAAAAGACCAATGGTCCACCCAGTCCGTCCAAGTTCCCTGTTCAACTCTGTGACCTACTGTCCATTCAGGGTCCTAGCCCTCTCCTTGCACCCCCTTATTTTCCCTCCTGATTGTGTCTCCCTGAGTGACTATGACGCCCTTCATTCTGTTCCAACCATGCTTGAAACCATCAACTGTTTCAGCACCCACCACTTCTACTGGTAGACTGTTCCACTTTTCCACCACCCTTTCTGTGAAATAATGCTTTCTTGTGTTCCTCCTGAACCTCCCTCCTGCCAGTTTCCACTCATGCTCTTGTGACCTTGAACTAGCAGTCAGGGTAAATAGTTCCTCACTGTTAACTTTTGTTTATTCCTTTTAGGAACTTGAAGGTCTCTATCATATCTCTTCTCTCCCTTCTGGTGTCCAGCGGGTACATGCTCAGTGCCTTGAGGCGCTCCTCATAAGACCTGTCCTGCTGGCCCTGAATCATCTTTCTTACCCTGCACTGCACCATCTCCAGCCTGTCCCTACCTTTCCTGTGGTGAGGGCTCCAGAACTGGGCACAGTACTCCAGGTGTGGCCTCACTAAGGATCCATATAGGGGGAGTAGTACCTCCTTCCTCCTGCTATCGATAAGGCGCCCTATACACCCGAGCATCTTGCTTGCCTTACCATAGGTTTTGTTGCACTGGCTCAAATGCTTGAGGGTGTCACTGATGATAACTCCTAGATCATGTTCCTCAGCCGTAGTGCTGAGTCTCACCCCACCCATCCAGTACTCTGTCCTGGGGTTCTTATTCCCTGTGTGCACTACCTTGCACTTTTTAGCACTGAATTTCAACTGCCAAACCTGTCACTCTGCATTTCCCTGATTCCCTCTTTTCTACCCACCTTCCCACAGAGCTTTGTGTCATCTGTGAAGAGACACAACCTGCCCCAGATACCTTCTTCTATGTAGCTGATCAACATATTGAAGGGGAACGGGCCCAGGACCAATCCCTGTGGCACCCCACTTAAGACCTCCCTCTTTTCCATTTTGATCCCACTGACCACAGCCCCCTGCTGCCTCCCCTTTAGCCAGTTTCCTGCCTCGTTGACTGTGTCTTTAGCTGCACCAAGATCCCCCATCTGCTTTAGCAAGCGTCTGTGTGGCACCAAGTTGAAAGCCTTGCTGAAGTCAAAAATAGAGCATTTTCATCAAATCGGACATTTCCTTCCCATTGAGTGGCATTGGATTTTTGCTTCAAATAAAGTGATTTTTAAAAATGTATCTTGATATGAGACTCCCACTTCAAAACCTACAGATAAAGCTGGCCCGCCGGTGCAGCGGTTGGATTTCTGCTTGCAACGCCAGCGACCCAGGTTTGGGAATGAGCACAGGTCGCTGGAGGGCCGGCCAGGGGGGAGAAGGATTGAGCATCCCATGGGCAGCTGTCCTTCTCAGGGGGAAGGTAAGGGGACTGGTCTGGTGCCTGCTGGCTCCTAACAGAGGCTGGGAGTATCACAGGACGCACGGCCCAATGCTAACTGGGGGAGGAGCGGACGTCGGCGAATGCCGTGACGTCACTACGCTGCCCCCAACAGAAAAAGGGAAAATTGCTTGTTGGCTGCCGGATGATGGTTCTCTGTTCTCTGAGTGTCTCCAGTGCCTTCCCAGGGCCTCCTGAGCCTCCAGTGCCTTCCCAGGGCCTCCTGCTCCTCAGCAGCATCCCCGGGCCCTAGTAGTGTGTGCTGGGGCCATCCCCTCTCCCCTGTGCCTTCCCCCTCGGAGGAGGGGGACCCACCCGGCGAAGGGATACACCGGGATATCCCAGGGATCGGCTGCCATATGAGGACCAGAGGAGGGCTGGGTAAGGACAGCGGGGCTGGAGGGAGCCTGTGGAGCCTGAAGGAGTGGGGGACCAGCGAGCACGGGAGGCGGAAAAAAAAACTGCAGATAAATCACTGCAGGAAGCCAACAGAAAATTCTTCCACAGCTGAAACAGACAATTATTTCAAAAGAAGTCCTGTATTTCCAGAAATACAACATTTTTCTGTGCAACTTGAACTTGGAAGTTATTTTCCTGTCTAACCAAGAATGATGTTTACCAATTTTCTAAAATAAAAACACCCCCAGGCAGAATTAGCTGGGGGAAATTATTTTCCTTGACACTTCAGCTTAAAAGATGTTTTTCTTGCCTGGCAACATTGTGTTTAAAACAAGCTCCACCCAGGCCAGCTCCATAGCATTGGGTGTTATGGGACTGTTCTGGAAGGCTGGCGACCAATATTCACACTCACAGCCCGGGTTGTCCGGCCGCAGCCAAGGCCAGCAGGGAGGGTGAAAGAGCATCCATGAGGATCCTCTCCTCCCGGAGAGGGGGAAGACATGCACCTCTCAGAGAGCAGTACCTGGAAGTAGATTGGAATGATTGCAGGCATGAGTGACCATACACTGGCATTCATGCCCCCCTTCCCCGTGTCATGCTCCGAATAGGGAAAAGGGATAGAGGAAAAATAACAGGTTGAAAATGCTCAGCTAGGCAGTCTTGAGTGACGGTTTTCCTGTACTCACTCCCCCACATCACCCAAGCCTTATTGGTGATGTGTCCACTACCTAGCCTCTGGCTGTGGCTTAGGACAGTGGCTTAGGTAGCATGCTTCTCTCCCTAACCCCTTCCCCCCTTCCCCCAGTAGCACCACCACCATCTTCCAAGAAGCAAATCTGGCTGGGAAGAGAAAGTGGGATTTTAGGGTAACAGTCATCAGGAATTCTGAAAGAAGCCAAGCTGGACAGTGTTTAGGGGCAAACTTCAGCAATATTTAAGTTGGAAATTAAAGGGGTACAGTCAGCACTAAGAACCCCAATTTGCATTTTGTGTGCAAAAAATGTTTTTTAACCTCCTGTTTACTGCAATAAAATAGATTGTGCCAGACTGATTCTGCTGACTTCACACTGACATTTTCTGTAACTACAAATACCAGAATCCCCTGCAGCTGACATCAGAACAAGCCTGCAGCAGTGGGAGATTAAACAACCTGCAGTGCACGCTAAAGATTTATATTTATTTTAGCTCTGGTCAGATGTTTGCCAGTTCCGCTGTTGTCCCAGGCTAAGTACAGTACTCTGTGACTGTTCTTAGCCCCGGGAAGACAGCGGGACCAGCAAACAAAAGATCAGAACTTATATAAACTCTAAAAATGCACTACAGGCTATTGACTCTCCCCTTGAAGAGGAGTCGTGATTAAGGGGGAGAGGAGTAGGAGTAGGGGGTTGGAATCTGGGCACCCTGTTTGGGTGGCTAGTGGGCATGGCAGCTTCACTTGCAGGCAGGGTTTACTTCCCAGTTTTTTCTCACCAGTTAACCCTTGAGGACACAGAGGCAAGTGAAAGCAGCTGCATATCGACCGCCGTGAGTGCTCCTCGACTGTAGTGCCACTGTGGTCACCCAGGCAACAGACATGCAGCAGGAGACACCACCCACCCTCTCAGCTAGAGAGGAGCACCCTGAGAGATGCTCAGATCTCCTTCTGCAGACTTTCATGCTTTCACAAGCTTGGGGAACAAAGCCAATGTCTCACACCAGGATTAGGTTCTTCCTATAAATGCTGGCACTTTTCCCAAGAGTAGGGGATTTTCCTGTTGCCCTGGCCAGCATTCCCCTTTCCATCAAACCAGTTTGTACAGTTGTTGATGTGCGGCTGCATATGCACATTTACAGTCACTGCACTACCAGTCTTGCTCATCACTTGTAAGGTGTTTTGGGATACAGTGTGTATGAATAACACTATATAAATGCTGATTCTTCTTTTGCTTAGAACTAACATGCACCAGGGAGTGTAATATTGCACTAATCAAACACAGTCCATATATTCCAGTATGAACATGCACCCAGGAGTGTGGTATTGCACTCATCAGATGGAGTCCATATATTCCATTATGATCATGCACCAAGGAGTGTGATGTACATACACATCTATATATATATATATACACACACACACACACAAAATGGGGTGGGAGCTCAACATGTTATTTCCACTGAAGTGAGATATCTGAAGCTGACATCAGTGGAGTTAAAATATCTACCGCTTATACATACCCCTCTGACATCAGCTTCTGTTATTTTCACTGCCCACTAGTCTCCATAGACATCCTGTAAACCTCATTCCCTAATCTACTTTCTACATCCCGATTTACATGTCTCATGATACTCGTAAAAATGTGTGATAAAATCCATCTGCTCTCGTGCTTTCCCGAGACTGCTGCCTGAAACGTTGACATGAACACCACATCTCTGATCTTTCAATAAACAAAGCCATTTACAAGTGCTATCAGTGGATGTTACACGCAACACTGACAAAAACTGGAGCAGACAATAACAAAATGAAACTTACATTACCCTAACCAGAACACTTGCCCCCTGCAAAAGGCAAAGAAACAACCAAATCATCACAAACACGTGAAAACACAAAACAACTCAGCTGATTCACACGCCCTCTGTCCTGACTCTCCACACAAACTCCTGCCCTCTCATAGTATTGAAACAGAGAGGATTGCCTGTAGTCTCAGAGACTACAGGCAATCACGTACCATGTTCCCACAAGCACCAACCAACCAACATTCACACACATACAAAACCACCAATAACAACCCCCATACAAAACCCATTCATGGCCATTCAACACAAACCAGCACAAAGCATGAAAATCACATGAAAAAATCACAGAAGAGCTCCCACCCCTGTATAAATAGCAGACGATGGGCAGACCGCGTGCTATGGAAAATATTCTCACTCCTGCAGAGTGAGCTCCGGATACTCTCACTCATGCCTGTGGCACTCGTGAGTATCCAAAGCTTACTCTGCAGGAGTGAGACTAGTTTCCATATCACACTACTGCCCATCATGTATCCTATATATTATATATATATATATGTGTGTGGTGTATATATATATATATATATATATATACACATACACACACACACACACACACACACACACACACACACACACTCTATATACAGTAAGAACATGCACCCAGGAGTGTGCTATTGCACTTATCAAATGGAGTCCATATATTCCAGTATGACCATGCACCTGGGAGTGTGGTATTGCAGTTATCAAATTAAGTCCATATATCCTGTATGAATGTGCCCCCAGATGTGATATTTCACTAATTAAATATAGTCTGTATATCACAGTACAAGTGTGTACCCAGGAGTGTGATACTGAACTTATCAAATGGAGTCCATATATACCAGCATGAACGTGCACCCAGGAATGGGGCATTGCATTTACCAAATGTAGTCCATATTTATTTATTTTATTTAAACATTTGGTAACTGGGAAAGGCACACTGAGCCAAAGCTCGTTTTCAGGTACAACCTGGGGGAAGGGACACAGGTATACGTAGGTAAATTCTGCCCAGTACAAGTGTGCACCCTGGGGTGTGATACTGCACTCATCAAATGGAGTCCATATAAATGGCAGTATGAACGTGCACCTACGAGTGTGGCATTGCGCTTATCAAAGGGCTGTTAAAAAAAAAAAAAAAAAGAGTTACTTGAAAACCTAGTGACTAAGATATGAGGAATCGAGATGTGTCATATGAGCTAGGATAGTTACACACCTTTGGAGTCCAGTTGAACAATCTGATTACTTTACTTTCTGAAGTGGTTATACAATTTGTATACATTTCAGACTTCATTATTGTACTTTGTAAGTCACCCCCCCCATGCTGACCAGTTTTGTTTCCTTTTCCACGTCTTTAAGGTATAACCACAATTCTTTCCATGCCATTTTTACGTATGCATGGAATGTACACACTCCATGCTCTGCCATTTAAGAGGAAGCAGCAAAACAAGTTAAAAAAAAAAAAACACTGTTTTTGCTAAGCTGTCTTGCTCAAGAAGGTGCAGCACTTTAGAATAAGTAGCAGTAGGCACTCCAAGTGGCGGAAGAAAGTGCTGTGATTATCCATGGATCCATGGATCCTGCACTTAAGATAACACACCGAAACCTGGCCAATGGGAAATCATGTACGCAAATGCCTGCAGTCTGGGAAACAAGATCCCGCACCTGCGGCAACAATGACAGAGGCTAAACTAGACATAGTAGCCATTAGCGAGACATGGTTCACCAGTAACCACACTTGGGAGACTTCCACACCCAGCTATGTACTGTTCAGAAGAGACCGAGGTGAAAAGGGGGGGGGGGAGTGGCCCTTTATGTCAGTGAAAACATCAAAGCTACAGAAATTCAGAATGCACATAAGGAGCCAGAAGAACTGTGGGTCACCCTGGAAACAGGAAAAGGGACAGCCGTATGAACTGGGGTTGTCTACTGGCCTCCAGACCAGAGGGAGGACATAGACACATTACTGTTAGAAGATATACAAAACATGACCACTAAAGGGGAGGTTCTGCTAATGGAAGATTTCAACATGCCAGATACAGATTGGTCAATACCAGCCAGAACATCTGCCAGAACTAGACACATTTTGTATTTTTTTTTGGTTAGTCTTTAGTAACCAGGTAAGGCCCACTAGGTACACGTGCCTGTTTTCAGGGGTGACCTGGGAGCACTGAGGAGGTTAAGTGACTTATTTAGTCACACAGCATGCACGTGGAGGTTGTGGGAATCAAACCCAGGTCTGCCAGATGTACCAAGCTCATTCACAGCTTGTTACTCTAACAGCTAGGCCAGAAAGTTCTCGCACTTTATCATAGTGAGCCTCCCCCAATTTTGGGCCTCCCCATAGTTAGAATAACTATCATACTTTGCACATTACAGGAAGAATACAATGACGTGCATGTGAGTAGTTGAGTTTATTCTTATTTTATTGAACTTATTATTCTCCCTCTCCCTCTCTATATCCCCCATCCCCAGGTCAGCCTACTCGCTCCACACTTCTGACTTTTGGACTCTATTTACCCCCATTGCAATACCTCCATGAGTCAGATTGCTTTCTTTGTCAGTTTTACCCTGCTCTTTAACACCTTCTCAGGGACCATTTTGTTCCCTCCTGCTCTTGCTCCTAGTAGCTCTCCACTTAGCCTTTGTATTTGTGCTTTTCTGCAGCCAGTATAATGGGTCAGTTGTTACCTTGTTCCTATTCATTTGCATAATTTTTTTATTTTGTTTTGCACAGTTTCCAAGAATTGTATTTCCACCATGTCATACCAGGAAACAAGTGTTTGTTGAGCATGTATTTCCTGATAACTATGTTGTACATAAATTTGCATGCCATTATTTGCTTTCACTTTGCTGCATTCTTTCACATGAAGCAACCAAAACTTGACATTAAAATATAATACATTTTAAAGCTTGCTTGAGCCTCCCCTTGAACAGGTTGGGGCCTCCCCTGGGAGGCTGGCCTCACCATTTGAGAAACCCTGCGCTAGGCTATACTGCCAGCCTCTAGTGGATTCCCTGCAGGGGGAGGGCCTCAAACATTTGGTACAACAACCCACAAGAGACAGGGCTATCCTGAATCTAGTACTGACTAACAGGGAAAGGATCACAGATATCCAAGTAGAAGGTCACCTGAGGGCCAGTGACCATCGCATGGTATGATTCAATTTGGCCACTAGAACTAAATCATCCCATTCCAAGGCAAAATATAGGACTTCAGAGGAGCTGACTTTGATAAGATGGCCAACAGAGTTAAGCTAGCCCTGGTGAGAACAAATATAGGTGAGGGGGTACAGACAAAGTGGGCAAGCATTAAGGATGCAATACTTGAAGCAACATCCCATTGTGGTAGGGAGAACAGCAAGAGCAAAAGAAGGAGGAAACCACTTTGGTTGTCAAAAACAGTAGCAGAAATGGTCAGAGCCAAAAGGGTGGCATTCAGAAAATATAAGGGAACACAGCAGGATGAAGATAGGGAGGCATACCAAACTTCCCAAAGGGAAGCAGGAAAGGCAGTAAGGCAGGCAATGGCCCAAACTAAGGAAACACTAGCACAAACAGTTTAGAAAATAAAAAAGGACAAGACTTTCTATAGATACATTAGTGAAAGGAGAAAGTCCAGAGGGGGTATTGCTAAGATCAAAGGGGACAAGGGAGAGTGTGTAGAGGAGGACCAAGAAAAGGCATCTATCCTAAATAGATACTTCTGCTCAGTATTTACTGAGAAGAAGGTAGGGCAGGGCCCACAGCTAAGCACCATGGACACAGGGGGGAGGGAGGTGTGCACAAGTTCCTTCACAAAAGAAAGGGTCCTACAAGAGCTCACTAAGCTCAGGGTGGACAAGGCAATGGGACCTGATTGTATACATCCCAGGGTACTAAAGAAGCTAAGGATGGAACTAGCAGAGACATTAGCAGAACTGTTTAGTGAGTCTCTGAGCACAAGAGAGGTCCCAGAAGACTGGAGAAGAGTTCATGTGATCCTGCTCCACAAGACGAGAGTGGTAGCAAGGAGGAGACAGGGAACTACAGACCAGTCAGTCTTACCTCAGTAGTGGGCAAGATTATGGAGGCACTCCTTAAGGAAAGGATAGTGCAATACCTGGAATCCATAGGAGCACAGGATCCAAGACTGCATGGGTTTACAACAGGAAGGTTCTGTCAGACTAATCTCATAGATTTCTTTGACTGGGTAATCAGAGTGGTGGACCAAGGGGGTGCAGTTGATGTTGCCTACCTTGACTTCAGCAAAGCTTTCGATACTGTTCCACATAGATTAGAAGATTGATTAATAAGCTAAATAGGCTCGGGGTGGGTCAGAAGTTGATCAACTGGGTGGAAAACTGGTTGGTGGGCAGAAAACAGAGTGGTGGTAAACGATATACAGTCAGAAGAGATGCAAATCACAAGTGGGGTACCTCAGGGATCAGTCCTGGGGCCAGTCCTCTTCAATATCTTCATCAGTGACATTGCAGATGAACTGGAGGGTAAGGTTTGCCTGTTTGCAGATGACACCAAGATCTGCAACAGAGTAGATGATCCAGATGAGGTGGGCAGAATGAGAAGAGATCTGGAAAAACTGGCATAATGGTCTGAAGAGTGGCAACTGGGGTTTAACGCAAAGAAGTGCAAGATCATGCACATAGGGAAGAGAAACCTGAAGCTGGCAATCACAAGGGAAGAAAGAGACTTGGGCATCATCATCACAGATGACCTGAAATCATCCAAGCAGACCACTAAAGCAGTAGGTAAGGCTAGAGTGATGTTGGTGTGTATTAGTAGGGATATCACAAGTTGTAAGAGGGAGGTAATAATCCCTCTTTACAAGACACTGGTTAGGCCCCATCTGGAAGACTGCGTGCAGTACTGGAGGCCACACCCGCACAAGGACATTAACAAACTGGAGGCAGTCCAGAGAAGGGCAATCAAAATGGTGCAGGGACTGCATCAGAAAACATGAGGACAGATTAACGGAGCTCAATATGTACACCGTAGAGCAAAGGAGGGAAGAGAGAAGTGATATTATCAGAACATTCAAATATCTTAAGGGCATTAACAAGGTGAAAGAGTCTAACATGTTTCACTATAATAAAATAGCAGGACAAGAGGACACAACAAGAGATTAGAGGGAGGCCAATTAAGGGGTAATGTGAGGAAGTTCTATTTCACAGAAAGGGTGGTGGAAGCATGGAACGGCCTACCTCCGGAAGTGGTGGATATGAATACAGTACAGGGCTTCAAACAGGCATGGGATAGGCATAAAGGAGCAATACAGATGAGTATGAATAGATAGGCCATTGACAGAGTAAAGGCCTATGACACATTCATAAGGTAGAAAAAATGGGCAGACTGGATGGGCCTTGCGGTCCTTATCTGCCATCAACTTCTATGTTTCCATGTATGTTTCTTGGAGTATAGTGATTCCTGCTTTGGAGGCACTGCAGATAGCCTATGGGTCTAGAGTCCAGCTGCCACAGGGATTGCATTGGTAGCTGGGTTGGCAGAGGAACTGAAACTCATTTGAGCACAAATATATTGTTTTATTTACTGAGTAGTTGTTTCCCTGATAAGTGCACTTGACATTAATTGCCCATTTACCTAACATTGGAGATACATAACCCATTACAGGAAAAATAAAATTGCTTCTGTACAGGTACAGTCAGGCCTGGTCAATCCCTGAACATGCGTTTTGGATAAATGTATTACTTAATAAAATCTACGTTGTAACAAATCAGTATGCATTGATGTCCAACTCCTGTCAATATGACTGCATATGCACTGGTCTGCCCTCTACCTCATCAACAATGTGTCAGATACAGTTGGCTTCCTCACAAATGCCATCATTCAGATACAAGACCTACACTTCCCTCTCACTACTCGGAGGGTGAGGGGGCTGCACCCGATGGATATCCAAAGAGTTACCACTCCTAATGAAAGAGAGGGACAGTAAATGGAAAGCTTATAAGGCATCCCCTTCTCCCCCCTCCCAACTCTGGAATGCCTATAGGTGCTTATGCAACACATGTAAGCAAACTGCCAAATCGCTAAAAGGCAATTTCTACCTAAACCTGCAAAGGAACAACCTTGGCGATTCCCGTTACTTCTTGGGCTCAATTGGGTCCTTGTTCAATCCTAAGACCCATAGCCAAGTTACTCAGCTCACCTCCCCCTCAGGCCCTTTGACTGATCCCACTGAGATTGCGCAGATTTTTAACAAAGTATTTTCTGCATCTCTGTCTATCTTACCAAACTACCCTCCTAGCCACCCCCCAGCCCTGCTAGTCAGCATAACTACTCTCCCTCCATCATCACCCCCTCTGACACCCCACCCTTCTACTTTAGAGCCATTGGCCCAGGTGTTGCCACCAAGCTCCTGAAGTCTCTTCCTGCCAAGAGTAACCCTGGCAGTGATGGCCTTTTTCCCTCATTCCTTAGGCTCAACTCTCCAGCGATCTTTGAACCCCTCACCTTCATATTTAACCTTGCCCTCTCCTCATCCACGATGACAGACTCTTGGAAACATGCTAATGTTGTGTCTATTTTCAAACTGGGCAATCCCCTTTCTCCTGGTAATTATAGGCCTATCTCCCTCCTCCCCCACCTGAGCAAGCTACTGGAAAAAATTGTGCACTTCCAACCCTCGGAGCATCTTGGAAAGTATAATCTGCTGTGCCTTCAGCAGCACAGCTTCCATAAGCACCACAGCACCACATCAGCCTTAGTCCATTTCTCTACACAGAAACATGGACGTGGGTAGGGCCACTGGTGCTGTATTCATGGATCTGACTAAGGCCTTTGACCTCGTCAACCACTCCCTCCTCCACTCCACTCTCCTACACCTTGGCTGCTCTACCGAGACAACAGCATGGTTTAGAAGCTACCTCAAAGGCGGGTCCCAATCTGTTACAATTGGTACAGCTTCCTTCCCTGCCCTACCAGTATCCACAGGGGTTCCCCAAGGCTCCATCCTTGGCCCCCTACTTTTTCCCATTTTTGTCAACGCACTCCCGGCTGAAAGCCTCACTTGTGAGGCTCTCCTGTATGCAGATGACCTTGTCCTTCACCATAACGACAAGTCTCTTGCAAACATCTCCTCTGCTCTTGCACTTAACTATGGTGATGCCCACAACTGGTTTCTTTCCAACAGACTCTTGGTAAATGAAAAGAAAACAAAAGTAATGCTATTTGGATCCAAACCATTCCTCACAAAGATCTCCAAGACAAACTCCTCCCTCCTTGTACCCACACCTGCTGGTCGACCCCTTGAAAATGTCCCTAGTTTCAAATACTTAGGTGTCACCCTGGACCCCTCCCTTACGTTTGCCGATGATGTCAATAATTCTGTGCGCAGAGTTAATCAGAAACTAGGTGCCGCCTACTGCCTAAATTGGTTCCTTTCTTATGAGGTGCGCCTAGCAATTGTACAAGGAAACCTTCTACTGCTCCTTGAATACTGCTCTCCTGTCTATTCCCTCGTATCCTCAGCTCTGCGCTGTAGACTAAACTTGGTCTACAACTGTATCTGTCGCTTTGTCCTCCATGCCCCCTTTTCTACCCATCATTGTGTATTGTACCAGTCACTTGGTTGGCTCCCTCTGCAAGGACGGTTCGACTGTGCCCTTGGTTGCTTAGTTGACAATACAATGAGAGGCGGACACCTGTCCCCGTACTCATCCCTCCTCACGGGAAGAGTGGCAGCTAGGAGCCTCTGTGAATCATCCGTCCCCTCCCCCCGGTAGTTCCAAGAATCTCTTCTACCATGGGTAGTAAAGCCTGTTCCGTCTCTGCCCTCTCTCTATGGAACAGACTCCTTACATCGCTCCACTCTTCCACCTCCCATCTCTCCTTCAAAAACAATTTCAAAGAGTGGCTACCGTCTGAAGCCAAATATCACTGCTCTCCTGAGTAATCTCTGGCATCCCTCCTCCATTCCCCCACCCTATTAGCAGTGTCTCATCCTTGCTACTCTCACCACTACCGCTCCTGTCCTCTTCCCCCACTTTTCGGGGCTTCTACTGTTGCCTCCCTATTCCAAGTCCCATCACCATTTGCTAAGGGGAAGTGTTGTACTTGATTTCAGAGTTCCAATCTGCTCGTTGACCTGTGCACTATTAATGTACCTGAATGCATTTTGCACTTACTGTATTATATCTGAGACTTATGATTGGTCTCTGTGTTTTGTGACTTATATTTCAGCCTGTTGCCAGGCCTGTGACTATGTATTTTTGACCTGTATGCTGGCCTTCTTTGACACCTTGTATTCTTATGTAATTGCACTTTATATAATGACCCCTTGTTCCGTAATTTCCTGCACCTCATGTTGAGGCCTGTGTGTACTGTTGTTCTTCACACCTGCATTGCTTAATGTGCCATGCTGTGGCTTGGTCTGTGCCTGAAAATGGTCCTTTGGATCGGTGTACCAACCCAGTTATCAAAGACATACATAAATAAATAAATATGTCTTAAGGATAATCCCATAAGTCTTCATTTAGAGAGTTTTCTGTGAATATCTGCAGAAGCCATACGCAAGGGGAGACAGGCTTGGGGGGGTTACCGAGGGCGATGAGAAGGATTATTAATGCAGTTTATCAAGAGAGAGGTGCACACAAAAGGATATGGCCCCAGTACAAACACAGTTGCAAGGGTGCCCCAGCACTTCAATCCAGACTTGGGGTAGGGCTAGTTGAGAGGTCATCTTGCATTGGGTACCCACCCTCTGACAAAGACCTAACTGGTCAAAGCACCAGGGCAGCCTTGCAATTGTATTGTATTGTAGGTGTATCACAGGGACTAAGAAACTCATAGAAATATGGGGGGGAAACCTGATCGCAAATTTTGACTGTCTAGGCATAGCTTCTGCATAGGGAGACAGGACTGGTAGTTACTGAAGGATACAAGAAGGGTATTAACTACTGCTGCCAACAAATACTGTAAACTGCTAAAAAGTAAATGTCAAAATTAATTTATTAACTCAGCCAGTCCTGAACAGGGAGAAGATGACAGGGTAGCCATAACAACTTAACACCTTATTAATAGGATGTCTCACAACAGCGGGTAACAAGAACAGAGAGTGGTGGTAAATGGACCAGGGATGTCACAAGTGAGGTGTCCATCCTGGGGCATGTTTTGTTCAAGATGTTCATCTGTGATATTGCGGAAGGTATCCAGGGCAAGATGTGTCTCTTTGCAGATGACACAAAACTCTGTGGTAGGGTAGACTGTGAGGGGGGTGTCCGGGAACTGCAGAAGGACCTAGGAAAACTGGAAAGGTGGTCCAAACTGAGGCAGTTAAGGTTCAACCCCAAAAAGTGCAAGGTGATCCACATTGGTAAGAAGAACTGACACGTGGATGAGTGGGTAAAGACTGTAGCATTAGCAGACGAAAGTGATCTTGGGGTCATCCGCAGCAACGGTCTCAAAGCTTCAGGTTAGTGAAATAAGGTATACAGCAAGGAAAACAGGATGCTGGGTGTATAGGAAGAGGTTTCAATAGTAGGACGAAGCAGGTGATAGTGTTTCTATACAGTTCCCAGGTAAGGCCCCACCTGGAGTACTTTGCTCAGTTCTAGAGTCAAGACCTCCCAGGGTCGCTTTTGAAAAAGGGCCTTGGCTCATATTGCTTACCCGGTGAACAAATGTTTAAATACATAAATAAAATACCCGAGGAAGGATGGGAACAGGCTGAAGACAGTGCAACGGGGGAGGGGGGGCACCAGAATGATCCACGGGCAAGAGGGTGGGGTATATGAGGAAAGGATACATATATGAACATGTACCTTCTGAAGACCACGAGGGAGAGAGGGGTAAGACTGAGATGTACAAGTTCCTGAGGGAAATAAATAAAGTTAACAGTGGGGACCTATTCACCAGAAATAGAAGTACTGTGACAAGAGGACATGGGTGGAGACTAGTTGGGAGGGGTTAAAAAGCACATTGGGAAGTTTTTCACTAACAGGCTGGTATATCAGTGGTATACCTGCCAAAAGAGGTAGTGAAGGTGAGGAATTTAAACAGATTCAAGTTCAGGTGGGACTGATTCAGGAGCTTAGTGGCATCGAAAGGTGAGGAGGGCAGTAATTGGGGTGGCGGTAAGAGACAAGGGAACTGAGGAGCTGTTCAAGGGGACAATCCATAGTTTGCTATAGGCTGTCAGGGGAACAGGTAGAAATTCGGGGCAGACCGAATGAACTTTTGGTCTTTATCTGTCTTCCCTGTCTATGTTCTATATTTCAGCATTAATCAGTGACTTCACAGTCTTGTATATTAATAGTCACTTCACAGTCTTGCTGTAGGTTACTCGTTATCACCCTCTTGTACATTAATCAGTGACATCACAGTCCTGTTGTACACCAATCAATGACATCACAGTCTTGTACATAAATCAGTGACATCACAGTTTTGTACTTTAATCCGCGACATCACTGTGGTCACAGTCTTTTGGGGTCATTGATGTAATGTCAGCATATATAGAATAGTGCATGAGAGCACATACACAACACTATTCTTACACTGCTATTCTTATGCTGAGTGATTACCATGATGACAAGAACCTCAAGAGCGAAGCTCGAGAAGTCCCTCTGTCATCATGGAAACCACGAGGCGTAAGAATAATGATGTCGTGTACTGGGGCTCTCGTACACTATTTCATATAGTATATGGTTAAAAAAAAAACACACAATCACTTAGTTTTTGTGTTTAGTACAGTCTGTCTCTGCCCTCCGCAGCTCACACTTCACTGCCATCCACCTGCTGGCCAGCTCGTGTGCACAACGCTTCAACCGCCCTTTGTCCAATGAACAGCACTGATGGGGATGCTTGTATTGTGACATAGCTACTACAGCAGAACGAAAAGCCATTCTGCTGTAGTGGCCACGTCACTACTGCAGCAGAACGACTTTTTTAGATGTATGAATCTCCATACACAACAATGCCCTACCATACACTATAATGTGCTAGCATGCTGATGTCAGATTGATGGCTCAACATCCTGTCAGATCCGTTTCAGTTAAAAGAGGCAAGCCCTGCACTACATAAAAGAACAACAATACACTGCGAAACAGTGCACAGGACTGCCGTCCCATTTCAAGGAACCATGCAACATCCTAGACAAACTGAGCTTTGCTCAACTGGGTTTATGTTGTCACAATGGGAACACAGTCTCGTTGAGAACCACTGACCATTTGTTGTTCTGTCTAGGTCTCCCATTATGTTACGTGAATCTGTTTAAATTCAGTTGTTTAATTTGTTCTTTGTTTTCTCAACAGATACAAAGAAACCTAGAGCCATCAGAATCCATCAAACTTGGTACCCCGGTGCATCTGAATGGAGTATTGCATTTTGTGAAATAGTTACTTTCTAGTCGACGAAAGTTTCCCCTCAACCCTCAGTTGAGAAAACTAAAGAAACCGCAAAAAAGCAGGGAAAGGGACCCAGAACCCTTCAAGGGGGGTGAAAAGCACTACATTGACATTTCTCACCCCCTTCGTGTTGTGAAACTAAAGTGCAATACAGTGTTTAAATAGGGTTTGAGGGCCTGGGTTAACGCTGAAGCATGGTGCTTTTTTTTTTTTTTTTTTTTGTAACCAGAGCCTGGAAGATGAATTATGGGGACTGCTGGTCCAGTGAAAACTTAGAATTATATCCAGATTCCCTGTGGGTTTCTGGGTCATGTTGAGATGGGGCTGATTTGTGAGCTGACTTGAGGGTCGCAACTCGTGAATCCACTTAACACAGCTTGAGTAGTCATCATCTTTGTTGAGCCTGAGGCCAGCACTGGCACAGAACGCAGGTCCTTATCAATTGCCATTTCCAATCTTGCTGGGGGGAAGGGAGAAGATAAGGGGAAAACTCATCTGAAAAATCAGAAGACTGAAGGCACTTAGATGAAGAGGGATACAGCATGTTAAACTCTTCCCACTCCAAATATTCATGGGCATTAGAACTGAAGATAACCAACAGCAGCACTTGGAGAGTCGTCAGACTACGGATATAACTTTTAGTCAACATGAACACTGCTGAGACAAAACCTTCATGATCCAACTTTTTTTTACAGCGTGATACTTCTGTTTGTTAACATATTCACTGAAGATTGTTCTCCCAGTGTTTGAAGGTTCCAGCCCTGTTAATAGTCTTTCGATTTTTATTACGGATCCGATACATTCCAAGACTCCAAACATCACAGGGGGATATACTGCACACCTGAGCATTCCTTGAACTCTAGATTGTGTGAAGCACAGAGGCCTTAAAGTGATCAGCATGTTATGATGGTGTCAGTGGCTCAGCAGGTTGCACACTCACCTCTGAGGACAGAAGATTGAAAGGTTGTGGGTTCTAGCCCCACACCAGGCACTTGAGGTTAATTCTAATACTGACAATGTAGTGCATCATATGGGGGGGTGCTACACTCCTGAGGTGCTGTCTATTGGATGAGACATTAAACCAAGGTCCTGTTCTGGTGGTTGTTCAGCTGGACGTTAAAGATCCCATGGCACTTCTCGAAAAGAGTAGAAGAATTTCCCTAGTGTCCTGGCCAGATTTCCCACATTCACTAAAAATATATCACCAACAGCTTAATCTGATTCAATTTCAGTTGGTTACCATCTGTATCCCCCAGGTTGCCCCTGAAAAAGGGACTTCTAGTCTCAGTGGGCCTGCCTAGTCAACAAAATTCAACAAATAAATAAAATTAAGTCTGAGAGTATCTAATATCACAGAACCTGCAATGTGATTAAGAATCACTCCATTCTTAAAGTTGGGGGGAGGGTTATTTTGTATAATACAAGGGCTACCTCATTTTGCAACCTGAATCAGAGAGCAAATAAACATACTGTTTCGGAGACTGGAGAATAGTGTGTCAAAATGCTACGAAGCTAAAAAAAAAAAAAAACTCCACCTGTATACACATACCGTAATGAAGGTTTTGATTGACATATGAATGGGGAAAATGTAATTCTTAATGACTTTCTTGAATTGATGGACAGATTTTGGTCCGAAAACTCATTCTTAACAGTTAGGTGTTAACAATGACTTTGAAACCACCAGCAAAACAAGGTAACCATGTACAGCATTATATACTTTTTCATAATGACTCTACTTCTTTACAAGGAAATGGATTATCTGTCCTTTAGACTTCCTCTACTATCACTGCCCATCTTCACCTGACAACATAATATTCTGCTAGTCATTGCAAGGGCAATGGATTGTGATGTCAGGAGCCAAGAATCATTTCATTAGGTGGAAACGAGCACATGTAACAGATGAAGTCTAGGGGCAGAAATCCTGCTTTCATATTAATGTGCATGTTTATACTGTAAAGGGTGAAAGATAAGAAAAATACTGAATATACTGTATGAAATATATCCTGAAATAGGCCTGAAAATTATGTTTTTGAAAACTTTCCTTGAGACAGCAGGGCCTCTTTAAAAATAAAACTAGTGGCCAATTTTAAAACCTCCTGAACTGGATTGGTGGAGACCGACTAAGATTAACATAATTATTCAGTCTGCTATGCTGATAGGTATGTTTGGTTCTTATGTAAGATAATGGTGGGAGGGAAGCAGGGTGTCTATTACTAATTATACCATACAGTAAAACATTGACCAATCAGAGTATGGGGACAGACGAGCAACCTTTCCCAGAACAGAAAAGTGGTGGCCGTTAATGAAGAACCTGCTGATGTATTGACAGGTGTTTGTGTTTTGAGTTTCCTACCATCTGATTGGTCAAGAAGTAGAACTTATCCAGCATCTGAGGCACATTCCGCTTTGTATGCAATTTAACAACAGTAGCTAAGAGAAATGTAGCACTTCCTGCCAGGCGGGGTTTTACAAAGAGTCCGACAAGCTCCTGTAACTAAACACTTTGCTTCATCTAGGTGTTCATTTACTGTAAACTGTCATGGTATACATACCACCAGCAAGAGGGAATTTTATCTAGTGGTAAAAATCGTGCTCTTGTCAGTTATTGTCGCATTCTCTCAAGCTGGGGGGGAAGGCATCAGGCTGCCTGGGAGATGCAGTCACAAAAATCCCATTTTTACTTGTTTGCGGTTTATTGTAAGTCAATGTGATAAACTGCCAATAAACAGGATCCAAGTTAAATATTTTTATGTCAGTTTTCGGTTCTCCGATTGCTAGGCTGGAACCATACTAAATCTCAATTTCTGTGTTTCCTGGAACCAAAAAGGAACCCAAGAAAACTGCAATTTAGTTGAAAAATATGTAATAAACCCTAAACTAATGCAGAGTATTGAAAACTTAAAAATACTTTATTTGAATAAAATACAATTTAGCCACTTAGGACCAGGAGAAGACTCTGGAGTGTCTTATCTCTTCAGAGGAAAAATTAAATTTGGCATTAGAACACTGGGGGGGGCGGGAGTAGGACCACAGTGCAGTTTGAATTTGTATTAACATTGCAGATTCTGTCTCCAGGGCAACATCAGAGGTGTGAGATGATTGCAGAGCTGTATACCATCACTGTTCAACTCCTGTTGTTAGAAAAGAAAGATCAGCTGCTCAATTCCTCATATAGTCAAAAAGGCTTCTATTTCTTGTTAATTTCCAAAAGCTGCTTTGTAAGTGGGCACTGACGTTTCGTGGCCAGTGTAATTTCTTCCTGGGCAAAATGATGGTCCAAATACAGAAAAGAACTCGCAAGAGAAATACTGTCATGCGCTCACCCACAAAAACAAATATGAAAGACATTTTAGGAGTTTGTGGTCCCATGGATTCAAATGGAATTAAATGGTAAATTTCAGCAGCAAGTCAAGGCACTAGTATTACCCAGTTTACGTAGAAATGCTTTTCCAAATTCTGTAAAATTTATGCTCATACTGCCCTCTGAGACCACTCTTACAGTTGTAAGAGTGGTTTCATGCACATTTATAGGGTATGAGAACTGCAAACCAAAGGTGACGCCGGTTCGACAAAAATGTTGTCAACCGACATTACAGTGATAGATTTATGTCAACCACAAATTGCGGTTAGCATAAATCTGTCAGGTAACCTGTCTGTTTTTTTTTCAGGGGAAGCAGCACCCTCTGGACTTAAGGATTCTCAACTCCAAGTTGGTATTGATTCTGGGAGGGGGTGCAGGACTGGGGAAAAAAGTGCCGGGGTCCCGAGTGGACTTTACAGTGATCTGTCGATGTTGTCGGCATCGACGCAATCACTGTAAAAATTTCACTGCGGCAATAGCATACGCTGATACGGATGTGAGACCACTCTCACAAGCTTAAGATTGGTCTCAGCATGGGTATTACTATATTATTGATGAAGAGCGATCAATAATACATTACAAATTTTAGAAAGGTTTCCCCGAACATGCCCATTTCCAGGGCAGCTGTGCATAAGGCACTCTTCACAGAGTAAGAGTGTCTCACACGCAGAGGAAAGGAGCGCTCCAATAAAAGAAATCTTAAAAGCATTTCAGAAGCGGAACTGCACCAGTCTGCATGCATTCCGCTGGCAGGAGTCCCCATTATGCAGAGCTCTAGCGAATGCCCAGCCTCCCCACACCCTCTGTGCCCCCAATAACTCCGTGCCTTATCCCAGCAATGTTCCAGGACCTCCAACTGGAAACCAGTTGGCACACAATCCCTGAGTTTGCCAGTACCATACCACTATGCTGACCATCAGTCCAAATCACTCGAAGCATTAAAGGATTCTTAAAGGCCTGGACATTTTATGTGACAGCCAATTAGTTTTTGGTGATACTGTTTTCTGTGGAAGGCGGCGTGGTAGAGATTGCTACTCAGTTTCAAAATACTGCAGATGGGGAAAGTCTATGAAGACGCTACAATCTAGCTACCTCAGAGTTGCCACTTTCCTTTAAAACCATTGATTCTAAACAGGAAAGGGACTTGCGTTTAGAACATCTTGTTTCACTTCTCAGCACTTTGGCACCACTGTAATGTGCTACCCCATTAAAAAGATTCTTTTTCTAGAAAAAGATAAAAATAGCTATAAGCAAGGAGCGTAGCGTTATACATGTTTTGATAAACTGCATACGTGACATCAAATGCACTGTAAAAACTGGATCTGTTAAATGTAAAAAAAATAACGTGATATATTTTGCACAATCTGTTTGTGGTTTCTTGAGGTGAGAGAATGTTATTTTGTGGGTTTTTGGAGAACTTTCAATTCTATTATTTCCAGTCTCCTCCTCCTTCACATATCCGACTGTCTGGTTTACAGCGGATGTTAACCATGGAAACAGGAAACCTGTTTTTAAAGAGATCTGAAACAACTTTAAATCCTTGTAGAATTATTTCTTGTTCCTATCACTGATATTGAATCTTTTGGTAAGCTTTGGTTGTTTTTTTTTCTTCAGAAAAAAGATTTTTGAGACTACTTTTCTGCTACAGAGTGTGCTTCACATTTTGGCTTTTTTAGCATTTATATTGTGTTTCTCCGTAGGTTTCTTGGATATTTTGTTATATCCAATTACCTTGTTCCACAATATGGAACTGGCATCATAGAATGGCCATGAAAAAGGGAAGAAAAAATGATATGTGAACAGTTACTTTTCCCCATTCATATCCTGTAATACCATTGATGCATCATTAGAAACTGATAATACCATTATATTACATCTGACACCTATTTCCCACTGATTTTCAATGGTTGAAAAATGCTGTTATTTACTGTTAGTAGCAAGTAACAGATTGTGAATAGCAGACAGTGAGTAATGGGGTATGAATAACATAGTGTGAATAACCTCTCAAAACTCTATTATGCACTGATTTTCAGTGCCTGAGAATTAATTCTTGTTTGTGTACTATGTAATTAGCATGCATTTTCATATAAATTACATGATGATAACATGCTAAGACATTACAGGGAAAACTTTGCAAAACACATTCAGAAAAAAATTCAGCTTATAATAATTAAACGATTTGCTATCTTTACTACAGCTGTGCAGAATTTGGGATTCCACCAGTTACCATTCCACTTCTGAAATTAGAAGCTGTTTTTTAAATACTGGTTCAAATTCTGTTGCTGCTCCTCCTATACATGCCTTCAAGTTACCCAAATAGGTGTTTCATATTTACATGTTGCTGGTAAGAACCATTTAGAACTGTATGATGTAGTTTTATGTCCTTTGCTCAGCTCTTCCGTTGCTGGTACAATGCATCCATCTTCTACTATAGAACTCGGTGGCTGAGAGGGACATGAACTACATCACAGAGTTCTAGAATAGGACTTACCACCAGACTGTAAAGCAGAAACACCCACTGAGGTTACTAAAAGGCCTGTATAGACTGAACAATAACAGGATTTTGACCAGTACTCAAAAAAACTTCTATTGGGAAAAACGACTTACGGCTCAGTGCCGTTCTCCTTTGAAGTATAAAAAGAATGTACATATAGGAAAATAAGCTATATTGTATGTTCTTGTGATCTTTTTTCAAAGGTGGCCCATGTCAGAGGTTCTTTAAGGGATGTACTGTTCATTTCTAAACACTAGAACTAACTAGTTATCGGGGGACTCTTCTGAGTTGGTTTGGTTCCTACCAAATATCCAGTCAGCATTAAATTCCATTTGGTTAGCAATAGGCCAGTAACTCAAATGGCTAGTGGTCCATTTGGTTAGCAATAGGCCAGTAAACGCAAATGGCTAGTGGTATATGTCGCCATCTTCCCTCTGTTGACACATAATACAAAGTGACAATGTGCAATTGGTGTAGGAAGCTGGTGCAACCTCGGAGATGACCATGCGTCATAAAATGTACAAGAACAAGGAAAGAGGCGCATTCTCAGGAGGTAAAGGTACAAATGGTACTGCCACCTGAGGCTGAATCAGTCTCAACATGTACACACCCTGGAATATTCGCTGAAAATACCACCAACAGCTTAATCCTTAATTTCAGTGTCAATGGCTCAGTAGGTAGCACACTCACCTCTGAGGCCGGGAGATCAGAGGGCTGTGGGTTCAGTTCCCACATCTGGCACTTGGGTTAATATCCCAGTACTGACACTGTAGTGCAGCATGAGAGGGATGCTGCACTTCTGAGGTGCCGTCTTTTGGATGAGACGTTAAACCGAGGTCCCATCTGCCTGGATTGGTGGTAGTTCAGGTGGATGTTAAAGATCCCATGGCACTTATCAAAAAAGAGTAGGAGAATTTCCCCCAGCATCCTGGCCACATTTACCTCATTCACTAAAAATACCACCAACAGCTTCATCTGATTCAAGGTCGGTTGGCATTCATCTGTATCCCCCTTCCCCAGGTCGTGCCTGAAAATAGACAGGATTTGTCTAGTGCACTTACCCGGTCAACAAAAACTAAATAAAAATAGGGTAGCGCAAGATGGTACATGATAGAGACCTATAGGTACCCCATGAGGTAAACAGGATGCAGCAGGGAGTCTCTTTACAATTAGAAAGAGCACCAGGACCAGGGGACATGAACTGAAGCTGGGAGATAGGGAGTTTAGGAGGATGTGAATAAGTACTACTTCACTGAAAGGGTAGTAAACACCTGGAACAGACTGCCAGCAGAAGTAGTGGAGACAAAAACAGTTGGTGGCTTCAAGCATGCATGGGACAGACATAGGGGAGTGTTGGTAAATTAGGCATGGGGGGAGATCACCCAAGACCCGTTAGGTAAGGGACATCTGGGAAGACTGGGTTGGCCACGCGGCCCTTTTCTGCCAACAAATTCCATGTTTCTAATCACTCAAAATCTGTAATCTTCTTGGTATGAACAAAAGTGCAGTTCACAAGTAAGTGCACTATAAGTGCAGGAAAAGTAAAGCACCTTTGAAAAATCACATCCAGCATCGGGCTGACTCCAAACAACTGGCCCAAATGACCTCCTGAGAGTGCACCAATTTCCTTGTTTTCTGTTGACATAGCCTGCCAGATTTCACACTGGGCCAGAGAACTGGGAGGCCATACTGTCTGTCAAAACATAACTGGAATTTCCACGCTTATGTTGTACCCGATTTCTCTTCGGGGAGCATCACTATTACTGTGACTGTCACAATGACTATTTTGGTTCTCTAATCATATGAAGAAAAATAATAAATTATTTGTATTTTTGTATAATTGCTGAGAAACTTGATATTCTCTTATTGTATCTATAATTATTTTTAAAAGCAATTTTTATTTATCATCTGTTTCTATGAAACAATTCTATGTTCAACTGTTTACAAATAAAAACTCCATTTATGGTTTTAAATCTTTGCATTTCCGACTTCCTCATTTTGTAAAATATCTTAATTGGATATACATTGTACATCCAGCAATTACCACGTGCACATCTAATGCTTTCACGGTCAGGTAAATGAGCAACAATGCACAGTACTTAAAAAGTTGTAAACAGTGGGGGACAGTAGTTAAGCCCCCCCCTTTTTACTTAACCAACCTCCTCATAAGCAAACAGCACAGAGCTCAGAGCCCCAGCCACCCTTCAGTGTCTTAATCAAAGTGCTTCAACTCCACCTGGCCCACCACTTGGACTAGAACTGCTCTGGAAGATAGCACATTCCTGAGGGGCCCAACAGTTCTAGTGGGGTAAACAAAAGTCAGATGTATAGCAGAGTCTAATTGCCCCAGAGGAGTTTGACTCTAACCCCCTTGTGCTGCACTGTGTATTGTAATCTTTCAATGTTGATCGAAACCAAGAGGGCATTGCTCCATTGTCCTATGGGGGGGGGACCTCCTGATTCATCCAGTGCTGGACTATAGTGTGTTTTATATGTGCAAGGGCAAAAGACCATAATGGAGAATGTCCTAGGTCCACTTTCTCAAAGTGCGGTCCAGTGCCTAGAAGAAGTGGAGACAGAGAACTATGTACTTTTTGCTTCAGGACTCGAGCCATACTAGTACATATCTGATGCCAGAAGGGGGCCACATCTGACCAGGGAAACAGATAATGGACATGCAGTGTATGTGGCCTGCTTAGACTTCAGTGAGGCCTTTGACATTGTGCCACATGTAAGACTGCTAAAGAAACTGGACAGTTTAGGGGTGGGAACTAAAGTTGTAAACTGGGTAGAAAACTGTTTAATGGATAGGCGAGAGAGGGTGGTAGTAAATGGCACTCATTGTAACGAGGGGAGAGTGACCAACGGAGTGCCACAGGGCTCAGTACTGGGAACACTCCTCTTCAATGTCTTCATAAGTGACATTGAAAAAGAGCTGGAAGGGAAGGTATGCATTTTTGCACATAACACCAAAATCTGTATTCAAGTGGATTCTCAGGAGGGGGTGGAGGGAATGAGGAGGAACCTTAGAAAACTGTGTGGTCAAGGGTATGACATCTGGGTTTCAATGCCAAAAACTACAAAATCATATAGCTGGAGCATAGAAATGAAGGAACTGAGTATAAATGGGGGTACTGACAGTCACTAAGCAGGAAAGAAGCCTTGGGGTTATATTATCTGATGACCACAGGGTGGCAGCACAGTGTGACAAGGCAGTAGTCAGGGCAAGTGGGATGCTGGGATGCATAGGGAAGAGGTATCACCAGCAGGAGGAGGGAGGTGGTGCTACCACTGTACTGAACGCAGGTGAGACGCCACCTGGAGTACTGTGTCCAGTTCTGGAGGCAGCATCTCAGAAAGGACATAAAGTGGAGGCAGTCAAGAGGAGGGCAACTAAAATGATGCAGGGGTTCAACGAGAAGGCCTGCGAGAAGAGACTAAGGGATCTCAACATGTACACTCTGGGGAGGAGTAGGGAGAGGGGAGAGATGATGGAGACCTACAAGTACCTCTCATGGGTGAACAGGGTACAGGAGAGGGATCCATTTCAAATGAGGAAGTAAACTAGGACAAGATGGCATGCAGTGAAGCTGGAGGGGAGAAGTTTGGGAGGGATGTGATGAAATACTATCTTACTGGAGGGAACAACCTCCAAAACCTTGGGACCAGACAGGGTGCATCCAAGGGTGTTGAGGGAGCTCAGGGAGGTTCTGGCTGCACCTCTGACAGGCCTGTTTAATAGATCACTGGAGACCGGAGTGGTCCTGGAGGACTGGAGGAGGGCAGATGTAGTCCCACTTCAGAAAAGTGGTAGGAAGGAGGGAAGAGGCTGGCAATTTTAGGCTTGTCAGCCTGACATTTGTGGTGGTAAAATTAATGGAAATACTACTAAAGGAAAGGATAGTGGAAGATCTTGAATCCAATAGCTTACAAGATGAGCGGTAATTCACAGATGAGAGGTAATGTGGGTTCACAGTGGGGAGGTCATGCCAAACAAATCTGATAGATTTCTCTGACTGGGTGACAAAGGAGTTAGATCAGAGTGGAGGAGTGGATGTGGCCTACCTAGATGTCAGTAAGGCTTTCAACACCATTCCACACAGAAGACTAGAAAGACAGCTGGGTAGCTTAGGGGTGGGTAACAAGGTGGTAAACTGGGTAAGAAATTGGTTAGGGGATAGGAGACAAAGGATAGTGGTAAGCAGAGTCTGCTGTGAGGAAGGGAGGTTGACTAGCGGGGTACCTCAGGGTTCAGTACTAGGACCGCTCCTCTTTAATGTCTTTATAAGTGACATTGCAGAGGAGCTAGGAGGGAAGGTCTGCCTCTTTGCAGATGACACCAAGATCTGTAACAAGGTGGACACTCCAAGGGGGGTGGAAAGTATGAGCAGAGATCTGAAAAAACTGGAGTCATCATCAAGGCTATGGCAGCTAGGTTTTAATGTAAAAAAGTACAGAACAATGCACTTAGGGCACAGAAACACAGGGGTGGATTGCAGAATGGGTGGAGTGTTATTGATAATGACAAAGTAGAAAAGAGGCCTGGGGTTAACCATATCGGATGACCTAAAGGTGTCTAGGCAGTGTCACAAGGCAGTAAGGAGGACTAGTTGGATGCTGGGGTGCATAGGAAGGAGTATCACCAGCAGAAAGAGGGAGGTGGTGTTGCCCCTGTATAGATTGCTGCTAAGACCCCACCTTGAGTACTGTGTCCAGTTCTGGAGATGGACATAGACAGAGTGGAGGCAGTCCAGAGGAGGGCAACAAAAATGGTTCAGGGTCTGCATCAAAAGCCCTATGAGGAGAAGCCAAAGGACCTCAATATGTACACCCTGGAGGAGAGGAGGGAGAGGGTGGATATGATGGAGACCTTTAAATACCTCACTGGGGTAAATTAAGTGCAGGAGGGGAGTATATTTCAGAAAAAGGTGCTCTAGAACAAGGGGCCATGTTATGAAGCTGGAGGGGGTCCAATTTAGGTGGGGATGTGGGCAAGTACTTTTTCACAGGAAGAGTGGTGGATTCCTGGAACAGCCTTCCAACAGAAGTGGCGGGGGGAGAACAGTGGTGGGGTTCAAAAATGCCTGGGATAGGCACAAGAGGGAATCACAGAGGTAAAGAAGAGAAAGAGCTGTAGATCAAAAAGGTTCTACCACAAGAATGAAGGCAAAAAAAAGCACAAAATGAGCAGAAGGGATGGGCCACGTGGCCCTTATCTGCTATCAGATTCTATGTTTCTATGTATTGAAAGAGTGGTGGAAACCTGGAACAGTCTACCAACAGAGGTAGTGGGGACTAAAACAGTGGGGGGCTTCAAGCATGCATGGGATAGGCACAGGGGAATGCTGGTAAATGGGCAAGGTGGGGGAAGGTCACTGGAGACCAAGCAGAGTCTGTGAAGACAGAATAGGTAGGGAACTTCTGGGCAGAATGGGTGGTCCAGGCAGTCTTTTCTTGCTGACAATGTCTATGTTAAATTAATTACTGAGCCCATTCTACCCAACATTTGGGGCATAGTTTTGGAACCTTACTGTTATATTTTTGGGGGCCTTAACAGGTGTGTAGCAGGCTGGCCTGGTGGCACAAAGGGCTGAGGTGCTGCAATGCACCTTACCTGTGCCATGCCACTGACCCGAGTTCAGGATCGAGCTTAAGTTGACAGGGTGGGTCGGGGAGGGCTGGAGAGGATTGAACAACTTCCTGGCACCACTCCTCTCCCGGATTGCGGTGGTAAGCCATCCCAGCTCTTGGCTTCCACTGGAAGGTCCAGCACTGCACCAATCAGACATTTTAAGAAAACGGTCAAAAAACCACAGCCACAAATAAATTTAACTATTTTAAAACAAAACTATCAGTTGTGGTTGGCTCAGGAACTGATCGGGGAACCGATCGAAACCGGGAACCAAAGGAGAAAGGAACCGGGATTAGTGGTTCAGTAACCAATATTGGTGGTTACAAAAAACAGTTTACATAAAATGATTTACTTTAAAATAAAGGAGTTTTAGTCAGAAAAAACTCTGCTAAAACTAAAAAGCCTAGGTTCTCCACCAGTTATCCCAAACCGGGAGAAATCGAGAAAAATAAGCAATTTAACTAAACTAAAGCTAACGGTTTACTACAAACAAAAGATAAGGGCAGCAAATGAAAATTAAATAATACTTGTATGTATATTTTATAAGTTTTACAGCTAGTTGATGAGGAGAGGATCTCCAAGCGTCTGGTCTTGACAGGCGTCGAGAGAAATCCGAGGGTTTGAATGTAGTCAGTTGATAGGTGGCAGCATTTGAAAAAGTGGCATGAGCCAAAGATTCCATCATTAGCATAACATTCCATCTCTGGGCAGATCTGGCTTAAAGGCATACTGCATAAGAGTTAGGAATATTGGAGTATTCCTGGAGTGAGAAATGAATGGAATCACTGCTGAAGGAAGGGACTGTGGAATATCTTGAATCCAGTGGGTTACAAGACCCAAGGCAACATGATTTCACAGGGGGGAGGTCATGTCAAACAAATTTGATAGATTTCTTTGGATCTATTATGCCAATTCGACAACTGTGTTGTCAACCGACATCACAGCAATGGATTTAATAATAATAATAATAATAATAAATGTTATTTAATATAGCGCCTTTCATAAATCAAGGTGCTGCACAATCACATAAAACAAAACAATAAAAACAGATAAAATCACAGAAGTTTGGGGAACGCTTTACCCCACAGAAAGGTCTTCAGTGCCTGCTTAAAGCACCCTACTGTCCTGCACTCACATAGCTGACGGGGCAGAGAATTCCAGAGGGTGGGGGCAACAAACCCAAAGGTGCGAGCACCAGATGACTTTAAACAGATCCTCAGAATCTCCAGCATCCCCATGTCAGCCATGCGGAGCTGTCGCAGCGGGGTGTAAGGAACCAGGAGCTCTTTCAGGTAGTCAGGACCCTGTCCGTGTAGGGCTTTGTAAGTTAATAAACCTACCTTAAAGGTGATCCGCCACTGAACAGGCAGCCAGTGCAGATCGCGCAGCACAGTGGTAATATGTGTTTTCCTTGATACCCCAGTCAATAAACGTGCCACAGTGTTCTGCACTAGCTGCAAGTCTTTTAAAGTCGACACAAGTTGCGGTTGACATAAATCCAGCAGAAGACCCCGTTTTTTTCTATCGGGAATTTTGCCCCGCACCCCGAATTTAAGGATTATCAACTCTGAGTCGGAGTTGATTCAGGGAGGGAGTGCGCGCAGGATCAGGGGACAGAGTGCCATGTTCTCGGGCAGACCATTACGGTGAATTGTCGATGTTGACAGCATCGACGTGTTCGTTGTAATGGTGTTGCCATACAGAGGGAATACTGATTTCTTTGACTGGATGATAAAGGAGTTAGATCAGGGTGGAGCGGTGGACATAGACTACTTTGATTTCAGTAAGGCTTTCAACACCATTCCACATAAAAGACTAGTAAGCAAGCTGGGTAGCTTAAGAATGGGTCCAAAAGTGGTAAACTGGGTAAAATATTGGTTAGGTGATAGGCGACAGAGGGAGGTGGTACATGGAGTTCACTCCGAGGGAGGGAGAGTGACCAGCAGGGTGACTCAGGGATCAGTGCTGGGATGGGTTCTCTTTAATGTCTTTATAAGTGACATTGCAGAGGAGCTGCAAGGAAAAGGTTTGCTCTTTGTGGATGACACAAAAATCTGCAATGGGGGGACACTCTAGGAGGAGTGGAAAGGATGAGCAGAGACCTAAGAAAACTAGAGGAATGGTCAAGGGTATGGCAGCTGGGTTTTAATGTGACAAAGTGAAAAATAATGCACTTGGGGCACAGAAACCCAGGGGCAGAGTACAAAATGGGTGGAGTCGTACTGACAACCACCAAGTAGGAAAGATACCTGGGGGTAATCATATTGGATGACCTAAAGGTGGCCAGGCTGTGTGACAAGGCAGTTGTGAGAGCTAGTGGGATGCTGGGGTGCAAAAGGAGGGCCATCACCAGCAGAAAGAGGGACGTGGTGTTACCTCTGCAAAGATCTCTGTTAAGACCCCACCTAGAGTACTGTGTCCAGTTCTGGAGACCACATCTCTGGAGAGAAATAGAAAGATTGGAGGCTGTCCAGAGGAGGGCGACTAAAATGGTAAACTACAACCAGGAAGTGCAGCGCTCACTGGTATGAGCAGGGGTGCTGGTCAGGGAATACATTTCCCAATATAACGCAAAGTTTTCTGCAACCATGATAATAATTATTCATGACTGGTAATGTAAAAAACAACTAAATTAAAATCCAGCTATAGAAAGGAGAATCAAGTGTGTGAGCAGAAGCATTATGATTACCCTTCTTAGGTTAAATGGAGTGTCATTTGAAAGAAATAACAGCACATAAGTACAACAGTAAATATTAGGTAATGCAAAAGGATTCCAACCCCAGGGTTGGGAGCGGTCCATTTGAGGCATGTCAAACCCATGGTGGTAAAAGCAGGAAAAACCTGCGCTCTCCAAACTTCCAGTTGCGAAGGAAAAAAGGAAATGTAATACTGTAAGGAAGTTTTGTACAGTATAAAGTATGTTTGAAGAGCTCCTGATGTCGTTGTGACAACTTTGAGAAGATGGAATATTTAGACACAATTCAGCTTATATTTAATTATATATTTTTTCTGTAATTCTCACCCTTACTTCTTTCTTACTAAGGGCATTTGCATGTAAACAGGATCATTGCCCTATCTGTTCTAGTTGCTTGCCTACACCTGACATCACAGTTCTGTTTATGACATCACATTCTTTTGCTGTGGAAATAATTATGATGCCATAAACAGGGGCTTATGATGTCAGGTGTAGGCAAGCAGAAAGAGCAAATAAAGTCTAAGAGACAGTAATCCTGTTTCACACAACATATCCTCAGTAATAAAGAAAAAAGGGAAGAGTTATAGAAAATATATGAAATATAAACTGAAATGTGTTTAAATGTATTTTTTTCCAAGTTCTTTTAATGGTCTCAGGGCTCTTTAAGAATACAGTAAAAGAGCAAAAAAACCTTTGTAAATTTATATTTTAACCATAAATTATTCACTGGCTGTGGCAATTAAAGGGGTGGGGAGGGTGGAGGAGGGGGAGAGGGAGAGGGAGCAGGCTGTCAGTAGCCATAAACTTTGTTGGTTTATAGAATCTCATGCTGACTATAAATAGGCTTTTAAATCCCAAGTGAGATTGAGACCATCAAGCTGAAAGCTTTTAAAGATCAAATAGCTTTCACGCTGCAAAAGCCATGTGAGTCTTTCCTCTCCTCCCTACCTTCACTTGTTCACTTGTTCTAGTCCCATAAACCAGAGGTCCTTAGGATTACTACTGTGGTGCCAAAGGAAACTAAAACTTGCGGGGTCTGCATCAAAAGCCCTATGAGGAAAGACTAAAGGACCTCAGTATGTACACCCTGGAAGAGAAGAGGGAGAGCAATGTGAGAAGGCAGTAGGGAGGGCTGGGGGTATACTGGGATGTATAGGGAGAGGCATCAGCAGCAGAAAACAGGAAGTTGTTATCCCTCTGTACAGACAGTTGGTGAGACCCCATCTGGAGTACTGTGTCCAGTTCTGGAGACCCCATCTCCGCAAGGACATAGACAGGATAGAGGTAGTCCAGAGGAGGGCAACTAAAATGGTGCAGGGTCTGCAAGAGAAGCCGTATGAGGAGAGACTAAAGGAGCTTAATATGTATACCCTTGAGGAAAGAAGGGAGGGCATGATAGAAACATTTAAGTACCTCAGTGGAATCAACAAAGTCCAAGAGGGTAGCATCTTTCAGAAAAGAGACTTGCAAGAACAAGGGGACACAATTTAAAGATAGAAGGAGGGTGGTTCAGGGGCAATGTGAGGAAGTATTATTTCACAGAGAGGGTAGTGGATGCATGGAACAGCCTTCCTGAGGAGGTTGTAGGGTCTAAAACTGTGGGAGAATTCAAGAATGCATGGGACAGACATAAGGCAATTCTTGTGGGGGGGTAGGAAGAAATAGGCTGTTGGTTAACTAGGATCTGCAGCCTATCCTGTAGGTAGGGAAATGGGCAGACTAGATGGGCCAAGCGGTCCTTATCTGCCGTCAAAGTCTATGTTTCTATGAGAGGGGGGATACAATAGAGATCTTTAAAGGAGAACTGCGCTGAACCGGTAAGCCATTTCCTCCAGTAGCAGCTGTTTTTAAGTACTGGTTCCAGTTCTGTTATTGTTCACTCTATGCAGGCCTTTTAGTAAACACATTTGATGTTTCTGACTTACATTCTGATGTTAAGAGCCATTTTAGAACTGTATGATGTACATTATATGTCCCTCCCAGCCATAGAGTTCTATACTCGAACACAGATGCATTGTACCAACAATGGAAGAGCTGAGCATGGGACATAAACTACATCACAGAGTTCTAAAATGGTTCTTACTGCTTCAGTGCGAATCAGAAATACCCACAAGGAGGGGGTCAGTAAATATCACGCAAAGTGTGAAAAAAGGAAAAATTTCATGTATCTGGGACCAGGAATCAAACCCTGTCCCAAATGCTCTGCCTCCTTCCATCCCAGCTAGTGGCTCATCCCTTTGAGCTATGGCAGCTGCTCAGCAAAAGCCTCTCCCAACAGAGGTAATATCCTCTGCTTCTGACAGTGAGAGGGTGCAGTACCGCACACAGAACCATTCACAGTATTGCACCCTCTCGCTGTCCTATACTGCGCTGTTGCAGTTTGGGGGTTTTGCCATACGCTATTAAGCGTATGACATTTTGACCCAGTAGGGTTTGTAATGGTGCCACACACCAAACAAACAAGGATGTTTTCAATGTTTGCCTGTTCTTTATTTTTATAACTCCTGGTAACAGAACAGTAGTTGGCGGGTAGCAGCAGAACCAATCAAAAAAGTGCATTTGGTTGCAGCAGTTGTGTGCTTGGTGCTGTGTGGGAGAGCAAGACAACCTGTGTGTAACGCAGTGGGAGTAACAGAGAATTTTAGGTAATTCAGTTCAAGTTTATTGCAGGAAAAGCTCCATTGAGCAGGCTCATTCACAAGAAGGTCCTGATTACATAAAAACAGGGACAGATACATATAGACAACAATGGTAGGTGCAACACATAAAAGCAATACAGTGAATTACAGGTGACAATCTTCGGAACAATTGCATGACAGCAATAAAAGATAAAGTGCTATGCACAGAAGAATAACAGGGAAATCATGTAATAATCATACAGTACAGTAATAAGGCGCATGGTAACAAAATCACAAGATACAGTGTGTGGTAACATTAAGCAATAAGCCACAAGGGGGTGTGGGTTATCGTGGGATATACCATGGCTGGAGTGGTTTGCCCACGAGGTGCAGCCGAGTGGGTAAATCCACGTCAGCCGTGGTAAATCCCGATAACCCAGATCTGGAACAGTGCTGATGCGTACTATAGTACTGTTTTTTTTTTATTATTAAAAAAAACAGTACTTGCTATAATGCTTAAATAAGCGACTCAGTTGTAGAGCAGTCAGAGTTTTTGTTTACTTTCCCCTGATGTACGGAGCTGCTGTTTTACAGTCTCCACTTAGCGGGGAAACAAGATGGCAGACGGAGTTCCGTAATTTTTGCCGTCGGATTGCTTTTTTTTCTGGCTGGCACCTTTTGTGGTGATTATCGGTAGATAATCAACGCAGGTAAGGTGCCAGCCTGCCTGTCTGATTGGTCAGTGTCTGAGGTACATGGTATAATGTTGACTAACTACAGGGTGGAATGGGAAAATAAAACGCTAACAATAAACACTTAAGCAACAGTCAGCCAGGTGGTTACTAGAACCCATTTGTGTAGCTACCTGAATGAGAGTTGAAGGAGTGGGTGATTCAGAGGGGTGAGAGATCGAAGAGGTGAGAAATGGGAAGAGATGAGTAAAGCATCAGGATGAGCAGAAGACAGAGAGAAGATCATGGTACCAGGTTGTAATTATATAGAGAACAATGCCTAGGGGACTGTGTGCTTTTTTTAACACACACCCGAGGTGTGTGATGATCCATAAACCTTGAGGGCAAAGCTCAAGAGGTTTATGTGGTCATCACACACCGAGGGTGTGCAAAAAACTTCATAAGCATGCACTGGCTTATGTTTAATGTTTTATAATAACTGGTGCAGGGACGTGAAGACAAAATCAAGTTTTGAAACAGGGAAAGTGAAGCACAAGTGATCCGAATGCCATAATAACCAGATATGATCTCATACCCGGTTATTGTGGTGTCTGATCACACTGATAATCTATGTGATAATGGGGGTAATCCGTTATTATCTCTGTATTTATAGTTGCATATGATTATGAGTGCTTCTGTTCTCCGGGTGAAAGATACTCAGCCAAAAACATCAGCACCCTGTCTGTGTCCCTGACAGCCGTCATTCTCTGGAGCTGTGAACTGCGATTAAGCTTCAAATGTTTGGTGTATAAGATAAAAGAAAGAACCGACACCAGTTATGTTCATTTAATATCACTGCACTTCAGTCCAGGACTTTAATAAAGTCTACAGAACATTTCAGCAATACAGCTACAGTACTGTAAATCTTCCGCAGAGCAGATGAAAGGGATAAATTAATACAGAACAAATAGTGACTGTGCGGTTTTTATTGTGGAACGTAGCTGCTGCATTAGTCCAGGGTGCCACCTTCATTGAGTACCAGACTTGTGACGGTCTGCAACTGCAAAAAGAAAGTTAAGGAGATGTTAGCTTGACCTCACGCCAGTGGAGGAGAAACAGGTAATCAGTGCAATGCATATTGTACTACCTATTATAAACGAATAGTATAGGGCCGCTCAGTACAGCCACGCCATGTACAGTAAAAGACTGAAGCACTCAAGCAAAAGAATAGTGGCACCAGCACCAGAAGGCAGTCTGATTTTTTTTTTATGGTACTCTTAAGACAACAGTGACTGCACCCCCACAAAACCCAACATTTCGCACAGTACTCTGTGCTTTGTCAAGGGACACTGTTTTGACTATAAGCACGCTTCCTCATTATATTTAGCACTGTTACTTTAAATGATCACTATACAGGTGTGCTGGCACAAGGGGGTGCTTACATACATACATCCAGTACATACATAGAAGTGATTGCAGAAAAAGACTTGTAGCCCCATCCAGTCTGCACTGTAAATAAGCTATTAAGATTTTTTTCTTCAAATATTGTTTGCTCCCTTCACCTGCGGAAGTTGATAGATATACCATCTTTCAGCCCCCCCCATCACACTTCTGTGACACTGGGGGGATCTATCCCTTCACTTCCCCTCACCCCCTTCACCCTCCATGGTCGCTGGCACAAGGACAGAAGTTCAGGGTGGCAGCATGCGGACGCATGCCTTAGCCAGCCACCTAATGGCAGCCTCCCCACGCCACTAACGCTGTACGGTTAGCCATGCACCCACAGATGGCAGTGTTGGAAAGGCATGATGGCTTTCAATCCCCTGGAGGAAGACAGCATTCTCTAGGACATTCAGTCCTCCTCCCACTGGCCAGCACCTGATGGTCCAGACTTGTTCCTGAAACCCAATCGCCAGCATCATGAACAGCACCACTACTGCTGCACCCACGGGCTTACGAATGAGGTACAAGTTATGTTATGTTCCATGTGCCTATCACTTTACAGAACTAGCTCTCCTCCCCCGCCACTACTGCTGCACCCACGGGCTTGCGAATGAGGTACAAGTTATGTTTTGTTCCATATGCCTATCGCTTTACAGAACTAGCTCTCCTCCCCCGCCACTACTCCCTGTGTCCTTACCAAGCCCCTAAATCGAGTCCCACCAAACTCTAAACTCATTGGTCGCCCCCGCCTCCAGCACCCCCTTGGGCAGCTTAGTCTATTGTTCTGCCACTCTTTCAGTAAAGATGTCCCTCTTAAATCCCCCAATTTCCAATAATGCCCTCTCATACATGTGCTTTCATTTCTGGTGAACAGGTCCCTACCTAGTATACCTGTAAACCAATATATCAGTATAAATGTAAACAAGATTGTTTGTATAACTCTGTACGTCTATCTGGCGAAACACTTTAAATAAATAATTTATAACATTCTGAAACTTGCATGTTTATATCACATCCCCCTCTACCTCCTGGTCTCCAGCAAGTACACACTGAGGTCCGCAAGATGTTCCTCATATGTCCGTCCCTGCTGTCCCTGGTTCATCCTCAGAGTCCGAATGGCCCACCCGGATACTTGGAAATTTCTAGGTCCCCCCCCCCATTGGGTACCTGGTCATCATACAAACTCTGTTGTTTATTGTATTGGTCTTCTGTTGAATGTAACTTGTTCTGATGTTGTTTGTAACTTGATAGACTTGGACACCTTTGAAAAAAAGGCTCTTGAGCTCAAAGGTCCTCGGAACACAATAAATAAAAGAAAAAAGTACTTACCATAGTAATCTTGCTTCCTTCCAAGGGATCCCTCACTATGCTTAACAAATGCAGAAGCCTGCCAGGTCTTGCTGCCCTGGAGCGCGTGGAACGTATGAAAATTACAGAACATGGCACGCTTTTCAAACTCTGACCGTGAGGTGGCACAGTGCTCTGGTTGGTGCTCAACTGCAGATCTAGTTTGAAGGCCTAGAAGGCAATAGCTATGAACCTACTACTGTATCCTATGCTATATAGCTATGAACCTACTATCATATCCTATGCTATATAGCTATGAACCTACTACCGTATCCTATATAACTATGAACCTACTATCGTATCCTATGCTATATAGCTATGAACCTACTACCGTATCCTATGCTATATAACTATGAACCTACTATCATATCCTATGCTATATAGCTATGAACCTACTACCGTATCCTATGCTATATAGTTAAAAAGAATAGGAACCAACAAACAGCAAAAAGATCTGGCCTCCCAAGCCAAGCTATGGCAGACTAACAGAAAAAACTACAGTAAAACAACTGATTGTGGATGAACAATGACTAATACTCAAGCAGTGAATAACCAACAACACTAATTCTAGTAGAACCTTTTCCCAGTTCTGGAAGGGGAGGCAGGGTGAGATTTAAGCATAGTGAGGGATCCCTTGGAAGAAACAACATTACAATGGTAAGTAATTTTTTCTTCAAATCCTAGGAATCCCTCACTGTGCTTAACAAATGCAGACTATGAAGCAGTACCTTGGGAGGCCGGGTACAGAACCTATTCAGGGAAAAGGTTTTGCAAGACAGCAATGCCAAACCTGGCATTTCTTCTGGATTGCACATCCAGATAATAGTGTTTGTAAAGATGTGTAAAGTTTCCAGGTAGCTGCTTTACATGTTTCTAGCAAGGGAATGTCCCTTGCAGCTGCTACTGAGGCAGCAGTACCATGAGTAGAGTGTGCCCTAAGGCCTTGTCAGCTTGTCAGTTTTAGTGTAGCAGAACTGGATGCAGAACACTATACATTGGGAAATAGTCCTTTTGGAAGCTGGCCTGCCCTTACCTACTTTACTGTACTGTATGTCAGGAACAGTTATGAATGAGAAACCCTGAAGTCCCTTGTGCACGTCAGATAGTAGCTGACTGCTCTTTTAATGTCCAGACTGTGGAGCATCTACTCACCAGAGCTGGACTTTGCTGTGAAGAAGACTGGGAGAGTGATGGATTGGTTTATATGAAACTCGGACACTACTTTGGGAAGGAATTTCCTGTTAGTCCTAAGGGCTACCTTGTCCCTGTGGAAGATAATGTAGTTAGGGTCTGTGTAGAGAGCCTGCAGCTTGCACACCCTCCTTGCAGAGGTTATAGCCACCAGGAAGACTGTCTTGGGTGGGCGGCCTGGACAGACCCATCAGGAGTTCTGTTTGGGCTAAGCCTTCGGGGCTGGGGTTGGATCAGCTCATTTGGAAACTCTTCTGCCCCTGCCCCTAAAGTAACTTCTCATCTGAGGGTAATCATAGGGCATGGGTATGAAAGCACAGGGAAAATACCCCCTACCCATACCTCCCCTTCCATAAGGCCTATAGGAAGTGGAGACCTTTTCTTTCTGAGAGTTGCTCTTGTAGGTGGTTTTGTACTCATCCACCTTTTTCATATATGCCCCTGTCTTGTCGCCAAATAGGGAATTGTTTTAACAAGGGAAATCTATGACTTTTGCCTGGGTATCCTGAGACAGATCAGTGGCTCTTAGCCAAGCAAATCCTCTTAAAGAGATGGCATGGGCCGTAACCCTAGAGGCAGTGTCAGTGGCATCCACTGCCATGTGGAACAGGTATTTGGTAGCATTAAGGGCAGTTCTGACAGCATCCACCAAATCTTGCTCTAGTCACCCGAGGTCTTCTCACTCATGGCCAGTATGGAATTCCAGTGGGCTTTCTGGTATTGGGCAGTGTAAGATATATATGTAGCTTGCTTCAACAATAGAGAAGCAGATGCATACACTTTCTTCCCCATAATGTCCAGTTTCTTGGAGTCTTTATCCAGAGGCTGGGTAGAAAGGGGAACCTTAGCTTTGTCACAGTCAGCTGCATGGAACACACCTTCATGATCTGGGTGCACATAGAGGTAATCAGCATCATATCTGTTGAACTGGTACTTCTTCTCAAATTTCATGTTGATCCCTTGGGTAGAAGTAGGAGCCTGCAACAATTTGCAGGCCACTTTCTTAAGGGATTTATTGACAGGTAAAATCAACCTCTTAGTGGGAGCCAACCCCATCATGTCCAGAAATTCAGCCTCTTCCTCATTCTCCAGTTTCCTGGGTGGAGAGGTCGAGAGTGTTTACCATTTGTCCCACAAAGACATAGTGGGAAGAAAAATCCTCCAGCCCACAAAAAGGGGAACCGAATTTCTGTTCAGGGGAAGCCTTGGGTTTAATGGGCTCTCCTTCATCTACCTTCTCATTACAAAAGAACTTGGTTCCCTGGACATCAGGAATCGAGAGGGGAACAGGAGCTGGAGAGGAAACTGGCATGCTCATAAGGGAACCCATGGCTTGAAAAGCCTTAAAACATTACCAAGCATTGGTGATGTCTTTCACAGAGGGTATTTTTGTTGTGTCCGATGACAGCTTCTTTGCTTCTTTAGCAGGAAGGGCAGTGCCTGCTTTTCTGTTTGCCTCTTTTTGGCAGTAACCAAATCTGGAACCTGCTTGGATGATCTTTTGTGTTTTGATACATCAGGGATCCCTTTATCAGAAACATTACAATCAGAAAAATCTTTGGGGGGGTCTTTCCTTATGCTTGCTACGAGAGGAAGGACCCTTCTTAGAATATTTTGGTGACATAGAGGCAGACTGAGAAGCCATAATAGATTCCAACTTCTTTGTCCTCTTTTTCATCATTTTGGGGCAAAATCTGTTGCAAATGTCGTAGTCAGTCAAAGTATGTGGAGGACCTAGGCACCTCAAACACAACTCGTGGCAATCTGCCTTTGCCAAAAGTTTAAAACAGCTCACTCAATTTTTAAAGCCAGTAGGTCCTGTATGCTTTTTGGGTCTGTCTGACATGCAAATACACAGACAGATCCCCCCAAAAAAATGGTTCCAAGAACAAAAATATACAAAATGTAATCCAATCCCTCAAAAAGCAGGACTGCTATCAAATTTCAGAAAATGAAAGTAAAAGACTATCCATCCTCTCTAAATGACTTGAAAAAATTGTCAACATCCAACTTAGAGAACATTTGCATTGACAAAAGTTGCTAAACCCGGCTCAGTCCGGCTTCAGAGCGAAACACAGTACAGTATCGGCTCTTGCCAAAGTAACTACAGACTGGCAAATGGCCTTGGACTCTAAGAAGCATGTATTTGACCTCTTCCTTGATCCAAGTAAAGCCTTCGATAACTGTGGATCATACCATCATGCTTACTGCACTGAGTAACATCGGACTTGATAGTTCTGCCATTAAATGGTTCACCAGCTACCTAACCAATAGGTTACAGCAAGTCAAATCCATAGGAGATCTGTCTCCACAAAAATCCTTGTTACGAGGAGTCCCACAAGGCTCCATCCTGGGCCATATCCTCTTTGCAATATACATCAATAATCTGGACTCGCAGCTGGGCACAGCCAGTGTGCACTTATTCGCAGATGATACTGTACTCTATACCACAAATTCATCCTTGGATTTGGCCCATGAGTACTTAGAGAAAGACTTTGTCACCCTCCAATACAACCTTATCACTCATAAGCTCCTCCTCAACGCCATAAAGACTAAAGCAATGATTCTCTCACCAAAGTCTACTTGCAGATGTCTACATATCACACAGATCTGAACACTCTTAGACGAACCCCTTGAAGTAGTTGATACCTTTAAATACCTAGGGTTCTGGCTGGATACAAGCTCAACTTTCTGTGCCATGTAAGTGAAGCCTCGAAGAAACTAAGACAACAATTAGGTTTATTCTATCGCATTAAACACTTACTTACGTTAGAAGCCAGAATGAGACTAGTACAAACTACATTCCCACCTATACTGGACTACGCTGACTTCCTTTACAGTCATTGCTCATCAACGATGCTAAACAAACTGGACACCCTTTACCACCGGGCTTTAAGATTTATCCTAAATCTACCCTGTGGTACACATCACTGTCGTCTATACCAGGTTTCGGGATGGACCTCACTCTCAACTAGGAGAAAAAGGAATGCTCTCCTCTGGTTTTTTTAGAGCATTATCTGATAACCTCCTTGCATACATCTTGAACCTCTTCAAATGGGCTAAAAGTTCCTACGGTCTGAGATGCTTCTCCATAATCTGCTTCCAGATTCCTAGAGTGAAAACTACCCTTGGCTCGGCAGCAATCAACTTCTCACTTCCATCACTTTGGAACACTATGCAAGACATTAAAATTATCCTCACTTCCAAGCATTTTCACATTCAAAGCTCTAGTAACGGATTATCTGAAGGAATCATGCAACTGTTTCAGATGCCTATGACCCCTAAGCCCCGGGTGCCACTCTCAAATCCTATGCCTAAGTATCTCGTCCATCCCACATTCTTAACAAGAGAAACCTAGGACCTACAAGCCTAGTTCCCTTAATCTGAGGTGGCCCTGCCTATGCTCTACCTTTTACCTATTCTGGCCTCCCTCTTGGCTGCCTACTCTTTCACCCCAATTTTTACCCTATTCCTTAATACCTCCTTATTTTTTATCATTTAGGTATGAGCTCTTACTTAGCGGAGACTATATGGGATTGTTGTCTCTTCTCATTTCAGTAAAGGTTATCATTATGTACCTTTGCATGTTAATTATGTTGACCGGTATGTATAGGCCCATATTGACCGGCACCTTCACAGTGTTTTTTTTTTTTTTTTGCACCACTGTCCACCATAATTGTAATTTTATGAGGTGTACTGTATTGTATTAATGCCCAGGAAAACCTTGAAAATGAGCTTGCTCAATGGTGTTTATGCCTGGTTAAATAAAGTGATTGATTGATTGAAAAATGTCAAGCGTCTCAGTTCCTAGATATCAGGAACTGAGGTGCTAATCACAAGGACTTGCAGCTGTTTGGTAAAATTTGTAGAAAAAAAGAATAAATATGAGAAAAACATGGTTTAAAATGGACTGCTACACAAATTACATGAGTAGTTCTCCAGTTCCTGGGAACTGCAAGGGAACCAGAGAAGTGAAACACTTCAAAACTCACTAACTAATCTAAAATAAAGAGCAGCAGAGCAGAAAGAGAAATTAAATGATTACTTGATGTTTTTCTCCAGAAAACAAAGTAAAACTGGAACGAATCAGTAGACAGCTCTCAGGTGACTTGCTTGCTCAGGTGGAGAAATAGATCTGCCATTGGGCAGCAGTGCACAGCGCCACCTCACGGTCAGAATTTGAAAAGTGTTCCATGTTCTGTAATTTACATATGTTCCACATGCTCCGGGGTAGCAAGACCTGGTGGGCTTCTGCATTTGTTAAACATAGTGAGGGATTCCTGGGGTTTGAATATTTGGTTTACTCATCTATTTTCTACTTAAATGGAGTATTTTGGGCCCTGCAGGTAAAGATAAGATGCAAGCACAGAGCTAATTTTATTTATTTATTTATACATCGGTTTACAACCTTTGAGCCAGAGGCTCATTTCCAAAGGTACCTCGTCACAAAGAGGACTAACACAGTACAACATATAGTTACAATATTGTGGTTACAGCTTACATCTCTGAGGTTACAGTTTTGGTAGAACAGGCAGTTATAACTTAGTTACAATTTAAGTGTTACAGGAATGGTAGTCACAGTTTTATCAGTCAGTATAGGAGAGCCACTCAGAGAGCTTTGTCAGGGCATTTGAACTAGATCACCTAGGGCAGGAACAGCTACGCATGCTAAAGAGCTGATTCGGGTGAGATTTTGAAACAGGAGATTGTACGGGTGTCAGTGATGGAGGTGTGGAGAGTGTTGTACCAGGAGGGAGCTCTGTAGCAGAAGGACCTTAGCCCATGTGTGGTCCTGAGCCTAGGGACAAGGAGGGTGGCCTTAGAGGTGTTACGAGTATTGACTAAGGGTTGTGCAAGGTGGATAGAGGTTGTCAAGCCAGGTGGGGATAGTCCAAGGAGGGTTTTTTTTGTAATGAGGCAGGTTTGGAATCTGAGCCGTTCGTCCAGGTTAAGTAGCCTGGCCATATCATATAGTCCGCAGGTATGTGTGAGCCTAGGGGCACCCGTGATTAATCTACAGGCCTTATTCAAGGTGAGGCGAATTTTATTGAGGGCGGTCGTGTCTGCAGCACCATACACAGGCAAACCATAGTCTACAAGGGACAGTATTGATGAGGTGACTGCAAGTCGGAGGGCATTGGGGGGGAGGCAGTGCTTATAGCGGTAAAGGATGCCTAGCCGCGTGTTAGTAGCAGAGGCTAGATTATCTATGTGGTCATGGAATGTGAGTGCTGAGTCAAAGAATGTATCAGATTGGGGTGGAATACTAATATGAGAGTGTCACCCTGGGCCTTCCGCTATTGATTTTCCAGGTGGGTTCCAGTGCAGATTTCAAGGTGGGCCCCCTGTGCCCTGGTCCAACCCTGTTTTTGAAACCTTTAAGGTTCTTGAAGATTTCATTCATGTCACCCCTCTCCTTTCTACCCTCCAAGGAGTACATGTTGAGATCTGAGCCTCCCCTCGTATGATCTGCCTTGCTGTTCCTGTATCATCTTGGTCGCCCTTCTCAGCAACATTCAGAATGGTGAACTCACTCAACAACTGAAGTAATGCTGGGCAGACCAGAGGTACTGGAGGGAACAGGGAATGAGCAATGGAGTAGTGTATGTGTTTCCAGTTTGAATTCGACTGGACAGCTTTTGGGTGCTGGCTTCTCATGCAGGGATGATACAATGTGTGTAGGAATGGTTCCACCGTACCGTAGCGACACAAAATTTGTTGACCGTTAGCACAGCGATGGCACAGCATCACCAACTGTGTTGTGCCATCGCTGGGGGAACTTGTGTTTTCTGTGGGGGGACTTTACCCCCCCACAGCCCCCATGTGGGGGCTCTTCCCCCCGCACCCCCAGACTTTAAATAACCAACTTCGAGTCGGAGCTGGTTCGGGGAGGGGGCAAACACCCCAGAGGCAACAGTATCGGGAACCCAGCAGACCATCACAGCGAATTGCCGAAAATGTCGCTGTGATGGTCTTCGCTGTATTCCCGTCACTGTTGCGATGTGATACTGTAGCAATAGATGAATTCTTTGACAGAAATACAGAAAATGAATTCAATATAAGCTAAGTTGTTTCTGAATATTTTTTTAAAAAAGGTTTCTAGGGTTGGGCAGGTAGCAGAGCAGTAAGGCATCCACTCACTACTCCAGTGACCTGTATTCGGAAACAGGGGGCCAGCCGGGGAAGGAGTGATAAGCAACCCACTGGACAGCTCTCTTACTCCTTTGGGGTGATCTTGATCTTGTCCTCCACTGTCTGGTTGCTGATTAGTGGAGGCTGAGCAGTAGCACATGCAGAGGCTGTCTTAGGGTTCGAGGCTGCCACGGAGACCAATGCATGCTCACACACTAATCCGCATGTGTATGCCCACAGCCCCCTGGTGGAGAAAAACACTTAACACAGCCATGCAATGAGAAATGTTTTTCCAAAAAGCTAGTCTCAACTACAGTTAATAAAATATTAGCATATCTGTCAAATCTACTTTTCTAGGTACTTCCTATGCTGCACACCATGAGTATTAGTTATAGAAACATAGAAGCCATAGGCAGAAAAGAAGATCTTGGCCCACCTAGTCTGCCGTATGCTACTGTAGACCCTATGTGATCTCTGGTCCCCCCCACCCCAACACCCTGTTACTAAGGTTGACCTGTGTTTATCCCATGCACGTTTGAATCCTGCCACCATTTCCATCCCCACCACCTCCTCTGCAGGGAGGCTGTTCCAGATGTCCACCACCCTTTCCGTGAAGAAGTATTTCCTCATATCTCCTCTAAGTCTCCCCCCCTTCAAGCTTCATGTCATGCCCCCTTGTCCTTGAACATCTCTTTATGTTCTTGACCCAAACCATTACCAGGTCTGAAATGGTATTTCCAAGCCAAATGTGGCAATCATTTTTTCTTGAGAAAAAATTAAAATTCAAACATTAATAAAATACTCAGCTTCTGGTGGAACTATATAATTTTACCACCAAATGAAACTGGGAGATTCCTGTAATCTTTTATATAAAAAAGAGTAGGGTCACATTTTTTGCCCAATTTCATGGCACTACTGCTTTAAGCATATTGTTAGCAAAAGGCCCCTCCCAGGTCCCCTCCCACTGACCAGGCTTCCCCCTCTCAGACTGGACTCTGCACATCCGGCCTGCTGATGCAGTGGTAGAGCTATCACTCATGATACTGGCATCGTGGGTTCAGGAACGAACCCGAGTTACTAGAGCATTGGCCGGGGTAGGTGGATTGAGCGGCCTCTGCATACTCTCCCCCACTGAGAGGGGGGTTGCATCCCCAGTGCTGAGCTCCTGGGTGACCACAGGACATCCTGTCAATGGAGATGTAAGTTGGTAATGGGAGGTGTACTGGACACATGATGTACTCATGTTGCAGAGTCATTGCACACCATGCCTCCCACCACTCTGGAAGAAAAAACTGCCGGACAAACTTAATGACATCCCCATTGCACCAAGCCCTGTGTAGCTGACTCAGGGCTCCCTGCCTGGACACTGAGCATGGTGTCTGAAGGGGTAAACCAGGGCAGAACACCGGCTGGAGGCTGGCCTTGGTGTCGCCATGAAGGTGGCCACGTGCACGATGCAGGGGCTGACGGGAAGCCATCCTGGCTCCAAAAAAGTGCTGTAAGTTTAAAAAAAAAAAAACTGGACCCTGCACCCCTTAGTGGAATGGGTGCTCCTCAGAGGCCCCACTGTGGGAGGTAAACCAGAGAGGTGCAAATGGAGGTCAGGTCAGTACGGAGGATGGCAGAGGGTGGGGCGGGGGCAGTGAAATGGGAGCTGCCTGTTAGCTGAAGTAGAAAAATGTAAGTTGAAAAAAAGGTTCCTAGGACACTAGAAAAATCACTTGAAACAAAGCTGTCCTCAAACTGGACAAAACATGTTTGCCAAGGCTGTATAATCACTTGGTTTTGATATGAACAAGAAAGATAAAAAGATCCCAGGCTCCCACAAATCTGGAGGCCCACTTACCGAACTCCTTCCCAGGAATATGCTTGTCTCTCCACTGGAACGCTCCCCATCTGGTGCTCGAGTGCAGGTACTGGGCTGGCATTGTGGGGTCATACCAACAGGTTTCCCTCAAGTGCTGAGCATAGGCTAAAAAAGACATGTTATATATGAGCCATATAAATGCATACATGGCAGTAAAGATACCCACAGTACATTTCAACAGCCCCCCGCCCAGATTCTCACAGTATCTCCATAGAACGCTTGCAGCCCACTTCACGTCATCGAACTGCTATTTTTAAAGGTTGCCCTGCAGCACTTGGCAGCTGCTTGGCTCACGTCAGAAAGTAAGTTCAAGACTAAATATAATTTAACTACTGAACAAAATTATTTTTTGGTCTAAAATATCTCCAGGGGCAGTCAACTACCTGGTATGAGTTACCTGCCTGGAGCTGGAAAACGTGTCAGCTGCTCTTAAATTTATCTGTTAAAACGTATGGATGGTCACTTGTTCCCATAGGAAAGAGTGAATTATTTTTTCATATTCTTTTGGTAACTGGGTAAGGCCCACTAGGCACAAGTGCCTGTTTTCAGGAGTGATCCAGGAGCACTGGGGTGGTTAAGTGACTTGCTCAGAATCACACAGTATGCAAGTGGAGGTTGTGGGAATCAAACCCGGGTCTGTTGGATGTACCAAGCTCATTCACAGCTCGTTACTCTAGCCTCTAGGCTATACTGCCAGCCCACAATCCTGCAATACCATCAATGTTAATACCATTGTTCTGACATCAATTTGATGGTATCATGGTTTATGGTGCCACCATCAACAGGTGATGGCATATACAGATGAGAACTGCTAAGCAGTCATGATGAACGGGGTGATAATTTTTCAAATTCTTTGCATGGTGCCCATAATCACTCAAGTAGATGATGACATCATGCAAGGAATTCAGAACATTTATCACCACTATTCATCACCGTCACGTAGTGGGTTATAATTACTGATGACCCCTGTTATCACAATGTTTTAGAGTAGATTCAAAAGCTGTAATAACCTGCAAACATCCTACCAGCGAGCAAGGTGCATCGGAGGGTCATCCGGGGGGAAGTTGGATGAGCATCCCAAGGACAGCTCTCCGTCTCCATCTCCGGGGGGAGGGATGTCATTTCCTGGCATACCAGTGACACCCAGTGGAGGCTGGGTGTCCAGCAGCCGGGACCACTAGTCATCGTGGAGCTTTGGTGGACGTCTGTAGGATAGGTGCGGGAGTGAGTCTGCCCCATGCTGATGTCATTGCACGTCCACGCTCCTGGGGATAACCAAGGAAACTTTTGGCCACTGATGCTCCATGAAGCCCCTGGACCAGCTCCCGAATGACACCCCAGGCGTAAGCCTCAGCTGGGACCTCTTGTGGATCTTGGTCTTTCCCTTAGCCCCCCCCGGGCAAGCTCCGCTGTAGGGGGGCAAGCATAGGGCCACCTAGTCGGGTGGCCTAGCGGAGGGATGCCAGGAGGGTGGTCCAGGCACTGAAGAGGGGTACATCCCCTGCCAACAGACCAGGAGCAGAAAAAGAAGCTAAACAAAACCTGCAAATGCCAAATGAATCAGTTATTATGGCTTTTGAAAGTTCGTGCTCCACTGGTGACAAACTTCGCAGTGGGAGCAGTGGTCATGAGCCCCGTGATAGACTTAATTACCGCTCACACATTCTGTCACAGTCAGCCAGGACAGCACAGTACGGTCCGGTCCATAAACTTGGCAGTTTCCTCACAGAAAATAAAACACTGCCTTCTTTGTGTTCCATGTTTTTTTTTTCCAAAACAAAAAAATCATACCATTAATTATAAAAAATAAAGCCTAGTCTGATGTGTGTTGATGATGCTTTTTTACACACACTCAGTGAGTGATGCACTTATAAAGCTTTAAAGCTTTGCTCTCGAGGTTTATGGCCCATCACTCACCTTGGTTGTGTAAAAAAACATCATAACACACATCTGACTAGGCATTATTCTCCATGTTTATAGCACATTTGGGGGGGGGCAAGTAGGGTGGTAAGCACTACCTAACCTACTGGTGCCAGTGAAGACAGAAATATAATTATTTTTTTTTAAATGCCTGCTTCCAGTGACGTGCCCCAAGAGAGAAAACCACAGTATGACGAACATAGGCAAGCACAACAACTTGATGATGCATTCAGGAGATTAAATACATGGTTAGATTATTCCAGACTGGCCCAAAGAAATAACCACTTAAGTATTCTTATAACTCATCAGAGATTAAGAAATAATTGCAAAGGCATTATGAAGTACTGCCCCAATTATTTTCAAAGGAATGATAAGAATGTCTGATGAATGCAACATTTTTTCCATAAGTAATGCTTGTAGAATCCTTGTATTTTCCTTTTCATGTGCAAGTCTGCATGTTGTCGTTTATGTTAACTTTTTAAAAATTTCAATAAAGTATATTAATGCAAAAAATACAGCATTAGAACTGAAGCAATTCTAACCTGTTCCTAGAGGTTAGAGTAATGAGCTTTGTAACATGGGGAAGAGAAAGGGTTGCGTAGCACTGATCCAACAGCATAAGGTGACATTTGATTAATTCTCAAGTAATCCACAGTTGCCTGAGAATTAATCAACGGTAAAGAGCACCCACATTCTGTTCCCCATGTCAGTTTCCTGTCTCTGCTGTTCAGCCATCTGTTGGCCGGCTGTCAATTGCAGGCTGAGGGCCAGATATTCAAAACTTTGCCCTGGGTCTCAATTAGCACTGCCCAGCGGGCAAACTTAGCCCAGAGCACAAAGCAAGCTATATTCAAAAGGAATTGCCCAGGGCAAACAGCTTCTGAATGTAGCATGGGAATGGGGTGGGGCAAACTGAGCTGGGAGTAAAGGGCAAACGTAGCACTGAAATAAGACAGCTCTGAATATAGCAACCAGGAAGTGCAAACCACAACAGCGACGTGAAGGTAGGTAGAGGTGAACTATGTGGCCAATGTGTGTGCCAGCAAATGCGTGGACCCAGTAAAGCTGCAGGCAGCAGTGGATGTGAAAGAACTGTGTTCAAAACTGTATAATATTCCCCGAACAGTTAGCACCGCTCTAACACGTTTGCAGTGCTTTAGTGCGGAGCTAAGCCGTTAGCCCAGTGCAAAATTTTGCCATATTCAAAAGTGACATGCAAATGAGCCCACTTAGGTAGTCTCTGGGCAAACATCCAGATTAGCACCTCATTATGCCCTGATTTGCATGCAGTTTGCCCAGCATTACTGCAGGGTCCCACAGCTCCACCTGTAGGTCAGTCTGATAGTACAGGAGCTGGCCAGGTCTGGCCGCAGCTCCACCTGTAGGTCAGTCTGACAGTGCATGATGGTAGCTGCAGGCTACATGTATGTAGTACAGCATAGCAGTGTGTGCCCCAGGGGACAACACAGCATAGGCACAGGCAGTGGTGGTGGTGCTGCATGAAACTGTCACACTGTAGGGCATGCTACAGTGCACAGCAGACACCACAGTAGCAAAGGAGCCAGTAGTGTGAGCGACACAGCAATGCCTATGGTGTGTAGGGTAGTGATGACCACTGCACTGTACACAGTGACAAGCCCACCTTGCAGGTGTGTACTGCCAGTGAACATTACTGTCACACTGTTGTGTGACCCACAGATGCTGCACCTCTGGTATGGGATGCTCATAGTGGCATAGACATGGCCGGCGGTGTGTGCTATGGTGTATGTACAGCTGTGCGATATGTGACGGGGGGCATGTACGATTGGACAGGCGCACTGGTATTGGGGAATTCCCAGTACTGGCCCATGTGCACTGCGTGCTGTGTCCCAGCCTTGTGGCCGCATCCGGTCTGTGGTGAGGCCAGCCATCCATACACCCTTCCCTCAACACCCACCATGCCCACAGTGCTGCATGTGTGTGCTGTCATCTGTTGGTCACCACAGACATATGGTCTGCAGGTGTGTGCTGTATGGCCACACTACCATGGTGGCCCCTGGGGACCTGGTCACCACATACTGCCTGGCATGGCTGGGACTGGTGGCAGCAGTTGGCATCATTGTGGTGCCATCAGTGAGCAGCATGGTTCCTCCACGTCTGGCTTTTTCTCTGTGATAGTCATATGTTAGGATTGCGCAAGGCTGTGCTAATGCTGCGCAAGGCCACAATATCGCACACAGTTGTTTGGCCAGAGTTAAGACCAGCTTTTCCTGGTGATGTAATTTGTACTCGACAAAGGGTCGCGCTTAAGTCAAGGCTTAAACACCTTAGCATGGCGCTTAGTAACACTGAATATCTCATAGCACCTGTATTCATGTTCAGTTTGTCCCTTGCATATATTATGGTTTGCCCGGTGCTAATGCAGTTTGCGCGTGCTATTTGGCCTTTTGAATATAGCAGATCCGCGCTAATCCCACGTAAACGGTCTGCGCACCACGCAAAGCTTTGAATGTGTGGGCCTAAGACTGTTAGTATATAGTGGTTAAATCAGTCTTAGCCTGCAATTCACGGTTTGGCCAACAAATGGCAGAATGGAGGAAAACAAGGAACAATAACATGGTACAATTAGACAGATGAAATGTACAGGGTCCATAAAATAAGTCAAAAATACATGGTAATTGCTACAGGGTTACAATCATTACAAGACTAAGGTTGCATGATACATGTAACACTGGTGTCAACAGTTACAAAGATTTCCAACTTATATGCCCTTTATTAGAGTGGCCAAAAAGAGGGGCATTGTCAAAAAACTAATGCAAACACACCAGATTGTTAAAAAAGAAACTATATACTATAGCAGCCTATTTCTAATACATCAAACATAGCAGAAAAACGGAGATGATTTCACAGTTTACAAAACTAAGTCAGCCAAAGTTAGCAAAAAGTAGCATGCTGAATGTCATTTGGTTTCTGGAACAAAAGCCTCAGCGTGACAGTGGGCTTTTACTAGGTCAAGGAATCTGTGGTTTGGCTGAACAACATTCCATCTTTTAACAGTTTGCAAACTATAAGGTGGCATCCTGTTGGATAGTTATGAGACGTAGGCTATAATGACCTGTGGTTTATTTATTTTTATTTTTTTTGTATAATTTGTTTATTAAATGTTCTTATAAGAAACAGACAAGGCAAGATATTATCCACACAATATGGTCATATGCAAAACTGCTAATACACACATCCTGGGATTCATTATTCATCACACATTCCTTTGTACTTAATTTCCCCTTAGCTACTATACAAGACTTAACTCCCCAAGATAAATGACCCTCTTATTGGAAAATCTATGTCAAACTAGAAATCCAGCTAGACCTGTTTGTCCCAGCATGGCATCTGAATTGAAAGTGCATTCTTGACATCATAAGCCTATAGGGAGAAGAAAAAATTACTCACCTTAGTAATTATGTTTCTTCTAATGGAATCTTGCTGTATTCTGACTATTGCAGTTAGCTCCAGCCTTTAAACTGCCCGGAGAACAAAGGGTTAACTTTCTATGCAGAGCATAGAATGCTGAGCTCGAGCTCGGTTGAGGTCTCTGTCTGCAGCCCTTTGAAATTCAACCGTCAGATTCTTACGAGCAAAAACTCACTAACTATCCTATGTGGAAATTGTAACATTTTTAGAAGCCAACTGGCAACAAACAGTTTTGGATTCCCAAAGGAAGACTCAAGTCAGGAGACCCAAAACCAAAAACCAATCCAAATAAGAATAATAATAAACAAACACCCCCAACAAAAAGAGGAGGGTGTAAAAGGAGCAGCCCTGAGGTGCAACACTGCACCTGCCCACCCACTTCCCAAAAACAGGTTCTGAGAGGGGAGGCAGGGGGAGGTCAGAATACAGCAAGACTCCATTAAAAGAAACATAATTACTAAGATGAGTAATTTTTCCTTCAAACAACATGAGGTCTTGCTGTATTCTGACTATTGCAGACTACCAAGCAGTACGTCCATGGAGGAGGGGCAGAACCTACTTTGGGAATAGGCTCTGAAGTACTGCTGTGCCAAACCGAGCATCACTCCTAGCCTGGATATTCAGAGAGTAATGCTTGGTCAAGGTATGGACTGTTTTCCAGGTGGCTGCTTGACAAATTTCTAAGAGAGGAATATCCCTGGCAGGAGCCAGGGGAAGCAGCTGTACCTCTGGTGGAGTGAGCCCTCAGGCCTGAGGGTGGAATCTTTCCTAGTTTCTCATAGCAGAATTGTATACAAGACACAATCCACCTGGCAATAGTTATCTTGGCGGCAGGTTTGCCCTTTCCCACTTCTCTATAAGTGAGGAACAACTGGAGGGAATCAAACCTGTGACCCTTGGTACGCTCTATATAGTAGCTAAGGGCCCTTTTAACATCTAAACTGTGTGGCCTCCCTCTCTCCTGAAGAAGAATGATCAGTGAAGAAAACAGGGAGAGACATAGGCTGATTCAAGTGGAAATCTGAAACCACTTTGGGCAAGAATCTTCTGTTGGTTCTAAGGACCACTTTATCCCTATGAAAGGAGATAAAATCAGGTTCCACTGACAGGGCTTGTAATTCACTGATACGTCTGGCAGAGGTAATGGCTACTAAAAACACAGTCTTCCAAGTCAAGTACTTAAAGCTCTGCTGAGGACATAGGTTCAAAGGGAGGTTGCATAAGTTGGGCAATGCAAACATTTAAATCCCAGGCAGGGGCAGGGTCTCTAAAGGGAGGATTGGTATGAAGCAATCCCTTAAAAAATTTACAGAACACAGGATGAGATGATAGTGAGGAAGACTTCCCCACTGACAGAAAAGCAGAAACAGCTGACAAGTGCACCTTGAGAGTAGCTGGTCTGAGGCCTAAGCCATTGTAATGGACCATATAATCCAGAAATGTAGGCAATTCAGCAGTGTCTGGGGAAACATGTTTCTTGGAACACCAAATGCTGAATCTCTTCCATTTGGAGTTATAGATTTTTCTAGTGGCGGGCTTTCGAGAGACTTTGAGAATATCCAGAACTCCCTGAGACAGATGCAAATCTGCATACTCTAACTCTTCAAGAGCCATGCCTTGAGATTGAGAGACTGAAGATTGGGGTACCAAATCCTCCCCTGAGAGGAGGTTAACAGGTTGTAATTCCTGGGAAGATACTGGGGAAGATGGACTGCCAGGGACAGCAACAGAGGGTACCAAGGCTGTCTGACCCAGTATGGAGCAATCAGAATCACTTTGCAAGGTTGTGACCTTATCTTGACTAAAACATTGAACAGTAGAGGAAAGAGAGTGAAGGCATACAGAAATTTCCATTCCCAGTTCAGAATCAGAGCATCCAGGGGGACTGAGCCCAAGACTGGGGGTCTGCAACAAAAGAGAGGAAGTTGGTGATTGTCTGGGACTGCAAAGAGATCTATCTCTGGAGTGCCCCACCTTGAAAAAATCACCTTCAACACCAGAGGGTCATACTAACATACTAAAATGCCAGCAGAATAGGCCTAACGGTCTTTCGTGTCTGCTCATTTGGTCAGCCCCCACCCTGGTTGCTGACCTTGCTGCCTCCCTTGCCTTCTCTGGCTTCTCCCTTCCCAGTTCTGGATATTCTTGCTGCATTGGATTTTGCTTCCAGAACCCTTCCCCTGTACCTGTCCCACCCCCTCTTGAACCCCTCCACTGTCTCTGCCTCCACCAGCCCCCTAGGCAGCGCATTCCATGGCTTCACCACCCTCTCAGTGAAGTAGCACTGCCTCCTTTCTCCCATGAATCTTCCCCCCTCCAGCTTCCACCCATGCCCTCTAGTGGCCCCCTCCTCCTTCCTTCAAAGCACCCTGACTGTTCCTCCCTATTTACCCTCTTCATGTACCTGAAGACCTCTATCATGTCCCCCGGTCCCTTCTCTTCCAATGTGTACATATTTAGCTCTTCGAGCCTCTCCTCATAGGTCCTGTCCCAAAGCCCCAAATCATTTTGGTTGCCCTCCTCTGACCCTCTCCAGGAGGTTAATGTCCCTCTTAAGTGTGGCCTCCAAAACTGCATGCAGTACTCAGGTGCGGCCTCACCAAGCAGTTATACAGAGGAGTATCACTTCCCTCCTTCTGGAGGTGATCCCCTAGCGATGCATCCCAGCATCCTGTTGGCCTTGCGCTGCCCTCCTACAAGTCTCAGAGTTGTTTATCTTGACATCCACCACCACCCCAGGTCCCTCTCAGCCGCCGAGACTTGTAGCATTCCCAGTGTACACTTGGCCCGGTTTCTAGCCCCCAGGTGAGTACCTTACATTTCCCTGCGTTGAACCTCAGCTTCCACTTTCTAGACCATCTTTCCAGAGCCTCCAGGTCCCCTGTAGGGCCACCTCCCTCCTCCCATCACCACCACCGCCCCAGTTTCGAGTCATCCCAAAGAGACTCATCTCACTCCTGATTCCTGTCCTATGTCAGAGACGAGGGTGTTGAACAGGAGGCCCATGACTGATCCCTGTGGGACCCCACTAATGACCCTCCTTGGGGATGAGACTATCCACCAACTACGACCCTCTGGGTCCGGTCCTGGAGCCAATTGCCTATCCATCTGATCATCTGGTTCCCCACCCCCATTTCTCCCAGCTTATCCAACAGGCCCATGTGAGGAACAGAGTCAAATGCCTTGCTGAAGTCTAGAAAGAGGACGTCCACTGGTCTACCCAGGTCCAAGGCACTCGTCACCCAGTCATAGAGCTCCACCAGGTTTGTCTGACACGATTTCCCCGGGATGAATCCATGCTGTCTATTGTCCAGGCACCCTGACTTATCCAGGTCCCCCCCAGCCTCTCCTTGACAATGCCCTCCATCACCTTACCCACCACACCGATGTCAGGCTGACAGGCCTGTAGTTCCCTGCCACCTCCCCTTGATCCCCCTTGCAGGTACTATATGACCACCTTCCAGTCCTGGGGCACCCACCCTGTCCTCAGAGATGGTGAAAAGTCTCAGGGTTTCACCAGACATCCGCAAGTTCCTTCAGCACTCTGGGATGTAATTTATCCTGCCCCGGTGCTTTCTCCATCTTAAGGGAGCTGAGGGCTTCCTCACTCTCTAATGTGATTTCCACTTCCGTACCTCTTCTCCCTGCTTAGCCCTCCCCCTCCTGCCAGTGATGCCTCCCTCCCCAGACCCGCCGATCGGTAAGGGTCCCCTCTCAGTATCTCTGTCTCCTCCCATGTATGATGCAGCACCCCATTTTCCTTTTAGAAAACTGAGGTGAAGTACTCATTTAGTACCTCAGCCTCCCCCGGTCTTGTGTCCATCTCTCCCGATTTAATCCTGCTAATCTGCCCTTCACCCTTGTTTTTCCCCAATCGTATCTAAAGAACCCTTGTTCCCTCTCCTAATTTCCCTGGCCAGGTCCTGCTCCTTCCTTGCCTTAGCCGCCGTTACCACCCTAGTGGCTCTTCTAGCCATCAGCTCATACTCCCCTCGATCCCTTTCACTCCTTGAGCACTTGAATTGCTTATAGGCTGCCTTCTTTCCCCGCACCACCTTCTGGACCTCCCTGGTCCACCAGCAGGGCTTTTGGGCCCTACTGCATTTTCGTCTTACTCTTGCACAGGTGCTGGTAGCATCCTGCACCCTCTCCTGATGATTTCCCACCTACTATCAGCATCCATGTCTGACCCAATCCCATCCAAATGCTCCTTAAGGATCTTTCCTACTTCCTTAAAATCCACCCCTGAAGTCGGTTACTCCGCCTTTGTGCAGCCTTCACCCCTTCTAGGTCCAGGCAGAACCAGACCGTAGCATGGTCACTCCCCACCAATGGGTCCCTTACCCCAGGCCCCAATCTGGTCACTGTCTGCCAGGACCACATCCAGTACCCGCACCTCCCTGGTCGGTTCCCTCACCTGCTGAGTTAGGAACGCTCTGAAAGACATCCAACAACCTCTGTTCCTGGTCACGAGAATGTCATAGTCTCCAGTCTGTTCCTGGCATGTTTAAGTCCCCAACACCACCACTGTTCCTCTGCCCAGTCTGCAGTGTCTCCCAACATCTGCCACCAGACTGTCCTCCAGCTCCTCCGCCAGGGCAGGGGTCTATACACCACTCCTATTTTACTCTCTTGCCCCCTTGTTATCAAGGTGACCCAAATCGCCTCCACGGTTCCCTCCGCCTCCTCTACTCCCCATGCCAATGTAGTTTTGACTATCATTGCTACCCCTCCTCCCTTCCTCCCGCTGTCCTTCCTGAACATAGTGTAACCCTCCAGGTTCAGGTCCCAGTCGTGTCCTGCAGTGGCCCAAGTCTCAGCGATCACGCCACATCCACTGCTCCTCAGTTAGCATCGCCTGAGCTCAGGCATTTTATTTCCCAAGCTCCTGGCATTTAGCAGGACTACCTTCCACCCTTTCCCTATAGTTCCATTTCCCCTGCTCGTGTTCCCATGGGGATTCTGTTTTCCCCTGGTCTGCACTTTGCTAGCTGGCCTTTTCCCACAATCCTCCAGCTCCCCAGGGGGGTGGAGACAGAGTCCCTCCTTTATCGGCACCCCCTTGACAGCCTTTTCTCCCATCCCTCCCCCCTTCACAAGTTTAAACCCTACTTTTCACCAATGAACCCCTCTATTTTCAACTTAAGGATTCCCCTCCCCTCCAAATTGAGATGGAGTCTATCTCTAGCATACAGCTCCTTATCCTCCCAGGTCTCCCCCTAATCCCCCATCAACCCATACCCTCTGGCCTCACACCACTCCCTGAGCCACTGGTTTATCTCCCTAACCTTCCTTTTGTGTTCCCCACTAGCCTTTGGCACCGGCAGGATTTCTGAGAAGGAAACAGTGCATCCTATGTCATGACAGACCCTGGCAAGCTCCCTGAATCTTGCCTGTATCTCTAGCTCGCTATTTCCCTCAATGTCATTTGTACCCAGGTGGACCAGTATGTCTGGGGAACCCCCACAATCCTTTGCCAGCTGATATACCTCGTGCTTAGCCCTGTGCACCATTAGTCCAGGGAAGCATCTTGTTCTAACTGGCCAGGCTTCTCCTCCCTATCCCATTGATACCCCTAATCATAGAATCCCCAACAGAGCACCCTGACCGCTCCTTTTCCTCCATTTCCCCTTCCATGTCCCTCATCCTTTCTACGGCCCCTCCACCCAGCCGCTCCTTGTTCCTCCCTATCTGGGTGCCACATGCCACCCCTCCTTATTTACCATGGCCACCCCTCCTCCAATCCTATGCTCTCCTCCTCCTGAGTATCCTTCTGTACCTTGTTAATTCCCCTCACTGCTCAAGCGACTGGTCCTTCTCCCCATCTGCTAAACTAGCCTGGCTCTGTCCTCCCTTCCTTCCTGTCTCCATTTAGTTCCTCCTTGCTCGTTGTGCTCCCCTGGCCTAAACCCTCAGCTCCCTTTACCAGATCCTCCTTGTACTTCTGGTCCTTCTCCTTACTCTTCCTCCCAACTCTGGTCCTTCTGCGCTTTCCTCCCTCTTCCCCTGCCCCTCCTGCTCTGATTCACTGCTCCCCCATTTTCCTGCATTCCAGGTCCCCCCCTGTTCTTCCTGCTATCTGGCCCCTGCCTCCTGCCCTCCACTCCCTTTCCATCTCTAACCACCCCTGTCGTGGCTACATCACCCCCCTGATCCTCGAGCAGAAGAAGAGATTTGAAGCAGTTACTGAGTGTAAGGTCTGATCCACCTCCCCACCTTGCTTCCTTCTGTCCAGCCCTGGCCATCTGCCTACTTCCCTGAGAATGTTGTCCCTCCGTCCCTCCTTTGTGAGGCTCCCCAGTTACCTGCCTGCTTCCTTGGTAGTGTCCTTTTGGACCCCCTCTGCCAGGGTCCTTATGTGACCCCCTGAGTATTCTCCTGCACTCCTTTCCCTATGCTACCCCATGCTTGGTGCAACCGCCAGGGAGATCCCCAGCCCCTCCCCAACCATACCGCCTCCCTTCCCCCAGCTGTCTCCTAATCCCGCAACCTCCTCCTGCTGTGCCAGCTGGTAGCACACTGGGCAACCACCGAACTTCCAAGCCCAGTCCAGGATCATGGCTGCTCCACACCCTGTGCACCCCACCACCCTCCCAAAGATGCCGGCCCTAATGACGTGTGGTTCCATCCCCTTCCAAATAGGTTTCCTTGGGTGAGCCACCAGGTTCCCCCCTAGTCCAAGATACACCCTACTGCCTAATCATGTCACCCACTAATCTTAGAGACAGTCCCACTGTACACCAGTAACCCTGTTACTAGGTGCAGTACAACACATTAAACTTATAAGGAAATGAACAACTCCTAAGCTCCTCTCTCCCAGCCTTTAAATCCAACCCCAGTGGCTAGAACTACATGAGCTGCACCGCATCCTTTCTCAAATTGCAGGGCAGGTGTTCCCCATAAATTAGCAAAATTCTGGAGAGGGAGGGGTGGGGAGGCGGTCTTGGGCAGACACCTGACTCGAGAGAGAGAGTGATCAGCCCTGTCTCCCTCCAAGCCCAGCAGCCAACGAATCCAACCCCAAGCAAATCCCACCAAATAGGTTTTAAATCAGAAGAAATAGGCTTCCACCAGCATGAGCCTGTTACACAGTGAAACATCCACAAAATGAGCCCACTTACAGCCACCAAACTAGTTTTCAAACTTCCAGCAGCCCCAAAACAATACCTTCTTAGCCCCTTAGAAGAAAGAAAGAAAAGAACTAACCTTCTACCAAGTAAATCCACAAGAACCCTGTGAAAACAACAAGCAGCAGCCACTGTCCTGGAACACTAGTGATCCTGTCCCCTTTCAGTTCTTTCTGAGAAGACAAAGCAGCTAACACCTCAAACCTGATTCAGCTCTGCCTCCAGTCAATTGGCTGAGTGAGACCTGGCCAGACCATTAACACCCTTCCCCCACTATGCACTAACCTTTGCAGCTAGTGGAGTCAGCAAAAAGGAATCAAAATTCAACTCAAAGCCCACAAAATATGTTTGCTGCCAAAGGAAACAGGTCTCCAACTTAATCAGCTTCACTAACAACACATGAAATATAGGTCTCCAATTTAAATAACCATCTCCAAGTTTTCAAACTTCCAGCATCCCCCAAAACAATACCCTGCTAGCTCCTTAGAAGAAAGAAAGAAAAGAACTAACCTTCTACCAAGTAAAATCCACAAGAACCCTGTGAAAACAACAAGCAGCAGCTACTGTCCTGGAACACAACTGATCCTGTCCCCTTCCAGTTCTTTCTGACCAGGGACCATTCGTGATGGCCTTGTGAGATCCTGCTCAGTGCATCTGCTAGCACATTGTCCTTCCCTGGAAAGTGGACTGCTATCAGAGAGATCTGCAGAGAATAATCTAGGGACCACAGTTTCATGGCTTCCGTGCACAAGGCCATGGACCGAGTGCCTCCCTGCTTGCTGATGTACCACATAGTGGTGGTGTTGTCCGTTCTGACTTGAACCACCTTGTTCTGCACTGACTGAGAGAAAGCTTGCAGGGCCAGAAAAACTGCCCTGAGTTCTAGGAGATTGATATGGAGAAGGGATTCCTGAGGGGACCACAGTCCCTGGGCAGTGACAGCCCCCAGATGGGCTCCCCAGCCCAGAAGGAAAGCATCCGTGATAAGGACCACTGAATGAGACTGAGTAACAAATGGGACCCCTTGCCTTAAATTGTCCTGATCCTGCCACCATTGAAGGGCTTGGATCAGGGTCCGAGTCACTGGAATCAGTTTGGTAAGTGAATCCTTCCTCTGGGACCAAAAGGCCCTCAGATGGAACTGAATGTCCCTCATCTGGAATCTTGCCCCTTGGACCACTGCTGTAGAAGCTGCCATGTGGCCCAAGAGCTGAAGGAAATGCCTTGCTGGTCGGGACACCTGAAGGCTGAAGGAAGAAGCCAATTCTATAAGAACTCTTGCCCTTTCCAGGGGAAGAAAGGCTCTTGCTTTGACAGTATCCAGCTCCGCCCCTATAAAGGTAAGGAGCTGCACTAGCCGAGAACTGACATGGGAAGGTTGAGAAGAAATCCTAGAGAAGTGAGCACTTGCTGTGTCACTTGCAGGTCTGACTTGACTTGGTCTGGGGACTGGCCCACTATGAGCCAGTCGTCCAGATATGGAAAAATGGAAATTTTTTGTCTTCTTAGGAATTTTTTGTCTTCTTACTGCCAGGCACTTTGTGAAAACTCTTGGAGCTGATGTTAGGCCAAAGGGCATTGCTTTGAACTGACAGTGGCCTGAGGGCAACTTGAACCTGAGGTACTTTTTGTGGGAGCACCTGATGGGAATGTGAAAATAGGCATCTTTGAGGTCCAGGGGAGGCTAGCCAGTCCCCAGGCCTTACAGAGGAAAGAATTATTCCCAGAGTTACCATCTTGAACTTTGGTTTTAAAAGATGTTTGTTCAGGTATCTTAGGTCTAGGATGGGTCGCCACTCCCCTGTGTTTTTCAGGGTAAGGAAGTACCTGTAGTACAGACCTTTGCCCCAGTGTAGGGTAGGAACTCTCTCTATGGCTCTTAAGACCAGAAGAGATGAACCCTCTGCCTCTAGGGCAAGGATTTCTGAGAGACCTGCAGCTGGAAAAGACCTGGCTCTCATCTTTGGAAATTTTTTTGAAGCTGAGAACCAGTCCCTGGCTTACTACTTCCAGGACCCACTTGTCTGAGGTAATAGACATCCGGTCCTGGACAAAGTAAGCCAGCCTGCCCCCTACTGGAATAGGAGAGTTGACCCGGGCTGACACATCAGGGTGTCTGCTTGGCAGGTGCCTTAGGCTGAGGAGTGGATGCAGCCCTGCTCATCCCCCTTCTGCCTCTCCCTCTGAAGAACCCCCTCTGCGAAAAGGGAGAAGAGGCCTGTGGCTGGTCAAAAGGCCTGTGAAAAGGCCTGCCCCTGCCCCATGACTGCTGCCTTTGAGGAGTTGCCTGCTTCTCCTTGGCCTGAGCATTCATATAAGTGGTCCTATACTCATTGATTTTCCTTCATGTAATTCTCTGTCTGCTCCCCAAACAGAGAATTACCCACTACAGGAAAATCCATGGCCTTAGCCTGGGTGTCCTGTGAGAGGCTAGTACAGCTGAGCCAAGCCATTCTCCAAATAGTCACATATGTAGCCATGACTCTTGATGACACATCATTAGAGTCCACAGCAGCATGAAACTGTACCTTTGATGCCTCAGTCCCATCTGCAGCCACCTCCTCCAGCTCCTTGGCTAGCTGGGGGGAGGCCTGTTTAGCCAGTGCAAGTACAGTGTCCCACCTGGACTTCTGGTACCTGGCTGTATAGGCCATATAATTTGCCTACCTGAGTCCCAAGGAAGATGCCATGTACTGTTTTTTTGCCATGGCATCAATCTTCCTGGAGTCTTTGTCTGGGGGGTGTGAAGCCAAGGGAATGTTTGCCTTATCACAGGCAGCAGCCTGCACAACCCCAACATGGCTGCATTGCTGGTATAAAAACTCTGTATCTGAACCTGATAGTGTGTACCTCTTGTCCATCCTTCTGTCAACAGGAGGTACAGAATTGGGAGACTTCAGGATTTTTTGTGTCTGCTTCCCAAAGGATTTGTGAAGGGGAATAGGCAGTCTCCTAGACTCTGGGATGTCCATCATTTCCACATAATCAGGCTCCTCTTGATCCTCCATAGGAAACTGGAGGGTTTCAGCCACTTTTCTGCAAAACAGAAAATGGGAAGGGGACTCAGAAAGCCTAGGAGGGGAAACACCAGAAGGTCTGTCTGGGGAGAAGTCCGGTTCCACAGGCACATCCAGACTTTCACCATCATCACCATCATCTTCAAACTCCCCCTCCTCCTCAAACTCCGGTTCATAAAAATCTTCAGGGGTATAATCTTGAACCGGGGGAAGTGACCGAACCGAACCCCTGCCAAAAGGTGCCAGATCGGTCAGAACCGGAATCGCTCTGGCTATCTCCTCGGCGGTTGGAACATGAACCTCTGGATCCAAACCAGTCGATTTTTCTTTGCATTTCCCTTTTGTAGGAACCGATCCCTCAGGATCGGCTCTCCTCTTGCCCGAAGAAGTATCACCCTGGTCAGAGGGCACTCCTTCTGGTTCGGTCAGAACTGAACCGGGCTGGCCATCCAGGTCAGCGGACTTCTCGGCCTCCTTTTCCCTCAGTCTACCTAATCTTTTTTCAAGGGTAGATTTAGGAAAATGTTTACAAATTTGGCAGTCTGTATCAAGGTGTTCAAACCCCAGACAATAAACACAGGTGATGTGGGGATCGGCCTTAGCAAAGACCTCCCCACACTCACTGCAGTGTTGAAACCCAGTGGGCCCGGTTTTTTTCTTGGGTTTCTCAGACATGGCCAACCTAACTAAACTTACCCTTTTTATGACAACCACCAGGCAAGATTCCCTTATTGGTTCCTAACCGTGTCACGGGTATTGTAAAAAAGCGTTCAAAACATGTTTTTTTTTAGAACCGATTAAGACCGGTAACCACACTCTAAAGTAAAACACAAGGATTCACTACAAGTGATTGGTTCAGCCTAACCGATCTAACACTGTACAATTTCCACACAGAAAATCAGAACAAAACCTATCTATTACTCACAGTACCACAGACAGAGATTGAACCGACTATGTGGAAATAAATTCAGTTTAAAACCGACAATTTAACTTTGACTTTAACCGACTTTTGAACCGAGCTGAAGGAGAAATCTCCGGAGCGACTGTTCAGTGCGACTCACTTTATTCGAGTCTTCCCCCCTCCTTATGAACTGAGAGACAAGAGAGCACAGTCCTGATAATGCATATTTAGTAATATTCAGTCCCGAGGGAGATTAAATCCTAAACAATGCCCAGGGTGCACATCCTGTAATTTGCCTCCATCAAGAAAAAGTGAAAAAACAGGATATAGATGAGGTAGAACAATGTAGTCCTTACCAGAAAATAGCCCCTTAATGTGGGGCGAGAGCATAAAGCCAAGGAAGAAGAGAGATGTAACACTAAGAATCAGACAGAAGAACAATCAACAAGAAAAACTAAAATAAAAAATATATTAGCTTTCCACTCTGCTAAAATGAATTCTAGAGCTAATCCCCCATATTTGATGGGGGGGTGGCAGTGATGTTATAGCTATCTGTGAACAATTCTCACACAGCAACATTACGCTTCCTTGTCCCACCATGAGACCCATGGGGAAGCCACAGCATTTTAATAAGGGAGAGATTCCTTCCCCCCTTCCAAGCCTCTTAACCAATACCAGAACTGTTTAAGAACATGGATTCCATTAGGGTCAGGGAAGCCAGAAGTTCTGCCCAATCATTTCAGAATTTCTCTCCCCTACCCTTTAGGGCATAAGAAAGTCGATCTAGGGTTAACGTGGAGAGTAGGAATGTGCGCCACATACCAATGGAAGGGGTCACATTAGAAACCCAAGTGTTCAAAATTATCTTGTGAGCAGTTGCCATAACCACCCTCACCCATCTGGGGTAAAGGTTCCATTCCCCACACTGGTCCACCTCAATACCCATGAGCAGTGAGATGGGTGAGAAAGTGACCTCCCATCCCTAGCTTCTTGAGATTTCCCCCTGGATCTCTTTCCAATACCTCTGCAGTATTGGGCATTGCCAGAAACAGTGTAGATAGGTTCCCCTCGCCACACCACATCTCTCGTATTGTCCGTGATCCCGGGGTGGAACTTGTGAACTATAACAGGAGGGTGGAACAGGCGGTGTAGGAATTTGTACTGGGACTCTTTGAACTTGTTACATATAAGTAACCCCATATGGGAGGTTGTCAGTGCACTCTAGTTTTCATCCGAAATCGATACCCCCATATCTTTCTCCCATTGTAGTCTGGTATTCGCAGTCTGAGCCCTCACACATTGCCTATCGAGCCTAGCTGCTCTACCTATCAGACCCTTCTCTCAGACCTTTGCTCCAAGTATTATTTGTTCCACTGGTGCTAGAGTTGCTACATCTCTCAGATTCCTTTGCAACTTATATGAGTAATTTCATATCTGCAGATATCTGAGTAGCTGTGACTTAGGGATCCCAATCCGCCCACTGATCTCCTTAAAAGTCATTAGTCCCGTATTGTTACATAGGACCCCCTCACAGTGTACCCTACTCATTTCCCATGCTACAAAGCCCAGATCTTCCAGTCCTGGTAGGAACTCAGGGTTCCTAGACACTGGCACTAGGAGGGTGTGCTCCTCCAAAGCACCCTGTCTCTTCCGGATCTCCACCCATGCCCTCAGCACCGATTGTACTAGCAGGTTGGGGCAGTTAACTGCATATGCCTTGGGTCTCCTTTGTGACAGGTATGCAGTTAACCTTCCTGGACATCCATCCTTCTCCATTTCCAACCAGGAGACAGCATCATCCTGATTTACCCAGTTATGGATGTATCTATGCTGAATAGCAAGATAATACCCCTTAATATCCAGGAACTCAAGTCCTCCCTTTTCCTTTGTTGCTTTAAGTCTGCTTAATTTCATCCTGGACCTTTTACCCTTCCAAATGAAATCAGCAAATCCCCTTTCCAATTTAGAGATGTCTTCAGAGGTGGGGCACACTGGTACCATCTGCATAGGATATAGCAGATGGGGCAACACATTCATCTTTATTAGGTTGATACGACCCAGCCATGAGATTGGAAGCACCCTCCATCTGACCAGATCCGCCAGAACAGTTTTAAAGATGGCCATATTAAGATTGTACAGCTTTGATAATGAATTACTCACTTTTATTCCCAAATGTGTGAAGCTCCCCCTCACCTTTTTAAGGCCAGAGGTATGCTCTGGGAGACCCTCTACTTCCTTCCCTGGGGCATAATTTCTGATTTTGATAGGTTTAATTTATAACCTGAGAAGACCTTAAATTCTTCAATTACTTGTAGAATGTACAGAATTGAGCTTTCTGGTCATGAAAACAGAAGGAGATCATCCGCGTATAGGGTCAACTTGGTCTGTCCACCTCCCTCTAGTGATATCCCATGTATGTCTCCAGAAACCCAGATCCTAATCGCCAAGGGTTCAATGGCGAGGGTGAACAGGAGCGGCGATAGGGGACACCCTTGTCTGGTACCCCTAAATAATTCAAATTCCCCTGAAGCCATGCCATTAATCAAGACCCTTGCCCGAGGCCTGTAATACAGCATCCGTACCAGTTCCACAAACCCATCTCCAAGCCCAAACCTGCGCAGTGCCTCAAAGAGGTAATCCCATTCAATCCTATCAAAGGCTTTTTCTGTGTCCATTGTTAGCACACGGGCCTTATTTGGATGGCTTGTCCCCCACCAGAGGACATTCAGCAACTTTCTCATGTTGTGGTACGATAGCCTCCCCTTAATGAACCCTGTCTGGTCTGGGTGAATTATTTCTGGGAGGATTCATTCTAATCTCAGAGCCAGTACCTTTGCCATTATTTTACAGTCGCAGTTGAGCAGGGAGATGGGTCTTTATGATGCGCAGTCTGTAGGGTCTTTACCAGCTTTATGAATCAGGGGATATTGACCTCCAAACACGTTCTAGGGAGACATCCTCCCCCCTGAGCCTCCTGCATAAACTCTACCAGCACCCCTGCTACCTCCTCCACCCTACTGCCTTATAAAATTCCACCCCAAAGCCATCAGGGCCCACAGCTTTGCCTGCTTGTAGGCTACCGATAGCCTTAACTATTTCATTTTCATAGATTGTGGCCCCCAACCTTTCCTTCAGGGTCTCGTCTATCATGAGGGTTTTTATCTTATCCAAGAAACTTTTAGCCAGCCTCTGTGTGCCCTTACTCTCTGCCTGGTATAGGGTCTGATAGAAATCTTTAAACCAAGCCTCTGTGCCCTGGTCTTCCTTTATTATCTTTCCTTGCTGGTTTTAATAGCTGTGATCTTACATGGAGCTTTGCCCCCTTTCATTAATCTAACCAAAAACAGACCCGGTTTATTGCTCCATTCATACATTTTCTGCCTTGCATACCATAATTAAGCTTTTGCTTCCCCTGTGAGGCACGCATTTAGGGTCTCTCGGGCAGTCTGCAATAGCCTTTTTTCCTCCTCCCCCCACCCTGTAGTACCCTCACCTCCAACTCCCTCACCACCTGCTCTAAGGTATCCACTTATTGTTTCCGCTCTCTACTAATTTTCGTGGTATAACTTATAATAGCACCCCTCATAAATGCTTTTCCTGCCCCCCCATAGAGAAGCCAAGCTCTCTACCATACCTTTGTTAAATTGTAAATAATTTCCCCATTGTTCTTTCAGGAAACCCCTGAATTCTTCCGTTGCTAATAAATATGTGGGAAATCTCCATATCCCAGTATGGGGATCTCGAGCTCTCCATCTTATACGCAGGCCTACCATGCCATAGTCCGACACCGCTATTGGATCATGGGAAATATCCACTACTCTATTATAAAGGGAGCTGGCCAGGTAAATGTAGTCTAGTCTGGACCATGAGTCATGTGGAAGGAAATGGAATGTGTACTCTTGTGCTCCCGGATATGTCTGCCTCCAACTATCCACCAGCTCTAAATCCAATAGACCCCCCAACCCATGCCTTAGTGGCCTGATTGATCCTACGCCCCCTGCCCGAGTAGTCCAGTTCCTGGTCCATGATGTGATTAAAGTCCCCCCCCCCAAATCACCAAGCTAGGAAACTGCTCCCTGTGGAGGATGTCCAGAACCTCTTGGTAAAAGCTATGCTCGAACACCAAAGGGACACAGACACTTCCCGTGTGAATGATCTATTCACTAAAGCACCAACCACAAATACATATCTGCCCCCCTTGACATCTTTCACAACCCTTGTAACCTGAAAGGGGAAATGCTTGTGGACTAACACCACTACCCCCCCTCTTGTGGGATGAGTAGGAGGCTGCATAGCATGCCCCTACCCATCCTCCAATCAGTTTGTTACACTCCCTGGGAGTGAGATGAGTCTCCTGCAGTGTTGCCACCATTGCACCTTTCTTTTTGATGGCTGCCAATATTTTAGTTCTTTTTATTGGGGAGGAAATCCCTTTAACATTCCAGGAGACCACTAAATCAGACTCATGACCAGCCATTATGTTCACCTGTCTGTCTCAGGAGGACTATGCCTCCTGACAGTATCTCCTTACCCTGACCAACCCCATCCCCAGCAGCCCCTCCATATCCTACTAACAGCATTATAGAGTGGAAAAGAACAAAACAGAAAAACAGCCTCCAACATCAGCACAACAGGTGCCCATAACTTTGAACAAATTGAACCCTTGTATTCCCCCCTCCCCCCTACCCCTTCATACAAGACCATTGCAATATGTACCATGCATCATAAATAAAACTATTCACTACCTTTTGTAACGGTTTGCAGCATAGTGATTCCATTCCCCAATAGCCCCCGTGCCAAGAACCCATATTTTCTCATCATAGATCTGGCTGTACAATAGTTTATCTCGGATATAGTTGGTCATCTTTCAGCACCAATTAAGTAAGCTCCCCTTCCAGCCCAAGTGTACCTCCATCACCCCCTCGTAATATCTCGCTATTTCCCTGGAGTCTCCCCACAACCATCAGGCAGGGCAACCCCCCCCCCAAAAAAAACCTCCAGGCTCAGGGCCAAGGAGAAGCCCAGGCCCAAACCTCCAACATATATGTCAGCCCACGCCACCCCCTCGCCCCACTAACCTGCAGTCGTGGAGGCAAGACCCCTGTAAATGAAGGAATCCTGATGTCACCGACCACAGTCCACAGTCCTGCATGAAAGTAGCCTTCGCCCTCATTTCCCATAGACAGCTTTGCATTCAAAAAGTCTCCGCTCCAACGTGTGTCTCACCGTCCTTCCTCATCTCCTTCCATAACGGCACCACATGAGTAATATAGAGGGCAGAGCTCTTTCAAACAGGGTCACCAGCATTCATCCACGAGGCTAGGCCGAGAGGAGAGGAGAATCGCCCGGTCTGGGGGGGGGGGATCGAACACAGAGAGTAATTTTGTTCCCCAAGGGTCTCGAGTCATCGTGGTGTGCCAGGGCCTCCCAACAGGGAACATCGTGGTTACTCACTGCTCAGTGCTAGAAAATGTTCAAGAAGATTTTGATGCACATTCCTTCTGCTCATTGCTTTGTATTTTTTTATCCCATTTGTCGATGAAATTGAGCAGTTTATCTGCCTCACAGAACAAGTAGTTAGCACCCTCTGATTTCACCCTTACCACCGCAGGGAAGGCCATGAAGAATTCTAGACCTCTCTCTTGTATGTCCATGCAGGGGTTGAATTGCTGTCTTTTCTTCTGTACTCGTGAGGACAGATCTTGGTGAATTGTTAGTTTGGCGCCCTTGTATACCACTTCTTTCTTTGCCCTGTACACGGCCATTGTTGCCTGCCGGTCGCCAAAGTAATGCATTCTGAAAATGATTTGCCTGGGGGGCTAATCCGCGTGGGGGTTTAGGTGCCAGTGCCCGATGAGCGCGTTCAATTTTGATCCTGCCTCCCGGGATTTCCATCCCCAGGATTTTTTGGAGCTTCTCAGCACAGAAAGTCACCGCACTCATGCCCTCTATGCCTTCCGGTAGTCCCCTGATTCTTAAATTATTTCTCCTGTTATAGTTTTCCTGGTAATCCAGGGATTCTTTTCAGGGCTTCTAGTTCCTGTTTCAACAGTGCCATGCGGTTCACCTGGGGGGTCACAGTGTCTTCTAGATCCGACACTCTCTGCTGCAGTTCTTGTACATCTTTTGTCTTCTGGGCAAATTCTGCTATTTGCCAATTTTATCCTCTAATAAGTCGAGCCAGGGGCTAAGGCCCTTTAGCAACTGCTCCGTGACCATTTTTCCCAGCAGGGTGAGTTCTGCAGCCGAGAGAGAGAGAGAGAGAGAGAGGCCCAGGCGCCATGTCACGCCGTATTGTCTTGTTGTGACCTTTTTTCGCAGATTTAGTCATCTGCCGCGATGATTTAGCAGAAGCCAGGTAGTCATCCATAACTCTGTCTTTAAGGCTACTAGATGATGCCAACTTATCTTACAAACGCCAGCCAGAAATATATTTTAAAATTAAATTTGGCACGGAGCTCTGGAGGGATGCGTCTATCTCTTTCAGTGGCTCATTAGCGCCCCTGTGGTTTATTTTAATCTAGCAGGTTTCTGTTGCAGAGCAGCTGAACAGAGATGGATTATGCTGTTAGCGACACACACTGGTACCTGTGATTCCAGTAGTATGGAATAGCTCAGATGTACTAATGTCTTCCTTCTTTTTATTTTCTCCTACCCCCGAGGGCAATTACTATACTACACAACTGACTAAAAGTGAGAGGTAGTAAGCCAGAAACTTTGTGCTGCAAGAATTTTTCTATTATTCTCCATTTTTTTTCTGTGTGATTCCCTTCATTCCCTACCTAGTACTGTTTGGAACTTTCATATTCCACTGAGACAGAATTCTATGGAATTACTGAAAATTCCAACTTATTCCTTGTAATTCTGTCAGAAAAGAATTGGCAGAATTTCAGAATATGGGTCATCATGTGAACTACAGCATAACAGTATATGGTAGAGCACTGTTCTAGGTAGAAACAACTACCAGAAGTTTGACAGCCATCTGTTGGTCTGCCAAGGGACTTGCAGGAACAACTACCAGATGTCAAATCTCCTCTGCACTTAAATATATGTATTTCCCATAATGCACAGCAGCCAAATCCTAAACAACAAACATAGCAGAAAAATGGAGATAATGCCACAGTTTACAAAAGTAAGTCTGCCAAAATGAGCACATATTCTGAAATTTTTTTATTTATTTTTAATTGTATTTATTTATTTGAATCTAGGATTACAAGTACCTTTGAGCCAAGGCTCTTTTACAAAGGTTCCACGTCAGTAGAAGTACAATACAAAGCAAGACAATTGAGCAAGACAGACAGGAATAACAGGTTAATCAGGCAGTTACAATGATCTATACAATTGGCTTAAACATATGTCAATGGCATTTTCAGGACACACATTGTTTCAAGACAAGGCAAGGATGAGATATGTAGAGCAGCCAAAGGCATTGTCAGATCAAAAAGAGAAGTGTGAGGGGCGGATGGAGAGCTGTGGGGAAGGGAGCGAGGGTGAGGGGAGGGAGGGGTGGTGGATACAGGAAGATGGGGCAAAAGTGCTAAGTTGGAGGGGCTGTAACCAAATGAGTGGGGAGGCAGAAGGAGGGTTGTATTAGAGGAGACAGTCACAGGTGCTAGAGGCAGAAAGGAGCAGATGGAGCTTTGATTTGAAAGTGCCAAGCAAAGGTAAGGAGGCAAGGTCACTACTGAGATCATTCAGCCAGCTAGGGGCCCTGTAAGCAAACAATCTTTGGCCCTCAGTGGTATGGCATTGGGTGACCTGAAGGAGCTGCGTTTCAGATCCCCTGGTGTGGTGAGGGTTACGAATTGGGCAAAGGAGCGCTTGGACTCCAGGGGGTGCATGGCCCAGTGTTATCTTTTTTGCCACTAAGCACATTTGGTACTTTATGCAGTTTGAGAGTTGAAGCCAGCCAGTCTGAGCATAGAGTTCACAGGTGTGAGTCAGGCAGTGAGTACCAGTGATGAGCCGACAAGCCTTGTTGAGAGTTGTGGATATACGTCTAAGTGCAGTTACAGTAGCAGAGCTGTAAATTATCAGACCGTAGTCAATTATGGAGACAACAGAGCTCTGGACAGCAACCTTTAATGCTTCTGGGGTGAGGTTCTGCCTGTGCCTGTAGAGTAGACCGATGCAAGTATTTCCAGCTCTGGCGACATTGTCGATATGTGCGCCATAAGACAGATTATAGTCGATTGTGACTCCGAGATATTTAAAGTAGTGCACCTGTTCGAGGGCCGCACCAAGGCAGTTAGTAATAGTCAGAGGGTATAGTCTGTGCTTGTTGTGCAAGCTGCTGAAAAACATTCCTTTGCTTTTTTTGTAGTTTAGGACAAGCTTATGTTTACTAAGCCAGTTTACAACTGATGCAAAGCCAAGCTGAAGATTGTTTTGGAGTAGTAGGGGATCCTTATGGATGGTGTGGATTACAGCATCATCAGCATAGAGGAGGATTGGCTCTGGGCAGAACTGAGGAAGGCAGTTTAGAAAGAGGCTGAATAGAACTGGACCCAAAATGGATCCCTTGGGGACTCCTGATCACTCAGGTCTAGCGTCAGAGAGAACATCAGCTATTTTAACTCTTTGGGATCAGTTTTCCAGGTAGCTTTAGAACCAGGCCATGGAGTCAGGAGAGAGCCTTGCATTTAGAAGCTGCTCAAGTAGGAGATGATGATGAATGGTGTTGAAGGCCTTAGTTAAGTCTATAAAGACCAACCCAGTTAGATGACCATTGTCCAATGACCTATTGATGACTCTGGTAAATTCCAAAAGGGCAGAAGTGGTGCTGTGCCCTTTTCTGAACCCATGTTGCTGAGTGCACAGAATGTTGTATTTATCCAGGTGTTCAGTGAGCTGGTCAGCGACACTGCACTCTAGGGCCTTGGAGAGGTGAGGTAAGAAAGAAGTACTCACCTTAGTAATCTTGTTTCTTCCAATGTATTCTTCCATATTCATAACTCTCTGCAGTTAGCCTGCTCAGTAGAACTGCCTGGAGAATGGAACTATATGCTAATGATGGAATCACTGGCACATGACAATTATTCAAACTGCTGCCCTCATCTGCTGCACGTTCCATCAACATCTCAGATTTCTAGGAAGTCCACAAGACAACCTATTTAAAAATATTCAAGCTTAAATGCTGCTTAATACAGCATAACTATGCTCTATGCCTATATACTAAAGCTGATACTAATGATTATGGTATCAGTCCTACCTCAAAATGACCAGAATTACCTGGGAAAAAGAAAGGTAAGATAAAACCCTACAGGATTAAAGGTAAATGTGCCTGTGTTTGGGACTCCCAGGTAAGAAGACCATTCAGAGGCTCTGGTCTGGAAGGGGAGGTAGGGAGGGAGAGTTATGAATATGGAAGAATACATTTGAAGAAACAAGATTACTAAGGAGAGTAATTTTTTCTTCTAACCCCATGTATTCTTCTCATATTCATAACACTCTGCAGGCTTCCAAGCAGTACCTTTGGAGGTGGACAGAGAATCTACTTAGGAAAGAGACTCTGCAGGACTGCTGTGCCAAATCTGGCATCACTTCGTAATTCCGATTGTACTCAATAAACAATAAACTGCAAATCCAAACTATAATGTTTAGTAAAGGTGTGTACTGTTCTCCAGGTAACTGCTTTACAGATCTCTATTAAAAGGATATCTCTAGAAGCTGCTATAGAGGCAGCTGTACCCTTAGTAGAGTGGGCCCTGTGGCCTGCTGAGGCCTGTTTTCCATATTTTGTGTAACAAAACTGAATGCATTGCACTATCTGGCGAGAGATTGATCTCTTGGGAAGCTGGGGTGCCCTTTCCCACATCTCCATAAGTGAGAAAAAGTTGTTTATCACCTCTGTGATCCTTGGTGTGGGTCAAATAATAACTCAATGCTCTTTTTACATCCAGACTATGAAGTCTGCGCTCTCCTGAACTGGCATGTTCTGTGAAGAAGACTGACAGTATCATGGACTGATTTAAGTGGAAATCAGAAGCCACCTTAGGAAGAAGCCTTCTATTAGCTTGAAGTACTACTGTATCATTATGAAAAGATAAATAATCCTTTTCCACACATAATGCTTGCAATTCACTTATTCTCCTAGCAGAAGTGATTGCCACCAAAAACACAGTTTTCCAAGTGATGTACTACAAGTGTGCTGATGATATTGGCTCGAATGGAGGTTTCATGAGCTGAGCAATGCAAATGTTCGGATCCCACACAGGGACTGGCTCTTTAATAGGAGGATGTAAGTGACATTGCCCTTTAAAGAACTTTTTGAAAATGGGATTAGATGCAAGGGAAGAAAAAATTACTCACCTGTAATAATCTTATTTCTTCCCAGGGATCCACCAATATTATTACTCTCTGCAGTGCCCCTTTAAATTAGCACTGCCCTGGAGAATAGAATGCTATGCTAATTATGGAATGTTTAGCTTGTGCATTCATTTTCAAACTTCCCTATTCTAACTGCCTGGATTCTACCTCAGATTTCTGTGAAGCCTGCAAATAGGCCATACTATATAAGATAGCTATATAATAGCGAGCGAATAATTATAAGTTAATGGCCAACATGGCCATACAAAATAGTAATAGGTCAAGAAAGGGCCAACTAAACCCTAAAGAATGAGTCCTCTTTTCTGAGCCAGATGCACCCTTAGGAAAGAACCTACTATCTACATATTACAGAATGTGCCAACAGATGACATACCCATCATACTGAGAGACATCTCAGCTGTACAGAGCATTTTTCTGAGATTCTAAGGGGAGGACCAGGGGCGGGGAGTAATGATATTAGTGGATCCCTGGGAAGAAATAAGATTACTACAGGTAAGCAATTTTTTCTTCTAACCCCAGGAATCCACTAATATTATTACTCTTTGCAGACTATGTAGTAGTACCACAGGAGGTGGGCAGAATCTATCTAGGAAAAAGACTCTGCAAAACAGCCCTTCCGAAATTGGCATCACTTCTGGCCTGGGTGTTCAGGCTGTAATGCTTAGTAAAGCTGTGGACTGATTTCCAGGTAGCTGCTTTACAGATCTCCAGAAGATGAACATCTCTGGCAGCTGCAACTGTGGCAGCTGTGCCCCTTGTGGAATGGGTCTTAAAACCTGAAGGAGGGACCTTGCCCACCTTTGTATAGCAAAACTGAATACATTGGACTATCCATCAAGATATAGTCCTCTTTAAAGCAGGAGATCCCTTATCTACTCCCCCACAGGTAAGGAACAATTGTTGCCTGTCCTGCCAATGATCCTTGGTATTGGCTATATAATAGTCAATGCTCTCTTCACATCCAAACTATGCAGCCTATGCTCACCAGAATTGGTGTGTGCTGTAAAGAATACTGGTAGGGTAATAGACTGATTTAAATGAAAGTCAGAAACTACTTTGGGAAGGGATTTTCTATTAGTTCTCAATGCCACCTTGTCATTGTGGAAATAAATACAGTCCTTTTCCACACATAGGGCTTGTAACTCACTTATCCTCCTAGCAGAGGTAAGTGCCACAAGGAAAACTACCTTCCAGGTGAGGAACAGTAGCTCTGCATTAGCCAGGGGTTCAAATGGCAGAAGCATAAACTGGGCAATACAAATGCTGAGGTCCCAGATTGGCACTGGTTCCCTATGAGGGGGAAACAGTGTAAAAGGCCCTTAAAGAACCTTCTAAATATGGGGTTCGAGGCTAATGATACCTCTTTTCCTATAGAGAGATAAGCTGAAAGTGAAGCAAGATGAACTTTTAGGGTTGAATGTTGCAACCCCAGGGAATGCAGGTGGGACAAATAATCTAGGAGGGTTGGAATACCAGCCTGTGCTGGGATTAAGCCCTATTCTGTATACCAAATAGAAAATCTTTTCCATTTTGAAGCATAAGTTTTCTTAGTAGAAGGCTTTCTATAACTTTTAAGGACTTCTAAAACTGTTTGAAAGTATTGGGAGTCTGGATACTCTAAGTCCTCAAGAGCCAAGCTTTGAGTCTGAGAGACCTGAGATTGGGATATATCACCCTGTCTTGGAAGGAAGTCAGCAAATTGTACCTCTGAGGGAGTTAGATCAGTTCACTCACTGACATTGAGAGTAACAGGGAGTACCAATGATGTCTTGGCCAGCCTGGTGCTATCAGAATCATCGAGGCTGGCTATGACTTGAGCTTGATGAGTACTCTGAAAATCAGAGGAAAGGCATAAAGGTATTTCCCTGTCCAATCAAGAATCAGGGCATCCATTGGGACAGTTCCCTTCACTGGGGCCCTGCAACAATAAAGGGGTAAATGGTGATCCTGGTGGGAGGTGGGAAGCAAAAAGATCCAGCTCTGGGGTTCCCCACCGCCTGAATAGTACTTGCGTTACTTGACTGTTCAGTGCCCATTCGTGATGGGCCTGGTTTATCCTGCTCAAGGCATCCACCAGTGTATTGTCCTTCCTTGGCAGGTGAATTACTTGTAGGGAGGCATTTATGGAGTAAATCAGGCTCCATATTTTCATTGCCTCTGTGCATAGAGGAGAGGATCTTGCCCCTCCTTGTTTGTTGATGTAGTACACTGTAGTAGTATTGTCTGTTCTGACCTGAACCACTTTTCCCTTTATAAGATGAGTGAAAGCCTGAATGGCTGGGTACACTGCTCTAAACTCTAAAAAATTTATGTGCAGAAGTGACTCTGCACTGCTCCAGGAGCCATGAACTGTGTGGTCCCCTAGGTGGGCACCCCATCCTAGGAGGGAAGCATCTGTTGTGAGCACCAAGGAGGGGAGCTCTTATAGGAAAGGCACCCCATCCCTTAGATTGTCGGGATCCTTCCACCACTGGAGGGCCTGTAGAAGAGTTTTTGTCACAGGAATTAGTTTTGAAAGTGGACCTCGTCTCTGGGACCAATGGGCCCTGAGGTGAAACTGAATGTCCCTCATTTGGAATCTGACGCCCATGACTGTGGTTGTTGCTGCAGCCATGTGGCCTAGTAGCTGTAAAAACTGAGAAGCTGGTTTTGGTCTGCCCAGGACAAATGAGCTTGCCAGAAGCTGAATAGCCTGTATCCTTTCCAAAGGTAGGAAGGCCTTCCCCAGAATTGTATTGAGTTCTGCCCCTATGAACTGCAATACTTGGACTGGGGTGAGAATGGATTTCTTGACATTTAGAAGAAACCCCAGGGAGGAGAGAGCACTTTGAGCTAATAGTAAGTGTTCTGACACTTCTTGTTGGGATTTTCCCACAATCATCCAGTCATACAGATATGGAAAAGCTGTGACACCCAATTTTCTGAGATGTGCCACTACTACTGCTATGCACTTTGTGAATACTCTTGGTGCAGAGAGTAAGGCCGAAAGGAAGTGTTGAGAACTGGTAGTGGCCTGAGGGGAGAGAGAACCTGAGATATCTTCTGTGTGTTTCTCTGATAGGGATGTGAAAATATGCATCTTTTAAATCCAGGGAGGTCAACCAGTCCCCTTTTTGTAGTGCTGGCAGAATTATTGCCATTGTGACCATTTTGAATTTGGGTTTGACCAAATACTTGTTTAGACTTCTGAGGTCTAGTATAGGCCACCACTCTCCAGTTTGTTTGTTTTTTGTTAGGAAATACCTGGAGTAGAACCCTTTCCCTCTTTGGTCAGGTGGAACAGGCTGGACTGCATTTAGCAGTAGTAAGTGTTTTACCTCCTGCTCCAGCAGCTCTCTTTGTGAGGGAGTGGCTGATGCAAAATGTTTTACCCTTAGAGGGGGAAGGGACTTGAAACAAAGGGAGAGACCTTGACCCACTATTGCCAGGACCCACCTGTCTGACGTTATTTTTGACCAGTCCTGGAGATAATAGGAAAGTCTGCCCCCTACTGGATATGGAGAGGTAGCCTGAAGGGAAGAGTCAGGGATTCTGCTTTTGCTGTTGCTGAGGTTGGGTAGCATGGCACCCTCTGCGGGAGCCCCTTCTGCCCCTGGCCCTGTAGAAGCCCATCTGCTGGGGTTGGTACTGTATCTGCAGAGCAGCCTGCACCTGAAAGAAAGGTCTTCTAAATGTAGACCTGCCCCTGCCTCCCCTAGAATAAGATGAAGAGGGAGAAGGTTTGTCCCTGGTGGAATTACTTCTGAAAGCAGTCTTGTATTCGTCTACTTTCTTCATGTAGGCTTCAATTTGTGCAACAAAAAGTGAACGGCCCTCAACTGGGAAATCCATTGCTTTGGTTTGAGTGTCCTGGGTGAGGTTAGTAGCCCTCAGCTAGGCAAACCTTCTCATGACTTTAGTACCAGCCAACCATTTGGCAGCAGTATCATTTGTATCTGCTGCCATCTGGAATTGATATTTGGAAGCCTCCAAACCCAATTTGGCTGTCTCTAGCAATTCAGAGACAGTGAGAGAAGGATTTGCTTCTGCATTATCCACCACAGACTGCCATAAAGCCTTTTGGTAAAGAGCAGCATAGGCCTGATAAGAGGCTTGCCTGATAGCAAGGGATGCTGATAGGTACCCCCTCTTAGCCATATGATACTGTCCACCTTTCTGGAATCTTTTTCAGGTGGATGAGAAGACAAGGGGGTTTGGGCCTTCTCACAGGCTGCCTGCTGCACAATGCCTTGATGATCAGGATGGCTGAATAAAAAGTCAGCACCAGATCTTTCCAGTTGGTACTTTTTGACACATTTTTTATCAATAGGTGCGACAGTCTGAGGAGCTTTTAATATTTCCAGAATATCTTTTCTGAAAAATTTATAAAGAGGAAGAAGAAGTCATTTTTGAGGGTGTTAGCTCCATTAGTTCCATATATTGAACCTCTTCTTCATCATGTACCTCCTCAATTGTCTGGAGGTCCAGTGTTTCCACCATTTTCTTAATGAAAGAAAAATGGGAGGAAAAAAATCCTCTGAAGGCCTAGGGGGAAACCAAAGTCTTTCTCCGGTGACATATCAGGCTCTATTCCTTCCTCATCATCATCATCATCATCATCATCATCATCATAAACCTCACCACCTGTAGTGGAAACAGACACCAGAGGGGTGGCAGTAGCTTTATCAGGTGGAGCAGTTACAGGTTGCTGGGCAGGGAGCAAGCCCTGCAGCACCTTTAGAATTTAGAAGTCAGTAGACATCTGGGAACAAGCGACCACTGCACAGTGTGTTTCACAATAAGCACAACCATGGAGACAAGCCATACAAAAACAAGTATACTGGACTTTAGAAGGGCTGACTTTGGCAAAATGGGTGAATACCTGAGGAATACACTAGCAAATGGCCAAAAAGGAGGGGTGGAAGAACAATGGAGAAAAATCAAAACTGCCATCATAGAGGCAACAAGCCTTTGTGTGAAACAGATAAAGAAAACAAAACAGAGTAAAAAACCACTATGGTTCTCAAAAGAGGTGGCAGGAAAGGTTAAGGAGAAAAAGGCTGCATTCAAAAAGTATAAGGCATCACAGAAGGAGCACGGCCGGGAACTGTATCAATTAAAGCAGAAAGAAGTGGGGAGGGCAGTCAGAATAGCAAAAGCCCAAACTGAGGAAAAAATAGCCAAGTCAGTTAAGAAGGATAAAACTTTTTATAGGTACATTAGGAGCATAGAAGGTTAAGGGAGGAACAGTGAAGATTAATAAGAGAGAGGGGTGGGCAGAGGAGACAGTGAAAAGGCAGAGATACTGAATGAATACTTTTGCTCAGTATTCACAAAAGAAGATGAGGAGGAGTTACCTAAACCAGACAATAGAAGCTCTCTGGGTTGGGGGGTCGACATCAGTCCATTTACAGAAGAAAGAGTCCTGAAAGAACTCCTAAAACCTCAAGGTGGACAAAGCAATGGGGCCTGATGGGATTCACCCCAGAATCCTAAAAGAACTAAGGGAGGACCTAGTGACACCACTGACCACACTTTTAACAAATCATGGGAGGATGGGGTGGTACCTGAGGACTGAAGGAGGGCAGATGTGATTCCCCTTCACAAAAGTGGGAGCAAGGCAGAAGCAGGAAACTACAGACCTGTAAGTTTGACCTCAGTGGTAGGGAAAATGATGGAATCACTTCTGAAAGAAAGAATTGTTGAGTACCTAGAGGCCAGTGGGGCACAGGACCAATAGCAGCATGGATTTACAGCAGGAAGGTCATGTCAGACGAATCTAATAGATTTCTTTGACCGGGTGACCAAAGTAATAGACCAGGGAGGGGCTGTGGATATGGCCTACCTAGACTTTAGCAAGGCATTTGACACAGTCCTGCACAAAAGATTAATAATCAAGTTAGCCAGCCTGGGAGTGGGTCCCAGGGTGGTATCCTGGGTTGCAAACTGGCTGCACAACAGGACACAGAAGGTAATAGTGAGTGGAACACATCCCAAAGAAAGGGGGGTCACTAGTGGAGTACCTCAGAGCTCAGTACTGGGTCCAGTCCTCTTTAACATCTTTATAGGTGACATTGCAGAGGGTCTGGAGGGAAAGGTATGCCTCTTTGCAGATGATACAAAGATCTGTAAGAGAGTTGATACACAAGGGGGGGTAGAAAGGATGAGAAGGGACTTGGCAAGGTTGGAGGAATGGTCAGACATATGGCAACTTAGATTCAAGCAAAGAAGTGCAAGTAATGCACCTGGGAAACAAAACCCAGGAAAAGAGAACACAATAGCAGGAGAGTACTAACAACAACAAAATGGAACGGACTTGGGGGTAGTCGATCAGATGATCTAAAGGTTGGTAAGCAACGTGAGAAGTCAGTAACGAGATCCAGGGACAGCGGATGCATAGGAAGGGCATCACACGTAGAAAAGAGGTGGTTATCCCTCTGTACAGACAGTTGGTGAGACCCCATCTGGAGTACTGTGTGCAGTTTTGGAGACCTCATCTATGCAAGGACATAGACAGGATGGAAGCAGTCCAGAGGGAGCAACTAAAACGGTGCAGGGTCTGCATCAGAAATCATATGAAGAGAGAGACTGAGAGAGCTTAATATGTATACCCTTGATGAAAGGAGGACAGGAGGGACAAGTTAGAAACGCTCAAGTACCTCAAGGAATCAACAAAGTTCAGAAGGCAGCATCTTTCAGAAAAGAGATGTGTAAGAACAAGGGACACAATTTAAAAGATAGAGGGGGACGCTCAGGGTAATGGAGGAAATCTTTTTCACAAGAGAGTGGTGGATGCATGGAACTGCCTTCCTGGGAGGTTGTTGGGGCTAAAACAGTGGGGGAATTCAAACATGCATGGGACAGACACAAGGCAATTGTAGTGGGGGTGGCAGGAAGTAGGCTGTTGGTTAACTAGAATCTGCAGCTTATCTAGTAGGTAGGAAATGGGCAGACTGGTGGGGCCAAGTGGTCCTTATCTGTATCAAAGTCATTCTGTAACAAGCCAGGGCTTGTGAAATATCGGAGGGGATACCCTAAGGCCCCTTGAGGCATGTTGGTGTCAGTGTTTCACACACAGTCCTTGGCAGGCACAGATGACTGCTCTCTAGGCCCCACTGTATCAGGGTTTGAGGGCTCAGAAGATTACATTTTTGAGGAAAGTGGATGGTCAGAACCAGGGACCCCTCTTCAAGCCTTCTTAAGTCTCTCCCTGTGCTTTCTCCACAGTTTTTCAGGGAAAGACTTGCAATTCTCACAGTCTTTACTGAAATGCTTTACACCAAGACAGAGCAGACACAGATCATGTTTGTCAGCGCTAGCAAAAACCTCTGCACATTTAACACAAATCTTAAAACCTGTAGGTCCTGTGTTCTTTTTAGGTTTATCTGACATTGTAAGAAAACAGGACTTAACCGCTAAAATATGGAAATATTAAAGATTTAGTGGTTGGTTTCAGTGAAAAAGCGATCGGTTCAGAAACCGATAATTTGTATACAGAATCACGGTTCCGATCAGTTCAGGAACTGAGAACCGCTAAAAGAACCGGAACACCTCAGTTCAAATTAGTAAATTTAAATGTTTTAAAATGAAAAACGCTTGGAAACTTAACTGGAGTTTCCTTTTGAAATTTACAAAGCACTTGGTTGCCCCACGGTTTAAAGGAACCGCAAAGTACCGATAAAAAAACTAAACAACTTATAAATGAGGTAAAATTACTAAAACTCAATAAGAATAAGGCAGTAATGAAAAAAATAAGACAAAATATTTATGTTTCTTTTGTTCTTATGCACAATTTAGACGATCTTGATAGGAGAGATCTCCAGGGCATCTGAACTTTGCAGTGGAGACAGAATATCTGAAGTAGAATCCAGGCAGTTAGAATAGGGCAGTTTGAAAATGAATGCAGGAGCTGAACATTCCATAATTACCATAGCATTCTATTTGGCTCCGGGGCTGTGCTGATTTAAAGGGGCACTGCAAAGAATAATAATATTAGTGGATTCCTAGGGTTAGAAACATTTTTCCCTGCAGAAATAAAAGCTGAAATTGATGACAAATGCATCTTCAGAGATGTGTGTTTCAGACCTAGTGAGTGTAACTGAGTAAGATATTCTAACAGCACTGGGATTTCTGCCAGGGAGGGAGAAATATGCTTGGCATCACACCAAATAGAAAACCTTTTCCATTTTGCATTACAGATTTTCTTAGTAGATGGTTTTCTATATCATTTTAGGATATCCAGAACATCTTGAGAAAGTTGTACGTTTGCAGACTCTAAGTCCTCAAAAACCGGGCCTTGAGTCTGAGAGACCTGAGGTCCGGGTACAGGATCTTCCCTTGGTGGGAAGTTAATAGATTGTGCCTCCTGGGTAGGAGGATTGGTCTGGACACTGGCATTGACAGCAGAAGGGGGTACCATGGCTGCCTGGCCCAGTCTGGTGCTATCAATATCATGGACGTGGGCTGTGATCTGAGTTTGAGTAGCACACTGAAGATGAGAGGGAAGGGAGGAAAGGCATATAGATGTCTTCCTGACTAGTCCAGGGCTAGAGCATCCAGGGGAATTGTACCCCTGATTGGTGGCCTGCAACAAAATAGGGGCAACATGTGATTCTCGTGAGAAGCAAAGAGATCTACCTCTGGAGTGCCCCATCATCTGAACACTGAGTCCAGTACCTGTCTGTTCAGAGACCATTCATGATGTGCCTGGTTGATCCTGCCTAAGGCATCTGCCAGGGTATTGTCCTTTCCTGGTACATGAATGGCTTGCAAGGAAGCTTTTAGTGAGTAAACCATTTCCCACTGGGAAAGGCTTTTTGGTGCCAGAAACACTGCTCGGAACTCTAGCAGATTTATGTGGAGGAGAAACTCCACACTTGACCAAGTGCCATGGGTAGTGTGCTCTCCTATATGAGCACCCCATCCTAACAGAGAAGCATCTGTTGTAAGAATGACCGAGGGATTTGCCCTCTGAAAGGGAACTCCTGCCCTTAGATTGTGGACATTTGTCCACCACTGAAGGGGATGGATCACAAATGTTGTTACAGGAATCAATTTTGACATATTGTCTTTTCTTTGGCACCTCATTCGAAGTCTTGCTCCCAAGACCACTCCTGTTGCTGCAGCCATGTGTCCCAGTATTTGCAAGTATCTTCTTGCTGGACATGGCTTTCCCAGCTCGAATGAGGCAATCAGTTGCAGAATAGACTGAACTCTGTCCTCTGGAAGAAAAGCTCTTTCTTTTAAGGTATTTAGTTCTGCTCCAATGAAATGCAGGACTTGAACCGGTGTGAGAATGGACGTTTCCTGGTTTAACAGGAAGCCCAGAGAATGTAACAGATTTTTTGTTATTTCCAGGTGAGCTTGCACTTGCTGAAATGACTTTCCCACAACTAGCTAGTCATCGAGATAAGGAAAAACTGTAATTCCTAGCTTTCGTAGGAATGCCACTACCACTGCCAGGCATTTTGTGAATACCCTTGGTGCTGAGGTGAGACCGAAGGGCAGGACTGAGAACTGGCAGTGACCTGAAGGGAGTCTGAATCTGAGATATTTTCTGTGAGACTCCCTTATGGGGATGTGGAAATAGGCATCTTTTCAATCCAGAGATGCCAGCCAGTCTCCTTGCTGGATGACAGGCAAAAGTATAGACAGGGTCACCATGCTGAATTTTGGTTTTAGCAGATATTTGTTTAGATGACTTAGGTCTAGAATAGGCCGCCACTCCCCATTTTTCTTTTTGGTAAGAGAGTACCGAGAATAAAACCCTCTGCCCCTCTGAAGGTTTGGCACCTGCTCCACTGCTTTTATGCTGAGCAGGGTTTGAACCTCCTTTTCTAGGAGCTGTTCTTCGAGAAGAGAGGCTGTTTTGAACAACCTTGACATCAGAGGAGGGAGAGATTTGAAACTCAGAGACAGTCCCTGGCTCATTAATTCCAATACCCACTTGTCCGTGGTTATGGCCTGCCAGGCCTGGAAGAAGTGAGCCAGTCTGCCCCCTACTGGTATTAGGGAGGCGGCCTTGGCAAAGGAGTCAGGGATTTTGTTTCAGTGAGGCCTGAGTGGATTGGGAACCCTCCTACCTCTGGCCCTATAATATCTATTTTTATTTATTGAGTAAATCGGATTTACAACCTTTGAGTCAAAGACTCATTTACAAAGGCTCCTCGTCAAAGTACAAAACATCAACATAATACACAACATACCAATAGCATGTATAATACAGTAATGCAAAGTGGTAAAGGAAAACATAGGCTATAAACAGTACAATACAACAGTTGGAGGTGGGAGGTAGCTGAAGCAGGTCCATCTAAGGAGAGTATAAGAGACACTATGCAGTTCAGGTAGTGTGTAGGTTGCATCCTGTACATTTAAGGAGCTAAAGGAGCCAACTTTGTCATTGCACATTCAGTCTTCTGTTAAGAATTAGCAGCAGTAGGGTGCAGGCACTATAGCCTAAACCTATGAGTATGAGTGTGTACTGATGGTCACGTGCACTTGTAGGCACCTGCATAACAGCTCTACTACTGAGACAGGAACCGACAGGCCTGGCCAGAGCTCAGTAGCCAGGTGTTAGTGGTGTTGAGTCACAGACCATTTTTTCCGGTGCACAGGCAGTGGCGGGTGGAAAGTATGTGGTCTTTGAGGGCTATTTTGAATGGGCCCAATCTGCTGATAGAGGAAACAGCTGAGGGGAGCTCATTGTACCATAACGGTGCTCTGTAGTAAAAGGACCTTTGAGCTAGTTAGGTCATGACCCTGGGGACTGTCCATATCAGTTTATTAGCCAAGTGGGTGTTAGCTGTGGCATGAGCTGAGCAGAGGGTGGCAGAAACTCCAGGGGGTGTGAGACCTAGATTAATTTTTTTTGTGAGGAGGTCTGTTTGATAGTGGACTCTTTCGTAGAGAGTGAGGATATTTGTTAAGGCATACAGGGTGCAGCCGTGGGTACATCTGTCAACCCTGGCAAGGAGTCTGCATGCTTTGTTGATGGCTAAGTGGATTTTATTCAGAGCTGTGTGGTCAATGGTCACATATATGGTTAGTCCACAATCTACTAGAGACAGAACAGAGGAGGTGACCGCAAGGTTGAGGGCTTCAGGCGGCAGGCATTCTCTATGCCGATACAGTAGTCCTGTGTGAATATTTATGGCTAAGGTGAGGTTATCGATGTGTAGGTAGAATGAGAGGCTGGGGTCAAATGTAGGCTCAGATATTTGTAGGTATGGACTTGCTCCAAGGGGAGGTGGGCTTTGGAGAAGATTTTTAGCTGGGCATCTGCGTTCCTGCTTTGCCAGTGGGCAAACAGCATTGACTTAGTCTTTTTTACATTGACCACCAATCTGTGGTCTGTGGACCAGTTTTCAATGTGGGTGAATGCAATTTGTAGTGAGGAGTGTCGGGTTGTGGGATCTGGGTGGGCATCAAACAGAACTGCATCATCAGCGTAAAGCAGAAGTTTACTTGGGCAGGCTTTTGGCAGGGTGTTCAGGAAGATGCTGAATAATAAGGGACCGAGGATGGAACCCTGTGGAACCCCAGAGTGGACAGACAGGGTAGTTGAGAGAGTGTTGCTAATCTTAACACGTTTGGACCTATCTGAGAGGTAACTTGCAAACCACATGATGGGTCCAAGGGACAGCCCAGTGAGGTGGAGTATTTAGGAGCAATACCCAGTCTGCTGTGGGTATGGCTGCAGCTGTGGGACAGCTTGAGGTTGACAGAAGGGCCTACCATAAGACCTTCTTCTACCTCCCCTTCCATAAGGCCTATCCCTAGATGAATTACTCTTATAGGTAGCTTTGTATTCATCCACCTTCTTCATATACTCTTTGGTTTGTTTGCCAAAGAGAGAATGATCCTGAACAGGAAAGTCCATGGCCTTAGCCTGGGTGTCCTGTGTTACATTTGTAGCCTTTAGCCAAGCAAACCTTTTCAGGGCTACAGTCAGAGCCATAATCCTAGCAGCATTATCACTGGCATCTGCTGCCATCTGGAACTGGTATTTAGACGCTTCCAGTCCAAACATGGTTGTTTCTGCTAGGTCATCAGAGATAGGGGAAGGAACCTTCTCTGACATGGCCAAAACAGACTGCCACAGTGTTTTTTGATACTGTGCAGTGTAGACCTGGTAATTAGCTTGTCTGACCCCCAGGGAGGCAGTTAAGTACCCTTTTTTTGACATGCTGCCCATTTTTCTTGAATCCTTCTTAGGAGGGTGAGAGGATAAAGGAACCCTCACCTTCTCACAGGCTGCCTGCTGGACTATACCCTGATGATCAGGGTGAGAACAGAGGAATTCAGCTCCTTTCATGTCCAATTGGTACTTCTTGTCAGCCTTCTTATCCAGAGGTGTGACAAAGTTAGGGTTCTGCAAGATTGTGAATAAATCCAAAATCTTCTTAGTGGGTGATAACCCCGTCATCTCCATATATTCTGCCTCCTCCTCCTCTTCTATGACCTTGGTGGTAGCCAGGTCAAGGGCATCTACTATTTTCCTCACAAAGGAAAAGTGAGGAAAAATCCTCAGGCCTAGGAGGAGAGCCAAAGTCCTGCTCTGGTGAGATTTACAGTTCAATGGGCTCACCATCATCATCCTCTGGTATATCATACTCCCCAGTATCTATCTCCTGAGACTGGGGATCCGAGGAGGGAGTATCTCCTGAACCCTTGGAGGAGGAGGGGTTGGAGAAAGTATGAACCCCTGAATTGCGTCGATGACTTTAATAGCCCAAGCAATTTCCTCAACAGTAGGCAGACTGTGAGGCACAGAAGAATCCCCTGTTGGTTTTGCCTGGGGTTCGACGTGCTCGGTCTTCTTTGCCTTTTTGGAATGGATTGAAGAGTCAGTCGGCCCACTCACCCTTTTTAAGGAGGTTGATTCACCCTTATCAGGAGTGGTAAAAGAAGAAGCTGTGGTTTCACCTGCTGATTTTAAAGGTGTTGGCTGGTTAGAGCCTGAAGTACCTCCCAAATTTTTGCTCAACCTCTCCATTCTTTTTTCCACAGTTTTCTGTGGAAATGATTTGCAAATTTCACAGTCAGTATTTAAATGCTCAGTTCCCAGGCAGAACACATAGCTGTCATGCTTGTCTGCTCTGGCGAACACTTTCCCAAAATTGACACAGTTTTTAAAACCTGGGGGACCAATCTTTTTCTTAGGTTTTTCGGTGTGTTCCATTTTCAGAAGAAAACCCTTAAACACAAAAAATAGTTTCTTTCTTTTTTTTTTTTGGTTTTTTAATACAGTCGGTTCATCAACCGATTAGGCCCCAGAAGAACAGATGAATTTTTAAACTCAGAACCGGGTCAGCAGTTCTCGGAACTGATTCAACAGTTCACAGTAACTGGGTTAGCGGTTAGAAAAGAAACCGGGTTAACAGCTTCAAACAATGTTAAAATACACTTTACACAATAAAACTTTAAAGAAAATAAAGCGGAAAAACTCTGCAACTAATGTAAAACTACTCAGTTCCCCAACGGTTATACCAAACCGTGGGGAACTGAGAAATAAACACCAAATCTAACTAAACTTAAATAAACTAAATGTTAGACTAAAAAATAACAATAAATAAAGGCAGCAGAAAGAAAATTATGTATAATTAAACAATTATACTTCACAGTAAGCCAACGATGACCTGAGGGAGTCTCCTGGGCATCTAGACTCATGAGGCAGAGTCAGAAATCTGAGACGTTGATAGAATGTGCAGCAGATGAGGGCAGCAGTTTGAATAATTGTCATGTGTCAATGATTCCATCATTAGCACATAGTTTCATTCTCCGGGCAGTTCTACTGAGTAGGCCAACTGCAGAGAGTTATGAATACGAGAAGAATACTTGGGGGTTAGAATATGGAGATAGGTCGATAGTTTGCATGGAGAGCCCTGTCTCCACTTTTGTGTTCTGGTGTGACAATAGTGGATTTCCATCTGTCAGGGAACTGGCTGAGGCTGAGGGAGAGCTTGAAGATGTTTGTTAATGGTGCAATCGCTTCATTGAGGGTGAGAGACAGCAGTTTGAGGTTGAGTGAGTCCCCGCTCCTTCTGGACTTGGCAATTACATAGATACATAGATACATAGACAGTGTCAGCAGATAAGGGCCTATGGCCCACCCAGTCTGCCCATTTGAGCTTGTAAGTTCAGTTTGTTTTCCTAGAAGTCTGTTGCCCCTTACCCCTGACCTCCAAAATTCCTTTATGTCTATCCCATGCATTCTTAAATCCCGTGATTGTTTCAGCCCCCACCACTTCCTCTGGCAGGGTGTTCCACTTGTCCACCACCCATTCTGTGAAGAAATTCTTTCTCATGTTTCCTCTGAATCGTCCTCCCTCCAACTTCATCCCATGCCCTCTAGTCCTGGAACATCTTTTCGCTTAAAAATAGTGTTTTCCTGCACCCTGTTCCTCCCTGTAAGATACTTGTATGTCTCTATCATATCCCCTCTCTCCCTCCTCTCCTCCAGGGAGTACATGTTCAGTTCCTTCAACCTGTCTTCATAGGACTTGTGATGCAATCCATGCACCATCTTTGTTGCCCTCCTCTGAACCTTCTCTACCCTGTCTATGTCCTTACGTAGGTATGGTCTCCAGAACTGCACACTGTACTCCAGGTGGGGCAATTGCCTTACTGATGTACTTGCGAGCTTCATGTGTCCCAACATGTTCCATAACAATATAGTATATGGTTAACGCTTATTACGTATGGAATTCAGTGACTGCGCTAACCTTGTTGAGCACATTCTAAACGTTGTTGTGCACATTCGAAAAGTTGTTGTGCACATTCATTAATGAATATTCATGAGCTGGTCCACCCTTTGCCTCCTTATTGGTGGAAATAGAAGTATTAAAAAAAACACATGGCGGCACGGCTTACCAAGACGGTCTGGACACATACTGCCCTACTAGTCTCCATGTTTAGAGACTGTAACAGCTTAAAAAAAATTTTTTTACAAAGTCCTGCCTGAAATATTGCAGTAGACAGCAGTCACAATTCAATAAAAACAGACCACAGCAACAGACAGCGGACTGGACTGTCGGCAACTAGCGGGAGCGCCAAACACAAGGTATGAAAGTGAAACCATGTGAAACAAAAATTTTCAAAACTCATAACTTTTAGTCAGCCCGGCGGTGCTGAGAGCTGAGGGGCTGGCGCCTTACTTTGTGCCATGCTGGTGACCCGTGTTCGGGAACAAGCATGGGCTGGCGGAGGTTGGCAGGGATAGAGTTGGTTTGAGCATCTGATGGACTGCTCTCCATCTCTGGGGAGGGGGGAGCTCAGTGGCCGGTGTGTGCCTGACCCCTGGCGGAGGCTGGGGCTTGGCACCACGGAGCTGATACTGCATGGGTGGTTGGTGCATGGCAGATGCTTGATGGGGATGTGCATGGAAGTATACGTGACCCCGTTGCAGACATCACTACACCCCAGAAACCCACAGAGGGCAAGGAAACAAGGAAAAATAGCTCCTGGAGGATGACGGGAGACCTCACAGGCCTCACATCTGGCTAGCCACAGCACAAAACCACAGATCCGGTCTCGGTTGGGTAGGACCCCCCCGCCGACCCCACCAGGGAGGGGCAAGCCCTAGAAGATGGCACGGGATGGTGGACACCAGGGTGAGGGGGCTGGGGCTCCCCCAGAGTGAGAGGGCCATGGAGCAGAGGAGCATAAATACCACAAAAAAAACACATAACTTTTTTCCTTAGACTTGGGAACTATATACTATAAAAAATAAAATCTGGGCACATATACACAGCTCACCTTGTTTCCATCTTGGGGTTGAAGATACCAGCATGGACCTCTCAAACTTCGCTCCTGAGGTCCATACGCAGGTATCTCAATCCCTCAATGGAAACATAGGCTCGTTGAGTATACTTGCCCATACTTTATTCCTTATAGAATGTATAGCAGAGCATTGTTCTATATAGAAATCCATCCTTTTCAAAATGCTGTTGTACCACAGTTCAAAGGAGATCAAATGTGATTGTACCCTTCTGTGGTCGAACAGCATTCTAGAACCTCTAGAGACTGCACACATCAGTTTCACTGTGAAAGATAAAAAAAACAATGCGCACATTTCACATAATACTACACACTATAAAAAATACAGGAAGAGCAACTTTATGCATAACCAGTGTGTTCTGCCACCTTGGGGTTCTGAGTCCCATGAACCTCTCAAGCTTTGCTCTTGAGGTCAAAGGGAAATCAAAACCCCTCTGTGGCAGAACACACAGGTTGTGCATAGTTGCCCATCCAGCATTCTCTGTGTTCTTGCTGCTTGTTTGCAGTGAACCCTCTTTGTTAGCATGTTCTGATTACTGTTGGCATGTACTTCCTTTAAGAAGAAATACACAATCACACATACCCCCATAATGCAAAGTATCATGGGCTATATATGCAAATCACCACAAAATGTTATGCTGGTTCAACTTTAAGCAAGAATGCTAACCTTTCAGAGTCTGTTTTCCTGTGCATATCTTAGCCTGTCTGCAACTATTCCTACAGTACTGTGTTAACCTGCTGACTGCTGCTATCCTCCTTGGGACCCCATGAAAACAAGATGCTGCATCTTGTGGGGCTATCCCAGTTAAAGTAATTTCACATAACCAGTTACTGAATGTCCAAGTACCACATTCCGATTTGTCCATAATTGCAAGTCCAATTATTTCTAAGACCACATACGTTAAGAACATTCAGAGTGACCATAGCAAAGAGACAATTTGCAGAAAAAGCTGTACATGGAATCCAAAAAAGATGTTAGACCACTCAGGAATGAGATGATTGCAGACTTGTATGACATCACCATAAGACTCCTGCTGTTAGAAGACATATCCACATTGTTTGCCATCCTACCTCTATTAGTCTCTCAGATGAATTTTGCTGTGGATATAAACAAAGCAATGGATAACAGAAGTCCTAGTGGTGTTACCTTTTGGCAAGTTCTGTTCCTCCCTCTGCTGGTAAGACTGCAGCCACCTGTTATATGCTGCTGTGGGACTGCTGTTGGTCAGTCCGGTGTACCAGACCTGCCGGGCCCAATCCGCCCCCGTGGGGACCGTTTTGTAGCGGATGGCATGCTGAATGACAGGAGCTTCGCCGGATGTCAGCAACATGGGGGGATGGTCTCTGAAAACAAAAGGAAAAAAGGACAGCAGGTACAACAAAATGGGTTTGGCAGCAGCAAATTTGACATTCCTATATTTTAGGTGCCCTGCATGGTGGGCGCTTCAGGCATCTGTAGCCTAAAGAAGCCTACTCAGTGATGGGCAGATACCAGAATGCATGGGACAATATGGCACAATGGAGAAGGAAAGCCAACCAAAGCAAAGCCAGTGGTGCCCCTCTCGTGATACTGCCTAGCACACTAAACCCCACTGAGTAGGTTTCCTCCTACAACTATCTGGGCATTACCTTTGATTCGGCACTCTCCTTCCATTCCCATATCAATGCCCTTTCTGCTGCCACCAGTGTCAGGACTGGACTGTTATACTGCCATAGGGACTGCCTGCCACAAGAGGCCCTTAGATTGGCAATCACCTCCTCTGTTCTGTCGCTACTCGACTATGGGTTGCCCATCTATGCTGCAGCCGACAACACTGCGCTTGCAAGAATCCAGCTCTCTATAAACAAAGCCTGCAGGCTAATGCCGGGAGCCCCTAGGTGCACCCATACATGGCTGCTGTACTCCACCACTAACTTGCTCAACCTTGAAGAAAGACTCCGCTTCCAAACCTGCCTTCTTGTAAAAAAGACCCTGCTAGGGCTCCCCCGGGGTCACCATCTCCCTGCAGCGTGCCTCCCCCTCAGTCTCCACCCGCAGCACTGTCAAAACCTCCCTTATTGTCCCCACAGTAAGGAACTCTATGGCCCAGAGATCATTTTGCTATTGGACTCCCACCTGGTTCAATTCCCTCCCAACCAACATAGCTGACTCCAATAAGCTTGGTCCTTTCAAGGTCTCCCTCAGAAGCCATCTGACAAGCACTCGCTGCTGCAACTGCACATAATCCCCCACCTGCCCCTTACCTTCACCCTTAGGCTGGGTCTGCCCTGTCTATTTTTGCTGTATATACCTGGGCTCTCCGGCAACATCTGCTGACTAATGTAATAAAATATCTCTGGTTGCTACCTGACGTAGTACTCATGTGCCTATATTATGACTACTGTGATCTACCTATTACCAAGTGTGTACCACCAGTGAATGCCTGTAACACTGGTTGCTTTTTTAATCTAAGCGTCATGTACTGTACTGTACTGTTTTGCTTGCTGTGATGTATTGCTCTCTTGACAATGTGCCTTTGTAAATGAGTCTATGACTCAAAGGTCTGTAAACCGATGATCTAATAAATAGAAAATAAATAAAAGACCAACCCCCCCGTACAAAACACACGGTTTGTGCTGGTGTAGCAGTTGAGAAGCAGCAGCATCAGGACATTGGTGGAGGGGATGGCAGAAGAGGAGCTGGAAAGCACATGGCTATTGTGTTTTGATGGTGGTTGGGTAATAAATCCATGAATACTGTCAGTGTAGCTCAGATGGTAGTACTTCCACCTCTGGGCCACAAGGTCATGGATTATAGTCCCATACCAGGATTGGGCTCATACCATACATGCTGGCATCCGAGTGCAGTACCAAGGGGATGCTGTACTGTCGAGATGTACCACCCTTTGAATAAAACATTAAACTGAGGTCCTGTCTGCCTTTTCTGATGTTTTTTTATGTGGTTATGAAAGATCCCATTGCACTTCGTGAGTAGGGGAGATTTCCTGTTTCCTTGCCAGATTTCCCCCATTCACTAAAATATCACCAACATCTTCACCTTTTTTTTTTCCTGTCAGTATTTTTGTCTCCTTAGGTCACCAGCCTGGCCCCATCTGGCCCGAACACCCCCCTCCACACCATCACCCAGCTTCTCTGGGTCTTACCTTGTCTCTGGTGATCCTCTTCCACAGTATCTGTTAGGATGCACCCAGTCACCAGTGTCGGGCCTGTGAAGGGTCAGGCATCTTGCCGTGGCTGAGGGGTTTTCCACCATTATTTTTCTCCCCAGAGGGCTCCACTACTGGCAATGACTCTTTGTGCGAGCTTCACCTCCATGGAAATGCCCTCTGGTGTCCGCTAGTGGGAGACCTTTCCCCTGGCATTCTGCTGCACTGCCACCCACATACCTCTAGGTGACAGTCACTGAATGGGAGACACGTACCCTCTCCCCAAGGGAGGAGAGCAGACCTACAAAGCTTAATTATCCCTCCCCCAGTGGCCCCAAGTTTCCAAACCTAGGCTGCACCTCGCCAGAGACACACACACCCAGCGTCTGCTAGTGGGAGCCCTTTCCCTTGGTGTTCCACTATGCTGCCACCCAGACACCTCTAGGTGGCAGCCACTGAGTGGGACACATGTACCCCCCTACTTGAGGGAGGACAGTAGTCCTAGGAATGCTTGATCCTCCCTCCCTGGCTGGCCCCAGAGTGACCCACATCTGTTTCCAAACCCAGGTCATAGGCATGGCAGGGGGTGAGGGGCCCAGCGCCTCAGCCCTCCACACCACCGAGCCGGCTTATCAACAGTTTAACCCTGTTCAATTTAACTTGATTTGCATCTGTATCTCTCCCCCACCACCACCACCGCCGGGACAAGGATGACATTTTCTCAGTATTTGTCTAGCCCTCCTTTCCAGATCAACAAAAATTAAATAAACTAGAAAAAAATTTGTTTATCCTTAAACAGAACAACCACTAGTATCTTCTGACAATTTCCAAAAATAATCTGATGTAATATTTTTATAATGCTGGAAACTATTTTTTGAAAGTTGCAACACGTGATCTGTTAATCATAAAAACTTATTTTTTTGAAATGAAAGCTTGGAATCCGATTAACATGTGTAGACCCTAACAATACAGTTCTTCTATGTTGCTACCTGCATACACATGTCGATATAATATGCTGTTACAAATGACAGGACTTTAAAAATTAATGAAATATAGTATGTTTTTTATATCGCTATGCAACATTTTAAATTTTGTTATATTGATAAGTAGGTGCATGTCTACATAGCTGACTCCGAGCTTTCATTTAAAAAAGAAAATAAGTCTCTACCCAGATTGTTCTGAAGTTATGACATTTTAAATTAAATATCTTTTGAAAGGTCTGACAAACTGTTAGAGCTAGACATTTTTATTTTTTTAATGAAAACTTGGAGTCTAGCCATTAACAAATGCTGTCAATATTATATTGTTATCATGTAACAGTAGAAATTAGTTTAGTGATATAGAAAAAGGCAGTTCTCAAGTTATATCTATCTATATATATATATATATATATATATAATTGTTTTTTTACATCATGACAGAGTTTTTTTCTAATAAAAAAATGTTGTCAATATATTTTTGCTATACCAACAAAGTATATTGATATACTTTTTTAATATCGACATGGAACATTTCATGATGGCTGAAAAAAATGTTTTGCACTTTTTCTGAATTTTAGAATTAATCCCAATAATTTAATTAGTATCTAATGCCCATAAAATATTTATTTTTGGCCTTAAATCACGTGGCAAACATTACAGTCTCCCCTTCCCCCCAAGCAGTACCAGTTCTTCCTCGTTTTCACACGCTTTGCCTGCAGAAGTATCAGAAGATGATAATAATAAATTAATTAATATTGTAGCAGCAGTGGGCCTTTGTTCCAGTGGCTAAACTGGTTGAGAGGGTAGAGGGGTGCTGTTACACAAATGCGACCTCCCAGTGTTGTTGGCGGATCCTGTTCCATGCCAAGAGAGAGACAGAGAATGGGAGGAAAGAAAGGAACAGATGAGAAAGGAGACAACAATGGAAAAGAAAAAGGGATGGGACAGAAAGAAAAAATTACTCACCTTAGTAATGTTGTTTCTTCTAATGGAGTCTTGCTGTATTCTGACATATGCAGTTAGGTCCTGCCTTTCAACTGCCCCAGAGAACAAAGAGTTAAACTTTCCATGGCCAGCATGGAATGTTCACCGCGAGTTCAGTTGAAGCCCCTGTCTGCTGTTGTTTAAACTCCAACCGTCAGATCTTTACGAGCAATACTCACTAGAAGTTCTGTGCGGAAACTGTAAAACTCAAACTAGCCAACTGGCAACTATATTTATATAAAATGTTTTTTTTGGTTTCAAAGCAAAGACTCAAGTCAGAAAACCCAAAAAACAAAACACATCCCAAAACACAACACTCACCCAAAATAAAGGAAGGTGAAAAAGGGACACCCCTAGGGTGCCAACACTGCTCCTGCCCACCCACATCCCAAAAACTAGGTTCTGAGAGGGGAGGCGGGGGGAGGTCAGAATACAGCAAGACTCCATTAGAAGAAACAACATTACTAAGGTGAGTAATTTTTTCTTCAAACAACATGAAGTCTTGCTGTATTCTGACATATGCAAACTACCAAGCAGTACCTCCATGGAGGAGGGACAGAACCTACTTTGGAAACAGGCTCTGAAGTACTGCTGTGCCAAACTGAGCATCACTCCTAGCCTGGATATCCAGAGAGTAATGCTTGGTGAATGTATGGACTGTTTTCCAGGTGGCTGCTTGACAGATTTCTAAGATAGGAATATCCCTGGCAGCAGCCAGGGAAGCAGCTGTACCTCTAGTAGAGTAAGCCCTCAGTCCTGAGGGTGGAGTTCTACCCAGTTTTTCATAGCAGAATTGTATACAAGAAACAATCCACCTGGCAATAGATCTCTTAGTGGCAGGTTTGCCCTTACCAACCTCTCCATATGTGAGGAACAACTAGAGGGACTCAAACCTGTGACCCTTGGTGCGCCCTATGTAGCAGCTGAGGGCCCTTTTAACATCTAAGCTGTGCAGCCTCCTCTCTCCAGAGGAGGAATGGTAAGTGAAGAAAACAGGGAGAGACATAGACTGGTTAAGGTGGAAATCTGAAACCACCTTAGGCAAAAACTTCCTGTTAGTTCTTAGGACCACTTTATCTCTATGGAAAGAGATGAAATCAGGTCCCACTGACAGGGCCTGCAATTCACTGATATGCCTGGCAGAGGTAATGACTACCAAAGACACAGTTTTCCAAGTCAAGTACTTAAGCTCTGCAGAGGACAAAGGCTCAAAGGGTGGTTGCATAAGCTGAGCAATGCAAACATTAAGGTCCCAAGCAGGAGCAGGGTCCCTAAAGGGGGGATTGGTGTGCAGCAATCCCTTGAAGAACTTACAAAACACAGGATGGGCTAACAGAGGAGATGGCTTGCCTTCTGACAGGAAAGCAGAAACAGCTGCCATATGCACTTTAAGTGTAGCTGGCCTAAGGCCTAGGCCATTGAGATGGACCATATAGTCCAGAACCATAGGCAACCCAGCAGAATCTGGAGAAATATTCTTCTTAGAACACCAAATAGTGAACCTTTTCCATTTGGAATTGTAAGTCTTTCTGGTGGAAGGCTTTCGAGAAGCCATAAGGCTATCCAGAACCCCTTGGGAAAGATGCAGATCAGCAAGCTCTAACTCTTCAAGAGCCATGCCTTGAGATTGAGAGACAAGAGGTTCGGGTACCAAATCCTCCCCTGAGAGGATGTCAACAGGTTGTAATTTCTGGGAAGAGACAGGGGAAGGTGGACTGCTAGGGACAGCAACAGGGGGTACCAGGGCTGTCTGGCCCAGTCTGGAGCAATCAGAATCACTTTGCATGGTTATGACCTTATCTTGACTAACACTTTGAACAGGAGAGGGAAGGGGGAAAAGCATACAGAAATGTCCCTTCCCGATTCAGGATCAGAGCATCCAGGGGGACTGAGCCCAAGACTTGGGGTCTGCAACAAAAGAGAGGAAGTTGGTGATTGTCTGGGGCTGCAAAAAGATCTATCTGTGGAGTGCCCCATCTCAAGAAAATCACTTTCAAAACTAGGGGATCTAGGGTCCATTTGTGATGGCCCTGGGATATTTTGCTCAGTGCATCTGCTAAGACATTGTCCTTCCCTGAGAGGTGAACTGCTATCAGAGAGGTTTTCAGGGAATAGGCCAGGGACCACAACTTCATTGCTTCTGTGCACAAGGCCGTAGAATGAGTGCCTCCTTGCTTGTTGATGTACCACATGGTGGTGGTGTTGTCTGTTCTGACCTGGACCACCTTGTTCTGTACAGATTTGGAAAAGGCTTGCAGTTCCAGAAACACACTGCTCTGAGTTCCAAGAGATTGATGTGAAGCAGAGATTCCTGAGGCGACCACAGCCCTTGGGTGGTAAGATCCCCCAGATGGGCTCCCCAGCCAGCAGGGAAGCATCTGTGGTGAGTATCACTGAATGAGATTGAGTGACAAAAGGAACTCCTTGTCTCAAATTGTCCTAATCCTGCCACCATTGCAAGGCCTGGATCAGGGTTCCAGTCACTGGGACTAGTTTGGTAAGGGAATCCTTTCTTTGGGACCAGAAGGCTTTTAAGTGGAACTGAATGTCCCTCATCTAGAATCTTGCTCCCTGGACCACTGCTGTGGAAGCTGCCATGTGGCCCAGAAGCTGAAGGAAATGCCTTGCTGGTCGAGACACCTGTAGGATGAATGAAGAGGCCAGTTCCATAAGGGTCCTTGCCCTGTCCAGGGGAAGGAAGGCTGTTGCCCTTACTGTATCTAGCTCTGCCCCTATGAAGGTGAGGAGCTGTACGGCTCGAGAACTGACTTTGGAAGGTTGAGAAGGAATCCTAAGGAAGTGAGCACTTGCTGAGTTATTTGCAAATGTGACTTGAATTGGTCTGGAGACTGACCCACTATGAGCCAGTCGTCCAAGTATGGGAAGATGGAGATCTTTTGTCTCCTTAGGAAAGCAACCACTACTGCCAGGCACTTTGTGAAAACCCTTGGGGCTGATGTTAGGCCAAAGGGCATTGCTCTGAATTGATAGTGGCCTGAGGGCAACTCAAACCTGAGGTACTTTCTGTGGGAGCACCTGATGGGAATGTGAAAACAGGCATCTTTGAGGTCCAGGGAGGCTAGCCAGTCCCCTGGCCTTAGACAGGGAAGGGTTATTCCCAGAGTCACCATTTTGAACTTTGGTTTTAAAAGGTGTTTGTTCAGATATCATAGGTCCAGGATGGGCCGCCATTCTCCTGTCTTTTTGGGGGTTAGGAAGTACCTGGAGTACAATCCTTTGCCCTTGTGTAGGGTGGGAACCCTCTCTATGGCTCTGAGAGCTAGGAGGGAAGAAATCTCTGCCTCTAAGGCAAGGGTTTCTGATGGATTTGCAGGTGGAAAGGATCTGGTTCTTATCTTAGGAACTTTTTTGAAGCTGAGAACCAGTCCCTGGCTTATTACTTCCAGAACCCACTTGTCTGATGTCAGAGACTTCCAGTCCTGGACAAAGTAAGCCAGCCTGCCCCCTACTGGTATTGGAGAATCAGCCCGGGCAGACCCATCAGGGTGTCTGCTTGGCAGGGGCTTTAGACTGAGGGGTGGATGCAGGCCTGCTCATCCCCCGTCTGCCTCTCCCTCTGAAGAACCCCCTCTGAGAATAAGAAGAGGAGGTCTGAGCCTGGTAAAAAGGCCTTTGGAAAGGCCTGCCCTGCCCCTGGACTGCTGCCTTTGAGGAGTGTCTTGCCTTTCTTTGGCCTGAGCACTCCTTTAAGTGGTCCTGTACTCGTCCATCTTTTTCATGTACTGTAGTCCTCTGTCTGCTCCCCAAACAGAGAATTACCAATAACAGGGAAATCCATGGCCTTAGCCTGGGTATCCTGTGATAGGCTGGTACATCTGAGCCAAGCCATCCTCCGAAGAGCCACAGATGTAGCCATGACACTTGATGAAACATCATTGCAGTCCACAGCAGCATGAAATTGCACTTTGGATGCCTCAATCCCATCTGCAGCCACCTGCTCCAGCTCCTTGGCAAGCTGGTCAGGGGCCTGTGTAGCCAGAGCCAGCACAGTGTCCCACCTGGACTTCTGGTATCTAGCTGTGTAGGCCATATAGTTAGCCTGCCTGAGTCCCAAAGATGCTGCCATGTACTGTTTCTTTGCCATGGCATCAATCCTCCTGGAGTCCTTATCTGGGGGTGTGTGATGCCAAGGGGATATTTGCTTTATCACAGGCAGCAGCCTGCACTACCCCAACATGGCAGCATTGCTGAGAAAGGAACTCAGTGTCTTAGCCTGAAAGAGTATACCTCTTGTCCATTCATCTGTCCACAGGAGGTATGGAGGTAGGAGTCTTAAGAATTTTATGTGTCTGTTTCCCAAAGGATTTGTGGAGGGGAATAGACAGTCTCCTGGACTCTGGGATGTCCATCATTTCAACAAAATTAGGCTCCTCCTGATCTTCTACTTCTTTCTCCACAGGGAACTGGAGGGTTTCAGCCACTTTTTTGTAAAACATAAAGTGAGACAGGGACTCAGAAAGCCTAGGAGGAGAAACACCTGAAGGTCTGTCTGGGGAGATGTCCGGGTCAATAGGCACATCCAGACTTTCATAATCACCATCATCATCCTCATAATCTCCCTCCTCATCATCCGGTTCATAAAATTCTTCCAAGGTGTAATCCGGAACCGGGGGAACCAACCGAACCGAACCCCTGCCAGATGGTGCCGGTTCGGCTGGAACCAAAGCCAGCGATTGCACTATTCTTATCGCCTTGGCTATCTCATCGGCAGTCGGAGTATGAATTTCTGGATCCGAACCGGACGATTTATCTTTTCTTTTTCCTTTTACTGGAACCGACTCCTCAGAATCGGCTCTCCTTTTGCCCGAAGAAGTATCGCCCTGGTCAGAGGACACTCCTTCTGGTTCTGTCGGAACCGAACCGGGCTGGCCATCCAGGTCAGCAGACTTCTCGGCCTCCCTTTCCCTCAGTCTACCTAATCTCTTTTCCAGGGTAGCTTTGGGAAAATTCTTACAAATTTGGCAGTCTGAATTGAGGTGGTCAAACCCCAGACAATAAATACAGGTTGTGTGGGGATCAGCCTTAGCAAAGACTTCCCCACACACACTGCAGTGTTGAAACTGTTTTTTTCTTGGGTTTTTCAGACATGGCCAATCCTAATCAAAACTTACCTTTTTTTCTGCAATCCACCAGGCAAGACTCCCCTATTGGTTCCTGACCGTGTTATGGGTCTTGGAAAAAAACGTAATAAAAATCTGTTTTTTTTAGAACCGATACAGACCGGTTACCACAGTCTAAGTAAATTCACAAACTTTTTTACCTGAGACTGATCGGTTCAGCCAAACCGATCCACAATTTACAAGTTCCACACAGAAACTAAATAGAAAACCTATCTAGTACTCATGGTACCACAGACAAGAGACTTAAACCGACAGATTCGGTAGCAGCAATTCGGTAGAAACCAAGAGAAAAAACAACACTTTAACCGACTTCTTTGAACCGAGCAAAGGAGAAATCTCCAGAGCGACTGTTCAGTGAGGCGGAGTAAAGAATCTGACGGTTGGAGTTTAAACAACAGCAGACAGGGGCTTCAACTGAGCTCACGGTGAACATTCCATGCTGGCCATGGAAAGTTTAACTCTTTGTTCTCTGGGGCAGTTGAAAGGCAGGACCTAACTGCATATGTCAGAATACAGCAAGACTTCACGCTGTCTGAAATATAGGTTACTCACCTGTAACAGAACTTCTAGGAGTGGTATATGTTGTTCATCCACACTGTCTGGCAGGTTGCTTGCCACTTTAAGATGGGCCAGAAAGTTTTCAAGCTGGCTCCTCCCACCCACCTGGGTGGTATAACCCTCAGCTCCTCCCCGTGATGCCAGATCTAGCCTGCTGGAAGCAGGTTGCACATCGAAGCCGGGGAGGTCGGGTGGGTCGCGTGGATGAACAACATATACCACTACTAGAACTCCTGTTACAGGTGAGTAACCTGTATTTCTAAGGACGTGGATATGTTGTTCAATCCCCACTGTCTGGCAGACTCCTAGTAGTTCTCCATGAAGAGGGAGGTAAGGCGCGCACCCCTGAAACCTACTTGGGGAATAAGGACTGGAGAACCGAGGTCCCAAAACCAGCATCCCAGCATGACTCTAGGTCAATGTGGTAATGGGAAATAAAGGTGTGTGCTGACTTCCAGGTAGCAGCCCTGCAGATTTCCTGGATAGGGACGTCCCTAGAAGCAGCCACCAAAGCAGCGGTATGGCAGGTAGAATGAGCTCTTATCCCTTTGGGAGGCTCCATGCCCACCAATCTATAGCTGAAATCTATGCAGAAGGTGACCCACCTGCTTATCGTCCGCTTGGCTGCAGGTCTGCCAGGTGCAGCTTCAGCGTAGGTGACAAACAGCTGGTGAACCTCTCCCCGAACTTCAGCCATCCGCTCCTTATAATAAGTGAGTGCTCTTCTAGGGTTCAAAGTATGGGGCCTATATTTGGCCTCCGAGGTGTGAGTGGGGTAGAACACCGGCAGAGTCAACACCTGATTCAGGTGAAACTGACACCACCTTCGGAAGGAATTACAGGTGGGGACGAAGGACAACCTTGTCCCTGTGGAAGACCAGATAAGGAGACTCAATGGAAAGTGCCTGGGAGCTCTCCCATCCTTCTGGCAGATTTTAACCACCAAGAAGACAGTCTTCCATGACAGGTGGGAGATATCACACCTGTGCATCAGTTCAAATGCCTTGCACATGAGCTTAGCCAATACCAGGAGTAGATCCCATGGAGGTGGAGGTTCTCACACCAGAGGTAATATGTGATCAAGGCCTTTGAAAAAGCACCTGACCAACTTCACCTGCACCACCGACTGCTTGCCGACCCTCGTCCGGTAAGCAGAGATGGCTGCCAGGTGCACCTTAAGGGTAGTCAACCAAAGCCCTAGCTAAGACAAGGACCACAAGTAGTCCAAAATGCTAGCCAATGGACAGGCAGAGGGGTACAACCCCCCTTGCCCTGACACCAAATGAAGAATCTCTTCCATTTAAAGGCATAGCACTTTCTGGTCGACTTCTTACAGGATGCCTCAACAACGTTGAGGACCTCGTCGGAAATACCCAAGGCCTGGAACTCTAGCCACTCAGGAACCAGGCCATTAGGTACAGGGATTGAAAGTCTGGATGGAGAACCTTTCCCTTGTTGACTGAGATCAGATCCGGGCGGGCTGGAAGCTGCCTCAGGAGCCTGGAGCTGAGGCTGAGGAGATCTGGGTACCAAAACTGGTGAGGCTAGTCTGGGGCTACCAGAATCACCTGTGTCTTGTCCCTCTTCACCTTGAGAAGCACCTTGTGGATCAAGGGAAATGGAGGGAAGGCATAGAAGAGGCCCAGGGTCCATGGCCTCAAGAAGGCATCCCCTGCAGTGAGCCCTGCTGAGACAGGTGGGCATGAAACAGCCTCAGCTTCACGTTCTCCCTGGAGATGAACAGGTCCACCTTAGGAGTGCCCCAATGGGAGAACAGGCCTTGAACTATCTCTGGCAGGAGAGACCACTCATGAGATGCAGCGCCTATCCGGCTGAAGGTATCGGCTACACTGTTCGAGGCTCCTGCCACATGGATGGCTAGGAGATCCACCTCCAGACTGATCACAAGAGACCAAATGTGGAGAGCATCCTTGCACAAAGGCAAGGAGTGTGTTCCGCCCTGCCGGTTGAGATAGTACATGGTCGTGGTGTTGTCCGTCTGGACCTGAACCACCTGACCCCATACAAATGGAGCGAAGGCAGTGAGGGCTAGTTGAACCACTCAAAGCTCCAGCAGGTTGATGTGTCATCGAGACTCCTGAGGGGACCAAAGGCCATGGGCCTGGAGCTCCCCCAGATGGGCACCCCAACCCATCAAAGAGGTGTCGGTCGAAAGAATGACCATCGGCTCAGAGCGGACAAATGGGATACCCTTCTGCAGATGAGCTGGGATGAGCCACCACTGCAGGCTGTCCCATATCTTCTGGGTCATGGTTACTGGCTGGTCCAAAGGACCGGAGTGCTGGGACCACTGGCGGACCAGCCCCCATTGCAGGGGATGCATATGCCAGCAGGCCCAATGGACCACGCTGGTGCAAGCCGACATGAGACCCAGAAGGTGCAGGAAGTCCCGGGCAGGGCACAATTGCCCAACCAGAAATGATTGGGCAAAGGAGGAAAGGACCTCAGCCCTGTCCGCTGGGACCCGGGCTCTGGCTTGAAGAGAGTCAAGCTCTGCCCCAATGAACTGAATCACCTGCGATGGCACGAGTTCTGATTTGGCCTCATTGATCAGAAGGCCAATTTGAGAGAAGACCTGGAAGGCCAGATCTCTGGACCGCTCCACCTCCAACCAGGAGATGAGGAAGCACCTCATCCAGAGAACCCATAAGGGCATGTGAAAAATGTGCCATCAGCAAAGCTGAGCTAGCCTGTCGAAAACCTAGGGAGGAGGCAGCATAAACTTTGCACTCAGAGTAGTCCAGCTTTTTGGACTTTTTGTCCTGGGGCTTTTCTACATCCCTAGCATTTCCAGAGCACCAGAAGACACTATCGGTTACCAGTCCCTCAGCCAAGGGGTGCTCAAAAAAAATGGAGAGGGAACCGGTGAAGACTGCGTACTTGTGAGCCATCCTGGCTGAAGGTGCAGGACATCATGCAGGCCGCTGCCACAACTCCAGAGCCAGACCAACAATGGCCTCGGCCACAGGGAAGGCCTCTGTGGGGGAATCCCCTTAGTCCAGAATCTCCACAAGTGGATATCCGGCCCATTTTTGTACTGGTTTGAGCTGCATCCCAGTAGACTCTGAGATGAGCCAAAGAATTCCCAGGAATGAGGATAGGCTCTGGTCCACCAACAGACCCCCAGAGGATTCCAGGTCAAGGGGCCTGGAATACAAGGAGGAGTCGTCAGACTCTGAGGAGTCTGCAAATAGCTGGCAACTACCTGAGCCACCCTCCACTAGCCGAGGCCTATTGGAGGTGAGGGTGACTGACAACCTGCGGGGCAGGGCCTGACCTGACTAAGAATCCTTGGTCGGAGCCCCAGTCTTCGGTTGTGGGGGCGGTGGTTCCACCACAATGGGTGGAGCAGCCGGTTTTGGCCAAGCAATCGGCACCAGAGTCACTTCCTTGACTAAGGAGCCGATGGCGAGAGGTTGCTTTGGCCGTTCGGGTGACAGCCACTTAATGGCCAGTGAAGGTGATGAAGTCGACTTGTTGCCAGCTAATAAGAGCTGCTGCCACATCATGTCCTCATAGCTCTGATGCAACTTGCGCCAGAGCGTATCCTCCGAAGAGGACGAGCGGCAGCGCTACTTTCCGTGATGCCGGGACTGAGACTGCCTATATCAGCGGGACCTACCCGACATGAAGGAGGACCGAGACCATCGGGGTTGCCGATGGTGGGTCAAAGAGGGGGCGGGGAAACCCGCTCATCCCTCAGCTCAGAGTTCTTGACCGGGGACTTTGGCTCGGAGGGCCGAGGCAAGTCCTCAGTAACCACTGGGGAAACCGGTTAGAGAGGGTTATGGGTTTCATCAGTCGACAGCCCGTCCAACAGGTCAAGAAAAATCTCGACCTTATTGATTGGTGTCTCGGCCAGCTGACCTTATGGGGACACCATGAAGCCAGCTGGGAACAAGATCTCTCCCGTTCCCATGAATGTCAACGGTGGGACTTACCTTTCGGTTCCTTTTTCTTTGACCTACTCATGTGAGTCCCCGAGGGCCCTTCTCCCTTGGTGGAGAGGGACTGACAAAGCTCCTTAAAAGAAGCAGTGTAGGAGGAGCCCAAGGAGAGAGGGATAAATGTCGATGCCAAGGAAGTAGAAGAAGCGGCCTGGGCCACCTCCTCCTTAAGGGTGATTAACTGCTTCAGCTGCTCCGCGGAGCCCGCAGCCGTGGACACCGCCCAATGGGCCTCCTTCGACTTCACCTGCAGAAACCATTTCTTGGGGCACCCCAGTTGGAGTCGGGCAGTACGGGCCTCCAGAACTGAAGCCTTGAAAGACTTGCAGAGATTGCAGGCCTGCGGATCGTGGGCAAGCCCCAGGCAGTAAACGCATGTGGTGTGTCGGGTTGGTATGAGACATCTTCTGCCCGTAAGGGCATCAACAGAAGCCAGAAGTAGATTTTGAATCCATCGCAGCCGTGAGGGAAGAGGAAGACTTAAGTCTTGTAAACTTTAAAACAATTTTCAGAAAAAAATGAAGGATTAGGATCCAGGCCTAAAGATGCAAGAGCACTAAGGAGGGAACCTGAGCTTCCAAGCGGTAAGGAAGATCTAGATCTGGTGTCATGGGGTGGAGCCGAGGGTTATACCACCCGGGTGAGTGGGAGGAGCCAGCTTGAAGACTTTCCGGCCCATCTTAAAGCGGCAAGGAACCTGCCAGACAGTGTGGATTGAACAATATCAACCAAGAAGTATTGTATATAAAATGGATGAATTCAGAGTTTGAGTATCAGACAAGAAATATGATTTAATTGCAATATCAGAAACATGGCTTCATTCGGGAATTGGAAACGATAAGATTAATTTAAAAGGGTATAGATTAGAGAGAACAGATAGGAAAATGAGGGGTGGAGGGGTAATGATATATTTAAAAGATAATCTTGGTCCCTATAAGGTGTCATTAACAGAAAATTATGAAGGAATAGATGGTTTAATGATTGATTTGCTTAAAATTAAATTGACTGTGGGGGTGTTTTATGCTCCTCCTAAAACAAAATTTAAATATTTTGATACCTTTGCAGATTTTCTCATAGATAAAATAAAAGACAAAAAGGTTGTTTTTACAGGTGATTTTAATGCAGACTAGAAACAGGCTAGAGGTATTAGGCTAAGAAAGGGTTTTGAGTGTTTGGGGTTGAAACAGATAATTGAAAAGCCAACCAGAACCACTTACCAAAATAACCAGGGAACTATTTTAGATTTGTTGTTTGTTTCCCAGGATCTGGATATTGAGTATTGGGATGTATTGCCTATAAATCTTGGTGACCACAATCCTATAATATGCAATGTAGGGAATCTGGTCTTATCTGTTCAACATAAGAATATCTATTGGGAGTGGGACTACAGAAGGTTTAATGAGACTCAATTTAAAGATACGCTTAGAAGTTTTAATTGGAATAGATTTATTTCTGATTCCTGATATTAATTTAGCTGTGCAGGAATTTAATGATTCTTTATTAATGATGATATATAAACATGCCCCTATAGTACAAAGACAGAGGAAAAATAGAGAAGACCCATGGATAACAGATAAATTAAAAAAGGAAATAAGAATTAGAAATAGAATAGGGCAAAAAGCTAGGAAAACAAAGAAGTTAGAGGATTGGAAAAGCTTTAAAATATGGAGAAATAAATGTAAAAAGAATATTAGGATAGCAAAGAGTAAATATCACCTGATTAGATTGGAAAAAGTAAAAGATTCAAAAATGTTTGGGAAATTTATTTACGATTTAAAATACTGTGATAAAAGTACCAAGGTGAAAAGCTTGTTACAGGAGGGATGTATAATTGAAGACCCAGCAAAAATTGCTACCATATTAAACTCCTATTTTCTCAATCTACCTGATTTGAATATTCCTTTACCAAAAGAGCAAACAGCTGATATATCTGTAATGGAATTAATTGCTGAACTAAAAGATAAATATGAGATGCAGCAAGCTGTTAGGTTTAGTTTCAGATCCTTAAGTATAAATGAAGTACAAATACAGCTTCAAAACCTAAATGTAAGTAAGGCAGGTGGTTTAGATGGAGTTGAGGCAAGATTTCTCAAGGTTGGTGCTGATATTTTAGCACCAATAGTAACCTATCTTCTAAATTGGAGTCTTACTAGTTCAATAGTCCCTGATGTGTGGAAAATGAGTAAAGTGATACCAATTCATAAAGGAGGAGATAGTATTGTAGCATCTAATTACAGACCAAATATGATACTCCCAATATTATCAAAAATCTTAAAACGTAGTGTTCATTCCCAAATTAGTCATTACATGGAATCAAATGCAATTTTCACAGACGAACAACATGGGTTTAGATTGGGAAGATCCACGAACACCACCCTACTGGATTTCCACAACCAGGTAGTAACATCACTGGATCAGGGAAAAAGCACTGGGGTGGTGTTCGTGGACCTTAGTAAAGCTTTCAATTTGGTTCAGCATAGAAAATTGTTAAAAAGACTTTGGCTGGTTGGGATAGAGGAAGGACCATTAACATGGATGGCATCATATTTAGCAAATCGCAGACAGTGTGTCATCAATGGAGACTCAGTATCAAGCCTTGAGGAAATAAATTGTGGTGTCCCTCAGGGATTGATATTCGACTCGATGTTTAACGTCTATGTAAATGAACTTGTGCAAACAATAAAACATGGGGAGATCAGATTATATGCGGATGATGTGGTTCTGCTGGTCTTGGCAGATAATGTGGGAACTGTAGAACAACAGTTGCAGAGGGATTTAATTTTATTGGGGAAGTGGATGGGTGACACTGGTTTTCTACTTAATGTGAGGAAAACTCAGTGTATGAAGTTTTGTTTAGGGCATAAGCTGAAAACTGAGCCACAGTTACACATCCACTTAACTAATGGTGTACAAATTGAGGAAGTAAAAGGTTACAGGTATTTGGGATTGTATATAGATTCTGGTAGAACATTTGAAAATCATGTTGATATACAGATAAAAAAAGTTAACCAAAGATTGCGTGCCCTCAGAAGATTAACAGGTGTTTTGCCTAAATTAGCTAGAGAGAAACTTGTTAAGCAAATGCTAATACCGGTACTTGAATATGGTGCGTTGATTTATATGAGTTCCTCTCAGAGAGTGTTAAAGGAAGTTAATCAAATAGTTTATAGATTAGGTAAATTTATTGTTAAGGGTGAATATAAAATGCATCATTGCAAGTTATATGATTAATTAAATTGGTTGCATCCTGAGGCTCAAAGAAATTATGTATGGTTAATTAATTGTCACAAGATTATATATGTGAAAAGCACTCATCCTTTAGCTAAGTATGTTATGTTACAGTTTTCGGACAATCAAAGTCTTTGTACAAGAAATTCAGAAAATAGAATTCCAATACTTAAATATTGTAGTAATATAGGGGAAATGAAGCAACAAAATAGATTTGCCTCTTCTTGGAATAAATTGTCTAAATATCTACAAAATGTAGTTAGCCTGTCTAGTTTTAAAGGTAAATTATTTGAATATTTGCAGAATGAATGTGTATGTTATGGATAATGTTAATTATTATGTCAAGGTTGTTTGTACAGTAGTTTGTTGATGTTTATTTATGGAATTATTTCACAGGACCTGATTGTAAACAGCGTCTTTGGCGCTAATCATTTGCTCCTATATAAAAACTAAAGTTTTAAACAAACAAAAAAAAACATATCCACGTCCATAGAAAAGATACATACACCATCACTGCCATTTCATTTTGGGGACTGAAAGCTTGGTTCCTGTTGGGCATGTTTTGTGCTTGCAATTATGTCATTATGCTCATTAGGGTCTGTCTTTATTTACCTTAAGTAGCAGCTGACGCCTTCAGGATAACTTAAACAAAACATGACCTATAGACACAGTTCAATTTATATTTCACATTAGTTCTGTATTTTGCCTCCCCATGAAAAATTACTTACCATAGTAATCTTGTTTCTTCCCAATGATGCTCAGATATTCATAACTTTATGCAGTAAGCCTGAAGGGTTGGACTGCCCAGAGAGATGGAACACATGCAAATGAGGGAACACATTGCACGTGAGCATCTTTCAAACACTGCCTCTACCAACTGCCTGTGTTCTAACCTCTTCAGATTTGTAAGGAGCCTGAAAAGTCAGGCTTTACGTAATAAGTATAATAATTTTAATTATTAAAATTGGGGTTACCCAAAATTAAAAATTTTGATTATAATCAACCTCCAAAGGGAGGAACAATATAAATTAGCATATATCTTTGAACAAAATATCAGAGAAAACTCTAAAAGAGAAAACACAATGAACTCTACTTAAAACTGTTACCAGGTGCAGAGAACATGCACTGTAAGATATAATGTGATTCGGTGGCACCAGCATGCGAAGTGCAGAGGCTGAAGTTCTGGAAGAGAGGAAGGGAGGGAAGTTATGAATATCTGGCCATCACTGGGAAGAAACAAGATTACTATGGTAAGTAATTTTTTCTTCTAATCCCAGTAATGTTCAGTGTTTTCCTCACTTTATGCAGACTACCAAGCAGTACCACAAGAGGTTGGCACAGAACTTACTTTGGAAACAGACTTTGCAGGACTGCTGTTCCAAACCTAGCATCACTTCTGGACAGAATATCCAGGTTGTAGTGCTTTGTAAAGGTGCGTACTGTTTTCCAGATAGCTGCTTTACAAATGTCCAGTAATAGAACATCCCTGGCAGCTGCTAGGGTAGCAGCTGTTCCCCTCGTAGAGTGTGCCCTCAATCCTGTTGGGGGCTTCTTACCTGCTTTAGTGTAGCAGAATCGAATATACTGGACTATCCATCAAGAGATGGACCTTTTTGAGGCTTGGTTGCCTTTTCCTACATCCCCAAATGTTAGGAATAACTGCTTTCTATCCTGCCTATGGTCTTTAGTGGCTGTCATGTAATAGCTGACAGCCCTTTTTACATCCAGACTATGAAGTCTTCTTTCGCCAGAGCTGGCATGGTCTGTGAAAAAGGCAGGACGAGTGATGGATTGGTTCAGATGAAAATCTGAAACTACCTTGGGGAGAAACTTTCTATTCATTTTGAGGGCTACCTTATCTCTATGGCCCCGTTCACACTGGGGCATTTGAAACGGTTCCCAGCACTTGAACCGTTTCAAATGCGTACTGGCCTAGATCGCGTTCGCACATAACCGGCTTTTTAGATCGAATTTTGGGCGTGCTCAAACCCTGATGAGACCTGGGCTTGAGCACGCTTCCAGAAATCCATTTTAAAAGTAAAGCAATTTACCTAGAGTGCGAACGCGCCAGCTCATTTCCTTTTAATGCCCTTCAAGCAAGTGCGCAAAGCATCATGGTAAGCAGCTTTTCCATGCTGCTGAATTCGGTTCATAGTTGGCACGGATCTCTGCCACAGTGTAAACCCTGTAAAATGCATTGCCTGATGTGGATCACAGGAAAGGGGTTGCAGTATGAACGCTACAGCACGGTAAGTGTTAATCCACTTTTAAAAACATTTTGCCCAACCGTGCTGTAGTGAGAACGGGGCCTATGAAATGAGATATAGTCCTGATTGATACAGAGAGCCTGGAGCTCACTGATTCTTCTTGCAGAAGTTATTGCTACTAGAAAAACTGTTTTCCATGTGACATATTTTAGATGAACTGTGGCCATGGGCTCAAAAGGAGGGCCCATGAGTTTAGCTATACACACATTGAGGTCCCATGCTGGCACTAGTGCCTTGTGAGGGGGATGCAAGTGAATCAAGTCTTTAAAGAACCTTCTGAAAATGGGTTCTGATGCCATTGTTACCTTTGCTCCAGCAGACAGGTAAGTGGACACTGCTTCAAGATGAACTTTTAAAGAACTAGGTTGTAAGCCCAGAGAATGCAAATGAGTAAGATAGTCTAGGACTATTGGGACTCCAGCCTGAGCTGGCACTAAGTCTCTAGCCGAACACCAGAGGGAAAATGTTTTCCATTTGGAAGAATAGGTTTTCTTAGTGGAAGGTTTTCTGTAACCTTTGAATACATTTAACACTGCTTCAGAGAGGTTTAAGTTAGCATACTCTAGTTCCTCAAGAGCCAGGCATTGAGATTGAGGGACTTGAGATTTGGATACAATAAGGTTCCCTGACTGGAAGTCAAGAGATTGTGCCTCCAAGGAAGGTGTATCAGTTTGGTGACAGACATGGAGAACAGAAGAGAGTACCCATGGCTGCCTGGGCCACACTGGAGCTATCAAAATCAGAGAAGCTGAGTGGGATCTGAGCTTCAGTAATACCCTGAAAACTAGAGGGAGGGGAGGAGGCATACAGGCACCTCCCCAACCAATCTAGAGTCAGAGCATCCAGAGGAAGTGTGCCCTGATCTGGTGGTTTGCAGCAGTATTGTGGCAGGTGGTGGTTCTGGTGGGACGTGAACAAGTCTATCTCTGGAGTGCCCCACCTCCTGAAAATAACCTGTATCACCTGTCTGTTCAGGGTCCATTCGTGATGGGACTGGTTGATTCGACTCAAAGCATCTGCCAGAGTGTTATCTTTCCCTGGCAAGTGGATTGCCTGCAGGGATACTCCCAAAGAGTAAGTCAGAGTCCAGATTTTCATGGCTTCTGTGCAGAGGAGGCCTGACCTGGTGCCTGCCTGTTTGTTTATGTAATACATTGTGGTGGTATTGTCTGTTCTGATCTGTACCACCTTGCCCTATACTAGAAAAGAGAACGCTGTTAGAGCTAGCAACACTGCTCTGAGTTCCTGCAAGTTTATGTGCTGAAGGGACTCTGCAGCTGACCAGGTGCCCTGAGTTGTGTGATCGTCTAAATGGATGCCCCAGCCCAGGAGGGATGCATCTGTTGTGAGAACAACTGAGGGGCACTCTTTCTGAAATGGAATCCCTTGTCTTAAGTTGGATTTCTGTTTCCACCACAGGAGGGACTGTAACGATGACCTTGTTACTGGAATGAGCTTTGAAAAAGGGTCTTTTTTTTTACTCCCATGACGGCCTGAGCCTCAGGGGCTCTGCTTGGATTGGGGCTGAGGTTGGGCCTGAGACCCTCGCCTGGAGCCCCTTCTACCCCTACCCCTGGAGTATCCTTGTTGTGGATACTGCTGGTATTGGGGCAAAGCTACTGGCTGGAAGAAGGGCCTGGTACTAAAAGACCTGCCCCTGCCCCCCCTTCCATAGGGCCTGGTGGATGAAGAAGCTCTCTCTTTGGCAGAGTTGCTTCTGTAAGTGGCCTTATACTCATCCACCTTCTTTATGTAGGCAACAGTGGACTCTCCAAAAAGAGAATTTCCCTCCAGGAGGAAAATCCAATGCCTTGGACTGGGTATCCTGAGTGAGGTTTGTGGCCCTGAGCCAGGCAAATCTCCTCTGTGCCACCGTGTTTGTCATCCATCTGGCTGCAGTGTCATTGGTGTCAGCAGCCATTTGGACTTGGTACTTAGCTGCCTCTAGCCCAAACCTGGCGGTTTCAGCCAGGCCGTCTGACAAGGGTGAGGACCCTTTTGGGGACATAGCCAACAAAGACTGCCATAGTGACTTCCAGTGCTGGGCAGCATAAGCCTGGAAGTTAGCCTGTTGAATGCCCAAGGAGGCCGATAAATAGTCATTCTTGGCCATACTACCTATTTTTCTGGAGTCCTTGTCCAGAGGGTGTGAGGACAGAGGGACCCTGGCTTTGTCACAAGCTGCTTGCTGTATTACCCCCTGGTGATCTGGATGGGAAAAAAGGAATTCAGCTCCTTCCCTATCCAACTGGTATTTCTTATCCATTCTCCTGTCAAGAGGAGGAATAGAGTTTAGTGTCTGCAGGAAGTTCAAGGCATCTTTCTTGGAGAACTTGTACACTGGGAGGAGGAGGGATTTTGTGGGTGTTAACCCCATCATCTCCATGTATTTTACCTCCTCCTCAATCTGCTCAGTTGTGGAGATGCCTAGTGCATCTGCTGTTCTCCTGACAAATGTAAAATGTGAAGAGTAATCCTTAGACACCCTGGGGGGAACCAAAGTCCTGTTCAGGGGACACTTCTGATTATATAGGCTCTTCCTCCTCACTAAAATCATCACCAATATCATAAAGCTGTTCCTCTTGAATGGAGAGTTGCACATTACTGCCAGCCTGGGAACCCTGAGCAGGGGCAGGAGGCTGTTTAGGAGCAGGAATGATATTTTGCAGGGTCTGATTTATTTTAAATGCCTGGACAATCTCCTGGGCCAAATACATAGTCAGGCCAGATGCAGAAGTCCCTGGTTTAGGGGGCGAGGGTTCTGCATGCTTTAGTTTCCTTGATTTTTTTGAAGGAACTGGGGAGTCAGCCGGTTTAGTTACCCTTTTTGTCCCCTTTTTGCCTATCTCAGGGGCAGGGGAAGTTATGATTGTGGGTTCAGCCACAGAAGATAGGGGTGTTGGCTGGTCAGAGCCTGAGGGAGCCCTTGGAAACTTTTTCTTGAGCCTTTCAAGGCATTTCTCAACATTTCTTCCTGGGAATGTCTTCCATACTTTGCATTCCTCTTTAAGATGTTCAATTCCCAGACAGACAACACACAAAGTGTGTTTGTCTGCCTTTGCAAACACTTCTCCACACAGTAAATAATTCTTAAAGCCGGGCTCACCGGTCTTCTTTTTAGGTTTCTCCGACATATTGTTAAATAAAGGAAAAGAACAGCAACCGTTAAACAAACAAGGTTTTTTTTTTGGTTGCAGTTGGTTCCAAAACCGAAAAGGAACCGAGGAACCGAACCGATGGAGAAGGAAAAAGAACCGGATCAGCAGTTCAGTAACCGAAATTTATCAGTTACAAATAAAACTTAAAACAATGTTTTTTAGCTACTGAAAAAAGGTTCTTTAATCAGAGAACCCCGATTTTAACTGAAAACTAACCTGGTTTCCTCACAGCTATCCCGCACTGAGAGGAACCGGGAAAATAATTTTTAACCGTAAACAAAGTTAAATAACTAAAACAATTAGTAGAGGCAGTATATGAAAACAAAATATACTTATTTAGGTAGTCTGAAGTTTTTTTCATGCAGGAGAAAGTGGACGAATGAAACTCTGAGCAACCAGACTTTTCAGGCAGAGAAAAAAATTTGAAGAGGTTAGAACGCAGGCAGTTGGTAGAGGCAGTGTTTGAAAGATGCTCACGTGCAAAGTGTTCCATCATTTGCATGTGTTCTATCTCTCCGGGCAGTCCAATCCCTCAGGTTTACTGCATAACGTTAGGAATATACTGAGCATTACTGGGGTTAGAATATTTATTACTGAGGCCATTTACATGAAAACAGGATCTCAGCTCCTGAAGCGTTCATCTATTCCTGCTGCTTTCTCCCTACCTGAGTTCATAATGCACTGCTTGTGGCATCACAGTTACTCCAAAAATAACAGACTGTGATGTCACAATAGAGGATTATGACATGAAGTAGGGAGTGAGCTATAGAGGCAGATCAACTCTAACAGGTAAAGATCATGTATTTGTGCAAATTTCCTCTGTAATAAAAGATGGAAAGGAGAAATCTATAGAGTATATTTGGAATGCAAGCTGAGTTTTACCTAATTATTATGGTTTTCAAAGTTTTCTTTGAGGTGTCAGCAGCTCTTTAAGGGAAAACTATTATAATCCTAGGCTTCCCACCCCCCAAAGTCTTACCCCCCCAATTAGGGGTTTTGCAAAGAAAACACCCTTTTTTCAGGCATTTTAACTTACTGTATTTTATTTGTAAAAAGTCTGAGGTCCTGCAAAATGGCGCATGCTGGACAGTTCCATTTCAAGTCAGTGAGATACTGCAATCACCACTCAGTACAAGTGTATTGAAGCCGAGCGGTGCTGCACTTTGACTTGAAATGGAACTCACAGTGTGTGCCATTTTGCGAAATCCCGGACTTTTCTTTGTGAAACTCCTAATCGGTGGGGGGGGGGGTAAGGCTTTGGGGGATGGGGAGCCTAGGATTATGATAGCTTGGGTGCACAGGCAGATATTACTGATGAGTTTAATGCGCCAGAGAAGATTTCATGAGAGGGTCAGCTTAGAGAGGCAGGGAGGAAGCCATGACCTGCACTACATCTAGTGCTCTTGTCATACATCTGAGCTTGGCCCATCAAGACCGAGTTGTACAGCAGCACGCCCCTTCAAAATGTGAAACAGCCGGCCCAGTGGCGCAGAGGGCTGAGGCGCTGGTGCCTCACCTCGAACCACGCCAGCGACTAGGGTTCAGAAACAGACTCGGGGCACCGGAGCCAGCAGGGGAAGGAGAGGATTGAGTAAGACTGCTTTCCTCTCCTGAGGTGGGCTGTGGGTGTGCATTACTCTGCAGTGACCTCCAGTGGAAACCTGGGGTAATGCAGAAACAGCGCAAGGAGGGAACATCACCAGAAAACAGAGAAATGGCTCCGCTCTCAACAGGATGACAGCCGCCCGGCAGTCCGATGCCGTCACTGTCCCAAGCCATCCATCCCTCAGCAGTACCCCAGGGCCAAGTATTGCACCTAACCCTGCCTCAGGGCCTCTCCCCGCGAAGGGTTACGTCCGGGTTATCCTGGGGATGTCTGCAATGTGAGGGACGGGGGCCGGGAACAGGACAGATTGTATATAGCCTTGGCACAGACTGAAGGAGTGTCTGAGAGTGGCAGCACATAGAGAGGGGAAAAGATAATACAAAATATGAAACAGAACAACTCCGATGCTGCAGAAGATGGCGTTTCAATCCCAGCCTCGGTACACTCACCTTGGGCTGATGTAGTTGACTCATGATACGAAGGTCATGATATGAAGGTCTAGAAATTATGTTTTTTGTATATTTTAATCTTTATTTGGTAGACAGATGGAATATACATGGTTAACGTCAGGCGGTGACTGGTGGGGGGGGGGGCACTAGACACCAGGGAATGAACCTTGCAAACTTTGCCTCTGTGCTAAACTTTACTGGATGAGTTGCCAACTTTGCATTTTGTAGAGTTATCAGTGTTCCACAAATTTGGACTTCACACGGCAGATTAAATTCACAAAATGAGGCGAATTAGTAAATTAATCCGCAGAGTGAAGTTTCCCATCTTCGCACATCATTACGTAGCGCCTTGTATGCTTGCAGGATGAAATGATGCGGCATACCTTGAGTATGTGAGGTAACTAACAGAGTGATTAGAGGGTGGAACTTACTGTATTTCGTCAGATTTCCTAGTTTGCTATAGAGATAGTGCCGATCATGAAAGAATCTAAATTGGTCAACTGCTAGCAGTGCATATTTTTGCTGTAAATATTCAAAAGTGTGTGGAATTCCCTGCTCCAGAAATTGGTACAGGTGCATTAGCCCTCGCCTCTCCCAACGCCTAAAACCAGGGTCTGTTTGACTTGGAGAAAAGGCAGTATCGTAGGGAAGAGCAGTCAAGGGGAGAAGGTGAAGTATGTTTCTAGTGAATAAATTTTGTATTGCCTGTTCCAGTGGTATAGACGGGTTAGCAAACAATGCTTTTAAGGAAAATTGCACTTCATTCACATCTAGTCATTTCCAATGTGCATCATGGTGTGGGTCCAGCCACGCTGTTATATGTCAGAGCTGCACCGTCCAAAAATAGTACTGTAAATTTGGAAGAACTAGCCCCATCCTGTTCCTTAGCTAACTGTAGTTTATTATTGGCTATTCTGGGTTTACTCCCCACCCAAATATTTTGCAACAGTTTCTTGTCCCACTCTTGGAAGGCCTCTTGGGGAGGTGATACTGGTAAAGTCTGGAATAAATAGAGCAGTCTAGGTAGAATATTCATCTGAATTATTTCTACCCTATTGCTCTCCATGACAACATTAGAGCCTACAAACTGCCCATGTCCTATAACATAACGCTTTCACTGCTTGCCCCTACCTCCTTGCTCCCCCCTTTCTCACCTCTGTCTTCTTATGCCCTAGCCCCCCCCATTATCCTATTGCAACTTGCACATCTGCTCTCCAGTCCTGCTTTGATCTCTAAGACGTCCATGAAAGTTTGACTGTCTGAACCTACACAGTTTTTGTTGTTGGTACCTGATGTTGATATGAAAATGCAACATGCAATCATGTAGCTACTAACTGTTAATTGCACTATGCTTTTGTTGTAATCACATGTCCTTGTCCTGTTGCTATCATTGTTTGCATAACCAGTTATTTACTTAACATTCTGTTCATCACCTCATGTTTTTTTTTTATCAATATATTTTTATTGTTTTAAAGGTATGCATACAGTCACAGTTACAAATATAAATGCTCGACTCTAATAAATATAATAGAGTAAGATACAACATATATGTGTTATTCACATATTGTTAAATATAACAAGTAAGTAATGTATATCTAATATCATGAATCAATAACAATAAATTAGGAAAGGTTGAGTTATTTTAAAATATCACATCAGTTAAGAATAAGTTAGAGAGGAGAAGAACAAAAAAGAATAGGTATGGAGAGAAAAAAAGAAGGAGAAGTGAGAATGAGAAGGGTGTAATCTGATTTCCTTGTATAAATTTAATACCTAATTTCTACTAAGACTGGAATGTCAGGGGTCCAAAAACCCACAGTAAGGTTGAGGTGTGTTTATCCTGTGCTCCTGTATGTACTGTTTTGACTCATGCTATTGCCAACTTGTGGCTCGGGTCGTGACTGAAAACGGTCCTTTGGAACTTACCCGGTTACCAAAGACATAAATAAGGGGAGAAGAAGAGGGGGGGGGGGGAGAGAGAGAGAGAGAGAATAGACAGATAGATAGATAGATAGATAGATAGATAGATAGATAGATAGATAGATAGAGAGACAGACAGACAGACAGACAGATAGTAAGTAAGTAAGTATAGTTAAAGGCAATACTGACCAACGATCCAGATTTAATAAAATTTACTGATTAAGGGAGGATAGTTTACTTGGTAGACACTTGTGAGATCTTTAGGAATATTCACCCCTAAATATTTGACCTGAGACTGATACCATTGGAAAGGATAATGTGTTTTCATTGTCTGTGTGGGACAGTAATGTATGTGCAGTGCTGCTGTCTTGTCAATATTGATTTTGTATCTTGATAACCTACCATATGTCTCAAGGGTAGTCCACAAATGTGGCAAGGTAGAATACGGGTCTGTCAAAAAGATTTAGAGATCATCTACATAGAACACTCATTTATGTTCTACTTCATGTTGCATTATGCATTTTATGTTTTGCTGTTGTCTTATGGCCTGGGCCAATGGTTCCACCAACAGGGCAAACAAGAGCAGGGACATTGAGCACCCTTGCCTCGTTCTGTGGTTTAAATTAAAGCAAGAGGAGAGCACCCCATTAGCACAAACCATGGCCTGTGGAGTGTGATATAATGCCCTAATTAAAGGTATAAATTCCAAGTGAATGTCAAATTGGTGGCGGGTATAACACAAGAACTTCCACAATACTCATATCAAAAGTTTTTTCCACATCCAGACTCAGCAGTGAAATAGGCTGCCTAGCTCTGGATGTGGAGCAAATCAAATAGTGTTCTTTTAATATTATTCTTGTGTTTGTCATTTGGTGATAAACCTTGTTTAGTCATGATGCATTATATCTTGTAGTATTTCTCTAATCTTTTTGCCAGTATTGAGGTATATAGCTTATAGTGCAAGTTAAGCATAGAAATAGGTCGATAAGATTCTGGGTACAAGGACAACGGTCTAGAAATTATGATCTTACTATAATTCTTGCTCTTTCAGAATATCTTCACCATTGAGTCCCACTAGCGGGTCTTAGCTGGAAGTGCCAGGACTCAGTGGGAACCAAAACTTTCCAGAGGGTCTGTGATGGGGTAAGCACCGTGTGTGATAGAGACACCAGCCTCCAACTGCCTCAGTACCTTTTTTAACAAGGAGGTGAGCAGCATAACCCAACAACAACCTATGCTCTTAACCTAAGGGAATAAGATAGACCTAGTGGCCTGTATAAGAAGGGGCATAAATAGGTGAAGACCAGCACAACCATACTGGAGTGAGTTCCAGGGATGGTGGGTGGGTGAATCAATGGTGAAGATATTCTGAAAGATCAGGTATTATGGTAAGAACATAATTTTAATATCTTCCAAGAATCAATCTTGACCACTGATTCCCACTCATGAGTCAGAGTGCCAAGCTCAGAAAAATCCCCTGGACTAAAGCAGCTGGAGCAGAGGGCTCACTTAGGATAGCAATCAATATTCAGACTTGTCCTGCCAAAGGTAGTGTGCTGTCTGGCATGGACATCCAGGGCACAGTGCTTCCTAAAAGTGTGCACTGTGCTCCAAGTTGCAGCTCTACAAATTTCTCCAGTAGGCATACAGCATATTTCTGCCAGGGATGTGGCAACCATTCTGGTGGAATGGGCACGTGCGCTGCCTTCCAATTTAACCTGAACCATGGCATAGCAGCAGTAAAGGCACTTCACAATCCAGGCACAAATGCACTTGACTGTAACAGACTGCCCCCTTCTGATTAGGATTGGAGACAAAGAGCTGTTTGGATTGTCTGAAGTCCTTGGTTCTGCCCAGATAGGACCCTCTTAATATCCAGTGAGTGGTGAGTCCTTTCTTCCTAATTCAGGAAGCTGGCAAAGTAGGTAGGCAGGACTAATGCTGGATTAAGATGAAACTCTGACACCACTTTCAGAAGAAATGTGGGGTGTGTACGGAGAAAGTACAGTTGCGTAAGAACTTACCATAACAGTAGATCTTTGAGAGTATCTCTTACAGCAGGTCATAACACATGGGAACCTTCTGCCGGAGGCACTTGTTTCCCGGAAGACTTCTTAGCAGTCATACCTGGGACCGCCACCTCATGCACCACATGACTAGGTCTGTGTACTATAAAAGAGAGGACGGTCCCAATACTCCTCAATTCTTGTCCTCATTAGCGACCTGATCATGATGTCACCGAGGAGAAATATATATAAAAAATCCCGTGTTTTTGATATAACCAAAATAAATATACAGAAGTATACATATCTATATATTGAGAAATACATAGGAGTTGGAAAGTAAAGACAAACTCCGACCCCTAGTGTAGACAGGAAAAAGGAGAACGGAGGGAGGGGCTGCATGACCTGCTGCGAGAGATACTCTCGAAGATCTAGTGTTAAGTAAGTTCTTACGCAAACGTACTATCTTCTTTGAGACAATCTTTTGCAGCAGGTCATAACACATGGCAAGATTCCCAAGCAGTTTTGTGTAAAGCAGGGTGACAGGAAAATCCATTTGTGTGAAAGCAGATCATGGAGGACTGTACGTATAAAGGCAGTCCTCATGTAAAAAGCCAAGCCCATCAATGGTAATGTATAGGGGAGGGCCGGATCCTGGAAGCAGGAGCCATATCCCCCAGTACAGCAGCCTGTAAACCTGCTGCGGTGGTAGCCTGCACTCGTGTGGAGGGAGTCTTGACCACAGCCAAGAGCAGCAGTATATATGTCAATTTTGTTATAACAAAGAAAACAACGTAGACGGCCACCTAAGTTTGGACAGACCCTGTACCGAAACAGGGTGCCTTCCCTGCACTATCCTGGGGAAATAGAACAAAAGGTGGCACTGCTGTGTGCTGTGACCTCATTCATTAAGAATGAAAGGGACTGTGAACAACCAAGATGCAAATTAGAGCAGCCTCAGGAGCTCCATGCCCCACATAAGAGATTGGTAGTCGAATGGTTACTGATACACAGGAACAACTGAGACCACCTTAATGAAAAAGGTAGGGTCAGGTCACAGAAGGACATCCTTTCTCTAGAAAAGGCAGATAGGGCCCTGTGTGCACAGAGTCTAGAATGCAGCAATACAGCCAGCCAACAAAACTGCAATGCAGAGTAAAAGGTCCCAAGATAGGAAGTGCAGGCCTCATGGAACCGCGGGCCCAAAAAGGGACCAATCATTAGTCAGTCTAGAACTTAACTGAGAACCCTCAGAGGTAGGTGGAGTCCTACTGGATTGCAGGGGGATGAATGTCCCTTAAGAACAGTCAAAAATACCCAAAGGAGTTAGGGACCTTTCTGCCCCTCAGGGAAGGAAAGGCAAACGTTCGCTGACAAATGGAACCCCAAACACCGAAAGTGGGAGTAAATAGTTCAGTATGTACAGAGGAGGACATGAAAACAAGGTCCAACTCAAATATAGTCCCCCTCAGAAAGAGACATGGCACCTGTTCTGTGAAGAAAGGGACATGGCAGGAGACACCCTGGTTGGTGCAAAGATGCCCGTCATCATAAAGGTGGCTCTGGAGCCAAGAGAGTGGTAAGCCCTCCAGAACCAAAGTGAAGGAGCAGGAAATGCAGAATCAGATTGAAGGAGCATTACCAAAAGAGAAGGGCAGGAGGGTGGGCATAATAAGAGAGAAGTATCAGTACCAGAACCCTTAACTGTAACAGTGGGAACCACACCAGTCCTGACCCCAAAGGTGCCCCCAGTAAAGAAAGAAAACATCCAGCCAGACCGTGTCTAGGCCTGCCAGCAGTGAGGCAGTAGGATATGGGGGCAGAGAGATGAACAGATCCCTGTCAGGATGAGCCCAGCAGACAAAGATGTCTTCAACTACATCCTGTGGAATTTTCCATTTGTGCTCCATTGCTTTGAAAAGGCAGAAGGTATCCAGCAGTGTATGCCTGCTGCCAGGAATATGTACCTCTAACGAGGTGTAGTGTGTTATGCATGGCCCAGAACCCTATATGCATGGTTCTAATGCATAAAGGCAAGGAAGTGGGTAATGTTTCCTGGTCAGGTAATATACAGCGGGGGAAATAACTGATTGAATTATGAGATATATATCCCCTGTAGGAGGCGCCCGTAAGTATGGCGAGCACAGAAAATGGCACTTCTAAGAATAAGACATGCAGATGGGCATCGCCCAGCTGCCAAACACCTTGGCAGGTTTTTAGACCTTTGAAAGGAATACCCACATCCTCTGGAGTTGAGGTATGCATCATAAGAATGGTCATGCACCTTTATAAAAGGAGAAATTTGATAGCGGGCGATAAGACACCGACATCCATTTGCAGGTAGATCTCTGAAGGCACAATCAGTGCAGAGTGCCCTGGAACAAAGTCTCAGGTATTACTGGGGATATGTAATTGATTAGGATTGCCGCAGCCAAGTATCCCCAAAAAGTCAGCAGGTGAAACCTGGCTGAAACACCTCTGGTGCGGCAGATGATGGGAAGCCAGTTAGCCCAGGTGTGTCCAGTGAGATACAGGAAGGAAAGTGTTTCCAACTGAATGTATGCCACAAAGGTGTATGTTCATACCCAGAGACTTGAACCATACTTAGAGTACTAACCAGTGCAAGGGGGATGTCCGATGACATTTCCAAAAAGCAAAACATCCAGGCATATAATGGAAAAAAACAGAGAGGCCCACTTTGCAAAGAATTGCAGAGATCAAGGCCTGGTATTATTGGAAGACTCCGGCAGCACAGTCTATCCTGAATAGGGGTTTCACTGCCTTTTGTAGCACAGGATGAAAGTCTACCATGATCACCGTCCGGAAGGAAAGAGAAAACATACTCTGAACTTTGAGGAGGAGGTTGCACAGGCAACGGGCATTATTCAAGTAGAAAAAAAACTGGATCCCAGACATCAGGACAGATACTGTAACCATGGATTTAAGGGGACCTTCAGTCTGTGGGCAGTCTCAGGCTGGGAACCAGCAGAACAGCACCCGTCGACCTCAGAATCAAAGGTGGGAAGGCTGATAGAGGTAGTGAACCCATGCTATGGAAGCCCCTGCAAGGTAACAACGGGGTCTGAAAAAGGACTTTGGTAAAATAATTCTCCTGATGCAAAAAATGACATGGAATGCACCAAAGTACGGTGCAACCAGAGGCGGTGGGTCTCATAGAGAGACCTCGAAAAGCAGCATGAAGAAGAAAACTCAGAAAGGCAGGAGCAAAAGGCCCAACATATGCAACCAACAAAGTCATGTGAGACATATTTTCACAGTAGAGGTCATGTAAACCATAGCCGCCAGAGGTTCCAATCAGCGAGTACAGTGGCTGCAGAAGCATCCCCAAGAGGCGGGACAACCACTGTGAGGACATCTCCAAATAATAAGCCAATTCATGCCTAGGGACATGCAGCTCCTACACCTGAGCCCCAGGGAGTAGAACTAGTCTGGCCCCTAGTCCTGAGCAAGAAAAAAGGGGGCTCCACCCCAACAACTGTAGACAGAGCCTTTTGGTGTACAGCAGAGCTACAGGTGGAGATCGGGATGAGACCCAGAGGTGGGACCACCAGGCCACAAGAATAGGCAGATCCACCTATGCCCTACTGTCCCAACTCAGAGCTCTGAAGAGACATGATCAGATTCCACTGGAATAATGGAGAGAAGAAAACTGGTGGGGAAACAAACCCCAGCAGGCCAGCAAAGAGTCGACTCAAAGGAGCCAGCACTGTTCAAAAAAAGAGTCCCTCAGTTGTTGAGGAGGACATCAGTGATGTTGAAGCAGTGAAAGAAATAACCGTATACCCAGTATGAGGGCAGAGTTTCAGTTAAAGAACAAACAGGGTCCAGTGTGGATTACAGAGGGCACCTCATAGCCGAAGCCACCAGTCAGGCGGTGCATAACTCATGCTCCATTAGGAGACAATGAGGAGGCCCACAGTGAGGCCAAATGCAAGGGCACTTGGGTCTAGACCCGCAGATTGTTCTGGGGTCCATGGTGGACAGGAGGGTCCAGGTCCTCATCGAGGAGAAGGGCAAAGCCTTCTGCAATGAGACATCATCAGCAGCAAAAGACCAAAAGCCAGTGTCAACCTAAGGACAAAACCCATGGCGGCCAGGGGGCTGAAGCCTTCACTGATGAGAGTGGGGAAGCCTATCGAAGCCAGTGGCAATGAGAGGGTGCAGGAGCCACTGTCGACAAGAGTCCACCATTGATTGCAAAGGTGAGAGCCCTCGACAATGAGAGGACCAAAGCCCACGGCAAGGAGAGAGCCAAAGCCATCGCCATCAAGGCCTTCATTCATGAGAGGGCCAAAGCCATCGTCGCCAAGATGACAAACACCACCATTGATGCGAGAGCAAAAGCCATTGTCAACGAGAGGGCAGAAGCCATCATGACGAGAGGGCTTAAGCCATCGTCAACGAGAGGGCTAAGGCCATCATCAATGAGAGGACAGAAGCCATTGTCAACCAGAGGGCAGAAGCCATCATCAATGAGAGGGTGGAAATCATCATCAATGAGAAGGTGGAAGCCATTGTCAATGAGAGAGTGGAAGCCATCGTCAATGAGAGAGCAGAAGCCATCATCAACAAGAGGGTGGAAGCCACTGTCAACAAGAGGGCAGAAGCTACCTTCAGTGATGCTGAAGATGTAATTATACTTATGAAAATTTGAAGTATCTTCATTGTTGTCGGTCTAGTAAATATGGTCAGCAATGACAAAAGTTAGTAGAAAAATTCATCATTGTCGGTCTAGTAAAGACAGTCAGCAACGACAAAAGTTAGTAGAACATTTTTTTTTTTTTTTTTAAAGGCGACGGTACTGCTGAACAGATTTCCAGGAAAGATGTATGCAGGTCACAGAAAAGAAAGAACTGAGGAGTATCAGGACCACCCTCTCTTTTATAGTGCACAGACCTGGTCATGTGGTGCATGAGGTGGTGGTCCCAGATATGACTGCTAAGAAGTCTTCTGGAAATAAGTGCCTCCAGCAGAAGGTTCCCATGTGTTATGACCTGCTGTAAGAGATTGTCTGGAGGAAGACCTACCTTACCTCTATGGGAAACAGCATACAGAAGATCTGTGACCAAAGCGTAGATTTCAGGCACCACACACAGAGGTGATAACCACCAGAAGTGCTGCTTTTCAAGTCACACATCGCAATAGGCTCAAAGGACTTGTGAGTGAGCTTGTCCAATACAAGGTTGATATCCCAGAGAGCTACTGGCTTCCTGATGATAGGCCTTGAGTGTAAAATACACTTGAGGAACCTCTAAATTAGAGGCAGCTGTGCCAAGCAGAGGGAATCAATGGGCTCATGATAGGCTGAATTATGAAATGGGCAGAAAGAATGCTGGCTCTTGATTGGCTGAGTGGTACTTTCAGCCAGGCCATTATCCCAATATAACACGCTGGCTGAAAGTAGCTCAACAAAAATGTGTTTAAAAAATACATACAATTCACTAAAAAGGACCCATTTCATAATCGCAATAAGGCACTCCAGGGGGGTGCACTATGGTCTGCTAACAGCCCTTCTCAGGTAATGGAACTTCACCCAACCCAAGATGGGTTATTATCCACCATAACTCACCCCTGTCATGCCTTATTGCTTAACTAGCACACCAGCAGACATTTACTATGGAATACTGCAGGTCAACATCAGAAAGTTCCAGTAAGTACTCCAGAACCCTGTCATGTGGACACAGAACAGGGGTCCATGTGGGTTTTGGAGCACCAGATGAAAAATCTTTTCCATCTGGCTGTGTGTTTCTTCCTAGTGGAAGGCTCACACACAGCCAAAAGTATTTCAGAGACCCTCTAAGATACCTCATATCTGTTCAGTTCTATCTCTTCAGGAGCCAGACCTGAAAGTGAAGGGACAGGTTGGGATTGACCAGCTGACCCAGTGTCAGCAAGTCTGTTCTGAGTGGTAGAGAGCTCGGTTTGTTGACAGAAAGTCTGTTCAACAGAGAAAAACATATCTGTTGAGGCCAGCAGAGGACCACTAGAATCATCTTACCCCCTGATGACTCCAACTTGAGTAACACTCTCTGAATGAGGGAGACTGGAGGAAATGCACACAGAAACAGATTTTGCCACGGCAGTCTGAATGCATCCTGAAAGAAAATGCCTTGTCCTGGATTTCTGAAGCAGAATCAAGGTAGTTTGGAGTTGGGTGAGGATACAAAAAGGCCCTCATCTGGGCTGCCCCACTAGTCGAATAGCAATCTCATGACATTTGGAGCTAGTGACCATTCCTGAGGATCAGCTTCTGTTCACCCGAGTTCATCTGCCCAATTGTTCTTGACTCCTGGCAGATAACTAGCTTGGCACTGGATCCTCTGCTCCAGGCACCATTCCCACACTCTCATCACCTCCCTGCATAGAGGATGAGAGTGTGCTCCTCCATGTTTGCTGATAAAGTACATGACAGATTTCTTGTCTGTCTAGAGCAGGACAGTTCTGTGACTAAGTCCACTAGGGCTTCCAGACTGTACAAAACTGCTCACATCTCCAACACATTGATGTGGAGATGATTCTCTGATGGGTCCCAAACACCTTGTGTCTGCAGGCTCTGGCACTGGGCTCCCCGGCCCAACAGGGAGACATCCATGGTGAGAATCATCTCCAGCTATGGTTGGGAGAAGCCCTGGAGAAGGTTTTTCTCCACTGACCACCATTTGAGAGACCTTACCAGAGGTTTTGTCACTTTAATAGGGTAAGTCTGAGAGTTTGATGCTTGTGACCATTGTGCACTTGAGCACCCATTGGGTTTTTCTCATGTGTAGGCATGCCAGGGGCACTGTGAACTCTGAGGAGGATATTAGACCCAGCAGGTGTTGCATGGAGTGGGCTTGCACAGTTCTGCATTCTATAATGTAGCATGCCATCTGTGGGATTGCTTGTGGTCTGCTTTCTAGAAGAAAAGCCCCTGTTGGGTAGTGTCCAGAAAGAAAAAATTACTCATCTTAGTAATCTTGTTTTTTCCAAGGTATTCTTCTATATTCATAACTCTCTGCAGTCAGGCTTCCTAAGCAGAGCTGCTTGGAGAAAATGGAACGATATGCAAATAATAGAACTATCATTGGCTGGTGACACATATTCAAACTGCTGCCCTCATCTGCTGCAACATTCCGTCAACGTATCAGATTTCTAGGGAGCCTACAAGGCAATCTATAATAAAACTTATGTAAATATACTTACCTAATGTAACGCAACTTAAGCTGTCCATGACAGCATGAAACATCCTTAATATTATTATAATCTAACCCCCACCCCCACCCTGGAATGCTAGAATCACCAGGCAAAAGAAAGGAATTAAATATTTCCCATTAGGGTTAAAAAAACATATATGCCAGTGTTTGGGACTTTAAATTATAAAACTCGACCAGGAGTGCAGAGTCCCTGGTTCTGGAAGGGGAGGTAGGGAGGGAGAGTTATGAATATAGAACAATACCTTTGAAGAAACAAGATTACTAAGGTGAGCAATTTTTTCTTCGAACCCCAGGTATTCTTCTATATTCCTAACTCTCTACAGACTTCAACGCAAGTATATTTGGAGGTGGGCAGAGAACCTACTTAGGAAAGAGGCTCTGCAAGACTGCTGTGCCAAACCTAGCATCACTCCTTGACTGTGTGTCCAGACTGTAGTGTTTAGTAAATGTGTGTACTGTCCTCCAGGTAGCTGCTTTACAGATTTCCACTAATGGAATATCTCTGTATGCTGCTATAGTGGCAGCTGTGCCCCTAGTTGAATGAGCCCTCAGGCCTGCTGGGGATTCCTTGCCAACTTGTAAGTAGCAAAACTGAATGCATTGGACTATCCAGCAAGAGACTGACCTCTTAGACGCTGGGGTGCCTTTACCTACATCCCCATAAGTAAGAAACAGCTGTTTGTCATGTCTATGATTCCTGGTGTAGATCTTATAGTAACAATGCTCTTTTTACATCTAGACTACAGAGACTGCGCTCCCTGAACTGGTATGTTCAGTGAAGAAAACTGGCAGTGTAATGGATTGTTTTAAGTGAAAATCAGAAACCATCTTGGAAAGAAGTCTATTTGTTCTCGGGACCACCTTGTTGTTATGGAAGGAAAGATAGTCCTTCTCAACACATAAGGCTTGTAGTTCACTGATTCTTCTGGCTGAAGTAACTGCAACAAGAAACACAGTTTTCCAGGTAACATATTTCAAATGAGCAGAGGACAGAGGCTCAAAAGGAGATTTCATGAGCTGAGCAATGCATATGTTCAGGTCCTATACTGGAACTGGTTCCCTAACAGGTGGGTGCAAGTGGACCAAACCTTTAAAGAACTTTTTGAAAATGGGATTGGATGCTATGGAGCTACCTTTCCCAGCAGAAATGTAGGCATAGATTGATGCCAGATGAACTTTCAGGGATGTATATTTCAGCCCCTGAGAGTGGAGGTATGTGAGGTATTCCAAGACAAGTGGGATCTCCACTGAAGTAGGGGAAATCTTCTTGGAATTACACCAGATAGAGAACCTTTTCCATTTTGATGAATAGGTTTTCTTAGTAGAAGGTTTTCTATATCCTTTCAGGATATCCAGAACAGTTTGGGAAAGATTTAAGTTTCCATATTCCAAGTCCTCAAGAGCCATGTCCTGAGTCTGAGAGACTTGAGATTCGGATACAAGATTTTTCCTTGGTGGGAGGTCAACAGCTTGTGTCTCCTGGGTAAGTGTATTGGTTTGGCTACTGACATGGAAAATAACAGAGGGTACCATGGCTGCCTGGCCAAGTCTGGTGCTATTAGAATCATTGATGCAGGTTGTGACCCGAGTTCGATCAGGACTCTGAAGATGAGAGGAAAAGCATACAGACTTTCCCTGACCAGTCCAGAGCCAGAGCATCCAGTGGGATTGTTCACCTGGCTGGTGGTCTACAACAAAAGAGAGGCACAAGGTGGTTTTCTTGGGATGCAGAGAGATCCACCTCTGGTGTGCCCCATCTCCTGAACACTGAGTCCAGCACCTGCTTGTTGATGGACCACTCATAATGTGCCTAGTTGAGTCTGCTCAGGGCATCTGCCAGGGTATTGTCCTTTCCTGGTACATGAATGGCCTGTAATGAGGCCTTTAGTGAGTAAACCAGACTCCAGACTTTCATAGCCTCTGTGCATAGGGGGTCTGCCCTTGGTCCCCCTTGCTTGTTTATATAGTACATTGTTGTGATGTTGTCTGTCCTGACTTGCACCACTTTCCCTTGTACCAGATGGGTGAATGCTTTCAAGGCCAGAAACACTGCCCTTAGTTCCAGCAAATTTATATGCAGGAATGACTCTGTGATGGACCAGGTTCCATGAGTGGTGTGATCCCCTAAGTGAGCACCCCACCCTAACAAAGAGGCATCGGTTGTGAGGATAGCTAATGGGGGTTCCCTTTGGAAGGGTACCCCTTCCCTGAGGTTGTCTGCTTTCTTCCACCACTGGAGTTCTTGAAACAGGGTTCTTGTTACTGAAACCAGTTTTGTCAGTGTGTCTTTTCTCTGGCACCAGTGTGCTCTGAGGTGAAACTGTATATCTTTCATTTGGAACCCGGCTCCCAGGACTGTGCCTGTTGCTGCAGTCATATGTCCCAGAATTTGCAGAAACTGTCTTGCTGGTTGTGGCTTGTTCAGCTTGAATGAGGCAACTAACTGCAGAATGTTTTTCACCCTGTCCTGAGGGAGGAAAGCTCTTCCCTGTATTGTGTTCAGTTCTGCTCCTATGAAATGCAGGACTTTTACTGGAGTGAGAATAGATTTTTCCTGATTTACCAGGAATCCTAGAGACTGTAACAGGTTTAGTGTTACCTTTAGATGATTTTGTACCTGCTGTGGTGAATTTCCCACCACTAGCCAGTCACCGAGATAAGGGAAGACTGATACACCTAATCTTCTTAGGTATGCCAGTACCACTGCCAAACACTTTGTAAACACTCTGGGTGATGAAGTGAGACCAAAAGGTAGAGCTGAGAATTGGTAATGTTCTGATAGAAGTCTGAATCTGAGGTACTTTCTGTGAGATTCTCTTATTGGGATGTGAAAGTAGGCATCTTTTAGATCTAGAGATGCCAGTCAATCTCCTTGCTGGATTACTGGCAAAATCATTGCCAGTGTGACCATTTTGAACTTTGGTTTTATTAGATACCTGTTCAAAAGTCTGAGGTCTAGAATCGGCCTCCACTCCCCATTTTTCTTTTTGGTAAGGTAGTATCTTGAATAGAAACCTCTTCCTTACTGATGAGTTGGGACACACTCCACTGCTTTTAGCTGGAGTAAGCTTTGAACCTCCTTCTCCAGGGGCTTGATCTCTATGAGAGAAGCGGGTTTGAAAGCCCTTGTTCTCAAGGGAGGAAAAGATTTGAAACTCAGGGACAAACCCTGACTCACTACCTCCAGGACCCACTTGTCTGTGGTGATGGAATGCCAAGCCTGGAAATAGTGAGTCAGTCTGCCCCCTACTGGTAGTGGAGAGGCAGTCTTGATCATTAAGTCAAGGGTTATGTTTTGCCTGGGGCTGAGCTTGGGTAGTTTGGGAACCTCTCCTAGAGCCCTTTCTACCTCTGACCCTGAAATACCTAGTCGGCTGTGGGTATTGTTGATACTGTGGGACAGCCTGTGTGTGATAAAAAGGCCTACTATAAGTTGTCCTTCCTCTGCCTCCTCTTCTATATGGCCTATAGGAGGAAGAAGGCCACTCTTTAGAGGAATTACTCTTATAGGTGGCTTTATATTCATCCACCTTCTTCATGTATGCTTCAGACTGTTGACCAAATAATGAGTGATCCTCTACAGGGAAATCCATGGCTTTAGCCTGGGTATCCTGTGTTAAATTAGTAGCCCTGAGCCATGCCAACCTTCTAAGGGCCATGGTAAGAGCCATCCATCTGGCAGCATTGTTGGCATCTGCTGCCATTTGAAATTGGTACTTGGCTGCTTCAAGTCCAAACCTGGCTGTTTCAGCCAAATCATCAGAGAGAGGTGAAGGAGCCTTCTCTGCCATGGCCAACACGGACTGCCATAGTGATTTCTGGTACTGTGCTGAGTAAGCCTGGTAGTTAACCTGTCTTCCTACCAGTGAAGCAGCCAAATAACCTTTCTTTGACATACTGTCTATTTTGCAAGAGTCCTTCTCAGGTGGGTGAGAAGCTAAAGGAACCCTCGCCTTCTCACAGGCTGCTTGCTGGACTAGCCCCTGATGATCAGGGTGAGAGAAGAGGAATTCAGCCCCTTGTCTGTCCAGTTGGTACTTTTTATCTGCCTTCTTGTCCAGAGGTGGAATAGAATTTGGAGTCTGCAGGATTTTAAACAAGTCTTTTTTAAAGAACTTGTTTATGGGGAGTAGAATTTTCTTTGTGGGTGTTAACCCCATCATCTCCATATATTTGGCCTCTTCTTCATCTTCTATGACTTCTGTGGTAGCCAAGTGAAGGGCATTCACTATTTTCCTTACAAAGGAAAAATGAGAGGAAAAATCCTCTGGTCTAGGGGGAGAACCGAACTCCTGCTCTGGTGAGATCTCTGGTTCAATATGCTCACCTTCATCCATTTCAGGTAAATCATATTCTTCAAACTCCATTGTATCCTGAGATGGGTTTGGTTCAGAGGGAGAAGCAACTGGGATTTGGACCAGTGCAGGAAGGGTTGGAGTAGGTATGAAACCCTGCAAAGCCTGTATGACCTTCATGGCCTGGGCAATCTCCTCTGATGATGGCAGGCTGTGAGGCACAGATGAAACCTCTTTTGGTTTATCAGCCAGGAGATCAACATGCTTTGTCTTCTTGTTTTTTTTAGTGGGAACCGAAAAGTCAGCCATATCACCCATCCTTTTTACAGTAGCTGTTTCACCCTTGTCAGGGGTGCTTAAGGAAGAGACAGTGGTCTCACCCGCAGACTTGGTGGGTGTGGGTTGGTCAGAACCCGAAATACCCTTCTCTAATCTTTTTTGTAGTCTTTTAAGTCTCTTTTCTACTGTTTTCTGTGGGAATGATCTGCAGATATCATAATCTGCTGAAAAATGATCATTCCCCAGGCAGACTACACATAAATTGTGCTTGTCTGCTTTTACAAAAACGTCCCCACACTTAAGGCAGTTTTTAAACTCTGGGGGTCCACTCTTTTTCTTAGGTTTTTCTGCCATCATCAACCAGTGATGAAAAACAAAAACCGCAATAAAGATTTCACTCTTTTTTTTTTTTTTTTTTTTGTGGTCAGTTCAGGAACCGATGAAAATTCTGATAATGAACTGAGAACTTAAAAACCAGAACCGGGTTAGCGGTTTCAAATACAAAATTTATTTCAATTTAAACAACTAAAATACTTAAACTAAATTGCGGAATTAGTAATAAAGCTTTCGCAAAGGGTACTAAAACCCGGTTCCTCAATAGTTATACCGAACCGTGTAGAACCGAGAAATTAAACTAAAACAACACTAAATAATATTAACTAAACTAATGTTTAAAGGAGAACAGTAGTTAGGTAAAGCTCCCCACCCCCAAAACCTGACTGCTCGATTTAGCTTTTGACAAAAAATTAAAAATTAAGTGTCTGCACTTACTCGATACAACACTTGTAAACTCTGCCAGCAGGCAACATGGCGGGCGCTGCAAGGTGCCATCTCGCGTTAGTGTGCGGTGCCGCACTGCTTGCTCAGCATACAAGTGAGCAGTGCAGTGCCGCACACTAACATGAGAAAGCACCATGCAGCGCCCGCCATGTTGCCTGCTGACAGAGTTTACGAGTGTTGTAGTAAGTGCAGACACTTATTTTTTTAATTTTCTTGCCAAAAGTTAAATCGGGCAGTCAGGTTTTGGGGGATGGGGAGCTTTACCTAACTACTGTTCTCCTTTAAAGTAATAAGAGAAAATAAAGGCAGCAGTAAGAATAATAATACAAGAAACTACTTATATTCAATGAAGAACTACAAGGAACAACTGATATGGGAAGTCTCCTTGGTGTCTTGACTTATCAGGCGGAGAAAGAAACCTGATACGTTGATGGAACATTGCAGCAGATAACGGCAGCAGTTTGAATGTGTGTCAAGAGCCAATGATGGTTCTATCATTTGCATATAGTTCCATTTTCTCCAGGCTGCTCTGCTTAGGAGGCTGACTGCAGAGAGTTAGGAACCTAGAAGAATACCTGGGGTTAGAAATGAGGGTTACTCACCTGTAACCATAGTTGTAGGAGTGGCATATGGTGTACATCCACACTTTGGCAGAATCCTTTCCCCTTTAAATTCAGCTGGAAGGTCTTCAAGCTTACTCCTCCCACCCACCTGGGTGGTATCCTCCTCGGCACTGCCTTGTGATGTCAGATCTTACAAGCTGGAAGCAAGACCGGTGTGCCACCTGCCAGGGGAGGTCGGGTGGGTTGTGTGGTGGTACATCATATACCACTCCTACAACTATGGTTACAAGTGAGTAACCCTCATTTGCAGGGACATGGATATGGTGTACTACCAATACTTTGACAGACTCCTAGCAGTTCTCCAGGAGGAGGGGGCAAGGTGCACACACCCCCTATTTAGGAAACAGAGATTGGAGAACTGAAGCCCCAAAACCAGAATCCCAGTGTGACACAAGGTGGATGCTGACTTTGAGGTAGCAGCCCTGCAGATCTCCTGGATAGGGACATCCTTGGAAGCAGCCACCAAGGCAGTGTTACATCTGGTGGAATGAGCCCTAAGCCCTACGGGAGGCTCTCTATCAGTCATCCTATAGCAGAGATCGATGCAGATGACTATCCCACCTGCCAATTGTCCGCTTAGCTGCCAGTCTACCAGGTATGGCTTCAGTGTAGGTGACAAACAGCTGGCAATCTCACCCTGAACTCCAGCCCTGTACTCTTTGTAATAAGCGAGCGTTTGCCTCAGGTCCAAGGTATGGAGCCTTTGCTCAGCTTCCAAGGTTGGAGTGCTGAAGTATACTAGGAGGTTAATCACCTGGTTAATGTGAAACTTCAAAACAACCTTCAGGAAAACTTTGGGTTGAGGCACAGGACAACTTTGTCCATTTAGAACACCCAATAAGGAGACTCCACTGAGAATGCCTGGAGCTCACTGATCCTTTTTTTGAAGGTGATAGCCACCAAGAAGGCGGTTTTCCATGACAGGTGTAGCATCTCACATCTGTGCAAGGGTTCAAATCGCTTGTCCATAAGCACAGACAACACCAGCAGCAAGTCTCAAGGAGGTAGTGGCTTATGCACTGGTGGGGACAAGTAGTCATGGCCATTGAAGAAGCACCCAACCACCTTCTCCTGTACCACCGTTGGCATACTAGCCCTCATCCGGTATGCTCCTTGTGGGTTGTTGACCAGAGGCCTGACTGGGAGAGGGACCACAGGTAATCCAGAATGCTCACCACTGGGCAGGACAATGGGTACAGCTCCTTGCCCTGACACCAAATGAATAATCTCTTCCACTTGAAGGCGTAGCACTGACAAGTTGACTCCTTCAGAGAGGCCTTGACAACATGGAAGACCTCATCAGACAGACCCAAAGCCTGGAAATCTACCCACTCAAGAACCTGGCTATGAGGTGCAGGGACTGATGGTCTGGATGAAAGACCTTCCTCTTAGAGCATGAAAGCAGGTCTGGAAGGAGAGGCAGATGCCACGGAGACCTGCAGCTGAGGTTGAGGAGACTAGGGTACCAGAACTAGTGCAGCCACTCCAGAGCCACCAGGATCACCTGCACCTTGTCCCTCCACATCTTGATCAGTACCTTGTGGATCAGGGGAAAGGGAAGGAAGGCGTACATGATGCCTGGGGTTCAGGGCCTCACAAAGGCATCCCCCAGTAGTGTCCCATACTGAGGGAGGGCACAATACAGCCTCAGCTTCACGTTCTCCTGGGAGGCAAACAGGTCAACCTGGGGAGTGCCCCACAGGGAGAACAGGTGGTTGACCACCTCCTGGTGAAGGGACCACTCGTGAGACACCCCAGCCACTTGGCTCTGAGTATACATAGATACATAGATACATAGACAGTGTCAGCAGATAAGGGCCTATGGCCCATCCAGTCTGCCCATTTGAGCTTGTAAGTTCAGTTTATGTTTTCCTACAAGTCTGTTGCCCCTTACCCCTGACCTCCAAAATTCCTTTATGTCTATCCCATGCATTCTTAAATCCCATGATTGTTTCAGCCCCTACCACTTCCTCTGGCAGGGTGTTCCACTTGTCCACCACCCGTTCTGTGAAGAAATTCTTCCTCACATTTCCTCTGAATCGTCCTCCCTCCAACTTCATCCCATGCCCTCTAGTCCTGGAACATCTTTTTCGCTTAAAAATAGTGTATTCCTGCACCCTGTTCCTCCCTGTAAGATACTTGTATGTCTCTATCATATCCCCTCTCTCCCTCCTCTCCTCCGGCAGTACATGTTCAGTTCCTTCAACCTGTCCTCATAGGACTTGTGATGCAATCCATGTACCATCTTTGTTACCCTCCTCTGAACCTTCTCTACCCTGTCTATGTCCTTACGTAGGTAAGGTCTCCAGAACTGTACACTGTACTCCAGGTGGGGCCTCACTAGTGTCTTGTATAGTGGAATTATGACCTCCCTTTTCCTACTGGTGATGCCCCTGCCTATGCATCCCAACATCCTATTTGCTTTACCCGCTACCTTGCCACACTGTTTCCCTACCTTGAGGTCCTCAGAGATGATAACCCCAAGATCCCTTTCCTGCTTGGTGCATGATATATCATTACCCCCCAACTGATATATTGTGCCAGGGTTTTTGTGCCCCATATGCATTATCTTGCACTTCTTAGCATTGAATTTCAACTGCCAAACCCCTGACCATTCTTCAAGTTTCTGCAGGTCCCTTCTCATTCTGTCTACACCCTCTGGTGTGTCTACTCTGTTACAGAGCTTTGTGTCATCAGCAAACAGTGAAATTCTGCCTTCTAGGTCCTGCGCAATGTCACTGATGAAGATGTTGAATAGGACCGGTCCCAGCACTGATCCCTGTGCTACCCCACTGGTCACTCTTCCCTCTGTGGAGTGACAGCCATTTACCACCACCCTCTGTGTCCTGCCACCCAGCCAGTTACCTACCCACCACACTACTGTCCTGCCCACACCCATATTCCCCAGTTTGTGTAATAGTCTTATGGCACGGTGTCAAAGGCCTTGCTGAAGTCCAGATAGGCCATGTCCACTGCCCTCCCCTGATCCACCTCCCTAGTCACCCAGTCAAAAATTCAACCAGGTTGGTCTGACATGACCTCCCCTGGTGAAACCATGCTGCCTTGGGTCCTGTAGTCCATTGACAACCAGGTGTTCCACCAATCTCTCCTTCAGTAGTGCTTCCATGATCTTCCCACTACTGAGGTGAGGCTGACTGGTCTGTAGTTTCCTGCTTCCTCTTTGTTCCCACTTTTGTATAAGGGACTACATCTGCTGTCCTCCAGTCTTTGGGTACCTCCCTGTTTCCAGTGATCGGCTAAACAGGATGGCCAGAGGTTCAGCCATCACCTCTCTTAGTTCTTTAAGGACCCTGGGGTGCACCCTATCTGGCCCCATTGCTTTATCAACTCTTATTACTTCCAGTTCCTTCAGGACCCTTTCTCGTGTAAAGGGACTTGTGTCCATTTCTGCACCATTCTCACCCCTTGTACTCCTTTCAGACCCATTACCCTCCTCTTCCTCAGTAAAGACTGAGCAGAAATACCTGTTCAATATGTCAGCTTTACTGTTGTCATCCTCCACAGCCCCATCCTCCCCCTTCAGTCTCACTAACCCTCCCTTTGCCTTTCTTTTTTCACTTTTGTACCTGTAAAAGGTTTTGTCCCCTCTACCCACTGATTTTGCAATGTGTTCTTCTGTCTGAGCTTTGGCTTCCCTTACTGACCTCCCTGCCTCCCTTTGCTTCTCCTGGTACTTCTCCCTATCCCCTTCTGCCTGTGTCTTTTTGTATTGCCTGAATGCAATCTTTTTGGCTTTCACTTTCTTTGCTACCTCTTTGGAAAACCATAATGGTCTCCTCTTCCTTTTCCTCTTGCTAACCTGCTTAATGCATAATTCTGTTGCTCTTGTAATCCCCATTTTAAATACTGCCCACTGTTTCTCAACCCCCTGATTCCTGCCCCATTCCCCTTAATGCCTCTTTCAAGTATCTCCCCATTTTCCCAAAGTCTGCCCCCCTAAAATCCAGGATACGTGTTTTTGTGTGGTTTGGTTCTGCTCTTTCTGTGATTTCAAACCACAATGACTGGTGGTCACTGTTCCCCAGGTGATCCCCCACCGTTACCCCCATCACACTGTCCCTATTTGCAAGCACAAGGTCCAGTATTGCCTTCTGCCGAGTTGGTTCCATGACCAGTTGCTTGAGGAAGGCACCCTGAAGGGAGTCCAGGATAAATCTGCTTCCTAGTTGATGCTGCTGCTGGGATGCTCCAGTCCACGTCTGGAATATTGAAGTCTCCAGTCAGTACTACCTCACACTTGTCTGCCATCCTTTGGCATCCACCAGTTGGTTGGCCACATGAATCACCAGAAGGTTGGCATCCAGGCTGCAAATAAGGGACCAGATGCGAAGAGCTTCCCAGCACAATGGGAGGGAATGCGTCCCACCTTGCTTGTTGAGTAGTACATGGTCGTCGTTTTGTCCATCTGGACCTGGACAACCTGACCCCGAATATGCAGAGCAAATGCTGTCAGTGCCAGATGCACTGTTTGGAGTTCCAGCAGATTTCTGTGACATTAGGACTCTTCAGGGGTCCAGAGCCCATGGACCCTGTGGTCCGACCAGCAGAGAGGCATCAGTCATGAAAGTGACTGTTGGCTTCGGGCAGTCAAATGGAACTCCTTCCTGAAGATGATCTGGGACCAGCCACCACTGGATGGCATGCCACATCTGCTGTGTCATCATGACTGGCTGGTCGAGGTTACTGCAGTGGTGAGACCATTGTCAGGCCAGTCCCCACTGCAGAGGGTGCATCCTCCAGTGGGCCCAACAGACCATGCTGGTGCAAGTCGCCATGTATCCCAGAAGACACAGGAAGTCCTGGGCAGGGTGCAAGTGCCCAACACAAAATGATCGGGCAAAGGAGGTAAGATGCTCCACCCTGTCCACTGGGAGTCAAGCCCGGACACAATGGGAGTTGAGCTCCGCCCTGATGAACTGAATCACCTGTGAAGGACTGAGTTCAGACTTGGCTTCGTTGACAAGGAGGCTGAGAGCAGAGCAGGTCTAAGGGGTCAGGTCCCTGCACCACTCCACCTCCGCCCTGGAGGAAGCTGTGATCAGCCAGATGTCCTGGTACAGATACACCTGGACCCCTTGGTGCTGCAGGAATGCTGCCACCACTGCAATGCACTTGGTGAAGACCCTGGGGGCCAAGAAGAGGCCGAATAGCATGGCCTGGAACTCGTACAGAGTCCCTTTCTGAGCAGAATCACAGGAACCGCCAGTGGGACGGAGGGATGGGATCATGAAAGAAGACATCCTGGAGGTCCAGGGAGCAGAATCATTTGTTCTGCTCCAGAGTTCAGAGTGACCATCAGAATTTGCACGGCCATAGATACTGATTGAGGTCATGCAGATACAGTATGGGACACCTGCCCCTCGTCCATTTTGGGAGCAGAAAGCATCAAGAGACAAACCCTGGACCAATCACAACATCCTGGACATGAACCACTGCCTCTGTCTGGAGGAGTTGGGTGATGTCCTCCCAAAGGGTGGACAACATGTCCACGGACACTACATCCTCCCATGGGGTGCAGGTTTGACTGGGCAAGAGAGCCTCAAACTCCAGAGGAAGACCTCAGCTGCCAACCTCGAGCGTCTACCTGTCTGTGATAATGTCATACCAGGTGGAAGCAAAATGGTGGAGCCGGCCACCCATGGGAAGTCCCTGGGTTGGCAGGAGGAGAGTACCATCAAGCCATCACTGTGCAGCCTTAGAGGCAGCGGCGGGGCTGGCTGAGGAACAGTCAACCCTTGCTCCCTGGACTTCCTGGTGGCAGAGAAGGAGGGCTTCAGCTGAGGCCGTCAAGCCTGCTGCTGCCCCTTTGGGGCCTAATGTGGCCGGACCACAGGAGCGGAGGAAGGCCAAAACTGAAAGGGCTTTTTCTTTTGCTTCTGGCCCTTAACCTCCCTCTGGGCAGAGGTGATGGAGTCCAGGGTGGAACTGGACTTCTCAATGTGGGTGAGAAGGCCATCCACCCCAGGCCCGAAAAAATTAGTGCCTAAGAAAGGGACATCCGCCAGTTTGTGCTGGGTATCGGCTATAAAAGTCAAAATCCACAGCCGTGAACAAAGTTGGCCATCATAAAGGCTGAACAAGCCTGCCAAAGGCTGAGGGGCAAAGCCACATAGACCTTCTTGGCTGCATGGCCCAATTTCTTTGACTCCTTGTCGGGAGATTTGTTGACATCCCCGACGTTACTCAAACACTAAAAAACAGAGTCGGCGACCAATCCTTCAGCCGAAGGATGGTCGGAAACCCAGACAGGGACCCAGTGGGAACTGCAGATTTGCAGACTATATGGGCTGATGGTATAGGGCAGGAAGCAGGATGCTCTCACAGCTCCAAAGAAGGGCCATGGATGGCCTTGACGACAGGGAAGATGACCCCAGAGGAGCTGTCTGTCGAGGATCTATGTTAAGGGATACTTAGCCCACTTCTAGACAGGCTCCAGCAGGATCCCTATAGACTCCGAGATCAAGTGGAGCAGGGCCCCAAATGAAGTGGGCCTCTGCTTCACCAGAAGGTCCTCCCTGGACTCATGGTCAAATCCAGGGGTCCGGTGAGAATGCATTGAGGAATCCTCCAAGTCCAATGACTCCTTGAACACTGGCTGAGCCCCCATATCCCTGCTGACTCAGCGAGGTTCATCGGTGTGAGTCACCATGATCTACAATCAACAAGAAAGCCAAGTGGCAGTACATGCAGACTTAGGACTGCAGAGGTAGAGACTCCACCTGATTGGGTGGAGAGGCACGCATCAGCCTAGCCAAAGCTACAGTCTCGGGCCAAGGTTGCAGCATCCACGGAAGCATCGGTGGGGGCTGAGGCTATGCCAACAGCCTGTTGCCTGCACCAAACAGCAGCTGTTGCCATACAAACTCCTCATAGTGGCACCACATCTTGCAGTGGAGCCGATACTCCCCTGAGGAGGAGGAGGAAGAAGAAGAGTAGTAGTGGTGGCATCTCTTGCCCGACTGTTAAGAGAGGGACCAATGACTACTTTAGGAACTGCTCTACCTTGAGCCGAGAGACCTCGATCTGGACCTCAACCACCAGGGTGTCCAATGGCAAGGGGGGGCAGATGAAGGACACCTAGGAGGCCCCAAAAGTTTGGGCTGCTATGAAGGAGGGTACAGTTCATCATACTAATCTGTCTTACCCTGTGAGTGATTAGGCAGGACCGGAATCCTGGAGAGGGAATCCTTCCCCTCGTCTGGAGACAGCAGGTCAACCAGTTAGAAAAATATCTCAACTGGCTGGTTGACCCCGCATCTCAGTCAACAAGCCTGACATGGACACCGTGGAGCCAGCAGCCTGGACAGAATTGTCAGGTGAAGTCGAAGCGCGGCAACCCAAGGCCCAAGAGCGCTTGTGGTCCCACAACCTGTGATGGGATTTCTTTTCTTTGGAGTCTCACTTTGAATATTTTGACCCATGGGAAGGGTCCTCTGCAAGGGTCATGAGGGACTGGCAAAGATCCCTAAATGCCCTGGTAAACAAGTCAACAGTGCCCAGCGAGACAAGGGCAGGCTGAAATGAGGTGCCTGTGGCGGCATGGGCTGCGGCCTCTGCAAAGGTGGCAAGTTGCTCAGTTGAACCCACCATGGAAGAGACAGCCCTATGGGCTTCCTTGGATTACACAGGAAGGTCACATTCATCCGGATGATCCAGGAGAAGGTGGGCATAACAGTCCTCCAAGGTGGTGGAGTGGAGGGTACAACACAAGCTTCAGGCCTGTGGGTCATGCTGCGACCCAGACAGTAAACACACGAGGTGTGCAGGTAAGTGCACAACATTTTCTGGCTGTAAGGGCACCATTTGAACCCGGGATCAGATTTTGGGTTTCCAGATTCCATGTTGGAAGCAAAGTCCAAAAGCATAAAGCTTGAATATGAAGTGAACAATTTTAGAAAAGTTAGGGGCTACACCAAGCTCGGAGGTGCAATGGAGCGAATCTGATGCTTCCAGCAGAAAGGAAGATCTGACATCACAGGGTGGTGCTGAGAAGGATCCGCCCAGGGGAGCAGCCAGCCTGAAGACCTTCTGGCTGAATTTAAAGGGAAAAGGATTCTGCCAAAGTGTGGCTAGTACACCATATCCATGTCTCTACAATGAAAATTACGTACTTACCATAACTGTTGATCTTCCAGAATATCGTCACCATTAATTCATACTTATGGGTCAAGGCTTGGAGGCACTAGGACCTATGGAAGCTTTTTTCCTACAGGGAGCGAGCTGATGTCGGGTACTAAAGTTGCCCGTGCACCTCATACAGCTCTCATGGTGCCGCACACACTAGCTAGTAACCATCATCAGCTCCCTCACATATCTCAGTTCTGTTCGCCAGCGGAGAGAAAATAAAAACAAGGACTAGATACTTTCCAGCCCAAAGTAAAAGGATACAGGAAATAAAATAAATAATCGATTAGGACCCGACTACCAGTTTAGAGGCTAAAGGTAGGGCCTACCAGGTGGCACAAGGGTAGCGAATCTAAACAGAGTCAGAGTCTCTTACCACTAGGCAGACAGTGTGTGGATAAGGGTAGGTAAAGACAGGGCAGCAGCCCAGGACAAATAGCTCTGACAGAAGTAGGAAAAGTGGATGTCCAATTGGGCCCCCTTGCAAATGAGATGGCAAAAATGGAAAAATGACATCTGGTCTCCCAAAAAGTAATAACTCCATGCTACTGGACAGAACTTGAGTAAACCCATAACCTTCTTCTGTATGACAGATGGAAGCAAAGTGGGAATAAAGAGCATAGGAGTCCATGGCATTGCAGCAGCAGGAACAGAAGACAAGCATTTGTCAATGCCGAATGTTTGCTTGCTGATGTTAACATTGGAAATGCAGGAGTTAAGACAGATGCAGAGTAGGAATGGCAGTAAAGTAGTGAACTTCATGCCAACCCCACCTCCACCCTGCAGAGATGGACAGGCATTGGGGTGTGCATTTGGGTTGTCGCCCATAACATTCATGCCATTTCACCTCACTCTACCCTGCAGTCACCGACAAGCACTGAGGTGTGCCTTCAGATGTTCGACTTTACAGTCACCCCACTCCATAAGGACATACACTGAAATGGGTGCAATATATGAGAATGGGGTGAACTCTGGGGCCGAAGAGTCCAAGGTACACCTCGATGCCTGTCACTGGCTGTGGGGGGGGGTGGAATGGCATGAGCATTACAGTCGGCAATCCAAAGGCATACCTCTGATGCTGGTTAGTCTGTACAGGGTGGGCGTTAAGGTTAGAAACCCTAACACCCTGAGTGTTTGTTGGTATTTGCACTACAAATTTTCAACATAGCCTTTTTGTGACCCCCACCTCATGAAAGCATTTGAGACCTCTTCTCATGAACAGTGGCACTGTGATTTTGTCAATGTGTCCCAAACTTTGAGTTCCCACAGCGATTGCGCCATTGTGCGCCAGATGTACGAAAACACAGATCGGGCAGGACGTGAAGAATGACAACTGTACCATTCATAGGGAGGTGTGAAGAGATGGCAATGTTGAAAATCTGTAGTGAAAATATTAACAAGCATTTGTCAATGCCGAACGTTCGCTTGTAAGTATTTGCAGTGGTGTTTGGCATGTATGGTGCTTTACCCTAATGCCCTGTGCGATTGCTGGTATTTGCACAATAAATTGTCAGCATGACCTTTTTGTTACCCCCATAGTGCGCTACATAGGCAGAAACACGTTTTGGGCCAGGATGTGAAAAATGACAGCTGTACTGCTCATAAGGAAGTGTGGTAAAATGGCAATGTTGAAAATCTGAGGAAATATTGAAAATTCGCAAACCTAGGAGCGCATGGGAACTGTGCAATGCACGCTCGTAAAACAGTCATAGTTAGGAATTTTTTCACCAAATTGTCAACATTGGCATTTTAAAACCTCTGCTAATGAACAGTGTCACTGTGATTGTCTTACTGTGTGCCATACATTGATTTTGCACACCAACTGCGCCATTGTGCACTACATGGGCGGAAACACGTTTTAGGCAGGATGTGAAAAATGACAGCTGCACTGCTCATAAGGAGGTGTGGTAAAATGGCAATGTTGAAAATCTGGAGTGAAAATATTGAAAATTCGCAAACTTACGAGCATGCGTAGGAACTGCGCAACGCAAACTCGTAAAACAGTCATTTTTAGAAATTTTTTCACCAAATTTTCAACACAGCCATTTTAAGACCTCTGCTCATTATCAGTGACACTGTGATTTTCTTAATGTGTCCCATACACTGAGTTCGCACAACGACTGTGCCATTGTGCGCTACATGGGCGGAAACACGTTTTGGGCAAGATGTGAAAAATGACAGCTGTACTGCTCATAAGGAGGTGTGGTAAAATGGCAATGTTGAAAATCTGGAGGAAATATTGAAAAATTCGCAAAACCGCATTTGAGCATGCGAGGGTCCAGCAACGCCCGATCGTAAAACAGTCATTTTAGGGATTCTTTTTACTAAATTTTCAACACAGCAATTTTAAGACCTCTGCTCATGAACAGTGTCACTGTGATTTTCTTAATGTGTCCCATACATTGATTTCGCACACCGACTACGCCATTGTGCGCTACATGGGCGGAAACACATTTTGGGTGAGATGTGAAAATGACAGCTGTACAACTCATAAGAAGGTGTGATAAAATGGCAATGTTGAAAATCTGGAGTAGAAATATTGAAAATTAGCAAACCTACGGTGCGTAGGAACTTCACGCCAATACTGCGCTAGTAAAACAGTCATTTTTGGAATTTTGCACCAAATTTTCCAACATGGGGTTTTGGGACCCCTTCTCATGAATGATATCACTGTCATGGTGCTATTCAGGCCTGAAGGGTGATTTCGCACAGTGACTGCGAAATCACCCCTCGGGCCTGAATAACGCCATGACAGTGACATCATTCATGAGAAGGGGTCCCAAAAACCCCATGTTGAAAATTTGGTGCAAAATTCCAAAAATGCCTGAGATATGCAATAAAGTTGAAACCCCCTATCTAGCCCATTATACAGCTTACCGGCATTTCCTCAGTTTGCGGTCACCTTTGAAGAGTGCAGACGTGTTCCCGGTCCATCAAAGATCATTCGCAGAGTTCGAGGTAAGTATGGGGTGGGGGTGTGGGGAGGTGCGCGCAGTGGGTGGTGCGGGTTGTGGGAGGGGCTGGAGATGCGCGTGGGACCGTTTTATTTTACAGGTTTAAAAAAAAAAAGCGGCGATGTAGGACATTGCCACACTGGTGGCTCCCAGCATGGCAGAAGATGGCTGGGAGGGGCCGAGGGAGCCAGCAGGATGGGCCCTGTCGGCAAACTACGGAGGGGGCTGAGGCCGGCGGGGATTGGGTACCCTCGCCAGCAAACAAAGCGAGCGTTTGCCACGCTGGGGTGGGCTCCCAGCATGGCAACAGGATGGCTAGGGGCCGTGGAGCCGACGGAGATTGGGCACCCTCCGGCAACTCGCGTTGCCACGCTGGGTGGGCTCAGCGTGGCACCAAAGCTTTGGGGGCGGCGTGGCGGAGCACGAGGGGAGCACGTGACAAGAGGCGTGATGCTGGTGCTCGGTATGACAGCGGTGGTTTTCTTTGAAGCAGAAGACCACCGCTGTCATACAGAGCTCCTGCACCCATTGGTGCAGGACCGCCATGCCTGCTCAACAGAGCACTGGATTGAAAGGGAGAGGCACACCTCCAAAGTGTGCTACTCTCCCAAAACGTTCCTTGTGCATGCGCGCAAGCGAACGTAAAAATGCTCAAACTTCAGAGCGTACATGGAAACTGCGCAACGCATGGGCGTAACAGTCGTTTAGTTGAATTATTTCACCAAATTTTCAACACAGGCATTTTGTGACCTCTGCTCATGAACACTGTCACTATGATTTTCTTAATCTGTTCTGAACATTTGTTTCCCATAGCAACCGTGCTATTCTGCGCCAGATGTTTAAACGCATATTTCGGGCAGGATGTGAAGAATGACAGCTGTACTCTTCACAAGGAGGTGTGAAAAATGCCAATGTTGAAAATCTGGAGTGGAAATAGTACAGATTTGTGAAGTTACAAGGGTGCATGGAAACTGCATAATGCACGCTTGTAACACAGTAATTTATGGATGTTTGTCACCAAATTTTCAACACAGGCATTTTAGGACTTCTGCCCATGAACAGAGTCACTGCTATTTTACATACAAACATACGAATCTGCCAGCAGAACAGACCAGTTGGTCTAAGTCTGCCCAAGTGTGCAGCTAGCACGCTAGATTGCAGCTGCCCCAGCCTCTTCCTCCTCAGATCCTCCCCCGCTTGTCCCAGCACATGCCCCCCCTGACTCTTGCTTTATCCCACTCCTTCTTAAAGCTATTGACTGTCCTACATGTTACCACCCCCTCTGGCAGCGCATTCCACTAGACACCATCCTTTCAGTGAAGTAGTGCCTCCTCATTTCCCTCTTGAAATGACCCCCTTCCAGCCTTAGCCGGTGCCCCCTCGTCTCTCTTCCACTCCTCAGTTTAAACACCCCCTCGGTGCTAGGTTTATTTACCCCATCAGGTATTTAAATGCTTCAATCATATCCCCCCATCCCTCCTCTCCTCCAGTGTGTATATGTTCAGCTCCTTCAGCCTAACTTCATATTCCTTTCCTTCCATCCCCTTTAATATTTTTGTTGCCCTCCTTTGCACTCCCCCTCCAGTAACTTTATATCTCTCCTCAGGTATGGCCTCCAGTATTGCACACAGTACTCCAGGTGCAATCTGACCAATGATCTGTAGAGAGGTAGGATCACATCCCCGTGTCTGGATGAGAACCCCCTTGTGATGCAGGCCAGCATCATGTTTGCCTTCACTGCTGCTCTCCTGCACTGGGCTGAGTTGTTCATGCTCCCAGTTACCAACACCCCTAGGTCCCTCTCCTCCTCTCTGATCCCCAACCTCACCCCCCCCCCCCACAACCAGTAGTCCCTCTTCTGGTTCTTAGCCCTGAAGTGCATCACCTTACACTTCTTTGCGTTGAATCCCAGCTGCCACTCCACCGACCATGCCTCTAGTTTGGTTAGGTCCCCCTGCAGTTTTTCCCATCCGTCCTCTTCATCCACCACCGCCCCCAATTTGGTATCATCTGCGAACAGACTAACCCTGCTCCCCAGTCCACGTGCTATATCAGAGATAAAGAGCCCAAATAGCACCGGCCCCAGCAGTGACCCCTAAGGCACCCCATTTGTCACTGCTCTGGGTGCCGAGATCTCCCCTCCCAACCACCCCCTGCACCCTCACCTGTAACCAGTTCTCTATCCATTTAGACAGCTTATTTCCCACCCCAACTCCCATCAGCTTCCTCCCCCAGTCTCCCATGAGGCACTATATCAAAGGCCTTACTGAAGTCCAAGTACAGGACATATACCGCATGGCCCCTGTCCACTCCTGTGTCACCCAGTTATAATACTCTATTAGGTTGGTTTGACAAGACCTCCCTGAGACGAACCCATGTTGCCACCCACCTTGGAGGCATTACTCTCAAGGAATGCCACCAGCCTCTCCTTCAGTATCACCTCCATAAGCCTACCCACTATGGACGTGAGACTGATCGGCTGATAATTTCCTGGCTCCTCCCTAGGCCCACTCTTGTGTATGGGCACCACATGGGGCACACACCCCATTTCCAGGGAGGTGTTGAACAGATCTGCCAGCGGCTCAGCCAACAGCTCTGCCATCTCCCTCAGCACCCTGGGGTTGATGCCATCGGGACCTGGTGCCTTGTCCACCCTTACTGCCCTCAGCCCCTCTAGCACCCTAGTCCCTGTGATCACTTTGTCTGTCACCTCCTCCCCCCAAGCTCATGCTGGTAGTGGACCATCCTTCTCCTTAGTGAAAACCGAGCAGAAGTACTCATTTAGAATTTCCACTTGCTCCTCCCCATTTTCCACTCAATCCGCTCCCCGCTTTATCCTCACAATATGTTCCTTGCACTTCCTCTTTTCCCTGACATACCTAAAAAAAAGTCCTTCTCCCCTTCCTTTATGCCCTGTGCTGACCTTAATTCCCTGGAGGCCTTAGCTTTTTTCACTCTCCTGCCACCTCCCTTGACCAACTCCCATAAGCCTTCTTATCCTCTCCCTTCCCTGTTCTCCTGTACTTCTGGTATGCAGTCCTCTTTGCCCTCACCTCTTGCAGCAATTCCTTGTTCAGCCAGAATGGTTTCTTAGCTCTGCTCTTCTTACTCCTGGCCCTGGTGCAGGCTACTGTGGCCTCTGTTAGCCCAGTCTTTATGACTCCCCACTTTTGTTCTGCATCCATCCCTGGCCTTATATCCTGGAGTCTCCCTTGCTGTATTGCTCATATCCTCCCAAAGTCCACCTTACTAAAGTTCACCACCTTAGTGCCCGTGCCTCCTGTCTCCCTGCCCAGCACGAGAGCGAGCCACACTGTTTGGTGGTCGCTACTTGCTAGTGGGTCGTCCACCCTTACCTCCCTCAATGCCTCCTCATTTGCCAGTATTAGGTCCAGAGCCTTGTAGGCCCAGTAAATAACTGTGTCAGAAGGCCATCCTGGAATGCATTAAGGAGCACCTGCTCCCTGGTACTGCTAGTGGCCAGGGTGCCCCAGTCAACCCCTGGTAGGTTAAAATCCCCCACTATCATCACACTCTCCCTTCTAAACACCCTCCTTATCGGCTCTGCCAACTCCCCATCCAGTTCCCCGGATTGGGCTGGTGGTCTGTACACCACTCCCAGCCTCAGCTTTCTGCCCTTGGAGTCCAGGAGCTGCACCCAAACAAAAAATTTTTTACCTTAGTAATTATGTTTCTTCTAATGGAGTCTTGCTGTATTCTGACTATTGCAGTTAGCCCCAGCACTCAAACTGCCCTGGAGAGTACAGGGTTAATTTTCTATGCAGAGCATAGACCATTGAGCTCGAGCTTGGTTCAAACTTCTGTCTGCTGCACTTTGAAGCATAACCGTCAGATTCTTATGCGCTAATACTAACTACTATGTGGAAATTGTAAAATTTTTACTAGCCAAATGGCAACCAAATATTTTGGATCCCCAAAAAGACTCAAGTCAAGAAATCCAATAGTGAACAACTTAAGACTATTAAATTAATAAATATAACCCACTCCCCCTCTCTGAAAAGCGGGAGTGCTAAAATGCACCCCTTGGGTGCAACACTGCACCTGCCAGCCCACTTCCCAAAAACAGGTTCTGAGAGGGAAGGCAGGGGGGAGATCAGAATACAGCAAGACTCCATTAAAAGAAACATAAGTACTAAGATGAGTAATTTTTTTCTTCAAACAACATGAAGTCTTGCTGTATTCTGACTATTGCAGACTACCAAGCAGTACCTCCATGAAGGAGGATTCAAACCTACTTTGGGAATAGGCTCTGCAGTACTGCTGTATCAAACCGAGCATCACTCCTAGCCTGGATGTCCAGGGAGTAATGCTTGGTAAATGTATGGACTGTTTTCCAGGTGGCTGCTTTACATATCTCAGGCAAAGGAATATCCCTGGCCGCAGCCAGGGAAGCAGCTGCACCTCTAGTCGAATGAGCCCTCAGGCCTGATGGTGGTATTTTGCCTAGCTTCTCATAGCAGAATTGTATACAAGAGACAATCCACCTGGCAATAGTTCTCTTAGTGGCAGGTTTGCTGTTCCCCACTTCACCATAAGTGAGAAACAACTGGAGGGGGTCAAACCTGTGAGCCTTTGTACGCTCAATGTAGTAACTACGGGCTCTTTTAACATCCAAACTGTGTGCACTTCTTTCTCCTGAAGAAGAATGATCAGGGAAGAACACAGGGAGAGACATAGATTGGTTCAGATGAAAATCTGAAACCACTTTAGGTAAGAACCTCCTATTGGTTCTAAGGACCGCCTTATCTCTATGGAATGAGATAAAATCAGGTTCCACTGACAGAGCTTGCAATTCACTGATATGCCTGACAGAGGTAATAGCTACCAGAAACACAGTTTGCCAAGTCAAGTACTTAAGCTCTGCTGAAGACAAAGGCTCAAAGGGGTTGCATAAGCTGAGCAATGCAAACATTAAGATCCCAAGCAGGAGTAGGATCCCTAAAGGGGGGATTGATATGATGCAATCCCCTGAAAAATGTACAGAATACAGGGTGAGATGACAGTGAGGAAGGCTTTCCCGCTGACAGAAAAGCAGAAACTGCTGACGAGTGTACTTTGAGAGTAGCTGGTCTGAGGCCTAGGCCATTAAGATGAACCATATAATCCAGAACTGTAGACAATTCAGCAGTGTCTGGGGATATATGCTTCTTGGATCACCAAATGCTGAATCTCTTCCATTTGGAGTTATAAGTTTTTCTGGTGGCAGGCTTTTCGAGAGGCTTTGAGAATATCCAGAACCGTCTGGGACAGATGCAGATCTGTATATTCTAACTCTTCAAGAACCATGCCTTGAGATTGAGAGACCGTAGATTGGGGTACCAAATCCTCCCATGAGAGGAGGTTAACAGATTGTAATTCCTGGGAAGAGACAGGGGAAAATGGACTGCTAGGGACAGCAACAGGGGGTACCAAGGCTGCCTGACCCATTCTGGAGCAATCAGAATCACTTTGCAGGGTTGTGACCTTATCTTGACCAGAACCTTGAACAGCAGAGGAAAGGTAGAGAAGGCATATAGAAATTTCCCTTCCCAGTTCAAAATCAGTGCATCCAGAGGGACTGAGCCCAAGACTGGGGGTCTGCAACAAAACAGAGGAAGTTGGTGATTGTCTGGGGCTGCAAAGAGATCTATCTCTGGAGTGCCCCACCTTGAAAAAAATCTCTTTTAACACCAGAGGGTCCAGGGACCATTCATGATGACTCTGGGGAGATTCTGCATCTGCTAGCACATTGTCCTTTCCTGGAAGGTGGCCTGCTATCAGAGAGGTCTGCAGAGAATAAGCTAGGGACCACAACTTCATGGCTTCCATGCACAAGGCCATGGACCAAGTGCCTCCCTGCTTGTTGATGTACCACATGGTGGTGGTGTTGCCTGTCCTGACCTGAACCACCTTGTTCTGCACTGACTGAGAGAAAGCTTGCAGGGCCAGGAATACTGCCCTGAGCTCCAAGAGATTGACATGAAGAAGGGATTCCTGATGGGACCACAGTTCCTGGGCTGTGAGAGCCCCCAGATGGGCTCCCCACCCCAATAGAGAAGCATCCGTGGTTAGGACCACAGAGTGAGACTGAGTGATGAATGGGACTCCTTGCCTGAGGTTGTCCTGATCCTGCCACCATTGGAGAGCCTGGATCAGAGTCTGAGTCACTGGAATTAGTTTGGTTAGGGAATCTTTCCTCTGAGACCAAAAGGACCTCAAGTGAAACTGAATGTCCCTCATCTGAAATCTGGCCCCTTGGACCACTGCTGTAGAAGCTGCCATGTGGCCCAGAAGCTGGAAGAAGTGTCTTGCTGGCCGAGAGACCAGAGGGTGGAATGCGGAAGCCAGCTCCACAATAGCCCTTGCCCTTTCCAGGGGAAGAAAAGCTCTTGCTTTGACTGTATCCAACTCTGCCCCATGAAGGTGAGGAGCTAAACAGGCTCGAGAACTGACTTGGGGAGATTGAGAAGGAATCCTAGGGAAGTGAGCACTTGCTGAGTCACTTGCAGGTCTGACTTGACTTGGTCTGGGGACTGACCCACAATGAGCCAGTCGTTCAGGTTTGGAAATATGGAAATATTTTTCCTTCGAAAAAAGGCCACTACTACTGCTAGGCATTTTGTAAATACCCTTGGAACTGATGTCAGGCCAAAGGGCATAGCTTTGAACTGATAATGGTCTGAAGGCAATTCGAACCCGAGGTACTTCTGTGGGAGCACCTGATGGGAATGTGAAAGTAGGCATCTTTTAAGTCCAGGGAGGCTAGCCAGTCCCCTGGCCTTAGAGAGGGAAGGATTATTCCCAGAGTCACCATTTTGAATTTTGGTTTTAAAAGATGTTTGTTCAGGTATCTTAAGTCTAGGATGGGTTGACACTCCCCTGTCTTTTTTGGGGTAAGGAAGTACCTGGAGTACAGACCTTTGCCCCTGTGCAATGTAGGAACTCTCTGTATAGCCTCTAGAGCCAGTAGAGATGAAACCTCTGCCTTTAGGGCAATGGTTTCGGAGATGCTTGCAGGTGTAAAAGATCTGGCCCTCAGCTTTGGAAACTTCTTGAAGCTAAGAACCAGCCCCTGGCTTACCACCTCCAGGACCCACTTGTCTGAGGTAACAGACATCCAGTCCTGGACGAAGTAAGCCAGCCTGCCTCCTACAGAAATGGGGGAGTCGAGCCGGGCTGACACATCGGGTGTCTGTTTGGCAGAAGCCTTAGGCTGAGGAGTGGATGCAGCCATCCCACCCCCCTTCTGCCTCTCCCTCTGAAGAACCCCCTCTGAGAAAAAGGGGAGGATGCCTGTGCTTGGTAGAAAGGCCTATGAAAAGGCTTGTCCCCGCCCCTAGCTTGCTGCTTTTGAGGAGTTGCCTGCCTTTTCTTGGCCTGTGCACTCCTATAGGTGGCCCTATACTCATCCATCTTTTTCATGTAATTCTCTGTCTGCTCCCCAAACAAAGAATTACCCACCACAGGGAAATCCATGGCCTTAGCCTGGATGTCCTGTGAGAGGCTATTACATCTGAGCCAAGTCATTCTCCGAAGAGCCACAGATGTAGCCATGACTCTAGATGACACATCACTGGAGTCCACAGCAGCATGAAATTGTACTTTGGATGCCTCAATCCCATCAGCAGCCACCTCCTCCAGCTCTGAGGCAAGCTGGGGGGAAGCCTGCTTAGCCAGCGCCAGTACAGTGTCCCACTTGGACTTCTGGTACCTTGCTGCATAGGCCATATAATTAGCCTGCCTGAGTCCCAGGGCAGATGCCATGTACTGCTTCTTTGCCATGGCATCCAGCTTCTTAGAGTCTTTATCTGGGGTGTGTGATGCCAAGGGTATATTAGCCTTATCACAGGCTGCAGCCTGCACTACCCCAACATGGCTGCATTGTTTATACAAATACTCTGTACCTGAACCTGATAAGGTGTACCTTTTGTCCATCGACAGGAGGTACAGAATTTGGAGTTTTTAAAATCTTTTGTGTCTTGTTTCCCAAAGGACTTATGAAGAGGAATAGACAGTCTTTTGGACTCTGGGATGTCCATCATCTCCACATAATCAGGTTTCTCTTGTTACTCTACAGCTTCTTCCACAGGGAGCTGGAGGATTTCTGCCAATTTTCTGTAAAACATGTAGTGGGAAGGGGACTCAGAAAGCCTAGGAGGGGGAAACACCAGAAGGCCTTTCTGGGGAGATGTCCGGTTCAATGGGCTCATCCAGACCTTCCACACCATCATCATCATCATCCTAATCTTCCTCCCCCTCCAAATCTGGTTCATAAAAATCTTCAGGGGCATAATCCTGAACCGGAGGAACCGATCGAACAAGCGCCTGCCAGAGGCGCCCGGATCAGACGGAACGGGTGGGCTAATTCCTACATCCTGTCGCTTTGGCAATCTCTTGGCCCGGTCCGAATGGGTCTCTGGATCCAAACTGGCGATTTTTCTTTTCTTTTTCCTTTTGTAGGAACCAGTCCCTCGGGATCAGCTCTCCTCTTGCCCAAAGGAGTATCGCCCTGGTCAGAGGGCACTCCCTCAGGTTCAGTTGGAACCAAACCGGGCTGGCCATCTGGGTCAGTGGACTTCTCGGCCTCCTTATCCCTAAGCCTACCTAACCTTTTTTCCAGGGTAGACTTACGGAAATTTTTACAGATTTGGCAGTCTGAATCGAGGTGGTCAAACCCCAGACAATAAACACAGGTGGTGTGGGGATCAGCCTTAGCAAAGACCTCCCCACACACACTGCAGTGTTGAAACCCAGTGGGACCAGTTTTTCTTTTGGGTTTCTCAGACATAGTCATCCTAACCAACAAACTTACCCTTTTTATGGCAAACAACCAGACAAGACACCCTTATCAGTTTCTAACCGTGTCACGGGTATTGGAAAAAAATGCAAGAAAACACGTTTTTTTTTAAACTGATAAGGACCAGTAACCATACTCTAAGTTTAGAAACAAAGACAGAAATATACAATTCACTAAATGGCCGGTTCAGTCGAACCAGTCGATAAATCAAGTTTTACAATTTCCATAAGTTTACTATGTCTAGTTCACTACCTAGTACTTACTGTACCACAGTCAGAGATCTGAACCAAAACTTGCGAAAAAAATAATCGGTGAAACTGAGGACTTTAACCGACAGAACCGTGAGCAAAGGAGAAATCTCCGTTCAGTTAGGCAGAGTAAAGAATCTGACGGTTACGCTTCAAAGTGCCGCAGACAGAGGTCTGAACTGAGCTTGAGCTCAATGTTCTACGCCCTGCATAGAAAATTAACCCTCTACTCTCCAGGGCACTTTGAGTGCTGGGGCTAACTGCAATAGTCAGAATACAGCAAGACTTCATGTTGTTTGAAGCGCCTCTGTCCTCTCCTCTTCTCCCTTGTCCCTTATGCATTTGATCCCTTCCCTCACATAGAGTCCAACTCCCCCCCTTCCAACCCCCCAGTCCCTCCTATATATCCTGTATCCCAGGATTGCCAAGTCCTAATCATGGTACTCTGTGGCCCAAGTCTCTGTCACTGCAGTAATGTCCACCTTCCCCTCTGAAATAGTGCCTTAAGTGCTGCAATTTTGTTCCCCAGGCTTCTTGTGTTGAGAGAGACCACCTTCCACCCATACCCCTCCTTCTCCTCACTCTTCTCCTTGGCCTGTGTTCTTCCTTCCAGCAGTCCGCGCCTTTTCTCCTCTTCTTACCGGGTGGTGCCACCTTCTGTATTACACTCAGACCACTCTTCCCAACCCCTCCTGGGGTTACTATGCCTCCACCTTTACCTATATTTACGGGGGGTGAACTCATTAGGCTCCCCTGTCCAGACTTTTCTACCAACCTCAGTCTTTTGCCCCCCCCAGTTTAAAATCAACCTTAGTTTTTTTATCATGTCACTATTTCTCCTCTAGTGGGCGGGTTCTAGCGACCTCCGGCACGCCAGCTCCACCCCAGGTCCAAGTCGTCGCAAAAGAAACTAGCCTTTCGCCCAGGGTAGACCGTACCCCTGGGGGTGCGCCACTCTTGTGTCCAGAGGTGCAGAGCATGGCCATCAGCCGGTGAGATCGCCCTGCTATTTTCCGCCTCCATTTCTCCACGGGAGCTGGACGTGCAATGGCGGCAAAGGCACGTAGTGCCAACGCCCGCCACTCTCCCCCCTCTCGAGCATGCAGCTGCAGTGCAGCCAGCCTCCACCAGCTGCCACTGCAGCACAATGCCATACACCCACCCACCCCAGAGGAAGGAGAGCAGTCGTGGGACACTCAATCCTTCCTCTCCCCAGCCAGCCCCTGGCGGCCCGAGTCTGTTCCCAAACCCAGGTCACCGGCATGGCGCGAGGTGTGGCGTCCAGCGCCTCAACCCTCAGCGCCACTGGGATTAAATCCACCTTAGTAGAGATATACCCCTCTAATCCAAACTTTAATACTCCACTCCCTACTCAAGTGTAGCCTGTTCCCCGCATACAGGTCATTATTCCCCCAGATCCTACCCCAGTTAGTCACTAACCCATAATTTTTGGTGTGGCACCAATCCCTTAGCCAGTCATTGAACTCCTCTATCCTAACCTTTCCTCCCCGTGCTTGCACATGGTACCAGGAGTACCTCCGAGAATGCCACTGACTCCCCCATCCCCTCACACTGCCTGCCCAACTATTTGAACCTCCCCCTTACTACTTCCACAGTCTCCCCCACCAAGTCATTTGTACCCACATGCAACATTAAATGAGGATTCTTCCTCCCCCTTGCTGCACACTTGAGCAGTGCCTGCCCTGCCCCTCCTGCAGTCAACCTGGGGATAGCTTCAACCCAAACACGGCTGTGCCTTCCCCCCTTCTGCCCTATCTCACCCCTTTCAGTATAGAATCCACCAGGATGAGTACCCCCGTCCCTTACGCCCTTTCCCTTCTAATGCCCCTTCCACCACCCCAGTATTCATTCTTCCCTCCCCTTACCCCGCCAGCTGCACCCTCTGTGACTTCTGTATCTCCACCCCTACTTCCACCTCACCCTTTTCTTTGCCTTATTCTCCCATCCCCTTGAACCTACTTCCTACTGGGCTTCCTGGACGATTCTCCTCCCTGCTGATTTCCAACCCCTCCTATCCCTGCTGTCAATTTACAGCCCCCATTCCCTTCACCCCAACAGTGATGCCCCTCCCACCCTTCCTCTTCCCGTAGCCTTCTCTCCTCCTGTCACCCCTCCTTCCTTACTAGCCCCCTTGTACCCTTTTGTCCTCACTATCTCTTCTCCTACCTGTTGCCATTCCTGTCATGCTCTGCTTGTCCTCCCCCTCCTCAGTATGTTCCTGCTCCCCCTCTCTCTCCCATAGCAGAGGCTCAAATCTATTCCTAGTCGATAATCTTCCTACTTCTCTTCTCCCTACGAGCTCCCCCCTCCTACTTGTTTCCCTCTGTGCCCCCCCCGGTCCCATCCCTGGTCCCTCCCTACCTGCAGCCATCTGCTCTCTCCCCTGGTACTCCTCGTGGTCTCTTCCTCCCCCATCAGGAGGGGCCCCCCCTCACTTCGGGCACCCCCTCCTTTCTCCTATCTTTGCTGCTAGTGCCTCTGATACTGGGGTCGGTTTCAGTCCCTAGTTTTTCTTCCTCCATCCCCCCTTGCCATCCCCTATTTCCCCCTCCCCCCAGCCAGGATGCCTACCATCCTCATCTGCCCTGCCATTTAGACTCCTCCCTAACCTCCACAGTTCCTCCCTCAAACTAGCCAGTTGTCTACAGAACATATACCCCCCCCATCCTCCAAGCCCAGTCCAGGATCATGGCGGACCCACACTCTGTACACCCCACCACCCTTCCAAAGATGCCCGCCCTACTGATATGCGGCACCTGCCCTATTTTGGCCCCCATCTTATGTTACAGGCTCTTATTCCTGGTTTCTGTACCCCACTACAATTGTTAGGCCCCTATTTACTCAAATTCTTGTTCCCTCCCACACTAGTCCCCCCTACTGTCCCTTTGCCGACTGGGGTAATTCAGTCTCAAATCTCATCCATTAGATACTGTATTACTGTAGTAATCCTAAAGTCTCCTTGTTCATTTTTCACCCCTCAGCTACCATACTTTTTGTTCTCAGCCCTCATATAGTTTCACTTAGCCCAGTTAGAAATCCTATTGCACTCCAAGTATTACTCAGCTCAGTTAGAGAAATAAACAGAACAAATAAATATGTATTACATGTATTTATACATCCCTTGGAGCCACTTGTTGCTGAAAATGAGTGGTTTCATGCACTTTCAGCTGGAGTGAGAACAGCGAAGCGAAGCTGAGCTGTTCTGGCTCCAGCTGAAGGCAAGTGAAACCACTCGTTTTCAGCAATGAGTGGCGATGGGGGACATATTAATACATTGTTGATCGAGAGCAATCAATAATATATATTTTTTTAAATAAACTTCCCAGAATGTGCCCGTTTCCAGGACATCTGCGCGTGAGACGCTCTTCATGGAATAAGAGTGCCTCACGTGCAGAGGAAAGGAGCACTCCGATTGGTTGGGAGTGCTCCCTCGATCTATAATTACAGTAATCCTAACAGTATAGCTCAGTACTTAGCCCAGTTAGAGAAATAAACAGAACAACTAAATCTGTATTATTACAGCAATCCTAAAAGTATCCAATCATTGTTTTGTCTTCACCCCGGAGACCCTGCTGTAATATAGGACCACACAGACCTCCCCTGGGGGGAGGGTGGGCAACTCTAAAGTCCCAATAGAACTCCATTGAGCTCACTCACCCCCCCCCTCACTCGCTCATTCTGTTTCTCCCGGTGCTGCAGGCTGCCCTTTTGTATTGGGCTCCTGTCTGCAGTGGCGCCTTTTTCTGCCAAGAAAGAAATCTGCAGCGGTCCTGACAGAGCTCTGTTGAGCTCACTCACTCCCCCCTCTCACTCACTCATTCTGGTTCTTCCGGCGCCGCAGGCTGCCTTTTTCTGCCAACAAAGAAATCCACAGCGGTCCTGACAGAGCTCCATTGAGCTCGCTCACTCCCCTCTCTCACTCGCTCATTCTGGTTCTTCCGGCACTGCAGGCTGCCCTTTTGTACTGAGCTCCTGCCTGCATTGGCACCTTTTTCTGCCCACAAAGAAATCTACAGCAGTCCTGACAGAGCTCCGTTGAGCTTGCTCACTCCCCCTCTCTCACTCGTTCGTTCTCATTCTGTCCCAAATACTGATTTCCCACAGCGACCACGCTATTCTGTGCTGGAAGTGCAAAAACACATTTCGGCCAGGATGTGAAACATGACAGCTGTACTGTTCATAAAGAGGTGTGAAAAAATGCCAGTGTTGAACATTGGCATGAAAATATTATAAATTTGCGAAGTTACAAGGGTGTGTGGAAACTGCGCAATGCACGCTTGTGACACAGTCATTTTATGGACTTTCGTCACCAAATTTTCAACATAGGCATTTTAGGACCTCTGCTCATGAACAGTGTCACTGTCATTTTCTTAATCTGTCCCAAAAAATGGATTTCCCACAGCGACCACGCTATTCTGTGCTGGAAGTGCGAAAATACATTTTGGCCAGGATGTGTAAAATGACAGCTGAACTGTTCATAAGGAGGTGTGGAAAAATGACAATGTTGAAAATCTGGAGTGAAAATAACACAAATGCGCAAAGTTACGAGCGTGCATGGAAACTGCGCAATGCACACATGTAAAACAGTAATTTTTTTGGATTTTGTTCACCAAATTTGCATTGTAGGCTTTTTGAGAGCCCACCTCATGAATAGTGGCACTGTCATTTCATTACTCAGTCCCGAAAAGGTGATTCCACGCAGTGAGCTCGAAATCACCTTTCAGGAATGAATACACCATGACAGTGACTGAATTCACGAGGAGGGGGTCCCAATAACCCCATGTTGAAAATTTGGTGCCGAAATTCCCCAAAATGCCTAAGATATGTACCAAAGTTGAAAACCCCCTATTTATGTCATTATACAGCTTACCGGCATTTCTTCAGTTCGCGGTCGGCTTTGAAAGTGCAAACGTGTTCCTGGTCACGAAGGTATCGCACTGGCTCGGAGAGTAAGTATGGGATGAGGGGGTGTGGGGAGGCAGAGTGCGCATAGGGTGGCTGCGGGTTGGGGAGGGCACGAGACACCATGAGGCCCGTTCCTTGGTTTCAGGGAGAAAAGAAAAGAAAAAAAAGATGTTGCGGGAAGGTTTTTGTTTTTCAGGTTTGTTTTTTGCACACTGGGGTGGGCTCCCAGTGTGCCACCTGTGTTTTGGGAGAGAGGGACTGAAGCCAATGGGGATTGGGCCCCCCGCTGGCAAAGAAAGACTGTTTGGGGGGCATGGTACCGAAGGGGATTGGGCACCCCCCTCAGCACACAACAAATGGGAGGGGCATTATGCCTATGGGGAGTGGGCTCCCCTGTCGGCAAATGAACTGGGTCAGCGGCATGCCAACAGGGGGATTGGGCACCCCTGTTGGCTTTCATGGGGCTCTGAGGCGGCATAGCCACCCCCTCATTGATGAAATGTTACACCAGGCAAGGTAGGTACCGCCCTGCAATGATGGGTCTCTCCCTCACTGCAGTGGAATGGCTGACGCTGCAATCATGAGGTGGCCCCTGATTGCAGTGGCAAAATTGTTACAAGTGGGTGGCACTCTGCAGAACCAGTGTCATCAGGACACTGAGCCTGCATTGGTTGAGCACTGCCAAGCCAAACAATGCAGCGCCAGCATTGGCCACCACAGTGCCGCACCTCCACAGCCCGCTTCTCTCCTAAGCTGCCACATAATGTTTCTTGTGCATGCGTGCAAGCAAACATAAAAAAATTACTCACCTGTAGTAATGTTGTTTCTTCCAAGGGATCCCTCACTAGTTTTTTTTTCTTTTGTTAAATAGTAAAACGGGTCCCAGAAGAGGAAGTCATTCTTAAATCCCTGTCTCCAATTCCCCAGAACTGTAAAAAACAAACAAACAAAAATGGGAACTAGAGACAAACCTAGAGCAACAACAACAACCCTAGCTAGTGCCGAGTGAATGAACCAACTAAAATAATGAGGAAAAAAGGAAAAGAAAATGTCTTACAGAGTCACTGAAGTGGAAGCAACTTCAGAGCGGTGCTTCTTTCCCGGGTGAAGAAATAAATCTGCCATTTCGAGGCAGATGAGAGCATGACCACATTGCAGAGTTTGAATGTCCTTCTGCATTCTTTAATTAGCATACCCTGGGGCAAGTTCCAGCCATGGTACTGAAGAGCTGTTGTTAAACAGCTAGTGAGGGATTCGTGAAGTTTGAAAATAGAACTTTATAAATACGCAAATGACACTTTAATCTACCTTAAAAACCCAGAAGATATCTTCCCAGTGCTTCAAAATATCATAACAAAATTTGGCCAAATCACAGGGTTTAAAGTGAAAGGGAAAAAAATCCTAACTGTAAGTGGGGAGATCCCGGACAGGGTTAAGAGAATAATTCCTCATAAGTGGATGACAGATACAAATATAAAATGGCAGGGTAAAATCGTGTAATCTGGTTGGCTTTTATTTATGTGTAAACTATGGTTTACACATGGTTAAAATAAAGGACTGCTCAGCAGTGAAGAGTCTGCAAAACAGATCAGTGGGCCTTTGGAACACAGGCATTTCAGTTAGCCCTTTACTGACAGAACTGATCTTCCACCACAAACATGGCCGCTTTCTTTACACTGTAAAAAAAACTTCAACTGGGCCCTAAAAATAAAACTACCTTAAATAAAAAATAAAACAAATGAATTAAATGCTGTTTCCCTGATTATCACACTCTTCTTACAAACATAAACAAATTAGAAACAATAAGTATTGCTTATAGTTTTCACTACAACTGTTTCTTTGCTAATAGTAAAAAAATCTCCCTTCTATCTTTAACTGCTTATCAGGGAACTCTCTTCTTCTTGCTCTTACAGTGAGACAACTGAGTCTCTGGCTACAATAAAGGCCTTTGTTGTCTGTGTGTACGGTGTGTTGGGAGAGAAACATTCTGCCAGTGGAACTGAGGAGAATTTTGAATGCATGTATTCCATGGTAAACATTCCATGATAAACATTCCATATCTTAAATGTGGAGAACAACAGAGAAAAAAAAAACAGGAAGAAGAAAGTAGGCAATGATACAATGACATCATCAATTATATCACTTGCAGTGGGCGGAAGGACTATTTTATTACAATGCACACAAGTAAATCTATTTTTTCTACATATAAACATGCTTTTCCCAATAGTCAAAGGTAAAACAAAAGAAGCCAATTTTATAGGTTCAATAAGGCACTCGGGGTGTGTGTAAAGCATAGTTTACACATGGCCAGCAGCTGAAGACACTTGGCCTTCAGCCTCATGCCTTACTATGCCCATGGTTGTGTGTAAACTATGGTTTACACACACCCCTTCATGCCTTATTGCTTACTTGTAGATCTATCCCACCTCTAGCACCCTAATTATGGCCAATTATAACAGGAACTCTTCAGAGATCTAAAGAGATGGAGGGAGCTCCCCCTTACTCTGTACAACAGACTGGACACCATAAAAATGACTGTCCTGCTGAGACTATTTTTGTACACCAACCTGTCTGCAAGTATCCCCAGAATGGACTGGTAGGAGCTACAAAGAACCATCAGAAACTTTATCTGGCGGGGGGGAAAGGCACGAGTCAAATGGGATATTTTAACTAGCAGAAGGGAGCGGGGAGCTGGGAGCTGTGGGATTGCCAAATCTGAATATTATAATGAAGCAGCTCAGTTGACATGGCTTATTGATATCCTAGAAGATAAGGAGGAAGAGAGGTGGGTAGCATTAGAACAGCAAGCACATCCCAACATGTTAACAAGGATTTTATCCTGGGCAGTTACCAACATGAGGGGAGTCCAACAGATTAGCAATAGATGGATGACACATTCTATATCTCTCTGGGTGAAAACTGAGAGAAGACTAGGTTGCACTGAACAACAGGTTGGATGGATCCCCACAGGGGAAATCCCTGACTTCCTCCCAGCAAAAATGGATTTGCATTTGAAAGATGGGGGAAAAAGGGGTTGGCATATTTTACATAGTGTTTGCAAGATGGAGGAATGGAATCACTTGAGCAGCTACATATGACGTAGACAGCCAGCTCTGAGTGCTCGAGTGCTGTATTCAATTTTTTTATTGCATATAAAATATATGATGGGAAGGTCAGTTTGAGGAAACTACTGTCTTACTGGAACTGACACATCAAGACCCCCCAGGGATAAGTTCTAAGGACAGGAGGTATTTTAAACTGCAGTGATCTGGGGTGCAATTACCTTGTCAATTTGCTTTCATCACAGGAAATAAGATTAGCCATTCATAATGCCCTCAGGGAGATCCTTTGACTTGCATAGTTGCCAGGAAGGACTTGTGGGGAAGGGTGTCAGAGAGAGGCCAGAATGGACATTGAAGAGGTTTGATGTCTGGGCCAGGCAGGATCCAGGATTTGAAGGTCAATACACATTCCCTAGGAAGCCTTGGGAGGACATCACAGAACCTTTTATGTGTGTGTGTGTGTGTGTGTGTGTGCGTGTGTGGCAGAACAAAAAACAGTTCTGACCAGTTACCCTGAGGAGAGGAAATTGAGTATGTCACTTATCATTTTTTTTAAATCTTGTTGGGACATCATGTGTGGTAACATATAACTTTTAATACACCAAGGCGGAGTTTAATGATCTCAGAGAGGAGGCCGGCTCAGAACTCTTTTATCCAATTGAGCAAGCCTTAGAGACACACAAGACAATATTTCCTGACTGAGAGAAGAGAGACCCTCAAAGCACTGAAAGAAAATAAGCATTAGACAAGATTAGTCTGAAGTTATAAACTGTAGGAACTGTACTTTTTTACCTGTTTGTTTTAAGGCTGTATGTGTTGGGATATATAATTGTTCTGTAATTATTGTTCTGTTTTGATATTTTTAAAGTAAAAATATTTTTTTACAAACGAAACTGCATGGAGTGCCTTGACATTTCTTTTTATTTTAAGTGGAGCTTTTAAAGGTTATAAGTACACTGTGTATGGGCTTATTGTATACCAAACCGGGAAATGGATAGAGTTCTCTAAAGTCTTCCATAGACTTCTAAGGGTTCATTTGAAAGACCTGGTTGGGTGCCCATAGGCAAAGATATCTGGCCCCCCGAAGACAGAATTATCTGAGCCTGATAATTGGGTACGCTAACAAGAGGTTATCAGTTTGAATCCTTCCAGAGCTTGAGACTAAGGTGACTTGAACCCACAAAACAGACAAGAGGGTTATCTTGTCTGTTACACTATACACAAAGCATATGCTCAGAGGTTGGCACTTTGGGAGTAGAGGGTTGACTGGCTGAGCGAGTTTGTGACAGATTGGTTGGCAGCAATGGCATAAAAGTTTGGTGGTATAAGCTTCATTGTTCAGTGTGTTAGCTTGAAACCATTTAGCTCACTTGGAAAAAAGAAAGGCTGTGTTTTATTTCAAAAGGAAACAGAACTATATCCCTTGACTTACAGTTACGTTCCCACCCATTTTATTTGTTTTTCTGAAGTGCCAGTCAGTATAGTATTAGTAGTGAGAGAAGAAGAAAATGGCTTCCGACTACAGCAAGCACACTGTACTGTAGATTTCTTAAAGCAGTTGTGCAGGGACAGGGGACTCCCGTTTGGGGTGAAAGCTAGTAAGCAGAACCTCATAGAGGCCCTGATGGTAGCAGATACCCAGAACAGTGAGTCACCAACCGTGACTGAAAGGGACCAGACCGCAAGTGTGGCAGAACTAGTGGCCAGTGAGGGGTCCCGAGCAGATGAGGCAGACAGCAAGGCCACTGTCAGTGAAGGGCCACAGCAGCAGGGGAAGGTCACCAGTATCCTGAATCTAGAGGTACTCAAGCTGCAAACTGAGTTGCGGAGGATAGAACTGGAGGCAGAGCGACAACAGAGGGAGGCGGACCGTGAGGCAGAGCGACAACAGAGGGAAGGCGGACCGTGAGGCAGAGCGACAACAGAGGGAGGCGGACCGTGAGGCAGAGCAACAAGAGAGGGAGGTGGACCATGAGGAACGTCAGCGCCAGCGAGAGGCAGAGAAGAAGAGAGAGTGAGAACGCAGAGCTGCAGAGGAGAGGGGAGAGGGGAGAGGAGAGAGGAGCGCCAGTAGCAACACGAACTGGAGAAGCTACGACTCCAACCAGTGGCACCAGGGCAGGTAAGTGGCTTGGGTTTAACTGGGACCACAGGACTGGGTTAAAAATTGAACTCTAAATTAATAGCTGAGTTTAAGGATGGGGAGGACATAGATGCCTTTTTAAATTCTTTTGAAAAAGTTTGTATTCAGGCAAAATTTCTAGAGAGTCCTGGAGCTTCCAGCTATCCCTGCTACTTACCGGAAAAGCTCGGGATGCATTGGGTCACATGGACAATAAAGACAGTGATGATTACAGCAAGTTAAAAGCTGCACTACTAAAAAAGTTTGAATTAACTGCTGAATCATACAGAGCTAAATTCCGTAAGCTCAGGAGAAGCCCTGATATGAGCATGAGGAGCTAGCTAACAAACAACGTCAGTTTTTAAAACGTTAGTGGGAAGGAATTGAGGCAAACACTGTTGATAAAATTTAAAATGTGATTTTATTAGAACAGTTTTATTGGACATGCCCAGCAGAGTTAAAAACCTGGCTAGAGGACCGAGATCCAAAAACAGTGCAAGAGGCTGCTGAACTCTCGGACCGCTATGCCAAGAGCAGACCTGCTATGAGAGTGAATGGGGCGAGTGTGGCAGTGCAGAAAGGGAAAAGCGTGCCTTCAGAGCAGCTAAAACCCTCACTGCCTCCACCAAAACCAGTAAGCCCCAGGTTTCAAAGAAAAGATTTCTCTGAAATAAGAAATGTTTGTTGGTTATGTAAAGAAACTGGGCGCATTGCCAGACAGTGTCCAAGAAGGGCAAGCAATAATACGCAAAGTAGTACCAGAAAGGAAATGGGTTGTTTGGGTGTCCCTGGAAGCATGCCAGTGAACATGAGGGAACACATGCACCCAGTCATGGTAAATGGCATACAGACGCAAGGGTTAAGGGACACAGGGGCATCCCTGACATTGGTAAAAGGGGATCTGGTACAGCCTGGTCAGCTTATACCCAATAAATACGTGACTGTACAGGACTTTGCGGGTGTAGAGAAAACATTGCCATTGGCCAGTGTTCTCCTGGACTGGGGTGAAACAGGGGGAACTGTGCAACAGGTGGCTGTAGTTAACACATTAGCAGTGGATGTGATCCTGAGTAACAATCTCCAGCAGGGGGTGGTATGTGCAGTTACCCGTAGCCATGCGGCCAGGGAAAATTTTAGTTCCCTGAGCCACCCAGAAGCCATTGCGGAAGATACTGAGAGGCTGGTTCCCCAGCCTGTGTCTCCAGAGGGGGAGACTGATAAAAAGGGGGTAGAAATGTCCCCAGGATCAAGTAACCACCCAGCTACAGAAGGTTACTCCAAAGAGGGAGGGATGACCCCTTGTCAGAGGGTAGGGATTGACAGTGATCCTGAGGGCCCTGACGCTAGTGCTAGGGACCCTAGTTTAGCGACTGAAGGGGACCTGTCTCATACCTTGGGAAGGTGTGAGGGGTTTGCAGCTGCTCAGAAAAATGAACCTAGTTTAGAGAAGCTGAGGGCTTGGGCAGACTCAGACAGTGCATAGGGAGGTGACGGCAGACATAGGGTTTATTGGGAAAATGGACTTATGTATACACAGGTAGTACAGACAGAGGGAGGGATGCTAGGCAGGCAGCTTGTCGTTCCGCTGCTTCAAGCAGCTGGGCGGACCCCTTCTGTCCGCCGGCTGCCTTCCTCGCTGCACTGCCCGCTGTTCACCAGACCGAAGCTTCACCCTTGACACGGGTGCGTCTGCTGCTTCAAGCAGCCGGGCGGACCCCTTCTGTCCACCAGCTGCCTTCCTCGCTGCACTGCCCGCTGTTCACCGGACCGGAAGGTACACTGCAGAAACTTGACTGTCCAGAACCATTGACTCTGCCTGCTGACGGGCTGCTGCAGTTCTTTAATTCTTTGCTACTGCTGTTTCCTCTCAGGACCTTAAGCTAATGTTATATTCTGATTGTGGTACTTGTTAAGTCTCTCCAAATTATCTTGTAAATCCTAACTTAAACGCGAACCTAAGCTTGTTTACAGCAATTTTGCACTGTAAGGGTAGTTTGAAGTGCAAGTTCATTTAGGCTGCAGGTTTGTAGATTGTAAAATCTTTTTGTTTTAAGGTCCAGTGGTAAGCTACCCTGGATCAGAAAGTAAGTTTAAAGTGTTACAGTTTTTTCTGTTTAGACCAGATTCCATTTGGGTCACAGTTGTAAGCTTTGCCCTGCAAATAATTCAATTTCTCTTTCACTTTCTGTCCTTCTGTCTCCTTGCTGCTTGAATTTTTACGCCCAGCCCCATCCCCCACCTCCAGCCTTTATTAAATACTCCCCCTCCCCCCTCAGCACAACCCCTAGCAATGTTCATCCTCCCCTCTCTCTAATATTGCAACTCCTCTTAAAGATACAGAGTGCAGCTATTAGGCCTAACACTTGTTCTGTCTTGCCTTTAAAGACATTTTCCTATTTTCACCACCTGCTTGCCTATCAGCATTGTTTAGTTCCTGCTCGCTATCTGCTGTCCCAACGCCTTCAACTACTGCAAGCTGCTGACTAGAGGAGGGGAGGCGGGTGACCTACACCGAGGGTCCCCCAGCACGCTAGTTGTGGTGATCTGTTCCTTTGGGGCCCTACCATATGGGGTGTCCTGGTTTGCCCTTTTACAGGTTTCAGGAGCCCTGGTTTGCTCCTTTCTAGGTCTCCAGTTGCCTATAATCTGTGGGGTGGTTACTACTGTCCTTACCATGGAAGAACTGGAAGCCACCTCTCCCTGTTCAGGAGGCGGCAGGTGTGTTTTTACGACACTAATAATTATGTGATACTGGCCCTGGGGCTAGTCCTCCTTATTGTGCTACCTGACTCCTAGCCTATTTATTGACCCAGGGTTGTGGCCTCCTCCCATGATGATACTGATTTCTCCTTTTCCAACCAACTTGTAACTAAGGTAATGCACTACGGTACTGTCCTTAGCCTTGACACTAGATGCCTTATGTGTATGGTCAGGGTGAAGAAAGTCCAAGCATGCACAGGCTTGGAGGTAGGCCGCTCGTAAGATTGTTCCTCCCTGGCTAGCCCTACTCTCACTTCTCATGGCTTGGAGATATTGAGCTCAGTCCTGGGCCATCTAAGCTGATCTCAATATTCCCGCCACCTGAATGGGAATAAGGACTAAAAATAGTGCATATGAATATTAGGAGCTTGCTTCCAACCGAGATGATCTCCTAGCATGGACTGAGCTATACAAGCCAGACATCCTAGGGATAACTGAGACTTGGCTCAAACCCTCGATTTCTGACTCTGCCTGCTTCCTAACAGGATACAAGTTCATTCGTCTAGACAGGACTGGGGGTAGGAAGGGGGGTGGCACCCTCATCTGCTACAGATCCCATCTGAAAATCTCCCTGGTGGCACAGAGTAAACCTGATCATCCACCTTGTGAGTTTCTTCATGTGCTCCTGCTGCTGGGCGATGCTAAGAAGCTGCACTTGGTGTGGGCCTATAACCCCCCTGGGGGGGTCTGACAGGACTCACTTACCTCTTAGATGCAGTTAGGCCCAGTACAGGTGACAATGAACTCATTATTATGGGTGATATCAACATGAACTGGGAGTGTGTCAATATTAGGAAATGCGAATCACAACTTGCCTGCCTATCCCTTAACCAACTAATCCATGACCCGACGAGACAGGCAGCCAATGGTTCCTCAAGTTCCCTGCTGGACTGGATCCTGACCAACCGGCCGGAGAGGATTGCCTCATCAGGCACGCTATCAGACTCCATATCTGACCACTCCCCGGTATACTGTGTCTGAAAATCCCTCCCAGAATTCCACAAAAATCATTCAAGTCAGAAAATACTCCAGTTTTGACCCTGAGGCTTTCCTGGCGATCTAGGATGTACTGACGGACCAGGGTGCTTGAAGCCTCTGACCCCTCAGTGGCAGCCTCCTGCTTCATACATCTCTTTGTGTTCTCCAAGATAGACACGCCCCCAGGGTCACCCGGAGGGTGAGGGGAACAGCCACCTTCTGGCTGAATGGTGACTTACTTGCCCAGATGCGGGAGAGAGACAAATGCTGGGCAAGTACTAAGGGTTCCAGAGATCCTGCTAATCTCCTGAGATATCGGCAACTCAGGAATCGGTGTAAAAAAGCCATTAGGGCTGCCAAAAGTAACTTCTGTAAATCAGCACTACTTAGCTCTGTCAGAGATCTTAGGAGGTTCTGGAGGAACATTAAATCCCTCGTCAGTGGGCCCTCTCACTTGGTGTCGTGGACATGATTATTGATGGAGTCTCATGCAATAATCCCACAAATATAGCCGACCACCTCAATCTCCACTTCTCCGACCTTTCGGCCCTCACCTCTCGTTTCCACGACCCGATGGAGTCGCTCCACTTAATATCCCTCCGATGCAGAGTGAACATCCTCCTCAGAGTATTTAATCTTGCTGTGTCTGTCGTTGATGTTCGAACTGCTTGGCTGCCCTCCCAGCACTCCAGTGCAGGGCCTGACAACCTTGAGCCCAGGCTTCTCAAGCTGGGAGCAGCTTACATTGCCCCTCTGATTGCCCATATCTTTAACCTATCCTTAGCTCGGGATAATCCCTGACATCTGGAAGGAGGCAAGGATAGTCCCTGTTTGAAGCAGGAAATCCCAAACTCCTGACAACTATCGCCTATTCTATTCTCCCATCCCTTGGTAAACTCCTGGAAAAGGTTGTGGCAGAGCAACTCTTGAGTACGTGGATACCCATGAGCTGCTTTCTGGGGCCCAACATGGTTTCTGAAGGGTCATAGTACCACTACTGCCCTGATTACTGTAACCTCTAGTATTAGATCCGCCATGGATCAGGGCAAACTGTCAGGTGCTATATTTATTGACTTGTCAAAGCTTTTGACCTTGTCAACCATGACCTACTGGGGAGCAGCTCAGGGCTCTCGGGTTCTCTCCGCATGCCATGAGTTGGATGATGGGCTACCTAATGGGTAGAAAGCAGTGCACCTGCTTTAATAAGGTCCTCTCGGAGCCTAGGGCTGTGACCATGGGAGTTCCCCAAGGATCAGTACTTGGACCTCTCCTATTCTCACTTTTTATTAATCAACTCCCACGGGTGACCTCTCGTTGTCAAGTCACGCTTTATGCAGATGATCTTGTGCTAGTGACCCATGCTCGTAATGTTGCTGACCTTAACCAGTGCCTATCTGAAGACTTCAGCAGAGTCTCGGCCTTGATTACCAACCATAGACTGGTATTGAATCCTAACAAAACTCAGGCCATGCTCTTTGGTTCCACGGCCAAGTTAAAAGCCCCATCAGCTATGTTCAAAATAGCTTGAGAAGGAGGCCCCTGTTGCCAACAGCGAGCTCAATTAAATATCTTGGGTCACCGACCCACAACTTGACATGGGAAACCATGTCCAAAACATCTGCAGAACCACCAGGTGTAAGCTTGGCCTTGCCTACAGGGCCAAATACAACCTGACTCCAGGAGCGAGGCTGGCACTTGCTAGGGGAGTGCTTCTCCCCTCCCTTAGTTATGGATACCACCTATTTACCAGGTCACCTCAAATCCATCTTAATCGGTGGAACACGGCATATAATGATATCTGTCAGTTTGCACTTGCTGCTCCCAAACTCAACCACTGATGTAAGCTCTATGACAAACTCAGCTGGCTCCCCCCTGCGGAATTCCTGATCCTTGGTGTAGGAAACTTCACCTGGAAAGTGCTTGCCACGGGCATACTGTCGGGACTGGCGCATCTCCTCCCAAAACTGGACGCCATCCCCTACCAGCTCAGGTCACAGACTGCCGAGTTGCTTAAAGTTCCCCCTACTCGGACCCTTATGGGGGATCGTGACTTTGCCGCTTTTGTGCCTAGGCTCTGGAACTCCATTCCGGACTCTGTTCGCTCTGCCCCTTCCCATGGGACCTCTCGCCTCCCTGTGGTCCCACCTAAAACAAATGACAAGATGTGACTGCTCCTAGTCTCTGTAATGTAATACTCGGCAGTCCATTATTGTCCACTCTGAGTCCATGATGGTCTATGAAATATGTATTCAGTGATTCTAATGTCTATCTATGTCCTGTAACAATTTGTACTATGTGTGACAGTATCTCTGCCCTTATACAAGCGTTGTTATAGCTGTTTTTTACTGTATCATGCTGTTTCTCCAATGTTGCCATGTATGTATACTGCGTGTTTTGTGCTCTCCCGGGTCGTTCCTGAAAATAGGCATACTACTTGTCTAGTGTACTTACCCGGTAAACAAAAGCTAAATAAAATAAATAAAATGAATTCCCTTATCTGGTCATCTGGGAATTTCACAAACTATGCAGCGGTTGGCCCAGAATTTCTACTGGCCTAATTTCACCCAGCAGGTGAAGGAGTATTGCAGGTCTTGTCACTGGTGCCAAGAAATAGGGAAGGCGGGCAAGAAAACCCAAGCCGCCCTGATCCCCTTGCCCATAGTGGAGGAGCCATTCCAGAGGGTGGGAATGGATATTGTGGGGCCTTTAAATACTCCCAGCTCCTCAGGGAAAAGGTTTATCCTGACTGTTGTGGATTATGCCACCCGGTACCCAGAGGCAGTCGCCCTTTCCTCACTGAGGACAGACAAAGTGGCAGATGCCTTGCTTGGGATTTTCTCCCGTGTTGGGTTTCCGCATGAGGTAATCACCGATCGAGGGGGTTCCTTCATGTCAGATCTAATGAAATGTCTATGGAAGAAGTGTGGGGTGGTGCAGAGATGCACAACGCCATATCACCCACAAGCCAATGGGCTTGTGGAACGCTTCAATGGTACCCTAAAGTCAATGCTCCGGGCATTTGCTGGACAGCATGGGAGGGTCTGGGAGAAATACCTTCCCCACCTGTTGTTCGCATATAGGGAGGTGCCCAAGAGTCAACAGGATTTTCCCCCTTCGAACTCTTGTATGGACGCTGGGTACATGGGCCCTAGACTTGATCCAGGAGGACTGGAAAAGGCAAGCACGCCACCCAGGGAACTCCCATTGTGGATTATGTCCTAAGGTTTAGGGAAAGGCTGAAGGAGCTTATGGGGACAGCCCAGAGCAACCTGGCAGCTGCCCAACAGAAACAAAAGGTATGGTACAACTGCAGAGCCAGAGCTCGCTCCTACATGGTGGGTCAGGAAGTCATGGTCCTTATTCTGGTCTGGAAAGACAAGCTGCAAGCTGAGTGGGCAGGACCGTACAAAGTGGTTAGGAAGGTAAATAATGTAAATTACATTGTGGTGTTATCTGACCGTAGACAGACAGCAAGGATGTACCATGTCAACATGATGAAGCCATATGCAAATAGGACTGACATGGTGTTCACAGTGTGTAGTCATGGGGAAGGGATGGACGAAGGAGACCCCCCTTCTGGAATTGCTGGAAGAGAGTAAGCAGGAGTCCTCTGTGAAGGCAGTAAAATTGTCTCCCCAGCTGACCCCGGACCAGATCTAGAAAGTGAGGGAGGTGTTAGCAGACTTTGTCCCCTTGTTTAGCGCCAAGCCTGGACTAACCCCCTTAGCAACACACGATGTGGAGACAGGGACACAGACACCCATACAGCGGATGGCATATCGGGTGTCGAAGGCTGTACAAAAGGACATTAGGAGGGAAGTGGAAGAGATACTGGATTTAGGGGTAATCCAGAGATCCCACAGTCCCTGGGCCTCACCTGTAGTCCCTATACCCAAGCCAGATGGCTCGACTCATTTCTGTGTAGACTGTCATGGACTGAATGCAGTCACGAAGTCAGACGCCCACCTGATGCCCCAGATGGACGAACTCCTGGACAAGTTGGGGAGGGCGACCTACCTTACGACCATTGACCTGACAAAGGGGTATTGGCAGGTAGAGTTGGCGGACAGAGCTAGGGAGCGGTCGGCCTTCATCACTCAGGCTTATTTGAGTTCAAAGTAATGCCTTTCGGAATGAAGAACGCCCCGGCCACTTTCCAAAGGTTGGTGAACCAGGTGTTAAATGGTGCTGAGGAGTACGCGTAGCATACCTGGATGACATTGCCATCTTCAGTACCAGCTGGGAGGAACACTTGTCACACCTTAGGGAAGTGCTGGGCAGAACACAGAGGGCCGAGCTCACTGTCAAAGCCGAGAAGTGTCAGGTGGCTATGGGAGAAGTGGCATACCTTGGGCATGTGGTAGGCCGGGAACAGCTCCGTCCTAACCAGATAAAAATAGAGGTAATACAGGCATGGCCCAGACCAGAAACTCCAAAGCAGGTCAGGAGTTTTCTCGGGACAGCAGGGTACTACAGAAAGTTTGTACCTAATTACAGTGTCCTGGCTGCTCCCCTGTCTGACCTGACAAAGAAATAAATGCCAAGGAAAATCACCTGGGGTCCAGCTTGTGAGGATGCCTTTACCAAACCATGGAGGCACTGTGCAGTGCTCCTGTTTTGACAAGTCCAGACTATAGCAAAATGTCTATAGTTCAGATGGACGCCTCAGACGTGGGTATTGGGGCACTACTAAGCCAGACATCCAGCGAAGGGAGGGACCACCCCATAGCCTACCTGAGCCGTAAGCTGCTCCCCAGGGAACAAACATACTCGACGGTGGAAAATGAGTGTCTTGCTCTAGTGTGGGCCCTAAAGAAATTGGAGCCATACATGTATGGGCAGCCTTTTGTGGTGCAGACTGACCACAACCCCCTGGTTTGGTTGACACAGATGGGGAAAACAATGGCAGACTGCTCAGATGGAGTCTTGCTTTACAAGGGTATGATTTGAAAATTGTACATAGGGCCAGAGCCAAAAATAAGAACTCGGATGGACTGTCTAGGGTCTGTGAGGAGTGAACTGAACTGGGAAGCTCATCCCATGTAGGGGATGGATCCCCCAAATTCAGTCTAGGTGGGGAGGAGTGTGACGTAGACAGCCAGCACTGAGTGCTCAAGTGCTGTGTTAATTTTTTTTATTACATATAAAATATATGATGGGAAGGTCAGTTTGAGGAAACTACTGTCTTACTGGAACTGACACATCAAGACCCCCCCCCAGGGATAAGTTCAAAGGACAGGAGGTATTTTGAACAGCAGAGATCTGGGGTGCAATTACCTTGTCAATTTGCTTTCATCCCAGGAAATAAGATTAGCCATTCATAATGCCCTCAGGGAGATCCTTTGACTTGCATAGTTGCCAGGAAGGACTTGTGGGGAGGGGTGTCGGAGAGAGGCCAGAATGGACATTGAAGAGGTTTGATGTCTGGGCCAGGCAGGATCCAGACGAGTTTGGAAGGTCAAATACACATTCCCCAGGAAGCCTTGGGAGGACATTGCAGAACCTGTTTATGTGTGTGTGTGTGTGTGTGTGTGTGTGTGTGTGTGTGTGCATGTGTGTGTGGCAGAACAAAAACTAGTTCTGACCAGTTACCCTGAGGAGAGGAAATTGAGTATGTCACTTATCATTTTTTTTAAATCTTGTTGGGACATCCTGTGTGGTAACATATAACTTTTAATACACCAAGGCGGAGTTTAATGATCTCAGAGAGGAGGCTGGCTCAGAACTCTTTTTATCCAACTGAGCAAGCCTTAGAGACACACAAGACAATATTTCCTGACTGAGAGAAGAGAGACCCTCAAAGCACAAATGAAAGTAAGCATTAGACAAGATTAGTCTGAAGTTATAAACTGTAGGAACTGCACTTTTTTACCTGTTTGTTTTAAGACTATATGTGTTGGGATATATAAGTGTTCTGTAATTATTGTTCTGTTTTTATATTTTTAAAGTAAAGATATTTTTTTACAAATGAAACTGCATGGAGTGCCTTGACATTTCTTTTTCTTTTAAGTGGAGCTTTTAAAGGTTATAAGCACACTGTGTATGGGCTTATTGTATATCAAACTGGGAAATGGATAGAGTTCTCTAAAATCTTGCATAGAGTTCTAAGGGTTCATTTGAAAGGCCTGGTTGGGTGCCCGTAGGCAAAGATATCTGGCCCCCCGAAGACAGAATTATCTGAGCCTGATAATTGGGTACGCTAACAAGAGGTTATCAGTTTGAATCCTTCCAGAGCTTGAGACTAAGGTGACTTGAACCCACAAAACAGACAAGAGGGTTATCTTGTCTGTTACACTGTACACAAATCATACGCTCAGAGGTTGGCACTTTGGGAGTAGAGGGTTGACCGGCTGAACGAGTTTGCGACACTACAAACAGAACTTGGTTTGATGCAGAGGAGCCCGTTCAAATACTTCCAGATTAGAGACTTTATAACACAACTTGGGAATCTGAGCAAGATAACTCAAATGCACCCAGAACTACTGAATAGCATGGAAAATATGCAAGGGGTCTGGAACAAAAATCACAAAATAACTCTGTTATACCGAGTTCTTACAGAGCATATAGGCACACAGGACATACAGAAGGTGCAAGCAAGATGGGACTCGGATCTCACAGTACGAACAGACAGTAAGCAGTGGTAGAGAATCTAGATAAACATACTTAAAACAACAGCAGGAAGCAGTTGGAGGGAATTTAGATGGAAGATCGGGATTAGATATTTCATTACACAAGCGAAATCAAAATACTGTGGGATAACTAATACTGACAGATGTTGGAGGAAATGTGAGCCGAAAGGTACCCCAACTCACATTTTTTGGAGTTGCCCAGTGCTACAATCTTTCTGGAAAGAACTAATACAAATCTGGGCTAATGTTTGGCAATCACTGAACCCATCACCTTTGTTTATGTTTTAGGGGCACCTCCGAAAGGGTCTCCATGGAGAGCTAAGAGGTATATATTCAACATCTGGGTGGCAGCAGCAGATAAAGCCATCACACACAAATGGTTAGCCGACAAACCTCCCTCAATCATGTCATGGTATAAAAACAATGGAAGGTGTCACGGCATTATTGAGGTTGAAAAAGGAAACACATTACTCCTGGTGGCTGCCACATTATTGTATAGTGGAGGAAAGGGAAGGGATCACTGTTCAAGAACAAATGCTTTAACACAGTTCTGAGAAAGTAACAGGACACCATAGAGGGGAACAAGTGGTGAAGGGAGACTTACGGATAAGAATTCTCAGATAGGCCCACCAGCGCAGTGGCAAGGCGTCCACTTGAGGCACCGACATCCAGGGTTCAGGGATGGACTTGGGAGTCAGAGGGCCATCCGGGGGGGAAGGATGGAGCATCCCAGGGACTGTTCTCCTTCTTCTTTGGAGGGGGTTGAGTGTCTGGTGCATTGCGGACCTCTGGCAGAGGCAGGGAGTACCACCGCAGTCGGTGTCACATGTCAGGGGAGCAGGGTGGATGCTGGCCATCATTACACATCCCCACCCCTGGGGATCCTTGCAGCAATAAAACATGTCGGCCCCCAGCGCATGATGCTGGCTCTGCCACTGTCCCCGCTGCCTACCTGTCCCCACCTGGAGGGTTCTGCTCCCGTGGCCCCGACCCGGGGAGTAAGCTGGGTCCCACCAATCCAGTGTCCATTGGGGGGGTGCTTGCACAGCCAGGGGGAGTAAACCTGGGTATGGGGGGGACGGTGGGTGGAGCAGGGCTGAGCTTCCGGGGGCCTGCCAACAATAACAACAAAAAAAAGAATTCTCAGATAACTCAGTACACCTAGCTTGGGGAAAGGAGAAGGAGAAAGGATACACCAAAAAAAAAAAGGTTAAGACCAGTGGAAAAGAATCCATGAATAAAGTAGAGGTAATTTATATAGTTAGAGAGTTAATGGGAGAGGGGAGGGTTATATACAAAACCAACTACATGTGCATAGAAGCTGTCCAAAGGGGAGAGATACTGAGTAAAACCAGTAAATCATAAAGCAAGGACAACATTCCTACAGATCGGGGGGGTACATCATCACCATCTCAGGACGAATGCAGACATTGGGGAAATCAGGATTAGTTAACTGTTTATGTGTTGACTGCAATGATGTGTGCTCCAGGTTGATACAGTTGCAGGCCAGACACCTGTAATTGTACAGAAGAAATAGAATAGCATTAGCTCAGTGGTGGACAAGAAATAACAGAGCTTACCTCTTGGACTGTGACTGGTACCCAGAGCGGTACTATTCATGCTGACAGGAAACAGACGGAGAGCAATAATCACACAAACACGAAGATGGACTGGCCAATGGCGCAGCCTATAGGCTTTATTTTGGTTACAAAGCGGTATGGACAAGAACTAGTTAAAGTGTTAAAACTAGTCACATGTACATGGTGGTGTGTCTACTCTCTTCCTCCACCCTCATACACAAGTTGGATGCATCTATGTACTTGTATGACTTTCACGTGTACCACTGCTGATTGTTCAATAACAAAGAAGATCATGGGAGCTGCAGGACTAGCAGCCCTTGGGAGGCAAGATGGGATTATCTCCTCTGAAATGCTCAAGGCAGTGCGGGCAAAGACCAAAGCTCAGAGAGAAGTGGCAAGTGATACCAACCAAAAATTCCAATACAAGAGAACATGTCCTGCTTCTCCCTGCAACCACAGGTATGTACCTTGTGTGAAGCTAGTACTGTAAATGGATCCAAGCAAGTGCATAGCAACTTTCCACAGACAGAGCATCCGCTCAGTGGAGTTAGAGTGGACGGTGCCCATGGCACATGTTGCATATAGCAACCAACAGGAATATACCCTAGAGGGGATATATATCCTGGACAGGGAGGATAGGAAAAAAATGGAGGGAAGGGAGCTACATACCCACTCCATGGAAAAAAAATACAAGTATCTTTTTTTTTTTTGGTTGGTGGGGGGGGGGCATAAGTGACCACCACTCCCCTTTTTGGTGAGGGTGGCAGCTGGGTGACCAACTCTCTGAAGAAAAAAAAACAGGGACTGCCACCACAGGACCATTGCAGAGGAGACAGTAGAAGGTCTGCTGCTAGCACCCACAGGGTGAGCTACCAGAGGCCCTGGATCTCAGATGAGTGGGGGATGGTGGGCAGGCATCCGAATCAATGAAGAAGATATTCTGGAAGATCAACAACTACAGTAAGTATGGAATTTTCATATCTTCTAAGAATCAGTCTTCACCACTGAGTCATATTTACGGGTCCGAGTACCAAGCTTCCCAAAAAGGGAGCACTTGGCTCACCCTGAGGGGAAACAGGTACCCTGTCCTCTGCGTGGGGGAGTACACCTGAGGATAGCGGCTCCTTATGGGTCTGGTGAGACCAGAGATTGGTCTGAGTCAGATGGATGAGATGGAGAGTGCCCTGATAACTCCCATCTGACCCTATGGGAGAAGAAGTAAGCTCCTTGGAACTGGAAGTTATGCACCTTTTACCGGGCACAGGTGCCAGTTGAAAGAGCCAAAGCTACACCGTCCGCTGCATGCAGACTCCGGTTCCCACCAACCTGGAGGCCACCTCATTGACATTGTATGATGCCTTGCCAACTCCAGGCCCTAGGTGGAAAAGCAGATGGCTTGCCCAACTATCTCTGAATGAGGCACAACAGCTAGGAGCTGTCCTAGCTGTGCCCACGGGTGCTTGCTGTAAGCTGCCATGTGTCCCTGATGTGCAACAATGTACATCATGGTGCAAGCTAAAGAAAATACCTTCCTGACCAAAGTGTCTGTCTGTCTGAGCAAAGCCAGTTTCTGGAGGTCGGTCATGCACTGGGCGATGAGGCCCTGCCGGGGTCTCCATAACCTGAATCCTAAGTGGGGTGAAGCACTGTACCTGCAGAGCCCTTGGGTGCACAATACCACTGATACATGTCCCTTGGGGCTGGAGGGAGAGGGAAGGGACATCTCCATACTGTCCGAGAACATTCCTCAGAGGCTCTGGTCCAGGGAGGCATGGCACAGTTAGCATTGCTAAAAGCTCCTAGGAGTCACAGCTGTAAGGACAGGGTACTGCAGATGGCAACAATGCCAATGTCCAGTGCCTGCAACGTGTCCATCAGGAATCTCTAGTACAGGGAGTACTCAGAGGCTGAGGCCGTGTGTAGGTAAGATTCCATGCCCTCAGAGGAGGACACTGACAGAGAGTAGGCACTGGACATCGAAGTGAGTGGTGCTAGGGGGCCAGGTTGGAACTGAACCCAGTCAGCATTTGTGTGTACTGGTACAGAACACCAGCTGCACTTCCATGCTGGCTCCAGGTGACTGGCTCCAGAGAGCTCATGATCCCTGGAAACTTAGGCAGAGGAGGTATAGGCCTGGGAGGGGAAACAGGAGCCAGAGGCTTTATGGCCTACAACTGAGCTGTGGGGGTGTTCAGAAGACCTCACCCATGGGGATGGCCTGGCAAGACAACCTGAACAAGATCAACCTACAGTAAAGGAATGACCAGGTCAGTGCCCATGAGGGGAGATCCCCAGGTGAGGACAGCAGAGCTGTTCAGTCCTCTACGGGCAGTTCCAGTCCTCACTGGTGGCAGGCTCAGCCTGCAAGTCCAGAGAGAACTCCATGGCCCGGCTGTCCTCTGACTCTGAGCAGGTGCTGCCTCTGGCACCAGAACCATGGTCAGGGACTGACGTAGACAAAGGCTCCCCTGCGGTTCCATGGACAACACTGCCCTCAGTGCCAGTTCTGACTGTGACAGGGTTGAATAAGACTTTGTCCCATTTGTTATACAGAAAGAGTTAAAAGCAAGGATCTGTTCTGTCCTCTACTTTTCTGTCTCTTGTCTGTCTGATTATGCAATTGATGTTTCTTGTGAAACCTAGGAACTGATCAGATAGTCTCACGATTCTCCCCCTCCTGATATCTTCATGCCTTCACTTGCCATTTCCATATTTTGTTCCCACTTGCTTATCAGTGGTTATAAGCATATATGTAGATCTTTATGTGTTTCTCTGGTTTGAAAATGTATATAGTTATATTTCTGAAATGCTTGCAGAAAGCTATTTGGAACTCAGGGAGTTAACACTGAGATGCAGTTTGACCTCCTCAGGCTTGTTTGCAGAACTGTGAACATGAGATCAGATTTGACCTCCTCAGGCTTGTTTGTAGATCTTGTCACCATGAGATCAGTTCTAGGACACAATGTTCTATTTTGTTGCACCTGCAAGGAAAGAAACTGACAAAGTTCTGATACATTTTGTGAGAAACAGGATGCCTCTTAACAAGCTCAGGATACATAAATTAACTGCCAGGCAAAGACTTCTTATAAAAACAGCAGCAATGTTTGTTGGAGAGAGAGAGACAGATTTGAAATTGAAAAGAAACCCTCAGATGAAGGACTTTGTTTTTTGTTTGTACTACCTTTGTAAAAAGCTATCCTGAACAATTTTTTTATTTTACTGTTATTGATAATAAAACACTACTTGTGAATTTTATAACTGTTCCTAGTTTTCCTAATGCTTTCTGACCTTTGCCTCGATGACATGACACTGTCCCAGGGTCCATCGCCACACCCGATACTGTTAGCAGCCTGGCCTAGTGCCATGAGCAACACCAGAACCGGGGACGAACCTAGAGATGACACCACTGCTGCCACCACACTCGGTGTCAGGCCCAGAATTGACACCAGGACTGGTGCCACATCCATCACCAGGGGTGGTGTCAACATCCTCTCCAGAGCCACAAGGGCTGCTCAGGGCAGAGATCTCCATCTCAGTGACTGGATGCTGCATGACCCTGGTAACGTCTCTCTCTCCCAGTACTGTGAATGCTACCAGGAGGGGCCAGATGTCACAGCTGACACCACCCCACTCACTAACACTGTGGACAGTGTCAGGAGCTGGGATGGCACCAGACCACGAAAGCAAGGTGTCCATTGGTGTAGACCAAGGGTATAGCTTTGGTCTCATCACTGGGGAAATCTGCTGCCCAGGACAAACAGACAGACTGTTGGGGATGCTCAGTCAGTCCATCCAAAAGGAGCCAAGTGTCCACCAGACCCACCCCCCAGGGCCTATAATGCCTTGGCAAAGTTGAAGAGCACCTGTGCTTCCTCAGTACCAGAAGCACTGGGAAGGGGCCCATGGGAAGGACCCAGAGATCCATCCCTGGCCTCATGCATGCATTGCCTGCCTCCAATGGTGGGGATCGGGTGAGCTCACTTCAATATGTGGATCTCTAGAGTGTGTGGTTTATACAGAAGCAGATGTCACATGAATCCATGGCATGGGTCAAGCCAAGGCATGCCCAGCTGACTTAATGTCGGTCTATCATCAGCATGATATGTTTCCCACAAGGGCAACAATGCATACTGGGGGGCTGACGGTCTTTTTGGCCCCCTTTTTCTTGTTCTTGGACTTCAACATCGCAGAACGCAATAAAACAAAGACAAAACTGTGGACAGAAAGACTTTTCAGCAGTGACACACAAGAAATTTGGTCAGCAATGGTCAAACTGAGGTGCTGTCACTCCCACAGTGTGCACTTGATGGTGCAAAGAACAGAACTGAGATGCATGAGGGAACTGACAACAGTTACTGGTTAGTGCATGGATGACATCAGTGGCCGACATCAGCTTCCTCCCTGCAAAAAAAACAAGCTCCCGTGGGGTTCTAGTGCCTCCAGCTCTTGACCCATAAGTATTAACCAATAGTAAAGATTGATTCTTGGAAGATCTTGTTTTCTTTACTGACCTAACTGCAAAGATATATCACTACACTGCTTCAAAATTCTCAGTAAGTGTGACAGTTGGGAAAAACAAAAAGTACAGTTACGTAAGAAATTACCATAACAGTAGATCTTCGAGAAGATCTCTTGCATCAGGCCACACCTATGGAACAATAGCGGCCAGGCACTAGGACCACATGGGAACTTTTTAGCTAGCAATCTAGTTGGGGCTGCCCATGACGACGACAAATGCGGATGTCCTCCCTATATTAACGTGGGTGGCCCCACACCCTCCTCAGTTCCCCTGCTGGAGATCATACGCAGATGACCTCCTCCTAGGGAACCGAGGGAGAGCTAGAGGTTCCTGCCACTAAGAAAGGTAAAACAGAAGGTAAACCATCCTGGAGAGAGAGAGAGAGAGACAGGAAGTGAGATGACAGGACATTAGGGTTAGGGTTTGTTCTGGCTAAGGGGGATGAAGGGTAGGACAGCATGGCCTGATGCAAGAGATCCTCTCAAAGAGCTACTGTTATGGTAAGTTCTTGCATAACTGTACTATCTTCATCGAGGGTTTCTCTTGCATGAAGCCACACCTATTGAATGAGTCCCAAGCAGTACTAGCAGAGAGACAGTCTGGGTGGCTGAAGGCTATAGGCCTGAGACAAGAGGCACAGCCAGGCCAAAGCCTGCCCTTTTTCTAGAGGCAACATCCAGACTGTAGTGTTTAGTGAAAGTGTGGACAGTACTATAAGTGGCAGCGGCACAGATTTCAGTGGCTGACACATTCCAGAAACAGGCAACAGAAGTGGCCATGCTTCTGGTGGAGTGGCCACGCACAACCCCAGAAGTTCCTTACCATACTTCATATAACAGAAACTAATACAGTTGGCCCACCATTTGGACAGGCACTGTTTAGAAACAGGTAAGCCTTCTTTCCCAGTGGCGAAAGACACAAACAGCTGCGAGAACTTTCTGCAGTTCTTCATGCGATGAACATAATAGCTGAGTATTCTATGTACATCTTAAGTATGGAGCAATACTTCCCCTGGATTGGCATGCTCTGGGTAATGCGGCTTGATTCAGGGTAAACTCAGACATCACCTTTGGTAAAAACTTAGGGTTGGTATGCAAAGGCACCCTGTCTTTGTGGAAAACCAAATAAAGAGACACACCTAAGAGCTTGACGCTCAGAAATCCTTTGAGCAGAAGTAATAGTAACTAAAAATGACAGAAAGTGTAGCTCACTTGCCACAGCTAGCTCAAAAGGAGCCAAAGTAAGTTTCTCTGTAACACAAAATTTAAATCCCAAGGTGGTACTGGATTGCAGACAGGAGGCTTCAGGTGAAGAATGCCTCTCAGAAATGTACGGGATACCTCCAGTTGTGCCTCATACGGCCATCAAGGGGCACATGGACGGCTAAAATAATGGCTAGGTGCACTTTAGTGGAGAAGTAATGCAAGTTGGAATTTGAGAGGGACAGCAAGTACTGCAGAATCTGATTCACTGGACAAGTGAAAGGATCCAAATGGTGGGCCGTCGCCCTTACAACAAAGTGCTTCCACGTCATGGAATGAGTGGCCCTGGTGAAGGGCTTCCTAGCACCCACCAGGACATCAATCACCTTTTTGGATACCCCAGGCCAAATCATGGTTATGTCTTCAGGAGCCAGGCATGGAGGTGTAGGGACTTGAGGTCCAGATGGACTAGTATGCCCTGCTCCTGGTGAGAGCAAGTCTTTGCACAGGGGCAGGGGTACTGGAGGCTCCACCGCCAACTGCTGCAGTAAGGGGAACCAGATCTGATGAGGCCAGAAAGAAGCAAGGAGGAATACAGTTGCTCCTTCCATCAGAGGCTTATTCAGTACCCTTTGAAATAGCAGCAAGGGAGTATAGGCATAGAGGAACTTCCCTTTCCAAGAGAGGGACAATGCATCTTGCCAGAAAACTCCAGGCCCTGGAGCAAATGAGCAGAAAAGCAGCAGTTTTGCATTGAGTGGTGACACAAAAAGGACCAACTTTGGATATTGTATTTACTGAAATTTTTCACCAGGAAGGCACACTGAACAACAAGTTGCTCATCTTCCGGTGTGATCTGGAGAAGAAGGGTACAGGGATAATTGCATACAGAGATACAAGAAAACAATTTCAAATAGAGTAGCGCAATAAAACAATTATTCAAACTAATAGACAGTACAGTTGTAGCAATAATGCAGTGATACTCAAAAGCACACAAACAGTGATTGGACAGCATATAGGTAGGTACATTATGTGCAGGCATAAGTGCTGTAGTAGTAGTAGTAAGGTAGTCCTGGATGACCACACCTGTCGATATGTCTTCTACGACTGAGGTCAACAGCTCCCATTCATGCATCCAGGACTGAGACCTGCTTAGTCCATATGCGAAGACATTTTGCACACTGGGAACATGGACTGCCAACAGTTCTAGACCATGTTCTAGAGCCCAGTACCAAACCCTCATTGCCTCTCTGCAGAGGAGGTATGAATGCGTCCCCCCGCTTGTTGATGTGGTGTACTACACTGATGCTGCCCATCTGCACTAGCACAGGCCCCACGGACAGGTAGTTCTTCTGAAAGGCTTGCAGACCGTACAGGACGTCCCACATCTCTAGGACATTTATGTGGAGGGAACTCTCCAATGCGGTCCAAGTACCCTGGGTCTGGTAAGGGCCAGGTGAGCCCCCTAGCCCATCCTCAAAGCATCCGTGGTGAGGATCTGATGAGGGGAGGCTATCAGGAAGGGAACACCTTGGAGTACATTGCTGGGTTCCATCCACCATTGAAGCATCTTCTTTACTGGAGAGGTGACTAGAACCTTCTGTTCTAGATCATCAGTGCATTGATCCCATTGGCTTCTTAAAGTTCTTTAGGGGATGTGCATGTGCAGCTTTACCATGGGAAACCATGATAATGATTGCAGCCATCAGGCCCAGCAGCTGCAGGAATGTCCTGGCTCTGACACAACGATTGCTGTAAAGCAGCCCAGCCTGTGCCATCAAGTGCTCTGCCCTGTCTGGGGGCAAGACAGCCACACCCTAGACCATGTCCAGTATAGCTCCTACATACTGGAGACGCTGACAGGGGATCAAGACTGACTTGGGCAGGTTTATCGCAATCCTTAGGGCATGGAGCAGCTGTCTGGTAAGTGCTAGGGTGTGGATGAGTTGCTCCTTGGACTGAGATTTGAGAAACCAGTTGTCCAGGTAAGGGAAGATGTTCAGTCCCTCCTACCTGAGGGCTGCTACCACCACCACCAAGCATTTGGTAAAGACCTGTGGTGCAGATGATAAGCCAAAGAGCAATTCCCTGAACTGGTAGTGCTCCCCTGGAGCAGGAACATGAGGTACTTCCTGTGAGGAGTGCAAACCTTTATGTGCAGATATGCATCCTGCAGCAGAGGAGGAATAATCGGGGGATTACTCGCTATAGTAATCTTGTTTTTTCCAAGGTATTCTTCAATATTCTTAACTCTTGCTGTCAGCCTTGAGAGTACAACTGCCCAGAGATTGGAAAGTATGCTAATGATGGAACCATCATTGACTCGTGACACTTATTCAAATGCTGTCCTTACCAACTGCTGCATTCTAAAATGCTCAGATTTCATGGGAGCTTACAAGGAAAGTCCCCAACTATTCTATTCTAACCATTTTATAACCTAACATTTGAATAACTGGATTATTCTAAGAATAAAAATAATAATAATAGTACTAATATTTGCAAAACCTCCTAAAAAGAACAATTCACCTTCAAATGTCAGATATGACCTGAAAGAGGAGAGAAAGAACATCAAACGGAGTTCAAAAATGTGACTAACCAGGGGTTGAACAATCTTCTTTTACAAATACCCAGCTTGAGATGCAGAGGCCACTGGTTCTGGAAGGGGAGGCAGGGTAGGCGAGTTAAGAATATTGAAGAATACCATAAACAAGATTACTACGTTGAGCAATTTTTTCTTCTAACCCCAGGAATTCTTCAATGTTTTTAACTCTTGCAGACTACGAAGCAGTACCTTTGGCGGTGGGCACAGAACTTATTTTGGAAATAGACTCTGCATAACTGCTGTGTCAAACCTGGCATCACACCTGGACTGGGTGTCCAGACAGTAGTGCTTTGTGAAAGTGTGTACTGTTCTCCATGTAGCTGCTTTGCAGATTTCCAATAATGGGACATCCCTGGCAGCTGCTAAGGTAGCATCTGTGCCCCTTGTGGGATGAGCCCTAAGGCCCACTGGGGGCTCTTTACCTGCTTTCGAGTAGCAAAACTGAATGCATTGGACTATCTGAGAAATAGTCCTCTTGGTCACTGGTTTCCCCTTTTCTACGTCTCCATAAGTCAGGAACAGTTGCTGTCTGCCCTGCCTATGGTTCTTGGTGTGAGTCATGTAGTAGCTCAAAGCTCCCTTGACATCCAGGCTATGAGGCCTCCGTTCACCTGAGCTGGAATGCCCAGTGAAAAAGAGTGGCAGAATGATGGAATGATTCAAGTGGAAATCAGAGACCACCTTAGGAAAGAACTTCTTATTAGTTCTGAGCACCACCTTATCCCTATGAAAGAAATGTAGTTGTGCTCAATGCATAAGCCTTGACACTCACTAATCCTTCTGGCCGAAGTGACAGCCACCAGGAACACTGTTTTCCAGGTAACATATTTCAGGTGGGCCGAGGCCATTGGCACAAAAGGGGGTTCCATGAGCTTGGCAAGACATACATTGGGGTCCCATGCAGGGAGGGTGCAGATAAGTCAGACCTTTGAAGCACTTTTTCAAAATGAGATTAGAAGCCATGGAATTACCCTTGACAGCTGAAATGTAAGCCAAAATTGATGCCAGATGCTCCTTGAGGGTAGTGTGCTGTAGGCCATGGAAAGCAGATGGACAAGGTAGTCCAACAAGTCTGGTACCCCTGCTTGTGAAGGTACTACCTCATTAGCAGAACACCATATGGAAAATCTCTTTCACTTAGACGCATATGTCTTTTTAGTGGAAGGTTTCCTGCACCCCCTTAGGATATCCAGGACACTTTCAGAGAGATGCAAGCCTGCATACTCTAGGTCCTCAAGAGCCAGACCTTGAGGTTTGGGTACAGGATCCTCCCCTGGGAGGAGGTTAACAGGTTGTGCATCCATGGGAGATGTATTGGTGGAGTCACAGACATGGATAGCAGCAGGGAGTACCATGGCTGCCTGGCCCAGTCTGGAGTTATCAGAATCATCAGTGCTGGCTGAGATCTGAGTTTGATCAAGACTGAGAAGCAGTGGAAAGGGAGGAAAGGTGTATAGCTGCTTCCCCAACAAATCCAAAGTCAGAGCATCCATAAGTATTGTACCCTTGGCTGGTGGTCTGCAACAGAATTGTGGCAGCTGGTGGTTCTCGTGGGATGCGAAGAGATCTCTGGGGTGCCCCACCTTCTGAACACCACCTCCAGTACCTGTCTGCTGAGAGTCCATTCATGATGGTCCTGGTTGATTTGACTCAGGGCATCTGCCAGGGTATTGTCTTTTCCAGGCAAATGGATGGCTACTAATGTAGTCTTGAGTGAGTAGGCCAGGTTCCACACCTTCATTGCTTCTGTGCACAGAGGGTTGGGACCTTGTTCCTCCCTGCTTGTTTATGTAGTGCATTGTAGTCATATTGTCTGCTCTGACCTATATCATGGATGCAAAGGCCTGCAGGGCTAGGAACACTGCTCTCAGTTCTAGTGAGTTTATGTGCTGGAAAGACTACACTTGACCAAGTACTGTTTACTGTTAGATCCCCCAGATGAGCACCCCAACCTAGCAGGGATGCATCTATTGTGAGAACCACTGGTGGGGACTCTTGCTGGAAGGGGACTCCCTCCCTGAGGTTTTCCCTTTCTTGCCACCATTGGAGAGCTTGTAGTAACATCCCTGTTACTGGAACCAATTTTGAAAGCATGACCCTTCTTTAGCACCAATGTGCCCTGAGGTGGAACTGTATGTTTTCCTTTTGAAACCTATAACACAGTACTGTAGCTGTTGCTGCAGCCATATGTCCCAGGAGCTGCAGGAATTGCTTTGCTGGCTTTAGTCTGTTTAGCCTGAACGACCCAGCAATTTGTTGGTTGTTGCTTACCCTTTCCTGAGGTAGGTAAGCCCTTCCCCTTAGCGTGCCCAGCTCTGCTCCTATGAAGTGCAACACCTGCACTGGTTGTAGGACATACTTGTTGAGATTTATCAGGAATCCTAGGGACTCCAGGAGGTCCCAAGTCTCCTTTAGGTAGTCTCTGACCTGCTGTGGAGATTTTCCTACCACCAACCATTCATCCAGGTAGGGAAACACTGCGATTTCCCGCTTTCTTAGGTGTGCCACCACCACTGCCAAGCACTCTGTGAACACTCTTGAGGCCGAAGTAAGACCGAATGGTAGTGCTGAGAACTGGTAGTGACCTGAGGGGAGTCTGAACCGAAGATATTTTCTGTGAGACTCCCTTATGGGGATGTTGAAATAGGCATCTTTTAAATCTAGGGATGCCAACCAATCTCCCTTCTGGAGGGCTGGCAGAATCATAGCCAAAGTTACCATTTTGAACTTTGGTTTTGCCAAGTATTTGTTCAGTGATCTTAGATCGAGAATAGGCCACCACTCCCCATTTTTCTTTGTGGTCAGGAAGCACTTTGAGTTAAAACCTTTTCCCCTTTGTGGAAGAGGAACTAGTCCCACTGCTCTTGACAGTAGAAGGTTTAGGACCTCTGCTTCTAACAACTTCCTTTCTGCATTTGAAGTTGGTTTGAAGGCTCTTGTCCTTAAGAGGGGAAAGGATTTGAAACTTAGGGACAGCCCCCGACTCACTACCTCCAGGACCCACTTGTCTGTGGTAATGTTTTTCCAAGCCTGGAGGTAGTGAGCCAGTCTGCCCCCTACTGGTACAGGAGTGCCGACCTTGGCTAACACGTTAAGGGTTCTCTGTTTAGACTGGAGCTGAGCCTGGCTAGACTGGGCCCCACGTCTAGATCCCCTTCTGCCCCTACCTCTGAAGTATCCTGTTTGCTGAGGATACTGTTCGTACTGCTGTACAGCTTGGGTCTGGAGGAAGGGTCTGCTGTATCCAGCCCTTCCTTTGCTCCCTCTTCCATAAGGTCTGGAAGTAGAGGGCTTATCTTTAGCAGAGTTACTTTTGTAAGTGGCTTTGTATTCATCCACTTTCTTCATATAAGCCTTTGTTTTGTCTCCAAACAGAGAATTATTCTCACAGGGGTAAATCCATGGCCTTAGTCTGGGTATCTTGTGTCAAATTTGTGGCCCTGAGCCAAGTAAATCTTCTGAGGGCCACCGTGAGGCCCATCCATCTGGCAGCAGTGTCATTAGATCTGCTGCCATCTGGAATTGATACTTAGATGCCTCCAACCCAAACCTAGCTGTCTCAGCAAGATCAGCTGACAAACTAGGGGGAGCTTTGTCTGCCATAGCCACAACCGACTGCCACAGTGACTTCTGGTATTGGGCAGCACATGCCATGTAATTAGCTTCTCTGTTAGCCAGAGAAGCCAACAAGTAGCCTTTCTTGGTCATTCTATCCATTTTCTTCAAATTCTTTTCTGGAGGATGAGAAGCCAAAGGCACTTTTACCCTGTCACAGGCTGCAGTCTGAACAACACCCTGGTGATCAGGATGTGAGAAGAGGAATTCTGCCCCTTCCCTGTCCAACTGTATTTCTTGTTAGCCCTTTTATCCAAGGGAGACAGAATTTGGGGTTTGTAGTATTTTTAAAATATGCTTCTTAAAAAAAAAATGTTTTCTAATTGTTTAACCAGGTGAGACACACACTAAGCTGAAAGCTTTTTTTACAGGTGCAGCCTGGGAGCACAGGAAAGTTCAGTGACTTGCTCAGGGTCACACAGTATATGCAAGTGGGGGCTGTAGGATTCAAACCCAGGTCTCCAGATTTGCAGCTCAGAGCCTTAAACCACTGTGCTATACTGCCTCCCACTGGAAGCAATAATTTTTTAATCCGGGTCAAGCCATGAGGTCATGGTATTCCACCTCCTCCTCATCCTCCATCACTTCATTGGTGGCGATATCCAAGGCATCCACCATCTTCTTCACAAAAGTGAAGTGTGAGGAAAAATCTTCAGGTATTCTCGGTGGTGATTCAAAATCATGTTTTGGGGAGACCTCAGGTTCAATGGGTTCCCCATCATCATTATATTCCTCAAGATCTGTACTGGGAAAAGAGGATGCAACCAAAGTTACTGGTTGTTAAACCAAGGATTTAACCCGGTACCTGTGGAACCAGAACTGGTACAAAACCCTGGAATGCCTGGACAACTTTGATGGCCTTAGCTAGGGCCTCTGGAGTTGGCATTTCATTTTTTTCTACAGAAGTCCCCTTATGCTTTTTATCAGGGGGTTCTGCATGTTTTGTTTTCTTTGCCGGTTCTGGTGCTTCAACCGGTTCACCGGTTCGTTTTGGTCTACAAGGTTCACCCTTATCCAGGGTAGATAACTCCAATTGAGCAGTTTCACCTGCATTATCAGGGGAAGTAGGCTAGTCAGAGCCATTGCCTCCTGGATTCTTTATCGGAGTCATCCTCTTCTTAAACCTTTCCAGCTTTTTTCAACAGTTTTTTGGTGGAAATACTATACAAATCTTACATTCCGATGTGAAGTGGGATTCACCAAGACACACGGCACATTTATCATGTTTGTCTGCCTTGGCAAAAACCTCTCCATACTGGACACAGTTTTTGAAGCCAGGAGGCCCAGTTTTCTTCTTCGGTTTATCTGACATTTAAGTTAAATAACAAAAACCTGAAGTAAACCGCAACAAAAGTTTCAAAACCGCAGTTAGATCTTGTCAAGAACTGCTATCTCAAGTAGAAAAGAACCGAAGATTATTGGTTCTGACAGAAAAGTAAAATAAGCACTAAACTACACTAAACTAAATAAAATACAGTTAAAATTTAATAAAAAGACTAACGGAAACATCGGTTCCTCAGCGGTTACAATGAACCGAGAGGAACCGCTAATTAAAACTTTAACATACTAAAATAACTAACAATAACTACTAAAACAGAAAGTAAAGGCAGCAGATGAAATTTAAATAAGTTACTTGTTTTTTACTTGAAGAAACAACAAAAAAACGATGCTGAAATTCACGACTGTGAGGAGCGATCTCTAGGGCATCTTGACTTCTCAGGCGGAGAATGAAATCCGAGCATTTTAGAATGCAGCAGTTGGTAAGGGCAGCATTTAAATAAGTGGCATGAGTCAATGATGGTTCTATCATTAGCATATGTTCCAATCTCCGAGCAGTTCTACTCTCAAGGCTGACTGCAAGAGTTAAGAATATTGAAAAATCAGGCAATTCCAAATATTCGGCCAGATTTCTCCTGGTAACATCCTGCTCCTCAGCATCAAACCCCACAGCTGCTTGCAGCCGCCTCATCACAAAGATGAAGGAGGGTTCATGGGGGGGACTTCGGGATTTACTTGGTGGAGTCCTTGCCCCCTAAGGAAACAGTAGAGACCGAGCTGGAGGGATTCCCAACCCCCTCTCCCTCCTCCGGCGAGAGGAGGTCACAATGGTATTCATCCTCAGTCACAGGTTCTGAATTGGGCACAGAACATGTCGATGACTGCAAACGCTCAGGGTGCATCAACGAGAGAGGTTGCAGCATGGGGACAGGCCTAGCAGGCCCCAGAAGAGGGGCAAGGCAGTGCATGAACTCCCAAAAAGAGGAGAGCATAGTCCAAATGCTGATGGTCATCAGAATTGCTGTAGCGCCTTGCGGCGCAGATGGGGGGCTGGTTCCCTGGTGTCAGCGGTACGACCTGAAGTGTTGATGAAAGGGGCTGAGATACTAGCGTCAGTGGGGGAGGCTGGGTCCCTGATGTCGACAAAGTGTCCCAAGCAGGTGATGAGGGAGGCAGAAAGCATGACGTCGATGGGCCAGTGCTGGCCAAGGCAGGTCCAGCGGAACACCCTGTTTGATGCCCCCAAGCAAGAAGGGGTCCGAATGGCAGGGGTTCCTGAGGTGTCAACCGGGGGGGCTGAATACCCAGCATTGACAAAATGGTCAACGGTGTCAATGGGAGCGGCATAAATCCCAATGTTGACGGGCCAGCGCTGGCTGAAGCAGTTCCAGTGGAATACCCTGTCTGTTGCCCCTGAGCCAGAAAGGGTCTGAACGACAGGAGCTCCAGCACCAGAGGGGGAGCCAGGAAGCCTGCCATTGACAAGCCATAGTCATCTAAGGAAGAACAGACAGGAAGCACTGCCAAGGCCAACCCTGTGGAAGAGAGGGTGTGGGTGGCGCTGGGGGTCACCACTGAGGTTGTCGACAACCCAGCTATGGCCGGTGACCAAAGTGGTGACCAAGAGCACACCAGAGAGGATTTCTCTTTACTCCGCTCCCTCTCCCTGTGCTTGTGCTTGTGTTTGCCAGACAATTTGTGGAAGGCCTTGGAGGAATTGGAGCCCAAGGACAGAACTGGCAACGTGGAGGAGCTTCCTGCCTGGAGCTCTTTCTCCATTTGGGCGACCTTCTGTTCCAGAAGAAAGGATTCCAGGGCCTTCTGATGGTGCCACTGGGTAGCATGGCTGAATCCATGGCAGACCTCAAAGGGCTTAACATTGCAGTCCATGCCAAGACAGCGGATGCAGGCATCATGGTCATCCTTGTCAAAGATCCTCTTACCATACCCGTAGTAACAGAAGAGTTTCTCATGATTGTCAGCATAAATGAAGACAAAAATCACTTTAAAAAGTAAAATGATTAACAAACCAGGGTGAGGAAAGAAAATAAAGAAATTGAAGCTCTGACAGTGAAGCTGCAGTCTCTCCATGGAGTCCAATGCACAATGGTCGACAGCGAGGAAAGAAATGAGGACGACGCCTGGCCACCCACGTTTATATACGGAGGACATCAGTGTCTGATGTCATCTTGGGCAGCCCCAACTACACTGCTAGCCAAAAAGTTTCTGTGTAGTCATACTGCCTGGCAGCTATAGTTCCATAGGTGTGGCCTGATGCAAGATATATCCTCGATGAAGATCAAAGGTTCAACAACATGACTGACTTGCCTGTCAGTCAATTTGACCTCTTTGGTGGGGGGGGCAGCTGTACTGTTTGTGAATTGATCAATGATGAAGATTTATTTATTCTTAAAGATTTTTATTTAGTTTGGGTTTTTATTATTTTGGTGCCATTTTAGAAATGCAATAACACACTTCAGAGCTTGTGGTTGCTGGGTAATTACCTCATTTCCCCCTACACCTTGTGATTGAAGGGCATAGAATTTGTCAGCAGAAAAGGATAGCTTGGCCCACCAAGTCTGCCCAGATGGTCCCTGCCTAATCTGTCTCCGCAGAACCTAACTGGTCTCTGGCCACCCTCCCTCCTCCCTGCTATTTTCCTAATATTTCCCCTTGTTTATCCCATGCATGATTGAAACCCCCTACTGTTTTTGCCTCCACCACTTCCTATGGCAGTCTATTCCAAGTATTCACCACTCTTTCAGTGTAGTACTCCCTGACATCCCTCCTAAACTTCCAGTCATCCAGCTTCAATGCAAGCCCTCTGGTTCTGGTGCTCTTCCTTATTTGAAAGAGACTCCCCTCCTGCATCCTGTTAACTCCTGTGAGGTACTTGTAGGTCTCTATCATGTCCCCTCTCACTCTCCTCTCTTCCAGGGTGTACATATTTGAGATTCCAATATTTAAGATCCCTCAGTCTCTCTTTGTAAGACTTCTCGTACAACCCCTGCACCATTTTAGTTGCCCCCCCCCTTAACTGCCTCCATCCTGTCTATGTCCTTTCTAAGGCGCCGCCTCCAGAATGGGACACAGTACTCCAGGTGGAGTATCACCAGTGAGTGATATAATGGCAACACCACATCCCTCCTCCTGCTGGAGATACCTTTCCCTGTGCATTCCATTGGCCCTACCCATTGCTTTGTCACACAGATATGATACTCCCAAGGTTCCTTTCCTGCTTAGTGATGGACAGGTCCTCCCCCATCCCATAATAGGTTCTTGAGTTACCATGCCCCAGATGCATGATTTTGCACTTTTTGGCATTTAACTCCACTGCCATGCTAACGCCTCATGTCTCCAACTCACAGAATGGAGGGTGGTAATTACCCAATAACCACACACCCTGTCATTTGTTATTGCTTACATAACTCACTCCTGGACTGCCTTACAGCAATGACAAAACACAATACATAATTTGAGGTTTTTTTATTTAACAAAAATAAATAAATCACTCTTATCTCCATGTATCTGCTTCAGTCAATAGCAAGACACATGCACGAGCCACACAGTTACTATCTGCAGAGAACCCTATATAATAGACAGTTTTATAATAATTTAATAAATGTTTTTATGTACATAAAAATATGTTCACCAACAACATAAATGAAAACATGGCTATGCGTATCACTTTGTGGTTGTAGCCAAGTTTCCCCATGTGATCATACTGTTTAAAATTATTTCAACACGCACACACACTTTTGGATGAACATCATCACAACTTAAAATATAGTAAACTCACTGATTCACAGGGCGTGGAAAATCCACTTCCAAACTTCTGCAAGAAGCCCATGCTTGCTCTGCTGCGGAAGCCATTTCCTATAAAATCTCTTTAAATGCCACATATATTTGTTGCCTTCGGTTCACAGCCTGAGCTGCTGCTGTGTGACCTGTGCCTGTCTCTGAATGTTTAGGGAAGTGACATGACCATGTGCTTTGTTGCCAAAAACAAACCAGCACAGCTTCCTTAGCAACCAGGCAGTGAGCCAACAACTGTGAGAGCACAAATGTAAGCATGTCATATGTGTGAGCGTTTCTACTGTGCGTGCAGTCAAATCTGCAAGCACAATGCTTTAAGTGCCTGTCTGGATCAAACTTTCTACTATACTGTGGAGCCCACTTAAATGCATCACCTAAAAATTGATGAATAAAGTACAAACCTCACCCATGCACACACGTTAAGTTTCAACAGGTACCAAGTGAAGCTCTGCAAGACAAAGCCAGGAGAATTCCTGAGCTATGGATCTAGAATATTAAACAGTCTAGCTGCTTGTCCGCAAATGTCATTCTCTGAGTATCAATTTAAATGAGAGTTCCTGAAAAAAGTTGCAGAACTGTATTTGTGATGCATATAGATCGGTTACTCACGTATAACCGTTCTTCTAGGAGTGGTATACAGTTCACATCCACACTCTGGTAGTTCCACTGGAACAGGCTTTCTGTCGGATGTCTGCAAACTAATCTTCTCCCACCACCTGAGTGGTATAACCCCCGACTCTGCCCTGTGACGTCAGATATTTGCAAGCTAGAATCAGTGATCTGTGTGCCACTTGCCAGGGAAGGTGGAATGGGCTGTGTGGATGTGAGCTGTATACCACTCCTAGAACAAAGGTTACAGGTGAGTAAATACAGGTTACTCACCTGTAACAGGAGTTCTAGGAGTGGTATATGTTGTTCATCCACACTGTCTGGCAGGTTCCTTGCCGCTTTAAATCTTGCCGGAAGGTCTTCAAGCTGGCTCCTCCCACCCACCCGGGTGGTAAAACCCTTGGCTCCGCCCCAAGATGCCAGATCTAGCCCGCTGGAAGCCAGGTAGTGCACTGAAGCCAGGAGGTTAGGTGGGTCGTGTGGATGAACAACATATACCACTCCTAGAACTCCTGTTACAGGTGAGTAACCTGTATTTCTAAGGACGTGGATATGTTGTTCAATCCACACTGTTTGGAAGACTCCTAGCAGTTCTCCGGGAGGAGGGAGGCAAGGCACGATCCCCTACTTGGGAAATAAGGACTGGAGAACCGAGGTCCCAAAACCAGCATCCCGGCATGACTCTAGGTCAATGTGGTAATGGGAAATAAAGGTGTGTGCTGACTTCTAGGTAGCAACCCTGCAGATTTCCTGGATAGGGATGTCCCTAGAAGCAGACACTGAAGCAGCAGTATGGCGGGTAGAATGAGCTCTTATCCCTTTGGGAGGCTCCATGCCTGCCAACCTATAGCAGAGATCTATGCAGGAGGTTACCCACCTGCTTATCGTCCACTTGGCTGCAGGTCTGCCAGGTGTGGCTTCAGCATAGGTGACAAACAGCTGGCGAACCTCTCCCCAAACTTCAGCCATCCTCTCCTTATAATAAGTGAGCGCCCTTCTAGGGTCCAAGGAATGGAGCCTATATTCGACCTCCGAGGTGTGATTGGGGTAGAACACCAGCAGAGTCAACACCTGGTTAAGGTGAAACTCCGACACCACCTTCGGAAGGAACTTCGGGTGGGGCGTAGGACAACCTTGTCCCTGTGGAAGACCAGGTAGGGAGGCTCGATGGAAAGCGCCTGAAGCTCTCCCATCCTTCTGGCTGACGTAAAAGCCAACAAGAAGGTGGTCTTCCATGACAGGTGAGAGATGTCACACCTGTGCATCGGTTCGAATGGCTTGCCCATGAGCTTAGCCAATACCAGCAGTAGATCCCACAGAGATGGAGGTTCTCGCACCGGAGGAGATATGTGGTCTAGGCCTTTGAAAAAGCACCCGACCACCTTCTCCTGCACCACTGACTGCTTGCTGGCCCGAGCTCGGTAAGCAGATATGGCTGCCAGGTGCATCTTAAGGGTCGACAACCAAAGCCCTAGCTGAGAAAGGGACCACAGGTAGTCCAAAATACTAGCCAATGGACAGGAAGAGGGGTCCAACCCCTTGTTCTGACACCAAATGGAGAATCTTTTCCATTTGAAGGCATAGCATTTTTTGGTTGACTCCTTACGGGACGCCTCAATGACGTTGAGGACCTCATCGGAAAGACCCAAGGCCTAGAACTCTAGCCGCTCAGGAACCAGGCTGTCAGGTGCAGGGATTGAACGTCTGGGTGGAGAACCTATCCCTTGTCGACTGAGATCAGGTCCGGGTGGGCTGGGAGCCGCCTTGGGAGCCTGGAGCTGAGGCTGAGGAGATCTGGGTACCAGAACTGGCAAAGCCAGTCTGGGGCTACCAGAATCACCTGTGCCTTGTCCCTCTTTGCCTTGAGAAGCACCTTGTGGATCAAGGGAAATGGAGGGAAGGTGTAAAAGAGGCCCAGGGTCCACGGCCTCAAGAAGGCATCCCCCTGCAGCGAGCCCTGCTGAGGGGGTGGGCAAGAAACAGCCTCAGCTTCGCATTCTCCCTGAAGGTAACAGGTCCACCTGAGGGGTGCCCCAATGGGAAAACAGGTCTTGCACTACCTATGGCAGGAGAGACCACTCGTGAGAGGCAGCGTCTATCCGGCTGACGGCATCGGCCAGACTGTTGGAGGCTCCTGCCACATGGATGACTAGGAGATCCACCTCCAGGCTGATCATGAGACCAAATACGGAGACCTTCCTTGCACAGAGGCAAGGACTGCATCCTGCCCTGACGGTTGAGATAGTACATAGTCGTGGTGTTGTCCATCTGGACCTGAACCACCTGACCCCGTACAAACGAAGCAAAGGCAGTGAGGGCTAGACGAACTGCTCGAAGCTCCAGCAGGTTGATATGGCATCAAGACTCCTGAGGGGACCAGAGGCCATGGGCCTGGAAATCCCCCAGATGGGCACCCCAACCAATTAGAGAGGCGTCTGTCATCAGAGTGACCATCAGCTCGGGACAGACAAATGGGATACCCTCCTGCAGATGAGCTGGGATGAGCCACCACTGCAGGCCATCCCACATCTTCTGGGTCATGGTCACCGGCTGGTCCAAAGGACCGAAGCACTGTGACCACTGGTTAGCCAGCCCCCACTGCCAGGGGCGCATATGCCAACAGACCACGATGGTGCAGGCCACCATGAGGCCCAGAAAGCACAGGAAGTCCCGGGCAGGGTGCAATTGCCCAACCAGAAATGATTGTGCAAAGGAGGAAAGGACCTCAGCCCTGTTCACCGGGAGCTGGGCCCTGGCTCGAAGAGAGTCGAGCTCTGCCCTGATGAACTGAATCACCTGTGATGGCACGAGTTCCGATTTGGCCTTGTTGATTAGGAGGCCAATTTGAGAGCAGACCTGGAGGGCCAGATCCCTGGACTGCTCCACCTCCAACCTGGAGGGGGCTGCAATCAGCCAGTCATCTAAGTAAGGGTACACCTGGACCCCTTGGCGCCGCAGGAATGCTGTCACCACTGCCATGCATTTGGTGAAGACCCTGGGAGCCGGAGAGAGGCTGAAGGGCATGGTCTGGAACTTGTAAAGTAATCCCTCTGCTCTGAAGCAGAGGAATCGCTGATGAGACGGACGGATTGGAATGTGAAAAAATGCATCCTGGAGATCCAGACAGGAAAACCACATGCCTGGTTCCAAGGATGGAATGATCTGAGCCAGCGTGACCATCCTGAAGGTGCGCGACCTTAGGAACTTGTTCAGGTCGTGCAGATCGAGAATGAGGCACCAGCCCCCTGTCCGCTTTGGGACCAGGAAGTACCCGGACACAAATCTCGGGTTTGGAGGAGGGTCCGCCACCTCGCTGATTACCTCCTTCTGGAGAAGCAGAGCAATGTTGGCTCAATGAGCCGACAGAGAGGCTGCAGAACCTATAGCCCCCCCATGGGGCGACGGCTCGATGGGGAAGGGACTGCTTGAATTCCAGAGGCAGACCCCTGCCGACCACTTCTAACACCCAACGATCTGTGGTGATAGCGGACCAGGCAGAAAGGAAATGGCAGAGCCGTACCGCCCATGGGGGAAACCTGGAGAGGAGTGACGAGGTTGGAGGCAACACCTTTCAACCCGTCACTGGGCAGGCTTGGAGGAAGGGCCGGCCGAGGGACCACCTGGACCTTTCCCTCCAGGCTTCCTACTAGAGGAAGCAGCAAACTTGGCCTTAGGGCACCAAGTGTGAGCCTGCTGGCCCGGTTGCTGTTGCTGCTGGGCCAGGCATGTGGCAGGGGCAGAAGGGCGAAAGGGCTTATGCTGCTGCTGGCGGCCTTTGTCCTTCTGAGCAGACATGACCAAGTCCAAGGTGGCATTGGACTTCTCGATTCTCTGGAGATAGCCTTCCACCCCCAGCCCGAAAAAGTCGGTGCCCAGGAAGGGAACGTCTACCAGCTTGTGCTGGGTATCCGCCGTGAAGGTGGAGATCTGCAGCCAAGTCCTGCGGAGCATGGCTACTGCAGCTGCTACTGACCGGGCACAAGAGTCACCAATATCCAAAGAAGTTTGGAGCTGTTGTTTGGCCACCGATCTTCCCTGATCCCACACCTGCTTGACCATTGTCTGAAGGTCAGCAGGGCAATGAGGAATCACTTCATCCAGAGAACCCATAAGGGCGTGTGAAAAATGTGCCATCAGTACAGCCGAGCTAGCCCATCGAAGACCTAGGGAGGAAACAGAGTAAACCTTCTGCCCTGAGTAGTCCAGCTTTTAGGACTCCTTGTCGGGCAGTTTGTCCACGTCCCGAGCATTCCCAAAATGCCAGAAAACACTATCGGTCACCAGCTCCTCCGCAGAGGGGTGCTCCAAAAAACTGGAGAGGAAACCGGTGGGTACTGCATACTTGCGAGCCATCCTGGGCAAGGGCACAGGACAGAATGCAGGCCACTGCCACAACTCCAGGGCCGGGCCAGCAATGGCTTCGGCCACAGGGAAGGCCTCCGTAGGGGAATCCCCTTGGTCCAGTAACTCCATGAGGGGATACCTGGCCCGTTTCTGAATGGGTTCGAGCTGCATCCCAGAGGACTCTGAGATGAGCCAAAGGATTCCCAAGAATGAGCATGGGCTCTCGTCTACCGACTGACCCGCTGCAGATTCCAGGTCAAGGGGCCTGGAGTACAAGGAGGAGTTGTCAGACTCTGAGGAGTCTGCGAACAACTGCCAAGCGCCTGAGCCACCCTCCACCTGCCAAGGCTGATTGGGAGTGAGGGTGACCGACAACCTGTGGGGCAAGCCCTGACCCGACCAAGAATCCCTGGTCAAGGCCCCAGTCTTAGGTTGAGGAGGCAGTGGTTCCACCACAATGGGTAGAACAGCCAGTTTTGGCTGAGCAACTGGTGCCAGGGTTGGCTCCTCAACTACAACGGGGGGTTGCTTTGGTCGTTCGGGCGATGATCACTTAATGGCCCGAGAAGGCAACGGAGTTGGCTTATTACTGGCTAACAAGAGTTGTTGCCACATTATGTCCTCATAGCACTGACGCAACTTACATCGGAGCCTATCCTCTGAAGAGGGCGAGCGGCGATGCCGCTTTCCATGATGCCGGGACCAAGACCGCCGATGTTAGTGGGATCTACCTGACATGGAAGAGGACCGAGACCTTCAGGGTCGCCCAGGGTGGGTCAAAGAGGGGGCCGGGGAAACCTGCTCATCCCTCGGTTCAGGGTCCTTGACCGGGGACTTTAGCACAGGGGGCACAGGCAAGTTCTCGGTTACCACCGGGAGAACCAGTGAAGAAGGGTTGTCAGCTTCGCCAGTCGACAACCCGTCCAAAGGGTCGAGAAGAATCTCGACTGCGTCGATGGGTGTCTCGGCCGGCTTACCTGATGGGGACACCATGAAGCCAGTGGCCTTAGCTGCAACCTCGACTGAAGTCAAGAGCCGAAGGACCAGTGAAGGGGATCTCTCCCGCTCCCACGAACGTAGACAGTGAAACTTACCTTTCGGTTCCTTTTTCTTTGACCTACTCTAGTGTCCCAAGGGTCCTTCTCTCTTGGTGGAGAGGGACTGACAAAGCTCCTTTAAAGAAGCAGTGTAGGAGGAGCCCAAGGAGAGAGGGATAAACGCAGAGGCCGAGGAGGAGGAAGAAGATGCGGCCTGAGTCACCTCCTCTTCAAGGGCGATCAACTGCTCCAGCTGCTCTACGGAGCCCGCAGCCGCAGACGCCGCCCAACGGGCCTCCTTCGACTTCACCAGCGGGTACCGTTTCTCAGGGCACCCCAGTTGGAGTCAGGCAGTGCGGTCTTCCAGAACTGAAGCCGTGAAGGATTTGCAGAGATCGCAGGCCTGCAGATCATGAGCAAGACCTAGGCAATAGATGCATGTGGAGTGTGGGTCGGTCTGGGACACTTTCTGCCTGCAAAGGCAACGGCGGAAGCCGGGAGAGGATTTATCCATTGCAGCCATGAGGGATGTTGAAGACGTAAGTCTAGAGAATTTTAAAATTATTTTCAGAACTTCCGAATTAGGATCCAGGCCTAAAACACAGAGCACTAAGGAGGAAACCTGAGCTTCCAAGCGGTAAGGAAGATCTGGCATCATGGGGTGGAGCTGAGGGTTTTACCACCTGGGTGGGTGGGAGGAGCCAGCTTAAAGACCTTCCGGCAAGATTTAAAGTGGCAAGGAACTTGCCAGACAGTGTGGATTGAACAACAAATACACGTCCCTAGAAACACAGGTTACTCACCTGTAACAGTAGTTCTAGGAGTGGTATATGTTGTTCATCCACACTATCTGGTAGAGTCTTTTCCCCTTTAAGAAGAGCCAGAAAGTGTTCAAGCTGGCTCCTCCCACCCACCTGGGTGGTATATCCCTTGGCTCCACCTCATGACCCTAGATCTTGCCCGCTGGAAGCAGAGGTTGTGCGCCTAAGCCAGGGGAGGTCAGGTGAGTCCGTGTGGATGAACAACATACACCACTCCTAGAAAGTACAGTTACATAAAAACTTACCATAACAGTAGATCTTTGAGGGATGTCTCTTGCAGCAGGTAATAGTTTTGGGTAGTCGCCAGAGGTTGCTATGGTGCACAGCAGCTCTTCTAGCAGTCTTTCACCAAGGGCCACCCACTGATGATCATCTTCCTGCTTCCTATATGAATGGGCGGCCCCTGGTATCCTCAGTTCCCCACCGCATTCAACTCACTAAGTGAGGACCGAGGAGATCTGAGGTACCAAAGGTGCCCCTTCCCACGTGCTAAGTGGAACAAAGTCATTCTCTTAGAGAAGAAGGGGGACAGAGAGAGGGAACTAACCTGCTGCAAGAGACTTCCCTTAAAGATCTACTGTTATGGTAAGTTTTTACGTAACTGTACTATCTTCCACGGGATGGTCTCTTGCAACAGGTAATACTTTTGGGATGAATCCCAAGCAGTGTACCCAAAGAGGGTGGAATCATTATAGGAGGCCCTGTAGGACTGCTCGGACAAAGGCTGTCCTATGGTGGGGAGCAATACCTAAATTGTAATGCTTCATGAAAGTGTGAATGGTAGACCATGTGGCTGCATTGCAGATATCAGCAATCGAGGCCCCTTTGAAGCAGGCCACCGTGGAGGCCTGGGCTCTAATGGAATGGGCTTGTACTGTTCCCAATAGGGGCGTGTTCTATTTTTTGTAACAAAATGTGATGCAATTAGCCAACCAACTGGAAATGGTTTTCTTGGCAACTGGGGAACCTTCCCTCATAGAGGCGAAGGTGACAAACAATTGAGAGGTTTTTCTCAAGGATTTGGTACGATTTATATAGTACCTCAGTATACGATGAACATCTAAGGTGTATAGGAGATGTTCACCCTGATTGGAGTGTTTCGGGAAATAGATAGGCAAGTCCATGGTCTGGTTTAATGTATGTTCTGAAACCACTTTCGGTTAAAAGGAAGGGTTGGTGTGGAGAACCACCCTATCCTTGTGGAAGATTAAGTAAGGCTCTCTACACATCACAGCCTGAAGCTCGGATATACGCCGAGCCGAAGTGACGGCCACTAGAAACACCGTCTTCCAAGAGAAGAAGCGGAGATCAGCGGTAGCTGCTGGTTCAAAGGGTGCAAGGGTGAGTTTCTCTAGTATGGAATTCAAATCCCAAGCGGGGGAGGGACGCTTTATAGGAGGTTTGATATGAAGCATACCTCTTAAGAACATCTTGGCAAGCTGATGTTGATACAGTAATTTGCCTTCATAAGGTTTGTGATAGGCCGAAATGGAGGCCAGATGAACCTTGACAGAGGAAAAGCTAAGGCCCTTATTGGCAAATGAAGCCAAGTAGTCCAATACTTTGGAAAAAAGACATGAAAATGGATTCATGGAAAGGGAAGTAGCCCATATGGAAAAGCATTTTCATTTAGCGTTATATGTTTCCCTGGTTGATGGTTTTCGTGAGGCCAAAAGAATGTTGGCCACAATCGAGGAGACTCGAAGACGTGTTATGAAAGCATCCTCAGGAGCCAAGTGTGAAGATGTAGAGCCTTCAGGTTGGGGTGAAGGAGGGTGCCCTGCTCCTGAGTCAGGAGATTTAGTCTGACTGGCAACAGAATGGGGTCTGCCACGGATAGCTGTTGGAGTAGGGGGAAACCACCCATGCCTGGGCCACAATGGGGCTATGAGGATCATCCTGGCAGGTTTGAATTGTAGTTTCAGTAGAGTCTGTTGCAGGAGTGGGATGGGGGGAAGCATATAAGAAGCGTCTTGTCCATGGTTGGGACAGGGAATCGGTAGACAGTCCCCTTCTGTTCGTAATAATGGAAAAGTATTTGGGGAGTCTGTGATTGTCTGGGGGAAGCAAAAAACCTACGTGCGGGGTCCCCCAGAAGCGGAAATCATCTGAAGAGCTTCGTGATAAGGGTCCACTCGTGAATGGAGGACTGGCAACTGAGAATGTCTGCCAGGGTATTGTGGCACACTGGAAGATGGACGCCAATTATTGTGAGTTGTTGGAGTGTGGCTTCCTGCCAGAACTTCAGCACCTCCCTGCAGAGAGCGCAAGATCTGGTGCCTCCTAGTTTATTCAGATACAACACCACTGAGGTGTTGTCTGACTGGATTAGTAAGGGTTCAAGATGAAGGTGGGGGCAAAAAACCTCAAGGACCAGGTGAACTGCCCTCATTTCCAACAGATTTATGTGTGGTAAAATGGTAAATTGGGGCCATTTGTCCTGAGCTCCATAAGGGCCGAGGTGAGCTCCCCAGCCATCCAGGGAAGCATCCGTGGTCAATGTTTGCTGGGAAGGAGGAGCCTGAAAGAGCATGCCCTGAGACAGGTGGTGCCAGTGTGTCCACCAAACTAGGACGGAGCGGAGGGATGGGGTGACTTTGAGAATGTCGTCAAAGTCGCCCGACCATTGGTGCCATTGATTCTGAAGCCCCTATTGCACTGGTCTCATATGAAGATGGGCGTATGCCACTGTGGGGATGGCAGCTTCCATGTGCCCCAGAAGATGTAAGAAAGTTCTGACTGTGATGAACTACTGGGTTTGAGCATGCAAAGCCAAGAATAGGAGTTTGTCTTGTCTGTTGACAGGGAGGTAAGCCCTGGCTGAAACCATGTCCAGAAGTGCTCCTATATACTGGAGTGACTGGGAAGGCTTCGGGTTGGACTTGGGCCAGTTTATGGCAATGCCCAGATTTTGGAATAGGGTAAGGGTGCCCTATAGAGAGAGAGAGAGAGAGAAGCAGATCCTGTTGGGAATGTGCTTTTATCAGCCAATCATCTAGGTATAGCAAGACGAAGTGTCCGTCTTCTCCACTATGGTAAGGCACTTGGTGAACACTCTGGGAGCCGACCAGAGTCTGAAAGGAAGTGCTCGAAGTTGGTAGTGGTGTCCCAGCAATTGAAAGCGCAGGAACTGGTGGTGGGTGGGGTAGATGGGGATGTGCTGGTATGCATCTTTCATGTCGAAGGCACATAACCAATCCCCCTTTTTTAACATCGGTAGTATGGATGTTAATGTGACCATCTGAAACCTCTTGTAATGAATGTGTAAATTCGGTTGTCTTAGGTCTAATATTAGTCCAAGGTCTCCTGTACGTTTGGGGATCATGAAAAAATGAGAGTAGAATCCTTGATGTAACTCCGAAGGAGGAACAGGATCCATGGCTTTTTTGTGTAAAAGAGCCTGAAGTTCCTCTTGGAGAATAGGAACATGGTCAGGCAGATAATGGACTGAGCGGGGGGGGTGCAGGGGAGGTGGAGATATAAGTTCCACTGTATGCCCCATGCATATCATTTGAAGTACCCACTCGTCCAAAGTAATGGCTGTCCAGCCCTCTGGATGAAGGGTAAAATGGCCCCCTACAGCTTCCGAGACCTGAAGAAGGAAGCGGAGGGCAAGCCCTAATGGGTCACTGGGCAGGCCCACACCACCCGGAGGGTGGGAGCGGGGTCCCTTCAGTGAAGGCATGGTGTTCCTGGAGGAGGTGTTAGAACATCCACAGGAACTGCCTCAATATGCCCCTCTAGTCTTGCCTCTCCGTTTTTGAAAGTTTTGTGAACGGGACTGGTATTAGAACTATGGGGTATGGTACATACCATGCACCGTATGGAGAGTGCAGCCAGACACCTGGAGATCATCCAAGAGCGTTTGGGTGCCTGGGCCAAAATGTTTAGCACCATTAAATGGGGCATTAACCAGTTTGTGTTGAATACCTGGTTGTAGACCTGAGACACGGAGCCAGGCATGATGGCAAAGGGTGACACCCGTAGCCATTGCTCGGGCCGGGGTATCCACTGCATTATATCCCGAATGGAAGAGATGCCGGGAAAAGTACAGTTATGTAAGAACTTACTGTAACAGTAGATCTTCAAGAGGAGCTCTTGCAGCAGGTAATAACCCTTAGGACTAATGCCGCCAGGCGTTAAGACCCCATGGAAAAACTTTCTAACTAGCAGTCTGCAGTGGGGGTCCACACCCGACGTCCAATGTGGTATAAAAGGGGCGGATCCCCTGCGCCATCTCAGTTCCCTGCCGGAAACCCAGTTGGTAAAAATGGAGAACCGAGAAGGAGCTCCCCTACTGGAGAGAAATAGAGATAAGGCAATGACCTGGGGGATGACTGGGTGACTAGGGAGGTGGATCAGTGGAGGGCAGTGGATATGGCCTATCTGGACTTCAGCAAGGCCTTTGACACTGTGCCACATAGAAGACTATTACACAAACTGGGGAATATGGGTGTGGGCAGGACAGTAGTGTGGTGGGTGGGTAACTGGCTGGCGGCAGGACACAGAGGGTGATGGTAAATGGCTGTCACTCCACAGAGGGAAAAGTGACCAGTGGGTACCACAGGGATCAGTGCTGGGACCGGTCCTATTCAACATCTTCATCAGTGACATTGCCCGGACCTAGAAGGCAGAATTTCACTGTTCGCTGATGACACAAAGCTCTGTAACAGAGTAGACACACCAGAGGGTGTAGACAGAATGAGAAGGGACCTGAAGAAACTTGAAGAATGGTCAGGGATTTGGCAGTAGAAATTCAATGCAAAGAAGTGCAAGATAATGCATATGGGGCACAAAAACTCTAGCACAATATATCAGTTGGGGGGTGAGGATATAGGATGCACCAAGCAGGAAAGGGATCTTGGGGTTATCATCTCTGATGACCTCAAGGTAGGGAAACAGTGTGACAAGGCAGCAGGTAAAGCAAATAGGATGCTGGGATGCATAGGCAGGGGCATCACCAGCAGGAAAAGGGAGGTCATAATTCCACTATACAAGACACTAGTGAGGCCCCACCTGGAGTACAGTGTACAGTTCTGGAAACCTTACCTACGTAAGGACATAGACAGGGTAGAGAAGGTTCAGAGGAGGGCAACAAAGATGGTGCATGGATTGCATCACAAGTCCTATGAGGACAGGTTGAAGGAACTGAACATGTACTCCCTGGAGGAGAGGAGGAGAGAGGGGCTATGATAGAGACATACAAGTATCTTACAGGAGGAACAGGGTGCAGGAATACACTATTTTAAGTGAAAAGATGTTCCAGGACTAGAGGCATGGGATGAAGTTGGAGGAGGACGATTCAGAGGAAACGTGAGGAAGATTTCTTCACAGAATGGGTGGTGGACAAGTGGAACACCTGCCAGAGGAAGTGGTGGAGGCTGAAACAATCATGGGATTTAAGAATGCATGGGATAGACATAAAGGAATTCTGGAGGTCAGGGGTAAGGGGCAACAGACTTCTAGGAAAACATAAACTGAACTTACAAGCTCAAATGGGCAGACTGGGTAGGCCATAGGCCCTTATCTGCCGACACTGTCTATGTATCTATGTATGAAGGGTGGGAAAGCCACCTGCTGCAAGAGCTCCTCTAACAGATCTACTGTTAATGTAAGTTCTTACGTAACTGTACTATCTGACTTCGAGTTGGAGCTCTTGCAGCAGGTAATGCACTGAGGACTGAGTCCCAAGCAGTAACCCAGATAGGCCCAGATCAGAAGAGTGGAGGAATGACTGATGAAGGGAAGAAAATCTACCCTCCTAAGGGAGTAGTCCCTGGAGAACAGCCAAACCAAAACCTGCTCTCCTTCTAGAGGCTATGTCCAAACTGTAATGTCTGATGAAAGTATGGACAGTGCTCCAAGTAGCTGCAGCGCAAAGGTCTGCTGCTGAAACATTCCTCAGTGATGCAAAGGATGTAGCAATAGCCCTGGTAGAATGACCCTTAACCGAGCCCGGGATGGGTCTACCATGGTGTTGGTAACGGAACATGATACAGTGGACTAACCACCTGGTCAGGGTTTGTTTAGTGACAGTGGCCCCTGCCCTATGTTGAGCGAAAGCAACGAACAACTGGTCTGTTCTCCGAACAGAATGAGTTCAGTCCAAATAGAAACTTAGAACTCTGTGAACATCCAGAGTGTATAAAAGGGCCTCCCCCCTATTGGAGATCTCCGGATAGTACACCGGAAGTGAAATGTCCTGGTTCAGCGTTAAAACAGACAACACTTTTGGTAAGAATTTAGGATTCATACGCAGCTGCACCCTGTCCCTGTGAAAAACAAGGTAAGACTCCTCGCACATTAGGGCCTGAAGCTCGGAAATCCTCCGAGCAGAGGTAATGGCAACTAAAAATAACACCTTCCAAGAAAGAAGGCGAAGCTTGCATGTCGCAGTTGGTTCAAAAGGGGGCAGGGTGAGCTTTTCTAAAATAAAAAGAACATCCCAGGGGGGAACAGGGTCCCTCCACAGGGGTCTAATATGCAGGACTCCTCTAAGGAAGGTCTTGCATACATCCAGCTGTGCCAGAGTCCTTTCTCCCACAGGGCATAGTATGCCGAAACAGCACAAGGGTGCACCTTAATCGATGAGTAGCTAAGACCCAGATCAAAGAGATGGAGAAGGTACTCCAGCACATGCTTGATGGAGCACGTTAAAGGGTGTAGGGATCTAGTTGCCGCCCAGAGACAGAAACGTTTCCACTTCATAGCGTAAGTCGCCCTAGTGGATTGTTTCCTAGCCGCCACTAGGATCTCTGCTACTGCCTTAGAAACTCACAATCTCTCCCATGCTAGGACTGCAGGAGCCATGCATGCAGGTGAAGAGTTTGAAGGGAAGGATGGACTAGCATTCCCTGTTCCTGGGAGAGCAAGCAAGTAGAGAGAGGTAGCGGAACAGGAGGCCCATGGCCAGCAGCTGAAGGAGAGGAAACCAAATCTGTCGAGGCCAAAAAGGGGCCACCAGAAGCATTCTGGCCCCTTCTGACTGCAGTTTGAGTAGAACTCTCTGAACTAGAGGGAAGGGAGGAAAGGCACAAAGAAACCTCCCCGTCCAGGAGCGGGATAATGCATCTCACCAGAAAACACCAGGCCCTGGATCTAGCGGGCAGAAATTTGGCAGTTTGGCGTTGCATGGGGACGCAAAGAGGTCCAACTCTGGATGGCCCCATCTTGCGAAGAGGTCATCTGCAACATCTTGAAGCAACTCCTACTCATGGTTTAGAGAATGAGGACAACTCAGACTGTCGGCAATAACATTCTGACTTCCTGGCATGTGGACAGCTAGGAGAAAAAGACCTCATTCTACTGCCCAGTCCCAGATTCTTATGGCCTCTCTGTATGGGGGATTCGATCCTGTTCCCCCTTGCTTGTTCAGGTAAAAGACTAGTGGGGTATTGTCCAACTGAATTAACAGAAGACCCTGGGAGAGCTGATCCTGAAAGGCCTGGAGGGCGAACAGAATGGCCCTCATCTCCAGAACATTGATATGGAGAGACCTTTCGATGGCAGACCATGATCCTCGCGTCTGATGCTCGTTTAGGTGAGCACCCCAGCCTAGTCCCGAGGCATCCATCGTGACAGTCTGTAGCAGACTTGGCCTCTGGAAAGGGACTCCGTGTTCTACATGAACCAGGTCGAGCCACCATTGAAGGGAGCGTCAAACTGCTGCTGATATTCAGATGAGATGGTCTAAGTCATCTGAGCCCTGATCCCATTGTACTCTGAGGTGCCACTGGAGGGTTCTCATGTTCAGACAAGACAGAGAAACCATGGCTATGGTGGCTGCCATATGCCCCAACAGCTGCAGGACTACCTGGTCTGTGGTCTGAACTCTTCGGGCCAGGGCCCGAAGCCGTAGTGCTCTGTCCCAAGAAAGAAAGGCTCTGCCTTGCTGGGTGTCGAGAACCACACCAATATATTGAAGCTGTTGGGAGGACTACAGCTGAGATTTCTGCCAGTTTAGGGTGATGCCCTGGGAGAGAAACAGCTGTTCCAGCTGGTCTTCCGATGGTGTGGAGAGCAGCCAGTTGTTGAGGTAGGGGTACACAAAGTGTCCCCTCCTCCTCAATGCAGCAGCTACCACTGCAAGGCACTTGGTTAAAACCCTGGGAGCTGATGATAGGCCAAAGGGAAGCACCCAGAACTGGTAGTGTTTGTCTTGGAATAGGAAGCGAAGGTACTTCCTTTGCAAGTGCAGGATCTTTATGTGCATGTAGGCATCCTGCATGTCCAGGAAGCAAAGCCAATCCCCTTGATGTATAAGGGGGAAGAGGCTTGCAAGGGTCACCATCTGAAACTTTTTGTAAAGGACAAACTTGTTGGGGTGGCTGAGATCTAGAATGGGTGAAGATCTCCCATTTTCTTTGGCACCAAGAAAAAGTGGGAGTAAAAACCTTTTCCCTGCTGAGAGGGAAGGACTGGCTGGATGGCCTTCTTTCTGAGTAGGGACTGGATTTCCTGCTCCAGAAGAAGGGCATGGCTGGCTGAACAGTGGGATGGAACTGGAGGATTGTCTGGGGGGTACGCTGAGAAATTCAATGGTGTAGCCCCTCTGAATCACCAGCAGCACCCACTGATCAGACATGATGGTGCTCCATTCGGGAAGGTAGAGGTGGAACTTCCCTCCTACCTGTCCCCCCCCGAGGACTGACGACTGGGGGGAGGCCGCTGGGAGTCATGTGGTACTATGGGGGGCAGCGGCAAGATGTCTGGGAGCTTTTGGCGGTTTGGGGCCTTGGGCTCCGGATTGCATGGGCTGACCACGGCATTTGAAGCCCTTTCCATGGAACTGCTTGCTACCCTGTTGGCCTTGCTTGCGAAAAGAGCACTTGTGGGCCGGTTGTAGTTCGGACTTGTACATCTGCCACAGCCTTTCCTGAATCTTGTAAGCCTTTTATGATGTCCTGAACTTCCTGTCTGAAAAAGACCAGGCCCTGAAAAGGGGCATCCAAGATGGCATCTTGGAGGTCCTGTCTAAAACCTACCACCTTAAGCCAGGCATGTCTGCGTAAACAGACTACTGAGGCTGCTGCTCTGGCTGACATGTCTGCGGAGTCAATTGAACAACGTAGAACATGCTTATCAATGTTCATGCCCGATTGGACGTATGCCAGAAGCTCATTCTTTGTGTCTGAATCGGGTAGTGTTTTCATAAGTTCCATAGTCTTCTCCCACAGAGATTTCTGGTAGGTGACCATGTGGGCCAAAAAACTGAGAGACCAAATAGCCCCTGTGGCCAAGGAATAGACTTTCCATCCCCAGTGATCCAACTTCTTAGACTCTAGGTCTGAGGGCTGGGAACTGAGGTGCTTGGGCTGATTCAGTCTACTGTGGGCTGCGGCTAAGAGCAAAGAATCAGCCTTAGGGTACTCCCCCTGAAAAGGTTCTTCTTTTGGAGGCTTATAAAGTCGGTCAGCTTTCCGAGGCACAGCCGAGGTAGAGGACAGCTTTTTCCATGTCAACCTAGTGACATCTCGAAAAGACTCCACTAGTGGGGGAATTACCAGGGGCTTTGGATCCTTAGCAGCAAGGAACTTAGCCAGCCTTTTTCATTCTGGGTCAAGTTCCTCCATGTCCCACTGATAAATTGTCTGAATGTGACTCATGATGTCCAGAAACGAAGGGTCGCCTGATGGAGATCTCAGAGAGTCCTTCAGTCCTGGAGAAGGGGGACAGAAATCCTCATCTTCAGGTGAATCCAAGAGGGAATCCTTTGGTTCTTCCTCTGAGGAGGATGTAGGGCGTCCACTGGAGGAAGGGACCGTGGACAGTCTGCACTTTCTTTTCTCATTAGGGCTGGGAGGTGGGTGAGAGCCTTCACCTGCCGCCTTGTCTGGGGTAGGAGTAGGAGGTGGTGGTATTTCAGTGGGAGGGGGATCAGGTGGCCTGTACAGTAGGTCCCCCTTGACCATGTTCCACCACTACTTAAAAATTGCCCCGTCATCCGTCAAGGGGACGACTGGAGAAGGGGGCATCAGAGCCAAGGACTGGGCATCGGTGAGGCATCCGGTACCAGGGGATGCTCTGGAGAGGCCACCCTAGCTGTATCTGGTTGAGGGTCGGGCTCTGTGTGGATAGGAGAGAGTTCGTCTGACCTGACATCTGGAGTCTCACGCACCTGGTCAGGTGACCAGTCGTCAGGGTTGTGGTCGGACATCTTGTCACCATCTGATGACTGTCTCTTGTCGGGCGAACGGGCCCTGCCATCTGGCAAGACCACCCCGGCTGGGGGATGTTTGTCAGCAGACAGAGGGGTTCCCTTAGCTGGAAGTGGAGGAGGAAGCATCTGCTGGCGAACGACCTCCTGTCACCTAGAGGAGTCATCAGACATGCGGTGTCTGTCTGACGACCGGCTGGATTTATGGCCCTCCTTCGACTGACCAGCAGATGACTGCCCCTCCAGGACTGACCCATGTGAAGACTTGTGGGGCCAGTAAGCCAGCAGGACTTGGGCATGTCAGCGCCCTGAGGAGGAAGACTGCTCTCTGGGTTGCTCGCTGGACGAAGAGTGCATCTTCTTCGAGCTAGTCCCAGCAGAGGCCGGTGGGACAGACCCCGACCTCCTGTCAGAGCTCGAGGCAGATGCCTTAGCAGGAGATTTCTGCCGGGATTCTGATCTGGCCCGATCTTTGTCCCCGGAAGGGTGTTTCCCAGAGGATTTCTCTTGGTGGGGGGACTCTGTTCACGGAAGAGGAAGAGCTATGTCTCGACTGGGATTTTTGCATGATGGCTACTTTTTGCTCTAAGAGGTGTCCTTTAATGCTTTGGCCCTCCAAATTCTTGTCTTCTGGTTGAATCTCTTGCAGTGTCAGCAGCTGTCAGGCCGATGGTTGGGGCCTAAGCAGATCAGGCAGGCCTTGTGGTATTCTTTGGCCGGGATCTGCTTGCCACACTGGCACTTCGACTTTCACTATGGTGAGGAAGAAGAAGACATGCAAGAAAACGAAAGAATACTCATGAACTTGTCGAAAAAACGAAAAAGGACTGCTTTGACGCAGTTAAACTAGGTGGTCGACTGCTGAAGCGAGGCGTCTGTGGAGCTGAACTAAGCGGGTTGTTGGCGGGAAAATAACTGAGATGGCACCAGGGGTTCGCCCCTTTTATACCACACATCGGACATCGGGCGTAATAATGTCAGAAGCGGACCCCGCTGCAGACCGCTAGCTATAAGTTTTTCTGTGGGGTCCTAACACCTGGAGGCATTAGTCCTAAGTGTATTACCTGCTGCAAGAACTCCAACTCGAAGTCAGATTGGAATTTCCAGTGGATATGGTAGCCAGTAATTGGTCTTTCTCCTGTGAAGGTGGGAGTTTATTGACTACTTCAAGAGTCGAGAACCAGAGGGTACATTGGTATTTCACCATATGTCCCATATAGTTCAAGATTCTCCGATTCAGTGTGCCTGCCTGGAAGACTTTCTTTCCTAGGTAGTCTAGGCGACGGGATTTATTATCTGGAGGTAAGGAACTCATGTGTCGGGGGTGTTTAGTACGATCGTGAGCGGCGGCAATAACTACTGAATCAGCCTCAGGGTTAGAGGAGAAAAATGGGTGATCAGGGGGAGCCTGATACAAATGATCTGCCTTCTGAGGAAGAGCCGGGACAGCAGAAGGCTGATCCCAAGCTGCAAGTAATGCATTCTGGTATGTTTGGATGAGTGGGGGGTACCACAACAACCGGGTCCTCTGGCAGTTCAAGATAATCTGCCATGTCTTTTCTCTGCTTACCATGTTCAGTAGTACAGAAACCCATAATTTTCTGTATCTGAACCATCATATTGTGAAATGAGGGGTCATTAGATAGGGAAGCCACTGCATGGCGGGTGGGTTCCTTGTGCAGAGATGATATAGTGGAAAGAGAGGATGGAGGATGAGAGTCCCATTCTTGAATGTCTATATTCTCCAGATCCTCTGGTATGTCATCTGGGAATTCTAATTCCTCAAAAGTAGTATTCTTCCTCATAATCCAAAGGGAAGCCAGGTGGGGAGGTGGGTCGCACACCAAGAAAACGTTTTGGTGGAGGTGTGGGCGACTGGGATAGGTGATCCCCAGTATCAGGAGCCGGAGGCTGTGAATACCTTATTACCTTCAGAACCTGCTGTACTACAGTATCCATGTCCATATTTGAAATAGTGGTGGGAGGAGGAGGGGGAGAGGGTTCTGTGAAACCAAGGGAACAATAGAGAAAAGTGGACGTAGAGCAAAAGTAGATCTGGAGCCTGGATGAAACAATCCAGGGTCCCGGTCTCAATCAGGCCAGCCCCTATGAACAAAAGTCCTGGGGGGGGGGGGAACAGCCGAAAAAGTGAAATCCGTGGTATTCCCTAGAGTCTCAGGGCCCGTCATCAACGGGGCCGAAACAGAGGAAGATTTATTTTTTTTTTTTTAGTCTTTGGTAACCGGGTAAGGCCCACTAGGCACAAGTGCCTGTTTTCAGGAGCGGGCCTGGGAGCACTGGGTGGTCAAGTGACTTGCTCAGAGTCACACAGTATGCAAGTGGAGGTTGTGAGAATCAAAGCTCTTTCACACCTCATTCCTCTAACCTCTAGGCTATACTACCAGCCCAAATTTGACATGTTTAACAGCCGTCAACGGGGCATTGATGGTATTAGTATAAGGTTCTGTTGAGACTGACAATAGGGCGGTAGAAAGCACCATTGACAATAAAGAATAAACTTCTGTTGACGAGGAGGCAGATTTAGTAGGCGCCATCGATGAGGAGACACCTGAAGTGGTTGTCGTCGATGAGCGCTTGGAAGAGGATGCAGTGGGAGCATCCTTCTCACGTCTGTGCTTCTTGTGTGAAGCAGCAGGTGGGGGATCCTTGCTTCTCTAAGAGAGTGGATTTTTGTTCCATAAGGTAAGCCTGGATATCAAGCAATTGTCATTGATGAGTTGCTTGGTTGAATTCCTGACAAAATTCACAGGAAAATGAGTCGTGTGTGGGTCCCAAACAGCAGGCACAGACTAAATGATTGTCGAAACAGCAGAGTTTTCTACTGCAATGACAGGAGCAAAATAAAGGTGATTTGTTTGAAGACCCTTCCAACATCTGTTAATGAAGGAGAAAAATGGGAAAAAAAACATTCCTATTGGCTCAGTTTCTCGTCGATGACTGCCTACACTTCGCACTAGCTGCTGCATGAGAGCTGAAGATGGTGGGAAAATGATCTGGGGATACCAGGTACCAGCCACTCGTATAGGAAGCAGGATGATGATGTCATTGGTGGGTGGCCCCCGGTGAAAGACTGCTAGAAGAGCTGCCGTGCACCACAGCAACCTCTGGCAACTACCAAAAGTATTACCTGCTGCACAAGACCATCCCATGGAAGATCTACTGTTACAGGTGAGTAACCCGTTTCTAGGGACGTGGATATGTTGTTCTATCCACACTATCTGGCAGACTCCTAGCAGTTCTCTGGGAGGAGGGAGGCAGGCATACACCTCCTATTTAGGGAATAGAGATTGGTGAACTGAGGCCCCAAAACCAGCATCCCGGCATGATTCGAGGTCAATGTGGTAATGGGAAATGAAAGTGTGTGCTGAATTCCAGGTATCACAGATTCACTCAGCAGGTCAGACCCTCTACTCCCAAAGAGCCAACCTCTGAGTGCAGTCTTGTGAACAGTGTAACAGACAAGGTAATCCTCTTGTCTGTTTTTGTGAGTTTGGATCAACCTTTGGTCTCCAGTTCTGGAGGGATTCAAACTGTTAACCTCTTGTTAGCATACTCAATGCACAGGCTCAGATATATGTGTCTTCGGGGGGGGGCCAGATATCTTTGCCTACGGGCACCTAACCAGGCGTGCAGAAATCAATCCGTTAAAACTTTAATAAAGACCTCAAATTTAAAACGCTTCTCTTTCCAGTTTGGTACCACCATACAAGCTATGTCTGCTGTCTGCTATAACCATAAATATTTCTTAGCAAAAGAAAGCAATTCAAAGACAGACCAGGTTTTCTCTAAAATTAGAGTTTTTAATAAAATATATAATACGTCAGACATACAATACAGAACTCTTATCTCACAAGACATACATATCTTTAAACAAAACAAGGTTTAAAACAGTGCAATTCCTACAACAATATTTAGATTTTGTCTAGCTTTCTAAATACCTGTTTTCAGTGATCAGATGTTATCTTGGTCAGAGTCAGATAAAAAGTGTCTCTGTAGTGAAACAGAATAATCTTTACAAACTGTATCTGCCAATCCCTTTTGGATGAGGTCATCCAGGTCCTCCTCCTCTGTCAAAATATCTAAAAAAAATATGTATTTCTATACAACCACAGGATGTAATTTCAAGTATTAATTCTGCAACCTTAGCATAACTCAAGTTTCAAATTACTCTTTCTTTGATCTCATGCTGTACCCTTCTCACACAGGCTTCATATGAGCATTTACAACCTCTCACCTCTGTGTAATAACCTGCGTTTACTCTTCAACGTCATAAACCTTTTTTATGATTTTCTCTCTTAACAAAGTTAACCCAAAACAACTCTGTAATTAACTCAGAGAAACAGGATCCTTGATTAGAGTCTTTCAGGTAACACATTGCCTCTAAAAACTGACTGTGTGATACATGCTGTCAGCAGTTCTCTTGGCCTGCATCTGTCAGCTGAAATCTGGGGGGGGGGGATGAGGTCATTCCTAGAGCATTTGATTTTCAGCAGAGACAGTCATTAAAACATTTTAAATAAAAAAAATATTACAATGCACTCAGAACGGGCTGTCTACGTCACACTCCTCCCCACCTAGACGGAATTTGGGGGACCTATCCCAAACATGGGATGAGCTTCCCAAATCAGTTCACTCCTCATAGACCCTAGACAGCCCATCGGAGTTCTTGTTTTTCGCTCCAGCCCTATGCATGATTTTTAGATCATACCCTTGTAAAGCAAGACTCCATCTTAGTAGTCTGCCATTGCTCTTTCCCATCTACGTCAGCCAAACCAGGGGGTTGTGGTCAGTCTGCACCACAAAATGCTGCCCATACACGTATGGCTCTAATTTCTTCAGGGCCCACACTATGGCAAGATGCTCCTTTTCCACCGTGGAGTGCACTTGCTCCCTGGGAAGCAGCTTCTGACTCAGGAATGCTAACGGGTGGTCTGTCCCTTGACTAGACGTCTGGCTAAGTACTGCCCCAATACCCACATCTGAGGCGTCCGTCTGAACTATAAAGGTTTTGCTATAGTCTGGACTTGTCAAAACAGGAGCACTGCACAGTGCCTCCTTCAGTCTGGTAAAAGCATCCTCACAGGCTGGGCCCCAGGTAATTTTCTTTGGCATTTTTTTCTTTGTCAGGTCAGATAGGGGAGCAGCCAGGAGACTGTAATTGGGTACAAATTTCCTGTAGTAACCTGCTGTCCCTAGAAAGCTCCTGACCTGCTTCTGGGTTTCTGGTCTTGGCCATGCCTGAATCACCTCTATTTTTATTTGATTAGGACGGAGTTGTCCCCGGCCTACCACATGCCCGAGGTATGCCACTTCCCCCATGGCCACCTGGCACTTCACAACTTTGACAGTGAGCCCGGCCCTCTGTATCATGCCCAGCACTTCCGTAAGGTGGGAAAGGTGTTCCTCCCAGCTGGTACTGAAGATGGCAATGCCATCCAGGTACGCCACGGTGTACTCCTCAGCACCATTTAACACCTGGTTCACCAACCTTTGGAAAGTGGCCGGGGCATTCTTCATTCCGGAAGGCATTACTTTAAACTCCAATAAGCCTATCAGAGTGATAAAGACCGACCTCTCCCTAGCTCTGTCCGTCAAGTCTACCTGCCAATATCCCTTGGTCAGGTCAATAGTCGAAAGGTAGGTCGCCCCTCCCAACTTGTCCAGGAGTTCGTCCAGCTGGGGCATTGGGTGGGCGTCGGACTTTGTGACTGCATTCAGTCCATGATAGTCCACACAGAAACGAGTTGAATCTGGCTTGGGCACAAGGACTACGAGTGAGGCCCAGGGGCTGTGGGATCTCTGGATTACCCCTAAATAGAGCATCTCCTCCACTTCCCTCCTAATGTCCTTTTGGACAGCCTCTGACACCAGATATGCTGTCTGCCATATGGGTGTCTGTGTCCCTGTTTCCATATCATGTGTTGCTAAGGGGGTTAGTCCAGGCTTGGTGCTAAACAAGGGGGCAAAGTCTGCTAAAACTTCCGTCACTTTCTGGACCTGGTCTGGGGTCAGCTGGGGAGACAATCTTACTGCCTCCACAGAGGACTCCCACTTACTTTCTTCCAGCAGATCCAGAAGGGGGTCTCCTTCATCTGTCCCCTTCCCATGACTACCCACTACGAACACCATGTCAGCCCTTTATGCATATGACTTCAACATGTTGACATGGTATATCCTTGCTGTCTGTCTATGGTCAGGTAACTCCACAATGTAGTTTACGTCATTTACCTTCCTAACCACTTTGTACGGTCCTGCCCACTCAGCTTGCAGCTTGTCTTTCCGGACCAGAATAAGGACCATGACTTCCTGACCCATCATATACAAGCGAGCTCTGGCTCTGCAGTCGTACCATACCTTTTGTTTCTGTTGGGCAGCTGTCAGGTTGCTCTGGGCTGTCCCATAAGCTCCTTCAGCCTTTCCCTATAAACCTTGGGATGTAATCCACAATGAAGTTCCTAGGCGGCATGCTTGCCTTTGATCCTCCAAGCTCAAGTCTAGGGCCCAGCACCCGACGCCCATACAAGAGTTCGAAGGGAAAAAATCCTGTTGACTCTTGGGGCACCTCCCTGTATGTGAACAACAGGTGGGGAAGGTATTTCTCCCAGTCCCTCCCATGCTGTTCAGCAAATGCCCAGACGATTGAATTTAGGGTACCATTGAAGCATTCCACAAGCCCATTGGCTTGTGGGTGATACGGTGTCATGCATCTCTGCACCACCCCACACTTCTTCCATAGGCATTTCATTAGGTCCAACATGAAGGAACCTCCTCGATCGGTGATTACCTCCTGCGGAAACCCAATACGGAAGAAAATCCCAAGCAAGGCATCTGCTACTTTGTCCTCAGTGAGGAAAGGGTGACTGCCTCTGGGTACCGGGTGGCATAATCCACCACAGTCAGGATGAATCCCTTCCCTGAGGAGCTGGGGGTATTTAAAGGCCCCACAATATCCATTCTCACCCTCTGGAATGGCTCCTCCACTATGGGCAAGGGGACCAGGGTGGCTTGGGTTTTCTTGCCCACCTTCCCTATTTCTTGGCACCGGTGACAAGACTTGCAATACTCCTCCACCTGCTGGGTGAAGTTAGGCCAGTAGAAATTCTGGGCCAACCACTGCATTGTGCGCATGATTACCAGATGACCAGACAAGAGAATATCATGGGCAACCTTGAGCAACTGCTCATGATATCATTGGGGAACGACAAGCTGCCTGCCTAGCATCCCTCCCTCTGTCTGTACTGCCTGTGTATACATAAGTCCACCAATAAACCCTATGTCTGCTGTCACCTACCGGTGCACCGTCTGAGTCTGCCCAAGCCCTCAGCTTCTTTAATCTAGGGTCACTTCTCTGAGCAGCTGTGAACCCCTCACACCTTCCCAAAGCATGGGACAAGTCCCCTTTAGTCGCTAAACTAGGGTCCCTAGCACTAGCATCAGGGCCCTAAAGATCACTGTCAATCTCTACCCTCTGACAAGGGGTCACCCGTGGTTTCCACATTGGTTTCTGTGGGGTTCAGGGAACTGTTATTTTCCCTTGCCACTTGGCTACGGGTAACTGCACATACCACCCTCTGCTGGAGATTATTACCCAGGATCACATCCACTGCTAATGTGTTAGCTACAGCCACCTGTTGCACAGTTCCCCCTGTTTCACCCCAGTCCAGGAGAACACTGGCCAGTGGCAATGTCTTCTCTTCACCAGCAAAGTCCTGTACACTCACGTATTTATTGGGTATAAGCTGACGAGGCTGTACCAGATCCCCTTTTACCAATGTCAGGGATGCCCATGTCCCTTAACCCCTGCGTCTGTACGCCATTTACCATGACTGGGTGCATGTATTCCCTCATGTTCACTGGCATGCTTCCAGGGACACACAAAGAACCCACTTGCTTTCTGGTACCACTTTGCGTATTATTGCTTGCCCTTCTTGGACACTGTCTGGCAATGTGCCCAGTTTCTTTACATAACCAACAAATATTTCTTACTTCAGAGAAATCTTTTCTTTGAAACCTGGGGCTAACTTGTTTCGGTGGAGGCAGTGAGGGTTTTAGCTGCCCTGAAGGCGCGCTTTTTCCTTTCTGTGCTACCACGCCCACCCCATTCATTTTCAGAGCAAGTCTGCTCTTGGCATATTGGTCCGAGAGTTCAGCAGCCTCTTGCACTGTTTTTGGATCTCGGTCCTCTAGCCAGGTTTTTAGCTCTGCTGGGCATGCCCAATAAAACTGTTCTAATAAAATCACATTTTCAGTTTTATCAACCGTGTTTGCCTCAATTCCTTCAAACCAACATTTTTAAAACTGACGTTTCATGGCTAGCTCCTCATAGCTCATATCAGGGCTTCTCCTGAGCTTATGGAATTTAGCTCTGTATGATTCAGCAGTTAATTCAAACTTTTTTAGTAGTGCAACTTTTAACTTGCTGTAATCATCACTGCCTTCGTTGTTCATTTGACTCAATGCATCCCAAACTTTTCCGGTAAGTAGCAGGGATAGCTGGAAGTTCCAGGACTCTCTAGGAATTTTAGCCAGAATGCAAACTTTTTCAAAAGAATTTAAAAAGGCGTCCATGTCCTCCCCATCCTTAAACTCAGCTATTAATTTCAAGTTCAATTTGTAACCCAGTCCTGCAGTCCCAGTTAAACCCAAGCCACTTACCTGCCCTGGTGCCGCTGGTTAGAGTCGAAGCTTCTCCAGTTCATGTTGTCAATGGCGCTCCTCTCTCCTCTCCTCTGTCTCTCTGCGTTCTCACTCTCCCTTCTCCTCTGCCTCTCGCCAGCACTCACGTTCCTCACGGTCTGCCTCCCTCTGTTGTTGCTCTGCTATACAGTCCGTTTCCCTCTGTTGTCGCTCTGCCTCCAGTTCTATCCTCCGCAACTCAATTTGCAGCTTGAGTACCTCTGGATTTGGGATACTGGTGACCTTCCCCTGCTGCTGTGGCCCTTCACTGACAGTGGCCCTGCTGTCTGCCTCATCGGCTTGGGACCCCTCACTGACCACTAGTTCTGCCACACTTGAGGTCTGGTCCCTTTAAGTCATGGTTGGTGACTCACTGCTCTGGGTATCTGCTAACATCAGGGCCTCTATGAGGTTCTGCTTACTGGCTTCCACCTCGAACAGGACTCCTCTGTCCTGGCACAACTGTTTTAATTGTTCTACAGTGTGCCTGCTGTAGTAGGACACCATCTTTCCTAACTACTGCTACTCTGACTTTGCACTTTACAAAAAAAAATAAAATGGGTAGGAACTAGACTGTAAGCCAAGTGATATATAGTTCTGTTTCCTTTTTAAAATAAAATTTTGCCTTTTTCTTTCTTTGTAAGAGAGTCTATGGTCTCAGCTGACACAGAACAATTAGTTTGTGATACCAAAATTAATGCCACCGCTGCCAACCAATCTGTCACAGACTCACTCAGCAGGTCAGACCCTCTACTCCCAAAGTGCCAACCTCTGAGCACAGTCTTGTGAACAGTGTAACAGACAAGGTAACCCTCTTGTCTGTTTTTGTGAGTTCAGATCAACCTTTGATTTCCAGTTCTGGAGGGATTCAAACTGTTAACCTCTTGTTAGCATGCCCAATGCACAGGCTCAGATATATCTGTCTTCGGGGGGCCAGATATCTTTGCCTACGGGCACCTAACCAGGCGTGCAGAAATCAACCCTTTAAAACTTTAATAAAGACCTCAGATTTAAAACACTTCTCTTTCCAGTTTGGTACCACCATACAAGCTATGTCTGCTGTCTGCTATAACCATAAATATTTCTTAGCAAAAGAAAGCAATTCAAAGACAGACCAGGTTTTCTCTAAAATTAGAGTTTTTACTAAACTATATAATAATACGTCAAACATACAATACAGAACTGTTATCTCACAAAACATACATATCTTTAAACAAAACAAGGTTTAAAACAGTGCAGTTCCTACAACAATATTTAGATTTTGTCTAGCTTTCTAAATACCTGTTTTCAGTGTTCAGATGTTATCTTGGTCAGAGTCAGATAAAAAGTGTCTCTGTAGTGAAACAGAATAATTTTTACAGCTGTATCTGCCGATCCCTTTTGGATGAGGTCATCCAGCTCCACCTCTGTCAAAATATCTAACAAATATATATTTCTATACAACCACAGGATGTAATTTCAAGTATTAATTCTGCAACCTTAGCATAACCCAAGTTTCAAATTACCCTTTCTTTGATCTCATGCTGTACCCTCCTCACACAGACTTCATATGAGCATTTACAACCTCTCACCTCTGTGCAATAACCTATGTTTTCTCTTCAACATCATAAACCTTTTTTATGATTCTCCCTCTTAACAAAGTTAACCCAAAACAACTCTGTAATTAACTCAGAGAAACAGGATCCTTGATTAGAGTCTTCCAGGTAACACATTGTCTCTAAAAACAGAGTGTGTGATGCATGCTGTCAGCAGTTCTCTTGGCCTGCATCTGTCAGCTGAAATCTGGGGGAGGGAGGAATGAGGTAATCCCTAGAGCATTTGATTTTTCAGCAGAGACAGTCATTAATACATTTTATATAAAAAAAAAAATTATACAGCACTCAGAACGGGCTGTCTACGTCACACCAGGTAGCAACCCTGCAGATTTCCTGGATAGGGATGTCCCTAGAAGCAGCCACTGACGCAGCAGTTTGATGGGTAGAATAAGCCTTTAGCCCTCAGAGAGGCTCTCTACCTGCCAACCTATAGCAGAGATAAATGCAGAGTGATCCACTTGCCAGTCATCCACTTGGCTGTAGGTCTGCCAGGTGCAACTTCAGCATAGGTGACAAACAGCTGGCAAACCTCTCCCCAAATTCCAGTCATGTGCTCTTTGTAATGAGTGAGTACTCACCTCAGGTTCAGAGTATGGAGCCTGTGTTCAGCCTACGAGATGTGATTCAGGAAGAACATCAGAAGAGTCATCACCTGATTAAGGTGAAACTCTGACACAACCTTTGGTTGGAACTACAGGTTGGGGCGCAGGACAACCTTGTCCCTGTGAAAGACCAGGTAAGAAGACTCCATCAAAAGCACCTAGAGCTCACTGATCCTTCTGGCCGATGTGATAGCCACCAAGAAGGTGGTCTTCCATGACACGTTAGACATGTCACATATGTGCACTGGTTCGAATGGCTTGCCCACAACATGAGCTTTGCCAAAACCAGCAACAAGTCCCACAGTAGTGGTGGTTCATGCATCAGAGGAGAAATGTGATCTAAGCCTTGAAAAAGCTCCAGACCACCTTCTCCAGTGCCACCGACTGCTGACCAGCCTGTGCCCAGTAAGCAGAGATGGCTGCCAGGTGCACCTTAAGGAACTGAATTCCCCCTTTGGAGAGGAGCCACAGGTAGTCCAAAATGCTGGCCACTGAACAGGACAAAGGGTCCAGCCCCTCGCACAGACACCAAATGGAGAATCTCTTCCATTTGAAGGCATAGCATTTTCTGGTCGATTCCTTTCTAGATGCCTCCACCATGGTGAGGTCATCTTTGGAGAGACCCAAAGCCTGGAACTCTAGCCACTCAGGAACCAGGCTGTCAGGTGCAAGTGTAATACCTTCCCGTGACTGATGGAGAGCAGGTCCGGGCAGAGTGGAAGATGCCTTGGGAGCCTGTTGCTGAGGTGGAGGAGATCGGGGTACCAAAACTGGCATGGCCAGTCCAAAGCCACCAGAATTACCTGTGCCTTGCCCCTGTGGATCAAAGGAAGGCACAGAAGAGGCCTGGGGTCCAAGGCCTCAAAAAGGCATTCCCCTGCAGCAAGCCTGCTAAGGGGGATGGGCGCAGAACAGTCTCAGCTTTGCATTCTCTCTGGAGATGAACAGATCCACCTGAGGGGTGCCTCACTGGGAGAACAGACTGTGAACTACCTCCAGATGGTGAGACCACTCCTGAGACTCCTCGTCTACCCAGCTGAGGGCATCTGCCAGCTGATTGAAGACTTCTGCCACATGGATGGCTAAGAGATCTGCCTCCAGGCTGTGCACGAGGGTCCATACATGGAAAACTTCCTTGCACAAAGGCAGGGAGAGCATCCCGCCCTGCTTGTTGAAGTAGCACATGGTTGTGGTGTTGTCCATCTGGACTTAGACCACTTGACCTCGAACATACAGAGCGAATGCAATCAGCACCAGCGGAACTGCCTGGAGCTCCAGCAGGTTGATGTGCATTGGGACTCCTCGGGGGTCCAGAGCCCATGGACTCTGTGTTCCCCCAGATGGGCACCCCAGCCCGTGAGAGAGGCATCAATCGTCAGGATGATCATTGGCTTGGGCACACAAATGAGATTCCTTTCTGCAGATGCTCTGGGACTAGCCACCACTGGAGGGTGTCCCACATCCTCTGGGTCACAGTGACCAGCTAGTCGCAGTGATCTGTGGGCTGAGACCACTTTACTGGCCAGCTCCCATTGCAGGGAGCACATATTCCAATGGTCCCAACTGAGCATGCTGGTGCAGGCCGCCATGTAACTCAGAAGATGCAGGAAGTCCCGGGCAGGATGCAACTGCCCAACCTGAAATGATCAGGTAAAGGAGGAGAGAACCTTCACCCTGTCCAGCAGAAGCTGGCCTCTGGCTCAGCAAGAGTCAAGCTCTGCCCTGATAAAGTTGATCACCTGTGACGGTGCATGTTCCGACTTGGCCTCATTGACCAGGAGGCCAAGGGAGGTGCAGATCTGGAGGGCCAGGTCCCTGGACTGATCCACCTCCTGCTTGGAGGGACCTGCAATCAACCAGTTGTCCAGATAGGGGTACACCTGGACTCCACAGCACCTCAGGTAAGTTACCACTACTGCTATACATTTGGTCAAGACCCTGGGGGCTGAGGAGAGGATGAATGGCATTGCCTGGAACTCAAAGGGTTCCCTTGGCTCAAAAGTGGAGGAACCTACAGTGGGATGGACAGATCGAGACGTGAAAGAACGTGTCCTGAAGAGCCAGGGAGAAAAAACACATGTTTTGTTCTAGAGATGGTATGATCCGAGACAGAGTTACCATCCTGAAGGTGCGCGACCTGAAGAACTAGTTCAGGTCGTGCAGATCTAGAATGGGGCGCCAGCCTCCCATCCGCTTTTGCACCAGAAATTAACTGGAGACAAACCCTGGGTGTTTCGGAGGAACTGCTACTCTGACCATGACCTCCTTGTGGAGGAGCTGGGCTATATCATCTTGAACAGCCAACCGAGTGTCTGCGGATACCAAGTCCTCCTGTGGGGCATGAGCTCGGCTTGGAGGGTACTGCTCGAATTTCAGAGGTATACTCTGACCGACCACTTCTAGAACCCATCTGTCTGTGGTGACAGCAGACCAGGCGGAAAGGGAGTGGTGGAGCCGACCCCCGACAGGAGCACCCAGGGGAGGTATGATGGGTATGAGAGTGGCACCCCATCCCGTCACTGAGCAGGAGGACCAGGCAGGAGGAGCCACCAGGTCCCTTCCCTCTGGGCTTACGGACCACCGAGGCCACTGACTTGGGCCTATGTTGCCAGGACTGAGCCTGCTGGCCAGCCTGATGCTGGGCTGGTTTTGCCGCATGAGTGGAGCACCGAAAGGGCTTCTGCTTCTGCTGCCTGGAGCCCTTGGGAACCTTCTGTGCGGATGTTACAGAGTCCAAGGTGACATTGGACTTCTTGAGGCACTGGAGGAGACCTTCCACACCGGGCCCAAACAGGTCAGCACCCAAGAAATGAACATCCGCCAGCTTGTGCCGAGTGTCTGCCATGAAGGTCAAGATCCACAGCCAAACCCTACAGTGCATGACTACTGTGGCCGCCACCAAGCAGGCACAGGAATCTCCCAGGTCCAGAGCTGTTTGCAGTTACTGCTTGGCCACAGCTTGGCCCTGATCTTGGACCTGCTTGATGGTGGTCTGGAGGTCCGGGGGCAGGTGAAGTATCACCTCATCCAAAGAGCCCAAGATGATATGGGAGATGTGTGCCATCAAGATGGCCGAGCTCACCTGATGGAGGCTAAGCGAGGAGGCAGCATAGACTTTTTTAGCTGCATGGTCCAATTTCTTGGACTCCTTATCGGGCATCTTGCTGACATCCTCGATACTTCCTGAGCATCAAAACATGAAGTCAGCCACCAACCGCTCGGATGAGAGGTGCTCCATGAAACCCGAGAGGGCACTGATGGGCACTGCATACTTGAGGGCCATCCAGATGCAGGGCACTGCCAAAGCTCCAGGGCTGGGCCGACAAAGGCCTCGGTCACTGGGAAAGCCTCCATCGGAGAGTCCCCTTTGTCCAGAATCTCTGTAAGGAGATAGCAAGCCTGCTTCTGAAAGGGCTCCAATATCATCCCCGTGGACTTGGAGATGAGACAATGGATGCCCAGGAAGGAAGTGGGCTTTTTCTCCATCGAGAGAGATTCCCCACAGACTCCTCTTTGACTGGATGGGAGTGCAGTGGGGAATCCTCAGACTCGGAGTCCGCATAAAATGGCAGACCGCCCAAATCTCCTTCAACCTGCCGCAGGTGGTCAGATGTGACAGTGACTGACAGCTGATGAGGAAGCCCCCTGGCCAGACGAGACTCCTTAGTTGAAGCGCTGGTTCACGGCTGCTTGGGCGACAGCTCCATCACGACTGGCGGAGAGGCTGGCTTTGGCCGAACCAAGACAATCCTGACCGGCTCCACTGGGAGAGGGACTGTCTCGACCAACCCCACAGAGGGAGTCGGTGTTGCCATCTCAGGTGACAGTCAAGTGATGGCCAGTGTGGAAACCAGGGTCGGCTTCATACTGGCCAGCACCAACTGTTGCCACATAAGGTCTTCATAGTGCCGATGCAATTTGCGCCAGAGCCTCTCCTCACCAGAGGAATAGCGGTGGTGCCACTTCCCATGGCACCAGGGGCAGGAATACTGATGATGGCAGGAGCAACTTGACCCAATAGAGGAAGACCGAGACCTCGGCTGCCAGGGGTGCAGATGGGAGATCTCGGAGAGAGCCTGGGAATGCCATGGCTCCTCCTGGTCTAGGTCGGTGACCAGAGGGTTCTGATCAGTGGGCTGAGCAGCCCCTTCTAAGGTCACAGGCAGGACTGGGATCCTGAAGAGAGAGTTGTCGGCCTCTTCAGACGACAACTGGTCGATTCGGTCAAGTAAAATCTCAGCCGCATCATCGGCCGGTGTCTCGATCTGACTGGCCCGACGGGGTCTCTGTGAAGCCAAGGCCAAAACCTGGGAGTCTTTTTTTTTTTTTTTTTAAACTTTATTTTTACTTTTATCAAGTACATGACAAGTTTATATCATATAGTAGACAGACCATTACAGAACAATTATCACCATTGGGAACACAAATCATCCCCTTAATCAAAGTAGAACCATGCATCTACTATATATTGCTACATCATATGGAGGTTCCTAGTAACATAAAAGCATGATTATAACTATACTTAATATATGCTGCAATACTAGCCTATGAGCCACATGGCATTACCTAATGTAATTTAATTGTCCAGCAATTCTAACCGAAAACAAACAATGCCCCTATAAAGGGGACTATTGGTGCCATGTTAATACCTAATGTAAAGGAAAAAACACCCTTTTAAGATATTGTTTGCAGCCTGATAAAGCTCACCATTAAGAAGAAAACAATGCCTTACACTCCCCTGGTTCAAAACATACCAGGACATTAAGATCCTGAGATAACAGCCCTCAGTTAAAAGTATTTAAAGACAGCCTGTTCAAAATTAAGTCCAGAATGTTAACCTTAGATAAAGATAAGACTAATAGTCTTGTTTCTCTGGATAGATAGGCTGAACAGATTTTAATTTTTAAGAGTCACATTATGCTGAGGTAAATCGGATTAATATTACCACTAGATAGTAAGTAATGTTCCTGGTAAAGAAAACTTCAAGTTGTGGCTTCATCGTCCTCGTCATCCGATCTGCTAGTTCTTCTACGCGACTCTGCAGCTCTACGATTGTCCCACTTACCGGCCTCGATTGGAAGCGAGAATAAAAATACCTTACTCTGATGGACGATCTGAAGCTTAGCTGGAAAAATAATGGTATGCGGTATACCCAACTCCCGCAGGACTCTTCTCACTCCCTCAAATTTCTTGTGACGCTGTCTCGTCGCGTAGCTGACATCTTAGAATATGTGAATCTGATGATCATCTTGGAACAAGGGAGCTGCTCTACGGGCACATCGGAGAATCTTGTCTCGAGCTGCAATGCCCGATGTAACCAACATCAAGGTACGTGGTTCCTCCATGTTCTGTGGGCGACCACGTGGAGTTATTCTGTAGACTTTCTGCACTTCCCAAGTACTATCTGGGGCTTCAGGAGATAACTTTTCAGTGAGCCACTCTTGTATATTTAATAGAGGATGATCCCCTTCTGAGCCTTCAGGAAGGCCTACGATCCTGATATTTGCCACCGGCCTTGATTTTCAAGTACCTCCAGCCATGCCCTCAGATGCTGGTTTTCTTTAATCATTAGTGTAGTCACAACTGTGGAAGCATCAGCCTGTTTGCACATCACGGAGGTCGATTTTAAGGCCATCCACTGCAGACTAGAATAATAATGCGGCCATTAAAATCATCCACCTTTTGATTAAGGGTGGACATGGATTTAATCAAAGTCTGGAGTTTGTGGCCCAAGGTAGTAATGGTTTCCTCTGATTCAGGCCTCTCTTCGGATGTTGTAGTTTCCTCTGCTCTCCCAAGACCCCCAGTTCCCTTGCACTTCCCAACTCCTCCTGGTCCTTTTTCTTTTTTAGGATTACCCATCACAGCTATTTCTGGGTCATTCTTTTCAGTGGTGGGGTCAAAAAGGTTGAATGAAGCGTCCAAATTGAGTTTTTAGGCAAATCTCCTTCGGAAGTATGGCAGCTAGGATTCAATGCAAAGAAGTGCAAAATAATGCACATAGGAAACAAGAACCCAGGGAAAGAATACACAATGGGTGGGGGAGGTAGTAACAACAATGAAAAAGGAAAGGGACCTGGGGGTAATCATATCAGATGACCTTAAGGTTAGCAATCAATGTGAGAAGGCAGTAGGGAGGGCTGGGGGTATACTGGGATGTATAGGGAGAGGCATCAGCAGCAGAAAACAGGAAGTTGTTATCCCTCTGTACAGACAGTTGGTGAGACCCCATCTGGAGTACTGTGTCCAGTTCTGGAGACACCATCTCCGCAAGGACATAGACAGGATAGAGGTAGTCCAGAGGGGCAACTAAAATGGTGCAGGGTCTGCAAGAGAAGCCGTATGAGGAGAGACTAAAGGAGCTTAATATGTATACCCTTGAGGAAAGAAGGAGAGGGGGACATGATATAAACTTTTAAGTACCTCAGTGGAATCAACAAAGTCCAAGAGGTAGCATCTTTCAGAAAAACAGACTTGCAAGAACAAGGGACACAATTTAAAGATAGAAGGAGGGCAGTTCAGGGGCAATGTAAGGAGTATTATTTCACAGAGAGGGTAGTGGATGCATGAAACAGCCTTCCTGAGGAGGTTGTGGGGTCTAAAACTGTGGGAGAATTCAAGAATGCATGGGACAGACATAAGGCAATTCTTGTGGAGGGTAGGAAGAAATAGGCTGTTGGTTAACTAGGATCTGCGGCCTATCCTGTAGGTAGGGGAAATGGGTATCTGCCGTCAAAGTCTATGTCTCTATGTTTCTAGTTTTTAGGAGCTGTAAAAATCTGCTGCACGCTGCTCAGGCTCCACAGCGCCCCCCCCCCCCAAAAAAAAAACCTTGGAGTCTTGAGACCGAGAATGCTCCTGGTCTCTTCTCTTTCCTTGACTCCTTCTTCTCCTTTCAAGAGCGAGAGCTGTGAGATCCAGAAAGACCCTGACCCTTAGTCAGAAGGGACTGGCACAGCTCCTTGACGGAGCCCGAAAAAGTGGAGCCCAGTTGGAGTGGAATGAAGGCTGAAGCCAACAAGAATTGAGCAGTAGCCCGAGCTGCTTCTTCCTTGAAGGCTGCAAGCTTGTTCCAGCTGTTTGACAGACCCCACAGCCACAAAGACCACCCAACAGGCGTCTTTAGATTTGACCGGCAGATGTCGTTTTCCCGGGCGGCCCAACTTAAAGGCCAGCATTGCAGTCTTCGAGGACCATCACATGAAAAGACCGGCACATATCACAGGCCTCGGTATCGTGTCCATGGCCCAGGCAGTAAATGCACATGGCATGGGGGTCAGTACATGACATCCTCTGCCCGCACGAGCACAGGCAAAATCCAGGCACAGACTTTTCCATTGCGGTCGGGAACCTCGAAGACCAATACCAAAACAGTAGCAAAGTTTTAGAAAACGATCCAAAGTGATAGGGCCTACAACATGGGAGCACGAAGGAGGGAACCTGCTTTTTCAGACGGGAAGGAAGATCTGGCATCACAGGGCAGAACCAAGGGATATACCACTCAGATACATCCCTCGATTCCAACCCACGATGCCAGATCTTCCTTTCTGGCAGATTTGGCGTCATGCGGTGGAACCGAGGGATATACCACTCAGGTGGGGGGGAGGAGCTAGCTTGAAGACTTTTCTGCACTTCTTAAAGGGGAAAGGACTCTGCCAGATAGTGTGGCTAGAACAACATATCCACATCCTTAGAATCTATATTTCTGAGTGTGGATACAGTTCACTATCCACACTCTGGCACACTCCTAGCAGTTCTCTGGGAGAAGGGTGAAAGGTATGCATCCCTATTTGATGAAAAGAGATTGGAGAACAGACATTTCAAAAGCAGCATCCTGATGGGACTCTAGGTTGATGCTGTAGTGGGATATGGAGGTGTCTGCTGACCTCCAGGTAGCAGCCTGCAGATTTCCTGGATCCGAATGTCCCTGGAGGCAGCGGTATGTGTGGTGGAATAAGTCCTAAGCCCTATGGGAGGCTCCCTACCAGCCAACCTATAGCAGTGGTCGATGAAGGATGTACTCCACCTGTCAATCATCCACTTTGCTGCCAGTATACCAGGTGAGGCTTCAGTATATGTTACAAACAGCTGGAGAGCCTCACCCTGAACTCGAGCCATGTGCTCCTTATAGTAAGAGAATGCTCTTCATAGGTCAAAGTATGAAGCCTGTGGTCGGCCTCCAAAGATGGGCTGGTAAAGTATACCAGAAGGTTGATCAGCTAGTTAAGATAAAACTCTAATACTACCTTTGGGAGGAACTTCGAATGGGGGCAAAGGATGATCTTACTCTTGTGGAAGACCAGGTAAGAAGACTACATCAAGAGCACTCAGAGCTCACTAATTCTGGCTGACATGATGGTCACCAAGAATGCCATCTTCCAGGACAGGTGTGACATTTCATACCTGAGCATAGGCTTGAATGGCTTGCCCATGAGCACAGCCAGCACCAGTAGTAGGTCCCATGGTGATGGTGGTTCATGCACCAGGGGACAGGTGGTCCAGGCCCTTGAAAAATGCCTGACCACCCTCTCCTCAGTGATCACCAACTCATAAGACTGCACCCAGCAAGCAGAGATGGCTACCAGGTGCACCTTAAGGGTGTTGCTCACAGTCCTGACAGAGAGGGAACAGAGGTACTCCAGGATGCTCGCCACAGGGCAGGCAAGGGCATTAAGCTCCATGCCCTGGCACCAGATAGATAACCTCTTCCACTTAAATGCGCTGCATCGGCAAGTCAACTTTTCTGGGAAGCTTCCACAACATACTGCATTTCTTCCAACAGACCCAAGGCCTGGAACTCTACCCACTCAGGAACCATGCCAAGAGGTGCAGGACTGTCAGATTCAAGTGCAGGACCGTCCCCTGTAGTCTGGTCAGCAGATCCAGGTGAAGAGGCAGATGCCATGGAGGTCTGCTGCTGAGGCTGAGGAGATCCAGATACCAGAACTACCTGGGACAGTCTGGAGCTATCAGATCATCCCATGCCTTGTCCTTCTGGGTCTCAGTCATGACCTTGTGGATCAAGGGAAGAGAGGCAAGGTGTGCACGAGCCCTGGGGTCCAGGGCCTTGCAAATGCATCCCCACAACAGTGTCCTGGGACTGTGGGAGGCGGGCACAAAACAGCCTCAGTTTGGCATTCTCCCATGAGGCAAACAGATCCACCAGAGGGGAGCACACTGGAAGAACAGGTGATTGACCACCTCCTGATTCAGGGACCACTCATGCAATGTCTCTCTTACCCAGGTGAGGGCATCTGCCAGCTGACTGTTCACTCCTGCGACAGATCGCCAGGAGATATGCACCCAGGCTGTGCATGAAGGTCTAGGTGAGGAGGGCTTCTTGACACAGGGGAAGGGAGTGTGTTTCACCCTGCCTGTTCAGGTAGAACATGGTTATGGTATTGTCCGTCTGGACCTGCATGACCTGACCCCAGCCTAGAGGAACAAATTCCATCAAAGCAAGCCGCACTACACAGAGCACCAGAAGGTTGATGGTGACCAGAAGAAAAAATTACCACAGTAATGTTGTTTCTTCCCAGTGATACTCAGGTGTTCAGAACTCTATGCCGTGACCCTTTAAGAGAGAACTGCCTGGAGAGAATTTGGAATATATGCAAATGTTGGAATGCTATTTTTCAAATGCTGCCTTCAAATAACTGCCTTAGTACCAAACCTCTCAGATTTCCTAGAAGCCTGGAAAGACAGGCCCCAAAGGACTAAACATATATAGATTATATATATATAAATAAATATATATTATATAAAATAAATATATATAGATTAATAAGCATAATAATAATAAAAAGATAATGGCAATCAACACCCTAAATGCCCCGACCCCCCAAGTGGAGGTCATAATATAAAAACACCCCTGAATGTCAGTCACCTAAAAGGGGGGAAAAACAACAAATATGAACACAGATAGCAGCAAATCATAGTGCCAGATTGTGGCACAGATACCCCTGAGAAAGTACAGTTATGTAATAACTTACCATAACAGTAGATCTTCAAGAGAGGCTCTTGCAGTAGGTAATTACATATAGTACTGACGTCGGCAGGCGGCAGGACCCCACGGAAAAATTTCTAGCTAGCAGTCCCTGGTGGGGACCGCCCCCATGTCAGGTGACCGGCGTCAGCCGACGTCGGTATAAAGGGGTGGTCCCGGACGCCTGCCTTCCAGTTCTTTCCCGCCACAGGCCCGGAAGACCTGGACGAGAGAGAAGAAAAAATTACTCACCTTAGTAATGTTTTCTCTTCTAATGGAGTCTTGATATATTATAGACATTAGCAGTTTGTTCCAGCTCTAGAACTGCCCCGGAGTGAAATGGTTAAAACCATTCCAAAATAGAATTTTGGCACGAGAGCAGCTCTATCTGTGTCATTTCAAACTTGAACTGTCAGATCTTTACGAGCCAAACCACTAAGGTCTGTGTGGAAGCTGTAACCTACACTAGCCAAATGGCTACCTAAATAATAACAACCATTGATGGTCCCAACACCCAAGACTCAAGTCAGGGGACCAGAAATACTAACACCATTCTAATAATATGAAAATGGAACATAAGTATAATAAAACACACACACGCGTACACATACACACCCCCAAAGTCCCAAAGGGGACAAAATGCTAACAGGACATAAGTAGTGTCCACACTAAGTTGCCCGCACCCCACCAAGTAGAGGTTCTGAGAGGGGCAGGTTGGGGGGGAGGTCTATAATATAGCAAGACTCCATTAGAAGAAACAACATTACTAAGGTGAGTAATTTTTTCTTCAAACAACATGAAGTCTTGCTATATTATAGACATTAACAGAATACACAGCAGTACCTCCATGGAGGAGGGGCAGAACCTACTTAGGGAATAGGGTCTGAAGAACAGCTGTGCCAAACCGAGCATCTCTCCTGGCCTGGACATCCAGGGAGTAATGCTTGGTAAAAGTGTGTACCGTTTTCCAAGTAGCAGCCTGGCAAATCTCTAATAAAGGGATATCTCTGGCAGCAGCTAGAGAGCAGCTGTTCCCCTGGTGGAATGAGCCCTCAAACCGGGGGCTCTGCCCACTTTCTGATAACAAAATTGGATACAAGAGACAATCCACCTGGCTATTGATCTCTTAGTGGCAGGTTTGCCTTTCCCAACTTCACCATAGGTAAGGAAAAGTTGGAGGGATTCGAACCTGTGACCTTTGGTACGCTCTATATAATAACTAAGAGCTCTCTTAACATCCAGGCTGTGCAACCTCCTCTCACCTGATCAGTGAAAAATACTGGAAGGGAGATAGATTGATTAAGATGGAAATCTGAAACAACCTTAGGCAAAAACTTCCTATTAGTCCTAAGGACTACCTTATCCCTGTGGAAAGAAATAAAGTCAGTCTCCACTGACAAGGCTTGCAATTCACTTATGCGTCTGGCAGAAGTGATAGTCACTAGAAAAACAGTTTTCCAAGTTAGGTACTCAAGCTCTGCAGAAGACAGAGGTTCAAAAGGGTTACTTAACTGGGCAATGCAAACATTAAGGTCCCAAGCAGGGCGGTTCCCAAAAGGAAGGATTAGTATGGAGTAACCCTTAAAAACTTGGAAAACACAGGATGAGAGGAAAGAGGGATGACTTTCCTGCTGACACAAAGCAGACACAGCTGCCAAATGAACTCTCAGGGTAGCTGGTCTGAGACCCAAGGAATTAAGATGTACCATGTAATCTAACAAATGGGCAATTCAGTAGATTCTGGGAAATATTTTTCCTAGCACACCAAATGGAAAACCTTTTCCATTTAGAACTATAAGTAGCCCTAGTGGAAGGCTTTCTGGAAGCCTTTAGGATCTCAAGAACACCATGAGAGAGGTGTAAATCAGCAACTCTAACTCCTCAAGAGCCAGGCCTTGAGGTTGAGGGATTTGAGGTCCGGATACCAAACCTTCCTGGGCACAAGTCAACAGATTGTGATTCCTGGGGAGGCACAGGGGAAGATGGACTGTCAGAGACAGAAGGAGTGGGTACCAGGGCTGCCTGGCCCAATCCGGGGCAATCAGAATCACCCTGCAAGGCTGAGATCTGATTTTGACTAGTACTTTGAATAGGAGAGGAAAGGGGGGAAAGCATAGAGGAACTTCCCCTCCCAATCCAGAAGAAGGGCATCCAGGGGAACTGAGCCCAGCACTGGAGGCCTGCAACAGAACAGAGGAAGTTTGTGATTGTCTGGGGCTGCAAAAGATCTATCTGAGGATGCCCCACCTGACAAAACTATCCCCAGCACTTGAGGATCCAGGGACCATTCGTGATGGCCCTGGGAAATCCTGCTGAGGGCATCCGCTGGACATTGTCCTTCCTGGAAGATGAACTGCTATGAGGGAAGTGCTCAGGGAATAGGCCAGAGACCACAACTTCATTGCCTCGGTGCACAAGGCCGAAGACCGAGTGCCCCGTTGTTGATGTACCACATTGTTGTGGTGTTGTCTGTTCTGACTTGTATCACCTTGTCGTGGACAGATGCAGAAAAAGCTTGAAGAGCTAAAAGACAGCTCTGAGTTCCAGCAAATTGATGTGGAGCAGAGATTCTGGGGACCAAACTCCCTGAGTGGAAAGGTCGCCCATGTGGGCTCCCAACCCAGAAGGGAAGCATCTGTAGTGAGAGTCAAGTCGTGAGAAGGGGAAATGAAGGGACCCCGATCTTAAATTGCTCTGATCCTGCCACCACTGGAGAGCTAGGATCAGGTTCAGTCACTGGGACCAACTTGGAAAGGGGTCTCTTCTCTGAGACCAAAAGGTTCTCAAGTGAAACTGAATGTCTCTCATCTGAAATCTGGCTCCCTGCACAACAGCTGTGGATGCAGCCATGTGCCCCAGGAGCTGCAGAAAGTGTCTTGCTGGTCGAGACCTGCAGTGAAGGAAGAGGCCAGAGCCACTAAATTCCTTACCCTTTCTGGGAAAAAGGCTCGGCTAGCTTTGTGTCCAATTCTGCCCCTATAAAGGTAAGTACCTGGACTGGTTCCAGAACCGACTTTAGTAGGTTTAGCAGAAACCCAGGAGGTGAGAAGCTGCTGGGTGACCTGCAGGTGAGATTTTACCTGTTCTGGGGACTGGCCTACAATGAGCCAGTCGTCTAGATAGGGAAAAACAGCAATCCTCTGCCTCCTTAAGTGGGCCACTGCCACTGCTAGACACTTTGTGAATACCCTTGGAGCAGAGGTAAGGCCGAAAGGCATTGCTCTGAACTGGTAATGACCTGAGGGCAGTTCGAATCTGAGGTACTTTCGATGGGATCTTCTGATTAGGACATGGAAATAGGCATCCTTGAGGTCCAGGGAGGCTAGCCAGTCCCCTGGCCTTAGGGAAGGTAAAATCATTGCCAGAGTTACCATTTTGAACTTTGGTTTCAAAAGATGCTTGTTCAGATATCTGAGATCTAAAATGGGCCGCCATTCTCCTGTCTTTTTTGGGGTAAGGAAGTATCTGGAATACAGACCCCTGCCCTGATGCAGGGGAGGAACCCTTTCTACTGCTCTGAGAGCTAACAGGGATGAGACCTCTGTTTCCAGAGTGAGGGTCTCTGAAGCACTTGCAGGTAGAAAAAGTCTGCTTCTCAACTTGGGAAACTTTTTGAAGCTGAGAACCAGACCCTGGTTTACTACTTCCAGCACCCACTTATCTGAGGTTAAAGAAGCCCAATTCTGACTGAAGTAAGCTAGCCTGCCCCCCACTGGTACAGGAGAATCGGCCCTGGGCACCCCATCAGGGTGCCTGTTTCGCAGGAGCTTTAGGCTGGGGGGTGGGAGCAGGTCTGCCCACCCCTCGTCTGCCCCTGCCTCTGAAGAAGCCCCACTGAGCAAAGGCAGAGGAGGCCTGAGTCTGGTAGAGGCCTGTGAAAAGGCCTACCCCACCCCTGGGGCATGCCTTTGAGGAGTGGCTTGCCGCCCTTAGCCTGGGCACTCTTGTAAGTAGTCCTATATTCATCCGTCTTCTTCATGTAATTCTCTGTCTGCTCTCCAAACAGAAATTTCCCACCACAGGAAAATCCATAGCCTTAGTCTGGGTATCCTGTGACAAACTAGTACACCTGAGCCAGGCCAACCTATGAAAGCTACAGATGTGGCCCATGACCCTAGAGGAAACATCATTAACATCCACAGCAGCATGAAACTGAACCTTAGAGGCTTCAATGCCATCAGCAGCCACCTGTTCTAGTTCACTAGCCAGCTGGCCATGGGCCTGCTTGGCCAATTGCATAACAGTATCCCATCTAGATTTCTGATACCTAGCTACATAAGCATATAATTTGCTTGCCTGAGTCCCAGAGAGGCTGCCATATACTGTTTTTGCCATGGCATCAATCTTCCTAGAATACTTGTCAGGAAGATGTGAAGCCAAGGGAATATTAGCTTTATCACAGGCAGCAGCCTGAACTACCCAACATGACTGCATTGCTGAGAAAGGAATTCTGTATCAGGGCCTGACAATGTATATCTTCTGTCCATCTTTTTATCTACAGGAGGCACAGAATTAGGAGCTTTTAAAATTTTAATTGTTTGTTTCCTAAAAGACTTATGTAAAGGAATAGACAATCTCCTAGACTCTGGAATATCCATCATTTCTACAAAATCAGGCTCCTCTTGCTCATCCACAGCCTCTTCTAAAGGAAGCTAGAGGGTTTCAGCAACTTTTATAAAACATAAAATGAGATGGGACTCAGACAGCATAGGGGAGATTCTAAAGGTCTGTCTGGGAGATGTCCGGTTCAATGGGCACACCCAGACCTTCCCAGCCACATTCATACTGTTCATAATCCTCCTCCCCCTCCTCTGGTTCATAAAATTCCTCAATATCATAATCCTGAACCACTGGGACCGGACGAACCGACCTTTTACCAGATAGTGGTGGTTCGGACGGACCCTGAGACAGTGACTGGACAATTTGTATGGCTTTTGCTATCTCTGCAGCAGTTGGAGAAGGAATTTTGGACTCCAGACCTGCTGATTTTCTGGTTTTCTTTACTGGAATTGGTTCCTCAGAACCAGCTTTTCTTTGCCCGAGGAAGTCTGGCCCTGGTCAGAGGCACTCCCTCTGGATTCGGTTGGCACCGAACTGAGGCTGGCCATCTGGGTCAGCGGACTTTGGCCTCTTGTTCCTGAGCCTGCCCAATCTTTTTCCAGGAGTGGCTGCAGGAAATTCTACATACCTGGCAGTCTGACTGAGGTGGTCAAACCCCAGACAATAAACACATGTGTGTGTGGGTCAGCCTTGGCAAAGACTTCCCCAAACATCACAGTGTTGAAACCCAGTGGGCCGGTTTTCTTTTGGGTTTCTCAGACATAATGCCAGCCTAACCAAAAACTTGCCCTTTTAACGGCAGTGCCAGGCAAGACACCCTTATCAGTTCCTAACCGTGTCACGGGTATTGGAAAAAAACATAATAAATCCGTTTTTTTTAGAACCGATAAGAACCGGGAACCGCACTCTAAAATAGTAACTTTTAAGCCCACTGATCGGTTCAAAACCGAACCGATAACTTACAAGTTCCACACAGACAAAACCTTCATTTACTTACGGTTACCACAGATAGAGCTTGAACCGAACGGTTTTGCGGCTAAAATAAAACTATTCTCGGTTAAATCCAACCGAGAAAACACTTTTTAAACCGAGAAATGAACAGAGCAGAAGGAGAAATCTCCGGAGCGACTGTTCACTGAGGCGGAGTAAAGAATCTGACAGTTCAAGTTTGAAATGACACAGATAGAGCTGCTCTTGTGCCAAAATTCTATTTTGGAATGGTTTTAACCATTTCACTCCGGGGCAGTTCTAGAGCTGGAACAAACTGCTAATGTCTATAATATAGCAAGACTTCATGTTGTTTGAAGCAGATATTTCCCTCAATGGAAAAGGAGCTGAAAAAGCCTAGGGGGATGGAGGGCGGGAAGGTACTACCTACTGCAGAGCCTCTCTCGAAGATCTACTGTTACGGTAAGTTCTTACGTAACTGTATTATCTTACTTCGAGAGGGCTCTTGCAACCAGTAATACATAGGACAGAATCCCAAGCAGTCTGGAACAAATGAAAGGCACCGGAGGGAGACTACTCCAAGAAGTAGCAAACAACCTTGCAAACCTCAAGATAGGAGGCCTTGCAAGACAGCTAACCTAAGCCTGCTCTATGGCGAGAGGCAATGTCCAAACTGTAATGTTTAGTAAAGGTATGGATCGGAAGTCCAAGTGGTGGCAGCACAGATGTCTGCTGCAGACACATATTGAAACAAGCATAGAGGCTGCTACTCCACCGAGTGGAGTGACCTCTGACTTGACCCGGTAGGGTCTTGTTGTACTTGTCATAACAGAAAGTGATGCAATGAGCCAACCACTTTGATAGGCATTGCTTGGAGACAGCATTGCCTTCCTTTTGTGAGCAAAAGAGATGAACAACTGATCAGTCTTTCTGAGATCCTTCATCCTATCGGTGTAGTATCTCAGAATCCTGTGGACATCCATGGTATGGAGCAAGCATTCTCCTTGGTTGGAGTACTGCGTGAAAAAGGCAGGTAATTCAATAGACTGATTTAAGGTAGACTCCGCTACCACTTTCAGAAGAAACTTAGGATTCGTACGAAGAGCTACTCATTCTTTGTGAAAAATCAGATAAGGGATTTTGCACATAAGGGCCTGGAGCTCAGAAAAATTCTCGCGAGCAGAAGTAATAGCCACCAAGAAGAGCCGCCTTCCACGATAAGAACTTCAAGTCTCGCGGAAGCCGCAGGCTCAAAAAGGAGGAAGGGTAAGCCTCGAGACAAAGTTCAAGTCCCAAGGGGAGCTGGAGTCCGAACAGGGGGCCTGAGATGAAGGACCCCTCTGAGAAAGGTCTTGGATACCTCCAATTGGGCAAATGCTTTATCAGCTAAGGGAACATGGTAGGCTGAAATAGCAGCTATGTGAACCTTCAAAGAGGAGTGACTGAGACCCAGGTTGAAAAGATGACACAAATAATCACGCAGAACGGCCACAGGATAGGAGAAAGGCTCCACATTCCTGGAGGCAGCCCAAATGGAAAATCTTTTCCATTTCATAGCATAGGTGGACCTAGTGGAGGTTTTCTAGCTCCACCAGAATCTCGACCACCTTAGAAGAGCACCAAAGCAGGGATTGGGCTAGGTCTGCAGGAGCCATGCATGAAGTTGAAGAGACTTGAGTCCCGGATGGACCAGGGTCCCTTGATCCTGGGTCAGCAATCCTCGAGATAAAGGAAGAGGAAGAGGAGGAACCTCTGAGTATTGTTGTAGAAGAGAGAACCAGATTTGCCTGGGCCAGAAAGGAGCGATCAGAATCATTCTCGCTCTTCCAATGCCAGTTTCTGCAGCACACGAGGGACCAGAGGAATTGGGGGAAAAGCATAGACAAATCTGTCCTTCCAGCTTAGAGATGGAGCGTTGCTCCAGAAAGCGCCTCGCTCTGGAGCGAGTGAGCAAAAGGTTGGAAGCTTTGCGTTTTGGGAAGAGGCGAACAGGTCTATCTGTGGAGTCCCCCAAATCTGGAAGATGCTTTTTAGAACTTTTTGGTCTAGTTCCCACTCGTGTGGCAGAGCCGAAGAACGACTTAGCTTGTCTGCCATGACACTGTCGACTCCCGGAACATGGATCGCTGTGAGGTGAAGGTTGTGAAGCATTGCCCATTCCCAAACCCTCATCGCTTCTCTACACAGCAGGTAGGACTGAGTCCCTCCCTGCTTGTTGATGTACCGCACCACGCACATGTTGTTTGTTTGGACAGCTAGGTGACTGGGAAGGATGTATTGGTGAAGGGCCTGGAGAGCATACAGCACTGCTCGTAGCTTGAGCACATTGATGTGGAGAGCTAACTCCAATCTGGACCATAACCCCCTGGGTTTGGTGAGGACCCAGATGGGCTCCCCAACCTTCGCCTGATGCGTCCGTGGTCAGAGTCTGGGCGGGGGGAGGATGAAAGAAGGGGACCCTCCAGAACAGGTTCTCTAGAACTATCCACCATTGCAAGTCTCTTGTCATCGGCGAGGAGATCAGCACCAGATGATCTAGGTCATCTACAAGTTGATCCCACTGAGAGCGGAGAGTCCACTGAGAGATCCTAATGTGAGCGCGACATGAATGGGCAATCCGGATGGCAGCCGCCATAAGTTCCAGGAAGACAGAGCACCAACCTTGACGGAACCTTCCTGCATTCTGAAGAGGGAAATCTGGGACTGAGGGAGGCCCCTGTCCAAAGGCAGGAAGGCTTCTGCACACTGTCGACGGGAGATTGCCTCGATGAACTGGAGTCTCTGGGAAGGGTCAGATGAGACCTGGAATGGTTGATGGTGATACCCAGACCAATGAAAACCTGCTGGGTGAGGAGAGAAATGCAGGAGTTCCTCCTGGGACGAGGCCGCCAGAGCCAGTCGTCCAGGTAGGGAAAACCTGAACTCCCAAAGAACGCAGGTGGGCTGCTACCACCGCCAGGCATTTGGGAAAAACTCGGGGAGCCGAGGAAAGACCAAAAGGGAGTGCCCGGAATTGGTAATAGTCCCCCTGGAACGCAAACCTGAGGTACTTTCGGTGTGAAGGGCGAATGGGGATGTGCAGGTATGCATCCTGCATATCCAGTGCACAAAGCCATTGGCCTGGCCGGAGAAGGGGCAAGAGGGTTTGAAGGGAGAACATCCTGAACTTTTTGTATTCCACATAGGAGTTCAGGGAGCTGAGATCAAGAATGGGTCTGAGATCTCCAGTCTTCTTTGGTACAAGGAAGCAATGGGAATAGTAACCCGTCCCGTGAAGGTGAGGGGACGGGTTCTATGGCCTGCTTCGCAAGAAGAGCAGATATTTCTTCCTTGACCAAAGGAAGATGGTCCTTGAGTAAGAGGAGTTCAGAGGGGGTGACGGAGGTTTCTGCAGAAACTCTATGAGTGCCCCCTGCTAGTGATCTGAAGCACCCATGAATCGATGTTATCCCTCTCTCCCAACCCGGAAGGTGGAGGAGAACCTCCTCCCTACGGTTCCTCCGAGAATCCGGGGCGGTGGGAGAGGAAGGAGTCAGGTGGTGTGAGGCAGCCCTGCAGCTGGGGCACCTGCTGCTTTTGGGGTGGCGGGGGCCTGGCAGCTGTGGGGGCCCGACGTTTAGTGGCCCGCCTTCCCTGGGGTTTCGCTTGAGGCCAGCTGCGTCTGCGAAAAGGACGGCGCTGCAGGGGATGGGGACGGTACATGGAATCGACAGATTTGAGGGCCGTCCCCTTCTCCTGCAAGTCAGTGATGATGTCCTTGACATCACCACTGAAAAGTGCTTCTTGAATTGCTGACTGCACCTCCAGGACCAGACCTGACAAACGGAGCCATGCGTGACGCCGAAGACTTACGGTGAACGCGGAGCTCCATCCTGCAGTGTCCACTGCATCGTAGGTTGTCCTCAGAATGTGACGACTGGCCGAATGAGCAGAATGGACAAGGTCAGCTAACTCCTGCTTGACTTGGGAGTCAGGTAAGGAGTGAATCTTAGATTCCGCCTGGGTAAGGACAGCCTTCTGGTAATCCCCCATATGTGCTACATAATTTAGGGCCCTGATCCTCAGTGTGGAAGAAGCATAGATCTTCCTTCCATACTGATCCAGAAGGTGAGATTCCTTATCCGGGGGAGACGAGCTCAAATGTTTCGGGTGTGCTGACCGGCCATGAGCGGCACTAATCATAACCGAGTCTGCACGGGGGTGAGAGTTTAGAAAGTCTACACCCTCTGGAGCCTGGTATAGCCTGTTGGACTTCCGAGGAAGTGGGGCTAAAGCCGACGATTGTTTCCAAATGGTGGAAACAAGGTGGGCATGAGGCTCGATCCAGGGTGGCACTAGAGTAGGGGCTGTAAGGGGCAAGTCCAGATGTTTGGCGAGTTTAACCCACTGAGGATCTGGCTCTAAAGAATGCCACTGATGGACTTCCTGGATCTTCCTGAGCAACTCCGTGAAGGAAGGATCCTGCGGAGGAGACTTCGGAGGAGTCCTCGGCCAGGGCTTGGACGGAGAGCGAGGCTCGTCTTTCTCGGAACATCCATCGGAGGAATCCGAGGAGTCCGAGAGAGAAGAAGAATAATTTGAAGCAGAGTAAGACTCCCTAGCTCATCTAGGGGAGAATGGGTTCCTTGGGGATCCTGACTGGCGTCCTGCCCCTCTCTGGATCCTGAGGGAGAGCTTGGGAATCGGAGGTGAAGGAAGTGTGCCGTCCAGGCTCTGGGAGCCAGAGGTGGCACCCCAGGCGTCGCCCGTCGGTGACTCTCGACTTCCTTGGTGAGCTGAGCCTTGGCCTCAGCCCACCAGGAGGCCAGAGTCTCCTGAAGATCCACCGGCGGCCTGGTGGGTGGTGGAGGAGGAGGGGGATAGTTGTATGGATGATATCCGTAAGGTGAGCATCAGTAACCTGGCTGCGGGAAGACTGGAGCTGGGTATTGCGGCATCGGGTACTGCGGCATCGGTGGGGTCGGAGCCGGGTACTGCGGCGCAGGATACTGTGGACCCGGGTAGACCGGCGTCGGATAGGACGGCGGATACCCAGGTACCAGAGGAGCTGCTGGAGCAGAGGCCCAGGAGGGAACTCCACGGGCGGATCAACCGTGATAAGCCCGTGGGGTGGAGGGCCCGATGGGAGAGGAATATCCCCCGCCGGCGTCGAAGGGGCCCGACATTGGAACTCCAACATCAGAGGGGCTGTTGTCGGTGACCAGCGTCAGGGGCCGCCCGTCAGATCGGTTCTGTGGGAGGGGATCTGACGGCGGAAAAGCATCCCAAGCATCGCCTGGGGACGGAGGGGAGAAGTCCCCAGGGTCAGGCAGGGGGGACTCGGGCTCCCCGGACGGCAGTGAAGGCTGCGGGGAATCTGGAATGACAGACGGTGCAGAGTCTGTCATAGGCTTCGATGCCCGGCGCATGTCGGAGGAGCCGACGTGCGACTCAGGGGCCGAATCCCGGCGGAAGCCAGAGGAGCCAGCGTCCGACTTAGGGGGTCCCTCGTTGGAGGTGGGCCGAGGGTGGGAAGCGGCCTCGGTCCGAGAGGGACACTGCCGTGTGCCGCCCCGGAGGGTCGGGTGTCTTAGCAGCCTTCTCCCGGCGGACGTCGGAGGAGCTGACGTCCGGCTTATGGAGGTGGCCGCACCAGCAGCGCATCAAGCCTGCGGCAGTACTGGGGCAGAAGCTCCTTTGCCTGGAGGCACCCGTGAGGCTCGAACGCGAACCCGATGGGCAGGCCGACGCCTCCAAAGCCTTGAGGCTGCCATCGGGCGGTCCCCGAGGATCGCACCCCGCCGCTGCTCCAGCCGGACACGGAAGAGGGAGGCCTTCTCCCGGTGCCTTTCTTTGTCCCACTTCTTGTGTCTTTCTGGGGAGGTCGACGCCTGCCTAAGCTTCTTCAACTCCTTCTCCATTGCAGACATCATCTTTTTACGGAGATGGGCTTCCAAAGACTGCTGGCGTCGTCTGCGGGTGGCCACATTGAAATGCAGGCAATGCGGGCACTTGTCGACCGCAAGGTCAGGGCCTAAACAAAAAAGGCAGAGGGAGTGACCGACTTTGTGAGGCAGTTGGGCGCCGCACAAGTTGCACTTATTTTTTGAAGGGGACGACATAAACCGACATTCACCTGATGAATAAAATGCAAAATACTGATACTTTCGGTATAAAAACGACGAAGCAACAGGGCTGAGCACGAACTTCACCATGTCCTGATTAAGAGTAAGGGCTAAAACCACCTTAGGCAGGAACTTAGGATTAATCCTCAGGGATACCCTATCCTGGTGGAAAATTAAATAAGGATCCTTGCACATGAGAGCATGTAATTTGGACATTCTTCTCGCCAAAGTAACAGCCACTAAAAATGTTTTCCACGACAGAAAACGTAGCTCGCAATCTGCGACTGGTTCAAAGGGAGGCAATGTAAGCTGCTCCAGGATGAAGGGCAAGTCCCGAAGAGGACAGGATCCTTAATGGGCGGCCTAAGGTGGAGGACCCCCCCTTAGAAAGGCACGAGTAGCATCCAACTGAGCCACCATGCGATGGCCTATGGGGGCATGATAAGCTGAGATTGCACAAAGGTGCACTTTGATCGAGGAGTAAGCTAGCCGTGATTGAAAAAGGGAAAGCAGGTACTCCAGAACCAGCTTCTCAGGACAGTCTAGGGCGAGAACCGCGTGTTTGAGTCCACAGGCAAAACCCAGCCACTTTCGCGATGCTGCGGTGGTCGGTTTTCATGGCAGAAGGCACATCTGCCACCTCTTGGCAGACCTGTCGCATCATGGCTATGTCTCTAGGAGCCAAGCATGTAGGTTCAATGAATGTAAGTCCGGGTGGACTAGTGAACCCGCCTCCTGAAACAACAGGTGGGAGCTGATTGGCAAGGGAAGCGGAGGTTCCCGGGACAGCTGTTCCAGAAGCGGGAACCAAATTTGCCTGGGCCAAAAAGGTGCTATCAAAATAAGCGTTGCGGCTCCCTGCGAAGTTTGAGAAGAACTCTGGATCAACAGGAAAGGAGGGAGGCGAGAGGAATCTGCCGCCCAGGAGAGGGAGAACGCGTCTCGCCAGAAAACATCAGGCCCTGGATCTAGCGAGCAAAAATTGGGCAGTTTTGCTTTGGATGGGGACGTGAATAGATCCAATTCTGGAGTGCCCCATCTGTAAAACAGATCCTCTGCCACCTCCTGTAGAAGTTCCCACTAGTGGACTTTGGCCTGGGAACGACTCAGGCTGTCTGCAACAGTGTTGTCCACCCCGGGAATGTGAATTGCAATGAGGTTTGCGCCGTGTCATATTACCCATTCCCACACCCTCATGGCCTCCCTGCAAAGGGGGTAGGAGTGTGTACCTCCTTGTTTGTTGAGGTAATACATCACCGCCGTATTGTCTGTTTGTAACAGGAGAGAACAGAACTCGGTGGAATCTCCGACTGGAAGGCTTGCAGGGCATAAAGGACTGCCCTCATCTCCAGTATGTTGATATGGAGATGAGATTCCTAGGTAGTCCATGTTCCCCGAGACCTCACCCCGTTCAAGTGCGCTCCCAAGCCCAGCCCTGAGGCATCTGTGGAGAGTGTTATCACTGGGGATGGCACTGAGAAAGGAACCCCCACAGAGAGGGTCTCGGATCTAGCCACCATTGCCGTCCCGAACCATGACATTCGTGATTCTGACTGGATGCTGCAGATGGTCTTGCCTTTGGTCCCATTACACTCTTAACATCCACTGGGTTACCCGCATGTGGAGTCTTGCCATCGGGACTGTTGGAATGGCCGCAGCCATGTGTCCGAGCAGGCGAAGGACCAATCTGGCTGGGACGGTCTTCCTCGCTGATAGGTCCCTTATGAGGGATCAGATGCGTTCTGCTCTGTCTTCAGGAAGAAAAGCTTTCCCCCTGACGGTGTCCAAAACTGCCCCTATGAACTGCAGTTTCTGGGACAGTACCAGGAGAGACTTCTCGTAGCTGATTAGGATGCCCAGAGACTGAAAAAGGGGCCTGAGTATGCTGAACGGCCAACAGCAATGCCTCCTTGGAGGAGGCCATGAGAAGCTACCTGTCCAGGTACGGGAACACATAGTGGCCCCGTCTCCTCAGAGACGCTGCCACAACTGCCATGCACTTGGTGAATACCCTGGCTGCTGATGACAGCCCAAAAGGAAGCGCTCGGAACTGATAATGGCGGCCGAGAAACCTCAAGCGCAGGAACCTCCTGTGCGCTTGAGCAATAGGGATGCGGAAGCCCCTGCATGACCAAGGACACCAAGAAAGCATCCTTCTTCAGCATGGGGATTAGTCCCGGGAGGGTCACCATGCTGAAGTGCTTGTAAATGACCGAATATTGAGGTTGCTGAGGTTCAGGATTGGACGGAGGTCCCCTGTTTTCCTTGGAACCAGGAAGAAGTGTGAATAGTAACCTGCTCCTCTCCGGTTCCCCTGAACATGATCCAAAGCTTCTTTCTGTAGAAGCGTGAGCACTTCCTGCCTTATGAGCAGGGCGTGCTGACCTGAATAAAGGGAGAGCAGAGGAGGCCTTATGGAGGGTTTGTCTACAAATTCTATATAATGGCCTTTTTCGACCAACTGTAGCACCCGTCGGTGGTGACTGACCGCCACCCTGGAAGGTGGTCTGTGATGCGACCCCTGACCTTTGTTTCCCATTGATCCTGAGGAGGGGCGGGGGCCGGGAAGGAGTCATGCTGTGGCAGCATTGGGTCCTGCAGGTTGGGCCGACTTGGTAGCTCGTTGGCCTCTGCCTGAGGATGTCTTAGCCTGGGCTTTCCGAGCGAAAGAACCCCTCTGCTGCTGGCCGGAACGAGGTTGTTGCCTCTGGATCCGGCTGCGAAAGCGACTCTCGTTCCTACGAAAGGAACTAAGTCTAGATTTGCACATGGCATGGACAGATCTAACAGCCTTCCCGGCTTCCTGCAATTTGGTGATCACCTTTTCCGAGGCTTCACCAAACAAAACTTCGCCATGGTAAGGAGCATCCATGATATTTTTCTGGATGTCCGGGGTAAACCCAGAGACACGGAGCCATGAGTGCCTCCGAAGACACACGCCTGAGGCTGCCGCTCTGGCCGAAGAGTCCGAAGAGTCATATGCAGCTCGGAGTAGCCGGGTCCCCACGTCTGAACCCATACAGAGGAGCTGCAGGAGTTCCTCCTTTTGGCCACCGTCTGGCAGTTTCTCCGCCAGATCCTGTCCCTGTTCCCACAATGCGTTCTGGAACTGAACCATGTGGGTCAGGTGATTCAATGATCTAATGGCGCAAGTCGCGGCTGCGCATGTGCGCTTGCCCAGCAGGTCCAACTGCTTGGACTCCGGGTCCGGTGGCTGCGTGCTCAAATGTTGCGGTTTCTGAGACTGGTCATCAGAGGCTGTAATGACCAGGAAGTCGGCCAGAGGATGGTTAGCCAGGTACTGGTCCTCCCTTGGTACCTTGTACAGGCGGTTAGCCTTCTTCAGCATTGCCGGGGTCAAATGTGGACGCTTCCACACTGCCTTGGTGACGTCCACAAAGGTATCCGCCAAGGGTGGCAGTAGTCTTTCGGGGTCAAGTTCCTCAGCATCCCATCCCATGTTCTCTTGAATATGTCTCATTATCTCGAAGAACGAGGGGTCATCCGGAGGAGACCTAGGGAGGTTGCGTGCATCCGGAGAGGGGATGCTGATTGGTGAAGGAGACCTGGAACATTCAGAGATGTCAGATCTGGAATCCTCCGTGGACAGTGAATACCGGCGTCTTCTGGATCTCTTGGGGCTGGGTGACCCTGAAGAGGATCTTGACAGAGGCCTTTTCTTTTCCAAAGATCTACCCCTAGGAGGTGCTGCTGGCTCCTGGGGGGGAAGGTGCTCGTCCTGCTGACCCTTAGGTGAAAGAGGGGCAGGCCGGTGGCGCTGGTGCAGGAGGAGGCTGCGCGGTGACCACATCCTTTTGATGGTGTCCCACCAGAAGGTGAAGAGCCCTTCACTTGACAAGTTTAAGCCCGACGACGGACGGGCGCCGGGCCTGTCGCTGGGCCGGGCGCCGCTCCACGGGATCTCTGGTGCTGAGAGGGCTCCATGGGAGCTCGACGGTCCGGAATCACCCGCCTGGTCTCGGGCTGGGTAGACCTCCTCCGACAGCGCCTCCTGACCGACATCGGTAGGCAGTGGTGTGGTCCTCCTGATCAAGCATTCTGACGCCGGGTTCTCTACCGGCATCCTGGAGGATGAATGTTTGACCGCCATCGTGATGAACAGTCGCCGGTTCCCTGAAGTGCTTATGTATCTTGGCCAACGCCGGGCCGACGTCCGCTTAAGGGAGGTCAGCTCCTTGGTCTTGTTTTGGGATGGCGGCGGCAGGGAGACTGACTGGACGTCGGAGGCCGAATGCCGGGAAGACGACTTGTGGGACTCCCCAGACCTGGATGAGGCCTTAGCCGAGGAAGCGGGCCTGGAGGTCTTGGCAGGTTGCAGAGTAGAAGAACTACTGGCCGATTTAACCACAACCGGAGGAGGCTGAGAGTGGGCCCTCGACGGACAGCGGTCCAACCTGGAGCCGGAGCTGCAGGAGTCCGAGGCCCTGGAGGGGGATCTGGGTCTCACCTTCTCCCAGTGCTTCTCACGGTGCCTGTGTGACTTCCCTGAAGATTCCCCTCTGGAGGAAGGTTCCATGGCCTTAAGTTTTTCTTCAAGGAGGAAAGCCTGGCGGGCCTTCTGTCGGCGGATTCTCGTTCAGCTGTTGAAGCCCTGACAGAAGGAGCAAGCCTGGGTCTCGTGATCCAGGCCCAGGCAACGAACGCAGGCCGAATGAGGGTCTTTGAAAGGAATCTGCTTCCCACAGGCACACTTCGAAGAATGGCCCTCCACCGAAGTTTTGGAGGACATCAGATGAAAAAACGGCTAAAGAGTAGATCTTTTCCGAAGTTTGATAAGTTTTCCTGGTCGTCACGTGCTAGACTAACCGAGAGGTCGAGACATGCAAAGTCGACGGCGGGAAAGAACTGGGATTCTGGTGGTACCACCGTATGTACTACGCCTGACGTCGGGGGCCGGACCGACGTCGGAGGCGGTCCCCGCTGAAGACTGCTAGCTAGAAAATTTTCTGTGGGGTCCTGATGCCTGCCGGCTTCAGTCCTAATGGTGTAACCTGCTGCAAGAGCTGTATCTCGAAGAAGATCCACATGCCTCATTCCAAGGATGGAATGATCTGAGCCAGAGTGACCATCCTGAAGGTGCGAGACCTTAGGAACTTGTTCAGGTCATGTAGGTCGAGAATGGGGTGCCAGCCCCCGTCCGTTTTGGAACCAGGAAGTACCTGGACACAAACCCTTGGTCTGGAGGAGTGTCCGCCACCTCCCTGAGCACCTCCTTCTGGAGGAGCAGGGCAATGTCGGCTCAACGAGCCGACAGATAGGCTGCCGAACCCATAGCCCCCCGTGGGGCGGCAGTTTGATAGGTTGGGGACTGTTCGAATTCCAGAGGCAGACCCCTGCCTACCACTTCCAACACCCAGCAGTCCGTGGTGATATCGGACCAGGTGGAAAGGAAGTGGTGGAGCCGTCCCCCCATGGGTGGGAACCCGGGGAGGAGTGACGAGGTTGGGGGTGACACCCCTCAACCTGTCACTGGGCAAGCGTGGAGGAAGGGTCTGCCAAGGAGCTGCCTGGGCCTTTCCCTCCCAGCTTCCTGCTGGAGGAAGCAGCAGGCTTGACTTTGGGGTACCAAGTATGAGCCTGCTGGCCATGATGTTGGTGTTGCTTGGCCGGACGTGCCACAGGGGCTGAAGGACGAAAGGGCTTATGCTGCTGCTGGTGGCCTTTGTCCTTCTGGGCAGAAGTGACCGAGTCCAAGGTGGCGCTGGACTTCTCGATCCATTGGAGATGACCCTCCACCCCGGGACCGAACAAGTCGGTACCCAGGAAGGGGACATCTGACAGCTTGTGCTGGGTATCCGCCGTGAAGGTGGAGATCCGTAGCCAAGCTCTGCGGCGCATGGCCATTGCTGACTGGGCACACGAATCGGTGATGTCCAACGAAGTTTGGAGCTGTTTGGCTACCGCCCTTTCCTTGTCCTGCACCTGCTTGACTGTTGTTTGAAGGTCAGCCGGGAGATGAGGAATCACCTCATCCAGGGAGCCCAAAAGGGCGTGTGAAAAGTGTGCCATCAGGCTGGCCGAGCTAGCCTGACGAAGGCCTAGGGAGGAAGCAGCATATACTTTCCGCCCTAAGTAGTCCAATTTCCTGGACTCCTTATTGGGTGGTTTGTCCACATCCCGAGCATTCCCGGAATGCCAGAAAACGCTGTCAGTCACTAACCCCTCCACAGAGGGGGTACTCCGAGGAACCTGAGAGTGAACCTTTGGGGACCACATACTTCCGAACCATCCTGGCCAAAGGTGCTGGACAAGAAGCTGGCCGCTGCCACAGCTCCAGGGCCGGGCCAACAATGGCTTTGGCCACCGGGAAGGCCTCCCTAGAGGAATCCTCTCAGTCCAGTATCTCCGTGAGGGGATACTTGGCCCATTTTGAAATGGGTTTGAGCTTTCTCCCAGTGGATTCTGAGATGAGCCAAAGCATACCTAAGAATGAGGATGGGCTCTCGTCCACAGACCGACCCCCAGTGGACTCCAGGTCAAGCTGCCTGGAGAACAAGGAGTCATCATCGTCAGACTCCAAGGATCCGAGGAGTCTGCAAACAGCTGTCGAGCACCTGAGCCACCCTCCACATGCCAAGGTCGATCGGGAGTGAGGGTGACTGACAACCTATGGGGGCAAACCCTAACCCGACCGAGAATCCTTGGTCAGGGCCCCAGTCTTCGGTTGTGGAGGCGGAGGTTCCACCACAGTGGGTGGAGCAACTGGTTTCGGCTCCTCGACCACTACGAGGGGTTGGTTCGGCCACTCAAGTGACAGCCACTTAATGGCTGAAGAAGGCGATGGAGTCGGCTTATTCCCGGACAATAAGAGCTGCTGCCACATTAAATCCTCATAGTGCCGGCGCAACTTGTGCCGGAGCCTATCCTCCAAAGACGATGACGAGGATGAGTGGCGCTGCTGCTTTCCATAGTGCCAAGACTGAGACTGCCGATGGCAGGACCGGCTGGACCTGGAAGAGGTCCGAGACCAAGACCTTCGGGGATTCCGAGGGTGGGTCAGATAGTGGATGGGGGAAACCTGCTCCTCCCTCAGTTCAGGGACCTTAACTGGGGACTCCGGCACAGGAGGTACAGTCAAGTCCTCAGTTTACACCGGGGGAACTGGTGAAGAAGGGTTGTCGGCTTCTCCAGTCGACAAACCATCCGTCGGGTCAAGAAAAATCTCGACTGCATCGACAGGTGTCTCGGCCGGCTGACCCAACAGGGACACCATGAAGCCAGCGGCCTTAGCTGCAACCTCGACCGAAGTTGACTATCCGGGGAAGGGGATCTCTCCCGCTCCCACAAACGTCGACAGTGGGACTTACCTTTGGAGTCCTTTTTGGACTGACTGGAATGTCCTGATGGTCCTTCTCCCTTGGTGGAGAGGGACTGGCAAAGCTCCTTAAAAGAAGCTGTATAAGAAGAGCCCAAGGAGAGCGAGATAAATGCCGCGACCGAGGCAGATGAAGATGCGGCCTGGGCAGACTCCTCCTCGAGGGCGATCATCTGCTCCAGCTGGTCTGCCGAGCCCACCGCTGGACACCGCCCAATGGACCTCCTTTTACTTAACCAGAGGATAACGTTTTTCAGGGCGCCCCAAAAACAGCTGGGCAGCGCGGTCCTCCAAGACCGAAGCCGAAAAGGATTTGCATAATTCACAAGCCTGTGAGTCATGTCCGAGTCCTAGGCAGTAAACGCACATGAAGTGCGGGTCGGTCCAGGACATCTTCTGCCCACAGGGGCACCAATGAAATCCGGGAGTCGATTTGTCCATCGCAGCCGCAAGGGAAAAAGAAGACTGAAGTCTTCTAAACTTTACAATAAGTTTCGGTTTAATCGAAGAGTGTGGATCCAGGACTAAAACACAGAGCGCTAAGGAGGGAACCTGAGCTTCCAAGCGGTAAGGAAGATCTGGTGTCATGGGGCGGAGCCGAGAGTTTTACCACCCGAGTGGGTGGGAGAAGCCAGCTTGAAGACCTTCCGGCAAGATTTAAAGTGGCAAGGAACCTGCCAGTAAGTGTGGATTGAACAACATATCCACGTCCCTAGAAAGAGAAGTTGTTGAGTGGGTCAAAGCTGTGATTTTTCCAGGTTCAGGAGAACTCCCATGGATGTGAGGAACTTGGAAGCCGTGGCAACCACTTCCTGTGTCCCTTGTCTGGAGAAGCCTCTCAGGAGCCAATCTTCCAGGTACGGAAGCACTTTAATTCAGAGTTCTCCGAGATGTGCTGCGAGTACTGCAAAACACTTTGTAAAAACTTGAAGAGCCATGGACAGCCCAAAGGGCAGGACTCTGAATTGGTAGTGCTGGCCCAGAGCCACAAAGTGTAGGAAAGTACAGTTACATAAGAACTTACCGTAACAGTAAATCTTTGAGAGGATCTCTTGCAGCAGGCTATTACAATTAGGACTAATGCCGTAGGCTGTAGGACCCACTGCAAAACTCTTAACTAGCAGTACCCAGCAGGGCCCACCCCCGATGTTGGCTCCGCCCCATCAGCCATGGTATAAAAGGGGGTGGTCCCCAGCTAACCCGCCCAAGACCCGTGAACAGGCTCCAACAGGCAGACCAGGTGAAGCACACCTACCTGATGCTGAAACTCTCCAGAGGGAAGGAGGGCAGGAAAGCAGCGCCTGCTGCAAGAGCTCCTCTCGAAGATCTACTGTTACGGTAAGTTCTTATGTGACTGTACTATCTTACTTCAAGTGGAAGCTCTTGCAGCAGGCTATTACCATTGGGACTGAGTCCCAAGCAGTCCCGCACAAAGGAGATGATGTGCCCAGGGAGGAGGAAGATAACAGTATAGCCTACAGAGGCAAACAAAGTTAGGCTCATTAGGAGAGCAATCCATGGAGGACCGCTAGGCCAAACCTGGCCCTGTGCTGGGAGGCAATATCCAGGCTGTAGTGCCTGACAAAGGTGTGCACTGAACTCCAAGTAGCCGCTGTGCAATGTCCCCTATGGAGACATTTTTCAAAGCGGCAAAAGTAGTAACCACTCCTCTGGTAGAATGACCTCTGACAGCACTCGGAAGAGGCTTGTTGTAGCAACAGACTATGCAGTGGACTAACCATCTCAATATAGTCTGTTTAGACACTAGTTTGCCCAGGTGTTGAGGCACAAAGGCCACAAAAAGTTGCTCCGATTTGCGATGAGTAGCCGTACGCTTCAGGTAATACCTCAACGCCCTGTGGACATCTAAGGTGTGCAGGAGAGCTTCCCCTCTATTAGAAGGACTGGGGTGATAAGACTGGAAGGTTAACTGACTGATTCAAGGTCAACTCTGAAATCATTTTGGGAAGAAAAGTACAGTTACGTAAGAACTTATCGTAACAGTAGATCTTCGAGAACAGCTCTTGCAGCAGGTTACACCATTAGGACTGAAGCCGTCAGGCGCCAGGACCAGACGGAAATTTTCTAGCTAACAGTCTTCAGCGGGGACCGCCCCCGATGTCAGGCATAGTACATAAGGAGGCAGTCCCCCCACAATCCTCAGTTCTCCTGCCGGAGACTCCCAGCCGCTGGATGACGTCAGAAGAGGAGACCAAGGATCTGCCACCAGATGGCCAAGACACCAGTGTCAGTGGCTCAGTAGGTAGCACACTCGCCTCTGAGGCTGGGAGATCGGAGGGCTGTGGGTTCAGTTCCCACATCTGGCACTTGGATTAATATCCCAGTACTGACACTGTAGTGCAGCATGAGAGGGGTGCTGCACTTCTGAGGTGCCATCTTTCGGATGAGACGTTAAACCGAGGTCCCATCTGCCTGGACTGGTGGTAGTTCAGGTGGATGTTAAAGATCCCATGGCACTTATCGAAAAAGAGTAAGGGATTTCCCCGGTGTCCTGGCCAAATTTCCCTCATTCACTAAAATACCACCAACAGCTTAATCTGGTTTAAGGTCAAGTGGCATTCATCTGTATTCCCCCTTCCCTGGGTCGTGCCTGAAAATAGGCAGGATTTGTCTACTGCACTTACCAGGTCAACAAAAACTAAAATAAAATAAAAACAGAACATTCCCTCCCATAAGATGGAAGTTTAACTATGACCCTCGACATTTTGTGCCCGTTGATCCAGAGGAGGGGCAGGGGCCTGGAAGGAGTCATGCTGTGGCAGCACTGGTCCCTGCAGGCTGGGTCGGTTTAGTGTAGCCTTGGGCTCTGCCTGGGGACGATTTAGCCTAGGCTTTCCGCTGAAAGGTGCCCCTTGTTGTTGGCCAGAACATGGCTGTTGCCTTTGTTGCTGGCTGAGAAAACCGCTCTGGTTCCTGCGAAAGGAACCAGGCCTGGATCTGTACATGGCCTGCACAGACCGACTGCCTTCCCAGTGCCCTGGAGTTTGGTGAAAACCTTCTCCAAGGGTTCACCAAAGGGTACTTCGCTGTTGTAAGGGACGTCAAGAATGTTCTTCTGTATGTCTGGGGTGAAGCCGGAGACACGGAGCCAAGAGAGTCACCGGAGACAGACGCCTGAAGGTGAAGCTCTAGCGGATGAGTCCGCAGAATAGTATGTGGCTCATAGTACTTGGGTACCCACATCAGACCCTGTGCGGAGAAGGGTTAGGAGCACCGCCTTTTGATCGCCATCTGGAAGTTTATCGACCAGGTCCTGGCCCTGTTCCCATAGGGCGTTCTGAAACTGTACCATGTGGGTTAGGTAGTTCAGGGACCTGATGGAGCATGTAGCAGCTGCATACATGCGTTTCCCCAGGGCATCCAATTGTTCGGATTCCTGGTTCGGTGGCTATGTGCTCAAGTGTTGCGGTCTTTGGGACTGGTCATGTGAGGCCGTAATGACCAGGGAGTCTGCCAGAGGTTGTTGAGCCAAGTACTGGTCCTCTCTCAGGACCTTGTACAGGCAGTCAGCTTTATTTGGCACTACAGGAGTGGAGTGCAGATGCTTCCACGCAGCCTTGGTGATGTCCACAAAGGTGTCCACCAAGGGTGGCACTACCACAGGCTTTGGGTCTTTCTGCTGAAGATAACGGGCAAGGCGCTGTGTTTCAGGGTAGAGGTCTTCAGCATCCCATCCCATCCCATGTTGTCCTGAATGTGCCTCATGATCTCAGAGAAAGAGGGGTCATCCAGGGGAGACCTGGGTAGGTCAGGTGATGGAATGCTGAGTGGAGAAGGAGATCTGGAGTTATTCGAGGAATCCGATCTGGAGTCCTCCCCTGATGGAGAATATCGCCAACGTCTGGGTCACTTGGCGCTGGGAGACCCTGATGGAGATCTTGAGGGAGGCTTTCTCCGATCCTTGGATCTACCCCTGGGAGGTGGAGTCTGCTCCTTAGGGGTTGGTGGTCGTCCTGCTGGCCCCTGCGGTGGAGGAGGGAAAGTAGGAGGTGAAGGAGGAGGAGGTTTTACAGGGACCACATCCTTTCGGATGGTGTCCCACCATAAAGTAAAGAGGTCCTTTACCTCTTGCAGGTTCATGCCCGACAGGCCTGGCGCCAGTGGTCTGTCGCTGGGATCGGGCATCAGGTCCGCGGGTGTTTCTGGGGTGGGCGAAGGTTCCCTTAGGAGTCCGGCATCCTCAGTGTCACCCGCCTGGTCATCGGGCAGCGTCATGTCCTCCTCGTTGAATCCCTGTGACCAGTGTCCACTGGTGATTGGGAGGCTGTCTTCAGCTCCGGTGAATGCGAGGCCAACTTCGGTCGCTTAGCAGACGTCTTCGGGTCCGGCGAACGCCCGGCTGGCATCTGATGCCTGGCTGATGTCCGCAGCTCTGGTGAACGCCTGGTCGACTTTGTATGCTTGACCGATGTTGGGTCAGACGTCCGGTCTTTAGTCTTCCTGGGTGGTGGATCCAGACCTCTGGGAGGCTGGGAGACCGACCTGGAGTCGGGGTCCCGACACCGGGTCAATGAGGAAGACTTGTGGCATTCTGAAGACCTGGAAGAGGCCAGAGAGAGAGTACATGAAGCTGAGGGCCTTGAAGTCTTGATGGGCTGGAGAGTTGAAGAGCTGCCTGAGGCTCGGACTTTGACTGGAGGGGGCTGAGAAGGAGCCCTGGAGAGAGAGTGGTCCAACCTGGTGGAGCCTGAGCTACGGGAGTCCGAGGCCCGGTTCGGGATCTGGACCTTGCTTTCTCCTGGTGTTTATGGGCCTTGGAAGAAGAATCACCCCTGGAGGAAGGTTCTTGGTCCATCCTACTAAGTCTTTCTCCCAGCAGGTAAGCCTAAAGTGCCTTCTGACGGCGGATCCTGGTGTGGCTGTTGAACCCTTGGCAGAAAGTGCAGGCCTTGGTGTCTTGGTCCGGGCCTAAGCACCGCACACAGGAGGAATGAGGATCCTTAAAAGGGATCGGTTTTCTGCAGGCACACTTGGAAAGGTGTCCCTTGAGTGAAGGAGCTGGAGGGGACATCAGTTTGGAGAAACTCTTGAAGTTCTAAGTCGTTGAGCGCTAGGCAGTGACCGAGAGGCCAATGCTGGTGAGTCAACGGTGGGAAAAGAACTGGGGATTCTGGGGGAACGCCTCCTTATGTACTATGTCTGATGTTGGGGGCGGGACCAACGTTGGAGGTGGTCCCCGCTGAATACTGTTAGCTAGAACATTTCCGTGGGGTTCTGGTGCCTGCCTGCTTCAGTCCTAATGGTGTAACCTGCTGCAAAAGCTGTTTCTCGAAGTAAGATCACAGTTATCCAGGCCAAGTACTTCAATTTGGCCCAAGACAGAGGTTCAAAAGGTGGCTGCATTAGCTGAGCTAAGCAGACATTATGATCCCAAGGCAGAGTGGGCTCCCTAAAGGGAGGGTTAATGTGAACCAGACCTTTGAAAAACTTTCAGAAAACAGGATGAGATGCCAAGGAAAAGACTTTGTCTGCTGAGACAAATGCAAAGACAGCTGCTAGATGAACCTTCAGAGTTGGCAGGCCTAAGGCCTAAACCATTGAGGTGAACTAGATAGTCTAAGGTTGTGGAAATGTCTGCAGAATTGGGCAGGATACCTTTCTGAGAGTACCAAATACTGAACCTTTTCCATTTGGAGTTGTAAGTTTTTCTAGTGGAAGGTTTCCTAGAGACCTTCAGAATATCCAGAACTCCCTGAGAAAGATGTAGAGCTGCATATTCTAACACTTCAAGAGCCAGGCCTTGAGATGGAGAGACTGGAGATTGGGGTACCAGATCCACCCCTAAGAGGAGGACAGGAAATTTTATGTCATGGGCAGAGAGAGGGGACGCAACACTGACAAGGACAGCAGTAGAGGATACCAAGGCTGTCTGGCCCAGTCTAGAGCCACCAGTATCACTGTGCAGGGTTCAGTCCTGATCTTGATCTGACAGCAAAGGGAAGGGAGGGAAGGCTTAGAGAAACCTGCCCTTCCAGTCCAAAATGAGAGCATCCTGGGGGACCATCCCCAGGACTGGAGGTCTGCAACAAAACAGTGGAAGCTGATATTATCCGGTGCTGCAAAGAGATCTCTGGAGTGCCCCACCTGGAGATGATCTCAAGTATGTGAGAATCCAGGGACCATTCGTGGTGACCCTGTGAAATTCTGCTCAAAGCATCTGCTAGTAAGTTGTCCTTCCCTGGAACGTGAACTGCTACCCGAGAAGTCTGAAGAGAATAGACCAGAGACCACAGCTTCATCGCCTCTGTGCAAAAGGCAGAAGACAGAGTGCCTCCCTGCTTGTTGATGTACCACATTGTGGTGGTGGTGTCCGTTCTGACTTGGACCACCTTGCCCTTGACTGAATCCGAGAAGCTCTACAGGGCTAAAAAAACTGCCCTGAGTTCCAGGAGATTGATATGAAGGAGAGACTCCTGTGGAGACCAGAGCCCTTGAGTTGTCAGGGCTCCCCACCCTAGGAGAGAAGCATCTGTAGTTAAAACTACTGATGGGACTTGAGGGAGAAATGGAATCCCTTGTCTGAGGTTGTCCTGGTCCAGCCAGCACTGGAGAGCTTGGACCAGTGTCTGAGTCACTGGAATCAGTTTGGTAAGTGAATCCTTCTTCTGAGACCAAAAAGACCTCAGATGAAACTGAATGTCCCTCATCTGGAACCTTGCTGCTCCCTGCATCACTGCAGTGGAAGCTGCCATGTGGCCCAGGAGCTGGAGGAACTATCTTGCTGGGCAGAGACCTGAGGTCAAAAGGAGGAAGTGAGATCCACTAGGGCCTTTACCCTTGCCAGGGGAAGGAAGGCTTTTGCTTGTAGTGTGTCCAACTCCATGCCTATAAAGGTGAGAAGCTGAATTGGTTCGAGCACAGACTTCGGAAGATTGAGAAGAAAGCCCAAGGAGCCGAGTAGGTCCTGGGTAATTTGAAGAGCTGACTTGACCTGTAAAGGAGACTGACCCACTAACAGCCAGTCATCTAGATATGGAAAAATGGTGATACCCTGTCTTCTGAGGTAAGCCACCACTACTGCAAGGCACTTTGTGAAAACACTTGGAGCTGACATTAGACCAAATGGCATGGCTCTGAATTGGTAATGGCCTGAAGGCAACTCGAACCGGAGGTATTTTCTGTGGGAGCACCCAATAGGAATATGGAAGTAGGCATCTTTGAGGTCCAGAGACGCAAGCCAATCCCCTGGCCTTAGAGAGGGAAGAAAAAATTACTCACCTTAGTAATGTTGTTTCTTCTAATGGAGTCTTGCTATATTATGACAGTAGCAGTTTGTCCCACCACTAGAACTGCTCCGGAGGTGAAATGGTTAATACCATTCCAAAATAGAACTTTGAGCACAAGCTCTAAGAAGCAGCTCTATCTGTGTAATTTCAAACCTGAACTGTCAGATCTTTACGAGCAAAAACTCACTAAGGTCTGTGTGGAAGCTGTAACCTACACTAGCCAAATGGCTACCTAAATATCACAACCATTGCTGGTCCCAACACCCAAGACTCAAGTCAGGGACCAGAACTACTAATACAATTCTAACAACATGAGAATAAAACAACAGTATAATAAAACACACACACCCCAAACTCCCAAAAGGGGAGAAACGCTAAAAGGGCATAAAATAGTGCCCACACTAAGTTGCCTGCACCCCACCCAAGTAGAAGTTCTGAGAGGGGCAGGCTGGGGGGGAGGTCATAATATAGCAAGACTCCATTAGAAGAAACAACATTACTAAGGTGAGTAATTTTTTCTTCAAACAACATGAAGTCTTGCTATATTATGACAGTAGCAGATTACACAGCAGTACCTCCATGGAAGAGGGGAGAACCTACTTAGGAATAGGCTCTGAAGAACAGCTGTGCCAAACCGAGCATCTCTCCTGGCCTGGACATCCAGGGAGTAATGCTTGGTAAAAGTGTGTACCTGCTTTCCAAGCAGCAGCCTGGCATATCTCTAATATAGGGATGTCTCTGGCAGCAGCTAGAGACACAGCTGTACCCCTGGTAGAATGAGCCCTCAAGCCAGAGGGGATCTCTGCCCAGTTTCTGATAACAAATTGGATACAAGAGACAATCCACCTGGCAACTGATCTCTTAGTGGCAGGTTTGCCTTTCCCAACTTCACTATAGGTAAGGAAAAGTTGGAGGATTCAACCTGTGACCTTTGGCACGCCTATATAGTAACTAAGACTCTTTAACATCCAGGTTGTGCAACCTCCTCTCACCAGAAGAGGAGTGATCAGTGAAAAATACTGGAAGGGAGACAGTTTGGTTAAGATGGAAATCTGAAACCACCTTAGGTAAAAACTTCCTATTAGTCCTAAGGACTACCTTATCCCTGTGGAAAGAAATAAAGTCAGTTTCCACTGACAAGGCTTGCAACTCACTTATGCATCTAGCAGAAGTGATAGCCAACCAGAAAACAGTTTTCCAAGTTAGATACTTAAGCTCTGCAGAAAACAGAGGTTCAAAAGGGTTGCATTAACTGGGCAATACAAACATTAAGCGTCCCAGGCAGGGGCCGGTTCCCAAAGGGTGGATTAGTATGGAGTAATCCTTAAAAACTTGGAAAACACAGGGTGAGTGGAAAGAGGGGATGACTTTCCTGCTGACACAAAAGCAGATACAGCTGCCAAATGGACTCTCAGGGTAGCTGGTCTGAGACCCAAGGAATTAAGATGGACCATGTAATCTAATACAATGGGCAAATCAGCAGATTCTGGGAAATATTTTTCCAGCACACCAAATGGAAAACCTTTCCATTTAGAACTATAAGTAGTCTTAGTGGAAGGCTTCTGGAAGCCTTTAGGATTTCAAGAACACCTGGAGAGAGGTAAATCAGCAAACTCTTAACTCCTCAAGAGCCAGGCCTTGAGGTTGAGGGATTTGAGGTCCGGATACCAAACCCTTCCCTGGGCACAAAACAGGTTGTGAATCCTGAGGAGGCAAAGGGGAAGATGGATTGTCAGTGACAGAAGGAGTGGGTACCAGGGCTGTCTGGCCCAATCCGGGGCAATCAAAATCACCCTGCAAGGCTGAGATCTGATTTTGACTAATACTTTGAATAGGAGAGGGAAGGGAAGGAAATCATAAAGAAACTTCCCTCCCAATCCAGGAGAAGGCATCCAGGGGACTGAGCCCAACACTGGAGGCCTGCAACAGAACAGAGGAAGTTTGTGATTGTCTGGGGCTGCAAAAGATCTATCTGAGGGTGCCCCATCTGGCAAAGACTATCCCCAGCACTTGAGGATCCAGGGACCATTCGTGATGGCCCTGGGAAATCCTGCTGAGAGCATCCGCTAGGACATTGTCCTTCCCTGGAAGATGAACTGCTATGAGGGAAGTGTTCAGGAATAGGCCAGAGACCACAACTTATTGCCTCGTGCACAAGGTCAAGACCGAGTGCCCTGCTTGTTGATGTACCACATTGTTGTGGTGTTGTCTGTTCTGACTTGTATCACCTTGTTGTGGACAGATGCAGAAAATGCTTGAAGAGCTAAAAAGACAGCTCTGAGTTCCAGCAAATTGATGTGGAGCAGAGATTCCCGGGGGGACCACACTCCCTGAGTGGAAAGGTCGCCCATGTGGGCTCCCCAACCCAGAAGGGAAGCATCTGTAGTGAGAGTCAAATTGTGAGCAGGGGGAATGAAGGGGACCCCCAATCTTAAATTGCTCTGATCCTGCCACCACTGGAGGGCCTGGATCAAGGTTCGAGTCACTGGGACCAACTTGGAAAGGGGGTCTCTTCTCTGAGACCAATAGGTTCTCAAGTGAAACTGAATGTCTCTCATCTGAAATCTTGCTCCTGCACAACAGCTGTGGATGCGCCATGTGTCCCAGGAGCTGCAGAAAGTGTCTTGCTGGTCAGAGACCTGCAGGGTGAAGGAGGAGGCCAGAGTCACTAAATTCACACCTTCTAAGGGAAGAAAAGCTCTGGCTAGCTTTGTGTCCAACTCTGCCCCTATAAAGGTGAGTACCTGGACTGGTTCCAGAACCGACTTTGTAGATTTAGCAGAAAGCCCAGGAGGTGAGAAGCTGCTGGGTAACTTGCAGGTGAGATTTTACCTGTTCTGGGACCGGCCTACAATGAGCCAATCGTCTAGATAGGGAAAACAGCAACTTTTGCCTCCTTAAGTGAGCCACTGCCACTGCTAGACACTTTGTGAATACCCTTGGGGCAGAGGTAAGGTCAAGGGCATTGCTCTGAACTGGTAATGACCTGAGGGTAGTTCGAATCTGAGGTACTTTCGTGGGAGCTTCTGATTAGGACGTGGAAATAGGTATCCTTGAGGTCCAGGGAGGCTAACCAGTCCCCTGGCCTTAGGGAGGGTAAAATCATTGCCAGAGTTACCATTTTGAACTTTGGTTTCAAAAGATGCTTGTTCAGATATCTGAGGTCTAATATGGACCGCCATTCTCCTGTCTTTTTTGGGGTAAGGAAGTATCTGGAATACAGACCCCTGCCCTGGTGCAGGGGAGGAACCCTTTCCACTGCTCTGAGAGCCAACAGGGTTGAGACCTCTGCTTCCAGAGCGAGGGTCTCTGAAGCACTTGCAGTAGAAAAGTCTGGTTCTCAACTCGAAACTTTTTAAAGCTGAGAACCAGACCCTGGCTTACTACTTCCAGAACCCACTTGTCTGAGGTTAAAGAAGCCCAGTTCTGACTGAAGTAAGCCAGCCTGCCCCTACCGTAAAGGAGAATCAGCCCTGGGCACCCCATCAGGGTGTCTGCTTAGCAGGAGCTTTAGGCTGAGGGTGGGAGCAGGCCTGCCCACCCGCCTGCCTCTGCTTCTGAAGAAGCCCTCTGATCATAGGCAGAGGAGGCCTGAGTCTGGTAAAGGTTTGTGAAAAGGCCTACCCTGGGGTATGCTCTCTGAGGAGTGGCTTTGCCGCCCTAGCTTGGGCACTTTTGTAAGTAGTCCCATATTCATCCATCTTTTCATGTAATTCTCTGTCTGCTCCCCAAACAGAGAATTTCCCACCACAGGAAAATCCATAGCCTTAGTCTGGGTATCCTGTGACAGACTAGTACACCTGAGCCAGGCCAACCTACGAAAAGCTACAGATGTGGCCATGACCCTAGAGGAAACATCAACATCCACAGTAGCATGAAACTGTACCTTAGGAAGCCTCAATGCCATCAGCAGCCACCTGTTCTAGTTTGCTAGCCAGCTGGCCATGGGCTTGCTTGGCTAATTCCAAAACAGTATCCCGTCTAGATTTCTGATACCTAGCTACATAAGCCACTAATTTGCTTGCCTGAGTCCCAGAGGCTGCCATATACTGTTTTTTTGCCATGGCATCAATCTTCCTGGAATCCTTGTCAGGAGGATGTGAAGCCAGGGGGATATTAGCTTTAACACAGGCTGCAGCCTGAACTACCCCAACATGACTGCATTGCTGAGAAAGGAATTCTGTATCAGGACCTGACAATGTGTACCTTCTGTCCATCTTTTTATCTACAGGAGGCACAGAATTAGGAGCTTTTAAAATGTTTATAGTTTGCTTTCTAAAAGACTTATGCAAAGGAATAGACAATCTCCTAGACTCTGGAATATCCATCATTTCTACAAAATCAGGCTCCTCTTGCTCATCCACAGCTTCTTCCAAGGGAAGCTGGAGGGTTTCAGCAACTTTTTTGTAAAACATAAAATGAGATGGGGACTCAGATAGCATAGGGGAGATTCTAGAGGTCTGTCTGGGAAATGTCCGTTCAATGGGCACACCCAGACCTTCCCAGCCACATTCATACTGTTCATAATCATCCTCCCACCCTCTGGTTCATAAAATTCCTCAACATCATATTCCTGAACCACTGGAACCGGACGAACCGACCTTTTGCCAGATAGTGGCGGTTCGGACGGAACCTGAGACAGTGACTGGACAATTTGTATGGCTTTTGCTATCTCTGCAGCAGTTGGAGAAGCGGTTTTGGACTCCAAACCTGCTGACTTTCTTGTTTTCTTTACTGGAATTGGTTCCTCAGAACCAGCTTTTCTTTTGCCCGAGGAAGTCTCGCCCTGGTCAGAGGGCACTCCCTCTGGTTCGGCTGGCACCGAACCGGCTGCCATCCGGCGCTGGACTTTTGGCCTCTCTGCCCTGAGCCTGCCCAATCTCTTTTCCAGGGTGGCTGCAGGGAAATTTTACTTATCTGGCAGTCTGACTGAGGTGGTTAAACCTCAGACAATAGACACATGTGGTGTGTGGGTCAGCCTTGGCAAAGACTTCCCCACAGACATCACAGTGTTGAAACCCAGTGGGCCCGGTTTTTCTTTTGGGTTTCTCAGACATAATGCCAGCCTAACCAGAAAAACTCGCCCTTTAAACGGCAGTGCCAGGCAAGACACCCTTATCGGTTCCTAACCGTGTCACGGGTATTGGAAAAAACCGTAATAAAATCCGTTTTTTTTAGAACCGATAAGAACCGGGAACCGCACTCTAAAATGTTAAACTTTAAAGTTAATAAGTTTTAAACCCAGATGATCGGTTCAAAACCGAACTGATAAACTTACAAGTTCCACACAGACAAAACCTTTAATTTACTTACGATTACCACAGACAGAGCTTGAACCGAACGGTTTTGCGGTCAAAATAAAACTATTCTCGGTTGAATCGAAAAGAGAAAACACTGTTTAAACCGAGCAGTAAGAGAAATCTCCGGAGCGACTGTTCACTGAGGCGGAGTAAAGAATCTGACAGTTCAGGTTTGAAATTACACAGATAGAGCTGCTTCTTAGAGCTCGTGCTCAAAGTTCTATTTTGGAATGGTATTAACCATTTCACCTCCGGAGCAGTTCTAGTGGTGGGACAAACTGCTACTGTCATAATATAGCAAGACTTCATGTTGTTTGAAGGATTATTCCCAGAATTACCATTTTGAATTTTGGCTTTACAATGAGTTTGTTCAAATATCTTGGGTCTAAGATGGGTCGCCACTCCCGTTTTCTTTGGGGTAAGGAAGTACCTGGCAGACAGTCCTTTTCCCTTGTGCTCAGTAGGAACCTTCGCTATACCTCTGAGAGCTAGAAGAGAGGAAACCCCTGCCTCTAGAGCAAGGGTTTCTGAGACTGATGCAGGTGGAAAAGACTTGGCCCTCTTTTTTGGACATTTTTTGAAGCTGAGGGCCAGTCCCTGGCTTACTACTTCTAGGACCCACTGGTCTGAGGTCACAGACTTCCAGATCTGGAAGTAGTAAGCCAGCCTGCCTCCTACTGGAAGTGGGGAGTCGACCTGGGCTGATACACCAGGGTGTCTGCTTGGCAGAAGCCTTGGACTGAGAGGAGGAGGGAGCAGCCTTGCTCATCCCCCTCCTACCCTACCCCTTCCTCTGAAGAACCCCCTTTGTGGGAAGGGAGAAGAGGCCTGGGCTTGGTAAAAAGGCCTTTGAAAGGGCCTGCTCCTAGACTGCTGCTTGTGCGGAGTGGCTTGCCTTTCCTTGGCCTGTGCACTCCTGTACGTGGTCCTGTATTCATCCATTTTCTTAATGTAAGCCTCTGCCTGCTCCCCAAACAGAGAGTTACCTACTACAGGAAAATCCATAGCCTTAGTCTGGGTATCCTGTGAAAGGCTAGTACATCTGAGCCAAGCATGTCTCCTGAGAGACACAGATGTAGCCATGACTCTAGATGACATCACTGGAGTCCACAGCAGCATGAAATTGCATTTTAGATACCTCAATTCCATCAGCAGCCACCTCCTCCAGTTCCTTGGCTAGCTGGGGAGAGGCCCATTTAGCCAGTTCCAGAACTTTGTCCCATCTGGATTTCTGGTACCTGGCTGTGTAGGCCATATAAGTAGCCTGCCTGAGTCCCAAAGATGCCAATACTGTTTTTTGGCCATGGCATCCACTTTCCTGGAATCCTTATCGGGGCGTGAAGCCAAAGGAATGTTAGCCCTGTCACAGGCTGCAGCCTGCACTACCCCAACATGGCTGCAATGACTATTAAGGAACTCCACTGCAGAGCCTGATATCGAATACCTCCTGTCTATTCTCTTGTCCACAGGAGGTATGGAATTAGGGGTTTGTAAAATTTTGTGTGCGTTTCCCCAAAGATTTATGAAGTGGGATATACAGCTTTTTGGACTCTGGGATGTCCATCACCTCCACAAAATCAGTCTCTTCATCCTCCTCTGCTGCTTCAACCAAGGGAAGCTGCAGGGTTTGTGCCACCTTTTTGTAGAACAAACAATGTGAAGGGGACTAAGAGCCTGGGAGGAGAAACACCTGAGGGCCTGTCCGGGGAGATGGCCAGTTCCATGGGCACATCCAGACTCCCTTCATCGTCGTCATCATCATCACTGGGAGAGTCTTCGTCTCCCTCCCACTCCTCATAATAAACATCTGGGTCATAATCCGGAGGAGACAGATCCGAACGCCGAACCAGCGGTGTCGCTTCAGACTGAACCGGTCTAAGTGATTGGACAATACTAATCGCTTTGGCTATTTCATCCGCAGTTGGAGAGAGGGATTCAGGATCTAAACCGGCAGACTTGCGTTTTTTCTTTGACTGAACCGAGCCCTCGGGGTTGGCTCTCCTTTTGCCCGAGGAGGTATCGCCTAGGTCAGAAGGCACCTCCTCGGGTTCGGCCGCAACCGAACCGGGCTGGTCATCCGGATCTACGGACTTCTCAGACTCCCTTTCCTTCAACCTACTCAGTCTTTTATCTAGAGTGGTTTTAGGAAAGTTTTTACAGATTTGGCAGTCTGAATTGAGATGGTCAAACCCCAGACAAACACAGATGAGGTGGGGGTCGGCCTTAGCAAAGGCCTCCCCACACTCAGTACAGCGTTGAAACCAAGTGGGACTGGTTTTCTTCTTGGGTTTCTCAGACATGGCCAACCTAACAATTACCCTATAGCAGCTTTCAAGCCAGGTAATGAGCAACCGATCGGTTATAAACCGTGTCACGGGCTTTTTAAAAGAACCAGCAAAAAGTCCAGTTCTTTTGAAACCGATCGGTACCAGAACACCACACTAATCCCAGAAAAACAGAAAAAATTCAACAAAGTCGGTTCCGAACCGGACCAACCGAAAAGAAACCGAAGAAAGAATTTCCACTCTTTAGCAAAATAAAACACAGTCACTAACTATCTACATACTACCTGTACCGTAGACAGAGGCTGGAAATCCGAAAATAATAAACAAATGCGGTTAAAAACGAACGTTTTTCTTTTATTGAACCAAGCAGAGGAAATCTCCGGAGTGACTTCACTGTTAGGCGGAGTAAAGAATCTGATGGTTACACTGGGAAGTACCACAGACAGAGGTTTGAAAACCGAGCTCGAGCTCAAAGTTCTATGCTTTTACATACAGTTTACTCTCCTCGCAGGAGCAGTCAAGTGTTGGGGCCAACTGCATTATGTCTGAATACAGCAAGACTTCATGTTGTTTGAAAGAGAATCGAAGGAAGTGGTGGTGGGCCAGAAGGATGGGGATAGGAGGTAAGCATCTTGCATATCCAGGAAGCACAGCCATGTGTTTGACTGGAGCTGGGGAAGGAGTCCCTGAAGAGTCAGCAAGCGGAACTTCTTATACTCCACATAGAGGTTGACTGTGCTGAGATCCAAGATAGGTCGCAGATCCCCCATCTTTTTTGGAACTAGGAAGAAATGGGAGTAGAATCCCCTTTCTAGTTGATTTTGAGGGACGGGTTCTATGGCCACTTTTTGTAGCAGGGCCTGGATCTCCTGGTGGATGATGGGGATCTGATCTGACTGGTAAAAAGACCTTTGAGGAGGGTTTGGAAGTGAGATCTCCATTAACTCGATGGAGTGACCTCTTTGTGTAAGTCGAAGCACCCATAAGTCTACGGTGACAGACTTCCACCCTTCCAGGTGGAAGCTGAACCTCCATCCTACCGGTTCCTCTGAGGAAAATGGGGGGAGCAGGAGGAGGGGAAGCGTCAGGACGCCAAGGGGAGCAGAACTTTAGATCCTGAGGCTGCTTTGGCAAACTTAGCCCGAGGGGCTTGGGCTCCAGAACCAGTGGTGCGTCTCTGACCTTGACGCTTGTTCTGGTTCTTGTTCCATCTTCTCTGGTGATGAAAGGGCCATTTCTTTTGACCCGCCCGACACATAGAACGCATGTCTCTCTGAGACCTGCCGCTCTCCTGCAGCCCTGTAATGATGTCTTTTGCGTTGCCACCAAGTAGGACAGAACCGCTAAAAGGTGCGTCCAAGAGGGATGATTGAACATCCTGTGCCAAGCTTGCGAGGTGCAGCCATGCTAGGCGCCGAAGGCAGACTCCAGAGGCCGCAGCTCGGGCCACTGAATCCACAGAACCATAAGTGGCCCGGAGAGTGTGACGGCAAGAAAATGTACTCACGTGAACCTTGTCCAGCAGTTTCGCCCTGAGATTTTCATCAAGGATGTCCTGAAGGTCCCTCTCCAGTTCCGTGAGAAAGGACTTCTGAAAGACCACCATATGGGATACGTAATTCAACGAACAGATGGCACAGGTGGACGAATAGATCTTCCTACCGAAATGGTCAAGCTGTCTTGAGTCCTTGTCTGGTGGAGAGGACGTGCTTAGGCTGAGCCGAGCGGTCATGCCCGGCCGTGATGACCATGGAGTCAGCTTTAGGGAGGGTGGTGAGGTGAGATATCCCTTCCAGAGGGGAAGTAGGTTCTGTCAGCCTTCCTGGAAACAGCCAGTATGGAAGAGGGCTGTTGCCAGATTGTCGTAACTAGATGCTCGTGTGGACCCATCCAAGGCGGGATGGGTAGAGGGTCTGTGGTGGACAAATCCAAATGTTCCACCAGACTTTCCGCTGAGGATCCATTTCCTTGGATGGCCAGCCTCCCACTGTTTGAATGGTTCTCAACAGATTCCCAAAAGAAGGATCCTCTGGGGGGGAATTTGGGATGAATTTCAACCAGTGAATGAGGTTCACAGTGGTCGATATTAGAATCCAAATCCGAGGGCTCCGAGCCATTGAGAAGGGAAGGGTCCATCCTGGTGTCGTCCACTGACAGAGAACCAGCAGCACATCCCACAGGAATTGGAGGGGGGACATGGTGCTCTAGATAGAGGATTCCTCCGATCGGCTGGGACTGTTTAAGTTCGGTTAGGAGCTGAGTCCTACCATCCTGCCGGGATAGATTCACGATCGGGCGGCGGTGGTGGAGGAGGTGGAGGCTGCTATCCAGGATACCCGGTCAAGGGCTGGTAAGTAGGATGCTGCCAAAAGGGGTATCGGTACCCTGGCAAGCCCGAAGGATATCCAGGTGCCCCGGCGTCAGAGGCACCGTGTCCAGCGTCAGACAAGAAGGGTCCAGCACAGGGACACCCACGGGCGGAACATGGAGGTCAGCCCCGGAAAACCACCAGAGGGTCCTGCCGGGGGAGGTGCGGAAGGACCGTTGGGCAGCGGCAAGGGATCAGGTGTAGTGCCAGAGGGTCCCGAAGGAGAGGGCTCCCATGCCCAAAAGATCCCAGTCTAGCAATGGATCCCTGGGAGGGTAGGAATCTGTAGGTGGAAAAAACCTGGTGAAAGGGGAGCTCTGAAAGAGACCCCAACGATAGGTCCGGTAACGATCCAGATGGAAGGGAAAGGTCGGGAACTGGTGGCGAATCCCTGGGGATAGAGACTGGCAGGGAAGAAGTGTCCCCCACGAGCACATCTCTGCATCAGGGTCCTCAAGGAAGCCCGATGGGAGAGTAGATGCGTCTGTGCGGTCGACAGAGGATCCGTCATCTGGCTTATCAGTTGTGACTGGACTGGCTGTGGAAGGATCGCGGTCAAGCTTATCGGTCTGGGCCGGGCACCTGGCGGCAGGGCGACTTATCAGCGGTGCTACAAATGGAAGAAATGATAGAAACCTCGAGAGAGGCAACCCCCGTCTGCCCGCACACCTCGGCAGTAGGGGGAGAAGGCATCCGGCCCGCAGAAGCGGACAGAGTGTTGGTACTCACAGTTTTAGAAGTAGAAGGTCTCCCTTGTGGCAACAGGCTTCTCTCCTTTTTCTTTAGTTTTTCTGGGGCTGGAGACGACAATCACTCTCTAAGCTCCTGGAGCTCCTTTTCCATAGAAGCTAGCCGCTGGGTGAGAAGGTGGACTTCAAGGGTCCGCTTGCATCGGGTCCTCGTGACCTGTTTGAACCCCTGGAAAATGGCACACTCAGCCGAGTTGTGTTCAGGCCCCAGGCAGAGGAAGCAGTGGGAGTGGTTATCCCCGTACGGGATTTGGGTTCCACACTTAGTGCACTTCTTTTTGAGATGAGAAGATATACACTCAATCGAAACATTTGTGAAAAAATAAGAGGAATAAGACGAAAAAACATTGAATACTAAGCGGGTGACTAATCGCTGTTCCACCACGTCTGTCGAATGAACTGAGCGACGGTGGTAAAGAACTGGAGGCTAGGCATGGGACTGCCCCCTCTCATAATTGGGCTGTTTTGTTTGGGGGGGTGCGGTCCCCGCTGATGATTGCTAGGTAAAAGTTTGCCGTTGGAACCTGACGCGAGGGGCGCAGTCCTATGAGTGAAGACCTGCTGCAGGAACCCTTTCGAAGTAAGATCCCTCAAGTCTCAAGGATTTAGTGGGAGATGACTGACTTGAAGTCAAGAAGGCATTGGAACATAAGGCACCAATTTTAAAGTGCCCTCCCTGAAGTCCAAGACGAGTTGGAGGCCACTGTCTCCCCCTCCTGTCTTGAGAGAATCCTGGGGTGGGGACAGGACACACCCCGCTGCATGATTCTCCTGCCAAGCTGCTCACTGAACTTTAGAGGTGTCTCATCTCCGAAAGGAGGAGAGTACAGATCCCAGAGGGGACCATCTTAGAGGACGTTGATTTTCACCCACCAGAAGGGAAGAATCTGCAAGGAGAAACCACGTGATTTAGCGGTTAGAAAGAGAGGAGAGTCACAGCTGCTAGATAGGAATAGGGACCACCAGGGACCCCAAACCACCACCACGAAGAGGACTCCTAAGGTTTGAATTAAACCAGAGTGGTTCAGATCGGCTCTACCATGCCATGACAAAAAAGATCGCGACCAGCATTCCAGTGACTGGCTCCATGTCGACTGCAAGTTGCAGTCCGCATGGAGCTGCACAGCTTGGTTCTAATTTTTTTTTTTTTTCCCCCCATCGGGAGGCTTCACCCCCCCCCGGAACTAAAGGATTCTAACTCCAGGTTGGAGTTAGTTTGGGAAGGGTGTGCAGGTTGGGGGAAGTGGTTACCCCCTTCCAGCGGCACTGCTATGGTGGCATACCGTTGAGACCAAACTAGAAGGGGAAGCCCGTCAGGATGATAAAGACGCCCTGGTGGGCTCTCAGAAGGAAAAAGGGGGTGTGGTCCTGCTTGTCTTTCCCAAGACACTCCTGACTCCTCCAGAAGAGGAGCGGAGCCAAGAGGTAGCAGAAGGAGGACAGCAAGGGCCTCAACTTATCTTAGAGAGAGACAAACAGGGAGGAGGCATTGCCCAGAGACTGAGGCCCAAGAAGGGAAGGAAGGCGGGAAGCAGTGATGAATGGTGAAGATACACATAAAGATCAAGAATTAAGGTAGGTACGTAAATTTCATATCTTATCTGTGTCAGTCTTCACCATTCATCACTGGTGAGTTATTACCATGCGCCCCTCCCCCCCGAAGGGGACCAGGTACCTCCCTGAGGGAAGGAAGTCCCTCAGCCTCCTGTGGGGGAGACAAAGGAGCGAGAAGACCCTGCAGACCTAGTCAGGCCTGGAAGTGGTCTCAGTGAAGTGTAGTTTCCCTGTGGCTGAGAGAAGGAAGTCACCCTGAAGTTCTGGCCTCACCCTGTGGGAAAAAAGGTGGGTTCCCCGGAAAGAGGAGGCAATCACCCTCCGCTGGGCCACAGATGATAACCGGGGATAGATGAAGCCATGCCATCCGCCTTATGCAGATTGCTGTCCCCACCAGCCTGGACACCACCTCACTGGCGTCATAAGATGCCCTTGCTTTGTGCCTCGCAAGCTGCAGGTCATGTGCAGAGAGGGTAACAGCTTGTCTGGTTGCCTCCAAATCAGGCAAAGATGTAAGTATTTGCTCTAGCAAGGACCATAAGTACCTGTTATAGGCAGCATGATGGGCCTGATGTGTTGAGCGAGAGAGGGACGTGCCAAAGAAAACACTCTCCTCACCCTTAAGTCAAACTCCGCAGAGTTCCACTCCGGGGGTCGGTCACATCTTGGGCGTCTATGCTCGGAAGGAGTGTCCAAGATCCTCACGCCTGAACGGGGGTGAGATAACACTCTTGGAGACCCTAGGGGAGAACAATTCCTGCGCCAGCAGTCCACTGGGGCTGCTGAGGGGACCGAAGAATGCCTCCAAGCACAGTATGATGCCTACCTAAAGGGGGAGGGCCAGGTGGGAACCACAAGGTTGTCCGCACTGAATTCGCCTAAAAAGACGCGTGCCGCATGCTCAGGATTGCGACTTCTGAGTCTGCTGATGTGGAGCTCATTGACTAACCCCGAAAGGGAACGCTGATAACTGGCCTGATCAATGAATGAGGAGAGGTGGACAGAAGGATCCTCTCCCTCAAGTGAGGAAGAAGACGAGCTCAGGGAGTCAGGAACCAGCTGCCTAGGAGAATGGTGAAACACCAGTTCATCCATGGACCTCACATAAGCAGCGAATAAGGTAGCCGTAGCCCTGAACTGTTTCCTGGGCAAGGGTCCTGTAGGACCAGAGTGGCCTGGGAGAGAGGGAGGGGCTGGCAGAAGTGAAGGGGCCAAACATCTCCGAGGAAGTGGGTGACCTCTGCCAGGGCTGGGAGACCAAACAAGCGACGCAACAGCCTGGGAGGATCCATTGTTTGAAGCAGTCGGCGACTGTTCAACCGCACTGGAACGGTCGGGACTGAGCCCTAAAAAAGATTCCCCCTTGCGAGGTGACTGGGGCCGCATGGGTCCAGAAGGGCAGCCCCTAGCCTCAAGAGATAAGATCCCTCCCGGGGAGACCTCAGGAGAGAAGACAAGCCAGCACTGTGACTCCTATCTGAACCCTTGCAGGTTACAAGGGAAGAACACTGCCACCGACAGTGCCCATTCAACCTCTTTGACTCAGAGAGTGACCACTGCCTCAAGGTCAACCGAGGTAGTTCATCCCTACCCTCAGACTCCAAAGAGAAGGCAGCCGAGACAGCATCCTCCCCTGCTCAAGATGCCCTAGCAGGCCCAGAAGTGGGCACAGCCTGGGCACCGAAAGCAAGGGGCTCACCTATCTCAAGATCAGAAGTTCCACTGACTCCAGAGGACCCTCCGGTGCCGACCCCGGCACTGGAAGATCGGTCAGCATCACAAGCGGCTCCGACACTGGTGCCAGTAGGAACCTCCAGACCTGAAGGAGGGGGTTGGACTGAGGCCGATGTGCTAGGCAAAGAAGAATCTGGGGATTCTGAATAATCTAGAAGTCAATCCAGATCTGCCTCCAAATCCTCCTCATCCCCGGAGGAGGCATGGATCCAGATTACCTTACAGACTCCTATGTTCCTGATCACCGGCACTGCGCATGGCAACGGGATACGAGTCAGTGCTGTGAGCCAGCCCCGCATCGCTGATGGCACCAGGATCAGAGGCAGCCCCAACGGACGGTGGCAAGGAAACTGCCGGGCCCGGAGGCCCAGGCCATGATGTCAGTGGAGCCATCACCTCAGAGGGGGCGATTGCCAGGACAGTGCCTCTAGCTCGACTCAAAGAGGAATCAGACCGGGCCACCTAGACCATAAGAGGGGCTTCCGCCGCAGTGAGGCTTGAAGACATGGAAGCCCCCCCCTCCACGGTCTGTACAGAACCGGGAAGGGACGTGGAGGAAGGGTCAAGAGACCTGCATTTGGGGTCAGCGTGTCGCTGTTCACTGAAAGTGCATAGCAACTTTGAACGTCATGGATTTCCACAACTTCGACGATCCATGGAGAAACGGGTGTCGCAACAGTCCATATATCGAATTTGGGCCTAAACAGGTCAAGCACCTGTCATGTTGGTCCGAGATGGAGCAAGGCTGATGTAGGGACACCGCTGCAAAGGGGGCCGGCCCGCCTTGGCAGTCCTTCTCTTGTCCTCCGAACGAGACACGACCAGATGGAAAAACAAAAATAGTACCTGGCCATCAAAAATAAAAAGGAAAGATTCTACTAGTCAACGGCGACGAGAACACAGGTTAGCAAAACTAGGACGGGCAACTCGACGGACTAGGCAGATGATGCAGAGGAAATTCACGCTCCATGCACAAGGTTGTGTTCACTCGATGGCGGGAGAAGCAGAACTGGGATGGAGGAGGAGTCGGCACCAGTTACTTGCCAACCTGCGAGCACCATGCAATGCGCTGGACTCGAGGACGGCGCCATCATGGCATCTACTCCTCCCCTTGCAAAATAAATAATAAAATGCTCCTGCGGGGTCCTGATGCCCCAGCCAGAAACCATCAGTGACGAATGGTGAAGACTGACACAGATAAGAGCCACACGTCCCGCTCAAATGACGGAATGATCTGATTCAGAGTGACCATCTGGAATTTGCACAGCCAGAGATATTTGCTGAAGTGATGCAGATCCAGTATGTGTTACCCACCCAAAAAAAAATCTATTTCGCTACCAGAAAGTATCTGGAGATGAACCCCAGACCAGCCATGGTGTCCCAGACTGGAACCTCTGCCTCCTTCAGGAGCAGCTGGGTGATGCCCTCTCGAAAGGCGGACCACATGTCCAGGGAGACCATGTCTTCCTGTGGGGCATGGACTCCGTAGGGTAAGGAAACCTCTAACGCCAGAGGTAGTCCTCAACCCACATCGAATACCCACCTGTCCAAAGTGATGCCGGACCAGGCGGAAGCAAAGTGACGGAATTGGCCCCCCAAGGGAGGTCTGGGGCTGGACAGGTGGGAGAATGACCCCACCGACCTGTCATTGGGCAGGTTTGAAGATGGCTGCGGGGCTGGCAGAGGGAGCAGTGGGCTCTCTCCCCAGGGACTTCTTAGCACTGGAAGAGGTGGACTTCAGTTTACGCGCCAGGCCTGCTGTTGCCCCGTCTAGGGTTGTGGTGATCTGGCTGGATGCACGGAGTAGGGCTGAAAAGTACAGTTATATAAGAACTTACAGTAACAGTAAATCTTCGAGAGGAGCTCTTGCAGCAAGCTATAACCATTAGGACTAACGCCGCAGGCATTGGGACCCACCGGAAAACTTCTCAGCCAGCAGTACCCAGCAGGGACTGCCACCTCAGACGTTGGCTCCACCCCAACGTCAGCCATGGTATAAAAGGGGGGAGCCCCGGTTCCACCCCAGTTTCCCCGCCAAGACCCACGAACGGGCCCTAACAAAAGAAGGAGGCGAAGCCTGAAGATGATAATCTGTACACTTAATTTGGGGGATGGAGGTTGAGAAAGCAATGCCTGCTGTAAGAGCTCCTCTTGAAGATAGTACAGTTAAGTAAGAACTTACCGTAACAGTAGATCTTCGAGAGAGGCTCTTGCAGTCGGTAATTACATATAGGACTGACGCCAGCCAGCAGCAGGACCCGACGGAAAAATTTCTAGCTAGCAGTCCCTGGCGAGGGACCGCCCCCACATCAGGTGACCGGCGTCATACGACGTCGGTATAAAGGGGCGGTCCTGGACGTCCGTCTTCCAGTTCTTTCCCGCCACAGGTCTGGAAGGCCCGGACGAGAGAGAAGCAGATGTTTCCATCCCTGGAAAAGGAGCTGAAAAAGCCTAGGGGGATGGAGGGTGGGAAGGTATTAACTACTGCAAGAGCCTCTCTCGAAGATCTACTGTTACGGTAAGTTCTTACGAACTGTACTATCTTACTTCGAGAGGGCTCTTGCAGTAGGTAATACATAGGACAGAATCCCAAGCAGTCTGGAACAAACGAAGGCACTGGGAGGAGGAACTACTCAAGAAGCAATAAAAATCTTGCAACCTCAAGACAGGAGGCCTTGCAAGACCGCTTAACCCAAAGCCTGCTCTACGGCTAGAGGCAATGTCCAAACTGTAGTGTTTAGTAAAGGTATGGACGGAAGTTCAAGTGGCGGCAGCACAGATGTCTGCCGCAGACACATTCTTGAAACAAGCCAAGAGAGGCTGCTACTCCACGAGTGGAGGACTCTGACTTGACCCGAAGGGTCTTGTTGTAATGTCATAACAAAGTGATGCAATGAGCCAACCACTTAGACAGGCATTGCTTGAAACAGCATTGCCTTCCCTTTGTGAGCAAAAGAGATGAACAACTGATCAGTCTTTCTGAGATCCTTCGTCCTATCGTGTAGTATCTCAGGATCCTGTGAACATCCATGGTATGGAGCAAATATTCTCCTGGTTGGAGTACTGCGTGAAAAGGCAGGTAACTCTATAGACTGATTTAAGGTAGACTCCGCTACCACTTTCGGTAGAAACTTAGGGTTCGTCTGAAGAGCTACTCGTTCCTTGTGAAAAATCAGATCTGGATTTTACACACAAGGGCCTGAAGCTCGGATATTCTTTGAGCAGAGGTAATGGCCACCAAGAACAGCGTCTTCCACGACAGAAACTTCAAATCTACGGAGGCCGCAGGCTCGAAGGGAGGAAGGGTAAGTTTCTTAAGAACAAAGTTCAGATCACAAGGGGGAGCAGGAGTCCGGACAGGGGGCCTAAGATGAAGGATCCCTCTGAGAAAAGTCTTGGATACCCCTAATTGGGCAAAGGCTTTATCAGCAAAAGGAACATGGTAGGCTGAAATAGCAGCCATGTGAACTTTCAAAGAGGAATGACTGAGACCCAGGTCGAAGAGGTGACGTAAATATTCAAGCAGAACTGCCACAGGACAGGAGAAAGGCTCTACCTTCCTGGAGGCAGCCCAAATAGAAAATCTCTTCCATTTCATGGCGTAAGTAGACCTAGTGGAGGGTTTTCTAGCCTCCACCAGAATCTCGGCCACTTCTGGAGAGACGCCAAAGCGAGATTGTGCTAGGTCTGCAGGAGCCATGCATGAAGTTGTAGGGACTTGAGTCCCAGATGGACCAGGGTCCCCTGATCCTGGGTCAGCAATCCTCGAGATAAAGGAAGAGGAAGAGGAGGAACCTCTGAGTATTGTTGTAGAAGAGAGAACCAGATTTGCCTGGGCCAGAAAGGAGCGATCAGAATCATTCTCGCTCCTTCCATTGCAAGTTTCTGCAGTACACGAGGGACCAGAGGAATTGGGGGAAAAGCACAGACGAATCTGCCCTTCCAGTTTAGAAACAGAGCATCGCTCCAGAAAGCACCTCGCTCTGCGGCGAGTGAGCAAAAGGTGGGAAGTTTTGCATTTTGGGAAGAGGCAAACAGGTCTACCTGTGGAGTCCCCCAAAGCTGCAAGATGTCATCTAGAACCTTTTGGTCCAGCTCCCACTCGTGTGGCAGAGCCGAGGCGCGGCTTAGCTTGTCTGCCAGGGTACTGTCGACTCCTAGAACGTGGATCGCCGTGAGGTGAAGGTTGTGAAGCGTTGCCCAGTCCCAAACCCTCATCGCTTCCCTGCACAGCGGGTAGAATCGAGTCCCTCCCTGCTTGTTGATGTACCACACCACGCACATGTTGTCCGTTTAGACAGCTAGGTGACCGGGCAGGATGTATTGGTGAAGGACTTGGAGAGCATACAGTACTGCTCGTAGCTCTAGCACATTGATATGGAGAGCTAACTCCAATCTGGACCATAAACCCTGGGTTCGGTGAGGACCCAGATGGGCTCCCCAACCTTTGCCTGATGCGTCCGTGGTCAGAGTCTGGGAGTGGGGAGGATGACAGAAGGGGACACCCCGAAATAGGTTCTCTCGAACCATCCACCATTGCAAGTCTGTTGTCATCGGCGAGGAGATCAGTACCAGATGATCTAGGTTGTCTACGAGTTGATCCCACTGACAGCGGAGAGTCCACTGAGAAATCCTCATGTGGAGCCGTGCGCGGGGAACCTTCGGGATGGCGGCCGCCATAAGCCCCAAAAGACGGAGAACCGACCTCACTGGAACCTTCCTGCGTTCTGATAGCAGGGAAATCTGTGACTGGAGGGAAGCCACCCTGTCCAGAGGAAGGAAGGCCTTGCTCACTGTCGTGTCGAGGATCGCCCCGATGAACTGAAGTCTCTGGGAGGGGTCCAGATGAGACATGAAATGGTTGACGGTGACACCCAGGCAAGTGAAAACCTGCTGGGTGAGGGAGAGAAAATGCAGGAGCTCCTCCCTGGACAAGGCCGCCAGGAGCCAGTCCAGGTAGGGAAACACCTGAACTCCCAAAGTACGCAGGTGGGCCGCTACCACCGCCAGGCATTTGGTAAAAACTAGGGGAGCCGAGGAAAGACAAAAAGGAAGGGCCCGGAATTGGTAATGGTCCCCCTGGAAAGCAAACCGGAGGTACTTACGATGCGAGGGACGAATGGGGATGTGCAGATATGCATCCTGCATATCCAGCACACAAAGCCATTGACCCGGCCGAAGAAGGGGCAGAAGGGTTTGAAGGGAGAGCATCCTGAACTTTTTGTATTCCACATAGAAGTTCAGGGAGCTGAGATCGAGAATGGGTCTGAGATCTCCCGTCTTCTTTGGTACTAGGAAGAAATGGGAATAGTAAACCATCCCTCGAAGGTGAGGAGGAACGGGTTCTATGGCCTGCTTCGCGAGAAGGGCAGATATTTCTTCCCTGACCAAAGGAAGATGGTCCCTTGCGTAAGAGGACTTCAAAGGGGGTGGCATGGAGGTTTCTGTAGAAACTCTATGGAGTGCCCCTCCGTGATAATCTGAAGCACCCATGAATCCGATGTTATCCTCTCCCAACCCAGAAGGTGGAGGGAGAATCTCCCTCCTACTGGTTCCTCCGGGGAGTCCGGAGGCGGTGGGAGAGGGAGAGTCAGGTGGTGTGGGGCAGCGCCGCAGCTGGGGCACCCGCTGCTTTTTTGGGGGGTGGGGGACTAGCAGCTGCAGGGGCCCGGTGTTTGGTGGCCCACCTTCCTTGGGGTTTCGCTTGAGGCCGGCTGCGTCTGCGAAAAGGACGGCGCTGAGGGGGATGGGGACGGTACATGGAATCCACAGATTTCAGAGCCGTCCCCTTCTTCCTAGAATCGGCGATGATGTCGACATCACCGCCGAGAAGCACTGAACCCCTGAAAGGTGCTTCCTGGATTGCTGACTGCACCTCTGGGACCAAACCTGACATGCGGAGCCAGGCGTGACGCCGAAGACTTACGGCGAACGTGGAGCTCTGCCCTGCAGTGTCCACTGCATCATAGGTTGTCCTCAGGATGTGGCAACTGGCCAAACGAGCAGAACGGACTAGGTCAGCTAACTCCTGCTTGACTTGGGAGTCAGGTAAGGAGTCAATCTTGGATTCCACCTGGGTAAGGATAGCCTTCTGGTAATTCCCCATATGTGCTACATAATTCAGGGCCCTAAGTCCCAGTGTGGAAGAAGCGTATATTTTTCTTCCATACTGATCCAGAAGGCGAGATTCCTTCTCCGGGGGAGACGAGCTTAAATGTTTGGGGTGTGCTGACCGGCCGTGAGCGGCACTAATCACCACCGAGTCTGCACGGGGGTGAGAATCCAAAAAATCTACACCCTCCGGAGCCTAGTATAGCCTGCTGGACTTCCGAGGAAGTGGGGCTAAAGCCGACGGTTGTTTTCAAATAGTGGAAACAAGGTGGGCGTGAGGCTCGATCCAGGGTGGCACTGGAGTAGGGGCCATAAGGGGCAGGTCCAGATGTTCGGCGAGTTTAACCTGCTGAGGATCTGGTTCCAAAGAACGCCACTGATGCACTTCCTGAGCAACTCCGTGAAGGAAGGATCCTCCGGAGGAGACTTCGGAGGAGTCCTCAGCCAGGGCTTGGATGGAGAGCAAGGCTCGTCCTCTCTCTCGGAGCAATCCGAGAGTCAGGAAGAAGAAGCATTAGAAGCAGAGAAAGACTCCCTGACCCGTCTGGGGGAGGAACGGGTTCCTTAGGGGGAATCCCTGGACGCGTGTCCTGCCCCTCTCTGGATCCAGAGGGAAGAGCTCGAACTGGAGGCGGAAAGGGAGGTGTGCTGTCCGGCGACGAGGGTAAGGTGGCAATCCTGCTGTGAGGCGGCACTCGATTTCCTTGGTAAGCTGAGCCTTGGCCTCAGCCCACCAGGAAGCCAGTCTCCTGAAGATCCACCGCAGCCTGGGGGCGGTGGAGGAGGAGGAGGGATAATTATACGGATTATATCCGTGAAGCGTAGTATCCATAACCCGCCATGGAACACCAGTGCCGGGTATTGCACCGCCGGGTACTGCGGTATCGTGGAGCCGCGCCGGTACTGTGGCGCTGGATACCTGCGGACCCGGTAAGCTGGCGCCGGATAGGACGGCGGATACCCAGGTACCGGAGGAGCTCCGAGCAGACGCCCAGTAGGAGCCCCACGGGCGGATCAACAGTGATAGGCCGCGGGGGTCGGGCCTGACAGAGGGGGATATCCTCGGCCGGCGCCGGTGGGGCCAGGCCAGATCCAGTTCAGTAGGAGGAGGGTCTGACAGCGGAAAAACATCCCGTGCATCGCCCGGGGACGGAGGGGAAAAATCCCTGGGGTCAGGCTGGGACGACTCGGGCTCCCCGGATGGCAGCGAAGGCTGCGGGGAACCTGGGACGACAGACGATGGAGGGTCTGTCATAAGTTCCAACGCCCGGTGCAAATCGGAGGAGCCGACGTGCAGCTTATGGGGTCCCTCATCGGAGGCGGGCTGAGGGTGGGAAGCGTCCCGGTCCGAGGGGGACGAGACCGTGCGCCGCCCCAAAGGGCTGGGCGTCTTATCGGTCTTCTCCAGGCGGACGTCGGAGGAGCAGACGTCCGACTTATGGGAGGTGCCCGCACCAGTAGGCCGCAAGCCTGCGGCAGTACTGGGGGCAGAGGCCTCCTTTAGCCCGGAGGCGCCAGCAGGACCCGAGCGCGAGCCCCATGGGCGGGCCAACGCCTCCTCCAAAACCTTGGAGGCTGCCGTCGGACGATCCTCCGGAGGGGACGTTACCTGAACAGCAACTCCGTCCGGAGTCGCAGACGAGGAGGCCTTCTCCCTGGCCCTTCTTTGTCCCGCTTCTTGTGGTGTCCTTTTGGAGAGGTCGACGCCTGCCAAAGCTTCTTCAACTCCTTCTCCATTGAGGACATCTTCTTTTTGAGCAGATGGGCTTCCAAAGAATGCTCATGTCGTCTGCGGGTAGCAGCGCTGAAGTGCGGGCAATGCAGGCACTTGTTGACCGCGTGGTCGGGGCCTAGGCAAAAAAGGCAGAGAGAGTGGCCGTCCTTGTGAGGCAGTTGAGCGCTGCACGAGTCGCACTTATTTTTGGAAGGGGACATACACCAACGTTCACCTGACGATACAATAAGAAAATACTAATAATTTTCGTAAAAACGAAAGAACAGGGCTGAGCACGAACTTTACCGCGAGGCGCTGCATGAGCTAACGTCGGGAAAGAACTGGAAGGCAGGTGTCCGGGACCGCTCCTTTATACCGACATCGTATGACGCCGGTCACCTGACATGGGGGCGGTCCCTCGCCAGGGACTGCTAGCTAGAAATTTTTCCGTGGGGTCCTGCCGCCGGCCTACGTCAGTCCTATATGTAATTACCTACTGCAAGAGCCCTCTCAAAGTAAAATCTATTGTTACGGTAAGTTCTTGCGTAACTGTACTTTCTTACTTCGAATGGGAGCTCTTGCAGCAGGCTATAACCATTAGAAAAAAATTACTCACCTTAGTAATGTTGTTTCTTCTAATGGAGTCTTGCTATATTATAGACATTAGCAGCTTGATCCAGCTCTAGAACTGCCCCGGAGTGCAATGGTTAAAACCATTCCAAAATAGAATTTTGGCACGAGAGCAGCTCTATCTGTGTCATTTCAAACTTGAACTGTCAGATCTTTACGAGCCAAACCACCAAGGTCTGTGTGAAGCTGTAACTCACACTAGCCAAATGGCTACCTAAATAATAACAACCATTGATGGTCCCAACACCCAAGACTCAAGTCAGGGGACCAGAAATACTAACACCATTCTAATAATATGAAAATGGAACATAAGTATAATAAAACACACACACACGCACACATACACACCCCCAAAGTCCCAAAGGGGACAAAATGCTAACAGGACATAAGTAGTGCCCACACTAAGTTGCCCGCACCCCACCAAGTAGAGGTTCTGAGAGGGGCAGGTCTATAATATAGCAAGACTCCATTAGAAGAAACAACATTACTAAGGTGAGTAATTTTTTCTTCAAACAACATGAAGTCTTGCTATATTATAGACATTAGCAGAATACACAGCAGTACCTCCATGGAGGAGGGGCAGAACCTACTTAGGGAATAGGGTCTGAAGAACAGCTGTGCCAAACCGAGCATCTCTCCTGGCCTGGACATCCAGGGAGTAATGCTTGGTAAAAGTGTGTACCGTTTTCCAAGTAGCAGCCTGGCAAATCTCTAATAAAGGGATATCTCTGGCAGCAGCTAGAGACGCAGCTGTACCCCTGGTAGAATGAGCCCTCAAACCGGGGGGCTCTGCCCACTTTCTGATAACAAAATTGGATACAAGAGACAATCCACCTGGCTATTGATCTCTTTAGTGGCAGGTTTGCCTTTCCCAACTTCACCATAGGTAAGGAAAAGTTGGAGGATTCAACCTGTGACCTTTGGTACGCCTATATAATAACTAAGAGCTCTCTTAACATCCAGGTTGTGCAACCTCCTCTCACTTCAAGAGGAGTGATCAGTGAAAAATACTGGAAGGGAGATAGATTGATTAAGATGGAAATCTGAAACCACCTTAGGCAAAACTTCCTATTAGTCCTAAGGACTACCTTATCCCTGTGGAAAGAAATAAAGTCAGTCTCCACTGACAAGGCTTGCAATTCACTTATGGCCTGGCAGAAGTGATAGTCACTAGAAAAACAGTTTTCCAAGTTAGGTACTTAAGCTCTGCAGAAGACAGAGGTTCAAAAGGTTGCATTAACTGGGCAATGCAAACATTAAGGTCCCAAGCAGGGCCGTTCCCGAAAGGGAGGATTAGTATGGAGTAACCCTTAAAAAACTTGGAAAACACAGGATGAGAGGAAAGAGGGGATGACTTTCCTGCTGACACAAAAGCAGACACAGCTGCCAAATGAACTCTCAGGGTAGCTGGTCTGAGACCCAAGGAATTAAGATGTACCATGTAATCTAACAAAATGGGCAATTCAGCAGATTCTGGGGAAATATTTTTCCCAGCACACCAAATGGAAAACCTTTTCCATTTAGAACTATAAGTAGCCCTAGTGGAAGGCTTTCTGGAAGCCTTTAGGATCTCGAGAACACCCCGAGAGAGGTGTAAATCAGCAAACTCTAACTCCTCAAGAGCCAGGCCTTGAGGTCCGGATACCAAACCCTTCCCTGGGCACAAGTCAACAGATTGTGATTCTTGGGAGGCACAGGGAAGATGGACTGTCAGAGACAGAAGGAGTGGGTACCAGGGCTGCCTGGCCCAATCCGGGCAATCAGAATCACCCTGCAAGGCTGAGATCTGATTTTGACTAGTACTTTGAATAGGAGAGGAAAGGGGGAAAGCATAGAGGAACTTCCTCCCAATCCAGAAGAAGAGCATCCAGGGAACTGAGCCCAGCACTGGAGGCCTGCAACAGAACAGAGGAAGTTTGTGATTGTCTGGGGCTGCAAAAAGATCTATCTGAGGGATGCCCCACCTGGCAAAAACTATCCCCAGCACTTGAGGATCCAGGGACCATTCGTGATGGCCCTGGGAAATCCTGCTGAGGGCATCCGCTAGGACATTGTCCTTCCCTGGAAGATGAACTGCTATGAGGGAAGTGTTCAGGAATAGGCCAGAGACCACAACTTCATTGCCTCGTGCACAAGGCCAAGACCGAGTGCCCCTGCTTGTTGATGTACCACATTGTTGTGGTGTTGTCTGTTCTGACTTGTATCACCTGTCGTGGACAGATGCAGAAAAAGCTTGAAGAGCTAAAAAGACAGCTCTGAGTTCCAGCAAATTGATGTGGAGCAGAGATTCCTGGGGGGACCAAACTCCCTGAGTGGAAAGGTCACCCATGTGGGCTCCCCAACCCAGAAGGGAAGCATCTGTAGTGAGAGTCAAGTCGTGAGAAGGGGAAATGAAGGCGACCCCCGCTCTTAAATTGCTCTGATCCTGCCACCACTGGAGAGCTAGGATCAAGGTTCGAGTCACTGGGACCAACTTGGAAAGGGGGTCTCTTCTCTGAGACCAAAAGGTTCTCAAGTGAAACTGAATGTCTCTCATCTGAAATCTGGCTCCCTGCACAACAGCTGTGGATGCAGCCATGTGCCCCAGGAGCTGCAGAAAGCGTCATTGCTGGTCGAGACCTGCAGAGTGAAGGAAGAGGCCAGAGCCACTAAATTCCTTACCCTTTCTGGGGGAAGAAAGGCTCTGGCTAGCTTTGTGTCCAATTCTGCCCCTATAAAGGCGAGTACCTGGACTGGTTCCAGAACCGACTTTGGTAGGTTTAGCAGAAAACCCAGGGAGGTGAGAAGCTGCTGGGTGACCTGCAGGTGAGATTTTACCTGTTCTGGGGACTGGCCTACAATGAGCCAGTCGTCTAAATAGGGAAAAACAGCAATCCTCTGCCTCCTTAAGTGGGCCACTGCTAGACACTTTGTGAATACCCTTGGAGCAGAGGTAAGGGTCAAGGGCATTGCTCTGAACTGGAAATGACCTGAAGGCAGTTCGAATCTGAGGTACTTTCGATGGGATCTTCTGATTAGGACATGGAAACAGGCATCCTTGAGGTCCAGGGAGGCTAGCCAGTCCCCTGGCCTTAGGGAAGGTAAAATCATTGCCAGAGTTACCATTTTGAACTTTGGTTTCAAAAGATGCTTGTTCAGATATCTGAGATCTAAAATGGGCCGCCACTCTCCTGTCTTTTTAGGGTAAGGAAGTATCTGAATACAGACCCCTGCCCTGATGCAGGGAGGAACCCTTTCTACTGCTCTGAGAGCTAACAGGATGAGACCTCTGTTTCCAGAGCGAGGGTCTCTGAAGCACTTGTAGAAAAGTCTGCTTCTCAACTTGGGAAACTTTTTAGCTGAGAACCAGACCCTGGCTTACTACTTCCAGAACCCACTTGTCTGAGGTTGAAGAAGCTCAATTCTGACTGAAGTAAGCCAGCCTGCCCCCCACTGGTACAGGAGACTGCCCTGGGCACCCCATCAGGGTGCCTGTTTTGCAGGAGCTTTAGGCTGGGGGTGGGAGCAGGTCTGCCCACCCCTCGCCTGCCCTGCCTCTGAAGAAGCCCCTCTGAGCAAAGGCAGAGGAGGCCTGAGTCTGGTAGAAAGGCCTGTGAAAAGGCCTACCCCTACCCCTGGGGGCATGCCTTTGAGGAGTGGCTTGCCGCTCCTTAGCCTGGGCACTCTTGTAAGTGGTCCTATATTCATCCATCTTCTTCATGTAGTTCTCTGTCTGCTCTCCAAACAGAGAATTTCCCACCACAGGAAAATCCATAGCCTTAGTCTGGGTATCCTGTGACAAACTAGTACACCTGAGCCAGGCCAACCTACGAAAAGCTACAGATGTGGCCATGACCCTAGAGGAAACATCATTAACATCCACAGCAGCATGAAACTGAACCTTAGAGACTTCAATGCCATCTGCAGCCACCTGTTCTAGTTCACTAGCCAGCTGGCCATGGGCCTGCTTGGCCAATTGCATAACAGTATCCCATCTAGATTTCTGATACCTAGCTACATAAGCATATAATTTGCTTGCCTGAGTTCCAGAGAGGCTGCCATATACTGTTTTTGCCATGGCATCAATCTTCCTGGAATCCTTGTCAGGAGGATGTGAAGCCAAGGGAATATTAGCTTTACCACAGGCAGCAGCCTGAACTACTCAACATGACTGCATTGCTGAGAAAGGAATTCTGTATCAGGGCCTGACAATGTATACCTTCTGTCCATCTTTTTATCTACAGGAGGCACAGAATTAGGAGCTTTTAAAATTTTAATTGTTTGTTTCCTAAAAGACTTATGTAAAGGAATAGACAATCTCCTAGACTCTGGAATATCCATCATTTCTACAAAATCAGGCTCCTCTTGTTCATCCACAGCCTCTTCTAAAGGAAGCTGGAGGGTTTCAGCAACTTTTTTATAAAACATAAAATGAGATGGGGACTCAGACAGCATAGGGGGAGATTCTAAAGGTCTGTCTGGGGAGATGTCCGGTTCAATGGGCACACCCAGACCTTCCCAGCCACATCCATACTGTTCATAATCCTCCTCCCCCTCCTCTGGTTCATAAAATTCCTCAATATCATAATCCTGAACCACTGGGACCGGACGAACCGACCTTTTACCAGATAGTGGTGGTTCGGACGGACCCTGAGACAATGACTGACAATTTGTATGGCTTTTGTTATCTCTGCAGCAGTTGGAGAAGGAATTTTGGACCCAGACCTGCTGATTTTCTTGTTTTCTTTACTGGAATTGGTTCCTCAGAACCAGCTTTTCTTTGCCCGAGGAAGTCTGGCCCTGGTCAGAGGGCACTCCTCTGGTCGGTTGGCACCGAACTGGGCTGGCCATCCGGGTCAGCGGACTTTTGGCCTCGTCTCCCTGAGCCTGCCCAATCTTTTTCCAGGGTGGCTGCAGGGAAATTCTTACATACCTGACAGTCTGACTGGAGGTGGTCAAACCCAGACAATAAACACATGTGGTGTGGGTCAGCCTTGCAAAGACTTCCCACAAACATCACAGTGTTGAAACCAGTGGGCCCGTTTTCTTTTGGGTTTCTCAGACATAATGCCAGCCTAACCAAAAACTTGCCCTTTTAACGGCAGTGCCAGGCAAGACACCCTTATCGGTTCCTAACCGTGTCACGGGTATTGGAAAAACGTAATAAATCTGTTTTTTTTAGAACCGATAAGAACCGGGAACCGCACTCTAAAATAGTAACTTTTAGTTTTAAATGAGTTTTAAACCCACTGATCGGTTCAAAACCGAACCGATAACTTACAAGTTCCACACAGACAAAACCTTCATTTACTTACGGTTACTACAGATAGAGCTTGAACCGAACGGCTTTGCGGTTAAAATAAAACTATTCTCGGTTAAATCCAACCGAGAAAACACTTTTTAAACCGAGAAATGAACCGAGCAGAAGGAGAAATCTCCGGAGCGACTGTTCACTGAGGCGGAGTAAAGAATCTGACAGTTCAAGTTTGAAATGACACAGATAGAGCTGCTCTCGTGCAAAATTCTATTTTGGAATGGTTTTAACCATTGCACTCCGGGGCAGTTCTAGAGCTGGATCAAACTGCTAATATCTATAATACAGCAAGACTTCATGTTGTTTGAAGGACTGAATCCCAAGCAGTCCCGCTCCAAGAAGCCTATCCTCGGGAGGTGGAAGATGGTAAATGCTGAAACAGCAGGTCAAGACTGAAGTCCCTGTAGGACTGCCAGGCTGAAGCCAGCACGGCGTGTGGATGCAACGTCCAGGCTACTGTGCTTCACCAAAGTGTGCACAGAGTTCCAGGTAGCACCCGCACATCTGTCCCTGATGAAGACATTCCGCAGAGTGGCAAAGGAAGCAGAGACTCCTCTGGTGGATTGACTCCTGACTGGTCCCGGAAGGGGTTTATTGTGCTTCACATAGCAAAATACAATGCAGTTGACAAGCCACTTGGGAATCGTTTGCTTGGACACTGGTTTACCCAAGTGCAGTGGCGCGAAGGCCACAAACAGTTGCTCTAATTTACGGTGTGCAGCTATGCGCTTAAAGTAGTACCTTGGCGCCTTGTGAATGTTCAGAGTGTGAAGGACAGCTTCCATCACCGGAGACAGCCCGAGTAGAGTGATTGGCCTGGTCCGGTGGAGAGGAGGCCGAGCGTGTCGCCCCGGAGGGTCGGACGTCTTACTGATCCTCTCCGGGCAGACGTCAGAGGAGCAGACACCCGGCTTACCGGAGTTGCCCACACTGGTAGGCTGCGAGCCTGCGGCCGAACTAGGGGCGGAGGCCTCCAACTGGCCGGAGGCCGAGGCACCGCATGCCCGAGCGCCAGCCAGACAGGGCGTCTCGACATCACCAGAAACTTCCGAGGCAGCCGCCAAGGAGCGATCCCCAGAGGAGATGTTACCTGTATCCCAGCGACTCCCGAGGGAGACGAGGAGGAGCTTTGTCCCGTGCCTCCTTCTTTTTCTTCCGATGGTCTTCGGGGAAGTGGACGCCTGCCTCAGTTTTTTGAGCTCCTTCTCCATAGAACTCATTTTCTTCTTTAGAATATGGGCTTCCAAGGACTGCTGCCGCCTTTTTCGGGTAGCTGCGTTAAAACTGAGGCAGTGCTGGCACTTCTCGACTGGGTGATCGGGACCTAGGAAGAACAGGTACAGAGAGTGGCCGTCCTTGTGCGATAGTTGGGCGCCGCACGAATCGCACTTATTCTTGTGCTCAGAGGGTGTAGGGGACGACATGCACCGACGCTAGTACTGACGTTAGTTGAAAAATAGAGTTTTTCGGTAAAAAAACGGCAGAACGGCAGCTGACAAAGAACAAACTTTCAACGGCGCTGCACAAGCTACTTGTGAGAAGAACTGGAAACTAGCGTCAGGACACACTTATACCGACATCTCCTGATGCTGGTCACCTGACGTGGGGCGGTCCTCGCCAGGGACTGCTAGCTAGAGATTTTTCCGTGGTCCTGCCGGCCAGTCCTATATGTAATTACCTACTGCAAGAGCCCTCTCAAGTAAGATCTTAGGATTCGCTCTGAGGGAAACCCTTCCTGTGAAAAATTAAATACGGCTCTTTACACATCAGAGCCTGGAGCTCGGAAACCCTTCGAGCTGAAGTAACAGCAACTAAAAAACAAACCTTCCAGGAAAGATAACGCAGCTCACAGCTGCGGGTTTAAAAGGTGGAAGAGTAAGCTTCTCCAACACAAAAAGGCGGTCCCGGGGGGGGGAACAGAATCCCTATGGGAGGTCTTGTGTAGAATTCCCCTTAAAAAGGTGTGGGCCACATCCAATTGGGCCAAGGTTTTGTCCCCCAAAAGGGTGTGATATGTAGAAATGGCCCACATGTGCACTTTTATGGAGGAGTAGCTCAAGCCTTATAAGGAGAGGAGATACTGCAATGCTGAGTTCACCGGACAGGTAAGGGGGTCCAGACAGTGAGAGACGCCCATAAGCAGAAGCGCTTCCACTTCATAGCGTAAGTGAAGCGAGCAGATTTCATAGATCAATCAAGCTTTTTAGACTTTCGTCCTTTATGCTTGCCAAGTTGAAATAATTTATAACCCATATTTAATTTTGCTGAAACGAGGACATCCACCACCTCTTGGGAGACCCCGTACCTGGACTTTGCTACGTCCGAAGGAGCCAAGTATGAAGATGCAAAGACCTGAGATCGGGGTGAACCAGCGAGCCCTGATCCTGGGACAGCAACTGCAAGCATACTGGCAGCGGGATTGGAGGTTCCGTGGACAACCGCTGAAGTAGTGGGAACCAAATCTGCCGAGACCACAGAGGGGCAATTAGAATCATCAGAGCTCCTTCGGCCTGTAACTTCAAGAGAACTCTCTTAATGAGAGGAAAGGGAGGGAAGGCATAAAGAAACCTCCCTGCCCAACAAAGGGACAATGCATCTGGCCAGAAAACACCAGGCGTGGGCTATGGCGAGCAGAAGTTTGGCATTGCGTAGTGATGCAGAGAGGTCCAGCTCTGGATGGCCTCATGTGTCGAAAAGCTGGTCTGCTACTGATTGCAGTAGCTTCCACTAGTGTGTCTTGGATTGAGACCAGCTTAGGCTGTTGGCCAAGTTGTTAAGGATGCCTGGAACATGCACTGCGGATAGAGATGTGCCGCTCCAGTGTCCAGTACAAGACTCTCATCTCCTCCCTGCACAGAGGGTAAGAGTGAGCGCCACCTTACTTCTTGATATAGAAGACGACCACCATGTTGTCCGTCTAAACAAGAAGAGAGCCTGGGACAAGGTCCTCTTGAAAGGCGTGTAGCGCACTGAGGACCACTTACATTTCCAAGACACTGATGTGGAGGTCGCACTCCATGGGGCTCCAGACACCTTGCGTTTGACACACCCCCCCAACCCAAATCCGAGGCATTCATTGTTAGAGTCAGATTTGGGGGCTCCGGACAGAAAGGAACACCTTTTTCTAAATTTAGAGGGTCGAACCACCAAAGAAGAGTCCGCTTTACTGGCTCTATGACACTGACCATGTGGTCCAGGTTGTCTGAGCATTGATCCCACTGCACCCTGAGCATCCACTGTGGGATTCTCATGTGGAGGCGAGCCAGAGCAGTGACAGGAATGGCCGCCGCCATGTGCCCCAGAAGTCTGAGGAAGGTCCTGGCCTGGCCCTGACAGGTTACAAGGACCAATTCGGTAATCTCCCGCAAGCGATCTCCCCTCTCTGGGGGTAGAAACGCCATGCCCTGGACTGAATCCAGGACCGCTCCTATGAAGACGAGTCTTTGGCTGGGCTCCGGGGAAGACTTTGGAAGATTCAGGGTGATCCCCAGCTCTCAAAATAGAATATAGGTGTCTCCGAGAGCCTGAAGAAGGCGTGACCTTGACGGGGCCACAAGCAGCCAATCGTCAAGGTAAGGGAAGACATAATATCCCTGACGCCTAAGAGCCGCAGCCACTACTGCCAAGCATTTTGTGAAGATTCGAGGAGTGGAGGAGAGGCCGAATGGAAGAACCTGAAACTGATAATGTGCCCCTGGAAGTGGAACCTCAGGTACTTCCTGTGGGGAGACTCTATGTGCATTGTACGCATCTTACATGTCCAGTCTCCCTGATGCAGCAGAGGAAGCAGTCCTGGAAGAGTCACCATTCTGTATTCTATAAAGTAGTTTAAAGAACTGAGGTCCAGAATGGGACGAAGGTCTTGGGTCTTCTTTGGAACCAGGAAGAAATGGGAGTAATATCCTTTTCCCCGCTGCTGCAGAGGGACTGGCTCTATCACCCTTTTCCGAAAAAGAGGCCCTGAATCTCTCCTCCTATGAGTGTAATGTGAGAAGGAGGATATCTTGAGGACCTTGGTGGAGTGTCTGGGGCGATCTCTGTGAACTCCAGCGTATGTCCCCTTCTTATAATACCGAGGACCCACTGGTTCGCAGTGATAGAGCTCCAACTCTTCAGATGAAAGGAGAAGTCCCTCACTGCCTCCCTGGAACCTCCTCCGGGGTCGGAGGAGTAATTGGGCAGAGCCGGGAGTGGGCAGAGAGGCTTGGGAGGACTTAGGGCCACGAAAAGGAGCGCCTCCAGGCTGCTGGTTGCCAGCTCTCCTTTTAAAGCCACCTCTCTGGCCTTGTTGGTTGCCACGGGCTTGGGCACCCAAGTGCTTCCAAAATGGCAGTTTCCTCGCCTTCCTCTGGTGGTCTCTGTACATCTGACGGACAGACCAGACGGATTTCCCCGACTCTTGGAGACGAGAAATCAGTGACCGTCTCCTGCCCAAACAAGACAGAACCCTGGAACGGAAGGTCCCGGACTCCAGACTGCAGATCTTGGTGAAAGCCGGAGACTCGCAACCAAGCATGGCACCGGAGACAGACCCCTGATGCTTCCGCTCTGGCCCCCCGTGTCTGCAGTATCGTATGAGGCATGGAGAACATGCGTGCCTATGTCCAAGCCTGACTTAAGGACATCCAGAATCTCAGTCTTCTGAGCAGAGTCTGGCAAGGCATTAACAAGCTCCTGTCCCCGTTCCCAGAGCACATTCTGGTACCGAACCATATGAGTCAGGAAATTAAGGGACCTAATGGAGCAGGTGGAGGCACAATACACCTTCTTGCCCACCTGGTCCAAAAAGCGAGACTCTGGGTCAGGAGGCTGGGAGCCAAGATGCTTCGGCTGCTAAGACTTGTCACGAGCAGCCATGATCACAGAGGAATCCACCTGAGGGTGCTCTGCCAGGAAAGGCTCATCCCTCGGGGCCCGGTACAGCCTGTCTGACTTTTTGGGAACTGCCAGGACTGAAGCTGGGCGCTTCCAGGTAATTCGGGTAAGATCCTGGAAGGTGTCCACTAAAGGAGGCACGAGAGGCTTGGGCTCCTTTTGCCTCAGGTACTTGGCTAGTCGACGGCGTTCTGGATCCAGGTCCTCTGTATCCCATTCATTGGAGGCCTGGATGTGCCTCATGATGTCCATAAAGGCTGGATTATCAGGAGGCGAGCGGGGCTGGTCCTTTTCTCCTAGGGAACCCCCGATCCCAGAGAGGGAACAGGACGACTGGCTACTAGGTGAGGAGTAGCCGGACCTACCCCTATGAATGGCCCCACTCGAACGTCGGTGGCTCTCCGACTGACGTCAGTCCGAGAACTGACATCGGTCATGAGACAGACAGAGTGATGACGGGCGGAAGCGGGCCCACCCACCAGAACGGGAACGGTTCCTAAGGTGAGACCTGGAACGGCATCGGCTACCTGACCTCGGTGAGCGCTGGTGTCCATCAATGGACCTGGAACGGCAACGGGACCTGGAGGATGAGTGAGGCAGCGGCCTCTTGGGGGTCTTCTTGGGTGAAGGAACACCCTCCGGTTGTGGTTTGCCCCAAGGGTCCGGTACTTGGCCCAGCTTGGGGGGGGGGGGTCTGTTTCTGTACTTCACCCCACCAGAAAGAAAAAAGTCCCCAGAGCTCCCCCTTGGAAAACACCGAGGCCGCCGTCCCCGAAAAGGTGACTATGGGATCGGAGGTATCCGGCAGCCCGGAGGGGGAGTCTCCTGGACAGCCCCGTGGGGAGGAGGACTTGGGAGATGCAGAAGCTGCCTCTTCTCCATTGTGTCAGTATCCTTCGGCCCTTGTACCAGCGTCAGCAACGACGGTGTTTCGTGGGGGGGCATGAAGTGAACTCGGACTCCAGAGGCTTACCCTTAACGGGCGAAGCTGGGACCTTGGATGGCAGGGCTGTAGCTTGTGCCCACAAGGTCTTAGGGGTGACCCTGAACGGCGTCACCTTGGGCTTAGCAGGTTTCTCCCCTGACGTATCTGCTTTAGCCTGGCCTTTATTGCCAGAAGCAGAATCCTTCTTGTGGTGCTCTCCTGAGCCTGAGGAAGAGCGGGGCTTTTTGGGGGAAGACCAAGAATGAGATCGGGACCTGGACCGGTGGCGGGACCAACTACGGGACTTGTCCTTATATCTGGCCTTCTAACCGGAGGTGTGCAGGTCCATCTTCTGCTCTGAAAGGAACGCCTTGAGAGCCTTCAAACGGCAGATCCTGGTCCTGCTTGTGAAGCCCTGACAGGTGGAACAGGCTGCGGTTAGGCTCTAGGCAGAAGACACACTTAGTGTGGCCGTCCTTGGATGGTATTTGACTGCCGTAACTGCACTTATTTTGATGAGGTCCCGAAGATGAGACAGATGATGGGGACGACATGCGTCGGATGAAAACAGTTGAATAACTCGAAGAAAAGTCGAAAAACCCGTTTTTGCTGACAACTGGCAGGCTAAGATCTTCCCCAACGTGAGCGAGTCGCGGTGGGAAAAGAACTGATGGAGCCGGGTCCGCCTTTATACCATGGCCGGGTAGCAGCAGACGTTGGGGGGGAGGAGGTGGCGGTAACTGCTGGGTACTGCTGGCTGAGAAGTTTTCCAGTGGGTCCTAATGCCTGCGGCGTTAGTCCTAATGGTTATAGCCTGCTGCAAAAGCTCCCACTAGAAGTAAGATCTGAAAGTTTCTTCTACTATTTCAGTCCTTTAACATCCTTCTGAAAGGATGAGATGGCACCCAAGGTGGCACTGGACTTTTCTAAGTGAGTAAGTTGTGCACGGACACCAGTCCCGAACAAGTCAGTGCCCAAAAATGTCCATCCAACTTGTGCAGAGTGTTCGCGCTGTAAAAGTCAAAATTCTCAGCCACGCCCTGTGACGCAACAGCCATCACCGCGGCTACAGACCTGGTACAAGTTCAGGGCTGTTTAGAGACATTTTGCCACGGAGCATCCCTGGTCGCAGACCTGGTCAGCTGGGAGAAAACGTGGTCCGTGTGTCTAAGAGAGCACTGGCAAAGTTGGCCTTCATAACAGCCAAACTGGCCTGCCAAATAGGGCCTACCAAGTGCAGAACTGCGACAGAGGGAACCTGATGCTTCCAGCGGCAAGGAAATCTGATGTCATGGGCAGTGCCGAAGAGGACACCACCGGGGTGGGTGGGAGAAGCCAGCTTGAAGACCTTCTGGTCAGAATTAAAGGGGGAACTGTATCCTGCCAGAAGTGTGGATAGTACACCAAATCCACATTCCTAGAATATCAGTATGACAGCAAAATAAATGGTATGGTGCAACCATCTCCCCACTGTCTTGCAGGTCGGTCAAACACTTCCTTCAATACAACGTGAATACACACCTGGATACGCCGCTGATTAAACAAAAATATCACAACCAGCTCATGAAACTTGTCATCACATTTGTTTAATGTCAGTTACAGTTTTACAAGAGAAATATTACAATGTTGGCTTTTAAACAGTTTCATTTTTTGCTCCTGATGCTTTCTGTAACAAAGCAGAATGCTGGAATTACCTGTTATAAACTCTGTGAATACTCTGTTTAAATATCTAACAAACTGTACAACTTGGCAGTCCCAGAGTTGCTATAGGGAAAGAACCTCACACATCGTCTTTTCACAAAAAAAAAAAAAGAATCGGGCACACACACACACATACACATATACACTCAGTCATTTCCCATCGGACTACTCAGGAACAGTCAAAGGCAAACACTGAAGCTTACAGCTGCATTGGGTAGAGGAAAAGTCAGATGGCATTCAGAAGAGGAGCGTTCCTTGTGTTTCATTTGGCAAGAATGAAGTCTGCAAGCAATAAAACTGTTACCGTATTTCATGGTCTGCAAGATTGCTACTGGGGGGAGAGATAACGGCTTGCATTTTATGCTCCATGGGTGATTTAAACAGACACAAAACACACACCAAATACTTCAGAGTTCAATCCACAGATTCCATCCATTCCCAGAGCCACTTGTGCTTCTCCAGTGTTTCAGATGGTATACATGATGCCATTTAAAACAATGACACTTTCCCCCGAGAGGGGATGTGGTGAGTGTCTTCTTTATAAAATATGCCTATTACATGCACCTGTTTGTTTTAAGGGTTAAAATAATTCACTTGACATTTCTACTCTCGACTAATGGTGGCTCGCATGATGGCCTTAATGAAAAGAAACAGAAAATCAGCTGGTGGCAATGCAAATGGGCGCTTTCTCCCTCTCCAAATGTTTTCAGCCCTCAAAAACACATCTGGCCATCTCTACATACAAACATAAGAATTACCTCTTTAACACAAAAAGGAAGAAAGAAAGAAATAGTTGCCATACCACAGACATATAAAAATTACAAAAAAGCTAATTTACAGCATAATAGTTGACAGGGAGAGTTTTACAACAAATTTTAGTGCCAGTCTGTATGGCCTCATTTTTTTTTTTTTTTTCCAAAATCAAGTGCTTCCCATCTTGCGTTCATCGGACGAGCATAACCAAAAGACTTCATCACAAAAACAAAATAAAAGGTTTTTGACACACTCTTTCTCCACCTCATTAAATATGTTTAAAAAAACATAAAAGTTAAGAAGAATAACTGTGCACAGATCTGTTATTCATGATGTCCCCTTCCTCCCAAGAGCTATGTATTTATCAACATCTGTTCCCACTAAATGGTTCTCCGATTACATATCCTCATGAATAAAAAGAGTGTAGCCACTGATAATTAAAGAATATCTATACTCTTGGCACGCTTAATTTCAAATATTCAAATCAGTAATTATTATTCTCATTCCCTTTTTGAAGGCTGGATATCCATCCTAATTTTAAAATCTTGAAACTAAAAAGGCAGACATATTTATATACTATATGTGTGAATTATATATAGATATATATATATGCACACATACACACACTTATTTCTCTCTCTATATATAAATAACTATACATCTGTGTGCGTATATACAAGTATGTACATACATAACGCACAGATACATGCACACATTATTTATATACAGCTTCCTGCTCCACCAGTTCAGGCAGAAGAGAAAATGTTCACCAAAAATAAGATTAGGAAATGGTTAGTTCTGGTAGAGCCTGAAGTTCATGAGAGGAACTCTGTATATGCTATAAATATAATTTCTAGGATTTTTTTTTTTTTGGGGGGGGGTAGGGTTCAGCTTAGTTAATCGTGATACAATAAGATATTTTGCATTTATGAGACATCTACATGACAATCCTCAGACAATCAGAAGAATTATCCCGTTCAACCCCATACAGCAAACAGATATGTACCTGATGTCTTTCGAGTTCTGGCTAAAATCTGAACACCCCCCCACACACACACACAAAATAACACTTGATATGTAATACCAATTTTCAGGAGGAAGGTGATAATGAGCTGCCCAACCAGCACATGCTCTGAACTGACAACATAATGAAGAAGTAAAAATGTGAGGCACCAACCCCCAGGTCTAAGCAGGCTTTCTGTACCTTCTGCTCACATCAGACAGGCTTCTTTATCAAGAGGCCCCCTTGGCTATTTCTCTAAGAATCTGTACACCAAGTCAAAGAAAACAAACGAATCACAATCTCATCTCCTAATCCATTTATCAGTAACAGAATCCTTAAATCGTAATCCTGCAGCAGTCCTCTCGCTCAAAAAAAACAGTCATCTGCAAATTGGTACCGTCCACACTGTGCCTTCAATTAACTTGAGCTCTTTTCCCTCATCCCTCCCTGTAGTTTTGTTTCGGTAAATAAAAATATTTTCTGGTTAGTGGTATTGTGCTTCAGACATCCGAACACAGTCTGCTTTGGCACAATAGGATCATCGTATTCTTGTGAAGAGGTTAAGAACGGATACAGATTCCTAGAACAAAAAAAGAGAAAAAACAAACAAAATAATCACTGGAGTTTCATTAAACAGCTAGTGTACTGCCTGAAATTAATATTAACTTTCAAAAGTAGTGAACAATTACTTCTTATATCTGACTTTCCCCTTCTGTTAATTAGAAGATTTCCTACCGGACAGTACTTAGTGTGATGTGTGGAAAGTACAGTTATGCAAGCAACAGTAGATCTTTGAGAGAAGCTCTTGCAGCAGGTTACACATTGAGGACTGGTGCCACCTGGTGACGGTTCCGGCAACTTTTTCTCTAGTAGTACCGACCTGGGAATGCCCCCCACCGACGTCGGCTCTATCTCCAACGTCACCCTATATAAGGGAGGAGTTCCCCACGTGGTCCAGTTCTTGAACGCCCTAGCCCCGTCAGGCAAGTAAACGACAGGCAAATTAGGAACTGATTGTCAATGGACAACCCGCCAAAGATGAAAACAACAGCCTGAAAAAAGGCCTGATCCCTGGGGGAAGGTGGGCGGGAAATATACCTGCTGCAAGAGCTTCTCTCGAAGATCTACTGTTACGGTAAGTTCTTACGTAACTGTACAATCTTACTTCGAGGAGAAGCTCTTGCAGCAGGTTACACATTGAGGATTGAGTCCCAAGCAGTATAAACTTGTAACAACCCCTGGGAGGGTGAAGAAACAGGAAAAGGGCAACAACAGAAGGGGAGATCCCTCAGGAAATTAGACCTTGCAGAACCGCGAGGCCAAACTCTGCTCTGCGTCTGGAAATGATGTTGAGGCTATAGTGCCTGATGAAGGTATGGACAGAACTCCAGGTAGCGGCAGCACAATATCTGCCATCAGTACACTCATTAACGCTGCAAAGGAGGGAGCAATAGCCCTGGTAGAGAGCTTTAATCGGCCCCGTTGAACCAACCAGCACAAAAGTGTCTGTTTGGCGACTGGGTGACCTACGGACCGCTGGGCAAAGGACACAGAGAGCTGATCAGATTTCCTGTCCGCCTTGGTTCTAGCTAGGTAACATGAGAGCCCTGTGCACGTCCAAGGAATGAAGCAGGGTCTCACCCCTGTTGGAGTGCTCTGGGTAGTAGACTGGGAGCTGAACCGACTGAGTCAAGGTGAGTTCTGAAACCACTTTCGGTAAGAACTTCCGATTGGTGCAGAGATCAACCCTGTCCTTGTGGAAAACAAAGTAGGGTTCCTTACATGAGTGCTTGAAGCTCTGAAATGTGCCCCACCAAAGTAATTGCTACCAAAAGCAGAGTTTTCCAGAAAAGGAAATGGAGCTCCGATTTCATAGCCGGCTCGAACGGGGGAAGAGAAAGCTTCTGCAGGACAAACAGGAGATCCCAAAGGGGAACAGGGTCCCTGATGGGAGGTCTAATGTAGAGAATAGCACAAAAAGGCTTTGGAAACCTCCATCTGAGCTACCATCTTACCAGACACAGATAAATGGTAAGCGGACATGGCGACCAGGTGTACTTTGACGGAGGAATGGCTGAGGCCTTTCTCGTAGAGAGAAAGTCTGTATTCTAGGACAGTATTAACCGGACAGACCAATGGATCCACTTGCTTGGCTGTGGCCCAGATGCAAAAGCGTTTCCACTTCATAGCGTAAGTGGCCCTGGTGGCAGGTTTCCGCACCTCAACCAACACCTAAGCGACCTGATCAGACACCCCGAAACGGACCTTAGCTAAGTCCTGAGGAGCTAGGCATGAAGGTGAAGAGAACATAAGTTTGGGTGCAGCAGGGACCCCTTGTCCTGCGACAGCAATTGTGAGGAGAGGGGAAGAGGCATTGGTGACTCTGCTGCTAGACGCTGTAGTAATGGAAACCAGATTTGAGAAAGCCATAGCGAAGCAATCAAGATAATGGTGGAAGGTTCTGACTGAGCCTTGAGGAGGACCTTCTGAAGAAGGGGAAAGGGAAGGAAGGCATGCAGGAACCTCCTGCTCCAACAGAGGGAGGACGCGTCTTGCCAAAAAGCTCCAGGCTCTGAACATAGTGAGCAAAAATTGGGCAGTTTTGTGTTGGATTGTGGTGCGAAAAGGTCCACCTCTGGAGGTCCCCATAGATGGAAGATGCAATCTGCGACCTCTTGGAGCAACTCCCATTCGTGGGCTTGCGATCTTCTCCTGCTCAGCGTGTCGGCTAGCACGTTCTGAAGCCCAGGAACATGCACTGCTGTCAAAAATGGACGATGCTCCAGGGTCCAGTCCCAAACTAGCATGGCTTCCCTGCAAAGGGAATAGGAATGTGTGCCACCCTGTTTGTTGATGTAGATCATCACCGAAGTGTTGTCTGTCTGTCTGTACCAAGAGACGGCCCGGCGCAAAGACCGAGGCCAGGGCTTGAAGTGCGTAAAGCACAGCTCTCATTTCCAGGACACTGATGTGCAGATTCGCTTCCAAGGGAGACCAGAAAACCTGGGTACAATGGTTCCCCAAGGATGCGCCCCATCCCTAGGATGGCGCTTCGTATTGGAAGGGTATGCCCCCCCCAGCAGATTTCTAGACATCCACCAGCGAAGCTCTCGGCAGACTGGCTCCGATATTCTGATCAAGGTGTCCAGGCTGTCTAAAGTTTGATCCCACTGGACTCATAGGGACCACTGAATGGTCCTCATGCGAAGACGCGCCAGGGGGACTGAGACCATGGTGGCAGCCATGTGCCCCAACAGCCTGAGGAAGAGCCAAGCCAGCACCTTTGAGGCTGACGAGATCTGAGACGCGATGATCCAAATGTGATCCGTTCTGTCGGAGGGAAGGAAAACCTTCCAGAGAGTGGTGTCCAGAAGAGCTCCAGTGAACTGGAGAATCTGAGTAGGGGACAGATGAGACTTGTCCCTGTTCATGGTGATTCAGAGACTCTGGAAAAGTGAAATGGAATCCCTGACAGTCTCCGACAGGTGAGACCTGGAGGGGCCATGAGGAGCCAGTCGTCCAGGTAAGGAAAACACAAAGTGGCCCTGTCTTCGAAGTGCCATGGCCACAACCGCCAAGCATTTGGTGAAGACACTGGGGGGGGGCGAGGAAAGACCAAAGGGGAGAACTCGGAACTGATAGTCCTCGTCTTCGAATCTGAACCTTAGGAACCTGCAATGGTTTCTGGCAATGGAAATATGCAAGTAAGCGTCCTGCATGTCTAGAGATGCCAGCCAATCTCCTGCTGATATGAGAGGAAGGAGAGTAGGGAAAGAAACCATCCTGAATCCCTTGCAGGAGACCTACTGATTTAGATAGCTGAGGTCCAGAATGGGTCTGAGATCTCCTGACTTCTTCGGCACTAGGAAGTGGTGAAAAAAGAACCCTTTCCCTGACTCGGCCAGTGGAATCGGCTCAGTGGCCCTTTTGTCCAGAAGGGAGGAGATCTCCCGCCGGATCAGAGCTCTGTGCTTCCTTGGGTATTGGGATGGTGGCAGTGATCTGTCCGGAGGAATAGATTTGAACTCTATGGAGTGCCCGAACTCCATGAGCTCCAGTACCCATTTGGTCACCTGACCCCACGCGTCCGCATAGAGTGAAAAGCGGCCTCCGACCTGCTCTCCTGCATGGGTTACCAGAGGAGCAGGGTTGCCTGAATATTCAGACGTTGGGTGAGGGTGGCAGTGGCTGCTCTGGGTGGTCTAGAGGCGGAGGCCGAATTACCTCTGGCTCCATCTCTACGACCAAAGCCCCCTCGCTGCACCTGTTGCTGAAAGCGAGGTTGCTGTGACTGATGACCCCCATGGCCACGTAAACGAGGCCTTCGAGCTTGCCCCTGTTTCGGGCAGTACATGGACTGCACGGAACGGATAGCCTTTCCGTAATCCTTCCGCCTGGTGATGATCCGCTCAGTGTCTTCGCAAAAGAGCACAGAGCCTTTGAAGGGGGCATCCAGAAGGTTGATTTGGATGTCTGGATCGAAGCTTGAAACCCCGAAGTCACGTGTGGCACTGGAGGCAGATGCCAGTGGCGGCCGCCCTGGAGAAGGTGTCCGCAGAGTCACAGGCCGACCGCAAAACGTGGGTGCCCACGTCTGAGCCTGTCTGCAGCAGCTTGGCAAGCTCTGTCCGCTGGGGACAACCGGGCAGGCCTTGCACAATGTCCAATCCCTGTTCCCAGAGGGTGTTCTGGAACTGGACCATATAAGTCAGTAAGCTGAGACTCCTGATGCTGCAGGTGGCAGCAGAGTACACCTCACGGCCCACAGAATCCAGCTGCTTCAATTCCCTATCAGGCAGCTGGGTGCTCAGATATTTGGGCCTCTGCGAACGATCGTGAGCTGCGGAGATCACCACTGAGTCCGCAGCAGGTGGTTCGCTAAAAAGGGGTGGTCCGCAGGCGCCCGGTAGAGCCGGTGAGCCTTTTTCCGCAGAGCGGAGGAGGAGGAATGAGGGCACTTCCAGTTCGCATGGGTGACATCTTGGAAAGTGTCGACCATGGGATGGATGACCACCGGCTTTGAGTCTTTTTGGTGGAGGTATTTAGCCAGCCGCAGTCACTCGAGGTCCAGGGCCTCGGTGTCCCAACCAATGTTGGCCTGGATGTGACTCATCAACCTCCATGAAGCTGGGGTCATCTGGAGGGGATTTAGGGAAATCCTCCACGTCCCCTAGGTCTGGCTCCAAGTAGACGGAGGAGGAGGAATCACAATCTACATAGGAGGTTGTAGAAAAAGAGGGTGAGGGGCTACGCCTCTTCCCTTTGTGCCTCTTGTCCAGAGGAGGAGAGGAAGAGCAAGAGGAACTACTGGACCGGTCCCTCTTAGACTTTTTCTTGTGCTTCTTTGGGGGAGGCACCTCGTCCCCCCCACCATCTGGTTCAACAGGATCTGGAACCGGCTCCGGAGTGGGTGGAGGCGCACCCACTGGCAGGTCTTTTTTTTTTTTTAACAGTCTCCCACCAGTGGGTAAAAAGCTCTTTTACCTGCGAAAGGTGTATTTTGGGAGAATCAGGTGTAGGCAGAGGAGCGCCCGAGCCCATAGAGGCATCGGCCCCACCGCCCGGGGGGCGTCGGCCTAAGGGGGGGACGTCGGCACCACCATCATCAGGGTCTGTCAGATGGACCGGCGACCAAGGAGAAGGAGTGTCCGAGCTAACGTCAGGTGTTAGAGAAGGGACCGGCGTTGGGTGAACCACGACCAGCGTTGGAAGAACTGTTGCCAAGACCGGGGCCGAGGAAGTAGCGGGCGGACGAGGGTCCGGCGTCCGCTTCTCCTTAGGAACAGATGGTCGTCGTTCCTTGTCGTGAGACTTACAGTGGTCGGTCTTGTGGCTCGAGGACTTCTTGGCTGAGCACTGGTCTGAAGCCGGAGGCTGGCGTCGGTCGGAGTCCTTATGTTTAGGTGGCAAGGAGGAGGCCCTTCCGCTAGAAAATCCGGAGGCCTTGATCAACTCCCGGCAGTCAGCTTTGGAAGAAGAGGCCAGGCGGAAGGAGGTCTTACCTGAGCCCTTAGATTTCTCGGAGGGCAGAGAAACTTTAATTGCCTGAAGAGAAGCCGTCTTGGAGCCCACAGAAGAAGGTTTAAGGGCAGTGAGGCAGGAATCATGCCCCGAAGACCCGGACTTCGATCCCGAAGACCTGTGTTTCGAGTGAGATCTCCCTCTGTCTTGCTCCTGGTGTTGTTTGTGCTTGTGGGCGGGCTGAGAGTCAGAATCCCCAAGGAAGAGGCCTGTTCCATAGCGGCAGGTTTCATCTCGGCGAGGAAGGCCGCAAGAGACTTTTGGCGCTGCATTCGTGTCCGCAAGTTGAAGGCCTGGCAATGGGGGCAGGCGTCGGCGCGGTGGTTGGGCCCAAGGAAGTAGAGACATGCCAAATGTTCATCCTTGGGGGAGGATCTGTCGCCCATAAGCGCACTTATTCACATGCGATGACACAGAACGATGGATACTGAATTTCTAGCGGTGGAGTACAGCGATCGGTACTAGGCCGAAACTAACTAACCCTGACTGTGCAGCGGGAAAGAACTGGAGCACGTGGGGAACTCCTCCCTTATATAGTGCGACATCGGGGGTGGAGCCGTTGGTGGGGGGGGCGTTACCACGTTGGTACTACTAGAGAAAAGGTTGTCAGAACCGCCGCCAGGTGTCACCAGTCCTCAATGAGTAACCTGCTGCAAGAGCTTCTCCTCAAAGTAAGATCAGCACCAACTCTTCCTGGACGCTGACATAACTGGTTCTATTCCTCCTTGTACATCAGTCCCGTGACATCACGACTGATCAAGAAGGGCCAATCCCCTGCTGCCAGATCAGTCACTTGTGATGTCACAATACATTAGGTCATGGTGTCCATGAAGTAAGAGAAGGAACAGAACTAGATGCATTAGCTTCCAGCTAAAGTGCTGCACTTCGCATCACACCTGGCAGAAAACCTTCTGATGTGTAAACGAAAACAGAAAAATACTTCAGCAATTAAAAAAAAATACTACTTTTAAAAATGTGTATCATTTTGTGCCTATTTCATGGTGCTACTAGCCTTAATATCAGCTGGCTTTTGTTCCAGAGTGAGCACTGCTGACCCTTTTGCTGAAAGTGAGTTCGTCCCTGAGCAATCCGGGCAATCAGTGCAGTAAACACAATTTATTAGTACCAATGGAGACTAAAGTTCCACTGTGATAGGGCAAACCATTCTGGGTCTCTCGGATTGTCACAGTGTGTGTCTCCTTTGATTTTTAATCCCAATTCTATACGGTGCTAGGAATGAAACTAAGACACTTCAGAGCAAAGCATCATCCCAGGAAAGCACTATCTGTCCAGTTTCCTTCCTTGCCTGATGGGCAGAAAAGTTCATGATTCAAACCCACCCCACCTACAACAGCTCAGTAAGGGGGAGGGGACTGGGGGTTTGGGATATGGCGCACACAGATGCAACTACGAGCCAGATCCGAAACCTCACTTCCTTAGTTCTATATAAAAGTGGGAACCTGTAGGCCCAGAAGAAGCAGCAACAGTACCTTGGTTGATCTTGTTTTACTGAAAACATTCCAGAATCGAAGAGTTTCATCCCCTGCTCCCGTTACTATTGCTTCCCCATCTGGAGACATTGCCTGGGGTAAAAAAAGCAGAAAAAAATGTCTGCCAGTTAGGAGCTGTACAAACATAAATGGTTAGATATAATAGTCAATGCAGCCATCAACCTTCATGTCAGACAACAATGTGGGGTGTTTAAATCTGTGATTACACTTGATCATTTCTGGGTTAATCTCTAAAGCTTTGCAAAGGATAATCTGTCCAAGAAAATCCCAAGCAGAGATGTGCAGAATGTGGAATTCCTCAAGTGGAATTTGTGTGGAACAGCAATTCTGCTCCCGAAATGCTTTTGGGAATTCCTTTTTTGAATTCCGAAGAATTCCAAAAGGCATTTCTATGTAATCTGCACAATATTACCATAAGAAAAAATTACTCACCTTAGTAATGTTTTTCTTCTAATGGAGTCTTGCTGTATTCTGACATATGCAGTTAGGTCCTGCCTTTCAACTGCCCCAGAGAACAAATTAGTTAAACTTTCCATGGCCAACATGGAATGCTCACCGCGAGCTCGGCCGAAGCCCCTGTTCACTGCTATTTAAACTCCAACCATCAGATCTTTACGAGCAATACTCACTAGAAGTTCTGTGTGGAAACTGTAAAACTGAAAAAGTAGTTACGTAAGAACTTACTGTAACAGTAGATCTTCGAGAGGAGCTCTTGCAGCAGGCTATCACAATTGGGACCATGCATGAGCATTAGGACCACCGCGGAAAACTTCTGCCAGCAATACCCGTGAGGGACACTGACACGGCGTCGGTCAGGGGTACAAGAGGCGGACCCAGCTCCACCTCAGTTCTCCCGCCAGTACCCAGCAGAACGCCTGACAAGAGAAGGAGGTGAAGCCTACCATCGATAATGAAAGAAAACAGACCTGCACACTCCGAGGGGGAAGGTGGGAGGGAAACAGCGCCTGCTGCAAAAGCTCCTCTCGAAGATCTACTGTTACGGTAAGTTCTTATGTAACTGTACCATCTTACTTCGAGATAGAGCACTTGCAGCAGGGTATCACAATTAGGACCGAGTCCCAAGCAGTCCCATAGTAAAGAGGTAGCCAACCCCGGGAGGAGGAACATGCTGACTCCAGAGACCTTCAGGACAAGAGTCCTTGCAAAACCACTAGGCCAAAGCCAGCACGGCGTCTGGAGACTATATCCAAGCTGTAATGCTTGCTAAAGGTATGCACCGAATTTCAAGTCGTGGCCACACAAATGTCCTGAATGGCGACATTCCGCGTCATGGCAAAACAAGCACACACTCCCCTGGTGGAGTGACCCCTAATCGGACCCGGCAGGGGTTTATTGTGATGCTCGTAGCAAAAAGAGACGCAACAGACTATCCATTTGGAGATAGTCTGCTTGGATACCAGTTGACCCAAGCGTTGTGTCGAAAAAGCCACAAAGAGTTGCTCCGATTTACGGTGTGGAACCGTTCTATTGAGGTAATACCTCAGGGACCTGTAGACATCCAATGTGTGGAGGAGAGCATCCCTCTATTGGAAGGGGAAGGAAAATAAACTGGAAGATCAACTGACTGGTTGAGGGTCAACTCCGAGACCACTTTGGGGAGAAACTTAGGATTAGTTATGAGGGAAACCCTTTCCCTATGAAAAATCAAATAGGGCTCTTTACACATCACAGCTTGCAGCTCGGAAACTCTGAGTGGAAGTAACAGCAACCAGAAAGCAAACTTTCCAAGACAGATATCGCAGCTCACAACTCACTGCGGGTTCAAAAGGGGGAAGGGTGAGTTTCTCCAACACAAAAAGGAGGTCCCAGGGTGGGACAGGGTCCCTGATGGGAGGTCGCATGTGAAGAATCCCCCTAATGAAGGTGCGGGCCACATCTAACTGGGCCAATGCTCTCTCTCTCTCTCCCACGAGAGCATGATAGGCCGAAATCGCCCACATGTGTACCTTGATAGAGGAATAGCTCAGGCCTTTCTCGTACAAGGAGAGGAGATACTGCAAAGCTTAGTTCACAGAGCAGGTGACAGGGTCTAAATGCTGTGTCAAGGCCCAAAGACAGAAACGCTTCTACTTCATAGCGTAAGTGGAGTGAGTAGAGGGCTTCCTTGCGGACGCTAAGACCTCAACCACTTCTGGGGACACCTCGTATCAGTTCCTAGCTATGTCTGGAGTAGCCAAGCATAAAGGTGCAGGGATCTGAGGTCCGGGTGAATCAGAGAACCCCGTTCCTGGGACAGCAGTTGCGAGCAAAGGGGCAGTGGGATTGGAGGTTCCTGGGACAACCGCTGCAGGAGTGGGAACCAAATCTGTTGGGGCCAATTGGGAGCCACAAGAATCATGCGTGCCCCTTCTACCTGTAGTTTGAGCAGAACCCTCTGGATGAGAGGGAAGGGCGGAAAGGCATAAAGAAACCTCCCTGCCTAACAAAGGGATAATGCGTCTGGCCAAAAAACAAGCAAAACAGTGACAGTTTGGCATTGCGTGGTGATGCAGAGAGATCCAGCTCGGGAAGGCCCCACCTTCCGAAGAGCTGATCCGCTACGGACTGAAGCAATTCCCACTCGTGCACCCTGGCCCACAACCTGCTGAGGTTGTCTGCCAGCTTGTTGAGGATGCCTGGAGCGTGCATAGCCGACAGACGAATGCCCCGTTCCAATGCCCAGTACCAGACATTCATCGCCTCCCGGTAAAGAGGATAGGAATGGGTGCCTCCTTGCTTGTTGATGTAAAAGACGACCGCCATGTTGTCCGTTTGAATCAGAAGACAGACGGGTACCAGGTCCTCTTGAAACGCCTGAAGAGCGTACAGCACCACTCGCATTTCTAGTACACTGATGTGGAGGGACCGCATCTCGGGTGACCAAACCCCTTGCGTTTGATGAACACCTAGATGAGCCCCCCCAACCCAGGTCCGATGCATCCGTCGTTAGAGTCTGACCTGGAGGCTCCGGATGAAAGCTGACCCCTCTTTCCAGATTGCTGGGGTCCAACCACCAAAGCAACGTTCTCCTGACTGGCTCCGAGATCCTGACTAAAGCATCCAGGTCGTCATAGCATTGATCCCACTGCACCCTGAGCAGCCACTGTGGGATTCTCATGTGGAGGCGGGCCAAGGGTGTTACTGGGATGGCCGCCGCCATATGCCCCAACAGACTGAGGAAGTTCCAAGCGGGAACTCGAGGCGCTATGGATATCCATTCCGCCAAACTTCGCAGGCAAATTCCTCTGTCCTGAGGGAGAAAAGCCATGCCCTGGACTGTGTCCAGAGTCGCTCCACTGAAAGCGAGGTTTTGGCTGGGCTCTGGGGAGGACTTTTTCAGGTTCAGGGTGATCCCCAGCTCTCGGAATAGAGTATAGGCATCTCCAAGAGAGCGTAAGAGGCTGTCCCTTGACGGGGCCGTGAGAAGCCAGTCGTCGAGGTAAGGGAAAACATAATGGCCTGATTGCCTTAGAGCCGCAGCTACCACTGCTAGGCATTTGGTGAAAATTCGCGGAGCGGAAGAGAGGCCAAACAGGAGCACCCGGAACTGATAATGCCCCCCTAGGAAGTGGAACTTCAGAAACTTCCTGTGGGGAAGAAAGAAACCCCGATAATCATGTACGCATCCTGTATGTCGAGAGAACAGAGCCAATCCCCTTGGTGCAGCAGAGGGAGGAGACCCTGAAGAGTCACCATCCTGAACTTTTTGTACTCTATAAAGAGATTTAAAGGACGGAGATCCAGAATGGGCCGAAGGTCCCCCGTCTTTTTTGGGCTCAGAAAAAAGTGGAAGTAGAACCCCTGACCCCACTGCTCCATGGGAACTCTTTCTATTGCTCTCTTTTGCAGGAGGGCCTGAATTTCTCCTTCCAAGAGTGGAATGTGAGGAGGATAACTGGAGAGCTTTGGCGGAGTACATGGAGGGAGCTCTGTGAACTCCGTGTGTCCTCTCCGAATAATGTCCAAGACCCATTGATCTGTGGTAATAGAGCTCCACTCTTTGAGATGAAGGGAGAAGCGGCCCCCAACCGGTTCCCCCTGGACGTCTGACCATGGGGGGGGGCGGAAGGGGGTCATTGGGCAGAACCGGGTGTAGGGAGAGAGGCCTGGGAGGACTTGGGCCCACAGGCGGAAGGTCCACCAGACTGCTGGTTTCCGGATCTCCGGCGGAAGCCACCTCTCTGCCCCTGCTGGGAACTTCGGGCTGAAGTCTGATTGCCTGAGGACTTGCGAAAAAGCCGACGGCGATGGGGGCGTCGCTGGTCACCACGGTACATCTGGCGGACCAACCAGATCGACTTACCCGATTCCTGGAGGCAGGAGTTCAAGGCCTCCGTCTCCTGCCCAAACAAAACGGTACCCTGAAACGGCAGGTCCCGGATATTGGACTGCAGATGCTGGTGGAAGCCCGGAAGCCTCAACCAGGCATGGCGCCGGAGACAAACCCCAGAGGCGGCCGCTCTGGCTGTCGTATCTGCAGTATCATACAAGGCCCTCAGAACATGAGTGCCTACGTCTGATCCCGACTGTAAGAGGGCCAGGAGCTCAGTCTTCTTGTCGGAGTCTGGCATGGCCTGTGCCAGCTCAAGACCCCGGTCCCACAATGCATTCTGGAACTGCACTATACACGTGAGGAAGTTTAGGGAATGAATGGAGCAGGTGGAAGCAGCGTAAACTTTCTTGCCCACCTGATCCAGGCAACAGGACTCCCAAGTCGGAAGGCTGGGAGCTGAGGTGCCGCGGCTGTCGAGACTTGTCATGAGCAGCCGTGATCACAGTGGTATCTGCCTGAGGGCGTTCGGCCAAGAAGGGTTCAGCCCTCGGAGCCCTGTAAAGTCTGCCCGACTTTTTGGGAACCGCCAGGATGGAGGCTGGGCGCAGCCAGGTGGATTTAGTCAGGTCCTGAAAAGTATCCACCAGAGGAGGAATGACCAAAGGCTTTGGCTCCTTCTGCCTCAGGTATTTGGCCAATCTCCGGCGTTTCGGGTCCAGGTCTTCTGTGTCCCACTCACTGGGAGCCTAGATATGCCTCATGATGTCCATGAACGTGAGATCATCCGGAGGCGAGCGAGGCATGTCCTTCTCCTCAGGGGATCACTTGAGGCTGAGGGAAGAGGAAGAGGAGGACCGACTATCCGACTTAAGAGTAGTCTGGTTCTGCCTCATGCCCATGCCTACGCTGACGTCAGTATACAGGGGACCGATGACGGTCCGAAGACCGGCAACGGTCCAAAGATCAACTCCGGTCCCTGGACCGACAACGGAGCGAAGACTGACGGGAACCGTCCTGCTGAGCGTGAGAAGGGCTCCGGGAACGACGTCGGTCAGTCGAAACTCCAGAGCGCCGTCAGCGGTCCTCAGATCGAGAGCGGGAACGAGCCCTAGATGGGGGCGAAAAACGGTGCTCCGGGGACTTCAACGGAGAGGTCTCGCCGTCTGGCTGTAGTTCACCCGCAGGATCCGGTACCGGTGTCTGGGCTTGCGACGGGGTGGTACGCTTGTGAACCTGCCCCCACCAAAACGAAAAAAGCTGTCTGAGCTCATCCGGGGAGAATATTTCGGCCGCCCGCTGTGGGAAAGAAGTCTCCTGAGCGGCGGGTCGCGACAGAGAGCTCTCCTGAGGGCCCAGGGGGGAAGAGGACTTGGGCGACGGGGACATCTGCAGGACAACGACTGACCCCGGGTCCTTAGCCCCTTCAACCGGCGTCGGTACCGCGACTGACGACGGGGTGACGACAGGGGGTGCTGGAGAGTCCTTAAGCTCCGGAGGCGCACCTTTAGCAGGCGGCGCCGGTGCCATGGTCAGTAGGGTCGAAGCAGGTACCGCCACGGACTTGGTGATGACTCTGAGCGGAGTCACCTTCCGCTTGGCCGGCTGCTTCCCTGACGGGCTGGTCTTAGCCTGAGACGCAGCGGCGACTCACCTGAGCTCCAAGGACGGCCTCTTCGAAGGTCACGATCACGGCGGACCGTGCCGACCGACTGAGCTCTTTGCTATGACACTTTTCTCCTTCTTCCCCTCGGACGAGTGCAGGTCCATCTTCTTTTCTAAAAGGTAGGCCTTCAGGCGTCGGATGCGAGTCCGGCTTGTAAAAGCCTGGCAGTCGGTGCAGTTAGCGGTGTTGTGGTCCGGGCTGAGGCAGAAAACGCACTGCCGATGACCGTCTTTGGCAGGAATTTGCCATCCGCACTCGCACTTGTTGAGGTGTTCTGGGGTAACAGACGCCCGGGAAGACATCGAACCCGCCGGAAGGAGAATTCGGACCGACGTTGGTACCCGCGACGGTAAACACCGAGGCAAAGTACAACGGACACTGAAAAAACCGAGCCAACAGCGGTGGACCGTATAGGCATCGGTCGCGGTGAAGAAAAATGGCAAAACAGTTGAAAAAACTTGCTTGAAGTATCCTTTTCTCGCTGGTGAATCGCATGCAGCAGCTTTTCACGTGCGTGGTACACGGCGGGAAAGAACAGAGGTGGAGCTGGGTCTGCCCCCTCTTGTACCCTGACCAACGTCAGGGCAGCCGGCGTCAGGGGCGGTCCCCTGCTGGTATTGCTGGCAGAAGTTTTTCCGTGTGGTCCTAGTGCCTGCGGCATAGTCCTAATTGTGATAGCCTGCTGCAAGAGCTCTATCTCGAAGTAAGATCTAGCCAACTGGCAGCTATATCTACATAAAAGGGTTTTATGGTTTCAAAGCAAAGACTCGAGTCAGGAAACCCAAAAAACAAAACACATCCCAAACAACAACACTCACCCAAAATAAAGGAGGGTGAAAAAGGGACACCCCTAAGGTGCCAACACGGCTCCTGCCCACCCACATCCCAAAAACTAGGTTCTGAGAGGGGAGGCGGGGGGTCAGAATACATCAAGACTCCATTAGAAGAAACAACATTACTAAGGTGAGTAATTTTTTCTTCAAACAACATGAAGTCTTGCTGTATTCTGACATATGCAGACTACCAAGCAGTGCCTCCATGGAGGAGGGACAGAACCTACTTTGGAAACAAGCTCTGAAGTACTGCTGTGCCAAACCGAGCATCACTCCTATCCTGGATATCCAGAGAGTAATGCTTGGTGAAAGTACAGTTACGTAAGAACTTACTGTAAGAGTAGATCTTCGAGAACAGCTCTTGCAGCAGGTAACACCATTAGGACTGAAGCGGCAGGCGTCAGGACCCACGGAAATCTTCTAGCTAGCAGTCTTCAGCGGGACCGCCTCCGATGTCGGTCCCGCCCCCGACGTCAGGCGTAGTACATAAGGAGGTGGTCCCGCCAGAATCCCCAGTTCTCCCGCCGGAGACTCCCGGCCACTGGATGACATCAGAAGGGGAGACTGAGGATCCGCCATCAGAAGAAAAGAAGAAAAAGGGTTAGCTCCTGCCAAGGCCTGGTAGGCCATACCTCCTCCAAAGGGGAATGGTGGGCGGGAAGGTACCTGCTGCAAGAGCTGTTCTCGAAGATCTACTCTTACGGTAAGTTCTTACGTAACTGTACTATCTTACTTCGAGATACAGCTCTTGCAGCAGGTAACACCATTAGGACTGATTCCCAAGCAATAGCGCCTGAAAGCATTCTGGGAGGAGGAAATTAGGAGAGATCTTGAACAAGTCCTGACTCTAGGACAGGAGACCCTGTAGAACGGCTAGCCGAAACCGGCTCTCCGCTGTGATGCAATATCCAGGCTATAGTGCCCAATAAATGAGTGCACTGAGCTCCAAGTAGCTGCAGCACAAAAGGCCGAGGTGGAGACGTTGCGCAGTGCTGCAAATGAGGTAGCCACCCCTCTTGTTGAGTGGCCCTGGACTGTACCCGGGAGGGGCTTATGTCTGTTGTAGCAAAATGAAATACACTGGACAAGCCAGCGAGAAAGGGTCTGCTTTGAGACTGGTTGGCCCAGCATCCTCTCAGCGAAGGAAAAGAATAGTTGCTCCGACTTGCGAAGTTGTTTAGTTCTATTCAGGTAGAACCTTAAGGAGCGGTGAACATCCAGGGTGTCAAGCAACGCCTCTCCTCTATTAGAGTACTTGGGGAAATACACAGGCAAATCGATGTCCTGGTTGAGAGTGAGGGCAGATCCCACCTTAGACAGGAATTTAGGATTCGTCCTCAGAGACACACTGTCCTGGTGAAAAATTAAATAAGGCTCCTTGCACACGAGAGCGTGGAGCTCAGAAACTCTCCTTGCTGACGTGACAACAACTAAAAATAACGTTCTCCACGACAGAAAACCGAGCTCGCAATCCACGGCAGGTTCAAAGGGGAGAAGCGTGAGTTGTTCCAGGACAAAGAGTAGGTCCCAAGGAGGAACGGGATCCTTGATGGGTGGCCTAAGGTGTAACACCCCTCTCAGGAAGTCTCGAGAGGCATCAAGCTGTGCCACTGTGAGCTGTCCCACTGGGAAGTGGTATGCAGAGATCGCGCAGAGGTGCACTTTAATGGAGGAGTAGGCGAGACCTGAATGGAATAGGGAAAGAAGGTATTCCAGCACCCCTTTCACCGGGCATTCTAAAGGGGAAAGGCCACGTGCCTGCGACCATAAGCAAAAACGGCGCCACTTCATGGCGTACGTTGCATGCGTTGCTGGCTTTCTGGCCGCGGAAAGGACTTCCGCCACCTCTTGCGAGACCCCGTATTGCATAATGGCCATCTTTCTAGGAGCCATGCATGCAGGTTCAGTGAGCGTAAGTCCCAGTGGACTAGTGAACCCCCCCCGAGACAATAGGTGGGAGCTGAAAGGCAACGGAACTGGCGGTTCCCGAGACAATTGCGTCAGCATGGGGAACCAGATCTGCCTGGGCCAGAAAGGCGCTACCAGGATCATTGTTGCGTGCTGCCTGCGCAGTTTGAGAAGAACTCTCCGGATCAACGGGAAGGGAGGGAAAGCATAGAGGAATCTGTCCGCCCAGCAGAGGGACAACGCGTCTCGCCAGAAAACACCAGGCCCTGGATCTAGCGAGCAAAAATTGGGCAGTTTTGCGTTGGATGGGGAAGCGAATAAGTCCAACTCTGGAGTGTCCCATCGAAGAAACAGATTCTCTGTTACCTCCTGAAGAAGTTCCCACTCGTGGACTCTGGCCTGGGAACGACTCAGGCCGTCTGCGATTGTGTTGTCCACTCCAGGAATGTGAATTGCAATCAGGCTCGCGCCGTGTCGGATTACCCAATCCCACACCCTCATAGCCTCCCTGCAGAGGGGGTAAGAGTGTGTGCCTCCTTGTTTGTTGAGGTAATACATCACTGCCGTGTTGTCTGTCTGAAGCAGAAGGGTACTCGACGGTATTTCTGACTGAAAGGCCTGCAGGGCGTAAAGGACCACCCTCATCTCCAGCACGTTGATGTGGAGGTGAGCTTCCTGAGGGGTCCATGTTCCCTGGGAACTCGCCCCGTTCAGGTGCGCTCCCCATCCCAGCCCTGAGGCATCTGTGGAGAGGATTGCCTTTGGGGACGGCGCGGTAAATGGGACACCCGCAGAAAGTGTCCCTGGGTCTAGCCACCATTGCCAGTCTCGAATCATGGCATTCGTGATTCTGACCGGATGCTGCATGTGGTCTTGCCTTTGGTCCCACTGCACCTTGAGCATCCACTGAGTTACCCGCATGTGGAGCCCTGCCAAAGGGACGGTTGGAATGGCCACAGCCATGTGTCCGAGCAAGCGAAGACCAACCTGGCGGGGACGGTCCTTTTCGCCGTAAGATCCCTGATGAGGGATCCGATGTGTTTCGCTCTTTTGTCGGGAAGAAAGGCTTTCCTTGGACGGTGTCCAGAACTGCCCCTATGAACTGCAGCTTCTGGGATGGTACTAGGAGAGACTTCTCGTAGTTAATAAGAATGCCCAGAGACTGGAACAGGTCCTGGGTGCTCTGAATAGCGATCAACAGTGCCTCTTTGAAGGCGGCCATGAGAAGCCAGTCGTCCAGGTACAGGAACACGTAGTGGCCCTGTTTCCTCAGAGATGCTGCCACGACTGCCATACACTTGGTAAAGACCCTGGGGACTGAAGACAGTCTGAACGGAAGGGCCCGGAACTGAAAGTGGTGGCCGAGAAACTCGAAGCGCAGGAACCTCCTGTGCGCTTGAGCTACTGGGATGTGCAGGTAGGTGTCCTTTTTCAGCATGGGAATGAGTCCTTGGAGGGTCACCATGCAAAAACGTTTGTAGGCGACCGACATGTTGAGGTCGCTGAGGTCCAGGATTGGCCGGAGGTCCCCTGTTTTCTTTGGAACCAGAAAGAAGTGGGAATCGTATCCGGATCCTATCTGGCTCTCTGGGACATACTCCTCCGCTCCCTTTTGCAGGAGCGCGAGTACCTCTTGCCTGATGAGTGATCTGTGCTGACCCAAGTAACGGGAGAGGAGGCCTTGTGGGTGGCTTGTCCACGAATTCTATAAAGTGGCCTCTTTCGACCAACTGAAGGACCCACCTGTCGGTGGTTATGGACTGCCACCCTGGCAGGTGGTCCGTAATGCGGCCCCCGACCTTGGTGTCCCGTTGATCCTGAGGGGTGGGGGCCGGTAAGGAGTCATGCTGTGGCGGCTGAGGGTCCAGCGGGCTGGGCCGACTTAGCTGGTCGTTGACTTTGGCCCGCTGACGACTTCCCCTGGGCTCTGCGGGAGAAGGAGTCCCTCTGTTGTGGACCGGTGAGGGACTGCTGTCTCTGCATCTGGCCTCGAAAACGGCTTTGGTTCCTATGAAAGGAACTAAGCTTGGGTCTGTACATGGCCTGGACAGACCGTACCGCCTTCCCGGCCACTTGAATGGTGAGGACCTTCTCCGAGGACTCACCAAAGAGAACTTCTCCATGAAACGAGGCGTCCACGATGTTCTTCTGGACGTCCACGGTGAATCCAGAGACACGGAGCCATGAGTGTCTCCGGAGGCATACGCCTGAAGCTGCCGCTCTGGTCGAGGAGTGCGCAGAATCATACGCGGCTCGCAGCGCCTGGGTTCCCATGTCCGAACCCGTACAAAGGAGTTGCAGTAACTCCTCCTTCTGCTCACCTTCTGGCATCCTTTCCGCCAGATCCAGTCCCTGCTCCCACAAGGCGTTTTGAAACTGTACCATGTGGGTCAAGTAGTTGAGGGATCTGATGGCGCAGGTAGCGGATGCATACGTGCGCCTGCCCATAGCATCCAGCTGCTTGGACTCTGGGTCCGGTGGCAGGGTGCTCAAATGTTGCGGCCTCTGGGACTGGTCATGAGAGGCTGTAATGACCAGAAAATCGGCCAGAGGATGTGATGCCAAGTACTGGTCCTCTCTAGGGGCCTTGTACAGGCGGTCAGCTTTCTTCGGCATTGCCGGAAGCGAGTGTGGACGTTTCCATGCTGCCTTGGTGATGTCCACGAATGTGTCCGCCAAGGGTGGCACCACCACAGGCTTAGGATCTTTTTACCGAAGATACCTGGCAAGGCGTAATCTCTCGGGGTCTAGTTCCTCTGTGTCCCAGCCCATGTTCTCCTGGATATGCCTCATAATCTCTGAGAACGATGGGTCATCCGGAGGAGATCTTGGAAGCTCACGTGGGTCCGGAGAAGGGACGTTGATCGGAGAGGGGGATCTGGATCCGTCTGAGAAGTCCGATCCAGTGTCCTCCGTCAAAGGCGAATGGCGGTGACTTCTGGGTCTCTTGGGGCTGGGTGACCCTGAAGAAGATCTGGACGGAGGTCTCCTTTTTCTGTTCTACGCCTAGGAGGATCCATAGGATCCTGGGGGGAAGGTACTCGGCCCGCATCCCTGGGTGAAGTAGGGGACGCGGGGGCCGGCGGAGTCGCAGGCGGAGGAGGTGGTGTGGAAACCACATCCTTCTTTATGGTGTCCCACCATTAAGTAAACAGCTCCTTGACCTCGGATATGCTGAGGCCCGATGACGGACCAGGCGCCGATGGTCGGTCGTCGGGTTCCGGCGTTGGATCCCCAGGGGTCTCAGGTTCCGGAGAGGGTTCCCTGTGGGGTGTGACAGGACCGGGTTCGCCCGTCTGGTCCTCGGGCTGGGTCAGCTCCTCCTCCGTGATCGCCTCTTGACCGACGTCGGTGGGAGGTGAAGGGTCCTCTTCTCAGTAGGTACAGGCGTCGGTCCCGGCCGGGCGTCCATGGAAGCGAGGCTTAGCCGGGCGGGGGGCATCTGGTGGTTTCAGTTCTCGGACCGATGGTGTTTGGCCGACGTCGGGTGGGCCGGCGTCGGGTCCGACGATCTCTTAAGTGAAGTCAGTTCTTTGGTCTTCGCTGGGGAGGAGGAGGCAAAGAGACTGACCTGGCGTCGGGTTCTAAATGGTGGGAAACGGACTTGTGATGGTGATGACGGTCCCCCGACCTCGACAGGGCCTTAGCGGCCGAGGATGAAGAAGTTCTGGAGGTCTTGGCCTGAGGAAGAGAGGAGGAACCCGAAGAAGACTTCACCGCTGCAGGGGGAGGCTGAGAGCGGGCCCGGGAAGGGGAGCGGTCGGACCGGGAGCCGGAGCTACAGGAGTCAGAGGCCCTAGACGGGGACCTGGATCTCACTCTCTCCCTATGCTTCTCGAGGTGTCTCCGGGCCTTTTTGGAAGATTCCTCCTTGGAGGCTGCATCCATGGCTTTAATCTTTTCCTCGAGCAGGAACGCCTGAAGGGCCTTCTGGCAATGGATCAGAGTCCGGCTGTTGAACCCCTGGCAGAAGGAGCAGGCCCGGGTGTTGTGGTCTGGGCCTAGGCACCGGACGCAGGCCGAATGCGGGTCTTTGAATGGGATTTGTTTCCCACAGGTGCACTTCGACGGATGGCCCTCAACGGAAGTTGCGGAGGACATCAGACAGAAGCTGAGCAGAAAAAACTAACTTTTTCCCAAAGGAAGAACTTAACCAGGCGTCGCGCGCTAGAAACGAACCGAAGTGTCGAGACATGCAAGTCGACGGCGGAAAGAACTGGGGAATCATGGACATCCTCCTTGTACTACTACGCCTGACGCTGGGGCGGACAGACGTCGGAGGCGGTCCCCACTGAAGACTGCTAGCTAGAAGATTTTGGGTCCTGACGCCTGCCGGCTTCAGTCCTAATGGTGTTACCTGCTGCAAGAGCTGTATCTCGAAGTAAGATCTGTCTAGCACTCACGGTACCACAGACAGAGACTTAAACCGACAGATCGGTAGCAGCAATTCGGTAGAAACCGAGCGAAAAAATGACAATTTAACCAACTTTTTTGAACCGAGCAAAGGAGAACTCTCTGGAGTGACTGTTCAGTGAGGCAGAGTAAAGAATCTGACGGCTGGAGTTTAAACAACAGCAGACAGGGGCTTCAACCGAGCTCACGGTGAACATTCCATGCTGGCCATGGAAAGTTTAACTCTTTGTTCTCCGGGACAGTTGAAAGGCAGGACCTAACTGCATATGTCAGAATACAGGAAGACTTCATGTTGTTTGAAAATAAGCAGTGTCAATGGCTCAGCAAGTTGCACACTCGCCTCTAAGGCTGGAAAATTGAAAGGTTGTGGATTCTAGCCCCTCACCAGGTACTTGGGGTAAATCCCACTACTGACACTGTAGTGCATCATGAGGGGGATGCTGTACTCCTAAGATGCTGTCTTTCGAACGGGAAGCATTGTCCACCGAGTCATGAGAACAAGGGAGGACGTGCTTGTAAACATCCGTTCCAGATTAGACGTAAGCTAGGATTTCATTCTTACTGTCAGAGTCAGACAGTTTTAACCAGTTCCATGGTCTTTTCCCACAAAGACTGTTGGTAGACGACCACGTGGGCCTTTAAGTTCAGCGAGCAGACAGAACCCATGGCTGAAGAATATACCTTTCTGCCCCAATGATCCAATTTCTTGGACTCCAGATCAGGGGGGCTGGGCGCACAGATGCTTGGTAAGGGAATCCTTTCTTTGGGACATGGTCATGAGCAGCTGTTAGCACCAAAGAGTCTGCCTTAGGTGGCTCCCCCAAGAAACGTTCCTCTTTGGGGGTTTTATAGAGTCTGTCTGCCTTTCTAGTACAGCCGAGGTGGACGATGGCTTCTGCCACGTAAGTCTGGTGACGTCCTGGAAGGGCTCCACCAGTGGTGGGATAGCTAGAGGTTTGGGTTCATTGGACCCCAGAAACTTAGATAACCGCTTCAGTTCTGGGTCCAGTTCTTCAGTATCCCACTCATATATGGACTGTACACGGTGCATAATGTCCAGGAATGTGGGATCATCCAGGGGGACATGGGCGAGTTCCTGAGGCCTAGGGATGAGGAAGGAAACCCCTCCTCATCTGAGGAATCCGAGAAGACAGGGCGCCCGCTGGAGAAGGGGACCAGGGACGAGTGTCTTCTCCTCCGTTTGACTTTTGGATCTGGTGAGGGGTGGTCACCCTCTTCAGGTTTCTCAGGAGGTGAAGGAGGCCCCATAGGAGGCTCCCTAGGATGGGGGTGTCAAGGGGTATGTACGGCAGGTGCCCTTTCACCGTATTCCACCAGGTCGAAAAAAAGAGATCAGATGTCCGCCAAGGAGCCGACAGGCAGGGTGGGCGTCGGATTTGCGGGACCAGGTGTCTGCAGATATCGAAGATCTGGCGCCTGGTCAGGGGAACCCCTTTTGGCCGTGTCCAGCTGCTGCTAGACATCCGTGTCCTTGGGGGACCCAGTGTCCTGAGTGGGAGGAGAACCCTGGGGCAACCGACCTTCCGAAGGTGGGTTGGGCGTCCGTATGTAATCCAGCGACGGCCTTCGATATGGTGTCGGGGACTGAGTCGCAGGAGAGGGCGCCCGGCTCAAGGGGCACCTGTCGGCTGAGAGTGGGCGTTCCCTGGCCAGAGGAGGAGGCATCCTATGGCAAACTGCCTCCTGTCGCCTGCCCAAGTTGTCCGGTCATTTGTGTTTCTCGGACAACCCGCTGGGCTTATGGCCGGAGTCCTTAGGCCTGCCAGAAGGTGACTGCCCTTCCTGGGTTGACCCAGTTGAGGATTTGTGGGGGCGATGGGCCAGGGAAGGCTGGGCAGATGAATGCAAGCAGGAAGTGGAAGACAGCTCCCTGTGCTTACCTTGAGATGAGGAGGGAGCCAACTTCGCACATGTCCCTGCAGGAGTCAGAGGAACTGAACCCGATCCCTCGCCGGAGGCAGAAGATGCCCTGGAAGGAGACATCTGGCAAGATTCAGACCTGGCCCTTTCCTTTTCCCTACGGTGTTTTCCTCACAAAGCCTTCTATTGGGGGCCTTGGTGGGAGAGGAAGAGCCGCGCCCCAAGGTCCTCTGCATAGCTGCCACCTTCTGCTCGAGGAGATAAGCTTTAAGGGTGTTGGCTCTCTGAGTCCTCATCTTATTGTTGAACTTCTTGTAGTGTGGGCAGTCGTCAGGCCAATGGTCGGGGCCTAGGCAGATAAGGCAGGCCGTGTGGCCGTCCTTGGCCAGTATCTGCTTCCCGCATGCACACTTGGACTTGCGCCATGGTGGAGAGGGCGAAGACATGCAAGAAAATGACTATCAAAATTTTAAACTATTAGAAAAACAGCAGAAAAACATGGTCAACTGCGAGTAAAGGTGTCCATAGCGGGGACTTATTAAGGTATTATTAATCGAGAGCGATCAATAATATATATTTTTTTTTAAAAATGAAATTCCTAGAATGTGCCTCTTTCCAGGGCATCTGCACGTGAGATGTTCTTCACAAAATAAGAGTGCCTCACATGCAGAGGAAAGGAGCGCTCAGATTGGTCGGGAGCGCTCCCTCCGTGTATAATACTATTTGTATGTATAGTATATGGTTACAGTTTAGTGTGTATGGAAATGCACTCAAAATGTTATATTGTTTGGGTCAAAGTAGCTGAGTACAGAAATCCACACACTTTCAGATACAGCCATATCACATATCAGAATGCTGCTGTGTAGTGAAGTCAGAATGCTACTGTACCACAGTAATAATGTCAGAATGCTGCCGTGTAGGGATGTCAGAATGCTGCTGTACCACAGTAATAACGTCAGAATGCTGCTGTGTAGGGATGTCAGAATGCTGCCGTACCGCAGCAGTGATGTCAGAATGGTGCCGTACCGCAGCAGTGATGTCAGAATGCTGCCATACCGCAGCAGTGATGTCAGAATGCTGCCGTATCGCAGCAGTGATGTCAGAATGCTGCCGTACCGCGGCAGTGATGTCAGAATGCTGCTGTACCATAGTAATGATGTCATAATGCTGTCGTACCACATTAGTGATGTCAGAATGCTGTCATACCACAGTAGTGATGTCAGAATGCTGCTGTACCACAGTAATAATGTCGGAATACTGCTGTACCGCAATCATGATGTCAGAATACTGCTGTAAGGCAGTAATGATGTCGGAATGTTGCTGTACCGCAGCAGTGATGTTAGAATGCTGCTGTACCACAGTAATGATGTCAGAATGCTGCTGTACCACAGTAGTGATGTCAGAATGCTGCTGTACCACAGTAATGATGTCAGAATGCTGCTGTACCACAGTAATGATGTCAGAATGCTGCTGCGTAGTGATATCAGAATGCTGCTGTATCACAGTAGTGATGTCAGAATGATGCTGTACCACAGTAGTGATGTCAGAATGATGATGTACCAAAGTAGTGATGTCAGAATGATGATGTACCAAAGTAGTGATGTTAGAATGCTGCTGTACCACAGTAATGATGTCAGAATGCAGCTGCGTAGTGATGTCAGAATGCTGCTGTAAAGCAATAATGATGTCAGAATGCTGTTGTACCACAGTAGTGATGTCGGAATGCTGCTGTACCACAGTAGTGACGTCAGAATGCTGCTGTACCACAGCAGTGATGTTGGAATGCTGCTGTACCACAGTAGTGATCTCGGAATGCTGCTGTACCGCAGGAATGATGCTGGAATGCTGCCGTATAGTGACGTCGGAATGCTGTTGTATCACAGCAGTGATGTCACAATGCTGAGGTACCACAATAATGATGTCACATTGCTGCAGTACCACAGTAATGATGTCAGAATGCTGCTGTACCACAGCAGTGCCGTCACAATGTTGCGGTACCACAGTAATGATGTCAGAATGCTGCGGTGTAGTGATGTCACATTGCTGCTGTACCACAGTAACGTCGTCAGAATGCTGCTGTATAACAGTAGTGATGTCAGAATGCTGCTGTAGCACAGTAGTGATGTCAGAAAGCTGCTGTATCATAGTAGAGACGTCAGAATGCTGCTGTAGCACAGCAGCGACGTCATAATGCTGCTGTACCACAGTAGTGACGTCGGAATGCTGCTGTACCACAGCAGTGATGTCGGAATGCTGATGTACTACAGCAGCGATATCAGAATGCTGCTGTACCGCAGGAATGATGTTGGAATGCTGCCGTGTAGTGATGTCAGAATGCTGCTGTACCACAGCAGTGATGACAGAATGCTGCTGTACCACAGTAGTGATGTCAAAATGCTGCTGTACCACGGCAGTGACGTCAGAAGAAAAAATTACTCACCTTAGTAATTGCTTTTCTTCTCATGGAGTCTTGCTATATTAGGACTTATTGCAGTTAGCCACTGCACTTGAACTGCCCCGGAGAGGAAAGAGTTAACTCCAGAGAATCTGGAGTTCTAAAGCACGAGGGCGTTATACCAAAGCTCTATCTGAGCAGTTTCAAATGAAACTGTCAGATCTTTACGAAGCTAACACTAAGCAACAAGTCTGTGTGGAAAGCTCTACACTAGGCAAATGGCTACCTACTAGTAGTAATAACAACAATAGAAACAACAATAACAATAACAAGAATGAATAATGGTATTATTAGTTTTCTCCCTGACAAGCACTAGTAGGAACCCCCCCCTTTCCCCAAAGACTCAAGTCCAGGAAGGGGGCCAACAAATCACTCAACCAGAAAACCCTAGTTCCCCAACCCTAAATAAAAGAGGGTGAAGGGAAGAACTACAATGGCATGACACAGTGCTTGCACTAATTTGCCACCCCCACCCCAGTAGAAGTTCTGAGAGGGGCAGGTTGGGGGGGTGGTCCTAATATAGCAAGACTCCATGAGAAGAAAAGCAATTACTAAGGTGAGTAATTTTTTCTTCAAACACCATGAAGTCTTGCTATATTAGGACTTATTGCAGATTACACAGCAGTACCTCCATGGAGGAGGGTCAGAACCTACTTAGGAAATAGGCTCTGAAGCACAGCTGTGCAAAAATGAGCATCTCTCCTGGACTGAAATCCAGGGAATAATGCTTGGTAAAAGTGTGAACTGTCTTCCAAGTAACAGCTCGACAGATTTCCAGAATGGAATATCTCTAGCAACCGCTAGAGATGCAGCTGTACACCTGGTGGAGTGAGCCCTCAGTCCTGAGGGGGCTCTCCTACCTAGTCTTTGATAACAAAATGGATACAAGAGACAATCCACCTTGCAATTGTCCTCTTAGTGGCAGGTTCCTTTGCCAGCCTCGCCCTAGGTAAGGAAGAGCTGGAGGGATTCAAACCTGTGACCCTTGGTGCGTTACAAATAGTAGCATAAGGCTCTTTTGACGTCCAAGCTGTGCAGTCTCCTCTCACCTGAGGAAGAATGCTCAGTGAAAAAATCCTGGGAGAGAGATGGATTGGTTCAGGTGGAAACCTGAAACCACTTAAGGACAAACCCTGTGTTAGTCCTAGGGACTGTCTTATCCCTGTGGGGAGAGAAAAATCTTCTTCCACTGCCAGGGCCTGTAGTTCACTTATGCGCCTGGCAGAAGCGAAACCACCAGAAAAAAACATTTTCCAAGTGAGAAGCTTGAGCTCTGCTGGGGACAGAGGTCCAAAGGGGTTTGCATTAACTGAGCAATGCAAACATTCGGGCTCCATGCAGGAGCTGGTTCCCGAAAAAGGAGGGTTGGTGTGAAGCAACCCCATAAAAACTTGGAAAACACAGGTTGAGAAGAAAAGGAAGCAGGCTTCCCTGCTTGCAGAAAAAAAAACAGACACAGCTGCCAAAGGAACCCTTAAGGTAGCTGGCCTAAGACCTAAAGAATTTAAAATGGACCAAAAAGTCCAGAAAATGGGCAGATAAGCAGACTGTGGTATAATCTGCTTCTCAGCGACTCAGACTGAAAACCTGTTCCACCTAGAATTGTAAGTGGCGCCAGTGAAAAGCTTCTTTGAAGCCTTTAAATATCCGCGACACACCTTGAAAAAGGTGTAAATCAGCAGATTCTAACTCCTCAAGAGCTGCCTTGAGAAGGAGGAATTTGAGGTTCGATACCACACCTCCCTTGTGCAAAGGCCAGTAAGTCGTGGACTCTGGGCAAGCTCAGGGTAGGTGGACTGCCAGGACAGAGACAATGGGTACCAGGGCTGTCTGGCCCAGCTTGGAACAATCAGAATCACTTTGCAGGGCTGAGATCTGATTTTACTAGTACCCTGAAAGAAAGAGAAAAGGGAGGAAAGGTGAACAGAAACTTCCTTTCCAATCCAAGTGAAAAGCGTCCCAGGTGGGCTGATCCCAGCACTGGAGGCCTCAACAAAACAGAGAAAGTTAGTGGTTATCTGGGGCTGCGAAAAGATCTATCTGAAAATGAGCCCCATCTGGCAAGGACTGAACCCAGCACCTGAGGATTCAGAGCCCAATCGTGATGGCCCTGAGAATCCTGTTGAGGGCATCTGCCAGGGCATTGTCCTTCCTGGGAGGTGAACTGCTATCAGGGAGGTGTTCAGGGAGTAAGCCAGAGACCACCACTTCATTGCTTCAGTGCACAAGGCTGATGACCGAGTGCCCCCCTGCCTGTTGATGTACCACATTATTGTGGTGTTGTCTGTCCTGACTTGAACTACCTTGTTCTGGACAGAAGCTGAAAACTCCTAAGAGCTAGAAGACCGCTCTGAGTTCCAAAAATTGATGTGGAGCAGAGATTCCTAGGGAGACCACACTCCCCTAGTGGACAGGTCGCCTAAGCGAGCTCCTCACCCTAACACAGGAGCATCCGTGGTGAGGGAATGAGGAGGACCCCTAGTTTTAGATTGCTTTGATCCTGCCACAGTGTAAGGCCAGGATCAGGGATTGGGTCACTAGAACCAATTTGGAAAGGGAATCCTCCTTTGGGACCAATAGGCCCTCAGATGGAACTGAATGTCCTCATCTGGAATCTTGCTCCCTGCACTACAGCTGTGGAAGCAGCCATGTGCCCTAGTAGTTGTAGCAAATGCTTTGCTGGTCAAGAGACTCAGAGAGTAATGGAAGATGCCAGGCAAGAGACTGCCTACCCTTTTAGAGGAGAGAAATGCCCTGGCTAACTTTGAGTTCAACTCTGCACCTATGAAAGTTAGTACCTGAACTGGTTCGAGACTGACTTTTGTAAATTCAGCAGGAATCCCAGAAAGGTGAGAAGCTGCTGGGTGACTTGCAAGTGGGATTTTACATTGATCTGGAGACTGACCCACTAAGAGCCAGTCATCCAGGAAAGGAAACAAAGCAATCCTTTGCCTTCTTAAAAGAGCCACTACCACAGCTAGAATTTCTTGAATACCCTTGGCGTAGAGGTAAGGGCCGGAGGGCATTGCCCTGAACTGGTAGTGGCCTGAGGGTAACCTGAGGTACTTTCGGTGAGAAGGCCTGATCAAGACATGAAAAATAGGCATCCTTGAGGTCCAGGAAAGCTAGCCAGTCCCTGGCCTCAGCCAGAGTTAACATTTTAACTTTGTTTTCAAAAGATGCTTGTTCAGGTACCTTAAATCTGAGATGGGCCGCCAATCTCCTGCCTTCTATAGGTTAAGAAAGTATCATGAGCACAGCCCCTTGCCCCGGTTGCAAGGAGGGACCCTTTCTACTGCTTTGCAGTTCAGAGGAGAAGAAACCTCTGCTCCCAAAGCAAGGGATTCCGAAGGATTTGCAGGTGGACCTGTCTGGCTCTCATCTTTGGAAACTGTTTGAAGCTGAGAACCAGACCTATTACTTCCAGAACCCACTTGTCCGAAGTTAGGGACACCCAGTTCTGACTGAAATAAAACCAACCTGCCCACTGGTATAGGAGACCGGCCCTGGCACCCCATCAGGGTGCCTGCTTGGCAATAGTCTTAGGCTAAGGGAGGGGATTCGTTTACTTGTGCCCCTGCCTATCTCTGCTTCTGAAGAGACCCTCATGAAAGCAGAGGAGGCCTGAGACTCTACCTGGGCACTTTTGTAGGTAATCATCCATGTTTTCATATAGCTTTCTGTTTGTTCCTCAAACAGAGAATTACCCACAACAAGAAACAAATCCATAGACTTTGACAAAGTATCTTGGGACAGATTAGTGCATCTGAGCCATGCCAACCTACGGAAAGCTACAGAAGTGGTCATGACCCTAGAAAACAAGATTAACACCAACAGCAGTATGAACTTGAACTTAGAGGCTTCAGTGCCATTAGCAGCCACCTGTTCCAACCCGCTCAGCCAGCTGGCCATGGGCCTGCTTGGCTAACTGCAATACTCAGGCCCCATCAGATTTCCAAATCTAGCCACATAAGCCATACAACTTGCCTGTCTGAGTCCCACAGAAGCTGCCATATACTGTTTTCTTATGGCATCAATCCTCCTGGAATCCTATTCAGGAGGATGTGAGCCAGGGAACTAGCCTTGACACAGGCTGCAGCTTGTACCACACCTACATGACTACACTGCTTAGTGAGGAGGTCTGTAACAGAGCCTGACTTAAATACACCTTCTGTCCATTTTTTATCTTACAGGAGGACAGAAAGAAGAATCTTATAAAATCTTAGTTGTTTACTTCCTAAATGACTTATGCAAAGGAAAGACAACCTCCTAGCCCATCATTCCTACATAATCAGGCTCCCCTTTACTCATCCATAGCCTCCTCTAAAGGAAGCTGGGGGGATTCTGCAAGCTTTTTGTAAAACATAAACTGAGAAAGGGACTCAGACAGAAGAGGAGGAGATTCTGAAAGTCTGTCTGGAGAAATGTCCGCTTAAGTGGGCACGTCCAGACCCTACCAGCCACACATGTATTGATCAATTTTCCTCCTCCCACTCCTGTGGTTCATAACAATTCCTCAACATCATAAACCTGAACCACTGGAACTGAACGAGCCACCTTTTACCAACTGTAGATGGTTCGACAGGACCTAGAAACAGTGACTGGACAATCTGTATGGCTTAACTACTTCTGCAGCAGTTGGAGAGACAATCTTGGACTCCAAACCTACTGATTTCTCTGTCATATTCTTATTTCTTTTTTTTTTTTTTTTTTAAACTGGTTCCTCTGAACCATCCTTTTGCCCGAGGAAGTCTAGCCCTGGTCAGAGGGCACTCCCTCTGGTCCAGTGGGTACTGGACCGGGCTGGCCATCCGGTCAGCGGACTTTTGCCAATAGTTCCCTGAGCCGGCCCTATCTCTTTCAGGGTGGCTGCAGAGAAATTTTAAACACCTGGCAGTCTGACAAGAGGTGGTCAGCCCCAGACAATAAACACAGTGGTGTGTGGGACAGCCTTGGCAAAGGCTTCCACAGCATCACAGTGTTGAAACCCAGTGGGCAGTTTTTCTTTTGGGTTTCCCAGACATAATGCCAGCCTAACCAAAATCCTTGGCTCTTTTATGGTCATGTTAGGTAAGACAACTTTGTCGGTTCCTAACCGCTTCACGGGTATTTGAAAACCCTATTTAAAATCAAGGTTTTTAGAACCGATAAGAACCGGTACCGCACTCTAAAAGCCCAAAACTTTAAAAGCGTTAAAATAAGCAAACCGATCGGTTCAAAACCGAACGATAACTAAATTTCCACACAGACTTTTCATTTTGTACTTACGGTTTACCAGATAGAGCTTTAACGAAATGCGGTAAAATTACTTTTGAGCGGTTCAAATGAACTGAAAATACTCGCTTGACCGAAATGAACCGAGCTGAAGGAGCTGATCTCCGGGCGACTGTTCAGTGAAGCGGAGTAAAGAATCTGACAGTTTCATTTGAAACTGCCCAGATAGAGCTTTGGTATAGCGCCCTCGCGCTTTAGAACTCCAGATTCTCTGGAGTTAACTCTTTCCTCTCCGGGGCAGTTCAAGTGCAGTGGCTAACTGCAATAAGTCCTAATATAGCAAGACTTCATGGTGTTTGAATGCTGCTGTACCACAGAAGTGACGTCAGAATGCTGCTGTACCACGGCAGTGACATCAGAATGCTGCTGTACCACAGCAGTGACGTCAGAATGCTGCTATACCATAGTAGTGACGTCAGAATGCTGCTATACCACAGTAGTGATGTCAGAATGCTGCTGCGTAGTGATATCAGAATGCTGCTGTACCACAGTAGTGATGTCAGAATGATGCTGTAAGGCAGTAATGATTGATTGATTGGTTGATTAAAAGTTTATTTTTTCACAGGAAATTCATTTGTTAGGACAAAGTCCTGTTTACAACAAAGTCTTGCATGTAAATTCTAATACAATTACCAATTAACAATTGACATTTAACATAAGTAATACAAACACAGCTAATACAAACAAATGTAACTGCACTCTACATACACACATTATTTAAAACACACACATAAAAAACAAACTATTATACAATTCATTTTTGAATTTAAAAAAATCTAAATTTGTTTTCTGTGATTCAGTCAAACCATTCCAACTTAATGCTACTCTATTCTGGAGCATACCGTCCCCATGTCTATTAAACCTTCTATACATTGGGATATTGCTTAATGGATTCCTAGTCTTTATATACGATTCGTTATTTATCTTTCTTTTTAATTGCTTATACAAAGGATGGTTATACTTTTAATGATGTCGGAATGCTGCTGTACCACAGTAGTGATGTCGGAATGCTGCTGTACCACAGTAGTGATGTCAGAATGCTGCTGTACCACAGTAGTGATGTCAGAATGCTGCTGTACCACAGTAGTGATGTCAGAATGCTGCTGTACCACAGTAGTGATGTCAGAATGATGCTGTAAGGCAGTAATGATGTTGGAATGCTTTTATACCACAGTAGTGATATCAGAATGTTGCTGTACCGCAGGAATGATGTTGGAATGCTGCCATATATTGACGTCGGAATGCTGTTGTATCACAACAGTGATGTCAGAATGCTGCTGTACCACAGTAATGATGTCGGAATGCTGCTGTACCACAGTAGTGACGCCGGAATGCTGATGTACCACAGCAGCGATATCAGAATGCTGTGGTACCACAGTGGTGATGTCAGAATGCTGCTGTACCGCAGGAATGATGTTGGAATGCTGCCGTGTAGTGATGAAAGAATCCTGCTGTACCACAGCAGTGATGTCACAATGCTGCGGTACCACAGTAATGATGTCAGAATGCTGCTGTGTAGTGATATCACATTGCTGCTGTGCCACAGTACTGATGTCAGAATGCTGCTGTACCATAGTAGTGATATTAGAATGCTGCTGTACCATAGTAGTGACATCGGAATACTGCTGTACCACAGCAGTGATGTCAGAATGCTGATGTACCACAGCAGCGATATCAGAATGCTGTGGTACCACAGTAGTGATGTCAGAATGCTGCTGTACCGCAGGAATGATGTTGGAATGCTGTCGTGTAGTGACGTCAGAATGCTGCTGTACCACAGTAGTGACATCAGAATGCTGCTGTATCGCAGTAGTGACGTCAGAATGCTGCTGTACCATAGTAGTGATGTCAGAATGCTGCTGTACCACAGCAGTGACGTCACAATGCTGCTGCTGTACCACAGTAGTGATGTCAGAATGCTGCTGTACCACAGTAGTGATGTCAGAATGCTGCTGTACCACAGCAGTGACGCAAGAATGCTGCTGTACCACAGCAGTGACATCAGAATGCTGCTGCGTAGTGATATCAGAATGCTGCTGTACCACAGAAGTGATATCAGAATGATGCTGTAAGGCAGTAATGATGTCGGAATGTTGCTGTACCACAGTAGATTTGTCAGAATGCTGCTGTACCACAGTAGATTTGTCGGAATGCTGCTGTACCACAGTAGATTTGTCGGAACGCTGCTGTACCACAGTAATTATGTCAGAATGCTGCTGCTGCGTAGTGATGTCAGAATGCTGCTGTACCACAGTAGTGACGTCAGAATGATGCTGTAAGGCAGTAATGATGTTGGAATGCTGTTGTACCACGGTAGTGATGTCAGAATGCGGCTGTATCACAGTAATGATATCAGAATGCTGCTGTATCACAGTAATGATGTCAGAATGCTGCTGTACCGCAGGAATGATGTTGGAATGCTGCTGTGTAGTGACATCAGAATGCTGCTGTACCGCAGGAATGATGCTGGAACGCTGCCATATATTGACGTCGGAATGCTGTTGTATCACAACAGTGATGTCAGAATGATGCTGTAAGGCAGTAATGATGTCGGAATGCTGCTGTACCACAGCAGATTTGTCGGAATGCTGCTGTACCACAGTTGTGATGTCAGAATGCTGCTGAACCACAGTAGTGATGTTAGAATGCTGCTGTACCGCAGTAATGATGTCAGAATGCAGCTGCGTAGTGATGTCAGAATGCTGCTGTACCACAGTAGTGATGTCAGAATGATGCTGTAAGGCAGTAATGTCGTCAGAATGATACTGTAAGGCAGTAATGATGTCGGAATGCTGTTGTACCACAATAGTGATGTCAGAATGCTGCTGTATCACAGTAATGATGTCAGAATACTGCTGTATCACAGTAATGATGTTGGAATGCTGCCGTGTAGTGACGTCAGAATGCTGCTGTACCATAGTAGTGATGTCGGAATGCTGCTGTACCGCAGGAATGATGCTGGAATGTTGCCATATATTGACGTCGGAATGCTGTTTTATCACAACAGTGATGTCACAATGCTGTAGTACCACAGTAATGTCAGAATGCTGCTGTGTAGTGATGTCACATTGCTGCTGTACCATAGTAGTGCTATCAGAATGCTGCTGTACCATAGTAGAGACGTCAGAATGCTGCTGTAGCACAACAGTGACGTCACAATGCTGCTGTACCACAGTAGTGATGTCAGAATGCTGCTGTACCACAGCAGTGACGTGTCAATGCTGCTGTACCACAGTAATGATGTCAGAATGCTGTGTAGTGATTTCAGAATGCTGCTATACCATGGTAGTGATGACAGAATTCTGCTGTACCACAGCAGTGATGTCACAATGCTGTACCACAGTAATGATGTCAGAATGCTGCTGTGTAGTGATGTCAGAATGCTGCTGTACCACAGTAGTGACGTCAGAATGCTGCTGTACCACAGTAGTGACGTCAGATTGCTGCTGCGTAGTGATGTCAGAATGCTGCTGTACCACAGTAGTGATATCAGAATGCTGCTGTACCACAGCAGTGACGTCAGAATGCTGTCGCACCACAGTAGTGACGTCAGAATGCTGTCATACCACAGTAATGATGTCACATTGCTGTTGTACCACAGTAGTGAAGTCAGAATGCTGCTGTACCACAGTTGTGATGTCAGAATGCTGCTGCACCACAGTAGTGATGTCGGAATGCTGTCTTACCACAGTAGTGATGTCAGAATGCTGTTGTACTACAGTAGTGATATCAGAATGCTGTCATAACACAGTCATGTCAGAATGCTGCAGTACCAAATTAATGATGTCAGAATGCTGCTGTACCACAGCAGTGATGTCATAATGCTGCTGTACCACAGCAGTGATACAAGAATGCTGCTGTACCACAGCAGTGATACAAGAATGCTGCTGTACCACAGCAGTGATACAAGAATGCTGCTGTACCACAGCAGTGATGTCAGAATGCTGCTGTAAGGCCATAATGATGTTAGAATGTTGCTGTACTGCAGCAGTGATGTTAGAATGCTGCTGTACCACAGTAATAATGTCAGAATGGTGCTGTACCACAATAATGATGTCAGAATGCTGCTGTAAGGCAGTAATGATGTTGGAATGTTGCAGTACCACAGTAGTGATGTCAGAATGCTGCTGTACCACAGTAGTGATGTCGGAATGCTGCTGTACCACAGTAATGATGTCAGAATGCTGCTTTACCACAGTAATGGTATCAGAATGCTGCTGTTCCACAGTAGTGATGTCGGAATGCTGCTGTACCACAGTGGTGATGTCAGAATGCTGCTGCACCCCAGCAGTGACGTCAGAATGCTGCTGCACCACAGCAGTGATGTTGGAATGCTGCTATACCACAGTAGTGGTGTCGGAATGCTGATGTACCGCAGGAATGATGTTGGAATGCTGCAGTACCAAATTAATGATGTCAGAATGCTGCTGTACCACAGCAGTGATGTCACAATGCTGCTGTACCGCACCAGTGATGTCACAATGCTGCTGTACCACAGCAGTGACATCACAATGCTGCTGTACCACAATAATGATATCAGAATGCTGCTGTAAGGCAGTAATGATGTCGGAATGTTGCTGTACCACAGTAGTGATGTTAGAATGCTGCTGTACCACAGTAATTATGTCAGAATGCTGCTACGTATTGATATCAGAATGCTGCTGTACCACAGTGGTGATGTCAGAATGCTGCTGTACCACAGTAGTGATGTCAGAATGCTGCTGTACCACAGTAATGGTATCAGAATGCTGCTGTACCACAGTAGTGATGTCAGAATGCTGCTGTACCACAGTAGTGATGTCGGAATGCTGCTGTACCACAGTAGTGATGTCGGAATGCTGCTGTACCACAGTAGTGATGTCAGAATGCTGCTGTACCACAGCAATGATGTTGGAATACTGACGTACCACAGTAGTGACGTCAGAATGCTGCTGTACCACAGCAGTGATATCGGAAAGCTGATGTACCACAGCAGCGATATCAGAATGCTGTGGTACCACAGTAGTGATGTCAGAATGCTGCTGTACCGCAGGAATGATGTTGGAATGCTGCCGTGTAGTGATGTCAGAATGCTGCTGTACCACAGTAGTGACATCACAAAGCTGCTGTACCACAGAAATGACGTCAGAATGCTGCAGTACCAGTGATGTCAGAATGCTGCTGTACCACAGTAATGATGTCAAAATGCTGCTGTACCACAGTAATGATGTCTCAATGCTGCTGTGTAGTGGTCAGAATGCTGTTGTACCACAGTAATGATGTCAGAATGCTGCTGTACCCAGTAGTGATGTCAGAATGCTGTTGTACCACAGCAGTGATGTCGGAATGCTGCTGTACCACAGCAGTGATGTCGGAATGCTGCTGTACCACAGCAGTGATGTCAGAATGCTGCTGTACCACAGCAGTGATGTCTGAATACTGCTGTACCACAGCAGTGATGTCTGAATACTGCTGTACCACAGCAGCGATGTCAACATGGTTGTACCACAGCAATGTCGTCAGAATCCTACTGTACCACAGTAGTGATGTCAGAATGGTGCTGTACAACAGCAGTGATGTCAGAATGCTGTTGTACCACAGTAGTGATGTCAGAATGATGCTGTAAGGCAGTAATGATGTCAGAATGCTGTTGTACCACAGTAGTGATGTCAGAATGCTGCTGTATCACAGTAATGATGTCAGGATGCTGCTGTACCGCAGGAATGATGTTGGAATGCTGCCGTGTAGTGACGTCAGAATGCTGCTGTACCATAGTAGTGATGTCGGAATGCTGCTGTACCGCAGGAATGATGCTGGAATGCTGCCATATGTTGACGTTGGAATGCTGTTGTATCACAACAGTGATGTCAGAATGCTGCTGTACCACAGTAGTGACGTCGGAATGCTGCTGTACCACAGTAGTGACGTCCGAATGCTGCTCTACCACAGCAGTGACGTCGGAATGCTGATGTACCACAGCAGTGATATCAGAATGCTGTGGTACCACAGTAGTGATGTCAGAATGCTGCTGTACCGCAGGAATGATGTTGGAATGCTGCCGTGTAGTGATGTCACATTGCTGCTGTACCACAGTAGTGATGTCAGAATGCTGCTGTACCATAGTAGTGATATCAGAATGCTGCTGTCCCATAGTAGAGACGTCAGAATGCTGCTGTACCATAGTAGTGATGTCAGAATGCTGCTGTACCACAGCAGTGACGTCAGAATGCTGCTGTAACACAGCAGTGATACAAAAATGCTGCTTTACCACAGCAGTGATACAAAAATGCTGCTGTACCACAGTAGTGATGTCAGAATGCTGCTGCACCACAGTAGTGATGTCAGAATGCTGTCTTGCCACAGTAGTGATGTCAGAATGCTGTCTTACCACACTAGTGATGTCAGAATGCTGTTGTACCACAGTAGTAATGTCAGAATGCTGCTGTACCACAGCAGTGATACAAAAATGCTGCTTTACCACAGTAGTGATGTCAGAATGCTGCTGTACCACAGCAGTGATACAAAAATGCTGCTTTACCACAGCAGTGATGTCAGAATGCTGCTTTACCACAGTAGTGATGTCAGAATGCTGTTGTAAGGCCATAATGATGTCGGAATGTTGCTGTACTGCAGCAGTGATGTTAGAATGCTGCTGTACCGCAGTAATAATGTCAGAATGGTGCTGTACCACAATAATGATGTCAGAATGCTGCTGTAAGGCAGTAATGATGCCAGAATGTTGCTGTACCACAGTAGTGATGTCAGAATGCTGCTGTACCACAGTAGTGATGTCAGAATGCTGCTGTAAGGCAGTAATAATGTCAGAATGCTGCTTTACCACAGTAATGGCATCGGAATGCTGCTGTACCACAGTAGTGATGTCTGGAATGCTGCTGTACCACAGCAGTGACGCCAGAATCGTTGCCGTACCACAGCAGTGACGTCAGAATGCTGCCGTGACCATAGCAGTGACGCCAGAATGCTGCTGGCACCCAGTAGTGATGTCAGAATGCCGCTGTAAGGCAGCACACCGTCAGAATGCTGCTTTACCACAGCAATGGTATCGAATGCCGCTGTACCACAGTAGTGATGTCGGAATGCCGTTGCATTACAGCAGTGACGCCAGAATGCTGCCGGGTCACAGCAGTGACGCCAGAACGCCGCTGCACCACACAGCAGTGACGCCAGAATGCCGCTGTACTCCAGTAGTGGACGCCAGAATGCTGCTGTACCACAGCAGTGACGCCGAATGCTGCTGTACCCACAGCAGTGATCGCCGGAATGCTGCTGTACCACAGCAGTGACGTCGGAATGCTGCTGTACCACAGCAGTGACGTCGGAATGCTGCTGTACCACAGCAGTGACGTCGGAATGCTGCTGTACCACAGCAGTGACGTCGGAATGCTGCTGTACCACAGCAGTGACGTCGGAATGCTGCTGTACCAGCAGTGACGTCGGAATGCTGCTGTACCACAGCAGTGACGTCGGAATGCTGCTGTACCACAGCAGTGACGTCGGAATGCGGCTGTACCACAGCAGTGACGTCGGAATGCTGCTGTACCACAGCAGTGACGTCGGAATGCTGCTGTACCACAGCAGTGACGTCGGAATGCTGCTGTACCACAGCAGTGACGTCGGAATGCTGCTGCGCCACAGCAGTGACGTCGGAATGCTGCTGTACCACAGCAGTGACGTCGGAATGCTGCTGTACCACAGCAGTGATGTCGGAATGCTGCTGTACCACAGTAGTGACGTCTGAATGCTGCTGTACCACAGCAGTGATGTCTGAATGCTGCTGTACCACAGCAGTGATGTCTGAATGCTGCTGTACCAGCAGCAGCGATGTCAACATGGTTATACCACAGCAATGTCACGCCAGAATCCTACCGTACCACAGTAGTGATGTCAGAATGCTGTTGTACCACAGTAGTGATGTCAGAATGATGCTGTAAGGCAGTAATGATGTCAGAATGATGCTGTAAGGCAGTAATGATGTCAGAATGCTGCTGTAAGGCAGTAATGATGTCAGAATGCTGTTGTACCACAGTAGTGATGTCAGAATGCTGCTGTATCACAGTAATGATGTCAGGATGCTGCTGTACCGCAGGAATGATGTTGGAATGCTGCCGTGTAGTGACGTCAGAATGCTGCTGTACCATAGTAGTGATGTCGGAATGCTGCTGTACCGCAGGAATGATGCTGGAATGCTGCCATATATTGACGTTGGAATGCTGTTGTATCACAACAGTGATGTCAGAATGCTGCTGTACCACAGTAGTGACGTCGGAATGCTGCTGTACCACAGCAGTGACGTCGGAATGCTGCTCTACCACAGCAGTGACGTCGGAATGCTGATGTACCACAGCAGTGACGTCAGAATGCTGCTGTACCATAGTAGTGACGTCAGAATGCTGCTGTACCACAGTAATGTCAGAATGCTGCTGTACCATAGTAGTGATGTCAGAATGCTGCTGTACCACAGCAGTGACGTCGGAATGCTGATGTACCATAGTAGTGATATCAGAATGCTGCTGTCCCATAGTAGAGACGTCAGAATGCTGCTGTAGCACAGCAGTGACGTCAGAATGCTGCTGTACCATAGTAGTGACGTCAGAATGCTGCTGTACCACAGTAATGTCAGAATGCTGCTGTACCATAGTAGTGATGTCAGAATGCTGCTGTACCACAGCAGTGACGTCAGAATGCTGCTGTACCAGAGCAGTGATACAAAAATGCTGCTTTACCACAGCAGTGATACAAAAATGCTGCTGTACCACAGTAGTGATGTCAGAATGCTGCTGCACCACAGTAGTGATGTCAGAATGCAGTCTTGCCACAGTAGTGATGTCAGAATGCTGTCTTACCACAGTAGTGATGTCGGAATGCTGTTGTACCACAGTAGTAATGTCAGAATGCTGCTGTACCAAAGTAATGATGTCAGAATGCTGCTGTACCACAGCAGTGATACAAAAATGCTGCTTTACCACAGTAGTGATGTCAGAATGCTGCTTTACCACAGTAGTGATGTCAGAATGCTGCTGTAAGGCCATAATGATGTCGGAATGTTGCTGTACTGCAGCAGTGATGTTAGAATGCTGCTGTACCGCAGTAATAATGTCAGAATGGTGCTGTACTACAATAATGATGTCAGAATGCTGCTGTAAGGCAGTAGTGATGTCAGAATGCTGCTGTACCACAGTAGTGATGTCAGAATGCTGCTGTACCACAGTAGTGATGTCAGAATGCTGCTGTAAGGCAGTAATGATGTCAGAATGCTGCTTTACCACAGTAATGGTATCGGAATGCTGCTGTACCACAGTAGTGATGTCGGAATGCTGCTGTACCACAGCAGTGATGTCGGAATGCTGCTGTACCACAGCAGTGATGTCAGAATGCTGCTGTACCACAGCAGTGATGTCAGAATGCTGCTGTACCACAGCAGTGATGTCAGAATGCTGCTGTACCACAGCAGCGATGTCAACATGGTTGTACCACAGCAATGTCGTCAGAATCCTACTGTACCACAGCAGTGATGTCAGAATGCTGTTGTACCACAGTAGTGATGTCAGAATGATGCTGTAAGGCAGTAATGATGTCAGAATGATGCTGTAAGGCAGTAATGATGTCAGAATGCTGTTGTACCACAGTAGTGATGTCAGAATGCTGCTGTATCACAGTAATGATGTCAGGATGCTGCTGTACCGCAGGAATGATGTTGGAATGCTGCCGTGTAGTGACGTCAGAATGCTGCTGTACCATAGTAGTGATGTCGGAATGCTGCTGTACCGCAGGAATGATGCCGGAATGCTGCCATATATTGACGTCTGAATGCTGTTGTATCACAACAGTGATGTCAGAATGCGCTATACCACAGTAGTGACGCTCGAATGCCGCTGTACCACAGTAGTGACGTCGGAATGCTGCTCTACCACAGCAGTGACGTCGGAATGCTGATGTACCACAGCAGTGATATCAGAATGCTGTGGTACCACAGTAGTGATGTCAGAATGCTGCTGTACCGCAGGAATGATGTTGGAATGCTGCCGTGTAGTGATGTCAGAATGCTGCTGTGTAGTGATGTCACATTGCTGCTGTACCACAGTAGTGATGTCAGAATGCTGCTGTACCATAGTAGTGATATCAGAATGCTGCTGTCCCATAGTAGAGACGTCAGAATGCTGCTGTACCATAGTAGTGACGTCAGAATGCTGCTGTACCACAGTAATGTCAGAATGCTGCTGTACCATAGTAGTGATGTCAGAATGCTGCTGTACCACAGCAGTGACGTCAGAATGCTGCTGTACCACAGCAGTGATAAAAATGCTGCTGTACCACAGCAGTGATGTCAGAATACTGCTGCACCACAGTAGTGATGTCAGAATGCTGTCTTGCCACAGTAGTGATGTCAGAATGCTGTCTTACCACACTAGTGATGTCAGAATGCTGCTGTAAGGCCATAATGATGTCAGAATGTTGCTGTACTGCAGCAGTGATGTTAGAATGCTGCTGTACCGCAGTAATAATGTCAGAATGGTGCTGTACCACAATAATGATGTCAGAATGCTGCTGTAAGGCAGTAATGATGTCGGAATGTTGCTGTACCACAGTAGTGATGTCAGAATGCTGCTGTACCACAGTAGTGATGTCAGAATGCTGCTGTAAGGCAGTAATGATGTCAGAATGCTGCTTTACCACAGTAATGGTATCGGAATGCTGCTGTACCACAGTAGTGATGTCGGAATGCTGCTGTACTACAGCAGTGACGTCAGAATGCTGCTGTACCACAGCAGTGACGTCAGAATGCTGCTGTACCACAGTAGTGGTGTCGGAATGCTGATGTACCACAGCAGCGATATCAGAATGCTGTGGTACCACAGTAGTGATGTCAGAATGCTGCTGTGTAGTGATATCAGAATGCTGCTGTACCACAGTAATGGTATCAGAATGCTGCTGTACCACAGTAGTGATGTCAGAATGCTGCTGTACCACAGTAGTGATGTCGGAATGCTGCTGTACCACAGCAGTGATGTCGGAATGCTGCTGTACCACAGCAGTGATGTTGGAATGCTGCTGTACCACAGCAGTGACGTCGGAATGCTGCTGTACCACAGCAGTGACGTCGGAATGCTGCTGTACCACAGCAGTGACATCGGAATGCTGCTGTACCACAGCAGTGATGTCAGAATGCTGCTGTACAACAGCAGTGATGTCAGAATGGTGTTGTACCACAGCAGTGATGTCAGAATGCTGCTGTAACACAGCAATGATGTCAGAATGCTGCTGTAACACAGCAATGATGTCAGAATGGTTGTACCACAGCAATGATGTCAGAATGGTTGTACCACAGCAATGATGTCAGAATGCTGTTGTACCACAGCAATGATATCAGAATGCTGCTGTACCACAGCAATGATATCAGAATGCTGCTGTACCACAGCAGTGATGTCAGAATGCAGCTGTACCACAGTAGTGATGTCAGAATGCAGCTGTACCACAGTAATGATGTCAGAATGCTGCTGTGTAGTGATGTCAGAATGCCGCTGTACCCCAGTAATAACGTCAGAATGCTGCTGTAAGGCAGTAATGATGTCGGAATGTTGCTGTACCGCAGCAGTGATGTTAGAATGCTGCTGTACCACAGTAATGTCAGAATGCTACTGTACCACAGTAACGATGTCAGAATGCTGCTGTGTAGTGATGTCAGAATGCCGCTGTACCCCAGTAATAACGTCAGAATGCTGCTGTAAAGCAGTAATGATGTCGGAATGTTGTTGTACCACAGCACTGATGTCAGAATGCTGCTGTGCCCCAGTAATGATGTCAGAATGCTGATGTACCACAGTAGTGAAGTTGGAATGCTGCTGTACCACAGTAAAGATGTCAGAATGCTGCTGTGTGGTGATGTCGGAATGCTGCCGTACCGCTGCAGTGGTGTCGGAATGCTGCCGTACTGCGGCAGTGATGTCAGAATGCTGCCGTATCCCAGCAGTGATGTCAGAACGCTGCTGTACTGTACTGCAAAAGCTATATCACAACAGTGGTACAACAGCATAGAAACCTGTATCTACTACATTCCTCATACTTACCTATGCTGCAGATTCCAAGTAATGAACATATTAGTAAGAATAAAAATGCCCCAAGTGAAAAATTTGTTGAAACACAAACTATTAGAAAAGTTGCCTGCCCATGTAACTATTACTTCAATCACATTAAATGTTTCAGTCATGTTCTAGGTGCGGCTTAACTGACCACAGTTCAAGACAGAGTCAGAATGAAGCTAACTAAAACAGACATAATACTATACAAAATAACATATGGGCCAGCTATACACAACAACGCTTACATTACCATCTCAGACTGAGATCACATTTGACACCTTTCGAGCTTTGCTCTCGAGGTTTATGTCGTCATCTCAGCCCTCAATGGAAACAAAGCCATGTTGTTTGGTTGCCTATAAATTATTCCATATGACGTTCCACAGTTCAAAGGTCACAAACAGCTGCTATACCACAGCACTGACGTAACTACTGTACAACATTCAGATGCCAGAATCACATGCCCATTCATTTCTTTAGTGTTCATTTAAAAAAGATCTAATCTCACACTTCAGAATAATGACGCTAAACACATGCTGCTGCACTTTTTTCAAAAATGTCCTCTGGTAGGCAACATTACATTCATCTCTGAGCAAGAGAATATAAGTGGGAGACGTAAACCTTTACTGTTTATTACTGTAGTGATATGTCATCTTAGAAATTGACGGCAGATAAGGACCACCAGGCCCATCCAGTCTGCCTGTATACCCTACCTTTAGCTGCAGCTGACCCTACTGATCCCCGGCTGCTGCCTCTTCCATACCCCAAGGTTCCCTTATATCTATCCCATACTTTTAAATCCCCACTGTGTTTGCCCCACCACCTCCTGGGGCAGGCCATTCCAAGCATCTACCACCCTTTCTATGATAAAGTACTTCCTCACGTTGCCTCTTAGTCTACCCCCTTCCAGTCTCGTGTCATGCCCTCTTGTTTAAGGGCAGCTTCTCTTCTGAAAGATGCTGCCCTCCTGAATCTCATTAATCACCTTGAGGTATACGAAAGTCTCTTATCATGTCTCCCCCTCTCCCCATCATATTTAATGTGTTTTGGTTGAAATGTACAATAAAATCTTATTAAAAAAAAAACTTTAGAAGGTTGCGGCTGCAACAGAGAGCAGGCGACATACTTGCTAACTTACAGTGATAGCTGCTATCTGTAACACTCTTGCAAACTTTCAGTTAACCTTAGAAGGTTCCAACTAGCTGCAACCACCTGTTAACTTGGAAACTGCTCTTCTTGCTTAATAATTAGAAAAAACAAAAAAAAACACTTGAAATATGGATATGTGCATTACTGTGGGATAACGGCATGCCCGAAGTGAGGCACGAGGCAATGCCATATGCTTACACACTGCAGAATTGCCGTTACCCACAACTACACATCCTGGAGTGACTTATTGAGACTACGAAATGGTCCCTATGCGTTTTATAGTAAAAACTGAGTCAAACAAAGTTCAGAAAATTAAGTTATTTCTGATATGTGTTTTTCTGCTGGAATAGATCACGTGATCACATTTGCCCAATCACATGTCTCTGTTTCTCTTATACATTTTATAATCTATACATATTTAAAATTTGCATAATGCAGATGGCGAGACAGTCTCAAGAGACAGCATCTTGTTTTTGTGGGGGTTCCTTAGTAAAGCACCATATTAAAAGTGCATAATGCAGCCAGCCCGGTGGCGCTGAGGTCTAAGGTGCCTGACGCCTAACCTCGCATCACGCTGGTGACCCAGGTTCGGGAACAAGCCCGGGCGGTCTGAGGTCAGCAATTGGGGAGCGCCGATGGAGCTGCTGACAGGCACGCCTCGGGAAGAGGGATGGCTCCTCTGGGCTGATGGCTGCCACCTGGTGGAGGCTGGGGACAGCACGGGCCAAGAGAGGAGCCAGGTGCTAGGCCAACGGGGTAGGTGGAAAGGGGCTGTTACTGGGGCCGTGGGACTGATGCGTGCCTCCACACGCATGTGTACCTACTCACGGGGCCTTTGGGAGAAAATGATGGGGAAAACATCGCCGGCAGCAGGATTGCGACTGACTCTCCACAGGCACCGCTCCCAGACCGGGTGTAAGGCAAGCTCTGGTAATTCCGGGGGCGGGGGGGGTCGGTCCGGTCTGATGGGGGCTAGCCAAGGCAGAAGGTGAGAAAAAAATGTTACATGATTAAAAAAAAAGTGCACAGTGCAGTACAAAAGAACAACCCCACTTAGCTTTGTTGCTCATTTGTCTCCCCCCACGCTGCTTACCAGGTATAAGACTCTGTAGGAGTGCCCTGTTAGCTTAGCTACTTGTGTCAGAGACGGGTATTTCCACACTAGGATCTGGTTCTGGGAGTATCCATGCGTGCTGACCTACAAAGAAAAACAAGCGCTTGATTACATATACGGTAAACAGCCATGTCTGTCTGCTAGTATTCTGCTCACCCCGAACCTCCTGCAGCTTGTCCACAAAGCCTCAAGGTTGACAACACCCCTGAAGGGGTCACAACAAGCACCTAGGCCTCTCCTCTACTCCCTCGGCACTCTGGAGTACAACCCCACCCGAATATGGCCTTTAGGGCTCCGTGGCCATGTCCCTTTCCGTAGGAATCCGATTAAGGGAAGAGAGGTGAAAATTACGCACTCACCGTAATTCTTGATCTTCCAGGAATCTCTTCACCACTGAGTCACACTAGTGGGTCTGAGCCACAGACTGAGCTCGAGGTCATGAATCAGAAATGAGCTTGCCTCAAAAAAGAACCCAGGATCAAATAATAATTTACTAATATGTAATGACCAAAAGAGATTTATAAAAAGATAGGAAAAAAAAAATAAATTCATAACAATAGCTATAGTAAATGTAAGTATTATATAATAGACTATTTACTGTATGCTTTGTGCTGATCCACCAAAGGATACATATGAGGACCACGATTTGGGACACAGACTATAAAAATTAATTTACAAAATACTATCATTGCCATTTAAATGGAAAATCAGAGGTTACAATACTTCAGCTTCAATGCTTAAGAAGTCATTCCAGAGGAGGCGCATTAAGCAATGAAGCTAAAATATTGGAACCCCTGATTTTTCATTTAAAGGAGATAGGAAATGATTTTGCACTATTTGTAGGCGTTACATGAATCACTAATGTTAAACTATAGCCTTTGTGTGTCTTTTTTTTATGGTGTAATTGCTCAAACCCATATTTGCATGCTCTGTTTACTTTCTGACCTTATTACCAAGGTCCACACGTACAACACTCAAAAAAGAAGTATGCTCAAATACAGATTACAGCAAATACAATTTAAAGGGAAACGTCCATCTCCAGTCGGGCCCCACCTGTGTGTGAAGCAGGGCCAGATTAGCAAATGTATAAATGGTAACAAATTTGCCACTTACTGCTGAGTATTTTATTTAAATTCATATCTGGTTGATCCTGCGCCCTCCCTGCTGGCATTTTAAGTTCAAATGCCCTCCCTATCACGCCCACATGCATCCGTGGCTGTGCCCAGGATGATGTGGCAGTCGGGGTGTCTCTATATGCTTGTTATAGTGCTTGATTTCTAAACAGCTCCGGTTTGGAGTTCGTGCACCGCCGCGACATATTGAGATCAGGTACAGACAGCTAGTGTGCCTGTTAGTCTGTACCTGGTCTCGGTATTACAAGGACACTGATAAGACTCCAAACTGGAGCTATTTGAAGCTACCGCAATACAGATTATATGTATTGTGGTAGCTTCAAACAGCTCCAGTTTGGAGTCTATCGGTGTCTTTGTAATACCAAGACCAGATACAGACTAACAGGCACACTAGCTGTCTGTAACTGGTCTCCATATGTCGCGACGGTACACTGGCTCCAAACCAGAGCTGTTTAGAAATCAAGCACTATAACAAGCTTATGGAAACACCCCGGCTGCTCCCCACCTGCACGTCATCCTGGGGACAACCATGGGTGCTTGTGGGTGCGACGGGGAAGGCGCAGGATCAACCAAATATGAATAAAAAAAATAAAAATACTCAGCAGTAAGTGGCACATTTATTGCCATTTACACATTTGCTAATTGGGCCCCACTTCACACGGAGGTGGAACCCGACGGGACATGGACGTTTCCCTTTAATTTTGGGCAGTGGCACACAGCCCTACCCTTTAGCAAGGTACCACTGCTCGAAATTAAACTGCTTTTGCTGTAACCTGCATTTTTGAACATATTTCTTTTTTGAGTGCTGTGCGTGTGGAACTTGGTATATTTCGGGGTAGCTAAAGTACCTCCCCTGCTCTGTGTGTCTCACGGTATCCACCTTGTGGATTTTGACCTTACTACCAGCCTGACGTCATCTACTTTTGTATCAGGAGTCAGCGCGTGCCAAGCCTCAAAACGCTGACATCACAGACTCCCGATACAATGCTTCTGTAAGTGTCTAGTCTAACTGTACAAATGTCTGAGAGAAAAATTAAATTTGAAAGGCAACCGGCAGCCCCTCTCTTCCACAGCAGGTCGCACTGCACAAATACCGGTAGCTGGTCCCTAAAACTACAGCAGCTATTCAGTAACGATAACTGCTTAATTTTTTAAAATCAGACCCTCTGTTTTATTTCTTCCCAAAGGTCAACTGGGTCACTCTGAACCCTACTCTACTGTTATTAAACCAGAAGTGCAAATACTGTTATATACATGTTGCATATAGTATTACTATGCATTATATTCAGGGACCCAGACCCAAGTAAAAAGCTGTATACACCAGACAGCCAGTTCCTAGAGAGGCGCCCCAAGAAGTGGGATGGTGGGAGGGAAAATATACCTGATGACTGAGATCACTCCAAAGAGCTACTGTTATGGTACGTTCTTACGTAACTGTTCTATAATGTATAGGAGCTACTGTTATGGTACGTTCTTACATAACTGTTCTATAATGTATGGGAGCTACTGTTATGGTACGTTCTTACGTAACTGTTCTATAATGTATGAGTAAGCCCTTATTACCAACTGAAATCAAACAGATTACAACCTTGTAATCCCACTATAGTATATGGTTAGGGTTTATTGTAAATGGAAAACGATGGTTTTCCAAATCCTGTTGTAGGACAGTTCAAAGGTCAAAAAAGTTGTTGTACTATCGTTCTGACATCACGACAACTTCTTAACCTTAAACTGTTTCCCGACTGGCTGAAACACTGGGCTTCACAAAAAATACTGTACAACATGGCGGTGCTGCTAAGCGAGTGGTTGGGCACAAGCTTCTCAGCTAGTTTGGACACGGACTGTCCTAGTCGGCACCGTGTTTCCAAACTATCCATTTTTCAACAGTATATATATTTTTTTAATACATCAGTGGTCCTGGGGAACAAAACTAAGCTGGACAACAGCGAGAACCGGTACCTTCGGGGTCAGCAGCAGAGTGGGACTGCAGCGAGGACTTAGAGGAAATGGCAGTGTCGGGACAAGATACAGAAACCGACAAATCCTCGCGAAATTAAACTGGCACAGTTTTTTTTTGGGGGGGGGCCATATGCTATATAAAATAACAGACAGAACTATGCACAACAGCACAGTTCCATTCGGTGCTGATGACATCATAGGGACCTCTTTAGCTTTCGCTGTCGAGGTCTATGATGTCATCAACCCCCTTGATGGAAACACAGCCTTGTTGTGCACAGTTCCCTATCCATTATTCTATATGTTGTGATGTCAGAACCTTATAAACCTATCTCATCTATGTCATAGCAGTGGGTTTACAAAATGGAATGCCAGTGTTATTCAGTATTATACCATGGACATAAGTGAACAACCAATGAAATGGCCAGACTGGCAGTTTACCACCGGTGTAAATCCTCTGGTAATCACTGGCTGATGAGCACATGGTGGTGGTAATGGTGGTCATCTACATCCTAATCCTCTGCAGCCCAGGAATACATACAATAAAAATAAACACAAAGCCACCTCTTTAAAAGTTGTATTTTATTTGTGTAAAAAAAAAAAAAAGAACCTTGGTATAATCGCAATAAGCCACTCTGAGCATGTGGGTTATCGAGGGAATTACCATGGCTGGCGAGGATTTACCCACGAGGCGCAAACCACTCCAGCCGTGGTAAATCCCCTGATAACCCACACACCCTCCTGGCTTATTGCTTAATCCTACACACCCAGAATGAGATTGTTAGTCTCAGTACAGTATTCAAATAACATTCCAGTTGTCCCAGTTTACTGTTACTGAGCAATCACTATGTCTGATCTTCAAAGAATGTGCTGTCCTCAGGAGGGGACCTGGGAGTATGCTTCACAGAATCCTCCTCTTCCTCCTCCTCTTCCTCCACATCATCAAGAAGAATAAGGTCTGGGTGATGCTCCTTGACGTTGACCTCTTCAATCTCTGGGTCTGGCATCAGGTTCACCGGCAGAAGTCCACAGGAAGCCTCCCGGGGTCGACGAATGGGCATTAATTCAAGGCGCCCAGTTGCTCAACAAGCACATTAGTGAACTTGATTGGTACTTCATTCAGGTCGATGGTGGAAGTTGACAGAGGGGAGTTTGACGGCACAGGTGTCGATGACCCGCTTGCTGTGTCCCGAGAACCTGAGCCTGTAGCCCTGGTGGGAGGAGGGACAGGTCTCAACGGAAGAGTCAGACGACAAACCTGTCGATGATGGAGGGGCCAACGACCTGGAGGGTAATGGCCGGGCGCCCTGAGAATCGGGCAGAGGCGTTGTCAGTGGGGATCTGGTAGGCACAAAGACCTGAGAGCTGTTCTCTTCACTGGAGTGGCCACAGCCGATGAAGATCCCCCAGAGGGAGGAGAGGCCAACGTGAAGCGAGATCAACGCCGGGGGGAGCGGTCGCAATATCGTGTTTTTTTTTACTCCCCTCCCCCCCAAAGGACTTGTCTCGGGCCTTGGAGGCCTGGGAACTTCAAAGATCCAGTAGACGACTCGGACGCCGGGGCCCCCGGAGGACTCCTGCCCGGAGCTAGCCACCTGTAGTTCCATCAGAAATTTTTTAAGAGCCTTTTTGCATCACGAAGGGTTGTTTGGTTAAACTTCTGGCAGAGCTCACAGTCGGAAACTTCGTGGTCAGGCCCAAGACAGCAGACACAAACTGAAAGTTCGTCCGTAGAGGCAATCTTCTTTCCACAGCGGCAGCAATGGAAAAAGATGAGGAAGGATCACCTCCCAACATAAACAAAAGAAGAAATCTCTTGAAAAAGAGAATTTTACAAGGCAAGTGAAAAAAGCCGTAGGCATAAAAGTCGTCGCAAATACTGCAACGGAGCTTCCGTGGAGACCCATGCAAATGAGTCGATGGTGGGAAAGAACTGAGGAGGAAGCGGGGCCGCCCACGCCTATATAGTGTTTGTGACATCAACGGCGTGAATAGCCCCAGTTGTACTGCTGAAAATCTTCCATGTGGATTCCACCTCACTGACGGCGAAGGTTCCTATGGTGTCACTTGATGATGGAGATACCCCTCCCAAAGAAGATCTACGGTTACAGGTGAGTAACTTACATTTCTAGGGACGTGGATATGGTGTACCATCCACACTTCTGGCAGACTCCTAGCAGTTCTCCGGGAGGAGGAGGCAAGGCACACACACCCTATTTAGGGAAAAGAGATTGGAGAATCAAGGCCCCAAAACCAGCATCCCAGCATGACTCAATGTCAATGTAACAATGGGAGATGAAGGTGTGTGACGACTTCCAGGTAGCAGCCCTGCAGGTCTCCTGGATAGGGACGTACCTGGAAGCAGCCACTGAGGCAGGGGTATGTCTGGTGGAATGAGACCTAAACCCAACAGGAGGTTCCCTACCAGCCAACCTATAGCAAAGGTCGATGCAAGAAACTATTCACTTGCCAATCGTCTGCTTAGCTGCCAGTCTGCCAGGTGCGGCTTCAGTGTAGGTGACAAAGAGATGGCAAACCTTTTCCCAAACTCTAGCTGCACGCTCCTCATAATAAGCAAGCGTGCCGGCCCGTCAACCCAGAGGTGGGATTTCCATTTGCGACGCCAGCGACCTGAGTTCGGGAACGGACTCGGGTCGCTGGAGGCCTGGCGGGGAGGGGGTTTGGAGCATCCCGTGTACTGCTCTCCTTTTCCAGGAGGAGGGTTGGGACCCCTGGCGGAGGCCGGGGGTATCGCAGCTACCGGCGCGTAGCAACACTCCAGGGGGCGGACGCAGGACATCGCTGCATGTCCCCGTCCCCCCCAGCAAAACCAGAAAAAAATGGAGGGAGCTGCTGGCTCCTAGATGACGCTTGCTGCGGCTTCAATTAGCCCCCAGGCCGCCCTCTGGCCAATCCAGACATCTGCGGTGCTAGGCAAGTGCCGCGGCCCGTCAGGGGCAATCCGGGGTATCAGAAAGGTCGCAGCCGATGGTGGGTGGTGGAAGCCCTGCGGTCCGTGACTGAGCAGAGTGGCGGGCAGGCGGCCGTGGTGATAAAGGAAAAAAAAAAAAAAAGGCAAGCGTGCGCCGCAGGTCCAACGTATGAAGCCTGTGCTTGGTCTCTGAGATTGGAGTGGTGAAATACACTGGGAAGTACATCACCTGGTTAACGTGAAACTCCAAAACAACCTTCTGGAGGAACTTCGGGTTGGGGAAGAGGACGACTCTCTTTGTGGAAGACCAATTAGGGAGACTCCACAGAGCGCACCTGGAGCTCATTGATCCATCTGGCAGAGGTAACGGCCACCAAGAAGGCAGTCTTCCACGACAGGTGGGAAATGTGACACCTGTGCAAGTGTTCAAATGGCTTGCCCATGAGCATCACCAAAACCAGCAACAAGTCTAAAGGTAGTGGAGATTCACACACAGGCAGGGACAAGTGGTCAAGGCCCTTGAAATACACCTAACCACCTTCTCCTGTGCCACCGCTAACATACCAGCCCATGCTCGTTATGCCCAGATAGCTGGCAGGTGTACCTTGAGGGTTGCTGACCAGAGGCCCGACACAGCAGAACCGCAGGTATGCTAGGATGCTCACCACAGAGCACGACAAGGGATCTAGCTCCTTGCCCTGACACCAAATGGAAAATCTGTTCCATTTGTAGGCATAGTACTGCCAGTCGACTGCTTCTGAGAGGTCTCCACGACATGGAGGACCTCATCAGAGAGAGCCAAAGCCTGGAACTCTAGCCGTTCAGGAACCATGCTGTCAGGTGCAGGGACTGAAGGTCCAGGTGGAGGACTTTCCCCAGAGAGCAAGAGAGCAGATCCAGGCGGAAAGGCAATCTCCACAGATACCAGCTGCTGAGGCTGAGGAAACTGAAGTACCAGAAATGGCGCAGCCAGTCCAGGGCCACTAAGATCATCTGCGCCTTGTCCCGCCAAACCTTGAGCAGCACCTTGTGATCAGAGGTAAGGGAGAGAGCACGTACTGGACGCCTGGAGTACTTGGCCTTGCAAAGGCATTCCCCAGCAGTATCCCATCCTCAGGGGGGAGGGCACAGAAACTGCCTCAGTTTCGTATTCTCCCCGGAGACAAACAGGTCGATCAGAGGGGTGCCACACTGGGAGAACAGGCGATCCACTACCTCCTGGTGAATGGACCACTTGCCCTCTCGGTTAAGGGCATCTGCCAGCTGGTTGGATACACTGACCACATGAATCACTAGAAGGCTGATGTCCCGGCTGTGGACGTGGGTCCAAGTGTGGAAAGCTTTCCAGCACAACGGGAGGGAATGTGTCCTGCCTTGCTTGCTGAGGTAGTACATGGTGGTCGTGTTGTCCATCTGGACCCAGACAACTTGATCCTGCATTACAGGAACAAAGACTGTCAGAGTAAGATGCACTGCATAGAGCTCCAGCAGGCTGATGCGACACCACGACTCCTCGGGGGTGCAGAGCCCATGGGCACTGTGGTCCCCCAGGTGAGCTCCCCACCCTGCGAGAGAGGCATTGGTCATAAGAGTGACCGTCGGCTCTGGGCAGAAAAACAGGACTCCTTCCTGCAGATGGTCCGGGTCAAGCCACCACTGAATAGTGTCCCGCATCAGCTGTGTCACCTGGACCAGCCGGTCCAGGTGACTTGAGACGCTGAGACCACTGACTGCCCAGTTCCCACTGCAGGAGGTGCATCTGCCAACAAGCCCACCAGACCACGCTGGTGCAGGCTGCCATGTACCCCAATAGGCACAGGAAGTTCTAGGCAGGGAGCAATTGCCCAACCCGAACTAGGCGGGAAAAGGAGGTAAGATTCTCTGCCCTGTCCGCCAGGAGGTGAGCCTTGGCCCGAAGGGAGTTGAGCTCTGCCCTGAGGAACTGGATCACCTGAGAGGGGCTGAATTCAGACTTGGTCGTGTTGACCAAGAGGCCCAAGGCCGAGCAGGTCTGGAGGGCCAGGTCCCTGGACCACTCCATTACCATCCTAGAGGGAACCCATGACCAGCCAGTCGTACAGGTAAGGGTTATGTGGAGACGAACCCCGGACCAGCCAAGGAATCCTGGACACAGGCCATAGCATCTTTCTGAAGAAGCTGGGCGATGTCCTCCTGAAGGGTGGACAACATGTCCACAGACACCACACCCTCCCGTGGGGCACTGGCTCAGCTGGGTGGGAGAGCATCGTGTTCCAGAGGCAACTCACGACCCACCAATTCGAGCACTCATTGGTTCAAGGTGATAGACTGGGCAGAAGTGAAATGGCAGAGTCGGCCCCCCACAGGGGGTCCATCGACAGGATAGTATAGGCGGAAGGGATACCCCCAACCCATCACTGGGCAGGTTGGCTCCAGAGCCGGACGGGGGCGCGAACCCAGGTCTCCAGGCCTCCTAGCACCAGAAGAGTCTGCTTTGGGCTTAGACAGCCAGACCTGATGATGCACCACTTGGGGCTGTGGTGAGTGAGATGAAGGCACAGAGAAGGGCCAAAACTGAAAGGGCTTCTTCTGCTGTTTCTGCTTCTCAGCATCCTTCTGAGAAGACATACTGGAGTCCCAGGTGGTGCTAGGCTTCTCAATACGGGTGAGAAGTCAGTTGACACCTGGTCCGAAAAGATCAGTACCCAAGAAGGGGATGTCCAACTTATGCTGAGGTGTCAGCTGTAAAAATCGAGATTCTCAGCCATGCTAGGTGCTGCATGGCCATCGCTGCAGCCACGGACCTGGCACAATATCTTCAATGTCTAGGGCCATCTGGAGCTGCTGTTTAGCCGCAGCTCGACACTGATCCCAGATCATCTTAACCGCCAGCTAAAGGTCAGCGGAAACGGGGAATAACCTGGTCCAATGTGCATACAGGGCATGGGAGAAGTTAGCCATCATGATGGCAGCACTGGCCTGCCGAAGTCCCAGGGACGAAGCAGCACAGACCTTTTTTCACCCCGTGGTCGAGCTTTTTAGACTCCTTATTGGGAGTTCTAGCATAGCGTAGCTGGCAGCTAGGCATACTGGGTGGGCCTGGGTCCTCTTTTCTGCCAAGCCACGTTCTATGTTTCTATGCTTGTTGACATCCCGGACGTTGCTCGGGGCCGGAATACAGAGTTTGTGATCAAACCTTCAGACAAAGGATGATCAGTGAACCCCGGCAGGGACCCCATAGGCACTGGGTACTTGTTGCGGACCATATGGACCAAGGGCATCAGGCAAGATGTAGGAGGCTGCCACAACTACAAGAATGGGCCCAGGATGGCCCCTGCCACAGGGAAGGTGACCCCAAGGGAGTCATCCTGGTCCAAGATCTCTGTAAGGGGATACTTAGCTTGCTTCTGAACCAGTTCTAGCAGGATCCCCATGGATTCAGAGATCTGAGGGAGCAGGGCTCCAAAGGAAGAGGGGCCTAGCTCCGAAGAAACTTCCCCAGCGGACTCTCGGTCGAATCCCAGTGTCTGGGAAGAGTGCATGGAGGAGCCCTCAGGGTCAGAGGACTCTCTGAACACTGCTGTCCCAGTTTCCCCACTGATGATGTGAGGCTTATCGGAGTACAAGATCTGCACTGAAAAGCCTCCCGGGGCAACCTGTAGTATGGTGCGCATCCTTGGATGGGGATCCACACAAGGACTGTGTGAGAGGCAGCTCCACCTGAAAGGGTGGAGAAGCAGGCATTGGTGGGGTCAGGTAAACTGGCACAGGCAGTGAAATCGATGACCAAGATAGTGCCGGAACCAGCTGTGGAACACAGCCTTGGCTGAGGTAAAACACGCTACTGGGGCAAAGCGGGCAGAAAGAGAGAGAATGAGACTGTGCTTAAGCTGGTATGGGAGCGAGAAGCAGCGTGTCGGTTACGCAGAGGTAAACTGTTTTGTTAGCTCTCTTTTGACTTAGTAGAGTGCTGGTGCCGAACTGGGGATACAAGTGTGAAAATCAATACAGTCGGGAGCCTGGAGCCGAGGCCGAGGAGATCTGGGTACCAGAACTGCGAGGTCAGTCTGGGGCTACCAGAATCACCTGTGCCTTGTCCCTCTTTGCCTTGAGAAGCACCTTGTGGATCAAGGGAAATGGAGGGAAGGTGTCCATGGCCTCGAGAAGGCATCCCCCTGCAGCGAGCCCTGCTGAGGGTGGCGGGCGTGAAACAGCCTCAGCTTCGCATTCTCCCTGGAGGCGAACAGGTACACCTGAGGGGTGCCCCAATGGGAGAACAGTTCTTGTACTACCTCCGGCAGGAGTGACCACTCGTGAGATGCAGCACGTATCCGGCTGAGGGCATCGGCCAGACTGCTGGAGGCTCCTGCCACATGGGATGGTCAGGAGATCCGCCTCCAAGCTGATCACGAGGGACCAGATGCAGAGAGCCTCCTTGCACAGAGGCCAGGAGTGCGTCCCGCCCTGACGGCTGAGGCAGTACATGGTCGTGGTGTTGTCTGTCTGGACCTGAACCACCTGACCCCGTACAAACAGAGTGAAGGTGGCGAGGGCTAGCCAAACTGCTCAAAGCTCCAGCAGGTTGATGTAGCATTGAGATTCCTGAGGGAACCAGAGGCCGTGGGCCCGGAATTCCCCCAGATGGGCACCCCAACCCATCAGAGAGGAGTCACTTATAAGAGTGACCGTCGGCTCGGGGCGGACAAACGGGATACCCTCCTGCAGATGAGCTGGGACGAGCCACCACTGCAGGCCATCCCACATCTTCTGGGTCACTGTCACTGGTTGGTCCAGAGGACCGAAGCACTGAGACCACTGGCTGGCCAGCCCCCACTGCAGAGGGCGCATACGCCAGTAGGCCCAATGGACCACGCTGGTGCAGGCCGCCATGAGGCTCAGAAGGCACAGGAAGTCCCGGGCAGGGCGCAATTGCCCAACCAGAAATGACTGGGGAAAGGACCTCGACCCTGTCCGCCGGGAGCTGAGCTCTGGCTCAAAGAGTCGAGTTCTGCCCCGATGAACTGAATCACCTGCGATGGCACGAGTTCCGATTTGGCCTTGTTGATGAGAAGACCAATGTGAAAGCAGACCTGGAGGGCCAGATCCCTGGATCACTCCACCTCCAACCTGGAGGGGGCTGCTATCAGTCAGTCGTCCAGGCAAGGGTACACACGGAACCCTCGGCGCCGCAGGAATGCTGTCACCACTGCTATGCATTTGGTGAAGACCCTGGTAACTGGAGAAGGGCCGAAGGGCATGGCCCGGAACTCATAAAGAGATCCCTCTGCTCTGAAGCAGAGGAATCATTAATGAGACGGACGGACTGGGACGTGAAAGAACGCGTCCTGGAGATCCAGAGAGCAAAACCACATGCCTAATTCCAAGGATGGAATGATCTGAGCCAGAGTGACCATCCTGAAGGTGCACAGCCTTAGGAACTTGTTCAGGTCGTGCAGATCGAGAATGGGGCGCCAGCCGCCCGTCCATTTTGGGACCAGGAAGTACCTGGACACAAACCCTGGGTCTGGAGGAGGGTTCGCCACCTCCCTGATCACCTCCTTTTGGAGAAGCAGGGCAATGTCGGCTTGACGAGCCGGCAAAGAGGTTGCGGAACCCATTGCCCCCTGTGGGGAGACTGCTCGATACAGAGGGGACTGCTCGAACTCCAGAGGCAGACCCCTGCTGACCACTTCTAGTACCCAGCGGTCCATGGTGACAGCAGACCAGACAGAAAGACAGTGGAGGAGCCGGCCCCCCCCACGGGGGGAATCCGGGGAGGAGTGACTAGGCTGGAGGCGACACCCCTCTACCCGTCACTGGGCAGGTTTGGAGGAAGGACCGGCCGAGGGGCCACCTGGGTCTTGCCCTCCAGGCTTCCTATTGAAGGAAGCGGCAGACTTGGCCTTAGGGCGCCAAGTGTGAGCCTGCTGGCCCTGTTGCTGATGCTGCTGGGCCGGATGTGCCGCACGAGCGGAAAGGCGAAAGGGCTTACGCTGCTGCTGGCGGCCTTTGTCCTTCTGGGCAGACGTGACCGAGTCCAAGGTGGGACTGGACTTCTCGATCCTCTGGAGATGGCCTTCCACCCCTGACCCGAACAAGTCGGTGCCCAGGAAGGGAACGTCTGCCAGATTGTGCTGGGTGTCCGCCATAAAGGCGGAGATCCGCAGCCAAACTCTGCAGCACATGGCTACTGCAGCCGCTACTGACCAGGCACAAGAGTCACCGATGTCCAAAGAAGTTTGGAGCTGTTTAGCCACCGTTCTTCCCTGATCCCACACCTGCTTGACCGTCATCTGGAGGTCAGCCGGGAGATGAGGAATCACCTGATCCAGGGAACCTATAAGGGCGTGTGAAATATGTGCCATCAGCACAGCCGAGCTAGCCTGTCGAAGGCCTAGGGAGGAAGCAACGTAAACCTTCCGCCCCGAGTAATACAGCTTCTTGGATTCCTTATCAGGCGGCTTGTCCACATCCCTAGCGTTTCTGGAATGCCGGAAAACGCTATCTGTCACCAGCCCCTCAGCAGAGGGGTGCTCAGAGAAACCGGAGAGTGAACTGGTGGGGAATGCATACTTGCGGGCCATCCTGGCTGAAGGCGCGGACAAGAAGCAGGCCGCTGCCACAACTCCAGGGCCAGGCCAACAATGGCTTCGGCCACCGGGAAGGCCTCCGTAGGAGAATCTCCTCAGTCCAGTATCTCCATGAGGGGATACCGGGCCCGTTTCTGGATGGGTTCAAGCTGCATCCCAGTAGACTCTTGAGATGAGTCGAAGAATACCCAGGAACGAGGATGGGCTCTCATCCACCGACTGACCCCCAGCGGATTCCAGGTCAATGGGCCTGGAGTACAGGGAGGAGTCGTCGTCAGACTCCGAAGAGTCTGCAAACAGCTGCCGAGCGCCTGAGCCACCCTCCACCTGCCGAGGTCGACTGGGAGTGAGGGTGACTCACAACCTGTGGGGCAAGCCCTGACCCAGCCGAGAATCCTTGGTCGGGGCCCCAGTCTTCAGTTGAGGAGGCGGTGGTTCCACCACAATGGGTGGAGCAGCCAGTTTCCGATGAACAACCAGCGCCAGCTCCTCGATGACTATGAGGGGTTGCTTCGGTCGCTCCGGTGATGGCCACTTAATTGCCGGAGAAGGCGACTGAGTCGGCTTGCTACCAGTCAATAAAAGTTGCTGCCACATCATGTCCTCGTAGCGACGACGTAACTTATGTCGGAGCCTATCCTGTGAAGAGGACAAGGAGAACGAGCGGCAGCACCGCTTTCCATGGTGTCGAGACCGAGACCGCCAACGTTGGCGGGATCTACTCGACTTGGAAGAGGACCGAGACCTTTGGGGTTGCCAAGGGCTGGTCAAAGAGGGGGCATGGGAAACCCGCTCATTCCCTGGTTCAGGGTCCTCTACCGGGTACTTCGGCAAAGGAGGCACAGGCAAGTCCTCAGTTACCACCGGGGGAACAGGTGAAGAAGGGTTGTCGGCTTCTCCAGTCGACAAACCATCTAACGGGTCGAGAAAAATCTCGACTGCATCGACTGATATCTCAGCCGGCTGACCTGACGGGGACACCGTGAAGCCAGCGGCCTTAGCCACAATCTCGACCGAAGTCGAGAGCCGACGGTCCGGTGAAGGGGATCTCTCCCACTCCCACGAACGTCGAAGGTGGGACTTACCTTTTGGTGCTTTTATCTTAGACCGGCTGGAATTTCCCTAAGGCCCTTCCCCTTTGGTGGAGAAGGACTGGCAAAGCTCCTTAAAAGAAGCAGTATAGGAGGAGCCCAAGGAGAGTGGGATAAATGCCGCAACCGAGGAGGAAGATGAAGAGGCCTGGGCTGCCTCCTCCTTGAGGGCAATCAACTGCTCCAGCTGCTCCGGGGAGCCCACAGCCGCGGACACTGCCCAACCGGCTTCCTTTGACTTCACTGGTGGGTACCGTTTCTTGGGACGCCCAAGTTGCAGTCTGGCAGCGCAGTCCTCTAGAACTGAAGCTGAGAAGGACTTGCACAGATCGCAGGCCTGCGGATCGTGAGCAAGACCCAGGCAGTAAACGCACATGGAGTGCAGATCAGTCCAGGACATCATCTGCCCGCAAGGGCACAGACGGAAGCCGGGAGTAGATTTGTACATCGCAGCCACGAGGGAAAAGGAAGACTGAAGTCTTGCAAATTTTGAAACAATTTTCGGTAAACCCGAAGTGGTAGGATCCAGGCCTAAAACGCAGAGCGCTAAGGAGGGAACCTGAGCTTCCAAGCAGTAAGGAAGATCTGGCGTCATGGGGCAGAGCAGAGGGTTTTACCACCTGGGTGGGTGGGAGGAGCCAGCTTGATGACCTTCTGTCAAGAATTAAAGCGGTAAGGAACCTGCCAGACAGTGTGAATTGAACATATCCACGTCCCTAGAAAGTACAATTACGTAAGAACTTACTGTAACAGTAGATCTTCAAGAAGAGCTCTTGCAGCAGACTACACAGTAAGGACTATCTGCCAGGAAACAGGACCCCACGGAAAACTTCTAGCCAGCAGTACCTAGCGGGGACCGCCCTCGACGTCCGACAATGGTATAAAAGGGGGAGATCCCCAGCTCCACCTCAGTTCTCCAGTGGAGACCCGGCACATTGATAAAAGGAGAACCAAGGAGGTTCGGAAAGTTCCCAACAAAGAAAAGACAGGGCCAGGGGGAAGGAGGGGAGGGAAAGCAGTGCCTGCTGCAAGAGCTCTTCTCGAAGATCTACTGTTACATAAGTTCTTACGTAACTGTACTATCTTACTTTGAGTTGAAGCTCTTGCAGCAGGCTACACAATAAGGACGGAGTCCCAAACAGTGCAAAAAGTAAAGTTGCAGGAGGGAGGTAGGGAAGCTACTGAAGCCTTACGAAAGGAGGCCTTGAAGAACAGCTAGGAAAAACCCCACTCTCCTCCTAGAGGCTATGTCCAAACTGTCGTGCTTCACGAAGGTATGCACTGAGTTCCAAGTTGCCGCAGTGCAAATGTCAGCTGCCGAGACATTCCATAAGGCAGCAAAAGAGGCAGCCACCCTCCTGGTGGAGTGTCCCTTCATCGATCCTGGTAAGGGTTTTTCGTATTTTTCATAACAGAACGTAATGTAATTAACCAACCTTTTGGATAATGTCTGCTTAGTAAATGGCGCTCCCAGAGATCTGGGAGCAAAGGCAACAAACAACTGATCGGTTTTACAGATTGAATGGGTGCAGTCTATATGATACCTGAGCACCCTGTGAACATCTAGAGTATGGAGAAGTGCCTCCCAATTCGAATACTCTGGGTAATAAACAGGAAGGTTGATGTCCTGACTCAAGGTAAGTTCAAACACCACCTTCGGAAGAAACTTAGGATTAGTTCTTAGAAACACGCTGTCTCTGTGATAAACTAAGTAAGGCTCCTCATACATGAGGGTCTGGAGCGCGGAAATCCTCCAAGCAGAAATGACAGCAACTAAAAAACAGGTTACTCACCTGGAATGGTATATGTTGTTCATCCGCACTTATTGGCAGAGTCTCTAGTGCCTAAACCACCCTCAGATGAGCCCAGTGGGGTGGGTTCGGGGATAGAAAGTCAAGCCCCTAATAGTATTATGAGCACTGAACCTGTTCCCCTTGAGGAGATTCCCGTTGCTAATGTCACTGATACTGAAGTGGAGTCAGGGCCTGGTTTAGGATCCCCCGAGACCCCTAGACGATCCGGCCGACAAATACGGCCAGTAATAAAGTTGAGCTATGAATCGCTTGGTCAGCCAGTGGACCTGCCCTTAAATGTGGTTCTCAAGGGGTATATGTGTCCCCTGCCCTGCCTAAGTTAGCCTTGGGGATGACTCCAGATTGTTAGTATTGCCCTTTGAGTGTGGTGCTCCTGTTTCAGGTGACTCACCCGTGACTAGAAAGGAGGGGTTCCCCCAGTCCCGGTGCCATAAGCAAGAATTAGTAACCTGATTTGAAAAAAAGGGGAACCAGAGTTATGTGTACAATGTGTATGAACCATAATATATTGTAAATGTAATATTTCTGTATGTAATTCAAAACGTGATATAGTGTTAATTGGGATGTTCGCCTAAATGGCCTCAGGGGTAGTTGCTTGACGCGGATGCCAAGCTTTTCCAGGCTAGGGAAGGTGTAACCCCCTTGCAAATGGAGGTTCCTAAAAACTTCCCCGGAGCTTGGGTAAATGCTCCGTGCCTGGTTGGAGTTCGGCGTTAAAGTCGTTTAAATGGGAAGCCAGTGAGCGCTTTAAAAGGCCTCCGTATACTGTCTCTTTAAGAGGGCTGCTTTGGGTTGCAGTCATGATTGATCAGGAGGGGCCGAGTGTTGCTATGCTCGAATCCTCACTCGGTTGCAGAGTAAACGCCCCTTTCTGCCATCGCTAGTGTTGCTAAGGGAGCTCTGAAGGGGATGTGAATGTTTACTTAAAATACTGTAATATAATAATGATAATGTAGTTGTTCTAACCTGCCTTGCTTTGCAGCACAGATGGTTTCGATTGCCTCCATTTTGGTCCAGAACTATTGAATTGGACCAATCAGTACCTTGGGACCCCACAGAGCTGGCTGACCAATAGAGGAACTGTTTTTAATTGGGAAAGGCATTATGGGCTATGGCGCTTTTTCGCACCACTGAGAGCCGGAGGAAGTGACTGGCATGTGCAGCCAGCCAATGACAGCAGGTAGCGCCCGATCTGAAAGGAGTGCTCAGTGCTGCCAAGGGCAGATGCGCTGTGAGGAGTTTCTGTGCTTCTGCGCTGGGAGGTGTTCGCGGGAGCGGCGTGAGGAGCTAAGGCAGCCGTTTCTCTCGCGGTGCTTAATTCACTCTAAAATCTGGCTGGCGGGCGGTCAGAGGAGGCTGTGCCTGTACAGCTACCCACCAGGCTCGACCTGTAGGAGGACTGGAGAGAATTGCTGAATCGCGCGTCCGGCGAAAAGTGGAAGCTGCCGTCGCAGTATCTCAGTGGCTGTGAGTTTGTGGGAGCCTTGGAAGCAGCTGCCTGGTGGTACCCTCTGTTGCTGTTTGCCATATAAATGTGTGAGAAGGCTGGTGAAGTCAGGCTCCATCCTGGTAGCTTGAAGGAACTGCTATTTGCTGGGGTTGTGAGTACTGATTCAGGGTAGCTCCTGCAGAGTGTTTACACAGTGGTTTCAGTGCATTTTTATATTGCTGACTGCCTAATTAAACTTTCCTCCTATTCTGACCAGTTCAAGACTGTAATGTTTATCTGTGTTAAGGGCCCCAACCAGCTGCCACGTTTGGACTAGCCGTTAGGGCTTGGGTACCCAGGGACAGTAAAATTGTAGGGTTAGGCCTGTGCACAGAGCCCTAGGTATGTAGGAACAGTGTAAGCCAATCAACCTGATTTTCCCCCTTTCCCTTGTTATCTGCCCTTCTAATAAATCAGATTGCTGTGTTATAACTACACCCTGGCTGGTTTTTACTCTTCAGATGAGCTGCTACATGGTGACTGAGATATAACTGTACCTTACTTTACAGGGGGTTCCCGGAGTGAGCTGGAATATATTATCCGAGGGGTAAGTGTACTGGTGAACAGAACTGTTGGCACCCAGTGTGAGTCACTAGTGGGACGAAAGGGGGGTTGTAACCGAGGTAGTCCTAATTGTACTAACCCCGACTTCTGGGTGGAGGCACCTGTCAACGAATCTGGGCCCCTCACCCTGCCTCCGTGTGGGCAGACGGGGTAGTATCCCTAAGGGCAGCGCCCCCTGGGGGTTACACTAGTGACACCACTGACTACGTTTTTTAACAAATCATAGGAGGATTTTATGGTACCTGAGGACTGGAAGAAGGCGGATGTGATTCCCCTTCACAAAAGTGGGACCAAGACGGAGGCAGGAAACTTCAGACCTGTCAGTTTGACCTCTGTGGTAGGGAAAGTGATGGAATCACTTCTGAAGCAAAGAACTGTTGAGTACCTAGAGGCCAGTGGGGCACAGGATCCAAGACAGCATGGGTTCACAGCAGGAAGGTCATGTCAGATGAATCTAATTGATTTCTTTGACTGGGTGACCAAAGTAGTGGACCAGGGAGGGGCTGTGGACATGGCCTACCTAGACTTTAGCAAGGCATTTGACACAGTCCCACACAAAAGATTAGTAGTCAAATGAACCAGCCTGGGAGTGGGTCCCAAGGTGGTAGCCTGGGTAAAACATTGGCTGAACAACAGGACACTGAAGGTAATTGTGAATGGAGTCCACACTGAAGAGAGGGGAGTTACTAGTGGGGTACCGCAGGGTTTGGTACTGGGTCCAGTCCTTTTTAATGTCTTTATAAGTGACATTGCAGAGGGACTGGAAGGAAAAGTATGCCTCTTTGCAGATGACACAAAGATCTGCAAGAGGGTTGATACACAAGGAGGCATGGAAAGGATGAGAAGGGACTTGGCAAGGTTGGAGGAATGGTCAGAAGTATGGCAGCTTGGATTCAATGCAAAGAAGTGCAAAGTAATGCACCTGGGAAACAAAACCCAGGGGAAGATTACACAATGGGGGGAGGATAACAACAACAAAAATGGAAAGAGACCTAGGGGTGATCATATCAGATGACCTTAAGTTTGGCAAGCAATGCGAGAAGGTGGTAGGGAGGGCTGGGAGGATACTGGGATGTATAGGGAGAGGTATCACCAGCAGAAAACAGGAAGTTGTTATCCCCTGTACAGACAGTTGGTGAGACCCCATCTGGAGTACTGTGTCCAGTTCTGGAGACCCCATCTCCGCAAGGACATAGACAGGATGGAGGCAGTTCAGAGGAGGGCAACTAAAATGGTGCAGGGTCTGCAAGAGAAGCCATACAAGGAGAGACTAAAGGAGCTTAATATGTATACCCTTGAGGAAAGGAGGGAGAGGGGGACATGATAGAAATGTTTAAGTACCTCAGTGGAATCAACAAAGTCCAAGAGGGTAGCATCTTTCAGAAAAAGAGAAGTGCAAGAACAAGGGGACACAATTTGAAGATGGGGGGGTGGGTAACGGCTCAGGGGCAATGTGAGGAAGTATTTTTTCATAGAGAGGCTGGTGGACGCATGGAACAGCCTTCCTGAGGAGGTTGTGGGGTCTAAAGCTGTGGGAGAATTCAAGAATGCATGGGACAGACATAAGGCAATTTTTGTCGGGGGTAGGAAGAAATAGGCTGTTGGTTAAATAGGATCTGCAGCTTATCCTCTAGGTAAGGAAATGGGCAGACTAGGTGGGCCAAGCGGTCCTTAACTGCCATCAAAGTCTATGTTTCTATGTTTCTAGAGTCCCTTTCCCCTTAAATTAGCTAGAAAGTCTTCAAGCTGGCTCCTCCCACCCACCCGGGTGGTATAATCCGCGACTCTGCCCCATGACGCCAGATCTTAGCCCACTGGAAGCCAGGTTTGTGCGTCCGCAGCCAGGGAGGTAGGGTGGGTCCACATGGATGAACAAACAATATACACCACTCCTAGAAAGTACAGATATGCAAGAACTTACCGTAACAGTAGATCTTCGAGAATAGCTCTTGCAGCAGGTTACACCATTAGGACTGAAGCCGGCAGGCGCCAGGACCCCACAGAAATTTTCTAGCTAGCAGTATTCAGCGGGGACCGCCCACGACGTCAGACATCATATAAAAGGGGGCGGTCCCCCAGAATCCCCAGTTCTCCCGCCAGAGACTCCCAGCCGTTAGAGGACGTCAGAAGTGGAGACTGAGGATCCGCCATCAAAAGGTATTCAGAACGGTGTTAGAAACACCTAATCCTAGAAGAGAGATATCGGAACAACTCTACCTCCAGAGGGGATAGTGGGAAGGAAACTACCTGCTGCAAGAGCTGTTCTCGAAGATCTACTGTTACGGTAAGTTCTTACGTAACTGTACTATCTTACTTCGAGAAACCGCTCTTGCAGAAGGTTACACCATTAGGACTGATTCCCAAGCAATACTGGAAATCCCTCGCAGGTGGGAGGAGGCTAGGTAGAGATTGTGAGTTGAACCAAAGCCTAGGACAGAAGTCCCTGAAGGACTGCTAGACCAAAACCAGCTCTTCGCCGTGATGCAACATCCAGGCTATAATGCCTGATAAAGGTGTGCACGGTGCTCCAAGTAGCTGCTGCGCAGATGGCTGCAGTGGACACGTTCTTCATGGCCGCAAAGGAGGTAGCCACCCCCCTTGTGGAATGACCCTTAACCGCGCCAGGTAAAGGTTTGTTACGTTTCTGGTAACAGAACATGATACAATGGATGAGCCACCTGGACAGTGATTGTTTAGAAACCGGAGCTCCCATCATCCTGTGGGCAAAGGAGATGAAAATCTGATCAGATTTAAGGTGGTGCCTGGTTCTGGTTAGGTAGTATCTTAGACACCTATGCACATCTAGAGTGTGCAACAGGGCCTCTCCTCTATTACAGTATTTAGGAAAATACACTGGTAAGTCGATGTCCTGATTGAGGGTGAGAGCTGAGACCACCTTAGGTAGAAACTTTGGATTTGTTCTTAGGGACACCCTGTCCTGGTGAAAAATAAAATAAGGTTCTTTGCACATCAGTGCGTGAAGTTCAGAAATCCTTCTGGCGGAAATGTGCAACTAAAAATAACGTCTTCCATGTTAGGAGGCGTGGCTTCTCATCATGGCTGGTTCAAAATCGTCAGCATGAGCTGCTCCAGGGCAAAGGGTAAATCCCATGGAGGAACAGGATCCTTAATCGGAGGTCTAAGGTGGAGAACACCGCTCCGGAAGGCTCGTGCTGTATCCAACTGAGTTATGGGATGTCGGCCTATAGGTGTATGATAGGCTGAGATGGCACAAAGGTGTACTTTAATAGGGGAGTAGGCCAAGCCTGCCTGGAAGAAAGACAGGAGGTAGTCCAGGACAGACTTTTCCGGACAATCCATCGGGTAAAGTCCTCGTGCTTGAGCCCAGAGGCAAAATCTGCGCCATTTCATGGCGTATGTGGCACAAGTGGCCAGTTTTCTAGCAGCTGCTAGAACATCTGCTACCTCTTGCGAGACCCCGTACCGCATGATAGCTATGTCTCCAGGAGCCAGGCATGCAGGTTCAGAGAGCGAAGGTCCGGATGGACCAAAGAACCTGCCTCCTGGGACAATAAGTGAGCGCTGATTGGCAGAGGCACCGGAGGTTCCTGGGACAGCTGGTGTAGCAGAGGGAACCAAATCTGTCTGGGCCAAAAAGGCGCGATAAATATCAGCGTCGCCTGCTCCCTGTGGAGTTTCAAAAGGACCCTCTGGATCAACGGAAAGGGAGGAAATGCATAGAGGAATCTGCCCGTCCAGAAGAGGGACAACGCATCTCGCCAGAAAACACCAGGCCCTGGATCTAGCGAGCAGAAATTGGGCAGTTTTGTGTTGGATGGGGACGCGAAAAGGTCTAACTCTGGTGTGCCCCATCTGTGAAACAGATCCTCTACTACCTCCTGGAGTAGTTCCCACTCGTGGACCCTGGCCTGAGAGCGGCTTAGGCTGTCTGCGATGACGTTGTCCACTCCTGGGACATGAACAGCAGTGAGATTTGCGTCGTGTTGTAGGACCCAATCCCACACCCTCATGGCCTCCCTGCAAAGCGGGTAAGAATGGGTGCCTCCTTGTTTGTTGAGGTAATACATCACCGCGGTATTGTCTGTTTGTAACAGGAGAGTACCCGGTGGGATCTCTGACTGGAAGGCCTGCAGGGCATAAAGAACTGCTCATTTCCAAGATATTTATGTGGAGATTAGTTTCCTGGGGTGTCCACGAGCCCTGAGACCTGACCCCGTCGAGGTGTGCTCCCCAACGGAACCCTGAGGCATCCGTGGGGAGCGTCACAATCGGAGACGGCGCAATGAAGGGGACCCCCGCCAATAGATTCTTTGAATCTAGCCACCATTGCTGATCCCGGATTACAGCATTCGTAATCTGAATCGGAAGCTGCAAATGGTATTGCTTCTGATCCCATTAAACCCATAACATCCACTGGGTCACCCGCATGTGGAGACAGGCTAGCGGGACTGTTGCAATGGCCGCAGCCATGTGTCCGAGCAGGCAAAGGACCAGTCTGACTGGGACAGTCTTCTTTGCCAAGATGTCCCTGATGAGGGATCTGATGTGTTCCGCTCAGTCCTGGTGCAGAAAAGCTCTCCCCTGGACGGTGTCCAGAACTGCGCCTATGAACTGCAGATTCTGTGACGGAACCAGGTGTGACTTCTCCCGATTGATGATGATGCCCAACGTCCCGAACAGGGACGGAGTTCAGTGAATTGCGGACATCAGAGCCTCCCAAGAGGGTGCCATGAGGAGCCAGTCGTCCAGGCAGGGGAACACGTAGTGGCCTTGTCTCCTCAGAGTCGCCGCTACGACTGCCATGCACTTCGTAAACACCCGAGGTGCCGATGACAGTCCGAAAGCAAGGGCTCGGAACTGACAATGGTGACCTAGAAATTCAAAGCGAAAGAACTTCCTGTGTGTTCGAGCAATGGGTACGTGCAGGTAGGCATCCTGCATGTCCAAGGACGCTAGGAAGGCGCCCTGCTTGAGCACGGGTATCAAACTGGGAAGGGTCACCATGCAGAAGCATCTGTAGAGGATCGAAGCGTTGAGATCGTTGAGACCCAGCATCGGACGGAGGTCCCCTGTCTTTTTGGGAACCAGAAAGAAGTGCGAATAGTAACCTACACCTCTCTGGTTCCTCGGTACGTACTCTATAACTTCCTTTCCCAGAAGCGCGAGCACCTCCTGCTGTATGAGCAGTGCGTGCGGACCCAAATAACGGGAAATCAGGGGAGGTCTTGACGGTGGGTGGTCGAGGAATTCTATAAAGTGACCTCTCTTGACCATTTGAAGGACCCACCAGTCGGCGGTAATCAACTGCCACCCTGAAAAGTGGCGAGCGATGCGACCCCCGACCATTTCTGCCCGTTGATCCAGAGGCAGGGCGTGGGCCGGGAAGGAGTCATGCTGTGGCAGCATTGCCCCCCACAGGCTAGGCCGGTTTGGCATACTGCTGACTTCGGCCTGGGGCAGACTTAGGTTGAGCCTTACGGTGGAAGGTACCCCTTTGCTGCTGGCCGGAACGTGGCTGCTGTCATTGTTGCCGGCCGCGAAAACGGTTCTGGTTTCTATGAAAGGAACCAGATTTGGGTCTGTACATGGCCTGTACAGACCTTACTGCCTTCCCGGTGTCCTGAAGCTTGGTGATGACCTTTTCAGGGGGTTCACCAAACAGGACCTCTCCACTATAAGGGACGTCCAGGATACTCTTCTGTACGTCCGGGGTAAAACCGGAGACAAGGAGCCAGGAGTGTCTTCAGAGACAGACGCCTGAAGCTGCGCCCCTGGCAGATGAGTCCGCAGAATCTATGCGGCTCTTAACACTTGGGTCCCCACTTCTGACCTTGTGCGGAGGAGGTTCAAGAGCTCCATCTTCTGCTCGCCATCCAGTAGTTTGTCAACCAGGTCCTGACCCTGTTCCCACGGGGCATTCTGAAACTGAACCATATGAGACAGATAGTTCAGGGACCAGATGGGAGCATGTAAGCAGCCGCATACATGTGCCTCCCCAGGGCATCCAACTGCTTGGATTCCTGGTCCGGTGGCAGTGTACTCAGATGCTGTGGTCGTTGAGACCTATCATGGGAGGCCGTAATGACCAGGGAATCAGCCAGGGGTTGTTGCGCCAAGTGCTGGTCCTCTGTCAGGGCCCTGTACAGGCGGTCAGCTTTCTTCGGCACCACAGAGGTGAAGTGCAGACGCTTCCACTCAGCCTTGGTGACGTCCGCAAAGGTGTCCACTAAGGGTGGCACCACCACAGGCTTAGGGTCCTTCTGCCAAAGGCAATGAGCTAGGCGCAGTCTCTCAGGGTCGAGATCTTCCCAATCCCATCCCATGTACTCCTGGATGTGCCTCATGATTTCGGAAAAGGAGGGATCATCCAGAGGTGACCTGGGCAGGTCTTGTGGGTCAGGTGATGGGATGCTGATTGAAGAAGGAGACCTCGAGGTATCTGAGGTGTCAGGTCTAGAATCATCCCCCTGCGGAGTGGACCGTCGACGTCTGGGTCACTTAGGACTGGGAGACCCTAAGGGAGATCTTGAAGGGGGCCTTCTCCGTTCTTTCGATCTTCCCCTAGGAGGTGGAATGTGCTCCTTGGGGGTCGGTGGTCTTCCTGCTGGCCCCTGCGGTGGAGGAGGGGGAGTAGGAGGTGAAGGAGTAGCAGGAGGAGGAGGTTTGACTGGGATCACATCCTTCTTTATTGTGTCCCACCAAAAGGTAAAGAGATCTTTGACCTCTTGAATATTCATACCGGATGACGGACCTGGCGCCGGTGGGCTGTCGCCGGTATCGGGCATCGGGTCCGAGGGCGTCTCCGGGTTTGGCAAAGGCTCCTGTGGAAGCCCGACGTCCTCACTGTCGTCTGCCTGGCCATCAGGCAATGTCAGGTCCTCCTCTGTAGAGTCCCGGCGACTGGTGTCCACCGGTGATGGGGAGGCAGCCTTCGGCTCCGGCGAACGTTGCACTGACGTCGGGTGCTTAGTCGACGTCTGGTCCAATGGGCGTTTGACCGATGAAGGGTCGGAAGCCCGCTTCGGGTCCGTCGTCCGTTTTAGGGACGTCAGGTCCTTAGTCTTCCTGAGAGGGGGATCCGGACCCCTAGGTGGCTGGGAGGCCGATCTGGCGTCGGAGTCCTGGCGTCTCTCTGAGGAAGCTTGTTTTGATGAGGACTTGGACTGGTGACGGTCTGAAGACTTCGAGGAGGCCCGGGAGGGTGTTGAGGAAGCCGAAGGCCTGGAAGTTTTGATGGGATGCAGAGAAGCCAAGGTGCTGCCTGAAGACTTGACCTTTACTGGAGGGGGCTGACAGCGGGCCCTGGAGGAAGAGCGGTCTGAACGCGTGGAGCCTGAGCTGGTGCGCAAGTCCGAGGCCCGGTTAGGGGATCTGGATCTGGACCTGGCCTTCTCCCGATGCTTGTCCCGGTGCTTATGGGACTTAGAGGTAGACTCACCTCTGAAGGCAGGGTCTTGATCCATGCTTTTTAACTTTTCTTCCAAGAGGAACCCCTGAAGTGCCTTCCGCGGCGGATCCGGGTGCGACTGTTGAACCCCTGGCAAAAGGAGCAGGCCTTGGTGTCGTGTTCCAGGCCTAAGCACCGCAGGCAGGATGAATGGAGATCCTTGAAAGGGATCTGTTTGCCGCAGGCACACTTGGAGGGATGTCCTTCTGAAGAAGGAGTTGGAGATGCCGACATTTAGTAGTAAAACTTGAAAGTTCTAGTCGTCGTACGCTAGAGTGGGACCGTGAGGTCGATGCTGGCGAGTCGACAGCGGGAAAAGAACTGGGGATTCTGGGGGACCACCCCCTTTTATATGATGCCTGACGTTGGGGGCGGGGCCGACGTCGGGGGCGGTCCCCGCTGGATACGGCTAGCTAGAAAATTTCTGTGGGTCCTGGCACCTGCCGGCTTCAGTCCTAATGGTGTAACCTGCTGCAAGAGCTGTTTCTCAAAGTAAGATCTACTGTTGCAGGTGAGTAACCTGTTTTTCTAGGATCGTAGATATGTTGTTCATCCAGGAGGAGGGAGGCAAGGCGCACACCCCCTACTTGGGAAATACAGGTTACTCACCTGTAACAGGAGTTCTAGGAATGGTATATGTTGTTCATCCACACTCATTGGCAGGTATCCTTGCCGCTTTAAATCTTGCCGGAAGGTCTTCAAGTTTGCTCCTCCCACCCACCCGGGTGGTATAACTCTCGGCTCCGCCCCATGACGCCAGATCTGCCCGCTGGAAGCTCAGGTTGTGCGTCAAGCCGGAGGTCGAGGGAATGTAGATGAACAACTATACCATTCCTAGAACTCCTGTTACAGGTGAGTAACCTGTATTTCTAGGGACATGGATATGTTGTTCATCCACACTCATTGGCAGACTCCTAGCAGTTCTCCGGGAGGAGGGAGGCAAGACGACACCCCCAATACTTACTTGGGAAAGAGAGACTGAGAACCGAGGCCCCAAAACCAGCATCCCGGGCGTGACTCAAGGTCGATGTGGTAATGGGTAATGAAGGTGTTTGCTGACTTCCAGGTAGCAGCCCTGCAGATTTCCTGGATAGGACGTCCCTGGAAGCAGCCACTGCTGCAGCAGTATGGCGGGTAGAATGAGCCTTATCCCTCTGGGAGGCTCCATGCCCGCCAACTTATAGAGAGATCTATGCAGGAGGTTACCCACCTGCTTATCGTCCGCTTGGCTGCAGGTCTGCCAGATGCGGCTTCAGCGTAGGTGACAAACAGCTGGCGAACCTCTCCCGATTCTCAGCCGGCGCTTTTTAATAGGCGAGCCCTTCTAGGGTCCAAAGTATGGAGCCTATATTCGGCCTCCAGGTGTGATTGGGGTAGAACACTGCAGAGTCAACACCTGGTTAAGGTGAAACTCGCACACCACCTTCGAAGGAATTTCGGTGGGGCGAGGACAACCTTGTCCCTGTGGAAGACCAGGTAAGGAGACTGATGGAAAGCGCCTGGAGCTCTCCCATCCTTCTGGCTGACGTGATAGCCACCAAGAAGGCGGTCTTCACGACAGGTGAGAGAGAGCACACCTGTGCATAGGTTCAATGGCTTGCCCATGAGCTTTGCCAGTACCAGCAGTAGATCCCACGGAGGTGGGGGTTCCCGCACTGGAGAGGAAATGTGATCAAGGCCTTTGAAAAAGCGCCAGACCACCTTCTCCTGCGCCACCGACTGCTTCCCGGCCCGCGCCCGGTAAGCAGAGATGGCTGCCAGGTGCACCCTTAGGGTCGTCGACCTAAGCCCTTGACTAGAAAGGGACCATAAATAGTCCAAGATGCTTGCCAAGGAACAGGAGGAAGGGTCCAAGCCCTTGCCCTGACACCAAATGGAAAACCTTTTCCATTTGAAGGCATAGCATTTTCTGGTCGACTCCTTACGGGACGCCTCAACTACATTGAGGACCTCGTCGGAAAGACCCAAGGCCTGGAACTCTAGCCGCTCAGGAACCAGGCCGTCAGGTGCAGGGATTGAAGGTCCGGAAGGAACACCTTCCCCTGATTGACTGAGAGCAGGTCCGGGCGAGCTGGAAGCTGCCGCGGAGTCCTGGAGCTGAGACTGAGGAGATCTGGGTACCAGAACTGGCGAGGCCAGTCTGGGGCTATCAGAATCACCTGCGCCTTGTCCCTCCTCGCCTTGAGAAGCACCTTGTGGATCAAGGGAAATGGGGGAAAGGCGTAAAGAGGCCCGGGGTCCACTGCCTCGAGAAGGCATCCCTGCAGCGAGCCCTGCTGAGGGGCGGCATGGAACAGACTCAGCTCGCTCTCCCTGAGGCAAACAGGTCCACCTGAGGTGTGCCCCAATGGGAGAACAGATGCTGTACTACTCCGCAGGAGAGACCACTGTGGATGCAGCCCCTATCCGCTCAGGGCATCGGCCAGGGTGTTGGAGGCTCCTGCCACGTGAATGGCTAGGAGATCTGCCTCCAGGCTGCGCACGAGTGACCAAATGCGGAGAGCTTCCTTGCATAGAAGCATGGAGCGCGTCCTGCCCTGGCAGTTTAGATAGTACATGGTCGTGGTATTGTCCGTCTGGACTCGGACCACTTGACCCCAGAAGAACGGAGCAAAGGCGGTGAGAGCTAGGCGGACCGCTCGGAGCTCCAGCAGGTTGATGTGGCATCGGGACTCCCGCGGGGACCAGAGGCCATGAGCCCGGTGTTCCCCCAGATGGGCACCCCAACCCATCAGAGAGGCATCGGTCGATAGAGAGACCGTCGGCTCGGGCGGACGAACGGGATGCCCTCCTGCAAATGATCTGGAACGGTCCACCACTGGAGAGCGTTCCACATCCCCTGTGTCACCGACACAAGCTGGTCCAAAGGATCGCAGCGTTGTGACCACTGGCTGGCCAGTCCCCATTGAAGGGGAGGCATGTTCCAGCGGGCCCAACGGACCACGCTGGTGCAGGCCGCCATGAGACCCAGGAGGCGCAGGAAGTCCCGGGCAGGGCGCAATTGCCCAACCAGAAATGATTGGGCAAAGGAGGAAAGAACCTCGGCCCTGTCCGCGGGAGCCGCGCTCTGGCTCGAAGAGAGTCGAGCTGCGCCCCGATGAACAGAATCACCTGCTTGGCTCGAGTTCGACTTGGCCTCGTTGATAAGGAGGCCCAGTTGAGAGCAGACCTGGAGGCCAGATCTCTGGACCACTCCGCCTCCTTCCTGGAGGGAGCTGCTATCAGCCAGTCGCCCAGGTAAGGTACACCCGACCCCTCGGCGCCGCAGGAATGCTGTCACCACTGCCATGCATTTGGTGAAGACCCTGGAGCTGGAGAAGTCGAAGGGCATGGCTTGAACTCGAAGGGATCCTTCCGCCGAAGCGAAGGAATCTCTGTGAGACGGACGGATAGGGACGTGAAAAACGCTGGCCCTGCAAGTCCAGAGAGCAGAACCACACGCCGCTGCCAAGGATGGTATTATCTGAGCCAGAGTGACCATCCTGAAGGTTCGAGACCTTAGGAACTTGTTTAGGTCGTGTAGGTCGAGAATGGGGCGCCAGCCCCCCGTCCGCTTCGGAACCAGGAAGTACCTGGACACAAACCCTGGGTCTGAAGGAGGGTCCACCACCTCTCTTATCACCTCCTTCTGGAGGAGGAGAGCGATGTCGGCTCGACGAGCCGCCAGTGAGGCTGGGGATCCCGAAGCCCCCCGAGGGGCGACGGCTCTGAAGGGTGGTGCCTGCTCGAATTCCAGAGGCAGGCCTTCCACCACCTCCAAGACCCACCTGTCCGTGGTAACAGCGGACCAGGCGGAACGGAAGTGCCGGAGCCGTCCCCCCACGGGGGGACCCAGGGTAAGGTGACGGGAATGGGGGCGACACCCCTCAGCCCGTCACTGGGCAGGCTTGGAGGAGGGACCGGCCGAGGGACCTCCTGGGCCTTTTCCTCCCTGCCTCCTGTTAGAGGAGGCCGGCGGCTTGGGTTTGGGATGCCAAGGCCGAGCCTGCTGGCCCTGACGTTGCTGGGCCGGGCGCGCCGGGGGCGCAGAAGGACGAAAGGGCTTTGGCTGTGGTTTGCGGCCCTTGTCCTTCTGAGCGGAAGAGACCGAGTCCAAGGTAGCATTGGACTTCTCGATCCTCTGCAGGTGACCTTCCACCCCAGGGCCGAAGAGGTCAGTCCCCAAGAAGGGAACATCCGCCAACTTGTGCTGGGTATCCGAAGTGAAGGTGGATATCCTCAGCCAAGCCCGCCGACGCATAGCCACTGCGGCCGCCACCGATCTGGCACATGAGTCCCCTATATCCAAAGCAGTCTGGAGCTGCTGTTTGGCCACTGCCCTGCCCTGGTCCCGCACCTGCTTAACCGTAGTCTGCAGATCGGCGGGGAGATGAGGGATGACCTCATCCAGGGAGCCCAACAGGGCATGAGAAAATGTGCCATGAGGACGGCCAAACTGGCCTGATGAAGGCCGAGGAGACAGCGTAGACTTTTTAGCCCGACATAGTCCAATTTCTTGGACTCCTTGTCAGGAGGTTTGTCCACATCCCTGGCGTTGCCGGGCCTAGCGGAAACGCTGTCGGTAACCAACCCTCAGCAGAGGGTGTTCAAAAACCGGACAAGGAACCGTGGGGACCGGATACTTCCTGGCCATCCTGGCCAAGGCGAGGGCAGGAAGCAGGGCGCTGCCAGAGCTCAGTGCCGGACCCACTATGGCCTCGGCCACCGGAAAGGCCTCGCCGGAGAATCCCTCGGTCCAGAATCTCCGTGAGGATACCTGGCCGTTTGGAACGGGTTCGAGCTCCATCCCGGTGGACTCCGAGATGAGCAAGCAGTCCTAGGAAGGACGATGGGCTATCGTCCATTGACTGACCTCCTGAAGACTCCAAGTCCAGTCGCTTGAGAAAAAGGAGGAATCATCTTCGGACTGGAAGAGTCCTCAAGAGCTGCCTCTGGCCTGAGCCACCCTTCACCTGCCGAGGTCGGTCGGGAGTGAGGGTAATTGACAGCCGATGGGTAGACCTTACCCGACCGAGAATCCTTGGTCGGAGCCCCAAATGGTGGCTGTGGAGGCGGAGGTTCCACCGGAATCGGTGGAGCAGCCGGTTTCCGAACAACGGCCTGTATAGGCCTCGAATAAGTCGAGGGGTTGTGTCGGCCGCTCCGGTGACAGCCACTTAATGGCCGGGGAAGGCGACGGGGTCGGCTTACTCCCGGCCAGGAGGAGCTGTTGCAACATAAGGTCCTCGTATCGTCGACGTAATTTACGCCGAAGCCTCCCCTCGTCCGAGGAGGGAGGACGAGCGGCGACGCCGCTTACCGCGGTGCTGAGACCGAGACCGCCTATGACGGTGGGATCGGCTGGACCGTGAAGAGGTCCGAGACCGAGACCGAGTCCCGGAATTTCCGAGGTCGGTGCGGGGAGGTGTCGGCCGGAACCGGCACTCCCTTCGGCTCGGATGGTTCATCCGAGGGCTCCGGAACCGGAGGCAGGCGAGCCAGTGGGATCCTCAACTCCTCCGGGGGAACCGGGAGAGGGAATCTCGGCTGCTAAAGGCGACAGCCCATCCAACGGTCGAGAAAATCTCGACTTTGTCGGTTGGAGTCTCGGTCAACTGACCTGACGGGACACCGTGAGGCCAGTGGCCGGGCCGAGCGGTCGACCGGCCGACGGCTCACGACTCGGGAGAGGGACCTTTCCTCTCCAAGAGCGCCGACGAGGACTTACCCTTGTCCTTCTTTTGGACAGAGAATAAGGTCCAGCAGACGTAGGCCCTTCTCCCTTAGTGGAGAGGGACAGACAAAGCTCCTTAAAAGAAGCCGTGTAGGAAGAACCCAGAGAGAGCGGGATAAATGCCGCGGCCGAGGAAGATACAGCCCGCCTCCTCTTGAGGGCGATCATCCGCCGACCTGATCCACCGAGCCCACCGCCGCTGACACCGCCAACCGGCCTCCTTGACTTCACCGAGGGAAACGCTCGGACGGCCCAGATGTAATCGGCAGCACGGTCTTCGAGGACGAGGCCAGAAAGATGAGCACAGGTCGCAAGCCTGCGGGTCGTGCTCAAGGCCTAGGCAGTAGACACGTGGAGTGTGGATCCGTCCGAGACATCTTCTGCCCGCATGGGCATCTCCAAACTGGAGTCGATTTGTCCATCGCAGCCGCGAGGGATCGAAGACAGAAGTCTTATTCGCAAAATTTATTTTTAAATCCGCAAACGGAGAAATAGGAACCAGTCTCAAACGCAGAGCGTTAAGGAGGGAACCTGAGCTTCCAAGCGGTAAGGAAGATCTGGCATCATGGGGCGGAGCCGAGAGTTATACCACCCGGGTGGGTGGGAGGAGCAAGCTTGAAGACCTTCCGGCAAGATTTAAAGTGGCAAGGATACCTGCCAATGAGTGTGGATGAACAACATATCCATGTCCCTAGAAACAGAGATTGGAGAACTGAGGCCCCAAAACCGGCATCCCGGCGTGACTCAAGGTCGATGTGGTAGTGGGTGATGAAGGTGTTTGCTGTCTTCCAGGTAGCAACCAGACAGATTTCCTGGATAGGGATGACCCTGGAAGCAGCCACCAATGTAGCAGTATGGCGGGTAGAATGAGCTCTTATCCCTTTGGGAGGCTCCTTGCCCGCCAACTCGTAGCACAGACTAATGCAAGATGTTATCCATCAAGCAATGGTCCGCTTTGCTGCAGGTCTGCCAGAAGCGGCTTCAGCGTAGGTGACAAACAGCTGGTGAACCTCTCCCGGAATCTCTGCCATCCTCTCCTTATAACAGGAGAGAGCTTGTCTCAGGTCCAAAGTATGTAGCCTGTACTCAGCCTCCAAGGTGTAAATGGGGTAGTACACCGGCAGAGTCAACACCTGATTATGGTCAAACTCTGACACCACCTTCGGAAGGAATTTCGGGTGGGGCGCAGGACAACCTTGTCCCTGTGGAAGACCAGATAAGGGAAGTCCACCGAAAGCACCTGAAGCTCCCCTGTCCTCCTGGCAGATGTGACAGCCACCAGGAAGGCAGTCTTCCACGACAAGTGTGACAGCTCACACTTGTGCATCGCTTCTAATGGCTTGCCCATGACCTTTGGCAGCACCAGCAGTGGATCCCACGGATGTGGAGATTCACGCACAGGAGGGGATATGTGATCCAGGCATTTGAAAAAGTGCCCGACCACTGTCTTCTGCACCGTCGGCTGACTGGCCCGTGCCCAGTAAGCAGAGACGGCTGCCAGGTGCACCCTAAGGGTCGATGACCGAAGACCCCCTTTGGACAGAGACCAAAGATAGTCAAGAATGTTAGCCACTGGACAGAACAGAGGGTCCAGGTCTTTGCCCTGGCACCAAATGGAAAACCTTTTCCATCTGAAGGCATGACATTTCCTGGTCGATTCATTTTTGGATGCCTCCACCACTGTGATGACATCCTTGGAAAGACCCAAAGTCTGGAACTCTAGCCGCTCAGGTACCAGGCTGTGAGGTGCAGGGATTGAAGGTCCAGATGAATGCCATTCTGACACCAGAGGCTGACGGCAGTCGGAAGACTTAGATTTTGGAGGCAAAGAAGCAGCCTGACCAGACAAATGTTCGGAGGACTTTTCCCCTTCCCGGGAGTCGGCACCGGAGACGGAGGCCGACCGGGAGTGGGTGTTACCCGAGTCCGCAGATCTCCCTGATGAGGCCGGAGGAGGATGGACCTTGATCAGCTGAAGAGAAGCCGAAGAGCCAGTGGACTTGGAGAGAGGGGCCGACCCATTCACAGGAACGGCCGGCTTCAGGCAGGACTCATGGCCCGAAGAGCATGATATGGAGGCTACGTGCAATCCAGAGGACCAGGACCTCGAGCGGGATCTCTCCCGATCCTTGCACTTCTCCTTATGGTGCTTCTTCCTAGTGGGCGAGTGATCTTGGGAATCCCCTCTGGATGAAGAGTCTCGCTGCATGGCGGCCAACTGTTGTTGCGCAAGGAAGGCTTGGAGTGATTTTTGGCGCCTTATGCATGTCCTGCTGTTAAAGGCCTGGCAGTGGGAGCAGGCGTCAGTATTGTGGTCTGGGCCCATGCAGAAGAGACAGGCAGAGTGACCGTCCTTGGAGGGGATCTGACACCCTCAGGAGCACTTGTTGGTGTGCCCCGTCAGTGGGGTGGACATACAGAAGATGTAATCGAAATTTTCAAGAAAAAGGTAAGCTGTGGTCGGTACTGGCGAAGAGCTAGCCAAGAGCCAACTAACGCATGCAACGGCGAGGAAAGAACTGAAGTACGTGGGGACCGTCGCCTCCTATATACTGGATGGGACGTCGGGGTGGAGCCGACGTAAGGAGGGCGGTCCCCTAGGTACTGCTAGAAGGCTTTTGCCGTGATCTGCAACCAGGTAGAGTCAGTCCTACATGTAATTACCTGCTGCAAGAGCTTCTTCTCGAAGTAAGATCACTCACCTTCACCTCGCATACTGGGCATGTCATTAAATGTACGAACACCAAACTAGGAGTACTCTACCGCCACAGAAGGGCAATGACACCAGACACTTTGAAACTTGTCACTTGCAGCTCAGTACTCTCCATTTTAGATTATGGGCTGGTGATATATGGGGCAAGCACGGATACATCTATGAAGAGGATCAAAACCCTACTAAACAAGGCCTGTAGACTGGCTCTTGGGGCAGACTACTGGACCCATACGTGCTCACTGTACAAGGAAACTGGGTGGCTCCCACTTGAGCAGAGACTAAAATTCCAGGCTTGTCTGCTAGGGATGAAATCGCTCCTTGGCCAAATGCCCGAATCTACCATCAACCTTTTTAAACCTGCAGCAACCACCAAGAACACTAGAGGTGCAGCTAAGGGATTACTACAGGTGCCTCTTAAAATGCACCACCTCTGCCCAAAGATCATTAGCGTTCCATGGTTCTAAGTGGCTCAACGACCTCCCGTCGCCCCCTCCATGAATTTACTCCTGTCTTGCCCTTGAAAATAACTGTGTCTGCTCCTTTTGATCCCTAAGTTATCACTTTAGTTTTTACTCCAGCCTGATGATCTCCCCCCACTCTAATCCCTTTATAACCCCTCTCTCCCAACCCTGCTGGTCACCTCTGCCTGATCTGTCTCCCCTACATGAAGGGCTTTACCTTCCCTCCAATCCCCCCTGATGGCCCATCCCTCTTCTTTACCCCTCCCTTCTCTGGTGTGCACCACTACTGCAATCCTGACAATGCCTACTATGGCTGCGACTACCCCTCTGCCCCACCCAAGTAGTCAGCTCTAGCCTTGTTAAACTAAATGCACTTTTCTATCCTGCTTACTTCAATAAACCGCACTACTCTAGTACCGCCAACTTACAAATTGCAGCACTTTAAAATGTTACCTTCAACAATAACTTTTGTGACTTTTTTTTAACCAACTGTTGTCTTTGTGATGATTTTTTTTTTTTATCTTGTAATCTATTGTATTATATGCATTATGTTGTGTCTAATTTTGACTTGGAGCCTTTGAAAAAGCCTGTTCGTTTCAAAGGTTGTAATCCGAAACTGTAATAAATAAAGAAGATCTGAGGTCTGTGTGGACTAGGGTACCCTTCTCCTGGGAAAGCAATCGCAAGGGCAGGGGGAGAGGGATTGGAGGCTCCATCGCCACCTGCTGGAGCAGGGGGAACCAAATCTGGGTGCGGACAAAGCGGGGTAACCAAAATCATGTCCACTCTCTCCTTCTGAAGCTTGAGCAGCACAAGCTGGAGCAGAGGAAAGGGAGGAAAAGCGCAGAGGAACCTCCCTGTCCAACAAAGAGACAAAGCGTCTCGCCAGAAAACACCAGACCCTGGATATAGCGAGCAGGAATTAGGCAGTTTGGCATTGCACGAGGATGCGAAGAGGTCCAGTTCTGGATGACCCCACCTTTCAAAGAGGTTGTTTGCCACTTCCTGAAGCAATTCTCATTTGTGGTTTCTGGACTGACATCTGCGGAGTCTGTCGGCTAAGATGTTTTGGACTCCTGGAACATGGACGTGGTTAAGGTGAGACCATGATCTATAGTCCAGTACCATACCCTCATCGCTTCTCAGCACAGAGGACAGGAATGCATCCCCCCCAACTTGTGTTATGTAGAATACAGCAGACATGTCTGTCTTTACAAGCAAAGGTCCCTGGATAAGGTCAGTCTGCAAGGCCTGAAGGGCGTAAAGGACCGAGCTCATCTCTAGGATGTTGATGTACAATGCCAACTCTAGAGCTGACCACATGCCTTGTGTTTAGCGATCTCGGAAGTGAGCTCCCCACCCAAGGCTGGAGGCATCAGTAGTGAGAATCTGTTGCAGTGAAGCTGTCTGGAAAGGAACCCTCGACGCTAGGTTGGGAGATGTCTGCCACCAGGACAGAGTCTGCGACACAGCTTTCGAAATCCAAATGGGTTGCCCTAGGTCGTCCGACCTGTGATCCCACTGAGTCCTGAGGGTCCACTGAGGTACCCGCATATGTAAGTGTGCCAGGGGTCGGTCACTATAGCAGCTGCCATGTGACCTAGCAGTTGAAGCATGGTCCGAGCCAGAACCTGGGCGGAGGAGGAGACCTGAAGGGCCAGGTTCTGTAGTCGAGCACCCCTGTCTGGGGGAAGAAATGCTCTCCCTTTCTCTGTATCCAGGATGGCCCCTATATACTGGAGGGCCAGGGACATGTTTTGGGGATGTTCAGTGTGATGCCTAGATTCTGAAACATCACAAAAGTGTCCGACAGAGTGGACAGGAGTTGTGTTCTGGAAGGAGTGGTCAGGAGCCAATCGTCTAGATAGGGGTAGACGAAAGAAAAAATTACTCACCTTAGTAATGTTGTTTCTTCTAATGGAGTCTTGCTGTATTCTGACAATTTGCAGTGAGGTCCAACCTTCGAACTGCCCCGGAGATGAAAGAGTTAACTTTCCATGCCAGGCACGGAACGCTGAGCTCGAGCTCGGTTGAGACTCTGTCTGTTGCTGTTTGAACTCAAACCGTCAGATCTTTACGAGCTAAACTCACTGAGTGTCCTGTGTGAAAGCTGTAAACCTACACTAGCCAACTGGTTAAATATAATAAACATATTTTTTGGTCCCAAAACAAAGACTCAAGTCAGGAAACCCCAAAAATGAAATAAACACAACACCCACTCACCCAAAGAAAACACGGGGTGATAATAAAAAGGTGGGGCACCTCCTGAGTGCCAACACTGCTACTGCCCACCCACATCCCAAAAACAAAGGTTCTGAGAGGGGAAGGCAGGGGGGGAGGTTAGAATACAGCAAGACTCCATTAGAAGAAACAACATTACTAAGGTGAGTAATTTTTTCTTCAAACAACATGAAGTCTTGCTGTATTCTGACAATTGCAGACTACCAAGCAGTACCTCCATGGCGGAGGGACAGAACCTACTTAGGAAATAGGCTCTGAAGCACTGCTGTGCCAAACCGAGCATCACTCCTAGCCTGGATATCCAAAGAGTAATGCTTGGTAAAAGTGTGAACTGTTTTCCGGGTAGCTGCTTGACATATCTCTAAGATAGGAATGTCCCTGGCAGCAGCCAGGGAAGCAGTTGTACCTCTAGTAGAGTGAGCCCTCAAGCCTGAGGGTGGAGTCCTACCTAGTTTTTCATAGCAAAATTGAATGCAAGAGATAATCCACCTGGCAATGGATCTTTTAGTGGCAGGTTTTCCCTTACCAACCTCACCATAAGTGAGGAACAGTTGGAGGGAGTCAAACCTGTGACCCTTGGTACGCTCCATGTAGTAGCTAAGGGCTCTTTTCACATCCAACTGTGCAGCCTCCTCTCACCAGAGGAGGAATGGTCAGTGAAGAACACAGGAAGAGACACAGATTGGTTAAGGTGGAAGTCTGAAACCACCTTAGGTAAAAACTTCCTGTTAGTCCTGAGGACCACCATATCTCTATGGAAAGAGATAAAATCAGGCTCCACTGACAGGGCTTGTAACTCGCTTATGCGCCCAGCAGAAGTGATGGCCACCAAGAAAACAGTTTTCCAAGTCAAGTACTTAAGCTCTGCTGAGGACAAGGGCTCAAAAGGGGGTCGCATAAGCTGAGCAATGCGAACATTAAGGTCCCAAGCAGGGGCAGGGTCCCTGAATGGCGGATTGGTATGAAGCAATACCTTGAAAAACTTGGAGAATACAGGATGAGCTAAAAGGGAAAAAGGCTTACCTGCTGAAAGAAAAGCAGAGACAGCTGCCAGATGCACTCCTAGTGTAGCTGGCCTGAGTCCCAAGCTATTCAGATGAACCATACAGTCAAGGACTGTGGGCAGGCCAGCAGACTTTGGAGACATATGCTTCCCAGAGCACCATATGGAGAATCTTTTCCATTTGGAATTATAAGTGGTTCTGGTGGAAGGCTTCCTAGAAGCCTTTAGGATATCCATAACACCTTGAGAGAGGTGTAAATCAGCAAACTCTAACTCTTCAAGAGCCAGGCCTTGAGATTGAGAGATTTGAGATTCGTGTACCAAACCCTCCCGAGCACAGGTTAACAGGTTGTGATTCCTGGGAAGAGACAAGGGAAGGTGGACTGCTAAGGACAACAGGAGAGGGTACCAGGGCTGTCTGGCCCAATCTGGAGCAATCAGAATCACCTTGCAGGGTTGAGACCTGATTTTGACTAGCACCTTGAACAGGAGAGGGAAGTGGGGAAAAGCATACAGGAGCTTCCCTCCCCAATTGAGAACCAGGGCATCCAGGGGGACTGAGTCCAACACTGGGGGCCTGCAGCAAGAGAGGGGAAGTTGGTGATTGTCTGGGGCTGCAAAAAGATCTATCTGTGGGGTGCCCCATCTGGAGAAGATCACCTCCAAAACCAGGGGATCCAGTGACCATTCATGATGGCCCTGAGATATCCTGCTGAGGGCATCTGCCAGGACATTGTCCTTGCCTGGGAGGTGTACTGCTGTCAGAGAGGTGTTCAGGGAATAGGCCAGAGACCACAACTTCATTGCTTCTGTGCACAAGGCCGTAGACCGAGTGCCCCTTGCTTGTTGATATACCACACCGTGGTGGTATTGTCTGTCCTGATCTGAACTACTTTGTTCTGAACAGACTTGGAAAAAGCTTGAAGTGCTAGAAACACTGCTCTGAGTTCTAACAGACTGATGTGAAGTAGAGATTCCTGAGGAGACCACAACCCTTGGGTGGTCAGGTCTCCCAACTGGGCCCCCCACCCCAAGAGGGAGGCATCTGTAGTAAGGATTAAAGAGTGAGACTGAGTGACAAAAGGAACTCCTTGTCTTAGATTGTCCTGATCCTGCCACCACTGCAAAGCCTGGATCAGGGTTCGAGTCACTGGGATCAGTTTGGTCAGAGGATCCTTTTTCTGAGACCAAAAGGCTCTCAAGTGGAACTGAATGTCCCTCATCTGAAATCTTGCTCCCTGCACCACTGCTGTAGAAGCAGCCATGTGCCCCAGGAGCTGCAGAAAATGCCTTGCTGATCGAGACACCTGTAGGGTGAATGAAGAAGCCAGTGTGATAAGGGTCCTTGCCCTGTCCAGGGGAAGGAAGGCTCTTGCCTTTTCTGTATCTAGCTCTGCGCCTATGAAGGTGAGGAGCTGTACAGGCTCTAGAACTGACTTTGAAAGATTCAGAAGAAACCTAGAGAAGTGAGCAGTTGCTGAGTTATCTGGAATGTGACTTGACTTGGTCTGGGGACTGGCCTACTATGAGCCAGTCGTCCAGGTACAGGAAGATGAAATCCTTTTCCTTCTTAGGAAAGCAACTACTACTGCCAGGCATTTTGTGAACACCCTTGGAGCAGAGGTTAGGCCGAAGGGCATTGCTCTGAACTGGTAATGGCCTGAGGGCAGCTCGAACCTGAGGTATTTTCGATGGGAGCTTCTGATGAGAATATGGAAATAGGCATCCTTGAGATCCAGGGTGACTAGCCAGTCCCCTGGCCTTAGAGAGGGTAGAATTATTCCCAGAGTCACCATTTTGAACTTTAGCTTTAAAAGGAACTTGTTTAAATATCTGAGATCCAGGATGGGCCGCCATTCTCCTGTCTTTTTGGGGGTGATGAAGTACCTGGAGTACAATCCTTTCCCTTTGTGTAGGGGTGGAACCCTTTCTACAGCTCTGAGAGCCAAGAGGGAAGAGACCTCTGCCTCTAGGGCAAGTGCCTCTGAAGGATTTGCAGGTGGAAATGATCTGGTCCTCATCTTTGGAAATTTTCTGAAGCTGAGAACCAGTCCCTGGCTTACTACTTCTAGGACCCATTTGTCTGACGTTACAGACCTCCAGTCCTGGACAAAGTAAGCCAGCCTACCCCCTACAGGTGGTGGAGAATCGGCCCTGGCAAACCCATCAGGGGGCCTGTTTGGCAGGGGGTTTAGGCTGAAGGATGGAAGCAGGCCTGCTTGTACCCCGTCTGCCTCTCCCTCTAAAGAACCCCCTCTTAGCGTTCTGTTCAACGCCTACGTATCTGACATAAGGACAGGAATCAGGAGTGAGATGAGTCTCTTTGCAGATGACTCGAAACTGGGGGCGGTGGTGGATGGGGAGATGGGGAGGGTGGCCCTGCAGGGGGACCTGGAGGCTCTGGAAAGATGGTCTTGAAAGTGGAAGCTGAGGTTTAATGCAGGAAATGCAAGGTACTCCACCTGGGCAGAAACCCAGGCCAAGTGTACACCCTGGGGAGTACTACAAGTCTCAATGGCTGAGAGGGACCTGGGGTGGTGGTGGATGTCAAGATGAACAACTCTGAGACTTGTGGGAGGCAGCAGCCAAGGCCAACAGGATGCTGGGATGCATCTGGGGATCACCTCCAGAAGGAGGGAAGTGATACTCCCTCTGTATAACTGCTTTGGTGAGGCCACACCTGGAGTACTGCGTGCAGTTTTGTAGGCCGCACTTAAGAGGGACATTAACCTCCTGGAGAGGGTCCAGAGGAGGGCAACCAAAATGATTTGGGGCTTGGGGACAGGACCTTGAGGAGAGGCTCAAGAGCTAAATATGTACACTTGGAAGAGAGAAGGACCGGGGACATGATAGAGGTCTTCAGGTACATGAAGAGGGTAAATAGGGAGGAACAGTGAGGTGCTTCAAGGAAGGAGGAGGGGCCACTAGAGGCATGGGTGGAAGCTGGAGGGGAAGATTCAGGGAGAAAGGAGGAGGTGCTACTACTGAGAGGGTGGTAGAGCCATGGAATGCACTACCTAGGGGCTGGTGGAGGCAGAGACAGTGGAGGGGTTCAAGAGGGGGTGGGACAGGTACAGGGGAAGGGTTCAGGAAGCAAAATCCAATGCAGCAAGAATATCCGGAACTGGGAAGGGAGAAGCCAGAGAAGGCGAGGGGGACAGCAAGGTCAGCACCCAGGGTGGGGGCTGACCAAACGAGCAGACACGAAAGACCATTAGGCCTATTCTGCTGGTATTTTAGTATGTTAGTATGTTAGCATAAGCAGAAGAGGAGGCCTGGGCTTGGAAGAAAGGCCTATGAAAAGGCCTGCCCCTGCCCCTGGGATGCTGCCTCTGAGGAGTGGCTTGCCTTTCCTTGGCCTGGGCACTCCTATAGGTGGTCCTGTATTCATCCATTTTCTTCATGTAGTTCTCTGTTTGCTCCCCAAACAGAGAATTACCCACAACAGGAAAATCCATGGCCTTAGTCTGGGTATCCTGAGACAGGCTAGTACATCTGAGCCAAGCCATCCAGCCGAAGGACACAGATGTAGCCATGACTCTAGGTGAAACATCATTGGAGTCCACTGCAGCATGGAATTGCACCTTGGATGCCTCAATACCATCCACAGCTACCTGCTCCAGCTCCTTGGCAAGCTGGCCGGGGACCTGTTTGGCTAAAGCCATTACAGTGTCCCATCTAGATTTCTGATATCTAGCTGTATAGGCCATATAATTGGCCTGCCTGAGTCCCAAGGATGCTGCCATCTACTGTTTCGTTGCCATGGCATCAATCCTCCTGGAGTCCTTATCTGGGGGGTGTGAAGCCAAGGGTATATTAGCCTTATCACAGGCTGCAGCCTGCACTACCCCAACATGGCTGCATTGTTGGGTAAGGAACTCTGTATCTGAGCCCGATAGCGTATACCTCTTGTCCATCCTTTTATCCACAGGAGGTATAGAATTAGGAGTCTTTAAAACTTTAAATGTCTGTTTCCCAAAAGACTTATGAAGGGGAATAGACAGCCTCCTGGACTCTGGGCTATCCATCATTTCAACATAGTCAGGCTCCTCCTGGTCATCCACAGCTTCTTCCATAGGAAGCTGAAGGGTTTCAGCCACTTTCTTGTAAAACATGAAATGGAAGGGGGACTCAGAAAGCCTAGGAGGAGACACTCCTGAAGATCTGTCTGGGGAGATGTCCGGGTCAATGGGCACATCCAGACTTTCATAATCACATTCACTTTCCTCATACTCTCCATCCTCCTCCTCCAGTTCATAAAATTCCTCCAAATCATAATCCGGGACCGGCCAAACCGAGCGCCTTCCTGATGGTGCCGGTTCGGTCGGAACTGGGGATAGTGACTGAGCAATTTTTATCACTTGGCTATTTCATCAGCGGTTGGAGAAGAAACTTTTGGATCCACACTGACTGATTTATCCCTTCTTGTTCTCTTAACTGGAACCGACTCCTCGGAATCTGTTCTCCTTTTGCCTGAAGAAGTTTCGCCCTGGTCAGAGGGCACTCCTTCTGGTTCGGTTTGAACCAAACCGGGCTGGCCATCCGGGTCAGCGGACTTTTTGGCCTCCTTTTCCCTGAGCCTACCAACTCTCTTTTCTAGGGTAGCTGCAGGAAAATGTTTACAAGTCTGGCAGTCTGAATGGAGGGGTCAGCCTTAGCAAAGACTTCTCCACACACACTACAGGGTTGAAACCCAGTGGGCCCGGTTTTTCTTTTCGGTTTCTCAGACATGGCCAGTCCTAAACCAACTTACCCTTTTTATGGCAATCCGCCAGGCAAGACACTCTTATCGGTTCCTGACCGTGTTACGGGTCGTGGAAAAAAAACGTAATAAAATCCGTTTGTTTTAGAACCGATAAGAACCGGTAACCACACACTAAAAGTAGAAGTAAAGATTTTTAAACAACCTGATCGGTTCAAACCGAACTGATGACACGTTTACAAGTTCCACACAGAACAGAAAACAATATAAACCTACCTAGTACTCACAAATACCACAGACAGAGACTGAACCGATAGGTTGCGGTTTAAATTCGGTTGAAAACCGAGAAAAACTGTACTTTAACCGACAAACTGAACCGAGCAAAGGAGACATCTCCGGAGCGACTGTTCAGTGAGGTGGAGTAAAGAATCTGACGGTTTGAGTTCAAACAGCAACAGACAGAGTGTCAACCGAGCTCGAGATGAGCGTTCCATGCCTGGCATGGAAAGTTAACTCTCATCTCCGGGGCAGTTCGAAGGTTGGACCTCACTGCAAATTGTCAGAATACAGCAAGACTTCATGTTGTTTGAATGGCCCTGGCACTGCAAGGAAGCGGCCACTACCACGAGGCATTTTGTGAAGACTCACGGAGCCGAAGAGAGGACGAATGGCAAGGCTCTGAATTGGTAAGCACTCCCTGGAAAGCAAACCTGAGAAATCTCCGGTGAGCTGGAAGGACCGGAATTGTGCAGGTAGGCATCCTGCATGAACAGGGAACAAAGCCAGGCCCCCTGATGCAGCACGGGGATCAGGCGTGGCAACGCCACCATCCTGAACCTCTTGTATTCTATGACGTGGTTCAGGAGGCTGAGGTCCAAGATGGGGCACAGGTACCCCGGCTTCTTGGGAACCAAAAAAAAAGTGGGAGTAGAACCCTGTCCCTCTCTAAGACAGAGGCACAGGCTTGATGGCCCTCTTGGACAACAAAGCTTGTCTATACTCTGAAATGAGAGCTGCGTGGGATGGGGAGTACCGAGAAGGAACTGGGGGACTGTCAGGAGGAATCTCGACAAATTCCAAAGTGTGTCCTTTCTCGACAATGTCCAGAAACCGAGCATCGGAAGTGATGCTGGTCCACCCTTTTAGGTAAAGGGAGAACCGACCCCTACCGCCTCCACTATGAACACCACTGCAGATGGGGTTGGCAAGGAGTCAGGCATGGGTCCCAGGGGTGGGCAGGGAGACCTGGGAGGATCTAGTACCCTGAGGTCCCGCAGCTCCAGAGGGCTGGGAGAGAGCCTTTCATTTGAAAAGACCTCTGGACAGCTGTCCTTTCGACTTCTGGGAGGTCATACACCGTAATGGTTTTTTCTTTGCAGAAAAGGGCTCCGACCTATACATTTGGTGGACTGGCTGCATGGCCTTGCCAGAGTCTTGGAGGTCCGAGATTATTTTCTGCGGGTCTTCCCCAAAGAGGACAGATCCATTGAAAGGTGCATCCAGGATGGCATCCTGGAGGTCTTGTCTGAATCCTGACACCTGAAGCCAAGAGTGGCATCTGAGACAGACTCCAGTCACTGTCAGCCGAGACATAGGAAGCCTTTTAAACATGCTTGCCTACGCCTAGTCCTGATTGGAGAAACGTCCAGAAGTTATGTCTTGTGGTGGGGGGGGGGAGTCTGGTTGCTTCTGGGAGAGCTCCTTGGCCTTTTCCAGAGAGATTTCTGGGCCATATGGGCCATAAAATTCAAGGACTTTATAGTGCATGTGGTGGAAGAGGCCGTTCTTCTGAACTGATCTAGTTTCTTGGATTCTTTATGCGGCTGCAAACTCATATGTTTAAGCTGTTTGGTTTGTTTGTGTGCTGCCGTGAGGACCAAGGAGTCCATTTTGAGGTTCTCCCCCAAAATAGGCTAATTTTTGGTAGACTTACAGAGCCGATCTGCTTTCTTTGGGACAGCAGTGGCCCTGGACAAATGCCTCCATGCCAATTTAGTCACGTCTTGAAAAGGCAGGACCGATGGCGGGACTACCACAGCGTTGGGGACGATCATACCCAAAAAGGTAGCAAGCCTGTGCCCTTCTGGATCCAATTCCTCAGTATCCCACTGACTAAGAAACTGAATATGGTGCATAACATCCATAAAGGCTGGATTATTTGGAAGTAACCTTGGCGAGTCCTTGTGGTCGTCTGGAGTGGAAAGGAAAGACCCTCTGTCAGATGAGTCCGAATATGATGACCAAGACCTCCCTCCTGAAAATTCCAAGGAGGGAGATCTAGATACAGTCTTTCTAGGTCTATGCCCGGTCTTAGGATGGCTGTAAGGAGATCTAGAAGAGGAGGACCTCCTACAACCCCAACGGTGAGGTACCTCCTCGTCTGGACCCTTCTTAGAGGGTGAGGCACTCCTCGTGAGGGGCCGCCCTATGGGACGTGCCGCCAGTAGTTTCACTGGAGCTGGACTCACTGGTGGAGTCACTGGTGTGTGAGGCTTCTCTCTGGGAAGAAGGTCCCCCTCCCGACAGCTTCAGCCGGGGAGACCAAGGGGGTCTGAGGACACTCCAGTCCCCCGGGAAAGTTCACAGAGCCTGGCGTTGGGTTCAAGAGGTTACTGGGTCCAGGTGTTTCATCCAGAACCTGAGGATCCAGTCGTCAGGTCCCCGATGGACACTTTGGAGGCGTTGGGTCGTTCGTCAGGTCTACTGTATCTGGAACATCTGACGACCGCCCCTCTGGAGACTGGGCTGGGGATGCCGGCTTGGCTGGCAGACAGTCCCCTAGGGAACGAGGTGGGAGCATGGGCGTAGCTGGTGTACGGCACCCGTGCGTCAGGGTTTCCTCCGGCAGCTCAATTTCTTGCTTTGGGGAAGGTGCCACCGGAGTGGACTCGGAGGAACAAGAGGACGCCAGAGCCTGGTGCTTGGAAGTCCGATGACCACCTCTTGGGGGAGCGATCTCTAGAGTGGCGAGAGTGTTCCCGACGCCAATGCCTGTCGTCAGGGCTGGAGGACGTGCCTGACGACAGTGGCGTCCCAGCCAGTCATCCGGCAGACTTCTTGCCGCTAGAAGTCTCGGCTGAGTCCCTAGCCTTGGTCCATGCGACCTGATGGAAGGGCCAAAGGCTCAGGGAAGGACCTGAAGGCCCATGCCCCAAAAGACCCCCACCCCACGTCTGAATAAGGGCAGGGGCCTTCATCAACAGCAGCTCAGAAGAGGAGAGGAGAGGCCTGCCGAGGGGGGGCGGTGTCAGAGTCCGCTCTCCCGCAGGAGTGCAGACTGGAGGACTTACCCTTCCAGTGAGGAGACCGGGAACGGGATTTAGTCCTACGCTTCCTCCTTCTCCCTGTTGGTCCTGATTTTTGAGGGAAGACAGAGACCTGTAGGGAGAAGACGAGGAGGAGCCTGCTGGTTTCTGCTGGAGGATGGTGAGTTGTTGCTCCATGAGGTAAGCCTTAAGAGTTTTCAAGTGGCAGTTCCATTTGCGTCGACTGAACTTTCAGCAATGCGGGCAGGCATCCAAATCGTGGCTAGGCCCCAGACAGAAGAGGCACGCCGACTGGCCGTCCTTGGCCAGGATTTGTTTTCCACAGGCGCACTTAAGACTTCCGCTGCTCTGCTGTAGACGAAGGAGAAAACATAAAACAAAAGAAAACGCTGCTGAAAATGGCAATAGAAAAAGGGTACGTAAAGCACAGAAAAAGGCAGTTGACAGTAGCAACGAGATGTCCGTGGAGTCGATGTGCATGAGTCGACAGGGGAAAAGAACTGGGGTGGGGCTGGGAACTGTCTACTTCATACCATTGGCGAACGTCTGGGGTGGAGCTAATGTCAGAAGCGTCCCGCTGGGTACTGCTAGCTAGATGGTTTTCGATGGGGTCCTAGTGCCTGGTGGCATAGCCCTTATTGTGTAGCCTGCTGCGAGAGCTCCAGCTCGAAGTAAGATCACCTCTTATTTGGCCTCAGTATCCGAGCCTCTGCCAGAGATTTAAGCTTGAACTGCAGGGCATACTTGTATTTTAAGAAGAGTCCCTGGTAGCTAGCGATCCTCATGCCAAGAGTAGCCAAAGCACAGATCTGCTTGCCCATGGTGTCTACATTGTGCAACTCCTCATTAATGGGGTTCACTGTGACCTCCTCAGACACTATAGCTGTCATTTTCAGCCAAAATAACAACGGCATCCACTACTAGTTGAGTAAAATCTGTGGGGTTAGACTTAGGAGCCGTGGTATTTTCTGTCCGCCTGTTTGGGGACAGCTGCCATAGTAGCACGTCTCTTCCAGACCACCTCTGAGGGGGTCTCCAAGGCTAGCTAGCAGAAGGAACTGGAGGGAGCTGGATATTAGGCACACTTAGAAACTCCAGTTGGAGGTGTCTAGCCTAGTCTATGGCTGCTGGCTCACAATTTAAGGCAGTATGCATGCTTCTTAAACAGAGCCTGAAAAGCAAAGATCCTCCTAAGTTATGGCGACGGTAACTGGTTCAGGGTTCTCTGACCGTAACACGAGTACTCACCCTCCCCACCACTGATACTGAGAACTGGATCCGACTCATCCCCTTCTTGTCCTGAAGGAGAGTATAAGGGCACCCTCATGAGTGACAGTACCAGCCACAGCCACGGCAACCCTGGTGACATCTGAGCCATCATCGGAAAAGGTCTTGGAAACAGCACCAAGGACAGGCCTGGAGTCCGCCCCAAAGGGACTAACCCCAGCCCGAGGACAGCACTATTATCAGCACAGAGCACATAGCACAACACTGACAAAGATGTTGAGGGTCCTGCCAGCCCCGAAGAAATAAGCAGAGGCATCATGACTGTCCAGTCCCCAGGGAGGTTATAAAGATATCTCCCAGGTGTTGACACCGACAACCCCCAGCACTGAGGCTGGAGTTGAAGTCAGCAGTGCGTCCAAGTCTGATGGCACCAAAGACAGCACCGGCTCAACCAAACCCCAAAGGCAAGGCGCAGGCACCAAAAACAGAGTCCCCGAAATTACAAGCTACACCCACTGCTCCATCAGAGATGTCTAATGGCCAAACTGCCCACTGAAGTTCCATCTACTGGACAGAAAGAGGTCTCCAGGACAAAGAATTCGACATTGCAGGCCCAGGTAAGCCCGATATCGTCAGAGATGACTGTGGGGTATCCAGGTCCACAGGAATCAAGTATCTAACAGTAGAACAAACAGAGAATGACCTCGACCAGTGCCCTTTCTCCCCCCCACCCCACCTTTGTTTTGTGGGAAGTGGTCAGGGCCTAAAATTGCAGAGATCCTGACACCGAGAGTGCAGGATCTGGACAGTTTCTTTTTGCGACTCAGGAGTATCCATTCTCCCAGGCGCTGGACTATATACTACCACAGCAGCCATCCGGACAGTGGACAGAGACACAGCTCCGATGCCGTAACAACTTGCCTTTTCAGGATCCGTTCCTTCATCCATGGTCAACTGTTCCCAAGAGACAGAGTTGAGAGAGAGTGTAAACTTTTGCGTATAGTTAAAACTGACACACAAAAAAAACTCAATATAATTTTAGCCTAAAACTGAAGAACTGAATGCCGTTGTACAGAAGGTGAAGTTAGGGCCTCAATGAGGAGAGCAGCAACACTGCTGCTGCGCATTCAACAACGGGGAAAAAGGTGAACAGAGGCAGCTGGGGGCTGGTGCCACTGTATACCAGAGAGCAGGGGCTTACTCGCGTCACCAGCCCCCTCCAGAAAAGTTCTGGCTCCTGCAGCATCCTAGCACCTCTGACCCAGACGTATTGGTAGGAATCTATGGAGAAGACTGATTCTTGGAAGACCTAGAGCCACCAGTTGGTGCTGGAGCGGGAAGGGCTCACACTGAGGTCGGCGAGCTGCGTATGGGAACGAGGCTGGGAGGTCACGGGTTGGCTTGGGCGCGAGATAAAGTGTCCCACAGGATGCTCTCCTCCGCAAGGGGGGAGGCAGCATCTGCTGTGCTGCCACCACCTGGGAGATCACAGGAGGTGGCAAAGTTGTAGCAAGGGAGGGGGACACAGACAGGCCCCAGCACACAGGGCACATCACTGAACCATCACTCTCAGTACTTCAAGGACAGGGGTAACAAATACAGATTATATGTTTAAATATTCATGAGCCTAACAAGGCTCCTGACTGGCTACTCTTAGAAATGACTGATCCAGCCGCTACAGCAAGCAGAGCTTGTGCCACTCCGATGATAACCTGTAAATAAGTGGGACAAAAGGTAAAAACTACAGTTGTGATTAGACTTATAATCGCAGTAACAACCTTGTAGCCCATCACTTCCTTGGATTAACAACGAATGGCTGAGAAGCCAGTCATTTACTTGGATTAACAACCAGCTGGAGGGAGGTGCCCCTCGGCTGCACCTTAGGTGACTGACTTATCCCCCACTAAACAGTCGTTAATCCCTCAGAAATGACCGGCTTTCTGTCGTTACTGCTTAAGTACAAAGTACAGACATTCCAAACCTTGCACCCTCTCTCTTGCTTGTGTGTCCAGGCAATAATGAAATGAGAATGTGTGGACTGTGGACTAGGTAGCTGCCTTGCAAAATTTCTGCCAGTGGCATGTTCCTTCCAGCTGCTACTGATGCCGCTGTACTCCTTGTGGTGTGCGCCCTAATACCATCTGGGGGTACTTTTCCTACCTTGTGATAGCAGAAATTCATTGCATTTACAATCCACCTCGATAAGGTTATGATGTGGTCTAAACCGCACATACACTCTGTTCACAATGAGATGATACAATTTGTAGAACATCACTAATACAGACTTGTTGCAGGAATATTATATTTTCAAAGGTTTGCCTGGATTTAAAAGAATTTGCTTTAAAAGAGCTTTTCATGGGCTTTTAAATCTAAGCTAGCCACAATTCATAAATGTTTCCCTTTATGAAATTAAGAAGGAATAGTGAGGGTCTTTACTGAAACATACCGGGCTGCTAAGAAGAGTACGAGGCTTGAAACAAAGCTACATGCTCCAACATGTTATCACCTGCTATTAAAGGGGAACTGTGCCGATCCTGGAATAAATCTGCTCCAGGAGAAACTGTTTTTTTAAATGCTGGTTCCAGTTCTGTAATTGTTTCATCTATTTGGGCCTACAAGTTACCTCGGTGGTCGTTTCCGATTTTCACTCTGGTGTTGGGTGCCATTTCAGAACTGTATGATTAAGTTTTATATCCCTCCCAGCCACAGAGTTCTATAGTAGAACATGGATGCATCTACTAACAACAGAAGAGCCGAGCATTGGGACAAACTACATCACACGGTTCTAAAATTGCTCTGAACACGAGAGTGTAAATCAGAAACAGCCACTGAGGTTACTAACAGTCCATATAGATAGAATAACCACCAAAATGGAACCAGTATTTAAAATACAGCCTCTACAGGGAAAAATGACTTACAGGTTCAATGCAGTTCTCTTAAGAGCAGAGCTCAATAGGTCCTGATGGCTAATGTAATATTATTGGTGCTAATTCATCCAATCCGCACCAATATTTACCTGAGCACTAGAACTTCCTGAAACCACAAGAAAGGGTTACTTACTATAGTAACTGTGTTTCTTTGAGAGATGACATGACAGAGACCTAGAAGTATCTCAAAAGGGTGAACAGGGTACAAATGTGGAGCCTTTTCAAATAAGAACAAGCACCAGGACCGGGGGTAATGCACTGAAGCTGGGGGGGGGTCCCCAAAAGTGTTGTGAGGAAATATCACAAAAAGGGTGGTAGACGATTGAAACAGACTCCCAGCAGAAGTAGCGGAGGCTGGAACAGTGGGAGGCATCAAGCATGCACGGAATAGACATGGGGATTTATTAGACAGGAGGCAGGGTAGAAGAAGGGTTGGCATAGAAAAGTACAGTTACGTAAGAACTTACCGTAACAGTAGATCTTCGAGAGAGGCTCTTGCAGTAGGTAATTACATATAGGATTGACGGCGGATGGCGGCCAGGACTGGAGAAAAATTTCTAGCTAGCAGTCCCTGGCGAGGACCGCCCTATCGCCAGGTGACCGGCGTCAGACGACGTCGGTATAAAGGGGCGGTCCCGGACGCCCGCCTTCCAGTTCTTTCCCGCCACAGGCCCGGACGAGAGAAGCAGATACTTCCTTCAATGGAAAAGGAGCTGAAAAAGCCTAGGGGGATGGAGGGCGGGAAGGTATTACCTACTGTAAGAGCCTCTCTGAAAGATCTACTGTTACGGTAAGTTCTTACGTAACTGTACTATCTTACTTCGAGAGGGCTCTTGCAGTAGGTAATTACATGTAGGACAGAATCCCAAGCAGTCTGGAACAAATAAAAAAGGCACCGGGAGGAGGTACTACTCCAAGAAGTAGCAAAAAGATACCTTGCAAGCCTCAAGAAAGGAGGCCTTGCAAGACCGCTAACCCGAAGCCTGCTCTACAGCGAGAGGCAATGTACAAACTGTAATGTTTAGTGAAGGTATGGACGGAAGTCCAAGTGGCGGCAGCACAGATGTCTGTCAAGAGACACGCTTTGAAACAAGCTGCAGAAGCTGCTACTCCACAGTGGAGTGACCTTCTGACTTGACCCGTAGGGTCTTGTTGTACTTGTCATAACAGAAAGTGATGCAATGGGCCAACCATTGTGATAGGCATTGCTTAGAAACAGCATTGCCTTCTCTTTTGTGAGCAAAAGAGACGAACAACTGATCAGTCTTTCTGAGATCTTTCGTCCTATCGGTGTAGTATCTCAGAATCCTGTGAACATCCATGGTGTGGAGCAAGTATTCTCCTTGGTTGGAGTACTGCGTGAAAAAGGCAGGTAATTCAATAGACTGATTTAAGGCAGATTCCGCTACCACCTGGAGGAACTTAGGATCTGCATGTAAGAGTAACTCGCTCTTTGTGAAAATCAGGTGCGATTTTGCACATCAGGGCCTGAAGCTCGGAAATTCTACGGAAGGAAGTAATGGCTACTCAAGAAGAGAGTCTTCCATCGATAAGAACTTCAAGTTCGCGGAAGCCGAGGCTCAAAGGGAGGAAGAGTAAGTTTCTCGAGGACAAAGTTTAAGTCCCAAGGGAGAGCTGGAGTCCGGACAGGGGGCCTAAGATGAAGGACCCCTCTAAGAAAGGTTTTGGATACCTCCAGTTGGGCAAATGCCTTATCAGAGAAAGGGACATGGTAGACTGAAATAGCCGCCATATGGACTTTCAAAGAGGAGTGACTGAGACCCAGGTCGAAAAGATGACGCATATAAGTCAAGGAGAATGGTCACAGGACAGGAAAAGGGCTCCACATTCCTGGACGCAGCCCAGATGGAAAATCTTTTCCATCTCATGGTGTAGGTGGACCTAGTGGAGGGTTTTCTAGCCTCCACCAGATTCTCGGCCACTAGGAGAAACGCCAAAGCGAGACTGAGCTAGGTCTGCAGGAGCCATGCATGAAGTTCGAGGGACTTGAGTCCCGGATGGACCAGGGTCCCCTGATCCTGGGTCAGCAATCCTGGAGATAAAGGAAGAGGGAGAGGAGGAACCTCTGAGTATTGTTGTAGAAGAGAGAACCAGATTTGCCTGGGCCAGAAAGGAGCGATCAGAATCATTCTCGCTCCTTCCAAAGCAAGTTTCTGCAGCACACGAGGGACCAGAGGAATTGGGGGAAAAGCACAGACGAATCTGTCCTTCCAGCTTAGAGATAGAGCGTCGCTCCAGAAAGCGCCTCGCTCTGGAGCGAGTGAGCAAAAGGCTGGAAGCTTTGCGTTTTGGGAGGAGGCGAACAGGTCTATCTGAGGAGTCCCCCAAACCTGGAAGATGCTTTTTAGAACTTTTTCGTCCAGTTCCCATTCATGTGGAAGAGCCGACGAGCGACTTAGCCTGTCTGCCAGGACATTGTCGACTCCCGGAACATGGATCGCCGTGAGGTGAAGGCTGTGAAGCGTTGCCCATTCCCAAACCCTCAGCGCTTCCCTGCACAGCGGGTAGGACAGAGTCCCTCCCTGCTTGTTGATGTACCACACCACGCACATGTTGTCCGTTTGGACGGCTAGGTGGCCGGGAAGGATGTATTGGTGAAGGACCTGGAGAGCATACAGCACTGCTCGAAGCTCGAGCACATTGATGTGGAGAACTAACTCCGGTTTTGACCATAGGCCCTGGGTTCGGTGAGGACCCAGATGGGCTCCCCAACCTTCGCCTGAAGTGTCCGTGGTCAGAGTCTGATCGGGGGGAGGATGAAAAAAGGGGACCCACCAGAATAGGTTCTCTCAAACCATCCACCATTGCAAGTCTCTTACCATCAGCAAGGAGATCAGAACCAGATGATCTAGGTCGTCTACTCATTGATCCCACTGAGAGCGGAGAGTCCACTGAGAGATTCTCATGTGAAGGCGCGTCCGTGGAACCGTCAGGATGGCCGACGCCATAAGCCCCAGTAGACGGAGCACCGACCTCGCCGGAACCCTCCTGTATTCCAAAAGGAGGGAAATCTGGGACTGGAGGGAGGCCCCCCTGTCCGGAGGCAGGAAGGCCCTGCACATTGTCGTAACGAGGATTGCCCCGATGAACTGGAGTCTCTGAAAAGGATCCAGGTGAGACTTGGAATGGTTGATGGTGATACCTAGGCCAGTGAAAACCTGCTGGGTGAGGGAGAGAAAATGCAGGAGTTCCTCCCTGGACGGGGCCGCCAGGAGCCAGTCGTCCAGGTAGGGAAAAACCTGAACTCCCAAAGTACACAGGTGGGCCGCTACCACCGCCAGGCATTTGGTAAAGACTCGGGGAGCCGAGGAAAGACCAAACGGGAGTGCCCGAATTGGTAGTGGTCCCCTGAACGTAAACCTGAGGTACTTTCGGTGCGGAGGCTAATGGGGATGTGTAGGCACGCATCCTGCATATCCAGTGCACAAAGCCACTGGCCCGGCCGAAGCAGGGGCAAGAGGGTTTGAAGGGAGAGCATCCTGAACCTCTTGTATTCCACATATAGGTTCAGGGAGCTGAGATCGAGAATGGGTCTGAGATCTCCCGTCTTCTTTGGTACAAGGAAGAAATGGGAATAGTAACCCATCCCGTGGAGGTGAGGGGGGACGGGCTCTATAGCCGGTTTCGCAAGGAGAGCAGAGATTTCTTCCCTGACCAAAGGAAGATGGTCCCTTGAGTAGGAGGAGTCCAGAGGGGGGTGACGTGGAGGTTTCTGCAGAAACTCTATGGAGTGCCCCTCTGCTATGATTTGAAGCACCCATGAATCCGATGTTATCCTCTCCCAACCCGGAAGGTGGAGGGAGAATCTCCCTACCGGTTCCCCCGGGGCGTCCGGAGGCGGTGGGAGAGGGAAGGCGTCAGGTGGTGTGAGGCAGCGCCGCAGCTAGGGCACCCGTTGCTTTTTTGGGCGGCGGGGGCCTGGTAGCTGTGGGGGCCCGACGTTTAGTGGCCCACCTTCCCTGAGGTTTCGCTTGAGGCCGGCTGCGTCTGCGAAAGGGACGGCGCTGTGGGGGATGGGGACGGTACATTCAATCAACAGATTTAAGGGCCGTCCCCTTCTCCTGCAAGTCAGTGATGATGTCCTTGACATCACTGCCGAAAAGCACAGAACCCCTGAAAGGTGCTTCTGAATTGCTGACTGCACCTCCGGGACCAGACCTGACACACGGAGCCATGCATGGCGCGCGAAGACTTACGGCATGCAGAGTCTGTCTCTGCGTGTCCACTGATCGTAGGTCGCCCCTCAGAATATCACGACTGGCTGAACGAGCAGAACGGACTAGGTCGGCTAACTCCTGCTTGACCTGGGAGTCAGACAAGGAGTCAATCTTAGATTCCGCCTGGGTAAGGACAGCCTTCTGGTAATCCCCCATATGAGCTATATAATATAGGGCTCTAATCCCCAGTGTGGAAGAAGCATAGATCTTCCTTCCATACTGATCCAGAAGGTGGGATTCCTTATCCGGGGAAGACGAGCTCAAATGTTTCGGGTGTGCTGACCGGCCGTGAGCGGCGCGAATCACAACCGAGTCAGCACGGGGGTGAGAATCTAAAAAGTCTACACCCTCCGGAGCCTGGTATAGCCTGTTGACTTCCGAGGAAGTGGGCTAAAGCCGACGGTTGTTTCCAAATAGTGGAAACAAGGTGGGCGTGAGGCTCGATCCAGGGTGGCACTAGAGTAGGAGCCGTAAGGAGCAAGTCCAGATGTTCGGCGAGTTTAACTCGTTGAGGAGCTGGCTCTAAGGAATGCCACTGATGGATTTCCTGGATTTTTCTGAGCAACTCTGTGAAGGAAGGATCCTCCAGAGGAGACTTCGGAGGAGTCCTCGGCCGGGGCTTGGACGGAGAGCGCGGCTCGTCGTCTTTCTCGGAACACCCATCGGAGGCCTCCGAGGAGTCCGAGAGAGAAGAAGAGGAAGAATTTGAAGCAGAGTAGGACTCCCTGACTCGTCTAGGGGGAGGAACAGGTTCTTTAGGGAGATCCCAATGCGTGTCCTGCCCCTCTCTGGATCCCAAGGGAAGAGCCCGGGAATCCGGAGGCGGAGAGGGAGTGTGCCGTCTAGGGGGTACGGGAGCTGGGGGTGGCACCATCGCTGTAAGACGGCTCTCGACTTCCCTGGTGAGCTGAGCCTTGGCCTCAGCCCACCAGGAGGCCAGAGTCTCCTGAAGATCCACCAGCGGCCTAGGGGGCGGTGGAGGAGGAGGAGGGGGATAGTTGTACGGATGAAATCTGTGAGGAGGGTATCCGTAACCCGGCTGCGGGAATACCGGAGCGGGGTACTGTAGCGTCGGTGGAGTCGGGCGCCGGTATCAAGCGCGCTGGATACTGTGGACCTGGGTAAACCGCATCAGATAGGACGGCGGATACCCAGCGCCGGAGGAGCTGCCGGAGCAGACAGCCCAGTTGGGAACTCCACGGGCGGATCAACTGTGATAGGCCCGTGGGGTGGAGGCCCATGGAAGAGGAATCTCCCTGGATGCCGGAGGGGCCGTGACGGAGCCAGCAGGGACCGGACCAGCGCCGGAGGAGCTGGAGCCACAGGAGCCGAAGTCAGATCCGGCCCTGTAGGAAGAGGATCGGACGGTAGCCCCAGATCCCGAGCCTCGTCCGGGAATGGAGGAGAAAAATCCCCGGGGTCGGGCAGGGGGGACTCTGGTTCCCCTGACGGCAGCGAAGGCTGCGGGGAGCCTGGTACAACAGACGAAGCAGGGTCTGCCGTAGGCTCCGAGGCCCGGCGCATGTCGGAGGAGCCGACGTGTGACTTGGGGCAGAGTCCCGGCGGACGCCAGAGGAGCCGGCGTCCGACTTCGGGGGTCTCTCGTCGGCGACGGACCGAGGAAGAGAAGAGGTCGGTCCGACGGAGACACTGCCGTGGCGCCACCCCGGGCGGTCGGGCTCTTAAAGCGTCTTTCTCCGGCGGACGCCAGAGAGCCGACATCCGCTTGTGGGAAGTGCCCGCACCAGTAGGCCGCAAGCCAGAGGCGGTACTGGGGGCTAGAGCCTCCTTTTGCCCGGAGGCACCCGGGGGGCTCGAACGCGAACCCGACGGGCGGGCCGATGCCTCCTCCAAAACCATGGAGGCTGCCATCGGGCGATTCCCCGGAGGGGATGTTACCTTGCCCACGACTCCGGCCGGAGTCGCGGAGGAGGAGGCCTTCTCCCAGTGCCTTTCCTTGTCCCGCTTCTTGTGCCCTTCAGGGAAGGTCGACGCCTGCCGAAGTTTCTTCAACTCCTTCTCCATCGCGGACATCTTCTTCTTGAGGAGATGGGCTTCAGAGACTGCTGGCGCTTGCCTCATGGGTGGCCGTTGAAATGAAGGCAGGTGTGACACTTGTCGATCAAGCGTGGTTGGGGCCTAGACAGAAAAGGCAGAGGGAGGACCGCTTGTCAGGCAGTTGGGTGACGCACGAGTCGCACTTATTTTTTTGAAGGGGATGACATATACCGACGTTCACCTGACGATAGGAAAAAACAAAGTAGAAAATATTGAAACTTTTCAGAAAAAAACGACGAAGTAACAGGACTGAGCGATAGGAACTTAACTGCGAGGCGCCATGTAGAGCTGACAGCGGAAAGAATTGGAAGGCGGGCGTCCGGACCGCCTTTATACCGAGCTGCCTGGATGCCGGTCACCTGACGGGGGCGGTCCTCGCCAGGGATCTTAGCTAGAAATTTTTCCGTGGGGTCCTGCCGCCAGCCTGCGTCAGTCCTATATGTAATTACCTACTGCAAGAGCCCTCTCGAAGTAAGATCATAGAATCTGACGGCAGATAAGGACCGCTTGGCCCACCCAGTCTGCCCATTTCCCTACCTAATGGATAAGCTGCAGATCCTAGTTAACCAGCAGCCTACTTCTTCCTACCCCCACCCCCTAGAATTGCCTTATAACTGTCCCATGCACGGTTGAATTCCACCACTGTTTTTGACTCCACAACCTCCTCTGGAAGGCTGTTCCATGCACCCGCAACCCTCTCTGTGAAAAAATACTTCCTTAAATTACCTCTGAGCTGACCCGCCCATCTTTAAATTGTGCCCCCTTGTTCTTGCACACCTCTTTTTTTGAAAGATGCTACCCTCTTGGACTTTGTTGATTCCCTTGAGGTACTTGAAAGTTTCTATCATGTCCCCACTCTCCCTCCTTTCCTCGAGGCTATACATATTAAGCTCCTTAAGTCTCTCTTCATATGTCTTCCGGTGCAAACCCTGCACCATTTTAGTTGCCCTCCTCTGGACAGCTTCCATCCTGTCTATGTCTTTCAGGAGATTGGGTCTCCAGAACTGCACGTAGTACTCCAGATGGGGTCTCACCAGCTGTCTGTACAGAGGATAATAAATACAGGTTACTCACCTGTAACAGGAGTTCTAGGAATGGTATATGTTGTTCATCCACACTCATTGGCAGTATCCTGCCGCTTAAATCTTGGCGCGAAGGTCTTCAAGCTTGCTCCTCCCACCCACCCGGTGGTATAACTCGGCTCGCCCCATGACGCCAGATCTGCCCGCTGGAAGCTCAGGCAGCGCGCCGGCCGGGAGGTGGGAGATGTAGGATGAACAACATATACCATTCCTAGAACTCCTGTTACAGGTGAGTAACCTGTATTTCTAGGGACATGGATATGTTGTTCATCCACACTCATTGGCAGACTCCTAGCAGTTCTCCGGGAGGAGGGAGGCAAGACGACACCCCCCCATATACTTACTTGGGAAAGAGAGACTGAGAACCGGAGGCCCCAAAACCAGCATCCCGGCGTGACTCAAGGTCTATGTGGTAGTGGGTAATGAAGGTGTTTGCTGACTTCAGGTAGCAGCCCTGCAGATTTCTGGATAGGGACGCCCTGGAAGCAGCCACCGATGCAGCAGTATGGCGAGTAGAATGAGCTCTTATCCCTCTGGGAGGCTCCATGCCCGCCAACTTATAGCAGAGATCTATGCAGGAGGTTACCCACCTGCTTATCGTCCGCTTGGCTGCAGGTCTGCCAGATGCGGCTCACAGCGAGGTGACAACAGCTGGCTAACCTCTCTCTCGATTCTCAGCCGTGCGCCCTTATAATAAGCGAGCGCCTCCTCTAGGGTCCAGAGTATGGAGCCTATATTCGGCCTCCGAGGTGTGATTGGGGTAGAACACCGCAGAGTCAACACCTGGTTAAGGTGAAACTCCGACACCACCTTCGGAAGGAATTTCGGTGGGAGAGGACAACCTTGTCCCTGTGGAAGACCAGGTAAGGAGACTCGATGGAAGCGCCTGGAGCTCTCCCATCCTTCTGGTTGACGGATAGCCACCAAGAAGGCGGTCTTCCATGACAGGTGAGAGAGAGCACACCTGTGCATAGGTTCGAATGGCTTGCCCATGAGCTTTGCTAGTACCAGCAGTAGATCCCACGGAGGTGGGGGTTCCCAGACTGGAGGGAATGTGATCAAGGCCTTTGAAAAGCGCCAGACCACCTTCTCCTGCCACGACTGCTTCCCGCCCGCGCCTGTAAGCAGAGATGGCTGCCAGGTGCACCCTTAGGGTCAGCGACCTAAGCCTTGACTAGAAAGGACCATAAATAGTCCAAGATGCTTGCCAAGGAACAGGAGGAAGGGTCCAAGCCCTTGCCTGACACCAAATGGAAAACCTTTCCATTTGAAGGCATAGCATTTTCTGGTCGACTCTACGGACGCCTCAACTACATTGAGGACCTCGGCGAAAGACCCAAGGCCTGGAACTCTAGCCGCCTAGGAACCAGGCTGCCAGGTGCAGGGATTGAAGGTCCGGATGGAACACCTTCCCTGATTGACTGAGAGCAGGTCCGGGCGAGCTGGAAGCTGCCGGAGTCCTGGAGCTGAGACTGAGGAGATCTGGTACCAGAACTGGCGAGGCCAGTCTGGGGCTATCAGAATCACCTGCGCCTTGTCCCTCCTCGCCTTGAGAAGCACCTTGTGGATCAAGGGAAATGGGGGAAAGGCGTAAAAGAGGCCCGGGGTCCATTGCCTCGAGAAGGCATCCCCCTGCAGCGAGCCCTGCTGAGGGGGCGGGCATGGAACAGACTCAGCTTCCTCTCCATGGAGGCAAACAGGTCCACCTGAGGTGTGCCCCAAAGGGAGAACAGATGCTGTACTACCTCCGCAGGAGAGACCACTGTGGGATGCAGCCCCTATCCGCCCAGGGCATCGGGCCAGGGTGTTGGAGGCTCCTGCCACGTGAATGGCTAGGAGATCCGCCTCCAGGCTGCGACGAGTGACCAAATGCGGAGAGCTTCCTTGCATAGAAGCATGGAGCGCGCCCGCCCTGGCGTTCAGATAGTACATGGTCGTGGTATTGTCCGCCTGACTCGACCACTTGACCCCGGAGGAACGGAGCAAAGGCGGTGAGAGCTAGGCGGACCGCCGGAGCTCAGCAGGTTGATGTGGCATCGACTCCCGGGACCAGAGGCCATGAGCCCGTGTTCCCCAGATGGGCACCCCAACCCATCAGAGAGGCATCGGTCGATAGAGAGACCGGCTCCGGGCGGACGAACGGGATGCCCTCCTGCAAATGATCTGGAACGTCCACCACTGGAGAGCGTTCCCACATCCCCTGTGTCACCGACACAAGCTGGTCCAAGGGATCGCAGCTGCTAGACCACTGGCTGGCCAGTCCTCACTGAAGGACGCATGTTCCAGCGGGCCCAACGGACCACGCTGGTGCAGGCCGCCATGAGACCCAGGAGGCGCAGGAAGTCCCGGCAGGGCGAATTGCCCAACCAGAAATGATCGGGCAAAGGAGGAAAGAACCTCGCCCTGTCCGCTGGGCCAGCGCCTGGCTCAAGAGAGTCGAGCTGCGCCCGATGAATAGAATCACCTGCTTCGCCTCGAGTTCTGACTTGGCCTCGCTGATAAGGAGGCCCAGTTGAGAGCAGACCTGGAGGGCCAGATTCTGACCACTCCGCCTCCCTCCCTGAGGGAGCTGCTATCAGCCAGTCGCCCAGGTAAGGGTACACCCGACCCCTCGGCGCCAAGAGGGAATGCTGTCACCACTGCCATGCATTTGGTGAAGACCCTGGGAGCTGGAGACAAGTCAAGGGCATGGCTTGAACTCAAGAGGGATCCCTCCGCCGGAAGCGAAGGAATCTCTGGTGAGACGGACGGATAGGACGTGAAAAACGCTGGCCCCTGCAAGTCCAGAGAGCAGAACCACACCAGCGGCTCCAAGGATGGTATTATCTGAGCCAGAGTGACCATCCTGAAGGTTCGAGACCTTAGGAACTTGTTTAGGTCGGTAGGTTGAGAATGGGGCGCCAGCCCCCGTCTGCTTCGGAACCAGGAAGTACCTGGACACAAACCCTGGGTCTGAAGGAGGGTCCACCACCTTTCTTACCACCTCCTTCTGGAGGAGGAGAGCCGGTCGGCTCGACGAGCCGCCAGTGAGGCTGGGATCCGGCGCCCCGAGGGGCGACGGCTCTGAAGGGTGGTGCCTGCTCGATTCCAGAGGCAGGCCTCTTCCCACCACTCCAAGACCCACCTGTCCGTGGTAACAGCGGACCAGGCGGAACGGAAGTGCTGGAGCCGCCTCTCTACTGGGGACCCAGGGTAAGGTGACGGGATGGGGCGACACCCTCAGCCCGTCACTGGGCAGGCTTGGAGGAGGGACCGCCGAGGACCTCCTGGGCCTTTTCCTCCTGCCTCCTGTTAGAGGAAGCCGGCGGCTTGGGTTTGGGATGCCAAGGTCGAGCCTGCTGGCTCCTGACGCTTGTTGATCGGGGCAAGGCAGAAGGACGAAAGGGCTTAGGCTGTGGTTTGCGGCCTTTGTCCTTCTGAGCGGAAGAGACCAAGTCCAAGGTGGCATTGACTTCTCGATCCTCTGCAGGTGACCTTCCACCCCAGGGTCAAGAGGTCGGTCCCCAAAAGGAACATCCGCCAACTTGTGCTGGGTATCCGGGTAAAGGTGGATATCCTCAGCCAAGCCTCGCCGACGATAGCCACCGCGGCCGCCACCGATCTGGCACATGAGTCCCTATATCCAAAGCAGTCTGAGCTGCTGTTTGGCCACTGCCCTGCCCTGGTCCCGCACCTGCTTAACCGTAGTCTGCAGATCGGCAGGAAGATGAGGGATGACTCATCCAGGAGCCCAACAGGGCATGAGAAAAATGTGCCATGAGGACGCCGAACTGGCCTGACAAGGCCGAGAGAGGACGCAGCGTGACTTTTCGCCCACATAGTCCAATTTCTTGGACTCCTTGTCAGGAGGTTTGTCCACATCCCTGGCGCTAGCCGGGCGCCGAAAACGCTGTCGGTAACCAACCCTCAGCAGAGGGGTGTTCCAAAACCGGACAAGGAACCGTAGGGACCGCATACTTCCTGGCCATCCTGGCCAAGGCGAGGGCAGGAAGCAGGGCGCTGCCAAAGTTCCAGTGCCGGACCCACTATGGCCTCGCCACCGGAAAGGCCTCCTGCCGGAGAATCCTCGGTCCAGAATCTCCGTGAGGGGATACCTGGCCTGCTTGGAACGGGTTCGAGCCCATCCCGTAGACTCCGAGATGAGCCAAGCAGTCCTAGGAAGGACGACGGGCTATCGCCCATTGACTGACCTCCTGAAGACTCCAAGTCCAGTCGCTTGAGAAGAAGGAGGAATCATCTTCGACTCGGAAGAGTCCTCAAGAGCTGCCTCTGGCCTGAGCCACCCTTCACCTGCCGAGGTCGGTCGGAGTGAGGGTAACTGACAGCCGATGGTAAACCCTTAGCCGACCGAGAATCCTTGGTCGGAGCCCCAATTGGTGGCTGTGGAGGCGAGGTTCCACCGGAATCGGTGGAGCAGCTGGTTTTGGCCAACAACCGCCTGGTATAGGCTCTCGGACAAGTCGAGGGGTTGTGTCGGCCGCCCGTGACAGTTACTTAATGGCCGGGAAGGCGCCGGAGTCGGCTTATTCCCGCCAGGAGGAGTTGTTAGAAACATAAGGTCTCGCACTGGGCCGATTTAATGATGCCTGAAGCTCCCATCCGAGGAGGGAGGACCAGGACGAGCGGCGACGCCGCTTACCGCGGGTGCCGAGACCGAGACCGCCTTATGACGGTGGGAACGGGTTGACCTGCGAAGAGGTCCGGGACCGAGACCGGGAGTCCCAGAATTTCCGGGTCGGTGCGGGAGGTGTCGGCCGAACCGCACTCCCTTCGCCCGGAAGGTCCATCCGAGGGCTCCGGAACCGGAGGCACAGGCGAGCCCACGGGATCCTCAACTCCTCCCGTGGGAACCGGGGAGAGGGGAATCTCGGCTGCTAAAGGCGACAGCCCGTCCAATGGGTCGAGAAAAATCTCGACTTCATCGGTGGGAGTCTCGGTCAACTGACCTGACGGGGACACCGTGAGGCCAGTGGCCGAAGCCGAGTGGTCGACCGAAGCCGACGGTCGACGGCCCGGGGAGAGGGACCTTTCCCGCTCCCAAGAGCGTCGACGGAGGGACTTACCCCTGTCCCTCTTTTTGGACCGAGAATAAGGTCCCGCAGACGCAGGCCCTTCTCCCTTAGTGGAGAGGGACAGACAAAGCTCCTTAAAAGAAGCCGTGTAGGAAGAACCCAGAGAGAGCGGGATAAATGACGCGGCCGAGGAAGATACGGCCCGCGCCGCCTCCTCTTCGAGGGCGACCATCCGCTCGAGCTGATCCGCCGAGACCGCCGCCGCGGACACCGCCAACCGGGCCTCCTTGGACTTCACCGGAGGGAAACGCTTCTCGGGACGGCCCAGTTGCAATCGGGCAGCACGGTCTTCGAGGACGTAGGCCGAGAAAGATGAGCACAGGTCGCAAGCCTGCGGGTCGTGCTCAAGGCCTAAGCAGTATACACACGTGGAGTGAGGATCCGTCCGAGACATCTTCTGCCCGGCATGGGCATCTCCGAACCGGAGTCGATTTGTCCATCGAGCTGATAGGGATAGAAGACAGAAGTCTTTTGCAAACTTTTATTTTAAATCCGCAAACGGAGAAATAGGAACCAGTCGGAAACGCAGAGCGTTAAGGAGGGAACCTGAGCTTCCAAGCGGTAAGGAAGATCTGGCGTCATGGGGCGGAGCCGAGAGTTATACCACCCGGGTGGGTGGGAGGAGCAAGCTTGAAGACCTTCCGGCAAGATTTAAAGCGGCAAGGATACTGCCAATGAGTGTGGATGAACAACATATCCATGTCCCTAGAACTTCCTGTTTTCTACTGGTGATGCCTCTCCCTATGCATCCCAGTATCCCCCCAGCCCTCCTTGCAGCCCTCTCACATTGCTTGCCCACCTTTAGGTCATCTAATATGACTACCCCCAGGTCCCTTTTCATTTTTTTTGTTGTTAGTATCTCGCCCCCCATTATGTACTCTACCCCTGGGTTTTTGTTTCCCAGGTGCATTACCTTGCACTTCTTAGCACTGAATCTAAGCTGCCATACGTTTGACCATTCCTCTAACCTGGCCAAGTCCCTTCTCATCCTTTCCACCCCACCTTGTGCATCAACTCTGTTGCAGATCTGTGTGTCATCTGCAAAGAGACATACTTTTCCTTCCAGTCCCTCTGCAATGTCGTTCATAAAGACACTGAAGAGGACCGGTCCTATAAGTGAACCCAGCGGTACCCCACTAGTAACCCCCCTTTCTTCAGAGTGGACTTCATTTACTATTACTCTGTGTCCTATTCTCCAGCCAATTCTTTACCCAGGCTGTCATCTTGGGACCCACTCCCAGGCTGGTTAATTTGACTATTAATCTTTTGTGTGGGACTGTGTCAAATGCCTTGCTAAAGTCTAGGTAGGCCATGTCCACAGCCCCTCCCTGATCTACTACTTTGGTCACCCAGTCAAAGAAATCTATCAGATTCATCTGGCATGACCTTCCCGCTGTGAATCCATGCTGTCTTTGGTCCTGTGCCCTCTGGTCTCTAGATACTCGACAATTCTTTCCTTCAGAAATCAGAATCTGCAGGGACAGAACACAGAGGGAACATTTGGGCAGACTAGGTGGGTCAAGCGGTCCTTTTCTGCCATCACATTCTGTTTCTGGGTTTCTTTTAATGTACTTAATGTGTGGTCAGTCTAGTGAGCACTGTGCTGGTCACGAGCACTTAAAATACTCAAGTTAAGCAACAGAAAGGTCCAGCGAAGATCGAGCATGAGGGGCTGGACTGGTGCAGACGTGTGCGTGGGACAGCTGTCGCGAGAGGTGACAGACATTAAGTGCTACAGCGGCCCTTCATAATAGGTCAGGGACCTTAATCCGCAGCGAGGGGTGGCACATGCCCAGAGTGGGCTTGCAGCTTGAGGAACTAGCAGTCAGCTGTGTCTATGCCACAGGGAGGTGGGAGGCTCCTGAGGAAACTGGCAGGGGTGTAAATCACGAAAATGCCTATGCGTACCAACCTACCTGAATGGCGGCGTTGGAATTCTAGGGTCCTACCCCATGTGGGTTTCCATCAGCCTCGAAAGCAGAGGGAGTGGTGGATGACACAGGGATGTCACCAGGACATGCCTGAGAAAGAGAGACAGATGGCAGGGGGAGGGAGAGGGTGGCAGATCGTAGGCCAAACAGCTGTATGGAAAAGAAAAAAAATATGAGTGTCAGACAAGCTAAAATGACCAGGTAGTCACTCACTTCAGTGGTAAAGATTTGGTCTTGGGAGTGTTGGGGAGTTGCTAATTTTTTATTTTTTTTATTTATTTGTTTAACCAGGAGTAGCACACTAAGCTGAAAGCTTTTTTACAGGAGCGACCTAGGAGCACAGGGAAGTTAAATTACTTGCTCAGGGTCACACAGTATGCAAGTGGAAGCTGTGGGATTCAAACCCAGGTCTGGTCTGTTGGATATCACCAGATTTGCAGCTCAGAGCCTTAAACCACTGTGCTATACTGCCTCCCTAATAGCACAGTGCAGAGGGCAGCTTTTTAAATAACGTCAGAGCAAAAGTGATGCACTCGCGTGACATCACAAATCGAATTAAATGTTTTCCAAACTGGTCCACAGCTGCATGTTTTGTACGATTTCCTTTTATGGGCAACATTTTGAACAGCTCTTTGCAGGGACCAGTAATTTGGAGTTTTTACACCAGAATGTCACTTCTTGTGTACAGAACTCCAAGCTCTGATTTCACAGGTAAATAGCTTGTCCTCTGGATTCTGTACAAAAGTATATACCTGAATTTAAAGTCCCCCTTCACCTGAACATTTTTCAATCAGTTCTTAGACGTACTAGATGGTTTTGTATTTACAGGATCCATTTAGTCCGTTTGGAATTCTGACTTGTTGCAGACTCGCATGTGTCTTACTTTAACATTAATCTGGGGTGCATGTGGGATTTTTTTTTGGGGGGCGAGGGGTTGTTAGCAAGAAGAACTAAGTGCTTACCAGTTCATTAGCATGTTTGGACCAGGCGAGGTTGCAGACTTGTGATCCGGTGTCTATGCACTGCAGTGGCTGTCCTGTAAGAGTGTTCCAGAACCGGATGCAGCGGTCCGCCGTTCCACCTCCAGATGCCAGCAAACCGTGCTGGTGGGGAGACCATGCAATAGCCTTCACCGCTGCTAGGTGCTCTACATACTGCTGAACTGGATTCAGGCTTGAGTGGTTCCAAACAAAGAGCTTTAACGACAGAAAGATCATACAGTAAGGCTTTGTGTTAGGAAGTCAGTTTTTCTACAACTTGGGGAAGTGACATTTATATGGCCACCTACCCAACTCCAAGGAGCTAGACACCTTGTGTTCCCCATAGCTCATCCCCCAGGGTGTGGCTCAGTACAGAGCAAGACAGAGAGACTGGTGGTGGCAGGGGGAGGGAGGGAGTGAGAGAGACAGAGAGAGAACAGACTTGGTTGGGGGGAGCAAAGACTGTGACAGTGGCAGTCATCTTATCCCCATCCCCTTACAACAAACAATGTCAACAACTATGCAGTTACTCATCGGGGGCACAAGATCTCGCTGCACAGAACACTGGCACATTAGTCCACCTTGTGACTTGCAGTACCCCTCAGCACCACTCTCCCAGAGATGAGGCAGCACTACTGTCTCCGAGCCGCCCAATACACAGAGACTGGGGTTCACTCCCAAACTCAAGATACCTAGATATCAGCAAAGCATGCCATCACTGGGCCAGGCATTCAGGTCTTTTGCTCAAAAATATCCCAAACAGTTGGAAGCATTACTTAGCACAAACCTAAATCTATTTGCTAACACCTCATCTCCTCACCACCCCCACTCCAAAAGCACACAATAATAGTGAAACCCAGCCCTAGTAGTCACAGATGGTAGTACCTTATGAAGTGGCAGGGGAGACATCTAATGGAAATAACAGTTACACACCATAACAAGAGAACCTTCAGTGAATTTCCACCCTTGGGCCACACCTTTGGAACTGTAAGCTCTTGGTGTCGGCACCACCAGGAAACTTTTGCTAGCCGGGGTGGACCCACTGCTCCTCAGTTCCCTGCTGGAGACAAGCTCAAAGGAGCTCTTACCATGAGGAACAAGGAGACCAGACCAGTACCAGGCACACAAACATAGGAATGGGACTGGAAATATAACAAACATAAGGGCACTTACGGGCATCTCCAAACAAGCACAGCGGACAAACTTGACAGCTTATACCTCGCAGGAGGAAGGCGGGGCACTGTGGCCCAATGGTGGAGATTCTCCTGAAGACCTACTGTTACTGTGAGAAAATATGGGTTACTTACCTGTAACCATAGCTCTAGCTGTACTGTACAGTTCACATCCTCACTGCGGCAAACATTTTTGTTCAGTGTTCACAGAGGAAGGGAAGGTAAGAGACCACAGTTAATAGACAGGAGCATCGAAGGGAGGAAGGTGGACACTAGTCCATTCACAGAGGAGAGAGTCCTGAAGGAACTCGCAAATCTGAAAGTGGACAAGGTAATGGGCCAGACGGGGATACATACAAGGATACTGAAGGAGCTCAGAGAGGTGCTGGCTGAACCTCTGGCAGTCCTGTTCAAGCACTCACTGGAGATGGGAATGGTTCTGGAGGACTGGAGGAGGGGCAGATGTAGTCCCACTTCACATAAGTTGTAGCAAGGAAGAGGCTGACAACTATAGGCCAGTCAGCCTGACTTTGGTGATGGGGGACTTATTGGAATTACTACTGAAGGAATGGAGTGTGGAATATCTTGAATTCAGCGGCTTTCAGGACCTGAAGCAGAGTGGTTTCACTGGGGGGGGGAGATCATGTCAAACAAATCTGATGGATTTCTTTGACTGGGTGACCAGGGAATTAGGTCAGGGCGGAGCAGTGGATGTGGCCTACCTAGATTTCAGTAAGGCATTTGACACTGTTCCAAACAGCAGACTTAAACAAGTTGGGCAGCCTGGGAGTGGGTCCAAAGGTAGTAAACTGGGTAAGGAATTGGTTGGAGGATAGGGGTCAGAGGGTGGTGGTTAATGGAGTTCACTCCAAGGAAGGGAGGGTGACCAGCAGGGTGCCACAAGAAAAAATTACTCACCTTAGTAATTGTGTTTCTTCTAATGGAGTCTTGCTGTATTCTGACAATTGCAGTTAGCCCCAGCACTTGAACTGCCCCGGAGATGAAAGAGTTAACTTTATGCTGACAGCATAGAACATTGGGCTCGAGCTCAGTTCAAACCACTGTCTGCTGCACTTGAAGTGTAACCGTCAGATTCTTACAAGCACTACTAACTAGCTACACCCTAAAGAGGAAATTGTAAAACTCATAGCCTAAAGGCAACCAATTTTTTTTTTTTTTATCACATAAGACTCAAGTTGAGAAACCAAAAAACAAAAACCAGGTAGTGAACTTAATAGACTAAACAAAAATAAAACCAAGAGGCAGAAGCAATGCACCCCTGGGGTGCAGCACTGTACCTGCCAACCCACTTCCCAAAAAACAGGTTCTTAGAGGGGAGGCAGGGAGGGAGGTCGGAATACAGCAAGACTCCATTAGAAGAAACACAATTACTAAGGTGAATAATTTTTTATTCAAACAACATGAAGTCTTGCTGTATTCTGACAATTGCAGACTACCAAGCAGTACCTCCATGGAGGAGGGAATCAAACCTATTTTGGGACGAGGTTCTGCAGCACCGCTGCACCAAACCTAGCATCACTCCTAGCCTGAATATCCAGAGAATAATGCTTGGGTGAATGTATGAAAAGTTTTCCAGGTGGCTGCTTTGCATATCTCTAACAAAGGAATATCCCAAGCAGCAGACAAGGAAGCAGCTGTACCTCTAATCAACTGAGCCCTCGAGCCTGAAGGTGGAATCTTGCCTAGCTTTTCATAGCAGAACTGTATACAAGAGACAATCCACCTGGCAATAGTTCTCTTAGTGGCAGGTTTGCCCTTCCCCACTTCTCCATAACTGAGGAACAACTGAAGGGAGTCAAACCTGTTGGCCTTAGTACGATCTATGTAGCAGTTAAGTGCCCTCTTAACATCCAAACTGTGTAATCTTCTTTCTCTAGAAGAAGAGTGATCAATGATGAATACAGGCAGAGACATGGACTGGTTCAAATGAAAATCTGAAACCACTTTAGGTAAGAACCTCCTATTGGTTCTCAGGACCACCTTATCTCTATGGAAAGAGATAAAATCAGGCTCCACTGACAGAGTTTGCAACTCACTGGTACGTCTGGCAGAGGTAATAGCCAACAGAAACACAGTCTTCCAAGTCAAGTACTTGAGATCTGATGAAGACAAGGCTCAAAAGGAGGTTGCATAAGCGGGACAATGCAAACATTAAGATCCCAAGCAGGGGGAGGGTCCCTAAAGGGTGGAATGGTATAAAGCAATCCCTTGAAAAATTTACAGAAAACAGGACGAGATGCCAGTGAAGAGGGTTTACCTACTGACAAGAAAGCAGAAACAGCTGACAAATGTATCTTGAGGGTAGCTGGTCTGAGGCCTAGGCCATTGAGATGAACCATATAGTCCAGAACTGTAGACAACTCCGCAGTATCTGGGAGTATATGCGTCTTGGTACACCAAATACTAAATCTCTTCCACTTAGAATTGTAAGCCTTCCTGGTGGCAGGTTTTCGAGAGGCTTTGAGAATGTCCAGAATCCCCTGAGACAGGTGCAACCCTGCATACTCTAACTCTTCAAGAACCATGCCTTGAGGTTGAGAGACCGAAGGTTGGGATACCAAATCCTCCCCTGAGAGGAGGTTAACAGATCGTGATTCCTGGGGAGAGACAGGGGAAGATGCACTGTTAAGGACAAGAGGAGAGGGTACCAAGGCTGCCTGGCCCAGTCTGGAGCAATCAGGATCACTTTGCAAGACTGTGACCTTATCTTCACCAGGACCTTGAAAATCAGAGGAATATGAGGGAAGGCATACAGAAATTTCTCTTCCCAATTCAGAAGCAGCGCATCCAGAGGGACTGAGCCCAAGACTAGGGGTCTGCAACAAAACAAAGGGAGTTGGTGATTGTCTGGGGCTGCAAAGGGGTCCATCTCTGGGGTACCCAATCTTGAAAAGATCACTTTCAACACTAGGGGATCCAGGGACCATTCGTGATGGCCCTGGGAAATCCTGCTCAATGCATCTGCTAGCACACTGTCCTTGCCTAGGAGATGAACTGCTACCAGAGAAGCCTGAAGGGAGTAAGCCAGTGTCCATATTTTCATTGCTTCCGTGCACAAGGCCATGGACAGAGTGCCTCCCTGCTTGTTGATGTACCACATGGTGGTGGTGGTGTCTGTCCTAACCTGAACCACCTTGTTCCTTACTGATTGTGAGAAAGCCTGCAGAGCCAGGTACACTGCCCTGAGCTCTAGAAAACCGATGTGGAGAAGAGACTCCTGAGGGGACCACACTCCCTGAGCTGTGAGAGACTCTAAATGGGTCCCCAACCCAGGAGAGAAGCGTCTGTGGTTAGGACTACAGAATGGGACTGTGAAATGAATGGGACCCCTTGGCTGAGACTGTCCTGATCCTGCCACCACTGAAGGGCCTGGATCAGAGTCTGATTCAGTGGAATCAGCTTGGTCAGAGATCTTTTTTTCTGAGACCAAAAAGCCCTCAGATGAAACTGAATGTCTCATCTGAAATCTGGCCCCTTGGACCACTACGGTGGAAGCTGCCATGTGGCCCAGAAGCTGAAGGAAATGCCTTGCTGGTCATGACACCAGAAGATGAAGAGAAGAAGCCAGCTCTATAATGGCCCTTGCCAAGGGAAGAAATGCTCTTGCTTCAACAGTATCCAATTCCAGCCCTATTAAAGTCAAGAGTTGAACTGGCTCGAGAACTGACTTGGGAAGATTGAGAAGGAAACCTAGAGAAGTGAGCACCTGCAGGGTCACTTTTAGATCTGACTTGGCTTGGTCTGGAGATTGGCCCACTATGAGCCAGTCGGCCAGGTAAGGGAATATGGAGAAATGTTTCCTCCTTAAGAAAGCCACCACTGTTGCCAGGCACTTGGTGAACACCCTTGGAGCTGATGACAGGCTGAAAAGCATTGCTCTGAATTGGTAATGGCCTGAAGGCAGTTCAAACCTGAGGTACTTTCTGTGGGAGCACCTGATAGGAATGTGAAAGTAGGCATCCTTTAGGTCCAGGGGGGGAAGAATTATTCCCAGAGACACCATCTTGAACTTTGGTTTCAAAAGATGTTTGTTCAGGTATCATAAGTCTAGGATGGGCCGCTACTCCCCTGATTTTTTCGGGGCAAGGAAGTACCTGGAGTACAGACCTTTGCCCCAGTGAGCTGTAGGAACTCTCTCTATGGCTCTTAAAGCCAGGAGAGATGAAACCTCTGCCTCAAGGGCAAGGGTTTCGGAGATGCTTGCAGATGGAAAAGATCTGGCGCTCAGTTTCGGAAACTTTTTGAAGCTGAGAGACAATCTCTGGCTTACCAACTCCAGGACCCATTTGTCTGAGGTGACAGACTGACAGTCCTGGAAAAAGTAAGCCAGCCTGCCTCCTACAGGAATGGGGGAGTCGACCCAGGCTGACACATCAGGGTGTCTGCTTGGCAGGGGCTCTGGGCTGAGAGGAGGATGCAGCTCTTCTCATCCCCCTTCTACCTCTCCCTCTAAAGAACCCCCTCTGAGCAAAAGGAGAGGAGGCCCGAGCTTGGAAGAAAGGCCTTTGAAAAGGCCTGTCCCTGCCCCTAGACTGCTGCCTCTGAGGAGTGGTTGCCTTTCCTTGGCATGAGCACTCCTATAGATGGTCCTGTATTCATCCATCTTTTTCATGCAATTCTCTGTCTGCTCCCCAAACAGAGAATTACCTACAACAGGGAAATCCATGGCCTTGCCCTTGGTATCCTCTGATAGGCCAGTACATCTGAGCCAAGCCATTCTCTGCAGAGCAACAGATGTAGCCATGACTCTAGATGACACATCACTGGAGTCGATGATGCCTCAATCCCATCAGCAGCCACCTCCTCCAGCTCCTTGGCCAGCTGGGGGGAGGCCTGCTTAGCCAGTTCCAAGACAGACTCCTACCTGGACTTCTGGAACCTGGCAGCATAGGCCATGTAATTAGCCTGTCTGAGTCCCAAGGAAGATGCCAAATACTGCTTCTTGGCCATGGCATCTATCTTCCTGAAGTCCTTATCCGGGGTGGGGGTGAAGCTAAGGAACGCCAGCCTTATCACAGGCTGCAGCCTGTACTACTCCAACATGGCTGCAATGCTGGAATAGGAACTCCGAACTTGAGCCTGACAGCATATACCTCCTGTCCATACGCTTGTCCACTGGAAGCAGAGAATTTGGTGTTTTTATCAGTTTATGTGTCTGTTTCCCAAAATATTTATACAAGGGAACAGACAGCCTCTTGGACTCTGGGATGTTCATCATCTCAGCAAAATCAGGCTCTTCTTCATCCTCAACAGCTTCATCCACAGGGAGCTGGAGGGTTTCAGCCACTTTCTTGTCAAACATAAAGTGGGAAGGGGACTCAGAAAGCCTAGGAGGGGAAACTCCAGAATGTCTGTCTGGGGAGATGCCCGGTTCAGTAGGCTCATCCAGACCCTCTTCACCCTCATAATCGTCTTCTTCATCCTCTTCACCTTCCCCTTCCCATTCTGGATCATAATATTCCTCCAAAGAATAATCTGCTACCGGAGGAGCCAACTGAACCGAGAGCCGACCAACAGGGGCCGGTTCGGTTGGAACCAGACGAAGAGATTCAACAATGCTAATAGCCCGGGCAATTTCATCAGCCGTCGGATGGAGAGATTCGGGGTCTGAACCGGTTGATTTATCTTTTCTTTTCTGAAGAAACCGATCCTTCAGAGCCGGCTTTCCTTTTGACTGAGGAAGTCTGGCCCTGGTCAGAGGGCACTCCCTCAGGTTCGGTCGGAACCGAACCGGACTGGCCATCCGGGTCAGCAGACTTCTCAGCCTCCTTATCCCTAAGCCTGCCCAAACATTTTTCTAAGGTGGTCTTTGGGAAATTCTTGCAAATCTGGCAGTCTGAATTGAGGTGGTCAAACCCCAGACAATATACACAGGTGGTGTGGGGATCAGCCTTAGCAAAGGCCTCCCCACACACACTACAGTGCTGAAACCCAGTGGGCCCAGTTTTTTTCCTGGGTTTTTCAGACATGGCCAACCACAAAATTAACTTACCCTTTACACGGCTTCCGGCCAGGTAAGACAAAACCTATCGGTTCCTCACCGTGTCACGGGTGCTGGGGAAAAAAAAAAAACGACATTTTTTTTTAGAACCGATAGGCACCGGAATCCACAAGAAGTTTTTAAACAATAACCGATCGGTTCAGCCGAACTGACCGCAAATTACAATTTCCTCACAATTTAACTCTAACTCCACTACCTAATACCACTTACTGTACCACAGACAGGGATCTGAACTGAGAGAAAATTACAAAATTCTACGGATTAAACCAACGAAAACTTTACCGAACCAAAAGCGAGGAGCAAATTCTGGAGCGACTGTTCAGTTAGGCGGAGTAAAGAATCTGACGGTTACACTTCAAGTGCAGCAGACAGTGATTTGAACCGAGCTCGAGCCCAATGTTCTATGCTCTCAGCATAGACTTAACTCTTTCATCTCCGGGGCAGTTCAAGTGCTGGGGCTAACTGCAACTGTCAGAATACAGCAAGACTTCATGTTGTTTGAAGTATCAGTCTTCTTTAATGTCTATTAGCGACAATGCAGAGAGGCTAGAAGGGAAAGTGTGACTTTTTGCAGATGACACGAAGATCTGCAATAGGGTGGACACTAGGGAAGGGGGAGATGAATAGTAACCTAAGAAAGCTTGAGGATTGGTCAAGATTGTGGCAACTAAGTTTCAATGTGAAGGAGTGCAAAATCATGCACTTGGGGCATAGAAAGCTGGGAGCAGAGTACAAGATGGGGGGAGTGGTACCGACGACAGGAAAGAGAATCATAACTGATGACCTAAAGGTGGCCAAACAGTGTGACAAGGCAGTGGGGAGAGCCAGTGGGATGCTAGGGTGCACAGAGAAGGGTATCACCAGCAGAAATAGGCAGGTGGTGATACCGCTGTATAAATCATTGGTGAGACCTCATCTAGAGTACGGTGTCTAGTCCTGAAGACATCTCCAGAAGGACAAAGAAACAGCAGAGGCGGTACAGAGGACGTCAACTGAAATGTTGCAGGGTGTGCACCAAAAGCCCTATGAGGAGAGAGTAAAGGACCTCAATACGTACACCCTGGAGGAAAGAAGGGAGAGGGGGAATACGATAAAGACTTTCAAATACCTCATGGGTACAAATAAGGTACAGGAGAGAAGCATCTTTCAGAAAAAAAGATGCTCAAGAACAAGGGCTCATGCTATGAAGCTGAAGGGGGAAGACTCAGTGGAAACATGAGGAAGTACGTCTTTACAGAGAGGGTAATGGATGCCTAGAACAGCCCCCAAGCGGAGGTGGTGGGGGTAAGAACTGCAACAGGTTTCAAGAATGCATGGGATTGGCATAAGGGAATCTTAGTTGTTAGCAAAGGGAGAGTAAAGCTGGTGAACAAGTAGGGTCTGCAGTACTGTATTACAGAAGGTAGGGAAAATGGGCAGACTAGGCTGGTCAAGCGGTCCTCATCTACTGTTATTTTCTATGTTTCTGTGTGGCAGTTTTTCTGGAGACAGGCAAGCCATCAGAAGTTTTCAAGTTAAGCTCCTCCCAAAACCCAGATGACATATCCTCCAGCTCTGTCCTGTCAGATCTTTGCAAGCTGGAAGGACGGATCTGGGTGCCAGGGGAGGTCGGGAGGGCTTCGTAGATGTGAACTGTACAGCACTAGCAAAACTATACAGTTACAGGTCAGCAAGCCATACTTCTAACATGGATACAGTTCACTATCCACACTCTGGCAGACTCCAAACAGTCCTCCAGGATGAGGGGGCAAGGCATGCACCCCTATTTGGCAAACAGAGTTGGAGACCCAAGGACCCAAAAGCAGCATCCTGACGACTCAAGATGTCAGTGCTGTAATGGGAGATGAAGGTATGTGCTTTACTCCAGGTTGCAGGTCCTGCATACTGTATCTCCACAACAGGGATGTCCCTGGAAGCAGCCACTGGGGCAGCAGTATGTCTGCTGGAATGAGCCATAAGCCTGTTGGGCAACTCCTTACCAGTCAGCCTATTGCAGAGGTTGATGCAGGATGTAATCCATCTAGCAATCGTCTGTGTTACTGTCTGCTAGGAGCGGCTTCAGCGTATGTTACAAACAGCTCACTCCTAATCCAGTCATGTGCTCCTTGTAATACAAGAGCACCCTCTGCAGGTCCAGGGTGTGGAGCCTGCAGTCAGCCTCAAAGGTTAAGCTGGTAAAGTACACTGGCGAATTAATCACCTAGTTAAAGAGAAACTTAGCTACAATCTTCTGGAGGAACATATCCTTATGGAAAACCAACTAAGGAGACTCCACCCAGAGTGCCTAGAGCTCACTAATCTTTCTGGCTGATGTGATCGCCCCCAAAAAAAGCAGTCTCCTGTGACAGGTTTGACATCTCACATCTATGCAATGGCTCAAATGGCTCACCCATGAGCACTGCCAACACCAGCAGTAAGTCACATGGAGGCAGAGGTTCGTGCACCGAAGCGGACAAGTGATTCAGGCCTCTGAAGAGTCTGAAAAAAAAAAAACCACACCCAACCACCATCTCCTGGGCCAATGTCAGCATACCAGTCCACACCTGGTATGGAGAGACGGCTGCCAGGTGCACCTTAAGGGTCGTCAGTTGCAGGCCCAATAAAGAGGGACCATAGGTAGTAGAGGATGCTCGTCATGAGACAGGTAAGGGGATCAAAGCTCCTCACTCTGGCACCAGATCAAGACCCTCTTCCACTCAGCACACGGTCATAATGTCACCAACTAAACCAGAGCAGCAATAAATGCCACAGGCAACAGCGTGCCCCGAAATAAGGTTGGCAAAAGCACCAACCGCAACAAAACAGCGTGCCCCATTGAAATTAATAGGACTTTCTTTTTGGGGCGCCACCTCAACCCCGGACTTTAAATAACTCCGAGGCTATGTGGACTTTGGGGATTGGGTGAAACTCATGGAGGGGGGACATGAACTATTCCCCCCCCAAAAAAAGCTGCAACACCTGGAGACCTGGGGGAACCAAACAGTGGTCCCAGGTCTCCAACCCTGCTGGGTGCTGGAGCCTTAGCCACTCCACCACAGGAGTGGCTTGACCAGGCACTACACACAAGGCAACTTGATCCCTTAGTAGTAAAAGTGCAAAGCGACAGGGGTAGCGGTAATTCCCTACCGTTATTATACCACTGTCGCTCTCAATGCTTTAGCACTTTACACGGTGCAGTTATTGCTGTGCTGTTTTTGTAGCGCGGTATTGACCTGGTACCCTACCACTTACATACATAGCATTTACAAGTTGACTCCTTTTGGGCAAGTCCACAAAGTGGAGGACAGCTTCCGAAATACCAAAAGCCTGGAACCTTAGTCACTCAGGAACCAGGCTGAGAGGTGCAGGGCCTTCCCCTGTTGTCTGATCAGCAGATCTGGGCGGAGTGGCAACCTCCACAGAGGCCTGGTTTTGAAGCTGAGTAGATATGGATACTGGAACTGTATGGGCCAGTCTGGGACTATTGGGATCATTTGTACCTTGTCCTTCTGGACATTGACCGCGACCCTGTGGACCAATGGGAAGGGAGGTACGTGTACAGGAGGCCTGGGGTCCAGGGCCTCGCAAAGGTGTCCTCCAACAAGGTCCTGAACTGTGGGGAGGTGGACACAAAACAGCTTCAGTTTTCTGTTCTCCCAGGAGGCAAACAGGTCCACCAGATGGGTGCCCACTGGAGAACCGGTGTTCTAGCATCCTCCTGATGCAGAGCTCATTCGCGCAACATCTCTCCAACCAGACAGAGTGTCTGCTAGCCATTTACTACCATGACAATGATCACCATGAGTGTCTCGGTGCGGCAACCTCCCGACACAATGGAAGGGAACGTGTCCAGCCCTGCCTGCTCAGACAGAACATGGTCATGATGTTGTCCACCTGTACCTGCATGACCTGACTCTGGATCAATGCAGCAAACTCCAGCCAAGTATCCACTGTAAAGGTGGAAAGTTTCAGCCAGGTCCTATAATGAATGGTGATGGCCACTGCCATGGCATGGGCACAGAAGCAGCACACGCCCCAAGTTACCTGGAGCTGGTATTTAGCCAGCGACTGACCCTGGTCTCAAACATCACCAGCAACTGCATTTTGGCAGGAAGGTGGAGAAGGAAGTCATTTAACACTCCCAGTATGGAGTGACCAAAGTTAGCCATCATGACAGCATAGCTGGCACGATGGAGACACAACAACGCAGCAGCATACACCATTTTAGGTGCATGGTCAATCTATTTGGACTCCTTGTCTGGAGGATTGTTCACATCCCCCTACAGAAGGCTGAGTCTGAAAACAAGCCCTTAGCAGTCAGGTGGTCAGAGAACCCAGAAAGGGAGTCTGCTGGGGTCACATACTTGCGAACCATACAAGTGGAAGCTGCCAGGCAGGAAGCGGGATACTGCCAAAGCTCCATAACAGTCCCAAGAAGGCCTCAGCCATGGGAAAGGCAGCCCCCAGGAATTCATATATGTCTAGTATGTCAGTGGACAAGGTATCTAGCCGCTTCTGGACTGGCTCCAACGGCATATTCATGAACTCGGACATAAATCGGACCAAAGCTGCAAATGTCACCAGCCCATAATTACTGGTCAACTCACTGTCTGAATCATGGTCAAATGTGTGAGACCTGGTTGAGACCATGGATGACTCGTCTTCAGATTCAGAGGATTCCTTGAGGATGGCCCTCGAATGTTTACCACCATGGACCACTCTAGTATCCTCAGACTAGGTGATTTCCATCAAACGCCAGCTGTAGCACGGGAGTCCTTCGTCAGAGCCCAAAAAAGGGTGGCTCTACATAAAGGGGCAAAGAAGCAGATGCAGGAGACCGCTGAGAAGCATGGACCAACATGGGGACGGCTGGTGTAGGCCACAGGTTCTTAGGTCTAGGAGGCTGAGCCCTACCCCTCCCTAGCAATGGTTCACTATTTTTCATCAATGCCTCTCCTCACAAGAGCTTGAGGAGTATCAAAGGAGACACTTCCTGGTTGAGTGGGATTGAGAACGCAAGCAGCGTCTCAATGGCGTCTCGACTTCAACATTGTCTGGTGTCCTCCAGAAGGCTGTGGTAAACCACCTGCCTCAGCAGATTATACACTAGAGGCTTCAGAGGTATGATCATTGGTGGAGGTGGCTCTAAGGTGACCCAGCCGGGGACAGTGACAGGGCCACGTCCTCTTGAGTGAGGACCTGGAGAACCACGGTCTAAGAGATAAGAATCTTCATACTCCTTTTCAACAGCTGGTTGACGGGGTTGAGAAAGATCTCAACTGCCTGCTCAACCAGAGTCAAGGTCGACAGGCCCACCGAGGTTACTGTGGAGCCCTCAAGCTTCCCCTCAACTGTAGGGAGCTCAACCAGGACCAAGCCATCAGGGGAGTTGAAGGAGCGGGAAGAGCATGATCTTTTCCAGTCCCACGACCTGTCATGACGCTGCTTTTGTGCTTCTTGCTGTGGAGAAGGGCTCTCCCCAAAGGTCTGGAGGGTCTGACATTTCTCTGATGTCGTAAGGGAAGAACCCTCTAATGCTGGCCCCAGCCAGGAGCAGTGCCAAGAATACGAGGAATTTACTACAGCTGTTGGCGCCACTTCTTCCATGACTGCTAGTTATGCAGTTCACTGGCAATGCTGGGGCCTTTCTGCAGTCTTTCCGCTAACCAAGGGCCAAATGAGCCTTCCCGTCTTCAATGGGGAGGTGGGTTGCATAGCCCCGCACAGAGTGCATCCCTCAACGTCGTGCTGATCACCCAGGCAGTACATGCACATGTCGTGTGGGTCAATGGCAGACATTTTCTGCCTGCACCAGGTGCAGAATTTAAATCCCGGTTTCTCCACTGCTGATCGCGACTGCAAAGTTGAGCCGGAAGACTTCAGAGTAACTTGTAAATGGAATACAGACTTTGAAAAGTCAAAGATTAGCCAAGAAAGTGCTTAAATAACAATTCCATCAAAGCTGTAGAGCTCCGAAGGAGGAGAACTGTTCCTTCCAACAGGAAAAAAGATCTGACATCACAGGGAGGAGCCAGGATACCACCTGGGTGGTGGAGGGAGCTTAGCTTGAAGATTCCCAATGACTTGCCTGCCTCTCCAGAAGACTGCCAGAGTAGGAAGTGAAGTGCATCACTGGTTTTTTTTTCTTTCCTCTTTCCCCACAAAGGTTTTTATTCTCCTTGGCAGGTCCTGGACGGCTTACCAGCCCTGTTCCTGCTTCCAACAGTCATCCCTTATCTCTCATCGGTCGCAGGTGAGTATCCTGTGGACCCCCCCGGAGCGGGGCGTGAGGACCATCCTCCCCCACCCCAACAGACACATCCAGTGTAGCCTTGGACTGCAGCACCAGGGAGGACTGCCAGGACATGGGCAGGGCTTCAAGAAGCCCAAGCCTCCACTTTTTCTGTTTCTCTCCCTTGGCTCCTGCTACGGTGTCACATCAGTATGTGCGCATGGAGGCATGTACGTGATGCACATCTGCAGCCCCACCCATTCTAGGCACTCACGCCTGCACTACCATCGGGCCTCCACCTGCACTCAGGTAAAATATCAGTAATGTTTTTATTAGGGTCATGGCATATCCCAAAATGTATTATATGTGTGTGTGATATATCTATATATACAAATCTATACACACACACACACACGTGGATACTGTGTGTGCATTACATTTATACACACACGCACGTAAATCTGTTGGTTGGTTGAGCTGAGGAAAGTACAGTTACGTAAGAACTTACCACAAAAGTAGATCTTTGAGAGAAGCTCCTGCAGCAGGCAACACCAGTAGGACTATGCCGCCAGGTGCTAGAACCCCAGGGAAAACACCTAGCTGGCAGTATACAGCGGGGGACCTCCCCCTAACATCAGCCCGCCCCCAATGTCAGCCAAAAGTATATAAGGGGCGGTCCCCCAGCCCTACTGCAGTTCTCCAGCCGGAGACCTGGCGAACACAGACAGGAGACTGAGGAGCAACCTAGGAAAACCACACACATGGGGGGAAAGGAGGGAGGGAAAGCAGCGCCAGCTGCAGGAGCTTCTCTTGAAGATCTACTGTTACAGTAAGTTCTTATGTAACTGTACTATTTTACTTTGAGGATAGCTCCTACAGCAGGCAATACTGGTAGGACCGAGCCCTAAGCAGTACCTGGAAACAAGACCCATCAACAGGGAGAAGGAAAAAAAACAGTGGAGTCAATCCTTCAGGAAAGGAAACCCTGCAGGACTGCAAGGCCAAAGCCTGTCCTGCGTCTGGAAGCAATGTCCAAACTGTAGTGCTTGATAAAAATGTGGATGGAACTCCAAGTGGCAGCTGCACAAGTATCTGCCACTGAGACCCTCCGTAGCGAAGCAAAGGCAGACATTCCCCTTGTGGAATGGCCTCTAACTGGGCCCGGCAAAGGCTCATCATATTTCTGGTAGCAGAACACAATGCAGTTAACCAACCATTCGGATAACGTCTGCTTAGAAACCTGAGCACCTAAGGTCTTCCGGACGAAGAAGACAAATAACTGATCAGATTTTCTGATACGATGGGCACGGTTCTGATAATAAACGGAGCACCCTATGGAAATCCAGAGTATGAAGTGACTCCTTCCCTCGATTTGAGTACTCTGGGTAACAAACAGGCAAGTGGATGTCCTGGTTCATCGGAAATTTGGACACCACCTTGAGCGGAATCTCAGGATTGGGCCGCAGGGACACCCTATCCTTGTGGAAAACTAAAAAAGCCACTTTACACATCACAGCCTGAAGCTCAGAAATCCTTCGAGCAGGAGTAACAGCAACTAAAAATAACACTTTCCATGACGGAAAGCGTAGCTTGCAGCCTGTGGCCGGTTCGAAGACAGGCAAAGTAAGGTTCTTCTAACATAAATAAAAGCTCCCAGGGAAGGACAGGGTCTCTTAATGGGAGGTTTGAGGTGCAGAATGCCCATTAAAAAGGTCGAGTTGAGCAAAGGAATCAAATGAGAACGTGCTGCGAGCTGTGGCTGTATGAGGTGGTGCTGAGACAAAGGGCAGCCAGCCCAAACACTTCAGAAAGCTAAAGATAGCATTTAAGCTGGTAGGATAAATCTGAAGATCAGATGAGTAGGCAGAAGCATTAAAGATCATACGGATTAACAGGCAAAACAACAACAGTAGCACGCAGTTTAGCGTTGACCGCCAGTGAGCCCAGGCGACCACCGACGCAGTCAAGCGCCTGGGGCACGCAGCGCTTTGTTTACTGTTTTGCCTGTTGGTCCGCCTTGTTCTTTTGATAAAACCCTGCTTATTTACTTTCATGCGTCTGGACCTGGATTTATCCTGCAACGGGCTAAAGAGTGCTGTACATCTTTTGGCTTTCAGTTGAGCAAAGGTCCTGCCCTGAACAGGTCCATGGTATGCAGAGATGGATGACAAGTGCACCTAGTAACCCAGGCCAGAATCCAACAGGGCAAGGAGCTACTCCAAAACCGAGGTCCAAAAACAGGTGAAAGGTTCGAAGGAACAGGCGGAAGTCCACATGCGTAACCGTTTCCACTTCATGGCGTAGATGGCTCAGGTGGAAGGCTTCCTAGCAGCCACCAGGATCTCTGCTACCCCAGGGGAGACCCCGAAACGGGAGACAGCTAGGTCTGCAGAAGCCACATGTGCAGAAGCAGAAACTTGAGGTCCGGATGGATTAAGGTGCCCTGGTCCTGGGACAGCACATGCGAGCACAGGGGCAGAGGAACTGGAGGCTCTGCTACCAGCCGTTGGAGCACAGAAAACCAAATCTGCTGTGGCCAGTAAGGAGCAATGAGGATCATGTCCACGCCTTCTGCCTGAAGCTTAGTGGGTGGCACCTGCTGGGCAACCAGGCCTTGTTTACCTTACACCGGGGCCGGGGGTTTTGTGTGGCCGGAAGACCTACCCAGGTCCTGGGAGTGTCCTGAGTGATGAGTGGTTGGAACCGCCAGAGCCCGAAGAAGCCTTTTTATGGGGTTAGTGGGAGCGCAGACGAGACCGGCCACGGTCCTTATCGCGGGACTTATGGTGCGACTTATCCTTGTGCTTGGATTTCTCCCTTGGAGAGCTCTGCATCACGGTGACCTGCTTCTGTAGAAGGTGTGTTTTTTTTTTCTGACTTTATTTCACTCCCGTCACCGCTCTGAGGTCCTCTCAGGCATCCTATCTTTATCCTGCCCGCCTCAGGATCCCCGAACTGTGTCTTCTCTCCCCCCTCCTCTGCCAGCACCCCCCGATTTAACCCATCCAGGGTGGGTCGCCCCCCCTCCTACTTGGGCGCTCTTAGTAAGGCAGTCTCCGGCAGCAGTCAAGGGACAGGCAGGGGAAATCAAAGGCCAGTCGAGGAAGCCCAGCGAGGGGCATGGGGGATAGGTGCCATCGTCTGATCCTCAGCGCCATTTTTTTTCCCTTTGTTCTGGTTACACCCCTGACGTGCAATGCTGCCCAGCCCATGACGCAGATGCTCTCACCTACGTCCGGAAGGCAGCTGCCCGACGTCTTCCCTTACTTTACGAGCGCGAGTGTGTAGCAGTGCCGCCTGTCTCCAACAGGGGCCGCTGCTGCACCAGGCTACCCCTGGACCCCTTCCTGAGAGAGGAGAGCAGTCCATCGGACGTTTGATCCTCTCTCCCCCTGCCGACTCCCGGTGGTCCGGGCTCGTTCCTGAACCCGGGTCGCCGGAGTGACATGAGGTGTGGCGTCCAGCGTCTCAACCCTCAGCACCACCAGGCCGACCTAGAAGGTGGGCTTTTAATGCCTTCAGGCGTCGAATCCTTGTCCTGCTGGTAAAGCCTCTGCAGATTCTGCAGGCCTGCGTGTCGTGGTGCAGTCTGAGGCAGAACATGCAGGCCTTGTGGGCGTCCTAGGCAGAAATCTGGTGGCCACAGGAACACTTCATTTTCTTCAGTCCCGACGGTGATGAAGACAGAACAATGAACACTTGATAGAGGAGGAGGAATACTGGAGAAAAACACCAAAACAAACTTCAGGAGGTGACCAAGGCATGTCCAGAGGATGGACTGGAGCGGAAGAAAACCTATCCTCCGAAGATTCAGAGTCATTATGGAAGCTTCCACTACAGCTCTTACGACTCAGAGGACCAGGAATGGGGACCTATGCTGCCAACAGCCGCGGGAACTGTGGCGGCATCTGGAGGTGGACCTAGAGGAGGAGCGCCTTTTCTTACCCTGGGGGACGTGGGCTGGCTGGGTTCAGGTGTAGGGGAAGGTTTCCACGGAAGGGATGGTTGCCTAGGTTGAGGAGTAGGAGCTCTTGGGTGAGGCTCCTTAGGAGGTATTTCAGGTCCTTGAGGCAGCAATTCCACCTTGATGGTGGTCCACCATGAAGTAAAGAGGGCCCCAACCTCTGACAAGAAGATCAGGGGGTCCCTGGACCCTGAGGAACATTCCCCAATGGACCCGGCTTTGGGCTGTGAGGCGGCGTCAGGTCTGCGGGCCCTGAAAGGTCAGGCGACGGGGGGAGGGGGGGCGCCAGGCGTCGGGCTGCTGGCTGTCGTCAGGTCTGGAGGCAGCTGTTCCTCGGGTGTTTGCCCTGCAGGGGTCGAAGGACCAGCTGGTGAAGACTGAGGATTAGGCAACTCTGAGGCTGCTAGATTAGAGTCTGGCAAAGCTGGAGTCGAATTGGCGGGGGGCTGCTGAATCCGGCCATGGTACCGGCTGGCAGCAGCTGAGGTGGCGTCCGCCTAGGGGAGCGGACGTCCAACCGGTGGTACCACTCCTGGTGCGGGGGAGAGGGGTTGGACCCCGACATCCAGTCTAACGGGAGTCTGCGACGTGGCAGGCACTGCTGGGCCTCCTGGTTTAGGGTCCAGTAGGATGGACGAGGGACTGAAGGCACAGGGGAGTTAGGGCTAAAGAAGGCCCTGGACTCAAAGCCCCCACTGAACACATCAGCACCGGGGGAATAACTAACTGCAATAAATTGGGGAGTGAGGGCTGCCGGGGGGTAAGTCTGACCTCCCGCAGGAGGCAGAACTCGAGTCAGTCACTGCGTGAGTGCTTGAGGAGGACGATGTCCCAGTGGGTCTAGAAGATTCCATGGTGGCCAATTATTGCTCAAGCAGAAAAGTCTTGAGGGCCTTCAGGGGGTGGATCCTAGTCTTTCGATTGAAGCTGCGGCAGTGCTAGCAGGCCTCAGTGTCGTAGTTTGGGCCAGGCAGGCCGAATGGCCATCAGAGTGAGGAATCTGCTTGCTGCAGGCACACTTATAGGTCCACCGCTCTGGAGACGAAGACAATGATGAAGTCATATAGAAACAAGTTGAACAATGTGGAAAGTAAAACAAAAAAGCACAGGTAACCCACAATAAAAAAGGCGGTCAACTGTTAGCAAAAGGCATCCGTGGAGCTGATGTGCGCAGGTCGACAGCGGGAAAAGAACTGAGATAGGGCTGGGGGACTGCCCTTTATATACCATTGCCCAATGTCGGAGGCAAGCCTACGTCAGAGGGCAGTTCCCCGCTGTATACTGCTAGCTAGAAGTTTTCCATGAGGTCCTAGTGCCTGGAGGCTCATTCCTACCAGTGTTGCCTGCTGCAGGAGCTATCCTCGAAGTAATATCAATTCATTCTCTCCTTCACAAGGACTGTGTTGGACCTCTACAAATGCTACACAGAAGACTGTGTGGGGACCACCTCCTGCTGCAGAGAAACCCTCCAAATCTACTTGAGCAAGTTTACCAAGGCCCATAAGTATACTCCACACTGCCTTTTCTAGATATCAAATTATCAGTGCAGAACACTGGTCTGAGGACATCTGTTTATTGGTTTGCCATACTCTCAAGTTCTTACACTTTGCAGATTATGCAATGAAGACGACAATTTTGCTGAGCAGGCTTAAAGAGTTCCACCAAGTTAAATAAACTGGCTTTTGCACCAGATATATCAGTGCCTTACCTCATGGGAATTAAGTTGATGTGCCAATGTCCCAAAATATTGAAACAGTTTAAATGCAAGATTGTTCGTAATTTTACATTTACAGGGTCCCGAGGACTTCTCCGTGTTATGAGCCTCCTACGCTCCGCCCCTGTGCTCAGCAAAGCGGTGACGTGATTTTTCTTTTTTAGAGACTATTTATCGGCATCCTACCAGCTGCCCCCTTCAGCCCAATTGGCCCCCCCCAGCCCCAATATCCCAGAATTGCCAGGGCTTACCTTTGCCTGGCCAGGGAGTGGAGCCTGTGGAGGGTCAGGCGTCATCCTGCGCCGAGGATCCATTTTTCTCCATTTTCTCCCACTTACCCTGGGGTCCCAGGAGTAGACACATGCGTGGGAGGTGCGCATGCATTCCAGCCCCGTGACACCCCTTCCGCCCACCCGCGGCCTAGCACCTGGCACTCTCTGGCCTGCACTGCCCCTGGCCTCCACCACGAGGCAGTCAAGAAACGAGGGATACCACCTTCCTCCCGGAGAGGAGAGCCGACTCTCGCAGCTCCACATCTAGCTCCACGCCCTCCCCGCCAACCTCTGATGGCCTGTGCTGAATCCCTGAATATGGGTGGGTCCAGGCGCCAGGTAAGGCATCCAGCCCTATAGCCCTCAGCGCCATCAGGCGGACATGATTTTTTTTATATTGTAATGAGTCGGTTGGTGATGAAACGCGGGCACTGGTCGCATAAAAAGGGTCTCGTTAGTCGACCAGTGCCTTCGTTTCATCATCAACTGACCATTATAATATAAAAAAATGACTAGAAAGCTGCCGCCCATGGATTATAACGGCACTTGTCCCTGCGCTCTCCCTAGCATCATGTCACAACATGCTGAGCGTAGGGGTGGAACGTGGGTGGGTCTTAACACAGGGAAGTTCTCAGGACCCAGTAAATGTAAAATTACGAGCGATATTACATTCAGACTGTTTCAATATTTTGGGACATCTGCATCATCAACTTATTTCCCATCAGGAAAGGCACAGATATAGCCGGTGCATATGCGGAGGCTGGCAAGTCTCTTTAAATAATGCATTTTTTTTTTTATTATTATTTAACAGGATACACAGAAAACACAGTGGACAAAGCACTCTCCCAGGCCAGTAATATGCCCCATAACCTTGATCCTCTCAGGAAGGCTACTCTCACGCAACGACAACACATTCAACTAGTGCCTCCCTTCCATTCTAATATGCCTTTCTCTTCACAGAACCACCACAGAAACTTCCCTATTCTGTAAATTGACCCAAATACCAAAGGTTTTTTTTTTTTTTACAGAGTCATCAACTGCCTCCTACCGCAGACCACCCAACCTGCGGAGTCTTCTGGTATGAAGCAGCCTATATACTCCTAACAATTCCTCCCTACCAGGTATCAAAGCTTGCAACAGAATTTGTTATAGCTGCAAATTTATTTCTACTGTCACTGAAATTCAAGGTCCCACAGGTCTTTGTCACATCACCAAGGAGTTCTCATGCACTTCCAGTACTGTAATATATTGTATTCTTTGCAGGAAGTATGCAGCTATCTACATCGGAGAAACTGGCAGACACCCAGCTGACCCATTCAGGGAACATTACAGGGTAGTTAGGAATGGAGACACTGATAAACCCACTGTATTCCAGTTTACCTCCAGGGACCGTACGGTCAATGATCTTTGTGTAATTCAGCAGGGTTTCTGCGATGCTGACCAAAAACACACACACACAGAAACCAAGCTAATCATCCGCCTAGACTCCCAGCAGCCCTCGGGCTCAAATAACACTTATTTTCTACATCTTATGGTTACTGCTATAGTCTGTCTTTTTCACCCCCACCCATCATATCTGCTTGCACGTGTGCATGGTACGTTTGCATGTGTGGGCATGCCTGCACACACTTCCACTGTGTGTGTGTGTGGGGGGGATGCTCATCTGGGCATTCCAGCTACGTGTGCACATCTATTTTCATTTTCTACAGATGTCTCTGTCTCCTTCCCCCACAACTGTCACCTTTCAGCCTTCTTACCAGGCCCTGTTAACAAGTGCCAGATTGAGGATTCCTCAGCTCATTCACTTCTACTATGTCTTTTCATACCCATCATCACCCTTTTGTTTTCCAGATTCTATTCTTACCGTGCCTATTTCCAATTTTTGTCCTAGATCCTCCCCAATGTTCATATATATACACACACACACACACACACCGTATTTCACCGTTTTGAAGTCGTGGCTTCTATTAATTCAATTAATTCTGAGGAGGGGCTTATATTTGAGGGCAGTCACTAATCGAGGGCGGCTTCTATTAATAAAACTTTGCTACCATATTTTTTTTTCCATTCAACATTCACATTTAATGCAAAGGTGCTATGCTCTTGAGTTCAAATTGGTGAGCCCGCGAGATTCTGCAGCATGCCACAGAGAGGAATTCCCTGTCAAGGAGATGCTGAAACTCCCCATCAACAGAAAAATGAGAAAATCTCCCCTGCTAGTCGACTTGAGTGCAGTCTCGGACAGGTAAAAACTTCCCATTCAACACTAGCACAGGAATCCGGTACGTCTGCAGCATTTTCTGTTTTAGCAGTTGAGACCAGGACAGAAGAGGTGAGCGACGTGGATGGAAACCATGCTGGTGGGTGAGAGTTGTGCAGTTTAAGGGGGTTAAGAAAGGATCTACAGCTAAATGTCCCTGTAAATATGCCCTCCTTAACTACAGCACCCTCGGAGGAACTGGAGATGCGGATTCCCATGTTGTCTGACATCAACGGTGAACTTACTACTGTAATAAGAGGCTTGCATACGAGGGCGGCTTCTATTGCATTATAATAAAAGAGCATGCGGCTTCAATTTGAGGGCGGGTTCTATTTGAGGGCGGCTACAAAACGATGAAATATGGTATATATAAATAAATGTCCCTTATTTACCCTTACCGCTCCACTAACTTTGCTATTTTCTCTTTTTAGATAATTCCTGAAAAAGACCCATGGTTGAAACGTCGATTCTAACTTATCTTCAACATGTATTTAGTATTTTCATTTTGTTTTTGTCTTCCGATCACATGCTGACACAGCAACTTGTTTTGTTTGTTCCTATACATGCGTGGGTATGTGTAGGTGTATATATTACACACACACACACACACACACACACACACACACACACTTACTGGTGTAAATTGTTATCAATGGTAATACTCACTTGATATTCCCCGTAATCACCAGTCAGTTGTTATGACTTTCACATGCACACTTTGCAGTAAACAGTAAGGGAACGCTTCTGCAGTACCTGCCAGATGTCGAAGAAAACCAGCAGCCTTCAACTTCAGGCTGTATGTTCCTCAACCCGAATAGTGCCCAGGGGACTGCAAAGGAAATCTACACTACAAGAAGCTCTCTTCAAACAATCTTTGGCCCAAACTCTGTGATCAACCAGGGAGTGTCCATCAACATTTATCATGCAGCTCCCAAAGAAAGTGGCCAGAATAAATGAAGATGTCCAGAAGTTGAGTCAGATTTCAATTAGTGGTGAGTTGGCAGTGAGATAAGAATGTATCATTTGTAATTCATTTCCTCCGTGTGCCAAAAGCACAATAAAATAACTAATTTATCTTCTTTCTCCTGCGCTCCCTATGTGTCAGGTAATTTTAACACTGTCCCTTAACTCACTTCAGGCACTGCATCAAACAGACCTCCATAGCCATGGCCATGAACTGTCCTGCAGCAACTGAAAGTGGGCACGCGGAGAAATGAAGCGGACACGAAGGTCTCACAGCCAGTGTGTTTTTTTTTTTTTTTTTTTTTTTAATCACAGTAAAGTTATTAAAAAGTTTGCTTTAGTCTCTGAATACTCTCAATGATGTTCCGGTACAGTGCAGCATACAAGAGAAAATGTCTCATTTACTTCAGCGTTTTTTTTTTCATGTTTTTTCTTAATAATATAGCCAGTGTATGTTACTATCTTATGCAGTTCTTGTAAGGTAAGATTGCTACTATTTTTTCTGCTTGTGCGTATAAGCTTGTGTGTTCAGTTGGAAAAATAATAAAAAAGGCATACTTAAATCCCCAAACTGTGGTGTTGTGCAACATGATACTGAATAGTTTGTGTATAGAAATGTAACTCTCTGGCTGGAAAAAATCTACCCCAGTAATTATAAAAAAATAAGACATGGAGGTGCACATTATGAAATTTTAATGCAAACCCTTGGTGAGGGATGCATATATTACATAAATTGTTCTCTGCAAAGGCAGGCAAGTCCCTATCCTCCCAAGGTTAACTCCCCCCACAAGCGAGAAATGGCCCAGGTAGAATGGCAATCGCCATTCTGTCTGCATCTGGTCCTGGCAACTATATACGCTGCCTGTTTATGGGAAGCTGGGGGCATGCTCCCAATGATCCCTCCCTCACACACCAGTGCCACAAACCACCCCAGAAAAAAACGCTCCTCCTCCACGACAGTAGAGCGGCACATGTATTCTGGACCTACCATATCGCTCACTCACCCCTGAGAGAGTCCTGCCAACACCAGCAGTTTGTCTCGAGGACTGACAGACTAACCAGGACTCTGGCTCACTCCTGAACCCAGTCCTCACCATGGGGACATGATGCCCTAATATCGGACCATCAGGGTGATTAAAAATTAAACACACACACACACTCCAAAAACAACTGAAAAGGCTAGCTCCTGCCAACTCTAGACTTTAAAATTCTGCTTTCTTAAGCACGTAACAACCATGTTTAATACACCAATATTTGTTTCTATCTTTCTAGATTTACACACACACACACTCTCTAATTTCTATTTTCTTGGGATTTAGAATTATATATAGGTAGTCATCATGCTGATTTTTTTGTAGTTATTTTTTTTCTTTCAGTTACTGTAATTTGTGCATCCCCGCCTGGCTGTAATCAGCCTTCCTCTCCCTTCAAGCCCCATCAGCCACTATTCCCGGGACTTACCTCTGACACTTCTGTGCCCCACGGTTACTACCCTCTTCCCAACCCCATGTGGCAGAGTCTCCCAGGCCTGGTTGGAGTTACAGTTGGGTTGTGGTTGGGAACCCAGTGGGCTGTGTGGGACCTGCAGAGGGGAGAAGGCTTCACTTTGCTGCGGGTCCGAGAGGTATTTGCAGCTTTGGTCCCCTCCCCATGGGTGCTTCACAGGCTAGGACCCAGCGGACTGCAGCACGCAAGCATGCAGACAGCCAGACCAGGAAGTGCCCTCCCTCCTGTGATCACTCAGGTGGTGAAAGCAGCAAAGCAGAGCAGGCGCCCCACCCTCCCTGGAGGAGAACATCCTATGGGACACCTGAACCTCCTCCCTGGCAAGCCTCCGAGAACCCGGCTCGTTCCAAACCCGGTCACCAGTGTTTTTGTAATCATTCATAAATGTACTAATTTGTGTTTTCTTCTATCACTCTGATGATAGAGATTGATATTTTTATTCTCGCTTTGTAAGCTGGTATTTGTCCTTAAAAACAGTACCTGTTTGAAAACTCTTAAAAAGTAATTGATACAAAAGGTACACTGCATGATGCCACACCTTATTGTCATTGCCTCCAGAGGCCAGGAGCTGATGGTCTGTGGACCACTTGAGCCCACACACCTCCTGCCTGTGTCCCTGGAGTCGTCGCTCCGACTGCAGTGCTGGGGTTCGAATGTCCCTCTGTAGAATCATTCGGTCTCGACTCCCAGAAGACAGCTGATCTGCATTCCACGCCAGAGCACCTATAATAAAAAGGACATGGGTTAGGGATTCAGCAAGTATCAAACCTCAGGCCACACTCTACTAGAGAAGGTGATGAGAGGGACAACTCAAAAGTGAAAAAAGGGCCCTTGTCCACACTTCCAAAATGGAATCTTCCAGTATGGACTTTCAAAGCACTGATTTACTGGTGTACCCCCAAACTCTCACCGAGAAGGGCCATATAATCTCAAATGTTTATTCAAGCATGATGCTTTTTCAGACCTGTGCCTCTCTGCAACATGGAGAGCCAGTTTAGCCAAACTGCACAATGCAGATTACTCTCTCGCTCTTCAAACACCAGTACCAGGACCAGAAACTAATCTATGATATGGGTAGCTAACATACAGAGCTCTGATTGGCGTAGACATGTCACATGATGTGCAGAAATATTGCTAAACGGCCAGCCCAGTGGCTTGATGCTAGTGCTACTGCCTGCCACACTGGTGATCAGACTTCAGAAGCAGACTTCAGGAGCTCAGGGTTGGGTTGGCTGGGGTGGGGGAGGGATGAGAGACAGAGTGCTCAAAGGACTGCTCTCCTCCTCTGGATGGGTTTGGTAAGGCACCTGGTGTTAGCCTTGCTCTTGGCGGCAGATGGCATACAAAACACTAGGGACTACAACCTGGGGTGCAGGAACAGCCGACGTCACACACACAGGAGCGTGTCTGAGGACGTCATTGACAGCACTGCACAATGTTCCACCAGGACAGGAAAAAACATGGTAGAAAAACCATCACTCTGCTGGTAGTGATCCCTCTGATCTGCACAGACAACCCAAGTGTAGCTCTAATGGATCCTGTTAGTGCGGACCAAGTCCAGCTCTCCACCGCCTCACCATGGGAGGAAAGCCAATAGGGAACACAGCTGGTAAGTCCAGAAGAAGTCGGTGATGTCGCTGGGGGTTGGAGGTGATGTGGGTCAACCAGGGAGGGGAAGGAAGAAAGTAGAGCTGACAAAACAAAAAACTACTGCTAAATATTAACACTTCACTAGCTGCTCAGAAAGTACAGTTACGTAAGAACACCGCAACAGTAGATCTTCGAGAGAGGCTCTTGCAGTAGGTAATTACATATAGGGACTGACGCCGGCCGGCGGCAGGACCCCACGGAAAACTTTCTAGCTAGCAGTCCCTGGTGGGGACCGCCCCCACGTCAGGTGACCGGCGTCATACGACAGCGGTATAAAGGGGCGGTCCCGGACGCCTGCCTTCCAGTTCTTTCCCACCACAGGCCTGGAAGGCCCGGACGAGAGAGAAGCAGACATTTTCCTCAATGGAAAAGGAGCTGAAAAAGCCTAGGGGGATGGAGGGCGGGAAGGTATTACCTACTGCAAGAGCCTCTCTCGAAGATCTACTGTTACGGTAAGTTCTTACGTAACTGTACTATCTTACTTCGAGAGGGCTCTTGCAGTAGGTAATTACATATAGGACAGAATCCCAAGCAGTCTGGAACAAATGAAAGGCACCGGGAGGAGGAACTACTCCAAAAAGTAGCCAATAATCTAGCAGGTCTCAAGAAAGGAGGCCTTGCAAGACAGCTAACCCGGAAGCCTGCTCTATGGCGAGAGGCAATGTCCAAACTGTAATGTTTAGTAAAGGTATGGACTGAAGTCTAAGTGGCGGCAGCACAGATGTCTGCCGCAGACACGTTCTTGAAACAAGCCGCAGAGGCTGCTACTCTACGAGTGGAGTGACCTCTGACTTGACCCGGAAGGGTCTTGTTGTACTTGTCATAACAGAAAGTGATGCAATGGGCCAACCATTTTGATAGGCATTGCTTAGAGACAGCATTGCCTTCTCTTTTGTGAGCAAAAGAGAAACAACGGATCAGTCTTTCTGAGATCCTTCGTCCTATCGGTGTAGTATCTCAGGATCCTGTGAACATCCATGGTATGGAGCAGGTATTCTCCTTGATTGGAGTACTGCGTGAAGAAGGCAGGTAATTCAATAGACTGATTCAAGGTAGATTCCGCTACCACCTTCGGGAGAAACTTAGGATTCGTGCGAAGAGCTACTTGTTCTTTGTGAAAAATCAGATAAGGGATTTTGCACATCAGGGCCTGGAGCTCGGAAATTCTGCGAGCAGAAGTAATGGCCACCAAGAAGAGCGTCTTCCACGATAAAAACTTCAAGTCTGCGGAAGCCCAGGCTCAAAAGGAGGAAGGGTAAGTTTCTCGAGGACAAAGTTCAAGTCCCATGGGGAAGCTGGAATCCGGACAGGGGACCTGAGATGAAGGACCCCTCTGAGGAAAGTTCTGGATACCTCCAGCTGGGCAAATGCATTGTCAGTGAAAGGGACATGGTAGGCTGAAATAGCCGTCATATGGACTTTCAAAGAGGAGTGACTGAGACCAAGGTCAAAAATATGACACATGTACTCAAGCAGAATGGTCACAGGGCAGGAAAGGGTTCCACGCTCCTGGCCGCAGCCCAGATAGAAAATCTTTCCATTTCATGGCTTAGGTGGACCTAGTGGAGAGTTTTCTAGTCTCCACCAGAATCTCGGCCACCTTAGGAGAAACGCCAAAACGAGATTGAGCTAGGTCTGCAGGAGCCATGCATGAAGTTGAAGGGACTTGAGTCCCGGATGGACCAGGGTCCCCTGATCCTGGGTCAGCAAGCCTGGAGATAAAGGAAGAGGAAGAGGAGGAACCTCTGAGTATTGTTGTAGAAGAGAGAACCAGATTTGCCTGGGCCAGAAAGGAGCGATCAGAATCATTCTCGCTCCTTCTAAAGCCAGCTTCTGTAACACACGAGGGACCAGAGGAATTGGGGGAAAAGCATAGACGAATCTGTCCTTCCAGCTTAGAGATAGAGCCTGCTCCAGAAAGCGCCTCGCTTCTGGAATGAGCGAGCAAAAGATTAGAAGCTTTTATGCTTTGAGAGGAAGCGAACAGGTTCATCTGAGGAGTCCTCAAATCTGAAAGATGCTTTTGAACTCTTTCATCTCAATTCCCACTGTGGTAGAGTCAACGAGCGACTTAGTCTGTCTGCCAGGACATTGTCAACTCCGAACATGGATTGCCGTGGAGGTGAAGGTTGTGAAGTTGCCAATCCCAAACCCTCATCGCTTCCCTGCACAGCGGGAGGACCGAGTCCCTCCTGCTTGTTGATGTACCACACCACGCACATGTTGTCCGTTTGGCCAGCTAGGTGACCGGGAAGGATGAATTGGTGAAGGGCCTGGAGAGCATACAGCACTGCTCGAAGCTCGAGCACGCTGATATGGAGAACTATCTCCATCTTTGACCATAGGCCCTGGGTTCGGTGAGGACCCAGATGGGCTCCTCAATCTTCACCTGAAGCGTCCGTGGTCAGAGTCTGATCGGGGGGAGGATGAAAAAAGGGGACCCCCCGGAATAGGTTCTCTCGAACCATCCACCACTGCAAGTCTCTTACCATCGGCGAGGAGATCAGAACTAGATGATCTAGATCGTCTACCCGTTGATCCCACTGAGATCGGAGAGTCCACTGAGAGATTCTCATGTGGAGGCGCGGCGGAACCGTCGGGATGGCCGCCGCCATAAGCCCCAGTAGACGGGCACTGACCTCGCCGGGACCCTCCTGCGTTCCGATAGGGGGGAAATCTGTGACTGGAGGGAGGCCCCCCTGTCCGGAGGCAGAAAGGCCTTGCACAGTGATGTGTCGAGAATTGCCCCGGTGAACTGGAGCCTCTGTGAAGGCTCCAGGTGAGACTTGGAATGGTTGATGGTAATACCCAGGCCGGTGAAAACCTGCTGGGTGAGGGAGAGAAAATGCAGGAGTTCCTCCCTAGACGAGGCCGCCAGGAGCCAGTCGTCCAGGTAGCGAAAAACCTGAGCTCCCAAAGAACGCAGGTGGGCTGCTACCACCACCAGGCATTTGGTAAAAACTCGGGGGGCCGAGGAAAGACCAAATGGGAGCGCCCGGAATTAATAGTGGACCCCCTGGAACGCAAACCTGAGGTACTTTCGGTGCGAAGGGTGAATGGGGATGTGCAGGTATGCATCCTGCATATCCAGTGCACAAAGCCATTGGCCCGGCCGAAGCAGGGGCAAAAGGGTTTGAAGGGAAAGCATCCTGAACCTCTTGTATTCCACATACAGGTTCAGAGAGCTGAGATCGAGAACAGGTCTGAGATCTCCTGTCTTCTTTGGTACAAGGAAGAAGTGGGAATAGTAACCCGTCCCGTAGAGGTGAGGGAGGACGGGTTCTATAGCCTGTTTCGCAAGGAGCGCCGAGATTTCTTCCCTGACCAAAGGAAGATGGTCCCTTGAGTAAACGGAGTAAAGAGGGGGGTGATGCAGAGGTTTCTGTAGAAACTCTATGGAGTGCCCCTCTGCTATGATCTGAAGCACCCATGAATCCAATGTTATCCTCTCCCAACCCGGAAGGTGGAGGGAGAACCTCCCTCCTACCGGTTTCTCCGGGGCTGCCGGAGGTGGTGGGAGAGGGAAGGAGTCAGGTGGTGTGAGGCAGCACCGCAGCTAGAGCACCCGTTGCTTTTTTGGGTGGCGGGGGCCTGGCAGCTGTGGGGGCCCGACGTTTAGTGGCCCGCCTTCCCTGAGGTTTCGCTTGAGGCCGGCTGCGTCTGCGAAAGGGATGGCGCTGTGGGGGATGGGGACGGTATATTGAATCAACAGATTTAAGGGCCGTCCCCTTCTCCTGCAAATCAGTGATGTCCTTGACATCACCACCGTAAAGCACAGAACCCCTGAAAGGTGCTTCTTGGATCGCTGACTGCACCTCCGGGACCAGACCTGACACACGGAGCCATGCATGACGCCGAAGACTGACGGCAAAGGCAGAACTCTGTCCTGCGGTGTCCACTGCATCGTAGGTCGTCCTCAAAATATGACGACTGGCCGAACGAGCAGAACGGACCAGGTCGGCCAGCTCCTGCTTGACTTGGGAGTCAGGCAAAGAGTCAATCTTAGATTCCGCCTGGGTAAGGACAGCTTTCTGGTAATCCCCCATATGTGCTACATAGTTCAGGGCCCTAATCCCCAGTGTGGAAGAAGCGTAGATCTTCCTTCCATACTGATCCAGAAGGCGAGATTCCTTATCCGGGGGAGACGAGCTCAAGTGTTTTGGGTGTGCTGACCGTCCGTGAGCGGCGCTAATCACAACCGAGTCTGCACGGGGGTGAGAGTCTAAAAAGTCTACACCCTCTGGAGCCTGGTATAGCCTGTTCGACTTCCTGGGAAGTGGGGCCAAAGCCGACAGTTGCTTCCGAATCGTGGAAACAAGGTGGCCATGAGGCTCGATCCAGGGTGGCACTAGGGTAGGAGCCGTAAGGGGTAAGTCCAGATGTTCGGCGAGTTTAACCCGTTGAGGATCTGGCTCTAAGTAGTGCCACTGATGGACCTCCTGGATCTTCCTGAGCAACTCCGTGAAGGAAGGATCCTCCGGAGGAGTCCTCGGCCGGGGCTTGGACGGAGAGCGTGGCTCGTCGTCTTTCTCGGAACATCCATCGGAAGCCTCCAAGGAGTCCGAGAGAGAAGAGGAAGAATCTGAAGCAGAGTAAGACTCCCTAACTCGACTAGGGGAAGTAACGGGTTCCTTGGGGGGAATCCCAGAACGCGTGTCCTGCCCCTCTCTGGATCCCGAGGGTAAAGCCCAGGAATCCGGAGGAGGAGAGGGAATGTGCCGTCTAGGGCGCACGGGAGCCGGGGGTGGCACCGTCGCCGTAAGACGGCTCTTGACTTCCTTGGTGAGCTGAGCCTTGGCCTCAGCCCACCAGGAGGCAAGAGTCTGCTGAAGATCCACCAGCGGCCTAGGGGCGTGGAGGAGGATAGGTTACGGAGGAAACCGGGAGATCCGTGAACCTGCCGCGGGTATACCGGAGCCGGGTACTGTGGGCCGGGTACTGTGGCATCGGGCGAGTCGGCACTGGTACTGGGCGCAGGATACCGCGGACCTGGGAAAACCGCGCATGGATATGATGGCGGATGCCCAGGCACTGGAGGAGCTGCCGAGCAGACGGCCCAGCCGGTACCCATGGGCGGGCGATCAGTCGGGATAGGCCTGGGGTGGAGGGCCCCATGGAAGAGGAATATCCCCGCCAGCGCCGGAGGAGCCGGTATCGAACCGCGTTGGCGGGCCAGTGTCTGAGCCGCACTGGGGCCTGCGCTAGGGAGTCGGGCCAAATCCGCTCTTCAGGAAGAGGATCGGACGGCAGCCCAGGGTCCCGAGCCTCGTCCGGGACGGAGGGAAAATCCCTGGGGTCGGGCAGGGGACTGGGGTTCCCTGACGGCAGGGAAGGCTGCGGGAGCCTGGTACGACAGACGCGCAGGGTTCCGCCATAGGCTCCGGTGCCCGCGCATATCAGAGAGCCGGATGTGGCTTATGGCTGAATTCCCGGCGGACGCCAGAGGAGCGGCGTCCGACTTCGGGGTCCCGTCCGGAGGCAGGCTGAGTATGGGAGGAGGCCCGTCCGAGGGGACACTGCCATGTGCCGCCCCAACGGGTCGAGCGCCTTAGCGTCTTCTCCTGGCATACGCCAAAGGAGCCGACGTCCAGCTTAAGGGGAGGTGCCCAGCTAGGGGTTGAGGCCTGCGCGCAGTACTGGGGGCTAGAGTCTCCTTTGCCTCGAGACACCCGGCGGCTCGAACGCCGAACCCGACGATGGCCGACGCCCTCCAAAGTCTTGAGGCTGCTGCCGGGCGATCCTCGAGGGGATGTTATTGCCCGCGACCCGGCCGGAGTCGCAGAGGAGAAGGCCTTCTCCCGGTGCCTTTCCTTGTCCCGCTTCTTATGCCCTTCAGGGGAGGTCAACGCCTGCCGAACTTTCTTCAACTCCTTCTCCATCGCGGACATCTTCTTTTTGAGGAGATGGGCTTCGAGGGACTGCTGGCGTCGTCTGCGGGTGGCCGCGTTGAATCAAAGGCAGTGCGGACACTTGTCGACCGCGTGGTCGAGGCCTAAGCAGAAAAGGCAGAGGGAGTGACAATCTTTGTGAGGCAGTTGGGCGCCGCACGAGTCGCACTTATTCTTTGAAGGGGACGACATAAACAGATGTTCACCTGACGAAAGAAGAATAAAATTCTATACTGAAAACTTGTTCGGAAAAACCGACGAAGTAACAGGACCGAGCTATAAAAACTTAACCGCAAGGCGCTGCACGAGCTGACGGGGAAAGAACTGGAAGGCGGGCGTCCGGGACCGCCTTTATACCGACAACATAGATGACGGCGGTCCCGCCAGGGACTGCTAGCTAGAAATTTTTCAGTGGGGTCCTGCCGCCGGCCAGCGTCAGTCCTATATGTAATTACCCACTGCAAGAGCCCTCTCGAAGTAAGATTGCCACTTACAACCCACACCTGGTTACTTTCTTTCAAAACTTCTTAGGACCCAGGATACACAACATCTAATATAATGTCTCTACCAGGATCTACAAGCTACACAGAGTTTGCATACTGAGCTAGTGGCTAAAAAGTGGGAAGAACTGAGGCATCAGATCTCTCTTGAGCAACGGGGCAGGAAGTACAGTTACGCAAAAACTTACCGTAACAGTAGATCTTTGAGAGGAGCTCTTGCAGCAGGCTATAACCATTAGGACTAACGGTGCAGGCCTTAGGACCCACTGGAAAAAAACGTAGCTAGCAGTACCCAGCAGGGACCACCCCCCAACGTCGGCGCCACCCTGACGTCAGTCACGCCATAAAAGGGGGCGGACCCCAGCTCCACTTCAGTTCCCTCGCCAAGACCCACTAACAGAAACCAGCAAGTGAACCAGGCGAAGCCTGTCGAAGACATGCTGTAAACCTCACCGGGGGAAGGAGGGCGGGAAAGCAACGCCTGCTGCAACAGCTCCTCTCGAAGATCTACTGTTACAGTAAGGTCTTACGTAACAGTACTAGCTTACTTTGACTGTGAGCTCTTGCAGCAGGCTATAATCAATAGGACAGATTCTCAAGCAGTCCCGCGCCAAGGAGGTGACTAACCCTGGGAGGAGGAAAGGTGAAAAATGTCTGACATACAGCAAATCAGGACAAGAGTCCCTGAAGGACTGCCAGGCCAAAACCGGAATGGCACCTGGAGGCAATGTCCAGCCTATAGTGCTTCACAAACGTATGTACTGAATTCCAAGTGGCGGCAGCACAAACGTCTCTTATAGAGGCATTTCTTTAAGGAGGCAAAGGAGGTAGAAATCTCTCTGGTGGAATTAGCTCTAACCAGGACCGGAAGAGGTTTGTTGTGCTTGTCATAACAAAGTACAATACAGCAGACAAGCCACCTGGAAATAGTTTGTTTAGACACCGGTTTGCCCAGGTGTTGTGGCACAAAGGCCACAAACAGTTGCTCCGATTTACAGTGTGCAGCTGTGCACTTGAGGTAGTACCTCAGCGCCCTGTGAACATCCAATGTGTGTAGGAGAGCTTCTCCCCTATTGGCAGGGGTAGAATAATAGACAGGAAGGTCAACAGACTGGTTGAGGGTCAACTCCAAGACCACTTTGGGAAAAGACTTAGGATTTGTTCTAAGGGAAACCCTTTCCTTGTGAAAAACTAAGTAAGGCTCCTTACACATCAGGGCCTGAAGCCCGGAAACCCTTTGAGCCGAAGCAACAGCAACTAAAAACCAAACCTTCCAGGAAAGATAACGTAGCTCACAGTCAGCCGCTGGTTCAAAAAGGGGGGAGAGTGAGTTTCTCCAACACAAAAAGGAGGTCCCAGGGAGGGATAGGATCCCTAATGGGAGGTCTCAAATGTAAGATACCCCGTAAGAAGGTGTGAGCCACGTCCAGTTGGGTCAAGGTTCTATCTCTCAAGAGGACATGATATGCAGAGATAGCCCACATGTGCACCTTTATAGAAGAGTAGCTCAAGCCTTGCTGGTATAAGGAGAAGAAATACTGTAATGCTGAGTTCACCAGACAGGTAAGGGGGACCAGATGGTGAGATGAAGCCCACAAACAAAAACACTTCCACTTCACAGCATAAGTGGAGCGTGTAGAGGTCCTCCTCGCTGAGAAGAGGACATCCGCCACCTCTTGGGAAATCCCGTATCTGAATCTGGCTAAGTCTGCGGAGGCAAGCATGAAGGTGCAGAGATCTGAGATCTGGATGAACCAGCCTGCCCTGATCCTGGGACAGCAACTGCGAGTATATCGGTAGCAGAATTGGAGGTTCCAAGGACAACCACTGAATTACTGGAAACCAAATTTGCCAAGGCCATAGTGGGGCAATCAGAATCATTCAGGCCCCTCAGCATGAAATTTCAATAAGAATCTCTGAATGAGAGGGAAGGCGTAAAGAAACCTCCCTGCCCATAAAAAGGGACAATGTGTCTCGCCAGAATACACCAGGCGCGTGCTCTCGCGAGTACAAAAAGTACAGTTACGTAAGAACTTACCACAACAGTAGATCTTCGAGAGGCGCTCTTGAAGTAGATAATTTATATATTTCTTTTATTTATTTATTTAGCTTTTGTTAACCGGGTAAGTGCACTAGCCATAAAATGACTATTTTCAGGCTCGACTCGGGAGAGTACAGACATGCAGAAACTTAACAGGATAACAAATTATAAGTGCTTTACATACAATGAGTCAAAGAAGATACAATATATCGGAACATACAAAGTAAAGCGCTTTACATACATTGAGTTAAAGTGGATACAATATATCAGAAATACAGAGTAGACCATTCATAAGTTCATAGGTGCTTACCTATGCAATGAACAGAGAGGACCTTGGACAATAAATTATCAGGTGACATATCATATGAACAGAACAAGGTACACAAAAACAAAAACAGGTAATACAAAAGGAAAAAATAACCATTGAGAGCAGGGGGTGTCATTAAGGAAAAGGTGGGTAAGTGAGGAAGAGGGAAGCAAGCCATGAAATTAAATAATATGAGTGTATGTAAGTGTAAGGGAGATGTCTGCAGTGCAAGATTGTATATGGGCACGGAAAGGGAGCCGGGACAGTCTGAGGCAGTAAGAGGGTTATATAGAGATGAGGAAATACTAGTGTATGGCCAGAGACATCAAAAACAGAACTGAAGCCGGCGGGCGTCAAGACCCCAAGGAAAAATTTCTAGGTAGCAGTCCCTGGTGGGGGCCGCCCCGTCAGTATAAAGGGTAGTCCTCACGCCCACCTCAGTTCTTTCCCGCTAAGGCCAAAAAGGCAAGACGAGAGAGAAGTGGATATTTCCCTTCCAGGAAAAGAAGCTGAAAAAGCTAAGGGGGATGGAGGGCGAGTAATATTTACTGCAAGAGCCTCTCTCGAAGATCTACTGTTACGGTAAGTTCTTACGTAACTGTACTATCTTACTTTGAGAGGGCTCTTGTAGTAGGATTTGAAGATGGGGGGGGCAGCACAAAGGTAATGTAAGGAAGTATTTTTTCACAGAGGGGGTTGTGGATGCATGGAACGGCCTTCCGGAGGAGGTTGTGGAGTCAAAAACAGTGGCTGAATTCTAGCATGCATGGGACAGCCATAAGGAAATTTTAGGGGGTGGGGTAGAACAAAGTAGGCTGCTGGTTAACTAGGATCTGCAGCTTATCCATTAGGTAGGGAAATGGGCAGACTGGGTGGGCCAAGCGGTCCTTATCTGCCGTCAAATTCTATGTTTCTATAAGGGAGGAGGAAACTACTCAAAAGTAGACCCTCTGGCTGAGAAGGTCTTAGGAAAGAAGACCTTGGAAACGGCCAACCCGAAGCCAGCTCTACGGCGACAGGCAATGTTCAAACTGTAGTGTTTTGTAAAGGTATGGACAGCAGTCCAAGCTGCAGCTGCACAGATGTCAGCCGCTGACACATTCTTGAAACAAGCTGCAGAGGCAGCAACACCCCTGGTGGAGTGGCCCCTGACTTGACCCGGCAGGGTCTTGTCATACTTGTCATAACAGAAGGTGATACAATGAGCCAACTATTTAGATAGGCCTTGCTTGGAAACAGCACTGCCTTCCCTTTTGTGAGCAAAGGAGACAAACAGTTGATCAGTCTTTCTGAGATCCTTCGTTCTGGTGGTGTAGTATCTCAGAATTCTGTGAACATCCAAAGTATGCAAGAGGTACTCCCCTTGATTGGAGTGTTGCATAAAGAAAGCAGGCAGCTCCATGGATTGATTCACTGTAGATTCTGCTACCACCTTCGGGAGAAACTTAGGGTTGGTACGCAGAGCCACGTTCCTTGTGGAAAATCAAATATGGGATTTTGGACATCAAGGCCTGACGCTCGGAAATTCTTTGAGCAGAAGTAATGGCCACTCGGAAGAGTGTCTTCCAGAAAAGGAACTTTAGGTCTGCCGAGGCTGCCGGCTCGAAAAAAGGCAGGGTAAGCTTCTCAATAATGAAATTTAGATCCCAAGGAGGGGCAGTAACCCAAGTACGGGGTCTCAAGTGGAGAAACCCTCTAAGAAAAGTCTTAGAGAGTTCCAACTGCGCAAAAGTTCTGTCCCCACAAGAAACATGGTAAGCAGAGATGGCCGCCATGTGAACTTTCAGAGAGGAATGACTGAAACCAAGATCAGAGAGATGGCGCATGTAGTCCAGAAACCTCCCGACAGGGCAAGAGAATGGCTCGAAACCTTTGGAAGAGGCCCAAATAGAGAACCGTTTCCATTTCATGGCATAAGTAGATCTAGTGGAGGGCTTTCTGGTCTCCACCAGAATCTCAGCCACCAGTGGGGAAACCCCAAATCTGGCTTGAGCTACGTCTGCAGGAGCCACGCGTGCAATTGAAGGGATCTGAGGCCTGGACGGACCAAGGTCCTCTGACCCTGAGTCAGCAAAAGTTGCAACAGAGGAAGAGGAGGTTCCACTGAATACTGTTGCAGAAGAGAGAACCAAACTTACCTAGGTCAGAAAGGAGCAACTAGGATCATGCAAGCTCTAAGCAGAGTTTGTGTAAGACCCTCGGAATCAAGGGAATTGGGGGCATAGACGAATCTGCCCTTCCAGTCTAGAGACAGAGCGTCTCTCCAAAAAAATGCATCGCCCTGGATCACGCGAGCAGAAGGCAGCAAGTTTTGCATCGAGAGGAAACGCAAACAGGTCTACCTAAGGACCTAAGGTATTCCCCAGCGTAGGAAGATATCGTCTGCTACCCCCGATCCAGTTCCCACTCGTAAGCCTGGGCAGACGACCGACTGAGTTGGTCTGCCAACGTGTTCTCAACACCCGGAACGTGAACTGCCGTGAGGTGAAGGCTGTGATGCACTGCCCAGTCCCAAACTCGCATCACCTCCCTGCAAAGAGGGCAGGAACGCGTTCCTCCCTGTTTGTTGATGTACCAGACTACGCACATGTTGTCTGTCTGGACAGCCAGATGACCGGGAAGCAGATACAGATGCAGAGCTTGTAGAGCATACAGCATGGCCCTGAGCTCGAGCACATTTATGTGAAGAGTCTGTTCCTGCTTGGATCAGAAGCCCTGGGTCCTGTGAGACCCTAGGTGGGCTCGCCAACCTTTGCCCAAGGCGTCTGTTGTCAACGTCTGGGAGGGGGGGAGATAGACAGAAGAGAACTCCTCGCAAAGGTTCTCCTGAACCATCCACATTGCAAGTTCTGAACCATAGGATTGGAGACCAGTACCTCTAGATCTAGGTCATCCATCAATTGATCACACTGAGACCGAAGCATACACTGAGAAATTCTCATGTGACGCAGAGCATGAGGGTTTGTCAGAATAGCAGCTGCCATGAGCCCAAGGAGGCAAAGGACTGACCTGGCAGTGACCTGCCTGCGACTGGACAGCAGGCTTACATGAGCCTGGAGAGTGGCCACCCTGTCCAGTGGCAGGAACGCCATGTCGGAGGTCATGTCCAGGATCGCCCCGATGAACTGGAGCCTCTGGGACGGGATTAAATGGAACTTGGCCTGGCTGATGGTAATACCCAGGCTGGTGAAAATCTGCAGGGTAAGGGAAAGGAAGAGCAGGAGCTCCTCCCTGGATGGGGCCGCCAGGAGCCAGTCGTCCAGGTACGGGAAAACCTGAAGTCCCTGGGTACGCAGGTAGGCCGCTACCACAGAAAGGCATTTGGTGAACACTCGGGACGCCGAGGAAAGACCAAATGGGAGGGCCTTGAACTGGCAGTGGTCCCCTTGGAAAGAAAAATAAAGATATTTGAGGTGGGAAGGGCGAATAGGGATATGCAGGTAGGCATCCTGCATGTCCAGAGCGCAAAGCCACTGTCCCGGCCGATAGAGGGGCAGAAGACTCTGCAAAGAGAGCATACTGAACCATTTGTACTTCACGAACAGGTTCAGGGAGCTGAGGTCTAGAATAGGCCTCACGTCTCCTGATTTCTTCTGGACCAGGAAGAAATGGGAGTAGTAACCCGTCCCCCAAAGGTGAGATGGGACAGTTTCTATCGCCGCCTTCAGAAGAATGGAGGCTATTTCTTCCCGAACCAGAAGATGTTCCAGGGAGTAAGACGAACTTGGGGGGGGGTTCTTGGCTGTTTATGAAGAAACTCTATTGAGTGTCCTTCTGCAATCAGCTGGAGCACCCAAATGTCGGAAGTGATCCTCTCCCAATCCAGTTGACAGGAAGAGAAGCTCCCTCCTACCGGTTCCTCTGGGAGGCCCAGAGGCTGTGGGAGAGGGAAGAAGTCAGGAGGTGTGGGGCAGCGCTACGGCTGAAGCTCCCGCTGCTTTTTTGGGCAGGGGGAGGCTTGGCAGCCAGAGAGGTCCAACATTTGTTGGCCCGCTTGCCATTAGGTTTCGCTTTGGGCCGAAAACGCCTGCAAAAGGGGTGATGCTGACCCTGAGGGGGCCTGTACATGTAGTCCACAGACTTTGTGCAGTAGCCTTCTCTTGCAGATCGGTGATGATGTCCTTGACATCCCCAACGAACAGCACCGAACCCCTGAAGGGTGGTCCTGGATAGCAGACTGCACCTCCGGGACCAAACCTGACACTCTGAGCCAGGCATGATGCCGCAAACCCACGGCAAAGGCCGAGCTCTGACCAGCAGTGTCCACAGCGCCGTACGTGGTACAAAGCAAGTGCTGACTGGCCGAACGCGCAGACCGGACCAGATCTGGCGCTTCCTGCTTAATCTGAGACTCAGGAAGTGAGTCCAATTTAGCTTCCACCTGGCTAAGGATCCCCCCTCTGGTAATCCCCTATGTGAGCAACATAGTTCAGGGACCAGATTCCCAGAGTGGAAGCCGTATGGCTGAGAGCCGCGCTAATCATGACTGAATCAGCTTTGGGGTGTGAATTCAGGGAATCGACACCCTCCAGAGCCCAGTATAGCCTGTCCGTCTTCCTCAGAAGGTGGGCTAATGCCAACTGCTGTTTCCAAATAGTGGAAACAAGGTCGGCATGAGGCTCGATCCAGGGTGGAATCAGAGTTGGAGCGGTCTCGGGCAGATCCAAGTGCGCAGTCAGTTTTTTACGCTGTGGATCCGGCCCCAAAGATTGCCACTGATGAACAGCCTGGATTTTACACAGCAACTCCAGGAAGGAAGGATCCTCCAGAGGGGACTTCGGAGAAGTCCTTGGCCTGGTCTTGTCTGGGGTGCGTAGCTCGTTGTCCGAGTCGGTGTGACCGTCGGGAGTCGTCAGAGGTTTCCGAGGAGGATGAAGAAGAAGAAGAGAAAGACCCATCTCGGCACGGTGAAGGAACGTACCCCTTGGGAAACCCTCAGGGAAGCATATCCTCCCCTGCCCTGGAACTGGAGGGCTCGCCTCTGGTGTCAGGAAGGGGCGGGGAGGGATGAAGTCTCTCGCTTTCGATGATGGGAGTCTGGAACTGGTTCTGGCGTCGGAGGACGTCCCTCTACTTCCTTGGTGAGCTGAGCCTTGGCCTCAGCCCACCAGGAAGCCAGAGTCTCCTTCAGATCCACCAGCGGCTGAGGGGGTGGTGAAGGAGGGGGGTATGGATACTAGGGATAGCCGTATGGCACGTATACATAACCCAACAGCAGGAAGCCCAGCGTTGGGTACTGAGACGTTGAGTAGGCCGGCATCAGGCACTTGAGGTGCCGGATACTGCTGCCCTGGATAGGACGGCATCGGATATGATGGAATCGGGTACCCAGGCACCAGGGGCTCTGACAGAGGAGAAGGCCCTGGGAACGGCCCAGCGGGCAGGCCCATAACGAAAGGCCCGGCAGGCAAGAGGCCCGGCATCCAAGGATCCAACGTCAGGTCATCCGGCCCAACAGGAGGGAAACCTGACGGCAGTGTGTCTACGTCCTCTGCGTCACCCAGGGAAGTGAGGCTAACGTCCCCGGGGTCCAGCAAGCGAGACGCTGGAGCCTCGGAATGCAACGAGGTGCAGCGAGCTTGGGGACGATGGATATGGTCTCTAAGGAGCCGGGCGTCGACGCCATGCGGCCGCCGAAGGCCGACGCCCAGCTTATCAGCAAGAACCAGGTGACAGAGGAGCCGCTGGCCAGACTTATCGGACCACGATGACGAAGGCAGAGAAGGAGGGGCAGCCTTGGTGGGCGCTTTGAGGTTGTAGCGCCATTCCCGGCGGGTCGGGCATCTTATCAGCTTTAGCCAGGCAGGCGCCGGAGCCGACGCCTGGCTTACCGGGGAGCAGCGGCCTCCTTTCACCCGAGACTCCTAAGGCCCCGAGCCCGACAGGAGGGTCGCCGCCGCCTTGGAAGCCTCCATGACGGCTGCCGCAGAATGGTCCCCCGGAGGGGACGTTACCTTCAGCACCGCGACCCCAGGCGGAAGTCGTGGCAACCGTCGTAGAGGAGTCTTGGTCCTGATGCTGCTTCTTGCGATGGCCCTCAGGGGAAGCAGAGGCCTGCCTAATTTTTTCAGCTCCTTTTCCATGGAGGACATCTTCAGTTTTAAAACGTGGGCCTCCAGAGACTGCTGCCTCCGCCTGCGGGTGGCCACGTTGAACTGCTGGCAGTGCTGGTACTTCTTCATGGGGTGGTCGGGGCCTAGGCAAAAAAGGCACCGGGAGTGTCCATCCCTGTCCAGGAGCTGGGCGCCGCAGGATTCGCACTTGTTTTTGTGCTCGGAAGGAGTCTGGGATGACATACACGGCAGCTGAAGAGAAAAGCTAACAAAAATCAAAGAAAATTTCAACAAAAAGACAGTAAAACTACTGACGATAGACTGGCGAAGCAGTGAACTTAACCGCGGGGCGCTAACTCGAGCTAACAGCGGGAAAGGACTGGAAGCCGGGCGTGGGGATCACCCCTTTATACTGACATCGGTCACCTGACGTGGGGGTAGTCCCCCGTCAGGGACTGCCAGCTAGAAATTTTTCCGTGGGGTTCCGATACCTGCCGGCTTCAGTCTTGTATGTAATTACCTACTGCAAGAGCCCTCTCGAAGTAAGATCTGGTAGTTTGGCATTGCGTGGAAATGCAAAGAGGTCCAGCTCTGGATGACCCCACGTGCCAAAGAGCTGGTCCGCTACTGACTGTAGCAACTCCCACTCATGCACCTTGGACGGAGATCTGCTTAGGCTGTCTACCAAGTTGTTTTGGGCACCTGGAACATGCACTATGGACAGACAAATGTGACGCTCCAGTGCCCAGTACCAGACTCTCATTGCCTCCCTGCACAGGGGATAGGAATGAGTTCCCCCTTGCTTGTTCATGTAAAAGACTACTGCCATGTTGTCTGTCTGAACGAGAAGAGAGCCTGGTACAAGGTCCTCTTGAAAGGCTTTTAGAGCATTGAGGACCGCTCGCATTTCGAGAACACTGATGTGGAGGGTGCGCTCCTCTGGGGTCCAGAACCCTTGAGTCCGGCAGGCCCCTAGGTGTGCCTCCCCCACCCCAAATCGGATGCATCTGTTGTCAGAGTCTGACTTGGGGACTCCTGACAGAAGGGGACCCCTTTCTCCAGATTGAAGGGTTCCAACCACCAAAGCAGGGGCCTCCTGACTGGCTCTGCAATCCTGACTATGTGGTCTAGGCCGTCGGAGCTTTGATCCCACTGCACCCTGAGCATCCACTGTGGGACCCTCATGTGGAGGTGGGCCAAAGGAGTGACAGGGATGGCCACCGCCATGTGCCCCAGACGTCTGAGGAAGATGCTGGCCTGAACCTGAGGGGTTACTAGGACTGATCCAGCTATTTCCCCGCACGCAATCTCCTCTCTCTGGAGGAAGAAAAGCCATGTCCTGGACCGAATCTAGGACCGCTCCAATAAAGACAAGTCTTTGGCTGGGCTCTGGGATGACTTTGGAAGGTTCAGGGTGATCCCCCACGTCTCGGAACAGAGTAGAAGTGTCTCCGAGAGCTTGAAGATGACGCATCCTTGACGGGGCAGTGAGCAGCTTATCGTTGAGGTAAGAGAAGACGTAATGTCCCTGGTGCCTCAGAGCCACGGCCAGACACTTAGTGAAGATTCAAGGAGTGGAGGAAAGGCCTAACGGAAGAACCTGAAATTGACAGTGCTCACCCTGGAAGTGGAACCTCAAGTACTTCGTGTGAGGGGGGAAAGACCCCAATGTGCATATACGCATCTTGCATATCCAGGGGACAGAGCCAGTCTCTCTGGTGCAGCAGAGGAAAGAGACCCGGAAGGGTCACCATCCTGAACCTTCAGTATTCGATACAGACGTTTAGAGAACTGAGGTGTAGGATGGGCCGAAGGTCTTGCGTCTTCTTTGGAACCAGGAAGAAGAGGGAGTAATACACCCTTCGTCGTTGCTGCAGAGAAACTGGTTCTATCACCTTTTTTTGCAAGAGGGCCTGAATCTCTCCTTCTATAAGGGGGATATGAAAAGGAGGATACCTGGAGGATCTTGGTGGAGTTTCTGGAGGGATCTCAGTGTACTCCAGCATATGTCCCCTCCTCATAATGACCAGGACCCACTGGTCCACTGTTTTGGAGCTCCATCCCTCCAGATGAAGGGAGAAGCGACCCCCCCCACCACCTTCCCTGGTGCCTCCTCCAGAGGGTGGGTGGGTGGCACAGAAGGGAGTCATTGGGTGCAACCAGGGGTGGGCAGAGAGGCTGGGGAGGTCTTTGGACCTCAAAATAAGAGCGCCTCCATGATGCTGCTTGCCAGCTTTCCTCTTGAATCTGCCTCTCTAACTTTACTGAATACTATGGGCTTGACAGCCTGAGGGCTTACGAAAAGGCCGACGTTTAGCGTGTTTCTGGTCCCCTCGATACATCTGTCGGACGGACCAGACAGACTTGCCCAACTCCTAGAGATGAGAGAGATGAGGGCCTCCATCTCCTGCCTAAAGAGAATGGAACCCTGGAACGGGAGGTCCCGGATTCCAGACTGCAGATCCTGGTGAATACCCGAGACTCTCAACCAGACTTGGCGCCGGAGACAGACACCTGATGCTGCCACTCTGGCTGCCGTATCCACAGTGTTGTTCGAGGCACGAAGGACATGTATGCCTATGTCCGAGCCTGGTTTGAGAACATCCAGGAGATTTGTCTTCTGAGCAGTCTGGTAAGGCACTGGCCAGCTCTTGTCCCCTCTCCCAAAGCACATTCTGGTACTGGACCATATGCATGAGGAAGTTCAGGGAGCGAATGGAGCAGGTGGAGGCAGAGTAGACCTTCTTCCCCATCTGGTCTAAATAACAGGATTCCTGGTCAGGAGGCTGAGAGCTGAGATGCTTGGGCTGCTTAGATTTGGCATGGGCAGCCGTGATAACCAAAGAATCCGCCTGAGGGTGCTCCACCAAAAAAGGCTCATCCCTCAGGGCCTTGTACAGAGAGAGAGAGAGAAAGCAGCCAAAGCTTCCTTAAATCAAGGAGGATTTTTCTTTAAAGGCACAGCACACTGAATAGGGGGTAGAGACACTCACAAGCTTGCACACTAAAACAAGAACAAAAAAAAAGAAAAGCATCTGTAACAGGAAGGGACACAGATACATGGGGAGTGGTGCAATGCACTGGCTGTGGAGCAGCAGTCTTCTGGGAGATATTCTGGAGACTGCACTGCTGCCCTATTTGCAGGCATCTTTCTGGTCTGAGGGAGGAGGTTATTTGTCTCCATGCGACCTGGCAGGGATTCGGGAAACCTGTTCCCCACACAGGGACTACCCAGGCCACCGCCACTACCTCAGATGTTGCCAAGAAACAGCAGTGGTTGGACCATGGTGGGCTCAGGGAGGGGGAAGGTGGTGGAAAGAGGCGCATTCTTCTAGTAGTGCCTCTCCACAATTCATTCGCCACTCTGGCGGAGCATGGTTCCTCTATGGAGGCACCCACAGTGAAGACCAAGGAGGATGCTGGGAACCTCCACAATGGAGACCCACAGGAGGGTGGCACAGGACCTCACAGGGGAAGAAAACTCCTCCTGGTGGGGGGCTCAGTTGCTAGGGGGGTTAGAACTGGGGAAAGGGAAGTAAGGTGCCTGCCTGGTGCCATGGCTTGGAGGAACAGGAAATGAATCCTCAGGATCGTGGGAGCAGTTGCAAGGGGGAGTGAGCCAGATGTCATTATCCACCTAGGGACGAATGACCTGACTGAGAATGGGATCAGAGCAGTGCAACAGGAGTTTGTGGAGTTGGGGAAGGGCCTTAGACAAGTAGCTCACATGGTAACTTTCTCGGAAGTGCTACCTGTCTATGGCATGGATGAGGCTAGGGTACTCCGCACCATGGGATTCAATGAATGGATGAAAAACTGGTGCACAGCTCAGGGATTTGGCTTCACTGGGGACTGGGGAGCCACCTGGAGGGATGCAGGCCTATACTGGCATGATGGTCTGCATCTATCCAGGAGGGGAACCAGGATCCCAGGTGACAGGTTTAAATGCTTCATTGGCAAGCATTTAAACCAGCAAGGGGGCAATGAAAAGGAGAATGGAAATCCTAGCCCTCCCCAAAAAAAATCAGGGTAGTTAGTGAAGTAAACACCAAGATAGAGCAGTCGATAGGGAGAAGGGCAGGGGTAAATGGAGAAAAAGACAAAGGCAGTAAGGACAGGGATTGGGCAAAAAGAAACACCATAAAAAAATGGAAGGTAATGAGTACCAATGCCCGTAGTCTAGGTAAAAAGCTCCCCGAAATGGTGGCCTTGATGGAAGAGGGATGCCGGGATATCATGGCAGTCACAGAAACACGGTATACAGAGAACCATGACTGGGATGTCAACAAACCAGGGCACAAAATCTACAGGAGGGACAGGGAGGGAAGAGGAGGAGGAGGAGGAGTAGCTCTCTGTGTAAGGGAAGAGATCAAAGCATCCTTAACCAACACACCTAGGAAACTTGAGACCACCTGGACACTAACTGGTTAAACAAAGTGAGTCTCTACCTTAGCCTATATAGGAGAAAAAAAAATCCTAATGCAGGGATGCAGAGCAACTTCTATAGGTTCTAGTATGGGAGGTAGGGAGGGTCTTTAATCATAATGAGTGATCCCTTTGAAGAAATACAGGTTACTTACCTGTAAAAGGAGTTCTAGGAATGGTGTATATATTGTTCATCCACACTGTCTGGCAGGTTCCTTGCCACTTTAAATCTTGCCGGAAGGTCTTCAAGCTGGCTCCTCTCACCCACCCGGGTGGTAAAACTCTCGGCTCCTCCCAATGACACCAGATCTAGCCCGCTGGAAGCCGGGTTGTGCGTCGAAGCCGGGGAGGTCGGGTGGGTTATGTGGATGAACAACATATACCATTCCTAGAACTCCCTGTTACAGGTGAGTAACCTGTATTTCTAGGGACATGGATATGTTGTTAAGCCACACTGTCTGAGCTCCTAGCAGTTCTCGGGAGGAGTGAGGCCAAGCACCCCAATACTTACTTGGGAAATAAGGACTGGAGAACCCGAGGCCCCAAAACAGCATCCTGAGCGGGACTCAAGGTCGATGTGGTAGTGGTGATGAAGGTGTGCTGACTCAGGTAGCAGCCCTGCAGATTTCCTGGATAGGGACGTCACTGGAAGCAGCCACCGATGCAGTGGTATGGTGGGTAGAATGAGCTCTTATCCCTCTGGGAGGTTCCATGCCTGCCAACCTATAGCAGAGATCTATGAAGGAGGTGACCCACCTGCCTATCGTCCGCTTGGCTGCAGGTCTGCCAGGTGCGGCTTCAGCGTAGGTGACAAACAGCTGGTGAACCTCTCCCTGAACTTCAGCCGTCCGCTGCTTGTAATAAGCGAGCTTCTAGGGTCCAAAGTACGGAGCCTATATTGGCCCTCTGAGGTGGGATTGGGGTAGAACACCGGCAGAGTCAACACCTGGTTAAGGTGAAACTTCGACACCACCTTCGGAAGGAATTTCAGGTGGGGGTGCAGGACAACCTTGTCCCTGTGGAAGACCAGATAAGGAGACTCGATGGAAGCGCCTGGAGCTCTCCCAACCGTCTGGCTGATGTGATAGCCACCAAGAAGGCGGTCTTCCACGACAGGTGAGAGATGTCACACCTGTGCATTGGTTCGAATGGCCTGGATGAGCTTAGCCAACACCAGTAGTAGATCCCACGTGAGGTGGAGAGTTCTCTGATCGTGAGGATATGATCAAGGCCTTGAAAAGCGCCCACCACCTCTCTCTGCGCCACCGACTGTTTCCTGGCCCTCGACGGTAAGCAGAGATGCCTGCCAGGTGCACCTTTAAGGGTCATCAACCAAGCCCTTGCTGAGAAAGGGACCAGGTAGTCCAGATTGCTTGCCAAACAGGAGGAAGGGCCCAGGTCCTTTCCTGACACCAAATGGAGAATCTCTTCCATTTGAAGGCGTAGCATTTTCTGTGGATCTCCTACGGACGCCTCAACGACGCTTGAGGACCTCATCGAAAGACCCAAGGCCTGGAACCTAACATCAGGAACCAGGCCGGCCAGGTGCAGGGATTGAAGGTCCGGATGGAATACCTTCCTGACTGACTGAAGATCAGGTCTGGGCGGGCTGGAAGCCGATCGGGAGCCTGGAGCTGAGACTGAGGAGATCTGATACCGTAACTGGCGGGGCCAGTCTGGGGTTACTATAATCACCCGCGCCCTTTGTCCCTCCCCGCCTTGGAGAAGCACCTTATGATCAAGGGAAATGGGGAAAGGCGAAGGAGGGCCCGTCCACGACCTCGAGAAGGCATCCCCCCTGCAGTGAGGCTCCTGCTGAGGGGAGCAGGCATGAAACAGTCTCAGCTTCGCATTCTCCCTGCAGGCGAAACAGGTCCGCCTGAGGCGTGCCTCCAGAGGGAGGACAGATTGTACACCCCGGCAGGAGAGACCACTGGGACGTGAGCCCCTCATCCGGGTTTAGGGTATCGGGTCAGTGTGTTGAGGCCTGCCACATGAATGGCAAGAAGATCCGCCTCAAGGCTGCGCACGAGTGACCAAATGCGGAGAGCTTCCCTGCACAGAGGTATGGAGCGCATCCCGCCCTGATGGTTTAGGTAGTACATGGTTGTGGTATTGTCCATCTGGACCTGAACCACTTGACCCCGTAGAAACGAAGCGAAGGTGGTGAGGGCTAGACGAACCGCTCGAAGCTCCAGCAGCTTGATGTGGCATCGGGACTCCCAAGGGGACCAAAGGCCATGCGCTCTGTGCTCCCCAGATGGGCACCCCAACCCATCAGAGAGGCATCGGTCGATAGAGAGACCCGTCGGCTTGGGGTAGACAAATGAGATGCCCTCCTGCAGATGTGCCGGAAATACAGGTTACTCACCTGTAACAGGAGTTCTAGGAATGGTATATGTTGTTCATCCACACTCATTGGCAGGTATCCTTGCCTTAAATCTTGCGGAAAGGTCTTCAAGCTTGTTCCTCCCACCCACCGGGTGGTATAACTCTCGGCTCAGCCCCATGAGCGCCAGATCTGGCCATGGAAGCTCAGGTTGTGCGTCGAAGCCGGGAGGTTGGTGGAAAGTGGGATGAACAACATATACCATTCCTAGAACTCCTGTTACAGGTGAGTAACCTGTATTTCTAGGACATGGATATGTTGTTCATCCACACCTGGCTGGCAGACTCCCTAGCAGTTCTCCGGGAGGAGGGAGGCAAGACGACACCCCAATACTTACTTGGGGAAAGAGAGACTGAGAACCTGAGGCCCCAAAACCAGCATCCCGGCGTGACTCAAGGCTCATGTGGTAGTGGGTAATGAAGGTGTTTGCTGACTTCCAGGTAGTAGCCCTGCAGATTTCCTGGATAGGGACGCCCCTGAAGCAGCCATCTGCTGCAGCAGTATGGCGGTAGAATGAGCTCTTATCCTCTGGGAGGCTCCATGCCCGCCAACCATGAGTAGAGATCTATGCAGGAGGTTACCCACCTGTTTATCGTCCGCTTGGCTGCAGGTCTGCCAGATGCGAGCTTCAGCGTGGGTGACAAACAGCTGGCTAACCTCTCCCCGACCTTCAGCCGTGCAGCCTCATAATAAGCAGCGCCTTCTAGGGTCCAGAGTAGGAGCCTATTCGCCTCCGAGGTGATTGGGTAGAACACCGCAGAGTCAACACCTGGTTAAGGTGAAACTCCGGCCACCACCTTCGGAAGGAATTTCTGTGGGTGGAGACAACCTTGTCCCTGTGGAAGACCAGGTAAGGAGACTCGATGGAAAGCGCCTGGAGCTCTCCCATCCTTCTTGGCTGACGGATAGCCACCAAGAAGGCGTGTCTCCACGACAGGTGAGAGAGAGCACACCTGTGTGATAGGTTCAATGGCTTGCCCATGAGCTTTGCCAGTACCAGCAGTAGATCCCACGGAGGTGGGGGTTCCCGCACTGAGGGGGAAATGTGATCAAGGCCTTTGAAATGCGCCCAGACCACCGTCTTGCAGGGCCTTCTGTCCTAGGCTGGGGCCATTCTGGTTCCCAGTTTCTGTGGGAGCTACTCAAACAACATGAAGTCTTGCTGTATTCTGACACATACAGTTAGCCCCACCACTTGAACTGCCCTGGAGATGAAAGCGTTAACTCTATGCAAAGCATATAACGTTGAGCTCAAGCTCTGATTTCAAACCTCTGTCTGTGGTGCTTCTCAGAGTGTAACGTCAGATTCTTTTACTCTTCTTACTGTGAAGTCGCTCTGGAAGATTGCTCCTTCAGCTCGGTTCGGTAAAGTTTCTAAAGAGTGTCGGTTTTAACTGATTTGTTATTTCTTCTATATTTCTAGTCTCTGTTTATGGTACAGTAAGTGTGTAGTAGGTAGTGAACTGGTTTTTACTGTGGAAATTGTAATTCTTCAGTTCCTTAATGATTGGTCCGGTTGGGAACCGACTTTTTCTGTTTGAATTTATTTCTTTTAGGTTATAGTGGTGTGCCGGTTCTGATCGGTTCCAAAAAAAACGGACTTTTACCGGTTTCTTTCCACAACCCGTAACACGGCTGGCTACCAATCAGATAGTATTATCTGGTGTGACTGCTGTTAAGGGTAATTGTTGTTCTAGGATAGTGGATATGATGTTCATCCACACTTATTGGCATGTCCCTTTCCCCTTTCAATCTTGCTGGAAGTCTTCAAGCTGACTCCTCCCACCCACCTAGGTGGTATATACCTCGGCTCCGCCCCATGACGCCAGATCTTCCTTTCTGCTGGAAGATTCAGGTTGCCTTCCTCATGCTCATGCATTCGTAGTCCTGGCTTTCAAACTCGGTTTCATTAAAACTTCGTTCAGTTAGCGATCGGCAGCTTTGTTTCTCGATCATGGAAGAGAAATCTTCTCCAGGATTTCGCAGTGTCCTTCCCATCTCACCTGCGTCTACTGCCTAGGTGTTGGCCGTGACACCTCGTCCTGCAGGTATTGCTTGGCCTTCCATCCCAACGTCCTGGACGACCGCCTGGCATGTTTAAAGTTGGGGAGACCGGAAAAAATGAATCCTCCAGTGAAGTCCAAGGAGGCTAGGTGGGCTGTTTCCACGTCCACAGGCTCCGCCAAGCAGCTGGAACACATGAAGGCGTTAGAAGAAGCTGCCCGCGCTTTGGACAGTCAAAGCTTTTTCGTTCCACTCAGCCTGGGCTTCACCTTCACAGGTTCCTTCAAGGAGTTGTGCCTGTCTCTCCCCACCCGCGGAGAGGCGCCCGCGGGCTCGCACTCCTCCCGATCTCGTAAGAGAGATAAGAAACTGAGCATGTCTTCGTCTCGGTGAAGGCGCTGTTGGGTCTGAGAGAGGTCTCAGTCCCAGGACCATGCGGTCTCGACCTCGGTTGAGATCACTTCTTTGGCTGCAGGCTTCACGGACCTTCCATCTGGCCAGATGACCGAGGATGTGGCCGATAAGGTCGAGATTGTTCTCGATCCAGTTGATCCGCTGTGGCCGATGACTCGTTGAAGAGGACTCCGGTCCTTGTGTTCCCCGATGAGAAGACTCAGCCTGCTGGTGTCCCCATCAAGGTCCTGGTTCTGGACCCTCAGGTTTCACTGATCCCTCTGGTGTCTCCCGAGCGACCGAGTCGGCCTGCCTGATCTCGGTCGAGGTCTAGAACCCCCTCGGCTGAACGGCCAAGGAAGAGCCGCAAGTGCTCCAAAAAGAGGCAACACCACAGGTCATCCTCATCCTCCTCAGATAAGGAGAGGCTCCGACGGAAACTCGGTCGGCGCTACGAGGACCTTATGTGGCAACAGCCGATTTTGTCCGTGCATAAGCCGGCTCTGCCGCCTACCCCGGCCATTACTTGGGTTCCGCCTCCTAGGCCGAAGCCAACCCACTCTGAACCGAAGCCTCTGGTTCCCCCACCCCGTCCTCCGGTTCGGCCTATACCGGTCTCTCCACCGATGGTGGAGCCGCTGCCTAAGCAGCCTGTGGGAGGGGCTCCTTCTAAAGAGGGCTGACCAGATACCAGACTTCCCCGACGTCTGTCAGTCACGGTCACCCCGGACCGCCCTCGGCAGGTTGAGGGTGGCTTACCCAGACTCTTCGGACTCTGATATCACCGGCCTTCACTCCATCCTGGGGATGATGAGTTGTCTGTTGGCACAGGGATGGAGGAAGATCCTTCCTCCTTCCAGTGGATCCTTTGTCTCATTTCTGATTCCACAGGGATGCCCCTGAAACTCATCCAGAAAAAGACAGAGTACCCTGTCATGGTCATCCTCAAGAGAGGGGTACCCCGACGGAGGCCTTTCCTGTGGTCGAGGCCATTGTCTGTCCAGCACTCTAACTATGGCAATGTCCTGCCTCATGTCGAGCACCGTCTGCCCGCATGGCCCGCAAGTATGTGGTGCCCATGGGGTCCCTTGCGGGGTTCACAGATCACCCTTCGGCCGAGAGCCTGGTGACTGCCTCTGTGTTCAGGTGTACTGGCAGTTCTGCCGACACTGACCGACCTCCCGACAAGGAGTCCAAGTATTTGGACCATTCAGGGCAGAAGGTCTATGCGGCATCTTCCTTGGGCCTTCATCAGGCAAGTTCAGCCGTCATCATGGCACACTTCTCCCATCCATGCCCTTTTCGGGTCATTGGATGAAGTCCTCACACATCTCCCCGCAGACATGCAGACCACTGTCAAGCAGGTCCGAGATCAGGGCCGTGCTGTCACCAAACAGCAGCTCCAGATGGCCCTGGACATCGGGGACTCTTGCGCCCGCTGGCTGCTGCAGTTGCCTCTCGCTGTAGGGCTTGACTGAGGCTTTCCTCCTTCTGGCGGATACTCGGCACAAGTTAGCTGATGCCCTTCCTTGGGACCGACTTGTTCAGCCCAGGAGTGTCCGGTCACGCACAGTGCATAGAGCAGTCCAGTGCCACCTTGGTCGCCACTTCTGCCAAGAGTACTTGGCAAGAACCAGCAGAAGAAAAAGAAGCCCTTCCAGCACTCTTCTTCTGCGGTTCAGCAGTCCTCCTTCCAGGGAGGACATCAGCATCAGCATCAGCAGCAGTCTCAAGCTTGGTACCCTTGGCCCAAGCCTGCACCCCATTAGGCCTGCAGAGGAGGCCAAGGCTCAGGTCCTGGAGCTTCCTCCTCCTCCTCCAAGCCTGCTCAGTGACGGGTTGGGGGTTGCCACCCCTATTCCCGTCATGCCAGCTCTGGGTCTTCTCGTGGAGGGCCGGCTCCGCCACTTCCTTTCCGCCTGGTCCGCTTTCACTTCAGACAGGTGGGTTCTTGAAGTGGTTGGTCAGGGACTGCCTCTAGAATTCGAGCAGTACCCTCCCAGCCGAGCCCGTGCCCCTCGGGAAGAATGGATATCCACATGCATCCATTCAGCTCTTTGAGATGACATCGCTCAGCTCCTCCTCAAGGAGGCAGTAGCTGTTGTGGCGGATCCATCTGCAGACCCAGGTACTTCCTGGTGCCCAAGTGGACGGGTGGGGTCTGGCGCTCCATTCTAGATCTCCATGCCCTGAATCAATATCTCGGGTCATGCACCTTTCGGATGGTCACTCTGTCCCAGATCATACCGTCCTTGGAGCGAAACATGTGATCTTACTTCGAGAGGGTTCCTGCAGTAGGTCTTCACATATAGGACTGCGCCCCCTGGCATCAGGTTCCAACTGCAAACTTGTAGATAGCAATCATCAGCAGGGACCGCCCCCAACGTCAGGCGACGTGACGTCAGCCCGGCTATAAAAGCGGGCGGACGCCACCCTCCAGTTCTTCCCCGTTGCCTCAAAGTTTGTTTGGCTCATGAGTTAGAACAGCGATCTAACGCCCACCGCCGTCGCAGTTTTTTCTTCGCATTATATTTTCTTAATTCTTTCAACTGACTAATGTCCATTTCGTCCAAAGAAGTGCTTTAAGTCGTAGCCCAAATCCCAGCATGGGGCGACCATTCCGCTGCCTCTTGTGTTCTGGGCCCAAGCACAATCTTTGACGAGTGTGCTATCTGGCCAGGCCTTCAACCAAGCTACTAGGACCAAGCTGCTAAGCGGACCCCGAGGCCCACCTCGTTACCCGATGGCTGGCATCAATGGAAAAGGAGCTCCAGGAGTTGAGGGAAAGGTCGTCGTTCCCGAGAAAAAAGAAGACCAAGCAGAAGCGCGAGGACAGGAGTCCGTCACCACACGGGTGGCCTGCTCCAAAAACAGTGAGTACTACTTCTGGTACCCCACCCACCTCTTTGGGCTGGGCACCTTCTCCCCCTCCTGCTGAGGTGAGCGGGCAGCTGGGAGTCGCCTCTCTTGAGGTTTCAGTTTGGTCTTCTCTCAGCTCTGCCAGTAAGTTACCTCTCGACTCTGTTGTCGGGCGCACGGCACCCACCGATACGCCTAGCGGCGGTCTTCCGGCCTCCTCTAGCCTGGTTAGGTCCGATAAGTCAGAGGAGGATCCTCCGTCGCCCGCCTGGACCCTTCCACTCTCTGTCGGGCTCCAGTTTGGCCCCAGACGTCAGACAGAGTGAACTACAGAGTGACTCTTCATCCCTTTGGGTTCTTCGCCCCAGGGATTCGTCACCCGATCCTGTCTTCTCCCTTCCGTCAGGATCGCTTCTTGACCTTTCGTTAGGGTTCCTCCCGGAACTACCCCCTTCGCCAGGTTTTTTGCCGTCTCCGGACAGGAGTCCATCGCCAGCCGGGGATCCCTCCGTGGAGTCTCCTCCTTCAGGACCTTTGGGGACCCTTCCAGATCCCACGCCACCTAGTGGCCCTTTGGCATCTCCCCCGGTGGGGCCAGACCACCATGTTCCGCTGCTGGGCACTCCCACCATCGGCTCCTCAGTACACGACGCCAGGCCATGTGCCTCAGACGCCGAGATACCCTGGGTACACTTATTATACACCAGGATTGCCAGGTTATCAGTACCCTTCATGGCAGTACCCGCAGTATCCAAGTTACCCGAGCTTTCAGCCTCCTCCACCTCCTGTGCCAGACCGCGAGTCAGCACCTTAATGGTGGCAGGATGCCAGAACCCAGTTCCTCACAGAGATTAGTCAATCTGTGGGGGACATTCCCCTGCCTAGGGCCCCTACTCCTCCGACACCCTCGGACGGGCTGTGGGTTCTCTACCTGTTGGCTCATCTGGGGTGACCCTTCCATCCCCAGTGGTTCTGAGCCTTCCCGACTCGGACTCCGATTCCGATCCTTCAGACCCTCAGTCCCCTGTCGAGTACCACCTAAGGTGTCCCCAAATCTACTCTAGAGGATCCTTCCTTTGGGGACCTCTTGCGTACCATTCAGGCAGCAGGAGGTTGGCCTTCTAAAGAAGTGGACCCCCAATGTAAGAGACTGGCGGAACACCTTGATCTAGCCACAACAGATCCCCTACCCATCCCTCCCCCGATGGGTCCTCACAAGGATCTGGTGACCACTCTATGGCAGCAGCCGTCATCTATCCCTGCTGTCTCCAGAAAGGCAGATCGTACCTACTACCCCTGGAAGGGATCCAACATCTCACCACTCATCCTAAAGCAGACTCTATGGTGATCATTGCCGCTCATGACCGGTCAGCTCAACCAAAACATTTGAGTTGCTCGCCTCCTGACAAGGACTCTTGGCAGTTGGATCAGTTTGGCCGGAAGATTTATTCCTCTGCCTCTTGTGCCATCCGGTCCCTCAACTATGTTTTCACATGGTTGCATTTCAGAAGGCCTCTCTCTTCCCGAACTGGAGAGGGACCTTCAGGAGGTCCAGGACGAGACAATCCAGAATAAACCTCTGGACAAGGTCAGAATGGGAAAGTCCTCTTGTCGTCATGCTTTACGTGCAACGTATGACTCAGTGGACTCAGTGGCTAGAGCGTCAGCCACGGGGATTTGCCTCCATCGCCTTTCCTGGCTCAGGATAGCAGGCTTGGCACAAGACGTCCAGTCCTCCCTTTGGCGCCCTTTTGGGGAGTTCCGTCCTTTTGGCGGTGATGCTAAGATGATGTGCGGGCTGCAGGAGAGCAGAGTGCTTCGGGATGTCGCTCAGTGTACGGACGGGGCAGAAAAAGCAGCCTTCGTTGCCAAAGGAGATGGAATAAAAACCAGGAGTAAACGTCAGGGCAAGCGACAAGCCCCTGCTTCAGGAGCCCAAACCCCCCAGGCCAAGTTCCCTAAACCGGCCTCCGGGGCAAAAGCTTCCCTCTCCTCGGTGTCCTGACTCCTTTCCCCTCCTTCTGCTACCTCCACTAGTCAAAGAGGAACCCGGTGGGAAGGAGGTTACGGCTTCTCCACCTGGAGGGTGGAGGTTCGTCACTGCCGAATCTTGGGTGTTACAACTCATCCAGCGAGGTCACTCGATAGTTTTCAGAGATCCCTGCCCCTCATCCTTCGGGATGGTCTTTCTGTCATAGGGATCAGATCCCCATCGTCTTCCAAGAGATTCAGGCTCTTCTGTTAAAAGGGGCCATAGAACCTGTCTCTCAAAACCAGCTAGGAAGGGGATATTACTCCCACTTTTTCCTAGTTCCAAAGAAGACTGGCGATCTGAGACCGATCCTGGACCTCAGCATGCTCAACCTCTTTGTCGAGTACAAGAGGTTTCGTATGCTGACCCTTCAGGGGTTTCTTCCCCTGCTCCAGACATTCTTGGCTGTGCTCCCTGGACATGCAGAATGCTTACCTGCACATCCCCATCCTCCCGGCCCACTGCCGCTTCCTCCGTTTTACTTTTCAGGAGAACCATTTTCAATTCTGAGCACTTCCCTTTGGCCTTTCCTCAGCCCCTTGGGTGTTCACGAAGTGTTTGGCGGTGGTTGCGGCTTTTCTTTGCACATTTCAGGGCATTTCGTTTTCATTACTTGAATGACTGGCTCCTAGTACCCTCTCCGTCCAGTTGGAAAGGTCTCTCTTTCACTCTGAACTTGTTTACTCTTCTGGGTATCACGGTCAACTTGCCCAAATCCCAGCTAGTACCATCTCAATGGCTCCAGTTTATTAGAGCAGTACTAGACACAGTTCAGAGCAAGGCTTTTCTGCCATTGGATCAAGCTGAGACCCTAGTTGCTCAGGCCACCCTCATGGCCCAGGCTCGGTGGATCCCAACACAAGCTGTGCTTCGTCTCTTGGGACTGATGGCAGCGGCCATTTCCACAGTGCCCCTGGCCAGACTTCACATGAGAGTCACCCAGTGGTCTCTTCGAGTCCAGTGGGATCAGAGGACAGACGACATGAACCAGAAGGTCATGATCGCCAGCAGCCTACAGAAAGATCTATGCTGATGGCAAGATCTCTCCAATCTTTCAAGGGGAGCCCCCTTTCATTCTCTTGTCCCAACTCAAATCCTAACCACGGACGCCTCAGACTCAGGCTGGGGAGCCCATCTGGGGGTGCACAAGATACAAGGGTCTTGGTCCGACCAGGAGCTTTGGCTCCACATCGGCGTTCTGGAGACTAGGGCAGTTCTGTATGCCCTCCAGGCATTCCAGTCACTTCTGGTACCGGGATCACTTCTTGTCCAGACGGACAATATGTCCACTGTCTGGTACATCAACAAACAGAGAGGAACTAGCTCGTACCCTCTCTGCAGAGAAGCAAAGAGGGTTTGGTACTGGGCAGTTCAGCACAGCCTTTTCTTGACAGCAGTCCACGTTCCAGGCGTAAGCAACGTTCTGGCGGACAGTCTCAGACGATCAGTAGCCAGGGCTCACGAGTGGGAGATAAAGCTAGAGGTGGTCAAAGACTTCTTTCTTCGATGGGGTCGACCAGAGATGGATCTGTTTGCCTCCCTATTCAACGCAAAACTACCCAGCTTTTGCTCGCATTTCCCAGGCATGGTGCTTTTTGCGAGACACGGGTCTCTCTCTTGGACAGGAGGTTTCTTTCGCCTTTCCTCCCTTTCCTCTCATTCAGAAGGTTCTGATGAAACTTCAGGAGGAAAGGGAACATATGAATCTAATCGCTCTTCTCTGGCCATGCCAGATTTGGTTCCCTCTCTTGCAACACCTGGCACTAGAACCTCCGGTTCCCTTGCCGTTATCCCATGACCTTCTGACTCAGGAGCAGGGCACCCTGGTGCATCCACGCCTTCAGTCTCTCCACGTTCATGTGTGGCACCTGTGGACATAGCGGCCTCTCGCTATGGTGTCTCTTAACAGGTTGCACATATCTTGGTGGAAGCCAGAAAACCTCCTACCAGATCCACCCTTGGCCATGAAGTGGAAAAGATTCTAGATCTGGGCCCTAGCAAGGAGCTGGGATCCCTTTTCGTGCTTGGCTGCCCGGGTGTTAGCGTACCTCGCACATTTATTAGAGACGGGCCTTAGTTATTCCTCCATTACGGTCCATCTCTCTGCAGTGTCGTCCTACCACCTCCCGGTGGAGGGTAAACCTTGGCTCAACTGGAGGTTGCCAAAACCTTTCTGAAAGGCATCCTCCACTTAAAACCTCCTATCCAGAATCCTTGTCCCCCCGGGACCTGAATTTTATGCTAGAAAAGCTGACTTTACCGCCTTTTGAACCAGCGTCTAGCTATGACATGCGCTTCCTTTCTTGGAAGACTTTGTTTCTAGTTGCAGTCATTTCCGTCAGAAGGGTTTCAGAACTTTAGGCGTCTGTCTGTAAGGAACCCTATTTGATTTTTCATAGGGACAGAGTAGTTCTTCAGACTAATCCTAATTTCTCCCAAGGTAGTTTCAGAAGCCACACTTAATCAGTGTGTCGAACTGCCTGTCTACTATCTCCAGCATTCCAGAGGGAATACCTTCTGCACCTCTTGATGTGCACAGGATTCCTGAGTATTACACAGACGGACTAAAGAGGTCCGTAAATCCAATCCGCTCTTTGTACCTTTTGCTCCCCAGTGCCAGGGCAAGGCTATTTGCAGACCAGGCCATTTGTAGGTGGTTGGCTAACTGCATCCACTTCACTCACCAAAACACGGGAAGTCCTTCGGGGAGTGAAGGTCACTCCACTAGAGTGTTACAGCTTCTACTGCTTTGTTCAGGAATGTGTCTACTGCAGAAATCTGTGCAGCGGTCACGTGATCGTCTCTTCACACCTTCACTAAGCATTACTGTCCTGGACATTTGCCTCTAGAAGCAGAACTGTCTTCCGGCCTTGCAGTTCTACGGGCCTCCTAATAAATAACTTCCTGTTGGCGACTTCTTCTCCTCCCGGATGTGCCTCCGTATTATTTCTTTTGGGACTCCTTTGTATTCAGTCCTATATGTGAAGACCTACTGCAGGAACCCTCTCAAAGTAAGGTATTGTAGTTACGTAAGGACTTATCGTAACAGTAGATCTTCGAGAGAGGTTCCTGCAGTAGGCCTAGTTTCCCACCCACCTTCCCTCTACTCCTGGAATGTTTCCTTCATTTTCATCCTGCCTAGCCCTTGGGCCTAGAGAGGAAGCATGGTCCTAGGAGTTTTCACTACTACTTTTTCTACTTACCTTTCTTTAGGTCTCCGGTGGAAAAGAACTGGGCACCGCCCTTTTATAGCAGGGCTGGCGTCCACGTTGCAATGGCGAGGGCCAGTACTCATGATGATTGCTATCTACAAGTTTGCCGTTGGAACCTGACGCCAAGGGGCGCAGTCCTATATGTGAAGACCTACTGCAGGAACCTCTCTCGAAGATCTACTGTTATGGTAAGTTCTTACGTAACTGCAATGTTCTGTTCACTTGATCTGCAGGACGCGTTCTTTCACGTCCCATTCCGTCCATCCCATCAGTGGTTCCTCCACTTCAGGATCGAGGGGACCCTGTACGAGTTCCGAGCCATGCTGTTCGGCCTGTCATGGGCCCCACAGGTCTTAACCAAATGCATTGCAGTGGTGGCGGCCCATTTCTGGCATCGGGGGTGTCAGAATTTACCTCTACCTCAACGATTGGCTCCTTGCAGGTTCCACCCAACAGGAGGTGGAGAGGTCCGGGGATCTGGCCCTCCAAACCTGCTCCCAGCTCGGCCTCCTGATCAACAAGGCCAGGTCAGAACTCGTGACTTCTCAGGTGATGAGCTTCATCGGGGCAGAGCTCGACTCTTGTCAAGCCAGAGCTCAGCTGCCGGTGGACAGGGTGGAGGTTCCCTCCTCCTTTGCCCAGTCATTTCTGGTTGGGCACGTCGCCTTGCCTGGGACTTCTGCATCTTCTGGGTTACATGGTGGCGTGCACCTCAGTGGTCCGTTAGGCCGAAGTGGCACCTGCGCCCCTTCCAATGGGAGCAGGCCACCCAGTGGACTCAACGCCATGGTCATTTTGACCAGCTGATCCTGTAACCCAGAAGATGTGGGACACACTCCAGTGGTGGACCACCCCAAACCGGTTGCAGGAAGGGATGCGGTTTGTCCGCCCGAACCGGCGGTTGTCCTCACGACTGATGCCTCTCTCATGGACTGAGGAGCCCACATGGGGGACTATAGGGCCCACTGGACTCTGGACCCCCAAGGGTCGATGCCACATCAACCTGTTGGAGCTCAGAGCAGTCAGACTGGCACTGTCAGCTTTCGCTGTTCAGCTCCGGGGTCAAGTGGTTCAGTCAGGCAGACAATACCACGATATGTACTACCTCAACAAACAGAGTGACACACTCCTATCTGCTGTGCGAGAGGTGCTCCACATCTGGATCCTTGTGCCGGTTGGAGGTGGATCTCCTAGCCATCCATGTGGCAGGAGCCTCAAACCGGCTGGCGGATGCTGTCAGCTGCATAGGCCAGACATCCCACGAGTGGTCTCTCCGTCCAGAGGTAGCTTACAGCCTGTTCTCCCATTGGGGCAAACTGATGGTGGACCTGTTTGCCTCCAGGGAAAACACCAAGCAGAGACTGTATCATGTGCCCCAAGCAGGGCTCGCTGCAGGTATGCCTTCTCGGCGCTGTGGGCTCCAGGCTCTTCTCGCCTTCCCTCCATTTCCTTGATCCACAAGGTGTTACTCAAGGTGAGGAGGGACAAGGAGAAAGGTGATTCTCAGCTCCAGACTGGCGCGCCAGTTCTGGTATCCAGATCTCCTCAGCCTCGGGCCCCGGAAGGCTTTGTACGCCCAGACCTGATACCTCTGAACTGGGAAGGTCCTCCAGCCAGACCTTCAGTCCTACACCTCACAGCCTGGTACCTGTGGTGGCTAGGATTCCAGGCTTTGGGTCTTTCGAAGTGTCTACTCCGTGGTGGAGGATCTAGAAGGAATCGACCAGGAAATGTTACGCCTTCAAGTGGAAAAGCTTTTCCATTTGGTGTCAGGGTTAGGGTCTGGACCCTTTATCCTGCTCTGTGGCTAACATTCTTGACTACCTTTTGCCTCTCTCCAAGGGGATCTATGGTCATCGACCCTTAAGGGTGCACCCTGGCAGCCATTTCTGCTTACCGGGCACGGGCCGGTCAGCCAACATTGGCACAGGAGACATTGGTCAGGTGCTTTTTCAAAGGCTTGGATCACTTATCCCCTCCAGTGCGTGAACCTCCACCTCCGTGGGATCTACTGCTGGTATTGGCAAAGCTCATGGGCAAGCCATTCGAATCCAATGCACAAGGTGAGCTGTCACACTTGTCGTGGAAAACGGACTTCCTGGTGGCTATCACGTCTGCCAGAAGGACAGGGGAGCTCCAGGCGCTTTGGTGGACTCCCTTATGTGGTCTTCCACAGGGACAAAGTTGTCTGCGCCCCACCAGAAATTCCTTCTAAAGGTGGTGTCAGAGTTTCACCTTAACCAGGTATTGACTCTGCTGGTATACTACCCTAATTTCACCTCGGAGGCTGAGTACAGGCTCCATATGCTGGACCTGAGATGTGCTCTCTCCTATTACAAGGCTAGGACGTCGGAAATTCGCGGAGAGGTTTGCCAGCTGTTTTGTCACCTACGCTGAAGCCGCTCCTGGCAGACCTGCAGCCAAATAGACCATAGCAAGATGGATTGCATCATGCATAGGTCTGTGCTACGAGTTGGCAGGCATGGAGCCTCCCAGAGGGATAAGAGTTCATTCTACCCACCATACTGCTGCATTGGTGGCTGCTTCCAGGGACATCCCTATCTAGGAAATCTGTCGGGCTGCTACCTGGAAGTCAGCAAACACCTTCATTACCCACTACCACATCAACCTTGAGTCACACCGGGATGCTGGTTTTGGGACCTCAGTTCTCCAGTCTCTGTTCCCTAAGTATGGGGTGTATGCCTTGCCTCCCTCCTCCCGGAGAACTGCTAGGAGTCTGCTAATAAGTGTGGATGAACAACATATCCACGATCCTAGAAAACCAGGTTACTCACCTATAACAGTAGTTCTAGGAGTGGTATATGTTCATCCACATGGACCCACCCGACCTCCCCGGCTGCGGATGCACACAACCTGGCTTCCAGCGGGCTAAGATCTGGCATCAGGGGGTGGAGCCGAGGTATATACCACACGGGTGGGTGAGAGGAGCCAGCTTGAAGACTTCCGGCAAGATTTAAAGGGGAAAGGGACATGCCAATAAGTGTGGATGAACAACATATACCACTCCTAGAACTACTGTTACAGGTGAGTAACCTGTTTTTAGTCTGGCCATGTCTGAGAAACCCAAAAAGAAAACCAGGCCCACTGGGTTTCAGCACTGTGGTAAGTGTGGGGAGGTTTATGCTAAAGCTGATCCTCACCTCATCTGTGTTTATTGTCTTGGGTCTGACCACTTCAAAACAGACTGCCAAATTTGTAAAAATGTCCCCAAAGCCAATTCGGATAAAAGGATGAGTAGGCTTAAGGAAAAGGAGGTCGAGAAGTCCGCTTACCTGGATGGCCAGCCTGGTTAGATTGCAACCGAACCTGAGGAGGTGCCCACTGACCTGGGCGATACCTCCTCGGGCAAAAGAGATCCGACCTGGGTGGGTCAGTTCCAGCAAAAGAAAGAAAATCAGCCGGTTGGATCCAGAACATAAACTCCCAACCATTGATGATAGAGATAGCCAAGCGATAAGTATTGTACAGTCGCCTCGATCGGTTCCGTCCGAACCGATGCCTTCGATCAGGCGTTCGGTTTGAATGGACCCTGCTCCATCGGATTACATTCCAGATGCCTTTTATGAATTGGAGTGGGAGGAGGACGAAGACTATCCAGAAGAAGATGAGGAAGATGATAATATCTTAGAAGGTCTGGATGTGCCCATTGAACCGGACATCTTCCCTCCTAGCCTTTCTGAGACCCCTTCACACTATTTGTTCTACAAAGGTGGCTGAAACTCTCCAGCTGCCTTTGGTAGGCAGCTTAAAGAGGAAGAAGAGCCTGATTTTTATGAGATGATGGGCGTCCCAGAGTCTAAGAGGCTGTCTATTCCCTCCACAAATCCTTGGGGAAACAGACAAAAGATTCTTCAGACACCAAACACTTTACCCCCAGTGGACAAAAGGATGGACCAGGAGGTATATGCTGTCAGGCTCAGGTACAGAGTTTTTCTATAACCATAGCAGCCATGTTGGGGTAGTGTAGGCTGCAGCCTGTGACAAAGGCTAACACACCTTTGGCGTCCACACACCCCAGATAAAGACTCCAGGAAGGTGGATGCCATGGCCAAGGGACCCAGGCAGGCAAGCTGTGTAGCCTATGCAGACCAGGTACAGAAGTCCAGTGGGATACTGTTCTGGCACTGGCTAAGACCCCCACACACAGCTGGCCAGAGTTGGAGGAGGTGGCTGCTGATGGGATTGAGGCATCAAAGGTACAATTCCATGCTGCTGTGGACTCAAATGATGTGCAATCACGAGTCATGGCTACATCTGTGCCTCTTAGGAGATTTGCTTGGCTCGGATGTACTAGCCTTTCGCAGGACACCCAGGCTAAGGCCATGGATTTCCCTGTAGTAGGTAATTCTCTGTTTGGGGAGCAGACAGAGGCTTACGTGAAGAAAATGGATGAATACAAGACTACTTACAGGAATGCTCAGGCCAAGGAAAGGCAAGCTACTCCTCAGAGGCAGCAGTCTAGGGGCAGGCCTTTCTACCAAGCGCAGGCCTCCTCTTCCTTTCCACAGAGGGGGTTTTTCAGAGGGAGAGGTAGGAGGGGGATGAGCAGGGCTGCGTCCTTTTCCCAGTCTAAGGCTTCTGCCAAGCAGACACCCTGATGTGTCAGCCCAGGTCGACTCCCCATTTCCAGTAGGAGGCAAGCTGGCTTACTACTTCCAGGCCTAGAATTCTGTTACTTCAGACAAGTGGGCCCCGGAGGTAGTAAGCCAGGGATTGGCCCTCGGTTTCAAAAAAGAGGGTCAGATCTTTTCCACCTGCAAACGTCTCCGAAACCATTGCTTTGGAAGCAGAGGTTTCCTCTGTGTTGGCTCTCAGAGCTGTGGAGAAAGTTCCTACTCCACACAGAAAAGCATACATAGGTTTGAAAGATATCTTTCTATACTCCCCAACCCTGGGCAGAGGATCCTTTTAACTAGATTTTGATTTGAGGTCTATGCGAGTAATAAGAAAAGAGGATTAATTTTAGGGGAAAAAAATAAGGCGCACATGTGTAAGTGCGGTCTGAGCCAAGACAATTTGCTGCACTTAATACTCTTGCGCCTCTTTATGAAAAAATAATAGGACCTCTGCTAGAAACATACTAAGTCAACAAAATAGATCAGCCCATGCGTTATTGAAATATGTATTCACGCCTGTTGATCCCATAATATTGAGATCCATGGTCTCCCTACTCAAAAATAATTGAGCAAAGAAAGGTTGCACTTAATTGGGCGTCCTCTGACGGATGGAGGAATTGACCTGCTTATCTAAACAAAGAGCCAGTTACAAATCCTGATCTGGTTTAGAACTAATTTACTCTTGACAGTTATATAATTTACTTATGGTAAGAACATCAATGTTCTAAGGTCCACATGTTTGACCAACAAGTGCATCTTTTTTTTATTATGGGATACTTGTATATTAAGATCAATCTTGTTAATATGTTTACTCTGTGGACTCTGAAAGCATGAAAGGGTCAAACCATTTTGTGAATTCAGCACCATATATATGGATGTTTATACAATTTAAATTAATTACATTAGTATTTATAGTAACTCTGTCTTTACTTACTGTGCAGTAAGCTCTATGTAATGTCTGTACAAGATATTTTTAACTGTGTTTATTTAATGTTTTAATGCTTTCTTTTTGTTATTTGTAATGGCTGTATTGAACAATAAAACTAACTACTACTACTCCTCCACAGGGGCAAAGGTCTGTACTCCAGATACATTCTTACCCCCAAAAAAGACGGGAGTGGCGACCCATCATAGACTTAAGGCATTTGAAAAAGCACATTTTAAAGCCAAAGTTCAAAATGGTGACTCTGGGAGTAATTCTTCCTTCTCTGAGGCCAGGAGACTGGCTAGCTTCCCTGGACCTCAAGGATACCTATTTCCATATTCCCATCTGGTGCTCCCACACTAAGTACCTCAGGTTCGATTTGCCCTCAGGGCTATGCCCTTCGGCCTAACATCAGCCCCAAGGGGTGTTTACAAAGTATCTTGCAGTAGTAGTGGCCTTCCTCAGAAGGCAGGACGTTTCTCTGTTTCCTTACCGGGACAACTGGCTCATTGTAGGACAGTCTTCCGACCAGGTCAGGTCAGCTCTGCAGGTCACCCAGGATCTCCTCCGTTCCCTAGGATTTCTTCTCAATCTGCCAAAGTCAGTTCTCGAACCAATGCAACTTCTCACTTTTATATGGATAGAGTTAAGATACTGTTCAAGCAAAGGCCTTCCTTCCACTTGCAAGAGTTCAGGCCCTTACAGATCTAGCTTCCTCTTTTCATCCTCTGGTTTCTCATCCAGCAAGGGATTTTCTTCAACTCCTGGGCCACATGGCAACTTCCACTGCAGTGGTACGGGGGGCCAGGTTTCAGATGAGGAGCATTCAGTTCCATCTAAGATCCTTGTCTCAGAGAAAATACTCTTTCCAAACTGATTCCAGTGACTCAGACTCTGGTCCAAGCTCCCCAGTGGTGGCTGGACCAATACAATCTCAGGCAAGGTGTTCCATTCCTCAAGCAAACTCCTTCAGTGGTTATCACCACAGCTGCATCTCTCCTAGGCTGGGGAGCACACCTGGGAGCCCTCACAGCAGAGGGGGTGGGGTCCCCAGCAGAGTCTCTCCTTCACATCAATCTTCTGGAACTCGGGGCAGTATTCTTGGCCCTTCAGTTCTTGTCAGACTCTGTGAGGAACAAGGTGGTTCAGGTCAGGACAGACAACACCACCACCATGTGGTACATCAACAAGCAAGGGGGCACTCGGTCTACGGCCTTGTGCACAGAGGCCATGATAATATGGTCTCTGGCATATTCCCTTCAGACTTCCCTGATAGCAGTTCACCTTCCAGGGAAGGACAGTGTGTTAGCAGATGCTCTGAGCAGAATTTCCCAGGGCCATCATGAATTGACCTTGGATCCTCTCATTCTGAAAGTAATCTTCACCAGGTGGGGCACTCTAGAGATAGATCTCTTTGCAGCCCCTGACAGTCACCAGTTTCCCTAGTTCTGCTGCAGGCCTTCAGTCATGGGGACAGTTCCCCCTGGATGCTCTGATATTGGGTTGAGAAGGCAGATTCCTTTATGCCTTCCCTCCTTTTCCCCGGCTGCTCAGGGTTCTAATCAAGATCAAGTCACAATCCTGCACAGTGATTCTGATTGCTTCAGACTGGACCAGGCAACCTTGGTATCCTCTCTTGTTGTCATTAGCAGTCTCACTTCCTCTGTCTCTTCCCAAGATGCACAATCTCTTAACCTCCTCTCAGGGGAGGATATGGTATCCCAGTCTTCAGTCTCTCAGTTTCAAGGCCTGGCTCTTGAAGAGTTAGAGTACGCAAGCCTGCGTCTTTCTCAGGGAGTTTTAGACATCCTCAAGGGTTCTCGAAACCCTGTACCAGAAGAACTTAAAACTCAAATGGAAAAGATTCAGCATTGATTGTTCACAGAGGGCTGTCCTGCCAGATGCTGCAGGTATTGCCACAGTTGTAGATTATCTGGTTCACCTAAATGGGTTAGGCCTTAGGCCAGCCACTTAAAAGTTCACCTAGCAGCTGTGTCTGCATTTTGTCTCTGAGAAGGGCTCCTCCTCCCGGTTTCTCTCTGTCTCTCTTTAGAGGGACTGCTTGGGACTCTGTCCTATATGTAATGCGCTGCTGAAGGAACCCTGTCGAAGTAAGATAGTACAGTTACGTAGGAACTTACCGTAACAGTAGATCTTCGAGAGAGATTCCTTCAGTAAGTCATATTTTTCCATCCCTCCTTCTCCTCATTTTATTTCTTACAGGGACTCCACATGCTGTTCGCTCCTGCTGTCAGGCCTCTTCCTGGCTCCGGTGGGAGAATTGGAGGGCGGGCATGGGAACTGCCCACTATAAAAGGCCACGCTGACGTCGGTCGCTTGACGTCGGGTGGGCGGTCCCCTGTCAGGGATTGCTAGAGAAGTCTGCTGTGCGGCCTGACGTCAGGTGGTGCCAGTCCTATATGTAATGACCTACTGAAGGAACCTCTCTCGAAGATCTACTGTTACAGTAAGTTGCTACGTAACTGTACTTTGTTGTCCCACACTAGTGATACCAAAACAGACTTAAAAATGAAACTCATCTGTAAAGTAATGTTAGTTATAGGGAGCGTGGATACAGTTTACTATCCACACATCGGCAATTCCACTGGAAGTGCTGATTCATTGGAATGTCATTTAGCTAAGCTCCTGCCACCACTAGGGCGGTACATCTTCCGGCTCTGCCCTGTGATGTCAGATCTTCCTTTCTGCTGGAAGAGTTCGGTCTCCTCCTTTGCAGATTTACATCATTGTAGGCTACCAAAGCATGTCACTTTCGGCACAAAATGTCAAAGATAGACCCACATGTGTCTTATCTTTATTACCTAGGGGCAGCTTACAACATTTCTAGCTGTAGCCTATGTCAGGCGATGCTTCCCTGCTTTCTTGAAGATCGCACAGTCTGTCTTCTCGGCCGGCCAGCCGACACCAATCCTAAACTCCGGCTGAAGGATTGCAGGACAGCCTCTGCTGCAGTGGGTTTTGCGTCTCAGCTTGCAGCCATGGAAGAAGTGGCGGCAGCTGCCGCTGTAAACATTTTGTTGGCCTTGGCGCTGCTTCCGCCTAGAGCCAGCATGGGGAGAGTCCTTCATGGAGGACTCTTACGAGATGTGTTGGACTCTCCATGCCTACAGGGAGAGCAGATTTGTTGGACTCTCTATGCCTACAGGGAGAGCCCTGACCACCACAGTAAGAAACAAAAGCACCACAGATGCTAACGATAGAATCGGGAAAGATCACAGTCCTCCAGTTTCTGCTCGCTAGATCCTGGGCATGGTGTTTTCTGGTGAGACGCATTGTCCCTTTGCTGGACAGGGAGGTTCCTGTATGCCTTCCTTACCTCCCTTTCCCCTACTGCAGAGGGTGTTAACTCGAACTACAGACAGATTGTGCCACAATGATCCTGGTAGCTCCTTTCTGGCTGTGTCAGATATGGTTCCCTCTTTTGCAACAGTTAGCAATGGAACCTCTTTTTCAGCTACCAGTTTTACCAAGCTTGCTATCTCAAGACATGGAAACATTAGTCCACCCGGACCTTCAGTCCCTATACCTTCGTGCATGGCTCCTGCAGTCTTAGCCATTTCCAGGCATGGAGTTTCACAGAGGGTGGCAGAAGTCCCAGTAGAAGCAAGAAAACCTTTTACAAGGGCAACGTGCCATGAGATGGAAACGTTTCGGTATCTGGGCAGCTGCATGTTCCCTGTACCCACTGTTTTGCTTGGTGAAATCAGTCCTAGAATATCTTCTATCGCTCTCAGATGCGGGGCTGAGATACTCTTCTATAAAGGTGCATCTCTGTGCCATTTCTGCTGATCACCTACCTCTGGAGGGTAAGAATATTGCTCAACTGGACCTTGCACGTACATTCCTTCGAGGCATGCTTCATATGAAGCCTCCCATTAGGGATCCTTTTCCTCCATAAGACCTCGTTTTTGTTCTAGAGAAATTAACATCACCTCCCTTCAAACTGGCCGCAGATTGCGACTTATTGTTTTCTCTCTTGGAAAATGTTATTTTTAGTTGCCATCACTTTAGCTCTGAGGGTTTCCGAGCTGCAAGCTATGATGTGTAAAGAACCTCATTTAATTTTTTCACAGGGACAGGGTGTCTCTCAACACTAACCCTAAGTTTCTTCCAAGGTGGTGTCTTAAACAACTTTTGAACCAAGACATCTCCCTTCCGGTTTATTATCCTGAATATTCGAATAAAGGGGAGGCCCTCCTTCACACTCCAGACATTCACAGGCTCCTCCGTTACTATCCAAGTGTACCAAAGCAATGCAGCAATCGGGTCTGTTATTTGTGTTCTTTGCCCCCAGGGTTCTGTGGAAACCAGTTGCAAGGCAAACCATGTCCAAATGTTTGACCAGTTGCACTACCTTCATCTACAACAAGTACGAAAAACCCTTACCGGGACCGGTGAAGGGACATTCATCGAGGAGGATGGCTGCGTCTTTTGTCAGCCATGAAAAATGTCAACGGCAGATGTGCATACTTTTGTTAAGCATCTACACCCTGGATATTGCTTCCAGAAAAAAAAAGCAGGATTCTGCCTCGCTGTGCTCCAAGGCCTAATTTCTTAAACAATTAAATTCAGTAATTCAGGAGTTTATACCCCTGCCTCCCTTTTTGTTCCATTTGGGGACACTGCATGGGACTCCGTCCTTATGGTGTAGCCTGCTGCAGGAGCTCATACTCGAAGTAAGATGGTACAGTTGTGTAAGAACTTACCGTAACAGTAGATCTTCAGAAGAGCTCCTGCAGCAGGTGCTGTTTTCCCTCCCTCCATCTCAAGTTTCTCCTTCTGGGATTTGTTTTCGGCACCTGCCTCAGATCTCTCCTGCTAAGTAACCTCCATGTCTCTGGAGGGTGAACTGAGGTGGGGCTGGGGACTGCCCCCTTTATACAGAGGGTGATGTCGGTGGGCAGACCGACGTAAGCTGGGTACTGCTGGCTAGAAGTTTTCTGTGGAGTCCTAGTGCCTGGCGGCTTAGTCCTTATGGTGTAGCCTGCTGCAGGAGCTGCTCTTGAAGATCTACTGTTAACGTAAGTTCTTGCGTAACTGTACTTTCTAGGGACATGGATATGTTGTTCATCCACACTCATTGGCAGTATCCTTGCCGCTTTAAATCTTGCCGGAAGGTCTTCAAGCTTGCTCCTCCCACCCACCCGGGTGGTATAACTCTCGGCTCCGCCCCATGGACGTCAGATCTTCCTTACAGCATGGAAGCTCAGGTTCCCTCCTGACGCTCTGCGTTTGCGACTGGTTCCTTTTCCCCGTTTGCACGGATTTAAAAATAATATTTTGCAAAGACTTCATCTTCGATCCTCGCCGCTGCGATGGACAAATCGACTCGGATTGCGAGATGCCCATGCGGGCAGAAGATGTCTCGGACGGATCCACACCCACGCGTGTTCACTGCTTAGGCCTTGAGCACGACCCGCAGGCTTGCGACCTGTGCTCATCTTTCTCGGCCTCACGTCTCCGAAGACCGTGCTGCCCGGTGCAACTGGGCCGTCCCGAAGCGTTCTCCGGTGAAGTCCAAGGAGGCCCGTTGGCGGTGTCCGCGGGCGGCGTGGCTGGGCGGATCGCTCGAGCGGATGGTCGCCTCAAGAGGAGGCGCGCGGGTCAGATCTTCCGGCCGCTGGCATTTATCCCGCTCTCTGGGTTCTTCCTACAGTCTTCCTTTAAGGAGCTTTGTCTGTCCCTCTCCACTAAAGGAGAAGGCCTGCGTCTGCTGGACCTTTTCTCGGTCCAAAAGAGGACAAGGGTAAGTCCCTCAAATCGGCGGCTCTTGGGAGGCAGGAAAGGTCCTCTCCCGGGCCGTCGACCGTCGGCTTGGTCAATCGCTCAGCTTCGGGCCACTGGTCTTCACGGTATCTCCCCGTCAGGTCAGTTGACCGAGACTCCTCACTGATGAAGTCGAGGATTTTTCTCGACCCATTGGACGGGCTGTCGCCTTTAGCAGCCGAGATCCCTCTCCCGGTTCCCCGGGAGGAGTTGAGGATCCGGGTGGGCTCGCCTGTGCCTCCGGTTCCGGAGCCCTCGGATGGACCTTCGAGCGAAGGAGTGCGGTTCCGGCCGACACCTCCCGCACCCGACCGGAAATTCCGGGACTCTCGGTCTCGGTCTCCGGACCTCCTCGCGGTCCAGCCGCTCCCAACGCCATAGGCGGTTCCCGGTCTCCCCAGCACCGTAGCGGCGTCGCTGGCTCGCCCTCGCCCTCCTCCTCGATGAGGGAGGCTTCGGCGTAAATTACGTCGGCGGTGCACGGACCTTATGTTGCAACAACTCCTCCTGGCCGGAATAAGCCGACTCCGGCGCGCTTCGGCCATTAAGTGCGCTGTCACCGGGCAGCCGACACAACCCTCCGACTTGTCCAGAGCCTACCCAGGCGGTTGTTCGGCCAAAACCAGCTGCTCCACGATTCCCGTTGGAACCTCCGCCTCCACAGCCACCAATTGGAGGCTCCGACCAAGGATTCTCGGGTCGAGCAAGGGTTTCACCCCATCGGCCTTGTCAGTTACCCTCACTCCCGACCGGACCTCGGCAGGTGAAGGGTGGCTCAGGCCAGAGGCAGCTCTTTGAGGACTCTTCCGAGTCCGAAGACGATTCCTCCTTCTTCTCCAAGCGACTGGACTTGGAGTCTTCAGGAGGTCAGCCAATGGACGATAGCCCGTCGTCCTTCCTAGGACTGCTTCGGCTCATCTCGGAGTCTACCGGGATGGAGCTCGAACCCGTTTCCAAACGGGCCAGGTATCCCCTCACGGAGATTCTGGACTGAGGGGATTCTCCGACGGAGGCCTTTCCGGTGGCCGAGGCCATAGTGGGTCCGGCACTGGAACTTTGGCAGCGCCCTGCTTCCTGCCCTGCGCCTTCGGCCAGGATGGCCAGGAAGTATGCGGTCCCTACCGGTTCCTTGTCCGGTTTTTCGGAACACCCCTCTGCTGAGGGGTTGGTTACCGACAGCGTTTTCCGGCGCGCCGGCAACGCCAGGGATGTGGACAAACCTCCTGACAAGGAGTCCAAAAAATTGGACTATGTCGGGCGAAAAGTCTACGCTGCGTCCTCTCTCGGCCTTCGTCAGGCCAGTTCGGCCGTCCTCATGGCACATTTTTCTCATGCCCTGTTGGGCTCCCTGGATGAGTCATCCCTCATCTTCCCGCCGATCTGCAGACTACGGTTAAGCAGGTGCGGGACCAGGGCGAGCAGTGGCCAAACAGCAGCTCCAGACTGCTTTGGATGTAGGGGACTCATGTGCCAGATCGGTGGCGGCCGCAGTGGCTATGCGTCGGCGGGCTTGGCTGAGGATATCCACCTTTACTTCGGATACCCAGCACAAGTTGGCGGATGTTCCCTTTTTGGGGACTGACCTCTTCGGCCCTGGGGTGGAAGGTCACCTGCAGAGGATCGAGAAGTCCAATGCCACCTTGGACTCGGTCTCTTCCGCTCAGAAGGACAAAGGCCGCAAACCACAGCCTAAGCCCTTTCGTCCTTCTGTGCCCCCGCCAGGCCCGCCCAGCAACGTCAGGGCCAGCAGGCTCGGCCTTGGCATCCCAAACCCAAGCCGCCGGCTTCCTCTAACAGGAGGCAGGGAGGAAAGGGCCCAGGAGGTCCCTCGGCCGGTCCCTCCTCCAAGCCTGCCCAGTGACGGGCTGAGGGGTGTCGCCCCATCCCGTCACCTTACCCTGGGTCCCCGTGGGGAGGCGGCTCCAGCGCTCCCGTTCGCATTCGCTAGTTACCCACGGACAGGTGGGTCTTGAAGTGGTGGGAAGAGGCCTGCCTCTGGAATTCGAGCAGGCACCACCCTTCAGAGCCGTGCCCCTCGGAGCCGGGATCCCCAGCCTCACTGGCGGCTCGTCGAGCCGACATCACTCCCTCCTCCAGAAGGAGGTGGTAAGAGAGGTGGTGGACCCTCCTTCAGACCCAGGGTTTGTGTCCAGGTACTTCCTGGTTCCGAAGCGGACCGGGGGCTGGCCCCATTCTCGACCTACGACCTCCAAACAAGTTCCCAAGGTCTCGAACCTTCAGGATGGTCACTCTGGCTCAGATTATACCATCCTTGGAGCGGCGTGTGGTTCTGCTCTCTGGACTTGCAGGACGCGTTTTTCACGTCCCTATCCGTCCGTCTCACCAGAGATTCCTACCGCTTCAGCGGAAGGATCCCTCTTCAGTTCCAAGCCATGCCCTTCGAGCTTGTCTCCAGCTCCCAGGGTCTTCACCAAATGCATGGCAGTGGTGACAGCATTCCCTCGGCGCCGAGGGTCCGGTGTACCCTTACCTGGACGACTGGCTGATAGCAACTCCCTCCAGGAAGGAGGCGGAGTGGTCCAGAGATCTGGCCCTCCAGGTCTGCTCTCAACTGGGCCTCCTTATCAACGAGGCCAAGTCGAAACTCGAGCCGAAGCAGGTGATTCTATTCATCGGGGCGCAGCTCGACTCTCTTCGAGCCAGAGCGCGGCTCCCGGCGGACAGGGCCGAGGTTCTTTCCTCCCTTTGCCCGATCATTTCTGGTTGGGCAACCGCGCCCTGCCCGGGACTTCTCGCCTCCTGGGTCTCATGGCGGCCTGTACCAGCGTGGGTCCGCTGGGCCCGCTGGAACATGCGTCCCCTTCAGTGGGGACTGGCCAGCCAGTGGTCACAACGCTGCGATCCCTTGGACCAGCTTGTGTCGGTGACACAGGGGATGTGGAATGCTCTCCAGTGGTGGACCGTTCCAGATCATTTGCAGGAGGGCATCCCGTTCGTCCGCCTGAGCCGCGGTCTCTCTGTCGACCGATGCCTCTCTGATGGGTTGGGTGCCCATCTGGGGAACACCGGGCTCATGGCCTCTGGTCCCGCGGGAGTCCGATGCCACATCAACCTGCTGGAGCTCCGGCGGTCCGCCTAGCTCTCACCGCCTTTGCTCCGTTCCTCGAGGGTCAAGTGGTCCAGGTCAGGCGGACAATACCACGACCATGTACTATCTAAACCCGCCAGGCGGGCGCCGCTCCATGCTTCTATGCAAGGAAGCTCTCGCATTTGGTCACTCGTGCGCAGCCTGGAGGCGGATCTCCTAGCCATTCACGTGGCAGGAGCCTCCAACACCCTGGCTGCCCTGAGCCGGATAGGGCTGCATCCCACGAGTGGTCTCTCCTGCCGGAGGTAGTACAGCATCCGTTTCTCCCTTTGGGGCACACCTCCAGGTGGACCTGTTTGCCTCCATGGAGAGCAGCGAGCTGAGTCTGTTCCATGCCGCCCCTCAGCAGGGCTCGCTGCAGGGGATGCCTTCTCGAGGCAATGGACCCCGGGCCTCTTTACGCCTTTCCCCATTTCCTTGATCCACAAGGTGCTTCTCAAGGCGAGGAGGGACAAGGCGCAGGTGATTCTGATAGCCCCAGACTGGCCTCGCCAGTTCTGGGTACCCAGATCTCTCAGTCTCAGCTCCAGGACTCGCGGCAGCTTCCAGCTCGCCGGACCTGCTCTCAGTCAATCAGGGGAAGGTGTTCCATCCGGACCTTCAATCCCTGCACCTGACCTGGTTCCTGAGCTGCAGAGTTCCAGGCTTTGGGTCTTTCGACGAGGTCCTCAATGTAGTTGAGGCGTCCCGTGGGAGTCGACCAGAAAATGCTATGCCTTCAAATGGAAAAGGTTTTCCATTTGGTGTCAGAGCAAGGAGCTTGGACCCTTCCTCCTGTTCCTTGGCAAGCATCTTGGACTATTTATGGTCCCTTTCTAGTCAAGGGCTTGAGTCGACGACCTAAGGGTGCACCTGGCAGCCATCTCTGCTTACCGGGCGCGGGCTGGCAAGCATGGTGGCGCAGGAGAGGAAGGTGGTCTGGCGCTTTTTCAAAGGCCTTGATCACATTTCCTCCAGTGCGGAACCCCACCCTCCGTGGGATCTACTGCTGGTACTGGCAAAGCTCATGGGCAAGCCATTCGAACCTATGCACAGGTGTGCTCTCTCACCTGTCGTGGAAGACCGCCTTCTTGGTGGCTATCACGTCAGCCAGAAGGATGGGAGGAGCTCCAGGCGCTTTCCATCGAGTCTCCTTACCTGGTCTTCCACAGGACAAGGTTGTCCTGCGCCCCACCGAAATTCCTTCCCGAGAAGGTGGTGCCGGAGTTTCACCTTAACCAGGTGTTGACTCTGCCGGTGTTCTACCCCAATCACACCTGAGAGGCCGAATATAGGCTCCATACTCTGGATCCTAGAAGGGCGCTCGCTTATTATAAGGAGCGCAGCTGATATTCGGGGAGAGGTTCGCCAGCTGTTTGTCACCTACGCTGAAGCCGCATCTGGCAGACCTGCAGCCAAGCGGACGATAAGCAGGTGGGTAACCTCCTGCATAGATCTGCTATAAGTTAGCGGGCATGGAGCCTCCCAGAGGATAAGAGCTCATTCTACCCGCCATACTGCTGCTATGGTGGCTGCTTCCAGGACGCCCTATCCAGGAAATCTGCAGGGCTGCTACCTGAAGTCAGCAAACACCTTCATTACCCACTACCACATCGACCTTGAGTCACGCCGGGATGCTGGTTTTGGGGCCTCGGGTTCTCCAGTCTCTCTTTCCCAAGTAAGTATATGGGGGTGTCGTCTTGCCTCCTCCTCCCACGGAGAACTGCTAAGAGTCTGCAATGGTGTGGATGAACAACTATCCATGTCCCTAGAAATACAGGTTACTCACCTAGCCAACAGGAGTTCTAGGAATGGTATATGTTGTTCATCCACGACCACCTGACCTCACCGGCTTGACGCACAGCCACAAAACTTCCAGCGGAGCCAGATCTGGCGTCATAGGCGGAGCCGAGTTATACCACCCGGGTGGGTGGGAGGAGCAAGCTTGAGACCTTCCGGCAAGATTTAAAGCGGCAAGGATACTGCCAATGAGTGTGGATGAACAACATATACCATTCCTAGAACTCCTGTTACAGGTGAGTAACCTGTATTTCCTCTGCTATGTGATACTCCTTACCCACACTAAGAGATGTGTGCCTTTATGTCAATATGTTGTTTACCGAACCATAAAATTATGTAAAGCGCTCTGATGCTTCCTCTTTATATCAGTGTACCACTGCCTTAGCCTTACTGTAAACATGCATAATACCAGTAGCTACTCTGTCTATTCTAAACAGTAACCTATGCACCTCTGTTGTATAACCACTGCCATTTTATAATATGGTATACGCTATTGTAAAATATAAATATGTACTGTATCTTGCACCTTTGCCACCTGCTGTGTTTGACCCTAGACCCTTTGAAAATAGGCCCAGCCAAAGCGTTATGTGTTATAAATAAATAAATAAAATAAGCACACGTCTTGCAACCTCTAGGTCATCAGATAGTATTACTGCCAGGTCCCTTTCCTGTTTGGTGGTGGTTAATACTACACGCCCCCCATTTTGTATTCCACTCCTGGTTTTCTGTGCCCCAAGTGCATGATTTTGCACATCTGTATTGAAACCTAGCTGCCACACCCTTGACTGTTCCTCTGACTTTCCTAGATCACTACTCATCTTCCCCCTCCCCCGAGTGTCTACCCTATTACAGACTTTAGTGTCATCTGCAAAGAGGCATACCTTCCCTTCTTGCCCCTCTACAGTGTTGTTAATGCAGACATTAAAGAGGACCAGTCTCAGTACTGATCCATGTGGCACCCTGCTTGTCGCCCTCCCTTCCTCGTTTATCTTCATTTACCACCACCCTCTGTCTTCTGTTCCCCAACCAATTTCTTACCCAGTTTCTTAGGCCCCACTCCTGGGCTTTCTAGCTTGTTTACAAGCCTCCTATGTGAAGCAGTGTTGAATGTCTTACTGAAATCTAGGTAGGCCACATCCACCACTCCACTTTGATCCAATTCCCTGGTCACCTGGTCAAAGAAATCTATCAGATTTGTTTGACATGATTCACCCCCCACCAAGTGAATCCATGCTGGCTTGGATCCTTGAGGCCACTGGATTCCAGATATTCCACAGTGCTTTCTTCCAGTAGTGATTCATTTACTTTCCCCACCACCGAAGTCAGGCTGACTGGCCTGTAGTTGCCAGCCTCCTCTTTGCTTCCACTTTTGTGAAGTGGGGCTCCATCTGTCCTCCTCCAGTCCTCCAGAACCACTCCCGTCTCCAGTGATTTATTAAACAGGCCTGTCTGAGGTGCAACCAGCACCTCGCTGAGCTTCCTCAGTATCCTAAGATGCACCCCTTCAAACAACATGAAGTCTTGCTGTATTCTGACATATGCAGTGATCATCAACCTTTGAACTGCCCCGGAGAACAAAGAGTTAACTTTCCATAGAGGGCATGGAACGCTGAGCTCGAGCTCGGTTGAAGCCTCTGTCTGCTGTTGTTTAAACACCAGCCGTCAGATTCTTTACTCCGCCTCACTGAACAGTCGCTCCGGAGATTTCTCCTTCGCTCGGTTCAAAAAAGTCGGTTAAAGTGTCGTTTTTTTGCTCGGTTTCAACCGAATTTCTGCTTCTGAACCTGTTGGTTTAAGTCTCTGTCTGTGGTACTGTGAGTACTAGATAGGTTTTTCTATATTAGTTTCTGTGTGGAACTTGTAAACATTGGATGGATTCGGTTTGAACCGATCAGGTTTTAATAATAGCAGTTTCATTACGTTTTTCCAAGACTTATCTTTCTACGGTCAGGAACAGATAAATTAATGTTGCCTGGCGGATTGCCGAAAAAAAAAAAAGGGCACGTTTTGGTCAGGATTGGCCATGTCTGAGAAACCAAGAAAAACAGGGCCCACTGGGTTTCCATCTGTAGTGTGTGTGGGAAGCCTTTGCTAAGGCTGATCCCACACCACCTGTGTTGATTGTCTGGGGTCTGACCACCTCAATTCAGACTGCCAAATTTGTGAAAGTTTTCCCAAAGCTACCCTGGATAAGAGAGTAGGTAGACTGAGGGAAAGGGAGGCTGAGAAGTCCGCTGACCCGGATGGCCAGCCCGGTTCGGTTCCGACTGAACCAGAAGGAGTGCCCTCTGACCAGGGCGAAACTTCTTCGGGCAAAAGGAGAACCGATTCTGAGGAGTTGGTTCCAGTTAAAAGAAAGAAAAGGGATAAATCATCCGGTTCGGATCCACAAGTTCTTTCTCCGACCGCTGATGAGATAGCCAAAGCGATAAGGATAGTTCAGTCGCTAACCTCGGTTCCGGCCAAACCGGCACCATCTGTCAGGGGCTCGGTTTGGTCGGTTCCTCAGGTTCCGGATTATACTTTAGAAGAATTTTATGAACCGGAGGAGTAGGAGGGTGAGTATGAAGACGATGATGATAATGGTTATTATGAAAGTCTGAATGTGCCTATTGACCCAGACATCTCCCCAGACAGACCTTCAGGTGTTTCTCCTCCTAGGCTTTCTGAGTGCCCTTCCCACTTTGTTTTACAAGAAAGTAGCTGAAACCCTCCAGCTTCCTATGGAAGAAGCAGTAGAGGATCAGGAGGAGCCTGATTTTGTTGAGATGATGGACATCCCAGAGTCCAGGAGATTTTCTATTCCCCTCCATAAATCTTTTGGGAAACAGACATTTAAAATTTGAAAAACTCCTAATTCCATACCTCCTGTGGACAGAAAAATGGACAAGAGGTATACTCTTTCAGGCTCAGACACGGAGTTCCTTTCCCAGCAATGCAGCCATGTTGGGGTAGTGCAGGCTGCTGCCTGTGATAAGGCAAATAGTCCATTGGCTCACACCCCCAGATAAGGACTCCAGGAGGATTGATGCCATGGCAAAGAAACAGTACATGGCAGCATCTTTGGGACTCAGGCAGGCTAACTATATGGCCTACACAGCTAGATACCAGAAGTCCAGGTGGGACACTGCTGGCTCTAGCCAAACAGGCCCCTGACCAGCCTGGCCAGGAGCTGGGCGGGTGGCTGCGGATGGGATTGAGGCATCAAGGTGCAATTTCATGCTGCTGTGGACTCCAGTGATGTTTCATCTAGAGTCATGGCTACATCTGTGGCCCTTTGGAGGATGGCTTGGCTCAGATGTACTAGCCTATCACAGGATACCCAGGCTAAGGCCATGGATTTTCCTGTCATTGGTAATTCTCTGTTTGGGAAGCAGACAGAGAACTACATGAAAGAAGGGCAGTACAGGACCACTTAACAGGGTGCTCAGGCCAAAGAAAAGCAAGCCACTCCTCAGAGGCAGCATTCCAGGGGCAGGGGCAGGCCCTTTCAAGGCTTTTACCAAGCCAGGCCTCCTCTTCTGCTTTTGCTCAGAGGGGTTCTTTAGAGGGAGAGGCAGGCGGGGTATGAGCAGGCCTGCTTCCACCCCTCACCCTAAAGCCCCTGCCAAGCAGACACCCTGATGGGTCTGCCCGGGCCGATTCTCCAATACCTGTAGGGGGCAGGCTGGCTTACTTTGTCCAGGACTGGATGTCTTTAACATCAGACAAATGGGTCATGGAAGTAGTAAGCCAGGGACTGGTTCTCAGCTTCAAAAAATTTCCCTAGATGAGAACCAGATCCTTTCCACCTGCAAATCCGTCAGAGGCCCTTGCCCTAGAGGCAAAGGTTTCTTCCCTCTTGGCTCTCAGAGCCATAGAAAGGGTATCTATCCTACACAGGGGCAAAGGATTGTACTCCAGGTACTTCCTAACCCCCCAAAAAGACAGGAGAATGGCGGCCCTTCCTGGATCTGAGATATCTAAACAAGCACCTTTTAAAGCCAGAATTCAAAATGGTGACTCTGGGAATAATTCTGCCCTCTTTAAGGCCAGGGGACTGGCTAGCCTCCCTGGACCTCAAAGATGCCTATTTTCACATTCCCATCAGGTGCTCCCACAGAAAGTACCTCAGGTTCGAGTTGCCCTCAGGCCACTATCAATTCAGAGCAATGCCCTTTGGTCTAACATCAGCCCCAGGGTGTTACATAAAGTGCCTGGCAGTAGTGGTTGCTTTCCTAAGGAGAAAAAAGATCTCCATCTTTCCATACTTGGACTGGCTCATAGTGGGTCAGTCTCCAGACCAAGTCAAGTCACATCTTCAGATAACTCAGCAACTGCTCACTTCCTTAGGATTCCTCCTAAACCTTCCAAAATCAGTTCTCGAGCCAGTACAGCTCCTTACCTTTATAGGGGCAGAGCTGGATACAATAAGAGCAAAGGCCTTCCTTCCGCTGGACAGGGCAAGGACACTAATAGAACTGGCCTCTTCTTTCACCCTTCAGGTGTCTCGACCAGCACGACACTTCTTGCAGCTCCTGGGCCACATGGCAGCCTCTACAGCAGTGGTCCAGGGGGCAAGATTTCAGATGAAGGACATTCAGTTCCACTTGAGAGCCTTCTGGTCCCAGAGAAAGGATTCCCTTGCCAAACTGGTCCCAGTGACTCGAACCCTGATCCAGGCTTTGCAATGGTGGCAGGATCAGGACAATTTAAGGCAGGGAGTTCCTTTTGTCACTCAGTCTCCTTCTCTAATCCTCACCACAGACGCCTCCCTCTTGGCCTGGGGAGCCCACTTGGGGGATCTTACCACCCAAGGGCTGTGGTCACTTCAAGAAATTCTGCTTCACATCAATCTCTTGGAACTCAGAGCAGTGTTTCTGGCACTGCAAGCTTTTTCCAAGTCTGTACAGAACAAGGTAGTCCAGATCAGAATAGACAATACCACCACAATGTGGTACATCAACAAGCAAGGGGCACTCAGTCTACGGCCTTGTGCACAGAATCAATTAAGTTGTGGTCTCTGGTCTATTCCCTGCAAACTTCTCTGACAGTAGTTTACCTCCCAGGGAAGGACAATGTCCTGGCAGATGCTCTCAGCAGGATATCTCAGGGCCACCATGAATGGTCCCTAGATCCCCTCATTTTGAAAGTGATTTTTTTCCAGATGGGGCATTCCAAAGATGGATCTTTTTGCAGCCCCAGACAATCACCAACTTCCTCTCTTTTGCTGCAGACCCCCAGTCTTGAGCTCAGTCCCCCTGGATGCTCTGGTTCTCAATTGGGAAGGGAAGTTCCTGTATGCTTCCCCCCCTTCCCTCTCCTGTTCAAGGTACTAGTCAAGATCAGGTCTCAACCGTGCAAAGTGATTCTGGTCGCTCCAGACTGGGCCAGACAGCCCTGGTATCCACTGTTGCTGTCCTTAGCAGTCTACCTTCCCCTGTCTGTTCCCAGGAATTACAACCTGTTGACATCCTCTCAGGGAAGGATTTGGTATCTGAATCTCAAATCTCTCAGTCTCGAGGCCTGGCTCTTGAAGAGTTAGAGTTTGCTGATCTGCACCTCTTTCAAGGTTTTCTGGATATTCTTAGGACTTCTCGAAAGCCTTCCACCAGAAAGACTTACAACTCCAAATGGAAAAGGTTCACTATTTGGTGCTCTGGTAAGCATATTTCTCCAGCATCTGTTGGGTTGTCTACAGTCCTGGACTGTACGGTTCATCTCAATGGCTTGGGACTCAGACCAGCTACACTCAAAGTACATTTGGCAGCTGTTTCTGCCTTTTTTGTCAGTAGGCAAGCCCTCTTCTCTATCAGCCCATCCTGTATTTTGCAAATTCTTCAAGGGATTGTTGCACACCAATCCTCCCTTCAGGGACCCTGCTCCTGCTCGGGACCTTAATGTTTGCATTGCTCAGCTTATGCAACCCCCCTTTGAGCCTTTGTCCTCTGCAGAGCTTAAGTACTTGACTTGGAAAACTGTGTTTTTGGTAGCCATTACCTCTGCCAGGTGCATCAGTGAATTGCAAGCCCTGTCAGTGGAGCTTGATTTCATCTCTTTCCATAGAGATAAAGTGGTCCTAAGAACTAACAGGAAGTTTTTGCCTAAGGTGGTTTCAGATTTCCACCTTAATCAGTCTATGTCTCTCCCTGTTTTCTTCACTGACCATTCCTCCTCTGGGGAGAGGAGGTTGCACAGCCTGGACGTAAAAAGAGCCCTTAGCTACTACATAGAGCACACCAAGGGTCACAGGTTTGAGTCCCCCAGTTGTTCCTCACTTATGGGGAGGTTGGTAAGGGCAAACCTGCCACTAAAAGATCTGTTGCCAGGTGGATTGTCTCTTGTATACAATTCTGCTATGAGAGATTGGGTAGAACCCCACCCTCAGGTCTGAGGGCTCACGCCACTAGAGATACAGCTGCTTCCCTGGCTGCTGCCAGGGATATTCCTATCTTAGAAATCTGTCAAGCAGCCACCTGGAAAACCAGTCTATACATTCACCAAGCATTACTCTCTGGATATCCAGGCTAGGAGTGATGCTTGGTTTAACCTAACAGTATGAGACCTATTCCCAAAGTAGGTTCTGTCCCTCCTCATGGAAGTACTGCTTAGTAGTCTGCATATGTCGAGAATACAGCAAGACTTCATGTTGTTTGAAGAAAAATACTCACCTTAGTAATGTTGTTTCTTCTAATGGAGTCTTGCTGTATTCTGACTCCCTGCCCTCTCAGAACCTGGTTTTGGGATGTGGGTGGCAGGAGCAGTGTTGGCACCTAGAGGTGCCCTCTTCTCACCCTCCTTTATTTTGGGTGTATGTTGTGTTTTGTTTTTTGGGTTTCCTGACTTGAGTCTGCTTTGAAACCAAAACCCTTTTAACAAATTTAGTTGCCAGTTGGCTAGTGTGAGTTACAGTTTCCACACAGAACGCCTAGTGAGTATAACTCTTAAAGATCTGATGGTTGGAGTTTAAGCAACAGCAGACAGAGGCTTCAACCGACTCTAGCTCAGCGTTCCATGCCCTGCATGGAAAGTTAACTATTTGTTCTCTGGGGCAGTTCAAAGGTTGGTGATCACTGCATATGTCAGAATACAGCAAGGCTCCGTTAGAAGAAACATTACTAAGGTGAGTAATTTTTCTTTTGGCACCATTGCCTTGTCCACGTTCAGATTTGCAAGTTCCGTCAGAACCCTCTTCTTTGTAAATAGATTAGTGTCTACCGCACTTCCGTCAATGCTTTTGGTCATATCTGTGGTCCCTCTCAGTTCCCTTCCTCTGTAAACAACAAGAACAGAAGTGCTTGTTCAAGATGTCTGCTTTTTCTTGGTCCCTTCCACACTCTCTCTCCTTAGGCCTTACTATCCCTCCCTGGTCTGTCTCTTTAAACACATAACTGAACAGTACCTGGTCCCCTTTATGCATTGCCTGGGCTATTTACATCTTTTTCGATGCTCCTTTGTGCTAAATCTGCATCAGGTTAGTTTCCAGTAATGGCACAGACACACATTTATTTTATTACATTTGAAGGTCGTTGATGGTTCTGTGGTGAACAGTTGATGATTTTGATAGTATGGTATTTATCCCTGCTATAGTTTATTTTTTTTTTTTTGGGGGTGGGTGGGGCAGTAATATGGTCAATGACCTTCACATGCAATAAAATAAACACGTCTCTATTCCGTAACTGGAAACTAACCTGATGCAGATCCTTTTAGGCTGATTTCTTTTTGGTTAGTTCCTCATTTAAATACTCTGTTTTCAGACACCCTGTACTACTCGAGTGATGGTACAGGAATTCCGATCTACGTGTAGAACACAGGATCACTCGAAATGTGCTCATATATTTATTCTGTATTGTTTTTTCTTTTTTTTTTAAACACTGTCAGACCGCAGCTCTGTGGAGGAAAGCAGTAGCTTCGTACTGACACTCAACTGCAGCTACCGGAGAACAGCTGTCAGTCATTGGGCATGAATGAGCATGTCTGTAAGGACAGTACTAGAAAGCATTAGCTCTTGATGTTGCCATCCCGAGAAGCCAGTGTCTGTTTTCTGTAACTGACACCACACAGACTCTAGCTTCTGTGAACATGTTCTCTTTTTTTTTTTTTTTTTTTTTTTTTTAGTAGTTGTTTTCAGCTCTGACTTGGACAGCATAGGAAACGTCTTCCAGGCAGGGACACACATTAGCACTAATAGGACAGACAAAGTCATCTTTACATTTGAGACAGTGAAACCATACTAAACAGCTGTTTCGTGCCTACAAGGAAATGACAGGTTATAGTGAGAACCTTTTTTATCTTTTCATGATGCCTGAGAAATTTTTATCTGCCTGGTTATCTCAAAACATATGCTCTATAAACCAGGTTTGTAACAGACGAGTCCTTAGAACAGTTTAAGTGTACCTGGATAACAGGGTTATTGACACTATGTGGCAACAAGCTCCAGAGTTTAGGAGCATAGTAGGCAAAATAAAGGTGTCCCATCTATGTTAGAACATCTTGTAACATACAGGAGCAGCGAATTATTAGATCTCATTTGGTAAGCACTGGGGGATAGTGGAGCAGTTTAAACAGTGGCATGGGAACATGCGATTTGATTACCTTGTCAGTGAAATAGCCCAGAAGAAAATGAAAATCATGTACCTGCCGTAATTCTTGATCTTCTCTTGTTTCTTTACCATTCATTACTGCTGGGTATAAGCCAGGTGCGGCCACCCGCCGAGGGAGGAGTTGGTGCCTCCCAAGAGAGTGATGCACTGCGTAGTGCATGAGGGGCGGCCATCAGGCGCTGTAGACTTCTCCATCCCAGTTCTGTGCAGCCGGAGAGGCAGAAATAGATTATAGGAGAAGAGTGAGGCAAGGGAGCTGAGGGATAGGACAAGGAGAGGAAATAAACTGGAAAAGGAAGAAGTCAAAGAGAGGACAGAAAAGAGAGAGAACCCTACCCTAAGTGACCACAGGGCCTCAATCCTCGGGCGGTTCCAAGGGAAGAGAAAGTAAGAATAGGAAAAAGGAAGGAAGAAGCAGAAGAGGGGTAAATGGTGAGGAAGGAGGACTTCAGTCCAGGTAAAATGGAAGATCACTGACTTAAAAATGTTCAAGTTTCAGCAGGGACTGAAGACAAGGGAGCAAGGATCCCACTAGTTGAGGGTTGAGAGTCCAAGGTTGGACTACAGGTCCTTGAAAGACGGACCTCTCTTCCTCTCCATTTATCCAAAATTTTACGTAACTCTGATTCTAGGCTCAAAGCTGTCCCCAGAAGAGGAGCAGCTCTGCTCAGAAGAGGAGTGAGACCTGACTAAGGGGTAGATGACAAAAACTTTTACAGTACGCTCTTGGGGTACTGACATAGTTCCTATTTCGAGAGAAATATGGAACAGTCAAAAGAGGAAAAGAGAGAGAAGGAGAACTCCTGTGGACTGTCTTAGAACTGTATTGAAAAGACAGTCATAGGGTGAATCCAGAAGATGAGGACTCCCTAACCGAGGGACACCTTGGCCTGTACATAACAGAATTGGAGGAAGTTCCCTCAGAGGGTTAGGGCGAAGACCCTACTCGCCATCCCCTGAAGCGAACACTGTGTGACTTCAGGGAAGGAACAGAGAGCTCTGAAGTACCAGGGGGACTCAGCCCCCAGTTAGCCTCAAGGGGAGGGCAAGCAGGGTGGGGGAGACTCCCAAGAATTGAGGCCCATGAGGGGAAGGTGGGTGGGAATCAGTAATGAATGGTGAAGATCAAGAATTATGGTAGGTACGTAATTTTCATATCTTCCCTTGTAAGTCTGCACCATTCATTACTGCTGGGTGAGTACCAAGTCCCCCGAGGAGACCTGATGTTCAGCCCTGAGGGAACAGATCCCTCAGCCTCCTACTGGTGGAAAGTAGGAGGGGGAGACCCTAGCCAGTAGACTGAGGCAGTCTAAGGCTGCTGAGGGCAGTGTCCTGTGGGGAGGCGGGCGGAGGATGCCCTAAAGAATCCCTCGCCCTGTGGGAAAACAGACAGGTCCCTCCAGAAAGTGGAAATCACCCCTCGCTGGGCAGTGGGTGACAGTCTGGATAAGCGAAGCCATGCCGTCCATATATGCAGTTCGCTGTCCCTCTTGATCTGAAGCCACCTCATTGGTGTCATAAGATGCCTTTGCCTGGTGCCTTGCAGCTCCAGACCCTATGCAGAGAGGGCAATAGCTTGTCTGGACTGCTCTGTATCAGGCATAGATGCCAGAACCTGAGCCAGCATCGACCACAGATGCCTGTTGTAGGCAGCATGGTGTGCCTGATGTGAACCTGTGCACATCCATGCACAAAGCAGAAGAGAGAACTCTTCATGCCCACTGGTGCAATTCTGTGAATCGGATCCAGGGGCCGATGCGTGCGCCAGGCGTTGAGGCCTGGAAGGAGTGCCTAGGGACATCAAGCCCGAGGGCGGGTGAGGTAGAGAACCTAGAGACTCTTGGGCACAATACCGTCTCCTGCAGTCTGCCGGGGCTGGAGAAGGGGCGGCTGGAGACTGCCAGGTGTGGATAGACGCCTCCTGGAAAGGGATTGGCCAGGAAGGCACCACGAGGTGGCAAGCGCTGAATTCACTGAAGAATGCATGCATCTGCCACCCGATATTGTCCCCTACGAACAAAAGGAAATCTGGAGCTCCGTGACCAGCCTCGAAAGGAACCGCTGATATTCAGTGAAATCTCGTCTGAGGACAGAAAGAGGAAGGCGGCGCAGATGATCAGAAGACTCCTGCAAAGGAGGGGGAGGATAGGCTGAAGACCTGTTTGTCCATAGTCCTTACATAGGAAGGAAAGGCCGCCGCAGTAGCTCTGAATGTCTCCCAGGTTAAAGGCCCCATACGACCCATGTGGCCTGGAAGAGAAGGAGGTGTCTGCAGAGGAATGGCCGAGAGGCACCTAAGAGAAAGTGTCCGGCCTCTGAGATCCAGGGAACGATGCCACCATGACTGGGGGCCTTGAGACCATGCTGGGTTGCAAAGAAGATGTCTGATAAGGCAAACTCCGGAAGAGCCCAGAAAGGGAGTCTCCCCTGTGACGAGCCTGGGGTTGCATGAGTCCAGAAGGGCAACCCTCTGCACTGCCACCCAAGGGTGCCTTTGAGCCCTCAAGGGAGAGGTGGGGTTCAGCACTGCGACTCCTCCCCACCCCCCACAGGGTGGTGGTGTCGCTGCTCCTCGCCCTGACCTCTCAACCCTTCGGACTATGAGGCAGCCCTTTTCCTCGAAGCCAGTGTGGGGGTTCCCCGTTCCGCAGACTCCCCGAGGGAGGCCACAGAAGCAAGGAACCCTGCCCCCTCCTGGGGGGCCCCTAGCAATAACAAAAATGGCAGCTGCCTAGGCCTCTGCAGAAGAGGGTGCCCCCTCCTAAATTCCAGAACTGTCACCACCAAGAGATCCCAGGCCACCCATAGCTGTGAACCCCGAGAGGTAACTTGCTCCAGGGATGCTGGGCTGCCTGATGCCATGTCCCATGGAGGCCTCCGACTCCCAAGGAGTGGGGTTGCCAGTCCGGGTCCAATTCTGAATCATCCCCCTCTGAGGAGGAGGAGGTGAGCAGAAGGACCTCCAGAGAAGCTACCTCAGGAGAGCCCCTGTTAGTGGCACTGCGAATGGCGCCACCGTGGGCTGCGATGCCGAGAATGGCGCCGCCCGAGTCACCGGCACTGTGAATGGCGCTGCCCGAGTCACCGGCGCTGCAAGCAACACAGGAACCCAGGATGGCGCCGCCGACGGCATCACCTGAGCCACCGGCACCACAAATGGCACCAAGGCCCAGAACAGTGGCGCCCTGATCACCGGTGCTGCGAACTGCACTGGGATCCAGAGCAGCACCGTCTGGCGGTACCGAGGATCCACCGGTGCTGGGCCCTACATCTGAGGGCCGCGACACTGGGGGAGCCTGCATCTCTGTGGAGGCGATTGCTAGGATGGCGCCAGTGACACGACTCCAGGAGGAATCACGCTGCTCCCCCGGCTTCGAAGAAGAAACCACCTCCTCGGCAAGGCTGGAAGTGGAGGAGGCTTCCTCCTCTTCAGGCCGTATAGACCTGGGAGGGAACCCGGGGGAATGGTCTAGAGACCTGCAGGTGACATCGTCCTCCAAAAGTCGGTGGAACCCTGCCGATCTTGAACACGTGGATTTCCAGTACACGGCGGTCCATGCAAAAACAGGTGTTGCAGTGATCCATATCATGGTTGGGTCCCAGGCACTGAAGGCAAACATCATGTTGAAACGTGACAGAAAAATGCCGGCCGCATGGGCACCGATGCTTAGGGGCAGGGCCCGCCTTGGATTTGCGCTTAGCCCCCGAATCAAACCTGATGCGAAAATAACACAATTAAACAGCAAAAGATCCCGATGCTGTTGAAAAAGTAAATGAAATGGTCTTACTGGCTTCAGTGACGTTGGGATGGAGAACCGAGATGAGGAGAATAAAGAGCGGCAGCATCAACTCGACTAGGCCTAAGTGGTGCAGTAGAATGTTCTCGCAGCGGTTGTAGCAGGTGCGGCCTCGATGGTGGGAGAAACAGAACTTAGATGGAGGAGGAGTCTATGGCACCAAACTGCTGCCCCTTGTGCACTACGTAGTGCGTCGCTCTCGTTGGTGGTGCCTTCGGTGCCAACTGCTCCCTCCAAAAAATAAAAGCTTCCATAGTGAGTGCGTGCATCCAGCTTACACCCAGCAGTAATGAATGGTGAAGATTGACAAGGGAAGATTGAGTGCTTGTCAAAGAGGGTTAATAAGTTCAGATCAGAATAAAACACAGCGGTGGGTAAAGGTGGTCAGTACTCAAGACAAAACAGGAGATGTTACCTTAGATCATATCCCGTTTTGCATGTTACCTTTGGTGATGTCATAAAAGGACAGGTTTCCTTACATAAGGCTGGGCAGCCAGTAGTAAACCATGCACACATCACCTGGACCCTGCATTCTTTGAGGTCTCCTACCTGATGCTGCTGGAGCTCTCTAATTCCAAGTCTGCCTCTAAAAAGAGAGGAGGCCTCTCTCCCATTAGCTCCTCAGACTGAATTTCTTATTCATTACTTTTTTTTTTTTTTATCTCGACTTGTAGCAGTGACATTTCTGTTTGCATCTTGAACACAAACACTTATTTCTCTTGTTTCATTTTCTGCCTAATTGAATTGAGTTTCTGCTGTTTCTGTAACCTCATTCCCATCCACAGGTCTGCGTATTGGCTAGTTGCCTACTGCTGAATTGTCTTGAACTGCTTATTGCCAAGTGCAGGGAGGATCAGGAAAAAAAAAATGAAGCAAATTTATGTGGCAGCTGCCGGCCCGGTGGCGTGGAGGGCTGAGGAATTGAATGCCTTGCTTCCTGTCATGCCAGTGACCCATGTTCAGGAACAGGCACGGGTTGCTGGGATCATTGGGGTGGGAAAGGATTGACTGTCCCAGGGACTGCTGTCCTCTCCCTGGGAGGGGTGGCCAGCCAACTCGGCCTTCAACTGCATTTGGGTGGAGGCCTGGTGGTAGTGCAGACAGTGGGAGGGGCCACAGTTCCGTAGGGTGTCTTGTGCCCTCCACGTGCACATCTTGACATGCCGCTAGTGGCAGGGTGCCTGGGAGAAAACAGAAAAAAGGACCCGAATGCGGACCACTGCTCGGGGGCCCACGCTGCCACCTTGATGCCTGGAGCATATCTGGTTTATGGACCTGGGGGAGGGTTGACGGCTCTCCCTCTCCAACGCTGCCACAGGGGGAAAGGTGTGGGGGACTTACTTCAGGTAGGTCTGGGGGAGGTAGATGCCGCCTGGGGGAGGTGGGGACAGATGCAGGGTCTTTGGAGAGGTAAAAAAGCTACAAAAAGCTTTTCGTATTTGTTCCCTTTCCCAGGTCTCATGAGATGTTTGGTTTCTACCCTAAACAACTTAAAGGAAAAATTATATACGCCAGACGAAATATAACTTGCTTCTTTTTTTTGTCTTTAAGGTAACCCGGTTGTGTGACCTTTCAGTGGAGGAGACTCTGTTACGTCTGTAGGCTGGTCAGAAAGGGTAATTAGTTTTTTTTTTTTTAATTGACTTACTCTTATAAATTACTAATCCAGACCATGGGACTTGGGGAGGAAGAAAAGTAATTTTACAAGTGCAGTATGAATAACAAAATATATATATTGTCTTTTTTTGGTTTTTTATTACAATCAAGCCTTTTCTCTTCCCCCAGCTTGCCCGACGGCACACCTCCAATCAAATCACCAACCTTCTTATGGGCTTTTCTGGTTATCCATCACTTGCCCAGGACCACGATAATGGTGATTAGCATGACGGTCATGCTTGGGCTGGGGTGGGGGTTACCGCCACAACTGCAGACCAGGGCTTTTTTCCTCTGGCTCCTGATTTTCTCCCCAAGACATGCAACGACATGCATACATGCGCATGGAGGTGCACCTGCCTGGTGTCTAGTGGCTACTCCAGTCCCGTTCTGTTTGCTTTCCCCTGCACTGCCACTGGGTGGCAGTAATATAGGGGGATGCAGCGCCCCCCCCCCCCCAAAAAAAGTGAGGAGAGTTGCCCTTGGGATGCTTAATCTTTCCAAGCCTAGGTTGTCGGCATAGCAAGCTGGGGTTCTTCAGCTCTGCCACTAGACCGACCAAAACATTTTATTCTTAAAGAAACCTTAAACCTTGCTTTTGTCTAATGTCATACAGTTTTAGATTTGGTTATATGTGTGGCTTCTGTAATCTTTCTTCTCTGCTTTGTGTTTTGTTTCCTTTGAAATCTCGTTTTCTTAGTCCATTGTTGATGCTGCCTTCTTCCACCTGCTGATCATTTTTGTAGTACTGATCATTTCCAGAACCTGGTGACATAGAGCTGAGCAGATGCTATGACACATATTCTCTACAGGGTCTCCACCCCTCCGATGTTACCGGTAACTGAACTGATCAGTAATTTTCTTCCAAAGCTTTCACACTCTAGAAGACAATAATATATGTATATATATATATATATGTGTGTGTATGTGTGTGTATATGTATATTCATATATATATATATATATATATATATATATATATATATATATATATATATATAAGATTAGAACAATTTAGGAAAGTGGATTTTAACAACAGTTTGCTTAAGTTCATTAAAAAGGTAAGGAGCTGAAAAGGGGGTTTCCATAGTTAGCTGCTGTAGTTATTGATGGTAATTCTTGTTCAGTTCACTAAAAATGTGGTAATCAAGTTTATTTTCGAATTTGGTTTTGGTTTTACCGATAACAGTGTTTACATTTTTACAAGGAACAGGAATTAAACAGCGTCATACAGATCTGCGTCATTTCCATCCAGATGTGCTGCTCGAAGACAAAACTGAATGCTAATTATCAAATTTAGAATTCTGTTCAAACTCTGCACCTGTAAGGCATTCACCATATGCTCTCAAGCTGCAGTGCAAATGAAAAATGTTTTTCCCAAAAAGCTGGTTTTAGCTGTAACTAATAAAAATAGTGGCATACCTGTTAAATCCTTTTATAGGCACCTGCTGGAGAGAAAAGGCCTTGTACATTAGATGTAAAAACTGTCTCAAGTTACTATAAACAGAAAATGTTACCTGTGGGGAATTCAGTCTAGGTCACCCTGCAGCAAAGAAATCAGTATCTCAGTGGATAGTCTTTTGGATTTCCTTACGTTATGAGTAGTTGGGGAAAGAGCACCCTTTGGGGTGAAGGGTTCGTTCCCACAATAGGAACAGACGCATCTGTAGCGGCTGTCAGGAATGTCCGTCTGCTAGGAGAGTGTAAGGCTGTGCCTCGTTGTCTTCCACCCACACCTTTACAGCCCACTACTGCATTGATGTTCAGACTCCTGGGGATTCTAGGTTTGGGGCTTCTGATATTCAGAACATGTTTCTTAAATAAACCTGCAAAAATCCACCTTTCTAAGCACTGCTTGGAGTCTGCACTAGTAATAATGTAGCATTGCATTCATGTTGTTGGAAGGAAAAGTTAATCATCTAGTAACTGTATTTTTTTTTTCTTTTAAATGGATATGTCTATTACAAACCTGTGCCTTTTTCCCCTTTCTAGCTGGTTGTATTTGGGTTTTCAGAATATAAGCAGAGTGAATCTGTTGCTTGAACATTTATTGTAGATCGCCTCTGAATGTTTGATGCAAAATTTAAAGACTAAATATATTGGCAGGAAACATGTTTGAATTATAACATTTGATTGCTTAATTTTATAATTATTTCTGGTTGCAGCTCCAACTTTTCTTCAGCTACAGATGTACCGTTAGGGAGCCTGGGATTGCATGAGCAGCCCAGTATAAAGGCAGTCTTTGAATTTTTTAGCACTAGTGGCATACAGCTTGTGCAACGCACTTGACTGCTAGCATAAAATCAGATTAAGTGCTACCCAGATATTAACTGCAGGAACATTGTCTTCTTTTTTCCATTATCTGCAGGGGAATCTGGTAGCAGTTGGAACTCACAAAGGTTTTGTACAGATCTGGGATGCTGCTGCTGGGAAGAAGTTAACAGCACTTGAAGGTCACACAGCGAGAGTTGGTAAGAGCCCTTGGGGGAGGGTCATATGTATGTATGTATGTATGTATGTATGTATGTATGTATGTATGTATTGGTGCTTTGGAGAGGCTTAAGTGTCCTAAAAAAAACAGAGGTTGATGGCAGGAAAAAAGGCTCACTGTCCATGTGATTATTTTATTTTCTTTTTTTTTTTTTACATTTGAAGGCACTTGAACATGTTAAAGGGGGTAGTATACTGTAGTGTACGTACCCTTTTATATGTACAGTTGCTTACAAATGTAAATAAACACCTATAAAGGCCATCGCTGCCCAGAAACCTATTAGATGCCTTATAGTTGTATTGCAGCCCCTTCCCTACTTCCCGTCATCATAACGTGGTTTTTAGTTGTGGGGCTGCAGTTTGGGATCAGCAGCTCGACCGAAAAAGGAAGGATTGCGAACAAGGTAATATATTAATTAACTAAAAAAAAAATCTTCTTTTTAAAAAAAAAAAAATTTATAAAAGGTTGCTATATTAGCTCCTTGGGCAGGTGACTTCTTGTCATGAGCTGCCTGCTCCAAAGACATCAATTTTGCACTCCCTGTTTAATGAGATTACAAACATTTTCAGGGGCAGAAAGGCTTGCTGCCTGTGGCAAGCAGGGCTCGCTCTGTCCCCCCGAGTGTGTGGTAATCTCAACTTGATTGGGGGGAAGGGGCTGCAGTCTCCTATATGCACTTGCTTTTTTTCATTGAAGTCCTTTGCTCAAATGCAGGCCAGGCCTCAGTAAATAAGCAGTAACACACGACGGGTTGTGTATGAAACTGTATTGTCGCATGCCCATGTGTGGTGGTGGTGGTCTTGTCCCTTACAGCACCTGGGGCGTGTGATGAGTGTAGCATATTGCAAACTCTGGAGTGCATTTTTGCACTTGTAAATTGATTTTAATCAGATAAAACATGACAAAGGAAAAACTTAATAGACACATTTACAATATTTTTTTTTTGGTAAATATATTTTTATTAAACTTGCATGGTGTAGAAGCATACATGAAGTTCATACAGTACAGTTACAGGTGATAAATATATTCTAGGACTTTGACAGAGCAGAGTCGTCTCTCATACATCCATTGAGTGCTTTAATTAGTGCGTAAATAACAGTATGCTTCTTCCTGTGTGGTACAGCTTAGGTTTGGAGTGTCAGTCTACATGTTACTTGTTCGAGCATTATATACGGTTGGTTAGTAACCTTGCAAAATCATATACTTATAAATTTTCAGTACTGTCGTTCCAATTATTAAGAAATGGTGGTGTGGGGGTTGTAGTACAGGTGTAGGAAGGCAGGGGTCTCAGTGCCACTTACAATTACAGCTGGTTAAACCAATCCAGAAGCAAATGATTTGATACCTTTTGGATCTGTTCTTACAAGGACCAATATGGCAAGACTAAATCGTATGTCAGCTGGTTTAAAGGCATTGTTAGAGAGTATAAGGGGAGGCCTACCGGTGCAGTGGTAGTGCTACTGCTCGCGATGCTGACAACCGGATTCGGAGAATGAGCCTGGGTATCGGGGGACAAGGATTGAACACCCCATGGACTACTCTTCTTGTGGGTGGGGGCCTCGTGGCCACCGGGATCCGACAGCTGGTGCTAGCCATTACTGGAGGCAGGGGCAGATGTCTGCATGCATGCCCATTGATGTCATTGCACATGTCGCCTCCCGGGCCAAGTAGGATGCCCGATCGTCATGAGGCGCCTGCAGCTGACTGAATCTCCACTTCACCAGCTTGCTTACCCATACCCTGCTGGGGGTTCGAGGGAGCCCTCTTTAGCCCTTCCATGGCAGGTGGGAAGAGATATCTGTGGGGTGCAGGTAGGGCCCAGTGATGGTGGATGACGGAGCTGGGCGGTCAGTTGGACCGATGGGGACCGGTGGAGTGTAGGTGGAAAAAAAACTAATTAAAAAAAAAAAAAAGTGATACCTTTTAAGGGATCCATTCATATATTTGCCAGTATGTGGGTGGAGGGCCCTATCTCGTGTAGTTGGGTACTTCATTTATAGTTAATTGTTTAATCAGTAATACGAAGGTAGAGTCTTTGGGCAGGTTGTAAAGCACCCATCTTGTCCACCATGAACTGAATGTTTCTATATTAAAGAGTTGGTGACACATTCAGGAGGACTTTAACAAAACATAATATTTAGGCACTGTGCAGCTTGTATTTCCCATTAGTTCTGTATTCCTCCTCACCATTATTTAGTAGTGAGGTCATTGCATGAAAACAGGATCTTGGCTCCTGAAGAGTTGATCTATTCCTGCTGCTTTCTCCCTACCTGAAGTTGTAGAGCACTGCTTGTGACCGTCACAGTTGCTCTCATGACAACAGATTGTGATGTCACAACATAGGATCATGACTTGGAGTAAGGAGTAATCTATACAGGCAGATGAACTCTAAGGGACAACGATCATATATTCATACACATTTCCTTAGTAATAAATTATGGGGAGGAGAAATATATAAAATATAAATGGAGTGTAAGTGGAGTTGTACCTAATTATGTTTTTTACAGTTTTCTTTGAGGCGTCAGTAGCTCTTTAGGGAACATGTAATCTTTTCTGTCTTGTAAATTTTGTTGGTAGTTGTTCTCCAGGCCTCTGTGGCAGGGAACGGTGTCAGCCATAGCTGCGTAAGCTTTTTTATTCCTAATGGGCACCTGGTTGGAAGGCTTGGAAACCCAGGAGGGTATTGTAGCAGTAGGTACAGGTCTGGGGTAAGAATGATTGGGGTTTGAAATACCGTTTGTAGTTTGTGTTCTAGATCACGCAGGTATGGCTGTATGCTTGGCCAACCCCTAAAGATCTGCATATATGTTGCCCTTTGCTCATCACATTGGCACCAGCACGTGGCTGTTTGTGCTGTAACGAAGTCGGCTGTTATGACTGGGGCCTGAAAATAATGAATCCTGTGCTTCCATACATACTCCCAGCAAGTGTAAGTGGCAGTTATAGATGAGAAGGTTTGGCAAGATCTTACTTGATGGGAGCTCTTGCAGCAGGCTATAACCATTAGGACTAACGCCGCATGAGCCTTAGGACCCACCGGGCTTAGCTAGCAGTACCCAGCAGGCCCCCCAGCGTCGGCTCCACCCCGACGTCGGTCACGCCTAAAAAGGGGGTGGACCCCAGCTCCACCTCAGTTCATTTCCTGCCCCGACCTGCTCACGTTGGAGAATCATGGCGCTTGCTTCCAGCAGTTCCAACTAATTTCTTCAAAATGTTCTTTTTCCTCGTCTTTGCTGTTCGTCCGTCTTATGTCCTCGCCTTCATCAGTTCTCTTCTTCTGGGCTTAGGAAGACTAAGTGCGCCTGTGGCTGCCAGATCCCGTCAAAGGATGGGCACACGAAGTGTGTCTTCTGCCTGGGTCCAGACCACGACAGTGCAGCTTGCAAGATCTGCAGAGCCTTCACCAGCAGGAGGTGCATCCAAAGCCTGAAGGCCCTCAAAGCCCACCTGTTAGAACAGCAAATGAATGTCCTGCAAACCTCGGAGGACAAGAGAAAGCACCGGGACAAAGACCATAGCCAGTCCCATCACCATTCCCGCTTTCCTCCCAGGAAAGCCTCGTCTTATCCCGGCCCAGGCACCCCTGACTGTCCAAAGCATCCTCACATGGAAGATTCCTCCAAGTCGAGCCTTCTTGCCAAGGATCAGACATCGGTCAAGGTGGAAACCTCAGGGGAGAAGCCCTCCAAACCTAAGGTCGCGCCGCTGCGCGTCTCTTCAGTCCTGAAGGACACTTCAAAAGCCTCTTCAGCGCAAGCCTCAGCCCCACCCAAAAAGGCCTCAGCTTTGTCCGGTTCGGGCAAACACCCTAAGGATCCAGACACCCAGGCCAAACCTTCTTTGGCGCCCCGGTTCCGGCCTCTTAGAAACTGACGCTGGTGGAGGTTCCTGCTGCGAAAGACACTCTTACGGAGGGGACGCCAGTTAAAGTTCCGTCGCTGGCCCCTAGATCTTCCACCCCACAGGGCTCTTCGGAGGATTCCTCTGCTGATGCCCTGCCGGTCTGTATTCAACAAGGAGGAGTTACAGGAACTCTTCTCCTTCTGGTGGAGTCGGGTAAAAGGAGGAGACTCCATTGAAGCAGGACCCGACACTGGTTCCTGATCGGCCGGACAATCAGGAGCCCGAGGATCAACCTGTCAGTTTGCAGGAGAAGACCCCCGAGTGGCCTAATCCCCACTCCCCTCGGGCACTCGTTCCCAGTCCCGTACTTGGGACCATCGTCGGCACCCTTCCCGGTCAGGTGGCCGTCACTGGTCCTGGCCTAAGAGCAGATCTTGCAGCCGCAGTAGATCTTCCAGGCAGGCTCGCTCCTCTTTCCGACACCAGTCCCCAGACCAGCGTCAGTCTTTGCTCCGTCATTGGTCCTGAAGCCGACGTAGGTCGGTTAGTCACTGATGCTTGAGTCGGGTAGTCCAAGACAGAGCTCGGGCTCCTCTCGGCCTAGTAGCAGGATGAGTTCTTTCTCGTCTTTCCCAGGTGTTGGGGGTTACCAAGGTGATAAGGACCAACCCCGCTCACCTCCTGATGATTCATTTTTTATGGATGTCGTGAGGCACATCCAGGCCTCTAATGAGTGAGAGACGGAGGACCTGGATCTGGAACGCCGTCAACTGGCCCGTTACCTGAGGCAGAAGGCGCTCAAGCCTCTTGTGGTGCCTCCTTTGGTGGACACTTTCCAAGATCTCACCAGGATAACTCTGAAGCATCCAGCTTCAGTCCTGGCAATTCCAAAGAAACATAGAATTTGATGGCAGATAAGGACTACTTGGCCCACCTAGTCTGCCCATTTCCCTACCTAATGGATAAGCTGCAGATCCTAGTTAACCAACAGCCTACTTCCTCCTACCCCCCACTAGAATTGCCTTATGTCTGTCCCATGCATTCTTGAATTCCCCCACTGTTTTTGACTCTACGACCTCAGGAAGGCTGTTCCATGCATCTACAACCCTCTCTGTGAAGAAGTACTTCCTCACATTACCTCTGAGCCATCCCCCCACTATCTTCAAATTATGCCCTCTTGTTCTTGCACATCTCTTTTTCTGAAAGATGCTACCTTCTTGGACTTTGTTGATTACCTTGAGGTATTTGAAAGTTTCTATCATGTTCCCCCCTCCCTCCTTTCCTCGAGGCTATACATCTTAAGCTCATAGAAACATAGACTGACGGCAGATAAGGACTGCTTGGCCCATCTTGTCTGCCCATTTCCCTACCTGCAGGATAGGCTGCAGATCCTAGTTAACCAACAGCCTATTAGCTCCTTTAGTCTTTCTTCATATGTCTTCTGGTGCAGACCCTGTGCCATTTTGGTTGCCCTCCTCTGGACAGCCTCCACCCTGTCTGTCTTTGCGGAGTTGGGGTCTCCAGAACTGTACACAGTACTCCAGATGTGGTCTTACTAACTGTCTGTACAGAGGGCCAACAACTTCCTGTTTTCTACTGGTGATGCCTCTCCCTATGCATCCCAGTATCCCCCCAGCCCTCCTTACTACCTTCTCACATTGCTGGCCCACCTTTAGGTTGTCTGATAATGCTACTCCCAGGTCCCTTTCCATTTCTGTTGTTGTCAGTATCTCACCTCCCATTGTGTACTCTTCTCCTGGGTTTTTGTTTCCCATGTGCATTACTTTGCACTTCTTTGTGTTGAATCTAAGCTGTCATACATTTGACCATTCCTCCAACCTTGCCAAGTCTCTTTTCATCCTTTCCAACCCACCTGGTTTATCAACTCTGTTGTAGATCTTTGTGTCATCTGCAAAGACATATACTTTCCCTTCCAGCCCCTCTGTAATGTCACTTCTAAAGACATTAAAAAGGACCGGCCTCAGTACTGGACCCTGCAGTACCCCACTAGTAACCCCTCTTTCTTCACTGTGGACTCCATTTACTATTACCCGCTGTGTTCTATTGCCCAACCAGTGTTTTACCCAGGCTACCACTCTGGGACCCACTCCCAGGCTGGCTAATTTGTTTATTAATCTTTTGTGTGGGACTGTCCGATGTCGTGCTAAAGTCTAGGTAGGCCATGTCCACAGCCTCTCCCTGGTGTACTACTTTGGTCACCCAGTCAAAGAAATCAATTAGATTTGTCTGACATGACCTTCTTGCTGTGAATCCATGCTGTCTTGGGTCCTATGCCCCACTGGCCTCTAGGTACTCGAAGCAGTTTTTTCCTTCAGAAGTGATTCCATCATTTTCCCTGCCACTGAGGTCAGACTGACAAGTCTGTAGTTTCCTGCCTCTGTCTTGCTCCCACTTTTGTGAAGGAGAATCACATCCGCCTTTCTCCAGTCCTCAGGTACCACACCACCCTACCATGATTTATTAAAAAGGGTAGTCAGTGCTGTTACTAGTTCTTCCCTTAGTTCTTTTAGAATTCTGGGGTGAATCCCATCAGACCCCATTGCTTTATCCACCTTCAGTTTTAAGAGTTCTTTCAGAACCCTTTCTTCTGTGAAAGGACTAATGTCAACCCCTCTCCCCCAATCCAGAGTGCTTCTTTTGACTGGATTAGGTATCTCCCCCTGCTTTTCCATTGTGAATACTGAGCAGAAGTATTCATTCAGTATCCCTGCTTTTTTACTGTCGCTCTCTGCCCAACCACCTTCCTCTTTATTCAGCGTCAGTATCCCTGCCTTAGTCTTTCTTTGTTCCTTTATATACCTGTAAAAGATTCTATCCCCCTTCTTAACCGAGTTGGCTATCTTTTTCTCGGTTTGGGCCTTTGCTATTCTGACTGCCTTCCCTGCTTCCTTCTGCTTTAACTGGTACAGTTCTCTGTCCTGCTCCTTCTGTGTTTCCTTACTCATCCTGAATGCTATCATTTTCTCCCTCACCTTCCCCGCCACTTCTTTGGAGAACAGTGTTTTTTTCTTTCGTTTTGATTTGTTTATTTGCTTCACACAAAGGCTTGTTGCCTCTGTGATGGTGGTTTTGATGTTTCCCCATTGTTGCTCCACCCCACCTTCTTGCCTGTTTGCTAGTGTTTTTCTGAGGCACTCTCCCATTTTGACAAAATCAGTCCTTCTGAAGTCTAGTACCTTCACTTTTGTATGGCTTGACTCTACAGCTAAGTTTATCGTGAACCACACTGTTTGGTGATCGCTTGTTCCCAGATGGCTACCCACTTCAAGATCGGAGATCCTCTCTCCATCCCCATTTGAGAGTACCAGGTCTAAGATTGCTCCCTTCCGAGTGGGTTCCAAAACTGGCTGTCTGAGGCATGCCACCTGTAGGCATCGAATGGCCCTGTTTCTTGGATGTGGCTGCAGCAAAGGTGCTCCAATTAACATCTGGCATATTCAAGTCCCCATCAGCAATATCTCCCTTTCAAACACCATGAAGTCTTGCTATATTATGACAATTAGCAGTTAGCCACAGCACTTGAACTGCCCGGAGGAGGAAGGGTTAACTCCAGGCTGACTGGAGTTCAAAGCCTTGACGCTTTGCTGAAAGCTCTATCTGGCTAGTTTCAAACTGAAACTGTCAGATTCTTTACTCCGCTTCACTGAACAGTCGCTCGAGAGATCTGCTCCTTCAGCTCGGTTCATTTCTCGGTTCAAGCGAGTGTTTTCGGTTCATTTAACGGCAATAAGTATTTATTTTACCGCATTTCGGTTCAAAGCTCTATCTGGTAAACCGTAAGTGCAGGATTTTAAAGTCTGTGTGGAAATTATCGGTTCGGTTTGAACCGATCGGTTTACTAAAAAAACAATTTTAAATAATAGCTTGGAGCTTTTAGAGTCACGGTTCCGGTTCTTATTGGTTCTAAAAAACCTATCTCTTAAATTGTTTTTTCAAATACCCATGACACGGTTAGGAACCGATAAGGGTGTCTTGCCTGGCACTGCCATAAAAAGGGGCAAGTTTTGGATAGGCTGGCATTATGTCTGAGAAACCCAAAGAGAAAATCGGGCCCACTGGGTTTCAACACTGTGATGTTTGTGGGGAAGCCTTTGCAAGGCTGACCCACACACCACATGTGTTTATTGTCTGGGGCTGACCACCTCTGTCAGACTGCCAGGTGTGTAAGAATTTCCCTGCAGCCACCCTGGAGAAAGATTGGGCTGCCTCAGGGAACGAGGCCAAATAGTCCGCTGACCGGATGCCAGCCCGGTCCAGCACCCACTGGACCAGAGGGAGTGCCCTCTGACCAGGCGAGACTTCCTCGGGCAAAGGAAGGCTGGTTCTGAGGAACCAGTCTCAGTAAAAAATTCTAAGAAATCAGCAGGTCTGGGTGCAAGATTGCCTCTCCAACTGCTGCAGAGATAGCTAAAGCCATACAGATTGTCCAGTCACTGTCTCAGGGACCGGCCAACCACCAACAGCTGGCAAAGGTTGGTTCATTCGGTTCCAGTGGTTCAAGAGTATGATGTTGAGGAATTTTATGAACCACAGGAGGGGAGGAAGATTTTTGACCATTATGTATGTGGCTGGGGAGGGTCTGGACGTGCCCATTGAACCGGACATTTCTCCAGACAGACCATTAGAATCTCCCCTATGCTGTCTGAGTCCCTTCTCATTTTATGTTTTACAAAAGGTTGCAGAAACCCTCCAACTTCCTTGGAAGAGGCTGTGGATGAGCAAGAGGAGCCTGATTATGTTGAGGTGATGGATATCCCAGAGTCTAGGAGGTTGTCTATTCCTTTGCATAAGTCATTTAGGAAGCAAACAACAAAAATTTTAAAAAAAATCCTCATTCTGTCCCTCCTGTAGATAAAAAAAATCGACAGAAGGTATACTTTATCAGGCCCTGATACAGACTTCCTCACTGAGCAGTGTAGTCATGTAGGTGTGGTACAAGCTGCAGCCTGTGACAAGGCTATTATCCCCTGGCCTCACATCCTCCTGATAAGGATTCCAGGAAGATTGATGCCATGGCGAAAAAACAGTATATGGCAGCTTCTTTGGGACTCAGGCAGGCAAATTATATGGCTTATGTGGCTAGATATCAGAAATCTAGATGGGATACAGTGTTGCAGTTAGCCAAGCAGGCCCATGGCCAGCTGGCTAGTGAATTGGAACAGGTGGCTGCTGATGGCATTGAAGCCTCTAAAGTTCAATTTCATACTGCTGTGAGAGGCGTTAATGATGTTTCCTCTAGGGTCATGGCCACTTCTGTAGCTTTCCGTAGAGTTGGCATGGCTCAGGTGCACTAATCTGTCTGGGATACTCAGTCAAAGGCTATGGATTTTCCTGTGGTGGGAAATTCTCTGTTTGGAGAGCAAGCAAGAAAATTATATATAGAAAAGATGGATGAATAGCAAACTACCTACAAAAGTGCCCAGGCCAAGGGGCGGCACCACTCCCACAGGGGCACACTCCCAGAAGGTAGTGGCAGGCCTTTCCACAGGCCTTTTATCAATCCCAAGCCTCCCTGCTTTTGCACAGAGGGGTTTTTTCAGAGGAGAGGTAGGCGGGCGAGGTAAACCGGCCCCCACCCTCAGCCTAATGGCTACTGACAAGCAGGCACCCTGATGGGGTGCTCCAGGGCTGATTCTCCTGTACCATTTGGAGGCAGGTTGCTTATTTCAGCCAGAACTGGGTGTCCCTAACCTTGACAAATGGGTTCTGAGTAGTAAGCCAGGGGTCTGGTTCTCAGCTTCAAAGAGTTTCCAAAGATGAGAACCAGACATTTTCCACCTGCAAGTCCCTTTAGAGGCCCTTGCTTTGGAAGCAGAGGTGTCTTCCCTAGACTGCAAAGCAGTGAAAGGGCTCCTCCTTGTCACCAGGGCAAGGGCTGCACTCCAGATACTTTCTTACCCCAAAAGACAGGAGAATGGCTGGCCCATTCTAGACTTAAGGTACCTGAATCAGCATCTTTTGAAACAAAGTTCAAAAATGTTAACTCTGGCAATGATTTTGCCCTCCCTCAGGCCAGGGGACTGGCTAGCCTCCTGGACCTCAAGGATGCCTATTTTCATGTCCTGATCAGGCCTCTCACCGAAAATACTCCTCCAGGTTCGAACTGCCCTCAGGTCACTACCAGTTCAGAGCAATGCCCTTCAGTCTTACCTCTGCTCCAAGGGTATTCACAAAATGTCTAGCTGTGTAGTGGCTCATTTAAGAAGGCAGGTTGCTGTGTTCCTCCTCCCTGACGACTGGCTCATTGTGGGTCAGTCCCCAGATCAGGTAAAATCCTACTTGCAAGTCACCCAGCAGCTTCTCACTTCCTGGGATTCCTGCTGAATTTACCAAGTTCAGTTCTAGAACCAGTTCAGGTACTAACTTTCATAGGTGCGAATTGGACCTAAAGTTGGCCAGGGCATTTCCCCCTCGAAAGGTGGTAGAGTAGCTGATTGCCCTGGCATCCCTCTTTCACCCCTGCGGGTCTCTCGACCAGCAAGGCACTTTCTACAACTTCTAGGGCACATGGCTGCCTCCACAGCTGTAGTGCAAGGAGCAAGATTCCAGATGAGACATTCAGTTTCATTTGAGGGCCTATTGGTCCCAAAGGAGGGACCCCCTTACCAAATTGGTCCCAGTGACCCCAACTCTGATTCTAGCTCTTCAGTGGTGGCAGGATCAGAGCAATCTAAGACAAGGGGTCCTTCATTCCCATTTCTCATTCCCTCACCCTCACCACGGATGCCTCCTTGCTGGGGTGTATACACACTTGGGCGACCTTTCCACTCAGGAGTGTGGTCCCCCAGGAATCTCTGCTCCACATCAACCTATTGGAACTCAGAGCTGTCTTTTAGCTCTTCAGGTTTTCTCAGCATCTGTCCAGAACAAAGTAGTCCAGGTCAGGATAGACAATACCACAACAGTGTGGTACATCAACAAGCAGGGGGGCACTCGGGTCATCAGTCTTGTGCATCAAGCAATGAAGTTGTGGTCTCTGGCTTACCCCCCTGAACACCTCCCTAGTAGCAGTTCACCTTTCAGGGAAGGACAATAGTCCCAGCGGGATGCCCCTCAGCAGGATTTCCTCAGGTCACTCATGAATGGTCTTGAATCCCCTAGTGCTGGGGTCAGTCTTTGCAGATGGGGCACCCTCAGATAGATCTTTCCAGCCCCAGACAACCCACCAACTTTCCTCTTGTTTTGTTGCAGGCCTCCAGTAATGGGCCCAGTCCCCTGGACGCCTTTTCTGTTGGATTGGGAAGGGAAGTCTCCTTATGCCTTCCCTTCCCCCTTCTCTTCAGGGTGTTAGTAAAATCAGATCCCCAGCCTGCAAAGTGATTCTGATTGCACCAGCTGGGCCAGGCAACCTGGTACCCACTGCTTCTGTCCCCTCAAGACAGTCCACCTTCCCCTGACCTTCCCAGGGTCCACAACCTGCTGACTTGTGCCCAGGGAGAGTTTGCAGGTCTGGACTGGGGCCCCTCCACCTCACATGGCTTGGCTTTGTGAGGAGTTAGAATTTGCTGATTTACACCTTTCTCTAGGTGTCCTTGATATTTGTAGAGGTTCTATAGGCCTTCCACTAGGGCTACTTATAATTCCAAATGGAAGAGGTTCTCCATCTGGTGTACTTGGGAAGCAAATTCGTCCCAGAATCTACAAGGATTTGCCCATTTTGCTGCTGGACTACTTTGGTCCATCTTAATTCTTAGGCCTCGGGCCGCCACTCTTAAAGGTTCATATATAGCTGTCTCTGCTTTTTATATCACAGGAAAGCCTGCCTCTTCTTCGTTCTGTGTTTTCGTTTTTTATGTTGCCACACCAACCTCCTTCGGACCTGGCCTGCCTGACTTCCTGTTTGCATGCTCAGTTACTGCAACCCCTTGAACCTCTGTCTCAGCAGACCTTAAGTTCCAACTTGGAAAACTGTTTCCTAGTGGCCATCACTTCTGCCAGATGCATATGGGGAGTTATGGGGTTCTGTCAGTGGAAAAGGATTTTATTTCTTTCACAGAGAGATAAGGTAGTTCTGTACTAATAGAAAGTTTTACCTAAAGTGATTTCAGATTTCCATCTTAACCAACCATCTCCTTCAGTGTTTTTCACTGAGCATTCTTCCTCGGTGAGGAGATTGCACAGTTTGACGCTAAAGAGTTTAAGCTACCATTTGGAACCACTCAAGGTCAGTAGGTCTGAATCCCTCCTTCCTTTTACTCTGTATATAGGTTATGTTGAACCTGCCACTAAGAGGACAATGTTGGTGATTGTCTTGTATCCACTTTGCTACCAAACTAGTTGAGAGCCCTCAGACTGAGGGCCCATTCCACCAGGGTATAGCTGCATCTCTAGCGGCTGCTATATTCCCCATTCTGGAAATCTGTCAAGTTGCCACCGGGAAAACAGTTCCACACTATCAAGCATTACTCCCTGGATGTCCAGCCCAGAGAGATGCTCGTTTGGCACAGCCGTGTCAGAGCCTCTTTCGTGAGTGGTTCTGGCCTCCTCCATGGAGTACTGCTGTGTAATTCATGACTGAAGTCATAACATATAGACTTCATGGGTTTGAACAGTTACCATCTTAGTAATTGCTTTTTCTCCTGGAGTCTTCGTTAGCATCACCCCCCAACCTGCCCCTCTAGAACTTACTTGGAAGGTTGGCAAATTAGTGCACTGTCATGTCATATAGCTCTTTTCCTTTTTTCCTTTCTTCAGGGATTAGAAAACTAGTATTTGCTTTTGTTGTATGTTCATTCTCATCCTGACTCCCTGTCTTTGGGGAGAGGGGGGCCTAATAGTGCTTGTTAGGGGTGATGTTGATGTTGTTGTTGTTGTTGGTTTCTGTTGTTGTTATTCTATTAGTAGTAGCCATTTCTTAGTGTAGTGTTTTTTCCACACAGACTTTGCTTAGTGTTGGCTCTGAAGATTGACAGTTTCAGTTTGAAACTAGCCAGATAGAGCCGGTAAAGCGTCAGACTCTGGAACCCAGTCACTTGAGTAACCTCCTCCGGGGCAGTTCAAGTGTTGTCTAATCACACTGTCATAATATAGCAGACTTCATGAGAAGAAAGCACCAATAAGGTGAGTAATTTTCTTCTAACCCCAGGAATCTCATTATGACTAAACTTATTTGCAGTCAGCCCCTGTGTTGAACTGCTGAGAGATGGAATTTATGCAACTTATGGAACTCTCAGCTGTCATATGCCACTTTCAAACTGCTGCTCAGCAACTCGTTACACACTGAGTGCTTGATTCTTTACTTCCTGCCCGTTTAGTAAGGACGCCCCGGAGAGCCTTCCTTGAACTGTCTTTAATAAAGTTATCTGTGATAAGTACTTTTTTTAGTTTAATTTAAATTGCGCTTTAGAAACAGTTGTTTAGTTTATTGGTTATGGTTGTTTTGTCCTGTTCTCTCCATGTTCCTTGGAACTGAGGTTTCTGTGTCTGTTTAGGAGGTTTACCAGTTTCGGATAGATAGATAGATAGATATTTTAGCTTATCGTTCCTTTGAACTGCTTTAGCCTTTGTTTGCAAAATTACTGAATATTATTGGTCTTTTTCTTCAGAACCAATAGCGCCAGTTCCAGGAACTTCATATAGGTAGTTATTTTGAAGAACCTCCATCTGAGGTTTTTTAAATAACTTTTTGGAAGCAATCTTTGTCATCAATGTCGAGGTCCATTTAGATAAACCCAAACCGGTTTGGACCCACAGGTTTTAAATTGTGAGTCTTGGCAACTTATATCAAAAGCAGATAGACACTTGTGTACTTTTGTTTGGGTACAAGTCATATATCGTCGTGTTGTGGATTTAAGACCTTGCCCCAAAACATTAAAAGAAAAGGTCTAAAATTTTTGAAGAGATGGCTTGCTTCTGCTTAGTGGATAATTCTGCTTCTTTTCTACCACAAAAAGGATGGAGGAAATAAGGATCCTGACAAGAGTTCAGATAATATGAACAAGTAAAACAAAGGGCTGTGGGAAACAGCCTGAACCTGTTCCATTAAAGAAAAGTAAAGAAAACACACGCTGCGCCCGCCGAGAAGGCTAAGGAGCTCCCAGCAGAGAAAGCATATGCCTCATCTGAGGACACACATGCACTACAAGTGTTGCAAGCCCTACAGGGTGCAACTCTCCTACACTGACTGCCCGGTTCTCCTACAACTTGTGTAAGGCAAGAAGTGCTGGAAATGTAAGGGTAGGAGGATGACTTTGAAGGGAACCTAGATCTAGATGCCCTGAGCAAGAGTTTGATCTCCTCGGGTCCTGAAGAATACCTCCCACTGTGCTTATGTTATGAACAGTGGAAACCCAACCTTCTTTTCAGAGAAGAGGAGGTGGAGGCGGGAATTTTCTGAGATGATGGGGTTAACCCCATGAAACGTCTTCTCTGCCCATGTATAAACTTAAAAGGTCAGTGCAGATTTTAAAACCCAACCTCTGTCGTGTTGTAAGCAAGTTGACAGAAATATCAGCTGGACAGAACTAGCTGATTTTCTGGTTTATCATCCTGACCTGAGGAGTAGCATGTTGCTGTTGTACAACACCAGGATCCCCTTGGCTACCTGTAAGCTGCCTCTGTGACACTAGATCCCTTGGCTACCCATCCACCAAAGATTCAAGAAATATGGATGTGCTAGAAAGAGGGGTACAGGCTGCCTCTAATTAATTAGGCAGGCCAATTACATGGCATGTGCAGTACCAAAAGCTCTGCAGAACACTGTTCTAGCTTTGGCTGATAAGGTCCCATGTGAAGTGGCTGTAGACTTACAGGATACTGCAGGGCTGCACTTGATGCTACCGTACCAATTTCTTATATGGTGGGATGCTGTGATACTGTATGTGGGTTAATGGCTTGTCTGTTTCAGTCAGAGGTTTGCGGGCTTGCTTCACCAACCTGACTTTAGACACCAAGGCCAAGCTATGATTTTCCCTTTGAGAACAACCTTGTTTGGGATAAACAGGCATACATGAAGAAGGTGGAGGAATATAACCACCTATCGGAATAATTCCAAGCAGCCTCACTTATAGACCCCAGAGTAGGGAGGTAGGGGGTTTTACCCCAAACTTTCTTTCAGGCGCAGGCCTTTCCAGGCCGCAGCAGGCCAGAGGTTATTTTAGAGGAAGGTGGAGAGCCAAGGAGAAGAGCAGCCCTCACCACAGGTTCAGGCACAGCCCACACAGGTCCCTGATGTTAGTGGTCGTGATTCTTATTACAGGACTGTCAGTAGGCAGACTGGCTGGTTATTTCACACTTGGTATCCATCACCACAGACAAGTGGTGTTGATGTGTGCCAGGGCCGGCACTCAGTTTCAAATCATTTTAAAGTTGAGAACAGAATCTTGTCTATCAACAGCTGCAGACAGGATTCTGTTGGAGGGTGAGGTCTAATCTGCTGGCACTCAAAGTGGAGGAGTTTCTAATAAGTAGGCAAAGGTTTTATTCCAGGTACTTCATAAGGAAGAATAACGGGATTACGGCTATTTTGATATAATACTTTGAGCTTACTTTGAAACTATGTTCAAATGGTCACTTGCAAATCATTCTTGCAAAGGAGACTGGCTGGCTCCTTAGATCTATGGGATGCTATTTTCACATTCCCATGGGACCATCTCGTGGAAAATTCTTGAGATTCAGGCTGGTTTGTTATCAGTTTGCTGCTCTTTGTACTAACTTTGGTACCAAGGGTGTTTACAGTGCCTACTGGTGGTGGATTTTGAGGAAACATATACAGTCTTCTCCCTACCTGACCTGTTGTAGTAGACAGTCTCTGCATGCACTGTCATGGCACTAACAAAAGCTACACTAGAGTCCTTGGGATTTCTATGTTGCTTTATGTACCAGTCTGGTGCTGGAGTTATTGAGCAGAACTAAGCACTAGACAGGCAGAGCCTCCCACAAGACAGGGTAGTATTCTAGATTGCAAATCCTGTGTGTGAGACCCAATCAGCCAGAGAATTTCTCAGCGCATTACATGGCATCTGCCATTGCAGTGGTAGGCTCCAGGTTTCAAATAGATATCTGTTCCACCTCAGACAGTATTGGTCTCATGACGGATCCCAACTGTTCCAGTAAAAAGCTTAGTCCAGGATTTACAGTGTGGCTGACTAACAAATTGTGGTGGTGTACCTTATATGGAACAACCAGTAACTCACAATGATGCCTTTTCAGGTTGGGGCACATGTTAGAGCACACAGCAAGGGCATGGTCCCCTGCTATCTCTGTTGCATATAACTCTTCAGCCATGTTTACCTGGCTTTTAAAACATTCACCTTACTCAGAAACAAGGTGGTAAGCGAACAGACAACACCACAACCATGTATTATATCAACAAGCAAGGATGTACCAGGTCACATCTGCTGGCAGAAGCAATGAGACTGTAGTCCTGGTATATTCCTTGTATATCCTGTTGGGTCAGTACACCTCCAGGGAAGGACAGTGGTGCTGGCAGACTACAGACAATCAAGACCACCACGAGTGAAAGCCTGAATACGCAGAGGTACTGTGCCACTTTTGAGGAGGTATTCTAGACAGACCTTTTGCTTCCACAGAAACCACCAGCCCAATGTAACGTTGCAGGCCTCCTCTGAGGGTACTATTCCCCTGATGCCATGGCCTGGATTGACAGGAAATTTCATGCACCTCCTTCCTATGATATTCAGGGACCCTACTGAAATTGAGGTCCCAACCAGCAAATTGATACTTCAGGGTTTGGATTGGGCGAGGCAGCACTGGCCCTTCGCTGTCTCAGTGTTTGCCCTAATCCATCTGACCAGAGGCACGACCTGTTAACCTCCCTCCTGAGCAGTATCCTGTACCCCAATCAATACTGAGGCTTGCGCATAGCTCTGGAGGACTGAATTTAACCTGAACCTGCAGAATAGTGCTATAGTGCTTAGGGGTTCCAGGAAGCCTTCTAGAAAACCTATTTTAAGTGAAAAGATTTACTATAGGTGGTGGTAGAGTGTGAGCCTTACAGGCTGATTGGTTATTTCAGATTACTCACATTTACATTTTGGGTCTGAAGCCTCCTGTCCTCAAGGGCCACTTAGTTCGGTCTCTGCTACCTGTTGTTGGTAAGTGAGAGGTCTGTGGCCTCCTCAGTATTCAGAAAATAATTTTAAAGGCCTTTAATCTTCTACACCCTGCCGCCTTGGTGGGAACCGTTCTGGCCTGGAATTTAAATATTTGTATTGCTAAACTTTATGGATGCACCATCTAACCCCTGCAAGCAACCGAGATTTGGAAGTATGTTTGAAAATCTTTTTCCTGGTTCAGCTTGGAGGCTAGTGAATTATGTCTTTATGCACAGATGTGGTTCTACATCTCATTCCACAGGATCAAGCAGTCCTCTAGGACCAATAATTCTCCTTCCCAAGGTGGTATCTTATTTTCATTTAATCAGTCTACCACCTACCTGTCTTTTTTTTTTTTTTGACAACCCAGTTCTCCAGACTTCACTTTGATGTCAACAGGGCACTTAGCCACTGCATTGACAGAACTAAGTCTTAGGAGCAAGTCAGTCACAACCTTTCTCACATATGGTAGTTGGTGGGGGCAGAGCTGCAACAAAATGTACACTGTTCGCTGGATAGTGGCATGTATAGTTGTGTTTGAGTAAGATGGGTAAACAGAAATTGGGTCTGAGCACACGCCACTGGTCGGTACAGCTGTTTTGTTGTGTTTCAAGAGAAATTCTACCACTGAAATCTGGAAGCAGCTATTTGAAAACAGTACACACCACAAAGCATTACAGCCTGACTTGCAATCCAGAGGTGATGCTAGGTTTGGATAGCATACTGCAGAGCCTGTTTCAAACCAGGTTTCGCCCAACTTCCAAATTTCGCTTGGTGTCTGCATGTTTAATCATAGTGAGTGTGATTCCCAAGAAGAAACATTAGTTCATGTAATCTTGTTTCTAGGGTTATGGATATGTTGTTCATCCAGTCTGTCTGCAGGTTCCTTGCCGCTTTAATCTTGCTGAAGGTTCCTGCTGCCTCCCACCCACCCAGGTGGTAAAACTCTCAGCCCGCCCATGACGCAGATAGTACAGTTAATGTAAGAACTCACATAACAGAGATCTTCTAGTACAAGCTCTTGGCAGGTTGCACCATTAGACTGAAGCAGTCAGGCCAGACCCCACGGAAATTTCTATTAGCTATTCAGCAGGGACCGCCGGACGCTGGTCCCCGTCCACGCCAGGCGTGGTACATACGGTCCTGCCAGGATCCCTGTCTCCCACCGAGACTCCGCCGCACGATGACATCAGAAGGGGAGACCGAGGATCCATCATTAGAAGGCACAGGAACAATTTTCGACTGGACAAAATAAATTTGTTTTCCCAAATTCCCCAGACTTTTGCTATTTATTTGAAATTTTTTTTTTTAAACTAGCCATGTCTCTTCCAAGGGGATATGGTGGGCGGAGTAGGTTTGTTGCAAGAGCTGTTCTCAAGATCTTGCCAAGCGCAAGTTCTCACGTAACTGTACTCATCTTACCGAGATACAGCTCTTGCAGCAGGTTACACCATTAGATTATTCTGCTAGTAACGGCCCAAAAGAAACTTGGGAGGAGGAAGAGGAAGAAACAGAGAAAACCCAACTCAAATCCTAACTCAGGACAAGAGGCCTTGTAACACCGCTTAGCCAAACTGCCCTTCTAGAGGCTATATCCAGACTAATTAGTCTGGATATAGCCTCTAGAAGGGCAGTTTGGCTAAGCGGTGTTACAAGGCCTCTTGTCCTGAGTTAGGATTTGAGTTGGGTTTTCTCTGTTTCTTCCTCTTCCTCCTCCCAAGTTTCTTTTGGGCCGTTACTAGCAGAATAATCTAATGGTGTAACCTGCTGCAAGAGCTGTATCTCGGTAAGATGAGTACAGTTACGTGAGAACTTGCGCTTGGCAAGATCTTGAGAACAGCTCTTGCAACAAACCTACTCCGCCCACCATATCCCCTTGGAAGAGACATGGCTAGTTTAAAAAAAAAAATTTCAAATAAATAGCAAAAGTCTGGGGAATTTGGGAAAACAAATTTATTTTGTCCAGTCGAAAATTGTTCCTGTGCCTTCTAATGATGGATCCTCGGTCTCCCCTTCTGATGTCATCGTGCGGCGGAGTCTCGGTGGGAGACAGGGATCCTGGCAGGACCGTATGTACCACGCCTGGCGTGGACGGGGACCAGCGTCCGGCGGTCCCTGCTGAATAGCTAATAGAAATTTCCGTGGGGTCTGGCCTGACTGCTTCAGTCTAATGGTGCAACCTGCCAAGAGCTTGTACTAGAAGATCTCTGTTATGTGAGTTCTTACATTAACTGTACTATCTGCGTCATGGGCGGGCTGAGAGTTTTACCACCTGGGTGGGTGGGAGGCAGCAGGAACCTTCAGCAAGATTAAAGCGGCAAGGAACCTGCAGACAGACTGGATGAACAACATATCCATAACCCTAGAAACAAGATTACATGAACTAATGTTTCTTCTTGGGAATCACACTCACTATGATTAAACATGCAGACACCAAGCGAAATTTGGAAGTTGGGCGAAACCTGGTTTGAAACAGGCTCTGCAGTATGCTATCCAAACCTAGCATCACCTCTGGATTGCAAGTCAGGCTGTAATGCTTTGTGGTGTGTACTGTTTTCAAATAGCTGCTTCCAGATTTCAGTGGTAGAATTTCTCTTGAAACACAACAAAACAGCTGTACCGACCAGTGGCGTGTGCTCAGACCCAATTTCTGTTTACCCATCTTACTCAAACACAACTATACATGCCACTATCCAGCGAACAGTGTACATTTTGTTGCAGCTCTGCCCCCACCAACTACCATATGTGAGAAAGGTTGTGACTGACTTGCTCCTAAGACTTAGTTCTGTCAATGCAGTGGCTAAGTGCCCTGTTGACATCAAAGTGAAGTCTGGAGAACTGGGTTGTCAAAAAAAAAAAAAAGACAGGTAGGTGGTAGACTGATTAAATGAAAATAAGATACCACCTTGGGAAGGAGAATTATTGGTCCTAGAGGACTGCTTGATCCTGTGGAATGAGATGTAGAACCACATCTGTGCATAAAGACATAATTCACTAGCCTCCAAGCTGAACCAGGAAAAAGATTTTCAAACATACTTCCAAATCTCGGTTGCTTGCAGGGGTTAGATGGTGCATCCATAAAGTTTAGCAATACAAATATTTAAATTCCAGGCCAGAACGGTTCCCACCAAGGCGGCAGGGTGTAGAAGATTAAAGGCCTTTAAAATTATTTTCTGAATACTGAGGAGGCCACAGACCTCTCACTTACCAACAACAGGTAGCAGAGACCGAACTAAGTGGCCCTTGAGGACAGGAGGCTTCAGACCCAAAATGTAAATGTGAGTAATCTGAAATAACCAATCAGCCTGTAAGGCTCACACTCTACCACCACCTATAGTAAATCTTTTCACTTAAAATAGGTTTTCTAGAAGGCTTCCTGGAACCCCTAAGCACTATAGCACTATTCTGCAGGTTCAGGTTAAATTCAGTCCTCCAGAGCTATGCGCAAGCCTCAGTATTGATTGGGGTACAGGATACTGCTCAGGAGGGAGGTTAACAGGTCGTGCCTCTGGTCAGATGGATTAGGGCAAACACTGAGACAGCGAAGGGCCAGTGCTGCCTCGCCCAATCCAAACCCTGAAGTATCAATTTGCTGGTTGGGACCTCAATTTCAGTAGGGTCCCTGAATATCATAGGAAGGAGGTGCATGAAATTTCCTGTCAATCCAGGCCATGGCATCAGGGGAATAGTACCCTCAGAGGAGGCCTGCAACGTTACATTGGGCTGGTGGTTTCTGTGGAAGCAAAAGGTCTGTCTAGAATACCTCCTCAAAAGTGGCACAGTACCTCTGCGTATTCAGGCTTTCACTCGTGGTGGTCTTGATTGTCTGTAGTCTGCCAGCACCACTGTCCTTCCCTGGAGGTGTACTGACCCAACAGGATATACAAGGAATATACCAGGACTACAGTCTCATTGCTTCTGCCAGCAGATGTGACCTGGTACATCCTTGCTTGTTGATATAATACATGGTTGTGGTGTTGTCTGTTCGCTTACCACCTTGTTTCTGAGTAAGGTGAATGTTTTAAAAGCCAGGTAAACATGGCTGAAGAGTTATATGCAACAGAGATAGCAGGGGACCATGCCCTTGCTGTGTGCTCTAACATGTGCCCCAACCTGAAAAGGCATCATTGTGAGTTACTGGTTGTTCCATATAAGGTACACCACCACAATTTGTTAGTCAGCCACACTGTAAATCCTGGACTAAGCTTTTTACTGGAACAGTTGGGATCCGTCATGAGACCAATACTGTCTGAGGTGGAACAGATATCTATTTGAAACCTGGAGCCTACCACTGCAATGGCAGATGCCATGTAATGCGCTGAGAAATTCTCTGGCTGATTGGGTCTCACACACAGGATTTGCAATCTAGAATACTACCCTGTCTTGTGGGAGGCTCTGCCTGTCTAGTGCTTAGTTCTGCTCAATAACTCCAGCACCAGACTGGTACATAAAGCAACATAGAAATCCCAAGGACTCTAGTGTAGCTTTTGTTAGTGCCATGACAGTGCATGCAGAGACTGTCTACTACAACAGGTCAGGTAGGGAGAAGACTGTATATGTTTCCTCAAAATCCACCACCAGTAGGCACTGTAAACACCCTTGGTACCAAAGTTAGTACAAAGAGCAGCAAACTGATAACAAACCAGCCTGAATCTCAAGAATTTTCCACGAGATGGTCCCATGGGAATGTGAAAATAGCATCCCATAGATCTAAGGAGCCAGCCAGTCTCCTTTGCAAGAATGATTTGCAAGTGACCATTTGAACATAGTTTCAAAGTAAGCTCAAAGTATTATATCAAAATAGCCGTAATCCCGTTATTCTTCCTTATGAAGTACCTGGAATAAAACCTTTGCCTACTTATTAGAAACTCCTCCACTTTGAGTGCCAGCAGATTAGACCTCACCCTCCAACAGAATCCTGTCTGCAGCTGTTGATAGACAAGATTCTGTTCTCAACTTTAAAATGATTTGAAACTGAGTGCCGGCCCTGGCACACATCAACACCACTTGTCTGTGGTGATGGATACCAAGTGTGAAATAACCAGCCAGTCTGCCTACTGACAGTCCTGTAATAAGAATCACGACCACTAACATCAGGGACCTGTGTGGGCTGTGCCTGAACCTGTGGTGAGGGCTGCTCTTCTCCTTGGCTCTCCACCTTCCTCTAAAATAACCTCTGGCCTGCTGCGGCCTGGAAAGGCCTGCGCCTGAAAGAAAGTTTGGGGTAAAACCCCCTACCTCCCTACTCTGGGGTCTATAAGTGAGGCTGCTTGGAATTATTCCGATAGGTGGTTATATTCCTCCACCTTCTTCATGTATGCCTGTTTATCCCAAACAAGGTTGTTCTCAAAGGGAAAATCATAGCTTGGCCTTGGTGTCTAAAGTCAGGTTGGTGAAGCAAGCCCGCAAACCTCTGACTGAAACAGACAAGCCATTAACCCACATACAGTATCACAGCATCCCACCATATAAGAAATTGGTACGGTAGCATCAAGTGCAGCCCTGCAGTATCCTGTAAGTCTACAGCCACTTCACATGGGACCTTATCAGCCAAAGCTAGAACAGTGTTCTGCAGAGCTTTTGGTACTGCACATGCCATGTAATTGGCCTGCCTAATTAATTAGAGGCAGCCTGTACCCCTCTTTCTAGCACATCCATATTTCTTGAATCTTTGGTGGATGGGTAGCCAAGGGATCTAGTGTCACAGAGGCAGCTTACAGGTAGCCAAGGGGATCCTGGTGTTGTACAACAGCAACATGCTACTCCTCAGGTCAGGATGATAAACCAGAAAATCAGCTAGTTCTGTCCAGCTGATATTTCTGTCAACTTGCTTACAACACGACAGAGGTTGGGTTTTAAAATCTGCACTGACCTTTTAAGTTTATACATGGGCAGAGAAGACGTTTCATGGGGTTAACCCCATCATCTCAGAAAATTCCCGCCTCCACCTCCTCTTCTCTGAAAAGAAGGTTGGGTTTCCACTGTTCATAACATAAGCACAGTGGGAGGTATTCTTCAGGACCCGAGGAGATCAAACTCTTGCTCAGGGCATCTAGATCTAGGTTCCCTTCAAAGTCATCCTCCTACCCTTACATTTCCAGCACTTCTTGCCTTACACAAGTTGTAGGAGAACCGGGCAGTCAGTGTAGGAGAGTTGCACCCTGTAGGGCTTGCAACACTTGTAGTGCATGTGTGTCCTCAGATGAGGCATATGCTTTCTCTGCTGGGAGCTCCTTAGCCTTCTCGGCGGGCGCAGCGTGTGTTTTCTTTACTTTTCTTTAATGGAACAGGTTCAGGCTGTTTCCCACAGCCCTTTGTTTTACTTGTTCATATTATCTGAACTCTTGTCAGGATCCTTATTTCCTCCATCCTTTTTGTGGTAGAAAAGAAGCAGAATTATCCACTAAGCAGAAGCAAGCCATCTCTTCAAAAATTTTAGACCTTTTCTTTTAATGTTTTGGGGCAAGGTCTTAAATCCACAACACGACGATATATGACTTGTACCCAAACAAAAGTACACAAGTGTCTATCTGCTTTTGATATAAGTTGCCAAGACTCACAATTTAAAACCTGTGGGTCCAAACCGGTTTGGGTTTATCTAAATGGACCTCGACATTGATGACAAAGATTGCTTCCAAAAAGTTATTTAAAAAACCTCAGATGGAGGTTCTTCAAAATAACTACCTATATGAAGTTCCTGGAACTGGCGCTATTGGTTCTGAAGAAAAAGACCAATAATATTCAGTAATTTTGCAAACAAAGGCTAAAGCAGTTCAAAGGAACGATAAGCTAAAATATCTATCTATCTATCTATCCGAAACTGGTAAACCTCCTAAACAGACACAGAAACCTCAGTTCCAAGGAACATGGAGAGAACAGGACAAAACAACCATAACCAATAAACTAAACAACTGTTTCTAAAGCGCAATTTAAATTAAACTAAAAAAAGTACTTATCACAGATAACTTTATTAAAGACAGTTCAAGGAAGGCTCTCCGGGGCGTCCTTACTAAACGGGCAGGAAGTAAAGAATCAAGCACTCAGTGTGTAACGAGTTGCTGAGCAGCAGTTTGAAAGTGGCATATGACAGCTGAGAGTTCCATAAGTTGCATAAATTCCATCTCTCAGCAGTTCAACACAGGGGCTGACTGCAAATAAGTTTAGTCATAATGAGATTCCTGGGGTTAGAAGAAAATTACTCACCTTATTGGTGCTTTCTTCTCATGAAGTCTGCTATATTATGACAGTGTGATTAGACAACACTTGAACTGCCCCGGAGGAGGTTACTCAAGTGACTGGGTTCCAGAGTCTGACGCTTTACCGGCTCTATCTGGCTAGTTTCAAACTGAAACTGTCAATCTTCAGAGCCAACACTAAGCAAAGTCTGTGTGGAAAAAACACTACACTAAGAAATGGCTACTACTAATAGAATAACAACAACAGAAACCAACAACAACAACAACATCAACATCACCCCTAACAAGCACTATTAGGCCCCCCTCTCCCCAAAGACAGGGAGTCAGGATGAGAATGAACATACAACAAAAGCAAATACTAGTTTTCTAATCCCTGAAGAAAGGAAAAAAGGAAAAGAGCTATATGACATGACAGTGCACTAATTTGCCAACCTTCCAAGTAAGTTCTAGAGGGGCAGGTTGGGGGGTGATGCTAACGAAGACTCCAGGAGAAAAAGCAATTACTAAGATGGTAACTGTTCAAACCCATGAAGTCTATATGTTATGACTTCAGTCATGAATTACACAGCAGTACTCCATGGAGGAGGCCAGAACCACTCACGAAAGAGGCTCTGACACGGCTGTGCCAAACGAGCATCTCTCTGGGCTGGACATCCAGGGAGTAATGCTTGATAGTGTGGAACTGTTTTCCCGGTGGCAACTTGACAGATTTCCAGAATGGGGAATATAGCAGCCGCTAGAGATGCAGCTATACCCTGGTGGAATGGGCCCTCAGTCTGAGGGCTCTCAACTAGTTTGGTAGCAAAGTGGATACAAGACAATCACCAACATTGTCCTCTTAGTGGCAGGTTCAACATAACCTATATACAGAGTAAAAGGAAGGAGGGATTCAGACCTACTGACCTTGAGTGGTTCCAAATGGTAGCTTAAACTCTTTAGCGTCAAACTGTGCAATCTCCTCACCGAGGAAGAATGCTCAGTGAAAAACACTGAAGGAGATGGTTGGTTAAGATGGAAATCTGAAATCACTTTAGGTAAAACTTTCTATTAGTACAGAACTACCTTATCTCTCTGTGAAAGAAATAAAATCCTTTTCCACTGACAGAACCCCATAACTCCCCATATGCATCTGGCAGAAGTGATGGCCACTAGGAAACAGTTTTCCAAGTTGGAACTTAAGGTCTGCTGAGACAGAGGTTCAAGGGGTTGCAGTAACTGAGCATGCAAACAGGAAGTCAGGCAGGCCAGGTCCGAAGGAGGTTGGTGTGGCAACATAAAAAACGAAAACACAGAACGAAGAAGAGGCAGGCTTTCCTGTGATATAAAAAGCAGAGACAGCTATATATGAACCTTTAAGAGTGGCGGCCCGAGGCCTAAGAATTAAGATGGACCAAAGTAGTCCAGCAGCAAAATGGGCAAATCCTTGTAGATTCTGGGACGAATTTGCTTCCCAAGTACACCAGATGGAGAACCTCTTCCATTTGGAATTATAAGTAGCCCTAGTGGAAGGCCTATAGAACCTCTACAAATATCAAGGACACCTAGAGAAAGGTGTAAATCAGCAAATTCTAACTCCTCACAAAGCCAAGCCATGTGAGGTGGAGGGGCCCCAGTCCAGACCTGCAAACTCTCCCTGGGCACAAGTCAGCAGGTTGTGGACCCTGGGAAGGTCAGGGGAAGGTGGACTGTCTTGAGGGGACAGAAGCAGTGGGTACCAGGTTGCCTGGCCCAGCTGGTGCAATCAGAATCACTTTGCAGGCTGGGGATCTGATTTTACTAACACCCTGAAGAGAAGGGGGAAGGGAAGGCATAAGGAGACTTCCCTTCCCAATCCAACAGAAAAGGCGTCCAGGGGACTGGGCCCATTACTGGAGGCCTGCAACAAAACAAGAGGAAAGTTGGTGGGTTGTCTGGGGCTGGAAAGATCTATCTGAGGGTGCCCCATCTGCAAAGACTGACCCCAGCACTAGGGGATTCAAGACCATTCATGAGTGACCTGAGGAAATCCTGCTGAGGGGCATCCCGCTGGGACTATTGTCCTTCCCTGAAAGGTGAACTGCTACTAGGGAGGTGTTCAGGGGGGTAAGCCAGAGACCACAACTTCATTGCTTGATGCACAAGACTGATGACCCGAGTGCCCCCCTGCTTGTTGATGTACCACACTGTTGTGGTATTGTCTATCCTGACCTGGACTACTTTGTTCTGGACAGATGCTGAGAAAACCTGAAGAGCTAAAAGACAGCTCTGAGTTCCAATAGGTTGATGTGGAGCAGAGATTCCTGGGGGACCACACTCCTGAGTGGAAAGGTCGCCCAAGTGTGTATACACCCCAGCAAGGAGGCATCCGTGGTGAGGGTGAGGGAATGAGAAATGGGAATGAAGGACCCCTTGTCTTAGATTGCTCTGATCCTGCCACCACTGAAGAGCTAGAATCAGAGTTGGGGTCACTGGGACCAATTTGGTAAGGGGGTCCCTCCTTTGGGACCAATAGGCCCTCAAATGAAACTGAATGTCTCATCTGGAATCTTGCTCCTTGCACTACAGCTGTGGAGGCAGCCATGTGCCCTAGAAGTTGTAGAAAGTGCCTTGCTGGTCGAGAGACCCGCAGGGGTGAAAGAGGGATGCCAGGGCAATCAGCTACTCTACCACCTTTCGAGGGGGAAATGCCCTGGCCAACTTTAGGTCCAATTCGCACCTATGAAAGTTAGTACCTGAACTGGTTCTAGAACTGAACTTGGTAAATTCAGCAGGAATCCCAGGAAGTGAGAAGCTGCTGGGTGACTTGCAAGTAGGATTTTACCTGATCTGGGGACTGACCCACAATGAGCCAGTCGTCAGGGAGGAGGAACACAGCAACCTGCCTTCTTAAATGAGCCACTACACAGCTAGACATTTTGTGAATACCCTTGGAGCAGAGGTAAGACTGAAGGGCATTGCTCTGAACTGGTAGTGACCTGAGGGCAGTTCGAACCTGGAGGAGTATTTTCGGTGAGAGGCCTGATCAGGACATGAAAATAGGCATCCTTGAGGTCCAGGAGGCTAGCCAGTCCCCTGGCCTGAGGGAGGGCAAAATCATTGCCAGAGTTAACATTTTTGAACTTTGTTTCAAAAGATGCTGATTCAGGTACCTTAAGTCTAGAATGGGCCAGCCATTCTCCTGTCTTTTGGGGTAAGAAAGTATCTGGAGTGCAGCCCTTGCCCTGGTGACAAGGAGGAGCCCTTTCACTGCTTTGCAGTCTAGGGAAGACACCTCTGCTTCCAAAGCAAGGGCCTCTAAAGGGACTTGCAGGTGGAAAATGTCTGGTTCTCATCTTTGGAAACTCTTTGAAGCTGAGAACCAGACCCCTGGCTTACTACTCAGAACCCATTTGTCAAGGTTAGGGACACCCAGTTCTGGCTGAAATAAGCAACCTGCCTCCAAATGGTACAGGAGAATCAGCCCTGGAGCACCCCATCAGGGTGCCTGCTTGTCAGTAGCCATTAGGCTGAGGGTGGGGGCCGGTTTACCTCGCCCGCCTACCTCTCCTCTGAAAAAACCCCTCTGTGCAAAAGCAGGGAGGCTTGGGATTGATAAAAGGCCTGTGGAAAGGCCTGCCACTACCTTCTGGGAGTGTGCCCCTGTGGGAGTGGTGCCGCCCCTTGGCCTGGGCACTTTTGTAGGTAGTTTGCTATTCATCCATCTTTTCTATATATAATTTTCTTGCTTGCTCTCCAAACAGAGAATTTCCCACCACAGGAAAATCCATAGCCTTTGACTGAGTATCCCAGACAGATTAGTGCACCTGAGCCATGCCAACTCTACGGAAAGCTACAGAAGTGGCCATGACCCTAGAGGAAACATCATTAACGCCTCTCACAGCAGTATGAAATTGAACTTTAGAGGCTTCAATGCCATCAGCAGCCACCTGTTCCAATTCACTAGCCAGCTGGCCATGGGCCTGCTTGGCTAACTGCAACACTGTATCCCATCTAGATTTCTGATATCTAGCCACATAAGCCATATAATTTGCCTGCCTGAGTCCCAAAGAAGCTGCCATATACTGTTTTTTCGCCATGGCATCAATCTTCCTGGAATCCTTATCAGGAGGATGTGAGGCCAGGGGGATATTAGCCTTGTCACAGGCTGCAGCTTGTACCACACCTACATGACTACACTGCTCAGTGAGGAAGTCTGTATCAGGGCCTGATAAAGTATACCTTCTGTCGATTTTTTTTATCTACAGGAGGGACAGAATGAGGATTTTTTTAAAATTTTTGTTGTTTGCTTCCTAAATGACTTATGCAAAGGAATAGACAACCTCCTAGACTCTGGGATATCCATCACCTCAACATAATCAGGCTCCTCTTGCTCATCCACAGCCTCTTCCAAGGAAGTTGGAGGGTTTCTGCAACCTTTTGTAAAACATAAAATGAGAAGGGACTCAGACAGCATAGGGGAGATTCTAATGGTCTGTCTGGAGAAATGTCCGGTTCAATGGGCACGTCCAGACCCTCCCCAGCCACATACATAATGGTCAAAAATCTTCCTCCCCTCCTGTGGTTCATAAAATTCCTCAACATCATACTCTTGAACCACTGGAACCGAATGAACCAACCTTTGCCAGCTGTTGGTGGTTGGCCGGTCCCTGAGACAGTGACTGGACAATCTGTATGGCTTTAGCTATCTCTGCAGCAGTTGGAGAGGCAATCTTGCACTCCAGACCTGCTGATTTCTTAGATTTTTTTACTGAGACTGGTTCCTCAGAACCAGCCTTCCTTTTGCCCGAGGAAGTCTCGCCCTGGTCAGAGGGCACTCCCTCTGGTCCAGTGGGTGCTGGACCGGGCTGGCATCCGGTCAGCGGACTATTTGGCCTCGTTCCCTGAGGCAGCCCAATCTTTCTCCAGGGTGGCTGCAGGGAAATTCTTACACACCTGGCAGTCTGACAGAGGTGGTCAGCCCCAGACAATAAACACATGTGGTGTGTGGGTCAGCCTTGGCAAAGGCTTCCCCACAAACATCACAGTGTTGAAACCCAGTGGGCCCGGTTTTCTTTTTGGGTTTCTCAGACATAATGCCAGCCTATCCAAAAACTTGCCCTTTTTATGGCAGTGCCAGGCAAGACACCCTTATCGGTTCCTAACCGTGTCATGGGTATTTGAAAAAACAATTTAAGAGATAGGTTTTTTAGAACCAATAAGAACCGGAACCGTGACTCTAAAAGCTCCAAGCTATTATTTAAAATTGTTTTTTTAGTAAACCGATCGGTTCAAACCGAACCGATAATTTCCACACAGACTTTAAAATCCTGCACTTACGGTTTACCAGATAGAGCTTTGAACCGAAATGCGGTAAAATAAATACTTATTGCCGTTAAATGAACCGAAAACACTCGCTTGAACCGAGAAATGAACCGAGCTGAAGGAGCAGATCTCTCGAGCGACTGTTCAGTGAAGCGGAGTAAAGAATCTGACAGTTTCAGTTTGAAACTAGCCAGATAGAGCTTTCAGCAAAGCGTCAAGGCTTTGAACTCCAGTCAGCCTGGAGTTAACCCTTCCTCCTCCGGGCAGTTCAAGTGCTGTGGCTAACTGCTAATTGTCATAATATAGCAAGACTTCATGGTGTTTGAAAGGGAGATATTGCTGATGGGGACTTGAATATGCCAGATGTTAATTGGAGCACCTTTGCTGCAGCCACATCCAAGAAACAGGGCCATTCGATGCCTACAGGTGGCATGCCTCAGACAGCCAGTTTTGGAACCCACTCGGAAGGGAGCAATCTTAGACCTGGTACTCTCAAATGGGGATGGAGAGAGGATCTCCGATCTTGAAGTGGGTAGCCATCTGGGAACAAGCGATCACCAAACAGTGTGGTTCACGATAAACTTAGCTGTAGAGTCAAGCCATACAAAAGTGAAGGTACTAGACTTCAGAAGGACTGATTTTGTCAAAATGGGAGAGTGCCTCAGAAAAACACTAGCAAACAGACAAGAAGGTGGGGTGGAGCAACAATGGGGAAACATCAAAACCACCATCACAGAGGCAACAAGCCTTTGTGTGAAGCAAATAAACAAATCAAAACGAAAGAAAAAAACACTGTTCTCCAAAGAAGTGGCGGGGAAGGTGAGGGAGAAAATGATAGCATTCAGGATGAGTAAGGAAACACAGAAGGAGCAGGACAGAGAACTGTACCAGTTAAAGCAGAAGGAAGCAGGGAAGGCAGTCAGAATAGCAAAGGCCCAAACCGAGAAAAAGATAGCCAACTCGGTTAAGAAGGGGGATAGAATCTTTTACAGGTATATAAAGGAACAAAGAAAGACTAAGGCAGGGATACTGACGCTGAATAAAGAGGAAGGTGGTTGGGCAGAGAGCGACAGTAAAAAAGCAGGGATACTGAATGAATACTTCTGCTCAGTATTCACAATGGAAAAGCAGGGGGAGATACCTAATCCAGTCAAAAGAAGCACTCTGGATTGGGGGGGAGGGGGGTTGATATTAGTCCTTTCACAGAAGAAAGGGTTCTGAAAGAACTCTTAAAACTGAAGGTGGATAAAGCAATGGGGTCTGATGGGATTCACCCCAGAATTCTAAAAGAACTAAGGGAAGAACTAGTAACAGCACTGACTACCCTTTTTAATAAATCATGGTAGGGTGGTGTGGTACCTGAGGACTGGAGAAAGGCGGATGTGATTCTCCTTCACAAAAGTGGGAGCAAGACAGAGGCAGGAAACTACAGACTTGTCAGTCTGACCTCAGTGGCAGGGAAAATGATGGAATCACTTCTGAAGGAAAAAACTGCTTCGAGTACCTAGAGGCCAGTGGGGCAGAGGACCCAAGACAGCATGGATTCACAGCAAGAAGGTCATGTCAGACAAATCTAATTGATTTCTTTGACTGGGTGACCAAAGTAGTACACCAGGGAGAGGCTGTGGACATGGCCTACCTAGACTTTAGCACGACATCGGACAGTCCCACACAAAAGATTAATAAACAAATTAGCCAGCCTGGGAGTGGGTCCCAGAGTGGTAGCCTGGGTAAAACACTGGTTGGGCAATAGAACACAGCGGGTAATAGTAAATGGAGTCCACAGTGAAGAAAGAGGGGTTACTAGTGGGGTACTGCAGGGTCCAGTACTGAGGCCGGTCCTTTTTAATGTCTTTAGAAGTGACATTACAGAGGGGCTGGAAGGGAAAGTATATGTCTTTGCAGATGACACAAAGATCTACAACAGAGTTGATAAACCAGGTGGGTTGGAAAGGATGAAAAGAGACTTGGCAAGGTTGGAGGAATGGTCAAATGTATGACAGCTTAGATTCAACACAAAGAAGTGCAAAGTAATGCACATGGGAAACAAAAACCCAGGAGAAGAGTACACAATGGGAGGTGAGATACTGACAACAACAGAAATGGAAAGGGACCTGGGAGTAGCATTATCAGACAACCTAAAGGTGGGCCAGCAATGTGAGAAGGTAGTAAGGAGGGCTGGGGGGATACTGGGATGCATAGGGAGAGGCATCACCAGTAGAAAACAGGAAGTTGTTGGCCCTCTGTACAGACAGTTAGTAAGACCACATCTGGAGTACTGTGTACAGTTCTGGAGACCCCAACTCCGCAAAGACAGACAGGGTGGAGGCTGTCCAGAGGAGGGCAACCAAAATGGCACAGGGTCTGCACCAGAAGACATATGAAGAAAGACTAAAGGAGCTAATAGGCTGTTGGTTAACTAGGATCTGCAGCCTATCCTGCAGGTAGGGAAATGGGCAGACAAGATGGGCCAAGCAGTCCTTATCTGCCGTCAGTCTATGTTTCTATGAGCTTAAGATGTATAGCCTCGAGGAAAGGAGGGAGGGGGAACATGATAGAAACTTTCAAATACCTCAAGGTAATCAACAAAGTCCAAGAAGGTAGCATCTTTCAGAAAAAGAGATGTGCAAGAACAAGAGAATAATTTGAAGATAGTGGGGATGGCTCAGAGGTAATGTGAGGAAGTACTTCTTCACAGAGAGGGTTGTAGATGCATGGAACAGCCTTCTGAGGTCGTAGAGTCAAAACAGTGGGGGAATTCAAGAATGCATGGGACAGACATAAGGCAATTCTAGTGGGGGGTAGGAGGAAGTAGGCTGTTGGTTAACTAGGATCTGCAGCTTATCCATTAGGTAGGGAAATGGGCAGACTAGGTGGGCCAAGTAGTCCTTATCTGCCATCAAATTCTATGTTTCTTTGGAATTGCCAGGACTGAAGCTGGATGCTTCAGAGTTATCCTGGTGAGATCTTGGAAAGTGTCCACCAAAGGAGGCACCACAAGAGGCTTGAGCGCCTTCTGCCTCAGGTAACGGGCCAGTTGACGGCGTTCCAGATCCAGGTCCTCCGTCTCTCACTCATTAGAGGCCTGGATGTGCCTCACGACATCCATAAAAAATGAATCATCAGGAGGTGAGCGGGGTTGGTCCTTATCACCTTGGTAACCCCCAACACCTGGGAAAGACGAGAAAGAACTCATCCTGCTACTAGGCCGAGAGGAGCCCGAGCTCTGTCTTGGACTACCCGACTCAAGCATCAGTGACTAACCGACCTACGTCGGCTTCAGGACCAATGACGGAGCAAAGACTGACGCTGGTCTGGGGACTGGTGTCGGAAAGAGGAGCGAGCCTGCCTGGAAGATCTACTGCGGCTGCAAGATCTGCTCTTAGGCCAGGACCAGTGACGGCCACCTGACCGGGAAGGGTGCCGATGGTCCCGAGTACGGGACTGGGAACGAGTGCCCGAGGGGGAGTGGGGACGAGGCCACTCGGGGGTCTTCTCCTGCAAACTGACAGGTTGATCCTCGGGCTCCTGATTGTCCGGCCGATCAGGAACCAGTGTCGGGTCCTGCTTCAATGGAGTCTCCTCCTTTACCCGACTCCACCAGAAGGAGAAGAGTTCCTGTAACTCCTCCTTGTTGAATACAGACCGGCAGGGCATCAGCAGAGGAATCCTCCGAAGAGCCCTGTGGGGTGGAAGATCTAGGGGCCAGCGACGGAACTTTAACTGGCGTCCCCTCCGTAAGAGTGTCTTTCGCAGCAGGAACCTCCACCAGCGTCAGTTTCTAAGAGGCCGGAACCGGGGCGCCAAAGAAGGTTTGGCCTGGGTGTCTGGATCCTTAGGGTGTTTGCCCGAACCGGACAAAGCTGAGGCCTTTTTGGGTGGGGCTGAGGCTTGCGCTGAAGAGGCTTTTGAAGTGTCCTTCAGGACTGAAGAGACGCGCAGCGGCGCGACCTTAGGTTTGGAGGGCTTCTCCCCTGAGGTTTCCACCTTGACCGATGTCTGATCCTTGGCAAGAAGGCTCGACTTGGAGGAATCTTCCATGTGAGGATGCTTTGGACAGTCAGGGGTGCCTGGGCCGGGATAAGACGAGGCTTTCCTGGGAGGAAAGCGGGAATGGTGATGGGACTGGCTATGGTCTTTGTCCCGGTGCTTTCTCTTGTCCTCCGAGGTTTGCAGGACATTCATTTGCTGTTCTAACAGGTGGGCTTTGAGGGCCTTCAGGCTTTGGATGCAACTCCTGCTGGTGAAGGCTCTGCAGATCTTGCAAGCTGCACTGTCGTGGTCTGGACCCAGGCAGAAGACACACTTCGTGTGCCCATCCTTTGACGGGATCTGGCAGCCACAGGCGCACTTAGTCTTCCTAAGCCCAGAAGAAGAGAACTGATGAAGGCGAAGACATAAGACGGACGAACAGCAAAGACGAGGAAAAAGAACATTTTGAAGAAATTAGTTGGAACTGCTGGAAGCAAGCGCCATGATTCTCCAACGTGAGCAGGTCGGGGCAGGAAATGAACTGAGGTGGAGCTGGGGTCACCCCCTTTGTAGGCGTGACCGGCTAGGGGTGGAGCCGACGCTGGGGGGCCTGCTGGGTACTGCTAGCTAAGCCCGGTGGGTCCTAAGGCTCATGCGGCGTTAGTCCTAATGGTTATAGCCTGCTGCAAGAGCTCCCATCAAGTAAGATCTTGCCAAACCTTCTCATCTATAACTGCCACTTACACTTGCTGGGAGTATGTATGGAAGCACAGGATTCATTATTTTCAGGCCCCAGTCATAACAGCCGACTTCGTTACAGCACAAACAGCCACGTGCTGGTGCCAATGTGATGAGCAAAGGGCAACATATATGCAGATCTTTAGGGGTGGCCCAAGCATACAGCCATACCTGCGTGATCTAGAACACAAACTACAAACGGTATTTCAAACCCCAATCATTCTTACCCCAGACCTGTACCTACTGCTACAATACCCTCCTGGGTTTCCAAGCCTTCCAACCAGGTGCCCATTAGGAATAAAAAAAAAAGCTTACGCAGCTATGGCTGACACCGTTTCCTGCCACAGAGGCCTGGAGAACAACTACCAACAAAATTTACAAGACAGAAAAGATTACATGTTCCCTAAAGAGCTACTGACGCCTCAAAGAAAACTGTAAAAAACATAATTAGGTACAACTCCACTTACACTCCATTTATATTTTATATATTTCTCCTCCCCATAATTTATTACTAAGGAAATGTGTATGAATATATGATCGTTGTCCCTTAGAGTTCATCTGCCTGTATAGATTACTCCTTACTCCAAGTCATGATCCTATGTTGTGACATCACAATCTGTTGTCATGAGAGCAACTGTGACGGTCACAAGCAGTGCTCTACAACTTCAGGTAGGGAGAAAGCAGCAGGAATAGATCAACTCTTCAGGAGCCAAGATCCTGTTTTCATGCAATGACCTCACTACTAAATAATGGTGAGGAGGAATACAGAACTAATGGGAAATACAAGCTGCACAGTGCCTAAATATTATGTTTTGTTAAAGTCCTCCTGAATGTGTCACCAACTCTTTAATATAGAAACATTCAGTTCATGGTGGACAAGATGGGTGCTTTACAACCTGCCCAAAGACTCTACCTTCGTATTACTGATTAAACAATTAACTATAAATGAAGTACCCAACTCACGAGATAGGCCCTCCACCCACATACTGGCAAATATATGAATGGATCCCTTAAAAGGTATCACTTTTTTTAATTAGTTTTTTCCACCTACACTCCACGGTCCCCATCGGTCCAACTGACCGCCCAGCTCCGTCATCCACCATCACTGGGCCCTACCTGCACCCCACAGATATCTCTTCCCACCTGCCATGGGAAGGGCTAAAGAGGGCCTCCCCTCGGAACCCCCAGCAGGGTATGGGTAAGTAAGCTGGTGAAGTGGAGAGCCCAGTCAGCCGTGCGGCGCCTACGACGATCGGCATCCTACTTCTGGCCCGGGAGGCGACATGTGCAATGACATCAATGGGCATGCATGCAGACATCTGCCCCTGCCTCCAGTAATGGCTAGCACCAGCTGTCGGATCCCGGGTGTCCGCCAGGAGGCCCCCACCCACAAGAAGAGTAGTCCATGGGGTGTTCAATCCTTGTCCCCCGATACCCAGGCTCACTTCCGAACCCGGGTTGTCAGCATCGCGAGCAGTAGCACTACCACTGCACCGGTAGGCCTCCCCCTTATACTCTAACAATGCCTTTAAACCAGCTGACATACAGATTTAGTCTTTGCCATATTGGTCCTTGTAAGAACAGATCCAAAAAGGTATCAAATCATTTGCTTCTGGATTGGTTTAACCAGCTGTAATTGTAAGTGGCACTGGAGACCCCTGGCCTTCCTACACCTGTACTACAACCCCCACACCACCATTTCTTAATAATTGGAACGACAGTACTGAAAAAATTTATAAGTATATGATTTTGGCAAGGTTACTAACCAACCGTATATAATGCTCGAACAAGTAACATGTAGACTGACACTCCAAACCTAAGCTGTACCACACAGGAAGAAGCATACTGTTATTTACGCACTAATTAAAGCACTCAATGGATGTATGAGAGACGACTCTGCTCTGTCAAAGTCCTAGAATATATTTATCACCTGTAACTGTACTGTATGAACTTCATGTATGCTTCTACACCATGCAAGTTTAATAAAAATATATTTACCAAAAAAAAAATATTGTAAATGTGTCTATTAAGTTTTTCCTTTGTCATGTTTTTATCTGATTAAAATCAATTTACAAGTGCAAAATGCACTCCAGAGTTTGCAATATGCTACACTCATCACACGCCCCAGGTGCTGTAAGGGACAAGACCACCACCACCACACATGGGCATGCGAATACAGTTTCATACACAACCTGGTCGGTGTTACTGCTTATTTACTGAGGCCTGGCCTGCATTTGAGCAAAGGACTTCAATGAAAAAGCAAGTGCATATGAGACTGCAGCCCCTTCCCCTATCTGCTGAGATTACCACACACTGGGGACAGAGCGAGCCCTGCTTGCCACAGGCAGCAAGCCTTTCTGCCCCTGAAAATGTTTGTAATCTCATTAAACAGGAGTGCAAAATTGATGTCTTTGGAGCAGGCAGCTCATGACAAGAAGTCACCTGCCCAAGGAGCTAATATAGCAACCTTTATAAATTTTTTTTTTTTTTAAAAAGAAGATTTTTTAGTTAATTAATATATTACCTTGTTCGTACTATTTCTTTTTCGGTCGAGCTGTTGATCCCAAACTGCAGCCCCACAACTAAAACCACGTTATGATGACGGGAAGTAGGGAAGGGGCTGCAACATAACTATAAGGCATCTAATAGGTTTCTGGGCAGCGATGGCCTTTATAGGTGTTTATTTACATTTTGTAAGCAACTGTATATTATAAAAGGGTACGTATACTCACAGATATACTACCCCTTAACATGTTCAAGTGCCTTCAAATGTAAAAAAAGAAAATAAAATAATCACATGGACAGTGAGCCTTTTTCCTGCCATCAACCTCTGTTTTTTAGGACACTTAAGCCTCTCAAAGCACCAATACATACATACATACATACATACATACATACATACATACATACATATGACCCTCCCAAGGGCTCTTACCAACTCTCGCTAGTGTGACCTTCAAGTGCTGTTAACTTCTTCCCAGCAGCAGCATCCCAGATCTGTACAAAACCTTTGTGAGTTCCAACTGCTACCAGATTCCCTGCAGATAATGGAAAAAAGAAGACAATGTTCCTGCAGTTAATATCTGGGTAGCACTTAATCTGATTTTATGCTGGCAGTCAAGTCGTTGCACAAGCTGTATGCCACTAGTGCTAAAATTCAAAGACTGCCTTTATACTGGGCTGCTCATGCAATCCCAGGCTCCCTAACGGTACATCTGTAGCTGAAGAAAAGTTGGAGCTGCAACCAGAAATAATTATAAAATTAAGCAATCAAATGTTATAATTCAAACATGTTTCCTGCCAATATATTTAGTCTTTAAATTTTGCATCAAACATTCAGAGGCGATCTACAATAAATGTTCAAGCAACAGATTCACTCTGCTTATATTCTGAAAACCCAAATACAACCAGCTAGAAAGGGGAAAAGGCACAGGTTTGTAATAGACATATCCATTTAAAGAAAAAAAAATACAGTTACTAGATGATTAACTTTTCCTTCTAACAACATGAATGCAATGCTACATTATTACTAGTGCAGACTCAAGCAGTGCTTAGAAAGGTGGATTTTGCAGGTTTATTTAAGAAACATGTTCTGAATATCAGAAGCCCCAAACCTAGAATCCCCAGGAGTCTGAACATCAATGCAGTAGCGGGCTGTAAAGGTGTGGGTGGAAGACAACGAGGCACAGCCTTACACCTCCTAGCAGACGGACATTCCTGGACAGCCGCCATAGATACAAGCTCTGTTCCTATTGTGAACTAACCCTTCACCCCAAAGGGTGCTCTTTCCCCAACTACTCATAACGTAAGGAAATCCAAAAGACTATCCACTGAGATATTGATTTCTTTGCTGCAGGGTGACCTAGACTGAATTCCTACAGGTAACATTTTCTGTTTATAGTAACTTGAGACAGTTTTTACATCTAATGTACAAGGCCTTTTCTCCAGCAGGTGCCTATAAAAGGATTTAACAGGTATGCCACTATTTTTATTAGTTACAGCTAAAACCAGCTTTTTGGAAAAACATTTTCATTTGCACTGCAGCTTGAGAGCATATGGTGAATGCCTTACAGGTGCAGAGTTTGAACAGAATTCTAAATTTGATAATTAGCATTCAGTTTTGTCTTCGAGCAGCACATCTGGATGGAAATGACGCAGATCTGTATGACGCTGTTTAATTCCTGTTCCTTGTAAAAATGTAAACACTGTTATCGGTAAAACCAAAACCAAATTCGAAAATAAACTTGATTACCACATTTTTAGTGAACTGAACAAGAATTACCATCAATAACTACAGCAGCTAACTATGGAAACCCGCCTTTTCAGCTCCTTACCTTTTTAATGAACTTAAGCAAACTGTTGTTAAAATCCACTTTTCCTAAATTGTTCTAATCTTATATATATATATATATATATACATATATACATATATATATATATATATATATATATATATATATATATGAATATATATATACACATACATATATATATATATATATATATATATACATATATTATTGTCTTCTAGAGTGTGAAAGCTTTGGAAGAAAATTACTGATCAGTTCAGTTACCCGGTAACATCGGAGGGGTGGAGACCCTGCAGAGAATATGGTACTGCGAGCATCTGCTCAGCTCATGTCACCAGGTTCTGGAAATGATCAGTACTCACAAAAATGATCAGCAGGTGGAAGAAGGCAGCATCAACAATGGACTAAGAAAAACGAGATTTCAAAGGAAACAAAACACAAAGCAGAGAAGAAAGATTACAGAAGCCACACATATAACCAAATCTAAAACTGTATGACATTAGACAAAAGCAAGGTTTAAGGTTTCTTTAAGAATAAAATGTTTTGGTCGGTCTAGTGGCAGAGCTGAAGAACCCCAGCTTGCTATGCTGACAACTCAGGCTTGGAAAGATTAAGCATCCCAAGGGCAACCTCCTCACTTTTGGGGCGCTGCATCCCTATATTACTGCCACCCAGTGGCAGTGCAGGGGAAAGCAAACAGAACGGGACTGGAGTAGCCACTAGACACCAGGCAGGTGACTACCATGCGCATGTATGCATGTCGCTGTATGTCTTGGGAGAAAATCAGGAGCCAGAGGAAAAAGCCCTGGTCTGCAGTTGTGGCGGTAACCCCACCCCAGCCCAAGCATGACCGTCATGCTAATCACCATTATCGTGGTCCTGGGCAAGTGATGGATAACCAGAAAAGCCCATAAGAAGGTTGGTGATTTGATTGGAGGTGTGCCGTCGGGCAAGCTGGGGGAAGAGAAAAGGCTTGATTGTAATAAAAAACAAAAAAAAGACAATATATATATTTTGTTATTCATACTGCACTTGTAAAATTACTTTTCTTCCTCCCCAAGTCCCATGGTCTGGATTAGTAATTTATAAGAGTAAGTCAATTAAAAAAAAAAAAACTAATTACCCTTTCTGACCAGCCTACAGACGTAACAGAGTCTCCCTCCACTGAAAGGTCACACAACCGGGTTACCTTAAAGACAAAAAAAAGAAGCAAGTTATATTTCGTCTGGCGTATATAATTTTTCCTTTAAGTTGTTTAGGGTAGAAACCAAACATCTCATGAGACCTGGGAAAGGGAACAAATACGAAAAGCTTTTTGTAGCTTTTTTACCTCTCCAAAGACCCTGCATCTGTCCCCACCTCCCCAAGGCGGCATCTACCTCCCCAGACCTACCTGAAGTAAGTCCCCCCACCTTTCCCCTGTGGCAGCGTTGGAGAGGGAGGCCGTCAACCCTCCCAGGTCCATAAACTGGAATGCTCCCAGGCATCAAGGTGGCAGCGTGGGCCCCCGAGCAGTGGTCCGCATTCGGGTCCTTTTTTCTGTTTTCTCCCAGGCACCCCTGCCACAGCGGCATGTCAAGATGTGCACGTGGAGGCACGCACACCCTACGGAACTGTGGCCCCTCCACGGCACTGTCTGCACTACCACCAGGCCTCCACCCAAATGCAGTTGAAGGCCGAGTTGGCTGGCCACCCCTCCCAGGGAGAGGACAGCAGTCCCTGGGACAGTCAATCCTTTCCCACCCCAATGATCCCAGCAACCCGTGCCTGTTCCTGAACATGGGTCACTGGCATGACAGGAAGCAAGGCATTCAATTCCTCAGCCCTCCACGCCACGGGCGGCAGCTGCCACATAAATTTGCTTCATTTTTTTCCTGATCCTCCCTGCACTTGGCAATAAGCAGTTCAAGACAATTCAGCAGTAGGCAACTAGCCAATACGCAGACCTGTGGATGGGAATGAGGTTACAGAAACAGCAGAAACTCAATTCAATTAGGCAGAAAATGAAACAAGAGAAATAAGTGTTTGTGTTCAAGATGCAAACAGAAATGTCACTGCTACAAGTCGAGATAAAAAAAAAGTAATGAATAAGAAATTCAGTCTGAGGAGCTATGGAGAGGCCTCTCTTTTTAGAGGCAGACTTGGAATTAGAGAGCTCAGCAGCATCAGGTAGGAGACCTCAAAGAATGCAGGGTCCAGGTGATGTGTGCATGGTTTACTACTGGCTGCCCAGCCTTATGTAAGGAAACCTGTCCTTTATGACATCACCAAAGGTAACATGCAAAACGGGATATGATCTAAGGTAACATCTCCTGTTTTGTCTTGAGTACTGACCACCTTTACCCACCGCTGTGTTTTATTCTGATCTGAACTTATTAACCCTCTTTGACAAGCACTCAATCTTCCCTTGTCAATCTTCACCATTCATTACTGCTGGGTGTAAGCTGGATGCACGCACTCACTATGGAAGCTTTTATTTTGGAGGGAGCAGTTGGCACGCAAGGCACCACCAACGAGGCGAGCGACTGCGTAGTGCACAAGGGCAGCAGTTTGGTGCCATAGACTCCTCCTCCATCTAAGTTCTGTTTCTCCCACCATCGAGGCCGCACTCTGCTACAAACCGCCATAGAACATTCTACTGCACCACTTAGGCCTAGTCGGTTGATGCTGCCGCTTCTTATTCTCCTCATCTCGTTCTCCATCCCAACGTCACTGAAGCCAGTAAGACCATTTCATTTACTTTTCAACAGCATCGGGATCTTTTGCTGTTTAATTGTGTTATTTTACATCAGGTTTGATTCGGGGCTAGCGCAAATCCAAAGTGACCCTGCCCTAACATCGGTGCCCATGCGGCCGGCATTTTTCTGTCACGTTTCAACATGATGTTTGCCTTCAGTGCCTGGGACCCAACCATGATATGGATCACTGCAACACCTGTTTTTGCATGGACCGCCGTGTACTGGAAATCCACGTGTTCAAGATCGGCAGGGTTCCACCGACTTTTGGAGGACGATGTCACCTGCAGGTCTCTAGACCATTCCCCCGGGTCCCCTCCCAGGTCTATACGCCTGAAGAGGAGGAAGTTTCCCTCCACTTCAGCCTTGCCGAGGAGGTGGTTTCTTCTTCGGCCGGGGGAGCAGCGTGATTCCTCCTGGAGTCGCGGTCACTGGCGCCATCCTAGCAATCGCCCACAGAGATGCAGGCTCCCCAGTGTCGCGCCCTCAGATGTAGGGCCCAGCACCGTGGATCCTCGGCACGCCAGACGGTGTTGCTCTGGATCCCAGTGCAGTTCGCAGCACCGGTGATCAGGGCGCCACTGTTCTGGGCCTTGGTGCCATTTGTGGTGCCGGTGGCCTGGGTGATGCGGCCGGCGGCGCCATCCTGGGTTCCTGTGTTGCTTGCAGCGCCGGTGACTCGGGCAGCGCCATTCACAGTGCCGGTGACTCGGGCGGGCGCCATTCTCGGCATCGCGAGCCCACGGTGGCGCTTCATTCGCAGTGCCACTAACAGGGGCTCTCCTGAGGTAGCTTCTCTGGAGGTCCTTCTGCTCACCTCCTCCTCAGAGGGGGATGATTCAGAATTGGACCGGACTGGCAACCCCACTCCTTGGGAGTCGGAGGCCTCCATGGGACATGGCATCAGGGCAGCCCAGCATCCCTGGAGCAAGTTACCTCGGGTTCAGCTAGGTGGCCTGGGATCTCTTGGTGGTGACAGTTCTGGAATTTAGGAGGGGGCACCCTCTTCTGCAGAGGCCTAGGCAGCTGCCATTTTTGTTATTGCTAGGGGCCCCCCAGGAGGGGGCAGGGTTCCTTGCTTCTGTGGCCTCCCTCGGGGAGTCTGCGGAACGGGGAACCCCCACACTGGCTTCGAGGAAAAGGGCTGCCTCAATATCCAAGGGGTTGAGAGGTCAGGGCGAGGAGCAGCGACACCACCACCCTGTGGGGGGTGGGGAGGAGTCGCAGTGCTGAACCCCACCTCTCCCTTGAGGGCTCAAAGGCACCCTTGGGTGGCAGTGCAGAGGGTTGCCCTTCTGGACTCATGCAACCCCAGGCTCGTCACAGGGGAGACTCCCTTTCTGGGCTCTTCCGGAGTTTGCCTTATCAGACATCTTCTTTGCAACCCAGCATGGTCTCAAGGCCCCCAGTCATGGTGGCATCGTTCCCTGGATCTCAGAGGCCGGACACTTTCTCTTAGGTGCCTCTCGGCCATTCCTCTGCAGACACCTCCTTCTCTTCCAGGCCACATGGGTCGTATGGGGCCTTTAACCTGGGAGACATTCAGAGCTACTGCGGCGGCCTTTCCTTCCTATGTAAGGACTATGGACAAACAGGTCTTCAGCCTATCCTCCCCCTCCTTTGCAGGAGTCTTCTGATCATCTGCGCTCGTCTTCCTCTTCTGTCCTCAGACGCCGATTTCACTGAATATCAGCGGTTCCTTTCGAGGCTGGTCACGGAGCTCCGCATTTCCTTTGTTCGTAGGGACAATATCGAGTGGCAGATGCATGCATTCTTCAGTGAATTCAGCGATTGCCACCTCGTGGTGCCTTCCTGGCCAATCCCTTTCCAGGAGGCGCCTATCCACACCTGGCAGTCTCCAGCCGCCTTTCTCCAGCCCCGCAGACTGCAGGAGACGGTATTGTGCCCAAGAGCCCCAGGTTCTCTACTCCTCACCCACCGGGCTTGATGTCCCCAGGGCACCCTTCCAGGCCTCAACGCCTGGCGCACGCATCGGCCCCTGGATCCGATTCACAGAATTGCACCAGTGGGCATGAAGAGTTCTCTCTTCTGCTTGTGCATGGATGTGCACAGGTTCACATCAGGCACACCATGCTGCCTACAACAGGCATCTGTGGTCGATGCTGGCTCAGGTTCTGGCATCTATGCCTGATACAGGAGCAGTCCAGACAAGCCATTGCCCTCTCTGCATAGGGTCTGGAGCTTGCAAGGCACCAGGCAAAGGCATCTTATGACACCAATGAGGTGGCTTCCAGACTGGCAGGGACAGCGAACTGCATAAGTCGGACGGCATGGCTTCGTCTATCCAGACTGTCACCCACTGCCCAGCGAGGGGTGATTTCCACTTTCTGGAGGGACCTGTCTGTTTTCCCACAGGGCGAGGGATTCTTTAGGGCATCCTCCGCCCGCCTCCCCACAGGACACTGCCCTCAGCAGCCTTAGACTGCCTCAGTCTACTGGCTAGGGTCTCCCCTACTTTCCACCAGTAGGGAGGCTGAGGATCTGTTCTCAGGGCTGAACATCAGGTCTCCTCGGGGGACTTGGTACTCACCCAGCAGTAATGAATGGTGCAGACTTACAAGGGAAGATATGAAAATTACGTACCTACCATAATTCTTGATCTTCACCATTCATTACTGATTCCCACCCACCTTCCCCTCATGGGCCTCAATTCTTGGGAGTCTCCCCCACCCTGCTTGCCCTCCCCTTGAGGCTAACTGGGGGCTGAGTCCCCCTGGTACTTCAGAGCTCTCTGTTCCTTCCCTGAAGTCACACAGTGTTCGCTTCAGGGGATGGCGAGTAGGGTCTTCGCCCTAACCCTCTGAGGGAACTTCCTCCAACTCTGTTATGTACAGGCCAAGGTGTCCTCGGTTAGGAGTCCTCATCTTCTGGATTCACCCTATGACTGTCTTTTCAATACAGTTCTAAGACAGTCCACAGGAGTTCTCCTTCTCTTTTCCTTTTGACTGTTCCATATTTCTCCGAAATAGGAACTATGTCAGTACCCCAAGAGCGTACTGTAAAGTTTTTGTCATCTACCCTAAGTCAGGTCTCACCCTCTTCTGAGCAGAGCTGCTCCCTTCTGGGGACAGCTTTGAGCCTAGAATCAGAGTTACGTAAAATTTTGGATAAATGGAGAGGAAGAGAGGTCCGTCTTTCAAGGACCTGTAGTCCAACCTTGGACTCTCAACCCTCAACTAGTGGGATCCTTGCTCCCTTGTCTTCAGTCCCTGCTGAAACTTGAACATTTTTAAGTCAGTGATCTTCCATTTTACCTGGACTGAAGTCCTCCTTCCTCACCATTTACCCCTCTTCTGCTTCTTCCTTCCTTTTTCCTATTCTTACTTTCTCTTCCCTTGGAACCGCCCGAGGATTGAGGCCCTGTGGTCACTTAGGGTAGGGTTCTCTCTCTTTTCTGTCCTCTCTTTGACTTCTTCCTTTTCCAGTTTATTTCCTCTCCTTGTCCTATCCCTCAGCTCCCTTGCCTCACTCTTCTCCTATAATCTATTTCTGCCTCTCCGGCTGCACAGAACTGGGATGGAGAAGTCTACAGCGCCTGATGGCTGCCCCTCATGCACTACGCAGTGCATCACTCTCTTGGGAGGCACCAACTCCTCCATCGGCGGGTGCGCGCACCTGGCTTATACCCAGCAGTAATGAATGGTAAAGAAACAAGAGAAGATCAAGAATTACTGCAGGTACATTGATTTTCATTTTCTTCTGGGCTATTTCACTGACAAGGTAATCAAATCGCATGTTCCCATGCCACTGTTTAAACTGCTCCACTATCCCCAGTGCTTACCAAATGAGATCTAATAATTCGCTGCTCCTGTATGTTACAAGATGTTCTAACATAGATGGGACACCTTTATTTTGCCTACTATGCTCCTAAACTCTGGAGCTTGTTGCCACATAGTGTCAATAACCCTGTTATCCAGGTACACTTAAACTGTTCTAAGGACTCGCCTGTTACAAACCTGGTTTATAGAGCATATGTTTTGAGATAACCAGGCAGATAAAAATTTCTCAGGCATCATGAAAAGATAAAAAAGGTTCTCACTATAACCTGTCATTTCCTTGTAGGCACGAAACAGCTGTTTAGTATGGTTTCACTGTCTCAAATGTAAAGATGACTTTGTCTGTCCTATTAGTGCTAAGTGTGTCCCTGCCTGGAAGACGTTTCCTATGCTGTCCAAGTCAGAGCTGAAAACAACTACTAAAAAAAAAAAAAAAAAAAAAAAGAGAACATGTTCACAGAAGCCAGAGTCTGTGTGGTGTCAGTTACAGAAAACAGGACACTGGCTTCTCGGGATGGCAACACCGCAGCTACGTTTCTAGTACTGTCCTTACAGACATGCTCATTCATGCCCAATGACTGACAGCTGTTCTCCGGTAGCTGCAGTTGGAGTGTCAGTGCGAGCTACTGCTTTCCTCCACAGAGCTGCGGTCTGACAGTGTTTAAAGAAAAAAAACAATACAGAATAAATATATGAGCACATTTCGCGTGATCCTGTGTTCTACACGAAGATCGGAATTCCTGTACCATCACTCGAGTAGTACAGGGTGTCTGAAAACAGAGTATTTAAATGAGGAACTAACCAAAAAGAAATCAGCCTAAAAGGATCTGCATCAGGTTAGTTTCCAGTTACGGAATAGAGACGTGTTTATTTTATTGCATGTGAAGGTCATTGACCATATTACGGCCCCCACCCCACCCCAAAAAAAAAAAATAAACTATAGCAGGGATAAATACCATACTATCAAAATCATCAACTGTTCACCACAGAACCATCAACGACCTTCAAATGTAATAAAATAAATGTGTGTCTGTGCCATTACTGGAAACTAACCTGATGCAGATTTAGCACAAAGGAGCATCGAAAGAAGATGTAAATAGCCCAGGCAATGCATAAAGGGGACCAGGTACTGTTCAGTTATGTAAGCGAAAAGAGACAGACCAGGGGAGGGATAGTAAGGCGAAGGAGAGGAGAGTGTGGAAGGGGACCAAGAAAAAGCAGACATCTTGAACAAGCACTTCTGTTCGTTGTTTACAGAGGAAGGGGAACTGAGAGGGACCACAGATAAGGACCAAAAGCATTGACGGAAGTGCGGTAGACACTAATCTATTTACAAAGAAGAGGGTTCTGACGGAACTTGCAAATCTGAACGTGGACAAGGCAATGGTGCCAAAAGAAAAAATTACTCACCTTAGTAATGTTGTTTCTTCTAACGGAGCCTTGCTGTATTCTGACATATGCAGTGATCACCAACCTTTGAACTGCCCCAGAGAACAAATAGTTAACTTTCCATGCAGGGCATGGAACGCTGAGCTAGAGCTCGGTTGAAGCCTCTGTCTGCTGTTGCTTAAACTCCAACCATCAGATCTTTAAGAGTTATACTCACTAGGCGTTCTGTGTGGAAACTGTAAACTCACACTAGCCAACTGGCAACTAAATTTGTTAAAAAAGGGTTTTTTGGTTTCAAAGCAGACTCAAGTCAGGAAACCCAAAAAACAAAACACAACATACACCCAAAATAAAGGAGGGTGAGAGAAAGGCACCTCTAGGTGCCAAACTCTCCTGCCACCCACATCCCAAAACCAGGTTCTGAGAGGGAGGAGAATCAGAATACAGCAAGACTCCATTAGAAGAAACAACATTACTAAGGTGAGTATTTTTCTTCAAACAACATGAAGTCTTGCTGTATTCTCTGACATATGCAGACTACTAAGCAGTACCTCCATGAGGAGGGACAGAACCTACTTTGGGAATAGGTCTCAGTATTGTTAGGTTAAACCAAGCATCACTTCAGCCTGGATATCCAGAGAGTAATGCTTGGTGAATGTATAGACTGTTTTCCAGGTGGCTGCTTGACAGATTTCTAAGATAGGAATATCCCTGGCAGCAGCCAGGGAAGCAGCTGTATCTCTAGTGGCGTGAGCCCTCAGACCTGAGGGTGGGGTTCTACCCAATTTCTCATAGCAGAATTGTATACAAGAGACAATCCACCTGGCAACAGATCTTTGTGGCAGGTTTGCCCTTACCAACCTCCCCATAAGTGAGGAACAACTGGGGACTCAAACCTGTGACCTTGGTGTGCTCTATGTAGTAGTTAGCGCTCTTTCGTCCAGGCTGTGCAACCTCCTCTCCTCAGAGGAGAAATGGTCAGTGAAGAAACAGGAGAGACATAGACTGGTTAAGGTGGAATTGAAACCACCTTAGGCAAAAACTTCCTGTTAGTTCTTAGGACCACTTTATCTCTATGGAAAGAGATGAAATCAAGCTCCACTGACAGGGCTTGCAATTCACTGATGCACCTGGCAGAGGTAATGGCTACCAAAAACACAGTTTTCCAAGTCAAGTACTTAAGCTCTGCAGAGGACAAAGGCTCAAAGGGGGGTTGCATAAGCTGAGCAATGCAAACATTAAGGTCCCGAGCAGGAGCAGGGTCCCTGAAGGGAGGATTGGTGTGCAACAATCCCTTGAAGAATTTGCAAAATACAGGATGGGCTGATAGAGAAGAGGGCTTGCCTACTGACAAAAAGGCAGAAACAGCTGCCAAATGTACTTTGAGTGTAGCTGGTCTGAGTCCCAAGCCATTGAGATGAACCGTACAGTCCAGGACTGTAGACAACCCAACAGATGCTGGAGAAATATGCTTACCAGAGCACCAAATAGTGAACCTTTTCCATTTGGAGTTGTAAGTCTTTCTGGTGGAAGGCTTTCGAGAAGTCCTAAGAATATCCAGAAAACCTTGAAAGAGGTGCAGATCAGCAAACTCTAACTCTTCAAGAGCCAGGCCTCGAGACTGAGAGATTTGAGATTCAGATACCAAATCCTTCCCTGAGAGGATGTCAACAGGTTGTAATTCCTGGGAACAGACAGGGGAAGGTGGACTGCTAAGGACAGCAACAGTGGATACCAGGGCTGTCTGGCCCAGTCTGGAGCGATCAGAATCACTTTGCAGCGGTTGAGACCTGATCTTGACTAGCACCTTGAACAGGAGAGGGAAGGGGGGGCATACAGGAACTTCCCTTCCCAATTGAGAACCAGAGCATCCAGGGGGACTGAGCTCAAGACTGGGGGTCTGCAGCAAAAGAGAGGAAGTTGGTGATTGTCTGGGGCTGCAAAAAGATCTATCTTGGAATGCCCCATCTGGAAAAAATCACTTTCAAAATGAGGGGATCTAGGGACCATTCATGGTGGCCCTGAGATATCCTGCTGAGAGCACCTGCCAGGACATTGTCCTTCCCTGGGAGGTAAACTACTGTCAGAGAAGTTTGCAGGGAATAGACCAGAGACCACAACTTAATTGATTCTGTGCACAAGGCCGTAGACTGAGTGCCCCTTGCTTGTTGATGTACCACATTGTGGTGGTATTGTCTATTCTGATCTGGACTACCTTGTTCTGTACAGACTTGGAAAAAGCTTGCAGTGCCAGAAACACTGCTCTGAGTTCCAAGAGATTGATGTGAAGCAGAATTTCTTGAAGTGACCACAGCCCTTGGGTGGTAAGATCCCCCAAGTGGGCTCCCCAGGCCAAGAGGGAGGCGCCTGTGGTGAGGGATTAGAGAAGGAGACTGAGTGACAAAAGGAACTCCTGCCTTAAATTGTCCTGATCCTGCCACCATTGCAAAGCCTGGATCAGGGTTCGAGTCACTGGGACCAGTTTGGCAAGGAATCCTTCTCTGGGACCAGAAGGCTCTCAAGTGGAACTGAATGTCCTTCATCTGAAATCTTGCCCCTGGACCACTGCTGTAGAGGCTGCCATGTGGCCCAGGAGCTGCAAAAGTGTCGTGGTTGGTCGAGACACCTGAAGGGTGAAAGAAGAGGCCAGTTCTATTAGTGTCCTTGCCCTGTCCAGCGGAAGGAAGGCCTTTGCTCTTATTGTATCCAGCTCTGCCCCTATAAAGGTAAGGAGCTGTACTGGCTCGAGAACTGACTTTGGAAGGTTTAGGAGGAATCCTAAGGAAGTGAGCAGTTGCTGAGTTATCTGAAGATGTGACTTGACTTGGTCTGGAGACTGACCCACTATGAGCCAGTCCAAGTATGGAAAGATGGAGATCTTTTTTCTCCTTAGGAAAGCAACCACTACTGCCAGGCACTTTGCGAACACCCTTGGGGCTGATGTTAGACCAAAGGGCATTGCTCTGAATTGATAGTGGCCTGAGGGCAACTCGAACCTGAGGTACTTTCTGTGGGAGCACCTGATGGGAATGTGAAAATAGGCATCTTTGAGGTCCAGGGAGGCTAGCCAGTCCCCTGGCCTTAAAGAGGGCAGAATTATTCCCAGAGTCACCATTTTGAATTCTGGCTTTAAAAGGTGCTTGTTTAGATATCTCAGATCCAGGAAGGGCCGCCATTCTCCTGTCTTTTTGGGGGGTTAGGAAGTACCTGGAGTACAATCCTTTGCCCCTGTGTAGGATAGATACCCTTTCTATGGCTCTGAGAGCCAAGAGGGAAGAACCTTGCCTCTAGGGCAAGGGCCTCTGACGGATTTGCAGGTGGAAAGGATCTGGTTCTCATCTAGGGAAATTTTTTGAAGCTGAGAACCAGTCCCTGGCTTACTACTTCCATGACCCATTTGTCTGATGTTAAAGACATCCAGTCCTGGACAAAGTAAGCCAGCCTGCCCCCTACAGGTATTGGAGAATCGCCCCGGGCAGACCCATCAGGGTGTCTGCTTGGCAGGGGCTTTAGGGTGAGGGGTGGAAGCAGGCCTGCTCATACCCCGTCTGCCTCTCCCTCTAAAGAACCCCCTCTGAGCAAAAGCAGAAGAGGAGGCCTGGGCTTGGTAAAAAGCCTTTGAAAGGGCCTGCCCCTGCCCCTGGAATGCTGCCTCTGAGGAGTGGCTTGCTTTTCTTTGGCCTGAGCACTCCTGTTAAGTGGTCCTGTACTCGTCCTTCTTCTTCATGTAGTTCTCTGTCTGCTTCCCAAACAGAGAATTACCAATGACAGGAAAATCCATGGCCTTAGCCTGGGTATCCTGTGATAGGCTAGTACATCTGAGCCAAGCCATCCTCCAAAGGGCCACAGATGTAGCCATGACTCTAGATGAAACATCACTGGAGTCCACAGCAGCATGAAATTGCACCTTGGATGCCTCAATCCCATCCGCAGCCACCCGCTCCAGCTCCTTGGCCAGCTGGTCAGGGGCCTGTTTGGCTAGAGCCAGCAGTGTCCCACCTGGACTTCTGGTATCTAGCTGTGTAGGCCATATAGTTAGCCTGCCTGAGTCCCAAAGATGCTGCCATGTACTGTTTCTTTGCCATGGCATCAATCCTCCTGGAGTCCTTATCTGGGGGGTGTGAAGCCAATGGACTATTTGCCTTATCACAGGCAGCAGCCTGCACTACCCCAACATGGCTGCATTGCTGGGAAAGGAACTCCGTGTCTGAGCCTGAAAGAGTATACCTCTTGTCCATTTTTCTGTCCACAGGAGGTATGGAATTAGGAGTTTTTCAAATTTTAAATGTCTGTTTCCCAAAAGATTTATGGAGGGGAATAGAAAATCTCCTGGACTCTGGGATGTCCATCATCTCAACAAAATCAGGCTCCTCCTGATCCTCTACTGCTTCTTCCATAGGAAGCTGGAGGGTTTCAGCTACTTTCTTGTAAAACAAAGTGGAAGGGCACCAGAAAGCCTAGGAGGAGAAACACCTGAAGGTCTGTCTGGGGAGATGTCTGGGTCAATAGGCACATTCAGACTTTCATAATAACCATTATCATCATCGTCTTCATACTCACCCTCCTACTCCTCCGGTTCATAAAATTCTTCTAAAGTATAATCCGGATCCGGAGGAACCGACCAAACCGAGCCCCTGACAGATGGTGCCGGTTTGGCCGGAACCGAAGTTAGCGACTGAACTATCCTTATCGCTTTGGCTATCTCATCAGCGGTCGGAGAAAGAACTTGTGGATCCGAACCGGATGATTTATCCCTTTTCTTTCTTTTAACTGGAACCAACTCTCAGAATCGGTTCTCCTTTGCCCGAAGAAGTTTCCCCTGGTCAGAGGGCACCTTCTGGTTCAGTCGGAACCGAACCGGCTGGCCATCCGGGTCAGCGGACTTTCAGCCTCCCTTCCTCAGTCTACCTACTCTCTTATCCAGGGTAGCTTTGGGAAAACTTTCACAAATTTGGCAGTCTGAATTGAGGTGGTCAGACCCCAGACAATAAACACAGGTGGTGTGGGGATCAGCCTTAGCAAAGGCTTCCCACACACACTACAGATGAAACCCAGTGGGCCCTGTTTTTCTTGGTTTCTCAGACATGGCCAATCCTGACCAAAACGCATCTTTTTTTTTTTTCGGCAATCCGCCAGGCAACATTAATTTATCTGTTCCTGACCGTAGAAAGATAAGTCTTGGAAAAACGTAATGAAACTGCTATTATTAAAACCTGATCGGTTCAAACCGAATCCATCCAATGTTTACAAGTTCCACACAGAAACTAATATAGAAAAACCTATCTAGTACTCACAGTACCACAGACAGAGACTTAAACCAACAGGTTCAGAAGCAGAAATTGGTTGAAACCGAAGCTAAAAACGACACTTTAACCGACTTTTTGAACCGAGCGAAGGAGAAATCCGAGCGACTGTTCAGTGAGGCGGAGTAAAGAATCTGACGGTTGGTGTTTAAACAACAGCAGACAGAGGCTTCAACCGAGCTCGAGCTCAGCTGCTCCATGCCCTCTATGGAAAGTTAACTCTTTGTTCTCCGGGCAGTTCAAAGGTTGATGATCACTGCATATGTCAGAATACAGCAAGACTTCATGTTGTTTGAAGGGTGCATCTTAGGATACTGAGGAGCTCAGCGAGGTGCTGGCTGCACCTCAGACAGGCCTGTTTAATAAATCACTGGAGACGGGAGTGGTTCTGGAGGACTGAGGAGGACAGATGGAGCCCCACTTCACAAAAGTGGAAGCAAAGAGGAGGCTGGCAACTACAGGCCAGTCAGCCTGACTTCGTGGTGGGGGAAAGTAAATGAATCACTACTGAAAGAAAGCACTGTGGAATATCTGGAATCCAGTGGCCTCAAGGATCCAAGCCAGCATGGATTCACTTGGTGGGGGGTGAATCATGTCAAACAAATCTGATAGATTTCTTTGACCAGGTGACCAGGGAATTGGATCAAAGTGGAGTGGTGGATGTAGCCTACCTAGATTTCAGTAAGACATTCAACACTGCTTCACATAGGAGGCTTGTAAACAAGCTAGAAAGCCTAGGAGTGGGGCCTAAGAAACTGGGTAAGAAATTGGTTGGGGAACAGAAGACAGAGGGTGGTGGTAAATGAAGATAAACGAGGAAGGGAGGGCGACAAGCAGGGTGCCACATGGATCAGTACTGAGACTGGTCCTCTTTAATGTCTGCATTAACAACACTGTAGAGGGGCAAGAAGGGAAGGTATGCCTCTTTGCAGATGACACTAAAGTCTGTAATAGGGTAGACACTCGGGGGAGGGGGGGAAGATGAGTAGTGATCTAGGAAAGTCAGAGGAACAGTCAAGGGTGTGGCAGCTAGGTTTCAATACATAGATGTGCAAAATCATGCACTTGGGGCACAGAAAACCAGGAGTGGAATACAAAATGGGGAGGGCGTGTAGTATTAACCACCACCAAACAGGAAAGGGACCTGGCAGTAATACTATCTGATGACCTAGAGGTTGCAAGACGGTGCTTATTTTATTTATTTATTTATAACACATAACGTCTTTGGGCTGGGCCTATTTTCAAAGGGTCTAGGGTCAAACACAGCAGGTGGCAAAGGTGCAAGATACAGTACATATTTATATTTTTACAATAGCGTATACCATATTATAAAATGGCAGTGGTTATACAACAGAGGTGCATAGGTTACTGTTTAGAATAGACAGAGTAGCTACTGGTATTATGCATGTTTACAGTAAGGCTAAGGCAGTGGTACACTGATATAAAGAGGAAGCATCAGAGCGCTTTACATAATTTTATGGTTCGGTAAACAACATATTGACATAAAGGCACACATCTCTTAGTGTGGGTAAGGAGTATCATAGCAGAGGAAAGAAGTTACGTCAGAATCCTTGCACAGTAGGTGTTCAGAAGAGCTCCTGGGCAGGCTGGCATCTATAAGGACTGCCTGTGGCTCAGACCTACAAAACTCTGTCAGCAGTACCCAGCTTCCGTCTGCCCAACGTACATCCTGTGTATAAAGGTAGTCCCTGTTCCCACTCAGTCTACTTTCCAGAGAAGGTGTTACTTAGAGAGATCTGAGCAGGTGCTAAACAAATCCCAGAAGGAAACTGAGATGATGAGGGAATCGCTGCAGGGAGCTCTTCTGAAGATCTACTGTTACGGTAAGTTCTTACACAACTGTACCATCTTACTTCGAGTATGAGCTCCTGCAGCAGGCTACACCATAAGGACGGAGTCCCATGCAGTGTCCCCAAATGGAACAAAAAGGGAGGCAGGGGTATAAACTCCTGAATTACTGAATTTAATTGTTTAAGAAATTAGGCCTTGGAGCACAGCAAGGCAGAATCCTGCTTTTTTTCTGGAAGCAATATCCAGGGTGTAGTGCTTAACAAAAGTATGCACATGTCTGCCGTTGAAACATTTTTCATGGCTGCAAAAGACGCAGCCATCCTCCTCGATGAATGTCCCTTCACCGGTCCCGGTAAGGGTTTTTCGTACTTGTTGTAGATGAAGGTAGTGCAACTGGTCAAACATTTGGACATGGTTTGCCTTGCAACTGGTTTCCACAGAACCCTGGGGCCAAAGAACACAAATAACAGACCCGATTGCTGCATTGCTTTGGTACACTTGGATAGTAACGGAGGAGCCTGTGAATGTCTGGAGTGTGAAGGAGGGCCTCCCCTTTATTCGAATATTCAGGATAATAAACCGGAAGGGAGATGTCTTGGTTCAAAGTTATTTAAGACACCACCTTCGGAAGAAACTTAGGGTTAGTGCGCAGAGACACCCTGTCCCTGTGAAAAATTAAAATGAGGTTCTTTACACATCATAGCTTGCAGCTCGGAAACCCTCAGAGCTAAAGTGATGGCAACTAAAAATAACATTTTCCAAGAGAGAAAACAATAAGTCGCAATCTGCGGCCAGTTTGAAGGGAGGTGATGTTAATTTCTCTAGAACAAAAACGAGGTCTTATGGAGGAAAAGGATCCCTAATGGGAGGCTTCATATGAAGCATGCCTCGAAGGAATGTACGTGCAAGGTCCAGTTGAGCAATATTCTTACCCTCCAGGGTAGGTGATCAGCAGAAATGGCACAGAGATGACCTTTATGAAGAGTATCTCAGCCCCATCTGAGAGCGATAGAAGATATTCTAGGACTGATTTCACCAAGCAAAACAGTGGGTACAGGGAACATGCAGCTGCCCAGATACCGAAACGTTTCCATCTCATGGCACGTTGCCCTTGTAGAAGGTTTTCTTGCTTCTACTAGGACTTCTGCCACCCTCTGTGAAACTCCATGCCTGGAAATGGCTAAGACTGCAGGAGCCATGCACGAAGGTATAGGGACTGAAGGTCCGGGTGGACTAATGTTTCCATGTCTTGAGATAGCAAGCTTGGTAAAACTGGTAGCTGAAAAAGAGGTTCCATTGCTAACTGTTGCAAAAGAGGGAACCATATCTGACACAGCCAGAAAGGAGCTACCAGGATCATTGTGGCACAATCTGTCTGTAGTTCGAAAGCACACCTCTGCAGTAGGGAAAGGGAGGTAAGGAAGGCATACAGGAACCTCCCTGTCCAGCAAAGGACAATGCGTCTCACCAGAAAACACCATGCCCAGGATCTAGCGAGCAGAAACTGGAGGACTGTGATCTTTCCGATTCTATCGCTAGCATCTGTGGTGCTTTTGTTTCTTACTGTGGTGGTCAGGGCTCTCCTGTAGGCATAGAGAGTCCAACAAATCTGCTCTCCTGTAGGCATGGAGAGTCCAACATATCTCGTAAGAGTCCTCCATGAAGGACTCTCCCATGCTGGCTCTAGGCGGAAGCAGCGCCAGGCCAACAAATGTTTACAGCGGCAGCTGCCGCCACTTCTTCCATGGCTGCAAGCTGAGACGCAAAACCCACTGCAGCAGAGGTTCCCGCAATCCTTCAGCCGGAGTTTAGATTGTGTCGGCTGGCCGGCCGAGAAGACAGACTGTGCGATCTTCAAGAAAGCAGGGAAGCATCACCTGCATAGGCTACAGCTAGAAATGTTGTAAGCTGCCCCTAGGTAATAAAGATAAGACACATGTGGGTCTATCTTTGACATTTTGTGCCGAAAGTGACATGCTTTGGTAGCCTACAATGATGTAAATCTGCAAAGGAGGAGACCGAACTCTTCCAGCAGAAAGGAAGATCTGACATCACAGGGCAGAGCCGGAAGATGTACCGCCCTAGTGGTGGCAGGAGCTTAGCTAAATGACATTCCAATGAATCAGCACTTCCAGTGGAATTGCCGTGTGTGATAGTAAACTGTATCCACGCCTCCCTATAACTAACATTACTTTACAGATGAGTTTCATTTTAAGTCTGTTTTGGTATCACTAGTGTGGACAACAAAGTACAGTTACGTAGCAACTTACTGTAACAGTAGATCTTCGAGAGAGGTTCCTTCAGTAGGTCATTACATAGGGACTGGCACCACCTGACGTCAGGCCGCACAGCAGACTTCTAGCAATCCCTGATAGGGACCGCCCACCCGACGCCGAGCTTCACCGACGCCAGCGTGGCTTTTTATAGTGGGCAGTTCCATGCCCGCCTCCACCCTCCCACCGGAGCCAGGAAGAGGCCTGACAGCAGGAGCGAACAGCATGTGGAGTCCCTGTAAGAAATAAAATGAGGAGAAGGAGGGATGGAAAAATATGACTTACTGAAGGAATCTCTCTCGAAGATCTACTGTTACGGTAAGTTCCTACGTAACTGTACTATCTTACTTCGACAGGGTTCCTTCAGCAGCGCATTACATATAGGACAGAGTCCCAAGCAGTCCCTCTAAAGAGAGACAGAGAGAAACCGGGGAGGAGGAGCCCTTCTCTGCAGACAAAAATGCAGACACAGCTGCTAGGTGAACTTTTAAAGTGGCTGGCCTAAGGCCTAACCCATTTAGGTGAACCAGATAATCTACAACTGTGGCAATACCTGCAGCATCTGGCAGGACAGCCCTCTGTGAACATCCAATGCTGAATCTTTTCCATTTCGAGTTTTAAGTTCTTCTGGTACAGGGTTTTCGAGAACCCTTGAGGATGTCTAAAACTCCCTGAGAAAGACGCAGGCTTGCGTACTCTAACTCTTCAAGAGCCAGGCCTTGAAACTGAGAGACTGAAGACTGGGATACCATATCCTCCCCTGAGAGGAGGTTAAGAGATTGTGCATCTTGGGAAGAGACAGAGGAAGTGAGACTGCTAATGACAACAAGAGAGGATACCAAGGTTGCCTGGTCCAGTCTGGAAGCAATCAGAATCACTGTGCAGGATTGTGACTTGATCTTGATTAGAACCCTGAGCAGCCGGGAAAGGAGGAAGGCATAAAGGAATCTGCCTTCAACCCAATATCAGAGCATCCAGGGGAACTGTCCCCATGACTGAAGGCCTGCAGCAGAACTAGGAAACTGGTGACTGTCAGGGGCTGCAAAGAGATCTATCTCTAGAGTGCCCCACCTGGTGAAGATTACTTTCAGAATGAGAGGATCCAAGGTCAATTCTATGATGGCCCTGGGAAATTCTGCTCAGAGCATCTGCTAACACACTGTCCTTCCCTGGAAGGTGAACTGCTATCAGGGAAGTCTGAAGGAATATGCCAGAGACCATATTATCATGGCCTCTGTGCACAAGGCCGTGAGACCGAGTGCCCCTTGCTTGTTGATGTACCACATGGTGGTGGTGTTGTCTGTCCTGACCTGAACCACCTTGTTCCTCACAGAGTCTGACAAGAACTGAAGGGCCAAGAATACTGCCCGAGTTCCAGAAGATTGATGTGAAGGAGAGACTCTGCTGGGGACCCCACCCCTGCTGTGAGGGCTCCCAGGTGTGCTCCCAGCCTAGGAGAGATGCAGCTGTGGTGATAACCACTGAAGGAGTTTGCTTGAGGAATGGAACACCTTGCCTGAGATTGTATTGGTCCAGCCACCACTGGGGAGCTTGGACCAGAGTCTGAGTCACTGGAATCAGTTTGGAAAGAGTATTTTCTCTGAGACAAGGATCTTAGATGGAACTGAATGCTCCTCATCTGAAACCTGGCCCCGCGTACCACTGCAGTGGAAGTTGCCATGTGGCCCAGGAGTTGAAGAAAATCCCTTGCTGGATGAGAAACCAGAGGATGAAAAGAGGAAGCGAGATCTGTAAGGGCCTGAACTCTTGCAAGTGGAAGGAAGGCCTTTGCTTGAACAGTATCTTAACTCTATCCATATAAAAGTGAGAAGTTACATTGGTTCGAGAACTGACTTTGCAGATTGAGAAGAAACTTAGGAAACGGAGGAGATCCTGGGTGACCTGCAGAGCTGACCTGACCTGGTCGGAAGACTGTCCTACAATGAGCCAGTTGTCCCGTAAGGAAACAGAGAACGCCCTGCCTCTGAGGAAGGCCACTACTACTGCAAGATACTTTGTAAACACCCCTTGGGGCTGATGTTAGGCCGAAGGGCATAGCCCTGAGGGCAAATCGAACCTGAGGTACTTAGTGTGGGAGCACCAGATGGGAATATGGAAATAGGTATCCTTGAGGTCCAGGGAAGCTAGCCAGTCTCCTGGCCTCAGAGAAGGAAGAATTACTCCCAGAGTCACCATTTTGAACTTTGGCTTTAAAATGTGCTTTTTCAAATGCCTTAAGTCTATGATGGGTCGCCACTCCCGTCTTTTTTGGGGGTAAGAATGTATCTGGAGTACAGACCTTTGCCCCTGTGTGGAGGAGTAGTAGTAGTTAGTTTTATTGTTCAATACAGCCATTACAAATAACAAAAGAAAGCATTAAAATATTAAATAAACACAGTTAAAAAATATCTTGTACAGCATTACATAGAGCTTACTGCACAGTAAGTAAAGACAGAGTTACTATAAATACTAATGTAATTAATTTAAATTGTATAAACATCCATATATATGGTGCTGAATTCACAAAATGGTTTGACCCTTTCATGCTTTCAGAGTCCACAGAGTAAACATATTAACAAGATTGATCTTAATATACAAGTATCCCATAATAAAAAAAAGATGCACTTGTTGGTCAAACATGTGGACCTTAGAACATTGATGTTCTTACCATAAGTAAATTATATAACTGTCAAGAGTAAATTAGTTCTAAACCAGATCAGGATTTGTAACTGGCTCTTTGTTTAGATAAGCAGGTCAATTCCTCCATCCGTCAGAGGACGTCCAATTAAGTGCAACCTTCTTTGCTCAATTATTTTTGAGTAGGGAGACCATGGATCTCAATATTATGGGATCAACAGACGTGAATACATATTTCAATAGCCGCATGGGCTGATCATTTTGTTGACTTAGTATGTTTCCTAGCAGAGAGGTCCTATATTTTTCATAAAGAGGGCGCAAGAGTATTAAGTGCAGCAAATTGTCTTCGCTCAGACCGCACTTACACATGTAAGCCTTATTTTTTTCCCCTAAAATTAATCCTCTTTTCTTATTACTCGCATAGACCTCAAATCAAAATCTAGTTAAAAGGATCCTCTGCCCAGGGTTGGGGAGTATAGAAAGATATCTTTCAAACCTATGTATGCTTTTCTGTGTGGAGTAGGAACTTTCTCCACAGCTCTGAGAGCCAACACAGAGAGAAACCTCTGCTTCCAAGCAATGGTTTCGGGAGGCGTTTGCAGGTGAAAAGATCTGACCCTCTTTTTAAAACGAGGGCCAATCCTGGCTTACTACCTCCGGGCCACTTGTCTGAAGTAACAGAATTCTAGGCCTGGAGAGTAGTAAGCCAGCTTGCCTCCTACTGGAAATGGGGAGTCGACCTGGGCTGACACATCAGGGTGTCTGCTTGGCAGAAGCCTTAGACTGGGAAAAGGACGCAGCCCTGCTCATCCCCCTCCTACCTCTCCCTCTGAAAAACCCCCTCTGTGGAAAGGAAGAGGAGGCCTGCGCTTGGTAGAAAGGCCTGCCCCTAGACTGCTGCCTCTGAGGAGTAGCTTGCCTTTCCTTGGCCTGAGCATTCCTGTAAGTAGTCTTGTATTCATCCATTTTCTTCATAGGCCTCTGTCTGCTCCCCAAACAGAGAATTACCTACTACAGGGAAATCCATGGCCCTTAGCCTGGGTGTCCTAAGTAAAGGCTAGTACATCCGAGCCAAGCAAATCTCCTAAGAGGCACAGATGTAGCCATGACTCGGATTGCACATCATTTGAGTCCACAGCAGCATGGAATTGTACCTTTGATGCCTCAATCCCATCAGCAGCCACCTCCTCCAACTCTCTGGCCAGCTGTGTGTGGGGGTCTGCTTAGCCAGTGCCAGAACAGTATCCCACTTGGACTTCTGGTACCTGGCTGCATAGGCCACATAGCTTGCCTGCCTGGGTCCCTTGGCCATGGCATCCACCTTCCTGGAGTCTTTATCTGGGGTGTGTGACGCCAAAGGTGTGTTAGCCTTGTCACAGGCTGCAGCCTACACTACCCCAACATGGCTGCTATGGTTATAGAAAAACTCTGTACCTGAGCCTGACAGCATATACCTCCTGGTCCATCCTTTTGTCCACTGGGGGTAAAGTGTTTGGTGTCTGAAGAATCTTTTTTGTCTGTTTCCCCAAGGATTTGTGGAGGGGAATAGACAGCCTCTTAGACTCTGGGACGTCCATCATCTCGACAAAATCAGGCTCTTCTTCCTCTTCTACAGCGTCTACCAAAGGCAGCTGGAGAGTTTCAGCCACCTTTTTGTAGAACAAATAGTGTGAAGGGGTCTCAGAAAGGCTAGGAGGGAAGATGTCCGGTTCAATGGGCACATCCAGACCTTCTAAGATATTATCATCTTCCTCATCTTCTTCTGGATAGTCTTCGTCCTCCTCCCACTCCAATTCATAAAAGGCATCTGGAATGTAATCCGATGGAGCAGGGTCCATTCAAACCGAACGCCTGATCGAAGGCATCGGTTCGGACGGAACCGATCGAAGCGACTGTACAATACTTATCGCTTTGGCTATCTCATCAATGGTTGGAGTTTGCGGTTCTGGATCCGAACCGGCTGATTTTCTTTTCCTTTTTGCTGGAACTGACCCACCCAGGTCGGATCTCCTTTTGCCCGAGGAGGTATCGCCCAGGTCAGTGGGCACCTCCTCAGGTTCGGTTGCAATCTAACCAGGCTGGCCATCCAGGTAAGCGGACTTCTCGACCTCCTTTTCCTTAAGCCTACTCATCCTTTTATCCGAATTGGCTTTGGGGACATTTTTACAAATTTGGCAGTCTGTTTTGAAGTGGTCAGACCCAAGACAATAAACACAGATGAGGTGAGGATCAGCTTTAGCATAAACCTCCCCACACTTACCACAGTGCTGAAACCCAGTGGGCCTGGTTTCCTTTTTGGGTTTCTCAGACATGGCCAGACTAAAAACAGGTTACTCACCTGTAACAGTAGTTCTAGGAGTGGTATATGTTGTTCATCCACACTTATTGGCATGTCCCTTTCCCTTTAAATCTTGCGGAAGTCTTCAGCTGGCTCCCTCTCACCCACCCGTGTGGTATATACTCCTGCTCCACCCTGATGCCAGATCTTAGCCCGCTGGAAGCCAGGTTGTGTGCATCCGCAGCCGGGGAGGTCGGGTGGGTCCATGTGGATGAACATATACCACTCCTAGAACTACTGTTATAGGTGAGTAACCTGGTTTTCTAGGATCGTGGATATGTTGTTCATCCACACTTATTAGCAGACCTCTAGCAGTTCTCCGGGAGGAGGAGGCAAGGCATACACTCTCTACCTTAGGAACAGAGACCGGAGAACTGAGGTCCCAAAACCAGCATCCCGTGTGACTCAAGGTTGATGTGGTAGTGGGTAATGAAGGTGCTTGCTGACTCAGGTAGCAGCCCGACAGATTTCCTAGATAGGGATGTCCTGGAAGCAGCCACCAATGCAGCAGTATGGTGGGTAGAATGAACTCTTATCCCTCTGGGAGGCTCCATGCCTGCCAACTCGTAGCACAGACCTATGCATGATGCAATCCATCTTGCTATGGTCTATTTGGCTGCAGGTCTGCCAGGAGCGGCTTCAGCGTAGGTGACAAAACAGCTGGCAAACCTCTCCGCGAATTTCCGACGTCTAGCCTTGTAATAGGAGAGAGCACATCTCAGGTCCAGCATATGGAGCCTGTACTCAGCCTCCGAGGTGAAATTAGGGTAGTATACCAGCAGAGTCAATACCTGGTTAAGGTGAAACTCTGACACCACCTTTAGAAGGAATTTCTGGTGGGGGCGCAGGACAACTTTGTCCCTGTGGAAGACCACATAAGGGGAGTCCACCAAAAGCGCCTGGAGCTCCCCTGTCCTTCTGGCAGACGTGATAGCCACCAGGAAGTCCGTCTTCCACGACAAGTGTGACAGCTCACACTTGTGCATTGGTTCGAATGGCTTGCCCATGAGCTTTGCCAATACCAGCAGTAGATCCCACGGAGGTGGAGGTTCACGCACTGGAGGGGATAAGTGATCCAAGCCTTTGAAAAAGCACCTGACCAATGTCTCCTGTGCCAATGTTGGCTGACCGGCCCGTGCCCGGTGAGCAGAAATGGCTGCCAGGTGCACCCTAAGGGTCGATGACCATAGATCCCCTTTGGAGAGAGAGGCAAAAGGTAGTCAAGAATGTTAGCCACAGAGCAGGATAAAGGGTCCAGACCCTAACCCTGACACCAAATGGAAAAGCTTTTCCACTTGAAGGCGTAACATTTCCTGGTCGATTCCTTTCTAGATTCCTCCACCACGGAGTAGACACCTTCGGAAAGACCCAAAGCCTGGAACTCTAGCCACTCAGGTACCAGGCTGTGAGGTGCAGGGACTGAAGGTCTGGCTGGAGGACCTTCCCCAGTTCAGAGGTATCAGGTCTGGGCGTGTACAAAGCCTTTCCGGGGCCCGAGGCTGAGGAGATCTGGATACCAGAACTGGCGCGGCCAGTCTGGAGCTACCAGAATCACCTTCTCCTTGTCCCTCCTCACCTTGAGTAACACCTTGTGGATCAAGGGAAATGGAGGGAAGGCGTAGAAGAGGCCTGGAGCCCACAGCGTCGAGAAGGCATACCCCTGCAGCGAGCCCTGCTTGGGGGAAGGGGGGCGCCATGATACAGTCTCTGCTTGGTGTTTTCCCTGGAGGCAAACAGGTCCACCATCAGTTTGCCCCAATGGGAGAACAGGCTGTAAGCTACCTCTGGACGGAGAGACCACTCGTGGGATGTCTGGCCTATGCAGCTGACAGCATCCGCCAGCCGGTTTGAGGCTCCTGCCACATGGATGGCTAGGAGATCCACCTCCAACCGGCTTACAAGGATCCAGATGTGGAGCACCTCCTCGCACAGCAGATAGGAGTGTGTGTCACTCTGTTTGTTGAGGTAGTACATGGTCGTGGTATTGTCTGCCTGGACTTGAACCACTTGACCCCGGAGCTGAACAGCGAAAGCTGACAGTGCCAGTCTGACTGCTCTGAGCTCCAACAGGTTGATGTGGCATCGGGACTCCTTGGGGGTCCAGAGTCCGTGGGCCCTATAGTCCCCCATGTGGGCTCCCCAGTCCATGAGAGAGGCATCAGTCGTGAGGACAACCGTCGGCTCGGGGCGGACAAACGGCATCCCTTCCTGCAACCGGTTTGGGGTGGTCCACCACTGGAGTGTGTCCCACATCTTCTGGGTTACAGTGATCAGCTGGTCAAAATGACCATGGCGTTGAGTCCACTGGGTGGCCTGCTCCCATTGGAGGGGGCGCATGTGCCACTTGGCCCAACGGACCACTGAGGTGCACGCCACCATGTAACCCAGAAGATGCAGAAAGTCCCAGGCAAGGCGCACGTGCCCAACCAGAAATGACTGGGCAAAGGAGGAGGGAACCTCCACCCTGTCCACCGGCAGCTGAGCTCTGGCTTGACAAGAGTCGAGCTCTGCCCCGATGAAGCTCATCACCTGAGAAGTCACGAGTTCTGACCTGGCCTTGTTGATCAGGAGGCCGAGCTGGGAGCAGGTTTGAGGGCTAGATCCTCGACCTCTCCACCTCCTGTTGGGTGGAACCTGCAAGGAGCCAATCGTTGAGGTAGAGGTAAATTCTGACACCCCGATGCCAGAAATGGGCCGCCACCACTGCAATGCATTTGGTTAAGACCCTGGGGCCCATGACAGGTCGTAACAGCATGGCTCGAACTCGTATAGGGTCCCTCATCCTGAAGTGGAGGAACCACTGATGGATGGACGGATGGACGTGAAAGAACGCTGGCCCTGCAGATCAAGTGAACAGAACATTGCAGTTACGTAAGAACTTACCATAACAGTAGATCTTCGAGAGGTTCCTGCAGGTCTTCACATATAGGACTGCGCCCTGACGGCCAGGTTCCAACGGCAAACTTGTAGATAGCAATCATCAGCGGTACTGGCCTCGACGCCAGGCGACGTGGACGCCAGCCCTGCTATAAGCAAGGGCGGCCTGGTTCTTTTCCACCGGAGACCTAAAGAAAGGTAAGTAAGAAAAGTTAGTGAAAACTCCTAGGACCATGCTTCTCCCAGGCCCAAGGCTAGGCAGGATGAAATGAAGGAAACATTCCAGGAGTAGAGGGAAGGTGGAATTAGTTCACTGCAGGAACCTCTCTCAAGATCTACTGTTACGATAAGTCCTTACGTGAACTACAATACCTTACTTTGAGAGGGTTCCTGCAGTAGGTCTTCACATATAGGACTGAATACAAAGGAGTCCCAAAAGAAATAATACGGAGGCACATCCGGGAGGAGAAGAAGTCGCCAACAGGAAGTTACGACAGGAGGCCTCGCAGAACTGCAAGGCCGAAGACAGTTCTGCGCCTAGAGGCAATGTCCAGACAGTAATGCTTAGTGAAGGTGTGAAGAGACGACCACGTGACCGCTGCACAGATTTCTGCAGTAGACACATTCCTGAATAAAGCAGTAGAAGCTGTAACACTCCTAGTGGAGTGACCCTTAACTGCCCCCAGAAGGGACTTCCCGTGTTTTTGGTGAGTGAAGTGGATGCAGTTAGCCAACCACCTACAAATGGCCTGTCTGCAAATAGCCTTGCCCTGGCACTGGGGAGCAAAGGTTACAAAGAGCGGATTGGATTTACGGACCTCTTTAGTCCGGTCTGTGTGTAATACCTCAGAATCCTGTGCACATCAAGAGTGTGCAGAAGGTATTCCCCTCGTTGGAATGCTGGGGATAGTAGACAGGCAGTTCGACACACTGATTAAGTGTGGCTTCTGAAACTACCTTGGGGAGAAATTAAGGGTTAGTCTGAAGAACTACTCTGTCCCTATGAAAAATCAAATAGGGTTCCTTACAGACAGACGCCTAAAGTTCTGAAACCCTTCTGTCGGAAATGACTGCAACTAGAAACAAAGTCTTCCAAGAAAGGAAGCGCATGTCATAGCTAGACGCTGGTTCAAAAGGCGGTAAAGTCAGCTTTTCTAGCATAAAATTCAGGTCCCGGGGGGACAAGGATTCTGGATAGGAGGTTTTAAGTGGAGGATGCCTTCAGAAAGGTTTTGGCAACTCCAGTTGAGCTAAGGTTTACCCTCCACCGGAGGTGGTAGGACGACACTGCAGAGAGATGGACCGTATGGAGGAATAACTAAGGCCCGGCTCTAATAAATGTGCGAGGTACGCCAACACCCGGGCAGCCAGCCACCTAAAAAGGGATCCCAGCTCCTGCTAGGGCCCAGATCTAGAATCTTTCCACTCTATGGCCAAGGGTGGATCTAGGAGGTTTTCTGGCTTCCACCAAGATATGTGCAACCTGTTAAGAGACACAATAGCGCAGAGGCCGCTTATGTCCACAGGTGCACACATGAACGTGGAGAGACTGAAGGCGATGCACCAGGGTGCCCTGCCCTGAGTCAGAAGGTCATGGATAACGGCAAGGGAACCGGAGGTTCTAGTGCCAGGTGTTGCAAGAGAGGGAACCAAATCTGGCATGGCCAGAGAAGAGCGATTAGATTCATATGTTCCCTTTCCTCCTGAAGTTTCATCAGAACCTTCTGAATGAGAGGAAAGGGAGGAAAGGCGTAAAGAAACCTCCCTGTCCAAGAGAGAGACCGTGTGTCTCGCCAAAAAGCACCATGCCTGGGAACAAGCGAGCAAAAGCTGGGTAGTTTTGCGTTGAATGGGGAGGCAAACAGATCCATCTCTGGTCGACCCCATCGAAGAAAGAAGTCTTTGACCACCTCTAGCTTTATCTCCCACTCGTGGAGCCCTGGCTACTGATCGTCTGAGACTGTCCGCCAGAACGCTGCTTACGCCTGGAACGTGGGACTGCTGTCAAGAAAAGGCTGTGCTGAACTGCCCAGTACCAAACCCTCTTGCTTCTCTAGGAGAGGGCACTAATGTAGTTCCTCTCTGTTTGTTGATGTACCAGACAGTGGACATATTGTCCGCCTGGCAAGAAGTGATCCTGCACCAGAAGTGACTGAATGCCTGGAGGGCATACAGAACTGCCCTAGTCTCCAGAACGCGCTGTGGAGCCAAAGCCCTGGTCGGACCAAGACCCTTGTATCTTGTGCAACTTCAGATGGGCTCCCAGCCTGAGTCTGAGGCCGTGGTTAGGATTTGAGTTGGGACAAGAGAATGAAAGGGGCCCCTGAAAGATTGGAGAGATCTTGCCATCAGCATAGATCTTTCTGTAGGCTGCTGGCCATCATGACCTTCTGGTTCATGTCAGCCTGTCCTCTGATCCCACTGGACCTCAAGAGACCACTGGGTGACTCTCATGTGAAGTCTGGCCAGGGCATCTGTGGAAATGGCCGCCGCCATCAGTCCCAAGAGACTAAGCACAGCTTGTGTTGGGATCCACCCAGCCTGGGCCATGAGGGTGGCCTGGAGCAACTAGGGTCTCAGCTTGATCCAATGGCAGAAAAGCCTGTTCTGAACTGTGTCTAGTACTGCTCTAATAAACTGGAGCCATTGAGATGGTACTAGCTGGGATTTAGGGCAAGTTGACCGTGATACCCAGAAGAATAAATAGTTCAGAGGAAAGAGAGACCTTTCCAACTGGACGGAGAGGGTACTGCGAGGAGCCAGTCATTCAAGTACGGAAAAACGTAAATGCCCTGGCGGCAAAGAAAAGCCGCAACCACCGCCAAACACTTCGTGAACACCCAAGGGGCTGAGGAAAGGCCAAAGGGAAGTGCTCAGAATTGAAAATGGTTCTCCTGAAAAGTAAAACGGAGGAAGCGGCAGGGCCGGGAGGATGGGGATGTGCAGGTAAGCATTCTGCATGTCCAGGAGCACAGCCAAGAATGTCTGAGCAGGGAAGAAACTCTCTGAAGGGTTTAGTACAATAAACCTCTGTACTGACAAAGAGGTTGAGCATGCTGAGGTCCAGGATCGGTCTCAGATCGCCAGTCTTTTGGAACTAGGAAAAAGTGGGAGTAATATCCCTCTCAGCTGGTTTTGAGAGACAGGTTCTATGGCCCCTTTTAACAGAAGAGCCTGAATCTCTTGGAAGACGATGGGGATCTGATCCCTATGACAGAAAGACCATCCCGAAGGATGAGGGGCAGGGATCTCTGAAAACTATCGAGTGACCTCGCTGGATGAGTTGTAACACCCAAGATTCGGCAGTGACGAACCTCCACCCCTCCAGGTGGAAGCCGAACCTCCTTCCCACCGGTTCCTCTTTGACTAGTGGAGGTAGCAGAAGGAGGGGAAAGGAGTCAGGACACCGAGGAGAGGGAAGCTTTTGCCCCGGAGGCCGGTTTAGGGAACTTGGCCTGGGGGGTTTGGGCTCCTGAAGCAGGGGCTTGTCGCGCTATTCTGACGCTACACTCCTGGTTTTTATTCCATCTCCTTTGCAACGAAAGGCTGCTTTTTCTGCCCCGTCCGTACACTGAGCGACATCCCGGCACTCTGCTCTCCTGCAGCCCGTCATATCATCTTAGCATCACCGCCAAAAGGACGGAACTCCCCAAAAGGCGCCCAAAGGGAGGACTGGACGCCTTGTGCCAAGCCTGCTATCCTGAGCCAGGAAAGGCGATGGAGGCAAATCCCCGTGGCTGACGCTTCAGCCACTGAGTCCACTGAGTCATACGCTGCACGTAAGCATGACGACAAGAGGACTTTCCATTCTGACCTTGTCCAGAGGTTTATTCTGGATTGTCTGCCCTGGACCTCCTGAAGGTCCCTCTCCAGTTCGGGAAGAGAGAGGCTTCTGAAATGCAACCATGGAAAACATAGTTGAGGGACCGATGGCACAAGAGGCAGAGGAATAAATCTTCCGCCAAACTGATCCAACTGCCAAGAGTCCTTGTCAGGAGGCGAGCAACTCAAATGTTTTGGTTGAGCTGACCGGTCATGAGCGCAATGATCACCATAGAGTCTGCTTTAGGATGAGTGGTGAGATGTTGGATCCTTCCAGGGGTAGTAGGTACGATCTGCCTTCTGGAGACAGCAGGGATAGATGACGGCTGCTGCTAGAGTGGTCACCAGATCCTGTGAGGACCCATCGGGGGAGGGATGGGTAGGGGATCTGTTGTGGCTAGATCAAGGTGTTCCGCTAGTCTCTTACATTGGGGGTCCACTTCTTTAGAAGGCCAACCTCCTGCTGCCTGAATGGTACGCAAGAGGTCCCCAAAGGAAGGATCCTCTAGAGTAGATTTTGGGGACACCTTAGGTGGTACCTCGACAGGGGACTGAGGGTCTGAAGGATCGGAATCGGAGTCCGAGTCGGAAGGCTCAGAACCACTGGGGATGGAAGGGTCTACCCCAGATGAGCCAACAGGTAGAGAACCCACAGCCCGTCCGGAGGGTGTCGGAGGAGTAGGGGCCCTAGGCAGGGGAATGTCCCCCACAGATTGACTAATCTCTGTGAGGAACTGGGTTCTGGCATCCTGCCACCATTAAGGTGCTGACTCGCGGTCTGGCACAGGAGGTGGAGGAGGCTGAAAGCTCGGGTAACTTGGATACTGCGGGTACTGCCATGAAGGGTACTGATAACCTGGCAAATCCTGGTGTATAATAAGTGTACCCAGGGTATCTCGCGTCTGAGGCAATGGCTGGCCGCCGGTACTGAGGAGCCGATGGTGGGAGTGCCCAGCAGCGGAACATGGTGGTCTGGCCCCACCGGGGGAGATGCCAAAGGGCCACTAGGTGGCGTGGGATCTGGAAGGGTCCCCAAAGGTCCTGAAGGAGGAGACTCCACGGAGGGATCCCCGGCTGGCGATGGACTCCTGTCCGGAGACGGCAAAAAACCTGGCGAAGGGGGTAGTTCCGGGAGGAACCCTAACGAAAGGTCAAGAAGCGATCCTGACGGAAGGGAGAAGACAGGATCGGGTAATAATCCTGGGGCGAAGAACCCAAAGGATGAAGAGTCACCTTAGTTCACTCTGTCTGACGCCTGGGGCCAAACTGGAGCCCGACAGAGAGTGGAAGGGTCCAGGCGGGCACGGAGGATCCTCCTCTGACTTATCGGACCTAACCAGGCTAGAGGAGGCCGGAAGACCGCCAGGCGATCGGGTGGTGCCGTAAGCCCACAACAGAGTCGAGGTAACTTACTGGCAGAGCTGAGAGAAGACCAAACTGAAACCTCAAGAGAGGCGTACCTCAGCTGCCCGCTCACCTCAGCAGGAGGGGGAGAAGGTGCCCAGCCCAAAGAGGTGGGTGGGGTACCAGAAGTAGTACTCACTGTTTTTGGAGCAGGCCACCCGCGTGGTGACGGACTCCTGTCCTGGCGCTTCTGCTTGGTCTTCTTTTTTCTCGGGAACGACGACCTTTCCCTCAACTCCTGGAGCTCCTTTTCCATTGATGCCAGCCATCGGGTAACGAGGTGGGCCTCGAGGGTCCGCTTGCGCTTGGTCCTAGTAGCTTGGTTGAAGGCCTGGCAGATAGCACACTCGTCAAAGAGTTGTGCTTGGGGCCTAGACACAAGAGGCAGCGGGAATGGTCGTCCCCATGCGGGATTTGGGCTACGCACTTAAAGCACTTCTTTGGACGAGTCGACATTAGTCAGTTGAAAAGAATTAAGAAAATATAATGCGAAGAAAAACTGCGACTGACGAGTGGGCGTTAGATCGCTGTTCTAACTCATGAGCCAAACAAACTGAGGCAACGGCGGGAAAGAACTGGAGGGTGGGCGTGGGCCCGCCCCTTTTATAGCCGGGCTGACGTCACGTCGCCTGACGTTGGGGGCGGTCCCTGCTGATGATTGCTATCTACAAGTTTGCAGTTGGAACCTGATGCCAGGGGGCGCAGTCCTATATGTGAAGACCTACTGCAGGAACCCTCTCGAAGTAAGATCACATGTTTCGCTCCAAGGACGGTATGATCTGGGACAGAGGACCATCCGAAAGGTGCATGACCCGAGATATTGATTCAGGGCATGGAGATCTAGAATGGAGCCAGACCCCACCCGTCCACTTGGGCACCAGGAAGTACCTGGGTCTGCAGATGGATCCGCCACAACAGCTACTGCCTCCTTGAGGAGGAGCTGAGCGATGTCATCTCAAAGAGCTGAATGGATGCATGTGGATATCCATTCTTCCAGGGCACGGGCTCGCTGGGGAGTGGCACTGCTCGAATTCTAGAGGCAGTCCCGACCAACCACTTCAAGAACCCACCTGTCTGAAGTGAAAGCGACCAGGCGGAAAGGAAGTGGCGGAGCCGGCCTCTCCACGAAGACCCAGAGCTGGCATGACGGGAATAGGGGTGGCAACCCCACCTGCACTGAGCAGGCTTAGGAGGAGGAGGAAGCTCCAGGACTCTGGAGCCTTGGCCTCCTCTGCAGGCCTAATGGGGTGCAGGCTTGGGGCAAGGGTACCAAGCTTGAGACTGCTGCTGATGCTGATGCTGATGTCCTCCCTGGAAGGAGGACTGCTGAACCGCAGAAGAAGAGTGCTGAAAGGGCTTCTTTTTCTTCTGCTGGTTCTTGCCCGAAGTACTCTTGGCAGAAGTGGCGACCAAGGTGGCACTGGACTGCTCTATGCACTGTACGTGACCGGACACTCCTGGGCTGAACAAGTCGGTCCCAAGGAAGGGCACATCAGCTAACTTGTGCCGAGTATCCGCCAGAAGGAGGAAAGCCTCAGTCAAGCCCTACAGCGAGAGGCAACTGCAGCAGCCAGCGAGCGGGCGCAAGAGTCCCCGATGTCCAGGGCCATCTGGAGCTGCTGTTTGGTGACAGCACGGCCCTGATCTCGGACCTGCTTGACAGTGGTCTGCATGTCTGCGGGGAGATGTGTGAGGACTTCATCCAATGACCCGAAAAGGGCATGGATGGGAGAAGTGTGCCATGATGACGGCTGAACTTGCCTGATGAAGGCCCAAGGAAGATGCCGCATAGACCTTCTGCCCTGAATGGTCCAAATACTTGGACTCCTTGTCGGGAGGTCGGTCAGTGTCGGCAGAACTGCCAGTACACCTGAACACAGAGGCAGTCACCAGGCTCTCGGCCGAAGGGTGATCTGTGAACCCTGCAAGGGACCCCATGGGCACCACATACTTGCGGGCCATGCGGGCAGACGGTGCTCGACATGAGGCAGGACGTTGCCATAGTTAGAGTGCTGGACAGACAATGGCCCGACCACAGGAAAGGCCTCCGTCGGGGTACCCCTCTCTTGAGGATGACCATGACAGGGTACTCTGTCTTTTTCTGGATGAGTTTCAGGGGCATCCCTGTGGAATCAGAAATGAGACAAAGGATCCACTGGAAGGAGGAAGGATCTTCCTCCATCCCTGTGCCAACAGACAACTCATCATCCCCAGGATGGAGTGAAGGCCGGTGATATCAGAGTCCGAAGAGTCTGGGTAAGCCACCCTCAACCTGCCAAGGGCGGTCCGGGGTGACCGTGACTGACAGACGTCGGGGAAGTCTGGTATCTGGTCAGCCCTCTTTAGAAGGAGCCCCTCCCACAGGCTGCTTAGGCAGCGGCTCCACCATCGGTGGAGAGACCGGTATAGGCCGAACCGGAGGACGGGGTGGGGAACCAGAGGCTTCGGTTCAGAGTGGGTTGGCTCGCCTAGGAGGCGGAACCCAAGTATGGCCGGGTAGGCGGCAGAGCCGCTTATGCACGGACAAAACCGCTGTTGCCACAAGGTCCTCAGAGCGCCGACCGAGCCTGGGCCGGAGCCTCTCCTTATCTGAGGAGGATGAGGATGACTGTGGTGTTGCTCTTTTGGAGCACTTGCGGCTCCTTCCATTGCCCAGCCGAGGGGGGTTTCTAGACCGACCGAGATCAGGCAGGCCGACTCGGCCGCCGGAGACACCAGAGGGATCAGTGAAACCTGAGGGTCCAGAACCAGGACCTTGATGGGGACACCAGCAGGCTGAGTCTTCTCATCGGGGAACACAAGGACCGAGTCCTCTTCGAGTCATCGGCCACAGCGGATCAACTGGATCGAGAACAATCTCGACCTTATCGGCCACATCCTCGTCATCTGGCCAGATGGAAGGTCCGTGAAGCCTGCAGCCAAAGAAGTGATCTCAACCGAGGTCGAGACCGCATGGTCCTGGGACTGAGACCTCTCTCAGACCCAACAGCGCCTTCACCGAGACGAAGACATGCTCAGTTTCTTATCTCTCTTACGAGATCGGGAGGAGTGCGAGCCCGCAGGCGCCTCTCCGCGGGTGGGGAGAGACAGGCACAACTCCTTGAAGGAACCTGTGAAGGTGAAGCCCAGGCTGAGTGGAACGAAAAAGCTTTGACTGTCCAAAGCGCGGGCAGCTTCTTCTAACGCCTTCATGTGTTCTCAGCTGTGGCCGGAGCCTGTGGGACGGAAACAGCCCACCTAGCCTCCTTGGACTTCACTGGAGGATCATTTTTCCGTCTCCCCAACTTTAAACATGCCAGGCGGTCGTCCAGGACGTTGGGATGGAAGGCCAAGCAATACCTGCAGGACGAGGTGTCACGGCCAACACCTAGGCAGTAGACGCAGGTGAGATGGGAAGGACACTGGCGAAATCCTGGAGAAGATTTCTCTTCCATGATCGAGGAATCAAAAGCGCGATCGCTAACTCGAACGAGTTTTAATTTCGGTAAAACCGAAGTTTTGAAAGCCAGGGACTACGAAATGCATGAGCATGAGGAAGGCAACCTGAATCTTCCAGCAGAAAGGAAGATCTGGCGTCATGGGGCGGAGCCGAGGTATATACCACCTAGGTGGGTGGGAGGAGTCAGCTTGAAGACTTCCAGCAAGATTGAAAGGGGAAAGGGACATGCCAATAAGTGTGGATGAACATCATATCCACTATCCTAGAACAACAATTACCCTTAACAGCAGTCACACCAGATAATACTATCTGATTGGTAGCCAGCCGTGTTACGGGTTGTGGAAAGAAACCGTTAAAAGTCCGTTTTTTTTGGAACCGATCAGAACCGGCACACCACTATAACCTAAAAGAAATAAATTCAAACAGAAAAAGTCGGTTCCCAACCGGACCAATCATTAAGGAACTGAAGAATTACAATTTCCACAGTAAAAACCAGTTCACTACCTACTACACACTTACTGTACCATAAACAGAGACTAGAAATATAGAAGAAATAACAAATCAGTTAAAACCGACACTCTTTAGAAACTTTACCGAACCGAGCGAAGGAGCAATCTTCCAGAGCGACTTCACAGTAAGGCGGAGTAAAGAATCTGTCGGTTACACTCTGAAGCACCACAGACAGAGGTTTGAAATCAGAGCTTGAGCTCAACGTTATATGCTTTTGCATAGAGTTAACGCTTTCATCTCCAGGGCAGTTCAAGTGGTGGGGCTAACTGTATGTGTCAGAATACAGCAAGACTTCATGTTGTTTGAGTAGCTCCCACAGAAACTGGGAACCAGAATGGCCCCAGCCTAGGACAGAAGGCCCTGCAAGACAGCCAGGCCAAAGACAGCCCTCCGCCTAGTAGCAGTGTGCAGACTGCAGTGTTTGGTAAAGGTATGGACAGAACTCCTAGTGGCTGTGGCACAGATATCAGCCGCAGAGACATTCCGCAAAAAGGCAGCGGAAGCAGCCATGCCCCTAGTAGAATGACCTCTGATGGGACCTGGCAGAGTTTTTTGGACTTTTGGTGACAATACCGAATACAGTTCCCTAACCATTTGGAAAGGCACTGCTTGGAAACCAGTTTGCCCTTAGATCTGGGGCCAAAAACAAACAAAAAGCTGATTGCAGCTACGGAAATCCTCGGTCCAGTGTGTGTAGTACCGAAGGATCCGATGGACATCCATGGTGTGTAGGAGTGCCTCACCTCTATTGGAAGGGGACGGAAAGTAAACAGGAAGTAGTATTGATTGGTTCAGTGTGGCTTCTGACACCACCTTGGGAAGAAAATACAGGTTACTCACCTGTAACAGGAGTTCTAGGAATGGTATATGTTGTTCATCCACACTCATTGGCAGGTATCCTTGCCGCTTTAAATCTTGCCGGAAGGTCTTCAAGCTTGCTCCTCCCACCCACCCGGGTGGTATAACTCTCGGCTCCGCCCCATGACGCCAGATCTGGCCCGCTGGAAGCTCAGGTTGTGCGTCAAGCCGGGAGGTCGAGAATAGGATGAACAACATATACCATTCCCAGAACTCCTGTTACAGGTGAGTAACCTGCATTTCTAGGGACATGGATATGTTGTTCATCCACACTCATTGGCAGACTCCTAGCAGTTCTCCGGGAGGAGGGAGGCAAGACGACACCCCCAATACTACTTGGAAAGAGAGACTGAGAACCGAGGCCCCAAAACCAGCATCCCGGCGTGACTCAAGGTCGATGTGGTAGTGGGTAATGAAGGTGTTTGCTGACTTCCAGGTAGCAGCCCTGCAGATTTCCTGGATAGGGACGTCCCTGGAAGCAGCCACCATTGCAGCAGTATGGCGGGTAGAATGAACTCTTATCCCTCTGGGAGGCTCCATGCCCGCCAACTTATAGCAGAGATCTATGCAGGAGGTTACCCACCTGCTTATCGTCCGCTTGGCTGCAGGTCTGCCAGATGCGGCTTCAGCGTAGGTGACAAACAGCTGGCGAACCTCTCCCCGAATTTCAGCCGTGCGCTCCTTATAATAAGCGAGCCCTTCTAGGGTCCAGAGTATGGAGCCTATATTCGGCCTCCGAGGTGTGATTCGGGTAGAACACCGGCAGAGTCAACACCTGGTTAAGGTGAAACTCCGACACCACCTTCGGAAGGAATTTCGGGTGGGGGCGCAGGACAACCTTGTCCCTGTGGAAGACCAGGTAAGGAGACTCGATGGAAAGCGCCTGGAGCTCTCCCATCCTTCTGGCTGACGTGATAGCCACCAAGAAGGCGGTCTTCCACGACAGGTGAGAGAGAGCACACCTGTGCATAGGTTCGAATGGCTTGCCCATGAGCTTTGCCAGTACCAGCAGTAGATCCACGGAGGTGGGGGTTCCCGCACTGGAGGAAATGTGATCAAGGCCTTTGAAAAGCGCCAGACCACCTTCTCCTCATGCCACTCGACTGCTTCCCCGCCCGCGCCTGTAAGCAGAGATGGCTCCAGGTGCACCTTAGGGTCGTCAATCTAAGCCCCTGACTAGAAAGGGACTACAAATAGTCCAAGATGCTTGCCAAGGAACAGGAGGAAGGGTCCAAGCCTTGCTTCTGACACCAAATGGAAAACCTTTTCCATTTGAAGGCATAGCATTTTCTCTGGTCGACTCCTACGGACGCCCAACTACATTGAGGACCTCGCCGAAAGACCCAAGGCTTGGAACTCTAGGCCAGGAACCAGGCCATAGGTGCAGGGATTGAAGGTCCGATGGAACACCTTCCCTGATTGACTGAGAGCAGGTCCGGCTAGCTGAAGCTGCCGGAGTCCTGGAGCTGAGACTGAGGAGATCTGGTACCAGAACTGGCGAGGCCAGTCTGGGGCTATCAGAATCACCTGCGCCTTGTCCCTCCTGCCTTGAGAAGCACCTTGTGGATCAAGGAAATGGGGAAAGGCGTAAAGAGGCCGGGGTCCATTGCCTCGAGAAGGCATCCCTGCGCGAGCCCCTGAGGGTGGGCGGGCATGGAACAGACTCAGCTTCGCGTTCTCCATGGAGGCAAACAGGTCCACCTGAGGTGTGCCCCAAAGGGAGAACAGATGCTGTACTACCTCCGGCAGGAGAGACCACTCGTGGGATGCAGCCCCTATCCGGCTCAGGGCATCGGCCAGGGTGTTGGAGGTCCTGCCACGTGAATGGCTAGGAGATCCGCTCCAGGCTGCGCACGAGTGACGACAAATGGAGAGCTTCCTTGCATAGAAGCATGGAGCGCGCCCCGCCTCGGCGGTTTAGATAGTACATGGTCGTGGTGTCCGCCTGACTCGGACCACTTGACCCCGGAGGAACGGAGCAAAGGCGGTGAGAGCTAGGGCGGACCGCTCGAGCTCCAGCAGGTTGATGTGGCATCGGGACTCCCGGGACCAGAGGCCATGAGCCCGTGTTCCCCAGATGGGCACCCCAACCCATCAGAGAGGCATCGGTCGATAGAGAGACCGTCGGCTCTGGGGACGAGAACGGATGCCCTCCTGCAAATGATCTGGAAGTCCACCACTGGAGAGCGCCCACATCCCCTGTGTCACCGGCTACAAGCTGGTCCAAGGGATCGCAGCGCCAGACCACTGGCTGGCCAGTCCCCACTGAAGGGGACGATGTTCCAGCGGCCCAACGGACCACGCTGGTGCAGGCCGCCATGAGACCCAGGAGGCGAGGAAGTCCCGGCAGGCGCAATTGCCCAACCAGAAATGATCGGGCAAAGGAGGAAAGAACCTCGCCCTGTCCGCCGGAGCCGCGCCTGGCTCAAGAGAGTCCGACTGCGCCCGGTGAATAGAATCACCTGCTTCGCTCGAGGTTCCGACTTGGCCTCGCTGATAAGGAGGCCCAGTTGAGAGCAGACCTGGAGGCCAGATCTCTGGACCACTCCGCCTCCTTCCTGGAGGAGCTGCCTATCAGCCAGTCGTCCAGGTAAGGGTACACTCGGACCCCTCGGCGCCGCAGGAATGCTGTCACCACTGCCATGCATTTGGTGAAGACCCTGGGAGCTGGAGACAAGCCGAAGGGCATGGCTTGGAACTCGAAAAGGGATCCTTCCGCTCGGAAGCCGAAGGAATCTGGTGAGACGGACGGATAGGGACGTGAAAACGTCCTGCAAGTCCAGAGCAGAACCACTGCGTCCCCAAGGATGGTATTATCTGAGCCAGAGTGACCATCCTGAAGGTTCGAGACCTTAGGGAACTTGTTTAGGTCGTAGGTTCTAGAATGGGGCGCCAGCCCCCGTCCGCTTCGGAACCAGGAAGTACCTGGACACAAACCTGGGTCTGAAGGAGGGTCCACCTCTCTTACCACCTCCTTCTGGAGGAGGAGAGAGCCGTCGTCGTCGACGAGCCGCCAGTGAGGCTGGGGATCCCAAAGCCCTCGAGGGGCGACGGCCTGAAGGTGGTGCCTGCTCAATTCCAGAGAGGAGGCCTCTTCCCACCACCTCTAAGACCCACCTGTCCGTGGTAACAGCGGACCAGGCGGAACGGAAGCTGGAGCCGCTCCACGGGGACCTAGGGGTAGTGACGGGATGGGGCGGCACCCCCAGCCCGTCACTGGGCAGGCTAGGAGGAGGGACCGCCGAGGGACTCCTGGGCCCTTCCTCCCTGCCTCCTGTTAGAAGCCCGGCGGCTTGGGTTTGGGATGCAAGGCGAGCCTGCTGGCCCTGGCGTTGCTGGGCAGGCAGCCGAGGCACAGAGGGACCGAAAGGGCTTAGGCTGTGGTTTGCGGCCTTGTCCTTCTGAGCGGAAGAGACCGAGTCCAAGGTGGCATTGGACTTCTCGATCCTCTGCAGGTGACCTTCCACCCCAGGGCCAAGAGGTCAGTCCCCAAAAGGGAACATCCGCCAACTTGTGCTGGGTATCCAAGTAAAGGTGGATATCCTCAGCCAAGCCACCGACGATAGCCACTGCGGCCGCCACCGATCTGGCACATGAGTCCCCTATATCCAAAGCAGTCTGAGCTGCTGTTTGGCCACTGCTCTGCCCTGGTCCCGCACCTGCTTAACCGTAGTCTGCAGATCGGGCGGAAGATGAGGATGACCTCATCCAGGGAGCCTAACAGGGCATGAGAAAATGTGCCATGAGGACGGGCCAACTGGCCTGACGAAGGCCGAGAGAGGACGAAGCGAGACTTTTCGCCCGACATAGTCCAATTTCTTGGACTCCTTGTCAGGAGGTTTGTCCACATCCTGGCGTTGCCGCGCGCAGAGAGCGCTGTCGGTAACCAACCCTCAGCAGAGGGGTGTTCAAAAACCGACAAGGAACCGGAAGGACCGCGATACTTCTGGCCATCCTGGCCGAAGGCGCAGGGCAGGAAGCAGGGCGCCACAGCTCCAGTGCCGACCCACTATGGCCTCGCCATCGAAAGGCCTCCAGCGAGAACTCGGTCCAGAATCTCCGTGAGGGATACCTGGCCTGCTTGGAAACGGGTTCGAGCTCCATCCCGGGTAGACTCCGAGATGAGCCGGGCAGTCCTAGGGAAGCACGACGGGCTATCGTCCATTGACTGACCTCCTGAAGACTCCCAAGTCCAGTCGCTTGAGAAAAAGGAGGAATCATCTTCGGACTCGAAGAGTCCTGAAGAGCTGCCTCTGGCCTGAGCCACCTTCACCTGCCGAGGTCGGTGGGAGTGAGGGTAACTGAAGCCGATGGGGTAGACCCTTGGCGACAGAGAATCTGGTCGGAGCCCCACCAGGTAGCTGGAGGCGGAGGTTCCACCGGAATCGGGAGTAGCTGGTCGGCCGAACAACCGCCTGGGTATAGGCTCCTGGATAAGTCGAGGGGTTGCGTCGGGCTGCCCGTGACGCAGCCATTTAATGGTCAGCGACGGGCCGGCTTATTCCCGCCAAGAGGTGCTGTCAGAACACAAGGTCCTTCCTCGGGTCGACGACTTTACGCCGGTTCTCCTCATCCGGTGAGGAGGACGGTGACGAGCGGCGACGCCGCTTATGTGGTGCCGGACCGAGACCGCCATGACGGTGGGATCGGCTGGACGCTGGAGAGTCCGAGACCGAGTCCCGGAATTTCCGAGGTCGGAAGCGGGAGGTGCCGGCGCCGAACCCGCTCCCTTCTGCCCGGATGGTCCATCCGAGGGCTCCCGGAACGGAGGCGCAGGCGAGCCATCGATCCTCAACCCTCCCGGGGAACCGGGAGAGGGGAATCTCGCCTGCAAGGCGACAGCCTGGTCCAATGGGTCGAGAAAATCTCGACTTCATCGGTGGGAGTCTCGGCCAACTGACCTGACAGGGGACACCGTGAGGCCAGTGGCCGGCCGAGCGGTCGACCGGCCGACGGCCCGACGGCCCGAGGGACCTTTCCCGCCCCAAGAGCGCCGACGGAGGGACTTACCTGTCCCTCTTTTGACCGAGAATAAGGTCCAGCAGACGCAGGCCCTTCCTTTAGTGGAGAGGGACAGACAAAGCTCCTAAAAGAAGCCTGTAGGAAGAACCCAGAGAGCGGGATAAATGCCGCGCCGAGGAAGATACGCCCGCGCCCGCCTCTTCGAGGGCGACCATCCGCCGAGCTGATCCGCCGAAAGCCCGCCGCGGACACCGGGCCAACCGGGCCTCCTTGACTTCACCGAGGGAACGCTCGGACGGCCCAGTTGCACTCGGGCAGCACGGTCTTCGGGGACGTGAGGCCGAGAAAGATGAGCACAGGTCGCAAGCCTGCGGGTCGTGCTCAAGGCTCAAGCAGTAGACACACACGTGGAGTGTGGATCCGCCCGAGACATCTTCACTCCGCATGGGCATCTCCGAAACTGGAGTCGATTGTCCATCGTATTCGGTGGGAGGATAGAAGACTCAAGTCTTTTTGCAAAATTTATTTTAAATCCATAAGCGGAGAAATAGAGACCAGTCACAAGCGCGGAAGCGTTAAGGAGGGAACCTGGGCTTCCGCGGTAAGGAAGATCTCTTGGCTATGGGCGGAGCCGAGTTACCTACCACCGGGTGGGTGGAGAACAGCTTGAAGACCTTGCCCAAGATTTAAACGGCAGGATACCTGCCAATGAGTGTGGATGAACAACATATCCATGTCCCTAGAACATAGGATTTGTCCCGAAAACCATCCGGTCCTTGTGGAAAATAAGATAAGGCTCTTTACAAACCAGAGCGTGAAGTCCCAAATCCTTCGGGCTGACGTAATGGCAACTAAAAATAACATCTTCCAGGAAAGAAAGTGCAAATCACAGCTTATGGCTGGCTCAAATGCGGGAAGAGTGAGCTTCTCCAATACAAAGTTCAAATCCCAAGGTGGAGTTGGGCTGCGGATGAGGGGTTTCAGATGGAGGATCCCTTTCAGAAAGGTTTTTGAGACTTCCAATTGAGCCACGGGTTTACCATCCACCAGCTTGTGGTACGCGGAAATTGCGGAAAGGTGGACCTTCAAGGAAGTATATGACAGACCAGAGTCTGACAGACGAAGGAGGCATTCCATGATTTGAGGGGCAGAACAAGAAAAGGGGTTCCAATTCTTGGAAGTCGCCCAGATGGAAAAACATTTCCACTTCATGGCGTAAGTGGAATGAGTAGAGGTTTTTCCAGCATCTATAAGGACTTGAGCGACTCGGGAGGACCCCAAAGCGAGAAATCGCTATGTCTGCAGGAGCCATGCATGAAGATGCAGTGTCCTGAACCCCGGATGTACAAGACAACCTCGATCCTGGGTCAAAAAGGTTATGGGTCACTGGAAGTAGAACCGGTGGTTCCCTGGATAGCTGTTGTAACAGCATAAACCAAATTTGTCTCGGCCAGGGAGCAGCGATGAGAATCATCTTCGCCTTCTCTGCCTGAAGCTTGAGAAGGACCCTCTGGAGAACAGGAAATGGAGGGAAGGTGTACAAAAATGTCCCTGTCTAGGAGACAGACAGCGCATCGTGCCAGAAAGCACCATGCCCTGGAACGAGCGAACAAAAAACTGGGAAGTTCTGTGTTGTACTGGGAGGCGAAAAGGTCGATTTCTGGACGCCCCCAATTTAGGAAGAGAGATTTCTGCCACTTCCTGATGTAATTCCCACTCATGAGCGAGGGTCTGAGACCTGCTGAGACTGTCCACCAGGATATTTAGAACACCTGGAACGTGCATGGCCACAACAGCCACATTGTGCTGGACCGCCCTGTTCCACACCCACATCGCCTCCATGCACAAGGGGTACGATCGGGTTCCTCCTTGTTTGTTGAAGTACCAGACTACCGACATACTGTCCGTTTGGACCAGCAGTGATCCCTTGGGAAGGAGGGTCTGGAAGGCTTGTAAAGCATACAAGACCGCTCTCATCTCCAGAACGCTGATGTGCAAAGGTGAGTCCCAGCTGGACCACTGTCCTTGAGCTTGGTGCTCCCCATCCCATGTTCGAAGCGTCCATAGTTAGGGATGCCATAGGAGCAGGGCTCTTGAAATCGAGACCTATGGAAAGGTTGCAAGGGTCCCTCCACCAAAGCAATTCTTTCTGAACCACTGCAGAGACCAGAACCGGGTGGTCCAGGTCATCCAAGAGTTGGTCCCACTGTACATGCAAGGACCACTGAGTAACTCTCATGTGAAGCCTCACATGAGGAACAGTAGTGATGGAGGCTACCATCAGGCCAAGACAGCGGAGGATCTCCTGGGCCGGGATGGTCCTGGATGAAGCCACTCGCAAAGCCTGATGGATCAGGATCTCCACCTTGTCTGGAGGGAGGGAGGGAGGAAGGAAGGCTCTGCACTGGACCATATCCAAGACTGCCCCAATGAACTGTAGTCTCTGGGACGGGATCATGGATGACTTGGGAATACTGATAGTAACCCCTAGTCTGCCAAAGAGGTCCAAGATGAAAGAGAGCTTCCAGTGAAGAGTCCCTGGATGGGGCTGAGATCAGCCAGTCATCCAAGTAAGGGAAAACTGCAATACCCTGGTGGTGTAAGGAAGCCGCCACCACCGCCAGGCACTTGGTAAAGACCGGGGGTGCCGAGGACAGACCAAAAGGGATCGCCCAAAATTGGAAGTGATCCCTTGGAATTGGAACCACAGGAAATGGTGGTGGCTGGGGAAGATCGGAATGTGCAGGTAAGCATCCTGCCTGTCCAGAGCACACAGCCAATGACCCTCTAGAAGGAGTGGGAGGAGACTCTGGAGCATCAACATCCAAAACTTTTTGTGCTCAAACAACTGATTATGGTTGCTTAAGTCGAGAATGGGTCTGAAGTATCCAGTCTTTTTTGGAACCAGGAAAAATTGGAGTAAAGCCTCCTGCCCCTTTGCTGGAGGGGAACGTGCTCTATTGCTTCCTTGAGCAAGAGGCTTTGAATTTCTTCTCGGACAAGAAGAGCCTGATCCCTGGAGTAAGACGACCATTTTGGCGGACATTATGGAGGAAGTTTCAGAAACTCTATGGTGTGTCTGTCGGACACTAGTTGCAGGACCCATGCGTCAGAGGTTATTGCCTTCCATTCTCAAGATGGTGGCAACCCCCCTTCGGCCGTGGAGACTGAGGAGTTAGTGGGGATAGTGAGTCAGGAAGTGGCAGGACATTCAGGGGGAGGGCGCCCTGCGCGTCTCTGGTTCTTGGAGGCCGGAACCCATAGACTTGCGTTTGCCCTGGCGCCGAGCCGGGGCCTGCTTCCTCTCATCTCCAGGTCCTTTTCCGAAAGGGCTGCTGCTGCAATGCCAGATCAGTACATGGACCTCACTGATCTGAGGGCGAGGCCTCTGTCCTGGAGATCAGTGATGATATCTTTGGTGTCCCCACCAAAAAGCATCAAGCCCCGGAAGGGGGCATCCTGAATCGCCAACTGTACCTCATTGGCAAGGCCAGAGATGCGAAGCCAGGAATGCCGTTTTGGGGCAACGGCAATTGCCAAGGTGTGAGCTACAGAGTCGACGGAGTTGCATGTAACCCGCAAGTCATGCCTACATGAAAAGCGAAAGAGGCAAAGGTCCTTGGCAAGCTCCTCTTTGAGGCTCAAGGGTTCCATAGACCGGACACGAGTCTCTAACCTGGCCAGGATAGCCTTTTGGTGGGACACCATGTGGGCCACATAGTTGAGGGATCTAAGGGCACATGTGGCAGAGGCGTAAACATTTCTACCAAACAGGTCCATCTGCCTCGACTCTTTGTCTGGAGGAGAGGTGCTCATGTGCTTGGGTGCAGCGGAACGGTCATGAGCAGCTGAGATAACCTCAATGTTTAACAAAGCATGTGATATCTTCGCACCCCTAACCAAACTTCGTTCCAAAGTACGGCATGCTCCCTGGGTTACTCCTTCCCTGCTCCAACTTCTTAGGCACAGGGATAACCTGTGGCACCTAGCCTCGGATACTGGCCATCCTGCTGACAGGCAGGCACATGCTGCTGCCCGAAATAAATGTACCTGGGCCATACGCAAGGCTAAGGCCGATCACTAATCGAGCCTCACTTACCTCATCCTGGGGAATGCCAGAACCTTCTGGGATAACATCAAACAACTAAATGGAGGTACACGCCTCCTCCGCCTTTCCAATCAACAGTGAGGGCATTAGCTCACCGATCCACCACGCCAACCATCTCAATAAATCCTTTACTGACCTTAGCCTGCATCCCTAGCAACTTCTTTGACCCCCCCCCACTTTCCTGACCCTGTTCTCTCACACCCATTTTTCCACTTCCACCGGGTCACTGTCAGTGAAGTCAGACCGTATCTGACCAAGGCCCTAAGGAGCAATACCACTGGCAGCGGCTCCTTGGACCCCAGACTCCTCAGCCAGGCACTGGACCAGGTCATCGCCCCAATCACCAGCCTCTTCAATAAATCACTCTGTCTAGGGCAATTTCCATCTGCCTGGAAAATTGCCACTGTCACTCCCATACATAAGGGTGGGGATAGGGCCCTTTCTGGCAATTATCGTCCTATCTCCATCCTCTCACCACTTTCAAAAGCCTTAGAGAAAGTAGTATCCTCCCAAATCTCAGAGTTTCTTACCAAATACAGTATCCTCTGCCCTGAACAACACGGCTTCCGTGCTGGACACAGTACCAATACCGCCCTCAACAAGTTTTCTAACTTTCTTCATTTCTCCCTGGACTCGGGCTCTCTAGCTGGCACAGTGTTCACTGATCTGTCAAAAGCCTTTGACACCGTTTCCCATCCTCTCCTGCTGGATGCACTCAGCCACTCTGGCTTTGCTGCAGGGCCTGTCTCCTGGTGCTCCAGCTGTCTGTCTGCCCGGTCCCAGCGTGTTAAAATCAATGGGACACTCTCTGACCTCTGCCCTATTCGATCCAGGGTTCCCCAGGGCGCCATTCTTGGGCCCCTGCTCTTTTCCCTTTATCTCAACACCCTGCCAGGTGCCTGTACTGGTAAACTCCTACTTTATGCAGATGATGCTGTTATCTTCGCCTCTGACCGAATCCCCACCACCCTCCAGGATTCCCTGCAATTATCCCTATAAAGACGGAAGTCTGGTTTAAAAAGCATAGACTGGTTATCAATCTTAAAAGACCAAATCTATGCTCTTTCCCACCCCAAACAAAGCTAGTAATTTCCAACTTCAAGTCTTCACCGCCTAAGTTCCCACTGAACAAGTTTACACATACAAGTACTTTGGGATAATCTTTGACCCTGCCCTCACATTCCATTCCCACATAGCCGCCCTAGCCTCCACCACCAATATTAGGTTGGGTATCCTTTACCTCTACAAACACAGTCTCCCCTCTGATGCCCTCCGATTCGCAGTTATGTCCTCTATTCTGTCACTAGTAGATTATGGCTTACCAGTCTATGGGGCTGCTGACCAGACTTCACTAAACAAAATCCGCCTCACCTTAAATAAGGCTTGTAGGCTAATCTCAGGTGCTCCCAGACTTACGCATACCTGCCATCTTTATGCCCAGGCAAATTTGCTCGATCTTGACGAACGTCTCCGGTACCAAACCTGCATCCTTACAAAAAAAACTCTCCTTGGGTTATCTCCACCTGGTTTGTCTGCCCTTATACACCATGTAAATTCAGTAGCTCCAACGCAGTCCTCCTGTAAAACCAAGTTGAAGGTACCTAGGGCAAGGACCTCTCATGGACAACGGGCCTTCCTCTACCGTGCCCCTTCTTGGTATAATACCCTCCCCGCCAGTATCTCTGACACCCCCACAATGTCTCGCTTTAAAACTACCCTCTGGAACCACCTTATCACTACTCGCAGCTGCTGCTGTTTCTAAGCTCTCTTGCTCACTGTCTGACAAAGCTCCCTGAGTGGCTGCTCAACTCCTTTACCTCCTCTACCCTTGGTTCCTGATACCTCTCTCTGTTGACTCCGCCAAACTGCACTGTATAGATGTCCTATGTTTTTTTTGCTTGATGTCCTAGTTATTTCCTGACCAATGTTAACTTCACCAATCCTGAATTTTTGCAAATTGTTGCTTTCTTATGTTCTCCTGTTTCCTCAAAAATCTGTACACTGTTTTCCTGTACCAATTTGTTATCACTGTTTTGTCCTCTGTGACGAGGTACCTTTGTAAATGAGCCTCTGGCTCAAAGGTTGTAAACTGATGCTTAATAAATAAATAAACAAACACAGTCCACCTTAGGATGAATCTTTAGGAATGGAGCATCCTTCAGCACCCAGTAAATCCTGTCTGCCCTCCTGGGGACAGCCGGAAGGGAATGAGGCATCTGCCAGACCACAGAGGTGAGGTCCTGGTGAGGTCCAATCTGGGGAGGAATGGGGACTGGAGAGGTGTTTGGCTAGCCTCTGTCTCACTGGGTCTCGTTCTTCTGACTCCCAGTCAAAGAAGAAAAAATTACTCACCTTAGTAATTGCTTTTCTTCTCATGGAGTCTTGCTATATTATAACAATAGCAGTCAGCCACTGCAGCTGAACTGCCCCGGAGAGGAAGAAGTTAACTCCAGAGGATCTGGAGTTCTACAGCGAGGGGCTGTGCCCAAACTCTATCTGGCAGTTTCAAATGAAACTGTCAGATTTTTCGGCTAACATCAAAGGACGGAAAGTCTGTGTGGAAAACTACACTAGCCCATGGCTACCTACTAGTAGTAATAACAACAATATAAACAACAAAGAAACACCCAGAGCCATAACAACAAAAATTGATGGTATTATGGTTCGCTTTACCACCCTTGACAGCATATATGAACCCCCTTCCCCAAGACTCAAGTCCAGGAAGGGGCAGTATAAATAACCTAAATGAAACAATCTAGATCCCTAACCCAAAGGAAAAGAGGGTAAGGGATAACTACAATGGCATGACACAGTGCTTGCACCATTCGCCACCCTACCCAAGTAGAAGTTCTGAGAGGGGAGGAGGAGTGGTATAATATGCAAGACTCCATGAGAAGAAAAGCAATTACTAAGGTGAGTAATTTTTCTTCAAACACCATGAAGTCTTGCTATATTATAACAATAGCAGATTACACAGCAGTACCTCCATGGAGGAGGGTCAGAACCTACTTAGGAAATAGGCTCTGAAGCACAGCTGTGCCAAACCAGCATCTCTCCTGGACTGGACATCCAGGGAATAATGCTTGGTAAAGGTGTGAACTGTCTTCCAGGTAGCAGCTTGACAAATCTTCAGAATGGAATGTCTCTAGCAGCCGCTAGAGACGCAGCTGTACCCCTGGTGGAGGGGCCCTCAATCCTGAGGGGGTACTCACCCAGTTTCTGATAACAGAATTGATACAAGAAACAATCCACCTTGCAACTGTTCTCTTAGTGGCAGGTTTCCTTTGCCAACCTCGCCATAGGTAAGAAAGAGTTGGAGGATTCAACCTATGACCTCTGGTGCGCCTAAATAGTAGCTTAAGGCTCTTTGACATCCAAGCTGTCAGTCTCCTCTCACCTGAGGAAGAATGCTCAGTGAAAAATACTGGGAGAGAGATAGATTGATTCAGGTGGAAATCAAGAAACCACCTTAGGCAAAACTTTCTATTAGTCCTAAGGACTACTTTATCTCTGTGGAAAGAGATAAAATCTTCTTCCACTGACAGGGCCTGTAACTCACTTATGCGTCTGGCAGAGGTGATAGCTACTAGGAAAACGGTTTTCCAAGTTAAATACTTGAGCTCTGCTGAAGACAGAGGCTCAAAGAGGGGTTGCATTAACTGAGCAATGCAAATATTCAGGTCCCAGGCGGGAGCTGGTTCCTGAAAAGGAGGGTTAGCATGAAGTAACCCTTTAAAAAACTTGGAGAACACAGGATGAGAAGAAAGAGAGGCAGGCTTCCCCGCTGACACAAAAGCAGAGACAGCTGCCAGATGAACCTTCAGGGTAGCTGGTCTAAGGCCTAGGGAATTCAAATAGTCCAGTAGAATGGGAAGATCAGCAGATTCTGGGATAATCTGCCTCTCAGAGCACCAGATGGAAAACCTCTTCCACTTAGAATTATAAGTGGCCCTAGTGGAAGGCTTCCTTGAAGCCTTTAAAATATCCATGACACCTTGAGAAAGGTGTAAGTCAGCAAATTCTAGCTCCTTAAGAGCCAAGCCTTGAGGTGGAGGGATTTGAGGTCCGGATACCACACTCTCCCTGTGCACAGGCCAGTAAGTCGTGGACTCTGGGCAGGCTCAGGGCAGGGTGGACTGCCAAGGACAGGAGCAGAGGTACCAGGGCTGTCTGGCCAATCTGGGGCAATCAGAATCACTCTGCAAGGTTGAGATCTGATTTTACTAGTACCCTGAAAAGGAGAGGAAAGGGGAAGGATACAGGAACTTCCTTTCCAGTCCAACAGAAAAGGCCCAGAGGACTGAGCCCAGTACTGGAGGCCTGCAACAGAAAAGAGGAAGTTGGTGGTTGTCTGGGCTGTAAAGATCTATCTGAGGAGTGCCCCATCTGGCAAAAGACAGACCCCAGCACTTGTGGATTCAGAGCCCATTCGTGATGGCCCTGAGAAATTCTGCTGAGGGCGCTCCAGGACATTGTCCTTCCCTGGGAGATGAACCGCTATCAGGGAGGTGTTCAGGGAGTAAGCCAGAGACCACAACTTTATTGCTTCGTGCACAAGGCTGAAGACCGAGTGCCCCTTGCTTGTTGATGTACCACATTGTGGTGGTATTGTCTGTCCTGACTTGAACCACCTTGGTTCTGGACAGAATCTGAAAACACCAAGAGCTAAAAAGACAGCTCTGAGTTCCAAAAGACTGATGTGGAGCAGAGATTCCTGAGGAGACCACACCCCGAGTGGCAAGGTCGCAGGTGGAGCCCCCACCCTAACAGGGAGGCATCCGTGGTGAGGGTGAGGGAGTGAGAAATGGGAATGAAGGAACCCCTGTCTTAAATTGCTCTGGACCTGCCACCAGTGGAGGGCTAGGATCAGAGTTTGAGTAACTGGGACCAACTTGGTAAGGGGTCCTTCCTTTGAGACCAATAGGCCCTCAAATGAAACTGAATGTCCCTCATCTGGAATCTTGCTCCCTGCACGACAGCTGTGGAAGCAGCCATGTGCCCGAGGAGTTGCAGAAATGCCTTGCTGGTCGAGAGACCCGAGGGTAAAGGAGGATGCCAGGGCGATGAGTCTGTCCACCCTTTCGGAAGAAAAGCCCTGGCTAACCTTTGTGTTCAATTCTGCGCCTATGAAAGTTAGGACCTGAACTGGTTCCAGAACTGACTTTGGTAAGTTTAGCAGGAATCCCAGGAAGTGAGAAGCTGCTGGGTGACTTGCAAGTGGGATTCACCTGACCTGAGACTGACCCACAATGAGCCAGTCGTCCAGGTGGGAACACAGCAACCCCTTGCCTTCTTAAGTGAGCCACTACTACAGCGAGACATTTTGTGAATACCCTTGGCGAGAGGTAAGGCTGAAGGGCATTGCCCTGAACTAGTAGTGGCCTGAGGGCAGTTCAACCTGGAGGTACTTTCGGTGAGAAGGTCTGATCAGAACATGAAAATGGGCATCCTTGAGGTCCAGGGAAGCTAGCCAGTCCTCTGGCCTTAGGGAAGGCAATATCATTGCCAGAGTCAACATTTTGAACTTTGGTTTCAACAGATGCTTGTTCAAGTATCTTAAATCTAGAATGGGCGACCATTCTCCTGTCTTTTTTGGGGTAAGAAAGTATCTTGAATAAAGCCCCTTGCCCTGATGGCAAGGAGGAACCCTTTCCACTGCCTTGCAGTCCAGAAGAGAAGAAACCTCTGCTTCCAAAGCAAGGGCTTCTGAAGGATTTGCAGGTGGAAAATGCCTGGCTCTCATCTTTGGAAAGTGTTTGAAGCTGAGAACCAGACCCTGGCCTATTACCTCCAGAACCCATCTGTCCGTAGTTAGGGACAGCCAGTTCCGGCTGAAATAGGCCAACCTGCCTCCCACTGGTACAGGAGAATCGGCCCTGGGCACCCCATCAGGGTGCCTGCTTAGCAGCAGCCTTAGGCCGAGGGGAGGGGGACGGTCTACTTGTGCCTCGTCTACCCCTGCCTCTGAAGAAACCCCTCTGCGAGACAGCAGAGGAGGCCTGAAATTGTAAAAGGCCTGAAAAGGGCCTGCCCCTTACCTCTGGGAGCATGCCTTGTGGCATGGCATGCTCTCCTTAGCCTGGGCACTTTTGTAGGTAGTTCTGTATTCATCCATCTTTTCATATAGTTTTCTGTTTGCTCCCAAACAGAGAATTTCCCACTACAGGAAAATCCATAGCCTTTGACTGGGTATCTTGGGACAGATTAGTGCATCTGAGCCATGCCAACCTACGGAAGCTACAGAAGTGGCCATGACCCTAGAGGAAACATCATTAACATCAACAGCAGTATGAAATTGAACTTTAGAGGCTTCCAATGCCATCAGCAGCCACCTGTTCTAACTCACTAGCCAGCTGGCCATTGGCCTGCTTGGCTAACTGCAATACTGTGTCCCACCTAGATTTCTGATATCTAGCCACATAAGCCATATAATTTGCCTGCCTGAGTCCCAAAGAAGCTGCCATATACTGTTTCTTCGCCATGGCATCAATCTTCCTGGAATCCTTATCAGGAGGATGTGAGGCCAGAGGAATATTAGCCTTGTCACAGGCTGCAGCTTGTACCACACCTACATGACTACACTGTTCAGTAAGGAAGTCTGTATCCGAGCCTGACAACGTATACCTTCTGTCCATTTTTTTATCTACAGGAAGGACAGAATGAGGATTTTTTAAAATCTTTGTTGTTTGCTTCCTAAATGACTTATGCAAAGGAATAGACAACCTCCTAGACTATGGAATATCCATCATTTCCACATAATCAGGCTCCTCTTGCTCATCCACAGCCTCCTCTAAAGGAAGCTGGAGGGTTTCTGCAACCTTTTTGTAAAAAATAAAGAAAGAAGGGGACTCAGACAGAATAGGAGGAGATTCTAAAGGTCTGTCTGGAGAAATGCCCGGTTCAATGGGCACTTCCAGACCCTCCCAGCCACACATGTATTGATCAAATTCTCCTCCCCTCCTGTGGTTCATAAAATCCTCAACTTCAAAATCCTGAACCACTGGACTGAACGAACCAACCTTTACCAACTGTTGGTGGTTCTACAGGTCCCTGAGACAGTGACTGGACAATCTGAATGGCTTTAGCTATCTCTGCAGCAGTTGGAGACACAATTTTGGACTCCAGACCTACTGATTTCCTTGTCTTTTTACTTGGGACTGGTTCCTCTGAACCAGCCTTCCTTTGCCGAGGAAGTCTCACCCTGGTCAGAGGGCATTCCTCTGGTCCAGTGGGTACTGGACCGGTCAGCGGACTTTTGTGCTCTCGCCCCTGAGCCGCCCAATCTCTTCTCCAGGGTGGCTGCAGGGAAATTTTTACACCTGGCAGTCTGACAGGAGGTGGTCAGCCCTCAGACAATAAACACAAGTGGTGTGTGGGTCAGCCTTGGCAAAGGCGCCCCACAGACATCACAGTGTTGAAACCCAGTGGGCCCGGTTTTTCTTTGGCTCTCAGACATAATGCCAGCTCAACCAAAACTTGCCTTTTGATGGCAGTGCCAGGCAAGACACCCTTATCGGTTCCTAACCGTGTCACGGGTATTTGAAAAACAGTTATAATTCCGGTTTTTAGAACCGATAAGAACCGGAACCGCACTCTAAAACCCAACTGTACACTTTTTAAAATGCAGAAATAACCGATCGGTTCAAAACCGAACCGATAATTAATTTTCCACACAGACTTAAATATTAGTACTTACGGTTACCAGATAGAGCTTTAAAACCGAAATGCGGTAAAAATAATGACTTTTGCCGGTTCAAATGAACCAAAAATACTCGCTTGAATCGAGAATGAACCGAGCTGAAGGAGCTGATCTCCGGAGCGACTGTTCAGTGAAGCGGAGTAAAGAATCTGACAGTTTCATTTGAAACTGCCAGTAGAGTTTGAGCACAGTCACACAGAACTCTAGATCCTCTGGAGTTAACTCCTTCCTCTCCGGGGCAGTTCAGCTGCAGTGGCTGACTGCTATTGTTATAATATAGCAAGACTTCATGGTGTTTGAAATCCTTCATGTACCTCAGAAGATCCGAGAAGGCAGGGTCCTCTAGTGGGTACTTGGGGGAAACCTTGCCTTTCGTACCCTCAGGGTACTCCAAAGCGTCCTCCGCTGACTCGTCGGCATCCTCCTCCTCCTCCTCCTCCTCCTCCTCCTCATCATCATCATCTGCCCCCTAGTCAGGAGGATTACAGATGTCGGGAAGGGTAATGTCCTGACCAGCCTCCCCAGAGACACGTACCATGGATGGAGAAGAGCTTCTCAGGGACACAGACCTAGGAGACCACGGAAGAGGGAGTCTTGTCTCCAGGTCTGAAACCAACTCTGAACATGCCCCCTGCCACCAAGACTGGATGAGGGTCTTAAAATCAGGCGTAGCCGGTGGAGGAGGCATAACCGTTGGGGTGGGTAATGGTAACCCTGGTAATGGTGGTAGGGGTTATAACCAGAGTAGTACTGCCCAAAAGAGCTCCATTCAGGAGGAGGACAAACCAGGAAGTGGTCCAAAGCATACCCAAAAGGGTAATGTGGGACAGTCCAGGGTCTTGGATAAATCCCTGTCGTCAGATCTGACGGAGAAGGTACCCACGTCAGACCCACTGTAGTATAAACTGGCAAGGGGTTTGGCGTCAGGATAGCCAACATCAGTGGGACCGACACCACCCGATCCGGCGCCAGAGGGGCTGGCGCCAGGGCCGAAGGCTGGGGCAGACCACAGGGCCCTGGCTGTGGAAGAGTCGTCGGAATAAGATTCGCTGGATCCGACGGTGTGATTGGGGCCGGGATAACAGTCTGCTCAGAAGGGATCCCACCTGAAGGAAGAGGAGGCGGGGCCACCACTGGAAGGCCAGACAGCCGAGGAGGAGCCTCCTTCTCCGTGACCCTGTCAGGAGAGCGCGGGACAGACCCCGAGGAATCTAACACAGAGGGGTTCCGCACTGTCTTCGCCTGAACTACACATCTGAAAAGGGGGAGGGTAAAGGCAAAGGAGAAAGGGGGGAGAGGGGCCTTCTACCCCTGGTTCTGCCTGTCGGGTGATGCGCCACTAGGCCCCGATGGGAGAACCATGCCTGAGTGGCCGTTGGAGACAGGCGTCTCATCAGGCAGAGCCCCGCACCAGTCAACTTACCGACTGGTGCCGGGCGGGTCCCCGAAGGCTGGGGAGCCGCCTTATCAGCAGCTGTGTGGTCCCAGAGGAGCCAGGGGCCAGCTTAGCAGCCGTAGCAATGCGGTCAACAGAGTAGCAGACGCTCGACCGACCCGCTGAAGATTTGCCAGACTTACTGTCCGAGGTCATCTTAGGCGGTGGCTGGGTCTCATCCGTTGAGCGTTCCCGCTCCCGAGATTTCTTCTTATGGTGCTTCTTTAAGGGGGAAGATTTCTCAGAAGAGGACTCTCTAACGCGGTCCATTTGCTTTTCTAAAGAAGCAAAGTGTCCCTTTAAAAGGTGGGCCTCCAAAACCTGTTGTCTCTGCTTTTTGGTGGCCTGATTAAAAGTTTGGCACTCTAAGCAGGAGGAGACAGGGTGGGCTGAGCCCAAACAGATCACGTACTTTAGGTGACTGTCCTTATGAGGGATCTGCGTGCCACAGAACCAGCACTTCTTGGGTGAAGACATCAAGTAGAGGAATATCGAAAATAAAGATCTGGCGAAGGGAAAAAAAAAAAAAATCAGACGCAAGAACTAATCGCTGTATGGAGGTCTGCAATGCCACTGACCCGAGGAGATGGCGGGAAAGAACTAGTGGGCAGGCGTCGGGACCGCCTACTATATACGGCCATGCTGACATCGGTCTCATGACGGGTGGGCAGTCCCCTGTCAGGGATTGCTAGAAAAGTCTGCCGTGCGGTCTGACGCCAGGTGGCGCCAGTCCTATATGTAATGACCTACTGAAGGAACCCTCTTGACGCAAGATCTGCTGTTAGCAGCACAAGATTTATTATTATTAATAACTTATTTTAAGCTACTAAGAAATGGTATACCCCAATGGAAGGATGCAAGATGTAAATAACCATTGTGATTATCCCTGCTCATAGCAAGAAAAGTGTCATTGTAGATTAACTTAAATATTGGAATCATAGTGAAAGCATTATAATGCTTAACTCTCAATATGAAGCTGTGAAAGAATGGTATACTTCATATGGTAACCCTCAAGTGATGCACCCCATTACATACAGAATATATGGGGTGGTGTGCAACAAGAATTTTACACACACCTGAGGTGTTGAATGCCACATAAACCCCCAAGAGCATACCTCGAGGGGTTTATCTAGGCATCCAACACCAAGGGTGTATGTAAAATTTGAGTTTCTGCACCGTATTTTATTTTATATAAATGCTGAATTTCGCCTTTTCGCCACAGCAATTATATAAAATAATGGACAAGTGTGGCAGTGGTCAGGTTGGGTTTTAGCACAGTCAGCGGGCACCTGCTGAAAGTTTTTTGTTGTTTTTTTCCCTGGTAGTTGCTCTCTGTAAAATGTTCTAGGGAAGTGCCATTTTTTTTTTTTTTTAAATAACTTACCGCCGAGTCTGAGTGACAGTGCAGTTTCAGGTGAGAATGCAAGGCAGCCAGGAATGTAAGAGCTGCGGCTGGCGCATGCACAGAGCGAGGGAAACCCGGCACGTGTTTGCCGTTATAAACACTCCCTTATGACGCCAAATTACGCAATGGTTTTCCCTATGGGAAAAAGCGAAATTCAGTTATTATACGAGCATGATCACCACCTATCAAAATGATTTATAACATGGGTTAGCAAAAAAACAGCAATCACCATCAAGTGATCGTGGATTAAATGCCTGTAAAGGCACAGTTGGTGTGAGCTGCCGAAAAGTAGTATCCCAGAGCAGAACAGCACTGGTTATCTGCTGCCAGAATGAAAGCAGAACAGCAGCCACTGTACAACTGGCAAGTGCGAGACATAAATAAAATAAAAGCTTAATTTTATCTATATATTATGTTTTTCAAAGTCTCAAAATCAGAAAACTCACTTTATTCTCTCCACAGTGGAGATGATACCATTACTCACATGTTTTTCTAGTCACAATGTGCAACGATACAGAACATGAAGCAGGTTATGCTGTTAATAGTATAATGTAGGTGGTTACATACTGGGCTATGGTTGCTTGAGTCGGTCCTCACCTGACTGGTACACGCACTCCACAGATACACACAGGTGCCCAGGCCAACACTGAGTACATTGAGAGAGGACCAGTCCACCAGGTTGAGGTAGAAATCATCCTGCAGCTCTGGAGCATCAAGGACCTTGAATGGGATCTTGGAGATCTTCCGAGTAGGTTTCCGAGGGGACCGCAGCAGCTTCTGGCTATTTTAAAATAAGGAGGTAGAGAATATAAAGTTAGAAGCTATACCAATCCCCCCTCCTGGCTTTCTAACTCACCAAAGTGCTCCTAATCCAAGGAGCAAAAACAACTCGAGCTCTCCATCACCTCCCCCCTTCTACCCAAAAATTATGTCTAACTGAAGCTAAGAAGTACAACATGAAGGCCATCAGGAAATCTAGGGAAAACAGTGACTCGCTAGACCCAAAACTCCTAGCTCTCACCTTGGATGTGGTTATTCATCCTCTAACCCACATCCTAAACCTGTCTCTCATCATAGCTAAATTCCCAACCATATGGAAAAAAGCTTTGATTACTCCCATCTTCAAAAGTGGAGACTGAATGAGCCATGCCAACTACTGTCCCATCTCCATACTCCCTCCCTTCCCCTATTCAAAGCGCTTGAAAGGACAGTTAGTGATCAACTAGTGAAATACTTAGACAAGTACCAGCTCCAATGCAAGGAACAACATGGCTTCCACACACAATACAGCACTACAACTGCCCTGGTTGAGTTCACTAGAGGGCACCTGACACCCCTCACCCAACCTCAGCTTGGAAACCCTTCCTCAGGCTCCCTCCCCACCCCCTCCCTTCCTCTCCCAACTCCTAAATGGTTGCTTATATTGTATCACTGTGAACAGCTGTATATACCTCTGAATAGCTTGTATATGTACAATAATTACTGTTATCCATGTAATTTTCTGTGTCTATATAACTGAATTGTCCATAATATGTCATGTTCACCCAGGTTACCCCTGAAAAAGGGACCTCCGGAGCCCAGTGGGCCTACCCGGTTACCAAAATTAATAAATAAAATAAAAATATCCATGAGGCCTTAGACTGGGGGCATATGGTTGGAGCAACCTATATTGATCTAACAAAGGCTTTCGATGTGGTTAACCATGTACTACTTCTGAACCAGCTGTCAGTGACTGGTTTCTCCCAAGAAGCAGTGGGGTGTTTCCACAGCTACCTCTCCGGTCGAACCCAACATGTAAAAATCCTGAATGCCCACTCTGAGCCCTGTAAAGTTACAACAGGGGTTCCCCAAGGATCAGTCTTGGGCCCCCTGCTCTTTAGCTTATTTCTGAACGATCTCCCCCAGGACTGTCCTGACCATGTTCTTCTATATGCTGATGATGCTGTAATGTACTCAAGTGAGGTTAACCCTGCAGCACTAGAATATCAAATGCAGACCTGCTTCTTAGCTGTTGAGTCCTGGTTCCAAAGATGTAAACTTCTTCTTAATTATAAGAAGACGAAGATCATGTTGTTTGCCTCACCCCAAAACAAACGCAAATCATATCAACTGCAAATTCATAACAAAAGGACGTTCTGGAAATGGTCCAAACTTTCAAGTACTTTGGGATCATGACTGATTCCTCCCTCTCATTTCTGCACCATATAAATCTGGTGGCCAAGGCAGTTAAATACTAGTACTGGGTTGCTGTACAAACATAAGCACAGCCTGACAGATGAAGCCCTCAGAATCACAGTGACCCACTCTGTCCTGTTGGTCACTATGGTCTCGTAGTCTAAGAATCCGCTACCAATACTGCCCTAAACAGAATCAAGGTAGCCCTCAACAAATCCTGCAGACTGCTCTTAGGTGCTCACTGTCTAACCCATGGATGCGAGCTCTACACCCGCACCAGATGGCTTAGCTTAGATCAAAGGATCCAGTACGTTTGCCTTCTTGCCAAAAAGGCCACACTGGGCCTCTCTACCCGGGATACTCGGCCTACTCCACCCCACCAATTAGAGCAGAAATACTAGAAGCGTTTGTAATCAGACTCTTAAAAGCACCCTTCCAGCGGACCCCCGAAGGCCAAAGATCCTTCGCTTATAGAGCCCCCAGATGGATGAATTCCCTCTGTCCTAACCCCTTTGCCATGACTAAAATTGGCCAATTTAAGTCCCACCTGGTAGCCAAAGACCCTAAGTGCAGCTGCTGGAGCTAACCTCACACACCACCCCTCCCTTCTTCCCTCGAGCTCCCCTAGTATCTCCCTCCTCACCTCCTACCCAACTACTAACACAATCAACAAATACTGCCCTTCCTCACACCTCCTCACCTCCCACTCCTAATACCTTGACAAGGCTTATTTGCGGCTCTCCTCCCCAACTGCCTTCCCCTTTTCTTATACTACTCTCCACCTCCACTCTACCAACCTCCTCCCTCAAGCCATGCCACTAACTCCCTCCTACCAACTACCAGCACTTATTTAATCAACGAATACTGCCCTTTCTCACATCCCCTCACCTCCCCCTATTATCCTTGACAAGGCTTATTTGTTGCTTTCCTCCAACTGCCTCTCCCCCTCCTCTACTCTACCCCCTCTTCCTATAACCTGCTAGTTCATCTCTTGCCCTTCAACTTACCCGTGACCGCTGCTCTTTTGTCCCTGTTTCTTGATTCTCAAATATGTAATCTCTAGTGTTTAACCTCTCGTAACTTCAAGAAATGTTCGAAATGCAATAATGTTAACATACACTGCCAACTTCATGTAAATTAATGTATACCTCTGTCCCTAGACTCACAATAATGTAACCTCAAGTATTCAATCCCTTGTAACTTCATGTAAGGAATGTCTGAAATGCAACTATGTTAACATACTCCTTTACTTTGTGTAATTCAGTTGTATATTATGTACTGTGTTTTTTGCTCATCTTGTTGTAGTCTTGACCTTTTATGTCTGACGCGGATCCTATGTAAATGAGCTTCTAGCTCATAGGTACTTTCCTAGTATCAATAAATAAACAAATTATTAATTATAACAATCCCCCTCATGAATGTGTATTCTAAATTCTGTAATCAGCAGGAAGTTCCATCTCTGGGGCATCACACGCCGGCTGGAGGAGGAGGATGTGTGCTGTAAAGCATCATTGATGGATTCCTGGGGTAAGAAAGGGACTTTAGTAAAACCTGATGGGTCATGTGACTTAGTGGTACTCCTTGAATTTCTCCATTAAATTGAAAGAGTCAAATATATGAAGTAGCAGTAAAGACCTTTACCTTTATACCAAATATAACTGTTAGGGCTAGAAGCCCTGCTTACAAAGTTGTTCTGTTACAACGGCACTGCTGCATAAATCTTATAAGAGGTATAGAGTTAGAATTCATGTAAGTTGACATGAGATCTAGACAGGACAGTTCATTAAGATAGAACGATACACTGGGTGGCACACGTTCATCTAAGTACACATATACATGTTTTAAGGGAAAAACTGCCAGGTAAGACAGCTGAGGCCAGATAAGGATTTTCACCAAGCTGGTCAATCCTGAAGCTCTGTGACTGAATTTCAGTACACGGGGGGCGGGGGGGCCTTTGTTCCCGACAATCCCTTTGTACCCTCTCCTATTTGCTCTTAAAACTTGGGATGGAGGTTGGCCCAGTGGCATGGAGCACTGAGGCGTCATGCCTTACCTCCTAACACACCTGCAACCCATGTTCGCAAGCAAATGAGGATAGCTGTGGTTCGGGCGGGGGGAGGGGGAACCAAGCATCTGGAGGATGTCTCTTCCCTCCCAGGGAGGGTGGTTTGGAAGTCTGGCTGTATGACTGCCCCCAGGTGGAGGCCTGAGGGTAGGGTGGGTCAGACATGTCAAAAGAAGGGAGGGAACTACGGGACTCTGTAGAGTGCACATGCCTCCACGTGCACATGTTGATGTGTCACGGCCCAGAAACGGGGAGGCGAAGTGAGAAAATGAAGGAAAAACCTCCTGGGTGGCAGGATGATCCACCGACCCTTTGTACGCCCTGCACCAGTGGCTGGACATAACCACAGTCCTCAGGCTGAGGACGATGGCACAGGTAAGCCCCGGAGGAGCCGGGTGACGGTCAAGTAGGGGGCAGCCAGGGAGAGTAGGGGATAAATTACAACAAAAAAAACACTTGGGATGGAGTCCGCATTCACTACCTCCTTTGGTAGCGTGTTCCATCTGTCCACCACCCTCTCAGTAAACAACTTCCTCACATCCTTTAACTCCTCACCCTCACCGAGCTCAAGCTGTGACCCCTAGGGTTTGCTGTCCCTGTATCATGTCCCCCCCTTCTGCCCTCTAGTGAGTACATGTTGAGGTTCTGTAACCTTCCGTCAGCTAGTCCCCTGCTACTATTTTTTTTTTTTTGGCTACCGTTTAAAGAATGTAAACCAGTTTCCTACTTAGCTTCAGAGTGGTTTCATCTTTTGTCGTTTAATAGTTACAGGATGTGGATCGTTTTTGCTTTCTGCTCCTGTCTGTGCCCTTCATTTTTTGGCTACCTTTTAAATTTAAACTACTTTTCTACTTTGTTTCAGAGTGGTCTCATCTTTATTTATTTTGTTTGTTTTACAGTTACAGGAAGCAGATTGCTTTTGCTTTCTGCTCCTGCCTGTTCCCCTTTAATCCAAATGAATCAGTTCCTGTTATATCTATTCACGTTCATAAATTCTGCTTCCATATCTCAACTGTAGTATCTTTCTTTATCTTCTACCTACAAAAGGGGAAAAAGGAATATTGTGTTATGACATGAAATAATCTTTCTCACTGCATTTTTCTTAAGAAGTTCTCTATCGTAAGGTAGTAACTTAGAAACATGTTTCTTCCTAGCAGTTCAATACAGAAAGCAATCGACTACTGTTTACATGACGCCCCTTCTTTCAAGTGATATACATATATAATGTATGGTAAGTGCCTATTAACCACCATAATCAGAAATCACACAGCTTTGTTATGTACTGTTTAGAATTTTAAAAGTTGTTAACCACACTTCGGAACTTCCAAACAGTGGCATAACAAAAAAGAATGCACCAGAGTTCCACAATTCTCACACATAGCATGCAAACAGTGTTTTTTTGACCATACACTATAAAAGATGATGGCTGGGGATTGGGTGACAACCACGTTGAAATCACCTCTCGTGGTTGCTAGGGTTACAGTAAACCTCTAGAGCTGCACTCTCGAGGTTTACCATGTTGCCCTAGCAACCACTCAAGGTGATTACAGCGTGGTTATCACCCGTTCCCCAGCCATTATCCTCTATATATTAGATAGATGCACACCATGTTACACTATGAAATTACTAATGATATTGTGATAGTATATTTTGCATTGTGGATGAATATCTAATAAAAATGTTATTGAAATAAAAAAAAAGCTAATCCCCAGATGCCCCTGTATCATCTTTGCCACCCTTCACTGCATACTGTCTAACTTACCCTTCTTCTGGAACTGCACACAGTACTCCAGGTGCAGCATGACCAGCAACTGATACAGTGAGTGGCAAGATATACAGGTTACTCACCTGTAACAGGAGTTCCAGGAGTGGTATATGTTGTTCATCCACACTGTCTGGCAGGTTCCCTGCCGCTTTAAATCATGCCGGAAGGTCTTCAAGCTGGCTCCTCCCACCCACCCGGATGGTAAAACTCTCAACTCCACCCCATGACGCCAGATCTAGCCCGCTGGAAGCCAGGTTGCGCATCGAAGCCGGGGAGGTAGGGTGGGTCGAGTGGATGAACAACATATACCACTTCTAGAACTCCTGTAACAGGTGAGTAACCTGTATTTCTAGGGACGTGGATATGTTGTTCAATCCACACTGTCTGGCAGACTCCTAGCAGTTCTCCGGGAGGATGGAGGCAAGGCGCGCACCCCCTACTTAGGAAACAAGAACTGGAGAACTGAAGTCCCAAAACCAGCATCCCGGCATGATTCAAAGTCGATGTGGTAGTGGGTAATGAAGGTGTGTGCTGACCTCCAGGTAGCAGCCCTGCAGATTTCCTGGATAGGGACGTCCCTGGAAGCAGCCACTGAAGCAACGGTATTGCGGGTAGAATGAGCTCTTATCTCTTTGGGAGGCTCCATGGCCGCCAACCTATAGCAGAGATCTATGCAGAAGGTGACCCACCTGCCTATCGTCTGCTTGGCTGCAGGTCTGCCAGGTGCAGCTTCAGCGTAGGTGACAAACAGTTGGCGAACCTCTCCCCGAACTTCAGCCGTCCGCTCCTTATAATAAGAGAGCGCTCTTCTAGGGTCCAAAGTATGGAGCCTGTATGCGGCCTCCGAGGTATGACTGGGGTAGAACACCGGCACAGTCAACACCTGGTTAAGATGAAACTCCGACACCACCTTCGGAAGGAATTTTGGGTGGGGGCGCAGGACAACCTTGTCCCTATGGAAGATCAGATAAGAAGACTCAATGGAAAGTGCTTGGAGCTCTCTCATCCTTCTGGCTGACGTGATAGCCACCAAGAAGGCAGTCTTCCATGACAGGTGAGAGATGTCACACCTGTGCATCGGTTCGAATGGCTTGCCCATGAGCTTGGCCAATACCAGCAGTAGATCCCACGGAGGTGGAGGTTCTCGCACCAGAGGGGAAATGTGATCAAGGCCTTTGAAAAAAGTCGCCTGACCACCTTCTCCTATGCCACCGACTGCTTTCGGGCCCGCACCTGGTAAGCAGAGATGGCTGCCAGGTGCACCTTAACAGTCGTCGACCGAAGCCCTAGCTGAGAAAGAGACCACAGGTAGTCCAGAATGCTAGCCAAGGAACAGGAGGAAGGGTCCAAGCCCTTATCCTGACACCAAATGGAGAATCACTTCCATTTGAAGGCATATCATTTCCTGGTCAACTCCTTACGGGATGCCTCGACAACGTTGAGGACCTTGTCGGAAAGACCCAAGGCCTGGAACTCTAGCCACTCAGGAACCAGGCTGTCAAGTGCAGGGATTGAAGGTCCGAATGGAGTACCTTCCCCTTGTTGACTGAGATCAGGTCCGGATGGGCTGGAAGCCACCTCACGAGCCCGGAGCTGAAGCTGAGGAGAACTGGGTACCAGAACTGGCGGGGTCAGTCTGGGGCTACCAGAATCACCTGCGCCTTGTCCCTCTTCGCCTTGAGAAGCACCTTGTGGATCAAGGAAAATGGAGGGAAGGCACAGAACAGGCCCGGGGTCCACAGCCTCGAGAAGGCATCCCCCTGCAGCGAGCACTGCTGAGGGGGGCTGGCATGAAACAGCCTCAGCTTCGCATTCTCCCTGGAGGCAAAGAGGTCCACCTGAGGGGTGCCCCAGTGGGAGAACAGATCTTGTACCATCTCCGGCAGGAGAGACCACTCGTGAGATGCAGCGCCTATCCGGCTTAGGGCATCGGCCAGACTGTTGGAGGCTCCTGCCACATGGATGGCTAGGAGATCCGCCTCCAGGCTGATCACAAGAGACCAAGTGCGGAGAGCCTCCTTGCACAGAGGCAAGGAGTCCGTCCCACCCTGCCGGTTGAGGTAGTACGTGGTCGTTTTGTTGTCCGTCTGGACCTGGAACACTTGACCCCGTACAAACGGAGCGAAGGCGATAAGGGCTAGTCGGACCGCTCGAAGCTCCAGCAGGTTGATGTGACATAGAGACTCCTTGAGTGGACCAGAGGCCGTGGGCTCTGTGCTCCCCCAGATGGGCACCCTAACCCATCAAAGAGGCATCTGTCGTGAGAGAGACAGTCAGCTCGGGGCGGAAAACCGGGATACCCTCCTGCAGATGAGCTGGAACGAGCCAACACTGGAGACAGTTCCACATCTCCTGGGTCACCATCACTGGCTGGTACAGAGGACAGGAGCACTGTGACCATTGGCGGCCCAGCCCCCATTGCAGGAGACGCATGTGCCAGCAGGCCCAACAGACGACGCTGGTGCAGGCCGCCATGAGGCCCAGGAGGCGCAGGAAGTCCTGGCAGGGCGCAATTGCCCAACCAGAAATGACTGGGCAAAGGAAGAAAGTACCTCGGCCCTGTCCGCCGGGAGCCGTACTCTGGCTCGAACAGAGTCAAGCTCTGCCCCGATGAACTGAATCACCTGTGATGGCATGAGTTTCGACTTGGCCCCACTGATGAGGAGGCCAATCTGAGAGCTGACCTGGAGGGCCAGATCGACAAACTGTCAGACGGGTCAAGAAAAATCTTTACCGCGTCGACAGGTGTCTCGGCCGGCTGACCTGACAGGGACACCGTGAAGCCAGAGGCCTGAGCCGCAACCTCGACCGAAGTAGACTGTCGACTATCAGGGGAAGGGGACCTCTCCCGCTCCCACAAACATCAACGGTGGGACTTACCTTTGGGGTCCTTCTTTTTGGACCAAGAGGAATGTCCTGATGGCCCCTCTCCCTTGGTGGAGAGGGACTGACAAAACTCCTTAAAAGAAGCTGTATAGGAGGAGCACAAGGAGAGCGGGATAAATGCCGTGACCGAGGAAGATGACGATGCGGCCTGGGACACTTCCTCCTCAAGGGCGATCATCTGCTCCAGCTGTTCTGCCAAGCCCGCCGCCGCAGAAACCACCCAACGGGCCTCCTTCGACTTGACCGCAGGATAACGTTTTTCCGGTCGCCTCAACAGCAAACAGGCAGCGCGGTCCTCCAAGACCGAAGCTGAAAAAGATTTGCAAAACTCACAAGCCTGTGAGTCCAAGGCAATAAACGCACGTGGAGTGCAGGTCGGTCCAGGACATCATCTTCCCACAGGGGCACCGACGAAATCCGGGAGTCGATTTGTCAATCGCAGCCATGAGGGGGAAAAAAAAAGACTGAAGTCTTTTAAACTTTAAAATGAGTTTCGGTTTAACCGAAGAGTGGGGATCCAGGCCTAAAACGCAGAGCGCTAAGAGGGAACCTGAGCTTCCAAGCGGTAAGGAAGATCTGGTGTCATGGGGCGGAGCCGAGAGTTTTACCACCCGGGTGGGAGGAGCCAGCTTGAAGACCTTCCGGCAAGATTTAAAGCGGCAAGTAACCCGACAGACAGTGTGGATTGAACAACATATCCAAGTCCCTAGAAGTCAATCTTACAGGCCAACAAAAAAAGAGGCGGGAGGCAGGTTCCTAACCTAGAAGATTATTATTTAGTGACTCAATTGAGATGGGCTCTGCTATGGCAAGCGAGGGATTATTCAACGCGGTGGAAGGCGCTAGAAATAGACTCAACGGAGGGGATGCCCCTAGGGGCCAGGTCAGCAATGCCGGAAAAGTTACACCATGACCATGCAACACTAGTGTACACAGTTAGAAACACGCTATGGGCACTAAGGAGACTATGGTCAAATTACAAATTGACTAGAGAACTATGGACCATGAGATGGTTTGCCTGGGATCGAGGCTTTCACCCAGCAGTGCAGGATCTTACCTTCCGGAGATGGAGGAGGCTGGATCTTTGTACCCTGGGACAGTTTCTGAAGGGGATGCAGGTGATGACATTTGCTCAACTTAAAGAAAGATACTCCCTCAGACAGACAGACCATTATAGATACCTCCAAGTCAGAACTTACATACAAGATCTCCAGGGACAACAAACCCAAGCCCAAATTCCATCAGAACTCCAAAGGGTGATGGAGGACATAATATATTCAAAGAAATTAAAGGGCCATATATCAGCCCTCTATGGATCTATAAGGGATAAGGGAGGTAACCAGGCCATAAAATCCCAATCCAAATGGCAAATGGAATTAGGAGAGCCAATTACAGAAAAGGAGTGGGAGATGAGCTACACACAAATACATAGGACTACATACTCCCCTCTCTGGAGGGAATGTGAGTGGAAAATTAGACTGAGGTTCTTCATCACTCCGATTGTTAAAAACAAATGGGATGAAAGCTGCCCACCAACATGCTGGAGGGGTTGCCAGGAGATGCGGGCGGATCACTTTCACGTATTTTGGTCATGCCCAAAACTGGAACAATACTGGAGAGGAATAATGCAGCACCCAAAAACCCTGTTCTCCATTACGGAGCCTATATGCCCAAAACATCTCGTATTCTGAATCTTACCTCCTGAAGTGAAGGGCGGTGATCAAATTTACTTGTGGAACATACTACTGAAGTCAGCCCATAAGGCAATCACAAGAAAGTGGCTTAATAGTGATCCCCCCACCCAGCAGCAATGGGTAGACATCGTCCGGGAGATCCAGAATCTGGAGGAACTGACGCATAAAATAAATTTTACAATGCCCAGGTATGTGCTAAGATGGAGACCCTGGTTCATGGGTCAGGGGAATGGTAACATGGGACCACTGAAGGAATGAAGGGATAACTAATACAGTCAGGTAGGGAAAGAAAGGAATTGTAGAAGGGGAATTAAGAACTTAAAGGATAATTAATAATTATAGAAAAAGTAAGTGGGCTATATGTTATAATAGAACAGAAGAGTTGAAGTGCGCTAAAAACCAGGAGGAGACATTAGAGATTAACTTAATGTATGATTTGTTGATATTCTGTGTACTGCCTGCTGATGGCCTCATTTTGCTTCTTTTATCTCCACAATAACTGTAGTGTATGAACTGTTAAGAGACTTGTATTAGTGCCTAAATATGAAATAAAAGTTGAATTAAAAAAAAAAAAAAACATTAAAACTCCATTGAAATACACTGAACTGCACTTACCTTAGTTTCTCCTACTGCACTTGACAGTTCAAGCAACTATACAGGTCTTCGATCAGAGAGTGGACATTCACCCTGGGATGTGTTCAGGTGTGTGTGTGTGTGGGTGGTGCTCAGTGGAAGGTCAGGGTTTTGGGGGGTGGGATCAGTGAGGGACCATTTTCTTTACGGAGTTTAAAAAATATATATATATATATATATATATATATATATATATATATAAAACAGTGAGTGACAGTTTTCTGTATTTCAGGACTAAACAGTGGCAAGCCGGGGGTCAAGAAGAGAAGCAGTCACCTAGCCTGCTTATATTATTTATTTGTTTGTTAAAAGAAAAGAAAATCCTAAACACTGAGAAGGGCAGATGACCTGGAACAGAGAGGGAGAAAGATGTGGTATTGGGGGGTGCTACCAGGTATAGGCACCCCGGTCCACTTGATAGGGCAGGTGGGCAATGTGGAGGGAAGGGGGAGAAAGAAGCAGTGCCAGGGTGGGCACCCTAGTCCACTTAATAGACAGAAAGCATCAGCAAAGTGTCCCAGTCATAGTGTATTGTGGGACTCGTAGTTTTTGTGGTAGCCTGAGGGGAATGCAGTGGCGTCGGCAGCAAGAAAACAGTGCGTTGGGGTGGTGGAAGGATGCAATTGCATTGTATTAGACGCAGAGTGCTTCAAGTGCACTGTGGTGAAAGGACACAGCTGTGCTGTATTCATAGTGATCTGCTACCAATGCCCCCCACTCACAGTCATGTGCTACCAAAGCCCTTTTTCAGTGTAACTACACTACATCAGCACAGCTGTGGCTATGCAGCCGTAACAACTAAAAACAGGTTTTCACATCAGTGGTTATTCAAGTCCAGTTAAATATGAATCATTTGGAGAGAAGTTTCATTTCTGTAAACAGGTCCTGTCCCCTTTAAATAAATGTGTGTGGGGGAGGGGATCCAACTAATAGTCACTGATGTGCTGAGGAGGATGGGAGAGAGTATCTGTTCTACAGAGTACAAGAGACATGAGAATTTTTGTTGCCATAGTATTTTCATATTACTGTATTTGTTTTCTCTAATTTAAGCAGGAAACAGAGCAAACAAATCCGATTCCAATGGTTATAAACTTCTATTAAGTCAAGTATCATTGTAAATTATAAAGCAAAGGAGGTGCCTCATTTAAAGGCAAAATGTAATAAAATCTACATAAAACACCTTGCCTGTGTACAGTGTCTTATTTGTGATCTGTTCTAGTCATTGTGTTAGACAGACATGTTGACGTGGTCATTCAGGATAAACATTTGTGCTTGTTTAGGTTTTGAGCAGGTTGAAGCCACACTGAAAGAAGTTACATAAGAACTTACCATAACAGTAGATCTTCGAGAGAATCTCTTGCAGCAGGTCACACCGCATGAACTACAGCCGCCAGGCACCAGGACCAGACAGACACATTTTTGCTAGCAGTCTAACTGGAGCTGCCCACAGCGACGTCATTATGTCAACGACCCCCTATATAGCCATGGGCGGCCCCACATCCTCTACAATTCCCCACCAGAGACCATCCACCGAGGCCACGCTCCCGAGGGAACCGAGGGGAAACCAGAGAGACCTGCCAAAAGAAGCACATAGGCCAGAAGGTACACGAACCTGGAAAAGGAGAGAACAGGAACACAGTGACCATGGGGAAGGAGGGAGGGATCGCATGACCTGCTGCAAGAGATTCTCTCAAAGATCTACTGTTATGGTAAGTTCTTGTGTAACTGTTCTATCTTCTTCAAGGACATCTCTTGCAGCAGGTCACACCTTAGGAACAAGTCCCAAGCAGTACTGCAAAGGAGAAAAACAGTCTGGGCAGCTGGGCGGCAATGGCCTACAAAAGCAGGCCCTGCAGCACTGCTAGGCCAAACCCTGCCCTCCTTGTAGAGGCAATGTCCAGCCTGTAGTGTCTAGAGAAAGTGTGGACAATACTACAAGTGGCAGCAACACAGATCTTCGCTGCTGAGACCCCTCTGAAACACGTAACAGAGGTGGCCATGCCTCTGGTAGAGTGGCCCTTGACAATCCCACAGAAAATAATACAGTTGGCCAACCATTTGGAGAGGCACTGTTTTGAAATAGGTACGCCCTCTTTCCCAGGGGCAAAGGAACCAAACAGCTGCGAGGACCTTCTGCAGTCCTTTGTGTGATGACCACAATATCGGAGTATTGTATGTATATCCAAAGTACGGAACAATGCTGCCCCTAGATTGGCATGCTCTGGCTAATAAACAGGAAGTTCAATGGCTTGATTTAAAGTAAACTCGGACACCACCTTTGGCAAAAACTTAGGATTAGTACAGAAAGACCCACTATCTTTGTATAAAATCAAATAGGGCTGCTCACGCATTAGCGCCCGGAGCTCAGAAATCCTACAAGCATTGGTAATAGCAACTAAAAAGTGATGGTTTCCACGACAGGAAGCATAGTTCACAAGACGCGGCAGGCTCAAAAGGAGCCAAAGTAAGTTTTTCCAAAACAAAATTGAATTCCCAGGCCAGGACTGGGTTATGGATGGGAGGCTTTAGGTACAGAATGCCTCTCAGAAAGGTACGGGCCACATCAAACTGGGCTACTGTACGACCCTCAATGGACACATGGAAGGAAGGCTGATATGGCGAACAAGTGTACCTTTAGCAAAGAATACTTCAGGCCAGCATCGGACAAGGACAGCACGTGCTCCAGAATATGGGTCACTGGGCAGGTGAAAGAGCAACTCTCTGGTATAATAAAAAGCTTAAAAACATTACAGTGACTATGTTTTAACTTGATAATAAAAATACCACCCCCAAAATACATACAAAAAAATCCCCTATAATACATCACCCCAAACGCAATAATACCATCGATGGAACTCAATAATACTATCGTTGAGATCTCATAATACTATCAATGGAATATCTCAACGATAGTATTATTACAAACTCACAACAGCATAAGCGCCACCGGACAGCTCGAGCAGCTTTCACTGACCGCAAGCCGGCTTTTACTGTAACTGTCGCATACAGCAAAAGCAGACTACACATTCACGTTGCGGCAACCGTCTGAGGAAAAATGTCTCTCTCAAAAGAACAAAACCTGTCGGAAGAAAGAAAAAAGTTTATTAAAGAGTAAGAAAACAAACACTGTCAAAAAAACAGCTTTCGACCTACGGCTGCTTCAAAACCACCTAAACAAAATAGATGAGTACAGAGAAATACAGGCAATTCCCACAGAAGAACTAGACACCATACTAGCAGATTTCTTATTTAAATTAAAAAAACAAGACGGCACAGAATATGAGCCCAGCACCATACGGGGAATCCTAGGCAGCACTGACCGTCACCTATGTAAAATAAATTATCCGGAATCAATTTTTCAAAGTCCTACATCAGTCTTTAAAGAAACACTCAAAACCCTAACTGCCAAGCAAAAATATTTAAAAAAAACTAGGAATGGGCAACAGACCAAGGCAAGCACAAGGCTTGACAGACAATGACATAACTTTGCTTTACAGCAGTGGCACTTTAGGCTTGACGTCCCCAACCAGCCTGCTGCATATGTTATTTTTTAACATAGGCCTCCACTTTGCCTTAAGAACAAATGAGCAGTACCAACTAAGATGGGGTGACATAGTCCCAGGAAAAAACAGTGAAGGAAAAGAGTATCTTGAGTATCATGAAAGGCAAACAAAAACTCGCACAGGCACAAACCTACGAGATAGTCGGCCTGTCCCACCAAGACTGTACAAAAATGAACTTTGTCCAGAAGGAGATACACTCACTGCCTACCACCTATATGCATCTAAAAGACCCCCAAACATGAACACACCTGATTCACCTTTTTATCTAACCCTAAACATAAGACTAAAGCCAACAAGCCTCTGGTACAGATCTATGACCATTGGCGAAAACAAAATACGTTCCATAATGAAACTCTTGCAGCAGTCGGCTGGACTACCCCCAGACAAAAGAATCACGAATCACTCAACCCGCAAAACTGCGATCCAAAAGTTAAATGATTCAAACGTCCCTCCAACCGACGTAGCACAAGTCTCTGGCCACAAAAAACATCCAGAGCATAAACAATTACAGTACCTTATCTGAGGCAAAACAAATGAAAATATGCTCCATCCTCTCCAGCGACCGACAATCAGCAACCACACTGAAAGAAGCAGAAATCCCCACACCAACCACTTCCTCTGCTGCACAACCAACTTCCTCCATAATGTAACTTCCGCAACAAGAAATCAGTCGCACAGCAGCCACCCAGCAAAAGTGCTCAATTTTCCACCACAACAGGAAATATCTTTGGATCGCACTGCAACTTCTTTGGGAACGTAGCAATGAGCATTCAAAAATCTCCTCAGGCTACAAAAAAGACACGCTACGTGATGTACTCAGACTCCGACTAGCTCTCCACACTAAGTGTTGCTCGTTCCACAACAAAAAAAAAATAAAATTAGTACTGTTTTGTTTGCAGTTTCTTTAACACTGCTCGCTTTTCTTTGTTCAAGTTTTCAAAAGTTCTCCAAGTTGCCGCAATCATTGGCTTTCTCCGTGACAAAGTTACCTCACCACCAACTCAACCCACCATTCCTGACTAATCGCAAAGGTAAGAAACTACAATTTCCTCGCATCCATATATTATAAAAAATAACAAATGCATTCTGGTGTTACAAGGCAGTAATTTATCTCGAGGATCTGGGGGCACTTAAAACCTCTCGAGCTTCGCTCTCGAGGTTTACTGTGCCCCCAGATCTTCTCGATGAATTACTGCCTTGTAATACACCAGAATGCATCTATTATTCTATTTATAGTGTATGGTGGAATGTTGTTCTCACTGGAAATTCCACTGTACCAAAATGCTGTTCATCCACACGCAGAAGAATGAATGGAATGCTGTACTGACCATACGTGCAGAACAGCATTCCATTCACGTAGACTGTGAAGCTTGAGCTCTGTTTATGAAACATAAACGGAAAACTGCCATGTGCCAACTTTTTCTCCGAACACACCGAAGAAAAAATTACTCATCTTAGTAATATTGTTTCTTCTAATGGAGTCTTGCTGTATTCTGACATATGCAGTTAGGTCCTGCCTTTCAACTGCCCCGGAGAACAAAGAGTTAAACTTTCCATGGCCAGCATGGAATGTTCGCCACGAGCTCGGCTGAAGCCCCTGTCTGCTGTTGTTTAAACTGCAACTGTCAGATCTTTACGAGCAATACCCACTAGAAGTTGTGTGTGGAAACTGTAAAACTCATACTAGCCAACTGGCAACTATATCTCTATAAAAGGGTTTTTGGTTTCAAAAGGAAGACTCAAGTCAGGAAACCCAAAAACAAAACACATCCAAAACACAACCACTCACCCAAAATAAAAGAGGATGAAAAAAAGGACACCCCTAGGGTGCCAACACTGTTCCTGCCCACCCACATCCCAAAATCTAGGTTCTGAGAGGGAAGGTGGGGGGGGGGGGAGGTCAGAATACAGCAAGACTCCATTAGAAACAACATTACTAAGGTGAGTAATTTGTTTCTTCAAACAACATGAAGTCTTGCTGTATTCTGACATATGCAGACTACCAAGCAGTACCTCCATGGAGGAGGGACAGAACCTACTTTGGAAACAGGCTCTGAAGTACTGCTGTGCCAAACCGAGCATCACTCCTAGCCTGGATATTCAGAGAGTAATGCTTGGTGAAAGTATGGACTGTTTTCCAGGTGGCTGCTTGACAAATTTCTAAGAGAGGAATATCCCTGGCAGCAGCCAGGGAAGCAGCTGTACCTCTAGTGGAATGAGCCCTCAGGCCTGAGGGTGGAGTTCTACCCAGTTTTTCATAGCACAACTGTATACAAGAAACAATCCACCTGGCAACAGATCTCTTAGTGGCAGGTTTGCCCTTACCAACTTCTCCATACGTAAGGAACAACTGGAGGTATTCAAACCTGTGACCCTTGGTACTCTATGTAGTAGCTAAGGGCTCTTTTAGCATCCAAGCTGTGTAGCCTCCTCTCTCCCGAGGAAGAATTGTCAGTGAAGAAAACAGGGAGCTATATAGACTAGTTGAGGTGGAAATCTGAAACCACTTTCGGTAAGAACTTTCTGTTAGTTCTTAAGACCACTTTATCTCTATGGAAAGAGATGAAATCAGATTCCACTGACCGGGCTTGCAATTCACTGATATGCATGGCAGAAGTAATGGCTACCAAAAACGCAGTTTTCCAAGTCAAGTACTTAAGCTCTGCTGAGGACAAAGGCTCAAAGGGGGGTTGCATAAGCTGAGCAATGCAAACATTAAGGTCCCAAGCAGGAGCAGGAGCCCTAAAGGGGGGATTGGTGTGAAGCAATCCCTTGAAAAACTTACATGGGATGATAGAGAGAAAGGCTTGCCTACTGACAAGAAAGCAGAAACAGCTGCCAAGTGTACTTTAAGGGTAGCTGGTCTGAGGCCTAGGCAATTAAGATGGACCATATAGTCCAGAACCATAGGCAACTCAGCAGAGTCTGGAGAAATATTCTTCTTAGAACACCAAATGCTGAATCTTTTCCATTTGGAATTGTAAGTCTTTCTGGTGGAAGGCTTTCAAGAACCCTTAAGGATATCCAGAACCCCTTGGGAAAGATGCAGATCTGCAAACTCTCAACTCTTCAAGAGCCATGCCTTGAGATTGAGAGACCGAAGATTCGGGTACCAAATCCTCCCCTGAGAGGATGTCAACAGGTTGTAATTCCTGGGAAGAGACAGGGGAAGGTGGACTGCTAGGACAGCAACAGGGATACCAGGGCTGTCTGGCCCAGTCTGGAGCAACCAGAATCACTTTGCATGGTTGTGACCTTATCTTGACTAACACTTTGAACAGGAGAGGGAAGTTGGGGGGGGGAAGCACACAGAAATTTCCGTTCCCAGTTCAGAATCGGAGCATCCAGAGGGACTGAGCCCAAGATTGGGGGTCTGCAACATAAGAGAGGAAGTTGGCGACTGTCTGGGGCTGCAAAAAGATCTCTCTCTGGAGTGCCCCATCTCGAGAAAATCACTTTCAGAACTGGAGGATCTAGGGCCCATTCGTGATGGTCCTGGGATATTCTGCTCAGTGCATCTGCTAGGATATTGTCCTTCCCTGGGAGGTGAACTGCTATCAGAGAGGTTTGCAGGGAATAGGCCAGGGACCACAACTTCATTGCTTCTGTGCACAAGGCCGTAGACAGAGTGCCTCCTTGCCTGTTGATGTACCACATTGTGGTGGTGTTGTCTGTTCTGACCTGTACCACCTTGTTCTGTACAGATTTGGTAAAAGCTTGCAGTGCCAGAAACGCTGCTCTGAGTTCCAAGAGACTGATGGGAAGCAGAGATTCCTGAGGTGACCACAGTCCTTGGGTGGTAAGATCCCCCAAATGGGCTCTCCAGCCCAGCAGGGAAGCATCTGTGGTGAGTATCACTGAATGAGAATGAGTGACAAAAGAAACCCCTTGTCTCAAATTGTCCTGATCCTGCCACCATTGCAAGGCCTGGATCAGGGTTCGAGTCACTGGGGCTAGTTTGGTAAGGGAATCCTTTCTTTGGGACCAGAAGGCTCTTAAGTGGAACTGAATGTCCCTCATCTGGAATCTTGCCCCTTGGATCACTGCTGTGGAAGCTGCCATGTGGCCCAGAAGCTGAAGGAAATGCCTTGCTGGTCGAGACACCTGAAGGGTGAAAGAGAGGCCAGTTCCATGAGGGTCCTTGCCCTTTCCAGGGAAGGAAGGCTCTGCCTTTACTGTATTCAGCCTGCACCTATGAAGGTGAGGAGCTGTACTGGTTCGAGAACTGACTTTGGAAGGTTGAGAAGGAATCCTAAGGAAGTGAGCACTTGCTGGGTCACTTGCAAATGTGACTTGACTTGGTCTGGAGACTGACCTACTATGAGCCAGTCGTACAGGTATGGGAAGATGGAGATCTTTTTTCTCCTTAGGAAAGCAACCACTACTGCCAGGCACTTTGTGAAAACCCTTGGGGCTGATGTTAGACCAAAGGGCATTGCTCTGAACTGATAGTGGCCTGAGGGCAACTTGAACCTGAGGTACTTTCTGTGGGAGCACCTGATGGGAATGTGAAAGTAGGCATCTTTGAGGTCCAGAGAGGCTAGCCAGTCCCCTGGCCTTAGAGAGGGAAGGATAATTCCCAGAGTCACCATTTTGAACTTTGGCTTTAAAAGATGTTTGTTCAGATATCTTAGGTCCAGGATGGGCCACCATTCTCCTGTCTTTTGGGGGTTAGGAAGTACCTGGAGTACAATCCTTTGCCCTTGTGTAGGGTGGGAAGCCTCTCTATAGCTCACAGCTAGGAGAGAAGAAACCTCTGCCTCTAGGGCAAGGGTCTCAGAGATTTGCAGGTGGAAAGGATCTGGTTCTCAACTTGGGAAATTTTTTGAAGCTGAGGACCAGTCCCTGGCTTACTACTTCCAGGACCCACTTGTCTGATGTTAGAGACGTCCAGTCCTGGACAAAGTAAGCCAGCCGGCCCCCTAGTGGTATGGGAGAATTGGCCCAGGCAGACTCATCAGGATGTCTGCTTGGCAGGGGCTTTAGGCTGAGGGGTGGATGCAGGCCTGCTCATCCCCCGTCTGCCTCTCCCTCTAAAGAACCTCCTCTGTGAAAAGAAGAGGAGGCCTGAGCTTGGTAAAAAGGCCTTTGGAAAGGCCTGCCCCTGCCCCTGGACTGCTGCCTTTGAGGAGTTGCTTGCCTTTCTTTGGCCTGAGCACTCCTTTAAGTGGTCCTGTACTCATCCATCTTTTTCATGTAGTGCTCTGTCTGCTCCCCAACAGAGAATTACCAATGACAGGAAAATCCATGGCCTTAGCCTGGGTATCCTGTGATAGGCTAGTACATCTGAGCCAAGCAATCCTCCGAAGAGCCACAGATGTAGCCATGACTCTAGGTGAAACATCACTGAAGTCCACAGCAGCATGAAACTGTTCCTTAGATGCCTCAATCCCATCTGCAGCCACCTGCTCCAGCTCCTTGGCAAGCTGGTCAGGGGCCTGTTTAGCCAGAGCCAGCACAGTGTCCCACCTGGACTTCTGGTATCTAGCTGTATAGGCCATATAGTTAGCCTGCCTGAGTCCCAAATATGCTGCCATGTATTGTTTCTTTGCCATGGCATCAATCTTCCTGGAGTCCTTGTCTGGGGGGTGTGACGCCAAGGGGATATTTGCCTTATCACAGGCAGCAGCCTGCACTACCCCAACATGGCTGCATTGCTGGAAAAGGAACGCCGTGTCCGAGCCTGAGAGAGTGTACCTCTTGTCCATTCGTTTGTCCACAGGAGGTACAGAATTAGGAGACTTAAGAATTTTATGTGTCTGTTTCCCAAAGGATTTGTGGAGGGGAATAGACAGCCTCCTGGACTCTGGGATGTCCATCATCTCAACATAATCAGGCTCCTCCTGATCCTCTACTGCTTCCTCCACAGGAAGCTGGAGAGTCTCAGTCACTTTTTTGTAAAACATATAGTGAGGAGGAGACTCAGAAAGCCTAGAAGGAGAAACACCTGAAGGTCTGTCTGGGGAGATGTCCGGGTTAATAGGCACATCCAGACTTTCATAATCACCATAATCATCCTCATACTCTCCTTCCTCCTCCGGTACATAAAATTCTTCCAAAGTATAATCCGGAACCAGGCGAACCGACCGAACTGAACCCCTGCAAGATGGTGCAGGTTCGCTCGGAACCGAACTAAGCGACTGCACTATCCTTATCACCTTGGCTATCTCATCGGCGGTCGGAGTATGAATTTCTGGGTCCGAACTGGACGATTTATCTTTTCTCTTTCTTTTCACCAGAACCGACTCCTCAGAATCGGCTCTCCTTTTGCCTGAAGAAGTATCGCCCTGGTCAGACGGCACTCCTTCTGGTTCGGTCGGAACCGAACCGGGCTGGCCATCCGGGTCAACGGACTTCTCGGCCTCCCTTTCCCTCAGTCTACCTAATCTCTTTTCCAGGGTAGATTTGGGAAAATTCTTGCAAATTTGGCAGTCTGAATCAAGGTGGTCAAACCCCAGACAATAAACACAGGTGGTGTGGGGATCAGCCTTGGCAAAGACTTCCCCACACACACTGCAGTGTTGAAACCCAGTGGGCCCAGTTTTTTTCTTGGATTTCTCAGACATGGCCAATCCTATCCAAAACTTACCCTTTTTTCGGCAATCCGCCAGGCAAGACTCCCCTATCGGTTCCTGACCATGTCATGGGTCTTGGAAAAAAAACATAATAAAATCTGTTTTTTTTTTTTTTAGAACTGATACGGACCGGTTACCACACTCTAAATCAAGCACAAGCTTTTTTTACCTCAAACTGATTGGCTCAGCCGAACCGATCCACAATTTACAAGTTCCACACAAAAACCAAACAAAAAACCTATCTAGTACTCACGGTACCACAGACAGAGACTTGAACCGACTAAGCAGTAACAGCAATTCGGTAGAAACCGACCGAAAAAATGACACTTCAACCGACTTTTTTGAACCGAACAACAGGAGAAATCTCCAGAGCGACTGTTCAGTGAGGCGGAGTAAAGAATCTGACGGTTGCAGTTTAAACAACAGCAGACAGGGGCTTCAACCAAGCTCGTGGTGAACATTCCATGCTGGCCATGGAAAGTTTAACTCTTTGTTCTCTGGGGCAGTTGAAAGGAAGGACCTAACTGCATATGTCAGAATACAGCAAGACTTCATGTTGTTTGAAAATGGCCGTGGCGGTTTGTCGGTCAGTGGATCAGTTAATTAGTAAGTTGGATCAACCACATTTAATGTTTAAAACAAGTTTACTTACATATTTCGGCATATGGAGTTCATTTTTTCTCACTAAATGAGACGTCCAGGCACCATGTTATTTTTTTTTAGCAAATCCCACCCACATAAGAATGACAGCCAATGGGAGTGTGCGCTGCTAATGTAGGGTCGCCCAGTCCCAGCAACCACACGACTCGCCAGTATGAAGCTGGAGACAACATTTTCTTTTATACTAAAAAAAAAAAAAAAAAAAAAAAAAAAATTTTTTAAAGCCGAAAACCTACTGATATAATAATTTAAGGGGCACCATACATTATAAAAAATACTGGATGGGCAACCCCATGCAGAACCAGTGTGATCTGCCACCTCGGGGTCTGATTCCCAAGGACCTCTCTAGCTTCGCTCTCGAGGTCACTGGGAATCAGACCCCTCTGTGGCAGAACACACTGGTTCTGCATGGTTACCCATCCGGTATTCTCCATATTGTTTTCTAGTTATTTGTACTTTCTGTTACTTCCCCCTGCTGCTGGTCTACTGAATATTACAGATAATGCAGTAATTATTTCACAGTGTCTTTCAAAATGTATCTGACTCTCCCCTGCTAACCACGCAATAGCAGTCTGTGACATCACAGTCTGTTGTCATGGTGAGCACTATAATGGCATAAACAAAGGCACTGTGAGGTTAACAGGAGACAGGCAAATGTTTTCTATACAGACTTTTTAGATGGACTACCAAGTTGTGCTGTAAATCTTGGAAAGGAACATTGAAAATGAAAAAAAAAAAAAAAGTGTTCTTCAGTAAATTGTACCAGCTGAAACATCTTATTTATGGAAACACATGCTGCAGTGCACAGTTGCTCTTGAAGGAATCCAGATAATGGGAAGCCACTCAAGAAGCAAAGCGCTTCCATTTCATGGAATAAGTCGCCCTGGTGGAAGACTTCCTGACGGCCACCAGGACGTCAGCCACTTTCGGCAAGGCACCACACCTGGCAATGGCTATGTCTTTGGAAGCCAGACATACAGGTGACAAGAGCGGGGGTTCAGATGGAATAGGGTCCCCTGCTCCTGTGACAGCAAGCCTACGTACAGGGGAAGGGGCACCCGAGGCTCCACTGCTAACTGCTGCAACAGTGGAAAGCAAATCTGCTGAAGCCAAAAGGGAGCCACCAGAATCAGGGTGGCACCCTCCATCTGAAGCTTGATTAGCACCCTCTGAATCAGAGGAAAGGGAGGGAAGGCATAAAGGAACCTCCCTTTCCAAGAGAGGGACAATGTGTTCTGCCAGAAAACTCCAGGCCCTGGATCGAGTGAGCAGAAAAGTGGCAGTTGTACACTGAGTATTGATGCAAAAAGTCCAACTCTGGACAACCCCACCTGTCGAACAGGTCTTCAACCACTGAGGTGAGCAGTTCCCATTCGTGCATTCTGGACTGCGACAAGCTTAGCTCGTCTGCCAGGACGTTTTGGACACCTGGAACATGGATAACCAGTACCAAACTCTCATCGCCCCTCAGCACAGGGGGGTAAGAATGGGTGCCCCCTTGCTTACTGATGTAGTGAACTACACTGACACTGTCTACACTAGTAGGGGCCCAGGGACAGATGAGACTGGAAGGCCTGCAAGCTGTAGACGACAGCTCTCATTTTGAGGACATTTATATAGAGTTGAGCCTCGAGCAAAGTCCACATCCTCAGAGTATGGTAAGGACTCAGATCAGCGCCCCAGACCATCCCCGAGGCAAGGATCTGCTGAGGAGAGGGTATGAAGAAAGGAATCCCTTTGAGCAAATGGCTCGGTTCCATCCACAGAAGAACCTTCTTGACCGAAGAGACAAGGACCATCTGCTCCAGACTGTCGGTCCGCTGATCCCACTGAACCCTCAAAGTCCACAGAGGGATGCGCGCATGTATAGCTGTATCAAGGGAACCTTGACAATTGCAGCAGCCATCAGACCCAGGAGCCTGAGGTATGGCCTGGCTGTGATATCAAGTGCCCTGCTCTGTCCTGGGGCAGAAAGGTGGGGCCCTGGAACGTGTTCAGTAAGGGCTCCTATGTACTGGAGCAGTGAGCCTAGAGTCAATACTGATTTGGGAGAGATTTGGTACTGGGCAGTCAGCTGGCTGAACTGCAGGGTACGCCCCAGGGTCAATGACAGGTACTCTTTGGACTGCGCTTTGAGCAACCAGTCATCCAAACAGAGTAAGACATACAAGCCCTCCCTCCTGAGGGCCACTGCCACCACAGCTAGGCATCTGGTGAAGACTTGAGGTGCCGAAGATCAGCCAAAAGGAAGGACTATGAACTAGTAGTGCTCCTCCTGAAACAGGAACCTGAAGTACTTCCTCTAGGGAAGGCAGACCTTGATGTGCAGGTACGTGTCCTGTATATCCATGGAGCAGATCCAGTCTGCCTCCCAGAGCAAGAGCAACAGGAGCTTCTTGTAGTGGATGTAGTAGTTCAGGTTTCTCAAGCCCAGGATGGGCCTCAAATCCCATGTGGACTTGGGGACAAAAAAAGAAGTGCGAGTAGAACCCTGTGTTGCGCAGATTCACTGGAAAGTACAGTTACATAAGAACTTACCGTAACAGTAGATCTTCGAGAGAGGCTCTTGTAGTAGGTAATCACCCTGAGGACTAAGCCACCGGGCGCAAGGACCACATGGAAAACTTTAGGTAGCAGTGTCTGGTGGGGGACCACACACCAATATCACATGACTGGCGTCAGCATGACGTTACATAAGGGGCGGTCCCCAGCCCACCTTCCAGTTCTCCCGCCAGAGATCGAAAAAGCTGTGACAGGAGAAAAGGAGTGGGCTCCTGGAGTCAAAAATAGGATAGAAAGAAGCAGGGAGAAGGTGGGAGGGAATAGGTTACCTACTACAAGAGCCTCCCTCAAAGATGTACTGTTACGGTAAGTTCTTACATAACTGCACTATCTTACTTTGAGAGGGCTCTTGCAGCAGGTAAATCACCTTGAGGACTGAATCCCAAGCAGTGAAAGGGAACAGACAGGGTCTGAAACATGGGAGGCAGGAAAGGTCTGCAGTAGGCAGGGATTCAAAAAAGAAGACACTGAAGGACAGCTAGTCCAAGGCCAACCCTGCATCTAGAGGCAATGTCCAGACTATAGCGTTTGGGGAAAGTGTGGATAGAGCTGCAAATAGCCGCTGCACAAATGTCTGCAACAGAAACCTTTCTAAAACAAGTAATAGATGCAGCCATGCCCCTTGCTGACTGTCCCGTGACTTCCCCCGGAAGGGGTTTGTTATACTTCTGCTAAAACAAAATGCAGCTTGTCAACCATATGGACAAACACTGTTTCCAACCTGCGATGCTCTCTCTTTTGGGTGAAACGGAAACAAAACAACTGATTCGTTTGTAGGACTGACAGTCAGGTTTGTGTGGAAACTCAAAAATCTGTGCACATCGAAAGTGCGCAGGATAGCCTCCGCTTGACTGGAATGCTCAGGGTAGTACACTGGCAAGTGTATGGTCTGATTCAAAGTAAACTCAGAAACCACCTTTGGTAGAAACTTGAGACTTGTGCGCAGAGCCACTCGGTCTTTGTGTAAAATCAAATACAGCTCCCAACACATCAGGACCTGAAGCTCAGAAATCCTTCAAGCAGAAGCAAAGGCAAGCCAAAAAAAAAAAAGGAGTGCTTTCCAGGAAATATAGCACAGGTTGCAACCTGTGGCCGGTTTAATGGGAGGCAAAGTAAGTTTCTTAAGAAACAAACTCTGGTCCCGTGACGAAATAGGGTTCCAAATTGAAAGTTTAAAGTGGAGAATTCCTTTTAGAAAGGGTATGGGAACCTCCAACTGTGCCAGGGTTTTGCTGTCCCCGAAGTTTCTCCAAGTCCCGATGATGCTTCTGCTTGAGGATGCCTGAAGAACCTCCCATCAGAGACGTGGTCCGCCTCCACTGCTGCTTCCTATCCATGGAGGCCGTCCAGGGAGAGAGATGAGTCCATGTGGCCTGGAAGAAACTGACAGGCCGTAGAGTCCCTGGGAAAGCACGGGTCCAAGGCAGAAGGAGAAAGGCCATCTATGAAAGGGAGCCGCGGCCGGAGAGAAAAAACTCCTGAAGGAGATGAGGACGAAGGAGAAGAGGTATGACAAAAACACTTATGAGAAAAAAATGAATGAAACTTTTGTAGAATACTCATCCAAAAAAGGCAGTCGACTCAAGCAACATTCTCCGCAAGGTCAGACGTGTGCAGGTCGACAGCAGGAAAGAACTGGAAGCCGGGCATGGGAACCGCCCCTTATATAGCATCATGCTGATGCCAGTCAGGCGGATGGGCGGGGGGGTCTCCTGCCAGACACTGCTAGTTAAAATTTTCCATGTGGTCCTAACACCTGGCGGCTTAGTCCTCGAGGTGATTACCTACTGCAAGAGCCCTCTCAAAGTAAGATCGACTTCTATGGCCCTTTTTCACAGTAAATTCTGGATCTCCTCCAGCAACATGAGAACATGATCTGGGGGTGAGAGAAAGTTGTAGGAGGGAGCTCTGGAGGCATCTCCATAAACTGTAGAGCGTACCCTTGGTCTGTAAGCTGTAGTACCGAGAAGTCGGATGTGATCTCCTGACACCCATCTAGATGGAGGGAGAAATTACCTCCCCACCACCGCATCCTGGGGAACCGGTCGGGGGTGGGGTCAGGGCCAGGAGTCAGGCTGATGCTGAGCCCGCAGCCAGGCCCGCTCCTCCAGCCCTTGAGGATTTTCCTGTAGTGGAGGAAAGGGTAGGCATGGCTGTGGTAGCTCTGCATTTACTGGGCTGCTTGGTGCCAGACCTAGGTCTATGGGTGGCACAGCGAAAGGGCACCTGCTGCCCATCCTTCTGGTGGGTGTGGTAGAGGGAGTGAACAAACCGCAGGGTTCTTCCAGCAGGAGGAAGTCAGGGCAATAGTCCTCATTGTCACCTGGCTCAGAAGGTGGCATCAATGACATCAATGAATGAGAGGGGGCAGGTCTTGATGATGTCTGATGCAACAAAGGCTGAGAAGGACCACTGGTGACAGGGGCCCCAAGGTGGGACCACCTTTTGCACCACTGTCCTGGACATGGATGGTCACTGTCATCAGTGCAACTCCATGCAGCACAACAGGGAATACTGAGGCCCCGGCGTCAGGAGGGAGAGCTGAAGCAACAACAAAATGGGAGCAGGCTAAGGGACCAACTGAGGGGCCTGCAGCCCCAACATCGTAGGGATGGTCATAGGCATTGACAGAAGAAGCTTAATGGCTGATAATGCATGACCATCGCCAGCCACCAGCATCGCTTCCTAACTGTGGCCCCTTTAGGTGGTGGAGGCATTCAGTAGGGGTGGACACGTCGGCGGGGGAGTAGAGGAGGAAACCCCAGCGATGAAGGAGGCCAGCTGGTGCTGCTGTGAACCGCACTGCCGATCCCCCCTGTAGCAGATAGGCGAGAGAGGCAGTGGGGATCAGCGGTCAGCGCTGTGCCCAGCAACAAAGAATGCTCCCAGAAGGACCGGTCTTTTTCCCAGTGGCGATGCTACACCGGCAACTTGTCCAGGGTTTTGATGAAGTGAGAGCCCAAGGACAGAGCTGGAGAAGCAGAGAAGCCCCAAGCCCCTTCTCCAAGGTGGTGACCTTCAGTTCCATTGGGAAAGATTTAAGCTCCTTCTGATGCCAATGCTGTGTAGCCTGGTTGAGGCCGCAGCAGATCTCGCAGGCCTGGACATTGTCATCAGTACTGACGCAGGGAACGTAGGCCTCATGAAAATCCTTCTCGTACATCTTCTGCCCGCAGTTGCAGCTACTGAAGAGGTTGTCAGAACCAGGCATAAAATGAAAAAAAAGGGGGGAATCACTTTAGAGAACAAAGTGATAAAAACTAAGGTGAAAAAATAAAATTTAAAACGTTTGAGAAAATATGGAAGCTGACTGAAGCAACAGTACTCAGTGGAGTCTGAAATGCAATGGTCGACGGTGGGGCAAGGAGTGAGGAGGGTATAGGGACGCCCACAGCTATACAGGGTACGTCACCATGGGCATCCACAGTTAGACTGGTAGCAAAAATGTGTCCGTGTGGTCATGGTGCCTATAGTTCCTAAGGTGTGACCTTCTGCAAGCGGTATCCTAAAAGAAAAACCCCCACTTCTGTGAACGGTCCTGTCAGTGGCTCCTCGCTTGACTTTCCAGTCGTGATACAGCACACACGTCACAGCCTCTCCACTGGGCCGTGAGAATCGCACAGCTGTCAGACGGTAGTACACTGTGGCGGGAAACATGGTTACATTTCTACTGCAGTCAGAGGTTTCCAAATGTAAATCGATGTGCAGTTTGTGTTTTATTCAAAATTCTACAGACAGAGCAGAGTGGAAAACAGCATGCCTGCTGTCATCTACCAAAATGTTTTTTTCTCACTGGACAGCTCTCAAGCTGTTTTGTCAGTGATAGGAGTCTACTGTAAATGTCATTCTGATACGAGACAGAAATTCTTGTTGCCGTATTGGTCCTTGTAACACAAGATCCACACAAACAGATGATTTGATATCTTTTATTGGACCAACAGAGTTATTTTCTTTATTAACAACTCCGTTGGTCCAATAAAAGGTATCAAATTATTTATTCGCGTGGCTTCTGATATGAGGATTTTCTTGTAACCCTGTAACAGCTGACTTCTTATCACTGACTACTGTTAGACGTTTTCTCTGGCCAATCTGCCATTTGTGACTGGGCTCTCATCTGCACATATTCCCCCCCCCCACCCCCATATGTGTCGGAGTGTTTGTCTGTGTGTTTTTTTTCTTGCAGTAAATGTCATCTGTCTGCCAGAGTGCTGTATCTTTGCATTAAGTCATCATGTGTGGTGTTGCTCACTTGGCGTTTTTGACGAGTAACAAATATTTGAAACACTTGCACTTTTTACTTTATGACCACAGAATCAGTCTTGTACTCGTGGTCGGGAAATTTTGAACAAACTCCACTTTGATGGAGCATGTCACAGAGCCCCACGAGACAGGGACTGTCCCAATTATTTATTTATTTATTTTTTTCCAATCCCTGACTACAAGTACAACACTTATTCTGTAGTCATAAAGTAAAAACGGTCTCAAACGCAGGGGAAATAGAGGGATGAGACTGACCCGCATGGTGGAAACATTAAGTCACTCCAGATGGAGAGGTTTACCCAGATCAAAAGCTAAAGGCTCAAAAGCAAGTGTAGCATACAAGTTACCGAAAAGAGCCCGAAACAAAAACAAAACAAAAAATAGGTCCTCCTGAAGAACAGAAGGACCTGGATCCCAGGTGTACAGGCTACAAAAGGAGTCACTGTTGCTGCCCTCAGAAATTATGGGTTTGGGGTCAGACTCATACCGCTCCAGATCCCTTCCCCGGGTTGGGTTCAGAACAAGGTGGACTGCAGCTTCCCAAGCCCAGTCTGGGGAGTAGGCAACCCCAGCGACACCAGCACAGGCAGAAACGGGGCCGGCACCAGAGGCAGCACCATGGTCAGAACCAGGTCTGGTGCAAAGGCCCTCTCAGTGCGAAGGGCTGCACCGAAGGCATCGAGAGGCCTGAAGTCGATGCTGAACCCGGCACTGCATGTGACCAGCAGAGGTACTGGGGCCAGTCCCAAAACCGACACAGAATGTGGGTGCAGCCAGTGAGGAAGGAGTCACCAGCGTGGTCACCGGCAAGGACCCAGAGGCCACTGACAGAGCTAAACACTCTACCCAGCTGGAAGGCCCCAGCGCCAGCTCTGCAAGGAAGGGCAAATGAGCCAGACACTGCACCAACTGCTTCATAAGAGCTGCCCAATGGTGATACTGCCCACAGGAGTCCCCACAAGTACACAGGGAGGGACTCCAAGTCCAAGACCTCGTCCTCCCACAATAAGAGTCTGTTGGTGAAGCAGACAGTGCCAGGGAAGGCCTTCTGCTCAGAGATGCAGAGGACCTCATGGCAGATCTCACGGAAGACAACCTTGCAGGGTACTGTTTCTTTCCCTTCCAACAGGAAGAGGAAGAACTCGAGGCCAAGCGGTGCTGCATTCCTGACTGGGACTGGAAATGGTACCACTTCTTTCTGTGTTTACAGGAGAGCTGTCTTCCCTCCTGAACAGAGGACCACCCATCATCAGAACCCTCCACTGGAAGGGGACGTGGACTGGGCACAGCCCTGCCGCCTTAACAGCTTGCCTGAAGAGGTTCCCCACTGTTACAGTCACCACCCATGATCGTCAACCGTTGCTTGGTAGGGCTGACATAGATGAAGCAATTTTTTTTTTTTTTTTTTTTTTTTAACTAAACTGACACAAAAACAACAAAACCTATAACTTCAACTAAGAACTGAATGTTTTCATCATCTAGATGTGAAGTTCTGACTCACCGTGGACGAACAACATCACTGAAGCACACTTTCGATGGCGGGAAAAAAGGAACTAAGGTGGTTAAGAGTTGGTGCTGGGAAGCCTATGGCAAGGTCCTCAGGGCGCCCACGCATGCGCCAGAGGCTTCCCTCCGCTAAGCACGAGCCTCCTAAAAAGTTCTGGCTCCTGCAGGGTTCTAGTGCCTCCAGCCCAGAACCCATTCATGTGACTCAAAAGTGAAGACTGACTCCTGGAAGATCTTATACTGTATAAATCAAAAACACAGTGGCATGTTCCATCACATACAGCATACCCTATACATTTTTTGATAATACCTCCATTAATGTCACAAACTGAAAGTAATTCCTCCATTCAATATTTCCATTTTTACCTTTTATTGCTAACCGGCGATAAGGAATAAGGAGACACTTCGTTCCCATCATCGGGGCTGGCACGCTTGGAGCTGATGGAGTACTAGAATGTGCAGAAAGAAATAAAACACCACAAATCTGTGGTCAAAGTGTTTTGGCTGGTGTCAAAAAACAGTATGCAGGCAGTTAAAAGGGGAAAAAAAACTCTGACATTCTCTCGCTTTTTATTGTATTTTCCTCCTATACCCTGCCACCACCACCACCACCACCCTCTGGGGCCTTTCTTATCACATTCCTCAAATTCTCCCAAGGGCCCTTGTCCTGTGTCTGCACATCTTCCCTCAAACTACCCACACAGATAACAGCAGCAGCAGGTCCCTTTCACCTAATTTCTGGACACTTTTCACTCCCCCCTCCCCCCAATCTCCTTTTTACGGTTGCTTGTCCCAGGCAGAGCATACAATATTGGTATTGCACTGAAGGAGGCATTTTTGGAGGCTTGGCCATCCTCAGCCTATCACAGCTCTAGTTTCATAGTAGCTATTTACATTAACATGTCCCCACAACTTGATCTGTTCTTGCTGCTTGTCTACGTCTGACATCACAATGTTCTACTAATGACTTCATAACCCATTTCACAACAGACTGTGGTGTCACAAGCAGATGACTGTGAGGCAGGGTGTCAACATGCAGTAAGAGCAGATGAAGTGTAAGGGGCAGTGTGTTCCGGTGCATAATTATCAGTGGCAAGTTAAATATAAATGAATCTGAAATGCATCCATAAATCCCGTCTCTAGCAACATGAATGAAAAGCAGGGCATCACACAATTTGCAGTTATCTCACGCAGTAGAGATGTCCTGGAGAGAGGGCGGAAGTATGGCATTTCTTTGAAAGGAAAAACTTTGAAAAATGTTTAAAACTAGCACAACACTTAGATGTTACGGTACTTTTGAGTTCACCATTCTGGAGCAAGAAAGACTCAAGAAATCTACTCAGTGCGCATTGTGCCTCACAACCTTCCAAGGGTGTGCACTGAATACAAACTCACCACACCCTATTTGTAGAAAATTGATGCGACACAATGCTGCTTCGCAAGCAGTCAACACATGATCATATGGGGATAGGATAACCAAAATATTGCCTTACTACACAACTACAGTTCTCCGCCCCCACACAGCTTTTTGAGCCCCAATGCCCCACCCACACACATACATTTCAGGCTAACTAGCCACAGAAGCCACCGTGTGTGTTACGAGCTTAAGGCCCCTCCCTAACTCTTTGAAGCAGGAAAGTACAGTTACGTAAGAACTTACTGTAACAGCAGATCTTCGAGAGGAGCTCTTGCAGCAGGCTATTACAATTAGAACTATGCCGCAGGCACTAGAACCCATTGGACACCTTCAGTTAGCAGTACCATTCATGTAATCAATAGTGAAGATTGATTACTGGAAGATCTGACGTCAACCAGTGGTATAAGGGGTCGGTCCCCAGCTCCACCTCAGTTTACCAACCGAAGACCCGTGAAAGAGGCCCGGCAGGCGGACCAGGCGGAAGCTTGCCGTAAGGAAATTATGCAACACAGCTCACCAGGGGGAAGGAGGGCGGGAAAGCAGTGCCTGCTGCAAGAGCTCCTCTCGAAGATCTACTGTTACGGTAAGTTCTTCTGTAACTGTACTATCTTACTTTGAGTGGGAGCTCTTGCAGCAGGCCATTACAGTTAGGACTGAATCCCAAGCAGTCCCGCAAATAGGAAAAGGAAACTGGGAGGCAGCTGAAAGCACCAGTGCTAACAGGGCAGTTCAAGAAAGAAGGCCCTGAAGGACCACTAGGCCAAAACCAGCACCATGTATAGAAGCAAGGTCCAGACTGTAATGCTTAATGAAGGCATGCACTGAGATCCAAGTAGCTGTTGCACAGATGTCTCCAATGGAGACACTTCGCAAGGATGCGAATGAAGTAGCCACTCCCCTGCTAGAATGACACTTGACTGAGCCCGGTAGGGTCTCGTTATACTTGTAACAAACACTGCAGCTGACCAGCCATTTTGAAAGAGTTTACTTTGACACCGGAGTGCCTTGGCATCAAGGTGCGAAGGCCACCAAACAGCTGCTCCGTCTTGCGGTGTGGAGCAGTGCGTTTTAGATAGTACCTCAGCGCCCTGTGGACATTCAGAGTATGCAAGAGTGCTTCCTCCCTATTTGAGTGGTCCAGGTAATACACCGGAAGGTTGACATCCTGATTCAATGTCAGTTCAGAAACCACTCTGGGCAAAAACTTTGGATTGGTTCTCAGGGACACCCTGTCCCTATGAAAAATTAAAGAAGGCTCCTAACACATCAGGGTCTGAAGCTCAGAAACTCTCTGAGCAGAAGTAACTGCAACCAAAAATAACACTTTACAAGAAAGAAAGCGAAGCTCACAATCCATGGCAGGCTCGGTGGGGGGGGGTTGAGCTTCTCCAGCATGAACAGGAGATCCCAGGGGGTACTGGATCTCGGATGGGAGGCTTGATATGTAAGATGTCCCTCAAAAAAGTACAGGACACGTCCAGTTGGGCAAGTGGCTTTCCCTCCGCCGTTATATGGTATGCAGAAATTGCTGACAAATGTACCTTTATGGAGGAGTAACTCAAGCCTTGATTTAACAAGGAGAGGAGATACTGTAGTACCGAGTTCACTGGGTAGGTAAGAGGGTCTAAGTGACGTGGTGAAGCCCAAAGGCAGAAACGCTTCCACTTCATAGCATAAGTGGATCTAGTAGAGGGCTTTCTTGCTGCCACGAGAACATCCACCACCTCCTGGGAGAGCCCAAACTTGGATTTGACTACGTCTGCAGGAGCCAGGCATGAAGATGCAGGAATTTGAGGTCCGGGTGGACAATTGTTCCCTGATCCTGGGATAGTAAGTGGGAGCTTAGTGGCAGCTGAATTGGAGGTTCCACTGCCAGCTGCTGAAGCAGTGGGAACCAAATCTGCAGAGGTCAGAATGGGGCGATGAGGATCAACCCTCTAAATTACCAGGAAGGGAGGGAAGGCGTAAAGGAACCTCCCTGTCCAACAGAGGGATAACGCATCTGGCCAGAAAACACCAGGCACGGGCTCTCATGAGCAGAAACTGGACAGTTTGGCGTTAAGTGGAGAGCAAAGAGGTCCAGCTCTGGGCAGCCCCACCTGTCGAACAGTTGATCTGCTACTGACTGGAGGAGCTCCCACTCGTGAGCCTTGGACTGCGACCGGCTTAGGCTGTCAGCCAAGACGTTTTGGATGCCTGGAACATGAACAGCAGTGAGATCTAGGCGGTGTTCCAGTGCCCAGTACCAGACTCTCATCGCCTCCCTGCTTGTTGACATAGGACACTACCCATGTTGTTGCCCGTCTGGATGAGAAGAGGGCCTGGCAAAAGGTCTGTCTGAAATGCCCGCAAGGCATTCAGAACCGCTCGCATCTCTAGAATGTTGATATGGAGCTGTTGCTCATCTGGAGACCATGTCCCCTGGGTTTGATTGTCTCAAAGATGAGCGCCCCAGCCGAGACAGGAGACGCCTATGGTTAGAATCCGTCTCGGTGGCTCCTGACGAAAAGGATTCATTCCAAGTTGGAGGGGTCCAACCACCAAGAAAGAGTCCTTCTTATCAGGTCGGAGATCCTGACCGGCCGGTCCAGATCATCTGACCTCTGGTCCCACTGTACCCTGAGCATCCATTGTGGGACCTTCATGTGGAGGCGAGCCAAGGGAACTGTGGAGATGGCCACCGCCATGTGTCCCAGAAGTCTGAGGAAGGTCCTGGCTGGGACTTGTGGGACCAAAGATACCGTTCAGGCTACAACCTGTAGACAATTCCCCCTGTCCTGCGGGAGGAAGGCCATGCCCTGAACTGTGTCAACAATCATTCCTATAAAAAGGAGTCATTGACTGGGCTCTGGGGAAGACTTTGGAAAATTCAGGGTGATCCCCCGCTCCCAGAAGAGAATAAAGGTGTCTTTGAGAGCGCGCAGTAGTTGCACTTTGGATAGCGTTGCCAGAGGCCAATCGTCTAGGTAAGGGAAGACGTAATGGCCCTGGCATCTGAGAACCGCAGCCACCACTGCTAGGCACTTGGTGAAGACTCGTGGAGTGGAAGAGAGGCCGAATGGTAAGGCCTGGAACTGATAATGCCTCCCCTGGAAGTGGAACCTAAGAAACTTCCAGTGGGGAGGAAAGACCTTTATGTGCATCTAGGTGTCCTGCATGCTCAGGGAGCAGAGCTAATCCCCCCCCCCCCGATGCAAAAGGGGAATGAGGCCAGGCAGAGTGACGATCCTTAACCTTCTGTATTCTATAAAAAGATTTAAGGAGCTGAGGTCCAGGATGGGACGATGATCCCCAGTCTTTTTTGGGACCAGGAAGAAGTGAGAGTAATAACCTTGTCCCCGTTGTCCCTAGGGGACTGGCTCTATTGCCCATTTTTGCAGGAGGGTCTGTATTTCTCCTATTAATTAGAGAGATGTGCGAAGGAGAATAACGGGAGGACCTTGGTGGTTCTTCTGGAGGAATCTGAGTGAACTCGAGAGTATGTCCTCTCCTTATTAGGTCTAGAACCCAGAGGTTTGTCATAATGTTGCTCCATCCCCTCTTGGCAGAGGAGAAGCGACCCTACTGCCTCCCCATGACCTCCTCCTGGACAAGCAGCGCAGTTACTGGATATCTCCAGGAATCGGCAGAGAGGGCTAAGAGGACTTGGGGCTTCTAGAGGTAGAGCTACCAGAAGCCCGAGTTGTGGCTTTCCTCTTAAAGCCGCCTCTCGGTGGAAACTGGCCACGGTTATTCTGCCCTGAGGGCTTACAAAATGGCCATTTGCGGAATGGCTTCTGGTCCCCCTTATATTGTTTTCAGATGGACCAGATAGACTTCCCGGATTCTTGGAGACAAGAGGTAAGTTTCTCCGTCTCCTATCCAAAGAGGACAGAACCCTGAAACGGGAGGTCCCGGATTCCGGACTGCAGATCCTAGGAGAATACTGAAACTCTAAGCCAGACATGGCATCTAAGGCAAATGCCGGAAGCCGCTGCCCTCGAGGCCATATCTGCAGTATCGTACAAGGCCCTCAAAACATAATTGCCTACGTCCGAACCCGATTTAAAAATTTTCAGGAGCTCGGTCTTTTGTGCAGAGTCTGGCAAGGCCTGAGCTACTTCCAAGCCCTTCTCCCACACTGTATTTTGGTACTGGACCATATGCGTGAGGAAGTTTAGAGAGCGAATGGAACGGGTGGAGGCAGAATAGACCTTCTTGCCCACCTGGTCCAAGTATCTGGACTCTACATCGGGAGGCTGGAAGCTGAGGTGTCTAAGCTGCTTGGATTTATCATAAGCAGCTGTAATCACCATGGAGTCCACCTGAGGGTGTTTGCCAGGAAAGGCTCCTCCCTCGGGGCTCTATGCAGCCTGTCTTATTTCTTAGGAACTGCCAGAGTGATATAGGGATGCTTCCAAGTAATCCTGGTAAGGTCTTGGAAGGTATCCACAAGAGGAGGGACCACTAGAGGCATTGGCTCCTTCTGCCTCAGGTATTTCGCCAACCTCCAGCGTTCCGGATCCAAGTCCTCCATCTCCCATCCGTTAGAGGACTGGATATGCCTCATGACATCCATGAATGTGGGATCGTCAGGAGGGGAACTTGGAGTGTTCTCGTCGGGGGATACTTGTCTTTCCCTAGAGAGGGAACGGTCGGACCAGGAGAAGCTGGGATGCGGGCCGTGGCCCTCTGAATAGGAGGCCCATCTTGAACGGGAGTAAGAACGGTTTCTTTCCTGTGAGCGTCGCCTACTGGAAGACCCGCCACGCCGGCTGTGGTGGGTCCGATGATGGCTAGGGGACCGGCGACGGCTTAAGGACCAGTGACAGCTAGGGGTCTGACGGTGGCTAACCGAACACCTAGGACAGATGTCAGACCGGCGTCAGCTACTGGGCAGTCTCCTGTTCGAGGAACAATGGTGGCTGGGACAGCAAGAGCGTAGCCAGTGCCAACATTCCCCGTGTTTAGACCAGCCACGGGCATCTACCAGAGTGTGTGACCTGGACTTCAGTTTTGACTTAGAAGGGGAACATTTAGGCACAAGGGAAGGCTTTTTGTCCCTGCTTTTATCCCTGGTTTTCTCCGGAGCTGGAATAGGATCTGGCTGCAGTGGTAAAATGCCTTTTTCAACTTGGCCCCGCCAAAATTGAAAAAAACTCTTGTTTACCAAATTATGTCGTGGCAGAACCCATCGGGTGGCTGGGTTTGTCTGGCAAGCGAGGAGGTATGGGCGAAGATGGCAGATCAGGGAAGTCCCTGGGCGAAGAATCGTTTCTCATGAACTCAGGAGTGGAGGCCCTACAGACCGGCACCACTTTCACCGACGTCTGCTCTGGGTCCTCTGCAGTCAATGGTTTGGAGCCATCTGGATTAGACAGTCAGCTTCGGTTTCGTCGGTTGGGCTTTAGAGGGTTGGTGAGCCGGTGCTGGCTTTGAGCCGGACTCCCATTCCTTCGGAGGTTGGGTCTTACCCAAACCCCTGGGAACGGCTGTGGATGTGGCTTCCTTCGGTGGGTCCGAGGCAGATGCCGAAGAGGAAGCCGAGGTCCCAAATCCCAAGGTGGAGGGTGGCTGCAAGGGCGTGGCCTTCACCTTCGAGTTGGGGGGCATCAGTACCGAGACTGGGCCCTGACTACCATTACCTGACGCCGGTGTCTTGGCGTGGACAGTAGCATCCCGCCTACCATTAAGAGTGCTGTGAGTGGTGGGAATGATCTGAGCCGCCTGACCCAAAGGAGGAGGACTTCTTATAGGGAGATTGAGAGCACGAACGCGCCCGAGACTGGCTCTGGTCCTTTTCGCAGGATTTGTGGCAGTCCAAGTCCCGCCTTTTCTCCTTATGCTTCGAAAACCGGGCTGTGGAAGAAGACTTCTCCCCGGGAGAGTGCTGCATCACGGCCACTTGTTGCTCAAGGATATGGGCCTTTAGCGCCTTGAGGCGGTGGATACTAGTCTTACTTGTAAAGCTGCACCAGATCGGGCAGTTCTTGGTGTCGTGGTCTGGCCCGAGGCAAAAGACACAGGCCTTGTGGGAGTCTTTCGCTGGTATCTGGCGGCCGCAGGAACACTCTGTCATCTTCTGTCCAGACAAGGAAACTGACGATAGTGAAGTTGACATGCACATGATAATGAGAAGAACGAGATACGGACTTCGAAAAAACAAGAAACAAAGAAATACTTTGCTGAGACTACTAACAGGAGTTCTAAAGGCAACTGAAGAGCCGATGGAAGTGGGTCTATGTGGAAAAGAACTGAGGTAGGGCTGGGGACCGCCTTTATATACCACTGGCTGATGTCGGGTGGAGCAGATACTGGGCAGCTCACGGTGCTGCTAGCTAAAGATTTCCAACGGGTCCTAGTGCCTGCGGCGAGTCCCACCTGTAATAGGGTTAGTGCAAGAGCTCCCACTCAAGTAAGATCTGTAGGGCCATATAAGTAAGGATTAGGGAAGGGAGGGGTTGAGGACAGGTGGTGGTAAGGTAGAAGCACTAAACGATTACTTCTGCTTGGTATTTACTAAGGAGAAGAGGGGAGTGATACCCAAGGGAGGGAGGGCAGAACAGAGGGGGGAGGGGGTGACTAATGGGGAAATCATGGAGGGCAGGGTTCTGGAGGGTGGACAAAGCACCAGGCCCAGATGGTATCCACCTCAGGGTACTGAAGGAGCTAGCCGAGGTCCTGGCAGGACCTTTGGCAGACCTATTTAATTCCTCACTACACTCAGGGTGTGTACCTCAGGACTGGAGGATGGCTCATGTGGTGCCCCTCCACAAGAGTGACCTCAAGGATAAACCGGGAAACTACAGACCGGTAAGCCTCACATCCATTGTGGGTAAGCTGATGGAGACTATCCTGAAGGAGAGGCTGCTGACCCTACTGGAGGACAAAGGACTACAGGACAGCAGACAGCATGACTTCATAAGTGGCAGATCCTGCCAAACCAACCTGGTGATGTTCTATGACTGGGTAACTAGGCAACTGGATGGAGGACATGCAGTGGATGTCCTGTACCTGGACTTCAGTAAGGCATCTGACTCAGTGCTGCATGGGAGGCTGGGAAGTAAGTTAGAAGGCACACGGGCTGGTGAGAGGGTAGGGAACTGCCTTCAGGGAAGGCAACGGAGGGGTGGTGGGTGGGGAGCTCTCATCCCCAAGGGTAGTGACGAGCAGTGTTCCACAGGGCTTGGTGTTGGGACCAGTGTTGTTTGGGATATTCACTGCCGACATATCATTGGGCATAAAGAGTAAGACCAGTCTGTTTGCTGATGACACCAAGATGGAAGCGGTGGTGGATGACCTAGGGGGATGGCAGGGGTTGCAGGATGATCTGGCAAAGCTGGAAACCTGGTCGGACACCTGGCAACTGGGGTTCAATGCCAAAAAGTGCAAGGTGCTGCATTTTGGGGTGAAAAACCCAAGGAGGAGTTACTAGCTGGGGGGAGTGCAGCTAGCCAAGACAGAGGAGGAGAAGGATCTGGGGGGGGGTCTCATTACGGGGTCAATGAACAACACGGCACAATGTAGGAAGGCAGCTGCAAAGGCTAACAAAATGCTGGGTTACATTGCAAGGGGTATATCCTCGAAGAGGGGGGAGGTGATTCTGCCACTGTATACATCATTAGTTAGACCACACCTGGAGTACTGCGTGCAGTACTGGCGCCTGTATCTGAAGAGGGACATTCAGTTACTGGAGGGGGTGCAGCGCAGGGCAACAAAGATGATCAAGGGGCTGGGGGACTTACCATATGAGAGGAGGCTGAGGGAGCTGAACATGTACTCGCTGGAGGAAAGAAGGGACAGGGGAGATATGATCAGAACCTTCAAGTACATGAAAGGAATAAACAAGACAGGTACGGAGGGGCTGTTCAAAGTAAGGAAGGGGAGGGACACCCAGGGCCATGATATGAGGCTGGAGGGAGGAAGGTTCAGGAGGGAGATGGAGAAATGTTTTACGGAGAGGGTGGTAGCTGGGTGGAATGCGTTACCAGCAGAAGTGGTATCCAGTAGAACAGTGGACTGTTTCAAAAAGGGGCTGGGGCGGGGCCAAGGATCAAAGGAGGGGAAGAGTGGGAGGGAGGGGCAGCTGCAGAATAAGGGGTGCTAGCTGTACATTCGAGCAGATTGGATGGACCACTAGGCCTTTACCTGCTGTTAAATTTCATACGTTCGTATGAAGTCATCCTGCACTACCCCCCTACCACCATGTCCCTTGCCAGGTCATTTGTTCCCAGGTGGGCAATGGCTTCTACCTCCCTCCCAGCTCCTGCTGCCCTAGCAATCCTCTGGATATGCTCCTCATCCCTCCAAGATAAAGCACCAGGTAGACACTGCACCTCCCTCTCAATCCCCCCACCACTCCAAAGGCTAACCCCTAACAATATAGTCCACCCAACAGCTGCTTCCTCCACGGGTGGGGCCTCTTCCTCTGTCCTTGGGGCCTCCACTTCTGAGGATCCGCACTTCCTCTCTTCCCACTGCAATGGGTGCCTCCTCTCAGCTGCCTGTCCCTCCAAAACAGTGAAAGAATTCTACAGTAGTACAGGCTGAGGAGCGTGCATCCTTCCTATCACTCCCCACCCTGCTGGAGCCCACCAAGGTTCATCTTCTCTGCTTAGGTATCTTCTGGGGGTGTGGTGGTAGACTTGGCAGCCCCTGGGTGGGGCAGAAGGTTCCCTGTACCCTTACCAATGTACACCCAACTACATCCTCAGACTCTGCATCAATGATCCTATGGCTCCTGTGCATTTGCCTAGAGGGTAGGCACAACTTCCATATCCACCTGCATCAGGTAATCCAGCTGTAGACAGGCACCAAAGAGTATTTCTACATGGCCAGCACAATTTGGCTATATGGGGCCAAACTTCCTGATCTACCTGTGTTACTGTAGGTTTTGGCTTTTTGGGAAGGGGGGTTGAAGGAGTGTGGGGTGGGGGGAGGATCTTATTTATTTTATTTATTTAGTTTTTGTTGACCGGGTAAGTGCACTAGACAAATCCTGCCTATTTTCAGGCACGACCTGGGGGAGGAGGATACAGATGAATGCCAACTGACCTTGAACCAGATTAAGCTGTTGCTCTTACCCGAAAGAGACTTTTTTTTTCTGGTGTGGAAGGCTGCAGTCTCCGGTCTTCCGTTTGGGGGTCCTGTACTTTGTCAATCCCTGCCCCCAGCAGCTCATTCTTCAGCAGGGCAGAGTAGGCAAGACCATCTACTGAAGTAGCAATTAAAAAACAAACAAAAAATACACCAATTCTTATTTTACCACACAAAGCAGCCCACATGCGAGCCAAGCCCCCCCCCTCCCCCTGCAAACATATCTTGTGATGGTATCAGCCAAGACCTGTCACCAAGACGTAATATTCCTGCCTTTTCATGGGAAATGGTAGATCTGATGCAAAGCTGTGCACGCAGCAATATCGGACAGGCCTCTTCTAGTGCCTACCACCATTTATAATCTTTAGATCCTCAGAGACATGCAAATGAAAGCTTAGAAATAGGCTCCCATTTCCCCTGCTAGGATGCACACAGCCTGAAGTGCATGTGTGAAGGCACACACATGTCTGCGGAAGTCCCGCAGCACCTTCCCTTCTGCTGCCGTCCTCAGACCCACACTACCTTTCGGCCTCCACCTGAGGACAGCCATTTGCCAGTCCTCCCTCCCCGAGAGAGGAGAGCTGTCCTCCAGACACTCGATCCCCGTGCTCATTCCCCAAACAGGTCACCGGCATGGCGTGAGGTGTGGCGTCCAGCACCTCAACCCTAGTGCCACCGGGCCGAGCCGTTGCTTTCCTTTTCCATTTTTAGCGTTGTGGTGCAAGCATGTCTTACTTTTAAGACGTTATGTGCTACACAGCATCAGTTGGCAGCGGGACTGGTAATTTTTAAGACATTATTGACCAATCCGCACTACTAGGCTCATGAAAACATAAACTTCTAAATCCCATCAACCACCACAATATTTCCCTATTACTGTTACAATTACTCAGCACTGCTTTTGACTTATTCATGACTTTCCATACTGGACAGCACTGCTTTTGACTGTTATTCATGGCTTTCAATACTGGAGAGCACTACTTTGCATTAGCCACCTTTTTTCAGCTGCACAAGAGAGAAAGAACAGTTACGTAAGAACTTACCATAACAGTAGCTCTTCGAGGGGATCTCAGTAATCACGTCACACCGTAGGAATTTCACCGTCGGTGAAGCAGGATCTACACGGAAGACTTTTCCAGCATTACAACTTGGGCCGCCCACGCTGGTCACCTGCTGACATCATCAACCCTATAAAGGTGTAAGTGGCCCCTCTCTCCTCAGTCCCCCTCCCCGAGACAAATGGAGAAATTTCTGTGCTGGGGACCGAGGAGAGAGAGAGAGAGAACAGACAGACAGACAGGTGCCCAGGCCAAAATAAAAGGCTGGAGGCACCAGATAGCCAGTCCGAAAAGAGGATCCTAAGAAGGGTAATGGTGGGGGGAGGCAGAGCTGATGACAGATCCCCTCGAAGATCTACTGTTATGGTAAGTTCTAACTGATCAATCTTCCTCGGAGGTATCTCAGTCAGTCATCAGGTCACACCATAGCCCTGAGTCCCTAGCAATTACAAGCACACCAGGGCAGTCTGGAAGGCCTTGAAGTACAGCACAGCCAAAGCCTGCACAGGCTCTGGGGGCAATGTCCAGACTGTAGTGCATGGTGAAAGTATGGACGGTACTCCAGGTAGCAGCAATGTAGATGTCATCTGCGGAGACCCTCTTGAAACTAGCCACAGAGGTAGCCATGCCCCTCGTGGAGTGGACTTTCACCACCCCCGGCAACTCCTTTTCACGTTTATTGTAATAAAACACAATACAACTGACCAACCATTTGGACAAACATTGGCTGGAAACCTGAATGCCCTCTCTTCCTTGGGCAAAAGGAACAAAAAGCTGCTTTGACTTTCTGCCATCCTTAGTTCGCAGCAGATAATACTTCAGAATGCCGCACATTTCGAAAGTATGGAGCACTGCTTCACCTGGACTGGCATGTCCCGGAAAATATACAGGGAGGTGGATAGACTGGTTCAGGGTAAACTCAAGACACCTTAGGAAGAAACTTAAGATTCGTATGCAAAGACACCCTGTCTTTGTGAAAAACCAAATAAGTCTCCTCACACCGGAGAGCCTGAAGCCCAAAATCCTTCGGGCAACAGTAAAAGTAACCAAAAACAATACTTTCCATGAAAGGAAGCACAGCTCACAAGAAAAAATTACTTACCATAGTAATCTTGTTTCGTCCCAGTGATACTCGGGTATTCATAACTTTCTGCAGTGTCCCTTTAAGCCAGAAATGCCCAGACAGGATAGAACACATGCAAATGATGGAACTCTCTGCACGTGACAACTATTCAAATGCTGCCTTGAACTAACTGCCTTAGTACTAAACCCCTCAGATTTCCTGGATGCCTGGAAAGACAGGCTCCCAAGAACTATGAATGCCGAACAGTATTATTAATAATAACAGGAATAATGATAATTAAACCCATAACCCCCTAAATATACCCTCCAACTGGAGGAGAAAAACATGATCCCCCCCAAAAAATGTCAGAGTCACCTGAAAAGGGAGGGGGTGGGGAGACATAACATTAACCCTGTTTATCCAACTTGGGCCAGAAAGTGGCAGGTATACCTCTGAGAGCACAGTATGCAGGAGTTCAGAGGCAAAAGGTTCTAGAAGGGGAGGCAGGGTGGGAAGTTATGAATACCCAAACATCACTGGGAAGAAACAAAAATTACGTACCTACCATAATTATGATCTTTCTGTGTATCTTCACCATTCATCACAGATGGGGTACTGGCGAGGATCAGGACCCAGCAGGGGCTCTTTTTTTTTTTTTTGAAAAGGATAGGCGGAGCCTACAGCATCAGGCCGCCCCCGAGGCTGACGTATCAGGCCGGCGCCTGAGGATTAGCATGCTAGGTTGCATCGACCACCCGCCTGCCTACCAGTTCTGAGTCCGGAGAGGTAAGAGGAAGGGATGGAGGGTGGGACAAGAGAGTCCAAGGGACAGAAAAGGAAGAGAAAAACTGAACTAAAAGGAGAAATAACGACTGAGAGGACAGCACAGAAGAAGTAAGACTAAGGGGATTGGGTAGGGGCCCCAATCTCTGGAAGCGGAAGAAGGGGGGAGAAAATTTAGGAGAGAGAGGTAACAAGGATCCGAGACCCTTGTCCGTCACCAGACTGTATAGGAACTGCAAGGAGTAGCAAAGCCTCTGCCAGAATTCAAGGCACAGAATAACTGGCAATACCCCAAAAGCAGAGTCAGCTATTCTGGAGAAGGACAGGGACTTAGTACCTCTCTGGAAAGATATTTGGTGAAAAAGGGGACTTTTTTTTTTTTTTTTTTTTTTTAAACAGTTAGATGGATAACAGAAGGAGGGCAACATTGGCCCCACCTGTGAGGGGTGGAGATATGTAGTAGAGAAGGAGTGCCACTGAGCTGTACCCCTTAGGGGAGAAAAATACCCTGTGTGTCCCAACTTTACCCCGCCTAAGAAGAGGGGTAGGCACAGAGGGAGGAGGACCCAGAGACTGAGGCCCCAGGGGGATGGCGGGTGGGATTGTGATGAATGGTGAAGATACACAGAAAGATCATAATTACGGTAGGTACGTAATTTTTATATCTTATCTGTGTCAATCTTCACCATTCATCACAGATGGGTGAGTACCAAGCCCCCGAGGGGGTTGATTCATTGCACCCTAAGGGACAGAGTCCCTTAGCCCTCAGTGGGTGACACACTAAGGGGGGGGACCTTCTGGGCCTGATGAGGCCCGAGAGTGGGGGAAGCGAGACAGGGTCCCCCCGGAGGGGGAAGGAAGTTGCCCCGACAAACGTCATCTCGCCCTACGCGAGAAGAGATAGGTTCCCTGGTGAGCGGAGCAAATCACCCTACGCCGGGCCAAGGGTGACAACCGGGAAAGACGAAGCCACGCCGATCTCCTGGTGCAGATCACTGTCCCTACGACCCTGGTAGCTACCTCACTGGCGTCGTAAGATGCCCTTGCTTGGTGCCTTGCTAGCTCCAGGCCGCGTGCAGAGAGCGCGATGGCTTGCCTGGTTGCTCCAGAGTCAGGCAAAGCAGCTAGGATCTGACCTGGCGGACCACAATAACCTGTTGTAGGCTGCATAGTGGGCCTGATGAGCAGAGATGGAGAGAAGCAACCGTGCCGAGTAGAAGGTCCTCCTCCCCCAGAAGTCAAAATCCAAGGAGTCTTGATCTGGGGGCCGGTCATGGTGGAGGGCGCGAAGCCCGTCAGGGGTGTCCAGGTGCGTCAATCCGGACTGCGGATGAGGCATAGAACCTGGAGACTCCGGGGGAGCGCAATACCTCTGGCAGAGGTCCCTAGGGGCAGGAATTCCGGAGAAGGGCCTCTGCCAAGAACGCATGGACACCTCCCGAGGGAGTAGGCAAGGGCGGCACCACAAGGGTGGCCGCACCAAAATCGCCTAGAAAGGCGTGCGCCGCATGCTCAGGATTGCTCACAGACAGGGGAGAAAGGTGAAGGTCCTCCATCATCCTCACGAGGAAACGCTGATACTCAGAGAGATCAGCGGCCGGAGAGATATGGACAGAGGGTTCCTCTCCTCCAGAAGAGGGGGATGAGGAGCTGGAGGTCACCAAATGTTCCGAGGGTGGCTGCACGGGGGGAGGTTGGAAAACCTGGCTGTCCATAGCCCTAACGTAGGCCAGGAACCGAGCAGCCACCGCTCTGAACTGCTCCCAGGTGAGAGGGCCGCTAGGACCAAGAATGCCTGGGAGCGCTGGAGAATGTGGCAGAGGGACAGGGGCACAGCCGAGAGAAGAAGTCGGCTGACCTCTGCCAGGGCTAGGAAACGGACCATGGACACCCAAGGAGGGTGTCCCGGAAGACTCCACAGCCGACAGCCGTACAACCACGTTGGTACTGCCAAGGCTGCGCCCAGAAGAATCCCCCCAGTGAGGCGACCGGGGCCATATAGGTCCAGAAGGACGGTCCCCTGTCTCCAAAGTATGGGACCCCCTCAAGGAACCAGAAGGGGAAGGGCGGAAGTCCGCACTGCGGCTTCGTCCAGGGCCCGGGTGGACCCCAGAGAAAGGCCGACGCACCGACCCCACACCCCTCGACCCCTCAGAGTCCAAGAGGGTCCTGGTCCTCGAGAGGGCCAGCCTAGGTAGCTGGCAGCTCTGGGCTGCCCCCAAAGGGGAGACCCAGGGAGCAGCACCCTCCCCTCCTGCAGACTTCCCGATGGGCCCCAAAGTTGGGTGATCGAGACACACTACCGAAGGGGGTACCACCGCCGAGGGGTCGAGGAACCCCCCAAGGCCAGGTTGCATGGCAATGATGGCACGCACCACAGCCAGCTGGTCAGTACCACTGACCCTAACCTCGGGAACTACCTGACGCTCCTCAGAAGGGGGCTGGCTATGACTCGTCGAGATCCACTGGCTCGCCTCCTCCGCAGACAACCCCGGCGGGTGTGACTGCCCGTCCGACCAAGAGGTAGAGTCTGAGGCCCCAAGTCAAACGGTAGAGGGCGGGGAAGCAACCTACCAAAGGGCCCGCAGTCAGATCAGTGGCCGAGAGGCACCTGTGCCTCCACAGCCTCGCAAGCGGGCTGACAGAAGGCGCCAGGGCAGCTTGGGCCAAAGGTCCAGAGCCAGGGCCAGCCACGGCACCGTTAAGTCCACTGGCACCGGGCGTACTCAGGGACAGAGACGGCGCCGACGGGCAGCCCCAGCTACGACTCCTCGCGCCGATGATACCATCAGGTTTCGTGCCGCTGGCGCACTGGTGGATCAAGCGGGCGCCGACGGGCTCCAGCACATCAGCGTCAACACGACACCGCTAGGCCCCACCGCGCCGCAAAGCGCACCGAGTATTACCAACGGCGCCGAGGACGGCACTAACTGACGACGCTCGGCGTCCCCACGCGCCGAGGCGAGACATGACGAAGGTGACATCGATTCAGGGTCACGGGCGTCAGGATCAGCGGCCGGCGTAGACGAGTCAGCGCCGACAGGGCCCACGGCACCGCTGAGCGGGCGCAGAAGGCCCGTGCCGGCGCGCCGAGACCACGTCGACCCGGCCTTCCGGACCGCGGGAGCGACACCGGGAGCCTTCACCCACGAAGGCGATTGCCGTAGCGGCGCTTCCCGCCCGCTCCCAGGGGAAGCGGGACGGGCCTCCTGCGCCATGGGAGGAGCTTCGACCAAGGCCAGGCTACTAGTAGCCGAGGCTCCCTCCTCCTCGGCCCGTATAGAACCGGGAGGGGACCCGGAGGAAGGCCGAGAGCCGCAGCTTGGCCCAGCAGTGCGAACTCTACCCGAGGATGGAGCTCGCCCACTTTCCACACGCATGTTCGAGGACACGGCGGTCCATGGAGAAGCAGGCCGCCACGGAATCCATGTCGTGAAGCGGGCCAAGACACACGAGACACCAGTCATGTTGGTTGGTAACAGAATACTTGGCGCCACACGGCACCGACGATGGGGTCAATTCATTTTGGAAAAACTTCTTGCCCGACCGAGATATGACCTACGGAAAAAACACCAAAACAGACTCAACGCCGCAAACTTTTAAATAAAAAGGAAAGATCTTACCGGCAACGTCGAGTAGAGGCAAACCCAGAACTAGTAAGACCCGGCGGACTTAAGCGTGCTTAATAAAATGACAGGCTGGTTTTCTTCTAACAGCTTCCCGCAGAGGCCTCGTGACGGGAGACGAAGAACTGGTAGGCAGGCGAGTCGATGCAGCCTAACAGCTAATCCTCGAGCGCCACGTAGTACGTTGGCCTCGAGGGCAGCGCCGATGCTGCGTCGGCTCCACCTATCCTTTAAAAAAAAAAAAAACTCCCGCGGGGTCCTGATCTCCAGCCAGTACCCCATCTGTGATGAATGGTGAAGATTGACACCGATAAGATACAAGATTACTATGGTTTAAGTAATTTTTTTTTTTCTAACCCCAGTAATATTAAGGTATTCCTAACCTTCAGCAGACTACGAAGCAGCATCTTTGGAGGTGGGCACAGAACCTTATTTTGAACAGACTTTGCAGGACAGCTGTGCCAAACCTAGCATCACCCTTGGACTGAATATCCAGGTTGTAGTACTTTGTAAAGGTGTGAACTGTTTTCCAGAAAGCTGCTTTACAGGAGTCCACTAGTGGAACATCCCTGGCAGCTGCTAGGTAGCAGCTGTCCCTCCTGTGGAGTGGGCCCTCAATCCTGTTGGGGGTTCCCTTCCAGCTTTAGTGTAACAGGACTGGATACACTGGACTAATCAATGAGAAATGGACCTCTTCGATGCTGGGGTACCCTTTCCCACATCACCATAAATCACGAACAGCTGTTTTCTGTCCTGCCTATGATCCTTAGTGGCTGTTACACAGTAGCAGAGAGCTCTCAACATCCAGACTGTGAAGCCTTCTTTCACCAGAGGTGGCATGCTCAGTGAAAAAGACGTAGTGTAATGGTTTGGTTCAGGTGGAAATCAAAGACCACTTTAGGGAGAAATTTCCTGTTTGTTCTCAGGACCACCTTATCCCTGTGGAATGAAATGTAGTCTTGTTCATTGCAGAGAGCCTGGAACTCACGGATTTTTCTTGCAGAAGTCACTGCCACTAGGAAAACTGTTTTCCAAGTGACATTTTTCAGATGAGCAGAGGACATGGGCTCTAAAGGAGGTCCCATGAGCTTAGCTATGCACATATTAAGGTCGCATGCTGGCACCAGTTCCCTATTGGAAGTGCAAATGGGGCAAACCCTGAAGAACCTCTTAAAGATAGGATCTGAAGCTACTGACACATTCCTTCCAGCAAAAATGTAAACGGATGCTGTAGCCAGGTGGACCTTTAGGGCACTGGACTGCAATTACAGAGAATGTAAATGAGAGGTAATCAAGAACAGCTGGAATCCCAGCCTGTGTTGGTACCAGCTCCCTAGCTGAGCACCAAATAGAAAACCGTTTCCATTTTAAAGCATAGGTTTTCTTAGTGGAAGGCTTCTTGTAACCTCTCAGAATGTCCAAAACAGCTTCAGAGAGGTGTAAACCTGCATACTCTAGGTCTTCAAGAGCAGAGCTTGAGAGACACAAGATTCAGATACAGGGGTCTCCCCCTGGTTGGAGGTTAACAGAGTGTGCCTCCGAGGGAGGTGTATTGGCTCGGCTATAGACATGGAGAGCAGAAGAGAGTACCATGGCTGCCTGGGTGAATCTGGAGCTATCAAGATCATTGATGCTGAGTGGGACCTGAGCTTGAGCAACACCCTTTACACCAGAGAGAAGGGAGGAAAAGAATATAGGTGCTTCCCGTACCAGTCCAAAGCCAGGGCATCCAAGGTGTGGCAGGTGGTGGTTCTGGTGAGTTGCGAACAAGTCTACATCTGGGGTGCCCCACCTCCTGAAGATTACTTCCACCACTTGCCTGTTCAGGGTCCATTCGTGATGGGCCTGGTTGATTCGACTCAGCATCTGCTAGGGTGTTGTCCTTTTCTGGCAGATGGATGGCCTGTAGGGAAACTCCCAAAGAGTAAGCCAGGCTCCAAATCTTCATGGCCTCAGTGCAGAGAGGACCCAACCTGGTGCCTCTTTGCTTATGTAGTACATTGTGGTGGTACTGTCTGTTCTGACTTGTACCAGTGTTGTGAAGGTTTTTAGTGCCAGAAACACGGCTTGAATTCCAGCAAGTTTATGTACTGGAGTGACTCTGCCCTTGACCAAGTGCCCTGGGTTGTGTGGTGCCCTAAATGGACACCCCAATAGAGAAGCATCTGTTGTGAGAACTGCTCGGGACTCACGTTGGAAAGGAACCCCTTCCCTCAAGTTGGATTCCTCTTGCCACCACTGAAGTGCTTGTAACAAAGTTTTTGTTACTGGAATCACCTTTGAGAGGGGATCGCTTCTCTGGCACCAGTGTGCCCTTAGGTGGAACTGGATGTCTCTCATTCGGAACCCGGAGCCTAGGACTATGCCTGTGGCCGCAGCCACGTGGCCCAGGAGCTGTAGGAACTGCCTTGCAGTTTTTTGTTTGTGCAGACTGAATGAGTTTGCCGTCAGCTGGAGACTTTTTACCCTGTCCAGAAGCAGGTAGGCTCTGCCCTGCACGGTGTTGATCTCTGCTCCTATGAACTGCAGCACCTGTGCAGGTAGAAGGACTGATTTTTTGTGATTTATCAAGAACCCCAGGGACACTAGAAGCCCTTGGGTGGTCTGTAGATGCTGTCTGACCTGGTCTGGTGATTTTCCTACCACCAGCCAGTCGTCCAAATATGGGAACACTGTGACACCCTGTCTCCGCAGATGTGCCACAACCACTGCCAAGTACTTTGTGAATACCCTTGGAGCAGAAGTTAGGCCAAATGGCAGGGCTGAAAACTGGTAGTGACCTGATGGGAGTCTGAACCACAGGTATTTTCTGTGAGACTCTCTTATGGGGATGTGGAAACAGGCATCTTTTAGGTTCAGTGATGCCAGCCAGTCTCCTTTTTGGAGTTTTGGTAGAATCAGTGCCAAAATTACCATTTTGAAATTTGGTTTTATCAAATGCTTGTTTAATGGCCCTGAGGTCCAAGGTAGGCTGCCACTCCCCATTTTTCTTTGTAGTAAGGAAGTATCTTGAGTAAAACTGCTTCCCTTTCTGCGGAGTCGGAACAGGTTCCACTGCCCGTGACAACAGCAGGTTTCGAACCTCTGCTTCCAGAAGTTTTTTCTCTGCGAGGGAAGATGGTCTGAACACCCTGGTTCTCAGAAGTGGAACTGATTTGAAGCTCGGAGACAGTCCCTGCCTCACTACCCCCAGGACCCACTTGTCTGTGGTGATCTTTTGCCAAGCCTATAGGTAGTGAGACAGTCTGCCTCCGATAGGTAGAGAGGAGGCGGCCTGTGAAGACACGTCAGGGTCTTTGTTTGCTCTGGGGCTGAGGCTGGGTTTGAGATCCCCGCCTGGAACCCCTTCTGCCCCTACCTCTGAAGTACCTTTGCTGGGGATACTGTTGGTATTGGGGTGCAGCCACTGCCTGGAAAAAGGGCCTAGTATCTCATTACCTCCTGGGTGGCCATTTTGTGTCAGGTAAACAATGGATAGTTCGGATTTCATAAGGAGCTACTGGAGGTATCGAAGTTTGAAAGGATCTGCCCCTGCCTCCCCCTCCATAGGGTCTGGTGGATGGAGAGGGCTTCTCTTCAGCAGAATTGCTCTTGCAGGTGGCATTATATTCAACCACCTTCTTCATATAAGCCACTGTTGATTCACCAAAAAGTGAATTACCCTCCAAGGGGAAGTCCAGAGCCTTTGTTGGAGTATCCTGGGTAAGATTTGTAGCTCTTAGCCAGGCAAACCTATGTTGAGCAACAGTGTTTGCCATCCACCTGGCTGCTGTATCACTGGTATCAGCAGCCATCTGTAAGCGATACTTGGCTGCCTCTAAGCCAAACCTGGCAGTTTCTGCCAGGTCATCAGACAAGGGTGAAGGGGCTTTGTGTGCCATGGCCAGTACAGACTTCCACAAAGGCTTTTGGTACTGGGCAGCGTAGACTTGGAAATGTGCCTGCCTAAAATGGCCAAGGAAGCTAACAAGTATCCTTTTTTTGGCCATACTGTCAATCTTCCTGAACTCCTTATCTGGTGGGTGAGAAGCCAGAGGGCACCTTAGCCTTGTCACAGGCAGCTGCCTGCACCACCCCTGGTGGTCAGGGTGGGAAAGAAAAAATTACTCACCATAGTAATGTTGTTTTTTCTAATGGAGTCTTGCTGTATTCAGACATAATGCAGTTAGCCCCAGCACTTGAACTGTCCCGGAGAGGAAAAAGTTAACTCTATGCAGAAGCATAGAAAGTTGAGCTCGAGCTCGGTTTTCAAACCTCTGTCTGTGGTACTTCTCAGTGTAACCGTCAGATTCTTACGAGCACACTAACTAACATACTGTAGTATGGAAATTGTTCAACATATAGCCAAAGGGCAAAAGATTCTTTTTGGGCCTAAAAGACTCAAGTCGATAACCCAAGAAGGAAAGGTAGTGACAATATTTAAGTATAAAACACCAGAAAAAATAACAATATCCATCCCACCCAAGAGGTGCAACACTGTACCTGCCAGCCCACTTCACAAAAAAAAGCTGCTTCTGAGAGGGGAGGCGGGGGGAGGTCTGAACACAGCAAGACCCCATTAGAAGAAACAACATTACTATGGTGAGTAATTTTTTTCTACCAACAACATGAAGTCTTGCTGTATTCAGACATAATGCAGACTACCAAGCAGTTCCCTGTGGAGGAGGGAATGCAGAACCTACTTTGGGAAGAGGCTCTGCAGTACTGCTGTGTCAAACCTAGCATCACTCCTAGCCTGGATGTCCAGGGAGTAATGCTTGGTAAAAGTATATACTGTTTTCCAGGTGGCTGCTTTACAGATCTCTAACAAAGGTAGATCTCTGGCCGCAGCTACAGAAGCAGCTGCATCCCTAGTCGAGTGAGCCCTCAGGCCTGAAGGGCGTTCTCCAACTTGTCATAACAGAATTGTATACAGAAACAATCCACCTGGCAATAGTTCTTTAGTGGCAGGCTTACCTTTCCCACTTCACCATAAGTGAGACACAATTTAAGACAGTCATTTCTATGTGCCTTAGTATGCTCAGTGTGGAGCTAAGGGCCCTCTAACATCCAGACTGTGTAACCTCTTTTCTGAAGAAGAATGATCAGGAAGACACAGGAGATATAGACTGGTTCAGATGAAAACGATACCACTTTGGGCAAGAACCTCCTATTGGTTCTTAGGACCACTTTGTCCCTATGGAAGGAGATGAAGTCAGGTTCAACTGACAGAGCCTGTAACTCACTAATCCGCCTGGCAGAAGTAATAGCTACCAGAAACACAGTTTTCCAGGTCAAGTACTTCAATTTGGCTAAAGCCAGAGGTTCAAAGGGTGGCTGCATAAGCTGAGCTATGCAGACATTAAGATCCCAAGGCAGAGTGGGCTCGCTAAAGGGAGGGTTAATGTGAACCAGGCCCTTGAAAAACTTTCTGAAAACAGGATGAGATGCCAGGGGAAGAGCCCTTCCCTGCTGAGAGGAATGCAGTGACAGCTGCTAGATGAACCTTCAGAGTGGCAGGCCTGAGGCCTAGACCATTCAGATGAACTAGATAGTCTAAGGTTGTGGAAATGTCTGCAGAATCAGGCAGGATGCCTTTCTGAGAGCACCAAATACTGAACCTCTTCCATTTTGAGTTGTAAGTTTTTCTAGTGGAAGGTTTCCTGGAGACCTTCAGAATATCCAGAACTCCCCAAGAGAGATGTAGTGCTGCATATTCTAACTCTTCAAGAGCCAGGCCTTGAGATTGAGAGACTGGAGACTGGGGTACCAGATCCACCGCTGGGAGGAGGACAGGAGATTGTATGTCCTGGGCAGAGACAGGGGACGTGGCACTGACAAGGACAGTAGTAGAGGATACCAAGGTTGTCTGGCCCAATCTGAAGCCACCAGTATCACTGTGCAGGGTTGAGTCCTGATCCAGATCAGAACTCTGAACAACAGAGGGAAGGGAGGGAAGGCATAGAGAAACCTGCCCTTCCAGTCCAAAATGAGAGCATCCTAGGGAACTGTCCCCAGGACTGGAGGTCTGCAACAAAACAGAGGAAGTTGATGACTGTCCGGTGCTCCAAAGAGATCTATCTCTGGAGTGCCCCACCTGGAGAAGATGGCCTTCAGGATGTGAGGATCCAGGGACCATTCGTGATGTCCCTGTGAAATTCTGCTCAGAGCATCTGCTAGTACGTTGTCCTTCCCTGGAAGGTGAACTGCTACCAGAGAAGTCTGAAGAGAATAGGCCAGAGACCACAGCTTCATGGCCTCTGTGCACAAGGCCGAGGACCACCCTGTTTGTTGATGTACCACACTGTGGTGGTGTTGTCTGTTCTGACTTGGAACACCTTGCCCTAGACAGAATCAGAGTAGCTCTGCAGGGCTAGGAAAACTGCCCTGAGTTCCAGGAGATTGATATGAAGGAGAGACTCTTGTGGAGACCAGATCCCTTGAGTTGTCAGGGCTCCCAGGTGGGCTCCCCACGCTAGGAGAGAAGCATCCATAGTTAGAACTACTGATGGGACTTCAGGGAGAAATGGAACCCCTTGTCTGATGCTGTCCTGGTCCAGCCACCACTGGAGAGCTTGGACCAGAGTCTCAGTTACTGGAATCAGTTTTTAAGTGAATCCTTCTTTTGAGACCAAAAAGACCTTAGATGAAACTGAATATCCCTCATCTGGAACCTTGCTCCCTGCACCACTGCCGTGGAAGCTGCCATGTGGCCCAGGAGCTGGAGAAACGGTCTTATTGGGCAGGAGACCTGAAGTCGAAAGGAGGAAGCAAGATCCACCAGGGTGTTCACCCTTGCCAGGGGAAGGAAGGCTTTTGCTTGTACAGTGTCCAACTCTATGCCTATAAATGTGAGAAGTTGAACTGGTTCGAGGACAGACTTTGGAAGACTGAGAAGAAACCCCAGGGAGCGGAGTAGGTCCTGGGTAGTTTGAAGAGCTGACTTGACCTGTAAAGGTGACTGACCCACTAAGAGCCAGTCGTCCAGATATGGGAAGATGGTGATACCCTGTCTTCTGAGGTAAGCCACCACTACTGCAAGGCACTTTGTGGACACCCTTGGAGCTGATGGTAGGCTGAATGGCATAGCTCTGAATTGGTAATGGCCTGAAGGCAACTCGAACCGGATGTATTTTTTGTGGGAGCACCTGATAAGAATATGGAAGTAGGCATCCTTGAGGTCCAGAGATGCTAGCCAATCCCCTGGCCTTAGAGAGGGAAGGATTATTCCCAGAGTTACCATTTTGAATTTGGGCTTTGAAATATGTTTGTTCAAATACCTTAGGTCTAGGATGGGTCGCCACTCCCCCGTTTTCTTTGGGGTAAGGAAGTACCTGGAGTACAGTCCTTTTCCCTTGTGCTGAGTAGGAACCTTCTCTATAGCTCTGAGAGCTAGAAGAGAGGAAACCTCTGCCTCTAGGGCAATGGTTTCTGAGAGTGATGCAGGTGGAAAAGACTCAGCCCTCTTTTTTGGAAATTTTTTGAAGCCGAGGACCAGTCCCTGGCTTACTACTTCCAGGACCCACTTGTCTGAGGTCACAGACTTCCAGGCCTGGAAGCAGTAAGCCAGCCTGCCTCCTACTGGAAACGGGGAGTCGACCCGGGCTGACACATCAGGGTGTTTGCTTAGCAGAAGCCTCAGACCGAGAGGAGGAGGGAGCAGCTCTGCTCATCTCCCTCCTGCCCCTCCCTCTGAAGAACCCCCTCTGTGGGAAGGGAGAGGAGGCCTGGGCTTGGTAAAAAGGCCTTTGAAAGGGCCTTCTCCTAGACTGCTGCTTGTGTGGAGTGGCTTGCCTTTCTTTGGCCTGTGTACTCCTGTACGTGGTCCTGTATTCATCCATTTTCTTCATGTAGCCTCTGTCTGTTCCCCAAACAGAGAGTTACCTACTACAGGAAAATCCATAGCCTTAGTCTGGGTATCCTGTGAAAGGCTAGTACATCTGAGCCAAGCATGTCTTCTGAGAGACACAGATATAGCCATGACTCTAGATGCCACATCACTGGAGTCCACAGCAGCATGAAATTGCATTTTGGATGCCTCAACTCCATCAGCAGCCACCTCCTCCAGCTCCTTGACTAGCTGGGGACAGGCCTGTTTAGCCAGTTCCAGAACTGTATCCCATCAGGATTTCTGGTACCTGGCTGTGTAGGCCATATAAGTAGCCTGCCTGAGTCCCAAAGAGGATGCCAAATACTGTTTTTTGGCCATGGCTTCCACTTTCCCGGAGTACTTATCCGGGGGGTGTGAAGCCAAACGAATGTTAGCCCTGTCACAGGCTGCAGCCTGCACTACCCCAATATGGCTGCAATGACTATAAAGGAACTCTGCAGCTGAGCCTGATAACAAATACCTCCAGTCCATTCTATTATCCACAGGAGGTAATGAGTTAGGGGTTTGTAAAATTTTGTGTGTCTGTTTCCCCAAGGATTTATGAAGAGGGATAGACAGCCTTTTGGACTCTGGGATGTCCATCATTTCCACAAAAATCAGGCTCTTCATCCTCCTCTGCAGCTTCAAACAAGGGAAGCTGCAGGGTTTCTGCCACCTTTTTTTAGAACAAAAAATGTGAAGGGGACTCAAGAGAGCCTGGGAGGAGACACACCTGAGGGCCTGTCTGGGAAGATGTCCGGTTCAATGGGCATATCCAGAACCCCCTGGTCATCATCGTCATCATCACCGGGATAGTCTTCATCTCCCTCCCACTCCTCATAATAAGCGTCTGGATCATAATCTGGAGGAGACTGATCTGACCTAATCGGTGGTACCGGTTCGGACGGAACCGGTCTAAGCAACTGAACAATGCTGATCGCTTTGGCTATTTTGTCCGTGGTTGGAGAGTGCAATACCTGATCCAAACTGGCAGACTCGCGCTTCTTTTTTGATGGAACCGACCCCTTGGGGTCTGCTCTCCTTTTGCCCAAGGAGGTATCTCCTAGGTCAGTAGGCACCTCCTCAGGTTCGGCCACAACCGAACCAGGCTGGCCATCTGGATCTACGGACTTCTCGGCCTCCCTTTCCTTTAGCCTACTCAGTCTTTTGTCTACAGTGGATTTAGGAAAGTTTTTACAGATTTGGCAGTCTGACTTGAGGTGGTCAAACCCCAGACAAACACAGATGAGGTGGGGGTCAGCCTTAGCAAAGGCCTCCCCACACTCAGTACAGTGTTGAAACCTAGTGGGACTGGTTTTCTTCTCGGGTTTCTCAGACATGGCCAACCTAACAAGTTACCCTATTGCAGCTTTCAAGACAGGTAATACAATAACCGATCGGTTACAATTACCCGTGTCACGGGCTCTTTAAAAGAACCGGCAAAAGGTCCGGTTCTTTTGAAACTGATCGGTACCGGAACACCACTCTAATCTCAGAAATAAAATTAAAAATTAAACAGAATGTGACGAGGTCGGTTCCAAACCGGACCGACCGGAAAGAAACCGAGGAAAAGAACAATTTCCACTTTTTCACAAAAATAAAACATAGTCACTACCTATCTACACACTACCTGTACCGTAGACAGAGGCTGGAAATCCGAAAATAACAAAAAATTATGGAGTTTCAACTGAACGCTTTACTTTTACCGAACCGAGCAGAAGAAATCTCCGGAGTGACTTCACTGTTAGGCGGAGTAAAGAATCTGACGGTTACACTGGGAAATACCACAGACAGAGGTTTGAAAACCGAGCTCGAGCTCAACGTTCTATGCTTCTGCAGAGAGTTAACTCTTCCCTCTCCGGGGCAGTTCAAGTGCTGAGGCTAACTGCATTATGTCCGAATACAGCAAGACTTCATGTTGTTTGAAACAGAAATTCTACCCTTTCCCTTTCCAATTGATATTTCTTGTCCAGCCTCTTATCAAGAGGGGGAACAGAATTAGGGGTCTGTAAAATCTTCAGTGCATCTTTCTTGAAGAAATTTATTGACAGGCAAGAGGAGCTTCTTTGTGGGAGTTAACCCCATCATTTCGAAGTATTTCACCTCTTCTTCGTCCTCTATTTCTTCACTTGTGGTGATGTCCAAGGAATCATCCATCTTCCTCATAAAAGTAAAATGTGAGGAATAATCCTCAGTGGTTCTAGGAAGTGAACTAAAATCCTGCCCTGGGGAGGCCTCGGGCTCAATAGGTTCCCCTTCATCCTCCTCACATTTACCATAATCCTCTTTTTCAATAAATGAGGATTTACCTGTGCTGCAAGTCTGTCCAGCTGGGGCTTGAACAGGTGGCTGCTGGCCAGTGAGGAAAAGACCTTGTAAGGCCTGTAACACTTTAAAGGCCTGAGCTATTTTCTGAGGAGAAGGCAAAGCCAGAGCACCCACAGAAGTCCCCTTTTTTCAGCTGGGGGTTCTGTGTGCTTTACTTTGTCTTTTTGGAGGAAACCAGGGAGTCAGCCGGTTCAGCACGCCTCTTAGTGCCCTTATCACCCCGTTTCAGGGGTTGAAGCAATTACTGTAGTGGTTTCACCCACAGCAGAAGAGGGTGTCGGCTGGTCAAAGACAAAAGGTGGAGGAAGTTTTTCCTTAAGCCATTCCAGGCATTTCTCCACCGTTTTCTCTGGGATGGTTTTACAGATATCACAGTCTTGCTTAAGGTGGGCTGTCTTCCTTAAGGTGATCATAGCCCAGGCAAGACACACATAAACTATGTTTGTCTGCCTTGGCAAACAATTCCCCACAATCAGCGCAATTTTTACATTTCTTTTTTGGTTTCTCTTACATTTTATCGGTAACCAATAAAAATGTTAACAGCTAAATAATTTTAAAGTTTTAACAGTTTAGCAGTAGGTTCTGGAACCGATGGGAACTGGAACCAATGCAGAAAATGAACCGAGGCTACCGGTTCAGTAACTGATAAATTGGTTACTAAAATAAAATATTAAAAATAAAATTAAACTAAACTAATGGCATTTTTTAGTGAGAAACACCTGAACCAACAAAATGAAGTCAGCTCCCCACCAGTTATACCGAACCGGAAGGAACCGATAAAAAACACAAAATTTGACACTAAAACCAAGATTTAGCCAAAATTAACAATGAGTAAAAAGCAGCAAATGAAAGAAAAAGATACTTATATGAAATTACAAGTTCTTTCACGTCACAGGAACAAGTTGAAGAGCAAGTCTCCAAGCGACTAGACTTTACAGGCGGAGTGTGAAATATGAGTGGTTTAGAACTAAGGCAGTTAGTTCAAGGCAGCATTTGAATAGTTGTCACGTGCAAAGAGTTCCATCATTTGCATGTGTTCCATCCTCTCCAGGCAGTTCTGGCTTAAAGGGACACTGCAGAAAGTTAAGAATACCAGAGTATTACTGGGGTTGGAAGTCGCGGTTGGCTCAAATGGAGACAGGCTCAATATTTCCAAACAAAATTCAAATCCCAAGCAGGGAAAGGGTTACAGATTGGATGCTTCAGATGCAGGATGCCCGTGAGAGAAGTACAGGTAATATCGAGCTGAGCCACAGTACGACCATCCACAAGCTTATTTAAGGCAGATACAGACAAAAAGGTGCACCGTGAGGTATGAATACTGGATGCCAGAGTCTGACAATGATATCAGGTAGTAATAGATTTGGCTCACTGGACAGGTGAAAGGGTCCAGATGGTGCTTGGCAGCCCAGATGGCGAACATTTTCCACTCCATGGCGTAGGTGGCCCGAGTGGAGGGATTCCTAGCCACCACCGGGATGTTAGACACCTTCTGGGAAACCCCAAATTGGGCAACGGCTACATCAAGAGCCAGGCATGCAGATGAAGGGACTTGAGGTGTGGATGGACCAGGGTCCCCCAAGCCTGCGTCAGCAGATCCCTGCAGAGAGAGGCAGAGCAATCGGAGGCTCTTCTGCCAACTGTTGCAGTGATGGAAACCTCATCTGCCGTGGCCAGTAAGGCGCTACCAGGTTCATGCTGGCCCCCTCCATCTGCAACTTGATTAACACCCTCTGAATCAGAAGAAAAGGAGGGTAGGCCTAAAGAAACCTCCCACTCCAAGAGAGAGACAATGCGTCGCACCAGAAAACTCCAGGCCCTGGCTCTAGCAAGCAGAAATTGGGCAGTTTTGCGTTGAGTGTGGACGCATAAAGGTCCAACTCTGTATGATCCCACCTGTTGAACAGGTTTTCTGTGATGGACGACAGAAGCTCCCACTCATGCATTCTGGACAGAGTCCGGCTGAGCCAGTCTATCACGGTGTTCAGCATGTCTAGGACATGGACTGCCAAGGGTTCCAGGCCATGGTCCAGTGCCCAGTACCAAACATGCATCGCTTCCCTACAAATGTGCCGCCCCCCCCCCCCTTTGTTGATATAGCAGACCACACTGAGATTGTCTGTCTGAATCAACAACTGGCCTGGAGAGAGGTGGTTCTGGAAGCCCTGCATGACATACAGGACCACCCTCATCTCAAGGAAGTTTCTATGGAGGGACATCTTGACAGGTACCCAGAGTCTGGAAGGGGCCCAAATGTGCCCCCCAGCCTGAGCCAGAGGCATCCATGGTAAGAATCTGCTGGGGAGAAGAGATCAGGAATGGGATCAGAGAGATTTTGGGGTTTCATCCACCACTGAAAGACTATGTGGACCGGAGAGGAGACCAGCACCAGTTGCTCCAGGTCCTCGATGCGTTGGTCCCACTGCACCCGAAGGGTCCAATGGAGCACCCGCATATGCAGTCTGGCCATGGGGACAGTGGCAATGGCCGTGGCCATGAGTCCCAGAAGCCTCAGGTAAATCCTCACAGAAAGCCACCACCAGAGCCCTGTGATATGAGGCACTCCGCTCTGTCCAACGGCAGGAATGCCCTACCCTGCACTGAGTCCAGGATCATTCCTATGTACTGCAGTCTTGAGCAGGAATCAGAACGGACTTGGGCAGGTCCCATGCCCAGGGAGTGAAACAACCGGAGGTTCCGAAGGAACTAGAAGGGGGACAGGATCAGATCTACAGTACAGTAGCTTCTTGTTTTACATTGTTTTTCATGGATTCTACTTGGTAGAATGTTTACTTTCTTTCTTACTACTAAGGGGCCAGCAGGGTATTGTTTGGGGCTGTTGGAATTTTGAAACCTGTTTTGGTAGCTAAAAGTGGGCTCATTTGTTTGGTTTACGTGTGGCAGGCTGCATTTGTAGAGGCCTATTTCTTCTCTTTTAAACATAATTGGTGTAATTTAACTGGTCTGTTTCTTTGAATTGGAGACCTATATCTTCTAATTCCAAACCTATTTTGATGTATTGTTGGTGAAGCTGTTTGAATTGGTGTCCTGTTTCTTTGGGTAGCAAACCTATGTTGGGGGCTTTGAGAATTGATTCATTGTTGCTGGCTTCACTAGCTGCAAAGTTTTGAGTGGGGAAGGTGATAATTGTCTGACTAGAGGCCCCAGCTACCGGATTGTTTCCGGAAGACTTGGGCTGGTCCCACCCACCCAAACCCCTCACCCACCCCTGGTCGATTATTCCTTTATACTAGGGGTTCTGACATCACTTCCTCAAACAGGCAAAGGATTTGCACCTGTCATAACAGAAGCAGTCATCCAGGAAAGGAACTGCAGCAAGTGAAGAGGTGACTGCTCTCTCAGTGAAAGGGAAGTAAATGCAAATCTAGGCGCTTTCATTATTACTACTTCACATTGTTATTGTTATTGCATTGGGTAAAGGAGGAGTAGGAGTTGAAGAAGGTTGTGCAATGGCTACTTAAAGTATTTTTTTGAGTGTGGATAGGAATATAAAAAGCAGTTGCTCAACATATCTAAACGTGTGCAACAAAGGAGGTAAGGGAAATAAAGAATGTTTTGCACTGATAGAGGGGGGGAGAGTGGGGACTTGGGGAGTGTTTGTATCCTGCATCGGGAAGGGTGGGGGGTCACAGGGCAAACGACAGCAATGGGTAGGGTGGTAGGCTGCAACAACTGCGGTGCACCAATCTTTCTAAACATTGCCTGGAGAGTGGGAGGATGTTTAGTGTGCAACCAACTAAGAAAAACTTAGAAAGAGATTGAGGGTCTGCAGGAGGAACTAAGACAGGCAAGGCAGATTGGGGGTGGGTTTAGCCCAATACTGGAGGGAGGAAGAAGGGGAGATGAGGGAGGGCAATTTAAGCCAACAGTGGCGAGGACAGGGTCAGAAGAAGGGAAGCAGAGACAAAGGGGCCCAGGCCAGAAAGAACGATTGCCGGGGAAACCAGGTCAGGAGACAAAAGTCAAATGGAAGGAGGAGATAGGGACTTGTGAGGGGAGGTGAAGAAGTGGCAAAAGTCACGGAGTGGAAAGGAGAGAACAGGTTACTATGAAGAGAGAGGGGGGGCATTTGTGAAGGGCCTTCAGAAAATAGTTGTGCACTGCTAGAGAGGAAGAAGGTGGAGGAGGGAAATGATGAAATTAGAGGAGTAATTGATAAATGCCTGGACCAAACTGGAGTGGGGGGAAGTTCTGCTGGGAGAAATGCAACAGGGGTAAAAGGGGGAAATAATGTGCAGGAGGAAGAAGAGGAGCTGGAAATGAGAGAGGGAGATGAATGGAAGCAAGCAGGGAGTAAGAGGGGTGGAATCTTAGTGCTGGGGGACTCAATACTAAGAGGAGTTAGGTGGGGTAGCAAGGCGGAGAGGCATAGTCGCATTTGGGTGGAGGCCATGCCAGGAATGACAGTGGAAAGGGTGGGACAGTCTGTTCTGAAATATGCTAGAAGGGGTAGGGACAAGCCTCATTTAATTATACATCTTGGGACAAACGACCTGGCTGACAAGACAGTGGATATAGTCCAGAGGAGGTTTGAGGAACTAGCACAAATATGTGAGGGGGCAGGAAGATCAGTAACTTTTTCCGAGATACTTCCAGTGCCAAAGGCAAGCACAACAAGAAAGCTGAGAACAGAGGAATTTAACAGATGGCTAAGAACCTGGTGTTGTGCTAAAGAGTATGGGCTGTTGGGGGGACCTGGGAGGACAGTAGTCTCTATGCCGGGACAGACTACACTTGGTGAGGAGGGAAGAAAGTGTTGAAACAGAGGATGGAAGAATATATAGAGGAAGTTGGGAGTTTAAACTAGGAGTGGGGGTGGCAGTTGGGGAAGAGATATGCAGAGACCACAGGTTGGGAAACCATATGAGCTTACCCCCATAACAGTGACAAAGGACAAATGGCAGGACTGTTGGTGATGCTAGGAAAGGAGGGCAGGATGGGAGGAGGGGAAAGGGTGGAAGGTGGTTACCCTTAATGCTAGGAGCCTTGGGAGGAAAACTGCAGAGTTGCAGGTTCTCATGGCAGAGGAGAGGTGGACATTGCAGCCATCACGGAAACATGGGCCACCCAATATAATGACTGGGACCTGTCTGTACCAGGGTACAGGTTATTTCAGAGGGACAGGGTGACTGGGAAAGGAGGGGTGGCACTATATGCAAGGAAGGACTGAAGTGTGTAAGGGAGGAAGGGAGGAGGTAGTACAGAGTCACTTTGGGTGCAAATCCAGGATTCCAAGAATAGGATTCTTAGAATGGGAGTGGTGTACAGGCCACCATCTCAGATGGAGGAGTTAGACAGGGAACTAGCGGGACAGATCAGGAGGACCTCAAGAAGGGTAGTGTGGTGATTGTGGGGACTTCAACATGCCAGGAGTGGACTGGAGCACCCCAACAACCAGGAACAGAAGGGAGCAGGTACTGCTGGATGCCTTCAGGACAGCTTCCTGCTGCAAATGGTCAGTGAACCAACCAGGTTAGGGATACCCTGGACCTTGTGCTGGCAAATGGGGACTTTGTGAGAGAACTTATAGTGGAGGAACCGCTGTCAGGAGTGACCACCACTCAGTATGGCTCACATTGGCTAGTGGGCAAGGAAGGAATGGAATCTGGCACAAGAGTGCTGGACTCAGGAGGGCCGACTTTGGGAGGATGGGAAGTGGTAAAGGGTACCTGGCCAGAATTCAATCTAGTATGGATACTAACCAGAGATGGGAGCTCATAAAGCTGGGGATAGTGGAGGCAACCAAAACCTCCTGTAAAGCCCAGAGCAAGAAGGCTAGGGCTAAGAAACCGAGCTGGTTGAACAAGGAGGTCATGGAAAAGGTAAGGAGGAAAGAGCTGCCTTTAGAAGTACAAGAAACAGGGAGGGGGAGGACAGAGAGGAATTGACAGAATCAAGGAGGTGACAAGGGCAGTAAGGGAGCCAAAGCATCTACGGAACTCAGGCTGGCACAAGGCATTAAGAAGGGGGAGAAGGACTTCTTTAAGTACATCAGGGAGAAAAGGAGCTGTAAGGACCACATAGTAAGGATTAGGAAGGAGGGGGGTTGGGTGGAAGCAGGGTACGATAAGGCGGAAGCACTAAATGAGTACTTCTGCTCAGTATTTACTAAAGAGAAGAGGGGGGTGACACCCAAGATGGGAGAAATGGCAGACGCTGGGGAGAGGTGACAGATGGGAAATCATGGAGGGCAGAGTTCAAGAGGGTTTGAAGGCACTGAGGATGGACAAGGCGCCAGGCCCAGATGGCATCCACCCAGGGTACTGAAGGAGCTGGCAGAGGTCCTTGCAGGACCTTTGGCAGACCTATTTAATGCCTCACTACATTCGGGTGTGTACCTCAGGACTGGAGGATGGCTCATGTGGTGCCCCTCCACAAGAGTGGCCCCAAGGATGAACCGGGAAACTACAGACCAGTGAGCCTCACATCCATCGTGGGTAAGCTAATGGAAACTATCCTGAAGGAGAGGCTGGTGGCCCTCCTAGAGGCCAAAGGACTACAGGACAGCAGACAGCATGGCTTCATACGTGGCCGATCCTGCCAAACCAACCTGGTCGAGTTCTATGACTGGGTAACTAGGCAACTGGACAGGGGACATGCAGTGGATGTCCTGTATCTGGACTTCAGTAAGGCATTCGACTCAGTGCCACATGGAAGGCTGGGAAGGAAGTTAGTAGGCACAGGGCAGGTGCAATGCTGGTGAGATGGGTAGGAAACTGGCTGCAGGGAAGGCAACAGAGGGTGGTGGTAGGTGGGAGCTCTCACACCCAAGGGCAGTGACGAGCGGTGTCCCACAGGACTCGGTGTTGGGACCAGTGTTGTTTGGGATATTCATTGCAGACATATCATGGGACATCAAGAGCAAGATCAGTCTGTTTGCTGATGATACCAAGGTTGGCGCGTGGTGGATGACCTAGGGGATGGCAGGGTTGCAGGATGATCTGGCAAAGCTTGAAACCTGGTCAGACACCTGGCAACTGGGCTTTAATGCCAAAAGTGCAAGGTGATGCATTTTGGGATGAAGAACCCAAGGAGGACTTACCAGCTAGGGGAGTGCAGCTAGCCCAGACAGAGGAGGAGAAGGATCTGGGTGTGCTCATCACAGGGTCAATGAACAACTCGGCACAGTGTAGGAAGGCAGCTGCAAAGGCCAACAAAATGCTGGGTTGTATTGCAAGGGGTATATCCTCGAGGAGGGAAGAGGTGATTCTGCCACTGTATAGGTCATTAGTTAGACCACACCTGGAGTACTGCGTGCAGTACTGGCGTCCGTATCTGAAGAGGGACATTAAGTTACTGGAGGGAGTGCAGCGCAGGGCGACAAAGATGATCAAGGGTCTGGGGGACTTATCGTACAAGAGGAGGTTGAAGGAGTTGAACATGTACTCACTGGAGGAGAGGAGAGACAGGGGGGACATGATTGAAACCTTTAAATACATGAAAGAATAAACAAGATGGGTACAGAGGGGCTGTTCAAAGTAAGGGAGGGGAGGGCCACCAGGGGCCGTGATATGAGACTGGAGCGAGGAAGGTTCAGGAGGGAGATGAGGAGACACTTTTTTACAGAGAGGGTGGTGGCTGGGTGGAATGAGTTACCTGCAGAAGTGGTATGCAGTAGAACAGTGGACTGCTTCAAACGAGGATGGGACAGGACAAGGGGGAGGGTTAATGAAGGGGAAGGGTGGAAGGGAGGGGCAGCTGCAGAATAAGGGGTGCTAGCTGCACATTCGAGCAGACTTGATAGACCTCTAGGCCTTTATCTGCTGGCAAATTTCGTATGTTCGTATGTCCTCTCCACAGTCCTTAGAAGCTGAGCCCTGGATGGGGCCTTGAGGAGTCAGTCATCCAGGTATGGGAAGATGTACATGCCTTCCCACCGAAGGTCGGCAGTTACCATTAAGCATTTAGTAAAAACCTGCTGCGCAGAGGACAAGCTAAAGGCAAGACTCTAAACTGGTAATGCTCGCCTTGAAAAAGAAACCAGAGAAACCTCCTAGGCGGTGGACACACCGAAATATGCAGGTAGGCATCCTGCATATCAAGGGAGCACAGTCGGTCGACCTGTTTGAGCAGGGGCAACAGACATGGCAGAGTGACCAATTTTGTACTGGATGTAGAGGCTGAGGTCTTTGAGATCTAGAATTAGACTCAGATCTCCAGTTCTTTTGGTGACCAGGAAAAACCTCTAATGCAACCCTCTGTTCTTCTGCCACCTGGGCACTGGTTTGATCATCTTTTTTACAGAAGGGAGTGCTCCTCCTCCCGACAGACCTCTGAGTGGTCTGGAGGGTAGGTGGAAGGCACCAGAGGAGTCTCTGGGGGCTGTTCTAAAAGCTCTGGAGTATGACTCCTCTCTGTTACCGAAAATCCAAGCATTTGAGGTGATGAATTCTCCACTGCTTGAGATGGAGGGAGAACCAACCTCCGACCACCACCTCTTGGTCAGGGTCCGGAAGAGGGGAGAATGGGCAAAGAGCTAGGCGGAGGCAGGTCTGGCCGCAGGGGCTGAAGGGTTGCCTCTGGGCTGTTTTGCAGCAGAACCCAAGGTGAAGGAGGGAGTAAAGCAAGTCGGAACTGGCTTTCCTTTTATCCTCGAGTCTAGAGCCTGTACCAGACTTCTGGGACACTTTACAAAAGGGCAGCCTCTGTCTGCTCCGGGGATGGGTATGGCAGAGCAAGTGGACAGATTTGAGGGCCCTGCCCGAGGCCTGCAAATCATTAATTATGTCTTGGACATCAGGCCCGAAGAGTTTCGAGCCATTGAAAGGGGCAGTAAGTACTTCTTGCTGGATATACGCCACAAAACCAGATACCCTCAACCAGGCGTGCCTATGCAGGTAAATAATAACCATGGCAGCAGCCCTGGCAACAGTGTCCGACATATAATACAAGGCCCTAAGGAGATGTTTACTGATACCCTCAGCAGCCTGGAGGGACATAAGGATCTCCTGTTTCTGGGTACCGTCTGGGAGGGCCTGAGCAGCCGTCCTGCCCTTTTTCCATATTGTATTTTGGCACTTGACCATTTGGGATAAGTCTTTTGCAATCTGGAGTTCCAGAGTAGAGGAGGCATAAACCCTCTTACCCCAGAGGTCGATCCTCTTAGATTCCCTGCGAGGGGGGAGGTAGGTGAGGTGTTCTGGCACCTTGGACCTATCATGTGCTGCTTGGATGACCATGGAATCAGTCTCCAGATGGGTAGCATAATAGGGCAAGCCCTGGAGAGCATGACAGAGCTCATCTGCCCTCCTTGGTATGGCAGGGACCATGTCTGGGCAGTGCTAAGCAGCAGTAGCGGCATTCCTTAGAGCTGGCAAAATGGGGGAACCTTTGGCGGAAATTCTGGGATCTCCAAAAAGTCCACCAGGTCCCATCTGGTGGCATCCTCTTCCTTAGTGTGGAACCCCACTGCAGCAGACAGCTGCTTCATAATGTTGAAGGTGGTGAGGTCATCGAGAGGGGACATGGGAAGCGTGTTTCACAGAGTCCTCACTCACTGAAGAGGCTGTAGACTTGTACAAGGAAAAAGCTTCCTCCTACTCCTCAGGGAGGATAAAGTCCGAATGGTACTCCTCTACATCGACCTATTCTAGCTCAGGGTCCAATGAATGAGGGACTGACAGCCCCCTAAGGGGCGTAGCCTGAAAAGGACAAACAGGTGTCAACGGGGCACCCAATGGCACCAGAGACATCGGTCTCTGAGCAGCAAGCTGGTGCACAAGAGCCGTCATCAAGTGAGTTAAAATAGTACTGAGTTCAATGGCAAGTGAAGGCTGTGTCAAAGGTAGAGGAATCGACTGATAAGGGTGCGAAATTTCCGTCACATCTTGAGAGCCTGACAGCACCAGAGTCTAAGGGCCTGGCTATCTGGCCTCAACCGAAGGACTTGGGTTGATAATCCGAGGGTCAAAAGTGGTCTCCCTGCAAAAAGGGAGTTGGGGCTGTCAGTATGGGCCTGGTAGGAGTGAAAGACTGGGCAGCAGAGGACGTCAATGCGGCAGTAGCTGATGGAGTACCCCCGGAAGAAGAGGAAGAATCCGCTGGAGAACAGGAGCACCTCCGGGTGGAGTACTAGTCATGGTCACTTCTGTGCCCCCCCTGGACTTGTCTCAGGCCTTCAAACCTGGGAGCTTGACGAACCCACTGTCGATTGGGAAGGAGGGACCCTGGAGGACCCCCGCCCAGAAATGGCTACCTGCTGTACCATAAGGATTTTCTTCAGAGCCTTTTTTTCCAATGCCTTTGAGTTGTAAGACTGATATTTTTGGCAGAGTTCACAGACAGGAATGTCTTGGTTAGGCCCAAGACAGCAGACACAAAGGTCGTGGTCGTCTGAAGAAGCAATCTTCTTTCCACAGCTGCAGTGATGGAAGAGAGAAGTGGAGGGAGTGACTTTCAACATATAAAAGGTAAAAAAGTTTCTTTATTAAAAAGAGATTGCCAGACAAAAATGAATAAAAAAAATAGGCAAAATTGCGCAAACTGCGACAGAACTTCCATGGAGACCCATGCAAGAGGAGTAGACGGCAGGAAACAACTGAGGAGGGAGTGGGGCCGCTCACGCCTTTATAGGGTTGATGACGTTGGCAGGTGACGGCGTGAGTGGCCCCAGTTGTATTGCTGTGGAAGTCTTCCATGTGGATCCTGCTTCACCGACAGTGAAGTTCCTACAGTGTGACCTGATGACAGATATCCCTGAAGATCTTTTTGCCTCAGGAACCCAAGCCATTCAGGGCAAAAAACAAACAAAACTATTGCACTACATGGGAGCAAGGAAGGCCTGGTCCTGCAACCCGAAGGATCCTCCAGTAAAAGGAGGAGAAGGATGGACAATACATTCTGGTGTAATATTACAGTTAGATGAAAGTTAACTACCGTATATGGTTACAGCACTTAAGAGTGAATGACGTGGTATAAAGTTTCTGGATAGGTATCATACTGTGTTATGTCACTTGTTGAAATATTTAATAAAACTTTTACGGAAAAATAAAGAATGTAAAAACCCACCTTTGCCATTATCTGATGTGGCATCCTTAGTTTTTCGGTTTTGACTAGGTGACTTTTCATTTTCCTGAATGAAAAAAAAACTACGGTTAGTCTGCAGTTATGTAAATGCAGGCATCTGAGCAGAGGTCAAATCTAGCTGAATCACTACATCTTCACACTGGTTATAGAAACAGACCATGACGGCAGAAAAAGACCAGATGTCCATCCAGTCTGCCCATATTCCCTGGAACCTACTGTTCCTCCAGGGCACAACTCCCCACCCCCCACCCCATCCTCCCTGGTCCTTTCGCGCGACCACTATTCCTTTCATTCTACCCCATGCCTGCTTGAATCCCCTGACTTAGTTTGTCGACTGAGGTGGTGGGTGCAAACAGTTCCAAGGTTCCTCCACCCTTTCCATGAAGAAGTACTTCCTCACCTCCCTCCTGTTAATTTCCACTCGTGACAGCGATTTGGTGTTCAGGGTAAATAATTCCCTACAGTTTACCTTGTTAATTCCTTTAAGGAACTTGAAGGTCTCTAACATATCTACCTTCCGATTTCCAGGGAATATATATTTAATGCCTCGAGGTACTCCTCATAGGATCTGCCCTGCTGGCCCTGAATCATTTTTGTTACTCTGCGCTGCACTGTCTCCAAAGTATCCTTGTCCTTTCTGAGGTGAGGACTCCAGAACTGGGTGCAGTACTCTAGGTGAGGCCTCACCAGGGATCTGTAGAGGGGAAGTATTACTTTTCTTCTGCTGTCTGTACTCCTCCAGATACATCTCATTATCCTGTTAGCCTTGCTATAGGTCTTGTTGCACCGGCTCATTTGTTTAAAGAGGACAGGAAATCATTTTTAATTGTCAGCTGTTTATGAAGATATTATTCTCAGAAATGTTATGCATTACCCTACATTATCCATATTTAACTGTACCAGAATAAAATATAATGTATGGTAAGTGCCTATTAACCACCATAATCAGCAGTTACACAGCTTTGTTATGCACTATTTAGAATTTTAAAAAGTTGTTAACCACACTTCAGAACTTCCAAACAGTGGCAAAACAAAAGAGAATGCACAAGAGTTCCATAATTCTCACACATAGAATGCAAACAGTGTCTTTTTGACCAAACACTATAAAAGATGATGGCTGGTGATTAGGTGACAACCACGCTGAAATCACCTCTCTTGGTTGCTAGGGCTACAGTAAACCTCTCGAGCTGCGCTCTCGAGGTTTACCATGTTGCCCAAGCAACCACTCGAGGTGATTACAGTGTGGTTATCACCTGATCCCCAGCCATTATCCTCTATGTGATACGAAAAACCATAGTTTGTATTGTTTTATTTTTATGGGTAGCATTCTGTTACAATTCTCTTCATGGAACCATTAACTTGGAGTTTTTTACTATGTCATGGTCTGTGCACAGAACTCTTACTCATAGTTCTAATAAATCAACAGCTCATAACTGGCATTCTGTACATACACCGTGACATAGTGAAAAATCCAAATTACTGGTTCCATGAAGAGAACTGTAACAGAATGCTGTCCATAAAAGCAATGCAATGTAAAATACAGTTTTACATACCACTTTTTATGCAGGTACAGTTAAACATGCATAATGTAGGAGAGTACACATTTCTGAGAATGAGAACTTTATAAACAGCTGCCAGTTAGCACATATTTCCTGTCCCCCTTTAAGGGAGTTACTGATGACAACTCCTAGGTCCCGTTCCTCTTCTGTAGTGCCAAGTCTAATCCCACCCATCCAGTACTCTGTCTTGGGGTTCCTTTTCCCTAGGTGCATTAGCTTGCACTTTTTGGCACTGAATTTTAACTGCCAGACCTTTGGCCACCCCTCTAGTTTTTGTAGGTCCCCCTATCCCTTATTCCCTCCTCACTATCCACACTCCCACACAGTTTTGTGTCATCTGCGAAGAGAGACAGCCTGCCCTGGATTCCCTCACCAATGTCACTAATGAACATGCTGAAGAGGATCGGACCCAGGAAAGATCTCTGTAGAACCCTGCTTGTCATTTCCCTTTCCTCTGATTTAACCCCACTGACCACCACCCTCTGCTGCATCCCTTCTAGCCAACTACCCACCCAGCTCACTACGGTTTTAGCCATATCCACGTCTTCCACCTTTCTGAGCAACCTTTTGTGAGGTACCAAATCAAAAGCCTTGCTGAAGTTAAAGTACAGCAGATCCACAGCGTGGCCCTTGTCTACTTCCATGGTCACCCAGTCAAAGAAAAAACAGTCAGTCTGACAAGACCTTCCCGTCATGAAACCTTGTTGTTTACCGTCCTGACTTTAGCAAGGCATTTGACACAGTTCCACACAAAAGATTAATATACAAGTTAGCCAGCCTGGGAGTGGGTCACAAGATGACAGCCTGGGTAAAGAATTGGCTGTAGAATAGGACACAGAGAGTAACAGTAAATGGAGTCCACTCTGAAGAAAGGGGGGTTACTAGTGGGGTACCGTAGGGTTCAGTATTAGGACCGGTCCTCTTCAATGTCTTTATAAAGCGACATTGCAGAGGGACTGGAAGGAAAAGTATGTCTCTTTGCAGATGACACAAAGATCTGCAACAGAGTTGATGCACAAGGTGGGGTGGAAAGGATGAGAAGGGACTTGGCAAGGTTAGAGGAATGGTCAAATGTATGACAGCTTAGATTAAATGCTAAGAAGTGGAAGGTAATGCACCTGAGAAACAAAAACCCAGGGGAAGAGTACACAATGGGGGGTGAGATACTAACAACCACCAAAATGGAAAGGGACCTGGGGGTAGTCATATCAGATGACCTAAAGGTGGGCAAGCAATGTGAGAGGGCAGCAAGGCGGGCTGGGGGGGATACTGGGATGCACAGGGAGAGGCATCACCAGTAGAAAACAGGAAGTTATTATCCCTCTGTACAGACAGCTGGTGAGACCCCATCTGGAGTACTGTGTGCAGTTCTGAAGACCCAATCTCCGCAAAGACAGACAGGATGGAAGCTGTCCAGAGGAGGGCAACTAAAATGGTGCAGGGTCTGCACCGGAAGACATATGAAGAGAGACTTAAGGAGCTTAATATGTATAGCCTCGAGGAAAGGAGGGAGAGGGGGGACATGACAGAAACTTTCAAGTACCTCAGGGAATCAACAAAGTCCAAGAGGGTAGCATCTTTCAAAAAAAAGTGTGTGCAAGAACAAGGGGCACAATTTGAAGATAGAGGCGGCTCAGAGGTAATTTAGAAGTATTTTTCACAGAGAGGTTGTGGAGCAGCCTTCGGAGAGGTTGTGGAGTCAAAAACAGTGGTGGAATTCAAGCATGCATGGGACAGTCATACGGCAATTCTACGGGGTGGGGGTAGGAAGAAGTAGGCTGCTGGTTAACTAGGATCTGCAGCTTATCCATTAGGTAGGGAAATGGGCACTGGGTGGGCCAAGCGGTCCTTATCTGCCGTCAAATTCTATGTTTCTATGAAGCCCGTTGCTCTCTAGGTAGTCCACAAGGTTCTTTTTGATTAGTAATTCCACCAGTTTCCACACAACAGAGGTCAGGCTGACAGGCCTGTAGTTCCCTGGTGGCTCCTTATCCACCCCCTCCTTATGAAGCGGTACAACGTCTGCCATTCTCCAATCCCTTGGAACTTCTCTAGACCTAAGTGAGCTGTTGAACAGCCCAGCCAGTGGTTCAGCCAGTTCTGCTGCTAATTCCCCAAGTATCCTTGGATGAAACCCATCTGGTCCTGAGGCCTTATCTATCTTGAGGGCTGCCAGCCCTTTCAGGACCCTCTCATTAGTAAGTACTGTCTGCCTCATTTCCGGGACTCCCTTAGTGGCTGTTTTGATGCTGCTTTCTAGCATGCACCGGCAGTCCTCCTTAGTGAACACTGAACAAAAGTCGTCATTCAGGACTGCAGCCTTTTGCTCATCCTCCTCTATCATCCTACTGTGCTCAACCAGCTGTGTGATCACCCCAACACCTTTCCTTTTTTCACTGATATATCAAAAAACTGTTTTTCTCCGTTCTTGACCCCCTCAGTGATATGCAGGTTCGTGTCTGCTTTCACCTCCCTAACAACCCTTTTTGCCTCACCATTTTTCTGTAGAGAATCCTCTTTCTGCCTCCCCCTGCTTTTCCTTGTATTTATAGGACTTCATTTTGACCCTAACTGCTTCCCTCACCCTAGCTGAGAGTCACAGTGGTCTCTTAAACCTAGCTGAGAGCCACGGTGGTCTCAAATGTTTTTTTTTTTTTTTTTTTTAATCTCTCGCCATCCCGATCAGCCCCCTTCCACTGGCCCCAAAGCCCCTACACCCCGGTGTCCGCTGGACTCATCCTCTGGCTGTTCTCGAGGTGGCAGCTGGCCGGTGCGGTGCCTGCGAGGGGCTGGCATCATCTCACCGGTCGGGATATTTTCTTCTTTTCTTCCTGTCCCCCCCCGGTGGCACTGTGGCGTGCAATGATGCCAATGGCTGAGCCGCACACGTCTCCGGGTGCAGCACACCTGGCCTCAGCCCTGCATCCGCCCCCTTCATCTGTGGGTCCACTGTGTCATTCCCCAGCCACAGCTAGGGGCCAGGCAAGCAGCAGAACTCCATCTACACCCCTCCCCGGGAGAGGAGAGCTGTCCTCCAGACGCTTTATCCTCTCCTTCCCCGGCTCACCCCCGGTGGCCAGCTCACACAGGTCGCTGGCGTGGCAGAAGGTACGGCATGGATGCTTCAGCCCTCCACGCCACTGGGCTGACTACTGCTGCTGTTTTTTTTGTTTGTTTTTTTTCTTCAGGTATTGTTCATATGCTTGCCTTTGATGCCTTGAGGATGGCTCTCTTTACTGCTCCCCATCTCTCCTCTGCCCCCCTTATGTTCTCCAGCCCTAACTTATCCCTGTTATTTTGTCAGAAATAATGACACAGTAATTTAGGGTCAAAATGGGCTTCAGGTCCATTGCGTCCTCCCTCTTCCTGTTCTAAAAGAATAAACAAATGTGCCAGCCCGTCTGCACATGAGTAGAGCTATCACTCACAATGCCAAAGACCCAGGATCGGGAACAAGTTCAGATCATCGGGGGCTTGCTGGAAGAGGAGGAGGAGGATTAAGTGTCTCAGAGGACACTCTCCTCCTCTGGGGGGAAGGGGGTGGCAAGACCATGCTACGCACAGCCACCTGGGTGATCACAGGTGGTAGTCCTCTGCAGGAGGGGCTGATTAATGCTGGGCCCCGCAATAGCATGCTTGGAGACCACTACATGCAGACATCTTCAGGGTGTTAGGAGAAGAACACAGAAATACCCAGAATGCAGTGGGATGATGCTGGCCCCCTCTGACGCTTGACCCTAAGACTAGACCGGGTGCTACATTGTCTGGCAGTCGCCAGACCCAATAAGCCCCACCTGAAAAGGCATGCCAGCAGAGTTCAAAAGAGTAAGTGCCAGAGAAAAAGTGGTACAGAGTTGCGCAGTTGCTGCCAAAAGGGGTCTGCTCGGGAAGAGCAGCGGGCATAAGAAAAACAATTACCACAGTAACTATATTTCTTCTAGAGAGTGGATTAGTATGTCATACACATGCAGCATCTCAGCCCTAAGCTGTTGCTCTGGTAATCGAACTTCAGAATGCCCTTAAATGAGGCCAGATGGCGTAAAGGGTTGAGACGCTGGATGCCACACGAGAGCCACGCTGCCGAAACGGGTTTGGGAATGAGCCCGGGCCGTCAGGGGTCGGCAGAGGTAGGAGAAGATCGAGCGTCCAGAGGACTGCTCTCCTCTCCTGGAAAGGGATGGGTACGCTTGCCACAGTACCAGCGGCACCCGGTGGAGACCGAGGGCAGCACAACTTGTGGCATGCACTTCAGAGCTGGGGGTGTCGGCGGGCTTCACATGCAGGACATCATGGCACATCTGCACCCCCAGAGGGAACCAGAGAAGTGGATATACCCTGACACCTGGACAGGCGATGGTAGGCCCAGCGGACTGCCCCCACGCCCATTGCCGGATCCGTCCCGGTTGGTCACCGTCTCTCCTCCACTTCCCGGTCACCCTTCTAGATTATAGATAGAGCACCGGGGTAAGGCAGTCCCACCCCAGGGGCGCTGAGAGCCGGGGGGGGTTGGAAGGGAGCAGACCAGACCCAGGAGGAGCTCAGGTAGGGCAGGACAAGGCAAGCTTCGAACGACCTCACCACAGAAAGGTCTACGGGACCAGAGGAGGAGGATAAAGAGAGTTCGATAAAAACAAAAAAGAGAATGCCTTTAAACCTTTAGGTGGCTCTCTGCCAGTCTTTTTGATAGGAAAACTACAACTGTACTGCTTTCTCTGCACGTCACCTCCTTACCCCCCCACTTGATTAAGAGTGTACTGTAAATACAGTCATGGCCAAAAATATTGGCGCCCTTGCACTTTTTCAAATAACTCACAATTTCCTCTAAACATAAGTTGAAATTAACAACAGTACAGTATTTGGTCTCCACAATTCTTTATTTCTCTGTTAACATTACAGAACCTTTGTTTTTTATTTAGAATTTAATATATCATTTAAATCAGAAAATGAAAAGAAATGGCATTGACAAAATTATTGACACCCTAGACTTAATATTTGGTAGCACAGCCTTTGGTCAAAATAACTGCAATCAACCGCTTCCTATAGCCATAGATGAGCTTCCTGCACCTCTCTACTGGCAGTTTGGCCCACTCTTCTTGTGCAAACTGCTCCAGTTCTCCCAGATTTGAAGGGTGCCTTCTCCCAACTGCTGTTTTCAGATCTCTCCACAGGTTTTCAATGGGATTTAGATCTGGACTCATTGCTGGCCACTTCAGAACAGTCCAGCGTCTTGTCTTGAACCATTCCTGGGTGCTTTCTGAAGAGTGTTTGGCGTCATTGTCCTGCTGGAAGACCCATGACCTTCGACGGAGACCCAGCTTTCTGACACTGGGTTCAACATTGCACTCCAAAATGGCCTGGTAATCTCCAGATTTCATGATGCCATGCACACGTTCAAGGCATCCAGTGCCAGAGGCAGCACAGCAACCCCAAAACATCACTGAACCTCCTCCATGTTTGACTGTAGGGAAGGTGTTCTTTTCTTTGAAGGCTTCATTTTGTTTTCTGTAAACATAGAGATGATGTGCTTTACCAAAAAGCTCTAATTTGGTCTCATCTGTCCACAGGACATTCTCCCAGAAGGATTCTGGCTTGTTTAGGTGTATTTTGGCAAACCCCAGTCGGGCTTTCTTATGTCTCTCTCTCAGCAGTGGGGTCCTCCTGGGCCTCCTACCATATAACCCCCTTTCATTGAGTTGGCGACGGATGGTGCGAGTTGAAACTGTCGTACCTTGTGTCTGAAGGTCAGCTTGAATCTGGCAGTTGATCGAGGTGCTTCCTTCACCATTCAAACAATTCTGCACTGCAATCTTCGATCAAGTTTTCTCTTGCGGTCACGTCCAGGGAGGTTGGCTACAGTGCCATGGGGCTTAAACATCCTAATAACATTACGTACGGTGGAAACAGGAACATCAAGGTCTCTGGAGATTGATTTGTAGCCTTGAGATTGTCCATGCTTGGCCTCAGACAATTAATTCTCTGGCTGTCTTTCTTTTCTCCATGCTCATTGCGGTACACACAGTGACACAAAACAGGAGAATGAGTCCTTTTCTCTATTCAAACTGGTTGAATGAGTGATTTTTATATTGCAGGCACCTGCAACTCACCACAGGTGAGTTCAATTCCAAAGTGAAGGAGAATCACCTGCTTGAAATCTAATTACTTCTAACTACTTCTAACAGTTGCCAATAGTTTTGTCCGAGCCATTTAAGGATTTCTGTGTGGAATAAGCTAAGACTTAGTAAATTTTTCTGTTTTTTGTGTTTTATTCCACTGCAAACCAAAGAAATACATATGTGAATACCAAAATATTTTTTAATTTCAACAATTTTCTGGAAGGAATGGTGCATTATTAGAAAAAACTGCAAGGGCGCCAATATTTTTGGCCACGACTGTAGCTGTATGTGTATATGTATTTATATATGTACCCAATTGCTTGTTTTTATTCCTGTAACTGTTGTATCGGATCCTAAACTCTTTGAAAATAGGCTCAGTCTAAAGGGTTTTGTGCATAATTAATTAAAACTATGTAAGAGACTGTCTTTTTAAGTACTGGTTTACATCTATCTACCTCTCTATATGTGTAAACAATTGTGTGCTGTCAGTTCTGAGCTTTTCTGCCTTTCACGTATAGAAAGTACAGTTACCCAAGAACTTATCTTAACAGTAGATCTTTGAGAGAATCTCTCATTAGGCCACATATGGAACTATAACCATCAGGCGCCAGTACCACACGGAAATCTTTTAGCTAGCAGTCTACTAGGGACTGCCCACGATGAAGTCTTATATAAATGTGGGCAGCCCCACACCCTGCTCACTTCCCTGCCGAAGACTATACTCAGAGGACTTCCTCCAGGGGGAACCGAGGGAGTTAAAGGTTCCCATTATTAGACAAGGTAGAGAGAAGAAGGCACACCGTCCTGGAAAGAGAGACCAGAGCAAAGAGCTCACAGTCTGAGGAGGATGGAGGGTGGGGCAGCATGACATAATTAAAGAGATTCTCTTGAAGATCTACTGTTATGGTAAGTACATAACTGTTCTAACTTCGTCAAGGATCTCTCTTGCATCAGGCCACAACTATAGAATGAGTCCCAAGCAGTTCTGACACAGAACCAGTCTGGGTGGCTGCAGGCAATATGGGCATGACAGGAGACCTTGAAGCACAGACAGGCCAAAGCCTGCCCTTCTTCAAGGGGTAATGACCAGACTGTAGTGTTTACTGAAAGTGGTGACAGTATTCCAGGTTGTAACAGCACAAATTTCTGCAGCTGACGCATTCTTGAAACATTCAACAGAGGGGGTCATGCTTCTGGCTGAGTGGCCACGCACAACCCCAGGAAGTTACTCACCGTACGTCCTGTAACAAAACATAATACAGCTGGCCAATCATTTGAACAGGCACAGGTTAGGAACTGGTACACACTGTTTCCTAGGGGCGAAGTAAATAAAAAAGCTGCGGGGACTTCCCACAGTCCCTCGTACAATTATAATATCCGATTATTCTATGTACATCCAAAGTATGGAGTAATGCTTTCCATGCATTGGCACGCTCCAGAAAATAAACAGGTAGTTGGATAGTCTGATTCAAAGTAAACTCTAACACTACTTTCGGAAGAAACTTAGAATTTGGTACGTCAAGACACCCGGTCTTCATGGAAAACCAAATAAGGAGGCTTGCACGCAAGAGCCTGAAGCTCAGAAATCCTTCGAGAAGAAGAAGTAACAGCAACTAAAAATAACACTTTCCAAGAGAGAAAGCATAGCTCGCAAGTCGCGTCTGGCTCAAAGTGCGCCAAAGTGAGTCTAATCCAAAATTCAAAGCCCAGGCCGGAACTGGACTGCAAACTGGAGGCTTCAAATGCAGAATGCCTCTCAAGAACCTACAGGCTACTTCTAGCTATGCCACCGCATGGCCATCAGTAGGCACATGGAAGGCTGAAATAGAAGCCAAGCGCACCTTAATGGAAGAGTATTGGAGTCCTGCATCAGACAAGGACAATAGATATTCTAGAACCTGATTCAATGGGCAAGTGAAGTGGTCCAAGTGATGAGAAGTGGCCCACAAAGCCAATCGCTTCCACTTCATGGAATAAGGGGCTCTAGTGGAAGGTTTTCTAGCAGCTACCGGGACAACCACCACCTTTGGGGACACTCCAAATCTCGCAATGGCTGTGTCTTGATGAACCAGGGTTCCCTGTTCTTGTGAGATCAAGCCTTTGCATAGGGGCAGGGGTACTGGAGGTTCCACTGCTAACTACTGCAGCAGGAGAAACCATATCGGACGAGGCCAGAAGGGAGTCACCAGAATGGCACCCTCCACCTGAAGCTTGATGAGCACACTCTGAATCAGAGGAAAGGGAGAGAAGGCATAAAGGAACCTCCCTTACCAAGAGAAGGACAACATGTCTTGCCAGAAAACGCCAGGCCCTGGAGCAAGCGAGCAGAAAAGCACCAGTTCTGCGTTCAGTGGGGATGCAAAAAGGTCCAACTCTGGACAACCCCACCTGTCGGGCAAGTCTTTTACTACCGAGGTTAGCAGCTACCACTGGTGCACTCGAGACAGCAACCAGCTTAGTCTGTCTGCCAGGACGTTTTGGGTGCCTGGAACATGGATGGCAGACAGTCCTAGGCCGTGGTCTAGAGCCCAGTACTAGATCCGCATCGCTTCCCAGCACAGAGAATACGAGTTACCCCCCCCCCACTTGTTTATGTAGCATATTACACCGATGTTGTCCGTCTGCACCAGTAGATGGCCCGGGGACAGATGGTCTGGAAGGCTTGTGGAGCATACAGAACGGTCCTCATCTCAAGAATGTCTATGTGGAGGGAAATCTCCACTCTGGTCCACGTTCCTAGAGTTTGATGAGGCCCCAGATGTACCCTCCCCAGCCCAACCCTGAAGCATCTGTGGTGAGAATCTGCTGAGGGGAGGGAATGAGGAAGGGAACCTATTTCAACAGGTTGCTGGGCTCCATCCACCACTGAAGCACTTTCCTGACAAGGGAGGTGACTAGAACCTGCTGTTCTAAGTAGTCGGTGTGTTGATTTCACTGGACCCTTAAAGGGGAACTGTCAGCGTTCCCCTGGCAAAAACACAGGACCTATAGGTCCCGACTAGGTAACTCGCACTGGCAGTAATTTTGTAAAATAACCTGCACAGCAGATATTTATAATTTATCCAACTGATCATGCGACCCTCTGTCTGCCATTACTATTCATGAGTCCCATGCAGCAAGCCCTCTGATGACACAACTGACAGGCTCGGCTGCAAGGGACTCCTATGTGACAGTACAGGTATCAGAAAATAGCAAAAGATATATAGCGCATGATTGTGCTTCTAATTCCAGTACCAGTCGACCGAGGAAAGGACTCATGAATAGTGATGGTGGACGGAGGGTCGCAGAATCGACCACATAAATTATACATTTTATATCAGCTGTACGAACATACGAAATTTGCCAGCAGACAAAGGCCTAGAGGTCTACCAAGTCTGCTCGAATGTGCAGCTAGCACCCCTTATTGTGCAGCTGCCCCTCCCTTCCACCCTTCCCCTTCATTAACCTTCCCCCTTGTCCTGTCCCATCCTCGTTTGAAGCAGTCCACTGTTCTACTGCATACCACTTCAGCAGGTAACGCATTCCACCCAGCCACCACCTCTCTGTAAAAATGTCTCCTCATCTCCTCCTGAACCTTCCTCGCCCAGTCTCATATCATGGCTCCTGGTGGCCCTCCTCCCTTACTTTGAACAGCCCCTCTGTACCCATCTTGTTTATTCCTTCATGTATTTAAAGGTTTCAATCATATCACCCTGTCTCTCCTCCAGTGAGTACATGTTCAACTCCTTCAACCTCCTCTCGTATGATAAGTCCCCAGCCCCTGATCATCTTTGTCACTCTGCTGCACCCCTCCAGTAACTTAATGTCCCTCTTCAGATATGGACGCCAGTACTGCACGCAGTACTCACGAGTGTGGTCTAACTAATGGCCTATACAGCAGGATCACCTCCTCCCTCGAGGATATACCCCTTGCAATACAACCCAGCATTTTGTTGGCCTTTGCAGCTGCCTTCCTACATTGTGCCGAGTTGTTCACTGACCCTGTAATGAGCACACCCAGATCCTTCTCCTCCTCTGTCTGGGCTAGCTGCACTCCCCCTAGCTGGTAACTCCTCCTTGGGTTCTTCATCCCAAAATGTAAAATGCTGTGTAGGTTATTTTACAGAATTACTGATTTGGGCAGATTGGCTGTGATCCCTAGGGTGCTGAAAAGCTACCTGGTAGACACTAGGGTGAGGGACAGTTGCTCCCTGGACTGTGCTTTGAGCAACCAGTGATCCAGGTAAGGGAAGACGTACAGTCCCTTTCTCCTAAGAGCTGCTGCCACAATTGCCAAGCATTAGGTAAACAGCTGTGGCGCAGCTGACAAGCCCAATGGTAATAACTCTGAACTGGCAGTATTCCCCCGGAACAGGAACCTGATGTACCTCCTGTGGGGTACACAAATCTTGATATTATTCTTCAGCAAAGCTTTCGATACTGTTCCTCATAGAAAACTGATTAATAATTAATAAGCTAGGTAGGCTCAGGGTGGGTCAGAAATTGGTCACCTGGGTAGCAAACTGGTAGGCAGGCAGAAAACAGAGAATGGTGGTTAACGGTATACAGTCAGAAGAGATGCAAGTCACAAGTGGGGTACCTCAGGGATCAGTCTTGGGGCCAGTCCTCTTTAATATCTTCATCAGTGACATTGCAGATGGACTGGAGGGTAAGGTTTATCTGTTTGCAGAGGACACCGAGATCTGCAACAGAGTAGATGATCCAGATGGGATGGGCAGAATGAGAAGAGATCTGGATAAACTAGCAAAATAGTTGAAAGAGTGGCAACTGGGGTTTAATGCAAAGAAGTGCAAGATCATGCACATAGGGAAGAGAAACCCTGAGGCCACATATAGGCTGGGAGGGGAGTTGCTGGCAGTCACAAGGGAAGATAGATTTGGGCATCATTATCACTGATGACCTGAAATCATCCAAGCAGACCACTAAACCAGTAGGTAAGGCTGGGGGGATGTTGTAGTGTATTAGTAGGGGTATCACAAGTTGGAAGAAGGAGGTAATAATCCCTCTTTACAAGACACTGGTTAGGCCCCATCTGGAGTACTGCGTGCAGTACTGGAGGCCACACCTTCACAGGGACATTAAACAAACTGAGGCAGCCCAGAGAAGGGCAACCAAAATGGTGCAGGAACTGCATCAGAAAACATATGAGGACAGATTAATGGAGCTCAATATGTATACCCTAGAGCAAAGGAGGGAGAGAGGTGATATGATCGAAACATTCAAACACCTTAAGGGCATTAACAAGGTGAAAGAGTTTAACATGTTTCAATATAAGAAAAATAGCGGGACAAGAGGCCACAGCATGAGATTAGAGGGAGGCCGATTAAGGGGTAATGTGAGGAAGTTATTTTTTCACAGAAAGGGTGGTGGATGCATGGAACGACCTACCTCAGGAAGTGGTGGACATGAATACAGTGCAGGGCTTCAAACAGGCATGGGATAGGCATAAGGAAGCAATACAGATGAGTATGAATACATAGGCGATTGACAAAGCAAAGGCCGATGGCATACTCGTAAGGTAGAAAAAGAGACTGGCTGACTGGATGGGCCTTGCGGTCCTTATCTGCCATCAACTTCTATGTTTCTATATGCAAGAGAGCATACCCAGTCCCCCGTTTGCAGAAGAAGCAGTAGGCTTGGGAAGGGAAAAGGAAGAAGGAAATTGTTTAACCAGGAAAAGCACACTCAGTCAGAGCTTGTTTCCAGGTGCGACCCATGAGCTCAAGAAAGTTAAGTGACTTGCTCAGGGTCACACAGCAATTAAGTGGGGGGCTAATGAGATTCAAACCCAGGTCTCCAGATTTGCAGCTCCGTGCCCTTAACCACTACACTATAATGCCTTGCAGAGTGACCATCCTGAACTTCTTGTATTGAACGTGTAAGTTCAGTTCCCTTAGATCCAGGATGGGCCTCAAGTCCCCACTGGACTTCGGGACTAGAAAGAAGTGAGAGTAGAACCCCATGTTCCCAGGGAACTGGTTCTATGGCGCTCTGGGTAGCAGGGTATACACTTCCTCTAGTAGCACTGGTATGTGGTCTGGAGGATAAGTGGAGGGAACTGGCAGAAGTTGTTTTAGCGTATGTCCCTGTTCCATCAGCTGCAGGACCCGAGCATCTGCTGTAACCTCTCTCCATTGGTCAAGATGAAGGGAGGAGACACCCCCCTACCACCTCCCTGAAGAGGGTGGGGTCTAGCAAGGAGTCATGCTGAGGCAGATCCGGTGGCCGCACCTCCTCCGAAGGCCTTAGAACAGGCACCAGTGGAGGAGGTCGGGGCTGGCAAAGCTGTTCTGCTTTTGCTCAGCTGTCTGGTCCCTGATCTAGGCCTATTGGCAGCCTCTGCGAAAAGGCACCTTCTGCCTACTTTTTTGGCTGAGTATGAGGGAGGGAAATGGACTGACCTAAGTGTCCGTCCTGAGGCTTGCAGGTCTGAGAGAATGTCCTGCACATCTGCCCCAAAGAGCCTGTACCCTCTGATAGGGGCATTCAGGATAAGGCTGCTGGACATCCATTGCATATCCTGATACCCTCAACTAGGAGTGCTTCCTTATGCAGATGCCAACCGCACCTGCTCTGGCTGAACAACCGAGGCATCACAGACAGACCTGAAGAGGTGTTTACACACATCCACCTCAATCTGGAGAACCTTTAGCATCTCGTGCTTCTGGGGACCCTCTGGGAGAGCCTGGGAAGCTGCTGTTTTAGCCTTCCTCCAGAGGGTATTCTGACATCTGACCATATGGGCCTGGTTATTTGCTATTCTGAGACCCAGTGTGACAGCGGCAAAGGCTCTCCCCCATGAGGTCCAGTCTTTTCAGCTCTTTTTCTTGGGGAGAGAACTGAGATGATTAGGTCTCTTCGACCTGTCATGGGCTGCATTTATCACAACCAAGTCAGCCGGAGGTTGGTTAGTGGAAAAAGGCTTCCCTGAGGGAGCCATGTACAACTTGTCTGCATTTCTGGGCATGACAGGGATTCAAGCTTGGTCTGTGCTAGGCAGCTATGGTGGCATTCTCTAGGGCAGCCAAGGGAAGAATAATCAGAGGGGGAATATCCGGTAGTGCCAGGAATTCTACTAGGTTTCTGCTGGTGATGTCCTGCTCTCCAGCATGTATCTATTCTTACAATCAGAAATCACCTTTGATGCCACTAGGCAAAAGAAAAATTGCTTCGACGGCAACCGGTCCATCTTGAGGGAAGCAGGCATTCCTCACAACATGCTCTTTCCAGCACGTTTCTGGATCCTCCACAAAAGGCAAGGTCTTATTTTTTTCTGACTCCAGCGAGGCCCTGAAGTGGGCTTAGAGCCATGCATCACCCCCTACTCGGATGGATTCCCCAGCCCAGAGCGACCCGGAGGAAGCTGAAGAAGGGGAGACCTGAATTGACATTTTGAACTTATTGTACATATATGTATCAATTCTTATTGTATTACGAACCTCACTGTTTTTGTATACCACGTTCATATCTGTTAACCTGTTACAACCCACATTCTCTTGTCGTATGAAATGCTTTATTATTCTGTATTATATGTAATTTGTATTATGTCCCAAGTCCATCTTGTAAATGAGTTTTTCCTCAATGATGTTTCGACTGGTAAAATAAAGATTGATTGACTGATTTAATTTTCTGCTGTCGGGCCAGGCTTCATGTTTGCTCAAGTACTGCTAGATCCCATAGTTCTGAATTGGGACTGAAAGTGCATTACTAAAATAAAAGTACCACACAGTACTGTTTGTGTTGAGCTGAGTAGGCTCCTTTACATGAATATTCCCCCTTTTGGGGAACATATTCTTGCTATTTTATTTAGTGTGACATCCCAAATCTGAGGCACCTTTAAATGTATGGAAAGGTTGTTTTGACAAAGTTAATACAGGTGGAGGCTTAAGGTGTAGATCATTATGCTCCAGATGCCCTTTATAGGAATCCTGTTATAAATGGTTGTGGTTTTCCTATCTCACTGCCAGGTACTTAAAAAAGTAACTAACTGGGAGCTTTAGACACAATTTAAAAGGATACCAGGAAGGTTCCTAAAAAGTGGATCAGCATATCTTCTTTTTCTTTGTACAGAATACACAGTTCGAAATCTTTATGGACTTTTTATGCAGACTATATTATCATGCAGCTCAAGGGTTTTTCGAAGGAGCACTAAACGTCTAAATGTATTTATGGTTTTAGTTTGTGTTTACCGATTCCTCCCAAAGGACGTATCCAACTGAAGCAGTATGTTGTGTTCTTAACCTGCATGTATTAAGAGTGGTGGCGCCCCCATGTGGAATAACATTTTTTTTTTCCCTTGTATATCTCCTCATGCACTGCCTCCGGAGAACTGACTGTATGTTTACTGTAATAATAAAAATACAATAAAAAAAAAAATATCTGAGCTCAGGAGCTGATTTATGAAGGTTCCTCATCAACAAGTAGTTACAAAGACTAGGCAGGCAGGTACAGTAGGAGCCCTGTCACAGAGTTTACAGAGGTGAAACAACATGTAAATTAAATAGGGCAAGCAGTGAGGCACAAATTACAGAGTGTCCAGCAACTTTATTTATTTAGTGATTAGGGAAAGACTTTATTTATTTATTTTTGGTATTTTTCTTTTTCCTCCTTCCTGCCCCTCAGAAATGCCCATTAAGCCTGCCCCTGCCAGCACCCACCTGCAACCCCTGGTCCCTCCATAGTGCCGCGGAACCCCCAAATCATTAACCTTGTCAGGGTCCCAAGTCGCAAGCAGGCGCTGGCACATCGGTGCCCAGCTCGGTGTTCCTTCATCTACGGCTCCGAGGGGATTTTCCCATGCTCCCCCATGGGACGCTACGTGTATGGGTCAAGGCATCTGCTAGCAACCATAGCGCCCCCCTCTTCTCCTTCCTCGAAGGAGCAGCCCCGAGGCTGATTGGCGCCGGCCTAGGCCTGCAACCAATCATACCCCAGGAACACCGGCTTGCCGTCGCTTCCCCAGCCTCCGCCAGGAGTCGCCGCCGCTGGCTAGAAGTCCCCCAAAGAAGGCGAGTTGTCACCACACGCCTCCAGCCCATCTCCCCACAGTCAACCCCCGACGACCAGCTCGCCCCGAACCCGGATCGCAGGCGTGGTGCGGTGTGTGGCATCCAGCGCCTCAACCCTCAGCGCCACCGGCCAGCCCGGGAAAGACCTTTGAGTGCAAGCTCTTTTACAAAGGTTCCACGTTGTACAGAGTAGCAAGTAAACTGCTGCATCAGAGGCTGCAGTCGCACATGGACCCGAGCGCAAGAACATTTTTTAATTCTTTCTTGAACTGGGCCAGTTTAGGGAGGTTCAGCAGTGAATCGGGCAGTTCATTTAACCAGATGTGTGCTCTGTAGGCGAAGGAGCGCTGAGCCTGGCTTGTTTTACGGAAAGGCATTTGTAATATACTCCTGGTAGCATACTGGTTAAGAGCTGGGGACAGGAGGTTTTGTATGGCTGGGGAGAGAGGCCCATGAGCGCATTCTTTCCCACTAAACATACCCGATATTTAATTCCATCTTGCAACTGAAGCCAGTCTGTGAAACATAGGGTACAGGTGTGTGGTGAACCTATCAGCACCAAGGACGAAGCAGCAGGACCTGTTTAATACCAGTTCGACCCTGCTGAGAACCATGTTAGCAGTTGCTCTATACACTGACAGGCCACAGTCCAGCACTGGGAGTATGGAGCTGGTTATCGCCGTATGCCTTTCTGCTGGGGTGAGGTAGTGCCTATGCCTGAACATTATCCCCGAGTTTTATGTTGACCTGCTTTACAATATTATCTACATGGGGGCAAAGTAAGTGCATCATCTAGGGCGACGCCTAGGTACTTAAATGCAGTTACCTGCTCCAAATCCCCTTTATTGTTTATTATGGTAAACGGGGTGGGGGGGTGGTCTTGTCCCTCACTAGTGGGCCAGCGAAAAGCATGGCCTTTGTTTTCTTATAGTTTAGGATCAGTTTATTTTGACTGCGCCACTGCTACAATGCCCCCAAACTATACTGGAGCTCATGTGTTAGGATCTTCAGCCGTAGGCCACCAGTGAAGATGATTGTGTCAGCACCTTCAAGGGGCAGGCTTCGGGAAGGTTATTTATAAACAACCCAAATAATAGTGGCCCCAGGATAGATCCTTGAGGCACACCAATGGTAACACTTTTGGTGTCACACAATATTCCACTGATACTTACACAATGCGCTCGATTTGAGAGGTACCTGTGGAACCAGGACACAGTACCCAGTGAGAGGCCAGAGAGCAGGAGCGAGTGGCTGACAAGATCAAAGGCTTTTGTTAGATCAATGCAGATGGCTCCTACCAGGTTTCCGTTGTCAAGGGCCTCATGCAGGTAGCTAGTGTACTCTAACAGTGCTGTACAGCTTCCTAAACCCATGTTGCTGCAGGCACTGGGTACTATATTTACAAAAATAATCAACAAGTTGGCCCAAAAGGATTCGTTCCAGTGCTTTTGACAGAGGATAAAATGGATACTGGTCTACAGTTGGACACTAGGAAGTGGTCACCACGTTTGTGGACAGAGGTTACCAGGGCTGTTTTCCATAATCCTAGGACTTGGGAAAACTGTAGGGAAAGGTTGAAATTTTGGTTTAAGAGGCAGGCCAGTTTGTTCAGGGTTAGGGCTACCAGTTTCATGTCCACCATATCATTACCCATTCTTCTTTTCCCCAGAACACATTTTACATACTTTGTGTCAGACTCACTGATGGGTCTGAAGCACAGCTGTGGGTCACAGGGGTTGCAAGTAGTGGCTATGGGGGTGGGTCATCCCTGACTTCAGAGGTGTCTGCCACATGGTCGGCATATTCAGGGTGAAAATGGCACTGAGGTCAGCAAGAAAAATTTACTCACCACAGTAATGTTGTTTCTTCTAATGGAGTCTTGCTGTATTCGGACTATATGCAGTTAGCCCCAGCAACTGAACTGCTCCAGAGAGTAAAGGGTTAACTCTATGCAAAAGGCATAGAATGTTGACCTGGAGCTCGGTTTTCAGACCTCTGTCCGTGGTGCTCTGAAGTGTAACCATCAGATTCTTACAAGCACTAAACTAACTGAAAGATAGAAATTGTTTCTAAAATTTTAGTGCCAACTGGCAAAAGAAGGTTTTTAGGGTCAAAAGACTCAAGTCGAGAACCCCAAAAAGAACACGAGCAGGTAGTGAACTAACCCAAAAACTTTAATAATAATAACTAGAAGAAACCCCCTAATGAGATGGAGGCATGTCCAGTACACACCTCTGGGGTGCAGCACTGTGCCTGCCCCACCACATCCCAAAACTACTACGTTCCAGGAGGGGAGGCAGGGAGGGAGGTCAGAATACAGCAAGACTCCATTAGAAGAAACATTACTATGGTGAGTCATTTTTTTCTTCAAACATGAAGTCTTGCTGTATTCTGACTATATGCAGACTACCAAGCAGTACCTCCTTGGAGGAGGGAGTCACAGAACCTATTTTGGGAACAGGCTTTGCAGCAAAGCCGTGCCAAACCTAGCGTCACTTTGTGACTGAATGTCGAGAGAGTAATGCTTGCTAAACATGTGAACAGATTTCCAGGTGGCTGTTTTACAGATATCAACTAAAGGTATATCTCTAGCTGCTGCGACCGAAGCAGCTGTACCTCTGATAGAATAAGCCCTCAGGCCTGAGGGAGGTTCTTTCCCAAGCTTTGAACAGCAGAAGTGGATACAGGAGACAATCCACCTGGCAACTGTTCTCTTGGTAGCAGGTTTGCCCTTTCCCACTTCCCCATAAGTGAGAAACAACTGAGAACAGTCATTCCTATGGACCTTAGTATGCTCCACATAGTAACTAAGAGCCCTCTTTACATCAAGACTGTGTAATCTCCTCTCCCCAGAGCAAGAATGGTCAGTGAAAAATACAGGCAATGACAGTGATTCAAATGAAAGTCTGATACCACCTCGGGAAGAAACTTTCTGTTGGTTCGAAGGACCCCCTTATTCCTGTGAAATGAAATGAAATTAGGTACCACTGATAAAACCTGTAATTCATCGATTCTCCTGGCAGAAGTAATGGCTACCAGGAATACAGTTTTCCAAGTCAAGTATTTCAGCTCAGCTGAGGATAAAGGCTCTAAAGGGGGCTGCATAAGCTGTGCTATACAGATATTCAGATCCCAAGAAGGGGTAGGGCTCCCTGAAGGAAGGATTAACATGTAAATAAACCCTTGAAAAATCTCTTGACAACTGGATGAGAAGCTAGGGAAGATCCCTTACCAGCAGAAAGGAAGGCAGAAACAGCTGCCAAATGTACCTAGAGAGTAGCAGGCCGGAGGCCTAAACTGTTAAGATGCACCCCATAATCCAAAACAGTGGCAATATCAGCCAGCTCTAGGTTGACATGCTTTTGGGAACACCAAAACCCAAATCTTTTCCATTTGGAGTTGTAAGTCTTTCTAACAGTAGTTTTCCTGCTAACCTTTAAAATACCAAAGACTGATTGGGAAAGATGCAAGTTTGCATATTCTAGCTCTCCAAGAGCCAGGCTTTGAGCCCGAGAGTCTGAAAGTTGGGATACAGAATCCTCCCCTGGAAGGAAGTGAGGAGATTGTACTGTCTGGAAAGATACCATAGCATTGTTACTGACAGAGACAACACTAGAGGATACCAAGGCTTTACGGCCCAATCTGGGGCCACCAGAATCACTTTGCAAGGTTGAGACCTGATCTTGATCAGGACCCCGAATATCAGAGGAAAGGGAGGAAATGCATACAAAAACCTGCTTGTCCAGTTCAGTAGAAGAACATCCCGAGGGATAGAACCCAGAAGAGGTGGTCTGCAACAATGAAGAAGAAGCTGACGACTGTCTGGGGCTGCAAAGAGATCTATCTCTGGAGTGCCTCATCTCTTGAAAATGACCAAGAACTAGAGGGTTCAGGGTTCATTCGTGGTGGCCCTGGGAAATCCTGCTGAGAGCATCTGCTAGAATGTTGTTCTTCCCTGGGAGATGCACAGCCATCAGGGAAGCCTGAAGGGAATAAGCTAGAGACCATACTTTCATGGCCTCTGTGCACAAGGCCGAGGACCAAGTGCCTCCCTGCTTGCTGATGTACCACATGAAAAAATTACTCACCTTAGTAATGTTGTTTCTTCTAATGGAGTCGCTATATTATGACATATGCAGTTTGTCCCAACCTTAGAACTGCTCCAGAGGTGAAAGTGTTAAAGTCCATGCCAGGCATGGAACTTAGAGCTCGAGCTCGGTTGAAAATTCTATCTGTTGTTCTTCAAACAAACTGTTAAATCTTTTCGAGCAAAAACTCACTAAGACTCTGTGTGGAAGCTGTAAACCTACACTAGCCAACTGTCTACTTAATTAATTAAACACATTTTTTGGTGCCACAAAGAATACTCAAGTCAGGAGACCCAAAAAATGACAACACAACAAAGATCACCCCAAAGGAGGGGGTGAAAACAAGGTGGGCATCTAAAAAGTGCCAACGCTGCCCTGCCCACCCACATCCCCAAGAGTAAGGTTCTGAGAGGGGCAGGGGGGGTCATAATATAGCAAGACTCCATTAGAAGAAATAACATTACTAAGGTGAGTAATTTTTTCTTCAAACAACATGAAGTCTTGCTATATTATGACATATGCAGACTACACAGCAGTACCTCCATGGAGGAGGGACAGAACCTACTTAAGAAATAGGCTCTGAAGCACAGCTGTGCCAAAACGAGCATCACTCCTAGCCTGGATGTCCAGGGAGTAATGCTTAGTAAGAGTGTGCACCGTTTTCCAGGTAGCTGCTTGACATATCTCTAGGATAGAGATGTCCCTGGCAGCAGCCAGAGACGAAGCTGTACCTCTGGTGGAGTGAGCCCTCAGGCCTGAGGGAGTAACTTTACCCAGTTTTTCATAGCAGAATTGGATACAAGAGACGATCCACCTGGCAATGGATCTTTTAGTGGCAGGTTTCCCTTTGCCAACCTCACCATAAGTGAGGAACAGTTGGAGGGAGTAAAACCTGTGACCTTTGGTACGATCTATGTAGTAGCTAAGTGATCTTTTGACATCTAAACTGTGCAACCTCCTCTCACCAGAAGAGGAATGGCCAGTGAAGTACACAGGAAGAGATATATATTGATTAAGGTGGAAATCTGAGACCACCTTAGGCAAGAACTTTCGGTTAGTCCTGAGGCCTACCTTATCTCTGTGAAAGGAGATAAAATCAGGCTCCACTGACAATGCTTGTAACTCACTTATGCGCCTGGCAGAAGTGATGGCTACCAAAAACACAGTTTTCCAAGTCAAGTACTTGAGCTCTGCTGAGGACAAGGGCTCAAAAGGGTGTTGCATAAGCTGGGCAATGCAATATTAAGATCCCAGGCAGGGGAGGATCCCTAAATGGGGGGTTGGTGTGAAGCAACCCCTTGAAAAACTTGGAGAATACAGGATGAGCTGAAAGAGAAGAGGGCTTACCTGCTGACAAGAAAGCAGACACGGCTGCCAAGTGCACTTTTAGGGTAGCTGGTCTCAGCCCTAAAGTATTTAAATGAACCATATAATCCAGGATCATGGTAAGTCAGCAGATTCTGGGGAAATATGCCCCAGAGCACCATATGGAAAAATCTCTTCCATTTGGAATTATAAGTAGCCCTGGAGGAAGGCTTCCTAGAAGCCTTCAGAATATCCAATACACCTTGAGAAAGGTGTAGGTCAGCAAACTCTAACTCTTCAAGAGCAGGCCTTGAGATTGAGAGATTTGAGGTTCGGGTACCCAAACCCTCTCCTGAGCACAGGATAACAGATCGTGATTCCTGGGAAACATAGGGGACGGTGGACTGCTAAGGACATAAGGAGTGGGTACCAGGGCTGTCTGGCCCAGTCTGGAGCAATCAGAAACATCTTGCAGGATTGAGACCTGATTTGAACTAGCACTCTGAACAGGAGAGGGAGGGGTGGAAAGGCATAAAGAAACTTCCCTTCCCAACTGAGAAGGAAGGCACCCAGGGGGACTGAGCCCAACACTGGGGCCTGCAACAAAAAGAGGAAGTTGGTGATTGTCTGGGGCTGCAAAAGATCTATCTGGAGTGTGCCCCATCTGGCCCACCTCCAGAACTAGGGGATCCAGAGCCCATCTGTGATGGCCTTGGAAATCCTGCTGAGAGCATCTGCCAGGACATTGCCCTTGCCTGGGAGGTGAACTACTACAAGGGAGGTGTTCAGAGTAAGCCAGAGACCACAACTTCGTTGCTTCGGTGCACAAGGCCGCAGACCAAGTGCCCCCTTGCTTGTTGATGTACCACATTGTGGTGGTATTGTCTGTTCTGACTTGAATAACCTTGTTCTGAACAGATTTGGAAAAACTTGAAGTGCTAGAAAAACTGGTCTGAGTTCCAACAGATTGATGTGGAGCAGAGATTCCTGAGGGGACCCCAATCCCTGGGTGGTGAGGTCGCCCATGTGAGCTCGCCACCCCAATAGGGATGCATCTGTAGTAAGGATTAAGGAGTGAGACTGAGGGGTAAGGGGTACCCCCTGTCTCAAATTGCCCTGGTCCTGCCCCCACTGAAGGGCCTGGATCAGGGTTCAAATCACTGGAATTAATTTGGTTAGAGGGTCCTTTCTTTGAGACCAAAAGGCTCTCAAATGAAACTGGATGTCCTCATCTGAAATCTGGCTCCCTGCACTACTGCTGTCGAGCAGCCATGTGTCCCAGGAGCTGTAGAAAGTGCCTTTGCTAGTCGAGAGACCCATGAGGGTGAAGGAGGAAGCCAGAGAAATCAGGGTACTTGCCCTTTCCAGAGGAAGGAAGGCTCTGGCTTCTTTTGTGTTCAGTTCTGCACCTATGAAGGTGAGAAGCTGGACAGGCTCTAGGACTGACTTTGGAAGATTGAGAAGGAAACCTAGAGAAGTTAGCAGTTGCTGAGTTACTTGAAGGTGTAACCTGACTTGGTCTGTGGACTGGCCTACTATGAGCCAGTCGTCCAAGTAAGGAAAGATGGCAATTTTTGCTTTCTTAAGTGGGCAACTGCTACTGCCAGGCATTTTGTGAATACCCTTGGGCAGATGTAAGGGCAAAGGGCATTGCTCTGAACTGGTAATGACCTGAGGGCAGTTCAATCTGAGGTACTTTCAATGGGAGCTTCTGATGAGAACATGAAAATAGGCATCCTTGAGGTCCAGGGACACTAGCCAGTCCCCTGGCCTTAAAGAGGGTAAAATAATTCCCTGAGTCACCATTTTGAATTTTGGTTTTAAAAGGTGTTTGTTTAGATACCTGAGATCCAGGATGGGCCGCCATTCTCCTGTCTTTTTTGGGGTAAGGCTGGAGTACAACCCTTTGCCTTGGTGTAGGGGTGGAGCTCTGAGAGCCAGGAGGGTAGAGACTTCCGCCTCCAGGGCAAGAGCCTCTGAAGGATTTGCAGGTGGAGAGGATCTGATTCTCATCTTTGGAAATTTTTGGAAGCTGAGAACCAGTCCCTGGCTTACTACTTCCAGGACCCACTTGTCTGACGTTAGAGACTCCCAGTCCTGGACAAAGTAAGCCAGCCTGCCCCTACAGGTAGTGGAGAACGGCCCTGGCGCCCATCAGGGTGCCTGTTTGGCAGGGGCTTTAGGCTGAGGAGTGGAAGCAGGCCTGCCTGCACCCCGTCTGCCTCTCCCTCTAAAGAACCCCTTCTGTGCAAAAGCTGAAGAGGAAGCCTGGGCTTGGTAAAAAGGCCTATGAAAAGGCCTACTCCTGCCCCTGGGAGGCTGCCTTTGGAAAGTGACTTGCCTTTCCTTGGCCTGTGCACTCCTATAAGTGGTCCTATATTCATCCATTTTCTTCATGAAATTCTCTGTTTGCTCCCCAAACAGAGAGTTGCCCACAACAGGGAAATCCATGGCCTTAGTCTGGGTATCCTGTGACAGGCTAGTACATCTGACCCAAGCCATTCTACGGAGAGCCACAGATGTAACCATGACTCTGGATGATACATCATTAGTCCACTGCAGCATGGAATTGCACCTTGGATGCCTCAATACCATCAGGGGCCACCTGCTCCAGCTCTTCTGCCAGATGGCCAGGAACCTGCTTTGCTAGAGCTAAAACAGTATCCCATCTGGATTTTTGATATCTAGCAACATAAGCCATATAATTAGCCTGTCTGAGTCCTAAGGAAGCTGCCATGTACTGTTTCTTTGCCCTGGCATCTATCTTTCTGGAGTCCTTGTCAGCGGGGTGAGAGGCTAAGGGAACATTTGCCTCGTCACAGGCTGCAGCCTGCACACCCCTCCCCCCCCAAACGTGGCTGCATTGTTGTGTAAGGAACTCCGTATCAGAGCCTGATAATGCATACCTTTTGTCCATTCTTTTATCAACAGGAGGTATGGTGTGAGGAGCTTTTAAAATCTTTACTGTCTGTTTCCAAAAAGATTTATGCAGAGGAATAGACAGTCTCCTAGACTCTGGGATATCCATCATTTCTACAAAATCAGGCTCCTTCTGATCATCCACAGCTTCCTCCATAGGGAGCTGGAGGGTTCCAGCCACACTTTTTTTTTTTTTTTTTTTTTTTTAAACATGAAGTGAGAAGGGGACTCAGAAAGCCTAGGGGGAGACACTCCTGAAGGTCTGTCTGGAGAGATGTCCGGTTCAATGGGCACATCCAGACTTTCAAAACCCCATTCACTCTCCTCATACTCCTCTTCCCTCCTCTGGTTCATAAAATTCCTTAAATAATATTCCTGAACCGAGGAACCGACTGAACCGAGCGCCATATTTGATGATGCCGGGTTCGGTCAGAACCGGGGAGACTGAACAATTTTTATTGCTTTAGCTATTTCTTCAGCGGTTAGAGAGGGAAGTTTTGACTCCACACCAGCTGATTTTCTAGATTTCTTTGTTGGAACCGACTCCTAAGAGTCGGCTCTCCTTTTGCCCGAGGAAGTATCGCCCTGGTCAGAGGGCACTCCCTCCGGTTCGGTTGAAACCGAACCAGGCTGGCCATCCGGGTCAGCGGACTTTATGGCCTCCCGTTCCCTGAGTCTACCAACTCTCTTATCCAGGGTAGCTGCACGAAAACCCATGCAAATCTGGCAGTCTGAATTGAGGTGGTCAACCCCAGACAATAAACATATGTGGTGTGGGGGTCAGCCTTGGCAAAGGCTTCCCCACATACAACACAGTGCTGAAACCCAGTGTGCCCGGTTTTTCTTTTGGATTTCTCAGACATAGTGCCAGCCTAACCAAAAACTTGCCCTTTTACGGCAATCTGCCAAGCAAGACTCCTTATCGTTCCCAACCGTGTCACTGGTTGTGAAAAACTATTAAACCGCTTAAGAACCGATAAGAACCGAACCGCACTTCTAAAAAGACTGTAATGTAATAGAAGTAACTTGATCAGTTCAAACCGAACCGATAAAAATGTTTACAAGTTCCACACAGAAAATAAATGTAAACCTATCTAGTACTTACAATACCACAGACAGAGCTTGAACCGACGGTTGCGGTTTAATTTCGGTTAAAAACGAAAACTTTTATACTTTAACCGACAAAATGAACCATGCAGAAGGAGGAATCTCCGGAGCGACTGTTCAGTGAGGCGGAGTAAAGAATCTGACAGTTTAAGTTTGAAGAACAACAGATAGAATTTTCAACCGAGCTCGAGCTCTAAGTTCCATGCCTGGCATGGACTTTAACTCTTTCACCTCCGGAGCAGTTCTAAGGCTGGGACAAACTGCATATATCATAATATAGCAAGACTTCATGTTGTTTGAAGGTTGTGGTATTGTCTGTCTTGATTTGCACCACTTTCCCTTGAACAACAGTTGAGAATGTCTGAAGTGCTAGAAAGACAGCTCTCAATTCGAGATTTACGTGTAGAAGTGACTCCTGGTGTGACCAGGTTCCCTGAGCTGTAAGAAAATCTAGGTGAGCCCACCAACCTAGTAGGGAGGCATCTGTGGTGAGAATCACAGAAGGACCCTGACTAATAAATGGGACACCTTGTCGAAGACTGTCCTCCTCCAGCCACCACTGGAGGGCCTGAACTAGAGTTTGAGACACTGGAACCAATTTGGAGAGAGGGTCTCTTTTCTGAGACCAATAAGATCTAAGATGAAACTGAGTATCTCTCATCTGAAACCTTGCTTCCTGGACCACAGCTGTGGATGCTGCCATGTGGCCGAGCAACTGTAGAAAGTGTCTGGCTGGATGAGAAACTGGAGGACGAAAAGAGGAAGCCAGAGTGACCAAGGACTGAACCCTTGAGAGAGGGAGAAATGCTCTTGCCTGAATAGTGTCTATTTCCACCCCTATGAAGGTGAGAAGCTGGGCTGGTTCCAGAACAGACTTTTCTAGATTCAGAATGAAACCCAGGGATTCCAGGAGTCTTTGAGTGACCTCCAAGGCGGACCTGACTTGATCTGAGGACTGGCCCACTAGGAGCCAGTCGTCCAGGTATGGAAACAAAAGGATACCTTGTTTCCTGAGGAATTCCCACCACTACTGCAAGACACTTGGTGAACACCCTTGGAGCAGATGTTAGGCCCTATTAGTCAATCGATCGCTTTGATATGAAAAAATCCCAACACTAAAGGGTTTAAATATATTAGAAAATACCAGCCTCATAGAACTGAATGGGGCGCACTCCTGCAGCCCTTGTTTTGTGACATCACAAAACAGTGCTGCGTGGGTCGACATGGGGGCGTGTTTGTTAAACCAGGAAGTCTGTTTTTTTTGGCACCATGAAGATTTACAAAATTACAAGGGATATAACTTTGCGACTTTATGGAATTTTCATGCAAGACGTCAGTAGCTCGATTCCAGTCAGGTAAGGAATCGAACGGGCTGGCGCAGGCAGCTACTAGGAAGTTGCTGTTTGTTCAGGTACCGTAAATCTAGGATGGGTCGCCACTCCCCTATCTTTTTGGGGGGTAAGTATCTGGAATACAGTCCTTTTCCCTTGTGAAAAAGGTACCTTCTCTACTGCTTGGAGAAACAGAAGAGAGGAGACTTCTGCGTCTAAGGCCTTTGTCTCCAAGGGAGAGGGAGTACTGAAGGACCTTGCTCTCATTCTTGGAAACCTTTTGAAACTGAGAGAAAGTCCTTGGCTCACTACTTCCAGGACTCATCTGTCTGAAGTAAGAGACACCCAGGCCTGAGAGTAGGGAGCCAGCCTGTCCCCTACTGGAACTCGAGAGATGACTCTGACCGACACCTGAGGGTGTCTGCTTGGCAGTGGGCTTAGACTGAGTGGATGATGGGGTCCTAGTCACCCCTAGTCTGCCTCTTCCCCTAAAGAACCTCCTCTGCTGGAAAGGAGGAGGAGGAGGAGGCCTAAGCTTGGTAAAAGGGCCTGTGAAAAGGCCTGCCCCTAAACTGCTGCCTCTGAGGAGTGGTCTGCTTTTCTTTGGCTGCAGCACTCCTATAGGTGGTCCTGTATTCATCCATCTTTTTCATGTAATTCTGTTTGGTCCCCAAAGATAGAATTACCAGTTACATGAAACCTCCATGACCTCAGCCTGGATATCCTGTGAGAGGTTGGTACACCTAAGCCAAGCAAATCTCCTCATGGAGATAGATGTAGCCATGACCCTGGAATGAACATAATTTGAATCTACAGCAGCGTGGAATTGCATCTTGAATGCCTCAATACCATTTGCAGCCACCTGCTCCAACTCCTTGGCTAGCTGGGGAGGGATACTCCTAGCCAGCTCCAGAACCGTATCCCACATAGATTACTGGTGCTAGGGTGTATAAGCCATGTAATTCGATTGCCAGAGTCCCAAAGAGGATGCCAAGTGCTGTTTTTTTTGCCATGGCATCCACTTTCCTGGAATCCTTATCTGGGGGATGAGATGCCAGGGGAATATTAGCCTTGTCACAGGCTGCGGCTTGCACTACTCCAACATGGCTGCTACGATTTGAAAGGAATTCCATCCCAGGACCTGACAAAGCATACCTCCTGTCCATTCTTTTTTCCACAGGAGGAATGGATGTAGGAAACTAAAAATTTTTGTGTCTGCTTCCCCAAGGATTTGTGTAAGGGGATAGACACGCTTTTGGACTCTGGGACATCCATCATTTCCAGACAGTCAGGTTCTTCCTGATCCTGTTCAGCCTTTTCCATAGGAAGCTGAAGAGCGTCAGCCACTTTCTTGTAAAACAAGAACTGGGAAGGGGACTCAAAGCCTGGGAGGAGAAGCCTGAGAAGGCCTGTCTGGGGAGATGTCAGGCTCTACTAGCTCATCTAGACCTTCACATTGCTCTTCCTCATAATCTTCTTCCTCCTCCCAATTGCCCTCACAGTATGCCTCAGGATCTATATCCAAAGCAGCTACTTCCGACCAAACCAAACCAATCGGCTCTGAACCGATGCCGGTTCGGTCAGAACCGGGCAAAGTGATTGCACAATGGAAATCGCTTTCACCATCTCCTCAGTGGTCGGACCATTGGAAGTCGGATCTGAACTGGCTGACTTTTTTTTTCTCTTAGCCGGAACCGATTCCACAGAATTGGCTTTCCGTTTGCCCGAGGAGGTATCGCCCAGGTCAGTGGGCACCTCCTCAGGTTCGGTCGCAACCAAACCGGGCTGGCCATCCAGGTCAGTGGACTTCTCGGCCTCCCTCTCCCTCAGCTTACTCAAATGTTTTTCCAGAGTGGCTTTGGGAAAGTTCTTACAGATCTGACAGTCTTCTTTGAGGTGGTCAAACCCCAGACAATACACACCGACGAGGCGAGGATTGGCCTTAGCAAAGGCCTCCTTACACTCGATACAGTGCTAAAACCCAGTGGGCCCCGTTTTTCTTTTTGGGTTTCTCAGACATGCCTAAATATCAAAAGTCACCCTTGTCAGCGGTTAAGCCAGGCGACTAACAACTTATCAGTTCCAACCGTGTCACAGATCGGTTAAAAAAATCCTTAAAATATCGGATTTTTTTAGGACCCGATATGCACCAGAAGACCACACTACAAATGGGGAAAAACAACAAATCACAATAAATTTCGGTTCTGAACCAGACCAACTGGTAAAGAACCGAAGGTGAAACAATTTCTAACAAAAATCACTAAAATAAACACTACCTACTACTACCACTTACTGTTACCGAGACAGAGGTAAGAATACCGAAAAATACAGGAGTTGCAGTTGGGGAAAAAAAAAAAAAAAAAGACAGATTCAAACTTTTACCAAACCGGAGCGTAGGAGGGATCTCTGGAGCGACTTCACAGTTACGCAGAGTAAGAAATCTGATGATTACACTTCAGAGTACCACAGACAGAGGTTTGAAAACCAAGCTCGAGCTCAGCGTTCTACACCTTTACATAGAGTTAACCCTTTACTCTCCGGAGCAGTTCAAGTGCTGGGGCTAACTACATATAGTCAGAATACAGCAAGTCTTCATGTTGTTTGAAAGGCATTATTGAAGGAGTCTGCGATCTCTCCTGGGTCACATGTTACTGCCCCATCAATACTGAGCACTGTAGGTTGCGTCTTGTCTTAACCTTGCCTGAAAGATCTTTTAGATTCTCCCAGATATTTTTTCCCCATCTCCCCAACTATTAATTTGCTTTACTTTAAAGTAGGCAGCCTTGGCTAGCTTTATGTCCCTCGTGCATTTGTTGCAGGCAGCCCTGTACTTTTGTAGGTCTGCTTGGGACCCGGATGCTCTGGCACGTTACTACAGGTTATCCTTGTCCCGCATCTGGGCAAGGAAAGATGGGGTGATCTATAAAGCACTTATTCTACGGATCTTGCATTTTTTATAGGGAGCAAATATGTTACAGGCCTTGATGAACCGATTAATGAAATAATTCAAGGCTAAGTCGAGATCTAGGATGGAGTCCAAAAAACTCCAATCCACCTGGGCAAAGTAGATTTTAAATGTGGCTAATTGTCCCTTGCAAAGCACCCTACTTATGACAGTTTCGTGGGAAGCCTTTGGAAATGTATTAGTCCAGGTGCATATCGCCAAGGGTGTCCAGGAGGACAGAGACATCTGTGAGCTTTTCAGGGTTAGAGGTCAGAATCCAGTCTATAGGTGTACTGGTCCATGCCTTATGGTTGGCTCTAGTGCAGTCTTTTACCATCCGGGCAAGACAGAGACTTGTCACCAGGTCCTTGTGCACCATACTATTTTTTGCAATCCAGTCAGTATCGAAGCCACCCATGACAACGGTTTCCCACTTATTGGTTACTTGTCTATAGTGCCTGGCAAAAGTATCAAGGCCAGCTTGCTGCCTGCCTGGGGGTATGTAAATTGTCATGAGGACTAGGGTTTTACAGCTCTTTCCTACCAAGAGCTTCACTGCCAGACATTCACAGTCACTAGCAGGACTGTAGAGTGGAATTTGTTGACCCCGTAGGCTAGACCTCAGGTAAAGAAGGCACCCACTCCCATGCTTACTCTGCCGATCCTGTCTGAGGATGTGACAGCCATCCAGGGTGAGGGTGGTATTCGGGGTTTATGGATGAGCCAGATTTCAGTTAGAGAGATGATGTCAGGTTGCTCCAGTGCCACTAGTGCCACCCAGGCCTCAAATTGTGTGAATTTTGGCAATAGGCTGACAATATTAAGAGTGGCAATTCTTAGGTGGTCCTGCTGGTGTTTGCTTGGTCCTATTCCATCGGGTGGACCTGGGTTCAGGTGAATGCTGCCAGAGATGAGCAACAGAGCCATAGTGATTTTTTTTTTATCACATTCAGCTTACGACTGTGCCTCCACAGTTGGCTGTTACACATACTGGGTTTGGAGAGTGTTTTGCAGGTCAGAGGTTTGGGGAGTGATAGACTAACCGTAAGGGGATTCTTTGAGTCCAGTGTTGGGGTTAGGGGCAAACTGTGGCAGCCATACAAGGAGTACAGGGGCAGGGGATCTCCCATTTCCCAGGGCACTGTTTTAGTGGTGTGAACGTGGCATTGTCCATTTTTCTGCAGCATACATCCCCTGGTGGGCCAGAGGAGGTTAGTGCAAGCACAGCTAATGCAACGAGGAGTGGTTTCCCAGGAGGCATGTTTAACCAGCCCTTAACTGCCTTTGAACCTAACTAGTGCCGTGTATGCAGGCTAACCGAAATCCGTAACTGGATGCTGGTGTAATTCCTTCAGGTGCAGCAAATTATGAGTCAAGCGTATTTACATGTTTACCGATTACGGGTAGGAGGGAGGGTTATTCCTACTGCGGTGCTTCACCAGCAGTGGCGCCTGCGAAAACCAGCTGGCATTCAATGTCCTGTACCTTGCAGCGTTCTCCTAGGCTGAGTGGGGAGGGCTGATGTCCAGGGACCCTTATGACCCTGTCTTGGGGCTGAGCTGCTCAGAGAACGGAGCCAGGGAGTCTTGCGGCATTCTCCTAAGCTGAGTGGGAAGGGCTGATGTCCAGGGGCCCTCGCGACCGTCCTGGTGCTGAGCTGCTCGGAGAACAGAGCCAGGGAGTCTTGCGGCGTTCTCCTAGGCCGAGTGGAGAGGCTGATGTCTGGGGGTCCTTACAACTCTGACAACAGCAAGTTTAAAAATATCCTCCTGGCTGCTACATAAGAAAAAATTACTCACCTTAGTAATTGCTTTTCTTCTCATGGAGTCTTGCTATATTAGGACCTTTGCAGTATGCCCATGGCTTTTTACTGCCCCGGAGATGAAATAGTTAACTCCAGAGTAATCTGGAGTTCCACAGCGCGAGGGCGCTATTAAAAGCTCTATCTGGGTTGTTTGAACCCAAACTGTCAGGTTCTTTACGAGGCTAAGCTAACATAGCAAGTCTGTGTGTGGAAAAGCCTTACACTAGCCATTGGCTACCTACTAACAGTAGAACCACAAAAACACAACAACAATAATGAAAACAGTATTACGATATTGTTAGGGGAACCCCTGATAACTCACTAAGGCCCCTCTGCCCAAAGACTCAAGTCCAGAGAGGGGCCCAGCTACCAATTAATCTAAAATAGAAACTATCTAGTTCCTAACCCAAGAAAGAAAAAGAGGGGAAGAACTAGAAGCAAAAGGCATGACACAGTGATTGCACTAATTTGCCAACCCCATACCCAAGTAGGGATTCTGAGAGGGTAGGAGGGAGGTTGTCCTAATATAGCAAGACTCCATGAGAAGAAAAGCAATTACTAAGGTGAGTAATTTTCTTCAAACAGCATGAAGTCTTGCTTATATTAGGACCTTGCAGAGTATACAGCAGTACCTCCATGGAGGAGGGTCAGAACCTACTTAGGAAATAGGCTCTGAAGCAGAGCTGTGCCAAGCGAGCATCTCTCCTGGACTGGACGTCCAGGAATAATGCTTAGTAAAAGTGTGGACTGACTTCCAGGTAGCAGCTTGACAGATTTCCAAAATGGGAATATCTCTAGCAGCGCTAGAGATGCAGCTGTACCCTGGTGGAATGAGCCCTCAGGCCTGAGGGCGGCTCACCCAGTTTTTGATAACAGAACTGGATACAAGAGACAATCCACCTAGCAATTGTCCTCCTAGTAGCAGGTCTCCCTTACCCACATCTCCATAGGTAAGGAAGAGCTGGAGGATTCAACCTGTGACCCTTGGTACGTTCCAAATAGTAGCTAAGGGCTCTTTTACGTCAAACTGTGCAACCTTCTCTCACCAGAAGAGGATTGCTCAGTAAAAAATACTGGAAGAGAGATGGACTGGTTAAGATGAAAATCTGAAACCACCTTAGGTAAAAACTTTCTGTTAGTCCTGAGGATCACTTTATCTCTGTGGAAAGAAATGAAATCCTCTTCCACTGACAAGGCCTGTAATTCACTTATACGCCTAGCAGAAGTGATAGCCACTAGAAAAACAGTTTTCCAAGTTAGGAACTTAAGATCTGCTGAAACCAGAGGCTCAAAGGGAGGTTGCATTAGCTGGGCAATGCAAACATTCAAGTCCCATGCAGGGGTTGGTTCCCGAAAGGGAGGGTTAGTATGGAGTAACCCTTTGAAAAACTTGGAAAACACAGGGTGAGAAGAAAGGGAAACTGGTTTCCTTGCGGAAATAAAAACAGAAACAGCTGCCAAATGAACCTTTAAGGTAGCTGGTTTGAGGCCTAAGGAATTTAAGTGGACCAGATAGTCCAACAAAATAGGCAGGTCAGCTGATTCTGGGGTGATTTGCCTCTCAGAACACCAAAATGAGAATCTCTTCCATTTAGAATTATAAGTGGCTCTAGTGGAAGGCTTCCTAGAGGCCTTCAAAATATCCAAGACACCTTGAGAAAGGTGTAAATGAGCAAATTCTAACTCAAGAGCCAGGCCTTGAGGTGGAGGGAGTTGAGATCCGGATACCATACCTTCCCCTGCGCACAGGTCAGCAGGTCGTGAGTCCTGGGCAAGGTCAGGGGAGGGCGAAATGAGAGGGACAGAAGAAGCGGGTACCAAGGCTGCCTGGCCCAGTCTGGAGCAATCAGAATCACTCTGCAAGGCTGAGTTCTGATTTTTACCAAAACCCTGAAGAGGAGAGGAACGGAGGAAAGCATAGAGGAACTTTCCTCCCAATTCAGCTGAAAAGCATCCAGGGGACTGACCCCAGAACTGGGGCCTGCAGCAAAACAGGGAAGTTGGTGGTTGTCTGGGGCTGCGAAGAGATCTATCTGAGGGTGCCCCAGCTGGCAAGACCGACCCCAGCACTTGAGGGTTCAGAACCCATTCGTGATGGCCCTGAGAAATCCTGCTGAGGGCGTCCGCTGAGACATTGTCCTTCCCTGGGAGGTGAACCGCTATCAGAGAGGTGTTCAGGAGTAGGCCAGAGACCACAACTTCATTGCTTGTTGCACAAGGCTGAAAGAGCGAGGTGCCCTTGCTTGTTGATGTACCACATTGTTGTGGTATTGTCTGTCCTGACTTGAACAACCTTGCTCTGGACAGTTTCGAAAAACCTGGAGAGCTAGGAAGACAGCTCTGAGCTCCAGTAGGTTGATGTGAAGCAGAGATTCCTGAGGGACCAAACTCCCTGAGTTGAAAGGTCGCCCAGGTGAGCTAACCCAACAGGGCGGCGTCCGTGGTGAGGGTGAGGAGTGAGGAACAGGAGGAATGGGACCCCAGAGGACAGGTTGCTTGATCCAGCCACCACTGGAGCTAGGATCAGAGTCTTGGTCACTGGGACCAATTTGGTAAGGGGTCCCTCCTTTGAGACCAATAGGACCTCAAGTGGAACTGAATGTCCCTCATCTGAAATCTCGCTCCTGGCACAACAGCTGTAGAGGCAGCCATGTGCCCCAGGAGTTGTAGAAAGTGCCTTGCTGGTCGAGAGATCTGCATGGTGAAGGAAGATGCCAGGGCAATGAGTTTGTCCACTCTTTCAGAGGGGAGGAATGCCCTGGCTAACTTTGTATTCAGCTCTGCACCTATAAAAGTTAGTACCTGAACTGGTTCGAGAACTGACTTTGGAACATTCAACAGGAACCCCAGAAAGGTGAGGAGTTCCTGGGTGATTTGCAAGTGGGATTTTACCTGCTCTGGTGACTGACCCACAATGAGCCAGTCGTCCAGATAGGGAAACACAGCTACCCCTTGTCTTCTTAGGTGGGCCACTACTACAGCTAGACATTTTGTGAAAACTCTTGGAGCAGAAGTGAGTCCAAGGGCATTGCCCTGAACTGGTAGTGGCCGAGGGCAGTTCAACCTGAGGTACTTTCGGTGAGAGGCCCTGATTAGAATATGGAGTAGAAGTCCTTGAGGTCCAGGAAGCTAACCAGTCCCCTGGCCTCAAGGATGGCAAAATCATTGCTAAAGTTAGCATTTTGAACTTTGGTTTTACAAGATGCTTGTTCAGAAATCTTAAATCCAATATGGGCAGCCAGTCTCCTGTCTTTTGGGGTCAGGAAGTACCTTGAGTAAAGACCCTTGCCCTGGTGGCAGGGGAACCTTCCACTGCCTTGCAGTCCAAAGAGAAGAAACTCCGCTTCTAGTGCGAGGGTTCCAAAAGACTTGAGGGGAAAAGTGCCTGGCTCTCATCTTGGGAAACTGTTTGAAACTGAGAACCAAGCCTTGGCTTACCACCTCCAGAACCCATTTGTCCGAGGTTAGGGACAACCAGTTCTGGCAGAAATAAGTCAGTCTGCCCCCCACGGTACAGGAGAGTCGGCCCAGACACCCCGTCAGGGTGCCTGCTGGCAGGAGCAGCTCTAGGTTGGGGAGAGGAGGCGGCCTGCCTGTGCCCCGCCTGCCTCTGCCTCTGAAAATCTCTCTGCGAAAAGCAGAGGATGCCTGGAATTGGTAAAAGGCTATTGAAAGGCCTGCCCTCCCCTGGGGCATGCCTATGTTGAGTGGCATGCGCTCTCCTTAGCTTGGGCACTTTTGTAAGTAGTTCTGTATTCATCCATCTTTTTCATGTAATTTTCTGTTTGTTCTCCAAACAGAGAATTTCCTATAACAGGAAAATCTATAGCCTTTGACTGGGTATCTTGGGACAGATTAGTGCATCTGAGCCATGCCAACCTACGGAGAGCTACAGAAGTGGCCATGACCCTAGAGGAAACATCATTAACATCAACAGCAGCATGAAATTGAACTTTAGAGGCTTCAATGCCATCAGCAGCCACCTGTTCCAACTCACTAGCCAACGGGCCCTGAGCCTGCTTGGCCAACTGCAATATAGTGTCCCATCTAGATTTCTCATATCTAGCCACATAAGCCATATAATTAGCTTTTCTGAGTCCCAAAGAAGCTGCCACATACTGTTTCTTCGCCATGGCATCAATCTTCCTGGAATCCTTATCAGGAGGATGTGAAGCCAGGGGAATATTAGCCTTGTCACAGGCTGCAGCTTGAACAACACCTACATGACTACACTGTTCAGTAAGGAAGTCTGTATTAGGGCCTGACAACGTATACCTTCTGTCCATTTTTTTATCTACAGGAGGGACAGAAAAGGATTTTTAAAATCTTAGAGATTTGCCTCTAAATGACTTATGTAAAGGAATAGACAACCTTCTAGCCTCTGGAATATCCATCATTTCACATAGTCAAGCTCCTCTTGCTCATCCACAGCCTCTTCTAAGGGAGCTGGAGAGTTTCTGCTACTTTCTTATAAAATCTGAAATGAGAGGGAGACTCAGACAACAAAGGGAGATTCAAAGGGTCTGTCTGGAGAAATGTCCGGTTCTATTGGCACTTCCAGACCTTCCCAATCACAATTACAATCATCAAAACCTTCCTCCCTCCTGTGGTTCGTAAAATCCTCAACATCATAATCCTGAACCACTGGACCTGAACGAGACCCCTTTTTCCAACCAGAGAGGGTTCAACAAGTCCCTGAGACAAAGACTGGACAATCTGTATGGCTTTAGCTATTTCTACAGCAGAAGGAGAAACAAAACTGGACTCCACACTAGCTGATTTCTTTGTCTTTTTGCTTTGACTGGTTCCTCAGGACCAGCCTTTCTTTGTCCGAGGAAGTCTCGCCTGGTCAGAGGGCACTCCTCTGGTCCAGGCGTAGCTGGACCGGGCTGGCCATCCGGTCAGCGGACTTTTGGCCCTCGCTCCTGAGCCTGCCCAATCTCTTTTCAGGGTGGCTGCAGGAAATTTTTCACACCTGGCAGTCTGACAGGAGGTGGTCAGCCCCAGACAATAGACACAAGTGGTGTGTGGGTCAGCCTTGGCAAAGGCTTCCCCACAGACATCACAGTGTTGAAACCAGTGGGCCGGGTTTTCTTTGGGTTTCTTAGACATAATGCCAGCCTAACCAAACTTGTCCTTTTTTTTCCGGCCTTGCCAGGACAAGACACCCTTATCGGTCCCTAACCATGTCACGGGTATTTGAAAAACAAATTTTAATGCCAGGTTTTTTTAGGACCGATAAGAACCGGGTACCTCACTCTAAATGCAAAGAAAAAGATTTTTAAAGCAAACTGATCGGTTCAGAGTGAACCGATAATGAGTTTCCACACAGACTAAAAATTATTTACTTACGGTTACCAGATAGAGCTTTGAACCGAAAACCGCGGTAATTTTAAACACTTTCTCGGTAAAATGAACCGATTAAAATACTTAAAACCGCAAAAACGAACCGAACTGAAGGAGCTGGTCTCCGGAGCGTCTGTTCAGCGAAAGCGGAGTAAAGAATCTGACAGTTTGGGTTCAAACAACCCAGATAGAGCTTTCAATAGCGCCCTCGCGCTGTGGAACTCCAGATTACTCTGGAGTTAACTATTTCATCTCTGGGGCAGTCAAAAGCCATGGGCATACTGCAAAGGTCCTAATATAAGCAAGACTTCATGGTGTTTGAATGATATTTCACTTTATCATAGAAACTACCTGGATGTGTTAACTGACCCCAATCAAAGAAAACTATATATATATATATACACATACACACACACACACACACACACACACACACACACACACACACACACACACACACGTTATACAGCTTCAAATTATTCCCTAGAACTGAGCTTATGGGAAGATACAATAAAATCTCCACTTTATCCTCAAGATTTTGTTCATGCAAGATTACATTAATTGAGGATTTACACGTCGTCACACTGGCTTGTCAATGGTACAATAAACCAAGGAAATACTGGTTGGCTCCTATCTTGGAAATAATTGCCACAATCGATGAGTCATTTTGACTGAAGCTTCTTTTTACCACAAACGATGAGCTAGTAGTATGCAGAACTGCCGGTTTTCTTGTTGCCACTTCCAAAATTAGAATGAAATGTATTCAACAAAACGTATCAACATAACATTCCCCTCTAACATATCTCTGCTAATTTATATATCTGCACTAATAAAATATTACAGTAGATTTAGAGTCTCCATGTCAAGAGTTACAACTACAGAAATTTCCTCTGCTGAACTTATTTATGTAGCGAGACTTCCTCATTTGTTTATACCCATTTACTTATCTTTTAAGAATATAGCTATCCCACATATTAGTCATCTAGTGATGTTATTCCCTACTTGAGAATTTTTTAATCTGTACATGTCCAATGCTAAGACAGTGATTTTTCCTCATCTCTGCATTATGCACTTTGTTCTAACAATGGATGTTATTGTATTTCGCCAACGTGTTTTGTGTTCCATATATTTCCTGTTGCTACATGTGTAACTTTTAATCATTGAATTTTAATGCATTTAATCTTGGTTAATGACCGAACAATAACATTTTTGAACTGTCCTGGGGCTAAGCTGCTCAGAGAATGGAGCCGGAGAGTCTTGCAGTGTTCTCCTAGGCTGAGTGAGAAAGGCAGGTGTCCAGGGGCCCCCTCACGATCCTGTCCTGGCGCTCAGCTGCTCAGAAAATGGAGCCGGGGAGTCTTGTGATGTTCTCCTAGGCTGAATGAGGACGACTGATGTCCGGGGGCCCTTTACAACCCTGTCCTGGGGCCAAGCTGATCGAAGAAAGGAGCCACTGAGTTTTGCAGCGTTCTCCTAGGATGTCCCTGTCTTGGGGCTATCCTGCGCAGAGAATCCCCATCACTGTTTGGAGCTGCTTCATCATGGTTATGAAGTAAGGGTCCTCAGGAGGGGACCTAGGAGTATACAAAGTAGAGTTCTCACTCCTGGAGGAAATGGTGGAGTCAGACCTGTGAGAACTCCCTTCCGTATCTTCTTCCTCTTCTCTTCTTCCTCTTGAGAAATGAGGTCAGGGTGATATTCCTTATCCTCGTCGACAGGCTCCAAAGAAGGCAAGAAAGGGAGGATGTCAATGTCCTGGGGCGAGCAGGGTGCATCAACGTAGGGGATACTCTGGTAGGAACCATCACTGCTGTGCTCAGAGGAGATGCAAAAGCACTGCAGCATCTCCACAAAGGAGGAAAGCACCGTCTGCACGGCGACTGTGGCCTTCAATGCAGGACCGCCTTGGGACATCAACGGGGAAGGCTGGAACCCGACAGAATGGCCTACAACATTGACGAGGATACCTGGAGCCCAGGTGTCAACAGGCCAACACCAGCTATTAGCAATCTGGTGGGAGCTACTGTTAGCTGTCTGCCAGAAAGAGGAGTGTGCGGTAGAACTTGCAGCGTTGACGGAGGAGGCTGGAACCCTGACGCTGCTGAAGTGCCTTGCAGCGTCAACGGGGGAGGCTGAAACCCCAACATCCATGGAGTGCCCTGTCGGGTTGATGGGGCTGTCAGCAGCCCCAATGCTGACAGGCCAATGCTGGCCATGAGAGGCCCGGTGGAACTCGCTGGCAAAGCAGACCCTGTGAAAGCAAGGGTTTGGGCAACAGGAGGCAGCACCGCCGAAGCAGACTACAGCGCTGCAGCGGCCGGCACCAAGCAAAGTGACGACTGAGAATGTACCGGGGGGGGGGGGATTTATCCTCGCTCCTTTCCCTGTCCCAGTACTTGTGCATCTCTAAGGACTTGTCCTGGTCCTTAGAAGAGTAGGAGCCAGAGGATGGAGAGGGCAACGTGGAGGAGCTTCTTCCCTGGAGCTCCCTTTCCATTCTGGCTACCTTCGACTCCAGCAGGAAAGACTGCAGGGGCTTTCTGATGACATCGCCAGGTGGCTTGACTGAAGCTCAGGCAGGCCTTAAAGTTTGAGACAGCAGACAACAGGCATCGTGGTCGCTGTAGATTTTTCCACCACTCTCACAGTATCTTAACAGTCTGGCAGAGTCGGTCATTCGACCTACACGATGTCCGAAATCACTTTAAAAATAACACGAGAACTACTAGAGTGAGAAAAATAATAAGTTAGAAACTCTAAGATTTTGGTGGTCGACTGTAGCAATGGCATCTCCATGGGGCAGGGAATTAATTGAGGGCAGTGTGGTACCGTCTACGTTTATATAGTGTAGGATGTCGACATCCGACGTAGTCATGGGTGGTCCCTAGTAGACTGCTAGCTAAAAAGTTTCTGTGCGGTCATGGCGTCTGACAGCTACTGATCCACAGGCGTGGACTCATGAAAGAGATATCCTCGAAGATCTCACAGCACTTTCCACATCTATGCTGAGCAGTTTCTCCTCACCTAGATTAGCACGAGGACCGGGGGAAAAATGTAAGCCATGTTAACAGACTGGTTCACGTGCTATGCAGAAACCACTTTTGGTCTAAATATTACATTTGTCAGAAGTGTTACCATTCTATCACCGAGGCAACAACTTAAGAAGATGTGGTGTATGTATAATATTACTAACCCACTCTTGCTACTAGAAGCACACACAGGTGCCCACATCCCAGCAAGTCCAGCCAAAACATTAGGGGTACAAACTTACATTTATCCTGTGAAAGTTGATGCTCCAATTTGCTCCAGCTCTTGAGGGAATGAATCTGTCACCATGCTTGCTAGGAGATGATACTGGGGAGTTGGAAGGGGTTAAGGTCCGCCTGACGTCTGTCTAAAAACAAAATACGCAAAAAATAGTAAATGCCAGAAGAAATGACCAGATAACCAAAAAGTGGAGAAGGTCCCATTGCGCTCCTTCCCAGGAAATGAAATTATACAAAAGAATGTATTGTATGTCATGTGCAGTTCGTACTGCGCAGGTATTAAAAATTAACTGTAATAGGGCCACCCACCGACAATGGTCCGCAGCTGGGATGGGCAGCCAAGGGAGCTGAGGTGGCGCTGCATGCGACAGCACTCCAGGCTGGGAGGACCAACACAGAGCTCCGCTGCCGAATCAACCCCAATGGTGAGCCTGGGAGCATGCCACATCCACAGGATACAGCTGTGTGCCCATAAGACCTGCTGGGGTAGCACTCAGTGTCATGGAAGTAAGAAAATCCAGGGGTGGAAAATGGTGGTTGTCTAAATTACAGCAGCAATCAGGCCCTGGGTTGGACACCTACTGCTCCCAATCTGACTGCGATTTCGGAAGTGGCGGTGGGGACACCAGTCTTCCTCACTGACCCTGCAGCAGGGAGTAATCTACAGGTGACTTAGAGCGGTAGGGGTTGTCCAGCTGCAGGGCTCAGTGATCGCCAGCCCGACATATGGAAATGCAGAAGACACTCAAATCCAGGAAGAAAAAAAGGAAACAGATGGAATTCTATCAGAGTTACTATATCTGTTTCTGTTTGCTCCCATGTTGTCAATAGGAATTACTTACAGTCTGGGTAATGTGCACCCCGATCAGGGGTCAGTGGGTATAAAAAAAATGCATTTATTTTCATGGGGGGATGGGAGTGGGACTAAAAATAAATCATTTATTTCCACTCTAGCTCAGAGAACAATGGATATTTCCACTCCACAGCTCCCTAATGTTATTGGAATGAACCACTGTAACTAAATTTCTATCCAGGCCTGCCGTAACTACATCAGAACCCTCCACCTGTCAATCTACTTTTCATTGTATAAATGGCACATACCATGGGCTACATAAAAGAAAAACTGTCTCACCGTAGTACTGTTTCTTCTCAGGGATCCTTCACTACGGTTACACTAAGAATAATCTCCTAGGAGACAGATGCCCCAGAGAAAGAACACTATTCTAATTAGTAGAATTCGGAATTTATGCTAGAGGTTTGAAAAACTCTGCAGCCACCTTCCACTCTGGCAGCTGCCAGATTTGTTTCTATAGCCAGATTGGAGGCAGTGGCTAGTGAATCTAACTAAAAGGCTATAAAAAATGATGTAAATCTCAAATTTTTGAAAAACATCAAACTGAAGCAGACCTATAAATGGAAAAAAATATATTTTAAAAGTAAAGAGAAAAACAACTTTACAAGGAATCACTGGAATACATCAGCCTCCTGGAGCAGACTCGAGAGACCGTTAGGCCTATTCTGCTGGCATTTTAGTACGTTAGGACTGTACAGAAACTGCAATAGTAATGCATAAGCAACCTAAACAACAGGAACTGATTACTTCAAGAACCTATATTCGGGTTCTGGAAGGGGTGGCAGAGTGGAGACTGTAGCCACGGTGAGGGATCCCTGAGAAGAAACATTACTAGGACGAGTAACTTTTCTTCTGACCCAAGGAATCCCTCACTTAATGGTTACACTTTAAGCAATCTATAAAGCAGTACTTTGGAGAGCTGGGTCCAGAACCTACTTAGGGGAAAAAGGTTTTGCCAAGACAGCAGTTCCAAAGCTGGTATTCCTTCTGAAGTGTATGTCCACACAACAGTGCTTTGTGAAAGTGTGCACTGTTTTCCAGGTAGCTGCTTTGCAAATGTCCATTAGTGGGATGCCCCTTGTGGATGCCAGAGACAGAGGTATCCCTTGTGGAGTGTGCCCTTAGGCCTCTGGTTGGTAGTTTTCCAGCTTTTTCACAACAAAACTGTATACAAGAGACTATCCAGCAAGAGATATTCCTCTTAGTTGCTGCTTTACCTTTGCCAACCTCACCACAGGTAACAAAAAGCCAAGTGTTTTTGGACCTGACCTCTTGTCTGGTCTATGTATACAACCAGAACTCTACAGGTCAAGGCTGTGCACTTTTTTGCTCACCTGGAGTAAAATGTTCTGGACAGAGCACAGGTAGTGTTACCGACTGGTTCAAGTGGAACTCGAACACTATCTTGGGTGTTAATTTCCTGTTAGTTCTAAGGACTACCTTGTCCTTGTGCAAGATGTAAGCAATAAGCCACAACAGGGTGTGCGTTAGATACTTTAACACACGGCTAGGAGGTGTAGTGAGGCATGAGGCCATCGGCCGAGTGCGTCCAGCCTCCTAGCCGTGTGGTAAAGTGTCTAACGCACACACTGGATTGGCTTATGGCTCTTTTGAAATGGCCATCTGTAGTGCAACTGCATTTGGTAGGTAAAATTCCCAATTTTAAGTAGGAGAAAACATGTATGTTTGTGTCACTTTTAATAAAATTGTTCCTCCACCTAAGTGTATGTGTTTTGTTTTTGGACGGAAGGAATTTTGTCCTACAAAGGGCTCCTGTAGTTTAGGTCTGGTTATCATGGTAGTATCCCCCCCCAATGCTGTGTGGAAACAACTAAGATGAAAAAAATATATATATATATTTTTTTTAATTCTTTGTATTATGTGTTGCTGTTTCAGTTGTGCACAGGCACAGAAGTGGATTCTAAACTAGTGGGTGGGCTGGGACCTTGCAAAGAAGTGGATTCTGAATGAGCGGGCAGGCCAGGAGACAGATCGTGGCTGTTTGTTTATTTTTTTTTCCAAGACATGGATTCTGACCAACGGGCAAGCTGGGAGAGAGATCGTGGCTGTTAGTTTCTCCCTGCTTACTACATGCTGCACCCACGAGGAGACAGGCAGATGGAATTAAAACAGAAACATTCAAGAGCGAGCGGGCGGGCTGGGAGAGAGAGAGAAATCGTGGCTGTTCTGTTTTTTTTTTCCGTTTTACATGCTGCATCCACGAGGAGACATGCAGATGGATTTAAAACAGAGAAATTTTGAAAGACTGAGGCAAAGTGAACAGGAGGTCAGAGGTACTTATTTTATTGTTTACAGTTAAGCTGGCACCACTTCTTGCATAAACAAGATGGCTGCGTTTGGTTTTAAGGTTCTGAGTGGGCATCACCTAGATCGATGACCACAGGGCACTGCTGGTCCTTTTTCCTGTGCATCAGAATGAATATCACATCCCTACTAACCAATCACAGTTCCTATTTTATGATGCCCATTTCATAAGATTATGTAATTTAGCTCTGTGCAGAGGGCTTGCAGTCTACTCACCCTCCTAGCAGGGGTCACTGATCAGGAATGTGTTTTTCCATGTGACCTAATTCAGGTCAGCAGTGTCCACAGGCTTGAAAGAAACTTCCATGAGCTGGGCAAGGCAGACACTGAGATCCCATGGAAGGTCCGAGTCCCCTTACCGGTGGGTACAAGTGGCTAAGGCCTTTAAATTTTGAAAATGGGTTGAGAGGCCAGCAACTTTGCCCTGCCTGGCAATATGTATACTGACAATGCTGCTAAGTGAACCTTTAGTGCTTAAGGTCTTACGTCTGGACACTGCAGGTGCACCAGATATTCCAAAACTACAGGCAACCCTACATCTACTGCGATTATTCTTCTGGGGGTACACCAATAAGACAATCCCTTCCATTTAGAGTAGGTCTTCCTGGTTGATGGTTTCCTTGAAACTCAAAGCACTTTCAGGAGTTCCTCAGAGATTTAATTCCAACTCCTCAAGAACCATGCCCTCAGGCATAGTGTCTTGGGGTTTGGGAATCCTATCCTGCCCCGAGACAGGGTCAGCAGAAAGACTGCGACTCAGTGACAGGCTGTTTGGAGGCTTGATGAACAGGGTCAGCAGAAATGAATCTGGGTCTGTCTGGCCCAGTCTGGAGTTATTAGAAGAATTGATGCAGATTCCTTCCCGAGTTTCAGGAAGACTTTCTGTACGAGTGGAAATGGTGAGAAGGCATACAGGAACTTCCCTGTCAAGTCAGAGGCCAGGGTGTCCTCTAGGACTGTCCCTCTGGCTTGTAGTCTACAACAAAACCGTGGAGGTGGATTGTTTTCCCAAGAAGTGAACATGTCTACTTTGGGAGTGCCCCACCTTCTAAACACTGTGGCCAGAACTCGTCTGTTCAAGGCCTGTTGCGAGTTCCCGGATTCTGCTTACGTAATCTGTCAGGACACTGTCTTTGCCTGAAAAGTGCATCACATAAATGGTCTTCCTCAGAAGCCATCAGACAAGCGCTCGCTGCTGCAACTGCACATAATCCCCCACCTGCCCCTTAGGCTGGGTTTGCCCTGTCTACTTTTGCTGTATATGCCTGGGGTCTCAGGCAACATCTACTGACTAATGTAATATCATCATCTCCGGTTGCTACCCGACGTGGTACTCGTGTACCCATATTATGACTACTGTGATCTACCCATTACCAAGCTTGTACCACCAGTGAATTCCGGTGACACTGGTTGCTTTTTTAATCTAAGCGTTATGTACTGTACTGTTTTGTTTGCTGTGATATGTTGCTCTCTTGACGAGGTGCCTTTGTAAATGAGTCTTTGACTCAAAGGTCTGTAAACCAATGATCTAATAAATTAAATAAATAAATAAATATTTGCTTTTAAGGTGTATGCCAGGTCCCGGACCCTCACTGCTTCTGTACACAGTTCTGAGATTTTGCCTCTCCCTGCCTGTTTACGTAATACATTGCTGCAGTGTTGTCTGTTTTGATTTGGACAGACTGACACTGTAGCTGGGAGGAGAAAGACTGTATTGCTAGCAGCGCTGCCCTGAGTTCCGGGAGGCTCATGTATTCCAGTGATTCCTGTAGGCCCCATGTGTCACTGTGAGGTCCTGTAGTTGGGCACCCCACCCCAGGGGTGAGGCATCTGTAGTAAGAATACTTGTTGGCAACTGCTGAAGGAAGGGAATGCTCTCAGACTGCTTTCTTCCTTCCACCACTCTAATGACTTTACCAGTGCTTTTGTCACTGGCACTAGAGCTCTTGAGTGTGGATTCCATCTTAGAGACAAGTTGTCTCTTAAGTGATACTGGATATCTCTCATCTGGAACCTGAACCATGGAACCACAGCTGTGGATGCAGCCATGTGTCCTGGTAACTGCAGGAAGTCCCTTCCGGGTCTTGACTGACCTGTTGGAAAGCTTTCCCCTGTAGGGTGTTTTGCTCTGCTCCTAGTAAGCACAGCACTTAAACAGGTTCTGAGACTTCTGCAGGTTTATCAAAAATCTGGTGGGGTTCCAAAGTGCTTTTTACATTCTGAAGTGAGCACTTGTCTCATGTTCTGTTTTCCCTGTGACTAGCCAGTCGTCCAGCTAGGGAAAAACTGCCACATCTTGCCACCTCGAGTGTGCTACCACCATAGTTAAACACTCTGTGACTAACCCTGGTGCTGAGATGAGGTCAAAGTGGAGAGCTGTGAAATTGTATTGGCAGTTCCCTAGCTAGAATCAGAGATATTTACTGTGTGACAGCCTGACTGGGATATAAAAATAGGCATCTTTCAGATCCAGAGATCCTAGCCAGTGCCCCGACTGCAGGGATGGTATCACAGTTTTCAGGGTGACCATTTTGCATTTTTCTTTCTTTATATGCTTGTTTAGATACCACCACCCTTCCCATTTTTCTTGTGAGTCAGGAAGTACCTTGAGAACAGACTCCCGCCCCACTGGGAGGCAGGGATCTTTTCTGCAATTGTTGCTACCAGTATTTTTTTTTTTTTTTTTTTTACTTCCAATTCCAGCAGCATTCTTTCAATGGGAGAGTGTGCTGGAAAAGTTGTGTGTTTCTGTAGTCTTGGAAATATTTTGAACTGCAGAGCCAGTCATGGACCTAGTACCTCCAGAATCCACCTGTCTAAGGTAATACATACTGTACTAGACAGTCCCAAATATGAGAATGAAGTCATTCACATATTTGGGAATGTCTAATACAATATACCTAACCCATTGGTCCACACTGGGGACCAATGGGCTTCTAACTATACTGTACCTGTCATTGGGCAGCGGCCGGGTATGCGGTGGGTTGCAGCCGACTGCAGATGACGGGGTGGGGAAGGAGTTGTGTGTGGGTGGAGGTGGGGGTACCACTGGATCACCAGGGCATTTCATTTGGAGGTTTACCACGATCGCAGCAATGGGCGGGTTCCACCAGACCACCAGGGGCCGCGGTTATGCATATATCGGGAATCAGGTAGGAGGGGGAACCACTAGACCACCAGGGCTGGTCATGTATTTTATTCATCAGGGTATTGGTAATTTGGAGGGAGGCGCACTAGACTACCAGGGTTACTGTTCATACATAGACCCGTCGCGTACTTCGAGGCGAGATGCCCAGGATCCCCCTGCACATGTCATGCTGTGCAGCGCACCAAGTATAAATCGCCCGCTGCCCTCTTTAAGGAAACATGCAAATGGGGGCCATAATGACATGCAAATGGCCCCATTTGCCCTGCATATATTATGGCCTCATCTGCATGCCCCCCGCTGAATATCGTGGGTGATGCGCCTAGCGCAATGCACTTGCGCCAACACATCCCAGTGCTCCCTACCTGTGGCTTTCGCTGGCACAGTGCCACTACGCCATGCACAGAGCGTGCCATGGCGCATCACCGTTGATTATCACCTTCTCCTGGCCCCGGCGCAATCCAGTTGCGCTGCGCCCAGGCTTGTGCCACTGCCTGGCGCAGTCTGAATATCCGGGTCCATGTATACCCGGTACTGAAATTTGTATTCCAACTGCTTGCCTGCTAATCTCACACAAATTGTACGGTACTTCTATTCTTTGTATACTGACGTGGAACCTTTGTAAGAAAGCCACTGGCTCAAAGGTATTTATCCAAAATTTTAATAAATAAATGCCCCCAGACAAGGGCATTTTTTCTTTGTCATCTGCCTGCTCCTTTCTCCAGTCAGAAGGCGTGGCAGTGACATTTCTTTTTGCAGACATTGTTTCCAGGGTCTGCTCAGAGGCCCCGATTTATATTTTTGCCATAAACAGATTCAGGGTTCCCCCTTTCGGATACCCTAGTATCGGACCCATCTTTACAATGCCTATTGGATGGCTGAACAGCATTATATTTTTGTCTCCCTTGACATTATTTGATGCTGCTGTTAAACATGAGGAGGCAGAACCTTCTGATGTGTGCTTTCCAACATCACTAGGAACTCCTTCAGTCATTTTTTTTACGTTTCTTTATGTATTTATTTACCTTGGGTGACAAGGAGGCAGACAGACGTCACAACCACTTAATGTGCTCTTTTATTTTTAGGTTTCAGGACATGGTAAGGCAGGATTCACAACTAATAAGCAGTGACTTGGTCACAGGCACGTTACACACAGCTAGTGGCAATCTGCATTTCCCAGGAGTTGAAAACTATACATTTTTGTCTCAGGTATGTCAAATTACAAACAACAGTGCGCAAAAAAAAAAAAAATTAATAGCTCTACAGCAAACCAAAACAAAAAAAGGCGCAACTCCAAAAGCTATGCCAAAGGTCAAATTGTGACTTCCTAAACAGGAACCGATTAAGCCTGCCTGCTGCCTCAATGATGCCCTCCCCCGGCTGCAATCGGCTCCCCAGGGCAACTCCCGCCCTATCCGTCATTCTTGGCACCTTTGGGCGGGTGCCCCGACCCTGCCCTAGGGGCAAGCCAGGGGCCGGAGTGCAGCTAATGTGTAAAAGCACAGAGCCGAGGGCCCATGACTGGCGGATGGGTGACGTCTGGCAGGCACCAAAAAACAAAGTAAATAAAATAAATACGTTACCTTAACTAAAATGCAAACTATTAAAATATGTACTTAAACACCTAAAAACTATTTTAAAATAAATCGACTGGAGACCCAGCAGTACTGGAGCTCGACTAGGGTGTTAAAATCTAGGGAGGAGGCCAGGCTTACACTGGGGCTTGCGTTTTCATTCTGAATGTTGATCTGTCGAAGAAGTCGTCTCTCGTAGTCCTGATCCATGGTGGATGGCAGGAAGATGGCTGAAGGCGGAAGGCAACGTTTGCCAATCCTAAATTCTCTCTTTTTCTGCTCAGAATTCAGCAAAATAAACCTGTAAAAAGAAAGTGAGAAATTAGAAACCAAAATGTCAAAAGTACCAAAACCTCTGCAACTGCCATACAGTTTCATAGCATATGGGTTCAGTGCTGTGTATGGAACTCCATACACTTACAGATACTGTTGTACCACAGTAATGATGCCACAATGCTGCCGTACCACAGCGGGGATGTCAGAATGCTGCCGTGCCACAGCAGGGATGTCAGAATGCTGCCGTGCCACAGCAGGGATGTCAGAATGCTGCCGTGCCACAGCAGGGATGTCAGAATGCTGCCGTGCCACAACAGGGATTGTCAGAATGCTGCAGTACCACAGCAGGGATGTCAGAATGCTGCCGTACCACAACGGGGATTGTCAGAATGCTGCCGTACCACAACGGGGATTGTCAGAATGCTGCCGTACCACAGTAGTGATTTCAGAATTTATCATTAGGGATGGCATAGGGATAAGGTTGAGGAAGCGGGGATCAGGTGGAGGCTTTATGAGTCACCCTGCAGGCTCCAGGAGGTAAGCGGGTGAAGATGGGGGTAGTATACAGACCACCCGAGCAGGGGGATGAACAAGGGGAAAACCTGGTGGCAAACCTTAGGGATCATTGTGCTAGGGGAGAGGGCAAAACTGTGGTGCTGTGGGACCTGAATATGCCAGGAGCAGACTGGGGAACTACGGCATCCTCATCTGGCAGGGAGCAGCGCCTGCTGGATGTCTTCCAGGATGCGTTTCTTGCCCAGCTGGTGACTGATCCAACAAGGGAGGGGCACGTCCTGGATGTGGTCCTGTCAGTGAGCTCATTAGGGACCTAGTTGCTGGGGACCCACTGCCGGTAAGTGATCACAGTCTGGTTCTCCCTTGACCTAGGGGCCGGAGTAGAGCACATAAAAACGTCAGTAGTTGATTTTAGAGGTGCAGACTTTGGGGGCATGGAGTGGATCCTCAGGGGCTACCGAGATGAGATCAGGCCAGCCATGGGCACTGAGGCCCGGTGGGAAATGATTAAAAAAGAGGCTCCTGGAGGCCGCCAAGGTCTGCACGAAGGAGAGACGGAAATGGGGCAAAGCTAAGAGGCCGAGCTGGTGGACAAGGGAGCTCCAGGATACGGTGAGGGAGAAAAAGGCTGCTTATAGCTGATATAAACGTTCTCGGGAAGCTATATCCAAGGGGGAGTATGATAGCCAGGAGGGTCACCAGGGTGGTGAGGTCGGCCAAGGCAGGGGCTGAGCAGAGATTGGCACAGGGATTTGGGGGGTTCTTCAGATATACCAGGGAAAGAAGAAAAGGGAAGGGGCAGATAGTAGAATGAGGATGGGGAGTGGGTGGGTGGAGAAGGCGGGGAGCAGGCAGAGGTACTAAATGACTTTTTGTACCTCAGTCTTCACCAAAGAGGACGGGTTGGGGGAGGCACATGAAATGGGGGAAATGGATGTTAAATCCCCACTGGGAGGGTATGGGACGTCCTCAAGGTGCTAAGAGGGGAAAAAGCACCAGGCCCAGACGGGATCCATCCCAGGGTGCTTAAAAAACTGGCCGATACCCTGGCCGCACCCCTGGCAGATCTTTTCAACTCCTCCCTTCAGTTGGGGTGGGTGCCTCAAGACTGGAGAATGGCCCATATTGTGCCTATACATCAGGGCGGCTCGCGAGAGGAGCCAGGAAACTACAGGCCGATTAGCCAGACGTCGGTAGTGGGCAAGGTGATGGAGGTCATCTTGAAAGAGAGGCTGGAGGAGGTTCGGACGGCACGGGGCCACCTAGATAACTGCTAGCATGGCTTTCTTAAGGGCAGATCGTGTCAGACCAACCTGGTGGAGTGCTGTGAAGGGGTGACAAGTGCACTGGATCAGGGCAGGCCAGTGGATGTCCTCTTTCTAGACTTCAGCAGAGTGTTAGACTCTGTGCCACATCCCGGGTTGCAGGGAAATATGGGGGCAGGGGGCAGATGGTCAGGTGGATAGCAAATTGGTTAGCAGGGCACGTACAGAAGGTGAGGGTTGGGGAGGGAGGTCTCATCCCACAGGAGAGTAATTAGCAGGGTCCCACAGAGATCGGTAGGGCCCATTATTGTTTAACATCTATCTCTCAAGACATCAGAAGCAGCATCAGGAGCGGGATGAGTGTCTTTGTCGATGACTCGAAGCTGTGGGCAGTGGTGGATGGGGAGGAGGGGAAGCTGGCTCTCCAGGAGGACCTGGAGACTCTGGGGAGGTGGTCACGTGCCTGGAAACTAAAGTTTAATAATGGGAAATGCAGGGTTCTTGACCTGGAGGCCAAAAACCCGGCTCATGTATACACTGGCGGGGGGACAGGACCTCAGGGTGGTGGCATATGCCAAAATGTAACTCGGGGCAGTGTAGAGGGCTGCAGTCCAAACAATTAAAATACTGGGGTGCATAGCCAGAGGGATAACCTCAAGGAGTCGAGAGGTGCTCCTTCTACTGTATAACTGCCTGGTTAGACCACACCTTGAATACTGTGTGCAGTTTTGGCATCCTTAATGAAAAAAAAAGAGGGATATTGCTCTTCTGGAGAGGGTCCAGAGGAGGGTGACCAGGATGATACAAGGACTAGGGTAAAAGCCCTATGGGGAAAGACTTGAGTAGCTCAACCTGTACTCGCTGGAGGAGAGAAGGAACAAAGGGGATATGATTGAGGTCTTCAAACATCTCAAAGCAATGAATAAGGTAAGCCTCGAGGGAGTGCTTCAGATGAGGGAGGTAGGGGCCACCAGAGGACACTCAATGAGGCTGGTCAGGGGGGAAACAAGGAGATGCTACTTCACTGAGAGGGTGGTGGAGCCCTGGAATGCACTGCCCAAGGAACTGGTGGCTGTTACAACTGTGCAGGGGTTCAAGGAAAGGCTGGCATAGGTATAGGAGGAGGGAGCATCCCAGAGCCCCGCTGGGGGTTTGGGGGGGCTAGAATGGTGCCCTGGGTAAGCACTGATCCCCAAACAGACTTGACAGACCATAGGCCTAATCTGCTGGCTTTTTAGTATGTCAGAATGCTGTTGTACCCCAGCAGCGATGTCAGAATGCTGCTGTACCACAGTAGTGATGTCAGAATGTTGCTGTACCACAGTAATGATGCCATCTCAGAATGCTACTGTACCCCAGCAGTGATGTCAGAATGCTGCTGTACCACAGTAGCTATGTCACCACTGTGGTACAACAACAACATAGAGTCTCGATACTCATGCTTACCTACACAGCAGATTTCCTGTAACACAGATATCGGTAATGGTGAAAACATTCTGTAGTTCTGTTAAAATATGAACTACTGAAAATGTTGCCTGCTTGTGTAGCCATTACTTCAATCACATTAAATGTTTCTAATGTTATTCTATTGGCTCTGTTTTCTGTCTATCTGACCACAGAGAGACAGAATGCAATTCAAAACAGAGCTACACTATACAAAATGATGTACGGGCACCCATAAACAACAAGGCTGATGTTTCCATCTCTGGTTGAGATGACATCAGAGAGACCCCTCGATTTTCGCTCTCGTAAGTCTGTGATGGTGCCTCACCCTTCAATGCCTTTTACTATCGTGCTCCATTATGGACCAATGCCTTACCTCCTGACATTATCAATGCCACATCTATTGGATCGTTCAAATGCAGACTCCGGCAGCACCTAGTGAATCTAGTAAATGTGACTGCTACCATTAGCACCCTTCCGGAGCATCAACCAACTACCTGCACTTACCTCCTGACAACTCACTGGGTTGAGGGACCCCAATCCCAGCACCTTATACCCCCCAATCATGACATTGCTCCCACTTCCCTACCCCCTCAGATGCTCCCAACTACCGTACTCTTTCCACCCGTTTGCAACCCCCTCCTTCTTCTCACCTCCGAGAGCTTCCAAGTAGGGTGTTAACCTCTGACGCCGGCTAGCTGCTATACTGTCTAAGCTGTTTAATGCTGTTGTACCCTGTAACTTATCTGTACCATATGTAACCCTGCCATCTGTACTGTATTGTCTATGTAACTGACATGCAACCTATAAATAAGCACTTGCTCACTGGTGTAATCCAAGACCTCAACAAACAAACAAACAAACAAACAATGTAAACACGGGCTATTCTATGTATGTGTGGAATTCTATACATCCTAAAAAGTTGTTCTACCACAGTTCTGACATCAAGTTGCGCCACAGCAGTGACGCCACTATAGTTTAAGGTGGAATGCGGTAGTGTATGGAAATCCACACACCGCAAAAAGTGGTTCTGCTTTAGTAGCGACGTAGCTACTATGGCAGAACGACTTTTTGTTCTGCGTTACTAGCTACGTCACAATGCAACTGCCCCCAACAAACTTCGTTCATAGGACAGAGGCCGGTTGATGAGTCAGGTGCGCAAGCTGACCGTTGGGCGGATAGCCCAGAGATGCGGTTCCGGACAAAGGAGACTGCCTTTCCTATGGAGGAAAAAGTAAGGGATTGTGTTTTTTTTGGACCATACACTATACAGAATAGTGCACGGTAGCCCAAATACACAACTTCACTATTCAGAAACCTCGTGGTTACTATGCCGTCGCAGGGATCTCTCGAGCTTCGCTCTCAAGGCCCTTGAAGTCATAGTAACCACTCGGTATAAGAATAGCGTTGTGGTGTAAGGGCAACCATACACTATCCTATATATTACGGTACAACAACCTGATGACAGAATCTCATGCTGACCCTTACTCCCCATGCTTATCTAAAAACTGGAGATCAATGTATTGTAAACAAACTCCCTCTTCTTTGTTCACGCAGTTTTTTTTCAATTTTGTGATATGCTGTATAAAGCGCTCTCTCAATACTTTAAACAATATGTTTCTACGTTATCTGAGATTAGCTATTCTGTGTATTCCCTACTTCTCCTCTACATATCTGTCTTGTGAACACATACAAGATAAATATGTAGAGAAAGAGCAAGGAATGAATGCCTACCCAAGTCCAGATTACATCATATCGCAAGTATTGAGCGTCTTACCCTTCTTTTTTATTTTCCTTTTTTCTGACTTTTCCTTAAAGGGGATAGGAAACGTGTGCCAATTGGCAGCTGTTTATAAAGTTCTTATTCCAAGAAATTATATGCATTTTCTTATAGTATCCATATTTAACTGCATATGATTAAAGAGAGATACAAAAACAGTATTTTGCATCGTTTTGTTTTTGTGGGCAGCATTCTGTTACAGATCTCTTCATGGAACCAGTAATTTGGAATTTTTACTATGTCACGGTTTGTGCACAAAATGCCAAATATGAGCTGTTAGCCTATTGGAACCATGCTCAGAGTTCTGTGCACAAACTGTGACATAGTTAAAACTCCAAATTACTGGTTCCATGAAGAGAACTTTTAACAGAATGTTGCCCATAAAAACAAAACAATGCAAAATACAGTTTTTTTATTTTTTATTCAGGTACAGTTAAATATGGATAATTTCGGGGAACGCATATAATTTCTGAGAATAATAACTTTATAAACAGCTGCCAATTAGAAATTATTCCCTTTCCCCTTAAATGCATTTAGTTTTCAGTATAAGGGGAAACTTTAGTAATGTTCACATCTGAGGCAGTCTTTTTTGTATTATAGGTATTTTATACATGACCGTTTCTTTTATTTAACAGGCTCAGTACGTTTATTCTTTCTACATATTTTACTACTTGGATAGGTTTTGCTCCGACTGATTTCACTGCAGTTACTGTTTGGATTAAATTTCATTATACAACGGCAAGGAAAATCCTAGAAATCTCACTGGCTGCTGACCCCTTGAGACAGTGACGTTATTACACGATAACATCACTGTATCTAGTGCAAGTACACACAAGGCAGCTCGACAACCACAGAAATCATTCCACACAAAATCAAATGTTACCGGACTGCCATGGCTTCACCGCCTGCTCCCCGCACCCCACAGCAATTCCTTCCTATGCAGCCGCTCCTCTAGTCAAAACAAATACCCAATTTAAATGAAATAAATCAAACGCAGTTTTCATCCTCCGTCTCTTGAAATATTGCAGCAACCTTTCCGTTTTAATTTTAAAGAAAACGCCACACGGAGTGGCTTCTTCTCTGTGAAACGCACTGTGTTTAGAAATCACTGCTAACCGTCCGAGCCACACAAGCCACCGCAAATAAAAGAGTGCCCTGCCACACTGAATCAGTGCATCAACCCCCCCACCCCAGACTTCATCCTCGCTCCACCACTCGGGGGTAATACAAAATGTAATGTTCATCCTCTGTCCCCTGGTGAAAGAAAATGAAAAGAGCAGCTTATTTTTTTTCTTCGAACAGAGCAGCTTGAATGAACCGCTGGTTGTGCGAGTCACTGAAAGCTCTTGCTTCGGGGAAGAGAATCCTGGCATTAAAATTTACTTTGCAAACTTGCCAGTTATATTCAGCCTCAATCCCCACCCTGCTTTTCTTGTACTTTCAGGCAAAAGTATGAAAGGAAACCAAATGAGCAGACAGGATTTTTTTTTTTTTTTGGTCAATAACTTTTATTCTTTTAGAATAAATAAAAATCAGTACATATACACAGAAATAGGAAAATATTAAAATATCAACAGGCTTTCCCAACATGAGCTCATAACGAAAATTTCAGGTTACAAGCTTACTAAAGAAATTCTTCTTGAATACTTCTATTTTGGATGATTTGGGTACCAGCTCCCTCTAGTAGCAGAACATATACTGGCTTTTATTTTAAAAAAACATTTTCCACACACAAAAATAAAGTAAAAAATGCTTAAAATATATTTATTTTTTCTGTTTTATTAACAAAATAGCCATTGTATAATAGCAATAAGGCACTCCAGAGTGTGTGTTATTGTGTAATGTCACTCCTGGGATGGTGGAAGCACTCTGCTTCGCCTCGTGCTTCAACCCACCCAAGAAGTGACGTTATTACAAAATAACACACACCCTGTCATGCCTTATTGCTTACATAAAATTTTACTAGGATCAAAAATTGCCATTTTCCCTATCTGAACACTAACTCTCTGAACATCGCTACTGCTATTTTTTTTTCAAATATGAACTCCAGCCAGCCACAGCAACGGTTTATCTTGGCTGGTCCAGCAGCACAGATGTAGCAATACTGCTCGCTGCACTGGGGAGCCGAGTGGCACCCTGCCTGCACCCACTCCTCCGGGCTCCTTGATCACTCCCAAACTTCACCTCTGCTATGGATGGATAGATACTGGCAGGCGCAGCTGTCGTAGGAGCTGAAGGCAGGCCTGCCTCAGAAGGCCAAAAACTTGGGGGAATACAGCAGAGAGTCACAGTGGCTGTGGAGTCCCCAGGATGCCCAACTGAGGAGCCTCAAGAGGCGGAATGAGGCACTAAGAGGCTGACAGAGGTCCTCGACAGAATGCCTGGGGAAGGGGAATAAGAGATTTAGTATTTGCCGTATTGGTCCTTGCAAGAACAGATCTAGAAGCAAATGATTTGATACCTTTTGATGTAACAACAAGAACAAAGTGCTCCAGCTTTCGGACCAACCAGTCCTTCTTCAGAAGTCTAATGGCCGTTCTTTAGAAAAAACAATACTTGTAACACCTAGATCATTCAGAAAACACAGAAAAGAATCCACATTGGTTTAAAATACACATTTTGATTTCCCACCTACTGTCAGCATCCATGTCTGGCCCAATCCCATCCAAGTGCTCCTTAAGGATCCTTCCCAAGGAAATGGGAAAGATCCTTAAGGAGCACTTGGATGGGATTGGGCCAGACAAGGACGCTGACAATAGGTGGGAAATCATCAGGACAGGGGTGCAGGATGCTACCAGCACCTGCGCAAGAGTAAGACGAAAATGCAGTAGGGCCCGAAAAACCTGCTGGTGGACCAGGGAGGTTCAGGAGGTGATGAGGGGAAAGAAGGCGGCCTATAGGCAATTCAAGTGCTCAAGGAGTGAAAGGGATCGAGGAGAGTACGAGCTGATGGCCAGAAGGGCCACTAGGATGGTGAGGGCAGATAAGGCAAGGAAGGAGCAGAACCTGGCCAGGGAAATTAGGAGAGGGAACAAGGGGTTCTTTAGATACACTGGGGAAAAACGAAGGGTGAAGGGGCACAAGACCCGTGGGAGCAGGCTGAGGTACTAAATGAGTACTCTGCCTCAGTTTTCAGCAAGGAAAATGGGGGGGGTGCATCATACATGGAAGGAGATGGTGAAACTGAGGAGGGGGGCCCTTACCGACTGGCGGGCCTTGGGGGGGGCATCACTGGCAGGTTGGGGGTGCGGAGGCAAAGCAGAGGAATGAGGTAGCAGAGGTGGAAATCATGGCAGAGTGAGTGAAGGAAGCCCTCAGATCCTTTAAGATGGAGAAAGCACCAGGGCCGGATAAATTACATCCCAGAGTGCTGAAGGAACTGGCGGATGTCCTGGCGAAACCTTGGAGGAGCTCTTCAGCATCTCTCTGAGGACAGGGTGGGTGCCCCAGGACTGGAAGGTGGCACATATAGTGCCTATCCACAAGAGGGGATCAAGGGAGGTAGCAGGGAACTACAGGCCCGTCAGCCTGACATCGGTGGTGGGCAAGGTGATGGAGGGCATTGTCAAGGAGAGACTGGGGGGGACCTGGAAAAGTTGGGGTGCTTGGACGATAGACAGCATGGATTTGTCCTGGGGAAATCGTGTCAGATAAACCTTGTGGAGTTCTATGACTGAGCGACGAGTGCCTTGGACCTGGGTAGACCAGCGGACGTACTCTTTCTTGACTTCAGCAAGGTATTTGACTCTGTTCCTCATGGGGGTCTGTTGGATAATCTGGGAGAAATGGGGGTGGGGAACCAGATGATCACATGGATAGGAAACTGGCTCTAGACCCAGACCCAGAGGGTTGTGGTTGGAGGGATAGTCTCATTCCCAAGGAGGGTTATTAGTGGAGTCCCTCAGGGATCGGTCTTTGGGCTCCTCCTGTTCAATGACTAGTCTCCGACATAAGGAAGGCCATCAGGAGTGAGATTAGTCTCTTTGCGGATGACTCAAAACTGGGGGCGATAGTGGATGGGGAGCAGGGGAGGACGGCCCTACAGGGGGACCTGGAGGCTCTGGAAAGGTGGTCTAGAAAGCAGTATAGCTCAGTGGGTTAAGGCTCTGAGCTGCAGATCTGGAGACCTGGGTCTGAATCCCATAGCCACTTAGGTGCATACTGTGTGATTCTAGGCAAGTCACTTAACTTCCTTGTGCTCCCAGGTCGCATCTGAAAACAAGCTTCGGCTTAGTGTGCTACTCCTGGTTAAACAATGTTCCCTTTCAATGCAGGAAAATGCAAGGTACTGCACCTGGGAGCCAGAAAACCAGGCCAAGTGTACACCCGGGGAGAAATGCTACAAGTCTCGATGGCTGAGAGAGACCTGGGGGTAGTGGTGGATGTCAAGATGAACAACTCAGAGACTTGTAGGAGGGCAGCAGCCAAGGCCAACAGGATGCTTGGATGCATCGCTAGGGGGCTCACCTCCAGAACAAGGGAAGTGATACTCCCACTATATAACTGCTTGGTGAGGCCACACCTCGAGTACTGCGTGTAGTTTTGGAGGCCACAGTTAAAGAGGAACACTGAACTCCTGGAGAGGGTCCAGAGGAGGGCAACCAAAATGATTTGGGGCTTGTGGGATAGGACCTATGGGGAGGGGCTCAAAGAGCTAAATATGTACACATTGGAAGAGAGAAGGGACCGGGAGGACATGATAGAGGTCTTCAGGTACATGAAGCGGGTACATGGAGAGGAGCAGTCAGGTCACTCTGAAGGAAGGGGGGACAACTAGAGGCATGGGTGGAAGCTGGGGGGAGATTCAGGGAGAAAGGAGGAGGTGCTACTCACTGAGAGGGTGGTGGAGCCATGGAATGCACTGCCCAGGGGCTAGTGGAGGCAGAAATGGTGGAGGATTCAAGAGGGGTGGGACAGCTACAGGAAGGGTTCTGTAAGCAAAACCAGTGTAGCGAGAATATCTGGGACTGGGAAGGCAGAAGCCAGAGAGGGAGGGAGGGAGGAAGGGGCAGCAAGGTCAGCTCCCAGAGTGGGGGCTGACCAAACGAGTAGACACGAAAGATCATTAGGCCTATTCTGCTGGCATTTTAGTATGTTAGTAAAAAATACAGATCATTATGTCAGAGAAGTTTAACAGTACCATATTACCTTCAGCCAGGAGGGTCCCAGGGTCAAAGGTGCTTGGCGCAAAACACATACAAAGAATCCTACTGCATATAAATTTAATTGACATAAGATAACCCTGCTGGAGCAGAGGACTCAAATTACGCTATGAGTGTCACAGTGTGTATAAGGATGTGATTACTGAAAAGCAATCCCCGCCCAGATGATAGACATACTAAGATTGCCTTAGGACTCCTAAAAGTTTCAATGCATGCATTATAGACAATAAATTACCAGTAAAGTTGTCTTAAAAAGATCAGTGCACACTGTATGATGTGTAAAACTTAGCTGGACCCATCACCCAGCTGTACTCTCCAGTTAGATGATATGCCCCAATACTTCAAAAACCTCTAGTATAGTGACAGGACTTTATAAACGATGGTCTGAAAGCTAGAGCACTTTGTTCTTGCTACATCTAGGTTGGTCCACTAAAAGGTATCAAATCATTTGTTTCTGGATCTGGGGGGAAATAGTAAATGAAAAAAAAAAAAAAAATGAACAAGAAAACATGCCAACATTAAAGTGAATTTCCGACATGGTGCTATAAGGTATTGGGCTTCATAGGAGGTGGCAGCTCCCCCTTCCCTAGTTTAAATGACTGATGCACACGTTAAATGTTTGGCTTTCTGGGAAGGACGAAGCCCGGAGACCAGCAGTCAGAGAAAGAAAATTTACAGGTATTTAAATTTCTATTTCTCTCTCCCAAAGCTGGTCTCCAGGCTCATCACTTCTGGGATATACTAAAGCAATACATCCCTCCACTTCCTGGGTGGGAAGAAAGTTCATAGACCCTTACGGGTCCACCACTGCCTGGAGGACCCTGCGGCCAAAGGACGCCTCAGCCGAGGTGAAGACATCCAACTTGTAGAACTTTGTGAAGGTATGAATGAATGACCACATGGCTGCTCTACATAGGTCTGCTGGAGAAGCCTCTTTGAAGTCTGCCCAGCACGCAGCCATCGCTTGGGTTGAGTGCACCCGCACTGGTCCCAGCAGGTCGATCCTGGCCTTCTGGTAAGCCATGACAATGGTGGAATGAATCCACCTAGCAATAATCTTTTGACGCTTTCTTACCCATATTCGGGCCCGATGTAAGGATGAATAGACGTGAAGTCTTACAGACTGAGTCAGATCTCAATGTAAATTTTGAGAGCGCTCCTTGGATCAAGCGTGTGAAATTCTCTCCCCTTCTCGTTCTTGGGGTGAGGACAGAATGAGGGAATGTTAAAGACTTGGTTGCAGTGAAAAGGAGACATCACCTTTGGTAAAAAGGCGGGGTCTGTCCGCCTAACTACCGAGTCTTGATGAAAAATAGTGTACAGTTCTTTGGATGACAGGGCTCCTATCTCACTGATGCGGTGGGCTGAGGTGATTCCAATAAGAAAGATGGCCTTCATAGTGAGGTGAAGCAAGGATGCCTCCTTTAAGGGCTCAAAAGGGGGCTTGGTGAGTGCTTTGAGTACTGGGTGAAGCCTCCAAGGTGGTACTATGGGTTTTATTGGAGGACACTTCAACGTTGCTGCTCTCAGACATCGAACATGAGGAAGAGCTCCTAAAGATTCGCCTAAGTCTGCCAACAGGAGCGCACCTGAAGCAGACAACTGGACTCTTAAGGTAGCCAGTTGGAAGCCCTTGTCGAAACCCTCCTGAAGGAATTGAAGGATGGTAGGCAAAGACACAGGGTCATCTGGTAGAGAGGTGTCTCATAACCAGAACAGGAATTTTCTCCAGATCCTATAATAAACCTTGGAGGATGAGGCCCGCCTGGAATGAATCATCGTTTCTATGATAGGTGCAGAGAAACCTAACTCCTTGAGAGTTTCCCGCTCAATCTCCACACCGAGAGGGACAGACTACGAGGACTGGGGTGGAGCACCGGTCCCTGATGTAGTAGGTCTGGGCTTACTTGGAACACCAGAGGAGAATGAAGAGACATTTGGACTAATCGAGGAAACCACAGTCTGCGGGACCAGTGCGGGCAAACCAGATTCATCTCTGCTTGACCTTGGGCAATCTTGTGTAGTACCCTTGATAAGATCGGAATTGGAGGAAAGGCATACAGAAGATTGAACTGACCCCAGTTGATGGAGAAGCGTCCTGTGCTATGGCCTTCTCGTCCTTGATGAGAGCAGAACCGCGAAACTTTGCAATTTTTTTGGCAGACGAAAACATCTACCTGCGGGTGGCCCCACCGTGCCGTGATGAGTTGGAATGCGCTGTCCTTGAGCTCCCACTCTCCTAGCAGGATGTCCTTTCGACTTAGCCAATCTGCTGTGACATTTTCCTGGCCTGGGATATATGCAGCCCTTAAGACTCCCCAGGTTGTCTTCTGCCCACTGAAAGAGAAGAAGGGTCTCCCGCAGCATCAGAGAGTTCTTTGTGCCTCCTTGACGGTTGATGTAGGCCATTGTTGTCCGATTGTCCATGTGGATGAGGACGTCCCGGTGGGAAAGCCGTTTCTTGAAGTGCTGCAGTGCCAGGTGGACTGCCCGCATCTCCAGCACACTGATGCTGTAGTGAGACTCCACCAGAGACCACTTGCCCTGTGCCGAGAGCTGTTCCAAATGTGCCCCCTAGCCCTGGAGGCTGGCATCAGTGGTGTCTCATCTGGTGAGGGTGTCCCAGATTGAGACCCCTCATGATGTTGTTCTGCTGAGCCCACCATATCAGGGAGTCTTTCACCTGACGAGATACCCAAATCCTCTGGTCCACTATGCCCCCTTGATTGGTACCATTGCTGGAGGAGGCCTGACTGGACAGGTCACACGTGGACTAGTGCCCAGGGGCCTGAGTGTGCCAGGGAGACCATCGTCCTTATGAGTTGCACGAAGGAGCGGGCTGACAGTGATTGAGCTGCTTGGAATTTGTAGATGAGTGCCCCCAGTTCCTTGAATTTTGACTCTGTGGGGAAAAAAACGTTGTTCTGGATCGTGCTGATAGTCACCCCCAGATGATTCAGAGACTGTGATGGTCGCAGGGAGCTCTTCTTCTGGTTGATTACGAACCCCAGAAGGAGAGGCACTGAGTGACCTATGTTACTGCCTGAACTGCTCGATCGTACCCTGGGGCATTGATAAGAATGTCGTCCAGGTATGGGAAGAGCTGGATTCCTTGCATTCGGAGACGAGTGACCACTGTCACCGGGACTTTGGGGAAGACTCTGGGGGCTGTAGACAGGCCGAAGGGCAGCGCTGTGAATTAAAAATGGTGACCTTCCACTCTGAACCCGAGGAATTGCCGATGTGCTTTCCAGATGGGAATATGCAGATAAGCTTCTTGTAAATCTGAGGCCAAAAGGTCCCCCTGATGGATTTCTCAGATGATGGAGGACAGGGTCTCCATCTTGAATGTTCTGTGACGAACAAAGCCATTTAGAAACTTGAGATCCAACACTAGATGGAAACCTCCTGAGCGCTTTGGCACTATGAAGAATAGGGAGTACACTCCTCTGTTCCTTTCTGGAATGGGGGCTTGTTCGATCGCTGCTGCCTGTATGAGATCTGTAATCGCTTGCAGGGTCACCGCCCTTTTTACTGGGTTGCTTGAGACTGGCGAGGGCACAATGTGGGGCAGGGGGGCTGGGAGTTGAACTCGAAGTAACCCTCACGAATTACGTCTAACACCCACTTGTCTGTAGTAGTGTAGACCCATTCCTCGAAAAAGCTGGAAAGCCTGCCCCCAACATAAGGATGGCTCCTCGAGTCCTCACTGTGACTTTTTGGAGTCGCCCTCAGCATCTCGGGCACCTCCCCTGCCACCCTGGAAGCTACATAGTTTGTGCGAGATGAACCAGGATCGTCTGCCTGGAGTCAACTTGTTCCAACCCCTGAAATAATTTTGGGCATGAAAATTCTGTCTGGATCCCGAAGCCCAGGACTTGCTCCTTCCCCAGGATTGCAGCATTCGCACTTTGGCCATTTCTCCAGATTCCTTAACCACCTCCTTTAGAGCTGAACCGAAAAGAAGGCCTCCTTCATAAGGGGCATTTACCAAATGCATCTTCGAGGAGGCATCTGCCTGCTAAGCCTGTAGCCGTAAGTTGCATCAAGCTGAGGTCTGGTAAAACACAGCTCTTGCTGCACACCCGACTACCTCCTCTGATACGTCAGCCGAATAGGCCGAAGCTAGAACCCATTAGCTGCAGTTGCTGTAAAATGGATCAATTCTTCTCTGGCTCATCAGCGAGCTGGAATGCCAGATCAGTGGCCCAGGAGAGAGCAGCCCTAGCTGAGTAAAGGTTAGCCATAGCTGCCTTGAGGGAGGATGTGGTGGACTGAAAAGCTTTCTTTAGAGAGATGTCCACTTTCCGATCCACTGGGTCCCGCAGGGAGGCTCCAGCCTCTGCTGGGATAACCGTCTTTTTCGTGAGGTTTGAGATAATATGTGAATAATATGGCTTATCAATTGTACGCAGATGATACTATAATATATACTTCTGCTTCTTCTGTGGACGAGATCCAAGTAAAATTACAGTTAAGTTTTGATAGATTACATGGGTATTTGACACAACGGAAACTTAAAATGAATGTGAGTAAGACAAAATGTATGATATTTGGTTCCACTGTGAAACTCAGAACTTGCACTAAATTATCAGTGTTTGATCCTGAGCGAAAAAAAAATTAGATCAAGTGATGACTTATAAGTACCTGGGTTTTTGGTTGGACCCCTCAGCTACTGGTAATTTGTATGTTGGTTAGTTAGGTTAGTGGGAAAAAGGGTGGGTTTACTATATCGAAATAAAAATTGTTTGGGTGGCTATATGATAAAGAAAATTGTTGAATCACAGATTTTTCCTCTTTTTGATTATGGAGATACACTATGATTATTCTCATTCTGGAAAATTGTATAGATTAGATGTACTGTATAATCATCTAGCGAGATTGGTCTTACAGTGTTCTAGGAATACCCATCATTGCCTAATGTATCATAGATTAGGATGGATTTCTCTGTCAGATAGAAGACAGTTACATAAATATCTTTTGGCATTTAAAAGCATCACAGCAGTGATCCCAGAATATCTGTCCGAAAGGTTAGAATTTAGGGATGTTAAGCCCTCTTTAAGGAATGCGGCCTATCGAGAGTTGGCAATACCTAGATCAAAAAATACAGGTTACTCACCTGTAACAGGAGTTCTAGGAATGGTATATGTTGTTCATCCACACTTATTGGCAGGTATCCTTGCCGCTTTAAATCTTGCCGGAAGGTCTTCAAGTTGACTCCTCCCACCCACCCGGGTGGTAAAACTCTCGGCTCCGCCGCATGACGCCAGATCTGGCCCGCTGGAAGCTCAGGTTGTGCGTCGAAGCCGGGGAGGTCGGATGGGTCGTGTGGATGAACAACATATACCATTCCTAGAACTCCTGTTACAGGTGAATAACCTGTATTTCTAGGAACATGGATATGTTGGTCATCCACACAGGCAAGGCGCACACCCCCAATACTTACTTGGGAAAGAGAGACTGGAGAACAGAGGCCCCAAAACCAGCATCCCGGCGTGACTCAAGGTCGATGTGGTAGTGGGTAATAAAGGTGTGTGCAGACTTCCAGGTAGCAGCCCTGCAGATTTCCTGGATAGGGACGTCCCTGGAAGCAGCCACCGATGCAGCGGTATGGCGGGTAGAATGAGCTCTTATCCCTTTGGGAGGCTCCATGCCCGCCAACCTATAACAGAGATCTATGCAGGAGGTGACCCACCTGCTTATCGTCCGCTTGGCTGCAGGTCTGCCAGGTGCGGCTTCAGCGTAGGTGACAAACAGCTGGCGAACCTCTCCCCGATTTCAGCCGTGGCGCCCTTATAAGCGAAGCTACTCTTCTAGGGTCCAGAGTATGGAGCCTATATTCGCCTCCGAGGTGCTGGACTGTAGAACACCGCAGAGTCAACACCTGGTTAAGGTGAAACTCCCACACCACCTTCGGAAGGAATTTCGGTGGGGGCGAGGACAACCTTGTCCCTGTGGAAGCCCAGGTAAGGAGACTCGATGGAAAGCGCCTGGAGCTCTCCCATCCTTCTGGCTGACGTAACAGTCACCAAGAAGGCAGTCTTCCACGACAGGTGAGAGAGATCACACCTGTGCACTGGTTCGAATGGCTTGTCCATGAGCTTTGCCAGTACCAGCAGTAGATCCCACGGAGGTGGAGGTTCTCGCACCGGAGGGGAAATGTGATCAAGGCCTTTGAAAAAGCGCCAGACCACCTTCTCCTGCACCAACCGACTGCTTCCCAGCCCGTGCCCGGTAAGCAGAGATGGCTGCCAGGTGCACCCTTAGGGTCGTCAACCTAAGTCCTTGCTGAGAAAGGGACCATAAATAGTCCAAGATGCTTGCCAAGGAACAGGAGGAAGGGTCCAGGCCCTTGCCCTGACACCAAATGGAAAACCTCTTCCATTTGAAGGCATAGCATTTCCTGGTCGACTCCTTACGGGACACCTCAACTACATTGAGGACCTCGTCGGAAAGACCCAAGGCCTGGAACTCTAGCCGCTCAGGAGCCAGGCCGTCAGGTGCAGGGATTGAAGGTCCGGATTGAACACCTTCCCTGACTGACTGAAAGCAGGTCCGGCGAGCTGGAAGCTGCCTCGAGCCTGAAGCTGAGGCTGAGGAGATCTGGATACCAGCATTGACGGGGCCAGTCTGGGGCTACCAGAATCACCTGCGCCTTGTCCCTCCTCGCCTTGAGAAGCACCTTGTGGATCAAGGGAAATGGGGGAAAGGCGTAGAAGAGGCCCGGGATCCATGGCCTCGAGAAGGCATCCCCCTGCAGCGGGCCCTGCTGAGGGGGGCAGGCATGGAACAGCCTCAGCTTCTCGTTCTCCCTGGAGGCAAACAGATCCACCTGAGGTGTGCCCCAATGGGAGAACAGATCTTGTACTACCTCCGGCAGGAGAGACCACTCTGGGACACAGCCCCTATCCGGCTTAGGGCATCGGGCCAGGATGTTGGAGGCCCTGCCACATGAATGGCTAGGAGATCCGCCTCCAGGCTGCACACAGTGACCAAATGCGGAGAGCTCCTTGCACAGAGGCATGGAGTGCGCCCCGCCCTGGCGGTTTAGGTAGTACATGGTCGGTATTGTCCGCTCGGACCTGAAACCACTTGACCCCATAGAAACGGAGCTAAGGCGGTGAGAGTTAGGGCGACCGCCGAGCTCCAGCGGGTTGATATGGCATCGGGACTCCCGCGGGGACCAGAGGCCGTGCACTCTGTGCTCCCCCAGATGGGCACCCCAACCCATCAGAGAGGCGTCGGTCGATAGAGAGACAGTCAGCTCGGGGCGGACAAACGGGATGCTCTCCTGCAGATGAGCTGGAACGATCCACCACTGGAGAGCGGTCCACATCCCCTGGGTCACCGTCACTAGCTGGTCCAATGGATCGCAGCGTTGATACCACTGGCTGGCCAACCTCCATTGAAGGGGGCGCATGTTCCAGCCGGCCCAACGGACCACGCTGGTGCAGGCCGCCATGAGACCCAGGAGGCGCAGGAAGTCCCGGGCAGGGCGCGACTGCCCAACCAGAAATGATCGGGCAAAGGAGCAAAGAACCTCGCCCTGTCCGCCGGGAGCCGTGTTCTGCCTCAAGAGAGTCGAGCCTCTGCCCGATGAAGAGAATCACCTGCTTCGTTCGAAGTTCCGACTGGCCTCGTTGATGAGGAGGCCGACTTGAGAGCAAACCTGAGGGCCAGATCTCTGGACCGCCTCCACCTCTTGTCTGGAGGCTGCTATCAGCCAATCGTCCAGGTAAGGGTACACCCGGACCCTCGCGCCCAAGAGGGAATGCTGTCACCACTGCCATGCATTTGGTGAAGACCCTGGGAGCAAGAGACAGGCCAAAGGGCATGGCTCGAACTGGAAGGGATCCTTCCGCCGAAAAGCTAAGGGAATTCTGGTGAGACGGATGGATAGGGACGTGAAAAACGCTGGCCCTGCAGGTCCAGAGAGCAAAACCACATGCCGGTTCTAAGGATGGTATTATCTGAGCCAGAGTGACCATCCTGAAAGTCCGAGACCTTAGGAACTTGTTTAGGTCATGCAGGTCGAGAATGGAGCGCCAGCCCCCCGTCCGTTTTGGAACCAGGAAGTACCTGGACACAAACCCTGGGTCTGAGGGAGGGTCCGCCACCTCTCTGATCACCTCCTTCTCGAGGAGCAGAGCGATGTCGGCTCGGCGAGCCGACAGTGAGGCTGCGGACCCCGAGGCCCCTCAGGGTGCGACGGCTCTGAAGGGCGGGGCCTGCTCGAACTCCAGAGGCAGGCCCTTCCCCACCACTTCCAACACCCAGCGGTCTGTGGTGATAGCGGACCAGGCAGAAAGAAAGTGGCGAAGCCGTCTCCCCACGTGGGGACCTGGGGTGAGGTGACGAGGTTGGGGCGCACCCTCAAACCGTCACTGAGCAGTCTTGGAGGAGGGACCGGCCGAGGGACCACCTGGGCCTTTACCTCCCTGCTTCCTGGAGGAGGAAGCCACGGGCTTGGGTTTGGGATGCCAAGCGCGAGCCTGCTGGCCCTGACGCTGCTGGAGCCGGACATGCCGCGGGCGCAGACGGACGAAAGGGCTTAGGTTGCGGTCTTCGGCCCTTGTCCCTCTGAGCGGATGAGACAGAGTCCAGAGTGGCAATGGACTTTTCGATCCTCTGGAGGTGACCTTCCACTCCAGGGCGGAAGAGGTCGGTCCCCAGAAAGGGGACATCCGCCAACTTGTACTGGGTATCCGCCAGAAGGTGGATATTCTCAGCCATGCCGACGGCACATAGCCATCGCGTCACGATCTGCCTGGCGATGAGTCACCAATGTCCAAATCAGTCTGAAGTTGCTGCTTGGCCACTGCCTTCGCCCTGGTCCCGCACCTGCTTAACCATGGTCTGCAGGTCAGCTGGGAGATAAGGGACTACTCGCCCAGGAGCCCAACAGGGCGTGAGAGAAATGTGCCATCAGCATGGCCGAGCTGGCCTGACGAAGGCCAAGGGAGGACGAGCGAGACTTTTTCGCCGCCAGTCCAACTTCTTGACTCCTTGTCGGAGGTTTGTTCTACGCCCCGGCGCTTCCGCACGCCGAAGACGCTGTCGGTAACCAACCCTCGGCTGAGGGGTGTTCCGAGAAACCGACGGGAACCGGACCGCATACTTCTTGCCATCCTGGCCAAAGGCGAGGGCAGGAAGCAGGACGCTGCTAGAGCTCCAAGGCCGGGCTTCAATGGCCTCGGCCACCGGAAAGGCCTCCGTGGGAGAATCCCTTGGTTCAATATCTCCGTGAGGGGATACTTGGCCCGCTTGGATACGGGCTTGAGCTGCATCCCGGTGGACTCCAAGATGAGCCTAAGCAAACCCATGAAGGACGAAGGGCTATCGTCCAGTGACTGACCTCCTGAGGACTCCAAGTCGACCCGCCTGGAGAACAGGGAGGAATCGTCGTCAGACTCAGAAGAGTCCGCAAAGAGCTGCCTTGGGCCTGAGCCACCCTCCACCTGCCGAGGGCGATCGGGAGTGAGGGTAACAGACAGCCTATGGTAAAGACCCTGGGCCAACCGAGAATTCTTGGTCGGAGCTCCAAACAACGGCTGTGGAGGTGGATGTTCCACCGGAATCGGTGGGGCAGCTGGTTTCGGCCGAGCAACAGGCCTGGAAGCAGGCGCCTCGGCTAAGGCGAGGGGTTGCTTCAGCCGCCCGTGACAGCCACTTGATAGCCGGGAAGGCGACGACGGCCGGCTTGCTCCCCGGACAGAAGAAGCTGTTGCCACATGAGGTCCTCAGACGTCGACGCACTCCTGGCCGAAGCCTCCCTCATCAGAGGAGGAGACCAGCGGCGATGCCGCTATCACGGTGCCGAGACCGAGACCGCCTATGACGGCGGGATCGGCTAGACAGAGAAGAAGTCCGAGACCGCGAACCTCGGCTTTTCCGAGGAGGGTACAGAGGTAGGGCGGGGGAAACCCGCTCTCCCCTTGGCTCAGAGGGCTCAACCGTGGACTCCAGAACCGGAGGCACGGGCAAGTCCACGGACACCTCAACCACCGCCGGGGGAACCGGGGAGTGAGTGTTTTTGGCTTCACCGGTCAACAGCCCATCCAACGGGTCAAGAAAAATCTCGACTGCGTCGACGGGAGTCTCGGTCAACTGACCTGACGGGGATGCCGTGAAGCCAGTGGCCGAAGCTGAAGGATCGACCAAAGTCGATGGTCAACTACTCGGTGAGAGGGACCTCTCCCGCTCCCAAGAGCGTCGACGGAGGGACTTACCTTTGTGGTCCTTCTTCTTGGACCGAGAGGAAGGCCCTGAAGATGTTGGTCCCTCTCCCTTAGTGGAGAGGGACAGACAGAGCTCCATAAAAGAAGCTGAATAGATCCCAGGGAGAGCGGGATAAAGGCCGCAGTCGAGGAAGACGAAGATGCGGCCTGGGCCGCCTCCTCCTCGAGGGCGATCATCTGCTCAAGCTGTTCCGCCAAGCCCGCCACCGCGGAAACCGCCAACCGGGCCTCCTTCGACTTTTCCGGAAGATAACATTTTTCAGGTCGCCCAAGTTGCAGACGGGCGTCATGGTCTTCCAGGACGCAGACCGAAAAAAAAAAGAGCACAGGTCGCAAGCTCATGGGTCGCGCCTAAGGCCCAAGCAGTAGACGATGTGAGTGCGGATCCGTCTCGAGATATCTTCTGCCTTCATATGGGCACCTCCCGGAAACCGGGAGTCAATTTGTCCATTGCAGCCATGAGGGAAATATTTGACCAAAGTCTTGAAAACCTTAAACTTTATTTCGGTAAACCAAGAATTAGAATCAGTCTTATACGCAGAGCGTTAAGGAGGAACCTGAGCTTCCAAGCGGTAAGGAAGATCTCATGCCAGGGCGAGCCGAGAGTTTTACCACCCGGGTGGGTAGGAGGAGCCAGCTTGAAGACCTTCCAGCAAGATTTAAAGCGGCAAGGATACCTGCCAATAAGTGTGGATGAACAACATATCCATGTCCCTAGAACTAAACATTCTGACTTTTTTTTTCAGCCAGCTAGTCCCTAAATTTTGGAATATGATGCCCTTGAAATTTCGTTTGTACAACAGAAAAAGTCAGTCACGAAAAGTTGTTAAAACTTGGTTTTTGGAATCACTTTTTGCACAAAAAGAAAAGCTTGTTGTGGTTAACTGGTTATAATTATTAGCAATGTATGTTAATGTATGTATTTGGTATGTTGAACACTGTATGTCTATATTTATTGTAATTGTGCAACTTTATTTTTGTACAACCAAGGGTCACCATTTTAAAACGAGTTTTACTCAATGGTCTAACCCATTTAATAAAAGGAAATGGAATGAAAATAAGAGGGTCTATCCTGGAACAGTCGAGACATCTCTCCGAAGGTTTCTTGCCAAATTTCAGTAGTCTGGTTAGGCGGCAAGGAACGGGAAAGAACACACTGGTCCCTGCCATTCTCCTTTTAAGATGTCCTCTATGGCTGGAGGGATGGGAAAAGCAGTCGTTGGCTTTGAGGCCGACACATGCTGGCTTCGCTCGCTTGGGCTCTGGAGAAGACGAGCTCAGGTGGATCTCATCTGACACCTTTTTAATGAAAAAAAATCCAGGTCTTCCAAATCAAAGTTTCTGGCTGGCAAGGAGTCAGAGTCGAACTGAGTTTGGGAGTTCCCCCTCTTCTAGGCATGACTAGCCAGACCCCGAGGGCGACCTGTCCCATCTGTGCTTCCCATGGGCTGGGTCCCTGGCTCTGGATCTACTCCTTGACCTGGGCCTCTTCCTCCTCCTGTCATGTCGTGAGGAGTGCGGGGTGTCCCTGTCCGAGGATGGGAGGGGGTGCGCCTTCGGGGGGGGGGGCTTTCCTATGGGTCCTGGGCTCCGGAGACTGTTGAAGGATGCTGAAATATGAGGGGCTAAGGGCGAAGGCCCTATTCAGCTTCTCTATTAGATCCGGGGCTAGAGCCTCAGCCAAGTGGCAACACCCCTCTAAGGTGGGAGACTGCCCCTGACCCCTGAGCTGGTCTCGTAGATCCTGAGATTCGGAGGCGGACACCTAGTCTGCGTCGTCCTGGGCTGGTGACATTGCACTCTCGCATTTGACACACAGAGACCCTGCAAATGTGGCCAGCATGGGTGTTCTGCACTTGTGGCACTTTCTGCCTCTGGGAGGGGTCTGTCCAATTTTGGTGAGGCCATGTTACTATTTTTTAAAATATTTTTACTGTATTGAATCCTGAGCTTGCCATTTAGTCCAGTCCCTTCAAGGATTAGGTGCCCCCCCCCAAAAAAAAAAGATCCAGTGACGAGCTGATCAGGTGATGCTCGTCGACAAGTAATGTTCTGCCCCCTTTTACCCTCCTAATGGTCTGCCTCTCTGCCTGCCTGAAGATTGCGAATGTTCCCGCATTAATTGCCCAGCGTCAGAGAGTCCGATGAGTCCATGCAACTCTCCGACTGGCAGGCACGTCGACAGTCTAAGCTTTCCATGACCATCGATGGGAGAGAAGCTCCGGGTGCCTGTCGACGAGCCAAAATCCCCCGTTTGCTCGTTGACAAGGTGGCTGCTGCGTCTAAAAATGCCTGGGAGTCCTGCGAGCTACACTGTCTGGGCCGTAATAGCGCTGATCTGCTGGCCCCAGTCAACATCGTGACTGCCTCCTCATTGCTCCGGGAGGGGGGGGCTCTTGGCGCAGGAAGAACGGTTGCTTCGGGGCGCAGGGTGAGAGAGGGAGCCCGTCTGTGCAGCTTGCAAGGCTGAGACTGGGGTCCCTGCGCTAGTGCTCCATAGCGCTATTAACTGTCTAAAAATAGAAAAAGATGTAGACTCACTGAAGAAGTCTTCAGTTCTGTCACTCCTGTGACAGAGGTCCTACCACTAGACAGGCAGGAAGTAAACAGACGTCTGGAGGAAACGAGTGGGAGGGTATAGCCGTCCTGCAGAAAGTCTGTATGCTTCCTGCCTGTCACCTTGTTCCAGGAAGGACCTCCCAGAAGTGATGAGCCCAGAGACCAGCTTTAAGAGAGAGAACATGGGCCTTTTATCTTGCACAGAATTGGTGTCTCGTGCAGTAGGTTGAAAATGAGCATTTCTCTTAGGCAGCTCTGAAGAGCACCACTGCATTTATTTTTTGTAAATTAAAAACAAAAAAAAAAAAATGTTGTAAGTCACTTTAGAAAACCCAAGAGAATAATGCATACAATAAGGTGTGTGTTATAAGTTGTTGTTTTTTGTTTTGTTTTTTTAAACACACACCCAGGGTGTGTGATAATCTCGTAAACCTCAAACTTTGCTCTCAAGTTTTATGGATGATCACACACCAAGAGTGTGTTAAAAAACAAACAAAGAAAAAAAAAACACTCATGACACACCTGTATATGTTTTATTTTTTATAGTAACTAGTGCAGGGTTGTTTTCACAGTAAAAAAATGCACTCCTGTAAAAGTGAAAGCAATCACTTTTATTGCAGTCTACTCAAATGTTAGACTAAAAACATTTCAACATCACAGACTTATTATTAGTAATTAAAATTATAAAAGTGCAGGAGTGTCCCTGACCAATAACAGCACTTCCTTTAATTGCACAAGGTACTCTTACTGCCGTAAGAGTGCCTCATGCGCTAATCATTGTAACAGGCTTCTCAAACTCCTGCCACTAACTTTATTAAATAAAAAGCTGTTGTTTTTTTTTTTTGTTTTTTTGTTGATTTTTGTTTAAGGTCAGCTATTTATAATAATTTTATAGGTCCGGTTGGAGGGTCTCTTATGACTATAAGAGTGTCGCCTCTTATGTCCCAAGAACCGATGATGCTGTCCTACTTAGCTGTCACTCTCGCATACTGCATATACAGGCTGAGCTACAATCATCCTTCCAGCAACTGGAGACCTGGTTCTACTCCCAAAGGTTGCCACTAAACTACAAAAAAACCAAGACGATGTTCCTCTCTAGCCCACAACTAAAAAGAAGATGCCCAGAACTAACAATCACAAATCACCCGACTGCACCACTGGAACTGGTTCACTCCTTCAAGTATCTGGGTGTCATTGTGGAGGATACCCTCTCATATGTTCAGCACACCGACATGGTGGTGAAAGCTGTGAACACTAAATTAGGGATCCTGCTTAGGCACAAGAAAAGCCTAACTGCTGAAGCCCTCCGGCTCTCAGTCTCCAGCTCTGTCCTCTCCCTGGTCGACTACGGGCTGGTGGTTTATGGCGCTGCCACGGATACTGCCCTCAAAAGGGTTGCCACTGCCCTTAACAAGGCTTGCAGACTACTGCAAAATGCTGACGCTTCGCGCACACTTGTACCCTGTATGGTCTGGCCCACATACTACCACTTCAATCCAGAATCAGATACCAAACTTGCCCGTTAGAGAAATGCCATGCCTCCTTAACCCTACCTGCATTGCAGACCTGGTAAAGGAAGCAAGCTCCAAATACAACACATGAAGAACAGTGACAACACAGCTTGATGTCCCATTTCGTAGAACTTCCCTAGGACAAAGATCCTTCATGTACCGAGCTCCACTACGGCTAAATGAGATCCCTGCTGCAGCACTCAATACAACAAATGTTCGGTCCTTTAAAAGAGAACTGAAGCAATACCTGCTGAACTCAGATGCCTGCGACTGCCTTACCTGAATCCATATCTTCAACCTGGATACCTGCTCTTAAACACCTCTGACTCCCTTACCCGAGTCCATATCCTCAACCTGGATAACCCCCTCGTCTGTCTAAGCTTTTCTACTGTTTTACCTACCCTGAACCCCCACCTGCTATCCTTTGCCACCCCCCTCTCAAGCTCCCTCCAACTCCCTCCCCTCTGTACACCCCTCCCTTTCTTCCCACTCTCCCTCTATTCTCCTCTCCCAGTACCCCTTCTCTCTCGCCCCCTCTGTCTCTAATCTACCCCTCGTCTGCACTCTTCCCCCTTTTCTTTCTCCTATCCTTTCCAATACTCTACCCGACAGGCCCCCCCCCGGGGCAGCTATGCCACACGCTGCTAACTGGGAAGCCTTGTTCGCATTCTTCCCCTTTCTTTCTCCTACCCTTTCTGATACTCTACCTTGACAGGTCCCCCCGGGCAGCTATGCCATACGTTTCTAACTGGGAATCCTCTCCTGCTGTTTAATTTGTGTTGTCTAGGTTACTCAAATGTATTATTTATCTTTTTTCTGTATTATATTGTAATCTTATGTTTTGTGTTAACTGTCAAGTTTTAGTTACGTCTCTGCTGTTTTACATCCTGATGTGGAACCTTTGTAAAAGAGAGTGTATACTCAAAGGTCGTCTCCGAATTACCAAATAAATAAAACCACAGAACTGCTCACCTTCGGTTCGCAGTCCTCTGATCCTAAGAACGCACGAGGAAACACACAAAGATGCCCTCCAACTGGACCCATAAGCGTATATAGTGAATTAACGCATCACTGTGGTGTCAGATACTGCTAGTTTTGGATTTCATCTGCCCGGGCGCAGTTGCAGTCTCTCTGGTTGCTGTTTGTGAAAACAAACACACTCCTGTTATTGTTTTTAAGCCAAAATAATTTTTTTTAAATGTCTCTGCGTCTCTTGTTCACTGGTTGCATTCTAGGTCATTCTGGTTGCCATGGGATCTGGGGTGAAAGTGCAGGTCATCTGAAAAACATTAATGGACCAAGAGGAGCCGTCAATGACAGGACACGGATTCAGCTTCCCATGTTTCTTTTCCATAGGCAGAAGAAGCTGTGAAAAGAACGGAGCCATCCCTGTGTGGCAGAAAGGTCAGTTTTGTTATATGAGACAGTTCTGAAAGTTAGGGAAAGCCATGTCTTGAGAGGGTTTTCTCCCCACTTGTATAGTTAGCAAGCGAGACAGTGAAGCATGAGCCTGCAAAAGCTGTAATAATTTGGTGTGACGTCACACTGGGTTATTGCGGCTTCTGAAAACCACCTGAAGTGAGTCGATATAGGGGGTCACCAGTTATAGTATGTTTCTCAACTGTCCTCCAATCCTATCCAAGAAGCTGTGACCACAGAGTACTACCACCATGTCACGTGGGAACGGACTTATCATGAGTTTATGGGGCCTGTGATAGAAGACTTAGAGAAAGAATGAGTACACTTTCATGCAGTCTGGGCTCACAGAACCGCTCAGCGCTGCAGTCTTCTTGCCCAAAGAGCAGGAACCAACACTCAATACAGTAGGAGACACCTCCCACGGGCACAATTAGCATATAGTACAGCAGCAATTTTGCCCTCCAGGTGACATTATTGTAGCAGAAGCATTACATAAGTGGTGAACAGGGAGCCTACTTAAATTTATAGATTGCAGAGCATGCCTTTCCTCTGTTATGTACGAGATACTCTTATTCTGTCAAGAGTGTGCCACACGCAGCTGCCCTGGAAACAGAAATGTACAGGAAAAAGTTTGTGTTATTTTAATATCCTGATGATCTCAATCAATAATATATTATACTGCATCCGAAACCACATTTGCGGTTGTAAGCATCATCTCACTTATATCCTTAGGGTATCAGGACCACTCACCTTCAGTTTGTGGTTCTCATGCCCAAGAATGCGCATGTGACCACTTTTCCAACAGCAAGAATAGTCCTGGAGTCAGTATTAACATACGTTATAACATGCCGAAAAAAAAACTGATCAGTAAAAAAAGTAATGCGGTCCACGGAGTCTGCCCAACCCTACGGTATTATAGTGTCAGTGTCTCAGCAGGTTGCACACTGGCCTCAGACACTGAAAGATCACATGCCTGTGGGTTCTATCCTCACACCAGGCACGTGGGTTAAATCCCAATACTGACACTCTAGTACAGCATGAGGGGGTGCTGCACTCCTGAGGTGCAGTCTTTCAGAATGAGACGTTAAACAGAGGTCCTATTTGCTTGTCTTGGTGGTTGTTCAGGTGGACGTTAAAAGATCCCATGGCACTTGTCTAAAAGAACAGGGGGATTTCCCCGGTGTCCTGGTCAAATTTCCCCCATTCACTAAAAATATCACCAACAGCTTAATCTGGTTCAAGGTCAGTCAGCATTCCCTCTGTATTCCCCTACTGCAGGACTAGGCTGAAAATAGGCAGAATTGTCTAGTCCTTTCCCGGTCAACAAAAAATAAACAAAGAGTAATCCTAGCTATGTGACTGGCTGAAAAGAGCCAGGCAATTATTACAGCATAATTACACACCTGTACTAGTTCAGTCAGTGCCAATCTTATCACATGCACCTCATTATAGTTTCACTACACTTAACAGCCACTCCAGCACATCTCTGTAACCCAGGCCGCAATGCCTACATCTCACAGCATCCAACTCCACTATGGCCCTGTCCACATTGACATGCATTTTCATTTTTTTTCGTAATCTTTATCTATCTCCTACCCGACTCTGACTCTCTCCAGAGGGGGCTCTCAGTGGGTCTCTGCTGCCCACCTGATGCTCCTGGTCTCGCTCTCTGGCCCCAGCCCATGCCCTCCATCCTCCTCCGACTGCACCCCCGGCCCCAAAGACTCTGAGACACCGGAGGTGAGACCACCAACTCCTCTGGCACTCTGACAATCTAGTGGAGCAACCGGAGGAGGGAGAGCAACCAGAGACGCGACCCGGTAAGCCCGGCACTGGTATTTCTTGTGTGGTTTCCTCCCTGCAGGAAGCGGCGTGCAATGGCATCCTGCATGACGCCTCTGCCACTGGAGCCTGCAATCATCCTGCCCCCACTGGTTTTTGCGGCCCGACGTCTGCACTGCATCCCAGTCTCCACTACTGGCCACTACTGTGTCGGACACCCACCCCGGGAGAGGAGAGCAGCCCTTCAGGTGCTGAATCCTCTACTTCCGCTGCCAACCTCCGACGACCCAGGCTCGTCCCAAACCGGGTCACCGACGTGGCGTCCAGCTCCTCAACCTTCAGTGCCAACGGGCCAGCTTTGACATGCATTTTTAAAACCATTTTCAAAAAAGTTTTGTTTTCCGTATTTTGGCACAGCTGTCGGAGCATCCGCACTGTCCTTAAGATGGGCATCGTTTGTTAGTACCAGATCCAGGATGGTTCTGTCACTCTGTACTGCAGCCAAGATCAACTGGCCACCAATGCAGGAGGTGGACAGCACACTCCAATTCACCTTAGGCAAATTAAAGTCCCCGATTATCACATCACCCCTTTCAGCTACCACCTTTATCATGGTACCCAACTGTAAGAGCTTATCCTCATCTTGATTTGGTTACTTACAGACTACTCCCAGCCTCACCTTCCTACCTGTTGCTATTTGTACCTGCACTCACTGCACCTCTACCTTTCCTTCCTCTAGCTCCTCCCTATTGCAGGGTTTTAAATAATTGATTAGCAGTTTTTTTCTTGAGACAATACTAACTGTACAGAAAGCATTTATATAGGTTTTCTAGAAGTGTTATGTTTGTTAAACACGGTGAGGTAAGTGCTGTGCATTTTCACAATGTTTTAGCACTTTTATGAGCAAAACGCTAATCAATTTTTAGAGTTAAATAAAACCCTGCTATTGGCAGTGATGCTCTCCCTGACGTAAATGCCACACACACCCCTTCCCTTTCTCCCTGTCCTGTCTATAGAGAGAACACCCTGGTATGCTGAGGTCCCGGTCATAGTTCTGGGAAGCCCAAGTCTATGTGACCGCCGCCAGACCCACCTTCCCTTCTGCCATCAAGGCCTGCAGGTCACCCATTTTGTTCCTGACACTTCTAGCATTTAGGGACACTACCCTCCACCACTCCTATTTTGCCCCTTTTTTGGGGGTCAAGAGATGCCACACATCTACTTTTCTGCCCTCCCCTCATCCCCTTGTTCTCCCCTTTCGCCTACCACTAGCAGCACTCTTCTATTCCTCACTCTCACCTCCCTTTCAGACTCCCTCCATAGATACATAGACAGTGTCGGCAGATAAGAGCCTATGGCCCACCCAGTCTGCCCATTTGCGCTTGTAAGTTCAGTTTATGTTTTCCTAGAAGTCTGTTGCCCCTTACCCCTGACCTCCAGAATTATTTTATGTCTATCCCATGCATTCTTAAATCCCGTGATTGTTTCAGCCCCCACCACTTCCTCTGGCAGGGTGTTCCACTTGTCCACCACCCGTTCTGTGAAGAAATTCTTCCTCACGTTTCCTCTGAATCATCCTCCCTCCAACTTCATCCCATGCCCTCTAGTTCTGGAACATCTTTTTCGCTTAAAAATAGTGTATTCCTGTACCCTGTTTCTCTCTGTAAGATACTTGTATGTCTCTATCATATCCCCTCTCTCCCTCCTCTCCTCCAGGGAGAACATGTTCAGTTCCTTCAACCTGTCCTCACAGGACTTGTGATGCAATCCATGCACCATCTTTGTTGCCCTCCTCTGAACCTTCTCTACTCTTGTCTATATCCTTACGAGGTAAGGTCTCCAGAACTGTACACTATACTCCAGGTGGGGCCTCACTAGTGTCTTGTATAGTGGAATTATGACCTCCTTCCTCCTGCTGGTGATGCCCCCGCCATGCATCCCAGCATCCTATTTGCTTTACCTGCTGCCTTGTCACACTGTTTGCCTACCTTGAGGTCATCAGAGATGATAACCTCAAGATCCCTTTCCTGCTTGGTGCATGCTATATCCTCACCCAACTGATATATTGTGCCAGGTTTTTGTGCCCGTATGCATTATCTTGCACTTCTTTGCATTGAATTTCAACTGCCAAACCCCTAACCATTCTTCAAGTTTCTGCAGGTCCCTTTTCATTCTGTCTACACCCTCTAGTGTGTCTACTCTGTTACAGAGCTTTGTGTCATCAGCAACAGTGAAATTCTGCCTTCTAGGTCCTGCAATGTCATTGATGAAGATGTTGAATAGGACCGGTCCCAGCACTGATCCCTGTGGTACCCCACTGGTCACTCTTCCCTCTATGGAGTGACAGCCATTTACCACCACCCTCTGTGTCCTGCCACCCAGCCAGTTACCTACCCACCACCCTACTGTCCTGCCCACACCCATATTCCCCAGTTTGTGTAACAGTCTTCTATGTGGCACAGTGTCAAAGGCCTTGCTGAAGTCCAGATAGGCCATGTCCACTGCCCTCCCCTGATCCACCTCCCTAGTCACCCAGTCAAAAAATTCAACAAGGTTGGTCTGACATGACCTCCCCCTGGTGAAACCATGCTGCCTTGAGTCCTGTAGTCCATTACAGGGATTTAACTCTAAAAATTGATTAGCGTTTTGCTCATAAAAGTGCAAAATCTTTGTGAAAATGCATAGCTCTTGCCTCACTGTGTTTAACAAACTCAGCACTTCTAGAAAATCTATATAAATATTTTCTGTACAGTTAGCATAATCCCAAGAAAAAAACTGCTAATCAATTATTTAAAACCCTGCATTGACAACCATATGTTCCACCAATCTCTCCTTCAGTAGTGCTTCCATGATCTTCCCCACTACCGAGGTGAGGCTGACTGGTCTGTAGTTCCCCACGTCCTCTTTGTTCCCACTTTTGTATAAGGGGACTACATCTGCTATCCTCCAGTCTTTGGGTACCTCCCCTGTTTCCAGTGATCGGCTAAACAGGATAGCCAGAGGTTTAGCCACCACCTCTTAGTTCTTTAAGGACCATGGGGTGCACCCCATCTGGCCTCACTGCTTTATCAACCAGGGTTTTATTTAACTTCAAAAATTGATTAGCGTTTTGCTCATAAAAGTGCTAAAACATTGTGAAAATGCATAGCACTTGCCTCACTGTGTTTAACAAGCATAACACTTCTAGAAAACCTATATAAATACTTTCTGTACAGTTAGCATTGTCCCAAGAAAAAAAATGCTAATCAATTATTTAAAACCCTGTCAACTCTTATTACTTCCAGTTCCTTCAGGACCCTTTCTCGTGTAAAGGGACGTGTGTCCATTTCTGCACCATTCTCACCCATTGTACTCCCTTCAGACCCATTACCCTCCTCTTCCTCAGTAAAGACTGAGCAGAAATACCTGTTCAATATGATGGCTTTACTGTTGTCATCCTCCATGCGGCCCCCATCCTCCTCCTTCAGTCTCACTATCCCTCCCTTTGCCTTTCTTTTTTCACTTAATTACCTGTAAAAGGTTTTGTCCCCCCTACCCACTGATTTTGCAATGTGTTCTTCTGTCTGAGCTTTGGCTTCCCTTACTGACCTCCCTGCCTCCCTTTGCTTCTCCTGGTACTTCTCCCTATCCCCCTTTGCCTATGTCTTTTTGTATTGCCTGAATGCAATCTTTTTGGCTTTCACTTTCTTTGCTACCTCTCTGGAAAACTATACTGGTCTCCTCTTCCTTTTCCTCTTGCTAACCTGCTTAATGCATAATTCTATTGCTCTTGTAATCCCCATTTAAAATACTGCCCACTGTTCCTCAACCCCTGATTCCTGCCCCATTCCCCTTAACACCTCTTTCAAGTATCTCCCCATTTTCCCAAAGTCTGCCCCCCTAAAATCCAGGATACGTGTTTTTGTGTGATTTGGTTCTGCTCTTTCTGTGATTTCAAACCACAATGACTGGTGGTCAGTGTTCTCAGGTGCTCCCCACTGTTACCCCCATCACACTGTCCCTGTTTGTGAGCACAAGGTCCAGTATTGCCTTCTGCCGAGTTGGTTCCATGACCAGTTGCTTGAGGAAGGCACCCTGAAGGGGTCCAGGATAAATCTGCTCCTAGTTGATGCTGCTGCTGGGATGCTCCAGTCCATGTCTGGAATATTGAAGTCTCCAACCAGTACTACCTCATTTCTTGTCTGCCATCCTTGGATGGCTAGCATCAGCTCCCTGTTTCTTCCTCCTGGGCTGGTGGTCTATAGACCACACCTGTGCATATGGCTGGCCCCATTTTCCTTTCCAGCTTAACCCACAGTATCTCTCCCCCATTTTGTTCCTCCTGGATCTCTGTGGCCCTTATGTCATTTTTCACATACAGTGCCACTCCTCCTCCCTTCCTGCCTGCCCTGTCTCTTCTGAATATGTTGCAGCCAGGCATGGCCATCTCCCAGTCATGGTTATCATTACACCAGGTTTCAGTGATGGCCACAATGTCCAGGTATGACTGCACCATGACAGCCTCCAGATCTTCCATATTGTTGCTAAGGCTCCTGGCATTTGCACACATGGCTTTCCATGATTTGACCTCCCTAGACTGTTTCTGCTGTTCTACTCCAGCCCCTTCCTTGGTTGTCCTTTATCCCTGGTTCGCCTTGCTGTCTGCCCTTCTGCTGAATTTTGCCCCTTTTCTGTCTATCCACCTCTTGGGCGCTAATCTCCATCTTTTCACACTGCTTTGTAGAGATAGCCACTCCTCTGGTTCACTGGTTCCACTGCTAGCTGTTGGGGGTGAGCAGCAGGTACCTCCTTGCTGGCCTGCCACCCCCCTTGGCTAGTTTAAATGCTTGTCAATGTAACATTTAAACTTATCATTGAGTGCTTGGATTCCCCTCCAGGATGGATGCAGGCATCAACTAGGAGCAGATTTATCCTGGACTCCCTTCCGAAGAAACCAGAAGGGGAAGGAAACATTCAATTCAGTACTTTACAGTAACTGGTAATTGCTATTTTTCTTTTAAACTTAGATTGGGGCCTTTTAGTGACACTGTACTTTCTTTGTTGTCTTTACTTAGAATTGTTTTTGGCCTGTTGAAAATTTAAAACGTAGTGATTGTGTATTTCTTTGCTGTCTTTAATTGCTGCAAATTTAGTCTTGGCTTGTCTGACTTGCCCTGTAGTTTGGGTGAGGGGTGTTAATTATCTGGCCTCTGACCTCAGCTACGTGATAACTGGAGGTGCGGCTTAGTCAGAGTTGAGGTAGCAAGTGAGTTATTTTCTCAGAAAAAGCCACAAGGGGAAGGAAACATATTCAATTCAGTGCTTTACAGTAACTGGTAATTGCTATTTTTCTTCTAAACTTCGATTGTGGGCTTTTAGTGACACTGTACTTTCTTTGTTGTTTTTACTTAGAATTGTTTTTGGGCTGTTGAAAATTTAAAACGCAGTGGTGGTGTATTTCTTTGCTGTCTTTAATTGCTCCCCTTCCCCCAACTCTTAATTATATGCCCCGTTAAATCTGATTGACAGGAGCTAAACACAGGGTATAGTAAGGGATGTGGAGTAGAAGGGGCATAAGGGTGAAGAAGCCCACCCTCAGCACAAGTGTTTTGATTCATTTATTTATTTCTTGGTTTATTTTCTTTTTTTTTTTTTTTAAAAAGTATCTGAGAATCAGTAGCAGGATTTTTAGGACAGTAAATTAATAATAAGGGAACTAGGAGAGCTTCAGTAGCAGACAAGTAGTGGAAAAGCAGTATAATGTGGGGAGTGGTGCAATGCAGTGGCTGTGGGGCAGCCATATTCAGGCAGACCTTCTGGACACTGAGGTGCTGCCCTATCTGCATGCATCTCTGACCGTGGGATGAGGTAGCTAGACTCAGAGCGGAAGTAAACTGGGTCAGAAGTACCATCACCCCTATCCAGAGACCACCCAGTCCAATGCAATTGCCTCAAAGGATGCCGAGAACGAGGAGCACTTGGATGACAGTGGGCTCAGGGAGGGTTAGAGCGGTCAGGCAGAGGCACATCCCAGATCCTATTCCACTAAGAACTCATATGCCACACTGGCAAACGGGACAACCAAATAGAGGTACCCAGAGAAGTGGAAGGAAAGGATATGGAGGTTAGCCAAGGAGGTGACCTCAGCGAGGAAAGCAGTGGACCCTAGAGGAGGAGGAAGTGAATCCTGGTGGGGACACCATCATAAGAGGGATCCAGCTAGGACACAGGAGGGGAGGACAGGGAAGTGAGGTGCCTACCAGGTGCCATGGCATGGAGGGATGGAAGGAAGATCCTGGAGATCACTGGGAAGGCAAGACGGAGGCTGAGCTGGATGTCATTATCCACCTAGGTACTAATGACCTGGCAAATGGGGAGCCAAAGAAAGTCCAGGAAGAGTTTAGGAAATTGGGAAGGGGTCTCAAGCAAGTAGCTACTTCTGTCACTTTCTCAGACGTACTACCTGCGAGAGGCAAGGGACAGCATAGGGGTGTATGCACCAGGAACTTTAACTCATGGTTGAAGAACTGGTGCTGTGAGGAAGGGTTTGGATTCATTGGTGACTGGGGACCCATCTGGAGGGATGGGGGTTTGTTACATAGATACATAGACAGTGTCGGCAGATAAGGGCCTATGGCCCACCCAGTCTGCCCATCTGAGCTTGTAAGTTCAGTTTATGTTTTCCTACAAGTCTGTTGCCCCTTACCCCTGACCTCCAGAATTCCTTTATGTCTATCCCATGCATTCTTAAATCCCGTGATTGTTTCAGCCCCCACCACTTCCTCTGGCAGGGTGTTCCACTTTGGAGTGCCAAGTGTGAGCCTGCTGGCCCTGATGCTGGTGTTGCTGGGCCAGACGTGCCACAGGGGCAGAAGGCCAAAAGGGCTTACGCTACTGCTAGCGGCCTTTGTCCTTCTGGGCAGACGTGACTGAGTCCAAGGTGGCACTGGACTTCTCAGTCCTCTGCAGATGACCCTCCACCCTGGGACCGAACAAGCCGGTACCCAGGAAGGGAACGTCTGCCAGCTTGTGCTGGGTGTCCGCCGTGAAGGTGGAGATCTGCAGCCAAGCTCTGCAGCGCATAGCCACTGCAGCTGCCACTGACCGGGCACAAGAGTCTCCAACGTCTAAAGCAGTTTGGAGGTGTTGCTTAGCCACCGCCCTTCCCTGATCCTGCACCTGCTTGACCGTAGTCTGGAGGTCAGCTAGGAGATGAGGAATCACCTCATCCAGGGAGCCCAAAAGGGCGTGGGAAAAGTGTGCCATCAGAACGGCCGAACTGGCCTGACGAAGGCCTAAGCAGGACGCAGCAAAGACTTTACGCCCAGAATAGTCCAGTTTCTTGGACTCTTTATCGGGTGGCTTCAGGAAGATGGCCGGTCCATGGCATCCTAGCCAGGCAAGAGGTTGCAAGTTCATTTGCAAAACTGAATGTCCTACAAATGTTAAAATGACAAATTTCATTAACAGGAATGGTGACGCTGCTTATATGGTTTTATATTTTGTAGCAAAAACTGTTGTAAGAAACGGAAGATAAAACGCAGAGAAAGGTACTAGAGATTGCAATATAAACGCAGGAGGTAAATAAACATTAATGGAAACTTGACTCGAAGAACAGTTGAATATTTCTATAAACAGTAATCATAAAAAAAAAAAAAATAATAGTAATAATGAGGCCGAACTTGGAGTACTGCGTGCAGTTTTGGAGGCCGCACTTAAAGAGGGACATTAACCTCCTGGAGAGGGTCCAGAGGAGGGCAACCAAAATGATTTGGGGCTTGGGGGACAGGACCTATGAGGAGAGGCTCGAAGAGCTAAATATGTACACACTGGAAGAGAGAAGGGACCGGGGGGACATGATAGAGGTCTTCAGGTACATGAGGAGGGTAAATAGGGAGGAACAGTGAGGTGCTGTCAAGGAAGGAGGAGGGGGCCACTAGAGGGCATGGGTGGAAGCTGGAGGGGAAGATTCAGGGAGAAAGGAGGAGGTGCTACTTCACTGAGAGGGTGGTAGAGCCATGGTATGCACTACCTAGGGGCTGTGGAGGCAGAGACAGTGGAGGGGTTCAAGAGGGGTGGGACAGGTACAGGGAAGGGTTCAGGAAGCAAAATCCAATGCAGCAAGAATATCCGAACTGGGAAGGAGAAGCCAGGAGAAGGTTAGGGGATAGCAAGGTCGAAAGAATCTGTGGTGGGGTTGACCAACTAGCAGACACGAAAGACCATTAGGCCTATTCTGCTGGCATTTTAGTATGTTAGTATGTTAGTAATGGATAATGACTTATGTTATAGTTAAATGAAAAGAAGCCTGAAGGACTGGAGATTTTTCTTCAATGTAAAATTAAGTAATTGGTTTTAACACATGGAAACTGAGTAAGAATAGAATTTAAAAACTTAAAAAGTAAGAGTATTATGAATTCTTTAAACGAATATGTAATTTTGGGCATTATGAAATCATGATGTGAATTCTTTTTATCCTTATTTTTGCAGTGTTGCATAAATGGAATATGATTCATAATGTGGAGATGTGGAAATTTAATTTCAATAGAAAATGAATACAGCTGGTATGCAGTCAAATCAATATGAGAAATGAAAAAGAAATTGAAGTGAAAACTTTTTTTTAGAATTATACATAGGTCTGCATGAACTGATATTTTTGTTAATAGTAATAGAATTTAATATAATAAGTAAATTAAAAGTTTAAGAAGTTTCTATATACTTCGTGGCATAAGGTCACTAGTGACTCAGTAGGGCTCGCGTACCAAATACTGCAGTGTTACTGAGTATATAAGAATTTGTACAAAAGAAAGATGAACTGATGATTGTTTAGATCTGTTTATATTTAGAAACAACACTGTTTATATATTTGGCCTGAAGTGGCGTCAAGCTACGAAACTGTTGCCTGCTTAGAATATATGGTGTGAAGTCAAGAGAAAATAAAGACTTTTTAAAGGAATATATGGACTACTGGATTTCAGTCTTACAATATTAATGTATTTTACTAATATACTAAAATGCCAGCAGAATAGACCCAACAGTCTTTCGTGTCTGCTCGTTTGGTGAGCCCCCACCCTGGGAGCTGACCTTGCTTCCCCCCCTCGCCCTCTCTGGCTTCTCCCTTCCCAATCCCGGATATTCTCGCTGCACTGGACTTTGCTTCCAGAACTCTTCCCCTCTACCTGTCCCACCCCCTCTTGAACCCCTCCACCGTCTCTGCCTCCACCAGCCCCCTGGGCAGCGTATTCCATGGCTCCACCACCCTCTCAGTGAAGTAGCAACCTCCTCCTCCTTTCTCCCCTGAATCTCCCCCCTCCAGCTTCCACCCATGCCCTCCAGTTGCCACCCCCCCCTTCCTTCGGAGCACCCAGACTGCTCCTCCCCTATTTAACCCCTTCATGTACCTGAAGACCTCTATCATTTCCCCCAGTCCCTTCTCTCTTCCAATGTGTACATACTTAGCTCTTCGAGCCTCTCCCCTTAGGTCCTGTCCCTAAAGCCCCAATCCCATTTTGTATGAGTATGCCAAGTAAGATGATCCAGGGACATTTAGTTATTAAAGCAAAGGGCAACCTGTACCAACATTGGTGGAATTATTGTCAAGGAAAGGCTAAGGGGGTTACTGGAGCAAACTGGGTACTTGGACGATTGCTAGAATGTTTACTATGAAGTTCTGTACTATAACTGCTCTGTATATAGCCCATGGGGCGCTCAACTTCATGTATAGCTTGTCAAATCTGTTATCAATTGATTGTGTACTTAAGACATTTTGTCTTGACATGTATGCTGCCTAATGACATCCCTATAACAAGAGAACTTTATTTGCTTGTTGCACTTATACCTTTGTGGTTGACTCTCAACCCCGGGTCGACCCTGAAAAAGGGACTGTAATTGTCTCAGTGGACTTACCTGGTTACCAAAACTCAAATACATAAATAAATAAATAGGCAACATGGCTTTGTCATGGGAAGATCGTGCCAGACAAACCTTGTTGAGTTCTATGACTGGGTGACGAGGGCCCTGGACCAGGGTAGGCCAGTGGATGTCCTCTTTCTGGACTTTAGCAAGGCATTTGATTCGGTACCCCACAGTGGCCTGCTGGTTAAGCTGAAGGGAATGGGGGTAGGGAGACAGTTGTTAAGATGGACAGGAAATTGGCTCTCTGAGCATACTCAGAAGGTGGTGGTTGGAGGGCTAGCCTCATCCCCAAGATGGGTTACTAGTGGGGTTCCCAGGGGTCAGTGCTGGGGCCACTCCTGTTCCACGCCTATACAGTGACTTGCAAAAGTATTCAACCCCCTTGAAAGTTATCAGATTTGTCTGGATTACAAATGAGGCATATATTATTCCAGTCAGTAATTTTATTGCAAACTCATATGCTCTAACAGTATATTTTCAAAGCCAAAATTAATTATCCGTCAACAGATCTTTTAAAGAAAATCAAAAACTGGAAAATGCTGCTTGCAGAAGTATTCAACCCCTACACATTAGTATTTGGTAGAGCCACCTTTTGCTGCAATAACAGCTTTAAGTCTTTTGGGGTAAGTATCTACCAGCCTTGCACACTGTTCGGGAGTGATTCTTGCCCCATTCTTCTTGGCAGATTTGTTCCAGGTTGGTTGGGTGACGCTTGTAGACTGCAATTTTCAAACAGTGCCACAGATTCTCGATGGGATTGAGATCTGGACTTTGACTTGGCCACTGTGGGACATTCACCTTTTTGTTGTTTAACCACTCCTGTGTTGCTTTGGCCTTGTACTTGGGATCATTGTCCTGTTGAAAGGTGAAGTTTCTCCCAAGCTTCAGTTTTTTAGCAGACTGAAGCAGGTTCTCTTGCAGTATCTCCCGGTATTTTGCTCCATCCATTCTTCCTTCAATTTTAACAAGATGCCCAGTCCCTGCTGATGAAAAGCATCCCCACAGCATGATGCTGCCACCACCATACTTCACTGTAGGGATGGTGTTTTTCGAGGCATGGGCAGCGTTAGGTTTGCGCCACACATAGCGCTTTGAATAGTGGCCAAAAATCTCTATATCTTGGTCTCATCAGACCACAAAACCTTGTGCCACATCTTAGCTGGGTCACTCTCATGCTTTCTGGCAAACTCCAGACGTGCTTTGATATGGTTCTTTTTGAGTAATGGCTTCTTTCTAGCCACCCTCCCATACAGGCCAATATTATGCAGAGCTCTTGATATGGTTGACTGGTGCACCTTCACTCCACTCTCAGCCACTGAACTCTGTAGCTCCTTCAAAGTGATTGTTGGCCTCTGTGGCTTCCTCACTAGTCTCCTTCTTGTTCGGATGCTGAGTTTTGAGGGACGGCCTCTCTAGGTAGTGCCTGGGTGGTGTGATGCAGCTTCCACTTCCTCACTATTGATCCAACAGTGACACTGGGATATCCAAACACTTGGATATTATTTTGTACCCTTTTCCTAATTTATGCATGTCTATTACTTTATCTCTAACTTCCTCAGAATGCTCTTTAGTCTTCATTTTCACACCCTTCCTTCAGATACACAGTCTGGACCAATGGTCATTAAACTGAGGGGGTTTTATCCAGAAAATGTGAGCTACTTTAATGTTTCAGAGGTGAGGCCAATGTAGTCAACTGTGTCCTCGTTAGGGGCAATATTTTCATCTGTGTAAACTTGGAGCTTCCAGAGCACAGGGGTTGAATACTTATGCAAACAGCATATTTCAGTTATTTATTTTGCTTAAAAATATTTTCTAACATAAAACCAATGTCACTTTAAAATATTTTGAGGGTCAGTCTTTTTAAATAAAACATTACACAGAACAAAATCTCAATGTATCATTTGTCATTCAGACAAATCTGACAACTTTCAAGGGGGTTGAATACTTTTGCAAGTCACTGTATCTCAGACATCAGGAGGGGGATCAGGAGTGAGATGAGTCTCTTTGCAGAAGACTCAAAGCTGGGTGCAGTGGTGGATGAGAAGGGGAGGAGGGTGGCCTTACAGGAGGACCTGGAGGCTCTGGAAAGGTGGTCAGGAAAATGTAAACTAAAATTCAATGAGGGGATGTGCAAGGTTCTGCACCTGGGAGTCAGAAATCCAGGCCAGGGGTATACCCTGGGAGGAGACACGATTCAAGTCATGGAGAGTGAGAGGGACCTGGGGCAGTGGTGATGTCAAAATGAACTACTCAGAGACCTGTAGGAGGGCAGCGGCAAGGGCAGATAGGATGCTGGGATGCATCATCAGGGAGATTACCTCCAGAAAGGCGGAAGTGATCCTTCCACTGTACAACTGATTGGTTAGGCCACACCTCGAGTACTGTGTACAGTTTTGGAGACCACATTTAAAGAGGAACATTACACTCCTAGAGAGGGTCCAAAGGAGGGCAACCAAAATGATCTAGGGCCTGGGGGAGAGGACCTATGAGGAGAGGCTCAAGGAGCTCGACATGTACACCCTGGAAGAGAGGAGGGACGGGGGGACATGATAGAGGTCTTTAAGTACATGAAAGGGGTCAATATAGGAGGCCCAGTCAGGGTCCGCCAAAGGAAGGAGGGTGGGGCAACGAGAGGTCAGGGGTGTAAGTTGGAAGGGGGCAGACTCAGAGGGGAGAGGAGGAGATGTTATTTCACTGAAAGGGTGGTGGAGCCATGGAATGCACTTCCCAGGAGCTGGTAAAAGTGTAGACTGTGGACGGTTTAAGAGGGATGGGACAGGTACGGGGTAAATCTGACTAGGCCCAATACAGGTGGAACATCTGGGACTGGGGACAGTGTAACCCAAGGGGGAGGGGGGGCACCAAAATCGGCTCACAGTGCGGGTGCTGAAAATCGAGCAGACTCTATAGACTGTTAGGCCTATTCTGCTGGCATTTAGTACATTAGAACAAGAGGGCATGACACAAGACTGGAAAGGGGAGACTAAGGGACAATGTGAGAAAGTTCTTTTTCACCGAAAGGGTGGTGGATGCTTGGAATGGTCTGCTCCAGGAGGCGGTGGGAGCAAGCACAGTGGGGGTATTAAAACATGCATGGGACAGGCATATGGGAACCCTACAGGGGGAAGGAGGGGCAAGCAGTCATTGACCAAGTAGAGTCAGCGAACGCTAAGAAAAGGTAGGATATACAGGCAGACTGGATGGGCCTGGCGGTCCTTATCTGTCGTCAATTTCTATGTTTCTATCCTTTCCCCAAGAAGTCTGGATCCTCGCCAACTTGGGTGCAACCTATTGGGTGCACAGAGGATTTTATCATCCCAGGATCCCTTCCAGTTTCCCATGTACTCAACTCCATCCTCCCTGCACCAACTCCTCAGACATCTCTTATACTTTTATCCTACCGTTTTCTAGTTGTGCTGGTTCCAGGTAGTGGCAGCACTTACAAGAAGGCTACCAACCTAGCCTCTCCTCTACAAACCTGACCCAAGACCCTAACCTTCACCTGCACTGTCCCTACCTCTAGGTTTTCCACCTCTGGGTGAGGCAAAAACCGGATATTATGCAAAGGCTTCAAAAATCCTTTCATTTGATTAGCTGACTGGCACGATGTACCCATTGTAAGTCCTGGCATTACCAACAAGTAAAAGTGCCAGTCAGTCAAATGTGTCCAAAATGAATGCGACCCCCGAATCAAATAATAAAAAAAAAAAAAGCCACCATCTTGTATTGCCGCTAAATGGCAACTCCCACTACAACTGCTGAACAAACACACAATAGCGTCGCTTAACTCACTGACCGCAAAGCGCAACACATCTCTCCTCCATTATCATACTGCTGCTCCATCCACATGTAAAATTTGCAGGCATACATCGCATGTTAGTTTTGCGGTGAATCCCCCCCAAGTGCGCGTGCCACCAGCCCGCCACAGTGCGGTCACTTGGACTACCCCCAGTCAGCTAACAAATACTTTAAAACTATGACCAAAGCTGAACTCTGTCGGCTCTGTTCCTGCGGTCTTGTCAGCTCGCTCCTACCTGCTCACCGCTACCTGTCTCCAGCATCCGCCCTGCTGCTCCATTCAGACTGTTACCATAGCAACTCAGAACTATTTTGCTTGGTGCAGGAATAAAACCAGAAAAAAAAATTATTTTTTTTTTTTTGGTCAAGGAAGTAGGCAGATGGCCGGGGCAGGACAGAAGGAGGCAAGGGGGGAGGTGGATCAGACCTTAAGCTCAATAACCGCTTCAATTCTCTTCTTCTGCTTGAGGATGAGGGGAGTGATGTAGCCATAACAGGGGCAGTTGGAGCCGGAAAGGGAGTGGAGGGCAGGAGGCAGGGGCCAGACAGCAGAAAGAACAGGGGGAAACTTGGAATGTGGGAAAATGGGGGGAGTGGTGGATCAGAGCAGGAGGGTGTAGAGAGAGGAAAGCGCAATGAAAAGGACCAGTTGGGAGGAAAGGGTAAGGAGAGGGACCAGAAGTACAAGGAGGATACAGTAAAGGCAGCTGAGGGTTTAGGCCAGGGGAGCACGACAGGCAAGGAGGGGCTGAACGGAGACAGAAAGGAAGGGAGGACGAGCCAGGCAAGTTTAGCACATGGGGGTAGGGGAACCAATGTGAAAGCAGCGACGGGGGGCCGAAAGGGTACAAAAGAATACTGGGAGGAGGAGAGGCATAGGCTCAGAGGTGAGGGAGTGGCCAGAGTAAATAATGAGGGGGCGGCAGGGGCACCTCAGATAGGGGAGCAGCAAGGAGCTGGCTGGGGGAGGGGCCGGTAGAAAGGATGTGGGACATGGGGGAATGGAGGAAAAGGTGTGAGCAGAGTGATCCTGTTGGGTGATTCCATGATCAGGGGTATCAAATGGAATAGGCTGGGGGAAGCTTGCCCGGTTAGAACAAAATGCTTCCCTGGACTAATGGTGCACAGGGCCAAGCATGAGTTATATCATCTGGCAAAGGATTGTGGAGGTTCCCCGGATATACTGGTCCACCTGGGTACCAATGACATTGAGGGAAATAGTGAGCTAGAGATTCAGGCAAGGTTCAGGGAGCTTGCCAGGGTCTATCATGACATAGGATGCATGATTTCTTTCTCGGAAATCCTGCCGGCGCCAAGGGCTAGTGGGGAACACAAGAGGAAGATTAGGGAGATAAACCAGTGGCTCCGGGAGTGGTGTGGGGCCAGAGGGTATGGGTTGATGGGGGATTGGGGGGAGACCTGGGAGGATAAGGAGCTGTATGCTAGAGATAGACTCCATCTCAATTTGAAGGGGAGGGAAATCCTTAAGTTGAAAATAGAGGGATTCGTGGTGAAAGGTGGGGTTTAAACTTGGGAAGGGGGGAGGGATAGGAGAAAAGGCTGTCGATGAGGGTCCGATAAAGGAGGAACTCTGTTCCCCCCCCTCCCCCGGGGAGCTGGAGGAATGCGGGAAAAGGCCGACTGGTAAAGTGCTGACCGGGGGAAGACTGAATCCCCATGGGAACGCAAGCAGGGGAAATGGAAATATACAGAAAGGGTGGAAGGTAGTCCTGCTAAATGCCACGAGCTTGGACAATAAAATGCCTGAGCCCCAAGCGATGCTAACTAAGGGAGAGGTAGATGTGGCAGTGGTCACCGAGACCTGGGCCACCGCAGGGCACGACTGGGACCCGAACCTGGAGGGTTACACCATGTTCAGGAAAGACAGGGGGAGGGAAGGGGAGATGGGGTAGCAATAATAGTCAAAAACTGCATTGGCATAGGAGGAGTGGAGGAGGCGGAGGGAACTGTGGAGGAGATTTGGGTCACCTTGATAACAAATGGGGGCAAGAGAGTCAAAATAGGAGTGCTGTATAGACCCCCTGTGCTGGCGGAGGAGCTGGAGGAGAGTCTGGTGGCATATGTTAGGAGACACTGCAAATTGGGCAGGGGAAGGGTGGTGGTGTTGGGGGACTTAAACATGACAGTAACGGACTGGGAGACTATGACATCCTCGGTGACCAGGGAACAGAGGTTGTTGGATGTCTTTCAGGATGCGTTCCTAACTCAGCAGGTGGGCGAACTGACCAGGGAGGCGCAGATACTGGATGTGGTCCTGGCAGACAGTGACCAGATTGGGGGCCTGGAGGTAAGGGACCCATTGGCGGGGAGCGACCATGCCACGGTCTGGTTCTTCCTGGACCTAGGAAGGGTAGAAGGCTGCACAAAGATGGAGGTAATTGACTTCAGGGGTGGATTTCAAGGAAATGGAAGGATCCTTAAGAAGCATTTGGATGGGATTGGGCCAGACATGGATGCTGACAGCAGGTGGGAAATCATCGGGGGGGGGGGGTGCAGGATGCTACCAGCACCTGTGCAAGAGTAAGACGAAAATGTGGTAGGGCCCGTAAACCCTGCTGGTGGTGGTGAGGGGAAAGAAGGCGGCTTATAGGCATTACAAGTGCTCGAGGAGTGAAAGGGATCGAGGTGAGTATAAGCTGATGGCCAGAAGGGCTACCAGGGTGGTGAGGGTGGCTAAGGCAAGGAAGGAGCAGAACCTGGCCAGGGAAATTAGGAAAGGGAATAAGGGGTTCTTTAGATACACTGGAGAAAAAAACGAAGAGTGAAGGGGCAGATTAGCAGGATTAAAAAGGGGAGGGATGGGCACAAGATCCGGGGGAGCAGGCTGAGGTACTAAATGAGTACTTCGCCTCAGTGTTCACCAAGGAAATGGGGGGCGCTGTATCATACATGGGAGGAGATGGTTGAAACTGGGGGGGAAGGGACCTTGCCGATCGTCAGGTCTAGGGAGAGGGTGGGCCATCACTGGCGGGGGGGGGGCAAAGCAGGGGGACGAGGTAGCAGAGGTGGAAATCACAGCAGAGAGAGTGAGAGAAGCCCTCAGGTCCCTTAAGACAGAGAAAGCAACGGGGACAGATAAATTACATCCCAGAGTGCTGAAGGAACTGGCAGATGCCCTGGCAAAACCCCCTGGCGGAGCTTTTCAGCATCTCTCTGAGGACAGGGTGGGTGCCCCAGGACTGGAAGGTGGCGATATAGTGCCTATCCACAAAGGGGGGATCAAGGAGGTGGGTAGGAACTACAGGCCCATCAGCCTGACATCGTGGTGGGCAAGGTGATGGAGGGCATTGTCAAGGAGAGGCTAGGTGGGGACCTGGAAAGTCGGGTGCTTGACGATAAACAGCATGGATTCATCCCGGGAAATCATGTCAGACAAACCTTGTGGAGTTCAATGACTGGGTGACGAGAGTCTTGGACCTGGGTAGACCGGTGGATGTCCTCTATCTTGACTTCAGCAAGGCGTTTGACTCTGTTCCTCACGGGGGCCTGTTGAATAAGCTGGGAGAAATGGGGGTTGGGGATCAGATGGATAGGAAATTGGCTCCAGGACTGGAGGTGGTTGGCGGGATAGTCTCATCCCCAAGGAAGGCCATCAGTGGGTTCCCTCAGGGATCAGTCCTTGGGCCCCTCCTGTTCAACGCCTACGTCTCTGACATAAGGAAGGGTATCAGGAGTGAGATGAGTCTCTTTGCGGATGACTCAAAACTGGGGGCAGTGGTGGATGGGGAGGAGGGGAGGGTGGCCCTACAGGCTCTGGAAAGGTGGTCTAGAAAGTGGAAGCTGAGGTTTAATGCAGGGAAATGCAAGGTACTGCATCTGGGAGCCAGAAACCCGGGCCAAGAGTACACCCGGGGAGACTTGTAAGAGGGCAGCGGCCAAGGCCAACAGGATGCTGGGATGCATCGCTAGGGGGATCACCTCCACAAGAAGGGAAGTGATACTCCCTCTGTGTAACTGCTTGGTGAGGCCACACCTCAAATACTGCGTGCAGTTTTGAAGGCCACATTTAAAGAGGGACATTGAACTCCTGGAGAGGGTCCAGAGAAGGGCAACCAAAATGAGCTGGGGTTTGGGGGACAGGACCTATGGGGAGAGGCTCGAAGAGCTAAATATGTACACACTGGAAGAGAGAAGGGACCGGGGGGACATGATAGAGGTCTTCAAGTACATGAAGGGATTAAATAGGGGAGGAGCAGTCAAGGTGCTCCAAAGGAAGGGGGGGGGCAACTAGAGGGCATGGATGGAAGCTGGAGGTGGGGGGAGATTCAGGAGAGAAAGGAGGAGGTGCCACTACACTGAGAGGGTGGTGGAGCCATGGAATGCGCTGCCCAGGGGGCTGGTGGAGGGGTTCAACAGGGGGTGCAGGTACAGGGGAAAGGTTCTGGATGCAAAGTCCTGTGCAGTGGGAATATCGGGGACTGGAAGGGAGAAGCCAGAGAGGGCGAGGGGAGCAGCAAGGTCAGCACCCAGGGTGGGGACTGACCAAACGAGCAGACACGAAAGACCGTTAGGCCTATTCTGCTGGCATTTTAGTATGTCAGTAAAACCTAGAGGGCCACTGTATAACCGCAATAATCCATGACAGGGTATGGGTGATGCCGGGGTTCATCAACGCCAGGCATAGTTTGGTCACTCAGCCAGAGGCCTCATGACTGAACAACGCCAGACGTGGATAAACTCAGCATCACCCACAGCCTGTCATGGATTATTACTTAACTAAACCACACCGTAAACTCCACCCACTCCCCCACAACTCCACTACTTTTTCCTGACAGATCGTACACAGCTCCTCCTCAAAGTCATTCATAATGCTAGTGACTACTTTAAAGAAACAGTAAAAGACAATACTTAAAAGAGCAGCGGACGCCTTCAGGAGCACTATAACAAAATATAATATGCAGACAAAGTTCAGCATGTATTTCACATTAGTTCAGTATTTCTCCTCCGAATATTTATTTCTAAGGTCCTTTGTATGAAAAACAGGATCTTTGCCCTTGAAGATATTATCTGTTCTTGTTGCTTACTCCCTACCAGAGGTCATAATGTACTCCTTGTGACATCACAGTTACTCCAATGGCAACAGATTGTAATGTCACAACAGAGGATTATGACTTGAAGTAGGGAGTACGAAGCCGGCCCAGTGGCACCGAGGGTTGAGGCGCTGGACGCCACACCTTGTGCAATGCCAGCGACCCAGGTTCGGGAGCGAGGCCGGGGGTCGGAAGGGGCAGGATCGGATTGAGCACCCACTGGGCTGCTCTCCTATCCCGAGGGGAGGGCTATGGGGTGTCCGGTGCACCAGTGGCTCCTGGTGGAGACCAGGGGCACTGTCGTGTACTAGACAGCACACAATCTCCGTGGCTCGATGTCGGCAGGGTTGCTGTGCGCCAATCAGGACATGCACCATGCAGGGGAGGAAGGAAGGGAGCACAGAGACTAAGAGGACAAATACCCCTCCCGCCGGATAGGCGATGGCTCCTCCAGTGCCACAGCCGCCACACACTCAACGCTAGTTCCCGCCACACCCTTGACCTCCCGGGGGTAGCCCCGTGCCTGCTAACGTCTTGAAGATGGTGGGGAAACAGCGAGCGGCAGAGCGGACACGGTGAGTTAGGCAGCCCAAGAGAGTTCCGGTCGGGAGACGAAAAAAAAGAATTGAAGAAAGAAAGAAAAAAAGTAGGGAGTAAGTTGTAGAGGCAGATGAACTCTAAGGGATAAAGATGTATTCATGCAAATTTCCTCAGTAATAAACAATGGGGATGCGAGATCTATGAAAGATATATATGAAATGCAAGCTGAATTGTATTTAAAAGTTATGTTTTTCAAAGATTTATTTGAGGCATCAGCAGCTCTTTAAAGTGCAACTCTATTATAATAAAAATCTTTAAACACTAGATTTACACCAATTAAATTTTAACTGTGTTTTCTAGATATCTGCTTTTTTTATTTTACTTTCCCCTGCTGTTGGTCTACATTTTGTAGATAATGTAGCAATTATTTCACTGTCTCTTTCAAAATGTATCCGACTGCCCCCTGCTAACCACAAAATTGCTGTTTTGTGACATCACACTGTTGTCATAAACTAAGACACTGTGAGTTTAACTGGGGAGTGGCAAATATTTTCTATACAGACATTGTAGCTGGACTACCAAGATGGGCTGTAAATCTTGGAAAGGAATACTGAAAATGAAAAAAAATGTATTTAAGCATTAACGACCAAACTGGCGTTCATGTCATGTGGATTAACAACCGAGTAGGTGAGTTGGTGGCAACCACCCACTACCAGGTCGTTAATCCCCCAGGAAATGACTGCCAGTGAGGACGTTATTGCCATTATAAGGCTAGTTCTGTCCAGCCAGGTCAGTAGTGCTGAATTTTATTTACGATTTTGTTGTTTTTTCATTTGGAGATGGCAGAGTGGGTGTGCAACATTTTTAAATCTGAAGCATGTGTGCACATCCTCTGATCTGTCATCAAGTAGTATGGCCACATGGCTCTCAGCAGATCAGCAGTTAGACTACGGGACAGACGCGCCACGTGTATTGTCATTTTTAGGTCTGTAAGTCCAGAAATGTCATTTATTTTACTTGGTTCTTTTGTGTGCTTCGGGTATTGTCTTTCTTTGGGGCTGGGAGCAAAGTCTATAGGACTGAGCATGCTTCGTGGTCCACTGAGACGAAAGTCTGTCTTCCAGTAAAGTGACCACATTTCTGTTAGGTTTCAGTATCTAGCAGGGTTTCCATTTGGTTTCAAGTCACTACGGTTTCGGTTCGATTATTTTTATTTATTTTTCTAACCGTGCATAGCTGTCACTGCAAACTACGACTGACAAAAAAATCTGTGTTGTCAGCTGCGCAGTTTAATATTTGCACCTTCTGTGACACGGCCGCAAGTGACAGTGGCACTTCCAGATCGGTCATCAACTGGACATTAACGATCAATCCAGCAGCCAATCACTGAGCTGGAATGGGTCACGAATAATTAATTAGCCTCATAATCTCTAACAAACTGTAACTTCTGAAACATTTATTTACGAAGACACAAAAGTGTAACGTTACATAAATATTGATGGCAGATAAGGATAGCCTGGCCCACCTAGTCTGCCAATTTGTCCCTACCTACTATAACATCGCAAACCCTACATGATCTCCAGCTTTACCCCCCCCCCAAACACTTCTAAGGTTCCCTTATACCTATCCCATGCATTCTTGAAGCTAGATACCGTTTATGCCCCCACAACCTCCGCTGAGAGGCTGCTTCAGGCATCCACCGCTCTTTGTGAAAAGTACTTCCTCACATCCCCTTGTTCTTGTGCATCTTTTTTTCTGAAAAATGCTTCAATCTTGAACTTTATTTATACCTGTGAGGTATCTGAATGTTTCTATCATATCCCCCCCCTCCCCTTCCTCCAGGGTGTACATATTGACATCATTCAGTCTCATCTCCTCACAGGGCTTTTGATGCAGACCCTGCACCATTTTGGTTGCCCTCCTCTGGACCGCCTCTACCCTATGTGCTTCCAGAATGAGGTCTCCGGAACTGGACACAGTACTCTAGGTGAGGTCTCGCTAGTGATCTATGCAGCAGTTAACACACCTCTCTTTTCTGCTGCTGATACTCCTCCCTATGCACCCTAGCATCCCACTGGCTCCCCCCACTGCTTTGTCACACTGGCCACCTTTAAGTCATCAGATATGATTACTCCCAGGTCCCCCCCCCATTTTGTACTCTGCCCAGGATTTCTGTGCCCCAAGTGCATGATTTTGCACTTCTTTGCACTGAAATCTAGCTGCCACACTCTCGACCACTCCTCTAACTATCCTAGACCACTATTCGTTTTCTCCACCTCCCTGAAGCGTCCACCCTATTATAGATGTTAGCATCATACAGCATGCAAAGAGACGTACCTTCCCTTCTAGCCCCTCCGCAATGCTGCTAATAAAAATACTAATGAGGACCGGTCCCAGTACTGAATCCTTGTGGCAGCTTGTCATCCTCTCTTCCTCAGAATAAACTCTGTTTACCACCACCCTCCTGTCCCCCCCAACCAATTTCTCACCCAGTTATTTGTTTGACGTGATCTCACCTCAGTGAATCCATGCTGCCTCGGATCCTGAAGGCTACTGGATTCCAGATATTCCACAATCCTTTCCTTCAGTAGTGAATCCATTACTTTCACCACCACTGAAGACAGGCTGACTGGCCTGTAGTTGCCAGCCTCCGCTCTGCTTCCACTTCTGTGAAGTGGGACTACATCGGTCTTCCTCCAGTCCTCTGGAACCACTCCAGTCTCCAGTGAGTGCTTGAACAGGGCTGTCAGACGTGCAGCCAATATCTCCCCGAGCTCCCTCAATATCGCAGGATGCACCCTTTCTGGTCCCATTGCCTTGTCCACTTTCAGATTCGCAAGTTCCCTCAGAACACTCTCCTCTGTAAATGGGCTAGCGTCTACTTCCCTTCCTTCCACACTCCTGGCCCTTATCTGTGGTCCCTCTCCTTCCCCTACCTCGGTGAATACTGAACAAAAGTACTTGTTCAAGATGTCCGCTTTTCCTGGTCCCCTTCCACACACTCCCCTCCTTCCTTCCCAAGCCTTACTATCCCTCCCCTGGCCTCTCTCTTTTCATTTATGTACCTGAAAAATTCCTTGTCCCCTTTCTGCACTGCCTGGGCTATTTTCTCCTCAGTCTGTGCCTTTGCGCTCCTGCTTTCCATGCCTCCTTCTGTTTCTCCAGAAACACCCATCTTCCTCTCTATGTGTCTCCTTATACCTTCCTCTCCTGCTCCCTTCCCTGTCCCCAAATCTATCTCCATAACAACCGAGTCGCTCTTTAAAGCAGCAGTCCAACAACACCCGTTCAATGTGCTTTTCTGGGCCCTTCCTGCGTGATTATTTTATTTAAACTGTTTTACCAGGTAAACACAGATAAAGGAAATCTCATGTAGTATTCTGTGTTTGGGGAGAGGAGGAAATCCTGCAAATAGTACACTAGCAACTATAATAAACAGGAAGTTGTTACCCGCTGTACAGACAGCTGGTGAGACCCCATCTGGAGTACTGCATGCAGTTCTGGAGACCCAATCTCCGCAAAGACATAAAACAGGATGGAGGCAGTCCAGAGGAGGGCAACTAAAATGGTGCCGGGTCTGCACCAGAAGACATATGAAGACAGACTTAAGGTGCTTAATATGTATAGCCTCGAGAAAGGGGGACATGATAGACACTTTCAAGTACCTCAAGGAATCAACAAAGTCCAAGAGGGTAGCATCTTTCAGAAAAAGAGGTGTGTAAGAACAAGGGGGCAATGTGAAGACTGGGGGCTCAGAGGTAATGTAAGGAAGTTAATTTTTCACAGAGAGGGTTGTGGATGCATGGAACGACCTTCCGGAGGAGGTTGTGGAGTCAAAAACAGTGGTGGAATTCAAGAATGCACGGGACAGTCATACTGCAATTCTAGGGGTTGGGGGGTAGGAAGCAGTAGGCTGTTGGTTAACTAGGATCTGCAGCTTATCCATTAGGTAGGGAAATGGGCAGACTGGGTGGGCCAAGCGGTCCTTACCTGCCATCAAATTCTATGTGTTTATGTTTCCAAATAATGAGTAATTATATATTTGTTTTGTTTTTTCTGGATCCTATTCATTTTCATGTCCATAACACTATTTCAAAGTCAATACAAGTGACCGACAATTATTTTTTTCTTGAGGGAAAAAAACCAAAAAATAAAAAAAAAAAAACACACACACACTTAAAATTGCTTAACGTCCGAAAGAGATCAAAACGTTTACCAGCATATGAAAGCGGACAGTGACCGGATCATTTTATTGTTACTAACGGTAGGCTCAGACTTTTAGCCCAGCTTTGTTGCAGTGCTGCTTTATGATATAGAATGGAAAGATTAGGATAAGCAACTTCTCACGGTCTTAATGGCCATACTTACAGTTCCCAGGCTGACTGCCTTTACAAAACCTACCTCACATCCAGCTAGGTCTCTGGTACCTAGGCGGACGACCACATGCGACCTTCCCCCATCTCCAGTGTGAGTGGGCCTCTCATGGGGTTCATGTGCTCCACTGGCATTCCAGTGATGCACACCAGTTTCCTACTTTGCCCCCCCAGTCCACTTAATCCCTTTCATTGCAGAATTCCCTATTACTATGAATCCATCACTGCCTGCCCTTCCCCTCCCTCTACCCATTCCGACTGTCCTACTACCCACCTCTTCCTGATACATTCTACCCTCCTCCTTACACTGGCTGTCAATCGCCCGCCCCTCCTTCCTGTCTACTCCCACTGCCTACCAGCTCAACCCTGACCTCCATCTCTCCAGCCCCACCTCACCTTTATTCCTCCAATGTTGCCCCTTCTCCTCCTGTTGCCCTAACCCTTCCCCCTCTTCCCTGCCTGCCTCTCTGCAGCTTCTCCAAACCCACCCACTACAGACCAGCTGTCAGTCACGTGTGTCACACACTGGTCATCCCATTCCACTGCACTGCTCAGTGGATGGAAGAGATTCCTTACTGGTACACCCGTGGTTGTCCCCGCACCCTCTCTCCTCGACGAGTCCATCTTCTCCTCCCTAGGCTTCCTCTCCCTCTGCGTGGTGGTCTTATCGTGACTGGACCCCCAATTCCTCCGCCCCACCTCTTGTTCCTTCCCCTGGTACAGCCAAGCTCCCCTGTTGCCCCGACAGTAATCCCAACTTCCTCCTTAACAGATACATCTCCCCCATTAAATTATCTAGCCTTCTACACATGACAGCCCCTTTTGTTCCATCACTGTTCCCAGAAACACAGCAGCTCCACTTCCCCCTACAGCACACCACCATCCCCGCCTCCGCATTCTTTACTACTGCTAAGTCTACCTGCCTCTGCAGACCTACCCCAGATAGGTAGTTCCAGAACAATACACCCCCTGCCCTCTCAACCTTACTACAGATATGGAGTAGTAAATAGCAATATCCCGCTGCCTCCATAGACTTACTCGAGTCAGGTAGTTCCAGACTGTACATCCGTCCCCGCTTTGGCAGACCTACCCCAAACAGGGAATAGTTCAAAGCAGTGCCCCCATTTGCATTTGCAGGCCTACTCCAGACAGGAAGTATTCCCAAATGCTATCCCACCCTATCTGCGCTGGGCCCATTTGTCAACCAGTAACTCTTGACCTCCTTACTGACTAGCACAGCACATTCTTCAGTTACTTACCAAGCAGTACTCCTTTTTTTAGCCATCATATATTACATTAACATATATCATGTTGATCAAGTTTATAATATATAACACACAACTGAAATAACTTCTCCTTTCCAATTTAATGAACCACAGCATCAACGCATAGAAACACAGAATTTGTTGGCAGAAAAGGACTGCTTGGCCCACCTAGTCTGTCAAATATTCCCTACTTATTCTGTTGTCATCGATCATACCACCTTCGTGCATCCTTTCTAATATACCCCATGTCTATCCCATGCATGCTTGAAGCCTGCCACTGTTCTAGCCTCCATCACTTCCGCTGGCAATCTACTCCTAGCACCCACTACTCTTTCAGGGAAGAAATATGTCCTCGCATCACTCCTGAATCCCCCTGCCAGCTTCACTGCATGTCCCCTGGTCTCTGTGCTTGTTCTCATTTGAAACAAAACTCCCCATCTATACCCTATTCATACTTTGACGTACTTGTAGACCTCTATCACAGCCCCCCTTTCTTTTCTTCTAAGGTGTACAGGTTGAGATCCCACAATCTCTCTTCGTAGGGCGTCTTGTGCAAACTATGCACCATTTCAGTTATCACATATTAAGTTCACAAATAAATTACTATATTATTTATCTTCTAATCGCTTTTTTAAGGCATATTACCAGCTACCCCCCCTTACTGTACTCTGTTTATAGCTAGTATTAATTAAACACCACTTTTTACTTATGTTAAGCCTTGATGGCACCTCTGAATCATGCATCTGACGACAACACTTACTACTGGGATTTAGCTGTAGTAATAGTAGTACAGTAGCAATAAGTGAGAGCAAGGGTGACAACAGAAGCCAGGGAGGTGGGGCAGCAGTGGGCCAAGGGGGGGAGGGGCTGCGCCTCCCAAGAAAATAACCAAACTGCAAGCAGACATCCTCATGTGCTAGGGACAGAGACTTTAGTAGGTGAGATTTTTGTGGACAAGATTTTGCCACAAAATCTTGCATGTTAGTTTGATGATACAGAAACCACAGTTCCTCCCCAGCCATTCACTTATTTGGTCCTGTCCAACCCCCACCAATTCCCAGATCGGGTACAGTTTCTGCCAGATGAGAAAAACAGTAGACAAGATCTCGGGTGATGATGTGAGTTGGCTAACCCCTGCACGCACTCCCCAAGCAGATTACTTAGTTTCAGGGGGGCACAGTCCTCCAGCGATTGTGCAGAATATCGGGCCACCGCTTTTAGCATAGCATAATGCTACAGAGATTACAACGTAGTTTTATTGTGTGCATGCTGCACTGGGCTACTTTTGACGCGTGCTTGCTGCTGCTTTAGTTGTCAGTTTGAGTTTGGGGAGCTCTGCCCCCACACCGCTTTTGCTTTTTTAGCATGGGGTGTGGGGGGTGAAGCCCCCCCCAACTCAAATAAACTAATAAAAAAATAACCAACAGTCTGATGCAGTGTAGAGCGTGCCCGTGAGGTTATCAGTTTATTTGAGTTAGGAGCTCTGTCCGCCCCTTTTTTTTTTTTTTAAACAGAGGGGATGTGGGGGGGCAAAGCCCACCCCCATCCATATATAAACAAAACAAAAAAATAACCAACATACCGCCGACCTTACATGTAGCATGCCAGTTGGCAAGTAACATAACTGGAGCACTACGCTAACAGCGTAGATCTGATGGTGGACCGATACTCTACACAACTGCCCAGTCCTCCTACCCCACTTGCCATCCAATCGGTGATAGTGGAGAGTATCGGACCAGCGCTAAGCTAGTAGCGCAAAACTTTTGTGAATACAGCATGTGCTTGCGCTTACTGTTGATGTTGTGTCAGTTTGTTTGAGTTAGGGGGATTCGCCTCCAACCCCCGGTGATAGTGGAGTGTGTCGGACCAGTCGTGGTGCTGCGCTTAATGCGTAACTGACAATGCGAATCATGGAAGTGCGGGGGCACAACCTCCGATGAAAGGCAAAAAAATTGGTTATGTCTACGATTGATCAGAGATAGTTCGAATTGGGGGGGGTGCAGGGGGCTGGGTCAGTCGTCACCGTTACTTCACTTGCCCGAGTAGTGTTATGTTACGCTTACGTTTATAGCAGCGTGCAATTCCTGTAGCTTTTGCGCTACGCAACATCGGGTGATCCGACTCTCTCCACTATCGCCCCACCCCCCCTTGGGTTTTTTTTGTTTTTACAGTGGGTGTTAGAACTGAAGCCCACCAACTCAAATAAACTACTAAAAATAAACCCGACTGATTTAAGACAGTAGCGCAACTTGCTCCCACACTAACAGCGTAGGTCCACTGATGATCCGATACGCTCCACTATCTCCATCCAATATCACCACTACTGTGCTGCTACAACGTATAGCCGACGTGCCAACAAGATCACAGACGTCATCAGACAAGACTTCGCTATGATGCTGAAATCTTGTCTGATGACATCAAATGTCCATCCTGGCAGAAACTGCACCCCAGCATCCAAATCATGTTACACTTTTTATGTTTGTTTTTTGGATGGGGGGAGGGCTAATCAAATATGCATTATACAGGCCCAGCCTACCATTCCAGCTCTCAGAGCACCTTTCTCCTCCCTCATGCATCCAACATCCACCCACCCCCACATGGTCGACCCCCTACAACAAAGGCACATTTTTAAAATGGACAAACAATTGGGGGGGGGGGTGCTACAGTAAGCAGAGCAGCACAAAATGGTCATCCTGGTCACTGCCTCCATTTCAAAACAAAGTCAGTTGCCCCCACATCTCAGGAAGACCTGCTCACCAACATCCGAAAACTAAGAATCCAACTCCAGCAAACTCGGACCAGTTACAGATGGCAGGTAGCCCACTCTCGCCTTTTTTGTCAGCAACATTCGGGGCTTGATCACCCCTGTCCAGCCTGGCACTCTGGGTCATAACCAGTCAATACCACCAACTTAGGACCAGCCGCCGGTGATTGTCCTACCTGCCGTTATGGGTCTTTGCTTCGCCAACGTTGCAACAAGAATAACAGTCAACGCTCTTTCGCATTCCGGTTTCAGCAGGTCCTGTCGCCAGTTTGCCCGGCGCCTACAGCGCCGATGTTGCCTTATTCTTTGCCAAGATGGCGGATTTCGCCTCCCTGCCCCCAACAAACGACCGCATTCTCGCGAGGCGCATCGGGATTTGTGATGTTCTAACTTTTCGAATCATTACAGAGAAGGGCAGGGCAACCGTTGCCACGGCAACGGGAGGCCTGTCCTATGAAGTCATAGAGACGCCACCAATGGCGCCGAGTGTTTTAGGAACGGTGGTCACTGGCACGGCCATCTTGTGCACGGCAACAGGATGTTAAGGTTTAGCGTCTGACAATTAGAACCTCTAATTTTGCCAGTTTCAGTACTCACCCAGCTTGAGAACTAGGGTTTTGAAACTTTGCATACACATTCTCTGCCCCAGAGAGAAAGTGCCTACCAGTTTTTAAAACAGTAGGTCGGTACTTTTTTAGCATGATTGCCAAATTGGTTAGCCGACAAAAAAATATCCGGCTATAGTGGAGAATACTGGACACCGCTACTTGCCTAGCGTAAAGTGCTCGAGACTACAACGCGGTCTGGGGCTCGTCAAGTTACGCTACTGTCTCAAAACTACATTTCGGGGCGATGATGGAGAGAGTCGGACCACCCGATGTTGCGTGGCCCAAAAGTTACAGGAACCGCACGCCGCTATAATCGTAAACGCAACGTAACGCTACTCGGGCAAGTGAACTAAGGGTGACGAGACACGCGTGGCAACTGACCCAGCTACCGATCCTCTAATTCGGACTATGTCTTATCAGTTGCAGACATAATCAGTTTATTTTACCTTTCATGGGGGGCTATGCCCTGCACCCCCATGATTCGCATTGCCCGTTACGCATTAAGCGCAGCACCAGGGACTGGTCCGACACACTCCAGTATCACCTATTTTTGTATTAGTTTATTTCGGGGTGGGCGGGGGAGCTTTGCCTTGTCAGTGCCGCAAATCCCACCCTGGGGGGCAAGCCAGGGGGTATCGGAGGGTAGCGGTCAAAAAGTGAGGAGGTGAAAGCCGAGATCCATGACCGAGCTGAGGTGCAGACAGCAGTGGGGGGGGAGGCATAGTAAATAAAAAAAAAAAAAAAAAAAGTTTCACCAGGAAAGACAGCTTTAGTGTAGATTATCGGGTATGAGTAGGAAGTTTGCCACAAAGGCTTCCAGAATACAGCTCTGTTTTTTTTTGTTTTTTTTTGGTCAGTTTATTAATCCCCCATGTTTTTTTTACATGGGTGTGGGAGCAAACCCCCACTTCCCTACTCTTTTTGTTCTTGCTGCTCCGTTACATTCTCTGCCTGCCCTACTCCTAGGTTTTACCAGCGCTACTTCCCCTCCTCAACTTAGGTCAAAATATTAAATTCATACTAACCCGATGTCTATAATTCCTGCTTCTTTATTTATTTAGTTTTTGTTGACCGGGTAAGTGCACTAGACAAATCCTGCCTATTTTCAGGCACGACCCGGGGGAGAGGGATACAGATGAATGCCAACTGACCTTGAACCAGATTAAGCTGTTGGTGGTATTTTTAGTGAATGAGGGAAATTTGGCCAGGACACCAGGGAAATTCCCCTGATCTTTTCGACAAGTGCCATGGGATCTTTAACATCCACCTGAACAGGCAGATGGGACCTCGGTTTAACGTTTCATCCGAAAGACGGCACCTCAGAAGTGCAGCACCTCTCTCATGCTGCACTATGTAAGCAATAAGACACGACAGGGTGTGCATGGAACAGATTTTACCGCACGGCCAGGGGCGTAATAAGGCACGAGGCCTTGGCCGAGTGCCTTTAACTCCTGGCGTGGTAATTCTGTCCCATGCACACACCTGGAGTGTCTTATTGCACTTATAAAATGGGCTAATTTTTTTTAAAGTTTTACGTCTCCTGAAAAATAAGTTTTTATATGTGTAAAAGGGATATTTAGGTCAGTATCTGAGATAAAATAGTCCTTCCGCCAAACTGAAAATGACGTCATGTAGCTGTGGCGCACCTTCGTGAATCTGCAGTTGAAAGAAACATTTAAGGAGTAGTAGATTTTGGATTTTATAATCCGACTACAGCACTGACAGCAGCAATCTCTGTTCCTAACACCTCTCTACAGCTACTTGAGTTCGTGCTGTCTGCGCGCCCATGCAGCCAAAGGGAAACCGGAGCTCAGCCCACATCACCGCCGCCTGACAAGGAAACATAAACCCACCTTTCTGGAGGAGCAGTTTCACTGGTTTCCAGCTAGCTTACAACTCTCATCTCTTTTACATGAAACTGTCCGCTGAAATTTACGAGTTGGTGCCAGGCAACGGGACTCAAGTGAGTCAGGCGAGAGTTCAGCCTGAAGCCGTGCCATTCCCCTCTGCCTCTGGCTAGGAGAGCAATGCTCTGCTGTCTGGAGGCACTGTCACGCAGTTGAAGGCAGGCGGGATTAATTACAAACTCTGTGTCCCCTGCGCTGTTCACCCGGTACTGAGGCAGACCGAGACACAAAAAGAGGTAAGATTTGTTTTGTCAATTTCACGGTTGCCTTGGGGGGATCATAGCTCACTCTTGTTTCAGGGGACCGTCACTTAGTGTTGCTCACTGTCGAGGCTGCAGTGCTGGGATGTTAGTGAGAAAATAACAATGGCAGCATTTTTAAATGCCAACGTTCTATGCTTAATGATTTTAGCCGTTTTACTGCTGTTCTTTTTTTTTACCCATGCTTGGAACATATTCCATGCATGGTGAGCTTGGTCCCCGATTGGCTGGTTTAGCCTACCCATTTTATAAAGTGTCAGTATTGGGATATTAACCCAAGTGCCAGATGTGGGAACTGAACCCACAGCCCTCTGATTTCCCGGCCTTAGAGGAGAGTGTGCTACCTACTGAGCCACTGACACTGACATTCTGTATTTGTTATTTAACCGCTACATCCCTGTCCTGTACTGATGGCTTTTTCTCCATTGAATTGATGCAATCCTATGTCTTTCAATAGTATTTTCTCCAGTTAGGTATTTAATTGCAATTTCTACTGCTTGTGACCAATGCTCCCATGTAAAAATTCACTTGTTATTTTGTACTTGTCTTGCATCACCCTGTATTCAGTGACCACTGTTGATGTACTGTATGTTTCTTGTGCCACCCTGTATTTACTATCCACTGTTGATGTACTGTATTTGACTTGTACCCTCCCGGGTCTGAAAATAGGCATTTCTATGTCTAGTGCACCTACCCGGTTATCAAAAACAAAATAAATAAAACTCAAACAGACAAAACCTAAGTCCACAGCAAACAGGCGACTAGTTTATTTGAGTTGGGGGGCTTTGCCCCCCGTGTTAAAAAGATAAGGGGGTGGTGCTTCCTATTCAAAAAACTGACAAAACCTAACTCAATACCAAACACGTGACAAAATTAACCTAGCACAGCTACAGTACAGCACAGCCAGCACGTGATGCTGTAGTCAGTAAAGCTTTATGCTGCGCTAGTTTCATGGCCCGATGTTCTACACCATCGCCAAAAAAGCTCAGGAAAAAAGGTCTCTTGGAAAAAACATAGTTGGAAAAAAAGGCACATGGAATGAACAGCACATGGGGAAAAAAAAGGCTCTGATGCCTTTTCTGTTTTTAATAAACTTTTGCAGGAGAGGTATGGTACGTGTTGTGTTCTGTGTCTTTCTCTCAATAATATTCTGTGTGTCACTGTTGCCAAATGGCGAAATATTCGTTAGTATTGTGTTTTGTTCCATTTCGGGTGATGTTTAATATATTTATGACAGGGGTTGCGGGGAGAGGGGGCGAGCCCCCTGCAGAATACATCACAAATGTTATCTGCTATATTTTCTGAGACACACAGTGTATACCCTGTCACAAACGCACTCAGCAGCTCAGGCCCTCTGCTCCCACAGTGCCAACTTCCGAGCACAGTAATGTCAACAGGTAACAGACAGGGTAACCCCCCTGTCTGCTTTTGAGTCCGAATCACCTTTAGTCTCAAGTTCTGGGGGGATTCAAACCGTGAACCTTATGCTAGTGTACCAAATGTACAGGCTCAGATACATACCCTCTTCAGGGATTGCGGTGCAATCTTTCGCCAGGGGCACCAAGCCAGGCTTCCAACCTGAACCCTTAAAGCTCTATAAAAGACCTTAGGTATATTCTTACCTTTTCCAGTTTAGTAACACCATCAAGCTTTTGAGCAGTTTTTGTCAGTCTTAACCCTCTATACGTCACATGCAAAAAGAAATGGCAGACACCCCAGGCAGTCTTTTGAAAAAAAATATACTTTACTACAAGACGATAAAAATATGAAAAATGTAAACACAGAACAATATATTAAAGAGCATACAATCATGTAAAAGAACAAGGACAAAGTACAAAACAAAAACTCATATCACAATACATTTAGACTTTTTCTATCTAATGTATTTCCTTTGTAAGTGCCTTTTTAATTAGAGATCTTGTTTCTCAAGAGTCCAAAAAGATGTGTCATATTCCCCAGTTACAAGGATACATTTCAACTCCATCTCCCCACCCCCTTGGTGAGTCATCTAGCTCCTCCCTTTTAGAATTGAAAAAAATACAAACATGATGTCCTATCAGGAGGTATATTAAATAAGGTGACATCAGCAAAAATTCCACTTCCTAAATATGACTCCTTAATTAAACATTTTCTATTTGATCTTGAGCAGTTCTTATTCCCAAGGCATATCAAAGGGTTTACAACTTTTAGCACCATGTTGGTATAAAATGTTCTTCCTACAGGAATCATAAAACTTTACGAGCCCTATATCCTGGCAGCTGGGTCAGTTCTAATTAAGACAGAAACACAGGAGACCCTAAATTAAGTCCCTCTTGTCTTTTAATTACCTCCTGGTTTCAGGTCACTTGTCACTGTAGCTTCACTGAAACCTGGGGGTGGGGCACCCATAAGCACAAGCTGTCTTATGTGAGACAATCACCTACTATATTTTTATATTACAAATATCATACAACAATCATAACTAGCTGGCCAAGCGTCATATACCCTGCTGGTGATTTTTACCTTGACTGTTCGTTTTTAGATATGTGTTGAACACTTGTGACTGTTCTGTTGTGTAGGTGCTGTTTTTTTCCTCATCTGTATTTCATAACTTTTTTTCCAGGTGACGTTTTTTCCTTGTGCTTTTTTTTCTGGGCCTGTTTTTCTGGAGATGTTTTTTCCCTAGAACCCTTGGGGGAAGGGGAACATCATATAAAGGATATACATTATAGGAGTGCCCCTATAGTTAAGACTGAGTAGCCTGTTTAATGTTAACCCCCACCCCCCATTTTTTGCACCTTAATAACTTTTTCTTTCTTTGACAAAATAGCCCAAAATTTGGCATGCACAGTCAGGCTGCCAGAGTCTCAAGATGAGAAAGATTTTGTGGCAGCGTATTGCATGTTTTTGAGATATGGAGTGCCTAAAACAAAAAACACCACATTTGGTTTTCCTATGCTTAAAGAGCAGCTTCAGTACTTTTCAAGTTCTCCCCACCCCCAGGATATATGAAAGCTTACCTGGCCCCAAGTTGTGTGGTATGAAAATTTCTATTAATTTCTTCCTTGTTTAAAAATCCCAGAAGATTGTATTTGGCTCAGTGGAGCCAAAATCCCAAATGGCGCTGCTTCCATATTACTGCAACATGCCCCTGCGCTCTTACATTTTGTGATGTCAGTAAATGAAGAGTGCAGGGGGTGTACTCCATAGAGTAGCATAGGGATGTATTTTATAGGAAGCACCAAGGGAGGTTGACAGTGAAAATGCCAACCTCCCACACAGTTACAGCACAATACCGACGCAGGTATTGTGCCACCCGTTCTTTGAGTGTTTTCTGTCAGAGGCTGTGACCCCCACACCCCCCATGCAGGGGGCTCTTCCCCCTGCACCCCCTGGACTTAAGGATTACCAACTCCAGGTTGTAGTTGGTCCGGGGAGGGAGCAGAACACTGGGGGAAGCGAAACACGGGAAAGGACCATTACAGCGACTGTCACTGTAATGGTCTTTTTTAGTGTTTGGCCGTTGAAGTGTCAAGCAGAAGGTGCATCAGTTTTTACATGCATTTTATTATGATTTAGAAGTACAATTATAACAAATCAAGGCCACCACTCGACTAACAGGGATCCTGTGAGAGCACGGGGGGGGGGGGTGTTGCAATAATACGGAAGCAGCACCATTTTGGCTTTTGGCTTTTGGCTCCCCAGAGTCAAAGTTGATCTTCTGTGATTTTTAAATAAGGTAGCAATTAATGGAAATGTTCATACCACACAACTTGTGGCCAGGTAAGCTTTCATATATGCTTAGGGAAGGGCGAGAAGTATAAAGCCACTCTTTAACATTGGGTATTTTTTGCTCTCACCTGCAGCCCAGACTGTGTGGAATTTTTTCATGACATTTTTATGGTTGAAGGGGCCCATGCCAAGGGTGTACCTTTGGAAAGTTTGGTGAAAAAATATACTGTTTTAAAGTTATAACATTTTTTGTGTTAACATTCTAGTGCGACTGGTAAAACAAATCTATCGCAAAACGTAAAAAAAAGCCTATCATGAAAGGTAAAAAAACATATCGCAAGTGGTTATTTGTATGATTTACTTGTCATGAGAGGGGAAAAAAACAGTTGAGATGGCCGCCATTTTTTTTCTACTGTTTAAACTTACAAACAGTAAAAATACATACAAATTATGGTCTCCAGGGTGTGAGGCAGCACAGGTTCATGGGGGCAGAGATGGCGTCAAATGAATCCGATTGACTTCTTTCATTGGGTCACTAAGACAGTAGACAGGGACCAAGCAGTAGACATCCTCTGTCTGGCCTTTGACTTTGCCCCACAAAAGGTTGAACAGGAAGTTGGCGGATCTCTGGGTTGGGGAGAAGATGACCAGATGGGTGGAAAACTGGCTGACAAAACCCAAAGGGTAGTTGTGGGGGGAGAGTTGTCTGGCGCAAGAGAGGTCACCAGTGAGGTCCCACAGGGCTCGGTGCTGGGGCCAGTGTTGTTCAATGTCTTCATCAATGACATTGGGGATGGCATTAAGGGTAAAATGTGCCTAATCGCAAACACCAAGCTCTGCGGGAGAGTGGACACTGCTGAAGGGATACAGGACCTACAGGAAGATTTGGAAAAGCTAGGGAGGTGGTCTGGGATCTGGCAGCTTGGCTTCAATGCCAAGAAATGCAAAGTTATGCATATTGGAGCCAACAATCCCAGGACAGAGTACTACATGGGTGGAATCCCGGGATCTGCATCAGAGGAGGAGAAGGACCTGGGAGTGATGATCACTAGTGACCTGAAGCACTCCACGCAGTGCAAGAAAGCAGCACGAAGGACAAACAAGATGCTGGGATGCACAGCTATGGGGATCAATAGTAGGAGAGAGGAGGTTATACTGCCCTTGTACGGGTCACTGGTGAGGCCACTTCTAGAGTGTGGAGTTCAATATTGGTGCCAACACCTCAAAAAGGACATTAACCAGCTGGAGAAGGTCCAGAAGAGGGCTACAAAGATGATAGTGGGTCAGCAGGGTAAGACATATGAGGAGAGATTGAGAGCACTGAACATGTACTCCCTGGAGGAGAGGAGAGAAAGAGAGAGAGGAGACATGACAGAAATCTTCAGGTACTCAAAAGGGATAAATAAGGTGGATAAGGAGGGTCTCTTTAAAGTAAATGTGTGAGATTTAGGGTAGGACGCATCCCCATGCTCTCCCTGGTGACACGTCACAGATTGCAGAAGTGCAGGGGCAGGGTAGGCATACCGGGAAGTGGAAAGGGATCAGCTGGCTAACAGTTTGGCCAGAATTACGATCCCTTCCCTCACATAAAGGAATGCATTAACATTTCTAATTTCAACACAGAGGGGCTATTGATGCCCCAGGGTAGTGGGCTGGGAAGCCCAAAACTTAATTACAATATGTCACACCCTCACTGTAAGCTAAGTGTCAACCATAACACCAGGGGGCACAGTCTTAAGCTGGGGGGTTACGAGGGAGGTCAGGAAGCATTTCTTCATGGAGAGGGTGGTGGACACTTGGAATGCACTGCCAGAAGAGGTGGTCTAATTAAAGATTGTGGGCAGCTTCCAGAGATGGTGGGATAGATGTAGGGGGAAGGTAAGGATCATGAGTAGGGAGAATGGAAAGGATGGGAAGAGTGGGGGGCAGGGTCAGTAGCTCAAGCTGTGCACCCTGCAATAGGAGCAGACTAGATAGACTGAATGGCCTTCTTCTGCTGGCTTCTTTGTATGTTTACATGCATGTATGTATTATGTATTTAAAAAAAACAAACACCTAACCTAGCTAAACGGGATCCATTTAGCTAGATTCTGGTGTTTGTTTGTTTTTTAAAGTTGGCAGAAATTTGTTTTCTGGGCATCCAAAATCCAGGGTGCCCAGCTTAGCGAGAGGTGCTGTTCACTCGCATTCTCTGTATGAGAACAGTAGAACTTTCTTAAGTTCTACAGCCACTGCTGGAACTCGTGCTGTAGGCTGCAGTGAAATGCCGTTTCCCTGGTGTCTAGTGGCACCCCCCACCCTCCAATCGCCGTCCCTGTTATTGATGTATCTTTCCCTGGTGTCTAGTGGCACTCCTACCCTGCAATTGCCATCCTGTTATTGATTTTATCATTCCCTGGTGTCTAGTGGCACCCCCCCGATCACCGACCTTGTTACTTGTGTGTCTTTCCCTGGTGTCTAGTGGCACCCCCAACCCCCGATTGCCATCCTGCTTGGAAAAAAAGGAAAAGCATCCCTCAATGTTTTTTTTAAATCTGCAAAAAAAAAAATAATAATCTCTCGCCAATCTGACCCCACCTCTTACTCAGCACCCACCACCCCACACCCCCCAGTATTCCCCACACACCCTCATTCACATGAACTGGTCATAGGGTGAAGATCCACTTTCTGACTTAAGACACGTCTTGCTGCTAGAACCATCAACTGCAATATGAGAAAGTAAGGTAAGTGTGATTCAATGTATTTCAATGGGGTTTTCAACTTTGATGCGTAACTTTGCCATTTTTGCATATTTTGAGCCCAGACTTTCAACATGACCTTTTTGGGACCCCACCTCATGAGCAGTCATAGGAATCATAGGAATCATATGAACACTACAAGTCCGTTAGCATAGGCCTATGTGACTTGCCATTTCTCAGTGGTTAACCATAATTGTTCTGTTGCCCATAAACTCCTCGACTGCTTTTTTAAAGAATACTATGGAAGTGCTACAGACCACTGCCTCAGAGAGGCCATTCCATAGCATCACCACCCTCTGATTAATCTAAGCACCCCTCTTATTAGTTCTATAAAATGTGCCTTTCAATTGATATTTGTGTAATCTGGTCTCTCAGTCCACTAATTTCCTTTCACTCCCTGGGCATTCCCAGAGGTCATCCTCTCTAAATTTCCTATAGACTAGACAAAGGTCACCCCTGAGTCTTCTACATTCAAGTGAAAACATATCTAATTTTGCCAGCCTGTCTTTATAGGGCAGGTCTGTTAATGTTTTGACCCTTTTAGTAGCTCTCCTTTGGAACAACTCCAATAAGACCATACTGCTCCTGGTATATGGTGCCCAAAACTGGATACAGTACTCCTAATGGGGGGCACACCAGTGCCTGATACAGGGGGATAATAGCCTCTTTGTCTGGACTCCTTGTGTTGAATGAGATGCACTCCAATATCTTATTACCCTTTTTTACTACCTCACTGCAGTGCTCATCAAAAAGTAAGTTTGTTTTTTTTGTAATGGTAACGCCAATATTTTTTTCTTATAATACTTTGCCACTTAGTGTATATTTCTCCATTTTGTTTCTACTACCAAAATGCATAATCTTGCATTTATCCTAGTTGAAAATTAATTTGTGTCTTTTCCCATTGCTCAAGATTCAGGATATCTCTTTGAAATTGTTCAACAGCATTGCTGTTGTCCAGTATTGCACCGATCTTGCTGTCATCAGCAAATTTGCAGATCCCTGACGCAAGCCACTAGTCACATTGTCCCATTCTGAGCAAAAGCCTCTGACACATACTCTCTACTTCCTGTCAGCCAACCGAGATTCCACCCAGCTGATGATGTTTATGTCCATGTCCATATAGTGGAAGTACACACTGGTGTCTAGTGGCACCCCCACCCTTCGATCTCTGTCCCTGTCAAAGTCCACTCTGTCTCTTCTGTCTAGTGGCACCCCCTATCATGAACCCACTCCTGGGGATAAGGTCCACTGAGCTCAGAGTGCCAACCCTTAAGTGCAATCCATGACGGGGGGATGGGGATACTCTCCTCATGCTTTTAGAATGCTCACTGAGGTCACGACTGCACATCTGCCACGAGGATCCAGGGCATCCCTCTAGCTCTGGATAAGGGCATGATACCAGTCTTGAGTCTTGTGGCCAAATATGAACCCTTTCCTTGGCCATTACACAAAGGAGGAAGACCCAAGCATCAAACTCTCTTCAGGGTTGAAGTGTAAGCCTGATTTGACCTTCTCTCTATAGGACATGCAACAGCCTGGTTCAAAATCTTTATAGACTCTGGTATACTCCCTGTCCTTACAGATGTCCCTTACAGACCCTTTTCTCAATTTGGTTGCTTACGGTGGCCCCTCTAAGCAAGTAACAGTTGTCACAGATTATTAATAAACCTTCTGCAGTCACACCTACAATATAATAACTCTCATAAAGGCAGAATTTCTTTAGAAAAGCACAATTTTTTACTAAAATACTTAAATAAATGCAGTTACAGCTAAAAGAGAATACTCATTTGGGTTATAGTATGCAGAAACAAATGGGAAAATATATACAGAAAAAATGCACTAAAACTTGTTAGCTAAGTCTCTACCTTAGGTATGAAGATTTCAAAGTCCAGAGAATCGCTGGTTTGCAAAAATGTTTGTCTTTCTGTAGCAGCCTTTGGTTCTTAGGCAATCTCTGTGCTGGCAGCTGTTCTCTTGTGGTCAGGAGAAGCAAAATGTGTGTGTGATCAAAATGCCCTGAGCTGAGCTATTTACACCTGTCTGAAATCTTGCAGTGTAATCACTTTCCAGCTCAGAGCAACTACTCTGTTTGGCCAGGAGATGGCACTGTTAAGCTGTTTCCAAAATTTCCAAGAATATTAAAAATCAGATTCTGAGACCTATAATTAGCATGGATATGACATTTCAGAGTTAAGCCCTTTGAAGTCCCCTGTAGACCATTGGCACCCATAAGATAAAATTCACACAGGTTCTCGAGGAAGCATGTTCCCCTCCTGTTACCTCTTAAAATGTAGCATATTATAACAGCTTCCTTACATCAAAGCATTCCGCTCCTGAGTGCATGATTTTACGACACACAAATGGATTTTGGCATATCTCTGTTAAAAAAACTGGGAATGCAATTTCAGTTCCTGACAAACAGCTGCCTTCAGGTCAAAAGAAGATCAAACCTGTTTTTTTAATCTAATCTTTTCCTAGGTGCCTTTGTGCTGACACTGGCATGTCTTTTGGCCTGTACATATGCACAGGATTACATATATATATATATATATATATATATATATATATATATAAAACTCAGTTTAATGCATCAGTTAGGGTTGTTCCACAGCAACAAAAGTGAGGAAATTTGGTGTTAGGGTTGAAACCCCCTTGGACCCCAGCCCACCCCCCAAATGGCATTGGGGTGTGCATTAGATCGTCGGCCCTAACTCTCACCCCATCACATGTGTAAAAGAAGCAGAGGTATAGGAGAATGGGTAGAGTTAGGTCCAAACACACAGCAGCAACCCAATGCCGTTTGGGGGGTGGGCTGGGGGTCAAGGGGGTTTTCAACCCCTAACTACCGAATTTCCTCACTTTTGTCGCCATGAACAAACTAACTGATGCATTAAAGGTTTTTTCCCTCTAATTTTCCTTTTCTTTTGAGAATGATAACGAAATAGTGAATGTAATGCAGCAGCGGGAGCAAGGCCCAGAGGTCCCTGCGCTCCCGCCACATGATGTCTTGTGACATAGTAACAGGAACAGCAACACAAACAGAAGTGCTAACAGTGGCACACATGGTAACGCAAGCGCAAATGAGAACAGAAAGGGTAACGCACATGGTGGCGTATCCGGGAACGGTCCACCACATGATGTCTTGTCACATAGTAACATGGTGCCTGCAAATGGAAATGGCAAAGGGCAAGGTGACACAAAGCGAAACAGAAGGAGAAACAGTACTGTAGACACAAATGACAAAAAATAACGAAAACACAAGCGCAAATGGAAACACAAAGGATAATGCACATGGTGGCATAGACGTGAACGGTAAGTGAAACGGGTACGGAACCGCAAGCAGAAAGAGACGCAAGGTAACAGTAATGTAAGCTCACAGGCTGGTTTCCCCAAAAGCTGCATAGAGAAAGACAGTGAGTACAAGAATGTATGCATAATAATGGGTCTCGGAGCAGAAAATGAGGAGTTGGAATACTAAATTGCTTATACCTCAGGAACCGTACGTCGTAGGAAAAAAATTTAAAAGTCATATGATTTATGATTTTCCTGGCTAGTTTTGTAGGGGGCTAAGTATTTTTCTGATGAAAAGTCCGTATCTTGCATTCCGAGATACGGGCCCTGAAAGGCGCGGCGAACGCCGTAATGTTATCCTATGGGGAAAAAAAATGAAGTTTGGAGTGCCATAACTTTGGCTCCCTGTAATATTTTTTTCACCAAACCACTAAAAGGCACATCTGTGGGATGTTGGCTGTCTTCCCTCCAAATTTCAGCCCAAAAGACCAAGCCGTTATGTTGCAGCAGGGCGCCAAAGGAGTGCTGCAATGCGTCGGATGCCGTAATGTTATCCTATGGGAAAAAGCGTCAGCTTTGGAGTGCCGTAATTTTGCTGCCGTATAATATTTTTTCAACACAACACTGAAAGGCACATCTGTGAGACGTCAGCTGCGTTCCCTCCAAATTTCCGGCCAAAGCACCAAACCGTTCTTTTGCAGCAGGGTGCCAAAGAATTGCTGTCATTTTCCCACAGCCTAGAAAAGTACTGTCGCAATTTGCGAAAGCTTTCACAAATGCATTCGACAGTGTCGCAAGTGCAACAGTACTTTGCGAAAGTACTTTTTCCAGAAATTTGAAAAACATATTTCTGGGGTGTTTTACCCCAAAATAAAGACATGGCTAGCATCCTCAGGGCCCAACTAGGTGAATACAAAAATAATTAGGTTGCTAGAGGGTCCCAATTTTAAATGCCAAGCATTTTTCTGATCACTAACTGAAAACAAAATGGTGGATTTGCAACAGTAAAAGGGCCATTTGCGACTGTAAAAAGTGCATTTGCGACACTGTCGAACTTTTTGTTAACTTTTCCCATTGACTTATAATGGGACATTGTTTTTTGAATAACTTTTGAACTGTTTAATATTTTTTCACAAAATCTTCAAAAGGTACATGGAACCTTGCATTCCCTGAAGATTTCGGACTGGTCCGCATAAACCGTCGACCTGTAAGCGCGACGTAGAATTCCAGAAAAAGCGTGAAATGCACGTGGCAGATCACGCTTAATAACTCCGCAGCCGTGTATCCGACCGGTACGAAACTTGGCAGATCCCAAGGCGTATGGGTCTTGATCGTGTATTCCAAATTTCAGGCAAATCCATCAAATGGTTGCAAAGTTATTAAGTTGCAGAATTTGGGGTTTAACATGTAAATGGCTCCTCAACCCTAACTATGGTAGCACTACCGTGCTACCATAATATATATACATATATATATATATATATGTATATATATGCACACACACACACACACATAGAATTACATCTACAAATAAGGACTAGCAGCTGGGCAGCCTGTCCCACCCCTCCCTCCTAGACTGAATTTGTGAGAATCCATTCCTAAGCATGGTATGTATGATTTTCACAAATTCTGTTCACTGCTCTAACTGGCAAGATAGCCCAACTGCATTGGTATTGGCCGATCCAGCCCTGTGGGTAATGGTCATATCATAGCCCCCTAAGGTAGTACTCCACCTTAAGAGACAACCATTCATTTTCCCCATCTGTGTCAGCCACATCAGGGGCTTATGATTGGTCTGTACCTCAAAGTGTCTCCTGTAGAGTATGGCTCTAATTTCTTCAGGGGCCATACCAGCGCAAGGCATTCCTTTTCAACTGTGGAATAGGCCTGTTCCCGGGGAAGCAACCTTTTGCTAAGGCACACTATTGGGTGATATTTCCCTTGGTTAGAGGTGTGACTGAGGGCTGCTCCAATCCTCACATCTGAGGCATCTGTCTTGACTACAAATGGCTTACTGTAATCTGGACTGGCCAACACAGGGACACTGCACAGTGCCTCCTTTAGCTGTGTGAAGTCTTGTTCACAGGCTGGCTCCCATTTTACCTTTTTGGGAATTCTTTTCTTTAGCAGGCCAGAGAGGGAATCTACCAGGGTACTGTAATTTGGTACAAACCTTTGCTAGTACCCGATGGTCCCTAGGAAACTCCGAACCTGCTTCTTGGTTTCAGGCTTGGGCTGCACCTCTATCACCTCAGTCTTGGCTTGATTGGGATGTAGCTGCCCCTGCCCTACTATATGTCCTAGATATGCCACCTCCACCATGACCACCTGGTACTTTTCAGCCTTGACAGTGAGCCCTGCCCTCTGTATCCTGCCCAACACTTCCTTCAGGTGGGAGAGGCATTCCTTCTAGCTGGTACTGAAGATGGCAATATCATCCAGATACGCCATGGCGTACTCTTCAGTACCATGTAACACCTGGTTGACCAACCTTTGGAAGGTGGAAGGGGCGTTCTTCATTCCAAAAGATATTACCTTGAACTCAAATAATCCTATTGGAGTGATGAAGGCCGACCTCTCCCTAGCTCTAGCAGTCAACTCCACCTGCCAATACCCTTTTGTCAAGTCAGTGGTGGTAAGGTATGTCACCCCCTTCCAACTTTTCCAGTAGTTCGTCTGTCCATGGCATTGGGTGGGCATCAGATTTTGTGACTGCATTGAGTCCACGATAGTCCACATAAAAGTGAGTAGAGCCATCCAGCTTGGGAATGAGGACTACAGGTGAGGCCCAGGGGCTGTTGGATTTCTGCATTACCCTTAAATACAGCATTTCCTCCACACTCCCTCCTAATGTCCTTTAGGATGGCGTCAGACACCCATTAGGATGCCTGCCGTATGGGTGCTTGCATCCCCATGTCTACGTTGTGTGTCGCTAAGGGGGTGAGATCAGGCTTGGCCATAAACAAAGGGGCAAAGTCTGCTAAAACCTCCTTCACTTCCTGGATCTGTTCCAGGGTCAACTGGGGCGACAGTTTGATTGCCTCCACAGTGGACTCCTGGTTGCTTTTCCTCCAGCAAGTCCAGCAGGGGATTTTCTTCATCAGTCCCTTCCCCAAGACTAAACACTGCAAATACCATGTCTGCCCTATTTGCATATGGCTTCATCATGTTGACATGGTACATTCTATGGGTATGTCTCCTGTCAGGCAGTTCTACAATATATAGTAGTTCACATCATTAACCTGTCGAACAACCTTGTATGGTCCTGCCCACTCAGACTGCAGCTTATCCTTCCGGACCGGAATTAGGACCATCGCTTCCTGACCTACACTGTACAAGCAAGCTCTGGCTCTGCAGTCGTTACCAGACCTTTTGCTTCTGCTAGGCAGCTGACAGGTTGCTCTGGGCAATTAGGTTTATCATCGGTGCCCCCTATCCCACACACCACTGTTACCTACATAAGAGCATGGGATGGTGCTCACTTAACCTCAGGAGACACTTGAATGCTGTGCTCTGGACCTATAGGGCCATTTCTAATAAGCTACTCAAATACATCAGGGACTGCTTACCTTTCCACAACCCAGGCGCCTACCTGCTAAGAAGTTCCTCCTTCATCTCCCTCTCCATTCCCAAAGTCAGGACATGCTTCAGTAGTGTGGCAATAAGTCATGCACTCCCTGTACTCTGGAACAATGCACAAAAAATGCTGCAGCTTGTTTCTCTGGTGCCACTGTCCTCTTTCAAAAAGTTGCTTTTGCGGTCCTTCCGGGAGACCTGTAACTGTCCTTAACCTCACTGTTCTAGCTTTCCAACTTGTTTGTCTAACCTCCTGTTGAGTGTTGTTTCCTTCTCCAATTATAACTGTTTCCCACCTCTCCCCCACCCTCCCCCCATTGCCTATTCCCATTGGCCTTACTGGTTTATACCATGTATGTGCTCTGTTATTGTTCAGACAATAAGCTGTATAGTTGCCGACCACTGCTGGATGTATACCTCCTATGAATGAAGTGAATTTGTATATAGCTGTATCCTTTCCTATGTCCTCCAGAGTATTTGTATCTGAATTACTGTGTACTGTTTAATGTTTACAAAATACTGTTTTTGTTTTATTCATATTGTGTTAACCAAAGTGTTTTGTTCTTCTCTTATTTACATGCATTTATCTGTTTATGTATTCTTTTTTGGTTGTTGTAGACTTTTGCTTATGTATAACTACCCCAGGTCCTTCTTACAAATGAGTTCCACTCAATGGTGTTCAGCCTGGTTAAAAAGATGTTGATTGATTGATTGGGCTGCTCCCATAAGCTCTTTCAGCTTTTCCCTAAACTTTAGGACATATTCCACAATGGGAGTTCCCTGGGTGGTGTGCTTGCCTTCCCATTCTTCCCGGATCAAGTCTAAGGGTCAACGCACCCTACGTCCATATGAGAGTTTGAAAGGGGAAAACCCTGTCAACTGTTGGGGCACCTCCCTGTATGTGAATGAAAGGTGGGGAAGGTATTTTTCCCAATCCCTCCCATGCTGTTCAGCAAACACGTGGAGCATCAATTTTAGGGTACCATTAAACCTTTCCACAAGCCCATTGGCTTGCGGGTGATAAGGTGCCGTGCATCTCTGCACCACCCCACGCTTCTCCCACAAACATCTCATCAGTTCTGACATGAAGGCACCCCCTGGATCAGTGATAACCTCCTGCGGGAACCCGACAGGGGAGAAAATCCCTAGCAAGGTGTCTGCCACTTTGTCTGCCCTAAGTGAGGAAAGGGTGACCGCCTCTGGGTATCGGGTCACAAAATCTACCACCATCAGGATAAACCTTTTTCCAGAGGAGCTTGGGGTACTCAAGAGTCCCACAATATCCATTCCTACCCTCTGGAATGGCTCCTCCACAGTGAGCAAGGGAATTAGGGTGGCTTTGGTTTTACTACCTGCCTTCCCTATTTTTTGGCACTGGTGACAAGACCTGCAATATTCCTTCACCTGCTGGGTAAAGTTGTGCCCGTAGAAATTCCGGGCGAATCGCTGCATGGTGCATGCAATTCCCAGATGTCCGGACATGGGGATATCATGAGTGATCTTGAATAACCGCTCATGGTACCCCTGGAGAATGACAAGCTGCCTGCCCATCATCCCTCCCTCTATCCTTACATCCTATGTATACAACAGTTCATTGTCCCAATATACTCTATGTCTCCCTGTGGAGGGGTTATGGGATAACAGATGGACCAGACACCGAACTTCATGTTTAACACACAATCTCTGTGTGATGTTTATTCAAAATACAGTCAGTACATCAGTTTGCAGCAACAGACTATGTATGTCCTTTCTCTGCCCTTAGCCAGCACCTACTGACACTGATCTGTGATCTAACCATTTTTCAGTGAAAACTCTTCATCCATATATGGGCCCTGTTTGCTTGGGTAGTGTGGGCTCAAAAGGAAAAAAAAATCAAAACAATCTAAAAACAAAGAACCTCAGTGCAGAAACACTGAAAAAAGGGTTACCCCAAAGGGCACTGTCAACAAATCAAGTTTCCAAGAAATACAACATCATATGTACTTTCATAATGCAAAGCATCATGGGATATATACAAATCACCATGAAATTTCAGACTTGTTCAGTTTACAGAAATTTACATGCATTTTAACTATCACAATTAACTTTAATTTCTATAATAATCACCTAGTACTTTTTACCATTAACAAAAACACCTAGTGCCATGGTATTTTCAACATTTACAGGTTTCATAAACATAAGATATATTATGACATAGTGCTATTACATACTAAATCCAACAACGATAAACACAACCTGTTTTACATACGCTTGAAGGTCACCACCATAACCTCCCTGTACGAGGACCTGAGAGGGAAAAGTAAAATTAAAGAGGACAATATAGCATAGTCAAGAAACGGAAGGGGTGCCCATAGGTGGCCAACCTTATGGACTAGAAATTGTAAAGGACAGATTAGGCAAAGAAATAGAAGAACTGTTGCAACAGATTTAAGAAAAGGTCGGTCCTCAAGAATGGCAGGAGCTTCCTGTCACACTCCCGTCACCTTCCTGTGTCCCATCAGATTCTGCACAAGCCCTCAGCCTCTCCAAACTAGGATCAGTCCTCTGAGCAGCGGCAAATTCTTCATATTTTCCTAAGGCATGGGACATGTCTCCTTCAGTTACTAAACCAGGTCCATAACTCTAGCATCAGGGCATTCAGGGTCACTGCCATCCTTAACCTTCTGATTATTGGTTACCCCTCCCTCCTCAGCGTAACCTTCTGTTTTGTGAACTGCTACTTCAGGAAGTCCTACCTCCCTTACACTACTCTCCATTTCAGGAAACACAGGTTGGGGAACCAGCCTCCCACTGTTTTCCATAGGGGTTTTTTATGGGGTCCAGGGAACTACAATCGGCCTTTGCTGTCTAACTGTGGGTAACTGCACAAACCACCCCCTTCTGGAGATTGTTTCCTAGAATCACATCAAGGGCAAGGTTGTCTGCCACAGCCACTTTTTGCACCCTCTCTTCTGTTTCACCCCAGTCCAGGAGAACGCTAGCAAGTGGCAGAGTTTTCTCCTCCCCAGTGAATCCCCTTACTGTTACGAACTGATTCGGGTATAAGCTGTTTAGGCTCAACCAAATCCCCTTTTACTAAGGTAAGAGACATGTCCCTTAACTCATGGGTGTGCACCCCATTTACAGTAACAGGGTGCATGTGCTTCCTCATGTTTATAGGCATGCTTTCAGGGATACACAGTGCACCCAACTCTATCTGAGCACCACTTTGTCCAGTCTGTGCCTTTTTAGGACACTGTCTAGCAAGATGCCCTGGCTGTTTGTAAAACCAACAATCATCATTTCTTTTGTCCGATAAATCCTTTTTTTTTTTGTAACCTGGGGCTTCCCCCTTTCTGGGGAGGCAGTGAGGGTTTTAGCTGTCCTGAAGGCATGCTTTTCCCATTCTGAGCTGCCATGCCTGCCCCACCCCCTTTCAGAGCAGGCCTGTTCCTGGCATAGCAGTCCAAGAGCTCAGCAGCCTCCTGCACTGTTTTGGGGTCTCGGTCCTCTAACAGGTGTTTAGCTCTGCTGGGCTAGCCTAAAAGAATTGATCCAGAAGTACAACCTCCTCAATTTTCTCTACAGAGTTTGCTTCCACTCCCTCCCACCAGTGTTTCAAAAACTGACCTTACTTTATGGCGAGTACCTCATAGTTCATGTCAGGGCTTCTCCAGAACTTACAGAACTTAACCCTGTATGTTTCAGGTTTTAATTCATACTTTTTGAGCAATGCAGCTTTAAGTTTCTCATAATTACTACTGTCCTAATTGTCCATTTGGCCTAGTGCCTCATGCCCTTTCCCAGTAAACAGCGGGGCTAGCTGGAAGCTCCAGGATTCCCAGGGAATTTTAGCCTGGATACAGACCTTTTCAAACAAATTCAAAAATGCATCCATATCCTCCCCCTCTTTAAATTTAGCTATTAATTTAGAATTTAATTTGTACCCCAGTCCTGGAGTTCCAGGTTCACCCCTGCCACTTACCTCTTCTGGCAGTAGTCACTGGAGTTTTAGCTTCTCCAGTTTGAATTCCCTCTAACGCTTGTTTTCCTCTCTCTGTCTCTCTCTGGCATTGTCGCTCTTGCAACTCCATCTGGAACTTCCCCTCCTTGAATTCCAGCTCCAGTTTCCTCAACTCCAGCTGCAGCCTGATCCCTTTCGACTCCAGCTTTGTGGTGGCCCTCCCCTGGCACTGTGGCTCTGGGTTCCCTCTGGTCTCACTGTCCTTCTCCCTGGGACTGGACTCTGCGATGTCCCTTGACACCCCTACGCCCAGGGTCTGGTCCCTTTCTGTCATTGACTGTGACTCGAGGTCCTGGGCAGTTGCATGCTCATCGGCTGTCACAAGAGCCTCCACGAGGTGCTTTTTGGTTCGCCCCTCACACTGGACTCCTCTTTCCTGACACAACTGCTTCAGGTAATCTGCAGTGTATTCACTGTAGATGGAAGCCATCTTCTTCCCTAACTACTGCTACACTAGCTTGCACATGTGAAAAACAAAACAAAACAGGTAGGGAACTTTATACTGTAACTAAATTATATATTTCTTTTTTTTTTAATCTCTACCTTGATTGTGTGTGGACTGTTTACAGTTTATCAGTCTGATACACTGGACTTGAATCCACTGTTATGCCAGTGCCACCAATATCCGAATTGCAACAGTATGCAACCAAATCTCTCGGATCCCAATGCTGCGCATCAGATCTGTCATGAATCCACTCCTGGGGGTCAGACCCACTGAGCTCAGAGTGCCCACCCTTAAGTGCAGTCCATGATGGGGGGAACAGGGATACCGTCCTCATACTTTCAGAATGCTTGCCGTGGTCATGACTTTACCTCTGCCACGAGGATCCAGGGTGTCCCCCTAGCTCTGGATAGGAGCACAATACCAGCTTTGAGTCTTGTGGCCAAATATGAACCCTTTCCTTGGCTATTACACAAAGGAGGAAGACTCAGGCTTCACATTCTCTTCGGGGTAGCAGTGTAAGCCTGATTTGGCCTTCTCTCTACAGGGCATGCAACAGCCTGGTTCAAAACCTTTATAGACTCTGGTATTCTCCCCATCCTTACAGATGTCCCTTACAGACACTTTTCTCAATTTGGTTGCTTACGGTGGCCCCTCTAAGCAAGTAACAGTTGTCACAGATTATTAGTAAACCTTCTACAGTCACACCTACAGTATAAGAACTCTCACGCAGGCAGAATTTCTTTAGAAAAGCAACGTTTTTACTAAAATACTTAAATACAGTTACAGATTGAAGAGAATACTAATTTGGGTTACAGTGTACAGAGACAAATGGGAAAAAAATATACAGAAAAAAACTGCACTAAAATTTGTTAGTTAAGTCTCTACCTTAAGTACGAAGATTTCAAAGTCCAGAGAATCATTGTTTTGCAAAAATATTTAAGTCTTTCTATAGCAGCCTTTGGTTCTTATGCAGTTTCTGTGCTGGCAGCTGTTCTCTTGTGGTCAGGAGAGGCCAAATAAAATGTGTGTGTGATCAAAATGCCCTGAGCTGGGCTATTTATACCTGTCTTAAATCTTGTGTCATTACTTTCCAGCTAAGAGCAACTACTCTGTTTGGCCAGGAGATGGTACTGTTGCACTGTTTCCAAAATTTCCAAGAATATTAAAAATCAGATTCTGAGACCTATAATTAGCATGGATATGACATTTCAGAGTGCAGCCCTTTGAAGTCCCCTGTAGACTATTGGCACCCATAAGATAAAATTAATACAGGTTCTTGAGGAAGCACGTTTCCCTCCTGTTACCTCTTAAAATGTAGCATATTATAACAGCTTCCTTAGATCAAAGCATTCCGCTCCTGAGTGCATGGTTTTATGACACACAAATGGATTTTGGCATATCTCTGTTAAAAAAATGAGAATGCAATTTCAGTTCCTGGCAAACAGCTGCCTTCAGGTCAAAAGAAGATCAAACCTGTTTTTTTAATCTAATCTTTTCCTAGGTGCCTTTGTGCTGACACTGGCATGTCTTTTGGCCTGTACATATACACAGGATTACATAAAAAATAATGTATATATGTGTGTGTGTGTATGTGTATATATATGTATGTATACATATATATATATATATATGTACACACACACGTAATTATATCTACAAATAAGGACTAGCAACAGGGCAGCTCACCCCCCCACCATCCGATCGACATCCCTGTGTAAGCCCCCTCTGTTTCAGAAGGGCTTATGCTCCCATTAGGGACCCCCTTCCACCTTCTACCCCCCAGAGCTTAGGGATTTATTAGTGGTCTGGGGGTTAATCCCTGTTGGATGCCTGAAGGTGGCAGCAGAGAATAGGCAGATAGGGTATAAATAGGGTTGGAACAGGAAGTTTTGGGTCCTTTTCCAGCCCGGACAGTAGGCCTGAGGCTGGAGGGGTGGCTGGGAAGAGTGGGCAAGGCAGGCAAGGAGGGAGCTCGACAGTCTGGGTTGGGCCTGGGAACCCCCCCAAAAGTTAGTAGTCAGGGATGGCTTCTGGGCAGTGGTATAGTGTTGAGGAACAGGGATGGGAGCTCCGAGGGAGGATGGCCAGCTAGCCAGTACTGCATTGTTGGGATGGGGAGGTTTGAATAGTGTGTAGATGGTAGGGCAGGTAGGAGCCCCTAGGATTATGTGCAGGTGTGGCTTGGGCTGCCAGGGCTGTGGGAACCATGGCAGGGTTATCACAAGGGAGGGGCTGGTGGCAGGGGCTCTCTCTCATTCCTGGAGTGGCAAGGTGGCTCAGATGTAGAGGGGACCTGAGAGTGTCCTTCATCCACTTAAGGGGCCCTGCTTGGAGGGGCGAGTGCTGGGGTACTGGCATTGTAAGGGCTGGGTGGGCAGTTCTGGGCTGGGAACTTATTTCAAGCCCAGGATGTGACTGGCAGGGATACAGGGAGGAGGTTGGGGCCAACCCTGGATTGTCATCTGGGGCACCATAAATGAGGACAGGATGCCAGGGAGGCCAGCAAGCATTTGAGCTGTTCGTAGGGCCTGGGTGGTGACAGGGCCCAGGTTCCTCTCATGGCAGGACAGTTCAGCAACAGCAGGGGCACGAGAATGAAGGTGATTCAGAACCAGTGGGGGTAGTCATGAAGCATTTGGGTGCAGGCTTAGTAGAAGAAAGAAAAAAGGTTACAGAGCCTGGTTTGGGAAAGGAAAAATCCTGGGATCCCTGTTAGGATTCAGGCTGGGTCCAGGGGCCAGGTGGGAGAAGCAGCTCGCTTCTCCAAGTGGAGACAGGGCAAGTCGACCCGTGCCAAGGGAAAAAGAGAGACAGGAGAAAAGGTAACCAGATAAAAGTAGTAGCTTACCAGCGCCAGAGGGAATGGATCCTCATGATTTTTCCAAGTCGAAGGATCAGCTTAGGTAAATCAGCTGAGCTTCAAAATGTGAATAACAGCCTTGCATGTACTGCCTGTTGCCATTTTATGTCTGCTCGAGAGTTTCCAGCCAGGTGAGCTTGTAAAATGTTTAATAGCCCCATGGAGCTGCTTTATTTTCTTGGAGTCAGATGGTGCCCCTATGTCTTCTGGAATCATTTGGGGAACAGGTGACAATAAAGAGCTGTTTGGTAAGAAACCGAGTAGTGATTTTTTCCTTTTTAAGTTGGAAAGGGGTAAATGAAATGAAAAGCCCCTTATATTTATTTGTGCCATGAGATTGTATTTCCAGAAGATGGTTCCAGCAGTTTGCACTGGGATCAAGGGGCTCGTGAGCTAAGGGGGACCTGGAGGCTGCAAAAAAAACAGAGGTCTTGGATCCAGCGGTGAAAGTTTGGTGCCAAGTCAGTTACTGAGAGAGAGAGATATCAAGGGTGACCAGGAAAGCTGAAGCCATCGAGAGGTAGGCTAAGTCTTCCTACTTTATTTTGCTGTGCAAATGCTCAGAGATGTTTCAGTTGCTGTAGACCCTTTCCCCCGGTACATCCGCAAATTCTTTCATGCCCCTAGACAGTTTGGGGATGGGGGGGTACACCTGTATAAACTTAAATATTCCCTAGTGTCTAGTGGCACCCACTGTGATGCTTGGACAGCTGGTTCTGATTAATCTATGCTTTATGTAATATAAAAATGTGTCATTGAGTGTCTCTCATGAGACATGCCGAGACAGCCTAAAAGATAAAAGCCAGGAGATAATTAAAGGCTAGAAGAGACCTAAATTAAGGATCTCCTGTTTATCTAGCTTAATTGTAGCTGCCAGCTGCTAGGCTTGAAATCATAAACTTTTATGACGTTTAGAGGAAGAATACAGGTATGTCACTTAGGTGCGAAGTCATAAATGCGCTTTGATGTTTGTAAAGAGCAGGATGCTGCTCATGGATGAAAGAAAGAACTTGGAAAATTATAGACTTGATTGGGAAGTCATGTGGGGACATGAGTTTTTGCTGATGTCACCTATTAATTTACCTCCTGCTTGATAAGACATCCTGATTGAATAATTTTTAATAAACAGAGGAGGAGCTGGGTGACATCACGGAGAAAGCAGGGTCAAGACAGTTTTTTAATTATGCTGTAATTGACCTTTAGACGCACACATGTTTGGACTCTGAAACTACAACATCTTTCAGCACTGTAAGAATATAAAAATACATTAGCTAGGCAAGTCTAAGTGTATGGTTGGTAGGAAATTGCACTTTTAAACCTGTTTTTTTAAGTGATTGTAATGTTTTGTGACATATTGTTCTGTGTTTTACATTTTACATTTTTTATCTATTTTTAAGTAAACATCTCATTTTAAGAGACTACTTGGTGTGCCTTTGAAATTCTTTATTTGACAAATGAAGCATATATAGTTAAAGTTGACACTGTGCAAAGCTTACTGGTTTACCAAACTGGGAAAAGGTAAGAGTTTAATCTGAGGTCTTTAATACAGAGTTTTTAAGGGTTCATTTTGTACACCTGGTTAGGTGCCCGTAGGCAAAACATATCTGGTCCCCCTAAAGAGCAGAATTATCTGAGTCTGTACATTGGGTATGCTAGCACGAGGTTCACAATTTGAATCCCTCCAGAACTTGAGACCAAAGATTGATTCAAACCCACAACACAGACAGGAGGGTTACCCTGTTTCTGTTCCTGTTCACAATACTGCACTCAGAGGTTGGCACTGTGGGATCAGAGGGCCTGACCTGCTGAGTGAGATTGTGACATCCACCACCCTCCGATCACCATCCCCATATGAAATTAAATATTCCCTGGTGTCCAGTGGCACCCCCCCCCCGCCCTCCAATCCCCATACATGTACAATCTTTCCCTGGTGTCTAGTGCCATCCCCCCATCCTCTGATTGCCTACTGCTGTGTCCAGCATACTGTCCCTGGCATCTAGCGGGGGCCCCCCACACCATGAACACCATGCAAATCACCCTGCCACACCCCTGACTGCTGTTGCTGGTGCCGTGAATCCATTACGGTGACCAGCACAGCCCTCCTGTCCTCGGCCTGCCACCATATGGAATGGCAGGGAGCGTGCTTGCTATGTATTGTACAGGAAGCCTGGATCTTGTGTGCTGTACAGGGAGTGTGCATACTGTACTACTAAAGGCTGCCCTATACTACTAAAGGCTACCCTGCACTACTAAAGGCTTTCCTGTGCTGTCCTACTAAAGGCTACATGTACTACTAAAGGCTGTCCTTTACTACTAAAGGCTGCCCTGTACTACTAAAGGCTACCCTGTACTACTAAAAGCTGCCCTGTACTACTAAAGGTGACCCTGTACTACTAACAGCTGCCCTATACTACTAAAGGCTACCCTGTGCTACTATAGACTGAAGTGTCCTACTAAAGGCTGCCCTGTAGTACTAAAGGCTACCCTGTACTACTAAAAGCTACCCTGTACTACTAAAGGCTGCCCTGTACTACTAAAGGCTGCCCTGTCCAACTAAAGGCTGCCCTGTACTCCTAAAGGCTACCCTGTACTCCTAAAGGCTTCCCTGCACTACTAAAGGCTGCTCTGCAATTCTAAAGGCTGCCCTGTCCTACTAAAGGCTGCCCTGTACTACTAAAGGCTGTCCTCTACTATTAAAGGCTGCCCTGTCCTACTAAAGGCTGCCCTCTACTACTATTAAAGGCTGCCCTGTACTATTAAAGGCTGCCGTCTACTACTAAAGGCTGCCCTGTACTACTAAAGGCTGCCCTGTCCAACTAAAGGCTGCCCTGTACTACTAAAGGCTACCCTGTACTCCTAAAGGCTTCCCTGCACTACTAAAGGCTGCTCTGCAATTCTAAAGGCTGCCCTGTCCTACTAAAGGCTGTCCTCTACTATTAAAGGCTGCCCTGTCCTACTAAAGGCTGCCCTCTACTACTATTAAAGGCTGCCCTCTACTACTATTAAAGGCTGCCCTGTACTACTAAAGGCTGCCCTGTACTACTATGCCCTGTACTACTAAAGACTGCCCTGTACAACTAAAGGCTGCCCTATACTTTCTTGTTGTACTTACCATACTGCTGTTTCAGTCGCGTTTAGCCTTAGCTCTGCCCAGCTGCTCTAGCAACCACGTTTTCATGCTTCCTTTAACTCCCGTTATGCGAGTGGTTGGCATGTATCCACTTTTTTGTTTGTATCCTTACCATATCATTTAACCACTTCATTCAGCATACTTGTGCCTTTCGGTCAGCATTCAGGCTTCCATAGTTCATCTTACCTTGATTGCATTACAATGGCCATCAGGCTTTGCCTTTGGCCTCCTGTGTACCTCCTGCATTCTACATACCAGCACCAGGATGCACGCTAGCCATGACCATATTCCTGGCTTCCAGGGCTCCCTGCCCTGTAACTAATAATCTCGCTCTGCTACACTGAAGTCCACATCTCCAGGGTGGGTCAGTCAACATGGGCAGGGTCCTTTTCTTTCTGTCCTTCAGGCGAGAATGTCCTATGTTCTGGGGGAAATTTTAGCCACGTCAATCAACTTGGCCACACCTCTTGATGTAACCTTTAAGACTTCAGCTACTGGAGGGTGGGGACTCTGACCCCTCAGAAACTCCTTTAGCTGTGCAGAACATGTTACCAGCACCTTGGAAAGGTTTTCTCCCCATGTCCACCTAAGTTTCACCTGGTCCCCGCCACATTCCCTTCTTTTTATCTGGCTTCTCACGGTAAAGTGTTATACAAGAACTCAAGAGCTCTGCTCCCTACTTTATGCCTCCTCTGGTGTGTAGGCCATGTGAGTACCTTTCAGCAGTGGTTTCTCTTCTCATTTCTGCCTTGGGGGGGTGGGTCTCCTTCACAGAGAACCTCCTTTAGCTGCAGAGATCTTCTCCTGGTACCTCAAGGTGTCACCTGTCAAAGGGCTAGTGTGAGAGCCCTTCCTTTAAAACACTTCCCCTGAATTGGGTCTCTAAATTGCAGTAGCTGGGTCGTCACTAATACTGCCCATGGCCTTGAGGGATGGTGACCTAGGACTTGGATCTGCAGAGGTTTCCTTCAAATATTTTTTTTTCCTCTCCTCCATGACAAAGGTCATAACAATAAGTAGTTTCCAAAAAGTTTGAGAAGGATGATGGGTATTCCTTGTTTCAGGGCTTCTGTCTGGCTACATCGCTCCTCTCTTCTCCTCAGGAAGAACATGCTTGTCCGTCTGCACTGTGCCTTTGCACCTTCTCTCCTGAAGTGCCTTTGGTCTGAGGGACCTTGTCCCTGCAACACCTTGAGGGGTTGGAACCATTTCATGAGTGTTTCTTTGCCACTATGGCACCTTGACAGGGTGGTGGTCCCCATAGCAGGGACAGAGAGAATGTAAGCCAAAGTTCACAGTTGCACAGGCGTCATACTCAGTCTTTCTGTCAATCCTAAACTATACTCATGATTTATTTTATTTATTTATGATTTTTGACTAGGAAAGGTGCACTAAGCTGTTATAGCTTGTTTGCCAGCTACATCCTGGGGGGTGGGTTTTATGGAAGCATTTCATTAACAGGGGGAATATTGGCCATGATTCCAGGAAAACTCCACTATACTTCTTTGCAAAGTGCCACTTTATTTCAACCTGGAACTTGACCAGAGATGGTCAGAAGGGAGGGACCTCAGTTTAACCTCTCATCTGAAGGACAGTAGCCTCACCAGTGCAGCACCCCACTCATACTGCACTAAAGTGTCAGTTATGAGTATTACTCCAAGTAGCTGGTGTGGGGCTAGAACCTACAACCTTCTGATCTTCCAGCCCAAGAGGGGATCGTGCTACCTACTGAGCCACTGACACTGACTCATGTCAGTAATTAATGACTTTCTGAATTGCTGGAATCTGTGGAAGTAGTTTATTTGTAGATTTATTTATTTATTTATTTTTTTCTGATAACTGCTGGAGCTCTCTGAACCAGCAGAGGGAGCTGATCTCCAGATTTTCAAACTGGCAGGCTGCAGCAGAATGATACTCTGAGCAAGCTGGCCCTTTTGTTTTGTTTCACTTCCTGTCAGGCCCAGCCTTCCTCCTTGACTGTTTACGGAAGATGGCTGAGGAGAGGGGGCTGCAGCCTTTGATGCTTCTCCTTCTCTACCTGCTGATGAAAAGGAGGTCGAATCTCAGCAGCGGGAGCTCCAGCAAGAGGAGTGAAGCCCAGAGGAGGGTCCGACTCCGGCAGTACTTAATACAGAGACAGAGAAGGCTAACAATGGTAAAAGAAAGCTAAAAAGCAACCTTTAAACTCTGCAGTCTATATCATTACTTAGGGCATTCTTTGCAACCTCCAGCTGTTTATAGTACAGGCATGTTGAAAAACCTAAGGGTGACTGGGAGTGAGTCAGAGTGACTTATTTGAAAGGGCAGTACAGAATATTTCTCCAGCAAACCAAACAGAAAGTTTAAAAGTCATGGAGGGGGGGAGGTATTTTGTCTGTTTTCAAACAAACAAATTTATTTATTTTTTGTTGACCGGCTAAGTGCACTAGACAAATCCTGCCTATTTTCAGGCACGACCCGGGGGAGGGGAATACAGATGAATGCCAACTGACCTTGAACCAGATTAAGCTGTTGGTGGTATATTTAGTGAATGAGGGAAATTTGGCCAGGACACCGGGGAAATTCCCCTATTCTTTTCAATAAGTGCCATGGGATCCTTAACATCCACCTGAACTACCACCAATCCAGGCAGATGGGACCTCAGTTTAACGTCTCATCCGAAAGACGGCACCTAAGAAGTGCAGGACCCCTCTCATGCTGCTCTACAGTGTCAGTACTGGGATATTAACCCACGTGCCAGATGTGGGAACTGAACCCACAGCCCTCTGATCTCCCGGCCTCAGAGGCGAGTGTGCTACCTACTGAGCCACTGACACTAATGGTCAGTGACTGCTCAGATATTAGAAAACATTTATCCGGTCATTGTGACTTCCTTGAATCATATACTAAAAAGTTGCAAAAACTATATTACTGCATTTGTTAGTGCTAAAGCGCACAAAGTAGGGACATGAAATTTTAGGGGGAGAAAGTCCCCGGAGCCTAGGGGGAATCTGTGGTGTGCTGTTCCTCAGGGTTCGAACAATCGCACAACGCAGCTTTGAAGTCACTCCAATTTCAGCACCTTCTATGCAGGCATTACAGTGTCAGTATTTTACCTTGTGTGACAAGACCATGCTAAAGTTCGGGTAAGGCCAACACTGCAGGGTCACATTATCGTTCAAAATCCAAGGCCCTTGGTAGTTGAGAGGCGCCCCTCATTAATCTCTCAGTGGCTATTCTTGAGCTTAAAAAACCGAAGAGAAATCGGGCCCTGTTCATTTCAGTGGGGTGTGTCCCCGTGCTCTCCCTGGTCACACGTCATTGCATGCTTGAGCTCGGGGGCGTGTCACCATCACCGGGGCACTCAGAATGGATCGGGCTGCTAGGCACTATATAAAAGTTACGAGGGACATTAGGTACTGGCTGCTATTTATAGTAAAAACCTGGCTAGAATAACTACCGCTGAGGGCAGCTACCAAAGTATGTGAGTGGTAGCTGCTCTCAGCTAGGTCAGAAAATTACTTTAAAACGGGGGAGAGGGCACTCGCGGCCAGAAAACACAGTCACAAAATTTGCTCATTTACTTGGTCCAGATAATTAATTCATGGGATGTAGACGGTCTCTGCTCCAGGGGGCTGCAGCCACAGTGGGTGAACTTGGGTAGGCAATCACGGGCAGTTGCCTTAATTAAGTTCATTGTCCGCACCAATCAAAAGTTAATAAACAGATTTAATTGAGGAAAAAATAACATAAGGCCACTCCATGAAGCATAGAGAAATATTATGGTGGGTGCTGTCCTTTACACATGGCCAGGGCCAAGATTCCAGTGCTACAAGTTGATCCAGGGATCCACACTGGTTGCTTCTCTTAGGAGTCGACCCAGGCTTTAAAATGATGATGGCAGCAGCAATACGTTGGGCTGAATAAGGCCACAAAACAGACCAGCAGCTCTCTTACACTCTCCTGCACGAACTTCACCTGTTCCGACACTGACTGCGATTCCACTTCCATGCTGCCAGGCGAGCACCCCACAGAACAGCACTTGTACTGGCATCTGCTCCTAGCGGTTTCACAGTCCCATAGCGCTGGGCACTTTTTTTGGGGGGGGGGGGAGTCTTGGTACTGCAACCTCATACACAAGTCTCTTCAACCTCAGGGTATCATGAGCCAGACGACAAAGTGGGCACTGCAGACGGGCCAAGGACTATCCAGACATGGGGGCCGCTTGAAGAGGCTTATGCCTCGGACTCCTTGCAACCTCCTGAACTGTCTCCACCTACTCCAGCTTGGCTGTCACAGGCACTAGCTTTCTAGGGTGAACGCAGGGCAGGCTGTCACCTCTGCCCTGCCTCGGCACAGGCTGTCACCTCTGGGCCGCGCACCATATCTGCACTGCGGCATGCCCACATGTCTATAGGTAGCTCCCCCCTCCGAATGCTCCCAAACTCACACACTCGCACAGATAAGGGCAGTTGGTCAGGGTGGCCATCGCCCCCACCCTGGCCTCAAACCTCGGTCCATGGTCAAACTTGCAGCTCCCACTTCCCGGGCTCTCCTTTCTCTCTCTTTTCCCCCTTCCTTTCTCGTTAGCGCCAAAACTCCCCTGTTTATACCCTGGAGCACCCAGGCCCCGTCTGCCAGCAGGCGGTCCCAGAGAACTACCAGGGCAAACCTTTGGGCAGTACTAGCAAGCTCCCATAGAGGCTTACATACAAAATAATCATTATTTATTTATTTAGCTTTCGTTTACCAGGTAAGTACACTAGACAAAACATATGCCTATTTTCAGGTATGACCTGGCGAGTACAGGAAATCAAAAGAACATACAGGCCCGGATATTCAGACTGCGCCAGGCTGTGGTGCAAGCCTGGGCGCAGCGCAAATGGGCTGTGCAGGGGCATTGACAGGGTGATATTCAACAGAGCTGCGCCATGGCACAGCATCGCTGAATATCGTACCCTGGCCACCCCGCAGTGCGCATGGCGCAGTGGCACTGCGCCAGCGCAAGTGGCCAGAGTGGAGCAGGGGATGCACTAGCACAAGTTCCATTGCGCTGGGCGCAACAACTGCGATATTCAAAGGTGCACCTGCAAATGGGGCCATAATGCATGCAAGATGCAAATGGGGCCATTTGCATGTCATTATGGACCATTTGCATGCAGGTGTGCCGATCCGCAGCGACTTGCGCCTGGTGCCCTGCCAGGCTGCAGCCATCGGGGACAGACACCCCTGCACAGCGCGGAAAAGTGCCCCACCGCCCGATCGCGGGCATCTGTTAAAATAAAACACATCCTATATCCCTGGTGGTCCAGTGGACCACTCGCAGCCCGATCGTGGACATCTGTTAAAATAAAACACGTCCTATATCCCTGGTGGTCCAGTAACCCACTTGCAGCCCAATCACGGGCTTAAGTATAAAAATAATCGTCCCATATTCCTGGTGGTCCAGTGGACCGCTTGCAGCCCAATCATGGGCTTAAGTATAAAAATAATCGTCCCATATCCTTGGTGGTCCAGTGGACCAATTGCGGGCGTCAGTAAAACATTAATGCCACAGCAACCCAACCCTGGTGGTCTAGCAGTAACCCCTTCCCCACCTGCCCACTAAGCCCCACCGCACCGCTCCCCCCCGACAGCGGCGGGCGGCAGCTCCCCACCCACTTGCCGCCTGCTGACTGACACGTACAGTAGGGCTGTATGCCCATTGGTCTAGCGTGAGCCAATGGGCGTGCAGCCCATGCCGACTCTACACGGTCCAGATATGTGAGTGGGCGGCAAGTGGGGGTAGTGTGAGTGGGGCTCAGTGGGCAGGTAGGGAGGGGTACCGTTAGACCACCAGGTTGGGTTGCTGTGGCATTAATGTTTTACTGGCGCCGTGATCAGACTCGCGGTCGATCCACTGGACCACCAGGATATGACGATGTTATGCTAACCTATGATCGAGCTGCTGGCGATCACTGGACTACCAGAGATATGGGACGATTATTTTATATCTTAAGCCCATGATCTGGCATGGGGCAAGCCACAAGTGCGCAGCCGAACTCGGGTGGCCACCCACAGGTGGCAGCTGCCGTGTTACGCCTGCATACGGCAGCTCACCTGTGGGTGGCCAGACCGCCTCTTTTTTTTCGCTGACCTGTGTGCAGTGCAAGTAGGGGTTGCGATGCATGGGCTCAGCACATCCCGGCTGAATATCGGGATGTGCGGAGTATGCATGGGCACAATCCCCACCTGTGCCGCATACGTACTGATGTGCTCGACGCGCCGAGTTTGTGCAGAGCACAATCCCTGTTGAATATCGCACGGCAGATCAGTGGTTCGATGGCGCAGACAGTGTTGGGCCATGCGCAACCCTTCTGAATATCCAGGCCACAGAATACAAATAGAAGCAAGGCAGATACACTGGAGTCAGGGGGAAGAGAGCATACATAGTAAGATAAATAAAGTTACAACAGTGGACGCAGTCAAATGTAATAATGCAATGATCCAAGCAATATATACAGATATATACAGAATTTACACATTCTGGTTTGGTAGAACTAAAAAACTTTACCACCAAATAAAACTTAAAGATGTTTGCAATCTTTTGTAGCAAAAAAAAAAAAGTATGGTCAAATTTTTTGCCCAGTTTTGTAGCGCTGCTGCTTTAACCCTAACAGATGCAGTAATGTAGTATTTTACAATTTACTTCTGTACTTTTTGAAAATGGTATCAAACTGCTGACACCTTTAGCTTTCTTCACACAGGGTCTTGGCGGGCCCTACATGTAAAACAAAAGATCTGTTGGACCTGTAGCTTTCTTTGTACACCGCCCACTGCAGCAGACCTGTTGGGCACTGTGGACCTGTAGCTTGCTTTGTTCACAGCCCACAGCAGCAAATCTGTTAAGCACTACTCCAGACCTGTAGCTTGCTTTGTATACGGCCCACAGCCGCAGATCTGTCAGGCACTATACCGGAACTGTAGCTTGCTTTGTACATGGCCACAGGAGCAGACCTGTTGGGCACAACTCTGGACCTGTAGCTTGCTTTGTTCACAGCCCACAGCAGCAGACCTGTTAGGCACTATACCAGACCAGTAGCTTGCTTTGTACACGACCTGCAGCAGACTTGTTGGGCATTACACTGGACCTGTTGCTTAGTTTGTACACAGCCCATAGCAGCAGACCTCTCAGGCACTTCACTAGACCTGTAGCTTGCTTTGTGCACAGCCCACAGCAGCAGACCTGTTAGGCACTATACCAGACTTGTAGCTTGCTTTGTACATAACCTGCAGAAGACCTATTGGGCATTACACTGGACCTGTTGGTTGGTTTGTACACAGCCCATAGCAGCAGACCTCTCAGGCACTTCACTAGACCCTGTAGCTTGCTTTATACACAGCCTGCAGCACACCTGTCAGGCACTACACCGAACCTGTAGCTTGCTTTGTACACAGCCCACAGCAGCAGACCTGTCTGGCACTACTCTGGACCTGTAGCTTGGTTTGTACACAATACACAGCAGCAGACCTGTTAGGCACGATACCAGACCTGTAGCTTGCTTTGTACACGACCTGCAGCAGACCTGTTGGGCACTACACTGGACATGTTGCTTGGTTTGTACACAGCCCATAGCAGCAGACCTCTCAAGCATTTCACTAGACCTGTAGCTTGCTTTGTACACAGCCTGCAGCACACCTGTCAGGCACTACACCAAACCTGTAGCTTGCTTTGTACATAGCCCACAGCAGCAGACCTGTCTGGCACTACTCTGGACCTGTAGCTTGCTTTGTACACAGCCTGCAGCAGCAGACCTGTCTGGCACTACTCTGGACCTGTAGCTTGCTTTGTGCACAGCCTGAAGTAGCAGACTTTTCAAGCACGTCATTGGACCTGTAGCTTGCTTTGTGCACAGCCTGCAGTAGCAGACTTGTCGGGCACTTCACTGGCCTTGTAGCTTGCTTTGTACACAGCCTGCAGCAGCAGACCAGTCGGGCACTTCACCAGACCTGTAGCTTGCTTTGTACACATGCTGTTCAGGAGGGACAGACGGGGGAAGGGGTTGCCCTCTATGTGAGGGAGGGCATCAAAGCAGCTGAAGATATAAGCACCAAGACTTGCCAGGGAGGCATAGAGTCACTTTGGGCTCACCTAACCGCCACAGTGGGAAAACAACTGCATGTGGGGGTGATATACAGACCCCTGGGGCAGGGAGAGTAGAAGGATGGGCAATTAGCTGAGGAGATACAGTAGATGGCAAGTAAGGGGAACAGTGGTGGTTGGGGACCTGAACCTACTGGATATGGACTGGAAGGTTCTAGTAGCCAAGAGCTCGAGAAATAAGGCTTTACTGGACGCAATCCAGGACTGCCTGCTGTCTCAGTTAATTAAAAGATCTGACGGGGGATGCCATCCTGGATGTGATCCGTACAAATTCAGAAGTGATTAAATCAGTCAGGGTAAGACAGCCCCTGGCAAATAGTGACCACAATTTTGTCAGGTTTGAAATATCTACAGGTGATACAAAAACCTCTGCAAAGATAGCGGTGCCATGCTTTAGGAGGGCAGATTTTGACAGATTAAGGCAATTAGTGATGGAAAAGTTAACGAATATCAGGGACAAGTCAGAGGTGGAGGAACTATGGGAAGGTATTAGGAAAGCAGTCCTCGAGGCAGCCGGGCTCTGCATCAGGACTGGAACGAAGAAAAATAGATGTGAAAGACCCATGATACCGGTTATGTTATTTATTAGATAGCATTTAAGTGTCTGTGTTACTATGTATGCTTATTAACTTTATGTTTATCTTATTGGCTTGGGACATTCTGTAAACAAGACTTGCTGTCATGGAACTTATCCTGTAAACTCACAACTTTTAAATTAAAAAAAAAAAAAAAAAGGTTCTCCCCTTCAGTGAGGGAGGCAATCAGGGCCAAAAGGAATGCATATAAATTGTTTAGGCAGCAAAAGGGGGACAGGGAATGAGAGGATCACATTCAGAAAAGCAGGGAGGCCAGGAGAATAGTGAGGGATGCCAAGGCAGCAAAGGAGCTGCAGATTGCACGTGGGGTTAAATCAGGGGAAAATAATTTCTTCCCCTATATCAGCGAGAAAAGGAAGGGGGGGTGGATTGTGAGGTTAAGGATGAGGTGCTTGAGGACAACGGGCAGAAAGCAGAGGCCCTCGATGAATACTTTTGCTCTGTATTCACTAGGGAGGAGCAGGGCCCTCTGCCAGACAGTGGTATCGGGGCTGCAGCCAGGGGGATCCAGAGAATGTGCATCCAGGAGTTCATTATTGACAGGGCAAGGAAGGGCCTTTCAGACATCGGACCCAACAAAGCCCCAGGCCCTGACAGTTTCTGGCAAAGGAGCTAGCAGCCCCTGTCATGCACCCATTCAGTAGGTGACTTAGTCTGGGATTGTAACAAGTGACTGGAGGGTGGCTGACATGGGAGTGGCAATAAGGAGGAGATGAGTAATTATAGGCCAGTCAGCCTCCCATCAGTAGTGGGCAAGCTGATGGAGACACTCATTAAACAAGATCTGGTAGAATATCTCGAAGTTAATCACCTCCAAAACAATAAACAGCACGGGTTCATGCCGGGCAGGTCATGTTAAACAAATCTTATTACTTTCTTCAACCACGTGACCAGGGAGTTGGATAGGGGCCATGCGGTGGACCTGCTTTACTTTGACTTTAGTAACGTATTTGACACAATCCCGCTCAGGCACCTCTTAAAAAAGTTGGAGGACCTGGGAGCAGCAGAGCAAATAGTCAGGTGGGTACGAAATTGTCTGGAAGACAGGAAACAGAGGGTAGTACTAAATGGGGTAAGAGCTACTGAAAGACATGTCACTAGTGGGGTGCCTCAGGGGTCAGTCCTGGCTGGGGCCAATCCTTTTCAATATATTTATTAGTGACATTGACAAGAATATAAAGGGCAATATAGCCCTGTTTGCCGACGACAAGAAATTTAGCGGCAGTGTGGACAGCATGGAGGGAGTCAGAGAGCTTCAGGAGGATCTTAAAAAGTTGGAAAGGTGGACACACATATGTCAGTTAAAATTCAGTGCTAAGAAAGGTAAGGTGATGCACCTGGGTAGAGCTAACCGTAAGACAGAATACTGGCTAAATGGGGTCAAACTTGGCTCCTCGGTAGAGGAACGAGATCTGAGGGTCATCATTAGGGATGACTTTGAGCAGCAAAGTCAGTGTAGTAAGGCTTACAGCAAGGCTAGCAGTGTACTGGGATTTATTTGAAGAGGCAGATAGCAGGGACAGGGAGGTGATGCTGCCCCTCTACCAGTCCTTTGTGAGGCCTCACCTGGAACACTGTGTCCAGTTTTGGAGGTCTCACCTTAGAAAGGATATTGATGGGTTGGAGGTGGTCCAAAGAAGAGCAACAAAGATGATACGTGGCCTTCAGGGAGTCGCCTATGAGGAGAGGCTAAAGGCTTTGAATATGTACTTATTGGAAAGTAGGAGGGAAAGGGGGGATATGATCGAAACCTTCCAGTTTCTTAGAGGCATAAACAAAGTGCCGCACACAGTGCTTTTCCCCAGGAACACCAATTCCACAACACAGGGGCACAAGTTGAAATTAATAGGTGGGAAATTCAGGAGGGACATCAGAAAGTATTACTTCTAGAAGATGGTGGTGGAGCCATAGATACATAGACACTGTTGGCAGATAAGGGCCTACGGCCCACCCAGTCTGCCCATTTGAGCTTGTAAGTTCACTTTTTGTTTTCCAAGAAGTCTGTTGCTTCTTACCCCTGACCTCCAGAATTCCCTTATGTCTATCCCATGCATTCTTAAATCCCGTGATTGTCCTGGCATGGAATAGACTGCCACCCGAAGTGGTGGCTGCAGAGTCAGTGTCGAGTTTTAAGTGCATGTGGGACAAGGCTTGGGCACAGTCGCACAGCATTAGAGAAGACTAGGCTGGACATCTCAGAGGTCCTGGGAAACCATGTTTGGGCAGACTCGATGGACCACAAGTCCCCTTCTACCATAATTTTTATGTTTTTATGTTTACTTGGCCCACAGTAACAGACCTGTCAGGCACTACATTGGACCCGTAGCTTGCTTTGTACACAGCCCACAGCAGCAGTCCTCTCTGGCACTTCACTGGACCTGTAGCTTGCTTCGTATACGGCCCACAGCAGCAGACCTCTCTGGCACTTCACCAGACCTGTAGCTTGCTTTGTATATGGCCCACAGCAGCAGACCTTTCGAGCATTACTCTGGACCTGTAGCTTGCTTTGTATATGGCCCACAGCAGCAGATCTTTCGAGCACTACTCTGGACCTGTAGCTTGCTTTGTTCACAGCCTGCAGCAGACCTGTCGGGCACTACACTGAATGTATAGCTTGCTTTGTACACAGCCCACAGCAGACCTGTCGGGCACTACACTGGATGTATAGCTTGCTTTGTACACAACCCGCAGCAGCAGACCTGTCAGGCACTACACCAAGCCTATCACTAGAACTACCGCTGCAGCACTGCATCTGCGGTGATAACTCAAATGCACCTGCACAGTGATAATCTAACCTCCAGACTGCTCTACTGCCTATAACAGGTTTTGTAACTTATTGACCTCATTAGCTAACACCCTGTATAGGACACCTCAAATGTACTCACTATATGATGTGCTAATAGGTGAACACCCAGCATGCTTTATAAGGATCCTGCTGCCCTTGCAAAGTGCCTGTCTTGTATGTGACCTTTGAATGTACTAAATACCTGACCGCTTCTATTCTCTCACTGTTGTATCTTTATTACTGTTCCAGATGATGATTGCCAGGGGACGCAGCTGCTACTTTCAGAAAACCAGAGTGTGGAGCAACACAAAAAACACTGATTGGTGGGAGCGAGTGGTCATGAAAGAGTTCCAGCCTCACGATTGGCTGGAGAAGTTCCGGATGTCCAGAGCGACCTTCTTCTACATCTGTGACAAGCTGAAACCAAAGCTAGCCCGACAGAATACCCACCTCCGCCCGGCGCTGCCATTGGAGAAGCGGGTCGCTGTGGCTTTGTGGCATCTTGCTTCCAACGTAGAGTACAGGATCATCAGCCTCTTGTTTGGGGTGGGACGATCGACAGTCTGCAAGTGCGTGCGGGATGTGTGCCATGCCATAGTCTCCCTGCTGAAGCCACATTACCTTCGACAGCCGGACGTTCAGGAGTTAGAAAACATGGCACAGATTTTTAACATACGATGGGGCTTCCCACACTGCATTGGCGTCATCGACAGCTTGCATATTTCCATTATTGCCCCTTCAGAGTACAACACAGACTACTGGAACAGCCAGTGCTGGCATTCTGTTGTGCTGCAAGGTGTGGTAGATGGGCTGGGACACTTCTGGGATGTCTGCGCGGGATTCCCAGGGGGCACTGAAGATGCTGTGATCCTGCAAAATTCAAACCTGTGGACTATGGCGACAGAGGGTGGTCTTTCCCCAGACCCACCAAAAGCCTTCATGGGGAAGCCACTGAAGTACATGCTGTTAGGTGACACAGCATACCCCCTGCAGGACTGGCTTTTAAAGCCATACCCATCTTCCACAAACCTAACACAGAATCAATTGATGTTTAACTACAGGCTCAATCGAGCCCACAGTGTGATTGAGAGCACCTTCTTACGCTTGAAAGCACGGTGGCAGTGTCTTTTGAAGCGGAATGACTGTGGCTTGGATCTCATACCCACCATGATGCTGGCCTGCTGTGTCCTGCACAACATCTGTGAGATGCACAACGACCCATTCAGTGAGGAGTGGCTGGAAACCATCGGCCACGCCGAGTTCCCCCAGCCTAATGAGCCTGTACCAGACTCCATGGAGGACGATGAAGCTGAAAGTGTCCGGCAGCTAATGTGTGATTACTTTCAGCATGAAGAAGACCATCCTTTTTCTTGTTGTTAAAAACAAAACTAAAAACTGAGGCCATTGGGAGTATCTCAGGGGACTTATTTAGAGACATTGTTTAGAAACGTAAAAAGGGGTGTCCTGTCTGTTATTTTTAGAAATCTGAGACCAGAAAACCTGTCTGTTGTAAGATATACATTTTAAAACTTTTTATAAACAGGAACAAGCTCAGTGTTAAAAATAATCCGTTTAAAGTCTTTTTATTAGTATTGTTTTTTATATCTAACCAGTTTGCCTGCCTTTCAGAGATATACCCCGATTCAGTGATATACCCTGTATCGGGATATACCACAATTCAGGGATAAACCTTGATTCTGGATTATATCCAGATTCAGGGATATAGCCAGCATCAGGGATATACCCTGATTCGGGGTTAAACCTAGATTCTGGAATATACCATGTATCAGGCGGAAGCCGTTATTACGGCGATGACTGATGCTTTTTCTCCCATGTTTTCCCCCTTTCCTTCCTCTGGCCCTTGGCATGAACGAGGCAAGGCAAATGTAATTCTAGATCGTCTTTTCCCAGAGGCTCCAGGTGCTTCACAATCAAAGCAACATACAGCAGCGTTACTAAATACGTAAAGATAGAACACATACAATTATCTGAAAAGTGTCTAGTAGTGTCTTCATAAATAAGTGGGGTTTCAAGGAGGTCTTAAAGGCCTCCACTGTGTGAGCTGATCGAACATTTATAGGCAGAGCATTCCATACAAAAGAGCTGCCATGCTAAATGCCCTGTCCCCCAGATTGTTTTAAACATGAAATGGGGACAGAAAGCAAACCTACATTAGAGGAGCAGAGGGAAGATGTTGGGTGGTAAATAACCAGGAGATTTTTTAAGTAGTTGGGTTCCACACCATGTAGGGTCTTGAATATTATCAAGCATCTGTTGAGGTTGGTCTGCCTGTGCAGTGGTAGCACTATTGCTTGCAGATCCAATGACCCAGGTTCAGGAGCAAGCCTAGGGCGTTAGAGGATTGGCCGAGGGAGGAGGTTCGACATTCTGATTGACGGCTCGTGTCCTCCAAGTTGGGTGGGTGAAGAGCTCCAGCAACAGGATGCCTCCTGGTGGTAGCCAGGGTAGTATTGAGCCGACAGCCCTTGAGATGAGGGTCGTGATGGAATGCGGCAGACATTGGTATTGTGCACAGGAGCAAGCGTGCCACTCCATGACATCATTGTACATCCGTCACATCAGGGACACAGCATGGTTACGAGGAAAAACCCAGTGGCTGGATAGGTGGCATCACTCCGTAGACGCCATAACCAATGCCAGATCCTGCCTTCCTGGGCCTCAGCTCCCCTTCCAGTCTTCACCTCCACCTATTTGGATCCACATAAGGAAGCACAGAGGAGCTGAAGGCAGCCCCACCTCCAGGGGGGCAAGCCAGGGGGTTGCCCCATAGGTAAGTCGAGGGTGGATCGAGGGGACTGAGGTCACAGGCAGGGAGGATCTCGGGCAGGACAGGACCAAGGTGAGAGATGACCGAGAGAGGCCCAGATCGTCGGCGACCAGAAGGAAAAAGAGTTAAAACAAAAATAAATAAACAAAGCATATGTTGAAGGTTATATGCCACCGCATAGGTAGCCAATACAGCGCATGCAGAACCGGTTTGATATGGACCTTCGGGGTGGAGCCCACAATCAACTGGGCTGCAGCATTCTGGGTGGGTCGCTGCAGGCGTTGCTGTATAGCCCTAAGCACATTGCAGTAGTCAAGTCTGGAGGTTACAAAGGCGTGCTCAGTAGTCATTTTTAGCACCATGGGACCACAGCACACCGCAGGGGGAAGAAATCGCCCTGGCCATCCTGCAGGTGTTGCTGTGATGTCGAACTTGCCACCAGCCTTCCATGGGCAAAGCTCACTGTTGCCTGGTAGCTGCTCCAGGCCATGGCTACTCCCCAGCACGGCTCCACAGGTCTGTTCCCAAACATGGGTTACCTTCACAGCAGTGCAGCTGGGACTGCTTTTAAACTCAAGTTGGAGCAATTCCTCAAAGTGAAAAAGATTACTGGGTACAGTATTTAACACTGTCTGAGGGAGAGTCATGACTCGGAGTAGGACACTGCATAGCAAAATTAGTATGCTTGGGAGAAAAAGGTGTGTCATTTGGCCATGGATTCCCAAAGGTTTCCACCACTTGTGGCTTTCCGCTCCATGGTACCAAAGCCCATATTCATTGTATTTTGACTCGAGCCATTGTGTAGTTGATTTATACAACATCCATTTTAAAATGAGGTTGCTCAGAGTCCATGTAAGAGAATTGAATTCATCAGATTCTGATCTGTTTTTAGGATTTTTGGTATTGTAAATTCTAAAACCGGCTAAATCGGACTCAGAATCCGATTCTGAAATCGGATCCTGATTACAGTGCAAGAAGTGCAAGTCTGTGCTTGTTGTGTGCTGGGATTTTTGATTCCGATTTGGAATCAGAATTTCTGAAATCAACAAAAATCCTATTAGAATGGATTTTGACAAATTCAAGCAACCGTAGTTTAAGAACTATAACATAGCTGTTTGTGTGAAGATTTAACTCTTTCTTAATCTTTGCGAGTACAGCATCTGGCTTCAGTGCAGCTAAGGACTATGGTGATTTAGACAGCATTGTAAAAGCTGCTTTCTGGCTTGGTTCTTATTCTTTTTTTTTCCCCCAATTAACTTTTTATTGAGTTTTAAAAAGTCAACAGTAGATTAACCATTTATACAAACAAGGATATAACACAAAACAATAGTTTACAATAACGAAGAAACAGAGGACGGAAATTATCATTGGTGTGGTCACTAACAAAAAATTTAGGGATGGTGTATGATTATCTTTCAACAAGTTTAGTAATATAATTATTAAACGAAAGTATGTATAGTTCAGTGAGGTAACTTACACAATTGTGAGTTTAGAAAAAGGCTCTGTATTCCATAAACTGTATCTAATCTAGATAGCTTGGTTCTTATTCTAAAGTCAAGGATAGCATTCAGATCATATCTAACTGTTAGATAAGCATTTCTCTGGTGGTCAGATGTTGTAGTAATCTGCGACAGGGTGTGCGCCAAAGGATTTTAATGGCAGCTGGCTCTGTGGCACTGAGCGATGAGTTACCACTGTGGCACCCCAGGTTCATACCCCATGCCCTGGACGTAAAGAACGAAGGCCAGCAAAGAGGGATCTTTTGGATACTTCCCTTCTGGAGGGTGGGTAGCTCAGCTTCATTTGTCTGGCACCTCCTGGTGGTGGCATTACAGAGGTGGTGAGGGTGGCCGCATGCTGCTGGGTATCCCTGCCCCCAGGAGGTCACATGGTAACATGCACATGGGTAGTAGGCAGGGCACCAGAAACAGAGAAAGGATGGCAGCAGGCCTGCTAGATCAAGGCCCCTCCGGAAGCCCCTCTCACGCTACTGGGCCCCCAAGTTATCTGGCATACTGCCCCCACCATGGGCGGGCTGATTTAAGGCGCTTCTCTCCTGGTGCCACCAGAAGGGCACCCCAACAGTGATAAGTTGTAATCTTCAGCCGATGGAGAACTCTTGGGGTGGCAGGTCCAGCAGCAAAGGGTGTGTCCAGCGGGCAGCATCTACTGTGCCTTGTGGGGTGCCCAAAGGAGTGTGTGCTGGGGCCATGGTAGAAAAGAACAAGCACTGAGTTTTATTTCCCCCTCCCCCAGGATGCATCTGGAAACAAACTATTGCTAGCTCAGTATGTCTTTCCTTGTGAAACTTTTTTTGGGGGAGGGGATAAATACATTTTGTACTCTTTATTTATGTGTTTCACACAAAGCTTATGATAGATGTTCCACAGAAGATTACAGCAGATCAGTTCACAGCTGATCTCTTACAAAAGGCGTATTGGTTACGCCTTAAGAACTAATAAGTGGAAAGCTATCTGCAGCGCCGAGTTTTACAGGAATTTTTTATTTTTGGCTTTTGGTAACCGGGTAAGGCCCACTAGGCACTAATGCCTGTTTTCAGAGGCAACCCTGGGAGCACCGAGGAGGTTAAGTGACTTGCCCAGGATCACACAGTATGCAGGTGGAGGTTGTGGGAATCAAACCCGGGTCTGCTGGATGTACCAAATTCCTTCACTGTTTGTTACTCTAATCTCTAGGCTATGCTGTCTGCAATATCTATGGATATTAAATAAAAAACACCTGCCAATTTACCATATGGGCTGACACAACCTCTGTTATCCCCAATAAGGATAAAGAATTGATTGTATCAAACTTTAGACCCAAGGATGACAAACCAGTTCCACTAATCCAGAATAGCAACTATTTGCTAGTATACTTAAAAACACAAATACAGGCTGTAGAAACATTTACACTTAAAGGAGAACTGTGATTAGCCTGTAAGCCATTTTCTGGTTCTGGTTTTAATGCTGTTATTTTTCCCTGCATGCTGGCCTTTTAGTAAACCAGTGGGTGTTTCTGATCTACATTCTGACAGTAAGTACCATTTTGGAACTGTATGATGCCCTTTATGTCCCTTTCAGGCACAGAATTCTATAATGCTCTCGCCAACATAAATACTGCAGTCTACTCAAAAAGATAGATTGCTTGCAAGTCTGGACATTACAACATAACCCTGATGTACTCACAGTCGTTGAGACATGGCTCACTCCAAAAACACCGGATTTCGCTGTCTCGATACCTGGTTACACACTGTTCAGGAATGACAGTATCTCAAAAAGAGCAGGGGGCTGTGCGTTATACATTAAAGACTCAGTAAAGGGGTTTGCTCTTCCTTTACCCCACCTTACCAGTACTGCACAAATTCTCCCCATAAAAATTCTGTTGTGGGCCCACAATAAAGCACTATCTATACTTACTGTATACATCCCTCCTGAAGTGAAATTTCCAGGATTCGAAGAACTCATGGAGGTTATCAATGTCAGCACCTCAACTCTGAATCCATCATTCTAGGGGACTTCAATATCAATTGGTTGGCAACACCGACTGGCATGTATAAGGACACTATAGCTGCACTGCATCTTACACAACTCGTTGACTCACCCACCAGAACAAATTACAAAACTGGATCTAGCATACTACTTGACTGGATCCTCACAAACCGCCCGGATCGTATTTCCAACGTGACAGTCCACCCAGACTCACTGAGTGACCACTCTCCAGTAACCTGCAGCTGGACCAACAAATTCAATGCAACACCCCCCCAGATAATCTCTAATTGTAAACTAAAAGGGGGTTACCTGGAGTACCTTAAGGAGCAGCTACGCAACCCTGACTGGAGCCCCCTTGACACAGCGGAGGATATGGACACTGCACTCGAGTACTTCATCAAACAATTCAGTGCTGCTCGTGACTGCCATGCCCCAGTGCAGAGGACAAAGATCCATGGAAGATGCAGCCCCTGGATCACACCAGACTTAATAGGCCACATAAAAAACAGGGACAACTAGTGACATAGGGCACAGAACTCTGGCAAGCAATCGGACTTCCAGGAATACAGAAGACTACGGAATGACTGCATCCGGACCATCCTCTCTGCCAAAAGTAAACATTTTAGGGAAGCATTACAAACATCATGGGGAAACAGTAAGTCTTTTTGGAATAACCTAAAAGATATAACAGGGAAAGTCAAGAAAGAGGTTCCACAAATGCTCAGCATCGATGATGCCCCTACCCTTGACCCCCTGACTCTTGCCAACACATTTAACAAAGCATTTACTGACCTTAACAATGTACTTCCGACAAATTTTTTTTGAAGAAACCAAACCAAGCTCAAGCCAAAGCCTAGGGCCCACTCAAACCCCATTTCAAATCTGTCAACTACAACCAAGCAAGAAAGTACATTCAAAAGGTACTTGGAAAATCCAGGAAAAGCGGCAACACACTCAACCTCAAATTTATTTCCCTTGCACTTGATGAAATCCTAGCTCCCATTACTAAACTGCTGAACTTATCCCTGTAGCTGACTCAATTCCCCCAAGCTTGGAAGTCAGTCCTGGTAACTCCCGTGTACAAGAGCGGTGACCGGGCACTGCATGCCAATTACAGACCTATTTCTATCCTTCCACCACTGTCAAAAGCACTGGAGCGCATAGTCTCAGACCAGCTGGTTGAATACCTTAATAAATACAACATTTAGTGTCCGAAACAACATGGATTTCGGAAAGGGCACAGTATCTCCACAGCTCTTCTGGAGTTCACCAGCTGCATACACAGTTCACTGGACCAGGCTAACCTTGTTGGTGCGGTCTTTATTGATCTAACAAAGGCCTTTGACACGGTCAGTCACTCCCTACTACTTCAACAACTCACCTCAATAGGCCTCTCTAACCCCACTACTAACTGGTTCAAAAGCTATCTAGCTGATCGTTACTAATATGTAAAGATTGGAAACATCACATCTGGGCCCGTGCCAGTTCATTGTGGGGTCCCCCAGGGGTCAATCCTAGGGCCCCTCCTTTTCAGCATCTTTCTAAATAGCATACCTCGATCATGTGACCAACGGATACTTCTCTATGCAGATGATGCTGTTATTTTTACTTCTCAACATGACCCTCACACCCTAAATTATCAGCTACAACATGCTTTTAAACAAACTGAAGATTGGTTCAGAGCCCACAAGATGGTTCTGAACTATAAAAATACAAAAGTAATGCTTTTTAACGGTGCTAGAAGCAAACACAAAGCAGCATCCCTTAACGTCACTAACTGCACGGGGATTTCACTTGAACAAGTGGAGCAATTCAAATACCTGGGGGTTACGCTTTACTGCTCCCTCTCCTATGCAGAACACATTGAGAATGTGGCCAAAACAGTCAACATAAGAACTGGGCTCCTGCACAGGCACAAGAAATGCCTAACACCTGAAGCACTCCAAACCGCAATCCATAGCACAGTTGTCTCAGTCATCGACTATGGGTTGGTCATATACAGCTCAGCCACTCCCACCTCACTACGTAGGATAGCAGCAGCCCTAAACAAAACCTGCAGACTGCTCACCAATCCCCCCTGACTAACGCACACATGTGGCATTTACGAGCAAGCCAGGTGGCTACAACTTGAAAACAGGATACAATACCAAACCTGCCTCTTAGCAAACAAATCACTACTCGGACTTCAGGTTCCTGGAGTCACAAGCCTATTAAGCTTATTCACAGGCCCACACTGCACCAGGAACTCTGACCATCAGGTTCTCACCATCCTTCGCTGTGGAACCTCCCAAGGGCAGAGGTCATATGACTACCACCACTTTGGCTCAATAACCTCAGCACTGAACATAACGCCACACAGAGATTGGGGCTTTTCAAGACCAAGCTAAGACAACACCTACTGAAGAAAAGCTCCTGTGACTGTACTTTCGAATTACTCCACACACACTTCTGACCCCGGTCTTATTCACCTTTCAGGTTATTACCATCTCCTCACTACTCCTACTTTGTCCTTCTACCCTGACTTGCCCCAATTTTTGCCCTGCAATACCCTGCACTCTCCTTTCCTCTCCCACCTCCCCCTAAATAGTCATCATGCCCCCCACTCAGTGCCCCCCTTACTCTCCTTTCTGGATAGCTGCCTACTGTCTTTTACCTGACAATGCCACCTAGTCTGCTACTGTTACCTGAATTATCCTAGGGTTAAAACCATCTCTGTCTCCTGTTTACAATGTGTTTTTGTCTATGTTTACTCACCTAGCTAGATACTCCTAAACCCACAATGTATGTATACCCACCCTTTACAACGTGGAACCTTTGTAAAAGAGCGGTCTCCCGCTCAAAGGTATTGTAATCCAAGACTGAATAAATTAAAAAAAAAAAAATAGAACATGGATACATTGTGCCAGCAATGGAAGAGCTGAGCAAGGGACATAAACTACAGCATACAGTTCCAAAATGGCACTTGGCACCTGTATGTAAATCAGAAACACCCTCTCTGGATAACTAAAAAGCCCATAGAGATGAAACAGTAACAGCATATAAACCAGTTTATAAAAATCAACTTTAACAGGGGAAAAATGACATGCAGTTCTCCTTTATCTGAGTGGAGCCTGTTTGGCATGTGCAAAAAAGAAAGTAACACTCAGCCCCTTCCCCCCTTTTTAGGACTTTTTAACACACCACATACAAAGGCTAAATACGGTAAACTTTCAATGTCCCATCCCTGCTAATAAAAAGAAAGTTAACAAACCTGCGTAATATAACACAGAGATGCAGAATATAATAATGTAAAGTAGAGCAGTCAGTTACCACTCAGCTCCCGTCATGAGAGCCGCCATTTTATGTGACTCATGTCTGTTGCATTCTATAAGAAACAGTTTATTTGTTTCATTTTTGTTAATCAGGTACATGTACTAGACAAATAAATACCTATTTTCAGGTACGGCCCGAGTCCACAAACATGTCGGGCATCAGATTCTGTTTTATAACAGTTCAATTAGAAAAAGCATCTATGTGAGAGAAAGGACAGGTATGTGGGTAAATGTCCATCCCTGCATTAGGGCTAAACTAGCATGCCACAGGCTTAGGCTTCTGCCTACTCAAAATGAACAATTTTTTAACCATATATGTAAACTGTAAGCAGTACTTTAGACCTCAAGAACAGTTGCTTTTACCCTCGTTGCCAAGGGTTACTCACAGTCCGGTACATCAGTACTGGAAAAGAAAACCAAAAGTCACTCAGTCTTCTGTTTCTTCATCCAAACTGGCCTTTGTTCTGCCCAGTTCCCTCTCGACTGGGCTAATTTTGTCAGCTCTGCCAGGTCATAGCGATTTGGAGCTGATGTTGTACCTTCTAGGTACACAAAATATCCCATGCAATGTTGAAGGCCTTTCTCCTAATTCGCGTCAAGTACGTAAGGTCGGGGAAAAAGGACACATCCGTGTCTCCGTATTTCAGGTGCTTATCAGCAAGATTCGCAGCTCAGAACTGCTGCCCTCCTTGTTGTAATTCTGTATGCCTTCTCCAAGGCAAGAGCCAGTTCCTCCTCCATGATACTCAGCATTTGTGGCAGCATAGTTTTATAAATTCCAGGGTGTTCTCTCCCTCGGATGCCTAAGGGAGGACAGTCGTTCTGATATTGCCATCTTGTGCATGGTTTTCCAAGGGTTCTAGACACTGGCGCAAAAATCCGTGGACTCCAGCATTGAACCCTCAGCTCTCTGCACCATGCTCAGCTGAGTCCATCCCGGTTTCAAGGTTAACTTGTGGGGTCAGCACCTCAAGTTTTTGTTGTCTAGGTCTTGCACTGCGCGCATTAGTTAAGGTAAAGTATTGTCAATTATTGAGAGGGACACCTCGCTTCCTTTGATGTCACTCCAACCAGAGGCTCCAGTTTGCGTCTGTGGCCTGCTGTGTCAAGTTTACGCTGGTTTAGGCTTAAAAAAGCAATTAGACACAGGTGTAGTTCTTAGTTTTCCCATCTTTTTGGTTCAGCACTTCAAGTGGTAGCCTGTAGTTGATTTTTTGCAATAAAATTCCAAGTTTAAGTGTATTTATCGTTTAAGGTTTTCTCCCTCAAAAGCACTTGTTAGGAGCATCTGAATTGATCCTCTGCTAAGCCATGTCCTCATAACACAAGTTTTAATAGTAAATTGTCATGACTGGGAAATGAAGAGGTTCACATGTAACATAGTTGTTTTCTTACATTGTGACCCCAAATTTTTAAGATAGTATTTGTATTGCCCCAGCATATGAACCCGATTTTTATTTATTTGTTTTTTTATTTATGACTTTGAGAACCAGGTGGGTGCACTGATCCAACAGACTCTTTTCAGGCATGGCCCGGGCCACTAATGTGGCACAATGAGCAAGACATATACAGAAAACATGACAGCATAACAGGCGTCACAGTTCGGTGAATGAAGCAAGGTACGTGGGGACAATACATAAATTGAATTACAGTAATGTACACGTTAGCAATAACTCACTCCAGTGTGTGGGGTTATAGGTATTTAATCCATAAATTTCAATGGGACTGTCAATTTTTTTAGTCCTAGCAAGTGATTTTATCATTGAATTTCAACTGAATGGACTAGATAACAGTAGTACCTGTATTTTCCAAAGTTTTCGACAATTGAAGTACAAACCCAAACTCCAAATTATTATTTCTGTCCCTTTCCCACCCATACTAATTAGCACTAATTTATGCTGTGTAATGATTTTTGGCCAAAAATAAATGATTTTATGCAGCTAAAAAGTTTTCTATAATTTTTTTTAACAATGGTAAACCATTTTATAAGTGCAATAAGACACTCCAGGGTGTGCACAAAATATATTTTACCACACTTGCTAGGACTGAAAAAGTTCACAGTCCCATTGAAATTCATGGTCCATTGAAAGTGACTAGACCATTGTTAAATGCTGTCATTCTTCCTGCTGGTGGCAGTGCATTGCAGGGTTTCTTTAGTTTCAGTTGCTTGTTTTCTTTGTGGATTCTGTGTGCACAGCTCTTTAATGTTGAATTAATGTTGACATTTTGCTGTCCCAGGATTGCGCTCCAGCATTGTCTGTCCATGGCAGAGGCAGCCCATTATGAACGCAGGCTTGCCTCACAGCGGTGTCCTTTTACTGCCATCACTTCTCTGCAGACCGGCGTCAGACAGTAAATGAACTGTGGTGGATCTTGTAGAGTGGTTTGTATAAATTTGACTTAAACAGGCTTCTTTACTGAGTTTGGACATGAGAGTGGACAGAAAGTTTACACCTACAGTAATGGCTTGTGGGTGTACCAGGTTTCACTACAGTCAAGGAAGTGTTGTGGCAGACGGTGCGGATGGCAGTACAGCGTCATTGCCTCAGCAAGCAATTTAATTCGGTATTTTTTAAACTGCTTACTGGGCAAAGTGGAGAATCGGGTTCGGAATAGACGAACCCTCGATGGGCCTGCTTGTTAACACTCTAAGGGGTCGCTATGATTTTTTTGTTGTCCCATGGATGGCAAGAGTTGCATGTTCAGCCTCATTTTCATCAGTTTTAAAAAGAAAGCTGTTTGGGCGAGGTTCCTAAGTCCCTCCTGCCTGCGCCTGGCCATGTATAATTTTATGTCCGCCCAAACTTTTCTCAGCAGGCCAGGCATGGTGTCGGGAGACTGAGCAGGGGATTTCTTTAGCAGCTGAAAATCGGACTTAATAATCGGTGGGTGGTTTCTGCTAATATCTTTCTGTTGCCTTCGGTAACGTTTGGTTACCAAAACAAACACATTATTATTACCCTGGAAGACAGGATCGGTAATAATATTCAGTTGTTTCCCTATGCCCACTGAGTTAAGGTGCCTGTTAAAGGAGGAACGCAGGCTGCAATAGCTACTGATAGAATATTCGTTTCCCTCTGTGTTTCTGACTTCGGCATAGAAGCGCCGAAACGCTTCATTAAGATCTGCACTGCTTGATGTTTTAAAATACATATTAACCTGTTTAGCGACCTGCCAGTCTTCAAATACTTTAATTGCCCATGAAGTGGTTTTCTTGGTATTGGGCTCATTTTTTTGAATCTTCAGTTTCGCTGAGGGCCTCTGAGGTGAGTAAAAGGTATCGCGACGTACTTGGCATCACATTGGCATTTTCTGCTGTTTTGTTAATTGCAGTACTCACTGTGCCAGTTGCTTGTAGGCTATTGACAGTGACGTAGTCTTCTTCTGGTGAGTTGAAAATCCTAACTCGTCGTCGGACATACTCAGATCGAAGTTGGCTATTTTGTGCTGCCATAGCGATTTCAGTTCAGATTCAGTTAGTGGGTAAAGAAAAGATGGCTGCCAGTAAAAATGGCAACATTCTAAACCTCATGAATTTTTTTTATTTCTTCCCCAATTGTTTAACCAGGAGAGACACACTAAGCAGAAAGCTTGTTTACAGGTGCAACCTGGGAGCACAGGGAAGTTAAGTGACTTGCTCAGGGTCACACAGTATGCAAGTGGGGGCTGTGGAATTCAAATCCAGGTCTCCAGGTTTGCAGCTCAGAGCATTAAATCACTGCACTATACTGCCTCCCTTTTGCCTTTTTACTGCCAGCTCTTTTTGTTTACCCATGCATAGAATATATTTCATGCATTCTCAGTAGACAATCTGATTGGCTGAATCATCCTTGCCATTTTATAATAACTTTTAATAGATGCCCAGGAAATAAAACGTACCAGCCCAACTGCTCCTTCACACACTCGGGTATCTCTGTGCCACGTTCCTTTTGAAAACTAAGTGGCAACCATTTATTTCCCTACCTTAGCAAGCCCCACAGTCACCAACCATTGTTGAAAATGTATTTTGTAGTTAACATGCCGTACTACTGACAGAAATCGATTTAATAACTGAAATGGACACAGTGAATAAAGAAATCTTTTTCTTTTCCTTGTAAGCTTACAGTTGCAGTCATTAGTGACAACCAGCAGTGTCACACTTCTCCCCAATTTGCCCTGCCCTTTCACCTCCTCAGAAACAGCCACAAAAGAAATCGGATTCAATACATAAAGAAGTTATTTAAAAAAAAAAGAAAGAAAGCCGCCAGCTTAGTCATGGCTGTTTGAGGCATCAGCATTCTCCCGCAACTTCCCTGTCTGCCCTGCCTTTTTCCCTGTTACAAAACAAAGCAGATTTAACCTTTGGACAAAAAGTAGCCTACTACTTCATTGATTCCATTCCCGCCTGCATGCAGACGTCCTTCCCAGTCCTAGTACAGTCCACGCACTGTCAGTAAATGGAAACAATTACAGTATGCCATATGTGTGTAAGGGGCAGGAAACTCTCTGCAGGATAGCTGCCCTCAACACAAACAAATTCCAAAAATAATGTTTTGTTTCCACGACTATCCCTGCGAGGATATCTACTGGTTCTGTATTATTTGCTGCTTTTGTACTTCAGCATTGTTTTGTTTTTGTAAACTGTATATTGTACTCTCCTGAGTCGTGCTTGAAAATAGGCAGGGTTTTGCCTAATGCACCTACCTGGTCAACAAAAGCTAATAAATAAATAAACTGTGAAACCATGGGGCAGCTTAGTGAACCACAGTCTCCTAAACAGCAGTGCCCTCTACTGGTCAGGTATAGCAGTAGGGGGACTACTTTACCATGTAGTTTTATCCTTTTTATTTATTTTAAAACGTTTCACCAGGAAGGCACACTGAGCAGCATGTCTCGTTTCCAGGTGCGACCTGGGGGAGGGGGGATGGGGGAACAAGCAAGAATACAGTAAAAACACCATGTCTAACAATTAAATACAAATACAGGTCAAGTAGGTTCCAGTAAAGTGCTTGATTAAGTGCAGTAAATGGTACCATGCAGTTACATATTAAGTGAAGAAGATAAGGCAGGGGTAGCAAATTAGAGAGGTGGAGGGGTAGGGTAGGTGGGGTTGACAAGACAGTGCAGAGGAATCAAAGTGGGGGTAGGAGTTTGATAGAAGGGGTAGAGAGGGATGAGAGAATAAAGAAGGGGGGTAGGGAGGAAATTAGGAGCAGGTGCAGGTAGGGGAAGAGAAGTTACATAGGAGGGAGGAGAGGGCATGTGAGGAGGAGGCGTGGCAGATAGACGGGGAAGGAGTTCCACAATTTAGGGAAGCAAAAGGAGAATGCAGCCTGTCCAGCAGCAGTGGACCTAGGGGGACAGTCATGATACAAGTGTCATGGTTTCTAAGGGAGTGGGAGGGAGGGGGTGGAAGTGATAGGAAGAGAGGTACCTGGGGAGTGAGCTAAACCAGAATTTAGCTAAGAAGTTGGCGCAGTGGGGACGGCGCCTGTCTTCCAGAGAAGGGGAGGAGAGAGATTGGAAGAGCAGTGTTGGGTATGAGGAGGGCAGTCAAGAGCGAAATGACAGAAGCAACGGAAGAGAATGTCCAGACTGGCCAAGGAAGTCTTGGGAGCGGCACCGTAGACTACTTCTCTGTAGTCAAAAACTGGGAGGACGATTTTCTGAACCAGTGCATATTGGGCCTGCAATGGAATACACTCATAGTTCCTGTGTAGGGCACCTAACTTGGGGTGCAGTTTTTTGAGGATGTCATCCACGTGACCAGAAAAGTCAACGTGTTGGTCAAGCCAAAGTCCAAGATACCTAAAGGAGGTGGTATCCTCCAGTGTAACCCCAACAAGCGTCTGGAAAGGGATTGGGGGGGGGCCAAGAGAGTCTCTGCCTTGTGCCAAATGTCATGGAGACAGTCTTCTTGGCGTTTAGGAACAGTTGACTTGAGCATAACCAGAACTGAACCTTGTCAAAATCATGCTGAAATCTGGATGTCACACCAGATGGGGAGGGATCAAAGGTATACAGGACAGTATCGTCTGCATACATGTGAATAGAGGTGGAGGAGCAGACCACTGAAAGGTCATTGAGGAAGACGGAGAATAAAAGGGGACCAAGCACAGAGTCCTGGATGACTCCGGTGTTGATGGGGAGTGGGGGAGATAACGTGTCAGCAATCCGGACAGATGTATCCTTCCCATGAGGTAGGCCTGGAATCAGTTTATGGCAGTGTCTGAGATGCCTGCAGCAGAGAGTTTGGTAAGAAGGAGGGGTGGGAGACAGCGTTGAATGCCTCAGCTAGGTCGACAAAGATGTCAGAGGTGATGTGGCCATTATCCATCCCGGTAAGGATGGAGTCAGTGAGCTTGAGGAGAGAGGTGGTAGTGGAATGTTGCTACCAGAATCCAGACTGGAAACGGGTGAAAAAACAGGAGAGGTCAAGGTAGGAGGAGAGTTGGGATAGCACCACATGTTCTTGGAGCTTGGCAAGGATGGGGAGGAGAGATATGGGCCAGTAATTATCAGGAATGGAGGGATTGCCACCTTTAGAGAGGAGTAGGACTGTGGCATGCTTCCAGGCAGCTGGGACAGAGCCTAGTGAGAAGGAGAGAGGCAAGGGGGGAGGAGATAGCAGGGGCAGACATATAAAGGAGTTTGGAGTCTAACCCATTGGAGGACTTACCCTTGGAGGGGTTAAAGGCAAGGAGAGCCTTGAGAGTGTCAGAGGGGGATATAGGGAGAAGGAGAATGAGGAGAGTGGGAGGGAGGTGTCTGATGAGCTGGTGGAGGGGGCTGGGGGAGGAGGGGGGGCAGAGAGAAGTGTGGAGGTGCAGGTGGTTAAAAAATTAGAGTAGAACTCTGTGGCCAAACAGCTAAGCGGTCAGTCAATGTGGATTCACCAACTCAGAACAGGGAAAGGGGGCCGAGCTGGAGGGGAGAATGGGGCGTGTACAACTATCCAGAATTTGGAAGGATAGTTTATATTTGTGTGAAAGGTTGTAGAGAAGTAGTCAACCCTGGTGAGCCTGACTGCTGTAGTGCAAGCATTATGCAGTGAACGGTACCTTCGATAATCAACAGTAGAACCAAAGGCTTTATGAGCCTTCCAGGCCTGGTCACGGGAACACAAGCATGCCAGCAGTTCAACAGTGATCCGGGGAGATGGTTTCCACGCACCCTAGTTCACGTAAGAGGAGCATAGTGATTCCAGATGGCAAGAAATTTTGTTTTGAAACATTCCAGGGCTTGGTTGATAGAGGTGGCAGCGGGGATGGAAGACCAATCAGTGTTTGACAGTTCCTCATGGCGATGGGCCAGGCCTAGGGATTTGTATGACCGGATCATTAAGAGCCTAGGTGGGGACTTGATCCGGTGGATTTTACGTACCAAGCAGATCAGGTGGTGATGACTTAGGGCATCAGGGAGGATGCCAGCTACAGCAGTTCGGTGAGGATGAGCGGTGAGGCCCAGTCAATGAGGGTATGGTTTGGGGACTTTGTATTTAAGTGGGTAGGCTCATTTATTAACTGGGATAAGTTTAGGGAGGCAATGTCACTACGGGTTTTGGACAGTGAAGAGGCCAGCCAATTCAAGTTAGTCACCCATGATGGGCAGTTCACCTGAGGAGGCATGTGACAAGATAGTGTTCAGAAAGTCAGTGATAGTTGGGGGGGGGGAGGCTGTGGGCGACAGTAGACCCCTGCAACAAAGATGGGGAGGGAGAAAGGGAGAGAGAGCTTTCTTAGCAGGAGCTCGTAAGTTGTCAGGAGAGAGGTGGCTAATATAAGGGTCAGCTGGACCAACGAAGAGATATACATGGCTATGCCGCCTCCTTCTTAACATTTATTATACCTGTTTTTAAATTTATGTAATTTTATTAAAAATGTCATGTAGCCCATTTTCTAAGTGCAATAATACCCTCCAGGGTGAGTGGTATGGGCAATACCGGGTCTTCCAGGGGCTATAAGGCCCTCCACCTGCAGCATCATACCTCATTACGCCCCTGGGTGGTCCAGTGTTGCCCAGTACTGTGCACGTCTACTATACTACAGTAAACAGTAAGAAAAAAATGTTTTAGCACACAAAGTGTAAATTGGGACCAGCCCCACACTTGAGTATGGGGCCCTTGGAGCTGACTGTTCTCTTTTAAATCAAACCAGAAACCAAACAAGCATCGGTGCCGGGGCAAGCAAGTTCCTTTCTGTATTAGAGCAACATCAGTAACATACTGTAGCCACTAGAGGTCAGCAGTTTCAACACAATCTGTACTGTAGGTAGTCCCGTCAATCACTTGTGCCGCTTTTCTGTTTTTCTGCACTGTGCAGGAAAATACAGCAAATACATATATTTTTTTTACTGGTGCAGAATAATACAAAATTCATTAAAAAGGGATGGTGAAATGGTCAGCCCTGTGGTGCCTTACCTCTCACCATGCTGGCAGCTCAAGTTCAGGAATGAGCTAGGGTCGAAGGAGGGGGGAGGGCTGGGAGGGTGACCATCTTGTAGTTCTTCTCTTCCAGATCAGGGTGGTGAGTTCTCACGGCTCTTGGCTGCCACCAGGTGGAGGCCTGGTGGTATTGCCAATGCCTGGGAGGCGGACTTAGGTCAGGGTGGGTGGAAGGGGCCACAGTTCTGGAATGCATGTACGCCTCCACGTGCATGTGTCCTCTGTGATGCCACGGCGTTGGGACGTAAGGGGAGAGAATGAAAAAGTGATGGTGGGAGCTTCATGATGCCCAGCCGCCTACTTTTGGCCCATGTTACTGACCAAGCTACCTGGTCTGACCTGGACTTGTGGACTGGGGGGGATGGCCCTTCCTTCCATGGCCCTGCCATAGCGGGCAAGTCGTGGGAGGAATCTGACCAAGTAGGTTCATGGGGCAGCAGATGCTGGAAGTGGGACAGGGCTGAGCAGCCATGCCTGCCGTCAATTAAGAAAAAGCTCTACAGAAGAAAAAGAAAACTATGAAAAAAGTGTCAGGGAAATCAGCTACTGTCAGGAGGAAGAGCACTGTGACAAAATTTAAAAGACCAAGAATGTCAACACAAAAGCACTGAGACAAGGACTACCCAGGAAGGGCTTGGCAGTAAAGCCAGTTTAAAAAAAAAAAAAATACAAAATGCGCATACCTCAGTAATTCAAAGCATCATGGGATATATATGCAAATCACCATGAAAAAATGTAGGCTGGTTCTGTTTTAAGCAGGCATGCATGGTGCCAGATGGCCTCTTGCACAATCAGCAGAGTTCGTGAACGGAAGACACAGGCATGTATTTCAGCCTTCTCAGGACTCATCCACATACCTCTCAACCTTATATCCACACGCAGCAAGGTACGGAGTTCTGAAACAGGAGGAAGCCTGATATTTCACTGCACACGGGACTTGGCGCCATTTTTCAAACAAGCAGGGACCCTCTGCCTTACCTGTCGGCAGAGCTATGCTGATAGTTTTTTTGTCTCTGTTTTGGTGGACACAAATGCTGGTTTCAAGCCTGCTCGAAGGGAGCTTTAAGGGGACTCCCTGCAGTATTGTATTTTAAGCAGGGGCTGTGCTATTAGGGAGCCTTAATGCTGTTTAATTGAATTTAAGGTAGCAATTCTGTGTCCTCTGCCTCTGCAAGAGCTGGGGTTTTATCTAGAGCTGCTGTAGTTGAGTTGATTTATTTTTACTTTCTGTACCTACCCCTAGTGAATCTTAAAGTGCTCCAGTAATTTTCAGATGGAAGCCGATGCCTCTTTAGAGCTGGGTTTTTATTTCGAGCAGATTCAGTTCAGAGCTAGATTTAATTACTTTCTGTACCTGTCCCTAGTGAACTTTAAAGTGCTCCAGTAATCTCGGAGGGAAGCCGGTTGCATGCAAATTAGTATCTGCTTGTTCTATCCCCACCTTCCCCCTACCTTTTATAACCCCTGTCCATTTCTCTTCCCTGAAACAGGAGAAAGCCTGATATTTCACTGCACATGGGAGGCACCCACCGGCGCTATGCACTGGCTGCCCCACCGCCACCACCACCCTTGGTCGGCGCTTCTAATTATAGGATATCCAATGTGACTCCAGAACCAATCAGCCCTCTTTCCCTTTAGCAGGTTATCAATTTTCACCACTAGGGGCAACCCCCCATGGCACAGGTGATGTCAGCTGTTAAGATGCTGCCTCTAGCTCTAGCTATTATCTGCATACTTACAACCCTAACGTCCCTTCCACCCTCCTCCTGCCCTGAACCACAGCCTAGCAGCATGATAATTAACTCCTCGGCTGGTCCAACATCCCACCACACAACCTCTACCATGGAGCTGCCCCTGCTATATATCCAGCTTAATTGGGTACTTGGTGCTGCCATACTCCCCCCCAACACGCTGGGTTGACAGCCTTAAATGTTTTCCTCCCAAGGAACTCCCCACTAACCTCCCAGCGTCCCCCTGCCTTCCAGAAGCAACAATGGACAATGCTCAAAACAAAACAACTTCTGGTCCTACTGCTTCTCCTTGCTGGGGACGTTGAGCTAAACCCTGGACCGAAACCCCCAACCGGCCACCTCCACCCACCCACTATTCCACAATTACCACAGGGTCTCAGAATAGCACATCTCAATACATGCAGCATCCTGAGCAAAATCACGGCTCTACAACCAAGCATCCTTTCTCTGAATCCTGACATTCTAATCATCACTGAAACATGGCTGAAACCCTGCAACAAGGACGCTGAATTCTCTGTCCCTGGCTACTCCATCATTAGGCATGGCCGCCCTGCCAAAAAAAAAGGGTGGGGGCATTGCCATGTTCATCTCCTCTAAACTCCAGTTCACCCCAGTCAGGCTTTCCATGTCCACGCCATCCATAGACTTCCTGCTAATCAATATTGCACTCCCACACTCTATTCCCGTGTATATATAGCTGGGTCCTATTGTTCCCCAGATACCCCACTGCCCCTCGTCCTCGATCACCTGGGCACCCTAAAATCTGTAGTGTTTGATGGTGAAGTACATATCCTTGGGGACTCTAACCAGAACTGGCTCTCCAATGCTAGCACCAAACTCCAGAGCCAAGTGAGTGCACTAAACCTGTCCCAACAAATAGCAGAACCCACTCGTCTGAACCACAAATCTCAGAACCACTCACTCTTAGACTGGGACCTTACCTCCAACCCCCATCCATCGTATACTTGATGATGGACTCTTACCAGACTCTCTCAGCAATCACCACATGATTTATATGGTAAGGAAAGTAGTTAGACCTAAGGCTCCTCCCCCTCGCACAATTCGTACCAGGTCCTACAAATCCCTTGACCTCACAGTGCTCTTAATGGACCTGACTGGTCTTTCATACCATGGGCATCCTCCATCGACTCCGCCCTACGTTCAAATCCACATTCCTTGCTATCAAGGACCACTACACTCCACTCAGGAAGACTCGGGTAAGGGGTGCCCACCTGCCCTGCGTCACCACCGATCTCGTAGATGCCAATCTCATTGATCAACTTCGTGCCAGGGACCGGGCCTGGAAAACACACAAAGCTTCAGGTGCCCAAGCAGCACTCCATAACTACCGCTCACTCCGGAATGCATACACTAGGCTTACCCATCAGGCAAAATCTAACTACTTCAAGGATTCCTTCCACTCCAACCTTAACCACCCAGGTAAGTTCTGGAAGACACTGAATCTCTTCCCCCGGCCCAACCCTCTACACCTGCCTGAATAGCAGGCTCATTATCCTGGACCCAAATCACGGTGACCACAGAGTTAACACCTTTTTACAAGCTTCGTGTCCTCCCTCTTATCCACTCTTTCACAACACCCCAAGCAGACATCACCCTCCATCCCACCCCCTCTCTGCCTCCTGCTTCTCCTTTCGCCTAGTTACCCCTACTGAAGTAAAAAAAGCCCTACAGTCTCTCAATCCCTCTAAAGGTAAATGCCCTCGGGACTGGACTACAAAATGCTCCTCCTCTGTGCCCCAGCCATTGCCAGCACGCTGGCCACCCTCTTTAACCTCTCCTTCATTCCATCATCAATCCCATCTGACTGGAAACATGCCACTGTCGTCCACCTCCCTAAAGGTGGCGACCCCTCCTCCCCAGGCAACTACCGCCCTATCTCCCTTCTCCCCATTCTAGCCAAAAGCCAGGAGCGCCTCATTCTCTTCCAGCTCTCCTCCTCCTTCACCCCTTACCAGGCTGGATTTAGGAAATCACACTCCACCATCACCTCCATACTAAGACTCACCAACACCATCCTCTCAGGAATGGATAATGAGCACACCACCTCAGCTATCTTTGTTGACCTTGCAAAGGCCTTTGACACGGTCTCACATGCCGTGCTACTCTCCGAACTCTCCCTCACTGGTCTGTCTGGAGCTGCCACTAGCTGGTTCCGCTCCTACCTGGGAGGCAGGTCCCAAACAGTCAGAATTGGCTTTACCATATCAGCCACCCTCCCTGTCACTACAGGGGTCCTCCAAGGCTTGGTTCTTGGCCCAATACTGTTTTCCATCTTCCTCAATGAACTGCCCTCGACCTGCCCACACGCTTACATCCACATGTATGCGGATGATACAGTACTGTTTGCCTCCGGCCCATCCTCCTCTGAAGTGGTTAACAGACTTCAGAGAGATTTCTAAAGTGTACAGAACTGGTTTTGTTCAAATCAGCTTTTCCTCAATCCTAAGAAAACTGTCTCTCTAACGTTTGGTACATGGCAAAAACTCTCCCTTCTTCCTTGGAGGCCTGTACCTCATACAGATATCTTGGGGTTTGGTTAGATCAGTACCTTAGCTTCAGTGAGCACATGGATGCTACCCTCAAGAAATGGCACCCCATGCTGGGTGCTTTATACCGCAACAGAAGTTGCAAACCCCTGCCAACTCGCAAGGTAATTCTACAAAAAATGATCCTCCTTATACTGGACTATGGGGACGTAGTTTATAGTGCCGGTCCCAAGTCCTCCCTAGCCAGGCTAGATCCACTCTTTTACTCTTTCTGTCGCTTCACCCTTGACTGCCCTCCCACAACTCATCACTGCGACCTCTACAGGGCCTTAGCGCTCCCATCACTCCAGGATCGGAGACTGTGCCAGAATTACAGCAAAATTCTGGGCACAGGTCCTTCCCCCTTACCTCACGGCAACCCTGGCAGCTTTACCCCCATCTGCATACTCACTCCGGAACATCAACTCCCGGCTTCTCCATGTCCCACACATGACTATTGCTACAGGCCAGGCTGTTTTTAGATACCATATGCCTAAACTATGGAACTCCCTGCCAGCTGACATTAGGGACGCCACCAGTACTCCGCGTCTCAACTCCCTCCTCAAGTCTCATCTCTTGTCCACCTGCTTCTGCGTCAAGCTCCGTGGAAGGCCCAGTGTCTCACTGAGATCCAATTTCTGTCCACATCCAGTGTGATGGACTAAGGCACTTTACTTGTGGCCCCAGACCCCTACCCATCTGCTATAAGCTGTAGGTCTCACTAATTTGGACCCACTGCGTCCCATGACGCAGGCTATATGTTTATAATGTTTACTTTTGTATTGTTGATTCTAGGTATGGCTAATGCTGTTGTAAATATCACTGTATATCGCTTGTATAGTCTATTGTATGGAGTGTCACTTGTACATTCCACTGTACTTTCTACGGTATATTTTCTCCTCTCCCCTTTCCCCCAGGTTGCACCTGGAATCGAGCGGTACTCCGCTCGGCATGCCTGCTTGGTAAAACTCTTAAATAAATAAATAAATGTCACTGACGTGAGGGACATGGAGACTCCACATGAGGGACACTGACTCGTAATGAGGGACATAGGCTCAAACAATCAGATACAAGCTGAGAGCACTGTGGAAACCATTGTGTTTACCTGTATCACGTTTATTTGTGCTGTAGCATCTTAGAATATTATGAATTATTTATTTTATTGTTAATATCAAGTTACTCTACTTAGATAATATAAAAATTAGCTGCATCTTGTTTTGATTGCGCTCTGTTTTTCTTATACTGAAGCTTTCGGCAGTTTCCATGTATTAATCTGTCTAGTGTAGAGCTATGTCGTATCATCTATAATTTTATCTGTGAAAGTTTGAATTTTAATGTGATTTTATGCTGTTATTATATTTTTGTTTGTCTGGAAAACAATAAAAATTTATGATGAAAAAAATGAATGTGTGTTTTAAAGTCTGAATTTTCAGCTCAGTGAGTACAAAATGAGAACGGGGGGACAACACTGCTGCTGGGTTCCATTGTGGTACAGCTGCCTGTAGTTAGAACGGTAGAACAGGAAAAGGCAGAAAGGCAATGCACACAAGCCCAGTATTTTCAGAATAATTTACTTCCGATATCAACAAAGTAGTATTACAGATAATTGCTGGTGCAAAATGCAGAAATGAAAAGTGCAAACCGCATGCTGTCAGAGCCCACAGGGGAGCAACTGACCAGACCCCGTGCTGTTTCATGTTGCTGTGACATGTCTGCACAGGGCTGGTTTGTAATGCAAATTTCTTAACATCTGAAGTCAATTCTTCGGAAAATATTGGGCTTGTGTGTGCACTGCCTTCCTGCCTTTTCCTGATCTGAATTTACAGCACAGTCTGTGTGGGCGCACCTTTTTCATGACGGAGAGAGCAATTTTGAGGGGTAAAATGAGGGATGCCCCTCTTAATCAGGGAGAGTTGAGAAGTATGCCCATCAGTGTGCCTCGTCTGTATCTCAGCCCAGGGGAAGGAGGAACAAGAACTATGATGGTCTTACTGGTTTGGTTCATGTAATCTAAAAAAAACAACAGAAACCTCAGCACAAAAGCACAGAGGCAAGAGTTACCTGGGAAGGGTGTTAGCAATAAAGTCAGGTTTCAAAGAAATACAAAGTTACACATATCCCAATAATGTATTATTGGGGTGTGCATAGTTTTGTATTACAGTTACATAGAAGTGTGTATCAAACAAGCATTCTGATTGGTTAAAAACTGTTCACAGGCGCATACATTAATGTCACATGCTCGCACAGTTCAGATTTGACCATTAAAACCATTGTAGAAGTGCACTGATGAACTCCAGGGCATGGAGTTGTTCAGGACGAATGCACTTCCTGGCTGGTTGAAGGTAGAGGACCTTTCGCTTTGCACCTCACGATACATTCAGGACACTCATTAAATCGGCAGCCACATGCCCTATCGGGAGTTACTGCTTTCAAACACAGTGTAGCAGAGATCGGAAATCTGTCTCATTTAGAGACGCTCTGATACTGTTCCTCATCACTGTCATGTAAATGTCTGTCTTGAAAACAAAATAGCTGATGTCCAAAACAAGGTAAAATTAAGCAGTAAATATTGAAAAATGATGTTTCAGAATTTTAAAAATGTGTTGCACAGAATGTTAGACTAGTACACAGAATTTTTAAAAATTTGCTGCAAAAAACTGACATTTGTGGTTAAATACCATTGTTTCCAGTTCTTCTATGTTGGTGTAAGAAAAACGAATTGTTTAGTTTTTCTGCCACTTTGTATTCTAACTTTTTTATAATCATGTACCACCCTTATTCTTTGCCTATTTAGGCCTGGGTCATTCCTGAAAAAGGTTCCTCGGACCAGTGTACTTACCTGTGTAACCCCAGTACCTCCCCAGGTTACTAGAGTGTATAATGGAAGTATTAACAGTTGTACTAGAATCCTATGTAGTGAAATGGGTTTTTGTTTTAGTCACTGTGGGCAGTAAATGGTTGATTTTCAGGTTTCCCCTGAAACCCCTGTCAGTCATCTGGAGAGACGTTCCACGTGGGAGTGATCTTGCAGCATCATAAGCCACAATGGAATGTTGCAGTGGTTGTCAATTGCTCAGAGTTTTCATTCAGTCTGACTGAGGAGAGCCTTAGGAGAGGTATGAACTCTGTATTGTCCTGTATTCAGTCCCTAGTTCTGTCCCAGAGTAGCCGAGTGTCGACTCGTAGCAGTGGCCTTCTCCTGTGGTGTACCTCAGTGGGTGAAGAACTCCCCCCCCTTCCATATTCTGTTTACCCACCTTAAGCAACAGCAGGGTGGGCTACCTTCTGCCAGTATCCCTGGACCTGGGGTCATGGCAGGCAGTAAGCACAGACTTAAAGAAACTGGAAGAGTGGTCGGAAGCATGGCAGCTGAAATTCCAGTGCCAAAAAGTGCAAAGTCATGCACTTAAGCAGAAACAGTCCCAAAGAGGATTACTACCTGCGAGGAAAGAACCTAGCCTCCACAAGCCAGGAGAGGGACCTAGGGGTCATTGTATTAGAAGACTTGAAAGTTGGTAAACGGTGTGAAAAGGTGGCACTAAAGACAAGTGGCATGCTGGGCTGCATCAGGAGGTGAATCACAAGTCGCAGGAGGGAGGTGGTGTTACCATTCTACAGGGTGCTGGTGCACGGCCATTTGGAGTACTGCGTACAGTACTGGAGACCACACCTCAAAAGGGTCATAGAATCGAGATGGTGCAGAGGAGGGCCACGAAAATGATTCAGGGACTGCACCATATGGCATACCAGGACAGGCTGAGGAAACTGAACATGTACTCCCTGGAACAGAGGAGGGAGAGGGTGACATGATTGAGACTTTTAAATATATGAGGGGTATAAATGACGTTAACATTCAGGAGCTTTTCCAATTGAAAGAGAGTGGGAGAATGAGAGGGCATGACATGAGGCTGAAGGGAGGGAGGTTCAGGAGTAATACAATGAAGTTCTTCTTTACAGAGGGTGATGGACCCATGGAATAGCCTACCCAAGGAGGTAGTGAGGGCCAAAATGGTAAGCGAGTTGAAGAATGCATGGGATAGACATAAAGGTAGTAAGCAGAAAGACATAGGGGGAATAGCACCAGATAGGTTCTCGGGCAGTCTAGATGGACCTTGAGGTCACCTTCTGCCATCACTTCTATGTGTCACCACTCCATCCCACTGTCCACAGTCTTGCTGGCTTACCTAGCAGCGCAGTATCATAGAAACATAGAATTTGATGGCAGATAAGGACCGCTTGGCCCACCCAGTCTGCCCATTTCCCTACCTAATGGATAAGCTGCAGATCCTAGTTAACCAGCAGCCTACTTCTTCCTACCCCCACCTCCTAGAACTGCCTTATGACTGTCCCATGCATGCTTGAATTCCACCACTGTTTTTGACTCCACAACCTCCTCTGGAAGGCCGTTCCATGCATCCACAACCCTCTCTGTGAAAAAATACTTCCTTAAATTACCTCTGAGCCACCCCCTCTATCTTAAAATTGTGCCCCCTTGTTCTTGCACACCTCTTTTTTTGAAAGATGCTACTCTCTTGGACTTTGTTGATTCCCTTGAGGTACTGAAAGTTTCTATCATGTCCCCCCTCTCCCTCCTTTCCTCGAGGCTATACATATTAAGCTCCTTAAGTCTCTCTTCATATGTCTTCCGGTGCAGACCCTGCACCATTTTAGTTGCCCTCCTCTGGACAGCTTCCATCCTGTCTATGTTTTTGCGGAGATTGGGTCTCCAGAACTGCATGCAGTACTCCAGATGGGGTCTCACCAGCTGTCTGTACAGAGGGATAATAACTTCCTGTTTTCTACTGGTGATGCCTCTCCCTATGCATCCCAGTATCCCCCAACCCTCCTTGCTGTCCTCTCACATTGCTTGCCCACCTTTAAGTCATCTAATATGACTACCCCCAGGTCCTTTCCATTTTGTTGTTGTTAGTATCTTACCCCCATTGTAGCCTCTTCCCTAGGTTTTGTTTCCCAGGTGCATTACCTTGCACTTCTTAGCATTGAATCTAAGCTGCCATACATTTGACCATTCCTCTAACCTTGCCAAGTCCCTTCTCATCCTTTCCACCCCACTTTGTGCATCAACTCTGTTGTAGATCTTTGTGTCATCTGCAAAGAGACATACTTTTCCTTCTAGTCCCTCTGCAATGTCGCAATGCGATTTTCCCCCTGTGGCAGGGTCAGGACAGGAAGGGCCATCTCCCCAAGCACAATCCAGTCATTGCTGCAGTCTCTGGTGATGTAGCAGATTCAGGTGTGGTGTGCAGGTGTGACAGCGTCATATGTCCCCTGCCATGCCATAACATTTTCCGCTGATTTTTCTCCCTGGATCCAGAGTCATGGCAGGCAGCGAGCGCATGTGCGTGGTGGTGCATGTGTGCTCTCGGCCTACTTCCCCATCCACCCTCCCGACATTGTCAGCTTCCACTTGTCTGTGCTCTGACACCCGGCCTCCACCAGGTGTCAGCCTAGATAGGGACAGCTTGCCACCCCAACCCAAGATAAGAGAGCTGCCTGGTGACATGTTCAATCCTGCTGCCACCCTCCCCTTCTGGCCAATACCCAGCAACCCAAGCTCAATCCAAACCTGGGTCGCCAGTGTAACACAGAGTGAGGTGCTTTGTCAGCACCTCAGCACCACTGGGCTGGCTGGGTGAAGAACTTTTAAGACATCTGGTCATGGGAACTGTTAGTAAGATGTAGGAAACTTCCCTGAACTGTGAGAGACTTTTTCTTTGTGATGCTGACTGGTGCTGTCTCTCCCAGGATGGCACTTTTGGATTTTGTACACTTTTTACCTTCTGTACCAGCAGCCCCCACTGGGGCAAAATGTTTGTCTGTTTACCATCTTGTGACAGAAGACAACCTGCTACTTGACACTAGCCCAAGGAGAGAGGGTGGGCCTTTGTGCTTGCTATGTTTTACTGGTGCCGTGTCCTGATTGTGCAGGTCCCTTGGGTCGTGACCCACCCCAGTTCCTGGGTTAAATTTAAATGGTTCCTGTAACCCTCCCATCAAGAACCAATGCAGGTAGCAGCCCCTAGCTGGGGGGAGGGGGGTCAGCAGCAAGACAGGTTGGCTCTGGAGAAAGAGGTTACACAATGGGGGCTGATTCTTGGATTTATGGGGGCTTATGTTACCTGGAAAAATGGCCTGGGGCTGTGAATCTGGTGGTGGTGTACTCAGAAAAGTGAAAGTTTTCGTGTGGCTGAAGAGGTCTCAAACCACATATCAACTCAAGAAAAAAAATGGTACTTCAATTTTTCAGTTTGAATTGGCTGCTCAAGTCTTGTGGAGTGCCTTGTGATACATAGAAAATGTGCCCCTGCCCTAATTAGTATGGCATTGAGTGATTGTCTGACGCCAGTAAACACCGCCCCTTGCACTGTCTGGTGTGTGTTTGTGATGGGGGAGTTGGGATAGAACTTGTGGAGGTGAGTGGTAGACTTTGTAGAAGGGCCAAAGCTACAATGCTTCAAGGGTTTTATGTGAAAAGGTTTCGAAGAGTAAAAAGTGCTGTCTGGTTGGGTAGCGGACGTTTCCCCATAGTGCAGAGTTTCATCTGGGCTGACCTTCACGGGATCAGTGAGTAAATCGTCTGTGCGGTCAGTCACAGTGATCTGGGCTACCTGCAGCAGTCATCTACATCGGGAGTGCATGGTATCGAGTGGTCTGGTTGGCAATCCACTGCCTGGAAGAAACCTATTAAAGACTTTACTGAGAGTGAGAAACAGTCTTCCTGTAAGTCCAAGTTCAGAAAATGTATTAGTTACTTATTTAAAAGTTTAACCAGAAAAGACATCCTGAGCTAATAACAGCTCGTTTCCAGATCCTGGGGAAAGGGGAGATGGAGATAGTTAAACATTAGAACTAGTAAAATAAGAAATGAAATATAATCCCAGCCTGGTGGCGCTGAGGGCTGAGGTGCTGGACACCTTACCTCACACCGCAGCAGCGACCCGAGGTCGGGAGCGAGCTCGGGTTGCTGGGAATTGGCCGGGGAGAAGAGGATTGAACATCTGGTGGACAGCTGTCCTGTCCTGGGGAGGGTGGGGACGAGAGTCGCTGTGGTACTGGCTCCTGATGGTGACTGGGGGATGGTGCATGGCATGCTTGAAGAGTGTGAGGATGGCAGGGCAGACGTCGGACATGCAGCGTGTGGGTACATGTGCTGCAATGTCCTGGACACCATTACACGCCCGTGCTGAAAGAAGGAAAAAAGAGAAAAGGGAATCATCTGGCGCGCGTGAGGCCTCAGCCCACTGATGCTACACCGGATGCACCAGGATTCTCCCTCCAGCCCAGCTCAGCAGGAACTCCCCAATGCGCGGAGTAAGCACCTGCTGGTTTGAGACATGGGTTGTGTGCAGGAGGAAGAAGTCAAGAACGGAAGCTGTGGCCGGTGGGGCACAGGAGGTCCCAGGTCGAAGGGGCACCAAAGGCAACACCCCCAGCCAAGGAGGTAGGAGTAGAAAAGAATAATAAAAAAAAAATAATCAAATATAATAATATAGAAATATGAGAAACATAACCATGAATATTAGAGACAAACAGTAAATAATTACAAGTAAAAATCCACACTGTAAGTAGAGAAGGAAAAGACAGTGGAAAAAGCATTAAACGGCAAAACTAGTAGAGGTGAGAAGGAAGAGAAAAGGGTCATGGACATGTGCAGGTAGGATGAAAAATTCATAAAGAAGAGACTTTGGGGAGAAAGGAGAAGCTGCAGATCGAATTGACAGTGCATATCATTGGCAGCGTACTGGGAGCTAAAGAAATGTCTGGGAACCAGTGCACCAGAAGTACAAGTGCATCATTCACAAGTTGTTGCTTTGAATGAGAAACCATAACTTTTTGCAGAGTGAAAAAAAAGTTCCATAGGGCAGAGGATGGAAAAAGCGCAGCTTGCAAGAGGGTACGTGATGAGCATTGTGGAAACATGCTCACACAGGCTGCAAGGAGGAGGAGGAGTAGGAGCAAGGGTGAAGGAGCAGGCTAATGGCAAAGGCAGGCCGAGGGATTGATCTGTTCTAGGATGAGGAAAATGCAGTTCTAAGTAAAGGAATCAATTGAATAATGTTAAAATGCAGATGGACTAAACAGGAAATGGGAGCAGCCACCACAGACTGCATAACCCAGTGTGCAGGGGCCTGGTGGTGACACTGTGAGACATTCAGTAGCGGTAGATATAAACAAAACCCCATCAAACAGTGGGGCTTACCTGGACTTTCCTACTGCCATGGATTACTTTCCATCAGTTTGTATTGCTCTCCTCGGCCCCCGGGACTTCAGCCTGTTGGGGGACCAGAGGAGCGACTAACATCTGAGCTGCCGCCTGCTCGGCAGTTCTTGAACATGCATGCAGCTCCTGTTTGCACATTCGAGCAGCTGCCTGCTCAAATGTACAAGCTGACCATGTGCCAGCTTGAACTGTTTCTCAGCGCTCAGCGTGCTTGACAGCAATTTCACCGCTGTAACCCATGGCCACCACATTGGACCTCTCTACTGTGCTCTTTCCCCATGGGACACCAGCAGGACATCATGGGCGTGTGGAGGCCCTAAGAGTGTCTTTTTCCCTCCACTAATTCTGTCGGGCTGTTCCAGGTGTCCACCACCCTTTCTGTGAAGAAGTGTTTCATCACATCCCTCTTAAATAGCCCCCTCAAGTTTCATAGTATGCCCCTGTGTACTGGTGCTCCCCCTCCTTTGAAAGAGGCCCCCCCCCGTATGTTGTTCACCCCATGAGGTACTTCTAGGTCTCTATCATGTCTCTTCTCGCTCTCCTCTCTTCTGGGGAGTGCATGCCAAGCTCCCACAGTTTCTGCTCATGTGGCTTCTCATGCAAGCCCTGCACCAAATGAATTGGGGGGGCAGCAAAAATAAGAGGGGGGCAGTAGCCCTACAAAAGAGAACCTTGTTTAGTAAGTAGCTTCCCTGTTATAAAAGCCTCCATGTTGCCTACCCCTGACCTCACAGGCAGCCAATCAGAGGTCAGGGATCACGTAAGGTGATAACAGAAGCATTCTGAGACAGTGACTGCTGCTTGCTTGGCACCCTTACTACCAGCCAAATGGGGTATCGCGTGAACATTCTACATACTAATTCTATAGATTGACAGCTTGTGTGCCAATCGGATGCTGCCTTTACCCAGGAAAATGCTGAGAGCAGATCCAGAACCAGGCATTTGGCAGTGAGATGGCTTGTGCTGCTGACCAGAGCCAACTCAAAGAAGCTGCCTGGGTTTCCACAGCCAACCTTCAGAAGGAGACTTAAAAGTTTCTACAACCCTTCCCGATTACAGACTAAACTGTGTATGCTGACTGTGTCAGAATGACACCTCTTGGTAAAGAGACGTCTGTGCAAGGAGACAAAAGTGAGCTGCTATGGCAAGATGCCACAGCTGCTAACCTGTGAGCGACCAGAGCCTGAGTACTTCTAAGGGAAAGCCTGCACTGAGACTGCAGACAGGGAGAAGGCTGGTTAGTGGTACTGTCAGGCACTGGCTAACATACCACACAAGGGTCTGGAAGTTTAGACGTGTGTGTGTGTGGGGGGGGGGGCATGTGGCCTTGCTCAACAGACTGGTGTATCCTGTGCAGGAGGAGGTGAGAGAAGCCAGAGAGGTCCAGACAACTGCTGAAGCAGAGCCGGAGCCACATCCTGAGGCAACTGAGACCTGCATCTTTGAGCTGCCCCCTCCCCCAGCTGCACAGCTGATCTACTGCTTTGAGAACCAGCACCTGCAGAGAGGAGGAGGAGGAGGAGACGCCCAAGTTATCAGGGAAGCTGGTAACACCAGAATCGTGAGTACTCCGAGGACGTGCCCTACAACTGGGATTTTGTGTTAAAGTTTGCCACCAAAGCTACAGCTTTGGCCATCGGGCCCGGATCTACAAATACCTCAGTTGAGGTCTGCCACTTTAGCAATTGCATAACCTGTGGGGTTTCGGTTTGAAAGTATTTTCTGTTTTAAAGTGCACCACCGCCAGCCAACCAGATGCAACTGCATGGGGCCTGCACTATTTCTTCGGCTGGGTACCCAGTGACGCACAGGGAGCTCCTTAAGGTGTAAAAGGGGTTTTAATCTGGTACCAGTGGGAAGTGGGTAGTGCCCCAGTACAGATGGGATATAATACTAAAGGTTACAGTACGTACCTAGCCACGGTATTGCATTGCCTGGTGGAGGGGGGGGGTGTGCGTAAGCACTACTGCTGTTTAAAGTGTGTTTTTTTTAGGCCAAGCCTAGTCAGGCACTACCTTCAGCCTCAGTACCATAAAGGTCATGAGAGTGGGGGAAATAAAGAGTGTTGCTTTGCTTTTCCCTAGCCCTTGTGAATATCCCTCAATAAACATGTTATTGCTAATTTACATTTTGTCTCACGAGCATGCTATTAGTAAAAAGTCATTAAAGCAGCAATGCAGAGATTCCAGGCATCTTCCAGTTTTATTTGGTGGTACAATTTTCTAATTCCACCAAAATTTGAGTATTTTATAAAATATTTTAATTTTGTTTTTTTTTTCTCAGAGAGAAAACATGTCCACCACATTTCACAAGAAATAGCATTGTAGACCTGGCAAGGGTTGGGATCGAAAACATAGAAAAAGGGCTTATGGTGCCCGGCATAGGAGGTACCTAGACAAGTACATTTCACAGGTATGCTAATATTTTTCCTAACTGTAGATGAAATTAGATTTTTTAGAAAAAAAACATTTTTGTTGATTTTAAGGTTGCATTGTAATTTTTCCTGTGTAAGGGGACGCTGTGGGGAGGTGGGGTAGTACTGCATCTCAGAGGGTTGTACTGCTCTGACACTAGGCCCGCTTAAATTTTGCTCTGGGTGGAGGCACCACGCAAAACTTTAAATATCTGGATACGAACCCCCTGGGGCCCCCGATGCCGCACTATTCTGGGCCAAAGATTCTTTGCACCCTGTGCACCCAGCTGGATGAATGCCCCTAGCACGCACATCACCTCCACATCCTCACTGGGCATATTCAAATCAAGCCTCCATCATCATCTCACGGCCTCCAGCTCATGTTACTGCCACCCCTAACTTCCACCTTCCCCACTGAGATCAATCACCCCCCCCTCTGATGTTCTTTGACAATGCCGTGAGCTGCTATAGTCTCTTTTTCGGCTGCCACCCCCTATCCTCTCACCCTTCCTCCCTGATTTCTTCTAGGTTTCTGAAATGATTCCTTGTATGTGTTATTAATGTATCCTATTTACCGTCATGTCGTACCTGAACTAATGAATATGGTTGTATGCTCTCTTTAATGTTCTATGCCCTTGTTTAACATGTTTAACATGTATGTACTCTCCTGACGTGGAACCTTTGTAAAAGAGCCTTGGCTCAAAAGTAATTGTAATCCTAGATCTAAATAAACAAATAAACTTGCCCAGTACCCTTCAAAGCCAAGAAAGGGGAAGGCCAGGAAGTGCTGCAGCATGGATCAGGGCCTACAGTCAGCAGTTTATGCCCAGCGATGCCCTGGAAGAGTCAGCCCAGTGAAGTACAGTCAGTTTGCATTGGCACCCAGTGGGACTTGGACTCTGAGGCACTGGGGATTGATTGGGATAGCATGGCCTTGCCGCCCCCACCAAGCTTCTGGTTTGAGGAGCAGGAACTGTCAGGCACAATGGGCAGTGCCGCACAAATGGAGGACCCCAGGATGTTATTGCAATCAGGCACATAGACAGTCAGCAGCCCTGCCAAACCTCTGATGCACTCTCCCCCATGATGTCCTGGGGTGTATGGAAGAGGAGGGTCCAGTAGAACCCACTACCTATGCCATGGCTAGTTTTTTAGACGATGAGAAACCAACAGAGACATCTGTAATAACAGAAGAAGAATACTGCAAATCTGAGTCACAAGAAAAGAATGATTTCTTTGAATTCCACCCCCTGCCTGTCCCCCATTTGCCACTGAACCTGCCCAGCCTGTGGAGTCGGAGACTTACAGGTGGGGGGAAGAGGTTGCACCGCAGACAGTAGAATGGGATCAGGACGCATGGGAAGAACAGATCTGGCAACCTCCAGGGAGAGCAGGAAACTGGTGCCTCCCTGATTCCAGCAAGGAGTAGCGGATCATCCAAAGAAGGGTTGAGACCGAGCTTGGGGGGAAGTACCCCTGCCTTGCAAGGAAGCTCTGGTATGAGACTGAAAACAAGAGAGAACAGTGGCTAATCGAGCGCACCTAGGAAGGCTACCCCCTGGGGTTACCCTGGCTCTGAAGCAGCCCTGATGAAACCAAGCAAATATGCAGAGACTGTGTGGAGACATGAAGGGTAGTAAGAACCCTGTGGATGGATGTGATGATCAGCAGACAAGGAAGATGACCAGTCCATCCACACTCTGCCAATGAGGAGTCCTGCATGACTGCTGATTATCACCCCCACCCTGACTGGTACTCATGAACAGACTCCTGCGCATCCCAGAATGATTCCCCCAAAAGAAGCCTTGTGTAAAAAGTTGGCACATTGGCATAGCAACAGAAAAGACTGTAAGCCATGGTCAGTGAGCCACAGTTTCTGCGGGGCATCAGCTGAAGAGGAGGGCAACTTTCCAGTGTGTCATCTCCCTGATGCAAGAGGGGATGTTCCTGACCTGGGTCCTGTTCCACCTTCAGTTCTGAAGGTTTTGAGGGAGATCAGGTCCACGAGACCTACAGGCAGCAGTTCTAGCCAAAGAAGGAGGCAGCAGCTAACAGCAGTCATGAGATCCAGTGGTCAACCTGTACAACAAAACTGGTAGGACCATGTTTGTGTTATTCTTTCCTGAATCTGCAACACCAGTTTATACACATGGTTATATAACCGAGGGTTACTGTGGACAGTATTGCACCCTGGTCCAACTGGAAACTTGGCCTGGACACTTCCAGTGGCCATTGTGCCTTTAACAATAACTCTGGGACTTGTGTCATCTGTGCTTCAAAGACATTTTGTCTGGGAAGTCCCAGTCCCAAGGACTTTCTCCACTAGGTGGACTAATAGGGCTTCCCTTCCCCTGTTTCTGTTGTTCTATACTGTTTTACACAAAACCAAAAAATGAGAAAACTTTTATTTAAAATTTTTTTGACAAAGATTTTAGTCAAGTAGTCTGTATTTTAAGTGCTTTTGCTTGCTTTTTTGCTGGTGCAGTCAATTAAAAGGTTCTGAGGCTACAGTCATACCATCCGTGGATCACACAGGGCTTGTTCTACAGTGTTTTAAAATGTTTTTAACATGCACAGCTATGTATAGATTTGTACAGATTTTAAAAGTTAATGAACTGTTCTGTTGACAGTTTTAAGGAAATGCATAGTTATGCCATGTGCATTCTTAAAAGGTCAAAGGTTTTACAGTACACTGCTTGGTATGGCTTTCACTGGGTTTTGCTATGGTGTATTTAGTGCATCTATGACATGTGTCTGGGGACAATGTTTTACAGTGAGTAATGCCCAGTTAGAGGTTTCACTAGTAGGCCCCTGGTGGTATAGCCAGGTGAATTCCCGTCAGTTGCGGACTGGTACTGTTCTCGCAAGCACCTAGGATGGAACTACCCTAATCGATGGGACACCACATCTGGTTGTCATATATGCTACTTAGTAGCCAGTTATGCTAATGATAAGGGATCCCTTAGTTAGCCACCCATAGCCAGCTCCAGTTGGTGGTTCTTGTTATTTCCATGGCTTCCTTACCCCCTGGGTGCCCTGCCTATGCTGGTCATAGGTAGAGGGTGGTCTTGCAAGCCCCTTTGTAGGACATCGAGGGGGGATGTCCACTGCATCCAAAGCCTTTACTAAGGATATCAGGGTTTCTTGGTGGCAATGAGTATAACCCCTGTGCCACCCCGGGTTACTAGAGTAGAAGTGTTTAAAAAGTGTTTAGCATTGTACAAGAATCCTTTGTAGGGCCAGCTGTGTGGTGCTGGGCAATAGATCGCCTGATACAGTGGTGACCCGGGTTCACGCCTAAGCCCGGGAGGACAGGAGTGGAGGCCGGCGCCTCCTCCCCGAGGGGTGGGCACAAGCTGGCACCACTATAGGGCGGCTTCTGGTGGCCCATTGGGGTGATGCATATTGTGGCATGGGTAACCATGCACCATGTGTCCAGCCAGGATGCTGCGTCGTGCTGCGGTGTGGGTGGAGGGTGGGTGGGGCGGGAGAAAAAGAGAAAAACACCCCCTGGCTGACTGAATGACAGCTGCCAGTTCCCCCATGTGCCATGATAGCCTGGACAGTGTCTGTGCGAACCCCTGCCGTGCCCGGGTACATGAAAGCCCTATGGTGTGCCTCTCCTCCCCTTGTTGCCCCCACGGGGATAGGGGCCCTCCTGACAAAGGGTTATGTCGGAATACCTGAGAAAGACATGGCATTATTAAGGGGTGGTGGATGGTGTACGGAGATCAGCAGCAGTGGTGGGGGCCTTGGCGGCCCGAAGGAGTGGCCGGCCCAGGGGTTAGAAGAGGAGCATTAAAAAAAAAAAAAAAATCCTTTGTAGTGTAATTGGTTCATAGTTAGTCACTATGGGCAGCAAATGGTTAACTTTCAGGTCTGCCCTGAAACCCCAGTCAGTCATCTGGCTGGAGGTTCCACATGGGAGCAGCCTAGCAGCATCATAAGCCACACTGGAATGTTGCAGTGAGTGTCATTTGTTCTCTCGGAGCTCTGATTCAGTCTGATTGAGGAAGGCCTCAGGAGAGGTGCCAACTCTCTTCTGTCCTGTTTCAGTCCTTAGTTCGATTCTGGAGTAGCGGAGCATTGAGTTGTGCAGTGTCCTTCTCCTCTGGCGTACCCTGGGAGGGGGTGAAGGACTTTAAAGACATCTGGTCATGGGAACCGTGAGTAAAATGTGGGAAAATGCCCTGAACTGTGAAAGGCTTTTTCTTTGTGGTGCTGCCCGGCATACCTCTCAACCTCCTGCCTCATAAATCAGGGACAAGGCTTAAAAAAATCAGGGACAAAGGACCAAAATCAGGGACACTTCTTCAAAATTGGAGATATCCACTCAGGAAGCTGGTAGAATAAAGGGCTTAGTGTAAAATGCATTTTCTAAATAAGAACAAGTCTGTAACTTTAATGTTTGACATTAGTTTGTGCTTATAACCCCTGCTGTTTGGTCACAGAAACACAATTTTTAGGAGGGACACAGTAAAATTTTGAGGCAAAATCAGGGACGTCCCTGAAAATCAGGGACAGTTGAGAGGTATGCTGCCCGGTGCTGTCTCTCCCAGGATGGCTCCAGTGGGAATGCCAGTGGGGGACTGGAGGGACTAAACTGCAGTTTGTCTGACTGGATGTTTGAGAGATAACAGTCTGAGTCATGCCTCCCTGGCACAGGTTCTGTAGGGGATGGAGTGGATCACCCTGGCTGGAAAGTAATCTATGGTACTACCTCTCTGACCAGAAGATGGGGAATGGCTGATGTACTCAAGTGTTGCAAATGTCACAGGAATGTGTGTTTTCAAGTAAAGGACATAAGCTGTCCCTAACGTGTTGCAGCTCCTGACAAGAAAGTAATGTGTGTTTGCAAGTAATGGACACCAGCTGTCCCTAAAGAGTTTTCTGTCTCTGAGGAGAAAGGTAAGGTCTGTTTTCAGTAAAGGACACCAGCTGTCACTAAAGTGTTTTGTTGTTATTAAAGTGTTTCTACCTGTGAGAAGAAAATGTTTGGTGAACCCAAACTTGAATTTTCCACTCTCAGTGTTGGATGCTTTTATAAACCCCTCGAGTTTTCGCTCTTGGGGTTTATGTTGCATCCCATACCTCGGGTGTATGTACAATTCTCATTATACACACCTTCCCATGTATTATTCTATATTTTATCAGCAGGACAGAGGTAGTTTACACTTTAGAACATCCAATAGGGGCTTTGGCCACATCTGTAGGGAATGTAATTTCATTGAATATTTCTGAAGGCACCTTCTCCTCCCACCTCCCCCTCATCTGGAATAGCATTCATCCCTCCCTCTCTCCCCTTAACTTTCTCTTCCCACTCTTTCTCCTGCTACTAGCCCCCTCTCCTTCCACTTTGCCCCCTTTAGTTGCATCCCCCTTGCTGCCTACACAACATCTATATCTGCTGCTTCCCATTTCAGTGCTTCTGCTGACTGTGTTAGCTTTGACTTTTTCGAGATCTTTTTAGGTTTATTTCACTTTCATTGATTTACATTTTTGTTTATTGCCTGACGTCTGTTGTTGTGACCTTTTCTTTACATATTTGCTATGATTTGAACATTTCTTAATGTAATTTGTACCTTGCTCCCACTCCCAACATTTCTTTAATCCCCCACACTTTGCTTCTACTTCCAACATTTCTGTTATCCCATACCATACTTCCACTTACAACATTTCTGCAATCCTCCCATACTTTGCGTCCACTCCCAACATTTCTGTAATCCCCCAGTACCTTGCTTCTACTCCCAACATTTCTGTAATCCCCCAGTACTTTGCTTCCACTCCCAACATTTCTGTAATCCTCCCATGCTTTGCTTCCATTCCCAAAATTTCTGTAATCCCCCAGTACCTTTCTTCCACTCCCAACATTTCTGTAATCCCATGGTACCTTGCTTCTACTCCTAACATTTCTGTAATCCCATGGTACCTTGCTTCCACTCCCAACATTTCTGTAATCCCCCAGTATCTTGCTTCTGTTCCAAAATTTCTATAATTTCCCTGTATTTTACTTCCATTCCTAGCATTTCTGTAATCCCCATGGTACCTTGCTTCCACTCCCAACATTTCCGTAATCCCCCTGTACCATACTTCCACTCTCATCATTTCTGTAATCCCCCAGTATCTTGCTTCCATTCCCAACATTTCTATAATACTCCCGTACCTTGCTTCCACTCCCAACATTTCTATAATCCCCCATATCTTTCTTCCACTCCCAACATTTCTGTAATCCCCCCATATCTTGCTTCCACTCCCAACATTTCTGTAATCCCCCATAACTTGCTTCCACTCCCAACATGTCTGTAGTCCCCCATACCTTACTTCCACTCCCATCATTTCTTTAATTTCCCTATAGCTTGCTTCCATTACCAACATGTCTGCTATCCCCTTGTACCTTGCTTCCATTCCCATTTCTGTAATCCCCTCATACCTTGCTTCCACACCCAACATTTCTGTAATCCTCCTGTACCTTGCTTCCACTCCCAACATTTCTGTAATTCCCCTGCACATTGTATCCACTACCGACATTTCTGTAATCTCCTCATACCTTGCTTCCACTCCCGACATTTCTGTAATCCCCATCCTTGCTTCCACTCCCAACATTTCTGTAATCCTCCATACCTTGCTTCCACTCCCAAGATATCTGTAATCTCCCATACCTTGCTTCCACTGCCAAATTTCTGTAATCCCCTTGTACCTTGCCTCCACTCCCAACATTTCTGTAATCCCTCATACCTTGCTTCCACTCCCAACATTTCTGTAATCCCCCATACCTTGCTTCCACTCTCAACATTTCTGCAATCTCCTTATACTTTGCTCTACTCCCAACATTTCTGTAATCCCTCATACCTTGCTTTCATTGCCAACATTTCTGTAATCCCCTTGTACCTTGCCTACACTCTCAACGTTTCTGTAATCCCTCATACCTTGCTTCCACTCTCAACATTTCTGTAATCTCTTTATACTTTGCTCCACTCCCAACATTTCTGCAATCCCTCCGTACCTTACTTCTACTCCTAACATTTCTGTAATCCTCCATACCTTGCTTCCACTCCCAACATGTATGTAATCCCCCATACCTTGCTTCCACTGCCAACATTTCTGTAATCCCCTTGTACCTTGCTTCCACTCCCAACATTCCTGTAATCCCCAGTACCTTGCTTCTACTCCCAACATTTCTGTAATCCCCCACCATACCTTGCTTCCACTCCCAACATTTCTAAAATTTCCCCTTTACCTTGCATCCACTCCCAACATTCTGTAATCCCCCTATACCTTGCTTCCACTCCCAACATTTATGTAATCCCCTACCTTGCTTCCACTCCTAACATGTCTGTAACCCCCCAGTACTTTGCATCCACTCCCAACATTCTGTAATCTCCCTTACCTTGCTTCCACTCCCAACATTTCTGTAACCCCATGTACCTTGCTTCCACTCCTAACATGTCTGTAATCCCCCAGAACTTTGCATCCACTCCCAACATTCTGTAATATCCCTTACCTTGCTTCCACTCCCAACATTTCTGTAATGCCCTTTTACCTTGCTTCCACTCCTAACATGTCTGTAATCCCCCAGAACTTTGCATCCACTCTCAATATTCTTTAATCTCCCTTACCTTGCTTCCACTCCCAACATTTCTGTAATCCCCCTGTACCTTGCTTCCACTCCTAAAATGTTTGTAATCCCCCAGAACTTTGCATCCACTCCCAACATTCTGTAATCTCCCTTACCTTGCTTCCACTCCCATTTCTGTAATCCCCCATACCTTGCTTCTACTCCCAACATTTCTGTAATCCCCTGTACCTTGCTTCTACTCCCAACACTTCTGTAATCCCCCACCATACCTTGTATCCACTCCCAACATTTCTGTTATTTCATGTACCTTGCTTCCACTTTCAACATTTCTGTAATCCCCCCATAACTTGCTTCCATTCCCAACATTTCTGTAATCCCCTGTCCCTTGCTTCCACTCTGAACATTTCTGTAATCCCCAGTACCTTGCTTTTACTCCCAACATTTCTGTAACCCCATGTACCTTGCTTCCACTCCTAACATGTCTGTAATCCCCCAGAACTTTGCATCCACTCCCAACATTCTGTAATATCCCTTACCTTGCTTCCACTCCCAACATTTCTGTAATCCCCTTTTACCTTGCTTCCACTCCTAACATGTCTGTAATCCCCCAGAACTTTGCATCCACTCTCAATATTCTTTAATCTCCCTTACCTTGCTTCCACTCCCAACATTTCTGTAATCCCCCTGTACCTTGCTTCCACTCCTAAAATGTCTGTAATCCCCCAGAACTTTGCATCCACTCCCAACATTCTGTAATCTCCCTTACCTTGCTTCCACTCCCATTTCTGTAATCCCCCATACCTTGCTTCTACTCCCAACATTTCTGTAATCCCCTGTACCTTGCTTCTACTCCCAACACTTCTGTAATCCCCCACCATACCTTGTATCCACTCCCAACATTTCTGTTATTTCATGTACCTTGCTTCCACTTTCAACATTTCTGTAATCCCCCCATAACTTGCTTCCATTCCCAACATTTCTGTAATCCCCTGTCCCTTGCTTCCACTCTGAACATTTCTGTAATCCCCAGTACCTTGCTTCTACTCCCAACATTTCTGTAATTCCCCACCATACCTTGCTTCCACTTCCAACATTTCTGTAATCCCCCTTACCTTGATTCTACTCCCAACATTTCTGTAATACCCTGTACCTTGCTTTTACTCCCAACATTTCTGTAATCCCCCACCATACCTTGCATCCACTCCATACATTTCTGTCATTTCCTGTACCTTGCTTCCACTTCCAACAATTCTGTAATCCCCCCATAACTTGCTTCCACTCCAAGCATTTCTGTAATCCCCGTACCTTGCTTCAACTCCCAACATTTCTGTAATCCTCTCATACCTTGCTTCCACTTCCAACATTTCTGTAATCCCCCCATAACTTGCTTCCATTCCCAACATTTCTGTAATCCCCCCGTACCTTGCTTCAACTCCCAACATTTCTGTAATCCCATTACCTTGCTTCCACTCCCAACATTTCTGTAATCCCATTACCTTGCTTCCACTCCCAACATTTCTGTAATCCCCCTGTACCTTGATTCTACTCCCAACATTTCTGTAATCCCCGGTACCTTGCTTCTACTCCTAACATTTCTGTAATCCTCCCATACCTTGCTTCCACTCCTAACATTTCTGTAATCCCATGATACCTTGCTTCCACTCCTAACATTTCTGTAATTCCCATGTACCTTGCTTCCACTCCAACATTTCTATTTTTTTTTCTATATAGCTTTTTGCCTTGTGGGTTGCGAGCAGGTTTCTCCTCCCCAGCCCCACACCCCTGACTGGCTGCCACCTCTCCTGGGAGCCTACCTGACCACCAGTACCCCATGGCTTGCCCCCATGGTAAGGCTGGGAGAGGAAGGGCTGTCCCCCTGTACACAATTCAGATGGCAGTCAGAGGCTCCCGCATGATGGCACATGTCTGAGAGAAGCATGTGGGGCTTCATGAGTTTGCACTGCCTTTGCTTTATTCTGGTCCCACCCATTGCCACCGTGGACAGGCAATAGTGCGTGCCGTGTGGAGGCACACATGCACTATGTTAAACTGGTGGCCCTTCCCCTTTATGTGCCTTCCCAGCCTGCACAGCTGCCAGGCCTTCAGCTGGTGGTGGTTGAGGGTGGGACTGACAAGCCTCCCACCCCAGGAGTGGAGAGCAGTCCAGTGGAAGCTCAATCCTCTTCCCCCTGGCCAACCCTGAGCAATCCGAGTCCATTCTTGAACCTGGGTCACTGACATGGTGGGCAGTAGCTCTGCCGTTGCACCACTGGGCTGGCCCTTCTTCCAATATTTCTGTAATCCCCCACCCCGTATGTAGCTTCTACTTTCAACCATTTCTGTACTTCCCCCTCCTTACCTTGCTTCCATTCCCACCATTTCTGTAATCCCCCAATAGCATGCTTCCAGTCACATTTCTGTAACCCCCCCCATACCTTGCTTCCACTCCCAACATTTCTGTAATCCCCTTGTACCTTGCTTCCACTCCTAACATGTCTGTAATCCCCCAGAACTTTGCATCCACTCCCAACATTCTGTAATCTCCCTTACCTTGCTTTCAATCCCAACATTTCTGTAATTCCCATTTACCTTGCTTCCACTCCCAACATTTCTGTAATCCCCCTGTACCTTGCTTCCACTCCTAAAATGTCTGTAATCCCCCAGAACTTTGCATCCACTCCCAACATTCTGTAATCTCCCTTACCTTGCTTCCACTCCCAACATTTCTGTAATCCCCTGTACCTTGTTTCTACTCCCAACATTTCTGTAATCCCCCACCATACCTTGTATCCACTCCCAACATTTCTGTCATTTCCTGTACCTTGCTTCCACTTCCAACATTTCTGTAATCCCCCCATAACTTGCTTCCATTCCCAACATTTCTGTAATCCCCTGTGCCTTGCTTCCACTCCGAACATTTCTGTAATCCCCAGTACCTTGGTTCAACTCCCAACATTTCTGTAATCCTCTCATACCTTGCTTCCACTTCCAACATTTCTGTAATCCCCCCATAACTTGCTTCCATTCCCAACATTTCTGTAATCCCCTGTACCTTGCTTCAACTCCCAACATTTCTGTATTCCCTGTACCTTGCTTCAACTCCCAACATTTCTGTAATCCTCTCATACCTTGCTTCCACTTCCAACATTTCTGTAATCCCCCATAACTTGCTTCCATTCCCAACATTTCTGTAATCCCCCGTACCTTGCTTCAACTCCCAACATTTTTGTAATCCACCTGTACCTTGATTCCACTCCCAACATTTCTGTAATCCCCCCATACCTTGCTTCCACTCCCAACGTTTCTGTAATCCGCCATACCTTGCTTCCACTCCCAACATTTCTGTAATCCCCGGTACCTTGCTTCTACTCCTAACATTTCTCTAATCCTCCCATACCTTGCTTCCACTCCCAACATTTCTGTAATCCCATGATACCTTGCTTCCACTCCTAACATTTCTGTAATTCCCATGTACCTTGCTTCCACTCCAACATTTCTTTTTTTTTTTTCTATATAGCTTTTTGCCTTGTGGGTTGTGAGCAGGTTTCTCCTCCCCAGCCCCACACCCCCTGACTGGCTGCCACCTCTCCTGGGAGCCTACCTGACCACCAGTACCCCATGGCTTGCCCCCATGGTAAGGCTGGGAGAGGAAGGGCCGTCCCCTGTACACAATTCAGATGGCAGTCAGAGGCTCCCGCATGATGGCACATGTCTGAGAGAAGCATGCGGGGCTTCATGAATGCGCACTGCTTTTTCTTTGTTCTGGTCCCACCCACTGCCACCGTGGACAGTCAATAGTGCTTGCCATGTGGAGGCACACATGTACTATGTTAAACCGGTGGCCCTTCCCCTTTATGTGCCTTCCCAGCCTGCACAGCTGCCAGGCCTTCAGCTGGTGGTGGTCAAGGGTGGGACTGACAAGCCTCCCACCCCAGGAGAGGAGAGGAGAGCAGTCCAGTGGAAGCTCAATCCTCTTCCCCCTGGCCAACCCTGAGCAATCCGAGTCCATTCTTGAACCTGGGTCACTGACGTGGTGGGCGGTAGCTCTGCCATCGCACCACTGGACTGGCCCATCTTCCAACATTTCTGTAATCCCCCCCCTCATATGTAGCTTCTACTTTCAACCATTTCTGTACTCCCCCCTCCATACCTTGCTTCCATTCCCACTATTTCTGTAATCCCCCGATAGTCACATTTCTGTAACCCCCACCTTGCTTCCACTCCCAATATTTCTGTAACCCTGAACCTTGCTTCCACTCCCAACATTTCTGTAATTCTCTCTTCCCCAACACACCTAGAAAACAGGCTTTTGCTCATTGTGCCCTTCTTGGGCACAAAAACTTATTTAAAAAAAAGGTAGAAAAAAGGGTGCAACATTTTACCATAACATGCACTGCTGCTTTAAATCCATCCCCTTTCATTGTATTTCATTTATTGATGCTGTTAACCTTGGATGGTGTTTAGCTGTGCTCCATTACCTACGCACAAAATGCTCTTATGACAAGCAATCCTCTAATGTGCTATGTAGAGATTATTGTATTAGAACAGGGTGGCAGAAACAAGCAGTGAGGCACCCACTGTCAAGGGTGACTACAACAGTGCTGAGCAAGTGCGAAAAACATTTTGCTGCTTGGCGTGGGGGTAGCACCCTTTTATTTGCCCACCAGGCCACTTCATAACAGTATTTTTTGCAAATACATTTGTGATTGTGTGCATGTCTGGTGCTGCGGTTCCTTGATGTTTCTTTCTCCTGAGCTGTTTTTTTGCAGTTGTGCACTGCAATCCCAGAGCAGCACCTCTTTCTTGTTGAATGGGTCTCCATGTTTACTCCCATTCCCCCAGGTAACTCACTGTCCCATTCTTCCAAAGTGTGGAACTGACCTTCCTTTCCAGGCAAGAGTGTGGTTTAATTTTTTTTTGTTTGTTTTGTTTTTTTAGCCTTTTTCCCCAACCATGCTTGTCTCTCGGAGATAAAACCTGATCCCACAGATGTAGCCTGTTCTGGCCCATGAACCCCCATCCTTCCCTGGGCCCAGTGCCATTCTAATGTCCCCCATGACATCTTCTCCATGGCAGGGGCTTTGGGGGAGGGCCGTCTTTCCTCCTGTGGCACTCTACACAGAGGATCAGGATCCACTATCAGGGCACTAGGACCCAGGGGAGTCCGGGAACTCAGGCCGTCATATAGATGGCACATGAGTTTTTCTCCCCAGTTCCTCCCCTTCACCCTCTGCCCTCCTCCCCGTGGCATGGGTGTAGCCTCGCAGTGGTTCGGCTATACGCAGCAACGTCCTGCGGAGGGAGGAAGCTCATTTGGCCCATGGCATGGGTTGCTGAGGCGCTGGCTGGCCAGCACCATCCCTCCCTACTGCAGCACACTGCCAAGCAGCAGTTGCTACAATCTTGCCTGCCTCCTGACACGGTACCCGAGCTCACTTCTGAACTCTGGTCATTTGCATGGCAATGCAGTGCACTGGTGCTAGGTCATCGCACAGCCCAGTGTGTTTATTTTTGCCAGGGAGAAAAACCATCCATAGTAGAGCAGATATTTTAATTTTCCATTCCCTAAAGCAACAGTGAATGATGGTGGAGAATATTATAAGTTATATGATGCCCTTTTTCCCTGTTTTGAGTCTGCTTTAGTATTGTTTTTTTTTTTGTGTGTGTTAACAGTTGAGATAATAATAGGCGCACTCCTTTTAATATGGCTCTGACCAGGTTTTCATCAGTATTCTCCAAGGTTGTTGTACACCTTCTGTTGCCGTGTCTGCAGCATGCTAGTTCATCATAATCGTAGGAGAAGTGATCTTCAATAACGGATGTTTAAAAACAGGGAATACTGATGAAAACCTGGTCCAGGCTATATTAAATTGAGTGCTTCTTTTATATAGACTACACAAAAAAGTGCTAAAGCAGACTCAGAATGGGGATAAACGGGTATCATACAAGTAGGGAGATAAGGGGAATCTAAAATAGAATAAAAAAAAGTATAGGTCAAACTTTTCACTGCTGTCATGCACTGCTGCTTTGTCCTCATTTTGTACCCTTAGAGGTTTTAACCCGCTTCAGCCTTTACCATGTCTTTAAGCTGCCTCCAGCTACTGCTTAGTGCTGTCACCCTATGACCCCACTGCTTCCGCTGTTCCCCCATGGTTCTACCCTCTGTGGTGGGTTGTCTGAAGAGGTCCATCCTCCCCCCCCCCCACACGTCGAGATCTGGTTGTGGGCAGCATGTCTGCTTGATGTTGGGTTGCATGGTGCGGGGCATGGAGGTGTTGGCAGCCATCACCTGTGGTGAAGGCTGGGATTTTCTCCCATGCTTTTCTCCCCAACTCCTCCCCCCTCCCCCAGGAATGGGCACAGCCTTTTATTTTTGCACACAGTATGCCCCTGTGGCAGGAACAAGCTCTCTGGCCAAGCTGCGGGGGGGGGGGGGCTGTGGTGCTGGAACCCACCGCCATCCCTCCCTATCCAAGATGCACTGCTGCATGGCAGCTATCTTGGCCTAACCTTCCTCCTGGCACATTAATCTGAGTCTGCTCCCAAACTCTCTTTAGGCCTGCTTCTGGGCTGAAGACACTGTGAACTGCCACAGTGTCCTCCAGCTATCCCTGGTGGTCCAGTGCCCCCCAACATCCCTATCCCTAACCCAGAAGTAATCCCTCACATCCAGTAGACCCCCCCCAACTCCCATTCCCCCATGCCGTCTATTGATCATTTTGGTCCCCTGATGACTCCTCTCTCTAGTGTTACTCGCCTGTCACCCACCATGGAACTGCTCTTAATTCGACAGCCTGGGAGGTGCTCAGGCATGCAACCATGCTGTGCATCGGCCACTATGCTTCTGTGCATTTTGCCAGGCACATAAGTGTCCTGCCGGTTGGCCCACATCCTTTTCCTGTGTGGTTGCATTGCCCTATGTGACCTTGCATGGAAAGATTTTTAACCCCATTGTGCATATTAGAACAGTGTCACAAAGTGTGCATTGTGACCACTTTCTTTGTGCCTGTAAACCTTTTTTGCAGCTAGTGATGTTTCTCCTGTGGCCCCAGCTGCCCTCTAGATGCCAGCCACCCCCAGTCCCACTCTAATGCTTTCCCCCAGGACTTACCTTTGTGCTGATGCATCAGGGCCTGGGTGCTCGACGGGGTGAAGGGCTGCTGCGGGGTCAGGATCAACGGCAGCTCAGGATACCATTTCCTGCTTTCCCTCCTGAGGGGTGGCATGCAAAGCCACCCAGACGTCCCCACGCTTGCTTCCGTGTGTGGAGTGTCAGCAGCCGCTGCTCCATCCCCCTATGCCGACAGTCCCAGACTGCCTCACCCCCAGCCGGTGCAAAGGGCCAGGTGAATGCCAGGCACTGAAATCCTCCTCTCCTTCCCTGGCTGACCCCTGGCTAACCTGAGTCTGCATCCCAACCCAGGTTGCTGACGTGGCATGAGGTGTGGTGTCCAGCGCCTGAACCCTCAGCATGTAAACCTGGGAATTGATTCTGCTAATTATTCGACTGAAGCTAGTGCGAGGCCTTAAACTAATATTAACTTTTAAAAGTAGGTAACTATTACTTCTTATATCTGAGATATAGATATATAGAATAAAGTTCACAAAACTCACATTAATACAGACTTTAGACATATTTGCAAAAAATCAATTAAAAATCTTTCACAAACTTCCTTATATATAGCTCAGCCTTACATCTAATTTCCTTTTATACACCAAACTTATGGCCTTCACTTTAATCTTACTGCTAACTTATGTGCAAAACATATATATATATGTAGCCCCCCCCCCCCCCACAAATTGGGGTTTGCTACGATGTCTTCCTGAGCTCCCTAATTGCCCATTGTCAGGCTGGTGTCTTGTCTTAAGCATTGCTATCTATTTGCCTGTGTGAGAGTGCCCTTGTGAGCCTCTGCACCTGTCTCTTTAAGAAAATAGCTAATCTGTGTTAGAAATTAGTCTGGACTGGATCTGAGTGATTTAAGGCTTGCAACCGGCCAGACAGTCTGTTATTTTGCTTCATTCTGCAGATGCTATTTGCACAGAAGGAGTTCTCTTAGGAACTGAAATTGTTTATTGCTTAATTGCTGTTATAGTAAAGATAGAGAAGTTTGTCTAACCTGCTTTTATTGCAGCTCGAACATTTGGATGGGAGCCACCATATTAGGTTTTGGACTTCCAGTATTTGGACCAATCAAACCACTGGGGACCTAAAATGGAGACTGTCCCCAGGGGTCTTGTGGGAAGAAATTCTGTAGTTTTTGTAGTTTTAACTGTTGGCGCCTAAACTGGCCTGGAGGGGGAGCCCATTCTGTGACTGACAGTCCTCTCAGCCAACACAACTCTTTGGATTACAGGGGAAATCCCCAGAACTGCCTGAAGCAGTGGATCAGTTAGAGTTGGAGGCTGAAGAGTGAACAGCATGGGCTTTCAAGCAGCTGTTCCCAGAAGGAGTGTAGGGAAATTGACAGGAAGGCTTTGCTGGCCTGCCTGCCACATTCTCCTGCCAGTGAACTGCCTTTTGCAGAAGTCGGATCTGGTTCCGATTTTCCATGTTTGGAATCCACAGCAAAAGAAAGAAATTTGTTATTGCGACTTGTGAGTGGGACCGAAGACTTGCTCCAGAAGTGATCGGCCTGTCTGATGACAGAAATAGCCTCGGACTGAAAGGTTGGCGCAGTGAAGCTGTAATTTGCAACCAGACTGTATCCAAACTGTGGCTTAGAGAAATAAGTGACTTAAATGTGCTGAATGTGTTTCATGGTTCGCGATTTGGTTCCCCATGGCAGAAACCTTTATGCCAGTTGAAGGCTTCACCAGCAGAAAACCACAAACTTTTGCAGGACTGTTCATCCTGCCTGGGCCCTGCCATCTCGGCCTGGGCCGCTATTCCCGCTTTAGAGACCATCTCGGCGAAAGACCCGCATGGGGATTCGGCCTCCTGCTCAACACCATCAAACAGGTAGCAACCACCAGGAGGTGAGTCGTGTCGGCCCTGCTTCCCCTAGCCTTCTTTACTATCACCACGAGATCTACCATCTCGCCTGTCCTGCATCCTGGTCTGGGTAGGGTGAGTACAATTCAGAGTAGCTTCCTGCAACAAAAGCTACAATCATTGTGTTACCATCTAATTGTTCTACTTCTCTTGGGTTACAAAGGACTGAGCCCTCCAGCTCAGGATTACAAATAATTAGGTTGTGTGCATGTTTAACTGTCTTTCTTTTCATAAGGGCCCCAACAACAGCTGCAACACCAGCCACCCCGGGCAATGCTTCAGGCTAGCCTGCATAACATACTGAGTCCCCAGGGTTGTTGAACTGTTTAAGAGGAACTTACAGTTCATTCCGAACCAACTTAAATTAAATCAGAGTGCTAATCATTCTTCTAGATTCATGCTCCTCCTTTGTTCACTACCCCTAAATAAATCTGATTGTCTGTTTTCATATTTAACCTGGCTAGTGTATATATTATATGTTGGGTTACAGTGGTAAGATTGTATTGTTGCAGTGCTGATCTTATTTTCCAGGGGGTGTCAAGGGAAGTTGCAGCAGATCCAGCTCTGGTGGTAAGTGAAAGGGGCTTGAGCATATTATTACTGCTAGCTAGTGAATGTGAATATACCATTGTGTTACTGTTTAGGCCACTATAAGAGTTGGTGGGTGGTTATAGCATCCTGGATGGCTATACATGAGCAGTTAAGCTACCCCAATACCATTCCTCCAGGTATAGGCACCCGTTTACAGAACTCAGGCCCCTCAACCTGTGTATTGCCATACAGGCAGGGGTAGTAGCCCTTAGAATAGCGCCACCTAGGGGTTACATCTTGGAGGCACTGCTGAGATTAGTGGTCAAAAGTTAAAATTGCAGCCCAGTGCAAAACTGAGACAGGATTTGAAATGGAGGCACTTACTACACCCAAATGGAAAATTTCCCACCACCAGCTGGTTGTGCACCGCATGATGGGGTGGAGTGAGGCCGAAGGGGTAGATCCCCACCATGCCATATTACTACTTGATATCCCTGTGGGGACCACTAATGAAACTATTAAAGAAACAGTGGAGAAGGTTAAATGTCTGGGAAAGGTTGAAGTATGGGGGCGGGACTCAGATCTATTTGATCAGACCTTAGTGGCCCTCCTTTCTTGTAGCCTCCCCATAGACCCTGAAATGGTACCCCCTGTTATCATGCCGGAAGGATCCCAGAAGGGGTGGTGAGTTATTCATTTGCATAGTGACCCATCTTCCCCGGGGGTCCCCAAGGAGCGAGGGGTTTAAGGACAAACTGATGAGACTCCTAGCTGCAGAGGGGCAGTCAGCTAAAGAGTTGTTGAAGGCTTTAAAGGATTCAGAGGAGACCACTCCTTTGCAATCTCCTCCGGTCTCTCTGGTCACCCCCAGGGCATCCCCTATTGTAGCATCCCCCACTGTGATACCTTTTGTACACCTGGACCCTTATCGCAGACTCAGATTGTTCTCAGGTGCATTTCCTGTGCCAGTGGGGGAGGGCGACTTAGAAACATGGATGGACTATGCTACTCCCTTGGTGCAGGAATGGCACAGCTCCAAGTGGGAGAAGAGAAAGAGACTTACGAAAAGTTTAAGGAGCCCTGCACAGGAGGCTATTCGGTTCCTTCAATCCACAAACCCAAAGGCCACTGCAGCTGAGTACCTCTATGCTTTAGGGGGGTGTTTGGCAGCACCGAATCTGGGGAAGACTCAATGTGGAAGTTCAAGTCTGCTAAACAGTGGAAGAATGAGAAGTTGTCTGCTTTTGTCACCTGAATTGAACAGGCCCTGCAGAGAGCCCATAGAAATGGGGGTGCCCCAACTAGTGAACTGAATCATGTTAGGCTGGAGCACATCCTAAAATCTGCCTGTTACTCAAGTGTGCTTATGATAAAACTGAAGCTTCAAGACAGGAAAGCTAATTCTCCCGAATATTTTTGGCTGGTGAAACAGATTCAAGAGTCTGAGAATGATGAGGATGTTGGGAACCATATACTGGCGTTGCAAGCACCACCCTGACCCTAGACAGACCCGAAGAGAAAAAGGAAGCTTTTGAGATGCTGCAAGTTCAAGAGTTGCTAAAAGAGATAAAGGAGATGTGAGCCAATCAACAGGCTGCTACTGAAGTGGCCCAGAACTGTAACTTTTGCCCACCTAAGACTGGCAGTGCGGCCCCACCTGTGGGTGTGGGGGCTCATGATATTGCCCCTGAACCTCGAACTGAATCTAGACTGGTGGAAGAAATGAGAGAGCTATGAGCTTTAGTGGGGAACCTCATATACGCCACCTGAACGTCTGCCCTCTGGCAGAACTGTGGAGACAGGGAACCTGAGCCCAAGCCAAAAGAGGACAATAGACCTCCCTCCTCCAACAGTCACAAATTTCGGGAAGAACCCAGCCGCTCCAGTGACCAAAGGGAACAGGTGTTCTGCTACAGGTGTGGAGAAGACGGCCATACATGACAAGGTTGCAATTCTCCTGAAGATCTGTGGAAGATCACTACTAAACTGCTCAGTCTGGTTTGGCAGAGCAATATAAAACCTCAGCCAGGCCCGCTCGCAAAAATCTTTTTCCTCCAAGACTGCTGTGGACCAGTCTGTGAAACAGACTTCCCCAGACTGGTCCGAGATGGTGGGTCCCTCCATGGATACTACAGTAACAGTTAATGGCATCTCCACTCAAGCTATGCTAGACAGTGACTCACAGGTCACCATTATATTTCAAGATTGGTATGCCCAGCACCTATCTGACCTTCCACTCCTACACCTAGAAGGATTGCATGTGTGGGGGTTGAGTGAAAAATCCTACCCTTACCGAAGGTGTGTACAAATTTGGTTGTCTTTCCCTACTGCTATTACTGGCATGGATGACCCAGTAGAGACCCTGGCCCTGGTGTGCCAACCAACTGGATTGTACGATGGTGTCCCTTTGTTGATTGGTACCAACGATCATATGTTCGGCCAGCTAGCCCAGCCCTGTCAAGAGAAACAAGCTAAGCAGACTGGAAGGGCCCTACACATTCTGGCCTTGGTGCGCTGAGCCTGTGATTTACAGACCTTAAATAAAGAGATTGAGAAAGATGAACCCGTGGGGGTAGTATGGAAAAAAGACCATGAATCACTTGTATTGTCTCCAAATGCTCAGTGTACCATTAGTGGCAAAGTTCACATGAAAAAGGATGTCAAAAGCAAGAGTCTTATGCTGGACCCCTCAGAAGAGGGGAAACTGCCTGAGGGATTATTAGTCAAGCCTAGCATTCTACCGGCCCGGGCCCATGCCTACACTTGGCGGGTAGTGGTTCAAGTCCAAAACATGTCGGACTGGGAGGTTTGAGTAAATCGAGGGGTGCACCCTAGCTACTGTATATTGTGCAGATACTGCTGTGCTACTCAGCAAAAATTGCCCTGGAGAGGATGACGAAGTGACTCCTGATCTGTTTGACTTTGGAGAATCCCCTCTGCCTGCAGAATGGAAAGCTAAGATCAGCTGAAGATTGGCTCAGAGAAATAAAGTGTTCTCATTGAAGGAATGGGATGTGGGATGTGTCACAGGGGCTGAACACTACATCAGACTTCATGATGGGAGGCCATTCCGAGAAAGATCCTGTCGCCTTGTTCCTGCTGACATTAATGATGTTCAAAGCTATCTCCAGAAGATGCTAGCAGCAGGAATCATCCAAGAGTCTCGAAGCCTGTACACCTCTTTGATTGTGGTAGTCCAGATGAAAAATGGATCAGTGAGGATGTGTGTGGATTACCGGACAATAAACCGAAGAACTGTCCCGGACCAATACACCATGCCACATATCCAAGATGCTCTTGACTGCCTCAATGGAAGCCAGTGGCTCTCTGTGCTAGACCTTTGGAGCAGGTATTATCAAATCCTGATGGCCCCAGAAGACGGAGAAAAAACAGCCTTCATCTGTTCTGTGGGTTTCTAGGAGTTTCTGCGCATGCCTCAGGGTATTTCAGGGGGGCATGTGCCACTTTCCAGCAGCTGATGGAATGAACTGTGGGAGACATGAACTTAATAGAATGCCTTGTCTATCTTGATGACGTCATTGTGTTTGGCAGGACCCTTGAGGAACATGAAGCCAATCTGTTCAAGGTTCTTGACCGATTAGAAGATTTTGTACTAAAATTATCAATTGACAAGTGTCAATTTTTCCAGAAATCTGTGAAATATGTTGGTCACATAGTGTCGACTGAAGGGATTCAGACAGACCCGAGCAAAGTGGAGTCTTTGACCACTTGGCCCCAGCCTAACAATCCGAAAGAACTGCAAAGATTCTTGGGATTCTGTGACTATTATTGCCAGTTCATAAAAGACTACATAAAAGTCATCCACCCTTTGCTCAATTTGACTCAAGGTTACCCACCTACAAACAAGAAATATAAGAAAAGTGCAGTTAAAGAGGAGGAAACGGTTTACTTTCAGACACATGAACCTTGTGGAGACAGGTGGACTTCCGAGTGTGAGGCGGCCTTCTATGATATCATTCACCAACTCACCCATGCCCCTATGCTTGTGTATGCTGACCTTGCTAGACCCTATGTGTTGCACACGGATGCCAGCTGGAAGGTACTTGGTGCTATTCTATGTCAAGAATATGAGGAAGACTTATGCCCCGTAGCATTTGCTAGTTGGAGCCTAACACCGTCTGAAAGAAATTACCCTGTACACAATCTTGAATTTCTTGCATTGAAGTGGGCTGGGGTGGACCAATTCCATGAATATCTTTATGGTGCCAAGATTCTAGTAAAAACAGCCGGCCCGTTGGCACTGAGGGTTGAGGCACTGGATGCCACATCGGCGACCCGGGTTTGGGAACGAGTCCGGGCCGTCGGGGGTTGGCGGGGAGGGAGGGGATTGAGTGTCTAGAGGACAGCTCTCCTCCCCCGGGAGGGAGGAGGGATCCAGAGTCGGTGATTGACTGGCCTCTGGCAGAAGTCAGAGGCACAGCAAGTGTTGATGCATACAGAGAGGGTTGGGGGGTGGTGACGTTGGCGGTTAGCCATGACATCAGGGTGCATGCCACTCCTCTAAAACAGGGAAAAAAAAAAGCTGGAGTACCGAGAGGAAGGAGCCCCTAAGCAGACCCTAATGGCTCCTGCCTGCCTGACCACCGGAGGGGCCTGATGAAAGTTGAATTCTCGGGGTGTACAGGCCCCACCTCATACCCACCTGGGGGATACAGCCACAGCTCCATGGGGTTCCCCCGGGTTACAGGTAAGGCAGCGAAGCGGGGTTGTGTGTGTGCGTCTCCCAACAGAACGGGGCTCCAGCGAGGGCAGGAGAATAAAGAGTCATTTCAAAAACCAAAAAAGATTCTAGTAAAAACTGACAACAATCCTCCCACCTATGTCCAGACTTCAGCTAAGTTGGATGCCACAGGGCATCGCTGATTATCTGCACTTTCCACTTACAATTATTCAGTGGAGTATTGACCAGGCTTAAACCACATCGATGCTGACTCCCTTTCCAGAAGACCTGATTCTAATGCAAAGTGGGTGAGGATGTCTGAACAGTCTGTCAAGGCCCTTTGTCAGAAATTCGATAAAGATGAGCACCCCTCTCCTGAAACAGTTGACTGCCTGGTGGACTTCTTGGGCTGTCCTGAAACTTGTGTTCCTGTGGCCTACTGCCACTTGGCAGCCTTGGATCTCAGCACGTTACGCCAGCTCACCCCTGATAATATACAGTGGGCTCAGGCTCAAGACCCTATGATTAAGCCAGTGTTAGATGCTATTCAGGCTGGAAAGAATGTGTCCAAACTTCGTTCTTCAGATCCACAAACTGCCCTGTTGTTCAAAGAAGAGCCCAGATTAAAGCTGCGCAACCAACTACTTTACAGAGACCACAAACCGACAAGGTCAAATTGACAAACAACAACTAGTGTTGCCTACAGCTTTCAAACATGTAGTTCTACGGGTCCTCCATGACCAGATGGGACATTTAGGTTGTGACCGGACTACAGACTTAGACCGTGCTCGAGTCTATTGGCCAAAAATGGGGGCTGACATTGAGACTCACGTCAGAACTTGCAGTCGTTGTCTCCCGAGGAAAGCTCGGCCCCAGAGGGCTGCATCTTTAGTCAATATTTCTACCAGCGCACCCATGGAGCTTGTTTGTATTGACTTCATGTGTCTGGAACCAGATCAAAAGAATACTGGCAATGTGCTAGTGGTGACTGATCATTTTACTTGTTATGCCCAGGCATACCCAACCAAAGACCAGAAAGCATCCACAGTGGCAAAGGTCCTGATTGAAAAGTTCTTTGTCCATTATAGTGCTCCCCCCCCCCCAGAGAATTCACTCTGATCAAGGGAGAGACTTTGAAAGCCGTTTGATCAAGGAAATGCTCTCACTATGGGGAGTGCGAAAGTCCAGAACTACCCCCCTATCACCCCCAGAGGAATCCATAGCCTGAAAGGTTTAATCAAACATTTCTAGACATGTTGGGCACACTTCATCCCCAGGACAAATCCAAATGGAGCAAACAGATAAGCACCTTCATACATGCGTATAACTGCACTAGAAGTGATGCCACTGGGTTCTCTCCCTACCGCCTAATGTTTGGCAGAGAAGCCTCGTTGCCAGTAGACATCTGCTTCGGGGTGTCCCCTGATGGAGTCAGAGCTGAAAATCACCTTCAGTATGTTCAAAAGTTAAAGGCCCAGTTAAACCATGCCTACCAACTAGCACACACCATGGCGGCAAATAAAGCAAGGCACGACAAGCGTGTCAAGGCCCAAGAACAGCAACCTGGAGACAGAGTTTTGTTACTAAATTTGGGACTGCATGGGAAACACAAAATTGCTGACAGGTGGCATCTTACCCCTTACATTGTTGTCAGCAAGCTGGAGGATCTGCCAGTCTATAAAGTGCATCCAGAAAATGACCCACGAGCTGTCAAGACAATGCACAGAAATCACTTGCTGCCTATTGGTCAAATTATCATCGATTCTGCACCTCAAGATACTGCCCTTCCCCCAGGCCTGTAACCAGAGATGCAGCTAAAAAGAAACTGCTTACCCCCTCTCCAGTTGTCAAAGATTCAAGGCCTTCCCCCAGTCTTGCCCTAAATGACATTGATTGCCAGTCTGAATCTGATGACAGTGAGTGTGAAGCTCCCTATTATCCGTCTATGAACTGAGTCAGTTGTTTCAAGGTAACCGCATATACAACTTTGGAGATGAAGCTGGACCTTCAGGACTGTCCAACCCTCCAGCCTTCTCCACAGCCCCTGTGCCCCCTGAAAGTGAGGTGCAAAGTGTGACTTCTGATGTTGCTGACTCTTTGTGTCTGGTAGGACTAGCTGAGCTCCAAGTCAGAGAACCAGAAACAGAACGCACCACTGGTGACGTACCAGCAAGTACAGAACTGCTTGCCAATACTGAATCTGACAATGCTATGGAAAATGGTGTTGAGGAGGTTAATGGCTCTGAAAGTATCAGTAATGTGTTGTAAGATTTGAATTCCATGGAATTTCCTCTAGATGAGGAACCTGGAATTTCTTCAGCACCAAGCAAAGAAAGTAATATTGTTGAACCCGAGCTAACAGGACAAAAAGCTGAAAGTGCTTCCAGTGCGGAACAGAAACCCAGTGCAGAGGTACCCCTTTCTTCAGAAGCAGACCTATTGACAAGCAATGTTGAAAGAACTGAACTTGTGCCTGTCCCGCTCAGAAAGTCTGGAAGAGCCACAAAGCCAGTGATACGCCTCAGTTATGACTCCCCAGGAAGGCCTATAAATCTTCCATTACATGTGGTTCACAAAGGGGTGTATATTTCTGAAAACTCTCTTCCAAAACTGGGCTACTCTCCTGCTTCTAAGTTAATAGTAAAACCCTCAAATCAGTGTACCAGTGCCCTTGCCCCATGTAGCCCTGGTGTAGCTGATAGGGATAGGCCCCAAGCCCTGTGGGTTAGTGTACAGGAGGTAACTCAGACCAGAACGGTAAGGGTAATGTGTTTGAATACTTGAACATGCTAAACTGTTTTGTGAAATGTTATGAAAAATGTGTCCTTATGGAACTGTCATTGCTAAAGTGGAAAATATAACAGTACTGTTGTTATGATCTATTTGTCTTACTGATGCATCAGCTTTTATTTTTATAGTATGCTACTAGAACATGCATGTATTTTTGTATAATGTCTTTATATATAGAGACTCTTATAGGACTCTAAAGGACGCTTTAGCTAGATCATGGAATGACAGTAAGTCATTCTGGTCCAGCCTCCGAGATATCACAAGAAAGATCAAAACAAACGCCCCTACAATGCTCAACATCGAAGGCACCCAAATACTGGATCCTCAACTCATAGCAAATGCCTTTAACAATGCATTTACAAACCTGAGTAGCGTCCTCCCATCTGACTTCTTTGACCCCATCACCCCAGCAGCCCACCCAAGAGTGCCCGAACATACCCCTGGGCATCCACCGTTCTGTTTCAAGCCAGTTACAAAAGGAGAAGCCTGAAAATACCTTGAAAAAGTGCTAGCAAAGTCAAGATATAGCGGGGACTCCCTAGACCTAAAATCCATACACATAACCCTGGATGAAGTCCTTGAACCCTTGACCAAGATAATCAACTTATTCCTCTGCCACTCATAATTTCACCAAAAGTGGAAGTCTGCAACAGTAACCACTGTGTACAAGAGTGGTGACCGGATTCTGCACAGTAACTATTGACCAATCTCCATCCTCCCTCCACTCTCCAAGGTGCTTGAAATAATAGTGGTGGACCAACTGGTTGAGTACCTGGACCACTACAATCTCCTAAGTAACCAGCAACATGGATTTAGGAAAGCACACAGTACTGTCACTGGAGCTCACTGGTTTTATTCACCATGCTCTCGATCAAGGAAACCTGGTAGGGGCTACATTCATAGACTTATCCAAGGCCTTTGACACCGTGCATCACACCCTTCTTCTTGATCAGCTCACTGTCATTGCGCTGTCCACTGAGGCAATGAGATGGTTCGGCAGCTATCTAAGCAACAGGTCACAGCAAGTCAGGATTGGCAACGTCCTCTCTGAACCCAGACCTGTTCACTCAGGTGTTTCACAAGGGTCTATCCTTGGCCCACTCCTTTTCAGTATATTCATTAACAAACTCTCCGACTCCTGCCATGGTTAAATACTCCCGTACACAGAAATGTGGTCATTTTTACAAGCGACCCTCAGCCTGAACATCTGGAGAATGCCCTACAATATGGTTTTACTTCAGCTGAGAAATGGTTTGAGGAACACAAACTCATTATGAACTACAAAAAAAAAAGTCCATGTTGTTCACCAGTTCACAAAGCAAACATAAAGCTTTCCTGCTATCCATTAAGAACAACAAGGGCTCCTCCCTCGATCTTGTACATCATTTTGGATATCTGGGCATTACTATTGACTCCAACCTGTCATATGCCACACACATTGCCAATACTGCTAAAGCAATTAATGTGAGAATAGGCATGCTCTATCGGCATAAACACTGCCTTACACCTGATGCCCTGAGCATGGCAATACGCAGCTCAATATTTGCCCTCATTGACTACGGTCTGGCTGTCTATGGGTCAGCCACTCACATGGCCCTTCAACGCATTTCAACGGCCTTGAACAAGGCATGTTAACTTCTCACAGGTGCTGTATGTCTAACACATACTTGTGATCTTTACACTCAAGCAAACTGCATTCAACTAAAGGACAGAATCCGCTACCAAACCTGCTTGATAGCTAAGAAGATCTGTCTTGATATGCTGTCCATGGGGGTCCGGAACCTTCTCAGCCCTCATCAGTCCTCTCGAAACACCAGAAGCTCCAACAATTTAAGTTTTCTTTTTTTTTTATACTTTATATTTATTGAGTTTGTCAATGTTATACAAATTTGTATATCACGGATGAAGTGCATACAAGATAACATTATGATCCATTGAGGGCGCCACCCCTCTTAATACCCGCATGCAAAATAAATAATCCATACTACATCATTAAGATACATCATAAGGGGTTCCCATATAGGCTAAATAAGCCAATAATAAACATTTTATCCAGATCTTGCTGTGTGATTAAACCCATGAGCGGCATGAGCCCTGCGGTGCGTGAGGGCTGCCGACCAGGCCCTCCACCCCCCCCGAGAACCTGAGCGCTGGTGAAGGCTCCCACCGAAGAACGAAGGGTCCCTGCGGTGCATGAGGGCTGCCGACCAGGCCCTCCACCCCCCCGAGAACCCGAGCGCTGGTGAAGGCTCCCACAGAAGAATGAAGGGTCCCTGAAGTGCTTGAGGGCTGCCGACCAGAGCCTCACCCCCGAGAACGAGGCGCTGGTGAAGGCTCCCGAAGAAGCGAAGGGTCCCTGCGGTGCGTGAGGACTGCCGACCAGGCCCTCCACCCCGAGAACCTGAGTGCTGGTGGCGACACCACGAAGAGCGAAGGGTCCCTGTAGTGTGTGAGGGCTGCCAGCCAGAGCCTCACCACCCCACCCCCGAGAACCCGGCGCTGGTGAAGGCTCACCCCGAAGGAAACAGCGAAGGGTCCCTCACGGTACATGAGGGCTGCCAGCAGGCCCTCCACCCCCCCGAGAACCAGGCGCTGGTGAGAGGCTCCACAAGGTAAAAACAGTGCAGATGCGACTCCGTACATGCGTCCTGCCTTTCTCATGGCAGCTGAAATGACTGATTTTCCGCCTACCTGCTGGTAAAAGTTGGCGGCATTTGCTCTGCAGGACCTCCCGACTTCGATTGCCAGCAGCCGCGGCAGTTTCAGTTGGATACGCTCTACAGTGCATACAGAGTCGGCGTAGGAGTGAAGACTGTTTTTTTCTGCAAGTGGAATCTGCCCATCATCTGGACATTTTAACAGCGTTACCTTAACAGATTCCCTGGGAAGGGCTTGGGTGGGTAGCGAATCCCCAGGTTACCTTAAGTGTCTCGCCGCATGTGCTGTGGTGCGGCTTGCCCGCTGGCTACCTGCCCTCATCCTGATACATTCGCGGCCGCCATCTTGCCAGTGGGCCACAAACAATCTACTAGTTCTGCTGCTCTCAAAACGCTCTCACTCCATACCTGTTGTTACTGCCCTTCACAATGCTGTATTACTGGGCTTTTACTGTTGATGCATTTCTTTACTTTACTGCCATTTTCTGCCAGCTAGCATAGCATACATGTATTTCTTGAAAGTTAGGTGTTCGAATTTATTATTACAGTCTGGCAGTTTTACAGTTTATTACAGAGTGTGAATTCCAATGCCTGTTGAATACAAATCTGTACTCGTTTCTACCCTCCCCCTTCCCTCCCTGTACCTATTTAAGCTCACAATTCTCCTCTCCTCTCTCCTGTTTCCTCCACAGAACGAAGGGTCCCTGCGGTGCGTGAGGGCTGCCGACCAGGCCCTCCACCCCACCCACCCCGAGAACCCGAGCGCTGGTGAAGGCTCCACGACGAGCAGAAGGGTCCCTGTGGTGCATGAGGGCTGCTGACCAGGCCTCCACCCCCCCGAGAACCCGAGCGCTGGTGAAGGCTCCCACCAAAGGTAAAACAGTACAGAGTACGACTCATATGCTCCTGCCTTTCTCCGCAGCTGAAATGACTGATTTTCCGCCTACCTGCTGGTAAAAGTTGCGGCATTTGCTCTGCAGGACCTCCCGACTTCGATTGCCAGCAGCCGCGGCAGTTTCAGTTGGACACGCTCTACAGTGCGGAGGACTAGCCCCGCCGGCTTTGCCGGCTGCCCCACTGCCCCCACCACCACCCTTGGTGGGCTCTCGCCTATATACCGATAGCTGGCGGTCACGTGGTGCTGAATAACCTATCAGCCCACTTCTCCATTCGCAGGCTATACCTCTCTGCCACTAGGGGCTATTCCTCAATAATCCTCTACCTGACACTTCTCTTTACCTTATATCCCACAAGTGTACACCTGTGCTGGTCCAGTGGGGGATTTCTCCCACCCCTCCTCTCTCCCTCTGCCTCTACTCTCAGTCAGTACCTACCCTGCCCTAGATGCCCCAGCCCCCCCTGCCAGCAACTGCTTGCTACTCTGTTCCCGTGGGGAACTTTCTCCCTAATCACGGTCTCCAGGACCATAGACCCCCCCATCTGTCCAGCTTCTGCTCTCCCCTCCCCACTTATCCTTCCTTCCTCTCTCTACCCCGTCACTTCTGACTGGTATCCGCCGATTTAGTCTAGGGTGGTGCATTCTGGTAGCACACACTCTGTGACATGGCCCTCCCTGCTCAGCCTGGCTCATCAGTCCTCAGCCTGGGTCCTCCTGTGCGCCCAGTCTCCTTCTGCCCCCCACCTTCCTGGGGTGCAGCCAAGGGGTTAAAGATAGCCCACCTGAACATTCGCAGCCTCCTCCGTAATCATGTGGAGCTATCTGCTTGGGCTGCCCATTACAAGCCTGACGTTCTGTGCCTTACGGAAACTTGGCTTAAACCTCGCACCCCCCGACTCAGCTTGTGCACTCCCGGGGTATGGCCTGGCCAGACTTGACAGGGTAGGGACCAAAAGAGGCGGGGGAGTACTTGTATTCCACCGGACCCACCTTTCCATTTCCATAGTATCACACCAAATCCAGAGTCCCTTACCCTGTGAGTTTCTCCACCTACTTCTTCTACTCGGCAACACCAAGAAGGTGCACATAGTATGTGCATACAACCCCAAAGGGGAGTGCAGGACTCTGTCACTCCTGGAGCTACTCCGGAGAAGGTGTGCTCAATGAACTCCTCATACTTGGCGACCTTAACATAAACTGGCTCGGATCCACAGCCAAGCTGTGCGAACCCATTCTCTCCAGCCTCTCCCTCAGTCAAATCATCGTGGAACCCACCGGCTCTCCTCTCATGGTGGCAGGGCGGCTCATTGACTGGGTCATATGATCGGCTTGACAAAATTGTCGAATCAGGACTCCTCCTGACTCCATCTCGGACCACTCTCCAGTCTACTGCATATGGGGCTGTAACCGCCCAAGGCCCCCAGCAGAGTGGTAACCATGAGGACTACTCGAAACTTATAACCCAAACTTCCTCATGGACCTGCAGGGTGTTTCTTGGGACCATGTCCTGGCCACGCATAACCCCATTGCAGCCCTTGACCTCTTCTGTGGCCTATACCCGCTTCAGAACAGGCATGCTCCCCTATCCAAGAGGCGTGTCAGGGCCCTGTTACGACATGGCTTCACAGTGAGCTCCTCTCTCTTATGAAGGCGTGACAAGTCCTGGACTATATACAGGCATCATGTACCCAAGCGACCTCCAGGAATACCGTCACCTTAGAAACTCCTGTAAGCGGGCGATACGTGCTGCAAAAAGTCAATAATGCAGTTCCACTTTGATCGCCTCTGCTCGTGACCCAAAACGGTTCTGGATGAACATAAAAAATCTAGTCGGTGGCTCAGCCAAAGCTCAAGTCACTGACGTGACAATTGGAGGGCTAACTGTACGCAACCCACTAACCATTGCCTCCTCCTTTAACCGCCTCTTCACTGACCTACCATCCGCCTCTCCCTCCCAGTCCGCCCCCTCGCCACGCGCCTGTGGCCCCTCACCCTCCCGTCCACCCTTCTACCTCAAGAAGATCTCCGTGAGCGAGACCCAGGCGCTCCTTGCCGGTCTCTCTCCCCACGGGGGGGGCGGGCCATGATGGCCTTGAACCCCGGCTCCTCAGCCTGGGCGCTCCTTGCCTTGCCAGGCCTCTTGCCCACATATTTACGCTCCTTGCTTATGCAGGGGTCATCCCAACATATGAAAATTGCTAGGGTAGTCCCGTCCTGAAAACATGGTGACCCCAAGGACATCAGCAATTATCGTCCAATGCGCCATACTGTCAGCTGCCAGTAAACTTCTGGAAAAAGCTATAGTGTCACAACTGGTCCACTACCTTCAAGAATACAATGTCCTTTCCCCTGTCAGCATGGCTTTCGTAAAAGCCACAGCACCTCGACGGCACTTGCTGAAGTCACAACCAGGATCAGGACGGCAGCACAGTCAGAGACAAGTTATGACGGGGCCATATTTGTGGACCTATCCAAAGCCAGCAGACACGCGTAGATCATCCCCATCTCCTCTCCACTCTCCAGTCCCTTGGCTTCTCCCATCACTCCTTGACTGGTTCACCAACTACCTCAGGGACAGGAAGCAACTCACCTGCTTCAACCGAACCCTCTCGCCCTCCTACCCGTTTCCAGTGGGTGCCTCAGGATCTGTCCTTGGACCTATCCTGTTCTCCCTGTTTGTCAACAGCTTACCCTCTGTCGCCACAGAAGGCACCTCTCTATGTATGCTGATGACCTAGTCCTATTAGCTGGCCTCCGATGTTCCCAGCATCAACGCCCAACTCAATTGGACTTCTCTCACACATCAGTGCATGGCTTGAGGGCACAAACTGGTTGTGAATCTCAAAAGCATAAGCCATGCTCTTTGGCGCTACGAAAAAATCTCCTCCTGCACTTCACCTCTCAAAATTCATGGTACCTGTGACTCCCTCCTGCCTACAGTTGACTCCACTAAGTACCTCGGAGTCACCCTCGACCCTCAACTCGACCTCTCTGTGCACATCAGAAGCATATGCAATGCCACTAATGGCAAACTTGGCCTCGCATTCAGGGCCAAAGACTGCCTTACCCCGGCTGCTCGGCTGGCACTCGCCAGGGGTGTACTGCTGCCCACCCTCTCCTATGGTCTCGTTGCCTTTGCCTCTGTCCCTTCCTCCTACCTAGCCAAATGGGACACCACGTACAACAATATATGCCGCTTTGCACTCGGGGCCCCCCGTCTCACTCACCGATGCACACTCTACTCTCGCCTGGAATGGCCCCCCCCCCTGAAAAACTCCGGATCTACAACATGGGAAACTTTATTGACAACATAATTGAACTGCCACACCAGCCTTTCGCCCTCCCCCTGAAACACCCCTCCCCTGCTTACCAGCTTAGGTCTTCGACGTCCCAGACCCACGTGGTCCCCAAAACCCGCACCCTCGCTGGGGATAGAACATTTACCACCCACGCACCTAAGTTATGGAACTCCCTTCCCTCCCACGTCCGAGCTTCCCCCTCTCATTCCACCTTCAAAACCTCCCTCTGGAGTTTCCTGAAATCTGCTCCGTCCTGTCTGTGTGCTGCCTAATCTCCAGCCCTTCAGCCCACCATCCCACCTGGACTGGTACCCCTGCTAGGCTCTTCCTCCCTCGCCTCCTTGGTGAAGTCTCCCTACCTCTGGGTATATGTTCACTGTTACGCTCTCAACCAAGCGGGAGGTCTTCTGTGCCCCCGGTTTGTATGTTTGCTGTGTTCTACTGCTTTAGAATTCTCTCTAGTGTCTTGTCCCTCCATTTGGACCATGCTGCTCCTGTTAGCAATGATGACTATGTATTTCTCTCATGTAAATTCCACTGTTGGAGTATGCCACTCCAGATTGTTATGCTTACTATGTATTCCTTCTATGTAACTACCCTGTAATTCTCCCGGGTCGCACCTGAAAATAGGCACTTGCTGTCTAGCATGCTTACCCGGTTACCAAAAGCAAATAAATAAATAAATAAATTTTTAACTCCTTAGCCTCAAGGTTATACTGTTAACCAAAACTCGTCTTCTTATAGAAGAAAATGAGAGATCATGCTTCACCATAATACTGAGTACTTTATAGTACTAAAGAAGAAAGATTTAAGCTCTACATTGATATTCATATCAAAATTAAGGCAGTCTACATATAAAACAAACAGGTAGAGACCACTAAAAATTAGACTCTCATTTAGCAGAACCTCAGTCCTGTCTGCGATGTTGAAAAATGCATTTTTAGGGACTACTTATAATAGAAACTAAATAAGCCCATATTATACTTATATTGGCACAAAATTAATAAAAACTATAGTCCCAATCAGTGAGGCTCTCAATTGAATTAAGTCTGATAAATCAGTCTGAAAATGTTATTTGCTGCTTACAGGGCCTTGTTCAGGTTGCACTCGCTCCTTCGTCTTCGTCTTCAGATTGGGACTGTGAGCCATGTTCCCGGCGGTGACTAGCTGGGAAGCTTCTCTGAGTCCATTTTAAGGCCTCTTGGGGATTGTTGAAAATATAAATTTTCCCTTGGTGGACAATTCTCAGGTGGGCCGGGAAAATCATTCTGTGCGACACTCCTGCCCCTCTCAACATGGAACGAACACCGTTGTAACATTTTTTTTCTGCCTAGTCGCAAAACTTAAATCAGGGTATAAATTTACTTTCTCCCCATCACATAACAGAGTCCGCTTCTGTCTGGCCAAAGAAAGAAGAAAATCTCTCGTTCCGATTCCGTCTAGAAGTAGCACAATTGCCCTGGGAGCTTCTGGGTTTACTTGGCGGCCCCTCATTGCCACTCTATAGGCTTTTGAATGTGAATCTTTTGATCGACGAGGGGCTGACCAAGTTGCTGTTCCAGCCATTCAAGCATAAATAGAGCCAAAGGGTCACCCTCTGTTTGCTCCGGGATTCCAAGCACCCTGAAGTTAATCACTCTTGCTTGATTCTCCAACATTTCGAGTCTTGAATGTAGGTGAATATTTTCTTTCACCAGTTTTGCGGTCCCTCCCAGGGCTGCCTCTGAACACTTTCCAGCTTTCCCAGTCTCCATTTTGATGAAGGTAACCTCTGTCTCCAAAACTGTAACTCTGTTAGTTAGGGAATCAAATCAGGAAGCCAGTCCCTTCACTGAAGAAATAAGTCGATTTATTTTTATCCCCAAGCTCTGGAGGGTTTCTTCTCCTGGTATCTGAGGCTCTGAGGTAGCGAGGCCTTGGGCAGACCACGTGGCAAGTGGGGCTGAATTTTGCTTATTCCTTGCTCCCCTCCAGAGTAAATTTATCCTTCCTTGGATTGCCCATGTTGGAACTACTAGTCTTCTGACTGCCTGTCCAACCGTTTTTTAGCTATTATTTCGCCTTCAATATATAGAAAATAACTTTTTAATCCCTGATATCTGCAGAGCTAAAAATCCTTGTGACCACCATGCTCGGGCTCCACAGTGCCCCCCAATTTAAATTTTCAATGTCCTTAGGTGCCGCACGGCCCTAGCACAACATGCCTTTGCCCATTGAGCTCCGCTTTGGATGAACTCACTCCAGCCCAAAATAAGTTCTACCACCACAATAGGCCCCTTCAAGCGCAAACTATGATATCAACTTCTTACAAGTGTTACCTGTGATTGCTACTGCTAGGTCCTTTGTGGCTCACAGTCAACATGCATTTAGCCTGCACCCTCTGCTATCATCTGACCCTATAGGCCACTTCTAGCACTTACCTGCTCTTGCCCTTCTACCTCCTACCCCCCTATTCCTCCCTCTCACCCTCTCTCCCTGCTCCCTCACCACCTGCAACCCCCTTCTACTACCTTGGAAAGATTAGACAGACCAGTTCCCCTTCACCCTCTGCCTCCTCTGGCACACCTGACTGTCACTCAGTGCTACCTGACAAGGGAGTTCCTTTACCCGCCTGGTGACTGCTATGTACTGTTTGTTATCTCTGTATTTTTATTCTCTGGAAACTACTTGTTTAATTTACCTGTAACAATGATTTGTCTGTATGCACTGTACTTGTCCTTGACATAGAACCTATGTAAAGAGCTGTTGCTCAAAGGTATGAATCCTAGCTCGCAATAAATAAATATAGTAAGTGTGAAAGTAGATGGGGCCTAAACTTTCCAGGCAGGGAAGAGTGTAATCCCCTACAAACTGGAGTTTGCTATGATGTCTTCCTGGGCTTCCTAAATGCCCACTGTCAGGCTGGTGTCCTGTCTTAAGCATTGCTATCTATTTGTCTGTGTGAGAGTGCCCTAGTGAACCTCTGTTCCTGTCTCTTTAAGAAAATTGCTAATCTGTGTTAGAAATTAGTCTGGGCTGGGTCCGAGTGATTTAAGGCTTGCGACCGGCCAGACAGTCTGTTATTTTGCTGCATTCTGCAGTCACTATTGAAATTGTTTATTGCTTAGTTGCTGTTATAGTAAAGATAGAGAAATTTGTCTAACCTGCTTTTATTGCATCTCGAACATCTGGATGGGAGCCACCATGTTAGCTTCTGGACTTTCAGTATTTGGACCAATCGAACCACTGGGGACCTAAAATGGAGACTGTCCCCAGGGGTCTTGTGGGAAGGAATTCTGTAGTTTTTGTAGTTTTAACTGTTGGCACCTAATCTGGTCTGGCAGGGGAGCCCATTCTGTGACTGACAGTCCTCTCAGCCAACGCAACCCTTTGGATTACAGGGGAAATCCCCAGAACTGCCTGAAGCAGTGGATCAGTTAGAGTTGGAGGCTGAAGAGTGAACAGCTCGAGCTTTCGAGCAGCTGCTCCCAGAAGGAGCGTAGGGGAATCAGCGAGAAGGCTTTGCTGGCTTGCCTGCCACATTCTTCTGCCAGTGAACTGCCTTTTACAGAAGTCGGATCTGCTTCCGATTTTCCATGTTTGGAATCTGCAGCAGAAGAAAGAAGAAGTTTGTTATTGCGACTTGTAAATGGGACCGAAGACTTGCTCCAGAAGAGATCGGCCTGTCTGATGATAGAAATAGCCTCGGACTGAAAGGTTGGCGCAGTGAAGCTGTAATTTGTAGCCAGACTGTATCCGAACTGTGGCTTAGAGAAATAAGTGACTTAAACCGACTGCACCGACCCTGATCACACGCAGCTCATCAAGAGCTACCCTAGTTATTCCGAGAGCCAGGACCTCTCAAGGTCAGAGGGCATTCCTCTACCGTGCGCCCCACTGGTATAACTCCCTCCCTGCCAGTGTCTCAAACTCACTAACCTTAGCTTGCTTTAAGCCCAGGCTCAGAAACTTCCTGCTTAGCTCTTGCAAATGCAACTGCCGCTAGCCTAGTGTAAAAAAAAAAAATATATATATATATATATACTCTGTTTGACAATGCTCACTGGCGGCTCCCCCTTCCTTTCCTACTAATTCCTCCTCCCTATCTCCTCCTTCTACCCCACCAGCTGTCCCCTGACCATAAGTTTTGCACCTTTTGTTATCTTTTGCTTCGTTGGAGATTGTATTCTATTGTAACAAAACTGTAATTGAACTGTAACTTTTTTGTTTGTAAGTACTGTGTCCCTTGTACTACTGTTCTGATGTCCTCTTTGTGACGAGGGTACCTTTGTAAATGAGCCTCTGGCTCAAAGGTTTCTAAACTGATGTTTAACTAACTAACTAAATAAATAAATAAATGTGCTGAATGTGTTTCGTGGTTCGCGATTTGGTTCCCCGCGGCAGACTCTTTTATGCCAGCTGGAGGCTTCACCAGCAGAAAACCACAAACTTTTGCAGGACTGTTCATCCTGCCTGGGCCTTGCCACCTCTAGGCTGCTACTCCCACTTCAGAGACCATCTTGGTGAAAGACCCGCTTGGGGATTCGGCCCCCTGCTCAGCACCATTGAACAGGTAGCAACCACCAGGAGGTGAGTCGTGTCGGCCTGCTTCCCCTGGCATTCTGTACCATCACCACGAGGTCTGCCATCTTGCCTGTCCTGCATCCTGGTCTGGGTAGGGTGAGTACAATTCAGGGTAGCTTCCTGCAACAAAAGCTACAATCATTGTGTTACCATCTAATTGTTCTACTTCTCTTGGATTACAAAGGACTGAGCCCTCCAGCTCGGGATTACAAATAATTGGGTTGTGTGCATGTTTAGCTGTCTTTCTTTTCATAAGGGCCCCAACAACAGCTGCAACAACAGCTACCCTGGGCAACGCTTCAAGCTGGCCTGCATAACATACTGGATACCTGGGGTTGTTGAACTGTTTAAGAGGGACTTGCAGTGCATGCTGAACCAACCTAAATTAAATTGGAGTGCTAATCATTCTGCTAGATTCACACTCCTCCCTTGTTCACTGTCCCTAAATAAATCTGATTGTCTGTTTTCACATTTAACCTGGCTAGTGTGTATATTATTAGTTGGGTTACAGTGGAAAGATCGTATTGTTGCATTGCTGATCTTATTTTCCAGGGGGCATCCAGGGCAGTTGCAGCAGATCCAGCCCTCGTGGTAAGGGAAAGGGGTGTGAGCATATTATTACTGCTATCTAGTGAATGTGAATGTACCATTGTGTTACTGTTTAGGCCACTAGAAGGGTTGGTGGGTGGTTATAGCATCCCGGAGGGCTATACCAGAGCAGTTAAGCTACTCCCAATACCATTCCTCGGGTGGAGGCATCCGTTTACAGAACTCCGGCCTCTCAACCTGTGTATTGCCATATAGGCAGGGGTAGTAGCCCTTAGAATAGTGCCACCTAGGGGTTACATCTATATATATATATATATACACACACACATACATATATATATATAAGCCCCCCTTTGTCGGAGGAGCTTATGCTCCCATTAGGAACCCCTTATCCCCCAGTGCTACGAAATTTATTAGTGCTCGGGGGGGGGGGTTAATCCTTGCTGGACACCTCAAGGTGACAGCAAAGGGTGATTAAGGAAGGTATACAAGGTTGGAGACAGGAAGTTCTGAGCCTTTTACAGGCCAGGCACTAGGCCTGAGGCTGGAGGGGAGCAGTTGGAGGAGCAGAGGAGGCAGGCAAGGAGGGAACTCGATGGTCTGTGTTGGGCCTGTGGGGAGACCCCCCCCCCCAAAGTTTGGCAGACAGGGATGGCCTTTGCAGCGACGTGGCATCGGGGAGACAGGAAGGGAGCTCCGAAGGGAAGATAGTCATCCAAGTATGAATGCATTAAAGATGATAATTGCACCCATAATTTTATATTTGTTGCAGAAGATTCCCATTAATATTGGTCAGCTTTGGTTCAAAACGAATAGACGCTACAATAAGGAATTTTCTATGGGAAGGGAAGAAAGCCAGAATTAGTGTAGGTAAACTTAAAAAAACTTGGCAAAATGGAGAGAAGGGTCTCCCAGACTTTAAATGTTACCACCAGGCCTTTTTATTAAGGCAATTATGTCAATGGTTTTCAACCAGCTAAGAATTACCTGTTTGGGCCCAGTATGAAGCTACTCTAATAAGACCTTATTCTTTTTACCACTTATTGTTAGGCCTAAAGCCACCAAGCATAACATCGCATCCATATCTAAATACTACTTCCAAACCACTTATGTGGTTCAGTAAATACATGCAGTTACAATTATTTCCCAAAGAATATACCCCCTTGTGGATAAAACCCGATATCTCCTTAGGAGGGAAGGTTTTAGTCAATGAACAATCTAGGACCCTGGGAATTGAAATCTTAAGGGATATAATTAATCCAACAGATGGAGTACTCAGATCATTCACAGAACTAAGGAGCCTGTATAAACTGCTCTATACAGAATTCCACACATATTTACAACTTAGACATGCATTACAGGGTATTCTAGATGCAAAACATATGTTTTACACTTCTAAGGAATTAACACATTTGATTACCATGTTGAAAGGAAAAGGGGTGGCAGGTAAAATATATTAGCTATGCATAGATATGGGATTAGATTTAAACGGAAACATTATCCGGCTCTGGGAAGATAGAATGGGTTACAATTTATCTCAGCCAACATGGAAACTAATATGGTTTAATGCATACAAAACGAGTAGAGCTATGCAGGGTCGTTTACTTCAGTTTAAGATTCTACATGCTTGGTACCTCACTCCTTTAAAAATGCATAGGTTAGGACTGATGGGCAATGACAAATACTGGAAATGTGGGAAAGCACAAGCAGACCGTTTACACATGATTTGGAGTGGCCCAATAATTAAACCCACATGGATAGTTATCTGGACAGTATGTAAACAAGGCCTAGGGTTGGATCTTCCATTTGAGCCTGGAATTTTTATACTAGGAGACACAGGGGACCTATATTGCAGTGCACTCAAGAAGAAATGGCTTTTGTTAGCTGCCTTAGGTTTTAAGAGACTTATATTAAGCCACTGGAAAGAAAGAGATTCCCCTACGCTGGAGGAATGGGCCAAACATTTAATTAAACTGGCATTAAATGAACAGATTAGTCATGTGAACTTGGGAGCAATAGGGAAATATGAAGTTACACGGGCCCCCTTCTTGATATGGCTGACAAAAGATTAATAATTAATAGTGCATAATTAAAGTTAATCATATATATAGATGGAAATGTAACATTTGCATGTTGATTTACAGATGTTTAGATTAGGTGAAGGTATAGAAATATTTTAATACTTCATATATAGTACATAAGAAACTTTAGGAAATAATTATCTCAATGTGTAAGTTATGTCTAAGTAATGTAACTCATTGAGATTGTTTCATAATTTTAACATATGTATGTTTATTCTTTTGGAAAATAATAAAATTTGTTTGAAAAAAAAGAAAAAGGCCTCAGCATGCCTGATCTGGTGTGCGCGTGTGACCGACTGGTCACATTTTCCTCAGGCGGACTCTGATTGGTGGATTGCGGAAGAGAAGCTACAGTAGCTGCAGAAGAAGCGCCATCTTTGGGAAGGTAGTTGGAGGGAGCAGAGCTGAGAGGGAAAGAGAGAGCCAGTGAACAGAACACTGAGAGTGAGTTATTGCACACTCACACTGGAGCAGAAAAAACGGGCAGCGCCAGCAAAAGTACGCAGATTCTTTATTGTGGACACTGGAAGGTATAGCAGAGAGACTTGAGCAGGCAGCCCCATGGACTGGCATAGGATAGTGTCTAGCAAGGATGAAGGTGGAGCAGAGGCAACTGCCCAGGAGGAATCACTTGCCACGGTTCCTGCCTCACTGCTCTCCTGACTTTGGAAGGCTGGGGGAAAAGGACAAGTTACTGATCGGTATGTGAGGTGTGGGTATCAGTGGGGAGGTGATGCCAGGTTGCCTGTGTGTGGAAACTGCACAGGTATACCATTTGTCCCAAATTGGGGGCTAACTCCTAGTACCACTGAGAACTCCTATGTACTGTGGTCACCGGCTAGTGGGGATTCAGGAGCATTTGATAAACACTCTCTGGGGGAAAGTGCACATGCCCATGTGGCTAAGGGCAGGAACATCTCCCCAGATGTCATCGTAGAAGCAGTAGAAGAGGAGGAGGAAAATCAAGGCAAGGCGGTGACAGGGAGTACGGCCGTCTGCCCAGCTCCCTGCCACCCGCTACCAGCTATCCCAGTGGCAGAGGGAAGGGCAGGGGTCTCTGAAAACCAGTAGGAGATTCCCCAGGGCCTGGGAGTCCCTGTCTCAGCCCCTGTCCAGTGGTAGCCCACTGGTTCTGTACGCTAAGTCAGAGCCTGCAACTGGAGCTGAGTTTAAGATAGAGCCCAGCGGATTTTGCTCCAAGTCTGTTGCTGCACCAACAGTACCCAGGGAGAGTGCTGGCGACCAAAAAGCGCTGGAGGAACTGGACAAGAAGTTCATTAGTAGAAAGTTCCAGTTCCAGGATTACCAAGTGAGCAGGGCAATCCCCAGGCATTACCATTGCCCGGTGATCACCTTGGCGGGCTGTACCCCACAACTCCCGGTCTGGGCCAGGACCCTCCAGACCCATATGGATGGGTTAAATTCCAGTGACCCATTGAACATCAAATACCAAAGGAGGATCTGGTTACAAGTTGGGCAAGCCAGGAGGACCAGTGTGAGAGACCTACCAGAATGGAGCCAGGCAGAGAGATGGGTCCGTAGGAGGCTGCGAGTGGAGTATCCCCATATGAACTAGCCATATGTGCCCGAGAGGATATGGGACATTATCAAGGAGATGAGGGAGGAGTGGATTTTCAAAGAACAAATGGAACATTTGAAGAATCGCCCGGGAGGAGGAGGTGCCGTATCTCAACAGTTGGTTCAGCAGGCTCGGTCAATGTGCCGCAGAGGGACTTGGTCTGGGCTGACCCTATTTAAACAGTTTGCTTGGGTCCGGGACTTGGCTGGGACATGGACCAAGTACTACATTTTAGGCCAAGACGTTTTTGCTGATGTAACCACCAAGCCAGACCTGGAGTACGATTACCCTCCAGGAGGGGGGGCCTGCAAGTTTGGCTTCCTGGAAAACAGACTTATGAACCGTGCCAGGACAGTTGCTCTACAAAGCAGGACATAGTGACTGTATATAGTTTTCTTCTACAGAGAAAAAAATGGGACTTAAAATTATGTTTATTATAGAAAAATTTTAGATCATGGACAGTTATTGGTGTGGAAGCTGGTGGAGAATGGTGCAAGAATGGGAGAGTGAGTGAGTGAGTGAGTGAGTGAGTGAGTGATTCGGGGAATTGTACACAGAGTAACCTGTTCCTATTTGGTGGGAGTTATATTGGAGTATTGCTACAATTTTTAGAAACTACCTCATTACTGTTTGAAATGTTTGATGGTAAAGTTTAATCATTAAGGAAGCAATGATTATGATTATCTATCGATAAAGAAATAATGAAGGTTCTTCTACAATCTTAGGATTATCTCCTGGCTCAGGTAGGTTTTAGTTAGTAGTGTGTGCTTGGGTTTAGAAAGGCAGGTTGGGTGGTGCCTGTGGCCAGACATGGTGTGTTCTACTCTCAGAGGGCTAGGGAGTGCACATACCCAGTTTGATGGGAGGAGACCATCACTGGACCCTTGCCATCATTCCCAGGAGGGAATGGTTTTCTGGGTGGGGAAGAGTGTAAGCCTCCCCTTTGTCCATGCTGCTTATGCTTATGCATTAGGAACCCCTATCCCTTCCTACCCGAGCTAGGAAATTTATTAGTGCGCTGGGGGGGTTAATCCTTGCTGGACACCTCAAGGTGGCAGCAAAAGGCAGGTTAGAGAAGGTATATGAGGTTAGAGACAGGAAGTTTGTGGCCTTTTCCAGCCCAGGCACTAGGCCTGAGGCTGGAGGGGGTGGCTGGAGGGGCAAAGGAGGCAGTCAAGGAGGGAGCTCGATGGTCCGGGTTGGGCCTGTCCCCCCCCAAAGTTTGGCAGACAGAGACGGCCTCTGCAGCAATGTGGTGTTGAGGAGCCGAGACGGGAGCTCCAAAGGGAGGATGGTCAGCCAAGTACCTACATTGTTGGGGACAGGGAGGTTTAGGTGATAGGAGAATGCCAGGATAGGCAGGAGCCTGTGTGATCCCGTGAAGCAGTGGCTTGGGCTGCCAGGGCTGTGGGGACAGTGGCAGGGTTCCCACAGGGGGGAGGCCAGTGGCAGTGGTCTTCTCCCGTACTGGAGGTGGCAGGGTGGCCTGAGCATAGAGGGAGCCAGGGGGGCCCTTCACCCATTTCAAAGGGACCTGCATGGAGGGGCAGGTCTCGGGGCGCCGGCATCTAAGTGCTGGGCGGGTCACAGGTCTTAGGACAGGCCTTGGGGGGTGTTTCCCTGGCTGGAGCTTATCTCAAGCCCAGGATGTGTTGGCAGGGATGTGGGCCACAGGCTGGTACCATTCAGATGGTCATCTGGGAGCTCGATGAAGAGAATGGGTGCCGGTTGTGGAGGATTGGGCTGCATGGAGGGCCTGAGTGGTGGCAGTTCTCAGGACTCTCTAGTGGCAGGGCTGCCCGGGAGAGGTAGCTCAGGCACTGGAGCAGGGCCAGGTTTGAAGGCCACTACACCAGTAAAGCGAGAGAGAAAGCACATGGCCATGGGAACCGGTGCAGTGAAGCTGGGTGCACTGTCAGGTTCATGTTCCATGTGGGTGGAGAGTGTACGGGTTACAGGGCCTGGGTCAGAGAGGAAAAAATCCTGGTACCCCTCGTGAATTTGGGCCAAGGTTCAGGGGCCAGGTGAGGGAAGCATCACGCTTCTCCATGCCAGAGATAGGGCAGCCAACCAGTGCCAGACCACACAGAGATGAAGAAGAGGGTAACCCAGAATAGGAAAAGAGGGAGATTTGGTTTACCAACACCAGTGAGCCAGGAGCCTGTAGATTCTTCAAGGGAGGAGTTTGCTTGGGTAAACCATCCAGGAATTAGAGTTAGAGATAACCTGCTTGCACTGCCTGTATAACAGTTATGCTGCTCGACAGATCCAGCCTTGGGTGAACTGTAAAAAGTTTATATAGCCCCATGGAGCTGGGACCACTGTACTGAAATCATTTGGGGCACAGGTGCTAAAATAAAGAAGAAGCTGTTTGGGAAGAACTTGGTATTGATTTCTTCTTTATTTAAGTTAGAAAGGGGGAGAAATTAAATGAAAACCTCTGTGTTTAATTTGTGTCATAAGTTGTAATTCCAGAAGGTGTCCATCACGCTGCACTGGGAACGAGGGGCTCAGAAGAGACAGGAGGCTGCAGGTTGGAGGTCCTCTATCTGGCAGCCAGAGGTTTGGGCTGAATCCAGGTCTTGGAGGTAGAGACTGAGAATGTAGGGTGTGATGAAGCCATCGAGAGGGAGGATAGCTGTTTTTTCCTATCTTTGTGTAGCCACCCTGTGGGGGCTTACCTGAAGTGCCCCGCTGTTCCCGGGTTTGTTGCTGCACGGCTGTTTTTTTCCTCTCTCTTTGTCAGCAGACTGCCCATTTTCTGCCCCGTTGGGTGTGGATTCCTTGTTGCGAGCGGCTGGCATGCTGTTTTGGCCGGCACTCACTTGAGCGCATGCAGCGCTTTAAAGTTCCGACTGCCATTGCAGTCCAGGAGTGGGGAGTTTGCTCGTGGTCCCGGGTGCCCCTGTTGATGTTCTGGGTGACTGGGGACCTGAATAGAGTCGGGAAGAAGCCCAGGGTTCCCGCACACCAGATTGGAACAGCAGGGCTGCTCGAATCTCATGAATATTAATGAGCGGCCCCTAATGAATAAAGATGAGATGCTGCCTAGGGGGACATAGCTTCGGCGGCAGGCAGCGACAACAATATGGTTGGGGTCACAGCCCTGCAAATGGGTCTGGTTAACAGAGGATAGTTTGGGCTATAATCCAGTGGGGCATTGGGGGCAGTGATGCAAAGCATTGGGCTGCACCAGTTGTTGGAAGGGGGTAGCTTGCATAAAACTGAAATGGGACTCCATGAAACTGTATGGGAGCTGACATGTTGGTGACACTTAACCCCTTTATTTTAGCTAATCGGCGATCTAGGTGCCCAAAACTATGACAGAGGGACTCCTGGAAAAGGGAGGGGACTGATTCTGGCACCTAGATCATGCCCCAATAAACGAGCAGGGCATATTGATCACTATGGATATTGAATGGCTTCAACAGCCAATCAGAACTCTGGGATTTCATCTGCTACAGTGAGGGTTTACTGGAATTTCTTCAGTCTGTTGCTGGGGTCTGTACGAGTCAGGACTGTACAGTGAGAGTGAACCTTGAGTTTCAGGGGCCTCCCTAGGCCCACTTTGGAGGACTGCTGTTGCCAGTAGTGGGTCGAGAGAAGAGAGAGATTGGATTGAGACCCTGATTTCCCAGGTGTGTTCAGGACTGAATTGAGAAGGGGAAAGAAAGAGACTGAATTGCGATCCTGTTTCTCCAGGTAATGAGAAGTTGCTTTGCTGTTAGTGGGAGAAACCAAGGTGGCAGAAACCCTGCACTGAGAAGCTGGACTAATTGAGAGGACTGTGGATTGTCAATGCACTATAGTAACTGCAAGGAAGTCGTTTTCTTGAATTGGACTGTAATTGCAATTTAATTGAAGGGGCAGAGCATCTCTGGTTTGTCGGGGTGCAAGCCAGGAATTGTGTGTGTCCTGAGTGAACTGGTTCAAGTGGTTGAGAGATGAGGTTTGCTGCAGCCGAAGAAAAGAGTGTGGACACTGCTAAACTGAGAAGTGCGGACTGGTGTGCAGGGGATTGTTGTTGCTGATATTTCCCCTGCTGGATTGCACTTGCATGGAGGCTAGCACCCACTGAAAACTGGAACTGGGCTTTATTGGAGCAAGCTGCCTGGGAGTTTGGATATCTGAGAACTCAGTGCAAGGACACCAGGAGGACCCCCACCATTAGGGAGTTCTCACCCAGAGCCAGAGAAGGAACTCGCTAACCCTTTCCAAGTGGGACTCACTGTCTCAGGAGATCACAGGGCTTGCACCCAAATGCTAGGGCACTCCAATCAGGGAGCTGGGCTGTGGAGCCACTCCCAGGTCTGGGCCTTCCGGGGCTGGTGGTGTTCTGCCACAGTGCTCTGCACTGGGACAGAAGTGGCTGAAGGTGACTAGTGGCTAGAACTGCCATCAGGTTGACCAGCTGCAAGATCCTCAAGCAAGTTCCAGTTGGGTGGAGGGATCCTGGCCGGCCTTTTTCTGTGTGCTGCACCCAGAATCGAGGAGCTCCATTTTCCCTTGGTACAGAGATCAACTAACTGTGAGCACCCAGGACCTGGTTCCTGGGAAGGGTCAAGGGGGAAATTGTTTTCTTCAATTTAATGGTTCAAGCTTTACTGTTTCAGGGCCCCAACAACCGGCCACCCCATGACACTGATCAGGCCTACAACTAGTGGGTACCCCCTAGGGACAATTCAGGGGGCACTGGTACCAGTGGGAGAGGGCTTGGCTTGCAGGCCCACAGGTTTAAAAGTTGCATATCTCACTAATGCTTTTTGCCCTCACAGCAATCCTACATCCAGGTATCTCTTTCCCTATTTCTTGCCCCCAAATAAAGCTGTGAATTTCTTGTTTGAATCTGCTGTGCTGGTGGAATTAATTGCATGCACTTATTGCTGGGATATATGTTTTGTGGTGGGACACGGTAATGGGGGACACAGTGTGCAGAGTGGTTGGTAGGGGAGGTGGGTAGGCACAGCATCCTGGGGGCTGTGCCAAGTGGATACCTGGCCCACTGATGCTTTACTCTGGGTGGAGGCACCACGCTATTTTCACTTTTTCTGGAAACGAACCCCCAGTAGTCACCGTAGCAGGACCCAGAACCCTTGCTGGGTATCAGAGACTGCCAGGGGGGGTAGCCAACTGGCATACGGTGCTGGGGTTACATTTATTTTGGGTGCACTAGCTTGGAGTGTTATGCATTGTGGTAATCCTTCTCATGCCCCCTGGACCATCTGCAACAATAAAATGTATGCCCCTAGACAGAGGGGGAGAGAGTGTTACACACACACACACATATATATATAGGCTACATCATGGGCACGAGTGTGATATGGAAAATATTTTCACTTCTCTAGGGTGAGCCCTGGATATTCACAAGTGGCGAAGCCATGAGTGAGTATCCAGAGGTCGCTGTACAGGAGTGAAAATATTTTCCATATCACACGAGTGCACATTATGTATCTGATTTATAGTGTTTGCGCGGTTTGCACGGGTGTGATAAAGGCAGCTATTTTAACTCTGCTAATGTCAGCTTCAGATATCTCACTCTAGTGGAAATAACATGTTTTATTGTCACTGTGGAGCTCCCACCCCATTGTATATATATATATATATATATATATTTTTAAGGCTGCTTGATGTAGCCAGCAGACTTCTTTTTTTTTTTCTCTCCGTCTTTTTCCCATATAGGTTTTTCTTTCTCCCCGAGTCCGACAGGCGGCTCCAGTCCATCCCTCCTCTGAGGGCCTCAGTCTCTGGCCACAACATTCCCGACCTGACGCCCCTAAATCCCTGTGGGTCCCTCCCCACGGCAGGGTTGAAAGGGCTGACTTTACCCCCATCCTCGAGCGAATCCAGACATCGGGGGCCAGCCGGAGTGCTGAAGCGGCCATCATGAAGCTTGCCGGCTCCTTTTTCTCTGTCCCCCATCCCTGTCGACACAAGGATGTCAGTGTGTGCCTTCCCAACCCATACTGCCCTCCAGCCACTGCCAGAGGGCAGTCAGTGAGTGGAATGACAGACCCCCACCCCCAAGAGAGGAGAGCAGTTCACTGGACGTTCAATTCTCTCTCTCTCTCACCCCTGCCAACCCCCGAACCCGGGTCACTGATGTGGCACGAGGTGTAGTGACCAGCACCTCAACCTCCAGTGCCACTGGCCGGCTGCCAGCAGACTTCTCGTGGGTACTCCAGAATAGGTCTACTGGAAGGAAGCAGTGTAATTATTACCAAATAAATTATGGACATACTTTTGTGTGCACCTCCTCCTAGCCCAGCTTGTTTTAAGAATATCCCCAAAGAGACTGCATATAAGGACTTGTATGCCAAGGTCCACCATACCCCCCCTAATGCAAAGTATCTTGGGAAATATATGCCTCTCCCCATGCATATACTTTCTATGATGCTTTGCATTATCTATTTTGGGCTCATCATAATCCAAATAAATGAAATCATGTGGAAGGTTCCTTCCTCTGCATGGCTTGAGATAAAGAGACACCCAAATACATTTGCAGTGGTAGGTTTAGTTCAGTTTTACTGCAATTGGTAGATGTCTGGAACAGAACGGCAATGGAAGTAGTGGAGGCTAAAACAGTGAGGGGCTTCAAGCATGTGTGGAATAGACATAGCGGTACATCAGTAAACAGGCTGGGAGGTGGTGAGGTTGTCGGAGACCAGTTAGGGCCTGCAGAGGCACGTTAGGCGGGGAGTATCTGGGCAGTTCTAAAACCTTTTCTGGGTACCCCGTACTATGTTTTTAAGTTGCAAGCCTGATAAGTTGCAGCTGAGTTGGCCAACATAGCAGCTGTTTGGGGCCCTTAAAAGAAAAGCAGATTAGCGCTATCTTTATTTCTGGGACACATCCTGACTGTAAGTACGCAGACAATCATAGCACTCCCTTACTAGCTAACCCGTAGGCAGGGACTTTAGACACTGAACTTGGCAAAGTTGAAATAACTATTTACAGTTCTGTTTTGTTGGCAGAGATTGCTCTGCCTGCTCATGGTTTTGCAGTCATCTTTGGGAAAGTCTAAATCAGGCTGTACAGGGTAAGTTCTAGTGGTCACAGCATGTAGGCTCTGACTGTCGATGCTGAGATGTGTGGCAAATGTTTGTAGCCAGGAACCGCCTTACTAACTGCAGGATCATGCAGCTTTCACAGACTGGAACTTTCTCAGATTCAGATGGTTGCCTCTTTTCTCTGGGCTTGCAATCATATCAGGTACAGACCAGGCCAGGACCGGGGGCCAGCATGCTTCAGACCCCCACGTCTAAGCTATGCCCCCTCAGGGGGAAGCGCGTATGGCAGTGCATAGCTGGCACACTGCCAGGCTGTCTCCCAGGCTGATCTGGAATACACAGTCTCTTGTCACAATTCAGCACATTTATACATTCAGCTCCTGTCACAGTCCCTTCAACCATGCGGCCAGCGTGGAAGGCATGGTCCATTTAGCTTTCGAGACACAGTCTCTCACAGATGGGTGCTTTCCCCCTAAGCCTAGGCAGACCCAGACCTGCACAGTCCATGTCAAGACAAATTCTCTTTTCTCTCTCTCTGATCCCAGATGGAGCTTGAAGCATGGCCCCCAACCGCTTTAAGCTTTACTTGTTAGCAAACTGGTTTACTGTAGCATTCTTACAAGCTCTTTCGGGCTTCCCTTTAGCAAACTCACAATTTCACAGTCCCACTTGGCTATGCTGGCATTTGTAGCTTCAATTGCGCATGTACTGTCCTCACAGGCAATGTCAGGAAAAGTCACGCGCTCAGAGTACTCCCCTTCCATTCCTGTAGGCAGTTTTACACAGTCACATCAAGCATTAACTGGACCATCCGCTGTCATTCTGGCAAACAGATGTCCGCCCTATCTGGCGCCAATCAAATGCAGGGTGCAGATAGACCTGAGCACCTACCTCATGGCTCTCTGGCCCTCTTGGCCCCAAGCAGGTCTCTCAATAAGTTGAACTTGTAAGCAGAAGTTTACTCACTCAGAATGAATTAGAAAACGTTTCATCTCCTGAAGTTGCAGTTTCATCAGCACTCTCACTGCTGAGGCAGGATGTTTGCGCAGCTCTCTCACAGCTGAAGATGAATTTAGGTTTCAACCACATTTTCCTCAAAATGTGGAAAGGCAGATACTAGCCCTGGGGGACAAATTCTGGCACCTCCAAGCCAGCGACTTCCATTTTAGGCAGCCACCTTCTCTTTCAGGAGACAGAGACCCCCCTCCCCTGCGGAGGGTCTCCTGCTGAACACACTAGTCCCATTCTCTGTAGCTGATGGCCAGGGCCCCCCTCCCTGAGGAGGGGCTCACATCAACTCAATAGGCCCATTCTCTTTAGCAGAGGGCCAGAACCCCCCCTCCCTGTGGAGGGGCTTGCATCGAACTGAACTCAGCCTTCAAAATCACTAGGTTTTGGGAGCTCTCTGGGGCTCCTGATTGGCTGAATCCCACTGTCTCTCAAGAAAATTAATATTTCTGAGTCTCCTTCAATGCCTGATAGGCTCCTTGTTTAGGCGCCTAAATTAAATCTCTGCTTCCCCCCCCCCACAAGTCTCTGCACTGTCCCATAAGTCTCTGACAAAAGTCCCAAGAGTCCTTGTAGAAAATTCTAGCTTCCAATCGGCTAGCTGGCTGAAAAAATGGCTGCTTTTGTTACAGTCCCCCTGCAGTCCATTGCAGTCCCAAAATCAAAGTTCTGGTGCAACCAGGAGAAATTATTTTATTTAAGCATGGCCCCACTGTTCAATAGCCCCTTTAGTGCCCTCTTAAATGCTTCCAGTATTTTATATTTACATACTGCCCTGAGCCTGAGTTGTCAGTGCTGCCGAAATGTACAGTCCCCTGGCAGCAGACAGGCCTCTCATTAATATTCATTGGGCTCCTCATTAATATTTATGAGCCCCGAAACACCCACTATTGGTGTTCTTTATTTACAATATTTTTCGGCTCCCTCTGTGCCTGGCAAATGTCTCTGGTCCCCTTACCTGCCCTTAGGGACCGGGACCATGCAAGGAGTGACTGCTTTTGCCACAGATTGTGGCTGGAATCCAAGGAGCACCTCCCAAACACACGAGCAGTCCGCCTGCCATGAAGTGTGTGTGGGAAGAGGCAGTGGCTGCATAAAGGCTCCAACAGCCCATTGTGGGCTGAATTTAGATGCATGGTCTGTGTGGGGTTTCTGGGGCACAATTGGACTCGAGCCAGGTGGCAGTGACAAGCACTGGAGGATTGGGGGAAGACCAGGAGGCAAAACGGGAAACAGATGGGCAATCAAGGTAAGCCCCCATTTTGGGGGGGGGGGTCATTACTCATGTATTGTTCTGTTTTCTGATCAGCATGTAAAGTACATCACCTCTTTCTATGAACTGCACCAATAAAAGACTTTAAATGTATCTGTGAGTTGTGTGTGGTGAGGTTTGATGTCAAATAGTGTATTATCAGGCTGCCTCGATGGCTCAGTGGCACCGCGTCCTGCTGTTATGCAGCTGATCTGAGTTCAGGCTTGGGCTCGGGATGCTGCTCTGGGAGGCAGGATAAGCTGCAGCAGCTGCCACTCAGCAGTGCACTGTGGATGGGAAGTGATGCCACTTAGCAATTGGTGGCTCAGTGACCCCCTGGGATAGGCAAAAGGAGCTTGCCCCCTCTGCAGAACATCGCTGAGTGCAGCTGAGGCCTTACGGAGGGCGAAAAAGACAATCACTGGTTTTGTGCTGAGATTCTTTGTCTTTTTAGCTTACTTTCTTACTTTGGGCATACTGTGACCCAAACTCGTTAAGACCACATTAGGGCTGGTTCATTTTCCTCTGGGGTGGCATACAGACGAGGCACACTGATGAGTCCTGTGTAGGACAAAACATGTCTGTGTCTTCTGTTCTAACTCTTTGCAGATTGTGTGAGAGGCCCTTTGGTACCATGCATTCCTGCTTAAAACAGAACCAATCTAAATTTTCATGGTGATTTGCATACATATCCCATGATGATTTGCATTATGGGGGTATGTTTGATTTGTCATTTCTTTGAGGCCCTACAGAGCTGTGCACACACCAAGGAGAGGAGGGTGAATGGGGAGAAAACCTAGTAGAGAAAAAAACATGTACCATCTATATTATGACCTGGGTTCCTAGACTCCCCTGGGTCCTAGTGCCTAATGCAATACAGAATCCTAGTCCACATACCATAAGTGGGCTGCCGGGGGGGGGGAGTGGGGAGCCCTACCAATGGAGGCTCTGATATGGAGGGGGAGCCATGGGGGATGTTGGCGTGGTGATGGACCCAGGCAAGAATGGGCATCAGTGGGCCAGAACAGGGTATATCCCTGAGAGACAAACAGGGTCGGGGAGAAAAAGCGCTGTAGAACACAAAAGTATTGACAGTTAAAAACCATTTCATAGGCTTCCCCACTCCCCCACATACACTCATGGATTTCCATATCCATGATGCTTTGTGTTGGGTTTTTAAGATTTTGATTATATGTGTGTTTAGAAAAATTATATACACTGGAAAGTATCAACCTTCTGCTATCATTTATGCATCCTACGTGTCTACTATTTTTTTTTGATCAGTGTTTAAATTGCTTTGCCTCTTTCAACTCACTAAAACTATAACAAGACTAGAAGATTAAGGTGTCCCCGGAAGCTAAGCCAGTAGTGACTACCCTCTTTAAAGAGTCAGTGTACTGCCTGGAATTAACAGTAAATTTCAGATGTAGTCAGCTATCACTTCCTATATCTGAAGTATTTTTTTTTCTGTTTGCAAATTAGAAAATTTTCCACCTGGTAGTAGTGAGGTAATGGATGGAGCAGCACTCTGTCTGGAGTCTAAAAAAAAGTTAGTTTGCCTGTCCCACTATATAATCAACACTAAAACCCCATTGATTGTGACATCACTAGTAACCAAGGAGAACCATTTCTCAATGCCAGATTATTCTCTTTCACATGAAGCAGCAGGGATTGACTCTTCTTGGCTACTAGTGATGTCACAGTTTTCTTATTTTGATTGGTAACTCGTGAAAATCACTGCCCGGGCTACAAGGGTTCTGGTGCCTCACTGTTCAGGCTGCAAGGGTTCCGGCGCCTCACTGTGTTTGGTCACATTTCTGATGATGTAGTGGGGGGAACAGAACAGACTTTTTTTAGCCTCCAAACAGAGTGCTGCTCCACACATCAGCCCAGTACTGCCAGATGGAAATTCTAATTAGCAATTAGAAAAGAAAAAATACTTCGGATATAAGAAGAGATAGCCGAGTGCATCTGAAAATTACTGTTAATTCCAAGCAGTGTACTAGCTCTTTAAGGCTCATCCTTTTAATATAAGAAAAGTGCGGTGGCGAGCACATTGCATTTTAAACTGCTGATATGACTATTATTGAGGGCCAGTTCAAACAAATCAAGGCCACGACCCAGTGAACAAAGCTCTTGTTAGTTGAGCAGTGACCTTGATTTGTTCGAACCAGCTCTCAATAATAGTCAAACCAGCAGTTTAAAATGTGACCTTATACAAGTCTGTGGTGCATGCCCCTGTGCTCTCCCTATACTTAAATCACAAAATGTGAGAGCGCAGGTGCGTGTCTTGGAATTGGGAAATGGAAGGGATCATGCTTTCAGTTCCACAGAGCCAAAATATGATCCTTTTCCTCATAAAATACAGGCAGAATAAAATTAATCCTTTCTCGGCATTGGACTTTGGGGCTAAGGAAGCTGCAGTGGTTCAAGGAGGCATTTTACAATATCGAGAAAAGGTTCTCTTTAAGAAGTAGTCAGTTAGCTGTAACTTTTTAATTCTGAAGTATTTTTCTTTTTTTCCTTTTGCCCATTAGAAAGTTTTCCAAGTGGTAAGATTATGCTGGATGTATGGATTAGCACTATACCTGGCAGCTGATATATCTAGTTCTAGTCCCCCCACTACATCATCAGCACTATGACCTCAGTGACAGTGACATCACAGGTGACTGATCTGGCAGATACTGAGCGGCTCTTCCTGAGCAGCTTAGAAGTGACAGTCGGTGACGTCATAGTGCTGATGGTGTAATGGGAGGAACAGAGCTAGATATGTCAGCTGTCAGGCAGAGTGCTGTTCCACACAGTTCACCTACTAACATCAGGTAAACAATTGTCTAATTAACTAAAGGGAAAAGAAAGCATACCTCAGATATAAAAGGCAATGACTGACTGCTTTTAAAAACTAATGTTAGTTTTAGGCAGTACACTAGCTCTTTAAAAGGCTGACTATGGAGCTTCAGCTGTTAACTATAGTAAGGGGTTGTTTTACCATTGCCAGGTTTCACCCCTTCCATAAAGCTGATTAGAATGGGACAGCCCTATGTTGTTACAAGTAGTGTACCATATTCTGTCAGGTCAGACACCTCCAACAGATGCAGAATGTTGCAGTCTGTCTCCTCTTCCTTGCACTCCACATGTGAATCTTTTAAGTATGTGTGTTTAGAGAAACTTCACAAAATTGGAAAGTATCTTTTGTATTTTATTTTTTATGCATTTTATATATTGTTCTATTTTTTCTAACCAGCATGTGGATTACTTCACCTTTTTCCACTCACTACAACAATCAAAAGACATCAGATGAATCTGCTTTTAGATTTCAAACATGTTCCTGTAACCCAGCACAGGGCCATAATGTCACGAGACATTATGCCGCAGCAATATATCACGCTGCCAGTACAGCACAATATATTGCCAGCGGCATAAGTCTTTGTTTTGTGGGGGACTCTGCCCCCTCAAACCCCCACAACTAAAATAACTAACTCGGGGGGGACTTAACAGTTAAAATTGAACAAAGTGCGAAAAGGAAAAAAATCCCATGCATCTGGGATCGGGAATAGAAACCAGGTCCCACACACACACTGCCTGCCTCCCTTGCTGCCAGTGGCTTACCCCATCGAGCAATGGCAGCTGCTCGGTGGACCCCATCCCAGCAGGATTTTTATCCTGTACTCAGAAGAGTGAGAGGGTACAGTACCATGCATACATCCTTTTGCAGTTTTGCACCCTCTCGCTCTTCCCTACCACGCTGTTCCTACTACGTGGTCATGTCGTGCACTGTAGAGCATACGACATATTGACCTGGTAGGCTGTAACCCCACCCTGATATAATTTATCGTCATGTTAAAGAGTGGCAGCCCAGAGCAGATCTTTGAGATACACCATTATTTAACTACTATCTTAGGAGATATTCTGAGCTGGGGGGAAATGCCAATCTAGGAAAAGAGAACTTTATTTTATTTTTTTATTTTAAACATGTTTTACCAGGTAAGCACACAGAGCTTAGGGCTCATTTCCTGTTGCGACCTGAGGGGGGAGGGGAGATACGGGACACTGAGGAATTTTACAGTGTTCATATGTTACACCTTCCAAAAACAAATAAAACAAGTACCTGGTAAGCAGCATATCCTGGTGCAGTAAATTATAGCAACATGACAGGGTAGCCCCAGGGAAAGAAAATAAAGGGTAGAACCACAGCTGCCCCGCAGAGGATCACAGCAGTTAGCACAGTGTACGTCACTGGGTTAATTTGATATGTATAAACAAGATGAGTTAGATAGGTTCTGGGGGTGGGATTGGGGACATGATGTCTGGGATTTGTACTGGGACTTGGTCAGAGCCTTGCTTGATGTGGGGGAGGTGGCAATGACATTGACTGGGAGATTGTTCCAGGTGTTTTAGGGAGCCTGTAGCTGATGGAAGCTTGGCCTAGACTGTACATGTACTGTGGGATGAGGAGGTGGCATCCTGCCTCAGATCTGAGCAGATAGGAGAGGTTCGCTGCAGGGGAGAAGAGGTCAGAAAGATATCTGGGCAGTTAGCCAGACCAGTCCTTGGCACCAAGAGGGCAGGATGATCATTTGCCTCACAGGGGGAGGGGACCACTCCAGCTTGTTGCACAGACTGTATTAGTGTGAGTTTGGGAAGGGGTCAGCCAAGGGCGAATCTACACAGTGCGTTGAACAGAGTGTTGATTTTATCAAGGGAGGTGGAGTTAGCACCTGAGTAGACTACATCCCCGTAGTCTATAAAGGGGAGGGATTGATTGTTCCACAATCTGTATTCAGATGATTCGATGGAGACATCCCTTTACTCTATATAGGGCACCTAGCCTGGCATATGACTTGGTTACTACCTGAGAGATGTGCCCCAAGTAGTCAAGGTGCTGATTCAGGTGGAGACCAAGGTATTTGTAAGAGGAATCAAGTCTAGGCAGGACCCATCTGGGGTGTGTAAAATCAGAGTGGGGGTGGTACAGTTGAGCTAATTCCTGGTGCCAAACAACATGGAGACCATTTTCTTTTGACTCATGATGAGGCGGTTATCCAGGAACCATTTTTGTACTGTACTAAAGTCCTGTTGGAGATGACTCTCAATGGAAGGAGTAGAGGTACCGGATACATAGATAATGGTGTACTTTGCATACATGTGTATGTTGCTGGCAGTGAGAGAGTTGGGTAGGTCATTAATGTAGGTAGTGAAGGGCCGGGGGCCCCAGGATTGAGCCTTGTGGGACCCCAAGGGTTATTGGTAGGGTCGGGAAGGAGCATGGGCCAAGCTTGACATATTGGGTCTGGTTGGTCAGGCATGATTGGAACCATGCTGGGGCTGAGGGGGAGACACCAGAATCAGTTTGAATAGGACCCAGTGGTGATCCACAGTGCCAAAGGACTATGGCCCCTGTGCCCAGGCTCTTGTCCATGTTGGTGTGTATGTGGTTGGTGACTCTAAGAAGAGTGGAGGAGGTTGAGTGGTCAGGATGAAAGACAGAGTGGAAGGGAGGAAGTCAGTTTGATCATAGTAGTTTGATAGCTGCCTGCTGATAGACCTCTCGAGGGTTTTGGAAAGGATGGGGACTAGGGAGCAGAGAGATTGGCTGGTATTTGGAGAGGTGAGTTGGCTGGGCCACCTTTGTAGATGGGAATTACCAGTGCATACTTTCAGTTACAAGGAAAGGAGCTGGTACATAGTGATCTGTTAAGTATGTGGGCAATAAGGACAGCTACTGCTGGAGCGCAGATTTTGAGGAATTTGGGTGCAATGCCATCGACTTCAGAGCTGGAGGCTGCATTTAGTCCTGTAAGCTCTTTGCAAACATTGGCCACCAAGACTGCCTACAGGTGGAAGTTGCCACTGGTGGGTGGATTGGGTAGCAGTGGTGGGGGAGGTTAGAGATAAGAGTCCTGCAACCTTCTGTGAAGTATTGGTTGAGGGTGTCGGAAGTCAAGGGGGAACCAGGTGGGGCCTGTGCCCTGCTAGGGGAGGGTTTAATTAGGCTATTAACCATTTTCCAGAGTTTAGAAGGATCAAGGGCATTGTAAAATAGCTTGTTCCAGAAGTATTGGGCTTTGGCTAGGCGTATGCTCCTTGTGCACTGATTTTGAAGTGCGGTGTAAGCTTGCCTGTCCCGAGCAGCCTGCTTGACTTGTGCCTGACTCAGTCCATGTTTCTCCACTGAAGAGTTCAATTATATCTGGTGTGATCCAGGTAAAATGTAACCTATGAATAAGGAAGGAGGCAGAGGTTGTTTTTTTCTGAAATAAACAGGTAGTAAATAGAAACCATCATATCTAATGAGTCACATCAATAAATTACATCAGTTATAAAAAAAAATGTTTATAACTGAAGAACACACACTAGATAAAAACAACTTGCACTGATGGTACAGTGTTTAAAGAGCACTTACACCTTCTGAAAATATTATTACCTTTCAAAGCAGTCAGGTGTTACTTTTTATATCTGAAGTACTTTTACTTTTCCCTGTTGCCATTTCGAAGATTTTCTACCTGACAGTATCAGGTGTGATGTGTGGAATAGTATTCTACCTGGAGGCTGGCATATCTTGTTCTATCCCCTTTCTTACATCACCAGCATGGTAATCTAACTGTGACATCATGCAAGACCAAGAAAAATCAATTACCTTCTAACAGACTCGTCACTAGTGACAATGAGGTAAAGAGAGGAAGAGTAGGCTGGCACAATAGTCAAGAGGCAGAAAGTTCCTCTGCCATGCAGATGACCTGTGTTTGGGAGTGAAGCTGGGTCACCTTATCGCGAGGCAGGTCAGGCTGAGATAGCTGCCCCATGGCAGTGTGCCTCAGCTGGGGAGGGTGGATGAGGAGCTCTCATGCCGCAGTGACCCCAGCAGCTGGGCCAGGGAGCTTGTTCGTGACACAGGGAAAGTGCTGTGTGCCTGCAAGGCCCTAAAAAAGGCTGGCCTCATGTCAGAGGAAGTGAGAGAGACCTACAAAAAACATATCTGTCTAAATGACAGTCTGGGCCTCTGGATTCCCTTAGGTCCTAGTATCTGCCGTAATTTTTTAAAAAATATTTATTTATTTTTTGTTGGCCAGGAAAGGAAGACAAGGCAATTCTGCCTATTTTTAGCCTTGTCCCAGTGGGGAGAGAGATACAGATGGAAGCCAACTGAAATTGAACAGATTAATCTGTTGGTGGTACTTTTAGTGAATTGGGGAAATTTGGCCAGGACACCGGGGAAGTTCCCCTACTCTGGAGGGCGCTGCTGGTGGGATTTTTCGCAGAGTGCTTGCAGACGCCAGTAGGGAAGGACGTGCAGAGAGCTGAGGAGCTGGTCTCCTCCTCAGCTTTCACCTGGCTTGAGTAGTCAACATGGAACCTACTTCTGAATTAAGTGCTGCGATGGCAGTGGTTTCTTTACCGGATTCGAATACCAGAGATGTTCCGTTGGAAAGCAGTGCAGCGAGAGAGGTGGAGGAGCTCGAGAGGCTGCTTCGAGATACTGAAACTCAATATTTGGCTAGACGGAACACTTTATTAGAGGAAATGCATCAGCAGCGTTCAGTTTCTACTGACGGACGTGGACAGAAACAGGAAATTACACGGTTAGAACCTACGATGGCTCCTGAAGTTGTTTTGCAGACTACGAGAGTTTCTGGTGGTGAATTTACTTTTTCGGCACCCTCCTGTTCTGATTCTCTATGCCCTCAGGCTTTGGGTGAGTCTTTTCCTTTTGCTGTGAATGACACTCTACAGACTGCCATGGATTTTCAGTCCTCTGCAGCAGCTACTGCAGGGGACTCGGAACTACGTTCTGGCCCTCGCGATGGGCTTTTTCATTCAAACTTGGGCTCTCAGGACTACGAGGGTCATGCCGGAGGCTCTATGGACATATCCTGTGTTACTTTAACACAAAAACCTCCTATGCCTGACCCGGACCCCCCCCCCTCCACAAATGTAAGCCTTATCTCCACTGTCTCCTCAGATGCTCCGGTTTCTGTCGCATGGGTGGCCTCAGCCCTTGAGGCTGCGGGGTGGGTACGATCTCCAGATGGCAAATCCTGGGATGCTAATGTGCAGTCCACAGAGGCTTCATCGCCTACACCTATAACTATGGATTTAAGTCTTCCTCCTGGTCAACCCACTTTGAATCCATCCGCTCCTCTTCCTATTGTTTCCAGCCCAGATATTGTGGAAAACATTAGGAATTTGGAGGAGGGTGCTTTGATACAACCTGCTGGCTCCCCGAGGTCTCTGCTGACGGTATCATATCTCAACAGCCAGCCTCAGCAATTGAGCCTGCACAATAGCAAGGTCCTTCTGTGTGGCATGATAGAATTGCTGAACGCTTATTTCCTGCTACCTTTGGTCTGGGGAATGAAGCTGCTGCTAGACGCAATGCGGTTTGTTTGAAATTTCGGGGGTCGCAGGATGATGTCCCTAATAGACTTTTTATTGGACATGATTTATTGAAAACCAGTATGAGGTTCTACACGTATGAGATTTATGCCTTGATTCATATGCCTGGAGACTCAATTTATGACATCAGTTTTAAGCATCCAGCAGGTTTGGATAGATTCTGGAAGCAATACCAAACTTTGAAACATACACCCTTGTGGAAACCTTTCTTGGCTATCCCTTTGACCAAACCAGTTTCTAAAAAGATTACGATTTTATTTCGTAATGAAGGGGTTAATGTAGCTGACATAACCTACTGGTTGCAGCAACATTGTTCTGTAAAGGCCCCCCGGAACCCATTCTTGATGATGAGCACCTCTGGACAGGGGGATGGAGATAATTAATTGACTTACGTTTAGAAAATGGTTTCACTAAACATCTGCGTAATTGCTTTTTTTTGGGACGAGATAGAGGGGTTCTTTTTTATCCGGGGCAGCCAAGAGCCTGTTATAAATGTGAGGCCTTAGGTCATTTGAGCAACATCTGTGATCAACAGAAATGTGGTTTATGTGGGGACTTGGGGCACATAGGCGCACATTGTAGAAATCCCATGAAATGTAATTTGTGTGAGGAAAGGGGGCACACTTTCCGCTCATGCTCTTGGGCTTCACACAATCAAGCTGACGCTGCCCTCAGGGCAGAACAGGACGTCTATGTGGCAAATGCACAAAAATAACATCAAAGGATGCAGGTTATACTAGAGCATCCTGAGGCCCCAGTCACTACTCCTCACCCTTCTTCTTGTCCTATTGTGGGAGAGGTTTCTCAAATCCTGGTCTTGGATGTTATGGATACAGGTGCTCTGGCCCCTACACCCTCCTCTACTTTAGATAAGGTTGAAGCCCTTGTTTTAGGCCCTAGGTCCACTGTAGAGGTTGCTGATCAGATTATCCTGTCAGTAACAGTTCCTGGCCCTATTTTAGCTACAGTACCTATAGATGTGCAGGATGCCCCATGTATGCCTCCACCAGAGAAAATATATGATGCCCCCTTTCAACATGTTACCAGATCAAAGGCCACCAGAACTAGTTCTGGGGTCCCTCCTATATTTCCCGAGTCTGATTTCACCCCGATAACCAATCCTTTTGCCCCTTTGCAGGATCATGAGGGTGACGAAGATGAGGTAGAGTCTGATTTTTCTTCAGTTGCCTCCTCTCTTCCTAATCATGTCCTGGATACTGAGGTTAAGGAAAAGCCCAAAACGAAAAAGCGGAAAAAAAGGAAGTGAATTGCCTTTTTTTCTGATTGTTTTTTTTTTTCCTATTTCTTTTCCTGGCAACTGCTCTCTCTTTTCTTACTGTTAATGTTAACAGTATTAAATCTCCATTATGGAGGCACCTTACTTTTGCCAGTCTCAGTACACATCCTGGTTCTGTTATTTTTTTACAAGATACCAGACTGAGTTACCTGGCATGTATCAAAGAAGCAGGTCAAGATTGGCACTGGGGTGCTTCTTTCTGGTCACCTGGGGAGGATGTGTGTGATGGTTTGGGGATTTTGTTTTTTTCTAGCCTCCCTATCAAGGTGTTACAACTTTTGGATATAATTCCTGGGAGGGTCATGCTTATGGATATCGTTGTCTCCCATTGTACCTACCGTCTTTTAAATATATATGCTCCACAGTCCAAAGCTGATAGAGCGGCTTTATTTTACCGCATTTCCCCATATTTACATACCTCAAAGTTGGTTGTATGGGGTGGTGACTTTAATTGCGGTTTAGCTGCCAGGGATTGGGGTGTAAAACTCAAAAGTTGTTCTGCGATACTAATGCTTTGCTGCATGTTTTAAGAACTAATCATTTGGTGGACGCATATGACTCGCTGCACCGAAAGCCAGAGCATACTTTCCATAAAGGTTCTATCTCTACAAGGATAGATTGGTTTTTATCAAAGAGGCTTTCCTGTTGTTCTGTTTCTACTTTACCTTTAGAAACGTCTGACCATTTAATTGTGAAACTAACTATTGGAAACTACCAAAAACTTACATTAGGCCATGGTTTTTGGAAATTAAATACGTCCCTTTTACAGGACACGACTATTTCTACGCAGCTAAATTTCTTTTTTTCAATATGATCTGATATAGGGTTTTTATATGATAGTCCTATAGACTGGTGGGAAGACACGAAACAGGACCTTAAGTTACTTTTTTTACAATTTTCACGGAATAAAGCTCGAAATTCATATCTCACATACCTGAGATATAGAGCAAGGTATATGGCTTTGTTGTCACAGGCAGTTTCCAGAACGGGTGCTCAGAGGCAGGAATTTTGGGCTCTTAAGGAAAAAATGATAGCTTTTCTCCACACGAGAGAAAAAAGATATAGGTTTCAACAGAAGTTTTTGGTTTCTGGTACTCGAGAGCAGGTGAACCCTTTTGATATTTCTGACCAGGATCTGCCACCTTTGTGTATGACCACTTTAAAAGCTTCTGATGGTTCCTTAGTAAATGATACACGGAGTATCCGAAATATTGTGCAAGAGTATGTTACAGAGACTTTCTCTAAGCCTATTTCTGAATATCTTCCTTCCTTTTTTCAAACCCTAGACATTCCATCACTTTCTGAACTTGAAATTGCAACATTGGTTTCCCCGATTTCTTTGGATGAAGTTAAAAGAGCTATTGGTCATTTATCGACACATACAAAGCCTGGCATGGATGGCCTGCCTAATGAGTTTTACAAAAAGTATATAGATATTCTTGCACCATGGCTGTTGGTTGTTTTTCAAGCAATTTGGACGGAACACAGAGTAACCCCTAGCATGGGAAATGGGGTACTGTTTTTTGTTTATAAAAAAGGGGATCCTACTGTCCTGCAGAATTGGAGACCTTTGAGTCTCTTGACCACTGATTACAAAATTTTGGCTACCATTCTAAATTACCGGCTATCAGACATTTCGCATAAACTGTTAATTTCTACTCAAACATGTGCAGTTCCTGGTAGAAATATCTCCCAAAATTTAATTTTATTAGGGAATTGATTGAGCAAGGTCTACAGCATAAGTTGACTGGTTATCTTTTAACAATGGGTTGGAAAAAGCCTTTGGCCTTTGCGTCATGATTACTCTGGACTATATTGGCATTTTATGGCATATCATTTCCTTTTTTGGATTTCATTCAAACACTTTATAGCTCAGCAACAGTAACCCCCCCTAGTTAATTGACATTTGGGTATCTCAGTCCCTTATCAGATAGGAGTTAGGCAGGGCTGCCAGTTGAGTCCGCTTTTATTTGTTTTTGGTTTGGACCCCTTACTACGGTATATTGACAGGGATACAAAGGTTCATGCTATTATCTCCTCTGAGAATTTTTGTTTTTCTAAAATAGTAGCTTATGCAGATGATTGTATCTGCTCCATAGTGGATATTGATTCCGGAAAACATATTCTGGATTTTTTAGGTTCAGTACAACTGGGCACTGGTATTAAAATTAATACATCCAAATGCTCTTTGATGCCTTTAGGTCACGTATCCAGTGTTCAATTTTTTGATATTCCGGTAATTAATACCAAATTAGAAACATAGAAACATAGAAGCTGACGGCAGATAAGGACCGCAAGGCCCATCCAGTCTGCCCATTCCTTTTTCTACCTTATAAATGTGCCATCGGCCCTTGCTCTGTCAGTGGCCTATCTATTCATAGTCATTTGTATTGCTCCCTTATGCCTATCCCATGCCTGTTTGAAGCCCTGCACTGTATTCATAGCTACCACTTCTTGTGGTAAGCCATTCCATGCATCCACCACCTTTTCTGTGAAAAAGAATTTCCTCACATTTTGAAACTTCTTGGTGTTTATTTTGGCTCACAAGATTCTGTACATAGCAACTGGGATGAAATTTATGATACCGCACTTTCCTAAGTAAAAAATGGCAATCCTGGAAAATGACCAAAAAAAAACGTGTTTTCATGTTAAAATCCTACATAGCCCCACTTTTTTTATTTCTGTCCCGTATTTTTCCTTTACCTTTTGATATGCATTCTAAAATTTTGGGTCTTTTTTTTCAGCTACTGTAGGGTAGTCGCTTGAATCCAGTGAAGAGAGCATGCACCTACAGACCCTGGAAAGAGGGAGGCTTGGGTATGATACATCCTATTGTTCATTTCTTTGGGAATTTTTTCTACGCTTCTATTCGGCCTTTGTTGATCGAACAAACTGTCACAGGTAGTATGTGCATGTCCCTGTGGGGAGCCCCTTTTTTAACAGCCTGGGGTCGAGGGAAATGGCACCCTGTAGATAAACAGCTTCCTTTGTATGCTCAATATACGCTTAAATATATTAGATTATGGAAAATAGAACTTAGTTGGTTTGTGACACATGAGCGGAAGTCCTTTTATAATCATATTGTTTCGGCCTGTTACTTTGAGGATCCCCTTTTTTCTGTTTCTTTTGGTATAGATATGTCTTACTTGCTAGACAGTGTGACTGAACCTAGAATACCGGAAAAGATGAGAGATGTAGTTTGGTTATGTGCTCACCAGAAACTAAATGTGAGAGCAAACCACAAGCATAAACAATTGTGTGAAAGGTTTTGCCCAGAATCTTCCTGCCAGGGACACCTTGAGACGATACAGCACTTATATTTTGAATGCGTGCACACTAAATCCTTTTGGTCTGCTCTGGCACATTGGTGGGGTGAACTGCTTTTTGGGTCTCTTACATATGATATTTTGATACTAGGACAAATTCCAAGGGTATGGTGCAAATGGAATAAAAGTATTGTGTATGTGATATTAGCATGCCTTAAGTGGCACATTTGGCAAGCACGTTGCTTATGAATACTACAGAATAAGTATTTATCTTTGCTAGAAGTTTTTTTTTCACATACAGGATGAATTGGATGCACTGTATGCTTATGAATTCAATACTTTGGGGAAAAAAGTAGGTACTTTGCTTTGGAAACATGTGGACTGGGTAGGTTGAAATAATTCCTGCTCTTCTGCTTTCTTTTCCTTTATTTTTACGTTCATTATGTTAATATGTCTATGAATTTCATGCTGTATGTGATATGCCTTTTTTTTATTTCGTTTTGTTTCTTTCCTCCTTGTATCTTGGTTTTTGTATGCTTAATAAAAATTTCCCCTACTCTGTTGGTAGGGGGCTTGGCTGTTCCCTGTAATGGCCACTCGGAGTTCGGCGTCGGATGGTGCAGACGTGTTGGAGGTGGGGTAGTCGGTCTCTTCCTCTACCTTCCTTCTACAAAGGGCCGACATGGACGAAAGTGCTTTTGCTAGTGTTCCGTCTTCAGCCAGCCTTGCTTCGAGACACGGCGTAGCTTTGGAAATCTCTTCAGATATTGATTTACAATTGAGTCCTACTGGGAACCTTTCAGCTCAGTGTTATACTGTTTCGACTAAACTGGGTGGTTTCTCAGCTCAACCTACGGCATGTTTTTCTGCAGCTTCAGCATCTCCTGTCACTGGAGCGCTGCTGACTTCTGACATGGATCAGCTGTGAGATGATGCAGCCTCATCAAAGCCTTTCGCTGGGTGTATGCCGCCTTCTGAAAGTCCACTTGCGGAGGTCTCTATGGAGACTGGCAGTTTTAGAGCACCGAGTGCTGCTTGCCTAGAGTCTCAAGACGGTCTGGATTTTTTGAATGATCGTTCCTCGGATATCCCACCTGTGCCTGTGGTCTGGCATCAGAAAAAAGAGACAGTTTCAGCTTTTCCTTTATGAACACCAGAGGAAGTGGTTCAACAGAAACAATTGCAAGACAGTGCGTCTGCAGTTTTGTATCCCCCTCCAGCTGCTGGTTCTACTGTAAGGTACTGCTCTCATTTTGCATTCAGACTTGCCCTGTTCACTACAGACTACTGTGTTTAATCCTACTGTGTTTAACCCTACTACATCTAAAGTTTCCCCTGTTTTTGCTACATCGGTCTCGGCCCCATCCCCGTCTGTTGTTATAGACCCTGGGACTCCTACGGCTGGTTCAGCTTCTGGGTCACAACGTAGCTACCAGGATTTTGATAGCCATGTTTCTGCTACCAGCATTGCCATTGCTGAAGCCCTGAAAGGGGCTGGATGGGAGAAATCTACTGCTACTAACACATGGTCTTCCCCGACTCATACTGGTGTTGGGTTTCGGGGTACCGTAATTGATATTTCAGATCCTCTTGAGATCCCACCTGAACTTTGCCTAACACAAAATCCTGTGTGGCCTACTGTCAGCACTAACCCTACTGAACCTGATTTACAGACTGTGGGGAAAGCCATAATGTCGACTACACAGACTGATGTGACCGTGGAGACTATATCTTCTGCTATGCAGAGTAATAAGTCCTCTAATTCCCTTCCTTTTGTAAACTCTGTTCCCCTGATTCCTAGCTCTGGAAATGAACATCAAGATTGATTGCAGGATACAATACAACTTCAGGATGGGGATTTCTTACATAATGGGTGCTCAAATCCGAGTGGAGAACACACGCAGAACGATACAGCCCCTGGACAACATGGCGGACGCCAGGGTGGAAGGACTTATGCTGGCCTGTTCCATACTCCCCCGGAACAGGCCAAGCGAAGGAATGCCGTACATTTAAGATGCAGGGGCAGCCTTGACATATTTTCTGACCGGATTTATGTCGGAAAGACATTGATAAAATCCAGTTTACAGTTTTTGCCATCTGAGATATATGCCCTGATTCATAATTCTGGGGATAATAATTTTGATTTAAGTTTCAAAACATCTGCAGGTTTAGAAACTTTCTGGCATAGGTATCAGCAGGTTAAACACACTCCATTATGGTCCCCCTTTCTTGCCATCCCCCTCACGAAACCTGCAATTAAAACTATTACTGTTTTGTTCAAAAATGAAGGGAATGCAGTAACTGACATTATTAGATGGTTATCCTCTAAATGCACGGTTCTAGGTTTGCCTGAGTCTATTATCGATTCTGAGCAGCTCTGGACAGGAGGCTGGAAAATGCAGGTGAAGCTCACACTGATTAATGGGTTGCCTAGCTGCTTTTATCGGGGCAGAGACAGAGGTTTCATTTTTTATCCTGGCCAACCTAAGTCATGTTTTCGCTGTGGAGCACAGACACATCTGAGCAATGTCTGTGATAAGCTGAAAAGCTCACTGTGTATGGATTCTGGGCACATTAGTATTAATTGCCCTCAGCCTATTTATTGTAATTTATGTGAGGATACATCCCATTCCTACTGTGACTGCCCTTGGGCCTCTCATAATGCCCCTGGGATGCCTCAGGAGGATCAGGATGACACGGTTTCCAAGGCACAACAGAATGCACAGGCCAGGCCTCAGTTCAGGCCTCGTTCTGAACAGCAGCCTATTCAACCTCCTAGTTTGCTTTTCTCTGAGTCCTTATTCCCTGCTCCTGCTGTTTCCCATTCAGAACCCTTTGGACTCCAGCCCACTGTGGATGCCTCTCATAAGGAGGTAGCTTCATCTCCTCACGTTGCCTTGGTGGCCCCTATGGCGTCTGTAGCTCCAGATCCAGTATCTAGTACTTCTACCCAGACCAATGAGTTTGCTCAGAGGGATGTAATGCCCCCACCTGAAGACTCGGACTGGGTGCAGATTGGTACTTGGAGGCAAACCCGAAGTAAGGCTACTAAAGGGGCTAAGACCACCCAAGTTCCAGGGGAGTCTGATTTTTGCTCTAGAAATAAATTTACACCTTTGTATAAATGAAAACAGGTCACCGAGACGGAGGAGGATTCTGATGTTTCATCCATGGTCTCCTCGCAGCCTGACCTGTTTACTGATACTGACCAATTGTCTAGTGATTCTAGAACCTGTAGGAAAAAAAGGTGTAAAATGAAGTCTCCTGGAAAAGGAAAAAAGTCTTGATTTTTTCATCTTTGCTTGTTAAATGGTTAAAGGGTTGCCTTTTGGCATTTTGAATACGAATAGTTTGAAGAACCCCCAAAAGACGACACACCATTTTTTCTATGTTAGCAGCTTCTACTGTTCACATTATTTTTTTACAGGATACTAGACTTCACTCTCTTAGAGAGACTGGTCAGGCTGCATCTGATTGGAGGGGAGGTCTGTCCTATTGGTCCCTTTCCAAAGATGTATGTGCTGGGGTGGCTATTCTTTTCCATAACTTAGAGGTTCAGATTCTTAGACTTGTGGATTTGATTCAAGGCCAGGTTCTTATATTAGATGTTGTTATACAGGCTCAGGAATGGAGATTAATTAATGTTTATAATCCTCAAGTCAAGACCTAGCAGATAGCCACCCTGAAGGCTATACAACCCTTTCTGCATTCCTCTAAATCTATAGTTTTTTGGGGAGACTTTAATTGTATCCTTACACTCTCAGACAAAACTGGATCAACTCAAAAATTGTATAATGATTCTAATTTCCCAAATTCCCTGTATACAACAGCTAACTTAATAGGTGGGGCTACATTTGGGCCTCATCCTCCCAAGCACACATTTCACCGTGGAAAATTTTCCATTAGAATTGATTATTTTTTCATTTCCAATTGGTTACCAGGTCTGCAGTACACAGTAATCACTTGTGAAGCTTCAGATCATAGCCTGGTTGTTCTGTCTTTAGGACGCCCCCTTAATAAACCAGAATCTTATAATTCCTGGAAAATGAATGTTACAGTTCTAGGTAATGATTCTGGTTGGCAGGAATTGTACAAGGTTTTACTGGATAAGTTGTCTGTGTTTGACTTGTTTGACAACCCCACTTTTTGGTGGCAAGAGACAAAAGTTGAAATCTGACACTTTTGTCAGAGATTGGCGAAATCCTGCTCTAAAACACAATACTTAACTTATTTGGATAAAAGAAGACACTTACAAAGGTTACTTTCCTGGCAGACAAAATTTAATTTGGACTATTCCTCACAGATCCGCCTGTTAAAACAGGAAATGTATGCTTGTCAGTACAATAGGTCCACTTCATTATTTCTAGAACAAAAATATGGCCGCAAGGGGTCAGCCAAGGTTATTAACCCTTATGATAGTTGTAATCAACAAGTACATACAAAATACATGCCTTCTCTGGTTACACATGATGGTATTAGAATTTCAGATAACCATGGTATTTTGCAATTAGTTTCCACCCACACTAAAAACTTATATGGTCAAGATTTTCCACCATGTGACTGAGAGAAATTTTTCAAACATATAGATTTCCCCGTAGTTATCGGCTGATCATACTAATGATTTGGTACGTCCTATTACGGTAGATGAAGTTGGTGCTGTTATTGGTCAATTACGATGTAATGTTACTCCGGGACCGGACGGCATTCCTAATGAATTTTATAAAAAGGCTCAAATATTGTTGTTGCCTCATTTAACTACAGTTTTTTAATGTCATTGTCCAAGGTTTCTTACCAGTACCTGTTTCTCTTGCCGATAGTAACCTGATTTACTTATATAAAGCGAATGATAAAGAAAACCTGGATAGCTGGCAGCCTATCAGTCTCATGAACTCTGATTGGAAAATTTTATGTAAAGTTATAAATCATAGACTGTCTAAAGTAACCCAGTATTTAATCTTTCATACTCAAACCTGTGCAATTCCACATAGATCTATGTTGAATAACCTCGAACTAATATGAGAAGTCTTTGATGGACATAGTATGGGTGGCTATGTTATTACCCTGGATCAGTCTAAAGCCTTTGATCGGGTTCCTCTTGCCTACCTTTTTGCAGTCCTACAGCAGTATGGGATTCCACAGGAGTTTATTTCATGGATTAAAATCCTTTATAAGTATGCATCGATGACCCCTATAGTTAATGGAACTAAAGGTTCTCACATTCAGATCAAAAGGGGGGTACGACAGGGCTGTCCCCTGAGCCCCGTCTTATATGTTTTTTTCTATTGACCCTCTTCTTAGAAGATTAAACTGTGATGTCACTATTAGACATATTAAAGATACTGCGGCAGGGGAGTTCCCCAGTGCTATGGCATATGCAGATGATCTTTGTCTATTGGTTGTGGATCATGAGTCTGGGGTACAAGCCCTTTCTATTGTACAATCTTTTTCTTCAATTTCGGGGTCAGTTTTGAACACTCACAAAAGTGTAGGTACACTTGTGCATGACACTTCACACCTTGGACAGGAGGACATTGCTGGTATTCGTATTCAACCACACAATTTTCAGGTTCTTGGCCTCTATTTTGGTGGTTCACAAGCTGCAGAAAAAATTGGTTAGAACGCCTTTTCATTGCTGAGGGAAAGGTGCAAAAATGGAAATCTTATCCTATGTCACGGCAGAAGAGGGTTCATATGTTTAAAACCTTTATTGTCCCGATTTTTTTACTGGTTTGTTACATCTTCCCTCTTCCCCTTAGATTAGAAGCACGCATGTATAATTTAGGTTTTCAGCTTTTGTGGGGCAGTCGCCTAAATCCTGTAAAAAGATGTGTTACTTACTGCCCACTTAAAAAAGGGGGACTGAATATGTTAAATCCTGTTTTATTTTTATTTTCCTTGTTTCTTCATGCTAACATTTACCCTAGTCTGGCTGGTCATACAGATGCTTGGATTCAGAGTTTTTCCTCTAGGACCAAGTATTTTACGGATAAATGGAGAGCGACACATTGGAAACCCTTTTCTAACATCCCTCCAGGGACTCCTGCGTATATCATTGAGTGTTATAAAAAAATAAAACAATGGAATGTGTCTTTCCACTTACCATTTTTACAAAATAGAAAACTTCTCTATTCTTCAGTACTTAATCAGAATTTTTTGGCAGAACCCTGTTTTAAGTGTCCATATGGTACTGAAGAACAGCATTTCACGAAACAGTTGTTGGATAGTAAAATTCCACAGAAAATGTGGGATACTTATGGATGTGCTGTCATGATAGACTGAATGTCAGAGGGAATCATGCTCATAAAAGATTGGAAGAGAGATTCTGTATTAGGGACTCCTGTATTTGTAAAGAAGAAACCATGCACCATTTATTTTTTGATTGTCCTTATATTGCTCAGTTATGGACTTAGTTAGCCCAAAAGTGGTCCTTACCTGTGTTGGCTACCATGTCTTACACTGAATTGGTTTATGGGAAATATGGAGTTGAATGGGGGTTGTTCTATCCTGGAACTCTTAGGGTTATTTGTGCCATTTTCAAATGGTGCATCTGGCAAAACAGATGCCTGTTTGTTCTCCAACAAAAACAAGACATTGTTGGTTGGTTTAATGGAACAAATAACTAAAGAAATATCTACATTGTATGTTTCTGAAAAACGGACAATGTCTCCATCCTTAATTGCATTTTGGTGGAGAGCCCTCCCCTTGATTCTTTTTGAGGAAGTTACTTGAGGGAAGTCACAGAGTATGTTATGTATACAGCCCAGTGTATCTTTTCTGAATTGACATGTTTCCTTTTTTCCTTTTATTCATTGCTTTTTCACTCTGTAGGATTTTTGTACAGGCTTTATTACAATGTTTTTTTGATGTGTTGTTCATTTGAGAAAGTTTACCTGTTATTTTTTCCAAAGGTCCCTGCTCTTTTACTGGGTGGGAGAGAGTTTTTTTTTTTGTTCAACAAGATTGTCTGCTGTAATACCTGTTTAATTTTTGTTTCTTATCAGTTGTATGATGTAATACTGTTTTTGTCTTATTATTTGTTTCAATAAAATATCCCCTACTCTTCGGTAGGGGGCACTGTATGTGCGTCGGTGAATCACGGCTGCATCCAGTTCAGGGTTGATGCCTGAACATGACAGAGGTGAGCTGCAAACTCCTGAAGGTGTGGGAAACACCACAACAGAGTTCTGACCAGTGACTGAAAACTCTAAGAATTCTTCTCAGAATGTTCTTTTGGATGCAGACAATACTTTAAAGAGCGCTTAAAAAAATAAGCAAGATGACAAGTTTGAAAGTTTATGACAGGCAGAACTAGCCTTTTTGGATTGCAAGCATAAATTGAAAGAGGACTGCAAACAAAAAAGAATTGCGGGACACTCACCTCATAACTACACCCCTACGCAGACAAAGGTATTCATTTTCAGACCAAACATTCATCATGCAGAGTCTGAAGTACTGTCTAGAGTGCAGTAGGTGGCTAGAATCACCACGGAGCTGCAGAATAATGCCGACTGGACAGTGGAAAAAGCCCTGAAGGGCATGGCTAGGCACAGAACACGGATGGATCGTGGATGCCATATCCACAGATTTCAGACAATGATCCTCGACCTCAGAACTTTTCCACGGCCCCTTCCATGACTGGACAGGAATGTTTGGACCCAGGGAGAGCAGCCGAGGAACTGGCATCACTGGACATTCAGAAAAGTACCATTTAATTTTCCCCACTTGAATCTTCAGGTGAAGTGTTTTATGATGTTCCACAATCAGTCAGTTTACAGCCTGTCTCTACAGCGACAAGGCCGGGGGCCACTGTTGAGACTGCTTCAGGTGAAAACACCTCTGGGGAACTCTAAGACCCCTGAACCAGAGGTGGCAAAAAGTTATGCCAGCTGGTTTCAGAAGCCCGTTGAGCTGGCAAAATGCAGTAAGACCATTAGACTTAGATATTTGGGTGGTTTGGATGCTCCCCCAGATAGGAACTATGTGGGCAAATATTTATTAAAACATTCTTTGGCCTTCTCTCCTAAAGAAGTTTATGCTCTTATCCATGCTCCTGGAGAGCATACTTTTGAAATAAGTTTCCAGACACCTGAAATTTTGGAGTGTTTCTGGGCAAAATATTTGACATTAAAAACAAACCCAGTTTGGTTTTCTTTTCATGTTATTCCCCTGACGCAGCCGGCCATCTGGACTATCACTGTACTCCTTTGTTCTGAAGGGGTAAATGTCACAAACATAGTTTTCTGGTTAGAAAAAGGTATACAGTAGAAGGTTTACCAGAACCTGTTTTGGACATGGAAGGTTTCTGGAACGGGGGATGGAGGTTCAGGGTGAAACTGTGGCACGAAAATAACACTTTACTCCATCTCCCTTATTGTTTTTATATTGGGAGGGACAAAGGTTTTCTTTTTTACCCTGGACAGCCCAGGCACTGTTTTAAATGTGGCTTCCCCAGACATATCAGTACTGCCTGTGAGGTTTTCAAATGCACTCATTGTGGGGAAATAGGCCACTCTGGGTATCACTGTCACAATTCCCCCCAAATGCTCCCTATGTGAACAAACTGGCCATACTTTTTCTGATTGCCCTGATGCTTCTCACAATGGAGCTAATGCAGATTTTGGGGTCCAAAACTTCTACATTTTTAAGGTGGCAAAATCCGCAGCTGGAACCGACACCTTCCCCTGAAGCTATGCTGCCCCGGGTGTCTACTATCTCTCATGACCCTTCAGAAGTCCAACACAAAGGAAAGCTTTCTGCACCACTGAAACATAAGGATACACCTATCCTAATGGAAAATAGATTCACGGTGTTACAGACGGACCCTCCTGAGACCTAAATGGACTCGGACATGGCTTCTTTTGCCTCTTCTCAGATGGAAATACCCTCGGAGGCAGAACAACCTGAAGATATACCTAAAGTAAAGAAAAAGAGAAGAATGGGATTGTGCTCTGCATTACAAAAAGATTCACTAAAACTGCTTACCTGACCTCTTAACTCCTCCTGCTGAGTTGTATGATCTTACGGTTGCTAGTCTCAATATTAACAGCGTTTTATCTAAAAAAAATGATGCCAAGCATAAATTGAAAGAGGACTGCAAATGAAAAAGAATTGTGGGACACTCACCTCATAACTACACCCCTATGCAGGCAAAGGTATTCATTTTCGGACCAAACGTTCATCATGCAGAGTCTGAAGTACCGCCTAGAGTGCAGTATGTGGCTAGCCACCTTTTCTCTCTTCTCCAACTACCGTTGTGACATTGTATTTCTACACGACACTAGTGTTCATTCCTTGGAAGAAACACAAGTAGCTTTGGATGCCTAGCACTGGGGCCCAAGTTATTGGTCGATAGGCACAGATATGTGCAGTGATGTTGGGATTGGCTTCACTAACTCGGACATCACAGTTTCGCATTTAGTGGACATTTCTCCAGGAAGAGCTTTATTACTGGACATCTGTATAAATGCAGTAGAATTTAGACTCATTACATATATGCTCCTCAGCTGAAAACTGACGGGATTGATTTATTGACTGTTATACAGACATATTTATTTATAGCCAGACATGTACTGTTTGGGGGGATTTTAATATCAGAAAATATATATACTTTTTAAATTTATTTTAATACTTGTAGGCATAATGAGCATATCTGCCCTTTTTCATATGCAACAAGTGAACATGTATACATGAATTGCAAAATCTAAAAATATGTACTGTGCTACCATCCAGTAAACCACTATTTATACCTTATAACATGTACTAAGCCATCACCTTGTAAACTACTATGTATGTCTTACCTCTGTAATTTAACTTGGGTCACCCCTGAAAAAGGGACCTCCGGGGCTCAGTGGGCCTACCCGGTCACCAAAATTGAATAAATAAATAATGAAAACATTAAATACAGTATTTACAGATTAAATACAAAATAGTCACACAATCAAGAAGGCATAAAAAAAAGACATCAACAGTCAACATCATGAATTCACGCAAAACAATTACATTCATCATTATCAAAAAGCCAAGTCCATAGAGATTTCTGATAGGGGTGGTACCACAACTAAAATCTACTGTGATGCTTCTTTTCTTACCCAACTTTTGGCTCAAACTGGTTTAGCAGATGTTTTTTCAGTTCATTTCCCTTCAGCTCCCCACACTTATTTTTGCGGTAGTCTCTCTTATAGGATCGATTATTGGTTTGTCACCCCAACCCTCCAAGTTCAAACTGCTAAAGTGTTTCCGGTAGCTACATCTGACCATGGCCTATTACAAGTCACTATTTCTAATTATACTAACATGACTAAGGGGCCAGATTATTGGAAACTGAATTTATCCTTATTGAACGTACCTATTGTGGCTGAACGTTTTCATAATCTTCTGGAAGCGAGACAATCGGTATTTTTTTATTTGATAAGCTTGATGAATGGTGGGAAGATACAAAACTGGATATAATTATTTATTTTCAACATGTTGGGAGAATTAATGGGAAACTTAGGAAGGAGGAATATTTTAGTCTTAGGCAACAACTATGCCATCTACAACCTGAACAATATTTTCACAACATTGATGTTACTGACCAGATTACACAAATTAAAGAAAAAATGTCCACGATGCAATATGATAGGATGAAGTCTTTGGAGCCTGAGCAAAGATTTCGTACACAGGGTAGACAAGCACATACCAATCCTTTTGATAGTTGTAAAACTCAAAGGAATAGAAAGGATATCAAACGCTTAACGCGTGAGGGGTCAATCATGACAAATGGTTAAGAGATTCTGGCTGAAATAGAACATTACATTTCACAGATGTTTCAGACAGTAGATGACATTTCAGATGAGCAATTACAAGACTGGTTAGCTCGCTGTCCTCTGCTCACAATCCCAGAATTTCATAAACACGCCCTTATATCACCTATCTCAGAACATGAGTTGGGACAAGTCATTTTAAGTTTAAATCATGGATCGGCCCCAGAACAGGATGGCCTTCCAAATGAGTTATACAAACTAATTTTTCAAAATCTGGGAAAAGAATTAGCCCAGATGTATAATTATTGTTTACAATCAGGGGCACTAACACACAGTATGCACAAAGGCTTGCTTATCTTATTCCACAAATCAGGAGATAAGGGGCTGTTAAATTGGAGACCGCTCGCCTTACTTAATTCGGATTGTAAAATACTCACCAAATTATTGAGCAATAGACTTACAGGGGTATTGGAAGACATAGTTCGGCCATCCCAAGTCTGTTCAGTAGCAGGGAGGAGCATCTCAGATGGGTTACTTCTCATTAGACCTCTAATGGAGAGAGAGGGATCTCGGAAGAACTTTCAGGATTTTTAATTACTTTGGACCAAATGAAAGCTTTCAATAGGGTCACACATTCATACATCTGACAGTGCTTACAAAAGTATGGCATACCTGAGGTAATGACTGGATGACTAAAACTTTGCTACCTAAATGCCACTGTGACCCCATATGTAAATGGGTGGTTGGGTTGTGAATGTGAAATTTTGAGAGGGGTCAGACAGGGCTACCCTCTTAGCCTGTTGTCGTATATCCTGACCTTGGAACCTCTTGTTAGACTGTTGAATGAAACTGAGACCATTAGGGGGCTTTCCAATTCCAGTGACATTGGTAAGGTCAAGACTGTAGCATATGCAGATGCTGTATGTCTGCTTTTAGCAGATAAGGCTTCCTCTCGTATAGCAGAATCTATACTTTCTGATTTTATGTCCAGTACAGGGGCACATATAAATTTTAATAAAAGTAAATGTTTGCAAATGGGACTGGAAGTGGTAGATGATACCCGTCTTATTGGAATTCCTTTTTGTGAGGGTTTTCTGAAAATACTGGGCATTTATTTTGGTAAAGGGGATACTTTTTTTTTCTAAGTGGGACAACCTATTGCATGATGCTAAACTGAAAGTGGCTAGGTGGATTAAGTGGCATATGTCAATGAAAAAAGAGTGTATATGGCAAAGAAATTTCTCCTTAGCATGTTTTTACATTTATGCGCTGTTTTTCCTCCTCCAAAGCAGTTAGAAACGACAATATATAGCGTCTTTTTTCAATGTCTCTGGTGTAATAGGCTTAACCCTATTAAAATAGGTGCCACATATTTGTCACTTTCAGAGGGAGGTCTAGGGATGGTTAACCCCGTAGTCTTTTTCTTTTGCACGTTTTTTATTGCAACATTAAGCCTTTATTACAACTTTCTAACAAATCGTGGTCACCTTGGTTGTTAGACCAGATTCACCCCTGGTTATAGTCCTGGGAACTGCTTAAAGCAATCCCGAAACAAAAGTCACTTTCTGGGCTACTGTCTTCTTTACAATACTGTTTTGGGAAATTGAAACTTTGGCTGCTGACTAAACAAAATATATTGCAAAAATCTAGGAAAGAAATGTATAACCCTATTTTATCCAGTTTCTTTTTTTGCATTACCCATTTTCATGGACAGACCACAATCAGAACAAAAACAGATAAAGAGCATCATTTCACATTCCTGGCTGCCTTCTCATATGTGGGACGTGCTGGGGTTGTGCTTGCATGAAAAGTTTAACGTTAAATATAATCTGAAACATAAGGACCATTTGGTGCATTTTTGTCCAAGGTCTGATTTGTGTACAGACACATATGAAATTATACAACATTTTAATTTCACTTGTCGTTTTATAACAGCCTTTTGAGTAATATTGTTACGACACTGGACACAGTCTCCTTTTTGTTTTATAACACCTGACATCTTGTTTTTGGGACTACTTCTTAAGGCATGGGGGAAGTATAAACAAAGTACAATACAAAGTACAATGAGCTTCCAGAGCCTGACAGTGAGCACAGTACAGAGGGTGAATAAAAAGATTAACTACAAAATGAAATAAAAGTAATAATTGGCTACTTTTAAAAACAAATACAGTTTTTCTGTCAGTTGTCTTTGTGGTGCTACTAGCTTTTTAATAATTGCACAGAGACTGAAACAAAATTACAAACAGAACCAGCCTTCCTTTTCCAGGGTATTTAATTTAACCAAAAATAATCCAATTGTACATTACAGTGCTTGCACTTTGATCTTGGGATTTTGTGACATTTTCAAACCACTTGTGCTTTGCTGTTGTGGTTTATGATGTCACCAGAGCCCTTCAATGGGATTACAGGCTTGTAATTCACAGTTGCCAATCATTAATTTGATATATTCTCGCTTAGCTAGGGGAGGTAGATTGGTATACACAGTGCCAGCGCTGAAATGCACTATGATACTGCATAACCCGTAAAACATATGTGGCAGCACTTAGATAACCCCACGTCGGACTCCATCGCTCACGCTATCAGAGGCACACCCACAGGAGGTTACTGAGAAACATAGAAACATAGAAACCTAGACTTTGATGGCAGATAAGGACTGCTTGGCCCATCTAGTCTGCCCATTTCCCTACCTAACAGATAAGCTGCTGATACTAGTTAACCAACAGCCTATTTCTTCCTACCCCCCCCCACAAGAATTGCCTTTTGTCTGTCCCATGCATTCTTGAATTCTCCCACAATTTTAGACCCCACAACCTGCTCGGGAAGGCTGTTCCATGCATCCACTACCCTCTCTGTGAAAAAATACTTCCTCACATTGCCCCTGAGCAATCCCCCCTCTATCTTCAAATTATGTCCTCTTGTTCTTGCACATCTCTTTTTCTGAAAGATGCTACCCTCTTGGACTTTGTTGATTCCACTGAGGTACTTAAAAGTTTCTATCATGTCCCCCCTCTCCCTCCTTTCCTCAAGGGTATACATATTAAGCTCCTTTAGTCTCTCCTTGTATGGCTTCTCTTGCAGACCCTGCACCATTTTAATTGCCCTTCTCTGGACTGCCTCCATTCTGTCCGAGATAACCTGTACAACAACATGGTAGGTAGTTTTCATAGGAGCAACCAGATATCAGAGAAAATAAAAACATAAAAATTTTCATGGCACATTTCTTAATTGTGACCTCCAGGTCATACAAAAGAAAGGAAGTTGGTTGGATATAGCACCTTTGAGGGTGTCAGCGTGGCTCAGTTGGTAGCATATCCGCCTCTGGACCAGAAGATCATGGGTTCTCGTCCCACACCGGGATTGGACTTGCACCTAAAAATTGCTGGCATCCGAGTGCAGTATTGGGGGGTGCTGTACTGCTGGGGTGTGTCATCCTTCGGATGAGACGTTAAACCGAGGTCCCTTCTGCCCATCCTGGTGGGTGTCCAGGTGGAAGTAAAAGAACCCAGGGCACTCTTCGCAAAGAGTAGGGAACATTTCCGGTGTCCTGGCCAACATTCCCCTTCCCATAAACTGGTTCATGCAATTATCCAGGCTGTGTGTGGGTGATGATGTGCAATATGGCCACCACCACACTTTCAGTCACTTCACTACCAGTCTAGCATTGCTTGTAAAGTGCTTTGGTTGTATGAAAAGCGCTATATAAATGCTGATTCTTCTTCTTCTTCTTCTTCTTCTTTGTATATAAACTGCATCCGGAATCACTTTCCGAGTGGCTGCACATTGTCAGTGAGAAATCTTTACACATGGGTATAAATACACTCCAGCTAGGGGTCATGGTTACAGCTATAGCTTTGTGTTTAAATATTTTTGTTGAATTTTAAAAATACTCCGTCATAGAATACTGGACTTACAGCACAAAACAATACAAGGGTTCGCCAATACCAAATGCAAACATCAAAGAATAGTTGCATAATATCAACGTGCACAATACTATAAATATTTTCTATCATATATCATAGTCTATGACAGAATACATTGCATTGCTACATAGAAGCATAGAAACTGATGGCAGATAAGGACTGCTTGGCCCACCTAGTCTGGCCATTTTTCCTACCTACCCACTGCAGACCCTACTTGAACTCTAGCTTTACCCACCCCCCTTTTCTTCCCACTAGGGTTCTCTTATGCCTATGCCATGCATTGTTAAATACCATTACCGTTTGTGCCCCCTCCACCTCTACTGGGAGGCTGTTCCAGGCATCCATCACTCTTTCTGTGAAGAAGTACTTCCTCACATCTCTCCTGAGTCTACCCCCTTCCAGCTTAAATCTCTAATCACCCCCGAGTGTCTACTCTATTGCAGATTGTAGTGTAATCAGCAAAAGGCATATCTTCCCTTCTAGCCCCTCTGCAATGTCACTAATAAAGACATTAAAGAGGACCGGTCCAAGTACTGATTCCTGTGGCACCCTGCTGGTCACCATCCCTTCCTCAGAGTGAACTCGGTTCACCACCACCCTCTGTCTCCTGTCTGTTAACCAATTCCTTACCCGGTTTACCACCTTTGGACCCACTCCTAGGCTGCCCAGCTTGTTTATGAGTCTATGTGGAACAGCGTCAAAGGCCTTACTGAAATCTAGGTAGGCCACATCCACTGCTCCACCCTGACCTAATTCCCTGGTTACCCAGTTAAAGAAATCTATCAGATTTGATGGACATGACCCCCCGTGAATCCATGCTGCCTCGGATCCTGTAAGCTACTTGATTCAGGATATTCTACAATCCTTTCCTTCAGTAGTGATTCCATTAATTTCCCCACTGCTGAAGTGAGGCTGACTGGCCTGTAAGTGCCAGCCCCTTCCCTGTTACCAATTTTGTAAAGTGGGACTACAACTGCCCCCCTCTAGTCCTCCAGAATCACTCCAATCTCTAGTGAGTGGTTGAACAGGGCTGTCAGATGTGCAGCCAGCACCTCTCTGAGCTCCCTCAATATCCTTGGATGCACCCTATCTGGCCCTATTGCCTTGTCCACTTTCAGGTCTCTGAGTTCCTTCAGGACTCTCTCCTCTGTAAATGGACTAGTGTCCACCTCCCTTCCTCCAGTGCTCCTGTCTCTTATCTGTGGTCCCTCACCTTCCCCTTCCTCTGTGAACACTGAGCAAAAGTATTTGTTCAGGATGTCCGCTTTTTCCTGGTCCCCTTTCACACACACACCCTTCCCCCCAAAGCCTTACTATCCCTCCCCTGGTCTTTTTTTTTTCCTTACATACCTGAAAAATGGCTTGTCCCCTTTCTTTGCTACCTTGGTTATTTTCTCCTCTATTTGTGCTTTTGCGCTCCTAATTGCTTTCCCTGCCTCCCTCTGTTTTTCCTGATACACCTCCCTATCCTCCTCCCTCTGTGTCTCCTTAAACCTCCTGAATGGGCTTACGTGCCTGACGTAGAGATTTGCTGCCTTCACTATCCCCTCTTTTAGTTTTGCCAACTATTCCTCCACTCCACCCAAGTCCTCCTCCTCCCCCCCGCCAGGGCATCCCTGAGGCATTCCCCATCTTTTTAAAATCGGCCCTCCTGAAATCCAGGACCCTCACCTTTGTGTGGTTCGATTCTGCCACAGTGCTTATATTGAACCACACTGTATGGTGATCACTGGTCCCCAGGTGGCCATCCACTGTGACATGTGCAACACTGTCCCCATTTGTGAGTACAAGGTCCAATACTGCTCTCTCACGAGTGTGCCTCTCTACTAGTTGCCTCAGGAACACCCCCTGCATGGAGTCCAGGATGTCCCTGCTCCTACCTGAAGCTGCAGCTGAGATGCTGCAATCTACATCATGCAGATTGAAGTCCCCTACCAGCAGCACCTTCCCCTTATTTGCCATCTTTTGGATGGCTTCCACCAGAACCCTGTCCATCCCCCGTGCTGGAGGTCTGTAGATCATGGCAGTGTGAACTGCGGCTCCATTCCCTGTTTCTAGGGTGACCCAAAGTACCTCCGCCCCTCCCTGTATTCCCTATATCTCTGTTACAGGGGGAATAGTTACAAAACCATAGGCTATTGCTACACAGGTATATCATTTCAGCCCAAAATATTATGTAAATTGTGGGAGAAGGAATTGGGTAAGACAAGCAGAAGAGGATTGGGGAAACATTTGGAGAAACAGTCAAATTAGATAACCATATACTTACACAGATCAAGATTTTACATAATGCCTATTGGACCCCTGTTAAACAGAATAATCATAGTTTGAATATAGGAAATCTGTGCTTTAGAGGTTACCGCTGTCACAACCCCACTCAGCAGGTCAGGCCCTCTGCTCCCACAGTGCCAAGCTCCGAGCATAGTATTGTGAACAGTTAACAGAACAGGGTAACCCTCCTGTCTGTTTTGTGGGTTCAAATCAAACTTTGGTCTCAAGTTCTGGGGGGATTCAAACTGTGAACCTCTTGCTAGCGTACCCAATGTACAGGCTCAGATAATTCTGCTCTTCGGGGGGACAGATATCTTTCGCCTATGGGCACCTAACCAGGTGTACAAAAATAGAACCCTTAAAGCTCCTCTGAAGACCTCAGAATAGCTCTTGCCTTCTCCCGGTTTGGTAAAGCAGTGAGTTTATTCTGAGTCTCATGATTCAAGTGCATTCTACCTGACAAGGCTCCCGTGAACAAAAATCTGCCCCCGAGGCTGGAGTATCGAACCTACATGAATGCGCTGGGAGTTCACAGACGAACCCTCAAACGAACAAAGTTGATTGAACCACAAAACCAGACAGGAGTCTGTTCTGATAACTATTCTGTACACTGAAGGTGGCTGTGAGCTAGCTGTTCTCCCGAATCGGTGCCTGGGTGTGTCAGAGGTGGGATCAGAGGGCCCACGACCTGCTGCGTGGGGTTGTGACAGATTGGTTGGCAGTGGTGTGCATAAGTTTGGTATTACAAGCTTTTATTGTTCAGTGTGTCAGCTTGAGACTGTCAGCTAACTTGCAAAGAAAGAAAAAGGCAGTGATTTAGTTTTAAAAAGGAGACAAAACTATATCACTTAGAGTACACTCAAGTTCCTACCCATTTTATTTTTTTCCTAAAGTGCAAGTCAGAGTAGCCATATTTAGGGAAAAAGATGTCTTCCAACTACAGCAGGCACACTGTAGACTACTTAAAGCAATTGTGCGGGGACAGAGGAGCCCCGTTCGAGGTGAAAGCCACCAAATAGAACCTCGTGGATGCCCTGATGGTAGCAGATACCCAGAGCATCGAACCACAGACAGTGACTGAAAAGGACCGAACCTTGAGTGTGGCAGGGCTAGCGGCCAGTGCAGTGTCCAGATCCAATGAGGAGGGCAACAGGGCCACTGTCAGCAAAGAGCCACAGCAGCAGGGGAAGGTCACCAGTATCCTGGATCCAGAAGTACTCAGGCTGCAAATTGAGTTGCGCAGAATGGAGCTGGAGTTCCAGAGGGAGAGGGACCATGAACAGCAGGAGGTGGACTGTGAGACAGAGCGAGAACACCGAGAGGCAGAGCGAGAACAGAGAGATGCTGACCGTGAGGAGCATGAGCATCAGAGGCAACATGAACTGGAGAAGCTACGACTCCAACCAGCGGCACCAGAGCAAGTAAGTGGCTTGGGTTTAACTGGGACTACAGGACTGGGTTACAAACTGAATTCCAAATTGATAGCTGAATTTAAAGAAGGGGAGGATATGGATGCCTTTTTAAATTCTTTTGAAAAAGTTTGTATTCAGGCTAAATTTCCTAGGGAATCCTGGAGTTTCCAGCTATCCATGCTACTTACCGGGAAAGCTCGGGATGCATTGGGTCAAATGGACAATGAGGACAGTGATGGTTACAGCAAACTTAAAGCTGCACTGTTAAAGAAATTGGAATTAACTGCTGAATCATACAGAGCTAAATTCTGTAAGCTCAGGAGAAGCCCTGACATGAGCTATGAGGCGCTAGCCATGAAACAACGTCAGTTTTTAAAACATCGGTGGGAAGTAATTGAAGCAAACTCTGTTGATTAAATTGAAAATGTGATTCTGTTAGAACAGTTTTTCTGGGCATGCCCAGCAGAGCTAAAAACCTGGCTGGAGGACCGAGATCCCAAAACAGTGCAAGAGGTTGCTGAACTCTTGGACCGCTATGCCAAGAGCAGACCTGCTCTGAGAGTGAATGGGGCGGGCATGGCAGTGCAGAAAGGGAAGAGCGCACCTTCAGGGCAGCTAAAACCCTTACTGCTTCACAAAACCAGTTAGCCCTAGGTTTCAGAAAAGATTTCTCTGAAAACAAAATAGATGTTGGTTGTGTAAAAACTGGGCATATTGCCAGACAGTGTCCCAAAAAGTGAGCAATACCAACAGGGGCTAGGAAGGAAGTGGGTTGTTTGTGTGTCCTGGAAGCACCAGTGAACATGAGGGAACACATGCACCCAGTCATGGTGAATGGTGTACAAACACAAAGGGTTAAGGACACAGGAGCATCCTTGACCTTGGTAAAGGGGATCTAGTAGAGCTGGAGTTAAGCTTACCCAATAAATGCGTCCACTGTACAGGACTTTACTGGTGAAGAGAAAACATTGCCCCTTGCTAATGTTCTCCTAGACTGGGGAATGAAACAGGGAACTGTGCAACAGGTGGCTTAGCAAAACCTTAGCAGTGGATGTGATCCTGGGCAACAATCTCAAACAAGGGATGGTGTGTGCAGTTACCCGTAGCCAAGTGGCAAGGGAAAATGGTAGTTCCCTGAACCCCACAGAAGCCATTGTGGAAACCACTGAGAGGCTGGTTCCCCAGCCTGTGTCTCCAGATGGGGAGATTAATGAAAAGGGGGTAGAAATTTCCCCAGTAGCAGTTAATCACACAGGTACGGAGGGTTACTCCGAAGAGGGAGGGGCGACTCATTGTCAGAGGGTTGGGATTGACAGTGATCCTGAGTGCCCTGACGCTAGTGCTAGGGACCCTAGTTTAGTGACTGAAGGGGACCCGTCCCATGCCTTGGGAATGTGTGAGGGGTTTGCAGCTGCTCAGAGAAGTGACCCTAGTCTAGAGAAGCTGAGGGCTTGGGCAGACTCTGACGGGGCACAGGGAGGTGACGGCAGATATAAGGTTTATTGGGAAAATGGACTGATGTATACTCAGGCTGTGCAGACAGAGGGAGGGTGTTAGGCAGGCAGCTTGTTGTTCCCCAAAGGAATCGTGAGCAGTTGCTCAAGATTGCACATGATATTCCCTTGTCTGGTCATCTGGGAATCGTGGGTGCACTACGCAGCGTTGGCCCAGAATTTCTATTGGCCTAACTTCACCCAGCAGGTGAAGGAGTATTGCAGGTCTTGTCACCGGTGCCAAGAAATAGGGAAGGTGGGCAAGAAAACCCAAGCCGCCCTGATTCCATTGCCCATAGTGGAGGAGCTATTCCAGAGGGTGGGAATGGATATTGTGGGGCCTTTAAATACCCCCAGCTCCTCAGGGAAGAGATTCATACTGACTGTGGTGGATTATGCCACCTGGTACCAGGAGGCAGTCGCCTTATCCTCACTGAGGACAGACAAAGTGGCAGATGCCTTACTTGGGGTTTTCTCCCGTGTTGGGTTTCCACAGGAGGTTATCACCGATCGAGGGGGATCCTTCATGTCGGACCTGATGAAATGTTTATGGGAGAAGTGTGGGGTGGTGCAGAGATGCACAACACCTTATCACCCACAAGCCAATGGGCTTGTGGAAAGATTCAATGGTACCCTGAAGTCAATGCTCCAGGTGTTTGCTGAACAGCATGGGAGGGACTTGGAGAAATACCTTCCCCACCTGTTGTTTGCATGCAGGGAGGTGCCCTAAGAGTCGACGGGATTTTCCCCATTCGAACTCTTATATGGACGCCGGCTACGTGTGCCCCTAGACTTGATCCAGGAGGACTGGGAAGGCAAGCACGCCACCCAGGGAACTCCCATAGTGGATTATGTCCTTAGGTTTAGGGAAAGGCTAAAGGAGCTTATGGGAACAGCCTAGAGCAACCTGACAGCTGCCCAACAGAAACAAAAATTGTGGTATGACTGCAGTGCCAGAGCTCGCTCATACATGGTGGGTCAGGAAGTCATGGTCCTTATTCCAGTCTGGAAAGGCAAGCTGCAGGCTGAGTGGGCAGGACCGTACAAAGTGGTTAGGAAGGTAAATGATGTGAACTATATTGTAGAGTTACCTGACTGAAGACAGACAGAAAGGATGTACCATGTCAACATAATGAAGCCATGTGCAAACAGGGCTGACATGGTGTTTGCAGTGTGTAGTCCTGGGGAGGGGACAGACAAAGGAGACCCTTCTGGACTTGCTGGAAGAAAGCAAGTGGGAGTCCTCTGTGGAGGCAGTAAAATTGTCTCCCCAGCTGGCCCCAGACCAGATACAGGAAGTAAGGGAGGTTTTAGCAGACTTTGCCCCATTGTTTAGCGCCAAGCCTGGACTAACCCTCTTAGTGACTCACGATGTGGAGATAAGGACACAGACGCCCATACAGCAGACAGCATATCGGGTGTCAGAGGCTGTCCAAAAGGACATTAGGAGGGAAGTGGAGGAGATGCTGGATTTAGGGGTAATCCAGAGATCCCACAGCCCCTGGGCCTGACCTGTAGTCCTTGTGCTCAAGCCAGATGGCTCTACTCGTTTCTCTGTGGACTATCATGGACTGAATGCAGTCACAAAGTCAGAAGCCCACCTGATGCCCCAGATGGACGAACTACTGGACAAGTTGGGAGGGGTGACCTACCTTACGACCATTGACCTGACCAAGGGGTATTGGCAGGTAGAGTTGACGGACAGAGCTAGGGAGAGGCCGGCCTTCATCACTCCAATAGGCTTATTTGAATTTAAAGTAATGCCTTTTGGAATGAAGAATGCCCCGGCCGCTTTCCAAAGGTTGGTGAACCAGGTGTTAAATGGTGCTGAGGAGTACGCTGTGGCATACCTGGATGACATTGCCATCTTTAGTGCCAGCTGGGAGGAACACCTGTCACACCTTAGGGAAGTGCTGGGCAGGATACAGAGGGCTGGGCTCACTGTGAAAGCCGGGAAGTGCCAGGTGGCCATGGGAGAAGTGGCATACCTCGGGCATGTGGTAGGCCAAGGACAGCTCTGTCCTAACCAAATAAAGATAGAGGTAATCCAGGTGTGGCCCAGACCAGAAACACAGAAGCAGGTCAGGAGTTTTCTTGGGACAGCAGGGTACTATAGAAAATTTGTACCCAATTACAGTGCCCTGGCTGCTCCCCATCTGACCTGGTAAAGAAAAGGATGCCAAAGAAAATTACCTGAGGACCAGCCTGTGAAGAAGCCTTTACCTTATTTTAGGAGGCACTGTGCAGTGCTCCTGTTTTGACAAGTCCTGACTATAGCAGACCCTTTATAGTTCAGACTGATGCCTCAGACGTGGGTATTGGGGCAGTAATGAGTCAGACATCCAGCCAAGGAAAAGATCACCCTGTAGCGTATCTCAGTAAGAAGTTACTTCCCAGGGAGCAGACATACTCCACTGTGGAAAAGGAGTGCCTTGCCATAGTGTGGGCCCTAAAGAAGTTAGAGCCATACTTGTATGGGCAGTATTTTGTGGTACAGACAGACCACAACCCCCTGGTTTGGCTGTCGCAGATGGGAAAAAAACAATGGTAGATTGCTAAGATGGAGTCTTGCTTTGCAAGGGTACGATATGATAATACTACTTAAGGCTGGAGCCAAAAATCAGAACTCAGATGGCGTGTCTTGTGTCTATGAGGAGTGAACTGATTTGGGAAGCTCATCCCATGCAGGGGATAGAGCCCCCAAATTCAGTCTAGGTGGGGAGGAATTGTGACACTTGGACAGCTGGTTCTGATCGCTGTATGATTTTTGTAACATAAAAATGTGTTATTGAGTGTCTCTCATGAGACATGCTGAAACAGCTTGTGGAATGCCCCCCAGGTTTTAGCTACAAGGTGTTACCTGGAAGGCCAGGAGATACTTACAGGCTAGAAGAGACCTAAATTAGGATCGCCTGTTTATCTAGCTTAATTGCAGCTGCTGGGCTAGAAATCATAAACTTTTATGGCATTTAGAGGAAGAATACAGGTTATGGTACTTGGATGCTACGTCATAAAAGTCCTTTGATGTCCTTGAAAGAAGATGCTGCTCATGGATGAAAGAAGGGACTTGGAAAATTACAGACTTAATTGGGAAGTCATACGGGGATACAGGTTTTTTCTGCCGATGTCACCTATTAATTCACCTCCTGACACAAGACATCCTGATTGTATAATTTTTAATAAACAGAGGAAGAGCTGGGTGACATCATGGAGAAGGCAGGGTCAAGACAGTGTTTTAATTATGCTGTAACAGACCTTTACTGACACACATGTTTGGACTCTGAAAAAAGAAACATCTACAGTACTATAAGAAGATAAGATTACATTAGGTAGACAGGTCTAAGTATATTATTGGTAGGAATTTGCACTTTTTAAACCTTATTGTTTTAAAAGATTGTGGGCCAGATATTCAAAACTTTGCCCCGGGGCAAAATTAGCACTGCCCAGCGGGCAAACTTAGCCTGGAGCACAGAGCACGCTATATTCAAAAGGAATAGCCCAGGGCAAACAGCTTCCGAATATGGCATGGTAATGAGGCCATGCAAACTGGGCTGGGAGTGCAGGGCAAAAAGCCCTGAATAAGACAGCACTGAATAAAGCAACCAGGAAGTGCAACCCACAACAACAACACAGTACACAGCAACATGAGGGTAGGTACAGACGAACCACGTGGCCAAGTGTGTGCCAGCAAATGCATGGACTCAGTACAGCTGCAGGAAGCAGCAGATGTGAAATAACAGTGATCAAAACTGTATAATATTCCCATACCGTTAGCGCCCGGCTAACACATTAGCGCGCATTAGCGGAGCTAAGCAGCTAGTACCGTGCAAACACGCTTGCCCGGGCGCTAAAATGTGCCATATTCAAAAGTGCCATGCAAATGAGCCTACTTAGTAGTCTCTGGGCAAACAACCGGATTAGTATCTCATTATACCCTGATTTGCATGCAGTTTGCCCAGCGTTACTGCAGAGTCCCACAGAGCCACCTGTAGGTCAGTCTGGAAGTAAGGGGCTGACCAGGTCCAACCGCAGCTCCACCTGTAGGTCAGTCTGGCAGTGCATGATGATAGCTGCAGGCTACATGTAAACAGTACAGCATAGCATAGCATATTATACCCCAGGGGACAGGACACCATAGGCACAGGTGGTGGTGGTGCTGCATGCAACTGTCACATTGTAGGGCATGCTACAGTGCACAGCAGAAACTACAGTAGCAAGGGGGCCAGTAGTGCGTGGACACAGCAATGCCTATGGTGTGTAGGGCAGTGATGATGACTGCACTATACACAGTGAGTGGCCCAACCTGCGGATGTTTTCTGACACTGGACATTACTGTTACGCTGTTGTGTGACCCACAGATGCTGTACCTGTGGCATGGGATGCTCACAGTGACATGTACATTTCTGGCTTTGTGTGCTGTGGCAGTTGTACAGCTGTGCGGTATGTGGCTGGGGGCATATATTATCCGAAAGGCACACTGGTGTTGGGGTATTCCCAATACTGACCCATGTACACTGCATGATGTGTCCCAGCCTTGTGGCCACACCTGATCTGTAGCACAGCCTCGCCACCCATATATGCTCCCCTCAACATCCTCCATGCCCACAGTGCTGCATGTGTGTGCTGGCATCTGTTGGTGTCCACGGAAGTGTGGTCCACAGGTGTGTGCTGTATGGCCACACTGCCATGCTGTCCACTGGTGGCAGGGTCACCACTTACTGCCTGGCATGGCTGGGACTGGTTGACAGATGATGGCATCATTGTGATGCCATCAGTTAGCAGCATGCTTCCTCTATGTTTGGCTTTATCTATGTGTCATATTTATTTGTTAGGGTCGCGCAAAACCCACGCTAAACCCGCGCAAATGCCGCGCAAAGCCATAATGTCGCGCAAAGCTGATTGCCCAAGATTAAGACCAGCTTTTCCTGGGCGGTAATGTGCACCCGCGCTAAGTGTCGCGCTAAGTCACGCAAAACCACTTAGCGCGGCGCTAGTCGCTGAATATAGCATTGCGCCTGTATTCATGTCAGTTTGCCCCTTGCATACATTATAATTTTGCCCGGCGCTAATGCAGTTTGCCCGCTATTTGGCCTTTTGAATATGGCAGACCTGCTGCAAACCTGTCAAAATGGTTTTGCCCAGCGCAAAGTTTTGAATATCTGGCCCGGTATGTTTTGTGATATATGGTTCTGTGTTTTACATTTTTATTTATTTTAAGTAAACCTCTATTTTTAGAGACTACCTGGTGTGCCTTTGAAATTCTTTCTTTGACAAGAGAAGCATATATGGTTAAAGCTGACACTGTACAAAGCTTACTGGTTTTACCAAACTGGGACAAGGTAAGCGTTTATTCTGAGGTCTTTCATAGAGTTTTTAAGGATTCATTTTGTACACCTGGTTAGGTGCCCGTAGGCGAAAGATATCTGGCCCCCCCCCCGAAGAGCAGAATTATCTGAGCCTGTACATTGGGTACGCTAGCAAGAGGTTCACAGTTTGAATCCCTCCAGAACTTGAGACCAAAGGTTGATTTGAACCCACAAAACAGACAGGAAGGTTACCCTGTTCTGTTAACTGTTCACAATACTGCGCTCAGAGGTTGGCACTGTGGGAGCAGAACGCCTGACCTGGAGCAGAGAGCCTGACCTGCTGAGTGGGGTTGTGACAACTGCTATAGCTTTGTGTTTCAATATTTTTATTAAATTTTAGAAAATAATCAAACATAAAACACAAGACTTACAGCACAAAACAATACAAGGGTTCACCAATACCAAATGTATATGTCAAAGAATACTTGCATAATGTCAGCGTACACAATACTATAAATATTTTCTATCAGCATAGTCTATGACAGGATACATTGCATTGTTACAGGGGAGGTAGTTACAGAACCATAGGTTATTATTACACAGGTATATCATTTCCAACCAAAATGTTATTTAAAGATGGTGAAAGAAGGTGGTGGTTGAGCAGCTGTTAGATCGCTTGGAGAGTCTTGTTATCTTTGAGCCGCTCCAGTAGGGTTTTTGGCCTTGGTACAGCACTGAGACAGCTTTGGTCAGGATTATACATGATGATCTCATGGCAAGGGACTGAGGGCAATGTACTAGCTTGGTGCTCTTGGACCTTTCTTCAGCATTCGACACGGTGGATCATGGGGTGCTGATCGCTTGACTGAGGAACTACAGTATGTGGGTGCTACTGGCACAGTCTTGTGCTGGTTTAGCTCATATCTGACCAGTAGGATGCAGCGGGTGGTTCTGGAGAACTTTTCCTTGGGGCTGTCCGTGCTGCCTTGTGGTGTTCCTCAGGGATCGATCCTTGCCCCCCATTCTTTTCTCTGCATATATGCTGCCTCTAGGAGAGATCATAAGGTGGTACAATGTAAGGTTTCACTGCTATGCACATGATAATCAGTTGTACCTGTCTTGTGCCCCTGATGACACCTCTGTGTCATCAGTGCTGAGCCATTGTTTGGCTGACATAAACCACTGGATGGCTGGCAACTGGTTATGTCTCAACCCAGGTAAGATGGAACTCATGGTTATCGAACCTAGGCACCGGGGTTTACCTGCTGGTGGAGATGTTGTTCTCCCTGTATTGGTGGTTAGCAACTCTCTGTAGTGAGTACGGTCAGAGATCTGGGGGTCATACTGGACAACAGACCAATCTTTGAACAGCAGGTGTTGTCTGTCGTCCAGTCTGGCTTCTTCTATCTCTGGAACATTGCTAGGATACGGCTGTTCTTAGCTCAGGATAACCTAGCAATGATCATCCATGCCTTTGTCACTATGAGGTTAGATTACTGTAATGCACTGTACCTAGGGTTATCTGGAGGTTTGATGCGTCATGAATTCCAGTTCAAAAAAAGGCTTTATTTAAATCCACTGGCCACAAACAGCTCAGGTTGTGAAACCTCACCGGTTTCACTGGTATCACAGCATCATCAGGAGTAAATGACACATCAGCTTACTAGTCCACAACCTGAGCTGTTTGTGGCCAATGGATCTAAGTAAAGCCTTTTTTTTTGACCAAGGATTGATATTTACGTTTTTGGTTTTCCCTCCTCACCCCCCTTCAGTGTGGCGTTTCACTTGGAACTTTAATTCACCATTGTTACAGCACATTTGGACTTGCATAGCTCTTAGCTTTCACAGTTCTCACAGTTTCTTAGGACGGACGTCGGAGAGTGCACATACCTGTGTGAACTGCCTTTTTGGCCTTGTTCGCACTGGGGCTCTTGAAATGGTTTAAGTGCCCTAATTCGTTTCTAGAGCCCCATAGCACGGATCGCACTCGCACTGTACACGGATCCAGACACGGTTTAAAGAACCATGCTTAAGCCCTGATGGGACGTAGGCTTAAACACGGTTGGAAAACCGTTTTTCAAATCAATGCATGTTTACCTGTGGTGTGAACAGCTCCTGAATCGTTTCGGTAGCCTCGTTCTGTCTTGCGAGTTGTCTGCCACATATTTCCCAAGATGCTGTGCTTCAAACTTCCCAGAATTCTTTAATCTGTTGTTCTGCACATGCGCGACTATCACAGCGAGGAGGGAAAATTAAAAAGAGTGGTAAAGTGATCACTGTACTCACGGTGCATTACAGGTCTGATCAGTGTCTGATCAGTGTGAAATATTGGCAGATCTGTGGTTGCAGTTGTTGTCAGCAGTTAGTTTGAGAGAGTAAAAACTGCAATTCTGTTGTTTTTTTTTTTGCTTACTTGTGGCACTTGTATTTGACAGCACATAATTGACTGCAGCATTAAAGCTTTCTACAATGTGTGATAGGGCATCTAGCTGGAATGATGAATCCATTAAGGCTGTTATTGATTTTTGGTGTACTGAGAGTATGCAAAATGAATTAAACAGTGTGCACAAGAATACAAAGGTGTACCAGAGAATATCTGCACATCTGTCTGAGCTTGGCATTGAATGTACTGCCAAACTGAGGGTGCAGAAAATCTTGCATCCGTGGTTCACCCAAGAGCTCAAATCTGCACTTACCAATAGAGACAAGCTATGGGCTAGGGCCAGGCACACAAAGGACCCAGCAGACTGGCAGGCATTTAGAACTGCCAGAAATGCCTGTGTTAAAAGTGTACGTGCTACTAAAGCAAACTTCTACATCTCCACTCTGGAGCAGGCCAAAGGGAACTCCCAAAAAATCTGGAAGACACTGAGATCCACTGAAGGCCATCCTGCTGCTTCCGCCCTTCCCACCAAGATTCTGGCCAAGGACGGGATGGTTGAAAATAAACTGTGAATCCTCGAAGAACTTAACCTTCACTTTGCCACTGCCGGGTTGGTATTCGACTCCTCCCCATACGCTAGCCGAGTGAATAGCAACTCTAGCCCAGGATACTACACATGCTACTCCACCTCATCCCTTCCAGTTGTGCCTGTTTAGCTACAAAGAAGTCGAAGACATAATTCTTAGCCTTGACACCAAGAAAAGTGCAGGGGCGATGGCCTTGAATCATTTTTTTTATGTTAGGCTATGCCCAGCCTACAGCCCCCATCCTTCACATCTTCAATCTCTCTATTACCACAGCCACTGTTCCATACTGCTGGAAATCTGCCCATATTCTTCCTTTCTTCAAATCAGGAGATCCTTGTGACTTAAACAACTACCGTCCTATCTCTATCTTGCCCGTTCTCTCCAAAGTGCTGGAAAAACTTATATACAACCAACTAAAAAATCACCTTGAAGCGCACTCACTCCTAAACCTGGCCCAATCTGGCTTCAGGTCAAAGGACAGTACCATCTCAGCCTTGGCTAAAGTCTCTAATGACTGGATCCATGCTATGGACACCAAGAAGGTTACTGGTGCAGTCTTTCTAGACCTCAGTAAGGCCTTCGACACTGTAGACCATCACCTCCTAATCGCCTGTCTTGCCCACATAGGTGCCACTCCACTTACCTTACAGTGGTTTAACAGTTATCTCACAGGAAGGATACAAAAAGTCAATGCTGATGGCCTACTATCTTCCCCTCTTCCAACTGCCAGAGGAGTCCCTCAAGGCTCCATCCTAGGACCAATCCTTTTTCTCTGTACATCAACAACCTTGACTCCCACATAAAGAACTCTAGCATACAATTCTTTGCAGACGATACGGTTTTTATACGCATCAGGCTCGTCCTTAACTGAAGTCAGGGAGGCACTCCAAGCTGACTTTATCCAGTTAGAAAGCAACCTTATCAATGCCAAGCTTCTCTTAAATGCCAAAAAATCAAGACAATGATTTTCTCGAGACTTGCCTTGTCTGGTGCCCTACCTACTTACCCCACCTAAAAACTTCATAGTTACCTCCCTAGGTGAACCCTTGGAAGTCGTACCTAAATTTAAATATCTAGGTATGTGGATAGACAACAAGCTTTCCTTCAACGACCACATCGAGGATCTATCAAAGAGGCTTAAAGCACGCTTGGGTTTCTTCTTTAGAAATAGGACCCTCTTTTCTCTCGCGACCCGCAAAAGACTTGTCCAAGCAACATTCCTTCCCTTGCTTGACTACGGAGACATTATCTTTATCTCCTCCCCAACCTTGAGCCTATCTAAACTGGACGTACTCTATCACCGTGCTCTTCGCTTCATTACTAACTCTGCGTACAGGACCCACCACTGTGATCTTTATGCAGCAGTTGGGTGGACCTCTCTTGCCACCAGACGCCTCCTGCATGCTGGCATTAGGACCCTCAAATTACTACTCCACAAACTGCCTGTCTATTTAACGTCTCTCATACATATCTCACATAGCGCCTACTCCCTAAGGAAATCCGACCTTATCCTACTAGATGTTCCAGGACACGTACCACAGCTGGCCAAAGAGCTGTCTCATACACCCTCCCAAACATTTGGAACCAACTACAAGCCATGCTGAAGCTAGCCAGCATTGTATCAATTAACTCCTACAAAACACTAGCTATCTCTAAATTAAAAGACATATGTAGGTGCTACTAGGCCCCCAACGCCAAGTCAACTTCCTAGGTACCAACTGGCCCTCTACTTATTAAGCTGAAATGTGTTGCATAATTTAGGGCAAGGTTAAAGCTGGAATGTACTGCATATATAGCATAAGGACTTCTATTGTGTATACCTCTTGTATTATATATATTTTTTGCTTTGTTGTTCTACATTTTATATCTTCCGTCTATGTAATTGCGAACTGTATGTGTATGTGCCTCAGGACCTCCTTGTGAATGAACTTGCTCAACGGAGTCTTTCCTGCAATAAACTTGAACTTGAAACTTGAAACAATACTGTGAAAAGGTTAAACAACTTAAAGTGAAGTACCACCGTGTTAAAGACCAAAACAAGAAATCTGGATCAAAACGAGTTGTGTGTCCCTTCTACGACCAGATTGACAAGTATTTGGGGGACCAGGCCCACTTCAGAGCCATCATTAGTAGTGGAAAGCCTTGATGAAACACTGCCACTGGAAGACCAGTTTGATGATGACCCCCCAATTGAGTTTGACCTTCCTCCCTGAGGCATAATTGAGAAATATTTTAATTATTTCTTATGTGTGATGTGCTGCTGATTGTGTATGTGTGAGGAGGGGGTTAGATGGCAAGCAAAGACGTAGCAGGGAAATTCCAGTTGTATTTTTTTTGTTATGTGGGTTAATATTACAGGGATCCCTGTAGCAAAGACAGTAAGCTGTCGCAGGAGTCCAGTATCCCATAAGTGTCTTGCCTCAATTGTCCAGTATGCCACTATTATGGTGGCATAACAGTTTACTGCAGAATATGCATTTTCCTGTCATTCCATTAACCCCATGTCTAATGTCAATAGATTCAGAAGAAAGGGACCATGATGATGAAGATACTGGTTCATCAGTGGCTGATACTTCAGGTGGATCTGTAACTGCAGTGGTGTGTGAAAGCATGACAGATGTGAGAGATAACACCCCCCACATCCCTCAACAAGTGTTGCTCCCACTCACATTGAAAAGAGGCCTGCGGCTCCTCAGCCTTTACAGAACTTACAAAAAAATAAATAAATAAATAAATAGATTGCAGGACATCATGGAGTCCTTATTCGAGCCTACAAGGCATTTGCTAGTTGAATAGCACCAGCAAATGATGAAAGCCAAGCAAGACCATGCTAAGGCAGAGCTCGAAATGGAAGAAAGTATGCGCACCATGGTCCGGAGGCAGAGCAGTCTGTCACATTTTTTAATAATTTACTTGAGATATTCTGAGGTGGCCCTAGGATGCCTCAACCGCACCCTCCAAACAATGGGCAGAACAATGCAACACAGACTCCACGGTATCAGTACACAGTGCCAGCACCACACAGACTCCACGGTATCAGTACACAGTGCCAGCGCCACACAGACTCCGTGGTATCAGTACACAGTGCCAACGCCACACAGACTCTGCGGTATCAGTACACAGTGCCAGCGCCACACAGACTCCGCGGTATCAGTACACAGTGCCAGCGCCACACAGACTCCGCGGTATCAGTACACAGTGCCAGCATCACACAGACTCTGCGGTATCAGTACACAGTGCCAGCACCACACAGACGCCACGGTATCAGTACACAGTGCCAGCACCACACACTGTTGATGCTGTAGGCCATAGTTCTGGCACACAAGTTTCCTTCTACTCACAATCTGGCGTCCCCACTCATGCTGGCCTGAGTTCAGGTGCAGAATGCACTTACTTCTCACAACCTAGTGCAAACAGTAGTCTGACTCAGGAGATGTTTGATGAGAACCTAACATGGACTCATCTGTAAATGAGATACAGCAGATGCAACAGAAAAGAATGGTTTTTGCATGGGTTTTATGCAGAAACATTATAACACAGCAATGTATACCACTCTTGTTCGTTTTAACAGTTGCAGTTCACCATAACAATATCAATTGCATTGTTTGTATTTTAAAAGTGAAAAATAAAGTTCCAAGTAACATTAGTATTTTGGCAACTGCTTAGCCTAGCTTTTAAACTTGCTGCACACAGTTTTCTGTCAAGCTGTGTGACCAGACTTAGAACATGCCAAGATGTTTGGTATTTACAAAGTTACTTCTACAGCTATTCTAACAGTTTTTAACAGATTCTGTATTTTTATGCCTACTTCAATAAATTGTACCACGTTTGCTTCTGATACATTCCAGTCAACAGTTATGCATACATGTAAAACTTGTTAATACAAAACTTTCGATTTCACAACTTTTCAGTCTCATTGGTCTGCATACATTTCATTTTTGAAGTGTCATTTGTAAAGGTTTGGGGTCGGGTGATGTTGCTGCTGTCTGAACAACAAAAAGCAGTACTTGCTTCGTACACAGTATTTAGATATGTAGCCAGTGCCTCTCGAATAGCATTAGCACGTCGCCCTAGTCCAGCTGCTGAGCTGTCCTCATAACTTACAGTGTCACAGTTAGGTTGTTGAAATACATCCAATTCATCCATCCATTCCTGCAGAAACCGCTCAGACTTATTCTCACATACATTTTGTAAGACACAGCAAACTGCAACAACGACAGGTATATGCTCAATGGAGAAGTCCAGACACTTTGACAGGCAACTCCATCTACCTTTTAGACGTCCAAAGGCACATTCGACAACCATTCGGGCTCTGCTTAATCTATAGTTGAAATTCCTCTTTCTCTGATCTGTGTAGTCAGTGAAGGGCTTCATTACCTAGGAGAGGAGAGGATAAGCTGGGTCAGCAATTAACACAGTAGGTATGCTGACTCCTTCCAACTCTCTAGTTGTGTTTTGGAATAATGTTCCATTTTGCCCCTTTAGAAACACAGAACTGTTCTTGAACACTCTGGCGTCATGCACACGGCCCGGCCAACCTATGTTGACATCCTGAAAACTGAATGTATGATCAACCACAGCCTGCAGTAGAATAGAGTGGTAGCATTTTCTGTTGAAGTATTCAGTAGCATCATGAGGAGGGCATATAATTGGTAGATGAGTGGCATCTGTTGCTCCACTGCAGCATGGGAACCCCCATTCCTTTTCGAATCGTGTAACAACTTCATTTGTATTTCCAAAACATATAACCCTTGGCATAAGGTGTTTCATTATTGCCTGACACACTTCCGTGATTACCTCGCAGACTGTGGAACGGCCTACCCCAAATAAATGACCAAGGGTACGGTATTCAACATTGGTTGCCAGTTTCCGCAAAGTGAGGCCCACACATTTTTTTGTTTGTTTGTTTTTTTTTTTAATTTAGTTGTTTAACCAGGAGTAGCTCACTAAGCTGAAAGCTTTTTACAGGAGCAACCTGGGAGCACAGGGAAGTTAAGTGACTTGCTCAGGGTCACACAGTATGCAAGTGGAAGCTGTGGGATTCAAACCCAGGTCTGGTCTGCTAGATGTCACCAGATTTGCAGCTCAGAGCCTTAAACCACCACGCTATACTGCCTCCCTCAATCCCGCTTATCAACAGGGATGCATTTTCTTAGTTGTGTGTCATGCTTCATGATAAAGTCATGCAATTCGTTGCACAGCATGTTAAAATATGCTTTTGACATGCGAAAGTTCTGTAACCACTCATCGTCCTGCCAGGTTGACAGCACAATGTCATTCCACCATGCAGAACTCCTGCCTCTGCACCAGATAGCTTTGTCAAGTGTGACTACCATATAAGCACAAACGATCATGTGATGCAGAAAAACAAGACACTCCTGTATTTGTTGACTGACTACCTGCATCCTGTGTTGTCTGTGTCTAATAAAACTCAATCTCCTTCTCATTTTGTTCTGCCATATCTTTTTGCTCTCAGATAATATGCAGATACAATTGACAGCAAGTCTGTCTCCGTGGGGGGCGCCATTTCTAAACGTCTCTCTAACAACCTGCTGAATCATGGGTAGATACAAACAACCGCAATGTATGATGGTAAGCAGTTCCTCATAAAACAGTGCTGGACAAAAGCAAAGATGGCATGTTTACCTAGACAGTGCGAATGCACTAAAAATGGATCATAATCCGTTTCTGAACATGCTTTCAGTAGTGTGGATGCTTAAGCACGGTAAGTGCTGAAACGATTTTAAAAACAGATCAAAAAACGTTTTCAAAATTGTCTGTAGTGTGAATGGGGCCTTTGTCTCATTTTCTAATTACATGGTGATCCGACTGCTCTCTGTGAATCAAAAAGGAACTTAAGATGCTGAGGATGCCAGAGACATTGAACAGCCATCATAGGAAAAAAATGGAACAATGTGGATTACTCGGACTATCGGAGAAAGCGGAAGTAACTGATCATTGAGGCTGCCAGAACAGACGCACTGTGAGGAGATAAAACTAAGGAGACTCTTTTAGAGATTTTGCTGTCCAGACATGGCATTCCCCCGATTGCTCTAAGATATGTTTAATACAACTCTACAGAACTTGCGTTTTAGGGATGCTTCAGGGACATTATATTGGCACAAATATTTAATGCAGCAGGTGAAACTGAGTTGTTTGTGGGAGAATGGGAAGCGGTTGTGGTAGATCCAGTAACAACAGGAGCTATCAGTACTAACACGGGGAAACTGACCCCATTGATATACGGCATGCCTTTCTACAATTGGAGTGAGCTACATTAAAAGGCAGAAGGCACTATTGGAATAGAGTGTCATTGAAGGCATACTTAAAGGTTGGAAGGTCACCCAGAGGGTTCAGGGTCACAAGAACCCCCGGATACAGCACAGAAAGGGTTAAGTTTATGAAGGATTGGAACAAAGGCCTACAATTGGGAATGGAGGGCCTTAGCCAAGCAGTAATAAAAGATTATTTGAGACAGCAGCCAGAGATAATGGAAAGCATCAAATGGAAGGAGGAGATAGTCTTTATATTCAAGGACCATCCCGAGTTTGAGGTATTCGAAAATAATCGTAAAGATACAATACTGCAGGAGAATAAGAAAGTAAAACAATGGAAGCTGAAAAAATTTGAAAGGGATAGGTTGGACTACAAAAATACGGTAATAGTGTATTCACCTGGAATAAAACTGAAAGGCAACAATCTTGTGGTAGAAAACATAACAAATGGAGCTAATTCAGCTGGAGCACTACCAACACATCCCAGTTCTCAAGTAGTGACAACCAGATCCATTTGAAAAAAATGTAATAACTCGCCTTCTTATTATACCTCCACCAGTGAATCAGATACAGCAACAGAAGTTTTTTTTAGAGCAGGAACATGGGGAACCAGAACCACACCGGGACACAGAGAGAGAGAGAGAGAGAGAGAGAGGGAGAACTGTCCAGTTCAGGGAACAACATCAGGTGGAACAGAGGAACTTGAAGCAGGTTCTAAGACAGGGCAAACACAAGAAATGGACCAGGAAATGGGGTAAAAAACATAAGTGGAAAACCAGCAGTCAGAAAAGGGAAGTAGACAATAACAGCAAATGTACTGTGATTAATATATCTAACAACCTACTGACTGAGCCACAACTGAAATTGTTACAGAAGGGATTGAATTTTATTCCAACACGTACCCCGGACCCTTTTGAGCTTTATGTGGATCTGCATCGATTCACTAGGAATCTTAACTTGAAGGCGTATTTTGAAAAGCTCAAAATGTGTAAGGGGAACACTGGTAACGGTACCCTAACTGAAGAGCAAAATGTTTCTAGTGAACAACTGGATACAAATAGGGGATTTAATTTCTGCCTCCCCTCCACCTTTAATCAACCATACACTGATACGGTCTGTGTTTTTGAATATTTATGTGAAACCAAGATAGGGGAACTAATACAGCAGAATGAGAGACCTGGCTTAGTCAATATCATTACTGATGAGGTAAACTAATCCAGATATTGTAATCAAACTGGCAGACAAAGTTGGAGCAGTGGTGGTAATGTCAAAAGATAAATATGTACAGGAAGTTGTAAAACAACTTGATAATCAGGTGTTTTATAAGAAGTTGAGAAGGGACCCCACCAGTATGTATAAAAGAGAGATTGATGCCTTCCTTCATGATTCTATTATGGAGGGTTGCATCACACTTATGCCAGCATATATATTCTTCCAAAGGTCCATAAAAGTTTGCAGAATCCTCCAGGACGCCCAGTAGTGGCAGGGGCAGGTTCCTTAACAGACCCTGTATCCATGTTTGTGGATGCTCACATTAAAGCTTACATTTAGAGATTGAGATCTTATGTCATGGATACCACTGACATATTGAGCATCCTGGAGGATCTCGAATTGGAGTCTGATTGGTTCTTGGTGTTAATGAACATAACATAATTTACACCAAAATACCCACGAGGGGGGTTTACGAGCTCTTGAATATTGGCTCGAACAAGATGAAAACATGGAGCCTGATAGAAAATAGTGTCTGATTAACTGTGCTGAACTTGTGCTAAAAATAAACTATTTTATGTTTCAGGGGAAACTACTACCTACAAACTAAGGGGATGGCAATGGGAGCTACTTTCGCACCCAATTACACCAGCCTCTATTTGGGCCATTGGGAGACATTAACAGTCTACGACGCCGGGGTCAATCCTTTTTTCCATATGATTAATTTATGGCTTCGTTTTTTTTGACAACATTTTTATGGTGTGGTGTGGCACACTGGAGGAACTTGCAGAGTTTGTGGACTACCTAGAATCAAGTAACCCAAATCTTAAATTCACGGTACAATGTGACAAAACCACTGTAGGTTTTCTAGATTTGGAAATTACTAAAAATAAGAATAGTGGTATACAAACTACTTTGTTCTGCAAAGATACCAACAGACATTCGCTTCTGTTGGCCTCCAGTTGCCACCCATGCCATGTAGTAAATAACATTCCCAAGGCCCAGTTTTTAAGAGCCAGTTGTAATTGTAGTAATGATGATGAATTCCTAGCACAAAGCTCAGTTATGTGTGTTGGATTCAAAAAGAGGGGTATAATGCAAGTGTTGTAGAAAAAGCCTGTGTTGATACCATGCACACTATAGAGAGGACTTACTGATTGTACACCAACAGGGAGAATAGGGGCCCAGTAGGTTTTTGTCAGTACTTACAGTAGACACTCTAACGCTATAGAGGGCATTATTAGATCAAATTGGAGTAGCCTAGGTTTGGATCCATTACTGAAGGATGCTACACAACTACCCCCACTTATGGCCTGTAGGAGGGACACTAACCAGGATCACTTGGCTGCCAGTGCATCCACATGGAACATATCCTTGTGGGCACTGTAACTATTGTAGTTCCATCCTAAAAAGTAAAACTTTCGCCACTATCAATGCACTAAGACATTTCAAATGAGTGCCTTTTTTAGTTGTGTTACTGACAATCTAGTATACCTAGCTACATGCTGTTGTGGGTCTTTCTACATTGGAAAGACATTGTGCCCTTTTAAATTGAGAATAGGTGAGCATCAGAGAAGTATCACGGGAGGGGACCTGACTAATGCCCTAGCTACGAACTGCATGAGACGTACTAGTAGTGAAAGGGGAAGTGTTACCCATAAATTTAAATTTAAATTCTGTGTGGTTGAGAGTGTAGAACTGGGCCGGGGGGGGCGTGATTTGGATGCCAAGCTTTTAGAAAGGGAGGCATATTGAATATATACACTGGGAGCTCTGAGAATGCCTGGATTAAATGATAAGATTGACATCATGCCTCTTATAAAGAAAGAAAAAAAGATGTTGAATTATGTGACAAAATAGATAAAATCACATGACTGATTGTTCTGTGTTCCCTTACAGATGTGTGAAGCTTTATGAAGCTCTTTTTGATTTCAACCCAACTGGATTTTTTGAGAAATCAGAATCACCGCCGTGACATTACTATACCTGCTGCATTTTAATGTTGTTACTAGTTTAACGATTTGTATATTATTTTTATTTCATTTTTGTTTATCAGGTAGGTGCACTAGCCACAGAGATTACTATTTTCAGGCATGACCCAGGAGGTTACAAAGCAGCATATGCAGTGACAAAGCAGAATACATAATACAGTAATGCGTGAGCAAGAAGATACAAAATCCAAGAGAATGGTAGGAGCAATTCAGTGACAAGTGAAGTAGAGAAACATATAGTACAAAGGGAAATGCATAAAATAAAATACAGAATTTAACAGTGTGGTAGAAACAATATAAACAGCTTGGCAAAATAAGTGCAATATAAGGACCAGCAAGTTCTGGGTCAACAATGTAGCAGCAAATATAGGTACTTAGTCAGGTAGTAAGCCACCTAAACAACTGAAATATAGAGCAGAACAGAGGTAGGAAAAATAGCTACAGGGTGAGAAATGTAGAGGCAGGTCGAGGAGAGAGGAGAGATAAAACAACAGCATGTAGTGAAAAGGCTGGGTACAAGTAGGCAAAAGAGGTCGAGGCCAGTAATAAAAAGTGCGAATGGTCAATGTCAGCAGGAGAGTCAATCAATCAATCAAAATCTTTATTTTGCCAGCGGAGAGTAAGACTAAGGACGATTTAAGGTGTGTTAAAACATGTATAGGGGGCAATATTAGTTAGTAATAGTGTTATTTATTGTAAGTTGTATATTTAAAGTGAATCGAATGTGGTTGCTTATTATGGAGTTTTATTTACAGTACATTAGTAATTTTCCAACGTTTTAAACATCTACGTATTTGGATAGTTTATGCACTGTCACCTTAAATCAGCACTTTTAAATATGGACTAGTAAGCTGATGTATCACTTCCTCCTGATGATGCTGTGATACCAGTGAAACTGGTTGAGGTTTCACAACCTGAGCTGTTTGTGGTCAATGGATTTAGATATATAGAATAGTGGATGGGTGACCATCCACAACAAGGCTGTGTTTCCATCGAGGGAGTTGATGACATCATAGAGACCTCAAGAGTGAAGCTCGAGAGGTCTCCGTGATGTCATCAACTCCCAAGATGGAAACACACCCTTAGTTGTGGATGGTCACCCATCCACTGTTTTATATAGTATATGGTTCCCAGGACTAGTAAAATGTTTATTTCACACTCCCGCTTGGTCCCGGCAGCTCTTTTACAGTCCTACTTGGTCCCAGCCAGTCGGTCGGCTGTGAAGTCGCTCCGTTGCTGTGTCCTGCTCCACTAATTTGAGAATGCTGTGACCTGGATGTTGGTGGGCTCCTGTTCTAGGGATCACATCACTCTGGTTCTATGTGCTTTGCACTGGCTGCCTTTGCGTCTGCACATCACCTTCAAGATTTGCTTGTTAAAGGGACACTGTCAATCTTTTTTGCGTCATATTATTTTTAGGTAAAACCCCATGTTTTATGATTGCTTACCTTCTCTAAAATGAATTGATGCTGCTGGTTGATTTGTCTGCTTCCTTGTTTATTAGAACTGAAATTGCATGGTAATGTATATGTATACCCAGTCTTGTTTTGTTTCAAATCATCAAACTGCTCTTACTGCATACTTCCTGAACATTAAAAATGCCCTCAAACAGTGCAGCCACTCAGGTTACAATAGTCTCCTCTACTCCCACTGCATAATAAGTGGCTAGATTGTGCTGGGGTGTTCCTGAGTCCAAGAAAGATGCAGTGAGAGTTGATAAAGAAATATAAACAAACATGTTTTGGTGTGGTAACACCAGTATGGTGGGCACTTAGTTTTTCACTTTTTAAAAGAAAAAAGGGATCTGAATCAAACTACCAGCTGCATAAACAGTCTCTATAGAATGTGAACAATCATAAAATGTGTTTTTTAAACTAGTGACACTTTGAGGCCTAAGGGAGTGTTGACAGTGTCCCTTTAAAGGAACGCTGTCCTGATCATGCCCTCCCGTACCAGCCAAGCTTACCCTCTGGTTAAGCTTTTAATGTATGTTGCAGAATTTTTCTCGTGCCACAACATACATTATTTTTTTAATTTTTTTTTTTTATTATTATTTATTCTCTTTCCTGCCATCAGCCGCCTGTTACACGGCCCTTCCTACACACCACTTCCTCACTCCTGCCCCCACTGATACTCCCTGACTTACCCCTCCAGGGTGGGACCGATACCCATGTCCAGCCCATCTCTGATGGGAAAGGTGCCAGTGACGACCACTATTGCCTCTCTGGCTTCCCTCCCAGGGTGAGGTTTGGGGCTCAGACAGTGCACCGGGGCCGTGATTGGTCTGTGTGGAGAGGGAGCCATGAAGACTGTGGTGACAGGCGCATCATTTGTGGTGGCCGACGCGATTTTCTTGTACTGCCCCAGGGGCGAGGATGTGCAGTGATGTCCTGCGTCCTCCCTGCCTCTCTTGGAATTAGGTGCTGGTGCTTGCGTTTCCCCCCCAGCCTCCACCAGGAGTCATACGCACACCGGACACACACCCGACCCTCCCCCTGCAGAAGGACAGCAGCCCTGGGGGTGCTCGATCCTTCTCCCCCGGCTGGCCCTCTGGCTCCCCGGGTCTGTTCCCGAACCCGGGTCGCTGACGTCAGAAGCGGAAATCCAACCGCTGTGCCGACAGGCTGGCAATTATTTTAACTTTTAAAAAGTTGGAACCTGGAAGTGTGACATGCATAGGGGAGGCTCTATAATCTATAAAGGTGTGGTGACGCACTGCTTGCTTCCATACTTTTGTACTGAAGTGAGCAGTCCGTTGCCGCACCTTTACAGATAATGGAGCCTCCCCTACGCACGCCATACTTCCGGGTTCCGACTTTTTAAAAGTTAAAAGAATGTATGTTGCAGTGCAAGAAAAACGCCGCAATATACATTAAAAGATTAACTGGAGGGTAAGCTTGGTTGGGCGGAGGGCATGATCAGGACAGCTTTCCTTTAACATACAAGGCCCTGCGTGGTTTGGGACCAGACTACTGTAAAGAGCTTCTGCTTCCTTATCAACCACTCCGCTCTCTCCGCTCCACCGAAGCTGGACTGCTAGTAGTCCCCACCTCTAAGCTTAGGACATCTGGAGACAGAGCCTTTGGGATGGCGGCACCTATTATTTGGCATTCTATCCCACATCACATTCGTACACGTCCACAACTCGGTGGAGGCCTTCAAAGCCTCTTTTAAAACATTTCCTATTTGAACAAGTTTTTTAGTGGAACCGGAGTTATTTTTAGTTTTGGATATATTTTATAGTTTTTGGTTCTGTATGTAAAGTACTCAGAGCCCTCATTGGATTAAGCGTTATTCAAATAAAATTTGCCTTTGCCTTGCCATCTTTGAAGAAATAGGTCAAATTTATTATGAAAACTTACTGATGTTTTTTTCAGTTTGACTAGAGTTAAGGATAAACCCAACCATTCAGCATATGCAGCCATGTTTCCGTGTTTCCAGTTCTTACACATTGACACCACAGATATCCAGTATCTCATCAACGCAGGAGAAAATGTACCAACTATACAGACATCAGGACTGAAGGCCTTTTCAAAACCAAGCTTTTACCAGCTTTTCCTATAACGCTTCCATAGTGGTTTAACCTTTGGACACTCCCAAAATGTATGTATAAGACTACCAGGTTGTTGTTCACCTCTAAAGCACAAATTCCACGTATTCAGACTGTGCTTATTCTGTTTAACAGGGGTCCAGTATGCATCCATAATAAACGTGTTTCCCCATATAGCTCTACACTATAGTCAGGACAGTAACCTGCCTAAGCTTATGGAACGTTCAAATAAAAGACACCCAACAAGTTTGATTTATACATTTATTGGAAAATTCAAAACAAACATCGACTGACCATCACCAAAGAGGAAAGAGACCTAGGGGTTATCATATCTGATGACCTTAAGGTATCAAAGCAGTGCGCAAAGGCTGCAGGGAGGGCCAGTGGCATGCTGGGATGCATAGGTGGAGGCATTACTAGCAGGAGACAGGAGGTGGTGATGCCATTGTATTAAACACTCGTAAGGCCTCACCTGGAGTACTGCGTGCAGTACTGGAGACCACACATGCGTAAGGATATAGACAGGGTGGAGGCTATCCAGAGAAGGGCGACAAAGATGGTGCATGGCTTGCATCACAAAACATATGAGGAGAGACTAAGAGTCCTCAATATGTACTCACTGGAGGACAGGAGCGAAATGGGGGGGACATGATAGAAACTTCCAAGTACCTCAAGGGCATAAACATTGTGCAGGTGGGGGATCTTTTCCAATGTATAAAAGATATCAGAACGAGGGGACACAATATAAAATTGGAGGGGGGTAGATTAAGAGGTAACGTGAGGAGGTTTTTCTACACAGAGAGGGTGGTGGACGCTTGGAACAGTCTGCCACAAGAGGTGGTGGGGGCAAGCACAATGGAAGGCTTAAACATGCCTGGGACAGGCACAAGAGAACATTGGGTGGAGAGAGAGTGATGAAAAGCCATTGATCACTTAAGGCCAGTGACTGCTTACAAGTTTAGGGTTTATGGGCAGACTAGATGGGTCTAGCAGTCCTTATCTGCCGACAATTTCTATGTATCTATGTATGATTTGCCTAAATGGTGAGGAATGAAACTGGGCAAGACAATAGCAGAAGAAGACTGCAGAAACATTTGGAGAAACAGTCACATGTATCTGAAATTAGATAACCACAGACTAACACAGATTTAAGATTTTACAAAATGCATATTGGACCCCACTTACAGCTGTAGCTAAGCTGTGCCTAGCAGCTTGGAATGTTGATGTCCTCAATGTTCCGAGGCTCCAAGTTCCACAGTCCTTCTGTACCAGTTATAGGGTAACTGCTTCGAGCCAGAGCTCTTCACAGTAAGAATTATCTGCATCATTTTTATATTTTTAGGGCAGTTTTGAGAAACTGTGACAGGTATAAGCCATGTGTGCCTACTGGCAGCCCCTTTATTTAAAAGCTTGCTTGTTCTTAAGTAAATTTAAATTGGCAAGCCTGCTGTGCATTCCAGCTTCAGTTTTAAAGGTCTTTGCCTGGTGTTTATGAAGATAATTTAGGTGTCCCTCATGTTTTGATCTGTTCCACAGTGTCTGGTGCCTCAGGTAGATGAGGGCATGGTAACTTGCACGTTACACCCGCCCCGGTGCTGTTTGGCTCTCTGGTTTCTTGTTCCTCCTGTATTGTTTTTTTCAGTGTGTGTACAGTTTTTTTTGTTAAACTGTTATGGCACTCTTTCCCAACAGCCCAGCCAGGCTCGAGTTTCAGTACTGACTCCAGAATGGGGAAGGAGGGCAGCTGGCATGGGTTTCCTCCTCACCAGACTCACACTTAGGTTAAGGTTTGAGGCTGAAGCCCCTGACATGTGAAACAGTCTTGCATGGGTGGTGGGGTGTCACAGATTTAAAATAACTTATTTTTTCTTCTCAGGTTACAAACAGTTTAAACTACTCTGAGACTAAAGCCTCTTCATTTACTCACAGTTTTTAAGTGTACAGATTCTAGGCAAGCTGGGTCCTACCAGGGACTGCCATGTGAACAGCTACTGTCACGATTTAGGACATGCTGGGGTTCTTCTTCTCCCTCAGAAACTGGAAACAGCACAGGACTGATGAGATGGAGGCAGTACAGTGCCTTCTCATCAACTGTCAAAGACAAGTGTGACTTGTGCTGCTGTGGCAACCCTGCCCCCTGGCAGTGACTCAGCCCCCAGCTCTGGGATGTTAACCTTGGAGTCTGGAGTCCTAGACACATATTCTTTTTTTTTTTTTTATGTGCCTCCCTGGCTGCCCACTCCTTCAGGCCCCCAGGCCGTTCCTAACTGCCTGCCCATTCCCACGCCAGCCACTTACCTTATATTGCAGCTCCCTGGGTAACCTCGCGAATCCCTTCGCCGGATGGGTCCCCCTTCTCCGAGGGGGAAGGCACAGGTGCGGTTGGCCAGTGCACTCTATACTTGGCCCAGGGTGTCGCTGAGGTGTGCCGGTCACGGGTTCGGCGGCAGCAGAGGGCTGGAGACCGTCATCTGGCCAGCCAGGAAGCATTTTCCCTGGTTTTCTTGGGGGAGTAACGTCCTGACGTCAAGGCTGACGCCGACGTCTGCCACTCCCCTTGTGCACTGAGCCCAATGTTCTGCTGTGTCCCCAGCCTCCACCAGGGGTCAGCAGGTGCCAGTGCACATCCCCACCAGTCCCCCAGAGAAGGAGAGCTGTCCCGGACGGCATCCTTCTCTCCCGGCAGCCCTCTGTCCCGGGTCTGTTCCCGAACCGAGTGCAGCTGGCGTCTGGCGGAAATCAACGCTGTGCCGACAGGCTGGCCATTATTTTAACTTTTAAAAAGTTGGAACCTGGAAGTGTGGCATGCATAGGGGAGGCTCTATAATCTATAAAGGTGTGGTGACGCACTGCTTGCTTCCATACTTTTGTACTTAAGTGAGCAGTCCGTTGCCGCACCTTTACAGATAATGGAGCCTCCCCTACGCACGCCATACTTCCGGGTTCCGACTTTTTAAAAGTTAAAAGAATGTATGTTGCAGTGCAAGAAAAACGCCGCAATATACATTAAAAGATTAACTGGAGGGTAAGCTTGGCTGGGGCGGGAGGGCATGATCAGGACAGCTTTCCTTTAACATACAAGGCCCTGCGTGGTTTGGGACCAGACTACTGTAAAGAGCTTCTGCTTCCTTATCAACCACTCCGGTCTCTCCGCTCCACCGAAGCTGGACTGCTAGTAGTCCCCACCTCTAAGCTTAGGACATCTGGAGACAGAGCCTTTGGGATGGCGGCACCTATTATTTGGCATTCTATCCCACATCACATTCGTACACGTCCACAACTCGGTGGAGGCCTTCAAAGCCTCTTTTAAAACATTTCCTATTTGAACAAGTTTTTTAGTGGAACCGGAGTTATTTTTAGTTTTGGATATATTTTATAGTTTTTGGTTCTGTATGTAAAGTACTCAGAGCCCTCATTGGATTAAGCGTTATTCAAATAAAATTTGCCTTTGCCTTGCCATCTTTGAAGAAATAGGTCAAATTTATTATGAAAACTTACTGATGTTTTTTTCAGTTTGACTAGAGTTAAGGATAAACCCAACCATTCAGCATATGCAGCCATGTTTCCGTGTTTCCAGTTCTTACACATTGACACCACAGATATCCAGTATCTCATCAACGCAGGAGAAAATGTACCAACTATACAGACATCAGGACTGAAGGCCTTTTCAAAACCAAGCTTTTTACCAGCTTTTTCCTATAACGCATTCCATAGTGGTTTAACCTTTGGACACTCCCAAAATGTATGTATAAGACTACCAGGTTGTTGTTCACCTCTAAAGCACAAATTCCACGTATTCAGACTGTGCTTATTCTGTTTAACAGGGGTCCAGTATGCATCCATAATAAACGTGTTTCCCCATATAGCTCTACACTATAGTCAGGACAGTAACCTGCCTAAGCTTATGGAACTTTCAAATAAAAGACACCCAACAAGTTTGATTTATACATTTATTGGAAAATTCAAAACAAACATCGACTGACCATCACCAAAGAGGAAAGAGACCTAGGGTTATCATATCTGATGACCTTAAGGTATCAAAGACAGCAAAGGCTGCAGGGAGGGCCAGTGGCATGCTGGGATGCATAGGTGGAGGCATTACTAGCAGGAGACAGGAGGTGGTGATGCCATTGTATTAAACACTCGTAAGGCCTCACCTGGAGTACTGCGTGCAGTACTGGAGACCACACATGCGTAAGGATATAGACAGGGTGGAGGCTATCCAGAGAAGGGCGACAAAGATGGTGCATGGCTTGCATCACAAAACATATGAGGAGAGACTAAGAGTCCTCAATATGTACTCACTGGAGGACAGGAGCGAAATGGGGGGACATGATAGAAACTTCCAAGTACCTCAAGGGCATAAACATTGTGCAGGTGGGGGATCTTTTCCAATGTATAAAAGATATCAGAACGAGGGGACACAATATAAAATTGGAGGGGGTAGACTAAGAGGTAACGTGAGGAGGTTTTTCTACACAGAGAGGGTGGTGGACGCTTGGAACAGTCTGCCACAAGAGGTGGTGGGGGCAAGCACAATGGAAGGCTTTAAACATGCCTGGGACAGGCACAAGAGAACATTGGGTGGAGAGAGAGTGATGAAAAGCCATTGATCACTTAAGGCCAGTGACTGCTTACAAGTTTAGGGTTTATGGGCAGACTAGATGGGTCTAGCAGTCCTTATCTGCCGACAATTTCTATGTATCTATGTATGATTTGCCTAAATGGTGAGGAATGAAACTGGGCAAGACAATAGCAGAAGAAGACTGCAGAAACATTTGGAGAAACAGTCACATGTATCTGAAATTAGATAACCACAGACTAACACAGATTTAAGATTTTACAAAATGCATATTGGACCCCACTTACAGCTGTAGCTAAGCTGTGCCTAGCAGCTTGGAATGTTGATGTCCTCAATGTTCCGAGGCTCCAAGTTCCACAGTCCTTCTGTACCAGTTACAGGGTAACTGCTTCGAGCCAGAGCTCTTCACAGTAAGAATTATCTGCATCATTTTTATATTTTTAGGGCAGTTTTGAGAAACTGTGACAGGTATAAGCCATGTGTGCCTACTGGCAGCCCCCTTTTATTTAAAAGCTTGCTTGTTCTTAAGTAAATTTAAATTGGCAAGCCTGCTGTGCATTCCAGCTTCAGTTTTAAAGGTCTTTGCCTGGTGTTTATGAAGATAATTTAGGGTGTCCCTCATGTTTTGATCTGTTCCACAGTGTCTGGTGCCTCAGGTAGATGAGGGCATGGTAACTTGCACGTTACACCCGCCCCCGGTGCTGTTTGGCTCTCTGGTTTCTTGTTCCTCCTGTATTGTTTTTTTTTCAGTGTGCGTACGGTTTTTTTTGTTAAACTGTTATGGCACTCTTTCCCAACAGCCCAGCCAGGCTCGAGTTTCAGTACTGACTCCAGAATGGGGAAGGAGGGCAGCGGCTACTGGGTTTCCTCCTCACCAGACTCACACTTAGGTTAAGGTTTGAGGCTGAAGCCCCTGACATGTGAAACAGTCTTGCATGGGTGGTGGGGGGTCACAGATTTAAAATAACTTATTTTTTCTTCTCAGGTTACAAACAGTTTAAACTACTCTGAGACTAAAGCCTCTTCATTTATTCACAGTTTTTAAGTGTACAGATTCTAGGCAAGCTGGGTCCTACCAGGGACTGCCATGTGAACAGCTGCTGTCACGATTTAGGACATGCTGGGGTTCTTCTTCTCCCTCAGAAACTGGAAACAGCACAGGACTGATGAGATGGAGGCAGTACAGTGCCTTCTCATCAACTGTCAAAGACAAGTGTGACTTGTGCTGCTGTGGCAACCCTGCCCCCTGGCAGTGACTCAGCCCCCAGCTCTGGGATGTTAACCTTGGAGTCTGGAGTCCTAGACACATATTCTTTTTTTTTTTTTATGTGCCTCCCTGGCTGCCCACTCCTTCAGGCCCCCAGGCCGTTCCTGACTGCCTGCCCATTCCCACACCAGCCACTTACCTTATATTGCAGCTCCCTGGGTAACCTCGCGAATCCCTTCGCCGGATGGGTCCCCCTTCTCCGAGGGGGAAGGCACAGGTGCGGTTGGCCAGTGCACTCTATACTTGGCCCAGGGTGTCGCTGAGGTGTGCCGGTCACGGGTTCGGCGGCAGCAGAGGGCTGGAGACCGTCATCTGGCCAGCCAGGAAGCATTTTCCCTGGTTTTCTTGGGGGAGTAACGTCCTGACGTCAAGGCTGACACCGACGTCTGCCACTCCCCTTGTGCACTGAGCCCAATGTTCTGCTGTGTCCCCAGCCTCCACCAGGGGTCAGCAGGTGCCAGTGCACATCCCCACCAGTCCCCCAGAGAAGGAGAGCTGTCCCCGGACGCTTCATCCTTCTCCCTCCAGCCGGCCCTCCAGCGCCCCGAGTCCGTTCCCGAACCTGGGTCGCCAGCATCGCAGGCGGAAATCCAACCGCTGCACCGATGGGCCGGGGACACATATTCTAAGAACCCACTGGGTACCTGGGGGTTACACAAAGCCATGCTCTCAGGCTTGTTGTCACACAGTTCAACCAGCTGTCTCCTGTCTCCTCCAAAGGCAGATCAGTTCTGTCTGAACACTGTCTCAACACACTGGGGCTGGCCAGGCTCACAGTCTCAGCTCCCCATTGATTCAGTCACTCAGAGGTGGACTTGAGTTGCCCCCATGGCCTCGAGGCAGCAAGTTGCACTGCCATGCCAATGGCCTGGGTTCAGAAGCAAGCCCAGGAAGTCACATTGAGAGGCTGGCCAAAGCTAAGACAGCAACTGCTTGCCAGTGTGTCTTGGCTGGGGGAGGGGTTGATGGCAGGGTCCACCACCACAGGGACTCCTGCAGCTGGGCCAGGGAGCTTGCTTCTACTGTGGGGTGAGCTGTGGCTGTGCGAGGCTGACAGAGGAACCCTCCTCCACTAGGAGAGGTGAGACGGGAAACCAAAGAAAGAACCTGGTAGCGTCTGAATGACAGCCATGTTCAGTCTGATCAGGGTATACCTTGTGAGCAGGGTATATCCCTGAGACAAGCTACTGGCCAGAGACAAAAACCTTTAATAAAAAAAGAAGTGGAGCTGCATCCAAAATACTCAAGTTCTGAGTTGCTGAGTCACTTGTGCCAAATTCAGTGCCCTTATGTTCCATGAATCACCAGTTTGCTTCAGTTCTGCCAGTCTTGTGACACTCTCAGCCTATGGACTGTCAAAATGCCCTCTGTCCTCCTGCAGAGTATTGCGGGTCAAAAATATGGCTGCCATAGGGGCTTTATTTACATTTTGAAAAGGTGCCTCTTATACTCCATGCTGGCTGCCCAAGTAGTGTTCGCTTCCCTGCTGCCTGACAATCCAGTCCCTCCTAGCAGACAGTCCCTGGGAGATGTAATGTCCTATTCCCAGCTTCGTGGGGGGAGCATCTTCTGTAGGCTTGCGTGTTTTACTGCCGGGTTCAGGGATTGATCCTTGCATCCCTGCTCTTGGAAACAGCAGCTCTAACCATTTAGCTAAAAGGAAACTTTCTTTTAGCTAAATTGTTAGACCTTTATGCTGCAGTCTTCACTTCCTCCGTCAGATATGAACGTAAGAACATACAAAATGCCAGTAGATGGCCCAGATGGTCTATCAAGTCTGCTACTTGTGGAGCTCATGCATTCTTGCTACATGTTGCTCCACCCCCCCATTACCCTAACCTCCCCTTGACTTTATCCCACTCCCTTTTAAAATCCCAACTGTATTGTGATTAACTGTCCCCTATGGTAGTGCATGCCACCCTATCACCACTCTCTTTGTGAAGAAGTGTTTACTGGCCTCTTTTTGTCCTCCCCCCCACTAGCTTGTAGCTGTGCAGTCTAGTGTTTCTGTTTTTGCCAATGCTAAAAAAGATCCCCAAGGTCAACCTTGTTTATACCTTTGAGGTATTTGAAGGTCCTGATCATGTCCCCTCTCTCCCTTTCCCTTTGCTTTGCCTCCCTGCCCTGTCCCGCCCCACCCCACCCCTCTCTCCCTCCCTCCACCCCACCTCCCTCCCTCCTCTCCTCTCCTCCCCTCCCTCCCTCTCCTCAAGTGAGTATATGTTCAGGTTCACTAGTTTTTGTTCATACTGGATGCCCTATTGCCCATGGATCTCTTTGTAGTCATTTTTTGCAATGCCTCAAGCTGGTTTATATCCTTTCTGAGATAGGTTCTCCAGTACTGCACACAATACTCCAGATGTGGCCACATCATGAATTGGTATAGGGACAGAAGGACCTCCATCCTCCTACTGGTGATCCCCCTCAAAATGCAGCCCAGCATCTTATTTGCCTTTGCCACTGCCTTTATGCCTTGCTTTAAAGGTTTCAGTCTGCTTGTGATCTCTATCCCCAGATCCTTCTCCTCCGTGACAGTGACCATCACACCTCTAAGTCTGCATATGGCCCTGAGATTCTTGCAACCTATGTGCATTACCTTACTTTTTACATTGAACTCCAGTTGACAGATTCCAGACCACCTCTCCAACCTCACCAGATCCCCTCTCGGCTCTTTGATGCCTTCCTCAGTGTCCACCCTCCCACAGAGCTTGGTGTTGCCTGTCAAGAGGCATATTTTGCCTGTGATGCTGACCCCAATGTCATTAATGAACACATTGAATAGGACTGGATCAAGTACTGACCAGTGCGTAACCCCACTGGTAACTTCTCTCATCCTCGAGAGCTCCCCACCACCACCCATTGAGTTCTCCCCTCTAGCCAGTTTGCCACCCACCTGGTCAGTTTCTCTGCTGCCCTCCATGGCCACCAGTTTTTTTTATCAACCTCTTATGATGGACTGAGTCAAAGACCTTATTGAAATCCAGCTAGAGTGTATCTACCACTTGGCCCCTGTCCATGGCAGTAATGACTCAACTGAAGAAGCTGATTTTGTTTGGCAAGACCTACCTGCCATAAACCCATGCTGCCTTTCATCATGTGGCCCTGTTTGCCTCAAGGAACTAGACCAACCTTTCCTTTAGAATGGTTTTCAACAGCTTGTCAAAAATTGATGTCAAGCTGACTGGTCTGTAGATCCCCGGCTCATTCCTTGTCCTACAGTTCTGCAGGGGTACTACATCAGCTGTCCTCCTCTTGCATGGCACCACACGTGGCATCACACCTGTGACCAAAGAGCAGTTGAACAAGCCAGCAAGGGGTGCTACAAGAACTGTCATCAGCTCTCTCAGCACCTTTGGTTGCATGCTAGCCATCCTTGGGGACTTGTCCACCTGAAACATTTTAAGCCATTTGAGGACTCTGGTCTCCTTAATTGCCTCCTCACTCATCCTTACTGCCCCGTCCCTCTCTCCCCTTGTGGAATTTGTCCATCCTTCTTTCTTTTGCGAAGACTTGAGCAAAAGTATTAATGTAATACTTATACCACTTCTCTGTTTTCCTCCCCCCACTCCGTTCTTTTTATCAGCCTCACCATGCCTTCCTTTGTAGATTCTTTTCTCCTGGACAGTGGAGTAATCAGCCTTGTAAAAAAAAAAGTGTATGCAGAAGTTTCCAAAGTGTAAACTGTAGGCCAGAGGTCTTGGGGCTGCCTAGGCCTCATACAAGTTTGGGGTTTTGGTGCTTTCTGGTGCGTTTTATTGGTGTTTTGTTTTGTAACAGGATTTACTGCCCGGCTACTCTCTCCAGCGCAGCAAGCAGCACCCTAGCTTACCTCCCAGGAGTTACTGGCCCTCCCCCAGACCAGCATGTTGTTCCCTTCCCCAGCTCAGTAAGTTGCCACAAATCCCCTCCTAAAGCCTAACAAACTGTATCCGAACCATACCCCCAGCACAGCAAGCAACTCCTAGCTCCCCCAAGCAACTTGCTATACTGGGGATAAGGTTCAGGTGAAAAGTCAGCTTTATGTCATGAAGAGCACTCCCTTGCCCCAGCAAATTGCTACCCAGTCCTATTCCTCCACCCAGCCCAGGAAGCTGCTTCTAAGCCACCCCTACACTCACTCCTCAGTCTCTACAACGGCAGCAGCACCACAACAAGCAGCATCACCAGTTCACTTCAGAAGAGCAGCAAAGCACTAACTACCTGCACAGCAAAACATAACTTAGATGGCCTACCAAGTGTCAGCAAGGCTGAGAATGGACTGGATTCATGACTACAACTAACATGATGATGGTGGCTGACTGGGTTAACAAAACTGCAAGTATACCTGCTACAGAAAAACATACCTTACCCAGACCTGAATGTAGCCCACGGTTGGTCAGTTTTACAGACCCATATGCCAAATGAAGTGCAGCAGACCTGTCCTAACAGCTAAACCCTGGCCCGGTCCATCTGTCTGACGTGGGTGCAAAATTATTATTATTTTTTTAATAACAAACAGTCCTATCGTGAAGAGGCAGCCACAAATCCTTACCTCCCTCACAGGCACCACTGCAGTCGATTAATGAACCAGCAAAGGTACCATGAAAAAAGCAAGCTTGAAGTCACAGCCGCAACGAGGCATCTATGCCAGCCAGCCACACTTAGACTTGCGTGTACATGTGTGCGTGTGAGCCTGGCTGGCACTTATGTGTACATGTGTGAGTGTGAGCCTGGCTAGCACGTACACAAGAAGGAGTGGAGATTGTGTCATTTCTCAGAAGCTTGTACATTGGTTCATGCTCACTGACTGGACTGGCAGCAGCTGACTACAGGTGGCGGCACCATACTAGCTCTCATTTTTGTGAGTGAATGCTGTGCTACAGTGTTTCTGATTCCTTCCCCCTCCAGTACTCCACCTGGGCACAAGCAGTGCAACTCAGAAATGCACATGCATGCAGGAAGTATGCCTAGTTACTCCACTGCTCCCAGATGTATTGAAAGAAGGCCATGCCCCGCTCCTTGAGTCCCTCAGCTATCAGCAACTCCATTACCACTTTGGCCTGCCTTACCATCCTGATAGTTGACTTTAGCTTCTCTAAGTACTCAACTGTGCTTTCATCCGATTGGATCTTCCTATACTTTCTGGATGAAGCCCGGTGCTTAATTTGTGCTGGGGTTTGCACAGCCCTGGCACCTCTTTTCATGCCGGGACACTGCCTTGGCACTTCTTCCATTATGAAAGTACTTCACTTAAGCTCTGCATGCCCTTTAAATAATTATGCCCTGGGCTGGCAGTGGCACGCCATGGGTCGTGTGCTCGGCCACTTGTACCTGAGTCAGTTGTCTTGGTAACTTGTCTGTCTGTCTCCCTCTCTCTCTCTCCTCTCTCTTTCTCAGAGTTGGCTCCTCCCAGCTGCTGCTGTCTGCTCCTGCTTCCCGACTGAGTCCAGATGCAGTTGCTCCCTTGCGGCTCAAGTTGTTGGTGGGGGGAGCTGGTGAGTCTGCATGTGCTGCTGCACTTGCGCCATTTGCAGACAGTAAGTCACCATCACGGCATCACCTGACCAGCTACTATGTGGTCAGGTGGTGCATGAAGGTTGAAGGGGTAAGCATAAGTCTCGCGGGAAGAGATGATGAATCAGTAAAATGTGGCTACGTGTTACTGTTTCAGGACAGACTTCCATGCTGCTGGCTGAATGCTGGGCTGCTTGCCGTGTTGCTGCCTGCATTTAATGTTGTCACTTGGGTGGCATTCAAATAAAACTGAATAAAATTAAATAACTATTTACTCATCTACTGGCTAGGGGAAGTAAACGTCACAAAAAGTTTTATAAAAAAGGAAGAAAAGCCGGGTGGTTAAGCAAAGGGCTGGAGAAATGGCAGGAAAGAACAGGAGGAAGATCACCACCCTGGCTGGGGGAGGAGGGATGATTTTGAATGTGTGGTTCTTTATCATCATTGCTTGCGCCCTGGGCCCCGGCATCTCTTTCTTTACAAATTAAGCACTTTTTTCCTCTCACTGCTTTGCCCACCTCTCTGTAAACCACACTGGTTTCCTTGTCCTATTCCTCTTTCCCCAATGCCATATTGTACAGAAGCTCAGCAGATGTTAATCAGATAAACTCTGACCTAAATGCTGATTTTTAGGTATAAGCCCCCCCCCAACATGGGGCTTACTACATTGTTCAGAAAGCTGTAGTGCCAGTTTGGTGCCAGGACCCGTAGTATGGGCAGGGCCCTAGCATCTTGGTATAAAAGCTGCCACATGGTGGGAAATGAGGGTCTTTGTATCTGCTGTGCCATGGAGTCTGGGGAGGGGAGAGTCGAAGGGTCAGGGTCGTGGGCCCCGGGTCTGGGGTGGGGCGATAGCCACCCTGGCCCGATTGAAGTTCGGATCCCTGAGGAAAATGCATCGGAAAAGGGCTGTGGTACCTGGGTGCCTTCCACATCCCTGTGGAGGTTGGGCCATTATATCTGCCAATAGGAGAGGAGCTGAGGCCTGGAGGAAGGGGGGGGCCCATGCCATGATACTTGGCATCAGGACAGGCCAGGCAGAAATAGCCCTGTTCATCCCAAAGAGACGGGTGGCTGCCTTGGGGGGCTGTGGCCTGGAAAGTGAGAGGCCAGGCCATGGGGACTGGGAGGTGGCAGCTCGAGGATCCTTTGCCAGAGTTCCATGTCCACCATGTAAAAAAATGTCATCGCAGAGAAAAAGGTCAGAGCCCAGATCAGCCCCCTCGGAGCTGCAGAATGTGGTGCGAGCCATGCCAGCAGAGGTTCCCTAGTTGAGTCTGTGGTGTCGGCTGCTGTATTAGGCATGCAGCCTCTGGCATTCGGTGGGGGGGATAGAAAGTTTGAAGCTGCATTTACAAGAATGGGGAGCTGTGTTTTAAAGTGGCCCGCAGAGAGAAAAGTCAGTTGGTTGAGCCCCATGGCCGAGTCGAAATGGGGAGTAAGCACAGTAATTCGCATGTGGATAAAATTTACTAAAGCTGCTGCCACCACAACTTCCACATGGAGCTTGCTTAGGCTCCGTGTTTTGGAGGGATCCAGGTTCGGGACTATGTGCCCCAAGTATGTACCACCGCTGTGGCCGTTGTTCTGAAGTACAAGATCAATTGTGCCCCCAAGCTCCCTGGAACTCTCTTTGAATGTGGCTTGAGCCTTTATGAACTGTTGGTTGGGACTGCAAAAAATAAACCCAGACTGTTTTAAAGTTTTATTCCAGGTGGAAGTTGCCTTACTATTGGGAAGAGCAAGAGTTGTAACGGTTATCCTGCCTGAAAAGTGTCTAACAAAGTTTTGCCCCCCAAGGAATTCCTGGCTGCACCCCAGGTGACCATCTCAGCACCCCAACAGAGCCCATCCGTCTACAAGTGAATCCAGTTCTCAGATACAATTTTATTATCCAGCAGTGTGTTTCCTGAACTGTTGTGTTCTGGCTGTAATGCACCCCCTCCCCCACAAACTCACCATCTAAAATATCCCTAGAAGGGGGGGGGGCTTATGTAGGGAATTGGAGGGCTAGTCATTAGACAATAAGCTTTTCCTTAATCTCAAGAAAACCAAAGCCATGATGTTTGGCTCCAGGCAGCTGAGTAAAGCGAGACAAGATTTACTCCAGCTGTCCTCTCTAGCTGGTACTCAGCTGGAAGTGGCTGACTCCGTAAAATACCCTGGGGTCCTGCTTGACCAGGAGCTCCCACTTAAACCTCATGTTGAGGCTGTGACAAAATCTATGCACCAGAAGATTGGTGTGCTATACAGATTCAGTGGGTACCTCACCAACGAAGCACGGCTGGCCATTACCACTGGCACACTGCTGTCTGTTTTACTCTAGTGATCCTCTGGTTCTGAGATAAAGCTGAATCCAGATATTATATTTTATTTATTTTTATTTCATTTATTTATTGCTAGGATTACAATACCTCAGCTCTGATGCCCATATAAAAAATCTGAGAACTGGATTCGGGAACAGACTCGGGAGTCAGAGAACCAGCCAGGGGGAGTAGGATTGAGCGTCTGGAGGACCACTCTCCTACTCATGGGGAGGTGGGGTTGAGTGTCCGATGCACGATGGACCCCTGACAGAGGCCGGGAGTTCCGCGGTGGTCGGCACCAGTACATTCAGGGGGCAGATGCGAGTCGTCATTTCATGTCCCTGTCCCATGGGATTCACAGCTTTCAAAATATGCCAGTTTCTGGTAATGAGCCAGCTCCATTGTTGTCCCCTCTGACCACCAGAGCTCACCTATCAGTGGCCCCACTCGGGGGGGGGGGCAAGCCTGAGTTTGAGGGGACGGCTGCCAGAGCCTGATGAGCCCATCTGGGCTTGGTGTGCTGGCACAGAAAAATCAATGATAAAAAAACAAAATCTGAGAATCTGCTATTGGAAAAAGTACAAAGAAGATCTACTAAAACCATTAACAGTTTTCATTATCTGTCTTACGATCATAGAATTGCATCACTGAACCTTATGTCTCTGGCCACATGTCACCTGAGAGGTGTCCTTTTATTATTCTTTGATATTATTAATGACCCTTTTTTGTTTTCGGAACTGGGTTTTTAATTTAAAAATGACCATTATGACACCAGAGGTCACCCACTTCAGGTTTCAGGCAGAAGGTTTAACCATGTACACAGAAAATATTTTTATACCCTAAGAGTGGTGAACCCATGGAACAGACTCCCTCTGGAGGTGGTGATAAGCAAAATAAGGAATGAATTCAAAAGATGTTTAGATAACCTAATTTTGTCTGGTTTTAAGCTCAGGTATTAGTTATAAATTAGGAAGTACACGTGGGCTGTATAAGCCTCCTTGCTTCTAGCCTTCCTTAGTATGATACCTTTGAACCACAGGTTCTTTTACAAAGGTTCCATGTCAAGTACAAACAGAGATTGGGAGTAAAATACAGAAACAGGTAACATAGATGAACATAGAAGATAACATGAGTTAAACAATACATTAAAAGTACAACTATTTACAGTTCATAATTAGGAATACATATTTTCAGGGTATTTGCAAATGGATATAAGGCATAAATACATAAGAGTAGGCATAAATACATATACGGTACAAGTAGAAGAGGGAAAAGAAGAGTGAGAGAAAAGAAAGACAGAAGTCAAGGATATGTTTGTGGTACAGTAAAAAGTAGAAGGGTGGGGCGGGCAGCAGGGCTACGGTGTAAGGTGGGGTGAAAGGGGAGGGGAGATGGGAAAAGAGGGAGTAGGACGGAGCTGGAAAGGAGAGGGAGGTGTGTAGGAAAAGGAAAGGCCTGGAGTGGAGGGAAAGATGGGGAAGATGAGAGAGAGTAGGGTTGATGCAGTCTAAGGTGACGCAGTCAATACAGAGTAGGGGTCGAGGGGGGTACGTGCTGAAATCAGGAAAAAGGAGGGGGAGAGTGCTCAGGACAGAGGCTGAAGTCTAGGACAATAGAAGCCAAGCTTGGGGGTTACAAGAGGGTACAGAGGGGTTGATTTGTTACAGCTATTGAGAGAATTCAGGTGGTGACAAAGGCTACTTTTGAAGGAACCAAGAGTAAGGTGCCTGTTGATCTCAGGGGGAGATTATTGATCCAAGAAGGCGCTCTAAACCTAAAGGATCGCTGCCCCTGAGTGGGCTGGCAGGGACCTGGTATTTTGTCAGGGTGGATTTACGCGTGTAGTGGGGGTTTGGTGCTGGTAGCAGAAGGGGCAGGGTGGTTGGGGTGGTTTGGCCGAGGCAAATATTTTAGTAAAAAGACAAGTCTGGTAGGTGACCCTACCTTTGAGATTTAACCAACGAGCTTGCGCATAGAAATCACAGGTGAGGGTGAACCTTGGAGCACCAGAGACAAGCCTGCAAGCCTTATTTAGAGCCACAATTATTCTTTTCATAGCAGAGTCATTGGCAGCCCCATAAATAATCAGGCGATAATCAATGATAGAAACAACAGAGCTTGAGATGGCGGTTCTGAGGGCTTCAGGGGTGAGGCAGTACCGATGGCTATATAAGGTGCCAAGCCTAGCATTAACAGTTTTAGATATAAGGTTGATATGTGAGGAGCCGGACAGGGAGCTATCTAAAATTATGCATAGATACTTAAATTCCCTGACTTGTTCAAGGGGGAGATTTTGGTTGTTAAGGATGGTTAGGGTATAGGATTTGTACTGGTTATGCGGACTTGAGAAAAGCATTGATTTTGTTTTTTTATAGTTCATTAGTAGCTTATGATCTCCAAACCAACGTTCAATAGCTGCAAAGCTTGTCTGGAGATCTTTGGTGGATAGGGTGGGGTCGGAGTGGGTGGCAAAAGGACAGCATCATCATCGTACAGAATGATGTTACTAGGACAGGCTTTAGGGAGTGAAATGAGGAAGAGGCTGAACAATAAAGGTCCAAGGATGGAGAGGATGCCTGAGTTAACAGGGCGTGAGCTGGACAGGGTATCATTAATTTTGACTTGCTGTGTTCTGCCGCTAAAATAGCTGGAGAACCACCTGGTGACCTCCGAGGAGAGGCCTATAGTCTGGAGCGAGTGGAGTAGGAGGGAATGGTTCTCAGTATTGAAAGCCTTGGTGAGGTCAACGTAGATCAACCCCACCAGTTGGCCTTGGCCTAGTGCACAGTGCAGGAAGTCAGTGTATTCCAGCAAGGCAGTGGTTGTGCAGTGCCCCTTCCTAAAGCCATGCTGCTCCTTGCACTGGATATTATATTTGGTAAGGTATTCAATCACCTGGTCAGCGACGATACATTTGAGTGCCTTGGGGGATGGAGACAGGGTGGTAGTTAGAGGGCTGTGCTCTAGCACCACTTTTATAGACAGGCATAACTAGAGCGGTCTTCCAGAGTTATGGGAAATGTTCTTGGGAGAGGGAGAGGTTGAGAAGAATGGTAAGGGGCTTAAGGATGGCATCTGGTACAGGAGTTTAAGGTCTATGGTGTCGTTGCTGAACCTAGTTTTCCCCAAGACTCTGTATTTTTTTGCTTTTAGTATAGAGACTCTCTTGAAGTAGAAGAAAGAGGGGCTTAGGGGAAAGGGGGTGCCCATGGCACTAGGTTGACTAGCAGGCTGCCTTAGGAAGTCAAAGGGGACTATACCAGAGAGGTTAGTGAAGCCTTCATTAAGGGTATCCGCAATTATTAGTGGGTTCTGTTAGAGCGCTCCATTGGCATAAATCACGTTAGGGGGCATTTCTGAGGGCTTATCAGTGAGGTCTTTAATGCTTTCCCAGAAATGCTTCCCATTACCCCAGGAGTCTGTGAGTTTGCGCTTAAAGTATTCCCATTTGGTGCAACATATCTGCCTGGTACAGGAGTTACGTGCTGCCTTGTAACGTTGCATGTCAGAAGGCCTCCCAGTGTCATGAGCTAGGCACCAGAGATTGTCCCTGTTACGCATCATTAGAATTAACTGAGAGGTGATCCAGGGGTTAGTTACTCTCTTTGCCTTACGCTTGCGGTGTTGAGTGAATAAGTCACAGGCTTTGTTAAAGTGGTGGATAAAATAATCAAAGGCAGCATCCACACTATGAGCAGATTCTGAAGGGGACCAGTCGGTGTGCTTATAGTGCCACAGATGTCGAAGGTACCCTTTCTTAAGCATGCGCTGCACGTATACCTTGGCAGGAGCCTTAGGGGCTTTGTTTGACCAATGGCAGATGACCAGGGAGTGGTTGCTCAGTGAGTCTAATAGTAACTCTGCGTGGGTTATCCTGTCAGGGTGGGAGGTGAGGATAAGGTCAAGGACTGCAGTGCTCCCAGTTCTGTAGCTGGTCCTAGCAAGGGTGGTAACAAGTTGAGTGAGATTAACAGCTGCAATTGTGTCCTTGAAGAGGTCATCTTCGGGGGCCAGCCAGTTAGTGTTAAGATCACCTAGTACAGTAACTTCGGCGTTAGAGGGCAGGTCAGCTTAATTTCTTTTTTTTTTTTTAGTTGTTTAACCAGGAATAGCACACTAAGCTGAAAGCTTTTCTACAGGTGCGACCTGGGAGCACAGGGAAGTTAAGTGACTTGCTCAGGGTCACACAGTATGCAAGTGGAAGCTGTGGGATTCAAACACAGGTCTGGTCTGCTGGATGTCACCAGATTTGCAGCTCAGAGCTTTAAACCACTGCACTATACTGCCTCCCTAACCAAGGACCAGGTCAAAACCTGTATTTTGTTCTCAGGGAGGGATATAAGCAGAAAGTATAGTTAAAGATTTTCCATTGCGGCCAGGTATGGCCTTAACGGCTAAAATTTGTGGCATGGCAAACTTTCTTTCTTTATATGCTTTTGTTTACTGGGTGAGCACACTAGACAGCCAAGTGCCTATTTTCAGGCGCGACCCGGGAGGGTTACAATGGAACAATACATGAACATCAGGCATACAGGTATAAACAGGGTTAACATACATTAGGTTCAGGCAACATGATAGATCTAACGAATAGGGTACATAGATTAAGGCACTTTTGAGACATCCGAATAAGGTACGTAGTTGGGGTACATAGACCACATTTGACCGAGCACAATTTGATGGGTTGGGTAGCGCTTGCCCACTGAACACGTCTTTTAAGTAGAGTGCACATCCCCTGTCTTTTTTTACCCATCCTGTTTAATCGAGACAGTGTGTAACCTGCTATCGAGATTGCAGTGTCTGGCATTTTAGGGGACAACCAGGTTTCATTAATGGCTAGTATATCAGGGTTGTGCTGCACAACCCAGACCCGAAGATCGTCTGTCTTAGGCAAGATGCTGCGGATATTCATGGAGGCTAGCTTGAGTGAACATTTACTCCAAGTGAGGTAGGGAGCTGTCTGGGGCAGGCCAGGGTTGGGGTGAATATTCCCAGACAGGAGGAGGAGAAGTAGGAGAAATCTGTGCAGGTGCTACTGCCGCATCCAACATGGAGAACGTAGTTTGGGTCGAGAGAACCTGTCATATGAGGATACTATGGGGGGAGATGTAAGGAGGTATAAGAAAGGGTAGTGTAAAACAATGGGATAGCTAGTACCACAGCTAGTTGTTACTGAAGATATGGGGGCAGAGTTGGGAGGTGCTTAGGGAATTAGTGCACAATGTTAATTCCTTTGCACTCACTACAGGGTTGCAGGTAGGGAGGCATGGGACATTAGGTGAGATGGGAGCTAAAAGGATGAGAAGAAAGGTAAGCCCTAGTAGATGTTTGGTAGGCAACATGGTGTCTGGGCAGTGGTGCCAGTGATCAGCAGTTATCAGTGGAAAGGTAAGTGATCAAGGTAAAAAATAAAGGGAGAGGTGGAGGTAGAGCAGTAGTAGTGGGGACTAAGGAGCTTAGGAGGGAATGAAAGCATGAGTACAAGAGGTGACTGCAGTGGAGGCTAGGGGATAGTGAGGTCTCCTCAGCTTGAGGAGGGGCACTCACAGTTTAAGGTGGGCTGAGTTGTAAGGCCACACTATGGCTGCTAGAATAGCACAGCGGTTAGAGTCCCCGCCTCAAGACCAGAAGATTAGAGGTTCAAGTCCCGCCTTTGGAAAGAGACCAGGGCATAGTTGAAATGTGAGATTCTGTGATGTAACTCTAAGGATAACAATAGGGAACTGATATATAGTATCAGGGGAAAGCAGTGTAAGGTTAGTTACAGATACAGAGATCATTAGCACTTCCTAGTGGCAGAAGTGTATACCTTGCTAATGGGAAAGTGAGGACTTACAAAAGGGCTGGTATGTGGTCATGTGACATGTCACATGACTAATGCTACCAAATAAAGCTAGGGACAAGTCTGTGTGGGTGGGGCTATTGACACGCGACGTTGACGGACACTGCACACTCCCCCAAGGAGAGAGCGTGCTTTTCAGGCAAATACCTGCTGCTAAATGCTCTTCTGTGCTGCTGCCTACTTCAGCGAGGGGCCTGGGTGAAGAAACTGTGCTTGCAAAGAGCCTGGGGAGAGAGTGACTCAGAAGGTCTTCACAAGGAACTGGATTGAACTGTCTGCAAAACCACACCTAAGGCTCATTCACTTGTAAGCAATCATAATTGTGACTGATGCCTCTGCACTTCCTAGAACCTGACTACGCAAATCTCTGTAGTAACAAGCAATCTAAGTGGTGCGTGCTTGAGTGGCCAGCCCTGTAGACACTTATGCTTTAACCCTGAAACTTGTACCTGCTCACATGTCATGTGATGTAACTTACTGTGTAATTAACCCTGGATGTGTCCTTTTACTGTGACATCATAGTTGTGTGATATTGTATTTGTTTATCTGTTCTCCGTACATCCTGATCATGTATGCATACATTTATGTTACTGTATTTTAATAATTGGGGGACGTTTTTTCTCATACGAAAAACGGGTTATAATTTGCCATTATAACCCGTGGGTTATAACAGCAAACACCCGCCCACTTCTCCTCAGCCCCACTCACACTGACTGCTCTCACGCTCTCATTGAAACAGTCTGCCAAAACGCCACTGTAACCAAAACATCTTCACAGAAATAAAAACTGGAAAAACAAGAATCTCTAAGCTTTCCTACCAGTATGGGGCAGCTTAGAATCTTTCACAGACCAGCTTCTCCTCTGCCCCGCGCTAGTCTTTTAAAATCAGTACTCAGTCCTTGACAATTCCAGGACTCTGAGAGTAGAAACCATTAAACCCCCCCCCCCCAAAAAGAAACAAAAAAAAATCTCTCAAATCTGTTTTTTTCACATTTTTGAAAATATTTTTTCAAAGTCCAGTTCACAGTTGTCACAGTGATATGCAAATGAGCAGTCACAACTCTGAACACGGAACTCTGAACCTCATTTGCATATTGACGTGGCAACTACCACCCAGAGCTAAACACAATCTTCAAAATACGAACTAAAAACACTTGCCAGGAAAGTTTTAAAAGTAGTTTTCACAACAGTTTAACACCCAACAATAACAATTAAGTATTTTCTGCTGTTCTGTAAACTATTGTAATACAAAAAAAGGCAGACACAAGAGTTTACAAAAAAACATTCATTTAACTAAATCTCGTTGGAGAACAAAATGCAGGTATATAAAACAACACATGGGGGAGAGAGCACAACTTGAATTTAATGCACACCCTTGGTGTGGGATACTTTGATAAACCCCTCGGGTGTTTATTTATTTATTTTTTTACCAGGAGAGAGACACTAAGCTGAAAGCTTGTTTGCAGGTGCGACCTGGGAGCACAAGGAAGTTAAGTGACTTGCTCAGGGTCAGACAGTATGCAAGTGGGGACTATGGGATTCAAACCCATGCCTCCAGGTTTGCAGCTCAGTGCTTTAAACCACTGTGCTATACTGCCCCTATGTAGCATCCCACACCTCAGGTGTGCATTAAATTTTCATTATGTACTCCTCCCCCCATGTATTATTCTATATGTAATTAATTGCAGGTCAAAAGGGACACTAGTCTCAGTGGGCCTGCCCGGTCAACAAATTAAAATAAATAAATAAATAAAGCAGGTGACAGCCTGGATCTCCTGCCGATCAAGAACCACCTATCTCCCACTTCCCTCTCCACCCTGAGTGCTGTGAGTCACTCCCCCCATAGTGCCCCATGCATGCAAAATCCACCTTCTTGAAGTCAAGAACACTGTTTTCGTGTCCAAAACTTCTTGCCCCAAATCTGTCTGACACTACATTGACCAGGGATCACTCCCTCCCAGGGGTTCAGCGTCTCTAATGCTTCTGACTTGATCACTGTTAGCACTGTGTCAGCACTCTGCATCTGGTCACTGGTTCTGTCTATACTAAGGAGAAACAGCAGTAATTGGTCAGGTTAGCGATGTGCAGCCAGAAAAGGAAACATAGGGCTCCTGGGAACTATGGGTAAGCCCCACGAGAGTAAGTGGTCGGAGTAGCATGCACAGGCAGGGTCCCACTTAACACAAGATATTACATCTCAGTTGGGCTATCCTGGATAAATAATGAACTGTAAAATAAATGGTATTAGTACATGAACACTTAGACAGATTAACACATCCATGCTGGCACCAGCTGAAGCTTCTGGGAAAAATTCAATTACTGAAGAAGGCTATACTACAATAAAGGATTTTACTGACTGAAATAAGAACTGTCACTCAAAGCAGGACCAAGTAGGTGGCAGGCGTTATTCTTGGCGCTGTGGATTGTTCTGGGGTTAATCCCTGGAGTGCTGCTCACACATTTTGTTGCCAGCACACTCTTGCTGGCAGCAATCCAATGAGATAACTATGTAAGCTGCTTTGCAGACTTTCACTGCAAAATGACATACTCATTAAACCCATCTGCACAGGCAGACATTGTCCTACAACTAGAACCAAGTCTTGTTTTGTTCTGTGGTCTCCCTGTCACTAGCCAGGACAAGAGGGGGATTCTCCCTACTGAAAGGAGAGTGTAGCCGATGGCTTGGCCCCACGTGCAAGGGGCAGACTGCCTGCTGGTGGGATGGAACTCGGACACTAAATAACAGACTCAGGATCCTGTGGCCAAGCCATTCACGGTTTCTCTGGAGGCAAAAGCAGTATGGTAGATGTGACACAGCAGCACCTTCCCCAGTACTCCGACGGGGAAGTGGGGGTCATATACCAAGACTACCATCCGCTGTCCCGCGATGCCATCCACCTCCCAAAGTACATCTTGTACCTGATGATGGCAGGGCTTATTGTGGTGATGGTTGCATATGCTATAGTAGGGCATCTTATTAAGGACCTGCTGTATGACCTGACAGGTATGTTTTTTTAATTTTTTTTATTCTTTATTCTCCTACTGACCAGCTATGACCCTCATTAGCTCCCCGACCACTGCCCAACCCCATCCTGTGACCCTGTATCCCAAGGAAGCCCCTTATCTGTCCCATGGGTTCAATCCTGTGGTAGGGTCTTTGAGGGAAGATGGCTCCTCCTCTAAAGCACTTCAAAGTCAGTGTCAAGGGGTGCTTGTGTTGGACAGACTGGCTTTGCAGGGCCTAAACTTCACAACACTTCACCCTGTCGAGGGATTACCTCTGTTCTCCCATCCCTGGACATGCTGGTTGTGAACTTGCATATGGCAATGGGCATTAGTGGCCCCACCACATTTCCTGACAGACTGGCACCACCTGTGGACTCCAGGGTGGCCCTTCCACTGCAGGAGCGGACAGCATCCCTCCTCGAGGAGGCAAACATTCCTTGGGACGCAGGACCCTGGCTTCATTCCTGAACCTGGTTTGCCAGTGTCAGAAGCAGCGGGCCTGCCATGGCTGCGCTGATGGGCTGGCCTGCCTGACAGGTCTGTTGACTATTCATGCTTGTCATTTGGGATGCGAGATGAGAACCAGTCCAGAGATGTTTAAAACCTTTTTCCAACTGATGCCATATTCTGAGAAAGAACCTTATTAGATCCTTTTTGTCAAGTTTTAATGAGGGTCCGATACTTTTTAATGTATTGATTTTTATAATTTATTATCCCCTAGCAGGTCTTTAGCTAGAGAAAAGGTTGGCATGGCCAACAGATGGAGGAAAAAGGCTTGTGGTAGAAAAAGAACCCATTGAGCCTGGTCTGTAGTAAAGTGGTCATGCTCACAGTGACATTATAGAATATATGTGTATAGGGGATGGGTGCTGGTGGGTGCCAAAACTGCAGCTATGTGACATGAAGTATATTAAATACCACACACAGTTGTTTTTACGCATCTTTTCTCTTCCAAGACAAAGTGGTTATACTTTATAGGTTATAAAGAACTTTTAGACAAATTCTGGCTTGGCTCTGTCCTCCCTCCCTCCCTAGCTTTCTGCCTTCTTTCTTCTCCCTCCTGACTCTTACCCTGTCTGGAACATTGCACCCCATTCCATCTCCCTCCTCCCGGAAAATGTCTGTGGGTCAGGCTGCTTTCTCGTATCATTTCCCCAAGCTCTGGTCCTCTGTTCCCCTGCCTGTCTGCTCTGCCTTTTCCTTCTTCTCCCTCAAGTCTTAAATCGTTTCGACTTTACTACCCCTTTCCGTAGCTGGATTCTAACTCTTGATTTTAACACCCCCTTCCCACCTCCCTATTTTTTTCTTTAGTTTTTGTTTACCGGAAAAGGAAACCGAACCAGATTAAGCTGTTGGTTGTATTTTTAATGAGTGAAGGAAATTCAGACAGGACACCAGGGAAATTCCCCATCTTTTCTCAAGAAGTGCTATGGGACTTTTAATGTCCACCTGAAGAGGCAGACAGAGCTTTGGTTTAACATCTCATCCAAAAGACAGCACCTCAAGAGTGCAGCACCCCCCTCATGCTGGACTAAAGTGTCAGTATTGGGATTTTATCCCAAGTTCCTGGTGTGGGGCTAGAACCCACAGCCTTCACATTTTCCAGCTTCAGAGGCAAGCGTACAACCTGCTGAGTCAGTGACACTGCACTGTTTGTCACCCCCTCCCAGTGTGGAGCAATATTTCTTTGTCCACCTTAGGCCCTCCGTCTGTGTGGCATTAATCTGCTCCTAACTGTGTTGACATCTGGAATTGTTTTGCATTTGTACCCTACTGTATTTGTTAATTAATTCATTAATTTACTTATTTAAAATTTGATACATGTAGCCCCAAGGGCTTAAAGTGCCCATTTTAAGGGGGGACCCGATAACAAAACAATAATATAATCATACATAATATAAAACAACACATAGTTTACTAAAAACATTTACAGAGTTCTTAATACAAACCTTCAAAACCTTTATTAACAGATCATGTGATACAATACCATGAAATAAAGGGAGAAAATTCCATGACTTGATTGCTCTGTACATATACTTTGATGGCAGGAAAGGACTGCTTAGCCCACCTAGTCTGCCTAGATATTCTTTACCTGTTCTTCTCTGCAGAGCCTATCTGGTCTCTGTCGACCCTCTCACCTTCCTACATCCTATCTAATATACTCCTACAGTATGTCTAACCCTCGTATGTTTGAAGCCCCCCACTGTTTTGGTACAGAAATGATCATTGCCCAAGTGAAGTTTTAAAAATTGGTAATTTGATAAAGTGACCTTTATTATACTATTGTATAGTACTTCGTAATTGTCTCACGTACCTTCGCTCAGGTTGGGGGGTTTGTAACTCAGCTCCTAGCCGGTGTTGTCCTTGCATCATTTATACAGGCTCATCTGCCTATATTTTGCATCTACTTGTGTGTATTTTTATTTACTTTTGCACCTTACTGTATTTTGTATATTACAAATTGTAGTGAGAAAGAATTAACGTGACCTATTGGGAATTAAACCCAGGCCCCTGGAATACCATCCTGGTGCTCTAACCACTAAGCGAAAGGCTCACATGGTTGGACCTGACTCTTCCCGGACACAGTTCCTTTCTCTGGTATTGCAAATCCTGCAACTAGAAACAAGCAAGATGACAGATGTTTTTGGTGTAGTATTAGCCACTGCTAAGCAATTTAGATCCCAAATTGTGGTAAGAAAGAGATAATGCGACCTACTGGGAATTGAACCCAGGCCCCTGGAATACCATCCCCATGCTCTAACCTTTGTACATTTGTTTTTTTTTGTTTTTTTATTTTTTTTTCTGTTTCTTTTTCCATTTTCTTCCCCGTACAACCCCTCCCCCGCGCAGCGTGAACGTGCATGTGTGGAGGCATGTGCATGTCATGTAACCGCGCTTCTGTTTCTCCCGATCTCTGGCACTGTCTTCCGGCCTCCACTAGGGGTCAGCCAAGGAGTGGGATGACAACCTTCCCCGGGAGAGGAGAGTAGTCCTTTGGATGCTCAATCCTCTCCCTCACCTGCCACCCCTGGCAACCCGAGTTTGCTCCTGACCCTGGGTCACTGGCTTGGCGTGAGGTGTGGTGTCCAGTGCCTCAACCTTCCGTGTCACTGGGCCGGCCCAACCTTTGTACATTTACAACCTCTGTACTTTGTATATTGTATTTTATTTACTCTGCGCATTGCTGGTGTCTATCCTTCCCACCCCCAACACACCTGGAGACGAGCTGTTACCAGCTTAATATCTGCCCCCAACAAGGCCTCTCTTGGCCTGCCCCTTGCTCTCTTCCTTAGCTAGCCTTCCAAGACGTGACCTTATACTTTGTGGGGACTTCGACACCGATTGGCTCCACCATGATGCTGACAAATTACGTGCATCAATAGCTGATTCCAACCTATCTCAACTCCTTCAGGATCCAATGCATTTCAGCACCAAGCTGGGAAAGGACACTTTGCTTGATTGGATACTCACTGATTGCCCCCAGAAGATCAAAGCCGTGGTTGTCCTCTCTGACTGTATAAGTGACCAATGCCCTACTTTCTGTTTCTAGAGAAACAATTATCCCAACCCACCTCCCAAAATCTCCCTGGTACGGGACATGTCTAGGTTTAACGTGAACAACTTTCTTGCCACCATCAATGACACAGACTGGCACCCCATTAAAACCTTCCCTGACATTAATCAAGCCTTGGACTTCTTCATAGCCACGTTCACTTTAATTGTCAACTCCCACGCCCCTCAGATAAAATGCAGGTTCAAGGGTATTAAAGCTCCTTGGCTCACTAAGAATATTAGGTCACATATGTCCCAATATGACAAAGCATGGAAGAGCTGTAAGACGAGTGGTCTCCCTTCAGACTGGCAAGTCTATAGGAGCTCAGAAACAAGTGCAAAAACTCCCTCCATAAAGCCAAACGTCACCACTACAAATCTCTCCAATCTGAACACCTGTGCAACCCCAAGGAATTCTGGAGGAAAATCAACTCCTTGATAAAAGGGAAGGTTGCTGAGCTCCATCACTGCCAATGGCTCCACCCTTGCTGACCCTGTATCCATTGTGGCCGGCTTTAATAATTTCTTTACTGATCTACGTAAATATACCTCGCGCTTCCATAATTCCTTCTCTTCACCCCCCTGTCCAATCTCCCCTTAGCTCCACTGGGGCTTGACCTGCTTTACATCTGAAACTGGCCACCCTCAAGGAGGTGCAGAATCTACTCTCTAACTTAAAATCAGAGAGCTCTCCTGGACATGATTCCCTTAAGCCAAAATTTTTTAAACTGGGTGCTCCAGCCCTTGCTCACCTTGTCCACGACTTGTTCAATCATTCTTTCCTTTCTAGCACTGTTCCAGATAAATGGAAGGTGGTGGTTGTCATTCCAGTACATAAGGGAAGCCCCAATACTATTGTCAAACACTTTCGTCCCATATCCATCCTCTGTCTGCTGGCTAAAATCCAAGAAAGAATAGTGTATAACCATCTTTAGGACTACCTTGAACTTCGCAATTTACTTTCCCCATATCAACATGGCTTCAGAAGGAATCACAGTATCCTTACTGCTCTGATAAAAGTGACTACTGACATATTTCAGGCTATGGACCAAGGTTGTGCCACTGGTGCCATCTTTGTCAACCTCACTAAGGTGTTTGACCTGGTGAACCACGGTCTTCTGCTCAATCAGCTTTATGTTCTAGGGCTGGACACAAGCACTCTAGATTGGGTCAAAAGTTATCTGTCCAGTCGTTCCCAAAGAGTTAAGTGGGCTGGTTCTCTCTCGGATCTAAGGCCAGTAACACATGGGGTTCCGCAGGGCTCCATTTTGCACCCTATATTGTTCTCTCTTTTCATTAATGATTTACCTAGCTTTTGTGGTGGTGCTTCTGTACACCGCAATGCAGATGATGCTATCCTCTATCACTCCTCTCCAGATATTAATCTGATCAACAGTGAACTGGCCTCTGACTTTGCCTCCCTTGAGGGCTGGTTCAGTTGAAATCACCTTGTTCTTAATATGAAAAAAAAAAAAACTATGCTCTTTATCCCCCAACCCCCTTCCAAGTCCTCTCTGCCTCCTCTTTGCATAACCTCTCTCAGTGGTGACACTCTTGAGTCCGTACCTTCCTTTAAATACTTGGGCATCACCTTGGACTCTGCGCTCTCCCTTAACACACGTCTCCAACATTGTTAAATCTCTGAACCAGAAACTTGGACTCCTCTATCGTGTCCATACATTCCTCACCTCTGCTTCCTGTCTTAAGATTGGGCACTTGGTCAACGCACCTTCTCATACAGAGCAGGGTTTTAAATAATTGATTAGCAGTTTTTTTCTTGGGACGATACTAACTGTACAGAAAGTATTTATACGGATTTTCTAGAAGTGCTGTGTTTGTTAAACATAGTGAGGTAAGAGCTATGCATTTTCACAAAGATTTAGCACTTTTACGAGCAAAACGCTAATCAATTTTTAGAGTTAAATAAAACCCTGCAGAGCACCTCTCTGGCTCAATGAAATTCCCAAACTTGCCCTCAGCCCCATCAGTGTACCTCAATTCAAATCTGATCTCAAGTACCACTACCTTGCCTCAAGCTCAACCTGTGATTGGTACCCTAACATCTAGCACCACCCTCTCCAGTAGCTCACCATTAGTAGCACCATGGTGTCTCCCCCCTCCCCCCCCGACTTACCCTCTGGATCCATTCACATATCTGGACTGTGTAGTACGGTACAGTCTGCATGCCCATTGGCCCACGCTGTGGACCAATGGGCATACAGCCCTACTGTACGCAGTCAGTTGGCGGGTGGCTGGGCAACTTGCGGGTGGGAGCTGCTGCCTGCCACTGACCGGGGAGCGGGGTGGCAGGGCTCAGTGGGCGGGTGGGTGGGGGGTACCGCTCAACCACCAGGGATCTGGGGAATTCTTTTATTGTACACATGTCCACAATCGGGCAGGATTTGGTCCACTAGACCATCAGGGATGCTTTGGAATATTATATGTTAATACCTATGCCCACGATCAGGCAGGATTCGGTCCACTGGACCACCAGGGATGCTTTGGAATATTATATTTTAATACCTATGCCCGTGATCGGGCAGGATTTGGTCCACTGGACCACCAGGGATGCTTTGGAATATTATATTTTAATACTTACGAACATACGAAATTTGCCAGCAGATAAAGGCCTAGAGGTCTATCAAGTCTGCTCGAATGTGCAGCTAGCACCCCTTATTCTGCAGCTGCCCCTCCCTTCCACCCTTCCCCTTCATTAACCCTCCCCCTTGTCCTGTCCCATCCTCGTTTGAAGCAGTCCACTGTTCTACTGCATACCACTTCAGGAGGTAACGCATTCCACCCAGCCACCACCCTCTCTGTAAAAAAGTGTCTCCTCATCTCCCTCATGAACCTTCCTCGCTCCAGTCTCATATCATGGCCCCTGGTGTCCCTCCCCTCCCTTACTTTGAACAGCCCCTCTGTACTTGCCTTGTTTATTCCTTTCATGTATTTAAGGTTTCAATCATGTCACCCTGTCCTCCTCTCCTCCAGTGAGTACATGTTCAACTCCTTCAACCTCCTCTCATATGATAAGTCCCCCAGCCCCTTGATCATCTTTGTCGCCTCATGCGCTGCACCCCTCCAGTAACTTAATGTCCTCTTCAGATAGGACACCAGTACTGCATGCAGTACTCCAGGTGTGGTCTAACTAATGACCTATACAGTGGCAGAATCACCTCCCTCCTCGAGGATATACCCTTGCAATACAACCCAGCATTTTGTTGGCCTTTGCAGCTGCCTTCCTACATTGTGCCAAGTTGTTCATTGACCCTGTAATGAGCACACCCAGATCCTTCTCCTCCTCTGTCTGGGCTAGCTGCACTCCCCTAGCTGGTAACTCCTCCTTGGGTTCTTCATCCCAAAATGCAGCACCTTGCACTTTTGGCATTAAAGCCCAGTTGCCAGGTGTCTGACCAGGTTTCAAGCTTTGCCAGATCATCCTGCAACCCTGCCATCCCCTAGGTCATCCACCACCGCGCCTACCTTGGTATCATCAGCAAACAGACTGATCTTGCTCTTGATGTCCCATGATATGTCTGCAATGAATATCCCAAACAACACTGGTCCCAACACAAGCCCTGTGGAACACCACTGTCACTGCCCTTGGTTATGAGAGCTCCCACCCACCACCACCCTCTGTTGCCTTCCCTGCAGCCAGTTTCCTACCCATCTCACCAGCTTTGCACCCGCCCCTGTGCCTACTAACTTCCTTCCCAGCCTTCCATGTGGCACTGAGTCGAATGCCTTACTGAAGTCCAGATACAGGACATCCACTGCATGGCCCCTGTCCAGTTGCCTAGTTACCCAGTCATAGAACTCAACCAGGTTGGTTTGGCAGGATCTGCCATGTATGAAGCCATGCTGTCTGCTGTCCTGTAGTCCTTTGGCCTCTAGGAGGGCCACCAGCCTCTCCTTCAGGATGGTCTCCATTAGCTTACCCACGATGGATGTGAGGCTCACTGGTCTGTAGTTTCCCGGTTCATCCTTGGGGCCACTCTTGTGGAGGGGCACCACATGAACCATCCTCCAGTCCTGAGGTACACACCCCAAATGTAGTGAGGCATTAAATAGGTCTGCCAAGGTCCTGCAAGGACCTCTGCCAGCTCCTTCAGTACCCTGGGGTGGATGCCATCTGGGCCTGGCGCCTTGTCCACCCTCCAGTGCCTTCAAACCCTCGAACTCTGCTCTCATGATTTCCCATCTGTCACCACTCCCACCCTGCTTCTGCCATTTCTCCACCTTGGTGTCACCCCTCTTCTCTTTAGTAAATACTGAGCAGAAGTACTCATTTAGTGCTTCTGCCTTATCGCACCCGCTTCCACCCAACCCCTCCTTCCTAATCCTTACTATGTGTCCTTACAGCCCTTTTCTCCCTGATGTACTTAAAGAAGTCCTTCTCCTTCTTAATGCCTTGTGCCAGCCTGAGTTCCGTAGATGCTTTGGCTCCCCTTACTGCCCTTGTCATCTCCTTCGATTCTGTCAAGTACTCCTCCCTGTCCTCCCACCTCCCTGTTTTCTTGTACTTCCTAAAGGCAGCTATTTTCCTCCTTACCTTTTCCATGACCTCATTGCTCAACCAGATCGGTTTCTTAGCCCTAGCCTTCTTGCTCTGGGCTTTGCAGCAGGTTTTGGTTGCCTCCACTATCCCCAGCTTTATGAGCTCCCACCTCTGGTTAGTGTCCATACTAGATTGAATTCTGGCCAGGTACCCTTTTACCACTTCCCCCATCCTCCCAAAGTCGGCCCTCCTGAAGTCCAGCACTATTGTGCCAGATTCCACTCCTTCCTTGCCCATATCCAATGTGAGCTATACTGAGTGGTGGTCACTCCCTGACAGCGGTTCCTCCACTATAAGTTCTCTCACAAAGTCCCCATTTGCCAGCACAAGGTCAAGGGTATTCCCTAACCTGGTTGGTTCACTGACCATTTGCAGCAGAAAGCTGTCCTGGAAGGCATCCAGCAGTACCTGCTCCCTTCTGTTCCTGGTTGTTGGGGTGCTGCAGTCCACTCCTGGCATGTTGAAGTCCCCCACAATCGCCACACTACCCTTTTCGCAGGTCCTCCTGATCTGTCCCGCTAATTCCCTGTCTAACTCCTCTGCCTGAGATGGTGGCCTGTACACCACTCCCATTCTAAGAATCCTATTCTTGGAATCCTGGATTTGCATCCAAAGTGACTCCGTATTACCCTCCTTATGCCCACGATCAGGCTGGAAGCGGTCCACTGGACCACCAGGGATATTAAACTGTCTATTTCAATACTTATGCCCGCAATCAGGCATGGGGGGGGCGCTACCACGACGGACCGTGCCGCCGGAGCTCGGGTGGCCACCCATAGCTGGCAGCTGCCACGTTGCGCCCTGCAATATGGCAGCTCACCTGTGGGTAGACAGCTGTTGCTCCTTTTATTTCTTGCTCAACTGTGTGCGGCACAAGTAGGGGTCATGCCTGCATGGGCTCAGCACATCCCGGGCTGAATATCGGGATGTGGGGAGTATGCATGGGCACCAACCCCCACTTGCACCGCATACATTATTGATGCACCCCAGCGCATCGGGATTTGTGCCAGGCACTTTCTCCTTTTGAATATCATGCCGGGACACATCAGTGGGTTGCCATGCGTAACCCTTCTGAATATCCCACCCTGTGTGTAGACAGCCAATTTTTTTTAATTGCTTTTTGGGCTGCAAGGCAGATTATTTTCAAAAATGTACTTCTGAGAGGGTCCCTATACTCTTTTGGTAAGTCCAGAAAAAGTAAAGTGTAGGGTTAGAAATAGACTGGGGCCTATTATGGAGTGGAGGGCTTTGTTGCAGATCCTTAAAGAAGGGGGCCAGTACCGGGCAGCCCCACATTATGTGGGCCAACACTGCTGGGGAGTGCCCACAGTTTCTCCAGCAGGCCAAAGTTCCACCCCCCTCAGAACTTTGCCTGAATAGCTGGCATCCTAAAATATCTGATAAATATCTTCCAGGAGTACTCCCTCCAACTTACTGCAGATAAGTCCCAGTGTATCCTCTTTTGAGACCATGCCCACAGTTCTTCTGTGATCTAGATTCCTAGGTCATGGTCCCAGGCCCTTCTGATCATTTGAAATGAGTCTCCTTTCCAGGAGAGCAGAGCTTTGTACAGATAGGAGATATTGTGAGCTGTGGGTGATCTACCCTCCACTGCTGACCTTAACAGGGTGGCTATCTGCGGCAGGGGGTGGTGTTCATCTGTCATTTTGGAATGGAGGGTTCTAATATAGTCTCTGATTTGGAAGTATCTAAACCTGTCTTACCACGGAATCCCATATTTATTAACTAAAGCCTGGAATGCCTGAATCTCATTTCCCTCTAGGAAGTGCCAAATCAGGTGTAAATTTTTCTTCTCCCACCTCCTAAACCCTGTATCCCACCTAGCAGGAGTGAATCTTCTATGTAAGGCACATAGAGCAGGAGATATTTCCATCTCCTAGATACTTTATCTGCTAGAATCCCATGCCAGTTTTTTCAGGATAAAGTCTGTGTACGGGTTCCTATCCCACAAAGGGGGTGGATTCTCTCTGTTAGTGAGAAGAATGCTGTTCAGGTTTGTGAGATTCCCTTCCCTAAATTCTAATGTCTTCCACTTAACCATGTATTCCCCATTTAACCAGTAGAAGGCTGTTCTGAGCTGGGCTGCCTGATGATATAGTTTTAGGTTAGGCAGTGATAATCCTCCCCGGTTTGGGTATCTGGAAAGCTGAGAGGTGAACCCTCGGCCTCTGAGAGCCCCACAGGAAGCGAAAGATTCCCCTATTCAAGAAACTGAAAAATGAATCCGGGATATGTATAGGGATTGTTTGTAGTAAGTATAGGAATCTAGGGAGAAGTACCATTTTAATTGCTTCGACTCTTTGAACCAGGGGAATAGGGATAAGAGTCCATCTTTCCAGCTCCATTTTAAGTTTTCCCAGTATCGGGGTAAAATTAAGGGAAAACAGCTGACTAGTGTGTAAGCCTACCTGGACCCCTAGATACTTCACATGATTTAAATTCCATTTAAAAGGGAAGGCTTGTTTGATATGTCCTGAGGGCTCATAATGAATTTGTAGGACTTCTGTCATAGCAGTATTTATTTTATATCCGGCTAAGTACCCAAAGTCTTTCAGACATTCCCATAAAGGAGGTAGGGTCTGTTCTTACTTTTTAAGATATATCAGCAGTTCATCTGTGTAGAGAGCTAATTTATGCGTCTCTCCTCACAGTTCCCAGCCCTGTACTTTCTCCTCCTGTCTCAATGCCTATGCTGAGGGTTCAAGATATAAGGCAAAGAGCAGGTGGGAGAGGGGGCAGCCCTGCCTGGTTCCTCGTAATAGGGAGACTGGGGAAGAGACCCTACCATTAATTTTAACATAAGCTCTGGGGTTGGTATAAATGTTATTTATGATTTTAATAAAGAGTTCCAAAAATATGAAATTTCTTAGTGATGAACTTAAGAAACGCCATGTTACCTGATCGAAGGTCTTTTCGGTATCCAGACTTAAAAGCAGGAAGGGAGACCACGACCGGGCAGCATGGTGCAAGATATGCAGGGTTCTTTTAATGGACAAAGAACCTCAGCATGCATGCACTGAAGCAATGGTTATCTTTCAAAGGGCACGCTGGCTGAAGCTAAGTTTCAAAGAAATACAGGCTCACATGTTTCTATAATGCAAAGTTATCATAGCTGTGACATGTCACAGCATTATGCTGGTTCATTACAGAATGCATGGTGTTGTGTGGTGTTTCCCTGCCACAGGCCTGCAGAGGGCCCTTCTGTTGGCACCTTTGCAAACTGTGTGAGAGGCCTTTTGGCACCATGCATTTCTGCTTAAAGTTGAACCAGCATAATATTCTGTGGTGATTTGCATATGCAGACCATGATGCTTTGCATTATGGGGGGATGTGTGATTTTGTAGTTCTTTTAATGTTGTCCTGGGTTTGCCTGCTCAGGACAAAACCTGTCTGGTCGAAATCAGTTAGCCTAGGGAGGACAGCCTCCAGGCGTTTTGCTAATATTATGGCATATAACTTGTAGTCAATGTTAAGAAATCCCTGCCTAGCTGTGACCCTGGGTGACCTGTATCATGAATTGTACCAATAGCCCAGGACATCTAAAAATTGTATCTCTGAATATCTGCAGCCTTCTCTCCAAACTGCCACAATTTCAGACCTAGGTGGCTCAGATTGATTCTGACGTCATCTCCCTAGCAGAAACGTGGCTATCACCAAAGATCCCAGACACAGCAATTGCCCTTCCTGGATATAACCTGTTCCAGCAGGACCATACCTCAAAAAGAGGGGGGGGGGTTGTCTGGTTTACCTCAAGAGTGACATCAAAGGGCAAATACTACCAGTTAGCTTCCACACCAAGGAAGCACAGGTTCTAACACTAAAACTTAATATTGGCCAACAAAACAAAGTGCTACTATTAACCACCGTATACCTGCCTCCTGGGACACTATTCACTGGCTTCCCACAGCTCATAAGCCACCTCGAACAGAACAAACTAAACTGGGAACATATAATCCTAGGGGACTTCAACATTAATTGGCAAGCACAGGATGCAGCGACAGCTAGAGACCAAATAGCCGGACTGCACCTGACCCAACTGGTCACACAACCCACCAGGCAAAACTACCGTACAGGAACCAGCACCCTCATCGACTGGCTACTCTCCTCCTGTCCTGACATATCGCAGAGGTAACAGTCCTACCTGACACCATCAGTGACCACTCCCCTGTACTACTTACCTGGACAAACAAGTTCACCAAGAGTAAGCCTAAGACCAGCAGGAACAGATCACTAAGGCCTGGTCAACTAGACTCCTTCAGGCACTACCTCAAAGGGATTGACCGGTCCCCACTGGATAGAGTCAAGGATGGAAACCAAGCACTGGATTACTTCTGCAGTATTTTTACTAAAGCCTGTGACATCTTTGCTCCTCACAAAACAAAGAAAGCCAGAGGAATCCCCAACCTCTGACTGTCCAGCCCTCTAACTGAATGCATGCGACTCAGAGATCACCTGTGGCATAGGGCCAAAGTCACCGGGAATCTAGCTGACTCCCAAGCGTATAAGGCAGCTAGAAATACCCTCACGAAACTCACACATTTGGCAAAAGCAGCTTACTACAATGACCTCCTAGGAAAGACCTGGGGTAGAGGAAGGGAGTTCTGGGACTCTGTAAAATCTCTCATGGGTAGAGCCTCAAGGGCCCCACCGGACCTTATAGTTACCACCTCTGGTACATTGCAAGACCCAAAGGAAATCACTGATGCTTTTAAGGTTGTATTCAAGGACCTCAGCAATGTGTTGCCACCTGAATACCTGAATCACACCCTTGCAAGCCAGCAGCACAACTTCAACACTCCATCACCACAGGATAATATTACCCCACCATTCTACTTCAGGCAAATCTCCACAGGTGAGACCGTCAAATATATCAAACGGGTCCTTGGTAAGACCAGGATGGGAAGTGACATGATCGATATGAAGATGGTAGCACTCACATTAAACGAACTTGTGGCACCATTCACCAAGGTATTCAATGCCTCTCTAAGAACTGGCATCTTCCCTGACAGGTGGAAAGAGGCTGTAGTCACACTTGTTTTTAAGTCAGGAGAGAGCTAATTTAGCAAACTTCCGGCCCATCTCGATTTTACCCCCCCTCTCCAAAGCACTTGAAAGGGTGGTCTCAGAACAACTAACGGAGTACCTAGAAATGCATAGCCTTCTCTGCTTGCAACAAAACCACTCCACTGTCACCGCGCTAGTAGAGTACACCACTCAGCTTTATGGGGCCCTGGATAAAGGGATGGTGGTGGGGTCTATCTTCATAGACCTCACCAAGGCCTTTGACACAGTCAATCACCAACTGCTACTGAAATGTCTCCTCCTACAGGATAGTCAATGGAATCTGTGGCCTGGTTCCATAGTTACCTAACCCATAGATCTCAACAGGTCAGGATTGGCAATATAATCTCTGAGCCCAAGGAAGTAAACCTAGGGATCCCGCAAGGTTCTATCCTTGGTCCTCTCTTATTCAGCCTCTTCATAAATGACATGCCTTCTACCTGTCCTGCACACTCCATACTGTATGCAGATGATGCTGTTATCTCCATCCCAGGGAAAGACCTGGGATCAATTCGCTCTGAGCTTCAGCACAATTTTCGTGCATTGGAATCCTGGTTCACCGGAAATAAACTGCTACTCAACTACAAAATGACAAAGAGCATGCTCTTCAGCACCCCACAGAGCAAGATTCGAGGGTCCTCACTGCATATACTTAGTAGCAAAGGAGAAGTACTAGACCAAGTCAACACACTCAAGTACTTAAGGATTCACCTTGATGACACCCTCACCTTCACTGCCCATGCTGAACAACTGGTAAAGTCCACCAACATGAAGCTTGGCATCCTGTACAGACACCGCACCTCAATGGCACCGGCTGCCTTGAAACTTGTTACGTGCAGTTCAGTTCTCTCATCTGTGGATTATGGTCTTATTATATATGGGGCAGGCACAGACACAGCGCTTTAAAGGGTCAAAACCATCTTCAACAAGGCCTGCTGCCTGGTCCTGGGAGTATACAAAATGACTCACTCTTGTGACCTATACAAGGAAACTGGCTGGCTCCCACTCCTCCACAGACTCCAATACCAGGCCTGCTTCCTTACGAAAAAGTCCCTGATGGGGTCCATGCCTAGGGCTACTTCAGCCCTCTTTGAGCCTGCACAACCATCTAAATGCACAAGGAGTGCCTCCAGGACTGTTCTAACTGTTCCCTTCAAACGAACCACCCTTGGCCAAAGATCCCTCTCCTACTGTGGGCCTAAATGGTTCAATGATCTGCCCACAGACCTTGCCAACTCCCCCAGACTTGGCTACTTTAAAAATGGGCTTCAATCTCTTCTTGCCAGCAAATCTGACTGTCAGTGTTTCTGTTAACCCATAGCCTCTGACAGCGGTTCTCACACCCGTCAAAAGCTACCCTCTCTCTCACTTCCACCCTCCTGTTCCACAACTGCCCACTTCCCCCTCCCACCTCCCACCACCTACCTCCCCTTGACAAAGCCTCACCTTGGCTGCTAAAACATGCATTTCTGCAGACTGGGAGCACGCAGTCTGAACTGTAACATGATTGTTAAACACTGTACTGCACTTAATTAGTGCTGCATTAATATGTTTCTCTGGAAGTGTGGACCTGTTTCTCCTCACTTGTTTTACCCTGCTTAATGTTGTAACTGCACACTAATACCACTTGTTAGTTGATGTCTTTCTGTTCTGCAATGTTTCATTACCTGTAAATGTCTTGTATTCCTTGCTGACTTGGAGCCTTTGCAAACGAGCCCCCAGCTCAAAGGTATTAATCCGAATTTGAAATAAATAAATAAAAAAGAACTGAAATGGGGCAATACGATTTACACTGTGTAGCATCCCTGCCTAGTTTCGGTATACTGGAGATAACTGGATAATTACATGTGTCAGGGTATGCTTCCCCGGATTGTGCTGTTCTACAAGTCGCAGTAAGTGGTTCTCTAATTCATTTTTAAAAAACTTAAAGAATTTTGAAGTATACCCATCAAGGCCCAGGGATTTATTCGTTTTTAAATTTTTTTTTTTAAATTACTATTTATCCCACCTGCCGTCCCCAATGGAGCCGCACCATTGGGAGCCTGTAATCAAGCCGGTCTCTGCCAATGCCTTACCTGTTGGTCTCGGTCCCTCCATCCTGCCTCGGATACCCCCCGGTTGGGGTCAGGTAGGGACGGCCCCACGAATCTGTACGCGCTAGTCCGAGGTTACAGGCAGGCACCAGTACATCGAGACCTCAGCTCAGCGCTCCATCTTCCCGGCTCCAGTGGGGGTATTTCCACATTTCTATGGGACGCGCGGGCCCTTACGTCAAGGTGCGAGCACCGATGTCGACAACGTCCCTCCCCTAGTCCCTATGGTGGATTGATTGCTGACCTACGCCCTCAACCAATTGCGCCCTCGGGACCCCAGCTTGCCATCATGCCCCCAGCCTCTGCCAGAGGTCGCTGCTTGCCAGGTTGTGTAACCCTCCCTCCCCTGGAGAAGGTGAGCTGTTGTCGGATGCTCTAGCCTGTCTCCCCCCCCCGGCCAACCCCCCACGGCCCGAGGTCACTCTCGAACCCGGGTCGCCGGTGTGGTACGAGGTGTGGCATCCAGCGCCTCAACCCTCGGCGCCACCGGGCTGGCTGTTTTTAAATTTTTAATAGCAGAATTTAGTTCTTTGGGGTGATAGGTTTGTCTAAATTGTTTCTAAGTTCCTGTGTAAGTTTTGGAAGTTTTAACCGAGCTAAGTATGCTTCTGTTTGTGGTCCTGCTGGTGGCTGCTCCAGGGTATAGAGATTTTGATAAAATTCCCTAAAACTGGATAATATTTTCTCAGGAGACTTCACCAGTTGGCCATTCCTGGGATCTCTTAATCTGAGTGATCGTGTTCTGAGATGTCTGCTGTCTCAGATGGTAAGCTAACAGATGAGAGGCCCATGGGCCACTCTCAATACCTCTGGCGAAGGTGTTGTAAGGCTTGCTCTGTTTTGATATCCAGTAGTTTCTGGATCTGTTGTCTGGTGGCCTGCAGGAGTGGAAGCACCGTGCTATCCTCATTAGCATGCTGCGATTGCAAATCTTATAGCTGTTTTTGGAGGTGCTCCGTTTGTTTGTTTTGTTATCGTTTAAGATGAGCCGCATATGTAATGCAGTCTCCCCTTAAGACTGTCTTCACTGCGTCCCATAAGGTTGTCCTGGAAATATCCTGGGAATCGCTTTCCTGCACAATCTGCAATAGTCGTGATTTAGCCATGTCTATGAATTCTTTCAAATTCAGTAAGTAGTTATTACATTTCCAAAGTGATTGTTCCCTTTCTATATTCCAGTTCAACTTCAATAGGAGCTGTGAGTGGTTTGAGAGGACCAAAGGGATATGGTCACACTCCCTGACTTGGCCTTGATGTTCCCCAGAGACCAAAAAATAATCTATCTGAGCATACGAGCCATGGGGAGGAGAAAAATGAGTGTACTCCCTATGTTCTGGATGTTGAAGCCTCCATGACTCCACCCAAAAGGCCCCTTTCAGGTATTCCCTGATTACCCAACCAGCTGGGGTTTTCCTTAATGGACCAGCCCTGGAGGTATCCACTTGCTCCCATACCTGATTAAGGTCTCCTCCCACTACCAACACCCCAGTGTGATGGTCTGTTATTTTCTGCATCAGGGAGCAGATAACCGCTATCGTGGACCCCGGTGGGATATAAAGTGAGACTAGTGTGATCGGGGAGCCCTCCAGCATACCTGCTAATATGGCCTAGCGGCCCTCTGGGTCAGTATAACTGGTCGTAGGTTGAAATTGAGTACCCCTGGGAACCAATAAGGCAGAGCCCCTTCTCTTCCCCTTGCCTAAGGAGGAGGCAACTACCTGAGTGGAGCCAAATTTCCCCAGTTTTAAGTGTTCAGCTTTGCTAAGATGGATTTCTTGTAAAAGAAACAAAAGAGGGTCCCTGCTTTTTAATGGCTGAGAGAACCTTATACCTTTTAACAGGACTATTCAACCCATTAACATTATGCGTTATTATTTTTAAGTTTCTCTTATCCCCCATTTGGGTACCAATAAAGATTGCTGCTTGAATATTGCTCCAAACTTTTCTGCTCTCGTTGCCCTCCAGCGAACTCCACCAGCAGGAATATTCCCCATTCGAACCTGTCTTGAGTACCCAAATGAACCTTTAAGATCCAGTTGCTTTCCTTCATTTGCCAATGCCTGTATAACCATTGATATATTATGACTGAAGTGACAGTATTAGACAAAACACAAACACAATAAAACATAGCAAACAAGAACTTCAGAACCCCTCGGGGAGGTACCAACTGAGTTATCCTCACCCTTAGTAAGAAATTATGTACATGTCAGCTCCCAAGGTAGGGGAACAAAGCATGATGTTCCCTTAGAGCCTGAGTAGAAGAAACTCGGGGAGAAAGAAAAGGTGTCATTATACTGGCTCGGTTTCCCTGGAACCTAAAACTAGTGGGTCCTAGCCAGGTGGTGTGGCCTAATGACATTACTGGTCATTTCCTGCACAAGCTGCAGAGGAGGCCCTCCCGGTGGGAGCCAGAGAGAGTCTTCCCACCACCATACAGCACTGAAAAGGAACACCAGTTTGGCCATAGCTGTGAAAATCGCTGTGGCATGTTGTTAAAAGGGGGATGATCCACACCCCTCCCAAACAGCAAACTCTTGAGTTCTCTAAATGTGGTCCCCTATTAAGTCTCACAAACTACGATGCCCTTTTCCCATAAATTATTCAACCAGTTGCAGCTTGTTAAGTTGACATTTGTTCTATTTGTGAGGTGAAGGAAAGACACATTCAAATGCCCTAATGTCTTTAAATGAAACATGCCCTGTGGCTGGGCTCACCTAGGAATACAATTAGAAGGACATCAAAGTCGGCATATCATTCTGACATTCTTTAAATTTTTAAGGAAGGTATATGTTAGGCATACAATAACTTGAATAAGTCCCATACAACTAAAGAACAAGTCCTTCCATGTAAAGTCTCTGTGATGCAGAGAGGGCTGAAAAAACAAGTACTCATAGTTTCACCGCCCCCCCCCCCCCGGCCGCTAGGTGTGGTATTATGTGTTGCTTTAAGAGGCTGGATCCTCATGATTCTCCCAGCACATGGGGGTGGGGAAATCAACCACAGTCACAAGAAGTGCCTCTGTAGAGAAGAAGAGGGAATTTCATCAAAACTCACTCGATTTATCCTTCTGTTCAGGTGTCCTCATGGACTCCCCACTGCCCTGAGTGTGGGTAAGAACCAATGTGTTCTGCCACAGAAGGGTTCTGATTCCCCCTGACCTCAAGAGCAAAGCTCAAGAGGTCCATGGGAATCAGAACCCCAAGGTGGCAAAACACACTGGTTGTGCATACAGTTACTCATCCTGTATTTTTTGTAGTGTGTAGTACTGTGTGAAATATAGGTTTTGTGAGTTCATTTGCTTTCAAAATGAAACTGACTCATGCAATCTTTAGAGATTCTAGAATGCTGTTCTATCACAGTAGGGTTGAGTCACATTCCATGACCTTGGAACTGTGGTAGAACAGCATTTTGAAAGAGATGGAATTCTGTACAGAACAACACTCCACTATACACTATTATCCTATCTTGTAGGTTCACTGAGCTCCCTTATCTCATCTTATAACTACTTTGTGCTACCTCACTCTATCTTGTAACTACTTTCTACCACCTCACCCCATCATGTAGCTACATGAGCTCCCTCACATCATCTTGTAGATACAGTGAGCTCCCTCCATAAGTCTTTGTTGTCTTTCTTTTTATTTTTACCAGGAGGTGACTGGGCATAGCCCTTTGTCAGTCACGCCTGACAATAAATACATTACAAGACAAACATATTAAACATTCACAAACATAGCAAATACTGAGATACAGTGACATTTTAACAAATGTTACATATACATACATTATTCTTATGATAGTAATAATTCAACAGGTGTTTAAAATGCTTCACGTTATTTGTGGTTTTAATTAAGACTGACAGATTGTTTAAAAGTGTTGGTGCAAACCATGTAAAGGAACCCTGGCTGGCAACTAATTTTGGTAAAGTTGGATAAAAAGGAGAATCCATTTTATGTCTAGTTGAATATGAGCATTTGTGCTGAATAAACGTATTGGAAAGGTAAGGAGCTATGGAAAACTGTAAGTGCAAAAACTGTTGCAGTGTACTCTGTTATAATGGTGGCAGGATATTCATCTTCTCATACAGGAGACAATGATGGGTCCTTGTTGGAACACTTAAGCCAAATTGACAAATACTATTCAGGATAAGTTGGTACTTGTTGATAAATGAGCTTCCCTGATTCATAAACAGAACTGCTCCATAGTCCAATGTTGGCAACAGTATTCGTTTGGCTATTACCATGCGTGCCTAATCAGTTAAAGCATTAATATTCTTCTAGATGAAGCCCAACTTCTGATGTATTTTTTTTCTCTCACTTCATCTTTTTTTTTTTCGATTATGTATTTTTGCGCACCTGGGAGCCTGGCAGGTGGCTCCGGTCCTCCCTCGGAGGAGCTCTATCTCTGGCTCTCCATTCCCCATCAGACTTCCCCTGTGATCCCTCATGGGTTTCCCCCCATGACAGGGCCAAGGCAAAGGTGCGCTGCCATTTTCCCACCCCTGGATCGAAATCCAGATGCTTGGGGAAGCCGGGAGAGGCACAGGAGAGCCATCATGGAGCCTGCCAACTCCATTTTCCACCTCATTTTCTCCACACCCCTCCCCACCGATGGTGTACGTCGGTTAAGTACCTCCTGACTCGCATCTCCTCCGGCCGCCACCAGAGGGAGATTGACAAGCAGGATGGCAATCTCTCCCTCCCTCCCCGAGAGAGGAGAGCAGTCCTCGGGATGCTCAGTCCTCTCTCACCCCTGCCGACACCCGGGTGGCCTGGGCTTGTTCCTGAACCCAGGTCACCGGCATGGCACAAGGTGTGGCGTCCAGTGCCTCAATCCTCAGCACCACCGGGCCGGCTCCTTCACCCCATCTTGAAGCTATATTGAACTCCCTAACCCCATCTTGTAGTTACACTGAGCTCCTCACCCCGTCTTGTAGCTACATTGAACTTCCTCACCTTGTCCTGTTCTTACACTGTGCTCCCACAACCTGTTTTGTAGCTTCATTGAGTTCATTGAGAACCATCACCCCTTCTTGTAGTTACATTGTCACTCACCCCACTTCATGGTTAAGTGGTATTTTCCAAGATCATCACCAAGTCCTTATTTTCTGGTAGTGGTACTCCATTCTGCAGGTTTATCCTCCCCTCCAACCCCTCCATAGAGCATATATGTTCCTTTGAACAGTACTCCATGGAATACCATGAAAAAGCTATCAAGAATGTGAGGAGTTGAGGTATGGACAGTTGCCAGTTTGTGCCACCATGTTCCTGATCTAGACACTTGGTTTCTTGTTCCACTTATTATGTTTTTGATCCTCTATGGTGAACCTTTTCTTTTCCAGATTGGGTATTTGGGCCATCTGCAGAACAGGAAGAAGTGGAAAGTGATCAATACCTCATAAGGCAGCAGAGGAATATGGAGGAGATCTCAGTGACTGTGGAAATGCAGGATGGACAACTTACTGCCAGCCTCCTACCAGCAAACAGGAGCTCACACACGCTTAATAAAGCTAGTTCAGACCCATCATCTTAGAGATCCTAAAAATGGGACCCCCCCCCATAGTACCACTGAGAATCAAAGGACTGACTTGGACCTCCTTGCAGCAAGCTCCTCCAGCATCTACAAAAGACCTACAAATCTCCTGCTGAAACATATGCCTTTTCTAAGCTACAGTGTTTGACTAATATGACATGTTTGTTTTTGTAATTACCCTTGTATGTATTTAGGGGAGGCAAGACTATTTCTGCTTTGCCAAACTCACTTCCTCTGCTACAAAACTCCTTCCCTGGCTTTGCATTACGTACATAGGGGATATGTACTGGCTCAACTCAAAATATGTAATTTAGTATCAAGTGTGGGGGGGGAACAAGATCATATCTCATGAATGGTGGAGTTTAATACCCCCTCACAATGTATAATAAACGTCTCCTCTTGAATGAGGCCATTGTACACTGGATTTATAATTACTAGCCAAGTGTTTTTCCACCTCTTCTTCAGTCACCCACCCTCTGCCTTGCTACTCCCCCCCAGCCCTGTCACCCATTGTCTCTGGGGTTTACCATCCCGCTACCATACACTGCCCCACAGATTCCCCACTCCATTGCAGGGCATCCTGGAACCCCAATTCCAGGAGGAGGCTAGGTAAGAGATGTGGTCACAGGCAGCCCAGTAGAAGGTGCTGAGCCTGCGAGGGAGTGTGATGCCATCCCACATGACCTCAGCTTTTTCTACCAGTTTTTTCTTCTCCCTCAGGTGCCTGGCGAGCAGGGACTGAAGAGGATGCACACAAGTGCATGTGACTTAGTCACAAGATGCCTTCTCTTCGTCCCCCAAGTGGCTCCACTTGTGCTACCATCTGTGGTCACCCAGATAGCAGTAGCGCAGCAGAGCCAACTGACTGCCCTTCCAGGAAGAGGAGAGCATCTTGTAGGATGCTCAATCCTTCTTCTCCCGGCCAACCTCCAAGTGACCCTGGTCTGTTACTGAATCTCGGTCACCGGTGTGGTGGCAAGTGAGGCACCAGCACCTCAGCCCTCTGCGCCGCTGGGCAGGCCTGGCTAAGCATTTTTGCAACCCGAAAACTGTGCTGTAATTCTCCATTCTACCTCAGTGTGTATAATAATAATAATAATTTTATTTATACAGCACCTTTCAACATATCAAGGTGCTGAACAATTTAACAATTCAAACATTACATACACAAACATAAACATAAAATCAGCATACCACAAGATAAAATATGTAATAATAAAATCCAGAGTGTTAATAAATAATTAATTATCTTAAAAGCCATGCTCCACAGGTAAGTTTTCAGCTCTTTTTTAAAGAATTCCACGGAGGTGCACTGCCGTAGCCGACATGGTAGAGAGTTCCAAAGAGTGGGTGCAGCAAATGAAAATGCTCTGCTGCCAGAAGATTTCAGACTCACTCTCGGGATCTCTAACAACCCCATGTCGGCCGGCGGAGTGATCGGGTCAGGGCAGTAAAGGCACCAGGAGGTCTTTCAGGTAGGCTGGACCCTGGTCGTGAAGGGCTTTGAAAGTCAACAAAATGACTTTAAGGTGATCCGCCACACACAGGCAGCCAGTGCAGTTCGCGCAGCACGGGGTGATGTGACAAAACGACTTGTCCCAGTCAAAACCCGGCTGCAGCGTTCTGCACCAGCTGCAGGCGACTGATTTCAACCCCAGAAAGCCCAAAGTACAGGGCATTGCAATAGTCTAAGCATGAAGATACAAAGGCATGAACCAAAGTAGGCAGGGAGTCAGACGGAACAAGATGCTTCACCCTGGCAATGTTCCTGAGATGATAAAAGGAAGTCTTGACAACAGCTGACACCTGAGCTTTGAGAGTCAGCTTATCGTCAAGAATAAATCCAAGGCTACGCACCTGTTCTGAGGACGGCAAAGGTACTCCACCAAGAATAATTCCAGACGGAGCACTGATATCCGGCCTCACCACCCGACCACCAGGATCCACCACCAGCACCTCTGTTTTCTCCGAGTTCAACTTTAGCCAACTAGAATCCATCCAGTCTTGGATCTTCCTCAGACAGCTGTTAAACACCGAGAGAGCTCCATCCTGGTCGGGTGCAAAGGACAGATAGAGCTGGGTGTCATCCGCATAGCAGTGAAACCTCAGCCCATATCATCTAATGATACCTCAAGGGCAGCATGTACATCTGCAAACAACATGGGCGACAGCACGGATCCCTGGGGCACTCCACACAACAGAGGATTGGGTCAGAGGAAAAAATCTCGACACAACTCTCAGATCTCTGGTATGGAATGACGTGAACCATTGCAGAACGGTTCCAGACATTCCACAAATATGCCCCAGACGAGCTAACAGCACCATGTGGTCCACTGTGTCAAAGGCTGCAGAGAGATCAGAAGAACGAGAATGGAGCGCTTCTTCTGATCCCCGCCATCAGAAGATCATTTAACACCGAACCAGCGCCCAGTCTCGGTGCTATGTCTTTCACGGAAGCCCGACTGGAAGGATTCATAGACATTATGGATGGTTAAATGGTCATCCAATTGACTCGCTACGACCTTCTCGATAACCTTCCCAATAAAGGGGAGGTTAGAGATAGATCGATAGCTAGAATAAGAGTCCGGGTCCAAGGAAGCTTTTTTCAAGAGAGGAGTTACCACAGCCTCTTTCAAGGAACAGGAAACTCACCCGATTCCAAGGAGCACCAGACTATTTGTGCCAGGACCCGGACCAATGATCTCCAACAACCCCAAAATAGGAGTCGGACCAGGGTCAAACCACAGCTTGTGGGCGCATAGAATGGATGATCCTCATAATGTCCACAAACTCAGGTCGCCGAAAGGAACTCCAAGAGAAATGGGGCACTGTCATCTCATGCTGACCAGAGGCTTCACCCATAGAGCTTGCCGGACCCAGGTTCTTCCTGATGTCGGCCACTTTAGTTGCAAAGTATCGAGCGAGCTCGTCGCACTCTACTTGCGAAAAAGCTTTCTGAACATGCAGGCAGGCTGGGTTGCACAGTCTGTCTACAGTTCGGAACAGCTGAGCCAGTCGATTCTGAGCAACTGCAATCTCCCTGGACAGGAATTCTGCCTTCTTATGGGTGATTGCAGATTGATAGTTAACATAATGTTCCATCAATCTAGAGTGGTCAGCATCAAGGGCGGACCTGCACCAGCGACGCTCTAACCTTCGCCCCTGTCTCCGCATCTCCCTCAGGGTCCCATCAAACCATGGGGCTCTGGGGTGAAGGGATCTGGGGCGCTCACGAACAGGAGCAATGGAATCCAGTGCGGTCGTGACGGCCTTATTATAGGCCGACACTAGTGCTTCTGGACCACTGATCACCGAACTGAAGGATGAGAGGTCAAGGACCGCCGCTAGACCTTGTGGAGTAACATTCTGTATGAGCGGTACCTCACCATCTCCGCAGGCTGGTCTTCTTAGGGGTGCAAAAATTGAACCTCACGATGTGGTGATCAGACCAGGCGACTGGTTCCACCCCATGTCGGATCGTTAATTCCTAGAAGGAAGACTAGATCTAAAGAGTGTCCAGATTTGTGCGTTGCAGTGAAACCACCTGTGTGAGGCCCATAGAAGACATCAATTGGAGGAAGTCGTTACCAATTTGAGTTCGCCGTCAGCCCGAGTGAAGTCACCCAGGACCATCAACCTGGGCGACTCAAGCGACATGTCGACGAGGAAGTCTGCTACTTCCTGTAAGAAGCATCTCCCATCTCCGGGTGGACGGCAGATGAGGACGATTCGAACGCCTACACCTGCTACGACTGTACACTCGAAAGACCCAGTCTCACCAACTACCACATTCGTGAGACCCGTGAGAAGTGAGATAATGAAGCAAACAACAGCTGCAGCCTACGAGTGAAATATCACTGGTGTTTTTCTGTACCACATTGCTGTTCCGGTTTCACTGACTGGGCAAAAAAGCAGTGCGGTATAGTGAAAATTTTCACCTATACTTTTTTATTCCATTTTAGATTGCCCCTTACCTCCTGTCTTGTATACCATTCTTTCCTAATTTTGAATCAGTTTTAACACTTTCTACCACTGAAATAGGTAAATATGGCTTTTTAAAATGGCTCAATCATATTCTCAGCTGTTTTTGTACACCCGTTGTCCCATAAGGTCAGGGAGCAGTGTCTGCTAAATGCTAGTTCATTTGAGTTACAAGAAAAAAGTATATTAAACAATGGGTATTCAAAAACAGCTGAAAATACTGGACCAAACCATATTAAAAAAATACTCCTTTTGTTATTTAAAAGAAAGCTGTCATTAATATGAGCCCCCGCCTCCGAAAAGCTTACCCACCGGTTAAGCTTTTTACAGTAAAAGCAGCGTTTTTCGCGCAATGCAACTTACTGTATTTTAATTTGCAAAAGTCGAAACAAGTATGGTGGATGCAGGGGAGGTTCCATTTTTTCTGAAAAGGTGCGGGCGCGCATCGTTTCAGCAAATGGAGCCTCCCTACATCCACCACATACTTCACCGGTTTCAGACTTTTGCAAATTAAAATACAGTAAGTTGCGGCACGAGAAAAACGCCGCTCTTACTGTAAAAATCTTAACCGGAGGGTAAGCTTTTAAGGGGTGGGGGCTCACATTAATGACAGCTTTCCTTTAAAATATAAAAAGATGTGTTAAAGCAAATGCAAAATGGGGAAAATAAGAGTATCAAACATGACAGAAAGGGTAATCTAAAATAGAATAAAAATAGCATAGGTCAAAATTTTCACCGTAACACACACAGCTGCATCAATTTCTGTACACGTTTAAAACCAGTAATTGTAACAATTAGGTGTGTAATAAAAATCTTATTGTACAGAACTCTTCGTGTATTATACTGTATGTACAACACCAGTTTGCAAGTCGTAACTTTTAAATCTGCTTTTTGTGTGTTCAGATTCAGATCTGTTCATCCATTTTAAATTAATAAATTAAGATTTAACTGTTTCCTTGTTATTATCTTCCAGTGCTTTCACAGCGGAAGGCTGCAAAAGTGAGGAAGAATTGGTACTGCTGGTGAGGAAGGTGAAATGCTAGTCACACAATTAAAGGTATAAGATGAATGTTTATGAGTATTACACTTATATAGATACCAATTAAATTATGGGGACTAATACCAAAATTCAGATAAAGTACAGAAAAATGTATTTTTTAAATTTTATTTTTTAAAACCATCATGAATTTTTCCATGTCAATATTAAAAAAGTATACCAATATACGTTATCGTCATGGAGAAAGTATATCGATAACATTTGTTTTACACAAAAAAAATAGTTCTGTCATGATGCAAATATGTATATCGTTATAGCTACACAAAACTGCCCATTTTTAATATCGATAACATAATTACTACAGTTACATAATAACGATATAAAATCAACACCATTTCTTAACGGCTGGTCTCCAGGCTTTCATTTAACAAAAAAAATAAGTTTCTATCCCCAGCGGTTCCAGAGTTAAACCTTTCAAAAGATATGTTCTTTAAAATGTGATAACTTTGGAACCATTAGGGGTAGAGACTTATTTTTTTTTAAATGAAAGCGTGTAGTGAGTGACATAGTCATATCATTAATATATCACTACAGTGACCATATAACAATATAAAAAATGTAAATGTTTTGTACTGATATAAAAAAACATAAAATGGTTGAGGGCATTTTTAAAGCTCTGTCATGTTTGTCACATTGGTCCAGATTTTCAAATGTTTTATGGATGCTGCAACCCCTTGTGTGCCGAACAAATGGTACAGGGGTTTGCAGCATTTTCAACATGAATCGCAATTTTCAGTCCCCTGCTAAAGGGTAATAGTTAGAAGTTAGACCAGCTCCCCCTCGGTCTAACTTTGCACCAATGGACCCTGTTTACAGAGCTATGCAATGCTTTGGGCGCTAAACTGCCGAATTGTGGACAGTAACCATGCCTGAGGTATCAAAATCAGGCAGGTGGCTATTAACTGTTTGCGCAGCTAAGCCAAACACTGCGGCTGACATAGGGCTTGATGTAAGCCCTGCATCCACCTTTGAAAATCGGGGTCATTATATCCACATGTATATGCATGTCACATCACAGGAGAACTGTAGTAACGGTTCAAATGTTACATCTTTCAAAATCTACTTTTAAGCATAATAAAAATATCATGTAATATTATTTTTGGAAATGGTTGGATACCGGTGGTTGTATTGTCTAAGAATAAACACACTCCTTTCTAGTTTGAACTACTGGTTTCCATGTTGCACAAGGCAGTTTTGATATCGACAATATCAAAGCTGCTCTCTGAGTGGTTCAGTATTCCACACCAAGCCTTCAAGATACTGACTGTGACCTAACTAACCGAAAAAATACCATATTAACCTGATGTTAGAAATTTCACCAGCAAATATATTATTTATCTTGCCCTTTTTATTTCCACTGGTGTTGTATAAATGCATTTATAAAATAGGAAAAGATGTCTTTATAAAATGAGTAAGATAAATTCTTATAAATTCAAGCTGTAACCTGCTCACCCCTGGGTTGAGAAGGTTTCTTCTTGAATTTGTAGCTGACTAGAGGGAGGTGTGAAGGATAAGCTGTTACCAAATATGCATTCAATGAATGTGCGGAAGTCTGATGTTCTGGACACTGGCAAAGCAGGTCTAAAGGAACTAGTCTGCCTTTTAGCAGCTCAGCACATCATCATCATCATCATCACAATGCAGCACTTTTTACAGGGAGCACATGCTAAGCATGTCCAAGTTGTCAAGCCACATGACCTATAGCAGCCAATCAGTGACGCCAGAGATTGGGAATGCTTCGTGCTGCATGCATCTTAGTGCCCTCTCCAGCTCCTCCTTATATAGGAATGATGTGTGGCAGGAAGGAACTCTTTTTATGTGAGAAAGAGTGACTTTTGGTTAGAAAATGTTTGAGATATCACAGAATCATGCATTATTATTCCATGTAGCTAATTTTCACTATATTTAGCTGTAGACTCAGGCAGGCTAGTGAAATCATGCAGCAGTGCAGAGGAAAGAGGCAGAGTGCAAGCCTGCTCTGGCAGCAGCAGGCTCTGTAGCAGGAGCAGGCAGAGTGAATTTAGTAGACTGAGAAATTGTACAGGGAGAATTTTTTAAAGATTTGACATTTTTACTGAATGCTGTTGGTGTAGCAAGCCATACTCATTTTGTTTTACTTGTTTCCCCTGCAGCAGGAGTTGGGCAGATTGAATTTAGTAGACTTGGAAAGGTGCAGGGGGATTTTGAAGGATTTATTTGACATGTTTTGTTTTTTACTGTCTATCGGAGGCAGTTCCGATGGGCAACAAGCCTTCCTCCATCCTATTTTCATACTGGTGGTGCAGCAGGGCACAAAACCCCATCTATTTGTGTTTTGGGTGTGTGTGTGTGTGTGTGTGTGTGTGTGTGTGTGTGTGTGTGTGAGCCTGCCAGCTAGTCAGCAAGTGAAACACAAAGTAAACTTAAGGTCACAAGGTCTCTCGGTGGGGTGGGGTTTGTCAGTTGAGGGGACCTGGTGGTGTCCCATCACAGGTCATGCGACACTATGGCTTTCCCATGCCCCATGTATGCATGTCATGTGGGTATCTAAGTATCATCGATTACTAGTGTGAGTCATCATTGTTAGCGTCTGGTGATGGTTGCATCACATCATTATCTGTCGTGCGTGTGCTGTTGATTCATGTACAAAACATGAAGCAAAGAAAAGGAAAAGAAAAGAATGCAAGGGGAGAAAAGCTTTAGATAAACAATCCACCATGCTGGTCATGGTGGAACAGGGACGGGGAGGCATAGCTGTAGGATTGTGTGGACAAAGGCAGCTGGGCGCATGATAGTACAGCTAAAGAAACCATGGTTCATTGTTCCCTTGAAGTCTACTAGTTCCAGTCCCCACTGCCATGCAAGCAGCCTTCTCTGCTGGCCTTCCAGTGCATCTGGTGATAAAACCATAACCTAAGCAATACAGTAACACTCCAGTTCCCTGCCTCTCTTCTTCAAGTGCTTTCACCCAGGCAAAAAGAAGTTAATGAATTCATGAACTTTGATGAATGGTTACAAATGGTTCATGAACATCCACCAAAATTCACCAACTGATCTTCAACTCAGTTTACAAACCACGCTCATGAATTGTTCATTAACACAATGTTTGTGAAGTTGCAGAATCTTTACATAGAAACATAGACTTTGACGGCAGATAAGGACCGCTTGGCCCACCTAGTCTGCCCATTTAAAGGAGGATGATGAACCAAGACAACAATATATTTGCATAGCTAATTTGCATATCAGAATGCATTGTTTCTTACTATAAGAGTTATAAAGCATCAACAATCAGAACATTTTTAGTTTAGGAGTGGAAAATACATGTTCTGTTGGGCAGTTAACTATTTGAGCACCCAAAAGGATTTTAGCATTTAAACTCACCACATTATAAAAGAGTTTCACAGTTTGTTGATATAAATAGCAATTTGGCCATTTGGGTTATGAAAGAAAGGGAAACAGTGATTTCATTTGAAAGAAAAACAACAGGAAAAGGTAAATATATGTTATGTTACTTATTTTAAAAAAACATGATAAGAAAAAAACATTTGTTATAAAAAGATATTGAGTTTGTTCAAATAATTCAGTCTTTATGGTTAACTGCTTAAGTTGTATGATAAATAATTGAGGTTTGAATGTGTCTGTTTCTGAGGACAAATATCTTTTGAGAATAGAGCTCAAACAGGGCATCTGATGAATGAATGAATGAATTAGATATTATAAAATCAGGGTATTTCTGGTCACCAAAGATGCTGATGGACTGTGTCCGTGAAAGTTCAGTGGAGGAGTTTTGTGAACTTTAATGGACCTTTATGTTCCTGAACACAGGAGTGCTATGTAATACTCTTGATTAGTGTTCATGAACTGGTCATAAGTAAATCAATCATGAATATTCATGAACGGTTCATGATTACTTCACCGTAGCAGTTCCTCCTACATGGGGTAGAAGTGATCCATACAGAAATGTAAATTCTAGTTCCCCCAAACGCATCTTGCATTTTCCTCCCCTTGCTACTAGCAGCTTCTCAAAACAGCATGAGGGAAGGGGTCAAGGGGCAAGCCAAAATCATGAGTTCAGTTTCATGATTCATATTTTCTTTGCACATAAATAAAAATAATAAATAATAATATTACTAAGAAAAATAGTCAAACTATAGTGCGCTACAGTTGTCTGTTTGACACAATAAACTTGAATGGTTAATTTTAGTTTTGCTTGTAATTGGGTATACAAAGAAAGTGTACACATGGAAATAATTACTTATTATTTTGAAAAAGTCCCATCTATATTCGGGTTATATTATTTGCTTTCCTGTAATCATCTGCTGCCCTAAAAAATGCCATGTAAAGGCATGTCATTCCACAGTGGCAGAAAAAAAAATAATTTTGCAATTGCCTCCTTGGGGCCAGATATTCAAAAAAGTGCAAAACAGAGCACAAACATTTGCACTCCATCTTGCAGTAATACTGGTGAGAAAATATGCTATATTCAGAGGAGTAGCATGGGGCAGTGTTTGTCTGAATATAGGGCCATTGTTGCCCAGCACTAAGCCACTTAGCCCCACCCAACAGTGCCCCAGAATAGGGCCCTGCAATGGCTAGCGCCGGGGGTAAATTTGCAATATTCAAAGGTCCACATGCAAATGAGCCCATTGGGCATGCAAGACTCTAAGGGGCCAATATGCATGTCCACTATGGAGACATTTGCATGGGGTTGGAGACCGTTTAGCACCAACAGCTGCCCATCCCATGAGCTGACCCTGGTGCTAGCGGCTCCACCCTCCCTCTGATCCCAGTTCCCCATAACCAGGTGAAACTTTCCTGGTGTCTAGTGCCCCCTCTCACCGATCACCACCCGATAATGACTATATCAGATTTCCTTGGTGTCCAGTGGTCCCTCCCCTCCCCTGATCGCCATCCCCATATAAACAAATATATTCACTGGGAGTCCAGTGGTTCCCTCCTGCCTTATTCTCTGATCACTGTCCCAGTGTAAACAAGTATATTCCCTAGTAGTCCAGTGGTCCCTCCCCCATTTTCCGATCACCGTGCCCATGTAAACAAATATATTCCCTGGTAGTCCGTGGTCCCTCACCCTCCTCTGTTCTCTGATTGCCATCCCCGTGTAAACTCCTCCATTCTCCAGTCACCATCCCTGCATAAAATAATACAGCTAATATTCTTCAACTGAAACTCTGGCTGGAAGCTGCAATACTGAACATAGGATTTGCAAGAAAGCGAGTTATGCTCACAACAGAGGGAGGTGAACCTTACAATTGTCTTTGGTATCTAGCAGATATTCTGCAGGTGGAGGTTACTTCTAACTGAAAGGTGAAACAAGGAACTTTGAATTATCAGGAAAAGACAGTCTTTCAAGCAACAGAGGGAGGTGGATCTAGCTTTACGTTTGTTACAATTCTTAAGATTTTCAGTGCAGGAAGAGTTTAAAGCACAGCTGACTTCTTTTGGGGCTGACTGCTTTCAGAGCACAAACCACCAGGCTGTTTTGGGGCTGGGGAGGTTAACCTGTGTTTGACTTGGATGTCTGGATTTTTCTCTGTTTGATTAGCAGGGTATTTTCTCTGTCAAATTGTTGATTAGGGCATCTTGCTGACAGGAAGGCACTCATCGCATCGGTGGGTCAGAGCTCTTAGCTGATTGTTTTGTGAGGGCACAGTTTAGGCTCAACCCTTCCCACCCCTCACCCCACCCACCCCTGGAAATAGTTCCTTTTACCTGGGGTTCTGACATCATTTCCTCAAGAGTGCAAGGTGCATATCACTGTCATATCCTCTCTAGCACACTGCACTGACAATATAAGCATACACATTGTATAATATATATATTTCTATACAACAAACCAATCACACACACACACACACACACACACATATTAAAAAAAAAAGTAGATAAACATGTGGGGAGTAGTGCAATGAAATGGCTGTGGGGCAGCAGTCTTCCGGGAGTCTTTCTGGAGGCTGAGATGCTGCCCTATTTGCAGACAACTCTCTGCCCTGAGGAGGAAGTTGCCTGTCTTCAGGCCACACTGGACAGTAGTAAGGGGACCTTCCCCAGGCCACACTGGATGGTAGGAAGGGAACCTCCCCCATCCAGGGAGCACCAGAGCCACCACCACTACCTCAGAGGTTGTGAAGAAGCACAGCAGTTGGACCACAGTGGGCTCAGGGAGGGTGAGGATGGTGGAACAGAGGCACACCCAGTCAGTTGTTCCACTCCACAATCCATACACCATTCTGGGGGAGCATAGCTCCCCTATGGATGCACCCGCAGAGGAGACTAAGGAGGCTGAGGACAACTGTCACAAGGGAGGCCCACAGGAAGAAGGCAGAGGACTCCACAAGGAAAGGAAGCAGCTCCTGGTGGGGGACTCAGTTATTAAGGGGATAGAACTGGGGGGAGCAGGGAAAACTGAAGTAAGGTGCCTGCCTGGTGCCATGGTTTGGAGGGACAGGAAGCACATCCTCAGGATCACGAGAACAGCTGCACGGGAGTCTGAGCTGGACATCATTGTCCACCTAGGGACAAATGACTTGGCTCAACATGAGATTAGAGCAGTGCAGAAGGACTTTGTAGAACTGGGAGGGCCTAAGACAAGTAGCACACACAGTATCCTTCTCAGAGGTGCTGCCTGTCAATGGCATGAGTGAGGCGAGGGTACTTTTGCACCATGCAGTTTAATGAATGGTTGAAAAAATAGTGTGGAGCACAGGGGTTTGGCTTCATTGGGGACTGGGGTTCCACCTGGAGGGACACCAGCCTATACTGGCAGGATGGTCTGCATCTGTCCAGGAAAGGAACAAGTCTTTTGAGCAATCGGTTTAAATGCTTCATTGGCAAGCTTTTAAACTAGTCAAGGGTGAGGCACTGATAAGCGGCAGGAAAATCCCAGCCTTTCCCTACAAAACAGGGTACTAAATGAGAAAAAGACCGAGGTAGAAAGGTCAGTGGGGGATGCTGCAACAGAAGGTAAAGCCATCAAAAAATGGAGAGCAATGAGTACCAATGCTCGTAGTCTGAGTAACAAGCTTCCTGAATTAGTGGCCTTGATGGAGGAGGAACATCTGGATATCGTGGCAGTCACAGAAACATGGTACACACAAAACCATGACTGGGACGTAAACATACCAGGATACACTATCTACAGGAGGGACAGGGAGGGTAAAAGAGGAGGAGGAGGAGGAGTAGTTTTACATAGGAAGGAATCAAAGCAACAGAACAAAAGGGAAAACAAGGAGGAGAAGAAGCACTGTGGGTAAATTTGGACCGCAATGGCACCACACATCGGCACAGGGTTAGACAGTTTCCTTCTCAGGGGAGGAAATGGACAAGGAATGATAGAAAGTATACTTAGAATGGCAGAAAAAGGGGAGATACTGCTGATGGGTGATCTGAATATGCCAGATGTTAACTTGAGTGCAGTTGCAGCAGCCACTTCAAAGAGTGGGGTTATTCTAGATGCCCTACAGGGGGCATGCCTTAGACAACTAGTATTGGAGCCCACTCGAGAGGGAGCAATCTTAGACCGGGTTCTCTCAAATGGAGATGAAGAAAGGAGCACAGATGTAGAAGTGGGTAGCCATCTGGGAACTAGCGACCATCGAACAGTTTGTTTCACAATAAACACAGCAATAGAGTCAAGCCATACAAAGGCAAAAGTACTGGACTTTAGGAGGGCTGACTTTGTCAAAATGGGTGCATGCCTAAGGAATGCACTAGCAAATGGGCAGGAAGGAGGGGTGGAAGAACAATGGGGAATAATAAAAACTGCCATCACAGAAGTAACAAGCCTTTGTGTGAAGCAAATAAATAAACGAAACGATGTAAGAAACCACTATGGTTCTCAAAGGAAGTGGCAGTGAAGGTTCAAGAGAAAAAGAAAGCATTCAGGAAGTACAAGGAATTACAGAAGGAGCAGGACAGAGAACTGTATCAGTTAAAGCAAAAGGAAGCTGGGAAGGCAGTCAGAACAGCAAAGGCCCAAACCGAGGAAAAGATAGCCAACTCAGTTAAGAAGGGGGATAAAACCTTTTATAGGTACATCAGGGAGTGAAGGAAGACCAAGGGAGGGATAGTGAGGCTTAATAAAGGGGAGGGAGGGTGGGCAGAGGGTGACTGTGAAAAGGCAGAGATACTAAACAAATATTTTTGCTCAGTATTTACAAAGGAAGAGGGGGAGGTACCTAAAACAAACAGTAGAAACACTCTGGACACAGAAGTTGATACCAGCCCATTTACAGAAGAAAGGGTTCTGAAAGAACTCTTAAAACTGAAGGTGGACAAAGCAATGGGGCCTGATGGGATTCATCCCAGAATTCTAAAAAGAACTATGGTAGAACTAGTGACACCACTGACTACCCTCTTTAACAAATCATGGGAGGATGGAGGGTACCCGAGGACTGGAGGAGGGCAGATGTGATTCCTCACAAAGTGGGAGCAAGGCAGAAGTAGGAAACTACAGACCTGTTAGTTTAACCTCAGTGGTAGGGAAAATAATGGAATCACTTCTGAAGGAAAGAATTGTCGAGTATCTAGAGGCCAGAGGGGCACAGGACCCAAGGCAGCATGGATTCACAGCGGGAAGGTCATGGCAGACAAGTCTGATAGATTTCTTTGACTGGGTGACCAAAGTAGGAGATCAGGGAGGGGCTGTGGACATGGCCTACCTAGACTTTAGCAAGGCATTTGACACAGTCCCACACAAAAGATTAATATACAAGTTAGCCAGCCTGGGAGTGGGTCCCAAGATGACAGCCTGGGTAAAAAGTTGGCTGGAGAATAGGACACAGAGAGTAATAGTAAATGGAGTCACTCTGAAGAAGGGGTTACTAGTGGTACGCAGGGTTCAGTATTAGGACCGGTCCTCTTCAATGTCTTTATAAGCTGCATTGCAGAAGGACTGGAAGGAAAAGTATGTCTCTTTGTAGATGACACAAAGATCTGCAACAGAGTTGATGCACAAGGTGGGGTGGAAAGGATGAGAAGGGACTTGGCAAGGTTAGAGGAATGGTCAAATGTATGGCAGCTTAGATTCAATGCTAAGAAGTGCAAGGTAATGCACCTGGGAAACAAAAACCCAGGGGAAGAGTATACAATGGGGGGTGAGATACCAACAACAACAAAAATGGAAAGGGACCTGGTGGTAGTCATATCAGATTATCTAAAGGTGGGCAAGCAATGTGAGAGGGCAGCAAGGAGGGCTGGGGGGATACTGGGATGCATAGGGAGAGGCATCACCAGTAGAAAACAGGAAGTTATTATCCCTCTGTACAGACAGCTGGTGAGACCCCATCTGGAGTTCTGCATGCAGTTCTGGAGACCCAGTCTCCGCAAAGACATAGACAGAATGGAAGCTGTCCAGGAGGGCAACTAAAATGGTGCAGGGTCTGCACGGAGACATATGAAGAGAGACTTAAGGAGCTTAATATGTACAGCCTCGAGGAAAGGAGGGAGAGGGGGACATGATAGAAACTTTCAAGTACCTCAAGGAAATCAACAAAGTCCAAGAGGGTAGCATCTTTCAAAAAGAGGTGTGCAAGAACAAGGGGCACAATTTGAAGATAGAGGGGGCGGCTCAGAGGTAATGTAAGGAAGTATTTTTTCACAGAGAGGGTTGTGGATGCATGGAATGGCCTTCCGGAGGAGGTTGTGGAGTCAAAAACAGTGGTGGAATTCAAGTATGCATGGGACAGTCATAAGGCAATTCTAGGGGGTGGGGGTAGGAAGAAGTAGGCTGCTGGTTAACTAGGATCTGCAGCTTATCCATTAGGTAGGGAAATGGGCAGACTGGGTGGGCCAAGTGATACTTATCTGCCGCCAAATTTTATGTTTCTATGTTTCTATTCCCTGGGAGTCCAGTGGACCCCTCGTTCTCCGATCACCATCTGTGTATAAAACAATAGATTCCCTGGTAGTCTAGTTGTTCCCCCTGGATGACCATCCCATTATTTAATTTCATAACATTTCCCCTGGTAGTCCAGTGGTGCCTCCCCATCCCTCATCGCCATCCCACTAAATACTAAGTAATCTGTCTATGGTGGTCTAGTGCACTCAATCAATCAATCAATCAAAATCTTTATTTATTCAGGCGAACATCATTGAGCATAGCTCATTTACAAGATGGACCTGAGTGGTCATAACAAAAAAGGTTACAGAGTGTATACAAAAAACATGATATTGAAATAGCACAAATACAAACAATTATGAGTGAGATAGATATACAATTATTTACATATATACAAGGCAAAGGACAGTAAACCAAAAACCTTTTAAAGGTGAGAAACAAACAGTCTGGTGGGAATAAGGCTTGGATAATGGTACATGGGTGGGCATATATGTTTGTGGTTTGATGTGGAAAGGACCAGAGCAACTATAGAAGAATAGGGATGAGATTTAGAAGGGGTGGGGGAGAGAGAGGTGTGGGGTGTGGGGGTGGGAGGACTAGGCCTTGGGAAGCAATTGTATGAATCTGGGATTAATGCTGGTGTACAGCTTTTGAAGGATGTAAGGGGATCAGTGTTTCCATTTTCAATGTCTTTTGGATAGAATCCCAGATAAGTGCAGGAATAACTGATTGCAGCTCTTCCATACCGGTGCAGGTGATAGGAATCTTCAGCAGGATCAGTTTGTTGATCCTCAAGCTGTAGGGCCTGGATGTGATCTGGTTGAAGCAATCTGAGATGTAGGAAGGGAGTTTGTTTGTCAGAGCTTTGTAGATCCAGATAGCAGCATTTTTTCTTCTTCTGTGTTGCAGGGATGTCCAGCTGACTGCATTGTAGAGAGAGAGCAATGATGGGTGCTAGAGGGAAGGTCAGTAATGAATCTAATAGCTCTATGATACAGGGTGTCTAGTTTGTTTAGATGGGAGAGGGAGCAATGACCGTAGAGGAAGTCAGCATAATCAATGAGGGACATGAATGATGCAAGGATTAATCTTTGTTTGGAATCTTTGGTCAGGTAGTGTTTGATTCTATAGAATAGACCAAGTCTTTGTCTTAGCTTTTTCAGGAGCTCTTCAACGTGGGTAGTATAGTCTAGTTTATTGTCTATCCATACTCCTAGGTATTTGAATTTGTCAACATATTCCAGATTTTCACCAAGGATGGTAGAGAGTTGTGGGAGGGTGAATGATGGGATAGTGGAAGAACAGTTCTTGTGGGCAAAGAACATAGCTTTGGTTTTCTTAGCATTTAGTAATAATTTCTTTTTTAATAGGTTATGCTGGAGGAGGGAGAATTGAGACTGTAGGAGCTCACAGGCTTTTGATGGTGAGGGATCGCTCATAAAGTACAGTGTCATCTGCAAAAGGTGGATATTAGAAGAGAGAGATTGGAGTCAATATTGTTGATGTAAATGGCAAAAAGGATGGGACCCAGGATGGAGCCTTGTACACCTCTTAGGAGTGGCTTAGGGGTAGATAGATCACCATCATTCTTTACCAGTTGTAGCCTTCCAGAGAGATAGCATCTGAACCATTTAATAGAGAGTGAGTCAAGGCCTATGGAGTTTAGTGAGGTGATTAGAAGATCATGATCCACAGTGTCAAAGGCTTTGCTTAGATCCAGAAACACAGCACAGGTATTATTCTTTTGTCTAGGCAGTCTGCCAGTCATTTGTGACTTTGCTAGAGCAGAGATGGTGCTATGCATTGATCTAAACCCAGATTGAGCTGGATTTAGGAGATTGTTGGTATCAAGGTAGGCAGTTAACTGAGAGTTTACCAGCTTCTCAAGCATCTTGGATAGTATTGGTAAGATGGAGATGGGCCTATAATTATTGAGGTCCATGGGATCACCTGCCTTAAGTAGTGGAAACACTTGAGCTGTTTTCCATATTGAGGGGATAGTACCAGTGACAAGTGATAGATTGAAGAGATGGGTGAGGGGGGCGGATAAGGCATACAGTGCTACTTTTAGAAAGTAGGGATCCAGGGAGTCTGCACCTGCGCTTTTGGTGGTATCTAGTTGGAGTAGGAGGTCTTCTACTTTTTAAACAATATTGGTTTGAATGAGAATGTGGAAGCAACCTTTGATTCTCAGTAGATTGTAGGTTTAGAGATGATCTTAATAGGTTTGCAGGAGAGGAGTCGAAAGCCAGGCCAGCTGTAGTGAAATGGTCATTGAAGGCATTCAAGATATTTTGCTTGTCGGTGATTTCAATATTATTTAATTGAATTTTGGATGGTAAGACAGGGTAGAGGTTTGACCTAGGATGCCCTTTATGGTACCCCAGAACCTGGAAGGGTTGTTATAGGAGGCATCTAGTTCAGCTGTGTAGAAGGTTGCCTTGGCTTTCTTACTTGTTTTGTGCAGGAGTTTCTGGCTTTTCTGAATTGGAGCCAGTCATTTGGGTCCTTTGTCTTTCTTGCCCTTTCCAGAGTTTGTCTCTGGCAAGCAGTGCGGATTTGTTGTCGGCAGAGAACCAGCGACAGGATTTGAGTTTGGTTCTGACACTGGTGAGGGGTGCATGTGAATTGAGGGCACTTATGATTATACCATTTAGGATGGCAGGTAGTGACCCACCACCCCACTCCCACCCCATCCCATCCCCCAGTCAGTGAATGGCACAACCCTCCTCTCTCCACCACTGCCGGACACCAACTGAGCTGTCACTGAGTGTGTACTGTATGAAGTACACGCTAGCTGTCAATCAATGAGCGCATACTTTATAAAGTATGCACTCAGTGACAACTCAGCCAGCAGCCGGCCATGGTGGAGAGAAGAGGGTTGTGCTGTTCACCAGCTTGAAGATGGGATGAAGGTGGGAGCAGGGTGGACAGTTTTCCTCTATGTATGTCTCATGGATGCTTTCGGTATATACTGTATGCACTGCTGGGATCACCTGACTCAGAGTGGCAGTGGGTACACAAGGAGCACAGGTGCTCCTCTCAAATGATCCAAGTACTCTCAACATGGCGTCAACCAGTGACCACTCATGGTGGACTAGGACTCTTCCAATATTATGCTCCATTGCCATGTCGTGAAGTGTGCCCTCTGTTCTAGCAGTCTAGAAAGCATCAGTCATGATGAATTCAGACCAAGGCACTGTTACCCTTCTCTTAGTTGGTTAGTTACCTTTATGGAATGATACAGATGAGCACAGATGGAGCGTGCTGTGGAGACAGTCTTGCCAGTCTCAGTGCTGTGATGTACAGCACATGTGACCACTAGATTCAAGGTGTGGGCAAAGCAACGAATGCTGATGAACTTTCTATCAGCAACTGCTTTCACCATTTACCATTATCTGTGATGAAAAAACCAACATGTCAAATGGTGCCAACCGTCCATGCTTGCAGCATGTCTTGATGAATGCCAGGATGTTCGGTGATGTGTAGTCTCTCTCTGTTAGCCTAACATTTAGAGCAGTAGACCTGGAGTGACTTCCAGACCATGGATGGATGAAGAGAGAGCCAGTAACACAGGGAGAGAAGGAGGAATCTGCTGCAGAAGACATAGGCTTTGCACACACCAGCGTGTGGTCAAGGAGAGATATGCATGCGTGAAGTTAGTACTGCTCCAGATGTCTGAGGTGCAGTGGAACCCCCCCCCCTTAGCCTCCGAGAGTAGTGTGGCAGTTGTCATTCTCACACCCTCATATATATCTGGCACCACAGTGCATGAAAATGTGGAACGTGGTGGGAGCTGGTACCGTGACTGCAAGTGCTGCAGAAGTCTGAGAAAGCCAGTGCCTTCCACAAGGGTAAAGGGTTGCTGATCCAATGCCATTATTTCACTTATGAGCTGTGTGAGGTGTTGAGCTGTTGGATGGGGTGACCGGTACTTAGTTCTGGTCTGGAACGCTTCCATGATTGGCACTGACCATGGATGGGGGGGGAAGTTCCACAGTTGCCAGATGGTGTGCAGATAGCAGGAGATTGGTGCCTGTCAGGAGTGCTTGGAGTGCATGGAAGACTCTTTGGTGTTGAGAGAGATGGAGTGGTGGTAGCAGCAGCAGGTGCAGCAGCATTTTTTTTCAGAGGAAGAACATTCGGTGGCATTGCCAGTGCCACCAGCACCACTGCCTGCATCATCATCATCATTATTAGATGGGTCTCATGGAACCACAGGCACAGACCCTGATGCTTTAAAAACCTGGGGATGTTTTACATTTAGGTGGTTCTTTAAGGAGGCGGTGGTTAAATTTGCCTCCTCCTACTGACAGTGGTACTTGCACAGTGTGCATACTGCTTTTCTGTTATTTTCTTTCAGTAACGGGAAATGCAACCATATCATGCCCACACTGCTCCTGACACCACTCATGCAGCTAGTGCCACCAGTACCAGCACCACTCTTTTGGCCCCCACTAGCATTTCTTGTTTGAACCTGTGTCTGTGGGTTTCCCCCTGGCACCATTGGTGCCCCTGCAGCTGCTGTACTTGGCGGTTCCACGTCATAATATCAATCGCAAATCGGAGATATACACAAGGAAGCCGACCCAACATCCAGCAACATGTGTGTTTGCGGGAGGTTGTGCCCCCTTGCAGGGGGTTTTGTTTCACACCCCTGAATTTAGATTACTAACCCAGGGGGTGCATGTCAGGGAGGGGTCAACACTCTGGTTGCCACAGTAAAATTAAGTTGGGAGCCGTAGGCAGCAGCAAAACGTTTGTGCCGGTCCCCAGCCCTGAACCCGCTACCTGCTCTGCTAGAGCTACCCACCCTCACCACCACACCACATGGTTAACTCAGTGGCAGTAGGTACACCAGCCTCCTACATACCCCTTCCTCTTTCCCTTGCTATCCCCCCTTCCGGTTGCCGTTCCCTACCCTCGTGTTCGCGTTGGGTCGCTACCCTTGCAAGGTAGCCCAGTAGTATATGGCCCAATATGAGTCACCGTTTTTGATGCGGCACCCATATTGGTTCGCTATAGTTCCTGGATACCGTACTGAGCTACTCAGGCTGGGATGCAGCCTGCTGTACAAAATGCTGAAGGGTAGCTTGCCAAGTTTTTTTGTGGGGAGGAGTCATATCGTTCTTTCTCCTGCCACTGCAATCTCTTGAGGTTGAGGACGTTATTAAGCCACTTTGCTTTTTTTTGCTTTATGGCTCTCAAGGTACTCCCTGTACTCTGCCTCATCATCATCATAACTGCTTAGGTTAGCCTCTTCAGATGATGCATCAGTGAGCAAATCTCCTGGTGGAAAGTACTCAGACCAGGATGAGTCGCCTCCTCCTCACCTGTAGTGACAAGTACTACAGTAGATGAGACAGGCCAAGAAACAAGAGGTGTCACAGTAGCGGTGGAAACAGTTCTGAAAGTAGTTGTGCAGCTGGCTGGGGCCACAGCGGTAGTAGTGTCTGGTTTCACCATAGCAGTACTGGTGGTTGCTATGGTTACAGTGGCAGGAGTGATCTCGATCACAGTGGCATCACAGTGGCAGGAGTGGTCTGGTGCAGGAAGCCTGCTGTATTATTACCTTCTGACCCCTCAGGGAGGCCAACTATTCATATGTTGTTACGTCTCCCTCTATTCTCCAGGTAGTCAAGTTTTTCTAAAATGTATACAAGTTGCCTAGTGTGGTGGCTGCCATCTCCTCCACATTAAATACAGCATCCTGAGTTAGAGAAATACAACCTTCGTTAGACTTAACCTTTTCCCTGGTACTTTCAGATTCTTTTTAATTTTGATTAATTGCTACCTTCATGTCCTCAATGCCCAGTTTTAATTCAGTCAGCACTTCTTTTATAACAATCAGGTCTGTTGTGCCAGTTTTGCTAGTGCTGCTGTTATGCAAAGTCCCATTCTGTGTGTCTCTCAGCCTGTCCGATGTTTTCCCTGCAGCAGTTGGCATTGTGTTTCAGAAGCCATTTTAAAAACACGGAAAAAATAGAATAAAAGCTGCTCGAAACTCGTTTTTTTGTAGATTTTGTTAGCACTACCCTTTGCCTAACAAATAAAATAGAAATTAGCCAGCAGAAGTTATCTAAAACACATTTTAAGGATAATTAAATGCAAGAGATGGCAGCAGCGGTAAATCAACCAGCCATCGCTATTGGTGCAGCGTGTGCGCTCACCTCCTCACAGTCGCCATGCTGGGTGCTAGCCTTTAGCAGTTACTCTCTCCTCAGTCCACATTTTTGGGGGGCCTCCGTCTGTGAGGTACCTCCTTTGGCTTTCAGATCCAGTCATATCACTCCCGCAACATTATGCCATTAGAGGGATAGAGCGAGAGTTATCCCTCCAAAAGTTTCCACCGAACTGGGATTTCAGATTAGCACAGTAAGCCTAATAATAATACCCGTGCCAGGAGGGATGGTGGCCAAGGCCATGGATCCCCAGAGATTTTCTCCATTGGGATTTGTTTTCTCTCTTGAATACCAAAGCCTGTAAAGTATCTGTCCATAGGGGATATGTGATGGGCGACCATGTCATATGCATTTTATCTTCACTAGTGGTCTGTGACCCCTTGATCTCTCACGAGTGGCACAGCTATGGGTGAGAGGTTGAAGGGTCACAGACCATGAGTGAAGAGAAAACGCATATGCCACGGTTGACCAGCACATATCTGCTTTATGCAACGAGTGTAATGGTTAAAATATTATTATACAATGGTGTGTGAAAATCCCGTAACCTCATTGGTCAAAACATGTCACATGACGATGGGTAAATCCTGCATTACCCACGGCTGAGGAAATGCATTTATAAAACAACATAATTAAACACATTTTACACATGGGTCCATTGTATAATCGCAATGAGGCGCTCCAGGGTGTGAGTTATTGGGGATCTACCCACTTTTTGTGTGGTTAAGTCACTTGGCTGCGCCTCATGACACACCACACAAGGCGTGAGTAAACCCCCAATAACCCACACCCTGTTGTGCCTTATTGCTTAAGTTGTTCACTGTCTGATTTAGTTTTCTTACCACAATTTCATTTTGTACCTGGGGTCTCCTTTCTAAACACGTCCTTGTACACTGTTAAGGTCACACACAGATGCTTGGGCTGTCTTCGCTGTCATGGAGGTGTAACCTAGCAATCTGGTTGCTAGGTTGTTTGAGAGACAGCTGTCCTTTATAGTGACTGTGCTACTGCTGTCCAGTTTTTATTTATTTGAATAAGTGTCAAACGCAACCGTGTGCACTGAAAGGAACAGTTTTTTTTACCTCACAGCTGGCAAGCAATGCCGTGTGGGTACTAAGGCATGAGACACAATCAGCACGGCTATTTCAGCCTTCACTTGCCAGCTTCAGTTCTTTAGGTACAGACGTTGTGGGGTGCTAAAAAGATCCGGCTCGTCATGCAGTCAAGCTCCAATTGTGACGTACCAGAGAGTGGCGATAACAGCAGTGACGTACCCAATTCATAAGATAAATTTGTTATCCATGAATCGGGTACATCAGGAGGCAGGATATTGAATTTATCTAACATTTGTATTCATCATGCTCCTTGTATATGTAACCCCCTTGCCACTATTCCCAGCTGGCATCCTCCAAAAGAACCAGTGCCCAAATCATGGCATGCAATTTGCTCTTGGCAGAATTGCTCGGTTGGTACCACCCCTACCTTTAGAGTGTATACCAGGCTCATTATCTAGAGGACAGGGTTGGGGGGTACAATACTAAAAATGAACCTTTGTATTAAACACCAGGTTCAGGGGAGAGGATGCTAGGCGTGTGCTAGACCTAACTGCTGAGGGGGCCCCAATAACGTTCACACGGAAGCAATAAGCTGAATGTCGAAAGCAGTAACTGGGATTGTGCAGTATGGCTTTATTCACAGATGTTACTTTAAAGCACAGGTGGATCCCCAATGGTTTGTCATTGCAACACAGGTACACTTTTTTTCCAGAAACACTTTGCTAGGCAGTACAGTTTTTCACAGAAACATCTCTATCCATTTTCCAAAGTGTATGCTCGTGGCCTGACCCACATACTTGAGCTACTTCCAAAACATTTCCATTTCCATGTTTATGGCCTGAACCACATTAATTAAAATTCATCCTGGCCTTCGGCCTATGCCCAGGGGACCTTGGTGCCCATCAACGAACCAGTTAGCCCTGCATTGAAGTTCCAGATGGCATTCCTCCCACCCTTTGCCCCAAATGCAGCCTCTGCCATTCCTTCAGGAATACACCAAAAGAAGCCTTCAATCACCACTGAATTGCTAAAGACTTCCAAACTTTACTTCAAATTAGCACCCTGAGGTATACAGGGGTCCTGGACAGTGTGATCTAGCCTTGTCTTGGGGACACACACCCCATACAACCTCCCAAGAGAACATTCTCCAAATTCTGTACTCCCAGATTAGTTGCTTCTTCCTTCCAGTCATGGAAAGAACTACAGAAAGTCATCTTTCCCTCTCTGGTAGCTTGTCAGACCCCATTCACAGTCCTTCTCTAAGGCAGCTGTAAACTTCAGGGCCTTCAGTGGATTGCCCCTTGGATCCACAAGACATTGCAGTCCCTCTCACTTCCCCTGGAGTGAAACTAAGAGTTCTGCAGGCGAACGGTTTCCACCACTTCACAGGCAAACCGAGGATTTTACCAAATTAGGGTGAGAAATGACCAGGGCTCCCTTCTCAGAGCCCCACTGGCAGACCTCCTGCCACTCTGACACTCTAACTCAGACTAACTGAACATTCTAAACTTCCCCTGAGCAGCTGACTCAAAAATGATTATGCTGCTGCAAGAGTTCTAAATGACATAATCATCCCTCTCTCAGGCTAGCTGAGTAAACAATGATGTCATTATGTAGAAAGCCCTTAATGAGCTCCCCACCGGCTGCCTTTTCTACCTGCCTAAGACTAGCACTAATGGAATTCTAGTAACCCAAGGGGACTGGGTGGTTACATATAAAATAGCATTTTGCCTAGTATTAGAATTTCTGCTGTGAGTAAGGGTAAGTTGGTGGCCTGTCGTTTCCTAAAATCCTGCCATTGCTCTCTCACCTGGAAGGCATGCCTTGATCTACTATCCCTCATCACCAGCTATCAGCTGTCTCTGTCATCACATTACTCATTTGTGTCCGCAGCTCCTGCTCTGCAGTTCTTTTGGGCTCCTTCCTAAGGTACCTTTAGTCAAAGGAATCACACTTGTACCTCTAGGGGTGGAACCCTCCTCAAAAGGGTTCCCTTGCCTTCTCAGTGCCCCGACAGGGTGGCAGTTACTCAGGGGACAGAGAGTATGAACAGCCAAAGTAACTACAAATGACAGTCAACACCCTACTGTACGACTAGTCTTTGGCTACCAACAAGTTGCACAAGCATTACGCCACACTGTGGATGCATATGCCCATAAAATTAGAAGGCAAACCTTTGGTTTGATGGGTGGAAGCAACCACCCCCCCCCTTCCTGGGCTAAATAAACCAGCTTCCTTCAACTTTGTTTGGAAGCTCCATTTCTTTACTGCCACATCAACAGTTATTTTAGAGTTTAGGCAGGGAGGAAAATTTAAATCAGGAGGGGCTTTGCTTATATTTTTAAAATGCTACGAAACTGCATTTATTTATCCTAATTAAATAAATGCCATTTTAGCATCAATGTAAACAGCCGCCTCTTCTGGCTTGTTGGCCCATTGGCTTAGCGGAAGCACTACTGCTTGTGAAGCCATTGATCCGGGTTCGGGAACAAGCCTTGGTTGTCGGGGACCAGCTGGGGGGAGGGAAGGAGGACCGAGCATCTCAGAGGATTCTTTCCTCCTCCTCCTGAAGAGGGGGGGGATGCCACGTTGGTTGCAGGGTGGGAGGCACATGCTGTACTGTGTATTGCATGAGCACGCCAATGCACGCTCATGCCAGGGACATAGTCCCAGTGCTGACTTCCCTACAGGGATGGACAGAATGGCACAACAAGAAGGGAACACAGGAAGAAGACGGAAAACACCTTGGCTGGTAGGATGATTGCTAACCTCTGCAGGCCTGGCACCAGTGACCCAGGCACCTTCCAGATCTGGATCCATTGTTCGGCAGATCGAGGGATTCCCTGCCATCATGCCACAAAGGGCAAGCCATGGGGAACTCTGAGAGAGAGGTAAGACCAGGAGAGAAGCCAGGTAACAGGGCTTGGAGGGTTGGTGGGAAGGAGGACCAGCCAGTGGTGTAGAGGAAAAAGCATAAAAATAAGAACAACAGCCTTTTCTTTAGCCTTTAAAAGTCTTTGACGCAGTCGGCTCATTGGTGCAGAGGGCTGAGGCACTGGTTGCCACAACATCTACCAAACCGGCGACCTTGGTTCGGGAACAGATCTGGATTGCCCAGGGGCTGGCCCGGTGAAGGAGGACTGAGTGACTGTCCACAGACTGTTTTCCTCCTTTGGGAAGAGAGGATGGCGCATGCCTCTCCTTTGCTGCCACCCAGTGGAGGCTGGGTGGTGCAGCATGCGGTTGCCTCATGGAGGGTGGGGTGCAGGCATAGGAGTATGTGCGGCATCTTCATGCCACACATCAATGCCAGTGCACACACACCAACCTTAGTGAAAACAGGAGAGAAAGCGAAGGCAAAAATACCCTCAGACCAGTAAAATTATTCTGTCTGCCTGCAGACCCCGCACCTGAGAACTCAGGTGCCACTGCTGACTGGACCACCGAGAAATCTATTGACCTTGCCGGGGGGGGGGGGTTAAGCCATTGGGGAACAGTGTGGTGAATGCAGGGCTTTGGCAGTGGCACAAGGTAACCTGGCTGAGATGCAGGAAGCAAAATGCTCTTTTAAAAAAAAAAAAAGCCATGAAGCCACTTTTATTTTTAAACTTTATTTGTCAAATTAGGGGGTTCAAGCATCACTTAAAGTAAGACACTGGCTGCCAGAAAACCATTCCTGTCAGCATCAGCAGAAATCCTACACAACATGACTAAAATAATTTCCATTTCAAGTCACCCCACTCTTTATCAGTGAGGACATTTGCATGAAAGCACAATCTTTGAACCTTGGTGTTCACATGTTCGGACTGATTATGTCCCTGGCCGAGGACACAGTCCCCACCTTGGGAAATCATGATCCTCTCAGAAGCAGCAGATTGTAATATCAAAATCGAGGGATTATACAACTAGAACAAAGGACAGGAGAATCCTCTGTGACCCGGTTCTGATTCTGACTCCGATATTTTTGCAAAAAAGTTCAGATTTACTTTAATTTACCCAAACAGGTGCAGTTTCCAGACTGATCCAGAACCGGGTCAAAGTTAGATCTGGACTGGGTCAAACTACTGAATCAGGCTACCCTTTCATGCTCTCCATAAAGTCCATTATTTGTGTCATTTAATATGTAAAATAGTTATTTATTTCTGACTGGTTTTTCATTTTCATTAGGAATAAAGCTGCAAAATCACTTACATTATCAGGACTAGGCCAGAACCGGATCACTTGAAATTACAGACCTGGTCAATCAGCTGAACTGGGTCAAATCAGAGTAGAGGTACAAATGACTCTGATTTCCAGAGTCGGGTCGAGGTGGTCCATTAAGGAGGGGTTCTGTTCTGAGAAAGAGCCGATCCTCCCACCCCTAACAGGAACACAGAAGCAATCATCAAGAGCAAATGAACGTATGAACGGGAAGTGGGGATCTGTAAACAAGTGGAGAAATAGCACACAAGTATTGCAAAATGGGTGTCAAAAATCCTGCATTCTGGTTAGTCAAATCACAACATGTACAATGAAATTACTAGAGCACAAACCACAGGTGGGGACTTTTTTGGCACCTGAGGAACTTTTTTTCTTCCTTTTTTGTTTCTGTTATTAGTAGTTGATCTCTTTTTGCTGCTGACCTGGGCCCACTCAGGACCAGTCCCCCAGTCCCATCCCCTGGTTTGCCAGGGACTTATCTTACTGTTGCCTCTTGTTCTCCACCAGATGATATGGGGAAGAGCCCAGTTGCTGGTGTGGGACCCATTTGGGACCAGGCCACCATCCTGCCAGGGTCAGGGTTTCTTTTCTTTTGTTTTCTGTGTGGGCCAGTGTCAAGTGCAGTGATGTGCTGTCTGCACTCCGCCTCCACAGATGCGACCTCTGGATGTCGATGGGGGGGTTCATCTTCCCTGATGCCACATTGCAATGCCACCCAAAACCACGAGGTGGCAGCCACCAAGCGAGGCATTTTGTTTCTGTATGCCAAGGGAGGAGGACTGTCCTTGGGATGCCTAAGCCTTCCTCACCAGCTGGACCCCAAGTGACCTGCGTCCATTCTCAAACCCGGGTCACCAGTGTGGTAGGAGGCAAGGCGCCCAGCACCTCAGCCCGCCACAACACTGGGCTGGTTTCTTTTAAGCTTTCTATTATTTATTTATTTATTTTACACAAAATTTTTATTCCTTATCATGCCCCAATCACCTCCTTCTGATAGCTACCCCAACCCCGTTACCTACCTACCTTCCCAGAGACTTATCCCACCACTTGCCCAAAATCACTGTGTGGTGGATGGATGGAGGCCAGTGGAGATGCCACTGTCACCCTGCAGGTGAAGGAGTTTTTCCTCCCATGTGCTTGCTGAGGTCTGCATGTGTGCAGTGATGCACTTGCACATCCATACGTTCAATGCACTATCGGCGTCTGCATCAAGGCCCTCCCCCAATGTGTGTCATTCAATGCTCCACTACATAAGCAGTAGCAAAGAATGAGCTGCACAATGGTTCTGAAAGTACTTGTCTGAAAGGCCAGCACGCTGTCACTTTAAGAAAATCTAGTCAGGAACAGCTGCATGAACCACGGTTTTGTGCTGTGTTAGTCCAGTTTTCACAAAAAATAAAGAATAAATCACCTTCATATTACAGACTCCAGCTTCTTTCTTTTTCTGTTTTTTCCCCCACAGCTCATTGCTGTCCCTGAGATCCCAAAGGTCAGCATGGAAACCTTAATTGAAAATGACTTCACAGAGAGTTTTTTTTTTTTTTTTTGTATTTCAGACATGAATAGTTCCAGTTTTAATGTTTTTAGTGTTTCTGAATAACTTACAACAATGATTTTGTTCTTGTCAACAGTTGTAATTCTGGTTTATTCCTCAGCTGCCCAGTAAGTAAGGAATGAAGTCTGAAACTGCAACTCTGATCTGCTGTCCTGTTTCAGGCTGATATCGATGTCTCACAGTAAATTATGTAAAAGAAAGTAATGGGGGTCAGTAAGAAACTCAGTTTTTTACAATCACCTTGGTGTGTGCTCCTTTAATAAATCACTCGAGCTTCGCACTCATGGTTATGTAGCAGGACACACTTCAGGGTGTAAAAATATCTCATATTCCACAGACCCACCATACATCATCCTATATGACTCTAGCAACTGTATTTGTATCTGTAATGTGATTGTAACAACTTTGGTGATGTCCAACTGTGACCCTCTTAAAAAATAATAGGCACTTATTTCTAATCTGTGACCAGGAAGGGCACATTGAGCAGTGCCAGCTTATTTTCGTGTGTGCCATGAGGGGTGGGTCACATGGACCTATTTTATTGATATGGGGGATGTTGGCCAGAACACTGGTGAAACAGTCTGATAAGTGAGGTGGGATGTTTAACTTCTAGCTGGTCAGCCACCAGAGGCTGGCAGAAGGGACCTCAGTGAAATGTCTCGAGGACAGTACTTCAGCAGTGCAGGCCTCCCCAGAATGGTACTACAGTGTCAGTGTTGGGGATTTTTTTTTTAGACTTTTTTAGCTTAGTTTATTTAAAACATGATTGAAACCCAAACTAAAAAGTGGGGGTTAGTAATTACTGTCTATGTTTATAATACATTATAAGGCTAATTAAAAAAATAATTAGCTGTTTCTGCATTGTGATTCGCTACTGGATCGATCATTAATGTCCAGTTGATGACCGATCCAGATGTGTGATCACCACGAGCAACTACCTCACAGAAAGTCAAGATTTAACTGTGCAGTCCGGGGACACAGCTTTTCACCCCACAGAACATTCACAGTGACAGCTATGCACAGAAACGAAAGTCACAGCAGCCGCAAGAACCACGATCGCATTTACAAACACTGTGACAGCAAACAGCAGGAAAACACATAAGGAAATGTCAGGCAACCAAACAAAAGTTAATGGGAACACAGCAACCAGCAAAATCGCCACTAAAACACATGGTCCGAGAGAAAGAAAAAAAGTGTCCACAAAACAAAAAAAAAGAGACAAAACAAAAGTCGCACAAAAAAAGAATCCAGTATTAAAAACTGAATTTCTGCAAGTGCAAACCTAAAAGAAAGACAACAGGAGTACCCTGACATGTAACCACCGACATCCTTACGTCCATGTGGCCGGTCTAATTGACGGCAGATTGGCAGATGTAGACACACATCATCATGACATGACCTAACTACAAAACAACACGCCACGTAATAACACTGCATGCCTGCTCTGCCACCTCTGGAGGAAAGAAAACAATACAATTGTAAGCTTATTTTCAAACTATTTCTACAGGTAGAATAAAATTAGCCTTATAATAGCAATAAGGACCTCACTGACAGTCATTTCCTGGGGCTTAACAACCATGTGCTGGGTAGTCGCCCTTGACTGTGCTTTGGGCAATCCAACCCCTCACACAGTTGTTAATCCCCATGAAATGACTGTCAGTTTGGTCGTTATTGTTTAAATGTTTGTGCTGTGAAATAAGTGGGTTTTCACACTTGCTTTTCATACTGCTAATAAAAAAGCATTTGTCAATGCCGAACGTTCGCTTGCAGGTATTTGCAGTGGTGTGTGGCACTTGGACATGGCTTAATGTCTTTAGGGGGTACAGTTTACAGAGGTGCAGCCCCTTCCCTTTTTGCACAGTCAGACTTTTAATTTCACACCCACCCCATCATATGATGCACAAGAAGAAGTACAGTTAGTGTTCAAAAGCATGTTTCAAGGGTACCCACTGACAGCACACTGATCAACAGTCAAAAGGGTTTGCACCCAAGCATTTCAGCCAGTACAGCAATTAATACCTGTCCATTTGCTTTTACCTGTTGGGCATGGTGACTTGGACCACCCTCTGGATTAATGACAAGGGATGTGGGACTCTGTGCTGGTCTACTGACCATGAGATATGACAGTTACAGTAGTATTTCCAGTAGAAATACACTGCAGTGGCTATCGTGACCCCCGGTGCTGCCCATCACCAATACCTGTTTCCCACCGCCTAAGGGCTGCAGCTTGTACATCTCTAGCTCACCTTCCCCGATCGACCAGTTCACAGTAGCCAGGAACTTGGCCACCCTCTCCTGCATGAGCTTCAGCAGCAGCTCTCTCCCTGCCTCCATCTGGGTCTTGTCATCGGCCCAAGCCTTCAGTTGCACCAGCATCTCAAACTCAGCTGCTGCAGAAACAACTGGACCCCGTAAAACCACGGTGCAACACAGTGTCATCAGGAGGAGGTCCTGCAGAGTGGCACACATGGTGCCCGCAAATCTTGGTTACTCTTCCGTGTGGCCAGTACTGACATAGCCCAGCACTAGGATGCTTCTTCAAGAAACTTCATATGTCAATTGTAAATAGGAACTGCTACGGGGTCTGGGAGGTATAACTGGCATTCTTTTTAGCCAGTAGGAAAGCATGTAGGTGGGGAGTGGGCGGAGACAGGTGTTCAGACACAACTCAACCGTAGTATTACTGGGGAGACTTGCATGTGTGAGGTATGTCAGTGTCACTCGTGAAATTCATGTGAAACTAACAAATAAACACAAGGCAGAGCACAGGCAGGTCGAAGATGTTCCTCTGTAAGTTAAGAGGGTCTTCTGCCAGAGTTAGTTCAATGGGTGAGCCAGAGAATAAGGGAGTGGGGAGGACAGCAGCAGTGGGAGGAAGCGGGAGGGATTGTGATGTCAATGTGCTAAATACACACACGTTACCACCGCTGACTAGAGTGGTGGTTTTCTTTGAACTGTAGAGCACTGCAGCTGAACTGCTGTCATACACAGCTTGCGCATCCGTTGGTGCGGTACGGTCATGTCTGCTACATGGAGCACTGCATTGGACAGGAAGGCCACACAGCTTCAAAAAGTCATACTGTCCCACAACGTTAAATGTGCATGCACATAAGCGAACGTAAAAAGGACATTGGAGCACATGTTCAAGACTGACAGGGGGCAGCGATTTCTGGTGATGCTGCATTTCATATGGCAGGCTAAGATTTGAGCTCCATCGGATCCATCGATATAATACCTCCTTACACTAATTTAAATTCATTAGCTCCACAATTTCATTAAGAAAGAGGTTTGGATTGAATGGGGAAGTCACCAGAGACTAACTAAATATAAATTGGTAACAGGAAAAGAAACATACCTCTTCTGCAGCACAGCATGCATCCTCTCTGAATAGTATGGCAATGGGCAGTTTGGAATAGGGCAGCAACCCACAAATGCAGTTGTTAGAACTGAGCTTCTGGACTTTTAACAGGAAACTCAATCATTATACGCAAAATTAAAATCTTCAGTTGCTAATATTGAAGGGAAAAATCTGAGAAGTGGAACAGCATGCAACTAGTACGGATGGCACGGTCGATTGACTTGAGAGATTGTTTACTTGGCTTCCAGAGACCCAAACCCTTATGGGAAAATGCAATGCCCTAGAAAATAGGTCGCTGGAACAGCATCTGAATCTTTGAAGTACCAGAGGGAGCTGAAGCCAAGAGGTATTTTGTGACTTTGTTCAAAAATTCTTGATCTTTTTGACCTCTTGCTGTTTCTGATTGAGAGAGCACACAGATCCTTAATGGCAGCACTGGCATTTAGCACACACAAGGCAAGTGGCCTCTTGGCACGCCAGCAAGGGTCCAGGACTGTGGTGCAAAACCCAGAGACAGCCAAGAAAAATGTAATGTCCTTCTGAACAGTGACATATTCCAATATATATATATATATATTTTAATTTAAACTGCATAGTATCAAACATTCAAGTCATCAACATTTTGTGACTGACTTGTCACCTCTTCAGCTTGTGAACATAAACTTAAAACAATGGATGCTCAATAAATTTATTATGCAGTAGCTCCCAATGTGGGGTCAAGATTACTTATATATGCTAGCTTATGTTGTAGTTGCTGGAGTGCTTTTTAAAATTCCAGCACTTAAATGGCCACTATGAGCTCCTGTTTATACTCCTGCTACTAAATGAAAGTCTAAGAGGTATGTCATCCTCCTGTTCCTCCCAGCCAACTTCTCAAAACATGACCTCAGTGGAGGAAATGAAGGGTAGGGGCACTGTAGGCTGCGAGTGCACCATCTGCATCCATAGGGCACTGTTAAACCTCCCCAGCTCTGAAAGGCCCACTTTCCTTCTCCCTATAATTATACACCTGAAAGCTGCTTGAGCTGTGGCTGCTTCTGCTGTACTGTCACCACTTCTCATCCCCTCTCGCCTTTGAATGATAACACTTGCTGCTCAGCTGTCCATTCTGCCCTGCACCACACACACGTCCAACAAGAGTCAGAAGGCTCGGAGGACTCTACATTTGAAGCAACTCCCCACCGCTGGTGAGATTACTGTACATTTTGAAATGTGCACATGAATTCCGATTCAGCCCCAGCCAGGATTCAATTGGCTCCAGCTCCTGAGTACTGTGGCATAGAAAGTGAACAGCTGATGGAGCATCGGAGCACGCCAAAACACAAATCCAGAGATCTGCGGTGAGATACATAGAGTGAGAAGGAGAGCAAGAGAGCGAGCGAGAGAGAGAGAGAGAATGTAGCGGAATTGTTCTCTCCTGCTCTTCTGCTCTCCCGTCATGTTACAAACATTCTCTCTCATCCATTGGTTTGCAATGCTGATAAACAGCACACACTGCAGGTTACAGATATCAGAAGTAAATAGTTTACAACCTGAGTATGCTGGAGGGACTTTCTGGTGAAATGTTGTAATATATTTACTTCTGATATTTACACTTTCCAAACTCGTCTGATTTGTCTGAAAAAAAAAAAAAAACATTTAAAGCATAAAAACTTACAAATCTGGTGTTCATCGTCTCTAAGGCATGAGAGCCAGTTAATGCCCACCTGAATGGTGATTGCCATACTGTGCCATGAAAAACACAATTTCAACTGTGAAGATGACGCAAAATGAATAATTTGTAACGCAGCCCTCTAAGGATCCTACGTCTCCCCAGACCAATCTTTGTCAGGTTTTATAATCATATGGTCCGGCAGCAAATTTTAACGAGGGCTTGGAGATTGGGAAAGCTGGAATATTGGGACCAGAGAATATAGTTTGTGAATTTGCTACTCCCGATTGTTCAGCGCCAACGGAAATCTTTAGTGCAATTGTTTGCAATGTTATAGCATGTACAATAAAATACATTCTGTTGTATCCTGCCCATTTGAAAATTATTTTACCGAGGGGCCCAGATCTACAATGAATTTGAAGCTGCAATTGGTGCCCTACAGGATAAAGGACTGATGCAAGAGGATTATGGAGTGTCAGAATACCTGGGAAAAGCGGGCCCAGCAAAAAAAGTCGTAGTCTAAAGTGTCTGCAGAAGGTAAGAACTGGAGAAAAGAACAAAGGCTTGATGAGAGCTGTAATTATTTTTTTTGTTCTGAATGTGAGGGCTTGTTTAATTTAATTGCCTACATGTGAGTCTTCTCAGCAATGCTCCAGATAGTTCAATGGCAGCTCCGTTGGATCCAATGTTCGTACTTCGTATCTGCAGCAGCCAGTGGAGTAACCAGCCTTAAAAAAAGTGTACGCACCAATAATCTAAACTATAGGCCGGGGGTCTTGGTGAATTCTGGTGCATTTTGGGGGTAATCTGAAACAGAATTAGATACCCTGTTACCCCCTCCCCATGCCTAGTAAGTTGCACTATAGTCCTTTCTGCAGTCCCTACAGTTCATTGAGTTGCCTAAACCACCTGCCTGTCAACTCCATTCCTCCTGAGTCCCTCCCATCCCAACTATAACAACAGGTAGGGGCGTAGGCAAGAATTATTCTGGAGGGTGCTTGGATATGATATTTATGAATAAGGAGAAATAAAAGCTGGGGGTCCGGCCCCCAGAAGCTCTGGGGGGTTTACATGCTCTATGGTGAGTTTTATGTTTTTTCTTGAAGACACAGTTTTGTTACATCTTGCCTACCCCTAATTTCAAAAGAATGCCCCCCATGGAATCAGAGGTGGTGGAGGCTCTGGCTGGCATTACAGTCTGCAATTTAAATGGTTGTGGACAACTGGCTGTCAAACAGTGCCATCAAACACCTACCCTATGCATTTTTATAATATACTGTGAAATATTTCTACACTAAGGCTGGGGGTCACTCTAGGGGGTTTATGTGCTCTTTAGTGAGTTTTGGGGCTTTTCTTGGGGGAGAAAAAACAGGGACAGGTAAACAACAATTTAAAAAAAACTGTATCATATCAAATATACAGTAGCTTATATATATATAAATCAGACTGGTGTGGCATCTTGGGAATTTGGTGACAAATGTAATCCAACCCATGCTTGACTTTCATGGTTAAGAAATGCCACCAGAACCCCTCAGTGCCATTACAGCCTTATGTACACTTGCATATACTCTGTTCCTTGTGTAACTGCACTCTAATGTATTAGAGCCACTGAGTTTCTGTTTTTAGAAATGGGTAACTTCATTTTACAAAATGTTCATACCTAAGTTTTTTTTTTGGTTGTTTTGTCGTTCCCCCACTCCCCCACCCAAATACTGAGTGCATATCAGGATATTTTGCACAACAGAATGTAACAGAAAATGGGGTGGAGGAGACACAAATTTGGTGCCAAGTGTGGTTGTAAATGATGTGTTTTTTCATAGGACAAATGACTCTAAGCAGTGTTTAAAAATGGCAAATTCTGTTTTTAATCTCACTGTTTCCTTAGAAAGAGGATGGCCCTAATTTAGCTCAGAAGTGACACTGAGGCATTTGGCCTGGGCACACCCAGTAGTAGGTTGGTACAGTCAGCTCAGGTAGGAAAATGAATAGACAACATGGACTGTGAGTCATTTCCTGCTGACAGGTTTCTAAGTTTCTCTGTGCTGTTTGAATTGCCCTGTGCGCAGAAAGCAACAGCAATGTCCTTTCCTCTCACCCTTCCTCAGCTAGACTGTAAAATACACTGGGATACAGTTTGTGTGAAAGACACTATATAAAACCAAAATCCGTTCCTTTCCTTTTGTGCCAGAATTTCAAAGGGCACGACCACCACAATTTAGAGTTGTTAAGATATTCTAGTGATGTGCCTACAAAAGAGGAGCAGGTGTTTTTCTGAAGTTTCTAAAATGTACAGAAGCACCAGCAGCCCTGTCCCACCGCAGTTTCCACAAGAACTCCCCCCAAAACAAAATACCATAAATAAAGCAAAAAAGTACTCAAGTTGTCAGGAACTAAACGGCTGTTCCCACAGTACTTGTTACAGTGTTTTGTCTATACATGCAGATTCTGAGGAACCTGCCCCAGATGCTGGCAGCTCTTTGTAGTACCTGTCGTTTCTCAGTCTTCCACCTGTTCTAGTGCGCACCTTTAGCACAGGTACATAAACCCCCATGAGTTTTATCAAGGCAAAGTTCATTTATCTAGCACCTTTCATAATCTTAGTAGTCGCAGTGCACAAACAGCATAAAATAATTTGTGACAATCAGCTGAGTCTAATATAGAAATATTACGTAGTACACTGTTACAAAAGTGTGGGTTCAAACAATTTTCTATCTTTCTTGAAGCTTTAGCACGGGGTGCGGGGGTATTCCAGTGCTCAGAAATTAGGAGGATGTAGTCCAAAAACTAATGAACCTCAAACTTTTTCAGGCTGGGGAGGCAGGAATTGAACTATATGATATATGTGCCACAAAATAGGCTGGCAGAAGTCCCACTGCAAATAGGGGCTACCAGTTTCCCCCACTTCTTGCTGAAGGGGATTCCTTTAACAGAATTTGTTTGTCAAACACTTATTACCTCCAGCACGTTCTGCAGAGCACAGATAAACAAATAATAAAAACTAAATCAAGTGTGTGTGTAAACAACAACAACAACATAAAGAAACAAGGAAACTCAACATAAATAAAAGGGGAAAACAAAAGCAACAAGTGTTTCTGGCAACCCCATAGTAAGGGTCCCAGGACCCTTGACAATTTTGTAAATTTTGATAACAGCAAGGGGTCCAAGGATGCACCATATGTTTCACCCCAACTTTTCAAACTGACTTTCCTAGACATTATGTCCAGGTACAGTATTGTACCAGAATGGGGCTCCTAAATTTCTGAAGGCTCTACAAGTCAGGGCTTGGCTCTTCCAAAATAAATTATCTACGTGCAACACTGCAGGTCATTCGCTTCTAATATTTCCAAAGGGAAATCAACTATTCTCAAAAGCAAATCGACATTTGTGACAATTAAACATTAGCATGTTTTACTTCAGAAATCAGATAACAAGAAGAAAAAGGCATAGAGAAAGGGAGGGATCCAGCCCTCGGATAACAGAAGGAAAGCACAGTAAATCACAGACACTTACAAGAAAGGAGAGGTAAAAATTGCCCCCTGCTCCCCCAAAATAAGTCTGTTAAGAATGCACTACCCTCAGAATACAAATATTAACTGTAGCAATAATAATGTCAATACTAGTAATAATATTATTATTATTAATAGTAGCAAACTAATGAAAATAACGTGGCAAGGCCAAAAGTAGGCAGCCAAGAGAGCACTTCTAGAATAGTGTGTTACTAATAACCCCACATATTAATATTTTGCTAGAAGAGAATCCATGTTAGCGTAATAAAAGTAATAACACCCAAACAGTACAAAGGCAGAATATAAAGCTGATACCACCAGCACTACTGCAGCAAAAATAAACTGGGGGATAAGAAAATATTCAAGAGAAAACCAGTGAGACTAACCAATACTTGTATAGCAGCAAGTGGATGAGTCCCAATAGTCTTGTTACAAATAAGAATCTATTCTAATAATCGGCACTGGTCATGCCCGGACAGGCTTCACCCTCCACCACCCAAGGTCATGGGGGATCCATGGTATGTATTATCTTTATGATTAGTACAAGACCCATTCCCGCTATGGATTCTCTTTGTTTAACATATTTGATGTGTTCATTTCATGATTTCAGTAAGGTTTCACCAGCAACCCCCCACCCCATGCTACAGTGTTGCAGACATGGTCTGTCTTCCTTCACGATTAGGCTATTACACATGATATGGTGACATGTGATATATTCTATTCTATATAGACCATTTGTTTTATTTATTTTACACTACCTGCTGTGGTGGGGGCTCGTGCTCACTTTCTCTTCCCGCTTGGTGCCCGGCTTGCGCTACTGCTGTTACCACCTCCCGCTAGTCCCCCCTCCCCTGAGCGGCAGCAATAACGGACCAGACTTTATGATCAGCACAGTGCTCAGCTGTATTAAACAAAATAAAAAAATTATTTTAAGAACAGCATTAAAAAAAAAGTCAATTTTATTTCTGTACACATTGGCGTACCATAAGTATGCATGGTTACGCCACTGGCAGCAGCTGAGTGAGAACTGCAGGGCTTAATCTGGGCTGAAATGCAAGAGTGTTTGAAATGTCTGCCAGAGCAAGTTCAGTGGGTGAGACGAGGAATGAGGGAATGGGGAGGACAGCAGCAGAGGGAGTTAGTGGGGATTACTGTCAATATCGCGCAACATTAATAGCGCAAGTCAACATGTGGCATACATGATCGCGCGTAGCTACATTAGTGCAACATCAATATAGCACGATCAACAATAGCGATGTAATGGAGTACCAATATGGAGTGGTTACATTAGCAAACACACAGATAGCTTTTTAATAAGTGCACATTTTAATAAATATTGTGATTTTCAGTGATTTAATGGCAATTTTAACTGTTTTAGTTAAATCAGTTTTGAATTCCTGTGCCATCTGGTTAAGTGTGCTACAACAGGATAGAGAAAGAGAGAGTGATTGCATAGCTATTAACGGGTCCAATTTATAAAAAAATACAGTGCTCCTTGTCCTCCCTTCTAAATGTTTAGTATTTGTGAGATGGACAAGAGGATGAGCCAGATCACCAAAACCCTACAAATGGATTCATGAGGGGATGACAGTGGCTGTCTCCGGCACTCTGTGTGCTATCTCTCTCTCTCTCTCTCTCTCGCTACACAGTATGTCTCACCTTTCGTACTGAAGCCTAGAGGAAATCGTAGCTGTTGGCTGCCATTTACATCATAGATATAAACAAACAAACTGAAAAGAATGTCAGTCAGAACACCTCTCATGCTCTTTGGTGAGTTAATTATCTAGAAATTGAGGTGGTCGTTATTTTAATAAAAATAAAAAGTGAGTGGTGGCTGCGAGAGCAGCAGGATGAGACGAGAACCATAGTTTCAATATAACTGGCATGGTTTCACTGTCTGTTGGTGGCTCCGTAATGGCTGATCGAGGTTCCTCAATGAGCTTGAAAAAAAGCATGCTATCATTATAGCATCAGGCAATACCGCGATTAAATAGATGGCACAGCTCCCAGCACTATTTCTACATGCATCGAGGTATTAGCTGCAGTATTAAGTTACAGCCTGGAATTGCAGCAAGTGGCTTAAAATACAGATAGAGATTGGCTCTCTCTCTAAGCCACACTTCCTACCGGAATGGAAAGGAGACTCTGAAAAATAAAACACGGTACTCCCTTCTACAAATAGATTAACAGTTAGGTTCGAGGATATATATTGTAATTTATCGAGAGTTCTGGGGACATAGGTAACCTCGAGAGCGGAAGCCTAGAGGTTCCATGTCCCCAGAACCTCGAGATGGAATTACAGCCGAGTGATCCACCGAACCTAACTGTTATTTTTTGTAATATATGGATATTTAAATGCTGACGAGGTTTTTACCTCTGGATTCCTTGTGGGATGGTTCCGTGTGCTTGTTCTCGCCTTCACTCACATCCCCCTTCCTGCGTGAGTCCTGCTTTCTCTCTCTCAGGAATAAAAAGAAAAGAAACAAAAAAAACTATGCTTTGGACACTAGAAAAGTTGGTGATCCCAACGATAGTATTACGAGGACTGGAAGTATAGTATTATTGGACCGGAAGTATAGTATTACGGGGACCGGAAGTAATAGTATTACGGCACTGACTAAGGTATTACAGGGTTTTTTTTGTATGCTTTTTGGGGGTATTATTTTTAAAATCCATATATTACATTACTATAAATCACTTTGCATGTTTTTGATGTGTCATCCCTATTCGACTGTAAACATTTTACCTAAACTAAATATGGACCAAATATGATGCAAGAATAAAAACGTATAGTATGTAACTAACTAGGATGTAATTGCAAGAGAGTTTCCGAGCATCAGTAATAACAGCAGTACCGTTTACCTTTATAAATAATTTAAATTCCTATTCCTGTGTTTTGGATTATTGAACAGTGATTCATGACCTTCAGCTGCCACCTCCTGACAGCCCATATTAGCACACGCAGTTTCGAGGACCTGCTCCACCAGCTAGCCATATACGATAACCCTGGCAACAAAGATCGACAGTCCTTTGGGCAACAGCAGTGGTGGCATTTTTATTAATTTCTTTTTTATTTATTAATGATCTAGGGAGGGATCGTGATGTCAATATGCCACGTACACATATGTTACCACCGCTGATTGCAGTGGGTGGTTTTCTTTGAACTGAAGACCACTGCAGCCCAACTGCTGTCATAGACAGCTCATCCATCCATTGATGGGGTACGGTCGTGCCTGCTACATGGAGCAGTGTATTGGACAGGAGGGTAACACACCTCCAGAATGTTGTACTGTCCCAAAATGTTCTTTCGCATGCTCGCATGCGAATGTAAAAAAGAATTCAATAGAGTTTTGGTATATTGTGATGTCAGAATCTGTCAACTGCTTAGGAGCCCAATGTATTTCAATGCGTAACTAAAGCTATTTCTCTATATTTTTCAAAAGAAATAGATACTTCGTTCAGCAACAAACTGTTTTTTTTTGTATGTTTGCACTACTATAGTCCATTTGCATCATTTTACAATTTTTTTAAAACGGTAAATGGCTTCTCTTTTCTTCTCATGTAAAATTGGTTTAGGAAGAAAATAACAGAGAAAATGTATGGTCTTTGGTTAATTACCATGCTGTAAGCACTTCAAGAGGTTGCCATGACATCATTGTAAACCTAGAGAGCATAGCTCGAGAGGTTTTCCGATGTCATGGCAACCTCGAGAAGTGTTTTCAGAGTGGTTACTAACCAAAGACCATACATTATATTTTATAGTGTATGGGCTACCAAGATTGTGTAATCATGGATTGAATTACTTTTCTGAGTAATTCCTACCTTAAGCAGTTGTAAATCATGCAGGAAGATTCCTCAATAATGTTTATTGTGCGTTCTTTGCAACACTATTCATTGGTACAGCCCGCTGCAAATCAATTAATTTAATACCAACATTTTAAACATTTTTCTCAAAGCAGAACATTGAATGTAGTGAGCATTCTGTTTTGTTATACCATTGATATGACATACTCAAGAAAGGTTAACAACAGAGTGATGTCATAATAATGGCATAACATAGAGGATAATGTATGGTCATCGATGGTTAACCAGTTTGTTAACCATCGAGAGGTTGCCGGGGTGACCACTTAAACCTCAAGAGCGAAGCTCGAGAGGTTTAGGTTGCCATGGCAACCTCGAGATGAGTTAACAAAACAGTTACCCATCGATGTACCATACATTATATTTTATAGTGTATGGTACAATTTAGGTTTTATACAAAAGAAAGTAGTTCCTTACTGCAGTTTTTGTTTTATGTTGCCGCTGCTCTGCCCTCACCGCCGCGGCCGTTTCTAGGCCGTCCAATCCATTTGCTCACATGCCCAGACTGTTCCCGGTTGTTAACCCATCGATGTGACGTACCATCGATGGGTTAACAACATCATGACATCACATCGATGGTAAAATGTTGTTATAAAAAGGTAGATTTCTACCTATAACAACGTTCTACTATACATTATAAGGTTGTAATCTGCTTGATTCCAGTTAGTAATAAAGGCCCCCATACATTATACCTTATACCTTCTTAATTAAAACAAAGGATCACATGTTATAAATTGCATTTTTCTATTAACTCTACAATATTATACAGGAAGAAAGTTTTACTTCTCTATAACAATCTAAAAACACATTTGAAGTTTCCCATTGAAATATACTGCCAGCCTTGCAAGTAAAGAATTTCTGACTTCATAATATAAGGATTCCATAGGATTTCTTTTTTACTAGTACTTGGCAAAATTAAAATAAAATGATAAGGTAAGTAAAGAACCAAAATGATTTCCGAGGCATCTCAAGCCCCAAACCTTCATTCTTTAAGATATACATCCTTACTAAGCCCGTGCTATTTAACATTTCACATCATTTATCAAGCATGTTATACAATATCTAATGCAGAGTGTTGCTACTTTAATCCAGATAGCTACTCTAATCCAACACAAAAATGAAAAAGGCTATGTAGACCCAAATCACTTAAATTCAAAACATTTTCTAAGGGGCATCAAGAAACATTTTTCCACAAGTAACATATCCATTTGTATTCATGTTCACTTTCTGACACCTATATCATCAATACTTGGAGGCAGTATAGTGCAGTGGTCTAAGGCTCTGAGCTGTAAATCTGATGACATCCAACAGACCAGACATGAGTTTGAATCCCACGGCTTTTACTTGCATACTGTGTAATCCTGAGCAAGTCATTTAACTTCCTTGTGCTCCAAGGTCGCACCTGGAAACAAGCTCCGGCTTAGTGTGCCTTTCCTGATTAAACAATTTCCCCTTTCCCTTTCCTACTTAGGCACAAAAGCAATGAACTACGAAAGTAAAGAAGGAGAGGAAACGGAGGGGTTGTTGCACCCACTCATTTAATACAAAAGGGTTCCCCATATGCTGTATTCCTTACTCCAGGCATAGTGCAGTTCACTTGGTTTCTTAAACTGTCATGTCTCCATCGGGGGGGTAGAAGTTTATGCAACTTATGATTTTCAGTACATATCTGCAAAAACAAATTTTCATCTATTTTATCCCCCCTTTCATTCAGAGATCCCATTTTGCACGCTCTTAGTGCCTCCCCATAACCCACCACTCTCCCTAGAATAATTCTAAGTGTCTTTTCCTGGATACATTCCAAATCATTTCTTTATTTAATATTTAACCCACCTGCCATACTGCAGCTCTGCATTGAAATGCAGGTCTTATCATAGTACTATAATAATAAATTACATCCTGTCGACTCACCCTAGCTCTTCATAACATAGTCAGGAAACTTGTACTGGCCATGTTTCTCATGTTATTTACTTGCTCCCCCCATTTCAAACCATTTTGAAATGTCAATCCCAAAAACTTTACTTGATTCACATTTACACACATATTAGTTGGCCTACGTTCCTGATGTGGGACTAGAACTCACAACCTTTCACTCTTCCAGCCCCAGAGGCAAGTGTGCAGCATACAAAACCTCTGACGCTACCAAGCCTAAGGCATTGTGCCTAAACAAGGCTATCCTGGCATGTAGCTTTCTGATGAATAATAAATAAATATTTAAAATGTTGGCACCTTGGCATGTCACTTTTTTAAATCCATCCCAAGGTAGTGGGAATCCTAAGAAAAGTAACAGTCTAATGAAACTGAATGCAACAACGCAAACGTATACAGACACCCTGCACAAGTCTTCATTATTCTTAAGTACATTTATTGGAAGATCTAGCAACGATGTCACAAAACACCGAGCCAACAAATTCCTGAGGGACAGACTTTGGACAAGTACTTTTTATCTTGTTACTGGGGCAACCAACCTGCTAATTATAGAACCAGGAACCATTAATAACCCTGCCCCTCCCCAGGTACCTGGAAGTTGGACTGTGTGGATAATAGGCAGGCAGAGATTAAAACTAACCCAAGCCATGGCAGCAGCATGGCTTCCTTTCATAATTCACATTTTTTGCCCCTGTTGCTCTGGCCCACTGAAACTCCCAGTACCACCCTCGGTCCCCACCCACCTACCTGTAGTCCACTCCCACAGAGCCTCAGTTTAACTCCCTGGATGGGGTAAAGAATTGAGGGGGATATACCCCCAAGCATGCAAGTTAGGAGGTGGTAAAGGAATTGACGAGGACCAGCTCAGACATAAGAGAAGAAGCAGAAGAAGAAGAAGCAGTATTTATATAGCACTTTTCAGATGGGTTGTATCCCAAAGCGCTTTTACAAGTAATTCTAGATTGGTAGTGAAGTGACGGAACATATGATTGTAGTTGTAGTAGTAGTAGTTTTATTTGTTTTATGGCACCCTTCCCCAGAGGCCCAGGGTGCCATTACAAAGAAAAAATATCACAAGAGCATTAAAATTCATAGTAATTAGCAATAAAATCATTATATCAATTAGAATAAAATTAGACCCCCCCCCCATATACCAATGTAGCACTGTTACAAAATGAAATACTCACTGGCAACATTTAGTGGAAGCCATTTTGTACATCATCACCCACACACAGCCTTGGACAATCGCATGAACTGGTTTTATGAGATGGGGAAGGTTATCCAGGACACCTGGGAAAGTCCCCATGTCTTGTGAAAAGTGTCTTGGTTTCTTTTACTTCCACCTGGACAGTACCAGCAACAGGTAGAAGGGACCTCGGTTTAACATCTCATCTGAAGGACAGCACACCCTGACAGTACAGCACCCTCCTAGTACTGCACTTGGGTGCCAGCATTTAGATATGAGCCCAATCCCAGTGTGGGTCTGGAACCCATGACCTTTTGGCCCGGAGGCAGATGTGCTACCAACTGAGCCATGCTGACACTTTGTATATTCCTGGGTCCCATAGAAATTGGCACCAGGACCCAACTTTTTCTCATTTTTGTTACCAAAGATGTCTGCATACAAGGAGGGCCAATATCTGTGTGTGCCCAGTCTGCAGCTAGTGCTGATCCTTGGCCAACATCTTCCCTCCCTCACAGCACCCTCAACTGCACTGCCACCTGTGGTCACTCAGGTGGCAGTATCTTAGAAAGGACGGCTACCTGCCTCCCCAGATGGGGAGAGAACCCTCTGGGATGCTAATCTCCTCCCTTGCCGACTCCCAACAGCCCTGTCTCATTCCCACTGGCATTGTGAGCAGTAGCCCACACAGCATCACTTTCTTTAGTTTGTTTTGTCCTGATACCCTAACTAAGATGCAACATCTAATTTTATGTAGGATCTGGCTTCTACTCAGTTTAATAGCTGGGGGGGGGGGCACTGAAGCACAGGGAGTTCTTGATATGTGCTTACCCATTGTCATACCATAGAACCATGTATTTTCCATCTATGGCAAAACATTGATTTTATATCATTGCAAAATTGGCTGGTTTGGGGATATTTCAAAATACCTGGCTACTCCTACCTACACCTCGACAGGCCAGGCAGGAAAAAAGGTGGCGGTGTGGCCCTGCTCCTAAGGGAACCCCTCTCAGCTAGCATTGTCCTACACTCTGACCCTTCCTCACCTAGTGAATGGCTACTCTCCGAACTGACCCTGGGATCCTGCAAGAAACTCTATATTGGCTGCTGCTAAAACCACCCCCCGTGACCGGAACCACTGGACTCACCAGCCTCCTCCAAGGCCTGAGCTCCCTAACTACCCATAGGGAGTCTAACCTTCTCGGCGACTTTAATCTAAACTGGTTGAGCTGCCACCAGCCTGACTATGTATCCCTGTTAAAGCAGCACAACCTGGTGCAGGTGATCACTCTCCCCTCTAGACTTAATCCACGCTTGGCCACCCAGACTCTACTAGACTGGATCCTCATAAACAGGGAGGACCGAGCATTACACACTGGCACCATGGCTGACTATAAGTGATCACTAACCGACCTATCTCCTCTGGTCTTCCAAACTAAAGCACCCCTACCCAAATACCTATCTGTTAGAAATTTCACCTGCCCAATCTCCACAAATCTCCTCGAGGAGGCCCAGTCCTTGGACTGGTCAACACTTTTTTCCCTTTCCAATGCTGCCACGGCGGTTTCCACATTTACCCGGACTCTACTAACATTCCAGGACTGCTTTTTTCCTGTCACTACCAGATGGGTCAGAGGCTGGTGCTCACACTGGGTTTCTAAAGACTTCCTAACCCTTATGAAGGCCAGAGACCGTGCCTGGTCCACTTTCAAAGCAACCCCCTCTCCTGCCCTCTGTGATGCTTACAGGTGCATGAGGAACAAATGCAAACAACAGGCCAAATTTTTGAAACAGACCCACTTCCGCAATCTGCAAAAGGCCAGCCTTGGAGACCCTAGAAAATTCTGGGACTCAGTCAGCTCCCTCCTAAACCCCCGCTCCAGCTACGCTGCACCACATCTCAACTCCCAGGACAGGCTGCTGACCAACCCTCACGATGTGGCCAGTGTCTTCAACTGTAAGTTCACCAACTTATCCATGTACCTAAATAAGCTGCCAACTGCCCAATCTCAAAGTTCAGCCCTAATACCTAATACACTGTCATCCTCCTCCAGCTCTGCCACTCACCCGCAAATACCCCCTTTCTATTTTAAAGCCCTCTCCATACACAACATAGTGAAGCTACTCAAAAGTCTACCTAACCACAGCTCCTCCAGATCTCATGGGCTATCTCCAGTCTTTCTTAATCTGATCTCTCTGGCAATTGCTAAGCCACTCACCTTCATCTTTAACCTTGTCCTTTCCACCTCCTCCATGCCTGACCCATGGAAGATAGCTAAAGTTATCCCCATTCTTAAATCTAGTGACCCCAAATCCTCCGACAATTACCGTCCAATATCCATCCTCCCTCGTCTCAGTAAACTACTCGAGAGAGCAGTCCACAATCAGCTCACTGAGTACATATTCAAATACACCCTCCTATGCAATCAACAGCCCGGCTTTCACAAGAATCATTCCACCGCCACTGCCCTTGCCCTTCTGACTGACCACATCCTCGCTAACATAGATAATGGTAAAGCCACAGGGGCTGCCTTCATCGACCTCTCAAAGGCTTTTGACATGGTTAACCATGCTCTCCTTACCTCCAAGCTTAGCCTCCTTGGTTGTTCTCAGAAAGTCACAAGCTGGTTCACTAACTACCTTACTGATCGTTCACAATTCATGTGTATTGTTCAAACCTGTTCCCCCACCCTGCCTGTCTCTGTGGGGGTCCCTCAAGGCTCAATCCTGGGTCCCCTCCTTTTCTCCTTATTCATTAATGCACTTCCCTTTGACTGCCTCAACTGTCACTCTCTCCTGTATGCCGATGACCTTGTCCTCTTCCACAGTGACAAATCCACGGCCACAATCTCTTCAGTTCTCTCGCACAACTGTGCTGCAGCCCACATCTGGTTCTCAAAAAACCTCCTCTTAGTAAATGACAAAAAAACTAAATCCATGCTGTTTGGATCTAAGCCCTTCCTGGCCAAAACTAAAAAACATGTCCCCTTACGCATTCTCACCCCAGACAGCCCAGCCCTGGAGGACATCAACACCTATAAATACTTAGGAATACTGCTCAACCCTTCCCTCACCTTCACTGAGCATGCAAATTCCCTTGTCAGAAGGTTACATCAAAAGTTAGGTGCTCCCTATAGATTCAGGCAATACCTTACCCCTGAAGCCAGACTAGCCATTGTCCAGGGCAATCTCCTCCCTATTCTTGACTACTGTTCTCCTGTTTATGCCAGGACCTCGGCTACTGCCATGGCTAAACTCTCTGCTGCATACAACAGCACCTGTCGCTTTGCTTTATTAGCCCTGTTCTCCACCCACCACTGTACCCTCTATAATACCCTTGGATGGCTACCGCTGCAAGGTCACTTTGACCTAGCCCTCTGCTGCATGGTGGACAATTTAATCTGCTCATCTCCAGAATCCCCCCAACTGCCCTTCTGAAAACCTGAATGCTCCTCTGCAACCTCTGCTCTAATGGTACTCTTCTTCTAGCTGTTCCTAGGGTATCCACCAACATGGGTAGCAGAGCTTGGTCTGCAGCTGTCCCTTTGCAGTGGAACAAACTACCGGCTGAACTCCAATCCACTGACACACACTCCAGTTTAAAGTCCCACCTTAAAGTCTGGTTCCTGGTAAACTCATCCTGCCACTGCTCCCAGGGGTCTGACACCAACCCACACTAGTCAACTCCCCAGCCCAGGGGTTACCCACCTACCCACACTAGTCAGCTCCCCTGCCTACAACTGTTATATTGTATTTTTCACAGTAATATTTGACTTCCTTGCCTGTACATATTGTATATATATTTTTTACTGAGTATTCTGTGTATTACTTGCTCACTGGATGATGCAGTCACACATTGTACACTGTGCCTACGATTTGTTTGTTTTGTACCAAATCTCCTCATGTCCGATATTGAAACCTTGTATTCGCTGTTCTCAAATGGACCTATGTGTCAAACCTGTATATTGTGCTTACTATTGTTGCTTGTATCAAATCTGTTTTATGTGTATTACTGTTACCTTGTACTCCACTGTCACCCTGCGCCATGTGTTATGGGCCGGGTCGTGCCTGAAAACGGTCCCTGGGATCAGTGCACTCACCCAGTTATCAAAGTCATAAATAAATAAAAAATGTTAATATATATCATAAGAAAAATATATCACTATATATGAACAGTGTATAGATAATACATTTTCAAATTATAAAAGGGTGCAATGCATGTGATATGTAGTGTTCCTATATTGCCTATATATATATACTTTGCAAACAAATTTGTTAGTGCACCATTTAGGGTTCAGGTTAACACCACAAAAGTAAGGAAATCTGGAGTTAGGGTTTCCAACCCTAACTCCCCACTCCCACCCCCAAGCAGCAAAAGGAAAAAACATTAGGGTTTTGGGTCTCCAAGGTGATGGTGAATCAGTGTAGGGGGGGTTCTTCCTTGGGGTTGTCAACTCTAATGCTCAGCCTTCCCCCCAGGCCATAGCCTGCTGTCTGAAGCACAAGTTACAGCTACAAGCCAGTGCCACATAGTGATACATGCTTCAAAGGTAGAGAAGTATGTCTCATCACATGTTGCCAACACAGTCTGTTGACCCTGGTCATCTGGGGGCGGGTGTGGGGGGTGGACAGCCATCAAGTCTATTGTTTGATGGCATACCGCTCACTACCTCAAACCAGGTGCGTAACCTGGGTGTTATTTTTGATATTGGTCTGACACTAAAATCTCAGGTGTCAGCTGTCATCAAATCCTCTTTCTACAATCTGAGGAATATCACCCAGGTGAAACACCTGGTTCCTCCTGACGATCTTCCAACACTTGTCCATGCTTTTGTCACTACCTGCCTTGATTACTGCAATTCCCTCTACCTAGGGCTACCAGGGGTTGATATCCACCACTTGCAGCTGGTGCAGAACACAGCGGCCAGGCTTTTGACTGGGACTTCTAGGACCAGTCATATTACGCCTGGGCTCCGCAAGCTGCACTGGCTACCTGTTCAGTGGTGGATCACCTTTAAGGTTGGCTTGCTAAGCTTTAAAGCCCTATGTGATCAGGGATCCAATTACCTGCAAGACCTTCTGGTACCCTACTGCCCCCTCCGTCCTCCCCGATCCGCCGACAAGGGATTGCTAGAGCTTCCCAGGGTGCAACTGAAGACATCTGGTGCCCGTGCTTTTTCTTTCTTGGCTCCAACCCTGTTGAATTTTCTACCTCGTCGGTTAAGAGAATGCCTGACCACTGACAGGTTTAAAACCGAGCTAAAAACTTATTTATTTAATTTAGCCTTCCTTAACTATGGTTAATTCATTTTTATTGTTGCTGTTTTAACTTATATTTATATTTGTCTGTATCCGATTTTATGTACAGCACCTTGGTTTTGAAAGGTGCTATAAAAAGAAAGTCTGATTTGATTTTTCTTCAGGGCCCTGCATGAAGAAAGGAGACCACATCTAGCCTTGTTTGCTAAGGGAATGGGGTAGGCATTAGGGTTGACAATCCCAAGGAAGATCCCACTACTGATTCACCAAGACTCTGGAGACCCAAAACCCCTAATATATATTGTTCATATATTGCCTATGTAGAACACTGGGGACAAGTGCTGGGGGCTGGAGAGGAACACTCTGTCCAGCTACTTGTAACCCTTACATTGGACTTAATATAGATAACAGAGAAGCAAACTGGGACAGTGCGGGGTCCTAAGGAAGAAGGACCTCTGTATGGCTGCTTCAGTGTTTAACAATTGTTCTGTAATTATTTTTGCCCTTTTTTGATGATTTGCAGGTTGTGGCTTGGCTCGGCCATGCTGTGCTAGCAGTGCAGTGAGAGGAGTGAGTGGTGGTGGTCGGAGCACAAATAGTAGTTGGGTAAAGGATGCTGCGATTGCAACCAGGCAGATTTGGTAAGATGAAATTAGGTTTGGGGAACACTAACCTGATTGTTATTCCCTTAAGTTTGGGGTCTTGTCGGTAGTCCCAGCAATACAAGAGGAGACAAAGAGGGACCCTCCATCCCTCCCCAAAAACCCCACCCACCCTGTGAGTAATGCTGTATATTGGCAAGTGGGGGTTGGTGCAGGACTAATGACTAGGACTTAAAAGGGAGATTGTGCTATGGACTACAAACGCAAACAATAATGGGAAGGGAGTGATAACATCAAACAGAAGCAGTAATAATTAGGTAGGGGAGAAAAAACAAAAAACAATATTATGCTGTGGAGTAACACTGCATTGGGAGAGCTTTTTTAGTTAACATGATCAGTACATGAGAATCTATTAGCGTGGCAAAAGGGAATTTAGTAAGAACAGGATGTTGGGAGTGGTGCAATGCAGTGGTTGGGGGGGGCAGCCATACTAAGGCAGACCTTTTGGACTCTGAGGTGCTGCCCTATCTGCATGAGCCTCTCTGGATTGAGGGAAGAGATCGCCAGTCTCAGAGATGAATTAGCCCAGGTCAGAACAGTCTTCAATGCCATCCAGGAGCCACTCAGTCCAAATCCGTTGCCTCAAAGGATGCCAAATAAATGGGCCATGTGAACAAGGTGGACTCATGCAGGATCAGGGAGGTTAACAGAAGGCACATCCCAACACCTACCCCACTATATAACACCTATGCCCCACTGGCTGAGAGGGACTGCCAATTTGAGGCACCCAAGGTTTTGGAAAGGATGGACATGGAGGTCAACCAAGGGGGTGACCTGAGCAGAGGACCACAGAGGAGGAGGAAGCAAATCCTCCTGGGGGACTCAATAGTGAAGGGAATGCAGGTAGGATTTGGGGGGGAGTCAGGGAAGTTAAATGCCTACCAGGCGCCACTGCAGGAAGGATGAGAAGACGATCCTCGGGATTACCAGAAGGGCAGGAAGGGAGGGGGAGAGGAACGTCACTGTCCACTTAGGAACTAATAACCTGGCTGAGGATGAACTAGAGGTGGTACAGGAAGACTTCAGGAGACTGGGGAGGGGTCTGAAGCAGGTGGCTACATTTATCACCTTCTTGGAGGTGCTACCTGTTAAGGGCGTAGGTGAGCGCAGGAGCCACACAAACTACAGACCAATCTCTAACCTTCCCTTTTTAGGGAAGGTGATTGAGAAAGTAGTGGCAGCACAACTGGAGGACCATTTGACCATCCATGACATCTATGAACCTCTCCAGTCTGGTTTTCGAAAGAGACATAGTACAGAGACAGTGCTGGTTCAGGTGCTCAATGATCTCCTGATGGCTAGAGATCAGAAGAGCCGTTCCATCTTGGTTCTTCTGGATCTCTCATCGTCGTTTGACACCATGGACCATGGAGAGCAGTTTGGTTGCCTTTGGCACATCTGTGGACTATCAGGAACAGTCCTCAGGTGGTTTACATCATTCCTCACGGGAAGAACACAGAGAGTGGTGTTTGGGTTTTTTTCCTCAGACCCAGTTTCTCTGTTGTGTGGGGTACCTCAGGGCTCAGTGTTGTCACCCATGTTGTTCGTGGTGTATATGCTGCCCCTCGGAGACATTTTAAGAAGGTACGGGCTGAGGTTTCACTGCTATGCTGATGACACCCAGCTCTACCTTTCTTTTGCACCCAACCAGGATGGAGCTCTCAGTCTTTAATAGCTGTCTCAAAGAAATCCAGGAGTGGATGGATTCCAGCTGGTTGAAGTTGAACTCAGAAAAAACTGAGGTGCTGGTTGTGGACCCAGGTTGCCGGATGGGGGGGTTGGGGGCTGGTTCACCCTCTGGACATTTTCTTGGTGGCTTATCACTCCTGACCGCTGAACAGGTGCGTAGCCTGGGGGTAATTTTTGATGAGGGTCTGACCCTGCATTCGCAGGTGTCGGCTGTCGTCAAATCTTCCTTTTATCATCTAAGGAATATCTCCAGGATTAAGCATCTGGTTCCATCTAGTGACCTTCCTACCTTGGCCCACGTCTTTGTATCCTCATGCTTAGATTATTGCAACTCCCTTTACCTAGGGCTTCCTGGGGTGGAAATCCACCGCTTGCAGCTGGCGCAGAACGCGGCGGCCCGGCTTTTGATGGGATTGGCTCAATCCTGTCATATTTCGCTGGTGCTACATGAACTGCACTGGCTGCCAGTACAGTGTCAGATCACCTTCAAAATCAGTTTGCTGACTTTTAAAGCCCTACACAGACTGGGCCCAGATTACCTGAAAGAGCTCCTGGTCCCTTGCTGCCCTGGGCGATCGCTCCGCTCAGCCAACGAGGGGTTGCTAGAGATTCCAAAGGTGTGTTTGACATCCTCTGGCAAAAAGAAATACAGGTGAGGGGGTACAGGCAAAGTGGACAAGCATTAAGGATGCAATACTTGAAGCAACATCCCATTATGTTAGAGAGAAAAGGAAGTGCAAAAGAAGAAGGAAACCACTTTGGTGCTCAAAAACAGTAGCAGAAAAGGTCAGAGCCAAAAGGCTGGCCTTCAGGAAATATAAGGGAACGCAGCATGATGAAGATAGGGAGGCATACCAAACTTCCCTAAGGGAAGCAGGGAAGGCAGTAAGGCAGGCAAAGGCCCAAACCAAGGAAATACTAGCACAGACAGTAAAAGAAGGTGACAAAACTTTCTATAGATACATTAGTGAAAGGAGAAAGTCCAGAGGGGGTATTGCTAAGATCAAAGGAAATAAGGGGGCATGTGAGGGGGAGGACCATGTAAAAGCATCTATCCTAAACAGATACTTCTGCTCAGTATTTACTGAAGAAAAGGTAGGGCAGGGCCCACAGCTCAGCACCATGAACACAGGGGGGAGGGAGGTGAGCACTAGTCCCTTTACAAAAGAAAGAGTCCTACAAGAGCTCGATAAGCTCAGGGTGGACAAGGCAATGGGACCTGGTGGCATACATCCCAGGGTACTAAAGAAGCTAAGGGTGGAACTAGCAGAGCCATTATCAGAATTGTTTAGTGAGTCTCTGAGCACAGGAGAGGTCCCAGAAGACTGGAGAAGGGCTCATGTGATCCCATTCCACAAGAGTGGTAGCAGGGAGGAGGCAGGAACTACAGACCAGTCAGTCTTACCTCAGTAGTGGGCAAGATTATGGAGGCACTCCTTAAGGAAAGGATATTGCAACACCTGGAATCCATAGGAGCACAGGATCCAAGACAGCATGGGTTTACAAAGGAAGGCACTATCAAACTAATCTCATAGATTTCTTTGACTGGGTAACCAGAGTGGTGGACCAAGGGGGGGGAGTTGATGTCACCTACCTTGACTTCAACAAAGCTTTCGATACTGTTCCACGTAGAAGATTGATTAATAAGCTGGGTAGGCTCAGGGTGGGTCAGAAGTTGGTCAACTGGGTGGCAAACTGGTTGACGGGCAGAAAACAGAGAGTGGTGGTAAATGGTATACAGTCAGAAGAGATGCAAGTCACAAGTGGGGTACCTTAGGATCAGTTCTGGGGACAGTCCTCTTTAATATCTTCATCAGTGACATTGCAGATGGACTGAGGGTAAGGTTTGTCTGTTTGCAGATGACACCAAGATCTGCAACAAAGTAGATGATCCAGATGGGGTGAGCAGAATGAGAAGAGATCTGATAAACTGGCAAATGGTCTGAAGAGTGGCAACTGGGGTTTAATGTAAGCAAAGAAGTGCAAGATCATGCACATAGGGAAGAGAAACCTGAAGCCACCTATAGGTTGGGAAGGGAGTTGCTGGCAGTCACAAGGGAAGAAAGAGACTTGAGCATCATCATCACAGATTACCTGAAATCATCCAAGCAGACCACTAAAGCAGTAGATAAGGCTAGGGGGATGTTAGGGTGTATTAGTAGGGTATCACAAGTCGGAAGAGGGAGGTAATAATCCCTCTTTACAAGACACTGGTTAGGTCCCATCTGGAGTACTGCGTGCAGTACTGGAGGCCACACCTTCACAAGGACACTAACCAAATTGAGGCAGTCCAGAGAAGGGCAACCAAAATGGTGCAGGGACTGCATCAGAAAACATATGAGGACAGATTAATGGAGCTCAGTATGTATACCCTGCCTAGAGCAAAGGAGGGAGAGAGGTGATATGATCGAAACATTCAAACACCTTAAGGGCATTAACAAGGTGAAAGAGTCTAACATGTTTCAATACAAGAAAAATAGCAGGACAAGAGAACACAGCATGAGACTAGAGGGAGGCTGAGTAAGGGGCAATGTGAGGAAGCTCTTTTTCACAGAAAGGTTGGGGATGCATGGAACGCCCTACGTCAGGAAGTGGTGGATATGAGTACAGCGCAGAGCTTCAAATAGGCATGGGATAGGCATAAGGGAGCAAAACAGATGAGTATGAATAGATAGTCCATTGACAGAGTAAAGGCCTATGGCACATTCATAAGGTAGAAAAAGAAATGGGCAGACTGGATGGGCCTTGCGGTCCTTATCTGCTGTCAACTTCTATGTTTCTATGTTTCTCTGGGGCCAGAGCATTTATGTAGCGGCCCCTACCCTCTGGAATTCTCTACCCTGTGGGTTATGGGAGTGCACAACTGTGGAGGGATTTAAACAAGCTCTAAAGACTTTTCTATGGCACCAGGCATTCAGTGACTGATTAACTGATGGATGGTATGATGACATTTTTGATTTTATATGATTTATGTTTATTGATGCTTGATTTTTGATTTTAAAATTGTTAGATGCCTTGGTTTTTGAAAAGCGCCATAAAAATAAAGTTTATTATTGTTATTATATGCACCAGGAACTTCAATGCATGGTTGAAGATTTGGTGTGTAGAGGAAGAATTTGGATTCATTGGGGACTGGGGGCCCACCTGGAGGGATGCGGGTCTGTTCAAGGCTGACAGACAGCATACATCCTGGAGAGGTACTCAGATCCTCAATGAAAAGTTGAAATGCTACATTGAGGAGCATCTAAACTAGCCGGGTGTGCAGGCTGGTAGACAGGAAAATAGCTGTCTACCCCCAAAGGCTAGCAGGGATACCAGGGAGCAGGAAGGGGAAATATCAAAAAAGACCCACATGTATGGAAACAGAAAAGAGATGGCAGAAGGGAAACTAGTAGCATCCACAGAATGGGATACATAGACAGCAGGAAACACAGGAACAGGACAACAGGCAGAAACATCTGGAAGATGATGTTCACAAATGCCAGGAGCTTGAGGAATAAGGTAGCAGAACTCGAGGCCATCATAGCCGAGGAGAAGAAGAAAGATATAGTGGCAGTAACAGAGACCTGGTTTAATGAAAACTCCGACTGGGAAGCTGCAATACCGGGATACACACTATTTAGGAGGGACAGAGTTGAACAAGAGGAAGGGGGGGTTGCACTGTATGTAAAGGACACTATTAAAGCAACAGAAATACCAAGAGGTAGTGGGGAGGAGAAGATGTTATGGGTAGCTCTGGAGGGGCCATAATAAGGGTAGGGGTTATCTATAGACCCCCCCTACGCAAGGAAAGGATGTGGATAGGGAAATGGGGAAAGTCATCAGGGAGATGCCCAACGGGGGAGGTGATACTGATGGGAGATTTCAACATGCCTGATGAGGACTGGAGCATCCCAGTGGCATCATCTAACAGGAGTAGGGAGGTCCTGGAGGAGCTGCAAGGGGCATTGCTGAGACAGCTCATAGATGAACCTACATGGGAGGGGCCACACTGGACCTGGTACTGTTAAACAGAGACAATATAACCAGAGTCACGGTGGGGAACCCCCTTGGGGAGAGTGATCACAAAACAATAAACTTTGAGTTAAGTATTGGGCAACATACACTCCACACCAAAACAAAGGCCCTAGATTTCAGGAGGGTGGACTTTAGGAAAATGGGGGAGGGAGTTAGCAGTGCTCTGGCAAGGATACAGAATGGGGAGGGAGTAGAGGAAAGGGAGAAGAAAATTAAGGAGGCATTAGAAGAAACTGCGAGCCTGTGTATTAGACAGGTATCAAAGAATAAGAGGAGGAGACCACTTTGGTTCTCACAAAAAGTAGCAGAGGTGGTCAGGGTCAAAGAAATAGCCTTCAAGAAGTACAAAACAACTCGGGGGAACAGGACAGGGAAGTGTATATTAGCAAAGAGAAAAGAAGCAGCAAAAAGGATTAGGGAGGCAAAGGCTCTCAAGGAAGAGAACATAGCAAAGTCAGTGGGGAGGGGGGAGAAAACATTTTACAGATACATCAGCAAAAGAAGAAAAAATAAGACAGGAATAGTGAGAATCAAGGGGGAGTGGGGTAAATGAGTGGAGGAGGACCAGAAGAAGGCAGACATACTGAACAAATATTTCTGTTCAACATTCACGAAGGAAAGGGAGGGAAATAGTCCACAGATAAAGGAGAAACTAACAAACAGTGTGGGGGGGTTGGACACAAGCCCCTTTACAGAGGACAGGGTACATATGGAACTGAAATTAAGAGTGGACAAGGCTATGGGACCTGATGGGTACACCCAAGGATACTAAAAGAACTGAGGAAAGATCTAGCTGTGCCCCTGGCAGATCTGTTCACTCTATCCTTGGATACAGGGATAGTACCAGGAGACTGGAGAAGGGCAGATATGGTGCCAATCCACAGGAGTGGGAGCAGGGAGGAAACATGGAACTATAGGCCAGTAAGCCTGATATCGGTGGTGGGGAAGGTAATGGAGACATTAATAAAGGAAAGGATGGTGGAGTACCTAACCAGTAACAAACTGCAGGATCCAAGACAGCATGGGTTCACAGAGGGGAGATCATGCCAAACTAACCTCATCAAGTTTTTTGACTGGATGATAAGAGTCTTGGACCAGGGGGGAGCAGTGGATGTGGCCTACTTGGATTTCAGGAAGGCATATGATACAGTCCCACACAGGAGATTAGTCAACAAGTTGAACAATCTAGGGGTGGAGGGGGCAAAGGTGGTGATGTGGTTGCAGAACTGGGTAAGTAACAGGAGCCAGAGCATAGTGGTGAATGGGAAGAGATCAGAAGAGAGAGAGGTGACAAGTAGGGTACCGAAGGGGGCAGTCTTGGGGCCATTACTATGCAGTATATTCATTGGAGACATTGCAGACGGACTGGAAGGGAAAGTATTCCTGTTTGCAGATGACTCAAAGATCTGCAATAGGGTGGACACACAAGAGGGAGTGGATAAGATGAGAAGGGCCTTAAACAAACTGGAGGAATGGTCAAAGGTATGGCAGCTGAGGTTTAATGATAAAGGTTCCACGTCAGAGTGTGCAGCAGTCATCATTTTTGTTACATACATTTTGACTTACAGATATGTAATAACCAGTACAAAGACATGAGCTATGAGCAAGACAAGGAAGGAAGGGAGGTGGGTGGGGGGTGGAAGTGAGGGTAGGAGATCTAGGAGGGAAGGAGTTGCAGGGGTAAGGAGAGTCACGAGAGGTGGTGGGGGCAGGAGGAGATAATCGGGAGGGAGTGAATAGAAGGCAGGTGACAGGTGCAGCCAGGGGCCTTGGTTTAGGAATTTGACAGGTAAGGTGCTAGGGGAAAGACTGACTATAAGTGCTGGGTGCTGGGGCAAGTGCAGTTGGAACGGTGGTAATGTTAAGATGGACAATTGCAGGATACAAGCAGTGAGAGGTGCAGCTTGGACTTGAAGAAGCTGAGTGTAGGAGCAGTCGCTATATCGCTGCCAAGAGAGTTGAGCCAGCTGGTTGCCCGATAGGCGAATGATCTTTGTCCCTGGGTTGTGCAACATCATGGGATATGCAGTAGATGGGAATTGTATCTCCTTGTAGTGACATTCCTATGTCTAGGCTTAAGGAGGGCACCATCTAACTCCAGCAGTGTCAGGACTTGATTAATCCCAGCATGGGTTTATGAAAGGCCATTCTTGCTCAACAAATTTACTGAGTTTTTATAACTTTATTAGTGAAAATTTGGATAGAGGCAAACCCTGCGATGTTATCCTTCTGGATTTTAAAAAGGCCTTTGATTTTGCACCACACTGGGCCTTGATCCAGAAGTTACAACTTTGCAATATTGAGCCCATATATATCAAATGGATTATAAATTGGTTGACTGATTGGAAGCAGAGTGTTATGATAGATGGCCATGCTTCTACTTGGAAAGATGTAAGGAGTGACGTACCGCAGGGATCTGTTCTGGCACCATCAATTTTCCAGATCTTTATATCAGATTTGTCTACTAATATTCAAAGTAAGATTATTAAATATGCAGATGATTGCAAAATTGCTAACATCTGCATGAGTACAGTTGATCACATGGTTATCCAGGAAGATTTGAGGATGTTACAGTCCTGGTCCATAAAATGGAATTTACATTTTAATATTTCCAAGTGCAGTGTTCTGCATTTTGGGAAAAATAATCCTAATAATCAGTATCATCTTTACGATAGTATCTTAGCAAGCAAAGATAGCGAAAGAGATTTGGGGATTACCGTTGACACATGTCTGACATTTGATTCTCATATCACAAATACTATTAATAAAGCAAATAAGATGTGATGGGCAATTTGCCACAATATAACATCCAAAAACCCAGATGTCTTATTACCTCTGTATAGAGCATATGTGAGATCTCACTTTGATTGTGTTTCACAGTTATGGAGTCCATATAAAAAGAAAGATATAGTTAGAATTGAGAAAGTTCAGAGAAGAGTTACGAAATCCATTGAGTCCTCCAAATCTCTTTCATATAAAGACAGACTCTCCAAATTTGATTTGATGTCCCTAGAAGATAGGAGAGTAAGGGGTGATCTCCTGCTCACATGGGACATCATTTGCGATCCACACTTATCAGCATAATGTGGACTGGATTTAAAGCAGATCAAAGTCAGCACCAGAGATCATCCTCTGCAACTTGCCAGGAAAAAGTGCTATACAAAGAAAAGGGCATACTTTTTTTATTGTAAAGCCATGGAATACATTGCCCTGGAATGTCACTGTTAGTGACAACAAGGATATTTTTAAAAATAGACTAGATATTTACATCAGATCTGGAAAGCTGTTAAAATACTATATGTAGATTTGAAGCACTATTGGCCTCTAAGCCTTCTGCTTCCTATTGATTCTTAGTATAAATCCCACAGCCCCCACTTGCATACTGTGTGACTTTGAGCAAGTCATTTAACTTCCCTGTGCTCCCAGGTCACACCTGTAAACAAGTTTTCAGCTTAGTGTGCCATTCCTAGTTAAACAATTGGAAAAAACAAAACACACACACACACAAAAAAAAAAAAACACGGGACTAATGAGACTAGGACAGAAGGGAAGCAAGGAACTAGGTCCGGCAGTATCTGACAGAAGTAAGTATGACATTTCTTAAAGCTAAACCAGGGCAGACTGGTTGGACCTGGAGGTCCTTTTCTGCCGACAACTACTATGCAACTATGTAACAAAGACATGTGAATGTACTTTATTGCATGTATACAAGCCGAAGGGGGAAACATCTTCCAATACAGAAGAAGTACAAGAATGAGGAGGCATGACATGTAATTAGAAGGTGGCAGGTTAAGAGGGAATGTAAGGATGTTTTCCTTCACAGAGAGGGTGGTGGATGCATGGAATGGTCTGCCACAAGAGGTGGTGGGAGCAAGTACTGTGGTTGGATTTAAACATGCATGGGACAGGCAGAGGGAAACCACAGAGGTAAAGCAGAGGGAGGGTCAGAAACCATAATCAAGTACGGGGCTTATGGGAAGACTAGATGGGCCTAGCTGTCCTTATCTGCTGACAATTTCTATGTTTCGATGTATGTCACTGTAATGAACTTTAAGAATCTGTTGGACACTAGTTGATGTATGCTTGGCATAATGTACGTGTACTGTTACTTAATAAAGCTAAATTAAAAAATATAGACAGACAGATAGATACTGTCTGTAGTTAGAAATAATTGATGGATAGATTGCTACTGTCTGTAGATAGATACTGTCGGTAAATAGATATATACTGTCTGTAGATAGAGATAGATAGATAGATAATGCATGTGAACCTGTTTATACCAGTTTTAATATATTTGTAAATTTAGGGATGCGTGAAGTTAGTTTAATCACCCCAGTGTATTGTTTTGTGTGTTTGTTTTCAAATAGTTCTATTTTTTTCCCTTATCTAAGGCCCCATATTACTGCAGTCTTTTTCCCACCCAATATTCCTTTAATTAATTAGCAGTTCTGGAACCCAGTGACAGCATTTGAGTTGAAGACTCTAGTGAAGCCAATGACATCAGCTCAGCAGGAGGGAATAAAATGCCTTGGCGGGCCTCTGCCCTGGATCAGCTCTTTGTGCTGTCTCTTCTGCTTAAAGAATGGAACTTTCACTGGAGACCTTCACTCTACCATCCTTCAAACCTGAAAAGTAACTGACCTGCCAGCTCCTTACCCATTCAATCCAAGAAGTTGAAGATTTGTTTGCTACTAAACAGAAAGCAACAATTATTTAAAAAAAATTGGGTTTCCCATAGACTAGACTTAATTGGTAAATATGCTGAGTTCCTCTTTATTGGATGTCATCTAATTCTCTATATTAGCTGGAAAAACAGGCTGAGGATCTGAGTTTCCAAAGGGGTTGGAGGGGGGAACATAACTAATGTATAAGAGAAGGAGGGTCAAAAAGGTCTTAAAAAAATTCAGCTCCAGGCAGCCATTTTGAATAAGGCTAAACATAGACCTGTTTTACTCATATATACACTGTGGGTGACAGGGATCAGAAAGGTTTGAATGACATAAAGGTACACTTTTTCTTACACATGGAGTACTTTTTCCACTGACCCACTTTTTGTCTACATGCAGTCATTTTGTCTTTCCAGTCCCTTTGGGCCATGTTCCCTGGACCAAAATAGATTCCTAGAACTTTGACAGGATCTGAAGATACCTTAGTCTCCGCGAATGATGACAGAGGGGTTTCTAAGGGGGTACCTATCAGACTCCCTACACTCCAAGCATAATTAACTTTAAAACTGTTTATGTGGGGAAATTTAATCAGAGTCCTAATACTGTTTCTCTGATGCTTGCTTTTGTCCCAAGATGTATTTATTTGAACACTGGTGACCAGGAAAGGCGCACTGAGCCCAGATTTGTTTCCAGGTGTGACCCCCGGGGAAGAGAAACAGGAGAGAGAACAGCAATATAGTAGTTAACATGGGAACAACATGATACTACAGTCAGTGAAATGTAATAAGTCCAGATCACCTCTGATAGTAACAGGGCAACAACCCAACCAGCACAGTAAGTTACAACAAAGCATGACCCCCCTCAAAAGAGTGGCCACAAAAAAAAAAATAGAAAAGAAATCCAAACCGGGAGAGTGCAGTAAATATGAAACTTACGAAGTACACCAAGCAAGCATAGCAAAGTAGTAGGGGAATGAAAGCAGAGGTGAGGCTGGATCTGGTGCCCGAGTGATGAGGGCAGGAGCATGTGGAAGAGAAAGGGGACTAGAAGTGGGCAAAGTGAAAAAACGTTGCACCTCATGTAACGCTACACAAAGTGCGAACTTCACATAGTGATATGCTTCGCAATTTTCGCACTGCGTTCGTACATGGAGCACAAAGTTTTCACTTCACATAGTGGAGAGATACGTGATGTGAACTAATTCACACACTACATGGTTGTTTTTGGTGAATTACTTTGCAAATTCTGACGTAGCGTGAAGTGGGTCATTCACCTGCACTGTGCAAAGTGCGTAGTGGGCCACTTCATAACTTTGTGGGCAAATTTAAAAATTCACCCACTCTGAAATGGAACCTCAGAAGGGGCTTAAAATGCAAGTAATGAGGTATTTTTAATGTAGTATTTGTTTTAATGTCTGGCTTCCTTGGTAGATTCTGGTCTTTGTCAGAAGATTCTTTACCTCACATGCTGCCTATGTGACATATGCCTGTTTTTTTTTTTTAATTTTGCTTTTTACCCCCAAAATCTGGCTGAATCCTGATCACGACTGAGGCAGAGACCAGATGACCTGCTCAAGTGTGAGTGCATCTGTGTGATGTCACTGGAGCAAGTGGCATTCAGTGCCATCACACACTGAGCTCTCGTAAAGCAGGGATCATCCAGGTGCAAGTTTTGAGATCAGCATGCCACCTTATTAGTTGTGTGGCTTTGGATCTGCAATCTGCGAATAAGCAGTGTGTTTTAAAACATAGTTATCATACAGGTTTCTGATTCTTACAGTCATGGTTACTAGCAGCCACCCCTGAAACCAGGCGTTAGCAAAGTTGCATATAGCAGCGCAGAGTGAACATATAGTGCATAGAAAGGTACACATTTCTAAAGCAAGCTAGCCTGTTTGCTAAAATTATGGCTTGTCGGTTGGAGTATGATCCTGACAAGGAGTTCTTCCATCTGGCTCAGCCCTCCATGTTCAAGCCAGTTAGAACACTGTCTACTGTCAATGAATCTGAAGTTGCTTCTTTGTCATCCTCACCAGATCATTCTGAGGAAGGTGATGCAGTAGACAGACATACAGTGGTTACTAGACGGTATGCAGTCATCCATGTATAACAGCAATTCAGATAATCTGACTATAATCAGACTGTTATTTTCATTCTTGTGCAATTGTTTTTTACAGTGCCAAATGAGGTAATCTATATAGAGTTTACTTATTTGCATATGATTTTGAACTATGAGACATCAGTGTGGTCCAGTTTAATACCCTTACCCTAAAACTATGAGAATATCTAACCAGTAACTTATTAAGTATTCCGTTTACTGGCTATTACTAATGTAGTGCACATTATGCAAATCTTGTTAGATCAAGATGTTATTTTATTTTTATTTAGTTTGTGTAATTAGTAAACAATGTAATTGGTTTCATTGTGTCATGTGTCTTTGTTGATTTTAGATTTTTTTTTTTTTTTTTTAACAGTCTAGATGCAATCCTCCTATGTCTTTCATTTAGCACTCTCCTGGCTCCGCTTCCCCAGAGGCCCAAAAATCTAAATCCAATGTGTAGTCTCCAGTGGGCACCCAACCAACAAATGCAAAAGGCAGGAATGCATTTGTGAACGCCTTGAAAATCTGTAACCTTTTCCAAGCAGTGTCAGCCAGTGTGATAGCAATAACAATAAAGGAATAATGCATGACAGGGTGTGTGTTGTGCTGGGATAACGCCACGCCTGGGGACTCGGGAGGTTGGGCACAAGGCCGCAGGCCGAGTGTGTCCAATGCCCCAGGTATGGCGTTAACCCAGCACGACACACACCTTGGAGTGCATTATTCCTATTATACAATGGCTTGTTGTTATATATAAAATGAAAAAATAATTAAAAAAAATGTTTTTATTAGTGTGGAAAAATATTTTTATTTCTTAAGAGGAGAGTCAACAAAAAGAGGTCATCATGGTCAAAATCATCATCTACATTGGTTTACAGTGCTGACACTAGACCTGTGGCGGTATACTGGGATAACGCCATGGGTCCAGCTCCAAATTGACCAATCACAGTCCAAGATTCTTTCTTGCCATTGTATAATAACACTTGCCAGGTTTTAGTCAGCTATCTCAAACATAGAAACAGAATTTGTCAACAGATAAGGACCGCTTGGCCCACCCAGTTGGCCCATTTTTCCAAACCTACAGTATCACTGTAGACCCTACTTGATCTTCGGCTGTTTCTCCCTCCCATTTCTTTTCACTAAAATCCCCTTATGCTTATCCCATGCATTTTTGAACCCCATTGCTGTTTTCGCTCCCACCACCTTAGCTGGTAGTCTATTCCATGAATCTACTGCTCTTTCTGTGAAGAAGTACTTCCTCACATCTCTCCTGAATCTACCCCCTCCAGCTTCGCAGCATGTCCCCCTTGTTCTTGTGCATCTTTTTTTTTCTGAAAAATACTTCCTTTCTGTACCTTATTTACCCCCATGAAGTATTTAAAGGTTTCTGTCATATCCCTTCCCGACTCCCTTCCCTCTTCCAGAGTGTACATATTGAGTTCCTTCAGTCTCTCCTCGCATTGGCTTGTGATGCAGACCCCGCACTGTTTTATTTGCTCTCCTCTGGACCTGACAGGGGTGGATCCAGGAGTCCCATAGATGGGGAGCTGAAGTCAGGTAAAAAATAATAAGCAAGGGGTCTGGTGGGCTGCTTAGGCCCCCAGACATTTTTTAACATTCTGTTGCATTTTGGAGGGTATTTCTAATGCAATTTCTACTCATTTCCTCCCTCCCCATGCTTTGTTAGTTGCACCCTAGCACCATCCCCAGAGTCCCCACAGTCCACATGACAGTATGTTGCCCAAAATACCCTCCCACTCCCCAAAAAAAACACAAAATACCAAAAGACTGCAGCTGGGCAGCAGCACATCCGAAACACATAAAAATGAGAAAAGTTGAAAGAGACTTGGTGATAAAGATAAACTGCTGACAAATGAAATGACAATCCAAGTAAACAAGTTCACAAATGTCACTCACTCAAGCACATTATGACATTACCATAAAGCCAACCCATCCCAGTTTGTCCTGCAGTACAGATTAACGTATCCCCCCAACCTTATCTCAGTAAAAAAAAAAAAAAATACAACTACAGAAATATGGGAACAAAGTCACTTTGCTATCTAGTTTCTGAAAATATAATTTCAAGTCTGCTTGCTATTTTTGCAAAACATACTTTATTCTATAGAACAATTTATTCCAAAGAAAATACATTTTTAAATAAAATATTTTTTATTGTTTTAAAATGTCCTTTACTGGGATAACCCCATGGTATGAGGCATCTCATTTTTATGATAGGCCAAAGAAGTCAGTAAGCAGACAGAAACAGTTTTTAAACAAATATAAAAATGCATTTTTTTTTTTTTTTTTTTTTTTATTTATTAGGAACAGCACTTGCTTGGGTACATCATAACTCCCCCCCCCTCCCAATTCAACACATAGAACTACATAAACTAATATTCTATCACTTTTTTTTCCAGTTTTGTAATTGCCTGTGTCAATGAGCCAAACAAGGTCTTATGACTTCTGTTGGCAATTTTATTTCACAATTCAGATTTACAACCTTTGAGTCAAAAGGCCCTTTTACACACACGCTGCTGTGCCAAAACAAGCGTTACCTGTGTAGCACCAATACAGCGTGTTCCGCTCCACATTCTGATTACACAAGTTCTATTTTTCACCACAAATCGCCCTGCCATCCATACTGGTGCAATACTCCTTGCTAGAGCTAGAGTTGTTTGCTCCGGAATGAGTGCTTTACCTCTTGCCCACTACGGCCAGCACATTGGGACCACCTACCACACCACGGTACGTTTCAAGCGACCGTTCATTTTATAAGCGGAACAAATAGCGTTTACACAGCATTGGATGGAATGGTAAGGTCCTTCCATAACACTTATTCCATTGCAAGACTGCCAGTGTAAAAGCGCCCAAAGACTCATTTACAAAGGCACCTCGTCACAAGGAGGGTAGACAACAATTGGTGGTGGAGTACAACAATGGAGAACATTACAGGTGAGATACAATAAAAGAAAACACAAAGCAATTCCAGTAATACAAAGGTGTACAAAGGCTTCAATTAGTTACAATTAGTCTAGTATATAAATAATAAGGTATTGCTAGGGGTTCTAGGGAGTGTTACCTGGGGGGGAGGGTGGTTGCTGGGGGTGAAGGCAATCTGGATGGACATTGTCTGTAAATTGGGCCAGGCAGAGCTCTAGGTATGGGCCAGTCAGGGGCATTTTGCTCTCCAAGCATGCAGAAACTTCTGCACATGCCATAATATACAGCAGAATACCTTCAAAGTCCCCATGTCTGTTAATTCCCTCTGTGCTTATTCACACTTTACAATGACGACTGAAAAGACAACACAGATTAGACATACGGTACATGCTGAAGTTTTTACCTCAGTTCAGAGGTCTCATGTACCAGTTTCTGCCTCTCCTGGTTCATGCTGTCGCTGAGACCAGACCTGCCCCAGCATCAGTTTTGCGCCATTCCTAGCATGATACATGAGGGCACTACTCTCCAACTCCCTCTCCTGCAAATCCACACCAAAATCAAATTGCCATATAGGCCAAAACTAGCAGTGACCTTAAATAATTGTAATGTCATGAATTTAAGCTCCCCATACTAGAAATTAGTAACACTGGTACTACATTTATTACACACCCAGTTTGATGGAACACTAATGTCCTGTCCAATCCCAGCAGCTGCCCCCCCGCTAGTTTAACCAGCATCTTTTAATTAGTGCCATTGACTGCATTGAATTATTTGACTTCACCGTTGGAAATGAATCTGACTGAGCCTGGAGCAAGAACTTAAGTACGGTACTGCTACCGTATTCATTTCTGTAATGACAGGGACATCATCACTGGACACTCATACCTCAGATACTCTGATTTGCAAACAAGTTAAAAAAACTTAACTTTTCTGGAGGCGTGAGTGGGAGGGACTAGAAAGGATTATCATGGGACACCAGTAAGGTTGCTATGTGCCACCTGTCAGTTTTTTTTTTTACCTGGCAATCAGGTTTTCAGGGTCCCTTTCAGGAAATCCGGTTTTGCTCTATGCTGGTCAGGTTTTTGAGCCATTTTGAGTGCTCACATACTTTTGAAACATATTTTGCCATATCATTCATTGTTTCACCTACATGTCCAGGTTACAAACAAGTTCTCTTATCAATATAGCCCTTTGTTTGTGAAAGTAGTCAACCTGGGAGGTGTAAAGTATGGCCATTAACACCATTAGCACTCACTTAACCTAATCTTTTCCACTGCAGCAAAGCTGCCCCCACCTTTTGTAACAGTAACAGAGCCAGTTGTCTTCCACTTTCATTTGCTGGTAAACATTTTCATCTCTAACAAGATTTAGGCATTTTTAAATGTTTTAAATTGTTTTTTTCCTCAAGAAAAAAAAGCAGGGGCCCCCAAGGTGCAGGGGCACAGTTTGCACCTAGCTAAGGCCAGCTCTGCTGGAGGACAGAGGAGACCTGTGTGGCTCAGGCAGCTCTCATGGAGGCATTAGTGCATACTGATAAAGAATGCAGCACAGTGCGTTACTATAGAGGAGCTCCATGATGGGGGAGCTATAGCACCCTTAGTCCCCCCCGTCTAAATCCGCCTATGAACTCTACTCTGTCAATATCCTTCCAGAGGTGTAGTCTTCAGGACTGAACACAGTACTCAGAGTAAGGTCTTACCAGTGATCTATACAAAGGCAGCAACACCTCCCTCCCTCCTTCTGTTCTGCTGGTGATACCCCGCCCTGTGCACCCCAGCATCCCACTAGCCGAGATGATTACCCCAAGGTCTCTCTCCATTCTGTGACATTTAACCTGTGCACAACTAGAGTTTCAAGGATGCTTTCTTTTCTCTGTTTGGTTTTGTTTTCTTACCTAATTACTCCCCTAATCTGTCATCTTCATGTGCAAAATATTTCTTTCTTTATAATCTCGCTCTGGGTACTTAGAAGGGAGCTCTTTTAAGAAACCTACAATTTCCTTCTGAAGAAGAACTGTGTAAGTTTGAAAGTTTAAGGATATTCTGTAAATCTCTGTTGGGCCAATAAAAGGTATAAAATCACCTATTTTGTGTACCATTTCCCACGTATGGAGACCATGGCCACCACGTAATGGCAAGCATTGCCTTTGGAGCCTATTAAGTAGCCATCTAGTTGTCTTGCCTCCTCCTTCGCTAAATAACTGTCCCACAAAAGAAAATTATAAGTCGCATCATCACTCTATCATTTGGGTAGAGAGCTACACATAAAGGCTCATAAGTCTGGATATACCAAGTCATAAATCACAAGTAGATGGTCCGAACAGGCAAGCCCAAGCTTCCCATCCATAGCATCCTACACATTCTAAGCTGGTTTCAGCTCCAAGTCTTTGCATGTTTGCAGTGTCTTGAATGTAAAAATATGTGCTGTGCGATAGTATCTGCTGCATACCATATTGCTTTTTTTTTTTTTTTTAAATAGTTGATCTATTTATTCGACGAGTCATTGAAGAGAAGGGAAGAGTCACAAGGATTCTGGGTAGCCACCCATTGCTCGGTAATCCACCTTCTAACAGCCAAATAAATGCATAGAGTGCTATATAAAATGGTAAGACTTTTGCCCTTTGAAGGTAGATGTTAAAATTAAAAACATGCTTAAATTGTACCATTCATTTGCCTAATAATTGGTGAGACCCTTCCGAGAACAATAGTTACATATGACACAAAAATACACTAGCCCCACACTCACTTCAGGTTAACCCACTACTTACTTTAAAAACTTGCATTTATTATGACAGTCCACCAGAGTGTCTTCTCAAAGCCAGTGGCTGCACCTTATACCATTATGTTACCACGTAGCAAGGAAGAGCAGCTGGCAGCCACAATGTACTAGGAAGCTGCTGGAGTGAACCATGATAGTACCAAAAAGCAGGAGCATGTGCACTGGCATGTTGTATTAGAGATCCTCCCTTCCCCAGCGAAAGTTAGTACAGTACTTCCCAAAGTTTAAAGGCTGCACAAAAGTGAGCAGACATTTGTTCTGGAGATTGTGGTCCAACATTTCATGAACCATGGGTCTTGTCCACCACTGGATACACCAGCAAATGAATGAAAACAGGTGGACCAATTTTTGAATCAAATGGATCCCACAGAGAAATCTGAGGCAAGAAGGGTCAGGTAAGTTATCCAGTGGGCAGCAGATGACAATGTGGTGGGGAGGTGGGAGGAACAATCAATTGCATCTAGCAGATCTGCAGTAGCAAATAACCTGTAAGCCCACTTATAAGTCTAATTATTATTCATGAGCTAAAGTAGCTCATTGATTGGCTGCTATGCAGGTCTGAAATCACTTAGAAATGCCTGGCACGGCAGAGACGCTTGACAGAACGCTGGCACCACTCTGCTTAAAACCTTAAAAAACCTAAAAAATACATGGTAAAAAAGAAATCTGGTATTGCAATTAGACTTATAATCGCAATAACAACCTCAAAGCCAGTCATTTCCATGGATTAACGACCAGCTGCAGGGAGGTGGTCCTCAGCTACGCCGTGGACCACCCATCCCCTCAACTGGTCATTAATCCCTTGGAAATGACCGGCTTGTCTGTCGTTATTGCTTAATTAAATGAGCGGCTCGATCCTGGGACTGTCAGACAAACAGAGTAGCATGAACGGTACTTTTAGTGATTTCCAGGAATGCAAGTACTTAGTTTACTAAAAGCATGTTCTGTTCCATGAGTTGTGGTTCAGGTGAAGAGCTGCCAGACCCTTTGTGCCTGCCCTTTCGACTTCTGCTTCGTGACCACTAAGGTGGATTTTTGTTCTGTTTAATGATACTGTGGAGGGTAGTGATTCTAGCTCTAGGGGTATGACCCGCTTCTCTTCGTAGCTTTGTAAACCAGTTTGGAGACTGCCCTTTCTTTGCCATTTCTGCAAAACATGGGGAAGTCTGTGTTAATTGAACATCCATGTGATCCGATATATCAAGATCATCTGACTGCTGTGGGCTTTGGGCTGCAGACCCGGTGTGTGTGTGTGTATGTGAGAGGGATCGGCTCGAGTGGATTCTTGAGCTGGGAGATTCTGATCAGCATTTGAATGGTGAACTGGTTGTTTCCCAAGCGAGGTGTAATAGCCCTCGATATACTCATTGGCAGCATCGGGGTCTCACAGTGAAAAGCACCATTAGTGCCCCAAATGAGGAAGGTGGCAGGATACGTAATGAAATAACTTAAATCCAAATGCTGCAGTTCTTTCCTGACTCCCCCAAAAGCTGTCCTCTTTTCTGTGACTTCAGTTGAAAAACCCTGAAAAATGTATATCTGCCCCCCCCATATTAAGTTCTTTCCCTCCCTCGCCAATCTAATGATTTCTTCTTTCATTGAGAATCTGAGGAAATTAGCTACAATAGGGCGAGGTCTCACACCAAGTTGGGGACAGGGGGGTGAGTGATCTGCGTACCTGCTCCACCTTAAGCGGCACAGTCATTGATGATTTAACAGATCAGGTACAAAGAACTGTAGAAATTGTGACATTTCCTCCTTCCACGCCCTTGGGCACCCCAATACATCTGAGGTTATTCCGCCTCCCTTGATTTTCAAGATCATCCATTTTTTTGGAGCAAATAGTCTATTTGGCTTGCCTGCTTGTCTTGTTTATCTTTCAGCTGTAGCAGAGAGTCCTCTACAGTACCTAATCTGGACTCCGTTACATCCTTCTGCCCCGCTGTTATAGATGCCTTTTCTTTGACAGCGTTAATGGATTTTTTAACATCCTCAATGTACAATTTTATAGAAAACAGCATTTCTTTATTAAAAACCATGTCAAACTTCTCTGACGTACTGTTGGAGATATTTGCAGATCGCTGGGTTGGAGGTATATTGCTCATGAGTTTACTGGCCTAAGCTAAACGACCATTGCCCGATGCCATAAATATAGTGGCTGTACACAATATTTTAAAATCAAGAAAAAATAGCTAAACAGCAAACATAAATGTCCAAAACTCAGAAATTCGTTAGCGGATATTATATTTCAATGAAAGAAACCCTTACAAAATAGCAAACTGAATTTTTACAGAACATAATGAAGAAATTATATTTGTGGTGGAGAGCTCTCATCTTCAGGCAGCTACCATCATCGGTGCATGCACCACACTCCCTTTCATGCTCCAGTGTTGAGTGCAGCTAATTGTGGAGCGTTTGATCATTTGCTAGGGACTAACTGTCCCTGTAGCAGAACCCCCTCTCCAATACTGTAGAGAGAACTAATTTTATGTGTTTTCTCACTTACACCCCCTTCTGGCATGCTCAGTGGGGGGGGGGGGCAGACCGTCCCAATTCAGTCACTAGCACCACTGCAACTACTTGGAGATAGGGAGGCCCATGGAAATGGCACACAGAATCATACACAAAGCACAGTGACCTTCACAAAAGCTGCCAGAGTTCTTTGGCACCCTGGGCCCTTAGAACATGTACGGGCTGGAAGTAAGGGGGGCCCAGCTCTTTCACATCCCAGAAAGGAACGCTGCTGGATGGAGATCTGCATGGGTCCGATTGCAATGTGTCCTGCAGGAAAACAGGGCACAAGCAGGAGGTTCCACTAGATGCCAAGGATAGAAATGGATTGGGGTGCAAGTGAAGCAAAGAGCACTGAACTGACAGGAAGAGATTTGACAGAACCGAGGAATTCACTGCACTTCCATCCTGCAGAGGGCCTCAAGGTATGGGAGTAAGGAGAAGGAATGTGGTATTTTAGCTGGTGCGCATAAGCTCTTGGCATTGGTGTAGCAGCAAGCCTCTGGTGTTATGACATGTGCAGCTCTCTGTGGATGCACCTAACCAGTGAGCTAGAGGGTGCAAAACTCAGTTTCTGCTCACTTATATCCAGGGGCCCCATCTGTACTGGGACAGTCACTGGGAAGGACCTCCCGTGACCATGCCCCTCATTTGATTTTGGTTTTTTTTACATGCACATTTTTATTTTAACATTTCTATTTTTTTTTCAAATTATTTATTACATTTTCAGTGCATCAAATACAATGGAAAAATATACTTGGTTCTGACTGTAGTAATATATATGCTATAAAATCACTAAATCAGTATACACTCACTCTGCTGCCTTTGTTACACACTATCGAGGCAACCTGGATCACTGAGTTTAGAAATATATATAATCTAAAAGCACCATCCTGAAATGAACATGGACATACAACTGTAACGTTAAAGAAAGAGTCCGAAAATGAAGTCCCTGTGCAATGCACAACAGAGAGCTGCAAACTACAGCGTTGTGGTCCATGCAACCCCTTATATAAAGAAAGTATCCAGAAAAACCTACAGGTACACACTTATCTGCTCCCCCCCCCCCAAAAAAAAAACACAACAAATGACATTTGCTTAATACAGGTAAGTTCACTCTCTTTTAAACAACCAGAATCAGTGGCAAACAAGAATTGACAAGTACAACTGTATATAACTCCATATAACCTGCAATAACAACAAAGTAGAGAGAAGCTGTAAGTAATTTTGTTTATTGGTGGTTACTATAGGTTAGGCATATAATTCAACTCTGCACCCAAGGCATTCATCAAGCAAGCGTCCGTCTTGCGAACCTTGTGGCAGCAGCGATTTTGAGGGTATCGACTTCTTACTCCCCCCTCAGCCTATCTGCCCCCATGCCATCTAATTTTGCTTTTTATTAATGATGGGATGAATGCACTTCCATCCCTAATAATCCATACATATCCACCTGTATTTTAAATGTTGCTCTACAGTAGGCATCGGCTATGGTACTAGCTTTAACTGAAATTACAATTATACTCATTCAGTTTTGGAAGTCAGTGCCAGCTTTGCTTAACCAGATTTTTTTAGTCCTCCTCTTTGGCTTTATCTTCTTGGTTTTGCCTGCAAAGTCTGCTTTGATGGACTTCAGCCTTTTCCCCTGTATCTACTGGGTTGTAATAGAGAAAGATTTTCCCTGCATATGAAATCCTCAGCTGTGCAGGGAACTGCAGTGAATGGTTTACCCCCAGAGTATCCAGGCCTGATCTAACAGCATCACAAGTCTTGCACCTCTGTCGGGTCGCCGAAGCTAAAGTCCAGGAAACAATAAATCGGAATTCCACAATCCAGTGTTAGTTGTCCCTTGTTCTTTGCTGCCTGCAAAACCATGTCCTTAATGTGCGATCCATTTGTGACTATTAAAATCGTCCTGGGCTGGTCCACTGGATTGGGTTGTCTCCTGGGGGTAATCCGATAGGCTTTATACACATGGCTAGAAATGTCAATGTTTAAAAATACTTTTAATTAGGTCCCCTATAAATGTTGCCAGGTCGGTACTTTCTTGGAACTCCACAATCCACACAAACCATAGACTGGCCATCCGAACATTGTTTTCTAGGTGCTCCTTTCAAAGACAGAATTTTGTTCTCCGCCAAGACTCCCGTATCTACTGTGGGTATTTCATTAGCTGTCTCAGTTGGACTGTTTGCAGTTGTAGTTGCCGTTTCTAGTTTTATATCCATCCCTGCCAGTCCGGCAGCTACAGAATCCACTTTATTGTTCAGGTCTCTTAATTGCTTGGAGGAGAGCCCCATTTGATGGCTCCTTAACTCCTGCCATCATGTGGCTGGTGCCTGCTGCTGCTGCTGCTGTTCAAATAGCTTGCCCGATCTGCTGCCCCCCACTGTCCTGGGATGGCATCATTTTTGGGTTACCCATACTGCCAGGTAGAAGATTTTGACATCAGATTGCTCAGTAGAATGTGGAATATTTGATTTTGGCAGAGTAGATATCTTCTTATTACAAATATAGCTTTAACAAGGCTGTTTGTCAATCATTGTGAAGTCGGCTAAGGCACGTCTGTATCCATCGGCTGTTAGCTCTGCCCCTTTATTTAAAAGTTTCTAATAAATAATTACAGATAACACTAAGGTCAGATAACATTAAGGTTCATACTAAGCTAATATTGGCATGAAAAGGCAGTAGCCCATGAGTGCTTTGTCAGATATTAGCAAATTTGGTTGTCAAGTAGTATGTAGTTATCCAGTTTTCTTTTAAATTCTGTTTTAGATTTACTGATCGTAATATTTTAAGGTTCATACTACGGTACTAGTGGTGTGACACACGAGAAAAAATATCACATTGACGTAATACACAAATAGTAAGCTAGCTATAAAAATAACCAGTGTACAGTACATCATGGTCTCAGATCCATTTATAACAGGGCACTGAGAAAGGATAAACAACAATATTTATAACATTTAATTTAGTAACATGCAACATGCATTGTCAAACTAAAGTCTACCGTCCAGCCATCAGATAGTAACATGCAGCATGCAATGTCAAACTAAAGTCCATCTTCCAGCCATCAGTTGTAACGTGCAGCATTCATTGTCAAACTAAAGTCTACCTTCCAGCCATCAGACAGTAACATGCAGCATGCATTGTGAAACTAAAGTCTACCATCCAGCCATCAGTTGTAACATGCAGCATGCATTGTGAAACTAAAGTCTACCATCCAGCCATCAGTTGTAACATGCAGCATGTACTGTCAAACTAATGTCAGTCTTCCAGCCATCAGATGGTAACATGCAGCATGCATTGTTAAACTAAAGTCTACCATCCAGCCATCAGATAGTAACATGCAGCATGCATTGTGAAACTAAAGTCTACCGTCCAGCCATCAGTTGTAACATGCAGCATGTATTGTCAAACTAAAGTCTACCGTCCAGCCATCAGATAGTAACATGCATTGTTAAACTAATGTCAGTCTTCCAGCCAACAGATGGTAACATGCAGCATGCATTGTCAAACTAAAGTCCATCTTCCAGCTAGTAACATGCAGCATGCATTGTTAAACTAAAGTCAGTCTTCCAGCCATCAGACAGTAACGTGCAGCATGCATTGTCAAACTAAAGTCTACCTTCCAGCCATCAGATAGTAACATGCAACATGCATTGTTAAACTAATGCAAATCTTCCAGCCAGACAGTAACATGCAGCATGCATTGTCAAACTAAAATATGTCTTCCAGCCAACAGACAGTAACATGCAGCAGGCATTGTTAAACTAATGTCAATCTTCTAGCCATCAGATAGTAACATGCAGCATGCATTGTCAAACTAAAGTCAATCTTCCAGCCATCAGACAGTAACGTGCAGCGTGCATTGTCAAACTAAAGTCTACCTTCCAGCCATCAGATAGTAACATGCAACGTGCATTGTTAAACTAAAGTCCATCTTCCAGCTAGTAACATGCAGCATGCATTGTCAAACTAACGTCTACCATCCAGTCATCTGTTGTAACCAAGGCCCCTGGAATTCTGCGATTCTATGGTTGCGGAATTTTCTGCAGAATTTGCATCATGCTGCAGAATTCATATAGTGCCACAGAATTAATTGTTTCTGGTGAATTTTCATTCAAATATACAGGTTTTCCATAGTGCCAGGCTCCCGTATCCATCTTGTTTATCCTGAAGCCCCTCCTCTATGTTTGGCAGGTGATGTCATCTATGATATCACATCATATTTTAGCCAATGGTAGGACTGCATTCTGCCACAGAAATGAATAAATCATGCCACAGAAATTGGGAAATGCTTCCACAGAAGCCTAGGAGCCCTGCCACAGAAATCAGAAAATTCTGCTGCAGAGCACTAGGGGCCCTGGTTGTAACATGCTGCATGCTCTGTCAAACTAAAGTCTACCATATATCCATCAGTCGTAACATGCAGCATGCATTGTGAAACTGAAATCTACCATTCAGCCATCAGTTGTAACATGCAGCATGTATTGTTAATCTAATGTCGGTCTTCCAGCCATCAGATAGTAACATGCAGCATGCATTGTTAAACTAAAGTCCATCTTCCAGCCATCGGATAGTAACATGCAGCATGCATTGTTAAACTAATGTCAGTCTTCCAGCCATCAGATAGTAACATGCAGCATGCATTGTTAAACCAAAGTCAGTCTTCCAGCCATCAGATAGTAACATGCAGCAGGCATTGTGAAACTAATGCCAGTCTTCCAGCCATCAAATAGTAACATGCAGCATGCACTGTTAAACTAAAGTCTACTATCCAGCCATCAGTTATAAAATGCAGCTTGTATTGCCAAACTAAAGTCCATATTCCAGCTAACAGATAGTAACATGCAACATGCGTATGACAAAGAAATGAACTGGATAATACTTGCCTGTTCTTCATGTGGAGAACAGCAGCACTGAAGCCGTCACTGTTTCATGGAAATGAGCAAGACAAGCTGGATAAAGCAATGAAGCAACAGAACTGAAAGGTGTCTTGATTAACTCAATGTCAAGCTATGAACATTCTTTGAGGTGCAACTCTATTTCTGTCCCAGATGTACTCAGTTTTGTATCGGTGATTGGAGGACAGCAGACCCGGTTGCATACATTTAGGTAGTTTGTCTCTCCGCAAAGACATAGACAGGATGGAAGCTGTCCAGAGGAGGCCAACTAAAATGGTGCAGGGTCTGCACCGGAAGACATATGAAGAGAGACTTAAGGAGCTTAATATGTATACCCTCGAGGAAAGGAGGGAGAGTGGGGACATGATAGGAACTTTCAAGTACCTCAAGGGAATCAACAAAGTCCAAGAGGGTAGCATCTTTCAAAAAAAGAGGTGTGCAAGAACAAGGGGCACAATTTGAAGATAGAAGAGGCGGCTCAGAGGTAATTTAAGGAAGTATTTTTCACAGAAGGGTTGTGGATGTATGGAACGGCCTTCCAGAGGAGGTTGTGGAGTCAAAAAACAGTGGTGGAATTCAAGCATGCATGGGACAGTCATAAGGCAATTCTAGGAGGTGGGGTAGGAAGAAGTAGGCTGCTGGTTAACTAGGATCTGCAGCTTATCCATCAGGTAGGGAAACGGGCAGACTGGGTGGGCCAAGCGTCCTTATCTGCCGTCAAATTCTATGTTTCTATGTCAACAGCTTATTGGTGCCCCTTATACCCACCATTGTTCCTTCTACTCCCTTCCCTTCCCCTCCCTTGATGCCAGGTGTCTCTCCCACTCTGCTTTCTTTATGTCTAAATTCCAGCTTGGCCCCCAACACCTTACCTGCTACCTTTCATCCTCCTCTACCCCATGTGCTTCCTCCATAACACTGATCTCTACTCCCTCTCCTACCATGAAATCCACTGTAGGCCAAGCTGCTTTCTCCTTCTATTTCCCCAAGCTCTGGTCTTCACTTCCCCCTGCTATCCGCTGTATCTCATTCCTCTGTTCTCTTAAATACCTCCTTTGGGACTTCACAGCTCACTCTTGTAATTTCCCTTGACCCTACAAAGTGCACCCCTGGTGTCTATCCCCCCTCCTCTGTTTAGTTACTGTGCATTTTATGGTGTTCTAGTGCTGAGTCTGTGTGTCTGTGAATCTGTTCCATTAGTCACTGGGAGGCAGTATAGCGTGGTGATTAAGGACATTGAGCTGCAAACCTGGAGAACTGTGTTTGAATCCCACAGCCACCACTTGCATACTGTGTGACCATAAGCAATTTGCTTAACTTCCCTGTGCTCCCAGGATGCACCTGGAAACAAGCCTCGGCTTAATGTGTGTTTCCTGGCCAAAAACTGTAAATAAATAAATTAATTAAATAAATAAATCACGGCAAGTATATGCTTATTCTGCATTTCATGTTGCCATTTTATACAGCAGCTGTAACTTAATTATTTGATAGTACTTTATTGTTTTTGTTGTGCCGTACTCCCCTTTCCCCCTCCCCACATCTGAAGCTGAGCCGTTCCCAGCTCAGTTGGTCTTTCCTGGTAACATTCTGAAATAAATAAATAATAAAGTGGTAACATGGCTGAGGCATTCTTAGAATATAGCTAGCCTGCCCATGGCCTCTTTACATTCGTATAAGAAGGGGCAGACACCAAACGCTGTTTCAGAAGGAGTTGTGCTTCAAAAAAACACTTCTCTTTAAAAAAAAAAAAAAAAGCAACAGAAATGAGACACTTAGATCCACCCCAATGGTCCACCGGTAGCCACTTGCACAGCTGTGCAGGCGACCTTGGTTTGGGAGGCATTTCGAGTCACCACGGGAGGCAGGCCAGAGTGTTGCAGCTGCTGCATGGCAGAGTGCCTCAGTCAGAGATGGTCAGCAATACGCTTGGAACCACAGGAACTCCTGCAGCTGGGCCAGGGAGTTTGCTCCAGCTACGTGGTTCTGCTGTGTGTGCACGCGCGAGACCACAGATCAGGTGTGCTTACACTGGGGGAGGTGGGAGGGATCTTAAAGTGTAGTTAAAACCCATTTTAATCTATATGATGGTTGGGGCTACTGGGATTCTCCTGGGTCCTATACTGCGAGGACTACCTCCTAGTTCACTTAATGGTCTGCTGGGGGAAGAGGACAGCCCTCTCCCCAGGAGCCCTTGCCATGGAGGGAGAGCCACTGGGGTGAACAGTAAGTTATTGGTGCCTGACAGCAACTAAACTGAGGCAGAGGCTGCTTCAGAAGCCCTATGAAGAGAGACGGAGTTACCACAATATGTACACCCTGGAAAAGAGAAGGGGGGGACATAACAGAGACCTATAATTATCTTACAGGGGTGAATAAGGTACAGGAGGAGAATATTTTTCAGAGCACAATGTGCACTAGAATAAGGGCATGCAATGAAGCTGGAAGGGGGGAATTTAGAAGGGATGTGAGGAAGTAGTTCTTCACTGAAAGAGTGGTGGATGCATGGAACAGTCTTCCAGAGGAGGTAGTGTAGGGAGAAAACAATGGTGGACTTCAAGCATGCATGGTCTAGACACAAGGGAATCTTGGTAGGGACGCCGGAGATCAGGTAAGGTCTATGTGTCGGTATAGGGAAAATGGGCAGACTAGGTGAGTCAACTGGTCCTTATCTGACAAATTCTATATTTCTATGTTTCGGATGAGGGGAGTTAGAGGACACAGGCCTAAACAGGGTCTGTTCTACTATGGTGGAACAAGGTATATCCCTGGAATGACGTGAGTGGCTGGGGAGAAAACCGGTAAAGAAAAACAAGAAACAGGGCACTTTTCCAGAAGGCTGAGACTTGTAGACTGCAGACTGATCCCTGTTGTCAAAGCATTCAGGTAATCTTGTGCTCACGATCAGTCACAGGATGGCTAAGCAAGAGCTGGAGTAAACTCCCCTCCCTACCCCCCACATCCCTCGTTGCTGAGCTGCTGTTGAAAGTTCAGTTGAACAGCGGAATCCATTCATACGTACCATGGCTGCAGGCAATCATTGGGTGAGTCAAGTGATGCCGAGCTGTACTTTGCTCTCTGGGTGATTACCTGCCACAGAAAGCAACAAACACTGTCAGAAACACGCATTCACCCAGGAGTTCCCCGTTGCTGAGCAGTCCACCACTGGCACATTCAGAATGCCTCACCTGGGCCAAGCAGTGGCGATTCTACTCCTTCTGTCTACAGCGGAGGCACAGATTGGTGAGTAAGGAATTCAGTTATGACAAATGTAAGGTACTCTAGGAGTATCAGGAGTAACACCAGGTACCTTCTCTGTCTCTCCTTCTTTTACATTTTGTTTACGTAATGTGTCTAGTACTTGTGGTTGGTGACAGACAGATCAGTTTCACAGGACCTTCCCACCCCATTTATCCATAGCCCAGCCACGTACTGTACGTGGTGCAGGCTTTGTTATTCTGTGGCAGGTTTTAGTGTCTCTGAAGTGGACAGCTGAGAGACTGACAGCACTGCAGACTGATGTCCTGAGTTCACTGTTCTCAGGGCAGGTATGACACCATACCCTTCAATTTATGGGTAGACGGGCGGAGAGAAGTGCTACAGTTTGTTTCTTTATTTACGTTGATTTATTTATTTGTTTTTGATACCAGGTAAGATACACTAGGCATACATATGCCAATCTTCAGGCACGAGCTGGGAGAGTTTCGCAAATAACAGTAACAACATCTACAGTAACGTCAACAAAGGATTGCAACAGAATAGACATCATGAATGAGGCAGAGATACACAATACCCTCATGGTGGGCCATGGAGAAATGTGTTTATTATTTAGATTTTATGGACTGAGAAAGGAGGGCATTGCAATTTTGCCTATTTTCTGCCTCATCTGGGGGGGGGGCAGGTGCAAACCAGCTAAAATCGAACCGGATTAAGATGTTGATATTTTACATACTAGTGAAAGCTTCCAGTTTGGGGCAGACCCTGTCTGGTGCTGCCACTGCCTGCATTTGAGGTCCATAGGATCTGTGTGTGGTGCCGGTGGGAATGTCAAAGGGCAGGGAAGAAAAAGGCTGGAGTAAGGGGGTAGCTGCCATGGTGATGGCATCAGTACTCTATACCCCCGCCCCACCCACTGGATCCCCACGACTCTTGAAGATAGGTAACTAGCGCAGTGGGGGCGGCAGCTGGAAAATGGAGAATACACCTTTTTTATGTCAGTTTTCCTTTTCACAGCATATACCAAATTGTGAAATGGGTACAAAACAAATCCAGAAACTTGGTTGGCTGAGGAACTCAGAACCCAGTGCTGATATCCCAGCTCAACAGCACTAGAAAAGGATCCATAGCCTCACTGGCCTGTTTACATTGAGGAGGCACAGTTGTATCAATACACCTTAATTCACTAACCTGTATTTTTATTTTTTTTTTATTTTTTTTTTTTAAATGTAGCATCTGGCAAACAACTAGATTACACTGGCTCAGTAGGACTACTTTTTCCTTTCCCCTTATTTTTGTTTTGTATTTTTACTTTTTGAAATTTATTTATTTTTTTATTATTTCTTTACTAGTCCTACTAGATGCCTTTCATAATCATATTACATCACCCAAGGGTTTGCTTTGGCTGGGATAATGGCACCTCTCAAACAGTGGAAACTTTTGACCTTTGACCTCACTTCAACCTACCCAAGGTATGCTGTTATCCCAGCACAACGCACACCTTGTCATGACATAGTGCTTCATTCTGGTAGCCTGTATAAGAAGTTTGTGTGTATAAAAGGCATTTTACCCCCAAAACTGACTTCATAAGGCTTTTGTTTATGACATTATAGCACTTCCCATGACAGCAGACTGTGATGCCACAAAGTAAAAACACAGCCTTTGTGAGATGAGTTCCAATGTCAGAGCCTTTTTGAAAGACCCATTGCAACTGTAACAACCACTTCCTACCACTAGGTGGAGGCGGTTGTTCACCAGAGAGTGCCCAGCTCAGAGCTGACAGTCTGTTGTTAGATCCGAGGGTATAGCTAAATGGGAGGAATGTCATGTAGAAAAGGATGGTGCCCTAGTAGCACTGGGGGGGGCAACTCTCACATGAGCCATGAAGGAAAGGGCATTCTGGACAGTCAGCCAGACAGGCAGGTACAGAGAGAGGTAGTTGACTTTGTTATCAAAAGGATTCACAGTTTACTGCCTAGAAGAGGAGATGGTCAGTGCCAAGGCCTTGGACAGATCCTGAGGAATGGGGATCTCTGGAGACATTAATGGTAGCTTGCCAATAAATAGGAAGCATGCAGTGGGACCACCGATCGGGTGAGGGAGCCCCAGGGTGGGTTTGCCTCAAGGGAAACAACCCAATGACTGGAAGGCATGTGGTGGTTTCCCTCCAAGACATAGAGGGAGCAAACTCATAAAATGTCCGTGCAGAGGTTTCAGTACCTGAACTTGACAGGTGAGTCTCTGGCAGGAAACAAAGCTGCCAGTAAAGGTAGGAGACTTGTCTCAAGTAGTGACACGGATGATACGAAGCAGTAGGATCCTCAGTGTGACTGCCACTGTTCAGCTGCATGGGGGAGACGCACCAAAGTTGGCACGGATGGGTATTGTACAAGGCTGTGTGTGGCAACTAGCAGAGTGGTACAGACCTTGTGCTAGGATGAGGGGAGTATCTGTGAGTGGCCATGCAGGCATTCACTGAACCCCGATCACCTTGCCTGGGAATCAGAAAGTGGGAACACAAGAATCTGTGGCTCACTCCTTCATAGTGAGGCAGTATTGAAAGAGCAAAGGAAATGACAACACTAAGCACGTAACTCATTTTCTACTATACTAAAAGCTAACTGCAGGCTGGTATATCGGAGGAGATGGATGCTGTAAGGCCTATTTATGACAGACATACAGATTTAGTTTTTGCCATATTGGTCCTTGTACGAACAGATCCAGAAGCAAATGGTTTGATACCTTTTACTGGACCAACATAGACGTTACAAAAAGAACAAAGTGCTTAAGCTTTTGGACTAACAAAGACCTTCTTCGAAAGCTTATGACAGTTATTCAGAAACTCACATATTATTAATACCCCGAGCATACATAGAATAACCAGAAAGACATTTAGAATTTATGATAGTTGAACTTTCTGCTGGGAAGGTTGTTATCTTATTCACATGACATTTGACCATGAAGGCATCTCAGCTAATAGCAAACTGGTAAGGTCTGGTTCAACTGTTTTTAACTTCAGAGATGGTTCAAATGAGTATTTGAAACCAATGGGAATTATTTCTGGTTTTTATATGTATGTTCTGGATGTTAATAGTATGTGAGTTTCTGAATAACTGTCATACGCTTCTGAGGAAGGACTTAATTGGTCTGAAAGCCTAAGCGCTTTGTTCTTTTTGTAATATCTACATTGGTCCAATAAAAGGTATCAAACCATTTGCTTCTGGATCTGTTTATGACAGAAGAACAGAGACTGTTGATGTATAAGCACACAAGCTGTGCCAGGCAAATTACTAGGATGAAATGGGAACCATTGAGACAAGACAGGGTGACGTTATGGCTCAGCGGGGAGTTGGATGGACTACCAGGTTAAAGTGAGACAGCATGTACACGGGGTCAGGATTTGGATTTGAGACCCCACTGAAAATGTATAGCTCTGTGAAAAAGAAGTGATCAGTAAGTATAGTACTCTGAAATGGGAGTGACAAACATGCATAGTATTCGGAAAAATGTGCCTGATAAACAGAAAATAAACTGTGATCTGCGGATCTAACAAATAAACTGGTACAGTTTGTCTACCAGTAAAAACAAAAAAATACTATGGGCTTAAAGACTGTGGTGTCCGTGATTTCATTGGTGAGTACAAGGTGGGTCTTGGGGTGTCCCGGTAAAGCGCTGACCTGGCCAAGGTTAAACAAAATATGTTGAGTTGTAAGCAAACTTCAGTCAAGCATAAGAAACCCTAGACAGAGGGTTCCCTGGACAGGGTCAGACTTGGGTACAGAGGGCCCACCTGGAAAGAAGATACAAGGGCCCAGCTGGAAAATCAATAGAGGAGGGCCCAGGTTGACACACATATCAATATTCCATTTCAATCCGATACACTAGCTCTGTGTTTGCATCTTACATTTATCAACAGTGTCCCTGATACCCCATTTAATTAGAGAAAAAGAAGATAAATGCAAAGGTTTTCAGAGTTCTGAAGGTAACCACTTACTCAACGGGGGGTGGGGGGGGCGCGCACCAGGAAATTTCCAGGTATCCAGATGGGCCAGTCCAAACCTGTCCCTGGACTAAGCCCATCCCTCTCCTAGGGCTGAAAGGGGAAGAGCAAGGGATTTGCTAATGAGTACTGTATTATTTGAAACATTTAGTGGACCGATAACAGGAAATAGTTAAAAAAAAATCTAGAAAGTGCTATAGTTAACATAATTACTGTACAAATAGGTTTTAGCCTTTCATTTTAGTAGCTTTTCACTCTTTACTATCCAATTGCATGCAAATTACTAAGTTTGAGAACATTTTCAAAAACAGGCCCTGACTGTGGCCACCACTATACATTCTGTCACTTCACTACCAGTCTCTCATTGCTTATAAAGCGCTTTGGGATACAGTGTGCATGACAGGTGCTCTATAAATGCAGATTATTCTTCTTGATTTGGAAAGGCTAAGGCTTTGCTCTTCCCTGGTGTATTTCCCCATGGACAGCATTATCCTGCTTTCCTAGGGGCATCACCCACAGTTACTGTGGGGGGATGACAAATTAACAGATTTCAGTGGTACAGCTGCTTCATCACTCTGTAGCGCCACTAACAAAGCTTTGCACATGCTGCCAGGAGCAGTTTCCCAGACAGCAGAGGTACAATGCAAACTGCACATCCAGCTGTTTGATGGGGCTATTAACATGCTGAATTGTACTAGCGACTGTTGCACAGCCCAGCACAGTGCCAGATGCATGAACCCAGTTGCACTGTGGAGCACAGGGGCATTCTGCCCTAGTAGTGTCTCTTCCACGTAACCCCTCAAGTAGTATGGACCCTAATGGGTAGGGGGTTCACCCCTCATTGTGGCGTGATGGTTAGTTGCCAGGTGACCCAGTGGATGCCTGTCCCACTCCCCTAAGTGTCTGTTTCCCTGGCAGTCCAGAAGTACCCCTCTCTCTGTAGCCCTAGTGTGCCACGTTATCTGATGGTTCATGTGTGTGCTCCTTTCCCAAACACTGTTCTCCGTCCTGCCATTGGCGACCAGTGGTAGCACTGAACACCTTTACTTTTACCAGACCCACCACTCTTCAGTACATGGCCTTGTGGGACATTTGCATAGCGGCCCCACCCACTTTTCTGACAGGTCACAACCATTTGGTAAGGAGTTGTGTTCTCCCCTGAGCATAGTTCAATATAGGTACAATGGTTGTAATGGCATTAAGTCATTTGCAATAACCAATTAATGTTTGTGTTTCAGCATGATGCCCTAAGAGTTTAACGCTAATGTCCCAAGATGTGCCTCTAATTGCGTAAGAGTGTCTTCTCAGCTAGGCCAGTGGTGCCAACTGGTAGTGTGCTGCACTTCCAGGTAGATGCACCCAGGATCGAATCTGGATTCTGACTCCCACGCTCCAGGTCAACATGGCTTCGGTCAAACTGTGGAGGGAGTGTGCACAAACCCTAGGGAGGGAGGGCTGAGGCAGCCCTCTCTGCAGTGCCCCCTGTGGATCATGAAGAGCCTTGACGTCACGGGGTGATCACACATTGTCTTCCCTTCCCCACAGGTTGGCATGAGCATTGTGGCTGAATCATGAACTCTTCCAGAGGAATGAGTGCCTTCTCAGACAAGGGGGAAAAACAGTCTCATCCTACTGATAACCTCAAATAGGCAAACTTAATCACTACAAGCAACATTAACACAGTGCAGTCAAAATTAACAATCACTGCAGGCCACATTAACAATCAGTGTAGGAAAAAATAACAAGCAGTACAGGCAAAATTAACTATCTATGCAGGCAACATTAACAATCCAAGCAGGATGAATTAACAATCAGTGCTGGCAAATTTAACAATCAGTGCCGGCCAAATTAACAATCACTGCAGGCAAAATCAGCAATCAGTGTAGGCAAAGTACTGCTCTCCTCTTCTTGCCTGGGGAGGGAGGGTTGCCATTTCTGCCGAACAACTGCCACTGGTGGAGGCCTGGTGGCAGTGCGGGACTATGGCATCAAAGATGGGAGGGGGCTGCAGGACTCTGTAATGCATGCCTCCACGTGCAATTACTGACATACACGCACCAGCTGGGAAGGAGAAAACATGGAAGAAAAAGATTGGCAAGGCAGTTGTACATCACACCCTGTGTGCCGATCCCCCACCTGCTCCACCACCAGGACCCTGCCAGCCACATTGCTGGATTTTTGTCTTGGGGGGAGGACAGCCCTCCCCCTCCTGATCCACCATGGGCAGAATCCCTAGGCATTTCCTGGACTGCACAGGTAAACCTGGAAGTAGATGGTGGGGATAAGGCTGAAGGGAGCCCAGCCTGCTTTAGCCAGGGAACATAAATACTTGAATTTAAAAACAAATAATTGCAGGCAAAATTAAAATCACTGCAGGCAAACTTTATGATCGGTGCAGCTAAAATTAACAATCTGAGCAGTGTAGTCAAAATTAACACACTGTGTAGGCAAAACTAACAAATATGTGTGGGCAAAATTAACAGTCACTGCAGCCAAAACTAACAATCTGTGCAAACAAAATTAGCAGTCTCAGAAGGCAAAATGAACAATCGGTGTAGGCAGAATTAATAAACCGTGCAGGCAAAATTAAAATTCTCTGCAGCCAAAATTAATAATCAGTTGGTAAAATTAACAATCAGTGCAGCTTAAATTAAGTCTGTAAAGGCAAAATTAACAATCCATGAGGGCAAAATTAATAATCTGTGCAGGTAAAATTAACAATTACTGCAGAATTAATAATCAGTGCATGCAAAATTAACAATCACTGGAGGCAACATTATCAAGTCAGTGCAGGCAAACTTAACAATTACTGCAAGCAGAATTAATATTCAGTGCAGCCAAAATTACTCTGCAGACAAAATTAACAATCACTGCAGGGAAAATCGACAACCTGTGCAGACAAAATTACCAGTAAGTGCAAGCAAAATTAACAACTGGTGCAGGCAAGCTACAAAACTATATACAGGGCGAATTGTTGAAAATAAGACTTCATATGCAAAACAGTGGTGCAAAATGTAGACCACAGTTAAGGAGGCTGACAATAACTCAGCTATATATATATATATATAGGAAATTAAATATACTTTAGTTGTTGCAAGAAGGTATGCAACTCCAGTGGTGGGCTATCACTTGGCTTCCAGATGACTTGGGTTGCACCCTGAATCAAGCACTTCTGGTGTTGACTGTCAGTGCAGGGTTCCAACATCCATCTTGGACACTTTCTGCTTCAGGGAGGGAGGGACCTCTTTCCTTTGCACAACTGCCCCTTTTGGCCCAGGGGGAGAGCATGTTTTGTGAGAAGGAATGTAGTGGTCCCTTTGGAGTGGCTTAAAGTGACATGCACTTGTTCACCTGGTGAGCAATGCAGAGGTGTCGCATGCCTAGAGCAGAGCTGGCAGGCTAGTTACAAATTAGGCGTTGTCTCCCTACCATTCTAATGGTCCCAATAGGCACAGTGACTCCTTTGAATAATGTCATAGATGGTGGAATAGGATGAAGGGTTGGGGGAACACCCAGCAACCCTAGGTAGATAAAACTGCGCTGCCTCCTCCTCACACCACAGCAGGGCCATACCTGTTCCTCCTGCTCCTCAATGACTTCCCCCAGAGACCTTATCCATCAAATGAGTATGTTCCCCTGGCTTCGGGAACTGGGTCCCACCCATGGGAGATTTTATTTTTATTTATTTACCGATATCTTGGAGAACACCTGTGAGCAGATGCTCATTTGTAGGTTCCACGTCAGTTACAAGACAAAAACTGAACAGGTACATAGCATTACATTACAAGCAAGTACAAAATTGCACTGGTACAAAACAATACATTACAAGATATGTAGACAATAAATTGGTGTGAATTACAAGGTTGGGATAGCATTTAGCTTAAGGTATAACATTTAGACACTGATACGGCATTGGTGAGAAGGCACCTGCGTTGGAGAGTTAGGCATACTTATTAGGGGATAAACCGAGTGGAGAACAGGCACAGCTGCATCATAGCGAAGTGTATGCCTGAGTAAGGGGTTAAGAACAGACTTAAGGAAGGCTGGAGACAATGGGGGCTAGGAGAGCATAAGATGGGTGGGGCATGAGGGTGGGGACAGAGAGGGAAGGGGTGCCCAGTGGGGAGGGAAGGGGGGTGGAACAATGAAGTGCTGTGAAGGAAGGTGCCCCTAGGATTAGGTGGAACACTAAGTGTTGCCACTTTATGGCGGTCCAAATGTAGGAAAGTTGTTTTGGTCACCATAAATGGCCAACGCAGTCACAGTTGTCTTCCACGACAAGGTGCTGCCTGAGCTTACGCTTGAAAGCACCAATGGTTGTGGAATCAGAGATGGCTGAAGAAAGGGTGTTGGTCCAGTGTGGTGCATGGTAGTAGAATGCATGTTGATCCTGTGCAGTGAGGCATCTAGGTTCACTGAAAATTTGGCTGTGGGGGTTTCTGGTCAGCCTGGCACTTACATGGCGCGTGAGCAGATTCTGGACTCCTGGTGGCATCAGATTTAGTGTAACATTTTTGGTCAGTAGACAGGTATGGTACTTAACTCTGCTCTTCAGCTGGAGCCACCCTGCCTGTGAATAGAGCTCACAGGTGTGTGTAAGCCTTGCAGCACTTGTGAGGAGTCAGCAGGCCTTATTAAGGGCCAGGGAGATGCGATGGAGTGCTGAGTCCAGTGCAGAACCATAAACGGCCAGGCCATATTCAATGAGGGTAACAAGTGAGCTGGCGATGGCCATATTAAGTGCTTCATATATAAGGCTGTGCTCGTGATGGTGGAGTATCCAGATTCTGGAACTGATGGTCTTGGCTGTGTTGTCTATATGCTGTACATAGGACAGGGTGGAGTCAAGTGTGATACCCAGGTACTTAAAGTACTGCACGAGGTCCAGCACGTCGCCACTGTTGTTCAGGATGGATAGTGGGAAGGTCTTGTGTTTGCTGTGGGAGCTGGAGTAGATCATAGGATCTATCATCATGGGATAAATTATGCATTACAGTCAAAGGTTCCAAATATTAACAATGGACTGACGGTGGTAGTGGTTTGCAGTCTCGGAGGACTTCTACAACAGAATAGCTTTTGCATACTATGTACTTTGCACTCAAACTTACTTTTGCTCTGCAAAAATTTACTGATGTTCCTCCTAAAGTGAGAGCTAATTCTGGACCTGTAAACTGTTACAGATATAAACTAACTTGACAAAAACTGTCCTTAACACTAAACATATGGTACCCATGATTCTTAAAGAGCTTGTGTACTGCAGGCCATCCCAGTGGCACTGAGGGTTAAGGTGCTGGACACCACACCTCGCGCCATGCCGGCGACCGGAGTTTGGGAGCGAGCTCAGGTTGCCGTGGGTCGACTGGGGGATGAGGGCGAGGAGCTGGATTGAGCTTCTGACAGGAAGTGCTCCTCTCCCAGGGAGGTATCTGGAGACTCCCGGGTTCTTGGCTGCCACCGAATGGAAGCTTGATGGTAGCGTCAAGCCCAACAGGAAACTCAGCTAATCGGCCAGGTGGGGGAAAAGGGGCTGTCACCGGATTCATGTGCTGTGTGCTCACCTCCACGGGCACACGCTTCCATGCTCTGGGGATCCTGGGTTAGGTGGGAGAGAAAGATCCAGCAGCCTCTTTACACTAAAATCAATACCAACCACACATTCCTGACTGCCATCACAAACATGGCTGTCACCTTTACTCACTAAAAACCTTCAACTAGGCCCTAAAAGTAGACCTGCAAAAATAATAGATGTTATTTGGCCTCATAAATCCTTGTTACACACATATACATAAATTAGAAAAATGAAGTACTACAGTACTTACAATTTTAATTTCTGATGTTTCTTTGCAGGCAATAAACAATCTCGGTCCTAGCCTCCCCTGCTTACCAGGGAAATCTCTGCTTTTTAATCTGCTACAGATAAAACAAAAGCCCTGGTTCCATCTGAGGCCTTCTGCTGCACGACTGCGTGAACATTCTGCCAGTAGATCTGAGCAGAGATTTGTGTTCTTGTATTCCATCCACAGTAAACATTCCCTTTCTTGAATGTAGGAAAGATAGAAAAGAGACAAGGTGAGGAAAAGGGCTGGAATACTATAAAGAATGAGAAAGAAAGGGGAGGAAATGGGTAAATGGAGGTGGGTCGGGGACAATAGAGGGTTTAAGGGCTAATTAAAAATAAATGTATTTTTTGTGCATATTTGAACTTGAGATGACGTGTCAATGCTGGGATGTGCTGGGACTATTTTGCTAGGGGGGTTGAACATTAAAAAACAAAGTCATGTAAACGTTTCTTTTTTATGTTTATACATGTTCCCCACCCTTAAAAAAGAAAAGCTTGGACCCATTTTATAATCACAGTAAGTCACTCCAGGCTGTGCTTTGTGGTGGGATAACTGCACTTCTCTGGGGTTGAAGGCACTCGGCAATGCCTCGTGCCTCACAGCGCACGTGAGGTCATTATCCTACACTACACTGCAACTCCATGTCTCATTGCTTAAATTTAGCCTTTTCACACAAACTGTAATGTGATTTCTTGTTTTTGCCTGCATTTTACACTGTACCACTTAATGTGTTTTATCGCCTCTCTATCGGTACTTTATATTGTAGCATTGTGCTACTTGTTGTCTTGATTTTATCCCCCCCTCCCCAAAGCTTACAAGCTGACACTGGAAACGAGCTCAGCTCAATGTGTCTTTCCCGGTCACCAATTTTCAATAAATAAAGAAATAAATAACTGTCTCCGGTCCCACTTTACTACCAAGGCCATGTATCAGCATAAGTGATTTCTTTTTTTTTGGGGGGGCACAATGTAGTAGGGGCTCTCACTCAGATAGGAGGTGCATAAAACAAGGTGTAGTCTCTGTAGTCTATGAAAAAGGTTTTTGCATTCACCACCAAAAGAAACAAGACTCACAAACTGCTGCTCAATTAACCAAGGTTTATTCGCAGCACATGCTGGCTGCAAACAGCAGTACAGGGTAGTTCTTACCTTTCACCCACCTCACTGTGGGCTTCCTCAGAGAATAAACCTTGATTAATTGAGCAGCAGTTTGTGAGTCTTGCTTTCTGGCGGTGGTGATTTCTTTTCTGTTTGTTTGTTTAAACTTTATGTTTATTGAAATTTAGGAAAAACAAAAAACAACATCCAGGTACAGTGTTATACAGAAGAAAAAGACATTACACTTAATAGTGATGCTAGGTATACACGGAATAGCTTAACCTGTATACTCATCCTTATGTTACCACATTAAGGGGGGGATAACTAATAAATGTTGTTAGGTTCTACATTTTACCCCTATTATTTGTGTCTATTCCTCCATCTCTGATCTCTGTAGCACCCCCCCCAAGCTCTGTCACCAACCTTCTCATGAACTTACCAGTTATCCACCATTTTGTCCAGGAACACATATGGTGATGGATACCTGCCATGTCACTCATGCCATGCCTGCATGGGGTGCTGGATAAGGCCAGACATTTTCCTCCAGTTCCTTCTCCCAAGGCGTCAACATGCAGTGACGTGCAGGCATGCAAAACACTGGCCTGCATGCATGCCGGAGTCTGTTGGCAGTCCTTTCCCCTTCTGATGAGCTTGTGTGCTCTACTACCTGGCCCCTGCATGGTCTCCCTACCTTGAGGGAGGAGAGCTGTCTCTGAGATGCTAGATGTTCCTTCTGCGGCTGACCCCCGATGACCAGCGCTCATTTCCCAACACAGGTTGCTTGCACTGCAGCTCTGCTGCCGCTCTGATGGGTCAGCTCAAATTTTTTTTTAAATGAATGCGGCAGTGAGGTGATTGGCTTCCAGGCAGGTTAGTTGCAGGCCACCCAGTACTAGTGGTACGCAGTCCCTCCCTGGCATCCAAATACAGCACTGGCATTGTCTGTGCAGGCATCCACTCACCTGTCCTCCTGCCTGCAGGAAGGGTGTAGCCACTGACCCCAAGAAAAAATTACTCACCTTAGTAATGTTGTTTCTTCTAATGGAGTCTTGCTGTATTCTGACATATGCAGTGATGTCCAACCTTTGAACTGCCCCGGAGAGGAAAGAGTTAACTTTCCATGCCAGGCATGGAACACTGAGCTCGAGCTCGGTTGAGACTCTGTCTGTTGCTGTTTGAACTCAAACTGCCAGATCTTTACGAGCTACTCACTGGGTGTCCTGTGTGGAAGCTGTAAACTTACACTAGCCAACTGGCTACTAAATATAATAAAAATATTTTTTTGGTCCCAAAGCAAAGACTCAAGTCAGGAAACCCAAAAAATAAAATAAAACACACAACACACACCCAAATTAAGGGGTGAGAAAAAGGAGCACCTCGAGTGCCAACACTGTTGCTGCCACCCACATCCCAAAACCCAGGTTCTGAGAGGGAGGCACGGGGAGGTCAGGAATACAGCAAGACTCCATTAGAAGAAACAACATTACTAAGGTGAGTAATTTTTCTTCAAACAACATGAAGTCTTGCTGTATTCTGACATATGCAGACTACCAAGCAGTACCTCCATGGAGGAGGAACAGAACCTACTTCGGGAATAGGCTCTGAAGCACTGCTGTGCCAAACCGAGCATCACTCCTAGCCTGGATATCCAAAGAGTAATGCTTGGTAAAAGTATGTACTGTTTTGCACATGGCTGCTTGACAAATCTCCAAGATAGGAATATCCCTGGCAGCAGCCAGGGAAGCAGCTGTACCTCTGGTAGAGTGAGCCCTCAGGCCTGAGGGTGGGATCCTACCTAATTTTTCATAGCAAAATTGTATGCAAGAGACAATCCACCTGGCAATAGATCTCTTAGTGGCAGGTTTTCCCTTACCAACCTCACCATAAGTGAGGAACAGTTGGAGGGAGTCAAACATGTGACCCTTGGTGCACTCTATGTAGTAGCTAAGGGCCCTTTTCACATCCAAGCTGTGCAGCCTCCTCTCCCCAGAGGAGGAATGGTCAGTGAAGAAAAAAGGAAGCGACATAGACTGGTTAAGGTGGAAATCTGAAACCACCTTAGGCAAAAACTTCCTATTAGTCCTGAGGACCACCTTATCTCTATGGAAGGAGATAAAAATCAGACTCCACTAACAGGGCCTGTAACTCACTTATGCGTCTGGCAGAAGTGATGGCCACCAAGAAACCAGTTTTCCAAGTCAAGTACTTAAGCTCTGCTGCGGACAAAGGCTCAAAAGGGGGTTGCATAAGCTCAGCAGAATACAGAATACAGGATGAGCTGAAAGGGAAGAATGCTTGCCTGCTTACAGGAAGGCAGAGACCGCTGCCAGATGCACTCAGTGTAGCTGGCGTGAGTCCCAAGCTATTGAGATGAACCACATAGTCAAGGACTGTGGGCAAGCCAGCAGACTCTGGATAAATATGCTTCCCAGAGCACCATATAGTAAATCTTTTCCACTTGGAGTTGTAAGTCTTTCTGGTGGAAGGCTTTCGAGAAGCCTTTAAAATATTCAGAACACCTTGAGAAAGATGCAAATCAGCAAACTCTAACTCTTCAAGAGCCAGGCCTTGAGATTGAGAGATTTGAGATTCGGATACCAAACCCTCCCCTGAGCACAAGTTAACAGGTTGTAATTCCTGGGAAGAGACAGGGGAAGGTGGACTGCTAAGGACAACAAGAGAGGGTACCAGGGCTGTCTGGCCCAGTCTGGAGCAATCAGAATCACTCTGCAGGGTTGAGACACCTGATTTTGACTAGCACCTTGAACAGGAGAGGGAAGGGGGGGAGCATACAGGAACTTCCCTTCCCAATTGAGAACTAGGGCATCCAGGGGGACTGAGCCCAACACTGGGGGCCTGCAGCAAAAAAGAGGAAGTTGGCGATTGCCTGGGGCTGCAAAAAGATCTATCTGTGGGGTGCCCCATCTGGAGAAGATCACCTTCAAAATCAGGGGATCCAGGGACCATTCGTGATGGCCCTGAGATATCCTGCTGATAGCATCTGCCAGGACATTGTCCTTCCCTGGGAGGTGCACTGCTATAAGAGAGATATTCAGGGAATAGGCCAGAGACCACAACTTCATTGCCTCTGTGCACAAGGTGATAGACCGAGTGCCCCCCTGCTTGTTGATGTACCACATTGTGATGGTATTGTCTGTCCTGATCTGAACTACTTTGTGCTGAACAGGCTTGGAAAAAGCCTGAAGTGCTAGAAACACTGCTCTGACTTCTAAGAGATTGATGTGAAGCAGAGATTCTTGAGGTGACCACAATCCTTGGGTGGTCAGGTCCCCCAAGTGGGCTCCCCACCCCAAGAGGGAGGCATCTGTAGTAAGGATTAGAGAATGAGACTGAGTGACAAAGGGAACTCCTTGTCTTAGGTTGTCCTGATCCTGCCACCACTGCAAAGCCTGGATCAGGGTTCAAGTCACTGGGATTGGTTTGGTCAGAGGATCCTTTCTCTGAGACCAGAAGGCTCTTAAGTGGAACTGAATGTCCCTCATCTGAAATCTTGTTCCTTGGACCACTGCTGTAGAGGCAGCCATGTGGTCCAGGAGCTGCAGAAAATGCCTTGCTGGTCGAGACACCTGCAGGGTGAATGAAGAGGCCAGTGAGACAAGGGTCCTTGCCCTCTCCAGGGGAAGGAAGGCTCTTGCCTTTAATGTATCCAGCTCTGCCCCTATGAAGGTGAAGAGCTGCACAGGCACTAGAACTGACTTTGAGAGATTCAGAAGGAATCCTAGAGAAGTGAGCAGTTGCTGAGTTATCTGTAGGTGTGACTTGACTTGGTCTGGAGACTGACCTACTATGAGCCAGTCGTCCAGGTATGGAAAGATGGAGATCTTTTGTCTCCTTCGGAAAGCAACCACTACTGCCAGGCATTTTGTGAACACCCTTGGAGCTGAAGTTAGGCCAAAGGGCATTGCTCTGAATTGATAGTGGCCTGAGGGCAACTCGAACCTGAGGTACTTTTGGTAGGAGCTTCTGATGAGAATGTGGAAATAGGCATCCTTGAGGTCCAGGTAAACTAGCCAGTCCCCTGGCCTTAGAAAGGGTAGAATTATTCCCAGAGTCACCATTTTGAACTTTGGCTTTAAAAGGTGCTTGTTTAAATATCTGAGATCCAGGATGGGCCACCATTCTCCTGTCTTTTTTGGGGTTATGAAGTACCTGGAATACAATCCTTTTCCCTTGTGTAGGGGTGGAACCCTTTCTATGGCTCTCAGAGCCAAGAGGGAAGAGACCTCTGCCTCTAGGGCAAGTGCCTCTGAAGGATTTGCAGGTGGAAAGGATCTGGTTCTCATCTTGGGAAATTTTTTGAAGCTGAGAACCAGTCCCTGGCTCACTACTTCCAGGACCCATTTGTCTGATGTTAAAGACATCCAGTCCTGGACAAAGTAAGCCTGCCTGCCCCCTACTGGTGGTGGAGAATCGGCCCTGGCAAACCCATCAGGGTGCCTGTTTGGCAGGGGCTTTAGGCTGAGGGGTGGTAGCAGGCCTGCTTGTACCCCATCTGCCTCTCCCTCTGAAGAACCCCCTCTGAGCATAAGCAGAAGAGGAGGCCTGGGCTTGGTAGAAAGGCCTATGAAAAGGCCTGCCCCTGCCGCTGGAATGCTGCCTCTGGGGAGTGGCTTGCCTTTCCTTGGCCTGAGCACTCCTATAGGTGGTCCTGTATTCATCCATTTTCTTCATGTAGTTCTCTGTTTGCTCCCCAAACAGGGAATTACCCACAACAGGAAAATCCATGGCCTTAGTCTGGGTATCTTGAGACAGGCTAGTACATCTGAGCCAAGCCATCCTACGAAGGGCCACAGATGTAGCCATGACTCTAGATGAAACATCATTGGAGTCCACTGGAGCATGGAATTGCACCTTGGATGCCTCAATACCATCCGCAGCCACCTGCTCCAGCTCCTTGGCAAGCTGGCTAGGGACCTGTTTAGCCAGAGCCATTACAGTATCCCATCTAGACTTCTGATATCTAGCTGTATAGGCCATATAATTAGCCTGCCTGAGTCCCAAAGATACTGCCATGTACTGTTTCTTTGCCATGGCATCAGTCCTCCTGGAGTCCTTATCTGGGGGGTGTGAAGCCAAGGGTATATTTGCCTTATCACAGGCAGCAGCCTGCACTACCTCAACATGGCTGCATTGCTGGGTAAGGAACTCCATATCTGAGCCTGAGAGAATCTCTTGTCTATTCTCTTGTCCACAGGAGGTATAGAATTAGGAGTCTAAAATTTTTATTGTGTGTTTCCCAAAAGACTTATGAAGGGGAATAGACAGCCTCCTGGACTCTGGGATCCCATCATCTCAACATAATCAGGCTCCTCCTGATCATCTACAGCTTCTTCCATAGGAAGCTGAAGAGTTTCAGCCACTTTTTTGTAAAATATAAAATGGGAAGGTGACTCAGAAAGCCTAGGAGGACAAACCCCTGAAGGTCTGTCTGGGGAGATGTCCAGGTCAACAGGCACATCCAGACTGTCGTAATCACCATCACTATCGTCATACTCTCCTTCCTCCTCCTCCTCCGGTTCATAAAAATCCTCTAAATTATAATCTGGAACCGGGGGAACCGACCGAACCGAGCCCCTAACCGATGATGCCGGTTCGGTCGGAACCGGGGTTAGCAATTGAACAATCTTTATCGCTTTGGCTATTTCATCAGTTGTTGGAGAAAGAACTTGTGGATCCGCACTGGCTGATTTATCTCTTCTTTTTCTTTTAACCGGAACAGACTCCTCAGAGTCAGTTCTCCTTTTGCCAGAAGAAGTTTCGCCCTGGTCAGAGGGCACTCCTTCTGGTTCGGTAGGAACTGAACCGGGCTGGCCATCCGGGTCAGCGGACTTTTTGGCCTCCCTTTCCCTGAGTCTACCAACTCTCTTTTCCAGGGTAGCTGCAGGAAAATTCTTGCAAATCTGGCAGTCTGAATCAAGGTGGTCAAACCCCAGACAATAAACACAGGTGGTGTGGGGACCGGCCTTGTAAAGACCCCACACTACAATATTGAAACAGTGGGCCGGTTTTTCTTTGGGTTTCTCAGACATGGCCAGTCCTAACCAAACTTACCCTTTTTTCGGCAATCCGCCAGGCAAGACACCCTTATCGGTTCCTGACCGTGTTGCAGGTCGTGGAAAAAAACGTAATGATCATTTTTTTTTTTTTTGAACCGATAAGGACCGGTTACCACACTCTAAAAGTAGAACAAACTTTTTTTGAACAAACCTGATCGGTTCAAACCAAACCGATCCAACGTTTACAAGTTCCACACAGAAGAAACAATAATAAACCTATCTAGTACTCACGATACCACAGACAGAGACTGAACCGACAGGTTAAACGGATTAAATTCGGTCAAAAACCGAGGAAAATGGCATTTTAACCGACTAAATTGAACCGAGCAAAGGAGAAATCTCCGGAGCGACTGTTCAGTGAGGCGGAGTAAAGAATCTGGCGGTTTGAGTTCAAACAGCAACAGAGAGAGTCTCAACCGAGCTCAAGCTCAGCGTTCCATGCCTGGCATGGAAAGTTAACTCTTTCCTTTCCGGGGCAGTTCAAAGGTTGGACATCACTGCATATGTCAGAATACAGCAAGACTTCATGTTGTTTGAGACATTGGGGGGGACCAGGAGAAAAACAGACCCCCCAAAATAATTAAATATATGGTAGCAGGTACTGTTTATCCCTTCCAGAAGTAACTGCCCTGATTTTGCCGAGGCTATGCCAAGACTCACGCTACAGTCTCAGTAGTGGCCGATGCACCCTGACTGCCTGTCTCTGTTTCTTGTTAGTTTGTCTCTCAATACTCCCTACATTTCTAGAGATTATTCCTGAGAATTCACTCCCAACACCCCCCCCCCGTTTTTAAATATCATAAATACAAATTTGCATGAGCTAATCTGAAATCAGGAGTACCTGAGTTATGAAGTGAAGGGGACAGTTGTGAAATAATCAGAAATCACAACCGAAATTTCAACCTAAATCTCATCCAAAGTTTTGGATGCCATTTCTAGGTGATAAACTGCAGGACAGCCAAAATGTGAAGATAACACTCCCTGCCCCCACCAAAGTGGAACAGGCCACTTTAACATCAGCTGTGGAGATGACTATATGCAGTATAAGAGGTTCTGCGGCTACCAGCGCTGATTGGCTGAAATCACATAATTGATTTATAATACGATAACAGCAACAGATAAATACTGTTTGCATACATGTGATGGTAGACTTTAGCCTTCAGATGAAGGTCTGTAATCAGTGAGGTGTGCATTTAAAACAACAGTGCAAAGAAAAATGTTTGTCCAAAAAGCCAGTTTCGGTTACATTTAATAAAAAATATTAGCATACCTGTCAAATCTACTTTCACTATGCTGCACTCAATGAGTCTTTTTCATTTCTTGATCCTAATCCTTGCCAGGTCTACAATGCTATTTCTATGCTAAACATGGCAGTCATCTTTTTTTCTTGAGAAAAACTCAAAACATTTGTAGACTACTCACATTTTGGTGGAATTAGAAATGTTTCCCAAAAAATAAAAGCCTGGAATCTTTTATTGTGTAAAAAAGGCTGCATTAAATTTTTCACTTAATTTTGTGGTACCGTTGCTTTAAGTTAACCTGTCATAAGGACGTTTTTGTTTGTAAAACCATAAAACTGCAGTCTTATCTGATGTTTACTTATCTCTTGTTTAATTGATACCATAAGAAAGCTCTGCTTGGCCCGTTACTACAGGTTGTTCAGGACTTTGTATGGCCATGTTGCGGCCATGAGAGAGCGCGAGACAGAGAAAGCTGATCAGTGCATGGCAGGGTGGGGGTAGGGGTTATTCAGAGTGACATGACAGGTTCATGCATGAGGTAGCTCTAATGCCCAGCCCCAAGGAGGTCGATACACGTGTACAAAGGCTGTGTGTACACAGTTCCCTTGACTTGGCCTTGGAGTTGCTGTTCAGGGTGTCAGCATGACTCAGTCGGTAGTATGTCTGCTTATGGGCCCGAAGGTCATGGGTTCTAGTCCCACACTGGGATTGGGCTCATAAACGCTGGCATGTGAGTGCAGTACTGGGAGGGTGCTCTACCATTAGAGTGTGCCATCCTGTGGATAAGGTGCCAAACCAAGCTCCCTTCTGCCTATCTCTGGAGGGAGTCCAAGCGGAAGTAAAAGAAACCATGGTACTTTTTGCAAGAGCAAGGAATTTTCCTATGTCCTGGCCAACATTTCACTATCCATAAAACTGGTTCATGCAATTGTCCAAAGCTGTGTGTGGCTGCTGATGTCGAAATCGCTGCCAGAACACATCAGCAGTCACTTCACTGCCAGTCTCTCATCGTGTGTAAAGCACTTCAGAATTCAATGTGTATGAAAAGTGCTATACACAATGCTAATTCTTCTTCGGTAAGCTTACTCGCAGCCTTTTTCATAATACAAAAGTCAGTGGTGGGGCTGTTCTGGTTTCAGGAACAGGCATTTAAGGCAAATAAGATTTCCCTGTGCCACTCTGTTCTAGTGGGAATCTGGTCGTCCAGGCAGTGGCGAAGTATCACCAGCTTGGCTGTGGCAGCTATCAGTGCAATATGGGCCTGCCTTTGACCTACCACTTCTCTGCCACATCTGCCTACTATACTATTCTCAGGTGTGTGAAAGCCTCCTCTAGGCCCAGAAGTGGGCTCAAGGCTCTGTTTAATATCTGACCAAAAGGTACGACGACCTTCTCACAGGACCAGAGAATGTGCATTAAAGATCCTTCTACTTTTGGCACACCTGGTGTATATATTGCACTCCAGTTTATGCAATTTACTGGGAGTGTGGTACATGCTTTGCAAGATTTTGAACTGCATTAATTTATACTTATGTTTTACGTATTTATAAAGCTCTAACCAAATCTTTTACCATTCTTCAGTTGTCCAATCGGTTTGTAATTCTCTGTCTCTCTCTCAGTAATGGCATACCCCATCTAACCTTTTAGGATTCAGAGATTGTCAGCACAGATATAGTTGGGATAAACTGTGAGGCTGCAATGCAGCATTGACTAATTTTCCCATCAGACCGCTCTCCTCCTTTTGACCAGAGCCGAGACCCCAAGTGGGCGGCTAGTGCACGGATACCTGGATAAAAGCAAAACATTTCCTCTGTGGAATGTTATGCCTGTTCTGAAAGGTGTTGAAGGAGATCAGTCTACCTCTGAGTACCAGACACTCCACCTCTACTTTGTGCAGGTCCCACCAGAAGGACTCTGGTATGAAGTGCCTGTCAATTAGGAAGTTAATATTACCCAGGACTGGTTGGGAAGCGTCTTCACTAAAATCTAGTCCCAGGAAAGTACCCATTTGTCTGCAGGCTCTAATTGACCAATACATTGGAGTGTTTTTGAGGGCACTGGGAAGCTTGGCTGGTTTAAGGTGTAAGAGTCCTCCCATATTCAATTCCCTCCTTTTGCATAGCTGTCTTTCAATCTGCAACCACTGGGGTCCGTATCTTTCCTGTTCTTACTGTGGCACCTGGCTTCCCCACTGTAAAAAATTGGCTCTGCCATCCCGGTGGCGCCAAAGGTTGAGGCCCTGGAAGCCACACCTTGTGCCATGCTGGCGACCCATGTTCGGGAATAAGCTCGGGCCGCCAGGGATCAGCAAAGGAGGGAGAGGATTGAGCATCCCACAATAGCTCTCCTCTCCCGGGGACGGGTGGTCCATCATCCTGCTTCTTGGCTGCCTCCTGGTGGAGGATAGGTGCAGCACCGGACAACGGGAGATGCAAGAAAGTGGCATCGGGGTGCATGCGCCTCCACGCACGCTCGTTCTTGGCTGTGGGGCCAAGGACACCAGAAAAAGGGAAAAAGCGACTACCGGCTAGATAAAGCCTCTGCAGTAGTCCGGCTCCGCGGCTTTCTGATGCTGCCAGGCCAGGTCCAGATATCGCTTGGGGGGGAGGAGGATGTCCCTCCTTCCTTCCACCCTGCCCAGGGGGGGTAATCCGTGGGACATAGGGCCCAGAGCATTGAAGTAACTTAGCGTATTGGAGACTGGCAGAAGGCTGAGGTACACCGCCAGGTTGCAGGAGGAAAAATATCTCTGTAGAATAAAAGAAAAAAAATTGTCTCCTTGTAACGCCAAATACTATAACCAGATATTAGGAAGTCTTAAAACCCCACCCCCTTTGGATTAGATAGTTCAAAGTAGAATCTCCTGACCTTCCTACCCTGCCATGAAGTCTGCTATGGGCCTATATGTACTTGTTTGAACCATAAGGAGGATATGACCATGTTTCGCATTCCCATGGGGTAGAGGACTTGCAGTACTACATTCATTTTAATTACATTCACCCTACCCCGGAGTGTTAAAGGTAAGGTCCTCCACTTTGTAAGGTCTTGTTGTGTTACCTTAATCAGGGGCTCTAGGCTATTTTTAGTGCGATCTAGGAGATGTGTAGTTATTTTAATTCCTAGATAAGTTAACACTTTGGGCTCCCACTGGAGTCCCAGATCCAGCTTGTCTTGTTTCAGCACCTTTGTGTTTAAAGGAGGCACAATGGTCTTCCCAGTGTTAAGTCTATATCCTACTAGTTTGCTAAAGGCATCTATTTCTTTTAGGGCAGCTGGTATGGAGAGCTCTGGTTCCTCCACATGAAGCAGAATGCTATCTGAATAAGAAGAACATTTAAATTCAGTACTGCCCACTTTAATTCCCTGGATGCTAGGATTGTTATATAATTCTCAAGTGAGGGGCTCCAGGTAGAGCTTGAAGGGGAAGGGGAGGGAAGGGGAGGGTGAAAAGGTGCAGCCCTGCCTCATACCCCTTTCCAATTTGATATTTTCTGACAGCACTCCATTGCAGTAAACCTGGGCACTGGGATTCAGGTATAGTACTTTTACCCAATTAATGTATTTCTCGGGTATCTTGCATTTTCCCAATACCGTGAATAAATACTGCCAGGAAACCCAATTAAAGACCTTCTCTGCATCCAGGAAGACCAGGGCCACAGGCACCCCACTCTCCCGAGACACAGAAACCAGATGGTGCAGCCTCCTAAGGTGGTCACTAGGAAATCTACGCTTCATAAATCCAACTTGCTCTGCACCCTTTAGGCAGTCCCACACCTTCCCTAGCTAGCTGGCTAGAACTTCTTTGACCAAGATCTTAAGGTTAAGATTAATTATCGATATGGGTCTCCAATCACCTGCCCTGGTATCATCCTTTCTGGGCTTTGGTATCAGAGAGATTCTGGCAACTGGGAGGTTCTGATCTGTCACCCCTTCAGAGCACATATAGTTGAATGCTTTTATGATTAGTGGTGTTTGCTCCCCATCATAATGTTTATAAAAATTTGCTGAGTAGCCATTAGGACTCAGAGCTTTGTCAAGCATTAAGCTAGTGATGGCTTTTGCTACTTCTGTTTCACTGATAGGTGCCACCAGAATAGCCTGTTGTTGCTCTGATAGGTGGGAAGCGGAACCATTTCTAGATATTCCTCAATACTACATTCTAGCGGAGGACCCCTTCTGATCTGCTTGATGTAGCCCTTGATAAAATTTATAGACATTTGCAGTTTCGTTGGGCTGAGTGATTAGTAGTGAAGTGTCATCCTCCCCAAGGGCCTTAACTACTCTCAAGGATTCTTGGTGTCACAGTCTCGGGCCATGAGCTTTCCTGCCTTCTCCCCAGTCGGTGTGTTTAACTTTTGCATAAAAAATGGTGTGCTCTGCTTTCTCTCTCAATAGGTCCACATACTTTCCTCAGTAGAGTGGTTGAGCTACTTTCCTGTTTCTCTAATTTGTTTTAATAAATCATCTGATAGTTTATTACATTCCTTTTTACATGTAGAAGCATGTGCAGTACTGCAATCACTGCAGTATTTATTCTATTCACCGCTGTTGCCGCTCCTAAAAGCTCTCCAGTCATATTGGCTCTGACCAGAGTTTGTTACATGTAGAAGCCAGCCTAATGGCTCCTCTAATTGTGCTTTTGGCTGCACCCCCAAAGAACATCTAACTTGTCAGTTGTGCCCACATTCTATGCAGTAAAGCTGTCAATGCAAGTTCTCATTTTGTCCACTGTGTCTGTCTTCCAGCAACTGAGTGCTAAAACGCTAGACTTTATTCAGTTCTACGTCACCTCTGATGTTAGGGTAATGGGGGCATAGTCTGACACTAGCATTGGTTCGGTTTCACACGTAAGGATTCCCTGCACACTTTCTTGGTTAAGAGTAAAAAAGTCAATTTTGAGAAGGTGCAATAGGGCCTTAAGTAAAAGGTATATCACCCACCCTGTGAGTACAACAGGCTCCAGGGGACTGTAAGCCCCATCATGTCCAACAACTCTCTTAGACCTCTCCGCCCTGGTGCAAGTCCCCTCCTATGACCCCCTGATTTGTTTATATCTGGATGACATACAGTATTCCCATCTCCCCATAATGGGTAAATTAGCAAATGGAGCTAGCTCTGCTGCTAATGTTGTAAAAAATTGAGGGGAGTAATTGTTAGGCCCATATATAGATCCTAGCAGCACCTCATGTTGCCCCAGGCAACCATATATCAGGAAGTATTGTCCCTCTTGGTCCCAAATCTCCTAGATAAGTTGGAATACAACTGACCTGGCAATCAGAATTGCTACTCCTAATTGTTTATTGCCGTCTCCTGCTCTGAATACCTAACCAACCCATTCCCGCCTGAAGTAGTGTTTGTGTTCTCTTTTAACACGGGTCTCCTGCAAATAGGCCATATTTGTACTCAGTTTTCTCAGATGCCTGAGCACTGACTGACGTTTTTTTCCTTTGAAGGTCCCCGTTAATATTACACTAGTTACTCTCATAAGTGCTACACATTATTTGCTGTCAGTATAATATATGTAAGATCTGGGATACTCTCCGCTCGCTTGCTGTGTTACTGACCTAGTTTCTAATTCCAGACTCCTCTCTCCTCTAGTTATAGACACACCCCATTGCCCAACATATAACAATCACAAATATTCCTGTAACAGATAACAAGAAACCATGAACAATGTTTAACATCCATCTTAGCACTTTGCTCCCCCGGTCCTATCAACCTCATTCCTTCACTACTGGTTTGTAACAGCCCTCCTAGGGCAGCCCTTGTCAGACCAGCCCTTACTCCTCCAATTAATAAATCTTACTCTGCAATCTGTCTGTTAGGTGTCTGTTCACTCCCAAGCCATAATCAGTGTCCTCAAAGCCGCAGAGGCAAAGTGTCCCTCTGCGATCCCCGATTGCGCCTACACTCTCTCTACCGTAAGTGCCCATTCTGGTGTGGTCATCTCAGAGTCATTAGCCCTAGCTAGGGAGTGATATAGTCTATCCAAGCCCCCCCCCCAATCTGGCCTTGTAACCCCAGCTGCAAGGCGTGTTCAACTGAGCAACATAAAATACGAACCCAAGTAAAATTTTAAAATATATAAAAAAAAAAAAAATTACTATGTAGAGAGAGAAGCACAAATGACAGCATTTCATTTATAACAATCTGACCGCTTAGCTCCACATGGTCTGCAGTTCTCTGCAGTTCACTATGTGCTGCTTGTCTGCCTTTATCACACTCCAGTGTCCCGTGCCATCCAAACCTCCCCCGAGAGGGTGGGAGTGGAGGCTCTGACCTGCAACTAGTAGACAGTACACTTATATTTTTTGCAAGTTTACTACTGAAGTGATGAGTCAGGGCATGAGTTCAGAGCCTCACTGATCAATTTTAAGCATTTGGCCTTGTCATTATGGCCCACTCAGTCCCACGTCTTACTGGTTACGCTGGATGGGTCAAAGCTGTCAAAGTTTGTTTATAGCACAAGTCCGCTCTCATTAGCTGATTATGCTACCCCATGCTGTGAAGGCAGTCAGACAACTTCTGGTTCCAGACTTGGTCACATTCACCACAAGAGTCCTTCTGAGCTACGGAGTGTTATGTTCTGTCCCTGTCGGCATAGTGTTAGACCACCACACTTGGAGAGTAGGCCTCTGACATCTGAATTACGTGTCTGGGAGACCCACCCTGGTGCCATTTCTGACTGGCTCTACTTAATTGGATCAGCCCAAATGAGAGAGTTCAGGACTACACCAGAGAAGTCCAAATGAGACAGTTCAGGACTACACTGGAGAAGTTAATCCAAATGAAAGAGTTCAGGGTTACACTGGGGAATTTATGAAGGCTCTCTATGCGGCATGAGACAGTGGTGGGGAGGTGATACCCCATCCCACCCCCACTGTGTCCTCCCATACAGCCCACTTGAACAAGGAAGAACATCTACCAGGCAGCCATCATGTTTAAATAACACAGAAACAAAGAATTTGATGGCAGATAAGGACCGCTTGGACCATTCAGTCTGCCCATTTCTCCCTACCAACACTATTACCGCAGACCATGCCCAATCTACAGCTTTTTCTTTCTTTCCCCTCCCTTCCTTTCCACTATGATTCCATTGTGCTTATCCCATGCATTTGTAACCCATCCATGAGTTGGGTTTACCAGTTTTCCTTCCTCTCTGTTTCAGATGGCATTCAGTTGCTGTTTGTGGCCTCCACGCTGGGGTGGAGTTTCTGCAGGGTGGAGATCAGAGATTGGTTATACATGAGCTGTTTGGCACCTTTTTGTGGGAGAGCTTTCCCACAAGGAGTGATTGGCAGGTGATCCCATGGGAGCAGGACCAATTGCCTGCTCCTGGCCATGAATTTCCATTGAGAAGTATAGCGGCAGTAGTATAGCAGCAGTGGTATAGTGGTGGCGGTCTGCCTAGCCAAAGTAAGATTGGGAGGGCTGAATTTGAATCTGTAGCCCAAGTTGGCTGGTTTATGGAAGAAGGGCCTAATTCAGACCATGAGTATGGAAGTGCCATGGGATCGACAAGCAAGTGGAGCAGGTGGGTTCTTGGGGTGGGCCAATCTGCCCCTGATCCTGTGCTATTCTGGATTCAACTCAGAGCCGCCATGATGGGGAGCCAGCTTGTTGAAGGGGCCTGGCTGGTGGGGATATATGCCCCATTGCATGTTATGAGGGAGTCACCCACTGAGCTGCGGTCGTGGAGGGGAGGTTATGTGGAGCCCCCCTAGGTTAACAGGTCCTGCAGCCCACCCTCACGAAGGTACCATAGGTACAGTGAGAAGTTTGGAGCTTAGAGAAGATGCTGTTGTAAAATAGAGAGGTCCTGATCTCTGTTAAAGCTGCTGCAGGTGTGGCCACCTGACCCAGGGAATTATCAAATATAGGTGGGTGTCTTCATGACCACACAAACCACCAGAATGAACTGCCTTGGTCCATGTGGGTTCCTGTAGCCCAGAGATCAATTCTGTATATGTGCCTGACCAGCAAGTTTATTAAACTGGGATCCCTCTGTTCCTGCAAGTTGGTGTGGACATTCCATTTATTGAATTGTTGTGTTGAACTGTTGTGGCATCTAGCCCGTTTAGTCCCGCAGCCCAGCCCCCTCACCTGGTAGTCAGCTTGGTGAGAAGACCCAAACCATCTGCTGGTAAGAACTGATTTGTTCCGTTTTCGGGACTGTGCTAGTTTTCTGCTGTTGTGACCCCCTCTCTCTATTTACCATCTGGATACCCCTAGACATGAGATGGGGGGGGATTACACATTCTTGAACCCCACCACTGTTTTTGCCCCCACCACATCTGCTGGAAGGCTGTTCCAGGAATCCACCACTCTTTCTGTGAAGAAGTACTGTCTCACATCTCTCCTGAATCTATGCCCCTCCAGCTTCATGGCATGTCCCCTTGTTCCTGAGCACCGTTTCTTCTGAAAAATACCCGCTTCCTGCACCTTATTTATCCCTGTGAGGTATTTAAAGGTCTTTGTCATATATTCCCTCTCCTTCCTCTGTTCCAGGGTGTACATATTGAGGTTCTTTAGTCTCTTCATAGGGCTTTTGTTGTAGACCCTGCACCATTTTAGTTGCCCTTCTCTGGACCACCTCCACTCTGTCTACGTCCTTCCAGAGATGTGGTCTCCAGAACTGGACACAACACTCTAGGTGGGGTCTTACCAGCAATCTATACAGAGGCAACACCACCTCCCTTTTTCTGCTGGTGATACCCCTCCCTATGCACCCCTGCATCCCAATCACCCACTCTACTGCCTTGTCGTACTGCCTGGCCACCTTTAGGTCATCCGATAATTACTCCCAGATCTCTTTCTTGCTCATTGGTCGCCAATACCACTCCACCCATTTTGTAGTCCACCACTGCATTTCTGTGCCCTAAGTGCATTATTTTTCACTTTTTCACATTGAAACCCAGTTGCCATACCCTTGACCTCTCCTCTAGGTTTCTCAGGTCTCTGCTCATCCTTTCCACCCCCCCCCCCCGGGAGTGTCCACCCTGTTACAGATTTTGGTGTCTTCCGTAAAGAGGCAGACCTTTCCTTCAAGCTCCTCTGCAATGTCACTTATAAAGGCATTAAAGAGGACAGGTCCCAGCACTGATTCCTGAAGCACCCTGCTTGTCATCCTCCCTTTCTTGGCGTGAACTCCATTTACCACCACCCTCTGTCGCCTATACCCTAACCACTTTTTTATCCAGTTTGCCACATTTGGGCCCATTCCTAAGCTACCCAGCTTGCTTACTAGTCTCCTGTGTGGAACAGTGTTGAATGCCTTACTGAAATCTTGGTAGGCCACATCCACAGCTCCACATTGATCTAGTTCCTTGGTCACCCAGTCAAAGAAATCTATCAGTTTGACATGACCTCCCTCTGTGAAACCATGCTGCCTTGGGTCTTGTAACCCACTGGATTCAAGATATTCCTCAATCCTTTCCCTCAGCAGTGATTCCATTAACTTTCCTACAACCAATGTCAGGCTGACTGACCTATAATAGCCAGCCTCCTCCCTGCTACCACTTTTGTGTAGTGGGACTACATCCGCCCTCCTCCAGTCCCCCGGAGCCACTCCTGTTTCCAGTGAGCTGTTAAACAGAACTGTCAGAGGTGCAGCCAGTATTTCCCTGAGCTCCCTTGATACCCTTGGATGCACCTCATCTGGCCGCATTGCTTTGTTCACCTTCAGCTTAGCAGGTACCTTCAGGAGGCCTGCCTCCAGAAAAGGGCTAATGTCCACTCCCTCCCTCCCTCCAAAGCTTTTGTTACTTTTTTGTGGCCCCTCACCCTCTCCTTTTTCTGTGAACACTGAACAAAAGTATTTGTTTAGGATATCTGCCTTTTTGGTCCCCCTTTGCACAGTTCCTTCCCCCCTTCCCTTTTTAATCTTACAATCCCACCCCTGATCTTCCCCTTTTCACTTTGCACTCTTTACTGCCTTCCCTGATTCCCTCTGTTTTCCCCAATACATCTCCCTATCTTCCTCCCTCTGCATCTCCTTACACCTTCTGGATGCTACCCTTTCAGCTTTTACCTTTTCAGCCACCTCTTTTGAGAACCATAGCAGTCTCTTTTTCCTCTTGCCTTTGCTCACTTGTTTGATGCAGAGGTTTTCTGCCTTTACTATACTCCCCTTTATCTTCACCCACTGTTCCTCCCCCCACCCAGGTCACCCACCCCTGCTAGGTCATCCCTGAGTCATTCACCCATCTTTTTAAAATCTGCCCTCATGAAGTCCAGGACCCTGGTCCTTGTGTGGTTTGATTACGCAGCAGTCCTTATAATGAATCACACTGTACGGTGATCAATGGACCTCAAGTGGCCTCCCACCTTGACGTCTGTAACATTGTCCCCATTAGTGAATACCAGGTCTAGTATTGCCCCATCACAAGTGGGTTCTCTGTCTAGTTGCCTGAGGAATGCCCCCTGCAGAAACTCCAGGATGTCCCTATTTCTAGATGAAGCCGCTGCTGTGAGGCTCCAATCCACATCTGGCAGGTTGAAGTCCCCCAGCAGCAGCAGCTCCCTCTTCTCTGCCATCTTGCCAGTGGCTTCCACTAGTTCCTCATCAGATTCCTTCTCCTGTGCTAGAGGTGTGTAGATCACTCCAGCGTGAATAGTAGATCCATTCCCCATCTCCAGGGTGACCCACAGTACCTCTGCCTCCCCTGTATTCCCTGTATCTCTATCGCTTTTATGCTTTACCTCACATAAAAGCACCATACCTCCTCCTTTCCTTCCCACCTTTCCTGAACAGAGTATTGCCATGTCCCAGTCACGGTTTTCAGTGCATTATGACTCAGTAATGGCTACAATATCCAGGTTGGCCACTGCCATGATGTCCTCTAGGTCTGGAATCTTACTTCCTATACTTCTAGCATTTGCACATATGGCCTTCCATATTTTGTTTCCAATCTGCTTGTTGCCCCCCCTCTCTTTCTAATGCCCCCATTCCTGTCCCCCTTTATCTCTACCACCCTGCTCCCTTTATTAATTTGCACCCTGGGGGATACCTCTTCTCTCAGGTTCTCCTTACTCTCTACTTCAGCCTGCGGGGGGAAGGCAGTTTCTGACTCCCAGATTCCTTCTGCCACCCCCCTTGGCTAGTTTAAATGTTCATCAAAGTAACATGTAAACCGTTCACTGAGGACTGCGGTTCCCCTCCTGGATGGATGCAGGCCATCACCACTGTATAGGCCCTTATCCTCCCAGGTGGATCCCCAATTCCTAATGTAGCTGAACTCTTCCTGTCTGCACTATTCCTTCAGCCATGAGTTGAAGCTCCTGGTGCGGAGTTCCTTCTCCTGTATCCAGTCATAGCCAGGCAGCACCTCAGCAAAAGCCACGTAGTGAGCTATCGGTCTAAGACCCTCCCCAACTCCCTAAACTCCCCCTGCACTATCCCAATCCCGTCCCTAGTCAGGTCATTAGTCCCAATTAGACAATGACATCCAGCTCTCCCTCCTGTCCTGCTGCCCTAGTGATCATCAGTATCCACTTTTCATCCCTCCAGGCTGGAGAGCCATGCAACATGTTTGGTGGATTATGTGCACCGGCATAAACAGCAAGTTAAATCTGCATAACGTTTTGATTGAAAAGTTGTCCAACTATGTACAACTGACTACTAGGCTAATTCATGACTTGGAGTTTCACAGCCATCTCAGGGTGCTGCTTCTTGCTCTGATGCATCAATTGACTCTGTAAATCACTATTTGATGCCACTGCCAGGAACCTATGCCAGTTCAGGAGATGTATAAAACAAACCCTGGGTCAGTCTGGTAATTTTATACCCATGGACTTAGATATTAATGGAATCAACTGCAATAATCCTGCGACAATAGTGAATGCTTTCAACACTTGCTTCACTGATCTCTTAGCTTATACTGGCTCCACCCCCCATCTCCACAAATTTGAGCCACTCCCACCTCCGACAGTGGCCAGCTGTGACATCCTCTGTTCTGCCTTAAAGTGGTCAAGCTCTCTGATGCGAGTTAACATCTTATGCAAATTCCTAATACTAAATCTGCTGACTCTGATAGGATGGAACCCAAACTACTCAGGGTTGCTGCCTTTGAACTTGCAATGCCAATCACAAGACTCTAATCTCTCTCACCTTCCATACCATGCCTGACATATCAAACATACTGCATGTTGTTCCTCTGTTCAAAAAGGGTAACAGTACAATGATTAGCAATTGTAGACCTATTGCAGTCCTTTCTGTGCTTAACAAGATTGTTGAAAAGCTGGTTTCCTCCCAACTCCCAGAATATCTTAACACCCATCATCTCTTTTCTTCTGTTCAGCATGATTTCTGACAAAAACATAGCACTACCACTGTCCTCTTGATGCTCACACTAATCATTGCCAGTGCTGTGAAGAGGTAAGCTAATAAGTGGCGTATTCATTGACCTCACCAAGGCCTTGGATTTGGTAGATCATTCTCTGCTCTGTAAGAAACTCTGTGACCCTGGCATTTCATCCTCAGTGCTCTCCTAGTTTAAAAGCTATTTGGCCAATAGACACCAGCGTGTTAAATTTGTACCCTCCTTGTAAGAGACAGCCCCTATTACAGTTTGGATCCCTCAAGGATCCACTCTTGGGCTTCTCCCCTTTTTCCTCCACATAAATTCTGTTCACCAGTGTTTCTCATAATGTACTCCTATCCTATATGCTGACAACATGGTCTTTTTTAAGAGCTTCCATTGTATCATTGACATTAATGGACATCTGTCATCAGATCTCCCGACTGTCTAAAAATGGCTCAGTTCTAACAAATGTCTCCTGACCACTACCTAGTCACAAGCCACGCTTTCTGGCTCACCACTCAGAATAAAGAACTATTCAGCTCCATGCTCAGTTGTTTGCAGTAATGTAACATCCTTGGCCTTCTTTTTTATTCAACTACTTGGGTGTTACACTTGTTCCATCATCAGACTTCTCATCTCATGTGGTATCTGCCTATAAGGGTGTTATATTTAAACCATCATCGAACTTCTCATCTCATGTGGTATCTGTCTATAAGTGTGTTACATTTAAACCATCATCGAACTTCTCATCTCATGTGGTATCTGTCTGTAAGTGTGTTACACTTGATCCATCATCAGAATTCTCATCTCGTATGGCATTTGCCTATAAGGCAGCTAACACTTGACTAGGGCTCTCCTACAAAGTCAGTCACAGTCTCATCCCCAAGGCTCGCATTGCTATACCGAGGCATCCTGCCCCCCAAACTTGTTTATGAGAAGCCTGTTTTCTTTGCAGCCTCCAAACGTATACTACAGAAATCAGATGTGGCTATAACAATATCTGCTGCTTTGCCCTGGCCTCTAACTGACACACTCACCACTGTACCTTTCACTCAAAACTTGGATGGCTCTTTCCACCTGCCCTACGTTACCTTACATAGGATGGTGTCATTTACAAAACTGTGCATAATCATTGTATTTCTGACAACCTTAGATTCATCTTTAGTGTATTTTTATTTTTTTCAGATGTTTTAAAAATAGCTTTTATAGCTAATTTTGTAACTAACGACACAAGTCATTAAAGATGGCAGTCACTCGCAATTTTTTAAAAAAATCACTTCCAACTGTGTTACCAGTTCAAGTGAAGGTGTGACTTTTAATATTTCAGTTTTGGGCTTTGTAGCCCATTACCCTTTGGGGGCGATAGTCAATCTGTGCCAAAATAATAAAATTTAGTGCTGTCCAGTAATGGAAGGAAGGGACTGTAACTCTGGCAGAGACTTGTATGGGGTGCATCTCCGCACTCTCCCTGGTTAAACATCACAAAATGTCGGAGCACGCGGGAGAAGCAGGCGGACCAGGAAGTGGAAAGGGATGGGCTAGGCAGTGGTTCGGCCAGAGTTACAATCCCTTCCCTCCCTTACTGGGCAGTAGTAAATTTTATAATTTTACACAGAAACATAGAAGTTGATGGCAGATAAGAACCGCAAGGCCCATCCAGTCTACCCATTTTTTCTACCTTATGAATGTGCCATAGGCCTGTACTCTGTCAATGGCCTATATATTCATACTCATCTATATTGCTCCCTTGTGCCTGTCCCATGCCTGTTTGAAACCCTGCACTGTATTCATATCCACCACTTCCTGAGGTAGGCCATTCCATGCATCCACCACCCTTTCTGTGAAAAGAACTTCCTCACATTACCCCTTAATCGGCCTCCCTCTAATCTCATGCTGTGTCCTCTTGTCCTGCTATTTTTCTTATATTGAAACATATTAGACTCTTTCACCTTGTTAATGTCCTTAAGATGTTTGAATGTTTGATTACATCACCTCTCTCCCTCCCTTTGCTCTAGAGTATACATATTGAGCTCCGTTAATCTGTTCTCATGTTTTCTGATGCAGTCCCTGCACCATTTTGGTTGCCCTTCTCTGGACTGCCTCCATTTTGTTAATGTCCTTTTGCAGGTGCGGCCTCTAGTACTGCACACAGTACTCCAGATGGGGCCTAACCAGTGTCTTTTAAAGAGGGATTATTACCTCCTTCTTACGACTTGCATTACCTCTACTAATACACCCCAACATCCCTCTGACCTTACCTACTGCTTTAGTGGTCTGCTTGGATGATTTCAAGTCATCTGTGATGATGATGCCCAAGTCTCTTTCTTCCCTTGTGATTGCCAGCAACTCCCCTCCCAACCTATAGGTGGCTTCAGGGTTTCTCTTCCCTATGTGCATGATCTTTCACTTCTTTGTGTTAAACCCCAGTTGCCACTCTTTTCCGACCATATTGCCAGTTTATCCAGATCTCTTCTTATTCTGGTCACCCAATCTGGATCATCTACTCTGTTGCAGATCTTGGTGTCATCTGTAAACAGACAAACCTTACCCTCTAGTCCATTTGCAATGTCACTGATAAAGATATTGAAGAGGACTGGCCCCAGGACTGATCCCTAAGGTACCCCACTTGTGACTTGCATCTCTTCTGACTGTACACTATTTACCACCACTCTCTGTTTTCTGCCCGCCAACCAGTTTGCCACGCAGTTGACCAACCTCTGACCCCCCCCCAGCCTACCCAGCTTATTGTTCAATCTTCTATGTGGAACAGTATTGAAAGCTTTACTGAAGTCAAGGTAGGCGACATCAACTGCACCCCCTTGGTCCACCACTCTGGTTACCCAGTCAAAGAAATCTAGGAGATTAGTTTGACAGGACCTTCCTGTTGTAAACCCATGCTGTCTTGGATCTTGTGCTCCTATGGATTCCAAGTGTTGCACTATCCCTGCTTTAAGGAGTGCCTCCATAATCTTGCCCACTACTGAGGTAAGACTAACTGGTCTGTAGTTCCCTGCTTCCTCCCTGCTACCACTCTTGTGGAGTGGGATCACATGAGCCCATCTCCAGTCTTCTGGGACCTCTCCTGTGTTCACAGACTCACTAAACAGTTCTAATAATGGCTCTGCTACTTCCACTCTTAGCTCCTTTAGTTCCCTGGGATGTATGCCATCAGGTCCCATTGCCTTGTCCACCCTGAGCTTAGCGAGCTCTTGTAGGACCCTTTCTTTTGTGAAGGGACTAGTGCACACCTCCCTCCCCTCTGTGTCCATGGTGCTGAGTTGTGGGTTCTGCCCTACCTTCTCCCCAGTAAATTCTGAGCAGAAGTATATATTTAGGATAGATGCTTTTCCTTGGTCCTCCTCCACACACTCCCCCTTATCCGCTTTGATCTTAGCAATACCCCCTCTGGACTTTCTCCTTTCACCACTGTATCTATAGAAAGTCTTGTCACTTCTTTTACTGTTCGTCCTAGTGTTTCCTTGGTCTGGGCTTTTGCCTGCCTTACCGCCTTCCCTACTTCCCTTAGTGAAGTTTGGTATGCCTGTCTATCTTCGTCCCGCCCGTGCTCCTTATATTTCCTGAAGGCCAGCCTTCTGGCTCTGACCTTTCTGCTACTGTTTTTGAGAACCAAAGTGGTTTCTGTGACAGAAATGGGCAGGAAAGAGTTAATGGCTTGGATTCTGTAGGTGCCTTATTTTTTTAGCAGTTTGGAAAAAAATACAGTCAGGCTGAAATCCTCTGTCCAGCAGCATCCAGCTTGTGGAATTCCTAGCTGCTAGATAACAGCTGGGTCATAAATCTCGAGTGGGCATCTCCAGACACACACAGACGTGCAGACACAGACACAGGGCAGTTTCCATTGATTGGATCATTCAAATATAAACTTAAGGTGAAAAGGGAATATAATTGGTCACTGATAGGTGTTCGCTCTGGGACAATTACATACAAACATGTTAGTTGGTTGGTGCATTTAAAGGGAGAATAGGAATGACCTATTCTCCACAGAGTATATAACCTTCTGAAAGGCAGAGAAGGCTCTCTTGTGCTTTGGAAGCTGGGAGGGGAAGCATAGGCTTGTAGCTATGTCCGTGGGAGCTGGCAGTTAGAACAGGGTCCAGTGTCTCTTGTAAGGACAGGGAAGGGTGAGTTTAGTGATAGCATATTTCAGTAATAGCCTTCTTCTTTTGTCATCTGTTATTTAAAAACATGTTTACTTTTCCTGTATGAGTGTTATTCTCTTGTGTTGTAAATATATATCCTGTAAATGCTCAGTGCACTTTGTTAAGTAAAAGCTATTTATTTGCTCAACAGTTGTGACTGTGATGTCATTTTTCTAAGGTAATATCTGGTTTCCACTAGCTGAGGTAAACTCTGTGTATCATCCGCCACCCGAGAGAGACACACTACCAGACTTTAACTTGTGCAATTGCACATTCGATTATTCAAGTTAGTACACTTGAAAGAGGTGCCGGAAGGAAAGACTGCCTGGTGGCAGTGAATACCCGAGGACAGACACCTCTCTAAAAGCTGTTTCAGCCCGGAGGGAGAGGTGGGTTGTCACATATTGGTTGGCAGTGGTGGGGTGATGATAGCGGACTGCATAGCACACTGAGATACAGAGTTGGCCAGTGGAACAGTTACCTTAGTGTTGCAAAACAGGATATACAAGAGGATACATTTGTACGACAGTTTTATTTGTTTCTAGATGGCACAGTAAAGTGTAGCAGTAGAGAATGAGCTCCATGGAGTATGACTCACTTACTGTGCCACAGCTTTTTGAAAGGTGCCAGGAAAAGGGGATTAAGCCTGAAGGTCTAAAGCAGAAGAAAAAGGCAGACCTCATAGCTACTCTCCTGGCACATGATCTGGAGCAGACAGTCGCTGGGGGTGAGTCAGGAACTGAGGCAGCAGACCCCCCAAACCAGCTTGAGGCACTGCGACTGCAGCTGCTGCTGCTGCAAGACAGGGCGCTGGAGGCAAAAAGACTGGATGCTGAGGCGAAAACACTGGATGCTGAAGCAGAAGCAAGAAGGTTGGAAGCAGCGACAAGAAGACAGGAAGCAGAGAAAGAACTTGAAGAAAAGAGACTGGCAGAAGAGAGAAAGAATGCCAAGACAAAGAGAAGGAATGCGAAGACAGAGAGAAAGAATGACAGCATGAACTCCAGAGACAATGGCACGAGAAGGAGATGATGACCCTCCGCAGTCAGCAAACCGTGAGTAATGGTGGAGTGAGTTTACCTCATGAAGCCAAAATGAATTCTAAATTGTTCTCTCAGTTTAAAGAGGGAGATGACCTTGATTTATTTTTAAGGTAATTTGAGAGAGTATGCGACCAATTAAAATTGACTAAGGCTTCCTGGTCAGCTTATCTCACACCCTTGCTGACAGGGTGAGCGTTGCATGCATTTGCTAAAATGAGTAATGAAGACTATGCAGATTATGATAAAGTGAAAACAGTGTTGTTGAAATGTTTTGAATTAACTCCTGAGGCTTATAGAAGGAAATTTAGGGAGTTAAAGAAAAGCCCAGAAGACAGTTATGCAGAACTGCAGGTTAAACTGTATACTTACCTTGATAGGTGGATGGAGGGGGCTAAAGCAACTACTGTGGAACTGATTAAAGATGTATTGGTGTGAGAACAAATTCCTTAAAATTGTACCCGAGGACATGCGTGTATGGCTCACAGACAGGGCATGCGCCTCTTCCACAGAGGTGGCAGGAAGTGCTGACGAGTATCTGTCTGGCCAGCCATATACACAGCGCAAGTCTTATGGTGGGGGGGCAGCACATGGTTATAAGGGATCCCATGGGGGGGCAGCCCAAAGGAAACCAGCCTGCACCTGAGCCCAAAGTACAGCCCTCTGGTTCTAAGGGGACTCAAGAAATAGGTCCCAAGAAATGTCATATTTGCAATCAAGTGGGACACTTGAGATATAACTGCCCTCAGAAACTGGTTAAGGGGCAGAGATATGGGGGTGGGGGTGATCAAAAGAGCACTGGTGTGTTTGTAGGGTGTGTCCAGTCTGAAGAACCACTCTCCTCTGATGAGAATCTGCACCCCATTACAGTTAATGGAATAGTAACACAGGGACTGTGGGACACAGGCGCTAACATCTCCCTGGTAAGGCAGGATCTCATTCGGGCAGAGCAGATGGTGCCTGGGAAATACTCCAAAGTCCGGGCATTCACAGGGTCACCAGTCCCATTACCAATGGCTAGCGTCTTCCTGAGCTGGGAAGGGGGCCATGGAGAAAAGGAGGTGGGAGTTGTAGAGGACCTACCTGTAAGTATGATTGTGGGGAAGGATTTGGACCCCAGTAAAAAAAAAAAAAAACTGGTGTGTGTTCTAACTTGTAGTCAGGCACAAGGGCAAGCTTCTGAAGGTGAAAAGGGGTTGACTTTGGGTGGTACAGCCACACCCTCAGCAGCTGAGGAAGTGTCTAGCACAGGGGAGGGGCTGGCTAGAAGCAGCAGTCCAGAACCCCAGTCACATATCGAGGAGCCCAAAGGAATTCCTTCAGAAGGGGCACTGGGAAGGGTCAGACGAGGGCAGCTGAGTGCCACACAGCGAACTGACCCTACCCTGGAAAAACTGAGGGAAATAGCTCATAGGGCTGAGCGCTCTCAGGGGGATAAAGAGTCCATTTACTGGGACAATGGGCTGTTGTACAGAGAATGTACAACAGAGGAAGGGCTAGATGGTGAGGTACTCCAGCAGCTGGTAGTCCCTAAGATTCACCATCAGCAGCTTTTGGTCCTTGCCTATGCTATCCCTTTTTCAGGGCACTTGGGGGTGAGGCGCCCAAAAAAGCATCTAACCAACAATTTCTTCTGGCCTGGTATTGGCAAGGATGTGGCAAATTATTGCAGGACTTGTCCAGTGCCAGCGGGTGGGGAAAATGGGGGACAAGGCCAATGTAGCTTTGGTGCCCCAACCCATTACTGATGAACCCTTCAAGAGGGTAGCGGTGGACATAGTGGGGCCATTGAGCACCCCAAGTCACACTGGCAAGCGGTATATCCTGGTAGTTGTAGATTATGCCACCAGATACCCAGAGACAGTGGTCCTAACATCCTCTGAGGCAGAACCAGTGGCAGATGCACTGTTGGGAATATTTAGCCAGGTGGGCTTTCCCCAGGAGATACTGTCAGACCGGGATGCCAATTTTATGTCAGGGTTAATGAGTAGTTTATGGGAGAAGTGTGGGGGTGAAGCAGCTCAAAACATCCCCAAGCTAATGGTCTAGTGGAGCGATTTAATCCAACCCTTAAGACCATGCTAAGAACTTTTGCTGACCAGCATAAGAGAGACTGGGACAAATATTTGCCTCATCTCCTATTTGCATACTGGGAAGTCCCACAGGAGTCCACAGTAGTCTCACCTTTCGAGCTCCTGTTTGGTCATAGGGTGTGGGGACCCCTAGATTTGATTCGGGATGAATGGGAGGGTGCCGTGCCTCCCAAGGGGAGTCTGTTGTGGGAGTATGTCCTGAACTTCAGGACCCGCCTTAGGGAGCTCATGGGGTTTGCTCACGAGCACCTGGTCACTGCCCAACAGTGGCAGAAAGTCTGGTATGACCGTGGGGCCCGAGCCAGAGAATATGAGGTGGGACAGCAAGTGATGGCACTCATCCCTGTCCGACAGAATAAATTACAGGCAGCATGGAAGGGGCCATTCTCCATTTTCCGAAAGGTTAATGATGTCAATTACATGACAGAGCTACCGGACAGGAGATGCAGACGAAAGGTGTATCATGTTAACATGCTGAAACCCTACCGTGACAGGGAGGAAATGGTCCTCACTTTATGCAGTGCCCCAGAGGAGGAAACTGAGGTAGATCCACTGCTGGACCTACTTGGGGAGGCCAGGGTTGCATCCTCTGTGGACAACCTTACCCTCTTGGAACAGCTGACACCAGCCCAGGTGCAAGAAATTAGGGGTGTGCTGAGAGAATTTGAGGACATGTTCACAGGGAAACCGGGGTACACCACAATGGCAGAGCACCACGTGGATACAGGAACCCAGGTTCCCCTGAAACAGTCCCCCTACAGGGTATCTGAGCACGGTAAGCAGACTGTGAAAGAGGAGCTCAAAGAGATGCTGGAACTGGGGGTAATCCAGGAATCTAGTAGCCCCTTGGCATTACCCGTGGTACTGATCCCCAAAAGAAATGGCACCACATGATTCTGCGTGGACTACCGGAAGCTTAATAGCTGCACGGAGTCTGACTCCTATTCCATGCGCAGAACAGATGAGACCCTGGAGCAACTGGGGGGAACCAAGTATTTGACCACAACAGACCTAACAAAGGGCTACTGGCAGGTACCTCTGACCCCTGCAGCCAGGGAAAGATCAGCTTTTGTTACTCCATTTGGTTTATACTAATTTAAGGTAATGCCATTTGGAATGAAGAATGCACCTGCAACCTTTCAACGGCTTGTAAATCGCACTCTTTCTGGGGTAGGTGAGTTTGCATTGGCTTATATGGATGATATAGCCATATACAGCCAGACCTGGGATGAGCACATCAAGAATGTGCGGGATGTGTTCCATAGGTTAAAGAAGGCAGGTCTGACAGTCAAGGCAGAGAAGTGCCAGGTAGGTGTGGCAGAAGTATCCTACCTTGGGCACTGGGTAGGTAGTGGACACATCCGTTTGGAGCCTGCCAAGGTTGATGCCATCCTTGCCTGGCCTACTCCTACAACAAAGAAACAGGTCAGGGCATTTCTAGGGACAGCAGGGTACTAACGAAGGTTTGTTCCCCACTATAGCGATCTGGCTAAGCTCCTGACAGACTTAACCAAGAAGGGAAAGCCAGATACAGTGAAGTGGTCAGAAGGCTGTGAGGTTGCTTTTCAGGAGCTAAACAATGCCTTAAGTGGCCCAGCTGTATTGGCTAGCCCTAATTATAGTTTAAAGTTTATGGTCCATGTGGATGCCTCAGATCATGGGCTGGGGACTGTGCCGAGCCAAGTTACCTAGCAGGGGGAGGAGCACCCGGTTGTGTACCTCAGCTGGAGGCTTTTGCCCAGAGAGGAGGCATATGCTACAATTGAGAAGGAATGCTTGGTAATAGTGTGGGCCCTTCAGAAGCTACAGCCTTACCTATGTGGGAGAGAATTTACTGTGGTCACAGATCATAATCCCCTGATTTGGCTTTATAGGTCCAGTGGGCAAAATGGTAAACAACTACGTTGGAGTTTGGTACTGCAGGCATACAACATGACCATCCAGCATCGAGTGGCAAACAAAACTAAATGCAGATGGGCTATCTAGACAGGGCTAATGGCATGGCTGGATACTTTGGGCACTTCCCAATATCAGCATGAACGGTTGTGTCACTTGGGTGGCCCAAGGGACACGCCTTCATAATCGGGGATGTGACAGAAATGGGCAGGAAAGAGTTAATGGCTTGGATTCTGTAGGTGCCTTTATTTTTTAGCAGTTTGGAAAAAATACAGCCAGGCTGAAATCCTCTCTCCAGCAGCATCCAGCTTGTGGAATTCCTAGCTGCTAGACAAGAGCTGGGTCATAAACCTCGAGTGGACATCTCCAGACACACACAGAGCTGCATACACGGACACAGAGCAGTTTGAATGGATTGGATAATTCAAATATAAAACTTAATGTGAAAAGGGAATATAACTGGCCACTGATAGGTGTTCACTCTGTTTGGGACAATTAAATACATACATGTTAGTTGGTTGGTGCATTTAAAGGGAGAATAGGGATTACCTATTCTCCACAGCGTATATAACCTTCTGAAAAGCAGAGAAGGCTCTCTTGTGCTTTGGAAGCTGGGAGGGGAAACATAGGCTTGGAGCCTACCTTGTAGCTATGTCCGTGGGAGCTGGCAGTTAGAACAGGGTCCAGTGTCTCTTGTAAGGACAGGGATGGGTAAGTTTAGTGATAGCATATTTCAGTAATAGCCTTCTTCTTTTGCCATCTGTTATTTAAAAACATTTGTTTACTTTTCCTGTATGAGTGTTATTCTCTTGTGTTGTAAATATATATCCTGTAAATGCTCAGTGCACTTTCTGTTAAGTAAAAGCTATTTATTTGCTCAACAGTTGTGACTGTGATGTCATTTTTCTAAGGTAATATTTGGTTTCCACTGGCTGAGGTAAACTCTGTGTAGCATCCGCCACCCGAGAGAGAGACACTACCAGACTTTAACTTGTGCAATTGCACGTTTGATTATTCAAGTTGGTAAACTTGAAAGAGGTGCCAGAAGGAAAGACCGGCTGGTGGCAGCGAATACCTGAGGACAGACACCTCTCTAAAAGCTGTTTCAGCCCAGAGGGAGAGGTGGGTTGTCAGAATTTTCTCCTTCTTTTGCTCTTGCTTTTCTCTCTTACACAATGGGATGTTGCTTCAAGTATTGCATACTTAATGCTTTCCCACTTTGCCTGTACCCCTTCACCTTTATTTCTTCTTGCCAGAGCTAGCTTAACTCTGTTGGCCATCTTATCAAAGTCAGCTCCTCTGAAGTCCCATATTTTTGCCTTGGAATGGGATGATTTAGTTCTAGTGGCCAAATTGAGCCATACCATGTGATGGTCATTGGCCCCCAGGTGACCTTCTACCTGGAGATCGGTGATCTTTTCCCCATTAGTCAGTACTAGATCTAGGATAGCCTTGTCTCTTGTGGGTTACTGTACGATTTGTTTGAGGCCATCCCCCTTGCAGGGAATACACTATGGGCCAGATATTCAAAAGGGTTGCGCCATGCACAATAGGGTTGCGCCTGCGCAAGTCCGAACTTGCTCCATTCTGCGATATTCAGCAGGAGGCAGTTGCGCCACAGAAAACATGCTGAGCAACAACGCAATGCAAATTAATGCATGCTGAACTGGAGGGGGAGGAACCATGCATAAACTGCACAGCCCGATATTCAGCCGGGCTGTGCAGAGTTGTGCAGGCGCAACCCCCAACCTGCGCCTGCACAACTTTGAGCCAAAAAAGGTATGTTGAGGGCCACCCACAGGTGAGCTGCTGCATTGCAGGGTGCAACACAGCAGCTGCCACCTGTGGCTGGCCCTCAACCCACTTCTCTCAGCCTCCTGCAGCCCGATTGCAGGCAAATGAGTGTAAACTTCCCACCACTGTTTCATCCCGATCGCAGCAAGTGTCACTTGAATATTTTGGTGGTCCAGTGATGATATCTCGACGCAGGAGGCGGCCATTTCGGCAGCCCTGTTTGGGTGTCCTCTGCCTCTGCCTGACTCCACCACCCGCCTCACCCGGAGCGGCAGTGACCACCCGCCACTGCTCGGGGAGTATCGCCATTGCGTAGGTTAATGGGCGGGCGGCCGCTTTATAGAGCTGTCCAGATTTGTGAATGGTCACAACGGACTGTCTTTATGTGCTGCACGCCCATTGGCCTTGCCTGCACCAATGGGCGGCAGGCCTACCGGCAGTCAGTCGGCGGGCGGCGGGCAGCAGGCGGTGGATGCTGCCACCCGCGGCCGCCGGGGAAACGGGTAGGCTTCGTGGGTGGTGTGGTGGGGACATTAGGCACCAGGGCTGTGTTCGTGTTTACTTATTACATCCCGCGATCAGGATTATCGGTCCACTGACCACCAGGGCTATGTTCGGGGTTACTTATTACATCCCGCGATCAGGATTATCGGTCCACTGGACCACCAGGGATATGTTGGGGCAGGGGAAGACACATTGCTGCCCACGATCGGGCTGGTGGGGGATTAGCTATGCCCACGATCGGGCTGGTGGGGGGTGGTGGTGGGATTTACAGTCTTCTGCCCGCGATCGGGCTGCAGGGGCGTGTCCCCGATGGCTGCTGCCTGGCAGGCGCCAGGCACAAGTCCTCGGATCGGCGCACCTGCATGCTAATGATGAAGGCCATAATCAGATGCAAATGGCCCCCGCGCTTGATGAATTATGGCTCCATTTGCATGTCACCTTTGAATATCGATTTTGCGCGATGGCGCAATGGTACTTAGCGTACCGCAGTTGAATGCTCCACTCTGTCCACTTGCAGTGGTGCAAGTTCCACTGCATCATGCACAGTGGCTGTGGCCGGGGGGGGGTGATATTCAAAGGAGTTGCTCAAGGACGCAACTCCTTTGAATATCGCTCCTGCCACACCCCTGTGCAACTATTTTGTGGAGCGCAAGGGCTTGCTCCACAAAATAGCGCAGTTTGAATATCTGGCCCTATGTGTCTAGTTCTGGCAGATGTTCCTGCTGGTATTGACCAATCTGTAACTGGCATGTTGAAGTCTCCCATTTTCAGAACCTCCCCTTTAGCTGTCATGTTTTGTATATCTTCTAACAGTAATGTGTCTATGTCCTCCCCCTAGTCTGGAGGCCTGTAGACAACCCCAGTTCTTATGACTGCCCCATTTCCTGTTTCCAGGGTGACCCACAGTTCTTCTGGCTCCTTATGTGTATTCTGAATTTCTGTAGCTTTGATATTTTCATTGACATAAAGGGCCACTCCCTCCTTCTTTTTGCACCTCGATCTGTTCTGAACAGTACGTAGCCGGGTACTGAAGTCTCCCAAGTTTGGCTACTGGTGAACCGTGTCGCGCTAATGGCTACTATGTCCAGTTTAGCCTCTGTCACTGTTGCCTGCAGCTCTGGGCTCTTGTTTCCCAGACTGCGGGCATTAATGTACATAATTTTCCATTGGCCAGATTTCGGTGTGTTAGTTGTTGGGTGAGGTCCAGCATTTCCCCTGTGCGTCGTATGGGGAGCCGAACCTTCTTCCTTACCTGGTGATGCAAATAAACTACAAACATGCTGAACTCCTGTTTGATCACTAGCTGGGGGTGTTCTTCCCATTCGATGTATCGGGTGCTGCACCCCCTCCCCATTTGCTAGTTTAAATATTCTGCAAAGACATCAAACTTCTGCCCAATGCAGGGACTCCCTCCTTAGTCAAATGCAGTCCATCGAATTTAAAGAACTTTCACTCTCAAAACTGCTGCCAGTTACCTACAAATTTGTGTCCTTTTTCCTGGCACCAGCCCTTGAGTCACATGTTTAGCTCCCCTATCTCCCCTTCTCTGACCTTCTGTCCATCTGCCCCCCCCTCCCAGACTGGCAGGATCTCAGAGAAGGAGATGCCAGACGAAATGGATAATAGTTTGTCTCCCAGCCTGGTCAGGTGTCCCTTGGTCTCAACAACTGACCGGCTGGCGAGATAGTTAGTCCCTATGTGTACCAGGACATCAATGTTTTCTCCTGCTTCCTGCATGATTTTAGCAATGCAATCAGTGTCTCTCCACGCTGATGTACCTGGGAGACATCTGACCATTACCCCCCCCCGGCTGGAGGTAGGTATCAACTCCCCGAATCATAGAGTCTCCTATGATCAGAAGTGTTTTGGATTTCCTTTTTGCTTTTTCTGTTTTGGTCCCTGATTTGGGTGAGTTTTGTTGCGCTAGTTCCTGTGCTGCGGTGTCCTGCTCTGCAGTGTCCTCTTCCTTTTGGCACATATTCACTTCCGCCACCACAGGGAAACAGGTTATGAAGCCCAATAAGTGAGCAATAAGGCATGATGGGGTGTGCGTGGAACACATTTTACTGTACGGCCAGGGACGTAATAAGGCACGAGGCCGAAGGCTGAGTGACTTTAGGCACTGGCCGTGCGGTAAAATGTGTTCCATGCACATCCCAGAGTGTCTTATTGTACTTATAAAACGGGCTCCTTTTTTAAAACCTTTTTACAGTTGGGAAAAGTGTGTTTATATGTAGAAACAATAGATTTACTTGTGTACATTTATGATAAAATAGTCCTTTCACCCACTACAAATTATGTCATTGTATTATTGCCTGCTTTCTTCTTCCTGTTTTTTTTCCCCCACATTCAAGATATGGAATGTTTACCATGGAACACATGGATTCAAAATTCTGCTCAGTTCTATTGGCAAAATGTTTCTCTCCTAACACGCTGTACACACAGACAACAAAGGCCTTTGTTACAGCCAGAGACTCAATTAGCTCATTGTCAGGGCAAGAAGAAGACAGTTCCCTGATAAGGAGGTAAAGAAACAGTTGTAGTGAAAACTATAAACACTACTTATTGTTTCTAATTTGTTTATGTACGTAAGGAGAGTGTTATGATCAAGGAAACTGCAGTTAATTCATTTGTTTTATTTAATGTAGTTTTATTTTTAGGGCCCAGATGAAGTTTTTTTTTTTTTTTTTTTTACAGTGTAAAGGTAGCAGCCATGTTTATGGTGGAAGATCAGTTCTGGCTGTAGGGGGCTAACTGAAATGCCTGTGTTCCAAATGCCCACTGATCTGGGTTCCAGACTCTTCACAGTCCTTTTTTTAAGCCATGTGTAAACCATATTTTACACATAAATAACTACCAATCAGATTCTATGATTTTACCCTGCCATTTTATAAGGTATGTTACACATTTACTTTAAATGTGCGTCCTAGATGTGTACTGTGGATGTATTAGGATGGTGCTACAATATATTTCTGATGGGAAACAGCAAAGCCCCATACCATTATTTATTTTTTCATGGTGGGTGTGGAACAGGAGTGGAAACTTTTAAAAACATTCAGAATTCCATGTCTTCGTTCAGGAATAAAGAAAGATGAAAAATAAACGTGTCTATTGGTGTTTTGTTTTTTTCCAGAAAAAACATTAATGCTGAAAAAAAATACACAGTGACTGGTCTAACCCCCTCGTCACCCAGGGTTACTAGAATCCACTTAGATCTAGTGGCAGGCAGGGAAAGGCAGCTTGTGAGACATCAGTTAAATGGGTTTCACACTGTCTCACTCTGTCCTCAGTCTCAGCTGAGCTGGAGGGATGACATCACTATAGAATTTTCACAGCAACATTAGCCACAGTGGAATGCTGCAGCAGGAAGTTAGGTTAGAATGTTGGGGATTTCAAAGTAGTCTAGGGGGAGACTCAGTGGAAACAGGAAGTGTGCTGCAGTTGGCAGTCCCTCAGAGCCTAGCTCTGTAATACAGCTACCACAGGGAGAGGGTGCGTGTTCTCGCCCTAGAGAAGGACACAGAAGAAACCTGTAGAATTGGTTGAGACTGTTCCCCAGTTTGTTCCAGTGCCCCATCCCTGGAGGAATTTGGGGGGGAGGGAGAGACCAGCATTTCAGGGGCAACCCCCTGGGCTTGCTGGAAGAGGGAAAGCTGCCTGACAAGAGAATTTGTCTTGATGTACCAGATGTGTGTTTTCTGTGACAGAAGCCCTGAGGCACCTGCGAACCATGGTGAGTCTGCTCTGATATAGAGCCCATGTTTTCACCAAGAGAGTTGTGTAAAAGTATCTGCTTCTGTGGGGTCAGGAAAGAGCAGCCCAGTGCAGTACTTTGAGATGTGTATGGCTTAAAAGCCATCTAATCAGTGGGAGTCTGCAGGGATGGACATAGCCACTTAGAGAACGCTGCAAGTCAGGACACCAGTTACACAGACAGTAGATTGTTAAATGTGATACACATTTCGAGATAGCATTCTACAAACAGAGTTCTAAGGAAAGATGTTGACGCCAAATGAATGGCCGGGTATGGATTTGGGAACAAGAGGTGGGAGGACCCCCCCCCCCAATCTGGAGTAACCAGATTTACCTCTACAGATTCACTTTGGGCACCTATAGCTTTCTCCCAGGCAATTGGCCAGTGTCTGCAGAAAGTACCCAGACGTGGGATTAAGGACGTGTTGTTTTTCTCTTTAGAGCTAGAGGCGCTCATGGGTGGTTGAGGGAGCCACCACCGAAAATCCATGACATATGGAAAAGTGTACTAGTGCTGGACGAGTGCCATGCCAGGGAATCAAAGAGTGAGAGTACCAGTTGGGGTGTGAGAGCCCAGTGTATTCAAAACCTGAGGGTTGTGATGATGAAGAAGATGTGTTCTGACCTCTATAGATCTGCATATCCAGTGAGTGTAGCACCGTGGGGGTCCATCTTGCTTTGTATTCTTGTGTTGAAGTGAATAAAAGCACCACTTTAGAATCCCACTCCTGGTTTGGACATTTTCAGTTCTTGTTTCCTGTGTCCGGAATTACTTGGGTGCCCCTGTCCAGAAGTGCAAACCTAGCCCTGATGCCAAGCGAATGTTTTTTCTCCAAACCCTGGTCACACTAGCAAACAGAGCTGCTTTAAAATCTGTCTGTGATGCCGCTTGTGTAAGTGACACAGGAAACAATTTACTCAACTATCCGTATCAACTTCCATGAGACAGATATCAAGTGAAGCTCATCACATTAGTGAAAAGGGTCAGGGGGTTTGGCATGGACCGTTATTCCTGAGGTCTCCACCTTGTAATGGCAACAGCCAACTGTAAATTGAGTTAGTGAGTTCAGTAGTCCTATGGCACGTTGTTCTGTGAGAACAAGTTTGTAAAAGTGGATAAGTGTGGAATGATCAGTATATGTACATTTGGAAGTTAAACATCCCATGGCGCTTATCATAAGATTACAGGATTTTCCCCAGTGTCCTGGCCAAAATTACCCCTGCGAATAAAACATTCATGTAACCCACCTCCCAGGTGCACCAGGAAACAAGCTGTCGCAGTGCAGTATGCAGTTTTTTTCAGGTTAAAAAGAAATACAATGTGACAGGTTTTCTTTCAGAAAATAATGGCATAAGTTCTGAAAGGACCCCTGAAATAAAATCTCTCGCATTGTAATTTTTGGAGGGCCTGCAAGGCTAACTGTGCCTTAATCAGTTAATACATCTGATTATATTGTGCTCCTAAAGCTATCTCCTGCTCTGACCTTGTTAACTCACACCTTAGCAGTTTGGGATGGTGCTAAGAAAGGTAAATAAGGGGCTCTTACCTCTGCAGTAGCTCCACTCTGGTACATACAGGCAGAGAAACAGTCATCAGAAAGTGGTTGGGAATGCAGTCCCCAGGTTTCCTGTTGCACTGGGCTGCAAATCAAACACAGGTAGTTTTGAAAAAGAAAAAAAAAAAAAAAAACACAGCTTACCTTGCAGCAAAAGAATGCTTTATTCAAAATGTGCAAACAGTGCCGGCCAAATAGCTGAAGCGGTGAAAGAACTGTTCATCTTAACAATAAATAACAAGCCAGCAACCACAAGGAGTGCTTCAAGAATTGGCGTCTGACCCAGGCAGCTGGCAGACAACGTGTGTGCATGTGATGTGTACGCACCAATCCGCTGACATTTTGGCATAGCCTTCCTCAGAGTTGATTGGTTGGAGTTCCAGTAGCTTACAAATAGGCAAAGCGATTTACATATTCATGATATGGGCGTTTCCAAAGATGTAAAGCGCTTTATCAGCTTCAGTGCCAAATAGACACTGGGTGATCAAGTGCAAATACGTGCAAAGCTAGTGCCAAACGTGAAGGATTAAAAACACTTAAAATATTGATAAAAGTATTACAAAAAACACACACAGCTGACTATATGGACTAGGGGAAAGAAATAAAGGAACCAGTCACATTCAGGGAAAATTGGGGGGAGATAGCCATGAAATAGGACAAACATTGGGAAAAAAAACACACACTGAGAAGGAGGAATAGTGGGGACAGTAAACGAATGAGGGAAGACAAAACAGAAGCATATGTCCAGAGTCCCAGTGTTTGTACTGTTCTATAGCTATTTTTCTTCCCTCCTGTTTTAAGTAGTCTTAATCCTTCGCATTTTACACTAGGTTTGCACTTATTTCCACGTGATCACACAGCGTTTATTTGGCACTGGAGCGGATACAGCATTAGATCTAGGGGAAACTCCGATATGATGAATACATAAATAGCTTTGCGTATTTGTGAGCTACTGGGACTCATTCCGTCAGCCCTGAGGAAGGCTACTCGAAACGCCAGCTAACTGGCGCAGTACATGACACGACCTGTTGTCTGCCGCCGCCTGTCAGCCGCCGATTCTAGAAGCACCCTTTGTGTGCTACGTTGTTATTTATTGTTACAATGAACAGTTCTTTTTTTAGCCGCTTCATGACTCTGCACTTTAACACTATTATTTGGCCAACACTGTTTGCACACGTTGAATAAAGCATTGTTTTGCCAGCATGATGAGCTGTGTGTGATTTTTCTACAAAACTACCTGCATTTGAAATATGGCCCAGTGCAACAGGAAACCTGGGGACTGCATTCCCAACCGCTTTCTCGGGTGGTGATAACCCTGCTACTATCCTGGCATAATTTCTTGACTGGATAGCATTTTTATCTAAATTTGCATTATATCTCACCTCTTTTTTGTAGCCCTGAATATTCTGCCTGCAAATTGTGACGGTGTCTTATTATTTATTGCTACTATATTGCATGTTACTGTACTTGTTTATATTACTACTGCAGCATACAATTTTCGTTTGCACATTGTATGTACTATCTACTCTCCTTCCCCAATCCCCCCGGGACGCATCTAGAAATGAGTTGTTACAAGCTCAGTATGTCCTTCCTAGTGACGCTTTTGAAATAAATAACTATATAAAGAAGCAAATAAATAAATGCTAAAGTTCTGAACTGATCCAAACTGCTTTTCTCATTTTCACCCGTTACATGGAGATAAGGCACAGATCGAGATTTAGAAAGGGGGTACAGACATGCACCCTAAGGAATTCCTACACAAACACGTCCTGTTTACTGAGAAAGTTCCAGCCTGTAATTAACCTCTCCATTAGATGTTATTTTTATTTTTTTTCAGATCTTTGTATCTGGTTGCCTTAGCTGCATTTTTACTACTCTTGCCTGATGTAATGTGATGTTTATGTTTTTATTTACTTTTAAATAAAGGGGGAGCAAGAGCTAGCATTGACTCGAACACCCTGCAGTCTCTGGTGACTGGGTTCGCAGCTGTACTGGTCTTCCTCTTCATTGTCTTCATTGTGATGATCTTTCAACGGGCCTGTTTCCAAAAGAGGTAGGCACTCCGACTGTGTTGGGGGAGGGTTAATTAAAGGCAGCAGAACATACCATATGTCACTGAGGAATGAATGCACCCTGTCTGGTTCTCTTTGGAACTTAAAAAGGTTCTAAAAGGTTTTTGTTTTCTAACTGCTTTTTTTTTTTTTTTTTTTTTTATTAACATGGTAATTTGCACATTTGCTTCGGTCTCTATCTTCTCTCCTTCTCAATTTCATCTCCCCTTCCTGCAGTTGCACCTGACCCATTTTTCCGCACCACCACTCTCTCACTCTCTCTCTCTCCCACCCTCCTTGTCTCCCCCAGCCCATCTGCATTCACTACTACCCCTTCCCTAACCTTTGATCTCTAGCCTCTCTTCCCCTCCCTCTGCTTTCACCTCTACTTAACCTTGCATCTCCTTGTCCCCCCTCCCCTAACCTTCGATCTCCATCCACTTTCTTCTCCCCTAGCCCTTCTGCTTTCCCCTCCATCACCTCTCCAGAACCTTGCAACACACGAACAACCTCCTTGCGCTACTCCCTCATATACTGTATGTATATGGTCAGCTGCTCTGCTGTATCACCTCCTACCCCATCATCTCCCTCTCTTTCTCCCTTGTAAACTCACTCTTTACAGCCTCCTCCCCCTTCCCATTCAATCAAGGCACTTCTCTTTAAAATGCTTTGCATCCATTGTCGCTACATGCATAGCTCCTAACATACTGTTTCGTGACCTGAAATTGCTATACATTCATACCTGTTGTAATTCTACTCTATTTCCTTGATCCCCCTTCCCCTTCACCCCCAGGATGCACCTGGAAATGAGCTGCTACTCCGCTCAGTATGTCTTTCCTGGTAACACTTTTGAAATAAACAAACAAATATATTCCTAAGTTAATAATATACTATCAGCTCATTTGCATTTTTATTGACTAGAATTGTTTTTCAAAGGGCAGTTCTTTTTGGTTCTAAATTTTGGAACTGGCCAAGCTCTAGGAGCTTTGAACCAATCCAGCCCATCCTCCAGTGTATAAGTGGAACTATAAGTATAGTTAATCAGTCACTATTTTATTTATATAGCACCCATCTCCATTCGGACTCCGGGTGCTGCACAATAAGAACAGATTTAAAATACAACAAACAATTTTAAAACAACAACAACAAAATATTTAGGGATAACATAAACCTCTTCTCTAGTCCAGTCAGGCCAGTTTTGGGGGGAGGGGTAGCAGACTCCCCTTGAAATTCAGAAACGTTATTTAGTTTTTTATATTTATTTTATTAGTTTTTGTCGACCGGTAAAGGAGGACTAGGCAATGATAGCAAGTCTCAACTACTTTTCAGCAGGGGCAAGTCTTTTCAAGTTCTTAAAAGGACTCATCCACGTTCAAAAGTGGGATATGTTTATTTGCAAAACTTGAGCAGGATTACGGTTTCTCCCTATTTAACATATAAGGAGACAGGGAGCACAGCGTGTCATTGGGTCTGCCCTCTAACCGCTAGAGATATGCGCAAATGACATGCCTGTACACTATTAGTACAGGCACTTTTAAGCACTTTTTTTGCAAGAGCAGAGTTATCTGCAAATCACTACTGTTATCGACTGCACATATCTCTGCTTCTGCATTTAAAATGGTTAACAGGTTGGGTCCTACGGTGCATTCTTTCATAGATCCCAAACTGGCATCCTGAATTATTCCTCTTTTCATGTCACATGCAGGAAAACTCAGCCTGCTCTTTCCCTTCAGACTCCGTCTCCTCTCCATCTACATCTCTGAAATGGCTCCTCCCCTTTTATATTGCAGCCCTCCCAGCCTATCACGTGACTACATTGCCAGAGATTAAGGGTCTGATTCTTGAATGGCCTCTGGTAGAGGGGTGAGTCAGAAAGAACAGACAGACCACAGGAAAGGTACAAGGCACAAATAGCATTGTTTTATTGAAAACGCAACAACACAGACTAGAGGATTGTGTTGAGCAACCACACAGGACAAGGCTGTGTTTGCACTGAGAGGTTTTCATGGTAACAGGAGACCTCGAGAGTGCAACTTGAGGTCTCTTGTTAGCATGGAAAACTAGAAATTCAAACTCAGCCTTGTATGTGTGCGGTTTCTCATGCACACTTGTTTTTTTAGCATAGTTTTCCCCAAGGGCAGTGGTAAGGTCCTCCTTCCACCCTACCAATCCTGATCCTCCTCACCAAGACCAAACCACTCATCTGGCCAGGCGTCCGAGGCCCACGTGCGACACACTGCTGTGCTGCTTCCTGGCTTGCCCCCTCCAGGGCTGGGTCCATTTTCAGCCACTTCGGCATTACTACCCCATTGTCCATCTGACCACTTGCAGCAGAAGTGAAGACCTGGAGGATCCTCCTGGTCAGTGGTGGTGTGAGTCCATTGCTGAGCATGGTGAGCGGTGGTCAGGGACTTCATCTGCCCTCAGCCATTCCCAAGCTTTTGTCCTCTTTTTATTCCCACCTTCCCCCAGGAGCACATCTCATGATTGAGTGCTGGCATGCCAATGCGGCCAGATAATATGGCTCATGCGACAAGCTCCCTCACTGATGCTTCCCCCTGCACTGCCATCTGTCATCACCCAGGTGGCGGTAAAGCAGCAGAACAGCAAGACCCCCCCCACCCCAAGAAGGATAGTGCGCTTGTTGGGATGCTTGATCCTCCTCCCCCAGCCAGTCCCCCAATGGCGGTGGCTCGTTCCCAAATCTGGTGTCAGTATCACCAGTGGTAGCACTATCACTGCGCTGATGGCCAGCTTCTCATATGCAATCTTTTATATTGTATGGGCAACCATAAGATTAAAATGGGAAGAAACCATTGATTTTAAAAAAGAAACTGGAGTTGGAGTAAACCACGGATGCCTTCACTCTGTGCCTTATTGGCGCCGACTGACACAGACAAGGTGACTTGACAGTGCTAACCATGGCAGCCATTGATTGTGTACTCTGAGCCACATGAAAGTGTTCTAACTAGCACTGCAGTAGTGACATCGCTAGCACAGCACAACAGCATCGTAACGTCACTACTGCATCACAAGGGAATTCTGGTAACAGAATTTTGTCAACAAGGCTCTCCCATACACTGTAAAAAATTATGGCTCTATGTAATAATAGCACATCAAGAACAGCGAGCGTCAGAACAGCGAATCTGAAATAGCGACAACAACAACAGCACATACACATGATAGTGCAGCACATAACCGCTACTGCAGCTCACACAGCAACATTTATACCATTCCAGCCAGCCGTTTTGGGTTTTAGAGCCACACGGGGCTTTACCCCTGCACTCTCCATAGGGGGCTGTGCCCCCGACCCCCCTATCTCTAGGATTCTTACTCTACGCTGCTCACTGATGGTGGGGGTATCAGCAACATCCAGTTGCACATATTCATTATTCGCTCATATGTGACAGTTGCTCTAATGTGCCGGTTGATATTTAGTGCATCGCTATTACTGAGTCGCTGTTGTTGGTTCGCTATTCTGTATTCGCTGTTATTAGGTGTTACCAAAAATTATATATTTTATCAGATGGCTTCAAAAGGGTGACAAGATTTGGAAAACTCATTTGGAAGAGGCTTTACATCAGTTATAAACAGAAAGTTCAGCAAAGTATTTTGAACTTTGTATCTGCTCTAAAAGTTATTGCTAGTATCAAAGTTGATAAATCCTTTCCTTATCCCTACTCAACTTCTCAACAGTCTGCTTTTTCCTACCGCTTCTCTTTCCTCTGGAATCAGCTTCCCTCTGACATTCGCCTCTCCACCATGCTACCCGTCCTGAAGCACCTGCTCCGTCTGTTCCCCCCTTGCTCCTGCCCCACTACCTCCCTCCCCCACCCCAACCTCCACAGCCTCCTTTTGACTCGGTAAGCTGCCTCTCGACTAATACATCTATGTTTGGGAATTTGTTCTTCTTTATTTCTTTTGTTGTATGCATTGCGTCTCTGATACTACTGTTATGATTTACCTATATCCCTATGTTTGTATTGTATCCCTTTGTCCCCAGGTTGCACCTGGAAAAAGCTTCGGCTCAGTGTGCCATTCCTGGTTAAAAAATTTAAATAACTAAAGAAAGAAAGAAAATTGTAGACCCCCTTTCTAAGCAGTAGGAAAAATTATTTATTTATTTAGCTTTTGTTTATACCTTGCAGCTTCAATTTAATCTGTTTGACTAGGTTAGGGTTGTCCTTCTCTCTGTTTCTTAGGCAGTTCACCTTCCTCTCAGAGTTCAGAGTGTCAAGAGACCCCCACCCCCACCACCCTTCTGTGGCTTCTTACTGATTTTCTGATCTGACCTCCCTGGCCTTTTGTTCTCAGAACATCATGCTCAATTAGCTGTCCTTACTGAGTGCCCTGAGATAAACAAACAAGAAAAACAACTGTAGCTAAGGCTGGAAAACATTAACATTAACCCCTTTCCTGCCTTCAATGTTGATTTATTCCTCAACAAAACTCCTAGTTTTAAGAAATATTATTTTTCTTTATAGAAATGAGACAGGGTTCTGACCCTCACACGGCTCGCACCCCCTTGTGCACTTATGGAGGGGCTGTTTCACTGGTATGGGGTGCGGTGAAGTTCCACTCCAGCCATCCACATACTTTGGCAGCTGGCCATCTCCACACCCAGTCCTAGTCTGCATGTGTGGGTAGGTGGGAGGAGCGTGGGCCCAGGGATTGGTGCATGGTTGTACCGTATCTACAACTGCAGATCTGTGGTGCAGGCCTGTGGGAGGTGGAGGCTATGCAGCCCTAAGAATTGCATTATTGACAACGCACACCCCTCCGTCTGGCCACAACACCATTCCCAGGTTCCAGCTGGCCCCCCACTCTACCAACCCCTAGTCCTGGAGCCTTAGCAGTGGGCTGGGGGCAGTAACAACCCTGACAGAGAGAATTAAAACATCATCCCCTGCACTCTGCTCGGGGAGGAATCCACTGGCAGCCCAGCTTGGGCATTTGCTTGGATGCCAATGTTCAGGACTAGCTCCATCCCCCGGCCCCCCCAGCCCTCCTGGCATAGGGTCTGCACTAGGGGAGCACAGCGCAGACAGGCATCAGAATGTGCACTGCTGTGACTGGGAGACACTCCATTAGTGCGCACACTGTGCAGATAGGGAACCATGGGCAGACTGGATGGACCATCGGTCTTTTTCTGCTGTCATTGTCTATGTTTCTGTACTGGCCCTTATTGTGGATTGAACACCAACCCCTTAGTGGCATATACTACTGCCCCACACCAGGCACTTGGGTTAATATCCCAATACTGACACTGTAGTGCAGCATGAGGGGAGTGTGGCACTCCTGAGGTGCTGTCTTTCAGATGAGACATTAAACCGAGGTCCCATATGCCTGTTCTGGTGGTAGTTCAGGTGGATGTTAAAGATTCCATGGCACTTCTTGAAAAAAAGAGTAGGGAAATTTTTTATTAAAACTTGAAAAGCAAACCATATACAAAATAGTGATACAGCTCATAAAATCATGTTGCAAAACCAAAAGAGAAACAGAGATAAGTATTACAGCATACATTTGATGAAATATCAGTGTTATTAAAGTCCCATAAAAAATAATAAACATTGAACCCCCCCCCCCACTAAAAGAGTAGGGGGAAATATTATTAAAAACTAAAGTAAACAGATATATAATAGTGTTACATCACACAAAATCATAATGCATGAAAGGAAACAATAAAGCAAATAACAATATGATATATTTCCTAAACAATACATAAGGACAGGTGCCAATATGTAAAAAACAGGGAAAAACAGTTGTTAATCCTATAAAGTAAAGTTTAAAGAAAGTAGTGTGACAGTACACAAAATTAGATGGTAAACAAAGAGAACATACAGGTAATACGAAATCTAGATCAGTAGGGGTTGAATTATATATAATTAAAGTTAAGCAGTCACCCTAAAAAGGAAATAGAAAGGATTAATGGTAAATCGTAGACACATAAGTGGTACTTCACACAATACATAATTATGCAAAAACCAATAAATACTTAAAATCAAATAAGACATTATATCTCCAACCCAAAACTATCAATCAATCCTGAGTTAGAGCAAGAAACACTAAACATCCCCAAAAAGTGAAGAGGGCAAGGACGTAGTAACTCAAAATAGCAAACCTGTATACATAATGTTGGTACCGTATATAGTATCAATTTTAAGGATAAACTAGATTGATAGTAGAATGTGCTTTGAAATGCAAACAAGAGCAATAAGTTGATGATACTGTACCCGTACTGATAGAAATCCAGCAAGTACCAACTATAAAATTAATAGTAGATAAGGGTTCAATTAATAGAGCATCATGTAGAATTGCCCAGTCTCTTACAATTCCTATAAGAGAATAACCAATTGGTTCCCAGACCGTTAGTACAATGTAGTCACACGTTTCATACTCTGTCAAAACACACTAAGGTATCCACACCCCAAAATGCGCAATACTCATAACCAGACTACTGATTCCCATCTAGATTTAAAAAGAAGAGGTGGTACAATATTCAAATCATTAAGCCATAAATTTTTAATAGCAGTGTCCAAAATATGGAACAATTTCTCAGTTGTAAAAGGATGTTGCTGAATAGTGAGTCGACAACGCACATACCAAATATAAAATTTGAAACAAACCAGAAATAACCACATTGTAACCCTATCATGTTTAGTCCATAAATAAGGCAAAATCCCTACACACAATATTTCTAAGGAGAGCTGAAAAAATGGAGATGATGGCCATTTAAGTTGTACCATTTTCCAAAACTCCAAAATAAATGGACATTCCAGAAATAAATGTTCCATAGTTTCAATTGTGTCAGAACATGTTTCTCTTGTACAGTATCATTCAGAAATCTGTATATGCGTCAAGTTTCCTCTAACGTTAAGTTTACCGTAGAGCCATAGCCATAAGACATCCCACATATGATGTGAGATACATGGGGAGGTCAACATAGTACCAATTGACATTCGTTGTTGGGGCGAGTAAATATCAAAAGGAGCCATATCTTGGAAATATCTTTGGATTATAAATCTATACAATTCTTTTCTATGAAACTGAATAAAGGAACCTTTTGAAATAGCCCATAATTTAAGTTTCCCAAAACATACTCTCATAGAGGGAGAAATATTGACTATAGGCCGTTGTCTAGAGATCTGAGCATGCACTGGCCAAGTAGAAACCATATCCGTCACAGAATCTAGAAGCCACGGTATCCAATTTTTGGTTGTACAAGCAATTATAGGCCTCAGATTAGTATAAAGGGAACATGCTAAAAAAGAAAACAAGAGGTTGGATCATGTTTAAACCTCCCTGTTTTCGATCACGAAGAAGTAAACTACATTCTATAGGGTTTAGTCTACTACCCCAAATACATGAGAAAAAACAGCTATAGATCTGTGTTTCCAAACTCAAAGGGAGACTAAAAACTGAACTTAAATACAAAAACATAGGTAACAGGAAAGTTTTAACCATAAAAACCCGCTTCAATTTGGATAACCGTCACGTATTCCAAATATTTACTTTAGCTTGAGCTTCTTGTAATTTAAACTTCCAATTTATATAGTCCAAATCACCTGCCCCAAAACGATGGCCCAGAATTGTACAAGTGTCCCGTACAACTGGTAACCCTATGATAGTTGCAGCTGGAACGTCTAAAACTTGAAGAGGTATGCAGTTACATTTGTTATAATTTAATCGCAGCTCCTGTAGACAGAAAAAAATCCTGTAGAACCTTCTCTAAACAATATGCAGAAGGTATATCACCCACAATAAAACATATATATCATCTGCATATGCTATACATTTTATTTCGGGATCGCTATTCTAAGAAGAAACGCCATGTATAACGGAAGAGTTATGTACAGTTCTAATCAAAGGGTCCAACGTAAATAAATACAAAAGTGCACTCAAGGGGCAACCTTGTCATACACCTTTTAACACAGAAAACTTTTTATCCAACCAACCATTGCAATATGCCTGTGCTGTAGCCTGAGCATAACATGTCCTCAACCATTTAATAAAAATGTGTGGTATTCCATAGAATTCTAGGCAATCCCATAAATATGTATGCCTCACATTATCGAAGGCCTTAGCCTGATCCAAGCTAAATAAAAGGACTGTAATTTCCCCAGAAGCTTTTTGCATAATTTCACGTAAAATGATTAAACTATCAGTAATGTTCCTATCAGGAATAGAACAAGTTTGTGAAGGGTGTAAAAGAAAATCAGCATTTATCAATAATCAGCTGTTCAAAATTTTAAAAATCGGTATTGAGTAATGTGATAGGTCTCCAATTCAGCAGGTCTTCCCGTTCCCCTTTTTTATATAAAAAAAATTACCAAACCTTCATTCATACTATTAGGCAAAATACCTGAAAGCAAAGCATCATTAAAAACCATAGTAAATTCTGGTAACAGAATGGAAAAAATTATTTTATATAACTCATACGGAATCCCATCCGTACCTGGAGCTGTTCATGGCTTAGTTTGAGAAAAGGCCGTAGTCACTTCTAAAGGGGTAATGTCAGTTACCAACTTCTGTTTACTATGGACAGATAATTGGGGTAAAGCACACTGAGTCAACCAAGGTATATGTGAACTACAGGGACATCTGGGGAACTAAATAATTGGTGTATATGTGACTCAACAGCAGAAAGAATGTCTTTCTGAATCGTGCACCTCTTCCCATTTTGATTTTTAATAAAAGACATGTATTTTTGCTGCCTCTGATAAGCACAAAACGGAGAGGGATTCATAAAAGCTTTGTCCCCTTGAGTCCCGAAACGTTGTTCGTTATCCAAGGATTTAGAACGATCAAACAGTATATTGTTCATTCTTTCCTGAAGTGCATGCAAAGTAGGGAGAATGGAAACATTCCCTTGCGCCACTTGAAAGTGTGCATCTAAAAATTGTGCCCTAGTAAATGTATATTCATCAGATTTATGCCTACCATTAATCTTACCTATACATGAAAAATAAAGTTTAATATCTTGCTTTGTATCAATCCACCAGTCTCGATATGTATCATAAAGGCAAACTACCGATTTTCTAGCTTTCAATAATGCTAACAATCCGCCTTCAACTGTAGGAATAAATAACAGTTCTAAATTTAGTCTCCAATAGCCTGGTCCACGATGTAGACTGTTATGGCTGGAAATTGTGGCCTCTATAATGGCATGATCTGAAGGTGCTACAGGTGTAGTTTTAATGTGTATGACATTCAAAGAATCAGACAGAAACCAAAAATCAATGCGGGTTGCTTTAGTGCCTTGAAAAAATGTCTTATCAGAAGTGCCCTGTAAGGCCATAACATCTATTAAACCAGATTGTCAATAAATCATTAAGGCAATGCGTATCACAAAAGATTTTGTTTGTGCGAAGGCCACGATCCTTCTTATATCTACTGCAATTAAAATCTCCACCCAAAAAGACATGTTTTGATGTAAACAAATAGGGCAAAATTAATATAAAAATCCCAATTCTATCAGATTTTGTCTGTGGGGCATACACATTTATAAAACGACACTAAACCACTAACCTCCAAATCCAACAATAAAAGATGCCCAGGAAAAAGATCTACCAGTCGAGACAGTTTAGCAGTAGGATTGTTCACCGCAATACCAACACCACAGCAGACATCTTCACCAAAAGACCAATATGTAATCCCCCAACGCCACCCAGCCATTGCCCGATTCATATCTTCCCGGGTATGTAAGCGTGTGTCCTGTAGGAATACCACATCATGGTCTCCCTTTGCAAACAGGGAATATATTAACAACTTTTTCCTCTCTGATTGAATGCTATTAACATTCAGAGAGGCCACAGAAAGATTATAGAACCTGGGCATACACAGGAATATGAATCCAAAACAAAAAATGGTATAAACAAAAACCCATATGGAAGTCATTTCTTCTTACTAGATTTCCGCATCCCCAATTTATTTCTTTTTTTCTTAACAGTATCAGGATGCTCAAGGGGTTGGTCAACATCAGAAGTACCCTCAGGTTGTGATGATGGTACTGAAGCTGAATCAGACTCAGTTCCAACATCATCCTGAAGTACATGGTAGTTATTCTGTAGAACTAGTGGAGCAGTATCAGCCACAGTTTTCCCTACACTCCGAGTTCGGAGGCTACGGCGTCTAGTGGACACCACTGTAAAGTCTCCTTCAAGAGGCAAAGGTGGGGGCATGGAAGCCGAGGAAGTAGAAGGTTCAATATTGGATGCCTCAGGAGGCAAAGAAACAGGTAGAGGTACAGGTACAGGGTCTACAGTTGCTATCTCAGCTACAGCCAGATTCTGCACCAGGTTAGGCTCCTGCACATCATGAGGTTGTAGCCTGGTCCTCCCGGGAGGGCGTGTCTCAATGCAGCCTTAACCGCTGTATTAATATAAAAATCCTGTATGCAAAAATCCCATTAGACTTATTTTGGGTTGCAAAAGGGCAATCTACATAAGCATGGGTATCTTCACAGTGGGAACATTTTACCGGATGATGACAATCAGTAAAAACATGACCCACTTCACCACACTGTACACACTTAATTTCACAAGTCCTACTAAGGTGCCTGGGAGAACCACATTTATAACAATGCCGTGGCTGTCCTGGGTAGAAAATAAACCCCTTATCCTGACACAGGTAAAAACAGCTTGGTAAATGCTGTAAACCATCATCTGTCTGAAGAAAATTAACCTTATACCTCCAACCCCCATTCCAAAACCCCCTCAGTATCCAGGATAGGCTCTGGATTACCCTGAATCATACATTTCTGCTCTAACCAATATGTAATGGCTTCAACATTTACCCCCTCATTCCAGAACAAAACAGTTATCACCTTAAATGATTGTTTCATAAGAGAAATAGCCTGAAAATGAAACCAAGCCAGATTCGTTTTAAGCAAGGCATATTTCATCCAAAAACGATTTAATAAAGCAGGGGTACGAAAACTGTCATATGTATTATTCCCAGGTGAATGTATAAGTGCATAGACTTCACTGGGAGAAAAAAACAACTGTTTAAGACCTTGTCAACATACAATCGGTCTGGCATATCATCAGTAGATCCCAAAAACTGCAGATGAACCGCATTCTGCCGTTTAGCCAGTGTCACAGGTTTTTTAAACAAACTAGCAAAGGTAGCAGAAGGCACTGTTAAGCTAGCTGGTTCTCGTTCAGGAATAGTAACAGACACATTCATTCCCACATCATCACCCATAGCTTGAACATCATCTAGCTGCGAGTTAGTAAGAGGGAAAAAAGAAATATGTCCATTTGTAGGGACAGAGTCCAAAGGTACAAGGTCTGCATCAGGTAAGGAGTCAGGTTCAACTAAGACAGGAGAGGCTCGAGAAGCAAGATGCGATATTTTCTGCAATAGTTCATCAGCAGGTATGAGATTTTGTTGGGAGGGTAAAACCTCTATCAGAGTATCTGGTAGTACAGCTGACTCACCCACCCAGAAACCCCAGGGATCGGAATCTCAGGATCAGCGACCCAGACTCCTGATTCTGTTCTAATCCATCCAGCATCCTGCAAAGCCTGTTGTGGGGACCAAGCATCTCCTGAAGGAGAGGTCTGGGGTGAGGACTGTTCAATGCAATGAGCAGCAGAAAAGCCTTTCAACATCTTGCTAGTGTTACCTGGAGGGCCCGAGGGAGAATCCGATTTGGGCAGTTTCCGTTTTTTCTCCTCCTCCGCATGAAGTTGCGCTTGGCGGTATTCAGCTAAAGCGAGCTCTAAAACCTGTTGCTTATGCTCCAGCTGTTCGGATACATCCACAAATGCAGGAACTGACTGGTCTTCAGGAAATGTAGCGCGAACGCCATCCGTTTCAGTCACAACTCGAGTCGCAGGCTCCGCCCGGTGAACTGGGAACTCACCCGTTGTAGCCTTACCGATGATTCCTGCATCGTTAAATGGGGACACCTGCCGCGAGGGTATAGGTACGCTAAGCTGGCCATCACACGGATGCATTCCAGCTGTACCCCCCCTTTTGCTCGCAGATTCTTGCAACGGCATAGCAGCCATCCAACCTCCACTACTCTCAGCCGCCATCTGGACAGTGACTCACTCCGTCAGCTCCACAGCGTCCACAGCCAACAGAGTAGGGAAATTTCCCTGGTGCCCTGGCCAAATTTCTCCCCATTCACTAAAATACCACCAACAGATTAATCTGGTTCAATGTCAGTTGGCATTCATCTGTATCCCCCTCTCCCGGGTCCTGCCTGAAAATAGGCAGGATTTGTCTAGTGCACTTACCCAGTCAGCAAAAACAAAATAAATAAAATAAATAAATAAAAAACACCTACATTTGGGGAGGGTGTTACAGGGAAAAAAGGGGAAAACTGAATCACAATTAAAAGGCTATGATGTGGTACGCTGGGGCAGTGGGCTACATGCCCCACCCTCTCTGAGCACTTTTTAAAGAGCATACTTCAGCTTCCCTTGAACTTGCATTGCTTTGTGGACATTTTCTGTCTGCAGCATTTCCTGGCTGCACTGCTGCTGTTTGTTATGAAGCTCAACTCAGCTGTTCTGCATTCCTGTTTGTGTACCTTTTGCATTTTGAAGAGGGGGAGTGATTTCTTCTGTTTTTATTGCTTCTCTGTTTTTTCAGGAACTGTGAGTCCCTCCTCTCCCAGGGGGCTGTGGAGATGTTTTGCATAGAACTAGGCTCTGTTTCTGCTTCTATCCAGGGTACTGAGGCTTAGTCTGGGTTCCCACTGGTGGATGAGAATGGTGCTGAGGCACCACCACCAGGCCCCACCCCCAACATCCCAACTGGTTCCAATGACCATGGATCAGTCCAGTGGTAGTAAAATACGTTGCGTCTTGTCCAACCAGAGAGGCCGTCCTGTACCATTCCATTGACAGCACGGAGAAGAGACGAGGGTCTGGCACGGCTGCTCAGTGTTGTGGGGCCATCAAGGTCAGGCCAGGGAGCAGGCCTCTCTTGTTGGCTCCACAGCAAGAACCATCGATGGGTTAGCGGACATTGGCCATGGTGAGCCCCTTCAGGCTAGTTGATAAGTCTCAGAGGCTTGGGGTGGAATGCAGAGGAATAAATTGAATATAGAGAATGATACAAATTAATACAACAGTAACACAGGCTTTAGTCACAAGGACACAGGACGGGAGCAGTTGGGTGATCCAAGCCATTCTGTTATAACCTTCGTCAACTATTTCTTTCTGGTTCTCTTTTACAGGAAGGATGAGAATGAGGAGTCACAAAATCTCACTGCAGAATCAAGGTATTCAATTTTTCATGTAATGTTTTCTAACTTATTTATTTTGAACTGTTCTGCTCAAAAGAAAGGGTTTGTATGTCACGTGTATGTGAGTGTGTTGGGAGGATCAAACGAATCAGATTATTATTATTGGGTGTCAGATCCACATCAGAGGTTTTGGTTAGTTTCTAACTTTTTGGATGGAATCAGAACATTTGGCAAATTAATTATAAATCACCACTGCTGATTCAGCTAATCTGGGAAGGCTGTTTTTATGCCAAATCTGCCTCCTTGATGGGTGCTATGGCAGAAAGGATCCCTGACCCACTATGAGTTAGGCATGGGTGAGGCAGGACATTTTTTTTTTTTTTTTTTTTTTTTTTTTACACTTACTCCCTTCCCCCCTGCGGCCCTCAGTTGGGCGGGCACTCCAGCCCTGTCTCCTGATGTTTGTCGGCACCAGCGTCTTTACCACAGGGCTCCTCCCCCAGCAGGGTCAATGGGGTGGAGCACTCACCCCCACTGCATGCAGGATCTGGTTCTGCTGGTCCGACTGGCTGGGGGGGTGGGGCCTGCGGGTGCCCGCCATCATCCAACCGCTGGAAGTTTTTTTCCTTGTTTCCTCCCCACAGAGGGGGGGCATGCAGGGACCCCAATAGCGGTGCTGTGCAAGTTTCTGTTCGCTGCACGCCCAGAGTCTGCCCTGTCTCTGCCCCTGTGTCTTAGCAGCATCAGTGTGCCAGCCCCTAGCCTCCGCTAGGGGCCAGGCTAATGTCGACTGCTGCATCCCTCCCTCCCCAGAGGAGGAGAGCTGTCCTAGGGATGCTTGATCCTCCTCCTCCCCAGCTGACCCCCGGTGACCCGCTCGCACTGTGAACACAGTCGCCAGCATGGCAGGAGGTAAGGCATAGATACCTTAACCCTCTGTGCCATTGGGCTGACGAAAATTTTTTTGACCTAGAACCAAGCCAGAACTGAATTAGGGGTCTAGCTAGACTCTCCAAACCAAAGCACAAGCCAAGCCATGGCTGCAGCAGGCTGTCCTCGCCGAGACTGACAGTGTCCCATGAGATGCACAAGTGGAGCTGAGTGTTTTGACCACAGCACTAACTGCTCAAGCTGACAGAAGAAAAAATTACTCACCTTAGTAATGTTGTTTCTTCTAATGGAGTCTTGCTATATTATGACTATTGCAGTTTGTCCCACCATTAGAACTGCTCCGGAGGTGAAAGAGTTAACTTCCATGCAGGGCATGGAACTTAGAGCTCGAGCTCGGTTAGAAAAGCTCTGTCTGGGATATTTCAAACTGAAACTGTCAGATCTTTAAGAGCCAAAACTCACTAAGGTTCTGTGTGGAAGCTGTAACCTACACTAGCCAACTGGCTACTAAAATATTAACACATTTTCCTGGTCCCAACACCAAGACTCAAGTCAGGGGACCAGAAGAAGATAAGATAAAATAAAACACAACACCCAAACACCCCAAAAAGAAGGGGTGGAAAACATAAAAAGGGGCATCAATAAGTGCCAACAGTGGACTGCCCACCCCATACCCAAAGTAGAAGTTCTGAGAGGGGCAGGCTGGGGGGGGAGGTCATAATATAGCAAGACTCCATTAGAAGAAACAACATTACTAAGGTGAGTAATTTTTTCTTCAAACAACATGAAGTCTTGCTATATTATGACTATTGCATCACACAGCAGTACCTCCATGGAGGAGGGACAGAACCCATTAGGAATAGGTTTCAGTTAACGGCAAAGTTAAACCGAAAGCATCCTCCTGGCCTGGATATCCAGGGAGTAATGTTTGGTGAAAGTGTGTACTGTTTTCCAAGTAGCTGCTTGACATATCTCTAAGATAGGGATGTCTCTGGCAGCAGCTAGAGACGCAGCTGTACCTCTGGTAGAGTGAGCCCTCAGGCCTGAAGGGGGAACCTTACCCAGTTTTTGATAGCAAAATTGGATACAAGAGACAATCCACCTGGCAATGGATCTCTTAGTGGCAGGTTTCCCTTTCCCAACCTCACCATAAGTGAGAAATAGTTGGAGGAGTCAAACCTGTGACCCTTGATATGCTCTATGTAGTAACTTAGGGCCCTCTTAACATCTAAGCTGTGCAACCTCCTCTCACCAGAGGAGGAATGGTCAGTGAAGAACACTGGAAGTGAAATAGATTGATTAAGGTGGAAATCTGAAACCACCTTGGGCAAAAACTTCCTGTTAGTCCTGAGGACTACCTTATCCCTGTGAAAGGAAATAAAGTCAGTCTCCACTGACAAAGCTTGTAACTCACTTATACGCCTGGCAGAAGTGATGGCTACTAGAAATACAGTTTTCCAAGTCAAGTACTTAAGCTCTGCCGAAGACAGAGGTTCAAGGGGGGTTGCATCAGCTGAGCAATGCAAACATTAAGATCCCAGGCAGGGGCAGGGTCCGTGAATGGTGGATTGTAATGAAGCAATCCTCTAAAAACTTGGAAAATACAGGGTGAGCAGAAAGAGAAGAGGCTTCCTGCTGAAATAAAAGCAGAGACAGCTGCCAAATGCACTTTCAGGGTAGCTGGTCTCAGTCCCAAAAATTAAGATGGACCATATAGTCCAAAACAGTGGGCAAATCAGCAGATTCCGGGAAATATGCTTCCCAGAACACCATATGGAAAACCTTTTCCACTTGGAGTTATAGGTAGCCTAGTGGAAGGCTTCTAGAAGCTTTCAAGATTTCGAGAACACCTTGAGAAAGTTGTAGATCAGCAAACTCTAACTCCTCAAGAGCCAGGCCTTGAGGTTGAGGGATTTGAGATTCGGATACCAGACTCTCCCCTGGGCGCAGGTTAACAGATTGTGGTTCCTGGGGAGACACAGGGGAAGATGGACTGCTAAGGACAGAAGGAGTGGGTACCAGGGCTGCCTGGCCCAGTCTGGAGCAATCAGGATCATCTTGCAGGGCTGAGATCTGATTTTGACTAGCACCTTGAACAGGAGAGGGAAGGGGGAGGCATAGAGAAACTTCCCTTCCCAATCGAGGAGAAAGGCATCCAGGGGACTGAGCCCAACACTGGGGCCTGCAACAAAAAGTGGAAGTTGATGATTGTCTGGGGCTGCAAAAGATCTATCTGAGGAGTGCCCCATCTGGTAAAACTATCCTCAGTACTGGGGATCCAGTGACCATTCGTGATGGCCCTGGGAAATCCTGCTGAGAGCATCTGCCAGGACATTGTCCTTGCCTGGGAGGTGAACTGCTATGAGGAAGTGTTCAGGGAATAAGCCAGAGACCACAACTTCATCACCTCGGTGCACAAGGTCAAGACCGAGTGCCCCTTGTTTGTTGATGTACCACATTGTAGTGGTGTTGTCTGTTCTGACCTGTACCGCTTTGTTCTGAACAGATGCAGAAAAAACCTGAAGTGCTAGAAAAACAGCTCTGAGTTCCAACAGATTGATGTGGAGCAGAGGTTCCTGAGGGGACCACAATCCCTGGGTGGAGAGGTCGCCCATGTGAGCTCCCCATCCCAAGAGGGATGCATCTGTAGTAAGGGTCAAGGAGTGAGATAGAGGGATGAAGGGCACCCCTTGTCTCAGATTGCTCTGATCCTGCCACCACTGAAGGGCCTGGATCAGGGTTCGAGTCACTGGGATCAACTTGGATAGGGAATCTCTTCTTTGAGACCAAAAGGCTCTCAAATGGAACTGAATGTCCCTCATCTGAAATCTTGCTCCTTGCACTACAGCTGTGGAAGCAGCCATGTGTTCTAGGAGCTGTAGGAAATGCCTTGCTGGTTGAGAGACCTGCAGAGTGAAGGACGAGGCCAGGGCCACCAGGGTCCTTACCCTTTCTAGGGGAAGGAAGGTTCTGGCCTGCTTTGTGTCCAGTTCTGCACCTATAAAGGTGAGTACCTGGACAGGTTCCAGAACTGACTTTGGAAGATTGAGAAGAAAGCCTAGAGAGGCAAGCAGCTGCTGGGTAACTTGCAGGTATGATTTGACCTGGTCTGGAGACTGACCCACAATGAGCCAGTCGTCCAGGTAGGGAAAGATGGCAATCTTTTGCCTTCTTAAAATGAGCAACTGCTACTGCCAGACATTTTGTGAATACCCTTGGGGCAGAGGTAAGGCCGAAGGGCATTGCTCTGAGCTGATAATGGCCTGAGGGCAGTTCGAATCTGAGGTACTTTCGGTGGGAGCTTCTGATAAGAACATGAAAGTAGGCATCCTTGAGGTCCAGGGAAGCTAGCCAGTCCCCTGGCCTTAGGGAGGGTAAAATCATTCCCAGAGTCACCATTTTGAATTTTGGTTTTAAAAGGTGCTTGTTCAGATATCTTAGGTCCAGGATGGGCCGCCACTCTGTCTTTTTTGGGGTAAGGAAGTACCTGGAGTACAGACCCTTACCCTGGTGTAGGGGAGAAACCCTTTCTACAGCTCTCGAGCCAGGAGGGTTGAGACTTCTGTTTCCAAAGCAAGAGTCTCTAGAGGGTTTGCAGGTGGAAAAGATCGGATTCTCATCTTTGGAAATTTTTTGAAGCTGAGAACCAGACCCTGGCTTACTACTTCCAGGACCCACTTGTCTGATGTTAAAGACTCCCAGTCCTGGACGAAGTAAGCCAGCCTGCCCCCTACAGGTAATGGAGAACCGGCCCTGGGCATCCCATCAGGGTGCCTGTTTGGCAGGGGCTTTTGGCTGAGGGGTGGAGCAGGCCTGCTTGTACCCAGTCTGCCTCTCCCTCTGAAGAGGCCCCTCTGAACATAAGCTGAAGAGGAGGCCTGGGTTTGGTAAAAAGGCCTGTGAAAAGGCCTGCCTCTACCCCTGGGGGGGCTGCCTCTGAGGAGTGGCTTGCCGTTCCTTGGCTTGTGCACTCCTATAAGTGGTTCTATATTCATCCGTTTTCTTCATATAATTCTCTGTCTGCTCCCCAAACAGAATTTCCCACCACAGGAAAATCCATAGCCTTAGCCTGGGTATCCTGTGACAAACTAGTACACCTGAGCCAAGCCAATCTACGAAAAGCCACAGATGTAGCCATGACTCTAGAGGATACATCATTAGAATCCACTGCAGCATGGAATTGCACCTTAGATGCCTCAATACCATCAGCAGCCACCTGCTCCAGCTCCTTGGCAAGCTGGCCAGGGGCCTGTTTGGCTAAAGCCATGACAGTATCCCATCTAGATTTTTGGTATCTTGCAACATAAGCCATATAATTTGCTTGTCTGAGTCCCAAGGACGCTGCCATGTATTGTTGTTTAGCCATGGCATCAATCTTCCTGGAGTCCTTGTCAGGAGAATGTGAAGCCAGGGGAATATTAGCCTTATCACAGGCTGCAGCCTGAACTACCCCAACATGGCTGCATTGCGGTGAAAGAAATTCTGTATCAGGACCTGACAAAGTGTACCTCCTGTCCATCTTTTTATCCACAGGAGGCACAGAATTAGGAGCTTTTAAAATTTTTATTGTTTGTTTCCTAAAGGATCTATGTAAAGGAATAGACAATCTCCTGGACTCTGGGATATCCATCATCTCTACAAAGTCAGGCTCCACTTGCTCATCCACAGCTTCCTCCAAAGAAGCTGGAGGGTTTCAGCAACTTTTATAAAACAGAAAATGAGAAGGGACTCAGCAAGCCTAGGGGAGATTCTCCAAAGGTCTGTCTGGGGAGATGTCCGTTCAATGGGCACATCCAGACTTTCAAAGTCACATTCACACTGTTCATAATCATCCTCCCTCCTCTGGTTCATAAAACTCCTCTATACCATATTCTTGAACCGGTGGAACCGCCGAACCGACCTTTGCCAGATAGTGGCGGTTCGACGGAACTGGGAAAGTGACTGGACAATTTGTATTGCCCTGGCTATCTCTGCAGCAGTTGGAGAAGGATTTTGACTCCACACTTGCTGATTTTCTAGTTCTCTTTGCTGGAACTGGCTCCTCAGAGTCAGCTTTACGCTTGCCGAGGAAGTCTGGCCCTGGTCAGAGGGCATTTCTCCGGTTCGGTTGGCACCAACCGGCTGGCCATACCGGGTCAGCGGACTTTTTCCTCTGCTCCTGGAGCCTACCAACTCTTATCTAGGGTAGCTGCAGGAAATTCTTGCAAATCTGGCAGTCTGCATTGAGGTGGTCAAACCCCAGACAATAAACCCATGTGGTGTGTGGGTCAGCCTTGGCAAGAGGCTTCCCCACAGACACTACAGTGTTGAAACCCAGTGGGCCGGTTTTCTTTGGGTTTCTCAGACATAATGCCAGCCTAACCAAAAACTTGCCCTTTTCTTTCGGCAGCCAGGTAGACATCTCTTTATCGGTTCCAACCGTCATCGGTCGTGGAAAAAAACGTAATGAAATCCATTTTTTTTTTTAGAACCGATAAGAACCGGGAACCGCACTCTAAAAGCCTTTAAATGCTTCAGAATAAAGTTTCAACCTAACCTGATCGGTTCAAACCGAACCGATAAACATTTACAAGTTCCACACAGAAATAAACCTATCTGTTACTTACAATACCATAGACAGAGCTTGAACCGATCGGTTTGCGGTTAAAATAATGATAATCGCGGTTGAATTTAACCGAGAAAAAACTCTTTAAACCGAGAAAATGAACCGAGCAGTAGGAGGAATCTCCGGAGCGACTGTTCAGTGAGGCGGAGTAAAGAATGACAGTTTCAGTTTGAAATATCCCAGACAAAGCTTTTCTAACCGAGCTCGCGCTCTAAGTTCCATGCCCTGCATGGAAGTTAACTCTTTCACCTCCGGAGCAGTTCTAATGGTGGGACAAACTGCAATAGTCACAATATAGCAAGACTTCATGTTGTTTGAAATGCTTGCTTTGATCAAACTGGCTTGGCTTGACCTTTGCTCTCAATTGCTCACAGAGATCGAGTTGAACCAGAGCCAGCTACTAGGCTCGATGCAGGTTTGACCATGGTCTGGCTAGCCCACCTCTACTACAAGCATAGTTTAATGGTGTCACAGACAAGGGACTGGCAGTAAATCATTTTGCATCACTTAACTGCCAGACACATGCAAGGTAGAACTGGGTCCAAGGTTTCTCAGGAATGGTAATAATAAAGGGGAAGAAAAGGGATAAGCAATTCAGTAAACCAAACAGACTTGGTGATCTCCACAATATCCCCTCCGACTCTCCCATCAGCCCCGCAGCGACTTAGCTGCTGTACTTGGTGCATCAGTGACTACCCTAACCAGTATCCCTGGGGAGCTCTCAAAAAAATGGTACTGTCTAGCACAGCTGTTAAATCACTGCAGACCTGACACTTGAAGTATATGAAGGAAAATATATGCACACTGACGAAGTTCAAAATTAATCACTATTTGTAATAAAAAAACAAGGCCTGGTGGCCTAAATGCTGGTTCTCTCTCTCTCTCTCTCTCAGTGTCAGTGGCTCAGTAGGTGGCACACTTGCCTCTAAAGCCAAAAAGATCAGAAGGTCATGGGTTCTAGACCAACACCAGGTATTTGGGGCGATACCTATAACAGACACAGTAGTGCTGTATGGGGGGGGATGGGGGGTGCTGCACTACTGAAGTACTGTCCTTTGGATGAGACATTAAACTGAGGTCCCTTCTACCCATCCCTGGTCACTGTCCAGGTGGACATTAAAGATCCCGAGGCACTTACTGAACAAGAGTAGGCATGGGTGTAAGAAAGCATACCCCAAGTAAGCCATGGCTTACAAGTTGACTGCAGCGGGGGTGGGGGTGGCATTCTGGTCCCTGACCATTGGATTAGGTAACTCCTGCTGTCTGGTATTCCCTCCAATTAGGGTTATAATATAAATGTGTGCTCTGTTTGAATTAAATGTAATGATAAATGTGTAAAACTAAGTCCTTCTGTATTTTTCGCTCTCATTATACAGTTCCTGAAGTACAATATGGTGTGTACAAGGGGTAACAAATACCTGTGTGGGCATGCCTACAATGGGGGAGGGGAGGCAAACGGGAACCAAAGGGTTCCAGCTAACGGGATTGTCCCCAATGTCATGGGCAACATTTCCCTTGTCAATAAAACAGGTCTGTGTAAACCCTCCTCCCTCAAAGACATGCCTGGAAACAAGCTAGCACAGCTCAGTGTGCCCTTCTTGGTCATAAATTACAAATAAATAAATAAATGACTACAAAAGAGCTGCAAGACCTAGACCCTGTTGAGTTACTCATGGTTAGCTGACCTCACAGAGCCCAGAAGGCCCTGGATGCCAAACTCACTGGTATGCAGCGGTAGCTGTTCCAATGCTTTCCCTCAGCACAGGGTCACAGTGGGCACAGCAGCATTGGGGACACTTGCAAGAGAAAGTTGTGGTTGCATGATCCCAACCCAGCTGGTCTTCAGCCCTTGGTTTTGACTTTTCTCCTTCTCTTCAGCCCTGCATTTGGGATAAAAAAGGCTGATGGCTCTGGTTAGTCACTTTCCTGTGGTCGCTCACGTCTCCCTTTCTGGAACACATTCTATCCAGGCAGTGACCCCAATCAGACTCGGTCTTTTTTTTTTTTTTTTTTTTTTAAATGCTTTTATTTTATTTATTTATTTTTTTTTAACACCCCAGACCTGACCTGAAAATCTCCTTCTGTCATTGTCAGTGTCCTTTCCTTGCCTGTGGAAACACTGGGGTCCGACACTCCATTCCTGCCATTGCTCACTCCCATACCAGGCACCCGGGCAGGTAACTTGTGGCTTGCTCCCCACAGGCAGAACCTTGGAGGGGGACAAGATATCCAATGAGAATACTTCACTTAGCATGCCAGAGGGAGAAGTCAACGAGGATGAGGCAGGCCAGGCAGCCCACCCCAGCATGGTGGAACAAGGGCACTTCATCTGTCCCAATTTGGCCCACTTTTTTGCATCTCAAAGTCTACCCCTTATCCCACTCACAGGGTGTGCTCCTGTGGAGTAACCTGGCCTTGTGATTATCAGGGATGGGGAGCTCCTCCCCTTCTTTGGAATGTCCCTTCTGGACCCACTCAGTGCATGGGATGCCTTCGCATCCCACACCAATCGGGGGGGGTGCAAGATGACAAAGCTGCTCCAAAAGGTAGCACCATTCCTTTGCTCCGACACCTTCTCCCCCTACGCCACAGTGGGGTGGTCATTAGGGTTGCTTTACTGGAATCCACTGAATAGAATCCAACTCATAGGAGTCTGCTCTGATTTTTGGACTTGCAGTTTGAAAATCCTAAACCCTAAACTGAATCCTAAAATGTATTTTATGTAGGCATTTAAGATTTCAAATCTGAATCCTACATCTGAGTTTTAGTTTAGTTTGTTTTTTTAATTTACATTTTTTCTGCACTGTGCCGATCGTCCCCCTTCTACCGGTCCCCCCAGCCCCATCACCCTGACGTCCACTGGGACCTACCTCGAGGCACAGAGGTGCCCAGCTGGCCGAGCGCAGAGCCTGTTGGGGACTGGTGTAATCCTGCTGGTCAGCACATTTTCCACCCGTTTTGTCCCCATCCCCAGTAACGGCTGTGCATGCATGTGTGGAGGCTCGTGCACACCGTGAACCTGTGACACCCTCCCTTACATGTCACATCCCATCCTGCACCACCACCAGACCCCCACCCAGTGGTGGACATGCGGCAGGAGCAAAGAGGACCCTCCCCACAAGAGAAGAGCTGCCTTTGGATGCTCGATCCAACACCTACCCTCCCCCCCAAGCTGACCCCCGATGACCCCAGCTTGTTCCCGAACCTGGGTCACCAGCATGATGCATGGTGTGGTGTCCAATGCCTCAACCCTCAGTGCCTCCGGGCCATCCTGATTTTTAGGTTCTTTCAGGATTTGAAATGGAATTGGATTAGGAAGTTAAAAAAAATCCTGCATCCTAAAATCCGATCGGAATTGGCCAATTCTGAGCATTCCTAGTGGTCAAGGTGTGCCAGTTGCCTGGTGGCACAAGTCGCGTTGTCCGGATGGCAAGCGGCAGTTCTATCACTGCGCTAGCCAAGCAGGCTGTTGAATCAGTCTCTGGTTGTTTGGAAAAATATTCTACATGGGGAAAGTCTCTCTACAGACCTGCGCAGCTCAAAACAATAGGGCCTTTCTCCTCTGTCAGCTGCTGAATGATGCAGCTGCCTCCAATGAATCCAACTGTGCCTACTCCCTCTATCTTACCAGCCTTTTAAAGAACACTGGCAGCATGTCTGGTTCCCCCAGGCTACAGCAGCAACAGACCAGAAGAATCTCTTCCTCCCCAGCCTTTCATAGTTTCAGCTAGCTGACTTCTGATTGGATGAACCTTGTAGGCAAAGTAGTCCATGTCTGGAGTCCTTGTCATGTGCCTGCAGCATGCATGCCCTGCTGCAGAGGCTCCTTAGCTCTGCACTGGCTGTCTTCCTCATCCCTTTTCCCCAACAGTCCTGGGGATTTGCTTTCACAATTTTTCTTTCTTATTCGGTTTCCCATTGGAAGCTCTAGCTATGGTCCTAATACACCTTGAAGTAAGGGTTAATTCAATTCCCAGACCAAGTGCCTACTCTGAGGCTGGGGAAACATGTCCCCCCATTGCAGACTGCTCACTCAGTCATGTCTCTCATTGGTATTAGGTGCCCAATGGTGCAGATGTAAGTGAGTCGTCAAGGATTTTGAGGTTTTTACCCCTACCTCGTTGTCTCATACAAGGTTGTGGGGCCTGGGTCATTGCATTACTGATTTTGGGGGGCTGCATCCAAGGTGCAAATAACATTGCATGGTTCCTCCATCCAGAAAAAAGGTTTTAGTGGGCCTGGTGTCAGTATGCAACATCCCCTTAGGATGCAGTATCTAACCACCCGTGAGCCAACACAGTGCAATAACAGTTCCCAAAATTACAATTATTAGCATTCTACTAACAACATACACACAAACCAGGATTGTGAACAAATAAATAATAACTTTACTAGGGCAACAACCTCTCAGGAGAACAGGAATGGTTAGTGGTTTGTGTGGTTGTGCTTAGCAGTCCTGTCTGGTATTTCAGTATTCCAGAACTTCCCGGTCCTGTGCAAGTGTCGATGAAGCACTTTATCAGGGGCAGCAAGTGCAGCCACTGATGTGCATGTGGTGTCATGGCTGTAGTACCACAGGAGGCACAAACGAAGCTCACTCCTGCCTCACTGGCAGTGGTGCTCCTCTAGTCCCTCACCACAAACAGTCCTGGGGACCAGGGAGCACTAGGAAGGGCAGCAGCAGTCTGGCAGGGTCGCAGGCTAACATTTAAAGGACATTGGAAGGAGTGTGAAAAAATCTTCAACAATGTACTGAATCCTGATAGGTGAATGGCGCCATTTTTACATTTGAAAATGAAATAAGGATAATGAGGACTGCTTGTCATGTGTAAATAAACTAGGACCATTCCTTGAAGAAGTGTCTTTCCATGAAATGCCCAGACATTTTGATGCTTGTCTGGCCAGTAACAAGCAATAAATATTTGTGATTAAATTGGGTGAGTGAGCAGCCATTTTCTTTCCACTCAATTTCTCTGGTTTGTATGGTTTGCTACTCCCAGACGTATCTCTTATTTCTGCCCTCTTGCAACCAGTTTTGCAGGCGCAAAAATCAAAATGGCAAATTTTCCGAAAGAAGGGGGAGTTTTACTAGTACTATTTAAAGTAGCAGTATTTCTTAAGCATGAATTTTGTAGTAATAATGGGTTCGATTTTCAAAGCGTGGCACAGCGCCACGACACTAAGGTTGCGGCAGTGTGCCGAGCCCCTTTGCCACAGTTGTGCCCGACTCTCCAGTCTTGGGAACAATTACAATAGTTTTTACGTTTTACAGCAGCTTGCGCCAAATATGTGGTGCAAGTTCCGTAAAAATAACCCCAAGGGAATGCTGCAAGCTAGACCAGAAAAAGTCGGTCTAAGCTGGGACACCTAGAGTATGGAACTGAAAATCCTGATCGCTGGCCCGGTGATTGCCGTAAGCCCCGTGCAACATATCTTCAGCGCACATGGGGCTTGCAGCAATCGGGGGCTTTGAAAATAGAGCCCCATATATTTCTAGAAAAACATTAAATACATTTTTTTTTTTTTTATTTTATTTAATTACTGTTCTGAGAAATGTGGTTTTGAAGCAGAAGCCCATGGCAGATAAAGCCGCTCTGCCTCACCATGCCACAGCATGGCCCTACTGACCCCTACATGCCTAGTGGGCTCCTCCTCCTGGACCTTGACTGTTGAGTGAAGCATCCTCCTCTTAGCTTGGTGAACCAGGGGAGTGAATCCCATCCACAGGCAACAAGCTGTGGGTTGCGGTCAGGGATTCCAGAGAGGATGTCAAGCACAGGCTGGTGACGGAGGACTCCGGGATGGGCAGAAGGCCATGAGCAGGTGGAAGGAGGAGCTGGCAACAGGGGAGGGGAAAAGGGGGCAAAAATAGAAATAAAAAAAAAAAAAGAAAAGCTTGCTGGTGTGCCATTGTAGCTGTAGTGCTACCACTTGTGGTGCCAACAACCCGGGTTCGGGGCAAACTCGGGAGTTGGAGGGTCAACCAGAGAGGAAGGAATGAGCATCCGGAGGACTGGTCTCCTCCTCTGGGGGGAGGAGAGGTAGCAGTGCTCAGCATTAGCCTGGCTAGCGGAGGCTAGGGTAAGCAACCACAGACCACACGGGGAAGAGTGGAGGAGTGGCAGCCGCGATGTCCTGTGCATGGCAGCATGCGTGGGGTCATATGGATGGCACTGCATGTCTGCATCTCCCAGGGTGAGGAATGGAGGCAAACTTGATCAGAGGCAGAGCAAGTAGGCAGATGAACCCCATGCAGGCTCTACACGAGCTACAAAGCCCTCTCCCAGAACTGGATCCATTGATTTCCAGCATAGGGAACTGCTGGACCGCTCCAGTGTGGGGGTTAAGTTGTGGAGAAAACCAGAATTGGAATAGAAGCCCCTGGGATGCCAGGTGATGAGCTGAGGGATTGAGTCAGGTGGTAGCCTGCACCAGTCAGGAGGAGAAAGAAATAAACATTAAAAAAAAAAAATTACAACTCTTGCTACCCCCACCACAAAAGTGAAATCATTTGTGTGGTGCTATGCTGTTTACCATAAGAGACATGTGCTAGCATTACCTTACTACAGCCACCGTGTGAATCTAGTTTATAAAGTCAAAAAAGAACCTCAACAGTAGAGATTGGGTTGTCATAGCTATTGACTTGAATCATTATTTATAATATCAGTAATAAAGGAGGTTTTAAAAATATCTGAGGGAATCAAAAATACACAGATGATGGATCTAAGATGTCAGAAATTCATTTTTGCTAAAAAAAAAAAAATGACACAATGAAATGTTTTACCAACTAACATACTAGATAAAAAAAAAAAAAAAATCAGATATTTTACAACAGTTTGTTCCCTGTGCTCTGTTGAGCACTTAGCTGGCAATCTTTCTTGTTTTCGCTGTACTGTCACCCTGTAATTTGCTCCGTTTTTCTTTACATTTTTCCCCACCTGACATGTTGAACGAACCCCCTGCTGCCAACTGCGCATGCACATGACTCACAGTACTACACAGGGACAGTAGGAACACCCAGCACAGGGTCCCATTGAAGTAAACAAAAGATGTGATGTGAAGTGAGGGGGGAGCTTGGCTGCAAATTAAACACCAGCCATATTTATTGTAGATCCACAACAATGGAAATAAAATGTCAATATCTAATTAACTGAAAATCTCTAAAAAAAATATTTACAGATATGGAAACCAGAACTATGGCTGCGCACTTCCAAGAAAATGCAGAATTTTGATAATCACTTCCTGATTATCCAGTACTGCTGCTTTAACTTTCTAAAATGAGTCTCTATTAGAATATTGTGACTTCACTGAACCAATGAGTGAGTGCAGTGGTAGGGCTTCGGATTGCTACTCCAGAGACCCTGGTTCAGGAACGGATTCGACTGCAGGGCTCCGGCCCTGGAAGAAGTGATCGAGCATCCCACTAGACAGCTTTCATTCTTTGGGGTGGACAGATTCTCTTCTCTGCTACTTGACTGCCACCCAGTGGAGACAGGAAGGTAGTACAACAGAGGCTGCCCAAGAGAACAGAGGAAAGCTGCCAGACACCGATACGTGCTCATGCATGATTACACACACGCTCTCCACGTCATTGCATGGTGGCAAGCCCAGGGAGGAAAATGGTGTAAAAACCCTGGACAGCAGGATGATGATTGACTTCTTGCAGGCCCCATACCACTGACCAGGCACGTGCCTCCTGGACTAGACCCTTACCTAGTTGGAGAAGTTGCGCTCCCCGGGGACCCCACCACTGAAGAATCCAGGGCCTGCTGTTAGTCCTGCTCCTGTTTCGAATAATGCCATAATGCCTTGGGTGGGGGGAGGGTCTGAAATTGGCCTGTGTCAACATAAGGAGCTTGCTGCCCAGCATTTTTCAGTTCTCTGGATGGGTCCATTTGCACAACGTAGATTTCATCGGTTTATCAGACTGGCTTTCCTCAAAAACTTCAAATGCTAAGAATCTAATCCCTGGATACGATATATTGAGATGTAACAGAGAGGAGGGAAAAGGGGGAGAGTGTGCTATATATCATCAGGAATGCTTCTCAGTTGTGAAATCCCATTTGTCCAAATGATAAAAGTTATGAATTGTTTAGTGCTACTGTAACATTTGGAGAATCTAAAAATGTAAATACTAGTATTACCTATATACCCCCAACAAACGTCTCATTTGGAATGGATAATTTCATTTCTTGTTTCAAACGTCCAAATAAAACTCATGTGAAGATTATATTTGGTGATTTTAATATTGACTGGCTGGGTAAGGCAAATAAAAATGAGCAGGATAAAAGCAATGCCTTAAATTTTACACAACTGATAACCGAACCCACTTTGGATCAATTACCACAGTGGCAAAGATTCTTTTATTGAGTGTCTTCCTTCAAAATCTCTCAGAATTTTTAATATTACAGCTTTGTGCTGGCCCGGTGGTGTGGAAGGCTGAGGCAGCAATGCCTTACCTCCTGCCACAAAGGCAACCCATGTTCACGGTGCGAGCGAGTCGTCGGGGGCTGGCTGAAGTGGGAGAGGATCGAGTATCTGGAGGACAACTCTCCTCTCCCAGGGAGGATGGGCATTTGCCTGACACCTAGCGGAGGCTGGGTGTTGGCATGCCTGGCACAGTACAGTGGGACATGGAGGTGGAGCAGCTGGTGGGCATGCTGCATGTGGATGTGAGCGTGGCATGCCCACTGTCGGCACTGCATGCTCTGCCACCAAAAGAAACATGGAAAATGGCAGCCCGAATTGAGCGGCATGATGGGCATCCGACAACGCACCATCTCTGAATGGCATCACCTGTACTGGATCTGGTCCTGGTGGGTGAGTTAAGGGGCTCACCACCACCCTGCCACGGGGGTAAGCCGTGGGGGTAGCAAGATGATGGCCCGTGTTGGAGATCGGGTGCGGGACAGATGGCGGCTGGACTAAAGGATGCCAGGATGAAGAAGCCAACCAGGGAGCCAAGGGGAGAAAAAGTAAGCTAAAAAACAAAAATATTACAGTTTTGCCTGATGCATTAAATCATCACATACTTTTACATGGTCACTGGACTGCAAAATTGCCAAAGGTGTCACCCTCTGTGTCTTACGTTAGAATTTTATCATAAAATTAAGATTAATAAGCCAGCCTGGTGGCGTTGAGGGCTGAGGCACTGGTCGGCTTATCTCATGCCACACCAGCGACCCATGTTCGGAAACGAGCATGGGCCACCGTGGGTCAGCAGGGGAGAAGAAGGATTGAGCGTCTGTCGGACTGCTCTCCTTCTCCAGGGAGGGGGGTCCACAACAGTCCACGCCTGTTTTCCCCTTGGTGAAGGCTGGGGGACAAGGCACTGCGCTGTACATTGGGGAGGAGTCTGAGGCAGATGTCAGGAAGGAGCATGTGTAGATGTGTGCGCGCTCCCTTCTGCCAGCGTCATTGCACGCCCTGTAGCTCCGGGGAGTAAATGTCTAGAAATATGAGGAGTGTGCATCTGGGCAGAGCAGTTTGATGGCCGTCCATGAGGGCCAGCTCTGGGGATGCCTAATAGTCTGGATCCATTGGGGCAGGTGAGATGATCGCTCCCCGCCACCCCGCTGCAGGGGAATATGGGTGTGACCTTAAAGAGTGCGGATACTTGGACGGCGGCTAGAATCCCAGGGAGACGGCCAGAACACGGGAGCAACCCAGGTATGCACAGAGAGGAGGCAACCAGTATAAAGCAAAAAAAAAAAATACAATAAGGTTAATGCATTCAAGCAAGGTTGTTTTGAAACTGACTGGTCCTTTATGGATACAACACCCTCTGCTGACTTACTATTTGATTTCTTTAAAACAGAATTTAATAATATATGTCAACAGTTTGCTTCTTTGAAGAAAGTTGGGGCAAGGGGTATGCTTTGAAAATGGCTGACACCGGAACTTAAACAAATGATGAGATTGAGGGAATGTAAATGGAAATTATATGGGAAAACTAGGGATCTAAATCATTTAACAGAATTTAGACAATTATGGAATAAGTGTGAAAAACAAATCATTTAGAATAAATTGAAGTAGTGCTATTGAAAATTCTCAGAATGTTTATAATAGGATAGATGAACTTTTTGGTAAAAACTCAAAAGTGGAAACTAAATCTTTGGATATTGATGGCTCACTCTGTTCTTATCCAACTAGAGTAGCCATTTCAACAGCTATTTTACAGGTGCTGCTGCTTTGCCAGAAACTAAATGTAGTTATCCTTGAGATGATAAATGTTTGGGTGAAGTGGGTAGACCTCTTTTCTACTTTGAGAGGATCTCAGTTTCAAGCTGTCCCAGCGGCATGGAGGGCTGAGGTGCTCGCGCCTTACCTCCTGCCACGCTGGTGGCCCAGGTTCAGGAATGGATGTGGGTTACGCAGGGGTTCGGCCAGGGGAGGGAAGATTGAGCATCTGAAGGACAGCTCTCCTCCATCAGGGGAAGGGGGTTGCCATGACTGGCTGCAACACTGCCTTCTGGAGATGTCTGGGTGCCAGTACAGGTCTGGGTGTGTCAGAACGTAGGGCCATGGCTAGATGTGCTAGAATATGTCTGCAGAGGCAGAGTTCACCCGCCACATGCATTACACAGTCTGGGCCCTAGGGGAAACCTACAAAGCAAGATCGACAACACCCTTGGCTGCAGGATGAAGTCAGGGTCCCTCGCAGGCCCTGCACCAGTGCCCGAGCACCTCGCCACAGTCCAGAAGTCGAACATCAGTGGGAAGGTAAGTCCTGGAGAAGCCAGGAGATGGGGCTGGGGGGACTGGATGGAAGGGGGTGTGCCAGGGGCAAATTCTGGCATAAAAATGTATAAAAAAAAAAAAAAAAAATGAGGACCTATGTTTCAACCTGCTTAAAATACTTAAAAAGATTAAAGTTTAAAACTCACATGGGACCAGACAGTATCGATATGAAGCTTTTTGATATTGCTTTAGATGAACTGGTGGTACCAATAACAAAATTGTTCACTTCTCATTGCTCAATCAGGAAGTTCCATCTATATGGAAACATGCCGATGTAACACCCATTTATAAAGTGGATCAACACAAGAAGTTAGTACCTATTGGCCTGTTCCCCATCCTTTCTTCACTGTCCAAGGCCTTAGAGAGAATAATACGTGATCAGACCTTTGGCTACTTAAATAAATATTATTTGCAGGCTGTTGAACAACATGGATTTAGAAAATTTTACAGCACTGTTACAGCACTTGCTAGAGTTACAAATAGTATACGTCAGCCCTTGGACAGTGGAGAAAGGGTAGGAGCTTTTTATACTGACTTGTCAAACGTTTGACATAGTCATTTCTGATTTGTTATTGACTAAATTGAGACATTGTTTTTTCCAGTCCAGTTTGGGTTCTTCAGTAGCTCACTAGGTGGAAGGGTTCAACAAGTAAAAATTCTTGATCAGACCTCTTCTACTCGCCTAGTTAAATTAAATGTACCAGAGAGTTCGGTTATTATTTAGTTGATTGTTGAATAACCTTCCTGTTGCTGCTGAACCAACCTGCATTCTGCTTTATGCAGACAATACAGTACTGTTTTCTATTGCCAAGAATATTGGTAATGTTAATGTCACTTTACAAAGGGGTTTTGATGAGGTCCAGTAATAGTTTAAAAGATGAAGATGTGTTTGAATGTTAAGAATACGAAAGGCCTGCAGTTTTCCAGCAGGAGAGACAACTTGCCAGAATGGTCTTTGCAAGTTAGGACTGTTGGAGTTCCTTTTTTTGGAACAAGTTGACTCTTTTTTTTTTTTGTTGACTATTTATTCCCCTGCCTTACTGGACTCTCTCTGGCGTGGACACTCGGCATGGCTCTTCCACCCACCTGAAGCCTCCACCTCCCAGTCTCTCAGACTGGGCCCTTCTCCTCTCCACCTGTCATGGTTGCACTATCCCCCCCGGCTCTGAGTGCCCCAGGGCAGGACCGCCAAATTCCTCCTGGTACTCCATCTGCGATCTAGTAGAGTGACCAGGGACTTGGAGGGAGAACTGGAAGCGGGGGCTGGGAAGCCCAGCATTGGACGTAGGGCTGACCACTGGTTTCACCTTCACCTACCAGCAGGCAGGGATTTGTACTCTATTTACTTCCCTATAGCGCGGTCGTGCAATGGCGACAGTGCATGGAGGACAGGCTCCCACCCCCTCCCACAGCTGCCTGCCGCCACCATCCCCATTGGCTGCCCCAGTATGGTGCGAGGTGCCCCAAATTGCCACTAGTAGCCGCCACCATATGGGGGAACCCCCAGCACCCACCCCAGGAGAGTAGAGCAGTCCTCTGGATGTTCAATCCTCTCCTCCCCCTGCTGACCCCTGGTGACCAGAGTCTGCTCCCAAACCCGGGTAGCTGGCATGGCGCGAGGTGTGGTGTCCAGTGCTTCAACCCTCAGCGCCACTGGGCTGGCATCACATTGACTCTTATTGGTACCTCGGTGTCGTACTTGATTCCAATTTATCATATTCATTGCACATCACTGCTCTCGTTAAATTGGTCAAGTTCTTTATGATAATAGATCAAATCTTACACCTGAAGCTTGAAAACAGGTGATCTTAACCTATAATTCCAACTACTGAACATGAGCTGGTTATACATTAACCAGCTGGTAAGACTGCGTTACATTCAGTAGAGATCCTGCTGAACAAGGCGTGCAGACTTGCATTTCAATTGTCTATGGGGTGCCATACCTGCATGCTCCATTACACATCAGATCTGCCCACTTTGACCCAGAGGACAGAATATCTTATGGGTTGCTGGGCCTGGAAAATGCATCATGGGAGGGTACCATATAATTTGGGATTATTGGTTAATTGGAGCTGCTTTGATTCTACTGTTATAAGATCATATCTAAGATTGGTTTTGAAGTTATTTATTTTTACTACTTATTAGGTGATCAGAATTACAACCTTTGAGCTAAAAGCTCATTTACAGAGGATCCTCGTCAAGAAAGGGCAGGGAGTACAAACAGGATAGGTAATACACGGCAGCCACAAAGGCATTATCAGATAACGACAAAACAATAACACACAGTAATTGCTAAAATGGAATATAAGGCAAGTCATAACACAAGATAATCATAGGCAGGTTTTACATAGCTATTGCGTGAGTGCAGGAAAACAGGATACAATCCCCATGCCAGCAATGGTAATAAAATGCACTAGTCAAAGCGAAGAGTACAACATTAGCCAACAAGAGTACAACATGAGTGATTAGAATGGGAGGTATACATCACTGTCAGTATCCTGACCAGTCGTGCCATATGAAATAGTCCGGAAGGAGACAGGATTAGTTGAGGAGAGGTGTGGCTGGAGGGTAGAGTGGAGGCACTAGGGGGCACCTTGGGTGAGGAGTACTGGCAGCAGTGGGAGGGAGTATGGCCCTTGGAGGGAATAGGAGCAGAGGGAGTACTGTCAGGAGGTTGAGCAGATAGGGCAGGTGTGGGGTTCTCATGGTTTTGTGGAGCAGCAGAGGGTGATCAGGGGCATTGCCCAGGAGTGGTAGAGGCTACCAACAGCAGGGTCAGATGAGACAGTAGCAGCATACTGGAGGGGAGATAGTATTCTGAAGTGCAGACTTAAAGGGGACAATGTAAGGGAGACTAGTGGTGGAGCTCATTTAACCAGGTGGGAGCCCTGACCATGAAGGCTCATTTCCCCAGGGTGGTTCTTCTAAATAGGACTGCTAGGGCATGCTTAGCGACACTTCTTGTAGCATGTTTGAAGGGCGCAGGGAGGAATAAAGCTTGTATGGAGGGGAGCAAGTCCAAGGAGGGCCTTTTTCCCCTAGCAGGCAAGATTGAAGCTTGATGTGATCAGAGAGGGGAAGCCATTTTGATATATAAGTCGCACATATGTGTTAGGCGATCAGCACCTAAAACAAATCTGCAGGCTTTTATTGAGGGTTGCGTGGACTCTGAGTAGGCTCATATCAGAGGCCGCACCATAGATCTTGTTTCCTAGTCCAGGATTGGTAGTACTGTACCAGTTACTGCCAGGAGCCTAGCCTCTGAAGTGAGGCAGAATCGGAGCCTATGATGGGCCCCTAGTTTCCCGTTGACTGTAGTGGTGATATTGCAGATGTGTTCATCAAATGAGAGGGACTCATCTATTGTAATTCCAAGGTAGCGGAAAGAGGACACTTGCTCCAGGGTGGATCTAGGGTTACAGGTAATTGAGAGTGGTCCAGTAGATCTCCTCTTCTGATGCCCGGCAAAGAGCATTACCTTGTTGTTTTTTTTTTGCTGTTAAGCACTAGCATGTTATCTCTGAGCCAGTCCTGTAGGAGGTTGAAGCTGTGCTGTAACTCCCTGGTGAGAGCTTCCTGGTTGGTGTTTCGGGAGAAAATGACCATGTCGTCCACGTAAAGCAAGACCTTGGAAGTGGGGCAGGCGTCAGGGAGGTTGTTCACAAAGAGGCTTAACAAAAGTGGACCCAAAAAAGAGCCTTGGGGAACCCCTACTGTGACATCACAGGAGTCAGAGATGGTATTGCTGATTTTAACTTTCTGAGACTGTCTGGACAGGTAGATTGAAAACCAACCAGCCGTGGCAGGAAACAGCACCAGGCAACTTAGCCTGTGAAGCAGTAGCTGATGATCCACTAGGTTGAAGGCCTTGGTCAGGTCTATAAAGATAGCCCCAACCAAATGGCCCTGATCAAGAGCCTCATGTATATAGCCAGTGAAATCAACTAGTGCGATATTGGTGCTATGTAGTTTGCGGAATCTGTGTTGTTGAGGGGAGAGAAGGTTATATTTGTGTAGATGGTCCGTAATTTGATCAGCAATGATTCTTTCCAGCGCTTTAGAGAGTGGTGATAAGATAGAGATTGGTCTGTAAATGGATGCTACAGACCGATCACCTCCTTTATGCACAGGAGTGACCAGAGTGGTTTTCCAGATAGAGGAGAAAGCAGCCAGGTGCAGGGACAGGTTGAACAGCTTAGTGATGAGAACAATGACCTCAGGAAGGGTGCTAGATATCAGTTTCATGTCTATCCCGTCACTACCAAACCTTGTTTTCCTAGGGCCCTGTTAAGGTATGTTCTTGTTTCTTTGGTGGTTACCTGGTGAAAATAGAAGGTGGGGCAGGTTTTAGTGCGGGGGGGAGGCAGTCGAGTGGTCAGTGGTCTGTGTACCACCAAGATAATGGTCTGGTCTGGGGGGGTAGGTCTGCGCTGTAGTCTGTAAAGGCCTTATTAAAGACATTTGCCTTTGTGGCTTCATCAAGGATGACCTTGTCATTGTAGTGGAGCATAGATGGGGCGACCTATCGCTGGTTCCAGCGGGGTTCTTAAGTGAGGCTGTGAATTTCTTCCCATCCCCCCAGCATTACAACTGCCGGGTCTTGTGATATGTGGCCTTGGCCTGCCGGATTGCCTGGGTGCACTTGTTCCGAGCCACTTTATAGTTTTGGGCATCCACAGGAGTCCCTCTTTCTCATGCTCATTCCCAGAGGAGATCTCGCTGCCGCATCATGCCAATTAGTTGTGGGGTTACCCAGTCCATACTACCTCCTTTGATCATCTTCTTGCAGTAGGGTGCAAACTTGTCTGTCACTGCGTTGAAGTGATTGATGAAGAGCTGCAGGACGATGTCAACGGAGGGGCAAGAGTCAAGGAAGCTCCAGTCTGTCCCTTTAAGGTGATTTCCGAAGCCGCTCATTGAGCTGTTCTTAATTACTCTGTTCCTCACCAATCTTGGGAGAGGCATGGCCTGTTTTGTTGACCACTCACATTGGACTGGCGAGTGGTCACTGAGAGTGTCAGGGAGTACCTTGACATTCTTTAGCCTTTCGGCGTGTGTTGTTAGTATCCAATCGATCAGGGTGCTGGTGCCCATGTGGTAGTTTGTCTAGGTGGTTCTTGTGACCATCTGCGCTAGGTACAGTCCCGAGACTAGGTCTCTGTGTGTGGTGCTGGAGCTGGCCAGCCAATTGGAGTTAAAATCTCCTACGACAATGGTTTCCTTATTTTGGCTAGTCTGGGTGTAGAAGCTAGTGAAGATTTCTAACCCAGCCTGCTGCCATCCGGGTGGGATATAGACTGCCATGATACTTAGTCCTTTACGCCCATTTCCTATCATGATTTTTATAGCTAAGCATTCACAGTCCTTGCTGGTGTCAGTCAACTTGACTGAGTGGCATTGCAGGTGGAAGCATGCATAGAATAAGCACCCGCCACCCCTTTTTGCAGAGCAGGCCACCCTGTGTAGATTGTAGCCCAGTATGTATACTACTGAGTCGGGTGTATGCGCAGAGAGCCTCAGTCAATGCAAAGACATCAGGCTGAGTTTGTGCCACCCATGTCTCAGACTGAGTAAACTTGACTAGGAGGCTTCCAATGTCTATGAACACCATCCTTAGTTGCCCAGTGAGTGTTTGGGTCTGGGTATGGCTTATCTGAGGGCCAGAGTTAGGGTGGGTGTTACCTGACAACAACAGTAGGAGAAGGATGAGTTTTCTGCAGATTTTTAGGAAGAGATGCCTAGCCTTTAACCTCCACTGAGTTAGCGAGAGGCACTTAGCAGGTGATGTACCCACAGCAAACTGTTGGCTAGGAAGTAGCCATATGGCTGGGATAGAGGGCCATTTGTTACCCAAGGGCAAGGGTGGATGCTGCACGGGATGGGCAAGGGGGAACACAGAGTTGCAAGTTTCCCACTGTGCAGGCTTTACCAGGTGTGTGGTAGAATTGATTTGGTATTGGGAGGAAGGTAGGTGCTTTTATACCAGGACACTCAACAGGAGTAGGAGCAACTGAAGGATCCTTGCGTTATGAGGTGTACACACACTTTAGGGTCCATAGTGTATAAGCCTTCCAGCACCACTTTACTATGTGAAATCTGACAATGAAATAGGCAGGAGGGCAAGGTGCACTATCACTGAGGAGAGAGCACTAAAGTACTGTGAAATTGTGCACCGCCAATTAATGGCAAACACTTGAGCACTAGGGTGCACTACTGATGCAGAGTGCACTTTCAATGAGGAAGGAGCACTAGAGAACTGGAGAACTCAACAGTGCCAGTAAACGGCAAACACTTGAGCACTTGGGAAGTGTGCCTGGTGCTATGTGGAGTCATTAGAGAGTGGGAGGATAGACCTTGTGGCTCTTTTCCACCTGTATAGGCAGGGATGAGAGAGGGCTGCCTAAGGAGTATGGAGGCTCAGTAATGATTGACTGTTACTTTAACAGGCAGTCAAACAGATTAAGGGGAGGTGCCAGAAGAGAGCATTTAATAGAGGTCGAAGTCGGGGCCAGGGAAGGTGGGCGGGACAAATTATCCCTGGAGAGAGGCACAGCAAACCGAGCCTGCTCTGCTACCTCAGAATAGTAGGCCAAGAAACAAAGTCCTCTTTAAAAACCTGCCACATCAGTTTCAAAATCGCACCTAAAAAGTCCTTGTTAAAATCTGCTGCAGCAGTTTGAAATAGGCGCCTAGGCAGGAGAAGGGAGCCAATTTGGGGCTGCTTCTCAGCCTTTTTGCCAGTCTGCTTGCAGCTTATGAATCCAGTCTCCTTGGAGTGGAACTTCGTACCTGTCCTGAGAATGGGCAGGCGAGCTTCAGGTTCGGTGCTGGCGGCCGGTGGACAGCGGTGCCACGGGTCACCCCATCTGGACGAGGACAGACCTGGAAGGAAAGAGGAGAGGGAGAGGTCAGGGATAGGAACTTATTCGCGCCTGGCTTAATCGGTGGGAGTGCCCAGAGGATAGGACAAAAGCTTTGTGAGTGAAAGAGAAGTGGGGGTGGGTGGAGAGGCAGAGGAACAGAAGAACAACAGTGGGCATTAAGTTATCTCGATGTAAAAATCAATTTGGTCAGGGCTCTTCTTCTTATAGGATAGGCTACTTTTGGAACTCCCTGATGAAAGAAATTACTGGTGCTATGTTTTACAAGCAATTTGCACAACCTTTAAGACAGTACTTAAGCAGCAGTATTTGTTAGTTGGTAAAACATTTCATCATATAGTTGTTTTTTTTAGCAAAAATTTATTTCTGATGCCATTAAATTCATCCTCAATGTATTTTTAATTCTCACAGATATTGATAAAACCCCTTGTTTGCCTGCTCCATTGTATTATCCCGTCTGCTGACAGTGCTTACACTGGCTGCCACTACTGATCAGATTGCTACCTGCTGTATTCTTCTTTATGTGTACCTACGGCTTATTGTAGCAGATCAGTTGTTACCAATTGTATTCCAACTTTTTATGTGTCAAAGAATTATTGTAGAGACTTAGTTCATGACGAGGAATCTTTGCAAACGAGCATGTCTGCTCAAAGGTATTCATCCAATTGCTTAAATAAAGATAAAATAAATACACCTCATCCTGTGTTTAATGACTCATGTCATTAAAGATGGCCACCACTCGCGATTTTTCAGAATCTTTTCCAGTGAGATTACCAGTTGAATGTACATACTAGATACATACTGTGGATGTATTAGGATGGTGTTAGCAGATGTTTCTGACGGTAAACAGCACAAGACCTGCACAGTATCAAGATATTTAATTTTTTCATGGCGGGCATGCTACAGGAGCTGGAATTTTTAAAATGTCAAAATCCCATATCTTAGTCAAGGAATAAAAACAAACCAAAAAGAAACATGTGTACAGTATATTGATGTTTTGTCCAGAAAATAATTATTGCTGAAAACAATGACATTGTTACTACTAAATACTGCTGCTTTAAACAATGTATATGTTTGTTCTTGTTTTTAAATAAGCTGTGTATCTGTCCCGTTTCGTTTTTGTACTGCATCTATGTATGGTCACCTATGAAATGGGCAATTTTGTCCATAGGTCTTCGTATAAATAAATAAAATGAAATAAAAATACTGGAGGCTGGGTTAAGTACCTGGAGATGACGGGTGATGGGACTGAGAGGGTTGGTCAGAAGGGGGGGGACCACCCAACAGGAGTAGGCCCTAATCAAAAGTTTAAAGAAAAAAAAACAAAAAGAAAAAAACTTGGGAGTCTCTGAAAAGTTGAAATACTGGAATATCTTCCACATTTGGACCTGTGGAAGCTTGTTACTTCCACCTAAAATAAATTAGTTGAACCATTGACAGTGCAAACTAAAGATAACTAGTTATATCAACTAAAGCAAGAAAAAATGGAAAGGCCACGTGACGCAGTAGTTGAGTTCCAGGTTTGAATTCCTCCAGAGCTACCGACTCGGTGTGTGACCGTAAACAAAACTCTTGACCTTCTTACAGGTTGGTCCTTTCCCAGCTGCAAGACTGGGTAGAAACAGAACCCCGGTGAAAAAAAAAAAAAAAGGATGTTGCAACTGAGCTGAGCTCTCCTGGTAAATTAGCAGTGGATATATGTATGTAAAAGGTCATATCTCGACCCAACATACAGAGATATATGAAGCTGCTCACCGAGCATGCTCAGAAATATACTTTCACATGTGAGATCCCCGATACCTTTTGAAGTTACCATTGTCATTCACTGTAAGCTTTGTATTCATCATTTCCTCTAATACAGAACCATTGAACAGAGGGGTACAGTTTACACTTTGTACTTTTTTTCCTTTTGTAGATTTTTTTTTTTTTACCATTTGTATATCAAAACCACCCAAACATATGTTGTATAAACCAGATATGACATGGCTTGATTGAAGATATCATACTTATCTTTATTCAAGGCCACTGCTATTACAATATCTCATTCATGGCTTCGCCACTCATGAGATATTCTAATATCAGTGGCCTCTCATGATGATAAATATGATATCTTCAGTCAGGCAGTGTCATATCCTATATAAATATACAGGGGATACATGATGGGCAGGAGCGTGATATGGAAAATATTTTCACTCCTGCAGAGTGACCTCTGGATACTCACGAGTGCAGAAGGCATGAGTGAGAGTAACCGGAGGTCATGATGCAGGAGTGAAAATATTTTCCATAGCACACGACTGCACAACATGTGTCCACTTTATACAATAGGAGTTTCCGGAACTTTCTGTTTTTTATTTCACTTTATCTTGTGGAATAAACAAGACACAGGACAAAAAAGGAAACTTCTGCTAAAACAAGCTAAAACACTAATTTGCCATTTGGGATGCAGCAGGCTGTATTAACTGGTAGTTGAGGTATTCGTGGATGTGGAAGACTTTGCTCTTTTTTGTCTCCTTGTCAGTATGAAACTGGCTGCTGTTAGCTTGCTTTGGTTCCCTGCAGGAACACAATATGCTTTTCTAGGGCTAGCAGGTGAGTTGCAGGTGGAACTGATATACTGATTAGTTTCCTAGGCTGGTGAGGGTTTTGTGGAGTTCCTGACTACTGTGTTAGGAAAACCTGCCTAGAGTGATGATATCTACATCAGCAGAGTCCAGCTGAGTTCTGATTGGTCAAGATGTATTTAAGCAATCAGGATAGTGATTGTTTCAGGCTGTGAGGTAAGCACAGTATGTATAAATGTAAAATATTATCACACTGATTTTTTACCAGGATTTATATCACTGTGTGTAAGACACATGGATTTATCCACGACTCATTTGTCTCACCCCATTGTATAAATATATATATTTTTTGCAAAAAATGTCATTAATGCATCAGTTAGGGTGGATACCACAGCAACAAAAGCAGGGATATGCAGCGTTAGGGATCCCCAAAGGTTCCCACCCCTACCACCTCACTCCTATTCCCCCCACAAACCAACAGACGTCAGGGTGTGTCATGGGATCATAAGGCCCAGCTCTCACCCCATTCCACGTGTAAACACTTACACGGTACAGTACAGAACAATGGGGTGAGAGTTAGACTTTATGTCCCTTATGGCACACCCTAGCCTCGTATTGATAAGAAGTTGAAGAGATATGGTGGGGTGTAGAATGGGAACCCTGGGGTGGAGCATTAGGGTTGGAAACCCTAATGCCTCATTGCCCTGCTTTTGTCGCTGTGGTATCCACCCTAACTGATGCATTAACAAAGTTTTTGTAAAGAATGTCCCTTCTTTTTCAGATAGTATAATTGTATCCTCATTTTACTGTGGGAGTGCAGGGTCATCCCATCCCATGATCCAGCTAGTACAACAGTGTCCATATGCCATGGTGGGAGTGCAGGGTCCTTTGGACCCTGTGCTCCCATCCCTCCATCCAGATAGTACAAGTGTCTACATTCATAGTGGGGAGCGCAGGGTCCCTCCAACGAGATAGTACAACAGTATCCATATGTCACAGTGGGAGTACAGGGTCCAAGGGACCCTGCGCTCCCATCCTTCCATCCAGATAGTACAACAGTGTGAAAAATGTGAAAACTTTCAGTTATGAGCGTGTGTAGAAACTGCACAACACACGCTCACAACACACTCATTTTTTCACCAAATTTTCAACATCAGCATTATGGAACCTCCCAGCATGAGCAGTGCAACTGTGATTTTGTTAATCCATCCCAGAAGTTGATTTTACACAGCAACCGCACCAATCTGTGCCACAGGTGCAAAATCATATTCCGAATAGGATGTGCAAAATGACAGCTGTTCTGTTAATTAAGGTAGTGTAAAAAAATGGCAATATTAAAAAACTGGAGTGAAAATATGAAAAATTGGAAAAGTTACAAGCATGCGTAGAAACTGCACGTCCGTAATGCAGTCATTTTTTGGAGTTTATTCACCAAATTTTCAACATGGGCTTTATGGGTCCTCCCCTCATGAACAATGGCACTGTCATTTTGTTAATTCATCCCAAAAGTTGATTTTGTGCAGTGACCATGCCATTCTGCACCCAGGTGCGAAAACACATTTTGGGCAGGATGTGAAAAATGACAGCTATACTGTTCATAAGGAGGTACTAAAAAATGGCAATGTTGAAAATCTGGAGTGAAAAAAATGAAAAATTGGCAAAGTTATGAGCGTGCGTAGAAACTCCACAACACATGCTTGTAATGCAGTCATTTTGGGGAATTTTTTTCACCAAAGTTACAAAGTGGGCTTTTTGGGACCCCCACCTCATGAACAGTGGCACTGTCGTTTTGTGAATCGGTCCTGAAAGGTGATTCCACGCAGCGACTGCAAAATCACTTGTCGGGACTGAGAAACGAAATGACAGTGACAGTGTTCACAAGGAGGGTTCCCAAGAACCCCATGTTGAAAATTTAGGGCCCAAAGTCCTAAACTTGGCCAAGATATCAACCTAAGTTGAAACCCCCACTGAGTCCCATTATACAGCGCTTACCCAATTCCTCATTTCACAGTTCAACTTCAAAGGGTGCAGATGTGTCCCGGTCCAGAAAAGATCACATCTCCTGACCTCCGTAGAGTAGGTATGGGTGAGGTGGAGGCGCGGGGAAGTGGTTGCGCAGAGGGAGGGTGGCGATGGGGACTGGGGAGATGATGATGGACCATTGTCTTCATCACAGGCAAAAATAAATAAATAAATAAATAAAACAGACTTTGAGGGACAGTTTTCTTTATTTACAGGAGAAAACATTAAAAAAAACAATTTGGGCACACTGGGGTGGGCTCCCAGTGTGCCACTTGAGTTGAGGGGCCATACATGATGCCAAGAAGGATTGGGCACCCCTGGGCTAAGTAATGAAAGACGGTGGGGAGACATCGGCACCCACAGTGGGCATCCCGGTGTCAGAAATGAAAAAAATTAAGTTATCTGGGCACACTGGGGTGGACTCCCAGTGTGCCAGAATACTAGTAATGTGCGCACAATGCTGAGACGGGGATTGGGCACCCCATGTCAGAAAGCATTGTACGGCACATTACAGTACTTCAGTGCTGGATCCTGCATCAAAGAAAGGACCTCGGGGGACGGTTTTCTTCTTTTCATAGGTTTTTATAAATAAATAATGCATTTGGGCACACTGGGGTGGTCTCCCAGTATATACTATGTATTGTGCGAAAAAAGCAGGTCTTCCGTGACACTGCAGCCGACAGCATGAGTTTCAGCTGCGGCTGCAGAAGTCAAGAAAATACCACTCTTCTCATACAGAGAACGGACTCCAGGTTGTTCTCTGTAAGCTAACACCTGAGAAAAAAAAAAAAAAAAAAAAAAAACTTTTGGGTCCAGCTTAAACACTAAAAAATTAAGAAAACACCTAAAGAGGTTCGTTTTCTGATTTTTTTTGTTTTTAAAACCATTGGTACTTCAACATCCTTGCTAAGTAGCAAAACAAGATGGTGGCCACAACACAGCTCAGTTGATTGCAGGACTGTAACCCGTTGTGAAAAATACCACCATTCTTTGCAAAAAGAAGCTGGTATTTTTCGCAAAGTAGTCCTAGTGTTCGTTAGTGTTCGTTTGTGCCCGACATATACATTTTCCCATAGGAAACAGTGGGAAAATTTAAAATGTCATAACTTTTGAACAAATTAATATTTTTTTCACCAAACCTTCAAAGGGCACATCTGTGACTCTGAGGCTTTCTATGCTGAAAATTTCAGACCACAACATAAAGGCATTCCTGAGACACAGGTGAGCAAAGAAATGTAAAAAAAAAAAAAATGGATGTTTGTTTTTTCAACACTTTATATCTCAGACACCACTTGACAGATTCCCATGAAATTGTGTTGGGACTTTAACATAGAAGTGCAGTTTTGTATAAAAGTTAAAATCCTAAAATCCTTGTAAGTTGGCCCAGTAATTTAACGATACCGTTTCTGTTTACTATGCTGGAAACCCAGGTTTGAGAAAGGACTTGGGACACTCAGAGGCTGGCCAGGGAAAGGATGACAGAGCGTCCCTTTTACAGCACTTCTCCCTCTAGGAGTGGGGGTTTGCCTATCCTGCTGGTTAGCTGCCACCTAGCAGAATCTGGGTGGTAGTGCAGGGAAAGGGATCCCATACCTGGACGGTTCCATGTCATAACGGTGATCACGCAAAGGTGATCGCTGTTAGGGCGAGTGTACACTGCCGAAAATCAGTTTCGGCAATGTACACAACTGGCGCACAGGAAAACAGCGCCGGGGACTTAGGTTTCAAATGTTCATGCGGGGGGCTGGGTGCACAAAAATGTAGGCACGCCCAGACCCAAAACACGGAACCCTCGCAGCTTTAGGTTGCCACCACTCACCACGCCTACGGGCCAGCTCGCAGCCCCACGCCCAACCAAGCCAGGCCAACCTCCATTACTTCGCTTCCCTCACAGGTGCATAGACATAGCAATGTCCTGTTGCTATATGCATCAACTCTCCCCATCTAGTCGCTGCTCTTCTCCATGGTAGCCCTTTTGACATGCACCAGGATTGAGTCACCATTTTAAAAAGCGCTCAATCGCCAACACCCATGTCACAGGCTACCCATCTGGACAGCGCGGGGGGAGAAGATCTCCGCGTAGGTAGAGTAAGCACATCCTGCCATTGCATTCATGTGGTGCCATGGGAGAATATAAGGAAAAACACCAACTGTGTAGCTGAATGAGAGCTCGGTCCCCTGAAGGCCTCATACTGGCAACTGAGCATCTCCAACCAGTCCTGTGGCAGGCACCAGAGCCAAGTAAGATCCAGGGATGTTGTATGACAAGGCTGGTCAGATTATTCAGGATAGGAGCAGGACAGCAGCAAGGGGAAATTCCTGATTAAGAGAAAATGCTTGTAGCTGGCTCAGTGGCGCCTCGCACCATGCCGGCGACCCTGGTTTGGGAATGCCCTCGGCTCACCGGGAAGCCAGCGGGGGGTGGCGGTGGGAGTGGGATTTCTCCTCCAGGGGTGGACGCCCGCTCCTCCATAGTCCCGCACCCATCGGGTGGCGGTCCGAAGGATGTACAAACGGTAGGAGCGGCGACGAAAGTCTGGAGTGGGGTGGAAGGGGTCACTGGATCCTGGCAGGCACGTACACCTCCACGTGCACGTACGCATGTGTAAGCTGTGACCCTGGGTAGGGGAAGAAAACGTAAAAAAGAAAGAAACTGTATATGGGGGAAAAAAATAAAGAAAATCCTTGTGCCTAAGACCTTGGCTTGCCCCTAGCTGTCTCAGGGCTCTTAGCAAACCTGCACAGCGGGGGTTACAATACATGCCCTTCGGGTGAGTAGAACCCCTTCCCCCATCCCTTGCACTAGATTAATATCTGCAAACTAAACAGAGCTCAGAAGTGTGTGTGTGTTATTTTGATAATACTAAAAAGTTTGTCTTTTATTTTATAGGGAAGGAAAAGCTATGGCTAACGTATATGAAAACTTGGCAGCTGAGACCAACATAGATGTGGCTAACGTAAATGATAGCTCAGCAGTTAAAAGCGATGTAGTCGTGGCTAACATATACGATGACTTGAAAGTTGAAACCAGTCCAGATGAAGAGAACAAGGCCAGCATCACCAGTTTTTAAGAAGCATGAACTAAACAACAGCACTCTGGGATGGCGCTGCCATTTATGACTCCTTGCTACAGAGAATTACATGGATAACTCCACTTGTTCTCGAAAATATGTGTTCTACTCTCGGATCAAGACACTGTGACAAATGATTTTGATTTATGATCTCTGAGCTACATGTGGTGCACGTGATATCACAGATTCCATAATTAGCCGTTAACCTTTCAGCACCACACAACTGTGGACAAGGATCTTTCACAGACACAAGGGAACGGGACCAAATTCAAAAAGCTGAGATCATGTCTGCTGGGCACCTGATACAAATATACTGCCCTCTTGTGGTTGGACTGATAATGCAGATAATTCTGTCTATTGTCAGCACTACCCAGTTATCTAGTGCCTACAATATATTATCTTTATTCTTTATAAGTATTTTGCCAAGAATTTACGTGTCCCATCTCATCTGTTGTGCAGCCTAGAGGTATTGCCAATTTCCCACAAAGTCCGGAAGTAGCACTTTGCAGAGGTTTTGCAAAGTCCCTGTTTTGTGAAAGTAGCATAGCAAGCTAAGTTTTTGCCCAATGTCCAACCTTTTTTCTGTAAATTGACACTTTACGTCCCTCCCACCTTCACTTCATGAGGCAGGCTGTTTTTGTAAAGTGTCAGAATGCTCCACAAAACTGCATGATGCAAGTGTCTGCGATTTTGCACATTCCCAGTGAAGCCCCACGCTGATCCCTTGCCGGGAATTGAACCCAAAGCCAAAAGCACAGCAGGGCTAACCATTCAGTCAAAGGGAAATTTCCATGAGCTGAGCTGTGAGATGGTGCTTTATATGACATGTTTTCCTCAGCACTCCAGAACTAGGGGTTTATTTGTTGGTTCATTATTTGGCTTGTGTACTGCACTTCCTGTCTCTTGTCCCTTTACCAGGATGTAATCAGAAACAAATAATATTTTATATATATATATATATATATATATATATATATATATATATATATATATATATATATATATATATATATATATATATATATATATATATATACATATATACATACACACACACACACACACATATACATATATACATACATACATACACACATATACATCTCCAATATACATGTCCTAGGTGTAAGTTATTGGGGCCTCCATGGGTGCGTTTTATGGTACAAGAGACTCCAATGTGAGGTTTTAGTGAGATGAACGTAAAGCGAAGCCAAGCAGTTCTCACTACCCAAACTTTATCAAAAGAGTCTCTTATATAACATTGTAGGGACGCTTATGGATACGAATGTCACCTCACACATTCCTAAGGCAAGAGAACTGCGAAGCGAGGGTGAGTAGTTCTGTGGTCCTGAGGATGTAAGAGATGCAAGAGGCCCTCCTAGCATCCCTATAAAATTATTATAGATCGAGCAAACTTAACTATACCTCACCTTTTCATACTTAAATTAACTTTGCCTCAAATTTTCATCAGTGTTTTGTACAGTGTGACCGGCGCCACTGAGAAGGTGATTGCTAGGGCACAGCGCAGGAGACACTCAAAGAAACACGGTTATCTCACATGCAAGACAAATACACCCCATGATTGACAGGGAGCATCACATGATGCTCCTGTGACCTATAATACCATTAGAGTCACCCAGGAGGCCCTATAAACTTATTAAAACATCCTTCAAGTTAGCTAAGAGTGACTGAAAAGAACTTTTATTTAATTTCAAAAAATTGAATAAAGCTGTTCTCCATCTACCTGTGAAGTGGAACACTCCATTCCCAATGTTCTCTCATAAGAGACCACTGTACGCGGGATCAGAGTTACAGTGGCGCTGTGGGCTGATTGGCTGAAATCACCTAAGTATATATATTAATACATAAACAAAAATTAGTAACTAAATAAATAACATTATCACATGGGGCCATTCAAACAGATTTTAGATAAGTGATTCAGAAAGGTCCTAAGCTTCTAAACTATAGGTCAGTAATTAACAATTATTTATTTATTTAATTAATTGCATGATCTTGCTTGGAATGGTAAACTTTGCCTATAGCTTATGTGTCGAGTTTTCTTGAGACTCAATTTCCATTATGGCAGACGCTTCTAGCAGTACGGCGCCCCAGTTCAGTTGTACAGCAAAAGGTTTCTTGCTAACAGTGGAAAAGTATGCACTTTTGCTCCCTGCATCTACATGGCTGTAACAGTGCAGTGTACAGAAACATTTAAAATAAATTCTGTTTAAAAAAAAAAAAAAAACAGATTTGAAACTCTCATATTAGAAACAGAATCCCAAAGTGTGTGGAGTTGTATAAAACGTGAACTACTGGGTCAACTTTTCGAAGTTTGACTGTCAAACTCAGAAAAGTTCTACAAGTCCAGTATGTAGTTTAACTCAGTTTGTTGTCCTCTCACCCCAAAAAAGGTAATAAAAAAAAGTTAATTGACTGTGATATTTATTAGGGATGGGACTGTCAGCTGTGACCTGGTTCTGATTCTGACTCTGATCTCTTTACAAAAAGTTCTAATTTACTCTGGTTTACCAAAACAGATACATTTTCCAGACTGGTCCAGTACCGGGGTAGAGGTAGATCCAGACAGGTCCAAATAAAATAATGGGTTACCTCTTCACTCTCTTCATCAGCTCTTTCTCTATGTTATTTAATATTTAAAAATATCTATTTATGTGTTTTTTTAATCAACTTCTAATTTTTAATAAGAACGAGGTTTCAAAATCACTTACATTATTAGAATCGAGTCACTTGAAAATCTGAATCTGATCGATAAAACTTGATTAAAGTGTAGCCAAGTCACAAATGACTGACTGCCAGAGTTAATGAGGTGGCCACATTCTTGGGGAGGTGGTTGATCTGACACAGAACCGGTCCTCCCATCTCTATTAACTACATTTGTATTCCTTTCATTGAGTCAGAAACATGTCCCTTAATATCAGAACTGTGTTTTCAGACAAAGTGAATCATGTTCACATTGGATGCGAGGGTTCAGTCTGTGGATCGCTGGTGAGTGGGACTAGGCAGGACTGTTTCAGAGGCAGTAAATGCCTTCTATTGTTAAATGATACCTATACAACCGCTTTTATTTCTCTTTACTTTAACAAAAATGGCTTTGTGCCACTTTAAAGGCCGTTATTCACATTAAAGCAGCAGCGCATGTTAACAGTGAAAATGTGACCTCTACATGTTTATTCAATTTTAGATCGCCCTTTACCCCCTGTCTTGTATGGTAACTTTCCCCCCATTTTTATCTGCTTCATCACTTTTTTTTACATTACATCTGAACTAATAAAAGGAGCATTTATTGTGCTATGGCTCTCCCCAAGTTTTATCAGTATTCTCAGCTGTTTTTGTACATACACCTGTTGTCCCATAAGGTTGGGGAGCAGTGTCTGCTGCATGCTGATTCATTACAATCACAAGAAAAGTGATGTTTCACAATGGGTATTCCAAAACAACGGGGAATAACGATGCAAACCTAGACAGACATACTAAAAGGAACGCTTCCTTTATTCAGAAGTAAAACAACATGCTAAAACAGATTCAAAAATGGGAGGAAGGGGGTATCATACAAGAGATAAGCAGTAATCTAAATACATTTTCACAACTAACATGCACTACTGCTGCTTTAAAGGTAAAACTGCGTTTATTTAATGATGAAAGTGGCTTAGTAGCACTTAAAAAAAAAAAAAATGTACAAAAAAAACATGCCACCCATAAAGCGGACATTCCAATCTGCAGGGGTAATCTGGAGTCAGGTTAAAGGAACCCCTCATCAGCGCCACAGGACCCCACTCAGACAGAAGGCTGGAAATGCTGAGTACAGGGTGCCGAGTATAGGATGAGAGGGGGTACTGGCAGTCACTACACAGGAAAAGGACCTTGGGGTCATATCAGAGGACCACAGGTTGGCAATGCAGTGTGATAAGGCAGTAGGCAGGGCTAGCAGGATGCTGGGGTGCATAGGGAGGGGTATCACCAGCAGGAGGACTGAGGTGGTGCTGCTGCTGTATTGTTCTCTGGTACTCCCCCACCTGCAGTACCATGTTCAGTTCTGCTGACTGCACCTCAGAAAGGACACAGACAGCGTGGAGGCGGTCCAGAGGAGGGTAACCAAGATGGTGCACAGGGGTTGCAAGGGAAGCCTTATGAGGAGAGATTGAGGGATCTCAACATGTACACCTTGGAGTAGAGAATAGCTACAGGCCACATGATCGAGACCTACAGGTATCTCATGGGTGAACAAGGTGCAAGGATGGGAGCCTTTTCCAAATGAGGACAAGCTAATGGACTAGGGAGCATGTGACGAAGCTGGAATGGCGGCAGTTCAGCACGGATGTGAGAAAATATTTCTTTACTGAATGGGTGGTGGACATGAAACTGACTGCCAGTCAAACTGGTGGAGGCTAGAACAGTGCAGAGCTTCAAGCGTGCATGGGCTAAACACATGGGTATAGTAGAACAGAAGCAAGGAGAGGCAGCGGAGGAAGGTAGCTAGAGACCACTTAGGTTCTGAGGAGGCAGAATAGGCAGGGAACAATTGGGCAGACTGGGTTGATCAAGTGGTCCTTTTTTCACTGACAGATTCTCCATTTCTAGATGGGCTTTGCATTGGACAGGGGCGTAACTGGTACTTTAGGCACTGCCTCAATGGAAGCCAATGTTCAAATAAAGGTAACTGGGAATTGGGGAGGGGCTGTCAGATAGAGGGCCTGGTGCCCATGACAATTAGTGGTGTGTCTGTCAAGCTCCCTGTCCAGGATCCCGTGGTCCAGTGGCACCTATATGGAGGGGGTCCTGGGAGGTTAGAAAGCAACGAGCAGCTGTGAATGAGCTGGGTACCTCCAGCAGACCTGGGTTTAGTTCCCACACTCTCCACATGTGTACTGTGGGATGTTAAAATTACCGTAACCTCCTTGTGCTCCCGGGATACACCTGGAAATGTGCTTCAGCACAGTGTGCCTGTCCCAGCAAAAGACTGTTAAATACAATTTTAAACTAGATACGTAAAAAAATATCAATTGCAATGTCTGGTGGGAAATGCTCTGTTTTGGTGTAAAACAAAAATCTGCTCAGCTTTACGCATGATTTCTTTTTCTGGGCAATGAACTAAAAAAATAGTTTGACAAGGGCTACAATGGTAAGCGTGTTAAGCCCACTGAGTTCCAAGTGCTGTCGGACCTGAATTCCCCCCCAATATAGCCTCTCCTGCATGTCAGGTGACCTCCTAGGGAGGACCAGGTTACAAAATGGCACACAACATGGGGCTCAGGGTATGTGGCAAGCACTACTTGACACCGAAGAGGAAAGGAAAAAGTCACATTGGTGGACGCTTTGTTGTGAGTATGCCCCGAGCAGGCTGAAGAAACAAACAGCAGGCTGGAAGGCATTTGAGTAGTTTGAGCTGGAGACACTGGGGTGGGACCTGTACAGAATTAGCATACCGCAATCCCAGCTGGCAGAAAAGTGATCTGGGGCCAGACTATGTTTGTTTGGGAAGGTCCCAACACGCAGAAAGAGCTGTACATGTGTAGCAGTGTCGGGGAAATCGGTATCCGAGTTAGTCGAGAGACAAGGCTCTTGAAATAGCATTTGTGTTCACAGAATTTTATCAAAAAGAACAAGTACTCACATTTTTGTTTGTTCGTTTACAGTTGGTGGTATTTTTCCTCCTGGTCCCAAGAAAATGCCCCACTAAATACAGTCCCCGGCACCCTGATTTTCCTCTAGGATTTACCTTCATGCAGAGCAGCGGAAACTGGGTATTCGCCGAGTGCAAAGCTACCGGGTGGCTAGATGACAGCGGCTGCTCAGGAGACAACCATTTTTCCCATTTTTCTGGCCTCTGAGGAGTGAGCTTACACTGCCTCCCAGATGTTCCCATGCACACTTCCATATGGTAGATGTCCGCACCCGCCACTCCTCCCTGTCTAGAGATGTTGCGAAATTACATTTTGAGGGCAAAATTGCCACGAGACCGGCAATTCCGCCACACAAAATATTTTGCGAAATTTCGCCATTCCGTGAAAGTTTTCACTGGGTGTGAAATAGCGAGATGTCACCTGTGAAGTGTGAAATTCCACCGCGAAATGTGCAATTTGCCAAATTTCGCTCGCATTTTACCTGCGGAATTTTGTATTTTTGCACTCACAAAATATTTCATGAAATGCATGGATTTTGTGAAATATTTCACGTAACAAAATGTTCTAATTTCGTACATCTCTATCCCTGTCTGAACAATCCCAGCTGCCCTATCCCCAGCCGATGCTGGGAGCCAGGCAAACGACAGGCACTGTCACTCTCCCTCCCTCCCTCCTGGAGAGGAGAGGAGAGCAGTGCATCAGATGCTGTATCCTCCAACAACCCCAGCCAACTCCTGACAACCAGAGTCCGCATCCGAACCCAGGTCGCCAGTGTGGTGCGAGGTGTGGTGTCCAGTGCCTCAACCCTCAGCGCCACTGGTCTGGCTCTCCCAGTGTTTTCTATTTATTCTCCTTTTCCCACCCTGCCCTTGGACTTCAGATGTACAGAATGGGGAATTCTGCTGACGGACTTGGTGCAGAATGGCAATTCTCCTTCTGGAATGCTTTCTGGACTTTTTTTTTTTTTTAATCCGCAGAATTCGGAAAAGCATCTCTGCATAAACTGAAGAATAATTTTCCCCATGAATCGCATGAACCAAGGAATAATTTATAACGGATTAGGGTATGCTAAGTGGACTACTGACCCGGCCCAGTGGCTGAGGCGGAGGTGTAGATGCCTTACCTTGCCTTTCGCCCGGCAACCATGTTCGAGAACGAGCATGGGCCACGGAGGTTGGCAGGAGGAGGAGGATCGAAGCGCCTGAGGGACTGCTCTCGCCCAGGAGGGGGGACTCCAGTAGTTGGCACGCCACTGGCTCTCCAGCGAGGCTGGGGGGCAGTGCGCCGATGCTGCAGAAGAGGGACTGATGCCTGGAGGAGCACATACGGACATGTGTACATTCCCTCCACTGGTGTCATTGCACGCTCCACTCACGCAAGGGAGAAAATGTGGAAAAAATGGTCCCGGTTCGTGCAGGATGAAGCACCCACCCACTGCAGGCCCCAACTCTGAATGGCACTCCCCGAACCGGATCCTGGTTGAGAGGAGTTCAGCAAGGGGGGCTTCTCACCGCCCAGCCATGGAGGGTAAACCGTGGGGGAAGAGGGGATGCTTCCTGATGTTGGGATGCGGGGCTGGACGACAGGTGGCTGAGAAGGGTTGCTGACCGGGACCGAGGGGAAGAAACAGATAAAAAAAAAAAAAAAAAAAAGTGGATTACGATGCACTGAACCAGACCTCCAATGAAGTTGAGCCAGTTTCTCCATGAAATGTTGGAACCAAATATTGTGGTGAGATAAACAATAAACAAGCGACCAGGAGGCATAGTAATTTTTATTTATTTATTGAAATATTTCACCAGGAAGGCATACTGAGCAAACAAGTCATCACTCGTCTCCCGGTGCGACCTGGGGGAAGAGGTACAATGGGAATGAGACATTACACATTCAAGTTACATAAATCAACGTTAACATACATTTACATAAGGTAGGTGTTAAATACAGCATATCGTAATACGTAAATTGAGAGAACAAAGATAAGTGCAAGAGTAAAAGGAAGTAAACAAGTGCAGACGTGAAAGGTAAGATGAAATGAGCGAGGAGGGGGGAAAGAGCAAAGTCCCAGAAGGACCCCTTCAGGATGTGGGGAACCCTGCCAGGGGACTGGGAGAGCTAGAGAGGAAGGGGGAGATGGCAGTAGGAGTTTGGAGAGGGAAGAGGGAGGAAGTGTGAATCATACCTAGGAGGATGGGCCTAACTCAAAGAGAACCCTCAGGCAGTGGGGACCCCTGCAAGGGGACAGGAAAGGCCAGTAGAATGGAATTCTAGAGGTAGGTAGGAGAGAGTGAGAATTAACACCTAGGAGGGATAGGGCCTAGCCCAAAAGACCCTTCAGGATGTTGGGTAGCCTGCAGGGGCAGAGAAGGCCAGTAGATAGGCATTTAGAGAGGGTAGGCAGAGAGGTAGGAAGTGAGAATTAACACCTAGGAGGGGACAGGGCCTAGCCCAAAGGACCCTTCAGGATGCTGGGGAACCTGCAGGGGACAGAGAAGGAGAAGGAGAATAAATGGGGAAGGGAAAAAGACAGGCCTAGTCCCGGGCCCTTCAGGATGCTGAGAACCCTGCAAGGGACTGTGAAGGCTAGGGAGAAAGGAGGAGAGGGTAAGGGGTAGAGGAGGAAGTGTGAAAACTAGCAACTAGGAGTGGCTAGGGTGAATCTGAAGGAGAGCTTCAGGAGCTTAGAGTCCCTGCAAGAGTGCATGGAAGGCCAGTAAGGGTAGGAGAAGGGAACAGAGAGAATGGTGGTGGATCAAGGAGGTGGGGGGAGGAGTTGCCTCTGGGTGGGTAAGGTGTAAGTAGTGAAAGGGGAGAGGATATATAAGGAGCTTAGAAGAAGGAATTTAAGGAGGGTCATGGCAGGAACAGCCAGGTGCAAGATAGTTGGAAGGGCAGTGCTGATGGAGTAGAAGGAGGAAGAGTGATGAATTTGAGGAGGTAGGAATCAGAATTTTAGGAAGCGGTGGCAGTAACCAGACTGACCGATGAGGGTGAATCAGCGGGGGACAGTCAGTGTGCGTGAGTCGGTTGATCTAAGGGAATGGGAGGGGGGGTGTTACAAATGAGCAGGAGAGGTAAGAGTGGAGTTCACCCAGCCAGTGTTTGGAGATGAATTTAGTGCAGTGAGAGAGGTGCCTATTTGTAAGAGAGGGGAAGGAAAGGGCATGATAAAGATCACAGTGGTGAGTGCAAGAGGGATCATCGAGGGCAAAATAGCAGAAGGAATTGAAGAGTGTGTCCAATCTGGTCAGGGAGGACTTGGAAGCAGCACTGTAGACTACATCACAGTAGTCAAAATGAGGAGGATCATCTTCTGAACAAGTTTACACCTAGCCGCAGGAGGGATGCAACTAAGGTTCCTGAACAAGGCACCAAGCTTGGGCTGCAATTTTTTCTGGATGGCATCAATGTGTCCAGAGAAGGTGAGATGTTGGTCTAGCTAAACCCCAAGGTATCTGAAGGAGGATGTGTCCTCTAGTAAAGTTCCATCGAAGGTGTGGAAAGTGGGCAGGGAGGGAAGCCTAGAGAGTCTCTGCCTTGTGCCAAAGGTCATGGAGACATTCTTCTTGGCATTGAGGAATAATTGATGGTTAGCAAACCAGAGCTGAACCTTGTCGAAGTCTTGCTGCAAGCGGGATGTAACCTCAGCTGGACATGAGTCAGATGCATGGAGGCCTGTACCATTGGCGTACATGTGTATGGAGGAGGAGGAAGGGGAGCAGACAGATGGCAGGTCATTTAGGAAAATGGAGAATAGTAGGGGGTCCTAGCACAGAGCCCTGGAGAGGAGAGATGACAGCAGAGATCTTAACTGATGGGGTTCTACCAGTAAGGTAGGCCTTGAACCAGCTAGTGGCTGAAGGGGACAGTCCAGTAGATGAGAGGGAATCAAGGAGAAGGGAGTGGGAAACAGTGTCAAAAGCCTTGGCAAGGTTGACAAATATGGCTGAGGTGATTTGGCCATTGTCCATCCCGGTAAGGATGGAGTCAGTGATCCAAAGTAGGGAGGAGGTGGTGGTAGAGTGTTTTTTCCAGAAACTAGACTGGAACAAGGTGAAGTAGGAGGTATCAGATAGAAAGGAGGCGAGTTGAGAGAGGACAAGATGTTCTTGTAGTTTGGCTAGGGTAGGGAGTAGCGAGATGGGACGACAGTTGCCAGGGGATGAGGGGTTGCCACTTTTAGGTAAGGGGAGGACCACAGCATGTTTCCATGGGGTAGGGACAGCAGCAGTAGAGAAAGAGAGATTTAAAATTAGAGAGAGGAGATAGGCAATGGCAGGGGTTGAGAGAGAGAGGAGTTTAGCGTCAATGTCATCAGGGGAGGAGCCTTTTGAGGGGTTGATAGTGAGGAGGACTCTAAGGCTATCATTTGGGGAGACTGTAGAGAATAAGAATGAGAAGCAGGGATGTAAGGGTGTTGGAAGGGAAGCTGTATTAGGGTGGAGGGAGGATGGTGGGAAGGTGGTGAAGTTTGGGAGTAGGGAGGGACTTCAGAAGCTCAGTGGCACAGGAGGTATAATAGGAGTTAAATTCCGCAGCTACGGCATGCGAATCAGCCACAAATGTCATTTACTTTAAGCACAGGGGGGGGCAGGATGGTGGGGTAAAGGGTCATGGACCACCTTCCAGAACTTGGAAGGGAATTAATGTTTGTAAGGAAGGCAGTTTTAAAATATTCAGACTTGGCTAGCCTTGTTGCCCTAGTACAGGTGTTTTGGAGCTTATGGTAGGTCATGAGGTCGCTAGGGAGCTGGGTAGCTTTGTGACGCTTCCAGGCACAATCTCTAGCCCTGATACAGGCCAAATGTTCTTGAGTAATCCAAGGTAGATGGTTACCCTAACCTTAGTTTATTTGAAAGGGGAAAAGGTGTTCAAATTCTCAAGGAATATTTCTTTGAAGTAGGCAAGAGCCTTGTCAACCGAGGGGGTGGAAGCTAGGGGAGACCAGTCAGAAAGGGTAAGGTTGCGCAGGAGAGGTTCTAGCTCTAAGGATTTAAAAGAGCATAATTGCAAGGTTTTATGCAGAGATTTTGATCTGTGGACTTTCCTGACAACGAATATTGGGTTGTGGTCACTGAGAGCATCAGGAAGGATGCCAGAGTTAATGACTCCGTGGGGGTGGGTGGTAAGGGCCCAGTCGATTAGGGAGTGATTTTGTGTCTTATTGTTTGGGCATGTGGGTTCTGAGATCAGCTGTGAGAGGTTAAGGGCTCCAAGATCGTTACATATTTTGGTTGTTTTAGGTGACAGCCAATTTAAATTGAAGTCACCGAGGATGTATAGTTCACCAGAGTGAGAAAGGGCAGCAATGGAGGTTATGAGGTCAAGAGCGATAGAAGGCTGGACGTTTGGGCGACAATAAATGCTGGCTATGAAGATGGGAAGAATGAAGGGCAGGGTTACATGTATAGCTAGGGCACCATGAGTCGCTGGGTTGGATGATGAGTAAATAATAGAATATCAGAGGGAGGTACGAACGTACATGGCTATGCCACCACCCCTGCCTGCACAGTCTTGCCTTAGGAGGGAGCAGCCAGGTATGGAGACCGAGTGGTGCGGGGTCATGCTCTTTAGTCAAGTTTCCGTGATGATTGGTATATCTGGTTTTAGAGTGGCTACCATGGTTTGCAGGAGGTTGATTTTTATCAACAAACTACAGATATTTGGATGTAGGACCTTGAATCCCTTTGGGAGGACTGAGGGGGCAGTAGAGGGGGTGGCAGTAGATGAGGATGTGCCTGGGGCATGAGAAGCAATCGGGCCAGGGTTGTGGTGGATGTCGCCACAGGAAAGCAAGAGAAGAGCTAAGATGAGGAAATTAAGCTTGGGGCATTTGGAAGTAGATGATGAGGAAACCAGGGATCTGGAGGAGTAGTGAGTAGGAGAATGGGGGAGCAAAAGATGAAGAGCAGCAAACAAGGGTGTCACAGTTAGTAATGAAGCATGAGGGATAAAGGAAAACTAAGACCAGTTTTTGGGGGGTAATATCAAGGATGTAAGTAAGGGATAGGAGATAGGAGGAGGGGGAAACGTCGAGTTGTTTGGGGGTTTCAAAGCAAAAGTATATGGAGTGTACCCAGTACAATTGTTAGAAGAGGCTACAGGTGTCTGAACAGGGATCGGAAAGAGGGGAAGGAACAGCAAACTAGCAATGCGGCAAAGGGAAAGATAAAAGGTCTGCATATTTACTTGTCAAGCCACACAGGTAAAATACAAGGGATGTTGGGAAAGAGGGTTGGGCCCCTTAAACCCACTAGAGCAATAGTGAAGCAACAGTCCTTAGTGTCAAATCCCTGACAGGGAAAGCGCTACTAGATTAACACTGACTTGAACTGAACGGGAAGTCCTTACGTAAATGAGACTGTTATCCAAAAGACACAGAAATGAGGAGACTAGTCACTTTAAATTCTGGTCACTTAGCAGATCTGCCAATAACAGGGGTAGGTAGCAGTATAGGCAGGGAATAAAGCGTAAAGAGTGCTGGGAGTGGGGGTGGGCCGAAAAATGCAAGTTAGAATCCTAAAGCCGTAGAAAAGCCGGCAAGGAGAGAAGCAGAAAAGCTTCAAAGCCTGGGGTCCAATCAGCAGGTGAGCAGAGTCTGCAGCAGCCAATGGCAAGCTGAGACAGGAGTGCTGTAGCCAGTGAGACTTCCAAGCTGGAGCCCTGGTCAGAGCTGAAGACTTTACCTGGAAATTGAGCTCTGAGCGGTGGCCCGCAGAGACGAAACGCCAGTTGGCTTCTCCAGCCGAACCACAGGTTCAGCAAGGCGCCCGATCAGGGGTGAGCCTGGAGGGAAAGAGGAGAAGGCAGCCATTAAATTTATAGGGCTCAAAACAAAAGCAGAGTACAAGTTAAACTGGTTGGCAGGGAAACAGAACAGAACAAAGGAGACAGAGTTAAGCCGGGAGAATGCTGGCAGACACAGCATTTAGAGGGCACAATTAAACTGGGCCAGGATTAATTTAAAATGCAGCCAAAAATTGCTGCAAGAGGTGGGCTTTTTCAATATGAGGGGAGAGGGAATCAGTGCAGAGCCATTTAAAAATTAATGGGATGGAGAGAGAGAAACCGGAGCAATAAAAGGAACACGGAGAGGTTCAGATGAGGGAATCAGAGTAAAGCAGTTTGAAATTACTGAAAAGGGAGGGAGGGAGAGAAAGTGAAGCAGGAAGAGAACACAGGGCGAGGTCCAGAACAGCAAGGGAAGCTCTTAGATTAACAGGCAGTAATACTGATGAGCATACAATAAATACAGTGTAATCCCATGTAAAAGCATTTGTATATCAAGCATACGGCACAGAGTTACAGTACAATCCCCATTAAAACTGCTGTTTTCACAATACAGATGTAAAAGTTAAAACAGACTATAAGCAATTTTTTTCCCTCAACAAAAATGCAAGTTAGAATCCTAAAGCCGTAGAAAAGCAGACAAAGAGAGAAGCAGAAAAGTTTCAAAGACTGGGGTCCAATCAGCAGGCGAGCTGAATCCGCAGCAGCTAATGGTAAGCTAAGACAGGAGGGCTGTAGCCAGTGAGACTACCAAGCTGGAGCCCCGGTCAGACTTGAAGACTTTACCTGGAAATTGAGCTCCAAGTGATGGCCAGCAGAGGCGGAGCAGCCGGCAGGCTTCTCCAGCCAAGCCACAAGTTCAGCAAGGCGCTTGATCAGGGGCAAGCCTGGAAATTGAGCTCCACGTGGTGGCCAGCAGAGGCAGAGTGGCCAGCTGGCTTCTCCAGCTGAGCCGCGGGTTCAGCAAGGTGAATTTTGCAGTGTGTCTCATCTTTTGATTTCTTCTATACCCAACAGCAGTGAGAAGGACACGCAAGGGTCTAGAGAGGCACTCATTCCATACAGAGAGAGCACCAGGATTGCTTGGAGCAACCATCCAAGTCTCCCGACCCCCCCTGGGGCTCTGCCATATGGGTCTAGAGTGCTCTTCCCCTCATCCACCATGAGACCTGAAGGGGGCCCACATGGACCCTAGGTGACCCCCCTTGCGGACAGCCCACCACTTCTCCACCTGATGTTCTCTCACCCTCGAGACTGGAACTTAGGACTCTCATTTTTCCTTACTGTTAGTTGTCTTTCTACAACCTCTACACACCCACAGGTTGGGTCTAACAGGTCTGTCTCTATTACTTTTTTTCTTAGATCTTGCTCCTGCTGCTCTCTAGATCCGTTATCTTTCTTTCTGCTTCCTTGCTGATTCTGGCCAAAAGCTCCTTCCCCCACCTCACCACTGCAACCCCCCCTCACTTAGGCAAGGAAGAACAATTCCTTTTAAGCTGAGGCTCAGAGCTCAGCCCTGCAAGACTGACTGGTGCCTATGCCCCACGCTTTACATGATGGATGGGAGTGCAGGAAACTACCCAGAATTTGCATATGCCTCATATTTACAGGTGTGCACAGTGCAACAGCCCATCAAAGTGGGGGTGGGGGCTGGAATATTCTAGGACTTTGGACCTCTGCTACACTTCTTTTAACCTTTTAATAACTGGGATCGACTAGCAAGGAGGAGAGCCTGGTTACACAGAAAATATTTATTAGTCTTCCTTTCCTGGTCGTCAAAACCTAAATAAATAATTAAGAAGGTGTTTGATATGAAATGTCACTTTTTCTGGCATTTTTATGTTGTCTTGCGCATGCACAAGAAACATATTGCCGTAACTTGGAATAGCAGGTTTTGGAGGTGTGGTCCTGTAGTGGCCAGTGGCACCACTGCTTTGTCGGGCTGGGCTCTGTGGCACGAATTAGATTGCACGCTGTCTATGACAGCAGTGCAAAAGCATGCCACCACCTTGAAAGGATTTAGCCGCTGCAGTGAGGGAGTGCCCCCTCACTGCAGGGCATGCCTTCCCTGGTGTAACATTTCAATAAACATGGCGGAGCCGTCCGCCTCTCACAGTCCCCATAACAGCCGACATCAGGGGTGCCCAATCCCCCTGTCGGCATTTGCCCATGCCAGTTTATTTGCTTATGGAGTAGACAATCCCCATTGGCATAACATCCCCCCAAAAAAATTTGTTGTGTGCCGAGCGGGTGCCCAATCCCCCGGCTCTTGCTGCCCTCAAAGCACACCAGGCGGCCAATGAGGGTGCCTAATCCCTGTCAGTTCAAGTTCTCCCCACCAAACAAAAAGCAGGTGGCACGCTGGGAGCCCACCCCAGCATGTTCATGCCCCCAGCACACTGTATGGCCGACAGTGTGCCCAATCCCCATCAGCTCCAGCCCCAAAGAAACATCCAGGTATGCCAGCACGCTGGGAGCCCACCCGCGCACCAAAGTGTCCCATGTTGCTGTTTTTCCTTGTAAAACAGAAAACAGTCCTCACAATCTCTCGTGCCCTCCAACCTGCACCCATCCTCTGTGCACCCACCCCCCCCCCCCATACTTACCTCTAGAGGCCGGCGCGATGATCTTCGGTGGATTGGGAATACGTCTGCACTCTTCAAAGCCGACCACAAACTGAAGAAATGCTGGTAAGCTGTAGAAAATGAAAGATCTACAGAGCTGTAGGAATAAGATCGAGAAAAGAGTAACATAGAAACATAGACTTTGACGGCAGATAAGGACCGCTTGGCCCACCTAGTCTGCCCATTTCCCTACCTAGAGGATAAGCTGCAGATCCTATTTAACCAACAGCCTATTTCTTCCTACCCCCCACAAAAATTGCCTTATGTCTGTCCCATGCATTCTTGAATTCTCCCACAGTTTTAGACCCCACAACCTCCTCAGAAAGGCTGTTCCATGCGTCCACAACCCTCTGTGAAAAAATACGTCCTCACATTGCCCCTGAGCCGTCCCCCCCTCTATCTTCAAATTGTGTCCCCTTGTTCTTGCACATCTCTTTTTCTGAAAGATGCTACCCTCTTGGACTTTGTTGATTCCACTGAGGTACTTAAACATTTCTATCATGTCCCCCCTCTCCCTCCTTTCCTCAAGGGTATACATATTAAGCTCCTTTAGCCTCTCCACAGATGGCTTCTCTTACAGACCCTGCACCATTTTAGTTGCCCTCCTCTGAATTGCCTCCATCCTGTCTATGTCCTTGCGGAGATGGGGTCTCCAGAACTGGACGCAGTACTCCAAATGGGGTCTCGCCAACTGTCTGTACAGGGGGATAACAACTTCCTGTTTTCTGCTGGTGATGCCTCTCCCTATACATCCCAGTATCCCCCCAGCCCTCCCTACCGCCTTCTCACATTGCTTGCTAACCTTAAGGTCATCTGATACGATTACCCCCAGGTCCCTTTCCTGTTTTGTTGTTGTTACTACCTCCCCACCCATTATGTATTCTTTCCCTGGGTTCTTGTTTCCCAGGTGCATTATTTTGCACTTTTTTGCATTGAATCCTCACATAGTTCATTACTGAGCCCGCCTGCCTCAACCCCAACTCTTTAAACCACTGCCTTACTGATTGGTTAGGGATGGGCCAACTTGTATTGCTGCAGGGTCTTTGCATTGAATCCAAGCTGCCATACTTCTGACCATTCCTCCAACCTTGCCAAGCCCCTTCTCATCCTTTCCACGCCTCCTTGTGTATCAACCCTGTTGCAGATCTTTGTGTCATCTGCAAAGAGGCATACTTTTCCTTCCAGTCCCTCTGCAATGTCACTTATAAAGACATTAAAAAGGACTGGACCCAGTACTGAACCCTGTGGTACCCCACTAGTAACCCCTCTTTCTTCAGAGTGGACTCCATTTACAATTACCTTTTGTATCCTGTTTAGCCAATGTTTTACCCAGGCTACTATTCTTTGACCCACTCCAAGGCTGGTTAATTTGACTACTAATCTTTAGTGTGGGACTGTGTCAAATGCCTTGCTAAAGTCTAGGTAGGCCATGTCCACAGCCCCTCCCTGGTCTACTACTTTGGTCACCCAGTCAAAGAAATCAATTAGATTCGTCTGACATGACCTTCCTGCTGTGAACCCATGCTGTCTTGGGTCCTGTGCCCCACTGGCCTCTAGGTACTCAACAATTCTTTCCTTCAGAAGTGATTCCATCACTTTCTCTACCACAGAGGTCAAACTGACAGGTCTGTAGTTTCCTGCCTCTGTCTTGCTCCCACTTTTGTGAAGGGGAATCACATCAGCCTTCTTCCAGTCCTCAGGTACCACACCATCCTCCCATGATTTGTTAAAAAGCGTAGTCAGTGGTGTCACTAGTTCTCTGCTTAATTCTTTTAGAATTCTGGGGAGAATTCCATCTGGCCCCATTGCTTCGTCCACCTTCAGTTTTAGGAGTTCTTTCAGAACCCTTTCTTCTGTGAAAAGGACTGGGATCGACCCCCCCTCTCCAGAGTGCTTCTATTAATTGGATTCGGCACCTCCCCTACTTCCTCTTTTGTGAATACTTGAACAGAAGCATTCATTCAGTATCCCTGCTTTTTCCACTGTCACTCTCTGCCCACCCACCATCCATTCTATTCAGCCTCACTATCCTTCCCTTTGTCTTTCTACGCTCCCTGATATACCTATAAAAGGTTTTATCCCCCTTCTTAACACAGTTGGCTATCTTTACCTCAGTTTGTGCTTTTGCAATTCTGACTACCCTCCCTGCTTCCTTCAGCCTTAACTGGTACAGTTCTCTGTCCTGCTCCTTCTGTGTTTCCTTATACTTCCTAAATGCTATCTTTTTCTCCCTAACCTTCCCCGCCACTTCTTTTGAGAACCATAGTGGCTTTTTCTTTCATTTTGATTTGTTTATTTGCTTCACACAAAGGCTTGTTGCCTCTGTGATGGCAATTCTGATATTTCCCATTGTTGCTCCACCCCTCCTTCTAGCCTGTTTGCTAGTGCTTTACTAAGGCACTCTCCCATCTTGCCAAAGTCAGCCCTCCTGAAGTCCAGAACCCTCACTTTTGTATGGCTTGACTCTGTAGTTGAGTTTATCGTGAACCACACTGTTTGGTGGTCACTTGTTCCCAAACGGCTACCCACTTCTAGATCCGAGATCCTCTCACTGTCCCCATTTGAGAGTACGAGGTCTAAGATTGCTCCCTCATGAGTAGATTCCAAACTAGCTGTCTGAGGCATGCCACCTGAAGGGCATCAAGAATGGCCCTGCTTTTGGATGTGGCTGCAGCAAAGGTGCCCCAGTTAACGTATGGCATATTAAGGTCCCCCATCAACAGTATCTCCCCTTTCTCTGCCATCCTAAGTATGCCTTCTATCATATCCTTGTCCATTCCCTCCCCCTGACATGGGGGTCTGTATACAACCACTCTGCGGATTGTGGTGCCATTTCCAGTCTCTAAGGTGACCCACAGTGCCTCCCATACCTCTCAACTGTCCCTGATTTTCAGGGATGTCCCTGATTTTGCTTCAAAATTTTCCTCTGTCCCTCGTAAAATTTGTGTTTTTATGACAGAAAAGTTGGGATTAAAATCACAAAATAATGTCAAACATTAAAGATTCAGACTTGTTCTTCTTCAGAAAATGCATCTTAACACAAATCCTCTTATTCTATCAGCATTCTGAATTAATAGTATCAATTCTTAAGATGCGTCCCTGATTTGGGGTCTTTGTCCCTGATTTTTTTTAAGCCTTGTCCCTGATTCAGGAGGCAAGAGGTTGAGAGGTATGGTGCCTCCTCTCCTCCCTATTTACTCTTTTGTTCAGTTGCTTTTATCCCTTCCTTACATAGAGAACTACTCCCCCCCTTCTACCCTCCCTGTCTCTCCTGTAGGTTGTGTACCCTGGTATGTTAACATCCCAGTCATGGTTCTTTGTGTACCATGTTTCTGTGGATGCTATGATATCCAGGCATCCCTCTTCCATCAAGGCCACCAGTTCAGGAGCTTGTTGCCCAGACTACGGGCGTTGGTACTGTACCCTCCATTTCTTGATGGCCTTACCCTTTTTGCCTCCCTGTCCTTATGCGTTTGTCACTTTCTCCATTTACCCTCGCTTCTCCTATTGACATCTCTATGTTGGTGTCTACCTCACTTAGTACCCTGATTTTTTGGGGCTAGGATTTCCTGGTCCTTTCCAGTGCCTCCCCTTGGCTGGTTTAAATGCTTGCCAATGAAGTATTTAAACCTATCACCTAGGATCCTGGTTCCCCTCCTGGACAGATGCAGACCATCACGCCAGTATAGGCCTGCATCCGTCCAGGTAGACCCCAGTCCCCAATGAAGCCAAATCCCTGAGCTCTGCACCAGTTTTTCAACCACTGATTGAATCCCATGGTGTGGAGCACCCTAGCCTCATCTGTGCCATAGAGAGGCAGCACCTCTGAGAAGGTTCCCGTGTGTGCTATTTGTCTAAGGCCCCTCCCCATCTCCACAAATGCTTCTTGCACTGCTCTGATCCCTTTCTTAGCCAGGTCATTTGTCCTTAGGTGGACAATGACATCCAGCTCCCTCCCCTGTGCAGCTGTGCCTGTGATCCTGAGGATTCGCTCCCTGTCCTTCCAAGCCATGGCGCCAGGCAGGCACCTTACCTCCCTCTCCCTTTCCTCCCCCAGTTCTACCTTCCTAACAATGGAGTCCCCCACCAGGAGTTGTTTCCTTCCCCTGTGGGGTCCCATGCCACCCACCTGTGGGTCTCCTTTGTGGAGGTTCCCAGCATCCTCCTTGGTCTCCACTGTTGGTGCCTCCATAGAGGAACCACACTTTTCCAGAATGGCATAGAAATTGTGGAGAGGTACAACTGGAGGGATGCACCTCTGCTCCACCACCCTCACCCTCCCTGAGCCCACCGTGGTCCAACCGCTCCTCTTTCTTGGCAACCTCTGAGGCAACGGCAGTGACTCTGGTGGTCCCTGGGTGGGACAGGAGGTCCCACAAATCCTGGCCGACTCAGCCTGGAGATGAGCAACCTCCTCCCTCAGCCCAGAGAGGTACCTGCAGATGGGATAACACTGCATCCTACAGAACGTCTTCTGGAAGACTGCTGCTCCACAGCCACTGCACTGCACCACTCCCATCATGTCTTTTTTCTGGCCCCCTAACTGTTGTTTGGAATACTTACTCTTTCCTCTGTTTATTTTTTTTTTCCCCTACTTACTTATTGCCTCTGTGCCCTTTTAGCTCCTGATCTTCCTGTTCTAAGATAAGAAGTTCCTATATTTCTCAGTAGTCTTCTTCTTGCTCAGAGTCAGACCTCCAGCAGCTGGGGGGGACGGAGAGCTACTCTTGCCCTTCTAGGATGGTGAATCTTTGGTGGCTCTGTGATCACTCACTTCCTGCTCCCAAACAGGAAGTTCCTGTTGTCGGTTAAATCCTGTGCCTATAAAAGTAGAACTGGGTTGGGGTGGAGGGCAATATAGTCCCAGTAGAGAAGTTTTAGTTATACCAGTAGCTCCTTCCTCCTGGTGTTCTGTCTGTTCTCTGGCAGAAGCTATCTAGGGCAGTGCTTAAATCTTGTTTTAACCTGGCTCCTTCTAGCGAAGCCACTGCCCCTACTTTGCAAATTTTTCTACACTTAGTTAATTTCACAGATAACAATTCCCTTCTGACACCTGTGACAAGCACCTAGATATGTACACAGATAACAGATAACAATTTACTTCAACTACCTCTGAAAAACACACTTTTTTTACCCTAAATTGAAGGTCCCAGTACAAGATTTCTAGTTCTTAGTCCCAGTAGAGAAGTTTTAGTTATACCAGTAGCTCCTTCCTCCTGGTGTTCTGTCTGTTCTCTCTAACCAAGAGAGAGAGACCTGTTAGATCCAATCTGAGGTGCGTATAGGTTGGATATGAAGTAGAGAGAGAGCTGAGATTAAGGAGAATTGAGAGTCCTAAGATCCCACGGTCTCAAGGGGAGAGAACTTTAGGTGGAGAAATGGCAGTAGGATGAGAAGTGGTGGGTTCTCCTCAACTGAGTCACCTGGGGTCCATGAAGGCCCCCTCCAGGTTTCATGGTGGAGGAGGAGAATATCCTAGGACATACAGCAGAGCCAGAGAGGAGTCAGGAGAAATCCTTTAGCTACAGCCATTGACTCACTCTGACTGTGGAGATCACATATGTGCCGAGCAAGGCCAGTCAAGTATGTGCCTTTGCCCCAGGAGGTACAAGACAGTTCACCCCACAGTGAGCTGGAGTCAAGGGTAAGTTTCAAGAAACACTTCCAAAGTGAATTCTTCCATTCTCCACAACCACTACTCTCAGCGGGTGCAGTCCAAAAGGGCAGCCAACCTGGATGCAAGCAAGAAACCAAAGGAAACTGCACTCCGCTAAACAATATAGATGGCACACACACTGCAAATGAATTTTTAAAGCTTTAATGATAATAGTGCTGTGCCTTAGTGCAGCCACAACCACCACTCATCCCGGTGCTTCGGGAACAAGACCTTCGTCAGGGGGTGTAAGTTGCAAGAAAGCCTGGGGAAGAGTTACCCCCATTAGTTAAGGCCGCCAAGGAGAAGTAACAGTGACCCCTGCCCCATGTAGAACCAGCACAGTGGGTGCCTATAAGTGCATAACAACAGGCCGTCCCCCTGGGTGCAGCTCTGAAAATGATGCAAGGGGTGACGGGGACTAGTACTGAGCTGGCGGAGTGCCCCGATACAGGGGCCCCCTACGAAGGAACCCCCAGAAGCGAAGTGTCCCATACAGCGAGTAAGACCTTGGGCAAAAGATACATAGTGTAGAAGGGATCTCAGCTGACAGGGATGTATGCAGTCTGTGCCCTTTGTGTAGATGCCTGTATTGTGGTTGTGGTCCTCCTGGGGGACCTCACATTTTGCTGTCTGTGGAGTGTAATACTTTTATTTCTGCTTCATTCTACTCTCCTGTGTGGACAATGACATTTATACCTTACATGTAAGAAAGAATGCGGGGGGTCAACATCAGTACAAGTTGTTGTGTCCACTGCAAAACAAGAACAGAATGCAGAGAAAGAGCAAAGCACCTGCAAAAAGTCAAACTCCAGTATCAAAAGGTGACAAAATCTGACTGTGGGTGGGGCGAAATGTTAGGTCGTATGTCTCCGGGCATTTTTTGTGGTCTTATGGTCGCTCCTTGTTTGTTAGCGTGTTACTGCACCACTTGCAGCAGACGCCACTTCATCAGGCACAACAAAGGTAACAGGTGGAATTTTCAAAAGGGGGGGATGCAGCACTTTCATCTGCGTTTCAGCCACGTGACGCATCCACACAGATGCATCCAGATGTATGCATCCTATTCACAGACATCTGGATGATCTGCTACATTTCTGCAGTCTACGGCAATTGCTGCCGCAGCTGCAGGACTCATGTGCGTTTTTTGGGCGCAACTGCTGAATTCCATCCCAAAAGTTAGACCAGCATTTTGTGGTCTGACTTTCTTGGCAGAATTCCACACACATGCCCAAAAAACAAATGAAATGCATGCAGCTGAAACTCTCACTGACTATATAGGGATTACATGATGGGTTGCAGTGAAATAATACATTTATCGCCACTAGTGAGTGGAAAGACCCATAACACACGAGTGGCAAAGCCACGAGTTAGTTATAAAGGTCTTACCACTCCTGTGTGGAGATAAATTTGTTATTCCACTGCAACCCATTATGTATTTGATATATATCACACCATTTGTAATGTTTTTACTGGTGTTTCACCTTGTTTTAGCTTTGAACTACACTTTTTCCATTGTAAATTCCCTATCCGGCCCATTGTTGCATTCTCTTGCGCTTGCGCAAGGAACATCTTGTATTTACTAATGACATTTTAGAGGTGTGCTACTGCTGAGCCAATTACAGCTGAAACTGCAATGGGCTTTGCAGTGTACACCAGTGACCAGGCACTCTGACCATGACAGTAATTTTTATGTTTGCTTGCCGCGCATGCGCAAGAAACATGTTATGGCAGCTTAGGAGAGAAGCGGGTTGTGGGGGTGCGGCACTGTTGCAGCCAGTGCTGCCACTGCTTTTGGGGCTTGGCTGTATGTCACTAATGCAAGCGCACATTGGTGGTGACACTAGTTTGCAAGCGTACCACCAACCTGAAACAATTTGATCCACAATCAGGGAGCGCCTTGTCATTACAGCATCAGCCATCCACCTCTCCTTTGGGTCTGAATAGTTTCCATGGACGAGAAGCTGATGTTGCGATGCCAGGTGTCACAACCCCACTCAGCAGGTCAGGCCCTCTGCTCCCACAGTGCCAACCTCTGAGCGCAGTGTTGTTAACAGGATAACAGAACAGGGTAACCCTCCTGTCTGTTTTGTGGGTCCGAATCACCTTTGGTCTCAAGTTCTGGAAGGATTCAAACTGTGAACCTTATGTTAGCATACCCCAAATGTACAGACTCAGATAATTCTGCTCTTTGGAGATTGCCAGATATCTTTTGCCAAGGGCACCTAAACAGGTACAAAATGAACCCATAAAAACTTTATGATAGACCTTAGATAAATTCTTACCTTTTCCCAGTTTGGTGTACCATTACATTTATGAACAGTGTTGTCAAAATCTTAACCAGCTGTACTTCTCATGCAAAAGAAATGTCTTGGAAGGCACACCAGGCAGCCTCTTTAAAAAATAGAGATTTACTTAGAAAATGGATAAAAATAGGTAAAAATGTAAACACAGAACAATATATCACAGTGCATACAATCACTTAAAAGAACAAGGTTAAAAAAAAAAAAAAGTGCAAACAAATTCCTACCACCATACAATTAGACTTGTCTATCTAATATATAACTTCCAACAGTGCTTCAAGTAGCTGTCTTAAGAGAGTCCAAACAGGAATGTCTCTGAAAAACAGCCACAGCATAGTTACACTGCCTTTGAACCTGCCTCTTCCATGATGTCACCTTAGCGCCTCCTTGTAAAATATAAAAATTAATACACACAGGATGTCCCATCACTCAGGAGGCATATTAAATCTGTGACATCAGCAAAAACTCGTTTCCCCCATATGACCCTTTGATCATGAGTCTTCCTGCTTTTCTCAAAGACATCAAAGAACCTTTATGACCAACTCTGCCATATCTCACTTAGGTGTAATATGCTTCTTAACACCAGGTGAAATTAACTGTGCTTCCTGAGGAAGTCATAAAATGGATGTTTTTGTTTCCTTTGGCATCAAAGCATACTGGGAAGTTAATCACCTTACAGAGATCTGCTGTTTAAGATATCCTGTCCTTTGAAGTGATACTTGGGGGGGGTCATCCCAGGAGCACAGGATTTCTCATGACAATCACACTACATTTTTATATTACAAAAATCATAGAGCAAGCAGAACCAGATGGCCAAGTGTCACAATCCTCCCCACCTAGACTGAATTTGGGGGCTCTATCCCCTGCATGGGATGCGCTTCTCAAATCAGTTCACTCCTCAAACACGAGACAAGCCATCTGAGTTCTGGTTTTTCGCTCCAGCCCTATGTACAATTGTCATGTCATACCCTTGCAAAGCAAGACTCCATCTTAACAATCTACCATTAGTTTTTTCCATTTGCGTCAGCCAAACCAGGGGGTTGTGGTCGGTTTGTACCACAAAATGCTGCCCATATAAGTATGGCTCTAACTTCTTTAGGGCCCACACTATGGCAAGACACTCCTTTTCCACAGTAGAGTATGCCTGCTCCCTGGGAAGTAACTTTTTACTCAGGTACACTACTGGGTGATCTTTCCCTTGGTTGGATGTCTGACTCAGTACTGCCCCAATACCCACGTCTGAGGCATCAGTCTGAACTATAAAGGGTTTGCTATAGTCAGGACTTGTCAAAACAGGAGCACTGCACAGTGCCTCCTTCAGTCTGATAAAGGCTTCCTCATAGACTGGTCCCCAGGTAATTTTCTTTGGCATCCTTTTCTTTACTAGGTCAGATAGGGGAGCAGCCAGGGCACTGTAATTGGGTACAAATTTCCTATAGTACCCTGCTGTTTCTAGAAAACTCCTAACCTGCTTCTGCGTTTCTGGTCTGGGTCACGCTTGGATCACCTCTATTTTTATTTGGTTAGGACAGAGCGGTCCCTGGCCTACCACATGCCCGAGGTATGCCACTGCCTCCATGGCCACCTGGCACTTCTCAACTTTGACAGTGAGCCCGGCCCTCTGTATCCTTCCTAGCACTTCCCTAAGGTGGGACAGGAGTTCCTCCCAGCTGGCACTAAAGATGGCAATGTCATCCAGGTACACCACGGCGTACTCCTCAGCACCATTTAACACCTGGTTCACCAACCTTTGGAAAGTGGCCAAGGTGTTCTTCATTCCGAAAGGCATTACTTTAAATTCAAATAAGCCTATCGGAGTGAGGAAGGCTAACCTCTCCCTAGCTCTGTCCGTTAACTCTACCTGACAGTACCCCTTGGTCAGGTCAACGGTCGTAAGGTAGGTCGCCCCTCCCAACTTGTCCAGGAGTTCATCCGTCCGGGGCATTGGGTGGGCATCTGACTTCTTAACTGCATTCAGTCCATGACAGTCCACACAGAAATGAGTAGAGCCATCTGGCTTGGGCACAAGGACTATGGGTGAGGCTCAGGAGCTGCGGGATCTCTGGATTACCCCTAAATCCAGCATCTCCTCCACTTCCCTCCAAAAGTCCTTTTGGACAGCATCTGACACCCGATATGCTGTCTGCCGTATGGGCGACTGTGTCCCTGTCTCCACATCGTGCGTTGCTAAGGGGGTTAGTCCAGGCGTGGTGCTAAACAATGGGGCAAAGTCTGCTAAAACCTTGGTTACTTCCTGGATCTTGTCCAGGACCAGCTGGGGAGACAATTTTACTGCCTCCACATAGGATTCCTGCTTGCTTTCTTCCAGCAAGTCCAGAAGGGGTCTCCTTCGTCCGTCCCCTCCTCAGGACTACACACTGCAAACACCATGCCAGCCCTATTAGCATATGGCTTCATCATGTTGACATGGTACATCCTTTCTGCCTGTCTTCTGTCAGGTAACTCTATAATATAGTTCACGTCATTTACCTTCCTAACTACTCTGTACGGTCCTGCCCACTCAGCCTGCAGCTTGTCTTTCCAGACCGGAATAAGAACCATGACTTCCTGACCCACCATGTATGAGCGAGCTCTGGCTCTGCAGTCGTACCACACTTTTTGTTTCTGTTGGGCAGCTAGCTGCCAGGTTGCTCTGGGCTGTCCTCATAAGCTCCTTCAGCCTTTTCCTAAACATAAGGACGTAATCCACTATGGGAGTTCCCTGGGTGGCGTGCTTGTCTTCCCAGTCCTCCCGGATCAAGTCTAGGGGCCCACGTACCCGGCGTCCTTATAAGAATTTGAAGGGGGGAAAATCCTGTCGACTCTTGGGGCACCTCCCTGTATGCAAACAACAGGTGGGAAAAGTATTTCTCCCAGTCCCTCCCATGCTGTTCAGCAAATGCCCGGAGCATTGACTTCAGGGTACCACTGAATCTTTCCACAAGCCCATTGGCTTGTGGGTGATACGGTGTCGTGCATCTCTGCATCACCCCACACTTCTCCCACAAACATTTCATCAGGTCCGACATGAAGGAACCCCCTTGATCGGTGATAACCTCCTGCAGAAACCCAACACGGGAGAAAATCCCAAGTAAGGCATCCACCACTTTGTCTTTCCTCAGTAAGAATAGGGAGACTGCCTCCGGGTACCGCGTGGCAGAATCCACCACAGTCAGGATGAATCTCTTCCCTGAGGAGCTGGGAGTATTTAAAGGCCCCGCAATATCCATTCCCACCCTCTGGAATGGCTCCTCCACTATGGGCAATGGAATCAGGGCGGCTTGGGTTTTCTTGCCCGCCTTCCCTATTTCTTGGCACCGGTGACAAGACCTGCAGTACTCCTTCACCTGCTGGTTGAAGTTGGGCCAACAGAAATTCTGGGCCAACCGCTGCATAGTGTGCATGATTCCCAGATGACCAGACAAGGGAATATCATGTGCAATCTTGAGCAACTGCTCATGATACCCCTGGTGAATGACAAGCTGCCTGCCTAGCACCCCTCCCACTGTCTGCACAGCCTGAGTATACATCAGTCCATTTTTCCAATAAACCTTATGTTTACCGTCACCTCCTTGTGCTCCGTCAGAGTCTGCCTGAGCCCTCAGCTTCTCTAGACTAGGGTCACTTTTCTGAGCAGCTGCAAACTCCTTACACATTCTCAAGGTATGGGACAGGTCCCCTTCAGTCTCTAAACTAGGGTCCCTAGCACTAGCATCAGGGTACTCAGGATCACTATCCTCCCTAACCATCGGACAATGGGTCACACCTCCCTCTCCGGAGTAACCCTCGGTAGCTGTGTGGTTAACTGATACTGGGGAAATTTCTGCCCCCTTTTTATTAGTCTCCATATCGGGAGACACAGGCTGGGGAACCAGCCTCCCAGTGGTTTCCACAATGGCTTCTGTGGGGTCCAGCGAACTACAATTTTCCATTGCCGCTTTCCTACGGGTAACTGCACACACCATCCCCTGTTGGAGATTGTTGCCAGGGATGACATCCACTACTAAGGTTTTGGCTACAGCCACCTGTTGCACAGTTCCCAATGTTTCACCCCAGTCTAGAAGAACACTAGTGAGGGGCAATGTTTTCTCCCCACCAGTAAAGTCTTATACAGTGACATATTTATTGGGTATAAGCTGACCAGGCTCTGCTAGATCCTTTTTTACCAATGTCAGGGATGCCCTTGTGCCCCTTAACCCTTGCGTCTGTACACCATTCACCATGACTGGGTGCACGTGTTCCCTCATGTTCACAGGCATGCTTCCAGGGACATACAAACAACCCACTTCTTTCCTAGCACCACCTTGCGTATTGCTCATCCTTTTGGGACACTGTCTGGCAATATGCCCAGTTTCTTTACACAACCAACTTTCATTTCTTTTTTCAGAGAAATCTTTTCTTTGAAACCTGGAGCTAACTGGTTTCGATGGAAGCAGTGAGGGGTTTAGCTGCCCTGAAGGCATGCTTTTCCCTTTCTGCGCTGCCACGCCCTCCCCATTTGCTCTCAGAGCAGGTCTGCTCTTGGCATAGTGGGAGCTCAGCAGCCTCTTGCACTGTTTTGGGATCTCGGTCCTCCAGCCAGGTTTTCAGCTCTGCTGGGCATGCCCCAAAAAACTGTTCTACTAAAATAGCATTTTCAATTTTATCTATAGAGTTTGCTTCAATTCCTTACATAGAAACATAGACTTTGACGGCAGATAAGGACCGCTTGGCCCACCTAGTCTGCCCATTTCCCTACCTACAGGATAAGCCACAGATCCTAGTTAACCAACAGCCTATTTCTTCCTACCACCCACAAGAATTGCCTTATGTCTGTCCCATGCATTCTTGAATTCTCCCACAGTTTTAGACCCACAACCTCCTCAGGAGGCTGTTCCATGCAACCACTACCCTCTCTGTGAAAAAAAAATACTTCCTCACATTGCCCTAGACACTCCCCCAATTTTTTAAATTGTGCCCTTGTTCTTGCCGTCTCTTTTTCAGAAAGATGCTACCCTCTTGGACTTTGTTGATTCCACTGAGGTACTTAAAGTTTCTATCATGCCCCCCCTTTCCTCAAGGGTATACATATTAAGTTCCTTTAGTCCCTCCTCATGGGCTTCTCTTGCAGACCCTGCACCATTTTAGTTGCCCTCCTCTGGACAGCCTCTATCCTGTCTATGTCCTTGTGGAGATGGGGTCTCAGAACTGGGACTTGAGCACCAGATGGGGTCTCACCAACTGTCTGTACAGAGGATAACAACTTCCTGTTTTCTGCTGGTGATGCCTCTCCCTATGCATCCCAGTATACCCCCAGCCCTCCCTACTGCCTTCTCACATTGCTTGTTAAACTTAAGGTAATCTGATATGATTACCCCCAGGTCCCTTTCTTTTTTTGTTGCTGTACTACCTCCCCTTCCCATTGTGTTATCTTCCCCAGGGTTTTTGTTTCCCAGGTGCATTATTTTGCACTTCTTTGCATTGAATCCTAGCTGCCATACTTCCGACCATTCCTCCAACCTTGCCAAGTCCCTTCTCATCCTTTCCACGCCTCCTTGTGTATTAACCCTGTTGCAGATCTTTGTGTCATCTGCAAAGAGGCATACTTTTCCTTCCAGTCCCTCTGCAATGTCCTTCCCACCAACATTTTAAAAACTGACGTCGTTACGTGGCTAGCTCCTCATAGCTCATATCAGGGCTTCTCCTGAGCTTACGGAATTTAGCTCTGTATGCTTCAACAGTTAATTAAAATTTTTCTAACAGTGCAACTTTAAGTTTGCTGTAATCATTACTGTCCTCATTGTCCATTTGACCCAATGCATCCTGAGCTTTCCCAGTAAGTAGCGGGGATAGCGGGAAGCTCCAGAACTCTCTAGGAATTTCAGCCTGAATACAAACTTTTTCAAAAGAATTTAAAAAGGCATCCATATCCTCCCCCTCTTTAAATTCGGCTATCAATTTGGAATTCACTTTGTAACCCAGTCCTGTAGTCCCAGTTAAACCCAAGCCACTTACCTGCTCTGGTGCTGGTGGTTAGAGTCATAGCTTCTGCAATTCATGTTGCCTCTGGCGCTCACGCTCCTCACAGTCGGCCTCGCGCTGTTCACGGTCCGCTTCTCGGCGTTCTCGCACTGCCTCTCGGCGTTCTCGCTCTGCCCCCCTCTGGAACTCCAGCTCCATTCTGCATGACTCAATCTGCAACCCGAGTACTTCTGGCTCCAGAATGCTGGTGACCTTCCCCTGCTGCTGTGGCCCTTTGCTGGCACTGGCCCTGCTGTCATCCTCACCAGATTTGGACACTGCACTGGCCGCTAGCCCCTCCATGCCCAAGGTTTGGTCTTTTACAGTCACAGTCAGTGACTCGATGCTCTGGGTATCTGCTGCCATTAGGGCATCCACGAGGTTCTGCTTGGTGGCTTTCACCTCGTACAGGACTCCTCTGTCTTTGCACAACTGCTTCAAGTAGTCTACAGTGTGCCCGCTGTAGTTGGAAGCCATCTTCTTCCCTAACTACAGCTACACTAACTTGCACTTTAGAAAAAAAAAAATAAAACAGATAGGAACTTGGCTGTAAGCCAAGTGATATAGTTCTGTTTCCTTTTTAAAAAATAAATCACTGCCCCCCTTTTTTTTTGCAAGTGAACTGTACAGTATCAAGCTGACACACTGACCAATAAAAGCTTGTATTACCAAAATTATGCACACCGCTGCCAACCAATCTGGAAATTATCAGCACCGCTGCCACCAAATCTGTCACAACCCCACTCAGCAGGTCAGGCCCTCTGCTCCCACAGTGCCAACCTCCGAGCGCAGTATTGTGAACAGGATAACAGAACAGGGTAGCCCTCCTGTCTGTTTTGTGGGTCCAAATCACCTTTGGTCTCAAGCTCTGGAGGGATTAAAACTGTGAACATTATGCTAGTGTACCCCAAATGTACAGGCTCAGATAATTCTGCTCTTCGGGGATTGCCAGATATCTTTTGCCAAGGGCACCTAACCAAGTACAAAATGAACCCTTAAAAACTCTATGAAAGACCTTAGATAAATTTTTACCTTTTCCCAGTTTGGTATACCATTAAGCTTATGAACAGTGTTGTCAAAATCTTAACCAGCTGTACTTCTCATGCAAAAGAAATGACTTGGAAGGCACACCAGGCAGTCTCTTTAAAAATAGAGGTTTACTTAGAAAATGTTAAAAATAGGTAAAAATGTAAACTCAGAACAATATATCACAATGCATATAGTCACTTAAAAGAACAAGGTTTTAAATAAAGTGCCAATAAATTCCTACCACCATACAATTAGACTTGTCTATCTAATGTATATCTTCTAACAGTGCTTCAAGTAGATGTTTCAAGAGAGTCCAAACAGGAATATCTCTGAAAAACAGACACTGCATAGTTAAACTGTCTTTGAACCTGCCTCTTCCATGATGTCACTTTAGCTCCTCCTTGTAAAATACACACAGGATGTCCCATCACTCAGGAGGCATATTAAATCTGTGACTGCAGCAAAAACTTGTTTCCCCATATTGGAGGCAGTATGGCGCAGTGGTTTAAGGCACCGAGCTACAAATCTGGAGACCTGGGTTTGAATCCCACAGCCCCCACTTGCATACTGTGTGACCCTGAGCAAGTCACTTAACTTCCTCGTGCTCCCAGGTTGTACCTGCAAACAAGCTTCCAGCTTAGTGTGTCTCACCTGGTAAAATAATTGTTATAAAAAAAAAAAAAAAAAAAAAAAAGACCCTTTGATCTTCAGTCTTCCTGCTTTTCTCAAAGACATCAAAGAACCTTTATGACTAACTCTGCCATATCTCACCTAGGTGTAATATGCTTCTAACACCAGGTGAAATTAACTATGCTTCCCAAGGACATCATAAAATGGATATTTTCGTCTTCTTTGGCATCAAAGCAAACTGGGAAGTTAATCACCTTAGAGATCTGCTGTTTAACATATCCTGTCCTTTGAAGTGATACGGGGGCATCCCAGGAGCACAGGCTTTCTCATGACAGACAATCACACTACATTTTTATATTACAAAAATCAAAGAGCAAGCAGAACCAGCTGGCCAAGTGTCACAATAGGCAGTCCCTGATTGTGGAAGCCAGCCAATCCCTTAGTCTTTTAAAACAGCTAGCCGCAAGAGGGCTCTGCAAACAAAATTAGAAAGACCCCCACTCGGCGTCACCTTTTTTTCCCTTTAGCTTCCCCACAAGCCGACGGTTTACTTTAAACTGTCAGAGAAAGAAGCAAGTAAAAAAAAAAATACGAACACTCGATAACCACCCCTTTGGCCTCTCCCCTTACAAATAACAGGACAGCCAGGTTATTAGTAAAACCGGACAGCATGATTCTCTATTGGTGCCACACAGACCAGCCCCAAAATGGGCTGCTTGCATTGGCAACAACACTGCCGTGCTTCCACAACTTGCTTCTCAGCAAGCTGACGCAATATTTTTTATGCACATGCGTGCAAGCAAACACAAAAAGTACTCGTGTGAATTGTTACAGTAATACAACTGCTACAAGCATGGGCATTGTTTGAACACCTAACACAAGCACTATCTGGCCAGTCTTAACAGAATTAAGGAAATACATGACTTTCAGAGGAAGCTAACCACATACTGAGACTTTTGTTGATTACTGCACTTTCTAAATGTTTCCAGCCATTAATTTCTAAATTATTGTGCAAGTTCAATCTAGCACAGTCTTGCCTCAGCCATTTCTGATGAACCAGCCTTACTCAGTGGTGTCAGAACCCCTTCCCATGAACCTTACATGTGCCAGACCCATGCTGAAATGTATAAATGAATGAATTAAACTTTTTTTGTCAGGCTATCCAATTATTTCAAGCCTATTTTCAAATACCATAATGTGTACACACAACCTCTTCCCATGCTCTTATGCCCAACAGGGTCACACAACCCTTTCCCATGCTCTCTTGACCAACGGAGTCACACAATCCCTTCCTGTGCTCCTATGCACAATGGGGTCGCAGAAACCAATCCCATGTTCCCATGTTCAACATGGATCATAGAACCCCTTTTTGTGCTCTCATGTACAACAGAGTCACACAACCCCTTCCTGTGTTCCTTTGCACAACAGAGTGACGCTGCCCCTTCTGTGCTCCCATGCCCAACAGGGGCCACCCCTCCCCGCAGTGCTCCCATGCACAACAGAGTCATACAATCCCTTCCTGTGCTCCCTTGCAAAACAGAATCACACAACCCCTTCCTGTACTTCCATGCCCCAAATGGGTCACCCCCCTTCCTGTGCTCCTATGCACAACAGAGTCACACAGCCCTTTCTGTGCTCCCTTGCCTAATGGGGTCACTCCCCCCTTCCTGTGCTCCCATGAACAACAGAGTCACACAGCCCCTTCTGCGCTCCCATGTCCAACAGGGGTCACACCCCCTCTTCCTGTGCTCCAATGCACAACAGAGTGACGCAGACCTTTCCTGTGCTCCCCTGCACAACAGAGCCACACAGCTTCTTCCTGTGTTCCCCTGCACAACAGAGTCACGCATCCCCTTCCTGTGCTCCCGTGCACAACAGTGTCACACAACCCCTTCCCATGCTCCCATACCCAACATGAAGGATGGTTGAGGGACAGAGCAAGTTTTAGGGACAAAATGAGGAATGTCCCTCGTAATCAGGGACAGTTGAAAGGTATTAGGTGAAAGTGGCATATAACTTCCAGAATATTTGCTGGGCGGTTGAAGTAGTAATTTTCTAAACATTCAGGAATGTTGTGGGGTGTCTGAAATGCAGTTTAACAAGCGACCTTGGAGTATATTCAGAAAAATTACCTCCTCCAGTGATAACATACACTTTGCCTAACCTAACGGCACCTTCCCGAATTGTGTCAAAAAAGACAAAATAAAGTGGGGTTGCCACTGGAAGTAATGCCCCAGAAAACAGGATTTGTAGCTCGGGACTCTCCTTCAGCATTGGCAGGGAGGTGATTACTGAGGGAGGTGTTCAGCCTTATCTCTGGATTCTTGCTTTATTACCCAGATGCAGTAGAATGCTGTTTAGGGGAAAACACGCCTTGTGATCATCTCTTGAACAAGGAATGGGCAATACATTTCTGTCTGTTTGTATAAACAGCACCCTCTAATTATAAAAGTGGCCATGTAGTGTATGGACCCCTGACACAACCCAGGGCTAAATATCAAATATGGCAATTCCGAAGAATGTCCATTAAATGGGAAACCACAGCAATCATATAGAGGCCAGCAGAAAAGGAACCTTCGACCACACACTGCCTCAGCTGGGGGCTTTAAATTTGACCTTATAGCTGAAAGTTTCAATATCTGAGCAATCTCCTGCAGCTCTGAGACATTATAAATGTCTGACAGTAGTCAGTCTCCGGGTTTAAACCCTGAGCTGAGCAGAAACGGTGTTTCGGGTGTAAATAAACATCTGGGGAGTAGCCAGGCCGCAGCCTGATTGCCTAGACTTTTATTTGGACTTAAACATCTTGACCAAATATGCCTTAACTCAACTGGCCATGGATACTAGGTACATAACATGTACATATGCTTGCGCGTCTAGCTTTGGAAGTCGTGGTTACTCCCCTGAATGTATGTTCCCTGTAAACATCGATAAACATATAGGCAATACTGTATTATACAACGGGCAGAAAAACAGACAGAATCCTGCATTTTGATTGGCTGGCTGGCACCTTTTCAGCATTGTAAATCCTCCAGTGTACCCACTGGAAAAGGTGCCAGCCACAACTCAGCCGCATCAGGAACTCCCTGGCAAATCCCTCCATTCGTTGCAAACATACCATTGCCAAGCACATGGACGGATGGCGAGATTACCTAGTTGTTAAGCAGACATCTGATACTCCGTCACTAGCCTCAAAATGTCAAAAAAAGTGCTGCACCATTCCAGAAAAGTGACGCACCCGAAAGCAAAAAGAAAATAAAATGCAGTTCACTCTCTCAACAGCAAATAAGCTGAAAATATTTGTAACAGTAGCGGCTGCAATCAGCAATCCTCCGGCACATGTGCAGACCTAAAAAAAAAAAAAAAAAAATCAAAGCAGTCCATCCGCAGTAAAAAACAAACAAGCAGCAAATTTGAAAACGAACGGACGTATTAAATATTTTTTTTTTTGTTCAAAAACAAACAGGGCCTTTGTATAACCGCAATATATCCCTCCAGGGAGTGGGTATACTGGAGGATTTACCACTTCTGGTGTGGTTAAGTCCCTCGACTGCACCTTGGGACTAAACCACACCAGCCGTGGCAAATCCTCTAGTATACCCACACCCTGGAGGGATATATTGCTTTAATATCCGTGACTAACTCACAAACTAAAAGCTAATATAGAAAAAAAAAAGTTATCCATCCCCTTATGGCCAGTGATTATTAAATATTGGTTTATAATTAGTTAGTATGACATATCTAATCATACTGTTGGATACTGTTAGTTTTTTTAGATACACACAAAATACCCCTAAAATGCTATAAAACTGCATACCAACCCCCAATATACAAAGATCTGTTTTTCTCACTCAGTGGTTCTTGTTTCAGTCAGGCAGTGACTTTTATTCCATATGCCCAGTTGGCAGTTTCTGTTCCAATTTCGTTCCAAAAGGATGAACGTTTTGAGGAGACGGGTCCGCAGTGAATTTTAGCGGCGTTCTTAGGTTAATACAGTTAATATTATGTAGACCATGATAGTGGTTGGGATCGCGCTAAAATAATTAGACCGTGCTTGAGATGCTGCTCACAGCACACAATGTCAGACAGGAGCAAGCCGAAGACAATGGTAGAGTCGACTTAATAGTGATGATCCTTGTTGTGCAGACATAGTTTGTTCACAAAGGGTGAGCCAGTGACGTACCCGATAGACCTTCAGAGTGGTAAACTCAGTGTAACATAACACAAGTAGTACAATTTAAAGAACGAGAGTGTCATTTGGTTGTATGCAAGGAATGTACTCAGCGGCATGTAACTATTTGCGTAGCCGTACCTGCAACAGTCGATAAATAGGAAAAAGCACAGGTGCACGACCTTGCCATGGTGAAAGACGGCGAATTGCAGAAAAAAGCTGTGTGTACCAGAACGGGTGGCATGGTCTGTATCTCAATATTCAAATGAGCACAGATACCCACAGTGCAACAGCAGAGAGCGACAGAAACAGTTTGCCATGGAGCTCACATGCGGAAAGAGAAGCAGTAGGCAAAAAAAAGTAAGAACACTCAGCATAATAAATAGTTGTGCTGGATATTGTAGCCACTTCGTCTATATTTGAGGAAAACAACATCAGTATTTGAATAGATGTTAAATGTGCAACATGCACGCGCATGTTATAAACTGAATACAACATCATACAGAGATTAGTAAGACATAGGAACATCATCTTTTCACTCCAGTTAAAAAAAATCATATTCATTTCATGTAGTAGTAATGCAAATTAAGTTGCTATACTCCTTGCCATGTTACAAGCGGATTAAGCCACTCAAAAGGATGGGTCTACAGTGGAATTAATCCATGGTTGGGTGGTTGGAGGCAAACGAACCCCCAACCATGGGGTAATTCCACAGCAACCATCCTTTCATCAGCCAATCACTACCACCTGTAAGCAAACCAGTAAACCCACACTGTTTTATTTATTTATTGAAATATTTCACCAGGAGGGTACACTGAACAAGTAGTCCGTCTCACGGTGCGACCTGGGGGGAAGGGGTTACATAGGGTTGTGAAGGATAATCAGTTACAATACTATGTGGGTTGTACAAACAATACAACATTGTAAGACTATGCAACAGTTGGAACACAAGGTATTGTACAATAAACAGTAGTGGAACATTGGGTAAATTACATGTCCAAAATCATACAAAAGAACATATAAACGTACAAAACAGTATTAATGTAACAGAACCATAATAGTGCATGAGTGTACCAGGAGCAGGCTCAAGGTAGTATGAAAGTGCTATTGGAGTAAAAAGGACAGTGTAAGTTGTGCACATGGGTGACCCAGAAGGGCAGGTGGAGAAGAGAGCGGGAGAGGCAAGAAGTGAATATGAAAAGGGGTAGCCATTTCCTGATTCCCCCTTCGGGATGTTGAGAACCCTGCCGGGGGGTCAGGGTAGGAAGGCAGAAACTGGGGATAGGTATTAAGGAGGGTTAAAGCAGGAACAGCTGAGGGAGAGGTAATTGTGTAGGGCAGAGGTAAGGGAGTAGTTGGAGAAGGAGTGTCGTATTTCGGGGGGAAGGAATTCCAGATTTTAGGGAAGCGATGGGCGAAACTGTGAAATGACTGTGTTACGGGCTTGCATTGCGCAGTTTCCATGCACCCTGGTAACTTTGCAAATTTGTAATATTTTCACTCCAGATTTTCAACATTGACATTTTTTCTCACCTCCTTATGAACAGTACAGCCATCATTTTTCACATCCTGGCTGAAATGTGTTTTCCCACTTCCAGTACAGAATAGCACGGTCACTGTGGGAAATCAGTGTTCGGGACAGATTTAGAAAATCACAGTGACACTGTTCATGTGCAGAGTTCCTAAAATACCTATGTTGAAAATTTGGTGACAAAGGTCCATAAAATGACTTGCAAGAGCATGCATAGCACATTAAAATTTTCAGTACTGCCCATTTTGCACACCTCCTTATGAACAGTACAGCTGTCATTTTTCACATCCTGCCCAAAATGTGTTTTCACACATATTTCGCACATGTGGTGCAGAATGGCACAGTTGCTGTGGCAAATCAAAGTTCGGGACATATTAACAAAATCACAGTGCCACTGTTCATGAGCAGAGGTCCCAAATGCTTTCATGAGGTGAGGGGCACAAAAAGGCCATGTTGAAAATCTGTAGTGCAAATACCAACAAACGCCCGGGGCGTTGAGGTTTCTAACCATAATGTCCTACTCTGGACAGACCGACAGGCATCACTGTGCCTTTGAATTGCCGGCTGTAATGCTCACACCATTCCACCCCAACCCCCACCCTGAAGCCAGTGACAGGCGTTGAGGTGTGCCTTGGACTCTTCGGCCCTGGACTTCACCCCATTCTCCTATACTGCACCCATTTCAGCATAAGTCATTATGAAATGGGGTGACTGTGTTGCCAAACACCCCAAGGCACACCTCAACACTTGGTGTCTACAAGGATAGGGTGAGATGAAATGCCGTGAGCATTATGGGCAACGACCCAGAGGCACACCTCAATGCCTGTCCATCTCTGCAGGGTGGAGGTGGGGTTGGCCTGAGTTCAATACTTCAGTGCCATTCCTATTCTGCATCTTTCTAACTCCTGCACGTCTAATGCTAATATCAGCAAGCAAACATTCGGCATTGACAAATGCTTGTTTTTTACGTGGTCTTGCACGCGCAGTGCAGACAACATTGTGGTTGCTTCAGTGGAGAAGCAGGTTTCGGAGGTGCGGTCCTGCTTCAGCCAATGGTGCCACTGCTTTTTGTGGCTGGGCTCTGTGGCACCAATGGCACACAGTAGCACGCTGTCTATGACAGCAGTTTGAGAAACATGCCACCACCTTGAGATAAATTAGCTGCTGCAATCAGGGAGCACTACGGGACGGTCCCTGATTGCAGCAGCCAATTACTTGCCTGCGTCTGGTGTCCCCTGTCCAAGCAACATGGCGGCAGTGATGGGAAGCCGAGGGACAGCCGCCGCCTTTCACAGTCCTCAAGCCGCCGGGTGCCCATCCCCATCAGCATAATGTTTCTCCCCCCCATTTCTTGTGTGTCGAGGGGGTGCCCAATTCCCCTCGGCTCATGTGACCACCCTCCCACTCCCTATGTGCCGACAGGGGTGCCCAATCCCTGTTGGCTCCAGTCCCCCCCATCCCAAAACACACAGGTGGCATGCTGGGAGCCCACCCCAGCGTGCCAAAAGTACCTGTTAAAAGGAAAAACTTTCCCACGATGTCTATTACTGTTTTCAAAACCCTGTAAAGTAGAAAACGGTCCCTCGCTATCTGCAGCCCTCCCCAACCCGCGCCCACCCACTGCGCACTCCCACCTCCCCACACCCCACTCACCCCATACTTACCTCCAGAGCCTGGTGCGAACATCTCGTGGACTGGGAAACGTCTGTACTCTTCAAAGCCGACTGCGAACTGAAGAAATACCGGTAAGCTGTATAATGGCATAAATAGGTTTTTTTTCAACTTTGGTGCATATCTCAGGCATGTTTGGGAATTTTGGCACCAAATTTTCAACATGGGGTTATTGGGACCCCTCCTCATGAATTCAGTCACTGTCATAGCGTTATTCGGTCACGAAAGGTGATTTTGCGGTCATTGTGCGAAATCACCTTTCGGGACCGATTAACGAAACAAAAGTGCCACTGTTCACGAGGTGGGCTCTCAAAAACCTATGTTGCAAATTTGGTGAAAAAAAATTTAAAAATGACTGTTTTACGAGCATGCAAGTTCGCGGTTTCACACACGCCCATAAACTTCGCAAATCTGTAATATTTTCACTTCCAGATTTTCAACATTGCCATTTTTCCACACCTCCTTATGAACAGTGTAGCTGTCATTTTTCACAACCTGTCCAAGTGTTTTCGCACTACAGTACGCACAATAAGCGTGGTCACTGTGGGAAATCAGTGTTCAGGACAGATTAAGAAAATCACAGTGATAGTGTTCATGAGTAGAGGTCCTAAAATGTCTATGTTGAAAATTTGGTGACAAACGTCCTCAGAATAAGTATGTTACATGCGTGCGTTACGCAGTTTCCACGTGCACTCATAACTTTGAAGTTTTGTAATATTTTCACTCAGCATTTTCAACATTGTCAGTTTTGCACACCTTCTTATGAACAGTACAGCTGTCATTTTTCACATCCTGCCTGAAATGTGTTTTCGCACAATGGCACGGTCGCTGTGGGAAATCAACGATCAGGACAGATGAAGAAAATCATAGTGACAGTGTTCATGAGCAGAGGTCTTAAAATGCCTATGTTGAAAATCTGGTGAAATAATTCCACTAAATGATTGTGTTACGGAGTGTGCATTGTGCAGTTTCTATGTGTGCTCGTAAATTCGAGCATTTGTAATATTTTCACTCAAGATTTTCAACACTGCAATCTTTTCATACCTACCTATTAGTGGTACAGCTGTCATTTTTCACATCCTGCCTGAATGGTGTTCTCACATCTGGCACAGAATGGTGCGGTCGCTGTGAGAAATCAATGTTTAGGACAAATTAACAAAATCAGAGTGCCAGTATTCATGAGTAGAGGTCCCAAACACTTTCATGAGGTGGGGGTCACAAAAATGCCGTGCTGCAAATTTGTAGTGCAAATATCAACAAACGTCCGGTGCATTAGGGTTTCTAACCATAACGTCCCACCCTGTACAGACTGACAGGTGTTAGGGGTGTGCCTTTGCATTGCTGGCTGTCATGCTCACGCCATACCATCCCCACCAACCTCAAGCCACTGACGGGCATCGAGGTGTGCCTTGGACTCTTCAGCCCCACAGTTCACCCCATTCTCCTATGCCGCACCCATTTCAGCGTATGTCCTTATGAAATGGGGTGACAGTAAAGCTGAACACCCCAAGGCACACCTCAGCACTTGTCAGTGTCTGCAGGATAGGGTGAGGTAAAATGCCATGAGCGTTATGGCTGAATGGAGTGAGCGTAAGGCCCAAGGACCCCAAGGCACAACGCGATATGTGTTGCACTGCGGGGTAGGGTGAGCTGAAATGCCATGAACATTATGGCAGATGCCCAAAGGCACACCTCAGTGCCTGTCAGTCTCTGAAGGGTGATGTGGGGGTTGACGTCACTTTCATACTTCACTGCCATTCCTATTATGCATCTGTTCAACTCATGCTACTGATGCCAATGTCAGCAAGACAACATTCAGCATTGACAAATGCTTGTTTTTTGCTGACCTGGCATGTCCTCTACATGAAAGAAATGAACTGCTCCAATGAGAGTGCTTCATTTCTTGCTGTAGTCATAACTCTGGGCATGCGCATTAGAGTTGACTCTAATGCACACGACCAGAGTTCAGGCTTCAGCTTTTACATACAAAATTAGCGAGGACTGTCCTGGCACACAATTACACCCTCCGCCTGTGTGCTGTCCGCCCTGCACCCTCGGTTTCCTGCCCCAGCATTCAATGCAGTGTCAGTGGCTCAGTAGGTAGCACACTCACCTGAGGCCGGGACATCAGAGGGCTGTGGGTTCAGTTCCCACATCTGACACTTGGGTTAATATCCCAATACTGACACTGTAGTGTAGCATGAGAGGGGTGCTGCACTTCTGAGGTGCCGTCTTTCGGATGAGAGGTTAAACCGAGGTCCCAGCTGCCTGGACTGGTGGTAGTTCAGGTGGATGTTAAAGATCCCATGGAACTTATCGGAAAGAGTAGGGGAATTTCCCCCAGTGTCCTGGCCAAATTTCCCTCATTCACTAAAAATACCACCAACGGCTTAATCTGGTTCAAGGTCAGTTGGCATTCATCTGTATCCCCTTCCCCCGCGTCGTGCCTGAAAATAGGCAGGATCTGTCTAGTGCACTTACCTGGTCAACAAAAACTAAATAAACAAGCATTTGTCAATGCCGAATGTTTGCTTGCTGGCATTGGCAGCAGTAGTGTAGAAGTTACAGAGCTGCGTAATAGGAATGGCAGGGAAGTATTGAACTGAAGCCAACCCCACCACCACCTTGCAGAGAGTGACAGGCACTGGGGTGTGCGTTTGGGTCATCAGGCATAACGGCCAAGCCATTTCACCACACCCCACCCTGCAGACACTGACAAGTGTCACGGTGTTCCTTGGGGTCTTTGGCCCTTATGCGCACCCCCTTTCATTAGGAAATACGGTGGGATGGGTGCGATATAGGAGAATGGGGTGAACTTTGGGGCTGAAGAGTTTAAGGCATACCTCGATGCCTCTCACTGGCTGCAGGGTGTGGAATGGTATGAGCATTACAGGCAAGAATCCCAAGTCAGACCCCTGATGCCTGTCATTCTCTACAGGGTTGGGCATTATGGTTGGAAACCCTAGTACCTCAGGCATTCGTTGGTATTTTCACTCCAAATTTTCAACGTTTTTTTTTATTTTTACCCCACCTCATGAACAGGGGGAATATCAGTTTGTTAGCCGAAAGCTGCTTATGCACAGCGACTACGGCATTTAGAACCACAGGTGCAAAAACATTCTGAACAGGATGTAAAAAATGACAGCTGTACTGTTCATGGGGAGGTGTAAAAAATGGCAATGTTGCAAATCTGCAGTAAAAATATTAAAACAAATGGTGAAGTCACGAGCATACATAGAAACTGTGCAACGCACACCTGTAATATAATTAGGTTGTGGATTTTTTACAGCCGATTGTCAACTCAGGCATTTTGGTGCCTCCGATCATGAACAGTGTCACTGTGATTTTCTTTATCTGTGCCGAACAATGATTTCCCGCAGCGACCACGCATCTCTGCGCTGAAAGTGTGAAAACACATTTCAGCCATGTTGTGAAAAATGACAGCTGTACTGTTCATAAGGAAGTGTGGAAAAATGCCACTGGTGAAAATCTGGACTGAAAATATTACAAAGTCATGAACTTACGAGGGTGCGTGGAAACTGCGCAATGCTCACTCGTAACACAGTCATTTTATGGACTTTTGTCACCAAATTTTCAACATAGCCATTTTAAGACCTCTGCTCATGAACAGTGTCACTGTGATTTTCTTAATGTGTCCCATACATTGATTTTGTACATCGACTGCACCATTGTGCGCTACATGGGCGGAAACACATTTTGGGCAAGATGTGAAAAATGACAGTTGTACTGTTCATAAGGAAGTATAATAAAATGGCAATGTTGAAAATCTGGAGTGAAAATATTAAATTCGCAAACTTACGAGCATGCATAGGAACTGCGCAACGCACACTCATAAAACAGTTATTTTTAGGAATTTTTTTCATCAAATTTTCTACATAGCCATTTTAAGACCTCTGCTCATGAACAGTGTCACTGTGATTTTCTTAATGTGTCCCATACATTGATTTTGTACATCGACTGCACCATTGTGCGCTACATGGGCGGAAACACATTTTGGGCAAGATGTGAAAAATGACAGCTGTACTACTCATAAGAAGGTGTGATAAAATGGCAATGTTGAAAATCTGGAGTGAAAATATTGAAAAGTCGCGAACTACGAGCCTGTAGCCATGAGAACTACGCAACACACGCTTGTAAAACAGTCATTTTTGAATTTTTGCCCAAATTTTCAACATGGGGTTTTGGGACCCCTTCTCATGAGTGATATTACTGTCATGGCGTTATTCGGGCCGAAAGGTAGTTCGGCGCAGTGACTGTGAAATCACCCTTCAGGCGAATAGCATATGACTGTGTTTATAATCATGAGAAGGGTCAAAACCATGTTGGATAATCTCAAATCCAAAATGCCTGAGAGAATGCAACAAAGTTGAAAAACCCTATCTAGCCCATTATACAGCTTACGGCATTTCCTCAGTTGTGATCGGCTTTGAAGAATGCAGAGTGTTCTCGGTCCACGCGAATGCGTCATGGCGAGCTCTGAAGCAAGTATGGGGTGGGGTGTGTGGGGAGGCTGGGTGCGCAGTGGGTGGGTCGGGTTGTGGGAGGTGGCAGGAAGACTGCGTGGGACTGTTTTTTCTTGCAGGGTTAAAAAAAAAAAAAACGGCGTGGACGTTTGCCACGCTGGGGGGTGGGCTCCCAGTGTGGCACAGGGCAACTGGGAGGGGCCGTGGAGCCGGCGGGGATTGGGCACCCCGTCGGCCATATGATCAGTTGCCACGCTGGGGTGGGCTCCCAGCGTGGCACCCATACTGGGGAGGAGTGAGGACAGTGGAGCCCGGCAGAGTTGGGCACCCGTTGGCTATTCTATGAGTTGCCATGCTGGTGGGGCACCCAGCGTGGCATGTGGAAACTTTGGGCGGCGAGCACAATGTGTGCGGGGGTAGCACGAGTATGCGTGTGTGTGTGTGTGTGTGTGTGTGTGTGTGTGTGTGTGTGTGTGTGTGTGTGTGTGGTTGAGGGGCTAGCGCGCACGGGCAGGCGTGTCTTATCGCTGCTCACTGAAGCGTAGCTCCCCCTTTCAACTGTATGCCACTGCATTTTGGAGCTTGTCATAGACAGCTCCAGCATGCATTGGCTTACAGGGGCCGTGCCTGCCAACACACTGACTGAATTGGAAGAGGGGATGACACACCTCCGAAATCTCGGAAGATGGCATTATGTTTCTTGCACATGCCTGCAAGCAAACATAAAAATTAAGTCCTCCTGCTCCGTTGTGTGATGTCCGCCCCGCACCTTCTGTTCCCCCTCCCTGCACCCAATTAAACCCTCCCACTCCCACCCCCATGTGTGCTGTCTGCCCCCGCACCCTCCGTGCCCTGAATCCTGCACTCCAGTCAGCTCAAATGCATGTGCACGAGTAAATGTTTTTCCTTACCTGCCGGGCACACCTGAGCCTCAGCGTTGCAAGCAGTAGGGGTTGTTGGTGATAACGAGGACGTCTTGCTCGTCTCGGTCAAAGACAGCAGCAGAGGAAGGCAGGAGCGAGGCGGGGTACCATCTGGTGCGCCGCTACAGTCATTTGGATGTGGTAAGTCTGTATACCCAACTAAGTGTGCGCACGTGCAGCAGGGGGGATCGCGCGCTGTAACCGTCTTCGATAGGTAGAAGAAATCTGAGAGACAGGTGAGAGACGTTTGTATTTCAGTAGGCAGCTGAAGGAAATTTGTTTTTCCATTATTCAGTTTCTGAATTAAATATCGGGAAATGTATATTAACTGAAAGGAATAGGCAAGTAATTGGTAAAGCTGTGGAATATTAGCAGAAAATCGTTTTTCCGCCAGGATGTGGGGAGTAATTAGCGCACTGTTGCCTCCGGCCAGAAGCGTGAAATTGCAGGAAAAAAGAAGCTAATAGAAGGAGTTAGAATGACACAGTGCACCATCTCCTCACCCCACACTGCGAGCAGAACAGTTTCAATAGGTGGGTATAGCTGAGGCTTAATACCACACAGGATGTCACGAGCTAAGCCAGCCTATGAGGCCTGGTCATGCGGGTTATACTCGGCAGTATTATTGAAATGTATGAGCTAGAGGTCTTAATTGACAAAGTAATTTGACACATACAAGAGGAGCAACAAATGTACATTATACAGTGTGCTCAAAAACAGACCGCAAATTCTCCATCCTGGTTGGCTGACTGGCACCCTTCTCCCTGCCCCAGCTTGATCATTCATGAGTGACATTGCAAAGTTCTGAAAATGGTGGCAATGTAGTATCAATATGGGGTAGACTTCATCTTCAATATCTCTAGGCTGCTGCAAGCTATAGAGGACCCTTATACCTCATTAAAAAAAAAATTATGGCCTTTCAAACTACGATGAACACTGTTCTCAAATGGCACCCTCTAATCTGATTCAGCAGTGTGCCATGGAACAACATGGGATGTTGCTGAATTGGGTTACTTACAGCTAGGTTTGCTACTGAAGAACCCATTGTTGCAACTGAGTCTTGTGTTTATTGATCAAATATTAAAGCCACAGGGACATGTTTTCAATCCCAACTGCCTTTCACTCAAAAGGGGATGGGGCCTTGCCTTACCAATGACACCTGCTCCCGTTTTGTGCTCTTTCACCTCCCATTGGGTTCCATCTCTAGATAATGTAAATTCAATGAATTTTGTATACTACATCAACTTCTTTGTGAAAGCAGCAGTCCTGCTATGCAACGTTGGACATGAGTATATTTTTAGTAGCTAATTTGAGACCTTGGCCGCTGGGGGGTTTGCCCCCCAGATCCCTGTGCCCAACTGAAAATTTTACAAACCCAGCTCCTATGTCTGTCCCAGCACCCGGCATCCAATTAAACCCTCCCACTCCCTCACTCTGTGCTGTCCACCCCGCAGCCTCCATTTCCCAACTGCCACCTGGCATCCTATTACACCCTACCACTCCCTCTCCCTGTGTGCTGTCTGCCCCACACCTTCTGCTCCCTGTCCTGGCATTCAATTAAACCCTACCACTCCCTCCCTCTGTGTGCTGTCCACCCCTTACCCTCCGTTCCCCCACTGGCACCCAGCATCAAATTAAACCCTCCTGCTCCCTCCCCCTATGTGCTGTCTGTCCCGCACTCTCCATTCCCTGTCCCCAACCCCGGCATCCAGTTAAACCTTCCTGCTCCCTCCCTCTGTGTGCTGTCCGCCCTGAGCCCTCCGTTCCCCCACTGGAGCCAGCATCCAATTAAGCCTTCCAGCTCCCTTCCTCCCTCTCTGTGCTGTCCGCCCCTTATTCTCCGTTACCTGTCCTCTTGATCTTATTGTTTTGGCCACAGTACTGAGTGTGTGATTTATCTCTTTACTGACCCACACATGAGGAACCAGCGCAATCGGTATTGCTGTGTTTGCAGCCCCCAGCCCACGACTCCTGCATTCATTCACAAGCCTCTTAACTGGTCCTGATGGCATTCCTAGAGACTCGGAGCCTGGCACCGCAGAAGGTGCTTTTCTCCAGTCTGTGAGAAACTAAGCCTTTCCTAGGATGTGCAGTTCCTCGGCTAGCAGCCCGGGAAGGGGAGAGATCCTCCCCCTCCAGCTCTCCCTGGGAGCAAGTTCGGGCCTGGCTCTTGCAGCCACTCTGTCTCTCACACGTCTCATCCTGAGAAAATTACAGGGCCGTCAGAAATGAGAAACCAGCGAACAGTCTCACGTTTCAGCAAGCCCCAGCCATGTGGGTCTCGTAGGTTCACATGAAAGGAATAACGCCCCCACCGCACACCCTTGTATCACCATATTAGGATACAGTGTGTAAACTGGGAGTCTGGGACCGCAGTTACAACAAGCAACTGAGAGGAATTAAAACCATGAGGAGATTCCATCCCAGCCTCCAGTATGTGTGATGAATGACAATCCCTCTGTGAACTGCTGTGCAAGTTGTGGGTGGGGTGGGGTGGGGGAGTCATTCTCATTTCAGCACCCGACATCCAGTTATACCTTCACACTCCCTCCTTCTGTGTGCAGTCTGCCCCGCACCCTCCATTCTGCCCACCAGACCCTACATCTAGTTAAACCCTCCCGCTCCCTCCCTCTCTGTGCTTTCCGCCCTGTGCCCTCCTTTACACATCCCGGCACAAACCTGCAAGAGAACATTCGGCATTGGAAAATGCTTGTTAAATTGTGTTATAAGTGAAATAAATGGTGCTCTAAGTGAAAATAAATTATTCCATAATAACATGATTTATTTACCCAATATATTCACCACTGGTGAGGTATATAGTTATATCTTTTGATTCTGTTTTTTGTCTTTTTTCTGTGCATTTCTTTATGTGTAAATACTGTAGTTATTGCACTTAGTTGCAGCTTTAAAGGAACCCCTGTTAACCCCCAGTGTCCAGACACAATATAGAATCCTAGTCGTTTTCTCACCCTGCAGAATGGGGCCCATAGTACCTGGCGCCTGGTGGAATGGCTATAAAATGGTGTCAAAAAGGGGGACTGGCGTGTTTCAGGTCTCCCCAGTCAAATGCTACATATTAAAAGTTAACTGAGAAAAGTCGGTTCAGAAATGGCTGAGTTATGGCCAAAAGAATAAAGTTGCTTTTGGGGTTTGGTTTCTAACCACAGCAGTGTCGAGGCAGTATTTGAGGAATGGAATACCTTCGTTATGCAGCTCTCACACCCTAAGACTGCACGTGAGACTACTCTAAAAACTGTGGCCCGCAGGTACAGCTCATATCTGTGCTGCTCCCCTCTAGGCTTACCTGCTGCTGCTTGACAGCCCTATGAGCACTACCCCTGCCAGGTACCCTGGGCTACAGTGGATGGGCTGTCTGCTCCAACAAGCAGTCACAGTTACTGCTGTAATCTTGGCAGCAGAGTGGGACACACTCAAGGCTAGCAACGGGGTGGAAGGTAGCACAAATCAGGCATGTAGCCCCAATGTCCCTGACTCTCCGTGCTCAGTCTCCACAGTCAGTGACTCCTTGCTGCCCTCCAGGGGCTCAGTGCATTCCGGAGGAACTGCACCCTACCCACTGCAAAACACTGCAGTCCAGCCGGCTCAGTCACTGTGTCAATTTGTTCTCCTCTAGGTGTCTCTCGTGAGTCCACCTCTTCAGAGGAGAACAAGAGAATAATTACCAAGCTGCAGTGAGACATTTTATTGGTTATCCCTCTCAGGAGGGGGATGACAGAAGAAGCACTATCTAGCCGCAGTGATACTGAAGTGCAAGCTTACTGACCCCCCCTTTAGCTGAACTAAGTCCCCAAGCAGCAGCCTCCATGTTTACTTGTGTCCAGGCTTGGCTCTGTGGGGGAAGGGAGAGGGGGACTGGCTGTTCAGAGTCTCAGTTTTGGGTGTACTGTGACACAAAACAGCTGGCCACTGCACAAACCTGCCCTGATCCTCTTTCCCAGAGTGGGCAGGCAGGGTTTAAAACTACAGGTGCAGTGCACCTTCACATAGGAACTGACAGTGCCAGTGTAACAGAGTGGGCAGGCATATGGCTCTCCATATTGGCTACACATCTGCTTCACAAGCAGATTAACTCCTCAATTAAGGAATCACAACTTCACAGGCAGATAGAAACCACAACTGTCGAATTACACCCAAGCAACACACGTAGGTATCTTTAGGGGAACCCAGAGTCCCACAGCACCACTGGCTGGCAAGTGGGAGAGGCTGTTTTCTGCATCATTCAGTGGATACCAGACTGACACACCCAGAGACCCCACCACCACCATACCAATACATGCGCTTTGCAGTTGACAAGCAACTATAAAAAGGATTTGTAACTGTTGGCCATAGTAACCACACAGTCTTTCAGCGGTGGTTCTGGATGGGTTAACACAGCTTGCTGGAGTCAGACTCTCAGTTTATACAGCTGCAGCCTTGGGAGCTTGGAGTGATTGGCTGAGGGCCAGCTGAGATGCTGGTGGTGATCTTTAATAACCTCAGTGTGTTTTCACAGCTGGGCATGGTTGGCGAACATACCATTTCTTTCTGAAGTAAGACACAAGAGGGTCTTTCTTCCCACTGCCCACGTTTACTTAACCACTGTGTTGGAGGGCAGTGTTGGATCTTATTTCAGTGTCTCCCTTGTAGTAAGCCGTAAGTGCCTCCTCCATCTTCTGTACATGATGGGCCCAGCTGAGAATCTCAGAAAGCTTTATGCCGGGGCCTTTGTGTTCTTTGTGTTATCGAAGGGTAATTGGCAGATCTCAGCAGGACAGGTTGGTGACATCTCCTCAGTGAATATGGCAAGGCAAGTTTTATTTACAGGGTGCCCATTCCCAGGGGCTTTGAGCGCCTAACAGTAGAACAAATCAAAGGTTAAATCAAGAACTAAATTACAAAAAATTCAGATTAGATAAAAATTTAAATTCGATGAAATTCAGAATTACAGCTTTAAGATAAAAACATTAGTTAACTTAGATGGTTGGGTTGGGGAGATTAATCCATAAAGGCCAGGACGAAGAGGTGGGCCTTCAGCCTCAGTTTGAATACCCCAATCAAGGGGGCCTCTTGGACTGCAGGTGGAAGGGAGTTCCACAGGGTCAGCCTGGCAACACTAAAAGGAGGAGCGGAGGGAGCGAACAGAGGTTGTATGGTGGGTTATGCATTCCAGTCTCTATTTATCCTTCTCATGCATCCATCAGCACAGGCACACTCAAGCCCTGCCCAGACTAATAACCATTCTTAACTTAAGAATTATTCTGAACAAACATTTTCAGAAGGGGTTTAACTAAACCAGTTTAGTGTGTCCAGACCTGAAAGCAAGGGTGAACTGAACTGTATGACAGCATCCAGACTGATGCTGTAATTCTGTTCTACAGTTTGGTTGACACCCTCTTGCATTATGGGTACATAGAATAATGTGTGAGCAACAGCATTATGGGTACATAGAATAATGTATGGCCAACAGTGTGTAATGAGTTTTTTTTTTATTACGCACGTGACGTGTGTGATACCACTTAATCCAAGAGACCGAAAGGTTGATTGTAATGGTATCACACACACTTTTCCTACAGACTGCCTATACAGTATGCGCATTCCAAGTGTTCTGAACCTAAGTTGCCTAGGGGTTCTGATTTGGTGCCTGGCTGAGCCAAAGACTGCAGTAACACTGAGGAGTTCTGAGAAGATGATTGTCATTCTCAGCCTATACCAAATCAGGTGTACAAACCAGTTTAAAAGACTATGTCTGTTCTGGCAAAGCCTTGTCAGCCTGAATTGCACAAGGATTTGCATACTCCTGTGCTAGGAATGAGACCCTCCTTCAAGTCGACAGGGAGTGGGCTGCACCTAAACCCTACAGCTTAGTAAAGCAGAAGTTATGGAATGAAATTTCAAAGTCAGCATTACAGAAGGAGGTGGCCCAGGTAAGCCAGGATACCATACAAGATTGGTCTGGGACATTTTCTTAGTTCAGCTTAAAGGAAAACAATCATTATATTTAGCCTCCCTCCCACGAAAGCTTTACCCCTCTGATTAGGCTTTTGGCACAGAAAAAAAAAATTAATTTTGTAAACTCTGCGATTCCCAAACGTGGCGAATGCTGTGCTGTTCCATTTCATCTGAAAGTGTGGCACTGTGGACTTTACAAAAGCTAATTTTTTTTCTATGCCAAAAGCCTAATCGAGATAAAGCTTTCGGAGGTGGGAAGCTAAACATAATGATTGTTTTCCTTTAAGTGCACCTTCAAAGAAATCAAACCACTGTGTTGCCTGATGAAGAGATGCTAGTCACGAAACGTCAGACTGTTTTGGGCGGAATAATAAAAATGGACCTATGAAGTAGCGTTTGGAAGAGTGGAGCTATCCTTTTTTTACTTACTTTGCAAAAATGTGTTTAGTCAAAATTGAAGTGTGGGCACTGGTTGGTCTCAGGGTGGTGCCCTGTCCCATATCTTGTGGCGAGGTAAGTTGGATCTGCATCACGGGGAAGTATCACACATTTGACCTGGCCCACTATTCTTTCTCTGTGTTCAGGCACCGTATTACTTCATTATCCCTTTCTGAACCAACCCACGCCCCCCCCCCCCCCAAATTGAAGAGTATAATGAGCCCAGGTCCCCAACCTTGTTTGTGGCCCCCACAGGCACAAGGCAGAGATAGTAACAGTGAACATCTAAAATCTGCATGGCAACCTGCTTGCATTTGTAACATATCCATTGTGGTAAGGCAGCCTGTCCTGCTGTTATGCATCGTATAACCCAGATATTGTAAAAGGGTGGTGGGCCTGGGTATCACAACAACCCCCTCACAAACACACACAACTGCAAACCTGCTGTATAGTAACCTGTGCAACTTACACCTGGTTCTAACAAAGAAAGAAAAAAATTTAACCAGTATGCAATTTATAAGGCTACATTCAGTCTCTGCCTGAGGTCTGGCTTCCTCTAGTGGCAGTCAGACATCTTGTGTCACCTAAGCATAAAAGGTGAACATCCATGGATACATGTTGTAGATACATAGACATTATGTGTGGTTCATAGCTCGGTGCTTATGTAACATAGTTGAATGATGAGTATGGTTGTTGGATACAGAGGCCAGTATCAAGAGGACAATGTTTATTAGATAATAGCTTAGAATGTATTGTGCTTAGGGTACTTGGATGCTTGAATTGAGTCGTTTGATAATATGAAGGTTTTGGCCTTTCTCTGTATCCCACTTGTAGGAAGGAAGCTTGGTTTAGAATTATGAAAGCCCCAAAAAGAATAATTATCAACGATTGTTCTGTAACTGAATGCAGAATAAGCCGAACATAGCATCTTAATGATAAATAGATTATCACCTCCTCCAACTCCGGAGAGTATGACCAGTAGCACTCAGGAGAGGCAAAAACCCCTTTGGGGGGGAACCTCTGAGGACCCATGGCTACTGACCTGCCCGTCCTTCTGGGCATACTAAAGGAGAGAGATCCTAAATAAACTAAATTAATCAGCTAAATCTGAATTCTAATTTGTAGAATTCAATCCGAAGAATGGAGCTTAAAAAGAACTGTATTATAAATGTCCATTGAAGTAATTTCCTCTTAATAAAGTCCGAGTCCGAGAATCCATGTATAATTCGGAATGATGGAGAGTGGATATATGCAGAACCTTTTTCTGGACTTCTGTAGATAGAGGGCATAATCCAGGAAATGTATGATGGTGGAGATGAAGTTGATGACTGACGAATTCAATACAGGAGACCAGACGCAGATAGTTGCATCCAAACTTGACGTCGATGAGGCAGGATGAATAGAAGTAGTACGACTTCCTGATTTCTAATAGAGCTTGCATAGTACGTGGCATGAAGAAAGCTTGTAGCCAGGCTACTGACTGATGAATCCTGTTCTGATAAGTGAAGTATAGTCTTAGGAATTGATATGAAGGCAACTGCTGTAGAGCTGAGCTGGAATAATGGCAAGCTGTAGTGGATATTTGGAGACACTGGTGCAAGGAATGAAGCATCCAAGGAGTAGAATATGGTGAGCCCAAAAGTAAGCAAGGCAGTGGGACTGCTAATCCGAAGTGAGAGGTAGAAGGAGCAGGGATTGCACCCACGAAGGCAGATGAGAAGGAACAAGACGCGGCAATCAGCCCCTGAAGAAAGCGCAGCGTAACCAACAGCTGGTGAGATAGGAGAGAGAGGCGGCTGATTCCAGGTATGGGAAGCGCAGACAGACCCTTGGAAGTCCGCTGGTAGAATAGACCGTGGCAGTTAGTCCCTTGACGAGAAGTGCAGCTTTTCCGGCATCTGGAGAGGGAAGTAGAGAGGCGACTAGCTCCAGGCAACAGGCATACAGCCAGCCCTACGGAGGTCAGCCAGTAGGAATAGGGCGTGGCATACAGCCTAGGAGACGTATCTTGAGTCAGTTTAGAACATGGTAGTACTGCATTTGTAAGGCAAACGTAGAGAATGGAATGGTGCTGAGGAGTGACTGATCCAGTAGATCGAGGATGGCAGGAATCGCATTGAAGAGACCATGGCATAGAGATGGCAGCTTGCCGAGGAATAGCAGGTGAAACTGTAGATATGCAATGGTTGAGGCAGCAATAACGAGACGAGACCCGAATAGTTGAACATAAGAGTCTTGGATGGAGATAACTGAAGAGGCTGAGGCAAATGGAGTAGCATTGTCAGGGTCAAGAGGTAGAGCACAATCAGGATAAGGTCTTCATGAGAGGCGCAACTAAGTGTCCTGGAAAGGGTGAAGCAGGAGCAATTCCACATGGCTGAAGCAGCAGGGCAAAGCATCCAAGAAGGAACGAACAAATGGCCATATGTGTATCCAATAAAGGAGCTTCCGGTTGGAGAACACGGCAACAGGTAGGCGAATAGTAGAATGCGGGAATCTCCAGGCCCCGATCTGGCAAGGCAGACATAGAGCAGAAGTAAGAAACCCCCCAGCCCGAGGGGCGAAGGCAGGTTTTAGAAGCAGGTGAGCAGTAGGCAAACCTCCCAGCCCGATGGGCGAAGGCAGGTCGTAGAAGCAGAAGATTAGTAGGTAAACCCCCCAGCCCGATGGGCGAAGCAGGACGTAGAAGCAGGCGATCATGGTGCAAATATAGTAACAAAGGGCTGCCGGGCCCACAGGGCATATTGCCTAACTATATGCAGTGGCTAACTTCTGGCCTTGCGGTTGAGGCAGGAAGCAGAGTAGTAGATGATAATGCAACGGAATCGTTGAACTGCATGCAATGCAGAGAGTCACAATCTGCAAGTAGATCGCAGAAAATACGGAAGCATAGGTAGAAGGATGCCAAGTTCATGAGGAACGCAGTATAGCGTAATGGCATGGTGGTCGGAAGGACCCGTAAGCCCTGAAGGGCGAAAGAGGTAGCATAAGCAAGCAAGGTAGATGGACTTGCATAAGTTGTAGGAGTAAGCTGCATAAGGTAGGCATGGTAGCAGGAAGCAGGGCGAGAACATCCAAGGAGCGTATAAAATGGCAAACTTTGAAATGAGAATCCATGGTAGGGAGCACTTGGCAGGCTGCCACGGCAGCGTGTAGTCATCCGAAGTGAGGTAAGAGCAGATAAGGACCAAAGCTAGACGGCACAGTAAATGTCCAAGGATAACGAGGTAAGTCCTGAGGCAAGGCTTGAAGAAGAACCACAATGTACAGAGGACGAGGAATTTGAAGGAGAGGCGATAACCAGCAAGTAGGAGCTGCAGGCAACCAGTACTGTAGGGCTTGACGAAACGAATGTCCTGGAATGTTCACATCGAAGGATATGAACAGAGCTCTGGACAGGGCATTGAGACACTGTAAGCAAGTAACCGGCCGTAGGTCAGATGTCACAGGCAGGTAGCAACTATACCCATGGATGGCATGAGAAATGGCCAGCAGGATGATAGAGGAGTCCAAGAGGGCTGCTGAACAAAGGATGCATGGTAGAAGTAATAACATAGTAGGGGGCTTGCACTATTGTAGCAGAAAAGAGCTATAAACAAAGCAAACATGACCTGAGTGCTAGCACAATAATGGAGATGGGAAGTAGCCATGGCAGCAGCGTAACATATATGATGAAGGAATACACACTAATGGTAAACTGCTAGCTGCCTGAGCATCCACTGCAATGCACCCGTAGGTTTGAGTAGCAAGGACCAGAAAAGCCACACTAGAAGTGTCTTCGTTGAAGTAGCTCCCTTATATGCAGTGCTCGGGGAATGCGCAAAGCACTAGAAGCATAGCAACAGCTGGAGTAGAACCAGAAGGAACACCCCCAAAAGTCAAGCTAGCATGCCTCTCAATTGTCTCTGATTGTCAGGGACGTCCCTGATTTGGCCTCAAAATTTTTCTCCGTCCCTCGTACAATGTGCGTCTTTGTGACAGAACAGTGCGGATGAAATTCACAAATATTTGCAAACATTAAAGTTCCAGACTTGTTTTTCTTCAGAAAATGCATCTTAACACAAAGCCCCTTATGCTATCAGCTTTCTAAGGGAATAGTACCAAGTTTAAAGATGTGTCCCCGAGTTTAGGTCTTTGTCTCTGATGTTTTGTGAGCCTTATCCCTGATTTATGAAGCAAGAGGTGGAGAGGTATGCAAGCTAGCAGCAAAAGTCAAAGCGGGCCAGACAGAATCCTGAGGCAGCCCAACACCGGCGAAAGCCATAGGCATATATGGCTGAAGGATCCAGTAGCAGGAATTTAGCAGCAGTCCGGGAAGCGGCACAGCGGCTGGCTGCAAAGTAGTAGCAAAGTTTGTGTGAACCCTGAGAGCTCGAAAGTCAGGCACAAGCATGAAGCCGATGACATGCAGCGGAGGAAGCAGGAATGGATCCAAGGAGGTCGGCGGCTCAGGCAGGTGCTGCAGGCACTGTCAGTGATGGCGGCAGGAGCCGCTAGCAACAGGGAGAAGAAAGAAGGAGCCCAGTTCGGCAGCAACGCGGAAATGCTGCAGGGAAGATGTCGAGGGATGCAGCGCAGTACACAGCTCCCTGACATCGTCGTGGAAAGTTCCAGCCAGAAGTAATTGAAGAAAGACAACCGTGGTGAATCCTAGGCTTCCACAGCAAAGCAGGGAAATGAGGTTCATGAACTGCAGATCAGTTCAATGGACAAATGCGGTGCAAAGGAGCGGTTGCTCAGAAAGGAGAAACGCAGGAAAAGGCAAGAAAGACAGAGGAGCAGAATGGGGTGTAACCAGCCCAAACGAAAACACCGGGGGTATAGCTAGACAAAGAATGGAGGTGGGGTGGGGAGAGCCAGAACAGAGAGCAGCTACATCAAGCATCGCAACTAGCGAGTGCGACTCGCTGTAAGCAGAGCGGAAGTCAGCTGTCAGGATTAAATAGGCTGTGGGAGAGGAGCTCTTCCCCCACATAATACCGGGCTACCCTTCCACTGATGGCAAAACAAGGCTCTTGGCCCATCCAGTGTGCCCACTCTACCTAATTATTCTGCTGTGCCTGAGTGGCAATCCTCCCATTTTTTAACTGTCTCCCCTTTTTCTAACTAAACCTACCTCCCTGTCCCATCCCTGCTTGAAGTTGCTGATTGCCTTGCCTGTACCACTTCTTCTGGTAACGTATTCCACGTGTTCACCACCCTTTGCATGAAGAAGTGCTTCCAGACGTCCTTTCCCTTTTCAAGTCTCCTCCTGGCCCCTATCAGCTGTAGTGAATTCTCTCTCATCCCTGTATTTGAACTCAAGGAGAATAGTTCCTTGCCATCTACTCTGTTTATCCCATGCAGGTATTTGTACGTCTCTCAATCATGTCACCCCTTTCCCTCCCTTTCTCCAGTCCTGCAGCCTCTCCTCATATGTCAAATCCCTAAGGCCATCCTAGATGCCGTGTGCTGTACTGCCACCACCTTGTTGCAGTCTTTCCTCCGGTGTGGACTCCAGTACCTTGCTCAGTATTCCAGGTGCAGCCATACGGAAACATAGAAAACTGCCAGCACAAAAGGACTGCTAGGCCTACCCAGTCTGCCCAAGGGAGGGCTCCCTGCCTGTTCTACTTCCACAAACCCTAACTGGTCTCCAGGGACCCTCCTTGTTTCGGTAACATGCCCCTGCGTCTATCAAATGCATGCTTGAAGCCTTCCATCTTTCTGGCCTCCACAACTTTGAGTGGAAGTCCGTTCCATGCTTCTACCACCTTTTCTGTGAAAAAGTATTTCCTCACATCCTTCTTGGAATTCCCATCTCCAGTTTAATTGCATGCCCCCTAGTCCTGGAGCTCATCTTATTTTGAACGAGGCTCCCTCCTTGCTTGCTGTTCATGCCTGAGAGGTACTTGAAGGTCTCGATCATGTGGTCCCCTCACTCTCCTATTCTTCAGAGTATACATATTGAGATCATTCAGTGTCTTCTCATGGGACATCCTTTGAAACTCCTTCACCATCTTGGTTACCCTTCTGTGTACTTCCTCCATCCTATCTATGTCTTTTCTGAGGTGCGGTCTCCAGAACTGGACACAGGATTCCAGGTCGGGGCGTACCAGAGAGCGGTACAGTGGCAGCATCACCTCCTTTCTCCTGCTGATGATGCCCCTCCCTATGCACCACAGCACCCCAGTAACCCTGCCTCATGGCCCTGTCACACTGTGCTGCCCCCTTTAGGTCTTCTCAAGTCATTGTACTAGAGATCCCTTGAAGCTGACCCTGTGAGTGGTTCTCTAGTGGGCCCCAGCTTGGAGACCTGCATGGTGCATGGAGTTTGTGTCTTGAGCTTCCTGACTCGAGCAGAAGCAGGAAAATAAGACATGAATATTCATAGAAAAACACCATCCTATTACATCAATGACCTGTACAGAGGGAGGATCACTTCCTGCCTTCTACTGCTTATCCCTCTGTCTATACATGTCGGCATTCTGGTTGCCTTGCCAACCTCCCTGTTGCAGTTTGCAGACATTTTAAGGGTGTCTAAAATCATCACTCTAAATCCTTTTCTTTAGGAGTGCTATCCAGCACCACCCCTCCAATTTCATATTGCATCCTTGAGTTCTGTTTCTCAGTGTGTATTACCTTACATTTTTTGGCATTAAAGTTCCGCTGCAAAATCTTGAACAAGCTATCCTACTTGTCTAAATTCTCCCTTAGTTCCCTTCTCCCTTCCTTCATGCTTTCCTTTGCGCAGATCTTTGTGCTGTCTGGAAAAAAAAGACAGATCTTACCCTTGCTACCTTCACCTGTGTCACAGATTAAAATATTGAAGAGGACTGGTCCTAGTACTGACCCCTGAGGTACCCTGCTGGTCACTTCTCTCGCCTCTGAAAACTCCCCATTGACTACCACCCTCTGTGTTCTACCCCCACCAGCTCCCTACCCAATTTTCCTCTGCCCCACGGTCCCTAATCTTTTTGGGGGGGACTGAGTCAAAAGCCTTGCTGAAGTCAAAGTGCACTATACCAATTACCTGCCCCTTGTCTGCTGCTGTGGTAACGCAGTTGAAGAACTTGTCCAGATTTGTCTGGCAAGACCTTCCCCTCATGAAGCCATGCTGTCTGGATCCTGCAGCCCATTCCTTTCTAAGAAGTTCACCTGGTCCTCCCTCAACAGAAACGCCATGATCTTCCTCACTACAGACATCAAGCTGACGAGCCTATAGTTCCCTGGCCCATCCCTCTTCCCATTCTTGTGAAACAAAACCACATCCACTGTCCTCCAGTCCCTAGGGCCCCCATGGCTAGCAAGCTATTGAAAATGTCTGCTAGTTACCCTGCTATAACCCCTGATATCTCACGTTACACCCTTGGTTGTAAGCTGTCAGGTCCCATAGACTTGCATGCTTTCATCCATGCTAGCTTTTCCAACATCCTTGTCTCTATTATTTTTGGATCTTTGCCCCAGCGTCTTTGCTCCGTCCCTTCCTAAACCCACAACCTGGCAGTGGCCCAGCCCTCTCCTTAGTAAATACTGAACAAATACAATTTGTTCAGTATCTCTGTTTTCCCCATGCTCCCATCCTCTCACCCCTCATTGCTCCTAAGTGTCACTATACTCCCTTTGATCTTGCACTTCTCCTGGATGTACCAAAATAATGTCTTATCCCCTTTCTTCACCCCCCCCCCCCGCCAACAGGAGCACCATCTCTGCTTTGGCCTCCCTCACATTCCTGATGGTTACTCTTGTTGCTTCCAGACACTTCGCCCTGTCTTCCTCCTTTTGACTACACTTATACTTGGGAAATGCCCTCCTTTGGGTTTAACTGCCACCTTTTCATTGGCTGTGAACCACATATAAGTTTTATATCCAGGGCTCACTTGGAGCCCTTGAAAACACTGCTCCACCACATGTTCGACCCTATTTTAGTTAAAATATTCCAAAGAAAAAAACTGTTCATAAAATAGTAGACTATGGCCTGTTATATGTAAGTGAAGCCCCTGCCCAGTCCAAGATTATGCCCAAGGTGTTTAGCCACTGGCACACACAGTAAAATACATGAGTTTTTTTAAGAATACTTTTGTGAAATTAAACCCAGCCTGCATAAATTGGAGCCCTGCTGTTCAAGCCTATGTTATCCATAACCACAGCATCAGTTTCTGTCTTCAGACACCTCTACTTCTTGGTGGTGAAATTCTGACTCCTGCTTTGACACCCATTTGCTGGCTTCCTTCAGAGCTGTAAATTGGTATGATTTCCCACCATAGGTGATTTTCAGTGATACTGGCTTTAATAGAAAGTCTACCACCCCAGGCCTCGTAACCTCTGCCACACAGCATCAAACTGTTCATGACAGGTCCTCTTAGAAAAGGACAGACCAGAGAAAAAGTTGGACAGTGATATCTACATGTTGAACCAGGTGACACAATTGGGCCAGTCTGAATAAAAAGTCCCACAACTCCATGTTGTCCAGCACCATCGGGTGTACAAAGAGCAGAGATAGGTTTTCGCGCATCTATTGAATTGACTATGTGTGCTTTTTTTTATCCTGAACAGCGGACCATCCTCTGGAATCTTAAGGGCTTCCAACAACCAAATAAGCAAAAAATAAACCACATTGGGCCCCTCGTCACCCTTGACCAGGCCTACCACCCTGATGTTCGCAGCCCTGCTCTGGTTCTCCAGGACTTTGAGACAGTATGGCAATGCAGCATTTTCCTGGATCATCTAAGTTGTGGCTACCATCGCCTGATGCTCGAGAGGAATGATCATCCACCAGTTTAGCTGTTTCAGCCACCAAGTCCATTTTAGCATCCTGTGCATTTCTACCAAAACTCAACTTGGATTTTGAGTTGGTGGTCTTCATAGTCACCAGCACAGATCGCCAGGGTAGCTCCATTCCTGTATCCTTCGGCCTGTTCTCTGTTGGAGACCCCGCACCATCTGGCTGCTTTTGCGGTGCTGTCACGTCTCCTGTGGCTACAGTTTTGTTCTGATGGGCCATTTTTGGTAAAGTCTCTACATCAGAGAGAATTGGACTGTTCGACTTTTATAAGTGTACTGCAGACATTTAAGGTTTATTTTGCAGTTTAAAGTCTGTGGCTGGCTCTCTAATGCTCCAAGAAATGTACTTTCACTAGTTTCAAAAAGCAGTGAGGAATGTTTGTCATTTCTGAGGGGTCAGAAAAAGGGGTAGAGTCACAGGGACAGATGTGAGGCATTATAAACTTGAACATTCCATTGTGGCCCATACTGCTGCGACAGTTCCACTGATGGAGCACGAAGCAGATGGAGATTCCTGATTGGAAGGTGAAATGACCATAAGGAAAATTGCTAGCTCCAAAGGCAAGGATTTCAATATGCTAATTTCTTCACTTGTAAAAAGGGCTGCACATGCAGCACAAGGGGGGACTGAGCAGGGAGGCCAGATCAGGCCAGACCAAGAGTCACCTGAAGATAGGTTAAGGCCTAATGTCAGCCCCTGGGGACAATATAGCAAGGTGGTATGGGATCCCTTGAGATCTTACTTCGAGAGGGCTCTTGCAGTAGGTATTCACATACAGGACTAAGCCGCCAGGCGTCAGGACCCCATGGAAAAACTTCTGGCTAGCAGGCTATGGCGGGGTACTGCCCCCATGTCAGGTGATCGATGTCAGTATAAAGGGGTGGTCCCCCATGCCTGCCTTCAAGTTATTTTCCGCCGTCGGCTTGTGAAAGTTCCTCACAGTAGAACAGTGCTCGTTCGTCTCGCCTCTTTCGGCTAAAAGTTATTGCTTTTCGGCCTATTTTTGCTTATTTCTAGTTTGATATAATTTCATCTGTGTATGTCGTCCCTCAACGCCTCCAAATCGCAGAAAAACAAGTGCAACTCAGCTGCCTCCTAGCTCCCCTCATAAGGACTGGCCATTCACTGCCTTTTCTGTTTAGGCCTGACCACTGCATGGAGGAGTGCCAGCACTGCCAGAAATTCAGTTCTGCCACCATAAACGAGGGTGCAGTCCCTGGAAGCCCACCTACTCGAAGAAAATGGCATCCATGGAGAAGGATTGAAAAAGCTTAGGCAGATGTCCACTTCCCCTGAAGGCACAAAAAGAAAAGGGACAAAGAGAAAGACCGGGACTCGTCGTCCACAGCTACCGCAACTCACGGTATTTGCCCTCTGGGGACCGACCCTCGTATCGCCATCTTGGTGGCTACCACATGCATCTCCTCCGTGGACTCAAGGCCAGGCCCATTGGGGAGCCCTCCAGGGCAAAGGAGACCTCTACTCCCACCAAGGCTGCTCCTCCTTCACGACCTTCTGGTTTGAGTGGGTCCGGTATATTGGACGCCGGTCCTTCTGATGTCCGCCCGGACTAGGCTGCTAAGTCAGTTGCCAGCACTGCTGATGCCCACCCAGCCCATACCTCTTCCACTAAGATCACTCCTCTCTCTCGGCCTTCTGGACAGAGTGGGTCTGCTAAGCTGGACACTGGCCCACCCGACGTCCGCCTGGACACTGCTGCTAAGCTGATCGTCAGCCCCTCTGACGACCGCCCAGCCAGTGAACCCACGTCAGGCTCTGATGGCTTGTCTGACATCCTGGATTCGCCGCAGCGTGTGGTAACACTGCCCTCTGAGATCCCTCTGTCCTCTTAGGCTCCCCCTGGGGATTCTGCTCCTCCTTTCCTGGCCGGGGTCGAGGATACAGGGACACTGCCGTCAGGGGTGCCCCCCCGCGACGCCGGATACTCAGAGGCCCGCTGACCCGACGTTGCCCTCTGGTATCCTGTTGCCTGACGGAGAACCTGCTCTGCCATCAGGGCCATCAGACCCTTCCGGGGGTCTTCCTACTCCGGGCCCAACACCTTCACCGTCTGGCCCGCCTGCAGGGCCGACGCCAGGTCCTTCTGCCCCGTCAGAGCCCATGGCGCCAGAGTATCCAAGGCCGCATTACCCTGCGCCGCAATACCCGGCTCCCCAGTATCCAACACCACAGTACCCGGCGCCGCAATATCCAAAGCCGCAGTACCCGACGCCTCAGTACCTGACACCGGGCTACCCGCTGTTGGGCTACGGATACTCATACTATGGGTTTCCCAGTTACCTGTACCCAACCCCCACCTTCCTCCTCCACCACCTTCGCAGCCGCCGGTGGATCTGAAGGAGGTCTTGGCCTCCTGGTGGGCAGAAGCCAAGGCCCAGCTCAGCAAGGAGGTTGAAAGTCGTCTACTGACGCCGGTCCCTACGCTGGACCCCTTATGTCGGTGACAGAAGACTCCTCCCCCTTTACCCGAAGCCAGAGGAGAACTATCCGTCTCTCAGCTTGGGGAGGATTTGCACCCACGGGCTAACCCCAGAGAGGTCGTTCCACCCCCCCCCAACAGGGAGGAGTCTTTCTCTTCCTCTTCAGAGCCATCCGACTCGGATCCCTCTGATCCTGGGGATGAGCCACATACTTCAGAAAATCCCAAGCCGAAGGACCCTCCGAAGTCTCTGGAGGACCCTTCCTTTCTGGAGTTATTAAGAAAAATCCAGGACACCTCTCAGTGGCAATCAGTGGAGCCAGACCCACAGCGTAAAAAACTCGCCGCCCATCTGGATCTGCCGGAAACTGCTCCTGCTCTGATTCCACCCTGGCTTGAGCCTCACGCGTATCTTGTCTCCACTATTTGGAAACAACTTTCCTAGGAAGGTGGATAGGCTTTACCAGGCTCCAGAGGGTAAAGACTGTCTTAATCTTCACCCCAAGGTGGATTCGGTGGCCATTAGCACTGCTCATGGCCGTTCCGCCAACCCGAAACATCTTAGCTGATCCCCCGATAAGGAGTCTCGACTTCTGGACCAGTATGGAAAGAAGATATTGCATCTTCGACCCTAGGTAGAAGGGCCCTTATTTACTTCGGCCACATGGGGGATTACCAGAAGTCTCTCTTTAGTCAGGTAGAAGCAAAATTGGACTCCCTTCCTGATTCGCAGACCAAACAGGGACCGGGAGACCTTGTCCGCTCCGCGCGTTCGGCCTGTAGGCACGTTGTGTGCCACATACGATGCGGTGGACACGGCAGGTAGGAGCTCGGCTTTCGCCGTAGGCTTATGACATCATGCCTGGCTCCATGTGTCAGGATTGGTCCCTGAAGTGCAGACTGCCATCCAGGATGCTCCCTTCAGGTGTTCAGTGCTGTTTGGGGGTGTGATGTCAAAGACATCATAACTGAACTACAGGAAAAGGATACTGCACTTAAATCCATTCAGATTTTGTACAGACCCACTCAAGGGCAGTTGCGTTCCTTTCGACATCCAAACATCAAAAACAAAAACAAACAGAGGCTAAACGCCCCAGCAAGCGTAGAGCCCCTCCAGCATCCAAAGCTCCCCCCAGTAAAAACCTTCTGGAGCTTCGGCTGCTGCATTGCCCGCCACCTCTTGACTTTGGGCCTCTCCCTCTGTCTCTGGCCATTCCAGAGAAACCGGTGGGGGTGGAGATTCTCATCTCATCTACTGGGTTGGGAGAGGATAATGGCAGACGCTTGGGTGCTCCAGCTAATATTAGCTGGGCACTCGATAGAGTTTCTCGAGAAACACCTCGCAGGCTACCCCCTCAGTCATCGTACTCCCTGCAATAGCTTTCTCTGGTACTGGAAAAAATCCAGTCTCTTCTGCTGAAGGTGGCAATAGAACCCATCCCCACCCCCCTTCAGGGAATGGGTTACTACTCTCATTTCTTCCTAGTACCAAAGAAGACAGGAGATTTGAGATCAATCTTAGAGCTCAGCTCCCTAAATCAGTTTGTGGAGTACAAGCGTTTCAGAATGCTCTCCTTGCAGAGCCTTCTTCCAATGCTTCCGGCCGGGACAGTGGCTATGTGCTCTGGATATGCAGGACGCACACCTCCAAATCCCCATATGCCCTTCCCACTGCAAATACCTGCGGTTTGTATTCGGGGGCCCACTACCAGTTCAAGGCCCTCCCATTTGGTCTTTCCTTGGCCCCCCAAGTGTTTACGCAGGTGGGCTGCCGCCACCACCACCAAGCATTTGGTACTCAGGGAGTGCAGGTCTTCCCTTACCGGGATGACTGGCTGCTAGCGGCCCCATCCGGGGGGAACTCCTGCACTCCCTTTCCCTTACCCTGCAGGTTTTCACCAGCTTGAGTATAACCATCAACCAGGCCAAGTCCCATTTGGTCCCTTGCCAACGTCTACAGTTTATAGTGGTAGTGCTGGACACGACCCTAGGCAAAGCCTTTTTGCCCCCGGACAGGGCCGAGACTCTTCAGAATCAAGGTCGCCTATTGTCTGGCCTCAGGTGGGTAGGAGCCAGGAAGGTCCTTCACCTTCTCGGGCTCATGGCGGCTGCCATTCCAACGGTTCCCTCTAGTTCGGCTCCACATGAGAGTTTCCCAGTGGACACTTTGGTCACAATGGGACCAAACTCTAGATGACCTAGATCATGAAGTCCTAGTGTCGGATGCTATGATCAGGGACTTGCAGTGGTGGATGGTTCAGCAGTACCTCAGTCTGGGGGTCCCATTTTACATCGACCCTCCAACCCAGACTCTGACAATGGACGTGTCAGGGGAGGGCTGGGGTGCCCACCTTGGGTCTCACAAGACACAGGGCAGCTGGTCTCATCTCAAGCGGAAGCTTCACATCAATGTGCTTGAGCTGAGGGCAGTCCTGTATGCCCTACAAGCTCTTCTTCCCTTCATTCTTCCCTGTCATCTTCCGGTTCAGTCAGACAACATGTGCATAGTCTGGTACCTCAAACAGGGAGGCACTCGTTCCTACCCTCTATGCCGGGAAGCAGTGAGAGTCTGGTACTGGGCAGCCCAACAGTCTTCACCTGACCGCGGTTCATGTTCCGGGAGTGGAAAATACTCTGGCCGATGCTGTCAGCCACTCGTCAGCCAGGCCCCACGAATGGGAACTAGATCAAAAGGTCGTAAACAACATTTTTCAGCAGTGGGGACCCCTCAGGTGGACCTCTTTGCCTCTCCCGACAACACCAAGCTTCCCGCCTTTTGCTCGCTTTCTCCAGGGCGAGACATTTTCAGGCGGGACACTCTGTTTCTCTGTTGGAGTGACAGATTCGTTTATGCCTTCCCTCCCATTCCTTTAATTCCGAGGATGCTGAACAAGCTTCGGGCACAGAGGGCACGAATGATCCTCATTGCTCACTTCTGGCCCAGGCAAGTTTGGTTCTCTCTTCTGCAACAGTTTTCCAAGGAACCTCCACTTCCTCTTCTTCTGTCACAACAATTAATAACCCAGGATCAGGGGACCCTGGTTCATCCAGGTCTCAGATCACTTCATCTCCAAGTGTGGCTCCTTCAGACATAGCCAAGGTGTGCTTCGGAGTCTCCCCTCTGGTGGTGGACATTTTGGTGACGGCTAGAAAGCCTTCCACCAGATCAACCTAATGAACCTATGCTATGAAGTGGAAACGGTTCTCCATCTGGGTGAGCTCTAAGGACTTAGAGCCCTTTTTGTGCCCAGCTAACAAAGTCCTGGATTACATGCGACACCTCTTTGATCTGGGTCTCAGTCATTCCTCTTTAAAGGTTCATATGGCAGCAATTTCATCCTACCACATTCCCTTTGGAGATGGGTCTTTTGCCCAGCTGGAAGTCTCTAAAACCTTCCTCAAAGGGGTTCTCCATCTGAGACCCGCTATCCGCAACCCTGCCCCTCCATGGGTTCTGAATTTCATCCTGGAGAAGCTCACACTGTCCCCTTTGAACCTGCAACGGAGGCAGATTTAAAGTTTCTTTCTGACACTTTTTCTGGTGGCCATTACTTCGGCTCAGTGAATTTCCGAGCTCCAAGCCTTGATGTGTAAAATCCCGTACCTTATTTTGCACAAGGAACGAGTGGCTATGCACACCAACTCTAAGTTCCTTCCTAAGGTGGTGGCTGAGTCTACGCTGAACCAATCCATTGAGTTACCGGCCTTTTTCATGGAACACTGCAATCATGGAGAGTATCTTTTGCATACTCTGGATGTACATAGAATCCTGAGGTGCTACACCAATCGGACTAAGAATCTCAGGAAAACGGATCAGCTGTTTGTTTCTTTCGCACACAAAAGAATAAGGCAATGCAGTTTCCAAGCAATGCCTATCTAAATGGTTCGCAAATTGTATCACTTTCTGTTATAAGTACAACAAAACCCTTCTGGGTCAGGTCAGAGGTCATTCCACTAGAGGGGTAGCTGCCTCTGCTGCCTGTTTCAGGAATGTGTCAGCGGCAGACATCTGTGCAGCTGCAATTTGGACTTCCATCCATACCTTCACGAAACACTACAGTTTGGACATTGCCTCTCGCCGTAGAGCAGGCTTCGGATTGGCTGTTCTGCAGGGCCTCTTATCATGAGACCTGCTCAACCCTGATTTATATCAGTTGTGGATGACTATCCTCCTCCCGTATTTCGTTTTGTTCAAGACTGCTTGGGACTCTGTCCTATATGTGAATACCTACTGCAAGAGCCCTCTCGAAGTAAGATAGTACAGTTACGTAAGAACTTACCGTAACAGTAGATCTTCGAGAGAGGCTCTTGCAGTAGGTATTGCTTTCCCTCCCTCCATCCCCCTGAGTTTTATCCTTTTCTGTCTTACATGGGGGCATATCCTCTTTTCTCTCGTCATGCCTCTTCTGGCCTTTGGTGGGAAAGAACTGGAAGGCGGCATGGGGACCCTTTTATACTGACGGGATCATCTGACGTGAAGGGTCCCCCGCCAGAGACTGTTAGCTAGAAGTTTTTTTGTGGGGTCCTGATGCCTGGCGGCTTAGTCTTGTATGTGAATACCTACTGCAAGAGCCTCTCTTGAAGATCTACTGTTATGGTAAGTTCTTACGTAACTGTACTTTCCAGCATAGGGAAAGCTTGGAAGTAAGTAAGCCTAGGGACTGGTTAGCATCTTGCCAGTCTGTGTTGCAGTTTTGTTCCAGATTAGTTCCAGTACAGAAAAAGAAGATGCCTCCAAGGATCAAGACTAGTGCTGCTGTGTTTTGTACCACTGCTACTTTCCACAGAACCACCAGTTTCTTCTTCAGTTCCACAGACTATTGGTAATTGTATCCAGTGATACCAAAGGACTCTTGCCCTTCATTCAGTAACTCAAGTGGGCCTCACTATTGTTCAGGGCAATTGATGCTAAATGTTAGAGTGTAAGCATTTAAAGGTATTATGATATACAGTGATAACTGATAAGTATGCGTAAAGTGTTGATACTCAGGGTGGGTATGAGTTTTTTTGGTAGGAGGTTTTATCTGGAGCTGTTCAGGGGAGGCCAGGTGGACACTAAGGTGAGCTGGAGCAGGTTGGATGAGGCCCAGCAGCCACTTAACCCTTATAGCACAGTGGTGATCTGGAGCAGTCCGAGGGAGGCCTGGCAGTCACTGAAAGGGCTGGAGTAGGTCGGGGGAGGCCTATCAGTCACTCAGGCAAGTAATTCAGTTGAAATAAAGAGACCTGTAGAAAACAAAAGAGAATATAGTGTGTGAGGGTATACGCACAGAGAAGTACATTGAGCTATTTATTAACACTGGTGGTTATTGATGATATCTGTTCATTTATGCGGGGCTTGGTACATTGTCAAGTGAGAATTAAAATACTGAATATTTACCTGAACTTGGTTGTCTATCATCACTATGAAGTTGTCCTTGTTTCCCCAGCTGCTTCGTCTCAATAATCAGCCAGCATCAGCACCCTCGCTTTCCGCAGACTGTTTGGGCAAGGCAGTTAGTCAAGCACATCTTCCATTAGTCAGTCCCCAACAGAGCGGATAAGGAGTAAAGTGAGTGGAAGAACTTGGTCATCTCTGTGATACATCCGGTTGCTTGCTGGTAAAGGGAACACCTAGGTAGTATTGGATGGGGTATTATGAAATGGGTATAAAAAAAATCCAGCAGCCTGATTGGCTAAGGAGCTTGACACCCAGTGCTGATATCCCAGCACAACAGCACTGGAAAAAGATCCGTGACCTCACTAACCTGTTGACATTAAGCAGGTACAAGTGTGTCACTATATCTCAATTCACTTATTTATATTTAAAATAAAAGTTGCATCTGCCATCTACTGACCAAACAGCAAAATTACAATTGCTTAATGGGACAATTTTTTTATTTTCTTCCTTTTCCCCCCTTTTTTCTAATTGTTACATATTTAAATAAAAAAAAAAAGTTCAACTGATTTATTTCCTAATCCTAATGGACCCATTTCATAATCACGACAAGGCACTCCTGGCTGTTTTTTGTGCTGAGATAACGGCACGTCTTGGGCAGTGGAAGCACTGTGCCTTCAACCTCATGTTTTAACAACCTGTGTGTGCCATTATCTGAGGATAAAGCACACCCTGTCATGCCATAGGGCCCAAATCTCAATAGCCCAGGACCCCCTTCAGCACCTGCAAAGGGGCTGTTACACTGGTTTGTGGTGCAAGGAGATCCCGCTCCACTCATGTGGCAACCCCTGCACATTCATGAACATGGACTTTTGGCCCCTTCGCACCCGATCACTGTCCATGCGTGGTTGGGCCAGGTTGTGTGGGCAGGTATGCGCTTGATCCTTACAACAGTCTCTGTAGTGCAGAGAGCCAGCAGAGGACATGGCCACTAGATTGGCCTAAGGGCAGCATTAGCAGCTGTGCACCACCCCCCTCTTCATGTCCTTATCACTCACATCATGGCCCGATCGGCCCTCCCTCCCTTCGTCAGCCCCCAGCTCTTAAGAGCCTCCATGGTGGGCTGACAGCATCGTCGGCACTGGCTGGTCTGTGTTTTCTTTCATTACACGAATTCCGGTGGGGATACGGCAGTCCTGGAGGACTGCCATATCCCAGCATTCACTGCACCTTGCTCAGGCAGGGATCCACATGCAACTGGCATGGGTACCCAGTTGGATGCCTGTGTTCTGGAGCAGTTCTACTCACCCCTGCCACCTCCTTGCTGTAACATATGGCTCCACACCAGCAGAGCGTAGTAGGTGAGTGCCATCCAGTGTGGATGGGCATCAGGGATGTGCACAGCCACAGCCAGAATACACTCGATTCAAGGGTATCTTGGCCACCTATGTGGATTAGGTCCTTATTGTGTAAATAACATCAGTGCTTCCCTATGGCCCAGAGGTAGTATATCATGTTTCGATGACAAACGCCAGGTTTGGGAGTGAGATGGGGTCACTGGGGACTGGGTGGCTATAGTTGTAGGGGGGCTGTTGGGTTGTGTCACATCTCTGCAGCTACAGTGACCCCTAGGGTGCACCATGGAAGCATCATCATCCTCCACAAGGGACACTGTGTTTCATGAGGCTGACATATTCTTAGGTGCGGCATCAATATGGAAGTGGGGTAGCGGAAGGATTGGGTGAAAAATGGAGCTGAGGACACAATGCACACTGGCGACTAAATGACAATTGGTACTCTTGGGAACTACCAGTGGAACAACAGGTCACTGATGGTGTTTGGTCTGGGTGACTGATGGGCCCAACGTGAGACCATGACAGTTAAGTGTAGAGGGACGGAAAACCTTGATTAAAAAAAAAAACATAGTGTTCTCTTGTTTCAGATATGCTTGATTTGAACCGCTGACTTTCTTGCTCATTTTACTAGCCAGTCACTCAAAATCCATTCTTTTCATCTTTTTGATTGTGAGTATAGTGTTGCATAAGGAAGAACCCAGATTTTTTTCTGGTAGAGTCACGGTAGCATTGCGACAACAACCTGGAGTGGAGTGAACTCGAGTTACTGGAGGTCAGCTGGAGGAAGGCAGGTTTGAGTGTCCCGCAGACTGCTGTCCTCCTTTGGGGTACGGAGGGATGTGCCTCCTACAGCGTGTCTGACACCAAGTGGTGGCCGGGTGTTGTGGCAGTCGGGAGACTCCAGCTGAGATGGGACACTGACTGACACTACACACGCCTTTGTAAGCAGGATGACTTATGGAATAAACAGAAGGAACAATGGGCAAGCCATGTTCGATGAAGGACTCCCCCCTCCCCCGCAGGCTGGGCACCACTGACTTGGCATCCCTGCATTGGATCCTACTCTTGGGGGTTGCGGGTCAGGCCAGCTCCTCTGACCTCACCACAAGGGATAACGGGGGGGGGGATTCCTAAGGATGGTGGGTGACTAGGCTGATGGGACTGTATTGAAGGGGCCAGTCGAGAGGTAGCAACAGAAAACTGAAATGAAAGCTCTAAGCACACTAGGGACCAGAGAATGGTCAACTGGAGGAAGGAGGATCGAGCATCCAAAGGACTTCCCTCCTCCTACTTCTGCTACAGGGGTGGGGTTGGAGCAGCACCCAGTGTTAGCCTGGCCCCTAGCGGCAACTGTGGGACAGACCACTGGAACCACAGTGTGGGGCAAGAGGCACGGCAGACATCTGGTGTGCATATAGAAGCATGCACAGCACCACTACTGACATCTGTGCACGCCAGCTCCTCTGTGCCACGAGGGGAGGGGAAAAAAAATTGAAAATCACCCTGGCTGGCAGAATGATTCTCCGATGTTTCATTGGCCCCGCACCGGAGACCTGGCGTGGCTTCAACCAGATCCTGTCTGGCGGGTGAAGCTCGGCTCTCCACCCCACCATTGTGGGGGTTGGGGAATAAGCCATGGGGTATACTGGAGCCAGTAAGTATGGGGGAGGCAAGCTGGGGGGGGCACTGGGCAGAGAAGCAAGCTAGGCCGGGGTGAGAAACATGAATAGCAACAACAACAACAAATAAACGTAAAAACATGGAAACTGTCCTTTTTTTGTAACATGACTTTAGGTGTTCCTGTATTAAGGTGCAGGTATTTCAACATCTGCTGACAGGCCAACTGTTACATGAAAAGGGTCTGTGATGAATGAGGGCTGCAGTCACATTAAAGTGCTCAGCTTTAAATGTAAACTCCCTAGACAACAGGAGTGATTCAGCACCAAGCCCGGCCCGTTATCCCTGCAGACCTAGAGTAAACACTTCTGAGACCTACTCTGAGGCTCCCAAGTGAAGGCACAATATTAAAATCACTTGAAACAAGTTAACCATTTGTTGTGCATGGCGTTGCCTCTAAATGGGATCGCATTTAATTCTGTAGGTTCAAATTTTTCTTTGAAGAGGAGATTGCTGTTTTATTCCAGCTGTGTCCCTACTTGGCTGTGAGAAGATGTAGCTTAACAGGAACAGAAACATTTTTTTTTAACATTTTTAATATAATTAGAAATGTGGTCTAGTGTGAAGTCTGCTTAATACCCCAGTGTATTGCTTTCATGTGTTTGTTTTGCAAGTCTAATTTTTCCCTTTTTTAAGGCCCGTTGTTAATGCTGCCTTTCCCCCACCCAATATACATTTTTTGTTTATGAATTCCAGAACCTGATGACATACGTTGAGTGGAAGGCTAGAGTGAAGCTATCCATGCAGAGCTTCCATTTGACTGATGTGAGCAGGTTCTGGAACTCCTAGGTAATTAAAAAACTGACTATTTATGCTGGTGACCGGGATCTGAGCCCCATGCAGGGGCCTGCAGGGAGGCTTCAGAGCACCCATTGGACACCCTCCCGCTGGGTAGGCCGCTAACTCTGCTTCGATAATGGCTTCTGGAGGTGGCTGTTCAGTGGCTGTCTTGGCAGCGTGGGTGACCATAAGCTGCAGTGTCCCTGCCCCAAGACACTGCTGTGGTAGCATGCATGTGGGTCATGGATAGGGGCCCCAAACATTGAAAAGGGTTATGTTGAGCATCTTAGGCGACGGCCTCCCTGGCAGCCCTACCCATGCTACCATGCCCCCAAAGTGTGCTGGCCCTTCCACCTCCAACCCGCGAATGCAGAATAAGGCATTTCCTTCCTGGTGGCAGCAGGAGGGTCCCTGAGAAGGATAAGTCAGATCTGCCTGATGACGGAGGTACCAGAAGCCTGGGGGAAGGGTCCAGCAGTGCAGGGGGGGGGCTCTAGCGGGCAGCAGGGTGTGCCTTGTGGAAAGCCTGAATGATGGGATGTTCAGGGCAGTAAAAGCATAAAAAAATTATATTATAGAATAGCAGTAACATTTCACGGGCTCTGATTGGTCAGTTCTGGCCTTTAACTGTGATGTAATCCCAGCACAACATCACGCCTATTCAAAAGCAACTCGGAATTAGTGTAAAAATGTACTTTTTCATCTTTTTTTTTTTTTTACCAGCAATCCATTTTATAATTGCACTAATGCATGCCTGGGTGTGTGTGTGTGTCATGGGGGTAAAATCACTTCTCAGGTATTGGGTGCACTCGACCTGCGGCCTCATACCCAACCTCCCAAGGCATGATGTTATTTCAGCACAACACACAGGAACAGGTAGGGGAACAAGCACAGGGCATTAGGGTCCCAACAGGGGGAGGAAGACTGAGCAACCCAGAGAAGGCTTTACTCCTCCTACAGAAGTAAATACAGTACATGCTCTGAGCAGCTATTAAAAAACTAGCTACTATGTTCTGCATCTTCTCCTGGTAATGGAGCTGATTTCCTGGTAATCCTAATCCCACACAGAGAGCAGATGGGTAGTTAAGGCAGAACAAGACTATGGATTCACAAGGATCTGTCCATGACCCCCAACCACTAATTTCAAAAGCAGGATTGCACTGTGGTACAGGATGCCTGTCTGGTGTGCTAATACTGGGGGCCCACCTGGAAAATCAAAAGGGTAGGGGCCCAGGAGTAACTCATGCGTATTGGTTTTCCACTTAAATTTTGAACAGTGGTTCTGTGTTTGCATTTTATATACAGTATACCTGCAGCAATCAGAATACGACCCCCCCAATTTAATTTGAAATAGATTATATATATGTTTGATGCCCTGCTGTTTTGTACTTTTATGGTTTGGAAGATGTTTTTACCAATCATTTATTGTTTACTCCTCTCCCCCAGCATTCTCGCCATGCTGACGTTATTACTTGTTTAGCTCTTATGTTTGACAATGTCTACTGTTTCTGACTGCAATACCGCTTGAATGTCTCTGTTGTTACTGTATCTTATTGTTATAATGCTGTTCTACCAATTGTAATCTCTGTATCGCTTGCTATAATTGTATTTCTTACCTATTGTAAGTCTGTTTACTACCTGCTCCCTTAGTTTACACTTCTGTATCTCTTCATGCCAATTGTTACTCTGTACCCTACCTCGCTGTTATCCTTTTTGACGTGGAACCTTTGTAAAAGAACCCCTGGTTCAAAGGTATTTGTAATCCTAGTAATGGATAAATAAAAATAAATAAATATATATGATAAATAGATAATATTATATCTATATGTGAAATTGCACTCAGCCGGCCTTGCTTCCTCCAGTGTCATCTGGTTCAAATCGTACCTCTGCGATCAGCATCAGTCTGTCATAGTCGGCAACTCTGCACACCCCCGTACTATCGGGTGTCCCCCAGGGCTCCATCCTCGGCCCCATCCTCTTTTCAGTTTTTATTAATGACCTCCCCTCAGTCTGCTCTCAATCTAACATTAGCCTCTATGTGGATGACACCATCTTCTACGTTTCTAGACCCAGCACTGACTCTATCCAGTTACCTCTCTAGTCTGACTTCAACCATGTGCTTACATGGTTCCAAGACAACTCCCTAAAACTGAACACTAACAAAACTGTCTCCATGATTTTCATCTCCCCTTAAAAACTGGCCAAACTCCCCTCCCCCACGGTTCACTATCTCTGATATCGCCACTCTCGATACCGTCACCTCCTACAAATACCTTGGCCTTTGGCTAGACCAGCATCTCAACTATGCTGTCCATATTGACTCCCTTTGCTCAAAACTGTGCCCTAAGCTAGGTGTGCTCTGCTGCAACAAACACACCATCCCCCTACACATTCACCGAGACTTGGTCCACAAGCCTATCCTCCCGATTTTCGACTATGGAGACATTATATATGCCTCAGCCTCTGCCGCCTCCTCACTCTCTGAGCTTGACACTTTACTCAACTCCTTTTGCAGATTCGCCACTAACTCCCATCGTGTACCCATCACTGCACACTTCTCTCTGCTCTAAATTTCTCACCTCTCTTCCAAAGGCAGCACATTTATTTACTCTCAGTTATGGCAAAATACTGGCTCAACCTTCTCCCTCCTTGCCTCTCCTCACTCTTCTCCTCTGCTATCAATCCCCTCCTACTCCCTTAGATCCTGGCATCCCCGCTACTTCTCCATCCCCTCAGGCGATTGTCAGCCAGTGTCTCAGCCTTCCTTCTCTTATCTCCTCCCTCACCTGTGGAATCAACTGCCTGCTTCCCTCTGTGAATTCCAATCCCTCCTGGCCTTCAAACGCCAATTTGAAACTATCTCCCCACCCCCCCTGCATCTGTCCCCTCACCCACTTTCCCACCCCCACTGCATCTTACTCTGTTCCCACCTACCTCCCGTACCTCCCCCCCGAAACACCCTCCTTATAGTTCATCTCTCTTTCACTATTCTACCTTTCCTTCCCCAAAGCAGTTCTTTGATATCTAACAGTACTACTTTATGTAAGTTTATGTAATTGATTTTTGGCTAGTCTAACCTAATCATTCTATGTAAATAACCTGCATTAACTGTGATCCAGTGCGCGTGTGTATGTTTATATATAATCTACAATAGTGAGCTGTCAGAAAAATGATTTATCTACACAAGTGCTGTTTGACCTCGGGCAACCTCATGAGTGGCATAAGCCACGAGTGAGGTGTCAGAGGTCAAACGGGCACAAGTGTAGATAAATCATTTGTCTGACATTTCACCATTGTATATTTCATTTATGCAATAGGGATGTCTTCTGTCAGTGTAGGAACATTTGCTTTTGACTGTTTATCTTTTTTTTTAATTATAATTTCTGGGACTTTCAGTTCGCATTCCTGGTGTATGTCCGCCTAACGTAGTGGTTGCTGTTAAATGAAACACCACTCATTTTGTCAAAAACTTATTGCTGAACAAATGTCATGCTCACGGGTACCATGCTACTTTTTTCGTGTTAAAGTTATTCACATTTGTTTGTTGAAAAAGTGAAAAGAAAATTGAATTTTCTGCTGTTTTTTGCTAGTTATAACAAAAAAAAACTAAAATGTATCTATAAATGAAACACCACTCATTTTGTAAATATTTTTGTGCTGAACAACTTCTATGCTCACAGTACCAGGCTATCATTTTTCGTTTTAAAGTTATTTGCATTTGTTTGCCAAAAAAGTAAAAACAAATTTAATTTTTTTCTGTTTTTTTGCTAATCATAACAAATCTGTAAGGTATCTATAAATGAAACACCACTCATTTTGTAGATAATTTTGTGCTGAACAATTTTCATGCTCACAGTACCATGCTATCTTTTTTCATTTTAAAGTTATTTGAATATGATTAAGTGTGGATAAATTAAATTTATCCACACAGGTACTCAGATAAATGGATTTATCACACTCCATTTATGTACACCCCTATTGCATAAAAAACAAAAATATATATATATAAAAAAATACAAAATCACACATGCCCACACAATGCAGAGCATCATGGGCCGCATATGTAAATCACCACAGAATGTTATGCTGGTTCAGCTTTAAGCAGAATTGCATGGTGCCGAAAGGCCTCTCACACAATTTGCAAAGGGTGCTAACAGATGACATAGACATGTGTTTCGTCCTACCAGGACTCATCAGTATGCCTCGTCTGTTTGCCACCCCAGTGGAATGAACCAGCTACCCTAAGACGGTCTGTCTGGGTTATGTTGTGGTGAACACATTAAAACAAAAAACTATTTAAAAGACGAAGAACCTCTGTGCGCAAACACTGAGGCAATAGTTACCTCAAAGGGCATTTGGCTGGGAAGCCAAGTTTCAAGAAAATACAAAATCACACATGCCCACACAAATTCCATATATATATATATATATATATATATATATATATATACACACACACATATATATGTATATATATAATGTGTGTGTATTTATATCCTCCTGTATGTTTATGTTGCTCATGTCGCCAGGTCGCACTGGAGCTTGCGCCTCACTGCATGTCTTTCCTGCTTACCAAATTTAAAATAAATAAATATGCAGAGTCTGTCTGGGGGGCAACCTAGAAATGTCCAGGAATCCAGGTTGGCCAGTCCGATATTGCTCAGAAAGATCCATCTGTGACCCGCCCACCACTATTAAATACAGTGAAGCTCACCAGGATGAAGCACAGAGTCACAGATATACTGCATGAGAAAAGGGATGAACTCCCACTGAAATTGCATTGTTTTGCTGCAGTAACTGTACTGCAGAATTCTGCAACACTGTGTTGCATCCTAGTGGACTTCACTGTATATCTGCTAGGTGGTCAAACTATGTCCAAATTTCATGTCTGAAAAAAGACGCAATTGCTGCAAAAAAAGACAGTTATTGCATTTGTGGCACATTTTTTCTACTGCAAATCATAACTTTTATTGTCACAAAGGATACATCTTTTGAAAATAGCAGTGGGGCTGCTTGGATGCGGTCAGGCAGACGCTGCATTCATCTATGTCTGCGTCTGACCTGTTTAAAAATTTGCCTCAGGATTCCATTGGGTCAGCCCGGACGGTCCTACGTTGTTTTTCTCTGCCCTTGTGGACCTCCCCCTGCCTTCTTTTCCTTTCTAGTTACCCCCTTGGAAATGTTGCATTTGGTTTTGAACCCTAGGATAGTTCCAGCATTGACTTTGTTACTGGGTAGACCGCTCCATCTCCCACTCTATGAAGAAATACTTTCTGCCACCCATCTGAATCCCCCCACCCCCCACAGTTTAAGACTGTGCCTCCTGCTGGATGTGCGGTCTTTTAACTTAAAGCAGCAGTGCAATAACATTGGGCAAAAAATTTTACCCTACCTTTGTTTCACTATAGAAGATTCCAGGCATCTTCCATTTTTATTTGGTGGCAAAATGTTCTAGTTCCACCAAAATGCGAGTATTTTATAAATGTTTTAAGTTATTTTTTTTCTCAAGAAAAAAAGATGACCATCACATTTGGCTTAGAAATACCATTGTACACATAGTAAGGGCTAGGACTGAAAAATTAAAAAAAAATCTCATGGTGCGTAGCATAGGAGGTACCCAGAAAAGTAAATTTGAGAAGTATGCTACCATTTTTATGTTTGCTTGCACGCATGTGCAAGAAACATAGTGCCATAATTGGAGATTTCGGAGGCGTGTCACCTCCTCCAATTCAGTCAGTGTGTTGGCAGGCATCGCCTCTCAGAAGCTACTACTGTGGAGCTGTTCATGACAGTTCCAAAATGCAGTGGCATACAGTTCAAAGGGGGAGCCACGCTGAGTGAGCAGCGATAAGATATTGCTTGCAATACGCGCAGCTCTCCACACAGACGCCACGCAGGCGGCGCGCTTCCCCTGCACGCATGCACACTGAATAGCCGACGGGGTGCCCAATCCCCATCGGCTGTGCTGCGCCCCCACCTCCCCAAAGCCTTCGAAATGCCACGCTGGGTGCCCACCCCAGCTGGAAAGTAATGATGTAGCCGGCCGGGTGCCCAATCCCGTCGGCTCACTGTCCCTCACCCCCAGATGCTAAGTGCCACGCTGGGGCCCACTCCCGGCGTGGCAAATCCTGCTTTGGCCGACAGGGGTGCCCAACCTCGGCCGGGCCGAACGACCCCCAACCGTTCTTGTGCCATGCGGGAGCCCACCCCAGCGTGGCAAACGCCCCGGCTGTTCTTTTTTTTTTTTTTTTTTTTTTACCCAGAAGAAAATGGTCCCATGTAGTCTCCTGGCCCTCTCCCACAACCCGCACTCACCCACTGCGCACTCCTGCTCCCCACACCCCTCACCCCATACTTACCTCCGGACCTCGGCGCGACGATCTCGTGGACCAGGAACACATCTGCACTCTTCAAAGGCGACTGCGAACTGAGGAAATGCCGGTAAGCTGTATAGTGGGCTAGATAGGGGGTTTCAACTTTGTTGCATATCTCAGGTATTTTTGGAATTTTGCACATTTCAATATGGGGTTTTTGGCCATGATCGATAAACAGCTGTTCATGGCGTTGAGTTCGTTCGAAGGGTGATTTCGCAGTCACTGCGCGAAATCACCTCCTTCGGGCCTGAATAACGCCATGACAGTGACATCATTCATGAGAAGGGGTCCTAAAACCCCATGTTGCAAAATGTGGTGCCAAAATTCCAAGAAATTACTGTTTTATGAGCGTGTGTTGGTGAAGTTCACGCAGGCTCGTAAGTTCGCATTTTCAATTTTCTACCCAGATTTTCAACATTGCCATTTTACCACACCTTCTTATGAGTAGTACAGCTGTCATTTTTCACATCTCACCCAAAATGTGTTTCTACTCATGTAGCGCACTAATGGCGAGTCGGTAAAAGTAAATCAATGTATGGACAAATTAAGAAAATCACAGTGACACTGTTCATGAGCAGAGGTCTTAAAATGGCTATGTTGAAAATTTGGTGAAAAATTCCTAAAAATGACTGTGTTTCGAGCGCAGTGCTGTACAGTTCCTATGCATGCTCGTAGTTTGCAAATTTAATATTTTCACTCCAGATTTTCAACATTGCCATTTTATTACACTTCCTTATGAACAGTACAGCTGTAATTTTTCATATATGTCGTCGAAATGTGTTTTTTCGCATATGTAGTGCACAATGGTGCTGTTAGTGTGCTAAAGCAATGTTTAGGACAGATTAAGAAAATCACAGTTACACTGTTCGTGAGCAGAGGTCTTAAAATGGCTATGTTGAAAATTTGGTGACAGAAGTCCATAAAATGACTGTGTTACGAGTGAGCATCGCGCAGTTTCCACGCACCCTCGTTAGTTCATGACTTTGTCATATTTTCAGTCCAGATTTTCACCAGTGACATTTTTCCACACTTCCTTATGAAAAGTACAGCTGTCATTTTTCACAACATGGCTGAAGTGTGTTTTCACACTTTCAGCGCAGAGCTGCTTGGTCGCTGTGGGAAATCATTGTTCGGCACAGATAAAGAAAATCACAGTGACACTGTTCATGATCGGAGGCACCAAAATGCCTGAGTTGACAATCTGCTGTAAAAAATCCCCAACCTAATTATATTATGGGTGTGCGTTGCACAGTTTCTATGTACGCTGTGACTTCACCATTTTTTAAATATTTTTACTACAGATTTGCAACATTGCCATTTTTACACTCTCCCATGAACAGTACAGCTGTCATTTTTACATCCTGTTCAGAATGTTTTGCACCTGTGGTGCTAAATGCAGTAGTCACTGTGCATAAGCAGCTTTGCAACAAACTGATATTCCCCTGTTCATGAGGTGGGGTCACAAAAAACATGTTGAAAATTTGAGGAAAATACCAACGAATGTCTGAGGTATTAGGTTTCAACCATAACGCCCAACCCTGTAGAGAATGACAGGCATCAGGGGTGTGACTTGGGATTCTTGCCTGTGATGCTCATACCATTCCACACCCTGCAGTCAGTGAGAGGCATCGAGGTATGCCTTGCACTCTTCGGCCCCAAACTTCACCCCATTCTCCTATATCGCACCCATCTCACCATATTTCCTAATGAAATGGGTTGCGCATAAGGGCCAAAGACCCCAAGGAACACCGTGACACTTGTCAGTGTCTGCAGGGTGGGGTGTGGTGAAATGGCATGGCCGTTATGCCTGACAACCCAAAGGCACACCCCAATGCCTGTCACTCTCTGCAGGGTGGTGGTGGGGTTGGCTTCAGTTCAATACTTCACTGCCATTCCTATTACGCAGCTCTGTAACTTATACACTACCACTGCCAATGCCAGCAAGCAAACATTCGGCATTGACAAATGCTTGTTATAAACTGTAGTTGAATCTAGCTTTCTGGGAAAAAAAATATTTCTGTTGCATTACTACTTTAAAGGAAATTGCTAAGATATGTAGTTGGGCTTTCTAGTCCATTACCGTAAGTCAGCGCTAGCCTTTTGGTGTCAAAAGTATATATGTTTATTAGATTCTGCGCGGGAGATAAGGGATCATAACTGGAGCTGAACCCATGGTCAGCTGATCCCTTCCACTTCCTGGTCCGTCTGTGCTGACATTTTGTGACATCTAAGCAGGGAGGGCATGGGGGCGCACCCCATGGCAGTCTATGGGGAAAGATTTCAATAAATATTTCTATATGTTTAAGCAACCTTGAAGGAAAATGAAAGCCACCGCTCAACTAACAGTGTCCCTATTTGTTGAGCAGTGGCTTTCATTTTTCTCCAAGGTTGCTTAAACATGTAGAAAAATGTATGGAAAACTTTCCCCATGGACTTCTATGGGGTGCGCCCCCATGCTCTACCTGCTTAGACGCCACAAAACATCTGAGCATGGGGGTGGGGGGGTGGCGGTGGACCGGGAAGTGAAAGGGATCGGCTGGCCGAGGGTTTGGCTGTAGTTATCAAAAAATCAAAATCTTTATTTATTCCAAATCTTTATTTATTCAGGCGAACATCATTGAGCGTAGCTCATTTACAAGATGGACCTGAGTGGTCATACAAAGAAGGATACAAGTATTGTACAAAGACATGAGAATAACATAACATTAATACAATCAAATAGATGAGATGAGTTATGATCTCGTCCCTCTAGCGCAGAATCTAATAAAAAACATACTTTTGGCACCAAAAGGTGAACGCCGACTTAAGGCAATGGGCTACAAAACCCAACAAGCTAAAAAAATCTTAGACATTTACTTTAAAAGGGAACAGTCATCGCCAAGGGCCCCACACTCAAGTGTGGGGCTGATCCCAATGTTCAGTTTGTGGGCAAAAATTTTTTAGTTTATTTACTGTTTAGTGTAGGATAGTAGATTGTTTCAGACTAATTTTGTTTATATCTATTCTGACATCTTCTGTTACTGCAAATCCCAGAATTCCATGCAGCTGACAGCAGAGCAGTAGGCAGCAGTGGGAGATTCAATAGCCTGCAGTGCATGTTAGATCTTTTACAATCTCTAATCAAGATATTTTCTGGTTCTGCATTTTTCTGGGGGCTAAGTATAGCCCTCTGTAACTGTACTTAGCTCTGGGAGGACAGCAGGACCAGCAAACAAAAAAAAATCAGAGTTAAGAACATAAGAAAAGCATTGGCAGATGGGGACCGTGCAAGCCATCTAGGCTGCCCTACCCCTCCCTAGGCAGCCTTCATTCTAACTTGTCCTTTATGTCTGTCCCATGTGAGTTTGAACCCCCTGATTGTCTTTGATGCTACCACCTCCTGGGGCAGGCTGTTCCATGGGTCTGTCACTCTCTCTGTGAAGAAGTACTTCCTGAGGTTGCTTTTGAACCTTCCTCCTATCGGTCTCATATCATGCCCTCTCATGTGTGCTGCCTTGTTCTGTTGAAATAGATTGCCTGTCTGAGCTGCATTAAATCCCTTCACGTACTTAAATGTTTCAATCATGTCCCCTCTGTTTTTTTTCTGCTCAAGGAAGTATAGGTTCAGCTCTCCGAGTCTTGCTTCATATGACCTGTGATGTAGTCCATGCACATCTTAGTAGCCCTTCTCTGCACCGTTTCCAAACGGTCAACGTCCTTCTTGAGGTGATGTCTCCAGAACTGGACACAGTACTCCAAGTGTGGCCTCACCAAGGAGCTGTAGAGGAGCATGATAACCTCCCTCTTTCTACTAGAAATACCTCTACTTATACATCCGAGGATGCCACCAACTTTCTGTGCTGCTTTCTCACATTGTTTTCCTATCTTTAATTTGTCAGTGATGATTATGCCGAGACCTCACTCTGTTTGTGTCTCCTCAAGTTGATGTCCTCCCAGTGTGTACTTTTTTCCAGGGTTCCTCTTTCCCAAGTGCATTACCTTACACTTTTTGGCATTAAATTGTAACTGCCAGTCCCTGGACCAAGCCTCAAGCCTTCTAAGATCAGCTTCTATGTTGTCTGCTCCTTCCCTTGTGTCCACTCTGTTGCAGAGTTTTGTATCATCTACAAACAGGCAAACCTTCCCTGTTAGTCCATGTGCTATGTCTGCTATAAATATGTTAAATAGGATCACTCCCAGTACCGATCCCTGTGGGATGCCACTGGTCACCCTACCCTCCCTTGACAATGATCCATTGACTAGCACTCTCTGGGACCTATCATTCAGCCAGTTACTGATCCAGGTGACCATCTTCTGGCCAACTCCTGTATGTTCCAGCTTGTTGGTTAGCCTTCTGTGAGGGATGGTGTCAAAGGCCTTGCTGAAATCTAGGTATACAATGTCCACCGCCCCTCCGTGATCCACTGTTCTGGTGACCCAGTCGAAGAAGTCGATCAAGTTGGTTTGACAAGAGCGTCCTGCTGTGAAGCCATGTTGCTTTGGGTCCATTTTTCCAGGATCTGTTAGGTACGCCACTGTCCTCTCTTTCAGTAGTGACTCCATCATTTTCCCTACAACTGAGGACAAGGTGGTAATTTCCTGCCTCTTCCTTGTTTCTGCTCTTGTGTAAAGGCACAACGTTTATATAAACTCTAGCACTGCAAGCTACTGACTCGCCTGGAGCTAAGCAGAATTAGACTGATACTATCTACTATACTACAGTAAGCAGGATGATCCCAGGTATTCCCGGGCCCTGACCCCACCACAAGTCACCCTCTCCACCCAAGCTTCTCCTGCCTCTGTCCCACCTCTCAAATCAAATCAAACCTTTATTTATCCAGCCGATCATCATTGAGCAAGCTCATTTACAAGATGGACCTGCTGTTGTCCAAGACAGTTATACATACATAGATTGAGAATACAAAGTACAACATGTGCAAAGAGTTACAAACAAATTTACAGAAAAGTGGTAGGTGCACGATATACATTCCAAGCGTTCTTGTAGGAATATACATGCATCACTCAACTTTGCTGTGGTATATACAGACTCCATGTATGCAGAGGTTGAGGTGGTATGTTTAGTCATTCTTAGTCAAGCTTCCATCAGAGGGTACAATTCTTTGCATTTCGGCCCTCAGTGACCGTTTTCCATACTTGGGTGAGGATCCTGGGCCGCATAGGGGCCCCTAATGAGGTCTGTATGTTCCACTTAAACGGTGAGAGGAGAGTAATATGGGAGAAGTGGTGCCTTGGGTGCCGAGGGCCACTATGGCAGCTGACTAGTGGACTTGATTAAAATAGGGAGGGGAGGAACTAAGTTCGTGGTTGGATGTGGTAAGGATACGGAGTGAACCGTCGGCAGGGCAGCTAGGAACTATGGAAACACTTACAGATTTTGGCGAACGTTTTGTCATAGATGATCCTAAACAGGGCAAAACTGACAGGAGAGCTGAGTCTCGAGGATCTTTGTACCCTGTTCCAGAGCGTAGGCAAAGCGTGGCTTATGGCAGCCCTGCCAAAGTGGGTACTGATCCTGGGGATTTTCAGAGAAATTAGCGAGTGGCTTCTTAGTGCGTAGCTGCTGATTGGGCTTAGGGGGAGGCAGGCAACAATGTAATCTGGGAGTTTGTTGGTAAGGGCTCGGAATGTATAGAGTGCTACATTTCTACGCCGCCTATTTTGAAGGGAAGGCCACCCTATGGCTGCATATAAAGAGCAGTGATGTGTGAAGGATGGGAGACCAGTTATAAATCTTAGCGCTCTGTGGTACAGGACATCCAGTTTTGCAAGATGTGAGACGGAGCATTGGCCATAGATAATGTCGGCATAGTCAATTAAGGAGAGGAAAGTTGACTGAACAAGCTGTCTTTTTGCATCTGCGGTCAGAAGGTGTTTAATTCTGAAGAAGAGGCCAAGCCTCTGCCTAAGCTTTTTCATCAGTTCTTCTGTGTGCTCCGCAGAGGAGAGTTTGTTGTCCAGCCATATACCCAGATATTTGAATTTAGGCACGAACTCAAGATCTTTGCCTAGAAGGGTAGTTCTGGGAGGAAGGGTACCAGCAGCAGCAGAGTAGGCCCTAGTGCTAGATGGGGTAAAGAGCACGGCCTTAGTTTTTTTTTGCATTTAGCAGTATCTTTTTGCTGACAAGCTGATGCTGCAGAGTATTGAATTCAGTTTGTAGATCTGTGCATGAGGCTCCAGGGGAGTCACGGTTTAGATAGAGCACCGTATCACTGGCAAACAAGTGGATACTGGCTTCTGTAATGCCTAGGTCCAAGTTGTTAATGTAGATGGCGAACAGTAGAGGGCCCAGTATGGAACCCTGTGGGACTCCTCTTTTTATTGGTTTGAGAGGAGAGTGCTCACCTTCGGCCTTAATTTGTTGCTGCCTATCAGAGAGATAATCCTGGAACCAGTCCAGTGAGGTTGAATCCATACCTATGATTTTTATGGTGGAGAGAAGTAGGCAGTGGTCGACGGTATTGAAGGCCTTGCTGAGGTCTAAAAACACAGCACAAAAAAAATTTTTGTTGTCAAGGTCCCGTTGCCAGTCATTAGTGACTTTGGCCAGTGCCGTAACAGTGCTATGCTTTGCTCTAAAGCCAGACTGCATGGGGTTAAGCAATGTAGAGTTGTCTACAGACGATCTCAGCTGTAAATCCACGACTTTTTCCAGCATTTTTGAGAGTATAGGTAGAAGAGAGATTGGCCTATAATTGTTCAGGTCGCATGGGTCCCCTGCTTTAAATAGGGGGATAACATGAGCGGTTTTCCATTCCGTGGGGATAGAGCCCTGGGCTAGGGACAGGTTGAATAAGTGTGATATAGGTGGGGCAAGTATGTGGTATGCTGTTTTCAGAAAGCACGGCCTAAGGAGCCTGCCCGCACTTTTTCTGGTATCTAGCCGTAGCATAAGGTCTTCAACTTTTTATGGTGGTTGGGGAAGGAGAAGATCGTATCTTTGTTACTGTGGTCTGAGGCTGGGCGTGAGCTGTGACAGAGACTACTTACTGGTGCATTATCGAATGCCATGCCTGCAGTGGTGTTGTTGAAGGCTTGAGAATTTCAGATTTATCACTGATAGTGACATTGTCGATGGTGATTTTGGAGGGTAGTGCACTACCTGGGGAGTGTCCAGACAGTTCCTTTATGGTGGACCAGAATTTGGTTGGGCTGTTGGATGCGGATAGTAATTTGTTTTGATAATAATTGGCCTTGGCCTCTCTGACCATTTTCGTGCAGGCATTTCTAGCTGTCCTAAAGAGACACCATTCTGCATCGGCCTGCGATTTCCAGGCCTTTTTCCATAGCTGGTCTCTTTTGAGTAAAGCATTCTTCAGATCCGGTGAAAACCAATGGCAGGTTCTGGTTTTTATTCGTGCTTTAACTAGAGAAGCATGGTTGTTTAGGGCACTGGCTATGATTTCATGGAGAACATTATAGGCATCACCACTGATTTAGCCAGGTAGAAAGTCTGCCAGAGCAAGGAGGTATGTAGGCTAGAGGGTCAAAGTTCCTTCTGGATCTTTTAGTAGAAAACTTTGATGTAGATAGTGGGTTCAGATGGTTCTTATGCCAGCTATGAGATAGTGGTCACTAACATCTGCTGGAAGGATACCGGCATGGGAAAAGTAGTGTGGTTTGTTGACAAGAAGGACATCCAGAAGTGTGCTTTTCATTGGATTTTTCTTGTTGATGCGCGTTGGTTCTGTAATCATTTGGGTGAACCCGTGGGAGTCGCAAAATTGTTTTAGGGGTAGCGATCCGTTCGATATCCAGTCATAGTTAAGGTCATCTAATATAATTGTTTCCAGAGGTGTCCTGTCCATTTGTGAAGACAGATGAGCCAGGAGCTGTGGTCCTGCTGCTGGGGGTCTATAGCAACCTATTATGCGGAGTGCCACAGATTGGGACTGTTCGACCCTGAGAGACAGGCATTCAAAGCCCCCTGCAACAGAAGTAGCATCTAATATAGATACTGTAAATTTGTTTTTAACATAAATGGCTACTCCTCCCCCCCAAGTCTTTCTGTCTGCTCTGAAGAGGAGGTAGTTGGGGATATTAACCTCACAGTCTGGTGTGGATGCCCGAAGCCAGGATTCCGAGATCACAAGTATGTCTGGGGCAGTGTGGATAATCCAGGCCTGGACAGAATCCAACTTCTTCAGAAGGCTGCAGACATTGGCATGCAGAAAACTGATTCCTTTTAGGGTAGTGATTTCGGTTGGAGATGAAATCAACTTTGTGGGGCCAGGATTGAGCTCGACGTCTCCTGAGCACAGTAGTAGGAGGAGCACGATACTTCTCAGATTGGCAAGGAGATGTTTGAAAGCACGGGCCTTGTTGCGTTTTGTGTAGGTTAGATTGCAGGGATCCAGGGACCGAGTTGACCTCTTGTGTTGCCCTGCCAGTACGTAGATTAAGGTCCATGCAGAGTAACACCCGACTATGCAGCATATGGGTGGCTGGGGTTTGGGGCCATGCATAGCCGAAGTAGTTTGCAGTCCCCTTCGAGTGGATTCAACAAAATTTGACTGAATCGGGGCCAACCAGGGGCAGCATAATGAATACATAGTCTTATTATGTGGATGCCCTAGTGGCTGAGGGCATGTCCCTTTATTAGAGTCAGATCTGTCAGGGGGTCCACTAATATTAGGTATCAGGGAAATGCAGGCTAGTAAGTAAAGCCAGCCGAGACCTGCCATGGTAGCTTATTCAAAAGTGGAGTGTACTATCGCGGGAGCTGCTAACCAGAGTCTTTAGGTCCCCAAATTTGTTGTATGGGTAGTTACTGCTGTGGTATGATAGGGGTCAGTATGCACTAAAAGGGGATCTAAGAGTAGCCCTGACAGTGGCACATTTCTGAACAAAATTTATTTGATGTGGGTTCCTCGTTAAGGGAAGGAGAATGGACAGGAGGACGGAAAATGTCTGGATTGCAAGAGATATAGTTCTACAGTGGGGGCTGATAGAGGTGCCTGTGCAGAGTGGAGTGGGCCAATGGAAGATTATATAGGTCCCAGGAGTCGTTGTTCCGCATGCGACTTGTTTGGGGAAGTTTAAAAACGGAGTTACGCAAGATAAATGTATATTGCCGTCGGCTAGAGAAAGGAGAGAGTAGCTCGAATTAATAGTGGGGCAACACAAAGGCAAGCAGTCTGAGCGAAAACAGCTCAATTAGCAACTGAAAGGCCTGCGATTTCCTTGGTGCCTTGCAGTCTGGAGAGAGCTACAAAGTCACGAAGGGGCTGTAACACTTGGTTGCTGGGAACATTTTTAGACCATAAACACAGTTTTTTGGCAAATCAGTCACAGTTCAGTAATTTGTTTTTTTTTCAGTAAAAGGGATGTTTCAAGTAAAACAGTGCCTTAGCAAGACAGAATATGCTAGTCAGCAGAACAGGATATGCTAGTCAGCAATAAGCAGACCTAAAGTACCAAAACAGTATGCCTCAGCAAGACAGAATGAGATAAGGCTGCTAGAACGCTTAGTTGCAAAAAGGGGATGGGAGGAATTGCAGTTGTTGACAGTAAGTAACCAAATAAATTGGAACATCAGATAGGAGTGGGCGGAGACTGTGCGTTTAAAGGAGGCCTGGGAGGGGAAGGGGAGGTGGGACGAAAAATCAGGGGAAGTTTGCATAACTAGCACTGAATCAGTGCACTTACAGTTGGAGATAAACTGCAGCGGGGGGAATGATAAGTTACTTTACACAGGCCGAGCAGAACAGGCTAAATTAAAAAATATAAATTAGAAGCCGAGTACAGGGATGCAGGCTTACATTAAGCCACACGTCTCGGGTGCTCATGTCTCAGGTGAGTGAGACCAGCCAATCAGGGAGCTCTACACAGGCGTGGAGCCAATAGCGCTACCCTGAGAAGGCACTGAAATTGAAAACAGCAAATTGCAAGTGATGATCCGGTTCAGCGTTCACATAGCCCAGAGAAATCGTGGCAATTTTTCAAGCGTCGTACCTTATCTATCTCTTTGGGGGGTAGGTGTAACCTCTGGAGGTAGGAGGTGGGTGTCCCGCATGGCTGGACCCCACCATGAGGGGCAATCTTGTGGGGATGTAAAGACAGAGAGGTAAGTGCTAGGGACACAGTAGGGTGGGGTGTGCGTGTGCTGCTGAGCCTAACCGAGGAGTAGTGTCAGCACCAGTGAGAAGTAAAACAAAAATGACAGTTACATTTTTATGTTTGCTTGCACGCATGTGCAAGAAACATAGTGCCATCATCCGAGTTTTCGGAGGTGTGTCACCCCCTCTTCCAATTCATTCAGTGTGTTGGCAGGCTCGGCCCCTGTCCGCCAGTGCATGCTGGAGCTGTCTATGACAAGCTCCAAAATGCAGTGGCGTACAGTTGAAAGGGGAGCACGCTCAGTGAGCAGCGATAAGATATTGCCTGCCCGCGCAGCCCCTCACACACACACACACACACACGCACATACCACGTGCTCCCCCACACGCACACACTCTATAGCCGACGGGGTGCCCAACCCGTCGGCTGTGCTGCGCCCCCCAAAGTTTCTCAAATGCCACGCTGGGTGCCCACCCCAGCGTGCGAGTTATCGTGATAGCCGACGGGGTGCCCAACCTCCCGCCGCTCCACTGTCCTCACCCCCGGTGTGGTGCCACGCTGGGAGCTCACCCCAGCGCGGCAACTGATATGGCCGACAGGAGTGCCCAATCCCCTGTCGGCTTTATGCCCCCCATCCGTTCTTGTGCCACGCTGGGAGCCCACCCCAGCGTGGCAAACGCCCCGCCGCTTTTTAAAAAAAACCCTGAAAAGAAAAATGGTCCCAAGCAGTCTCCCTGCCCCCCACAACCCGCACTCCACCCACTGCGCACTCCCGCCCACACCCCCTACCCCCATACTTACCTCCGAGCTCGGCGCAACGATCTTCGTGGACCGAACACGCCTGCATTCTTCAAAGCCAACCGCGAACTGGAGGAAATGCCGTAAGCTGTATAATGGGATAGATAGGGTTTTTCAACGTTATTGCATATCATGCATTTTTGATTTTGCACCAAATTTTCAACATGGGTTTTGGGACCCCTCCTCATGAATTCTGCACTGTCATGGCTATCGTGTCCAAGGGTGATTTCGCAGCCACTGTGCGAAATCATCTTTCCGGAACGATTAACGAAACGACACTGCCAGTGTTCATAAGGTGGGCTCTCAGAAAGACTATTTTGAAAATTTGGTGTAAAATTTCCTAAAAATTACTGTTTTACGAGTGTGCGTTGCGCAGTTCCTACGCACGCTCGTAAGTTCGCGAATTTTCAATATTTTCACTTCAGATTTTCAACATTGCCATTTTACCACACCTTCTTATGAACAGTACAGCTGTCATTTTTCACATCTCACCCAAAATTGTTTCCGCCCATGTAGCGCACAGTGGCGCAGTCGGTAAGCGAAATCAATGTCCGGGACACTATTAAGAAAATCACACTGACACTGTTCATGAGCAGAGGTCTTAAAATGGCTATGTTGAAAATTTGGTGAAAAATTCCAAAAATGACAGTTTTATTTAGCATGCGTGTACAGTTCCTACGTACGCTTGTAAGTTCGCAAATTTTTTGTGTTTTCACTCCAGATTTTCAACATTGCCATTTTACCACACCTTCTTATGAGCAGTACAGCTGTCATTTTTCACCTCTCACCCAAAACGTGTTTCCGCCCATGTATCGCACATTTGTGCAGTCGGTGTGCGAAATCAATGTATGGGACACATTAAGAAAATCACAGAGACACTGTTCATGAGCAGAGGTCTTAAAATGGCTATGTTGAAAATTTGGTGAAAAAATTCTTAAAAATGACTGTTTTACGAGCGTGCTATGCAGTTCCCTATGCATGCTCGTAAGTTTGCGAATTTAATATTTTCACTCCAGATTTTCAACATTGCCATTTTATTACACTTCCTTATGAACAGTACAGCTGCCATTTTTCATATGTCGCCCAAAATGTGTTTTCGTACATGTAGCACACAATGGTGCTGTTGGTGTGCGAAAGCAATATTTGGGACAGATTAAGAAATCACAGTTACACTGTTCATGAGTAGAGGTCTTAAAATGGCTATGTTGAAAATTTAGTGACAAAAGTCCATAAAATGTCTGTGTTACGAGTGAGCATTGCAAAGTTTCCATGCACCCTCGTAAGTTCATGACTTTGTAATATTTTCAGTCCAGATTTTCACCAGTGGCATTTTCCGCACTTCCTTATGAACAGTACAGCTGTCATTTTTCACAACATGGCCGAAGTGTGTTTTGACACTTTCAGCGCAGAGATGCGTGGTCGCTGTGGGAAATCATTCTTCGGGACAGATAAAGAAAATCACAGTGACACTGTTCATGATCGGAGGCATCAAAATGCCTGAGTTGACAATCTGCTGTAAAAAATCCCCAACCTAATTATATTACGGGTGTGCGTTAGCACAGTTTCTATGTACGCTCGTGACTTCACCATTTTTTAAATATTTTTACTGCAGATTTGCAACATTGCCATTTTTTACACCTCCCCATGAACAGTACAGCTGTCATTTTTTACATCCTGTTCAGAATGTTTTTGCACCTGTGGTGCTAAATGCCGTAGTCGCTGTGCATAAGCAGCCTTCGGCTAACAAACTGATATTCCCCTGTTCATGAGGTGGGTAAACAAAAAACATGTTGAAAATTTGGAGTGAAAATACCAACGAATGCCTGAGGTATTAGGGTTTCCAACCATAACGCCCAACCCTGTAGAGAATGACAGGCATCAGGGGTGTGACTTGGGATTCTTGCCTGTAATGCTTATACCATTCCACACCCTGCAGCCAGTGAAAGGCATCGAGGTATGCCTTGGACTCTTTGGCCCCAAAGTTCACCCCATTCTCCTATATCACACCCATATCACCGTATTTCCTAATGGAATGGGATGCGCATAATGGCCAAAGACCCCAAGGAACACCGTGACACTTGTCAGTGTCTGCAGGGTGGTGTGGTGAAATGGGTATGGCCGCTATGCTCTGATAACCCAAAGGCACACCCCAGTGCCTGTCACGCTCTGCAGGGTGGCGGTGGGGTTGGCTTCAGTTCAATACTTCACTGCCATTCCTATTACGCAGCTCTGTAACTTTTACACTACCACTGCCAATGCCAGCAAGCAAACATTCGGCATTGACAAATGCTTGTTTTTAATGCAGTATTAGCCACTGCTAAGCAATTTAAATCACAAATTGTAGTGAGAAAGAAATAATGTGACCTACTGGGAATTGAACCCAGGCCCCTGGTAAAAAAGAAAATAACTATGGGAAGTCCACTTTGTTATATTCTTATGTATATTTCTGTCATATCTGTCTGTTCCCTCCTGTTCTCCAGAGTACATGTTAAGACTGTCCAATCCTGCCTCAGAGGTCTTACCGTGCCGTCCCCCGGTAATTTTTGTAGCTCTCCACTGGATACAGATGCGTGAATCAGAGTGTTTAACACAAATCTTATTAGATCCACAGTGAGCAGACTCAAATAGACCATATGGCCTTCTGCTGGCAACTTCATATGTTTGTATGTATGTTCGTATTTAGATTACCATTAGTCATAATGGGTTTTAATCTTGCAGTGTTATGCACATGGTAGAAGTCATTCCTGATGACTGCGGACAACAAGGATTCAAGTGAAAGTGCACCATGAGAGCCCTGCTTTTATCATGGTGAATTGTGGAGAAAATCATGGTATTGTCATGGGCAAAATGAGCAAAGTAATGAAGAGCACAGTATCAGTTTTGAGGTAACCAATTTACTGTACCTCTATTTTGATATTTGTTTCCTTCTCTCCTTGGGCCCCACATTGGTCAGTACCTCTGTCTACCAGACCCACTGTCCTTGCTGTCACATGTGATCTGACTTCCAATGTTGCACCTGGTCTCCTGGTCTGGGGACCCTCAACTTCTCCCGCCCGCTGGAAAGGAGGGAGAAGCCTACTGAGTGAGTCCTGAGACTGGGGCTGGGGAGAGCATTTGTGCCATTGAGCATGGCCTGGTAGCAGGAGGCTGGGCCCATGCAGAAACCATTATCTGGAGCAGCCAAGCCAGCCTGTTTCCACTTTTTTTTGTGGCCCCACCCCTCTCCCCAGTGTACACCTGCCATGGCATCCTAGGGTGGGAATGCCATCGACATGTAGTCACCTATGTCATGCGCACTGTCTCACACCAGCTGTCCAGAGCCACTCTTAAAGTGAACAGTGCTCGACTCTTCTGTGCAAGGAGAGTGTCCACATGGGTGTTCTGTCACCCTCTGTTCTAGACGTCCAAGGCTCAGAGAACCAACCCGGGTCCTCAGTGTGCCAAGCAGGTGCCTCACTGTTCAGCACCACTGAGCCAGCTCACAATATATTTTGTTTTTAAACAATCAATATCAACAAAGATTTGAACATTTTTGGAAATTGCATTTCTGGGCTGGCACTGTGGTGGTGGGCAGTACATTGTCCCCCAAAACTCCACTGGAACCTACTGGGGGACAAGTGCATTGAGGAGAAAGGCACCAAGTCATAGGATGGTTATGGCAAATGCCAAACTCGGCAGTGTTTGGAAAATGCTGCAAAGCATGGCCGTTGGCAAGCCAACAATCACGGCACTGCCATGGAAATGGCAAAAATCATGCAGCTGCCACTGAAACCAACATAAATCGGTGTGGCCATGGAAACTGCCAAAAATTGTCATTCTGCCATTGAAACTGGCAAAACAAGCATTTGTCAATGCCGAATGTTTGCTTGCTGGCATTGGCAGTGGTAGTGTAGAAGTTACAGAGCTGCGTAATAGGAATGGCAGTGAAGTATTGAACTGAAGCCAACCCCACCGCCACCCTGCAGAGAGTGACAGGCATTGGGGTGTGCCTTTGGGTCGTCAGGCATAACGGCCACGCCATTTCACCACACCCAACCCTGCAGACACTGACAAGTGTCACGGTGTTCCTTGGGGTCTTTGGCCCTTAATTAGGTTGGGGATTTTTTTACAGCAGATTGTCAACTCAGGCATTTTGGTGCCTCCGATCATGAAAAGTGTCCCTGTGATTTTCTTTATCTGTCCCGAACAATGATTTCCCACAGCGACTACGCATCTCTGCGCTGAAAGTGTGAAAACACACTTCGGCCATGTTGTGAAAAATGACAGCTGTACTGTAAATAAGGAAGTGTGTAAAAATGCCACTGGTGAAAATCTGGACTTAAAATATTACAAAGTCATGAAATTACGAGGGTGCGTGGAAACTGCGCAATGCTCACTCGTAACACAGTCATTTTATGGACTTTTGTTACCAAATTTTCAACATAGCCATTTTATGACCTCTGCTCATGAACAGTGTAACTGTGATTTTCTTAATCTGTCCCAAACATTGCTTTCGCACACCAAGAGCAAAAGTTCTGGTCACATACCCTCCCCTCCTACTTGTCTTCCTCCTTAGCCACCCTCTCTCCACCCACCTATGCTCTTCGAAATATTGACGCTAGGCTCCTACACATTCCCCACAGATCCATCCGGTCAGGCCAGGCTGCTTTCAGCTTCAGGTTACCCAAATTATGGAACTCCCTGACAGGCCGATATTAGACACTCCACAAGTGCTCCTCAACGGAATGCTCTTCTCAAATCGCACTTCACTACCAACTGCAACTGTAATCCCCCCTTTACTCCAAAATCCCCCCAGCTGTATAGCAACTAGTTCTGATTCTAACTTGTCGATCTGCTCCTTATGCATGTCTTGTAATACATAAAATATGAAGTGATTTTGTACCTATGCAACTGTACTAGAACTGTCTCACCCATTGCTTGTTTAACTGACTATGTATGTTCTTGTTTTTTTCTGCTGTAATTTCTGTACCATTGTAACTCCCTACCCCCAGGGCACATCTGGAATCGAGCAGTACTCTGCTCAGCATGCCTTCCTGGTAAATCTCTTAAATAAATAAATAAATTGTGCGCTACGTGTGCGAAAACACATTTTGGTCGGCATATGAAAAATGGCAGCTGTACTGTTCATAAGGAAGTGTAATAAAATGGCAATGTTGAAAATCTGGAGTGAAAATATTAAATTCACAGACTTATGAACATGCGTAGGAACTGCGCCACGCATGCTCGTAAAACAGTCATTTTTAGGAATTTTTTCACCAAATTTTCAACATAGCCATTTTAAGACCTCTGCTCATGAACAGTGTCACTGTGATTTTCTTCATGTGTCCCATACATTGATTTCGCACATCGACTGCGCCATTGTGCGCTACATGGGCGGAAATACATTTCTGGCAAGATGTGAAAAATGACAGCTGTACTGCTCATAAGGAGGTGTGGTAAAATGGCAGTATTGAAAATCTGGAGTGAAAATATTGAAAATTTGCGAACTTACGAGCGTGCATAGGAACTGCGCAGCGCACGCTCGTAAAACAGTCATTTTTAGAATTTTTTCACCAAATTTTCAACATAGCCATTTTAAGACCCCTGCTCATGAACAGTGTCACTGTGATTTCTTAATTTGTCCTGTACATTGATTTAAGCACCGACTGCTTGGCGATTATGCGCTACATGGGCGGAAACACGCTTTGGGTGAGAGGTGAAAAATGACGCTGTACTGCTCATAAGAAGGTGTGGTAAAATGGCAATGTTGAAAAATTTGGAATGAAAATATTGAAAATTATGAACTCAATGAGCGCATGTGAGAACTGAGCAACGTGATGCTCTCAGAACAGTCATTTTAGGAATTTTTTCTACCAAATTTTCAACATAGCCATTTTAAGACCTCTGCTCATGAACAGTGTCACCTGGTTTCTTAATTTGTCCTGTACATTGGTTTCAAGACAATCGACTGCGCCATAGTGCGCTACATGGGTGGAAACACATTTTGGGCGAGATATGAAAAATGACAGCTATACTACTCATAAGAAGGTGTGGTAAAATGGCAATGTTGAAAATCTGGAGTGAAAATATTGAAAATTCGCGAACTTACGAGCGTGTGTAGGAACTGCGCAACGCACGCTCGTAAAATGGTCGTTTTAGGAATTTTTCCACCAAATTTTCAAAATAGGCTTCTTGAGAGCCCACCTTATGAACACTGGCAGTGTCGTTTCGTTAATCGATCCTGAAAGGTGATTTTGTGCAGTGACTGCGAAATCACCCTTCGGGCCCGAATAACGCCATGACAGTGACAGCATTCATGAGAAGGGGTCCCAAAACCCCATGTTGAAAATTTGGTGCAAAAATTCCAAAAAATGCCTGAGATATGCAACAAAGTTGAAAAAACCCTATCTAGCCCATTATACAGCTTACCGGCATTTCCTCAGTTCGCGGTCGGCTTTGAAGAGTGCAGACGTGTTCCCGGTCCACCAAGATCGTCGCGCTGAGCTCCGGAGGCAAGTATGGGGTGGGGGTGTGGGGAGGCAGGGTGCGCAGTGGTGGGTGCGGGTTGTGGGGAGGGGTCAGGAAGACTGCGGGACCATTTTTTCTTTTCAGGTATTTTAAAAAAAAAGATGACGCGGGACGTTGGTCACGCTGGGGGTGGGCTCCAGCGTGGCACAAGGACGCTTGAGGCGTGGAGCGGCGATGGGGATTGGGCACCCGCCGGCCATGGTATTTCTTGCCGCGCTGTGGGCCCCAGCGTGGCACCCTGTACTCGGGAGAGTGAAGCCGATTTAGGATTGGGCACTCTGGCCGCGCTATGCCACGCTGCGGGCACCCAGCGTGGCATTTGGAAGGCTTTGGGGAGCAGAGCACAGCCGACGGGGATTGAGCACCCCCGCCGGCTATAGAGTGTGCATGGAGGGGAGCATGCAGTGGCGCGGCGTGTGTGAGGCTGCGGGCGCGAGCAGGCGATATCTTATCGCTGCTCACCGAAGCGTAGCTCGCCCTTTCAACTGTATGCCACTGCATTTTGGAGCTTGTCATAGACAGGTCCAGCATGCATTGGTGGACAGGGGCTGTGCCTGCCTACACACTGACTGAATTGGAAGAGGGGGTGACACACCTCCGAAAACTCGGATGATGGCACTATGTTACTTGCACATGCGTGCAAGCAAACATAAAAATACCACTGCCAAGGAAACTACCAAAAATCATGGCATGTAACAGAAATGGCCGGAAATTATGGTGCTGCCCAGGAAACCGCCAAAAATCATACTGTTGTCACCAAAATTGCTAAAAATCATGGTACCAGAAAAATGAAGTACTCAAGTCAGTGTGTCATCATAGTGACACAGTAACATAGCAATTTGAGGTTGGAAGGGAGTCTAGGGCCATAATGTCCATCCCTGGCCCTAAAAAAGAAAGATGAAGTAGGAGGAGTCTGCTCTGATATGGTTCTACCACAAGCACAGCAAACGTCTGTCACCATACAAACGATTCCCTTGTTTCTTTTAATAGCACCTTAAGTGTTCTTCCACCTGACTATACCAACATTTTATGGTTCTTAAAAGAGAACTGTACTGAACATATACGCCATTTTCCCCAGTAGAAGCTGATTTTTAAAAACTATTGTAGAGGATGTTTCTGTTTTATACACCGCGGGTAGGAACCATTTTAGAACTATGTGATACAGTTTATGCCCATTGCTCAGCTCTTCCATTGTTGGCACAATGCATCCATGTTCTACTATAGAACTCTGTGGCTAAGTGGGATCTAATCTACATCATACAGTTTTATAATGGCATTTACCCCAGAGTGTAGATCAGAAACACTTGCTGAGATAACTAGAAAGCCTTTAGAGATGGAACAATGACAGAATTAGAAGCACTATTTAACAAACAGCTTGTACTGGGTAACACGACTTACAGATTCAGTGCCAGTCTCCTTTAAACCAGTTTCCTCAGGGTGGTACAGTGGCACCATCTGAAATGTGGCAAAATAATTGCTGAAACCTCCCCCCTTACACCAACTGCAAGCAAGCAAGTGCATGTGTGAGAGGTAAAAGGGGCTGAGCAGTAAATATCAAAATGCAACACTGGGATGCTAGATGATGCCATTTGAGCCCCACCAAAACCATCCAATTCCCCCCCCCCCCATTTATTTATTTAGTCTTTGGTAACTGGGTAAGTGCACTGATCCAAGGGACTATTTTCAGGCACGACCCAGGCCAATAATGGCACTACAGTGTAGGTACAGATACAGTACAAGTGGTGACTGTTACAGAAATCGGTTCTAGATACATGGAATTGTACAGGATGACAGCAGCAGGAAAAACATTACAGTGAGAATGATACAAACACAATCAAGTACAATAATATGTCAGGGAAGATCAGGTAGTATTAGAGAAGAGCCACTGTTTTAATACAATATATGATTTCGATTGACAGCAGTGGCATCAAGAACATACAAAACGGGGACAGAGTGGTTACAGGTGTGCGGGGAAGGGAAGGCCACTATCAAGCATGTATCAAGCAGGTCTCTCCAGACAATGTCCCAGGTTTCTCACCTTTCTTACAGGGCCCAAGTGTAGGCCCCCAGTAGGTACAGGCCGGCCCTGCAGGACAGCACTTAGGTGGAAGTGAGGGGGTGAGTGTGTAGGGCAGCAGGGATGTGAAGCTCGAAAGAGGGGAGTGCCGGCGGGCAGAAAAGGTACTAAAGAATAGCTATACTTGGCTTACTTCCCCTATCTGGTGGTCAGACCCTAACAACAGCACTTCTATCTAGCCTGGACTAGTCAACTCAGGACCATCTAGTTGTGAAACTTGGAGCTCGGAACCATCAGCCTAGAAATGGATACAAATACACCATGAAGAACATCAAGGAGACTACTCCCCCCATAAAATGTTATTTATTTTCCGTAGAGCTTCTTCACCCCCAGCAATGACCAGTCAGAGATATATACTGGTCCCAGAGATATACCCTGTTCTGGTCCATTGATCCCTTGTCCTACTTAGGTCCCCTGCACCACTGACAGCTCCCAAGACTCTTTCCTCCATGGCAGGGGCTCTGGGGCAGGGCCATCCTCCCCCTCCCCCAAGGCAGTTTACTGTGTGGACTAGGATTGCGTTGTGATGGGTGCTAGGACCCAGTGGATGCCACAGGATCCCAGGCCATCATATAGACTGCCATTGTTTTTTCTCCCTCATTTTCTTGTGGTTTCCTCCCTCCTAACCTGCTGTGGGTGCAGCCCACAGAGTGGTCTTTGCTGCACGTAGTGACATCCCATGGAGGGAGCAGGCTCCCATGGCCCACACCAGGGGTCGCTGAAGCACCAGACCCCAGCGGCATCCCTCGCCGACCACAGCACACCGCTGAATAGCATCTGCTGCAGTCTGGCTTGCCTCGCCGATGCGGTGTCCCAAGTTTCCTCTTGAACCCAGTTCACCTGCACAGAAGCGTAGTGCGCAGCCACTGGGCCATCATGGTGACCTGTTTATTCAAAATATTTGGCAAAACACATGCAGCTGAAAACTGCTGGTCTACAGGTGCATTCTGGGGAAAGGGAGTTGCATGCTCAATATGAGAAAGGTACATATATGCATGTGCAATGTAAATGAAGAAATAAATGTGGTACGTATACACAAAAATTCCATTTATAAAATGGTAAGAAAAAAATAGAAATTTCATTGACTGAACAATGTCACCCAACTGTGCTTTAAATCACTATAAACATGTGAACTGCCCAGTTGCTCAGTGGAAGTGCCTTGTGCTTCCTTGCTGGCGACCCGAGTTTTGTAGCGAGCCTGGGGTTACCAGGAATGGGCAGCCAGGTTGGGGAGTGCTCTTGAGGGATGTGCAAGCCAGCTGGGGAGAGTGACGGTGCAGGAGTGGCCTCCCATAGTCAGCCAGTGTGTCAGCTCCATTGCAGGGTGACAGCCCAGTGCGCACTGCCGTCGCCAAGGCCGACGGCCCTCGCCTTCAAGGGGTGGTGGTGGGGGACCAAGGAATCAGAGGGGAGAAAAGACCTTATGTGCCATAGCCACCATTAATCACGGTCTTCCTAGTTCTTCGGCCCCACTTTGCATGGACCCCAATGGACTGGACAATGGTGGGAATAGCAGACGGGGCTGGGGATGGGTGGCTGATCTGACAAAAGGAGCATGGCAGCAATCCTAGGCCAAAAAGCTTTAGCAAAAAAAAAGTCTTTATAAATGCATGGTCAGGTGCCAAATCTCATTTTTCTTACCTTAAAAAAACCTATTTAGAGCCATTTTATAAGTGTGATAAGCCCCTCCAGGGTGTGCATTATAGAAACATAGAATTTGACAGCAGATAAGGACCGCTTGGCCCACCCAGTCTGCCCATTTCCCTACCTACTGGATAAGCTGCAGATCCTAGTTAACCAGCAGCCTACTTCTTCTTACCCCCACCCCCAGAATTGCCTTATGACTGTCCCATGCATGCTTGAATTCCACCACTGATTTTGACTCCACAACCTCCTCCGGAAGGCCGTTCCATGCATCCACAACCCTCTCTGTGAAAAAATACTTCCTTAAATTACCTCTAGGCCGCCCCATCTTCAAATTGTGCCCTCTTGTTCTTGCACACCTCTTTTTTTGAAAGATGCTACCCTCTTGGACTTTGTTGATTCCCTTGAGGTACTTGAAAGTTTCTATCATGTCCCCCTCTCCCTCCTTTCCTCGAGGCTATACATATTAAGCTCTTTAGAGTCTCTCTTCATATGTCTTCGGTGCAGACCCTGCACCATTTTAGTTGCCCTCCTCTGGACAGCTTCCATCCTGTCTATGTCTTTGCGGAGATTGGGTCTCCAGAACTGCACACAGTACTCCAGATGGGGTCTCACCAGCTGTCTGTACAGAGGGATAATAACTTCCTGTTTTCTACTGGTGATGCCTCTCCCTGTGCATCCCAGTAACCCCTCAGCCCTCCTTGCTGCCCTCTCACATTGCTTGCCCACCTTTAGGTCATCTGATATGACTACCCCAGGTCCCTTCCATTTTGTTGTTGTTAGTATCTCACCCCCATTGTGTACTCTTCCCTGGGTTTTGTTTCCCAGGTGCATTACCTGCACTTCTTAGCATTGAATCTAAGCTGCCATACATTTGACCATTCCTCTAACCTTGCCAAGTCCCTCTCATCCTTTCCACCCCACCCTGTGCATCAACTCTGTTGCAGATCTTAGTGTCATCTGCAAACAGACATATTTCCTTCCAGTCCTTCCGAATGTACGCTTATAAAGACATTGAAGAGGACCAGTCCTAATACTGAACCCTCACTGGTACCCCACTAGTCCCCTTTCTTCAGAGTGGACTCCATTTACTATTACTCTCTGTGTCCTATTCTCCAGCCAATTCTTTACCCAGGCTGTCATCTTGGGACCCACTCCAGGCTGGCTAACTTGTATATTAATCTTTTGTGTGGGACTGTGTCAAATGCCTTGCTAAAAGTCTAGGTAGGCCATGTCCACAGCCCCTCCCTGATCTACTACTTTTGGTCACCCAGTCAAAGAAATCTATTAGATTTGTCTGGCATGACCTTCCGCTGTGAATCCATGCTGCCTAGGGTCCTGTGCCTCTCTGGCCTCTAGATACTCAACAGTTCTTTCCTTCAGAAGTGATTCCATCATTTCCCTATCACTGAGGTTAAACTGACAGGTCTGTAGTTTCCTGCTTCTGCCTTGCTCCCACTTTTGTGAAGGGGAATCCATCTGCCCTCCTCCAGTCCTCGGGTACCACCCCATCATCCATGATTTGTTAAAAGGGTAGTCAGTGGTGTCACTAGTTCTACCCTTAGCTCTTTTAGAATTCTGGGATGAATCCCATCAGGCCCCATTGCTTTGTCACCTTCAGTTTTAAGAGTTCTTTCAGAACCTTTCTTCTGTAAATGGGTGGTATCAACTTCTGTATCCAGAGTGTTACTACTGTTTGTTTGTGTACCTCCTCTTCATTTGTAAATACAGAGCAAAAATATTTGTTTAGTATCTCTGCCTTTTCACAGTCTCCCTCTGCCCACCTCCCTCCCTTTATTAAGCCTCCACTATCCCTCCCTTGGTCTTCCTTTGCTCCCTGATGTACCTATAAAAGGTTTTATCCCCCTTCTTAACTGAGTTGGCTATCTTTTCCTTGGTTTGGGCCTTTGCTGTTCTGACTGCCTTCCCAGCCTCCTTTTACTTTAACTGATACAGTTCTCTGTCCTGCTCCTTCTGCGATTCCTTGTACTATAAGATATATGTGTATTATAAGATTTGAATGCATTTGCCAGGGGCATAAGGACACTCTGCCTTCCACCCCGTGCCTTACTACACCCCTTGGGCGTGCATTAACATCCCATAATGCATGCCGTCATGGCTTATTACTTACATGAATAACTGTGGTGCTGGGTGGTAGGAGACCACTCTAGCATTCTGGTAACTCAGGTGCACACTCTGGGCCCAGGATGTCAGGAGGGAAGGCTAGCAGGGAGAGCTCAGAGCATCTGCGCTGATGCTCTCCTCCTAATTGGGAGGGTGGACAAACCACAACTGTAGTTGCGGATCCTGGTGATCGAGTAGTGGATGGGCTGTTGGTGGCATGGGTAACCACCCCCTGCCAAACACCATGCTCCCAGACCAGTCACCAGCAGCATGTTTGTCCATGTTGATGAGAGGACAGTGAGAAAAGTGGTGAAAATAGGCTGGCTTGGCTGCTTTGGGTGACAGTCTCTGCCAGCTCGTGCTCTTATACCACCAAGCCCTCCTCGGTGATGCGCATACTCCTCAGCCTTGGTCCCAGTATGTAAGGCACTTCTCCTTCCTCTCCAGTGGCTACCAACTATCCCGGTCCCTCTGAACTACTGACAAGGCTCTTTGTGGCTGCTTATTCCCCCCACCCTTTCTTGTTATGTAACTTGTACCTATGTTTTGAGTTATTTTGTAAGTTCTGAATCCAAGCTGTATCGTTCATTGTAATGTACATTTGCTTTCTCCTACTGTACTTTGTTTTGCAATCTGTGACGTGGAACCTTTGTAAAAGAGCTTGTGCTCAAAGGTTTTTCCGAATCACTAAATAAATTAACAGGGGTTGTGGCACCCCTGGGGAGGAATAGATCAGGAGAACCATTGGGAGACAGATGGCATGTGATGCCACGGAAGTGAGTCCAGTGGGCAGAGGTACAGGCCAAGTAAGCAATAACACACTGAAGGGTGTGCATGAAGCTATTTTGCTGCATGCCTCAGGTGCACTGTGAGACCTGAGGCCACATGTCAAGTGCCTTCAACCACCAGGATGTGTGGTGACTATAGCTTAATGCACACCCTAGAGTATTATTGTGCTTATAAATGGTTTTTAATAAAAATTATGTTAAAAAATAATAAAAGCAGTTTGTGTCATGTCATGTCATGACCATGCACCAAACAGTATTGATGCATGGTCATGTGACAGCTCTCAGTCTATCATAACTCTCCATTTTCGTCACCCATTTTTATGATGTTAGGCAAGAAAATTAAATGTATATAATGACATAACATGTTAAAATAAAATAATTAATAACTCACTGTAACTTAAGGAGCCATTGATATCTCCGGGAAAACAAATCTAGTGCCACATACTGTACATGGAACAAGCTGGCAGAGTGCACTGTGAGGCTCAAGTAGTGTAGAGATTTTCAAAGTTAGTTGGGATAGGAGGTTCTCTCAAGGCACTCACATTCCAGGAGAAATATGTAGACTAAGAGGGTGCAGGTCTGTTTTTTTTTTTTCTCCATAGAGGTTTTTCTGCTCCCTGGTAGGCTGGGAGGCTGTATCAGCCCATCCCATGATCACCAGCTGTCCTGATCCACTTTCCATCGCCTGGGACTGGGTGGACCGTTAGCACTCTCAAGGAGGGCTTCATTAAGCCCAGCTTCTGTATTTTCCACCAATTTTCTTCTCTGGGGCCCTCAGACATGCAATGGACGTGATGTCCGAGCTCCACCTCCGCGGAGATGGCCTTGGCATCCTGAACGAGGGTTCCCCTTCCCTTGTGTGGTGATGTGCATGTGCTGCCATCTAGATGTCACTAGGTGGCAATCAAGCAGCGTGCCACAGTAACCTCCCTCCCCATGGAAGGAGAGCCATCTTGGGATGCTCATTCCTCCTTCTTCCCGTTGGCCCTCAAGCAACCTGAGTCCGATCCCAACCTCAGGTCATTGGCTTAGAAGAAGGTAAGGCACAGCACCTCAGACCTCTACGCCACTGGGCTGGCACGGTTCTGTTTTTTAATAAAGTATTTTTTGGGCGGGCCCACCAGCGCAGTGGTTGGATTTCTGCTTGCAACACCGATGACCCGAGTTTGGATGCGAGCTCAGAGAGTCGGAGGGCCGGCCAGGGGGAGGAGGATAGAGTATCCGAAAGACTGCTCTCCTTCTCCTGGGGGAGGGTGGGGAAGAACTCAGTCTGCAAACGACTCCTAGCAGAGGCTGGGGGCCAGCGCAGGTGAGGCTTGGTAGTTCCAGGAGGTGTGCCAGACGTGGGTGCACGTGCCCCTATGTCATTGCACGCCACACCTCCTACCACAGGGGGACCAAAAACGGACACCGAGGCCAGTTACTGAAACCCCCACGAAGCCTAGCCTGAGGACTCACACAGCTGCCGGACTACATGACAGGGCACTGTTCGGAGGGGTACAAATGAGGACCCTCCCAGCGGCCCCACCCAAGGGGGCAATCTGGAGTGAATGTCGACGGAGGTGACCATGGTCCCAGGGGATGGGGGCAAGGTGAAGGGGCTGAGGTGTGTCCAAAAGAAAAAAAATAGTAAAGCTTTTTCATATCCTCCGGCTTACAGTAAAGATGTTAAGTCTAGTTAGAAAAGAGAGAAACTTTCAGAACACTCACAACTAACTAATAAGACTCTTCCCTCCCCCCCTTTTTTTTTCTTTTAGATTAAATAAATCATTCAAACAAAACTAATAAAGGTTTACTTTTTGATGAGAGAGAGAGGAGAGGTAAGGGAAGGGTGTTTAGTTTAATTCAATAAAATATTACCATATAATAGGGTAGAGAGACAACATTGGTTAATTGACGGCCATGTACGGCTGGATTAGGTGGGGGATAGAAAGGAGAAGAGAAGGGGAAAAGGGGAAGGGAAGGAGAAAGGGAAAAGGGAAAGAAAGGGGAAAGGGGGGGAGAAGGGGAAGAAAGGAAGAAGAAAAAAAAGGGGGGAGAAGGAAGGAAGGGAGGGAGAAAGGGGAAAAGCTTCCGGGTGGAGAAAGAGGGGAATCCCACCGGATAGACATCCTATTTGGATAGATCTCACCAGTCAGTCCAGCCTGCAAAGAAAGAAAGGAAGAAATAAATACAAGTATAAAATAAAAGCAAACATATAAGGAATGATAAATTTGTTATGATTAAGAATGGTAATTATAGAAGTACTCAGAACATGATAAGAAAATAAGATGATTATTTAATGTGGTATTAATTTTTAGCATAAGTGTATGTCTCTTTTATTCATGGATGTAATTAAGTTTACTGTAATTTTGAATGGAAAATGAAAAACCAATAAAAATTAAGATAAAAAAAAATATCCTCCGGCTTGTCTGACGGCACCCCCTGCCCTGTCATCAACTGTCTCATAGACTTACTGGTTATCCATTAGTTACCCAGGGTCACAACCGTGGTATGCAGCCTGCCACATCAGTCATGCATGGGCCTGCAGGGGGTGCCAGTGCAAGGATGGACCAAGACTTTTTATCTCCAGCCCCTGATTTTCTCCTTGAGGGTGCGTGTGAAGGCACACATGCATGCCTGGCAGCTGACCCTCCCCCCCACTTCAGAGTGCTACTGTTGCACTGCCACCTGGCCTCCACTAGGTGGCAGACATGTAGTGGTGCGCAGTCTCCCCCCTCCCTGAGGGAGGAGAGCTGTCCTTGGGATGCTTGATCCTCCTTCCCCGACCAGCCCCTGAGTGACCCGAGTTCATTCTCCTAGCAGGGCACCATTATAACAAGAGGCAGCACTACCGGTACACTACTGGGTGAGTTCCAGAGGGTGGCACTTTTCATCAACACAATGAACAGCAACGTAATGTTCCTTGCAGGACTGGGAGGGACTAGCGGATCCCCAGAGCATTGGGTTCCCAGGGGATTCTGGCACAGGCAGTTTTTTCCTTTCCCTCACACCTGGATCATACTGAAAATGCATTACAGTGTACATAAGCACAATACAGCTATAAAACCAATTGCATGGTGGGTATGTCTTCCAAAATGGCAGAAGTATGGACTAAGCAGACTAATTACGCATGTTTCTTTCACTTCAGTCAAACGATCCTATGTTTTCAGGCTATTTTTCCCATATAGGTATTTCTCGACTACTGTGCCCTGACTCGGTGCTTTCTGCTGACCCTCCCAGACCCATCATGTACCTTCTCCAGGACTGAACCCGCCAGTTGGATTGGACCACTTTTGGTGGGTAGGTGCCTTGGTTGGTAGTGTGGGACTTGCAGTGGCTGGTGTGACCCTCCCTGGCAGGGAGTTTTTCCACTGATGTTCTCCATGAGGGAGCCTGCGTGCAGTAACTCATGCTACCTTGCACATATGCGCGTCGGCGTTATCAACTGGCGGTGTCCCCCCTCCTCCAGTTTGGTGCCTTCAGCTGCACTACCACTCTGCTTCAGTCAGATGGCAGTCATGGGGGGGCACGCTGTACCCCTTCCCCGATGGAGGAGAGGAGAGCTCTCCCTGGACACTCGATCCTCTTTCCGCACCAGCCACTGAGCGACCTGAGTCAGTTCCCAAACACGAGTTGCTGACACAATGAGTGGTTTCGCTACCAATGAACTACAGGCCCGGCTTCAGGCTTTTAATTTTTTTGAATTAAAAAAAAAAAAAAAAACTAAGATCACGGAGGCTTTTTGAAAAAAAATTCATATAATTGTTTTGCTTTTCTGAGGTACTGGAGTTTTCTTTAGCAATTCCCCCAGATATCTGCATACTTTACTGAGTGCATTTGGCTGTACTTTGCCATGGTGTCTCATTACAGAAACTGCCTGTGAAGGGTAACACACTTTATTTTGACATCTGGAATTCATCTGTTTGTTAATCACTTTTTAATTACAATGCACAAGCATCAAATTTAGCCATATCCTTGCATTCAGAATTGTAATCCCATGAAAGTATGATGTGCCTTTTAATTCCAGTACTTGCAGTATGTCATCCGTCTGTCCTTTGTCAGCCGCTTTCATTACCCAGTCCAAAAGCCAATCAGATTTGCATGACAAGCTCTACCTGCTGCCTTTTGTCTTGTAGCCCATTTGCTACCAGGAACTCCACTAGCTTCTCCTTGGCTATATTTTCCAGTTGTTTGCAAGCCTATTGAAGTCAAACTGACCAGCTAGTAGTTTCCCACCTCATCCTTTCTGCCAGTTTTGTGCAGGGGTACCACCTGCGTTGTTCTTCAGTTTATAGGCACCTTCCCGGACTCTAGGGAGCAGTTACATAGATCCAGGAGATAGAGATCCACTGGGCTACATTAATTTCGCTTTTCCTCTTTTAGATATTTCCTAAAGAAGACCTATGGTCAAAACGTTGATTTTTAACTCTTTCTATTTTCAGCTTGCATTTAATATAACCATTTTGTTTTGTTGACATAACAATAACATCCTTTTGGTAGACATAACGTAGAGGATAATGTATAGTCTGTAATCCGTAACAAATGTATTCTTCGTCGAGAGTTTGAACCTCGAGAGCGCAGCTCGAGAGGTTTGTCGCCACAGCAACCTCGAGACGAAGATATACGCTTGGTATGGATTGTAGACCATACATCATCTTTTATAGTGTATGGTCCACTATCCGAGGGTTCAAGAGTAACAAAATAGACCTTACTTTTTTTCCCTCAGACTTGCTTTCCTCTCTCCCACTCTCAATGCCGCAGCCAATATGGAAAGACCCTCTATGTGCAACGCACGTTACATGTTGTTATGCTGCAGTAGCTACGTATCTAGTGCATCATAACAGCTATGATGACGTAGTTACTACAGCATAACAACACTATTGAAGTTATGGATTTTTATCCATAACAGCGTTCCACCATACACTATAATGCTTTCTATGAACAGACACTTTTATTGTATTTGACACTGCTTCTATGCAATTTTTTTCTTTTTTGGTGGGTCATACACTGCTTTATAAAAAGGGAAAGGGGAGACATGATTGAAACTTTTAAATATGTAAAGGGGCTCAATAAAGTGGGAGAAAAGGGTTTACTTAAGAGGAAGGAGGGGGTCAAAACTAGAGGGCACAGCCTTCAGCTGCAAGGAAAAAGATACAGGGGCAATGTGAGATGGCGTTTCTTCATGGAGAGGGTGGTGGAGCCCTGGAACAGACTACCAGATGGAGTGGTGGGGGCTAAATCAGTGGAAGAATTCAAAAGAGCATGGGACAAGCATATGAGTCTGAGTATCGGGGGAGGGCGGGGCTGGCAGGGAGGGGGAGGTGTGGGGGAAAAAAAGGGCAGACTAGATAGGCCGGTATGGTCCTTTTCTGCCATCAAGCTTCTGTGATTCTATGATTCCATGAGCTGACAGCAGCTACATAATTTTCCTCAACATCCTAGGGTGCAGCCTATCTGGACCTAGACATTTATTTACTATCAGGATCTTGAACCCCTTGAACATTCTTTCAGTAGCAACTGGTTCCATAAGCAGTTTTATCCCTCCTTCTGGTCTGGCGATACATTTTCCCTAAAGTAGTGTTCCCTCCTTCTCATTTGGCACCATCCCTGAGGGCCAGAACAACAGGCTGTCTACTTGTCTCCATCCCTGAGGGTCAGAACAGCAGGCTCTCTACTCTGCAGCCCAACCACTGGGTCTCGGAACCCTCTCCTCCCTCCCTGCTGACAGTCGCTATCCTGAGACCAGAGCAGCAGGCTGTCTACTTCTGCAGCCCAGCAGCTAGCTCTTGGTGCCTCTCGACTTTCGCTCTGTGAAGTCAGAGGAAGCAAGTGAATTGTTTTATTTAGTCATCGGAACACTGTCTGTTTTGTTGTAGTTTGATTTATTCTGTGTGGTACTTTAAAACTGCATATTGTATTATCTGGCTTATCTGATTCAGTTCTGTCGGTACTTTAAGGCTGCAGTTTTACCTGATACCTGTTTTCCTGGAATGTGTTTGCTGTTAATTCACTTGCTGTCATATTTGCTTGCTTGCTTGTTTCCACTGCCCCCCTCTCCCTCGTTAGCCTTCCCGTTTCCTGCCCTGACCTCTTCCCATCCCTTTGTGTTCAGTGTGACCCCTTAATCCCCCTGCAGCCTGGCTATAACTGCAACTTGTGTTTCTTGTTTAGATAGTTGCCATCCCTGAGGGCCAGAACAGCAGGCTTTCTACTCTGCAGCCCAGCCGTCGGCTCTTGGACACACCTCTCCCCGCAGGTACGGACTACTGCTCTGTAAAGTCAGAGGGAGCAACCCCCAACCTCCCACCCTGGGTGCATATTTTCTTTATAGGTGCCCCACTGCCACGAGACCATCATGGGACCTGGCATGTTTATTTCTATCTCCCCCAAACTCCACTAGCTACTTATGCTGTTGGGCTACTAGAGGCTCCTGCCATTTCATGTATACCTCTCCCAGCTCTTAACTCTTGCAGGCCTGAGGACTGATATATCAGTCCAAATTTCCTATACGTTATAATTCTGTCGGCAGCCTAAGGGGTTAATATAAATTGCTGTTCTTCCCTGCATATCATCCCATTCTCTGCCCCCTCCCCAAAACCGTCTCTCCCCTCCTCCCTCTACTCCATCCCCTTTCCCCCACCCTGGGATTTGAACCCCTGGCCCTTATACCTGGACCTTTCCGGAGCCTGCTGCTCTCACCACTTGGCCATCCTACTAGTAGTAACTGGCTGCTGTTATGCTCTAATAGTATTCAGTCACTCTATCCCCCGCCACTCTTGGTTCCTCCTGTTGCTCTGCCCTGCTCCCCCCACTCCTGGTTTGGCTCCTCTATTTTAAGTACAACCCACCAGGTGGCGCCATATCTGGTATACACTGTCTACTTCCGTTTGGTCCATGCTCCATTTTTTACCCCTGAAACCCCGCGACCCTAAAACAGTTTTCTTACCACTCCCCATGATGCCCTCCCATATAGCACAGCTTCTCATTCTGAGCACACTTCTTGGTCTCTGCTTGTCTTTGACTGTGGTGTATCAATCCTTGCTATCGAACAAAGCTTTCTGAAGCATGTCTGACCCACCTTTTGCCCTGCTCTAATTCCACCAAGTCCAGTTTGCAGCTTACTTCATTCCTGCCCATCTGCCGCCCTGGCCTTCATCAGCTCTCGGGACCGATGTCGCCTTTTCCTACACCTCACTTCACTCTCCCACTGGGTCCCGTCTCCCTTCGCCATCCTCCCAGCCAACTTCCACACCACATGCCTCCTACTCTCAGGGGATGTTGAAAGCAACCCTTGCCCCCCTTCCACACCCCCCTCAAACACCCCTTTATCCTATAGTCACCCATTATGAGATATTAAACACGGCCTAAAAATTGTATATCTGAATGTGAGGAGCTTACATCTAAAATCACCGAGTTGGAAGCCTGGGTCTCTCTGTACAAGCCTGACATACTGGGCATCTCTGAGACCTGGTTAAAAAGATCACAGTTGCTCCCTGCCTGGTTACACCTTCCTTCGCTGTGATCACACTACCTCCAGCCGTTTTGGGGTGCTCTACCATCGTAACTTTATTCTGCCACTCTTCTTGGCCACTACACTATTTACCTCCCTTACTAAAATGGCTTGCAGCAGGCCTAATAGTTGCCTCTAACAAAGCTGATTGTTGGGTGATGCGATAACCCCCCAAGGAGTGGTGTCCCTGGCCTTGCATCACTCCTGAACATCCTTGCCCCCCTCTCTCTCTCTCTCTCTCTCTCTCTCTCTCTCCAGAGATACCTTCCTACTAGGTAACTTTAACATCAACTGGGACACTAACCCTCTCTCTGACTGCAACTCCACTACACAACCTAATCTAACTCAGCTAATTATCTCCAGGGTTTTAAATAATTGATTAGCAGTTTTTTTCTTGGGACTATACTAACTGTACAGAAAGTATTTATATAGATTTTCTAGAAGTGCTGTGTTTGTTAAACACAGTGAGGCAAGAGCTATTAATTTTCACAAAGATTTAGCATTTTTATGAGCAAAACGCTAATCAATTTTTAGAGTTAAATAAATCCCTGATCTCCCACACATGCCTCAACAATTGGATCAAGAAACACACTGCTTTTACATAGAAACATAGACTTTGACGGCAGATAAGAACCGCTTGGCCCACCTAGTCTACCCATTTCCCTACCTGCAGGATAAGCTGCAGATCCTAGTTAACCAACAGCCTATTTCTTCTTACCCCCACAAGAATTGCCTTATGTCTGTCCCGTGTATCCTTGAATTCTCCCAGTTTTAGATCCCATAGCCTTCTCAGGAAGGCTGTTCCATACGTCCACCACCTTCTCTGTGACAAAATACTTCCTCACTTTGCCCCTGAACCACCCCCCATCTTTAAATTGTGTCCCCTTGTTTTTGCACATCTCTTTTTCTGAAAGATGCTACCCTCTTGGACTTTGTTGATTCCACTGAGGTACTTAAAAGTTTCTATCATGTCCCCCCTCTCCGTCCTTTCCTCAAGGGTATACATATTAAGCTACTTTAGTTTCTCCTCGTATGACTTCTCTTGCAGACCCTGCACCATTTTAGTTGCCCTCCTCTTGACTGCCTCTATCCTGTCTATGTCCTTGTGGAGATGGGGTCTCCAGAACTGGACGAAGCACTCCAAATGGGGTCTCACCAACTGTCTGTACAGAGGGATAACAACTTCCTGTTTTCTGCTGGTGATGCCTCTCCCTATACATCCCAGTACACCTCCAGCCCTCCCTACTGCCTTCTCACATTGCTTGCTAACCTTAAGGTCATCTGATATGATTACCCCCAGGTCCCTTTCCATTTTTGTTGTTGTTACTACCTCCCCCCATTGTGTAATCTTCCCCTGGGTTTTTGTTTCCCAGGTGCATTATTTTGCACTTCTTTGCATTGAATCCAAGCTGCCATACTTCTGACCATTCCTCCAACCTTGACAAGTCCCTTCTCATCCTTTCCATGCCTCCTTGTGTATCAACCCTGTTGCAGATCTTTGTGTCATCTGCAAAGAGGCATACTTTTCCTTCCAGTCCCTCTGCAATGTCACTTATAAAGACATTAAAAAGGACTGGACCCAGTACTGAACCCTGCGGTACCCCACTAGTAACCCCGCTTTCTTCAGAGTGGACTCCATTTACAATTACCTTCTGTGTCCTGTTGTCCTGCTAATGTTTTACCCAGGCTACCACCCTGGGACCCACTCCCAGGCTGGTTAATTTGACTACTAATCTTTTGTGTGGGACTGTGTCAAATGCCTTGCTAAAGTCTAGGTAGGCCGTGTCCACAGCCCCTCCCTGGTCTACTACTTTTGTAACCCCCTTGCAAATGGGGGTTCCTAGAAATGCCAGTCTGGGTTTACCTTAGCCCAGTTTGTTCTGTCCTTCTCCCGCTGTCTCTCGGGCTTCTCCTGACTTGGCTTCTAATTCTTCTGGCTTCCCAGGTCCTGTTTGCCCTCGTGAAGGGACGCAGGCCTATACTGGCATGATGGTCTGTATCTGTCCAGGAGGGGAACCAGGATCCTAGGTGATAGGTTTAAATACTTCATTGACAAGTATTTAAAGTAGCCAAGAGGGGAGGCGCTGGAAAGGAGCAGGGAAATCCTAGCCCCCCCCCCCCAAAAAAAATGTCAGGGTACTAAGTGAGGTAGACACCAACATAGAGATATCAATAGGGAGAAGTGCAGGGGTAAATGGAGAAAGTGACAAATGCAATAAGGACAGGGATGGGGCAAAAAGGGGTAAGGCCATCAAGAAATGGAGCGTAATGAGTACCAACGCCTGTAGTCTGGGCAACAAGCTCCCTGAACTTGTGGCTTTGATGGAAGAGGGATGCCTGGATATTGTAGCAGTCACAGAAACATGGTACACAGAGAACCATGACTGGGATGTTAACATACCAGGGTACACAACCTACAGGAGAGACAGGAAGGGCAGAAGGGGGTGGGGAGTAGCTCTCTATGTAAGGGAAGGGATAAAAGCGACTGAACAAAAGAGTAAACAGGGAGGAGAGGAGGCACTGTGGGTCACCTTAGAGACTGGAAATGGCACCACAATCCGCACAGGGGTTGTATATAGACCCCCATGTCAGGGGGAGGGAATGGACAAGGATATGATAGAAGGCATACTTAGGATGGCAGAGAAAGGGGAGATACTGTTGATGGGGGACCTTAACATGCCAGATGTTAACTGGAGCACCTTTACGGCAGCCACATCCAAAAGCAGGGCCATTCTTGATGCCCTTCAGGTGGCATGCCTCAAACAGCTGGTTTTGGAACCCACTTGTGAGGGAGCAATCTTAGACCTCATACTCTCAAATGGGGACAGTGAGAGGATCTCAGATCTAGAAGTGGGTAGCCATTTGGGAACAAGTGACCACCAAACAGTGTGGTTCACGATAAACTCTGCTACAGAGTCAAGCCATACAAAAGTGAGGGTTCTAGACTTCAGGAGGGCTGACTTTGCAAGATGGGAGAGTGCTCTTAGAAAAGCACTAGCAAACAGGCTAGAAGGAGGGGTGGAGCAACAATGGGCAAATATCAAAACTGCCATCACAGAGGCAACAAGCCTTGTGTGAAGCAAATAAACAAATCAAACGAAAGAAAAGCCACCATGGTCCTCAAAAGAGGTGGCAGGAAGGTTAGGAGAAAAAGATAGCATTTAGGAAGTATAAGGAAACACAGAAGGAGCAGGACAGAGAATTGTACCAGTTAAGGCAAAAGGAAGCAGGAGGGTAGTCAGAATAGCAAAGGCACAAACTGAGGAAAAGATAGCTAACTCTGGTTAAGAAGGGGATAAAACCTTTATAGGTATATCAGAGAGCGAGAAAACAAAGGGAGGGATAGTGAAGCTGAATAGAATGGATGGTGGTGGGCAGAGAGTGACAGTGATAAAGCAAGGATACTGAATGAATACTTCTGTTTAGTATTCACAAAGAAGAAGTGAGGTGCTCAATCCAATTAACAGAAGTACTCTGGAGAGGGGTTAATCCCAGTCCTTTCACAGAAGAAAGGGTTCTGAAAGAACTCCAAACTGAAGGTGGACAAGCAATGGGCCAGATGGAATTCACCCTAGAATTCTAAAAGAATTAAGCAGAGAACTAGTGACACCACTGACTACGCTTTTAACAAATCATGGAGGTTGGTGTGGTACCTGAGGACTGGAAGAAGGCGGATGTGATTCCCCTTCACAAAAGTGGGGCCAAGACAGAAGCAGGAAACTACAGACCTGTCAGTTTGACCTCTGTGGTAGGGAACGTGATGGAATCGCTTCTGAAGGAAAGAACTGTTGAGTACCTAGAGGCCAGTGGGGCACAGGACCCAAGGCAGCATGGGTTCACAGCGGGAAGGTCATGTCAGACGAATCTAATTGATTTCTTTGATTGTGTGACCAAAGTGTAACCCCTGGGCGGTGCCACCCCCCAGTGTTACACCCCTGCCTACTACCCTGGACATAGGCTACGGGGTTTGGGTTTGCTTGCTAATAACATTTTTTAAAACCTTTGTGCAGTGCCTCCACTCAGGCTGCTTTACGTGGGTGAGATGGTACTGGGTGTAGCCCCCTGAGCTGCTACACCACCCACGGTGACCAGTTACCCTCCCCAGACATGCCCCAAGATACAGCTCCCCACATTTCAACATTCTGAAATCATCCCATGATTTGTTAAAAAGGGTAGTCATTGGTTTCACTAGTTCTCTCCTTAATTCTTTTAGAATTCTGGGGTGAATTCCATCAGGCCCCATTGCTTTGTCCACCTTCAGTTTTAGGAGTTCTTTCAGAACGCTTTCTTCTGTGAAAGGACTGGGATTGACCCCCCCTATCAAGAGTGCTTCTGTTAATTGGATTAGGCACCTCCCCCTCCTTCTCTTTTGTGAATACTGGATCCTGATGACTCGAGCCGAGAGTGTCATCTACACTGGCACTCTGTCTGACGCTGTTAGTGACCACTCCCCCATCTACTGTGTCTGGTGCACCAAACCCCTTCACACCCACCTACCTATCTGACTTTCTGCAATTTTGCTACATATGACCCCTACAGCTCCAGGAAAACCTCAGAGAAATTGATTGGACTACCCTCTATAATTTATTTCTGATTGAGATTAATATCTTTGAGTCAGAGACTTATTTACAAAGGTTTCAGATCATTCAGATACACAAAACAGACGAACAGCAGTTAGTTTACATAGTGATCAGCAGAACCCAAAGTCTGTTTACAATGTAGTTTTCTAAGGGAGCACATATATACTAGGGTAGTATATAAATTAGTGGAACTGTTTCCTCAGCAAAACAGAATGAACAATTAAGGCATTAACAGGGCAAGTGCGGGGTAAAGCAAGAGGCCAGGGATTCGTATCTTTGCTCTAAAGAAGGCAGCCAGAGAAGGCTTTGTCAGTGCTATTTATAAAGTAGGAGAACGGTGGGTGGGGGGGAGGAGATATGAGGGAAGAGAATGGAGGGAGGGGATTGTCAAAAGGGAGGGCAGGGGAAGAGCTGGGGAGGTTAGCACCTGGGGGTCAGCAGGTGGAAGGAGGAGGAGGAGGGTGGTGGTTGGAGGTGAGTGGCATAGGGGGTGGTAGGTGATTGCTGTGGTGGCACGGCAGTGGTGGCATGGGGGGGAGGTTGGGGGGGATCAGTGAGTCAAAATATCCATTATCCTACCACCGGGGGGAGGTTAGGCAGCATGCTAGGTAAAAGTGGGGTTAGTGGAAACATTTGCAGACATTCTCAAGGCTTAGGTGAGCACGGAGTCCCGATTTGAATTGGCTAATCTTACTACACTTGATCAGCTCCTTAGGGAGTTAATTGAGCCATTTGGGTCCATGGAAGGAGAGGGATCTCTGGGCCTGCACTGTCCACTTAAATGGCACCACCATCCCCCCCTTTAACCGCATTCCGAGTCCTGATGGTAGGTTGGGCGGTTTTGAAGAGGCAGGTTGTTGAGCCCGGGGTGAGTCCTAGCATTGATTTCTTAGTCAGTAGGCATGATTGGTACAGAATCCTATTGTAGAGAGGGAGCTAGCCTGTCTCTTGGTAGAGGGTACAAGTATGTGTCCGGTGATCAGCCCCCAGGACTAGGCAACAGGCTTTGTTCAGTAGGGTTTTTACTCTTTTGAGGGCAGTATCTGTACTGGCGCCATAGATAACTAGGCCATAGTCGATGGACGGATAAGAATCAACAGCTTGTGATTAGTTTCAGGACTTCTGGCATCATTGAGTGCCGGTGCTGGTAGAGGACATCAGGTTTTGCAATGGCAGTCTTTACAACATGGTTGACATGGTTTCCGAAAGATAGGGTGTCATCAAGATGGACCCCAAGATATTTGAAGGTGCATATTTGTTCTAGGAGCGTGGATATGTTGTTCATCCACACTGTCTGGCATTGTCCCTTTCCCCTTTAAATCTTGCCGGAAGTCTTCAAGCTGGCTCCTCCCACCCACCCGGGTGGTAAATACCTCGGCTGCGCCCCATGACGCCAGATCTTCTTTTCCACTGGAAGATTCAGGTTCCCTCGTGCTTTCTGCAGTGTTGAGGCCCTGATTCTGCTTCGACGGTTTTCACCGCATCTTCTCGCTCTGAAACTCGTTAGAGTTTACGACTCTGATTCGGACATGGATGACAAGTCGCCCCCGAGCTCGCTTGGTGTCCTTATGACAGAAATGCTAATCGATCCTCACCTCTCGCATGCTTAATGCCCCGGTTCTATTCACGATACCGCAGTGCTCCATTTGCGCCTTCCACCCCAATGTTCTGAAGATCGTCAGGCGCGCTGAAGCTGGGTAGACCTGAGCTCCGCAACCCACCGTAAAATCCAAGGAGGCCAGGTGGGCGGCTCGCGGGCTGCGGATCCACCAAGCAGTTGAGAGCGATGGCGGCTTTCGAGGAAGAAGCTCGCCCAAGCCTCGGCTAGCCGAGGTTTCTTCGTGCCGCCTCAACCTGGGCTCTTCCTTCTCAGGATCCTTTCGATTTGGCCAGTCTCTCCCTCACTAAGGGTGAGGCGCCTCGGCCTCGCACTCTTCCCGCTCAAGAAAAAGGATCCCAAATCTCTTCGAGTCAAGAAGACGCTTGGGATCAGGAGCGGTCCGAGGTTCCCACTGGTCGAAATTGCCTCCTCGGCCACTGGGTTTTCAGACCTTCCATCTGTACCGGGTGAGAGTTGAGAGTCGGGTTGATCCGCCGAGATTATTCTTGACCCGATCGAGCTGCTATCACCGACTCCTGTCTATGATTCTTGAGAGAACGCCGATTCTCTCCTTCCTCGATGAGGAGACCCCGCCCGGCCTCCCGATCGAGGGAAAGAACCGAGCCTCGGTTTTCACCGAGCCCAGTCTCTCCCGATCGACAGAGCCGACACCGGCCGGTCTCGATCAGGAGCAAGTCCTCTCTCTCCCGATCGGACCCAAAAAGGACACAAGCACTCTCAAGAGGCGCCGCCACTGCTCCCTTCCTCCTCAGACGAGGAGAGGCTTCGACAGAAATTTGTCGACGCCATGCGAGGATCTCATGTGGCAGCAATTCCTGCTAGCAGGCCGTAGTCGCTCCTAGGTGGTCCGCTATATCTTGGCCTCAGCCTCTTCGCCGCCCAGACACCGATTGCTCCGGTGCCGGTCTCTTCGGGCTCTGGTGCCTTCCACAAGAACTGGTTTCAGGTTCCCCACCAATTTTGGTGGAACCTCCACCTAAGCTGCCCCTCGGGGGTTCCTCCAGGAGGCACGACAGTCTTCGGGTCTCCCCACAGACTGTCAATCACGGTCACCCTGATCGCCCTAGGCGATCGAGGGGGACCTAGGTGGGCAGCCTTTATATTGGGACCTCCGATTCGATAACACTGGCCTTCACTCTCGATGAGCTGCATCAGGCTTGAAGAAGGGCCTTCCTCCTTCCAGGCATCCTCCGCTCATTTTCGAATCGACTGGGATGGCCCTACAGCCTATCCAGAAAAGGCGGAATATCCTCTACGGATATTCTTAAGAGGGGATACCTCACGGAGGCATTTCCAGTCGCCAAAGCCATTATTGGTCCGCCTTGAACTCTGGCAGCGCCCAGCCTCCTGCCCAGCTCCTTCTGCCCACATGGCACGCAGCACGCGTGCCCACAGGGTCTTTGGCGGGTTTACTGAGCACCCTCGCGGAAAGCCTTGTGACCGCCCAGTATTCAGGCGGACGGGCAGCTCAGCCGATACTGACCGCCTCCAGACAAAGAGTCCAAACTTATGGACCACCTCGGCCCGGAAGGTCTATGCTGCATCATCTTTGGGCCTTTGTCATGCAAGCTCAGCGGTGATTATGGCACACTTCTCACGCCTCTTGGGGTCGCTGACGAAGTTCTCCCCACCTCCCAGCTGACATGCAGACCACGGTCAAGCAGGTCAGGGACCAGGTAGAGCTGTTGCTAAACAACAACTCCAGACTGCTCTGGACGTGGTGATTCCTGTGCCTGCTCACTAGCTGCAGCGGTATCCACTGGCCGCAGGGCTTGGCTGAGGTTATCCTCCTTTCCCGTGGATACTCAGCACAAGCTAGCTGATGTGCCCTTCCTTGGCACTGACCTCTTCGGGCCAGGAGTGGCAGGTCACCTGCAGCGTATCGAGCAATCTAATGCCACCTTAGATGCTACATCCGCTAAGGGTTCTTCAAGTAAGAACCAGCAGAAGCGCAGGAAGAAGTTTTTTCATTCTTCCCTGCGGTCAGACAAACCACTCCTCCAGGGGGTCAACAACAGCAGCAGGCTCAGGCTTCGCCCCTAGGCCCAAGCAAGGTCCCCAGCAGCCTCCACAAAGGAGGCCGAGGCGCTGGTCCAGGTGCCCTCCTCCTCTAAGCCTGCCCAGTGACGGGCCGGGGTGTCCTCCCCGCACCTGTCACTTCAGCTCGGGGTCCTCCCTGGGGGCTGGCCCGCCACTTCATTTCCGCCTGGTCCGGTATCACCACGGACAGATGGGTCCTAGAAGTGGTCGGGCAGGGTCTGCCTTAGAATCTGAGCAGTACCCTCCCAGCCGAGCCCTGTGCCCCACGAGAGCAGATCTCAGTCGCCAGTCTGTCCTTCGAGACGACATTGCGCTACTTCTCCTCAAAGAGGTGGTGGCCTGAGTGACGGATCCTCCTTCAGACCCAGGCTTCGTCTCCAGGTATTTCCTGGTGCCCAAACGGACGGGGGGTTGGCGCCCCATTCTAGATCTGCACGACCTGAATCGGTATCTCAGGTCCGCACCTTCGGATGGTAACTCTAAATCAGATCATACCATCCCTGGAGCGAAACATGTGTTTTGCACACTGGATCTTCAGGACGCTTTTTCCACGTCCCTATCCATCCATCTCATCAGCGGTTCCTCCGCTCAGGGTCGAGGGACCCTGCACGAAGTTCAGAGCCATGCCGCTCGCCTGTCATCGCCCCAAGGGTCTTCACCAAATGCATTGCAGTGGTGGCAGCCCATCTTCGCATCAGGGGTTTGTATTTACTCCCACTTGACGATTGGCTCCTGGCGGATCCTCTCTTCAGGAGGTGGAGAGGTCCAGGACCTGACCCCCGAACCTGCTCACACTTGGGCCTTCTGATCAACGAGGCCAAATCGAACTCGTACCTTCTCAGGTGATGGGCTTCATCGGGCAGAGCTCACTCTGCCAAGCCAGAGCTTGGCTCCCGCGGACAGGGCGGAGGTCTCTCTCCTTTGCCCAATCATTTTTGGTTGGGCACTCACGCCTGCCTGGGACTTCCTGCGCCTCCTGGGCTACATGGCGCGCACGCCGGTGGTCCGCTGGGCCAGACTGCACATGCGCCCCCAGTGGGAGTCAGCGCCCAGTGGTCTCAGCGTCAGAGTCTTTTCGACCAGCTGGTCATGGTCACCCAGAGGATGTGAGACGCTCTCCAATGGTGGACCGTCCCGAGTCATCTGCAGGAAGGGATCCCGTTTGTCCACCCTGAGCTGACGGTCGTCCTTACGACCGATGCCTCTCTCATGGGCTGGGGAGCCCACATGGGGGACCACAGAGCTCATGGGCTCTGGACCCCAGAGGAGTCCCGATGCCACATCAACCTGTTGGAGCTCAGGGCAGTCAGACTGGCTCTGTCAGCTGCCTCCTCAGCTCCGGGTCAAGTGGTTGAAGTCCAGACGGACAATACCACGACCATGTACTACCTCAACAAACAGGGCGGCACGCACTCCCGTCTGCTATGCAAGGAGGCGCTCCGGGTCTGGACCTTCGTCAGCCGGCTGGAGGCGGATCTCCTAGCCATCCATGTGGCAGGAGTCGCGAACCAACTGGAGGATGCTCTCAGCCGCTTAGGCCAGACATCCGACGAGTGGTCTCTCCATCCAGAGGTAGCCTACTACCTGTTCTTTCGTTGGGGCAAACCGTTGGTGGACCTGTTTGCCTCCAGGGAGAACACCAAGCTGAGGCTGTTCCATGCCTGCCCCCCTCAGCAGGGCTCGCTGCAGGGGGATGCCTTCTCGAGGCCGTGGACCCCAGGCCCCTTTTACGCCTTTCCTCCATTTCCTTGATCCATAAGGTGTTACTCAAGGTGAGGCAGGACAAGGCTAAGGTGATCCTGGTAGCCCCAGATTGGCCACGCCAGTTCTGGTATCCAGATCTCCTCAGCCTCAGCTACAGGACCCCGGAGCGGCTTAGTACACGCCCGGACCTGATTTTTCTGAACCAGGGGAAGGTCCTTCATCCGGACCTTCAATCCCTGCACCTCACAGCCTGGTTCCTGAGCGGCTAGAGTTCCAGGCTTTGGGTCTTTCTGAGGATGTCTACACCGTGGTGGAGGCATCTCGAAAAGAATTGACCAGGAAATGTTACGCCTTCAAATGGAAGAGATTTTCCATTTGGTGTCCGGGTAAAGGTCTGGACCCCTTATCCTGCTCGGTGGATAACATTCTAGACTACCTTTGGTCCCTCTCCAAAGGGGGTCTTCGGTCATCGACCCTTAGGGTGCACCTAGCAGCCATATCGGCTTACCGGGTGCAGGTCGGTCAGCCGACGTTGGCTCAGGAAAAGGTGGTCGGGCGCTTTTTCAAAGGCCTGGACCACATATCCCCTCCGGTGCGTGAACCTCCACCTCTGTGGGATCTTTTGCTGGTTTTGGCAAAGCTCATGGGCAAGTCATTCGAACCCATGCACAAGTCTGCACTTTCGCACTTGTCGTGGAAGACGGCCTCTTGGTGGCTATCACGTCAACCAGAAAGACGGGGGAGCTCCAGGCGCTTTCAGTGGACTCCCCTATCTGGTCTTTCACAGGGACAAAGTTGTCCTGCGCCCCCACCCGAAATTCCTTCCGAAGGTGGTGTCAGAGTTTCACCTTAACCAGGTGTTGACCCTGCCAGTATATTACCCTAATTACACCTCGGACGCCGAGTATAGGCTCCATACTCTGGACCTCAGACGTGCTCTCTCCTATTATAAGGAGAGGACTGCGGAAATTTTGGGAGAGGTTTGCCAGTTGTTTGTCACCTATGCTGAAGCCGCTTCTGGCAGACCTGCAGCCAAGCGGACTATTGCGAGATGGATCACATCATGCATAGGTCTGTGCTATGAATTGGCGGGTAAGGAGCCTCCCAAAGGCTAAGGGCTTATTCTACCTGGCCATACTGTTAGTTGGTGGCTGCTTCCCAGGACATCCTTTCCAGGAAATCTGTCGGCCGCTACCTGGAAGTCAGCAAGCACCTTTATTACCCATTACCACATTGACCTAGAGTCACGCCGGGATGCTGGTTTTGGGGCCTCGGTTCTCCAATCTCTATTCCCTAAGTAGGGGGTGTGCTTTGCCTCCCTCCTCCCGGAGAACTGCTTGGAGTCTGCCAGACAGTGTGGATGAACAACATATCCACGCTCCTAGAAGAACAGGTTACTCACCTGTAAGAAAAAATTACTCACCTTAGTAATGTTGTTTCTTCTAATGGAGTCTTGCTATATTATAGACATTAGCAGTTTGTTCCAGCTCTAGAACTATCCCGGAGTGAAATGGTTAAAACCATTCCAAAATAGAATTTTGGCAGGAGAACAGCTCTATCTGTGTCATTTCAAACTTGAACTGTCAGATCTTTACGAGCCAAACTCACTAAGGTCTGTGTGGAAGCTGTAACCTACACTAGCCAAATGGCTACCTAAATAATAACAACCATTGATGGTCCCAACACCAAGACTCAAGTCAGGGGACCAGAAATGCTAACACCGCTCTAATAATATGAAAATGGAACATAAGTATAATAAAACACACACACGCCAGACACACACACCCCCAAAGTCCCAAAGGGGACAAAATGCTAACAGGACATAAGTAGTGCCCACACTAAGTTGCCCGCACCACCAAGTAGAGGTTCTGAGAGGGGCAGGTTGGGAGGTTCTAATATAGCAAGACTCTATTAGAAGAAACAACATTACTAAGGTGAGTAATTTTTCTTCAAACAACATGAAGTCTTGCTATATTATAGACATTAGCAGAATACACAGCAGTACCTCCATGGAGGAGGGCAGAACCTACTTAGAATAGGCTCTGAAGAACAGCTGTGCCAAACCGAGCATCTCTCCTGGCCTGACATCCAGGAGTAATGCTTGGTAAAAGTGTCTACGTTTTCAAGTAGCAGCCTGGCAAATCTCTAATAAAGGGATATCTCTGGCAGCTGGGGGCGCAGCTGTACCCACAGTGAATGAGCCCTCAAACCGGGGGCTCTGCCCACTTTCTGTTAACAAAATTGGATAAGAGACAATCCACCTGGCTATTGATCTCTTAGTGGCAGGTTTGCCTTTCCCAACTTCACCATAGGTAAGGAAAAGTTGGAGGGATTCGAACTGTGACCTTTGGTACGCTCTATATAATAACTAAGAGCTCTTAACATCCAGGCTTGTGCAACCTCCTCTCACCCAAGAGGAGTGATCAGTGAAAATACTGGAAGGAGATAGATTGATTAAGATGGAAATCTGAAACCACCTTAGGCAAAACTTTCTATTAGTCCTAAGGACTACCTTATCCCTGTGGAAAGAAATAAAGTCAGTCTCCACTGACAAGGCTTGCAATTCATTTATGCTGGCAGAAGTGATAGCCACTAGAAAACAGTTTTCCAAGTTAGGTACTTAAGCTCTGCAGAAGACAGAGGTTCAAAAGGGGTTGCATTAACTGGGCAATGCAAACATTAAGGTCCCAAGCAGGGGCCGGTTCCCAAAGGAGGATTAGTATGGAGTAATCCCTTAAAAACTTGGAAAACACAGGATGAGAGGAAAGAGGGATGACTTTCTGTTGGCACAAAAGCAGACACAGCTGCCAAATGAACTCTCAGGGTAGCTGGTCTGAGACCCAAGGAATTAAGATGTACCATGTAATCTAACAAATGGGCAATTCAGCAGATTCTAGGAAATATTTTCCCAGCACACCAAATGGAAAACCTTTCCATTTAGAACTATAAGTAGCTCTAGTGGAAGGCTTTCTGAAGCCTTTAGATTCAAGAACACCCCGAGAGAGGTGTAAATCAGCAAACTCTAACTCCTCGAGAGCCAGGCCTTGAGGTTGAGGGATTTGAGGTCCGGATACCAAACCCTTCCCTGGGCACAGGTCAACGGATTGTGATTCCTGGGGAGGCACAGGGGAAGATGGACTGTCCGAGACAGAAGGAGTGGGTACCAGGTCTGCCTGGCCCAATCTGGGGCAATCAGAATCACTCTGCAAGGCTGAGATCAGATTTTGACTAGTACTTTGAATAGGAGAGGAAAGGGGGGGAAAGCATAGAGGAACTTCCTCCCAATCCAGAAGAAGGCATCCAGGGAACTGAGCCCAGCACTGGAGGCCTGCAACAGAACAGAGGAAGTTTGTGATTGTCTGGGGCTGCAAAAGATCTATCTGAGGGATGCCCCACCTGGCAAAAACTATCCCCAGCACTTGAGGATCCAGGGACCATTTGTGATGGCCCTGGGAAATCCTGCTGAGGGCATCCGCTAGGACATTGTCCTTCCTGAAGATGAACTGCTATGAGGGAAGTGTTCAGGAATAGGCCAGAGACCACAACTTCATTGCCTCGGTGCACAAGGTCAAGACCGAGTGCCCCCTGTTTGTTGATGTACCACATTGTTGTGGTGTTGTCTGTTCTGACTTGTATCACCTTGTCGTGACAGATGCACAAAAGCTTGAAGAGCTAAAAAGACAGCTCTGAGTTCCAGCAAATTGATGTGGAGCAGAGATTCCTGGGGACCAAACTCCCTGAGTGGAAAGGTCGCCCATGTGGGCTCCCAACCCAGAAGGGAAGCATCTGTAGTGAGAGTCAAGTCGTGAGAAGGGGAAATGAAGGGGACCCCCGCTCTTAAATTGCTCTGATCCTGCCACCACTGGAGAGCTAGGATCAAGGTTCGAGTCACTGGGACCAACTTGGAAAGGGGGTCTCTTCTCTGAGACCAAAAGGTTCTCAAGTGAAACTGAATGTCTCTCATCTGAAATCTGGCTCCCTGCACAACAGCTGTGGATGCAGCCATGTGCCCCAGGAGCTGCAGAAAGTGTCTTGCTGGTCGAGAGACCTGCAGAGTGAAGGAAGAGGCCAGAGCCACTAAATTCCTTACCCTGGGGGAAGAAAGGCTCTGGCTAGCTTTGTGTCCAATTCTGCCCCTATAAAGGTGAATACCTGGACTGGTTCCAGAACCGACTTTGGTAGGTTTAGCAGAAAACCCAGGGAGGTGAGAAGCAGCTGGGTGACCTGCAGGTGAGATTTTACCTGTTCTGGGGACTGGCCTACAATGAGCCAGTCGTCTAGATAGGAAAACAGCAATCCTCTGCCTCCTTAAGTGGGCCACTGCCACTGCTAGACACTTTGTGAATACCCTTGGAGCAGAGGTAAGGCTCAAGGGCATTGCTCTGAACTGGTAATGACCTGAGGGCAGTTCGAATCTGAGGTACTTTCGATAGGATCTTCTGATTAGGACATGGAAATAGGCATCCTTGAGGTCCAGGGAGGCTAGCCAGTCCCTGGCCTTAGGGAAGGTAAAATCATTGCCAGAGTTACCATTTTGAACTTTGGTTTCAAAAGATGCTTGTTCAGATATCTGAGATCTAAAATGGGCCGCCATTCTCCTGTCTTTTTGGGGTAAGGAAGTATCTGAATACAGACCCCTGCCCTGATGCAGGGAGGAACCCTTTCTACTGCTCTGAGAGCTAACAGGATGAGACCTCTGTTTCCAGAGCGAGGGTCTCTGAAGCACTTGCAGGTAGAAAAGTCTGCTTCTCAACTTGGGAAACTTTTGAAGCTGAGAACCAGACCCTGGCTTACTACTTCCAGAACCCACTTGTCTGAGGTTAAAGAAGCCCAATTCTGACTGATAAGCCAGCCTGCCCCCACTGGTACAGGAGAATCGGCCCTGGGTGCCTGTTTAGCAGGAGCTTTAGGCTGGGAGGTGGGAGCAGGTCTGCCCACCCCTCGTCTGCCCCTGCCTCTGAAGAAGCCCCTCTGAGCATAGGCAGAGGAGGCCTGAGTCTGGTAGAAAGGCCTGTGAAAGAAACCCTACCCCTGGGGCATGCCTTGAGGAGTGGCTTGCCGCTCCTTAGTCTGGGCACTCTGTAAGGAGTCCCATATTCATCCATCTTCTTCATGTAATTCTCTGTCTGCTCTCCAAACAGAGAATTTCCCACCACAGGAAAATCCATAGCCTTAGTCTGGGTATCCTGTGACAAACTAGTACACCTGAGCCAAGCAAACCTACGAAAAGCTACAGATGTGGCCATGACCCTAGAGGAAACATCATTAACATCCACAGCAGCATGAAACTGAACCTTAGAGGCTTCAATGCCATCAGCAGCCACCTGTTCTAGTTCACTGGCCAGCTGGCCATGGGCCTGCTTGGCCAATTGCATAACAGTATCCCATCTAGATTTCTGATACCTAGCTACATAAGCCATATAATTTGCTTGCCTGAGTCCCAGAGAGGCTGCCATATACTGTTTTTTTGCCATGGCATCAATTTTCCTGGAATCCTTGTCAGGAGGATGTGAAGCCAAGGGAATATTAGCTTTATCACAGGCAGCAGCCTGAACTACCCCAACATGACTGCATTGTTGAGAAAGGAATTCTGTATCAGGGCCTGACAATGTACCTTCTGTCCACTTTTTTATCTACAGGAGGCACAGAATTAGAGCTTTTAAAATTTTAATTGTTTGTTTCTAAAAGACTTATGTAAAGGAATAGACAATCTCCTAGACTCTGGAATATCCATCATTTCTACAAAATCAGGCTCCTCTTGCTCATCCACAGCCTCTTCTAAAGGAAGCTGGAGGGTTTCAGCAACTTTTTATAAAACATAAAATGAGATGGGGACTCAGACAGCATAGGGGAGATTCTAAAGGTCTGTCTGGGAGATGTCCGGTTCAATGGGCACACCCAGACCTTCCCAGCCACATTCATACTGTTCATAATCCTCCTCCCTCCTCTGGTTCATAAAATTCCTCAATATCATAATCCTGAACCACTGGGACCGGACGAACCGACCTTTTACCAGATAGTGGTGGTTCGGACGGACCCTGAGACAGTGACTGGACAATTTGTATGGCTTTTGCTATCTCTGCAGCAGTTGGAGAAGGAATTTTGGACTCCAGACCTGCTGATTTTCTTGTTTTCTTTACTGGAATTGGTTCCTGAGAACCAGCTTTTCTTTTGCCCGAGGAAGTCTGGCCCTGGTCAGAGGGCACTCCCTCTGGTTCGGTTGGCACCGAACCGGGCTGGCCATCCGGGTCAGCGGACTTTTTGGCCTCTCGTTCCCTGAGCCTGCCCAATCTTTTTCCAGGGTGGCTGCAGGGAAATTCTTACATATCTGGCAGTCTGACTGGAGGTGGTCAAACCCCAGACAATAAACACATGTGGTGTGTGGGTCAGCTTGGCAAAGACTTCCCCACAAACATCACAGTGTTGAAACCCAGTGGGCCCGGTTTTTCTTTTGGGTTTCTCAGACATAATGCCAGCCTAACCAAAAAACTTGCCCTTTAACGGCAGTGCCAGGCAAGACACCCTTATCGGTTCCTAACCGTGTCACGGGTATTGGAAAAAACCGTAATAAATCCAGTTTTTTTAGAACCGATAAGAACCGGGAACCGCACTCTAAAATAGTAACTTTCGGTTTTAAATGAGTTTTAAACCCACTGATCGGTTCAAAACCGAACCGATAACTTACAAGTTCCACACAGACAAAACCTTCATTTACTTACGGTTACCACCGATAGAGCTTGAACCGAACGGTTTTGCGGTTAAAATAAAACTATTCTTGGTTAAATCCAACTGAGAAAACACTTTTAAACCGAGAAATGAACTGAGCAGAAGGAGAAATCTTCGAGCGACTGTTCACTGAGGCGGAGTAAAGAATCTGACAGTTCAAGTTTGAAATGACACAGATAGAGCTGCTCGTGCCAGAATTCTATTTTGGAATGGTTTTAACCATTTCACTCCGGGCAGTTCTAGAGCTGGAACAAACTGCTAATGTCTATAATATAGCAAGACTTCATGTTGTTTGAACAGTAGTTCTAGGAGTGGTATATGTTGTTCATCCACACGCACCCACCTGACCTCCCCGGCTTTAGGCGCACAACCTGGCTTCCAGCGGGCTAGATCTGGCGTCATGGGGTGGAGCCGAGGTATTTACCACCCGGGTGGGTGGGAGGAGCCAGCTTGAAGACTTCCGGCAAGATTTAAAGGGGAAAGGGACAATGCCAGACAGTGTGGATGAACAACATATACCACTCCTAGAACTACTGTTACAGGTGAGTAACCTGTTCTTCAAGCGTATCCCCTTTGAGACTCTGGATCTGTAACGGACCAAACTTCTTTTTGTTTGGTTGGATGGAGAACAGCATACTTTTCATTTTCTTGTAGTTGAGCAACAGTTTGTTACAAGAGAACCATTTTTCTAGTCTGTGGAAATTGTCTTGGAGTGCAGCGGAGATCTTAGCCAGGTTCGTTCCTTTAACAGAGATGACATCATCAGCATATGGCACGGTGTGTAGGGCAATCTGAGGGTAAAGGGTCGATAAAGAGACTGAAGAGGAGTGGTCCTAAAATTGATCCTTGGGGGACACCTAGGCTCACTTCCCTTGGCTCGGCAAGCTTGCCTTTGATTTTGACGCGTTGGGTCCTGCAAGAGAGGTAGCTGTCAACCCTTGCCACTGTGTCGCTGGACAGTCCAATTGTAAGGAGGTTTTTGTAATAGTAGTTGGTGGTTGACAGTGTTAAAGGCCTTAGTGAGGTCTATAAAGACCAATCTCACTGCCAGACCTTCGTCAAAGGCATCATGTATTTGGGAGGTATAATCAACCAGCATGGAGAGAGTCGAGTGATCTCTCCTAAACCCGTGCTGTTGGGCACATAATATGTTGTACTTAGATACATTGTGAGCTGGTCCAAGACCACTCGTTTGAGGGCTTTTGATAGTGGGAAGGGGGAGAATGGAGATGGGCCTGCAATTGGACAGGTTGGCGGTGTCCCCAGATTTGAAAACAGGAGTTACCAGTGCCTCCTTCCACTTGTCAGGGAAGACACCAGACCTTAGGGAGGCGTTGAACACTTTGGTAAGTGGTTCAACTACCTTGTTTTTTTACCAGAGCTATCATCTTGGTATCAGTGAGGTCACTACCCATCCGCCTCTTACCTAGTGTTTGTTTGATATATTTTAGGGTTTCTTGCTTACGGAGCTGCTTTAAGTAGAATAGAGGGGTCCCACTTGATGTGGTGGCAGGCAAAGTTGAGTTTGCGGGCATATTAGGTGTTGAGGGGGCTAGATAGTCCCTGGGTAGTACAGCACTGAGATCAGTGAACGCTTGGTTAAAAGCATTCACTATGTTACCTGACTCCTGGAGCGTCTCAGTAGAGGTGATAATTCAGGAGAAGCACGCGGTGCTTTCCTCGTTAGTGACTTTACAGAGTCCCAAAACTCCCTTCCATGGTCTCAGCTCCTCCTCAATAAGTTGTTGTAATAAGAGGCCTTGGCCAGCCAAATGAGCTTGGTGCACTTGCTCCTGGCTGTTTTGTAGGCAGTGATGTCTGGATGTTTCCCTGTTTCTTTGGCCCTATGCGACAAATTGTTCCTTTGGTGCATGAGCTCAATGAGGGAGCCAGTGAGCCACGGGTTGGTAGCACCTCTAACTTTTTTCATTCTACAAGGGGCAAGTATATTGCATGCCTTGTTAAATATTGATGAAGTAATTTAGGGCTTGGTTGCCATCCTGTGCCCTGTCCAGAGGTGACCAGTCCACCAGCATGAGGCATTGTCTAAAGGTGTTGAACTGACAAGGTCTTAGTGATCTATTTCTTAGGAGCTGGGGTGCACTTTTGGTGAAATTATTCGACCATGTGCACATTACTGGGGAGTGATCATTAAGGGTGTCAGGTAGGACTGTGACCTCGGTGATGTGCTCTGGGCAGGTAGTGAGGAGCCAGTTGATTAGTGTACAAGTGCCAGTTTTATAGTTAAATCTGGTCGATTGAGTGACCAGCTGAGAAAGGTAAAGGCCAGAGATCAGATCTCGGACTGTGGATGCATCATTGGACTTCCAGTTGACGTTGAAGTCTCCAATAATGATGTGTTCCCAGTTTTGCCTATACTGCTCAAGATTGCAGATTACTTGCTGGACACCAGTAGTGTGAGTTCCAGGGGGTATGTAAACAGTGGAGAGTAGTAGCACTTTGTTTTGAAGTCCAAAGGTATGTTTGAGACTAAGAATTTGTACTTCCTTCATAAGAAGGCTACTCGGCAGTATTTGGCCTCTAATCTCGCTCTTGACATAAATCAAACAGCCACCCCCACGTTTATGTATTGTAGCCTGTCGGTACACAGTATACCCATGTAGGGCTATGGCAGCATTGTTGACCTTAGGGGAGAGCCAGGTTTCCGTAAGTGCAGTAACGTCCAGTTTGTGCAGTTCCACCCAAGCCTGAAATTGAGGAAATTTGGGTAAGAGGCTGAGAATGTTTAAGAATACTATTTTGAGGTGCCCCAGGCTTGGATTGGTCTTAGCCTTAAGCGGGACCTGGGTTGGGATGAACATTTCCTGAAATCAACAGTAGTAGTAGGACCTACTTCTTAAGGGTCCGTGCCCAGTGAAACCAGCATTTAACTGAGTATTTTACCCTGCAGTGTTTGTGGTCACTGGTAGCAGCCGCCAGGGAGTTGCCAATTAGCAGGGCTGCTACTGGGACCTTTGGTGTGGCAGGGGGTTTGTAGGTTTGGGGTACTAGCTTGGAGAGTAGGTTTGATCGAGTGTCGAATCACGTTCCCCTAGAATAGTACGGTATGGTTTCTGATAAGGTTAGTAGGTCTGATTTGTGGGCTGTATTGTTTCTTTCTACAACCCCTATAAGGTAAAGACTGAAAAGGAGGAGATACTAGTTCATCTCAAGTTTTTTAAATAGTAACCTTATTTCTTGAGATTTGCAGCAGTGTCTCCTAAGGCAGTTGGTTTGTAGAAGCAGGCAGGAGCCACCAATAGGAAGGTGTGGGCAGGGACGAGCTCTAGGGAGAGAGCATTTAATAGAGATAGAGGCGTGGGTGGGCAGGCGGGAGGAAAATTGGAGTTACAAGAAATTTGCGAGCCGGAGAGGCTTGGCTCGAGTCTGCAGTAGGCACTGAGAGCACCACAAGTTCAAAAAATCAGAGGAGTCCTGAGCAGTCAATCAAGTAGCACCTTGGAAAGAGAGGAGCTCCCGGTAGAACCTGTACCTTTGTCTGGGAATCCTGAGGCCGGCTTGCTGATGAGGGGGTCTCATGCCAGCCGGTAGTCGGGGTTATGACTGCAGGAAGAATTCGTGAGTCCAAATAGGGCTTAGCTGGGCGAGAGAAGGAGAATCAGAATTAGGCAGAGATTCCCCTCTTTCTAGACTTCAGCAAGGCATTTGACTCTGTTCCTCACGTGGGCCTGTTGGGTAAGCTGGGAGAAATGGGGGTGGGGAACCAGAGGATCAGATGGATAGGCAGTAGTTGGCAGGGATAGTGTCATCCCCAAGGAGGATCATTAGTGGGGTCCCACAGGGATCAGTCCTTGGGCCCCTCCTGTTCAACGCCTACGTCTCTGACATAAGGACAGGTATCAGGAGTGAGATGAGTCTCTTTGCGGATGACTCAAAACTGGGGGCGGTGGTGGATGGGAGGAGGGGAGGGTGGCCCTACAGGGGGACCTGGAGGCTCTGGAAAGATGGTCTAGAAAGTGGAAGCTGAGGTTCAATGCAGGGAAATGCAAGGTACTGCACCTGGGGGCCAGAAACCCGGGCCAAGTGTACACCTGGTGGGGGGATGCTACAAGTCTCGATGGCTGAGAGGGACCTGGGGTGGTGGTGGATGTCAAGGTGAACAACTGAGAGACTTGTAGGAGGGCAGCAGCCAAGGCCAACAGGATGCTGGGATGCATCGCTAGGGGGATCACCTCCAGAAGGAGGGAAGTGATACTTCCTCTGTATAACTGCTTGGTGAGGCTGCACTCGAATATCGCGGCAGTTTTGAGGCCACACTTAAAGAGGGACATTAAACTCCTGGAGAGGGTCCAGAGGAGGGCAACCAAAATGATTTGGGGCTTGGGGACAGGACCTATGAGGAGAGGCTCAAGAGCTAAATATGTACACATTGAAGAGAGAAGGGACCGGGGGACATGATAGAGGTCTTCAGGTACATGAAGGGGTAAATAGGAGGAACGGTCAGGGTACTTCGAAGGAAGGAGGAGGGGGACGCTAGAGGGCATGGGTGGAAGCTGGAGGGGGAAGATTCAGGGGAGAAAGGAGGAGGTGCTACTTCACTGAGAGGGTGGTGGAGCCATGGAATGTGCTGCCTAGGGGGCTGGTGGAGGCAGAGACGGTGGAGGAGTTCAGGAGGGGGTGGGACAGGTACAGGGGAAGGGTTCTGGAAGCAAAATCTAATGCAGCGAGAATATCTGGAACTGGGAAGGGAGAAGCCAGAGAAGGCGAGGGGGACAGCAAGGTCAGCTCCCAGGGTGGGGGCTGACCAAACGAACAGACACGAAAGACCATTAGGCCTATTCTGCTGGCATTTTAGTATGTTAGTATTTGAACTGGGGTGCAGCAATCTGAGGAGGGCTTACAGCTGGGGGGTGGGATAGAGAGACAAAGGGAGGGAATCAGGATGGGTTGGGATGGAAGACAAAGTAAGAGTCACTCAAGAGGTGCAAAGATATGTAAAATGGCAGGGCCGGGGGTGTCTGGTCTGTGACACTGGAGGCGCCTAGTCCCGAGACAAGCGTTGGGGGAAAGTTTAGAGGGAAAGAACAGGTACAATTAAATAGAGAAAAAAAAAACAGGTAAAGTAAAGTGGCAGAAACAGGCTAGAGTTTAACAAACAAATTCAGAAAATTGCTGTTTCACTAATACCTGCATCTACTGTAAATACAGCTACACAATACAGTAAACATTTGCAGATAAAAATGGCTAAACATTTGAACATAGCAGAAAACCCTCCGTTGACCATGCATAGACTCAAAAAAAAAAAAAAAAAAAATTTGGGCTAACGGGTTGCAAGGTGAGGGAAGCAGGTTGGAGAGAAGGCACAAACACTGCCCTAGCTCTGGACACGTTTGTCTCTGTCCTCTCTCTCATCCAAGACAAGCATTTCCCACTCATGACCCGCAGAGTGCGTGGGGGTGACACTTACATAGACATAGAAATATAGACTTTGATGGCAGATAAGGAACACTTGGCCCACCTAGTCTGCCCATTTCCCTACCTACAGGATAAGCCGCAGATTCTAGTTAACCTACAGCCTATTTCTTCCTACCCTCCACAAGAATTGCCTTATGTCTGTCCCATGTATTCTTGAATTCTCCCACAGTTTTAGACCACACAACCTCCTCAGGAAGGCTGTTCCATGCATCCACTACCCTCTCTGTGAAAAAATACTTCCTCACATTGCCCCTGAACCGCCCCCCATCTTTAAATTGTGTCCCCTTCTTCTTGCATGTCTCTTTTTCTGAAAGATGCTACCCTCTTGGACTTTGTTGATTCCACTGAGGTACTTAAACATTTCTATCATGCCCCCCTTTCCTCAAGGGTATACATATTAAGCTCTTTTAGTCTCTTCTTGTATGGCTTCTCTTGCAGACCCTGCATCATTCTAGTTACCCTCCTCTGGACTGCCTCTATCCTGTCTATGTCCTTACGGAGACGGGGTCTCCAGAACTGGATGCAGTACTTCAGATGGGGTCTCACTAACTGTCTGTACAGAGGGATAACAACTTCCTGTTTTCTGCTGGTGATGCCCCTCTCAATGCATCCCAGTGTACCCCCAGCTCTCCCTACTGCCTTCTCACATTGCTTGCTAACCTTAAGGTCATCTGACATGATTACCCCCAGGTCCCTTTCCTTTTTTTTTGTTACTACCCCTCCCCCCCCCCATTGTGTAATCTTCCCCTGGGTATTTGTTTCTCAGGTGCATTATTTTGCACTTCTTTGCATTGAATCCTAGCTGCCATACTTCCGACCATTCCTACAACCTGGCCAAGTCCCTTCTCATTCTTTTCACGCCTCCTTGTGTATCAACCCTGTTGCAGATCTTTGTGTCATCTGCAAAGAGGCTTACTTTTCCTTCCAGTCCCTCTGCAGTGTCACTTATAAAGACATTAAAAAGGACTGGACCCAGTACTGAACCCTGCGGTACCCCACTAATAACTTTCTTCAGCGTGGACTCCATTTACAATTACCTTCTGTGTCCTGTTGTCCAGCCAATGTTTTACCCAGGCTAGCACCCTGGGACCCACTCCCAGGCTGGTTAATTTGACTATTAATCTTTTGTGTGGGACTGTGTCAAACGCCTTGCTAAAGTCTAGGTAGCTCATGTCCACAGCCCCTCCCTGGTCTACTACTTTGGTCACCCAGTCAAAGAAATCAATTAGATTCGTCTGACATGACCTTCCCGCTGTGAAGCCATGCTGCCTTGAGTCCTGTGCCCTACTGGCCTCTAGGTACTCAACAGTTCTTTCCTTCAGAAGTGATTCCATCACTTTCCGTACCACAGAGTTCAAACTGACAAGTCTGTAGTTTCCTGCCTCTGTCTTGGTCCCACTTTTGTGAAGAGGAATCACATCCGCCTTCCTCCAGTCCTCAGGTACCACACCATCCTCCCATGATTTGTTAAAAAGGGTAGTCAGTGGTTTCACTAGTTCTCCCCTTAATTCTTTTAGAATTCTGGGGTGAATTCCATCTGGCCCCATTGCTTTGTCTACCTTCAGTTTTAGGAGTTCTTTCAGAACCCTTTCTTCTGTGAAAGGACTGGGATTGACCCCCCTATCCAGAGTGCTTCTGTTAATTGGATTAGGCACCTCCTCCTCTTCCTTGTCTTTTTGTGAATACTGAGCAGAAATATTTGTTCAGTATCCCTGCTTTTTCATATCCCCCTCTGCCCACCCACTGTTCATTCTATTCAGCCTCACTATCCCTCCCTTTGTCTTTCTACGCTCCCTGATGTACCTATAAAAGGTTTTACCCCTCTTCTTAACCGAGTTGGCTATCCTTTCCTCAGTTTGGGTCTTTGCTATTCTGACTTCCCTCTCTGCTTCCTTCTGCCTTAACTGGTACAACTCTCTGTCCTGCTCCTTCTGTGTTTCGTTATACTTCCCTGACTTTCCCCGCCACCTCTTTTGAGAACCATAGTGGCTTTTTTTTTCATCTTGATTTGTTTCACACAAAGGCTTGTTGCCTCTGCGATGGCAGTTTTGATGATTCCCCATTGTTGCTCCACCCCTCCTTCTAGCCTGTTTGCTAGTGCTTTTCTGAGGCACTCTTACATCTTGCCAAAGTCAGCCCTCCTGAAGTCCAGTACCCTCACTTTTGTATGGCTTGACTCTGTAGCTGAGTTTAACATGAACCACACTGTTTGATGGTCACTTGTTCCCAGATGGCAGCCCACTTCTAGATCTGAGATCCTCTCACTGTCCTCATTTGAGAGTACGAGGTCTAAGATTGATCCCTCACGAGTGGGTTCCGAAACTAGCTGTCTGAGGCATGCCACCTGTAGGGCATCGAGAATGGCCCTACTCTTGGATGTGGCTGAAGCAAGTGTGCTCCAGTTAACATGTGGCATATTCAGGTCTCCCATCAACAGTATCTCCCCTTTCTCTGCCATCCTAAGAATATCTTCTATCATATCCTTGTCCATTCCCTCCCTCTGACTGGGGTCTGTATACAACCTCTGTGCAGATTGTGGTGCCACTTCCAGTCTTTAAGGTGACCCACAGTGCCTCCTCTCCTCCCTGTTTACTCTTTTGTTCAGTTGCTTTTATCCCTTCCTTTACTTAGAGAGCTACTCCTCCCCCTCTTCTCCCCTCCCTGTCTTTTCTGTAGGTTACGTACCCTGGTATGTTAACATCCCTGTCATGGTTCTCTGTGTACCATGTTTCTGTGACTGCTACGATATCCAGGCATCCCTCTTCCATCAAGGCCACCAGATCAGGGAGCTTGTTGCCCAGGCTGCGGGCATTGGTGCTCATTATCCTCCATTTCCTTATGGCCTTGCTCCTTTTTGCCCCATCCCTGTCCTTCTTGTCTTTGTCACTTTCTCCATTTACCCCTGCCCTTCTCCCTATTGACATCTCTATGTTGGTATTTACTGTACTTACTACCATGACTTTTTTTGGGGAGCTAGGATTTCCCTGCTCCTTTCCAGTGCCTCCCCTCTTGGCTAGTTTAAATACTTTCCAATGAAGCATTTAAACCTATCACCTAGGATCCTGGTTCCCCTCCTGGACAGATGCAGCCCATCATGCCAGTATAGGCTTGCATCACTCTAGGTGGACCCCCAATCCCCAATGAAGCCAAATCCCTGAGCTCTGCACGAGTTTTTCAACCGCTGTTTGAATCCCATGGTGTGGAGCACCCTAGCTTCTCGTATGCCATAGACAGGCAGCACCTCCGAGAAGGTTACCGTGCGTGCTACTTGTCTAAGGCTCCTCCCCAATTCCACAAACTCCTCCTACACTGCTCTGATCCCTTTCCTAGCCAGGTCATTTGTCCCTAGGTGGACAGTGACATCCAGCTCCCTCCCCTGTGCAGCTGCTCCAGCAATCCTAAGGATTCGCTCCCTGTCCCTCCAAGCCATGGCGCCAGGCAAGCACCTTACATCCCTCTCCCCTTCCTCCCCAATTCCACCTTCCTAACAATGGAGTCCCCCACCAGGAGTTGTTTCCTTCCCATGTGGGGTCCCATGCCACCCTCCTGTGGGTCTCCTTTGTGGAGGTTCCCAGCATCCTCCTTGGTCTCCACTGTGGGTGCCTCCATAGAGGAACCACACTTTGCCAGAATGGCATAGGAATTGTGGAGAGGTACAACTGGAGGGATGCACCTCTGTTCCACCACCCTCACCCTCCCTGAGCCCACTGTGGTCCAACCGCTCCTCTTTCTTGGCAACCTCTGAGGCAACGGCAGTGACCCCGGTGGTCCCTGGATGGGAGAGGAGGTCCCACAAATCCTGGCCAACTCAGCCTGGAGATGAGCAACCTCCCCTCAGCCCAGAGAGGTGCCTGCAGATGGGACAACACCGCATCCTCCAGAATGTCTCCCAGAAGATTGCTGCTCCACAGCCACTGCACTGCACCACTCCCATCATGTCTTATTTCTGGCCCCTTCACTATTGTTTGGAATCCTTACTCTTTCCTCTGTTTTTTTTTTTCCTTCTCTTCCTACTTACTTACTGCCTCTGTGCCCTTTAAGCTTCTGAGTGTCCTGTTCTGAGACAAGAAGATCCTATATTTCTCAGTCGACCCCTTACTTGCTTAAAGGCAGACCTCCAGCAGCTAGAGGGAGCCAGAGAGCTACTCTTGCCCTTCTAGGATGGTGCCTCTTTGGTGGCTCTGTGATCACTCACTTCCTGCTCCCAAACAGGAAGTTCCTGTTGTCAGTCGAATCCTGTGCCTATAAAAGTAGAACTAGTTTTGGGTAGGAGGGCAGAGGGGAGGAAAGGTGGGCAATATCGTTTTTTAGAAGAGTGTAGAGAGTAGAAGAGTTCTACTTCTTTAGTCCCAGTAGAGAAGTCCAGTCACACAGCACTCCTTCCTTCTGGTGTCCTCTGCCAAGCCTCTGACAGAATCTTTCTAAGGCAGTGTTTAAATCTAGTTTCCTTCTAGCTAAGCCACTCCCCCTCCCACTTACTAGATCTTTCTACAAGTAATTTAAACTGCACAGCAATCAAGCCCCTTTAGCCACCTGAGATTTACACCTAGATAACTGTTCAGATAACCACTTTAGCTAATTGAGACAAACACACTAATTTTTTTGTTTTTTTTTTATCCTAAATTAAAGGTCCCAGTAGAAGAGTTCTACTTCTTTAGTCCCAGTAGAGAAGTCCAGTCACACAGCACTCCTTCCTTCTGGTGTCCTCTGCCAAGCCTCTGCTTGCTGGCTGTCTTCTGACCTCCTTAAACTGATGGAGAGCGTGACGCCAGGTGGGTCCCCTATAAAGCCGCACCTTCACCTCCTCTATGGAACAACTACCGTCACCTGCGAAATTGATGCAAGCGCCTCATCCACTCAAGGAAGTCATCCTACTTCTAATCACTCCAGTCTAAGCACCTAGGTAACCCCAGGCATTTCTGGTCCTCCATACATGCCTTGTTATCCCCTTCTACTAAGCAATCCCCTACCCCTAATCACCCAACAAGGCTTCCTGTCAGACCCCATAGATATCGCGACTGCTCTCAACGCCCTTTTCTCCAACCTCAGCAACTACCTGGCTAAACTTCCCCCTCCACTACCATGCCCACATCTCCTTCTTCCGCTTCCAGCTGCCCTCCTTTTATTTCAATACTATTTCCCTTCCTGGGACACTTAAACTCCTCCTCAGCCTACCATCAAGAGGGAATGCTAGGCGTGATTATCTGTCCCCCCACTTCTTAAAACTAGCAGCCCATGACATTGCCTATCCACTCACTTTCATCTTTTTTTTAACCATCAAAAGTTTTTATTGACATTTTTCTAAATACAAACATCAGCAGAACAAAAATCATATCAGGTTTTCAGGTAATGATTGCAAATAATAACAAACACAAATGAAAACATTAAACAATTAAGCACTTAGTTTTACAAACCTTTGCATACATTTCTGGTACAGGATATAAAACTTCATATGCTCTTGGCCAATGAACATAACAAAAGAATCTCTCCATTACTACGGCCTCTGTCCCCCCTGCTTGGAAACAGGCCAAAATTGTCCCCATTCAGAAACTGGATGACACCAGCCTGATGGATAACTACCGACCTATCTCCATATTGCCTCACCTTGGAAAGCTCCTAGAGAAGGCAGTTAACTTCCAAATCACTGACCATGTTACTAAATATAACCTCCTCTGCCTGCAACAACATGATTTTAGGAAGGGGCATAGTACGACTACTGCACTTGCCCTCTTCACTGATCATGTACTCAGGAATATGGATAAAGGAAAGCTGACCGGTGCAGTGTTTGTTGATTTGTCCAAGGCATTCAACCTTGTCAATCACAGCATCCTAAAAACTAAACATGGTGCCCTTGGCTTCTCCTCTGCCTCCACTGCTTGGCTCACTGATTGCCTCTCTGGTAGAATCCAAATGGTCTGCCTTAGTGGTGCCATCTCCCCCCCATTACCTGTCTCAGTTGGTGTTCCACAGGACTCCATACTTGGCCCCCTCCTCTTTTCCCTCTTCATTAACTCCCTCCCATCAGAGGGCCTCTCATATAAATCCTTCCTCTACGCCGATGGCCTAATTCTCTTCGACAGTGACCCCTCCCCCTCTTCTCTGTCTTCTACCCTCTCCACTGAATTCTGCAAGGCCCACCATTGGTTCACTTCAAATAAATGATTGGTCAATGCTTCCGAAACAAAGGCTATGCTATTTGGCTCTAAACCAAAACTGTCCACCCTTGCCCACTTTGGCTGCTTTCTCACTATCTTCTCCAAAATATCTGGAGGTAATCCTTGCCCCGACCCTTACCCACTCTGATCACATTGCTTCACTGATCCGTCGCATTAGTCAAAAGATGGGGCTCTGCTACCGCCTAATTGAACTTCTCACCTCAGGGTATGTCTCCCACACAGCGACACTTCTACAGCGACATATGTCGATGCCGACAACATCGATGTGTCACTGTAGAAGTCTGCCCGGGACCTGGCAACACTTTCCCCTGTCCTGCACCCCCTACCCCAACCAACTCTGACTCAGAGTTGGAATCCATTAGTACAGGGGGTGCCCCCTGCATGGGGTTTCGGGGGGCAAAGCCCACGAAAAGTGTCCGAGCGTACGACTCCTCGCCGACCGCAAATCATGGTCTCCATATGGAGTCTGTCGCTGTGATGCTGGTCGACAATGTAGTTTTCGAATCGGCATCGTAGATCCTCACCTCAGAAGCTCGATTTGCTGTTGCCCACGGCAGCCTCCTTCCACTCCTCGATTATGGGTGCCCAGTGTACTCCCTTGCCACCACTACCAACCACAACCAGCTGGACACAGCATGCAACTGCATATGCCACTTTGTCCTTCGCGCCCCTCTCTCCACTCACCACTACTGTCGCTACCAGTCCCTTACCTGGCTCCCCCCTCAAGTCTGACGCTTCTACCTACTGGCCCAGACAGTTGGGGACACCTTACATAGCCCCTCCTACTCCCCTCTATCTCTTCTGATCCAGCCCAGAACCTATAGCCACAATCACCGCCAGCCATCCCACCTCCAACTCGTCTGTCCTAGCACAACCACCAGGATGGGCAAAAGAGCCTTCTCCATTGCTGGACCCTTGCTTTGGAATGGTCTCCCCACCTCACTGCATTCCTTCGACCTCCCTCTAAATCTAAATTCCCTACTACAAACCCATTTCCTGTCCTCTTCGACCTGCGACTGCCCTTAGGCCTATAGCACTACTGTTCTTCCTACGCAGCCCTCCCTTACCTCCCCCTCCCCGCTAGTTGCCTTCTCCCCCCCCTCAAAACTTGCTCTCTGATCACCTCTCTTATCCAGATGTCAGCTAAGTTTCTACCTGTTTAACATACTTGCTTTGAACTCTGTGAATCTCTCGATGCTTATGTTATCTTATCTGCTTAGGATCTGTGTATTACCTGATGCTGCGTACTCTGCGGATGTTGTTTTCTTTTTGACCTTTTGTTGATGTTATTGATACCTTAAAAGACAAAGAACCTCTGTGCGCAAACACTGAGGCAAGGGTTACCCCAAAGGGCATTTGGCTGGGAAGCCAAGTTTCAAGAAAATACAAAATCACACATGCCCCCACAATGCAAAGCATCATGGGCTGCATATGCAAATCACCACAGAATGTTATGCTGGTCCAACTTTAAGCAGGAATTGCATGGTGCCGAAAGTTCTCTCACACAGTTTGCAGAGGGTGCTAACAGAAGACATAGACACGTGTTTCGTCCTACCAGGACTCATCAGTATGCCTCGTCTGTTTGACACCCCATTGATACCTTATACTGTAATATGTATATTTATACACATCTACTCACCTGTTGGCTGTATCTGGCACTGTGTACCTGCATAGTATTGGTCCACCTCTGTATGTTAGCCTGTCTGGCAATGTATAATGCATACATGTATTATTATTAGTTCCACCTCTGTATGTTAGCCTGTCTGGCAATGTATACATGTATTATTATTAGTTCCACCTCTGTATGTTAGCCTGATTTGCACTGGATTTTTTATTGCTCTGTATGTCTCAGTGCTGTTGCTCTGTATTTACCATTGTTTGTGCCAGTCTCTGGCCCAGACCAGTGCATTAAACCAGGAAACAAATAAATAAATAAATAAATTTGTAAATACCAAACAGAAGTTATTGTTCATTATACAATGGGATAAGAAAGTCCTGTAACCTCATTGGTTAAAACACATCACATGACCGTGGGTATATCCTACAATAACCGACGATTGAGAAATAGCATTTATAAAAAAACATAATTAAACACATTTTAAATTTATTTTACACATGGATCCATTGTATAATCGCAATAAGTCACTCTAGGGTGTGGGTTATTGGGGGGGATTTACCCATTTCTTGTGTGGTTAAGTTACTCAGCTGTGCCTTGTGACACACCGCACAAGGCGTGGGTAAATCTCCTAATAACCCACACCCTGTTGTGCCTTATTGCTTAAATATTTCTGTTTCACCCGTGTCACTTCCAACCAAGCCTTGCCCTGTCTCAGCTTGACTATGCCTTCCTTCGTCCATCTTTTGTTTCCTGATGTACCAAAATAAGACCTTATCATCTTCCTTAACTTCCTCCACTCGCCTTTGGTTTGTTTAGCCTTCCACACTACCCAGCTGACATCGCTCTGTTTTTCTAAGTAGGCACCATTGTTCCCCTCCCATTTGACTCTTTGTATATCTCTAAAAGCCACTCTTTTTTTCCATTCACTGCACTCTCCACCTCCCTTGTAAGCCAGATTGGCTTTCTGTGCACCTTTCATTTCCCCACCTACCTCAAGCAGGAGCTTGTGACCTCCTGTAGGCTATTCTTAATGATTAACTGGTAAAGTCCATTGTGCCCCCCATGCTACCTTAAAAGGCCTGTGATAGATTTCTGTTTTAATGCTCATTCCTACTGCTTATGCTTTAAACAGGGGTTCTTAGTTATCAAACTTTGGACGAGATTTGAATAAGCCTAACCACCTGTCCACAATGAACCCAGTCAGTTAGGTCCTACACTACATACCAGTTTCAGTTTTACCCCGCTGATCTAATTTGAAGTCCTGTTGTTTCATTCTCTCTCTGTGTGTAAGGACCTCCCTCCAGCATCCTTATCTCCCATTCTTAATGATGGCCCATTTCCCCTCTATCCATACCGCCCCCTCCACACCCATGAACCTGTTTTTAAGCTCACCCCACAGTGTAGGAAGATTGGTCCCCTGACGACTGGTCTGAGACCAGTTTCCGCGCCATCTGATCTGGGGTCAGTTTTACCGCTGTACAGGAGCTTTCTTTGTTGCAGTTAGTTTTTTTCCTGCACCGACTCCCTTTAGTGTAGATTTACTGGTCTCAGACCAGGATGCAAGGAAACTGGTCTCTTACCAGTCATCAGGGGAACTAACGTCCTGCATCTACCCCCCTCCCCTGTCAACCTAAAGTTTGCCCTTATTCTGAAATTCAGGACTCTAGTTTGGGAGTCGGTGTGTTTCTCATGTAGCTCAATAGTAAATCACACTGAAAGAGGGTCACTAGTACTCAATAGCTCCCCTACTTTAATGTCAATGAAATGATCACTCTCTGTTAGTGCAAAGTCAAGGGTCACCACTCCCCTCATTGATTCTCTGACCCCCTACACCAAGAGCCATCCTGGAATGAATCGAGCGCCTGACTTCTGATGCTGCTTGCACGTGGATCACTCCAGTGTACATCATGTTAAAGTCTCCTATGATCACCACTTCCCCTTATGCAGTTACCCTTTTGATTTCCCTTTCAGGTTCCCTATCTGTTCCTTCTTTTTGATTCAGGGGCCTATAGACAAATCCCAATATCACCTTCCTGCCCCCTCCTGATTCTAGCTGTACCCACAGCAACTCTGTCTCTGCCATCTCACTCGTTATCAAATCAGTGATATTGCAGATGGACTGGAAGGTGAGGTTTGCCTGTTTGCAGATGACACCAAGATCTGCAACAAAGTAGATGAATCAGATGGGGTGGGCAGAATGAGCAGAGAACTGGAAAAACTGACAAAATGGTCGGAAAAGAGTGGCAACTGGGGTTTAACGCAAAGAAGTGCAAGAGCATGCACATAGGGAAGAGAAACCCTGAAGCCACATATAGGTTGGGAGGGGATTTGCTGGTAATTACAAGGGAAGAAAGAGACTTGGGCATCATCATCACAGATGACCTGAAATCATCCAAGCAGACTACTAAAGCAGTAGGCAAGGCTAGAGGGATATTAGGGTGTATTAGTAGGGGTATCACAAGTCGTAAGAGGGAGGTAATAATCCATCTTTACAAGACACTGGTTAGGCCCCATCTGGAGTACTGCGTACAGTACTAGAGGCCACACCTGCACAAGGACATTAACAGAATGGAGGTAGTTCAGAGAAGGGCAACTAAAGTGGTGCAGGGACTGCATCAGAAAACGTTTGCGGACAGATTAATGGAGCTCAATATGTATACCCTAGAGCAAAAGAGGGAGCGAGGTGATATGATGGAAACATTCAGACATCTTAAGGGCATTAGCAAGGTGAAAGAGTCTAACATGTTTCAATATAAGAACAAGCATTTGTCAATACCGAATGTTTGCTTGCTGGCATTAGCAGTGAAAGTGCAGGAGTTAGACAGATGCAGTATAGGAATGGCAGTGAAGTATTGAACAGACGCCAACTCCACCCTCACTCTGCAGAAATGGACAAGCATTGGGGTGTGCCTTTGGGTCGTCGGTCACGACATTTCACCTCACCCCACCCTTCAGACACTGGCAAGTGTCGCAGTGTGCCTTGTGGTGTTTGGGCTTTACACATTCACCTCATTCCATAAGGAAATACACTGAAATGGGCGCAGTATAGGAGAATGGGGTGAACTCTGGGGCAAAGGGTCCAAGGTGCACCTCGATGCCTGTCAGTGGCTGCAGGGTGGGGGTGAAATGGCATGAGCATTACTGTCGACAATCCCAAGTCACATCCCTGATGCCTGTCAGTCCCTACAGGGTAGGGCATTATAGTCGAAAACCCTAACGCCCTGGGAGTTTCTTGGTATTTTTACTCAAAGTTTTCCACATGGTTTTTTTGTGACCCAACTGCATGAGCAGTGACACTATCAGTTTGTTACGGGAAAGGTGATTTTGTAGAGCGGCTGCGCCATTTTGGCGCCACAGGTGCAAAAACACATTTCGAACAGGATGTGAAAAGTGACAGGTGTACTGTTCATGAGGAGGTGTAAAAACTGACATTGTTGAAAATCTGGAGTGAAAATATACAAAAACTGGTGTAGTCACGAGCATGCGTAGAAACTGCACAACGTACACCCGTAATGTAAGTAGTTTGGGGATTTTTTACAGCAGATTTTCAATATAGACATTTTGGGATCTCCGCTCATGAACATTGTCACTGTGATTTTCGTAATCTGTCCCGAACACTAATTTCCCACAACGACCGCGCCATCCTGCGCCGGAAGTGCGAAAACACATTTTGGCCAGGATGTGAAAATTGACAGCTGTACTGTTTCATAAGGAGGTGTGGAAAAATGTCAATGTTGAAAATCTGGATTGAAAATATTTCAAATTCGTGAACTTACGAGGATGCGTTGAAATTGTGCAGTGCACGCTCGTAACAGAGTCATTTTATGGACTTTTATCACCAAATTTTCAACATAGCCATTTTTACACCTCTGCTCATGACCAGTGTCACTGTGATTTTCTTAATGTGTCCCGAACATTGATTTCAGATACCGACCTGCTAACGTGCACTACATGTGCGCAAACACATTTTGGTGAGTTATGAAAATGACAGCTGGACTGTTCATAAGGAGGTGTGGTAAATGGCAATAATGGAAAATCTGGAATGAAAATATTAAAAATTCTCAAAATTCTGACGTGCGTAGGAACTGCATAGCACTTCCTAAGTAAAACAGTCATTTTTGGGAATTTGTCCACCAAATTTTCAACATAGAGTTTTTGGGGGTCTACCTCATGAACTGTGACACTGTTGTTTCGTTACTCAGTCCCGAAAGATGGTTCCGCGCAGTGACCACAAAATCACCTTTCGGGACCGAATAACAAAATGATAGTGACTGAGTTCATGAGGTGGGGCCCCAAGAACCCCATGTTGAAAATTTGGTGAAAAAATTCCCCAAATGGCCGAGATATGCACCAAAGTTAAGAAAACCCCATTTATGCTATTATACAGCTTACCGGCATTTCTTCAGTTCGCGGTCGGCTTTGAAGAGTGCAGATGTGTTCCCAGTCCACCGAAGATCGTCGCGCTGGCTTCCGGAGGTAAGTATGAGGTCGGGGTGTGTGGGGAGGTGGGTGCGCAGAGGGTGGGCGTGGGTTGGGGGAGGGACCGTTTTTTTTTTTTCCCCAGGTGTTTTATGTTTGTGTAGACTATGTGGGACTTTTGCCACGCTGGGGTGGGCTCCCAGCATGGCAGCTGGAAGTTTTTTTGGGGGGCAGTGGAGCCGACGGGGAATTGGGCACCCCCCATTGGCCATCGCAAGAAATTGCCATGGCAGATGTGAGAGGGGAACTCTGTCTTTCGGATCTGTGCCGTCTATCCACGCCTTCCCCTCCATGTGAATTGGAGTTTGAGACTGCTATCAGAAGTTAGTCCCCCGGCGGAGTAATATATTGTTATTTATTGTGTGGCTGTTACATGCTTATTTGGTGTACAAGATCACTTGTATATGTGAATGCAATAAGGACCGAAATTATCAGATTCTGCATTGAACAACCATTTCAAGTGGGTGAGTTGCTATTTGAATTCTAAGGGCATTTTAGTTGCTCCCCTCTTAACTTTCTTTTAACTTCTTGGATCCCCTATGCCCACGTGCATTTTGCTCTTTCTCCCCTGTGTTCTGTTGTTTATGGTGTGTATATTGGGCAAATAAATTTGCATAAGTCACGTCAAACTGACCGACAGCACGCAGGCGGATGGCTGGCCTGCACGTTTTATGTTTGAAATCGGTTTGCAAGAATGGATTGAGTTAGGGATACTTTCATTTCAGTCGCCGTATTCCAAGTGTTATAAGTTGGTTGAACAGTAGAATGTCTGTATGGTCTGACACCCTTGACTGTGGAGCAACTGCGCCGGAGTATTAAATGTGGTGGTCTCCAATTACTACTGTAGGTTAGACAAGGGGTGAAACTGTCATTGTTTGAAACTCACATGGACGAAACAGAGCAAGAGCGAAAAAGCCAAACTTTTTTCCAAGTACTAATTCATCCTGTCAGCGTGGGCTTTGCACAGGGCTGCGGGAATCACACTGTGTGAACGGATCATAGGCAGCTAGAATGATCTAGTTTTTAATGTTCGTAAGCACGTGTACTGCTCCTAAAAAGAATATAGTTTAGGATAGGGAGGAACTTTTGAGGGGATTAAATTAGATTTTGAAAGTAGTGATTTTGAGGGGAAGGGGGAGTAGACAGCTGTACAGATGCAGTACAGAGTGTAGGCACTTTGCATACTGCCAACGGCAGTATGTAAATTACCTGCCGACGGCAGTATGCAAATTGCCTACACGTTACCACCACTGATTGCAGCGTTTTTTGCTTTCACCTGTACGCCACTGCATCTGAACAGCTGTCATAGACAGCTCCGACATTCATTGGCGTGGTGCGGCCGCCTTGCAAAAGGGAGCAGGGCATTGGAAGTGGGGGAGGAACACCTACGAAAACTCGTATGGTGGCATTATGTTTCTTGCACATTCATGCAAGCAAACATAAAAATAGCAGGACAAGGACACAGCATGAGATTAGAGGGAGGTGGATTAAGGGGTAATGTGAGGAAGTTCTATTTCACAGAAAGGGTGGTGGATGCATGGAATGGCCTACCTCAGGAAGTGGTAGATATGAATACAGTGCAGGGCTTCAAACAGGCATGGGACAGGCATAAGGGAGCAATACAGATGAGTATGAATAAATAGGCCATTGACAGAGTAACGGTCTATGACACATTCATAAGGTAGAAAAAATGGGCAGACTGGATGGGTCTTGGAGTCCTTGTCTGCCGTCAGCTTCTATGTTTCTATATCCCTGGTAGCCTTGCTGCCCTCCTTTGTGTACAGGGCTACCCCCCCTTGCCCCCACCCTATATTTTCCACAGGCTGGGCATGCTGTATTGTGAGGCCCCAATCATGGTATGGTGTTGGGTCAGCCAGATTCCTGTTACAGCCACCAAGTTCAATTGGGCTTCCACTACTAATGCCGGAAGATCTTCCACTTTGTTGCCCAGGTTCCTGGTATTACTGCATATGGCTTTCTAGGAGGTCTGGTACATCATTCTACTTTTATTTGATCCCGTGCCCCACCTGAGCTGCAATATTTGCTGCCCACTGTGTTCTTGTTCCCCAGCAGTGCATTTTGAAAGGACTGCTTCTCCTCTGACCATCCAGGAAGAGCCCACCCCATTACTTCCCTCCATCCCTCCCATCCCTGCTTACCCCAAATGTACTCGGGGGGGAGGGTCTATATCTCCCACCATGAGAAAGTCTTTGGTCGAATGCCCTGGTGCCAGCTCCCGCTGATTAGTTTATATTGTTTTTTTCCATCTAGCGATTTGGTCTATGCGGTCACCACCTACTCCTTTCATCAGGCGTTCAGGTGCACACTCCCCCAAGTTCCACTCCTCCACTTTGTCTTGTCTGCGGGGATCTACATGGGAAGAGGTCCAAGGGCTTCAGTTCTCTGTTGTACAAGGCAACTGGAGCACATAAAATTTTTTCCCGTTGCTTTCCCCATCTGTCAGGCCGGCACACACAAAAAGGTGCAAAGGGCGTGCACCAAAGATGCTGCACGTGCTTTGTGGCTGTGCCTGACCAGTTGGAAGGGTGGCACTGTTGTGCCACCCAGCCTCCACCTGGTGGCAGCCAAGCAGTAACTCGCCTTGTCCCCTCTCTCTGCAGAAGAAGTGGCGCCTATAGATACTCAATCCTCCCCCCCCCCGACCCCCCGACTGCCTCCGAGCGAACCGGGTCTATTCCCAAACCAGGGTCACTGGCATGGTGGCAGGTAAGGTGCCTCAGCCCTCCGTGCCACTGGGCTGGCCCTAGTTTAAATTCCTGTTGACATTCTCTTCTAGTTTCCTTCCCAGTGTGCCCTGATTCACCCTCCACTGAGATGCAGAAGGCCTGACGCATACAAGGCCTTGTCCTTCCAGTCCCCTACATACCCAAATCCTTGCTCTCCACCCCATCACTTTAGCCATGAATTGGAATCTACTATTCTTGCCTTTCTGGGATGATCATCGTGTGGAACTGGCAGCACTTCTGAGTAGGCTACCAAGTTTTCCCCTATCTCTAGGCTTCTCCCTCAGCACCCTAAATCTTTCTTATACTACTTCCATCCGGTTGCAGTGCTGCCCCGCTGTCCGTTGCTCTGCTTTCTGCTCCTCGCTCATCGAATTCTAAAAGTTTGGTTAAGTTTAGTGAATGAACCTCAGGTTATTTTTTATTTTTTGGAGACTGAATCTGTAATTTTGCTGCTTGGGAAGCAGTAGAAAGACTTCTCTGTGCCAGTTGTATGCGCAGGACTGGCCGTTAGTATTGGCGTTCAATGAATACATACAGAACTGGAGAGAGAGTGACGCCGAGGAAAAAAAAAAGTGGGGGGGGGCTCTCCGTCAAGAAGCAAGCTTAAGAGTTTGGTTAACTGCCTGCTGGTTCCTGGCGCTTTCCCAGGTATTGCTGGAGTAATGAAAATGTATGCACACTATAAAGGAATATTATGAAGTGAAGTGTGCGAGGAATGTGAACTCTCGGCTTTGTGTTGTGGACAGACAGAACTAACGGTATCGATTGCACCGACTGCACCCTGTTCTGCTGATATGCTCTACATAAAATTTTTACAGGTATGCTAGCTTTGCCTAGGGGATTTGGGAACCAGAATTTGAATTTGGCCATCGTTTACTGCGCTCAGAGTGCGATTTCTTTATGTTTTTCAGGTCTAGAATTTTTTCGTAGAATTGTGATTGGGGGGAAAAAGGAAAGGAGAGCGACGGGCAAAAGTCACTGAAATGTTCCGCCCTAAACTATAAACTATTGAAAGCAACTGAAATAATCGTGTTCCTGCCTGTAGAGCTGAAAGAGGATGGAAGGGTTGACGGTAACAATGTCCATAAAATCTTCCACTTTATTAAAGGGTCGCCATGATTTAAAGCATGAGGTGATTATATCGGGTGCCTACTGAACTTTTGAAAAACTTGAGGAGTGGAGGTATGTAATGTGATAGAGCTGTGTGTCTCTTGGTGAAGGTCGATTTAAAGACCTATCGAATTTAAATGGACTCCCGGTGAGGGAGAAAAAAAAAAGTAACTTATTAATATGGGAATGGGCCCGCCGATCTATTCTGAGCAGTAAAAGCAATGTTTTAAAAAGCCTGGACATTCTGATTGAAAAGGCAAATACCTTTTATGTGTCTGATTAAAGACAATGGCTCTGAGTGACCTCCTGAACTCTTAGTAGTAGGAGCAGAGTTGAAAGAATGTGTGCATTTTTCTGGACTCTAGTTTTTAATTGAGCCATTCTGAGCCATTTTGCATAAAATTAAATAATTCATGTTTTATAAAGGTTTCTCTTAAGTAAGAGCCTTCAAATTTTGATTGTCCTGGGGTTTATACTGGGGTATTTGTATTTTGCAAGGCCCTCTGAGGTAATAAATATCATAAGTACTTGTATGTTAGTAATTTAGACTAGTAGAGCTTTTAATCCTGTTCTCAAAGTTGTTGGTGCCTGGAACGTAAGGTTATCTTTATGCTCTGGGAAATTTCAGCAATTCATGTTTCACAGTTTTATAAAATGACATGTACTGAACATGAGATACTTTAATGTGATATTTACTATGGTTTGGAGCTATTAAGCTATTAAGCTCAATTAAGTATGTTTTTAATGATGTTTCTGGATATATGCATTTAAAGAGTCTGGGAAAGGAGTGAAAGATAACTATATAAAATTGTATCATAGTTAATTATTGTTACATTATACATTTGTCTTTACTTAAGGTTTTATAATGAATGGATCGTTGAATACACAGGAGTCAGATTTGTCTATTTGCCTGTTAGGTATTAGGATTGTTGTGTATTTTTAATTTAGTTGTCAGGACTTGCTGTTGAGGCCATGGGATTGTCCTGAGGCCTCTGGTATCGGGTGGGTCAAACTTATTTACTGTGTGTGGCTCCACCAATGGCATGGAGCCCCATTATGCATTGCTGGAGTGGTCATTGGGAGTAGCTGCAACTGGAGCAATCAGTGGGGCACGGAGCGGCATGAGTCGCATGGTGCCCCAGTGGATGTGCTTCAAGGCTGGTGTGTTCAATGGGCTATTAGAGAGGCACAGTTGTGATGTGGTGTGGATTGATGGGACTGGACTGTGATACGGAGTCCTGCTGTATGCTCAACAGTAGCCAACTGGAGTAACTGGTTGAAAGGTGATCCATGGGCACGGAGCAGTATGCACTGCATGGTGCCCTAACCGATATGTCCTTGATGCCAGCAGGCCCTACTGGCTTCTAGGTAGGATCAGAATGACACTGTATGATCAAATGAATCCAACCATGAAACATAGTTTCATTTAGTGCCTCGGGTATGGCCAACAGGAGTGACCGGATAGGAAGTGGTCTGCAGGGTACAGAGCAGCATGCACTGCATGGTACCTTTAATGGTTGCTCTAATATTGTAGCATGTCTATTTGGCTACCAGGCAGTTGCTGATGGGACAGGATGTGAGTGGTGGAGGTAAAACTACACTGGTATGGACTGGACTGCTATGATGCCTTCCAGCCAAATGGCTGTCTTTTTACCTTAGGAATCCTGATCTGTGCTTATTATCATCAGTTTGAGTATAGAGAGGATTCATTTATCTGATTTATTTCTCTGACTCTGTTAGTTTTTATTATCTAACTTATAAAATATATATTCTGTGTGTCATGAAGCATTGCGTATTGCAGTGCCTGCATAATCGTTATTGAATTTTTATACGGCGCTTTGTTCAAAATGTTTGTAATTGTTAAGATATTGTAATGGCTTTTTAGCTGAACAATAAACCATACTACTACTACTACTTCCATCCTACATCCCTTTAGATCATTGTTTCCCAAATAGATCACAACATCTGGTCCTGTCTTTCCCTGTGGTCAGGGTCTGCAGCCTGGGTAAGCTCTTCTGCTGTATCATACCTGGGGGGCACACCATCTTCCATCTGCCCCCCCCCCATGTTTTCAGAGACAAACACAGTTGTTCACAGACATTCATGGCCAGGCCTGCTCTGTCCCTGATCTTTGTTCGTGACAACTCCATCCATGCTTTGTCCATGATTATCATGGACAAGGTTGTTTGCAGCTGATACAAAAGTGCCTGGAAAAAAAAACAATCAAGATACACTAATCGAGAGAATTAAATCCAATTTCAGTTTGGTAAATTACATTTTAAATTATAGCTGCTAGCATCCATGCATGGTCGCAACCACTGGAGGGGGATGAACCAGTTTCCCTCAACTTTTTAGGCCCTGCAAGATGGCCAAATGAAACTGGCGTCAGTGTGCTAGGCTCAATAGATCCATATCCCCCCCCCCATTTTAGCCTTGGTTGCACCCATGAATCCATGGCTCTGGCCTGTCAACCTGTCTGATAACTGAGTCCCCTAACACTGAAACTCTTCCTAATCTCACTCCTTTCCTTTTGTACTCTCCAGCAGGCTCCACGTATGTGTTCTGGGCAACACTGCAAGGCTTCTTCTGCACAGATTAAACATCTAGAGTCAGTAGGTGACCCACGCTATCAGTACAGAGCCTGTGGGAAGCAACCCTCCCCGGTGACTCCAGGGGCTAATGTTAATTCCTTACCACCTCAGGGATCTGGACCTGCCCCGTCCCAGCCTGTTTTCCCTCTCTCCCCAACATAAATCGAAAATAACAGACAAGGATTCTACTTCTCAGCCGCATAGGTTGACAGAGTCTGAACACTGCCATTACTGCTACAGCAGTACCAGTGAGGGCTTGGTAGGCGGTGGTTGGGCTACGTCATCTCCATGACAGGGTTCTAGTATGACTGTTTTTTCACATAATGTAAAAGGACACATGATGGATTAGGGAGGAACGGTATAATAAATTGCTAAGCTCCTCGATTTCACGCTAGGCAAAGCGGCCAGGAAAGGGGAGCAGGATTCATGTTTCCCCCAAAATATAATATTTCAGTGTTGCTTAAAGCCTCACTCCTTGGTCTAAAGCACTAAATTAGGCCTGCTTACTTAGGTGCCAAAAGGGTCTGTGGCACACATGTTGAAGTAATTTATAAGGTTATCACTGGGTCAGAGTGAGAAACAACTGCTGCAAGGTGCACACCAGTGTCCTGCTTGGCTTTAGATAAACTTCTGAGCTATTGTTGGGCAGGGCAGCACATTTTCCTTGAAGTCTGATGAGTACTAGCTAAATTGTAAGGGCCTCACATGCTCCTAGTCCCACAACTGTAGGTTGCTGTTTTATGTTCTACAAGCAATGACAGGCAGACTGTGCGCTAAACTGAAAACAACCACCAACTTTATTGATATATATGTGTGTGTGTGTAGCTAGACCCCTTTCTCCTGCCACTACTACGGCCCCTATGGTGGTGAGGAGAATAGGACAAGAACCTCTGGGGTGACTCCAGTGTCTAGGGGTATAACGATGTTACAGTCTTGCCAGGAGCCACTCCTCTAGCATTGCACAGTTCCCAGGCTTAACACTTACAACACACCCCTGAAGGCACGACCTGCTGCAGTGAGGCTATAAAGTCCCTGTGTGCCACCACAACCCTACTCAGCCATCCTGACTGTTTGTACCCTTTAGGGGGAGAGTGGCTTACCTTCTCCTTTGCGCTGCTTCGAAGGGGACTCACGGCTATTCCATAACTGAATTATCAGCGTGGCCTGGGTACCATGAGTGACATGCTTCAGTTCCTCCTCCTGTGGTTAGATGGAGATGTCTATGGTAGGCACCCTGTCACATTCATCGCCATTGTCTTCCTCATTATTGTCATAATTAATGAACCCCTTAACCCTAGAGGAAATTGGGGGCCACCTATGGTCAAGAAATAGATTTCGCTAGCCAGCCCGGTGGCACTGAGGGTTGAGGCGCTGGACGCCATACCTCATGCCATGCTGGCAACCCGGGTTCAGGAATGGACTCGGGTCATTGGGGTGCCGGAACCGGGGAGGGTGGGCAGGATCAGCGTTGGCTCTCCTCTCCCGGGTAAATGGGTCGCCCGTCCGTAGTCCCGCTGTCACCAGATGGAGGCCCAGTGGCAGACACAGGTGGTAATGGAGCGTAGGGTGGGGCATCCCATAGGGTGTGATGTGCACGTGCCTTCACATGCATGCGTCACGTTGGGGACACGTGGGATCGGGACTGGGGAGAAAAACACAGAAAGTACTTGAGGGAAAAAAAAGAAATACATTTCACTTTGCGCTTTACACTGTACTTCATTACTGCCCCAGTAGGCCTTAACTCATTTTTGAACTGTAACCCAGATCTTTACTTTCAGTTTGCATGTCCATTGCAGTAGTAGGTTAACACTCTACTCATTTTCAGGAAACACTTGGACACAGGGCATGGCATGTATGTCTTAAGCCTGCTTGCAAAACGCCAAACATTTGTTTACAAGCTGGTGCACATACAGCAAGAGGTAACTGGGAAAACACAGCTGCAACTCCCGGTTTTAGGCCCAGTTCAAATTAGCACAATCACAGTTACTGTACACTGTCCCCATACCAGCTGGTCAGGGGATTGATTCTCATAAGCAGCTCAATTACTTTACACATGTTTACAGTTCGATCTCCATTCTCCCTAGCACATTACTTTACTCCACACTTTCACTGGCCAAGAGACATCACCTGACCATGCATCAGATCTCAATAAATGCATGGTCAGGTGCTGAATCTGATCCCCCCCCCAAAAAAAAAACCTTACTTAGAGCCTTTTTATAAGTGTAATAAGCTCCTCCAGAGTGTGCATCATAGGACTGTAATGCACTTCCCAGGGTGTAAGGACACTCACCTTCAGTCTTGTGCCTTATTACACCGCTGGGGCGTGAATTAAAATCCTATAATGCACACCCTGTCATAGCTTATTACTTACTCTATTGACACATTACCCCGATTACATTAGGCGATTAGGGTGACACCGGACATATAGCAGTTACATAGGTGCCCCACTGGCATCTGCAAGCAGGAATAAGGGATTAAGCCAGCCTGCCCCTGCACGGCATGGGAGTACTGGTGTTGTCTGGTGGAGGGGGTAAAGTAGGGATATACCCTTCCGAACATACAGTCGCACAGAACACAGGGTAAAGGCTGTTTGGCGGTCTGCCCCAAGCTCTATGCCTCTGTGGGGATTGGAGTCAGCATCTTTAATGTGGTCATAGCAAGTAGTGGCTTACCATACCCACCAAGTCAATCCCTTGCTCCTGAGGTACTGAACCTCAACCCCAGCTGTCCTGATTTTCTGCAATTCGCACAGAAAGGCCTCGCAGTTTAGGCCAGAGTCCCGTGCCAGCATTCTCCGTTGTACAGGAACACAGGACACATAGATCACATACCATCAAGACACCACCCCCCCCCCGCCCAAGGGTGAGTCCCCAACATTTCCCTGCTGTCCCAGATTTCGAATCCTGACTGGGGTCCAAACCTCCAGAGACTCACACCAGAGGCGATCAGTGCCACCCAGACCCAGGGATGCTGCCAGCAAACCTAGGCCCGCAGGCCTCCCTCTGGTCGCAGTCGGAAAGGTGCATCTCTAGGTGCTGGAAACTGGAATGCAAACATTCCAGGCTGAAGTACCATACTAGACTCGGAGCCCCTTTTGGCAAGCTGGAGCCCCTATTTATAGCCCCCCCAGGGGTGGGAAAAATTGCCCAGGAACGCCCTCAACCAATGGGCAAGCAAGGGTGCATGGCTAGCGCCTAGACATACAGTCCTAAGAAGAGAACATTGCATAAACATGAAACAGGATATACCATTGAGATTGCAGAACACATTTCAGAACCTTAAAAGCAATGCTAGCTTAATCCTATAAATGCACTTGTACTGGCAACATATTTTATTTACTGGCCATCTAGCACAGCTTCAAACATTGGCATTCATTACTTTGGTCCTGTTCGTGCACTGTGCCCACAGCTGGGTTACATGTGTAGAAGCACAGTGTAACTGAAACAACTTTTTTTGCCACGAGCAACACTATACGTTTCAGGATGCACCTTGCCGAGGCACTGATATCAAAGACAGGTGCCAAAAGCCGCCCCAGTGTGCAGTGGTAGAGCTACTGTTTGCAACACCAGTGACCCAGGTCGCGCCCCGATCCTTAGTTGTCGCAGGGCCAACAGGGGGAGGAGGAGGAGGACTGAGCATCCCATAGGATGTTCTTCTCCTCCCAGGAAGGGGGGGGGTTAAGCTGTGCTACGCTGGGCGCGTGCATGGCGTGATCAGCGATGGCAGCTTGACTGAACAGCTCCTGCTCACCTACATTGAATTAATTCAAATTTAGAGCCTTGATTAATTTTCACCACCTGTTCTTTAGATATTTCGTTAGAGGAAAGGTTGTGTTTTATTCCTAGCGAATTTCAAGCGTCTCGGTTCCGTTTTATGTTAATCTCAGTTATTTGTAAATTACACTGTCAAGTCGCACTTTGAAGTCGGCCGCAAGGAGGTGTACAGTGACAGAGGAGAAAACTACAACAATGTCAAACTTCACAAGCCACCAGGAAATGGGAGGTAAATCTGACATGGACACTGTGAAAGAACTATTTGCCAACATCAGTCTTGATATTAGTGACATGAAAAAAAGCATGGGGTCTTTAAATAAGGGTATCAGTAAAAATACTGATAATGTCACTGAAGCAGAGAACAGAATCGATATTTTTCATGACACTGTTTCCTTTTTAGAAGACAAACTTGAGCGCCAGGCAGAACAGATCCATTTTTTATTAAACAAAGTGGATGATTCAGAGAACAGGGGTAGGAGAAATAGTATCCTTATTGTAGGTGTTCCAGAAGGGCTGGAGGGAAAGGCAATGATACCATTCCTTCAGAAAATGATACCGGAGATGCTAAACTATGAGTGGCCATGGCCTCTCGAAATTGAAAGAGCCCACAGATCCCTTGTGCCCAAAAATCAGTTGTCTGGCAGGCCAAGAGTTATCATTGCCTATTTTTTAAGATTTACTGTAAAGGAGGAAATTCTAAGGGTGACCAGAGAGCTTAAACAGTTGTACTGGCAGGGAGAGCGTGTCTTTATGTTTCAAGACTTTTCATCAAATTTGGGGGAAGAAAGAAAATCCTTTTTTGAGGTCAAAAAACAATAACAGAAACTTGGGTGGTTATATTATTTTAAATACCCAGCTGGTCTTATGGTTGCAGTGCCGGGTAATCAGTGCTAAACTATGTGATTCGCCTGAACAAGTTTGGTCTCTGATTAACAGTCCCACTTCTAGGCCACCACAACAAACTGCCAACCAGATTTTAACTCCTTCGGCTCACGCACAGGAGGCTCGAGATTACAGCACCCGCTTCTCTGAGCTTCCCCCAGCTTCCTCATCACGAGGCAAACCTCATCAAGCAGACCAACAAAATACAAAGCCCATGACAGTGAAGATTTGCACCCCTGTTCCCTATTCAGTGGTACTGAAAAACAATAAGCCCACTCCAAAATAGTCAGGTATTGTTGGCCTGACAAGGAAAAATAAGCCACTGAACAAGGATTTCGATCTTATGACTCCAGTCATTCCAGTTTCTTCTCAGCTACAGCTGCAAAAAAGAGTTTTTACTCAAGATGTAAGGATCGCATAGATCTTTCTACTGTCTCACCTCAAACTTTGCAAAGCTGTCACACAGTTGTGAAATCAGCAGGTTCTACAGATAAAAACTCCATCCTGGTCCAGTCAATCGAGGTGTGTCCTGTGGAATGAACTTCCTTTCTCCAATAATGTTTCTAAAAACATAAAGGTCAATGTACAAGCTGATCACTTCCTGGGGTCAGCACGTGTCTAAGGGTCAGGGGTCCAGATTAGTCTACGGCCTGTTACTCAGTTACGGCAAACCTGTGTTTGCTTTGAATTTTATATTTACTAAATTAATAATTTGTTTTTGTTGTTTGCACATTCAATCGGTTCCCTGTCTCCATTCATCGTAGGAGCAACTAGTTGCATATGCTAGCTGCGGAGTTCGATCCTGGGACACGACTACGGAGTGGTGAGCTGACTCTGACACATTGTGTGAATATTCTCTGTTTTTATGTTTTGTTATTCAAACGCTTCTATTTTGCTAAGCCATGTTTTATAGTTGCAGTTAACGTCCTTTTAAGGACAAAAGCCCTTCTTTATATTGTTCACTATTAATGCAAAGGTCTGGAGAGCATCATATCGTTATTTCAATACCACTTAATCGCCAGTATTAACTTTTGATTTCAAACAACATGAAGTCTTGCTATATTCTGACATATGCAGTAAGTCCCAACCTTCGAACTGCCCCGGAGGTGAAAGAGTTAACTTTCCATGCCAGGCATGGAACGCTGAGCTCGAGCTCGGTTGAAAACTCTGTCTGTTCTTCAAACTCAAACCGTCAGATTCTTTACTCCGCCTCACTGAACAGTCGCTCCGGAGATTTCTCCTTCTGTTCGGTTCATTTTGTCGGTTAAAGTATTAATTTCTGGTTTTGACCGAATTTAAACCGTAACTGGTCGGTTCAAGCTCTGTCTGTGGTATTTGTGAGTACTAGATAGGTTTACATTATTTCTCTTCTGTGTGGAACTTAAACTGTTATCGGTTCACTCTTGAACCGATCAGGTTGTTTAAAATATTTTATTCTATCATTTAGAGTGTGGTTACAGTTCTTATCGGTTCTAAAAAAACGGAATTTCTCGTTTTTTTCCACGACTCCGTGACACGGTTGGGAACCGATAAGAGGGTCTTGTTGCGGATTGCCATAAATGGGCAAGTTTGGTTAGGATAGGCACCTATGTCTGAGAAACCCAAAAGAAAACCGGCCCACTGGGTTTCAACACTGCAGTGTGTGGGAAGCCTTTGCCAAGGCTGACCCCCACACCTGTGCTTATTGCCCGGGGTTTGACCACCTCAATGCAGACTGCCAGATTTGTCAAAATTTTCCTGCAGCTACCCTGGATAAGAGAGTTGGTAGGCTTAGGGAAAGGGAAGCCAGGGTCATGACCGGTTGGCCAACCCAGTTCGGTTCAACGAACGAGATGCTCTCTGACCAGGGCAAGACTCTGGCAAAGGAGAGCTGACTCTGAGGGATCAGTTCCAGCAAAGGACTAGAAAATCAGCTGGTTGGAGCCAAAACTTTCCTTTCCAACCGCTGAAGAGATAGCCAAAGTGATTCAAATTGTCCAGTCACTTTCTCCGTTCCCGACCAACCGGGCGCCATCGTGGTAAGCGCCCGGTTGGCGGTTCCACCGGTTCAAGACTATGATTTAGAGGAATTTTATGAACCGGAGGAGGGGGAAGAGGAGTATGAGGAGAGTGAATGTGGATTTGAAAGTCTGGATGTGCCCATTGACCTGGACATCTCCCCAGACAGACCTTCAGGAGTGTCCCCTCCTAGGCTTTCTGAGTCCCCTTCTCATTTTATTTTCTAGAAAAAAGTGGCTGAAACCCTCCAGCTCCCTATGGAGGAAGCGGTGGATGATCAAGAGGAGCCTGACTGTGTGGAAATGATGGATATCCCAGAGTCTAGGAGACTGTCTATTCCCTTGCATAAATCTTTTGGGAAGCAGACTTTTAAAATTCTAAAAAGTCCTCCCACTATACCTCCTGTGGATAAGAGAATGGACAAGAGGTACACTTTGTCAGGCTCTGATACGGAGTTCCTTACTCAACAATGCAGCCATGTTGGGGTAGTGCAGGCTGCAGCCTGTGACATGGCAAATATTCCCTTGGCCTCACACCCCCTGGACAAGGACTCCAGGAAGATTGATGCCATGGCAAAGAAACAGTACATGGCAGCATCCTTGGGACTCAGACAGGCAAATTATATGGCTTATGTTGCTAGATATCAGAAATCCAGATGGGATACTGTTATGGCTCTAGAAACAGGTCCCTGGCCAGCTTGCCAGGGAGCTGGAGCAGGTGGCTGCTGATGGTATTGAGGCATCCAAGGTGCAATTCCATGCTGCAGTGGATTCTAATGATGTGTCATCAAGAGTCATGGCTACATCTGGGCACTGCAGGATGGCTTGGCTCAGATGTACTAGCCTGTCACAGGATACCCAGACTAAGGCCATGGATTTTCCTGTTGTGGTAATTCTCTGTTTGGGGAGCAGACAGAGAATTACATGAAGAAAATGGATGAGTATAGGACCACCTATAGGAGTGCACAGGCCAAGGAAAGGCAGGCCACTCCTCAAAGGCAGCTTCCCATGGGCAGGGCAGGCCTTTTCATAGGCCTTTTACATGCCCAGGCCTCCTCTTCCACTTGCCTAGAGGGGGTTCTTTAGAGGGAGAGGCAGACGGGTGCAAGCAGGCCTGCTCCCACCCCTCAGCCCAAAGCCCCTGCCAAGCAGGCACCCTGATGGGGTTGCCAGGGCCGATTCTCTACTACCTCAGAAGGCTGGCTTACTTTGTCCAGGACTGGGAGTCTCTGACATCAGACAAGTGGGTCCTGGAAGTAGTAGGCCAGGGACTGGTTCACAGCTTCAAAAAGTTTCCAAAGATGAGAACCAGATTCTTTCCACCTGCAAATCCTCCAGAGGCACTTGCCCTAGAGGCAGAGGTCTCTTCCCTCCTGGCTCTCAGAGCTGTGGAAAGGGTTCCACCCCTACACCAGGGCAAAGGGTTGTATTCCAGGTACTTCCTTACCCCAAAAAACAGGAGAGTGGCGGCCCATCCTGGATCTCAGATATTTAAACAAGCATCTTTTAAAACCAAAATTCAAAATGGTGACTCTGGGAATTATTCTACCTCTCTAAGGCCAGGGGACTGGCTAGCATCCCTGGACCTCAGGATGCTCTACTTCCATATTCTCATCAGAAGCTCCCATCGAAAGTACCTCAGGTTCGAGCTGCCCTCAGGCCATTACCAGTTCAGAGCAATGCCCTTTGGCCTCACCTCTGCTCCAAGGGTATTCACAAAATGCCTGGCAGTGGCAGTTGCTTCTCTAAGAAGGCAAAAAATTGCCATCTTCCCATACCTGGACGATTGGCTCATAGTAGGCCAGTTCCCAGACCAAGTCAAGTTACACCTACAGATAACTCAGAAACTGCTCACCTCTCTAGGTTTCCTTCTGAGTCTTTCAAAGTCAGTTCTAGAGCCTGTCCAGCTCTTCACCTTCATAGGCGCAGAACTGAACACAAAGAAAGCCAGAGCTTTCCTTCCTCTGGACAGGGCAAGGACCCTGGTCTTTCTGGCCTCTTCATTCACCCTGCAGGTGTCTCGACCAGCAAGGCATTTTCTACAGCTCCTGGGGCACATGGCTGCTTCTACAGCAGTAGTGCAGGGTGCAAGATTTCAGATGAGGGACATTCAGTTCCATTTGAGAGCCTTTTGGTCTCAAAGGAAGGACCCTCTAACCAAATTGATCCCAGTGACTCGAACCATGATCCAGGCCCTACAGTGGTGGCAGGTTCAGAGCAATCTGAGACAAGGGGTTCCTTTTATCACTCAGTCTCACTCCTTAATCCTTACTACAGATGCATTCCTCTTGGGGTGGGGAGCTCACATGGGCGACCTCACTACCCAGGGGTTGTGGCCCCCCCAGGAATCTCTGCTCCACATCAATCTGTTGGAACTCAGAGCAGTTTTCTAGCACTTCAAGCTTTTCCAAATCTGTTCAGAACAAAGTTGTACAGGTCAGAACAGACAACACCACCACAATGTGGTACATCAACAAACAAGGGGCACTTGGTCTACGGCCTTGTGCACCAAAGCAATGAAGTTGTGGTCTCTGGCTTATTCCCTGAACACCTCCCTTACGGCAGTTCACCTCCCAGGCAAGGACAATGTCCTGGCAGATGCTCTCAACAGGATTTCCAGGGCCATCACAAATGGTCTCTGGACCCCTGATCTTGAGGTGGTATTTGCCAGATGGGGCACCCCGCAGATAGATCTTTTTGCAGCCCCAGATAATCACCAACTTCCCCTTTTTTGCTGCAGGCCCCCAGTGTTGGGCTCAGTCCCTCTGGATGCCTTAGTTCTCAATTGGGAAGGGAAGTTTCTCTATGCTTTTCCCCCCTTCCCTCTTCTGTTCAAAGTGCTAGTCAAAATCAGATCTCAACCCTGCAAGATGCTCCAGATTGGCCCAGACAGCCTTGGTATCCACTCCTACTGTCCTTAGCAGTCCATCTTCCCCTGTGTCTTCCCAGGAATCACAACATGTTAACCTGTGCTCAGGGGAGGGTTTGGTACCCGAACCTCAAATCTCTCAATCCCAAGGCCTGGTTCTTGAAGAGTTAGAGTTTGCTGGTTTACACCTCTCCCAAGGTGTAATGGATATCCTGAAGGCTTCTAGAAAACCTTCCACCAGGGCTACTTATAATTCCAAATGGAAGAGGTTTTCCATATGGTGCTCTGGAAAGCATATTTCCCCAGAATCTGCTGATTTACCCACAGTCCTGGATTATATGGTCCACTTAAATGCCCTGGGGCTGAGACCAGCTACCCTAAAAGTGCATCTGGCAGCTGTGTCTGCTTTTATTTTAGTAGGTAAGCCCTCTTCGCTTGCAGCTCACCCCGTATTCTCCAAGTTTTTCAAGGGATTGCTTCATACCAACCCTCCATTCAGGGACCCTGCCCCTGCCTGGGACTTTAATGTTTGCATTGCTCAGCTTCTGCAACCCCCTTTTGAGCCTTTGTCTTCAGCAGAGCTTAAGTACTTGACTTGGAAAACTGTGTTTCTGGTAGCCATCACTTCTGCCAAATGCATAAGTGAATTGCAACCTTTGTCAGTGGAGCCTGATTTTACCTCCTTTCATAGAGATAAGGTGGTCCTCAGGACTAACAGGAAGTTCTTGCCTAAGGTGGTTTCAGATTTCCACCTTAATCAATCTATGTCTCTTCCTGTATACTTCACTGACCATTCCTCCTCTGGCAGAGGAGGCTGCACAGTTTAGATGTCAAAAGAGCCCTTAGCTACTACAGAGCGTGCACTAAAGGGTCACAGGTTTGACTCCTCCAACTATTCCTCACTTATGGTGAGGTTGGTGAGAAACCTGCCACAAGAGAGATCCATTGCCAGGTGGATTGTCTCTTGCATCCAATTTTGTTATGAAAAACTGGTAAGGTTCCTCCCTCAGGCCTGAGGGCTCACTCTACCAGAGGTACAGCTGCTTCCTGGCTGCTGCCAGGACATCCCTATTCTTGAGATATGTAAAGCAGCTACCTGGAAAACAGTTCATACTTTTTACCAAGCATTACTCCCTGGATATCCAGGCTAGGAGTGATGCCCGGTTTATGCACTGTGCTTTGGAGCCTATTTCCCAAGTAGGTTCTGTCCCTCCTCCATGGAGGTACTGCTTTGTAGTCTGCATATGTCAGAATATAGCAAGACTTCATGTTGTTTGAAGAAAAAATTACTCACCTTAGTAATGTTGTTTCTTCTAATGAAGTCTTGCTATATTCTGACCTCCCCCCCCCCGCCTGCCCCTCTCAGAACCTCTCTTTTTGGGATGTGGGAGGGCAATGTACTGTTGGCACTTAATAGGTGCCCACCTTGTTGTTTTTCACCCCTCCTTTTTGGGGTGACTTGGTGTTGTGTTTTTCATTTTTTGGGTCTCCTGACTTGAGTCTTTGTTTTGGGACCAAAAAATGTGTTATTATGTTAGTAGCCAGTTGGCTAGTGTAGGTTTACAGCTTCCACACAGGACCTCAGTGAGTTTAGCTCATAAAGATCTGACGGTTTGAGTTTGAAGAACAACAGACAGAGTTTTCAACCGAGCTCGAGCTCAGTGTTCCATGCCTGGCATGGAAAGTTAACTCTTTCACCTCCGGGGCAGTTCGAAGGTTGGGACTCACTGCATATGTCAGAATATAGCAAGACTCCATTAGAAGAAACACCATTACTAAGGTGAGTAATTTTTTCTTCTAAGCCACTCTTTTGTTGAAATACTCAGTGTTTGGACTGTTAATATTTCAATTCAAGCTTTTTAGCAATATGTCTTTATATTGGTTGCAGTTCCCCTAACAATGCTTGGTTTTTGTCAGCTTATATATTGCCTTTTTTTTTCTTTCCTCGCGTTCTCTTCTCTTCTCTATTTATTTCTCCATCTCTTTTTCTTTCTTAATGGTACAAACCCTATGGATGGAGTGTATATAGTAGTGAGTGTTAATTTGAGTCTTTGAAGTACACAGTGTTTGGATCAGTATTGGTGGTGGTGGCAGACTGTTCAGTATACTGACATATTTATCTACCTCTCGGTTTAAATGATCCATACTTGTCTTGGCTGTTATGGGGGTCTTTGTGACTCTACAACAGGAAATTTGTTAGAGACATACAGCAGTAGAATTTGGCTAATTAGGGCCCAGTGAGGCGGACTGCCATAACAAGCATAGTCTTGGGGCAATCAACAAACCGCTAAAAGGAACCAGACAATTTGACAGCCTTATGGGGCAGGTTGCCATATTAAGCGTGGTTGTGGGGCATCAAACAACATAAAATAAATGCATAAAATCCAATGCCATTTGATGATTGTACAGGACAGAGCACTTAATCATAGTGCAGGCTTAAGGCAACAAAGAAAAGTATAGCTGCCATGCTCCTCCAGGAACCATTATCGAGACTTTTTTTTATATTTTACGGTATACTTTAAGCTGATCAATTCATAGGTTCATAGGTAATTTCAAGCTAAATTAGACTTGCGTCCATAGTGCTTGCCTTTATTAATTGTATATTTATCCCTTTTCTGGATTTGTTTATTTTCCCAGAAGAAACTTATCTAGCTTATTTTTGAAAGAGTCCATACTTGTACTAGTTACTACTTCTGGTGGTAGTGAGTTCCATCCAGATACCACTTTCTGGCTAAACCAGTGCTTTCGTGGTAGAGTTTGCTGTTTTTGAAGTACTAGTTGAAAAGGATGCCCCCTAGGTTCATATTTTGATTTTCTCATTATTAACCCTAGATCTGCTATCAATTCAATATCATGTATACATTTAAATAACAAACAGTAGTCCCCCCTAGTTCGTCTGTACTGTAATGTATACAAATTTAACTCCTTCAACCTTTCTGGATAGGGGATATCTCTAAGCCCTTTGACAGACTTAGTTGTTCTTTTCTGTATTCGCTCCAAACTGAGGATATCTACTTTTTTGTATGGTGCCCATACCTGCACGCAGTACTCCAGGTTGGGTCTAACCAGGGCATTATAGAGGGGCATAACCACCTTCCTATCTCTACTTGTTACATGCCTCAGTATGCAATTTAGTATCTGGTTGTTTTTTCTTACTAATTTATTGCAATGAGAGCTGAATTTTAAATCTGCACTAATTATAACCCCTAGATCCCTTTCTTCAGTAGTTTTTCTGAGTTCAATATTGTCTAATTTATAAGAAAAGTTATTTCTTTTACCCAAGTGCAGAATTGTGCATTTATTCTTGTTCAGTTCAAGCTTATTTTTTTTTGGTCCATTTTTGTATGCTGTTTAGTGCAACTTGTAATTCATTAGTGTTCTTTTGGGTATTTGTTATACATCCAATTCTGCAGTCATCTGCAGATTTTGTCACCCATATATCATTGTTTTGTATTTTTAAAGAGGTTATATAGATATTAAAAAGACAAGGGCCCGAAACAGAGCCTTGAGGGATCCCACTAGTCACTGTCTCCCAGTTTGATTTTTCCCCCTGGATCACCACTCTCTGCCTTCTCTCCCGCAGCCAGGCGTCTGTCCAGTTTATTATGTTAATATCAAACTTATATTTCTTTAGAGTATCTATTAGTTCCTGATGTGGAAGTTTATCGAAAGCTTTTGAGAAGTCTAAAAAGATGACATCTACACTGTATCCCTCATCTAGAGCTTTTCCCACCTTCTCATAAAATACCAACAGGTTTGTCTGGCAAGATTGATTTTTTCAGAAACTGTGCTGCCCCGGGTCCTGTAGCTTGCCTATCTCCATAGCTTCCATTATATGATCTTTTAAGATTGACTTCATGATCGTTCCCATGATTGATGTCAAGCTGACTGGCCTATAGTTTTGTAAATCTGTTCTAGATCCTTTCTTAAAGATAGGTATTACTAATGCCTCTCTCCAGCCTTGTGGGACAAGTCCTGTATCTAGAGAGGTTTGAAAAATATGGGTCAAAGGTGTGGCTATTTGTTCTGCTAGTTCATATAACACCCTAGGATGGATTTCATCAGGTCCTTGTGATTTGTTTATATGTATTGTTTTTAGTTTATCAAGTACATCTTGTACTTGTAACATGGCCCAAAAAAAGGAACGAGAAACAAGAAATGTGATAGGAGGAACAGCGTCAGGTGGTACAGGTGCAACACGGCATTATGAGACAATAATGCCGTGTTGCTCCTGAACTACAGAAAATAGCCACAGGAGGAAAAAGAGCAGTACATAAAAGACGAGAAGAGAAGAAACAGAAGTAAGTTGAGAACTAGTAAGGACGTACACAAGAGGAGTAGTAGGACAAGTGATAGGGAGGGACTGGTAGAAAAGACAGAACAAGGCAAGTCGAAAACGTGGAGAGGGAGAGAAAGAGAAGAATGTGTAGTGAATATGGAGAAAAAGCAGAGAGGCACAAAAGCAGGGAGTGGAAAGCAGTGCGACTATAACACCTGGGACACAGAGAAGACAGGAACCTGTAGGACAACTAGCGAGTGAGACAGGATGGAAGGGACCGGAGCATGGAGGAGCACCAGGAACACCCAGAAACGGATTGCATGTTAGCAATTTCATGGTATATGGCACCGTGAATGTTAATTATCCAGCGAGATCCACAAATGGAGGAGAGAGGAGAGACACCCGGGAACTGTGAATAGTCTAAATAGTACAGAATAACAAAGCGAATATCAGGAGTGAAAGAGCAGCATGAAGTGGTAGCAAAGCACGTCAGCTGTATGCAAATGAGAGACAGAGGTACATGCTGATGCACCGAAAGAGCAAAGTAGCAGTCATCCCACGGAGTATACCAAACGAACAGCCGCTCTCAAATTCACAAAATGTTGGTCAATCATTAGGAAAGTGATAATTCTAGTAGTATAAGAAAGTGAAAAAACACTATATATAGATATGTAACTGAGGTTCATTCACAGTTCTAAAAGTAACAGTAAAAATAACTGTTTACCTCTATTCGTGTCATTGTGTGGTATATAACAGTAGCAGAAACATATTTCTGAGATGTAAAGTGATGCACACACCATGTTACAAGTGCATTAATCCCCTCCGAAGGTGGCATCTAATGGGGAGGTAATGCATGGTTGGACCGCTGTATGCATTCGGCCTCTGGCCTGGTGCCACGACGGTCTCAACCATGCATTAACTCCCTATTAGATGCCACCTTCAGCGGTGATTAATGCTTACTTGTATCTGTATGTGTCCAGGTATAGAGCTAATTTGGTCTTCTATCTTAAATGATGTAGCTGGGTTAAAAACAGAGCAAAAGTTTTTATTTTGTATTTCTGCAGATTCCTTGTTGTTTAGTATGTCGCCTTGTTCATTTTTTAAAGGTCCAATACTATTGCTACTTTTTTGTTTATTGTTTATATAACAATAAAATGTCTTATAGTTATCTTTAACTAGTGATGCCAGCTTAAATTCATATTCCTTTTTGGCTTTTTTGATCTCCCATTTGACTTTCTTAACTAAGTTTCTATATTTTATTGGGGCTTGTATATTATTATTATTTTGGTTTTTTTTAAACCACCTGTTTTTTTAATTAATGTTTTTATTTTAGGTGTTAACCATTTTGGAGTGCCTTTTTTATATGCATACTTCTCATACTTCGGTATACATACTTCTGTTGTTGTTTTTAGCTTGTTAACCAACGATTCCCACATTTTATTTACAGTATATTTTTGAAATTCCTTTTTCCAGTTCCATGTTGCCATAACTTTTTTCACAGTGGGAAAATCGGCCTTGTTAAAGTTTAGGACTGTAGTCTTTCCTTCCCTTATAATCTCTCCTACTTCTTTAATTTGGAAAAAGACTGAATTCCAGTTTCTATATGGACGTTTAGCTAATTATTGAAACATTTGGTGGGTCAGATTTCTGTAAGTTGCATATTAATACCAGTAGTTTGGTTGTTATTAGTACTGACAATTCTCATTATATTAATCTTTTCCTATGTTCTTAAAATAGGTGGTTTCTTTTTCTTATTATCACAAAACATTTCTGTATTTACTGTTTTATGGGTGTAGCAGAAGGTTTCTTTTTATTACTGCCAACTACCAACAGTGTGGTATCTTTAGTGTTGCACGGTTCAGTGCATTGTAAGTGTTAGCTTAATAGATAGCGTTTTTACATTTGCCAGAAATTTGGCAGCTAAATTTTTCATACATACTGTTTATATTAATAACTGTTTGAGTTCTCTAGTAAAGCTCGTAGTGTTATTGATATAGGTTTACTTAATAACTAAAGTGTATGTGTGATTCAATGTAGAATCTCTGAATATAATTCTGTTTAATTGCATATCTAATAGCTATTACCTTCACTGCTCAGGATGTCTTCAGCTAATCAGATTATTAATATTGTATCTTGGAATATTCAAGGGTGTAACAACCCAGTAAAAAGATCAAAAGTTCTGTCATACCTCAGATCTTTAGATGCTAATATAGCCTTTCTTTAGGAGACACATTTAACCTCTGAAACAGACAAATTGAAAAAGTCATGGGTGGGTTTAGTTCATGGGAGTTCTTTCAATTCAAAGAAAAGAGGGGTTTGTATTCTTTTTCACAAAAAATTAAACGTTACTGTTGAATCTAGCATCACAGATACGAATGGTAGATTTGTTATTGTTAACGTCAGATTAGAGAACAAACTAATCTCATTAATTAATATTTATGTGCCGAATAGCAATCACTCTTGAGTTCTTTGCTAATATGGCAGAAGAAATTAGCAATGGAGCCCATGGTGAAATAATTCTCGTAGGGGACATGAACACTATTGCCGATGTATTCACCGGTAGTACATATGCCAATCCCATTGACCATTCAGAGTCCTCTAAAAATCTAGTCAATTTCTGCAAAGAATTTGGGCTTGTCGATGTTTGGAGGGTTATGCACCCAAAAGGCAGAGACTACACTTTTCATTCAAATAGGCATGGCTCGTATAGTAGGTAAGATTACATTTTCCTTTCCAAATCACTTTTGCCGGGCCTATCTTCTAGCCAAATAGGCAACATAATCATATCTGATCATGCCTCAGTATCCATGGGGATTTCATTTGGACACACCCTGCCCTCTGAAAGGCACTAGAAATTTAATTGCAGTTTGCTGAAGTATGATGATTTCCTAGGTTGGTTAACAGAAGAAATTTAAAACTTTTTTTTTAAATAAACGATAATGATGAGGTTACAGTACTGACCTTGTGGGACTCATTTAAAGCTTACATAAGAGGCTGTTTAATTGCGTTCTCATCACATAAAAAAAACTTAGGGAGGCTGACCTCAAAAAGCTGGAACGAGCTCCAAAACCAAAAGAGGATTTATTTAAATCTACAGGGGCAAATAATTCTACCCTATATGGAGAAATAGTTAACCTCAAATATGAAATAAATAATATATTCAATCAAAAGGCAGAGTTTGCATTATTTCACTTGAAACAAGCATATTGGGAGGCTGGAGAGGCACAAGGCAAACTTTTGGCATATAAACTTAAGAAATTAGCAGAAGTCACCAAGATCGCTTCCGTTAAAGACAGACAAAATCACCAGGTATTCAACTCTAAACAAATTGTGAAGGAGTTTAATATGTTTTACGCATCATTATACAAATCAGAATGTCAAACCAGTAGGGATGAATTGGACACATTCCTGAAGGGCTTACATGTCCCCACTCTCTCTACTAAAGACATGGAAGTTCTTAATAAACCCATATCACATGGGGAGATCTTGAAGGCCATTTATGCATTGCCATCTTCCAAGGCCCCTGGCCCTGATGGCCTCTCTGGGGATTTTTTTATATCTACTAGCCAACAGCTTGCACCCTTCCTTTTAAGAGTTTTTAGTAGTGCAGCCAATACAGGAGCTTTACCTCTAACTATGCAGGAGGCCACTATAATTGTTTTACCCAAAAAAGACAAAGATCCTTCACGTTGTGAAAATTACAGACCCATCTCACTCATTAATGTAGACTATAACATTTTAGCAAAAATTATGGCCAGTAGGTTAAACACATATATCCAAAAACGGATTCATCCGGATCAAGTTGGCTTTGTGCCTGGGCAGCGTAGCTCAGATCTTCTGCACAAAATCATACATATTTTACACGCATCCAAATCCAACACTTTTCAACCAGTCCTTCTATCCTTGGATGACAACAAGGCATTTGATAGAACAGAATGGAGTTATCTGACTCAAATCCTGGACAGATACAACTTAGGTAGTTATTTCTGTAACTGGGTGCAAATCTTATATGCTGAGGTATATGCCAAAGTGAAAATAAATGGATTTTCTTCAGAAAGGTTCCCAATATTTAGAGGTACAAGGCAAGGCTGCCCACTTTCTCCTCTTCTCTTTGTATTAGCCTTGGAACCTCTCCTCATTAGCCTGAGAGCATCTACAAAAATAAATGGAATTAAAATTGGAAAAGAACAAAAAACTTCAGCTTATGCAGATGATATTGTTCTATCCATAACAAATCCCCATATTTCAATTCCCAAATGTATTAACAACAATACAACATTTTTCGCACATCTCAGAATTCAAAGTTAATTTCGAAAAGTCAGAGGCTCTTTTTTTAACTAAGGGGATAGATAATACAGTCTTTATTAAAAATAATATAAAAATTGCTACTGAGGGGATAAAGTTTTTAGGCATTACAATATCGCTGAATATTTCTCAGATCATAACCCTGAACTTTTCTCTCTTTTACAAAAAATAGAAATGGATTTTACTAGGTGGAATAAGATGTTACTGTCTTTTTGGGGTAAAATACAGGCATTTAACATGATGATTGCTCCTCGTATTTATTATCTGCTACAACATCTGCCCATTCATATTCCAGCCCATTTTTTTGATAAGATTTATAACCTATGTAGAAAATTCCTATGGGGTAACAAATCTGTGAGAATCTCAATGGCCAGACTACAACAATCAAGAGAGAAAGGTGGGTTTGGTCTCCCCAGCTTTAAACTTAGGCATGATGCCTTCATTATAGGCCATTGTGTTAGATCATTGTAGCTAACTAAGGGTCAGGATACACCCACACGGGTTTAAGTGGAACAATCTTTGCTGAAAGGGAATCATCCTAGAACTATTTTATTTGCAGACTTAGAACATTTAATTCAAACCCAGTTCTCAGTCAAGTAAATAAACCCTGGAAATCAACTGCCACTGCCCTAGATTGGAACCCGAATTCCTCACCGCATGGCCCTCTTTGGGGTAACCAGTTACTAAAATCAATAATAAGTGTATAAAATGGCCATTATGGGAAACAAAAGCCATTGTTTTTCTTGATGATCTTATAGACCCTTCCACAGCTACTCTATTATCCTTCTCACAGTTGTCCCATAAATATAATCTGCACAGAACTGAATTTTATAATTTTCTATACTTAAGAGATGTCCTTAAGACTCATTCTCCCCTGTTCATATTCTGGACAAAATATGTACAACCAACAATGGTTACAAATCTTTATATAAAATTAGCTTAAGACTCCAAATCAGACCCTATTACAACACTGCGCTGCACATGGCAACAAGAGTTGCAAATACAGATATGTATGCAGGAATGGGAAGAAATTTGGGACATGACCCTAAAAGCATGCAGAGAAGCGAAGGGCAGACTTATTCAATATAAAATAGTACATAGATGGCACTACACCCCTTGTAAACTAGTCAAATTAGGCCTATCATCGGATGAGACATGCTGGAGATGTCTAAAAGGCAAAGGAACTTTATCACACATACTCTGGTCCTGTCCAGTGTTGCTGTGCTTCTGGAACAATATATTATCATTTTGTGAAAGGGCAACAAAACGTGAAGTTGTTTGCACAACTGAGTTTGCAATTTTGGGGATTTGCTCAGAACTCTCACAACACTCTTGCCATCAAAAACTATGGTTACATGCAGCTTTCATTACAGCAAGAAATATTATTCTGAGACATTGGAAAAGCACAGAGACTCCAACAGTGAAGGAATGGCTGCAAGATCTTTACAGTACAGCCAGCTATGAAAGGGTAGCCTATGCCAATATTAATAGACTAGACAAGTTCCTCTTCATTTGGGAACCATTCTTAAGCAATTCAAATCCCTAAGTAGAATTATTTGTTATGTTGTTAAGGAGTACAGTGTATTTTCCAAACTCCCTTTACCCTATTTTTAGTACTTACTGTATCATTCTAAATACTACATATTTTTTTTTTTCTCTTTCATATCTCATACTAGTTCGTAGTAGTGTAGAATAGTAATTAGTTTACACACATTTCAGTTATGGCTTTTTGTAATCCGTTTCATGTTCTTTAATCTAGTAATTTATTTTTCTCCTTTAGAAGTAAGTGTTATTGGGCTAAAATATCTTGAATTGTATTTATATCTTTATTTGTATCATTCCACTGTTATGCTGTGTATTCTTTTCTCTGCAAGAAAAACTCAATAAAATTATGAATTACAAAAAAAAAGCTATGCTACGCTACCCCCACCTGCTTGACCACTGGTGGCTGTGAAAGCTGGAGCCACAGTGGGTGGGTGGGCACCTCCTGATGGCATCGAGAGGCACTTGCATGATCACATCACTTGCTGTCCTAGCCCATGAGGTGCCCAGGGGTTAAAGGAAAGCAGAACACAGGAAAATGCCAGCCAGGGCTGAGCAGATGATGTGGTGACCCTCCACGTGCCCACAATGCCTACTGGTCACCCTACCTCCATCCGAGGTAAACTCCATAGGGGCTTAGGAACCTCAGAGGCTCAGTCATAATGGGAAGTAAACTGTGGGGCACTAGACGTAGGTGGCTAAGTCCCAGAGATGGTGGGTGAAGGAGCTGGAGAGGGTCACTGAGGATGTGAGCCACTGAGCAGAAGGGGTAAAAACCAAAGACAGTTCTCAGACTTCCTGAATATAATGCTGCCTACTCTGCATTCATGGCACTCCTATATTATAAAGTAAACATAGATCTGGTCACCATTATAGGGTGAGTGAGGAGCTTGAGCTAAGTAGCACTACACAGCACAGCCAGCAAGATCCATGTATCATAGACCAGTGGTGTTGGCAGTAGATTGTGGGGTGCTAAGCCAGGTGATAAATATATTTCCTCCATGGTGTTGAACCACAAATGGAGACAATATCTGTTTGAACTGAACATATGTCTTGGATATGGCTGTGCCTGCCAGCCCCATCACCTGACATCTCATGGACTTACTGGTATCTGCCCCTATCTGCACCCACAGCTTTCCCCTCATGGTGAGGTGGCAGGACCCCCAACTGATGTACAGTGGATCCAGTTCTGGGCAAGCAGCCACATCATCAGTGCAGGGCCTGCAAAGTGTCTGTATTTGTGTCTATAGTATTTGTATTTGTGTCTCTGGTATTTGTATCTGTGTCTGTATCTGTATTTATGTCTCTGGCATATGCGTTTGTGTGTTTGGTGTTTGTTATTTTGTTGTTGGTATTTGTTTCTGTATTTGTGTCTCTGGTATTTGTATTTGTGTCTCTGCTATGTGTGTTTGCTGTTTGGTATTTTGTCGTTGGTATTTGTGTCTGTGTTTGTGTCTGGTATCTGTATTTGTGTCTCTGGCATTTGTATTTGTGTTTTTGGTGTTTGGTATTTCATCATTGGTATTTGTTTCTGTATTTGTGTCTTTGGTATTTGTATCTGTATTTGAATTTCAAACAACATGAAGTCTTGCTATATTATGACATATGCAGTGAGTCCCAACCTTCGAACTGCTCCGGAGGTGAAAGAGTTAACTTTCCATGCCAGGCATGGAACGCTGAGCTCGAGCTCGGTTGAAACTCTGTCTGTTGTTCTTCAAGCTCAAACCGTCAGATTCTTTACTCCGCCTCACTGAACAGTTGCTCCGGAGATTTCTCCTTCTGCTCGGTTCATTTTGTCGGTAAAGTATTGTTTTTCTCGGTTTTTGACCGAATTTAAACCGCAACCGGTCGGTTCAAGCTCTGTCTGTGGTATTGCGAGTACTAGATAGGTTTACATTATTTCTATTCTGTGTGGAACTTGTAAACGGTTTATCGATTCGGTTTGAACTGATCAGGTTGTTTAAAATATCTTAATCTGTGATTAGAGTGTGGTTACCGGTTCTTATCAGTTCTAAAAAAAACGGATTTTATTACTTTTTTTCCACGACTCATGACACGGTTGGGAACCGATAAGAGGTCTTACTCATGTGATTGCCATAAACGGGTAAGTTTGATTAGGACTGGCACTATGTCTGAGAAACCCAAAAGAAAACCGGCCCACTGGGTTTCAACACTGCAGTGTGTGTGGGAAGTCTTTGCCAAGGCTGACCCCCACACCACCTGTGTTTATTGTCTGGGGTTTGACCACCTCAATGCAGACTGCCAGATTTGTAAAAATTTCCTGCAGCTACTCTGGAAAGAGAGTTGGTAGGCTCAGGGAAAGGGAGGCCAAAAAGTCCGCTGAAGTGGATGGCCAGCCCGGTTCGGTTCCAACCGAACCAGAGGGAGTGCCCTCTGACCAGGGCGAGACTTCCTCGGCCAAAAGGAGAACCGACTCTGAGGTCAGTTCCAGCAAAAAGGACTAGGAAATCAGCTGGTGTGGAGCCAAAACTTTCCTCTCCAACCGCTGAAGAAATAGTCAAAGCGATTAAAATTGTCCAGTCGCTTTCCCCGGTTCCGACCGAACCGGCACCTTCAGGTAAGCTCCCGGTTCAACGGTTCCACCGTTCAAGATTATGATTTAGAGGAATATTATGAACTGGAGGAGGGGGAAGAGGAGTATGAGGGGAGTGAATGTGGATTTGAAAGTCTGGATGTGCCCATTGACCCGGACATCTCCCCAGACAGACCTTCAGGAGTGTCTCCTCCTAGCCTTTCTGAGTCCCCTTCTCATTTTATGTTTTATAAAAAAGTGGCTGAAACCCTCCAGCTCCCTATGGAGGAAGCTGTGAATGATCAAGAGGAGCCTGACTATGTGGAATGATGGATATCCCAGAGTCTAGGAGACTGTCTGTTCCCTTGCATAAATCTGTTGGGAAACAGACATTTAAAATTCTAAAAACTCCTCACACTATACCTCCTGTGGATAAGAGAATGGACAAGAGGTACACATTGTCAGGCTCTGATACGGAGTTTCTTACACAACAATGCAGCCATGTTGGGGTAGTGCAGGCTGCAGCCTGTGACAAGGCAAATATTCCCTTGGCTTCACACCCCCCAGATAAGGACTCCAGGAAGATTGATGCCATGGCAAAGAAACAGTAAATGGTAGCATCCTTGGGACTCAGACAGGCAAATTATATGGCTTATGTTGCTAGATATCCGAAATCCAGATGGGATACTGTTATGGCTCTAGCAAAACAGGTCCCTGGCCAGCTTGCCAAGGAGCTGGAGCAGGTGGCTGCTGATGGTATTGAGGCATCCAAGGTGCAATTCCATGCTGCAGTGGACTCAAATGATGTGTCATCAAGAGTCATGGCTACATCTGTGGCACTTGGCAGAATGGCTTGGCTCAGATGTACTAGCCTGTCACAGGATACCCAGACTAAAGCCATGGATTTTCCTGCTGTGGGTAATTCTCTGTTTGGGGAGCAGACAGAGAATTACATGAAGAAAATGGATGAGTATTGGACCACCTATAGGAGTGCACAGGCCAAGGAAAGGCAGGCCACTCCTCAAAGGCAGCTTCCCAGGGGCAGGGGCAGGCCTTTTCATAGGCCTTTTTACCAAGCCCAGGCCTCCTCTTCTGTTTATGCCCAGAGGGGTTCTTAGAGGAGAGGCAGACGGTACAAGCAGGCCTGCTTCCACCCCTCAGCCCAAAGCCCCTGCCAAGCAGGCACCCTGATGGGGTTGCTGAGGCTGATTCACACCTACCTGTAGGGGCAGGCTGGCTTACTTTGTCCAGGACTGGGAGTCTCTGACATCAGACAAGTGGGTCCTGGAAGTAGTAAGCCAGGACTGGTTCTCAGCTTCAAAAGTTTCCAAAGATGAGAACCAGATCCTTTCCACCTGCAAATCCACCAGAGGCACTTGCCCTAGAGGCAGAGGTCTCTTCCCTCCTGGCTCTCAGAGCTGTAGAAAGGGTTCCACCCCTACACCAGGGCAAAGGGTTGTACTCCAGGTACTTCCTTACCCCAAAAAAGACAGGAAAATGGCGGCCCATCCTGGATCTCAGATACGGTGATTCTGGGAATTATTCTACCCTCTCTAAGGCCAGGAGACTGGCTAGCGTCCCTGGACCTCAAGGATACCTACTTCCATATTCTCATCAGAAGCTCCCATCGAAAGTACCTCAGGTTCGAGCTGCCCTCAGGCCATTACCAGTTCAGAGTAATGCCCTTTGGCCTCACCTCTGCTCCAAGGGTATTCACAAAATGCCTGGCAGTAGCAGTTGCTTCCCTAAGAAGGCAAAAAATTGCCATCTTCCCTTACCTGGACGATTGGCTCATAGTAGGCCAGTCCCCAGACCAAGTCAGGTTACACCAACAGATAACTCAGCAACTGCTTACCTCTCTAGGTTTCCTTCTGAATCTTTCAAAGTCAGTTCTAGAGCCTGTACAGCTCCTCACCTTCATAGGCACAGAGCTGAACACAGAGAAAGCCAGAGCCTTCCTTCCTTTGGACAGGGCAAGGACCCTGGTCTCTCTGGCCTCCTCATTCACCCTGCAGGTCTCTCGACCAGCAAGGCATTTTCTACAGCTCCTGGGGCACATGGCTACCTCTACAGCAGTAGTGCAGGGAGCAAGATTTCAGATGAGGGACATCCAGTTCCATTTGAGAGCCTTTTGGTCTCAAATGAAAGACTCTCTAACCAAATTGATCCCAGTGACTCGAACCCTGATCCAGGCCCTACAGTGGTGGCAGGATCAGAGCAATCTGAGACAAGGGGTTCCTTTTGTCACTCAGTCTCACTCCTTAATCCTTACTACAGATGTATCCCTCTTGGGGTGGGGAGCTCACATGGGCGACCTCACTACCCAGGGGTTGTGGTCCCCTCGGGAATCTCTGCTTCACATCAATCTGTTGGAACTCAGAGCAGTTTTTCTAGCACTTCAAGCTTTTTCCAGATCTGTTCAGAACAAAGTTGTACAGGTCAGAACAGACAACACCACCACAATGTGGTACATCAACAAGCAAGGGGGCTCTCGGTCTACGGCCTTGTGCACCGAAGCAATGAAGTTGTGGTCTCTGGCTTACTCCCTGAACACCTCCCTTACGGCAGTTCACCTCCCAGGAAAGAACAATGTCCTGGCAGATACTCTCAGCAGGATTTCCCAGGGCCATCACGAATGGTCACTGTACCCCCTGGTTTTGGAGGTGATCTTTGCCAGATGGGGCACCCCGCAGATAGATCTTTTTGCAACCCCAGACAATCACCAACTTCCCCTTTTTTACTGCAGGCCCCCAGTGTTGGGCTCAGTCCCTCTGGATGCCTTAGTCCTCAATTGGGAAGGGAAGTTTCTCTATGCTTTTCTTCCCTTCCCTCTCCTGTTCAAAGTGCTAGTCAAAATCAGATCTCAGCCCTGCAAGATGATCCTGATTGCTCCAGACTGGGTCAGACAACCCTGGTATCCACTCCTACTGTCCTTAGCAGTCCATCTTCCCCTGTGTCTCCCAGGAAGCACAACATGTTAACCTGTGCTCAGGGGAGGGTTTGGTACCCGAACCTCAAATCTCTCAATCTCAAGGCCCGGCTCTTGAAGAGTTAGAGTTTGCTGATCTACACCTCTCCCAAGGTGTAATGGATATCCTGAAGGCTTCTAGGAAACCTTCCACCAGGGCTACTTATAATTCCAAGTGGAAAAGGTTTTCCATGTGGTGCTCTGGAAGCATATTTCTCAGAATCTGCTGATTTACCCACAGTCCTGGATTATATGGTCCACTTAAATACCTTGGGGCTGAGACCAGCTACCCTAAAAGTGCATTTGGCAGCTGTGTCTGCTTTTATTTCAGCAGGTAAGCCCTCTTCTCTTTCAGCTCATCCTGTATTCTCCACGTTTTTCAAGGGATTGCTTCATACCAACCCTCCATTCAGGGACCCTGCCCCTGCCTGGGATCTTAATGTTTGCATTGCTCAGCTTATGCAACCCTCCTTTGAGCCTTTGTCTTCAGGCAGAACTTAAGTACTTGACTTGGAAGACTGTGTTTCTGGTAGCCATCACTTCTGCCAGACGCATAAGTGAATTGCAAGCTTTGTCAGTGGAGCCTGATTTTATCTCCTTTCATAGAGATAAGGTGGTCCTCAGGACTAATAGGAAGTTCTTGCCTAAGGTGGTTTCAGATTTCCACCTTAATCAATCCATATCTCTTCCAGTGTACTTCACTGACCATTCCTCCTCTGGCGAGAGGAGGTTGCACAGCTTAGATGTGAAGAGAGCTCTTAGTTACTACATAGAGCGTACCAAGGGTCACAGGTTTGACACCCTCCAACTGTTCCTCACTTATGGTGAGGTTGGTAAAGGGAAACCTGCCACTAAAAGATCCATTGCCAGGTGGATGGTCTCTTGTAGCCAATTTTGTTATGAAAAACTGGGTAAGGTTCCTCCCTCAGGCCTGAGGGCTCAGTCTACCAGAGGTGCAGCTGCTTCCCTGGCTGCGGCCAGGGACATCCCTATTCTAGAGATATGTCAAGCAGCTACCTGGAAAACAGTTCACACTTTTACCAAGCATTACTCCCTGGACATCCAGGCTAGGAGTGATGCTCGGTTTGGCACAGCTGTGTCAAATTAGTCTATTTCTTAAGTAGGTTCTGTCCCTCCTCCATGGAGGTACTGCTTTGTAGTCTGCATATGTCATAATATAGCAAGACTTCATGTTGTTTGAAGAAAAAATTACTCACCAGTAGTAATGTTTCTTCTAATAGAGTCTTGCTATATTATGACCTCCCCCCCCGCCTGCCCCTCTCAGAACCTCTGTTTTTGGGATGTGGGTGGGCAGTGCAGTGTTGGCACTTAGTAGGTGCCCACCTTGTTGTTTTCACCCCTCCTTTCTTGGGGCGACTTGGTGTTGTGTTTTTCATTTTTTGGGTCTCCTGACTTGAGTCTTTGTTTTGGGACCAAAGAATGTGTTCTTATGTTTAGTAGCCAGTTGGCTAGTGTAGGTTTACAGCTTCCACACAGGACCTCAGTGAGTTTAGCTCGTAAAGATCTGACGGTTTGAGTTTGAAGAACAACAGACAGAGTTTCAACCAAGCTCGAGCTCAGCGTTCCATGCCTGGCATGGAAAGTTAACTCTTTCACCTCCGGAGCAGTTCGAAGGTTGGGACTCACTGCATATGTCATAATATAGCAAGACTCCATTAGAAGAAACAACATTACTAAGGTGAGTAATTTTTTCTTATGTCTCTGCTATTTGTATTTTGGTGTGTCTGCTATTTGCATTACATGTGTGTCTCTGGTTATTTGTGTCTGTATCTGTATCTCTGGTATTTGTATTTGTGTCTCCGGTAACTGTAGTTGTGTCTCTGGTATTTGCATCTGTATACGTGTATCTGGCATTTATAATTGTATTTGCAAGTGTGGCTCTGGTATTTGTGTTCATATTTGTATTTGTGTCTTTGGTATTTGTATTTGTGTTTTTGGTGTTTGGTATTTCATCATTGGTATTTGTTTCTGTATTTGGGTCTCTGGTATTTGTTTCTGTATTTATGTCTCTGGTATTTGTATCTGTATTTGAATTTATGTCTCTGGTATTTGCATCTGTATCTGTATTTGTGTACCTGGTATTTGTATCTATGTTTGTGTCTCTGCTATTTGTATGTTAGTGTCTCTGTTATTTGCATTATATGTGTGTCTCTGGTTATTTGTGTCTGTTTCTGTATCTCTGGTATTTGTGTTTGTGTCTCCGGTAACTGTAGTTGTGTCTCTGGTATTTGCATCTGTATATGTGTATCTGGCATTTATAATTGTATTTGCAAGTGTGGCTCTGGTATTTGTGTTCTTATTTGTATTTGTGTCCTTGGTATTTGTATTTGTGTTTTTGGTGTTTGGTATTTCATCATTGGTATTTGTTTCTGTATTTGGATCTCTGGTATTTGTTTCTGTATTTATGTCTCTGGTATTTGTATCTGTATTTGAATTTATGTTTCTGGTATTTGTATTTGTATCTGTATCTGTATTTGTTTGTGTACCTGGTATTTGTATCTACGTTTGTGTCTCTGCTATTTGTATTTTAGTGTCTCTGATATTTGCATTATATGGTGTATCTGTATTTGTATCTCTGGTATTTGTATTTGTGTCTCTAATATTTGTAGATGTGTCTGTCATATTTGTATTTAAAGTACATCTGTATATATATGTCTCTGCTATTTGTTTCTGTACCTGTATTTGTGTCTCTGGTATTTGTATCCAGTATTTGTATTTGTATCTGTGACTCTGGTATTTGTATCTGTATATGTATATGTGTGTTTGGAATTTGTGTTTTTTTTTTTCTTCGTGCTAGCTCCCCCCTAGCCCCAACAGGCTCGCCAGGCTCCGGCAGCCATCCCCTCATACTGGGGCTTGCCTCTCCGAGTGGGGCTGCTGATAGGTGAACTCTGGCAGCCAGAGGGGATGGCAATGGAGCTGGCTCATTAGCGGGGGCCGGCATTTTATGTGGCTGTGAACCCCACGGGGGTGGGGACGTGCAGTGACGACCCATGTCCACCCTGCCCTTGAACGTACAGGTGACGACCGCAGTGGAACTCCCGGCCTCTGCCAGAGGTCCGTCATGTATCGGACTCTCAATCCCACCTCCCCCCAGAGTAGGAGAGCAGTCCACCAGATGCTCAACCCTACTCCCCCCAGCTGCCCTCCAACTCCCGAGTCCATTCCCGAACCTGGGTCGTCGGTGCTGCAGATGGTGATCTGTGCCAGCGGGCCGGCTTGAAATTTGTGTCTATATTTGTATTTCTACCTCTGCTATTTGTTTCTGTATTTGTATATGTATTTGTGTCTCTTGATATTGTATTTATTTATTTGTTAACTAGCTTAGCACACTGAGCCAAGAGCCCCTTTTCAGGAGCGGCCTGGAGCTGAGGAAAAGACGGCTAAAGATGACAATCATGATAAAATAAAACCATAAAAGTTTACAATTACAATATGCAGGTATTAAATATACAGAACTAGGTCAAAACTGCTCGGAACAAAAGAGCAGCACCAGGAGTTCAACTGGCGGTCGTAACACAATTTCTGTAAAAACTTGTAATGTTCAATACAGAATTCATTTCAGGTGGATTTTCCCTCACAAAATCTGTATTAAACATTAGAAAATTCTGCACCATGGAGTTTTATTTGTTAATTTATCTAGCGTACACCAGAGGACTTAATTAGAGCATGCTGACTGTGCACAACCTCGGACTCCACATAAATTATTATACAATGGGCACAACAGCAGACCTCAAATTCTCCATCCCGATTGGCTGTCTGGCACCCCTCTCCCGTTGTAAAACCTACAGTCACCCCACGGGAAGAGGTGCCAGCCACCGTTCAGCCACTTCAGTAACTCATTTCAAGATTAAGCCGAGCATCGCCAGCCCGAAAGTCGCAAACACAGCAACACCCGCTGAACAGCCGTCCCCAACTCCAGTGCGTCAACTCTCATTTGAACCGGCAAACAGCTTCAAATGCATTACCTCCCCAAAACTCAGTTACGGAAAAAAAAAAAGTATCTTGCTCCTCTCCATCCTCGTTCCTCCTCTTACCTCGTTCCCTGTCTCCATCCTGTTTCTTCTCATTGAGACCTGCCTGCTATCAATTTTGAGGCATATGGAGGGCTCCTCACAGATCTTCCCTGCCGCGGCTTTCTGTCACAGAGCCACACACGCAGCGCTCAGACCTTCACTGGAATAGGGTCACGCGACCACATGCCGACTCCATATTATGAGGAACTGCCCCTATCCTATTCCATACTGAATCGGTAGGGGTATCGGGCAGCGTGCGCAAAGAAATGAACACATTAGTTGTAATTGCCACTAAACTCACATCTCTTTCTTATTTTTCTTCCAGTTCCACTCTGGTTTTCAAATATACAAAATTACACTGTTAAATAGCTAAGACCTACTCAAGGATGAATGTATAATATACACTGATCTGATCTAAAAAAAAATAAATAAAAAGAAATCTAACTCTTGTCATGCTGCCCCATGAGAACAGGTACCAAGCAACTGCTGGAGCTATCACACGCAAAAATCACTTCGACTCCATCTCTGCTCCACCCACCACCACATTCGCCGCTGGCTAACAAACATGCCTCGGAACACAAAAACGCCACTACTAGAACAAAATAAAAACTGAAATACAAATGAATACTACATTCACCTTAATAGACGAAATGGAGCTAGAAGAAATGCTCACCATCTTAGAAAGACAAACTCCCAAATCTCCACCAAATGGACTATTTTCTCTGGTGTAGTAACACTTTCACTATTTCTCCTATTTAAAATAAAAAAAAAATTACTAAACACAAAATGTTAACATTGTATAATAGCAGTATCCCACTCGAGGGTGTTGGTAACGCTAGGATTTACCAACCCCTGGGGTGTTGTTGGTCACTCGGCTATGCCTCATGACCGAACAACACCCCAGGGCATGGGTAAATCCTGGCATCACCAGCGCCCTCTCATGGTATATTGCTTAATTCTAACTCCATAGGGGACAAATCTCTGAAGAGTCTGCACAGAATTAGTTAGGGGATGTCTCCTCGAATGGAATTGTTTATCAAATGTTAACAGTTTGTACTGAAATTGTACAACGATCGCCAGTTGAACTCCTAGTGTCGCTCTTTTGTTCTGTGAGGTTTTGTCTGCCTATCTAAATATACAGTAATAAAATGCATTTTACAATGTAAAAAGACACAGTCTTACATTTAAGACAACAATTTAGCAATCGCATACAGACATGTTAAGAAAATACTATTTCAGTCTAGTTTTATGGATCAAATGAGAATCAGCAACACAACTAGTAGTGGGGAGATCATTTCAATATTTAGAGGCAGAAAATAAAAATGCATAACTTCTTGGTGACTTTGACACTAAATATACTAAATGAGTATCCATTTAAACCTATTTGGTCAATACAGCTAAACAATATGAGCGTGGTAATAACCACACAGGAAAAAGCATGTGAGTGAATATAGCTATAGGTAACATATAGTGCTGAACACTACAGCGCTATAGCTGTATTCGTTCACATCTGTTTGTTCCACAGTGCTAATGGCAGGAGTCCACACTGCGGGCAGAATCAGCATACTGCCACAGTGGCTCAGAGGATAGAGCCACTGTGTAGGAAAGCAGCACAGATGAATGAGTCGGGGTTTGAATCCAACCCCCTGCACATGGAGTATTTTTACTTTCCTGATGTCTGCGCATACTTTGTTTTTCCCATGCCCGAACTTCGCTGGCATTCCAGTATTGCCCCCCTCCCAGAGTGTGCCCCTCCTTGGAGTTGATTATATTTTTGGGGGGAGATGTGGGGGGAAGCAAAGCCCCCCGTGTGGGAGGTTGGGGGGGCATAACTCCCTGCATTACACATTATGTTTAGTGTTGCAATCCCTGTAGTGTCTGGTGTTTGACGCAGCGCAAGATCATGAAGTTGTGAGCTTTGCTTTTTTTTTTCCTGCTGCAATCTTGCACCACGCTGTTTTCCCCATGCTATTTTGAACCACTCTGTTCTGTTTGCATGATCTTCGACTAGAACCCCCTTTAAACATCCTGTCATTTGTCTGTTATTATAAGTTACGAAATGAACTTTCCTCTGCCTCTGCATATTGCATGAATTATATATGTGTTTTTGTGTTTGGTATTTACCTTGATTAAAACCATTTGAATATCAGGACAACTTTGTAAAACAGGGTTTTTTTAGTCCTAAAAGTTCTGTCCTGTGGAAAATAAAGTTTTTTGTCTGTCTGTCTAGCCATCCATGCCGACCCATTAAAGTTTTTACTTTAGGTGTAGCTAACAAAGATTTTTATCAGATCTTAAATTTCTGGTGTTTGTTTAGGATTCAGTAGAGATGCTAGAGGTGAGTCAGAGTGCAGTCTCGTAGTCTTACCAATTAGACAACAGTACTGGTATTGTCTATGTTGATCAGGACTCATCCAGCCTAATGAGTTATAAAGTACACAATAATGTGTTCTGTGAGAAACATTTACCACAAAACAACAGCTGCTATTGTAAGTACAGGTTTAATGTAATAAATCAGACTGTGAAATATGTGAAAGAACAAACAAATTATCCAGTATTTGTATTGGTATCTGTATTTGTATTTGTGTATTTGGTATTTGGGTCGCTGATATTTGTATTTGCATGGGCATGTGTGTCTCTGGTATTTGTGTTTATATCTGCATATGTATTTGCATGTCTGGTATTTGTATCTGTATCAATATTTGGATTTGTGACTCTGGTATTTATATTTGTGTCGCTAGTATTTGTATTTGTTTCTGTATCTGTATTTGTATTTGTGTCTCTGGTATTTATTTCTGTATCTGTATTTGTGTCTGACATTTGTTTCTGTATCGGTATTTGTGGTTTCAGGTATTTCAAACAACATGAAGTCTTGCTATATTATGACAATTGCAGTATGACCGCAGGTTAGAACTGCTCCGGAGGTGAAATAGTTAACTTTCCATGCAGGCATGGAATCTTGAGCGCGAGCTCGGTTAAGGAAGCTCTGTCTGCTTTTTTTCAAACCCAAACCGTCAGATTCTTTACTCCGCCTCACTGAACAGTCGCTCCGGAGATTTCTCCTTTTGCTCGTTCATTTTCGGGTTTTAAAGTGTAAAATACACAGTTTTTGTCTGAAATTAACCGCAACCTGCTCGGTTCAAGCTCTGTCTGTGGTAATGTAAGTAATAGATAGTTTTACATACAAAATTTGTGTGGAACTTGTAAAATATTTATCGGTTCGGTTTGAACCGATCAGGTTATGTTTAAATCTCTAGTCCTTTTTTAGTGTGCGGTTCCGGTTCTTATTGGTTCCTAAAGCGGTTTCATTACGTTTTTCGACCACGTGACGGTTGGGAACCGATAGAGAGTCTTGTTGCGGATTGCCATAAACGGGCAAGTTTAGTTAGGCTGGCATAATGTCTGAGAAACCCAAAAGAAAACCGCCCACTGGGTTTCAGCACTGTAGTGTCTGTGGGAAGCCTTTGCCAAGGCTGACCCTCACACCACCCTGTGTTTATTGCCTGGGGTTTGACCACCTCGATGCAGACTGCCAGATTTGTAAGAATTTCCCTGCTGCCACTGTGGAAAGAGAGTTGGTAGGCTCAGGAAAGGGAGGCCAAAAGTCCGCTGACCCGGATGGCGGCCGGGTTCGGTGCCAACGGGCGAGGAGGAATGCCCTCTGACCAGGCGATACTCCTCGGCAATGAAGAGCTGGCTCCGAGGGAGCCAGTTCCTGCAAAAGGACTAGAGTCTGCTGCTGTGGAAAGTTCTTTCCCAACAGCTCAAGAGATAGCTAAAGCAATCCAAATTGTCCAGTCTCTTTCCCCGGTTCCTGAACCGGCACCATCTGGGAGACGTTCGGTTCAACTGTTCCCACCGGTTCAAGATTATGATTTTGAGGAATTTTATGAACCGTGGGAGGGGGAAGAGGAGTATGAGGAGAGTGAATATGGTCTGGATGCTCCTATTGAACCGGATACCTCTCCAGACAGACCTTTAGGGGTTTCTCCTCCAAGGCTTTCTGAGTCCCCTTCTCATTTTATGTTTTATAAAAAGGTTGCTGAAACTCTTCAGCTTCCTGTTGAGGAAGCTGTTGATGACCAGGAAGAGCCTGATTATGTAGAATTGATGGATATTCCAGAATCTAAGAGATTGTCTATTCCTCTTCACAAATCTTTTAGGAAGCAGACAGTAAAAGTTTTAAAAACTCCTCATTCTATACCTCCTGTAGATAAAAGAATGGACAGAAGGTATACTTTATCAGGTTCTGACACGGAATTCCTTACACAGCAGTGCAGCCATGTGGGGGTAGTGTAGGCTGCAGCCTGTGACAAGGCAAATATTCCCCTAGCTTCACACCCTCCTGAAAAGGACTCCAGGAAGATTGATGCTATGGCAAAGAAACAGTACATGGCAGCATCCTTGGGACTCAGACAAGCAAACTATATGGCTTATGCTGCCAGATACCAGAAATCCAGATGGGATACTGTGCTGGCTCTAGCCAGACAAGTCCCTGACCAGCTTGCCAGGGAGCTGAAACAGGTGGCTATGGATGGTATTGAGGCATCAAAGGTGCAATTTCATGCTGCGGTGGACTCTAATGATGCATCTTCAAGAGTCATGGCTACATCTGTGGCACTTCGCAGAATGGCTTGGCTCAGATGCACCACCTTGTCACAGGATACCCAGTCTAAAGCTATGGATTTTCCTGTGGTGGGCAATTCTCTGTTTGGGGAGCAAACAGAGAATTACATGAAGAAAATGGATGAATACATGACCACTTATAGGAGTGCTCAGGCCAAGGAAAGGCAGGCCACTCCTCAGAAGCAGCTTCCCAAAGGCAGGGGCAGGCCTTTTCATAGGCCTTTTTACCAGGCTCAGGCCTCCTCTTCCTCCTATGCCCAAAGGGGATTCTTTAGAGGGAGGGGCAGACGGGGTTCAAGCAGGCCTGCTTCTACCCCTCAGCCCAAAGCCCCTGCCAAGCAGGCACCCTGATGGGGTAGCCAGGGCTGCTTCTCCTCTACCTGTAGGGGGCAGGCTGGCTTACTTTGTCCAGGACTGGAAGTCTCTCACATCAGACAAGTGGGTCCTGGAAGTAGTAAGCCAGGGTCTGGTTCTCAGCTTTAAAAAATTTCCGAAGATGAGGGCCAGATCTTTTCCTCCTGCATTTCCATCAGAGGCACTCGCTTTAGAGTCAGAGGTCTCTACCCTCCTTGCTCTCAGAGCCGTGGAAAGGGTTCCACTCCGACACCAGGGCAAAGGTTTGTACTCCAGGTACTTCCTTACCCCAAAAAAGACAGGAGAATGGCGGCCCATCCTGGATCTCAGATATCTGAACAAGCACCTTTTAAAACCAAAGTTCAAAATGGTGACTCTAGGGATCATTTTACCCTCCCTAAGGCCAGGGGACTGGCTAGCGTCCCTGGACCGCAAGGATGCCTACTTCCATATTCTCATCAGAAGCTCCCATCGAAAGTACCTCAGGTTCGAGCTGCCCTCAGGCCATTACCAGTTCAGAGCAATGCCCTTTGGTCTTACCTCGGCCAAGGGTATTCCCAAATGCCTGGCAGTAGCAGTAGCTTGCCTAAGAAGGCAAAGATTGCCATCTTTCCTTACCTGGACGATTGGCCCTTAGTAGGCAATCTCCAGATCAGGTCAACCTACATCTTCAGATAACTCAGCAACTGCTTGCTTCCCTAGGTTTCCTTCTGAATCTCCCAAGTCAGTGCTGGAGCCTGTCCAGCTCCTAACCTTCATAAGCGCAGAACTGAACACCCAGGAAGCCAGGGCCTTCTTCCCCTTAGACAGGGCAAACACCCTAGTCTCCCTGGCCTCCTCATTCTCCCTGCAGGTCTCTCGACCAGCAAGGCACTTTCTGCAGCTCCTGGGACACATGGCAGCTTCCACAGCAGTAGTGCAAGGAGCAAGATTTCAGATGAGGGACATTCAGTTCCATTTGAGGGCCTTTTGGTCCCAAAGAAAGGATCCTCTTACCAAGTTGATCCCAGTAACTCGAACCCTGATCCAAGCCCTTCAGTGGTGGCAGGATCAGAGCAACCTGAGACAAGGAGTTCCCTTTGTCACTCAGCCTCACTCATTAATCCTTGCTACAGATGCATCCCTCTTGGGGTGGGGGGCCCACATGGGCGACCTCACTACCCAGGGACAGTGGTCCCCACAGGAATCTCTGCTCCACATCAACCTGTTGGAGCTCAGAGCAGTTTTTCTAGCACTTCAAGCTTTCTCCAAGTCTGTTCAGAACAAAATTGTACAGGTCAGAACAGACAACACCACTACAATGTGGTACATCAACAAACAGGGGGGCACTCAGTCTACGGCCTTGTGCACCGAAGCCATGAAGTTGTGGTCTCTGGCCTACTCCCTGAACACTTCCCTTACGGCAGTTCACCTCCCAGGCAAAGACAATGTCCTGGCAGATGCTCTCAGCAGGATCTCTCAGGGCCATCACGAGTGGTCCCTGGATCCCCGGGTTCTGGGAGTGGTATTTGCCAAATGGGGCACCCATAATAGATCTCTTTGCAGCTCCAGACAATCATCAATTTCTCTTTTGCTGCAGACCCCCAGTCTTGGGCTCAGTCCCTCTGGGCCTTAGCCTCAGTTGGGAGCGAGTTTCTATATGCCTTTCCCCTTCCTCTCCTGTTCAAAGTGCTAGTCAAAATCAGATCCCAATCCTGCAGGGTCATTCTGATTGCCCCGGATTGGGCCAGGCAACCTTGTATCCTCTCCTCCTGTCCTTAGCAGTCCATCCTCCTCTGTGCCTTCCCAAGAATCACAATCTGTTAACCTGTGCCCAGGAAGGGTTTGGTACCGAACCTCAAGTCTCTCAATCTCAAGGCCTGGTTCTTGAAGAGCTAGAGTTTGCTGGCCTACACCTCTCTCAAGGTGTAATGGATATACTCAAGGCTTCTAGGAAGCTTCTACCAGGGCTACTTACAATTCCAAATGGAAAAGATTTTCCATATGGTGCTCGGAAAAGAATATTTCCCAGACTTTGCTGATCTTCCCACAGTTCTAGATTATATGGTCCATCTAAACACTTTGGGGCTGAGACCAGCTACCCTGAAGGTACATTTGGCAGCTGTCTCTGCCTTTGTTTCAGCAGGTAAACCCTCTCCTCTTTCATCTCACCCTGTGTTTTTCAAGTTTTTCAAAGGTTTGTTTCACACCAACCCTCCATTTAGGGACCCTGCCCCTGCCTGGGACCTCAATGTTTGCATTGCTCAGCTCATGCAACCTCCCTTTGAGCCTTGTCTTCAGCTGAGCTTAAGTTCTTGACTTGGAAAACTGTGTTTCTGGTAGCTATCACCTCTGCTAGATGCATAAGTGAATTACAAGCATTGTCAGTGGAACCAGACTTTATCTCCTTTCACAGAGATAAGGTAGTCCTTCGACTAATAGAAGTTTCTGCCTAAGGTGGTTTCAGATTTCCACCTTAACCATCTATTTCTCTCCCAGTTTACTTACTGACTATTCCTCCTCTGGTGAGAGGAGGCTGCACAACTTAGATGTGAAAAGGGCCCTTAGTTACTACATTTAACGCACCAAGGGTCACAGGTTTGACTCCCTCCAACTGTTCCTCACTTACGGTGAGGTTGAGAAGGGGAAACCTGCCACTAAAAGATCCATTGCCAGGTGGATTGTCTCTTGTATCCAATTCTGCTATGAAAAGCTGGGTAAGGTTCCCCCCTCAGGCCTGAGGGCTCACTCTACCAGGGGTACAGCTGCTTCTCTGGCTGCTGCCAGAGACATCCCTATTTTAGAGATATGTCAAGCAGCTACCTGGAAAACAGTTCACACTTTTACCAATCATTATTTCTTGGACATCCAGGCTCGGAGTGATGCTCGGTTTGGCACAGCTGTCCTTCAGAGCCTATTCCCTGAGTAGGTTCTGTCCCTCCTCCATGGGGGTACTGCTGTGTAGTCTGCAATTGTCATAATATAGCAAGACTTCGAGTTATTTGAAGAAAAAATTACTCACCTTAGTAATGTTGTTTCTTCTAATGGAGTCTTGCTATATTATGACCTCCCTCCCTGCCTGCCCCTCTCAGAACCTTGTTTTGGGCTGTGAGTGGGCAGTTTAGTGTTGGCACTTAGTGGATGCCCACTTTGTTGTTTTCACCCCTCCTTTTTTTGGGGTGACTAGGTGTTGTGTTTTTCATTTTTTGGGTCTCCTGACTTGAGTCTTTGTTTTGGGACCAAAAAATGTGTTCTTATGTTTAGTACCCAGTTGGCTAGTGTAGGTTTACAGCTTCCACACAGAGCCTTAGTGAGTTTAGCTCGTAAAGATCTGACGGTTTGGGTTTGAAAGAAAGCAGACAGAGCTTCCTTAACCGAGTTCGCGCTGAAGATTCCATGCCTGCATGGAAAGTTAACTATTTCACCTCCGGAGCAGTTCTAACCTGCGGTCATACTGCAATTGTCATAATATAGCAAGACTCCATTAGAAGAAACAACATTACTAAGGTGAGTAATTTTTTCTTGTTTCTGTATCTGTATTTGTGTCTCTGGTATTTGTTTCTGTATTTGCATCTCTGGTATTTGTTTCTGTATCTGTATTTGTATTTGTGTCTCTTGTATTTGTTTCTGTATCTGTATTTGTGTCTGGTATTAGTTTCTGTATCTATATTTGTTTCTCAGGTGTTTGTTTCTGTATCTGTATTTGTGTATCTGGTACTTGTATCCGGTATTTGTATCTGTATCTGTATTGGTGAATCTGGTATTTGCATCCAGTATTTGTATCTGTATCGGTATTTGTGTGTCACGTATTTGTATCTTTGATATTTGTGTCACTGGTATTCGTATTTGCATGCGTATCTCTAGTATTTGTGTTTGTATCTCTGCTGTTTGTATTTATACCTGTATTTAGTTGTATTTTTGTCTCCGGTATCTGTATTTGTAAGTCTGATACTCCTATTTTTGTCTTCAGTATTTGTATTTGTGACTCTGAAATGTGTGTGTGTTTGGTATTTGTGTCACTGATATTTGTATCTATATGTGTGTGTGTCCAGTATTTGTTCTTATTTGTATAGAAAGAATGCTTGGTTACCCTCTTCAATCCCCTTTGTTAATCTCAGTTCTGCATCCGCTTTCACCTGTTTCACTGTTCTATTGATCACCGCACCCTCAACCTTTCTTAGAAACATAGAAGTTGACGGCAGATAAGGACCGCAAGGCCCATACAGTCTGCCCATTTATTTTTCTACCTTGTGAATGTGCCATAGGCCTTTACTCTGTCAATGATCTATCTAGTCATACTCATCTGTTTTGCTCCATTATGGCTATTCCATGCCTGTTTGAAGCCCTACACTGTATTCATATCTACCACTGCCTGAGGTAGGCTGTTCTATGCATCCACCACCCTTTCTGTGAAAAAGAACTTCCTCACATTCCCCCTTAATCGGCCTCCCTCTAATCTCATGCTGTGTCCTCTTGTCCTGCTATTTTTATAATACTGAAATATGTTAGACTCTTCTTGATAATCCCTCATCTTCTTCTGCCTGACATGTATTGTACCTAATGAAAGCATTTCTTTTTTCCCACTCACTGTTTCTGCCACTCTTTTGGAAAACCACAGTGCTCCCCTCCCCCTCTTGCCCTTTTCTATCATCCTTGTGCAGAGATCTGTCACCTCCAGTACGCCCTACTTTATCAAGTCCCATTTGGTGCCCACTTCTACTGCTGCTTTCACATCCTGTCATTTTTCTCCAACACTTCCTTCATCCTCCTGGAGTCTGTCTTCCTGAAGTCTAAGACCTTAGTCCTGGATGGCACCCTATCTGCCTGCAACTTGATCTGAACTCACACAGTCCTGTGGTCACTCCATCCTAGTGGTTTTCCCACTCTGACCTCCCCCACGATGTACCTGTTTGGTACCACCAGATCCAATATGACTCATAGAAACATAGAAAATGATGGCAGAAAAAGAAAAAAGGTACGTCTAGTCTGCCCTGGACTCCTCCCCTAGTGGATTCCGCAACCTTCTGGATTACAAATGCCTTCAGTATTCCATCTACCATTGATGGTGTTACGATTGAGGATGTCTTCTCGTTTAAATACTTTGGGGTCTGGTTGGATCGTTAACCTCAATTCCTCAGTTCATGCAGATGCCATCCACCAAAGACTTCACCCTAAACTATGCGCACTCTCCAGGAACAAAGTGAGTATCCCACTTCCTGCCCACAGAAAGATCGCCTCGAAGAGGATACTTTTTTTTAACTTGGCTTTCTTATGATAATGCTGAGTGATACAAGTTAAAAAGAGCTCAAACACAGTGATGGAACGTCCCTCCTTAAGCCAGATTATACATATAGAATGTCAAATAGTAATATGACTTTGTGTCCATATACCAAGTAGTGACATCTTCATAGCATGTAGACTTCCATCACTAGCCTGAGTTAATCTATAAGCAGACAAGAAAACAGCTGCAACCAAGCCAACAGTGGCATACCTTTCTTGACTTAATTAGGTTTTTACTTTAATCATATTGTGTCTGAGCTTAGATTTAGATCCAACACTATAGCCAAAATGTGTGAGGGGAAACCCCCAAGGGATCAAGTGACTCCTATAGACAAGTTTTTTCCCAGTGTAGAGAGTGGCATTATCTTGGTGCAGTCTGGTTCCTTATATCTGCAACCATAGGGGATTCCCATCTAGACCGCAGTTCTATATGCTTTTCCAATATTAATCTCAAAGTACCGGTTATATTTTCCATTGTTAATTTCATCAACTTTATTTTAGTCAAGAGATGTTACTGTGTTTTATAGCCAAATCGATTTGAAGTTATACCATTACTTACAGCTATGCAAAGAATGTTTATTACCCTTGTTGCCTAAGGGTCCCCACTTCCCTTATCCTGGTCCCCAGGACTAAGTTTCTAAACTCAAAAGGGATGGGAACATTCCATAATTTGAGTAATCCTCTGTGTATCTGTTGCCTGTTGGGTTGAATAATGGGATATGCCCAGAAAATATGGTCCTGGGTGTACACACCCCCCACACACACACAACCCCTTCAGCAAAGGTTTGAGCATCACAGTGTTGAATGATTGTGGGAGTATGGAAAAATCCTGACACACACTTCCATCTATACTGTCAGCAGGTCAGAAAGGCTGTGACCCTTCATCCCTTCTCCTAAATCCATTTCCATTCCTCCTCTGAGATGGTAATGCCAGCTTCTGTCTCCCTCTGTGTGCGCATCTTGACTGGTTCTGGGTGATCATCTCTCATTAGGGATGTGTATGCTGTAAAGATTGTCCCCCCCTTCTAACATGGCCTCCCTTCTAACATGGCATCCCTTCTAACATGGCCATTCTTCTAACATGGCCTCCCTTCTAGCATGGCTGGCCAGTATAGAAAGTTTTCAAGGGGTGTTAGGTCTTGATCTACTTTTGGGTGTAAATTGTGCGACGTGGGGTAATGCCTTACCTGTAGAACCCTAAAGAAATCCTGCTGCAGGAGGCTGTATCTTTCTTGAAACCTGGGTTGTGCCTAAAAATAGGTAGGTTATTGTCTAGTGCACTAGGTTAACAAAAGCAAATAAATTAAGTTTCCTGAAAGAGCTACATGGTTTATTCTGCACCAGTGCTTTATATCTGGTTAGGATAAGTCTGTTCCACCTGCGGTACCCTGGGTCAGTTCAAGATGGGAGAAAGTCAGGGTACCCTATTATAACTGAGAGAGGGCTCATTAGGGTGTTAGTTATTGCTCTAGCCTTCACTGAAACCCTGCGGGTGTGTCTTGTTCATGGGTTTATCGGTTCTGTGCAAATCCTAGAGGAAAGGGTGGCATGTGGCAATGCAAACAGGACAAGAGGCAGTGACTGGGTGGCTTCTATTTCCTGACAACCTGTGTCACCTCTTTGTTTGATCCAGGATACAATGGGTGCTAACTGGGCTACCGATGTAATATAGTTTGAGAACGGGCATGGTGAAGCCACCCCTTTCTCTTGGGAGTGTCAGCAACCTTTTGTTGGCTCTGTGCCTGCCTTTTTGCCCAAACAAAGGTAAGCAGTAATTTCTATGAATATTTCCTAAAGTATTCTGGGATCTTGATTGGAAGGGCCTGGAAAAGGAACAGAAGACAAGGTAGAATATTCCTTTTCAAGATTGCTATTCTGCCTTCCACAGGTAATGGGAGAATATCCCACCTGGCTATACATGGTTTAACTTCCCCAGATAGTTTCTGATAAAGTCGACCAAGTGGTGTGGCAGTAAAGTTACCACTCACCATGCTGGCGACCCAGGTTCGGGAGCGATCTCGGGTTGCTGGGGGTTGACTGGTGGCGGGGGTGGGGGGAGAGGATAGAGTGTCCAGTGAACTGTTCTCCTCTCCCAGGGTGAGAGGGTTACCGGCTCCGCTGTGTGACTGCCACCAGGTGAAGGCATGGTGGTAGGACAGTTAGGGAGCAGCATGAAGGGAGGGGAGCTGCGGAAAATGTGCGGCATAAGCGTGCCTCCACATTCATGCAGCGATGTGCGCTCCCAGCAATGCAGACAGAAAATCAAGGTGGAAAAAGTGGGATGGGCTCATGAAGTCCCGCCCGTGTGGTCGCAGCCCACTCTACCATCCAGCCAAGGACATTCTGGATATGTATGCTCCGGAAGGGGAGGATGGCCCTCCCTCCCTCCCTGGCTCTGCCACAGGGAGGAATCCACAAGGGAACTGGCCCGTGGCTGGAGGAGGTCAGGGACGACTGCAGTGTACGAGAACAGCGCTGATAGTCACCTGTCCTGCATCACGGGATAAAAACATTTGTGAGAAAAAAAAAATATTTCTTGTAGTTAAGTGTGAAGAGAGATGCAAGGTTGGGGGATCCGTTCGATTGCCCGACGCATGATTGCCTGACAGGAAAGTTGCCGGCACCAACTTCGAGTCACTAGCCACTGCCCAACTTTCTGTTTCCTGGCATGTAATCACCCAACCTGCCCCCCTTCCTGAGGTTGGGGGATACTCTAACCCCTAAGTACTGTACTGTGTTATTTGTGGCCCATTTGAATGGGAAGCTTGCTTTAAAGGTTTGGGAGCAGGGCACTTTTAACTTTACTGCTTCAGATTTTTGTAAGTTGAGTTTATACCCTGAGATCTCCCCATAAACTTTGAGTTCCCTCTAGAGATCTGGGACTGGAGTCTCAGAAGCGGTTAAGAAGTATAAGGAATCGTTGTCCCACCGGCGCAACGGTAGTGCTACCGCTTGCAATGCTGATGACCCGGATTCAGAAGTGAATCTATAGTGTTGAAGGACTGGCCAGAGGGGAGGAAGACTGAACATCCATAGGACTGCTGTCCTCCTTTGGGAAGGGGGCAGAGCCCAATGCTTGCTGGCCCCTGGCAGAAGCTGGGGAAAAGGCAGCCCAGGCCAGGAAGGTTGGGAGGCATAGCAGACATTGGAGCACGTCACGCGAGAGCATGTGGCATGCACCGAGATGTCATTGTATGCCACACCTCCCTGGGTCTGAAAAATGGGAAAATGTCCGGTGGTTGGATGGGGAGGAGCACCCGCAGGCCTGGCACCTGACCAGCTGGGCATTACGGCCCGAACTGGATCCATTCTTTGGCAGACCTTGGGGAATCCCGCTGATCTTGCCAAGGAGTGCAAGCCTTGGGGGGAAGACAGCCAGCATGTAATTCCCGGTGGACGTTGGGTTGACGGGGCTGCAGTGCTCCCCTGAAGGAGGACCGACTGGGAGGAGGGCACTAACAGATAAAAAATACGGAGTCATCCACATAAAATTAAACTTCACAATTCCTCTCACTGGCTCTGATCCCTTCCATTTCTTTATTACTCCTCACAGCTATGACCACAGGTTGAATAAATAATATGAATAGTAGCAGGGGAAGGGGGCAACCCAGTCTGGTGCCTCTTGTCAAATAGAACCACTCTGATTGTATTCCATTAACTTTTATTGTTGCCTGGGGGGAGGCATATAGGGCTTTAATGCTGTCTCTAAAGGTTGGGCCCAGTCCCGTCTCCTCCAGGGTTCTGTGCAGGAATCTCCAGTCTGCCTGGCCAAATGCCTTTTCCACATCCATAAAAATTGCCAGAACAAGTTCCAGGAACCTGTGTTGCCATGAGATTAAATTTAACAGACGTCTGATGTTGCTGTGAATTAACCTACCATTAATGAAGCCAGTTTGGTCCGGGTGGACCAAACACCCCACATATCCCTGGAATCTTTTTGCCAAGCTTGAAGTAAACACTTTCTGATCTACATTTAGCAGAGAGATGGGCCAGTATGACTGCATAGGGTAGGGTCTTCACCAGGTTTTGCTATTATTGAGATCTGGGCATAGTGCTTGGTTGTGGGGATTTCCCTTTTGTATTGCTCTGCATAACCTACACAGATATGAACATACAAAAAAGCCAGCAGAAGAAGGACATTTGGTCTATCTAGTCTGTTCATATTGCAGGGTCCACAGCTTGAGTTACTGTCCCTGCCACCTCTCCCTCCTCCCATCCTTCCTACCCATGATCCTTACCTTCCCCATGTCTCTTAAAGCTGCCCACTGTCTTCAATGAGACCACTTCTTCCGGCAGCAAAATTCCAAGGGTCCACCACCCTCTATGTGAAGAAGTGCTTCCTGACCTCCCTCCTAACTCCCCCTCCAATTTAAGACTGTGCCCCCTTGTGTTATGGTTGCTACTCTATTTATTTATTTATTTTAGTTGATCATTTTTCCCTTACCTTGGCCCCCAGTGTGCATCCTCGTCCAGGCATCCACCTCATCCAGCTGCCATCCAGACCACCCTGACTGCCACCTTCTTCAGCAGATTAATGTCCTTTTTGAGGTGTGGGCACTAGTACTGAACTCCATACTCGTAGATGTGGCCTCACCAGTGACCTGTACAAGGAAGATGGGGAACAATTTCTTCCCTAAAGGATTTATAATATTCTAGGGCTTTCCTGCCTTCAGATTCTCCAGTGCTGAGTGTACCTCTTCCAAAGTACAGTAATTGGGTTATCCAAAAGTTCTCGGGGTTCTTGACTACGTTTTTTCTAGTTTCACCCTTGTAAAGAAAATGTCTTATTTATTCTGGTAGTGGGCTACTGTGTCCTGCATGCATAATGTTTTATTTATTTTTTTTTTTTAATTTTTTTATACAGACATGACATACATACATACGTACATACATACACTAACCCGGATTACTCCAGGCTCCACAAACTCAAAACTGGTTGTGTAACCTATATACACAAACAACTATGTACACATACAGCAATGGGGTTGACCCTCCATTGTACTTTAGCACAGTCTGACCAATACTTAGTTTCACTTAATTCAGTCCAGGGATGACTAAATAAAGAAAAAAAAGCAACCAAGGAGGAGAGAGAAAAAAAAAGGTAACCCCCTGGATCCAAGGGTGAAGTCTTTTCAATTAGAGTCCTCCAACTGCATTATGTATTTCCCTTTGAGTGGAAACTTATAACCCTAATTAACTTGAAGGGTAAACCCCCGCTGTATCCCCTGGAAAAAGAGAGAGAGAGCCACACCTATTTATCGCCCATCAGAGCATAGCCCATATCCCTCCAGTAGTTCCATATAAACCACCCAAGGTGGACACGAACTTATGGAATATTTCCTCTAGGCACTATATAGCTTTGACTTAAGCCATCTAAATCTACAACACAATATTCTTTTTACTAATCCCAACCCGACAGACAGATCTGTGTCTCAGTACTGCCAACCTGTAATGGATAGATGGTCTCCAAAGTCGACCATCTTTTCTCAAACAAACCTTTCTTACCCTCTAAGCACATATATCTCCTGATTTTACCAAGGGCCCATATAAGATCCCTCACCCAATGTTTGTAATTATAACATTGATCATCTTTCCAATGTTTCAATATGAAAGATTTAACTATTGCCGTCATCAGTGATAGGTGATATTTGGGTGTGAATCCTGTTAAATGTGACATATCACCTAAGATACAAACTTCTGGCACTATAAACTCTGAATAGTCTAACATGGGGTCCATTTGTTGCTTAATTTCCATCCAAGGCGACTGTATTTTAACTATTCCACATAACATGTGAGAGTCACCTGCTCAACCCACATCTAAAGCATAGATCTGTCTGTCTCAGCTGTCTTTCACACAATTTCTTAGGGTAAAATACATATTAGAGACAATAAAGTACTGCATGATTCTATACCTGGGTATAGGTATATATTTGTTTCCTTTCCAAATAACATTCCAAGCTAGCTGTTGAGGGGCCATTGCACCATCCCAGTATAATATTTTTACTGGGGACTTCGGACTGAGATAGTCTAATAATACCGTATGTACTTTGGATAAAGAATTTGACATTAGATTTAATGCAGAAAAATGTTCCCAGGTAAAAGGCTTTATTAGTGAACCCCCCAGGTCTTTCCCAGCCTTCTCCAACATTTTGACCAGCTATATTCTTTTAAAAAAGTGCATAGGCTCACATCTCACCAGAAGAACAACCCTATTGTCTTGCATAACATCACCTAATGCAAGGCCCTCTAACTGTGCTGCCCAACGTCTAGTAATGACTTTACCCCCAATCAGAAAATTGGGATTTCCTAACACCGGCTGATCTACAGACCTTGCCTGTTCCTTTCTCTGAAAAAGTGAAAGAAACATCCACCAGGCCTTCGCAGTTTTTTCAATTGGAGTCCCAGTTGCTTTACCATAGTATTTTCCCGGATTGGCAAAGAGCAATGTGTCCGGCATTATGCCAGATTCTTTCAGCATCTGCCTCTCCTCCTCATCCCCTGAACCCCAGCGACTCATAATACCCAATTGACTCGCTACATAATACAGGTGTAAGTCAGGCAGTTTCACCCCCCCCCAATCATGCAGCAAATATAGCACCTTGTGTTTTCTCCAGGGGGGCTTTGAATTCCACAGAAACTCAGAGAGTGTTCTTCTAATTTTAATGAACCATATTTTGGGGATATTATACGGGGCTAAATAGACCAGATACAATAATCTTGGCATCAGATTCATTTTAATTAGGCCCAGTCTAGCCCCTAAATTTAGAGAAAGCTTATTCCATCTAAGCATATCCCCATTAATTACAGCCAGCACCTTATTCAGATTCATCGCAGCACCATCCTCCCAACAAGCAGTAATCCGTATTCCCAAATATTTTAACCGGTTTCCAGCCCAGTGTATTTGCATTGGAGCAAAGTCAGTTCTACACACGTGGGGTGTCAGAGGAAGAATCTGCGTCTTAGTCAAATTTAGTTTATAATTTGACACTTTAGAGATTTGGCTTATAAGTTCAACTGTTCTGCGGAAACATACCCCAGGATTAGCAAAATGCAAAAGAATATCATCCGCATAGACTGTAAATTTTAATTCCCACCCCGCAATCGATATCCCCTTAATGCTAACATTATTTTTAATAGCAATTAATAATGGTTCCAAATATGTATTAAACAGTATTGGCGATAGGGGGCATCCCTGCCTTGTTCCGTTGACCAAGAAAAAATTCTGAAGAAATATACCCATTACACATTACCCTGGCCTTGGGAGCCGAGTATAAATTTCTGATACTTCTAAGAAGGCCCTTCGGAAAATCCTTCCTCTCCATGGTGGCAAACAGAAATGGATGAGAGACCCTGTCAAAAGCCTTTTCGGCATCCAGAGATATCAACGCTAAGGGTAATTGGGAGTCCGGGGCAAAACTAAGTATGTGATGTAGTTTTCTAAGAGCATCATGTGCTCCCCTCCCTGGCATAAAACCCACCTGCTCAGGACTTATTAAATGTGGTGCAGTATTTAGGATTCTGTTAGCTAGAGTCCTTGTGAGACTCTTAATATCCTGATTCATCAAAGAGATGGGTCTGTAGCTACCAAGTAGATCTTTAGGTTTATCCGGTTTAGGAACCAACGTAATATAAGCCTGGTATAACGGTGGGTGGGGCACCCCATCCTACATTATACTGCTAAATAAATCTTTTAACAGGGGAAGTATAGTATGCAAATGCATCTGGTAAAATTTAGCCGTAAGGCCATCTGGCCCTGGAGCTTTACCAGAGGGTAATGCCTGAATCGTTGCTATTATCTCCTATCTGATCAATGCTGCTAATTCCTTAGCCTGATCTACGTCCAGGACCGGTAAAGAAATACCATCTAGGAATGTGTTAATTTCCTTTTCCCCACCCATTGCTGTAACTGATACTTTTTTTATAGTAGGATGCAAAAGCTTCCGCCATTTGTTGAGGGTCTGTAATGACAACCCCACCCTGTCGTATAACTGGGATTGTTCTACTAGCTTCCCACTCTTTGACTTTGGCTACCAGCAAACGCCCAGGAACATCACCCTGCATCAAGTATTTGGCCTGAATTTTTTCAAGCCAAAATTCCACTTTACTATAAGTAATGTCAGCCATCTCCTGTCGTAAGCTTTGGAGTTCAGAGTCTATCTCCCCTGAAGTCCCCTCCTGAGGTGCCAGAGAATCAATAGCTTCCAATAAATATTCCTCCTTTGCTCTTCTCATACTATTTCGCCTTACGTCATAACCCCATGCTGTCCCAGAGTATAATACCTTACATGTAGGCCAAGCTAAACCCTTGTTTTGTAATGTAGGTAACTGATTCTGTATGATACCCTGTAAAGCATCTTCCAATTTACTCTGGATTGTAGTATCTGCAAAAAGAAAGTCATTTAACCTCCACCTATAAGGTCGAGAAGGAATATTCTCTGGTTCCCAGATCAGATAAAAAAGTATAAGGAATCACAGACGGAGCACGACAGGGAACTGTATCAATTAAAGCAGAAAGAAGTGGGGAAGGCAGTCAGAAAAGCAAAGGCCCAAACCGAGAAAAAGATAGCCAACTCAGTTAAGAAGGGGGATAAAACCTTTTATAGGTACATTAGGGAGCATAGAAAGGTTAAGGAAGGGATAGTGAAGATTAATAAAGGAGAGGGAGGTGGGCAGAGGGAGACAGTGAAAAGGCAGAGATACTGAATGGATACTTTTGCTCAGTATTCACAAAAGAAGAAGAGGAGGAGTTACCTAAACCAAACAGTAGAAGCACTCTGGATAGTGGGGTTGACACCAGTCCATTTACAGAAGAAAGAGTACTGAAAGAACTCCTAAAACTCAAGGTGGACAAAGCAATGGTGCCTGACGGGATTCACCCTAGAATCCTAAAAGAGCTAAGGGAGGGCCTAGTGACACCACTAACCACACTTTTTAACAAATCATGGGAAGATGGGGTGGTACCTGAGGACTGGAGGAGGGCAGATGTGATTCCCCTTCACAAAAGTGGGAGCAAGGCAGAAGCAGGAAACTACAGACCTGTTAGTTTGACCTCAGTAGTGGGGAAAATGATGGAATCACTTCTGAAAGAAAGAATTGTTGAGTACCTAGAGGCCAGCAGGGCACAGGACCCAAAGCAGCATGGACTCACAGCAGGAAGGTCATGTCAGACAGAATCTAATCGATTTCTTTGACTGGATGACCAAAGTAATAGACCAGGGAGGGGCTGTGGATATGGCCTACCTAGACTTTAGCAAGGCATTTGACACAGTCCTGCACAAAAGATTAATGATCAAGTTAGCCAGCCTGGGAGTGGGTCCCAGGGTGGTAGCCTGGGTAGCAAACTGGCTGCACAACAGGACACAGAAGGTAATAGTGAATGGAACACATTCTGAAGAAAGGGGGGTTACTAGTGGAGTACCTCAGGGCTCAGTACTGGGTCCAGTCCTTTAACGTCTTTATAGGTAACATTGCGACGGGTCTGGAAGGAAAGATATGCCTCTTTGCGGATGACACAAAGATCTGTAACAGAGTTGATACACGGGGGTAGAAAGGATGAGAAGGGACTTGGCAAGGTTGGAGGAATGGTCAGACATATGGCAACTTAGATTCAGTGCAAAGAAGTGCAAAGTAATGCACCTGGGAAATAAAAATCCAGGAGAAGAGTACACAATAGCAGGGGAAGTACTAACGACAACAATAATGGAAAGGGATCTGGGTGTAGTCATATCAGATGACCTAAAGGTGGGTAAGCAATGTGAGAAGTCAGTAAGGAGAGCCAGGGGGATACTGGGATGCATAGGGAGGGGCATCAAAAGTAGAAAAAGGGAAGTGGTTATCCCTCTATACAGACAGTTGGTGAGACCCCATCTGGAGTACTGCTTGCAGTTTTGGAGACCTCATCTATGCAAGGACATAGACAGGATGGAAGCAGTCCAGAGGAGGGCAACTAAAATGGTGCAGGGTCTGCATCAGAAACCATATGAAGAGAGACTGAGAGAGCTTAATATGCATACCCTTGATGAAAGGAGGGACGGGGGGCATGATAGAAACGTTTAAGTACCTCAAGGGAATCAACAAAGTCCAGGAGGGTAGCATCTTTCAGAAAAAGAGATGTGTAAGAACAAGGGGGCACAATTTAAAGTTAGAGCTGGGACGGCTCAGGGGTAATGTGAGGAAATTCTTTTTCACGGAGAGAGTGGTGGACGCATGGAAGCGCCTTCCTTGAGAGGTTGTGGGGGTCTAAAACAGTGGGGGAATTCAAACATGCATGGGACAGAAGTAAGGCAATTATAGTGTGGGGTTGCAGGAAGTAGGCTGTTGGTTAACTAGAATCTGCAGCTTATCCAGTAGGTAGGGAAATGGGCAGACTGGGTGGGCCAAGTGGTCCTTATCTGCTGTCAAAGTCTATGTTTCTATGTTTCGGCTGAATTGGGGAATGATCTGATAAAAATCCTGCACTTAGTAGATATCTCCTTGACCTCTCTTAAGTGCTTCCCTATTGACCAAAAAGAAATCTATTCTGGAGTGACTCTTATGTGCTGCGGAATAAAATGTCATATTGTTATCTCCAGCTGTATGGGTCCTTATCGGATCTGTTAGTGCAGCAACCTCCAATAATCTGGACATAGCCACCAGAGCCACTGATAAGGGGCTTCTGGATGGGGGTATTTTATCCTCCCAATTATTTAGACAAAGATTCCAGTCCCCTTCCAAAATAAGAGGATATGAGGTTAACAGAGCAATATCCATCTCCACTGAGGCCAGAAACTGAGGGTTAGGAGGTGTAGGGCCATATATAGATGCAATTGATAACTCTTTACCCAGTATAGTACCTGAAAGGTATATCCCCTACAATCCTCTCTAACCATCACCTTTTCAATAATATATGGACAATTTTTCCCAATTAAAATCGCTACTCCACCTGAAACTGTTTCTTTACCTGCTTTATATACCTGGTTCACCCACCTCCTCTTTAACTGAGTCAATTCTTCCGACAACAAGTGAGTCTCTTGTAATGCAGCAATATGTACCCCCATTTGTTCGATGTGTCTCATGATTACTATTCTTTTGCGTCTACCCCAAGATCTTTTACATTCCATGAGATGATTTTTATACCAGACATTTCACACCAACATAATAGATTCCCTGTCCAGCTATTATAACTATCTCTAGGTTAGCTTCTCTCTCTCCTGTGCAATAGTGTGCTCTCTCTCTTTCCAGATTCCCCTCCCCCATCCCCCGATCCCAAGATCGCCCTCCTAAAGAAACACGGTTCATTGATGAGCCATTTGCAGTGTTCCCCCAAGCCCCACAAGCCCACCAGCATATCTCATACGACTCCATCCATCTTTAGCCCCCTACAATCAATTAGCTACACCTGCTTTCCCTTTCCCCTTGTGTATATAATCCCCATAAGCGTAACCCATCCGCTTAATTATTACCTAAATTAAACTTCTATCGCTTGCAAAGTTAACTTATACAATTGCCTATAAAGGTCTCTCAGCCTGCCACTAGCTGCAGAAGATCATGAGGTGCCCAACCAAAATATAACTAACTCCCTGTCCCTTTGAGAATACCAGGCAGTCCAAAGAATGTACCCGACCCCTAAAGACTCACATTATCCCCCTGCTTTGCTTATGTAATTCCCTCACAATGCGACAGGGAATTTCTCATTCACATACAGGAACTCCATTAACCCCCCTAACTACATATCCAAAGAAACTTTGAACATTCCCTATCCCCATCAGTAACTGCCACCTGGTGTCCAACCTCCCCGTGCTCCCCAATTTCCAAATCAGGTTCACTCTTTGAGGGGTAAGCCCCCTCCCCCCGATACTCAAAACACTCGCCCTCTTCAAAATGGATTCGTAGCATACTCTCACAAGAAGCCCCCACACCAACAAAATAAAAAAAGTTTGTATTATTGGCCCATACACCTCCAACTTCATTCGATTTCTAAACTGCCATTACACTTCCTGTAACTAGCACATCAGTTTTGAATTCAAAAGGAGAGAGAGAGAAAAGAGAAAAAAAAGAAACCCCCCTCTCCACCAGGTCCATAAACATACGGACAATCCAAATTGAGAGATGACTTGCTGCGAAGGGAAACAGACAAAATCTCAATTTGCAATCTTCTTATCTCAGGTCCCCACTATGAGAGATCAAACAAAGCACTTCTTCCCTCTTTCTGCAGGGACTCAAGTTGTAGTTTGAAAGAGAGCCAGCAACTCGAACTGGAGACCTTCCATTGCATCCTTAGCAGTCAGGTATCTTTTTTCCCCTGTTTGAAGACGAACAGACAGGGTCTCAGGGTATTGCATCCTAAATTTGATTCCCACAAGATACAGCTTCTTCTTTATATCAGCGTATTCCTTTTATTTCTCCCGCACTAAGGGTGTCTGGTCTTGAAATAGCCAAAGGGAAGCGCCATTCCACTGCAAGGTTTTCTTCTGTCGAGCATTAGCCAACACATGTGATTTCTCTTTATAACTTAAAAACCTCATGATTAGCACTCTGGGTCTCACTCCTGGTGGGGGCATCTTTCTTAGAGCCCTATGCGCCCGCTCCAGATTATATGCTTCTCCATATGGCGTGGGGCCCAACAGTTTAAGTAGCAGTTCTTGCATAAAAGTAACACAGTCCGACCCCTCAGCCTTCTCTGGTAACCCTGCAAGGATAAGATTATTTCTTCGACTTCTAGACTCCTGATCATCCATTCGGTCCTCTAACTTTTTAATCTGTTTGCGAGCTAAAATCAACTCCTGATCTATCGTGGAGACCTTCCGTTCTTGCGAGGAGACTCTCGCTTCCACATCTCCCATTCTCTGTACCAACAACTGTAGCACTGGCTTCACTGTAGAAAAATCAGCAACCAAGCCTTGCAGTAACTGTTTTATTTCCATTAGGTCATCTGCGCTCTTGGTGTCTCCCCCTTCTTGTTCTCGATCTGGTTTGTCCATTTGCTCCTGGGGCTCTGGCGATTGCGATTTCGGCCGCTTAACTGCAGGCGCTCTCGCTGCAAGGGGTCCGTGAGCTTCACCTTCTATCTCAGTGCTTTAACAAGGCCTCGCACCGCCATCAGATTCACCACTTAGGCGGAGAGAAATTTCTGTATAACTCTCTCAATCTCCAATATTTTACAACCGAAAGTCACTCAGGAGCACTTTACCAATTAAAGCACTGGAAGCGATCAACTGCAGCAATTCAAACAGGGTTTTTATACCTTTTTAAAGTAGTCAGGGCCTAGGAGCAACACCGCAGACGTCCTCTCACACCAAGCTCATCATGTCATGCATAATGTTTTATAGAAATCCACAAATTTTCCTACAATACTTTGGGGCGGGGTTATTCTCAAACCGCTGTAATGTGGCATGGTTACATAGATGTAGCACAGCCCTACCCTGCCTGCTGCTTCTCTTTGGAGTTGCCAGGCCAGTGGTCTGCCTGCCTTGTACAGTCTCTAGCTTGAATACCTCAATGCCCCTTCTACTTTACTATCTAGTACAGTACTTTGTTTCATTTGTTCCTGCACTCTTCTAATCATTTTTTGACTTCCTCAAGGATAAATGTATGCTCTGCCTCTAGGTCAAACACTTTCCCTTCTAGGTCATGCTGTTCTTTTTGTCTCTCTGTTTTAAGGCCAAACACAAAGCTAATAGTTTTACCAGCAACAACTAACTTAAAACCATCCCATCATATGACTGCTGGTGTACCTTCCTGAGGGTTGGTAACCTTACATTCTAAACACTGTTCTATTAATTTCTTATATTCGGTATTATTTAATTGAGAGATATTCAATTTCCACAATGTGGATTTTACCCATGGATTTAGTACCAGGTTCATGATTACTGGAGCATGATCTGAGACGGTTATTGTCTGAGTGGAGCATTGCTCGACTGCATAGAAACATAGAATGTGATGGCAGAAAGGGACCACGAGGTCCATCTAGTCTGCCCATGGTGTTTACTTACTTACTTACTACCATCTCCCTGCTACCCCCTCATTTGTATTATAGCTTTCTGCTTATCCCATGCGTTCTTGAACCCTACCACTGTTTTGGCCCCTACGATCTCTGCTGGTAGGCTGTTCCATGCAGCCATTCATCTGAAATCAGGAAATAATCCAGTCGTGGGTAGTCTAGATGGGGTTTAGACTAACACATATAATCCTGTAAAATCATGTGTAGGAAACGCCACACCTCTACCAGGCCTAGCTCCTTCAATCCCCTTTTCAAATAAGTGCATGCCTTTGTGTTGGATTCTGTCTGAGTCCTAGATTAGTCAATATTAGGATATGTAACAATATTAAAGTCACCTCCATGCTCCTACAATATATATTTCTCTAGGTTTGATTTTTATTAAGAATTCTGCATTCTCTTATTTTGGGGCATATACATTTAGAAGAGTACATGGCACGGTTTTGTATTCACCCTTTTTCACAAATATACCTCCCTTCTGGATCTTGTTTGACAGTGTCTGTTTCTGCTGGGTAGTTTTCGTGCAACAAAATGCTTACTCCTCTTTTATGTGTGTGGGTCAGTTATGTGAAGTAGTACAGAGCTCCTCCCAAGAACTTTTCAGCTTCACATGCTCTTATAAAGTGAGGTAGGTGTCTTGGATGAAGACAATTGAAGCCTTTAGTTTCTTTAGATCATTTAACACCCTGTGGTATTTGATGGGACTATTCAGTCCCCTAACGTTGTGTGTGACTACTCTACCTTCACTATGACTGCTGTTTAACCACCTCTGCAGGGCTTCCACTGCCACCATTCCCATGTTTCCCTCCATTCGCCTCTCCCATCTCTTCATACTTGGCAACCTTATAAGACCTTGTGTCAAGTAACCCACAAACAACAAAAAATCAACTATAACTGCCCGATTTGGAGCCAAATGCTTCAAAAAGTCACATTTGTCCACTGTTTGATTACTTGCAGAGTGTAGCTTGCCCGTAGGTACCCATGCACTTATGTGGCGCTTTATGAGCCATCCTCCTCCTGCTATATACCTCCTGACAGCTCTTGTATAACACCTTCTCTCCATATTATGTATCCATACAATAAATGTCTGAGGTTCAAACTCCCCTCCACCAGACTAAGAGAGGAATTGAGGCTTAGCCCAGAGCAGCTGGCCAGTCATCGTCTGGGCAGTGTCACAGTGAACCCCACTGACCCACCTTGTGCTCTGAACCTGTCATACAGTAGTTCCCATGCTTCTTTCAGAGCATCTGTGCCTTTTGATTTTACATTGTCTGTGAGCTCCATTAAAGCCCACTCACAACTTACTTGTCCCTAACAGCACACAGTACCTGGGTTGGTTTAAGACTAGATAGTGATGCCTCCCTGCAACCAGGCCCATTGGCCAGGCACCAGATCTCTAGGCTGCTATTCCTCCACTTTATGTGGGCTCCTTATTGCATTGCACCCTAACAAGAACACACGTAATCCTACGACGGTGCTCATTCATTAGGCTGGGAGCTTGGTCACGAGCCTGCTTCTAAGGGCCCCCACCACAGCAGTCCCTTTGCAGTGTCTGGCCATTTTCGTTTGACTGGCCTTCACCATGGTGGCTTTAGTATAAAATTGGCTTTGGGGCCACAGGATACCAGTGCCCCTGACAGAGCTGTGGCACAAGAGTGCTCTCCACCCAGTTTCCAGCGATCACCCCACCTCCCCTCCAGCAAAGTTGGTCCTTCCAAAAGACCAAAGTCCCTTACACCTTCATGATCTGGCGTCTAACCAGGGAGGCTTCCTATGTTACACTGCGCTTTCCAATGTTAGAAACAGACTTTGATGGCAGATAAGGACCGCTTGGCCCACCTAATCTGCCCATTTCCCTACCTATTGGATAAGCTCCAGATCCTAGTTAACCAACAGCCTACTTCTTCCTACGCCCCACCAGAATTGCCTTATGTCTGTCCCATGCATTCTTGAATTCCCCCACTGTTTTTGACCCCACAACCTCCTCTGGAAGGCAATTCTATGTGTCCACTACCCTCTCTCTGTGAAAAAATACTTCTTCACATTGCCCCTGAGCCGTTCCCCCTCTATCTTCAAATTGTGTCCCCTTGTTCTTGCACATTTCTTTTTCTGAAAGATGCTACCTTCTTGGACTTTGTTGATTCCCTTGAGGTACTTCAAAGTTTCTATCATGTCCCAACCTCCCTCCATTCCTCAAGGGTATACATATTAAGCTCCTTTAGTCTCTCTTCGTATGGCTTCTGCTGCAGACCCTGCACCATTTTAGTTACCCTTCTCTGGACTGCCTCCATCCTGTCTATGTCCTTGCGGAGATGGGGTCTCCAGAACTGCATGCAGTACTCCAGATGGGGTCTCGCCAACTGTCTGTACAGAGGGATAACAACTTCCTGTTTTCAACTGGTGGTGACTCTCACTATACATCCCAGTATGCCCCCCAGCCATCCTTACTGCCTTTTCACATTGCTTGCTTACCTTTAGGTCATTTGATATGACTATCCGTAGGTCCCTTTCCATTTTTGTTGTTGTTAATACCCCCTCCCCCCACATTGTGTACTCTTCCCCTGGGTTTTTGTTTCCCAGGTGTATTACATTGCACCTCTTTGCATTGCATCTACGCTGCCACCCATACTTTTGACCATTCCTCCAAACTTGCCAAGTCCCTTCTCATCCTTTTCACCCCCACCTTGTGTGTCAACCCTGTTGCAGATCTTTGTGTCGTCTGCTAAGGGGCATACTTTTCCTTCCAGTCCTTCTGCAATGTCACTTATAAAGACATTAAAAAGGACCGGACCCAGTACTGAACCCTGCGGTACCCCACTAGTAACCTCCCTTTCTTCAGAGTGGACTCCGTTTACTATTACCCTCCGTGTCCTGTTGTCCAGAGAGTTTTGTGTTGGCTCTCATTACATGGCTACTGTCCATGGGGCACCCCACTTCCCTAATTCACACCACTCACTTGTGTGTTACCTTTCAGGATGCAGTACCCGTTGGTCCCCAGTTAATTTTAGCCCTGCCATCCATCATCCTGTTTTGGTCTAACTGTGGACAGCATCATGACTCTAGCTTACTCTTGATGGGGCACCCCTCCCCCCATCTGCAAATATTAGACTAACTGGGATTTACCCTGTGGGGTTGTGTGGCTTCCCAGAACCTCTGCATTAAAAAAATGAAAAAAACCCACATACATCAAATTTTGCTCTTAAACCTCTCTCGATTCCTTGCCCACTGTTCCAGATGGCTCCCCCTCTTAATGTATTCTCCATGGTACACCCCATAATGCTGCATCTAAAGGAAGGACCTACAGGAAGATATGGAAAAGCTGGGGAGGTGGTCCAGGATCTGGCAGCTTGGCTTCAATGCCAAGAAATGCAAAGTTATGCAAGAATCCCAGGACAGAGTACAACCTGGGTGGAGTCTGAGTATCTGCATCAGAGGAAGAGAAGGACCTGGGAGTGATAATCACTAGTGACCTGAAGCACTCCACGCAGTGCAAGAAAGCAGCAGCAAAGGCAAACAAGATGCTGTGATGCATAGCTAGAGGTATCAGTAGTAGGAGAGAGGAGGTTATACTGCCCTTGTACAGGTCACCGGTAAGGCCGCATCTAGAGTATGGAGTTCAGTACTGGTGCCCAACCTCAAAAAGGACATTAACCTGCTGGAGAAGGTCCAGAGGAGGGCTACAAAGATGATAGCCAGTCAGCAGGGCAAGGCATATGAGGAGAGGTTGAGGGCACTGAACATGTACTCCCTAGAAGACAGGAAAGAGAGAGAGAGGGGACATGATTGGGACCTTCAAACAACATGAAGTCTTGCTATATTATGACTAATGCAGTTTGTCCCACCATTAGAACTGTTCCGGAGGTGAAAGAGTTAACTTCCTTGCAGAGCATGGAACTTAGAGCGCGAGCTCGGTTAGAAAAGCTCTGTCTGGGATATTTCAAACCGAAACCGTCAGATTCTTTACTCCGCCTCACTGAACAGTCGCTCCGGAGATTCCTCCTGCTGCTCGGTTCATTTTCTCGGTTTAAAGAGTTTTTTCTTGGTTAAATTCAACCGCGATTATCATTATTTTAACCGCAAACCGATCGGTTCAAGCCCTGTCTATGGTATTGTAAGTAATAGATAGGTTTTCTGTGTGGAACTTGTAAATGTTTATCGGTTCGGTTTGAACCGATCAGATTGTGCTGAAACTTCATTCTGAAGCGTTTTAAGGCTTTCAAACAACATGAAGTCTTGCTATATTATGACTAATGCAGTTTGTCCCACCATTAGAACTGCTCCGGAGGTGAAAGAGTTAACTTCCATGCAGTGCATGGAACTTAGATCGCGAGCTCGGTTAGAAAAGCTCTGTCAGGGATATTTCAAACCGAAACCGTCAGATTCTTTACTCCGCCTCACTGAACAGTCGCTCCGGAGATTCCTCCTGCTGCTCGGTTCATTTCTCGGTTTAAACATTTTTCTCGTTAAATTCAACGCGATTATCATTATTTAACCCGCAAACCGATCGGTTCAAGCTCTGTCTATGGTATTGTAAGTAATAGATAGGTTTTCTGTGTGGAACTTGTAAATGTTTATCGGTTGGTTTTGAACCGATCAGATTATCAATTAAACTTCATTCTGAGCGTTTAAGGCTTTTTAGAGTCTGCGGTTCCCAGTTCTTATCGGTTCTAAAAACCGGATTTCATTAGCAGTTTTCCAGATACCCTGACACGGTTGGGAACCGATAAGGGTGTCTTGCCTGGCACTGCCGAAAAAGGGCAAGTTTTTGGTTAGGCTGGCATTATGTCTGAGAACCTAAAAGAAAACCGGGCTCACTGGGTTTCCAACACTGTAGTGTCTGTGGGAAGCCTTTGCCAAGGCTGACCACACACCACATGTGTTATTGTCTGAGGTTTGACCGCCTCAATGCAGACTGCCAGATTTGGAAGAATTTCCCGCAGCTACCCTAGATAAGAGAGTTGGTAGGCTCAGGAGCGAGAGGCCAAAAGTCCGCTGACCGGATGGCCAGCCCGGTTTGTGCCAACCGAATCGGAGGGAGTGCCCTCTGACCAGGGCCAGACTTCCTCGGCAACGTAAGCTGACTCTGAGGAGCCAGTTCCAGCAAAGAGAACTAGAAAGTCAGCAGGTGTGGAGTCAAAAATCCCTTCTCCAACTGCTGCAGAGATAGCCAGGGCAATACAAATTGTCCAGTCACTTTCCCCGGTTCCATCCAAACCGCCACTATCTGGCAAAAGGTCGGTTCGGCCGGTTCCACCGGTTCAAGAATATGATATAGAGGAGTTTTATGAACCAGAGGAGGGGGAGGATGATTATGAACAGCGTGAATGTGACTTTGAAAGTCTGGATGTGCCCATTGAACCGGACATCTCCCCAGACAGACCTTTAGGAGAATCTCCCCCTAGGCTTGCTGAGTCCCTTTCTCATTTTCTGTTTTATAAAAAAGTTGCTGAAACCCTCCAGCTTCCTTTGGAGGAGGCTGTGGATGAGCAAGAGGAGCCTGACTTTGTAGAGATGATGGATATCCCAGAGTCCAGGAGATTGTCTATTCCTTTACATAAATCTTTTAGAAACAAACAATAAAAATTTTAAAAGCTCCTAATTCTGTGCCTCCTGTGGATAAAAGATGGACAGGAGGTACACTTTGTCAGGTCCTGATACAGAATTTCTTTCACAGCAATGCAGCCATGTTGGGGTAGTTCAGGCTGCAGCCTGTGATAAAGCTAATATTCCTGGCTTCACATCCCTCTAACAAGGACTCCAGGAAGATTGATGCCATGGCTAAAAAACAATACATGGCAGCGTCCTTGGGACTCAGACAAGCAAACTATATGGCTTATGTTCGAGATACCAAAAATCTAGATGGGATACTGTCATGGCTTTAGCCAAACAGACCCTAGCCAGCTTGCCAGGGAGCTGGAGCAGGTGGCTGCTGATGGTGAGGCATCTAAGGTGCAATTCCATGCTGCAGTGGATTCTAATGATGTATCCTCTAGAGTCATGGCTACATCTGTGGCTTTTCGTAGATTGGCTTGGCTCAGGTGTACTAGTTTGTCACAGGATACCCAGGCTAAGGCTATGGATTTTCCTGTGGTGGGAAATTCTCTGTTTGGGGAGCAGACAGAGAATTATATGAAGAAAATGGATGAATACAGAACCACTTATAGGGTGCACAAGCCAAGGAGCGGCAAGCCACTCCTCAGAGGCAGCCCAGGGGTAGAGGCAGGCCTTTTCACAGGCCTTTTACCAGACAGGCCTCCTCTTCAGCTTATGTTCAGAGGGGTTCTTCAGAGGGAGAGGCAGACGGGGTACAAGCAGACCTGCTCCCACCCTCAGCCCTAAAGCCCCTGCCAAACAGGCACCCTGATGGGATGCCCAGGGTCGGTTCTCCATTACCTGCAGGGGGCAGGCTGGCTTACTTCGTCCAGGACTGGGAGTCTTTAACATCAGACAAGTGGGTCCTGGAAGTAGTAAGCCAGGGTCTGGTTCTCAGCTTCAAAAAATGTCCAAAGATGAGAATCAGATCTTTTCCACCTGCAAACCCTTAAGAGACTCTTGCCTTGGAAACAGAAGTCTCAACCCTCCCGGCTCTCAGAGCTGTAGAAAGGGTTTCTCCCCTACACCAGGGCAAGGGTCTGTACTCCAGGTACTTCTTTACCCCAAAAAAGACAGGAGAGTGGCGGCCCTTCCTGGACCTAAGATATCTGAACAAGCACCTTTTAAAACCAGAATTCAAAATGGTGACTCTGGGAATGATTTTACCCTCCCTAAGGCCAGGGGACTGGCTAGCTTCCCTGGACCTCAAGGATGCCTACTTCCATGTTCTTATCAAGAGCCCACAGTACCTCAGATTCGAACTGCCCTCAGGCTATTATCAGTTCAGAGCAATGCCCTGGCCCTTACCTCTGCCCAAGGGTATTCACAAAATGTCTGGCAGTAGCAGTTGCTCATTTAAGAAGGCAAAAGATTGCCATCTTTCCCTACCTGGACGACTGGCTCATTGTGGGTGGTCTCCAGACCAAGGTCGAATACCTGCAAGTTACCCAGCAGCTGCTTGCCTCTCTGGGCTTTCTTCTCAATCTTCCAAAGTCAGTTCTGGAACATGTCCAGGTACTCACCTTTATAGGTGCAGAACTGGACACAAAGCAGCCAGAGCCTTCCTTCCCCAGAAAGGGTAAGGACCCTGGTGGCCCTGGCCTCGTCCTTCACTCTGCAGGTCTCTCGACCAGCAAGGCATTTCCTGCAGCTCCTAGGACACATGGCTGCTTCCACAGCTGTAGTGCAAGGAGCAAGATTTCAGATGAGGGACATTCAGGTACATTTGAGAGCCTTCTGGTCTCAAGGAGATTCCTATCCAAGTTAATCCCAGTGACTCGAACCCTGATCCAGGCCCTTCAGTGGTGGCAGGATCAGAGCAATCTGAGACAAGGGTGCCATTCATCCCTCTATCTCACTCCTTGACCCTTACTACAGATCGTCCCTCTTGGGATGGGGAGCTCACATGGGCGACCTCTCCACCCAGGGGTTGTGGTCCCCTCAGGAATCTCTGCTCCGCATCAATCTGTTGGAACTCAGAGCTGTTTTTCTAACACTTCAGGTTTGTTCTGCATCTGTTCAGAACAAGGTGGTACAGGTCAGAACAGACACCACCACTACAATGTGGTACATCAACAAACAAGGGGGCACTCGGTCTTCGGCCTTGTGCACCGAGGCGATGAAGTTGTGGTCTCTGGCTTATTCCCTGAACACTTCCCTCATAGCAGTTCACCTCCCAGGCAAGGACAATGTCCTGGCAGATGCTCTCAGCAGGATTTCCAGGGCCATCACGAATGGTCACTGGATCCCCTAGTACTGGGATAGTTTTTGCCAGATGGGGCACCTCAGATAGATCTTTTGCAGCCCCAGACAATCATCAACTTCCACTTTTTGTTGCAGGCCCCAGTGTTGGGCTCAGTCCCCCTGGATGCCTTTCTCCTCAATTGGGAAGGGAAGTTTCTCTATGCCTTCCCCCTCCTCCCCTGTTCAAGGTGCTAGTCAAAATCAGATCTCAGCCCTGCAAGATGATCCTGATTGCTCCAGACTGGGTCAGGCAGCCCTGGTACCCACTCCTTCTGTCCTTAGCAGTCCATCTTCCCTGTGTCTCCCCAGGAACCACAATCTGTTAACCTGTGCCCAGGGAGAGTCTGGTCCGAATCTCAATCCTCAACCTCAAGGCCTGGCTCTTGAGGAGTTAAGAGTTTGCTGATCTGCAACCTTTCAAGGTGTTCTCGAAATCTTGAAAGCTTCTTTGAAGCCTTCCACCAGGGCTACCTATAACTCCAAGTGGAAAAGGTTTTCCATATGGTGTTCTGGGAAGCATATTTCCCGGAATCTGCTGATTTGCCCACTGTTTTGGACTATATGGTCCATCTTAATTCTTTGGGACTGAGACAGCTACCTGAAAGTGTATTTGGCAGCTGTCTCTGCTTTTATTTCAGCAGGGAAGCCCTCTTCTCTTTCTGCTCACCCTGTATTTTCCAAGTTTTTAGGGATTGCTTCATACCAATCCACCATTCAGGGACCCTGCCCCTGCCTGGGATCTTAATGTTTGCATTGCTCAGCTGATGCAACCCCCCTTTGAACCTCTGTCTTCGGCAGAGCTTAAGTACTTGACTTGGAAAACTGTATTTCTAGTAGCCATCACTTCTGCCAGGCGCATAAGTGAGTTACAGGCTTTATCAGTGGAGACTGACTTTATTTCCTTTTACAGGGATAAGGTAGTCCTCAGGACTAACAGGAAGTTTTTGCCTAAGGTGGTTTCAGATTTCCACCTTAAGCAATCTATTTCACTTCCAGTGTTCTTCACTGACCATTCCTTCTCTGGTGAGAGGAGGCTGCACAGCTTAGATGTTAAGAGGGCCCTAAGTTACTACATAGAGCGTACCAAGGGTCACAGATTTGACTCCCTCCAACTATTTCTCACTTATGGTGAGGTTGAAGGAAACCTGCCACTAAGAGATCCATTGCCAGGTGGATTGTCTCTTGTATCCAATTTTGCTATCAAAAACTGAATGCGGTTCCCCCTTCCGGCCTGAGGGCTCACTCCTGAGAGGTACAGCTGCGTCTCTAGCTGCATGCAGAGACATCCCTATCTTAGAGATATGTCAAGCAACTACTTGGAAAACAGTACACACTTTCACCAAGCATTACTCCTGGATATCCAGGCCAGGAGGGATGCTCGGTTTAACACAACCGTGCTTCAGAGCCTATTCCTAAGTAGGTTCTGTCCCTCCTCCATGGAGGTACTGCTGTGTAGTCTGCATTAGTCATAATATAGCAAGACTTCATGTTGTTTGAAGAAAAAATTACTCACCTTAGTAATGTTTCTTCTAATGGAGTCTTGCTATATTAAGACCTCCCCCCCAGCCTGCCCCTCTCAGAACTTCTACTTTGGGTATGGGGTGGGCAGTCCACTGTTGGCACTTATTGATGCCCCCTTTTAGGTTTTCCATCCCTTCTTTTTGGGGCGTTTGGGTGTTGTGTTTTATTTTATCTTATCTTTTCTGGTCCCCTGACTTGAGTCTTGGTGTTGGGACCAGGAAAATGTGTTAATATTTTAGTAGCCAGTTGGCTAGTGTAGGTTACAGCTTCCACACAGAGCCTTAGTGAGTTTTGCTCGTAAAGCTCTGACAGTTTCGGTTTGAAATATCCCAGACAGAGCTTTTCTAACCGAGCTCGCGCTCTAAGTTCCATGCTCTGCATGGAAGTTAACTCTTTCACCTCCGGAGCAGTTCTAATGGTGGGACAAACTGCATTAGTCATAATATAGCAAGACTCCATTAGAAGAAGCAACATTACTAAGGTGAGTAATTTTTTCTTCAAGTACTTGAAAGGGATAAATAAGGTTGGTAAGGAGAGTCTCTTTAAGCTGAGTGGCAACCATAATACGAGGGGGCACAGTCTTAAGTTGGAGGGTGGGAGGTTTGGAGGGAGGTCAGGAAGCAGTTCTTCACAGAGAGGGTGGTGGACACTTGGAATGCGCTGCCGGAAGAGGTAATCTTGTTGAAGACAGTGGGCAGCTTTAAGAGAGGCTGGGATAGGCATAGGGGGAAGGTAAGGGTCATGGTTAGGGAGGATGGGAGGAGTGGGGAGGGAGGGCAGGGATATTAGCTCAATATGAGCAGACTTGATAGACCAAATGGCCTTCTTCTGCTGGCTTTTTCATATGTTCATATGCTCATATGCATGTGTTAATGCTATGTGTGGTTTTATGCACATTCATTTTAACAACCAGTTTTTAAAGGATATACATCCTGCAACACAGCTCTGATGAAAAGTTTGTATTTGGCTGATTAAAGCAACTAAACCCCGGATTTTTGAAGATCTAGTAAGTCTTGAAGTTCACTTGTAATGCCCTGAATCAGAAGCTTGTCATCTCACAAGCACCCAAGATCTCATCCAAAAATGTTTCAGTATTCCCACAGGATGTGAGACAGAAACATTTTTCTAATGAGCATCTCCAGCAGATACCATTATCTGAGATCCCCAACTAAACAGGCTTGATTCTCAAAGGTCGACGCAGAGCCTTAACAAGCCCTGCATCAAACCCTGCACTGCCTTGAACACAGTGCTGCACCGTGTGCCTGATTCTCATGGGTCATGTGCATTTGCGACACTGTACCCTTTTTACAGTGACTTGCGCCAACATATGTGGCACAAACCCCATAAAAAGGCCTTCGAATTTAACAAAAGCTGATCCAACTTGGGACATGTGGCGTACTGGAGCAAGAATCCTGATTGCCGGACAGGCAATGCCGCAAGGCCTATGCGTCGTATGTTCGGTGCACCTGGGGCTTGCAGCATTCTAACTTGTTCGAGAATCGAGTCCAACTATTAATTTTTTTTAATTTATTACACTTCACTCCCTTCTAGCCCGACTGGCCCCAGTCAGTCCTGCTGACCCATCATGCCCCATTTCCCATCATCTCGAAGGGCTGCCGGGGGTGTGTGTGTGCTGGCCCATACTCTCCCCTCCCCGGACAGAAGTTTAGTGTTGGTCGGCGAGGAAGAACCCAGTCAGCAGTATGGGGCCTGGGACAGATGGCATTCTGCTGCAGTCGGGGTGTCTTTCACATTTTCTGTCCCTCCACCTGACGTCAGCAAGGCCTTGCTGATGCCTTGCGTCATGCCATTGACGTCCCCCTTCCACAGTCCATGGCTCCAGCTGCACCATCACCTGTGGTCACCCACATGGTGTGGTAGCAGAGGCCATACATCCACCCTTTCCAGAGAAGGCAAGCATCCATGGGACGCTCAGCCAACTGCCCCCTGGCCGGTCCTCCGATGCCCCAGGCTGATTCCCGAACCCAGGTCCTCGACATCGCAAGTGGTAGTGCTACTGCTGTGCTAGTGGGCGGGGTCAACTCAACTAGTTTAAATGTCATGTATTGCCACCTACGGACTATTTTAAAATGTGTTAATATATCTATTGATTCCCTACAGGATTTAGATACACTTTTCCAACTTTTCCATTCATCTGGGGAGATGTCAACACCAAGTTCCTCTTCCCATTTTGGAATAAGAAGTTCAGTATGATTTACTTTTATCTCCACTGTCATCTTGAAAATTATTTTTTAACTCTTTTTAGTGGGAAATATCCTGCCTAGAATGTGTATGGGTGGCAATGTTATACTGTCATTTATACTAATTTGTAAGTATCTATGAAATTCTAATTTTGTAAGATGAAATTTACAGGACAAATCTGAACGGGGCAGAAGAGAGGCGCTGCTGGGTTCCAACAGATCACTCAGATAGTGGATCCCCTTATCTATGCTGCTTTTCCAATTCAGATGTTTGCATTCAAATTTAAACATAATACTAAAACATTGGAAGCATGCAACCCCACCTACCATCCCACAGTGGTTGAAGGAGACTGCAGCCGGTGCTAGCTATCAAAGATTAGCTCATACTGGTAATAATAGGTTGGAGAAATTTTTGAACACATGGAACTCGTTATTTAAATTATAAGTTCTGCAAACTGCCTTCTTAAAAACTGTTATAGGGTTATAATAGCCAACATTTATTTTTATTTGACCTTGAATATAAATAGTGCATTTTTTGTGCTCTTTTACTGCTGATTTCATATACTGCAAGATGCGTATTTATGCTATTTTTTTATGTATTGTTCATATTTGCTTGAAATCTCAATAACATTTTAATTACAAAAATGTTTATTTTTGCCTCACAGAGTCCCTTTTTTAGGACATCTGTGGGAGATTGAACATCAGTTCATGTACAAGTTTTAAACTTTCTTGAGCCAACCTTTTTGGATTTTGGGGTGGCATTAGGTAAAGAGGCCTCTCCCGACCGTTCTTCTGTTGCAGGGTTTGGCGGGCGGTTTCTTTTATGGGAGCGGGAAGCTTTTATTCCCAGGGTGCTGGGCCCAGTGGCATGTCGGAGGTAGAATAGGGAAAGGTATGCAGTTTGATGGGGACCCCCAGCTTTTTGAGGATGGGTCTTGCATCAGCGAGGGTCTGAAAGGCTGCAGTTTTGTGCGATTAACAGCGAGGTGCTTCCTGATTGCCAATAGTGTTCTGCATTTCTGGAGGGTCATGAGGGTGAAGTCATGGTTGCAAAAAAAAGCCTAGTGTCCCGAAATATAATCTTTTTTTTTCCACCTACGCCATTGACAGCACCTTGGTTTGTGTTCTGTAGTCTGTATACAGTTTATTTTCACTCGAGTGGGGAGGGGGACTGTAATTCTCTCATGCTACGCAACTTGTGATCTGGTCCTGTCCCCCCCCCCAATCTCTTGAAGATGTATGTGTACTATATATATATATATATACATATTTTATTAAGGTTTATAACATACAACAGTACATATATACAATGACAGTTGTTTAACAATCGGTGTTAATTTGTCAACTTTAAGTTAGTTAAATTCTCACTTACAGTGCATTTTCCCCCCAGTCTTGTAGTCTTGTATCATAGGGTTTTAATTATAGTATCCTTTCCCTGTATGGTGCTAAAGGGGTGCACCTTTGTGCTCCCTGTGGGTAATTTCTTATGGTACAAAGGTTGGATCCTTCGCCATTGCAAACATCCATCAGGTCCATAGATTTTTACCCTTCTCCACCTGATTTCTGATTTTAAAGGTTCTGGTTTCTGTTTTATAGATGAATTGACTTTTGTCATCCAGTCTTTTACTGTTGTTTTTTTAGTTCTTAGCCATTTCTGAGTGATACATTTTTGAAAGCACTCACATAAATTCCTGGTAGATATTTGGTGGTAGGGTCCCTTGCTCCTAGGGGGTATATGCAACATAGCATCATTTCCTTTATCAGAAACATTTTTGGGGAAAAATTTCTTGAAAAGCCTCCTCTATCTCATTAAAAAAGAGTTCCAATTGAGGGCAGTCCAACATTATTTGTAAATGAGAGACTCTACGTTCTCTGCATTGCCTCCAGCACTGAGCATTTGGGGCAGTTCTTCTGTGTTGTTGTTGCACTGGTTTGAAATAAAACATCACTACACACTTTCAGCTGAATTCCCTCCATATCATTGAAGAGGAGATTTTATGAATGTTTTGACATCCTATTTCACATAGGCCTTGATCTAGGGGTACCCTATCTCTTGTTCCCATTTTGTTAGCATCCTTTAAATTTAGTGTCCTTTACATTTCAAAAATGTGATAAATTATCTTGTTCAAGCCCTTTTTTATTAAATTAATAGGGCAAAGTCATGCATTCACATTGGTATGCATTACTTTTGTCACATACAGTACATAGTAGCAGCTCCTTAATTAATATGTGATTGTGCCTTTAAGAGAGAAAACACAACTGAAAGAAATGACTATTAAAGTTCACTATTTCCCAAATAGTTATTTTAATCAAACCTCCTTGTATGTTGACCCAATATAGTACAGTGCTGTGTATCATTTTCGGCCCTTTTTGTATGCCTTGGTTATCTCTGGGATAAAGTAGGTGTGTGCCTTTTTCTTTTTTGGGGGGGAGGGGTCAGGTTGCTTTAGCTAAACCTTGCCTAGGCTGTGGTAAGCTGAGTGAAGGAGCATCTGCATTGCTGCTTGTGTAATGAGACACAGGTTGGGGCAGAAGCATTTTTTGTTCTGTAAAACATGTTTCTTCAGTTCTCTCTCTCTCTCTCTCTCTCTCTCTCTCTCTCTTGGTCAGTGTTAAAAGTTAGGGTACTTTGCCTTGAGAAGCTGTAGCAATTTCTAGCTCCATTCTCCACTGCAAGATATGTTGGGTTTAGTCAAATCTTGTTTGTTTATCCTCATGTAAGATAGTGGCCAAAATATCACGAGAGCTGAGAGACAGTCAGCTTGCAGCTCTCATGTAGCAGGAGATTTGTAAACTAGGGAGAATTGTGGGGGTTGGGGGGGTGGTCATGCTGCTAAGATAGTTTGAGAAACTGGGGTCATAAAATAACATTTGGGTGGCTCCGTTTTGGTCCACAGAGCTTCCTTTTCTCTGTGGGACTGTTTTTTGGGTAGAAAATAGCACAAAGTGGTTGCGGTTGCTTTGATTTAGTGCCACTGAATTCCAGTAATGTCTGAATCAAGCTCAGGCATTGTAAGCGTTTTCCAGTGCAAGGAAACTTTTCTGGGTGAGTTTGAGAGTACCTTTTTACAAGTTAGTGAGGCTAGCAGGGTCACCAGATTCTTGTTGGTGATTAATACAACTCAGGAACTGCTGTCAGAGGAATCAGGTTGATTATTTATTATATTACCTCCTGTAAGTCATTGCATAGATTCTGTGTTCAATGATGTGGGTCAGACATTATTTTAGTTCCTGGCACCGCTAGCAGGGGTATTCAGGTAGCTAATAATGTCTATACTTGCACAATGTGATAATGTTCATAATTTGAATACCGTGCTGGCAATTTTTCAGCTAACATTTTCCTAGACAACCGACGCTAGTAGAAGCCGCAGTGCTAACATCTGTAAGACTGACAGTTTTGCAATTTTAAACAGTTGCATATCTGCAGAAACATACTCTTGTGGTCTTGTTTGATCTTTGTTGTAGGATATTAATAAATGGCTTAGGCAGGTGGCTTCTTACCTTAGTAATGAAGTTGTTCTTTATAATAAACATTTGTTCTTTACAAGAAACACACTGGAGCTCTAGGGTGTTCTGCAGCCTGTTTTTGATGCACATAAGAACTGACCATAGGAGAGCAGACCCCCCACCTCAGGTGGGGATGGACTTTCTTCAAGTCACGTGTGCATCATGCCACCTATCAGATGTACACAACCCATGATGTCATGACTGTGGAGTGCTTCAGAGATTATCCCCCACAATCATATATTTCCTGCAAAGCCTTGTATAATTTTGAGATAAGATGTGTGAGGTCTTGTCCGAGCAGTGCTATCTTAACTATTTGTAACAATAGTGTGTCGCTGTTATTGCCAGGCCTATTATGACCTAGCCGCATTAAGTATGCCCTCATCTGGAAGTAGCAGAACTGGTCTCTGTTTGGTATCCCATATTCCTGTATCAACTCATGAAATATTTGATCTCCTTACCATTAAATATTTGTTATGGGCACCTTATTCCCATTCGGAACCATGTTTTGTACCCCATATCTAGTGAGGCCAGGGTGAAATTTGTATGGAGGTGAAGGGGCAGCAGTAATAATAATCCCTGTGTTAGTTTGCCTGTCTCTGTCCATTTTCTCCATATTTGCAATGTGGTGTGAGTAAATATTGATTTACATTCATATAATGAATTCAGGCCTCTCATATCTTATACTCCTAACTCCAAGGGCTGCTTATTTATTCATTTATTTCAATTTCGGATAACACCTTTGAGAACAAGCTCATTTCATAGGTTCCACGTTAGATGAACAATACATATTGGAAAAGTATGAGATGGAGAACAAACAAAACAAGGAATTATACAAAACATTACAACAGTATATAACTAGAGATGTTCCAATACATGTGGCATTGTACAGTGTATGCCAAAGTGCATATTTGATTAAAACCTGAAATTCAAAGGGTCATATTAGAGGAAGTGGGGTCTTATGAAATGACCCTTTACAGGAAAATAAGAACAGACTCAGGCCAATATCTAATAATCATAGAAACATAGAAACATAGATTTTGATGGCAGATAAGGACCGCTTGGCCCATATAGTCTGCCCATTTCCCTACCTACAGGATAGGCCGCAGATCCTAGTTAACCAACAGCCTATTTCTTCCTACCCCCCACAAGAATTGCCTTATGTCTGTCCCATGCATTCTTGAATTCTCCCACAGTTTTAGACCCCACAGCCTCCTCAGGAAGGTTGTTCCATGCATCCACTACCCTCTCTGTGAAATAATGCTTCCTCACATTGCCCCTGAACCGCCCCCCTTCTATCAATAAGATAAGGGATGGCATCAGCCCGGGGCCTTATCAGAGGTGAGAAGGTATGGGACAAAGCATTTTAAAGTGAGCAAGGGAGCTCAGAAGATATAACGGGGAAGGGGGGGATAGGGGGATGGGAGAAAGCCATAGAAGGGTGAGGGGAAAGAGTGGAAGGGATCAAGAGGAGATGTGAAAGGAGAATGATTAGCAACTTAGAACAGTTATTTACATGCTGAGAATAGTTATGCATGAGGTCAGGATAGCATAAGGTTAGAATAAGTGCTGGTCACAAGAAGGAAGGTTATTGGAAGCAGTCACAACTGGCATCAGCAACTAGCTGTTGCTTAAGTTTAACCTTGAAGGAGCCCTAGGTGGATGCTGAAGTGATGTCATGGTGCAGTGAGTTTATGAATAAGCTCTCTTTCTATCTGTGCCCTTTGCTGGTCTGGCGCCCCTCTTAGCCATTACATGAGGGTCAGTAGTTGGGCTGCTTCATAATATAGTTCTAAGTCAGGGAGTGTAAGTCCCCCCCTTTTGTTTAGGCCGGGTAAGTGTGGATATTGCAATCCTTGGTTTTTGACCTTGCCAAAGGAAGCATGATATCCATCTGCCCCACATTCCCCAAGATTTTGGTGGGATAGGTATAGATAGATTTTGGAAAAGATATAATAGTTTTGGCAGTATTATCATTTTTGCATTCACTTGCACTTGGGCAAGGAATGTCTTGGGACTGTACAGCAAATGAGAGTGAGTTAGGGAAGATTTGTAGAGATGAAGGAAGTTCGCTGGCCTTCTCAGAGGTCATACCAGTACCAAAGGCCAGCACAGCCAGGAAAAGAAGAACAGAGGATTTTAATGACTGGCTGAGGAAATTGTGCAGGGAGGAGATATTTATCTATATTGGGGACTGGGAGGAGACCTAGCCAAACAAAGTACTCTTTTCACTGGACAGGCTACACCTCAGTAGGGAGGGTTTGAGGGTACTCAGGGACAAACTGGGGGAATTCATAACCACTGTACTTAATTTAAACTACTAGGGGGGGCAGCGGGTTTGCAGGCCCACAGACTCTGAGAGGAGGAGGAGGAGGTCAGTGAACCTCCCCCAACAGTGATGGATGAGGTCTGGAGAGAGAAGGTGGAAGGGGTGAGAAGACAGTTAGAAAAGGATGGAGGGGGTGAAGAACACATAACAAGGGTATGTGGAGGGGTGCACACAGAGGAAATAAATGTGAATAGAAGAATAGAGGGAAGAGAAGGACGGTCAGATTCTAGGTGGAGGGTGGTGTCTCTGAATGCGTGGAGTCTTGGAAACAAGATGGACGACCTGCAGGCACTATTAGCAGACAGGAGGGTGGACATAGCTGCAGTAACCGAGACTTGGGCAACGTCACACCATGACTGGGACCTTGCAATCCCTGGTTATAAACTATACCGGCGGGACAGGGTAGTCAGGAAGGGGAAGGGGTGGCGGTTTATATCAGGGAGGGAATAATTTGCATGAGGGAGGAGTCAGAGGAAAGGGAGGGGGAGGCATTATGGGTTCAGTTAAGGTCCAACAGAGGGAGAAAGGTGAGGTTGGGGGTGGTTTACAGACCACCTAGTCAGGATGATGAGAGGGACAGGGAACTGAGCTCACAAATATTGGATGCTACGGGGAAAGGAGAGTTGGTAATTGTGGGGGACTTCAATCTGCCCAAGGTGAACTGGAGTATACCATCCACAACATGTGCTAGGAGTCAGGTGATCCTGTAAGGACTGCAGAGTGGGTTCCTGACTCAGGGTGTTACTGAACCAACAAGAGTTGAGGCAATTCTTGATCTGGTGCTCACAAATGGGGAGCATGTACAGGAAGTAATGGTCAGGGATCTACTGGGTGGAAGTGACCATTGCACAGTGTGGTTCCAGTTGGATATGGGCGGGGAAAGCATCCTGACTAAGACCAAAATCTTAAATTTCAGTAGGGTGGACTTCAGGAAAATGGGCGAAGTGCTAAGGAGCCATCTGGCAGGCATCGGAGCAGATGTGGGGGTGGACCAAAGGTGGTCCATCATTAAGGAATACTGGTTGCCACAGATGAGTGCGTTAGGCTCAGGGAGAGGAACACAATGGCCAGAGCACCCAGCTGGTTCAGTTCTGGGGTTGCCCTGACAGTAAGGGAAAAGAGGTTGGCCTATAGAAAATTTAAGAAGACCAAGAGAGAGGTGGACAGGGAAAATTACCTAAGGTTGGCTAGTGAGGCAAGCAAGGAAGACCGGCGAGCAAAGGCACAGAAGGAGCTGCAGATAGCTGAAGGAATTAAGAAGGGGGAGAAGGCTTTCTTTCGCTATGTAAGTGAGAAAAGGGACAAGAAAGAAGGGATTGTTATGCTTAAGAAAGGGGTGGAGTGGGGGGAGGATAATGGGGGGAAAGCAGAGATACTAAATGAATACTTCTGCTCCATCTTCACCAGGGAGAAGGATGGAACAGTGCCTTCAGGAGAGAAAAGAGGAGCAGGGGAAGGGGAACACAGATGCAGTGATAAAGGAGGACAGAGTGAGGGAGAGGCTGCTTGCACTGAAGGTGGACAAATCACCAGACCCAGACAGAGTACATCCAAGGGTACTAAAGGAAATGACCGAGGAGCTGGAAGAGCCACTGGCAGACCTATTTAATAGTTTACTAGAGTCAGGCATGGTACTGCAGGACTGGAGAACAGCACATATAGTGCCCCTCTACAGAAGCGGTCCCAAGGATGATCCAGGGAATTAAAGACCAGTCAATCTGACCTCCATTGTGGGCAAGCTCATGGAGACCATAATAGAGGAAAGATTGGTGGAATATCTAGAGGAGCATGGACTCCAGGATGCAAGACAGCATGGGTTCATGGGAGGGAGATCATGTCAAACGAATCTGATTGACTTCTTTGACTGTGTCACTGAGACAGTAGACAGAGGCCAAGTGGTAGACATCCTCTATCTTGAGTTCAGCAAGGCCTTTGAGTCTGTGTCCCACAAAAGATTGATCAGAAGTTGGTGGATCTCGGGGTTGGGGAAAAGATGGCCTGATGAGTGGAAAACTGGCTGAGGGACAGAACCCAGAGTGTGGTTGTGGGGGGAGAGTTATCTGGCACCAGAGAGATTACCAGTGGGGTCCCGGAGGGCTCAGTGCTGGGGCCAGTGTTGTTCAGTGTCTTCATCAATGACACTGGGGATGGCATTAAGGGTAAAGTGCCTCTTTGCGGATGACACCAAGCTCTGCGGGAGAGTGGACACAGCTGAAGGAATACAGAACTTACAGGAAGATCTGGAAAAGCTGGGTAGGTGGTCCAGGATCTGGCAGCTTGGCTTCAATGCCAAGAAATGCAAAGTTATGCATATTGGAGCCAAGAATCCCAGGACAGAGTACTACCTGGGTGGAGTCCGAGTATCTGCATCAGAGGAGGAGAAGGACCTGGGAGTGATGATCACTAGTGACCTGAAGCACTCCAAGCAGTGCAAGAAAGCAACAGCAAAGGCAAACAAGATGCTGGGATACATATCTAGGGGTATAAGTAGTAGGAGAGAGGAGGTGTACTGCCCTTGTACAGGTCACTGGTAAGGCCGCAGCTAGAGTAAGGAGTTCAGTACTGGTGCCCACACCTCAAAAAGGACATTAATCTGCTGGTGAAGGTCCAGAGGAGGGCTACAAAGATGATAGTGGGTCAGCAAAGTAAGGCATATGAGGAGAGGTTGAGGGCACTGAACATGTTCTCCTTGGAAGACAGGAGAGAGGGGGGGACATAATTGGGACCTTCAAGTACTTCAAAGGGTTAAGGTTGATAAGGAGAGTCTCTTTAAGCTGAGCAACCATAACACGAGGGGGCACAGTCTTAAGTTGGAGGGTGGGAGGTTTAGGAGGGAGGTCAGGAAGCACTTTTTCATAGAGAGGGTGGTGGACACTTGGAATGCATTGCCAGAAGAGGTCCTCTCATTGAAGACAGTGGGCAGCTTTAAGATAGATTGGGATAAACATAGGGAGAAGATAAGGATCATGGGTAGGGAGGATGGGAGGAGTGGGGAGGGAGGGCAGGGACATCAGCTCAAGCTGTGGACCCTGCAGTACGAGCAGACTTGATAGACCAAATGGCCTTCTTCTTCGTGTGTTCGTATGTGTCACTGCCAAACCATTTATAGCTGAAACTGTAATGGGTTTGGCAGTGTACACCAATAACTAGGCACTCTGGTCATGGCAGCAGTTCAGCTTTGCTGATGTGGCGCATGCTGGACTTGCAAGAAATGAACTGCTCCAATGGGAGCGCTTCATTTCTTTCTGAAGCCTGAACTCCGGCAATGCACATTAGAGTGCTGCATGGCCAGAGTTATGGCCGCTGTATTCTCTTTCCCCATCCTCGCTCCTCTGACTCCCGCCCCAAAGGCTTCAACGATAGCTGCGGTGCAGCTTTCTCTCCCAGTGCTCACTTCTCAGCCCCCCCACCTCAACATCTCAACATTAGCCATGGTGCGGCTTTCTGTCCCCTCTCCCGGTGCTCGCTTCTCTGCTCCCCCCACCTCAACATTAGCTGCAGTGCTGCTTTCTGTTTAAAGCTGACATCAGGGTGCCCAATCCCCGTGTCGGCAATAAAAAAAAACAAAAAAAAAAACAGCGCCACCACTGAGGGACACTGGGAAACCCACTCCCAGTGTCCCCATGTCTGTACCTCCCCACAATTTTCCGGGATACTGGAGAGCCCCCTACCAGTATGCCTATGTCTATACCCCTCCATTTAGAAATTGTCAGACTGGGTGGGCCAAGTGGTCCGTATCTGCTGTCAAAGTCTATGTTTCCCTGTAAAAAAGAAAACGGTCCCCCTACTTTTTTTGTTTTATACCTGAAAAAAGAAAATGATCCCTTATTGTCTCCCCCATCCCGGCCCTCCCGCTGTGCACCCACCTCCTCTTACCCCCCTTACCCCATACTTACTTCTGGAGGTCGGTGGCTGTGATCATCTCTGGACTGGGACTCGTCTGCACTCTTTAAAGCTGAACCACGAACTGAAGAATCAAGGTAACCGCCGTATAATGTCTTTCAATGGGGGTTTCAACTTAATAACAATAATAGTAATAATAATCTTTATTTGTTAAGTGCAATTCACAGTGTACCAAAGCGCTGTACAAAGAATAAAATAAACAGTTTAAATCGGTAGAAATTCTAAAAACATAAAAATACTCCAATTTGATTAGAATCGTAACATATTACGTCTTCAAATTAAACACATTCAGCAAAAGCAAGTCCAAAGAGATGTGTTTTTAAAACGGTTTTAAAGCTCTCCACTGTCAGGCACTCTCGTATCCAACAAGGTAGAGAATTCCACAGAGTGGGGGCAGTGAATGCAAACACCCAAGCTCCAGAAGTTTTGTTTTCAACCGTACCCTGGGAAATCTCCAGCAATCCCTTGTCGGCTGAGCGGAGTGGTTGGAGGGAACAGTAGGGGTTCAGAAGATCTTGCAGATAACTTGGACCCTGTCTGTGTAGGGCTTTGTAGGTTAGCAAGTCGACCTTGAAGGTAATCCACCACTGAACTGGCAGCCAGTGCAGTTCACGCAGCACAGGTGTAATATGACTGGATCGGGTAGATCCAGACAACAACCTGGCTAACGCGTTTTGCACCAGCTGCAGGTGGCAGATATCAACCTCCGGAAGCCCTAGGTATAGGGAGTTACAGTAGTCTAGGCGTGAGGTCACAAAGGCGTGGACCAAAGTTGGAAGATCACCGGATAGAACAATGTGCTTAATCGGGGCGATGCTCCTCAAATGGTAAAAAGAGAATTTGACCACAGCCGACACCTGAGAACGAAGCGTCAGCCCGTCATCAAGTATCACCCTCAGATTCTGCAAATGTTCAGATGTCAGCAACTGGGCACCCCCCAAGCCAAAGCCCTAAGGGACATCCCACCGCCGACCCCTCTATCCAGTGACCCGGTTCCACCACTAACACCTCGGTCTTGTCGGAATTGAGCTTTAACCAGCTGATATTCATCCAGTCCTGGATTTCCACGAGGCAGTTGTTAAACACTGAGAGTACACTATCCTGGTCGGGCACAAAGGACAGGTAGAGCTGAGTGTCATCTGTGTAGCAGTGAAAACTCAGCCCATACCGCCTCACAGTGTCTCCCAATGACAGCATATACACTGCGAACAACATGGGGGACAGCATGGAGCCCTGCGGGACCCCACATTGCAGAAAGAGTGGATACCAGCCAGTGAGGAAGGAGTGAAACCATCTGAGGCCTGTACCAGACAGGCCACAGATGACCCGCAGGCAATCCAGCAGCACTCCATGGTCCACGGTGTCAAAGGCTGATGAGAGATCAAGAAGCGCCAAGATGGAACGGCGTTTCTGATCTCTCGCAATCAGGAGATCATTGATCACCTGAACCAGAGCAGTCTCTGTGCTATGTCTCTAACGAAATCCAGACTGGAGAGGATCATAGATGTCATGGATGGTAAGATGGTTCTCCAGCTGCAGCATAACAACTTTCTCAATAATCTTCCCAACTGTAGTTAGCAGGATAATCCAGGTTAAGAGAAGATTTCTTGAGAAGGGGTGTTACCACTGCCTCCTTCAGGGAGTTAGGAAACTCACCCATCTCAAGTGAGCACTGGATTAACTCTGCTAGAACCGGGCCGATGACATCCACACACACCCTATTAAAAGGTGAGTAGGGCCCCGATCTAAACTACAGCAGGTTGGCTACATGCCTTGGAGAATCCACATGACATCTGCGATCTCCAATCGATCAAACTCCATCCAACAAAACCGAGGAGTAGTATCCTCACACCGACCACCAACACCCCCATAAAGCATGCTGAGCAGATCTCCAATCTGATGTCGGCAGCCTTATCAGCAAAGAAGCAAGCAAACTCCTCACACTTAGCTTGAGAAAATGCTCCCCAAACTTGCAGACAGGCTGGACTACATAGAAACATAGAAGTTGACGGCAGATGAGGACCACAAGGTCCATCCAGTCTGCCCATTTCTTTTTCTACCTTATAAATATGCCATCGGCCTTTGCTTTGTCAATGGCCTATCTATTCGTACTCATCTGTATTGCTGCCTTATGCCTATCGCATGCCTGTTTGAAGCCCTGCACTGTATTCATATCCACCACTTCTGAGGTAGGCCGTCTCCATGCATCCACCACCCTTTCTGTGAAAAAGAACTTCCTCACATTACCCCTTAATCAGCCTCCCTCTAATCTCATGCTGTGTCCTCTTGTCCTGCTATTTTTCTTATACTGAAACATGTTAGACTCTTTCACCTTGTTAATGCCCTTAAGGTGTTTGCATGTTTCGATCATATCACCTCTCTCCCTCCTTTGCCCTAGGGTATACATATTGAGCTCCATTAATCTGTCCTTATATGTTTTCTGATGCAGTCCCTGCACCATTTTTGTTGCCCTTCTCTGGACTGCCTCAATTTGGTTAATGTCCTTGTGAAGGTGTGGCCTCCAGTACTGCATGCAGTACTCCAGATGGGGCCTAACCAGTGTCTTGTAAAGAGGGATTATTACTTCCCTCTTCCGACTTATGATACCCCTACTAATATACCCTAATATCCCCCTAGCCTTATCTACTGCTTTAGTGGTCTGCTTGAATGATTTCAGGTCATCGGTGATGATGATGCCCAAGTCTCTTTCTTCCCTTGTGACTGCCAACAACTCCCCTCCCAGCCTATAGGTGGCTTCAGAGTTTCTCTTCCCTATGTGCATGATCTTGCAGTTCTTTGCATTAAACCCCCATTTCCACTCTTCCGACCATTTTGCTAGTTTATCCAGATCCCTTCTCATTCTGCCCACCCCATCTGGATCATCTACTCTGTCGCAGATCTTGGTGTCATCTGTAAACAGACAAACCTTACCCTCCAGTCCATCTGCAATGTCGCTGATGAAGATATTGAAGAGGACTGGCCCCAGAACTGATCCCTGAGGTTCCCACTTGTGACCTGCATCTCTTCTGACTGTATACCGTTTACCACCACTCGCTGTTTTCTACCCATCAACCAGTTTGCTACCCAGTTGACCAACTTCTGACCCACCCCAAGCCTACCCAGCTTATTAATCAATCTTCTATGTGGAACAGTATTGAAAGCTTTGCTGAAGTCAAGGTAGACGACATCAACTGCTCACCCTTGGTCCACCACTCTGGTTACCCAGTCAAAGAAATCTATGAGATTAGTCTGACAGGACCTTCCTTTTGTAAACCCATACTGTCTTGGATCCTATGCTCCTATGGATTCCAGGTGTTGTACTATCACTCCTTAAGGAGTGCCTCCATAAGCTTGCTCACTACTGAGGTAAGACTGACTGGTCTGTAGTTACCTGCCTCCTCCCTGCTACCACTCTTGTGGAGCGGGATCACATGAGCCCTTCTCCAGTCTTCTGGAACCTCTCCTGTGCTCAGAGACTCACTAAACAGTTCTGATAATGGCTCTGCTAGTTCTACCCTTAGCTCCTTTAGTACCCTGGGATGTATGCCATCAGGTCCCATTGCCCTGTCCACCCTGAGCTTATCGAGCTCTTTTAGGACCCTTCCTTTTGTGAAGGGTCTAGTGCTCACCTCCTTCCCCCGTGTCCATGGTGCTGAGCTGTGGGCCCTGCCCTACCTTCTCTTCAGTAAATACTGAGCAGAAGTATCTATTTAGGATAGATGCTTTTACATGGTCCTCCTCCTCACATGCCCCCTTATCTCCTTTGATCTTAGCAATACCCCCTCTGGACTTTCTCCTTTCACTAATGTGTCTATAGAAAGTCTTGTTCCCTTCTTTTACTGTCTATGCTAGTGTTTCCTCGGTTTGGGCCTTTGCCTGCCTTACTGCCTTTCCTGCTTCCCTTAGGGAAGGTTGGTATGCCTCCCTATCTTCATCCCACTACGTTCCCTTATATTTCCTGAAGGCCAGCCTTTTGGCTCTGACCTTTTCTGCTACTGTTTTTGAGAACCAAAGTGGTTTCCTTCTTCTTTTGCACTTCCATTTCTCTCTAACACAATAAGATGTTGCTTCAAGTATTGCATCCTTAATGCTTGCCCACTTTGCATGTACCCCCTCACCTGTGTTTCTTTTTCCCAGGGCTAACTTAACTCTGTTGGCCGTCTTATCAAAGTCAGCTCCTCTGAAGTCCCATATTTTTACCTTGGAATGGGATGATTTAGTTGTAGTGGCCAAACTGAACCATACCATGTGATGGTCACTGGTCCCCAGATGACCTTCTACCTGAGATCTGTCATCCTTTCCTGTTAGTACTAGATCTAGGATAGCCCTGTCTCTTGTGGGTTGTTGTACCAATTGTTTGAGGCCCTCCCCCTGCAGGGAATCCACCATGTGTCTAGTTCTGGCAGATGTTCCTGCTGGTATTGACCAATCCATATCTGGCATGTTGAAGTCCCCCATTATCAGAACCTCCCCTTTAGCTGTCATGTTTTGTATATCTTCTAACAGTAATGTGTCTATGTCCTCCCCCTGGTCTGGGGGCCTGTAGACAACCCTAGTTCTTATGGCTGTCCCATTTCCTGTTTCCAGGGTGACCCACAGTTCTTTTAGCTCCTTATGTGTATTCTGAATTTCTGTAGCTTTGATATTTTCATTGATATACAAGGCCACTCCACCCCCCCCCCCCTTTTTGCACCTCGGTCTCTTCTGAACAGTACATAGCCAGGTACTGAAGTCTCCCAAGTGTGGTTACTGGTAAACCACGTCTCGCTAATTGCTACTATGTCCAGTTTAGCCTCTTGTCATTATTGCCTGCAGGTCTGGGATCTTGTTTCCCAGACTGCGAGCATTTGTGTACATGATTTTCCATTGGCCAGATTTCGGTGTGTTAGTTGTTGGGTGAGGTCTGGCGTTTCCCTGTGAATCGAATGGGGAGCTAGACCTACACAGCTACACATTCTGTCTACAGTTCGAAAGAGCTGAGCTGGTCGGTTCTGAGCTGCAGCAATCTCCCTGGACAGGAATTCTGCCTTCTAATGGGAGATTGCTGACTGATAGTCTCTGTAATGCTCCATCAGTCTAAGTCTGTTGGCATCCAGGCTGGATCTGCGTCAGCCGTGCTCTAGCCTTCGTCCAACTCATCTCAGCTCCCTCAGGGCCTCATCAAACCAGGGGGACCGAGGGTGAAGAGTGAGAGGGCGACTACGGACAGGAGCCAGGGTATCCAGAGCCCCCATCACTGCTCGATTATAAGCCTGAAGTAGGTTCTCTGGACCCTCGCTTGCATATGGCATTCCCGACAGGTCTAACACTGCCAAGAGGCCTTCTGGGGTCACTCCCTGCAAAGGGCGCTATTGGACCATTTCTACAGGGGCAGGCCTATAAGAGGGAGCCAGGAAATTGAACCTTATAGTGTGGTGATCGGACCATCCAACCAGTACCACCACCAGGTTAGAGGTCTCCATCCCCAGGAGGAAAACCAGAGCCAATGAGTGACCTTGATTGTGAGTCGCAGAGGTAACTACCTGTGTGAAGTCCAATGAAGTCATAAGTCAGAGGAAGTCCTGAGCAAATAGTGAGAGTTCATCATCGATCCAAGCATTGAAGTCCCCCAGTAACATCAGCCTGGGAGACTCCAACACCATGTCGATGACGAAGTCTGCGACTTCCTGCAGGAATAACTTCTCGCCTCTGGGTGGACGGTAGATGAGAATAATCCTGCACCCCACACCTGCGACCACGGTACACTCAAAGGACCTGATATCCTCACCTGACACACCAACATGGCTAAATTCCAATTTAAAACAAATTGATACACCCCTGCCCCTGCGATCCGATCTTGCATGGTGTATCACCGAAAAACTGGCCAAAACTTTTTATTTTGATATCTCAACTATTTCTTGAATTTTGTTCACATTTAACGTAGCCTTTTGGTACCCTCATCTGAACATTGAGTCTGTCATTTCATTATTTGTTCTGAAAGGTGATTTCACTCGTCACTGCGGAATCACCTTCGGACCGATTAATGAAATGACAGTGCCAGTGTTCATGAGGGAGGTCCCAAAAGCCCATGTTGAAAATTTGGTGAAAAAATTCCCAAAAATCATTGCTTTATGAGCGTGCGTTGCACAGTCACATTCATGAAGTGGTGTAAAAAATGGCTATATTGAAAAGTTGGGGTCAAAACATTTAAAATTACCAAAGTTACGAGTGAGTGTAGTAAAATTTCAACGTATGTGCATAACTCTGCCATTTTTACATATTTTGACCTCCAAATTTTCAATATAGCCTTCTGATGACCCCACGTCATGAACAGCGACACTGAAAATGTTCAAATCCGGTTCAAAAGGAGATTTCGCTGTGTGATCCCATAATCGCCTGTTGGGACAGATTGGCATAGTTCCACTGCCATTGTCATGAGGTGGGATCCCAAAAATGGCACGTTGAAAATTCGGGGTCAGAATATGCAAAAATGACAAAGTTATGCATCAGAGTTGAAAACCCTATTGAAATACCTTGAACCACACTTACCTTACTTTCTCATATAGCAGTTGTCGGTTGCAGCAGCAAGATGTGTCTTCAGTTGGAGAGTGGATCTTCACCCTGTGACCTGTTCAGGTGAGTGAGGGTGTACTGGGGGCCGTGGAGTGGTGGGTGCTGAGTGGGAGCTGGGGGTGGGGGCTCAGATTGACGGGTGACCAATTTTTTTCAGCTTTAAGAAAAAAAAACATCAAGGGACCTTTTACTTTATTTGAGATAGGGACAGCGACTGGAGGATGGGGGGTGCCAATAGTCACCAGGAAAAAATAAAACTTAATGGGGACGGAGATCGGAGGGTGGAGGGTGCCACTGGACACCAAGGAAAAAATTAAATAATTATAGGGATGGCGATTGGAGGGTCCACTAGACCCCCAGGGAAAGATTAAATCATTATAGGATGGCGATCAGAGGGTGGAGGGCACCGCTAGACACCAGGGAAACATAAAATAATTAAGGGGACAGTGATCGGAGGTGGGGGGTGCCACTTGACACCAGGAAAAATGCAGATTTGTGGGCTATTCCAACAAACCCCACCAAAATTATTAAACTGCAAAGTTAAGGGTTTAACATTGAGCACCTTACTCAACCCTAAGGGGTGCTACTGCGCCACTATAATATTAATATATATATATATATATATATATATATATATATGATATATACACACACACATTAATTGCAAGAAACGTTGTTAATGCGTTTGCTTGTGAAGTGATTAGGAATGAGCAGGTTGAGTCTCCACTTCACTCCATCTTTAAATCACTCCTCACAGACACAATAGGCATTGGTGTGCCTTGAATCATTGGGCCTAACTCTCACCCCATTCCATGTGCAACAAAGCTGAAATGGTACAGTATAGGAGAATGGGGTGAGAGTTAGGCTTGATGATTCCAAGGCACCCCCCCGACACCTGTTGGTCTGTGGAGGGTGGAGGTGGGGTGGTAGGGTTGGGTGATGGGGTGTTAGGGTCTCAACCCTAACGACTCATTTACCTATTTTGTTGCTTCTACCCTAACTGATGCATTAATGAAGTTTTTTGTGATGAATTTCCTTACTTTTTGAGAAAGTGTAATATTACCCTTATACGTTTGTGGGCCCTGCACTCCCATCATTCTGTAGTGTGTTGTGCTTTCATCTTCCTGTGGGAGTGCAGGGCCATCTGGGCCCTGCATTCCCATCACTCAATAATGGTGTCCATTTGTGGGAGCACAGGGACCTTCCTTCTATCCATAACTGTAGAGACAGTGTAATGAACTGCCTTCTCCCTGTGGGAGCGCAGGGCCCAGACCCAATACTACATAATGGAGGGCCCTGCAGTCCCATAACTGCAAAATGGTACCCATATGTGGAGGCCCTGTGCTTCTACCTACATACCCATAAGTGTAGAGACTCAGCGCAGACCTAGGGATATTCCAAATAACCCTTGTAATGCAAATGGCACAATATCTCAGTAACCATAGGAACATGGGGACAAATTCCACCGTGGTTGTAATAATGGCCTGGCAATCTGCACTTGTGCTTAGTACACCTAAGGTGTATTAAACTGCATTTAGCGAAAAATCCGTATCTCGAACCATTTTCGAGATATAGGCACCGAAAGGTACTGCACCCGCCACAGTGTTATTCTATGGGGAATTCCAAACTTTGAAATATTGTAACTATGGAAGTAATGTAAATTTTATCATAAAACCAGGAAAAGTCACATCTTTGGGGCAAGCCCTTTCTACTCTGAAAATTTCAGCCTTTAATTGAAAACTGTTTCTTTGCAGTGAAGTGGAAAGAAACAGTAAAGTTTAGAAATCCCTTTCTCTGAGCTGTCAAAATCCCTTTTCACAAGCCAAACCCTTTTCATGAGCATGAAAATCCCTTTGTAAACCAGTCCTTTTCGCAGTAGGGGCCATCTGGTCGTCATCTCACACTAATTGGGATTTTGACAGCTCACGAAAGGGATTGGCTCGCAAGGGATTTTTACAGCTCGTGAAAAGGGATTATGAAAAGTAATCCTTGTGAGTTGTCAGGAACCTCAAGGAAAGCCGATCCCATTTCATGAGCTGTCAAAATCCCTTGTTTGTTACCTGATCACTTTCAGTGAGCCAATCCCTTTTCGTGAGGTAGGGCCTTCTGGTTGTCATCTCACGAAAAGGGATTTTGACAGCTCATGAAAAGAGACTGGCTCGTGAAAAGGAATTTAGACAGCTTGCAAAAAGGGATCGGCTCACAAAAAGGGATTTTGACAGCTCGTGAAAAGGGATCGGAAGTGAGTAACAAAAAGGGATTTTAAATTCAAAAACTAGCATTTTTTGACCAAAGTAAAGCATACCAAAGGCATAGAAGTGTGCAGGACGTTACCATGGGCAAAACCCATTCTTGGATGTCTACAGAAGACATCCCTGGGACAAGTTATACAATTTTGTTTTTGAGGAAAAATGAAAATAAGATGGCAGCTCACAAAAATGGAATTTTTTTTTTTCACGAAGAGGGATTTTATAAATCTCTCTTCATGAGCTGTCAGAATCCCTTTTTGTGAGTGCAAATCCCTTTTTGCAACTGTGTATCTATCCAAAAGACTGAACTGAGCATTCTTAGAACCCACAATTGCAAAATGTAATATCTTTGGAACAGATTAATATTTTTTCACCAAACCAATGCTGTCTTGTTCTTTGGGATACACTCCTTCTACCCTGAAATTTTCAGACCAGCATTTCAAACGGTGTGGCCGCAGCACGATGAGGAACAAACAGCAAAAAATCTGGCCCCCCCAAAAAAGCTACTGTTACACTTTTTTCACTGTACGCTGCACAACAAATGCACATCCGATAGAAACTAAACTTTGCACGTCAAGAGATCTACTCCACATGACAGCGCATACCAAGTTTTGTGCAAATCTGTTGAATGGTTGCAAAGTTATTGAAGTGCAAAATTTGAGGTTTAACGTTAAACTGCCTACTCAACCCTAATACATGTGTGTGTATATATATATATATATATATATAAATATATATATAGTCTTTGCAAAAAACTACGTTAATGCAGACATTAGGGTTGTAGTATGCAAAGCGCACAAAGAAGAGAAATGAAAAACTTCAGGGATTTGGGTCTCCAGAGTATTGGCAAATCAGTGGTGGGGTCTTACTTGGGGTTGTCAACCCTAATGCCCACCCCCTCTACCCAGTCGGTAGCCTCCTGTCTGAAACACAAGATACAGCTCCAACCTAATCCCTCATAGTGATACAGTATGGCTAACATAATCTGTTGGAGCTTTCTTCATACAGGGTCAAGACATCACATTTGACATAATCTGATCATGGAATGGGGTGGGCATTAGGGTTGACAACCCCAGGTAAGACCCCACCACTGATTCGCCAATATTCTGGAGACCCAAATCCTAGTGTTTTCATTTCCCTTCTTTGTGCGCTTTGCGGTCTACAACCTTAATGTCTGCATTAACATAGTTTTTTGCAAAGAATTCCCATTCTTTTTCTGATAGTGGAATTGTATCCTCATTTGTGCAGGTCCCGAAAATGAGATAAATACAATATTGGAGACAGTCCTGACCCAGTGCAAGGGCCCAGCAGGCCCCAGTATGCATGTCGATACCATGGGTGAGATCTCTTGACCCACCACAGGGTGTGGCGTCTGCACCAAAACACTGCTCCGACCTTACCCAGACCGGGGCTGGTGCTGCATGTTGCAGCACCTTCCCCATCAGCCTTGTCCCATTAAACCGGCTCACTGAGTTCACACCTGAACTCAGCTCACTGGCACAACAAGGCAGTGTGTGCTCCCCAGTGGTGCAGTGGACATCCCTGCAAACATTACTTAACAGTTTTTTTGTTTTTTTAATATTTTGATTCCAAACTTTCAACATAGTCTTCTTATGACTCCACCTTATAAGCCCAGTAAGGGAAAATGTTCAAATCAATGCCGAAACGCCATTCCACGCCACATGTGTGAAAATACATTTTGGCCAGGATGTGAACAATGATAGCTGTACTGTTCATGAGGTGGTGTAAAAAAAATAATTATGTTGAACATTTGGAGTCAAAATATTGAAAATGATCAAAGTTATGCGTGTGCGTGAAAACTTTTCAACAAACAGTCATAACTTCATATTTTAAGAATTTTCTCCAAATTTCATCGATGTGGTTTTGGGACCTCTTTTGCGAACACTGGCAGTAAAATTTCATTCTTTGGTCCTAAAAGATGATTTCAGCAGCCACTGCAAAAATCACCTTCCGGGCTCGATGAATGATATGACACTGCCAGTGTTCAGAAGGTGGGATCCCAAAAAGGTTATGTTGAAAAATTTGGTGAAAAAATTTCTAAAAATGGCAAAGTTATGAACATAAGTTCAGAATGCCACTGAAATACATTATATGGCACTTACCTTTATTCCTCAGCTCATGGTTTGAGTTTAAAGAATGCAGGCATGTGTCGGTCGACAGAGAATGAGAGTGTTCAATCTCCAGTGGTAAGTATAGGTAAGGGTGTGTGTGTGGGTGCTGGGTGCTCAGTGGGAGGGTCGGGATGGGGGGAGGGGATGGTGGGGCCAGCGAAGGATGGTTTCTTTCTCTCAGGTTTAAAAAAGACATTGCAGGATGGCTTTCGTTTGCAGGACACTGAATTGTATGAACCTATTTCAGGACACTGGGTGGACTCTCCAGTGTCCTACACTGCTGGGGAGGGTGGATGCCGACACAGGGATTGGGCACCCCTGATGTTGGCAAGTTTAATAACAACCGGCTTCTGTGTGGTGGGGGTCTACAGTTCTATGGCTGGCTTACTTATCACAATACAAAACAGGTGCCCTGTTATACTACTATAGTGCACCTGTTTCGTATAGTGCAAAAGAGCCTCAAGGCTAAAGGGTGGGGGGGTGCCACTAGACACCAGGGAATCATAAATAAACAATGGGGGCAGGGATTGGAGTGTGGGGGGTGCCATAGACACCAGGGAATCATAAATAAACAATGAGGGCAGAGTTGGAGTGTGGGGGTGCCACTAGACACCAGGGACTCATAAATAAACAATGGGGGGCAGGATCGAGAGTGGGGGGGGGGTGGCACTAGATACCAGGGAATCATAAATAAACAATGGGGGGGCAGCGATTTGAGGGTGGGGTGCCACTAGACACAAGAGAATCATTAGAAAGCAAAAAGGGGGTTAACATGAAACAGAAAAAATAAACTAGCCACAGCCACCATTGTTATGCCAGTATCTGAATGGCCAACAGCAGCCATCACTTCACCTTTAACGTTATGTATGTCATATCATATACTGTGCTGTTCTGCTATATGAAACACCAAAGTATATGATGCAACATACATAACAAAATACGCCAACAGGATTCCAAACTTCCGCAAAAATTCAGGTATCAATAGAATGCTGATATTTTAAACTGTGCATGCTCACAAACTGAACTTTTTTCTTAAATAATTTTAAAAAGACTAGCCCCCAAAACATGAAAACCACAAAAGCATGTACCTTGGGCAAAACTCTATCAAACCTGAAAGTTTCAGCTTTCAAATCCTCATTATGTTTGCTTGCACACATGTGCAAGAAACATAGTGCCATCATCTGGGTTTTTGTAGGTGTGGCGCCCTGTCTTCCAGTTCAGTTGGTGTGTTTGCAGACGCGGCCACAGTTCACCAATGAATGCTGTAGCTGTCTATGACAGCAGTTGAAAATGCAGTGCCGTATAGTTGAAAGGGAGAGACCGCTTCAGTGAGCAGCGATAAGATAGTGTTGATTAGCATATTGCCGGCAGTCCTGCTTGTATACGTCTCTGCTTTCTCTTCCTGGAACATAAATTCAGTTTGAAGTGAACTACGTCGACAGGGTGCTGGAATCCATCGCTGGCTCAGCATCCCCCCCAACACACTTCCAGGCACTCTGCTGGGAGCCCACCCCAGCTGGCAAACGTCCGCCCGCTGGCCCCCCAACACAGTTCCAGGTGCCACGCTGGGAGTCCACCCCAGTGTAGCAAACCTTTAGAGGAAAACGGGGGTTGCCCAGTCCCCTGTTGGCTCCACTGTCCCCCCCAAAAAATAGTTCCAACTGCCACGCTGGGAGCCCACCCCAGTGTGGCAAAAGTCCTGCATCGCTTTCCTAAAAGAAAAAAAGACCTAAACACAAAAAATGTCCTTAGTTGCTTGTCTTGCCCCCTCCCCCACCCGCACCCACCCTCTACGCACCCTGTCTCCCCCACACCTCACCTCACCCTATACTTACTCGGAGTCCGCGCGACGTATCTTCGGAGGACTGGGAACACGCCTGCACTCTTTCAAAGCCAACCGCAAACTGAGGAAATGGGGTAAGCTGTATAATGGAATAAATAGGTTTTGTTTAGCATATCTCAGGCATTTTTGGAATTTTGGCACCAAATTTTCAACATGGGGTTTTGGACACCTCTCATAATTCTGGCTTTTATCCTTAATTAATCGGCCCGAAGGTGATTTCGCGGTCACTGTGCGGAACCATCTTTTGGGACAGTGTCACAGTTCATGAGGTAGGCCCCAAAACCTTATTTGTTGAAAATTTGGTGAAAAATTTCAAAATTACTAATTTACGAAAGCTAAGCGCTGTACAGTTCTCTACGACGCCTTCGTAGTCCGCAAATTTTACATTTTCAATCCAGATTCTCAACATTGCCATTTTACCACACCTCCTTGTGAGCAGTACAGCTGTCATTTTCACATCTTGCCTCAAAATTTGTTTCCGCACATGTATGCATAATGGCACAGTCGGTGTGCAAAATCAATGTTCAGGACAGATTAAGAAAATCACAGTGACACTGTTCATGAGCAGAGGTCTTAAATGGCTATGTTAAAATCTGATGATGACAAGTCCATAAAATGACTTTGTGTTATAGCATTGCAGTTTTTCCACGCACCGTAAGTTCATGAATTTGTAATATTTTCAGTCCAGATTTTCACCACTGGCATTTTTCCACACTTCCTTATGAACAGTACAGCTGTCATTTTTCACACCATGGCCGAAATGTGTTTTTGCACTTCCAGCGCAGAAATGCGTGGTCGCTGTGGGAAATCACTTTCCGGGACAGATTCAGAAAATCACAGTGACACTGTTCATGAGCAGCGATCCCAAAATACCTGTGTTGACAATCTGCTGTAAAGAATCCCCAAACTGATTACATTACGGGTGTGCGTTGCACAGTTTCTACGCACGCTCGTGACTTCACCAGTTTTTTGAATATTTTAACTGCAGATTTTCAACATTGCCATTTTTTACACCTCCCCATGAACAGTACAGCTATCATTTTTCTCATCCTGTTCGAAATGTGTTTTCGTACCTGTGGTGCCAAATGGCGTAGTCGCTGTGCAAAATCAGCTCTCGGCTAACAAACTGATATTGCCACTGTTCATGAGGTGGGGTTCACAAAAAACTATGTTGAAAATTTGGAGTCGAAATATCAATGAACACCTGAGGCGTCAGGGTTTCCGACCATAACGCCCCACCCTGTAGAGACTGACAGGCATCAGGGGTGTGACTTGGGATTGTTGCCTGTATTGCGCATACCATTCTACCCTCGCCCACACCCTGCAGCCAGTGAGAGGCATCAAGGTGTGCTTTGGACTCTTCTGCCCCAAAGTTCACCCCATTCTCCTATACAGCACCCATCTCACCGTATTTCCTGATGGAATGGGGTGAACATAAGGGTCAGAGACCCCAAGGCACACCGTGACACTTGTCGATGTCTGTAGGGTAGGGTGTGTTGAAATGGCGTGGCCGTTTTGCCTGACGATCCAAAGGTACACCCCAATGCCTGTCAGTATCTGCAGGGTGGTGGTGGGGTTGGCTTCAGTTCAATACTTCACTGCCATTCCTATTATGCAGCTCTGTAACTCCTACACTACCAATGCCAGCAAGCAAACATTCGGCATTGACAAATGCTTGTTTTTGTTAGTTATCAAATGGCAAAAAAAAGTCTTTAACATTTTCAGAAATGGTGAGTTTTATGTTTTTTGCACCTCTGTAACTTTGCCCCCACTGAACCGAGCTACATGACATTTTAAGGATCAAGAGATCTCGGCATAAAGGCTGTGCTTTCCAAATTTCATGTAAATTGGTTGAATGGGGGCAAGGTCGTTAAGGTGCAATAATTGGGGTTTAACATAAAGGTGCTTACTCAACCGTAATATATAGGCACTACCATGCCTGTATAATACTGTGTGTACGTATGTGTGTGGGTATGTGTGTGTACATATATGTGTGTGTGTGTGTGTGTGTGTGTATATATAGTATGTAACCCCCTACAAATTGGGGTTTACTATAATGTCTTCCTGGGCTCCTTAATGCCCACTGTCAGGCTGGTGTCCTGTCTTAAGTAGTTTTATCTATTTGTGTGAGACTGCCCTAGTGAGCCTCCGTACCTGTCTCTTTAAGAGAGTACCTAATCTGGGCTTAGAAATTAGTCTGGGCTGGGTCTGAGTGATTTAAGGTTTGCGACCGGCCAGACAGTGTGTTATTTTGCTCCATTCTGCAGTCGCTATTTGCGCAGAGGGAGCTCTCATAGGAACTGTGATTATTTACTGTTTATATGCTATTATAGTAAAGATAGAGAGGTTTGTCTACCTGCTTTTATTGCAGCTCGAACATCTGGATGGAAGCCACCATGTTAGGTTCTGGGCTTCTGGTATTTGGACCAATCGAATCAATGGGGACTTAAAATGGAGCCTGTCCCCAAGGGTCTTGTAGGAAGGAATTCTGTTGTTTTGTAGTCTTGAGTGTTGGCGCCCAAACAGACCTGGAGGGGGAGCCCTTACTATGACTGACAGTTCCCTCAGCCAACCAAACCTTTTGGATTACAAGGAAAATGCCCAGAACTGCCTGAAGCAGTGGTTCAGTTAAAGTTGGAAGTGGAAGACTGAACAGCTTGAGCTTTCGAGCAGCTGCTTCCAGAAGGAGCGTAGGGGGATTGGCAGGAAGAGACTAAGCTGACCTTCCTGCCATGTTCGCCAGTAATTCGACTGCCTGTTGCAGAAGTCGGGCCTGTCCAGTTTTCAGCCTTGAAACTGCAGCAGAAGAAAAGAAGTGTCATTGTGAATTGTGATGTGGACTGAAGACTTGCTCCAGTGACTTGAGATGTGGACTGAAGACTTGCTCCAGAAGAAATCGGCCCAGCTTGTGAGAGAATTGCCCTTGGATCAGAAGGTTTGGGAAGTAAAGCTGTCAATTAGCAACCGGACGGTATCTAAACTGTTGTTTAAAGAAGTTAGTGCTATAAATCTGCTGAATGTGTTTCATGGGTCGCGATTTGGTTCCCCACAGTAGAATCTGTTACACCAGCTGGAGGCTTCACCAGCAGAATATCACAAACTTTTTCCAAACTGTTCATGCTGCCTGGGCCTTGCTATCTTGGCCTAGGCCGCTACTTTTGCATCAGGGACCTTCTCAGCAAAAGACTGGCTTGGGGATTTGGCCCCCTGCCCAACATCATTGAGCAGGTAGCGACCACCCGGAGATGAGTCATGTCAGCTCAGCTTCCCCCGGCCTCTTTGATCACCACCATGAGGTCTACATATCGCCTGCACTGCATCCAGGTCCTGGTAGCATGAGTACAAATCAGGGTAGCTCCCTGCAATGAAATCAAAAATCACTGTGGTACCTACTAATTGTTTCTTTTACTGGGTTCTTACAATGGACTGAGCCGGCTTGGATTACAAATTATTGGGTTGTGTGCATGCTTAACTGTTTTTCTTTCCTTAAGGGTCCCAACATCAGCTGCAATGGTGGCCACCCCAGCAGTGCTTCAGGCTAGCCTGCATGACATTCTGGGTACCCAGGGTTGCTGAACTGTCAAGTTGGGACTTAAAGTGCATGCCAGACAATCCTGATTTAAATCAGATTGCTAATCATTCTGCTAGATTCACACCCCTCCCTTGTTCACTGCCCCTAAATAAACCGGATGAAAAAATTACTCACCTTAGTAATGTTTCTTCTAATGGAGTCTTGCTGTATTCTGACATATGCAGCTAGGTCCTGCCTTTCAACTGCCCCGGAGAACAAAGAGTTAAACTTTCCATGGGCAGCATGGAATGTTCACCGTGAGCTCGGTTGAAGCCCCTGTCTGCTGTTGTGTAAACTCCAACTGTCAGATCTTTACGAGCAATACTCACTAGAAGTTCTGTGTGGAAACTGTAAAACTCAAATTAGCCAACTGGCAACTACATTTATATAAAAGTTTTTTTTTGTTTCAAAGCAAAGACTCAAGTCAGGAAACCCAAAAAACAAAACACATCCCAAAACATAACACTCACCCAAAATAAAGGAGGGTGAAAAAGGGACACCCCTAGGGTGCCAACACTGCTCCTGCCCACCCACATCCCAAAAACTAGGTTCTGAGAGGGGGGGCGAAGCAGAATACAGCAAGACTCCATTAGAAGAAACAACATTACTAAGGTGAGTGATTTTTTCTTCAAACAACATGAAGTCTTGCTGTATTCTGACATATGCAGACTACCAAGCAGTACCTCCATGGAGGAGGGACAGAACCTACTTTGGAAATAGGCTGTGAAGTACTGCTGTGCCAAACCGAGCATCACTCCTAGCCTGGATATCCAGAGAGTAATGCTTGGTGAATGTATGGACTGTTTTCCAGATGGCTGCTTGACAGATTTCTAAGATAGGAATATCCCTGGCAGCAGCCAGGGAAGCAGCTGTACCTCTAGTAGAATGAGCCCTCAGGCCTGAGGGTGGAGTTCTACCCAGTTTTTCATAGCAGAATTGTATACAAGAAACAATCCACCTAGCAACAGATCTCTTAGTGGCAGGTTTGCCCTACCAACCTCTCCATATGTGAGGAACAACCGAGGGACTCAAACCTGTGACCCTTGTGCGCTCTATGTAGTAGCTGAGGGCCCTTTAACATCCGTTGTGGCATCCTCTCTCCAGAGGAGGAATGGTCAGTGAAGAAAACAGGAGAGACATAGACTGGTTGAGGTGGAAATCTGAAACCACTTTAGGCAAAAACTTTCTGTTAGTTCTGAGGACCACTTTATCTCTATGGAAAGAGATGAAATCAGGCTCCACTGACAGGGCTTGTAATTCACTGATATGCCTGGCAGAAGTAATGGCTACCAAAAACACAGTTTTCCAAGTCAAGTACTTAAGCTCTGCAGAGGACAAAGGCTCAAATGGGGGTTGCATAAGCTGAGCAATGCAAACATTAAGGTCCCAAGCAGGAGTAGGATCCCTAAAGTGGGGATTGGTGTGCAGCAATCCCTTGAAGAATTTACAAAACACAGGATGGGCTGACAGAGGAGAAGGCTTGCCTACTGACAGGAAAGCAGAAACAGCTGCCAAATGCACTTTAAGTGTAGCTGGCCTAAGGCCTAGGCCATTGAGGTGGACCGTATAGTCCAGAACCGTAGGCAACCCAGCAGAATCTGGAGAAATATTCTTCTTAGAACACCAAATAGTGAACCTTTTCCATTTGGAATTGTAAGTCTTTCTGTGGAAGGCTTTGAGAAGCCTTAAGGATATCCAGAACCCCTTGGGAAAGATGCAGGTCAGCAAACTCTAACTCTTCAAGAGCCATGCCTTGAGATTGAGAGACCTGAGGTTCGGGTACCAAATCCTCCCCTGAGAGGATGTCAACAGGTTGTAATTCCTGGGCAGAGACAGGGGAAGGTGGACTGCTAAGGGCAGCAACAGGGGGTACCAGGGCTGTCTGGCCCAGTCTGGAGCAATTAGAATCACTTTGCATGGTTGCGACCTTATCCTGACTAACACTTTGAACAGGAGAGGGAAGGGGGGGAAAAGCATACAGAAATTTCCCTTCCCAATTCAGGATCAGAGCATCCAGGGGGACTGAGCCCAAGACTGGGAGTCTGCAACAAAAGAGAGGAAGTTGGTGATTGTCTGGGGCTGCAAAAAGATCTATCTGTGGAGTGCCCCATCTCGAGAAAATCACTTTCAAAACTAGGGGATCTAGGGTCCATTCATGATGGCCCTGGGATATCCTGCTCAGAGCATCTGCTAGGACACTGTCCTTCCCTGGGAGGTGAACTGCTATCAGAGAGGTTTGCAGGGAATAGGCCAGGGACCACAACTTCATTGCTTCTGTGCACAAGGCCGTAGACCGAGTGCCTCCTTGCTTGTTGATGTACCACATGGTGGTGGTGTTGTCTGTTCTGACCTGGACCACCTTGTTCTGTACAGATGTGGAAAAGGCTTGCAGTGCCAGAAACACTGCTCTGAGTTCCAAGAGATTGATGTGAAGCAGAGATTCCTGAGGTGACCACAGCTCTTGGGTGGTAAGATCTCCCAGCTGGGCTCCCCCAGCCCAGCAGGGAAGCATCTGTGGTGAATATCACTGAATGAGAAAGAGTGACAAAAGAAACTCCTTGTCTCAAATTGTCCAGATCCTGCCACCATTGCAAGGCCTGGATCAGGGTTCGAGTCACTGGGACTAGTTTGGTAAGGGGATCCTTTCTTTGGGACCAGAAGGCTTTTAAATGGAACTGAATGTCCCTCATCTGGAATCTTGCTGCCTGGACCACTGCTGTGGAAGCTGCCATGTGGCCCAGAAGCTGAAGGAAATGCCTTGCTGGTCGAGACACCCATAGGGTGAAAGAAGAGGCCAGTTCCATAAGGGTCCTTGCCCTGTCCAGGGGAAGGAAGGCTCTTGCCCTTATTGTATCCAGCTCCGCCCCTATGAAGGTGAGGAGCTGTACTGGCTCGAGAACTGACTTTGGAAGGTTGAGAAGGAATCGTAAGGAAGTGAGCACTTGCTGAGTTATTTGCAAGTGTGACTTGACTTGGTCTGGAGACTGACTTACTATGAGCCAGTCGTCCAAGTATGGGAAGGTGGAGATCTTTTTTCTCCTTAGAAAAGCAACCACTACTGCCAGGCACTTTGTGAAAACCCTTGGGGCTGATGTTAGGCCAAAGGGCATTGCTCTGAATTGATAGTGGCCTGAGGGCAACTCGAACCTGAGGTACTTTCTGTGGGAGCACCTGATGGGAATGTGAAAATAGGCATCTTTGAGGTCCAGGGAGGCTAGCCAGTCCCCTGGCCTTAGAGAGGGAAGGATTATTCCCAAAGTCACCATTTTGAACTTTGGTTTTAAAAGGTGTTTGTTCAGATATCTTAGATCCAGGATGGGGCGCCATTCTCCTGTCTTTTTAGGGGTTAGGAAGTACCTGGAGTACAGTATTTTGCCCTTGTGTAGGGTAGGAACCCTCTCTATAGCTCTGAGAGCTAGGAGGGAAGAAACCTCTGCCTCTAAGGCAGGGTCTCTGATGGATTTGCAGGTGGAAAGGATCTGGTTCTCATCTTGGGAAATTTTTTGAAGCTGAGAACCAGTCCCTGGCTTATTACTTCCAGGACCCACTTGTCTGATGTCAGAGACTTCCAGTTCTGGACAAAGTAAGCCAGCCTGCCCCCTACTGGTATTGGAGAATCGGCCGGGCAGACCCATCAGGGTGTCTGCTTGGCAGGGCTTTAGGCTGAGGGGTGGGTGCAGGCCTGCTCAGCCCCCGTCTGCCACCCCCTCTGAGAATAAGAAAAGGAGGCCTGAGCTTGGTAAAAAGGCCTTTGGAAAGGCCTGCCCCTGCCCCTGGACTGCTGCCTTTGAGGAGTGGCTTGCCTTTCTTTGGCCTGAGCACTCCTGTAAGTGGTCCTGTACTCATCCATCTTTTTCATGTAGTTCTCTGTCTGCTCCCCAAACAGAGAATTACCAGTAACAGGGAAATCCATGGCCTTAGCCTGGGTATCCTGTGATAGGCTAGTACATCTGAGCCAAGCCATCCTCCGAAGAGCCACAGATGTAACCATGACTCTTGATGAAACATCATTGGAGTCCACAGCAGCATGAAATTGCACCTTGGATGCCTCAATCCCATCTGCAGCCACCTGTTCCAGCTCCTTGGCAAGCTGGTCAGGGGCCTGTTTAGCCAGAGCCAGCACAGTGTCCCACCTCTGGTATCTAGCTGTGTAGGCCATATAGTTAGCCTGCCTGAGTCCCAAAGATGCTTCCATGTATTGTTTCTTTGCCATGGCATCAATCCTCCTGGAGTCCTTATCTGGGGGGGGTGTGATGCCAAGGGGATATTTGCCTTATCACAGGCAGCAGCCTGCGCTACCCCAACATAGCTGCATTGCTGGGAAAGGAACTCCGTGTCTGAGCCTGACAAAGTATACCTCTTGTCCATTCGTCTGTCCACAGGAGGTATGGAATTGGGAGTCTTAAGAATTTTATGTGTCTGTTTCCCAAAGGATTTGTGGACGGGAATAGACAGTCTCCTGGACTCTGGGATGTCCATCATTTCAGCAAAATCAGGCTCCTCCTGATCCTCCACTGCTTCTTCCATAGGGAGCTGGAGGGTTTCAGCCACTTTTTTGTAAAACATAAAGTGAGAAGGGGACTCAGAAAGCCTAGGAGGAGAAACATCTGAAGGCCTGTCTGGGGAGATGTCCGGGTCAATAGGCACATCCAGACTTTCATAATCACCATCATCATCCTCATACTCTCTCTCCTCCTCACCCAGTTCATAAAATTCTTCCAGGGTGTAATCCGGAACCGGGGGAACCGACTGAACCGAGCCCCTGCCAGATGGTGCCGGTTCAGCTGGAACCGAAGTAAGCGATTGCACTATTCTTATCACCTTGGCTATTTCATCGGCGGTCGGAGTATGAATTTCTGGGTCCAAACCGGACGATTTATCTTTTCTTTTTTTTAACCGAACCGACCTCAGAATCTGCTTCTTTTGCCTGAAGAAGTATCGCTCTGGTCAGAGGGCACTCCTTCTGGTTCAGTCGGAACCAAACTGGCTGGCCATCCGGTCAGCGGACTTCTCAGCCTCCTCTTTCCTCAGTCTACCTAATCTCTTTTCCAGGGTAGCTGGGAAAATTCTTACAAATTTGTCAGTCTGAATCGAGGTGGTCAAACCCACACAGCACAGGTGGTGGGGATCAGCCTTAGCAAAGACTTCCCTACACACGCTGTAGTGTTGAAACCCAGTGGGCCCGGTTTTTTTCTTGGGTTTCTCAGACATGGCCAATCCTAACCAAAACTTAGCCTTTGTTCGGCAATCCGCCAGGCAAGACTCCCCTATCGGTTCCTGACCGTGTCACGGGTCTTGGAAAAAAACGTAATAAAATCTGTTTTTTTAGAACCAGTACGGACCGGTTACCACATTCTAAGTAAATACACAAACTTTTTACCTGAAACTGATCAGTTGAGCTGAACCGATCCGCAATTTACAAGTTCCACACAGAAACTATAAGAAAAACCTATCTAGTACTCACGGTACCACAGACAGAGACTTAAACCGACAGAACGGTAGCAGCAATTCGGTAGAAACCGAGCAAAACGACACTTTAACCGACTTTTTTGAACCGAGCAAAGGAGAAATCTCCGGAGCGACTGTTCAGTGAGGCGGAGTAAAGAATCTGACGGTTGGAGTTTAAACAACAGCAGACAGGGGCTTCAACCGAGCTCGCGGTGAACATTCCATGCTGGCCATGGAAAGTTTAACTCTTTGTTCTCCGGGGCAGCTGAAAGGCAGGACCTAACTGCATATGTCAGAATACAGCAAGACTTCATGTTGTTTGAATGTTTTTTTTCATGTTTAACCTGGCTAGTGTGCATATTATTAGTTGGGTTACAGTGTTAGTGCTGAATTGTTGCATTGTTGACCTTGTTTTCCAGGGGGTTTTCAGGGCAGTTGCAGCAGATTCAGCCCTAGTGGTAAGTGAAATGATCGTGAGCACATTATTATTACTGCCTATTGCTTGTGAATGTATCATTGTATTATTTCTTTAGGCCACTAGAAGGGTTGGTGGGGGGCTATAGCTGCCCAGAGGGCTATATCAGAGCAGATAGGCAACCCCAATACCATTTCTCTGGGTGGAGGCACCAAATTAGAGAACTCAGGCCCCTCAACCTGTGCATTGCCATATAGGTAGGGGTAGTAGCCCTTAGAATAGCGCTGGCTAGGGGTTACATCTTGGAGGCACCGCTGGGATTAGCGCCCTCTAATGGTCAAAAGTTAAAATTTCATCCAAGTGCAAAATTGGAACAGGATTTGAAATGGAGGTGCTTGCTACACCGAAATGGACCCCCCCCCACACGCTATCATGCACCGCATGATGGGGTGGAGTGAGGCTGAAGGGGTTGGTCCCAACCACGCCAAACTACTACTTGATAGCCCTTTGGGGACCACTAATGAAACTATTGAAGAAACAGTGGGGAAGGTTGAAGTATGAGGCGGGACTCCGATCTATTTGCTCAGACCTTGGTGGCCCTCCTCTCTTGCAGCCTCTCCATAGACCCTGAGACAGTACTCTCTGTCATCATGCTGGAAGGATCCCAGAAGGGGTGGAGAGTTATTCATTTACATAGTGACCCGTCTTCCCTTGGGGAGTCCCCAATGGTAGAGGGGTTTAAGGACAAACTGTTGAGACTCCTAGCTGCTGAAGGGCAGACAGTTAAGAATTTGCGGAAGGTTTTGGAGGATTCGGAGGAGACCACTCCCTTACAATCTTCTCTAGCCTCTCCATCCACCCCCAAGGCATCCCCTATTGTAGCATCCCCCATCGTGATACCCTCTGTTCATCTGGACTCCTATCGCAGGCTCAGATTATTCTCTGGTACAGTTCTTGTGCCAGTGGGAGAGGACAACTTGGAAACTTGGATGGACTATGCTACTCCCCTGGTCCAGGCAGTGCTCTGAAGGGGAGAAGCACAAGAGACTTATGGAAAGCTTGAGGGGCCCAGCACTGGAAGCTATTCAGTTCCTTCGGTTCACAAACTTGGAGGCCACTGCAGCTGAGTATCTATACTTTAGAGGGGATGTTTGGTAGCACCGAATCTGGGGAGGATTTAATGTGGAAGTTCAAGTCTGCTAAACAGTGGAAAAATTAGAAGTCTGCTTTTGTCACCCAAATTGAACGGGCCCTGCAAAGAGCGCATCGTAAAGGGGGTGTCTCCACCAGTGAACTGAATCTTGTCAGGCTGGAGCACATTCTCAAATCTGCCTGTTATTCAAGTGTGCTTATGCTAAAATTGAAGTTTCAGGACTAGAAAGCTAACCCTCCCGAATATTGTTGGCTGATGAAGGAAATCAGGGAGGCTGAGAATGATGAGGATGGTTAGGAATCATATGCGGAGGCTGCATGCACTGCCCTGACCTCCAATTGACCTGTTGAGAAAGAAGAGCCCCTAGAGACACAGCAGGTCTGAGAGCTGCTGAAAGAGCTCAAAGTGATGAGTGCCAGCCAACAAGCAGTGGCTGAGGTGGTCAGAAACTCTAGTTTTTGCCCTACTAAGACTGAGGCTAGTAGTGAGATTCCACCCGTGGGTATGGGGGCTCATGCCCTTGCCACTGAACCTCGAGCTGATTCCAAAATGGTGGAAGAAATGAGAGAACTGCGAACTTTGGTGGGAGACCTCATACATGCCACACGATCCTCTGCCCCCTGGCAGAACTGTGGGGAAAGGGAGCCCGAGCTCAAACCGAAAGAGGACAGTAGAACTCCCGCCCTGGATTGCTATAAATTTCGTGAAGAACCAAGTCACCCTGGTAATCTCAGAGAAAAAGTGTTCTGTTACAGGTGTGGAGAGGACAGGCACAACCGACGAAATTGCAGTTCCCCTGAAGACCTGTGAAAAGTCACTACCAAGCTACTTAATCTGGTTCGGCAGAGCAATATAAAACCTCAGCCAGACCCACCCTGAAAATCTTTTTCCTCTAAAACTGCTGTGGGCCAGTCCGCAAAACAAACTTTCCCAGATTGGTCCAAGATGGTGGGCCCGTCCATGGAAACCACCGTAACTGTTAATGGCATCTCCACCTGAGCTGTGCAGGACAGTGGCTCGCAGGTCACTATTGTATTTAAAGACTGGTACGACCAACACCTATCTGATCTCCCACTCTTACCCCTAGAAGGACTACATAGAAACATAGAATTTGACGTCAGATAAGGACCACTTGGCCCATCTAGTCTGCCTATTTCCCTACCTAACGGATAAGCTGCAGATCCTAGTTAACCAACAGCCTACTTCCTCCTACCCCCACTAGAATTGCCTTATGTCTGTCCCATGCATTCTTGAATTCCCCCACTGTTTTTGACTCTACGGCCTCCTCAGGAAGGCTGTTCCATGTATCCACAACCCTCTCTGTGAAGAAATACTTCCTCACATTACCTGTGAGCCGTCCCCCCCTATCTTCAAATTGTGCCCTCTTGTTTTTGCACATCTCTTTTTCTGAAAGATGCTACCCTCTTGGACTTTGTTGATTCCTTTGAGGTATTTGAAAGTTTCTGTCATGTCCCCCCGCTCCCTCCTTTCCTCGAGGCTACACATCTTTAGTTCCTTTAGTCTTTCTTCATACGTCTTCTGATGCAGACCCCGCATCATTTCGGTTGCCCTCCTCTGGACAGCCTCCACACTGTGTCTTTGCAGAGATGGGGTCTCCAGAACTGTACACAGTACTCCAGATGTGGTCTTACCAACTGTCTGTACAGAGGGCCAACAACTTCCAGTTTTCTACTTTTGATGCCTCTCCCTATGCATCCCAGTATCTCCCCAGCCCTCCTTACTGCTTTCTCACATTGCTGGCCCACCTTTATGTCGTCTGATATGACTACCCCCAGGTCCCTTTCCATTTTTGTTGTTGTCAGTATCTCACCCCCATTGTGTACTCTTCCCTTGGGTTTTTGTTTCCCAGGTGCATTACTTTGCACTTCTTTGCATTGAATCTAAGCTGCCATACATTTGACCATTCCTCCAACCTTGCCAAGTCCTTTTTCACCCTTTCCACCCCACCTTGTGTATCAACCCTGTTGCAGATCTTTGTGTCATCTGCAAAGAGACATACTTTCCCTTCCAGTCCCTCTGCAATGTCACTGATAAAGACATTAAAAAGGACCGGCCCCAGTACTGAACCCTGTGGTACCCCACTAGTAACACTCCTTTCTTCACTGTGGACTCCATTTACTATTACCCGCTGTGTCCTGTTGTCCAACCAGTGTTTTACCCAGGCTACCACCCTGGGACCCACTCCCAGGCTGGCTAATTTGTTTATTAATCTTTTGTATGGAACTGTGTCAAATGCCTTGCTAAAGTCTAGGTAGGCCATGTCCACAGCCCCTCCCTGGTCTGCTGCTTTGGTCACCCAGTCAGAGAAATCAATTAGATTTGTCTGACATGACCTTCCCGCTGTGAATCCATGCTGCCTTGGGTCCAGTGCCCCACTGACCTCTAGGTACTCAACAGTTCTTTCCTTCAGAAGTGATTCCATCATTTTCCCTACCACTGAGGTCAAACGGACAGGTCTGTAGTTTCCTTCCTCTGTCTTGCTCCCAGTTTTGTGAAGGGGAATCACATCCACCCTTCTCCAGTCCTTAGGTACCACACCATCCTCCCATGATTTATTAAAAATGGTAGTTAGTGGTGTTAATAGTTCTTCCCTTAGTTCTTTTAGAATTCTGGGGTGAATCCCATCAGGCCCCATTGCTTTATCCACCTTCAGTTTTAAGAGTTCTTTCAGAACCCTTTCTTCTGTGAAAGGACTAATATCAACCCCCCATCTAGAGTGCTTCTATTGACCGGATTAGGTATTTCCCCTGATTTTCCACTGTGAATACTGAGCAGAAGTGTTCATTCAGTATCACTGCTTTTTCACTGTCGCTCTCTGCCCAACCACCTTCCTCTTTGTTCAGCCTCAGTATCCCTGCCTTAGTCTTTCTTTGCTCCCTAATGTACCTATAAAAGGTTTTATCTCCCTTCTTAACTGAGTTGGCTATCTTTTCCTCAGTTTGGGCCTTTGCTATTCTGACTGCCACTGCTTTCCCCGCTGAGGTCACCTCCTTGGCTGACCTCCACATCCTTTCCTTCCACTTCTCTGGCTACCTGTATGTTCTCTTTTAACTGGTACAGTTCTCTGTCCTGCTCCTTCTGTGTTTCCTTATACTTCCTGAATGCTGTCTTTTTCTCCCTTACCTTCCCCGTCACTTCTTTTGAGAACCATAGTGTTTTTTTCTTTCGTTTTGATTTGTTTATTTGTTTCACACAAAGGCTTGTTGCCTCTGTGATGGCGGTTTTGATGTTTCTCCATTGTTGCTCCACCCCACCTTCTTGCCTGTTTGCTAGTGCTTTTCTGAGGCACTCTCCCATTTTGACAAAATCAGCCCTCCTGAAGTCCAGTACCTTCACTTTTGTGTGGCTTGACTCTACAACTAAGTTTATCGTGAACCACACTGTTTGGTGGTCACTTGTTCCCAGATGGCTACCCACTTCAAGATCAGAGATCCTCTCTCTGTCCCCATTTGAGAGTACCAGGTCTAAGATTGCTCTCTCCTAAGTGGGTTCCAAAACTAGCTGTCTGAGGCATGCCCCCTGTAGGGCATCGAGAATGGCCCTGCTCTTGGATGTGGCTGCAGCAAAGGTGCTCCAGTCAACATCTGGCATATTCAGGTCCCCCATCATCAATATCTTCCCTTTCAAACAACATGAAGTCTTGCTATATTATGACATAGGCAGTGAGTCCCAACCTTCGAACTGCTCCGGAGGTGAAAGAGTTAACTTTCCATGCCAGGCATGGAACCTTGAGCGCGAGCTCGGTTGAAAACTCTGTCTGTTGTTGCTCAAACTCAAACTGTCAGATTCTTTACTCCGCCTCACTGAACAGTCGCTCCGGAGATTTCTCCTTCTGCTCGGTTCGTTTGTCGGTTAAAAAGTCTTATTTTTTCGGTTTCTTGACTGAAATTAAACCACCATCGGTCGGTTCAAGCTCTGTCTGTGGTACTGTAAGTAATAGATAGGCTTACATTTATTTTTCTTCTGTGTGGAACTTGTAAACGTCTTTTTCGGTTCGTTTTGAACCGATCAGGTTGTTTTTAAAAACACTTTTCTAGTCCTTTAGAGTGCGGTTCCTGGTTCTTATCGGTTCTAAAAAAAACGGATTTCATTATGGTTTTTTCCACGACCCGTGACACGGTTGGGAACCGATAAGAGAGTCTTGCTTGGCGGATTGCTACTAACGGGCAAGTTTGGTTAGGCTGGCACTATGTCTGAGAAACCCAAAAGAAAAACTGGGTCCACTGGGTTTCAGCACTGTGGTCTCTGTGGGGAAGCCTTTGCTAAGGCTGACCCACACACCACCTGTGTATATTGTCTGGGGTTTGACCACCTCAATGCAGACTGCCAGATTTGTAAGAATTTTCCTGCTGCCACCGTGGAAAAGAGAGTTGGTAGGCTCAGGAAAGGGAGGCTAAAAGTCCGCTGACCCGATAGACAGCCCGTTCGGGTCCAACCGAACTGGAGGAGTGCCTCTGACCAGGGCGATACTTCCTCAGGGCAACGAAGAGCCAGCTCTGAGGAGCCGGTTCCAACTAAAAGGACTAGAAAGTCAGCTAGTGTGGAGCCAAAAGTTCTTTCTCCAACCGCTGAGGAAATAGCTAAAGCAATTCAAATTGTCCAGTCTCTTTCCCCGGTTCCATCCGAACCGACACCATCAGGGAAGCGCCCGGTTCGGCCAGTTCCACCGGTTCAAGATTATGATTTTGAGGATTTTTATGAACCGGAGGAAGGGGAGGAGGAGTACGAGGAGAGTGAATGTGATTTTGAATGTCTGGATGTGCCCATTGAACCGGACATCTCTCCAGACAGACCGTCAGGGGTTCCCCCCACCAGGCTATCTGAGTCCCCTTCATTTTATGTTCTATAAGAAAGTTGTTGAAACTCTCCAACTCCCTGTTGAGGAAGCTGTTGATGACCAAGAAGAGCCTGATTATGTAGAAATGATGGACATTCCAGAGTCTAGGAGACATCTATTCCTTGCACAAATCTTTTAGGAAACAGACAGTAAAATTTAAAACTCCTCACTCTATCCTTCCTGTTGATAAAAGGATGGACAAGAGGTATACATTATCAGGCTCTGATACGGAGTTCTCTCTCAGCAATGCAGCCATGTGGGGGTAGTGCAGGCTGCAGCCTGTGACAAGGCAAATATTCCTCTAGCCTCTCACCCTCCTGAAAAGGATTCCAGGAGGATGGATGCCATGGCAAAGAAACAGTACATGGCAGCATCTTTAGGACTCAGACAGGCAAATTATATGGCTTATGGTGCTAGGTACCAGAAATCCAGATGGGATACTGTGCTGGCCCTAGCAAACAGGCCCCTGACCAGCTTGCCAGGGAGCTGGAGCAGGTGGCTGTGGATGGTATTGAGGCATCCAAGGTGCAATTTCATGCCGCAGTAGACTCTAATGATGTATCATCATGAGTCATGGCTGCATCTGTGGCTCTTTGCAGAATGGCCTGGCTCAGATGTACTGCCCTGTCACAGGATACCCAGTCTAAGGCTATGGATTTTCCTGTTGTGGGCAATTCTCTGTTTGGGGAGCAGACAGAGAATTATATGAAGAAAATGGATGAATATAGGACCACCTATAGGAGTGCACAGGCCAAAGAAAGGCAAGCCACTCCTCAAAGACAGCATGTCAGGGGCAGGGGCAGGCCTTTTCATAGACCTTTTTACCAAGCCCAGGCCTCCTCTTCTGCTTATGCCCAGAGGGGGTTCTTTAGAGGAAGAGGCAGATGGGGTACAAGTAAGCCTGCTTCTACCCCTCAGCCCAAAGCCCCTGCCAAGCAGGCTCCCTGATGGGGTGGCCAGGGCCGATTCTCCACTACCGGTAGGGGGCAGGCTGGCTTACTTTGTCCAGGACTGGAAGTCTTTAACATCAGACAAGTGGGTCCTGGAAGTAGTAAGCCAGGGACTGGTTCTCAGCTTCAAAAAATTTCCAAAGATGAGAGCCAGGTCCTTTCCACCTACAAATCCATCGGAGGCACTTGCCCTAGAAACAGAAGTTTCTACCCTCCTGGCTCTCAGAGCTGTGGAAAGGGTTCCACCCCTACAGCAGGGCAAAGGGTTGTACTCCAGGTACTTCCTTACCCCAAAAAAGTCAGGAGAATGGCGGCCCATCCTGGATCTCAGTCTCTCAGATATCTAAACAAGCACCTTTTAAAACCAAAATTCAAAATGGTGACTCTGGGAATTATTTTACCCTCTCTAAGGCCAGGGGACTGGCTAGCCTCCCTGGACCTCAAGGATGCCTACTTCCATGTTCTTATCAGAAGCTCCCATTGAAAGTACCTCAGATTCGAACTGCCCTCAGGCCATTACCAGTTCAGAGCAATGCCCTTCGGCCTCACCTCGGCCCCGAGGGTATTCACAAAATGCCTGGCAGTAGCAGTTGCCCACTTAAGGAGGCAAAAGATTGCCATCTTTCCTTATCTGGACGACTGGCTCATAGTAGGCCATTCTCCAGACCAGGTCAAACTTCACCTTCAGGTGACTCAGCAACTGCTCACATCTCTAGGTTTCCTCCTCAATCTTCCAAAGTCAGTTCTAGAGCCTGTCCAGCTTCTCACATTCATAGGCGCAGAACTGAACACAAAAGAGGCCAGAGCCTTCCTTCCTCTGGAAAGAGCAAGGACCCTGGTCTCTCTGGCCTCCTCTTTCACCCTGCAGGTCTCTCGACCTGCAAGGCATTTTCTACAGCTCCTGGGGCACATGGCTGCTTCTACAGCAGTAGTGCAGGGAGCAAGATTTCAGATGAGGGATGTCCAGTTCCATTTGACAACCTTTTGGTCTCAAAGGAGAGACCCTCTAACCAAATTGATCCCAGTGACTCGAACCCTGATCCAGGCCCTTCAGTGGTGGCAGGACCAGAGCAATCTGAGACAGGGGTTCCCCTTCACCCCCCAGTCTCACTCCTTAATCCTTACTACAGATGCATCCCTCTTGGGGTGGGGAGCTCACATGGGCGACCTCACTACCCAGGGATTGTGGTCCCCACAGGAATTTCTGCTCCACATCAATCTGTTGGAACTCAGAGCAGTTTTTCTAGCACTTCAAGTTTTTTCCACATCTGTTCAGAACAAGGTTGTTCAGGTCAGAACAGACAGCACCACTGCAATGTGGTACATCAACAAGCAAGAGGGCACTCAGTCTGCGGCCTTGTGCACCGAAGCAATGAAGTTGTGGTCTCTGGCTTATTCCCTGAATGCCTCCCTTACAGCAGTTCACCTCCCGGGCAAGGACAATGTCCTGGCAGATGCTCTCAGCAGGATTTCCCAGGGCCATCACGAATGGGCACTGGATCCCCTAGTACTAGAGGTAGTATTTGCCAGATGGGGCACCCCTGCAGGTAGATCTTTTGCAGCCCCAGACAATCACCAACTTCCCCTTTTTGCTGCAGGCCCCAGTGTTGGCTCCAGTCCCTCAGGATGCCTTCCTTCTCAGTTGGAAGGAAGTTTCTATGCTTTCCCCTTCCTCTTCTGTTCAAGGTGCTAGTCAAAATCAGATCTCAACCCTGCAAGATGATCCTGATTGCTCCAGATTGGGCCAGACAGCCCTGGTACCCACTCCTCATGTCCTTAGCAGTCCACCTTCCCCTGTGTCTTCCCAGGAATCACAACCTGTTAACCTGTGCCCAGGGGAGAGTTTGGTATCCGAACCTCAAATCTCTCAATCTCAAGGCCTGGCTCTTGAAGAGTTAGAGTTTGCTGACCTACACCTCTCCCAAGGTGTATTGGATATCTTGAAGGCCTCTAGGAAGCCTTCCACCAGGGCTACTTATAATTCCAAATGGAAGAGATTTTCCATATGGTGCTCTGGCAAGCATATTCTCCCAGAATCTGCTAACTTGCCCACAATCCTGGATTATTTGGTGCATTTGAATTCTTTGGGGCTGAGACCAGCTACCCTAAAAGTGCACCTGGCAGCCGTGTCTGCTTTCTTATCAGCAGGTAAACCTTCTTCTTTTTCAGCTCACCCTGTATTCTCCAAGTTTTTCAAGGGGTTGCTTCACACCAACCCTCCATTCAGGGACCCTGCCCCTGCTTGGGATCTTAATATTTGCATTGCCCAGCTTATGCAACCCCCTTTTGAGCCTTTGTCTTCAGCAGAGCTTAAGTACTTGACTTGGAAAACTGTGTTTTTGGTAGCCATCACTTCTGCCAGGCGCATAAGTGAATTGCAAGCATTGTCAGTGGAGCCCGATTTTATCTCCTTTCACAGAGATAAGGTGGTCCTCAGGACTAACAGAAAGTTTTTGCTTAAGGTGGTTTCAGACTTCCACCTTAATCAATCCATGTCCCTTCCTGTGTACTTCACTGACCATTCCTCCTCTGGCGAGAGGAGATTGCACAGTTTAGATGTCAAAAGAGCCCTTAGTTACTACATAGAATGTACCAAGGGTCACAGGTTTGACTCCCCTCCAATTGTTCCTCACTTATGGTGAGGTTGGTAAAGGAAAACCTGCCACTAAAAGATCCATTGCCAGGTGGATTGTCTCTTGTATCCAATTTTGCTATGAAAAACTGGGTAAGGTTCCTCCCTCAGGCCTGAGGGCTCACTCTACCAGAGGTACAGCTGCGTCTCTGGCTGCTGCCAGGGACATCCCTATCCTAGAGATATGTCAGGCAGCTACCTGGAAAACAGTTCACACTTTTACTAAGCATTACTCCCTGGACATCCAGGCTTGGAGTGATGCTCGATTTGGCACAGCTGTGCTTCAGAGCCTATTTCCTAAGTAGGTTCTGTCCCTCCTCCATGGGGGTACTGCTGTGTAATCTGCATGTCATAATATAACAAGACTCATGTTGTTTGAAGAAAAATTACTCACCTTAGTAATGTTGTTTCTTCTAATGGAGTCTTGCTATATTATGACCTCCCCGCCTGCCTCTCTCAGAACCTCTACTTTAGGGAGGTGGGTGGGCAGTGCAATGTTGGCACTTCATAGATGCCCACTTTATTTTTCACCCTTTTTTAGGGTGCTTGGGTGTTGTGTTTTAATTTTTCTTTCTCGATTCCCCTGACTTGAGTCTTTGTTTTGGGATCAAGAAAAAAAATATGTTCTTGTAGTTAGTAGCCAGTGGGCTAGTGTAGGTTTACAGCTTCCACTCAGAACCTTAGTGAGTTTTGCTCGTAAAGATCTGACAGTTTGAGTTTGAGCAACAACAGACAGAGTTTTCTAAATCACAATATCAGCCAAGGTTCCATGCCTGGCATGGAAAGTTAACTCTTTCACCTCCGGAGCAGTTCGAAGGTTGGGACTCACTGCATATGTCATAATATAGCAAGACTCCATTAGAAGAAACAACATTACTAAGATGAGTAATTTTTTCTTCTCTGCTATCCCAAGGATGCCTTCTATCATTTCCTTGTCCATTTCCTCCTCCTGAGACGGGGTTCTATATACAACCCCCATGCGGATTGTGGAGCCAGTTCCAGTCTCCAGGGTGACCCACCGTGCCTCCTCTTTTCCCTGTTTACCCTTTAGCTCTGTTGCTTTGATCCCCCCTTACATAGGGAGCTACTGCTCCTCCTCTTCCCTCCCCGTCCCTCCTGTAGATTGTGTACCTTGGCATGTTGACATCCCAGTCATGGTTCTCTGTGTACCACGTTTCTGTGACAGCCACAATATCCAGACATCCCTCTTCCATCAAAGCCACCATTTCAGGCAGCTTTTTACTTAGACTATGGGCATTGGTGCTCATTACCTTCCATTTTTTTATGGCTTTATTTCTTTTTGCCCCATCCCTGTCCCTACTGCCTTTTTCTTTTTCTCCATTTACCCCTGCCCTTTTCCCTATCGACTACACGTATGTGGGTTGAGCGAAAAATACTATCCTTACCAAGGGTATGTACGAATTTGGCTGTTTTTTCCTACTGCTGTTGCTAGGGTGGATGAAGAAGTGGAGATACTGGCTCTGGTGTGCCCGCCGACGGGAATGTATGATGACATCCCCTTACTGATCGGAACCGATGCTCATATGTTTGGCAGGCTAACCCAGTTCTGTCAAGAGAAACAAGGCAAGCTAACTGGGAAGGCCCTACACATTCCGGCCATCATGCGCAGAGCATATAATTTACAGATGGCAACAATAGACCCCCCAATGCACAGTGTACCATCAGTGGTGAAGTGTGAATTAAAATAGATGTCAAGAATGAAATCCTCATGTTGGATGCCCCAGAAGAAGGGAAACTCCCTGAGGGACTGTTGGTCAAGCCTAGCATCCTACCAGCCTGGGCTTACGCCTATGCCCAGTGAGTGGTGGTACAAGTCCAGAATATGTTCAACTGGGTTATCAGAGTAAATCGAGGTTGCACCCTGGCTACTGTATATTGTGCAGACATTGCTGTGTTGCGTAGCAAGAAAGGCACTGTAGAGACTGATGAGGTAACCCCCAATCTGTTTGATTTTGGACAGTCTCCCATCCTTGAAGAGCGGAGAACCAAAATCAGCTGGAAGCTGGCCCAGAAAAGCAAGGTATTCTCTTTGAAAGAGTGGGACGTGGGATGTGTCACTGGGGCTGAACATTACATAAGACTACACAACGAAAGGCCTTTCCATGAGAGATCTTGGTGCCTAGCCCCGGCAGACATCCATGATGTTCGACGCCATCTCCAGGAGATGCTCACAGCTGGCATTATACAGTCTCGCAGTCCATACACTTCACCTATTGTGGTAGTCCTGAAGACAAATGGCTCGGTGAGGATGTGTGTGGACTACCAGACTTTGAATAGAAGAACCATACCTGACCAGTGCACTATGCCTTGCATCCAGGATGCCCTGGACTGCCTCAATGGAAGTCAGTGGTTTTCTGTGCTGGATCTCCGAAGTGGAAATGACCAGATCCTGGTGGCCCTCGATGATAGAGAAAAAACACAATTTACTCTCCTGTAACAGTAGTTCTAGGAGTGGGATATGTTGTTCATCCACACTTGCTGGCATGTCCCTTTCCCTTTAAGTCTTGCCAGATGATCTAAAAGCTGGCTCCTCCCACCCACCCACCCGTGGTATATGCCTCAGCTCCACCCCTTGATGCCAGATCTTGCCCGCTGGAGGCGGTGGTTTGTCAAGCTGGGGAGGTTGGGTGGGTCAGTGTGGATGAACAACATATAACACTCCTAGAAAGTACAGTTATGTAAAAACTTACCGTAACAGTAGATCTTTGAGGAGTGTCTCTTGCAGTAGGTAATACTTTTGGGTATCCAGCAGAGGCCGCTGTGGTGCACGGCAGCTCTTCTAGCAGTTTTTCACCAGGGACCGCCTACACATGACGTCAACTTCTTGTTTCCAATATAAATGTGAGTGGTTCCTGGTATCCTCAGTTCCCCCACTGGATTCAGCTTGCAAAGCGAGGACCGAGGGGAAGCCAAGGTACCAAAGGAGTCCCAACCCTAGTCATTGGACCAGAACTTGCTCTTCTAGAGAAGGAGGGGGATGGAGGGCGGGAACAAACCTACTGCAAGAGACACTCCACAAAGAGCTACTGTCGTGGTAAGTTTTTACGTAACTGTTCTATTGTCCACGGAGTGGTCTCTTGCAGTTGGTAATACTTTTGGGATGAATCCCAAGCAGTAATGCCCATGTGGGAGGACAGTTATGATAGGAGACCTTGTAGGACCGCATGACTGAAGGCCATCCTACATCATGAGGCAATATCCAGATTGTAGTGTCTTGTGAATGTATGAATCATGGACCAGGTATCTGAAATGGAGGCTCCTTTAAAGCAAGCCGCAGTGGTGGCCATAGCTCTAGTGGAGTGGGCTTGGACAGGTCCAGGTAAAGACTTGTATATTTTATAACAAAATGAAATACAATGTGCCAACCAGGATGAAAGAATACGCTTAGCAACCAGGAGGCTGTCGCGACCCAGGGCAAAGGAGACAAACAGTTGAGACGTCTTTCTACTGGATTTTGTCCGTTTAGTATAGTGGCATAATATACGATGGACATCTAAAGTATGTAATAGATAGTCACCCTGATTGGAGTAGTCTGGATAGTAGACCGGAAGCTCCAAGGACCGATTTAAAGTATGTTCGGAGACTACTTTAGGAAGGAAGGAAGGGTTGATATGAAGGACCACCAGTCTTTGTGGAAAATCAAGTAAGGTTTCCTACACATGAGGGCATGAAGCTCGGAAATACGTAGAGCGGAAGTAACTGCCATCAGAAATAGGGTTTTCCATGAAAGAAAACAGGGTTCACAAGTAGCAGCTGGCTCAAAAGGCTTAGTGGGTCTTCTAATAGGAGGTTTAATATGTAACATTCCTTTCAAAAACATCTTAGCTAGATGATGTTGGTACAGTAACCTGACATCCAGAGGTTCATGGAAAGCTGAGATGGCGGCCAAGTGGACTTTAATGGACAAATAACTTAAACCAGACTCAGATAGTGAGGCAGGTAGTCCAGAACCTTCATCAATGGACAAGAGTAAGGGTCCAAAGATCAAAAGGCTGACCATATGGAAAAGCTTTTCCATTTGGAATTGTATGTTACTCTTGTTGCTGGCTTACGAGAGGCCAAGAGAATATTAGCAACAGGAGAGGACACTTGTAATCAAGTTATGAAAGCGTCCTCAGGAGCCAGGCATGAAGGTATAGAGCCAGGTTGGGGCATAGGAGAGACCCGTGACACTGAGTCAAGAGGTCTGGGCTGATCGGCAATGGGATGGGATCCCGTACTGACAGTTGTAGGAGTAGGGGAAACCACATCTGATGAGGCCACATTGGGGCTATGAGAATCATATGGCTGGTTCTAACTGTAGTTTCAGTAGAGTCCATTGCAGGAGAGGGACGGGGGGGGCATATAAGAAGATAGCTGTGCAGGGTCGGGATGGGGCATCTATAGATCATCCCCTTCTGTTCGGGATAATGGAGAAATACCTGGGAAGACAGTAATTCTCTGGGGAGGCAAACAGAGCCATCTGTGGAGCGCCCCATAAGTTAAAGATTTCTTGGAGCACTTGCTCGTGAAGTGTCCATTCGTGAGTTGTGGACTGGTGACTCAACTGGTCGGCTAACTGCTTGCAATGTCCCGGTAGGTGGACAGCTATTAGTGTCAATTGTTGCCGTATGGCTTCTTGCCAAACTGCAAGGGTCTCTCTGCATATGGTGCGAGACTTCATACCCCCTTGTTTGTTGAAGTAGAACACTACTGCAGTATTGTCTGATTGGATCAGTAACGATCCTGGCTCGAGGTAGGGCCAGAATGCCTGGAGGACTAGATGGACCTCTTTCATCTGTAAGAGATTGATATGAGACAGATGGGGAGAAGCGGGCCATTGGCCATGGGTCTGATAAGGACCGAAGTGTGCTCCCCAGCCCAGTAGGGAAGCATCTGTGGTCAACATTTGCATGGGGGACGGACGGACCGAAAAGGCATTCCTTGATACAGATTGACCCTAATTTTGTCTTCAAACTGTCCTGTTTTTTGGGACCATTGATTCTGGAGGGTCCACTGAACAGGTCTCATGTGGAGATGGGTGAATGCCACCATAGGGATGGCAGTGGAGATGTGACCGGAAGGTGCAGCATTTGTCAAGCTGTGACTATTTTCTGAGTCTGTATATGTAATGCCAGAGCTATAAGCATGTCCTGCCAGGCAGGCGGGAGATAAACTCTGGCTATAACTGTATATAGAACAGCTCCGATACACTGGAGAGACTGTGTTGGATTTGGACTGGATTTTGGCCAATTGACAGTGATTCCCAGATCTGTGAACAGTTTCAAGGTAGCATCTAGAGAGGCAAGCAGAGCTAGTTTGGAGTCTGCTTTTATTAGCCAATCATCTAGATATGGAAAGATGACGTGCCCTTCTCTTCGTAAGGCTGCTGCTACCACCGCTAGGCACTTGATGAAGACTTTGGGGGCTGACGAGAGGCCAAAAGGGAGTGTTTGAAACTGCTAATTTTGACCCAGTAGGTGGAATAAATTTGTGGTGGACAGGGTGGATGAGAATATGAAGCTAGGCATCCTTCCTGTCTAGGGCACAAAGCCAATCGCCCCGTTTCAGGATCAGCATGATAGCAGGTAGGGTGATCATGCGGAAACGTTTGTACTGAATATAAAGAATCAGTTGTCTGAGATCCAGTATTGCTCTGAGGTCTCCTATTCGTTTGGGCACCAGAAAGAAGTGGGAGTAAAATCCCGTTTGATGTTCCAGAAGGGGCACCGCTACAACGGCCTGTTCAGTCAAAAGGGCCATCAATTCCTTCTGTAAGATGGGTATGTGATCTGGAGGATAATGAATCTTCCCTGGAGAGCAAGGGCGTGAGGTGGAGAGACACTCTAGAGTATAACCCTTCTGTATAATCTGAAGTACCAAATTGTCGGAAGTGATCGTTTGCCAGGCCTCCAGATGGAGGGCAAAATTATCCCCCACAGCCTCCGATGCCTGGTCAAGGAGGCAGGGGGAAAGCCCTAGTGGGTCACTGGAAGTCAGGTTGTGCAGCTCCACCTGAAGGGCAGGAGCAGGCACCCCAGGCGGTAGAGGTGTTGCCTCTGGTGAATTGAGCATGACCTCTGAAGCTGCCTTTATTATTACCTCTGTATCTTCCACCTCTTTTGGAATAAGAGGAGTGTTGAGTATGGTAGGTTGTAGCTGGAATATGATACATGCCACGGACCGTATGGAGGGTTCTGCCTAAAGCCTGTAAGTCATCCAGTAAAGTTTGAGTACCTGGCCTGAACAGCTTGGACCCGTTAAAGGGGGCATTAGCTACTTTGTGTTGTATATCAGGTGGAAAGCCTGAAACGCAAAGCCAGGCATGGCGATGCAGAATGATACCAGTGGCTGATAGTCAGGCTGAGGTATCTACAGCATCATATCACAACCTGAGAAGGTGACAGGAGACAGAATTACTAGTTATCACTGTAGCCAATAATTTATCCCTGTCTTGTGAGGGAAGGAGTTTATTGATAAGCTCAATGGCAGAGGCCACAAGGGTACGCTGATATTTAATCATATGACCCATATAGTTCAAGATTCTGATATTCATAGCACCTGAGGAAAATACCTTTTTCCTCAGATAGTCAATTTTTCAGGATTCCTTATCGGGGGTAAGGAGCTCATATGCTTGGGTTTTTTGATACGGTCATGAGCGGCAGTAATGACCACAGAATCTGCCTCTGGAATACTAGGCAGAATGGGGTGGTTCAGGGGAGCCTGATATAGACAATCCACTTTGTGAGGAACAGCTGTAATAGCTGAAGGCTGATGCCAAGCAGCCAGCATAGCATTCTGGTAGGTTGGTATTAGTGGGGAAACCACTAAAACTGGCTCCAAAGGTAATTCAAGATATTCTGCCATATCCTTATTTTGTTTGTCATGTTCAGTAGTGGAGAATCCCATGACCTTTTGGATTTGAGCAATCATTTCACTAAAGGTTGGGCCGTCGGGGGGGACAGGCTGCTGAAGGAAGAGGCAGATCCTCATCCAGGGAAGAGATTTCTGAATAGGGGGATTCGGGATTAGTAAAATCCAAATCTTGAAACTTCATACTCAAGATCACCGGTGAAATCAGGCAGCAGATCTTGGTCATCTGACAAATAGTCCTCTATGAATGGAGGAGGAGACCAGGGTGGCATGGTATCCCTGTCATTATGAAATCTTTTAGGTGGAGGAGGGAAGGGAGATCGAGTAGGATCACCCAGCTCTTCAGAGGGTTGAGAATGCTGCATGGCATGCAAGACCTGTCAGACTACATTGGTGAGGTACGTTTCCTGGGAAGGAGGAGGGGTGAGAAGGGCATGTTGGGAAACAAGGAGGGTGATAGAGGGAATGGGATGCATAGTATGAGCAGATCTCGCCCCTGGGTGGTAAAGACCAAGATCCCGATCTCTGTCAGCCTGACCCCTATAAGAAGTCACCTGTGTAGGCGGAGGGGCAGTCAATAAGGCATAAGCCATAGGTTTCCCCTGAGGAATACAGGGTCTCATTGACAGGCCTGCGGGGGAAAAATAATTATTTTCACTTAAATTGTCAGATGCCATCGACGGGAGAGGAGCCCCCATTGACAGAGCAGTGGTATATTTAACTGCATATAAAGCACTGGAAAGCATCGACGAGAGGGTATGAGCCCCCCTCGATGAAGAAGTGTTTAAAGGATGCCCCGTCGGCAGAGGGACACCAGAAACGGTGGCTGTTGATGGGTGACGAGGCAGGGAGTGTGAGGAGGCTTTCTCCTTCTCTTTTTTCTGCCTGGAACGAGAACCAGTAGAGGGGGAGCCCTTGGTACGAGCCCCCTGGTTCTCCAAGAGAGACATTTTCTGCTCCATCAAAAGTTGTTGAATTTCAAGCAGTCGTTGTCAACGAGTTGCCTGATTAAATTCCTGACATAAACTACAGGAATTGGTGTCGTGTGTGGGTCCCAGACACCTTACACAAAGTGTATGATTGTCAAAGCGGTATGACTTCCTACTGCAACGGCAGGAACGAAATAAAGCTTGTTTCTTTGAAGAATCTGTAGACATTTGTCTTAGTTCCAAATTTCTCATCGATGACTGCTACACAGAAGTTGCACTAGCTGTTGCGCGAGCTGAAGACAGTGGGAAAATGAAATGAGGATACCAGGGACCGCTCACACTTATATAGTAAACAGGAAGCTGATGTCATGTGTGGGCGGTTCCTGGTGAAAAACTGCTAGAAGAGCTGACGTGCACCACAGCGACCTCTGCTGGATACCCAAAAGTATTACCTACTGCAAGAGACCACTCCGTGAAAGATCTGCTGTTACAGGTGAGTAACCTGTATTTCTAGGGATGTGGATATGTTGTTCTTATCCAACTTGTTGGCAGACTCCTAGCAGTTCTCCGGGAGGAGGGAGGGAGGCAAGGCGCACAACCCCTACTTAGGTAACAGAGATGGGAAAACTGAGGCCCCAAAACCAGCATCCCAGCATGACTCTAGGTTAATGTGGTAATGGGTAATGAAGGTGTTTGCTGACTTCCAGGTAGCAGCCCTGCAGATATCCTGGATAGGGACGCCCTAGAAGCAGCCAGCGACGCAACAGTATGGTGGGTAGAATCAGCCCTTATCCCTACGGGAGGCTCCTTGCCTGCAGTATCCTGTGATATGAGCTAGCCACAAGTGGGCATCTACCAAAACAGTGATCCACTTGCGGCGCAGGAAGGACAGGGCAAGGGTATGAGGAACACAACAGGATGGGGGAGGCTTGCACATATAGCGACAGGACATCGCTATATGTATACACGCGGGGGGGGGAGCGAGCATGACGGAAGGGAGGGAGGGTTGGCAAGGGTTGTGGTGCTGCCAAGCTGGCCCCGTAGTGTGGTAGGTGGGTGGCAGCCTAAAGCTGTGAGGGTTCCGGGTTCGGGTCCGGGCGTGCCCACGTTTTTGTGCTCCCGGCCCAAAATTTAGTTTTCCCTGGTATTTGCACCCCCCTGGAGTTAAGAATCCTTTAGTAGGGGCGTTAATATTTTCCTGTGCGCCAGGGATGTACATTGCCGAAATTGATGTTAGGTGATGTACCCTCACCATAATGATGGTCGCCTTTCGGCAGTCGCCATTATGACATAGAACCCTTGCTGGCCAATGGTAGCAGAGATCAATGCAGGATGCTATCCATCTGCCAATTGTCTGCTTTGCTGCAGGTCTGCCAGGTGCAGCTTCAGTGTAGGTGACAATCAGCTGGTGAACCTCTCCCTGAACTTTAGCCGTTCGCTCCTTATAATAAGAGAGCACTCATCTTAGGTCCAAAGTATGGAGCCTGTACTCAGTCTCCGAGGTGTAACTGGGGTAGTACACTGGCAGAGTCAACACCTGGTTGAGGTGAGACTCCAACACCACCTCTGGAAGGAATTTAGGGTGGGGGCGCAGGCCAACCTTGTCCCTGTGGAGGATCAAATAGGGAGACTTGACAGAGAGCGCCTGTCCCCAGTCCTTCTGGCTGACGTACTAGGCACCAAGAAGGCGGTCTTCCAAGACAGATGTAACATCTCACACCTGTGCATAAGTTCGAATGGCTTGCCTATGAGCTTTGCCAGAACCAGCAGTAAATCCCATAGAGGTGGTAGTTCACGCACCGGAGGGGAAATGTGGTCGAGGCCTTTAAAGAATCGCCAGACCACCTTTTCTTGTGCCACCATCTGCTGACAGGCCTGTGCTCGGTAAGCAGAGATAGCTGCCAGGTGCACCTTAAGGGCTGGAGACTGAAGACCTCCTTTGAAGAGGGACCAAAGGTAGTCGAGGATGCTGGCCACCGGGCAGGAAGAAGGGTCCTGGCCCTTGCCCTGACACCAAATGGAGAATCTCTTCCATTTGAAGGCATAGCACGTCCTGGTTGACTCCTTCCTAGATGCCTCAACTACATTGAGTACATCGTCGGAGAGACCCAAAGCCTGGAACTCTAGCCGCTCAGGAACCAGGCTGTCAGGTGCAGGGATTGAAGGTCTGGATGGAATACCTTCCCCTGATTGACGGAGAGCAGGTCTGGGCATGCTGGAAAATGCCTCGGGAGCCTGGTGCTGAGGCTGAGGAGATCTGGATACCAGAACTGGTGGGGCCAGTCTGGGGCTACCAGGATCACCCTTACCATGTCCCTCCTGACCTTGAGGAGCACCTCGTGGACCAAGGGAAGTGGAGGGAAGGCATAAAAGAGGCCTGGGATCCACGGGCTCGAGAAGGCATCCCCCTGCAGCGAGTCCTGCTGAGGGGGGTGGGCATGAAACAGCCTCAGTTTTGTGTTCTCCCTGGAGGTGAACAGGTCCACCTGAGGGGTGCCCCACTGGGAGAACAGGCTGTGAGCTACCTCTGGATGTAGAGACCACTCGGAGGACGCCTCACCCACCTGGCTGAGGGCATCTTCCAACTGATTGGAGGCTTCTACCACATGAATGGCTAGGAGATCTGCCTCCAGTTGGCTCACGAGAGTTTAGATGTGGAGCACTTCCCTGCACAGAGGCCAGGAGTGCATGTCGCCCTGTTTGTTGAGGTGGTACATGGTCGTGGTGTTGTCCATCTGGACTTGGACCACTTAACCCCGAAGGAACGGAGTGAATGCAGCCAGCACCAGTCAAACTGCTCGGAGCTCCAGCAGGTTAATGTGGCATTGGGATTCCTTGGGGGTCCAGAGCTCGTGGACGCTGTGATTCCCCATGTGGGCACCCCAGCCTGTGAGAGAGGCATCGGTCGTGAGGACGACTGTTGGCTCGGAGAGGACAAACTGGATCCCTCCCTGCAGATGTTCCAGGACGGTCCACCACTGGAACGTGTCTGACATCTTCTGGGCCACAATGACCAGTTGATCGAAATGACCATGTCGCTGAGACTACTGACTGGCCAGCTCCCATTGAAGGGGCGCATATGCCACCAGGCCCATCGGACCATGGTGGTGCAGGCCACCATGTAACTCAGAAGTCGCAGGAAGTCCTGGGCAGGGCACAATTGCCCAACCAGAAATGATGGGGCAAAGGAGGTGAGAACCTCTGCCCTGTCCGCCGGGAGCCTTGGCGTTGTTGACCAGGAGGCCGTGGCTGAGGCAGGTGTGGAGGGCCAGATCCCTGGACCTCTCCACCTCCAGTCTGGAGGGACCTGCTATTAGCCAATCTTCAAGATGGGGGTACACTCTGACCCTTAGACGCCGAAGATGGGCCGCCACCACTGCTATGCATTTGGTGAAGACCCTGGGGACTGATGACAGGCTGAATGGAATGGCTTGGAACTCATAGAAGGTTCCCTCCACCCTGAAGTGGAGGAACCTTTGGTGGGACAGATGCATCAGGATGTGGAAGAACGTGTCCTGTAGATCCAGTGAGCAGAACCACATGTTCTGCTCAAGGGATGGTATGATCTGGGACAAAGTTTCCATTCGAAAGGTGCACAACCTGAGAAACTGATTCAGGTCAAGCAGATCTAGAATGGGGTGTCAGCCCTTATCCGTTTTGCCAGGAAATACCTGGAAACAAACCCTAGGTTGACAGGGGGATCCATGGCTCTGACCAGTACCTCCTTACGGAGGAGTTGGGCAATGTCATCTCTTAGAGCCGACCGAGTATGGGCGGATACCTTTTCCTTCCGTGGGGCGCGGGCTCAGCTTGGAGGGTACTGCTCGAATTCCAGAGGCAGACCCTGGCTGACCACTTCCAAGACCCACCTGTCTGTTGTGACAGCAGACCAGGCGGAAAGGAAGTGGTGGAGCCGGCCCCCCATGGGAGGACCCAGAGTGGTCGTGATGGGCATGGGGGTGGCTGCCCCCATCCCATCATTGTGCAGGCTTGGAGGATGAAGGGCTGGCAGCAGGGCCATAGGGACCTCTCCCTCTGGGCTTACGGTTCACTGAAACCCCAGACATGGGCTGAGGGCACCAAGACTGAGCCTGCTGCTGCTGCTGCCCAGTTTGATACTGGGGCTGCTTGGCCACAGGGGCAGAAGGCTGAAAAGGCTTCTTCTTCTTCTGCTGTTTTTTTTTCTGGGCTGAAGTAACAGAGTCCAAGGTGGCATTGGACTTCTCGATAAGCTGGAGGTGACCATCAACTCCTGGACCGAACAAGTCGGTACACAAGAAGGGAACATCCGCCAGTTTGTGCTAGGTGTCTACCGTAAAAGTTGAGACCTTCAGCCAGGCCCTGCAGTGCATGGCAACTGCAGCTGCTACTGAATGGGCACAAGAATCCTAGATGTCCAGAGCCATCTGGAGTTACTGCTTAGCTGTTCAACCCTGGTCACGGACCTGCTTGACCGTCATCTGAAGGTTTGCGGGGAGATGAGGAAGCACCTCATCCAGAGAGCCCAAGAGGACGTGGGAGAAGTGTACCATAACGACTGATGAACTTGCCTGTCTGAGACCAAGTGAGGAGGCAGCATGGACCTTTCTGGCTGAATGGTCCAATTTCTATGACTCTTTGTCCGAGGTCTATCTGTGTCTCCAGAGTTGCCCGAGCGCCTAAACACAGACTCGATCACCAACCCCTTAGCCGACGGATGCTGTGTAAACTCAGGGGGCACCGATGGAAACCGCATACTTGCGGGCCATGCAAGTGGAAGGCACAGGGAAGGAGGCTGGGTGCTACCAAGGCTTCAAGGCTGGACCAGCTATGGCCTTGGCCACTGGGAAGGCCTCAGACGGAGAATCCCCTTTTCTGATATTCGGACCATTTTTCAACAGGCTCCAGAGGCATCCCTGTTGAATCGGAGATGAGACAGAGGATGCCCAGGAAGGACGTGGGACCTTCCTCCATTGACGGACTCATGGAATCATCGTAACACGGACGCAAATGCAGGTCCGAATCTTCAGACCCCGAGTCTGGACATTACCTCCCGTTAGAAATAAGGCTATGGCATTTCTCTTTGTACCCCTACAGTCTACTGCAGTAGCATTTCTTAAACTTTTCTGAATAATTTTCATTTTTCTACTACTGTGGGTAGGCCACCCATAATAGTACCTCTTCTCCCTTGTCTGTTCCCTCGTTGTATTCCTTTTCCTCCCCTGCCATATGCCCTTATAAGAACGAGCATTAGAACAGTAAACTGACATAAAGAATAAAGACTAAATAATAATTGGCAGAAATAATCTGCACAGAGTTGGTTTGTGTCCTTGTTTACTATGTTATGCTCTGTTAAAGAATTTAATATAATGCTTAGTCAGAGACAGGACAATGTCTTTGTGAGCACTGTTGTGTTTTATAAGTAAACATTAATCGCCGAGACAGGAGGTCATTTTCCAGGAATTAATGCATGGTTGGGGGGTGCATAAGGCCGCAGGCCGAGTGCTTCCCACCACCCAACCATGCATTAATTACTGGAAAATGACCTTCTGTCGAAGGGATCACTGCACTTGTAACATGGCATGTGCAAGCTAGGTATTGTTTAGATACTGTTTAGTTAAACATAAATGCCAGATTGATTTTTTATGTCTTTTACAACTATGCTGTGCGTTTTTGGAACTACGCTTGTTTATATAGTTATGAATACTATTTTTCTTCTTTTTTTGACAAATGCTGCCTTGAATTACTACACTCCTTGGAACCTATTTCAATATTTAACATTGATTTTTACGCGGTGTATCCGTTGTTAAATCATTTGTTTTGAAGTTTTACACCTTTGCTGTGTATTGTGGGATACATTGGTGATTTACATACAGTGGCATGGTGTTTATGGACACGACATTTGTTAGGCATTGACTTTAGCACCTTTCGTTTCCTTTTATTACTGTTTTTTTTGCAGACCTGCTGTTGTTTTGTGTCATTTGACTGTTTCTTTCTTGCGCATTTTTTATGCCTCTTGCTGTCGTACGGATTCCAGTACACCGACTGCAACACTCCTATGATATGCGGCACACCTGTTATGTCGCGCTCCCGATTCTGCTGCCATTTGTCTTTACAGGACTCTGCTCACTTTGAATATGTATGCTGAGCTACAGGAGTTGCACACATCCACAAGGTGCTTCGTAACTCCAGCCTTTTTTCTTCACTTGCTGAAACTACGAGTACTGAGCGCTCCCCTGTGCAGTGCTTTGCTTGGTGAGAAGTTAGATCCTACATTTTCCTGTAATACTTCCCTCTGGTGAGCGACAGCAGCATTGTCCGACCGTGCATATCTAGGGAATTAATGACCGGTTCATGATGTACCACTGGGTGTGTTTCCACCTATCGTTTTGCCAGATTCACGGCACACATTATTTGCCATATTACAATATGTGATAAATGTATGTATCCTGCAGAAATATGAAAGCAGCGAATAAAAGTTGTTTCCAATGACCTGAAATTGCAGCCGTCGGGTGTGTTGAATACAGACGTGAGATTTGTGTTTTTAAAGCAGTTTGTTATATATATATATATATATATATATATATATATATACACCCTAAAGAAGGCATAACTAATGTGCAGAAACTAAATACAGGAGTGTTTCCTTTAGTATTCTATGCAGAGAGTGCTCTTACCTGAGCTAAGCCTTCTTGGAAAAAAAATGTACTTCTAGGAGCCAGCAGCCCCATGATGAGGCTGTTATAGAAGAAGCTCCCCAGCTGTCACTCAGCCGAAAAGGAGCCGAGTTTTCTTGTTTACAAGTAGTTAAGAAGTCTTTCTCAACAGCATCAGTGACAGAGTGTTAAAGGCAGAATGAAATAACACCTTATGATTGTATGTTTTCCCTCAGTATGTAGTCAGTCTGATCCCCCATATGTTTGTACTAGCCAGAATATTCCCCTGTATTAGAAAAGGGCAGATCAGCTGACACTAGTGTCACAGGAGGACTGCACTATAAAAGCTGCCACTGAGCTAAGGTTAGTCAGATCATCCTGAGAGAGTGTCCTGAGAGGCTGGTCTGAGAGCACATAAGTTGGTAGAAAATTGTACTGGTTAAAGTATTCTACACTGTGGCAGACTCACTGGAGGGAAGTGATTCTGAAGCTCGAGTAGAGCTTATTTATTTCTTTATTTGATTTCTTTGTTTATAGTCTGAAGTTTAAGATCGTACTACTTTATTATTAATTAGTTTTTATTTTTGTATAACATGATTTGCTCTATATTGTTTTTACAAAAATAAACATCACACAGAATTTGTGTGTTGAACAAATTTCTGAGTACCGTGTATACTTTTGTTACCCTACCCCACAAACCCTACCACAGAATTTGGTGTCAGAAGTTGGATCTGGTTGTCTTACGTGGTGGGAGAAACCAGTATCCAGTACCAGACCTGGTACTAGGGGTAATAATAAGGCATGTCAGACGAGGAGGAGAAGAGTGATACGGCAACAGGAGGAGTGAAGACCCGGACGCAGGTGTTGAAATCTGGAGAGATACTGATGACAGGAGTAGAGTCTGTGGTGTGGACTCGAAGAGTGAAGGATCAGACTGAGGAGTTTCCAGAAGAGGAAGAGAGGATGGAAGAGGAACGACGGAGCCAATTGGAGGAACCACCAGAAGGGCTTCCAGAGTTGATGTGCTGACTAGCCATACATCAGTTGGAGATGGAGAGAGAGTGGGAACAGGAGCGATGCAAACAAGACACCAGGTGGGCAGAAACACTAAGGGCATATCGGGACTTGGGGGCTGGTCGAGGGCAAGACGGAGGCTGATCAGATCAAAACCTGAAATATATAAAACTAACAAAGATGATGCCATCTGATGACATTGAGGGTTATTTGACCACCTTTGAGAGAGTGGCAGAAGCATGTGGGTGGCCTAGGACTCAATGGGTAGTACGTTTGGCCTCATACTTAACTGGAAAAACACAGCTGGCATACACAAATATGTACACTAGATCTACCTGTACCTATGATTTGGTTAAGAAGGAGCTCCTTAAGAGGTATGACATTAATACAGAGATGTACAGGCACAGGTTCAGGACCCTCAGATACCAGAGTAATGATGCCTCTAGACAAGTTTTTACACGCCTCAGGGAGTTGTGCATGAAATGGATTCAGCCAGAAGGAAAGAATGTTGGTGAAGTGATAGAGACTATTGTAGTGGAACAGTTTCTCCAGATATTGCTTCAGGAAGTCCAGCTATGGGTTCGAGAACATAAGCCTGAGTCAGCAGAAATAGCAATCACGTTGGCTGATGACTACCTTTCTGCCCACCAGAATACCAAGAGGACAGTCAATAGATACCCGGAAAATACCACTGCCAGAGTTAATGCCCTCACACGACAAACCTACGAACCAAGGTATGGGAGGTATGATGCTAGGAATGACAACAGAGGAGGGGACGGAGAGGACCTTTTCAACGAACATCGTATGTAGGAATTGTAAAGGACTGGGTCATATTGCCAGGTTCTGCCCAACAAAAAGGAATGACTCAGTACATCTTGCTTTATTGAATCCGGGATATCTTTTCACCGATGTCCAGATTGAGGACAAAACCATTGCAGCTCTCATTGACTCTGGGAGTAAGCAATCCCTGATAAGGCCAGAATATCTAACCAGTAGAGAAAGGGGACCCAGCAGCGTAGTTATCCATTATCCAACCACAACTGTTGAAATGGTTATAAAATGCGGCCCAGTGGCGCTGAGGGTTGAGGCGCTAGACGCCACACTTCGTACCACGCCGGCACCCGGGTTCGGGAACGGACTCGGCCGGGGTCGGCCGGGAGGGAGGATTGAGCGTCTCAACGGATGCCTCCCTCAGGGTGGTTACCAAGAGCGCATCGCGCCTGCACTTCCATAGCCGTGGAAGCACCGCAGAGGGAAGGTGGAGGCGGCCCGCTTGTCGGAGTCGGGAGGGGGACGCCCCGCGCATGAGGGTCTGCATGCGTAAGCACGCTACCACTGGGACGACGCCCCAGCGCAAGGCGTCCTGGGGAGCGGGACTTAGGGGGAGAAAACTGAAATACCCTCCGCAGCCCTAGATGAAGTCCGCCTGACCACCGACAGGGACAGACCCCGGGTGCAAAAAAAAAAAAGGAGAGGAGGCTGGGCACTCTAGGGCAGACCCTGAAGGTAGGTACCGGGGGAACATGAGCGGACGGAAGGAGGGGGCACCGGAGGCAGTAAGGAGGGATAAAGATGAAAATAAAAAAAAAAAAAAAAGAAATGGTTATAAAAGAATGCCCTACCTTAATTACTATGGGAGTAGTACCACATTTGCCCGTACCCATGGTGATTGGGCATGATTACCCAGAATTTACATCCCTCATTCCGGAAAAAGGAACTATTGTGGCAGTAACGACGAGGGCACAGGAGAAGAAGCAGAGAGAACTTCAGGACATTTTTCTTTTTCAGGGTGACGTAATTGAAGAACCGGGAAAGTCAAAGTTTTCTCATAATGCCAAGAAGAAACAACAGAGACAATGGCATCTTGCTCAAAAAGGGTTAACCCCAGAGACTATGGCTGGTATCTTTAAAAATGCTAATGTTATTGTGGAACAAAAAGCTGATAAAAGTTTAGAACCTTTCTTTTTATGGGTGGGACAGATACCATCCCCAGGCAATCCTGAGATTATATATCAGAATGGGTTATTATATCATGTATGTAAGAATACTGTGCCTCAAGAATGTATTGAGCAATTGTTGGTGCACCAGTGTTTCCGAAATGATCTTTTGTATCTTAGCCATGACCTCCCATGGGCAGGCCACGCAGGGAGAGACAGAACACTAGGCCGGTTAACTCAACATTTATTCTGGCCAGTGATTCATGAGGATGTGGCTAATTACTGCAGAGCCTGTGAAAGTTGCCAGTCAGTCGCACAGGTGGGAAAAAAGGATATGGTTCCCTTGATGCCCTTACCTTTAGTGCCAGTCCCTTTTGAGAGACTAGGGATTGATGTGGTGGGGCTCCTGAATAAAAGTAAGAAAGGCAACAGGTTCATCCTGGTCATTTGTGACTATGCTAGCAAGTACCCAGAGGCCATTCCCATGAGGTCCGTTACCACTCCTAAAATAGCAGAGGAGTTGATTAAAGTGTTTAGCCGGGTAGGAATACCCAAATAAATAACGGATCGAGCTAGTAATTTTAATAGTGCTTTATTAAAAGAACTGTACCAACTCCTGGGTATTGTGGCATTGAGAACTTCCCCTTACCATCTCCAGACAGACAGACTCACCGAGCGGTTTAACCAAACCTTCAAGAGGATGTTGAGGAAGTTTGTTCATGAAGAAGGGAATGACTGGGACAAGTATCTCCCTTTTTCCTTATTTGCCTATCGTGAGGTCCCTCAGGCATCCACTGAATATTCCCCCTTTGAACTACTCTATGGTAAGAATTCCTGAGGACCACCGGAAGTAGTGAAAGAATGGGGGGAGGAGGGGAAAGATTTAAAGCACATGGGAATAGCTGCCTATATGAAAGAGCTACGCCAGAGACTAATGAGGTGTACCCATAATGCACATGAGATGAGAGTGCAAGCACAAGGGAAGCAGGAACAGACTTATGATCAGGGGACACATGAGAAGAGTTTTCTCCCCGGGGAACGGGTATTACTATTGTTGCCTACATCTAGTCAGAAAATGTTGATGAAATGGGAAGAACCTTTTATTGTATTAAGACACACAGGGTCGGTGACATGAGATTGGGACCCCAGAAAAGAAACATCAGAAAAAGATATGTCATGTGAATTTGCTTAAAAAATGGCATGAGAGAGACACACCTACAGCAGGTCTGTTTGTAATCCCTGAGAGAGAGGAGATAGAGATAGACCTAGCTTATAGCCGTCTAGAGAAGCCTTAAGAGGGGCAACACATATTGATAAACCTTTCCCTGGAACCAGAGAAGCAGGAGGAGTTAAGAGCAGTTTTGATAGAGTATCCCCGCCCCTTTACCAGTACACTGGGCCTTGCTAAAGGGGTAGAACATTACTATTAGAACTGACCCCCCCCCCCATACGAAAGAAGCTATATAGATTGCCTGAACGAGTGCAGGTTGAAGTACAGAGGGAGTTGGACAAGCTACAGAAATTGAATATAATTGAGCCATCTAAGAGTGCTTGGGGATCCCCGATAGTGGTGCCAAAGAAAGAGGGAGGGAGGGATTTGCCTGTGTCTCAATTTTAGAGCCTTGAACCAGGTCTCCCAATTTGACGCCTACCACATACTGAGGATAGATGACATCCTAGATAGAATTGGAAACGCCAGGTATGTATCGACCTTAGAGCCCACCAAAGGCTATTGGCAGATCCCTTTAGAAGAAGCATCAAAGGAGAAGACCGCATTTAGTACGCCAATGGGATTATTTCAGTTTAGGACTATGCCATTTGGTTTGCATGGAGCACCAGCCACGTTTCAAAGATACATGAACCAGATACTGACACCTCACCAGAATTTTTTTTTTCTAATTATTTTTTATTGTTTTTTCTGAAATTTGATACATTGGACATACATACATCATTCCAATAAGTTTACACAGACAGATAAATAACTAAAAAAAAGACAAAACAGAAAAAATAAAAAAATTTTTACAGCTCACCTCCAATATTCAGTGCATTTAAATCCATCCAAATATCATATTTCATCCACTTTTCCCTCTGAAACTAGTTTTTCTTCTTCCTTATATATATAAAGTGCATACATTCTTAAGGGGTCTGGGTGCATCTTGAATATCTGAGTAGATAAGATACCTGGCTAGATTTGGGCTTCCCCTGCCCCTCTCAGCTCTCATTCCTCTTTTATTAAGGAATGCTCAAAGGGTATATGCCCGACCTTGTTAAAATTTACTCTGCTGTCACACTTATTCTTAATTATTTCCCGATTTATTATTTTTTAATTGTTATTTCTCCTGTATGTTCTTGGCATTTACTGCTTCCTCCCTGGGTGTACTTCCCCCTTTAGATCCATTTTCTCCCCTCCTTTCCTCTCCCTAAAAAAGCTTTACCCTTGCTCTGCTAGAATTTCCATTCAAACACCATGAAGTCTTGCTATATTAGGACTTATATTAGGACTTATTGCAGTTAGCCACTGCACTTGAACTGCCCCGGAGAGGAAAGAGTTAACGCCAGAGAATCTGGAGTTCTAAAGCGCGAGGGTGCTATACCAAAGCTCTATCTGGGCAGTTTCAAATGAAACTGTCAGATTCTTACTCCCTTCACTGAACAGTCGCCTCCGGAGATCATCCTTCAGCTCGGTTCATTTCTCCGGCAAGTAGTATTTTCGGTTCATTTGAACCGCAAAAAGTAATTATTTTACCGCATTTCGTTAAAGCTCTATCTGGTAAACCGTAAGTACAAAATGTAAAGTCTGTGTGGAAATTTAGTTATCGGTTCGGTTTGAACCGATCGGTTTGCTTATTTTAACGCTTTAAAGTTTTGGGCTTTTAGAGGTGACCGGTTCTTATTGGTTCTAAAAACCTTGATTTTAAATAGGGTTTTTCAAATACCCGTGAAACGGTTAGGAACCGATCAAGGGTGTCTTGCTTGGCACGGCCATAAAAAGGGCAAGTTTTGGTTAGGCTGGCATTATGTCTGAGAAACCCAAAAGAAAACCGGCCCACTGGGTTTCAACACTGTGATGTTGTGGGAAGCCTTTGCCAAGGCTGACCCACACACCACTTGTGTTTATTGTCTGGGGCTGACCACCTCTGTCAGACTGCCAGGTGTTTAAATTTCCCTGCAGCCACCCTGAAAAGAGATAGGGCCGGCTCAGGGAACTATTGGCCAAAAGTCCGCTGACCCGACGGCCAGCCCGGTCCAGTACCCACTGGACCAGAGGAGTGCCCTCTGACCAGGGCTAGACTTCTCGGCAAAAGGATGGTTCAGAGGAACCAGTTTAAAAAAAAAATGAATATGACAGAGAAATCAGTAGGTTTGAGTCCAAGATTGTCTCTCCAACTGCTGCAGAAGTAGTTAAGCCATACAGATTGTCCAGTCACTGTTTCTAGGTCCTGTCGAACCATCTACAGTTGGTAAAAGGTGGCTCGTTCAGTTCCAGTGGTTCAGTTTTATGATGTTGAGGAATTGTTATGAACCACAGGAGTGGGAGGAGGAAATTTGATCAATACATGTGTGGCTGGTAGGGTCTGGACATGCCCACTTAAGCGGACATTTTCTCCAGACAGACTTTTAGAATCTCCTCCTTTTCTGTCTGAGTCCTTTTCTCAGTTTATGTTTTACAAAAAGCTTGCAGAATCCCCCCAGCTTCCTTTAGAGGAGGCTATGGATGAGTAAAGGGGAGCCTGATTATGTAGGAATGATGGGCTAGGAGGTTGTCTTTCCTTTGCATAAGTCATTTAGGAAGTAAACAACAAAGATTTTATAAGATTCCTCTTTCTGTCCCTCTTGTAAGATAAAAAAATGGACAGAAGGTGTATTTCGTCAGGCTCTGTTACAGACTCCTCACTGAGCAGTGTAGTCATGTAGGTGTGGTACAAGCTGCAGCCTGTGTCAAGGTTAGTTCCCTGGCTCTCACATCCTCCTGAATAGGATTCCAGGAGGATTGATGCCATGACAAGAAAACAGTATATTGGCAGCTTCTGTGGGACTCAGACAGGCAAGTTGTATGGCTTATGTGGCTAGATTTGGAAATCTAGGTGGGGACGTATATTGCAGTTAGCAACAGGCCCATGGCCAGCTGGCTAGCGGTTGGAACAGGTGGCTGCTAATGGCACTGAAGCCTCTAAGTTCAAGTTCATACTGCTGTTGGTGTTAATCTTGTTTTCTCTAGGGTCATGACCACTTGTAGCTTTCAGAGGTTGGCATGGCTCAGATGCACTAATCTGTCCCAAGATACTCTGTCAAAGTCTATGGATTTGTTTCTTGTTGTGGTAATTCTCTGTTTGAGGAACAAACAGAAAGCTATATGAAAAACAGGGATGATTACCTACAAAAGTGCCCAGGTAGAGGCTCAGGCCTCCTCTGCTTTCGCCAGAGGGGTCTCTTCAGAGGCAGAGATAGATGGGGCACAAGTAAACCGTCCCCTTCCCCTTAGCCTAAGACTATTGCCAAGCAGGCACCCTGATGGGGTGCCCAGGGCCAATTGTCCTATACCAGTGGGCAGGTTGGTTTTTATTTCAGCCAGAATTGGGTGTCCCTAACTCGGACAAGTGGGTTCTGGAAGTAATAGGTCTGGTTCTCAGCTTCAAACAGTTTCCAAAGATGAGAGCCAGACAGGTCCACCTGCAAATCTTTCGAATCCCTTGCTTTGGGAGCAGAGGTTTCTTCTTCTCTGAACTGCAAAGCAGTAGAAGGGTCCCTCCTTGCCACCGGGCAAGGGCTGTACCATGATACTTTCTTACCCTATAGAAGGCAGGAGATTGGCCCATCTCAGATTTAAGGTACCTGAACAAGCATCTTTTAAAACAAAGTTAAAAATGTTAACTCTGGCTGAGGCCAGGGGACTGGCTAGCTTTCCTGGACCTCAAGGATGCCTATTTTTTCATGTTTTGATCAGGCCTTCTCACCGAAAGTACCTCAGGTTACCCTCAGGCCACTACCAGTTCAGGGCAATGCCCTTCGGCCTTACCTCTGCGCCAAGGGTATTGAAATTCTAGCTGTGGTAGTGGCTCTTTTAAGAAGGCAAGGGATTGCTTTGTTTCCTTTCCTGGATGACTGGCTCTTAGTGGGTCAGTCTCCAGATCAAGTAAAATCCCACTTGCAAGTCACCCAGCAGCTTCTCACCTTTCTGGGATTCCTGCTGAATTTACCAAAGTCAGTTCTCGAACCAGTTCAGGTACTAACTTTCATAGGGGCAGAGTTGAACACAAAGTTAGCCAGGGCATTTCTCCCTCTGAAAGGGTGGCAGTCTCTTTGCCCTGGCATCTTCCATTACTTCAAGTAGTCTCTTGACCACCATAGCATTTGCTACAACTACTAGGGCACATGGCTGCTTCCACAGCTGTAGTGCAGGGAGCAAGATTCAGATGAGGGACATTTAGTTCCATCTGAGGGCCTATTGGTCCCAAAGGAGGATTCCTTTCCAAATTGGTTCTAGTGACCAATCCCTGATCCTGGCCTTACACTGGTGGCAGGATCAAGCAATCTAAAACTAGGGATCCTCCTCATTCCCTCACCACGGATGCTCCTGTGTTAGGGTGAGGAGCTGCTTAGGCGACCTGTCCACGAGGGGAGTGTGGTCTCCCAGGAATCTCTGCTCCACATCAATTTTGGAACTCAGAGCTGTCTTCTAGCTCTTAGGAGTTTTCAGCTTCTGTCCAGAACAAGGTAGTTCAAGTCAGGACAGACAACACCACAATAATGTGGTACATCAACAGGCAGGGGGCACTCGGTCATCAGCCTTGTGCACCGAAGCAATGAAGTGGTGGTCTCTGGCTTACTCCTGAACACCTCCTGATAGCAGTTCACCTCCCAGGAAGGACAATGCCCTGGCAGATGCCCTCAGCAGGATTCTCAGGCCATCACGATTGGGCTCTGAATCCTCAGGTGCTGGTTCAGTCCTTGCCAGATGGGGCTCATTTTCAGATAGATCTTTCGCAGCCCCAGATAACCACTAACTTTCTCTGTTTTGTTGAGGCCTCCAGTGCTGGGATCAGCCCCTGGACGCTTTTCACTTGGATTGGAAAGGGAAGTTTCTGTACACCTTTGCTCCTTTTTCCTTTCTTTCAGGGTACTAGTAAAAATCAGATCTCAGCCCTGCAAAGCGATTCTGATTGTTCCAAACTGGGCCAGACAGCCTGGTACCCATTGTCTCTGTCCTTGACAGTCCACCCTACTCCTGAGCTTGCCCAGAGTCCACGACTTACTGGCCTTTGCACAAGGGAGAGTGTGGTATCGAACCTCAAATTCCTCCTTCTCAAGGCAGCTCTTGAGGAGTTAGAATTTTTGATTTACACCTTTTTCAAGGTGTTGCGAATATTTAAAGGCTTCAAGGAAGCTTTTTCACTGGGGCCACTTACAATTCTAAGCGGAACAGGTTTTCAGTCTGGTGCGCTGAGAAGCAGATTATACCACAGTCTGCTTATCTGCCCATTTTCTGGACTTTTGGTCCATTTTAAATTCCTTAGGTCTTGGGCCAGCTACCTTAAGAGTTCCTCTGGTAGCTGTCTCTTTTTTCTGCAAGCAGGAAGCCTGCTTCCTTTTCTTCTCAACCTGTGTTTTCCAAGTTTTAAGGGGTTGCTTCACACCAACCCTCCTTTTTGGAACCAGCTCTGCATGGAGCCTGAATGTTTGCATTGCTCAGTTAATGCAAACCCCTTTGGACCTCTGTCCCCAGCAGAGCTCAAGCTTCTCACTTGGAAAATGTTTTTTTCTGGTGGTTTCACTTCTGCCAGACGATAAGTGAACTACAGGCCCTGGCAGTGGAAGAAGATTTTCTCTCCCCACAGGGATAAGACAGTCCCTAGGACTAACACAGGGTTTGTCCCTAAGTGGTTTCAGGTTTCCACCTGAACCAACCCATCTCTCTCCCAGGATTTTTCACTGAGCATTCTTCCTCAGGTGAGAGGAGACTGCACAGCTTGGACGCCAAAAGAGCCTTATGCTACTATTTGTAATACACAAGGGTCACAGGTTCAATCCCTCCAACTCTTCCTTACCTAGGGCGAGGTTGGCAAAGGAACCTGCCACTAAGAGGACAATTGCAAGGTGGATTGTCTCTTGTATCCATTTTGTTATCAAAGACTAGGTAGGAGAGCCCCCTCAGGACTGAGGACTCACTCCACCAGGTGTACAGCTGCATCTCTAGCGGCTGCTAGAGATATTCCATTCTGGAAATCTGTCGAGCTGTTACTTGGAAGACAGTTCACACTTTTACCAAGTATTATTCCTGGTTTCTGTCCAGGAGAGATGCTCGCTTTTGGCACAGCTGTGCTTCAGAGCCTATTTCCTAAGTAGGTTCTGACCCTCCTCCATGGAGGTACTGCTGTGTAATCTGTATTAAGTCCTAATATAGCAAGACTTCATGGTGTTTGAAGAAAAATTACTCACCTTAGTAATTGCTTTTCTTCTCATGGAGTCTTTCTATATTAGGACCACCCCCAACCTGCCCTCTCAGAACTTCTACTGGGGTGGGTGGCAAATTAGTGCAAGCACTGTGTCATGCCATTGTAGTTCTTCCTTCACCCTCTTTTATTTAGGGTTAGGGAACTAGGGTTTTCTGTGTTGAGTGATTTGTTGGCCCCCTTCCTGGACTTGAGTCTTTGGGGAAAGGGGGGGTCCTAATAGTGCTTGTCAGGGGGGGAAACTAATAATACCATTATTTATTCTTATTATTGTTATTGTTGTTCCTATTGTTGTTTATATATAGGATAAAGTATGGGGAGAAGTGAGTTACGAGAATTTAACACACACCCGAGTTGTTGGATGGCACGGGGTTTATGAGTGCCATCCAACAATGAGGGTGTGTGTTAAATCGAGTTTGACACACTTCTCCATATTTTATTTTATATAATTGAAGGGTCTGCTTTTAATAGCGTCGATGAGTTTGAACTATCCTTGCTTCGTAGTATTGACGAGAAATCACTTCTCTGCACACCTCAGTTTACCAGTGAGCCCAGAAGCACAAGAGTGTGTTGGGATGGAGGTAATGCAGAGAAGTAAGTGTTTTTCTCGTCAGTACTGTTTGCGGAAACAGGGACAGTTGGAAGCTCCCGCTCTGTGACAAGGACAATTTAACGTTGCGCTATGTTTAGTCTCGAGCGCTTTGTTGTTCAAAGGGAGCGCGTGAATGCCGTAACACCTACTCAGGTGTTACGGCATTTAACACACGGTTTTGGCAATGGGAGAAAACGGAGACCATTAATTATATTGTTGTTATTACTACTAGTAGGTAGCCATTTGGCTAGTGTAGAGCTTTCCACACAGACTTGTTGCTTAGTGTTAGCTTAGTAAAGATCTGACAGTTTCATTTGAAACTGCCCAGATAGAGCTTTGGTATAGCGCCCTCGCGCTTTAGAACTCCAGATTCTCTGGAGTTAACTCTTTCCTCTCCAGGGCAGTTCAAGTGCAGTGGCTAACTGCAATAAGTCCTAATATAAGTCCTAATATAGCAAGACTCCATGAGAAGAAAAGCAATTACTAAGGTGAGTAATTTTTTCTTATGGTCCTCTGATTCCTCGCAGCTATATAATGAAAATAGGGGAGCCATCTAGCCAGATATCTTTCTTTCTTTCTGGAGCCTGAGCTTTGCTGTAAGATGTTCCATCTCCCTCACTTTCTCAACATTGTCTAACCATGTTTTTTTTATCCGGGATCCTTGATGTTAACCATCTTTGGGTTATTGCCTTCAATGCAGCTGCAATCAGTATGTTAAATAAATATCTAATTGCTTTAGTTCTCACCTCTACTGGTGGCAACCCCAACACCCACACAGAGGGTGTATTTGGTAACCTCACCTCCAACATCTGATTACTTTTTTTTTATGATCTCCCCCCAGTATGAGTACAATTTCGGGCATGACCAAAAGATATGAGTATGATCCCCTACCCCCCCACATCCCCTCCAACATAAATTCGTGAAATGATCCCTAAAGTGTTGAGTTATGACCAGGGTTCTAAAATGTCTTTGTACTACCCTCCATCTGAAATCCCTCCATGCTGGAGAGGCAGTGGTTGTGAACACTCCCTTCCAAATCTGGTCCCAGTCTTCCTCCGTTACTTCTGTACCTGTTTCTTTCTGCCAGTTTGTTTTGATTTGGCTTATAGGTTCTGTTTGTAGGGTTGAAAGCAATTGTACTATTTTGGCCACTCTTCCTCTGGACTTCACTAAGGTCGCCAGATCTCCCAGCAGTTGTGATACCGGATTTTCACTTGGTTGTAATTGAATTCTGCCCATTCTATTGAGCAAATAGTGTTTAAATTGTAAAAATCTGAAGTATTCTCTCTGGGGTAATTTAAATTCTTGTGCTATATCCTGAAATGATTTTAGTGAACCCTCTTTAAAGGAATGTCCTATTTTAGTTAGCTAGCCCCGACCTTTCCCATGTTTTTAGCCCCCCCCCCAATTTGAATGGTAAAAAATCCAAACAAGCTCTTAAAGGAGTATACAGGATTGCCCCAGCTGGAGTTCATGTTTTTATATCTCTGTCCATGTTATAATCAAATTATGTGCCCAGACATTGCTATAGTGGTATCTATGGATGTTTTGGTAGTCCATCATCAGTACGCCTTCCATCGATGGAACATCCCCCTCATTTCTGTCTAGGCTGGGATTTCTCCTTGTTCATATAATGGATAAAATTTTGTACCTGGGCTGCCCAGAAGTGTCTTCTAAATTCTGGTAGGGCCAATCCCCCTTTTTCCTTTGAGGCCTCTAGGACTGACCATTTAATCCTTGGTCTCCTGCCATTCCAGATAAACTTTGAAAGCATACTAAGAATTGGTTTCCAAAATCTTTCAAGGGGCCTAACCAGCAGAACTATGAATAAAAGTAAGAATCTTGGTAATAGATTTATACGGACTGTCTCAATTTTGCCCATCAAAGTCAGAGATAGTTCTTTCCATCTCGCACAGTCTTTTTGTGCTTCTAGTAATAGTCTATAATGATTTTTGACATACAGTAGCTCTATGTCTCTGGGTATCCAAACACCCAGATATTTTAGACCATTTGTGGCCCATTTCAGACCATATGGGAGCAGTGGGAGTAGATCTCTAGATCTGCCAATAGGTAATAGCCCTGTTTTTGATTAGTTTATTTTATAACCGGAAAAAAAGCCAAACATCTTGAGTTTGTCTATTATCTTCTGTACATCTTTTGCTGGATCATTTATGTATATCAAGGTATCATCTGCATACAATGATATGCGGATATCCTCCCCACCCAGTCTAATTCCATGAAAGTCTGGCGTTTGCCTGAAGTATGCTGCCAGAGGTTCTATACTTAAAGCGAATAGTAATGGTGATAGAGGGCACCCTTGTTGTGTGCCCCTACCTATCTCCAGTGGGTCTGATATCAAGCCATTTGCCCTAATCTGTGCCCTGGGATTCTCATATAAATTAGCTATCCATTCTCTAAAACGAGGACCAAATCCAAAACCCTCCAGTACCCTTTGTAAATATTTCCAGTTCAGCCTGTCGAATGCCTTTTCGGCATCGACCGACATCACCGCTTTCACTGTTTTGTTAGGGAGTTTCTCTGCTTCGACTGTTGTATTTAAGAGTAAACGGATATTATCTTGTATATGCCGCCCTGGCATGAACCCCATTTGGTCTGGGTGTATCAACTCACAAATTATAGACTGTAATCTAATACTTATGGCCTTGGTAAAAATCTTGGCATCTACATTAAGCAGTGATATCGGGCAATAATTCGAACACATAGCAGGATCTCTATTTGGTTTGGGCAGAACTGTTATCAGGGCTCTATTCCATGATTCCGGCATTTGTCCTTTCTCATGGACTATATTGCTTACCCTTGTCAAAACTGGGGTCAGTTCTTTGGCAAATTTTTTATAGAATTCAACTGGAAAACCGTCCGGTCCTACTGTCTTACTACTTTTAAATGATTTAAGGGCCACATTTATTTGTGTGTTCGAAAAGGGGGCTTCCTACTGCTCCCTGCGGTCCACCGACAGAGAAGGGAGTTTCAATTTGTTGAAGAATGCCTCCATTACCTCCCTTTGATCTGGACTGTTTTCCTTTCTGTACAACTCGGTATAAAATTTTTTAAATTCAAGTAAGATTTCCTCTGGATTAACAGTATGGTTCCCCGGATTAGCATCTTTATTTATTTTGACTATATGTCTTTCTGCTTGTTTCTTAAGGCGTGGGCCAAAAGGCGTCCCACCCTTCCTCCCTCATAGTATCTTTTATCGTAAACCGTAGTGTATTTTCCACCTGTCGCAATGACAAGGCATTGACCCTCTCTCTGGCTTGTTTTATTTTGGGTAATAGCTCGGCTCTTCTGGTTTCTTTATGTTCTGTTTCTAGTTGTTTTAAAACTTCTTCTGCTTTAAGATATGCTTCCCTATGCTGCTTTTTTTTATAGGATGCATAAGATATTGCATGTCCTCTAATAACTGCTTTTAGACAGTCCCATATATATTTTAATTGTGTTCCCTCCTTATCATTTTCCTGTAGAAAATTTGTAATCACTTCCTTAGTTTTGTCAATGAATCCCTTATTCAACAGACCTAGATTCAGTCTCCATGTTCCTGTCCCTCTAGGACTCCCCCACTGTAAATGATATACCACCAAGGAGTGATCTGAAAGGGCCACGGGATAGAAACTTATGTCCTTAACTATATGCGCCCACTTTCTCTGTATATAAATTCTATCCAACCATGAGTATGAACTATTGGCAGGTGAAAAAAATGTATATTCTAGGGACATGAATATGGGACATGGATATGTTGTTCATCCACACTGTCTGGCAGGTATCCTTGCCGCTTTAAATCTTGCCAGAAGGTCTTCAAGCTGGCTCCCCCCACCCACCCGGGTGGTAAAACTCTCGGCTCTGCCCCATAACGCCAGATCTTCCTTACCGCTTGGAAGCTCAGGTTCCCTCCTTAACGCTCTGCGTATAAGACTGGTTCCTAATTCTTCGAAATTAAAAAAGTTTTTGCTAAAAAAACTTCGGTCTTCTCTCCCTCGCGGCTGCAATAGACAAATCGACTCCTGGTTTCCGGAGATGCCCCTGCGGGCAGAAAATGTCTCGGACGGATCCGCACTCCACGTGCGTCTACTCCTTGGGTCTTGAGCACGACCCGCAGGCCTGCGACCTGTGCTCTTCCTTTTCGGCCTACGTCCTCTAAGACCGTGCTGCCCGCTTACAACTGGGGCGTCCGAAGAGATTTCTCTCCGGTTAAGTCAAAAGAGGCCCGATCGTGTGTCGCGGCGGTATGGCTCGGCGGATCAGCTCTAGCTGATGATCGCTTTCAAGAGGAGGCGGTGCGGTCGCTTCTACTCTCGCTGCGGCATTTGTCCCGCTTATCTCGGTGCTCTCTTATTCGGCTTCTTTTAGGGAGCTTTGTCTGACCTCTCGACAAAAGGTGAGGGTCCAACTCTTCTGGACCGCTTTTCTCGGTCCAAAAGAGAGACAGAGTAAGTCTCACCGTCGACGCTCTTGGGAGCGGGAAAGATCCCTCTCCCGAGTTGTCGGCCGCCACTCTGGTCGACCGCTTCGGGCCACTGGTTTCACGGGTGTCCTCACAGGCCAGTTGATCGAGACTCTGGTCGACTCGGTCGAGATTTTTCGACCTGCTGGATTTGGTTGGGTCGGCTGGAGAAGCCGAGACCCTCTCCCCGGTTCCCCGTGTGAGTTGAGGATCCCGCTGCCTGCTTCCTGTGCCTCCGGTTCCGGAGCCTTCGTTGAATCGTCCGAACTGGGGAGTGCCGCTCGGGGCAACACCTCCCCATCAGCCCTTGGCCTAGCCGAGGTTCTCGGTCTCGGACTTTCGCGTCCAGCCGATCCCCTCATAGGCGGTCTCGGATCATGCAGCGCGCGCGGTCTGTCCGTCTCTTCCTCCTCCTTGGACAAGGAGAGGCTTTGGGCGCAGTTGCGCCGGAGGTATGAGGAACTCATGTGGCAATATCCTTCTGACCGGAATAGCCGTCACACCGTCTGCTTTCCCCGCCATTAAGTGGTTGTCACTGAGCGTCAAATAACCCCTTGTTCTAGCCGAGGAGCCTGTTCCCAGGCCGGTTGTTCGCCACCCAGCTGCCCTACTGATTTTGGTGGAACCTCCGCCCACAGCTGCGTTAGTTGGGGCTCCACCAAAAATTCTCGTCGCAGCTGGGACTGCCCCATAGGCTGTCTGTCACCCTCACTCCCGATAGACCTCGACAGATAGGTGGCTCAGGCCTGAGGTAGCTCTTTGAGGACTCTTCCGAGTCTGAGGATGATTCCTCCCTTTTCCAAGCGAATGGACTCCTCAGGAGGACAGTCAGTGACTATAGCCCTTGTCTCTTCCTAGGATTGCTTCGGCTCATCTCGGAGTCCACCGGGATGAAGCTCAACCCATTTCTAAACGGGCCAGGTATCCCCTCACGGAGATTCTGGACCGAGGGGATTCCCCTACGGAGGCCTTTCCGGTGGCCGAGGCCATAGTGGGTCCGCCTTGGAGCTCTGGGAAGCGCCCAGCTTCCTGTCCTGCGCCTCGGCCAGGATGGCCAGGAAGTATGCGGTCCCACCGTTCCCTGTCCGTTTTCTGGAACACCCTCGGCAGAGGGGTTGGTTACCGACAGCGTTTTCATGCGTGCGGGAATGCTAGGGATGTGGACAACCCTCGGACAAGGAGTCCAAGAAATTGGACTATGCCGGCGGTGTCTATGCTTATGTCCTCCTCGGCTCACATCAGGCCAGTTCGCCGCCCTCATGGGTTATTTTTCTCATGCCCTGTTGGGCTCCCTGATGAGGTCCCCTCATCTTCCCGCTGGATCTGCAGACCACGGTCAGGCAGGTGCGGGACCAGGGCAGGGCAGTGGCCAAGCAGCAGCTCCAGACTGCTTTTAGACATTGGGGACCTGCGTGCGAGAGTCTGTGGCCGGCCGCAGTGACTATCGGCCATCGGGCTTGGCTGAGGATATCCACCTTTACTGGATACCCAGCACAAGTTGGCGGATGTTTCCTTTTGGGGACTGACCTCTTCGCCCTGGGGTGGAAGGTCACCTGCAGAGGATCGAGAAGTCTAATGCTACCTTTGACTCCGTCTTTTTCTCCGCAGAAGGACAAAGGCCACAAACTACAGCTCTAAGCTCCTCGTCTCTTCTGCGCCCAGGCGCGTCCGGCCCAGCAACGCCTGGGCTAGCAGGCTCGGCTTGGCATCCCAAACCTAAGCCTCGGAGCTCTCCTCCAACAGGAAGCAGGGAGGTAAAGGCCCAGGAGGTCCCTCGGCCGATTCTCCTCCAGCCTGCCCAGTGACGGGCTGAGGGGTGTCGCCCCAACCCCGCCACTCACTCCCAGGTTCCCCTCGAAAGTGGTCCGCACTTCTTTCCGCCTGGTCCTTATTACCACAGACAGGTGGGTACTGGAGTGTGGTGGAAAAGGCCTCGCCCCAGGATTCGAGGCAGGCCCCGCCTCAGAGCTGCCGCACTCGGGGACCTCCGGGGTCCACAGCCTCGACGAGCCGACATCGCTCTCCTCCTCCAAAAGGAGGTGATCAGGGAGGTGGCGGACCCTCCCTCAGACCCGGGGTTTGTGTCCAGGTACTTCCTGGTTCCGAAACGGACGGGGGGCTGGCGCCCCATTCTCGACCTTCACGACCTGAACGAGTTCCTAAGGTCTCGAACCTTCAGGATGGTCACTCTGGCTCAGATAATACCATCCCTGGAACACAGCATGTGGTTCTGCTCTCTGGACCTGCAGGACGCGTTCTTTCACGTCCCTATCCGTCTGTCACATCGGAGATTCCTTCGCTTTGGAAAGGAGGGGTCCCTCTTCGAGTTCCGAGCCATGCCCTTCGGCCTGTCCCCAGCTCCCAGGGTCTTTATCAAATGCATTGCAGTGGTGACAGCTTTCCTGTGGCGCCGAGGGGTCCGGGTGTACCCTTGCCTGGACGATTGGCTGATAGCATCCCCCTCCAGACAGGAGGTGGAGCGGTCCAGAGATCTGGCCCTCCAGGTTTGCTCTCAAGTCGGCCTTCTCATCAACGAGGCCAAGTCGGAACTCGAGCCAAAGCAGGTGATTCTGTTATCGGGCAGAGCTCGACTCTCTTCGAGCCAGAGCATGGCTCCGGCGGACAGGGCCGAGGTTCTACTCCTTGCCCAATCATTTCTGGTTGGGCACCGCGCCTGCCCGGGACTTCCCTGCGCCCTGTCTTTCATGATGCCTGTACCAGCGTGGTCCGGCATGGGCACGCCTGGCATGCGCCCTTCAGTGGGACTGCCAGCCAGTGGTCACAACGCTGCGATCCATTAGACCAGCTAGTGATGGTGACCCAGGAGATGTGGAACGCCTCCGGTGGTGGACCGTTCCATCTCATCTGCAGGAGGGCATCCTGCTTGTCCGCCCTGAGCCGACGGTCTCTGTCGACTCGATGCCTCTCAGATGGGTTGGGGTGCCCATCTGGGGAACACCGAAGCGACGGCCTCTGGTCCGCTGAGTCCGATGCCACATCAACCTGCTGGAGCTCAGTGGTCCGCCTAGCTCTCACCGCTTTTGCCCGCTTTCTCCGGGGTCAAGTGGTCCGAGTCCAGGCGGACAATACCACGCACCATGTACTACCTAAACCGCCAGGGCGGGCGTTCCCATGCTTCTATGCAGGGAAGCCTCGCATTTGGTCACTCGTGCGCAGCCTGGAGGCGGATCTCCTAACCATTCATGTGGCAGGAGCCTCCAACACCTTGGCCGGTGCTCCTGAGCCGGATAGGGGCTGCATCTCACGAGTGGTCTCTCCTGCCGGTGGTAGCAAGATCTGTTCTCCCATTGGGGCACACCTCAGGTGGACCTGTTTGCCTCAGGAGAACGCGGTTGAGGCTGTTTCATGCCCGCCTCAGCAGGGCTCGCTGCAGGTGGATGCCTTCTGAGGCTGTGGACCCCGGCTTCTACGCCTTCCCCGCTTTCCTTTGATTCACAAGGTGCTTCTCAAAGCAAGGAGGGACAAGGCGCAGGTGATTCTGATAGCCCCAGACTGGCCCCGCCAGTTCTGGTACCCAGATCTCCTCAGCCTCAGCTCCAGGCCCCGAGGCAGCTTCCAGCTCGCCGGACCTGCTCTCAGTCAGTCAGGGAAGGTGTTCCATCCGGACCTTCAATCCCTGCACCTGACGGCCTGGTTCCTGAGCTGCCAGAGTTCCAGGCCTTGGTCTTTCCGACGAGGTCCTCAATGTTGGTGAGGCGTCCCGCATGAGTTTACTCAGAAAATGTTACGCCTTCAAATGGAAAAGATTTTCCATTTGGTGTCAGGGCAAGGGCTTGGACCCTTCCTCCTGTCCTTTGGCAAGCATCTTGGACTATTTATAGTCCCTTTCTAGTCAAGGCTTAGGTCAACGACCTAAGGGTGCAATCTGGTGCCATCTCTGCCATCGGGCTGGGTGAGAGCAGTCGTGGTGGCGCAGGAGAAGGTGGTTCACGCTTTTCAAAGGCCTTGATCACATTTCCTCCGGTGCGAGAACCTCCACCTCCGTGATCTACTGCTGGTACTGGCAAAGCCTATGGGCAAGCCATTCAAACCATTGCACAGGTGTGAACCTCTCACCTGTCGTGGAAGACCGCCTTCTGGTGGCTACAGGTCAGCTAGAAGGATGGGAGAACTCAGGCGCTTTGCATTGAGTCTCCTTACCTGGTCTTCCACAGGGACAAGGTTGTCCTGCGCCCCCACCCGAAATTCCTTCCGAAGGTGATGTCGGAGTTTCACCTTAACCAGGTGTTGACTCTGCCGGTGTTCTACCCCAATGACACCTCGGAGGCCGAATACAGGCTCCATACTTTGGACCCTAGAAGGGCGCTCGCTTATTATAAGGAGCGCACGGCTAAAATTCGGGGAGAGGTTCGCCAGCTGTTTGTCACCTACGCTGAAGCCGCACCTGGAAGACCTGCAGCCAAGCAGACGATAAGCAGGTGGGTCACCTCCTGCATAGATCTCTGCTACAAGTTGGCGGGCATGGAGTTTCCCAGAGGGATAAGAGCTCATTCTACCCGCCATACTGCTGCGATCGGTGGCTGCTTCCAGGGACGTCCCTATCCAGGAAATCTGCAGGGCTGCTACCTGGAAGTCAGCACACACCTTTATTACCCATTACCACATCGACCTTGAGTCACACCGGGATGCTGGTTTTGGGGCCTCGGTTCTCCGGTCTTTATTCCCTAAGTAGGGGGTGTGCTCCTTGCCTCCCTCCTCCCGGAGAACTGCTAGGAGTCTGCCAGACAGTGTGGATGAACAACATATCCATGTCCCTAGAAATACAGGTTACTCACCTGTAACAGGAGTTCTAGGAATGGTATATGTTGTTCATCCACATGACTCCACCCGACCTCCCGGCTTCGATGCACAACCTGAGCTTCCAGCGGCCAGATCTGCGCCATGGGGCGGAGCCTAGAGTTTTACCACCCGAGTGGGTGGGAGGAGCCAGCTTGAAGACCTTCCGGCAAGATTTAAAGCGGCAAGGATACCTGCCAGACAGTGTGGATGAACAACATATACCATTCCTAGAACTCCTGTTACAGGTGAGTAACCTCTATTTCTCTGCCCGAAGGGTTTAACATTCTCCACGGGTCAATCAATCCCACTTCTTCCCTTACTATGGACAGTAATTTGGAACATGTCCCATGTCCCTTCCTCCGTGGTGGCATACAGTCTATCATTCCATCCTCTACACAGTTCCAGTCTCCTGCACATATTATCTGTCCTTCCGGTAGTCTGGCTATTATCTGAAATACCCTTCTTATAAAATTCCCCTGTTGGGGGTGTTGAAGCATAAACTGATAGAATGTGCACGGTCCTGCCCTGAAATTGGCCTGTAACCCGTACTAATCTTCCGGAGGCTTCCGAAAAGGTGTTAGTAACTGAAAAATATGTTCCTCTTGTAATCAGTATAGCCACCCCGCCTTTTTTAGCCTGCGGATTGGAGTCCCACACTACCTGTCCTACCCAGGAGTGTCTTAGTTTCATATGTTCTACATCTGACAATTTGGTTTCTTGTAAGCATATTTAATCACATTTGGCTCTCGGGATCTCCTGTAGTACTCTAGCCCTTTTGATTACACTATTTATACCCTTCACATTCCAGGTTCCTACTTTCAAACTACCCATTTTCCTTTCCATTTAGATTTCTTCCATCCCTTTTATCCTTTGGTCTGCACCGATTAACACAAAAGAAACAAAATAATAACAAACAGTTCTGAACAGCAAACATTAACATGCAAACTTTTTGAACATCTTTTAAGTACTCCTCCCCTCTCAACAAACCTGAGGTTGGAGTATAATATACATGTTTTACCTCCGTGATCCAAAAAGACCTATCATAATAAAGGACAAATGTCCTCCTGTTGCATGGAGTATATAACTCCACGGAAAGAAGTGAGGTATCACACGTATCAGGGTAAGGAGAGCTCGTCCCTCGGAGTTGCTTCTCCTCCCTCACCAGTTTATGGACTTCCGGGATTCCTGTCTCTCTCATCCCCGGCGACCCTTCTGCCGTGAAACCCTGTAGAGGGAATCACAATCTCCCGTCTTGCCCGCTTTTAATTTCCATTCCCTTTATAGCGAGTTGCAGGAGATTTACTTTTCATACAGTACCATTCCCCGCTGTTATAATGTGTTTAGCCTCCTTGTCCTTTTGCTCTTCCCTGTGTGTACTTTCCTCTTTCTACCTTCCCCTCTAGCCCTTCATTTCCTTTCCAGGGCATCCTCTTAAACTATCTCTCTCTGACCTTATACGTCTTCCCCCCCTTCCTTCCCTCGCCATCCTTCCATTATAAGTGCCTTTTGTGCATCCACTGCAACTCATATTCACTATGCCCTTATTTGGATCCATCATAGTTGAAGGAAAAAAAGTGGAAGAAAAAGGGGAAAACCCAGAAAGAAGAAACTAAAAAACAAACTTCTCTTGCATCCCCTGTCAATTATTTAGCCCACCCCCAACTTATACCTTTGCACTGTTACCCATCTTCGCATTTGATCGATATTTATACATCTATAGTATTTGCCCCTCCTTGCCAGTAAACCATGCGAGATTTCTTTTTCTCATCCCTCGGCCTTGGATGCTGCTCGATCTTCGCTCTGCATGTTTACAAATTTGTTATGCTTAGGGCCTAATTCCCATTGGACTAGGCTTCCCTTCCTCCCCCCCCCCCCCGGAAACCTGACCTTGCTCTTTGGTTCCCTCCCACTTAACCACATAATCTTATCCCTCTAGTCTCCAATACACCAAAAAACAAGAGAAAGAAAACCCATTTTGCTCTTCCTCTGTCTCCCTATCATTGGGTAACATTCAGTTTTTTAAATGTTCTTTTTTTTCATAGTCCCCATTTTACGAAAGTCCATCTCCACAGTCTCGGTCCTTGCTTCCCAATTACCGACTCATTTGTTCGGTTCCGTTGTTTTCAGCCATTTGGAGAGCTCCTCATGTAATGATACCAAGTCTTTCAGCTTACGTTTGCCCCCCACTGCGGGGCTTGTCACTACTCTCCATAAAAGTCCTTCAATCTGGGCCTCTGCTTCTTCCTCTCGCATATCTGGAATTGGTAAGTCCATGGATTTCAAAAATGGTGCAGCGGCCAGGAAGGTATCAAATGTTTTGATGTCATCTTTCGTTTGAATCCAAAGGCGGGCTGGGTATCTTATTTGCGCTTTAATACCTTTTCCCTTCAACAATTTGACCATTTGCAAAACTTTCTTCCTTTTGGCTAACAGCATCGGGGGGGGGGGGGTAATCTTGGTCTACATAGATTCAGTGCCCATCTAGGTTCAGATTTTTTTTTAGCCCAAGCCATTCTAGGTACTCTCTCCTTCACTGCATGGCTCAAAAATTTTATAGTGATCGACCTTGGGGGTGCATCTGGTGGCGGTTTCGGCACGAGTGCCCTGTGCGCTCTCTCAATCCAACCAGAGTCTGCAGATAAATCCAACTCTTCGTAGCTATGTTGACATGAATGCTGCTGAACCGCTTGTTCAGAGCCCCACTCAATATTATTTCGCTCATCGTGTCGAGTCGTCTGCTTTACTTGTCAGGTCTCTTTCTTCTGTATAGGTAGATTATGATCTTCCAAGGCCATATGTTCCATCTGCAAGCTTTCCAAATGCCCTTCATTCTCTGAGGTGCGTTTTCCAACTTCTGGAGGTCTTGCCTGATACCTCGTCACGTTAGTATGTATTCTGTAACAATGTGTATAATCGCTCTTGAATCAGCCCTACCCAACCGTTGTCGCCTCTCTGAGTCAGATCCATCTTCATCCATCCTCCAGAGCCCGCTTGTCTGAATTGAGGCAGTCGAGCTCGCTGGACTGATATCTCTAGGCCTCTGGGGAGTACCCCCCTTGTTTTTTTTGGTTGATGCATTTTTCGTCTACATTGTTGCTTAGGCAGTCCCGCCACCACTTGTTAGATATACTGCCCTCCTCCAAATCGCCTTTTTGTAACTTTTCTTTGCGGATTAACTCTGATTAACTCGCTAAGGCCTGAGAGCACCAGAATCAGGCTGCCACGCTGACGTCACTGGAAGTCCTCACCAGAATTTTTGTTCAGCTTATCTGGATGATGTTTTCTTGTATAGTCCTCATTGGAATACCCATTTGCAACACTTGAGGGCAGTTATAGAATCAATAAAGGAGGCTGGTGTGACCATAAACCCTGCCAAATGTGCCCTGGCAATGTCTGAAACCTGGTATCTAGGATTCATATTAGGCAATGGTGTGGTAAAGCCTGAGATTGACAAGGTAGAGGCCGAAGCCAACTGTCCCCAGCCAGAAACTAAGAAACGTGAGATGCTTTCTAAGGTTGGCTGGATATTACCGGAGGTTTATACCCCAGTTTGCCACAACTGCTATCCCCCTTACAGAGTTGACCAAAAAGAGATGTGGGAATAAGGTAAAATGGTCAGAGGAATGTGAACAAGATTTTAGAAACTAAATTAAAGTAGCATTATGCTCCTCGCCAGTTCTAAAGAGTCCAGATTTTGCACACCCCTTTGAAGTCCATACGGATGTGTCAGGCACTGGACTTGGGACAGTACTGAGTCTAACAATTGACGGAGTGGAACATCCCATTCTGTATTTCTCCCGAAAACTGCATGACCATGAGTAGAAGTATGCGACAGTTGAGCAGGAGTGTTTGGCTGCCAAATGGGCGATTGAAGCCCTGAAGTTTTATTTGTGGGGTGCTACTTTTACACTGATTACTGACCATAATCTGTTATGCTTTCTACACCAGATGAAAGATGGTAATAACCGAATTATGAGATGGTACTTAGCACTGCAGCCATACAAGTTTGTAGTAAAACACAGAGCTGGAACACAACATGTGAATGCTGATTTTCTGTCCAGATATGGGGCCTCATTACTGATGGAAATAAAAATGTTTGTGCTTGAAGTACCTTGATTTATTTCGGAGTAAAGAGATGTTGTTACAAATCAGACACCCCAGGGTTGTATTTGAGTATTTCAGGTATACTTAGTGAAAAAGTATAACCTGTATGTTTGTATTTCTAAGGGACCCGGGGTAGAGCTACCATAGCGAGAGTGGGCGGTAGTTCCATCCTACCCAGACATAAATGGATAGGTTGTCTTGGAAACAAGACTAGTGAAACCTCTAGTTTCCTCTTGTCCATGGGGGTGTGTGATAGTTTAGATTACCCCCTGTTAGAAATAAGGCTATGGCATTTTTCTTTGTACCCCTACAGTCTACTGCAGTAGTATTTCTTAAACTTTTCTGAATAACTAATTTTCATTTTCTACTACTATGGGTAGGCCACCCATAATAGTACTTCTTCTCCCTTGTCTGTTCCCTCGTTGAATTCCTTTTCCTCCCCTGCCATATGCCCTTATGAGAACGAGCACTAGAACAGTAAACTGACATAAAGAATAATGAATAAATAATAATTAGCAGAAATAATCTGCACAGAGTTGGTTTGTGTCCTTGTTTACTATGTTATGCTCTGTTAAAGAATTTAATATAATGCGTAGTCAGAGACAGGATGATGTCTTTGTGAGCACTGTTGTGTTTTACAATATGTAATAAATTTATGTATCCTGCAGAAATATGAAAGCAGCAAATAAAAGTTGTTTCCGACGGCCTGAAATTGTAGCCGTCGGGTGTGTTGAATACAGACGTGGAATTTATGTTTTTAAAGCAGTTTGTATATAAACATCCTAAAGAAGGCATAACTAATGTGTAGAAACTAACTATAGGAGTGTTTCCTTTAGTATTCTATGCAGAGAGTGCTCTTACCTGAGCTAAGCCTTCTTGGAAACAAAAACGTACTTCTAGGAGCCAGCAGCCCCATGATGAGGCTGTTATAGAAGAAACTCCCCAGCTGTCACTCAGCTGAAAAGGGGCGGAGTTTTCTTGTTTACAAGTAGTTAAGAAGTCTTTCTCAACAGCATCAGTGATAGTGTTAAAGGCAGAATGAAATAACACCTTATGATTGTATGTTTCCTCTCGGTATATAGTCAGTCTGATCCCCCATATGTTTGTACTAGCCAGAATATTCCCCTGTATTAGAAAAATGGGCAGATCAGCTGACGCTAGTGTCATAGGAGGACTGCACTATAAAAGCTGCCACTGAGCTAAGGTTAGTCAGATCATCAGAAGTTGGTAGAAAATTGTACTGGTTAAAGTATTCTGCACTGGCAGAGTCACTGGAGGGAAGTGATTCTGAAGCGCGAGGAGAGCTTATTTATTTCTTTTTTGATTTCTGTTTATAGTCTGAAGTCAGTATTACTTTATTATTAATTTGTTTTAATTTTTGTATAGCATGATTTGCTCTATATTGTTTTTACAAAAATAAACATCACACAGAATTAGTGTGTTGAACAAATCTCCGAGTACCGTGTATGCTTTCATTACTCTACCCCACGAACCCTACCACACTGAATACAGCGGCCGACCACCAGAATCACTCTTGATCCACCGCGGATGGTCCGGACTTAGGGTGACTGACAGCCCATGCAGGAGACCCTGAATGGGCCGAGACTCCTTGGCAGGAGCCCCTGCGAGAGGCTGCTCCATCAAAATAGGTGGAAAGGCCAGCTTCAGCCAAGCTGGGAGGGTCTTCACCGGCTCCACAGGCGTAGGAACGGTGTCCATCGGCTCTGGAAGAGTCGGCATCGGCCTGGAGGGCGACAGCCAAGTGATGGCCAGAGTAGAAGCCGGGGTCGGCTTTGCACTGGGCAGCATAAGCTGTTGCCACATGAGGTCCTTGTAGCGACGACGCAGCTTGTGTCGAAGCCTCTCCTCACCCGAGGAGGACAAGGATGAATGGCGGCATTGCCTCTATTTAGAGTGCCGCATGTGAGACTTCCTCGGCCTATCAGTCGAGGGGGGTCCAGATCCAGGAAGACGCACTCTGGGGACAACGGGCTTTCAGAAGGGCTGGGGAGAAACGCGTCTCCTCCAGATCAGGGACCATGACCATGGGTGAAGTCCCAGCTAGCTGGGTCTCCTCATCGGTCGGTAGGACCAGAGTCGTAAATAGAGAATTGTCGGCCTCATCAGTCAACAATGGATCAACGGAGTTGAGTGTAATTTCTATCTGGTCATCATCCCACATCTGAGCCGGCAGGCCTGACAGGGATACCGTGAAGCCAGTGGCCGAGGTCACAATTTCGACTGAAGTCAAGATTGGAGACTCCTGGGACTGTGATCTCTCTCTGTTCCAAGAGCGTCGACATTGTGAAGACTCTTCTCTCGATCCTTTGTCCTTCTTGTGGGACTGGGAGGTGTGCGAACCAGACTGACCCTCTCCTTTCACAGGGAGAGATTGGCACATCTCCTTGAAGGATCCAGAGAAGGAGGTGCCCAGTTTGAGCGGAACAAAAACCAATACAGAAGAGGATTGCTTGGCAGCACGAGCCTCCTCCTCCTTGAAGGCTTTTATCTGCTACAGTTGGTCAGCAGATCCCGCAGCCACAGAGACCACAAGATGGGCATCTTTAGATTTGACCGACGGGTGCGGTTTTCCGGTCATCCAAGCGTGCAAGACAATCATCCAAAACTTATGGATGAAAGGCATGACAAAATCGCGAGGCCTGGAGGTCATGCGAGCACCAGGCGGTAGACACGGAATGCGGGTCACTACGGGAGATGTTCTGCCTGAAGGACACCAGCGAAACCCGGGCGAGGACTTGTCCTCCATCACGGTCGCAATCACAAATTTATGTGGAGAAACTTGAACGAGTTTTATTTTTGGTAAACTAGCTGAGGTATTAAGTGCCAGGGCCTACTCAACGCAGAGCAGTAAGGAGGGAACCTGAATCTTCCAAACGAAAAGGAAGATCTGGCGTCAAGTGGTGGAGCCGAGGCATATACCAAGTGGGTGGGAGGAGCCAGCTTTTAGACCATCCGGCAAGATTTAAAGGGAATGGGACATGCCAAGAAGTGTGGACAAGAACAACATATCCACATCCCTGGAAACAGCATTTATCTTCCGTTTGGGTTTTTATGAATTTCTGCGCATGCCTCAAGGTATTTCGGGCTCGCCGCCACTTTCTTATTAGAATGTCTTGTCTACCTAGATGATGTCATTGTGTTTGGCTAGATCCTTGAGACCCATCTGTTCAAGGTTCTAGACCGAGTGGAGGATTTTGGGCTAAAATTATCAATAAACAAGTGTCAGTTTTTTCAGACGTCTGTGAAATATGTTGGTCATATAATGTTGTCTGAAGGGATCCAAACTGACCCGAGCAAAGTGGAGTCTCTAACCACCTGGCCCCAGCCTAGTAATCTTAAAGAACTGGAAAGATTCTTGGGATTCTGCGGATACTATCACCAGTTCATAAAAGAGTACACCAAAGTCATCCACCCGTTGCTCAACTTAACTTAAGGTTACCCACCTACAAACAAGAAATGCAAGAGAAGTGCAGTCAGAGGAAGAAAGGTCTACTTTTGGACAAATTAACCTTTTTGGAACAAGGTGGACTCACGAGTGTGAGGTGGCATTCTGTGATATCATTCACCAACTCCCTCATGCACCTGTGCTTGCTTATGCAGACCCTGCAAGCCCTATGTGTTGTACACTGACGCCAGCTTGAAGGGACTTGGTGCTGTTCTGCATCAAGAATATGAGGAAGGCTTACGCCCAGTGGCATTTGCTAGTCAAAGCCTAACACCATCTGGAAAGAACTACCCTGTACATAAACTTTAGTTCCTTTCCTTGAAATGGGCCATACCCAGCGAACTAGAAGTTCACAACAACTAACCTTCCTTGTCCCCAGATGCCGGACTACCACGGGCCAGAGGGCCTTTTCCCACAGAGCACCACAGTGGTACAATACTCTCAACAAAGAAACTCTTACTGCTGCTGCTGCTCTTGGCCCGTTTAAGAGACAACTCCGACTTCATCTCATTTCAACTAGTCGTTTTCAACGGCTGCCCACCCTAATCAGGGCCCACGCTCACTGCCCTCCACTTCAGTCTTGACAGCTACCTCTCCCGCCTTGCCCCTCCTACCTGCCTACCCCTTGCCCCTCTCCTTCCTCCCCAGGCATTTCCTGACTTTATCCCTCCCTCCCTTGAGCTCTTACCTCACCCTCTACCCTCCGACAATGGCTTTCCTGCCTGCATACCCTCCACCTGCAGCACTTATTTCAAGATTGCCCTTGGCTGGTATGTCATGCTACCTAACATCTGGCACATTTTGAATTACTGGAATTTCCTAAGCCTCAGTCTCTTACTACTTTTTATTGTGTAACTGTGTATTACTATGTTGACCTTTGTATGTATGTATTCCCCCATTCCTTCGATGTGGAACCTTTGTAAACGAGCAGTTCCTGCTCAAAGGTATTTGTAATCCTAGATTTCAATAAAATAAATAAAATGGTGGACCAATTCCACGAATAACTGTATGGTGCAAAAATTCTAGTAAAGACTGATAACAACCCCCTCACCTATGTCCAGACTCCGGCAAAGTTAGATGCCACTGGGCATCGCTGGCTATCTGCACTTCCCACTTACAATTATTCAGTAGAATATCGGCCGGGCTTAAACCACATTGATGCTGATGCCCTTTCCGGGAGACCTGACACTAACCTGAAGTAGGTAAGAATATCCAAGCAATCTGTCAAAGCTCTTTGCCAAAAATTCAGTAAAGTTGAGCACCCCTCTCCTGAAACAGCTGATTGCCCTGGTAGACTGCTTGAGCCCTCCTGACACTTGTGTTCCCGCAGCTTACTGCCATCTTGCAGCCTTGGACCTCAGCACATTGCTCCAACTTACACCTGACAACATGCAGTGGGGCTCAGACCCAAGACCTCATGATCAAGCCTGTGCTGGATGCTATTCATGATGGGAAAAGTGTGTCTAAATTGCATTCTTCTGATCCACGAACTGCCCTGCTGTTTAGAGAGGGGCCCAAATTAAAGTTGTGCGACAAACTGCTCTACAGAGAAACTCTTAATCGACAAGGTCAAGTTATCAAGCAACAACTAATGCTATCTACAGTTTTCAGACGTGTGGTGCTACGTGCCCTTCCTGACCAGATGGGACACTCAGGCTGTGACTGAACTACTGACTTGCCCTGTGCTCAATTCTATTGGCCAAAAATGGGGGCTGACACTGAGACTCACATCAGAACTTGCAGTCGTCTCCAGAGGAAAGCTCAGCCCCAGTGAGCTGCATCCTTACTCAATATCTCTACCAGTGTGCCCATGGCGCATGTGTGTATTAACTTGTGTCTTGAACCAGGTCAAAAGAATATTGACAGTGTGCTAGTGGTGACTAATCATTTTACTCCTTATGCCTAGGCATACCCAACCAAAGACCAGAAAGCATCCATAGTGGCAAAGGACCTGACTGAAAAGTTCTTTGTTCATTATGGTACCCCTCAGAGAATTCACTCCGATCAAGGGAGAGACTTTGAAAGCTGCTTGATCAAGGAAATGCTCTCATTCTGGGGAGTGCAAAAGTCCAGAACCACCTCCAATCACCCCCAGAGGGATCCACAGCTCGAAAGGTTTAGTTGAACATTATTAGATATGTTGTGCACACTTCATCACCGGGACAAGTCCAGATGGAGCCAACAGATAAGCACCCAGTCCATGCATATAACTGCACTAGAGGTGACACCACTGGGTTCTCTCCCTACCACCTAATGTTTGGTCGGGAAGCCTGGTTGCCAGTAAACATCTGCTTCGGAGTGTCCCCTGATGGAGTCAAAGCAGAGCACTACCTTCAATATGTTCAGAAGTTAAAAGCCCAATTAAACCATGCCTACCAGCTAGCACACACCATGGCAGCAAAGAGGAACTTAGCCAATAAAGAAAGGCATGACAGACGTGTCAAGGCCCAAGAACTGCATCCTGGAGACAGAACATTTGGATGGAAGCCACCATGTTAGGTCCTGGACTTCCAGTATTTGGATCAATCGAACCACTGAGAACTTAAAATGGACCCTTTCCCCAGGGGTCTTGTGGGAAGGAAATTCTGTAGTTTTGAGTGTTGGTGCCCAAACGGAGCTTACTGTGACTGACAGTTCCCTCAGCCAACCAAACCTTTTGGATTACGAGGAAAATGCCCAGAACTGCCTGAAGCAGTGATTCAGTTGGAGATGGAAGTGGAAGAGTGAACAGCTCGAGCTTTCGAGTAGCTGCTCCTAGAAGGAGTGTAGGGGAATCAGCGGGAAGAGGCTAAGCTGGCCTTCCTGCCACGTTCTCCAGTAATTCGACTGCCTATTGCAGAAGTCGGACCTGTCCAATTTCCAGCCTTGGAACTGCGGCAGAAGAAAAGAAGTGTCATTGCAACTTGTGATTTGGACCAAAGACTTGCTCCAGAAGCGACTGGCCCAGCTTGTGAGAGAATTACCCTCGGGTCAGAAGGTTTGCACAGTAAAGCTGTCAATTTGTAACCCTTACAGTATCCGAACCATTGTTTAAAGAAGTTAGTGCTATAAATGTGCTGAATGTGTTTCGTGGGTCGCAATTTGGTTCCCCATGGTATAATCTGTTATGCTGGCTGGAGGCTTCACCAGCAGAAGATCACAAACTTTTTCCAAACTGTTCATCCTGCCTGGGCATTGCCATCTCAGCCTAGGCTGCTACTCTTGCATCAGGGACCTTCTTGGTGAAAGACTGGCTTGGGGATTCTGCCCCCTGCCCAACATCAGTGAGCAGGTAGCGACCACCTGGAGATGAGTCATGTCGGCCCAGGTTCCCCTGGCCTCCTTGATCACCACCACGAGGTCTACATCTTGCCTGCACTGCATCCAGATCCTAGTAGCACGAGTACAAATCAGGGTAGCTCCCTGCAGGGAAAGCAAAAATCATTGTGGTACCAACTAAGTGTTTCTTTTACTGGGTTCTTACAACAGACTGAGCCATCCGGCTTGGATTACAAATTATTGGGTTGTGTGCATGCTTAACTATTTTTCTTTCCTTAAGGGCCCCAACATCAGCTGCAATGCCGGCCACCCCGGGCAATGCTTCAGGCTAGCCTGCATGACATTCTGGGTACCCAGGGTTGTTGAACTGTCAAGTTGGGACTTAAAGTGCATGCCAAACAATTCTGATTTAAATTAGATTGCTAATCATTTTACTAGATTCACACCCCTCCCTTGTTCACTGCCCCTAAATAAACCGGATTGTCTTTTTTCACGTTTAACCTGGCTAGTGTGCATATTATTAGTTGGGTTACAGTGTTAATGCTGAATTGTTGCATTGCTGATCTTATTTCCAGGGGGTCTTCAGGGCAGTTGCAGCAGATCCATCCCTGGTGGTAAGTGAAAAGGGTGTGAGCACATTATTACTACTGCCTATTGCTTGTGAATGTATCATTGTGTTATTTCTTAGGCCACTAAAAGGGTTGGGGGGGTTATAGCTTCCCAGAGGGCGATACTAGAGCAGATAGGCAACCCCAATATCATTTCTCTGGGTGGAGGCACCAAATTAGAGAACTCAGGCCCCTCAACCTGTGCATTGCCATACAGGCAGGGGTAGTAGCCCTTAGAATAGTGCCACCTAGGGGTTACATATACACACACCGCCTGCTGGCAGTCACCAGGCTCTTCCATCCCTTATCAGTGTCATGGGCCCGTGGCCCCAAGATCCATGGTAAAGAGTTCATCCTCTTTGGTGACTTCAATATTGACTGACTTAACTGCAATAACAGCAATACTGCACTACCTCTCAATAAATTACAGCCCACCCAAATTATTTCTGACCCCACTAGGCTCGCTAATATTGGGCGGTGTGCCACCCCTATTGACTGGTTTCTCATGCCAAAGTCAGAGAGAGTAGTTTATTTGGGTGTACTCCTAGATGCAATTAATGATCATTCCATATTTTCTGTGCATGGTGGGCTAAGCCCCCCAGGTCCCCCCCCACAAATAGTTCACTTTCAAGACTGCTCCCACTTTGGCCCCGCTCAGTTTAAACATGAAGTTTCTTGTCGAGACTGGTCCAGTTTGTGGGCTCCCAATGACATTAACATAGCTCTCTCACATTTCTATGAATTACGTTCTAGTATCCAGGATAAACGGTCTCCTCCACCCTCTAGATGAGTCCAAGGCTTGATCACCAAATGGCTGTAACAACCCCACTGTTCCTGATAAAAAAGAGGGATAAATTCTGGGCTGCATTTAAGGCTATCAACTCTGCCTATGATTGGATACTTTATAGAACACTTAGAAAGGAATGTAAAGAGGCCATACGGGAGAGCAAAAGTAGCTACTGTAAGACCCTGTAGGAACCCACCTTTGGTAGCCCGCACCACTTTTAGAAATGCATTAAGCAGACTCTGGGTCACGATTTTACTTTCACCCCTGGTGATATGGACATTGCAGACATTAACTGTTAAAATCCGACCACCATCTGAAATGCCTTCAACTGTATCTACTCTGATCTCACAACATATTCCAGGACCCTTTCCATACCCCCCGATTTCCAAGTATCCTCTTCTGGTGCTGAGATGGCGCAACATTCCCATTTCTGTTTTAAAAGCGTCACGTCTCTGAGGAGTACAAACTCCTAAAATAAATTCCTGAAGCTAAATCAGCTGGCTCAGATGGGATCGAGCCCAGACTTCTGAATATTGCGGTCAATGAAATGGCTCCCCGATCACTAGAATTTTTAACCAGTCCCCCTCATCCCAAATTCTGCCTGATCTCTGGAAGATGTCTCATATCGTACCTGTTTTCAGAACAGAAAATTGTAAAAAATATCTGCATTATCCTACCAGTACTTAATAAGGTCATCGAAAAATTCTTACCTTCCAATCCTCTGAGTACCTCTCAGTCCATGACCTCCTTTCTACAGCTCAGCATGGTTTCCACTGGGACAATAGCAATACCACAGCCCTACTTGGACTGACCAGTAACATTGCCACTGCAGTTGACAAGGGTGAGTTAATGGGCACTGTCTTCATAGACCTAACAAGGGCCTCTGACACTGCACTTCCCTGCTTTAAAAGTTATTTGCCTAATAGGTCACAATGCGTTAGGTTCGGGCACACACTCTCGGACCATGCCCCATCACAGTTGGGGTCCCACAGGACTCAATACTTGGACCTCGCTTTTTCTCCCTGCTTATTAACTCAGTACACCACTGCCTCTTACATAGCATGCCCATCCTATATGCAGATGACCGAGTGTTCTTCTCTAGTGCCCAGGACTGACATCAATATGAAACTACTGTCAGACACAGGCTGTACAAAAATGGCTCCATGAAAACAGATTTATTATGAATGCTACAAAGACTCAGCTCATGCTATTTGGACCTGCCCTCCATCTAACGAGCAACTCAGCCCCACTATTGGTGGCATAGGTTCCAGAATGGGGGTTGGGGCACTATAGTCATGGCCCTACCACTTTCATAAGTGGCCCTATTAGTTTTTGCAATCATGTTAATTTATTAGTAGGTTAGAATTTACCCCTTACATCTTTGGCCCTACCACTTTTCAGACCTTTCTGGCACCAGTGATTAGTGGTCTGTGACGATGGTACACCCCTTGTCACTGTCCCCTCCTTTAACTACATAGGTATTATGATTGACCCCTCCCTGGACTTACCACTCCAGATGGCATTCACCTGTAAAGCACTTAATACCATATTAAGGCTGTCCTGCGAGGCTAGCCAAAACCTATCTCCTATAGCCTGTTTTACTATAGCCCAGCGCATTCTCTTGCCCAAACTCACCTATGGTTTTTGCCTGTCTTTTCAGCAGCCTGAAAACCATATTACAAAGAATGGGATGTCGCACAGAATAATATTTGTCGATTTGCGCTGGCCTTAAATTCACACACCCAAAACAGTACATTGTACTCAAAGCTAGGTTGGCTACCCACATCTGCAATTTGTGACCTCTCCTTGGGAGAAAGCACAGAATCAGGTGCCCTGATCTCTTGCCTCACTCCTGATGCCCTGCAGGAACACTTATCCTTTGAGATCTATGGACCTTGTCCACTTAGTGATACCACGGACCAGAATGAAATTAAGGGATATGGCTTTCTCAGTCTCTGCTCCTAAACTTGGAATACTATTCCGTCTCATAATTAGACAATGTCTTACCATTCAGACCTTTCGAAACAACTGTCGTTCTCATCTGCTCCAGATGACTGTATGTACCTGTTTCGAGTTGCCAGATTTTATATTGGCCTTTGTTCATGTCCGCAGTCACCTCTGCACTTATCACGTTTACCTGTTATGTAGAGTGTGTACCTAAACTTATCTCTCAATTAAATATTTTCACTTGGCCTTGGAACTGCTTATGTAAGATGCATACCTTATTTCCTCAATGTTAAGCATTTTCTCATTATACGTTTGATGTATTACCTTGGAATTTGTCAATAATTGTATTTTTTTGTCATTGTCACCAACTGTATTGTTTTGACTGTAATTCTTCCAGTTCATGCCTGAAAACAGGCAAATGTTTGTCTAGTGCACCTTACCTGGTTACTAAAAACTAAATAAATAAATCCAGACCTCAACCCAGAGCTTGCACCCTCTGGTGGGACCCCTGGGTTGGGAGGGAAGTGGCAGAGGAGGAACTGGGTCTGCCAAGGGGCTGAAGGGAAGGCATGTGAGGAAGATCAGGATGGGGATATGGGGAAGCTGTAAGCATGGCCTGGCAGGGATTTTGTAAGTCCTCCCGCCTCTTCGTGATGCTACACATCAACGTTTGGAGGCACTGGACTTCAAGGGAGGATCCGGCATCGTGTGGTCACCCATGATACCAAAGCTCCCACAGGAAGCAGTGCAGAGCAAGCCTCCTCCTCAGGGTCTGGGAATGCTGCAGTTTGAGAATAAGAACCAATCTCAGTCTCCCTGTGGTAGTGTAGCCCAATACCAGCCATTGCCACCACACTGGCCCTTCCTTAAATGACTCTTGGCACTGGAGCAACATTTTGCATTTGGCAGGGCCAGACGAGTGGGTCTCTCCTTGCTGGGTGTGAAGTCCCCTTTCTTGGGGTTACAAAAGGAGAGTAGACAATTATAAATTTACCTCAGAAAGACAAGAGTTAGAAGCTATGGCTGGTACTGGCAAGACTGCCTTATAAAATGGGTTGGACATTTCCTTCTTCCTGACTGGCTAAATAAGGTTCAAGACGCTTGTGTTATTTTCCCAGAAATGCACAGGTTGGAACAAGGTCAGGCAGTGGGATTTGAAATTTGGGCAATCACACACAGATTTCATGAGCATCCCTCGTCCTTGACTGCCATCACAAATATGTCTGCCACCTGTACTTGCTGAAAACCTTCAGCAGGCCCTAAAAAGAACATTTTTAAAAATAAACATTCTTTTTTCTTATGCTACCCTCCTTGCACACTTAAACAAATGAAAAAAAAATTAAGTACTGCTCACAGTTTGAATTCCTGGTGTTTCTTAGGTGATTTAAGAAATCTCCCACCTGTCTGTACCAACTTGCCAGGGCAGTTTCTCCTGCTTACCCTGCCACAGATAAAATTGAGGCCTTGGCTCCATATAAAGCCTTCTGTTGTGCGTGAGGGGGTAAACATTCTGCCAATGGAATTCTGCAGCAGTCTGAATTCCTGTGTTCCACAATGAACAAACATTCCATCTGCTGAATGCATGGAAAGACATGACTGAGGTGGGGAGGGACTACTTTTACTATTTACTTTTAGCAACAACAAATACCTGTTGTTATTGAAAAAAATGGCATTTCTTTATAAATTGTTTCTCAGTTTACCCATTTTATAATCATGGTAAGACACCTGGGAAGCGCATTAAAATTTAACTGCGGACAATCAACACCCTGTCATGCATTATTGCTTACCTAAGTCACTGTCAACAGTAAGCACCATTGCAAAGCACAATGGGGGAAATCGCTGCCGAAGAGTTCGCATAACACAGACATAAACACAAAATAGATTTGTAGCATAGCTTGTTTATTTTTTATACATTTTTTTTTTTTGCATAGGGAAAAACATATTCACTTCCAGTAATTGTATGTAGGTATGAGCATATGCTAAACAGTAATGGCTGGATACAATGTTATAATCAAATATTGTGAAGCTGTCTACACACCAGGGCTTTGAGACAAGTGGCTGCTTAGTTCGGACAGAGCCCAGCTAGGTCACCATGCAGGCCAAAGACCCCCATTGAAAAAAGCCAGCAATGGGGTCACCAGGCTCGGGGAGTCCAAGGGTTGGCTCTCTTTAAGGGTCCATTGAGACGTCTGAATGCTTTGGAGAAATTGCACTTGCCTCCTTCTGTTACCTTCTTCGTCAGTTTCTGCAATGTCACAAAATCATGCATGCAGCGTAATTCAGCCAGTGAGGAAGCAAGACTGGTGCACTGAATCACAAACCTTAGGACAAAAAAAATGCATTCTATCGATTGGTTCCTTTATGCCAAGTAGGCGGGCCTTTGTTTTTTCTTCGGGGGGGGGGGGGGGGGTGCAACCTGGTGACTGCCTCCAGTTTGCATGGTTACTGTAAACAAGTGTAAATGTTCTGACTTTTAAACATTGGCTGCTAAACTTATACAAAAAAAAACAACCTGTTAGGTCTCCTTGCAGAAATGAAGATCTAAGCAGCCACGTGCGTATCTCCTGGTGTGTTGTGTGTATGTGTGCGGCAAGCAAGCAATTAGCTCAATCAACTACTATTGTCGTATTTGTAAAATATAACGAAAAAAACAAAACCCTTAGAAACACTTTACATGGAATCAGTGTGCTCTCAGAGAAATATCTTGAAAACCCTCTCTTCACAAGTCTCAGAAATAATATTGTTTGCAAATGTATGCATAAACCGAAACAAAGGGACATGCTTCTTACAACAGTGCTGCCATGAGTAAGGGAGGGCGCCAGCTTTCTAAACGAGATCCTGTTTCCACTTAATTTTACAGAAAGGAAAACAAAAGGTAGACCCATGGTTCTGACTCTCTACTTCCAAGGATTGACTTTATTTAATTTGCCATGACGACACGGGTGTCATTGTGCCTTTTCATGTTGTGGCCAATCTGAGCACGGATCTCCACTGTGTCTAGTGGAAATCCTAAGATTGTCTCGGGTTACTTTATAGTGGGGCGGGGGAGGTTAGGAATCAGACCCTTACACTTTATAGTGACCGTTCATTCCACTTGATTGGTATCACCATATGATGTGATTTCCTTTCCATTCAGGAAACAAATGTCAAAGCATGCTTTCATTTAAACCTCAAATTTAGGAAGTTACACCATCGGCACGCAACACTAATACATGTAAGAACAACGTCACATTTTTATCTGTTTTGATTTCCCTTCCATAAAACTTTGTGGGTGTGCAATTTCAAAATCCCAATGCCTTCTTTCATGTCTGGAAAGCTAGATTTATTTTTTTTCTCTGCAATCACACTTTACATCATGACAGCACTAGTTGAAAATACTTTCTTTTTATATTACATAGTCTGTGCAGTACATAAAAATAATGCAAGATCCGAAAATAAGAAACAGTTTTGCAAAGCAGGTGTGATGCATGTTAAAAAAACAAACAAGCAGTAGAGTAAGAGGCACTGCTTATTGAAATTTTTGGTATTCATTTTTTTTTTCATACTCCTGCTGGCTTCTTTAACCAGATTGCTGACTTTATTACCACACCCTAACATGCCACCAGTACTTTCTCAGCACAGCTGCTGACATCAGAAGCAGGGCACTAGACCACTGCACCGATTCTTTCATGTCAACTTTTTTTTTTTGTAGTTGCCATGACAGCATGGCGATTAGGGCTGAGAGGAAGGGATTTTACCAGGATATACCAGCACAGAGGCTGCTTGGGCCCCTTCCCACTCCCCCTGGTGTATTGGTTAAGGGGAGATGGTTCTTAGGATCAACCTTTAGGGGTTCTGTTTTGAGTAATGCCAATGTGACTTGCAGTATAGGAAACACCTGGTACAGAAGCTGATACTTTGTCCCATTCTCCCTGTGGAGCTTGGAAATAAGCAAACTGGTAGGCAGAGCCTAAAACAGAGACTTACACGCAGCACTGTAACACGCATCAGCACGAGCAATACATGCACATTACCAAAATAAGAGCCTTCATTGGCTAAGCTTTAAGCATGGTAACAGCCAGGCTAAACTCCCTTGTGATAATTTGCATATATGACCCATGATACATTGCAATAAGGTGGCGTGTGGCATTAGACTTCCCTTTTTAGAATGAGAAGGCATTTTGTGAGCACAAACCATGCCCGCTAATGGACTTGTCAGTACTGGTTCTTACTGCAACCCAAAAAGCTTCTAAAATGTCTTTTTTTTTTTTTAACCTCACTCTGCAAAAATATGCATATCTATTATACATGCCAATTACTGATGTGCATTTCAACTCCACCATCAAACTATCTTTTTTCAATGGGAGTTTATTTTCAGTTCTAAATTTTAGGACCAGCCATGTTCTTGGGTTTTTATAGAACCAGTTCTGCCCACCCCTGCTATGAAACCAAACAGGTTAGGACTTGGATGCTTGGATTCTGAAATACATTGCTTTGTAGGCTGGGGCTTGAGCATTCCTTAAAAAAAAACAAAAGACACATCTTTGCAAATTTTTAAGCATCTCTTCCAGAACCATATATTTTTTTTTTCCTTCTAAAGGTAACCGAAAAGGAAGTGTCTGAACTGGAGGCAGGTTCCCTACAGAAAGTCTGGCCAGCACAAGGAAGAAGATTTCTGCTACATTAAGGAATAAGCCCCTTCAAGAGACAAAGACTCCCATAGCACCATATACAGGTAACACCACTGAACAAGGCTAGTTCCATGCTGGGAACAGCACACAAAAGGGATCAGCACTCAGCTGACATGCCAGGCAACATGGATTCTGTGGATCTGTAATGATCCCAAACCTTTTTATAAGAGATGACTCTTGGGGTGAAGAGTGTGGTGGTGGTGGGGGCTAACAGAAGTGTGTGGTAATGGGAATTTATTCCCCTGCATAGTTTCTGTAATGATTATAGACCCACTGCTGCCACCACAAAACACTCTAATAATCAATGGTATGACCAACCTACCATGGTTCGAAACAAAGAAACCATCGGCAGAAAAGGGATGCTTGGCCCACCCAGTCTGCCCAAAGGTTTCCAACCTGTTGTACCTCTGCGCACACTAATAGGTTTGGGCTGGAGATACAAGCAAACATACAGGTCATGTACCTCAACTCCCCAGTGGGCCATGAACTGGATAGTGTTTGTTTACCTCTCTTGGGTGTGTACTTCCACCTCCACCAATATAGGGTTGCCATGGAAACAACCCCTAGCTTGCCATTAGCTGTGAGGTGGTGAAACAATTCCCCATAGGCAAGCCTTGCAGTAAGCAAAAACCAGGGTGCCAAATATCTGCCTCACACTTCAAGACTGTGTGACTACTGGGGCAAATATCTGGTGGTCCTAAATGACATTCCAATGGTCATGACAAGAAGCGAACAAGCCAGGGGCACTCCAATCTGTGTCACCATATGGCTACAGAAAATCCAGGTTTTCTGACCAGTGATCAGTTTTAGCTTGCCGCTAACCACAGTATTTTTTTTATAGGTAAGACCCTGGAAGGTGCTTGTACTGTCCCATTTCAGACTGAATTGTCATATGGTGATGGTCCATAGAGTGGGGAAGAGTGCCATCACTGTCCCGTCTGCACCGCGATGGCTGAGGTTGACTTTTCAGTTTTAGACGGCCGCAAGTAAGCAGCATCAGAGCAGTTTCCCCACACCAGGATCCAGCATAACACATAACCTGTAAGGGTGTCAAAGCCAGGGTCTGCTCTTAGATTAATGCTGCATATCAGGATTGTCCTCACCGCAGACCTGGGCTGGGGACATCTGCAGAGCCATAATCGCAATGAAATTCAGGCCCTGCCTATGCCCCACCCCATGTCACACACACATTTTAGGTTCCTGAGAACCAAGGCCAAGCAGGAACTGTCTTTCTTTGCTTTCTTTATTCCTGAAAGATTGATTGTCTGCAGCTGCTAGACGTAAAAAGACAAAAAAAAACGCAAAACCTTTTCTCATCAGAATAGGGTCTCATACTTAAAAACCTTGCTGCAGCTTTAAAGTAGCGTCTCTTACAGCATAGTTCAAACTGCACAATGGAGAGACACTAAAGTAGTCCAAAGTCACTGGCTAATCCTCTTCCAATATGACCCCCCCCCAAAAAAAAAACAAGAACAATCTAAATAATACAGGAAATAAAAATAAATCTGTTTTCCCTTCTGGAAGAGAAGGGGTTAAAGTCTTCTCCAACATGGTATGCACCACTAAACCGACACCTTTCCAAGATATTTCCAGAGATCAATATCAAATGTGTACTTAGAAGGGTTTTTAATTTTTCTTAAAAGATATGAAACAACAATACCGGCATATCTACTGCAGTCTACAAAAAAAAGTGTACTTTCTAATAATAACTTTTTTTCCCCATGTATGTGTTGAGAAAAAAATATATTTAAAACACAGAACAAAAAAAAAACAGAAACGTGGAATTTGCATATTCCGTTCCGGCAAACCGAAGCAACTGATACATCTAGAACGGGACTGAATAAAATGACCCTCAAACAGGAAGAGAGTAAAACCTGCACTGCAGACCTAAAAAAGGTGGCCTTGGCTTCACTACTGATGTGGCGCTTGGCAATGACATCACCACTCTGCTCTGACAGCTCCTGTTGAAGGTATCATGGCCAACAGAAAAAACGATGGATGTGGAACAGTGCAAATTCTTACAGGGGTTCAAAGCGGTGTGTTCATTTTTACTGGTGGGTCACGCTGCATTGGTGGGCGCTGCTGACTGAGGCAGCCAATCCAGAAGAACTTTTCATTCCCATAAATGTCTGCAAAGGGTGACACACAGTTATGCTGAAAGATCTAAACCTGTTGGCCCCTTGTGCCTCCCTGCTGTAGTGTCACTGACAGAAAGATATCCACAGCAGTAATCCGTCAAGAACGGCCTTACTACAGCAATCTGCAATACCCAACACGTTTTTTTGCAGTGGCTGTGAAACACACTGGCTAGATCTGTATTGAGCCAACAGCTGACACTAAACATTTTTGTTGTTTCTGTTAAAAAAAAAAATATTCTTTTCCCTTTTATGCTTTCAAAGCAGAACTAGACTGATTCTTGGTAGGAGCATTAGGTGGGAATGGCATTCGGCAGATAGGTCTAGATATGTGCCAGTACTCAGACTGGGATATAGTCTCCATCATGCAGCAGGCAGAGTGGAAAGGATGGACTCGAAGTTCTTTACGAAACTGCAATGCTATGTTACTATGTTAAAAAGCAGAACGGGGCGGAGAGGAGAGACACTGGGGGATCACTGTCAGTGTTGAGGAGACCTTCTCTGGGCATTTCTTCGCAAACAAACAAACAACTGGTGATCCACTGGTGCAATTGTAGAGCTACAGCTCATGAAGCTAGTGACCTGGGTTCAAGGCCAACTGGGGAAACAGTATCAAGTTCTCCCTCCTTCAAGCGGGGTGGGGGAGACAGTGTGCATCGCACCATGCCTGCCATCTGGAGACAGCCAGGTGGAAGCACAGCAGAAGTCACCAGGCTAGGGAAGGATGGCACTAGATGCAGGCACATCTGTGCATATTCATGTGCCCAAGGCACCACTGCGCACTACACCTTAGAGAGAAAATTAGAGGAAAATCAAACTGTGACCAGATGATAGTTTTGGCTCCTGTAGGCCCTGCACTGCAGATTGGGTGCCCTCCATCACCAGATCGTGCTCTGGAACGGCCTGGCCAACCTCAATAGCCCCATCAAGGTAGGGAAGCTGTGAAAGCCCAATGGAGGGGTAAGTTCCAAAGATGGCAGGTGTCAGGGCTGAAGGGATCAACTAAAATCGGGCAGAACAGTGAACAGGCAGGGAAACACAGTACTGAAAAAATGCAGCAGTCTACCACTAACACCTTAATGGGGATCGACAGCAATGGTAATCTCATTTAAGGCCCAAGAGCAGATTTTTCAAACAGAATAACAGCGGTAGCGTTGCTACTAACATGGAATGCTGCTTGAAGGCCATGAGTGAAACCACATAAGGGTGCAGCTGTAACACAAACAGTATGCCAGGTGGCTAATGGCCACTTGAAAACCATTAGTGGCCACCAGGTGTTGGGTGCTGCCCTGTATGATTGCATGAAATGACCACCACTGTAGGAGCTTTGGCTACTAAAAATGTTTAACGTGAAGAAGATTTTTTGCAGTCTCGCTGCCCTGCTTGGGCTGATATGGACAGCCTTGGTATAATGGACCATGTCTTGTTCACATTTAGGAACAAGGCAAAACTATTTTTTTTTTGGTGGCAGCCCCCTAAGTGAATTCCATCACAGAAAGACAAGAAGTGACAAGAAAATGGAAAAGAATGAAATGCATAAAAAATGCAAATAGAACTGGGGATGGTTTGGGTTGATCATGTCTAGGAAAACCAGCCAGATCTATGAAGCAGACAACTGGTTCGCTGTGTAATGCACATCTCCGTCCTTGTCCCATTGTTGATGTCAGTCAGCTAGGAATGTCTATGGCCAAGGTAGTTTCTAAGAAGGTAGTAAATCCGGAAATCACAGTTCTGCGGGTTTCATGCAGGGGGGTAATCAAAGACACCGTTTTCAAAGGCATTTTATTAACAGTGGTGTAACCCCTAAGATTGGGAAGGAAGTCTCCTATCTGTTAAAGAGATTTACCAAGTTACTGGTCTGAACTACATATTCTGGTGCCTTGCCTCTGCGACACGCTATGTACATCTTATAAAATTTTCTTCTGTTATTTTCAAGTAGAAGGGATTGTAACTATGCCTCCAGCTGATCCCTTCCACTTCCCGCTCTCTGGAGCTGCCCATGACCTGCCCCCGCACTCAGGCATGTAATGACGTGTGCCCAGGGAGAGCACGGGGACACACTCCATTAAAGTGTATGGGGGGCAGTTTTAGCATCGTTTTTATATATAATAATGGTCATTTGGTGATTAATCAAGGGCACCGGCCAGCTAACGAGAGCCTTGTTAGTCGACTGTTGCCCTTGATTAATCACTAAATGACCAGTATTCTATATAAAAATGATGTTAAAACTGACCCCCATAGACTTTAATGGAGCATGTCCCCGCACTTTCCCTGGGTACATGTCATTACTCGCCTGAGCGCGGAGGCAGATCATGGGCAGCTCCAGAGACCGGGAAGTGGAAGGGATCGGCTGGAGGCAAAGTTATAATCCCTTCTACTTGTAAATAACAGTTCAGTGTTTTGGTGAATAGAGTATGGGGTTAGTAGTGCTTGTGTAACTGTAGTTTACTTTTGGCTTTTCCCTGTTCCCACCCTTGGTAGGTAAGCCGGGTAGTGAGTAGGGAATAGAAAGCTCAGCACCAAGGGAGAGTAGAGTGCCAGAGAAGGGGGAGGCAGGAGTAGATGGTGGGTGTTTCACAACACGCTAAGTGGGGGACTGCCATGAGAGGCTGGCCTTTGTAGGGCATGTGGAAGGAGCTATTCCCCTACACTGAACCTCGGGCTTTAGCCCTCCCAAAGAAAATTTTGTAAGATATGCACAGACGGCATGTCACAGAGGTAAGGTACCAGAATATGTGTGCAAATCTAATTTTCAAGAACTTGGTGAATCTTTTTTTTTTCTTCTTTTTGCTCCTCCCCAAGCCCCCCAGTGGGCAACTCCTTTGTGCCGTCAAGGCCCACCACCGCCACAGCTCCCCATTGCCATCCACTGCCCCGTCAGTACCATGACCCCAGGTAACCCTACATAACCCCTCATCAGGTGGACCCCGGAGCGGCAACCGAGGGAGGAGAAATGCCCATAGGCATCTATTACGTGTCCCAGGCATGGCAGGGTCGGCACAGACATCTCCGGGCTACCGTGGTGATGGGGACCAGCGGCTGTCATCCTGGTCTTCTGAGAGTGGATTTTCCACTTTTCTCCCCCCCCCCCAAAAGCCTGGTCGGGCAGCCTCCTGGGGTGTTTGGCGTCATAGCGAGGCCACACGCCACCAAGAACGCCACCCCAAGCCCACCCGGGAGGGAGCCTCAAGAGGCTCTAAACTCCCTCCCCGCTGGACTCTGCTCCTGACACCCAGGCTCGGGGCACGAGCCCAGGTTGCCAGCATGCCGAGTGAATGCCTTCGTTCAGCGCCACGGAGCCAGCTGGTGAATCTCTTTAAATCTGGCTACCATGCTTCTCTGTGTTTTTTTTTTTTAACATGGTACCAGTTTAATTTTGAGGAAGACCATCAGGGCAGGATGACTTGATCACATAAACAATGATAAAGGAGGGACATACTGTTATGGATTCTAACTGGAACCCCAGAAGGTTCCAAAAAGCAATATTCAAACCATGTATATTGCATACTAATAACATATTTGCATTTCAAACTTCTAGAACTGCTTTTGCTACACTGTGGTTCTATTGGGTTTTAAGGTTTAGAACGGGCCGGGGTCTAGTAGATTCTTTTTTCTAAAGAACCGGTTCTGCCCGTCTCAGAACCAGACTTGTAGCTATTAAGGTTGCGTGATGGGAATGATAGCTGTCTTCCAATGCTATAATCTCCCAGGCGCTTGGGGTTGTGGTTTAGCAAGTAGCATGAGAAATACTAGGAAGTGGGGAAAAAACTACTCGCTGCTAGGCAGTGGTGTCAGCAGGGCTCTTCAGACTCTGCCATGGGCAAAACCTAGCATGCAGTAGGTTCATGCACTGTATGAAACCAAAACACAGGAAAGCCCGCTAGCTGAGCCTGGAATAAGATGAATGACAGTCGATGGATGGCTGCCTGTTTCTTTATAGTGCTGTCTTGTGTGCCAGAGGAGATCACTTCCAGGATGCTTTGGACTATGGATGGGCTGATCCCCTTCTAGGAGAAAGAAGAGAACCTCCTTGACTTGGGCAGGTTCTAATATTTAGAGCCACAGCTGTTTTAGTTTTGTCTTAATTGGACTCAGTCCATAAAGTGAGGGTATGCCAGACCAGGAAAAATGTCACCTACATTTTGGTATGTTTTGGTGCTCTTGCAGTTTTCATGTATCGCTCCACCAATAAAAGTCATGCACCGCTTCGGACCCCTTGTCAAAAAATAATGGTAGGTTGCTCAGGCAGTATTTTGTCTTGTAAAGGAGGTTGACTGGTGGACGTGGGTTCCTTGAAGGGGTTGCCAAATCACAGGAGCCGCTGCCGAGCACTTAGTAGGGGTTGCCACTGCCAAGCCTTGAGAAGGCATGCAAAGTCTATCCTGGGTTTCATCATTTTGTTGTAAAAATAAACTAGCTACCAGCATCGCATTGTCTGCTTTTGAAACAATACTGTACATTGCATAAAACAGTTCAAAGGTCACCCGAGGGCCCCTTTCAACAAAGCAAACACCCTCAACCCTAACCCCAACCCCCCACCCCAATCGCATCTGTACTCCCATCATGCTTAGTACTTGAAAGTCACCAATAACTAAATTAAAATTAAAAAAGGAACAGTCAGAAAATCTACAGTCATAACACTCCTTGAAATTACCCAAGCATTTTCTAACAAGTCTGACATAATAGTTTCTTCATAATATATATTTTTTTTCTTTTCCTTTTTTTTTTCAACTTCCCTATTACATTGGCTCTCACACCAGTGGCCCTATACTTTTGAAAGTATAGGAATATGCAAAACCATTGAAACAAAGGACTGATGTACTTGGAATACAGTAGTGTGGAAACTGGAGGTCAGAACTCGTACAGCGTTATCCACAAAGGAAATCTACTCTACTTACTGAACCCTAAGTGTATATATGTACGTACGTGTATATGTTTGTGTGTGCATATCTATATAGATATACACACATGCACATATATATATATATATATATATATACATATTTATATACACACACACAAATATTGAACATTGTTGATAAAGCCAGTGTAATGGAAAACTTTTTCTTGTACTTTTTATCATTACAAAAAGTTATCCTCTTAAAAATAGGGTAGAATAGCTAGAGTTGTAAGTAAAACTATACAGATTAAAATGACATAGTCTCTTAAGGCCAGTGTTCTGGGTAGGAATGAGATAGTGAACACGGAGACGGCATCATGCATTTTATGGTCTTTTCCCCTTTCCCTCCGAACGCCAAAAAAGAAGTGGCTCCACAAAAACCTCCAATGTGGGGCACATTTTGCTAGGATGCAACCATCCAGCACTCCTTCTACCACCTCCTGACTGATGACTTGTTTCTGTAAGAAATCCTATCTGCCCAAGCACACACACACACACAAAAATATTGCTTTTGTGATTTTTTTTTTTGTCATCTCACATTTCTTAATGTACAACATCCGTTACAGTCAAAAGCTCAACAGAGAAATTAATTCCTGCGCTAACAACTGATGACACGCAGAGCCATGATAGTGCACAGGCCAGGTGTTGAGACTCTGCACATGATGTCTGGTTCTTAGCAAAATGAACGAGGGAGATTCACTTCTGCAGTCCGAATGTTCACGTGGAAAACCATAGGCTACATAAGGGAAAAAAAATAAAAATACTACAGCATACTGCAGTTTATTGGAGTTGTAAAAAAAAAAAAGTTTTTGTACAAAAATCTGGTAGTATACGGCAAAATATTTTGAGTTTTTGTACAAAATCCAATAGTATATTGTACATTATAAAACTGTATGAGGAATCAAGCCTCCTGACTGGGTGGGGTCCATGTGACAACCACATATCGGCGTCTATTCTCCAAATAGCAAAGTGTCTACGTGACGCATATCTGGGGCACATAGACACGCTGCTGACCCTCACACCATTCACCAAGGGGGCGGCGCTGTACGCACCTGATCCCCGCGCCCACACACCAAAATAAAATGGCGGGTCCGGGCGTGCCCGCATGTCGCGCTATTCTGGAAAGTGTGGAGTGCCGAGCGAGGGGGGCGCAGGCTACATGTCCCAAGGGCAGACATAGCCCATATGTGCCTCCCCCAGGAAGCCACCACCAGAGGCAGTGGGGGTGTCGGGCATGGATAGGCCCTGCAACATGCCACCCCAGCTCAAAGGTTGCACATGGTGGGCCGGGGGCGGTCAACTGGGCACCCGCCTGCCCCGATGTCACGGCCGCACCACAGCTGCCCAACATTCGGTGTGCCCCAGGGTGCAGGTGATCCACTGGCGGACCAGGTCCAGGCATCCCACTGGATGCCCGCCCGTGTCCGCGGATGTGACCCCACTCACCTATGCACCCTGGGGCCGGGGCCACGGAAGGGGGCTGTGTGGTAGCTGGTGGTTCAGAATACAGCCACCATGCAGCGGTCCCCAGTAGCGGACCTCCGCAGGCGGGATACACACCCTCGGCACGTACAGCCTGCGCCATGGAGAACTGCCGCCATTATCCTCATGTGCTGTGCGTGCCCCATAACTGTGTGATGCAGGAGCACGCCCATGGGGAGTGGGTCTTACTTTTATTTTTATTTCTAAACCTAAAAGTTAGTCCAAATACCTCACTGCATTTCATAAGAGCAGTGAGGGGACTCCGGGAGATGGGTTTCCAGTTAGCAATACCACCCCACTGCAGAACACATTAGTCTTCATCTTGTGCTGCTTGGTGTGGAGGAGTGGGGGTATTACTGGCTATAACACCCCCCCACGCCCCTGGTTTTACCTACCACTTTCAGCATATTGCAGTATATTGTAGTATTTTTGTACAAAAATCTTTTTCATTTTACTGTTAGTTCACTGTGGTATTTATTTGGTGAGATTTTAAACAGGATTAATAAAAATTTTGGATGCATGTTTGCGTTTGGCATTAGGGAAGAGCTAGATTTAGTCTGATTGGTGGGGGGATGTGAGACATCCCTTCCCCTCTCAGAAAATAAAAGCACTTTTAGGCCATCCCACTTCTTTGAGAAGTGACAATTTACCCAGGATAACCCACCTCAAGATGCAGCATCTCATTTTCAGCGGGGTCCTGCTTCTTCCCAATTTTACAGCCGGGAAGGCTGAAACACAGGGAGAGGTCAAATAACTTGCTCAGGGTCACATAGTGAGTTAGAGGTTGGTGGTGGGATTGGAGCTTGTGACCAAATCGTTCACAGTTCAGTGCTCAAACCTCTAGGCCACCTAGCCGTACCTTATGCTAGCACAGCCCATGCAACAGAGCTGCTAGGTGGTTAGGAATGGACTACTTGAGGAACTCCATTCCTCCTGACAGTTCTCTGACTACAGCGCCCACGTATTGTGGCAATGCAAAGTCCATGCACTAAATTTAATGACACCTGCAGATCCCCATGAGAAAACTATAACAGTTTACTTATTTGTTCATGACTTGCTAAAGGTATTTTTATTTTTTTTTTTTACTTTACCCATCACTTCAAATGTACTGGCCCCGCAGTAACAGAAAGCTCAGTTTTTCTCAAACAGCATCTAATCTTACACACACACACACACACACACACACACACACTAACAAAGTCCCACACTCACAAAAGCAGCAAAAGACAACATCCATGTTGAGAAAGAGAATACTTTATGTTAGCAAAGCCCGCACAACCCAGCTGCCCTTGAAAAGTGGCTAGGTGTACTGGGAAGGCCCTTTGAAGTAAAATAAGGCTGAGATGAAAACTGTGCTTCAAATGGGGTATGGGACATGCTTTTGAAAAATTACAGCAAAAATACGTATGGTCAAATGTGTTTGGAAAAACAAAAAAAATCTGCCCCCTGCACCTCTAAACCTGACTGGTTTTAAAGTTCTGACGCAAAACCATCCCAAAACATTTAATCAAAAATAGACTGCTTGACCTTGAACGCTAAGAGTCATTTGCATAATTCATGTATTCATTATAGGCAAAATGCATGCTAATTAGCGTTTTGATAACTGCTCAGAACTGCTAACATTTCCTTACCAATTCAAACCCAAACTTTGAATGGTGCACCTCTCCCATAATTAAAAAAAAAAAACTACAAACTTTTCCAGCACTGTCCTGAACAACTGACACAGTCCTCTTTCCTACCCTCTGTTCACATGAAATTCCTAACCGCTTCTGCTGTGACCCCCCCCCCACCCCCAAACACAAAGAAATTAATAAAAGTAAGCAGGTACTGTTCAAACAAACTATTCTCTTCTCAGGAGAAGGACCTAGCCATCTGCATATAAAGCAGTGTCAACTTTGGTCAATTTGAAAAAAATTAACTTAAAAAAAATATATGCAAAACACTTATTCAGACCCCTGTAGTCACTGCGTGTCGAGAGAGAGAGAGAGAGAGAGAGAGAGAGAAGAAGGACAAGATTATCCAAACTAGTAAAAAAAAAAAAAGTTCTGTCCGCCTGCTGGACACAACTGGTATTGCATATTCTCATAAATTCAACATCATATGATGCTGGAAGACGTTACTAGGGAGCCCCAGCCCCCACCACACAACTTAGTGACATCACCAAGGCAAGGATTCTATAAAATCACAAAACAACTAATGTCTAGTACGCCCCTTCCCCCCTCCAAAAAAAAAAAAATCATAAAATCGACATAAGTATCAGGAATACTGATTAGTGCCACTAAAATGTCCTATGAAGTTTAGAAAGAGAAGTCCGTCATCCCTTAATATTTCACAAATAGCAATACGTTCATTTTTTTCTCAAATGACAAGCACTAATCCATGCAAAATCTTATAATCTTGTGCACTGCTATCATAGTTGTTTTATTGTCCAAAGGCAAGGCACATAATGTGGTATAAAATTCCGTGCAAATCAGGAAAATTATTTTTTTATTTTTTTTATTTTCTTGTTTCTGTTTTATTTGTAAATGGGAAAAAGGGGAGGAGCAAATACACTGTCTGCCATGCAAGTATCAGCCGGGAGATGATTGGCTGAGCTAGATCAAGATTTCCTGTTAAAAGACCCATGCATTACTGTTTTATTTGATGTTTGTTTAAAATTGAATAACTGTCTGCTAACAATGTTTATACACAGAGACAATTCTTGATCTGCTGTTCCAACTCTGACTATCGCATTTGTGTGTGCGTTATTATGTGAGAGGTTTACCTCGCAAAGCCCGGGGACTAAAAATAAAATTGAGGAATCTGATGCACAGAAATAATTTTTCCCTTTAATGTAGTTCACATTTTTTTTCTTTTAAATTAAACAGGAATAAAAAGAGCATGTTGCTTTGATATGTGTTTTTTTGGGGGAAGGATTTAGCCGATCAGATTCTGGATAGGGCTCTCATATTCTAGTGTCCTTTACAGTCATAACTCTGGATAATTGCTTACACAGTGGCTTACAAGCCTAAACACATAGGGACACTTCCGCTACTGCAGGGCTGGGAACTGGAATCCCTGATGGTCGAGCGCCATTTAGGGTCTTGAATCTTGGGATTTTAAAATGCCACACGAGGATGCGTGATTGTGTGTGTGTTGGCTTCCTTCAACGGGGGATGACAAATCAGAGAGAGATTCACAGGCTAAATTATCAGCAGTGAATAGCACTGACTGGAAATTCTGAAATACTGCTACAAATGACCCTTCTGTCTCACTGCAATCAGTAGGCGTGCTAAGTGGGCTAAGGCATGGTGCAGAGAGGGGTAAGGGGTCAAGGGGACTAGAAGGAACACTCGTGTCACACTAAGATGCCCATCCCAAATACTGGGGCCAGATTGTCAAAGCACCCAAAACTACCACAAATGCAAAAACTGCATTGTATTAAACTGTTTTTTGTGGCCAGTGGCATTTTTTGGGGGTGGCTGAAAGATCAGTGCGGTTTTTGGTTGTCACCTCAACTCTTTCCTTGGACGTGAAGAAAAAAGGGGAAGCACATTAACAGCCTTTCTGTTTCCTTCTCAAGAGCACATTTTTTTTTACAGGGGGTGGGAGAAGGGAAGGGTGAGTGTGCTTGGGGAAGGGGGAGGGGGACGGTGCGAGTCACCTCATTTGCACATCAGTACGTATTAGTTCTATGACACTCTGAGGCTGCAAGGTGTAAATGCTTACTGTTCCCTAACCAGGCCAGGATTTGAAATTACAGTAAGACGGTGGATATCTGTGCCTTGTTGTCCAGTAATTGGTGGGGATGGTGCCAGTGGTGTGCAAGCGTGTGTCACACTCTTTGAGGAAAACTGAAAGGAAGGGTGCATGTTAGTATTGCTGCACAGTACCATTTTGGGAAACTCACAGTGGGGGTTCAGCTTTGTAGTTCTAGCACTGCATGCCACAGTGTACTGTTAGTGCCAGGGACATATTTAGCAGGATGAGGCTGGGTAGTTAGGCTTAGATAAATGGGCATCAAGCTTTAACCATGAGGTATTTAGAAATTTCTGGGTGCTGCTCATTGGCAGTATGTAAATGAGACTGGAGCAATATTTAAAATAGAGTAACGCAAGATGCAATGTGATAGTACATTACTAGGAAAACTATCTATCCAATATAGCTGTGTAGTGGGTTTGCAGCAAAGCTTTGGAAAAATACAGACAGGACCAGGTGAGGGGACACACCTTGTCAACATACATGCTAGCTTCTAGCACAAGTCATGGATGGGTGGCTGTGGGCATCTTTTAGACTCCCATGTATAAACTTGAGGGTTTTTAATTTGGTAAAAGCGATGGGCTTGCGTTCTGAACTGACACACGGGTGTAGAAGTTTGGCTTTATGTTACAGGATCTGACATGAAATATTTGGGACCAGGACTAAGCAGGAAAATTCCTTCCCACCCTTGAAAATACATGCAAGGTACTGGAGTTCCTCTGCATGTTCCCCCACAAAGATAAAGCAAAGGGACTTGACATTAAATGAAAAATTTGTGAACAATAGTTAATTTGCTTAATTTGTGTGACAGTACGTTTGCAAAAGGTGTTGTCGCTAGGTAACAGGATGATTCAGCTGCCGCTCTCAACTTTGCCTAGGAAATATACGTATATTACACAGTTAAACTTTTGTTACCCTTGGTTTTCAATGTAGCTAGAAACACCAATATTCACAGCCTATACACTGCTAGTCACCGTTCGCATTGTTATCCCAGGGTGTAACATCGCATCCGTGAATAATAAGCATGTAAACTGCAAATAACAGAACGTGAACTGTGAATGACAACCACTCACACCTGCACTCAGCACTCCAAGTGACTTAAAACTTCACATAGCTTGTAATATCGTTAATAAAACCTGGATGCCTGGGAACAACTCAATGGTAATTTGAGCTTGTGAAGCTGGAGGCATATTCGCGGCAGGGTAGCTGGGGTATAAACAAATGGAAATCAAGCTTTAACTATAACATGTTTACGGGCACCCACGCATTATCCTCTATATACTTCCATTAACTAGAGCTGTGTTAGAAACTTTATAATTTGAAAATGCAGTTGCAGTGGAATCTGACTTGGAAACCGACTTGCATTACACTGCAGTCAAACATAATTGTGTACTGCACAGCAATTCAAAACAGATGTGCACTGCACAGCTGTTTGAAGCAGATGTGAGTGCACTGCACTTGGAAATGGGCTAGTGATGCACACAACTATTCAGAACAGATGAGCAACACACTGCAAACTGCACTGCATTACACAGCTATTCAAAACAGATTCGCAATGCACTGCAACTGGAAAGTGACTACACTGCACAGCTATTCAAAACAGATATACACTGCTCTGCAATTGAAAACAGACTCGTGCTGCAGAGCTGTTCGAAACAGATGGTCATTTGACTGCAATTGGAAGTGCAGTACACAGCAATTCAGAACAGTTGTACACTGCTCTGCAATTCAGATAGATCTGCACTACACAGCTGTTCGGCGCACGTGAAACAGATGTGAATTGCATACAATCAGAAACTGCTTGCACTGCACAGCCATTAAAAATGGATGTGCATTTCACTCCAATTCAATACTGACTTGTACTGCACTGCTATTCAGAACAGATGTGTAGTGCACTGCAACCGAAATATACTTGCACTGCACAGCTATTCAAAACAGATCTGAATTGCATGCAATTTGGGGTCGGGGGGGGGGAGCATCTCCAGGGGCAGGCTGATTGCTTACCTGTCCTGAAGTCCATCCAATAGAATATCACCATTTTCGCACCTGACCCCTTTGAAAGAGAAGTGGCTGTATTTACCCCTGAGAGGCTACCACTGTACTGTCACCCAGTTTCCACTGGATGGCAGTCAGGCAGCGAGATGGTGAATCCCCACCACCACCAGCACCCTGATGAAGGACAGCAGTCCACAGGATGCTCAATCCTCCCTTCCCCGGCTGGACAACAATGACCCTTGCTCATTAGTGAGCGTAGGGCCCCAGCTTCATAAGTGACACTCCTACAGCTGTGCTGGCTTCCAAATTTCCAATTTGGAAGTCAATATTCTAAATAGAGGCCAATTGTTGGACACTAGTACAAACTATCACTAGTAAAATACCTTTTTTTTTTTGCATAAAAACTTGCCTTTTTTACGTTCATACCTTTAAAATGGAAAATCACTAAATTTCATTTTCTTTTGGGCATCAAATCCCCCACCCCCACCCCGCTTGGAAGTTTTACCTTATTTTGGGAAGTCAGATATTTCCAAAATAGAATTGATCAAAGCCCTCAGTGCTCCAGTCTAACCAGCTATGGAAATGGGTAAATGCAGGATCCCATGGAAAATGAGATGTTGCATCTGTGCTAGGCTTTCCTGGTTAAATAAAATGTAACATAAAAAAACAATCAAAACTGCTGTTTTAAAACAGACTTTGAAAACAGCCTGCAAATTGCAATGGATTGTAGAAATTAGGCCGAGGCTGCTCTCTTCCTCTGTCATATGAAATAAACATCTCAAGTTTCATAATGTGCAATAATGTGTAGCTGGTATGGCTGTGTGTGTGTGTGTGTGTGTGTGGTGGAGGGGGGGGGAGTAAACTGCAAGACCTTCACTCGCTCTCTTCACAGTACAGAACTGAACTCAATCAAACAGACAACTAGCTGACCTCAGGAACAAATGCAAACAAAGGAAATCAATCATGAAATCACATTGACTAAGGCCCCTGTGTTTCTTCTAAGAGACAAATGAGGAGAAAGCGGGGACCAAGATATGATAATCTATCTCACCCCAGTGTGCCCCCAAAAAAACTTCCATCTATAGTTCTTAGGGGGACTAGGTCCTGGAGATTATAATACACTTCTCCCTTTTTTTTAAACTGCCATTCAATTGCACTTGATTCTAATTGGACACCTTTTAAATATCCCTGTGGTCTAATTATTGATTGGGCCAGGTAACAGTGTTTTAGGGCCAAAGATTTTCTGTTTTCAACAGGAAACACCGGGGAAAAAAAGTGGAATTTGTCATTCTTAAACCAGCAGTTGGAGTCAAATTTTTCACGGAAAAAACTATCTGTGCTACTTGGACCATGCAAACAAACTCCACTTTGCACTAACTTGTTGTGCAGACCCCTCCATTTTGAGTCACATTTCTGTACAAAACGTGTGATTTGCCCTCAGATTTTTTTTGGAGCGGAAAGTGAAAAAAAAGAAACAGTTTTAAGATGTTGTAAAATGGAATTGACCATTTTTATAAATGGAAAATCATTGGCCCTGTTTTTTTTTTTTTTTTTTTTTTAAATCTGTCTTGGCAATTTATGGACACACGTGAACTCCAGTGCCGGTCACTATATATCCATTTGTTTTAAACCTAAAGAAAAAATATATTTATATAGTATATATATATATTTATACACAGAAGTTTGGGGTCATTTTACACTGCTCTCAACCACACACAGTTCGAATAAAAGTGCACTCTAACTGTATGTACCCTGCTCTCCCCTACAAAACACAATTCATTATATTAAAAAAAAAAAACACAAACTAAACTGTCTGAATTTGCAGCAATTTGTATGATTATGGAATAAAATATATATATTTTTTTTAAAATAATGTTTCCTTTAACTGCTAAAGAAAAGAAAATGGATTTACTTAAGGTAGTGCAATGCATTTCGTTCTAAAAGAAGTTCAAAACTACATTGATATCTTTTTCTGTAGCCCCCCCCCCCCAACCTGTGGGGAAAAAAACAACAGGCCAAATATCGGAACAAAAAAATGTATCATAGCCTGCCTTTCACTGGCACTAGAACAGAAGGGGTTAAAGCAGTTGAGCCTCTGATACGGCTACAAATTGCTCTGGTGGCTTAGGTTCGAGTAAGAAACATGGAGGACAACAGTGGGTAGGAGAAAGTTTCTTTTCGGTACTGATTAACTTATTTTTCTTTTTTTTTCCCTTTTCTTTTGAAAAGACTCATTCACAAATTGCTGTTCCAGAGGCAGTATTCTAAAGCAGACAGTGATTTTTTTTTTGTAATTTAAATCTCAGGCCACCCGCTCTCCCCAGAATGGAAGGGGTACCACCAGATAGTCCGCCTCCTTACTTATCCCAGGCATTGGAACAGATCATTCATCGATGAACTTTAAATCAAAAAAAAAAAAAATTGAAAAAAATGTTTTTAAAAAATTGTCTATGCAACATCCCTCCTTAAAAAATCTTGTATTTTTTACTAAAAAAAAAAAAAAATTCTGTTGCCTTTGTATTTTAATTGTCAATGCAAATAAAGGACCTTATTGATTCTATAAGAACTATGAGCCACGAGAGGCCTTAAAAATTATTTCTGCGAATGTATCCTTTTATGTTCCCAAGGGGCTCAGAATTATAAGAGGCCTTATATATTGGATATGGGGTGAGGCCTGGAGGGTGGTAGATGCCTCCAGAACAGTGGACTGACCACAAGAGCAACAGAGTGTCTTCCATGGGTACCACACTGGACATTTCAAAACTAAACAGATGCTCCATAGATGGGTGGATCCACCACTGTTCCAAGAGGGGCATCTGCCTTCTATTAAACCTTCAAGGTTCCGCTAAGATGCATGGAACTCCTTTAGAATACTGCTCTTCACAACCATGATTTCTAACTGTTTCATCTCAAGCGGGGTGCAACTTTCACAGATCTAGACTTCAGCACCAAGGAAAACATCAAGGCTCCAACATGGCACAATCAGGTGCATTATGGGGGATTGTAGTCCGACTACACAAACATCACGGACGTCTGACTTGCAGATATTACTCTGCCTGCACTGCTGCCTTTTGATCCTATGGCGATAAGAAACACCCATAGTAGCTGAAGCTCACCTCAGATTGACGTCATTTAAAAAAAAAAAAAGTAACCAACAGTTGTTGGAGATTAAAATGTGAAGGAAAAAGATGCATTCAGTAGTGTTTCCATGCATCAGCTGACAGTTTCTTCTGTTAGTTTTCTCACTGTGAAATAAGTTTGAAAGTAGCATGTTTGCTGAATATGTGGGAAAGCACATTTTCCAGTTGAATGAACGGACGTATGAAAGAGTTAGAAAATATAACAGAAAAAAAAAATCAACCTTGCAGCATTCACCAGAACAGGAGATACATTACCGAAAAGATAAGCAGAACTTGTAATCCATTAATTTCAGATGAGAAAAACCCTTACAGAAAAAAAAAGACATCACTTCCTCCACCCTTTTTAAAGCAAGAATTAGCAGAGTTGGTGGTATTTCTTCTTTCTCCACTCACATTGGGAAAGGGGGTTTTTATTTTTTTTTTTTTTTGCGTAAACCTGGGCAGAATTGAAAGCTGCAGCCAATGGAAGAAGTCTTACAAGTGCATCAGTCTTTAGGGAAGGTGCGTCAGTCAGGCGATAGTGTTTCTGACATTATCCTTTCCTCTTACGTGTTTGTAGTTTGCTTTTTTGTTTTCTCTTCAATGCAGGTCGAACCTTTTCCCTCTTGTCTCTTCCCATTTTTTCCACGTAAAACCAGAGTCGGCATCCTCTTTCTCTGTTTTGATCAGCGATGCGTATCCTTGTCGAATACTTGAAATGGGGCTTCCATTATCCCAGATACCAGGACTAGAAGGAAACACAAGAAAGATCATTATTTTTAATAGCTTCTTTTCTTGGCCTGTTATGCCTCCAATATGGCCCCCAGAAACCTCTCGCAACATGGCCCCACAGGAGAGCTCCTAGCCCCCCCACAGTCAAAGCACATACACCATTGTTTGCAATGACTCAGGTTAATAACTTTTTTTACCCAGATTTTATGAAGCTGTACTCATTACCGGACTGGTTTCATGAGAGGCCAATCTGGTAGAGAGAGCAAATCTGAGTCGCATTAGCACTGCTCCCTCATGAGGTCATTTTGCTGTGGAAATAGTATTTAACACAGCTCAGATTTATTCTGTGAATTAAGCCCTGTCCCTAATATCGAGAAAAGCCAGATCTGGACCAAATGGGAGCTGCCCCACAACCAGTGTTTCAGTACCCTTGCTTACAGTGACTCCTATTGGGAGAAGCTGGAACTGCATAAGCTAAGATCTTATTTATTTATTTATTTGATTGCCGGGTCAGCACAGTGGGCCCCTAGCCGTTTTATAGGTGCACACTGTAAAAACTTAATTCAAAAGCAGTGCTTTCTCCAAACCTTGTCATATAAATACAATAAACATCATCCCTTACCATTAAAACAAGCACATTTCATCTTGGAATATAAATATTTCATTAGTTAGGATTAAAAAACAGCAGAAGAACCAATTAGCCTCAGATATGGTTGGAGATTATACCCTAATGTAGATGCTGCGATAACAAATGATTTTTTAGCAATTCTAGTTTTCAATAAAGGAACGGCCAAACATTTTTTTTGTCAGATGGTCTGAGGCATCTATTTGAATCCTGAAATTGTGGCAAATCGACCAGTGATTTTTTTTTTTTTTTTTAAAGTTAGAAATTGGAACTTTGTGTATCAAGAGTCCCATTTTCTATTTTTATTGCAACTCTTTTTACTCCCACCCCAGGGAACTCTCTCTCCGGCAACCCTCGGTGGCCAGGTCTCTACATCCGGCCTGAGACTCCCTTGTCCTCTCCCCCCGCACAGCCCTGACACAACCTCCGGATCTGTCCCCCCCCCCGGAGGAAGGGCCGTCCTACCCACCCAGGGCGCTCTATCTATAGTGTAGAGGGCCGGGACTGCATGGGGCAGCCGTGGAGAGGAGGGAGCCCAGTGATGGAGTGTGGTCCTAAGGTCGAGGGTGCTTTCGTTTATCCCCAGGTGTGGAGGATTTTTTCCTTGCAGGTTTTTCTTCCCCTTGCATAGTGCGGCCGTCAAGACATCGTTGTGCCACAGTTCTGTCCCTTTGCTTATGCAGCATCGCTATGTCGGGCTCCTCCGACCACTGCCAGAGGTCGCAGTCATCCCCCTAAGCCCTCCCCGGGAAGAGAGAGCAGTCCTATGGATGCTCGATCTCTCCCTTCCCCTGCTGACCCCCGACGACCAGGGCTCGTTCCCGAACCTGGGTCGCCGGCATGGCGCGAGGTGTGGTGTTTAGCGCCTCAACGCTCAGCGTCACTGGGCCAGCAAGAGCCCCATTTTCTGAAGGTCACACTTAGACATGTGTGAAGTTGGCAAACGTCATTTTGCAAATTATTATGAAGTCTGCCGACTTCACAAAGTGTGATGTGTTGATTTCACAGAGTTTTCTACAGGCAAGGTGGGCACTTTTTCTTTTTTTTTCCCCCATATACATTTTATCTCCTCATCTGCCCTGGCAGCCCCTTCTAACCGATCCCCCAGGTCCATCACCAGCTCCACAGGGACTTACAGTACCTTCACCAGTGTTCTCTGCCACAAGACTGTGGTTGCACCCGGCCACTGGTGAAGGACCTGTGGAGGGTTGGTCGTCATCCTGCTGCCTGGGGTGTTTTTTTTCCTCCAGTTTTCTCCCTGAGCCCACAGATGTACAATGGGTGCAATGTCCAAGCTGTGCCTCAGCAGAGATGGCACTGACGTCCTGGTCGTGGGATCCCTTCCTGACATGGTGCTGTTGCATGTGCTGGCACCCAGCCACCGCTGGGTGTCAGGCAAGCAGCGCGCCACACTAACCTCCCTCCCCAAGGAATAAGAGCTGTCTAGGGACGCTCAATCATTCCTCTCCTCACCGGTCCCCAAGCAACCCGACTCTGTTCCCAACCCCGGGACGCTGGTGTGGCAGGAGGCAAGGTGCCCAGCACCTCACCCCCCCCCCCGTGCCACCAGGCGCACTTTTTCAAGCAAAGTCACACACAATCACCAGTGAAGTTGCAACTGGGTCACGACTCCACCTGAAAAAGTGCCATATTGCCAAGGAAAACTCTTTGCAAAGTAACGAAGTGGGAGCTTTGTGACGTGTTTAGCAAAGGCGAATTTCACAGCTTCCCCAGCAAAGTCCAACTTCGCAGCATCTGTAGTCACACTCCTGCTGTGGAAGCCACTGTAAACAACTACACAGTGTGAAGCGAAGTGCATCACCCAGGCTGTGAGAACCAGTTCGGATCAGTTCAGAATCATCCTTTTTTTTTTTTTCACTTTTTATTTATAAGTTTTAAAAGAAAACTTGCAATAGAATGACACACAGAGGGATACAGTATTCAATTTGATTATTAAGTACACTTTCAAAGGTCTGATGTGACACCCTCCGTGTATTACATTGGGGGAATACCCATAAAAACACATAAAACAAAGAACAACCTCAAGGCTTCATTGCAGCACAGAGTGATTACAGGGACAACATTAATAGGTACGTTATAAAAGTGATGCCATTATTGCCATTTGGGCATAATGCCATTTGGTGTCCCACATCCACCCAGAGTCTATGCCATTTCCTGTAAAAGAACCTCATCAGAATCTTTTTTCCTGGTTCTGTTCATTTTTAAAACTTTGATTTTGGAGCTCACAGGAGAACGGCACTGAAGCTGAAGTCATTTCTCCCTGGAGAAGCTGTTTTTTAAATATTGGTTCTGCTAAGACTTGGATAACTATCAGAAACATTAGAAAATGGGTAGGGAAAATTCTTGATCCTGATTGGTTACGTTCACCAACCATTTGGCCCGGCATAAGGCAACACAGACCAGGCAATAATGAGTCCCAGTCTCTGCCTGCCTAATTATGTTCTTTTTCACTGAGCTGAAGAACTTTACATTTTAAATTGTCGGACTTCCGGTGACGTCACCGACATGATGGCAGTCTGAAGACGGAGCGCCTCGTCCCTCCGGCTTAATTTGCCCACATAATCAAGCAATTTCTAGTTAAAATGAGCAAAACTGGTAGTGGGGCCACTCAGAGAAATAGATCCCGATCTAAAACTGCCAAAAAAGACAACCAGACAACAGGATTGCCACGGATGAGCCAACGTGTTAACAGGAGAGAATCACAGTCCAGCATGGCAAGTAGGGACACAGAATCGGAGCTAGAGACATTATCACGCTTCAGGTTTGAGATACTGCTTACTGAAATTAAGCTATCCCAAAGTGAAAACAAGGCAGAGAGTGAGGTCTGTATGCAGTTTATTAAATTTCTCATCTTTTCTAGAAAAATTAATCCCTCTTTGATCATGTATGTCAGGAGCTTTCAACATCTTTACCGTAAAGACATATATTGTCCCATTGTCTCTCCTATTTGTATTGTCCCACCATATTAATAATCCGTCACCTGTAAAAGAAAGAAAATAATGGATCACGTCTATATTTCGATCAGGATTACTCACCGCAGATTCAACAACACCGAATGACCTATATGCCCATACTGTGTAAGCTTAAAATGCTGGGGGTGAAGTTCCAGACACCGTACCCCACAGTCTGCGGGTGCATTCGGAGACGGGCTCAGAGCTCTACTGTACATTGGAGGAGGCAATTCTGGCCTTAAAGAAGAAGGGCCATGAACTGCTGGGGGCTCCCCCACGGCCCGGAACGAATTCAAATGGGCTTTGGCAAGCAGTTCTACCACATAGAAATAGAAAGCTGGGGCAGGGATCAGCTCCTAATACTATGCAGGATATCAAGGAATTGCTGCGGAAGCTTACACGCCAGCACCAACAAGAGGAAGGAGATGCCAGAGGGGAAAGGGCGACCTGAAGTGGTGCACAGTGAGTGTTTGGGTTTAAAGACACTGTATTCGCAGACCCTAACTTCTCCTACCTCAGGGCCTAAGCAGTCGTAGTGGCTGTTACTGTCTGGCCTGGGAAGTAGGGGGGTGGCACCCGGCTCCTGAACCAAGTCGGTGGGCTCAGCTATTATTTTCTTTCTTTTACAGGTGACGGATTATTAATATGGTGGGACAATACAAATAGGAGAGACAATGGGACAATATATGTCTTTACGGTAAAGATGTTGAAAGCTCCTGACATACATGATCAAAGAGGGATTAATTTTTCTAGAAAAGATGAGAAATTTAATTTAAAAATCCCCATTGAAACCTGTTGCAAGTTGCGCTGAAGGGGATCCATTTGACGGATTATGTTAACGGCCGGGGGGGGGGGGGGATGAGGTAATGTCTCCTGTCTTCTTTCCATCAATGATTTGGGTGTCATGTTATTGAATTATACTATCAATCTTTAGCCTAGCAGGCTGGGGAGGGATTCCCAACCTTTGCAAATGCACACCTTTATGTGCATCTACCCGCTTTATCGAGCGGCCTTATGTTACAGTGACGTATTTAGGCCTAGACATCAGGCCAGGATCCACGCTGGGTAGGATCCAGGGGGGCCGAACTCCAGCAGGAGCTCTGTACCCTCCACTCGGGGGCATAGTTACCCGAGATCTCGGGTCGATTTACTCATTTCCCCTTCCTTGGAGGTACTTATGTAAATAGTTTACCCCTGTTGGTGAGGGAAGGGAGTTTTAAGCCTTCCTATCGGGGGATAAGGTTAGAGTTACAATGTTTGTTATATGTGGGTTCGTATCTGTGTTATGTTTATTATAAGGGCACATTAACATATGTATGGGAAGGCACATGGGGTGGGAGACTAGAGGAGAGTGACTGGGGGTATAGGGGAGGGCAACAATCCAAATGTATTGGTAGGATAAATAATATTAGAAGCACTATATGGCACAGGAATGGATAATAGAGACAGCCTTAAGATATTATCACATAATGTGAATGGGTTGAATAACCCTGTCAAACGATACAAGGTGCTGTCTTCCTTGAGGCGGCAGGCCCTGTCGTTTGTTCTTCTGCAGGAGACGCACTTGAACAAGGCCGAACATAAGAAACTGGGTAGGTTCGGCTTTGGTCATGTGATTGCTTCCACCCATTGGGGGGGGGGGGAGGCGGGGAAATGCGGTCCTGGTCCCGAGGGGATCTCCATTTAAACCTGAAGCCCATTATACAGATCCATAGGGGAGATTAGCACTGGTGTCTGGGGTCTTGGAGGGATCACCTCTTACGCTGGCCTCACTGTATATTCCCTCAGGGGCAACGGTGGCCACGGTGAGAGGTTTGCTCCACGAAATTACAGAGTATCATAGGGGAACACTAGTGCTGGGGGGTGATCTTAACCAGATCTGGGACCATTTAGATACTTCCAGGTCGGGGTCCTTTCGTCCCACACCTGCTGGTAAATTGATTAGATGTTTTATGGGAGCAACCAGTTGGGTGGACGCATGGCGTTCAGAACATGCAGGTCAGAGAGATTATACACATTATTCTTCCCCGCATGGGTCATATGCTCGAATAGACTACTTCTTGATCTCAGGGGAGCATCAGTTCCAAATAGAGGACTGTGTACATACTCCCTCAGTTCTATCAGACCATGCACAACTCTCTCTAATGCTGGAATGGAAAACAACTAGAGGCCAGATGTTATGGAGAGTCAGCAGTTATTTACTAAATGTAAAAGAATTTACAGAAATGGCCAGGGATAAGATGAAGCAGATTTTGGAGGAAAATGATTCACCAGAAGTCTCACGGGCTACCCTTTGGGATACCGTGAAAACGGTCCTGAGGGGGGAGGTTATTAAATATGCGGCCTATCATAGGAAAACACAGAATGCCCGAATGGAATCACTTCAGAGGCAACTAAGTGAGGCTCAAAGGCAGCACGCAGAGGGGTAAGGCACAGCATGGGCTAAGATACTGACTTTGAGGCAGCAAATTCAAAAGCAGATTGATGTTGAGACTGAACAGGCTTTGTAAAGTCTTCGTCAGAGGTATGGGAAGGTAGAGCCTAGAGCAATGAGGTTATTGGCACACCGTCTTTGCCTGCAGACGTTGAGGGCTTCGGTCACCCAAATTAGAGACCCTGGGATGGGGAAATTGGTCCGTTCACTGGATCAGATCTTATCCAGTTTTAAGGGTTTCTACCAAAAGCTTTACACCCCAGAGTCCCCTACGACAAGTTCCCATGCAGAGGCATACTTATCTAAGATAAATCTCCCCACGCTTAGTATGGAGACTAGGTTGCAGCTAGATCAACCCATTTCCCCTGGGGAACTAGATCAGGCAATCAGGGGCCTGAAGTCTCTTAAGACACCAGGACCAGATGGGTACACTCCCAAATTTTATAAATTCTTTAAGAAGGAGGTGGAGGGCCCTCTGGCAACATGTAGAGAGGCACAATTAGGGGATCATTTTCCAGACACCTGGAATTATGCGGTGATCTTGAGTATTCCGAAGCACGGGAAGGACAGTACTCAGTGTGCCTCATATCGTCCAATTTCTGTACTGAATATTGATTATAAATTATAGACCAAGATTTTAGCCCAGAGATTGGAAGTATTACTCCCCTCTATTATTGATTTTGACCAAACGGGCTTTGTTCCGGGGCATCAGACTCGGGACAATATTAAGAGAATGTTACACATCCTTCACCATGCTGCCCGGTCAGGTTCTCCCCTCCTTCTTCTTAGTTTGGATGCGGAGAAGGCCTTTGACCGGGTAGCATGGAATTTTCTCGGTTTGACGTTGAAACACTTTGGCTTCTCAGAAGCTTTTGTGAAGGTTATCAACAACATTTACACCAAGCCCAAATCCTACATTAAAATCAGTGGTAGGATTACAGAACCTTTCCAATTGAGGAGGGGCACTAGACAGGGGTGCCCATTGTCCCCCCCTGTTCTTTGCCCTGTATTTAAAACCATTGGCTGGGGCTCTACGCCAGTCCTGGGAGATCCCAGGGGTAATGTGGGGAGGAGGAGAAGAACATAAATTGGTGTTGTACGCAGATGATTTATTGATTTACCTGCAAGACCCGGATCAGGCTCGGCCTAAACTATGGGACGTTCTGGAAGAATTTGGGAGGGGGGCAGGGTACAAAGTAAATGCCACCAAAACGGAGGTGCTTCAGGCTAATTATAATCCATCTGAAAGGACTAAAAGTCAGTTTCTGTTTCGATGGAACTTGAAGTACCTGAGAGTATAGATTGGCATGGAATATGAACAGCTTTATTTGCTTAACTATACCCCAATGGTGGACACTTTTAAAAGGGATCTGGAGAAGTGGCAAGGAATCCCTATTTCTTTATTCCAGAAGATTCAAACAATAAAATGGTAGTTCTCCCTAGATTTTTATATTTGGCTCAGACCCTTCCGATCCAGATACCAGATTCTTTATACACTACCCTAAATAGAAGAATATCACGGTTCATCTGGGGACCGCAGAGACCGAGAGTGTGTATGTATCAGTACTGCAGGCCTCAAAAGGGAAGGGGCTTAGCCTTACCAATTTTAAATTATATTATCAAGCGGCACAGCTCAGGACTTCTATATATTGGTTTAGTAAGAGCTATATTGCTATGGAAGTACCTGGAATTGCTGGGGGTTAGCTAATTTACATTCGCACTGCTCGGAGATGTAAGATATAGCTCCCTGGAAAGGAATTTAAATCCATATACAGAGGTAACGTTGAGTATTTGGCATGGGGTGCTGGGAGATAAAAAACTTAGAAAGTGGAGGGGCCTCATATACTCAGTTCCTCACATAAAGGGATTTAGCCCTGCAAATTGGGATGCTGGGTTTAGAGGATGGGAGAGGAGAGGCCTTCACCTGATCTGGCACTTTATGGAAGGGACAGAGATCAGATCCTTCCAGGAACTGGTGACTAAGTTTGACCTTTCCTGGAGGAACAAATTTAGGTATTTTCAACTTAGGGACTTTATTAGAACCCTGCAGAGTGAACTGAAAGAAGAGGACATCTCACCACCCTAGATACTAAACATCTTTAAGGATGCAGTGGAAAATAGAGCTCCTCCGGCTCACATGATTTCCTATCTGTATGGGGCACTTTTATCGTGGCAGGGAGACAACACAGAGTCTATCCGAAAGACATGGTCTAGGGATGTGGGCATTTTGATATCTCCGGACATGTGGGCATGGGCACAAAGAAAATTATATGGGGGAGTGTCACTCACTGGATGGAGAGAATTCTCTTGGTAAATACATATTAGATTCTTTAGGACCCCAGCGATACAGGCAAAGTTTCAGGGAGGTGGGGGGGCTGTATGTTAGAGAGGATGCGGGTTTTCCCCAGCTGCTCTACATCATATAATGTGGGAGTGTCCGAGGCTGTCTGTATATATCCAAGGGTTAGAACATGCCCTACAGTCAATATTTGACCCAGGAATTAAACTGACGGCATCTCTGTATTTTATATTTGAAGTACCAAGAGGCTATAGGGATCCAAACACATGTAGACTGTTAAAGTATGCCCTTTTGGCTGGGCAGAAGGTGGTTACCAAGCTTTGGCTTACAAACAAAGAACCCACCATGGATAGGTGGCAAGAGATAATGATCTATATATATCGAGCAGAGGTTTTGACAGCAATGCTCAATAAGCAACAGACTAGGTCTGAACTAGTTTGGAGGAGATGGGTCCTGTACATGGGCCTAGTTAATTCGGAGTTTGTACCTTAACCTCTATGTAACAGCTTAAAGGGGAATATCTATGTATTTATTTAAATTTTGGTGACCGGGTAGGCCCACTGAGACCGTAATGGTCCCTTTTTCAGGGGTGACCCGGGGTTAATTACAGTCAACAGTACAATAAGAAGTAGGAACAATTCAACGGAAAGTGCACATATACAGACATTAAAATCAGAACATATAGTACAATCACAGGCAGGTTAGGTAACATTTAGAATAGCATGGGGTAAACACTAGTTTCACAAGAGCGGCAGTTACATAAGATTCTTTTATCAGGTCAGTTTTACGGGTTACAATTTCAAGTAATATATGGCTTCTTGGATCTGTTTGTATAAACCCCCTACATAAAGTCACCCATTAGAATGAATTAAGTGAGATTAAGCCCTATTTGTGCTGAATGTGTTATGTGCCCGTGTGTGTGTGTGTGTGTAAAGTTTCTGTCTTTTTTTTGTCTTTTTTTGGTTGGTTCTTACGTATGTCTGGATTTATAAGACTACAAGAAACAAGGAAATATCCTTAATAAAGTCTGAGAGTTTAAAAGAGAGAGCAAGGAAAACAATGAATAACCATACTAAATAAACTGGTTTGAACCCTTACTTTTAAACTAAATAGGTCTTATATACTGTACTGTTTTATTATTTATGTGATATGATTTGTATATGGTTTTAAGTCCTGTGATATATGTATGTAATTTTTTAACAAAAATCAATAAAGATTGAAAGTTAAAAAAAAATGTTAAATTGTCGCCATGTTTTTTCTCCCATTTAATGAGAGAGTCGCCCTACCTGAGTAAATCGATTGGTTAGCCTGTTCCATACAGAGTCGTGTTTCAAAAAAAAAAATCGGCCAAATACTATCGCACTAAAGTGAAATTCTTCATATTGAAAACAGTTTTCTACTGTAAACTGACGGTGCTAGCATGTCCCGTGCTCACACTACTGGAGACAGCTTCCCCAGCTCACCCTGGCTCCAACCCCACTCGACCTAAACAAAATCAATCAGGCAGCACACCTTTTCTCACCATGTCTGCTGAACCCTTACATCCATCTGCACTCCACTACTCCTCTCTCCCTCTCTGTGCTTTTAAACCATGCTGCTAACTCAGGTCAGAGAAAGAGTTTCAAACAACATGAAGTCTTGCTATATTATGACATATGCAGTATAACCCCAGGTTAGAACTGCTCCGGAGGTGAAAGAGTTAACTTCCACGCAGGGCATGGAATCTTGAGTGCGAGCTCGGTTGAACACTCTGTCTGTTGAAGCTCAAACTTAAACTGTCAGATTCTTTACTCCGCCTCACTGAACAGTCGCTCCGGAGATTCCTCCTGCTGCTCGGTTTGTTTGTCGGTTTTAAAGTGTAATTCTCGGTTTATTTTAGCAAATTTAACACTAATCGCCGGTTCAATCTCTGTCTGTGGTATTGTAAGTAATAGATAGGCTTACTTTTTATTTTCTTCTGTGTGGAACTTGTAAGCGTCTTTTTCGGTTCGGTTTGAACCGATCAGAGGGGTTTAAAAATTACTTTCTAGCCCTTTAGAGTGCGGTTCCCGGTTCTTATCGGTTCTAAAAAAAATGGATTTTATTACGGTTTTTTCCACGACCCGTGACACGGTTGGGAACAGATAAGAGAGTCTTGCTTGGTGGATTGCCGTTAACGGGCAAGTTTTGGTTAGGCTGGCACTATGTCTGTGAAACCCAAAGAAAAACGGACCCACTGGGTTTCAGCACTGTGGCCTCTGTGGGGAAGCCTTTGCCAAGGCTGACCCACACACCATATGTGTATATTGTCTGGGATTTGACCACCTCAATGCAGACTGCCAGATTTGTAAAAATTTTCCTGCTGCCACCGTGGAAAAAAGAGTTGGTAGGCTCAGGGAAAGGGAGGCCAAAAGTCCGCTGACCCGGATGGCCAGCCCGGTTCGGTTCCAACCGAACCTGAGGGAGTGCCCTCTGAGCAGGGCATTGCTTCCTCGGCCAAACGAAGAGCCAGCTCTGAGGAGCCGGTTCCAACTAAAAGGGCTAGAAGGTCAGCTAGTTTGGGGCCAAAAGTTCTTTCTCCAACCGCTGAGGAAATAGCCAAAGCTATTCAGATTGTCCAGTCTCTTTCCCCAGTTATGTCCGAACCGGCACCATTGGGTAAGCGCCCGGTTCGGTCCGTTCCCTCGGTTCAAGATTATGATTTTGAAGATTTTTATGAACCAGGGAAGGGGAGGAGAATGCGAGGGGTGAGTGTGATTTTGACAGTCTGGATGTGCCCATTGAACGGACATCTCTCCAGACAGACCTTCAGGAGTATCCCCTCCCAGGCTATCTGAGTCCCCTTCTCATTTTTTGTTTTACAAGAAAGTTGCTGACACTCTGCAACTCCCTGTTTAGGAAGCTGTTGATGATCAAGAAGAGCCTGATTTTGTGGAAATGATGGATACTCCAGAGTCTAGGAGACTGTCTATTCCCTTGCATAAATCTTTTAGGAAACAGACAGTAAAAATTCTGAAAACTCCTCATTCTATCCTCCCTGTGGATAAAAGGATGGACAAGAGGTATGCTTTATCAGGCTCTGATACAGAGTTTCTATCTCAGCAGTGCAGCCATGTGGGGGTAGTGCAGGCTGCAGCCTGTGACAAGGCTAATATTCCTCTAGCCTCTCACCCTCCTGAAAAGGATTCCAGGAGGATGGATGCCATGGCAAAAAACAAGTACATGGCAGCATCTTTGGGACTCAGACAGGCAAATTATATGGCTTACGCAGCTAGGTACCAGACATCCAGGTGGGATACTGTCCTGGCCCTAGCAAAACAGGCCCTGAACAGCTTGCCAGGGAGCTGGAGCAGGTGGCTGCGGATGGTATTGAGGCATCCAAGGTGCAATTTCATGCTGCTGTAGACTCTAATGATGTTTCATCTAGAGTTATGGCTACATCTGTGTCTCTTCGCAGAATGGCCTGGCTCAGATGTACTGCCCTGTCACAGGATACCCAGTCTAAGGCTATGGATTTTCCTGTTGTGGGAAATTCTCTGTTTGGGGAGCAGACAGAGAATTATATGAAGAAAATGGATGAGTATAGGACCACCTATAGAATGCACAGGCCAAAGAAAGGCAAGTCACTCCTCAAAGGCAGCATGTCAGGGGCAGGGGCAGGCCTTTTCATAGGCCATTTTACCAAGCCCAGGCCTCCTCTTCTGCTTATGCCCAGAGGGGGTTCTTTAGAGGAAGGGCAGAAGGGGTTCTAGTAAGCCTGCTTCTACCCCTCAACCCAAAGCCCCTGCAAAACAGGCTCCCTGATGGGGTAGCCAGGGCCGATTCTCCACTACCGGTAGGGGGCAGGCTGGCTTACTTTGTCCAGGACTGGAAGTCTTTAATATCAGACAAGTGGGTCCTGGAGGTGGTAAGCCAGGGACTGTTCTCAGCTTCAAAAATTTCCAAGATGAGAGCCAGATCTTTCCACCTGCAAACCCATCAGAGGCACTTGCCCTGGAAGCAGAAGTTTCTGCCTTCCTGGCTCTCAGAGCCGTGGAAAGGATTCTACCCATACACCAGGGCAAAGGGTCGTACTCCAGGTACTTCCTTACCCCAAAAAAGAGAGGAGAATGGCGGCCCATTCTGGATCTCAGGTATCTAAACAAGCACGTTTTAAAACCAAAGTTCAAAATGGTGACCCTGGGGATTATTTTCCCTCTCTAAGGCCAGGGACTGGCTAGCCTCCCTGGACCTCAAGGATGCCTACTTCCATGTTCTCATCAGAAGCTCCCATCGAAAGTACCTCAGATTCGAACTGCCCTCAGGCCATTACCAGTTCAGAGCAATGCCCTTCGGCTTCTCCTCGGCTCCAAGGGTGTTCACAAAATGCCTGGCAGTAGCAGTTGCTCATTTAAGAAGGCAAAAGATTGCCATCTTCCCTTATCTGGACGACTGGCTCATTGTAGGCCAGTCTCCAGAACAGGTCTAACTTCACTTGCAAGTAACCCAGCAGCTGCTTACATCTCTAGGTTTCCTTCTCAATCTTCCAAAGTCAGTTCTGGAGCCTGTCCAGCTTCTCACCTTCATAGGCGCAGAACTGAACACAAAAGAAGCCACAGCCTTCCTTCCTCTGGAGAGAGCAAGGACCCTGGTGTCTCTGGCCTCCTCTTTCACCCTGCAGGTCTCTCAACCAGCAAGGTATTTCCTACAGCTCCTGGGGCACATGGCTGCTTCTACAGCAGTAGTGCAGGGAGCGAGATTTCAGATGAGGGACATTCAGTTCCATTTGAGAGCATTTTGGTCTCAAAGGACAGATCCCCTAACCAAATTGATTCCAGTGACTCAACCTGATCCAGGCCTTCAGTGGTGGCAGGATCAGAACAATCTGAGACAGGGGGTTCCTTCACCCCAGTCTCATTCCTTGACCCTTACTACAGATGCATCCCTCCTGGGGTGGGGAGCTCACATGGGTGACCTTTCCACCCAAGGGCTGTGGTCCCCTCAGGAATCCCTGCTCCACATCAATTTGCTGGAGCTCAGAGCAGTTTTTCTAGCACTTCAGGTTTTCAAACAACATGAAGTCTTGCTATATTATGACTATTGCAGTTTGTCCCAGCCTTAGAACTGCTCCGGAGGTGAAAGAGTTAACTTCCATGCAGAGCATGGAGCTTAGAGCGTGAGCTCGGTTCAGAAGCTCTGTTAGGTTGGTTTCAAACCAAAACCTTTAGATTCTTTACTCCGCCTCACTGAACAGTCACTCCGGAGATTCCTCCTGTTGCTCGGTTCATTTCTTCGGTTTAAAGCGCTATTTCTTGGTTTAATTTAACCGCGATTTAATTATTTTAACCGCAAAACCGATCGGTTCAAGCTCTGTCTATGGTAATCGTAAGTAATAGATAGGGTTTTTTCTGTGTGGAACTTGTAAAGTGTTATCGGTTCGGTTGAACCGATTGAATTGTATTAAAATTTAAGTTTAAAGCCTTTTAAGGCTTCTTAGAGTGCGGTTCCCGGTTCTTATCGGTTCTAAAAAAACCGGAGTTCATTACGTTTTTTTCCACGACCCGTGACACGGTTTGGAACCGATAAGGGTGTCTTGCCTGGCATTGCCATTAAAAGGGCAAGTTTGTTGGTTAGGCTGGCATCATGTCTGAGAAACCCAAAGGAAAAACCGGGCCCACTGGGTTTCAACACTGTAGTGTCTGTGGGGAAGCCTTTGCCAAGGCTGACCCACACACTACATGTGTCTATTGTCTGGGGTTTGACCACCTCAATCAGACTGCCAGATTTGTAAAAATTTCCCTGCAGCCACCCTGGACAAGAGAGTGGGCAGGCTCAGGGAACGAGAGGCCAAAAAGTCCGCTGACCCGGATGGCCAGCCCGGTTCGGTGCCAACCGAACCGGAGGGAGTGCCCTCTGACCAGGGCGAGACTTCCTCGGGCAAACGAAAAGCTGGCTCTGAGGAGACAGTTCCAGCAAAGAAAACTAAAAATCAGCAGGTTTGGAGTCCAAAATTCCTTCTCCAACTGCGTGCAGATAGCCAGGCAATACAGATTGTCCAGTCCCTGTCCTCAGTCCCCTCCGAACCGCCACTGTCTGGCAAAAGGTCGGTTCGGTCGGTTCCAGTGGTTCAGGATTATGATATAGAAGAGTTCTATGAACCAGAGGAGGGGGATGAGGATTATGATCAGTGTGAATGTGACTTTGAAAGTCTGGATGTGCCCATTGAACCGGACATCTCCCCAGACAGACCTTCAGGTGAGTCTCCCCCTAGGCTTTCTGAGTCCCCTTCTCATTTTTTGTTTTATAAAAATGTTGCTGAGACCCTCCAGCTTCCCTTAGAGGAGGCTTCTGGATGAGCAAGAGGAGCCTGACTATGTGGAGATGATGGATATCCCAGAGTCCAGGAGGTTGTCCATCCTTTACATAAATCTTTTAGAAAACAAACAAAAAAATTTTAAAAGCTCCTAATTCTGTGCCTCCTGTGGATAAAAAGATGGACAGGAGGTACACTTTGTCAGGTCCTGATACAGATTTTCTTTCACAGCAATGCAGTCATGTTGGGGTAGTTCAGGCTGCAGCCTGTGATAAAGCTAATATTTCACTGGCTTCACATCCTCCTGACAAGGATTCCAGGAAGATTGATGCCATGGCCAAAAAACAATACATGGCAGCATCCTTGGGACTCAGACAAGCAAACTATATGGCTTATGTTGCAAGATACCAGAAATCTAGATGGGATACTGTCATGGCCTTAGCAAACAGGTCCCTGGCCAGCTTGCAAAGGAGCTGGAACAGGTGGCTCTTGATGGTATTGAGGCATCTAAGGTGCAATTCCATGCTGCAGTGGATTCTAACGATGTATCCTCTAGAGTCATGGCTACTTCTGTGGCTTTTGGAGATTGGCCTGGCTCAGGTGTACTACTTTGTCACAGGATACCCAGTCTAAGGCTATGGATTTTCCGTGGTGGGAAATTCTCTGTTTGGGGAGCAGACAGAGAATTATATGAAAAAATGGATGAATATAGAACCACTTACAGGAGTGCAAAGCCAAGGAACGCAAGCCACCTCAGAGGCAGCCCCCAGGGGTAGGGGTATGCCTTTACCAGACCCAGGCCTCCTCCTTCAGCCTATGTACAGAGGGGTTCTTCAGAGGGAGAGGCAGACGGGTCCGAGCAGGCCTGCTCCCACCCCTCAGCCTAAAGCCCCTGCCAAACAGGCACCCTGATGGGATGCCCAGGGTCGGCTCTCCACTACCTGTAGGGGGCAGGTTGGCTCACTTTGTCCAGGACTGGCAGTCTTTAACTTCAGACAGGTAGGTCCTGGAAGTAGTGAGCCAGGGTCTGGTTCTCAGCTTCAAGAAATTTCCAAAGATGAGAGCCAGATCTTTTCCACCTACAAACCCTTTAGAGACTCTTGCTTTGGAAACAGAAGTCTCAACCCTCTTGGCTCTCAGAGCTGTAGAAAGGGTTTCTCCCCTTCACCAGGGCAAGGGTCTGTACTCCAGGTACTTCCTTACCCCAAAAAAGACAGGAGAGTGGCGGCCTATCCTGGATCTAAGATATCTAAACAAGCACCTTTAAAGCCAAAGTTCAAAATGGTGACACTGGGAATGATTTTACCCTCCCTAAGGCCAGGGACTGGCTAGCCTCCCTGGACCTCAAGGATGCCTACTTCCATGTTCTTATCAGAAGCTCCCACGAAGTACCTCAGATCTCGAACTGCCCTCAGGCCATTATCAGTTCAGAGCAATGCCCTTCGGCCTCACTTCTGCCCCAAGGGTGTTCACAAAATGTCTGGCAGTAGCAGTCGCTCATCTAAGAAGGCAAAGATTGCCATTTTCCCTACCTGGATGACTGGCTCATTGTGGGTCAGTCTCAGACCAGTCAAATCACACCTGCTAGTTACCCAGCAGCCCTTACCTCTCTGGGATTTCTTCTCAATCTTCCAAAGTCAGTTTGGAACCTGTCCAGGTACTCACCTTTATAGGCGCAGAACTGGACACAAAGCAGGCCAGAGCCTTCCTTCCCTTGGAAAGGGTAAGGACCTTAGTGGCCCTGGCCGCCTCCTTCACTCTGCAGGTCTCTCGACCAGCAAGGCATTTCCTGCAGCTCCTAGGGCACATGGCTGCCTCCACAGCTGTGGTGCAAGGAGCAAGATTTCTGATGAGGGACATTCAGTTCCGTTTGAGAGCTTTCTGGTCTCAAAGAAGAGATCCTCTATCCAAGTTAATCCCAGTGACTCGAACTCTGATCCAGGCCCTTCAGTGGTGGCAGGATCAGAGCAATCTGAGACAGGGGTGCCTTTCATCCCTCTGTCCCATTCCTTGACCCTTACTACAGATGCATCCCTCTTGGGATGGGAGCTCACATGGGCACCTCTCCACCCAGGGTTATGGTCCCCAGGAATCTCTGCTCACATCAATCTGTTGGAACTCAGAGCTGTTTTTCTAGCACTTCAGGCTTTCTGCATCTGTTCAGAACAAGGTGGTACAGGTCAGAACAGACAACACCACTACAATGTGGTACATCAACAAACAAGGGGCACTCGGTCTTGACCTTGTGCACGAGGCGATGAAGTTGTGGTCTCTGGCTTATTCCCTGAACACTTCCCTCATAGCAGTTCACCTCCCAGGCAAGGACAATGTCCTGGCAGATGCTCTCAGCAGGATTTCCCAGAGGCCATCACGAATGGTCACTGGATCCCTAGTACTGGGGATAGTGTTTGCCAGATGGGGCACTCCTCAGATAGATCTTTTCGCAGCCCAGACAATCATCAACTTCCACTGTTTTGTTGCAGTTCCCTGGATGCCTTTCTCCTCAATTGGGAAGGAAGTTTTTTATGCCTTCCCCTTCCCTCTCCTGTTCAAAGTACTAGTCAAAATCAGGTCTCAGCCCTGCAAAATGATTCTGATTGCTCCAGACTGGGCCAGGCAGCCCTGGTACCCACTCCTTCTGTCCTTAGCAGTCCATCTTCCCCTGTGTCTCCCCAGGAACCACAATCTGTTAACCTGTGCTCAGGGGAGAGTTTGGTATCCAATCTCAAATCCCTCAACCTCAAGGCTTGGCTCTTGAGCAGTTAGAGTTGCTGATTTGCAACTTTCTCAAAGTGTTCTCGAAATCCTGAAAGCGCTAGAAGCCTTCCACCAGGCTACCTATAACTCCAAGTGAAAAGGTTTTCCATATGGTGTTCTGGGGCATGTTTCCCGAATCTGCTGATCTACCCACTGTATTGGACTACATGGTCCATCTTAATTCTTTGGGACTGAGACCAGCTACCCTGAAAGTGCACTTGGCTGCTGTCTCTGCCTTCATTTCAGCAGGAAGCCCTCTCTTTCTGCTCATCCTGTATTTTCCAAGTTTTTTAAGGATTGCTTCACACCAATCCTCCATTCAGGGACCCTGCCCGGCTTGGGATCTTAATGTATGCATTGCTCAGCTATGCAATCCCCTTGAGCCTCTGTCTTCGCAGAGCTTAAGTATTTGACTTGAAAACTGTATTTCTGGTAGCCATCACTTCTGCCAGGCGTATAAGTGAGTTGCAGGCTTTATCAGTAGAAACTGACTTTATTTCCTTTCACAGGGATAAAGTAGTCCTCAGGACTAACAGGAAGTTTTGCCTAAGGTGGTTTCAGATTTCCACCTTAACCAATCTATTTCACTTCCAGTGTTCTTCACTGACCATTCCTCCTCTGGTGAGAGGAGGCTGCACAGCTAGATGTTAAGAAGGCCCTAGTTACTACATAGAGCGTACTAAGGGTCACAGGTTTGACTCCTCCAACTGTTTCTCACTTATGGTGAGGTTGGGAAAGGAGACCTGCCGCTAAGAGATCCATTGCCAGGTGGATCGCTTCTGTATCCAATTTGCTATCAAAAGCTGGGAAGGTTCCCCTCAGGCCTGTGGGCTCACTCTACCAGAGGTACAGCTGCATCTCTAGCTGCTGCTAGAGACATCCCTATCTTGGAGATATGTCAGGCAGCTACTTGGAAGATAGTACACACTTCACCAAGCATTACTCCCTGGATATTCAGGCCAGGAGGGATGCTCGGTTTAACTGGCCGTGCTTCAGAGCCTATTCCTAAGTAGGTTCTGTCCCTCCTCCATGGAGGTACTGCTGTGTAGTCTGCAATAGTCATAATATAGCAAGACTTATGTTGTTTGAAGAAAAATTACTCACCTTAGTAATGTTGTTTCTTCTAATGGAGTCTTATATATGACCACCCCCAGCCTGCCCCTCTCAGAACTCCTACTTTGGGTATGGGGTGGTAGTCGCCTGTTGGCATTTATTGATGCCCTCTTTCATGTTTGGTGTTGTGTTTATTTAGTTATTTTATCTTATTTTTCTGGTCCACTGACTTGAGTCTTTGTGTTGGGACCAGGAAAATGTGTTAATATATTAGTGGCCAGTTGGCTAGTGTAGGTTACAGCTTCCACACAGAACCTTAGTGAGTTTTTGCTCAGAAGATCTGACGGTTTCGGTTTGAAACCAACCCAACAGAGCTTCTGAACCGAGCTCGTGCTCTAAGCTCCATGCTCTGCATGGAAGTTAACTCTTTCACCTCCGGAGCAGTTCTAAGGCTGGGACAAACTGCAATAGTCATAATATAGCAAGACTCCATTAGAAGAAACAACATTACTAAGGTGAGTAATTTTTTCTTCTCCACATCTGTCCAGAACAAGGTAGTTCAGGTCAGAACAGACAATACCACTACAATGTGGTACATCAACAAGCAAGGGGGCACTCGGTCTACGGCCTTGTGCACCGAAGCAATGAAGTTGTGGTCTCTGGCTTACTCTCTGAACGCCTCCGTTATGGCAGTTCACCTCCCAGGCAAGGACAATGTCCTAGCGGATACTCTCAGCAGGATTTCCCAGGGCCATCACGAATGGGCACTGGATCCCCTGGTACTGGAGGTAATATTTGCCAGATGGGGCACCCTGAAATAGATCTCTTTGCAGCCCCAGACAATCACCAACTTCCCTTTTTGCTGCAGGCCCCAGTGTTGGGCTCCAGTCCTCTGGATGCCTTCCTTCTCAGTTGGGAAGGGAAGTTTCTCTATGTTTTTCCCCCCTTCCCTCTTCTTTTCAAAGTGCTAGGCAGAATCAGATCTCAATCCTGCAAGATGATCCTGATTGCTCCAGATTGGGCCAGGCAGCCCTGGTACCCACTCCTCATGTCCTTAGCAGTCCACCCTCCCCTATGCCTTCCCAGGAATCACAACCTGTTAACCTGTGCCCAGGGGAGAGTTTGGTATCCGAACCGCAAATCTCTCAATCTCAAGGCTTGGCTCTTGAAGAGTTAGAGTTTGCTGGCCTACACCTTTCTCAAGGTGTATTGGATATCTTGAAGGCCTCTAGGAAGCCTTCCACCAGGGCTAACTATAATTCAAAATGGAAAAGATTTTCCATATGGTGTGCTGGTAAACATATTTCCCAGAATCTGCTGGTGTGCCCACGATCCTGGATTATTTGGTGCATTTGAATTCCTTGGGGCTGAGACCAGCTACCTAAAAGTGCACTTGGCAGCTGTGTCTGTCTTCTTGTCAGCAGGTAAGCCCTCTTCTTTATCAGCTCACCCTGTGTTCTCCAAGTTTTTTAAAGGGTTGCTTCACACCAATCCCCCGTTCAGGGATCCTGCCCCTGCTTGGGATCTTAATATTTGCATCGCTCAGCTTATGCAACCCCCTTTTGAGCCATTGTCTTCAGCAGAGCTGAAGTACTTGACTTGGAAAACTGTGTTTCTGGTAACCATCACCTCTGCCAGGCGCGTAAGTGAGCTACAAGCCTTGTCAGTGGAGCCTGATTTCATCTCCTTTCATAGAGATAAGGTAGTCCTCAGGACTAACAGGAAGTTTTTGCCTAAGGTGGTTTCAGACTTTCACTTTAATCAATCCATGTCTCTCCCTGTGTACTTCACTGACCATTCCTCCTCTGGTGAGAGGAGATTGCACAGTTTAGATGTCAAAAGAGCCCTTAGTTACTATATAGAACGTACCAAGGGTCACAGGTTCAATCCTCCAATTGTTCCTCACCTATGGTGAGGTTGGTAAAGGGAAACCTGCCACTAAAAGATCCATTGCCAGGTGGATTGTCTCTTGTATCCAATTCTGTTACTAAAACTGGGTAAGGTTCCTCCCTCAGGCCTGAGGGCTCACTCTACCAGAGGTACAGCTGCATCTCTGGCTGCTGCCAGGGACATTCCTATCCTAGAGATATGTCAAGCAGCTACCTAGAAAACAGTTCACACTTTTACTAAGCATTACTCCTTGGATATCCAGGCTACGAGTGATGCTCGATGGCACAGCCGTTTCAGAGCCTATTTCCCAAGTAGGTTCTGTCCCTCCTCCATGGAGGTACTGCTGTGTAGTTCAGACATATAATCATAATATAGCAAGACTTCATGTTGTTTGAAGAAAAAATTACTCACCTTAGTAATGTTGTTTCTTCTAATGGAGTCTTGCTATATTATGACCTCCCCCCCACCCCAGCCTGCCCCTCTCAGAACCTCTGTTTTTGGGATGTGGGTGGGCAGTGCAATGTTGGCACTTCTTTGAAGCCCACTTCATTTCACCCTTCTAGGCTGCTTAGGTGTTATGCTTAAGTTTCTTCTTGAATCCCCCGACTTGAGTCTTTGTTTTGGGATCAAGATCAAAAAGGTGTTTTTGTAGTTACTAGCCAGTGGCTAGTGTAGGTTTACGGCTTCCACACAGAACCTTAGTGAGTTTTTGCTCGTAAAGATCTGACAGTTTAAGTTTGAGCTTCAACAGACAGAGTGTTCAACCGAGCTCGTGCTCAAGATTCCATGCCCTGCATGGCAGTTAACTCTTTCACCTCCGGAGCAGTTCTAACCTGGGGTTATACTGCATATGTCATAATATAGCAAGACTCCATTAGAAGAAACAACATTACTAAGGTGAGTAATTTTTTCTTCTGACTGCGCTAGTCTCTTGTCATGTCAGACTGCCACTGCCGGAAGCACCAAGTTCCCCCACAGTGACGGCACAATACCGACGCAGGTATTGCGCCACCTCTTCAGTGGGTGTTTTCTGTTGGGGGGGTGTGCCCCCCACACCCCCTGGACTTTAGGATTCCAACTCCAGGTTGGAGTTGGTCCGGGAGGGTGGAACATTGGGGAAAAAACATAGAGAGACCATTACCGCGGAATGTCGCTGAATGGTCTTTTTCTGTGTTTCCCCGCTGTCGGGTGTTTAGCAACAAGGAGTGATACACCAAACATCTAGGTTAGAGAGAGTGTTTAATGATCACACAACAGAACTGTAAATAAATACAAAAATAGGGACGTTATTGAGAAAGGGGTGGCATGCGGGGGGTGGGGTGGCTGTGGAAGCTGGCACCAAGGGAACACACCTCACAATGTACAGTACTGCCAAAAAAGTGTTTTAAAAACAGCAAAATGCCCTCTGCTGGCAACAGTGCGAGGCAGGGACTACTTTACCATAAAACATTTTTCTTGTATTTTGAAGACTTTTTTTTTTGTAACTATTTTTAAACTATAGTATAAAAATGTAAACAGATACCCATTTTCTAAGTGCAATGATACCCTCCAGGGTGGACAGTATGTGCTATATAGGAACTTCCAATTATTCCATTATTTTTGTTCAGCTTTCCAAATAAAGGGAAGGGTGCAGGACCACAGATCTGTGTAAGGGGCATCAAAGGAAGGGGTGTGGACACTAGTCCATTTACAGAGGAGAGAGTCCTGAAAGAATTTGCAAATCTTAGGTGGACAAAGCAATGGGGCCAGATGGGATACATCCAAGGTTTCTGAGGGAGTTCAGAGAGGTGCTGACTGCACCTCTGACAGTCCTATTCCACCACTCACTGGAAACAGTAGTGGTCCCAGAGGACTGGAGGAGGGGAGATATAGTACCACTTCACTAAAGTGGGAGCAGGGAGGAGGCTGGCAATTACAGGCCAGTCAGCCTAACTTTGGTGGTAGGGAAATTAATGGAATCGCTACTGAAAGAAGGGATTGTGGAATATCTTAAATCCAGTGGCGTACAAGATCCAGGGCGGCCTGGATTCACTAGGGGGAGGTCATGTCAAACCAATCCTGTAGCTTTGACTGGGTAACCAGGGATCTAAAAAGGCTGAAAACATCTGAGGGAAAAAAGAATCAATACTGAACAAATATTGAAGGAGAAGGTGAGGGTCCACAGTTAGGCAACATGAACAAATATTTTGGGGGGGGGGGATGGACACCAGTCCATTTACAGAAGAGAGAGTCCTAAAAGAACTCACAAAACTAAAAGTGGACAAGGCAATGGGACCAGATGGGATACATCCTAGAATATTAAGGGAACTACAGGAGGTGCTGGCAGCACCACTGGCAGCCCTGTTCAATCAATCACTCGATACGGGAGTGGTTACGAAGGACTGGAGGAGAGCAGATGTCCCTCTTCACAGAAGTGGGAGTAGGGAGGAGGCTGGAAACTATAGAGCAGTCAGCCTCACCTCAATAGTGGGGAAAATTATGGAATCACTACTTAAAGAAAGGACTGTGGAACACCTTGAATACAGCGGAGCACAGGATCCGAGACAGCATGGATTCACAGCGGGAGGGTCATGTCAAACAAATCTAATTTCTTTGACTGGGCAACTAGGGTGGTGGATCATGAGGGAGTGTAGGATGTGGCCTACCTGGATTTCATTAAGGCCTTTGATTCTGTTCTACACAGAAGACTGGTGAACAAGCTGGGTAGGCTGGGAGTGGGTCACAAGGTGGTAAACTGGGTTAGGAACTGGTTAAGTGATAGAAGACAGAGGGTCATGGTAAATGGAACTCAATCTGAGGAAAGGAGGGTGACCAGCAGGGTGCCACAGGGATTGGTCCTGGAGCCAGTCCTACCTAATGTCTTCATGAGTGGTATTACGGAGGGGCTGGAAGGGAAGGTGTGCCTCTTTGCGGATGACACTAAGATCTGCAACAAGGTGGACATGCCAGGAGGGGTGGAAAAAATGAGGAGGGACCTAGATAAACTGAAGGAATGGTCTAGAGTGTGGCAGATGAGATTAATGTGAAAAAGTGCAAAATCATGCATTTGGGGCGCAAGCACCCGGGGAGGATTACATGATTGTGGGGGGAGGGAGAGAGACTGATGGTCACCAAACAGAAAAGGGATTTGGGGGTAATCATATCTGATGACCTAAAGGTGGCCAAACAATGTGCCAAGACTGTGGGGAGAGCCAGTGGGATGCTGGGGTGTGTAGGGAGGGGTATCACCAGCAGAAGAAAGGAGGTAGTGATGCCAATGTACAGATCATTGGTGAGGCCTCATTTGGAATACTGTGTCCAGTTCTGGAGGCTGCATCTCCTTAAGAACACTGGCAGGGTGGCGGCAGTTCAAAGAAGGGCAACAAAGATGGTGCAGAGCCTGCACCAAAAGTCATATGAGGAGAGACTGGGAGACCTCAATATGTATACCCTGGAGGAGAAGAGAGATGGGGAGATATGATAGAAACCTACAAATATCTAAAAGGCATAAATAGGGTACCAGAGGGTGGCATCTTTCAGAAAAGGAGATGCCCAGGAACAAGGCGGCATGAAAAGAGGTTGGAAAGGGTAGACTAAGGGGTAGCATGAGGAAATATTTCTTCACGGAAAGGGTGGTGGATGCTTGGAACAGACTCCCAGTGGTGGTGGTGGGGGCAGACACAGTGGGGGAATTCAAACATGCATGGGACAGGCATGGGGGAACCCTAGTGATAGGAACGAGGAAGTAAAGCCGGAGATCAAGTAGGGTCTGCAGCTTTTACAGTAGGCAGAGAAAATGGGCAGACTGGATGGGCCTAGCAGTCCTTATCTTCCATCAATTCCTCTGTTTCTATGTTTCTATGGAAGTAGATCAGGGTGGAGCAGTGAATGTGGCCTGCCTAGAGTTCAGTAAGGCCTTCAGCACCATTCCACATAGGAGTTTCGTAAACAAGCTGGGCAGCCTAGGAGTGGGACTAAAAGTGGTAAATTGGGTAAGAAATTAGTTGGATGATAGGCGACAGAGGGTAGTGGTAAATGGAGTTCACTCCCAGGAAGAGAGGGTGACTAGTGGGGGTGCCGCAAGGATCAGTACTGGGACCAGTCCTCTAATATCTTTATAAGCAACATTGCAGAGGAACTAGTAGGGAAGGTATGTATTTTTGAAGATGACACAAAAATCTGCAATAGAGTGGACACTCTAGGAGGGAGGGGGTTGGAAAAAATGAACAGAGATCTAGGTAAGCTTGAGGAGCAGTCTAGAAAGTGGCAAGTAAGCTTCAATGCAAAAAAATGCAAAATCATGCACTTGGGGCGTACAAATTCAGGGTCAGAGTACAAAATGGGGGGAGTGGTACTGGTGACCACCAAACAGGAGAGAGACCTGGGTGCTATCATATCTGATGACCTAAAGGTGGCCAAATGGTATGACAAGGCAGTGGGGAGAGCCAGTGGGATGCTATGGTGCATAGGAAGGGGTATCTCCAGTAGAAAGAGGAAGATGATGATACCTCTGTATCAGTCACTGGTGAGACCCTACTTAGACTGCTGTGTCCAGCTCTGGAGTCCTCATCTCTGAAAGGACATAGAGTTGGGGCAGTCCAGAGGAGGGTAACTAAAATGGTGCAGGATCTGCATCAAATGTCCTATGAGGAGAGACTAAAGGACCTCAGTATGTACAGAATGGTGGAAAGGAGGGGGGGGGTGGATATGATAGAGACTTTTAAATACCTAAAGGGTATAAATAAGGTTCAATACAGAAGCTTTTTTCAGAGAAAAGGATGCACAAGAACGAGGGGTCATGCAGCGAAGCTGAAGGGGGGTTAGAATCAGGGTACATGGAAAGAAACACTTCTTCACAGAAAGGGTGGTGGATGCCTGGAACAGCCTCCCTGAGGAGGTGGTGGTGGAAGGGAAAACTGTAATGAGATTAAAGAAGGCATGGGGTAGGTATAAAGGAACCTTAGAAGCAAGGAGGGGGGGGTAAAGCTGGAGATTAAGTAAGGTCTACGGTGTGACAGTAGGTAGGGAACATAGACAGACTAGGTGGGCTAAGTAGTCATTATCTGCCGTCACATTCTATGTTTCCTGAGACTATAAGGCCCTTGGCCTGCAGCATCGGGTCTCATTATGCCCCTGGGCAGTCCAGTATACCCCAGTACCACCCACCTTGTCAGGTATTATTGCCTACTTTATGGCTTATCTGAACATTTCAGAACCTTTTGTGGTTCACCAAACCCTACTTATCAGCTCTTACTATAAAACTAACTATTGTGTCCTGGAGAGAGGATTGCATTGACCTGTTTTATTGACAGGGAGAATGTGGCTCACGACATTGGGGGAAACTCCTTTACTCTGTTCTATCATCGCTAGTTACGGTTGCTGCGACAGAAATTAATCACACAATAGGATCTAGTGAATAAGGTCCTCAATTCCCTTCGCTTCATTTATGGATCAGAGATATGGTCCCTGCAGACATCACAGGCAGAGCATCTATGGAGGAACATGCACTGGGTTCTGTGAGTATGGCTTTTTTGCATATTTACTTTATTGTGCTCTGATTTATTTCAGTCATGCTTAAAGTAACATACAGTATTTTGAATTAGTCGCATGAACTAATATATTTAGTGCTGTGGTAAAATACAGATCTAATATAGGTGACAGTCATTTATTTGTATGATTTTTTTTATTGTTTTTGGTTTTATGTTGATGGTTTGAGATTTGTTACATATTTCTTTCAAAAAACAAATTCCCCTACTCTAAACTAAAAAAAAATGCGTCCACCAGAGGGCATGCAGTCAGGTTGCAGGGGGGTAGGTTTAAGGAAGACATCGAGAAGTATTACTTAACTGAAAGGGTGGTGGATGGCTGGCACAAACTTCCTGACACGCTTGTGGAGGCAAAGACAATAGTGGGGTTCAGAAGGAAACAAGACACATATACAATAGAGGAGTTATCAGATGGAAAGATGGAGGGGGGAGGAGATTGGGAGGGAAGATGGAAACAAGAGGGTCTCCGAGAAGGGAATTTTGAGACAGACTAGATGGACAGTTCCAATCTTTTGCTGTCCTCCACTTTTCTGTGATGTCAGTTGCCATTACTCCCTGATGAGTTGTTAAGAGAAACGTAAACCCTGCTGTTCACATTTTTTAATATAACTGTATATATGAGCACGTGTAAAGTCTGTTTAATAAACCCTGTGTATTCTTTTGTGTGTTCATGCCTAAATATTTAAGTTTGTTCTTTTTTAGGGACTCCTCTTAAAGCTGCCTTTTTTCCTGCATTATGCTAATTTTTTAACCCTTTGTTTATCTCCTTACTGCTGGGTGGCCCTCATCTGAGCAGCCCCCTAGCTCCTCCAGTGGTAATGACCCCATCTTCCTTTGTTCCTCCACGGCATATTCTAGTGACAGGGTCCCTGGGTGTGCACCTTTCCCAACAGGCATGGGATCCATGTTTTTCTCCCACTTAGCGAGAGAACGCTCCCCCCACCCAAGTAAATCAATTGGTTAGCCTGTTCCATGTGGAATCATGTTTTAAAAAAAGAGCCTCTGACACACACTATCATACTGTAGTGAAATTTTTCATGTTTAAAACAGTTTTCTACTGTAAACTGATGGTGCTAGCATGTCACATACTTAGGGCTGCTGGAGACAGCTTCACCAGCTCGCCCTGGCCACAACCCCACCCGACCTAAACAAAATCAATAAGGCAGCACACCTTTTCTCACCATGTCCGCTGAACCCTTACATCCATCTGCACTCCACTACTCCTCTCTCTCTCTCTCTCTCTCTCTCTCTCTCTGTGCTTTTAAACCACGCTGCTAACTCAGGTCAGAGAAAGAGAGTTTCTGACTGCGCTAGTCTCTTGTCATGTCAAACTGCCACTGACGAATGTCCAGGGTAGAGAGAGAGAGTTTAAAGATCATGCTACAGAAATATAAATAAACACAAAAATTGGAAAGTTATCGGGAATGGGGTGGCACTGCAGAGTGTGTGTGAGGCTGTGGAAGCTGGCAACAACGGAACTCACCTCACAATTTACAGTACTGCCAAAAAAGTATTTTAAAAATAGCAGTAGCCTCTACTGCAGTCACGCTTCGGGGGGGTAAGTTTAAAGAAGACACTGAGAAGTATTACTTAACTGAAAGATTGATGGATGGATAGCACAAACTTCCTGACAAGCTTGTACAGCAAAGACAACAGTCTTTGCCTCCACAGGCCGTGAGGCGGGTGCCTGGTCAGTGGTGCAGGGCCTGCAGAGGGTTCAAAGTAATTTTAAGTCTAATTACATATTCATAAGCCTAGCAAGGCTCCTGGAAAAGTCATTAATGCCTTAGAAATGACTGATCCAGCTTCCAACTGATGCTGTACAGCCGCACCGTTTGTGACACTCCGCTCAAAACCTCAAAGTAAGTAAAGAAAAAAAAAGGGATAAAAACAAAAGTTGCTATTGCAATTAGACTTATAATCACAATGACAACCTTGAAGCCGTCATCTCCTTGGCCGAACGACTGGAGGGAGGTGGCCCTCAGCATACCTCTCAACTGTCCCTGATTTTCAGGGACGTCCCTGATTTTGCCTCAACATTTTCCTCTGTCCCTTGTAAAATTTGTGTTTTTGTGACAGAACAGCAGGGATTAAAAACACAGAATAATGTCAAACATTAAAGTTACAGACTTGTTCTTCTTCAGAAAATGCATCTTAACACAAATCCCCTTATTGTATCAGCCTTCTCTCTGAATAGTACCAGTTTTTAAGATGTGTCCCTGATTTTGGGTCTTTGTCCCTGATTATTTTAAGCCTTGTCCCTGATTAATGAGGCAAGAGGTTGAGAGGTATGGCCCTCAGTTGTGCCACAAGTTACCCATCCCCTCCAAATGGGTTGTTAATCCCTCAGAAAAGACCAGCTACTCTGTCGTTACTGCTTAAGTACGCTAGCCATTTCTCAATGGCTGTATTCTGCGATTCAGTTCAGGTATGCATCTAAGTTTGTGTTGAAGCTGTCCATTGTTCTGCTGCACATTGGGAACACCCTATCAGTGGCAGCGCCCACCTTTTGGAATGGGCTACCAACCCCCCCCCTCCAGATCTTCTAACACCCATCTCTCCTTTAAGCACCACCTCAGATCCTGCCTACTAACCAACCACAGCTGCAACTGCCCACCTAGACAGCTGCCCTAACCGCCTGGTGCTTCATTCTCATTTCTACCCTCCCTGCTCCTAGCTGGTTCCATCAAGCTTGGCCCTGCTGCATCCATTGGGGGGGGGCCATTGTTGTCTGCTCTATCCAAGGCAAAGTTGTGCCATTTGGTACTACTCCCTTTTGTGTTAATCCTCTTATCCCTACATCTCTCACCCCTTCCCCTTCCTCCCCTCTACTCCACTTCTTTGGGGATCTCCCTACCACGTCCAGGGGCGACTGCTATGCTTATCTGTTTGTCCATGTACTATTTGTGAAAATTGCTTGTTATCGCTGCCATCTACTGTAAATCTGAATTTATTGTATTTTGCAGCCTTATATCTTATATAATATTGTTTTCTTGTTTTTGTTCTGTTGTTAACTGCCTACTGTTCTATGTACTGTACTTATAGCTTACTTCAGAGCCATTGTATGTGACCCAGGTCATGGCTGAAAACGGCCCCTGGGATTAGTGTACCTACCCAGTTACCAAAGTCATAAATAAATAAACAGTACAAATTCCGGCAAAGAATGCCACATAGTTATAACTCTTTGAGTGCACCATGTGCCCCTGCTTTTTGTTTTATGCGGTTCCCCCTTCAGTTCTTTGCCATTTCCCTTTCTATCGTTCTGAGACTTCTTGCAATTAAGACCCAGACAGTTCTACAAATCCTTACAACAGAAGGACTTGTATATCAAAAACATGTCACCCCTTAGCCTTCTCAATTCCAGAGGGTACATGTCCAACTCTGAGCTACGCTCCTTTGAGGATTTGTCCCTCATTCCTGATACATCCTAGTGACATGTCTCTTCAGGGTCGGTCATCATTGTCAGGGGTTGTTTTTCCATGATTTCCTCATATATGGGCTTAATAATGTGCAGTGATGCACGTGCTTGCACTGCCGTGCAGACACTTAGCAGCATCCAATAGCAGCCCCTACCATTAACTAGCCTCTGCTGCACTAGGACTTGGCTTCCGTTGAGTGGCAAGTGAACAGCAGAGGATGGAATCCCACCACCCCTTCTCTGAAGGAGGGGAGCTTTCCTGTGGGATGTTCATCACTTGTTTCCTAGCTTGCTTCCTGCAACACATGTCCATTCTTGAACCCAGGTCACTGGTATATCAAGCAGCAGTGCTACCACTACACTGCTTGGCAGGGCCCAATATTCAGTTTTTAATGAATTATCTGTTCGGAACTTAGTGATTTCAGTTGTACAGACCCAGTGACATCTGTTGACTGGAACCTAGTGACAACAGTTGACTGGAACCCAGTGACATCAGTTGAGTGGAACCCAGTGACATCAGTTGAGTGGAACCCAGTGACATCAGCTGAGTGAAACCCAGTGACAGCTGAGTAGAACCCCGCAACATCAGCTGAGTGGAACCTAGTGACATCAGTTGACTGGAACCCAGTGACATCAGTTGAGTAGAACCCAGTGACATCAGTTGAGCAGAACCCAGTGACACCAGCTGAGTGGAACCCAGTGACAGCTGAGCAGAACCCCGCAACATCAGCTGAGTGGAACCCAGTGATATCAGTTGCACAGACCCAGTGACATCAGCTGGGCAGAACCCAGTGACATCAGTTGGGTGGAACCCAGTGACATCAGCTGAGCGGAACCCCATGACATCAGTTGAGTGAGACTCAGTGGCATCAGTTGCACAGACCCAGTGACATCAGTTGGGCGGAACCCAGTGACATCAGTTGAGTGGAACCCCAGTGACATCAGTTGAGTGGAATCCCAGTGACATCAGTTGCACAGACCCAGTGACATCAGTTGGGCAGAACCCAGTGATATCAGTTGGGTGGAACCCAGTGACATCAGTTGAGCAGAACCCATTGACACCAGCCGAGCGGAACCCACTGGTATCAGTTGAGTGGAACCCAGTGACATCAGCTGAGCAGAACCCAGTGGCATCAGTTGAGTGGAACCCATTGACCTCAGCTGAGCAGAACCCAGTGGTATCAGTATAGCGGAACTCCAGTGACTTCAGTTAATAATAATAATATTTTTATTTATATACCGCAATTCAGATACCAAAGCGCTTTAAATACATTTTAAAAACAACACAATAAAATCACACAAAACATAACACAACAGCTTCAATTTAAAATCCTCACAGAACCCAGTGATATCAGTTGAATGGAACCCAGTGACATTAGTTGAGCAGAACCCAGTGACATCATTTGAGTGGAACCCACTGACCTCAGCTAAGCGGAATCCACTGGTATCAATTGAGTGGAACCCAGAGACATCAACTGAGTGGAACCCAGTGATGTCAGTTGAGCAGAACCCAATGACATCAGTTGAGTGGAACCCAGTGACATCAGTTGAGCAGAACCTAGTGACATCAGCCGAGCAGAACCCATAGATATCAGTTGAGTGGAACCCCAGTGACATCAGGTGGGTGGAACCCACTGACATTAGTTGAGCAGAATCCCAGTCATATAAGTTGGTCAGAACCCAGTGATATCAGTTGAGTGGAACCCTAGTGACATCAGTTGAGCGAAACCCCAGTGACATCAGTTGGGTGGAACCCAGTGACATCAGTTAAGTGGAACCCCAGTCACATAAGTTGGGCGGAACCCAGTGATATCAGTTGAGCAGAACCCAGTGATATCAGTTGAGTGGAACCCCAGTGACATCAGTTGGGCAGAACCCCAGTGATATCAGTTCAGCAGTTCTTAAGATGTGGTCTACTGGAGGAGAGATCATACATACAAACATATGAAGAAGCCAGCAGAAGAAGGCCGTTTGGTCTATCAAGTCTGCTTGTGTTGCAGGGTTCTCAGTTTGAGCTATTGTCCCTTCCCCCTCTCCCCACTCCTCCCATCCTCCCTACTCATGACCCTTACCCTCCCCCTATACCTGTCCCAGCCTCTCTTAAACCTGGCCACTGTCTTCAACAAGATTACTTCTTCTGGCAGCGCATTCCAAGTGTCTACCACCCTCTCTGTGAAAAAGTGTTTCCTGGCCTCCCTCCTAAACCACCCATCCTCAAGCTTAAGACTGTGCCCCCTCGTGTTATGGTTGCCACTCAACTTAAAGAGACTCTCCTTATCAATCTTATTTATCCCTTTAAAGTACTTGAAGGTCCCAATCATCCCCCCCTCCTGTCTTCCAGGCAGTACATGTTCAGTGCCCTTAACCTCACCTCTTATGCCTTACCTTGCCGACCAGCTATCAGCTTTGTAGCCCCCATCTGGACCTTCTCCAGCATGTTAATGTCCTTTTCGAGTTGTGGGCACCAGTACCGAACTCCATACTCTAGATACGGCCTTACCCATGACCTGTACAAGGGCAGTATAACCTCCTCTCTTCTACTACTGATTCCCCTAGATATGCATCCCAGTATCTTGTTTGCCTTTCCTGCTGCTTTCTTGCACTGCGTGGAGTGCATCAGGTCACTAGTGATCATCACTTCCTGGTCCTTCTCCTTCTCTGATGCAGATACTTGGACTCCACCCAGATAGTACTCTGTCCTGGGATTCTTGGCTCCAATATGCATAACTTTGCATTTCTTGGCATTGAAGCCAAGCTGCCAGATCCTGGACCACCTCCTTAACTTTTCCAGATCTTCCTGTAGGTCCTGTATCCCTTCAGCTGTGTCCACTCTCCCGCAGAGCTTGGTGTCATCCACAAATAGGCACATTTTGCCCTTAATGCCATCTCCAATGTCATTGATGAAGACATTGAACAATACCGGCTGGTTACCTGACTTGTGCCAGATAACTCCGCCCGCCCCCCCCACAACCACCCTCTGGGTTCTGTCCTTCAGCCAGTTTTCCACCCATCTGGCCATCTTTTCCCCAACCCTGAGATCCACCTGCTTCCTGATCAACCTTTTGTTGGGCCTTGCTGAAATCAAGATAGAGGATGTCTACCACTTGGCCCCTGTCTACTGTCTTAGTGACACAGTCAAAAAAGTCAATCACATTTGTTTGACACAATCTCCCCCCATGAACCCATGCTGCCTCGCATCCTGGAGACCATGTTCTTCTAGATGTTCCACCAACCTTTCCTTTAGTATGGTCTTCATGAGCTTGCCCACAATGGAGGTCAGACTGACTGGTCTGTAATTCCCTGGGTCATCCTTGGGATTGCTCTTGTAGAGCAGCACTACATGTGCTGTTCTCCAGTCCTACGGTGCTACACGTGTGTCTACTGAACTATTAAATAGGTCTGCCCTATATTGAGAACCTCAATGAAGATTAAGAGTGTCTCACATGCAGAGGAAAGGTGTGCTCCAAATGGCCGGAAGAGCTCTCTTAATCAATAAAATTAAAAAATGAACACAACTATATATAAACTGTGGCCCCTATTAAAAGTCTGCATTTTAAGCTAGCCTGCTGACACAGCAGTAGCACTACCACTTGTGACACCGACGAACCTGGGACGGTGGAGGGCCGGCTGGGGGGAGGAGGACTGAGCGTCCACAAGACTGCTCGCTGGTGGGGAAGGGGGGCAGAGTCTGGTGCTTGCCTGACCCTTAATGGAAGCTGGGGAAAAGGCAGCCCAGGTCAACACATAAGGAGGGGGCATGGCAGGTGTCAACGCACGACACGGAAGAGCACATGGCATACGTCATGATGCCACTGCAGCCCATTCCTCCCAGGGGACAGCAAACAAAAAAAGTCAGTGGCAGGATGGCACTAGCAGGGCATGCAGCCAAAACCAGATCACCTCCACGGTGGGGGTTGGGGAACCCTGCCGACCCTACCAGGGGGGCAAGCCCTGGGGGAAGATGGCAGGTAAGTCCCAGATGACATCTGGGTGACAGGGCTGGGCTGCTCAGGCTGATGGAGGTTGATTGGGGAGAAACATAAAAAAAATTTGTATTTTGACCTGCAGCTTGTATTCAAAGGTGTCTCGCACTGAGAAATACAACTTCGAACACATCCTGGATTTGACCAATTATATTGTTAATGGTCTTCTTCACAGCAAAATAAGCCTAAACATAGATACATAGACAGTGTCGGCAGATAAGGGCCTATGGCCCACCCAATCTGCCCATTTAAGTTTGTAAGTTCAGTTTATGTTTTCCAGGAAGTCTGTTGCCCCTAACCCCTGATCTCCAGAATTCCTTTATGTCTATCCCATGCATTCTTAAATCCTGTGATTGTTTCAGCCCCCACCACTTCCTCTGGCAGGGTGTTCCACTTGTCCACCACCCGTTCTGTGAAGAAATTCTCCTCACGCTTCCTCTGAATCGTCCTCCTCCAACTTCATCCCATGCCCTCTAGTCCTGGAAGATCTTTTCGCTTAAAATAGTGCATTCCTGCACCCTGTTCCTCCCTGTAAGATACTTGTATGTCTCTATCATATCCCTCCTCTCCTCCAGGGAGTACATGTTCAGTGCCTTCAACCTGTCCTCATAGGACTTGTGATGCAATCCATGCACCATCTTTGTTGCCTCCTCTGAACCTTCTCTACCCTGTCTATGTCCTTACGTAGGTAAGGTCTCCAGAACTGCACAGTGTACCCAGGTGCGGCCTCACTAGTGTCTTGTATAGTGGAATTATGACCTCCTTTTCCTGCTGGTGATGCCCCTGCCTATGCATCCCAGCATCCTATTTGCTTTACCTGCTGCCTTGTCACACTGTTTCTGCCTTGAGGTCATCAGAGACTATAACTCCCAAGATCCCTTTCCTGCTTGGTGCATGCTATATCTTCACCCCCAACTGATATATTGTGCCAGGGTTTTTGTGCCCCATATGCATTATCTTGCACCTCCTTGTATTGAATTTCAACTGCCAAACCCCTGACCATTCTTCAAGTTTCTGCAGGTCCTTCTCATTCTGTCTACACCCTCTGGTGTCTACTCTGTTACAGAGCTTTGTGTCATCAGCTAACAGTGAAATTATGCCTTCTAGGTCCTGTGCAATGTCACTGATGAAGATATTGAATAGTACCGATCCCAGCACTGATCCCTGTGGTACCCCACTGGTCACTCTTCCCTCTGTGGAGTGACAGCCATTTACCACCACCCTCTGTGTCCTGCTGCCCAGCCAGTTACCTACCCACCGCACTACTGTCCTGCCCACACCCATATTCCCCAGTTTGTGCAATAGTCTTCTATGTGGAACAGTGTCAAAGGCCTTGCTGAAGTCCAGATAGGCCATGTCCACTGCCCTCCCCTGATCCACCTCCCTAGTCACCCAGTCAGAAAATTCAATGAGGTTGGTCTGACATGACCTTCCCCTGGTGAAACCATGCTGCCTTGGGTCTTGTAGTCCATTGACAACCAGATGTTCCACCAATCTCTCCTTCAGTAGTGCTTCCATGATCTTCCCCACTACCGAGGCGAGGCTGACTGGTCTGTAGGTCCCCCCTTCCTCTTTGTTCCCACTTTTGTATAAGGGGACTACATCTGCTATCCTCCAGTCTTTGGGTACCTCCCCTGTTTCTAGTGATCGGCTAAACAGGATAGCAAGAGGTTCAGCCACCACCTCTCTTAGTTCTTTAAGGACCCTGGGGTGCACCCCATCTGGCCCCATTGCTCTATCAACTCTTATTACTTCCAGTTCCTTCAGGACCCTTTCTCGTGAAAGGACTTGTGTCCATTTCTGCACCATTCTCACCCTTGTACTCCATTCAGACCCATTACCTCCTCTTCCTTAGTAAAGACTGAGCAGAAATACCTGTTCAATATGTCAGCTTTACTGTTGTCATCCTCCACATAGCCCCATCCTCCCCTTCAGTCTCACTATCCCTCCTTTGCCTTTCTTTTTTCACTTATGTACCTGTAAAGGTTTTGTCCCTCTACCCACTGATTTTGCAATGTGTTCTTCTGTCTGAGCTTTGGCTTCCCTTACTGACCTCCCTGCCTCCCTTTGCTTCTCCTGGTACTTCTCCCTATCCCTTCTGCCTGTGTCTTTTGTATTGCCTGAATGCAATCTTTTTGGCTTTCACTTTCTTTGCTACCTCTTTGAAAACCATAATGGTCTCCTCTTCCTTTTCCTCTTGCTAACCTGCTTAATACATAATTCTGTTGCTCTTGTAATCCCCATTTTAAATACTTCCCACTGTTCCTCAACCCCTGATTCCTGCCCCATTCCCCTTAATGCCTCTTTCAAGTATCTCCCCATTTTCCCAAAGTTTGCCCCCCTAAAATCCAGGATACGTGTTTTTGTGTGGTTTGGTTCTGCTCTTTCTGTGATTTCAAACCACAGTGACTGGTGGCATCAACTGGGAGCACATGAAATACAATAATGACAATATTAAAACAGCTATAAATAACAGAGAGATACTACAGCTAAACAGCAGGTGTTACAAAACTGTCAGCGGACTGTATAGGCCCCATCTTAGGTACTTTATCTAACAAGATTAGAGGCCGCAGCTTGTATCTGAGGGTGGCTTTTATTGAAACGTTTTACTATGGCCTGCAGATTTTATTCATGGGTGGCTTTTAATCAAAGATATACGGTATTCAGAGGGAACAAGGCAAGACTGCATTAACAAGTGACAATAAATAAGAGACAAATAGGACTATTTCAAAACAAACACACACAATAGTACACTGGCAGTACCAAACAGACTTCATACATGCCTCAAATTTACAATGACATTAAAAAACTGTTATAAAATGGTTAGGATCAAACAAGCAATCTGATTGGTCCAAACTAGTAACACGACTTCACATTAATTTCACAGTACCACACAGTTCAGATATTTATTTATTAATTTTTTTTATTTTTAAAACCATTTTATAAGCACAATATCAGACTCCAGGGTTGGCAACAATGCCATAAATTATTGCACTCTCCAGCTAGGCAAAGGCACTCGACTGCCCCTCGTGCCTCATAACCCACCTGAGGCATGCAGTAATTTAGCACTACTGCACACCCTGCCATGTGTTACTGCTTACTAAACAACAGAGTTTCTGTTACCATTAAGCTGTGGAACGGCATAAACTAAATGTTCTCGAATGCCCTGAAAACCTAGGAAAAGAGTCCATAAACAAGGAAGAAACAGGCCAGCCTGGTGGAGCTGAGGGTTGAGGTGCTGGACGCCACACCTTGCGCCACACCTGTGACCCAGGTTTGAGAATGAACTCAGGTCGTCAGGGGTCATCAGGGACAGGAAAGGATGGAGCATCCAGAGGACTGCTCTCCTTTTCTGGGGAGGTGGGGCTCACCTGCCGCAGTTCGAGGGGCTCCTGGCAGTGGCTGGGAGATGCCACAACCTGCAGCATGATTGTTGGGGGCAGAGCAGTGGCGGACGCCTTACGTACAGGCACGTGCCCGTCAATGCAGGGCGTCATTGCACGTCCGTGCTCAAGGAGATCCAGAACAAGGAAAATGCCCTAGCCCCAGTAGGCGATGGTGGGTCCAGAGATGACGCACCCACGCCCAGTGCCAGGTTCTTTACGCCACTTCTGGTGTCTGCTGTAGCCTGGACGCCACAGTAGATTCTGAGATAGAGCGCCAGGGAGTGAAGGTGGTCCCACCCTGGGGAACTCAGAGCGGGGGGGTCGGGCGGACTGGGTGAAGGCAGAAGAGGGCCACATTGGAGCGGCTGTGAAGAACTTCAGGCGGGCGGGAGAAAGCGCCATCGTGCGACCACACCAGAGAGAGTCCAGGTACTAGTGAGGTAGGAGGCTAAACAAAGTCAAAAAAACAAAAACAAAAAACAAGGAAGAAACAAAACACAATGCACACTCTATACCAGTGCCAGCAACTAATACAATATGCATCCTGTTATAAAATGGTCAGAACCCTCCAGCAGACTGAGTAGGACTGAAAGAAACAAAGAATGATTTGAATGTACACATATCAAACATTATTTCCTGTCACCTTTAAACAAGTAACTGCAAACATGAAAGACCACTGATGGTGAGTCTTTAAAAGAAACTATAGGATGTGTGATAAAGTGGGAAAAATGTCTTTGTAATGAATAATGCCACACCTGTTGTGGGGAGCTCATAGCTACCGCAGTCCCAGTCTTGTCCAGCAGGAGTCACTGCAGGTTGTGGTATAGGAGTACAGACTTTGTGGGAGCTCAGTTACTGAAGTCCCAGTCCAGCAGGAGTCACTGCCGGCAATCGTATAGGAGTAGAGACTGTGAGGTGCTCATAGATACTGCTGTCCCAGCCTTGTCCAGCAGGAGTCACTGCAGGCTGTGGTTTAAGAGTGCTAGCTGTGGGGGAGCTCACAGTTACTGCAATCCCAACCTTGCCTAGCAGGACTCACTGCAGGCAGTAGTATAGCGGTACTGAGTGTGGGAGAGCTCACAGCTACTGCAGTCCCTGCCTTGCTTAACAGGAGTCACTGCAGGTTGTGGTGGTATAGGAGTACAGACTCTGGGGGAGCTCAGTTACTGAAGTCCCAGTCTTGTCCAGCAGGACTCACTACAGGCAGTAGTATTAGCAGTACTGAATGTGGGAGAGCTCACAGCTACTGCAGTCCCTGCCTTGCTCAGCAAGAGTCACTGCAGGCAATGGTATGAGTATGGAATGTGGGGAGCAAAGAGCTATTGCAGTCCCTGCCTTGACAAGCAGAAGTCACTGCAGACAGCAGTATGGAGTAGTGACTTTGGGAGAGCTCACACTCCCTGCCTTGCCCACCAGGAGTCACTGCAGGAAGTGATATAGGAGTACTGACTGTGGGGAGCTCACAGCTTCTGCCTTGCCCAGCAGGAATCACTGCAGATACTAGTACAGGAATACTGACTGTGGGAAGCTCACAACTACTACAGCCCTAACCTTGCTCAGCAGGAGTCACTGTAGGCAGTGGTATAGGAGTGTGGACTGTGGGGCGTTCACAGCTACTGCATTCCCAGCCTTGCCCAGCAGGAGTCACTGCAGGTAATGGTACAGGAGCACTGAATGTGGGGAGCACACAGCTACTGCAGTTCCAGTCATAGATAGATAGATAGACAGACAGAAAGAAACTTTATTTATGGAGTGCCCCCCTTCCCAGAGGCTCAGAGCGCCGAACAATTTTAAAAACAACAATCAACAAAGAATCTCCAGCAACACAATGCAGAATATTAAACAGCAAATCTATCTATCTGTAGCTTAAAATGACAGTCCGTACGCTACAAGACCTTCCATAAGTATATTTCATATAGGTCATAGGCTTAATTAGATAAAAACATTTTAAGCCCTTTTTTAAAGGTTTCCACTGAGGGTGCCTCCCTCAAATAGCTTGGCAGTGAATTCTACAGGGCTGGTACGGCAACGGAGAAAGCACTATCCCAAGAATGCCGCAACCTAGCCCTGGGAACCACCAGGCTGCAACCCTCGGAGGAATGGAGAGCGCGAGTCGGGCAGTGAAGAACCAGAAGGTCTTACAGATAGTCTGGTCCCTGGCTATGCAGGGCTTTATAGGTCAGTAATCCAACCTTGAAGGCAGTCCACCTTACTGGCAGCCAGTGCAGTTCGCAAAGGATATGCGTAATATGAACAAATCTTAAAGCGCCAGTCAACAGTCTGGCTGCCGTGTTCTGCACCAGCTGCAGATGGTGGAGGTTGCCTCCAGATAGCCCCAGCTACAGAGTATTGCAGTAATCTAACCTGGACGTGACGAAGGTATGTACTAGAGTGGCAAGGTCATCGGCTGGTCGTAGGGCCCGGATCCGAGCAATGTTCCTTATATGGTAGAAACCACTTTGGACGATGACCGATACCTGAGCTTCAAGTGTCAGACTGTTGTCAAGGACCATGCCCAGATCCCTGACCTGAACAGAGGGGGTCAAGGGAACACCTCCCAGTATCAAACCAGGGTCATTCCTTGACCCTCCTCCATCCTGCCGATAGCCAGGGTCCACCATCAGTCTTGCCCAGCTGTAGTCATTGCAGACAATGGTATAGGAGTACTGACTGTGGGGGAGGTTACAGCTACTGCAGTTCCAGCCTTGCCCAGCAGGGGTCACTGCATGCAGTGATATAGGAGTACTGACTGTGCGGAGCTCCCTATTACTGCTGTCCTCGTCTTGCCCAGCAAGAGTCACTGCAGGCAATGGTACAGAAATACTGACTGTGGGGGAGCTCACAGCTACTGCAGTCCCAGAGTTGCTCAGCAGGAGTCACTGCAAGAAGAAGTATAGGAGTATGGACTGTGGGGGAGCTTACTGCTACTGCAGTCCCAGTCTTGCCCAGCAAGAGTCACTGCAGGCAGTGGTATAAGAGCAGTGGCTTGGGGGGTGACCAAGGAGCATCACTGGCAGCCGCCCAGGCGCTTGGCGCCACACTCGCACAGGCCGTGACCTGGGTCTGGGCTGGGGTTATGGGGGGATAGAGATTGAGCATCCGCCGACTGCTGTCTCTTCCGGGGTGGGTGGGAATGCGCCGCCTAGGAGCAACCTCTGGCGGTGGCTGGAGGGTCGCCAGTGTAGCGGCGCGGCGTAATGCCTGGGGGGCGGAGCCACGGCACTCCGTAGCCTTGCTGGCTGGGCTCCCGGGGGGGAGGGACAGAAAAAGTAAAATACCTCCTGCACGTCGGGAGATGACGGGGGCCCCAGTGGACCCTCCCACATCCCAAATACCGGCCCAGACGCGCTCAGGATCTCTCTCTCTCTGTCTCTCTGGAGGACCCGACGACTTGCAGGTAGGCCCCTCATACTTAGGAGGTATCCACCGAGGGGGAGCAGAATCAGCCCCGGAGATGGTACCGGGGGTCGGGTCAGCCTGCAGTCGTTTGGGGGAGGAGAGGCCAGGGGAATGCGGGGGTTCAGGTTGGGAGTAGGGTGGAGATCCGTGTGGGCACTCCGGAAGATAAATAAAGTTTAAAAAAAAAAAGGGAGCATCACTGGCAACAGCTACAAAGACCGTCATTCACCTGCCTTGCCAGTTAGAAGAATCGGTGCAGCCAAGGTAGTCCTGATTGGGGGAGATCCATAAGTGGACAAAATGGGGAGAAAAAAATCCAGAAGGCATTTTCAGAGTAGCTCAGCTGTTCTGATATCCAGGTAAAGTTCTGTACACTGTACCTGAAGTAGCAGTAACACGTTGCAGCAACACAGCAGCATAGAAAATTACGGCAGAAAAAGACCCAAGGGTCATCCAGTGAGTCTCCTCCCCACTCACCAGTGACCTACTGTCAGATAGAATTTTTACCCTTAGATTTATCACTCAGTTCCCCAGCCCCCCCGCCACACACACACACACACACACACACTCTACTCCCAACTCCTACCTTTTGGTACAACCAGCCATCTGTACCTGTCCTACCTGACCTTGTATCAATTTATAGATCCTGCCTCCACCATCTCCTTTGACACTGTTCTGCTGTCACTGCCACTCTTCCGATGAAGAATAATTTCCTAACTTCTCTCAAACCCCGCCCACTAAGGAACTTGTAAGTCTTGATCCTGTCTTCCCTCCTTGCTAGCCTCCAGCATTTACATGTTTAGGTCTCCCAGTCATTCCAGTGTCATGGTTTCGTCGGGAAGCACCAGGGTTTGGTGCTGTGCTTTTCTACTAAAACAACAAAGTCAGAGCCTCCGAAAAGAGGTAAATGTAACAATAAACATATTTTTTCAGTCTGGATTGGCAACTTACTAGTTTGATATTCACAACAGGGCCCTGCTGTGAAGTCACCCAGCTACCAACACTGAGGTAGACCACCCATCAGCTGGGTCCCTACTCTACTTTTTTTCGACTACAATGAAGTGTCGTGATAGCAATATATTGTATTTTGTGAGTCATGCCTCTTTATTTTACTGTTTTTCCATGCTACTGTTGTGTCCTGTTTTATGTACATGTGGTTAGCACCTGTTCTCTTCCCTTGAGCGTGTGGTCCTGATGTGCCTTTTTTCCCCTCGTACGATCTGCCTTGCTGACCCTGGACCATTCTGGTGACTCTGCACTGCACAGTCTCTAGCCTGTCCCTGTAACAGCACGAAGAGGTCGGAAGGAACTCTAGGGTCACCAAATCCAGACCCTCTTCTTCATAAGAAGCAATGCAATTCGTATGTTGTGCGCAGTAGTAATTACATTTATTAAAAGAACATCTGAACAAAAACAGCTAAGCTTGTGCTCTTTTATGACGGGGTCCAGAAGGGACGGGAAAGCTAAACCTTACAACATAAAAGCTGACCCATAATACAACAGCAATAAAGAAAAGCAGCAGTATTACTTCTGTTTGAACGCACTTCACAGATGTCGCTAATCAATCACCGTATGCCACTCTGCAGATGGCATCACCATCTGTGTGTCACTCAAGCAGCCCGTCCTCTGTCACTACATGAGGCCGACAGACTGTGCCACCCCATCTCTCAGTGCCAACTATGGAAAATTATCCCATGTGTCTTTATTGGCATCACTGAGGGATACAAAGTGCGGGGGGGGGTAGACAGATTTGGGTGGGAGAGATGAAGCAAACCATCTGCATAATTAGAATATTTTTTTAACTCTTTGCCTCTCCTACATGTTAAGGATGGTTGGAATTGGCTGATTCTGATAAGATTACATAAGAATTTAGGAATGTAATAATAATAATGCTTATTTATACCGTGCCTTTCTTAAACCAAGGCGCTTTAACAAAATTCCAGATAAAATGTACTAAAATAAACATACAATAAATACTAATTCATAAAGTCCAGTTACATAACATCAGGTCAAATAAGCTTGCTCCCATAAATGGGTCTTCAAGGCCCCTTTAAATTCTTCCACAGACGTGCACTCCTGAAACGGATGGGGTAGAGAATTTCAAAGGGCTAGGACCGCGTGCATAAAACACGGGCCCCTGAAGATTTGAAAGAAACCCTTGGAATCTCTAGCAACCCCTTGTCCGCTGAGTGGAGAGATCGCCTAGGGCAGTAGCGTACCAGAAGCTCTTTCAGGTAGTCCGGGCCAAGTCCGTGTAGGGCTTTATAAGTCAGAAGTCCGACTTTAAAGGTGATCCGCCACTGAACTGGCAGCCAGTGCAGTACCAGAGAAATATGACAGGTACAAGAAGTACCCATCAATAACCAGGCCGCAGCATTCTGCACTAGCTGCAAGTGGTGGATTTCAACCCCTGGTAGCCCTAGATAAAGGGAATTGCAATAATCAAGGCGTGAGGTCACAAAGGCGTGGACCAATGTAGGCAGATCACTGGACGGAACAAGGTGCTTAATCCTGGAGATGTTCCTCAGATGGTAAAAGGAAGGTTTGACGGCCGCCGACACCTGCAACCCCCTTGTCAGCCCATCATCAAAAATCACCCCCAGATTTCACACCTGTTCAGAGGTGGGGAGCTGGGAGCCACCAAGGAAAAAGTCCTGAAGGCAAAACAGCCCCCCTCCCCTCTATTGAGCGACCTGGGTCCACAACCAATACCTCAGTCTTTTCTGAGTTCAACCTTAGCCAACTCGAATCCATCCATTTCTGAAATTCAGTGAGGCAGTTATTAAAAGTCGAAAAAGCTCCATCTTGGTCGGGTGCAAAAGATAGGTAGAGCTGGGTATCATCAGCATAGCAGTGAAACCTCAGCCCATACCTTCTTGCAATGTCTCCGAGGGGCAGCATGTACACTGTGAACAGCATGGGGACAACACCGAACCCTGAGGTACCCCACATGACAGAGAGACTGGGCCGGAGGAATTAATCTCTGACACCACCCTCTGAGTTCTGCCAGTGAGAAAAGATCTAAACCATCTGAGAACTGTACTAGACAGGCCACAGATGAACCTCAGGCATTTGAGGAGAACCCCATGGTCCACACTGTCAAACACTGAGGAGAGATCAAGAAGAACCAAGATCGAGCGGCTCTTTCGCTCTCTCGCCATCAGGAGATCATTGAGCAGCCGAACCAGTGCAGTCTCAGTACTATCCCTCTTTCGGAAACCAGACTGGAATGGTTCATTGATGTCATAGATGGTCAAATGGTCCTCCAGTTGTGTTGCCACTACTTTCTCAATCACCTTCCCTAAAAAGGGAAGGTTAGAGATTGGTCTGTAGTTTGCATGGCAGTCTGGGTCCAAAGAAGCTTTCTTCAAGAGGGGTGCTACCACCGCCTCTTTCAGGGAGCTAGGAAACTCACCTGTCTCAAAGGAGCACCAGACTATCCGTGCTAGGACCAGGCTAATGACATCCCAATAACCCTTAAGCAGGGAAGTTGGGCCCGGATCCAAACTACAGCAGGTAGGGCACATACCCTGGACAATCCGCATGACATCAATGAGCTCCAGTTGGTCAAAGGAACTCCAGGAGAGCTTGGGGTTAGTGACCCAACGCCGATCCTTAGCTTCTCCCATAGAAGGTGCTGGCTGGAACACCACCCTGATTTCGGCCACCTTAGCCACAAAGAAGCGAGCAAGCTCATCACACTCTATTTGTGAAACGGCTCTTCGAACCTGCAGATAGGTTGGGTTGCACAGTCTGTCTACAGTTCGAAAGAGCTGAGCTGGTCGGTTCTGAGCAACCACAGTCTCCCCGGACAGGAACTCTGCCTTCTTATGGGAGATTGCGGAATGATAGACTTGGTAGTGATCCATCAATCGAAGATGGTCGGCATCGAGGGTGGATCTCTGCCAGCAACATTCTAATCTTCATCCTCACTGCCACATCTCCCTTAAGGTCCCATCAAACCAGGGGGACCGAGGGCGAAGGGGGAGAGGATGAACACGGGCAGGAGCAATAATATCCAGAGCCAAGGAGATAGCCTTATTGTAGGCCAGCACCAAGGTTTCTGAATCACTGTACACTCCAGAAAAGTCTGATAGGTCAAGCACCGCCATCAGGCCCTCAGAGCTTACATCTTGTAAAGGGCAGTACCTGACCATCTCCACAGGCGTAGGCCTAAGAGGTGGAGTGCAAAAACTGAACCCCATGGTGTAGTGATCGGACCATCCAACTGGTTCCACTCCCAAATCGAAGGCATCGATCCCCAGGAGAAAGACTAAGTCAAGGGAGTGACCGCCTTTGTGAGTGGCAGAAGTAACAACTTGTGTAAGGCCCAAAGACATCATCAGTTGGAGGAAGTGTTGACCAAATTATGAGAGTTCATCATCGACCCAGGCGTTGGAAGTCACCCAGGACCATCAGCCCAGGTGACTCGAACGCCATGTCGATGACGAAGTCCGCAACTTCCTGTAGGAAACGCTTCTCATCACCTGGTGGACAGTAAATGAGGGTGATCCTACAACCCACACCCATCACTACGGTACACTCGAATGACTCAGCCTCCTCAACTGGTACACTCGTGAGGCCCAGTTCGGTCTTAAAGCAGACCGCAGTGCCCCCCCCCCCGCCGCGGTCCGACCTCGAGCAGTGCAACACCACGTACCCGGCCGGAATAGCAGCCTCTAATATGGGGCCTGCATTCTCATCCAGCCAGGTCTCGGTGATGCAAGCCAGATCCACCGACCCAACAAGATCTGCAATAACTGCATTCTTATTTTTGATGGATCTGGTATTACACAACACCGCTCAGGTAGGACGGGCCTCTGCAGCAGCTCAGGCTACCTGCCCACCAATATTGGTGTGCCCTTGTGTATGGAAACTAGACATGGGGGACCACGCTACAGATTCCATTTCGCCCCAGGGCGTCTTGTGGATCTCACTACACACATCTGATGGCCCCACTCATTCGACCTCCACTGTTCACCCCCCACCCCCAGTCGAGCAATACCCAGCGCTCTGGCGCTGGTATGCAGAGAACTGTAAAGGGGAGAAAGGACGGAGAGAATGAAGGGCAGAGGACGAATAACACATGACCATGGGGGTAGGCCTCCTTCACATACTGAAGAACTCAACAACAGCAAATACACTCCAAAAACTTCAAGAAAACCCCACTTAAATTACTAACTAAATACAAAAACTAGAAAACTATTAAACTATAAATAAACAAAATTACCCTCTACCCCCGAACAACTACCCACCCTTAAATAAACTAACAATAACCTTGAACACCCCTTCTACAATAAATAAAATAAGACACTAAACAAATTAAATATAAAATGAAATCTTATGGCATTAAATCAGTCTTTGCAGATCAATAAAAGTCACTTTAAGCAGATTTTATAAAGGTCCATCCGAGCTCTCACCCCTTCAGGCAGTGAAACCAGAGCCTAAAACCAAAATTCAGCTCTCACTATGAACCTTGGTAATAAGCAAGCAGAAATTGTTTGAAGTTGTTTTAAAACAGAATTATTAAAGGTACTCTCACTGCCTCAAAACATGCAATAAAACCATGCCCAAAAAGTATGACCGGTAGTAGGTCTAATGACAAATCCTTCCCATGTACTCTGTGTGGGCTGATGATACCTTCTCCACAGATCTTATTATCCTTCCATCTAGGAGCACTGTACCAAAGGCAAAATCCCCAGCCACAAGCTGGAACACTGATCTTGGGAAACAAAGGGTTCCCTCAGAACCCACACCCCGAAGGACAGCCGCCCCGTCAATTGAACCCCCAACTACGGCCCACGGCCCGGTGTCTGATAAAGACCTCGGAATAGGAACTGGGAGCCTAAATCCTAATTTCCTATGTCAAAACCTTATTTTACTGTTAATTTCAGAATTAGGATTTTCACATTACAGCTTGGAACATCTTAATTCCTAAAATCAGATCAAAATCCTGATTCTGCAACTCTGAGCATCCCTACGACATATAAGTACAAGGAGATGGGGCTTCGAGATAAAGATGGAAAGGGAGTAAGGCTCAATGGAAAAACTGTCCATTTTAAAGAAGAATCTCCCAAAATAAATTCTGTGCCACTACATATATTTTGCGGCAAGATGCAAATTCTATGGAAAGTTCCACTGTCGTAGAATCACAGAATGCCAGGGGCGGCCCTGGTTATCCCAAATAATAGAACTCTGGAGACAGTATGACAGACGGGCCAGGATAGGTCTCTAAGTGCTCCTCTGTCTAAGAATTTCCTGGATTCCCAACCCAGCTAACGAAGAATGGTTGCAACTAAGCACAGCACTGATTCTATGGTGTATTATAAGTCTAATTAAATATTCATGAACCTAGAGAGGCTCCTGATTGACTACTGGGTTGGTCATTAACATCTTAGAAATGGCCGATTCAGCTGCCAACAGATGCTGCGTGGCACGCATGGCTCAGCCTCCCACTCAAAACCTATAAGAGCGTAATAAAAAGTAAACAAAAGTTGTTATTGCAAATAGAGCTTATAAATGCATAATAATAATTCAAGTCATTTCATTAATGACCAGCTGGAGGGAGGTAGCCTTGGCTGTGCCTCGGGCCGCTCATCCTCCCCAACTGGTTGTTAACCCCTCAGAAATGACAGTTTTTTTAATCATTATTGCATGGGATGGCACCTTCCCCATGTGGGATAGAGGGGACCAGTTTCTCTATGTGCACATATCACACAGTATCATGCTGCAGTAACAGACCCTCATTGCATTCCCACAGCCAGCCAGGAAAATGTGACCCACGCTTATTTCAAAACTAGTACAAGAAGGTTACCCATCAGGGCAGCGGTAGCGCTACTTGTCACAATGCCAGTGACCCGAGTTTGGGATTGAGCTCAGCCCACTGGGGGCTAACCGGGGGTCGAGTGTCCCAGACAGGCAGATGCTGCCGCTGCCACCCTTCTGGTCATTACTGCGCTGGCACATCAGGGTGCCAATTCTGGGATTCATGCATCCTCCCGAGTCCACCCCAGAGTTAGAATAATAATAAAGGAGGGGACATGAGGGCACAACCCCCACAAAACAAGGGTCAGTCCTAACTCTGGCACCCTGATGGCCGGGCACACTAACACTGGCGCTAAATGGGTGGTGGAACCCACTGCCACACTACCTCCTGGGTGACCACAGGTGGTACTACAACAGCTTCACAAGCTGGGGGGGGTATTGGGGTCCACACAAGGAAAACTCGACATGCATCATCCTGGACCTCCCAGCACACAACACCCCAGGAGCTGGAATAGAAAAAGGAAAAAGTCTGTCTTCAGCAGGATGAGACCAGGTGTGCTAATGCCCCAACTCTGACCACTACTTGCTCATCCTGAACTCCAAGAACTCCCACCTCTGTATCCAGGTGGAGGCAGGAGGTTGTATCTATCTCAGCTGAACCCTGGCCCAGGGGTGGGGAGCGAGTCTGTGGGGATGGAATCCAGGACCAGGTACTCAGTAGGGAGGTCAGGAGGTAGAACCAAGCCTGACCTGTGGGGATGGGGGCCAAGGCATGCGGGCAATACAATAGGTCTAAAAAAAACAAACAAAAAAACTAACACAGTACAGGCAGCCCATGGGCTGGGGAGGGTCTGCAGTGCACCCAGCCTGGGAAGGGACGACATCAGGATCCACTGCTGGAGACCCCTGCAGTGGACGACATCAGGATCCACTGTCCTGGAGACCCCTGCAGTGGACCAGGGAGCTTGATTCCTCCGCAAGGAAGCCAGAGGAGTGCGTGGTCTGACAGGATAGTGGCTGACATCAGGGGAGGAGGGCAGTGAGAAAAATGTGACAAGACCGCTGGCAGGAAGATGCCACTGGCCAAGCACAACCAACTAAAGCTCTGGCTCCATTTTGGATCATCTATACCGGGGGTGGAGGCATCCCTCCTCTGGCCTCACCATGGGGGGAAATCCCTGGAGGAATGCATAGAGTCTAGCTAGGTAATAGCCGGGGATGGTGAGTGACAGGGCTGGGTTCTGTGCACTGGTTCGACTGGAAATGTTTAGGAGGTGGAACTGTAACCTACTTTTGTATGAGGCGCCACTGTCATCCCTAGGAGGTAGAACTCTCTATAGTTTTCAGTGGAGAAAGGTGTCAGAGGATGTAGAACTGAGTTCCTGCTCAATTTAACCCCTACTTCTATGTAATAAAAAACAAACGGGGAAAGCCAGGTGGCTTGGTGGTAAGCGATGAGGCCCTGGCTCAGGATGCTGGCCAGCCATGTTCATGCCCCGAGTCCAGGACAACTGGTATGGAAGAAGATGGGAGGGTGGCAGAGTGGCCACATGGATGCCAACCTCCTGGAGGGGGAAACATAGAAACACAGAATGTGATGACAGATAAGGGCCACTGGACCCACCCAGTCTGCCCATTTTCTTTCTAACGTTTATTTTTTGCTGCAGACCCTACCTGATCTATGGCACAATCTGTGCCCCCCTTCCTGCCTCTTTGCGGATGACACCAAGATCGCAACAGAGTACACACTCTAGTAAGGTGGGGTCTGGAAAGGATGGGAAGGGATCTGAAAAGACTGGAAGGGTGATCAAGGGTATGGGTCGCTGGGTTTTAATGCAAAAAAGTGCAAAATAATTCACTTGGGCCATAGAAACCCAGGAGCAAAGTACAAAATCGGCAGAGTGATACTGACAAAGACCAAGCAGGAAAGAGACCTAGGGATATTCATAACGGAGTACCTAAAGGTGGCCAGGTAGTGTGAAAAGACAGTCAGAAGGGCTAGTGGGATGCTGGGGTGCATAGGAAGGGTTAGCGCCAGCAGGAAGAGGGAGGTGGTGCTGCCCCTATATAGATCACTGGTAAGACCCCACCTTGAGTACCGTATCCAGTTCTGGAGACCACATCTCAGGAAGGACATAGACAGAGTGGAGGTGGTCCATAGGAGGACTACCAAAATGGTGCAGGGTCTGCATCAGAAGCCCTACAAGGAGAGGCTAAAGGAGCTAATATGTACACCCTGGAGAAGATGAAAAAGAGGGGAGATATGATAGAGACCTTTAAATACCTCACATGGGTTAATAAGGTACAGAAAGGCATATTTTGCAGAGAAAAGAGTGCTCTAGAACAAGGGGTGTGCTATGAAGCTGAGGGATAAATTCAGGAGGGATGTGAGGAAGCACTTCTTCACAGAAAGGGTGGTAGATACCTGGAATAGCCTTCCACTGGAGGTAGTGGGGGCAATAACAGTGGTGCAGTTCAAAAATGCCTGGAACAGGCACAAGGGAATCGTAAGGGAAAGGAAAGGATGGTACAACAGGCTGAGAAGACCTGTGGAGGAGCCCGACAATTCGCTTCCTGACATTTCACTCCAGCATCAACTTGCTCCTATGACAACATGCTCCCCCGACAACTCCGTCCCATGTATTGGCCACTGAACTGCCAATTAGCTTCCTCCACGGGCCTTTTCAGCCTGTCATACCATTGCACCCCAAATTTCCAGAATAGCTACTGGGACCACAGTGACAACTAGTCTGTACAGGTACTCGAGACCTCAGAGGTGAAGATACTCAAAAGCCAGAGTTATGGGGAGGAGGGAAACTGACATTCTCTGGCTGCTGACTGTATTAAGATCAGAGGTGAGGTCCTTAAGGAGCAGGGGGAGCGAGCTGCTGTCCGGGTGGGATGGAGCGTGCATGCTCAGTACATTAAAACTGGACAGGAGCTGCTGCTAAATGGAAGTCATGATCGAAGCTTGGCACTGGTGCTCCCCCAACAGCTTGCTCTCATGGAAATCGAATAAATAAATATTTACATACTTGATATAATTAAAGCCTTGTCCCTGATTTGTGAGGTAAGAGGCTGAGAGGTATGGGGTTTCATCTTCGGTTAAGGTGATATTGAGGCTGAGAGATCTCCGGAGATCTCCGGAGGCTGATGGGAGAATGCTGGATAGCACCATAAATAGTACCATGAATAGGAAAAATATAAAAAAATAAACCAAAGTCTGCAGGTAATGCACAGTTTGAGAAGCGGGCGTAAAGCAGCCAGAGCACCACCTTTGCCTTTCTGAAATGCTACAGTATGTTTGTGAGTGGAATGGAGGGCACTGGGACCGTGCGGTTAGTTGTGAAGAAAGTGAAAGCGAGCGACTTTCACTGTTAGGCGGACTGTAAAATCATCAAGTTCACCCTCCCCATAATTAAAGGGGAACTAAATTAAAATAATTACAAAAGACAGTTGTGCGGAGCTGCTGAGTAGCCTTGCTGAGGTTGTGTGGTACACCCCCAACAGCTCCCCTGACAGCTCCCTCCCATGGAAATCGAATAAATATTTACTTGATATAATTAAAGGGGAATAGTTGTGCAGAGTGTTGTGATTTTTACCGGGAGTGAATTGACAGGAGCAGAATGGGGAGGAAAGAGTTGAAGCGGGAGTGAATTGTCGGGAGTAAAATGTCGGGGAGCGAATTATCGGGAGTGAATTGTCATGTACCCAAGGAAGAGAGAGCGAGAAAGGAAACAAAAATCTAAACCATTGACAGTTTTTTCGCACACCACATCAGCTGGCAGATTGTTTGCCGGCTTGCAGTCGTGCCCCCTGTGTTCTTGATCTGCTACTTCTTTATCTGTGAAAAAATTTCATACACTGTATAATTCTGAAAGACAGTTGTCCACTCTGTTGTTTTAATAATATATTGTTTTTTCAATTTTCAGTGCCATACTCAAATACAACTAACGGTTAGGAACTTTGTGCCCCTTTCAGAGTGTTGTGGCCTAGTAGTGACTGCTTATAATGGGCCGTATTCACAAAAGCCTAGGCGCCACGTATGTGCGGTGCATAAGCATGCCCACAACTGAATGCCATGCAGCAGAGTCCAGCAGACCCCAGCAGCATTCACAACAGGTGCACTAATGCCTTGCATACCAGATTCCCTGGCTGCCTGCCCAGCTGTGCATCATGGGCGGTCTGGGGGCGTGTCTGCACTCTGCACTATTCACTAAGGCGCAGAGTTACATAGAGTGCCAAGCAAGGGGGGTACGAGTTATGCGAGGGGATACCCTACCATAACTGTTACATGCCCCCACCGATGACACGTACCAGCGGGGCATGGATTCCCCCACCATGCTGCCCATGCCCACCTAGCTGCTTGGTAGGGCTGGGGGTAGCTGTTCGGGCACTCACCTGTACCTGTGGATTTCCCGGCACCTGCACCTGCTTAGAATCTCCTTGGGACTCAGGCCAGGCATCCCACTGGACATCCGCATGCGCCCCATGATCCACCCCCCCCCCCCGCAGCAGAGATCCACCCCTGCGCAACTCTGCACTGGGGGGGCGGGGCCATGGACAGGTGCCCTGTGGGTGCTCACAGTTGTGAATACTATGCACCCTGTGCCTGTCCAGGGCTGTGTAGATACACGGGTGTTATATGTGCATGTTGCGCATATAACCCACACCTTTGTCAACAGGGTCCATTATTCTTAGGTATTTGTAGGACAGATGCATGCCAAAGGCACTCCTTGTCCGTATCCCATCAAGGTGCCGACTGAATGTTGGCTCCACAGTTAGGACGCTGCAACAAGGGTGAGAATGACAGGAGCGATCTTAATTTTTGATGGCCCTGCACTCATGCCGTCCTTTACGCCCACACAGTTTTCCTCCCTTTCAGGGCATGCCCACCCCAGAGTTTGTTATAACCACCCCCTGTAAAACAGGAATGTTTTCCTGGATGACGCTTTGGTGCTCTGGCTCCAGAAAACTGCAATGCCTGGTGCTGCAGAGCCAGGCGGCATATTGCCTGCTCGACTATCCGTGTTGACAAAATTATTGTCGCATCGATAGGGGTGAATCCTCCTTGTCTACCCCACAACTATACAGTGGTGATCCAAATGTCTTTCCAGGTGTCCATGTGTTCATCTAGCTTTTTTGCGTGTAGCAGGACGTCTATTTTTAAATGTACATTTAAATGCATTTTTTTTTTTTTACGAAATCAAGGAGACACTGACAGCACTTTTCCAGCGTGTCATTGTTATCAGGTGGAGAGTGCCCGACTTTGTGTTTTGTATGAGAACTGAGCCTGCTGTGTGCACCACCTTCTCAGTGTGGGCTATTTTGTGGTATTCAAATGTATTGACTATTGACTATGAATCTGTGGGTTTACTCAAACAGCTGAAAGCTATTTCACAATTTATGTCAACCGCAAACAATAATTCGTAGTTTAAAAAAAAATTCTAGAGCCAACCGATGGTGCAATGGGTAGCACTGCGAGGCCAGGAAGCTGGTCAGGTGACCAAAACAATGTGGAGCTGCTGCCATGCTAGCAGTCCCAGTCAAGAGGATGGTGTCATGTCCTGCCACTCTAGCCACCCCTTGCTGTGGGCTAGAGCCCAGCCTCGAGCAGGGGCATGCTAAAACTGCAGGAGGGTGGGGTCAGAAAACAGAAGAACATCCACGCTGGCCGTGGGATGATTCCCCAGTTATCGCAGCCCTTATAGAACCTACTGGGCCCTGGGAACATCTAGACTTTGCCTTCTAGGTGGGGAGAACTGACCTCCTACCTCAGACCTTGCCAAGGTGGGGGTAAGATCCATGGGGGACCTTTCCCAAATAAGTCCCTGAGACGGTGGATGATGAGGTGGACAGTTGGGGAGGAAGGAGTCTAGGTGGGCCAGGGAAAAAAGCATGAAGAAAAAACAAAAATAAAAAAAAATTCCACTTTCAGAATTTGGAATTCTGTGGAATTAGGCAGAATTTAAAAGTGCTGCGGAATTCCAGCAGAAGCAGGATTCTTTAACTTTTGTACAGCTCTTTTTGTGGGTGTTATTCTTTGGTAACCAGATAAGGTCCACCAGGCACAAGTGCTTGTTTTCACAGGCAACCTGTGAGCACTGGGGAGGTTAACTGACTTGCTCAGAGTATGCAAGTAGAGGTTGTGAGAATCAAACCCAGGTCTGCTGGATGTACCAAGCTCAATCACAGCTCATTACACTAACCTCTAGGCAATACTGCCAGCCCCAGTTGGTTGCTTGCTCTCTTTTACTTGCCCAAGAGCCAAAGAAGTAAAGACTGTGAGATATGGGGGCCCTAGACCACACATTTTTTTGCTCTAAAACTGGAAACAAAAGAAAACCTTTTTTTTTTTCAAGTTTGCAAAGACCAGCCGTGGCATGCTTTAATTCCGGATCCAACATTTCTGAGGTATGAACCTCCCACCCTTCTCTGAAGCAGTTTCCATGCTGTAAGTGATGCCACCCCAACCCGCTCGTTCCTGTATTTCTTCCTGTTACCTAATTAACTTTTACCCATCTCTTTATTGAAGGAGCAAGATGGTAATTATGGTCAGCCGCACAGCTTGCTCTTTCATCTCGGAATTTGGACTGTTTTTATATTACCCACTTTTTGAGTAAACCAGAGTTTTTTTTCAACTCTTTTTTTGGGGTTTGTCTAGAAAACAGTTATTTTATTTTGGTCACGTAATGTTGCCATGGTCATCAAGCGGTCAGCCAAAAAAGAGCAACGTCGTGAGAGCTGAACCACAGGAACTTGGCTTTACTTAAAACAACCACTGAAAGCTGATGCATTTGTATGTGTGTGTGTGTTAACTAGTCCCTTTTCCCATTTATAACCTGTTTCAAGATTGAGCCTCTGATGGTGTTGGAGAAGGTGATGCAACAGGATGGAACCAGAGTCAAATGCTGCCAAGTAGGCCTCTGGCTAACTTCTGTGGAGCTGAACCTGATAGCGTTGGCTTTGACTCTGGTGGGAATTCCTCTCTCCAGTCCTCCTCTGAAGTCAGGCGTAAATATCCCATTCTCTGACCTTCCTTTTAGGATGATGATAAATGACCAATGATCTTCCATGAGCCTATGGCAAGCTAGTCCCATGGATTATCAACAGTTGCTGTATAATAATGACCTTCACTGGCAGGTATCACCTACCTCTGAGTAGGCTCATTATCTCTGCAACATTCCCTCACCTTCCCAGGTCAGAAGAAAGAGCCCTGTCCTGCACAGCAGGGAGACATGCCCTAACATCTCCTAGTCTGGAGTACCAGTCCTGTAGTACACAGTAGTAGGACATTTTCTAACCTTTCCCAGTCTGGAGTACAAGTCCTGTAATGCACAGCAGGGAGATATGCCCTAACATCTCCCACTGTGGAGTACTAGTCCTATAGTACACAGCAGTGTGACATGCCCTAACCTTTCCCAGTCTGGAGTACAAAGTGAAAATAGGGAGCCCTGTCCTGCACAGCAGTGTGACATATCCTAACCTTTACCACCCTGGAGTAAGTGTCCTGCCCTGCACAGCAGTGAGACATGCCCTAACTTTCCCCAGTGTAGTAAGTGTCCGTCCTGCTCAAAAGAGTGACATGCCCTAACTTTCCCTAGTCTGGAGTAAGTGTCCTGTCCTACACATCAGTGAGACATGCCTAAATCTTCCCCACTCTGGAGTAAGTGTCCTGTCCTGCACAACAGTGTGACATGCCATAACCTTCACCAGCCTGGAGTAAGTGTCCTGTCCTGCACAGCAGTCAGACACACTCTAAGCTTCTCCCCTTTACCTGGAGTTCCACGAATTTGGTGACAGCAGGGATCTTCATGCTGGGTGGGTGGGTACTGCCAGACCTGAGTGTGCCAAGGTTATCCTACCACGCTAAGAGGACATTTTTCTGCTGTACTGCCCCTCCCCAAGATGCTGGGCCATAAACGTGCAGCCAAACACAAAACACGCATGAGTGCTGCAAGACTCCTGCATCTCCCCTCCCACTGCTGCCTCCGCCAGTCTTGCATATCCTGGGCACCCCCAAGTGGTGTTCAAGAGCGGGGAAATGGGTCTTCCTCCCACCTAGATGAGGAGAGTGTCCTCATGGATGTTCAATCCCACCCCCCCTCCACAAGCTGGCCTTCAATAACCTGGGCTCGTTCCCAAACCCAGATGAATTGCACTTACAGACCATCTGTTCTTCATATTTGCACAATACTGTGCTTTACCATCATGTTTTGAGTTAATGTGTATAAGTTTGTTTTTACTTTCTTTCATTGCACCAGTTCAAACTAACGTTCATACCAATGTCCACAGGGGTAGAAGAGTGCCATGTGACCTGTCATGACTATTCCCTTCCCCCACACTCTAACTGGTGGTAATACTCTTTGGTATTTGTTATTCCCCCTCCCACAGTTCCCAGCAAGAAACAAGCTTTGCTCAGTGTGCTCTTCCTTGTTAAGAATTGTACATTTGGGCTGGCAGTATAGCCTAGAGGATAGGGTAACGAGCTGCGAATGAGCTTGGCACATCCAGCAGACCTGGGTTTGATTCACACCAACCTCCACTTGCATGCTGTGGGACTCTGAGCAAGTCACTTAACCTTCCCTCTTTGGTAGCCCCTGAAAACAGGCCTTGTGCTTAGTGGGCCTTATACCTCGTTACCAAAGAGAAAATAAAAAAGCTGCACCACCCACACAGCCCTCAAGGTGGCAGTGTTTACCATGTTGTTGGATGGTAGGCTAGCACACAGCCTCCTCTCTTGTGCTTCTTAACGGCCCAGTTTAAAAAAAGAAAGAAAAAAAACAGCAGCAGGTTAATTTTGCACTCTGTTGATAGAGGTCTCGGAGCCCTAGCAGAATCGTACGACCAGCCTCATAGAACCAAGTTATACTGATTCTCAGCTTAATATGAAATGTTCCAACTTCTACACAGAGCAAATGTTTCTTCATATATTGTGAGCCATGTGACTGGAATAAATCAACAGATTATCAGGAACTAGTACAGACATTAGGGCCATGCAAGACAAATCTCGGATTATAGTTCTAGCAGCTGCTCGTAGGATGAGGGCTAGATTCTGTTTTAAACTTGCAAATGCATCAGTACGAATAATGATTGACAGCACAGATTAGAACAGAATTTTGATTTATGCATTACCTTTCATATACAAAAATGAATTTGATTTAACTTTTTTACATTAGTATGCTTTATTGAAGTTGACACACAAATACTTTACATTACACATATCAGGCTCTATTTTCAAAGGGTGACACAGGGCTTGCATCTGTTCTGTATCAACCCCGTTGTTTGACGCAGCTGCACCTGATTTTAGTACATTAGACACAATTGCGACTGTTTCCACACTTTACGGCAGCTTATGCTAAAGATTTGGCGCAAACCCTGTAAAAAGGGTCCTTCGAATGGCACAAGTTAGACCTGGGAAAAGCTGGTCAAACTTTTGGCATTTGGCGTGCGGGATGGAAAATCTCACTCGCTGGCTGGGAGAATGCCGCAGACCCCCGTGTGCCAAATGATCAACGCACCCGGGGCCTGTGGCATACTCAGGACCTGAAAATTAAGCCCATTGTCACAGGTACTTTGGTAACTGGGGAAGTGAAGAACACCGCCTAACGATGCACTAATGGAAAGGAGCCAGTGGCTCCAGCACTAAACTAGAACTAGTAAAGGCCAGTGCAAATCAACAAATATTACTGTAAAATGGGATGCTCTATATAATAACATTTAAGTTATGAGAGAATGCTGAAATATTTTAATTAAATTAATGCACGCTCTGAGCGAATTGGAAGGCACGAGGCCAACGACTGAGTGACTTTCAGTGCACTCGGGATGCGCATTCATTTTCAAGAAACCCATGCCCAGGAGTGGGTTACTGCACTTATAAATAGAACATTTTTTTAAAGGTTTTATTTTCCTTTAGTTAGGGTGTGGCTAGGTAGAATAGGTAAGTTTAGTAACAAAGGCCACGTGTCTTTGAATGAACCCGGGAACTGTATTTCTTTTGAAGAAATATGTGCCCTATTGTGGGTTTATGTGTTTGAAAAATGGAAAAAAGTTAATTTAATAGAAAAGGGTTTTATTTTAATTTAGTTAGGTTGTTGCTAGATAGATTAGGACAGGTTAGTTACAAACTATGCAGTTTCTAAGTAAATAATCAACGGTCAGGTGCTGTGTATTAACCAATGAAGTTTGATTGGTTGGCTTTTTATACCCTATTTGATAAGTTAATATAATAACTGTGGTCCCTTTTTATATCTGGTTTGTAAAACTATGACTCACCTGAATTCGCACAGGGTCTAGGGAGGAATACAAGCAGGATAATAGATGGATTCATGTGGAATTGAGTCACCACTTTGAGAGGAAATTTCAAATGAGTTCTGAGAACGTTTTCCTTGTGGAAAATTAAAAAGTCTGCTAGAATAGAAAGAGCCTGAAGCTCACTCACCCTTCTAGCCAAAGTAATAGCAAGCAAAAGGTTACTTTCCATGTAAGGAATTTTAAGGTGCATGAAACCAGAAAATCATAAGGTTCTTGCACTGGTGGGAAAAGAACCAAGTTAAAAGAAAAATGTACTTCGACTTCTGGTTCCGCCCACAGCTAATGTAGACATGAGAGAACTCGACTCGCTCCCCAGTGCAATAAATCAAACTTCATCCTTGACTTAAACTCCTGCTAACAGCCCCCCAAAAATGGAGGGGAGTTTACCTTTATTGAGGTGGTCACAGGATGGCGTCAAAATTGCAAGAAAAGATGGTCAGGAGAAGCTGCAGAGAATGGTGCCTTCCTCGAGGGGTGTAGCACAAGTAGATCCCAGTCAGAGTGGTCCAGCTCTGTCAACAGGTGCAGCAGAGATGGGGCAGAGATGCAGTTCACAATAACGTTCCAAAAACTTTTCTTTGAACTCTGTAAACTAGGATCCTCCATGGAAAGGCTGGAAACCACCCTAGCAGAAACCTCAAGGGGACTCCAGGACTTGTAGCATGGACGTCTGATTTGCAACAGAGACGTCGGTGACATTAGACTGCCACAACACAGCCCTCCAGTACCTGCACTGCTGCAAGTGGGAACTCACAAAAAAACTTGACAACCTGGAGCTACGTTCCCAGTGGAACAACATCTGTAGCTACAGTTTACAGGAGGGCACGGAGAATAGAGATGTGTTGACTTTTATGGAATCGTTCCTCCATGAAATACTGAAGTGGCGGAAGGAGAAGGCACTTCAAATTGAGCACACCCACCAAGTTTTAGCTCCCAGGCATTCCGACCCAAAGGCCGATCATGCTCGATGGTGATGCAGTTTCTTGATTACTGCACAAAGACCAAACTACTGTTTACAGCCTGGGGAAAGAAGGAGGCGATGTTTGTGGAGGGTAAACTTTACTGCAGTCAAGACTTTACTCCCATCACAGTATTAAAAAAGGCACATCTGGTGGTCCGCAGGGAGCTGATGAACAAGAACATAAAAAAGCAGATCACAGCACCTGCACAGTTTAAAATATTCACTGAAATAAAAGTTAACTTCTACCGAACACTAGCTGAAGCAAGGCATTTGCTCAAGCAACCAGGGGTCCTGCCAGAACTGTTCTCTACTCCTGTCCCAGCTATTGAGGCCCTCCCAGACAAGGCACCCTGGCACATAGTCTCCTGTGTGAAAAAATGAGGTAGACAGCAGGTGACTGCTCCCGACACTATCCCCGGCAAGCAGACCCAGAAGAAGAAGAAGGTAAGCCAACCTGCGGTAGTAGAAGCGGTCCCCACTGATCCCAACAGACTTTGAATGACTACTTCTCTTGAACTGAGTTGTACTGTTTAAGCCGCATTGGCTGTGTTTGTGAACTGATCCCTTCAGACTAAACTGACTCAAAAACCACCATGCTGGCTGCGGCAGCAGTGCACATTCTTTACGGCTGTATGTAAATTTAAATAAATAAATAACCCGTATGTATAAACATGACTTATGAGGCACCTGGGAAGGGTGGGAGTGGGGGCCTGAAAGATGTGGGCTCCTGGCCTCTTTCTGGGCTCCTAGCTTTCCATGTGGCACTGGCTTTAAGATGGGTTGTTTTGGGGGGGGGGCCAGACTGGTAGTATAACATCATCACAATTAATGTTCCACCAGAAGCAGGGGCTGAAATAAAAGGGTGCTTGAAAATGTAAGCCGCATAGCGAGCATACGTTAGGCCCCGGGTAGGTAGCAGTACTGAGGAGGCAACAGTACTGCTGTCCTCGCAAAGTCAGTTACAAGAATGGCATACTGCCCGGAGACATGGGAATGGGGGCTGAAGGCCCAGTTCTGGGACCTCTCACCTTCTACATGACCCTGGTTCCAAGAAGGATGGATCGAGGGAGGGAGGTGCAAGTTCTGCAGTACAGCTATGGGCTGATGCACCAATCAAGGCAGACAGTGTGAGAGAGAGAGAGAGAGAGACCAGTGATTGACACATGAAGCTTTTACCACTTTTCGGACGCACATTGGGTCTGGAAGGGCTGCAAACAGATGAGGCACATGGCACCCTGTGTCCCAAGATAGCGGCTGTGCCGACAGCACATCATCATATGGGGGGAGGGAGGTGTTCCACACTATCCTAGTGGCTCTACGCAGTGTGAGGCAGCCAGTTAAATAAAGTGATCAGGGGGTGTAATGGAGAGGTTGGGGGGGGCTGTGCCCTGATGAATGTTGTGACTCAGAGGGGATAGAGCAAAAGGATTCCATCAGTCTGGTCCTCTCGATGCTATGAAGAATGGCCTAGGTTGGAGGCTAGATGCAGTACAGGACAGACAGCGGCCTAGTGGCCCGGCTTCTCGGGGCAGGCTGATGGCTCAAGCTTCAGGAAGCCACCTTCCGGCTACAGTGGGTGCAGGACATGATGACTTTAAGTAGGAACTGCTGATGCAACGACAGTGAGCCAGGGTTTGTAGCCTGGGGCTGGATTGAAGACGCAGGGCGTGGGCTGGGCCTCACTGGCACTGCACAGGAGCTATGTGCCACACGCAGAGACCTCCTGTATCAAAAAACGCAAAAAATACATTAATGCACTTGGGTCAGCGGGTGGAACGGGGAGGATGGGTCTTTCCTGCTGCCCCTGGTGGGACACCAACACCCAGTGACATAACTGCTGCAACTGGCAATGGCCTACAAAATCCTATATGGAAATGTGTCCGTGGTGCTTGGGATAGCTGCCAACAAACAGTAAAATGAACCTAATTAGATGGCACCTGGTGTAAATCATGGTGAGCTGGGCCTGAAGCTGCAAGCCCAGAGTCTCCTCAATGTTGAACCCACCATGCACAGCACAGGAAGGGAGCTTTCCCGGGGGCCTAAACCTGCCTGCCTTGCAAACTAAAAGAGTCGTGGGACACAGCCCACCCTAAGAATTGGGCTGGGGGGCAATTAGAAACACCTCTGGTTCCACTGCATAGCCAACCACTTTTTTGGGGGGGAGGGACCGTTATAAATAATAACCTCCCAACCACTAAGGCTCCGTGGGGGGGTCCTACTAGCAATTAGACAACCTTCCTTACAGTTTGGTCAAGGGCAGTAAAGAGAGTCCCTAGGAAGTAGGAAACAGGGGTGGCTCATTTTGCATGACTGCACACAGTGTCTGAGGTGTAAGGTGCTACTCTGTGGCACATCTTCATTGTAGCAGCTGCAGGGACAGTGTCTTATTCCACTGAAGTCCAGAGGCCCACTGGGGGCTTCATGTTTCTGTTTACTGTTACTGCTACAGATTATTTGTTGGTTCATATGTTTGAGCTGGCAACTGCTTGTCCCTGGTATGGCATTACACTGGGAGGGGTGGACCACCCATCTTAGAACAAACAATGTTGGAAGGTAGAGTTATGACATATCATTTCAAGGGCTGGAACAGCCCTGTAAAGAGGGCTAGACTCCTACAGGAATTAAAGCAGAAAGGGACATAAATGCTCTCCTCCATTAGACTCATCTCTCTGATTCTGAGCATGCCACATTAAAAGGGTCTTGGGAGGGGGTGGTATATGCAGCGTCATGAGGGGCATAGCCGCCTTGGTTCACAAGGGCTTCCCCCTGGAGGTTTCATAGATTGCCTGTGATCTGGAGGGGCAGTATGTGTACATACGGGGCACCTACGAGGCAATGCCCTCTACAATATTGAATATTTCATTTATGCGCCCAGTGCTGAGCGTGAATCCATGGAGTTCCTTACAAACACCTTACTGACACATGCCCTGGAACCAGGTAGCTGGTACCTGGTGGGTGTAGATTTCAATAGAGTTGTAACACCTTCCCTAGATCGGTCAGGGGTGTTCAGCTCCACGCAGAGCTGGAAAGGGCAGTGCATCAAAAGGCTGGTGCAGGAGCTGGGTCTGGTGGCGGTCTGGAGGTTCCTACACCCCACTGTCTGGGACTACACATTCTGATCCCAGCCACATAGGACATATTCACACATATCTTTTTCTCATGTCCATGAAGGGGCTCTATGTGGTGGACAATTGCTCAAGTAGAACAGCCATGATCTCAGATCATGCCCCGGTGAGACTAGGCCTTTGTATTACTCCATCGCCGAAATCCTATAGTTGGAAGCTTAACGTCTCAATACTAAATCATACTGACTTCAAGGAAATAGTTGAGGCAGAGATTCAAAAATACACCAACCAACGCTTGAGAAGGACCAGCCCAGGCAGCGTGCTGGGATGGCCTCAAAGCAGTGCTTACAGGCCGGATAATAAGTTCTGCCTCCAGATGAAAGACAGAAGCACAAAGAGAATGACTGTAACCAGAGGAGCAATCATTTGATCTGGAAGCTGAACACAAAATCACACTAAATGAGGGGTTTAAGGTGAGACTGAACCGCTACAGAACTAAACTTAATAAGTTGCTGGAGACCAAGGTCAATGGGGCCTTGCGGAACTCCAGACAGACATATTTTGAAGGTGATAACCGGGCGGGCAGGCTTAACTAGTACGTCAGCTCTGCAGAGAGGCAGCCCAAAGAACTGTGCTGTGCATTAGCCGGGGGGGGGGGGGTTAATACAACACAGATCCCCACAAAATTCTCTCCAGCATTTTGTAGCATTCTACAAAAAGCTCTATTGGCAAGAAGAGGTGTCAGATTATAAGGAAAAGCTGGAGGCCTAATTTCCAAGGGTTCCAGTTAACAAACTCATGGAGGAAGACAGAGAAGCTCTGTGTTCTCTGATAAAACTGGAAGAAGTCTTGCAGGTGGTTTCCCACCTACAGCCTACAGGCAGGTAAGTCTCCATGTCCAGATGGCATTAGTACCGAATTCTGTAAAATGGTCAGTGATACCTTGAGCCTCCTTTGGAGACATGCAAGGAAATTCAGGAGGAGAGAGGATGCTCACTTCTTGACAATATGCTCAGAGCACAGTACTGTCTAAACCAGGCAAAGATGCTACCCATCTCACTACTGGATGTAGACATAAAAATATTCACCTCTATATTAGCATGTTTCTTGCAAAACTGTGTGGGGTCCCTGGTTCTCCCGGACCACTCTGGCTTTATTAATGGGAGATGAACACGTGATAACATCAGACACCTTCTTAACATTATATCCTGGGCACAACAGGGAGGTGAGCTGGCTCTTGCGATATTTATGGACACAGAGAAGGTGCCAGGTTATGAGGACAGTGGCAGAGATGGGGTGGGCGACAGCTTTCTAGCTAGTGCCAGGGAACTGTATGCCTCCCCGCAGGCAGTGGTGCAGGTAAATGGGGCACTTTTAGAGATATTTTTCTCACCAGAGGTACTAGGTAGGGCTGCCCACTTTCCCCTCTCCTTTTTGTATTATATATGGAGCCCTTGACACAGGCGGTTCATCAATTATTGTAGATAAAAGAAGTCAGAGGGGCGGACAGATACCATAAGATCTCATTATATGCAGAAGACTCCCTATTTCTATCTCTATTCTGTCTCATCAAACTGCAGGTCTCAGTGCCAGCTGTATTGGCAGAGTTGAGGGATTACGGAGCAATTTCAGGATATCAGATCAATTACGATAAATCCTAGGCCCCTAGGTTAAGTGGTACTTGTCTCATGCAACTAAAGACCAACATTCTCTTTCATTGGGACACCCAAGACATAGTCTGATACCTGGGTGACCATGTTACACCTAGGCTCAGCTCCCTGTTCGCTCTCAATTATGAGAAGCTTATGGTCGAAGTTTGGCCACCATATAATACTGGAACCTTCTGCCTCTGAGTTTGGGGGACAGAATCGCCACTCTCAAAATTAATTTGCTGCCCAGATTACTGTTCTTGTTCCAGGCTTTCATGGACAAAGGAAGGACTCCAGGTGGCTCAATCTGGTGGCTGCAAGCAGCCTTCCAGTTTCGCTCTTCACCCATATACACTTGACCCCAGCCATCTTAGCAGGCATCAAAAATCCATGGACAAAACACACACTCAGGATGCTCCTTAGGGCCAAGACCCCGACAGGTACTCCGAAGTCAGTCAGTCATAGTAGGTGATTCTGAGTTCCCTCCTCCACAGGAGGACAGAAGGGATACTGGCGCTGGAATCACCAACTGCATAAATGCGATTCAGCCACTCTGTCCAGGATGGTCATTGTACCACTTTTGCTGCACTTCAACAAAGATATAATTTGCCCAGGCAAGACTTCTTCCACTTCCTTCAGGTCAGGCACTGCTTCACAATGGAAGGCAAACTCACGAAAGTGAGAAGAGACAACACCAAGCTCGAAAGCTTCCTGTACTGGGTGGCCATGTTGGCAAGCCAAAGGGGTAACATCATCTGAGCTTATCAAGTATTACAAGGCTCAGTGCATCCTGTACTAAGCGGCCATGCTGACAGGCTGAAGGGGTAACATCACAAAAACTTACCAAGCATTACAAGGCTCAGTACACCTTGAATTTAGACAAGTGAAGGAAGGTTGGGAAAGGGAGGCCCAGGTAGTTACTGGGGAGGAGGACTGGAACAATATGTGGGAACAGGGGTGGTGTACGACAGCCTTGCCCAGCTAGCGAGAGTTTAGCTGGAAATGCCTGCTCCATTTTTTTCCACACCCCAACCATCACAAAGCATTTTAGCAGAGGAGGGGGCACTGACCTTTGCTGTGAGGAAATGCAGTTAGACAACAATGCACTTCTATATTTTCTGGAACTGCCCCATGATCCAGGCATATTGGTCACAGATCCAAAGGGCCCACAAAGAAATTTAGGGAGCGAGCCTCCTACTCACATTTGAAGATACGATCTTGGGAAAAAGGATCCCTGCACTGGGTCACAAAACCCAGCAAATGCTACGCAAGGCCATGTGCACAGTAGACATGCAAGGCATAACATTGACATGGCTGTCTGATACGCCACCTGCTCTGGAGCTCTGGAAATCCAAAGTTAATGAGCTCCAACAATGGGAATGAATCACAGCCACACTTTGACTGACACTGGAGAAACATTCAGAGCTTTGGCAGAGGTGGGACCTGTATGAGACGGAGGCAGGGAATACAGGCCGGCATATAGTTGGAGGAACGGCAGGCCCACCTGAATAACCCAATTCATGTGGCAGCCTCCGCCTCAACCCAGGGAACTACTGACTGAGAGGAGCGCAGGGGCTGACACACAGTATAGTGGGGGGAGGTGGAAGCAAAAAACTTAAGGGGGTTCCACTAGGAACTGAAGGCAACCGGGTTTACCACTTTAAACTTGAAGGGTGCAATAATATAGATTCCACAGAATCCATACAGGGCGACAGTGGCAACCCTCCACCACCAAGCCCCCCTTGAAAAAGCGTAAGAGCTACGTGAAACATTGGTGGAGGGCTTCCACTGTCGCCCTTTATGGATTCTTAGTTTTTTTGTTACATAAAGCAGCTTTTTACTAAGACCTGGGTTTAGGTCTTTTTGTTTTAGTGTGTCTTGTGCACCACTCTATGGAATCTGGACTTGTTTGAAATTCGCGGTAGCACAGACAATGTTCCTGTTAGCCGTCTCAAATGGTGTTGGTGCAGTAATATAACCAGAAAATGAGACAAGCAGTCACTGGTATGTTCACATGACTTTGGTTTATTGAATTCTGTTGCTGTTTGCTGTTCTACTCCTGACGAATCATCAACATGAACACAGGTAATAGGTCCAACATTCTCTAGAAGACCTCCTACAAAGGCAAAGTGATTTAAATAAAGACTACAGGAATATCTAACTGACTTGTAAGATTAAAGCTGATCTTAACCTGTTTCTGAATATAATGTACTATCCTGTTTTACACCAATAAAGCGGAGCTAAAGAAAAGATACTTCAAGGATCTAAACATGAAGTATGCTGGAAGACAGAAAGAAGGGCAACATGACTGAGACGTACATTCAAGTACCTCCGCGGAATAAGCAATGTGGACAGCAGTGACTGTTTACAAACAGCAGCAACGTGGGTACTGGGGGAATTCTCTGAAGCTGGTGTGGGAAGGTTCAAGAACCATCACAGGTCCCACACTGTGGACTGGGCACTCGCGCTTCCCCAGAGCTAAACTGTGCCTGGAGGTTACAGGAGGTGGCCTCAGGCAGACCTTCCCGTTGGCGGGGGGGGGGGGGAGGAGACAGGGAGCGAGGTAAGTCCTGGGGATGGCGGATAATGGGACTGGGTGGGCTGGAGGATCGAAGGGTGGATGATCAGGAGGAAAAAGAATATAAAAAATACAAACATAAAAAAAGCCAGCAGAAGAAGGACTACCGGTCTATCGTGTCTACTTGGTAACTGATGCAGGGTTCACGGCTTATGCCAATAATCCTGCCCCCAACGTCATCCCTTCCCTCCCTTCTACCCCTCCTCTGTCCCAAGGGCTCCCTAGGTGTTTGTCCCAGGCCCTCCTAAAGGCCCCTACTGTCTTTACTGAGACCATCTCTTCTGGCAGTGCATTCCATGTGGCCACCACCCTCTCTGTAAAAAAAATGCTTCCAAACTTCCCTCTTAAACCCCTTCCCCCCACCAACATTAAGTTATGCCCCCTTGTAGTTCTGTTGTCACTCATTTTAAAAGAGACCTTCCCTTTCCACTCAGTTAATCCCCTTCAAGTATTTGAAGGTCTCTGTCGAATCACCCCTCTCTCTCCTCTCTTCCAGGGAGTACATCCTTAGGGCTTCCAGACTGTCTTCACAGGACTTAGTCTGTTGACTCTTGATCATCTTGATTGATCTCCTTTGGACCCGCTCTAGCATGCTGATGTCTTTCTTAAGGTATGGATGCCAATACCTTACCCCATATTCTAAGTGTGGTCTTACCAATGACCTGTGCAATGGCAAAAGGACCTCGCTCTGCCTTCTACTGAATCTTCTGGCTATACATCCCAGCATCCCAATTCACATTAGCCTTTGCTGCTGCCTTTTTGCATTGTGTGGTGTGTTTTAGGTCTCTAGTAATTACCACTCTCAGATCCTTCTCTTCCTCTGAAGCAGCTACCCACGACCCCACCCCAGTAATACTCCATACCAGGGATTCCTGGCCCCGATGTGTATCACCATGCATTTTTTTACCCTGAAGCCAAGTTGCCAGATTCCTGACCATCTCTTGACTTTACTGAGGTCCTCCGGCAGGTCCTGTATCCCTTCCTTTGTTTCCACCCTCCCACAGAGTTTGGTGTCGTCTGCAAACAGACACATCTTGCTTTTAATGCCTTCCCCAGTGTCACTCATGAAGACATTGAACAACACTGGTCCCAGCACCAACCCCTGCAGGACCCCGTTGGTGACCTCCTTGGTGTTGGATAACTCTCCCCCCACCACTACTCTGTGGGTTCTGCCCCTCATTTTTCTGCCACTCATAAAAGAAGGATGTCGGGAAGTACTTTTTTACAGAAGGAATGGTGATCAACAGGAACAAGCTTCTGGAGGAGGTCACTGGGTGTGAAACAACTGGAGAGTTTATACGGGGATTGGACAGGCACAAGGGAATAGTGCGCAAGGGGGGCAAACAGTGGGGAGGAAGGGGTAGCGAGGACTGACAAGGGCACCATCCCCATATCAGAAAGGCTAGGGCAGATTGGATAGGCTACTAGCCCCTTACCTGCAGTCATCTTCTGTTTCTATGTAATTCCCAGGAGGGACCTGTTTGCTTCACAGGGAGTACAGAGATGATTTAGACCTTTGAAAGCCATTTGAAAATACTTCCGGAAGCTACAGACTTTTCACTTTGCCTTTCTCATTATAGAGCGAGAGAGTGCTCCCACATAATCGGAGTGCTCCTTTTCTCTGCACGTGAAACACTCTTATTCTGTCAAGAGTGTCTCACATGCAGCTGCACTGGAAATGGGCACGTGCGAGTAAGGTTTTTTAAATATTTAATATATTATTGATCGAGCTTGATCAATAATATATTAATATGGCTGAACAGACCACTCTTACAATTCTAAGAGTGGTCTTACTTACATAGTTAGGGTATCAGAACCACTCACCTGGGGCAGCTCCGTATACCACATCTCCACAGTCAAATGGTGAAAGGATAATGTTAAGAATAATCTCTTTATGTACTGGGAGAGAGATACATGATTTGCTCTCGTACTGAGCACCTAGTTTAGGGAGCAGCTTTGAGTGGGTGGCATCTGGAAAAATCAAGGTGTTGGGTCTGTCTAGATGCCAAGGAATTTGAAGATGGGCACAGGCTCCAACACAGAGCCATCTTATGTACTGGAGGTCTGAGGGCTGGGGATCTTGGCCAGATTCTGTCTGCTACTGGGGGTTATGGAGTCTTGTCTTTGTAGCATTCAGGAAGAGATGATTCATGCGAAACCTGTTTTGGATGTTGTCAAAAAATTGTGCTAAAGATCAGTTTCCATTTCTCAAGAGGAACGACCACAGAGGAGGAGCACTGTGTTATCTGCACACATCTTGTGTGCAGAAGAGCAGGCCTTTGGGAAGTTGTTGAGGTAGGTGGGAGAACAGGATCAGGCTGAGAACAGATTTCTGAAGGACTACTGTCTCAATCAGAAGAAGTGGAGAGAGGGTGTCACCTACTAAGACCCATTAATACTGATCAGACAAGTAGGATCGACTGACTGAGAGATTCCAGAGGCCCGTGTCTGCTGGTTCATGCAGAAGTAGGGGGTATGCCACAGTGTTAAATGCCTTGGCCAGATCGATGACTGTCTTCAGTAAACCCTGATCCATTCCCTTCAGGACAAAAAACGGGGAAACTAAGGAGGGATGTCACTGTGAAATGTTTTTTCCTGAAGCCTGATTGGAGGGGGGCAAAGGAAGGAGGCAAGTTCAGGAAGGGTGAAAATTGTGAGAGTACTGCCCTCTTCTGAAACTTAGCAAGAACAGGTGTAAGACAGATAGACCTCTAGCCTCCCGGGACCACCTTTATGAAGATGGAGGACTCTTGCACATTCCAGGCTCCCAGTATCCTGCCAGTGGAGATGGTTAAGAGATGACAGGGGCGCTGACCCGGTGGTGTGGAGGGCTGAGGCACTGGATGCTTTACCTCCTGCCATGCCAGTGACCTGGGTTTGGGGACGGACCAGGCACTCGGGCCAGTCGAGGATAGGAGGATCGAGCGTCCATAGAAAGTTCTCCTCCTTTGGGGAAGGAAACAGTATGTGTCGCTGCTTGACTGCTGCCCAGCAGAGGATGGGTGGCACAGTATGTGGCTGCAACTCAGAAGGCCAGGCACAAGTGTACAAGTGCATGCAACAATTTCATGCCACACACCCATGCCGGTGCACATGTGCTGACATTGGAACAGGGTAGAAAATGGGAAATTTTGGGGCCTGCGCAACAGGAAGTCCTGCCCACCTACCTCAGCCCTGCCATCACTTCAGAACCCTGCTGCGAACCAAATCCAGACTCCGGGGGTAGGGAGGATGGCCCTCCCTTTCCCAGCTCCACCATGGGGGGCAAGCTGTGGAGGCATTGAAGCAGAGTGTCCTGGGGGGGAGACAGTAGCTGATTGGGGAGGCATGTAGGGGCTGAGGAGCCAGCCAGAACCCCAGGAACAAAAGAAATAGCTCTATGGAAAAAAACAGAGAGATGACACAGGTGTAGCAATGGTGGGTACCGAGAGGCAGAGCAGATTGGTGTCCAGTCCCTTAGGGCTAATGCCTTTGAAGGGGTCAAGTGAGAGGCGGGCAGACAGTGTGTCAGTAGGGGCAGTATAGTAGGGAAGAAAGAGAAGGCATGGGGTAGTGATGGTAATAAGGCAGTCTCTGACAGTGAGGAAAAGGGAGACCGATGAGTGGAATGGGTAGAGTGGGTGAATGCCCAAGGGGAGGAGTTACTGAAAGCAGCTGCATCCTCTGGCTGGTCAACGATGACAGAACTGTCGAGTCTGAGCACTGGAAAAGTTGACTGGGAGTGAGGGATCACAACGGGAGTGTGCAACCTTCCAAGTTTTTGATGGGTTATTTAGGTTGTTCTAGAAAGTGTATTGCCTGATGGCCTCAGTGCAGAAATTATGGAGCTGCCAGTATCAGAAGTCCTCTAGGGATTGGGTGGACTTATGTAGGCACCAGGTAGTCTCTATAGCCTTGAGATGGCCAATCAGTTCTGCTGAGACCCATGGGCAGTGGGAGCCTTTTACCCTGACCCTCCTGAGGGGGGCATGTTTGTCCCAGGCAGCCATGTATTATTGGAAGTAGTCCAGGATAAGATGGAGGACAAGTCTATGGTTTGCGGTCAGTCAGTAAGCAACTGCTGCCTCCAGTGCAACACCCCGACAGCAAACCCTGAAAACAGACCATTACAGCCACTGTTGCTGTAATGGTCTGTTTCAAATGATGCCTTTCTCCCGTTAGTTCTACCCCCTCCCCGAACTCTGATCTGGAGTTGATTATGTAGAAATCTGGGGGTGCGGGTGGCATAGTCCCCCCGCAAAAATCACTTCACTGTGGGATGGCACAATACCAGTGTCGGTACTGTGCTGTCACTGCGCGGGAGGTTGGTAAGTTCACTGTCAACCTCCAGTGGTGCTTCTGTCCGTAAGGAGGGATCAGGAATGAAGCTGTATGACCTTAGCGACAACCTTGGGACAGTGGACTTTGTGCACACATTATATTAAACGATGGTCACTGAGTACCTCTGGCAGCGTACTTGCTTCTAGAAACAGAAATTGATAACAGATAAGGACTGCTAGGCCTATCCAGTCTGCACATATTCTCTACCTACTGCAAAAGCCACAGACCCTACTTGATCTCTGGCTTTACCTTCTCATTCTTATCCCTAGGGTTCCCCTATGCCTGCCCCCATTAAACTGTCTCCACCATGTCTATGTCCTTATGGAGATGCAGCTTCCAGAACTGGACACAGTACTCCAAATGAGGCCTCACTAATGATCTGTACAGTGGCATCACCACCTCTTTTCTTCTGCTGGTGAGACCTCTCCCTATGCACCTCAGCATCCCACTGGCTCACCCTACAGCCTTGGCACATTACTTGGCTGCCTTTAGGTCATCAGATATGATTACCCCCAAATTCCTTTCCTGCTTGGTGACCGTCAGTATCTCCTCCCCCATCATGTGATCCTCCCCTGCGTTCGTGCACCCCAAATGAATGATTTTGCACTTTTTTGCATTAAATCTCGGCTGCCACACTCTAGACCATTCCTCCAATTTACCTAGGTCCCTCCTTATTTTTTCCATCCCTCCCGGAGTGTCCACCCTGATGCAGATCTTAGTCTCATCTGCAAAGAGGCACACCTTCCCTTCCAACCCTCTCACAATGTCACTTATGAAGACATTAAACAGGACTGGCCCCAGAACTGATCCCTGTGGCACCCCCGCTGGTCACTCTCCTTTCCTCAGATTGAGCTCCATTTACCACCACGCAGTCTTCTACCACTCAACCAGTTCCTAACCCAGTTTACCACCTTGTGACCCACTCCCAGGCTGCCCAGCTTGTTCACAAGTCTTCCATGTGGAACAGTATCGAAAGCCTTACTAAAATCCAGGTAGGTCACATCTACCCCTCCCCCCGATCCACTTCCCTAGTCACCCAGTCAAAGAAATCAAACAGATTTATTTGACATGACCTTCCTGCTGTGAATCCATGTTGTCTCAGAGCCTGTGCTCTGCTGTATTCAAGGTGTTCCACAATCCTTTCTTTAAGCAGTGATTCCATAATTTTCTCCCCTATTGAGGCGAGGCTGACTGGTCTGTAGTTTCCTGCCTCCGCCCTACTCCCCCTTTTGTGAAGAGGGACTACATCTGCCCTCCTCCAGTCCTCTGGAACCACTCGTGTATCGAGTGATTAGTTGAACAGGACTGCCAGTAATGCTAGCCTCCTGTAGTTCCCTTAATATTCTAGGATGTATCCCATCCGGTTCCATTGCCTTGTCCACATTCAGTTTTGTGAGTTCCTTTAGGACTCTCTGTTCCGTAAATTAAATCAGTCAATATCTTTATTTATCCAGACGGGCAGCATTGAGCAAGGTTCATTTGCAAGGTGGACCTGGTCATGAATACATCAAAGTACAGTACAGAAGCAGGTATACAAAAAGCAATAATATACAAGGAAGAAAAAGTGTATACAGTATAAGGTCGAAATAAAAAAAAAAAAAAAAAGCATTATTTTACAATTGAAGAAGTCATAGATGTACAATCACATAGAGCATACAGAGGTTATAAGCAGAGATCTTTTGAGTGGGGCCTTCGGCAGCTTCTGCGTATGGGGAAAGGGCCGTGTGTATGGGGTGTAGTTAGAGAGGTAAAGAGAGGAGGGATATATTACTGATGACTGGGGGAAAAAATTGAGCTAAACCACAGAAAGTGACGATGGCTGTCATGTACTTGTTTATTATGATAATGACGAGGAGGGTAGATAATTGGGACTCTGCTATGGATGGGGTGGGACTTAGCCAGGCTGGGTGGACAGAGGAAGGTGGGTGCAGCAAGAAGAGTTAATAGGGAAAGAGTGAGAACCAGGGTAGAAACATGGCGGTTCAGGATGGAAAGGGGAGTTATGGAATTAGTGGCCATGTGTGAGGAAAACATTTGGTAAGGTGCTTTTTATGTAGCGATCGAGATCACTTGAAGATTTTCAGGCTAACAGGGCAGCTCAGCTTCAAGTTCCTTTGTAAACCATTCCACAATGTGGGTAAAGAGAGCTTAGAGCAGCTTTGCCGAAGCGAGTTTTGACCCTTGGAACTTGGAGGGCAATTAGGGAATAGCTCCTTAGAGCGTAGGTGCCTAACACACTCCAGGGAATACAATCTGAGACATATGAGGGGAGCTTGTTGGTCACCGCTCTGAAGGCCCATAGGGTGGCGTTTCTATGAACTGGTGTCCATCTCTCTACATATTTGCTCATGTTGCCTAACTGTAGTCCCTCACCTTCTCCTTCTGCTGCGAATACAGAAAGTACAGTTACGTAAGAACTTACCGTAACAGTAGATGTTTAAGAACAGCTCTTGCAGCAGGTTACACCATTAGGACTGAAGTCAGCAGGCGCCAGGACCCCACAGAAATTTTCTGGCTAGCAGTATTCAGCGGGGACCGTCTCCGACGTCAGTCCTGCCCCCGACGTCAGCATGGTACATAAGGAGGCGGTCCCCCAGAATCCCCAGTTCTCCCGCCGGAGACTCCCAGCCGCTGGATGACATCAGAAGAGGAGACTGAGGATCCGCCATCAAATGGCAATCAGAATAGTGTAGAGAACACCTGATCCTAGGAGAAGAATATCTGAACAACAAAATCTACCTCCATAGAAACATAAAATTTGATGGCAGATAAGGACTGCTTGGCCCACCCACTCCAGCGGGGATGGTGGGAGGGAAAGTGCCTGCTGCAAGAGCTGTTCTCGAAGATCTACTGTTACAGTAAGTTCTTACATAACTGTACTATCTTACTTTGAGAAACAGCTCTTGCAGCAGGTTACACCATTAGGACTGATTCCTAAGCAATAATGTAGTGGAAATCCCACACCACTGGGAGGAGGGAAGGTAGAAATCACTAGTAAAACTGAAGCCTAGGACAGAAGTCCTTGAAGGACTGCTAGACCAAAACCTACTCTTTGCCTCGATGCCAAATCCAGGCTATAATGCCTAATAAAGGTGTGCACAGTGCTCCAAGCTGCTGCTGCACAGATAGCTGAGGTGGACACGTTCTTTAAGGCCGCAAAGGAGGTAGCCACCCCCCTTGTGGAATGACTCTTAACCGCGCCCGGTAAGGGTTTGTTGCACTTCTGGTAACAGAACATGATACAATGTATAAGCCACCTGGACAGCGACTGTTTGGAAACGGGAGCTCCCAGCATCCTGTGGGGTGAAGGAGGCAAAAATCTGGTCAGATTTTCGGTGGTGGTTGGTTCTGGTCAGGTAGTATCGAAGACACCTATGCACATCTAAAGTGTGCAACAGGGCCTCTCCTCGATTCGAATATTTAGGGAAGTACACTGGTACATCGATATCCTGATTAAGGGTGAGAGCTGAGACCACCTTAGGCAGAAACTTTGGATTGGTCCGTAAGGATATCCTGTCCTGATGGAAAACCAAATAAGGTTCTTTGTGCATCAGTGCATGAAGTTCCGAAATTCTTCTGGCCGAAGTAACGGCAACTAAAAACAACATCTTCCATGTAAGGAGATGTAGCTCGCAATCCACAGCTGGTTCAAAAGATGGCAGCTTTAAGTTGGTAAGCTGCTCCAGGACAAAGGGGTAAATCCCAAGGCAGCATAGGATCCTTAATCGGAGGTCAAGATGGAGAACACCTCTCAGGAAGGCTTGTGCTGTGTCCAGCTGAGAGATAGGACATTGGCCTATAGGAGTGTGATAGGCTGAGATAGCACAAAGGTGTACTTTTATCGAGGAGTAGGCCAAGCCTGTCTGGAAAAGAGACTGGAGGTAGTCCAAGACCAACCTTTCTGGACAATCCAGTGGCGAAAACCCCAGCGCTTTAGCCCATAGGCAAAATCTGTGCCATTTCATGGCATAAGTAGCATAGTGGCTGGTTTTCAGCAGCCGCTAGAACGCCAGCTACTCCTTCAGTAGACCCTGTGTCGATAATGGCTATGTCTCGAGGAGCGCATGTGCAGGTTCAGCGAACGAAGGCCTGAGTGGACCAAGGAGCCCGCCTCCTGAGACAGCAAGTGAGAGCTGATTGGCAGGGGTACCGGAGGTTCTCAGGACAGCTGATGTAGTAGAGGGAACCAGATCTGCCTGGGCTAGAACGGCGAAATAAGTATTAGCGTCGCTCGCTCTCTGTGAAGTTTCAAAAGGACCCTCTGGATCAACGGAAAGGGGGGGAAGGCATAGAGGAATCTGCCCGCCTAGGAAAGGGACAACTCGTCTCGCCAGAAAACACTAGGCCCTGGATCTAGCGAGCAAAAATTGGGCTGTTTTGCGTTGGATGGGGACGCAAAAAGGTCTAACTCTGGTGTACCCCATCTGCGAAACAGATCCTCTACTACTTCCTGGAATAGTTCCCACTCGTGGACTCTGGCCTGAGAGCGACTCAGGCCGTCTGCGATGACATTGTCCACTCCTGGTACATGAACAGCAATGAGGTTTGCGCTGTGTTGTAAAACCCATTCCCACACCCTCATGGCCTCCCTGCAAAGCGGGTAGGAATGGGTGCCTCCTTGTTTGTCGAGGTAATGCATCACCGCGGAATTGTCTGTTTGTAACAGAAGAGTACTCAGTGGAATCTCCGACTGGAAAGCCTGCAGGGTGTAAACAACTGCTCTCATTTCCAGGATATTTATGTGGAGATGAGTCTCTTGGGCTGTCCACAGGCCCTGAGACCAGACACCGTCTAGGTGTGCTCCCCATCCGAGCCCTGAGGCATCTGTGGATAGCGTCACAATCGGAGACGGCACAGTGAAGGGGACCCCCACCGAGAGGTTCTTCGAATCTAGCCACCATTGCCAATCCCTGATTACGGCCTTCGTGATCCAAATTGGGAGCTGCAGATGGTCTTGCTTTTGATCCCATTGGACCCGTAACATCCACTGGGTCACCCGCATGTGGAGACGGGCTAGCAGGACCGTCGCAATGGCCGCAGCCATGTGTCCGAGCAGGCGAAGGACCAGTCTGGCTGGGACGGTCTTCTTTGCCAAGATGTCCCTGATGAGGGATCTGATCTGTTCCGCTCGGTCCTGGGGTAGAAAAGCTTTCCCCTGGACGGTGTCCAGAACTGCAGAATCTGAGACAGAACCAGGTGTGACTTCTCTTGATTGATAATGATGCCCAATGTCTCGAACAGAGACTGAGTACAATGAATGGCAGACATCAGGGCTTCCCGAGAGGGCGCCATGAGAAGCCAGTCGTCCAGGTAGGGGAACACGTAGTGGCCTTGTCTCCTCAGAGCCGCCTCTGCTACCGCCATGCACTTCGTGAATACCCGAGGTGCCGATGACAGTCCGAAGGGAAGGGCTCAGAACTGATAATGGTGACCCTGAAACTCGAAGCACAAAAACTTCCTGCATGTCCAAGGATGCTAGAAAAGCGCCCTGCTTGAGCATGGGAATCAGACCTGGGAGGATCACCATGCGGAAGCGTTTGTACAGGACCGACTCATTGAGGTCGCTGAGGTCCAGTATCAGACAGCGGTCCCCTGTTTTCTTGGGAACCAGGAAGAAGTGAGAATAATAACCTGCACCTCTCTGGTTCTGTGGTACATGCTCTATAGCTTCTTTTCCAAGAAGTGCGAGCACCTCTTGCTGTATGAGCAGGGCATGCTGACCCGAGTAACGGGAAAGCAGGGGAAGTCTTGACGGTGGGTGGTCGAGAAATTCTATGAAGTGGCCTTTCTTGACCAATTGGAGAACCCACCGGTCGGCGGTAATCGACTGCCACCCTGAAAAGTGGCGAGCGCTGCGACCCCCAACCTTTTGTGCCCGTTGATCCAGAGGAAGGGTGGGGGCTGGGAAGGAGTCATGCTGTGGCAGCACTGGTCCCTGCAGGCTGGGCCGGTTTGGTGTAACGCTGGCCTGTGCCTGGGGACGACTTAGCCTGGGCTTTACATTGAAAAGTGCCCCTTTGTTGCTGTCTGGAATGTGGCTGCTGCCGTTGTTGCCAGCTGCAAGAACGGCTCTGGTTCCTATGAAAGGAACCAGGTCTTGATCTATACATAGCTTGTACAGACCTGACTGCCTTCCCAGCGTCCTGGAGTTTGGTGATAACCTTCTCCGAGGGTTCATCAAAAAGTACTTCGCCATTGTAAGGGACATCAAGAATGTTCTTCTGTACGTCCGGGGTAAAACCGGAGACACGGAGCCAAGAGTGTCTCTGGAGACAGATACCTGAAGCTGCAGCTCTGGCAGACGAGTCTGCAGAATCATATGCGGCTCATAGCACTTGGGTACCCACATCAGACCCTGTGCGGAGGAGGTTTGGAGCTCCGCCTTCTGATCGCCATCCGCTAATTTATCGACCAGGTCCTGGCCCTGTTCCCACAGGGCATTCTGAAACTGTACCATGTGAGATAGGTAGTTCAGGGACCCAATGGAGCATGTAGCAGCCGCATACATGTGCCTCCCCAGGGCATCCAACTGTTTGGATTCCTGGTCTGATGGCTGTGTGCTCATGTGCTGCGGTCTTTGGGACCGGTCATGTGAGGCCGTAATGACCAGGGAGTCAGCCAGAGGTTGTTCAGCCAAGTACTGGTCCTCTTCCGGGGCCTTGTACAGGCGGTCAGCTTTCTTCGGCACAGCGGGAGTGGAGTGCGGACGCTTCCACGCAGCCTTGGTGACGTCCGTGAAGGTGTTCACCAAGGGTGGCACTACCACAGGCTTTGGATCTTTCTGCCAAAGATAACGGGCAAGGTGCTGTCTTTCGGGATCGAGGTCTTCAGCATCCCATCCCATGTTGTCCTGAATGTGCCTCATGATCTCAGAGAAAGATGGATCATCCGGAGGAGACCTGGGCAGGTCATGTGGGTCAGGTGATGGAATGCTGAGTGGAGAAGGAGATCTGGAGTAATCCGAGGTATCCGATCTGGAGTCCTCCCCTGATGGAGTGTACCGACAACATCTGGGTCGCTTGGGGCTGGGAGACCCTGATGGAGATCTTGAGGGAGGTCTTCTCCGATCCTTGGATCTACCCCTGGGAGGTGGAGTCTGCTCCTTGGGGGTTGGTGGTCGTCCTGCTGGCCCCTGTGGTGGAGGAGGGGGGGGAGGTGAAGGAGTAGGAGGAGGAGGTTTTACTGGGACCACATCTTTACGGATGGTGTCCCACCAGAAAGTAAAGAGATCCTTTACCTCTTGTATATTCATGCCCGACGATGGGCCTGGCGCCAGTGGTCTGTCGCCGGGGTTGGGGCGTCGGGTCCGGGGTGGGCGAAGGTTCCTTCGGAAGTCCGGCATCCTCTGTGTCGCCCGCCTGGTCTTCAGGCAATGTGGTGTCCTCCTCCGTGGAATCCCTGTGACCGGTGTCCACCGGTGACTGGGGGGCAGTCTTCGGCTCCGGTGAAGCCGTCGGTCGCTTGGCCGATGACTTCAGGTCCGGCGAATGCCCGGCCGGCATCTGGTGCTTGGCCGATGTCCTTGGCTCCGGCGAACACCTGGCCGACTTCAGGTGCTTGACCGACGCCAGGTCCGTCATCCACTTTAGGGACGTCAGGTCTTTCGTCTTCCTGGTAGTGGATCCGGACCCCTGAGAGGCTGGGAGACTGATCTGGAGTCGGGGTCCCGACATCGGGTTGATGAGGAAGACTTGTGGCGTTCGGAAGACTTGGAAGAGGCCAAAGAGGGAGTGGAGGAAGCCGAGGGCCTAGAAGTCTTGATGGGCTGCAAAGTCAAAGAACCGCCTGAAGCCCAGACTTTAACCGGAGGGGGCTTAGAACGAGCCCTGGAGGTAGAGTGGTCAGATCTGGTGGAGCCTGAGCTACGCGAGTCCGAGACCTGGTTCGGGGATCTGGACCTTGCTTTCTCCCGGTGTTTGTCCCGGTGTTTATGGGCCTTGGAAGAAGAATCACACCTGGAGGCAGGTTCTTTGTCCATCCTGCTAAGTTTCTCTTCTAACAGGTGTGCCTGAAGTGCCTTCTGACGGCAGATCCTGGTGCGGCTATTGAACCCTTGGCAAAAGGTGCAGGCCTTGGTGTCGTGGTCCGGGCCTAAGCACCGCACGCAGGAAGAATGAGTATCCTTGAAAGGGATCTGTTTTCCGCAGGCACACTTTGAAAGGTGTCCCTCAGATGAAGGAGTTGGAGAGGACATTAGCTTTGTAGAAACTCTGGAAGTTCTAAGTCATCCTACGCTAGGTAGAGACCGACACTGGGGATTCTGGGGGACTGCCTCCTTATGTACCATACCTGATGTTGGGGGCGGGACCGACGTCGGAGGCGGTCCCCGCTGAATACTGCTAGCTAGAAAATTTCCGTGGGTTCCTGGCGCCTGCCGGCTTCAGTCCTAATGGTGTAACCTGCTGCAAGAGCTGTTTCTTGAACAAGATCAAAAATACTTGTTCATTACTGGTGCTTTTTCCAGATCCCCTTCCACAGACTCCCCTTTTTCCCACTTTAAGCCTTACAATCCCACCCCTGGTTTTTCTCCTTTCACTAATGTACCTATAAAAAGTTTTGTCCCCTTTTTACCCCGTGTTATTTTTTTCCTCCAGTTGTGCCTTTGTGCTCCTGACCACTTTCCCTGCCTCCCTCTGTTTATTAAGGTACACTACCCTGTCCTCCTCCTTCTGTGTTTCCTTATACTTCTTGAAAGCCATATTTTTAGCCCTTACCTTCCCGGCCACTTCCTTTGAGAACCATAGTGGTTTCTTCTTTCTCTTGCCCTTGTTTACTTGCCTAATGCAAAGGTTTGTCACCGCCATTATGACTCCTTTCAGATGGACCCACTGCTCCTCAGCTCCCCCCCCCCATTCGTCCCTCCCTGCCAGGGCATTCTTGGACATATATATAAAGTCTGCCCTCCTGAAATCCAGGGTCCTCACCTTTGTGTGGCTCGACTCTGCCACTGTACTCATACTGAACCACACCATGCGATGATCACTGGACCCCATGTGTCCTCCCACCCTGATTTCCACAATTCTGTCCCCGCTGGTGAGCACCAGGTCCAAAATTGCACCCTCCCAGGTGGGCTCTAGCACTAGGTGCCTGAGGCCTGTCCCTTGCATGGTGTACAGGACGTCCCTGCTCCTGGCTGAGGCAGCAACTGGGATGCTCCAATCCACATCTGGCAGATTGAAATCACCTACTAGCAGCACTTCCCCTTTAGCTGCCATCATGTGGATGGATTCCACTAGAACCGTCACTGCCTCCCCCTGTGCTGGAGGTCTGTATATCATGCCCATGCGAACAGCTGTGCCACTGCCCGTCTCAAGGGTGACCCACAGTACTTCCACCCCCCCTGCATTCCCTGTATCTCAGTCGCTTTAATACTCTCCCTGACGTAAACAGCCACCCTTTTTACCCTCCCTGTCTCTCCTAAACAGAGTATAACCTGGTATTGCTACATCCTAGTCATGGTTTCCAGCATACCATGTCTCGGTAATAGCTACAATGTCTAGGTCAGCCTCCCATCATCAAGGCCACCAAGTCTGGGAATTTATTTCCTAGGCTGCGGGCATCAGTATACATGGCCTTCCATGTTTTGCCATTTATCCTTTCATCATCCCCCCTTTTGCCTTTAAAGCCCCCTTCCTCCTGTTCTCTGTTGTTCCCCCCCTCTATGATTTTAGTTACTTCTGGCGATATCATAACTTTATGGTCCTCCATGTTGACTGCACTATCCTGTAGGGGTGGGCAGTTTGATTCTCCCTGCTTCCTTCCGCCACCCCTCTTGGCTAGTTTAAATGCTTGCCAGTGAAGCATTTAAACCATTCACTGAGAATAATGGTCCCCTCCCTGGACAGATGTAGGCCATAGGCCATGTAGATGTAGCTTCTGGGATACAGTGGGGTGGGATGACATAACTCAGTCAATTAGAAAATGTTTGGAGGTGGAAGGGTTACGTCTGATTGGTTCTGTAATATGTTGCATGAGACCTTGTAGATGTAGCTTCCGGGATACAGTGAGGGTGGTATGGGTACCAGGTCAATATGTCGAAGTAAAAAACGTGTGTGAAAACAGCATGGTCAAAACAGCTAAAAGCAAACTAGCTACAGGGACAGAATAGCGAAAGTATGTTACTGCTATCCCTTTAGCTATGTTGCTTTTAGGGAAAGAGGTGAAAGCCTCTGGTTGGCAGTGTGCTGCTAAGCAGCTGCCATGGCTCAGAGGCTAGAGCCACAGGCGATGAAAGTAGTGGAGTGCCAGTGTCCTGGGGTTTGATTCCTATGGGACATACTACCCCCGAGGTTTCTCCTGTTCCTGAGTTTTATCCCCTCCCTAGGAGTTAGTTATTTTAATGGGGAGCACAGCCCCCGTAATGGTGAGGCAGAGCCCCGCAAATACAAAATGTCATATTTGCTGTGGTTTCAGAGGTAGTACTCACTGTTTTTGTAGCAATTGGTATTTTGCTGAGCTCTACCTTTGATTGTGGCATGTTGGTTGCACGGTTTTTGACTGTGCTGTGAATGGCGGTGACATGATGACCCCATGCCGGTGGGATGACAGGGATGACAGAACCTCCTGAGCTTTCTTGCGTCTTAATGGTCTTGTACAGCTGCATTAAGGCTTATATTACCCGTGTGTAACTTTGCTTTGTTTGTATACTACACTTGATTATTGTCATTATGTAATTTTCCCTTTGTACGTTTTTATTTTCCCTTTCCCCGGATCACATCTGGAAACAAGCCTTGGCTCAGCATGCCTTTCCCGGTTACCAAATTTTGAAAAAATAAAATAAAAAAAAGCAGTGACCCTAGCACTGATTCCTGAGGGACACTGCGATATAAGTGTGTGATTTATGTCACGTGTGACTGGCTGTCCATGTGACAGTATGTTGTAACTGTGTGACTGCATACTGTAACGTGTGCATGACTGTACGTTGTGCCTGTAACTGTGTGTTTTTAAAATAACTGCATTATAGGAGGCCAGTCCAGGCCCACTGCTAGGGTTTACTGATAACGTCTATATAAAGCCCTGAGTTTTGTACACCTGTATCTCAGGAACACAATGACTGATTGGCTCTGAAATATAGAAGATTTGTAGACACATAACATATGCAGTCATTTAAAGTCAGAAGGGTCTCTAGGGCCATCAAGTTCACTCCCCCCACTTTCTAAAGGAGAGCTACAGGCTTGCTGTAAGTTTGGTGCAAAGTAAACTGAAACTGGAAAGCTGCTGACATGTTACATTATTAATAAAAATACCTTTACTTTTAAAAACGGAGTATCTGCAAAATTCCAGGTTGGCCAGCTCACAGTCAGACATTTTAAGTGCTGCCGCTGACTGCTACAAAACCGGGCACAAAATGAGCGCAGTAACCCTGTGACAGTGTGACATGTTTCTGCCTCTACGGCTGCAGCCTACTATGTATGGAGAATTTGTCCTAGTACTATAACGTGTCATCTACTATGTCTGCCAAGTTGAAGTTCAGTTTCCAGACTTATAAGAAGTATAGACAGGGAAGTCAAGCTTAAACGTGGCACAGATGGCAGATGACATGATATATAATTAGGGCAATTCTCCATGAACAGAGGCCTAAGTGGCCAGCAGAGAGAGCCCCCCCCATAAGAAAACCAAATATCTAAAGGCATCTTACTAGCCATGAGAGAAACGGCAATACACTGCACATGTAACAGAGCAGTTACCCCACCTGTCCTCTAAACTACCACGATTACCCCTGTACTCCTCCCGTTTGTCCCGGCGCTCCCTCTCCTAACTTTAATTTTCGTTCTCCTAACTTATCTTTGATTCCTTCCTCCTGGTCCTTATGCGTCCTCCACTATTTTCCTGCTCTCCAAGCTTATGACAAGGCTTGTTGGCTGCAAAGCTTCACTTGAAATGCTTATGTAAGTGTATGACGTCCTATCCCAACACTGATTGTAAACATTATCACACTATTTGTATTACCTTGCAGTCTTCTAATTGTATGAAAACAAACCATGTGTATTGGTCTTCTGTCTGCCCTGCCTGTACTGTAATCAAATTTACCTGTTCGCAATTCTATGTTTACCTAATTTATGTCGTTGTCCTCCTACCTAATGATGTGGAGCTTTTGTAAACGAGCTTCTGGCTCAAAGGTAACTGTAATTCCAAGAAATTTATAAATAAATAAAAAATAAATAAAATGGTATTTTAACTTTCCTGTACTGTTTATAATGTATTTGAATACCAGTTGTAATTTTGTTTTCTAACTTTCGTATAGGGCCACCCTTTTTCTACAAAAACAGAAAAACTAGGATTATAACTGGAATTTGCTATTTAGGAGGCAATATAGCATAGTGGTTAAGGACACAGAGCCACAAACCTGAAGACCTAGGTTTGAATCCCATCAATCCCCACTTGCATACTGTGTGACCATGAGCAAGTCACTTAACTTTCTTGTGCTCCCAGGTTGCACCTGGAAACAAGCACCAGCTTAGTGTGCCTTTCCTGATTAAACAATTTTCCTTTTCCCCTTAAACACCACTTAGAGTCCATTTTTAACGTAAAAAACTTGTTTGTGTAACATTTACAACCACACTTGGTAGGAAATGTGTGTAAACCACCACTTTTGCTCCACATTTTTTGTGCAAAAAACATGTTGATTTGCACTCAGTTGTGGGGGATGGAAAAAAATAGATTTTTTTTTGTAATTAAAATTTTATTGAGTATTCCACATAACACATACATGAGAAACATGAAAAAAACATGAACACTTGAAAACTTATTGTAGTGACCATAAGAAAAACATCATTCTTGTCACTTAGTATACCTGGCCTGGAATGGTATGCAGTCGCTACGGCGACAACTTTAACGTGACCGGTTACAGCGACAACAGCGCCAGGTTGCTGCAGTGTTGGCGCAGGACCCCGGTACTACTTTCTGGGGGTACTGCACCCCCTTCCCGAAGCAACTCTGACTCAGAGTTAATTTAGTAGCGGTGGGTGTGGGAGGTTGGGGGGGAGAAGCCCCCTGAAGAAAACACAGTCTGAAGTGTCTCCCTTTATGCCGACCGCAAATGCAGTCGACATAAAGAAGTCGTCGTAACGTCGGCCGACAACAAAATTGTCGATTGACTGTCATAGATCGGCTGGGAATGACCCATGGATTACAGGCTAAACATTAACTACCTTACATACATAACTGCAAGTTAATGCAATTTCAGCTTATTTCTACATGGACCATAAGGATTTAAATATGTATTCCAGCCACAGTTGTACCAAGTAGGCGATTACCCCACCCCAAACCCTGTGCAGCGGCTCTGTTACGTGAGGAGTGCTGGGTGGGAGCTGGAATATGGTAACTTACAGTACTTCAAGTTTAGGAATGGGCCCCAGATCTCCAGGCAAGTTTGCAACATGTTTTGAGTATTGAGCATTAGCCTTTCAAAGCTAGCTGCCTTACCCAGTTCTTCGAGCTATTCCTGCGTATGTGTTGGGGGGTTAGTGCCCCTCCAGTGTCTCAGGAGAATTTGCTTGGCTGTTATTAGGGCTCCCAGGAGCCAGGACTTCTGAGGTTTTGACAAATCGCTCCCTGGGAAGGGGTCCTGATATATTTCCAATAACACTACTAGGGGATTAAGAGTAATCTTGTAGCCCAAAATTTCATTATACCAACCTATTTCCTGCCAGTAAATTCTGATGCCCTTACAGCCCCACAGTATGTGTGAGATATTCCCCCTCCTCAGATTGGCACCTCCAGCATTCGTCTCTAGGGATGAAGTCCCAAGCCTTCAGTTTTGTGGGCATTCTGTGCCATCTGTGTAATATTTTCAGTTGGGTGAACCTATTTTTGGTATCCCTAACTGCAGCTTGAAGGTCCCCCCAGCATCTGTCCCACATATCCCCGGTGATTTCTGTTTGGAGTTCATCTGACCAGCTGCAGCTGATCCTTATTGACTCATCTGGTCCGGAATCCAGCAAGTGGGCATATATGTCACTGCTTCTAGTGGGCCTGTCCCCTTTCGGCCACAGGAGAGAGTCTAGTGGGTTAGATTCATATCTCATCAGTTTCTGTCCCATTAAAAATAGATTTTAAGATTTTGTAAAATGGAACTGCCCCTTTTTGAAAACACAGAATCAGTGCCCTATTCATTCATTGTAGTTCCTGTACTTAACGGTACCAAATTACTGCTCTTGCTCTCCATTTCGCTACCCCTCCCTGGGAACACATCTGGAAATCAGCCTTAGCTCCTCAGTATGGCTTTCCTGGTTACCACTTTTTATATCAATAAATAAACTTAATATGGTAGCCGTCCCAGTGGTGTGGAGGGCTGAGGTATTCATGCCTTACCTTCTGCCACGCCAGCGACCCGTGTTTGGGAAGGGAGAGGATCAAGCATCTGCCGGACTGTTCTCCTCCTCTCCCAGGGTGGGGGGATCCGCTGTCTCACTCCATGGCTGCCACCTGGTGGAAGCCAGGCAGCAGTGCAACAGTGGAACAGCGTAATACAGAAGTTGCAGTTACGTGGTGCGTGTGTGCCTCCACATCCATGTACTCATAGCCGCTGTGGCAGGGGAACAAATCAGAGGAAAATGGTGGTCACAGGCTTCATGAAGCCTTGCCTGCCCTCGTCCCACTCTGTTGCCGGTCCGCTGGACCCCCCAAACAGAACGGGATCGCCACGGGGGTGCAATCCACGGGGGTATGGGGTTCAATGAGAGGGTCAGGCGGAGCTAGTCGCCGAAGTGCATAAAGGAGGATAAAAATCCGTATAGATAAAAAAAAAGAAACCTACTATGGAATAAAAAGGTACTGGTGCAACGTTTTTTTTTTTCCCCTCCAACTTTCTTTCTGCACCCTCCCCATTAGACTCTCTCTGTCTAGCTAGGTCATTCAGCTTACCGGCTTATCCCGTCCTCTTGAAGCCTGCCGTCTCTCTCGGTGTGCGTCTTCTTCTCGCCACATCCCCCAAACTCCCGGATCTGAGTCCCCCGGGAGCAAGGACCGCCACTCCATCCAGTGCTCTATCTATAGCATCTGGTGGGGACTGGCGAGAGGAGACTGAGAGGATGTCTGGGCCTGGAATTGGACATGGTGCCGGAGCCCCTAGACCCACCTTTGCCTACCAGTGAAAAGGGGGTATTTCTTGTTGCTGCTCCCCCCATTGGCTCATCAGTGCGATGCGCTCCAGCACAGCGCATGAATGCTCCCACTCACGCCCGCAGAAGCACCACCGTAGCCACTCCCCTGGCTTATGCCTGGTTCCCGACTGCTATATGGCCCCTAGTCTCCACTAGGGGTCACGGAATAACGAGAACTGGACCCCCCCCTCCTCCCAGGAGAGGACAGCTGTCCTCCAGACGCTCAATCCTTTCCTCCCCTACCAACCCCTGATAACCTGAGTCCGCTCCCGAACCCGGGTCACTGGTGTGGCGCGAGGTGTGGCATTCAGCGCCTCAACCCTCAGTGGCACCAGGCTGGCCTGGTGCAGACTTTCTGCTGTAACATAAAGTGTTGCTTTAAGGACAACATAGGGCATACAAGTGGGGCCAGGCAACAAACGGGTATGTCTACAACTAGAGAGCGCAGGGTACCAAAAAGAGGTCTTATGTGCAAACCATATATTCTTTCTTTATTCTCTATTTACTCCCCTGCCGCCAGCTGCCCAGTACCTCAGCCCAGTCATGGACCACAGGCTTCCACCCCCACAACTGCTGCGACCCTCAGATACCTCCTGGATTGCCCCCCAAGGGCGGGGTTGCGGCGCCAGACTCCCCAGTGCCGCAGACAACGGGATAGGTGGGAGGGCTGGCCTTGGGGCTAATTGAAGCCATGGAGGGTGGCCGGCAGCTGCTCTTTTTCCTGGGGGGTAGGGACGTGCAGTGACGTCCTGTGTCCACCCAACCCCCTGAACGTGCTAGACTCCAGGAGTTGCGCAACCTCCAGCCTCCACCAGGGGTCCATCGAGCGCCGTACACACTTCCCACCCTCCCCCCGGAGAAGGAGAGCAGTCCTCGGGACACTCCATCCTTCTCCCCCGGGCCGGCTCTCCAGCGACTCGGGTCCATTCCTGAACCCGGGTCACTGGCATCGCAAGTGGAAATCCAACCGCTGCGCCGACGGTCCTGACTAAACCATATTTTCTATGCTACAAGATTGCTTATGCAAAATCTACAGTAGCAATGTAATGGCTAGCTGGCATTGTGGTGCTGAGGAGTGGAGGGGAGACAGCTCGAGCATGCTGGCAACCCAGGTTCATTCCCCAGGCCTGGATGGCTGGAGCAGATTCTGGCAAGAAAGGCAATGAGTGTCGGTGTGGGCATTCTCCTACCTGGGATGGATGGCAGTGGTGCACTGCTCTTGGGGAACCCGCTGATGACGTGGATGACCAGGCCCACCTTCCCCAGGTCGATCGTGTGCATGCACATTTATGTAGAGGGTGGAGGGCAGGACTAAGCTGTGTGGAATCCCTCCATATTCTGCAGGATGACATCTGAGCCAGGTCCAAACTGGCCCACTGAATAGGCAGACCCACCACAACTGCGCAACTGGGATCCAGAACTCCCCATCTCTTCCCAACCATGACTTGATCAATCAGAAAAGGGATGGGCCACATCCCAAAAAGCACGTTTGGGGTCAAAGCATGAATCAGTATCATGGAGGGCTGCACTTACTAGGTGAGCTCCAAGCTGGGAACTGGCAACCAGCAGTGGAACCAGAAGTAGACCCAATTAAGGGGAGCAAAAACACAAAAGAAAAAAAAAACATATAGGCTGTGGCTGGCATTTCTAATACCACCTTCAAAGCTATATTTGCTAACGGCTGTCTCACCCTTCCCCCTTCATAAACTGTAAGTATATTCACAGATGTTGTGGCAATCTGGGATATACCAACCTTCCCTGCCAGAAGTCATTTGACCTTGCCTTCAGCAGAGTAAGACTGGAGTCATAAACTCAATGCATTTCAAGTCAGATTATGGAAATGAAAAAGGACAGAAAACAATGCCAAAGGAAACAGGAATAGCTGTCCTGCCAAAGAGTTTTTTTTTTTAACAAAATGGGATGCTACCAGACGATCACATACAAAGAAAGTCCTTAAAGCAACAATTCATCTTAAAAATGTTTTTTTTTTTTTCTCTGCTGTGGTACGCACTCCTTTTCCACCCCAAGGTTTCCAGATGCATTTTTTTATGAAACCACATTTCATTTTATGTTGCCCAGAGAAGGGGTCTGTGCCAAACGGATGGGCCATACATATAGGGATAGTGACAGAGGGGGGAGGGGGAGATGCATGGGATAGAAGTGGGTACACACAACAAATAAAAGGTAGTAATCGGCAGACTGGATTGGTCATCAAGCCTTTTTCTGGTGACATCTATGTTTATGCGTGCATCATGTTAGAACGGTAGTTTTTAGGTCTTCCTGATGCATACTGTGTCCCAGAAGGTCAGGGAGCAGGGTCAGCTGCATTTGAAAAAACAGAGGGATGCACTAGGCAAATTGTTCAGTTCAGAACAAAATACTGCACGCTTACCCCTCCACTTAATATCACCATGTAAAATAAAGGAGCATTTCAGTTTAGTTAATGCTTAAATGTCCAAATTTATTAAATCTGGTAAGACAGACTAAGACGGGAACAGTTACTTCAAGCTTGCTAGCATTCTGCCTGGCCCTCAGCACGCTTTTTCAAGGTGGAGTGCCATGTGAAAGTCTGAGATAATTGCTCCTGTCTGTCTTAGTTTGTCTTACCAGATTTAATAAATCTGGGCATTTCTGCATTAAATAGAAACACAGAATCATATAAACATAGAAGTTTTTGGCAGATAAGGACCACTTGGCCCACCTAGTCTGCACTAAATTCCCTACCCATAGTGTCACCGGAGACCCTACTTTGACTCGCTTACACCCCCTCTTGCTTCTAAGATTCCCTTGTGTCTATCCCATGCATTCTTAAATCCTGTGACCATTCTAGTCCCCACCACTTCTGCTGGGAGTCTGTTCCACGTGTCCGGCACCCTCTCCATGAAGAAGTACTTCCTCATCTTTCCTCTGAGCCTCCCCCTCTCCAGCTTCAAACTGTCACCCCTTGTCCTTAAGCGTCTTTTTCTTTGGAAAATGCTCCCTTCCTGTACCTTGTTTATTCCTGTGATGCATTTGAATGTCTCTATCATATCCCACTGTCCCTTCTGTCTTCTAGGGAGTACACATTTAAATCCTTAAGCCTTTCTTCATAGGGCTTCTGATGCAGGCCTTGCACCATTTTGGTTGCCCTCCTTTGCACCACTTCCACCCTATCTATGTCTTTTTGGAAATGGGGCCTCCAGAACTGTACTCAGTACTCGAGGTGCAGTCTCACCAGCGATCTATACAGGGATAGTATTACCCTCCCTCTTTCTGCTGGTGATACCCTTCCCTGTGCATCCAAGCATTCTGCAGCCCTCCTCACTGCCTTGTCACACTGTTTAGCTACCTTCAGGTCATCAGAAATGATATCCCCAGGTCTCTTTCCTGTTTTGTGACTGCTAATTCCCCCCAAGTTGGTATAGTTGCCCCAGGGTTTTTGGAGCCATAAGTGCATGATTTTGCATTTTTTGCATTGAATCTTCGTAGCCAAACTCGTGACCATTCTTCGAACTTCTTCAGATCCTCCTGCATTTTTTCACCCCCCCCCCCGGGTGTGTCTAATTTGTTGCAGATAAATTGAAATGGTGTGTTATTTTGAATGGCGATATTAAGCGGAGGGGTAAGTGTGCTGTGTTTGTTCTGATCTGTTTGCTGCCTTACTGGTGCACCCCCTTCACCTCAGTGTTGGTCTTTTCCTGTGAGTTGGCAAACTGTTCAGTGCAGTTTTAGGATCGACCAGTTCCAGCACAAAAGCAGAGTCCTCACAGAGTAGAAGCAGCAGCATTCACTGAACTGGTGAAAACGCATTTAATTGTACCGATCCATTGATGGGGCAGCAGTGCTTCGTGAAGGTAAGGGGAGTTTGGCTTGTATAGTACCTCCTTCCGGGTTCTGGGTGCTAAACATTCAATACAACGGACGGGATTTTCAAAGGGTGGCGCATGTTTTCACCACTTCAGTGATGCTGGCACTTCTCCACGAGTGCGCAGCTTTTATGCTTCTTCTGTTGCATGTTCATTCTTCTTAGTTGCAAGAAAAGTGACCTGAAACAAAGCATGCTCAAATTCAGCTGAAAAGACAACGGCTGCAATATTAAAGCAGCAGTGCAACAAAAAAATGTTTTCCCAAAAAGCTAGTTTTCATCGAGTGTTGATAAAAATATTAGCACACATGTCAAATCTGCTTCTCCAGGTGATCCCAGAGCTGTAAGTACCACGTTGTCAGATCTGCAATGCTATTTCTAAGTTAAATGTGGCAGCCATCTTTCTTCTTGAGAGAAAAAAAACTAAATTGAAACTTTTATAAAAAACTCACGAGTTTGGCGTAACTAATGAACCCAGCTATACCACCAGTCTGTAATAGGTGCGGTATTCATAGAGGGATTCTGACACATGTGATAGCAACAAAATGTAAATATATAATACTATTATGGAACAAGCATTTGTCAGTGCCGAATGGTGTCTTGCTGGCGTTGGCACTGGTAGTGCAAGAGTTAGAGAGATGCGTAATAGGAATGGCAGTGAAGTATGGAACCGACGTCAACCCCACCCCACCCTGCAAAGACTGATAGGCATTGGGGTGTGCCTTTGGGTCATCTGCCATAATGCTCACGTCATTTCACCTCATCCTACCCTGCAGACTCTGACAAGTGTCGTGTTGTGCTTTGGGGTCGTGGGGTCTTATGCTCACCCCATTCCATTAGGAAGGTACGTTGAGATGGGTGTAGTACAGGAGAATGGGGTGAACGTTGGGGCCGAAGAGTCCAAGGCACACCCTGATGCCTGTCAGTGGCTGCAGGGTGGGGGTAGAATGGCGTAAGCATTACAGCTAGACAATCCAGAGGCACACCCTGATGCCTGTCGGTCTGTACAGGGTGGGACGTTATGGTTAGAAACCCTAATGACCCGGGTGTTTGCTGGTATTTGCACTCCAAATTTTCAACAAGGCCTTTTTGTGAGCTCACCTCATGAAACATATGGGACCTCTGCTCATGAACAGTGTCACCGTGATTTTCTTAATCTGTCCCGAACGTTGATTTCCCACAGCGACTGCGCCATTGTGCGCCAGATGTGCACTAATACATTTGAGGCAGGATGTGAAAAATGACAGCTGTACTGTTCATAAGGAGGTGTGCAAAAATGGCAATGTTGAAAATCTGGAGTGAAAATATAAAAAATTCTCGAAGTTACGAGTGTGTGTGGGAACTGCGCAATGCACACTTGTAACATAGTCATTTTGTGGACGTTTGTCACCAAATTTTCAACAAAGGAGGTGTGAAAAAAAAATGGCAATGTTGAAGATCTGGAGTAAAAGTATTAGAAATTCTCAGACTTACGAGTGGCATGGAAACTGCGCAATGCACGCTCGTAACACAGTCATTTTTTGGAATTTGTTCACCAAATTTGCAACATAGGCTTTTTGGGAGCCCATCTCATGAACAGTGATGCTGTCATTTTGATAATCGGTCCCAAAAGGTGATTCCGCACAGTGACCATGAAATCACCTTTCGGGACCGAATAACGACATGATAGTGACTGAATTCAAGAACCCCATGTTGAAAATTTGAAGACAAAAGTCGCAAAAATGGCCGAGATATCTGCCTAAGTTGAACCCCCCATTGATGCCATTATACAGCTTACCAGCATTTCTTCAATTCGTGGTCGGCGTTGAAGAGTGCAGATGTGTTCCAGCTCCACAAGATCATCGTGCCAAACTCTGGAGGTAAATATGGGGAGCGGGGGATGTAAGTGCTTGAAGGCGTGCGGGGATGTGGGGTGCGCAGAGGGTGGGTGCGGGTTGGGGAGGGGGCACCGGAGACAATGAGACAACGAGGGACCATTTTCTCTTTTACAGGTAAAAATAAAACTAAACACATCGCAGGACTTTTTCTTTTTACAGGTTTGTTTTTGCACACTGGGGTGGGCTCCCAGTGTGCCACCTGTATTTTTTGAAGCCAAAGGGAATTGGGCCCCCCGTCAGCATAGAAAACGTGTTTGTGTTTGGGGGGGGCATATGATGATGAGGGGGATTGGGCATACAAACTATAATATGGGGGACATTATGCCAACGGGGATTGGGCTCCCCCATTGGCAAATGAACTGGGGAGGGGCATGGTGACAGGTGGATTGGGCATTCCAATGTTGACTTGTTGGGGACTGTGAGAGGCGGATGGTGACAGTCACCACCATGTTTACTGAAATATTACACCAGGCAAGACACGCCCAGCAATGAGGGGGTGCTCCCTCTTGCAGCGGCAAAATTATTTCAAGTTGGTGGCACGCTTTTGCACTGCTGTCATAAACAGCATGCTATTTCATTTGTGCCACAAAGCCCAGCCCAAAAAAGCAGTGGCGTCAATGACCACAACACGACTGCACCTCCAAAACCTGCTATTCCAAACTGCCACAATATGTTGCTTGCACGTGCGTGTGTGCGTGCGTGCAAGACAACATTAAAAGGTATTTACCTCTCTTAATAAAATTCCCGGAGTTCATCTGAATTATGAAGTAGAACTATACGTACTAGGTTCTTCATCAATACAAACTATAAGAGATGGTCCATTAAGAAAAATAATAAATATGGCATTAATAAATGTCAGGAGATGCATCGCCAGATATTGGAAAGATGTACACCCACTGGAATGCACATTGTGAAAAAATCATTTTTTGGAATATATGCAATTAGAAAAAAATCATTATTTTACCCAAGATCAGATGCACATCTTTGATAAATTATGGGCACCAATTCAAATTCTGGTAAGAGAGCAAAAGATATAAGACCCAAAAAGAGGGAATATAGAAGGTAGAGATGAAACTGCCAAATATATAGGAGGGTAATGACTCTGGATACAGAGTAAGATGGAACCCAAGGAAGTATCTTGGTCAATAACTGAACCTTCTATATATATATATAAAAAAAAAAGTTTGGTGGAACTAGAAAAGTTTACCACTAAATAGAACAGGGATATGCCCATAATCTTTTATACTGAAAAAAGGTAGGGATCAGTGTTGTGCCCAACTCAGCTGCACCCTCCCTTGATTATTTTAAATCTAAAACAATATGCTAAAGGCAACTCAAAACGAAGCAAAAGGGAATCTTAGAAGAGAGGCCAAAAAGACAAAATTCAAGGTGGAATAAAAATCCATTTGTACAGAACCTTTGCCGTAACATGGGCTACTACTTTTTTTTCAGTCAAGGTTTTTCTCCTCCTGAGTCACCACCCTGTCCCCATCTGGTCCACCCCCAGCCCTCTCACCCCATCACCCACTTCCTCTAGGATTTACCCCACCTCTGTGCGCCCATGGCTTAACCCACCTCATGGGGGAGCTACTGAGGTCTGGCAAGGCTGTAAGGTCAGGCAAGCGCCTCTGGTGTCAGTTCCAGTTCAGTTGAGGAGGTCGTCTGGTTGGGGGTGCGGGGCCTGTAGGGGACCAGGCCTTCATCCTGCTGCAGCCAGGATTTTCTCCCATCCCCAGGACGCCATGGGCAGAGGAGACCCAGGGCATGCACACACAGGGATGTGTGGGTGTGCTGACATCAAGCAGCATCCCCCTCTTGCTGTTATGTGGCTCCAGCTGCACCACAACCTTGTAGCTTCCAGGTGGCACTAGAGGCACAGAAAACACTACATTTCCTCCAAGGAGAGCAGTCCCTGGGATGCTCGATCCTCTTTTTCCTCTTCCTGGCTGTCCCCCAACATCTGGGCTTTGTTCCTGAAGCTGGGATGCCAGCACCACAAGTGGCACTGCCCCTGCCAAAAAAACAGCCATGAACAGCTGCTTTAAAGACACATTGTAAGTCTAATCAGTTATTCATGAGCCTAGTGAGGCCCTTGATTGGCTACTGGATCGGTTATTAACGTCTTAGAAATGACCGATCCAGCTGCCTGTTGACGCTGTGCAGCACACACAACTCTCGCCACTCCCCTCAAAACCTAAAGTAAGTAAAAAATAAATGGCACAAACAGCAGTTGTTACTGTGCTTAGACTTAACCTCGAAGTTGGTCATTTGCTTGGATTAATGACTGGCTGGAGAGAGGTGGCCCTCAGCTGTGCCTCAGGCCACCTATCCTCCAACAAGTTGTTAATTCCTAGGAAATGGCTGGCTTCTCGATTGTTATTGTTTAATTATCAGCCCCACTGAGACCTTGGCAGGATGGTTGTGACTGGGAAGGTAGGAAGCCCCCTCTATGATATTTGAACTTGCCACCATGACTGAGCTGATACTTTCCCTTTCAGCGGGAGGAAACATATATTTATTATTATTTGTATTATCTCTCGTCCTTTTATCTTTAAAGGATTTGTTTTATTAGACTAACTTTATGTGCAGACCTTTTTCTCAGTGAAGTCCAAGGAATATTCCAGATATGGGAGGGAAGGCAGCATGTAGTAAACCCTCTTCGAGACTGAGAATTCAAAAAGTTGTCGAGATAACACAGAGGCAGGGCTCACATGCAGAGAGGGAGGAGCCGCAAACAACTGTAATTGAGGGTAATTTATTTATGAGGTAATTAGGATTTTTATTGAGGGGTCTGGTAGTTTGTTTGTTTCCCGCTTTTGGTATGTGTTGTTTAGTCCCCACGGTCGTGCATTATTCGTCCTCCGCGCCCTCCCATTTTCCATCTACCAGCGCTTGTCGGGCGCTTGGTATTGTAATGAGGGAGGGCTTGGGGTGGGGGTGGGTGTGGTGGGGGCGTGACACCTGGAGGATGAATGAACGGACCTCTCATATAGGGTTGGTTAGGTCCAGAAGATGCCCTGGGGCAAATGGAGCCTGGCAGTGGTGTTTTGATGGGCAAGTATTCGGATCGGCTCAGGAGCCTTGTCCAACTTAGGCGGTGTTGTGCAATGCCAGATCTGTTAAAAACAAGTCTGCTGTTATTGCTGACTTTGTCAGGACAGCTGATCTGGCTTGCATCACGAGTCCTGGCTGGATGGAAATGCTGGCCCCATTTTGGAGGCAGCTGTTCCAGCCGGTACTCGTGATTCACTGCCTGAATTGGATCTGTGGGGGTAGCGGTCTGTTTCAAGACCAGGTTGGGGCTCACGGGTGTACCAGTTGATGAGGCTGAATCCTTTGAGTGTACCGTAGATAGCTGGTGTGGCTGCAGGATGCCCTCATCTGTCGCCCACCAGGGGACGAGAGGCGATTCCTGCAGGAAGTGCCAGACCGTCGCCGGTATGGCATTGGAGTCGCCCAGATTGATGGTTCTGGGCGACTTCAGTGCCTGGCTCGACGACGAACTCTCAGCTTTTGCTCAACACTTCCTCCACCTGATGACATCGCTGGGCTTTACACCGATTGTTTCTTCAGCTACTCATAATCACAGTCACTCTCTGGATTTGGTTTTTCTCCTGGGGATTGAGGCCTCTGATTTGGTGGTGGAACCCATCTGTTGGTCTGATCATTACACCGTGGGCTTCAATTTTCATGCTCCCTTTTGTAGGTCTGCCCCTGTGGAGATGGTTCGATACCACCCTTTATGGGACGTGTGCCCTGAAGACCTGATGGCGGTCTTGAACCTCTCAGAGTTCCCTGTTGACAGCATGAGTCTAGAGTCCATAGTTTTGGCTTATAATCAGGCCATTTCCTCAGCTTTTGACTCAATTGCTCTTGTCCGTGTTCAGCCCCACTCTCTCTGCCCTCAGGCCCTGTGGTTTGATGGGTCCTTGAGGGAGTAGCACGCAGGGATGAACGCACGTTAGGAGCGTTGTTGGTGGATATTTGCTCTAGAAGTCGACCGCCTTAGTTTGGGGGGCATTATCGGCTCTACCAATCAGAGATCTCCCGTAAGAAGGCAGAATTCCTGTTCAGGGAGATCGCTGTTGCTCAGAATTGACCGGCTCAGCTCTTCAGAACTGTGGACAGGCTGTGCAACCCAGCCTGTTTATAAGCTCCGTCGAGCTTTTTCACAAAAGGAGTGTGATGAGATTGCTCAATTCTTTGCAAATAAGGTTGCTGACATCAGATCAGCGATCCGCCAGACACACTCTAAGGGGGATGCTGTTGGTTGGTGTTTGGCCATGGTACCCCAGGCCTCCTGGAGTTCCTTTGACCTGCCGAGGTTCGAGGATGTTATGCGGATCATCCAGGGGATGCTCCCTATGTGCTGTAGTTTAGATCCAGGTCCAACCTCCCTGATTTTGGGTTGTGTTGAGATCGTGGGCCCATTTCTGGCTCAAATAATCTGGTGCTCCTTAGAATTGGGTGAGTTTCCTAGCTCCCTAAAGGAAGCGGTGGTGACTCCCCTTTTGAAGAAAGCTTCTTTGGACCCAGATATTTTTGCCAACTACAGACCTATCTCTAACCTTCCCTTTATTGGGAAGGTTATTGAGAAAGATGTAGCAAACCAGCTGGAGGACCATTTGACCATCCATAATAACTCTGGACCTCTCCAGTCTGGTTTTCGCAAAAGGCATAGTACTGAGACTGCTCTGGTTCAGGTGCTTAATGATCTCCTGGTGGCGAGAGATCGGAGAAACCATTCTATCTTGGTTCTCCTTGATCTCTCTTCAGCTTTTGACACTGTAGACCATGGGGTTTTGCTCGAGCACCTGAGGTCCATCTGTGGACTGTCTGGTACAGTACTCAGTTGGTTTTCATCTTTCCTATATGGGAGAACACAAGAGAGTTGTGTCGGGGATTTTTTCCTCTGACCCTTTCTCTCTGCAGTGTTGGGTCCCCTAGGGCTCGGTGCTTCCCCCATGTTGTTTGCAGTGTATATGCTGCCTCTCGGAGACATTGTAAGACGGTATGGGCTAAGGTTTCACTGCTATGCTGATGATACCCAGCTCTACCTGTCTTTTGCCCCCGACCAGGCTAGTGCTTTCTTGGTATTTAATAGCTGCCTTGCTGAAATCCATGACTGGATGAATTTGAGCTGGTTAAAGCTGAACGCCGGTAAGACCAAGGTTATGGTTGTGGACCCGGGTCGCAGGATAGAGGGGTTGAGGTCTGATTAGCCTTCTGGTTTATTTCTGGGGGGGATCAGATTCTTACCTCTGAACGGGTGCATAACCTGGGAGTGGTACTTGGCGACGGGCTGACCCTTCGCTATCAGGTGTCAGCAGTCATTAAGTCTGCATTTTACCATCTTAGGAACATTGTCAGGGTGAAGCACCTTGTTCCGTCTGGCAATTTACCTGTGTTCACGCCTTTGCGACCTCTCGCCTTGACTGTTGCAACTCAATGTTCCTGGGGTTGATATCTGCCACTTGCAGCTAGTGCAGAACGCTGCTGTGAGGTTGTTGACAGGGGTATCAAGAAGGACACACATTACCCCTGTTTTGCACGATCTGCACTGGCTGCCTATACAGTGGCGGATCACCTTTAAAGTAGGTCTTTTGACATTCAAAGCCCTGAACGGACTTGGCCCCGACTACTTGAAAGAGCTTCTGATTCCTTACAGCCCTGTACGACAGCTCCGTTTGGCTGATGAGGGGTTGCTGGAGGTTCCGAGGGTTATTTTAAAATCTTCTGGGGATCGGGCTTTTATGTGTATAGCCCCAACCCTCTGGAATTCTCTGCCTCGCCAGCTTTGGGAATGCACGACCATGGAGATTTTCAAGCGGGAACTTAAGACCCATTTGTGGAGTCAGGCTTTCATGGCGTGAGGTTGTTGTTTTTATTCTGATTTGATATGTGTATTTTCTCTGATTTTATTGTACATTTGTACAGCGCCTTGGTGCTTGAAAGGCGCTTAATAAATAAAGTATTATTATTATTTATTTAAACAACTCTACAAATCAGAACAGAGCCAGATTTTGAGAGCTTGAGTTTGGTGACTTGAACTTGGACTGATCTGGGCTTATAAGCTGCAAAGAGCTCCTTGGGATGGCCTGGGCTCAGAGACTGTGGACATGTTCTCAGTCGGGTCTGGGTTCAGAAGCTGTGAAGAACTCCTTAGGCTGGTCTGGGCTCAGAAGCTGCAGAAAGCTCTTTAGGCTGTTCTGGACTTAGAAACTGTGGAGAACTTCCTGAAATGGTCTGCGCTCAGAAGCTGCTAAAATTCCTTGGGCTGGTCTGGACTCAGAAGCAGTGAAGAACTTTCTGGGATGGTCTGGGCTCAGAAGCTGCAGATAGCTTCCTAGGCTGGTTTGGGTTCAGAACTGCGGAGAGCTTCCTGAGATGATCTTGGCTTAGAAACTGCGGATAGCTCTGTGAGATGGTCTGCACTCAAAAGATGCGGAGAGTGCCTTGGGCTGGCCTAGACTCAAAAGCTGCAGAGAGCTTCCTGGGATGATCTAAGCACTGAAGCTGCAGAAAGCTCCTTCGGATGGGCTGGGCTTAGAAGCTGTGAAGAGTTCCTTGGGGATGGTCTGGATTCTGAAGCTGCAGACAGCTTTCTGGGATTGTTTGGACTCAGAAGCTGCAGAGAGCTTCCTGGGGTGGTCTAGGCTCAGAAGCTGTGTAGAGCTCCTTGGATGGTCTGGGTTCAGAACTGCGGAGAGCTTCCTGAGATGATCTTGGCTTAGAAACTGCGGATAGCTCTGTGAGATGGTCTGCACTCAAAAGATGCGGAGAGTGCCTTGGGCTGGCCTAGACTCAAAAGCTGCAGAGAGCTTCCTGGGATGATCTAAGCACTGAAGCTGCAGAAAGCTCCTTCGGATGGGCTGGGCTTAGAAGCTGTGAAGAGTTCCTTGGGATGGTCTGGATTCTGAAGCTGCAGACAGCTTTCTGGATTGTTTGGACTCAGAAGCTGCAGAGAGCTTCCTGGGGTGGTCTAGGCTCAGAAGCTGTGAGAGCTCCTTGGATGGTCTGGGTTCAGAACTGGGAGAGCTTCCTGAGATGATCTTGGCTTAGAAACTGCGGATAGCTCTGTGAGATGGTCTGCACTCAAAGATCTGGGAGTGCCTTGGGCTGGCCTAGACTCAAAAGCTGCAGAGAGCTTTCTGGGATGATCTAAGCACTGAAGCTGCAGAAAGCTCCTTCGGATGGGCTGGGCTTAGAAGCTGTGAAGAGTTCCTTGGGGATGGTCTGGATTCTGAAGCTGCAGACAGCTTTCTGGGATTGTTTGGACTCAGAAGCTGCAGAGAGCTTCCTGGGGTGGTCTAGGCTCAGAAGCTGTGTAGAGCTCCTTGGGATGGTCGGGGCTTAGACATTGTAGAGAGCTCTGGAGATCTGGGCTCAGAGCTGTGGATAGCTCCTTGGGAATGTCTGGGTTCAAAAGCTAAGAAGATCTTCCTGGGATGGTCTAGACTCAGAAGCTGTGGAGAGCTCCTTGAATGGTCTGGGTTCAGAAGCTGCAGAGAGGTCCTTGGATGGTCTGGGCTCAGAAGCTGCAGAGAGCTCTCTGAGATGGTCTGGCTGAGAAGCTGGAACTCCTTGGGCTGGTCCAGGCTCAGAAGCTGCTGCGAGCTCTTTGGGATGGTCTGGGCTCAGAAGCTGGAACTCCTTGGATGGTCCAGGCTCAGAAGCTGCCGAGAGCTCCTCGGCCTAGTCCAGGCTCAGAAGCTGCCGAGAGCTCCTCAGGATGCTCCGGGCTCAGAGGCTGCCAATAACTTCTCGGGATGGTCCGGGCTCAGAAGCTGGAACTCCTTGGGCTGGACAGGGCTCAGAAGCTGGAGCTCCTTGGGGTGGTCTGGGTTCAGAAGCTTTGGAGAGCCTGGGATGGTCCAGGCTGAGAGTCTGCAGATAGCTCCTTGTGACTGTCTAGACTCAGAATCTGTGGACAGCTCCTTGGGCTAGTCTAGGCTCAGAAGTTGCGGAGAGCTTCCTAGGACAGTCTGGACTCAGAATCTGCAGAGAGCTTCCTGGCATGGTCTAGGCTCAGAGGCTGCAGAGAGCTCCTTGGGATGGTTTGTGCTCAGAAGCTGCGTAAAGCTCCCTGGGATGGTCAAAGCTCAAGAGCCTGTGAATAGCTCTGTGAAAATGTCTGGGCTCAGAAGATACAGAGAGCCTCCTGGGATGGTCTAGGCTCAGAAGCTGTCGAGAGCTCCTTGGAATGGTCTGGGCTTAGAAGCTATGGTGAGCTCCTTGGGCTGGTCCAGGCTCAGAAGCTGAGAAGAGCTTTCTGAGATGTCTGGGCTCAGGAGCTGCAGAGAGCTTCCTGGAATGGTCTGGGCTCAGAAGCTCTGGAGAGCGCCTTGGGCTTGTCCAGGCTCAGATGCTGCAGAGAGCTGTTTTGGAAGGTTTGAGCTCAGAAGCTGCAGACAGCTTGCTAGGATTGTCCAGGCTCAGAAGCTGCAGCGAGCTCCTTGGGCTGATTTGAGCTCAGAAGCTGCAGAGAGCTCCTTGGGCTGATTTGGGCTTAGAAGCTGCAGAGAGCTTCTTGGAATGATCTGGACTCAGAAGTTTCTGCAAACTTCTCGGATGCCTGAGGCTCAACCAGAGTTAAGCACAAAAGACGTTCACATGCAAGTAGCAGATAAAATGCAAGTACAGCCCATTAGATAAGCATAAACATCCTACATACAGTGGAAAGCTGACTCCTCAGTAGGACAAACTCCCTAAGTATTGCCTTTCTCTGAGGCTTTGAAGGGTAGAGTCCACTAGCACCATGCAGCCTAGAGCACCAGTAGGCAGTGCTGTGGCCAAGGCTCCCACCTATCCTACAAAGAGGAGAAAATGCTCAGTCCTCCTCCTGCTGGGTCCTTCCAGTTCTGGGCCATGAACCCTGAACAATGGTATGTCAAAAGCATGCCCCATCCCTCGTGCAGTGCTGAAATAACCCAAGCCCCTGCATGTGCTGTGATGCATGAGGCAAAGACAAGTGTCTTCAACCCTTCCCCCCACCGAAGGGCGTGAGTTTTAACAGCACAGGCCATAAATCCTGGAATGCTTTATTGCGCTTTTATAAAATGGGCACTAGAAACTAAGTTGAAAATGAAACCTCTTTTTAGTTGGTCCAAGTGTCAGATGTAAGAATTTGATGATGTAATGTGGTTAGCTGCAGGAAGAAGTGCCAAAGTGTGGGTTTTGCTGATATAATTAATTACAAGAGTTGAGCACTGATTGACCAATCAAACTAGGATTTTTTCAACCAGTTTTATAATTCTTTCCTGATCATCATGTGATCCCTAAGCTCTCAGTTTTATCCTGTATAAAAATAAAGTAATTTACTTCTGCTCCTCCTCCTCCTGACCTATAGTGGAACAGTCTACCAGCTGCGGTGGTGGATGCCAAAACCGTTAATGGTTTCAAACGCTGTTGGGACAGAGTGAAGGGTATAGTGGTTACTTAGTGTACTTTAGTGTCAGTGGCTCAGTAGGTAGCACATTCGCCTCTGAGGCCGGGAGATCAGAGGGCTGTGGGTTCAGTTCCCACATCTGGCACTTGGGTTAATATCCCAGTACTGACACTGTAGTGCGGCATGAGAGGGGTGCTGCACTTCTGAGGTGCTGTCTTTCGGATGAGACGTTAAACCGAGGTCCCATCAGCCTGTATTGGTGGTAGTTCAGGTGGATGTTAAAGATCCCATGGCACTTATCGAAAAGAGTAGGGGAATTTTTTATTATAATAACATCAAAAACAAAATAATTATAAACAGTGTTGAGTCACACAAAATAAAATACAAATCAGATGGCAAACAAAATCAAATAAGTATTACAGTCATACAGTATCAGATCAGTATGTAAAAAGACTATGTATCAGCCTCCCCCACTAAAAAGGTAGGGAATATTTTATTATAATAACATCAAAACAAATGAAGTCCAAAACAGTATTAAATCACACAAACAAGTAGAAACCACCTAAAATCATAAAGGAAAAAAAGGAACCAAAACAATAAAAAAAAAAAACCAATTAAATCAGCATGTGTTAGTCACACACAGCCTAGTAATCACTAATACCTTAAGTTATCCCTTCCCCCCTAGCTGAAACAAAACCTAGTATGCATTCTAATAAACCCTCAAATTTGTCCCATGATATACAGTAATGCAAAAAATGATTCCAAAAACTGTCAATCTGAAATCAAAGGAATATGAAAGAACAAACAACAGTACATATTGCAACATACATACAGTATTTGGAAAACTTGCAATAACCTAGGCTGTTTTCCCCAATACCCAGTGACCCTTGTATAACAGTCATTTATATTTAATAAAGTAAGTCATCCCTTTCCACCAATTATCAACTTGCCTGGTAGATGCAAAGGTAACATCTGCCAAATACACCTTTAAGGCCCTACATATCAGGCAACAGACTACTTCAACAGGCATCAGGTTTCTGATACAGTACCCATTGGCACCTAGCCTGCCAGAAGTAATATATCAGTGCACAGCACAATATATTCAGAGTCCACTATCATATCTTGACTGCAAATGAGCACAATTACCCAACACCAAAATATTATAATCCAGTGTACCTAACCACTTCATGTTCCACTGGACCATGAGAAATTTCCAGAGAGACTGAGCAAAAGAACAGTCAAATAAGAAATGTTCCATCGTTTCTTCCACATTAATACACTGCAAATAAGGACAATTACATTCAGAATGAGCCTTATATTTAGCATTTCCTCTAACCCCAATTCGACCATATACCAATAACCATATAAGTTCCCACATGTAATGAGGTAATCGTGAATTATTTAACCTCTGAAGCACTACTTTAATACTTTGCGATGGACAATTCTTAAAAGCAGGTTCACTGGGGTATAATAGTAACATCACCTTAATATATAACAATTTCCCCGAATAGCCCCGTAGACAATCCACTGTTAATTTCCATTTAAATAATTTTTTAACAATAGGTAAAAAAAGAACGGGAATACATAAAGTGGGAATAGGTTTAGGGGAATCATGTGACCAAGCATGAAAGTACTTATACAGTATAGCAGAGTAGTGTCACCTCATTCCTGGGGTAGCAAATCCCATACCTCCCTAAAATTTGAGGAGATAAATAAGGTGGAAAAGAAAATAATCGGATCGATCATACCCAAACCCCACTTTGTTTTGATAAATAGGTATAATGCGCTTAATTGGATTGAGCCTATTGCCCCATACCATTTGAAAAATAAACTGTAAAGTTTAGTTTCCAATAAAGTGGAATGGAAAGACCTGAGCAATATACAACAATAGTGGTACAAGAAAATTTTTAGAACTACCACCGTCTGTAATTTTGGCAGTCTCAATGTTTCCATATATTAACCTTATATTCAACAGCCTGCAATCCCTTTTCCCAATTCAGGAAGGTAAATTCTAGAGCCCATACCACAGCCCAAGTATCCTTATAGGATCAGGAGAGATATAAATACCTTGAACAAATAAAGACTCAGGAATTTGCACCCCTATAAACAATCCTCTACTTTTAGAGGGGTTCAGTTGTGAATTAGAAACAGCAGAATACTGCAGCATTAAATCTAAAAAAATCATTATTTGATCATAACGCTGAAAAAATAAACACAGATCATCAGCATAAGCCAGAACCCTCACATTCTGATGTAACGGAGGTGCCGAAATCCCTTCCCACAATGCCGATTGCGAAACATACTGAATCAAGATATCTATGACATAGACATATAACAATGGGCTCAGCGGGCATCCCTGCCGCACTCCAGTAGGAATATGAAACCCATTCCCTATCGTGGTGTGCAACATAGGGTGAGTCATATTGGTGTCATATATCACCTTAAGCCAATGCACAAATTGCCAAGGAACCCCATAATGGGACAAAACTAAAAATAAAAACGGGTGATATACCCTGTCAAAAGCCTTCCTCTGATCCACAGATACAACACAACCAGTTAATTTACACATGTTAACATATTCTATCCAATCTCTAATGTATCGATGTGCTTGAAAGATAGATTTTCCTGGCATACCACAAAATTGATTAGGGGCTATAACATGGAGTGCCGCTTTCTTTAATCTGGTGTTTAATATACTCATCAATATCTTATAATCCGAGTTCAATAAAGTGATAGGTCTCCAATTGTCTAGTGAATGTCTATCCCTGGATTTAAATAAAAAAATTAAGAGACCCTCAGAAAACCATAGAAAATCTAGCAGAAACAGAAAAAATTATACACTAATTCCAAACCTATGCAAAGGAATCAGGAAAGCCTTATATAATTCCATCGTCAAGCCATCTATCCCTGGTGACGTTCCAGATTTCAACTGCTTAAAGCTGCAACAATTTCCTGCTTTGAAATAGGCAACACTAAAGCCCCCATATCCATGGAACATCCTGGCTTCTCTAATTGTGCCAAGAATTGTTCCATCAGTGAAATGCTAGGTGGAGTCTCAGGTTTATGAGCATCAAAAAATGTTTCAATCATTTGTTGCAGCACACGTTGTTCTGTAACAATGTTACCATCAACATCCTTAAGGGCATCAATGGTAGTATTCAATTTATATTTTTTAAAGGCCTCATAAGGGTCCCCTACCGGACATTTTTTCCTCCCATATTTAAACAAAGCTTGCAGAGTTTCCGCCTATCATACTGCCATTCCTTAAGCTGTTGTTTAGAAGTGCAATTGCCAGAATGATCAATTCTAGAAGTATTTGCCAAAGAAATCTGATCATACAGATGTTGCCTCAATTTTAGATAATGCAAAAACTTCACATTAGCCCTAGTCTTACCAATATTTTTGAGTAACGATGCAAAATCCTTTTTTGAATCCACCCACCATTCCCCCAAGTCATCATACAAAAAAGCCACTGATAATCTGGCCTGTAGTAATAATTCAGATTTATTCCTAACGTCTGGGCACTGCAATAATGTAGCATTCAGTTTCCATCTGGCCCTCGACCATGCCGGCAACCGCACAGGTCCAATTTTACACAACAGAAGCATATGATCCGAAAAAGAAACAGGTACCATAAAAAAATCAAACGATAAAGAATCTGAAAGAAACATATAATCAATAGTGGAAGTAAATGTATTCTTTTTATAAGTAAAATCTACTCCCCCCGTTGCCTACTTCTACCATCTACAAGGCCAGATCCCTTTATCAATTGTTCCAACGCCTTGGAATCACAATATACCTTTTTTTTGGTCATTTTTTCCTTATCCTGAACCCAAGCTTAATTACCCCGGCCTGCTGCTTGAGCTCACAATTAAAGTCACCACACAAAAATTTTATCGCGGGAAGTAAACAAGTATGGCTTAATCAAATGAAACAAAGCTATCCTTTCAGACTTTATTTGAGAACAGTAAACATTAATGAATCTGCAAGTCAGAGACCTCCACCCCCATCTAGAATCAGTAAGCGGTCTGGCACTATATCCATTAACTAATTAAAGAAAAATGAAAGGAATTAAACACAAACCCTATACCATCTGCTGAGTCCTGTCCAAATGACCAGTAGGAAGGCCTCCAGCACCATTCACGCTGAAAAAGCCTACTTTGATCCAGAGAATACATCCAAGTTTCTTGCAATAGGCAAATCTGTAAAACTTGGGAATGAATATACTCAAACACTATCCTCCTTCTTTTATAATTCAAAAGGCTATGAACATTCATCGATCCCAGGGTAACAGCCATTCAACAAGAAAGGAAAAAAAAAAGAAGAACCCATCAGCCATCCTTTTTTTTCCTCTTTCTTTTTACCTTTGTATCCTTCAGAAACTCTCAAGGAGAAGGCGGCTATCCTGCAGTGGCTGGGAATCTAGCTCCTGACTATTCAATTCTAAATCACCCTAAGAGAGCTAACACAGAAAAGGATTGTTTGATTCCACTTCTACGGCAAGGCCCTAAATTAGTCTTAGTATTCCTAAGAGGATCGCTGCATCGGAACCAACAGCAAAGGACGAAACCACCTTTCCTCCGCCTCTTCTGTAACACCATAACTCCCGGATTCTCCGCTGAGGGTAACAGGCTGCTCCTCTGCCACCACATTTTGACCTTTTTCCCTGACACTTGCAGCATTTGGATCAACCTGGGACCTTGTCCCATCCCCCACCGGTGGAATGACCTTATCCTGTGCTTCCTGAATCAATAATTCAGGACAACCAAGTGATGTTTTATTCCTTGCAGCCCACTCACACGCAGCGAAAACATGCCCAACCCCTTCACATAAGTCACACTTCATTGAATTCTCACACTGGAAAACCCCATGTCCAATCTCTCCACAATTTTCACAACGGGGTTTGTCACAAGAACTTGACAAATGGGTACGAGCACCACACCTGTAACAAGCTCTGGGCTGTCCTGCATAGAAGCACACCCCCCTATCTCGTCCCAAAAGAACGAGTTAGGGATGTGTTCAATGCCTTTGTCCGTTTGCCGAAGTTTCACTTTGAATTTCCATCCCCCAGTCCAAAACTGCTCAGAGTCAAGAATGGCCTCTGGGGAACTTAAGACTTCACATTTCTGACCCAACCAATAGGAAATATCGTCCACGTGCACACCCTCATTCCTAAACATAATGGTGACAAACTTAATTAACGGTTTTGTCAGGGGAATCACAAAAAGGGTGTCCACAGGGGTGAGAACTTCACCTGGCCATATCTCTCCCAAAACAGGTCCAATGCCTGGGCAGATCTAAAACTAACATCAAATTATCCTCACCAGATATGTTTATGAATGCAAACACTTCCCTAGGTGAAAATGCAGGAGTCTTTTAATAAACATTTTCCCACATATACCCGATCCGGCTAATCTCCAAACCACCCTTATACCTAATCCGCACTGCATTCCTCCGTTGGGGCTGCCTCTGCTTGGACCTAGAGAATAACTCAGACACTAAAGGTTTCTTAACAGGTAATACCTGTTCTAAATCAGACCCTTGGTGTAAATCAGTCACTAATGGTGCAGAGCTAACATTAGGTAAAACTAACTCCTTTGGAACAGGCTGTGCCACCCCCATGTGCAGGAACCACAGGTAAAGTACATTAGGTTTCCAAACAGGTGTAGTTTGAGAAAAATTCAGAGTAGGATCCCAGTCAGGTATTGGGTGCCAAGACCCCTTGTTCAACGTCCAACCTGCCTCCTATAATGCCCATTCAGGGGACCAAACATCCACCTGTGAGGCCTGTGCCACAGACCCCTGTCCCAGTGAAAGTGCATCTTTAGATTTTACCTTCTGTAGCAACTGATCCATCTCAGGTCCTCGAGCCTCAATCGGAACTTCCAGATGCCGTTTTGCAAATAAAACCGTCATTCTTTTACCTTTCCTGTCCTCACCAACTCTGTCTGTGCCAGACTCAAGACATTGGTTGAAAAAAAATTCCGAAATCCCATCCTGCTGGAATGGATCCTTCTGATAAACGCAGGATCGATCACCCTGCACAACAAATCTCCCTTGAAACACAGAACCAGCCACCTTCAGACTCGCCACTGTAGACTCCGCAGCACATCCGGGTCACTGACTGCTACCATAGCAACCGCTGAAGCGCTCTCAGTCAGTTCAGAGACCTGTAAATTCTCCCTCACCAGTTCGATACTGCTTTCCCAGCTCACCATGACCCAAAACCTTGGTCTCCACAATACTGTCTGATGCACCTCGATCACATCGTACACGAATCACTCTCTTTTGCTCCACCATATCCACCGTCAGACCCTCCGGTGTTTCTGCCACAACTCCACTTGGGTCCACTCGTTCCTCCTGTTCCAACTCCGAGAACGCGAAATCAGTAGTCAGCTCTAATCGCAGCACTTTCTCGCCGCTTCTGCATCATAACCTGTACTGGCGGTACACTCTCCATATCGCCAGACTCAACAGAAAGTCCGGCTCCTGTGAAAACTGATCCCAAAGTTCGAACTTCAGCGTCTCCAGTTAAACACACCCGTGCCAACTGCACCGTCTTCATCCATCCGTCCGAACAATCCTCTCTCAGAGGACTGCCACCAGCCACCTCCGTTGTAGCGGCCATCTGCTCCCAAGCCCAGCCTCAACTGACTGGACTCGCTGTTTCGCCGCTAGCCCCCTACTGCCAGGACTGCAGTAGGAGAATTTCCACGGTGTCCTGGCCAAATTTCCCTCATTCACTAGATATACCACCAACAGCTTAATCTGGTTCAAGGTCAGTTGGCATTCATCTGTATCCCTTCCCCAGGTCGTGCCTGAAAATAAGCAGGATTTGTCTAGTGCACTTACCTGGTCAACAAAAACGAAATAAATAAATAAAATAAACTTGGCGATAGTAACAGGGAGGGGAACAGGGGCAGATAGGGAGGGCTAGAACCCTGTATGAACAGTAGGTCCCAGGGGTTAGATAGGGAACCATGGACAGACTGGATGGACCATTGGTCTGTTTTCTGCCGTCACTGTCTGTTTCTATCTGAGGGACCTGACTCTGGAATCCTGACAACTGAGCTCTTGGTGCTAAGAGCTATCACTTAAGCACCTGACTGTAACATTTAGACACAATTCAGTTTATGTTATCCATGTTTTGCAATTCTTTCCACTTTTCTTTATTACTGAGGACAGCTACATGAAAAACAAGATCACTGGTCCCTAGTCTTCATCTGCTCTGGTTGTTTTCTACACCTGGCATCATAATCTCCTGTTTATGACATCATAAGTATCTCCACAGCAACAGACTGTGATGTCATAAACAGAACAGTAATGTCAGACGAAGAAAAGCAGATAGTGCAGCGATCCTGTTTTCATGCAAACATCCTTAGTAATAAAGAACTAAGGGTGAGACCAGATCTGAAATATAAGCTGATTTCAGTGGCATCAGGAGTCTCCCCCATATAACTGTCTGGCTTCTGAACAGACACCTATAGCCTTACACTGGGTCTTTCAGCCCTGTCTGCGCACCACCCCATCAAAACCAGTGGGGATCCACGTGGAGCAGGCCTAGAAGGTGCTGGTGATCATCATAGATGGCTGGTGCGCTTTCTTTTTCTTTCTTTTTTACCTTCACCCTGATCACCTCCCACTTGACAACATGTAGTGCTCCTGTGAGCCGCATCAAAAGTATGCAGTGTCTCCCTATGGAGCAGGCAAGCTCCCTGGCCCACCTCATGGGTCCCTGCAGCTTTGTAACCAAGGAGCTATCTATCCACAGCTGGGAACGCCATCTGAGCCAGCTCCTGACTCTGCTCTCGAAACCAGGTTGCGGGTGTGGCAGGGTAGTGCGCTACACACTGGGCCATTGGGTAGTCTGTCATGGGCTCTTTAAGTGACCTTTTCAATCATTATAATTTTTTTTTTCCCTCATGGAGTTTTTTATCGTGTTGGACGGGCACCCCACAACTGGCCTCTGCTGTGACGTTCCAGCAACAACGGATCCAGCGTGAGGGCAACAGAGCAGGCAGGCACAAGGTCTGAGAGTGCAGACCTCATCATATCCCCATTTTCTTCCAAGGGCTCCCCCAAACCCTGATGCCTTCCTTCTCTTCTGGAGGCATGGAGCCCCAAGGCCTGACTCACATGCATGTGGTAATATCTCTTTGGTAAGATAAGGCTTGCTGCCTTCCCCCATCAGAGGTTGCTGTGGCAGAAGAATGCGCCGCCAACCCACTACAGACTGGGATCGCAGCCAATGGCTGTGGTCTCCCCTAGCAGCCCACCTGCTCACCAACATCCCAGCTCCGCCCTTTTATTTTCATCTGTACTTTGTCTCCTCCTTTTAGGTCCAGTGCTGCCAACTACTCAGCAATTCAGTGTATCCCCTGGATCTCAGGCCTCAACAATCTACACCACCACCTCCATGGAACCTTAGTTTTGTGCCCAGGTGGGGTTGGGGTGGGGGATGTATCTGCGACAGCTATCGTTTGTCAGGTGGTGGGAGGGTGGAGGCCCAGATGTACTGGGGCATGTCATCTCTGTCAGCTGAGGGCATCTGCACTGTTTCTTGCCCTCCCCAAGATGCTGGCTTCACAATGCCATGCACGAGTGCGCAAACCAGAGCATGCTGCCATGCAGCGTGTGACAGTGTCTCTCCTAAGCCACCTACCCACAGCTTCCCCAGGTGACACTGCAGTGATATTGATGCACTCCTCCCTCCTCCCCAGAGGAGAGTGTCCTCTGGGATGCTCGGGATCCTTCTCCCCAGAGACCCAGGTTCATTCCCAAATTTGGGTCACCGGTGTCGCAGGCCATAGCCCTACCGCTGCGCTGACAGGCTGGTCCCCCCAGGTTTGCACCTGGCCACTGGCATGGCTGTGCAATGCATGGGCACTGGGTTATTGGGCAGCAACCAGTTTCAGTATTTAAAGTTTAAAAACATTTTTTAGGTAAGCAAAAAGGAATGACAGGAGTTGTGTCATGGCAGGATAATGGCCCATCTTGGGTAGGTTGAAGCATGAGGTGAAGCCAGATGCTTTCACCCTAGACGGGCAGTAAGCCTACCATAATGCACCCCTTGGAGTGCCTTATTGCAGTTATAATATTGGTCCTTATTAGTAAAATTGGATGTATTTTTAAACATATGTTTGTTGAAGTACTTTCAGCTGGGCTGTTGTGCTGGGATTATAGCCTGGCTGAAAGTACCTCTTGGCCAATCAGAAGCCATTTCATAATTATTTTAAATACACCCTCTCCCCTTTATACTGGATACTGAAACTGCACAAAATCATAGGAAAAGCTGATTTAAATGCAGAATCTAGGCTCTTGGGGGAGGCATGAGAGAGCCGACTTCCTGGCAGTAAGCACTGTCCTGCTGCTCCACACCTGAGGCTCCAATTAAGTCAAACATTTTTGGAGTAAAGGCACTGTTTCCGATTTTGGTGGTGAAATTCTGTTTTCTCAAGCGATTACCTGCAGAACGATACCAAACTTACTATGGGCCGTAAAAATGCTCAACTGCAACAAGCTTTGGCGACTCAAAGGCCTGCAACATCCCGAGCTGAAGTGAGCTACGCAGCAGCCTCTATGGGGCCTACAGAATCCAATACCCAACTAGAACCTCCGTGGCAGAAGATATTGGATTCTTTCAGGGCAATGGACGCCAAAATAGAACGTTCCCTGGCCAAATTGGAAGCGCAAGAAACTGCTTTGGTAACGGTAAAGGCTATAGCCACAGGTGCAGATAAAAGGTCACTAGCGACCCAAGCAACAGTAGCTATGTTAACAAAAGAAAATCTGCAGTTACAGGGGTGACTTGAGGCGGTGGAAAATACCCTGAGAGCAGGGAACATTCGTATTGTTGGACTTCCAGAAGGGGCAGAAGGGACACAGCTCCTTAGCTTTCTGCGATTCTGGCTAGCGGAGAGATTGGAAATGCCAGAGGAGTTCGAATGGATGGATCTTGGATGGCATACCATGTCAATTTTAGAGCTGCCTACAGAGCGAACCAACCAAGGACAATTCTACTGAAACCATTGGATTAGAAGTGAGAGATGCAATTATTAGTGCAGCAAGAGCAGCTTACCCGATTGAATGCCAGGGCAAGGAAGTTAAATTCTTCCCAGATCTTTCGTTCCAAACCAGGGCAAAACGTAAGCAGTTTGATCCCATAAGGCAGAAGCTGCGCACACTGGGGATAGTGCATTCTTTCCTTTTACCAGCTCGTCTACGTATAACTTATGGTGGGAAAAGCTGGCAGTTTCATGACACTAAAGATGCAGGAAGACGCATTGAAAAAACTGAATCGGAATTCCAAAAACCACCACATCAGGGATCCCTAATGGAGGAATCAGATTCGGACCAGGGCTGAGTAAACCCTTTAAACCTTGATTTAATTGTACTGAACCCAAATTAATCAAGTTCACCCCGGGAATACTGTTAAGGTTTTGATTTTAATAAGGGGTTAAAAGTTTTTGCTGAGTATTATTACTCCTTATGATGTTAAAGAATATTACCCATCAGTGTGATATTCCCTGACTATGCTGATTAAAGGGAACAAATAATTGTTTAATGCCTAAGTAGTTCTAAAGTGCCTATTGTTTCATTTACATTTAAAATTGGAGGTGGGTGTGGGAATGTGGGGATTCACTTTCCTAAATAACAAGTAATGTTATAAGGTATATAGCACTACTAGATTAGTGCAGTTTTTCTTCCTCAATATGTCTCTAGGGACACTTCTTAGCCATTGAAGCCGAGCTATTTTTTTTGAGACCAAATGGACTTTGGGTAGTAAGCTCAATACTAGTATTATACCCCATCATCCTAATATAAAAGATTGTAAGATTATATTTATGTTACTCCAGCTAGGACTACTATTGTATATGTGCAGTTCTTACATAAGAATGACTACTGTATTGTTTTACTTTGTGAAAAGCAATAAACAGAAAGTTTAAAAAAAAAGAATCTAGGCTCTTAGGGTTTGATTCTAAAGGATCTTAGACTTGACTGCCTAGTGTTAAATGTCCATCCTGGGGACATATTCAGAGCCAGCACGGATGCACGTGCAAAATGATCGCCACACAAATAAATGGGCCGGCTGGCTCTGGTGCCATATTCAAACAGATTGTGTGATCTGAACAGACTGTGCAATCTGTTTGAATTTCGGATCTTAAATCACCTTGAGCACAACAAGCATGGGCCATGTATGGTGCGCACTCCATTCAGGTGCGGGCAAAAATGCCCACTGGGGAATGCATGGCACATACCTGTAAGTGTTGCAGCCCCATAGGCAATATTCGGCCCAAGCATGCAAATTAGCCCATTAGGGATGCAGGGTGCAAAGGGGCTATTTGCATGCTCATTATGGGCTCATTTGCATGGTCTCGACAACCAATAAGCATGTACTATTTACTGTATGCACTCCAGGACCAATCAGTCGGTGGCTGGCTGTGGCAGGGTGGGGAGGGGTGTGTCAGTCACCGGCACGGGTTGGGATTGGGGGGAGGGTGCGTTACTGCCTGCTGAGTTGGGGGGCCACTAGACACCAGGGAACAGGGATTGGGGATTTTCATATTTCATACAGGGATCGGGGCTGGGGCGGGGGTCCCTACATTTCGTAATGGGATTGGGGAATTATTATTTATTTTACCACTGCTTGGGGCTGGGAGGGGTCACTACACTATGGAAACGCGATCAGGGATTTATTATTTATTTTATCACTGCTTGGCACTGGGAGGGAGGGTCCCTACACTATGGAAACGGGATTGAGGATTATTTATTTTACCACTGCTTGGGGCTGGGGAGGGGGTCTCTACACTATGGAAATGGGATTGGGTATTTATTTATTTATTTATTTTACCACTGATGGGGAGAGGGGGTCCCTACACTATGGAAACAGGATTGGGGATGTATTATTTATTTTAACACTGATCGAGGCTGGGGGGGGCCCTACGCTCGGAAATGGGATAGGGGATTTATATCCTATTTTAACACTGATCAGGGCTGGTGGGGGGGAACTGTGTAGCTGACCCTAGACTGTATGACTGTATGCGGGGCACCACCCGACCATGCCCATAGTTAAAGTAGGGTTTCAAAAGCATAACTATGCACCGGCGCAGCCGGACATAGTTACGCTTGGGGGGGGTTCAGTATTGTGATGCACGGTTTATGCATGAGGGACCCCTCATTTGCATAGGTGCATCACAATATTGTGCACAGCGGCGCAGTCGGGGTACATGGCACATCGATGGCCTTTGAATATGGCCACGCCCCCGATGACCCGCACAAGTCTGGAGATGCTCATATCTCTTCTGAATATGGGGCCCTCTATGTCTAAAATTTTGAAAAGCTGAGTTTTTTTGAGCGGGGAAGGGGGGGGTTCCTTCCCCAAGGTTTCAGCATCTGCAGCAACAGTTATACATACTGGTACTGCCCTGGCAGATTCAGGGGAGTTTTCCTCTTATGGAAATTCAGTTTTTGGATACCCTAACATGTCATAAGCCACCCTCAAACAGTATTTTTAGGCACCCATCTTCAATCAGGCCCAGCCCCCTAAAGAGCATCTTCTATCAGGCTCCACCTCCACAACAGCACTTGTTGGAGGTGAGGGAGAAAGGGACAGCAAGCTTTATCTTAATTTTAGGATTTTGTATCAATGAAAGGCACACTAAGCCAATGCTCATTTCATAGAAACAAAGACAATGTTGGCAGTAGAAAACATTGGTCTGCCCCATTATACCTATGCTACTCAGGGCCTAATGTTTAGTTGGGGTTTATGCCCTCACTTCCCATTCTTAACCTCTGCCTTACTGCTATCCCTTTAGAAATGAATTCCATAACTCTGTCCCAGCTGCACTGGAACCACTGATAGTTTTTCGCCCACCACATCAGCCGGTAGGCTGTTCTAAACTCAGCCAACTTGTTTGTCAAGTAAAACATTCTTACATATGTCTCCATAATTTCCTTCCTGTCAGCTTCCACTCATGTCCTGGTGTTTTTGATGCCAGGTTTCCAGGAACACAGGTGACCTGCTCAGGCCATATAATATGCAAGTGGCAGTTGCGGGTTTCAAACCCAGGTCTGCTGGGTCACCTGGTTCACAGCTTTGTGCTTTAACCCTCTAGGCTATACCACCTCCCTGATAAAGCAGGTAATTATGTTTTCCACAAAAGGGGGCTTCTATGCCCCCTTGACACAGTGGATCACCACGCAGATTGGAAGTAGGGGGTTTAAAGTTTGTGGGGGAGGGGGGAGGTTGTGACCTTTTTAGGCTGCACTCAAACTTTTCTTCGTCCGGCACAGTATCAAATACAGTGTAGTTCCCTCACACCCACACACTGGGACTCATTTCCTTCAGTAGAGATAGACCATAAGATTTCTAGTCATTGAGACATTTCCTTAGTCGGGATGTCACAATATGCACAATATGATGATCTATCACGATCATTCCCACTGCCTATAATTTATCATTGTAATATTGCAGTTCACGTGGCATCTGATTTCTGGAGTGTAGTGTAAGATAGTGCAGTGCTTGTGTAATATACCTTTGGCTTATTTCTCCATTATTTCTATCCTATTAGAGGTGCCATAGGTGGAAACCTTTGGCTAAAAGAAATTGAGTTCCTGGAGCCCAAAAGAATGCCAGAGTTGGAGTGAGAGGGAGCAGCCACAGGTGCGTGCCAACAGTGTCAAGGCAGTCCCTCTTTGCCTCTTGCAGGTGGTGCCACAAGAGAGGCACCCTCCCCCCAGGGTTGGCAGGCAATGCCTCTGCATCGCATTCCAACCCACCTACCCGGGCAAGGGAGTTGGGACCAGGAATCAATCCCAGGTCTCCCACGTAATGAAGCAGTGCACCAACAGCTGGAGCCAGTAGACCAGACCCCTGAAGACAATTTCATTAACACAGGATAGAAAGTTTCCCCTTAGATTTCATCTATGCCCTTTGCATATTCCTGGCCTGAAGTCATAATTCTCTGCTCTGTTTATGACTTCATGATCTGTTGCCATGAAAATGATTTTGATGTTAAATGCAGAAAATTAAGACTTCCAGACAGGAAAAGCAGCAGGAACAGATGGAGTCTAAAGGGCAAAGAGAGTCTGTTTTCATGCAAATGTTTTTAGTAATTAAGAATGGAAGATCTTGAAATTATTCAGATTTTCTAGTATTTCACAAGATTAGAGTCCTTTGCCAGAAACTGGAAAATCACTTTAAAGACTTTGAGGAGTTTACTCAAATTGCGAGAAAAGGCAGGATAAGGGAATTATAAAATGGATTTTGAAAATACAGAATGCTGATTGGCTGAAGAGCTTGGCACCCCATGCTGATACCCCAGCACAACAGCACTGGAAGAAGATCCGAGTCCTGTTTACATTTTCCACCTTTGGGGATATCACTTCTCCTTCCCTGCTGCTATAGACTGCCTGATCATTCCCTCCCCACTCTGTAACCGATTGGCATCTATATTCCCACTCAGTCTGAAACCGATTGGTGCCTCTCTTTAAAAAAAATAACCTTTACCTGTTGCCACCAACTGTGGGTCCTCGCACCTAACCTGGCTCCCAGTCCTGATACCGCCGACTGTGGCCCCTCACGCTCACTCTTTTCTCCTGCTGCCGCCCACCATGCTCACAAAAAATCTGGTCACCAGTGCTTCTCGCTGTATTTAAACTTCTGCTGCCAAACATATAAAACTGTACAGAACATCACCGTCCCTCCCGAAATGAGCCACATCCCTGCGCCGATCACACAACTGGAATGGAAGCTGCCAGCGCGCTCCAAAATGGAAACTGCCTTGATGGTGCCGACCGCCTGCCTGACACTAACAGCAAGCAACCACCACAATTCAAAGCACTGAGTGCATTTTTTTCTGAAATCAGGCAGACCAGGCAAACTAACACAATAAAGGTATGCTGAAATCACGCTTCACTCATTCTGCCCTTACTTAATAAAGAGATGTCCTTAGTTTTTACCATTGAAAGAGCCCTGCACTTTTCATGTACCAGCAGCACTGCCTACTGGCTAAAATCTAATACATCACAACTTTAGCAGGACTACTTGTTCTTTTCTGGGGTGTTTTTTTTTTACAATTTTCTACTAATTTAAACAAACAAAAAACACCTTTTGAAAAATAATGTATTTAACAAAACTAAACTTGACCCATTTCATAATCACAGTAAGGCACTCCAGGCGAGTGCTGCACTGGGATAACGGCACTTCTTGGGTGGTGGAAGCACTCCACCTTTGGCATCATGCTTCAGCCCACCCAAGGCATGCCATTATCCCAGCACAACCTGCGTCCTGTCATGCCTTACTGCTTAAATATCAGAAGGCATTACGACACTGAGGATGGACAGCATCCAAAACAGTTTACTCATAATTCTAACACATGGCTGGGTGTGTGGTTTCAAGGGAATAATGCATGCCTCAGGTGTTTTTTAGGCATGAGGCGTAGCCATGTGCTGCAGCCAACCAAGAAGTGCATTATTCCTCTATGACTGCACACTCTAAAGTGTATTATCCCACTTATAAAATGGGCTTTTATTTGCTTAAAAAAAATAAGTAGTTCAGGTGAGGTGTGCAGTCGTCATAAAATAATCAACGGTCATGTGACCTGTTTTGACCAATGAAGTTACAGGATCTCCATTACCCATTTTATAAGGTGAGATAGGGGACTGTAGCAACATTCAGGCTTTTATAGCAGGGCCCAACCTGAGGAGGAATAACATGGAGGGTGACAAGGCACGGACAGGGGTAACATTTCTCATCCTCACTGCACTCTCACAAACCGCTCTTGCTGGCTTACTTTTAAAAACCATGCACCTGCAGCTAGGCTCATCCCCTCCCACTGTATCCTCTTCCCTCCCTTGCCGCTTTACCTGTTCACATCCTGGCACACCCGGTACCTTGCACCTTGCTAGAACAACCCAGTACTGATTCTTACCATTGTAACTTTTGTTAATTTACATACCTCAAACGATAAACTTAACTGACTGAACAAAACTGTTGTAAATATGTATATTATTATATACATATATTTGTCTACGTTTCTCCATCTGACACTTTAATGTATTTTCCCCTTGTAATCCGTCTCTCAGGTTGCACCTGGAAATGAGCCCCGGTTCAGTATGGCTTTTCTGGTCAAAACATTTAAATAAATAATTAAATTCCAAACCATTCAACTCAGTTGTAAGTCTAATCAATTATTCCTGGGGCCAACATGAGCTCTGATTGGCTGCTGTACCAAAGATAATCATTTAAAATACCAGGTACAGCTCAGAGTGGCAGGCATGTTTCTAAACTTTTTTTTTAAATATGCAATTTTTCTCCATACTAATGTGATTAGACTTACAACACACTGGCAGTGTCAGTGGCTCAGTAGACAGTTCAACCAGAGAAAGTACAGTTACGTAAGAACTTACCATAACAGTAGATCTTGGAGAGGATCTCTTGCATCAGGCCACACCTATGGAATGATAGCGGCCAGGCACTAGGACCACATAGAAACTTTCTAGCTAGCAGTCTAGTTGGGGCTGCTACGGCGACATCAGATGCCAACGTCCTCCCTATATAAGCGTGGAGGCCCTGCACCCTCCTCAGTTCCCCTGCTGGAGACCATATGCAGAGGATCTCCTCAAGGTGAACCATCCGGAGAAATAGAGAAGAAGAGAGAAGCCCTGAGGCTAAGGGGATGGCAGATGGGACAGCATGGCCTGATGCAAGAGATCCTCTCGAGGATCTACTGTTACGGTTAGTTCTTATGTAACTGTACTATCTTCACAGAGGGCATCTTTTGCATCAGGCCACACTTATAGAACGAGTCCCAAGCAGTACTGACAGAGACAGTCTGAGTGGCTGTAAACTATAGACCTAAGACAAGAGGCCTTGGAGCACAGCCAGGCCAAAGCCTGCCCGTCTCCGAAAGGCAATGTCCAGACTGCAGTGTTTAGTGAAAGTGTGAAGAGTACTCCAAGTGGCAGCATCACAGATGTCAGCGGCTGACACAGTCCTGAAACGGGCAACAGAAGTGGCTGTGCCTCTGGTAGAGTGGCCATGGACAACCCCAGGAAGTTCCTTACCGTACTCCTGTAACAGAAAATAATACAGTTGGCCAACCATTTGGACAGGCACTGTTTAGAAACAATGCGCCTGCTTTCCTGGGGGCAAAACAAACAAACAACCGAGGACTTCCGACAGTCCCTCATGCGATGATCTTTATACCAAAGTATTCTATGTACATCTAAAGTATGGAGCAGTGCTTCCCTGGATTGGCATGCTCAGGAAAATAAACTGGCAGGTGGATGGCTTGATTCAGGTTTAAGCTCAGACACCACTTTTGGTAAAAACTTAGGGCTGGTCGCAAAGATGCCCTGTCTTTGTGGAAAACCAAATAAGAGACTCCACATCAGAGCCTGAAGCTCGAAATCCTCTGAGCAGAAGTAATAGCAACTAAAAATAACACTCTACATGACAGAAAGCATAGCTCTCATGTTGCGGCCGGCTCAAAAGGAGCCAAAGTAGGTTTCCCTAACATGAAATTTAGGTCCCAAGGTGGGACTGGATTGCTGATGGGAGGCTTCAAATGAAGAATGCCTCTCAAAAATGTATGGGATACCTCCAGTTGTGCCACCATACAGCCATCAACAGGCACATGGACGGTTGAGATAGCAGCCAGGTGCACCTTAATGGAGAAGTATTGCAGGCCAGAACCTGAGAGGGACAGCAAGTACTCTGGAATCTGATTCACTGGACAAGTGAACAGATCCAGATGATGGGAAGCCTGCCCACATAGCAAATCACTTCCACTTCATGGAATAAGTGGCCCTGGTGGAGGGTTTCCTAGCAGCCACCTGGATATCAGCCACATTTTAGGATACCCCAGACCTAGCCATGGCTACGTCTTCAGGAGCCAGGCATGGACATGTAGGGACTTGAGGTCTAGATGGACTAGTGTGCCCTGCTCCTGTGAGAGCAAGCCCTGGCACAGGGGCAGGAGTACTGGAGGTTCTGCCGCCAACTGCTGCAATAAGGGGATCCAGATCTGACAAGACCAGAAGGGAGTAACGATGATCATAGTTGCTCCTTCCATCTGAAGCTTGATCAACACCTTCTGAAGTAGTGTGAAGGAAGGGAGGGAAGGCGTAGAGGAACCTCCCTTTCCAAGAGAGGGACAACGCATCTTGCCAGAAAACTCCAGGCCCTGGAGTGAGCAAGCAAAAAAAAGCGGCAATTTTGCATTGAGTGGGGACACAAAAATGTCCAACTCTGGATGACCCCAACAGTCGAACAGGTCTTCTATGACTGTGGTCAGCAGTTCCCACTTGTGCATCCTGGACTGCGACCTGCTTAGCTCTTCTGTCAAAACGTTTTGGGTGCCTGGGACATGGACTGCCGACAGTTCTAGACCGTGTTCTAGAGCCCAGTACCAGACCCTCACCACTTCCATGCACAGGGGGTATGAATGTGCCCCCTTGCTTGTTGATGTAGTGCACTACACTGATGTTGTCCATCTGCACCAGCAGATATCCTGGGGACATGTACTCCTGAAAGGCTTGCAGGCCATATAAACCGACCCTCATCTCTAGGATGTTTATGCAGGGATCCTCCACTGCAGTCCAAATTCCCTGGGTCTGGTGAGGGCCCAGGTGAGTGATCCAGGCCATCCCCGAAGTGTCCATGGTGAGGATCTGAAAAGGGGAGGCAAGCAGGAAGGGAACCCCTTTGAGCAGATGGCTGAGTTCCGTCCACCACTGAAGCACTTTCCTAACCGGCGAGGTAACTAGATTCTTCTATTCTAAATCATCGGTACGTTGCTCTCATTGGCCCCTAAAGTGCACTGGGGATCCGCATGTGTAGCCTCACCAGGGGACCATGACAATGGCTGCAGCCATGAAGCCCAGCAGCCACAGTAATGTTCTGGCTGTGGAATACCGGTTGCTGTAAAGGAACTGTGTCTGTTCTGTCAGGCGTTCCGCCCTGTCTTGGGGCAGGAAGGTCGCACCCTGGGCAGTGTCCAGTATGGCCCCTATGTACTGGAGACACTGACAGGGAGTCAAGACAGACTTAGGCAGGTTGACCGTAATTCCTAGGATATAGAACAGCAGTTTGGTATGCGCTAGGATGTGGATGAGTTGCTCCTGGGATTGAGCCTTGAGCAGTCAGTCATTCAGGTAGAAAGCGAACAGTAAAGAAGAAAACAAAAACACTCGCACTCCAGAGCCAGGAGAATGTTTCTGCAGTGAAGGGGCACAAATGCCACATAGTCCAAAGTAGTATTTCACATAATTCTTCACTTTATTAAGTGCAGGTATGGAGAAAATGATAGTGGCACAACAGACAAGTCTGCGTGCATGTACCCTAGCACTTCACCAATTAAGGCTTCGTCAGAGGGTCAAGGAAAATATACAATCCTTCCCTCCTGCGTGCTGCCGCCACCACTGCAAAGGATTTGGTAAAGGCTCGTGGGGCAGATGACAAGCCAAAGAGCAATGCCCTGAACTAGTAATGTCCCCCTGGAACAGGAACCTGAGGTACTGCCTGGGGGGCACAAATCTTTATGTGCAGGCATGCATCTTGCATATCCAGTCTCCCTTGTGCAGTAGAGGCAGCAGGCCTTGTAGGGTTACCATCCTGAACTTCTTGTACTTGATGTCGAAATTCAGCTGTCTTAGGTCCAGGATGGGCCCCAAATTCCTTGTGTATTTGCCAACTAGAAAAAAGTAGGAACAGAATCCTCTGTTGCTCTGATCCTCTGGAACTGGTTCTGTGGCCCTTTTCTGCAGCAGCATGCGAATTTCCTCCTACAACACTGGAATGTGACCTGGAGGGCAGCTTGAATAAACTGGAGGAAGACCTGGAGGCCACTCCAGAAGTTGTAGGGTGTGGCCTTGCTCTATGAGCTGCAGGACTCGAGCATCTGCTGTGATCTCCTGCCACCTGTCCAGGTGGAGGGAGAAGGACCCCATCACCTCCAGCAATGCTGGAAGGTGAGGTCTGGCAAGGAAGTCATGCTGAGGTAGGGCCAGTGCACCTCCACCTCAAGGGACCTTCCGGTGGTGGAGGTAGGGGAGCAGGAGGGCTATGGCTGTGGCTGCTCGGTGCTTGCCTGGCTGTCAGGTATCCGGCTTGGGTTTGTGGGAGGCCTGATGAAAAGGCACCTTCTGACCACTTCTTGGCTGTGTATGATAAAGCAAGAAAATACAGGTTACTCACCTGTAACAGGAGTTCTAGGAATGGTATATGTTGTTCATCCACACTGTCTGGCAGGTTCCTTGCCGCTTTAAATCTTTCTGGAAGGTCTTCAAGCTGGCTTCTCCCACCCACCCGGGTGGTAAAACTCTCGGCTCTGCCCCATGACGCCAGATCTAGCCCGCTGGAAGCCAGGTTGTGCGTCGAAGCCAGGGAGGTCAGGTGGGTTGTGTGGATGAACAACATATACCATTCCTAGAACTCCTGTTACAGGTGAGTAACCTGTATTTCTAGGGACATGGATATGTTGTTCATCCACACTGTCTGGCAGACTCCTAGCAGTTCTCCAGGAGGAGGGAGGCAGCACATCCCCTACTTGGGAAATAAAGACAGAGAACAGGCCCCAAAACCAGCATCGCGTGACTCAAGGTCGATGTGGTAGTGGGTGATGAAGGTGTGTGCTGACTTCCAGGTAGCAGCCCTGCAGATTTCCTGGATAGGGACGTCCCTGGAAGCAGCCACCGATGCAGTGATATGGCGGGTAGAATGAGCTCTTATCCCTCTGGGAGGCTCCATGCCTGCCAACCTATAGCAGAGATCTATGCAGGAGCTGACCCACCTGCCTATCGTCCGCTTGGCTGCAGGTCTGCCAGGTGCGGCTTCAGCGTAGGTGACAAACAGCTGGCGAACCTCTCCCCGAACTTCAACCGTCTGTTCCTTATAATAGCGCGCTCTTCTAGGGTCCAAAGTATGGAGCCTATATTTGGCCTCCGAGGTGTGATTGGGGTAGAACACCGGCAGAGTCAACACCTGGTTAAGGTGAAACTCCGACACCACCTTCGGAAGGAATTTCGGGTGGGGGCGCAGGACAACCTTGTCCCTGTGGAAGACCAGATAAGGAGACTCGATGGAAAGCGCCTGGAGCTCTCCCATCCTTCTGGCTGACATGATAGCCACCAAGAAGATGGTCTTCCACGACAGGCGAGAGATGTCACACCTGTGCATCGGTTCAAATGGCTTGCCCATGAGCTTAGCCAATACCAGTAGTAGATCCCACGGAGGTGGAGGTTCTCACACCGAGGGATATGTGATCAAGGCCTTTGAAAAAGTGCCCGACCACCTTCTCCTGCGTCACCGACTGCTTCCCAGCCCATGCCCGGTAAGCAGAGATGGCTGCCAGGTGCACCTTAAGGGTCGTCGACCCAAGCCCTAGCTGAGAAAGGGACCACAGGTAGTCCAGAATGCTTGCCAAGGAACAGGAGGAAGGGTGCAGGCCCTTGCCCTGACACCAAATAGAGAATCTCTTCCATTTGAAGGCGTAGCATTTTCTGGTCGACTCCTTATGGGACGCCTCAATGACGTTGAGGACCTCATTGGAAAGACCCAAGGCCTGGAACTCTAGCCACTCAGGAACCAGGCTGTCAGGTGCAGGGATTGAAGGTCCGGATGGAATACCTTCCCCTGATTGACTGAGATCAGGTCCAGGCGGGCTGGAAGCCGCCTTGGGAGCCTGGAGCTGAGACTGAGGAGATCTGGATACCAGAACTGGCGGGCCAGTCTGGGGCTACCAGAATCACCTGCGCCTTGTCCCTCCTCGCCTTGAGAAGCACCTTGTGGATCAAGGGAAATGGCGGAAAGGCGTAGAAGAGGCTCGGGGTCCATGGCCTCGAGAAGGCATCCCCCTGCAACAAGCCCTGCTGAGGGGGGTGGGCATGAAACAGTCTCAGCTTCGCATTCTCCCTGGAGGCAAACAGGTCCATCTGAGGTGTGCCCCAGTGGGAGAAGAGATCTTGTACTACCTCCGGCAGGAGAGACCACTCGTGAGACGCAGCCCCTATCCAGCTTAGGGCATCGGCCAGGGTGTTGGAGGCTCCTGCCACGTGAATGGCAAGGAGATCTGCCTCCAGGCTGCGCACGAGTGACCAAATGCGGAGAGCTTCCCTGCACAGAGGCATGGAGCGCATCCCGCCCTGGCGGTTTAGGTAGTACATGGTCGTGGTATTGTCCGTCTGGACCTGAACCACTTGACCCCATAGAAACGGAGCGAAGGCGGTGAGGGCTAGATGGACCGCTCGAAGCTCCAGCAGGTTGATATGGCATCGGGACTCCCGAGGGGACCAGAGGCCGTGCGCTCTGTGCTCCCCCAGATGGGCACCCCAACCCATCAGAGAGGCATCGGTCGATAGAGAGACCATCGGCTCGGGTGGACAAACAGGATGCCCTCCTGCAGATGTGCTGGAACGGTCCACTACTGGAGGGCGTTCCACAGACCCTGGGTCACTATCACTAGCTGATCCAGTGGATCGAAGTGCTGTGACCATTGGCTGGCCAGTCCCCATTGAAGGGGACGCAAGTAACAGCGGGCCCAACGGACCATGCTGGTGCAGGCCGCCAGGAGGCGCAGGAAGTCCCAGGCAGGGCGCAATTGCCCAACCTAAAATGATTGGGCAGAGGAGGAAAGAACCTCGGCCCTGTCCGCCAGGAGCCGTGCTCTGGCTCGAAGAGAGTTGAGCTCTGCCCCGATGAAATGTATCACCTGCTTTGTCACGAGTTCCGACTTGGCCTCGTTGATGAGAGGCCAATCTGAGAGCAAACCTGGAGGGCCAGATCTCTGGACCGCTCCACCTCCGGTCTGGAGGGGCTGCAATCAGCCAGTCGTCCAGGTAGGGTACCCGGACCCTTTGGCACCGCAGGAATGCTGTCACCACTGCCATGCATTTGGTGAAGACCCTGGGAGCTAGGGAAAGGCCGAAGGGCATGGCCTGGAACTCGTAAAGGGATCCCTCCACTCTGAAGCAGAGGAATCTCTGATGGGACGGACGGATTGGGACATGAAAGAGTGCGTCCTGAAGGTCCAGGGAACAGAACCACACGCCTCATTCCAAGGATGGGATTATCTGAGCCAGAGTGACCATCCTGAAGGTCCAAGACCTTAGGAACCTGTTCAGGTCGTGCAGGTCGAGAATGGGGCGCCAGCTCCCCATCTGTTTTGGGACCAGGAAATACCTGGACACAAACCCCGGGTCTGGAAGAGGATCCGCCACCTTCCTGATCACCTCTTTTTCGAGGAGCAGGGCAATATCGGCTCGGCGAGCCGACAGAGAGGCTGCAGACCCCATAGCTCCCCGAGGGGCGACGGCTTGGAAGGGTGGGGCCTGCTTGAACTCCAGAGGCAGGCCCTTTCCTACCACCTCCATCACCCAGCGGTCCGTGGTGATAGCGGACCAGGCGGAAAGAGAGTGCGGAGCGTCCCCACTGGGGAGCCCAGGGAAGTGCGGGCTGGGCGACACCCTCAACCCGTCACTGGGCAGGCTTGGAGGAGGGACGGCCGAGGGACCTCCTGGGCCTTTACCTCCCTGCTTCCTATTGGAGGAAGCCACGGGCTTGGGTTTGGGATGTCAGCGAGCCTGCTGCCCTGGTGCTGGTGCTGTTGGGCTGGGCGTGCACGCGGTGCAGAAGGGCGAAAGGACTTGTGCTGCTGCTGTCGGGACCTTTGTCCTTCTGTGCGGAGGTTACGAGTCAGAGAGGCATGGACTTCTCAATCCGCTGGAGGTGACCTTCCATTCCAGGGCTGAAGAGGTCAGTCCCCAGGAAGGGGACATCCATCAATTTGTGCTGGGTATCCACCATGAAGGTGGATATCCTCAGCCATGCTCTGCGGCGGCGTGGCACGGCCGCAGACCTGATCTGGCACAGGAGTCTCCTATGTCCAGAGCCGTTTGGAGCTGCTGCTTAGCCAGTGCCCTACCCTGGCCCCGCACCTGCCGGACCGTGGTCTGCAGGTCGGCCGGAAGATGAGGGATCACCTCATCCAGGGAGCCCATGAGGGCGTGGGAGAAGTGTGTCATCAGCATGGCCGAGCTGGCCTGGCGGAGGCCAAGGGAGGATACAGCGTATACCTTGCGCCTGGCGTAGTCCAGCTTTTTGGACTCCTTGTCGGGGGGGCTTGTCCAAGTCCCTAGCATTCCCGGAACACCAGAAAACACTGTCGGTGACCAGCCCCCTCGGCAGGCGGTGTTCAGCTCCAGACGAGAGCCAGTAGGGACACATGTGGCCATCCTGGTCGGCGCAGGGGCAGGAAGCAGGCGCTGCCAAAGCTCCAGGCTGGGCCCTATGGCCTCAGCCACTGGAAGGCCTCCGTGGGGCAATCCCCTCGGTCCAGTATCTCCGTCAGGGGATACTTGGCCCATTTGGATACGGGCTCGAGCTGCATCCTGGTGGACTCCGAGATGAGCCGAAGCAAACCCATGAAGGACGATGGGCTTTTGTCCAACGACTGGCCCCCGGAGGACTCCAGGTCAACCGGCCTGGAGAACAGGGAGGAGTCATCGTCGGACTCGGAAGAGTCCGCGAAGAGCTGCCTGGGGCCTGAGCCACCCTCCACCTGCCAAGGACGGTCGGGAGTGAGGGTGACCGACAACCTGTGGGGCAGGCCTTGACCCGACCGAGAGTCCTTGTTCGGTGCCCCCGATTTCGGTTGTGGAGGCAGAGGTTCCACCACAATCGGTGGGGCAGCAGGTTTCGGCAGAACAACTGGCCCAGGCATAGTCATCTTGACTACGGCGAGGGTTGTTTCAGCCGCTCGGGTGACAACCACTTGATGGCCAAGGAAAGCTGACGCGTCGACTTGTTCCTGGACAGAAGTAACTGCTGCCACATCAGGTCCTCGAACATCGACCCAATTGCGCCAAAGCCTCTCCTCTTCCGAGAGGAAGAGCAGCAATGGCCGGCGCGCTTACCTCGGTGCCGAGACCGAGACCGCCGATGGCGGGATCGGCTGGACGAGAAGAAGTCTGAGACCGAGATCCTTGGTGTTTCCGTGGACGGGTCTGGGAAGGAGCAGGGGATACCCGCTCTTCCCTCGACTCGGAAGCCTTACTCGAGGTGCAGGCAGATCTCGGTCTCCACCGGGGAACCAGTGAAGAAGGGTTGTTGGCCTCACCAGTCGACAGCCCGTCCGTCGGGTCGAGAAAAATCTCGACCATGTTGGCGGGTCTCGGCCGGCTGGCCTGATGGGGCGTGGCCGCAACCTCGACGGAAGTCGACGGTCGGCTGTCCGGGGAAGGAGACCTCTCCGCTCCCACGAACGCCGACGATGGGACTTACCTCAGAGTCCTTCTTTTTGGACCAAGAGGAATGTCCCGATGGCCCCTCTCCATGCGTGGAAGGATTGGCAAAGCTCCTTGAACGAGCTGAATCCGAGGTACCCAGAGAGAGCGGGATAAATGCCGCGACCGAGGAAGAGATGATGCGGCCTGGGCTGCCTCCTCCTCGAGGGCGATCATCTGCTCGAGTTGCTCAGCTAAGCCAGCCGCCGCAGTAACTGCCCAACGGGCCTCCTTCGACTTAACCGGCGGGTAGCGTTTCTTGGGGTGTCCGGGCTGCAACCGGGCAGCACGGTCCTCCAGGACGTTGGGTGAAAAAGAACGCCAAGACTCACAGGCCTGCGGGTTGTGTTCTAGGCCGAGGCAGTAGACGCACGTGGAGTGCGGGTCCGTCCTGGACATCTTCTGCCCACAAGGGCACCGCTGAAATCCGGGAGTCGATTTGTCCATCGCAGCCACGAGGGAGAAAGATGATCGAAGTCTTGAAAATTTTAAAATGAGTTTCAGGCGAACCGAAGAATTAGGATCCAGTCTATCACGCAGAGCGTTAAGGAGGGAACCTGAGCTTCCAAGCGGTAAGGAAGATCTGGCGTCATGGGGCGGAGCCGAGAGTTTTACCACCCGGGTGGGTGGGAGGAGCCAGCTTGAAGACCTTCCGGCAAGATTTAAAGTGGCAAGGAACCTGCCAGACAGTGTGGATGAACAACATATCCATGTCCCTAGAAGAAAACTTTATTTATATACCACCTTTCAAAATCAAGGCGCTGTATATGATACAAATTACAATATTAAAACAGATGACTCAATAAATTATTTAAAATCAATCAATCAATCAGGAAAGCCAAGAAAATAAATATATTTTCAGCATAGATTTAAAACAACTGGCGGTCAGGCATTCTCTTAACCGGCCAGGTGAGACAATTCCACAGGGTTGGTGCTGCAAATGAAAAACACGAGCTCCAGATATTTTAAGATGAACCCTGGGAATCTCTAGCATCCCTCATTGGCGGATCGGAGACGGCGATTAGGGGAGTACAGAGTCAGGAGATCTTTCAGGTAGTCGGGTCCCTGCTCGTGTAGGGCTTTAAAGGTAAGCAAGCCTACCCTGTAGGTGATCCACCACTGAACTGGCTGCCAGTGCAGTTCACGCAGCACAGGCGTGATGTGACTCGTCCTGGAAGTACCAGTCAGCAGCCTGGCCACAGTGTTCTGCACTAACTGCAAGCGGCAGATATTAACCCCAGACAGCCCTAGATAGAGGGCATTGCAGTAGTCAAGACGGGTGGTAATGAAGGCATGGACCAATGTTGGAAGGTTGCCTGGTGGAATCAGGTGTTTCACCCGGGCGATATTCCTCAGATGGTAAAATAAGGATTTAACCACAGCTGACATCTGAGACTTCAGGGTCAAGCCATCATCAAAAATAACGCCTAGGTTACGCACCCGATCTGAGGTAATGAGCTGGACACCATCAAGCCACAGGCCCGACATGTGCCCAGCCCCAGAACCTGCCCTCGGGTGGCCCGGATCCACAACCAACACCTCAGTCTTACCCGGATTCAGTCTCAACCAACTCGAGCTCATCCAGTCTTTGATCTCAGAGAGGCAGCTGTTTAGCATAGAGATTGCATCAACCTGTCCGGGCACAAAGGACATATACAGCTGAGTATCATCTGCATAGCAGTGAAAACTCAAGCCGTATCACCTGATGATAGCTCCCAATGGCAGCATATACACTGTGAACAACATGGGTGCCAATATGGAGCCCTGCAGCACCCCTCAGGACAGGGGAAGGGCGTCAGAGGAATAAATTCCAGTGACCACCCTCTGAGACCTGCCTAAAAGGGAGTGAACCGACGCAGGGTTCTCTCTGAGGCCTGTGGGTCAGAAAGGATGTCATGTACATCCACCCCAAAACTTGTAGCCTCTGAAGGGGCATTCAGAATGGACTGCTGTACGTCAGTGGCAAAATCGGATACCAGAGCCAAGAATGTCATCTGAGACAGATGTCAACAGCAGCTGCTCTAGCAGGGCATCCGCAACAACAGATGTAGCCCTTAAGAGGTATTTTCCCACATCTGCCCCCAACTGGAGGGCTTTAAGCAGCTCCTGTCTCTTGGGACCCTCTGGAAGCACCTGAGTTGCAGTTTTACCCTTCTTTCAGAGAGAATTTTGAAACTTGGCCATATGGGCAATGTAATTAGTAACTTTGATGTGATCGACCCCTATTGCCCATAAGATCCAGCTTTCTGGACTCCTTATCTGGGGAAGGAGCTGAGGTGCTGGGGTCTCTAGGACCTACTGTATCATGGGCAGCATTTATCACTACTGAATCTTCCCTGCATTGCTCTGCAAAAAGGCTTCCCTAGAGGAAGCCTGGTATCATTGTTGGCCTTTCTGAGTATTGCAGGAATCATATTTGGTCTGTACCAGGCAGCCATCAGAGGTAGAATAATCAATGGGGAGGAATGTGGCAATTCCAGGTATTCTGTCAGATTCTGCTGGGTGACACCCTGCTGTTCAGCATCAAACCCCATAGCTGCCTGCAGCTGCCTCATCACCAAGATGAGGGATGGGTCATCATGGGGCAATCTCGGGGTATACTTGGAGGAGTCCTAACCCAGTGGAGACCGAGCTGGAGGGACTCCTAGCCCCATCATCATCCCCCTCCTTTTGCTTCTCATCAGGTGGGAGCAGGTCAGGATAGTACTCATCATCGTCCCCAGGTTCTGAAATGGGCACAGATGACATCAACAACCGCAAGGGTGCCGGGCGTGTCGACATGAGGGGCTGTGGCATGGGAGCAAGCCTAGTGGGTCCCGGCTTCGATGGGCCCGAAGGGGAGACAAGGTAGTTCATGAACTCTGACAAGGAGGAGAGCATGGTCTGGACATTGATAGTCAGCGGCATCATTGGAGGGCCTTGCAGCACCGACGGGGAGGCTGGTTCCCTGGCATTGATGGTACGGCCTGAGGCATCACCAGAAGTGGCTGGGGCCTCAGCATCAGCGGGAGGACTGGAGATGGTGGTGGGGGAGGGTGGGTCCCTGACATTGAGGAAGTGACCCAAGTTGGCGATGGGGGAGGCAGAAAGCTCTGTCGAAGGGCCAGCACTGGCCAACATAGAGCCAGCAGAACCCCCTGCCTGAAGCCCCTGGGCAAGAGTAGGCCGGAACAGCAGGGGTTCCCTGAGGCATCAATGGGGAGACCGAGGTCCGGCGTCACGAAATAGCCAAGGTGTCACGGGAGGAAAAAATCCTGATGCCGATGGGCCACCACCAGCAACAGGAGGTCCAGTGAAGGGTCCTGTCTGTTGCCCTTAACTGTAATGGGACTAAACAACAGGAGTTGCAGCATCAGCAGGGTAGCAGTAGGCCTGATGCAGATGAACCATCGCTGGACAGACTAGCGAGAAGCACTGCCAAGGCCGACCCTGTGGAAGAGAGGGTGTGGGTGTGAGTGGCAGTTGGGGTGCGCCACCAAAGCAGTTGATGACTCAGTCATGGTCAACACTCGATGTAGCGACTAAGAGTGCACGGGAGGATTTCATCTTGCTCCTCCTTCTCCGGTGCTTGTGTTTGCCAGACAATTTGTCCTGGGTCTTAAAGGAGTGGAAGCCTGTGGATAGAGCTGGCGAGGCAGAGGAGCGTCTAGCCTGGAGCTCCTTCTCCATCTGGGCGACCTTCTGTTCTAGGAGGAAGCTTTCTAGGGCCTTCTGGGGGTGACGCCAAGTAGCTTGGTTGAATCCATGGCCAATCTTGCAGGCCTTAACGTCGTGGTCCATGCTAAGGCAGCAGATGCAGGCACTGTGGTTGTCCTTATCAAGGATCTTCTTACCACACCCACAATAACGGAAGAGTTTCTCAGGGTTGGTTGGCATAAACAAAGTCAAAATCACTTTATAAAATAAAGTGATAGACAAACTAGAGTGAGAAAGAAAATAAAGAAAAGGTATAGAAATCAAAGATTTAGCAGTTGACTGAAGCTGTAGTGTCTCCGCAGAGTCTGATGCACAATGGTTGATGGCTAGGGAAAAAAATGAGGAGGGTGCAGGGCCACTCACGTTTACATAGGGAAGATGTCGGCATGGGCGGCCCCAACTAGACTGCTAGCTAAAAAGTTTCTGTGTGGTCCTAGTGCCTGGCGGCTATAGTTCCATAGATGTGGCCTGATACAAGAGATATCCTCGATGAAGATCATCCCACATTTTATTTGGAACCCTCTTATTTGTGAGCTGTGCAAGAACAAGTTGGGATTTACCAGCTAAACAGAATGGAAAAACAGGAGTCAGAAGAAATGAAGAGTCCATCAGTAAAGTATAAAACAGTTTCCTTGACAACGTAAGCACTTCTTTCTTTAGTTTCCCTACAAGTAGTTTCCTTAGCACTGGTATTACAAAAACTGGAACCTGGCAAGTCCGGACATTTCTCAGTGGAAGATACTGCCATCCTCTGAAATATTTATCCAGGTCACTGAAGAACCAATCATGCCACAATTTAGATCTGTTTTGTAAGCCTTCTCTAAAGGAAGCATGCAGAAATAAAGTAAAAAAATACAACTTGATGCACCATATTTAAGCCTCCTTTCTTTAATGGTAAATATGTAGAATCCCTTTTGACAGGGTTCAATCTACTGCTCCATAAAAGTTGGAAAAGGAAAAACACTCATAAGATTCGCCTCTAAATATGCAGGAGGGGGATAGGCATAACTCAAATAGGTAAAAATTGGAAGTAAAAACTTTTTTTATCACCTGAACTCTCTTTTGTTTTGAGAACCTCCAAGATTTCCACACATTAACCTGAGTCATGCTAAAGGTTAGCTTTTCTTCCCAGTTAAGCCTGGGTGTGTGTCCCCTTTCCCAAATTGTACCCCTACTACTTTGATCGGGGCTTCGGACAACTGAATTCCTCCAGTATTATCTATGTCCTGTGACACGTTTCCCAGATGTTTCTCTTACTTTTATTAGTATTTAATGTTGCCCCGATACAGACACATAATTCTGAAATGTCTGACAAGCCTCCTGACCTGAAAGAACATCCACTACATTCAGACACCGTCTACATATGCTGTGACTTTAATTTGAATGTGTTGTGATTTTAATTTGAACTGAAGACACTGGTGAAAATATGCCCACTATTTTAGGGTCCTGGTTGATATATCTCAACAGAGAAGCCAATGGAAAAAAACATAAAGGACTTAATGGACAGCCCTAACACACCCCAGTCTTAATAGGAAAAACCTTCCCCATATGTCCATTCATAAGGGGTATAACTGATGCACCATTATACAATAACTGAATCCACTGTAAAACCTATGTGGTATACCGTACCAAGACAAAATGGAAAACAAAAAGTTATGTAAAACCCTATCAAGGGCTTTTTCCAAGTTCACAGACAGGGAAAAACCCTTGATTTTGTCAGAATTAGTAGAGTCCATAACATCCTGCAAAATAAAGAAATCTTCCTCTATAGATCTATGAGGGATTGTGCAAGTTTGTATGGGCTCCATTAACGTCTGTGCCACCACTTGAACACGTTTGCATAAAAGTTTTGAAAAAATTTAAAATCTGAATTTAATGGGCTAATAGGCCCTCAATTGTCCAAACATGCTGGATTCCCCCTTTGAAACATAAAAATGATTAGAGCTGTTCAAAATGTTGCAGAAGAGCGGTAAGAGTCCATCATAAATTGAAACACTTCTACTGAGAAAATAAACCAAGATGTCAGCAAAAACTTTATCAAATTAATTTCAGATCCCCTCAATTCCAAGGGCAGACCCACCCTTTAACTGTGTAATCACGTCCCTAATTTCAGTATCCAAAACAGGGGCTGCTGAGGCATCTGCCTCTTGTTCTGATACCTCAGGTAGAGGGAATGGAGGGAAATGTTCTAATGCTCTGTTACTTCAGGCATTGTACTAAAAAAACTTTGCATATACTGTTCCACAAGTAACATCTTTTTGCTGTCCTCAGACACTAACGAACCATCCCCCAACATTAAATTTGTCATTACTGTGTGATCTACCCTATGTTCACAAGCTGCATAACGATCACTAAAAGGTATATTTTAGTGCCATACTTCTGCTCCTTAGCAAGTGAAGTGGCTGGATTATACTGAATAGGGATGTCACGGTTTGAAAGTCTGATGGTATGATAACCATCACATGTAAATACCGAAGTTACTATTATACTACAGTACTATAAAAGTAATTTTTGTACAAAAAGAAAGCCTCCTCAAACTCTTCCTTTAGTGAGATTGGGCTTGGAAGGGACAATTTGCCCTGAAAATACCTGAAAAATTAGTTTAAAGATCTGAATACCACGGTATGCCGTGAACCACAGCTATTGTGGTAAGAGAAATTGCCCACAGTATCGATACTGTAACTTCCGATGCCACGGTATACCATAAAGCTGTGATACCATGACATCCCTAGTATGGAAATTAAAGCAGTTCTGCTTTAAAGGGACACTGTCAAGCCACGTAGGCCTCGAATTATCCCTAGTTTAAAAAACACATTTTATGGGAGCATGTGCATGGCACTAAGTGAGATGGTCACCTGAATAACAATCTCCCGACTGGCACTCTCTATAATCTCCATTAATTATCTTAGAACTCGCTGTAGCTATATAAATGTATTTTAATTCATTAGCAGTACTGTTTGTCTAATAAATTTCTAAGTTTTGTTTCGATCAGATGTTGTTTTGTTATTTTTCCACTAAACAAAGTTTCCCTCACCTTCTGCAAAAAGACCCCAGCTAACTCAAAGTCATCCACTGCAAAACTTCACCTCGCACGACAGAGATCAGAAAATCGCCCCTCTCAGCAAAAGAAATTGGAACTCGCTACAATCAAAGAGATGCTAGCTGAGATTAAATTACATATTTTGGACATGAAGTTATTGATGTCCAAACTCCAGCAAGACTCAACCGACACAAGAAACCATATTAACAAAGCGGAAAGTAAGGTGATTCAGCTTGAAGAAAATGTTATTCAGTTACTTGACAGTTCTGAGCATTATGACAAACAACTGTCCTACATTTTGGATAAACCAGGCGATCTTGAAAACGCAGTGGGTGGCATACTATTAGAATAACTGGTCTGCCTGAGGAGTTGAGGAATAACATGATTCAGTTCTTGCAGCATTCTTTTAAGGAGATACTTCAATTTAAGAGGGACTGGCCGCTTGAGATAGAGACAGCCCACAGATCCCTTGCTCCAAGACCAGAAAAAGGGGACAGACCTCACCCCATTATTGCTACTTTCCTTAGATTTTCAGTGAAAGAGGATTTACTAAGAATAGCCAGGGAGAAGTGTGTTCTGTATTGGAGGGATGAAAGAATCTCCTTTTATCAGGATTTTTCATCAGACATTGTATATAAACATAACAAATTATCCAAGGTACTCCAGGCACTATGGCAGAAGGGATAAAGCTACTTTATGAAATATCCTGCTGTTTTAGTGAGTAGCACTGCTTCTGGCCAATCTCCACATTGTTCAACACCAGACCAGGCATGGGAATTTACTGAAGGACTTAAAGCTTCAGGAAGGCATTTTTTTCTAATTCAGCTCCAGCTGTCAACAATTCAAATTGAGGGCTCTCTCACAACTGGGATTACTCAGCCTCCCCACCAGTCTCCAAGGAAACAGCTTGAGATCAATCTCCACATGCTACTTCTGCAAATCCTAGCTCGCACTTCTCTCAACGGAACAGCAGCACTCAACAACGTCCCCCCTCCCCAACTTATGCCTCCATATCAAGCCAAATGCCTGCAGGAGATCCACATGTAGACTCTACTTACTCGCTGATATCTAGGAAGAGTAGACCACCTTTCTGACCCTTCAGTTTCAGCAGCAGAAGCAACCACAAGAATAATCCAAGAAAGCATGCTAGGAGCCACAGCCAAGAGTATCAGAATTCCTCAAGTGCCTCCTAAACTCCCAGAAGATCCCCTGAGCTGGATACTCGTAATGACCCACCCCTAGAAGAGATGTTACTTTAAGATCCAGTAGGTTTTCTGAATCCTCCTTCCCTCCCTGAAACTTCCTGTTATTCCCATCCGGGTCAATTAATTCAGCAGTCCCTTGGTTACACGGAGTGGAGTTTTACTATAAAAATTGGACATCAATCTCATGGTAAGAGTCTGTTCATGAACACTGGATTTGATACTCTGATTATTTGTGACTGTGTCTGGAGTTTTCTTAACTTTATTCTATATGAAATATTCCAAACTGGTTTGGACTCTACTGCTTAACAAATGCCGTTGATATTTATTGCGCTGTTTGGGGAACTGTCTAAAAAGTAAACATGACCTTCAATAGTAATGCCATGAAGTCCGGCTCAGTATGATTTCCATTCAATTGGGGTTGTTTATCTAGCAGCATATTTTAATTATCTATTCTCTGAAATACAAGGTTCTTATTAATTCCTGGCCTATTAGTCAACGAGGAAACTAATAACAAATTGTTTGAATGTCCCTAGCAGATTTTGATGCTATTGGCTGGTCCCTGACTCACTTTAACTCACTAAGAAAATAGCAGACCTACAAGATACGGGGAAGCTATTACACCCTAGTTAACCGCTACCCTTTAGGTCTTATGGAAATAGAGCTGCACTATTTTCTAGATATTGTGTGAGGCATACAGGACATGAGACCTCTTTATAATGCCAATCGTTTTCCTAGCAGAATGGTATTGAGTTATGTGACAGCTGGGACTTTAGGGGAACCTGGGAGACCCTGCTGTCCTGTTCTCATGCAACAAGATACAGCGTAGCTGAAGGTTCTCTCATAAGTTTCTCCTCACTCCTACCCTGGAGAAGACATTACAGCAGCTTTGATCTAACACACAACCATTTTCAACAGGAATAACTGCTCTTTATTAAGTAAACTTAATTTGTCTTCATGGTCAGTTTCAGGGGAACATTTCCAATCATTCATTTTTTATTCCATTTGAATTTTAAGCATAAAACTTCTCAAAAACTTTTATTACACAGTTGGGTCTTAGGAATTCAAAGATCCTCACTTGGTTTGGATTGGACTATGAATGGCTTGATAATCTACTGTAACTAAAGTGCTTTTTGGGCACCCTGAAGTACGTTCGTTCGGCATTCTAGTGCATCCCTTTGTCTAGCCTCTAAGGGCTATTTATTGTTTAATAACTTCAATGTTTTTTAAATTCAACCTATTACCACCTGTCCTTCCTTGATTGTTTACTTCTTCTCATAGTTATTAAGTGTTTTATTTTCTGCTGCTATAGAGTGTGGGCCAATTTAGAGGTCTCCTACATACTTTGTTGTATTAGCTGGTTCAGATCAAGTGTGTCTATTTGTCTTGTTGCTGACCCCATTATTCCCTCGTAAGAAATGTCTGTGAATAGTTTATCTGTAGGCTCATGGAGCGTCAAGGTCTAGGCTCCCCAATAAAAAGGAAGAAAATACTATCTCCAGAAACATAAAATAGATATTGCCCTACTAGAGGAGACACACTTGTTAGAGGTGGAAGCTGAAACATTTGCGAGATATTGGGCTGCCCAAGTTGAATTTAGTACCTTATACACAAAAAAGAGGAAAGCAATCCTCATTAGGAAAGGTAAACTTCATAAAAAGCTTCCATTATGCAGACCCTGATGGCAGATATCAAATTCTGACTGGGACCATCAGCAGGGAACTTTTCACCATTTGTAATGTACTATAGAACTAGAAAATGTCATGCAAAGTTTATTTCATGCGACTGAGTCTCCCAACATATTAGCACAAATAAATCTTTGCGCAACCTGATTATCAGTTGTTTTCATAATGTGTGCCTTTTAAACACTGACTAGTCATTGTTAGAATCTGCTCTACCAGAAGTGTGGTTTGGCATGGAGACAGAGCAAGAGACTGACTGGTGCAGTATGAGACAGATGCAGTCTGAGAGAGAATGATTGAGCGGGGTACTGGGGTGCTATATAAATGCCAACCGCAATGGCGTTTTCCTTTCAGTTTAAGTTTACCAGGCTGATGGTTTTATGTGGTTTTCTAAAAGGAATAAGGCACATTAGATTCATCTACACGGTACATTTTGGAGGATCAGGGTCGGGGACTCTGCTGTTCATGACCACATGGTCCAACAAGAGAGAACTAAGCCTGATTACAATAGACAGTCATCAGTCAGCGGTCCACTTTTGCTTTTATTCTTTCTTGTGGGATGTTTGTGAGTAGGGTTTGGTAGGATGAGAATGGGTGAGATACACAGCTACAAGAGTGGGAGCGAGTGAGTTACCTCAAGCCATGTGACACGCCGATCAGAGAACCAGGAAGTCGGCTTTGTGGTCAGCTTGTTGTCGGCTCCTGTTTGTTCCTTAATTTCATTAATTGTACTTTCAATTTTTAAATTGAAGGCTACTTACTTAACCTCCCTATGCACTGCATTTAATTTTTGAGTTAATCTTAGTTTGAGCTCTAAGCCACGATACAGAGAAACTGTCCTGAATTTATTTTCATGGAAAGAATCTCACCTGCAAAAGTAGAGAAAATATTTTTACAGTGAAATTTTCTAGTTCTACAGTATATGCACCTAACTCAGATCAGATGACCGTCTTTAATGACATTAACCTTAGACTAAGTACACATAATTGCCAAAATCTTGTTGTTGGAGGGACTTTAATGAGGTTCCTGATCCTATTCTTGACAGAAATAAACCTCCCACTACACTGGACCAGTCTGCATCTCAAAGGACCCTAAATAAGCTTATGCAGGACCTAAATTTTCATAGACACCTGCCTGTTAAATCCTGGTGTGAGAGATTACTGTTCTATTCTCCTAGGCACTCCTTGTTTAGCAGGATTGATTTATTACTTTTTCTAAAAATCTAGCCTCTACCTACTTCCTCAGAGATCAGGGAAAGAGTGCTGTCAGATCATGCATTATTGAAAACAGTGATGCTACTTGGGAATTACCATAATAACACCTTTAGGTGAAAAATTAATGTATCTCTCTTACACAATTCTAATTTTGTTGAATGGATAAATAGGCTGAGGACTTTTTTCAACTGAACAACTGTGGGAAGTTTACTCCTCCTGTTTGTGGGATTCTTTCAAGGCTTACATGAGGGCAGAATCATTAGCTATTCGGTAACTAAAAGTGGAAAACAGCTAAAGAACTCATACAAAAGAGGGGAACTCAATAAATTAGAACAGGAGTTTAAACAAGATCTCAAGAATAGGGCACCTTTTCTAAACAGAATTACTAAGCTAAAATATGAAATAAATAAAATCTACTCTGCGGAGGCAGACTTTCATTATTTACATCTAAACAGAAGTTTGGGGAAGCAGCGGAGAAAACCGGAGCACTTCTTGCCTTTAGATTAAGAAAAAGAGTGGTCAAAACACAACAGCAGGCATAGGGAATAAACAAGGGAAGACAGAAGTCTCTAATGAATGGATTAATTTAGTGTTTAAGCAGTTTTTTTGAGACTTTATATTTATCGACTAACAGACCTCACAAATGGATATTCAGCACTTTCTAGACTCAGGTTACATTACCTGAGCTCCGTTACTGATATGGAAAGCATAAATAGGCCTTTCTCTCAGGATGAATTCCTAAAAGTTATAAAAGCACTATCCCAAAACAAAACTCCAGGACCAAATGGTTTCCCAAGGAAATTTTATAAAGTTCTATCCTCATCTATTAAATTTTTCTAGTAGAGGTCCTTTGCGCCACACTAGCCTCAGGTTCTATCCCAGATTCAATGACACAGGCCTATATAACTCTAATTTCAAAAGATAATAAAGATCCCACTAAATGTAGCGATTATAGACCTATTTCTCCTCTTAACGTCTTAATGTTGACTACAAAGTTCTAGCCAAAATTCTAGCTAACAGGCTGAAATTACAGATAACCAAACTTTTAGGAAAGGAGCAAGTTGGTTTTGTACCAGAAGGATATGGCTTAGAAAATGTACACAGACTTCTCAACATTATCTGGTTTTCAAACACACTACTTTTCCAATAGTAGTCCTGAATTTGATTTTCATAAGACTTTTGATTCCTTGAAAGGAACTACCTATTCAAACTCTGTTCAAGTTTAACCTGGAAACATTTCTCTCATGGATGCAAACATTACTCCTCAGGCAGGCCAGGCAGTCATGGTACTCTCTGCTGCTCTCCATGTCTGTGGACAAATCAATACACCTCCCTCAAAGGCACAACCTGTTAACCTCCAACCAAGGGAGGATCCTGTACCCAAACCTCAGATTCCTCAGGCTCAAAGCATGGCTCTTGATGACTTAAGAGTATGCAGACTTGCACCTTTCAGAGAGTGTTCTGAATGTGTTAAGGGGTTTGGTGTTCCACCAATGATGTGGTACCAGCACAGGTAGGGATTCCAGCTTTGCTGGACTATCTTACCATTTACACTCCCTGGGCTTGCAGACCACAACTTTGAATCCACCTAGCTTCAGTGTCTGCTTACATTTCACCTGGGAAGGGTGCTTCCATGCATCCAACCCCATTTTCAAGAGATTTTTCAAAGGTCTGGCCCATCTGCACCCCTCACAGGGAACCAGTGCCAGCTCGGGACCTGAATGTGTGCATAGCCAAACTCATGGGTCCTCCCTTTGAGCCATGGCCTCCACTTACCTGAAATATTTCACCTGGAAGACAGTGTTCCAGGTAGCAACCTTCTGCCAGAAAGATTAGTGAACTTCAGGCCTTGTGTATTGAACAGGACTACCTCTTGATAATGTAGCCTCTGCGGACAAACAGGAAATGTCTCCCTACAGTGGTCTCTGATTTCCACTTGAACCAATCCATTACTCTACCAGTCTTTTTTACAGAACATTCTAGTTCAGGTGAATGTAAACTCCACAGTTTTTATGTCAAAAGAGCTCTTAACTACTATTTGACTGTCACTAAGGACAACAGGCAGGACACACAGCAGCTGTTCCTGACTTATGGGGATGTGGGAAAAGGAAGTCCAGCATCTAAAAGGTCCATTTCTCGCTGGATAGTTCAGTGTATCCAGTTCTGCTACTTGTAAAACTGGAAAGGAGACCCCAGCAGGGCTAAGGGCCCACTCCACAAGGGGCACAGCTGCTACCATTGCGGCTGCCAGGGATGTTCTACTAGTGGAGATCTGAAAAGCAGCTACCTGGAGAATAGTACACACATTTACAAAGCATTACAGCCTAGACACCCAGTCCAGAAGTGATGCCAGGTTTCGCTCAGCGATCCTGCAGAGTCTGTTTCCAAAGTAGATTCTGTTGCTACAATCCAAAGGTACTGCTTTGTAGTCTGCAAGAGTTAGGAATATTGGAGGATTCCTGGGGTGAGAAGAAAAATTACTTCACCATGTAACCTTGTTTCTTCAAGGTATTCTTCAATATTCATAACTCACCACCTGCCTCCTTCCAGAACCAGTGGCCTCTGCATTCCAAGCTGAGTAAGTATGTATGGGGTGCCTCACACTGGCATGTTGTTTTGAGCCCTGTGAGGCATTGGTTTCCCCTTCTTCAGGTGATTCTGACATTAGGTGAGGTGTTTTCTTCCTCCAGTTGGAGGTTGCTGGGTTGATTTGTTGTTAGTATTATTATTATTAGATAGCTATAGCTCTTGACGGGACCTGTCCTTTCAGGCTCTCCACAAAATCTGAAGTGTTAGAACACTGGCAGTTCATAGGGGCATCATTTGAAAAGTGGCATGAGCCAATGAAGATTCCATCATTAGCATACATTCTATCTCCGGGCAGTTCTACTTAAAGGGCTGACTGCAAGAGTCAGGAATATTGGAGAATTCCTAGGGTGAAAACTAACGGTTATATCTCAGAGCAATTCCCACTTCATAGGGGCTCCAGACAAGGTTGCCCCCTTTCTCCTCATCTGTTCATACCTGCCATAGAGCCCCTAATTAGGACAATCACAACTTGTAAGGAAGTTAAAGGTATCAAGACAGGAAGAATCATAAGCAAAGTCTTTGCACATGCAGATGACTTGCTAATCACAACTTCTGACCCATCCTTTTCGATTCCAAAGTCAGAATCCATTTTTAATACCTTTGCACAGATTTCAAGTCCTGAGCTGAACTGAGTGAAGACTCAGATGCTCCCCATCAACTTTCACCTGAACTCTGGGACCCCATTAGGTGAGCTACACTCTGGCTCTTGGTGTGAGGACACTTTGACCTACTTGGGTATTAAAATTACAAAGGACTTAAAATGATAAAGGACTAAGCTAACCCTCTAATTCAAAGGACTGATAATGATCTCAAAAATGAAAGAAGCTAAACCTCTCTATTTTGGGCAAGATTAATCCCCTTAAAATGATTACGGACCCAAAGTTATTCTCTTTTTCAAAATTTACCATTTCGAATAGAAAATAAACTTTTCCATGAACTTCAGACATCAGTTAAGCAGTTTCTTTGGGGTGAAGCTCCTCAAAGACTATCTTTAGGTAAGCTAAGGGCCCGTCATAGGAAGGACAGCTTTGGACTTCCTCACTGGGAAAAATACCATCTTGCTTTCCAACTTAAGCAATGAAGTGTTTTACTGCTGATCACACCAAAAAAGACCCATTATGGCTAAGAGTTGAAAAACAATTCTCAGCCCCTTATAAGCCTTCAGATTACCTTTTCATGCCCCTTCCCACATCTCTGAAGAATAATATTTGTATCTCCAGCTCTACTAATGCTATCAAGAAGGCGCAAATTACCTTACAGTTACAACACCCACCAACCAGACTAATGACTATTTGGAATTATACTCACTCTACCTACAATCACTTGCCACTAGAGGACATAGGCTGGAGTAGGCTAGGCATCACTAATCTTCAAGACCTTCTGGGTCCAAATGAAGAACTTTCCTTTGAAATTCTTAAGTGTAAATACAAATTATATAGATTTCAATTTGCTAATTATTTACAGCTAAGAAGGCCCTTCAGGATGCAGTCATGTGCCCAGATCTCTCCTTGCCAAGCTTTGAGTAGTGGAGTCAACTATGTAAACTAAAATAATTAGCACTCAGTGGTTGAAGTGGGCTGGACATTTGTCCCCTTTTAGGGCCATAATGTATGGGGTCCCTCAGGGATCCATCCTAGGCCTTCTTCTGTTCTCCCTGTTTATAAATGAACTTCCTCTGCATTGCGGCGGAGCGACCATTCAGCTGTATGCTGCTGATGCCATACTTTACAGGTCCTCCGCTGACCATACATGGCTGAACCACCAGTTACAACAGGACTTCCAGTGCCTTGAAGCTTGGTTCTTTGATAATCTCCTTGTACTTAACACTAAGAAGACTAAGTCCATGCTCTTCTATCACCACACCCTAGGCTCACCTGTCTGCCCACCCTTGCGATTAACTCCTCACATGATGACCCTCTAGAAATTGTGCAATCATTTAAATACCTAGGAATCACCTTAGATTCCAACCTTACCTTGATACCTATATTACCAATGTTGTCAGGATCCTACACCAGAAACTAGGCCTCCTGTATCGCCTTTATTCCTGCCTAACCTCCTCCTCCTCTCACCTGACCATAGCGTCCGCCTCCTACTCCCCTATCTTTTATGGAGCTCCGATTCTCGCTCCCATAGGTCTCCATCCTTGCCTGGCTAAAACAAGTTTACCATAGGGTTGGCCATTTACTGCATTAGTGTAAATTCTAGGGAGCACCACTGCTCTGTCCTTGCCTCTCTCGGTTGGCCATCCTTAAGCAAAGCTGCAATACTCCACACTGTGCCTTATCTTTAAATTAATCCACCTGTCCACTCCTCCTTGTCTTGAAAACCTGATTCAACGCAAATCAGAACCTAGGTCCCTAAGGTCAGCAGCTCTTCCGCTGCTAGTTACACCTAAACCCTGCCTAGTGGTAGGTCAGAGATCCTTCTCCTTTTTTAGACCCTCTCTCTGGAACCCCCTCCCACCAGCGGTTCTAACCTGCCCTTCCATAACTAAGTTTAAGCACACTCTTAAATCACATCTTATCTCCTCCCTGAAGTGCCCCTTTAACTTTTTGTTGCTTAATGTAACTACCTCCAGTAAATCTACTGTTACAAAATCTGTAACTTTCTACCATTATATACATATTTCACTGCACTTATGGAACTACTCTCAAATCTACTGTTAAAATCTGTAACTTTCTACCATTACATGCATATTTCACTAACACAGTGTTGCTCCCTAGAATTTATACCAATTGGTCCTAGTAAGAACAAATCAAGAACAGATGGTTTGATACCTTTTATTGGACCAACAAAGATGTTCCAAAAAGAATAAATTGCTTTAGCTTTCGGACCAACAAGTCCCTCGGAAGCTTAATGACAGTTATTTAGAAAATCCCATACTAGTAGCACTTAGAACATGCAGAAAAAAACAGAAATAATTCTCATTGGCATATTTCACTGCACTTATGAAACAACTGCTAATAAATCTTGTATATATTCCATTTACCAGTTTTACTCATCTTTTTGTCTGATGCATAACTTTTCTGTGTATGCTTATATTTGTCTAAATATTTGTAAATACTGTTTGCATGACTTTACACATTTTTGTAAATAATATTTTCATCCTTTGTACCTCTATTGTACCCTCCCGGGCGCCCCTGAAAAAGGGAATTCTGTCTCAGTGGGCTTACCGGTTACCAAAATTCAAATAAATAAACAAACTAGCTAATTTCAGGAGGGCACTAGTCTAATATATAAATGCTTTTAAATGCTTCAGACCACTCCCTAGTGACTGCTCCTCTGAAGGAGAAGTGGGAGAAAGAAATCAATGGATCCATTTGGACTCAGAATGGTCTGCGGCTTGGGCAAATGTATACTCTTGTAGCAGGGAGATTCAAGGAAAATAATTAAGTTCAAAATTTAAAATTTTATTATTCCCCTAATAGATTATACACTAAGGTCTGCCACCTAATGGTAATTGCTGGAGATGCAATGAGGAACACGATGATCTTCTCCACATGCTCTGGTCCTGCCCTGCCATTAAAGACCTCTGGTATAAGATTCATAATATGTGAATCTGCCTTTAAACCAAATTTTCCTTTACCCAGAGTTCCTTATTTTAGGGATCACTAAAGGGTGGAACAGACAACAAGATTCCAAAGAAATGGAGCATGGGGCCACCCTTACTCTTAAAAGACTGGTTTTATCTCAGTGAAATCCCCTTCTTCTCTAAAGGAATGGTACAGCAAAATGAGTGAAACAGTAAATAATGAAACAATGGCTCAGCCTTCTTGGGAAGCTTGATGTGTTCTGCAAAATCTGGTCCCCTTTCTTATCCCTCTTAGAAACATAAGTCATCCTCTACCCTGCACTCATCTAGAATATGTCATCGACTATGCTGCACCCCTTATAGCAGCAGATAATGATGTCTGCGCATGACAGCGCTATGTACTATGTCACAACATGGTTTTACTTCTTATCCTGATTTAGTTAATTATATCGTATGTTACCCTGCTTGGTTTTATTCTTTTTTTTAACTTTATTTCTTCGCCCCTACCCAGAGGAACTCTCTCCAGCATCCACCGTGCCTGTTTTCTACCTCCCGCTGTGGTTCTGCGGCTGTTCTCCTCACTCTGACCAAAGAAACCCCTTGATCTGCACCCTCATGGGGAAGGGCCGCCCTATCCTCCCAGGGTGCTCTATCTAGAGCGTAGAGTGCCAGCCAGAGTGACTGGCCGCGGAGAGAGTGGAGCCCCCAGTGTTGGGAGTGTGGAACAGGAGGTGGTGCCTTTTCGTCTATCCTCCAGGTTTTTTTTTTTTCTGCTGTTTCCCCCGAAGCTCGGTCATGCCACGGCATCTGGGCATTGAATGCCGACACCCGCCGCAGCTCCGCCCCTTGCTACTGCATAGCGTCACAATCTTGGCCATCCTACGACCGCCACCAGAGGCCGCTCCTGTGCAATGCATCCCCAGAGCCCTCCCCGAGGAAGAGAGAGCAGTCCTCCGGACGCTGTATCTCTTCCCTCCCCTGCCGACCCCCGGCGGCCCGAGTCCGTTCTCGAACCCTGGTCGCCGGCATGGCGTGAGGTGTGGCATCCAGCGCCTCAGCCCTCAGTGTCACTGGGCCGGCGCTTTGTTTTATTCTTGCTGCAATTATTGGACTTTACCACTGTTTAATACTGTTCAGCTGTTGTGTTTATTATATTGAAATATTCTTTCCCCCATTGGAACTTTTTTAACTTTAAATAAAATTAAATCTTTAAAAAAAAAAAAAAAAACACGCAACACATTTTATAATTGCTGATAGAATCTGACAGCAGATGAAGACCGATAGGCCCATCCAGTCTGCCATTTCCCCTACCTAAAAAAGCCACAGATCCTACTTTATCTCTGGCTTTATCGCCTCTCTTGAATTGACAGGGTTCCCCTTTGTCTAACCCATGCAGTTTTGAATTCCCCATTGACTTTGCCCTCACCACCTCTGCTGGGAGGCAGTTCCATGCCTCTGCCACCCTTTCCATGAAGAGTACTTTCTCACGATGCCCCTTAGTCTACCCCTTCCAATCTCACATCATGCCGCCTTGTTCTAGAGTAACTCCTTTTTTGAAAGATGCTACCCTCCTGTACCTTATTTATTCCTTTTAGGTATTTGAAGGTCTCTATAACGTTCCCCACCCCCGGGGTACACATACTAAGCGCCTGCAGTCTCTCCTCATATGACCTTTGGTTCAGGCCCTGCACCATTTTTGTTGCTCTTCTTTGAACTGCCTCTACCTTGTCTATGTCCTTTCAGAAATGCGGCCTTAAGAACTGGACACAGTACTCCAAATGAGGTCTCACAAATTACCTGTACAGTGGCATCACCACCTCTTTTCTTCTGCTGGTGATACCTCTCCCTGTGCACCCCAGCACCCCACTGACTTTCCCCACAGCCTTGGCACATTGTTTGGCCACCTTTAGGTCATCAAATATGATCACCCCCAGATCTCTTTCCTGTTTGGTGGCCAATGATAACTCCACACCCATCATGTAATCCTCCCTTGGGTTCCTGCGCCCCAAGTGCATGGATTTTGCACTTCTTTGCACTGAATCTTAGCTGCCACACTCTGGACAATTCCTCTAGTTTAGCTAGGTCCTTCTTCACCTTTTCCACCCCTCCCAGAGTGTCTACCCTATTGCAAATCTTGGTGTCATCTGCAAAGAGGCATACCTTCCCCTCCAGCCCCTCCGCAATGTCACTAATGAAGATATTAAACAGGAAGGGCCCAAGAATTGATCCTTGTGGCACCTCACTGGTCACCCCCCCTTCCTCAGATTTATCTCCGTTTACCACCACCCTCTGTGTTCCATCCCTCAACCAATTTCCAACCCAGTTCACCACCTTGACCCAATCCCAGGCTGCCCAGCTTGTTCACAAGCCTCCTATGTGGAATGCTGTTGAGCGCCTTGCTGAAGTCCAGGTAGGCCCATCCACCTCCCCGATCCACTTCCTGGTCACCCAGGAAGAAATCTATCAGATTTGTTTGACATGACTTTCTGGCGTGAATCCATGCTGTCTCGGATCTTGTGCTCCACTGGATTCAAGGTGCTCCACTATCCTTTCTTTGCTTCGATTCCATAATTTTCTCCACCACCGAGGTCAGACTGATGGGTCTATAATTTGTAGAACACCAAGGTCTGGGCACACAACCCCATGAGAGGGGCGCCACATCAGTAATTAGATAAACATATACATTTATTGATACGTCTAGTGAAAGTTCCTGCCTGATCGTTTCAAACCACTCCTGATCCTTTATCAACAGGTCTATAGTTTCCAGCCTCCTCTCTGCTCCCACTTTTGTGGAGAGGACTACATTTTCCTTCTCCAGTCCTCTGGAACCACTCCCATATCCAGTGACTTGTTGAACAGGGCTGCCAGTGGTACTGTCAGCACCTCCTTAACTCCTTTTAAATTCTTGGGTGTATCCTGTCTGGTCCCATTGCTTTATCATAAAAATATTTACAAAATATAGAGAGAGAGACACAGCAATACTATTTAAATGAGCGCAACAGTAAAACTTTAAATACAAATCAGTGTAACATATGCACAGCTAATCGAAAACAAATTTCCAGGGCAATCTAGTGAGGGGATGAAGGAAGAGGGTTAAGGACAGTTGCAAGAGGGAAAAAATCATGAAGGAGAGACTTTAAGGAGAAAGCAGAAGAAGCAGAGCAAACAGACAAGGGAAGGGAGTACCAAAGTTTAAGAAAGCAATAAGAGAAAGCCGATTGACTAGCTGTAGATTTCCCAGGAGGAATAGCGAGGGAATGAGAAGCAGTATTACGTAAAGGACAGAAGGAAGTTGAGGGAGTGGATAAGAGGGGGAAGTAAGGTAGGAAGGGAGTGAACCAAACCTGAATTTAGATATAAAGGAGGCACAGTGGGAAAGGCTCCTGGTATCAACAGAGGCGAGTGAAACAGCAGAGCAGAGTGAACAATGGTGAGTACGTGGGGAACAATCTAAAGCAAAACAACAAAAAGGGGATCCAGTCTGGCAAGGGTGGATTTGGGAGCACCACTGTAGACTAAATCATCATAATCAAAAATAGGGAAGATCATCTTTAAAATAATATCATGGCGGATAGAAACTATGAACAATATTATGCAAATGGTTGACAGTGTCCCTTTAATCTCTGTAATCAGATCTTACACACTTCCCAAACCCTCTGCACTCCTCAGCAATTTATACAAGGTATCCCTTGGCCTTTGTGCCTATGTCTCCCTATCTTTTGAAATGAGCTTTAATACTGTCTGTATGTTCCCATCACACCAATGGGCTACTGTAGCAGCCATACACAGAGTGCCTAGCTGCTAAAGCTGCAGAACTGCTTTCTGTGTTTCAGGGTTATTCAAAATGGAAACATTTAACCCCACCTCTCTATAAAGCGGTGTTGCCCACATACCTCAAACTTAAAAAAAAAAAAACTTTTAACAATAAATGGTCGAAAATTCACCTGGTACTGTAGTACTATCAATAACCACTACTAAAGACTGAAATACAGATAAATAATCTGTTCTTGTAGATCGGTTGCTACGATGAAGTAGCCCTACAGATTTATGAACCACCCATAGGCATCCCATAATGTTGTCATGGAAACCACATGGCGTGCATTGACATCACAATACACCTTTTACCTAAGGAAGAGTGATCCCTACCGTCTAGCTGGGAACTGAAGTCATCATCACAGGATTATCTGTCTCCCTGTATGTAGATATGGCATTATCAAATCCCATAAATCCTCTCTCGCCTTTTAAACCTGCGCAGCATAAATGTTGATAAGCCTGAAGAGTTCTGAATGAAACTCTGTGTCCAATGACAATACCCTCCCAGGCTGTATATCAACTGACCTGCAATCTGAAAAACTAGTGCCCCTAAACAGAATCCCAACCCCATCAGCTACATACTCCCAAATGCCCAAAGCGATGCCCCCCTCCCAACACATTTTTTTTTTGCCTGTGAAACATCAAAGAATTCAGTCAGGTTTCCTGTAAAAATAATGTCATAATTAGTGTGATACAAATATTGAAACTGCCCTGACTCACTGACAGGTCCCATTCTGGATCAGGCATCCAAACACCTGCAGAGTTTTAATTCAACCAGCCCCTAAAAGCACTTTGTCAGGGGTCCAAACAGCAGATTCAGCTGCCTTGTCTTCTATGTTGGTGGCGCTGTCAAATGTCATCTTGCTGTCAGCATCTCTCACCTGTTTTGTCACTTTAATCCTGCTCTGTCCACTGTGCATCAAAGCGCTGGCCACTGTTGCAGTCCGCCCTGAGTTCTTAGGACCACTTGCTTGTTTAACTTGTTCTGCAGCCAACAATCCATTCTATAAACAGGCTCTCTGTTTTGAGTACCGTTCCTCGTCTTCAGCTAGAATTTGCAACAGATGCTGCTTCCTCTGTAACAGTTCTGATTCCAACTGTTGTTCCACCGCTTGGACGTCTTCCACAGAAGTAAGTCCTACCTCCGTGTCTACCATCTTGTTCGTTTTCTCGCTTTCCGGGTTAGGCATTTGTACCAACTCAGCCATCAATGCTGAATCCGACACACTACCCTCTTGCAAAGCCTCGACTAGGGGTGAGGACAAACTCCTGGCCGGCCACTGTTCTCCATCCTCCTTCATCACACTGGACTCCTCCATCTTGGAAGCCAGGCCAACAGTGCCCCCTTCCAAGAGTGGGAGAGTTTTCCTGGTGTCATGGCCAACATTCCCCCATCAATAAAACAGGTCCATGTAACCCAACCCCAGGATGTAACTGGAAACAAACTGTCATGGCTTAGTGTGCCTTTCCTGGTCAAAAACTACAAATGAAATAAATCACAATTATGCCCTTACAACTGGGCATTTCCAAGGGCTTAGCACTTTTTTTTTTGCCCTTTATTTCTTCACCCCTAGCCAGAGGAACTCTCTCCAGCATCTACCCACCAGCCCTCTACCTCCCTGCTGTGGCAATCTCAGCTACTCCCTCACTCCAACCAGGCTACACCCCCGGATCTAAGCCCCCACAGGGAAGGGCTGCTCCATCCTCCCAGGGCACTCTATCTTACAGTATAGTGAGCCATGAAGTTGGATTGTGGGGCCAGGGAGAGTGAGGAGCCCAGCGTTGGGAGTGTGGAGCCAGCAGCAGTGCCTTTGCCTATCTTCTGGAGGTTTTTTTTTCTGTTTTCTGTTTACCCCGATGCTCGGTCGTGCAATGACGTCAGTGGCATGAATGCCGACGCCTGCCGTAGCACCTCCCCTCAGAATGCGTAGCGACGCAAGTCGGCGTTCCCCGTCTCCGCCAGAGAGTCGCTCCTGTGCGGCGCATCCCTCGAGCCCACCCGGGAAGAGAGGCAGTCTTCGGACGCTCAATCTCTTCTTTCCCCTACCGACCCCGATGGCCGAGCTCGTTCCCGAACTCGGGTCGCGGTGTAAGCGTAGAGTGTGGCATCCAGCGCCTCAACCTCAGCACCACTGGGCCTAGGGCTTAGCACTCTTGCTGAGGTTAATGCCCCTTGGCTCTCCCTCTGGTTATTAACCCCCACCCCAGCTGGGCATTAATCCCTAGGGCACACCTGGCTGTTTGGGCATTATTGCCTAATTGTGTGCCAGTACTCAGAATGGGGTGCAGTCACTGCCGTGGGGCAGAAAAGGCCCACCAGACGGACCCCAAGTCTTTTCCAGCACGATGCTCTGTAAATTACACAGTAAGGCATGATGGGGAGTTAGGCTACAGTGAGGTAATCCCGTGTGCCTAACCTCATGAGCCGCAGGTGAGTGAGTTTGCCATGAGAGTGAGATTACCATTCGGTAACACAGCCCCAGGAATCGCCTTACAGCTATTATGATATGCGGTGAGGTGACTCAGTAGGATTTTTTTATTATTAAACATAAAAAAACATACTTTCCTTCCAGTGTGCACACCTCTGCATCTAGCAATGGCCAAGCATGAGTGATCCATATGAATACTGTGTGATACTCATATGGGTCACAGCCAAAGTGAAGGCTCTTGATAGTTAAGTGCTGGCTTTGATTTTTACAGAAAGAAGGTATGATTTGTATAAAAAGTTTAGAAAACAATGTTTCATAGACTTTCTTGGTTTTACCATTAAAAGCTTTATCATCTTATAAAAATGTTAAGATTACAGTCTGAAGAGGAGTACATTAATAATTAGCACTCTTGAGCATAGATTAACAGTAATACTTTAAAAATATAATACAATTCTGGAATAACAAATTCAGTTAAATTAGTATTCATATATTTAAAAACCTGCTAATATTTGAAGTTCAAAAAGGGTTACCAAATCTGTTCAAAACTTTCCAACTTGTCTATGAGCATGAGCCTTATCCTTTCATTGTTAGTTGTATTACTCACGTAATTATGCCATTCTGCTAGAGCTAGGATTCTGTCAGACTTCCAGTATCTTAACAGTAGGTGGCCAGCCAGTGGCACTGAGGACTGAGGTGCTGCAAAGTGCCTTACCACGCGCCACACTGATGGCTCGAGTTCAGGAATGAGCCCAGGTTGGCGAGGGCTGGGGGGGGGGTTCTGGGAGAGGACTGAACAGCTGCCAGGCAGCTGTCCTCTCCCGGATAGGGACTGGGTGGTATGCCTTCCCAGCTCTTGGCTACCACCAGGTGGAGGCTTGGTGGCAGTGTCAATGCCTGGGGATAGTTGAACATCAGGGAGGGTGGCAGGAGGCTGTGTTCCAGAGCACAGCAAGCCTCCACATGCATGTCCTTCCGTGCCATGCCTCCGGCTTGGAAGGAGGAAAAACCAGGTGGAAAGAGGGGATGAGGGGCTCCATGAAGCCTGTACGAGGAGTATCACAACCAGCCCTACCGCTCCAGTTGGAGAAATCTGGATAAGAAGCATCGGTGGTGGTAGTGGGGATGGTTATCCCCCTCCTGGCCCACCAAGGAGAGAGAGCAAGTTGGTCCTTTCCTTTTTGGGGATAAGATAGATGTAGGTCAATACATAAAGGTGGTAAGGCTTCAGTGCTCTTGGACTTCGAGAGGGCCTTATGTAGATAATTCGTTATTTGTGGGCTCCAAAGATTGTACAATTCCCCGTCATCCCATCTGGGCCTGGAGTCTTCCTGTTTGGAAGATGCCTAATGGCTCCCATAATTTCTGTTAATGTAATGGGCTCTCCCTTCCTTTATTATCTTGCTCACCTATGTGTGGTAGATTAACGGAGGATAAAAAATCTGAGATCTGTTTTTCGGTGGCTTGGTGTGCGTTTTGATATAATGTTCTGTAGAATTCCGTTAATATTTTATTGATTCCTTTCTTTGACAAGAGAGTTTCACCCGACGTCTTGTGTTTTTTATCCCTGAGATGATGTTTTGGTCCTGTTTACATTTTTACCTGTAGGCCAAACGTTTGCATGCTTTTCCCCAGGATTCCCTTTATTTATTTATTTATTTATTTAGTTAAACATCAGTTTAGAAACCTTTGAGCCAGAGGCTCATTTACAAAGGTACCTCGTCACAAAGAGGACATCAGAACAGTAGTACAAGGGACACAGTACTTACAAACAAAAAAGTTACAGTTCAATTACAATTTTGTTACAATAGAGTACAATCTCCAACGAGCTAAAGATAACAAAGGTGCAAAACTTATGGTCGGGGAGAGCTGGTGGGGTAGAAGGGAGGAGATGGGAGGAGGAATAAGTAGGGAAAGGAAGGGGAGCTCAGTGAGCATTGTCAAACAGAGTATATATATATATTTTTTTTACACTAGGCTAGCGGCAGTTGCATTTAGAGAGCTAAGCAGGAAGTTTCTGAGCCTGGGCTTAAAGCAAGCTAAGGTTAGAGAGTTTGAGACACTGGCAGGAGGGAGTTATACCAGTGGGCGCACGGTGAGGGAATGCCCTCTGACCTGTGAGGTCCTGGCTTCGGAATAACTAGGGTAGCTCTTGACAAGCTGCGCGGTGATCAGGGTCGGTGCAGTACGGCGAATGGAGTTGGATAGGCCTATGGGGATAGGCCATGCAGGCTTTAAAGGTGAGCTGGCATGTCTGGATACATGAGTCGCCTCTTCCAGGTTGAGTAGGGTAGCCAGGGTGTACAGCTCACATGTGTGAGTGAGTCTGGGAGCACCAGTGATAAGTCTGCAGGCCTTATTTACTGTGAGAGAACCTTGTTGAGGCAGTCTGATCTGCTGAGCCATAGACGGAAGGCCATAGTCAATAGAGAGAGTGACAGAGGAAGTGACAGCCAGGCGGAGGGCATCAGGAGGAGGCATTTCTTGTGCCAGTAAAGAATGCCTAGCCGTGAGTTGGCGACAGAATTTAGGGCAGACATATGTCCATGGAATGAAAGTGCAGGGTCAAAGGTTATACCAAGATATTTATAGGATTGCACCTGGTCAATGACGAGATTGGGTGTGGAGTGGACAGCTAAGGAAACTTGCTGTACTTATTTTGGGGTGGGAGAAGAGCATCGCTTTTGTTTTCTTAAGGTTGATAACAAGTCGGTTGCTCAGTGAACCAGGTAGCTGCAGAGTCAAAGACTAGTTGGAGGGAGTTCTGTAGCAGCATGGGGTCATTGTAGGAGGCAACAAGAACAGCATCATCAGCATAGAGAAGCATCTTACCCATACAACTGCTGGGTAGGGAGTTAAGAAAGAGTGAGAATAGTAGGGGTCCAAGAATTGAGCCCTTTAGTTTAGTTCTGTCAAGCTCCAAATAATGCATATTCAGCATTAGCAGAGTACAATTTATTAATTTCAAATTTTAGTACGGTAGTACCATGTGGTAAGTCACCGCTGTTACTGGGGTTGTTACTTTTTAATTGCTTCTCTATTTTATGAGTCTATTCTCCATATCTGTAAGATTCTTTTGAGATTCCTTTTTCTTTTGGATGAAAAGCTAATAATGCTATCCTCAGAAATGCCCTGAAAGCATCCATAGGCAATTCCTTGTTGCTTCACAGACTTGTATGGCAGTACCCCCTCTGCACTCACTACATACAGAGATCAACAAATGTCAGAGCATGGGAAGAGCCAGCTAACAGGGATGTGGACTGGGTTGTGCAGCAAATTACAATCCCTTCTCTTCCATATAGGCAACAGTAAAAAAAAAAAAAATTTTGACAGTACTGAACTAGCTGCCATATAGGTACAGTAATGGAGCTTTCTGTCTGTTGGGAAGCTTATTTTAAGCTGCTGGATATGTGCTTTGTAATCAGTATACAATTTGCTGGCAGCCAGTTGATGGCGTCCTCTGTAACAAAGCAAATGTTACAACTGACATAAGTGTTTACCAACTGCATGGCATGGATCAATAAAGGCCAAGTAGGGCATGTAAAGATCACTCTCGATCTATGCTAGGGAATTCCAGAGGGAAAGGAGCTGCCAAGAAACATGCGTCAGATGCCCAAGGCCCAGGAAGGGCTGCAGTTCAACATTTTAAGTGTTGTAACTCAGCAGTTGTGTACGGTGCATTAATTTACGGTGCTGGGCAATGCAGAGTTGAGGAACCTTCTGCACGGTGGAGGGTGAATTCATGCATGAGTACGGAGTCCCTAGTGGCCCAGGTCAAAAGGATAACATGGCAAGGCAGGCATGAGACAGGAATGCAAGTGACATGCCAGCATTTCTGCTGGATGTACCAAGCTCTTTCACAGCTTGTTACTCTAACCTCTAGGCTATACTGCCAGAGTTCAAAGCATTCCCATACCGATATAAACACAGGGATGAGGCCTTGTCGATGGAAATCTACACTTGAAATCCTCCCTCATGCATGTTTTTCTCAACAAAACTCCTGGTCACATGTTTGTCCTCACCAGGAATACTGTGTGCAGTTCTGGAGTTTGCATCTATTAATTCATTTATTTAGGAGTACTGTGCACAGTTCCAGAGTCCACATCTATTAATTAATTTATTTAGGAGTACTATATGCAGTTCTGGAGTCTATATCTATTAATTTATTTATATAAAGTTACTCCGACTGGCATAACCCCATGAGGTGCAGCATCTTGTTTTCATCAATGTGAGGAAATTTTTTCACGGAGAGTGGCGGACGATGGAACCACCTTCCTGGGGAGGTTGTGGGGTCTAAAACAGTGGGAGAATTCAAATTGCATGGGACAGACATAAGGCATTTATAGTGGGGTGGGAGAAGAAGACTGCTGGTTAAGTGGAATCTGCAGCTTATCCAATAGGTAGGGAAATGGGCAGACTGGGTGGGCCAAGCAGTCCTTATCTGCCATCAAATTCTATGTTTCTGCAACTGATTTCTTGCCCATCCAACCCCCTACCCATGGTGCATGACAGATGGAGGGGAGTCTGTGGGAAGGGACTTCAAGATACATAAATCAGGGTCCGCACTCCCGGTTAGAAAGGATGGAGCCAGACCTGGCAAAGGGGATCCCGTCCAAACCTTCCTCCTCCTCTCCTTCCTCCTTTAATGGGAGTCAGGGTGGAACACCTGATCCTCGTCAACGAGTGGTGAAGACTGCAAGGAAGAAAGTGAGGGTGGTGACGTCCCTCACATCAATAGGGCAGGTGGTGACATGGAGCCAACTGGAGAGGCTCCTTAGTTGCTGGACCTGGGTAGAAAGAGGAAACATGAGGTGCTGTATTATCTCCTTGAAGGGGAAAAACACCATCCAAACATCAATAGTGGACTGCACTGGGAAAGTGACTTGTGACATCATCGGGGTGGCTCAAACCCCAAAGGCGAGGGGCTACTGCTGGCCATTGTAGACCCGGCGGGACTCATGGCCAGTGCAGGATCTGAGGCATAAGCTGTGTGAGGTGATGGTGACCTGCATGGCAAGGGCACAGCATGGCATCAACCAAGTTGGCTGGAACTGCAATGTCGAAGGGCAGTGCTTGCCGTGGTAGGCCCGGCGGAACTCACTGCTACCACTGACCTTATGTTAGGGCACGGCTGAGTGGCAGGAAGCAAAACGGCAGTCCACAAGCACAGGGTTAACTGGAGCCTCTCTGCTGTAGGGCCTGCGCTGGCTGTTAGGGAGGTCCAGTGGAATCGCTGTGAATGCCAACCCTGAGGTGGGTGTGTGCAGCAGAAAGCAGCAATGGCAGCCTGCAGAGCAGGGAGCCATGCAGCGGGATAGGGGGCAGGAACCCGGCATTGACAGGCTGTTGCTGGCCTTGGCGGTCTAGGAGAAAGTCACTGCAGGAGCTGACCTGTGGTTATGAGGTCTGAGCTGCAGGACTAGTGGCGCATGAAGAGCCCTGACATCGAGGGGCCCTCGCTGGCCAAGAGAGGACCCGTCGGGAGAGCTTTATCAAGCCTGTCACGTCGATGGGCAGACACTGGCGGGCCTCGCCATCATAAGAGGTTTGGTGGGAAGTACTGCCAGAGCCATACCTTGTGGGAAAGAAGGTGTTGGATAGCATGAAGCATTGCTGCGAAGTGGATGATGACACAGACTCAGTCGGTGCCAGGAGGCGGTGACCAGGGAAGAGACTGGGAGGAGGAGGAGGAAGTCCCTGCCTGGAGAGAGAGATGGCCTGAAGTTGTCCGTTGGGTCCCGAAGATCCTAGGGAGTCCGAGAGGACCAGCGACATGGCTGAGCTCTTTCCTCAAGTTGTCTCCACCCTTAGGCGACCGCAGTGATAGAAAAGGCAGAGCAGGTCAAGAAGGTTCCTGGAGGCCTCGACTGAAGATTCCAGCCAAAACGAAGGGCCCACGGACCCAGCCCACAGGATCCACTGCTGTCAATGGCAAACGGACTGTCGCCGACTGAACACAGTGACCAATGAAAGTATGAAAATCAAGAGGAACAATAAAGTGATTTTAAGGGAAAAAATTAAAATAAAGAATGTAAATGAAAGTTTGGCAGTTGATTGAAACAGCGATGTCTCCATGGAATCAATGTGTGAAGGTCAACGACAGGAAAAAGAACTGAGAAGAGGCGTGGGTCCACCCACCCTTATATGGGAGTACATCGCTAGCATCTGACGTCATGTGGTTGGCCCTTTGTAGACTGCTAGCTAGAAAAGTTTCCGTGTGGTCCTAGTGCCTGGCTGCTATAGTTCCATAGGCGTGGCCTTATGCAAGAGATACCCTCCATGAAAATCTCCTTATTTTGCAGGAAAAATTCTAATCAGGAAGCCCCACACCTCCCGATGAGGGATGTTTTTCTTTAAGGATAAAGAACACAATTATTTAAAATTCAGATTCCAGTTCTGGAATTCAGAGAAAATTGAGTTCTGCAAATGCTGACGGGGTGGGTTGGGGGTAAAAATTACAAGATAAAATATATTTTAGCTAGTGACATCAGTAACATCAAAATATCAAAAAAATATTGTTGTTACTATTTTTACAAAGGATATTTTTCAATTACTGTCATCACAATGGAATAGTGAACCAATCAGAGAGCAGCTTTTACAATGCTGATGACATCACAATGCTTAGTGCAGCACTGAAGCTGGCTGTTAAAATCAAAGAAAAACAGCAAAATATTCAAACTGCATATTTAAAATATATAACTTGTCAACTATTGCAGTGTATGGACAGAGCTTATTGTTCGCCGATTTCCGTAAAAAGATCGTCATGATATCAGTATGCTGCTGTACCATAACGAGGACATCACATCTATAGTACAACAGCATGGAAGCGCTTGCACGTTAAGAACCGTACTTCAAACTGCAGATTTAAAAGATATAACTTGTAAACTACTGTTGTATATATCAAATTCACAATAGCCTGACTCGAAATGGGCAATTTAATATTGCTTTCACTTTCATAACTCAGTCATGGCTCTGACACCCGTGAGCTATGGTCCTGTTCCCTCACCTGAAAATAAAAATTGCTTGTTATGAGTAAGCCCGTTGCACATTCCCTATATTTTTATATAATCTACACACACACACACACACACACACACACACATAAAAATTACCAGTCAGCACAGCGACAGGGTTACCACTGCCGTTGCTGGCGGCCTGGGCTCGAGAATGAGCCTGGAATGCTGCAGGCCGGCAGTGTGGAGGAGGAATGAGCGTCTTACAGGATACGCAACTCCTCTGGGCAGGGTACACAGCATTCTCTGCTGCGATACTGCCACCTACATGACCACAGGTGACAGTGCAAATGGAGGAGCTCAAGGGAGAGAGGATGCAGCCTGCCTCTGAGGCGCAGGCATGCACATTTGCAACATGGATCTCACGTCGGTTGCATCGTCAGGGCTTGGGAGAATCTAACTGGAAGACCCCCGAGGTGCAGCAGCAGCATGATGCCAGCACACTTAGGCCCCACAATTCCAACTGGCCACTGCATGCCACAGACTGGACGGGGCACTTCCCCTGCCAGACCGCCCCCCCGATGGAATCCACTGTGGAGCGGAAATGCCCTGTTAACCATATGAGGACAGGCAAATGTCAGAGATGGTCGGAGCAGAATGGGATTGAAGGGTGGTCGCACCAATGAGGTGGGCAGCACGGTGACCAAAAGATAAACAGAATAAGAAAAAAAATGTATGCTGTCCTTTTAAGATTCCAGTTACTGGCCTTTAGACCTCAGTTCTTTACAGGGAGTCCTAGCAGTGAATCCAGGCTCAGACAGTCAAAGTAATGTAGAACACCTCAGCTCTGCTTGTTGTTTATGCCAAGGTTCTGTGCCGCAGTGAGAGCAAGGCTCAGCCCTGTCTTCGATCATCCCGCCCTCTTGAAATTTATTAAGGAAGACATAAAAAGTTTCAACTTGCACTGAGAAAAAAAACGCACACTCCCATTGAATTCTGATTAGCCCCAAAAAATCGATACAGCAAGCAGCTGTCTGGATAGAGCTCAGACCCAGACAGGACATGGAGAGAGAGAAAAAACACACTGCATTGATTGCTCTGGCCTATTGTTTCATTTTCTAAGTCCCTGAAGTTCAAGTTCAGCCCTGCAATTACATCATGTCTGGTTTCCCATGGCAACCAGACTGCTCTAGACGTGATCATCCCACTGCAAGCACATTGTGTCCTTCCCTGCTGCCTTCAGGTTCCCAGCCATACAGCTTTCAGGAGCTCTTGCGAAGTAGTAATCCTGAACACCTCTTCTGCAATGCACTGTTGCCCAGTATAGCCAAAACAGAATAATTAGGCCCTAAAGTGCCCAATAAATTAGCCTTTGTTTTTTCACAAGTCTCGTTAGACTTTTCTCACATTTTGTTTGCAATTTACGTCTAGTCGCCTATCCACAAATAGAGAGGGAGAACCCCCAAAGAGTCTGAGAAGCTGTCTTGACTGTTTTGCTAACCCTTCCAGAATCTATTCATATTTGTTGATTAACATAGAAAAACTTATTTAACTGCAGTTTAAGCAGTTTACTAACTCCAGTGAAGGGGACACAAGAGCAGTACTACTGTAAAACTGTTTATTTTTGCTGTAAAATAATTTTTTTTTTATTTTCACTGTTTTGACAGTTGAGCAAAAATAGCACTAATTGGCCCAAATTGCAAATTTGCAATAGGACTGAACTAGGTGCCAACTGCTTAGAGAAAATTACATTTGCGCAATTTCATCTGATTAGCGCCATGTGCGAGAAAATAAAGCTTTGCAGTCTATACTTCCTGCCACATTACTACCCTGTACGTCACATAAAGCGGTTTACCCACTTCAGTGCGACAGCCACAGGGCAACTGTCATTAGGGCGACAGCACAATGCTGATAGCAGTCGTAGCGTGAGGCATTGTGTTGCCCAACCGCAAATGGGCAAGCGCGGTAGAACACGTCAGTGGTCTTTGGGTGAGAGCTCCGCCCTGCCACCCCAATGCGGGGGCTTTGTTCCCCACCCCCCAAAACTTGTAATAATCACCTCCACAGTAGAGGTGTATCAGGGGAAAGGGCACAACATCTGTGCGCCGCTCTTGCGAAGGGTGCACGACAGCCCAGTTTGCCACTGTGACAGGCAAACTGGTTGCGTCACCCTCATTCCGTCTCCCTGATGCCATCGCTCCATTAACGGGATACCACATACAGTACATATTGTGTAACAGCTGTGCAGACATGCTCACTCTATATCTGGTTCACTGCCTTACACCCCTCCAGATCTGACATGTCTGGATAAAATGCACACGGTTCAGACTTGGCCCAAGATTTTTATTTTAAAAATAAATAAATAAATGTTTCCCCTCTGGGTATGCACCCCTCCCCCAGCTACAAGCAATGCCAGTCACCACCTCCTCTACCCCCAGCAACACCCACTTGGAATGGAGTGTCCTATGAAGAGTGGAGAAACGATTTCATTATACAGAATGAAAGTTGTAGGCATTTAAATTAACCACAGGAGCTGAAGCCAAAACACTGCGCTCCTTTAAAGGGGACTGGCCCCCCAAAAAAATGAAAGTTACGTACTTACCATAACTGTTGATCTTCCAGAATATCTTCACCATTGATTACCACTTATGGGTCTGGGCCAGAGGCACTAGAACCCGCAGGAGCAAAGCTTTTGGCCAGGGGGTCGGCCAAGGCTACTAGGCATGGCACCTGTGCACCCCCCATATGGTACCAAGTGCTAGCCAGCTCCCTCACTAGCTTCAGTTTTATTCCCCAGGAAAGAAACAAAAGTTGGGAAAAGTAAACAAGAAGGCTAAGAACTTTCCTAGCCCAAACGGATCGGGAAAGGATAAAGGAAATATAAATAAACAACAAAATAAAACCGACTGCCAACCTCTGAATAGTGAAAAAGGGCACAGTAGGTGGCACAAAGGGTTAGCAGTGTATGGAACCAGAGCCTCACACCAGTAGCCAGACAGCAGGTGGATAAGTGATCTTAAAAGGCAGCAGCCTTGAAGCACGTGGCTCTGGCAGAAAAGCTAAGAGGCAAAAGTTCAGCGTTGGAACCCCCTTGTAATTGAGATGGCACAATGTGCCAAATAGGAATGAATCACACAGACTCCTGGAAAAATCAAACCCCATGCTGCCAGATAGAAGATTGACTGAATAGTCAGCAAAAAATGCTCCCTTCCCTCCCCCTTAAAGAAAAGGGAATCTCAGATGCGCGTGGAGCTGTATGGTTGAGCAGCCCAAAAGGAGCTCAGATGAGTTCATCTCCCAAGTCACCCCTGAGGGTAGTGGGTTACCAGCCCAGATGACTGGAGAGAGGAAAAGGGCATGCCCATTCACAGAGAATAGACTGGCATAGCCAGAAAAGAACCCGTGACAGAAAGTGACCTGCTTCTCCCGTAACAGGGATGTACGCTGTGTCAGAGCTAGTGGAATGTGATCCAATCCCAGTGCTCCTGCCAAGTGGGGCTAGACTGGACAGTGCCCAGATGGCACAGAGTGCATTTAGCAACAATAGGGATATACCACAAGAAGGGGATATGCTCCAGGCAGGGAAAAGGAGGGCAAGAAAGAAAAGGAATAAGGGAGCTACCCTCTCTCTCTTTTTTTATTGATATGATGGTCCCGAAAAGAAACCCTTAACCCAGTTTTATAGTTTTTTTTTGGGGGGGGGAGGGTAGGACATGGAACCCAGCAATGGGTCTCAAATCCACTCCCTTTAACAACTCCATAGGGAGTGCAATAGGGGAGATACCATGTCACTAAGTAGTGCTGGCCAGCACTGTCAGGGTCACCTGCCCAGAGGCCCTGACTCTGCTAGAGTGGGGGATGGTGGCAGATGTGGCAGTCAGTGGTGAAGATATTTTGGAAGATCAACAGTTTCTGAAGTTCGTAACTTTCCTATCTTCTAAGAATCAGTCTTCAGCACTGATTCCCACTTAAGGGTTGGAATATCAAGCTGTCCCTTCTGTCTGAGGGAGGGATGGCTCACCCTGAGGTTAAAAGATTTCCTCAGCCCCCTGCATGGGGGAGAACACCTGAGGGCAGGTGCTCCTTACATGTCTGGTGAGACCTGGGACTGGCTAGGGCCAGGTGGGAGCTCCGGTGGCACAGCAGCACGAGGGTTCCTCGATAGTTTCTGCCTGATCCTAGGGGAAAAGCCCCCTGAAAGTGTGAGTTAAGAACTTTACACTGGGCCAAAGGTGCCAGTCAGGACAGGCAAAGCCATACCATCTGCCTGATGCAGACTGCAGTTCCCGCTGACCTGAAAGCCACCTCGTTGGCACCATAAAATGCCCTCAGCTGGTGGCAAGCTACCTCCAGGCCCCCAGCAGAAAGGTCAATGGCATGCCTGACTGTTTTGCCCTCTGGCACTGTAGCTAAGAGTGTGCTTGGCTGCAACTATAGGCAATGGTTATAAATACATGCCTGGTGTGCAGAAAGGACAACACTGAGGTGACCACTGGTGCAGACCAGGTGCATTGCCGTGGCCTCACCACTGTGGACATCTGCAGTGCAAGGCAGGCAGATTGTAAAAGGTTTGCAGTCGACTGTCCACCAGTTTCCCAAAAGAGCCAGCTGTTCAAGACTCATGCACCACAGTCTCTGACACCTCAGCGTGGATAGAGCAAGGAAAACTCTGTACTTACATGGAACTGAAGGTTCTGAGAAGAGGCACAGAAAAAAAGCCTGGAGACCTGGTCTTGGACGTACACCTGTGAGGCTTGCCTCTGAAAGTGGGGATCAGGAGACCCCCACCTCAACATGCGGTTCTCAAGTGTATTGCGGTCCACTGAGAGCAGGCAGTGCATGCATCCAAGCTGTGCACTGTTCTAAGACAGGCCATGCAGGACCGATGCCAGACTGGAACAGCCATCAGTTTCCCACAGGAACAACAACGCATAACAGGCAGCTGTTGGACACTGTTCGACGACTTGGCCCTTTTTTTATAGGACTTCGGCATCCCAGTAAAATAATAAAGACAGGTGACACAGAAAAGAAATAAAAAATTAGGGTAACAGTAAAATAAGCAGCAACGAAGCAAACTGAGGTGCTACACTCCCACGGTGAGGCGGTAAGAACAGAACCAAGGTTTGTGCCGGCCCCCTGGCCAAAAGCTTCCCTCCTACGGGGTCCTAGTATCTCCGGCCCAGACTCATAAGTGGAAATCAAGGTGAAGATTGATTCTTGAAAGTTCAGGACATTACGTGGCAAAAAAAAAGTGCATCACTTCCTCTTCCTTTTAGAAAACCTTAATTTATCTGGGTGATCCTGCCATTAATCGCCCACCCCCGCCCTGACATTTGTGAGGTCAATCGCTCTGTTGGTAATCCAGAGTCCTCTACGGCTGATGTCAATGTCAAACTGCAGCCGCAAAAAGATTCGATTGCCAATAATCTGTCTAGGAACTTTGTACAGCTCCTATTCATTTGACGCCGGTCCACCTGTACTCCCAAGGCAAAGTGCAGACCTGTGCTTAGATTCGGGAGCACAGCAATCCGACAAATGACAGAGGAGATTTTGGCATGCTTTAAAGCAGCTGCATTAGTTAGTTGGCAAAATTTCTTTTTTTTTTTTTTGTCAAAAACTTTTCTGATACCCTCAGTGTATATAGTAATTTTCTCAGATATTTTTAAAACCGTTTTATAGTTGTATTTCATAACACACATCATTAAAAATAGTTGCCACTTGCAATGTTTAAAATCTCTTCTGGTATGGTTACCTGTTGAATTCATGTACCATGCCCATCTTCAAGCCACACTGGACAGTAGTAAGGGAACCTCCCCACCCAGGGAGCACTAGGGCCACCACCACTGCCTCAGAGATTGCTACGAAAGCGCAGCAGTTGGACCACAGTGGGCTCAGGGAGGTTGAGGGTGGTGGAACAGAGGCACACCCAGTCAGCTGTACCACTCCACAATCCATACACCATTCTGGTGGAGCATAGTTATCCTACGGATGCACCGCAGAGGAGACTAAGGAGGTTGCGGACAACTGTCGCAAGGGAGGCCCACAGGAAGGAGACAGAGGACACCATAGGGAAAGGAAGCTGCTCCTGGTGGGGGACTCAATTATTAGAGGGATAGAACTGGGGAGGGGGGTGAGCAGGGAAAACTGAAGTAAGGTGCCTGCCTGGTGCCATGGCTTAGAGGGACAGGAAGCACATCCTCAGGATCACGAAAATGGCTGCACGGGAGACTGAGCTGGACGTCATTGTCCACCTAGGGACGAATTACTTGGCTCAACATGAGATTAGAGCAGTGCAGGAGGAGTTTGTGGAGTTGGGGAGGGGCCTAAGACAAGTAGCACACACACTATCCTTCTCAGAGGTGCTGCCTGTCTATGGCATGGGTGAGGCGAGGGTACTGCACCATGCAGTTCAATAAATGGTTGAAAAACTGGTGCAGAGCACAGGGGTTTGGCTTCACTGGGGACTGGGGTTCCACCTAGAGGGATACCAGCCTGTACTGGCAGGATGGTCTGCATCTGTCCAGGAAGGGAACAAGTCTTCTGGGTGATCGGTTTAAATGCTTCATTGGCAAGTTTTTAAACTAGTCAAGGAGGGAAGCACTGATAAGCAGCAGGGAATTCCCAGCCTCCCCCTACAAAATAGGATACTAAATGAGGAAAAGACTACGGTAGAAAGGTCAGTGGGGAGCAGAACAGGGGTAAATAGAGAAAGCAAAGTCAATGAGGACAGGGATGTTGCTACAAGAGGTAAAGCCATCAAAAAATGGAGAGTTGGGAACGGACTCGGGACGCCAGGGGCTGGCAGGGGAAGGAGAGGATTGAGCATCCATAGAACTGCTCTCCTCTCCTCTCCTGGGGTGGGTTGCGGGCCAACGTCGTGCTGCAGTGGCCTCTGGTGGAGACCAGGAGCTCTGCAGACGCATGTAGGAGGGAACAGCCGAAAAGCGGAAAATCCGCTTTGCGACCTTCCGGATGACAACTGCCGGTCCACCGCTGCCGCCGACGCCCTGAAGGAGACCATTCACCTCAGCAGCACCCTGGGGCCAAGTATGTGTGCTGGGTGCCCCCCGGTGCCTTCCCCCTCGGAGGAGGGGGACCCGTCCGGTGAAGGGTTACGTTTGGGTTACCCCAGGGATGGCTGCGATTTGAGGTGGATAGCTCAGTAGGGGACAGGTGGTGCGGATGGGACCTAGGCAGCTCGAAGGAGTGGTGGGTCACGAGGCACGTAGGGGAGAAAAAGATGAGACCAAAAAAAAAAAAATGGAGAGCAATGAGTACCAATGCCCGTAGTCTTGGTAACAAGCTTCCTGAATTAGTGGCCATCATGGAGGAGGAACACCTGAATATCGTGGGAGTCACAGAAACATGGTACACACAGAACCATGACTGGGACGTAAACATACCAGGATACACTATCTACAGGAGGGACAGGGAGGGTAAAAGAGAAGGAGGATGAGTAGCTCTGTACATAAGGGAAGAAATCAAAGCAAATGAACAAAAGGGTAAACGGAGGAAAGGAAGCACTGTGGGTCAATGTGGAGACAGGCAATGGCACCACAATCCACACGGGTTGTATACAGACCCCCATCTCAGGGGGAGGAAATGGACAAGGAAATGATAGAAAGTATCCTTAGAATGGCAGAAAAAGGGGAGATATTGCTGATGGGGGGATCTGAATATGCCAGATGTTAAGTGGAGTGCAGTTGCAGCAGCCTCTTCTAAGAGTGGGGTTATTCTAGATGCCCTACAGGGGTCATGCCTTAGACAACTAGTATTGGAACCCACTCGAGAGGGAGCAATCTTAGACCTGGTAGTCTCAAATGGAGATGGAGAGAGGATCACAGATGTAGAAGTGGGTAGCCATCTGGGAACTAGCAACCATCGAACAGTATGGTTCACAATAAACACAGCAGTAGAGTCAAGCCATACAAAGGCGAAGGTACTGGACTTTAGGAGGGCTGACTTTGCCAAAACGGGTGAGTGCCTAAGGAATACACTAGCAAATGGGCAGGAAGGAGGGGTGGAAGAACAATGGGGAATAAACAAAACTGCCATCACAGAGGCAACAAGCCTTTGTGTGAAGCAAATAAACAAAACAAAATGATGTAAGAAACCACTATGGTTCTCAAATGAGGTGGCAGGGAAGGTTCAAGAGAAAAAGAAAGCATTCAGGAAGTACAAGGAATCACGGAAGGAGCAGGACAGAGAACTGAATCAGTTAAAGCAAAATGAAGCTGGGAAGGCAGTCAGAACAGCAAAGGCCCAGTCCGAGAAAAAGATAACTAACTCAGTTAAGAAGGGGGATAAAACCTTTTATAGGTACATCAGGGAGTGAAGGAAGACCAAGGGAGGGATGGTGAGGCTTAATGGGGTGTGGGGGGTGGGCAGAGGGTAACTGTGAAAAGGCACAGATACTAAACAATATTTTGCTCAGTATTTACAAATGAAGAGGGGGAGGTACCTAAAACAAACAATAGAAACACTTTGGATATAGGAGTTGATACCAGCCCATTCACAGAAGAAAGGGTTCTGAAAGAACTCTTAAAACTGAAGGTGGACAAAGCAATGGGGCCTGATAGGATTCATCCCAGAATTCTAAAAGAACTAAGGGTAGAACTAGTGACACCATTGATTACCCTCTTTAACAAATCATGGGAGGATGGGGTGTTACCTGAGGACTGGAGGAGGGCAGATGTAATTCCACTTCACAAAAGTGGGAGCAGGACAGAAGCAGGAAACTACAGACCTGTTAGTTTAACCTCAGTGATAGGGAAATGATGGAATCACTTCTGAAGGAAAGAATTGTTGAGTACCTGGAGGCCAGAGGGGCACATGACCCAAGGCAGCATGGATTCACGGCAGGAAGGTCATGTCAGATGAATCTAATAGATTTCTTTGACTGGGTGACCAAAGTAGTAGATCAGGGAGGGGCTGTGGACATGGCCTGCCTAGACTTTAGCAAGGCATCTGACACAGTCCCACACAAAAGATTAATATACAAGTTAGCCAGACTGGGAATGAGTCCCAGGATGGTAGCCTGGGTAAAGAATTAGCTGGAGAACAGGACACAGAGTGTAATAGTAAACGTAGTCCACTCTGAAGAAAGGGGATTACTATAGTGGGGTACTGCAGGGTTCAGTACTAGGACCGGTCCTCTTCAATGTCTTTATAAGCGACATTGCAGAGGAACTGGAAGGAAAGTATGTCTCTTTGCAGACGACACAAAGATCTACAACAGAGTTGATACACAAGGTGGGGTGGAAAGGATGAGAAGAGACTTGGCAAGGTTGGAGGAATGGTCAAATGTATGGCAGCTTAGATTCAATGCTAAGAAGGCCAAAGTAATCTACCTGGGAAACAAAAACTCAGGGGAAGAGTACACAATGGGGGGTGAGATACTAACGACAACAAAAATGGAAAGGGACCTCAGGGTAGTCATATCAGATGACCTAAAGGTGGGCAAGCAATGTGAGAGGGCAGTAAGGAGGGCTGGGGGGATACTGGGATGCATAGGGAGAGCCCTCACCAGTAGAAAACAGGAAGTTGTTATCCCTCTGTAAAGACAGCTGGTGAGACCCCATCTGGAGTACTGCGTGCAGTTCTGGAGACCTAACCTCCGCAAATACATAAACAGGATGGAGGCAGTCCAGAGGAGGGCAACTAAAATGGTGCAGGGTCTGCACCAAAAGACATATGAAGAGAGACTTAAGGAGCTTAATATGTGTAGCCTCGAGGAAAGGAAGGAGAGGGGGGACATGATAGAAACGTTCAAGTGCCTCAAGGGAATCAACAAAGTCCAAGAGGGTAGCATCTTTCAGAAAAAGAGTTGTGCCAGAACAAGGGGGCACAATTTGAAGATGGGGGGCTCAGAGGTAATGTAAGGAAGTATCTTTTCACAGAGAGGGTTGTGGATGCATGGAATGGCCTTCCGGAGGAGGTTTTGGAGTCAAAAACGGGTGGAATTCAAGAATGCATGGGACAGTCATAAGGCAATTCTGGGGGGTGGAGGTAGGAAGAAGTAGGCTGTTGGTTAACTAGGATCTGCAGCTTATCAATTAGGTAGGGAAATGGGCAGACTGGGTGGGCCAAGCGGCCCTTATCTGACGTCAAATTCTATGTTTCTATGTTTTTATGACTGATACTGTGGATGTTCTGTATTAGAATGGTGCCACCATGTGTTTCTGATGATAAACAATACAGCATTTCAAGCCGGCCAAGTGACATGGAGGGGTGAGGCACTGGATGCCTTACCTTCTCCTGTGCCAGCGACCCGGCTTTGAAAACATGCCTGAGTTGCCAGGGGTTGGCCGAAGGCGAAGAACTGGATTCAGCAACCTCAAAGCAGTTCTCCTCTCCTGGGGAGGGACGTGGGCTTCCCTGGCTCTTGGCTGCCACCCAGTGGAGGCTAGGTGGCAGGCCCGAGCCAATAAGGGAGCCAAGCATTAGGCCGGGTGGAAGGAATGGGCCGTCACCAGAGCCACGGAGTGCATGCACACCTCCATGCGCAGGCGCAACTGTGTTCTAGGGTCCAGGGATAATTGGGGGGGGGGGACAGAAAATGGGGCACCGGGGCAGGCTCAATGACACCCTGTGAGCAGGGCGGATTGAGATCCTCCAGGGGAGGACTGCAGCTTTCCTGCCCCAGATCCCTGATGGCAAAAAGCTGTATAGAAAAACAAAACAAAACAGTACAGCACTCTACCAGTATATTTAATTTTTTCATGACGGGTATGGCACAGGAACTTTTAAAAACTTCAAAATCCTGTGTCTTACTTTAAGGGTGAAAGAAAATGAAAAGAAAAATGAAGTTGTGCCAATCTTCCACCACAATGCCAAGAGAAGAATGCCCCATAATTAAGGTGTGGTCACAGTAACATACGCTCCACCCTGGATTGTTTAGTAAGAGCATGCAACGTTAAAGAGCAGCATCAAGATTCCAGCTTTTGTCACCTGGCATACTTTTTAAACACACCTTTCACTACCTGAGCCCTGCGTGAGCTTCTTGATGTAGATTTTATAATTTATAGTGCTGTCCTCGTCAGGAGGGAAGGGATAGTAAATTTGGCTGAAGAGGCGGCCAGCTGATCCCTTCCGCTTCCCAGTCTGCTGTCCCTGTCCCTGCCCCTGCGCTCAGACGTTTTGCGACAGCTAACCAGGAAGAGTGCTGGGTGCACCCCATGTAAGTATGTGGGGCTGTTTTCAAATATTCATTTCTGTATGTTACTGCAGTGAAAGGTATCTTTAAAAATTACACTAGCAGTGTCAAAAGCCGGAATCTTGGTACTTCCCTTTTACTGTTTTCTACCTTGTTCTGCAGTTTACTTTATTACGCACATTTATATTGGGGGCTTTGTGTTTCTGTATAGGAATAGGAGATAGTGGGTATCATGAGGCTGCTGATGCATCTTGTTACAAAATATTCATTACGTGATATGTTTCTCCACCAAAGCATTTGATGGCGTTTTAGCCTGTCATCACAATATACTGTGTTTTCGTAGTACAATCCAGCATGATGTCCCCTCCATTTTGTAACAAATGTAAGAAATATGACAGCTAACTTACCATTATATGACTGTGTAGCAAGCCTTGTGCATATCGTCTTACATAGTAATTATTTCTAATGTTTTATGAATAATGAATAAATAATAAATTTGGAGGGGAAAAAAAAGGAGGAATGGCTTGGCTGTTCGATCAGGGAGCTTCGCCAGAACAGACCAATCGGCCACCTTTTGCTGACAATTTTCTGTGTTTATAAATTATGGTTAATACTTCTGTTTTAATAAAGGGAACCTTAATGTAAAATAAAAACGTTTTACTTTCTAGAACATAAGAGAAACCTGTATGGGAAATGCACCATGCCAGAGGATTTTAGAACTTTAGAAATTAAGACCTATTAACGTGAGACATCTGCCTATGGTTATGAGAGTACCTGGAATGTTTAGACAAGTTGAGAGTTTCAAATCCGAGCTCAAAACTTTTATGTTTTTAAAAGCTTTTGAAGAATGATTTTATTGTTAATAATATGTTTGTTATTTTAAATGTTGTTCATTTGTACAGCGCTTGGATTTTTGAAAAGCGCTTAAAAAATAAAATTTTACTTACTTACTTACTTAAATAATAGATCAAGGGAGTGCTCCCAACCAATCGGAGCATTCCTTTCCCCTGCATGTGAGACACTTATAATGTAAAGAATGTCTCTCGCACAGTTGCCCTGGAGGTGGAAGGTTTTTTTAAATTTTAATATATTTATTCTTTGGTAATTGGGTAAGACCCACTAGGCACAAGTGCATGTTTTCAGGGATGACCCAGGAGCACTTGGGAGGTTAAGTGACTTGCTCAGAGTTACACAGTATGCAAGTGGAGGTTATGGGAATCAAACCCAGGCGTGCTGGATGTAGCAAGCTCACTCACAGACCATTACTCTAACCTCTAGGTTATACTGCCAGCCTAATATATACGACACATCAGACAAGAGGCTATGATAATTAATGGCAAACTGTTTCAAGTCCGAAAAGAGAAACTATTGCTGTATACAAGGGATGGTGGGTTTATGGAACAGATTGTCTGAGTCTGTCGTGAACCGTAGTGCAAAATCAAGTTTCAAATCAAACTTAAGATAGATACATCCTGGGGGATGTGTTGATTTGTACCGGTGAGAACTGCGGGAGCAAATCAAAGGGGCTCCACGGCCACCTTCTGTTCCACACACCATAGGATGAACCACAGTATAATATGACCTAGAGTCCCTTATAATCTTAAATTACAGTGTGCTGTGTTACTGTGAGTAGCTGTCAGGCCTTGGGGTTCCAACTTTCTACTCTGATTCCCAAAGTAGAGGAAGGGGAAATTCAGGAAATCCTGTAACAGAGCTGTTCTTTTACATCACACCACTGTTATCATCCCAGTTCTGCGGAACTCTCCCACATCAGGGGAGCAGCCTGAAATTTTGAAAAAAGTTACATCACTTTAGCGAATAACAGTGTGTGAACTGAGCTATCAATCATGTTATTTGCGGAAGGGACATCATCAGGGTGGGTGTCTGCTGGACAATCTGCATTCTCCTATGGGCTTCCCTCACTCTGGAACAAACTCCCCTCCTCTCCCTGATTCTCCCCATCCCCTAGCTCCTTCAAACACCTGCTGAAATCCACCCCCCCCCAATTTGCTCCGGCTACCCTTGAAGGCTTTATCTTAATCCATACAAATTATTGTCCGTGATTCTATGCACTGCTAAGGTTCACTGCACTTTGTTTAACTGCTGTACATGCAAATTGTTCTTCATTTGTTGTTATTGCGTCACATTGCTTGTGTGTCTGTTCAGATGTTGTTTTGATACTGTCTGCTTCTTGCTCCCCTCCCCCTTCCTCTGGGTCACACCTGGAAATGAGCCTTGGCTCAGCGTGCCTTTCCTGGCTACCAAATTAAAAATAAATGAACAAACAAACACAGTTCTAGGGACATGGATATGTTGTTCATCCACACTGTCTGGCAGGTTCCTTGCCGCTTTAAATCTTGCCGGAAGGTCTTCAAGCCGGCTCCTCCCACCACCCGGGTGGTAAAACTCTCGGCTCCGCTCCCATGACGCCAGATCTTCCTTACCGCTTGGAAGCTCAGGTTCCCTCCTTAACGCTCTGCGTATAGACTGGTTCCTAATTCTTTGGTTCGCCCAAAAATAGTTTAAAATTCTCAAGACTTGGTCAAATTCTTCCCTCGCGACTGCGATGGACCATCGACTCCTGGTTTCGGCGGTGCCCATCGCGGTGAAAGATGTCAGGGCGGACCCGCACTCCATGTGCGTCTACTGCCTCGGCCTTGATCACGACCCGCAGGCCTGCGAGTTGTGTAGATCGTTCTCGGCCAACATCCTTGAAGACCGCGCTCCCCGGTTACAACTTGGGTGCCCGGAGAAGCGCTACCCGCCGGTGAAGTCTAAGGAGGCCTGTTGGGTGGTGTCCGCGGTGGCTGGCTTGGCTGAGCAACTCGAGCAGATGATCGCCCTCAAGGAGGAGGCGGCCCAGGCCGCATCCTGATCCTCCTCTGTCGCGGCATTTATCCCACTCTCTCTGGGATCCTCCTACACAGATTCTTTTAAGGAGCTTTGCCAATCCCTTTCCACGAAGGGAGAGGGACCATCGGGACACTCTTCTAGGTCAAGAAAGAAGGACTCGAAGGGTAAGTCCCACCGTCGACGTTCGTGGGAGCGGAAGAGGTCCCCTTCCCCGGACAGTCGACATTCGACTTCGGCCGAGGTTGCAGCTAAGGCTGCTGGCTTCATGGTGTCCCCGTCAGGTCAGCCGGCCGAGACACCCATCGATGCGGTCGAGATTTTTCTCGACCCGTCGGATGGGCTGTCGACTGGTGAAGCCGACAACCCTTCATCACCGGTTTCCCTGGTGGAAACTGAGGACTTGCCTGCGCCTCCTGTGCCGGAGTCCCCGGTCAAGGCTCCCGAGCCGAGGGAGGAGCGGGTGTCCCCTGTTCCCTCCCAGATCCACCCTCGAAAACACTGAGGGTCTCGGTCTTGGTCTTGGACCTCATCTCGGTCCAGCCGATCCCGCCGACATCGGCGGTCTCGGTACCGAGGAAAGCGGTGGTGCCACTCAGCCTCGTCTTCCTCCTCGGAAGAGGAGAGGCTTCGGCGCAAATTGCGTCGACGCTACGAGGACTTAATGTGGCAGCAGCTCCTTTTGTCCAGGAACAAGCCGACCTGTCCTCCCGGCCATTAAGTGGCTGTCACCGAAGGCCGAAACAACCCCTCGCGGTAGTCGAGGTGTCCAAGCCTGGGCCGGTTGTTTGGCCAAAACCAGCTGCCCCACCGATTGTGGTGGAACCTCCGCCTCCACAACCGAAATCGGGGGCGCCGACCAAGGACTCTCGGTCGGGTCAGGGTCTGCCCCACCGGTTGTCGGTCACCCTCACTCCCGACCGTCCTCGGCAGGTGGAGGTGGTTCAGGCCCCAGGCAGCTCTTTGCAGACTCCTCGAAGTCTGACAACGACTCCTCCCTGTTTTTCCAGGCCCCTTGACCTGGAGTCCTCCGGGAGGCAGTCGATGGATGAGAGCCCATCGTCGTTCATGGGTCTGCTTCGGCTCATCTCGGAGTCCACCGGGATGCAGCTCAAGCCCGTATCCAAGCGGGCCAAGTATCCCCTCACGGAGATAATGGACCGAGGGGATTAGCCCACGGAGGCCTTTCTGGTGGCTGAAGCCATTGTTGGCCCAGCCTTGGAGCTTTGGCAGTGGCCGGCTTCCTGTCCTGCCCTACGGCCAGGATGGCTAGGAAGTATGTGGTCCCTACCGGCTCTTTGTCCGTTTTTTCGGAGCACCCCTCTGCGGAGGGGTTGGTCACCGTTAGCGTTTTCCGGCGTTCCGGGAATGCTAGGGATGTGGATAAGCCCCCCCGACAAGGAGTCCAAAAAGCTGGACTATGCCGGGCGCAAGGTGTACGCTGCGTCCTCCCTCAGTCTCCGTCAGGCCAGCTCGGCAGTGCTGATGGCACACTTCTCCCACGTCCTCATGGGCTCCCTGGATGAGGTGATCCCTCATCTCTGGCTGACCTGCAGACTACGGTCAAGCAGGTACAGCATCAGGGAAGGGCAGTGGTGAAACAGCAGCTCCAAACGGCTCTAGACATTGGAGACTCCTGTGCCCAATCAGTAGCGGCTGCAGTGGCCATGCGCCACAGAGCATGGCTGAGGATATCCACCTTCACGGCGGATACCCAGCACAAATTGACGGACATCTCCTTCTTGGGGACTGACCTGTTCTGCCCTGGAGTGGAAGGCCACCTCCAGCGGATTGAAAAGTCCAACGCTACCCTGGACTCGGTCACCTCCGCCCAGAAGGACAAGGGCCATATTCAGCAACATAAGTCCTTTCGCCCTTCTGTGCCTGCGGCACGTCCGGCCCAGCAACACCAGCATCAGGGCCAGCAGGCTTGCGCTTGGCACCCCAAAGCCAAGCCTGCGGCTTCCTCTAACAGGAAGCAGAGAGGAAAAGGCCCAGGAGGTCCCCCGGCCGGTCCTTCCTCCAAGCCTGCCCAGTGACGGGTTGAGGGGTGTCGCCCCCAGCCTCGTCGCTCCCCCCTGGGTTCCCCCCCTTGGGGACAGCTCCGCCACTTCCTTTCCGTCTGGTCCGCTATCACCACGGACCGCTGGGTGTTGAAGGTGGTAGGGAAGGGCTGCCTCTGGAGTTCGAGCAGGCCCGCCCCGCTGAGGGCTACAGAGATCCCGCCCAGCCTCCTGTCGGCTCGTCGAGGCCGACATTGCCCTGCTCCTCAGGAGGTGATCAGGAAGGTGGCAGACCCTCCACCAGACCGGGGTTTGTGTCCAGGTACTTCCTGGTCCCGAAACGGACGGGGGGCTGGCGCCCCATTCTAGACCTGCACGACCTGAACAAGTTTCTAAGGTCTCGAACCTTCAGGATGGTCACTCTGGCTCAGATCATTCCATCCTTGGAACGAGGCATGTGGTTCTGTTCTCTGGACCTTCAGGACGCATTCTTTCACATCCCAATCCGTCCGTCCCACCAGAGATTCCTCCGCTTCAGGGCAGAGGGGTCCCTCTACCAGTTCCGGGCCATGCCCTTCTGCCTTTCTCTAGCTCCCAGGGTCTTCACCAAATGCATGGCAGTGGTGACAGCATTCCTGCAGCACCGAAGGGTCCGGGTGTGCCCCTACCTGGATGACTGGCTGATTGCGGCCTCCTCCAGAATGGAGGTGGAGCGGTCCAGGGATCTGGCCCTCCAGGTTTGCTCTCAGGTTGGCCTCCGTATCAACGAGACCAAGTCGGAACTCGTGCCAAAGCAGGTGATACAATTCATCGGGGCAGAGCTCGACACTCTCTTCGAGCCAGAGAACGGCTCCTGGCGGACAGGGCCGAGGTTTTTTCCTCCTTTGCCCAATCATTTCAGGTTGGGCAACTGTGCCCTGCCCAGGACTTCCTGCGCCTCCTGGGCCTCATGGCGGCCTGCACCAGTGTGGTCCGTTGGACCCATTGGTACATGCGTCCCCTACAATGGGGACTGGCCAGCCAATGGTCACAGCACTCTGATTCTTTGGATCAGCTAGTGACAGTGACCCAAGGGATGTGGAACGCTCTCCAGTGGTGGACCGTTCCAGCTCATCTGCAGGAGGGCATGCCGTTTGTCCACCCTGAGCCGACGGTCTCTCTATCGACTGATGCCTCTCTGATGGGTTGAGGTGCCCATCTGGGGGAGCACAGAGCGCACGGCCTCTGGTCCCCTCGGGTGTCCCGATGCCACATCAACCTGCTGGAGCTTCGAGCGGTTTGTCTAGCCCTCACCGCCTTCGCTCCGTTTGTACGGGGTCAAGTGGTCCAGGTCCAGACGGACAATACCACGACCATGTACTACCTAAACCGCCAGGGCGGGACGTGCTCCATGCCTCTGTGCAGGGAAGCTCTCCGCATTTGGTCCCTCGTGCACAGCCTGGAGGTGGATCTCCTTGCCATCCATGTGGCAGGATCCTCCAATATTCTGGCTGATGCCCTAAACCGGATAGGGGCTGCGTCCCACGAGTGGTCTCTCCTGCCGGAGGTAGTACAAGATCTGTTCTCCTACTGTGGCATGCCTCAGGTGGACCTGTTTGCCTCCACAGACAATGTGAAGCTGAGACTGTTTCATGCCCGCCCCCCTCGGCAGGGCTCGCTGCAGGGGGATGCCGTCTCGAGGCCGTGGACCCCGGGCCTCTTCTATGCCTTTCCCCCATTTCCCGTGATCCACAGCATGCTTCTCAAGGTGAGGAGGGACAAGGCGCAGGTGATTCTGGTAGCCCCAGACTGGCCCTGCCAGTTCTGGTATCCAGATCTCCTTAGTCTCAGCTCCGGGCTCCCGAGGCGGCTTCCAGCCCGCCCGGACCTGATCTCAGTCAATCAGGGGAAGGTATTCCATCCGGACCTTCAATCCCTGCACCTGACGGCCTGGTTCCTGAGTGGCTAGAGTTCCAGGCCTTGGGTCTTTCCAACAAGGTCCTCAACGTTGTTGAGGCATCCCGTAAGGAGTGGACCAGAAAATGTTACGCCTTTAAATGGAAGAGATTCTCCATTTGGTGTCAGGGCAAGGGCCTGGACCCTTCCTCCTGTTTCTTGGCAAGCATTCTGGACTACCTGTGGTCCCTTTCACAGCAAGGGCTTCGGTCGACAACCCTTAAGGTGCACCTGGCAGCCATCTCTGCCAACCGGGCGCAGGCCGGGAAGCAGTCGGTGGCGCAGGAGAAGGTGGTCAGGCGCTTTTTCAAAGGCCTTGATCACATATCCCCTCCGGTGCGAGAACCTCCACCTCCGTGGGATCTACTGCTGGTATTGGCTAAGCTCATGGGCAAGCCATTCGAACCGATGGACAGGTGTTTCATCTCTCACCTGTCATGGAAGACCGCCTTCTTGGTGGCTGTCACGTCAGCCAGAAGGATGGGAGAGCTCCAGGCGCTTTCCATCGAGTCTCCTTATCTGGTCTTCCACAGGGACAAGGTTGTCCTGCGCCCCAACCCGAAATTCCTTCCGAAGGTGGTGTCGGAGTTTCACCTTAACCAGGTGTTGACTCTGCGGTGTTTACCCCAATCACACCTAGGAGGCCGAATATAGGCTCCATACTTTGGACCCTAGAAGAGCGCTCACTTATTACAAGGCGCGGACGGCTGAAGTTCGGGGAGAGGTTCGCCAGCTGTTTGTCACCTATGCTGAAGCCGCACCTGGCAGACCTGCAGCCAAGCGGACGATAGGCAGGTGGGTCACCTCCTGCATAGATCTCTGCTATAGGTTGGCGGGCATGGAGCCTCCCAGAGGGATAAGAGCTCATTCTACCCACCATACCGCTGCATCGGTGGCTGCTTCCAGGGACGTCCCTATCCAGGAAATCTGCAGGGCTGCTACCTGGAAGTCAGCACACACCTTCATTACCCACTACCACATCGACCTTGAGTCACGCCGGGATGCTGGTTTTGGGGCCTCGGTTCTCCAGTCTTTGTTCCCTAAGTAGGGGGTGTGCGCCTTGCCTCCCTCCTCCTGGAGAACTGCTAGGAGTCTGCCAGACAGTGTGGATGAACAACATATCCATGTCCCTAGAAATACAGGTTACTCACCTGTAACAGGAGTTCTAGGAATGGTATATGTTGTTCATCCACCACCAACCTCCCCCACCTTGACGCACAACCTGGCTTTCAGCGGGCTAGATCTGGCGTCATGGGGCGGAGCCGAGAGTTTTACCACCCGGGTGGGTGGGAGGAGCCAGCTTGAAGACCTTCCGGCAAGATTTAAAGTGGCAAGGAACCTGCCAGACAGTGTGGATGAACAACATATACCATTCCTAGAACTCCTGTTACAGGTGAGTAACCTGTATTTTTTCATTTCTCTGAAATTGGTGGGCAATGGGGGTAAACCAAAAATTGCCTAATTTTTTTAAGATTGATATTTGGTTGAGTGAGCAGTTCCTTGCTTCTTTCTTGAAGTTTGATTCTCAGCAAAGGAATCCGTGTAACCTGTCAGGGAGTCTTGCTCTGAATTCCCAAATGGACATATGGTGAAACTAGATTAAAACTTATTTAGCCAATGAGCAAGCAGAAAATCTATAAAACCCCAGGTGTGGCAACTTTATAACCCATCCCACCTTTTCTCTAAAAACAATGAAAAAGAAAAATATAGAAACATGCCCTCTACCAATGGAAGGGGCACATGGTGGATATTTATTTATTTCGTTTTTGTTGATCGGGAAAGGAGGACTAGACAATTCTGCCTATTTTCAGCCTCTTCCCAGGAGAGGGCAATACAGATGGATGCCAACTGAAATTGAACCGGATTAAGCTGTTGGTGGTATATTTTTAGTGAATGGGGTAAATTTGGCCAGGACACTGGGGAAATTCCCCTGCTCTTTTCGAGAAGTGCCAAGGGCTAGTACAGTTATGTAAGAACTTACTATAACAGTAGATCTTTGAGAGGAGCTCTTGCAGCAGGTAACAACATTAGGACTATGCCGCCAGGCATTAGGACTCCATGGAAAACTTCTAGCTAACAGTCCAGGCGGGAGACCTCCCTCTGACATCAGCTCCGCCCTGACGTCCCCTGTGGTATAAAGGGGTCAGTCCCACGGAACCATCTCAGTTCTCCCGCTTGAGACTGGCTGATGTGTAGTATGGAGAACTGAGGAGGATCTCACATCCCTCAGAGAGCAGTACAGTTACATAACCCCAGGGCAGGTGGGCAGGAAAACCACCTGCTGCAAGAGCTCCTCTCAAAGATCTACTGTTATGATAAGTTCTTACGAAACTGTACTATTTTACTTCAAGGGGGAGTTCCTGCAGCAGGTAACACCATTAGGACTGAGACCCAAGCAGTACAAAAAGAGACCCAGGTCAGAAGGGTGGAGGACTGTAAGGAATCCCTAAGTAGGCTTAGGAGAGGAGTCCCTGGAGGACCGCTAGGCTGAAGCCTGCACTCCTTCTGGAAGCAATGTCCAAACTGTAATGCCTCAGAAAAGTGTGGCCTGAACTCCAGGTAGCAGCTGTACAGAGATCTGCTGCTGAGATGTTCCTGAGTGAAGCAAAAGACGTAGCACCCCTCTGGTGGAATGACCCTTGAACGGCCTCGGTAAGGGCTTGTCGTACTTCTGATAACAGAAGGTGATACAATGGACTAGCCACTTAGTCAATGCTTTAGTCGCTGGGGCCCCGAAAAGCCTTTCGTCAAAAGAGACAAACAACTAGGCTGCCATTCTGAAGGAGAAAGCTGTTTTCTTGCCCGAAGAAGATGCCAGTCCCTCTGGCACTGACCCAAGCATCTGCTTGTGGGGCCTAAGAGCCAGGGGCATGGAGGCGGACGAACACCCGTGACATGAAGACTCCTTGCCTTTGGAGTGAGTTGAGGCGGTAGTCTTCTTGGAAGAAGCCCCTGCAATGGCCTCTGAACTGGGGGGAGCAGATTCTGACCTCCTGCCGGAGGTGGAAGGAGCAGAAGGCTTGTGAGGGGACCTAGGGCAGGACTCTGAACTGGCTCTCTCCTTATCCCTGTGGTGGTGTTTCCCACCCGATCTCTTCTCTTCTCTTTGGAGGAGGATCCTAGCTCAAGAGAAAGAGCTGTGTCCTGAATGGGTCCTCTCTATGGCGGCCACTTGTTTTTCCAGCAGGTAGGCCTTGAGTATCTTGAGGTGGTGGATGCGGGTCTTGTTGTTGAATTTTTGGTAGTGCGGGCAGTTGTCTGGCCAGTGGTCGGGGCCTAAGCAGATCAAGCAGGCAGAGTTATCTTCCCTCACCGGGATCTGCTTGCCGCACACACACTTCGAATTCCGCCGCTGAGAAGATGAAGAAGACATGCACTAATACTTGAAAGAAATCGAATGAAAAAGCTAACGACCGATAACTGCGCAAGGTGCAAAATGGCGGTCAACTGCAAAAGAGGCATCTGTGGAGCAGATATTAGTGGGTTGACAGTGGGAAAAGAACTGAGGTGGTGTGGGGGGGGACCACCCCTTTATACCACAGGGGACATCAGGGCAGAGCAGACGTCAGGGGCGGTTCCCCACCTGGACTGCTAGCAAGAAGTTTTCTGTGGGGTCCTAGTGCCTGGTAGCATTGTCCTAATGGTGTTACCTGCTGCAAGAGCTCCCCATCGAAGTAAGATCTTTAACATCCACCTGAACTATCACAAGAACAGGCAGATGGGACCTCGGTTTAACATCTCATCTGAAAGACGACACCTCAGGAGTACAGCACCCCCTCATGCTGCACGACAGTGTCAGTATTGGGATTTTAACCCAAGTGCCTGGTGTGGGGATAGAACTCACAGCCATCTGATCTTTGGGCCTCCGGGGCAAGTGTGCAACCTGCTGAGCCACTGACACTGCTTATATAGCAAATACATCTAGCAAAGCCCATCATTTTTACAATGATGTCCTAAGCTGAACTTGCTCTATACGTTAACAGCACCTCTGTGGGAAGTCTCAGCGATAGGTCTGGGTCAGGAACCTCGAAACGAAGCTGAGCAGTTCTGTCTGCCCAAACCTAATGCAAACAGTCTCTTATACAATATGAGACATGGCGTGGAGGCCTTAGTAATGTATTATAAATCACTGGAGTTAGCCAGAGTGATTTATAATAAGTGTATTTTATTTTTTGATTTCAAAAGTTAAAGAAACATTGCTGGTGGTCGGCTGGGGAGGGAAAGAATAGAGCATCCGGAGGACTGCTCTCTTTTCCCTGGGGTGGGATTCAGGTTCCCATCGCTCTACATCGGCCCCCGATGGAGATCGGGGGCACTGCAAGGAGCGGTGCACTCGGGGGCGAAGTGCAGCAGACGTCGGCACGTTGTGCCTTAAATGTCATTGCATGTCCGCGCTCCGAAGGGGTACAAACTAGGAGGAGAAAACAGGCAGCAACTGACCAAGCAGCTTGATGGCCACAACTTCCTTGCCCGGTGGGGGCCTGTCATGTGAAAGTCGCACTACGGTAATGGTTCCGGGCCCGTCGCGGGTAGTGGGGTCCCTGTCGAGGGTACAGTAGCAAATGTCAGCCAGTGTGTTGGTGAGCCTGCGGGCTGTTGTGAGAAAGAGAGGCTGTGGCTGGATGATCGCAGGTCAGGCTGCAGGAGGAGAAAAGAAAAATACGATAAAAAAAAAAGTTAAAGAAACAGTAGAACCAAAACCATCAGACAGGAAGATGTTATGTAGCCCCTATAAACAGGGGGTGTTTAAATCAAAACTTTTAGGACATGCCCAGCCATGACTCTAGCTGAATTTTCACTTGCCCTATTCATAACAATGAAATTAGCTCTCTTTTCGTAATATACTTGCCCCGGACAGGGGGCAATAGGATTAGCACACCCCTGCCTATAAGCTAGCCACCCCTTGCTATGACGTGGAACACTACACTTCTAACATTCCTTTTCATGCCAGACCACTAAATACAGTATCGGGTTTCTTGCTAGTGTCGCTCACTTTGCATAATGACACCATTTTCACATGAAATAGGTCATTTTTTAAAAAGTTAATGTCACGCGATCTATAATATATTTATAATATCCCGTTGCCACTCACTGCTGCATACAGGTGGGTTAGCTTTGCTGTTCCCGCTCGAGCTGAACGTGCATGAAATCACTCTTATACAGCAAATAGTGGGTTCAGAAGACATATTTATATACATATATATACACACACACACACACATATATATCTATACATGAGGTACAGTGGCTCAGTGTGCTGATTGGCTGAAATGATGTAAATGATTTATACTAATTATTAATATGGTCCACTTACTAACATCACGGGAAAGTGCTTAGCAAGCTACTATTTGCAAAAACTGAATCCTAGTTATGTAAGAATATTTTTGAACAGAATCTCTGTGTTTATTATGGCTTTCCAGGTGCAGTGCACTGTGGGATAGCACGTGCCATATTGTCAACACAGCTGCCATCCAGGTGGCAAGGAACTGTGGGACTGCATTGGCCGTGTTGTTCCTTAGAATGCCGAGGTTTCTCCACAATGTTTTCCCTGCTAGACTTTAATGGTTAACATTTGCAATCAGTTGCCCAGCTGTGAGTAGAAGGAAAGCTGTTTTAATTGTGTGTGAGTGGCGTTTCAATAAACTAGCAATACGGTTAAAGCTGATGTTTTTGTCAGCAACAGGACATTCATGACAAATTGTAGGCTTGGGTCCTTCTCATTTTGCAGCCAAGTGAAGCCCACTGACTGACAAATTTTCTGGTGCTGAGAAAATTGTCGCCTCTGTGCTGAATGATTCTGTAGCAGCTGGCCCTCCCTTCAATAGCTGAGCTGCTATCGAACAGATTTATTTACCCAGTATAGCACAGCTGAGATGCAACATGTCTGTTGCATTGGCTCCTTCCAGATCCCACACCTAGGAGTGAGGCATGGTCAGGGAACTCAGCTGCCTTGCATAAGGTCACAGACTGAACCAATGACTGGGATGGGATTCGAACCTTGGGTCTCCACTCAGAGCTGGTGCTGAGAGCCAGAATATGTCTCTTTGCTGCATGTTACACCAAGAGTGCATGTTTTTGATCAATCAGCGTGCTCCTTTTTTTTGCACATGAGATGGCAAGAAAGTCTGACTACGTGGAAGCTGACACAGAGGTGCTGAACACGCTTTTCCAGGCCTCTGTAGTTGCTGCTAGCCAAGAGTCAGGAACCCCAAAACAAAAGCTAAAATTTCACCAGTGGCAGGGCAGCAAAAAATGAGATCTTTCCAGAGAAAACTAATCACACTAGGAACTCCAACTTCCAAGGTACTGGTTTATTAGATGACCATAGTACAGGGGTCTGATGATCTCTGAGTAACTGACGCATAGGATTCCCTTTGCCACAGGATAGCTTCGAATAGCATTTTGGTTTTATATAGCACCTTTCATCACACTGTATACCAAAGCTCTTTACAAAGCAATCAGTTAGATACTGGTAGTTTGGAGACTGTATATGGCACAATGTATCCGCCAAAGAGCTTTGGTGACACACATACGCATGCACCCGCGCACACACGCTTGTGCATGAACACACACGCGTGTACATGAACACACACGTGTTCATGCACATGAACACACACACACGCACTAGGGCTCTACATAATTTTCAAATTCTACTGCCACCAGAATTCAACTAAATTTCAGAAATGTTGTTTTGAAGACTGCAGATTAGTAATCCGTGTTTTACAGAAACTGTGGAATAGTATTCTGTAGATTATGTAAACCGCAGATTCATGTCCTGCGAACCATGGAGTAACATTTTACAGATTACTCAATCCAGTGCTTTCTGGAAAATAAAAAAAAGCTATTGCAAAAAGGATTTTGGAAGTGGAACTGCCCTTCTGCATAAATTCTACACAGCACATACATCCACCCACACATTCAAAGAGCACACACGCACACACACATGCCCACATTATCACATGCCCACACACATACACACATCCATGCACACACACACACACATGCACATACACACATCCGCGCATGTACACACATACACACACACACACACACACACACACACCTGCAATGGATTAGAACCAGTATCACTGAAAGAGGGAATGGAGGCTATGGCACCGCACACAGCTCTCTACCTCTTTTTGAAAAGTAACAAGGGATCTTAAAATGCAACCTAGACGTCCATCTGAGATGGGCAGAAGGACCCTTGGTTTAAATCAGACAGGCATTATAGCAGTGAAAAGTTTGACCTATACTTTTTTATTCTATTTTAGATGGCACTGGATCTCTTGACTTGTATAATACCCTTCTTTCCCCAGTTTGAATCTGCTTTGGCACTTTTATTTCACGTTTGAAATAATTAAAGGAGTGCTCCTTTTAACAGGGATTGGACCAGGTTTTCATCAGTATTCGCAGCTGTTATTGTACACTTGTGTCCCACTAGGTCAGGGAGCAGTGTCTGCTGCATGCTGGTTCATACAATCACAAGAAAAGGGATTTTAAATAATGGGCGTTCCCAAAACACAGTAACTACTGATTGCTCTGAACCATAAGAAAAGGAGTGCTCCTTTTATGTTTGCAACTGTACAAAAAATGGTACAGCAGATTCAAAAGATGGATAAAATATACAGGCCAGGAGATAGGTGGCAATCTTTAAAAAAAAAAAAAAAAAGGTCAAACTTTTCACCGCTATCATGCACTGCTGCTTTAACCTCTTCTACAAAGGACGGCCCTTCCAGTGTTGCAGCTGCAGTCCCCCCCCACCTCCATTGGTATTAGTTTGGGCCTCATAACCATCTGAGTGTGAGAGTGAAACCAAGTGCGCCACTGACACTTCAGTAAATGCTGGGTATGCGCTACGGTTCGGCATCACTGATTACACAGAAACACAGAATTTGACGATAGATAAGGACTATTTGGCCCATCCAGTCTGCCCATTTCTCCCCACCTACACTATTACCACAGACCGTGTCCGAGCTACAGCTCTTTCTCCCCCCTCCGCACTATGATTTCCTTGTGCCTATCCCATGCATTCTTGAACCCCACCACAGTTTTCAACCCCACCACCTCCGCTGGAAGGCTGTTCCAAGAATCCACCACTCTTTCTGTGAAGAAGTACATCCTCACATCTCTTGAATCTACTCTCCCTCCAGCTTCACAGCATGTCCCCTTGTTCTTGAGCATCTTTTCTTCTGAAAAATACTTCCCACCTGTGCCTTATTTACCCCCCTGTGAGGTTTTTAAAGATCTCTATCATATTCCTCCTTCTCGCTACTCTGTTTCAGGGTGCACATACTGAGGTACTTTAGTCTGTCTTCGTAGGGCTTTTCGTGCAGATCCTGCACCATTTTAGTTACCCTCCTCTAGATCGATTCCACTCTGTTGCTAAATTAAATTTGGCTAATTTCTATATGTTCCTGGTCACCACTTTGGCTAAGGCATATAAGCAATATGACTGTTCATGCTTCAGTTAACCCCCAAACAGGAAAAACAAGCCCCCTCCCAAGTCCCGATTCAATATATGAGGAACACCCCACAACTCAACACACCCACAAGTTATCCTGATACAGTGGCAAATTAAGCAATAGTGCACAACAGGGTGTGTGTCGTGCTGGGATAACATCATGCCTCGGGTGGTTGAAGCACAAGGCCACAGGCCAAGTGCATTTAACACCCAAGAAATTACGTTATCCCAGCACGACACACACCCTGGAGTGCATTACTGCTATTATACAATGCCTCATTTGTAAAACCAAAAAGAAAACTAAGATAAACAATTTTTTTTTTCAGTTTTGATAAATTTTTTGCATGTGGAGGTATATGTACAGTATTGACAAAAGAGTCCATAATTTCAATTCTGTCCAGAAGGTGGTACTGTTGCTATAAGGCACTGCTGGTAAGGGAATGGTGTCCCTCTTCAGCACCCACCTCCCCCAATCATCTCATTCCTGTTTGAAAATGCTTTTCATGAAGTTTTTTTCTTTTGTTGTTTTTACAGTAACAGTTGCGAACCCCACTGGGGGCCGCAGTTATGGCTTAGACCGGGAGAAGTGTGAAGGCAAAGGCAGGGAATTCGAGCGGTGGTGCGTACTCTATTCTGTCTGAAATGGGGACGTGCAGATCATCGCTATTACTACTGGTACCAGTGCTGATTTTCATAAAATACAGAGGTATCTTTGAAGGTAAAGTTTTTGCTATTTCTAAGGGAGAGAGGGAATGGGGCTGGCAGTTGTAGCTGTGCCACGATCCTGAGACATAGGCGATTACGCGGTGACTGTGCCCTGTAACAGCGTGGTGAGAAGTGAAGCTGACGGTTTGGCTGTGGCTCAACATTTTAAAACCTGAGCAACTGCTGCTTTAAAGAGAGGGTTTTGGGTCATAACCTAATAGTCTTCAGGTGAAGCTACCTCTGACTGGAAGCTGCAACACTGGACTTAAGATTTGCAAGAAAGCGAGTTGTGCTCACAACAGAGGGAGGTGAACCTTACAATTGTCTTTGGTTTGAAGCAGATTCCTTAGGAAAGTTAATATTCTTCAGGTGGAGGATACTTCTAACTGAAGGGTGAAATAAGGAACTTAGAATTATCAGAAAAGGCAGTCTTTCAATGAACAGAGGGAGGTGGAGCTTGTTTTACTTTTGTTACAATTGTTAAGATTTTCAGTGCAGGAAAAGTTTCAACCCACAGGGGTTGAATACTGTTTTCTGTGTCTGCCCTTCTGCACAGCTGACGTGTTTTGGGGCTGACTGCTTTCAGAGCACAAGTCACCAGGCTGTTTTGGGGCTGGGGAGGTTTACCTATGTCTGACTTGGATGTTTGGATTTTTCTCTGTTTGATTAGCAGGGTATTTTCTCTGTCAAATTGTCGTGTAGGGCATCTTGCTGACAGGAAGGCACTCATCACAGCAGTAGGTCAGAGCTTTTAGCTGATTGTTTCGTGAGGGCACAGAAACATGGTGCACACAGAACCATGACTGGGACGTAAACATACCAGGATACACTATCTACAGGAGGAACAGGGAGGGTAAAAGAGGAGGAGGAGGAGTAGCTTTGTACATAAGAGAAGGAATCAAAGCAACAGAACAAAAGGGTAAACAGGGAGGAGAAGAAGCACTGTGGGTCAATTTGGAGGCAGGCAATGGCACCACAATCCGCACAGGGGTTGTATACAGACCCCCCTCTCAGGGGGAGGAAATGGACAAGGAAATGATATAAAGTATACTTAGAATGGCAGATAAAGGGGAGATACTGCTGATGGGTGATCTGAATATGCCAGATGTTAACTGGAGTGCAGTTGCAGTAGCCACTTCTTAGAGTGGGGTTATTCTAGATGCCCTACAGGGGGCATGCCTTAGACAACTAGCATTGGAACCCACTCGAGGAGGGAGCAATCTTAGACCTGGTCCTCTCAAATGGAGATGGAGAGGATCACAGATGTAAGTGGGTAGCCATCTGGGAACTAGCGACCATCGAACAGTATGGTTCACAATAAACACAGCAATAGAGTCAAGCCATACAAAGGCAAAAGTACTGGACTTCAGGAGGGCTGACTTTGCCAAAATGGGTGAGTGCCTAAGGAATGCACTAGCAAATGGTCAGGAAGGAGGCGTGGAAGAACAATGGGGAATAATAAAAACTGCCATCACAGAGGTAACAAGCCTTTGTGTGAAGCAAATAAACAAAACAAAACGATGTAAGAAACCACTATGGTTCTCAAAGGAGGTGGCAGTGAAGGTTCAAGAAAAAAGCATTCAGAAAGTACAAGGAATCACAGAAGGAGCAGGCCAGAGAATTGTATCAGTTAAAGAAAAAGTAAGCTGGAAGGCAGTCAGAACAGCAAAAGCCTGAACTGAGGAAAAGATAACCAACTCAGTTAAGAAGGGGGATAAAACCTTTTTTAGGTACATCAGGGAGCGAAGGAAGACTAAGGGAGGGATAGTGAGGCTTAATGGCGGGGGCAGAGGTGACTGTGAAAAGCAGAGATACTAAACAAATATTTTTGTTCAGTATTTACAAATGAAGAGGAGGTACCTAAAACAAACAATAGAAGCGCTCTGGATACAGAAGTTGATACCGGCCCATTTACAGAAGAAGGGTTCTGAAAGAACTCTTAAAACTGAAGGTGGACAAAGAAATGGGGCCTGATGAGATTCATCCCAGAATTCTAAAAGAACTAAGGGTAGAACTAGTGACACCACTGACTACCCTCTTTAACAAATCATGGGAGGATGGGGTGGTACCTGAGGACTGGAGGAGGGCAGATGTGATTCCCTTTCACAAAAGTGGGAGCAGGGCAGAAGCAGGAAACCACAGACCTGTTAGTTTAACCTCAGTGATAGGGAAAATGATGGAATCACTTCTGAAGGAAAGAATTGTCGAGTACCTAGAGGCCAGAGGGGCACAGGACCCAAGGCAGCATGGATTCACAGCAGGAAGGTCATGCCAGACGAATCTAATCGATTTCTTTGACTGGGTGACCAAAGTAGTAGATCAGGAAGGGGCTGTGGACATGGCCTACCTAGACTTTAGCAAGGCATTCGACTCAGTCCCACACAAAAGATTAATATACAGGTTAGCCAGACTGGGAGTGCATCCCAAGATGATAGCCTGGGTAAAGAATTGGCTGGAGAATAGGACACAGAGAGTAATAGTAAATGGAGTTCACTCTGAAGAAAGGAGGGTTACTAGTGGGGTGCCACAGGGTTCAGTATTAGGACCGGTCCTCTTCAATGTCATTGTAATCGACATTGCAGAGGGACTGGAAGGAAAAGTATGTCTCTTTGCAGATGACACTAAGATCTACAACAGAGTCGATGCACAAGGTGGGGTGGAAAGGATGAGAAGGAACTTGGCAAGGTTAGAGGAATGGTCAAATGTATGGCAGCTTAGATTTAATGCTAAGAAGTGCAAGGTAATGCACCTGGGAAACAAAAACCCAGGGGAAGAGTACACAATGGGGGGTGAGATACTAACAACAACAAAAATGGAAAGGGACCTGGGGGTAGTCATATCAGATGACTTAAAGGTGGGCAAGCAATGCGAGAGGGCAGTAAGGAGGGCTGGGGGATACTGGGATGCATAGGGAGAGGCATCACCAGTAGAAAACAGGAAGTTGTTATCCCTCTGTACAGACAGCTGGTGAGACCCCATCTGGAGTACTGTGTGCAGTTCTGGAGACCCAATCTCCGTAAGGACATAGACAAGATGGAAGTTGTCCAGAGGAGGGCAATTAAAATGGTGTAGGGTCTGCACCAGAAGACATATGAAGAGAGACTAAAGGAGCGTAATATGTATAGCCTTGAGGAAAGGAGGGAGAGGGGGGGCATGATAGAAACTTTCAAGTACCTCAAGGGAATCAACAAAGTCCAAGAGGGTAGCATCTTTCAAAAAAAGAGGTGTGCAAGAACAAGGGGGCACAATTTGAAGATAGAGGCGGCTCAGAGGTAATGTAAGGATGTATTTTTTCACAGAGAGGGTTGTGGATGCATGGAACAGCCTTCCGGAGGAGGTTGGGGAGTCAAAAACAGTGGTTGAATTCAAGCATGCATGGGACAGCCATAAGGCAGTTCTAGGGGGTGGGGGTAGAAAGAAGTAGGCTGCTGGTTAACTAGGATCTGCAGCTTATCCATTAGGTAGGGAAATGGGCAGACTGGGTGGGCCAAGCGGTCCTTATCTGCCGTCAAATTCTATGTTTCTATTTTCTGAAGCCCATGGGCTTGGTGTTTTAACACTCTAGCCAAAATCAGGAAAATAATGGGGGGGGCGCCAGTTTCTTATAGCCCTCAGTTGTGTTCCACTACAGTGCTGACAAGGGGGAGTGCACAGATATTTTTGAGGTTTGCTGTGGTTATGTGTGATAGACCTTGGTACAGTGATGTTATACTGGGATAACATCACTGTTTATGGTTGTCACTGACCAATCAGAAACCTAGAAATTTTCTTGCCATTGTATAATCCAGTTTAAATGTGGCTAAAAAAGTTTTGGTGCATTTCAGCTACAGTACCTGAATATACATATATTTGAAGAACAGTTACAGAATGGTCCCATGGCAGAGCAGCTCACCCTCATCTTCCTTCATGAATGAAATAAGGTAACATGTGATTGGCAGACTATCACAGTAAAGAAAGAGAAGCACAAGCCACTACGCTGTGGAACCATTCTGTATCTGTCTGTTCTTTGGATGTATGTATTACTATGTTTTTTGGGTACTGTGGGTGGGGGGGGAGGAAGTTGGGGGCTAGTGGGTGTGTTGGGGTCACTGTGGTGCGGGGTTATTAAATTGGATTCAGGAGGGGCTTGCTTTTCTTTAACAGGGGATGGAGGATGGCAGCTATGAATTACCGGAAGGGGCAGAGAATAAGTCCCTCTGCTATGGAACTGTCTTGTATCTTTAATGTATATACTTTTTTTTGGTTGCTATGAGGGGGAGAGAGAGGTGAGGGCTAGTAGGTGTATTGGATTGGGGTGGTCAGTTAATTAGATTCGTGAGGGGGTCTTCAAGCCACTCTGCCATGGGGCCATCTTCTATTTTTAATGTATATACTTTTTATTTAGGTGTTATGAGGGGGTTAGTGGGTGTATTGGGTGGGGGTCTTACTCGTATATTGAATCGGGACTCGGAAGGGGCCTTTTTTTCTGTGTTGAAGATGGCAGTATTATGTAGGGGGAAGATGAGCACAAGCTTTAGCACATTTGGTTTTTTACATTTGTGATACTGTTTTAGAGAGACTTACTGTAGGTCAGAGAGCAGTTTTCATTGCATGCTGGTTCCTTGTAGTCACAAAAGCACCCCTGACCTTATAGAGACACTGTGTGTGTGTGTGGGGGTGGGGGGCATCAGGGATAACTCCAGGCCACAAAATTAAAGCTCTTTAACACAATATTACAAATGAAAAAAATATGTGCTAAGCAGACACAAAATCTGGAAGGGAGTATTTGTACAGGTGACAGGCAATCTTAAATGGAATAAAACCAAATTGATTAAACTTTTCACAGTAACATGCACTGCTGCTTTAAATCTACCTACTAAGCACAGGGACTGAGTCCAAAACACTTGTTTAAAGAGGAAATAGAGGTTAGTCACCTGTAACCATAGTTCTGCTACTAGCATTCAGTTTACATCTGTAGAGTTCAGTAGATACATGGAGAGAGGCTAGAGTGCAGACTGACGCTGGCTATCTTGAAGCCATGCATCCACCGTATTACCAGAGGATTGAGCTGCCAGAAGATAGCAGGAACCGCATCCTCTCACCCAGATCCACAAGACATTGTATTGTTTGAAACTAAGGTAGCTGGCACCGACACACTGGTCTGATACCACTGCAAGTAAGGCACTCCTTATCCTCATATATACAGGCAAAAAACAAATGAGCATACCTTGTGTTTTTCACCACAGTGTGCATCTGCTGGCTACCTAAGTTTCAAGCAATACAATGTCTTGTGGATCTGGGTGAGAGGATGCCGTTCTTGCTATCTTCAGAGGCTCAAGCCTCTGGTGATATGCTGGATGCGCGACTTCAAGACAGCCAGCGTCAGTTCACACTCTAGCTTCTCTCCATGTGTCTACTGAACTCTATATTTACATCCACACTTAGTCTTTCACTGAGCATGCTCAGTCACTGGAACAGTCTTCAAGCTTGACTCCTCCTACCACTCGGCCATGTGGTCCTCCAACTCCCCCCCACCCCCTTTTGCACTTTGCACTGCAAACTGAAACAGGAATCTAAAGCAAGCCTTGCCAGGGGAGGTCATGTGGGTCATGTGAATGTGAACTGAAGACTAATAGTAGAACTACAGTTACAGTTAAGTAACCTCTATTTCTAACTAGCTAGATTCAGTTCACTATCCACACTTAAGTTTCTATCTGCATGTAATTGTCAGCAAAAATGAATGGGAAAACTTAACATTTAAGACTTCGATAAAATGCATTTTGCTGATCTGCCAGAGGTGACTTTGGCTGGACCCCTTCTTTAAGGGCAGACAAAGTGCCACAGACAAAAATATCATAATCAAACACAGACTCAGAGGTCATCTCTGGAACACAGGCAGTTATAAGGAAGCTGTTTCAGGCCTTACAAAATTTTTTTTTTTTCTGGAGTTAAAAGTAGGGTTGCCATAAATGTTTGACTTAAAAGTGCTCAGCTGTCAAATTTTAAAGTTCTGCCAGAAGTGGATAATGGGGGAATTCACACCAGCAAGGTAGCTCAGGGGTTGCCGGGGTTCGTAAAGGTGAAACTAGAGATGGCCTGGAGAAACAAAAGTAAAAAAAAAAAAAAAAAGTGAAAACCAGAAAGTGTGATAAATGGCATCAGCAGTTGGCATGTTGAAGTTTTGTATCATGTTGTAGTTTTGTACTATTTTATTTTTGTTTCTCTGTTTCTCCTCCACCCAGTCAGCCCTCATTCAGGAGGGCACGCCAGTCCCATTCCCCCAATGTCCAACAGGACTTACTGCCAGCCGTCTTCCCCCAGGGTTTGCCCCACCTGGCGGGGGGGGGTCCAGGCCCCCATCAAGAACAGGACCCACTTCAGGCTGGCAAGCCCAGCTAGTTGGGGAGCAGGACCTGTTAGTTCCCTGTTCTGGTCCTCTGGGAGGTGTGGCGTGAAATGAAGTCCAAGCGTACGCCACATGCTCCCTCGCAATGTATGCCAACGTCTGCCCCATCTGCCCGATCTGCTGGCCCGAGCTGCCTTTCCCCCAGCTTTGGCCAGGAGACAGGCAAGCAGCAGGCTCTACCCAACCCTCCCTTCCCCCCCGGAGGAGGAGGAGAGCAGTCCATCAGACACTTGATCCTCCTCCCCCTGGCCAACCCCCAATGCCCTGAGGTTGATCCTGACCCCGGGTCGCCGGCTTGCCGGCAGGTGAGGCTTGCTGCCTCAGCCCTCCATGCCACCGGGCCGGCGGCAGTTTTGCACTATTTGATTCCCAAGATTACAGGCATCATTCCTTTTCCATGGGCTCCTGCTACTCTTGTTTTACAGCTGGGATGGCTGAAGCACAGGGTGGGGCCGGGGGACACACAGTGAACCAGTGGCTGAGGTGAGAGCTAAACCAGAGTTCTCCTATTTCACTCGTATCACTATCAAAAATCATGGCATCATTTTTAGCCAGTCAGGGCTGTTTGTTTCTACACATGCCAGACACTCCTATAACCATAAGAGGGTCTCTCATAAAAACAAAATATCTTGTTGAGCAGACAGATGATCGTAGCCCTAATAGCACAGCACTGATCACTAACATATGGTCAGAGATGAGGGCTGGATTTACTGACAAAAAAATACACAGATGGCACACCTACAGAGCATAACTGAAGGACTGAGAGAGACTACTGCAGCCCGCACCACGCAAATCACGGAGTTGGTGGAGCAAGACACCACAGCAGGGACCAGCTCGTGCAGTAGAGTGGGGGGGGGGGCAGCTGAAGGGAACAATAGTACAATACAGGGCAGGAATACCCTACACTACACAGTTTTTTTTTTTTTTTATAGAAGTCCACAGGCTCATGGGAGTTATTTATTTATTTAAAATGTGATGACCAGGAAAGGCACCAAGACCAGAAGCTCGTTTCCAGGTGCGACCAAGGGACAGGGTAAACGGAGGATAACAAAAAGTAAGTAACAGTGTACAAAAAAAGTCTGTACAAATGACAATGACATAAAAAGAAAGAACAGGTTACTCACCTGTAACAGTAGTTCTAGGAGTGGTATATGTTGTTCATCCACATTTATTGGCATGTCCCCTTCTACATTAAATCTTGCTGGAAGTCTTCAAGTTGGCTCCTCCCACCCACCCAGGTGGTATATACCTCGGCTCTGCCCCATGATGCCAGATCTTAGCCCGCTGGAAGCCAGGTGTTGTGCGTCCGTGTGGATGAACAACATATACCACTCCTAGAACTACTGTTACAGGTGAGTAACCTGTTCTTCAAACACCATGAAGTCTTGCTATATTATGACAGAAGCAGTTAGCCACAGCACTTGAACTGCCCCGGAGAGGAAACAGTTAACTCCAGGCAGACTGGAGTTCTAAAGCGCGAGCGCTGTACCCAAAGCTCTATCTGGCCAGGTTTCAAACTGAAACTGTCAGGATTCTTTACTCCGCTTCACTGAACAGTCGCCCGGAGATCAGCTCCTTCATCTCGGTTCATTTCTCGGTTAAAGCGAGTATTTTCGGTTCATTTGAACCGGCAATAAGTATTTTATTTTACCGCATTTCGGTTCAAAGCTCTATCTGGTAAACCGTAAGTACAGGATTTCAAAGTCTGTGTGGAAATTAATTATCGGTTCGGTTTTCAACCGATCGGTTTGCTTAAAAAAAGTATTTTAAACATTATATTGGGCTTTTAGAGTGTGGTTCCGGTTCTTATCGGTTCTAAAAAACCTATTTATTTCAGTGGGTTTCAAATACCACGTGACACGGTTAGGAACCGATAAGGTTGTTCTTCTGGCACTGCCATAAAAAGGGCAAGTTTTGGATAGAGCTGGCATTATGTCTGAGAAACCCAAAAGAAAAACCGGCCCACTGGGTTTCAACACTGTGATGTCTGTGGGGAAGCCTTTGCCAAGGCTGACCCACACACCACTTGTGTTTACTGTCTGGGGCTGACCACCTCCTGTCAGACTGCCAGGTGTGTAAAATTTCCTGCAGCCACCCTGGAGAAGAGATTGGGCGGCTCAGGAGCAGAGGCCAAAAGTCCGCTGACCGGATGGCCAGCCGGTCCAGCATCCACTGGACCAGAGGAGTGCCCTCTGACCAGGCGAGACTTCCTCGGGCAAAGGAAGGCTGGTTCAGAGGAACCAGTCCCAGTAAAAAGTCAAAGAAATCAGCAGGTCTGGAGTCAAAATTGCCTCTCCAACTGCTGCAGAGATAGCTAAAGCCATACAGATTGTCCAGTCACTGTCTCAGGGACGGTCGAACCACCAACAGTTGGCAAAGGTTGGTTCGTTCGGTTCCAGTGGTTCAAGAGTATGATGTTGAGGAATTTTATGAACCACAGGAGGGAGGAAGATTTTGATCATTATGTATGTGGCTGGGAGGGTCTGGACGTGCCCATTGAACGGACATTTCTCCAGACAGACCTTTAGAATCTCCCCTATGCTGTCTGAGTCCCTTCTCATTTTATGTTTTACAAAAGGTTGCAGAAACCCTCCAGCTTCCTTTAGAAGAGGCTGTGGATGAGCAAGAGAGCCTGATTATGTAGAAATGATGGATATACCAGAGTCTAGGAGGTTGTCTATTCCTTTGCATAAGTCATTTAGGAAGCAAACAACAAAAATTTTAAAATCCTCATTCTGTCCCTCCTGTAGATAAAAAATGGACAGAAGGTATACTTTATCAGGCCCTGATATAGACTTCCTCACTGAGCAGTGTAGTCATGTAGGTGTGGTACAAGCTGCAGCCTTGACAAGGCTAATATTCCCCTGGCCTCACATCCTCCTGATAAGGATTCCAGGAAGATTGATGCCATGGCGAAAAAACAATATATGGCAGCTTCTTTGGGACTCAGGCAGGCAAAGTATATGGCTTATGTGGCTAGATATCAGAAATCTAGATGGACACAGTATTGCAGTTAGTCAAGCAGGCCCATGGCCAGCTGGCTAGTGAGTTGGAACAGGTGGCTGCTGATGGCATTGAAGCCTCTAAAGTTCAATTTCATACTGCTGTGGATGTTAATAATGTTTCCTCTAGGGTCATGGCCACTTCTGTAGCTTTCCGTAGGTTGGCATGGCTCAGGTGCACTAATCTGTCCCAAGATACTCAGTCAAAAGCTATGGATTTTCCTGTAGTGGGAAATTCTCTGTTTGGAGAGCAAACAGAAAATTATATAAAAAAGATGGATGAGTACAGAACTACCTACAAAAGTGCCCAGGCTAAGGAGAGGCATGCCACTCCACAAAGGCACACTCCCAGAGGTAGGGGCAGGCCTTTCCACAGGCCTTTTATCAATCTCAAGCCTCCTCTGCTTTTGCACAGAGGGTTTTCAGAGGCAGAGGTAGACGGCTGAGGTAAACCATCCCTCCCTCAGCCTAAGGCTGCTGCTGCCAAGCAGGCATCCTGATGTGGTGCCCAGGGCCGATTCTCCTGTACGGTGGGAGGCAGGTTGGCTTATTTCAGCCAGAAATGGGTGTCCCTAACTTCGGACAAATGGGTTCTGGAGGTAGTAAGCCAGGGTCTGGTTCTCAGCTTCAAACAGTTTCCAAAGATGAGAACCAGACATTTTCCACCTGCAAATCCTTCAGAAACCCTTGCCTTGGAAGCAGAGGTTTCTTCTCTTCTAGACTGCAAAGCAGTGGAAAGGGTTCCTCCTCGTCACCAGGGCAAGAGGCTGTACTCCAGATACTTTCTTACCCCAAAAAAGACAGGAGAATGGCGGCCCATTCTAGATTTAAGGTACCTGAACAAGCATCTTTTGAAACCAAAGTTCAAAATGTTAACTCTGGCAATGATTTTGCCCTCCCTGAGGCCAGGGGACTGGCTAGCCTCCCTGGACCTCAAGGATGCCTATTTTCATGTCCTGATCAGGCCTTCTCACCGAAAATACCTCACGTTGAACTGCCCTCAGGCCACTACCAGTTCAGAGCAATGCCCTTGCCTTACCTCTGCTCCAAGGTATTCACAAATGTCTAGCTGTGGTAGTGGCTCATTTAAGAAGGCAAGGATTGCTGTGTTTCCTACCTGGACGACTGGCTCATTGTGGGTCAGTCTCCAGATCAGGTAAAATCCCACTTGCAAGTCACCCAGCAGTTTCTCACTTCCTGGGATTCCTGCTGAATTACCAAAGTCAGTTCTAGAACCAGTTCAGGTACTAACTTTCATAGGTGCGGAATTGAACACAAAGTTGGCCAGGGCATTTCTCCCCTCGGAAAGGGTAGAGAGACTCATTGCCCTGGCATCCTCTTTCACCCTGTGGGTCTCTCGACCAGCAAGGCATTTTCTGCAACTCCTAGGACACATAGCTGCTTCCACAGCTGTAGTGCAAGGAGCAAGATTCCAGATGAGGGACATTCAGTTCCATTTGAGGGCCTATTGGTCTCAAAGGAGGACCCCTTTCCAAATTGGTTCCAGTGACCGAAACTCTGATTCTGGCTCTCCAGTGGTGGCAGGATCAGAGCAACTAAGACAAGGGGTCCCTTCATTCCTGTTTCCCACTCTCTCACCCTCACCACGGATGCCTCCTTGCTAGGGTGGGGGGCTCACTAGGCGACCTTTCCACTCAGGGAGTGTGGGTCCCCTCAGGAATCTCTGCTCCACATCAACCTATTGGAACTCAGAGCTGTCTTTTAGCTCTTCAGGTTTCTCAGCATCTGTCCAGAACAAGGTAGTTCAGGTCAGGACAGACAACACCACGACAATGTGGTACATCAACAAGCAGGGGGCACTCGGTCATCAGCCTTGTGCACGAAGCAATGAAGTTGTGGTCTCTGGCTTATTCCCTGAACACCTCCCTAATAGCAGTTCACCTTCCAGGGAAAGACAATGTCCTGGCGGATGCCCTCAGCAGGATTTCTCAAGGCCATCACGAATGGTCTCTGAATCCTCTGTTGCTGGGGTCAGTCTTTGCCAGATGGGGCACTCCTCAGATAGATCTTTTCGCAGCCCCAGACAACCACCAACTTCCTCTATTTTGTTGCAGGCCTCCAGTGCTGGGCTCAGTCCCCCTGGACGCCTTTCTGTTGGATTGGAAGGGGAAGTTCCTATATGCCTTTCCCCCCTTCCCCCTTCTCTTCAGGGTATTAGTAAAAATCAGATCCCAGCCCTGCAAAGTGATCCTGATTGCACCAGACTGGGCCAGACAGCCCTGGTACCCACTGCTTCTGTCCCTTTCAGTCCACCCTCCCCTGAGCCTGCCCAGGGTCCACAACTTGCTGGCCTGTGCCCAGGGGAGAGTGTGGTATCCGGACCTCAAATCCCTCCACCTCAAGGCTTGGCTCTTGAGGAGTTAGAATTTGCTGATTTACACCTTTCTCAAGGTGTCCTTGATATTTTAAAGGCTTCAAGGAAGCCTTCCACTAGGGCCACTTATAATTCCAAATGGAAGAGGTTTTCCATCTGGTGTTCTGGGAAGCAAATTGTCCCAGAATCTGCTGATTTTCCCATTTTACTGGACTATTTGGTCCATCTAAATTCCTTAGGCCTTAGGCCAGCTACCTTAAAGGTTCATCTGGCAGCTGTCTGTGCTTTTGTATCAGCAGGGAAGCCTGCCTCCCTTTCTTCTCACCTGTGTTTTCCAAGTTTTTTAGGGGTTACTTCACACTAACCCTCCTTTTGGGACCCAGCTCCTGCCTGGGACCTGAATGTTTGCATTGCTCAGTTAATGCAACCCCTTTTGAACCTCTGTCTTCAGCAGATCTCAAGTTTCTAACTTGGAAAACTGTTTTCTAGTGGCCATCACTTCTGCCAGGCGATAAGTGAATTACAAGCCCTGTCAGTGGAAAAGGATTTTATTTCTTTTCACAGAGATAAGGTAGTCCTCAGGACTAACAGAAAGTTTTACTAAAGTGGTTTCAGATTTCCATCTGAACCAATCCATCTCCCTTCCGTATTTTTACTGAGCACTCTTCCTCGGGTGAGAGGAGATTGCACAGTTTGGACGCCAAAAGAGCCTTAAGCTACTATTTGGAACGCATTCAAGGGTCACAGGTTGAATCCTCCAACTCTTCCTTACCTATGGCAGGTTGGCAAAGGAAACCTGCCACTAAGAGGACAATTGCAAGGTGGATTGTCTCTTGTATCCAGTTCTTTACCAAAACTAGGTAGAGAACCCCCTCAGGACTGAGGCCCACTCCACCAGGGTACAGCTGCATCTCTGCGGCTGCTGGGATATTCCATTCTGGAAATTTGTCAAGCTGCTACCTGGAAGACAGTTCACACTTTTACCAAGCATTATTCCCTGGATGTCCAGTCAGGAGAGATGTAGTTTACTACAACTGTGCTTCAGAGCCTATTTCCTAAGTAGGTTCTGACCCTCCTCCATGGAGGTACTGCTGTGTAATCTGTTATGTCATAATATAGCAAGACTTCATGGTGTTTGAAGAAAAAATTACTCACCTTAGTAATTGCTTTTCTTCTCATGGAGTCTTGCTATATTATGACCACCCCCATCCTGCCCCTCTCAGAACTTCTACTTGGGTAAGGGGTTGGCAAATTTGTGCAAGCACTGTGTCATGCCATTTTAGTTATTTTCCCTTTCCCCCCTTTTCTTTAGGGTTAGGGAACTAGGTATTTCTGTTTTTGGGTAATATGTTGGCCCTCCTCCTGGACTTGAGTCTTTTGGGGAAGGGGGGCCTAATAGTGCTTGTTGGAGTGATATTATTAGTATTATTATTATTATTATTATTATTGTTGTTGTTTCTGTTATTGTTTTTTCCTACTAGTAGGTAGCCATTTGGCTAGTGTAGGGTTTTTCCACACAGACTTGTTGCTTAGTGTTAGCTATGTAAAGATCTGACAGTTTCAGTTTGAAACTAGCCAGATAGAGCTTTGGGTACAGCCACGGCCTAGAACTCCAGTCTGCCTGGAGTTAACTGTTTCCTCTCCGGGGCAGTTCAAGTGCTGTGGCTAACTGCTTCTGTCATAATATAGCAAGACTCCATGAGAAGAAAAGCAATTACTAAGGTGAGTAATTTTTTCTTCTAGGATCGTGGATATGTTGTTCATCCACATTTATTGGCAGACTCCTAGCAGTTTTCCGGGAGGAGGGAGGCAAGGTACACACCCTCTGCTTAGGGAACAGATATTGGATAACTGAGGCCCCAAAACCAGCATCTCGGCGTGACTCAAGGTCGATGTGGTAGTGGGTGATGAAGGTGGTTGCTGACTTCCAGGTAGCAGCCCGGTAGATTTTCTGGATAGGGATGTCCCTGGAAGCAGCCACCGATGCAGCAGTGTGGCGGGAAGAATGAGCTCTTATCCCTCTGGGAGGCTCCTTGCCCGCCAACTCATAACACAGACCTATGCATGATGTTATCCATCTTGCAATGGTCCACTTCGCTGCAGGTCTGCCAGAAGTGGCTTCAGCGTAGGTGACAAACAGCTGGCGAACCTCTCCTCGAATTTCCGACATCCTCTCCTTATAATAGGAGAGAGCACGTCTCAGGTCCAAGGTATGGAGCCTGTACTCGACCACCGAGGTGTAGGTTGGGTAGTAAACTGGCAGAGTTAACACCTGGTAAGGTGAAACTCTGACACCACCTTCGGAAGGAATTTCGGGTGGGGGCGCAGGACAACTTTGTCCCTGTGGAAGACCAGATAAGGGGAGTCCACCGAAAGCACCTGGAGCTGCCCTGTCCTTCAAACAACATGAAGTCTTGCTATATTCTGACATATGCAATGAGTCCCAACCTTCGAACTGCCCCAGAGATGAAAGAGTTAACTTTCCATGCCAGGCATGGAACGCTGAGCTCGAGCTCGGTTGAGACTCTGTCTGTTGTTCTTCAAACTCAAACCGTCAGATTCTTTACTCTGCCTCACTGAACAGTCGCTCCGGAGATTTCTCCTTCTGCTCGGTTCAATTTGTCGGTTAAAGTACCGCTTTCTCGGTTTTCTAATCTAATTTAAACCGTAACCTGTCAGTTCAGTCTCTGTCTGTGATATTTGTGAGTACTAGATAGGTTTTATTTTATTCTTTCTGTGTGGAACTTGTAAACGGTTTATCGGTTCGGTTTGAACCGATCAAGTTGTTTAAAAAATCTTAAATTGTACTTTTAGAGTGGGGTTACCGGTTCTTATCGGTTCAAAAAAAACGGATTTTATTACGTTTTCTTCCACGACCCGTGACACGGTTGGGAACCGATAAAAGCGTCTTGCCTGGCGGATTGCCATAAAAGGGTGAGTTTGGTTAGGACTGGCAATATGTCTGAGAAACCCAAAAGAAAAACCGGACCCACTGGGATTCAACACTGCAGTGTGTGTGTGGGGAAGTCTTTGCCAAGGCTGACCCCCACACCACCTGTGTTTATTGTCTGGGGTTTGACCACCTCAATGCAGACTGCCAGATTTGCAAAAATTTCCCTGCAGCTACCCTAGAAAAGAGAGCTGGTAGGCTCAGGGAAAGGGAGGCCAAAAAGTCCGCTGAACCGGATAGCCAGCCCGGTTCGGTTCAAACCGAACCAGAAGGAGTGCCCTCTGACCAGGGCGAGACTTCTTCAGGCAAAAGGAGAACCGATTCTGAGGAGTCGTTTCCAGCTAAAAGAACTAGAAAAAAAAAATCAGCTGGTGTGGGGCCGAAACTTTCCTCTCCAACCGCTGAAGAAATAGCCAAAGCGATCAAAATTGTTCAGTCGCTTTCCCCGGTTCCGACCGAACCGGCACCATCAGGCCAGCGCCCGGTTCGGCCGGTTCCAACGGTTCAAGAGTATGATTTAGAGGAATTTTATGAACCGGATGAGGAGGAAGAGGAGTATGAGGAAAGTGAATGTGGATTTGAAAGTCTGGATGTGCCCATTGACCCGGACATCTCCCCAGACAGACCTTCAGAGATGTCTCCTCCTAGGCTTTCTGAGTCCCCCTCCCATTTCATGTTTTATAAAAAAGTGGCTGAAACCCTCCAGCTTCCTATGGAAGAAGCTGTGGATGACCAAGAGGAGCCTGACTATGTGGAAATGATGGATATCACAGAGTCTAGGAAGCTGTCTATTCCCTTGCACAAATCCTTTGGGAAACAGACATTTAAGATTTTAAAGACTCCTAACACTATACCTCCTGTGGATAAAAGAATGGACAAGAGGTATACATTGTCAGGCTCAGACACGGAGTTCCTTACACAACAATGCAGCGATGTTGGGGTAGTGCAGGCTGCAGCCTGTGATAAGGCAAACATTCCCTTGGCTTCACACCCCCCGGACAAGGACTCCAGGAGGATTGATGCCATGGCAAAGAAACAGTGCATGGCAGCATCCTTGGGACTCAGACAGGCCAATTATATGGCCTATACTGCTAGATATCAAAAATCCAGATGGGACACTGTTATGGCTCTAGCAAAACAGGTCCCTGGCCAGCTTGCCAAGGAGCTGGAGCAGGTGGCTGCTGATGGTATTGAGGCATCCAAGGTGCAATTCCATGCTGCAGTAGACTCCAGTGATGTGTCATCTAGAGTCATGGCTACATCTGTGGCACTTCGAAGAATGGCTTGGCTCAGATGTACTAGCCTGTCACAGGATACCCAGACTAAGGCCATGGATTTTCCTGTTGTGGGTAATTCTCTGTTTGGGGAGCAAACAGAGAATTACATGAAGAAAATGGATGAGTATAGGACCACCTATAGGAGTACAGGCCAAGGAAAGACAGGCCACTCCTCAAAGGCAGCTTCCAGGGCAGGGGTAGGCCTTTTCATAGGCCTTTTACCAAGCCCAGGTCTCCTTCTGCTTATGCCCAGAGGGGTTCTTTAGAGGGAGAGGCAGACGGGGTACAAGCAGACCTGCTTCCACCCCTCAGCCCAAAGCCCCTGCCAAATAGGCACCCTGATGGGGTTGCCAGGGCCGATTCTCAGCTACCTGTAGGGGGCAGGCTGGCTTACTTTGTCCAGGACTGGGAGTCTCTGACATCAGACAAATGGGTCCTGCAAGTAGTAAGCCAGGGACTGGTTCTCAGCTTCAAAAAGTTTCCAAAGATGAGAACCAGATCCTTTCCACCTGCAAATCCATCAGAGGCACTTGCCTTAGAGGCAGAGGTCTCTTCCCTCCTAGCTCTCAGAGCTGTGGAAAGGGTTCCACCCCTACACCAGGGCAAAGGGTTGTACTCCAGGTACTTCCTTACCCCAAAAAAGACAGGAGAATGGCGGCCCATCCTGGATCTCAGATACTTAAACAAGCACCTTTTAAAACCAAAATTCAAAATGGTGACTCTGGGAATTATTCTACCCTCTCTAAGGCCAGGGGACTGGCTAGCGTCCCTGGACCTCAAGGATGCCTACTTCCATATTCTCGTCAGAAGCTCCCATCGAAAGTACCTCAGGTTCGAGCTGCCCTCAGGCCATTACCAGTTCAGAGCAATGCCCTTTGGCCTCACCTCTGCTCCAAGGGTATTCACAAAATGCCTGGCAGTAGTAGTTGCTTTTCTAAGAAGGCAGAAGATTGCCATCTTCCCTTACCTGGACGACTGGCTAATAGTAGGCCAGTCCCCAGACCAAGTCAAGTTACACTTACAGATAACTCAGCAACTGCTCACTTCTTTGGGTTTCCTTCTAAATCTTCCAAAGTCAGTTCTAGAGCCTGTCCAGCTCCTCACCTTCATAGGTGCAGAGCTAGACAGAGAGAAGGCCAGAGCCTTCCTTCCCCTGGACAGGGCAAGGACCCTGGTCTCTCTGGCCTCCTCATTCACCCTGCAGGTGTCTCGACCAGCAAGGCATTTTCTACAGCTCCTGGGGCACATGGCTGCTTCTACAGCAGTAGTGCAGGAGCAAGATTTCAGATGAGGGACATTCAGTTCCATTTGAGAGCCTTTTGGTCTCAAAGGAAGGACCCTCTGACCAAATTGATCCCAGTAACTCGAACCCTGATCCAGGCCCTACAGTGGTGGCAGGATCAGAACAATCTGAGACAAGGGGTTCCCTTTGTCACTTTAATCCTTACTACAGATGCCTCCCTCTTGGGGTGGGGGGCTCACATGGGCGACCTCACCACCCAGGGGTTGTGGTCCCCTCAGGAATCTCTGCTCCATATCAATCTGTTGGAACTCAGAGCAGTATTTCTAGCACTTCAAGCTTTTTCCAAATCTGTTCAGAACAAAGTTGTACAGGTCAGAACAGACAACACCACCACAATGTGGTACACCAGCAAGCAAGGAGGCACTCGGTCTACGGCCTTGTGCACCGAAGCAATGAAGTTGTGGTCTCTGGCTTACTCCCTGAACACCTCCCTCACGGCAGTTCACCTCCCAGGCAAGGACAATGTCCTGGCAGATGCTCTCAGCAGGATTTCCCAGGGCCATCACGAATGGTCACTGGACCCCCTGGTCTTGGAGGTGATATTTTCCAGATGGGGCACCCCGCAGATAGATCTTTTTGCAGCCCCAGACAATCACCAACTTCCCCTTTTCTGCTGCAGGCCCCCAGTGTTGGGCTCAGTCCCCCTGGATGCCTTAGTTCTCAATTGGGAAGGGAAGTTTCTCTATGCTTTTCCCCTTTCCCTCTCCTGTTCAAAGTGCTAGTCAAAATCAGATCTCAACCCTGCAAGATGATCCTGATTGCTCCAGACTGGGCCAGACAGCCCTGGTATCCACTCACTGTCCTTAGCAGTCCATCTTCCCTGTGTCTTCCCAGGAATTACAACCTGTTAACCTGTGCTCAGGGGAGGGTTTGGTACCCGAACCTCAAATCTCTCAATCTCAAGGCCTGGCTCTTGAAGAGTTAGAGTTTGCTGATTTACATCTCTCCCAAGGTGTAATGGATATCCTGAAGGCTTCTAGAAAACCTTCCACCAGGGCTACTTATAATTCCAAATGGAAAAGATTTTCCATATGGTGCTCTGGGAAGCATATTTCCCCAGAATTTGCTGATCTGCCCACAGTCCTTGATTATATGGTCCACTTAAATAGCTTGGGGCTGAGACCAGCTACACTGAAAGTACATCTGGCAGCTGTGTCTGCTTTTATTTCAGCAGGTAAGCCCTCTTCTCTTTCAGCTCACCCTGTATTCTCCAAGTTTTTCAAGGGATTGCTTCACACCAACCCTCCATTCAGGGACCCTGTCCCTGCCTAGGACCTCAATGTTTGCATTGTTTAGCTTATGCAACCCCCTTTTGAGCCTTTATCTTCAGCAGAGCTTAAGTACTTGACTTGGAAGACTGTGTTTCTGGTAGCCATCACTTCTGCCAGACATAAGTGAATTACAAGCTTTGTCAGTGGAGCCTGATTTTATCTCCTTTCATAGAGATAAGGTGGTTCTCAGGACTAACAGGAAGTTCTTGCCTAAGGTGGTTTCAGATTTCCACCTTAATCAATCTGTGTCTCTTCCAGTGTACTTCACTGACCATTCCTCCTCTGGCGAGAGGAGGCTGCACAGTTTAGATGTGAAAAGAGCCCTTAGTTAATACATAGAGCGTACCAAGGGTCACAGGTTTGACTCCCTCCAACTGTTCCTCACTTATGGTGAGGTTGGTACAGGGAAACCTGCCACTAAAAGATCCATTGCCAGGTGGATTGTCTCTTGTATCCAATTTTGCTATGAAAAACTGGGTAAGGTTCCTCCCTCAGGCCTGAGGGCTCATTCTACCAGAGGTACAGCTGCTTCCCTGGCTGCTGCCAGGGACATCCCTATTCTAGAGATATGTCAAGCAGCTACCTGGAAAACAGTTCACACTTTTACCAAGCATTACGCCCTGGACATCCAGGCTAGGAGTGATGTTCGGTTTGGCACAGCTGTGCTTCAGAGCCTATTTCCTAAGTAGGTTTTGTCCCTCCTCCATGGAGGTACTGCTTGTAGTTCAGATATCAGGAATATAGCAAGACTTCATGTTGTTTGAAGAAAAATTACTCACCTTAGTAATGTTGTTTCTTCTAATGGAGTCTTGCTATATTCTGACCTCCCCCCCTGCCTGCCCCTCTCATAACCTCTGTTTTTGGGATGTGGGTGGGTAGTGCAGTGTTGGCACTTACTAGGTGCCCACCTTTTTGTTTTCACCCCTTCTTTTCTTGGGGTGAGCTGGTGTTGTGTTTTTCATTTTTTGGGTCTCCTGACTTGATTCTTTGTTTTGGGACCAAAAAATGTGTTTTATGTTTAGTAGCCAATTGGCTAGTGTAGGTTTACAACTTCCACACAGGACCTTAGTGAGTTTAACTCATAAAGATCTGACGGTTTGAGTTTGAAGAACGACAGACAGAGTCTCAACCAAGCTCGAGCTCAGCGTTCCATGCCTGGCATGGAAAGTTAACTCTTTCATCTCCGGGGCAGTTCGAAGGTTGGGACTCACTGCATATGTCAGAATATAGCAAGACTCCATTAGAAGAAACAACATTATTAAGGTGAGTAATTTTTCCTTCTGGCTGATGTGATAGCCACCAGGAAGGCCGTCTTCCACGACAAGTGTGACAGCTCACACTCATGCATGGGTTCGAATGGCTTGCCCATGAGCTTTGCCAGAACCAGCAGTTAATCCCACGGAGGTGGAGGTTCACACACCGTAAGAGATATGTGATCCAGGCCTTTGAAAAAGCACCCGACCACTGTCTCCTGCACCAACGTTGGCTGACCAGCCCGCGTCTGGTAAGCAGAGATGGCTGCCAGGTGCACCCTAAGGGTCGAAGACTGTAGACCCCCTTTGGAGAGAGACCAAAGGTAGTTGAGAATGTTAGCCACTGTACAAGACAGAGGGTCCAGGCCCTTGCCCTGACACCAAATGGAAAACCTTTTCCATTTGAAGGCATAACACTTCCTGGTTGATTCCTTTCTAGATGCCTCCACCACGGTGTAGACATCTTTGGAAAGACCCAAAACCTAGAACTCTAGCCGCTTAGGTACCAGGCTGTGAGGTGCATGGACTGAAGGTCTGGATGGAATTCCTTCCCCTGATTGAGTGATATCAGGTCTGGGCATGTACAAAGCCGCTCTGGGGGCCTGCAGCTGAGGCTGAGGAGATCTGGATACCAGAACTGGTGTCGCCAGTCTGGGGTTACCAGAATCACCTTCGCCTTGTCCCTCCTCACCTTGAGGAGTACCTTGTGGATCAAGGGGAATGGAGGGAAGGCATAGAGGAGGCCTGGGGTCCACGGCCTCGAGAAGGCATCCCCCTGCAGCAAACCCTGCTGAGGGGAGTGGGCATGAAACAGCCTCAGCGTGGTGTTTTCCCTGGAGGCAAACAGGTCCACCATCGGTTTGCCCCAATGGGAGAACAGACTGTAAGCTACCTCTGGATGGAGAGACCACTTGTGGGATGTCTGGCCTAAGTGGCTGAGAGCATCTGCCAGATGGTTTGAGGCTGCTGCCATGTGGATGGCTAGGAGGTCTGCCTCCAGTCGGCTTATGAAGGTCCAGATGCGGAGCGCCTCCTTGCACAGCAAACGGGAGTGTGTTCCGTCCTGTTTGTTGAGGTAGCACATGGTCGTGGTATTGTCCATCTGGATTTGAACCACTTGACCCCGGAGCTGAGGAGCGAAAGCTGACAGTGCCAGTCTGACTGCTCTGAGCTCCAACAGGTTGATGTGGCATCGGGACTCCTCAGGGGTCCAGAGCCCGTGGGCTCTTTTATCCCCCATGTGGGCTCCCCAGCCCATGAGAAAGGCATCTGTCATAAAGACGACCATTGGCTCTGGGCGGACAAATGGGATCCCTTCCTGCAACCAGTCTGGGGCGGTCCACCATTGGAGAGTGTCCCACATCTTCTGGGTCACAGTGATCACCTGGTCAAAATGACCGTGGCGCTGAGTCCACTGGGTGGCTAGCTTCCATTGGAGGGGGTGCATGTGCCACCAGGCCCAACGGACCACTGAGGTGCATGCCGCCATGTAGCCCAGAAGGTGCAGAAAGTCCCGGGCAGGGTTCAACTGCCCAACCAGAAATGATTGGGCAAAGGAGGAAAGAACCTCCGCCCTGTCCGCCGGGAGCAAAGCTCTGGCTTGACGAGAGTCAAGCTCTGCCCCGATAAAGCCCATTATCTGAGAAGGCATGAGTTCCGACTTGTTCTCGTTGATTAGGAGGCCGAGTTGAGAGCAGGTCTGGAGCGCCAGATCCCTGGACCTCTCCACCGCCTGTAGGGTGGGACCTGCCAGAAGCCTGTCGTCGAAGTAGGGGTAAATTCTGATCCCCCGACGCCACAGATGGGCTGCCACCACTGCAATGCACTTGGTGAAGACCCATGGGGCCGACGACAGACCGAACAGCATGGCTCAGAACTCGTACTGGGTCCCTTCGACACTGAAGCGGAGGAACCACTGATCGGATGGACGGATTAGGACATGAAAAAACGTGTCCTGCAGATCCAGTGAACAAAACCACATGTTTCGCTCGAAGGATGGTATGATCTGGGACAGAGTGACCATCCGAAAGGTGCGAGACCTGAGATATTGATTCAGGTTGTGGAGATCTAGAATGGGGCGCCAGACCCCCATCCGCTTGGGCACCAGAAAATACCTGAAGACGAAGCCTGGGTCTGCTGGAGGATCCGTCACTGGTGCCATTGCTTCCTTGAGGAGGAGCTGAGCAATGTCGTCTCAAAGAGCCGACTGGGTGTGAGTGGATATCCATTCCTCCCAAGGGGCACGGGCTCAGCTGGGAGGATACTGCTTGAATTCTAGAGGCAGTCCCTGACCGACCACTTCGAGAACCCACCTGTCTGAAGTGACAGCTGACCAAGAGGAAAGAAAGTGGTGGAGCCGGACCCCCATGGGAGGACCCAGAGCTGTCGTGACAGGAGAAGGGGTGGCCACCCCCACCCCATCACTGAGCAGACTTGGAGGAGGAGGAGGAAGAGGCTCCAGGACCTGAACCTCGGCCTCCTTTACAGGCCTGTTGGGGTCCGGGCTTGGGCCGAGGGTGCCAAGCCTAAGCCTGCTGTTGGTGCTGCTGTCCCCCTTGGAAGGAGGACTGCTGAGCTGCAGGGGAAGAGTGCCAAAAGGGCTTCTTCTTCTGCTGCTGGTTCTTACGCGAAGAACCCTTAGCAGAAGTAGCATCCAAGGTGGCACTGGACTGCTCAATGCACTGACAGTGACGAACACTCCTGGGCCGAACAAGTCGGTCCCGAGAAAGAGCACGTCAGCTAGTTTGTGCTAAGTATCCGCCGGAAAGGAGGAGAGTCTCAGTCAAGCCCTGCGATGGGAGGCAACTGAGGTGACCATCGAGCAGGCACAAAAATCCCTAATGGCCAGGGCCGTCTGGAGCTGCTGTTTGGCAATGGCTTGACCCTGGTCTCGGACCTGCTTGACCGTGGTCTGCATGTCCGCGGGGAGATGTGGGAGGACCTCATCCAACGACCTGTGAAAGGCGTGAAAGAAGTGCGCCATGATGACGGTCGAACTTGCCTGACGAAGGCCCAAGGAGGAGGCCGCATAGACCTTCCTCGCCGAATGGTCCAAGAGCTTGGACTCTTTATCAAGAGGTCGGTCCGTGTTGGCAGAACTGCCAGTATGCCTGAACACAGAGGCAGTTACCAGGCTGTCGGCCGAAGGGTGCTACGTGAACCCCGCTAGGGACCCCATGGGCACCGCGTACTTGCAGGCCATGCGGGAAGACGGAGCTGGACAAGAGGCAGGACTTTGCCAGAGTTCAAGGGCCGGACCAACCGGAATGGCCTCTGTCGGAGTATCCCCTCTTTTAAGGATGTCCGTAAGAGGGTGCTCCACCTTTTTCTGGATGGGTTCCAGGGGCATCCCTGTGGACTCAGAGATGAGGCGAAGGATCCCTTAGAAGGACGAAGGACCTTCCTCCATCCCTAGGCCAACGGACGACTCGTCATCCCCAGGATGAGAGTGAAGCCCGGTGACGTCCGAATCTGAGGAGTTGGGATACAATGGCCTGCTGCCTAAGTCACCCTCGACACGCTGAGGGTGGTCTGGGGTGACCGATAGACGCTGGGGGAGCCTGGTGTCCGGTCTTTCTTCTTTAGAAGGAGCCCCTCCCACAGGCTGCTTAAGCGGCAGTTCCACCACAATGGGTGGTGAGATCGGTTTAGGCTGAAGAGGTGGTTTTGCCATCCCCGCGGGCAGGGGAACCGAGGCTTTCGGCTCCAGAGGGGTTGGCTTTGGCCTAGGAAGTGAAAGCCAAGTAATGGCCAGTGTAGGAGCTGGAGTAGGCTTATGCCCGGACAAGATCAGCTGTTGCCACATGAGGTCCTCGTAGCGCCGGAGTTTCTGCCGGAGCTTCTCCTCTTCGAGGAGGATGAGGACGACCGATGTCATTGCCTCTTCTTAGAGTGCTTATGGCTGTTCCTCGCCCTTTCGGTCGAGGGCGTTCTAGACCTCGACCGAGATTGGGCGGGCCGATTCGGTTGTTCCAGAGACACCAGTGGGACCGGTGAATTCCGGGGGTCCAGAACCGGGTCCTCGATGGGAACATCATCAGGTTGGGTCTCCTCATCGGGGAAGAGAAGGACTAGAGTCCTTTCCAAGGAGTCGTCGGCCGGAGCCAGTGACAGAAGGTCAATGGGGTCGATGACAATCTTGACCTCGTTGACTGGCCTAACGGAAGGTCCGAGAAGCCAGCGGCTGAAGAGGCGATCTCGACTGAAGTCGAGACCACGTGCTCCTGGGACTGGGACCTCTCTCGGTCCCAAGAGCGCCTTTGCCAAGACGAAGGTTTACCCGGTTCCTTCTCCCGCTTACGGGATCGGGAGGAGTGCGAGCCCGCAGATGCCTCTCCCTGAGTGGGAAGAGACTGGCACAACTTCCAGAAGGAGCCCAAGAAAGAAGAGCCTAGGTTGAGAGGAACAAAGAAGCCCTGAGAGTCGGCAGCACGAGCCGCTTCTTTCTCGAGTGCCTGCAAGCGTTCCAGTTGCTCGGCAGAGCCCGCAGCGGAAACCGCCCACCTAGTCTCCTTGGACTTTACCGGAGGGTTCCTTTTCTCCGGTCTCCCCAATTTTAGACGTGCCAGGCAGTCTTCCAGAATGTTGGGATGGAAGGCCAAGCAAAAGCTGTAGGATGAGGTGTCATGGCCGACACCTAGGCAGTAGACGCATGTGAGGTGGGGATCGGTGCGCGACATCTTCTGGCTGCAAGGTCAGCGGCAAAACCTGGGGGAAGATTTTTTTCCATAGTCGAGGACATAAAAGAGCGATCGCTAACTCGAATGAGTTTTAATTTCGCTAAAACCAAAGTTATAAAAGCCAGGGCCTACAAAATGCGTGAGCACGAGGGAGGCTACCTGAATCTTCCAACAGAAAGGAAGATCTGGCGTCATGGAGCGGAGCCGAGGTATATACCACCCAGGTGGGTGGGAGGAGCCAGCTTGAAGACTTCCAGCAAGATTTAAAGTGGAAGGGGACATGCCTATAAGTGTGGATGAACAACATATCCACGATCCTAGAACAGTATTTACAATTATATACAATATAGTACAGCTTGTACAATGATGAAAATAAATAAATAAATATGTACACATTAATAGGTTGCATGGATAATCCAACAGGTATACAGTAGGAGATCAGTTATACAGGGTAGAGACAAAAAGAGAGCCTGCTGACACAGAGCCAGAGTGGAGCCTGTTGGCATGGAGATGGAGTAAAGGAAAAGCAAGCCAGGGGCAGAGGGAGAAAAAGCATTAGGAGGAGGGACAGGTGCAGGATGTGGAGGGGGAGGGTCTGCGCAGGTGCTTAAGGGCAGGAAAGGAGGGAATGCGGTGGGTTTGGGGGGGAAGGCTGTTCCATAGGGAAGGAAGCCTATAGGAGAAGGCCAGTTTGCCAGTCGAGGTGTGGACATACAGGAGGGCGAAGGAGCGGGAGCTGACTGAACGCAAGTTGTACAGAGAGGGAGTGACAGGTTTGAGAAGAGAGGCAAGGTATATAGGGAGAGTCCCAAACCAGTACTTTGATACGAAGGTGGCTCAGTGGAAGAAGCGTCTCTGGGAGAGGGATTGGAAGGCCATGGGGGAGTAGCAGTCACAGTGGTGGGTCAGATGAGGGGAGTTTGAGGCGAATCTACAGAAGGCATGGTAGAGCACATCGAGTTTAGAGAGAGAGGTTGCAGGGGTAGCACTGAAAACAACGTCTGCATAATCGAAGGCAGGGAGGACTAATTTAACAGTAGGTTGCGTCTAACGGAGGGGGAGGCTAGCCTTATTTCGGTAGAGTAGTCTTAGTTTAGGTTGTAGTTTCAAATGGAGAGCGCTAAAGTGGGAGGAGAAGTCGAGTGAGGGATCTAGACAGACTCAATATTACTAACCAGGCTTCCCAACTCACCAAGGGTAATGCAAAGAAAGCCATAGCCCAATACTGGCTTAGTAAGGAACCTCCACCAATTACCACTGGTTAAACCATTTATTGTAGTGTATGAAACTAGAAAGGGACCAACATCTGGTGAATGGAGAAAGAGAGAAATTCCAAAGCATATGGGATCCCATCCTTGGGGCAACAGAGTAAGGAGTGGTTAGAGGCATAAACATGAGAACATATGATCTTACTTCGAGAGGGCTCTTGCAGTAGGTGATTACATATAGGACTGCAGGCGGCAGGACCCCACGGAAAAATTTCTAGCTAGCAGTCCCTGGCGGGGACCGCCCCCACATCAGGTGACCGGCGTCAGATGATGTCGGTATAAAGGGGCGGTCCCGGACGCCCGCCTTCCAGTTCTTTCCCGCTGTCGTGCAGCGCCGCGGTGAAGTTTCAGAAGCTCAGCCCTGTTGCTTCGCCGGTTTTACCGGAAGTATCAGTATTCTGTATTTTATTCATCAGGTGAACGTCGGTTTATGTCATCCCTTCAAAAATAAGTGCGACTGCGGGCGGCGCCAACTGCCTCACAAAGACGGCACTCCTCTGTCTTTTGTTTAGGCCCCGACCACGCGTTGATAGGTGCCCGTGATTGCCTGCATTTCAATGCGCCACCCTAGAGACGACGCCAGCAGTCCTTGGAAGCCCATCTCCTTAAAAAGAAGATGTCCGCAATGGAGAAGGAGTTGAAGAAGCTTCGGCAGGCGTCAGCCTCCCCTGAAGGCCCTCACCCAGCAGGTTTTCACTGGTCTGGGTATCACCATCAACCATTCCAAGTCTCATCTGGACCCTTCCCAGAGACTCCAGTTCATCGGGGCAATCCTCGATACGACACTGTGCAGGGCCTTCCTGCCTCTGGACAGGGGAGCCTCCCTCCAGTCCCAGATTTCCCTTCTTTCGGAACGCAGGAGGGTTGCGGCGAGGTCGGTGCTCCATCTCCTGGGGCTTATGGCGGCTGCCATCCTGACGGTTCCGCGCGCGCACCTCCACATGAGGATCTCTCAGTGGACTCTCCGCTCTCAGTGGGATCAACTTGTAGACGACCTAGATCATCTAGTGCTGATCTCCTCGCCGATGATGAGACTTGCAATGGTGGATGGTTCGAGAGAACCTTTTCCGGGGGTCCCTTCTTTCATCCTCCCCCTGCCCAGACTCTGACCACGGACGCATCAGGCGAAGGTTGGGGAGCCCACCTGGGTCCTCACCGAACCCAGGGCTTATGGTCCAGATTGGAGTTGGCTCTCCACATCAATGTGCTCAAGCTTCGTGCAGTGCTATATGCTCTCCAGGCCCTTCAGCAATACATCCTTCCCGGTCACCTAGCCGTCCAAACAGACAACATGTGCGTGGTGTGGTACATCAACAAGCAGGGAGGGACTCGGTCCTACCTGCTGTGCAGGGAAGTGATGAGGGTTTGGGAATGGGCAACGCTTCACAACCTTCATCTCGACAATGTCCTGGCAGACAAGCTAAGTCATTCTTCGGCTTTGCCACACGAGTGGGAACTGGATCAGAAAGTTCTAAAAAGCATCTTCCAGATTTGGGGGACTCCACAGATAGACCTGTTCGCCTCCTCCCAAAACGCAAAGCTTCCAACCTTTTGCTCGCTCGCTCCAGAGCGAGGCGCTTTCTGGAGCAATGCTCTGTCTCTAAACTGGAAGGACAGATTCGTCTATGCTTTTCCCCCAATTCCTCTGGTCCCTCATGTGTTGCAGAAACTAGCATTGGAAGGAGCGAGAATGATTCTGATCGCTCCTTTCTGGCCTAGGCAAATCTGGTTCTCTCTTCTACAACAATACTCAGAGGTTCCTCCTCTTCCTCTTCCTTTATCTCGAGGATTGCTGACCCAGGATCAGGGGACCCTGGTCCATCCGGGACTCAAGTTTCTTCAACTTCATGCATGGCTCCTGCAGACCTAGCCCAATCTCGCTTTGGCGTCTCCCCTAAGGTGGCCGAGATTCTGGTGGAGGCTAGAAAACCCTCCACTAGGTCCACCTACGCCATGAAATGGAAAAGATTTTCCATTTGGGCTGCCTCCAGGAACGTGAAGCCTTTCTCCTGTCCTGTGGCCGTTCTGCTTGATTATCTGCGTCATCTTTTCAACCTGGGTCTCAGTCACTCCTCTTTGAAAGTCCACATGGTGGTTATTTCGGCCTACCATGTCCCTTTCGCTGATAAGGCATTTGCCCAATTGGAGGTATCCAAGACTTTTCTCAGAGGGGTCCTTCATCTCAGACCCCCTGTTCAGACTCCGGCTCCCCCCTGGGACTTGAACTTTGTTCTCGAGAAACTTACCCTTCCTCCTTTTGAGCCTGCGGCTTCCGCAGACTTGAAGTTCTTATCGTGGAAGACGCTCTTCTTGGTGGCCATTACTTCTGCTCGCAGAATTTCCGAGCTCCAGGCCCTTATGTACAAAATCCCTTATCTGATCTTTCACAAAGAAAGAGTAGCTCTTTGCACGAATCCTAAGTTTCTCCCAAAAGTGGTAGCCGGAGTCTACCTTAAATCAGTCTATTGAATTACCTGCCTTTTTCACGCAGTACTCCAACCAAGGAGAATACTTGCTTCATACCATGGATGTCCACAGGATTCTGAGATACTACACCGACAGGACGAAGGATCTCAGAAAGACTGATCAGTTGTTCGTCTCTTTTGCTCACAGAAGGGAAGGCAATGCTGTCTCCAAGCAATGCCTATCAAAGTGGTTGGCTCATTGCATCACTTTCTGTTATGACAAGTACAACAAGACCCTTCCGGGTCAAGTCAGAGGTCACTCCACTCGAGGAGTAGCAGCCTCTGCGGCTTGTTTCAAGAATGTGTCTGCGGCAGACACCTGTGCTGCCACCACTTGGACTTCCGTCCATACATTTACTAAACATTACAGTTTGGACATTGCCTCTCGCCATAGAGCAGGCTTCGGGTTAGCTGTCTTGCAAGGCCTCCTATCTTGAGGTTTGCAAGGTTGTTTGCTACTTCTTGGAGTAGTTCCTCCTCCTGGTGCCTTTTCATTTGTTCCAGACTGCTTGGGATTCCGTCCTATATGTAATAACCTACTGCAAGAGCCCTCTCGAAGTAAGATAGTACAGTTACGTAAGAACTTACCGTAACAGTAGATCTTCGAGAGAGGCTCTTGCAGTAGGTAATACCTTCCCACCCTCCATCCCCCTAGGCTTTTTCAGCTCCTTTTCCATTGAGGAAATATCTGCTTCTCTCTCGTCCGGGCCTGTGGCGGGAAAGAACTGAAGGCGGGCATCCGGGACCACCCCTTTATACCGACAACTGCCTGACGCCGTCACCTGACGTATGGTCCGCCAGGGACTGCTAGCTAGAAATTTTTTCCGTGGGGTCCTGCCACCTGCCGACGTCAGTCCTATATGTAATTACCTACTGCAAGAGCCTCTCTCGAAGATCTACTGTTACGGTAAGTTCTTACGTAACTGTACTTTTATGCAGCTATTGGACCCCCATTTGGGAAATATGGGTCACCCCTATATTGCCCAGACCCATTATGTCCAATATGTCCAATTAGTCCTGGCAGTTAAAAGAGATAGAAGTACTTTGTATGGAGTCATAACTCTTTCACCATCATAATATCACGAACACTCAATTCTGGACCTATCCACTTGAGGTTACAAGAGTCTACTGATGTTCCAAGTCCATGAACAGTTTGTATTTGAATTTTAATATATAAAATGTCACTGTGGAAATGCCTTAATGAAATGATCTGCATTGTTGTGAAATGGAATGTGTGTATGCACCTGTACTTTGAAAAGTTAAAGTTTACAACAAAAAATGTATAGGATTTTCTGTGAAATACTTAGCTTGAGTACCAGTGATTTTTCACTCAGAAATAGTGCTTTTGCTTGAAAATGGATTAATTAAATTCCACCAATGTGCAGAAATGGCAGAATCCCACCAGTATTTGTGAAGATACCTATTCATGGTTTTGTGTTATTTTTCACTTGCAAAAAAATTTTTTTTCCCAGCCATAGATTATGTGCTCATTATCCACACCCTGGCAGTTTCACTGGAACAGTCTGATTGATCGGATGTCTTCAAGTTAAGCTCCTACCACCACCTGGGTGGTACATATCCTCTAGCTCCATCCCCTAATGTCAGATCTTTCCTTCCACTAGAAGGGACAGGTCTCCTGTTTTGCAACTCTGCAGTATTCGAGGATTCTACATAGTTAGCGCTTTTGGCAATAATTATTTCTTTTCGAAACCTCCTAAAGTACTTTGTCTTTCACTTGTTCCGGTCCTGCCTTCAACATGGATCTCTGCATGGAAGAGAGGAAGCCACCACACAGTTTTAAGTTCTGTATCATCTATCAGCAGAAAATGTCAAACATCAACCCCCACGTGCCCTGCCTTTACTGTCTGGGAGCACAGCACAACGTGGAGGGTTATGGCTTTTGTCAGGTGATGCTAAGATTGATGGGCCAGACTTGTCCTCAGGCCACCCTTGGAATGGGACCCCAAGAATCGACTTAAGAGTCAGAAACAGACCTGAGGAGTCGGAGGGACGGCCGGGGGGAGGAGGACTGAGCGTCCCTGGGACTGCTCTCCTCCTCCTCCAGTGGGAGTGGGTGGGTTAGTGATTGGCATGTGGTTGACCCCTGGTGGGGGCCGGCAACTGAAGCTGAGTAGAGTATTTCAGGAGGTGTGCTGGATGTCGCAGTCTTGTGCATTGCATCATTACATGCCACGCCTCCCACTGGGGATAATGCAGGCAAAAACTGCCAGCCCTGCTGTCGATGCCTCGCTTCCTGGTCCCATTTTGCCCACCATGACCCCTAGTTGCAACCGAGATCAGTCTTCCATCGGGAATGGCCCGATCCCACAGCTCCAGCCTGGGGGGAAGCCAAGGGAGCCATGCTGGTGGAAGCTGGACCTGCCGGTAATCTGGGCAAATCTCCATTGAGGGTGTGCTGGCTTTCAAGCTTGGGCAGATCGTCGGCCCAAGGTAAGTCCCAGGGGTGGGCGGGACCGGGAAAGTCTGGGGACTGAGCCACATTGGGTGGGGGTGATGGCACAAAGAAAAAAAATTGATCTAAGAGCTACAAAAAGACCTCAGCGCCTGTTGGGTCCATTGCTCAGTTTGTGGCTCTTGAAGAGGAGGCAGCTGTTGCTGCGGTGAGTACCTCATTGGTCTCAGCATTGCTCCCAGCTGGGGCCAGCATCGGAGGGTCCTTCATGGAAGATTTCTGTGAAATGTATTGGGCCCGTGAGACCTCTGGGGAGAGCCTTCCTCACCAGGCCAAGAAGCATAAGCACCACTGGCGCCACTGGCACAGGTTGTGGGACTGGGAGAGACTGAGATCCTCCCATTCCCTTAACTCCCCAACTGCTCAGTGCTGGTCAGGTGCTCAATGGTGGTCAAGACGCTTTCAGTCGAGGGCATGATCGAGAGCTCCTTGGTACCCCCATCAGGCTTGTCGACCTCTATGCCAGTCAAGCAGGGACTCAACCTTTTTCTCGAGCCTGTTGCCCGGTTGTCGGAGGAGCTCATCGATGAATCAATCTCCCAGACCCCGGTGCTCCCGGTCCTCACTCAGGTGGACGTGGCTCGGTCAGTGTCCCTGATTGGGTTACTCCAGATCCAGCCTCAACTGGTGGTCATGTATCTGAAGCCAATGCTACTGAAAGTGGCTCAGCATGTGTTCTGGAACAGAGAAGTCCAGTGCCACCCTGGATCCTGTGGCATCATCTCAGAAGGACCCTAAAGCCCAGAAACCTAAGAAGAAGACCTTCCAGTACCAGTCCTTTCAGCCACCGCAGCTTTGGCAGTAGCCGTAGCAGGGGCAATACCAAGGCTGGTGTCTGAAACCCAAGTTCGATGGCTATAGGCCAAAAAGAGGCAGGGTTAAGGGAAGTGGCGCCCCTCCGGCCCAGTGGCTGGTGCCCCCTACAAATCTACCCAGTTATGGGTCGGGGGTGACATCCTCCTGCCTGTCCAGTCCCTGATCCAACTCCTGGTGCAGAGGGGGCTTGGCTATGCCAATTCTGGCCACACTGGTCCATCATTACTAAGGACAGTGGGTACTGGAGGTGGTACGCAGAGGGTTGCCTCTAGACTTTGAAGCTCTTCTGCCTTAGTGACTCCACACTCCTTGGGGGTTCTCGGTGTTGCAGGATATGCTAGTTGCCCTCAGGAAGGATATTGCTCAGCTACTTGTGAAAGAAGCAGCAGCCGGTGTCTGAGATGCCGTGGCAAGTCAGGGGTGCATGTCCAGCTACTTCCTGGTCTTGAAATGATGGGGGGCTGGCACCCCATACTAGGGTCTGCACAACCTGAATCAGTTCACGCAAGGCAAATTCTGGAGGGTCACTCTGAGCTATTTTATACCACCCCTACAGCAGGGCATGTGGTTCTGCTCCCAGGGTTTCCAGGATGCATTTTTCCACATCTCAGTCTGTCTGTCCCACTGGTGATACCCATAATTCTGTGTAGATGGGTTTCTCGATCAGTTCCAGGTCATGTCCTTCAGCTTCCTGTCTGCACTCAGGGTCTTCACCAAGTGCATGGCAGTGGTGGCTGCCTTCCTGTGGTATAGGGGCATCAGAGTATCCCTACCTGGATGACTGGCTGAAAGCCAGGCCACTCGAGGAGGTTGCAGAGCGGTCCAGAGATCTGGCCCTACAGACCATCAGAAACTTGAGCCTGCTGGTCAGCCTCATCAAGTCCAAATTGATTCCCTCGCTGGTGCTCAAGTTCATTGGGGTACAGCTAGACTCCCTTAGGGCCAAGTACCATCTCCCTGCAGACTGAGCTCAGTACCTTATCTCCTTTGCCTGCCATTTCAGGTTGGGCACTCACACCCTGCCCAGGATTTCCTCAGGCTGGTGTGGTATATGGTATCCACCACCAGCATGGTCCATTAGACACATTGGTGGATGCTCCACCTGTAGTGGTAGCTGGCTCACCACTGGTCTCAGTGTTCAGGTCATCTGGACCAGCTGATCCTTGTGACCCAACCCATATGGGACGCTGTTCGGTGGTGGCTGGTCCCTCAACATCTGAGGAAGGAATCCCATTTGTCCACCCAGAACCGACCATCAGGCTCATGAGGGATGCATCTCTGGTGAGGCGCACACCTGGGAGGCCACAGAGCCCACGGATTCTGGTCCTGCCGGGAGTCCTGTCACCACATTAACCTGCTGGATCTCCGTGCAGTGTGGCTGGCTCTCACGAAATTCGTGCCTCTAATAGGTGGCCAGGTCCTGCAGGTTCAGACGGACAATACCATGACCATGTTTTACTTGAACAGGCAGGGCAGAACTCATTTTCTTTCCTTGTGTCTGGAGGACCTCTGCACCTGGAGTCCAATGCACAGTCTGGGTACAGATCTCCTGGCGGTTCATGTCATGGGAGTTCACAGTCAACTGGCAGATGCTCTCTGCCAGGTGGAACAGACATCGTATGAGTGGCCCCTGCATCAGGAGGTGGTAAACCACCGGTTCTCCTACTGGGACACCACTTTGGAGGACCTGTTCGTCTCCTGGAAGAACAGAAAACTCGGGCTGTTTTGTGCCGGCCCTTCACAGTCCTGGACAATGTTAGGGGATGCCTTCATGAGGCCATTTACCCCAGGCCTCGTGTATGCCTTCCAATTCATCCACAAGGTGGTAGTCAAGCCTGGAAAAACAAGGCACAGATGATCGTGATAGCTCCAGACTGGCCCATACAGTTCTGGTACCTGGATCTTCTCGGCCTCAGCAGCAGGCCTCCATGGCGGTTGCCTCTTCATCTGGACCTGCTAACCAGACAATAGAGGATGGTCCTACACCCAGACCTTCAGTCCCTCCACATCTCAGCCTGGTTCCTGAACAGCTAGAATTCCAGGTCTTGGGTCTCTTGGAAGGTGTGCTCCATGTTGTGAAGGCCTCCTGAAAGGAGTCGGAGTCGCAAATTCTACACAATTAAGTGAAAGAGGTTCTCAATTTGGTATTGGGGCAAGGAGCTTGAACCCCTTGCCTACCCCATGGTAAGCATCCTTGAGCACCTCTGGGCCCTTTCTCAGTCAGGTCTGCGAGTGACAAACCTTAAGGTGCACCTGGCAGCCATCTCTGCTTACCGGGCACGGGCTGGTAAGCTGACAGTGGTGCAGGTGAAGGTAGTTAGGCACTTTTTTTAAAGGCCTTTGACCATTTGCCCCTCTGGTACACGAGCCACCGCCACCTTGGGACCTACTGCTGGTGTTGGCTATGTTCATAGGCAAGCCATTTAAAATCTATGCACGGGTGTGAGATGTCACACCTGTCATGGAAGACAGCCTTCTTGGTGACTATCACATCAGCCAGAAAGATTAGTGAGCTCCAGGCTCTCTCAGTGGAGTCTCCTTATCTGGTCTTCCACAAGGACAAGGTCATCCACCTGAAGTTGAAGGCAGTATCGGAGTTTCACCTTAACCAACTGAATAACCTTCCAGTATACTTTAACAATCCATCTCCAGAGGCTGACCGTAGGCTTCACACTCTGGACCTGCGGAGTGCGCTCGCTTATTATAAGGAGTGCATGGCAGGTACTCGTGGTGAGGCTCGCTAGCTGTTTGAAACATATGCTGAAGTCATGCCTGGCAGACCAGAAGCAAGGCAAATGACTGGCAGGTGGACTATGCCCTGCATCAACCTCTGCTATGGGCTGGTTGGTACGAAGCCTCCCAGAGGGCTTAGGGCTCATTCCACCAGACATACCACTGCCTTGGTGGCTGCCTCCAGGGACATCGTCATACAGGAGATCTGTAGGGCTGCTACCTGGAAGAAAGCACACATCTTCACCTCTCATTACAGCACTGACATCATGTCACACCGGGATGCTGCTTTGGGGGCCTCGGTTCTTCAGTCTCTGTTCGCCAAATATTGGTGCATGCATTGCTCCCTCCTCCCAGAGAACTCCTTAAAGTTTGCCAGACTCTGGATAGTGAACTGAATGGGGACTACAGACTTTATCCACGTCCTTAGAAATATAGATTACTCACCTGTAACTGTAGTTCTAGGAGTGGTATACAGTTCACATCCACACAACCCCCCCCTTGCAAGTGGCACATGGCACCCTGCTTCCAGCGTGCAAAGATCTGATGTCATGGGAGAATATACCATCTGGGTGGTGGGAGAAGCGTCACTTGAAGATGTCTGATGAATCAGACCGTTCCAGTGTGGAACTGCCAGAAAGTGGATGTGAACTGTATACCATTTCTAGAACTACAGTTACAGGCGAGTTGCCTATATTTACCGAGCAATGCCTTGTATAATTTAACTGTCAGACTGCTCACACGTCAACATTCTATCTGCCTTCTCATTACTGGCATCATCCTATATGTTTATATGCACAGTTCCAGCATCCCTTATGGCTATAAGGGTGTCTTCTCGAGTTCTTTGGGTGAGAGAGCTGCAAAGCTGAGTAGTTCTGCAACACAAGTGAAATTGAGAAGGCTCTCTTATGACCATAAGAGACACAGGATCTGTACCTATAAACATAATAATGAGAAAGATTTCTGTTTAAAAAAAAAAATGGAAATTGAATTTAAAATCAAAATGCTTTGCTTTACAGAAAATTAGAAAAACCCTAAGAATGAAAATGAACTATGCCAACTGAACTTAGAACTTTACAACTTTTTTATATGGACATGAGGCAGCCCCTTACAGTAATAAAAGGGCCAGGAATGTTTAGAAAGCAACAATCCTGACTGGCTACAAACTGTGTCATGATTTATAATATGACAACCTCACGGACACTGTAGTAGTAATAAAGCGTAACAGCAAACACACTCTTTATAGTTAAACGTCTTCTTTTGAAATGTTTTCTTGTTAATTAACTATAACACATTTTCTTGTTACTTAAATGGTTACTCCTTTGACAACCTTAAGATCTGTTTTTGTTTTCTTTAAATAATTTTGCTGTTCCACCTAAGTTCAATAAGCCACCCCAAGGCATGCGTAGTAATACTAAACTCAGGAAAGGTACTCTGCTGCTCCTTGTGCCTCACAACAAATCTTGGTGTGTGTAGTAATTTTAGCATTACAGCATGCCTTCTTGTGGCTTATTGCTAACATACTCACTCATTCAATGGGTTCTAAAAATCCTGTACTGTGATGGAAGGGAAACTGATCACATGACTATAGTATACCCCCATTATGTAGCGTAAGTACAGTTCAGAACTCCTTACTGTGTTCTTGTTTATTCTTCTTGTGCTTTGTGGGCTCTCTCCACCATTTGATAAGAGCAATAATGCACCCCAGGTTGTTCGGTTAAGCTGTAAGGGCTGCACTTCTCAGGGGGCTGAAGGCACTTATCAGTGCCGCTTGTCTTACAACATAGCGAAGACAGGCGGTTATTACAGTAAAACACCACAACTTGTCATGCGTTACTGATTCAAGTAGACAGACAGACTGCATGCTACACCCAGTCTTAACTGTGAAAATTTATGAACCAGTATTCTTTATATTATTCTTTTAATGTGTGGGGTAATTTTAATGTATTATTTTATGATTGTGCTATCTCTATAAGGCACCAAGATCCACATGGATTGGATGCCGTAAAAAAAAAACTTTCCTTGACTTAATATTGCTTATGCGTATTGGCACACAGTTCAGAGGCTGTGAGGTGACAGTGACAGTCACAGTCAGCTATGTTAGCCGCTGAAAAATTAAACAGGAGTTACGTAACTCTCCAGTGGAACTGAACACACCACACACTGTAAACGAGAAACCATTATGTTAGCAAAGCGACTTATTTTAGTGAAGTCCCCCAGTGTGAGCTCCTGCGAGGCAGCATTTAACAATGTCCTGTTATGCTGCTGCAGCGAGCCGCTCGTTATAATGAAGGAATTAGAGACAGAAAGACAGGGAAGGGAGGGAGACAGACAGATGGAAAGGTGCACAAACTGTAGGACTGCTGCTTGTCTTTAACTCTTAATGCCTCCCCCACACACACACACACCTTTCTTGTGCATCTCACATTTCTTCCATCACACCCCCGGGGCCCTTCCTTTGTATCCCATCCCATGCCTTCACTGACCTTTAAAGTGGCAGTATTTGTGGTAAAAAAAAGTTCATAATTTTGTTTTCTTTTTTAGAAATAATGCATTTCTGGCATGCTTAGATTTATCATCCCTGTTTTCTTAACTCCCACTGATATTTTTAGAACCATTTTTCTTCACAGTTTTGTAACTGATGACTCAAGTTAATCTATAAACATATAAACTGATAAAAAAAAATATGGTTCCACTAGCAATATGTAAAAATCTCTTCTGCTGAGGCCATTTTTGGACTGTACACCAAAGATTCACATTGAGGCTGTATGCACCTGGTATCTCATATCTCAGTTCAGGATGAAATAAAAATGAAAAGAGCAAATGAATATACTCTTGTTTTTTGCTAGAAATATGTATTGCTAAAATAAAAACAACTATATGATGATGTGGATTGTTGACTAAAAATAATGCTGCTATAGGGCTTGATCTGCAAAGAGGTCCATATCCGGGAAGGGGTACCTATGCACCCCCCTCTGCCTGGCCACACAGCCTGATTCTGGGTCAGATCAGCCCTCACTCCTCTAGCCCTAGAAGCCTCCATAGCGTCGGACAGTGTGTGTGTGGGGGGGGGGGCAGCATTGTCAGTATTCATTCTGACTGTATATAACTTGCATTGGAGATATGGCAATCCATGGAGGATGGATAATGATTGCCCTATCCAGTGGTCCTTCGCTCCATGTGGAGCAGAGATTTACTAGAGTGCCGACCCAGACCAGGCATCTGATTGGATGTCCAATATCCTGGATAGCACTGCCACTGCCACACCCAGCCTTGTGCGAAGCATCACACAAGTGGTGGGAATGGGCTGTGGATCTTGTCCTTCCCTGCGTGGCATCAGCATGTGCAGCGGTGTGGCTGGGATACACTTGATTTGAGCGTATCCCAGCTGCCTTTGTGGATCAAGCCCTTAATTAACATCTCCCGAATTCCACCCTCTCCTAACAACTACAGTACATCTTCTGATCCTTCCCCATCCTCTATCAGCACTCTAGTACCAAATTTATGTTTTCATCTTGAGTTTATGCCCCTTTTTACCTCGGGACCCCTTCCGCTTCCTGCCTGCCTGCACAGCCAAATCATGCACCATCTCTGGAACTTACCTGGCCTCCAGTGATCCCTCATGGACTGTCCCCCACAGCAGTGCTGGGGGGGAGGTCCACCCTCCCAACCCCCAGTGACCATATCCATATGGGAAGCCAGGGCCCAGTTGGTGGTGTAGGGCATTCAACAGGCAGGAACTTCATCCCGTCAACAGGGTCCTAGGTTTCTCTTTTTATAGCCCCACTCGCCTCCCTGACATTGTAACTGCCCCTTCAGACCTCGCGCGTGCTAGTGTACCCCTGTGGGAGAGGCAATCTCCCTGGCCCACTGCAGAGTTCACTAGCACAGCAGAACCCAACGCCATTCCTTCCTGACTGGGAGTGCTACCGCATGGCAGGGCCTCCCCAGGCCATGGGTTCACCCAGCCAGCTTCTTGGGCTTATTTCCAAACTCGTGTCATCAACATGGGCGCATATGGCGCTACCCATTGGGCCATTGGGCCCCGCATTCTGGTGCCATTTTTTTAGAGTAGTGACTATGATTCTTGTCTGGCGGTACTAGATCAAACTACAGCAGAGCCAAATGCTCACTCTGTGACCTTGAGCAAGTCAATTAACCTCCCAGTAATTCAGTCCACCCAGCTTTGGAAATGAGCAGCAGCAGGTCCCACTGGAAATGAGATGCTGAATCTCAGCTGGGCTATCCAGGATAAACAAACTGTAAAATAATTTAAAAAAAAAGTCACCCCAATGACCTGCACTGCCAAGCAGATGAGCCAGGTTCAGAAGCTGACTCGAGTTGCCACGTCGGGGTAGGACAAACCGCAACTACTGCTACTTGGAAGTACACTGCTGCCGGGAGGGAACGGCACCAGACTGTTGCTCTGCAGCGACTCCTGTGATGGTCCGGGGAGGGGGGCTGCCACTTTCATAGCCACTGCTACATTCATCTGAGGCTGTTAAGAGGCTCCACCCACTTCAGGGGAGAAGGGAGGGCCAGGGTGAAAACAGGATAAAATCCTCACGACTGTCTATATGATGGCTGACGTCTCTGCTTCCCCTGGGTCCTAGTACCCAACACTAAATCCTATCCACCTAGTGGACTGCTTAAGGGGGAGAATGCCCATCCTCCTGGAGCCCCTACTCATGGAGGAAGTCGTGGGAGTCGACGGGGCTGGACCCAGGGGAGAAGTAGATGCTAGGCCTGAACAGGGTATATCCCTGCAAGGAAAAGTGGCCAAGGGAGAAAAACGCTCAATAGGAAGAATAAATGAAACCAGGAGAGGCGGGGTGGTGGAAGGGGAGTGCTGCTGCTGCCAGGAAGCAAACAGGGAGGTTAAAATAGAACTGAACTAGATTAGGGAAAGACTACATAAAGATTTAGAAAGCGTAAGTACAGGGAGGTTAAGTGACTTGCTCAAGGTCACACTGTGGGTAAGTGGCAGTCATGGGATTTAAACCTAGGTCTCTAGGTTCACAGCTCTGGGCTGTAACCACTAGGCCAAACAGCTTCTCACAGCACCATTCCAAGAAATACAACCACGAAGAGTAGTGATGACCTTCCTCTGTTCCTGTCAAGGCCCAGCACCTCACAGCCCTCCTCTTCTTTAGAGTCCCATTTACTTATGTTCGTGTCAGGAGTTCTAGCTATGCAGGGTGGGGGTGGGGGCAAGAGCCTCTGCCAGCAGCTGTCGGGATTTTCCAGCCTCTGGTTGCACACATCAGAAATCTAACCCTAGATTATGTGTGACATGTGAGTTAAAACCCAAGGTGCCCGAGTGTAAAGCTTTATTACATCAACTCCGAAGAGGCAGCCGGATGCTTTCTCATATGATGGATTTTACTTATTTACCAACCGTCAGCTGCTGCTGGGAATGCCAGCAGTGTTCTCCTACATTTTAGCCAGCTGGAGTTAGCACTAGGGAAAAGCCATTTCCAGCTGGGCATGTCAGAAGCTAATAATCTCTTGTTTTTCTTACTGCTGTCCTTCCCTGGCTTGACTCGTCAGATAAAATATTCACAGTTATGCAGTGTGGCTCTTCTCCTAAAGCCCCAGTTTAGAGAAACAAATCTTATGCCCCTGATTTGATTATTCTGTTAATTAATTAATTAGAGCTGGCCTGGTAGCACAACGGCAGTGCTACTACCTGCAATGGTGACTCTGGTTGAGCACAATCTCGGATCACGCGGGGGGGGGGGGATTTAGAGTCCCATGGACATCTGTCCTCCTTGGGGTGGCGGGCAGCATGTATCACTACATGCTCACCACCTAGCACAGGCTGGGTGGTACAACACCAGATGCCGAACTCTCAGGGCTCCGATGCTGACGCCAATAGTGCACCATGTGTGAGCACAAGAATCACTGCATGCGATGCAGATGTCGGGAAGGGAAGGAAACAACCTCCAGCTCACAGGCTCATCACTACTGACTGAGGCACCCGTCCAACATATAGAGGTCCTGGACAAGAGGTGGGTAAGTCCCGGGGAAGGCAGGTGACTGGGCTGGCTGGGGCAATACTGGAGCAGAAAATGGAGAATAAGAAAACTTTTTTTTTTTTTACTTGGTTTCTGTTATTTCGTAGTGAGGCCTGGCTCACCTTCAACCAATCTTCCTAGCCCCTTCTCAGTGCTGAAGTGATCACCACATGTTAAAGAGGAAGAGCCAGGCTTTTCTTTAGTCTATTCTACAAGCCCCTCCTTGCAGTTGGGTTGGCATAGTCTCCATGGCCCCAAATACTCATCGATCTATCCCCCTCCAACTGACTCCCCAGACAATAAACTCTGGGTGCTCCCCCTAGACATCATATGCTGGTTTCTCGTCTTCACCTGACATCACAGTCGGTTACATATGAACAGACGAAGAAGCCAGCAGAGGAAGGCTATTTGGTCTGTCTAGTCTGCTCGTATTGTAGGGTCCACAGCTTGAGCTACTGTCCCTGTCCCCACTCCCGACTCTTCCCATCCTCCCTACCCATGATCACTGCCTTCCTCCTATGCCTATCCCAGCCTCTCTTGAAGCTGCCCACCATCATAAACAAGACCACCACTTCTGGCAGTACATTCTAAGTGTCCACCACCCTCTGCATGAAGCAGTGCTTCCTGACCTCCCCCAAACCTCCCCCCCAGCTTAAGACTGTGCCCCCTTGTATTATGGTTGCCACTCAGCTTAAAGAGACCCTCCTTATCCACGTTATTTATCCTTTTCAAGTACTTGAAGGTGTCAATCACGTCCCCCTGTCTCTCCTGTCCTCCAGGGAGTACATGTTCGGTGCCCTTAACCTCTCCTTGTGCGCCTTACCCTGCTTACTCACTATCATCTTTGTAGCCCTTCTCTTAACCTTCTCCAGCAGGTTAATATCCCTTTTGAGGTGTGGGCACTAGTACTGAACTCCATACTCTAGATGCAGCCTTACCAGTGACCTGTACAAGGGCAGTATAACCTCCTCTCTCCTACTACTGATCCCCCTAGATATACATCCAGCATCTTGTTTGACTTTGCTGCTGCTTTCTTGCACTCCGTGGAGTGCTTCAGGTCACTAGTGATCATCACTCCCAGGTCCGTCTCCTCCTCTGGTGCAGATACCTGGACTCCACCTGCCCCTTGCTCCTCTTCTCCCTCCTGAAGGCACTGGTCCATCCTTCTCCCTGGTGAAGATGGAACAGAAGTACTCATTTAGTATTTCTGCTTTTCCCCATTATCCCTCCACCCACTTCTCCCCTTTCTTAAGACTAACAAGGGCTTGTAGTGTATACTGTACGCTGTCATTGACAGTTCAGTCGGCGGCAGCCATGGAGGTGTGAGGAGGGCTGTGCTGTTTGCCGACTGGGGAGGGGGGAGGGAACACTACACTATGGAAATATATTATTTTTAATATCAAGTGGGAGATCGGGGACCGGAGAGGAACCCTACACTATGGAAACATATTTTTCTCATTAACGAGTGGGAGATCAAGAGATCGGGCACCGGGGAGGCACCACTGTGGAATAAGTTTTCTAGGGACATGGATATGTTGTTCATCCACACTCATTGGCAGGTATCCTTGCCGCTTTAAATCTTGCCGGAAGGTCTTCAAGCTTGCTCCTCCCACCCACCCGGGTGGTATAACTCTCGGCTCCGCCCCATGACGTCAGATCTTCCTTACCGCTTGGAAGCTCAGGTTCCCTCCTTAACGCTCTGCGTTTGTGACTGGTTCCTATTTCTCCGTTTGCGGATTTAAAAATAAATTTTGCAAAAGACTTAGTCTTCTGTCCCTGGCGGCTGCGATGGACAAATCGACTCGGATTTCGGAGATGCCCATGCGGGCGAAGATGTCTCGGACGGATCCACACTCCACGTGTCTACTGCTTAGGCCTTGAGCACGACCCCGGGCTTGCGACCTGTGCTCATCTTTCTCGGCCCTCGTCCTCGAAGACCGTGCTGCCCGATTGCAACTGGGCCCGTCCGAGCGTTTCCCTCGGTGAAGTCCAAGGAGGCCCGGTTGCGGTGTCCACGGCGGCGGGCTCGGCGGATCAGCTCGAGCGGATGGTCGCCCTCGAAGAGGAGGCTGCGCGGGCCGTATCTTCCTCGGCCGCGGCATTTATCCCGCTCTCTCTGGGTTCTTCCTACACGGCTTCTTTTAAGGAGCTTTGTCTGTCCCTCTCCACTAAAGGAGAAGGGCCTGCGTCTGCTGGACCTTATTCTCGGTCCAAAAAGAGGGACAGGGGTAAGTCCCTCCGTCGACGCTCTTGGGAGCGGGAAAGGTCCCTCTCCCGGGCCGTCGACCGTCGGCCGGTCGACCGCTCGGCTTGACCACTGGCCTCACGGTGTCCCGTCAGGTCAGTTGACCGAGACTCCCACCGATGAAGTCGAGATTTTCTCGACCCATTGAACGGGCTGTCGCCTTTAGCGCGATTCCCTCTCCCGGTTCCCCGGGAGGTTGAGGATCCGTGGGCTCGCCTGTGCCCCGGTTCCGGAGCCCTCGGATGGACCATCCGAGCCGAAGGGAGTGCCGGTTCCGGCCGACACCTCCCCGCACCGACCTCGGAAATTCCGGGACTCTCGGTCTCGGTCTCGGACCTCTTCGCGGTCCAGCCGATCCCACCGTCATAGGCGGTCTCGGTCGGCACGCGGTAAAGCGTCGCCCTCGTCCTCGTCCTCCTCCTCGGATGAGGGGAGGCTTCGGCGTAAATTGCGTCGACGGTACGAGGACCTTATGTTGCAACAGCTCCTCCTGGCCGGGAATAAGCCGACCCCGTCGCCTTCCCCGGCCATTAAGTGGCTGTCACCGGAGCGGCCGACACAACCCCTCGACTTATCCGAGGAGCCTATACCCAGGCCGGTTGTTCGGCCAAAACCAGCTGCTCCACCGATTCCGGTGGAACCTCCGCCTCCACAGCCACCAATTGGGGCTCCGACCAAGGATTCTCGGTCGGCTAAGGGTCTACCCCATCGGCTGTCAGTTACCCTCACTCCCGACCCACCTCGGCAGGTGAAGGGTGGCTCAGGCCAGAGGCAGCTCTTCGAGGACTCTTCCGAGTCCGAAGATGATTCCTCCTTTTCTCCAAGCGACTGGACTTGGAGTCTTCGGGAGGTCAGTCAATGGACGATAGCCCGTCGTCCTTCCTAGGACTGCTTCGGCTCATCTCGGAGTCTACCGGGATGGAGCTCGAACCCGTTTCCAAACGGGCCAGGTATCCCCTCACGGAGATTCTGGACCGAGATTCTCCGACGGAGGCCTTTCCGTGGCGAGGCCATAGTGGGTCCGGCACTGGAGCTTTGTGGCGCCTCTGCTTCTTCGCCTTCGGCCAGGATGGCCAGGAAGTATCGCGGTCCCTACGGTTCCTTGTCCGTTTTTGAACACCCTCTGCTGAGGGTTGGTTACCGACAGCGTTTTCCGCGCACGGCAACACCAGGGATGTGGACAAACCTCCTGACAAGGAGTCCAAGAAATTGGACTATGTCGGTGCAAAAGTCTCGCTCGTCCCTTCTCGGTCGTCCAGGCCAGTTCGCCCGTCCTCATGGCACATTTTCTCATGCCCTGTTGGGCTCCTGGATGAGTCATCCTCATCTTCCCGCGATCTGCAAACTACGGTTAGCAGGTGCGGGACCAGGGCAGACAGTGGCCAAACAGCAGCTCCAGACTGCTTTGGATATAGGGGACTCATGTGCCAGATCGGTGGCGGCCGCAGTGGCTATCGTCGGCGGGTTGGCTGAGGATATCCACCTTTACTGGATACCCAGCACAAGTTGGCGGATGTTCTCTTTGGGACTGACCTCTTCGCCCTGGGTGGAAGGTCACCTGCAGAGGATCGAGAGTCCAATGCCACCTTGGACTCGGTCTCTTCCGCCAGAGGACAAAGGCCGCAAACCACAGCCTAAGCCCCTTCGTCCTTCTGTAGCCCCGGCCGCGCCCAGCAACGTCAGGGCCAGCAGGCTCGACCTTGGCATCCCAAACCCAAGCCGCCGGCTTCCTCTAACAGGAGGCAGGAGGAAAGGCCCAGGAGGTCCCTCGGCGGTCCCTCCTCCAAGCCTGCCCAGTGACGGGCTGAGGGTGTCGCCCCCATCCCGTCACCTTACCCTGGGTCCCCCGTGGGGACGGCTCCAGCACTTCCGTTCCGCCTGGTCCGCTGTTACCACGGACAGGTGGGTCTTGGAGGTGGTGGGAAGAGCCTGCCTCTGGAATTGAGCAGGCACCACCCTTCAGAGCCGCCGCCTCGGGGCTTCGGGATCCCAGCCTCACTGGCGGCTCATCGGGCTGACATCGCTCTCCTCCTCCAGAAGGAGGTGGTAAGAGGTGGTGGACCCTCCTTCAGACCCAGGGTTTGTGTCCAGGTACTTCCTGGTTCCGAAGCGGACGGGGGCTGGCGCCCCATTCTCGACCTACGACCTAAACAAGTTCCTAAGGTCTCGAACCTTCAGGATGGTCACTCTGGCTCAGATAATACCATCCTTGGAGCCGGCGTGTGGTTCTGCTCTCTGGACTTGCAGGGCCGCGTTTTTCACGTCCCTATCCGTCCGTCTCACCAGAGATTCCTTCGCTTCGAGCGGAAGGATCCCTCTTCGAGTTCAAGCCATGCCCTTGGCTTGTCTCCAGCTCCCAGGGTCTTCACCAAATGCATGGCAGTGGTGACAGCATTCCCTCTTGCGCCGAGGGTCGGGTGTACCCTTACCTGGGCGACTGGCTGATAGCAGCTCCCTCCAGGAAGGAGGCGAGTGGTCAGAGATCTGGCCCTCCAGGTCTGCTCTCAACTGGGCCTCCTTATCAAGCGAGGCCAGAGTCGAACTCGAGCGAAGCAGGTGATTCTATTCATCGGGCGCAGCTCGACTCTCTTCGAGCCAGAGCGCGGCTCGGCGGACAGGGCGAGGTTCTTTCCTCCTTTGCCCGATCATTTCTGGTTGGGCATTGCCCTGCCGGGACTTCCTCGCCTCCTGGGTCTCATGGCGGCCTGCACCAGCGTGGTCCGTTGGGCCGCTGGAACATCGTCCTTCAGTGGGGACTGGCCAGCCAGTGGTCCTGGCGCTGCGATCCCTTGGACCAGCTTGTGTCGGTGACACAGGGATGTGGAGCAGCTCCAGTGGTGGACGTTCCAGATCATTTGCAGGAGGGCATCCCGTTCGTCCGCCCGAGCTGGCGGTCTCTCTGTCGACCGATGCCTCTCTGATGGGTTGGGGTGCCCATCTGGGGAACACCGGGCTCATGGCCTCTGGTCCCCGGAGTCCCGATGCCACATCAACCTGCTGGAGCTCCGGCGGTCCGCCTGGCTCTCCACCGCCTTTGCTCCGTTCCTCCGGGGTCAAGTGGTCCGAGGTCAGGCGGACAATACCACGACCATGTACTATCTAAACCGCCAGGGCGGGGCCGCTCCATGCTTCTATGCAAGGAAGCTCTCCGCATTTAGTCACTCGTGCGCCAGCCTGGAGCGGATCTCCTAGCCATTCACGTGGCAGGAGCCTCAACACCCTGGCCGATGCCCTGGGCGGATAGGGGCTGCATCCCAAGTGGTCTCTCCTGCCGGAGTAGTACAGCATCTGTTCTCCCTTTGGGGCACACCTCAGGTGGACCTGTTTGCCTCCATGGAGGCAGCGAGCTGAGTCTGTTCCATGCCCGCCCCCTCAGCAGGGGCTCGCTGCAGGGATGCCTTCTCGAGGCAATGGACCCCGGGCCTCTTCGCCTTTCCCCATTTCCCTTGATCCACAAGGTGCTTCTCAAGGCGAGGAGGGACAAGGCGCAGGTGATCTGATAGCCCCAGACTGGCCTCGCCAGTTCTGGTACCAGATCTCCTCAGTCTCAGCTCCAGGACTCCAGCGGCAGCTTCCAGCTCGCCGGACCTGCTCTCAGTCAATCAGGGAAGGTGTTCCATCCGGACCTTCAATCCCTGCACCTGGCGGCCTGGTTCCTGGCTAGAGTTCCAGGCCTTGGGTCTTTCCGGCGAGGTCCTCAATGTAGTTGAGGCGTCCCGTAAGTGTCGACCAGAAAATGCTATGCCTTCAAATGGAAAAGGTTTTCCATTTGGTGTCAGAACAAGGCTTGGACCCTTCCTCCTGTTCCTTGGCAAGCATCTTGGACTATTTATGGTCCCTTTCTAGTCAGGGCTTAGGTCGACGACCCTAAGGGTGCACCTGGCAGCCATCTCTGCTTGCAGGCGCGGGCAGGAAGCAGTCGATGGCGCGGGAGAAGGTGGTCTGGCGCTTTTCAAGGCCTTGATCACATTTCCTCCAGTCTGGGAACCCCCACCTCCGTGGGATCTACTGCTGGTACTAGGCAAAGCTCATGGGCAAGCCATTCGAACCTATGCACTGGTGTGCTCTCTCTCACCTTGTGGAAGACCGCCTTCTTGGTGGCTATCACATCAGCCAGAAGGATGGGAGAGCTCCAGGCGCTTTCCATCGAGTCTCCTTACCTGGTCTTCCACAGGGACAAGGTTGTCCTCGCCCCACCGAAATTCCTTCCGAAGGTGGTGTGGAGTTTCACCTTAACCAGGTGTTGACTCTGCGGTGTTCTACCCCAATCACACCTCGGAGGCCAATATAGGCTCCATACTCTGGACCCTAGAAGGCGCTCGCTTATTATAAGGAGCTGCAGCTGAAATCGGGGAGAGGTTCGCCAGCTGTTTGTCACCTCACGCTGAAGCCGCATCTGGCAGACCTGCAGCCAAGCGACGATAAGCAGGTGGGTAACCTCCTGCATAGATCTCTGCTATAAGTTGGCGGGCATGGAGGCCTCCCAGAGGATAAGACTCATTCTACCGCCATACTGCTGCAGCGGTGGCTGCTTCCAGGGCGTCCCTATCCAGGAAATCTGCAGGCTGCTACCTGGAAGTCAGCAAACACCTTCATTACCCATTACCACATCGACCTTGAGTCACGCCGGGATGCTGGTTTTGGGGCCTCGGTTCTCCAGTCTCTCTTTCCCAAGTAAGTATTGGGGGTGTGCGTCTTGCCTCCCTCCTCCCGGAGAACTGCTAGGAGTCTGCCAATGAGTGTGGATGAACAACATATCCATGTCCCTAGAAATACAGGTTACTCACCTGTAACAGGAGTTCTAGGAATGGTATATGTTGTTCATCCACAACCCACCCGACCTCCCGGCCCGACGCACAACCTGAGCTTCCAGCGGGCCAGATCTGGCATCATGGGGCGGAGCCGAGAGTTATACCACCCGGGTGGGTGGGAGGAGCAAGCTTGAAGACCTTCCGGCAAGATTTAAAGCGGCAAGGATACCTGCCAATGAGTGTGGATGAACAACATATACCATTCCTAGAACTCCTGTTACAGGTGAGTAACCTGTATTTTCTTACCACTGGGTCCACGATCGTGGTGGGGGAGGTCACCACTAGACTATGGGGGAAAGCGGCTGCGTGTGGCTTGGGCTGGTGGGGGCGGGCTGTGCACTGCCACACTAATGGCATGCAAATTAGCCCATAATGGGCATGCTAATGGCCAGTAGTGCCTTGCATGCCCAATGGGCTCATTTGCATGCCTCCATTCATGATTAACACTTTAGTGCCTGAGCGCTATTGGCTGTGGGACCATTTTCTTGGCTGGCTGTGGGGACAGCGCTACTGGGTATTCCACAGTTTTTCCTGGGTTAGTGCTGCTCCCGCCGGCCCCTATTTACTGTCAGATAGCCCACCGCACTATCCGACTGTGAATAGCTTCTGTGCAGCCGGGAAGTGCAGTGCAAACTTTTGCACCCATTTTGCGTTCTTTTTGTGAACCCTGGCCCATGTGTTCTAAATGAAAGAACATCTTCTAAGTGAAAGGACATGTGTTCTAAGTAAAAATAGATATTTATCCTAAAATAACCCGTTTTGTTTACCCAAATTACTGATGTTATAGATATATCAACTATAGGGAAATATTAACTGAAATGAGTCTGACAATTGTTTTGTTTTTTTCAAAGTTTCTCCAAGATGTCAGGCGTTCTTTAATAAAGGGGACATAAACCCTGTTTGAATGTTTCAGTACAAATGTAAATTTTAGCACATGTGAAGTCTGTTTAGTAACTCCCGTAAATAATGCACGTGTTTGTTTGAAATAACCCTTTTTTTCCTATTTAGGGTTAATGCAGCTGCCCGCCCCCCCATTCTTCCCCGTGATATCAGCTGAGAAGCCCTGCACGGAGAGCTTCACTGTTGGCTTCTGCTCACCTGATGCTACTGGATTTCGGAATACCTAGGTAATATAAAAAGAATACTGGGTGGGGGACAAGGCTACATTGCAAAGGGGCCCTAAGTCAGGAGAAAAATAGGACTATTTCCTACAAACAAACTAATAAACTAGGGCTATTTCGTAGAATTTGCAAGAAGCCAAATTTATAATTATATTAAAAAATGTAAACAATGAGATTCATGTTTCCTTTACAAAAATAACTGATAAAATATTAATCCTTTGTACAGAATACATTTTTAAAAGGTAAATGCTTTTGTTGTAAGCCATTTCTTTATTATTTTTTTCCAATCAATATTTTCTCTCTCCATGGGTCTTCCCAGCAGCACCTCCCCCTGCGCTGTCACTAAACTTCTCACGGACTTGCTGATTATCAACCACTTGCACAGGACTACAGTGCGGTAGGTGGCCAGCCATGTCAGTCCTCTGAGAGCCTGTGGAGGCTACCAACATAGGGCAGCCCATCTATTTTTCTCTGCCTTTGTTTCCTCCTCAGGCGGCACGCATAGGTGACTCCCAGCGTGTGAAGTGGCACGCTCTGTGCCAGTAAGTCTCGTAGCAGCCCCTCGCTTTACGTGTGCCCCTGGCTGTGCTGACACCCAGTCTCCACCAAGGGGCAGTCCGGCAGCAGAAGTTTTGCCACGCCAATGGGCTGGCCTGTTAAGTCATTTATTAAAATAATGTTTAAACAGGATATCCCATAACCGAATAGCTTGTTTACAATGGGTTCCTGCCCGTGGGAGAGTTACAACTACAATACTTTAAGCCAAGTACGTCACTACAGATGCAGTGTGGTGTCAGCATAGCTCAGTTGGCAGCATATCCACCTCTACATCAAAAGGTCATGGGTTCAAGTCCCACACTGGAACTTGGGCTCATACCCTAAACACTCGCACTGCAAGAGGCACTAGAGAGCCATGCCTGAGACAGGACATGATTTATACCGCACCTGCTGAGCTCTGTATTAAATTAGAATTTTCTTTGTGTTCGAGTGACAAATTGCTGGTTTTATCTATACCAGCTGGTAGCTCTTGTTCTCTGACTCATTCTGATATTAAATTTATCTATGGGACGCCCTAAGGGAGTGGCAGTCGGCCACAGACAAAATACAAGGACAGCCACCACAACATGCTCCGAAACCTGTGCCAGAACATGCAGGTTCTTCTGGTTCAAGTGGGGCGGGAGAACCCTCACCCTGGGAATTTTACAGTTCTACAAACCTGTCTATGGACACTAAAATTGAGAAGATCCTAGAGTGTATGGGGGCCCAAGACACTAAGATTAGAGAGGTGGTGACGACAGCAAAGGAAGACGATGAGCACTCTATTTGAACTCAGACTGCCTTCGGCAAAATGGCTACGGAGACGGTGCACCTATGGACCCATCTGGAAAACCTTGAGAATGCACAGCGAGCCATGAATCTTCGTGTGGTTGGCCTCCCAGAGGTCACAGAAGGGGATGACCCACTACCATTCATGCGCACCTGGTTAACCTCAGCCCTACCTAAGGAGTTTTCCTTCGACTCAGATACCATTAGAAAAGTCTACACAGTGAATTTATGTCAGGCCAAGGGGTCTTGAGACACTCCCTGGACTCTCCTAGTGGTGACTGCTGGCTTGGAGGCACTGGATATAATCTCAGCTTGGGCACGGATACATTTTCCAGTCACCACAGCCGACCATGAGGTGCAACTGTTTCTTGACTGGTCTTATGCCACCTGAACCCACCACAAACAGTTTGATCCTCTGTCAACAACTGAGGGTCCTCTGAGTTGTGCACACTTTGTTTCCACCAGCACGACTCTTATTTCTTATTGCAACAGAACCTACCAATTTAACGACCCTGTAGAGGCTAAGAAGAGGGTAGAAAGAATCATTGAAGAATTTAATTGAGCGAGGATGGCTGCTGAAACAAAGACTGGATGGTTTGGGGAGTGAGTAGCTTTTCACGTTTAATCTGGACATTTGAACTACAGCACTGTCTCTCCACTATGTCCTATTGTTTTAAAGATTTCCTCAATAATCATCTGGCTGTTGCTCATTTTAAAATGGCATCGGCCGTGTGGGGAGTCAGTACCATACTGCGATTGGAACTCTTAACATACCTAGCGATATGGATTCCTGACGCTGGTTTTATTTCTTACTGTCTTCACGTAAACGTTATTGGGATGTATCCCCCTTAGGATACATACATATGTTTATTATTACATGTGCTGTGATAGTTTAAAATCAGGGGATTACTTTTATGACCAGCCTTCTGTCACGTAATTTTAGCAAGCTTATAGGTTCAGTCAGGGGAGTTTCAATAGACTAAATTCTACCTAAGTTTATGGTTCTTGGTGGGAATGGCTCTGGTTATGTTATATCATGTTATTAAACTGCTTTTTAGTTCTGGGTTCTCTTACAGCCATGGCATACCTCAGCTCCTATCTATTCCGATAGTTTCATTTAAGACTATGGAACTTTTGTTGACGATACCCCATATTTTGTATCAAGTGTTAATGACTTATATCCTGATGCTAATATGTAAGCTTAAAGAGCTCCTGACATAGTTGTCTTTTTCTGTGGATCCTAACTCCTTGAGCTACAATTTTAATAAGGTGGTTGTTATTTTGTCATTTACAGTTTGTGTCCCCACTTCTGACTGCAATGACCATGCCACACACTCCCTGTATAGTTTTCCCGTGGTTTGCCTTTGGCTGCCAGACTGCATCGCAAGTGATGTCATTTGTAGGTGAGCGTTCCCTGAACCGTGACCGAGTGCTGAATGACAAGCTCAGAGCCTGAAGAGTCTCTTCTTCGGCACTTGGTCGCGGTTCAGGAAACCATCACCTACAAATGACATCACTTGTGATGCAGTCTGGCAGCCGAAGGCAAAACGTGGGAAAACTATACAGGAAGGGTGTGGCATGGCCTTTGCAGTCAGAAGTGGGGACACAAACTGTAAATGACAAAATAACAACCACCTTATTAAAAAATGTGGCTCAAGGAGTTAGGATCCACAGAAAAAGACAATTGCGTCAGGAGCTCTTTAAACACTGCTTTTTGTAATGGTGTTTGCATATTTTATGTCATTAAGTGTACTGTCTTCTGGCTTTGTTCAGTCTAAAACTCAATAAAAATAAAGTTTAAAAAAACAATAACACTAGCACTGTACAGCAGGGTGTGCCATCCTTCTGACAGGGCATTAAAACACAGGTCCCTTCTGCCCATCTCTTGTACTACTGTGGTAGAATTAAAAGAATCCAAAGCACTTTTCAAAAGAGTAAGGGAGTTTCCCTGGTGTCCTGGCCAACATTTCCCATCCCATAAAACAGGATTAGGCAACTGTCTATGGCTTTGTGTTACACAGTTTAGTTTATCACTGCTTGGGAAGAGGCAGAACATTCACAACTCATTCGTGGCTTTGCCACTCATTAATTATGGTCCTGCCCCCTTAACTGTGTAATCTGAGTCAGGATACCGTACATCATTTTATATATATATATATACACATTAGAGGCAAAAAACTCAGTTTAATGCATTAGTTAGGGTTGTTCCACAGCGACAAAAGTGAGGAAATTCGGTGTTAGGGTTGAAAACCCCCTTTGGACCCCCCACCCACCCAACCGGCATTGGGGTGTGCATTGGGGTCGTCGGCCCTAACTCTCACCCCATCACATGTGTAAAACAGCAGAAGTATAGGAGAATGGGGTGAGAGTTAGGACCGACGACCCCAATGCACACCCCAATGCCGGTTGGGGGAGTGGTGGGTCCAAGGGGTTTTCAACCCTAACACCGAATTTCCTCACTTTTGTCGCTGTGGAACAACCCCAACTAATGCATTGCGGAGTTTTTGCCCTAATTCCCTTCTTTTGAGAATGATAATGAGAAATAGTGAAGTAATGCAGCGGGCGGGGTTCGCACTCGTTACGTGAATGTGGTGGCGGGAGCGCAGGGCCCGAACCACCACGTGATGTCTTGTGGCATAGTAACAGAAACAGCAACGCAAACAGAAACGCTAACAGTGGCGCACATGGTAACGCAAGCGCGAATGAGAACAGAAAGGGTAACGCACACGGTGGCGTAGACAGGAACGGTCTGCCACGTGATGTGTTGTCACATAGTAACATGGTGCCTGCAAACGGAAATGTCAATGGGCATGGTGACGCAACGTGAAACAGAAAGAGAAACAGTACTGTAGACACAAATGGCAAAAAATAACAGAAACGCAAGCGCAAATGAAAACGCAAAGGATAACGCACATGGTGGCGTAGACGTCAACGGTAAGTGAACCGGGTACGGAATCGCAAGCGGAAAGGGCAACGGTAACAGTAATGTAAGCGCACAGGCTGGTTTTCCCCAAAACCTGCATAGAGAAAGACAGTGAGTACAAAGAATGTATGCATAATAATGGGTATCGAAGCAGAAAATGAGGACTTGGAATACTAAATAGGTTATATCTCAGGAACCATACGACGTAGAAAAAAAATTTAAAAGTCATATGACTTACGACTGTCCTGGCTAGTTTGGTACTTAGCCCCCATTAGGGGGCTAAGCACTTTTCTGACGAAAAGTCCGTATCTCACACCGTTTCCGAGATACGGGTCCTGAAAGGCGTGGTGAACGCCGTAATGTTATCCTATGGGAAAAAAAGAGAAGTTCGGAGCGCCATAACTTTGCCTCCCTGTAATATTTTTTCACCAAACCACTGAAAGGCGCATCTGTGGGCTGTTGGCTGTCTTCCCTCCAAATTTCAGGAAAAAAGACCAAACCGCTATTTTGCAGCAGGGTGCCAAAGGATTCCTGTAATGCGTCGGGTGCCATAATGTTATCCTATGGGAAAAATGTCAACTTTGGAGTGCCGTAACTTTGCCGCTGTGTAATATTTTTTCAACACAACACTGAAAGGCACATCTGTGAGATGTCGGCAGCGTGCCCTCCAAATTTCAGCCCAAAACTCCCAACCGTTCTTTTGCAGCGCAGTGCCAAAGAATTGCTGTCACTTTCCACAGACTAGAAAACTACTGTCGCAATTTTATGCAGCCGCAAAAATTTGCGACATTGTGAAGCACGAAAGTACTTTGTAAAAGTACTTTTTCCAGAAATTTGAAAAACATATTTCTGGGGTGTTTTACCCCAAAATAAAGACATGGCTAGCATCCTCAGGGTCCAACTAGGTGAATACAAAAATAATTAGGTTGCTAGAGGGTCCCAAATTTAAATGCCAAGCATTTTTCTGATCACTAACTGAAAACAAAATGGTGGATTTGCAAAAGTAACAGGGCCATTTGCGAAAGTAAAAATGCATTTGCGAAAGTGTTGAACTTTTTGTCAACTTTTCCATTGACTTATAATGGAAATTGTTTTTGAATAACTTTTGAACCGTTTAATATTTTCACCAAATCTTCAAAAGGCACATCGGGGACCCTGGCGCACATTCCCTGAAGATTTCGGAGCTGGTCGGCAAACCGTGCGACCTTGCAGCACTAGACCGTAGAATTCTGTGAAAAGCGTAAACACGCTCGCAGATCACGCTTTAATAACTCGCAGTCAGTATCCGACCGGTACGAAACTTGGCAGATCCCAAGGCCTATGGTTCTTGATCATGTATTCCAAATTTCAGCCACATCTGTCACACGGTTGCAAAGTTATTAAGTTGCAAAATTTTGGGTTTAACATAGTAATGGCTCCTCAACCCTAACTATGGTAGCACTACCGTGCTACCATAATATACATATTTTATATATATATATATATACATATACATATACATATACCACTATAGTTAGGGTTCAACGGTCACTTCTATGTTAAACCCCAGATTTTGTACTTTAATAATTTTGTAATCGTTCAACTGATTCACATGAAATTTTGCATGCACCATCGGGGACCAAAGATCTGTTGAGTTAGCATGTTTCGTTCCAGTTGGATGTGCAGGTGCAGAGATACTGATTGTCAAAAAATGTGAAAATTACCATTTTTATGCAACTCCTTTGTCATGCTGTTTCTCAGAAATGGCTTGGGCGCTTGGTCTAAAATTTTTAGGGTATGTTGGGCTTGAGTAGCAGATGTGCCTTTTGAAGGTTTGGTGAAAAAACATTGATCTGTTCAAAGGTTACTGAGTTTCAAAGTTTCCCATTATTTCCTATGGGAAAAGTTAGCTGGCAGCCTCGACATGACTTTTTTTCAAATGCGGGTTTTTTTTTTAAAGTTCTGCAGAGATTCTATCTTGTTTTCAGTTAGTGATGCAAACAAACTTAGATATCTCAAAAAAATTAAAAAATAATGGCAGTTGGTAAACACCAACACTTATATTTACCTAATTGGGGCCCGCGTAATCGGATTCTGGGGTCAGTTTTAAAAAATAATGCCCAGAAATGTCTTTATTTTATCAGCGGAATTTCTTTGCCACAAATCGCGGAAAAAGTGTGCCGCAAAACACAACCTTTTTCGCAGTTTATGAAAGAAGGATTTTGTTCTTTCATAAATTGTGAAAATACAAACTTAAAAATGGATTTCTGTTTCGCAATTTGCAAAACAACTTTTATATAGCTGTTTCTTTGTCACTTCATAACAAAGAAACAGTTTGAAATTTGGGCTGAAATTTTCACAGTACAATGGGCTTGCCCCTCAGATGTGCCTTATGGTGGTTTCGTGAAAAAATATCAGTGCGCAACATAGTTATAAACAATTTAAGTTTCAGTTGCTTTCCTGTAGGATAACATTGGCATTTAGGCAATTCTTTGTCCAGCTGTATATCCAAAATGGTTGGGAATTTCGATAAAAAATTTTTTAGGGCAAAACTGGCTTTGCCTGAGGATGTGTCTTTTGCTGGTTTTGGTGAAAATAATTTCAACTGGTCCATAGTTATAGGAATTTGAAGTTTAGGAATTTCCCATAGGATAACATTATAATGGCAGCTTAAGTAGTTTTTCATGTTTACAGGCCTTGTTTAAAAGTGCGGGTGAATTGTAACGAATTGGGCTAAAGTGACTGTGGTACTGTGGTATGCATTTACAACATGTGAGCTGTACTGCTTTGCCTACAATTAGGTGTATGTTGTATGCTAAGTGCCCCCCAGAAGACAGATCCTTGACCCTTACTATGCCCCAAGGGGGTGGAGTAAGGCATGAGGCACTGTATGTTGCTGTGGCATTAGTGGTGGAGTAAGGCACGAGGCTCACACCCTCCCCCAATACAAGGACACCATTATGGGCTGATGGGAACACAGGTTTCAAAATTTACTGTTTTTCCCCATAGGATAACATTGCAATGTGAGGTGTTTCTTTCGTGTTGCACACTGTGGGATGGCAGCGCAGGGCCCAGAGGGCCATGGGCTTCCACAGGCAAAGAAGGACAGCACTACAGTATTTCAAAAGTTATGCATGGATGGGACCACAAGGCCTAGAGGGACTTAGGTTATGCTTTGTCTCTGTATCTGCTGGAATTAATTGTCGGCACATATGTGATATTGTTCAGGGTGCCAAGGTACACTTTCTATCATGTGTGCCCCCCCCCCATTAAATATTACTTGTTCTGGAGTTAGCATTAGGGTTCGGGTTTGAGTGCGGGTTAGGTTATATGTCTGTTGCAGTTAAGGGGGGGCACATATCTGATATTGCTCAGGGTGCTGAGGTACATCTTCTGTCGTGTGTGCCCCCCCCTTAAATATCATGGGTTAGATTATATCTCTGTTGGAGTTAAGGGAGGCACATATCTCATATTGTTCAAGGTGCCGGGGTACACCTTCCGTCGTGTGTGCCCCCCATTAAAGATTACTTCTTCTGCAGTTAGTGTTACGGTTTGGGTTTAGGTGCTGGTTAGGTTATATGTCTGGTGCAGGTAAGAGGGGGATATCTGACATTGCTCAGGGTGACGAGGTACACTTTCTGTCATGTGTGCCCCTCCTTAAATACTACTTGTTCTGGAGTTAGGCTTACAGACAGCTGTTTGTGCTACTGTCAGAAAGATGTTTGTGACTTTGGGTATGAATACAACTAAGGAGTGATGCATGGAGGGCCTAGCACTCCTATATGTCAATAAGGATACCATTACTCCCACATGGAAATAAGGCTAGAATTACAATCATTCAAGAATTACAGATGCTTGGGAGCGCAGGGCCCAGAGGGCTCTGCACTTCCACAAGCAAATAAGGGTAAGACTAGACTTTCTCAAAAAGTAAGGACATTTTTGGCAAAAAACTGTGCTAATGCATCAGTTAGGGTTCCCACAATCAAAAGTTGGGAAATGTCGGCCCGGTGGCGCTGAGGGTTGAGGCGCTGGTCGCTACACCTCGTGCCACGCCGGCGACCCATGTTCGGGAACGAGTACAGGCTGCCGGGGTCGGTGGGAGGAGATGGATTGAGCATCTGGAGACTGCTCTCCATCTCCGGGGGTGTGGGATTTAGGCGGCGGTGCTTGTCTGACCCCTAGCGGAGGCTGGGGATCAACAGCATGCAGCTGGAAGAGGCGGACATGGCAGACGCTGACTAGGCGCGCGACGGGAGGCGCGCATGACTAGTCACTGGCGCCATTGCACGCCATGCCCGCCTGGAGTAGGAAGAAAATCGAGGAAAAAATGGAGCCTGGCAGCACGACGTCGTTCCCCGGCGCCATTCCCGGAGGACGCCTCCCTGGCATGGACCCGTTCGGGTGGGTTGAGTTGCTCCCCACCACCCTGCTGCGAAGGATAAGTCGCGGGGTGCGGAAGGGAGGGGGTCTCATGTCCGGGGATGGCGCCGGAGGAACAGTTGGTGGTGGGGGGCCGGAGCTCCTGTGGAGAGAAATAACATCCGTAAAAAAAAAGTTGGGAAATGTGGTTTTAAGATTCCAGCCTAACACCACCCACCCTCCACACACCAGTAAGCGTCGGGGGGTGCCTTCTAGATGTCACCCTAACGCCACCCCATTTTCCTATGCTTTTACCATCTAAGCTTCCTTTACATAGAATGGGGTGAACGTTAGGGCTGACCCAAGGCACACTCCCGACGCCTATTGGTGCATGGGGGGTGGGGTGGGGTGTTAGGGTTGGAAACACTAACACTACATTTCCCAACTTTTGATGGTGAGAACCCTAACTGATGCATATAAAAACTTTGTTAATGCATCAGTTAGGGTTGCTGCAACAAAAGTAGTGAAATGTGGCATTAGGGTTTCCAACCCTAACACCCGACCGCCGCCCTGGACACACCAAGAGGCGTGGGTGGAGACATTGGGATCATCAGCCCTAATGCTCACCTCATTCTCCTATTCTGTACCCACCCAGCTTATTTTCTAAAGGAATGGAGTGAGCGTTAGGGCTGACGACCCCAGTGCTGCCCCCCCCCCGATGCCTCTTGGTGTCCAGGGTAGGGGTGTTAGGTTAAACCCTAACACCACATTTCCCTACTTTTGTTGCGGTAACCCTAACTGATGCATTAACAAAGTTTTTTGCTATATATTTATTTAAAATTTTGGTAACCAGGAAAGGCACGCCTAGCCAAGGCTCGTTTCTAAGTGCAACCCGGGCTAAGGGAACAACAGACATTGTTAAACATTTTAATCACAGATACAGTTGATGTTTTGCAATGCAAAAATATGCATAATGTCTAACATTTAAATTTGTTTCGCAGAGTAAAATGAAGCAGACTGACTAGAGGAACAACAGAACATGCAGAAACATACATTTACTTAAGTTGTAACAGAATTATGGATGAGTTGGGGAGCGTTGGGGACAGCAGCAAGGGCCAGGTGAGGAGAGGCTTAGCAGGTGCTTGAAGGTGCTTGAAAATAATATATTTGGTAATGCAGTAACCAAGAGTAATGTCTATGAAACAATGCGATACTTGGGTGTCAGTGGGAAACCGGACAACAGTTCCAGCAGGTCCATCATATGCATGTCTCAGTATATAACGATAATACACTGATTATTACAATAATTTGTAGCATTTCTCATTTTATTTATTTATTTATTTGATATATCGGTTTACAACCTCTGAGCCAGAGGCTCATTTACAAAGGTACCTCGTCGCATGTAAGACAGATGGTAATACAGAAACACGGTATAACAACAATTACATTAAGCATGCGCGTTACAGACATTTGTCACAGACATTATTTACAGTATTTGGATGTAGATATTTTCAGACATTATTTATAATATTTGGATGACGATATTTACAACAAAACAGCAGAAAACATTATAAGCTTGAGAAAGCATCTAAACATAGTAGTCAGTCCTATTCATGAGTTTGGTGTTATTGATGGAGGTTGCAATCCAATAATGGACTTTGTCAGAGAATCTGGATCAAAGTGGGTGAGAGAGTGAGATATTAGTAGCAGTTACAGGAGCGGCTATTGAAGAGGTGGTTGCGGAGAGTGGTTTTGAAGTGGGCGATCTTGGGTGCACTAGTGATGGTGTTTGGGTGTGCATTAAACCATGTGGGGGCCCTATGGTGGAAAGATCTCTGTGCAAGGGAGGTTTTTACCCTGGGCACAACCAGAGGTGCTTTCTCTGAGTTGCGGGTGAGGATAGTGTGGGTTGCAGGATGAAGAGAGGCGGTGATCCCCGGGGGAAGAGTCCGAGCAATATTTTCTTGGACAGTAAGCAGGTCTGGTAGCGCAGCCTTTCATCAAGGTTGAGAAGATTGGCAGAGGTATAGAGGGAGTAGGTGTGAGTGTGCCTAGGTGCGCCAGTTAGGAGCCTGCAGGCCTTGTTTAGGGAGGTCTAGATTTTCTGGAGTGCAGAGTTATCTGCTGCCCCGTATACAGGGAGCCCATAGTCCACTAGGGACAGTATTGATGAGGTGATTGCAAGCCTAAGGGTGTGGGGGGTGGGAGGCAGTCCCTGTGTCGGTAAAGGAGTCCAATCTGGGTGTTTGTTGCGGCAGCAAGGGTGTTTATGTGGTCATGGAAGGTAAGGGCCAAGTCGAGGGTAAGTCCAAGATATTTGTAGTTGGATACCCGTTCAAGGGGGTGCTGGGTGCAGGGGAGGATGTGGAGAGGTGCATTTTTTGCTTTGTTTTGGCAGTGAGAGAAAATCATTGACTTTGTCTTTTTTAAGTGCATGACCAGTCTATGGTCTTTAAACCATGTTTCAGCCTGGGAGAAGGTATGTTGGAGGGAGTCCTGAAGGGGTGTGGGTTTATGATGTGAAGTAAAGAGCACTGCATCATCTGCATATAGTAAGATTTTTGTGGAGCAGGCCTTTGGTAAGGAGTTTAGGTAGAGGGAGAAAGAAGTGGCCCCAGGATAGAGCCCTGGGGCACCCCGGAACGGACTGGTAGTGTGTTGGATAGGGTTCCGTTAATTTTGACGCGTTGGGACCGGGTGTAAAGGTAACTGGAGCACCAGTCCAGGGCGCCTGTGGAGAAACCAAGTTGGTGGAGTGAGTCGAGAAGGAGAGGGTGGCAGACTGTGTCGAAGGCCTTGGATAGGTCTATGAACACAGCTGCTGCAATGTTACCGGCGTCTAGGGAGGAGTGCAGGAAGTTGGTGAATTCTAGGAGGGCTGTGGTGGTGCTATGGCCTGACCGGAAGCCATGTTGCTGTGGGCATAGGATAAATAATGAAAATTGGATTGTGGGAAGGTGGAGAATCTGGAATCTCCAATGAACCTGGAGAAGGACACACTGCCGGAGAAGCAGAGATGAGAAAGTCAAAATGGTTTATCATGGTATACTGCAGTTTATCACACTGCACAATAATCGCAGTATTGTTTAGAGTGATAAAATATCGGCAGTAGGAATTACTGTGATTTATCATCCTGTTGCGTTGTCATGACATCTCTATGCATAACTGGCTTGACCTAATCTAGTTTTTACTCTAACAGGTGGTAAAGTGCTTTGGGTTCCAGTCTGTATGAAAGGTGCTGAATGAAGCCAGATGAATTTCTCTCCCTTAGCTATCTTCCCTCCCATCGAGGTCTCTGGAACTCCTATAGTCTTATGTCAGAGTTCCCACAGGTCACCACATACATGGGGCAAAAGGCTTTCTCTTCAGCTGACCCTAATCTGTAGAACTGCTCCCTAATGGACTCCGGGCTCACACACCCTATTCAAGTCCCATTTCAAGACTTTTCTTACTACAAGTCAACTGTTCCTGCAACTTCCCCCCCAGTTGACTATTAGATCTTGCCCAAGGGAAGCCAGACGGCTCAGATCGGCTTTGGAAATTGTTGGCTTAAACTACAGGGTATCTCTTCTGTTGCTACTGCTTGATTGTTATATGTGGGCACTATGCTGCCACTGTACCTCCATGCATGTGTTTTATGTGGGCACCGTGCTGCCGCTGTACCTCCCTGCATGTGTTTTATGTGGGCACCGTGCTGCTGCTGTACCTCCATTCATGTGTTATATGTGGGCACCGTGCTATCACTGTACCTCCATGCATGTGTTATATGTGGGCACTGTGCCGCCGCTGTACCTCCCTGCATGTGTTATATGCGCCTGCTGCCGCTAGAATTCCCTGCATTGTTATATGTGGGCAACCGTGCTGCCGCTGTACCTCCCTGCATGTGTTATATATGGGCACCATGCTGCCGCTGTACCTCCCTTCATGTGTTATATGTGGGCAACGTGCTGCCGATGTACCTCCCTGCATGTGTTATATGTGGGCACCGGGCTGCCGCTGTACCTCTCTTCACGTGTTATATGTGGGCACCGTGCTGCCGATGTACCTCCCTGCATCTGTTTTATGTGGGCACCGTGCTGCCGCTGTACCTCCCTGCATGTGTTTTATGTGGGCACCGCGATGCCGCTGTACCTTCGTGCATGTGTTTTATGTGGGCACCATGCTGCCGTTGTACCTCCCTGCATGTGTTTTATGTGGGCACCATGCTGCCGCTGTACCTCCCTGCATGTGTTATGTGGGCACCGTGATGCCACTGTACCTTCGTGCAGTGTGATGCTATATGTGGGCAACGCGCTGCCGCTTGCACTGCATGTGTTTTGTATGTGGGCACCGTGCTGCCACTGTACCTCCGTGCATGTGCTATATGTGGGCACCGTGCTGCCACTGTACCTCCGTGCATGTGTTTTATGTGGGCACCGTGCTGCCACTGTACCTCCGTGCATGTGTTTTATGTGGGCACCGTGCTGCCACTGTACCTCCGTGCATGTGTTTTATGTGGGCACTGTGATGCCACTGTACCTCTGTGCATGTGAGGTGTTTGTACTGTATTCACATTCTGCACAATGTTTGCACAAACTGCTACATAGGTATAGTATTACTCTGACATGTTTGTACTGTGTTCACTTTATACTCAGTCTTGCACAAAACTGCTTCATTGTGTAGTAATACCCAATGTGTTCACTGGGTATTGCAACTACCTGCATCCACTTTACCTGTTCCTTTGTACGATATTAGTGTGCCATCTTCATGGCCCAGTTCATCTTGAAAACGATCCTTTGGATCAGTGCACCCCACCCGGTTAACTAACGAGTAAATAAATACATACATAAATATCTCTGCCTTACTGTGCTTTATTTATTCCATTTTTGTTGACCAGGAAAGGAGGACTAGACGTAACTGATTGTATTTTTACTGCATTCATCATTTTTTACTTTAAAGGTAAAGGAGGCATAGCCTTATATGTCATGGAAGGCATACAGGCAGTGGAGGGTGGAAACATCAGGGGAGGTAATGGGGAAACAGAATCACTGTGGGTTCAGCTCACGGCATCCGCAGGCAAGAAACTACAGATGAGGGTGATATAGAGACCTTCAGGACAGGGGAAAGAGAGAGAGAGAGAGAGAGATAAGGAGCCAGAGGCAGAAGTAGAAAGGGGGGTGGCAAGGGAGGGGAGGTGATCTAAACTTGCCAGATATTGACTGGGTCATTCCAGTGGCCAGGAGCTCCAGAAGTCAGGCCCTGCTGGACACATTGCAGGACTGCCTGCTGGTGCAGCTGGTTAAAGCACCCACCAAGCAGGCTGCCATTCTTGATGTGGTGCTCACCAACTCATGAGTGGTAGGAAGAATGAGGGTCGGGGAGACACCAGGGTCCAGCAACCATAACTCTATAAGGTTTGACTGGGTCCTTGTGACAATTAAACGCTCTTCAAAGGCTTAAGTCATGATTCAGAAGGGCAGACTTCAGCCGGATGAGGGAGCTGGTTTGGGACAAGTTAGAGTGGGCAGCATCAAGGATGTGGAGGAAAGATGGGGGGCAATCAAGGGGGCCATTCTCGAGGTCACAAAGTCTTGCATGAGAATGGTAATCAAAAGGAACTGGTACAAAAGATTAAGATGGTTCTCTGGAAAGGCCAGGAGAGCAGTGAAAGCCAAAAAGAAGGTCTTCATCAGGTACAAGGAGAACAAGGGAAGAAATGGGAAGAGTATCAAATGAGAACAGGGAAAACCAAGAGGGCGGTCAGAGAAGCAAAGGCAGACAACAGAGCTGCATATTGTGGATGGGGTCCAGGGAGGGAAAAAAAAAGAGTTCTTTAGATATATTAGGGAAAAAGAAGGGGAGGAGGAATTGTTAGGCTAGCAGCAAGAAGTAGGGTAACTGAGGAAGATGACAGAAAGCAGATGTTCTTAATGGCCGCTTCTCTCTGTATTCACAAAGAAAAGCAGAGGGCCTCTGCCACAGAGTGGCATTAAGGAGGCTGTAAGGGGGATCCCTGAGATGAGGCAGCCAGTATTTATCAGTGAAAAGCAGCCCTAAAAATAGATATGGCCCCGGGGCCAGATAGGATACATCCGAAGGTGCTCAAGGAACTGGCAACAGAACTAACTGAACCCCTCGTAGAGCTATTAAATAGTTCATTTAAGACGAGGTAGTTCCAAAAGACTGAAGGGTAGTGGTTGTGGTCCTACTTCATAAGGATGGGTGGGGACAAGGAGCATCCAGGTAACTACAGACTTGTCAGTCTTACCTCTATTGTGGGTAAATTGATGGAGACACTAGTCACAGAGGACTTCGTGGACTACCTAGAGAGCAGTGGACTCCAGTACAATAAACAGCATGCAGAGGTCCTGTCAGACCAACCTGATAGTATTCTTTGACTGGGTAACAAGGGTAGTGGATAAGGGCCGTGCTGTGAATTTCTCTGCTTCTATTTCAAAAAGACTTTTGACTTGGTGCCTCACAGAAGTCTACTGAAGAAGCCAGAGTATCTGAGTGAAGCAAAGGGCACAGTTAGGTGGGTGATAAATTGGTTGGAAGGGAGATGGCAGAGGGTTCCGGTTAATAGAGTCAAATCAGAAAAGATGAAGGTCGCTGGCCTGTCAGTACAATGATTGGATTTCCGTCTGCGACGCCAGCAACCCACGTTCGGGAGCGAGCTCGGGTCCTGCTGACCCCTAGCGGAGGCTGGGGATTTAGCAGCACGTCAAGCGCCTCGGTGCCTGATTGGCCCCTGGCGAATGTCTGGGGCTCATCGAGCTCCGTAGGCAACTGTGGGAGGACATTGCAGACGTTGGTGGTCACACCTAGATGTCAGGGCCATGCAACTTCACTACTAGATCATGCAGAAAACGCCTGCCACCTCCGGGAAGAAGGAGCGCCTGGAACGCGCCTCCTGTGTGCCCTCGCCCACCTGACTACCTCCGTTCCAACACTACTTTCAGTATCTGGGTGTTTGCCGCCCCATCCCCTTCCCCACTGGGGTAACGAAAGCAGCTCCATGGGGACCTGGAGGTAAGTACAGGTAGGGCATGAGGCATGGGGATGATTCCTTGGCGGTCCTGAAGGGTCAGGGTCAGCAGGACATGGGGAGATAAACAGAAACTTAAGAAAAAAAAAAGATGAAGGTCCATAGTGGGCTGCCACAAGGATTGGTCCTGGCTTTAGTCCTTTTCAGTATGTTCATCAGGGACATGGGCGAAGGAATCCGGGACAAGATGTGTCTCTCTGCAGGCGACACTGAGCTCTGTGGCAGGGCAGACCATGAGAAGGGGGTCAGGGAGATATAGATAGATTTGCAATGGTTCAAGAGGTGGTAAAATGATTGGCAGTTGAAATTCAATGCCAAAAAGTGCAAGGTGATGCACAAAGGAAGAAGAACCCCAGGACAAAGTACTGGATGAGGGGAAGGTAACACTGGGCACAACCTTAGAGGAAATAAACCTAGCGGCCATCATTAGTAGTGACTCCCTAAAACAATGAAGCCAGTGTAACCAGGCCTACAGTAAGGCAGACAGGATGCTGGGGTATACAGGAAGGGACACTGACGGCAGAAAGAAGGAGGTATTACTGCCTCTCTCTGTAGATCACTGGTGGGGCCCCACCTGGAGTACTGTGCCCAGTTTAGGAGTCCTCACCTAAGGAAAGATAAGGACAGGCTAAAGGCGGTGCAACATAGGGTGACTAGAATGATTCGGGGCCTGCAGGGCAGATCTTTTAACGAGGAGTGGATCTAAGAACTGAACAAGTACTCTCTGGAAGCCAGACAAGAGAGGCGAGATATGATAGAGACCTTAAAGGTCCTGAAAGGAATGAACTAAACTGTGATGAACTATTTACAGTAGCTTAAGTATCGGATCAAGAACACAGCGGCACAGTGGAAACTGATGGGGGGGGGGGGAGTTCGAGAGAGAAGTGAGAAAGTTTTATTTTACAGAAATAGTGGTGGAGCTGTGGAGCAGTTTGCAAGCTGAGGTGGTTTCAAACGTAGCTGAGACAGAGTGAAGGTCTTAGTGGTTGCTCCGGGTGCTAGTGGTAGGGCAGGAGAATGGGGGTGGATGGTGTGGGTTAGAACCCTGTAGGGACAACAGGTCCTGGGTTTGTTAGAGTTTTATGGATAGACTAGATGGACCAGTAGTCTGGATGTAGTCAAAAGCAGGTCACCTGTCATAGCTGACCTTTTCTGGTAAACCACATTTTAAATGAATAAAATAAATACAATTATCAATCGTGACAATGTATACAAATGACCTAATCTACAGTACATGTCAAACCAACTATATATATCTTTCTGGGATGAAAAGGTTTGCTTTGAACTGACATTTTCAAGCTGCTCTAGTTGTTGGGAGGGGAGGGGAGGGAAGGGGGTCATCACATTTTTCCCCAAATGCTTGGCTCAGTGCTACTGCAAACTGCAGGGAAGACTAGAGGCTAGATGATTCAGGGTTGGCTGGGGAGTCCCTATGAGAGGTCAGGCACTGGAGACTGCAGTGCCCGCTCTCTCAGTGAGTCACTTGACCCATTGCTGGCATGGCTGGAATGGGATATGAGCAGGCTCCCTCCAGCTGCAGGAGGCAATGTCATCTAGTGGATAGGGCACCAGCCTGGGAGGTCACAGGTTTAAACCCTGGTACAGCCAAATAAATACTCAGCGTGTGACCCTGGGCAAGTTATTTAACCTCTCAGTGCTCCAGTCTACAAAGGTGTGGAAATGGTTTGAAGCAGCACCCCACTGAAAAGGAGATGCTGCATCTCAGGTGGAAAAAGGATGACCATACATACTGAAAATAAGATGCTGAATCTCAGCTGGGCTATCCTGGGTAAACAGGGTGATCAAGGAATATAAATAATGTGTTTTAGTCAGACAACCACATAGCCAGCTGATTATTAAGAAAGCTGGTTATTTTCAGTAAAACAGGTGCGTATCTTTTTTGCCAATCAACAGAGTTAAGTAAATAAAACACTGATGACATTAGCTTGATCACCCCTATAATTTGTTAAACAAATAAATAAATAAGAAGGATGTGCGTTACCATATAAATACAGGTTACTCACCTGTAACAGGAGTTCTAGGAATGGTATATGTTGTTCATCCACACTGTCTGGCAGGTTCCTTGCCGCTTTGAATCTTGCCGGAAGGTCTTCAAGCTGGCTGCTCCCACCCACTCGGGTGGTAAAACTCTTGGCTCCGACCCATGATGCCAGATCTAGCCCGCTGGAAGCCAGGTTGTGTGTCGGCCAGGGGCGGGTGGGTCCTGTGGATGAACAATATATACCATTCCTAGAACTCCTGTTACAGGTGAGTAACCTGTATTCTAGGGACATGGATATGTTGTTCATCCACACTGTCTGGCAGACTCCTAGCAGTTCTGGGGGAGGAGGAAGGTAAGGCGACACCCCTACTTAGGGAATAAAGACTGAGAACTGAGGCCCCAAAACCAGCATCCCGGCATGACTCAAGGTCGATGTGGTAGTGGGTAATGAAGGTGTGTGCTGACTTCAGGTAGCAGCCCTGCAGATTTCCTGGATAGGGATGTCCCTAGAAGCAGCCACCGATGCAGCGGTATGGCGAGTAGAATGAGCTCTTATCCTTCTGGGAGGCTCCATGCCTGCCAACCTATAGCAGAGATCTATGCAGGAGGTGACGCACCTGCCTATCGTCCGCTTGGCTGCAGGTCTGCCAGGTGCGGCTTCAGCGTAAGTGACAAACAGCTGGTGAACCTCTCCCCGAACTTCAGCCTTCCGCTCCTTGTAATAAGCGAACGCTCTTCTAGGGTCCAAAGTATGGAGCCTATATTCGGCCTCCTGAGGTGTGACTGAGGTAGAACACCGGCAGAATCAACACCTGGTTATGGTGAAACTCCGACACCACCTTCGGAAGGAATTTCGGGTGGGGGCGCAGGACAACCTTGTCCCTGTGGAAGACCAGATAAGGAGACTCGATGGAAAGTGCCTGGAGCTGTCCCGTCCTTCTGGCTGACATGATAGCCACCAAGAAGGTGGTCTTCCACGACAGGTGAGAGATGTCACACCTGTGCATCGGTTCGAATGGCTTGCCCATGAGCTTAGCCAATACCAGCAGTAGATCCCACGGAGGTGGAGGTTCTCGCACCGGCGGGGATATGTGATCAAGGCCTTGGAAAAAGCGCCCGACCACCTTCTCCTGCGCCATCAACTGCTTCCCGGCCTGCGCCCGCTAAGCAGAGATGGCTGCCAGGTGCACCTTAAGGGTCATCGACCGAGCCCTTGCTGAGAAAGGGACCACAGGTAGTCCAGAATGCATGCCAAGGAACAGGAGGAAGGGTCCAGGCCCTTGCCCTGACACCAAATGGAGAATCTTTTCCATTTAAAGGCATAGCATTTCCTGGTTGACTCCTTACGGGATGCCTCAACAACGTTGAGGACCTCGTGGAAAGACCCAAGGCCTGGAACTCTAGCCACTCAGGAACCAGGCCGTCAGGTGCAGGGATTGAAGGTCCGGATGGAATACCTTCCCCTGATTGACTGAGATCAGGTCTGGGCGGGCTGGAAGCCACCTCGGGAGCCTGGAGCTGAGACTGAGGAGATCTGGATACCAGAACTGGCGGGGCCAGTCTGGGGCTACCAGAATCACCTGCGCCTTGTCCCTCCTCACCTTAAGAAGCACCTTGTGGATTAAGGGAAATGGGGGTAAGGCGTAAAAGAGGCCCGAGATCCACGGCTTTAAGAAGGCATCCCCCTGCAGCGAGCCCTGCTGAGGGGGGGCGGGCATGAAACAGTCTCAGCTTCGCATTCTCCTTGGAGGCAAACAGGTCCACCTGAGGCATGCCCCAGTGGAGAACAGATCTTGTACTACCTCCGGCAGGAGAGACCACTCGTGGGACGCAGCTTAGGGCATCGGCCAGAATGTTGGAGGCTCCTGCCACATGGATGGCAAGGAGATCCATCTCCAGGCTGCGTACGAGGGACCAAATGCAGAGAGCTTCCCTGCACAGAGGCATGAAGCGCGTCCTGCCCTGGCGGTTTAGGTAGTACATGGTCGTGGTATTGTCCGTCTGAACCCGGACCACTTGACCCCGTATAAATGGAGCGAAGGCGGTGAGGGCTAGACGAACTGCTTGAAGCTCCAGCAGGTTGATGTGGCATCGGGACTCCCGAGGGGACCATAGGCCGTGTGCTCTGTGCTTCCCCAGATGGGCACCCCAACCCATCAGAGAGGTATCGGTTGACAGAGAGACTGTCAGCTTGGGGCGGACGAACGGGATGCCCTCCTGCAGATGTGTGCTGGAACAGTCCACCACTGGAGGGCGTTCCACATCCCCTGGGTCACTGTCACTAGCTGATCCAAGGGATCGGAGTGCTGTGATCATTGGCTGGCCAGCTCCCATTGAAGGGGACGCATGTACCAACGGGCCCAATGGACCATGCTGGTGCAGGCCGCCATGAGGCGCAGGAAGTCCCAGGCAGGGCGCAGTTGCCCAACCTGAAATGATTGGGCAAAGGAGGAAAGAACCTCGGCCCTGTCCGCCGGGAGCCGTGCTCTGGCTTGTAGAGAGTCGAGCTCTGCCCCGATGAATTGTATCACCTGCTTTGGTATGCAGTTCGACTTGGCCTGCTGATAAGGGTGAGGCCAACCAGAGAGCAAACCTGGAGGGCCAGATCCCGGACGCGCCACCTCCATTCTGGAGGCTGCAGTCAGCCAGTCGTCCAGGTAGGGGTACACCTGGACCCTTCGGCACCACAGGAATGCTGTCACCACTGCCATGCATTTGGTGAAGCCCCTGGGAGCTATGGAAGGGCCGAAGGGCATGGTCCGGAACTCGTAGAGGGATCCCTCTGCCCTGAAGCGGAAGAATCTCTGGTGGGACGGACAGATTAGGACGTGAAAGAACGCGTCCTAGAGGTCCAGAGAACAGAACCACAAGCCTCGTTCCAAGGATGGAATGATCTGAGCCAGAGTGACCATCCTAAAGGTTCGAGACCTTAGGAACCTGTTCAGGTTGTGCAGGTCTAGAATGGGGCGCCAGCCCCCTGTCCGTTTCGGGACCAGGAAGTACCTGGACACAAACCCTGGGTGTGGTGGAGGATCCGCCACCTTCCTGATCACCTCTTTTTCGAGGAACAGGGCAATGTCGGCTCGGCAAGCCGACAGAGAGGCTTCGGACCCCGTAACCCCCCGAGGGGCGATGGTTCGGAAGGGCGGGGCCTGCTCGAACTCCAGAGGCAGGCCCTTTCCTACCACCTCCAACACCCAGCGGTCTGTGGTAGTAGCGGACCAGGTGGAAAAGTATGGCGGAGCCGGCCCGCCTGGGAACCCAGGGGAGGATGGCAGGCTGGGCGACACCCCTCAACCCGTCCACTGGGCAGGCTTGGAGGAGGGGCCGCCGAGGGACCCCTGGGCCTTTTCCTCCCTGATTCCTATTAGAGGAAGCCGTAGGCTTGGCTTTGGGATACCAAGCACGAGCCTGCTGGCCCTGATGCTGGTGTTGCTGGGCCGGACGTGCCGCAGGCGCAGAAGGGTGAAAGGACTTATGTTGTTGATGACGGCCCTTGTCCTTCTGGGCGGAGGTGACCGAGTCCAGAGTAGCGTTGGACTTTTCGATCCGCTGGAGGTGGCCTTCCACTCCAGGGCCAAACAGGTCGGTCCCCAAGAAGGGGACATCCGCCAATTTATGCTGGGTATCTGCCGTGAAGGTGGATATCCTCAGCCATGCTCTGTGGCGCATGGCCTCTGCGGCGCTACTGATCTGGCACAGGAGTCTCCAATGTCCAGAGCCATTTGGAGCTGCTGTTTCGCCACTGCCCTTCCCTGATCCCGCACCTGCTTGACCGTGGTCTGCAGGTCAGCTGGGAGATGAGGGATCACCTCATCTAGGGAGCCCATGAGGGCATGGGAGAAGTGTGCTATCAGCACAGCCGAGCTGGCCTGGCGGAGGGCTAGGGAGGACGCAGTGTACACCTTGCGCCCGGCATAGTCCAGCTTTTTGGACTCCTTGTCGGGGGGCTTATCCACATCCCTAGCGCTCCCAGAACGCCAGAAAAACGCTATCAGTGACCAATCCCTCCGCAGAGGGGTGCTCCGAAAAACCGGACAAAGAGCCGGTAGGGACTGCATACTTCCTGGCCGAAGGCGCAGGGCAGGAAGCGTCGCTGCCAGAGCTCAAGGCTGGGCCAACAATGGCTTCAGCCACCGAAAGGCCTCCGTGGGCGAATCCCCTTGGTCCAGTATCTCTGTTGGGGATACTGGCCCGGCGGTAATGGGCTCTCGAGCTGCATCCCGTGGACTCGAGAAGCCAAGCAGACCCATGAACAACGATGGTCTCTCGTCCGTCGACTGCCCCCCGGAGGACTCCAGGTCAAGGGGCCTGGAAAACAGGGAGGAGTCATCGTCAGACTCCCTGGAGTCTGCGAAGAGCTGCCTGGGGCCTGAGCCACCCTCCACCTGCCGAGGATGGTCGGGAGTGAGGGTGACCGACAACCAGTGGGACAGACCCTGACCCGACCGAGAGTCCTTGGTCAGCGCCCTCGATTTCGGTTGTGGAGGCGGAGGTTCCACCACATTCTGTGGGGCAGCTGGTTTCGGCCGAACAAGCGGCCCAGGCTTGGGCACCTCGACTACAGTGAGGGGTTGTTTCGGCCTTTTGGGTGACAGACACTTAATGCCCGGGGAAGGCGACGGCTTGTTCCCGGACAAAGGAGCTGCTGCCACATTAAGTCCTCATAGCGTCGAAACAATTTGCACCGAAGCCTCTCCTCTTCCGAGGAGGAAGACGAGGACGAGCAGCGCCGCCGCTTTCCTCGGTGCCGAGACCGAGACCGCCGATGTCGGCGGGATCGGCTGGACTGGGACAAGGTCCGAGATCGAGACCCTCGGTGTTTCCGAGGGCGGGTCTGGGAGGGAGCAGAGGACACCCGCTCTTCCCTCGGCTAGAGAGCCTTGACCGGGGACTCTGGCACAGGAGGCGCAGGCAAGTCCTCGGTTTCCACCGGGGAAACCGGTGAAGAAGGGTTGTCAGCTTCACCAGTCGACAGCCCGTCCGACAGGTCGAGAAAAATCTCAACCGCGTCGACGGGTGTCTCGGCCGGCTGACCTGACGAGGACACTGTGAACAACCTTGACTGAAGTCAAGTGTCGACTGTCCGGGGAAGGGGACCTCTCCCGCTCCCACGAATGTCGACAGTGGGACTTACTCTTCGAGTCCTCCTTTTTCGACCGAGAAGAGTGTCCCGATGGCCCCTCTCCCTTCGTGGAAAGGGACTGCCAAAGCTCCTTAAAAGAAGCTGTGTAGGAGGATCCCAGAGAGAGCGGGATAAATGCCCCAACCGAGGAAGATGAGGATGCGGCCTGGGCCGCCTCCTCCTCGAGGGCGATCATCTGCTCGAGTTGCTCAGCCAAGTCAGCCGCCGCGGACACCGCCCAACGGGCCTCCTTGGACTTCACCGGCGGGTAGCGCTTCTTGGGGTGCCCAGGCTGTAACCGGGCAGCGCGGTCTTCTAGGACGTAGGCCGAAAACGATCGACATAACTCGCAGGCCTGTGGGTCGTGATTAAGGCCGAGGCAGTAGACGCACGTGGAGTGCGGGTCCGTCCTGGACATCTTCTGCCCGCATGGGCACCGCCAAAATCCGGGAGTCGATTTGTCCATCGCAGCCACGAGGGAGTAATTAGACCGAAGTCTTGAGAACTTTAGAACTATTTTTGGGCGAGCCGAAGAATTAGGATCCAGTCTATACGGAGAGCGTTAAGGAGGGAACCTGAGCTTCCAAGCGATAAGGAAAATCTGGCGTCATGGGGCGGAGCCGAGAGTTTTACCACCCGGGTGGGTGGGAGGAGCCAGCTTGAAGAAACCTGCCAGACAGTGTGGATGAACAACATATCCATGTCCCTAGAACAACAGTTTTTCTAAATAGGGTTCACAGACAGTGCCCTACCACCATCTCTAACCCAGTCACCAAGGTATATCATCATCATCATCATCATCAAATCTTTATTTATTCAGGCGAACATCATTGAGCAAGGTTCATTTACAAGATGGACCCGATAAGGTCAGGGTTCAACAGTTGATACACAACAGATACATCATACACTTACTGTATATAAAACAGTTATACATACAGGGGAAAGGAAAAAAACGTTTATAAACACAGTGATGTACAGTAAATTCGCATGATAAAAAACGGTTACAGGAAAGTTAAGTTAATATTTACAGTATATACAGTATATACATATCCCACTCGGGGGGCCATGGCAAACACACAATATAATGTAATACTAGGATGGTGAAGGTATTACTGGGTGTCATAAGATGGGGTGTCTGTCTGGAAGGATTATGCCATATATGGTTAATTTTTGGGAGGGAGATTGTGAGATGACAAAGCTAGCTCTATCGGTAGCAACTGCATTTCTCTGTGAAGAAGACTGTACAATGCTGTTTACAGGATGCAAATGGAATGATACCGGACAGTTTTAGGGATTTTTGTAGTGTGTTCCATGCTATAGCTAGAGAATAGCTGATTGCTGCCCTCCCTATCCTGGTGTTGAATTTGGGCAATTTGAGCAGGATGATGTTGTTGCTTCTTAGGGCATAGGAGCTAGGAATGGTCTGGGTGAAGCAGTCCAGAATATAGTTTGGCAGTTTTTTTGATAACGCTCTGTAAATCCATAGTGCTGCATTTCTGTTCCTTCTGAGGTGAAGGGGAAACCCACCAAACTGCAGCATAAAGAGAGCAGTGATGGGTATTAGATGGCAGATCTGTAATGAATCTTATTGCTCTATGATATAAGGTATCCAACTTGTGAAGGTAGGAGATGGGGCAGTGACTATAAAGGAAGTCTGCATAGTCAACAACTGATAGAAAAATGACCTGGACTAAACTCATCTTTGAGTCTCTGTTTAGGAAGGGTTTTAATCTATAGAGAAGGCCAAGCCTTTGGCAAAGCTTTTTTAACAGTTCTTCTAAATGATGAGTGAAGTCGAGTCTGTTGTCAATCCACACACCTAGGTATCTGAAGTTTTCTACATACTCCAGGTTTTCTCCAAGTATAGTGCATAGCTGGGGGAGAATGATTGAGGAGGAGGTGCTGGTGGAGCTTTGATTTGTGAACATCATTGCCTTATTTTTTTTCTCCTTTTTTCTTGGTCGGGCCACCGACTATTTTTCTGCCCTGGTCATGGCCCCAGAGACCTCCACCGCCGCCTATAGCTGCCGAGACCCTCGGTCACCCCCCAGCTTACCCCAGGAGGGGCGGGCGCACCTGTAGGTAGCCCACGGAACTGTTGACTAGTCAGGGTCCCTGCAGCGGGCGGCGGTGAATTGAGGACCTCTGGGGAGGGCCTCATTCCTTCATGGTCCGCCCGCCCATTTTCCGGGGTTTTTCTCCCAGAGGAGGTGTGGGACGCAATGACGCTGGCGCCTGCCCCGCCTCCCTCCCCCATTGAACGTCGGGTAGCTGGAGATCCTGGCCTCCGCCAGGAGTCCTCAGTGCTCCATTGTTGCCCACACCCCCCCGGAGAAGGAGAGTCGCCCATTGATGCTCCATCCTTCTCCCCAGCCAGCTCCTCCGACGATCCAGGTTCTATCTCGAACCTGTCACAAGGCTGAAATCCCACCGCTGTGCCGACGGGCCTCAAACATCATTGCTTTAGTTTTCTTTGCATTTAACAGAAGCTTTTTCTCAAGTAGCTGATATTGTAACAAGGAGAATTCTGTTTGTAGGATTTCACGAGCAGCTGCAGGCGAAGGGTTGCTGACATACAAAACAGTGTCATCAGCAAAGAGGTGTACAGAGGAATTGGTGAGGGTTGAATCAATATTATTTATATAAATGGCAAAAAAGATAGGATATGTTATTGAGATAAAGTAACTAATTGCTGTGTCGGCTGTCAGCATTCCAGGAACAGCTCAGTGTTAGCTATTCTTCAAAAAGGGTGTTTTTTTTTTGGGGGTCTTTTTTTTTTTTTTTATTAACCAGTGCCCGGCTCTTTTCAACACCAGCTACTTACTCTGGTCAGTTTGTTTCTGCCTCCAGGTCTCAACCAGCTTTTGCCAAGCAACTGTACAGAAAACAGTGGCATTTCAGGAGGGTTTTATTTTGATGGGGGGGGGGGGATTTTAACTTTATTCTCTCCACTAGAGATACAACAGATACACCCCCAGGGACATGCTCACACACAAACAAAGCCACTCTTTTTTGGGAGAGGTAGCATAGGTTGACATTTGGCGTCTCCAAGACCCATACAAGAGGGCCTATATCCATTACTCTGCCCCTCACAAGGTTTACACGAGAACTGATTGTATTTTAGTGGTCGTGGAATGTTCCCATTCAGTCAACAGATGTTTGATCTCTGCCATTTTACTTTCGGACCCCACACCCCCGACGGTGGAGTTGGCCCTGGGTACACAGGTACGGCCTACTTTATAGAAGTCTAACAATTCGCTTTTAAACATTTCTGATTTTAAGGACTTTTAACCAGAGCCTACATGATTCACCATAAAGGAAACTGCATAATAATATTGCAAGTAGGGGCCGGGGCCATGGCTAACAGCCAGCAGGAACAGACACATTAGCGTGAGCTCCTTGAGGAGAATTAAAGTTGTAAACTACCGGAATAACTCATTTTCAGCAGTTAAATCCTTCACAGCAGCTTCTTATACTAACACAAAACCTACATATCAAGTCTGAGGTTCTGGAGATATGGGGAACCCTCGCAAAAACACACCTCAAGACAGTGGCAAGGGAAAGACAGAAACCGCCCGAGACAGCCTCCTCGAGTGGGTCATAAGCTAATCACTAGTGGTGCATGGGAGTCTTCCAGCTTACCCTCTTGCAACTTGGAAAAAAAAGCTGAAAACATTGGTGATAAACTCATAGCCTTAGAAATGTGAATGACTTTGGTATTTGTTCTGAAAATTAAGGAAGTGGGAATGGATAATCTTGCTACAGAAGTCAAGCGGGCCACTGACATTGCAATGACCACGCCTACAGCAGTCTCCGGGATCATCGGGGAGAATAAATTATTAAGATAACAGCTGGAACATTTGGAGAACAGTGCCCACGTGCAGTTGTTTGATCTTCCTGGACATAAGTCTCCACCACTCATTCACACTAGTGGGACTAGCGCCGGAGGCACTAGGACCCATCGGGAGCAAACTTTTTGCTGGAGGGTCGGCGCGAGAGATGGCGCCGCGAGGCATGGCGCCGCGAGCAGCGGCTCGAGTGGTAATGACCATCTCGGCGACGACCCTCCAACCGCCTCAGTTCCTTTTTTCCCGCCGTCGAGTGCGCTTCAGTGACGACGTCGCTCGCCTGTCGGGAGTCAAACTTCAAACTAGCGCATAGTTTTCAGTTTATTTTTTTTTAACATTATCTCGATAGTAGTATCACTTAATTTTATTCTATTTTCTAATATTTTAAATTTAACTTACTTGAAGAAGTCTCGGCCTACTGGACGGAGTCGACCATGAGCAGGTCAGGTGATGGTAGGGAGACTTCGTATGAAAGCTGTTCAGTCAGCCGGGCTGGGTCCGATCAGCCTCCTTCTCCTCAGCGGGGTTCCGACAACGGTCAGTCCGATGCCCGGGGGGATGGGCGGTCCTCCATCGGCATAAAAATAAACGGTTGTATTCTCGGCACCGTTCGGCCTCGAGCTCTTCTTCGGCCCACAGGTCAAAAAAGAGAAGGCATCACTCGAGGTCGCCCTCTGGTATGTCTGCGCGTCGACGGTCGGTTATCGTAGCTAGTTGCCGTTCTCCTTCTTCGGAGTCGCCAACTGCTGGTGACCTGCGTCCTCGACATCGGAGCCCCTCCCCGCCTGTAGGTAGGGCTCCAGATGAGCAGTTTCATCAGTGGGCCGCTCTTATGGAGCGATGGGCTCAGAGGTTGGTTCTCCTGCCTGGCTCGGTTGCCACGGGCCCCGGGCTCCTCCAGCAATCGGGTAGGCGGTTGGACCTTCCCTAATCGCGCGGCGCCTTCTTGATGCGGTGACTCCGGCAGCAAGTGTTCCCCCCTCACATGGCTGCGCGCGGGGGCCACACTGATGCCCTTATCTCCTGTTTTTTTCCTTCTCTAGCTTTCCAGGTTCCTGGGGCATTTCGGCGCCTTCCCGGGGTCTGTTGGCTTGGTGCCGTTTCGGTGCCGCTCGGCCTTGCGGGCGCCGTCCATGGCGCCAGCGTGGTCTTGCAGCGCCGTTGGGTCTGGCGGGCGCGCCGCTTGGTTTAGCGACACCGTTGGCGGCGCCCGCTTGGTCGGCAAGCGCCGCTGCGTGCCGCGTGCCTCTTGCGCCCGTGCCCTCTGCGGTGCGTTTTCAACCGTTTTGCCTTCTCAGCGCCGGGGCCCTCGGGACTCTCCTTGTTTCTCTGCTATTTCCTCCTCTCCTAATTTTCCTCCTTTCCTGTCCAATCAGTCCTTTCTGGACCATCAGGAGATGATGTTGAGCCTGACCCAGACCTTGGTTGGGTGATGAAGTGGAGGAAACAGGATCTTTCTTTGCTACAGAGCCTGTGGTGGGGACCTGTCCTTTAAGTCTCTGTTGAAGAACCTGAGATCCACTCTTTCTCTCCAGACTACAGACATCGATCCTGGGAAGATATTAAGACTCCAGTACCTTCATGCTCGGAGATCCCTGATGTTTGACTCCTCCGATCCAGCCTTCCTTGAGGCGCTGTCTCAAATGGTATGGAATAATCCTGCTCTTATTCCTTCAGTGGCTAAATCCATTGATAAAGTATTCAGCTCCCAAGGATTGTCCCATTTTGGCATCCCAAGCCTTCGGATCCTATTGTAGTCCTGGCAGAGAATGATAAGGTCGTTCTTCCTCAAACTTCTACAGCTCGACCTATTAACAAAGAGTCTCGTAAGATTGATACATTAGGTAAGAGAGTCTTTGCTGCCTCCACTCTAAGTATCGTATTGCCAGTTATCAAGGCTATTTTTCTCAGTATGAGTATATCCTGTGGCACTCTTTGAAAAGAATGGTTGAAGCTCTTCGGATTCGGACTCCAAGTCAGAGCTTCTTCTGACGTTACTAGGGGTACTGAGTCAATAACCAACAGGTCAAAGCAGCTATGGGCGCTTTACGACACTGCTTCTCGCTCAGCAACCCGAGGTATTTTGTACTCGGCGCCATTCCTGGCTGTGTACTTCTGGCTACGAATGATGCTCAGCAGCAGGTAATGGCGCTGCCCTTTGATGGCTCTTTTCTTTTCGGCCCTCAGGTGGAACAAGCCTTAGCGGCCACTCAGAAGACTAGGTCGGCCATTAAGTTGGCCAGACCTCCGCCTGCTCCCTCTCGGGGGCATGTGAACAGACGTCAGTTTCATAGTCGTCAGTCCTTTCGAGGCAGAGGCAGGGGAAGCTTCCATAAAAGCCAACCTGCCCAACCTCAAAAGAAAGCGCAGCAGAAAGCGCGGGGCCTAAAGCCAGCGCCACTCTATAATTGCTGGCCCAAGTTCCATCCACATTGCCGAGGTGGAACTTTCTCCTCAGTGGGAGGTCGTTTGATGTACTTCTGCAACCAGTGGAAGTCCATAACTTCAGACAAATGGGTCCTTCGGATAATTCGCGAGGTTATTCTCTCAATTTTGGAAACCCCCGGTGTCCTCCCAGGCGACAACTCAGGTTGTCGGCCTCTCAGTCAGACCTCCTCACGCCGAGATCCAGGGCCTTCTAAGCAACAGGGCAATAGAACTGGTGCCCCGCATCTGCAAAGCACAGGGTTCTACTCCCATTACTTCCTGGTTCCAAAGAGATCTGGGGGAATGCGCCCCATTCTACACCTCAGAAAGTTAAACAAATTTCTCCCCAGGGAGAAATTTAAAATGATTTCCCTAGGTACCCTGTTACCCTTGCTGCATCAGCACGACTGGCTGGCCTCCCTGGATATGCAGGACGTTAGCCAGCATATCCCCATCCACCCAACCCACGCAAGTTCCTCAGGTTTGTAGCTCTGGGTCAGCATTATCAGTTCAGAGTCCTGCCTTTTGGACTATCCTCGTTGAGTCTTTACAAAGTGTTGTGCAGTTCTCTAGGCGCATCTCAGGAAGATCGGACTCAGTGTTTCCCTACCTGGACGATTGGCTTCTAGCAAGCCCTTCCAGCCAAGGGACTTTGGAAGCCGTGCAAGCGACTTCCTCGTCTTCTTACGTCCATGGAATTCTGCTGAATTTGAGAAAAATCACAACTGCAGCCCTCCCAGAGGCTCCTTTTCATAGGGGCGCTTCTAGACACCTCTTCCAAGGCTTTCCTTCCAGAGGACAGAATACTCGACATCCTTGGATGGCCCGTTACATCAGGGAGAACCAATCGGTTACAGCTCTCTCGATACAGCATGTTAGGTCTCATGGCGTCCTCGGTGTTCACTGTACCCTGGCCGGTTGCACATGAGAACCACCCAATGGATGCTCTCCACTCAGTGGTCTCCGACCTCTCACCCCAGTCTTATCCCATCAAGGTGGCGGAGCCCTTGAAGGTCTCTCACCTGGTGGACTCGAAGAGCAATCTCCTGGAATGGTTCCCCTTGCTCCCCGGATCATCAGATCTCCATCAACACAGGCGCGATCGCTAATGGGATGGGGAGCTCACTGTCGCTCCCTCCACACTCAAGGTGTATGGACTCAGTTCGAAACTCTTCTCCACATAAATGTCCTGGAGATGAGAGGCGGTCTTCTCGCGATCCGAGCTCTGAAGGATATCCTTTGTCACAAGAACATTCTCCTTCAAGCGGACAACAAAGCTGTGATGTATTACATCAACAAGCAAGCGGTGCTCATTCTTACCCCTTTGCAGGAAGCAATGAGGGTGTGGGAGTGGTGCTTGGAGCACAAGTCTCTGATTCAGGCGGTTTATCTGCCAGGTATACAAAGCGATCTAGCGGATCACCTCAGCAGAAGCAGGCAGACCCTCACAGTGGTCTCTCGATCCAGCCGTGCTCGGTCACTATTCAAAGAGTGGGGACTCCAGACCTGGACCTTTTGCATCCCCACTCAGCACAAAAACTGCCTCTCTTCTGCTCCAGAAATCCAGGGCCTGGCATTTTCTGTCAGGATGCGTTCAGGCTGCGGTGGACAAAGCGTTTTCTTTCGCCTTTCCACGATCCTCTAATCCAAGAGTTCTCCTCAAGTTCGAGGTCTCAGGGGACCAAAATGATTCTCATTGCTCCTCCTGGCCTCGGCAACTATAGTTTCCTCTGCTCAACAGTATGTTGGCAGCCTCTCCGAGACCACTTCCCTTGCAAATCAACCTTTTGACTCAGGGTTCGTTGGTCCATCCCAACCTGAAATCACTTCACCTTCATGTTTGGCTCCTGAAGAGGTAGAAGTGAATCGATTCAACGTCTCGTAGAGTCTCGGACATCCTTCTGGCTGCGGAAGCCAGCCACCCAGCAATGCTTCCAAATGGAGCGCTTTTCTCTCTGGTGTGCAAAGTCCTCTTGGAATCCTTTTCCTGTCCTCCTGACAAGGTTCTGGAGTATCTTTTGGACCTATCAAACTCAGGTCTCCAGTACTCCACAGTTAAAGTTCACCTTAGTGCCATCTCAGCGTTCCATGAGCGGTTTCTTCCTTGACTCTGGCTCAGCTTCCTATAGTGAAGAGATTTCTTAAGGATTCTTCATACCAGACCCCTATTAGGCGTCCAGTTGCAACCTGGGACATTAACCTGGTGCTGGACATGCTCACTCGGAAGCCTTCGAGCCCTTAGCTACCTGTGAGCTAAAATTTCTTACCTGGAAGACTGCCTTCCTGGTGGCCATTACCTCAGCCGCAGGGGTCTCGGAGATTCATGCCTTGGTGACGGACCCTCCAGTATACTGTATTCCATAAAGACAAGGTAGTTCTCCGTACTCATCCTAAATTTCTTCCCAAGGTTGTGTCAGAATTCCATCTAAACCAACCTCTGGTACTCCCTCTTACTGCTAATTTCCAAAATGAAGAGCGATCTCTTCATTCCTTGGATGTTAAGAGAGCCTTGCGGTTCTATTTAGATAGAACCAAGAATTTTCACAAGACTCAGCAACTGTTTGTTTCTTTCAGCGACACCGGCTGGGTCAACCCGTCGCTATTAGATGCATCTCATCATGGTTAGTGGCATGCCTTGACATTGCTACTCCATGGCTCAAGTTAAATTGGAGGGTAGAGTGTACGCTCACTCTACTAGAGGCGATCGCGGCATCTTTAAGCGGAGATTCGCGATATGTTCCAATGCGGATATCTGCTAGCTACGCCACCTAGAGCTCAGTGCATACCCGTTAAGCATTATGCACTGGATGTTCATGCCAGGACATTCGCATTCGGCAGAACTATCTTAATGGTCTTCTATCTTAGGCGGCGTGAGCTCTGGCTCTCCTGCCGCCCTTTTGGGGATTATCAGCTTGGTACTCTCCCACTAGTGTGAATGAGTGGTGGAGACTTATGTCCAGGAAGATATGAAAATTACGTACCTACCGTAATTCTTGATCTTCTTGGACGAGTCTCCACCACTCATTCACACGCCCACCCTCCATCCCCCGAGCTCACCGCTGTGTTGGTCTTCACTCCCTCAAATCTTTAGGCCGTGAGGACTTCTTTGCTGACCCTTCTTACACGGGTCGTACGGACTATCTTATGTCCGTTTTTTAAGGTTAGATTTACTCTTTATGTTAGTTGCGCTGCACCTCCTTGGTAAAAAAGGTACTGAGGCGGTTGGAGGTTCGTCGCCGAGATGGTCATTGCCGCTCGAGCCGCTGCTCGCGGCGCCATGCCTTGCGGCGCCATCTCTCGCGCCGACCCTCCAGCAAAAAGTTTGCTCCCGATGGGTCCTAGTGCCTCCGGCGCTAGTCCCACTAATGTGAATGAGTGGTGGAGACTCGTCCAAGAAGATTAAGAATTACGGTAGGTACGTAATTTTCATTTCTCCCAGAAGAAGCAGAAGGCACAAATCCTGTGGATTTTAAATAGACTTTTGAACTCAATTTTAAACTTGAACTGACAGGCATATCATCAAGATATATCAAATAATGCCTTACTGCTGGCCAAGTAACTTTGAACAACCGAGGACTCTCCTATTGGTCACTACAGGCTCACGTATCCGTGAATTGATTCTATCTGCAGCAAAAACCAAGCGGCAACGCCACACTGAAGACGGATGCAACTACATGCTTTCCCCAACCTCAGTTATGAAAGAAGAAAAAGAAGAGGCGTTCAGTGCTGTTCGGGGATTATGGGCATTGAGTATTGTACAAAGCCTGCAGTTCCCAGCTAAATTTAGAATGCACTATGTCATAAACATTTTTGTGTACTCTGATCTGATAGAGGCGGAGGGAAAAAAACAGAAATCCTGAAAAAGGTCTTTAACACTCAGCCTCCATCCGTTGACTCTGAGAGGATGCATGATTAGTATAATGTTGAAATGCTTAACATCAAGCTGCGATTCTGCCATCGTTTTTCTAGGGCTAAGTCAAGTTGATTCCTCAAGCTGCCAAACTGTCAGGATTTATTATTAGAAGCAATGCCCTGGTTGAGGGAGGGTGACGGCTCTCGAGGAAAACAGAAGTTTGTAAAACTGTGCCAAATTGCATGTCCTGTAATGACAGTGAATGCAAAACAGTGACCTGCAAAATCAGCGAAGACAAAACAGCGACCACGGTTTTGGAGACTTTGGCATTCACCCTCCTCGATTTGTGCCCTCTCCTGGAGCTCGTTATTTATAGTAAGTGGGTGTGGGTGGGTACAGGGGGCATAGACCCTCATAAAAACCGCAGTCACTGTTTCTGCCCTCGCTATTTTGTTGTCGCTATTTGGGAGTCGTCATTTTGTGCTCACTATAATCTCACAGAATGGCTAAATTGATGCACATAGGACCTGCTTTGCTGAATGAGTTAGCACTTTATGTTATAACTAAGACCAAGCGCTGGTACATTCACCAATGGGAGGATGGAGAAAACATGTCTGCTGCCTTGTGGCAGCAGTTCATGTATGGCGCCATATGTGCTCGTTTGGTCCTGTGCTGCACATAGTCCTCATTAGACCTCAGAGACCGGTCCGACCAGAAAACAAAGTATATCCTGAAGTTCAGGTGTTACTGTTTAAATCAGTTATGTAATGAAGTTGCCTAGCTTAAAACTGCTTATGGGCTCGGCCCGGTGGCGCTGAGGGATGAGGCACTGGACGCCACACCTCATGCCATGCCGGCGACCTGGGTTCAGGAACGAGCCCGGGTTGTTGGGGGTCGGCAGGGAGGGTGAAGGATTGAGCATCCTTTGGACTGCTCTCCTTCCCCCGGGAGGGGGGGGGATTCCACCAGCCTATGTACTGGTGACCTCTAGCGGAGGCTGGAGGCACTACAGTACTCGGCCACGACACGCTGGGGATCGGAGCATCAGCAGACGTCTTTCGGGAGTGCGTGGGGGTGTGCTTCGGACAAGCTGGATGTCATTGCACGTCCGAACTCTTGGGAAGTTCAAGAAAAAGTGGAAAACAACAGCACCATGGATAGGCGACGGCACCAAGTCCCCCATGCCCTTCGCTGGGCCATCCACGTCTGTCCTTCCAGGTCCTTCACCTCAGTCCTGCCCTGCAACCGGAGTCTAAATCTAAGAGCGCCCAAGAGGCAGAGGGCGACCCACCCTGGGAGGGTTAGACCAGGGGTGCTGGCTGCAGGGAGGTGAGGAAGAGAGGAGGTTCAGTTCAGGGGGTGCCTCTGTCGGGCAGGATAAGGACTCGGATACCTGAGAGAGTTCCATAGGGCCGCGACCGGAGGGAAATAAGTTAAAAAAAAAAAAAAACTGCTTATTAAACACGTCAGTAGGCTGTTATTGAAAAACAGTACATTGTCAGTACTGTTTAAATTTTGGACAGAGAGATTGTTATTCAGTGGTCTCCAGGTATTTCACCAGAGTTTTAGCTGGCGTTTTCGAATATCTAATTGCTACAGGTGTTCACATTGACTGCCTGCCATGTATTAATGTTTCAATGAAAATTTCATCTGACATGGATTCTGCCGTCATCTGGTGTGATGTAACCAATGATTTGGCATCATTGACTCCATTGTAAAGTTCAATAATTTCTGATTATAATCCATGGCTTTGCTGCATATGGTCAAAGTTCAATATATCCTATGATCTACAACAGAGATGGCAGGTGGGAACCAGCCTTCAGGTAACAGAGGATGAGTGGCAGATAATATGCTCCCGGCAGCATAAACTCACGACCAGCCCTTACTGGAAGGAATCTGGATGGAAAAATATTACTAGATTTGTTTTCGCACACCACAGATCACAGCAAAATATGACATGCTTTCCAGGGATATTTGTTGGTGAGGATGTGGAGTGTCACTTGCAACACATATACACATATTCTGGACTTGTTCCATCATTCGACCTTTCTAGGAGGCGATGGAAACAGTGTTGAATGGATAGTACCAGCATATGGTGAGTTAGCCTTACACTCCTCCCACATGAAAGAACGATTATGTATCAAACAATTACGAATCTGGTTAACAGCAGCCAAAAAAGGCCTCACACGGAGCTGGCTCATGCCATCTAGTCCAGAAACACAGGACTTGGAAGATATTGTTATGTCAGTGTACAGAATGGAAAAATTAACAGCAGGACTTACAATTAAACCTATCACCCAAACCTCCTTCAGGAATCAGTGGAACCGCTGGGTAATCTGGATCATGGCACACAGAACTGATGTGGTGCCATAGGGTCGGAATGATGCGTATGAGGGGAGGTGCTAAAATAAGGATCTGGGGTTGTTCGCATTCTGAAACAGGACTTCAGACACATCTGTAGAGAGTTGATCAGTTAGATGTAATGTTCGCATAGCTAAAGATGCTGATTTCAGCAGAAACACAGTGCCCTAAAGTATAAATATATCAGTTTTATATGCTAGCTTTCCTGATGTTTTCAAGTTATAAAACTGTACTGTGCTATCTGAACATTTGAAATGAGCCCTTAGGAAATGTAATTTATAGTGTTTCCTTGTACCTGTCCTTGGATCTAAAAATATCTAATAAAATAAATAATAATAAAAAAAGTATCCTGTAATCCCACATTATTATTGCTGGAATCCCAGTATGTAGTAATAGAGGGGATGGGGTAAAGTACACTACTGTTAATATTCCTGTATGTTGTATATTTCTATTCTCATTCACCAGAATCTAATCAAATATGATGTATCTCTTGTTTTGAAAGTCATTAAAACCTTGCACCCTCTCCCCACCAGCCCCATCCTTGAAAATACAACACCTAGGCCCCACCCTCTGCTAGAATCCAAAATCCCATCCCACCCAGCACACACAATTTAATATTTTATTGAATAGTTAAAATAAAAAAAAAAAACCTTGCTGGTTGCAAGGTGTCACATGATGAGGGATCGCTCTGGCACACCAAAGACCCCAGTTTGCACTCTGCACCAGGGATGTCAGGAGCGGAGGCTGGCAGGGAGGGTGACAGAGTGTCTTTTGGGTACTCTTCACCTGGGGGGAAGCTCACAGCACCACTCTCTAGCGGCTCCTGGTGGTGTCTGGTGGAGGTGCTAGTGATGGTGTGGGTGACCACGTGCCATCAGGTACCCCCCAAATCAGCTGTGCATATGACCGAGCCAATGGGTAGAAGGGTGGGTGGGGACATGAAAAAGGGAAAATGCTGTGCCGATACACTGGATGACAGCCTCTCTGCCCTCCCCATGCCCGGATCCTCCTCGATGCACCAAAGGGACACTCCCCCTTTGGAAGTTGCACACAATGCTCCTCCACTAGGCTGTGGCACAGCCCTCAGCAAGGACAAGCCAGCCATTGGAGAGGAAATATCAGGAGCTCTCAGGTGCTTTCTCCGTGACAACGACCAAGGTAGACCCCTGTCAAGGACAAGGTGACCCTCAAAGCTTCAAGAAGTCTGGAATGGTGCCTGACCCAGCAGGGTGAAAAAACTCCACTGATGAATGGCCGGCACACCCACCTGCCTCGATGACCGGCTACAGTTTTCAGCGCTCATTTTACGCACAATAAATTTGTAGCCCCATCTTGGCAGCACTCTCCTCCCACCCCTCTCCCCCATCACCCCATTCTTCGTAACAGAAGTGAATCAAGCAGTGAAAATGGTAACCGGCACAGCCTGCCCTCCTCCACGGCTGGCCGCCTTCTACTCAATGAAAGTGCTCCCACGCTTGCTCCCATTGTAAAACCAGCTAATCAGTAGAAGATGGCTGGCTGTGGAGGCGGGTGGATTGTGCTGGTCGCCCACCATGAGAAGTTTTTCTTTTAATATTCAAACAAATATTAAATTGTGGGTTCTGAGGGGGGAGAAGGGTGGGACTGGGATTATTGCAGAGGGTGGGGGAAGGGTGGTTGTGTATTTTAAAGGACTGGACTTGGGAGGAGCAGTTTCTTTTTTTTCCCCTTTAACCAGCACACAAATAACGCATACAAATACGGTACTGAACACCCGAATACTTGGGGACCAGAATATAGTATTTGGCCTAAATATAATCGGAGTAAGGTGTTAACCCAGCCCTACTGTCTACCTACAGGCAACATCCATCTATCTATCTATCTATCTATGTATCTATCTATCTATCTATCTATCTATCTATCTATCTATCTATCTATCTATCTGTCTGCACATCAACAAGCTGTGGTGGCTTGCAGCACACATTAGGCACCTCACCAGAGAGAAGTGAGGCTAAAGGAAGCTGAGGCTCAGGGCTGGTAAGTCATTTGTTGACAATCTCACAATAAGTGTTAGCTGTGAGATTGAAAACCAGATTCATTCACAGCCCTGCTCTCCAACCACTAAGGGGCGCTGTCTCCTTGGGCATAAAGGTCAAGAACAGCACCCTGGATGGCCCTTCAGTTCCCCCACCAAGACTAAACAAAGAGGAGTGTGCTGTTAACAGACTGTAGCAGGGACTGAAGACGGGATTGTATCCCCCCACCACCACACTTCCAGTCGACCACAATATCTCTTTTATGTTTTGAAAGCAGAGTTTATTTTTAGGACCAACATATGAAAAGAACAAACAGTACAGTGTGTTGGAGATTTTAGGATTCAGTATTTAATCTCTTGATGTTATGTCTGTGGCGGTGGTGAGGGGGGAGGGGCTCTAAACTCTTGATGTGAAAAAAACAAAAACAAAATGCGTGTCTTATCTATGAAGATTATATTTGCATTACGATATAATACCTCAGGTACACTGTGGCATGCTATACAAATAGGGTTTTGAAAACTGTTTCCCTGAGGATGAAAATCTGGCTGACGATTTAGATTTCACAGTGGATTTACTCCCGATAGCCCAGCTTTGAAGCCAAAACTAGTTTTCAGTGTGCTCCTGATTTTATCCATTTTTCCCTACAATTTACTAAGCCAGAATAACCCAGCTGAGATGCAATAAATGAATGTCAGTGAGGGAAAGGATGCTGAAAATAACTTAAGAGCAGCACAATGATGTTTAGTGTCCTGTGTTTAATCCTTACAAAACCAACCCACTCACACACATTTTAACCATGACCACCTAATACAGACATGGCTCGCTGGGTCATCTCTCTGTGTCCAGCCCCTGCCCCCCAGCCTTCTTTCTGAGTCTGTTCACCACCTCCAGCCTTTGCTGTGGGTAAACATTTGCTATGATAAGTCACTGAATTAAAAAAATGTTTAGAATGATCAGAACCCAAAATAAGGTTATGATGAGGTTGTTTTTCCAAAATTGGCACAGGGGTCAGCAATGTTTTGAACTTGATTGACATAGTTCTACCATCCTTCACATCATAGTAGAGATAGAAAGGATTTGGGGCTCATCTTTGTTTTTTCAACTCTATTTTTGCTCCTGGGCCCTTCCAGCTAGGGAATCCTCCTGCCTCTTTCAGCGCAACCTCCCAGCTGTTGAGGCCCCTCTTACCTGAGCTCCTTGGGAGTCCTTGGGCCACCCACAATACACTGCTGTGTTACCCCCTTGGATTAGGCCCCCAGAGGTACTGTAGGGCCTGCCTTCATCTCCTTCGGCAGCTCCACCCCCATATTCAGCCACCCACAGCAGCGGTGAAGCTCGGGAGCATACCCAGAAGCCAGGGGAGGGATATCCGATGCTGGACATGGGAGCAGTCAAGGCTTCAGCTACCTGGCCAGTGGCCAGTTGTTTCCCTCTTTTCTCCCTTCCCTGGGTCATGGCCACATAGTGATGCACGAGGCATGCTCTCTGGGCATGCACGGATCGTGTTGGCTTCAGATGCATCCCAACCCTCCCTGAATCAGCTGACCCAGCCACTCTGCCTCCAGGCCTTCTCTAGGTGGTAGTCAAATTGCAGGGCATGCTAGACACCCCCCCCCCGAAGGACAGCAGTCCAACAGATGCTCCATCCTCCTTCCACTGGCCAGCCCCTAGTAACAATCTCCAAAACTGGGTTACCCACATTACAAACGGTAGTGCTACTGCTAAGCCAGAGGGCCACCAGGGTCCATCTTGAATGCCTCTCCTTCCACACAGCAGTGACTATACCCAATAATGTTCTTGGGTTTTGTTTAGTGCAGCGTTGACATAATTCCAAGCTTCAGCCAACCGATCTGTGAAGCAGTAGGGCTACTGCTAACGAAGCCAGGGACCTGGGTTTGAGAATGAGCATTGGTCATTGCTAGGCTGGGGAGGGGGATTGAGAATCCCAGTGGATGCTCTCCTGCTCTGGGAAGGGAAGGAGGGATGGCAGTATTCTCTGCACAGGAAACATCACCTGGGAATCCACAGGTGGCATTGCAGCAGGAGCTGCTAAGCTGGGGTGGGTGGGGGGCACTGCTTGGTGTTAGTCACAGGCCCACATGGCAGGCACATGAGAAGAATGCACAATTTGTGACGCTCTGGGATTTGGTGAAAAAATAGAGGAAAAACCCCATCCGGGCATGATGAAGCCTTTCTCCCCTGCAGGCCCAGCACTGTCCATCTGGCTTCCTCCAAGCTGGTTCCTTCTCTGAGGTGAAATAGGGCCCTGCTACTAGTGGTATGTTGTGAGGGTAGTGGTGCATCCAAGGGATGATGGGTGATAGGGCTAAGGGGAGGCTGGCTTACAGGGGAGGACTGGCAACCAATGAGACAGAAAAATATTTATGGAAAAAATCACAATTTCAAGCTTGGTTGTAACGCAAAAGCATGGGGCAGAGGACCAGTATCGCTGGGGGTCGCTTTTTTTCACTTAATGGGGCATAGTTTCCCCATTTCAATAGAAAACTCCAAACTATATCTGTTTATTAAACCTTAAGTCTGCGTTTCAGAACCAATCCCATTGGCGCAGGTCAGCAACACTTTTTGCCTTTTTGTTTTAGAAACAGGTCAGCTGGGAGATTGCACAGTTCAGTGGATTGCTAGTGGGTTAAATGAGACTTTAAGCTCTAGGTCACCGATTCGAACCTGTTCTAGGTCAGTAGTGGCGAAAAGATGAAAGCCGAGGGGTCTTACCGTCCTCGGAAGTGCACCGAAATCCTCTACACCACAGCCTGGAGATGCTTATTCCACTTGTAAAAGGACATTTTGCAGAGGTTGTAACTTAATGAAATATACCGAAACATGGTCATTTGGATGCAGTCAAGGAAGTCATTTTATTTCTAAGAACCAGAATGCATTGACTAGTCCCCTTTAACTAAAAACACCACCAACAGCTTAATCTGGTTCAAGGTCAGTTGGCTTTCATCTGTATCCCCTTCCCCCGGGTCGTGCCTGAAAATAGGCAGGATTTGTCTAGTGCACTTACCTGGTCAACAAAAACTAAATAAAATAAAATAAACAGACATGTGGCAGATTCTGGTTGTTGAGTGCTACTGTTTACTAGCTAAAACCCAGATGTGTGATGTAAGCTCTACACCAAATGCTTCAGTAAAGGGGACAGAGGGAGACAGGAGAGGGTCTCTGGCCAGGGTGCAATTGTATGCAAAGAGATTCCTCCAAGGGACAGAGAGGGCCTGTCAAACAAGGTAGTCCTTGAATCAGGGTGAGGTTTTTTTTGATAGCCCCATTAAATCTGGTTTGCAAACTACAGTGCCGTAGCTCACAATGCCGAAGGTCAATAAAAACAGCGTACGTTTTGTGCCCATCATCTTCAGAATCTAGAACACAACGATCAAGTCCCTTGTCAGCTTTTTCTTCTCCAGACCGAATAATGTGAGTATATCCAGTCACTCCTCACAGCTTTTGCCCCTTAATATGGATCAATAACTAGATAAGTCATTCGTTTTTCCTTTACTCTGTTTATTCTCCTTATTTCTGGAGCTGCCATAGAAACATAGAATATGATGGCAGATAAGAACCGCTTGGCCCAGCCCATCTGCCAGTTTTTTTCCCCTGCCTATACTGACATCACAGATCCTACTTGATTTTCGGCTCCCTCCCCCCCTTTCCACTACGATTCCCTTATGCCTATCCCATGTATTCTTGAATGCTACCACTGTTTTGGCCCCCACCACCTCTGCCGGAAGACTGTTCCAGGCATCCACCACTCTTTCTGTGAAGAAGTACTTCCTCACATTTCTTTTGAATTTTACACCCTTCAAGCTTCATTGCAAGTCTCCTTGTTCTCGTGCATTTTTTCCTTTGAAAAATACGCCCCTGGATTTAGACCCAAAAGACAGATTTAAATATTATCAAATCAGAAACTGGATAAATGCCAGTTTGAGCAGTCCAATGGGAGTGAGGGGCCTGGACTCCCCACCGCCACCATTTGAAAAAATGTGGTCTTCGCCTTCAGGAAGAGGTGCAATTACTATACTATATAATACCTTTCTGATAGATCAAGACCATAATACTCCCAGGGACAAGACAAGGTGGGAAGAAGAAACAGGGAAAAAATAGAGAACGATACATGGGTCAAGATCTGGAGGGCGGTCTGGGGGACCACTTCCTCCCTGACATGGTGAGAATTTATGTGGAAAGTTAGAATTCAGTACTTCCTAGTCCCCAGGGCTCGGGCCAAATTCAGTGCCAATGGCACCCCCACCTGCTGGAGAGGGTGTGGGGAGGTTTCAGCAGGTCACCTCCACATACTGTGGCAATGCTCAGAGCTAAGGTCCTACTGGGAATGAATCACCAGACACCTAAGGGCAATATTTGTAGGAGTGGAGGAGTTGAGCCCAGAACATTTGGTATTGGGAACTGAACCAAGATGTTTACAGGGACACAAAGCCAAATATCTATGGCGTATACTATGCGCTGCAGCACTGAAGGCCCTTACGAAATTATGGTTACAAAAGGATAGCCCCAAGGTGAGTGAATGGGTCAGTACGATCACCTCAATACAGGAAATGGAAAGAATTACATTCACAATCCAACACAGGCAAGCCCAATACATCAGTAGGTGGACCAGATGGGGAAATGTACTTCCCAAGCATAGGGGTGGAGTAGAGTGCGTCATCCCACTGGTTACCTTCCTGTTCAACCCGATCACCATTACAACTTTACCTCCCCACACCCTCCAACTAAATTATTGTTAACTCCAGGGGAGGCGGACTTAAAAGAAATGGGAAAAACAGAATAAAAAAAAATTTATCCTGCACCGAGACCCACCAGCTTCGTAGGTGGTGGCTCTAGCCACTACGCCAAATGGCCAGCTCAGTAGGGCTTGGCCAAAAACCTTTCACCATTACAACTTTACCTAACAGAGGAAAAGAGAGACAGGAAGGGGATGGAGAAATTAATTAGATTAAAGTAAAGTGAATTGAGCTTAGGGGGCAGTGGGGAGGGTGGGAAAGATGTCTGTCTACTAAATAGAAGTGAATAAATCATTAAGAACAGGATTGGATGTGCACACCTTCAGGGGGAGGGTGGAAGGTAATATAAAAATAAGTTTTAAAACATAGTATTCAGTCGAGATGCAGCATTAAGTTTTATACTCTCATTAGTTTTACATATTTTGTTTCCTTTTTCCTTGTGCTTAGATTTTTTTTAAAAGAAATAGGGTTTTATTAAGTTTTTGGAATTTGTAAATTAATTTGTAGCGGAAATGTTATAAAACCAAAATCTGCAGAGGGACAGCATTTCACACAGGTGTAATAATCTATAAATGCTGTGTAGAGCATATCTGCAAGTATTGTGATTGTCGAACCTTTGTTACAATAAAATAAAGTTTAAAAAAAAAAAGTTAAAAAAGAAAAATACGCCCCTCCTGTACCTTATTTACCCCAGAAGGTATTTATAGATCTCTATCATGTCCCTCCCTCCTCTCTGCCCAGCTCTGCCTGGTGACTATTCAGTCCACTCCATCTCTGGCAGTTACCTATCCTCATAGGGTCCACAAAGCCATCGTCCAGTGGTGGATTCCATCTGGGAATCTACATCCGAACACTGAAGTCTGCCAGCAGAAGAAGGCCATGTGGGTTCTCTAGTCTGCTCGATGTGGGCCCCCAGGCAGGGGATGTGCCCCGCTCCAGTCCACAAAGTGTGGAGAACCGTGTCCAATTGGAGTGGTGGGGCCTGAGTGTGCCAGCATCAAGCTGCCACGCCCCGGGTTTTTTCCATTGTTTTTCTCCCCATCACCAAGGATGCAGCCAGTGAGGTTTCCATCATGTACATGAACATGCAACTGTGTGGCTGCGCTCCAGACCTAGGTTACATGCTCCCTCACTTAAGCTCTTCCATCTGCACCACCACATGTGATCAGCAGGTGGCAGTATTAGCACAGAATGTTGCCTGCCCTCCTTGGAAGAGAGCATCCTATGGCAGGCTCGATCCTGCTCCACCTAGCTGGCCCCTGACTGATAATACATTCTCAATATAAAAAGGGTTTTATGTGATAAGGGCGATTCCCTTATGTCACGGAACACACACCTCGAACGAAAAACCACCCGACGTCAAATGGGCAACCAAAATAACATCGACTGTCACAAACAGTGATGGTCGCTACCCTTCTGACTAGAAAACATAAAGAAATAATTTGTTATGCAGGTGGGTACACCCCTTGCAGCCCCCTTTATGAGGGGCAAGCTCCCCACACCCCCAAACTAAATTATTGTTAACTCAAGGGGAGGTGGACTTAGAAGAAACGGGAAAAACAGAATTAAATAAAATGTATCCTGCACCCAGACCCACCAGCTTCGTAGGTGGTGGCTCTAGCCACAACATCAAACGGCCAGCTCAGCAGGGCTTGGCCAAAAACCTTTCTTTATCCTGCTATAGCGAGTGTAGCTCCCTGCTACACTCACTATGCAGGACAGCTCGATCTCTTGTACCACTCGCTGAAAGTAGAAGCAGTATTACTGAGTCGCTCATATTAAGCCATTCAATAATACTCGCTCATTTCACATGATGCTCATAAAAAACAGTGTATGTGCATTTGATGTATTATGTATATATTGCCCATATGCATGTGTCATATATACATTATTTATTTATTAACTGTCTTGGATAACAACCTTTGAGCTGGGAGCTCATTTACAAAGCTTCCATGTCAGTCACAGGAATTTGAACAAGTACACAAAGACGTGCTATATACATAAGGAATACAAGTGGATAAACTATATAACTATGAGAAAGTTGAGGAGCATTTACAAGCAAGCTTATTTACATAGATTGTGATTTACAAGTTTACAGAAGAATACATAAGTTTAGATGAAATATTGCATCAGTTACAGAGCAAAGACACTAGCAGGTTACACTGATCCTGGCTTGAGGTAAACAAGGAGAAGGGAAGAAGAACATCATGGGGGGGGGGGAGTTCATAGGCAAGAGGAAGGTATGCCGCCGTTGTCTGGGAGGTGCACTGTCGGAGTGGCGTACAGCAGAGGAGTGTGCAGGGTGAATAGAGGGGTGATAGGTAAGAACTAAGGAATGGGGAAGTAGGATGAAAAGGGCTGTGGTGTCAGCATGGTTCAGTTGGTAGCACATCTGCCTCTGGGCTAGAAATCTGTGGGTTCTAGTCCCACACTTTTTTTTTTTTTTTTTTAGTATATCTATCCAAGCTGTCCCAGTTGAGGTGCAACCGTCTTGTTTCTCGGGGGGTCCTGATACTATGCAGTTCTGCAGCTGGATGGCCTGGAGCACTGAGAGGTACAGTGACTTGTTCAAGATCACATGTTGAGTATTTGGTTATTACAGGGTTTGAACCTGTGATCTCCCAGTTCCCAAGCCAGTGCTCCAAGCATTAGACCACACTGCCTCTTGGACTTGGGCTCCAGCCCCAAGACGCTGTCACTCCAGTTCAGTACTATGGGAGGCCGTACTGCCAGGGTGTGTTGTCCGTCCGATACAATGTTAAACCGAGGTCCCTTCTGCTCATCGCTGATGCTGTTCTGATGGACATCCAGGTGGAAGTCAAAGACCCAAAGTACTTTCTGCAAATGTAGAGGATCATCCCCAGTGTTCTGGCCAATAATCCTCTCCCCCATAAAACCAGTTCAGGCAATTGTCCACGGCTGTGAGTACTGATGAGCGGAATGGCTGCCACTACATATTTACAGTCACTGCACTAACAGTTTCTCTAATTGTTTGTACAGCAGTTTGGGATACAGTGTGTATTAAAAGTATTATACAAATGCAAACTATTATGATTACTCTTTTCACACTTGTACATTTTAAATATATCAAAATGGAGATAGTTTTGGAACAGTTAAAAACATGCCATTCTCATATATGGAGACTATATAAGTTATTTTCTGTATGTGTAAGCCAAGATGTAAAAGTTCAGTTGGTGTGACTAGCCCCCAGTGGACAGAAGCTGACCTGCAAAACAGCAGCAGCGCCTCCTGCAGGAAGGCTGTCTCGGAGACATGGTTCTACTACCCTGTTTGTGGATTGCAGGTAACGTCCCAAGCCTTGACATCTGACTTGCCACCGTCCATCCACCATCGCTCGGGAGCCTGCTGCGTGCTCAGCCCTGCCGGCACTGCTGCTGTCATGCCCCTCATTCATATTCATGGTGTTGGATTCTGCTGGCAGCGCCAACCTTAGATATGAAACCTTTTTCATCAATGTCAGCCTCAGGATCGAGACACGGAGGGGGAAAAAAAAGAACAGACAGCCTGTCAAAGATGTGCTTCTTATATTCTGTCTGTCTTGTATGGGTCTGCTTCAGGTCCTAATTCATAATGATAGAAACGAGAACTTCATGATCCCTTGGAGAGAATAATCCGGGCAGATACATCTGTCTTACGTTTGATTACGTTACTGGAATTTAAAGAGACTATGTCCAATTCTGCTCATTTTCTTTTTCCTCTCCCACAAAGAGCTATCCTGTCCTTAGAGAGTACAACTCACAAAAAGAAGCAATATTTACACCCGATATATCTCTGGATAATTTTCGGCAATTCTCCCCTTCGGTCCTTATTGTGAACGAGCTACCTGTAAAAAGGGCTTATTTTCATTTTTATTTGGTAACCAGGCAAGGCCCACTAGGCACAATGCCCATTTTCAGGGGCAACCTAGGAGCACTGGGGAGGTTAAGTGACTTGCTCAGGGTCGCACAGTATGTAAGTGGAGGTTGTGGGAATCAACCCCAGGGCTGATGGATATACTAGGCTTATTCACAGCTTGTTATTCTAACCTCAGGCTATGCTGCCAGCCCCAGTAGTTTGGGATCTTTGACACACAGGCATCATCTGCTCCTGCTGCTCAGTTACACGTCCAAGTCATAATACCCTGCATGTGACATCACAAACAGAACACTAAAACACAGAATTATCTGGCAGAAAAAAGGCCCCTTGGCCCATTGTGTCTGTTCAGTCCAATTTGTCTAATGAGGACTGTAACAGCCCTAGTGGTTCTTCACCACCTCCCCTCCTTTTGATACCATATTTACCAAGCCCATGTGTGCGTGACACCCATGTTTAAATCCCCCTCCCACTGTTTTCTTTTTTTTTTATTTTAACTTCATGTTTATTGATTTAGCAATTAACATACAGTTATTTCATGGATACACCACACACAATATCAGTAAGATACATCCTTTGGGGGGGGACCATAAAACTAGAGGTTCTCTCCAGTTACAACATTTAGGACACCTGAATAACTGCTGCATGTATGAGTCCTCGGGCTGTATGAGACTGTGTCCAATTAGCAGTGTCAGTGGCTCAGTAGGTAGCACACTCACCTCTGAGGCTGGGAGATCAGAGGGCTGTGGGTTCAGTTCCCACATCTGGCACTTGGGTTAATATCCCAGTACTGACACTGTAGTGCAGCATGAGAGGGGTGCTGCACTTCTGAGGTGCCGTCTTTCGGATGAGACGTTAAACCGAGATCCCATCTGCCTGGATTGGTGGTAGTTCAGGTGGATGTTAAAGATCCCATGGCACTTATCGAAAAGAGTAGGGGAATTTCCCCGGTGTCCTGGCCAAATTTCCCTCATTCACCACAAATACCACCAACAGCTTAATCTGGTCCAAAGTCAGTTGGCATTCATCTGTATCCCCCTCCCCCGGGTCGTGCCTGAAAATAGGCAGGATTTGTCTAGTGCACTTACCCAGTCGACAAAAACGAAATAAATAAAGTATGGAAAATGCTAATCAAGAAATATTCAATAAAAAGTCCAAAGCCTCTTGTTCCTGAAAAGGAAGATGAGAGATTCAGACGTGTACAACATTTATACTGGTAACACTTTATATTTCCTTAACTACACTGTAACTGCATTGCAAGTGTAGTAACAAACATGCAATTACCCCGGTTGCATGTAATTAATGATTACCTACCCCGCAGTTGCACTGAAACTGACACTTAACGTGTGCCCTTTATATCGTACAGGTATTGCTCGATATGGATTACTGCTCTGCTATATGACCGCTTTTACTAGCACATACCCATGAGAAAATGCTCTGCACTTGTATGGAAAGCAAATAAACTCCTATTAAGTGTAGTCACAGTGTAACTACACTGTAACTGAAATGTAAATGCAATGCAGTTACATGCAACAAACACGTAACTACGGTGTAATTACCCCCTGTTGCACGTGATTAATGATTACCTACCCTGCAGCTACATTGAAACTGACACTTAAAGCGTGACCCCTATTGGTAACACTTTAAGTTTCCTTAACTACACTGTTGTGACAGTGTAACTACACTGTAACTGCAATACAATGGCAACAAACATGTAACTACAGTGTAATTACCCCTGTTGCATATAATTAAGGATTAAAATAAAATGAAATGGAGCTAAACCTCACTCCAGATGATTTAATCGTCTACATCACAATAAGACAGGCTATTTTAGCAACTGGGACTGCTATGTACCTCCAAGATAAGGAAAAAATAACAGCTAGAGCCCACGTTGTGCACCACTTCAACAAATAGTAAATCAAAAAGTCACTGAGTCAGTAGTAGTAGTACTTGTGGGTTGCCTAGTTCGAGTAAAGGTAGTTTCTGTGGCAAACTTGGACTTCCCTCTCAGGTTTATCTGTCGTCCTTGTTTTCCAACTCTGACTGGGACAGCTCACCCCTCTGACGTTTAAGTGGTGCATGGCTTTAGGACAATTTTAAATTCCTCCATAGGATTAGAAAACATGAACACTCTCCCCTGATGTGCAGTCCAAGGCCAGCTAGGGAAAGCCATTACAGACAACAGCCTCTCTCAGAATGGCCCATACCCCTATCAAACCTCTTCTTCCTCTGTCTAGTTGCGTAGCTGAGGTCGGGGTACAGGTGAACTTGGTGGCCATCTTGCAGGAGTGTCTTTTTTTGGGGGGAACTGAACTTTATTTAAAGATTTTAAAACTGGCATACAATACAGACAGTACATAATTCAGACATACCTCAAAGTATGGGGACATGATACAGCACAACAAAAAAATTGGATGACATGCAACTAAACTAAAAGTAAATTCAACAGTGTCATTCTCATCAGCATTTCATCATTATTAAACAAAATGACAGCATAGTACATTTCTATCAGAAGTATACAACAGCCTGCCTCCCCCTTCACTTCCAAGTAAATGTCTGTTTCCCTTCAGTACCAGGGTAACTCTGCCAACTGGTCTAAAACAGTACATTGAGTGAAGGTTTCTTGCTATGAGAAACATGGAAGCCACTTGCCCTTCCCTTTTTCCATAGACTGTCTAGGCCTAGCTGTCATCCATATTCCATCAGCAGGATGGTCTTGCTAATTTCAACCAACAATCCTTTGTTTGGGTGGAGAGGACCAGCCATTTCTGAGTTATCGTCTTTGCGCTGTCGCCACCAGAACTGAAAATAGAGATTTACTGTTTCTGTGACGAACGCCCCTTTGGAGTAAGCCCCACACTAACTGTTGTATTTTCTGTGGTGGTTCAATGTGAAATATCCTCCCCATGCCTTCAGCTACCTCTCTCCAGTAAATGGCCAGTTTAGGACAGCCCCAAAACACGTGCGTATGATGCACCCTCAGGTGACACTCTCTCCAACACTTACCAGAATAAGAGGCATTAAACTGAGCCCATTATTGCAGGTGTCCTAAAATTGTGACTGAGCACCTTCCATCTCTGTTCACATCATCCACTGGCTGTGGTAGTATTTTGTGCTTGTTGCCAACAGCTTAGCCACTCTCTTTCTCCCAGGGTTATCCCTGATTCTGCCTCCCGCCTTTGCTGAATCTCTAGTGTCAGTTTTTCTAGTCCCCTTGGACATATTCTGTACAATTGTAATACTAGATGTTTGGGTTCCACTGATGTCTGGAGTGTCTTTGTATTTATTTATTTAAAGGTTTTACCAGGAAGGCATACTGAGCAGAGTACTGCTCGATTCCAGATGCGTCCTGGGGGTAAGGGGCAGAGGAGAAATACATAGTTACAGAGAGTACATAAAACAGCATAAATTACAAAGAAGGTTACAGAGGATAGGTAGGTGGTACACAGCTAATATGTTACAGGGAGTGAGAGTACAAGGAGTCACCCAGCATCTGCTACGTAGGTATATACTTCAGTGGCAAGTGGTAGTTTTGCGAGGCTCTAGAACATCCACAAATACAGTATTGCACCTATAAACCAACACCAGGAAGAAAGCTAGGCTAATGCAAGAACAGGTCCTAGGCACATGCGCAGGCAGAGGTGAAATTAGTTTTGAGTAGGGAGTTAAGGTGCTGAGTGGAGGGGGCATGCTGAGCGTCCGTGGGGAGGGAGTTCCACAGATTAGGCATGCGATACCTGAAGGCTGCCTGATCTGCCGAGGCGGTCGTACGTGGGGCAGTCATGAAGTGTAAGTCGAAGTTTCTGAGAGAGTAGGCTGGGGGGGGGGCAGTTGTTAGAACTGAGGAGAGGTAAGGTGGCAAGGATTAGGCCAGAACTTTGCCATTAGCCTAGCACAGTGGGATTGTCTCCGATCATGGAGCGAGGGTAGGCTGAGGGCCCAGTAGAGGATGCAGTGGTGAATGGTGGGAGGACAGTCAAGGGTGAAGCAACAGAAGGAGTGGAAGAGAGGGTCAAGTCTGGCTAAGGTGGACTTGGGGGTGGCACTGTAGACTACATCACCATAGTCTAGAATAGGGAGGATCATTTTCTGCATAATTGCACAGCGTGCCGGCAGTGGGATGCATCCACGGTTGTGGTATAGGGCACCCAACTTGGGGTGCAGCTTTTTGTGGATGGCATCTGTGTGTACAGAAAAGTCGAGGTGCTGGTTAAGCCAGACCCCAAGGTATCTAAAGGAGGTGCAGACCTCTAATGGTATCCCGTCCATGGTGTGGAAAGTGGTGGTGGGGGAGGGAGCTGAGAAAGCCTCTGCCTAGTGCCGAAGGTCACTGACACAGTTTTCTTGGCATTTAGAAAAAGCTGATTAGAATGGAACCAGAGCTGGACCTCATTAAAGTCCTGCTGGAGAATGGACACCACTACAGCAGGAGAGGGACCAGAAGTATACAGCATTGTGTCGTCCACATACATGTGGATGGATGTGTGGGGGCAGGCAGAGGGCAGGTCGTTAAGAAAAATGGAGAAAAGTAGCAGGCTGAGGACTAAGCCGTGAGGTACACCAGAGGTAACTGGGAGGGAGGCAGAGATGGAGTCACCAATTCTGACAGATTGGGACCTGGCTACCCGGTAAGAGTGGAACCAGCTGGTGGCCTCGCTAGTGAGCCCTGCAAGGGAGAGCTTAGATAGGAGGAGTGAGTGAAAAACTGTGTCAAATGCCTTTGCCAGATCTATAAATATAGCTGAGGTGATGTGGCCTTTATCCATACCAGTGATGATGGAGTCAAGAGATCCTGAGAAGGGAGGTGGCTGTGGAGTGGGATTTCCTAAAATCAGACTGGTAAGGTGAGAAGCAGGATGTTGAGTCGAGAAAGGTGGATAGTTGAGTGCGGACTGCATGTTTCTGGATTTTAGCTAGTACGGGAAGGAGGGAGACAGGGCAGCAGTTACCAAGGAGGGAGAGGTCACCTCCTTTTGGGAGGGGGATGACAGTGGTGTGCTTCCAGGAGATGGGATGGAGGTGAGCAAGAAAGAAAGGTTGAAAATTGCGGACAGGGGGATGGCGATGGCAGGGCGGACAGGTAAAGCATTTTTGCATCCAGCCCGGAGGATCATTTACCCTTGGAAGGGTTTAGGGTGAGTAGGGGGATGAAGACTTCAGACGATGAGATTTGATGGAAGGAAAAGGAGGGGTTGGGATGTGCGGAGTTTGCTGTGGTGGTAGAGGGGAGCAGGATTACGGTGAGCAGGTGGGAGGGTGGACAAAAGGGATGAGGAACAGTTTGTGAAGAATGAGTTGAATGCAGATGCTACTGCGAGGGGCATCATCACCGCAGTACTGCCTAGATTTAGAGCAGGCGTAGGGGGCCCAGAGAGCATTAAAATAAAGTCCTGAGTCCTAATGCCATCGAGGACTATGACAATCACCTTGGGAGCCTCAGGACTGTCTGTTCGGCCCCTGGTAGCCGCTCTATAGGTTTTCTGGATGGTGAGGCAGTAATCAGTTAAGGGGTCTCCCAGCTGGTGTACTAGTCACTCCTTAAGAAATAAAGTCAAGTGGTCCCCTTCATTCTCTCCGGCATGCCAGCAATGTGGATGTTCGCCACACTGCCTGATTTTCACATGTTTTAAGTCAAGATTTTAAATGAGTGTTTTCCATGATAATGTTAGCAGTGGATCCCATAGCTGCCTCAGAGCACTTCTTAGTCTCAGCCACTTTGGTTTTGATGAAACCCATATCCGTCTCCAGGTTGATAACATGGTCAGTAAGTGTGTCAAATTTTTCAGCAGTTCCAGCAACTGTTGAAATGAGTTGACTGACTTTAATAAAAAAAGCTCTGGAGTGTTTCCTCCATATTTTTCTCTGGCCATGGTTGCACTGTGGCCCCCAGCAGACCCTGTGGTCAGGGCAGGGAAGGGGTCCAGTAGCAGTTTTGTCTTTGGCTCCCTCTTGCTGGGGTTTATCTTTCTTGTTTTTTTCCCCACTGTTATGAAGCAGACCTTTCAGAAGTCAGATGAGAACCTTTTCCCTCTCAAATGCCCCAAAAAAGCAATTTTTAAAGAAAAATTCTTGTCAGTGTTAACAGCTTTGGTCCCAGTTCCGCCCCCTCCCCCACTGTTTTCATGCAGACCACCTCTTTTGGTAGCTTTTCCACCCCTCCACCACTTTTCTATCAAAATACTTCCTAGTATCCTCTTAAATTTTCACCCCACCAGCTTCATGGAGCTGCTCCTGGTGTTCGTCCTCCCACTCAGTCTGAACAGTGCCCTGCAATCCACCTTATTTACCCCGTGGAGGTATTTGTATGTTTCAGTCATGTCCCCCCTTCCTTCTCACCTCAAGTGTGTACATGTTTAGATCTGCCAAATTCTCCTCATACATCCTTTCTTGCTGTCCCTGGAGCATCTTGGTTACTCACCTCTGCACTATCTCTATCCTGTCCCTGTCTTTCCTCAAATGCAGTCTCCAAAACTGCACACAGTATTCCAGGTGAGGATGAATCAGTAACCTATACAGTGGGCCTATACAGTTCAGTCAAATAGTCATATACACTTATGAACCCCTCTCCCCTATTTCTATATATAACAGGGGCATTTACCCATGGGCTGCACCTGCCCCTGCAACGCGTCTCTCCCCATGGTCTAACCCTGTGTGGCTGTAGAAATGTGTTGTGGAGGAAAGGCTTGCAGTGATGTCACAAGCAGAGGGTTAAGACTTTGGGTGGAGATGGGCTGCAGGAACAGATGAAGCCCAGAGGTGACTGTCCCTATAAGGATAAATGTATAGAAACAGGGGCAAGGGGTGCAAGAATGTATATGCCAGTTTTGCTGAATTGTACCTAAATATATTATTTCCATTTTCCACAAGACACCATGGGCTCTCTGAATTCCTCTGCGACTGGCTGATCCCGTGGCAGCATTTTGACCTGGGTTTGCATTTAAGTGCAGAATCCCACAGTGGGCCTGTCTGGGTATCAAGCTTGTCAGAGGGTTGGGGATGCTCGACCCTCTGAGAGGGAGCATGCATGCCACCTGGTGTTCACGCACCCATTGCTAACTGACCAAAGGGTGGTATAAGCATTAATAATAATAATAATAACAAATTTTATTTTTAAAGTGCCTTTCAGATTTTCAAGGCACTGTACAAAACACATAATATAGATAAAACTACAGTTTCATCAACAACTTGAACACAATCAGTACTATAAGAAAGCAATTTGATAGAGATGAGTTTTTAAACGCCTCTTAAATTCCTCCACAGAGGTGCACTGCCGTAACCGACAGGGTAGAGAATTCCAAAGAGTGGGAGCAGCATTAGAAAAGGCTCTGCAACCAGAAGAATTTAGACTCACTCTTGGAATCTCTAGCAACCCCTCCTCGGCCGAGCGGAGTAATCGGCCAGGGCAGTAAAGGACTAGAAGATCTTTCAGATAGGCTGGACCCTGGTCATGTAGGACTTTAAAAGTCAATAAACAGACTTTAAAGGTGATCCGCCACCGAACAGGAAGCCAGTGCAGTTCGCGCAGCACTGGGGTAATATGACAAGACCTGCTTGTCCCAGTCAAAACCCGGGCTGCCGCGTTCTGCACTAGCTGAAGGCGGTGGATTTCAACCCCAGAAAGCCCAAAATACAGGGAGTTGCAGTAGTCCAAATGTGAGGACACGAAGGCATGGACCAGCGTAGGTAACGTGTCAGACGGAACAAGGTGCTTCACTCTAGCGATATTCCTAAGGTGGTAAAAGGAAGTCTTGATGACTGCCGACACCTCTGACTGTAGTGTCAGCCTGTCATCCAAGACAACTCCTAGGTTACGCACCCGTTCAGAGGTCGGACGTGACACACCCCCAAGAAAAGTTCCTGAGGGTGCACCAACAGGCGACCCCTCTATCCGACAACCCGGATCCACTACCAAAACCTCTGTCTTTTCTGAGTTCAACTTCAGCCAACTAGAATCCATCCAACCCTGGATTTCTTTCAGACAGTTGTTAAACACCGAGAGAGCTCCATCCTGGTCAGGAGCGAAAGACAGGTATAGCTGGGTATCATCTGCATAGCAATGAAACCTCAGCTTATACTGTCTTATAATGTCTCCAAGGGGCAGCATATACACCACAAATAACATGGGAGATAGCACAGAACCCTGAGGCACCACACACAACAAAGAAGTTGGGCCAGAGGAAAAAGGCCCCGTCACAACTCTTTGTGATCTCCCAGTGAGGAATGAGGTGAACCATCGAAGAACGATTCCCAATATTTCGCAAATCTGCCTCAGGCATGCTAACAACACCACGTGATCCATGGTGTCAAAAGCTGACGAGAGATCAAGAAGAACTAGAATAGAACGTCTCTTTTGGTCTCTCGCCCTCAGGAGATCATTAAGCACCCGAACCAGCACAGTCTCGGTGCTATGTCTTTTATGAAAACCGGATTGGAAGGGTTCGTAGATGTCATGGATGGTTAAATGGTTCTCCAACTGGACCACCACTACCTTCTCAATCACCTTCCCAATAAAGGGTAGGTTTGAGATGGGTCTGTAGTTTGTGAAACAGTCAGGGTCCAAGGTAGCTTTCTTCAAGAGGGGTGTCACCACCGCCTCTTTCAGGGAGTTAGGAAACTCACCCGATTCAAGGAGCACCAGACTATTTCACAAGAATTGGACTGATGATGTCACAACAACCCAATATTAGGGAAGTCGGTCCAGGATCCAAACTACAGCTCATAGGGCGCACACCATGGATAATCCTCATGACATCCACGAAATCAGGTCTGCTGAAGGAACACCAAGAAAACTGAGGTACCGTGAACTCATGTTGTTCAACAGCATCCCCCTTAGAAGCCGCTGGACGCAGATCCGCCCTGATGTCGACCACCTTATTAGTGAAGAAACGAGCGAGCTCCTTGCACTCTAATTGTGAAAAAGCTTTCTGAACTTGCAGACAAGTTGGATTGCACAGCTTGTCCACAGTTCAAAAAAGCTGAGCCAGTCGATTCCTGGCAGCTGCAATTTCCCTGGACAGGAATTCTGCCTTCTTATGGGAGATTGCAGATTGATAGACAGAATAATGGTCTATCAACCTAAGGCGGTCGGCATCAAGGAAGGATCTGCACCAGCAGCGTTCTAATCTTCGCCCCTGTCTCCGCATCTCCCTCAACGTCCCATCAAACCAGGGCACTTTGGGACGAAGGGAAAGGGGCTTACATGAACAGGAGCAATAGTATCCACAGCCAACATAACAGCCCTGTTATAGGCCGTCACCAAGGTCTCTGGACTACTGCTCGCCAACACGGAGGACGAGAGGTCAAGAACCACCGCAAGGCCTTGGGGAGTAATATCCCGTAAAGGGCGGTATCTCGCCATCTCCACAGGGGTAGGCCTTCTCAGGGGGGTACTAAAATTGATCCTCACGGTAACGTGGTCTGACCAAACGACTGGTTCCACCCCCAAATCGGAAACATCAATCCCTAGGAGAAAGACTAAGTCCAAGGAGTGTCCAGATTTGTGAGTAGCGGTGGAAACCACCTGTGTAAAGCCCAAAGAAATCATTAATTGGAGGAAGTGATTACCAGATTGCATGGGTGAAAGCAGCTGAGCGTCTGTCCTCCCAGACGGAGGTAAGGCAAAGTCGAAGCTGCCGCAGCTGTCAGACTGGGGAATGGTGGGGCACTGTGGGAGGAAAAATAGTAACAAAAAAAAAATTGTTTTTGCTGCCCTGATGGTCCAGAAGTAATTTTGTGCTGTCCTGCTGTGAAGGCAACCCAGGTTCGGGAGCGAGCTTGGGATGGCGCGTTGGGAGGCAGGCCAGATTGCAACAACTGCTGTTCAGCTGTGTGCTGTGGACAGCAAGGGATGGGGTTAGACTTCGCTGCTGCGGCAACCCCTGTGATGAGCCAAGGGAGCTTGTTCCCTCCGCAAGACATCGCTGCATGTAGCCAAGGCCTCCCAATAAGCTATGCCCACATCAGAAGTGGAGGGATGCACCAGGAAGAAAACTGTAAGAAAAAACCTTCACTGTCGTCTATATGACAGCCTGCGCTCCACAACGCCCCCTCTGGGGTCCTAGAGCCTGCTGGCACCGGATGTTACTCCACATAGTGAACTACTTCAGGGGAAGGATGTCCTTCCCCCTGGAGCCCCTGCCATGGAGGGGACAACCATGGGGGACTTCAGGATGGACAGGGATGCAGGGAAGACAAGGGTTAACAGGTTTGGACAGGGTATATCACTGGGACCAGGGTATATCCCTGGTGAGCATGGCCAGGGAGAAAAAAGCTAAATAAAAAAAAGATGGAACCCGTACCCACCTCCTTCAAATAACTTTTACAGTGCCTCCTATAGCGTCTGATGGGCACAGCTATTATGATATGGGTGACTGAGTATCACTGACTGGGGGTGCACCTCAAAGTGTGATCACTGCATCCGACACAGCAGGAGGGTGTAGTAAATGGAAGGGGGACAAAAAAGATGAGGCCCAGAAGACTGGGCCAAAGTGCTCAAGGGAAAAGCTCACTTATTCCCTAAAGGTATGAGGGAGAAAGTGTTTGTACTGTATATAATAAAAGGCAGTTGATAGAAAGCAGCGACATCTAGTGGGAAAAGGTCAACAGCTCTACTATCTAGTGGTGGTCTAAGGGACAGCAAGTATATGAAAGCCAAGGAATCACTCTTCTCTCCCAGCTTGGGTGGGGGGGGGTAGGATTATCATTTAGCTTATGGTTGGAGATGCTGACTTTGAGACTCAGGGTCTCGGGTTCGACTTGCAGCCAGGGCTGTATAGGCATCTGCCCAGCAGAGAGGGAACAGACATAACCGGCAGCAAAGTCCCTTAAGAGCATTCGCTATGGAGCTCAGTCAGCCTACGGAGCTGAGAGGGAAAGTACAAGCACGTATAAGGACCAAAGGAGGTGGGCCAGGTAAGTCCATCCAGCATTTGGTGCGGGTGAAGCAGTAACCTGATGGAGCAGATACCTTGGAGAGTAAAAAGCTTGTGGTCCACTGACGGGCATCTGGGCCCCATTTATTTTCACCCCTTCCCACCAGCTGTATGGGAAGGGTGAATCAGGAATTCTAACAAAATGTTTCTATGTGGACCACTAACCGCCAGGTTTTATAGTAGTACTAATTTCTGGGTTCATGAGAGTCCCATCCTTAAACTTCCTATTATATGGAAACAGCACTAATGCGTTAACTACCAACCCTCACTTCAGAGCTAAGGGGTCGAGCCCTTACAAGCCCCCACCCTGGAATTCCAACACTGGTTGTCACATATAGCCACGTCAGGCCTACCCTTTGCAAGGGAACTAGCTGCCCCGGCTTGGGTGCCTCTTTCCCCAGACTGGGTCAGGTAATGCTGCCAGTGATAGCAAGAATCTTAGCCACTGTTTCCCTGATGACAGCAGCCAAGCCTGACTCTGGCTCCCCTGCATGGTGGTGCAACATGCCACTGGTGGTCCAGAGGGTGGCCCAGATCATATCTGTTTAAAGCAGCACTGCGTGATAGTGGTGAAAATTTTTTTTTTTTTACTATTTCTTTACCCCTTTTCCAACCTGCCCTTCCAGCCCATCTTAGGTCTACCACCTCTGTACCAAGCCCATCACCCCACTTTCTCCTAGGGCTTACGTACCTCCAGTAGTCACCCATGCTATCACCTCCCCACGACGGATGTCAGCGTGGGTGGACCAGGTCCCAGTCATACATTTCGGTTCTGCTTGGCACCAGGACACAGCCTAGGTCAGCGGGTGCGGAGTTTGCATATCGGGAAACAGCCTTTCTGCTGTGCGACCGGGTTTTTCCTGTGTCTCTTCCTTCCTGCAGGATGCTGTACGAAAGCGGAGTGATGCAAGATGTCATTGTCCACTCCAGCCAATTGGTATCCCCTCCTGTTCTTGATCTGGCTCCTGTTTGCACCACCACCATGTCCCTCAGGTGGCAGTTGTTCAGTGAAACAAGCCCCCGCCCTCCCGAGGAGAACAGCGTTGTCCTGATTGCCCTGGCCAACCCTCAACGTTCCAGGCTCATTCCCAAACCAGGTCACCAGCGTGGCAGTAGGTACAATGCTACATGCCTCAGCCCTCCATGGCACCCAGGCCAGCTCCCTAGCGGTGAAAATTTTGACCTGCCCTTTTTTTTCCTGTTTTAGATTGCCTATTACCTCCTGACCTGTATGATATCCTTTTTCCCAATTTTGAGTTTGCTTTACCACTTTTTACAGGTGAAATAATAAAAGGAGCACTCCTTTTAATATGGCTTGGAACACATTTTTATCAGTATTCTCTCGTTTTTGAACACCCTTTCTTTCAGATCACTTTTCTTGTATCTGTAATTAACTAGCTTGCAGTAGACACTGCTTCCTAATTTTATAGGATAAACGGTGAACAGAAACAGCTGAGAATACTGATGAAAACTAGGTTCGAGCCATATTAAAAGGAGTGTGCCTTTTATTATTTTAAATTAAAAAAGTGCTAAAGCAGACTCAAAATGAAGAAAAAAGGGTATCATACAAGATAAGGGGCAATCTAAAAAAGAGTAAAAAAGTATAGGTCAAAATTTTCACTACTATCATGCACTGTCGCTTTAAATTTCTTTGCGACTCCCAATGTCCTCAGCTGTCTAAAATGGGCATCCCTCATTTTTTTTATTTGGGTAAAAGCAGGGATCCTCACGTTTCTCCCCATCCCGCACACATTTTAGCTGTTGCCTTTCAAACACGAGAGGAATGTGGATTAGTGAAATGCCTCAAGCCTGCAAACATGAGAGGGAGTGCTGGTGAGTGTCATGCTTCAGGCCTGCCAGCATCAGAGGAGCATGGTTGAGTGGCACGTGTCAGACCTGCCAACATGAGAGGAATGTGGGTGAGTGGCATGCTTCAGGCCTGCCAACACGAGAGCAGCAGAAGTGAGTGGCATGCTTTTGGCCTACCAACACGAGAGGAGCATGAATGAGTGGCATGCTTCAGGCCTGCCAGCATGAGAGAAGCATGGGTGAGTGGCATGCTTAAGGCCTACCAACATGAAAGGAGCATGGATGAGTGGCACACTTCAGGCCTGCCAACATGAGAGGAGCATGGATGAGTGGCATGCTTCAAGCCTGCCAACATGAGAGGAACATGGATGAGTGGCATGCTTCTGGCCCGCAACATGAGAGGAATGTGGATGAGTGGCATGCTTCAGGCCTGCCAACACGAGAGGAACGTGGATGAGTGGCATGCTTTGAGCCTGCCAACAAGAGAGGAACGTGGATGAGTGTCATACTTCTGGCCTGCCAACACAAGAATAGTGTGGGTGAGTGGCATGCTTTAGGCCTGCCAACACAAGAGGAGTGTGGATCAGTGGCATGCTTCAGGCCTGCCAAGACGAGAGAAGCATGGGTGAGTGGCATGCTTCTGGCCTGCCAACACAAGAAGGGTGTGGGTGAGTGGCATAATTCAGGTCTGCCAATACGAGAGGAGCGTGGGTGTGTGGCATGCTGCCAGACACATCCATTTAACCACTTCTGGAACAGTCCTTGTCCTCCTCCTGTACCTGTCTCCAGATCATTAGAGGCCATATTTAGCCAGACAGCCATCCCTGAAATCTGCTGCACTTGGTGACAAAATAAGTCCTGAATCTAACACCCCAGATCTTCTAAGTTAGAGTGGTCCCTGTGCCCAGCTGTTCTGCCATCAGCCTCAGCAGCTCAACCACAAAATCTGTGAGTTACTTCCCATGATTTACAGCTTGGCTCTAAAAAGTTGATGCAGGAACTGCTCTGGCTCTATTTCCAGAACAAACTTTTATTACTGACCTCAGGAGCCAAGACAATTTTTTTCATGTAGCCAAAATTAGTTTCCCTGATCAAGCTTGCCTTGGACTATTGTAAACACATGTATTATTTTTTCTTTTCATAACATTGGTTCAGTGATCATACTAACAATATAAGTGGCAATCCTTATAATCCGTGTGAACTCACGTCTGGGGCCACCCAAAAACAACTGCTACAAAACGCACTGTCTGCACTCTCTCTTCCACCTCTCACCAGATAGCAAGTCTAGCTCTCCAGCACTTTGGTAACAGAAATGACCTCTGCTTGTGCCTTCCTAAATAAAACTGTTTCAGCTTCCCGCCCAACAGCTGCTTCGAAGGGGTGGGGGTGGGGTATTTTTTTTGAAGGAAGTAGTGATAGAAAAATAAACTTTCTCTCAGTGTTTCTCCCAGGAGGGCCTCCTGCCATATGTGAGGCAACCAATCACAAAACAAGCCAGCTGAGCCTAAAAAGAACCGCGTAGTGTTGGAATATGCTGGCGAAAATGGTAAAGGCACACTATCTGTTAAAGTGAGTTTGCCAGTTGTAAGGGGTAGAGTGTGAGGTGGGGGGGAGGCACTATTGGAGGTGTGTTCCTCTGAATAAGACTTTAAACAGAGGGCCATCCTATAGTCCTGTTCAGCAGTCCCCCTCTCAGTTTCAGAGGTTCTAATTAATACAGTATGGCTATGTGGTATTAGGATGATTAAACAGATCATATATATAGATATAGATACATGGTATAGATATAAATATAGATAGAGATATAGATACAGATATATAGAGAGAATAATGCATGGAGTGGTGTGCCTTATGAGAATTTAATACACACCCGAGGTGTGTGTATAACAGCATCACAAACTGAGGGCGTGTATTACATTCGAGTATACACTCCACCCTATGCATTATTTTTCAGAATTTCTGGGCATCAATGTTTTCCCCAGAATGAGCAGCTGTTTTCGGCTACAGTTTAGTGTGAAACCAGACAGCAGCACATCAGTGTCTCGTGCTGTACTGGCAATAGAGCGTGTGCACACGAATGCCGTAATAACTGGCCGGTTATTATGGGAAATAATAACTGGTCATCTCAATAGAAAAATTGATGAGCAGTTATATATATATATATATATATATATATATATATAGATACAGATACAGATAATACATGATTGACTCTTTTCCCGGATAGGAACCATTATTGTGCATTTCCCCTGTATACCTTACCAAATTACATCCCAATTAAAGCGGTATACCAAACAATTACAGCTGAATACCTCAGGAGGAATACCTGTATACCTCCAGAGGTATGTAGCTCTATACCTCTCAATTAAGGCTGCACTTGTATATCATGGGAAAAAAGTGCCATCTCCAGTTCTGGAGCACCCCGTCACTCCCTCTCCCTGCCCCCCACCTGGAGCTCCCCAAACCTAAAAAAAAAAATCAGTTGGAGGCCGGCTGCAGGGAACACAACAGAAAACCATCCCCCCATGTTTACCAACAGCCTTTTCCGTTGAAGCTCTAGCTCTTTTATCAACCACCGTGCACTCCATGTACTCCATGCTGCTGCTGCCATCAGAGACTTCAGGCCATGTACTCCACCAGCTTCACTGCCTCGATGACACATGCCGCTCTCCAGCCACGAACCATCTGCTCAACCAGCGATGCTGCTCGCTTCAAACCGCTACACACAGCCACAATCCATTAACCCACCAATGAACTACAGGCTAAATGGCCCAGATATACCCCCTTTTATAGAGGAACCCTGCACTACGGAAACACATGGGGCCAGAGACAAGACAAACCCAAAAATCGCCCCAACCACGGCGCTCGCCAGAAAACTGACCCGCTCCACACAGCAGGTTAAACAAAACAAAAAGCTGCCACGCATTATATGAAACAAATGATGGGTATGTGCAGCACACAAGGCCATATACCCATCTCGAGGCTAATAAGGTAATATAGCCACTCGCCCTTCAGGCTTGTGGCCTTATTATGTAATTACCCCCTTCAGTGGGAATATTTCCTTGTATATCACACATACCCATCATTTACACACACATATATATATATATATATATTTATAAAACAGGAAGAAGGAAAATCTGTGAAAATCCATTCTCTCGTTTGGATGAAACACACCACATGACTGTGCATTATCCCACAATGATCGCGTGCCTGCACTTCTTTTCATCCCTCAGAACCTTCTGGACATTTTATAAGACAGATACTCCACTACAGGGTGTGTGGTCATTCTCTGATATATGCAGCCTGAGGCAGTTGAACGCACTCGACCTGTGGCCTCCTGCCTCACAACACACCCAATGTGTGCGTATAGCAGAGCACAGCTACCATGCCCTGTAGTGGATTACCTATTACATATATGTATATATGTGTGTGTGTGTGTGTGTGTGTGTATATCCATACAGCAAGGCTAAAAAAATCATTTTAAAAAGCGGTGTTCTCCATGGAATACCATTTCACAAAATGTGATATTCCGGCTTGAAAACTGGTATACCAATCCTATTTTTTGTATATCACTATTCAATTGTTTTTTCACAACATTTAAGAATTAGGAATACAACTATTTCTAACCAAAACTGCCCTGTTCAACTAGATTTGAAAGCAGTTTAAAGCTTCTAAGAAGTTAACAGCAGAAGGACACTGCTAGGTCCATCTAGTCTGCCCATTTGTTTTAGACTTGTTTTGACACTCTAGTTGCATTTTGTAGTTAGGGCACCCTTGTGTCTATCCCATGCATTCTTGAATCCCCCCACAGTGTTAGCCCCCACAACCTCTTGGGGCAAGCTGTTCCAGGCGTCCACCACTCTTTCTGTGAAGAAAAACTTCCTGGTTTTGGTAGAGAACCTCCCTCTTTGCAGCCTGAGGTCATGTCCCCTGGTCCTGGAGCCCTTCTTAAAGTGAAAAAGATCCTGTGCCTGTACCTTGTTTATGCCTTTTATATAATTGAATGTTTCAGTCATGTCCCCTCTCTGTCTTTTTTGCTCCAGGGAGTACATATTCAGTTCCCCAAGTCTTTCCTCGTAGGACATGTACTGCAGACCCTGAACCATTTTTGTCACCATTCTCTGCACTGTTTCCACCTGGTCAATGTCCTTCCTGAGGTGAGGCCTCCAGAATTGAACTCCATATTCCAGGTGAGGCCTGACCAGCGATCTATACAGTGGTAGTACCACCTCTCTCTCCTCCTGCTCGTGATTCCCCTCCCAATGCAGCCCAGCATTCTGTTGGCCTTCAATGTTGCCTTCTCACACTGCTTACTAACCTTAAAGTCGTCTGAAATTATGATTCCCAAATCTCTTTCCTGGTTTGAGGCTGCCATTCTTTTGCCTCCTAGGTAATACTCTTTTCTTGGGTTTTTCTTTCCTATGTGCATGACCTTGCACTTTTTGGCGTTAAACATCAGCTGCCACACTTCAGACCATTCTTCTGGTTTCTTGAGGTCAGCTTCCATCTTGCTAACTCCTTCTGAGGTGTCCACCCTGTTACATATCTTGGTGTCATTTGCAACCAGACACATGTAACCCCTAGGTGGCACTATCCCAAGGGATACTACCCCTGCCTGCGTGGCTAGTTGCAGGTTAAGGGGCCTGGGTACTGAAATGAGTGCCTCCACCCAGAGGACAGAGTTGTTAGTAACAAGGCTAACCTGGGTACAGCCCTCCAGGATACTGTAACCCCCCCTCTTTCCCCTCTAGTGGCCTAGACAGTATGCAACAAACACTTTCACAGTAGCCCGTATTCAGCATACAAACCCCCACACTGTTTGCACTTACCACCAAGGCTAGTTCCACCAGTTTGACCCTGGGGACCCCCTGTAAAACAAGGTTAGGCACAGCAAATAACAAAACAGTTAGATCTGATTTATTCAAGGGACTTGAACAAAGGAGGGGCGTAATCAGGTTGATTGATTGTATAACTGATCTAGTCAGGCAATTATGCATGCACTTTTTAGTCCCTCAACACAGTCACACACACACACGTTGGGTACCCAGTTGGTGAGACAGGCTAGCCTGATGCGTTGCCCAGGGTAGGCCGGTGTCGCAGCTGGTTGGGGCCCTGTGATAAAAAGAAAAAGCATACACAACCACACACAATTTGTAATCTGGAGCCAAGAGGCTCCATTCATGATGATTAAACAAAACAATTAAATCAGATGACACACTTTGATTGAGCTGTTGTTGCAGGGAGCTACCCTGATTGTTACACTATCCAGTACAGGACACAGGATGGATGAAATGGAGACTGCAGGATGACTTGCTGGTTTGCCAGGAGAAGCAGGGCCCACACGATTCACCGTGGTGTCATTCCTGTTCGTGATGTTGAGCAGGGGGCTGATCTCCAGGCAGGTCTCTCGTCGATGGTCTTCTATGTGGCGTGAGTAGCTGGCTGGGCCAAAGACGCAGGGCCCAGGCCGGGTAAGACAGTTTGGATATCAGTCCAGGAAGGCTGGATGCAGTTTCCAACAAGCGTGGCACAAATTAAACAGCGGGGAACCAAATCGCGACCCACTAATAGCAAACGGCACATTTATAGTAGAGCAATCGTCATACCACAATGCGGATAGCAGTCCGGCAGCAATATCAGTGTCTCTGAGCAAAACCGGGAATTTTGTGGCAACTGGAAGTCCTGACAGGCCGATCGCGTACAGCAAATCTTCGGGCTTCTTTAGGTGTTAATCTGGTTACTTTTCAGTGGCTTTGTCACGCTCCAATTTGGATACAGTCCAATTGCTAAACCTTTCAAAGGATTCCCTCTCGAGGGGCAGAAGGCAGACAGGCCAAACTCAGCCTTTCCAGCAATCTCCCGTGCGAACTATGCAGGAGCTGCTGCTTGAATCACTCGAGCTGTTTATTCTCCAAACTGAACACACTGCAGCATGCAGCTTAAGAATTTCCCTTCAGTCCAAAAGGTTCTGGTTGGTTGATCCATCAGTCTGTCAAAGCAAGGACTCCCCCTCCAGGTCCATTTAGGTGCCAAAGTGCAAAAACTACAATTCCTACAGAAATTTGCTCCCACTAGACCCCTGGGGACAGATACCATTTTAGAGTCCAAAGATGTACTGATTGGTCCCAATAGGCAGTCCAGAACCAAGATGGTGGGGCAATACTGAAATGTCCATGCTACAAAGGAAAGCAGGTTAGACAAACTACCTTATTATTATTATTAAAACAGAGAAACAGTAAACAGTCACATTTCCTAGCAGGGCTCCCTCTGCGCAAATAGCGATGGCAGAATGAAGCAATACTACTGCAGCCCAGGCGGGGCTCGAGCCTGAAACTACTCGGTCCCTACCCAGATTAATTTTACACCACAAGATAGGCAACTTTTAAAGAGACAGGCATGGAGGCTAACAGGGCACTCACATGCAAACAATTTTAAATTGCCAGGACACAGAACACCAGCCTGGCAGTGGGCATTTAGGCAAGCCCCAGGAAGACTTTCAGGACCCCCCCTTTGTAGGGGGGTTACACACACCTTTCCTTGCAGCCCACCAGCAATGTCTGCTGTGAAAACATTGAAGAGCAGAGGACCCAGCACTGAGCCCTGGGGCACCCTGCTGGTCACCCTGCCTTCCATCAATTACGTTCCATTAACCTGTACCCTCTGGGTTCTGCCTTGTAATCAGTTTTTTAATATAGTCCCAAGCTGCTGACATCTTATTTTATTATTTGGGCACCTAAAAACTAGTGCAGTTCACTAAAAAGAAAGCTGATATTCTGTCTCAACAAGCTCACCCACACCACCTCAGTGCAACCTGAGACATGGTGCACATTGACAGTATTGGAAAGCTGACAGCCATTAGCACTTTTACTTAAAAAATACCAGCCTCTTTGCTGAGTTTTCTCTTTTAGTGATGAATTACCAACCGAATAGTGAGGGGCAGTAGTAATAACCGGTGGAATTGTGATGGCTGCACAGAGGTCCTGGAGAGAGTTCTGCCAGTCCTGCAACGTGGCTGGTGCCTGCAAAAGAGAATGACTGAACTAGGCCGAGGCAGAGACTGACCTTGTGTGGTTCGCTGTGATATTTTCATCAGTCTCCAGATGGAAAGCTTTGTATTTAAGTGCAAGGTAAACAGTGTGAGAACTGTCAACAATGTTGAAGGGGGAAAAAAAGGCTCTCAAAATGTTGTAGGACTCAGACGAATCGCTAAACAGTGGCGGTCATTCGAAACGGGTCTAGAAAACAGTATACACCACGGGTTACCTGATGACAGTACTTGGTGTTCTGTGCATGAATTTTGGTATGCACAGACACCAAATACCAGTGAATTTCAAGCCCTGTGTATGTATACTGGAAGTGACATGAGTTAACTTAAGTTTTTCTAATCTTCATGAGAGGGTATTGGTCTGTTCATATCTCACGAGCGACGAGGCATATTTATTTTCACACCTGTTGTACAAACAAATTTATGCAATAGGCATGGACATAAATTCTATGTGATAAATCTGAGCTACTATGTGATAAATTCAAAATTTTACATTTATACATATAGTAGATGCATCATCACAGATTTATACACATAGTAGATATGTCACAATCACTCTGGAACTTATTTAGAATGTTCAGCCTCAGTACCAGTACTAACTATATACAAATATAATGTATGGTAGAACGCTGTTAATGGCAGGAAATCATCTTTTGCTAGTGTTGTTATACCATCGATGTGACGTTGCTGTGTTGTTAACCCATCGATGTAACGTCACATCGATGGCATAACAAATTGGAACCTACAGGCATTGTCATCTCCAAGGCAGCATGGCAGCCCGCGCCCTGTCAAAAGCGTGTGACCGTTGGACAGTTCAAGTAAGTAGAGTAACTCACGTCGGCTCTCCCGTAGGTGAGGCATCTCTCTCGGACTCTGTTTGTCCATTCTCTGAGCAACTGTCAGTTACCGAACTGTCGCACAGCTCACTACGGCTGCGTCTCATCGTTCGTCCAAACCGATCTGAGGTTTACGTAAATCCCCATTTATTCGCCGTGCAAAGATGCAGCTACCAAAATGTGCCAAAATACCGATGCCCATACACTATAAAGACGAAATGTATGGGCATGGGTGATCCTTTCACTATGCTGCTAGTGTCTCATGATTAGCCTTGGCAACTTTGTTTGACCTCTCGAGCTGCGCTCTCGAGGTTAACTAAAGTTGTCAAGGTAACCACTCGGCACTAGCATAGTGTGGTTAACCACCGATGCCCATACATTATCCTCTATGTAAATAACTTTAAAACAAAAAAAGATGGCATAGTGCTATGAGTATGAAAGTTGTGCAGCACAAAATTAGCTACAAAATGAGTGGTATTTCATTTATAGATCCTTATAGATTTTTTTATAATTAGCAAAAAAGAGCAGAAAATGCTATTTTTGTTCACTTTTTTGACAAACATATGCAAACAAAGATAAACAATCAAAAGCAAATGTCCCTGCACTGACAGAAAGCATCCCTACTGCATAAATTAAATATACAATGGTGAGCTGTCAGATAAATGATTTTATCTACACTTATGCTGTTTGGCCTCGGACACCTCACTCGTGGCTTACGCCACCCGTGAGGTTACCCGAGGTCAAACAGCACTTGTGTAGATAAATCATTTATCTGACAGCTCACCATTGTATATCCCTTATATACTGTATATGTGTGTATGTTATAGTGGTGCAGTAGCACCACAATATTTAGGGTTGAGCAGGGGTTTCTATATTAAACCTCAAATTTTGCACTTTAATATCTTCACAACCATTTAATAAATTTGCACATAATTTTGCATGTGTAATCTCGTGGGGTAGATATCTTGACGTGCCAAGTTTTGTTCCGGTCGGTTGTGTGAATTTTGAGATGTGGCTAGTGAAAATGTGAAAAAAAAAAATCACTGTTTTTTCCTCATTGCCTTGCACCCAGATGGTTTGGAATTTTGGTCTGAAATTTTCAAGGTAGAAAGGGCTTGGCCCACAGATGTGCCTTTGGCTGGTTTGGTGAAAAAATATTAATCTGTTCCAAAGTTATTTAATTTTGAAGTTTCAGTGCTGAGCATTCTAAGTAAGCACTTCAAAATAGCTGTATGAAATAATCGTATGGAGCCAATCCTTTTTCATGCGGGAAAAATCCTTTTTCGTATGTCACCATCTTGTTTTCTTTTTTTATAAAAAAAAAAAAAAAAAAACATTTCAAAACCCACAAAAATGACATCCTACAGAGACACCAACACATCTATCTTGCTCATCAGAACTCCAGTAGGTGGATTCTGTACTTAACTGTTGGAGAAATTACCCCGAAATGTTTACTTTTAAAAAAATATTTTAAATCCGTTTTTGTGACTCGCTTCCACTTTTTTCATTTGGACTTAGTATGAAAATTGTTGTATGAATGAAAATATCATATGCAAATTTTCATATAAATGGAAATATACGAAAATTTTCGTTCATGTGAAATGTTTGTATAATTTCGTTCATATGAAAATGTATATGTTTGTTCACATGAAAATTTCCATATTAAGTCCAAACGAAAATATCATACCAAAACTTTTGCATGAATGAAAATATCATACAAAAATGTGCACATATTTTCATTCATATGAAAATTTTCGTATTATATTTTCGTTCAGATTAAAGTTTGGTATGACATTTGCTTTCATATGCAAATTTTTGTAGTATGTCCAAATGAAAATTATCATATGAAAACTTTTGTATGAATTTCCATTCCTGTAATTATTTAATGATTCTCTGGTGTCTAGTGGTGCCCTCCACCCTCTGATCGCTGTCCCCGTAATTATTCATTTTTTCCCTGGTATCTAGTGGCACCCCTCCGATCGCTATCCCCTTATTTTTTTATATTTACCTGGTGTCTAGTTGCACCCCCCCATCCTCCGATCGCTGTCCCTGTAATTATTTAATTTTTCCCTGGTGTCTAGTGGCACCCCCACCCTCCAATCGCCATCCCATAATTATTTTATATTTCCCTGGTGTCTAGTGTGCCCCTACCCTACGGTCACCATCCTCATAATGATTAAATGTTTCCCTGGTGTCTAGTGGCACCCCACCACCCTCTGATCACTGTCCCCATAATTAATGTATTTTTCCCTGGTGTCTAATGGCACCCCCCACCCTCTGATCGCTGTCCCCATTGAGATTTTTTCTTTCCCTGGTATCTAGTGGTAACCCCCACCCCACAATCCCTGTCCTGTTTGAAATAAAGAAAATGGTCCTTCAATGTCTTTTTTTTTTTAAACCTTTAAAAAAGAACATGGTCCCTCACCATTCTGACCTCCCACTCAGCACCCCTCACCCCGCCCCCCACACACACCCTCGCTCACCTGAACAGGTCCCAGTGTGAAGATCCACTCTTTGACAGAAGACACATCTTGCTGCTGGAAATGCTCGACTGCTATATGACAAAGTAAGGTAAGTGAGGTTCAATGTATTTCAGTGGGGTTTTCAACTCTGATGCATAACTTTGCCATTTTTGCATATTTTTACACCAAATTTTCAACATGGCCTTTTTGAGATCCCACCTCATGAACAATGATGGTGGAATTATGGAAATCCAGCCAAAAAGGTGATTTTATAGTCACTTGGAGAAAGCACCTTTCGGGCGGGATTTGAACATTTTCACTACCCTTGTTCATGAGGTGTGGTAATAAGAAGGGCATGTTGAAAATTTGAGGTCAAAATATGTAAAAATGGCAAAGTTATGCGCATCTGTTGAAATTTTGCTACACTTGCTCGTAACTTTAGTCATTTTTAAATATTTTGACCTCAAATTTTTAACATAGCCATTTTTTTACATCACCTCATGAATGTGACAGCTGTCGTTTTTCAGATCCTGCTTAAGCTGTCTTTTCACACCTGTGGAGTGGAATGACGTTGCAGTGGCACAGAATCATGTTTTGGTTGGTATCTGAACATTTTCGGTACCGGGTACATGAGGTGGGGTAATGAGAAGGCTATGCTGACAATTTGGTTGCTCTTGACCTACAAATAGAGGTGCAGGGTCCAGAGGTCCCTGTGCTTCCGTAGCGCCATACATATATGCATCTAGGGAGGGATGGCCCTGCGCTCCCACAGGCAAATAAGGATATGATACTATCTCAAAGAGTAAGGAAATTCTTCGCAAATAACTGCATTAATGCAACATTTAGGGTTCAGGCTAAAGCAAAAACAGTAGGGAAATGTTGTTTTAGAGTTTCCAATGCTAAAACCCCACCTCCACGCCTAAAGCAAATCAGGGGTGCAGTCTTCCTTGGGGTTGTCAACCCTAAAGCTCTTCCCATTAGGTGTTTATTTTTCTGGAGTGAATGGGTGAGCTTTAGGGTTGACAACCCCAAGAAGACTGCACCCCTGATTTGCTTTAGGCATGAGGGTGGTGTTTCAGGGTTGCAAACCCTAAAAGCACATTTCCCATTTTTTTTTTTTGCTTTAACCTGCACCCTAAATGTTGCATTAACGCAGTTTTTTGAAAGAATATATATAATATATGTATACATGTATATATAGAGAGAATAATGTATGGGGTGGAGTGTATTACGAGAATGTAATACACACCCGAGGTATATGATGCTACATAAATCCCGAGAGTGAAGCTTGAGAGGTTTATATCTGTATCACATACTGACGGTGTATATTAAATTCTAGTAGCACTCCACCACATGCTTCTTTTTTTTTATAATTTCTGGCCATGTTTACATAGGCATAACAAAGTTTCAAGTGCAAGGTAAGGCCCAGTGCAGGGGGTGTAGGTTTGGAGGTACCCCTTCCCAAACAATGTCTAAGTCTATTTCTCATACTAGTTTATATTGCAGTATGCCTGGGAAGGCCGTGTGATTTTCATCGCCGTAGTGTCAAAGCCTATGTGAGTTACTGGTACCCCTTTTCAAACAACAGCTTTGTCTACTTCTCACACTGTTGAATGTTGCCTGAGGGGTAGCAGGCCAACACTGTAACAGCATAGAGAGACCTCTAATGGTGGTCTGTGGGACAGCAAGGGTAAAAGCCAAAAGCAGCAGCTGTACCCATTCAGAGAAGAGAAATTCATACCATAAAATGGATAGAAAAGATGCTGGACATTGACTGGTGGAGAGGCAGTTTTACCCATGATGTTATCCCAGCACAATCTTACAGGTGAAACTAGTGCCTTCAAACCACCTATTTAAAATCATAAACACATACATGGATCCGTTCGATTATCACAGTGAGGCACTTCAGGGTGTGTGTATTGCTGGGATAACTCAAGCTGAGGCTACTGGAGGGCGCACCCTTGCCCCAGAGCACCCTGCCGACGAGCCTGAGCCGCCCCCGACCTCAAGCTGAGGCTACTGGAGGATGCACCCTTGCCCCGGAGCACCCCGCCGACAAGCCTGAGCCGCCCCCGACCTCAAGCTGAGGCTACTGGAGGGCGCACCCTTGCCCCGGAGCACCCCGCAGACGAGCCTGAGCCGCCCAGACCTCAAGCTGAGGCTACTGGAGGGCGACCTGCCCTCGAGCACCCACACGCCTGAGCCGCCCCGACCTCAAGCTGAGGCTACTGGAGGGCACACCCTTGCCCCGGAGCACCCCGCCGACGAGCCTGAGCCGCCCCCGACCTCAAGCTGAGGCTACTGGAGGGCACACCCTTGCCCCGGAGCACCCCGCCGACGAGCCTGAGCCACCCCGACCTCAAGCTGAGGCTACTGGAGGGCGCACCCTTGCCCCGGAGCACCCCGCCGACGAGCCTGAGCTGCCCCCGACCCAAGCTGAGGCTACTGGAGGCGACCTGCCCCGAGCACCCGCCGACGAGCCTGAGCCGCCCCCGACCTCAAGGTAACTGCCTCTGGAAACCGAAACTTCGCACAGCATTTCTCCCTTTGTCTGCCTTTGAATTTTGGCGCCTCTTACAAGCTGGACCTCTTAAATGGCAGCACATAAAATAAGCTTGTTTTTTGCTCTAAAAGGAAACGGTGCTGCAGTGTAGCAAAGCACTTGTAACTTACAGTGCAGTTTGCTTTTTTTGGCTGCTTTACCTCGACTTTAGACGAGCCGTCTCCCTCGCTCTGCAGATCCCTGGCCTTCAACGGCAGGTCGGCACTGTGCTAAAGGACCGAGCGCTAACTTTAGGGAGGGCATTTACATGTCTCTACTTGGATCAACTTGATTTTAAAGTGATGATTTTAACATAGTTGCAGTTATTACAGTTAGGCTGTTTCCTTGAATATCTCAGATGCAAACAGCATACCTTTATGTAATGAAATTTATTATACTGCCTACTCTAGAGAATTTTTCTGAAAGCCATATAACATTTTAAAGTACAGACTGCCGTTTTGAATCTAATCCTACCCGCCTACTTTCTTTTGTTTCCTCTCCTCGCTACTTTTCTTTGTCCTCTCTCCTCCCTCTCAAAGCTCCTCCAATCTTCACATCCTCATGACTGCAGCCTCCCTATATAAGAAAGCGGCTCACCCTTTCTCTTTCTCCTTAGCTGAGGCTACTGGAGGGCGCACCCTTGCCCCGGAGCACCCCGTCGACGAGCCTGAGCCACCCCCGACCTCAAGGTAACTGCCTCTGGAAACTGAAACTTCGCACAGCATTTCTCCCTTTGTCTGCCTTTGAATTTTGGCACCTCTTACAAGCTGGACCTCTTAAACGGCAGCACATAAAATAAGCTTGTTTTTTGCTCTAAATGGAAACGTTGCTGCAGTGTAGCAAAGCACTTGTAACTTACAGTGCAGTTTGCTTTTTTTCGCTGCTTTACCTCGACTTTAGACGAGCCATCTCCCTCGCTCTGCAGATCCCTGGCCTTCAACGGCAGGTCGGCACTGTGCTAAAGGACCGAGCGCTAACTTTAGGGAGGGCATTTACATGTCTCTACTTGGATCAACTTGATTTTAAAGTGATGATTTTAACATAGTTGCAGTTATTACAGTTAGGCTGTTTCCTTGAATATCTCAGATGCAAACAGCATACCTTTATGTAATGAAATTTATTATACTGCCTACTCTAGAGAATTTTTCTGAAAGCCATATAACATTTTAAAGTACAGACTGCCGTTTTGAATCTAATCCTACCCGCCTACTTTCTTTTGTTTCCTCTCTCCTCGCTTACTTTTCTTTTGTCCCTCTCTCCTCCCCTCTCAAAGCTCCTCCAATCTTCACATCCTCATGACTGCAGCCTCCCTATATAAGAAAACACTCACCCTTTCTCTTTCTCCTTAGCTGAGGCTACTGGAGGGTGCACCCTTGCCCCGGAGCACCCCGCCGACGAGCCTGAGCCGCCCCCGACCTCAAGGTAACTGCCTCTGGAAACCGAAACTTCGCACAGCATTTCTCCCTTTGTCTGCCTTTGAATTTTGGCGCCTGTTACAAGCTGGACCTCTTAAACGGCAGCACATAAAATAAGCTTGTTTTTTGCTCTAAAAGGAAACGGTGCTGCAGTGTAGCACAGCACTTGTAACTTACAGTGCAGTTTGCTTTTTTTGGCTGCTTTACCTCGACTTTAGGCAGGCCGTCCCTGGCTCTGCAGATCCTGGCCTTCAGCGGCCGTTTGGCACTGTGCTAAAGGACCGGCGCTCTCTTCCCGCGGTAAGTCGCCACTGCTCCACACCCGCCCCCACCACACCCACTCTTGGCCGGCTCTAGCTTTATAGGATTAGGCCACGCCTTAAACACGCCCCTGTGACGTCCCTGAGTAGAAAATTACCATCTCCTCAGTTTTCCATTAGCAGGTTATACTGCTCTACAACTAGAGGGCGTATTGAAATAGTCAGCATCTTAAACTGTTTTAAACAAATAAGTAAGATTTTAACCCCTTTAACCCCTTTTCTCTTCTAAGACTTAGCTCTTTCTCTGACACTTAGAGCTTTTTCGAACCTTATACTCAATATGGCCATCAAGAACTATGCAACTCTTCTACTAATTACAATCCTTTTTAACCCCTTTTTGGTCCAAGTCCCTTTCAGACCTAAAAAACTTCACTTGGCTGTATTCTAACTATTAATCGTAGGCCCCCTCTCCCCTCTGTTTCAAATGTCCTTTCTTTATCTCTTTGACACCTTCTCACTTATTATTCCCCATAAACTCATTTACCACTTAGCCTACTCCCTTTATAAACCCTTGGTCTGCAAAATTCCTCTCCCAACTCTTTCCACCCATCGTAAGCTGTGGCACTTCCTTTGCCTAGCGTTACTTCTATCTAGAGACATTGAGCAAAATCCTGGACCTGTAACAACTAACCAGTCACCAAATAATGCGACTTGGTTAGACTCCAAGGGAGGGACTACGGATTGCGCACATGAATATTAGGAGCCTCCTTCGCAATCTATCGGAACTTGAGGCATGGGTTGCACAGAACCTCCCTGACATCCTATGCCTGTCAGAAACCTGGTTAAAGCCCTCTATTGCTGACCATCTTTGTGCTTTACCCAACTACAATCTTATTAGGCAAGATAGGGCTGCCTCTAAGCGTGGGGGTGGAGTTGCTATCTACTTCAAACAATACCTGCTGCTAGCCCAAAATGCTCTTCCTGCCCTATTTGTGAAGCGCTCCATGCAACGCTTCTACTAGGCTCAAAGAAGTTGCATTTAATTTGTGCCTATAACCCCACTGTGGGAGGGATAAAAGGCCTAGAAGAACTTTTCTTACTAATAGATAGTACCATTGGCCATAACGAAGTCCTAGTACTGGGTGACCTAAACCTAAACTGGGCTAGTAAATCGTTTCAAAGCCCTCCATACTTAGTGCAAGGCCACAATTTTCATCAGTTGATCTCTGACCCTACCAGGGTTGGGCTCCCTCTCAGTCTAGCACGCTTATTGATTGGATCCTTACAAACCGCCCTGATAGCATTAGCTGCGCAGGTACCTTACCAGATGTAATCAATGATCACTCCCCGATCTACTGCACGTGGAGCTCAAATAAAAAACCATCTCCGCCCCCAAGACTTGTAACGTTTCGCAACCTTGCCAATTTCAACCCTATTCACTTGACCAATGACCTCTCCATGATTGACTGATCCTCCATTCACAATGCATCAGATGTCCAGTCTGCACTTGATAGCTTCCTTACAAAATTTAGTCGGCTCCAAGACTTCCATGCCCCATGGATCACTAGGTGCTTTCGAGGTACTCGGACGAAGTGGCTAACAAAAGATCTACTAACCTAGATTAGGGCCAGAGATAAAGCCTGGCGTCTTTTTAAGTCCACAAGGTTGGAATCTGATTACTGCCATTACCATTCTCTGAGGAGTGCTTGCAAAAGAAACATCCGTCTATCCAAAAGCGCCTTCTGCAGGAACCTGCTAATAAACGCCTCTGGTGACTCCAAGAAATTCTGGACTACCATAAAAACTCTCCTGGGCTCTAATCAAAAGTCCCATACAAATGGCATGTTAATTAACGGTATACACTGCAACAACCCGTTAACCATAGCCAATACCTTTAATCACCATTTCTCAGATTTATCAAGCTATCTGTCCTCCTTCCCAAATGCTCACACTGCTCTGCCCCATTGTGACACCAAACCACCACCTCCCAACCCCCCCTTTAGGTTCCGGATCATTCAAAAAAGAGAAGTTAAAAAACTACTTCTCTCCATCCATGAAAACAATAGCCCTGGATCTGATGGTCTTGAACCTAGGCCCTTGAAAGCAGCGGCCCCTTTCATAGCCTCCCCACTAACCAAAATCTTTACTATGTCCTTATGCCATGGTATAGTCCCAAATATATGGAAAATTGCTAAAATCACTCCTATTCCAAAAAAAGGAGACCAAAAGGAAATCAAGAACTATCGTCCCATCGCTATACTTTCTGTCTTAAGCAAAATCTTGGAAAAATTAGTCGCCACACAAACAACTGAATACCTCCAAAAATATAACCTCCTTTCTAGCTCTCAACACGGTTTCCGTAAAGGTCACAGTACCACCTCTGCCCTGCTAAAGCTGACTAGTGACATTTATTCTTCCATGGACTTAGGCCTCTTGACTGGAGCAGTTTTATTGACCTAACTAAAGCTTTTGACCTGGTAAACCACTCACTCCTTCTTTCAAAACTTCAGTCTTTTGGTTTCTCCCCAGATACCATAACCTGGTTTGAAAGCTACCTGACTGACAGGCAACAGGCTATGGTCTTTAATTCTGCAATCTCAGATCCTGCACCGATCCACGTTGGAGTACCCCAGGGCTCTATTCTTGGTCCTCTACTCTTCACAATCTTCACTGATGACATCGCCTTAATTGCACCGAACTGCTCATCTCTGCTCTACGCGGATGATTTGGTTATCTACCACAGTGCAAAAACTTTAACTTCCCTACACCATCCCCTTGCCTCGGATTTCTCGAGTATCCAAACCTGGCTCACTGATAATAAACTAGTCCTCAACTCTAGCAAATCCTATTCAATGTTGTTTGGCTCTCAGGCCAGACTCAAAGCAAATCCAAATCCCCCTTATCATCTCCTGTGTGGACAGCTCTCCTCTACCCTCTGCCAAATCCTTCAAATATCTCGGTGTCACCTTGGACGAATCTCTTGACCTTGACCTTCATATCTCTACTATCTGTAAGTCGGTAAATGCTAAGTTAGGAAGTGCCTATCGTACCAGCTATGCTCTTACCCCTCAAGCCAGACTAGCCGTGGCTCAAGGTTTCCTTCTACCTGCACTAGTATATGGCTTGTCAGTCTTCCTATCTGCATCTAAATCCTCCCTCCATAAATGGGACACCACTTATAATAGCATCTGTCACTATGCCGCTGCCTCACCGCGTTTCAAGCACCACTGCCACCTCTATTTGGACTTAAAAATGGCTTAGCCCTTCCGCATATCGTCTTCAGACCTTTGGATCACTAATTGACTCTGTCACCAGAACAGGTCTCCCCCATCCCTTTCTTCCGCACTGGAACTACAACCTCTCACTCATGAACTATGATCAAATGATAAAGCCCTTCTTCGTGTTCCAAGATGCAGAACAAATATGGGCACACATGCGTTTTCCTACACTGCTCCTAAATACTGGAACTCTATACCCTTCTCTATCCATCAAACAAACACCCATGCTGCCTTTAAGAAATTACATCGGGAACACCTTCACACCTTACATCCCTACACTTGTTTTAACCCACCTTGAACCCTCATGCATTCCTGCCCTCTCCCCATCTCCATCCTTTTTACCCCCTTTATACTATCCCTCCTCTCATGACCGATACCTGCCACGCTCTTTCATCATCTCTTTCCTCCCTCTCTCTCCCTCTCCACTTTTCTTGGCACTTATTGTACTGTAACTTACTACCTTCCCATGTTGAATTTTTCTTTTGTTACCAATCCTGTTTTTTCTTTTGTTTTCACAGTACTTCAACCTTCATTATTCAGTATGTCAATGTACTCATATCTAATATCCACACATTGTTTTATCCTGAGTTGTACTGCCTTCATGTGCTGCGTCACATGTTTATTGTTTGTCTGTAAACTGTTTTCTCCCGCGGGTCGTGCCTGAAAATAGGCATTGTTTGCCTAGTGCACTTACCTGGTCACCAAAAGCAAAATAAAAATAAATAAAATAACATCACTTCTATGATAGTTAAAGGCTCTCGGGCTGTGGCCTCTTGTCTCACTCGAGGCATGACGTATTCCCAGCAGGAGATATGCCCTGACATGCTTTAGTGCTTAATTAACTAGGAGGTTAGAGATATCCTTTAACCCCTTACAGGGCTGTGGACTGATATATCCATCCAGAACTCCAATACACTCTAACCTGTATATTCTCTGTAACCTTTTCTCTGCATGTATGGCTCCATGTAATGTCTCTCCGGGTCGCCCCTGAAAAAGGGACCTTAGGGGCTCAGTGGGCCTACTCGGTCATCAAAATTTAATAAATAAATAAATAATTCTGTTGGCAGTCTAAGGGTTAAGTTTCATACTTGCTATCCCAGGGACCACCACTGGAGGTCTCTATCTGCTGTTACAGTTGCTCGGCACAGCTTGGACTGTTCGTTATTGTTAGATATCTGCACTAGATGGCACTGCTTTGCAGTTTTCTTTTGTTTTTTTTTGCATTTACTCACAAACAACAAACATGCGAGGAACCCTTTACTTCTGATCTGACATTTGCTGTGTTTTTAAGACCCCGTAGATGTTCAAAATTTGGAACTGATTCGAATTAGAACCAGAAGATGTTCACCCCAGCTTGTCTGGTGGTCTACCAGAGTCTGCATTGAGCCAGTGAAGAGGTAAAGTCACAATCTGAGACATACCTCTATCTCTGGAGAAGAGTTCAGTGACATTTGGGACGTGCCCAGTGAGCTGGGTAAGGCACATCCATGGAACCCATATTCCCTCCACCTGGCTGTCATCTATATGACATCCTTGGCCTGAACAGGGTATATCCCTGTCTACAGGATGTATTCCTGAGGAGCGTATATCCCTGAATGGGTATACCCCTAAGCAGAGTATATCCCAGTCTACAGGGTGTATTCTAAAATGACTATGACAGCGGGAGCCAGGGATTACAAATCTTATTTAGGAAGCTTCATAATCTAGGTTTAGAGCATCTATGGCCCCGTACACACCAGCAATCCATTTTTAGAAACGTTTTTAAAACCGTTTTCTAACTCACTACACTCACCCATCCACACTGTCAGCTAGATTCTCCAAACTGCATTTAAACACAATCACACCACACCCACACTGCAGGTTTTTAGCGTATTCAGTGGCATGTTTAAGCATGGTTCTGTGAAGTCAAACTAGCTGGTGTCCCATGAATCCCATCCACATTGCAAGGTAATCTGTACTAGGTTTGAAACCACGTTTAAAACCAAACTTGAGACTAGGTCCTTTGAAGGGTTTAAAACATTTTTTTTTTCCAGTTCTGTTTCATTCCCGTTGCTGCTGGCTGGGGCCCCATCAAGTTATCCTGCTGTTGTCCCATCCTGCCATGATCCTACCTGCCCATGATCCCGATCCCCTGACCCACCAGCGACATACCTGTGGGGAATCCCTTGGTCATTACCCGCTCTGCTGTCAGCTCCACAGCGCCTACCTGTAATCCAATGCCCACAGGCGGAGGTGAAGGCCGGAGGGTATTGGGACCCAGGAGGGCAGGATCTGGTAGTGGACATGGGGGCAGACAATGTCTTCCTCCCAGCCAATGGAGTTTTTCCTCTATATGTGGTTGCTGCGAAACGGCGCAGATGTGCAATGATGTCCAGCAAGAGACATGCGCGCTCCTGCACCTGACTCGTGGATGTCCGCCAACGCCTCCACCCCAGTCTCTATGTGGCCCAGGCTGTTGCACACCCAGCCTGGGCTTGGTGTTGCTGATGCCAGGAAGCCACAACCGACCCTTCCCCGAACGAGGAGAGCTGTCCTCCAGACGCTCAGTCATCTCTCTCCTGGTCAAACCCTAGCAACCAGAGCTTGCTCCTGACCCCAGGTCACCGGCGCGGTGAGAGGCAAGGCACTAGGTGCCTCAGTCCTCTATGCCACCGGGCCGGCTAAAAATATTTTTAAACCATGTTCGTAGCAGATGCTAACCATGTTCCAGCTAAATGTTTTAAGAGCTTTAAAACATTTTTACAAATCCAGGGTGTGCAGGGCCTATCAAGCCCACTGCAGTGTGGTTTTAAGGTTTCACAGGACACCTGAGAGCTGCGACGAAGCTTTACGATCCAGTCACCTTAAGAAAGCAGCAAGGGCTGCAAAACATCAGTGGGGATAGTAAATGCATAAAAATAACTAATAATATCGGAGTTAAAATTTGTATGGTGAGTGAGCTGCTGCTGTTGGTGGTGATGATGTTTGAAAAACAGAATTATATCAAACAAAAGGCATTCACCCTTCCCTGCCACCTCCTATGTGCCAACCTTCGCCAGAGACCCAGCCACCAGCCAAAGCTCAGGAAGTGTCAGTAGTTCAGGTGGAAAAAATAATACAATCCTCTGAGTTTATAGTCTTGGAAGCAGAGGAGATAATCTCGGGGGATCTGCAGGGCCTGATAATCTGTATATTATGAACCTTTTCAAAACACATTATATTTCCTATCCTGATGTAAAGCAATCTCCTGGCTTTGGGTGACACACTCTCCTAATCCAACACATCCCTTGAAAGACAGATGGACCGACAATCAGGAGATCAGCGGAGGAAGAGTCCGCAAATTCTTTAACCCTTCCCATGTTTCAGATTTTCAGGACCTTAGGAGGAATTCTGGGCAAGTGTTGTTCCACCAGGAGGTTTTCTTTGGTCCATCATCTGGGACACCACATTACAAGCAGACTCATTCCATCACTCAGTAATGCAACAGAAAATCAACAGAAACACATTTCAGAATATGTCTACCCTAGCGCTGGGAAAAGTGGCTCAGATCAGTTTCGTAAACTTCCAGAACCGGTGCCATTTTCTGCAAAAGAACCTCACCAGGATTGTTCTTCTAGGTTCTGATAAGTAGGCTCCACAAAGAACTACACACACTAGTTGTAAAGTGATAAGTTATTTTATTTTGATTGCACAGGGATAGTCAGGGTGTCCTGCAACAAGATTAGCTGATGTACTTATGCAACAAAAATAAAATAACTCTTCCCTTTACAACAAGTGTGCATGGTTCTTTGTGGATCCTACTGATGAAGTCAGAGCTGGCCGCTCCTGAAACTAGCACCCCCCTCCCCATCTGCTGAAGTATAGATTCTGACACGGTTCTCATCATTTTCAAAGTGCTGTATTTGAAGTTCACTGCATTCCCCAAGCAGGTCTTTGCTCAGAGAGAAGGCTGAAGAGTGAAGAAGGGACCTTGTGACCCAGGTCTCTATTATTTTATTTTGTTCGCCATAGTTTTACACAGTGGGTACTGTAGCAACTTGAAAAACGTTATGCTGTTGTTAGCATAATTTCCCGTCACTGACAAAAACAAAGCCAAACACAGTATTTGTGCTTCAAATCAATAACAGATGTAAAGGGGGGGAAGGGAAAGGGGGAAATTATTTAACCAAGAAAGGCACACTAAGCCGAAGCTTGTTTCCAGGTGCAACCTGGGAGCACAAGAAAGTTAAGTGACTTGCTCAGGGTCACAAGCATGCAAGTGGGGGCTACAGGAGTCAAACCCAGGGCTCCAGGTTTGCAGCTGAGAGAGCTAAACCACTGTGCTCTACTGCCTTCCAGTAGGTTCTGAAAGTTCTTATCAAGGTCCTTCCTTCTGTGTCAGACATTTCCACTTTGGGCTTACCAACAACCTCCCAGCCCACAGTTTTTATTAAAAATATATCAGTTGGCCAGCCCAGTTGCATGGAGGGCTGAGACATCATGCCTCACCTCCTGCCACGCCAGCGACCCGTGTTCACAGTGCGAGCAGGTCATCGGGGGTCAGCCGTGGAGGGAGAAGATTGGAGGTCGGTGCATGCCAGGCCCCTAGCGGCAGCTGGAGGCTAGCACACCGACTCCATAAGAAGAGGGGGGCAGAGACGAAGCAGACGCCCGGCGTGCCATGTGTGGAAGCACGTGCGGCTCGGCCACTGGCATCTCTGCACGCTATGATCTGCACTCAGGGGGTAGGGAAGGGAAAACCCCGTGGACCGGTAGGATGATCCCGACCCTTCGCAGGCGCAGCACCCAGCCAGCTGGCACCTCAAGCCAGAGGTGGGGGGGGTCGGAGGAAGGGGGCCGGTTCCACAAGGAAATAAAGCAATTAATGTAAAAAATATATATATCCAGTTCATTTTTTTCTCTTTTCAGAGCAGCAGTGACATTGCTGACCTTTACTTTTTTATGCTATTTTAGACGGCCTCTTACCTCCCATCTTGTTTGATACCCTTTTTTTCTCCATTTTAGGTCTGCTTTAGGATTTTTTATTTTCACTAGCAATAATACAAGAGCACTCCTTTTAATATGACTCAGTCTAAGTTGTCATCAGTAATCTGTTTTTTTTTTTTTTGAACACCCACTGTTTAATGTGCCTTTTCTTGTGACTACAATGAACTAGCATGCAGCGGACACTGCTCCCTGACTTTATGGAACAATAACAGCTGAGAATACTGATGGAAACCTGGTCCAAGCCATACTGAATTATTTCACTGAACTAATGGCTTTGTGAAGAGTGGTGGCACCAAGAATTAGGAATGTCTGGGCCACAAACAGGTCATAGAGGCTTTGTGACTAGGCATGCTGGGTACAGCAGATTTTAACCTGGGCACGTGCCCCTCTGGCCTCGGCCTGGAGCTGACGTTGTTTGTGGAGTATATTACACGTCTAGTCACCTAATGCTATATACTGCCATCTATTGGCCAAACCTACACTTACACATGAAATACTGTTTACTGTTGCTGTTGCCCCGGCTTGATTTGTACCCCACTGTAGTGCTTAAATAAATGAAAGTGCAGATCTTTACCAGCTGCTTAAAGGAGCTTCTCTCCCTGCCTGACTAATAGGAGTCTGTTACACTCAGCCTGCTCCGTAACCTTCAATCCGAGAATTAAGCTAATTGTTTCAGTTTGGATTTGGAGCCTGAAGGAGGATGAACTTCAGGACAGGGTTTGTTCCTGCTGTTTGAGGGAGGAGAAACTAAAAAGGGAAGTATTGGTTCCTGCTGTTTTGATTTTATTGTCTTAGCTTGTACTGGGAGGGGGGTATGTGTCTGTGGATTTGAACTGTTTCTGACTGCAGTTCTGTTAATTTCACTGCCTTTGTGTTTGATTTCAGTAGCTTCAGACTGCTGGGCTGACTGGGGGGGCTCTGTTTGTTTCTGCTGCAGTTGTGGAAGCGTCTAGTGGCTTCTAAGTGGGTGTGGCTGGACCAGCCACTGCTTGGGAACTCTTTAGCTGATTGTTTTCGGACACAGCCTGTGGGATTCATCCCACCCACTGCCCCACAACCCACCCACCCCAAGGCTCAACCTTTCATTTATAGGGCAGGTCTTATAGTGCCTTGCAACATCCTGAAATCACACAGAATGTTGCAAGCAAAACGAAACAAAAAATGGATAGGAGACAGCAGATAGCAATTAGGAGGCATGAGCAGGTAGAAGAATGAGGATGGTACTGTGATGTCTTCTTTTTTCATCAGCACACAGCCTAAGGGGAAAAGGGCTTTTATAGGTATGATTGAGGGAGTCCTTCTTGCTTTATGACTTAGAGGGCAGACTGCATTTATTTGGGGGGCAATCTTTGTTGGTTGGCTATCTTTTACATGAGGGTAAGGTATCAGGGAGCTGGGGAATCATGGGCGCAACTGGAAAAGGTGGATGGGAGTGGTCACAGCGGTGATATGAGCATCCTTCTACCCAAAACGAGGGGGGACGCTGATGGGCAAACAGTGGTATGGGAAGGGTGGTAGGCTGCAACAACTGTGGAGCAGCAATCTTTCTGAATACTGCATGGAGAGTGTTTGGTGTGCAGGCAAATAAGGCAGCTTAGGAATGAGATCAGCTGTTTACAAACAGAGCTTAAGGAGGGGACTGAGGGCTACGATGGTGGACAACTCAGTGGCGGGTGAGGGAAGGAGGGTAACTATGGGGGAGGACAGATCAAAGGGGAACGAGGAGTGGGAATACAAGGGCAGATGGGGGAAGGAGACAGGGGGTCCCAGTTCAAAGGACAAACGAGGGCAGGAAAGAGGAGAAAAGGAGGACTGTAGAGAAGGAGCAATCTAACTGTTGCAGAGTCAGCAGTGGTAGGGGGGCCAGTAGAAGGGCAGAGGAAATATGTGGTAGTGAAGGGACATCAAAAAATCAGTTTGAAGTACTGGCAGGATTGGGGGATATAATGGGGGAGTGCAGGGCGGAGGCGCTGATGACAGACAAGGCGAGAATGGAATGGGAGGGGGTCAAGGGGTTGGGGGGTATGGTATAGGGGACTGGTCGAGTAAGGAGGCTAGTTGGGAAAGGGGAGAGGGGATGCAGCAGGGGGAGAAGGCAGGTGGAGCCCAGTGGAGACGGGAGGTAAAATCAAGAGGAAAAAGCAGAGAAGGAGAGCAGGGCAGAGGCAGGGGGACATTACAACAGGAGTGGAAGGGTGGAACAACTGCACTGGAGGAGGAGGAATGGCAGGGGAAGGGGACGGAATAAAGGAAGGACAAGGCGAGCAGACAATGAAAACAAAGGTGGGATCCTAGTCCTGGGAAACTTGATTCTGAAAGGAATCAGATGGGGAAGCAAAGGGGAGAGGCATAGTCGTATATGGGTGGAGGCCATGCCAGACATGACAGTGGAAAGGGTGGGTCAGTCTGTTCTGAAGTATGCTAAGAGGGGTAGGGAGAAACCTCATATAGTTCTGCATTTGGGAACAAATGATCTGGCGAGAAATATGGTAGATGTAGTCCAGAGGAGGTTTAAAGAGCTGGAGCTGATTTGTGAGGAAGCAGGAAGATCAGTAACTTTCTCAGAGGTGCTTCTAGTACCCAAGGCGAGCATGGCAAGGAAGCTGAGCACAGAAGAATTTAACACGTGGCTAAGAGAGTGGTGTCAGTCCAAAGGGTATGGGCTGTGGGGGTGGGGAAGGACCCGGGAGGGCAAGGATCTCTGCGCTAAGGACAGGCTACACTTGAGTGAGGCAGGAAGGAGGTTATTGAAACAGAAACTGGAGGAATACTTAGCAAACAGTGAGAATTTAAACTAGAAGAGGGGGGTGGTAGGAGTCAGGCAGGATCCACAGGAAGGGAAGCCGAATGAGCTTACCCCCATACCAGTAGCAAGGGACTTAGGGAGAGGTCAGGAGGTGATGGTAGAAAGGGAGAGAAAGTAGGGAGAGGGGGGGAAGGAAGCGGGGTGGGGATGGTAACCTTGAATGCTAGGAGTCTAGGAAACAAAACGGCAGAGTTACAGGCTCTCATGGCAGATGGAGAGGTGGACATGGCGGCCATCATCGGGACATGGGCCACCAATTTATCATGACTGGGACCTAGCAGTACCAGGGTATAGGTTATTTCAGAGGGACAGTGTAAAAAGGAAAGGGGGGGAGGTGATGCTGTATGTGAGGGAAGGACTGAAGTGTGCCAGGGAGGAAGGGGAGGAGGGCAGCACGGAGTCATTATGGGTACAGCTCCAGGACTCCAAAAATAGGACCCTCAGGATGGGAGTGGTGTACAGGCCACCCTCTTAGACTGAGGAGTTAGACAGGGAACTAGCAGGATAGATGAGAAGGACCTGCGGGAGGGGCAGAACGGTGATTGTGGGGGACTTCAACCTGCCAGGAGTGGATTGGGGTACCCCAGCCACCTCAAATAAGAGGGAGCAGGTACTTCTGGACACCTTCCAGGACAGCTTCCTATTACAGATCGTCAACGAGCCAACCAGGTTAGGGAACACCCTAAACCTCATGCTGGCAAATGGTGAGTTTGTGAGGGAGCTGGGGGTGGAAGAAGCACTGGCGGGAAGTGATCACCACTCAGTGTGGTTCACGATAAACATGGGGAAAAGAGGGAGTAGAAACGGGCACAAGGGCGTTAGACTTCAGGAAGGCCGACTTCGGGAGGATGAGGGAAATAGTATAGGGGTATCCGGCCAGCATCCTTAGAAATATGGGACACTAACCAGAAGTGGGAGGTCATTAAACTGGGAATTGTGGAGGCAATTACAACATGTACAAGGGTCTAGAGTAAGAAGGCTAGGACCAAGAAGCCTAGCTGGGTGAGCAGGGGGGTCATGGAAAAAGTAAGGAAGAAAAGAGCCGCCTTTAGAAGGTGCAAAAACAGAGAGAGAGGGGAGGACAGGGAGGAACACCTGAAGGAGTCGAGGGAGGTGACAAGGGCAGCTAAGGCATCCAGGGAACTCAGGATAGCACAGGGCATCAAAGAGGGGGAGAAGAACTTCTTCAGGTACATCAGGGAGAAAAGGAGTTGTAAGGACCAGATAGTAAGGATCAAGAGGGATGTGGGGGGGGTGGAAACGGGCAGAACAGGCAGAAGCATTAAATGAGGTACTTCTGCTCAGTAGTTGCTAAAGAGAAAGGCGGAGCTATACCCAAAGGGGTGGGAGGGTGGGCTGGGGGAGGTGACAGATGGGACAATCCCAGTGGGCAGGGTGCTAGCGGCTTGAGGGCACTTAGGGTGGACAAGGTGCCTGGGTCAGATGGTATACACCCCAGGGTGTTAAAGGAGCTGGCAGAAGTCCTGGCAGAACCCTTGGCAGACCTGTTCAATGCCTCCCTGGACTCAGGGAGTGTACCTTAGGACTGGAGGATGGCGCACGTGGTACCCCTCCACAACAGCGGCCCCAAGGAAGAGCCAGGAAACTACAGACCAGTAAGCCTCACATCCATCATGGGAAAGCTGAGAGATACAATCCTGAAGGAGAGGCTGGTTTCCCTCCTAGAGGCTAATGGGCTCCAGGACGGCAGACAGCATAGTTTTGTCTCAGGCAGATCCTGTCAGACCAACGTGGTGGAGTACTATGACTGGGTAACCAGGCATTTAGACAAGGGCCATGCTGTGGTTGTCCTGTACCTGGACTTCAGTAAGGCCTTTGATTTGGTGCCACATGGGAGGCTAGGAAATACGTTGAAAGGCACAGAGGCAGGGGCGAAAATGGTGGGATGCGTAGTGAACTGGCTGCAGGGAGACAGCAGATGGTGGTGGTGGGAGGGGAGCTCTCATCTCTGAGGGTGGTGACAAGCGGGGTGCCACAGGGCTCTGTATTGGTACCAGTGTTGTTTGGGATCTTCATAGCAGACATCTCAATGGGCATCAAGAGCAAGATCAGTTTGTTTGCAGATGACACCAAGATGGGAGCTGTAGTAGATGACTCAGGAGGGTGGCAGGGGTTGCAAGATGATCTAGCAAAATTAGAGAATTGGTGGGACACTTGGCAACTGGGGTTCAGTGCCAAGAAGTGTAAGGTGCTACATTTCACTGCAAAAAAACCTAAGGAGGAGCTACCAGTTAGGGATTCAACTAGCCAAGACAAAGGAGAAGAAGGATCTGGGGGTGATTGTAACAGGAGCAATGAACAACTTGGCACAGTGTAGAAAGGCAGTTGCAATGGCCAACAGGATGCTGGGTTCTATTGCCAAAGGCATATCCTCCAGGAGGGGGGAGGTGATCCTACCGCAATACAGGTCACTGGTTAGGCCACACCTAGAGTACTGCATGCAGTTCTGGTGACCATACCTGAAGAAAAACATTAGGTTACTGGAGGTGGTGCAGCGCAGGGCAACAAAAATAATCCAGGGTCTAGGGAACTTACCCTATGAGAGCAGGCTGAGGGAGTTAAACATGTACTCCCTGGAGGAAATTAGGGATGGGGGGACATAACTGAAACCTTCTAGTACAAGAAGGGAATAAATAAGACGGGCATGGAAGGGCTTTCAAATTAAGGATGGGGAGGGACACTCACTGGCATGATCTGAGATTGGAAGGGGGAAGGTTCAGGAGGGAAATGAGGAGACCCTTTTTTATGGAGAGGGTGGTGTCTGGGTGGAACGTATTGCCAAAGGAAGTGGTAGCCTGTAGAACAGTGGGCTGCTTCAAAAGGAGATGGGACAGGGTAAGGGGTGGGTCACTGGAGGGGAGGGAGGGAGGGAGGTTAGGCGCAGTATAAGGGCTTCTAGCTGCACAATCAAGCAGACTTGGTAGACCATAGGGTCTTTGTCTGCTGGCAGTTTCTAGATATGTATGTATGTTGCAGATGTAATGTGAAACCACCACCCGGAAAACATACAGTCGCAACTGGATAACTAAAGGGCATTGCCCTTGTCTGTCTTCTGGTGCAGTGGTTAAAGTTGAAATGTTTAGGTGGGGGAACTCCTATATCTAGATTTCTAGGTGGTAGAACTCTCCTGCAGTAGTCAGTAGAGAAATATAACACAGGTGGTGGAACTGTCATACAGTTTTTAAGAGATGACGGAATTGAGTTTCTGTGGGCTCCTGCCCAATTTAACCCCTGCTTCTGCTCACTGCCCTCTTCAATTACTGCTTGCTTCACACCTGTGCCCAGAGACTAGTGACAGCGATGGGCTTGGATGCCACTGCAGCCTTCCCTACAGTGCTGTTCTACCGAAACTGACCACAATTCTAGTGTGTGTGTGTGTGGGGGGGCGGGGGAATGGGACTCCTTAGCATGTGATCACTAGGGAACCCTCTATCGAAACAATGATGCTTGTTATGTCCAGACGGTGAGTCTCACTGTTTCTGGAGCTACGATTATAAACTTGAGACCCAAACCACACTCCCTGAATACCATGTGTTCACTGGCTAGTTGCCTAGACTGATAAATCAGTTGACTGATCACCAGTCCAAGTTTTAACTTTAGAAAAATAGAAACTCCACTTACCAATCTGTCTAATGCTACACCTATCCTACATGGCTCCCAAAATCTAGGAAATGGCTACAGCTGTGGCCGCCAGGTCATGGGGATAGCAGTTTCACTTTTTCTTCCAATATGTCTTTGTTAGAGCCATTACAGGAGAACTAAATTTAACCCACAAGCCTATATGTTCTGTGAAAGCTGGTTTTTAGATAGATAAGATAGATAATTTTTTAAAAAACACCTTTCTAGAAACCAAGGTACTTTTCTCGAGCATATCATATCATAAATATAAATTAATAGACAAGCAAATTGTGGTTCACATTCCACTCCTGTTCTGTCTTTGCTGTTTTTTTGTTTTTTGTTTAAAGAAAACTCAATAAGGGCTCCATGTCATAACGACGAAGTAATTTAGGTGAGTATCAAAATGGCGAGTCCGTAAGGGCGAGGACAGAAACGGCGAAAACAGATAGGGGTAACTGACAATTTCAGCACATTTTGCCTGCATTTTCGTAAATTTGCAGTGCAACAGGGCTTCACTCAGGCACACTAAACTTGGAAATGAAAGTGGTGTGCCAGTCCTCGCAAATATTTATATCGATCACGGACTGCATATTCACCCACCACCAAACTCAAGCGCTCATTAAGATCCCGATAACGTCTCCTCCCTGGGGCACAGGCTGCTCTCAAAACAAGCGATTGTGGCTCTTCTTCATCACCACGACAGCATCAGCAACAGTATGGATGTGTGCATGACATCGATACCAGGGGCTTTCCACACACCTCCAACAGACCTTGTGCAAATACCTCCTTATCCTTCCGATAGACGAACCCAGCATGGACAAGCAGCATCTCCCCTTCTCACAAACCAGGTATTGTGCAGCCATCTTTCTTCTGTACCACACCTGGTCATGACTGTGTTCCACTTATGCAGGTGGGGGTCTCTGTCCCCCCACACCCCCCATGGGGAGCTGGACCCCCCACCAAGCCCATTTCTTATGATCCTACTCCGAGGCGCTCCTTGATAGTGACCATCACAATACCTCTGGAGTCGCCATTATTGCATGATCGCTGAAATTTGTATATCGCAGTTCATGCGATCGTTGTTCTGTATTCGCCCTTCAAACAACATGAAGTCTTGCTATATTATGACATATGCAGTGAGTCCCAACCTTCGAACTGCTCCGGAGGTGAAAGAGTTAACTTTCCATGCCAGGCATGGAACGCTGAGCTCGAGCTCGGTTGAAACTCTGTCTGTTGTTCTTCAAACTCAAACTGTCAGATTCTTTACTCCGCCTCACTGAACAGTCGCTTCGGAGATTTCTCCTTCTGTTCGGTTCATTTTGTAGGTTAAAGTATTGTTTTTCTTGGTTTTCGACCGAATTTAAACCACAACCAGTCGGTTCAGACTCTGTCTGTGGTATCTGTGAGTACTAGATAGGTTTTACATTAATTCTATTCTGTGTGGAACTTGTAAACGGTTTATCGGTTCGGTTTGAACCGATCAGGTTGTTTGAAATATCTTAATCTGTGATTTAGAGTGTGGTTACCGGTTCTTATCGGTTCTAAAAAAAACGGATTTTATTACGTTTTTTTCCACGACCCGTGACACGGTTGGGAACCGATAAGAGGGTCTTACCTGGCGGATTGCCATAAACGGGTAAGTTTGGTTAGGACTGGCACTATGTCTGAGAAACCCAAAAGAAAAACTGGGCCCACTTGGTTTCAACACTGCAGTGTGTGTGGGGAAGTCTTTGCCAAGGCTGACCCCCACACCACCTGTGTTTATTGTCTGGGGTTTGCCCATCTCAATGCAGACTGCCAGATTTGTAAAAGTTTCCTGCAGCTACCCTGGAAAAGAGCGTTGGTAGGCTCAGGGAAAGGGAGGCCAAAAAGTCAGCTGAACTGGATGGCCAGCCCGGTTCGGTTCCAACCGAACCAGAGGGAGTGCCCTCTGACCAGGGCGAGACTTCCTCGGCCAAAAGGAGAACCGACTCTGAGGAGTCGGTTCCAGCAAAAAGGACTAGGAAATCAGCTGGTGTGGAGCCAAAACTTTCCTCTCCAACCACTGAAGAAATAGCCAAAGCAATTAAAATTGTCCAGTCGCTTTCCCTGGTTCCGACCGAACCGGCACCTTCAGGTAAGCGCCCGGTTCGGCCGGTTCCATTGGTTCAAGATTATGATTTAGAGGAATATTATGAACCGGAGGAGGGGGAAGAGGAGTATGAGGAGAGTGAATGTGGATTTGAAAGTCTGGATGTGCCCACTGAACCGGACATCTCCCCAGACAGACCTTCAGGAGTGTCTCCTCCTAGGCTTTCTGAGTCCCCTTCTCATTTTATGTTTTATAAAAAAGTGGCTGAAACCCTCCAGCTCCCTATGCAGTAAGCTGTGGATGATCAAGAGGAGCCTGACTATGTGGAAATGATGGATATCCCAGAGTCTAAGAGACTGTCTATTCCCTTGCATAAATCTTTTGGGAAACAGACATTTAAAATTCTAAAAACTCCTCACACTATACCTCCTGTGGATAACAGAATGGTCAAGAGGTACACATTGTCAGGCTCTGATACGGAGTTCTTTACACAACAATGCAGCCATGTTGGGGTGGTGCAGGCTGCAGCCTGTGACAAGGCAAATATTCCCTTAGCTTCACACCCCCCGGACAAGGACTCCAGGAGGATTGATGCCATGGCAAAGAAACAGTACATGGCAGCATCCTTGGGACTCAGACAGGCAAATTATATGGCTTATGTTGCCAGATATCAGAAATCCAGATGGGATACTGTTATGGCTCTAGCAAAACAGGTCCCTGGCCAGCTTGCCAAGGAGCTGGAGCAGGTGGCTGCTGATGGTATTCAGGCATCCAAGGTGCAATTCCGTGCTGCAGTGGACTCAAATGATGTGTCATCAAGAGTCATGGCTACATCTGTGGCACTTCGCAGAATGGCTTGGCTCAGATGTACTAACCTGTCACAGGATATCCAGACTAAAGTTATGGATTTTCCTGTTGTAGGTAATTCTCTGTTTGGGGAGCAGACAGAGAATTACATGAAGAAAATGGATGAGTATAGGACCACCTATAGGAGTGCATAGGCCAAGGAAAGGCAGGCCACTCCTCAAAGGCAGCATCCCAGGGGCAGGGGCAGGCCTTTTCATAGGCCTTTTTACCAAGCCCAGGCCTCCTCTTCTGCTTATGCCCAGAGGGGGTTCTTTAGAGGGAGAGGCAGACGGGGTACAAGCAGGCCTACTTCCACCCCTCAGCCCAAAGCCCCTGCCAAGCAGGCACCCTGATGGGGTTGCTAGGGCCGATTCTCACCTACCTGTAGGGGGCAGGCTGGCTTACTTTGCCCAGGACTGGGAGTCTCTGACATCAGACAAGTGGGTCCTGGAAGTAGTAAGCCAGGGACTGGTTCTCAGCTTCAAAAAGTTTCCAAAGATGAGAACCAGATCCTTTCCACCTGCAAATTCACCAGAGGCACTTGCTCTAGAGGCAGAGGTCTCTTCCCTCCTGGCTCTCAGAGCTGTGGAAAGGGTTCCACCCCTACACCAGGGCAAAGGGTTGTACTCCAGGTACTTCCTTACCCCAAGAAAGACAGGAGAATGGCTGCCCATCCTGGATCTCAGATACTTAAACAAGCACCTTTAAAACCAAAATTCAAAATGGTGACTCTGGGAATTATTCTACCCTCTCTAAGGCCAGGGGACTGGCTGGCGTCCCCTGGACCTCAAGGATGCCTACTTCCATATTCTCATCAGAAGCTCATCGAAAGTACCTCAGGTTCGAGCTGCCTCAGGCCACTACCAGTTCAGAGCAATGCCCTTTGGCCTCACCTCTGCTCCAAGGGTATTCACAAAATGCCTGGCAGTAGCAGTTGCTTCCCTAAGAAGGCAAAAAATTGCCATCTTCCCTTACCTGGACGACTGGCTCATAGTAGGCCAATCCCCAGACCAGGTCAGGTTACATCTACAGATAACTCAGCAACTGCTCACCTCTCTAGGTTTCCTTCTGAATCTTTCAAAGTCAGTTCTAGAGCCTGTCCAGCTCCTCACCTTCATAGGCGCAGAGCTGAACACAGAGAAAGCCAGAGCCTTCCTTCCTTTGGACAGGGCAAGGACCCTGGTCTCTCTGGCCTCCTCATTCACCCTGCAGGTCTCTCGACCAGCAAGACATTTTCTACAGCTCCTGGGGCACATGGCTGCCTCTACAGCAGTAGTGCAGGGAGCAAGATTTCAGATGAGGGACATCCAGTTCCATTTGAGAGCCTTTTGGTCTCAAAGGAAAGACCCTCTAACCAAATTGATCCCAGTGACTCGAACCCTGATCCAGGCCCTACAGTGGTGGCAGGATCAGCACAATCTGAGACAAGGGGTTCCTTTTGTCACTCAGTCTCACTCCTTAATCCTTACTACAGATGCATCCCTCTTGGGGTGGGGAGCTCACATGGGCGACCTCACTACCCAGGGGTTGTGGCCCCTCAGGAATCTCTGCTCCACATCAATCTGTTGGAACTCAGAGCAGTTTTTCTAGCACTTCAAGCTTTTTCCAAATCTGTTCAGAACAAAGTTGTACAGGTCAGAACAGACACCACCACCACAATGTGGTACATCAACAAGCAAGGGGCACTTGGTCTACGGCCTTGTGCACCGAGGCAATGAAGTTGTGGTCTCTGGCTTACTCCCTGAACACTTCCCTCATAGCAGTTCACCTCCCAGGCAAGGACAATGTCCTGGCAGATGCTCTCAGCAGGATTTCCCAGGGCCATCACGAATGGTCACTGGACCCCCTGGTTTTGGAGGTGATTTTTGCCAGATGGGGCACCCCGCAGATAGATCTTTTTGCAGCCCCAGACAATCACCAACTTCCCCTTTTTTGCTGCAGGCCCCCAGTGTTGGGCTCAGTCCCTCTGGATGCCTTAGTCCTCAATTGGGAAGGGAAGTTTCTCTATGCTTTTCCTCCCTTCCCTCTACTGTCCAAAGTGCTAGTCAAAATCAGATCTCCGCCCTGCAAGATGATCCTGATTGCTCCAGATTGGGCCAGACAACCCTGGTATCCACTCCTACTGTCCTTAGCAGTCCATCTTCCCCTGTGTCTTCCCAGGAAGCACAACCTGTTAACCTGTGCTCAGGGGAGGGTTTGGTACCCGAACCTCAAATCTCTCAATCTCAAGGCCTGGCTCTTGAAGAGTTAGAGTTTGCTGATCTACACCTCTCCCAAGGTGTAATGGATATCCTGAAGGTTTCTAGGAAACCTTCCACCAGGGCTACTTATAATTCCAAATGGAAAAGGTTTTCCATATGGTGCGCTGGAAAGCATATTTCCCCAGAATCTGCTGATTTACCCACAGTCCTGGATTATATGGTCCACTTAAATACCTTGGGGCTGAGACCAGCTACCCTAAAAGTGCATTTGGCAGCTGTGTCTGCTTTTATTTCAGCAGGTAAGCCCTCTTCTCTTTCAGCTCATCCTGTCTTCTCCAAGTTTTTCAAGGGATTGCGTCATACCAACCCTCCATTCAGGGACCCTGCCCCTCCCTGGGATCTTAATGTTTGCATTGCTCAGCTTATGCAACCTCCCTTTGAGCCTTTGTCTTCAGCAGAACTTAAGTACTTGACTTGGAAGACTGTGTTTCTGGTAGCCATCACTTCTGCCAGACGCATAAGTGAATTGCAAACTTTGTCAGTGGAGCCTGATTTTATCTCCTTTCATAGAGATAAGGTGGTCCTCAGGACTAATAGGAAGTTCTTGCCTAAGGTGGTTTCAGATTTCCACCTTAATCAATCCATATCTCTTCCAGTGTACTTCACTGACCATTCCTCCTCTGGCGAGAGGAAGCTGCACAGCTTAGATGTGAAGAGAGCCCTTAGTTACTACATAGAGCGTACCAAGGGTCACAGGTTTGACTCCCTCCAACTGTTCCTCACTTATGGTGAGGTTGGTAAAGGGAAACCTGCCACTAAAAGATCCATTGCCAGGTGGATTGTCTCTTGTATCCAATTTTGCTATGAAAAACTGGGTAAGGTTCCTCCCTCAGGCCTGAGGGCTCACTCTACCAGAGGTACAGCTGCTTCCCTGACTGCTGCCAGGGACATCCCTATTCTAGAGATATGTCAAGCAGCTACCTGGAAAACAGTTCACACTTTTACCAAGCATTACTCCCTGGACATCCAGGCTAGGAGTGATGCTCGGTTTGGCACAGCTGTGCTTCAGAGCCTATTTCCTAAGTAGGTTCTGTCCCCTCCATGGAGGTACTGCTTTGTAGTCTGCATATGTCATAATATAGCAAGACTTCATGTTGTTTGAAGAAAAATTACTCACCTTAGTAATGTTGTTTCTTCTAATGGAGTCTTGCTATATTATGACCTCCCCCCCCCCGCCTGCCCCTCTCAGAACCTCTGGTTTTGGGATGTGGGTGGGCAGTGCAGTGTTGGCACTTAGTAGGTGCCCACCTTGTTGTTTTCACCCCTCATTTTTTTGGGGTGCTTGGTGTTGTGTTTTTCATTTTTGGGTCTCCTGACTTGAGTCTTTGTTTTGGGACCAAAAAATGTGTTCTTATGTTTAGCAGCCAGTTGGCTAGTGTAGGTTTACAACTTCCACACAGGACCTCAGTGAGTTTAGCTCGTAAAGATCTGACGGTTTGAGTTTGAAGAACAACAGAGTTTCAACCGAGCTCGAGCTCAGCGTTCCATGCCTGGCATGGAAAGTTAACTCTTTCACCTCCGGAGCAGTTCGAAGGTTGGGACTCACTGCATATGTCATAATATAGCAAGACTCCATTAGAAGAAACAACATTACTAAGGTGAGTAATTTTTTCTTATGACTTTGCCTTACTGACATAGCCATTATTACATGCTACTGCTCCTCCACTGCTGCCACAATGTACCTGTGTTATATGGACCTCTGTTGCTGAAGGGAACATAAAATACTGCATATCACAGAATTCTAAAGTGGCAATTAGCATTATTGTGTGAATCAGAACCACAAACTGATTTTACTACATGGCCAGTAAAGATGGGCCGATAATAGAATGGGATCCAGTACAGGGGTGATCAGATCCCAATTAGCCCATCTGGATATGTCGGACTCCGACCATAAAGTTAGGATTTAGGATTTTCAGATTTAGTTACCAAAAATCCTAAATCCTAAGCAACAGGATTTTGATCGGATTCCAGTCAGATTCCTAGACTCGACCACGCAGTTGCTGCTGTCTATCTCAAGGAGTTACTTGTGGACCTGACTGGAAAACATAGAATACAAGCCTTCACTTGCTGCTTGATTATTTCAGTACTGATGCCTCTGTTTTCTCTTCCTGAAGCGCTTTTCCCTGTTGCCTACAAAGAAAAATACAGGCCTTTCGAAAACCAGGTCTCGGGACTCGTGAGTCATGCACAGTACTGCTGCCTGGAATAAAGTCCCATTGTCAGGGTGGATGACATGGTCAGGAAACGAGATTGCATTTTTTTAATTACCTTTTTTCTTCCAAATGTTGATGGCGCAAGCAGCCAGTGAGAAGCCCGTTAGTACAGCACAGTGCGTGACTCTTACAGAAATAAGAGTGGCTCACACACAGTTGAAGGAAGCACTGCGATTGGCTGGGAGTGTAACATGACGCGCCCACGATCAATTATCATGTAAATAGCTACATTAGTGAAGCATGGCATGACTTGCAATTTAAACTGCCTAAGAAATATGATATGACAGGGTGTACATCCCTGCGGAAGAGGCAAGCTCCCTGGCCCACTGCAGGGGTTGCTGCGGCCTGCGGTGGAACCACAGTGCCATCCTTCCCCAGCTGGAAGTGCTACCATGTTGCAGCTCTACCCTGAGCCCTTCAGCTGCCCAACCCAACTCCCAATTTTGCTACTGAATCAACGTCATCTGCACAAGAGCAAGACATACTACCAGCTGGGCCATCAGGGGTCCCAAGACATATGTATTTATAAATTTTATTTCAAAAGTTTTACTAGGGAAGCCATACTGAATTGTATGGACTACAATGTTCTGCAGCTCCCCCTAGCTCCGTTGCTTGGCCTTGGACAGCACTTGCAGAACCTCAGCTCTAGGCAGGCAAATGGTCTTATCCAAGCTATCATCCTGGCCAAGCAATGCCTTCTCCATCTCACCAACTGCCCAATCAACAGAGTCCCAATGACTTAAAAAAAAGTCTAATGTAATCTAAAGAGTGTCATTCTCAGTCTATATGGGATCAGATGTGCAAGCCTATTTAAAAGGCGATGTCTTGTCTGGCAAAGCCTTGTCAGCCTACTTTGCACTAGCATATGCATATCCATGATGCCTTGCTTTGGGGATCGAGGTTTTAGAGTACATGCCTGCTTTGGAGAGAGGCACAAAAAACAAGCAATGTTATTATCTCTCACACTCCTCACTTGTGGCCTAATTTAAAGTGCATATCCACAAACAGAGATGTGGTGAAGTTTAAATTAGCCAGCGAAGTTCGTGTGAGTGGCGAAAATCTGCATTTGCAGGCTTGGCGAGTTTTCTGAGATTTGAGAAACTTCAACCGCCTGAATCGCTAGTGTGGAATTTTGCCGTGAAGTCGCGAATTTCACATGCGAAATTCTGCACTTCAGAAGCGCATCTCGCACTTCTTGCGTCGATCCACGCCACAAATTGTGCAAATTTCTCAACTGAGCAAAATTCATGAATTAATTTGCGGAGCTAAGTTTGCTGACTTCGCCCATCTCTATCCACAAATTACAAATCTTTCCCTCCATTATTTACACACCATCCATTTCTCGTGCAGTAGGGCGACTTACGTGCAAGTTCTTCTTAGCTGAAAATCTTACAACACAGGCACTGAGTATTGGTGAGTTTTTTTCTGTTTGTGATTCTTTCTGTTTAAAAATGTTTATTGAGGGGCGGAGCTAGTGGACGACTGAAGCTGACACTCTTTTTTGCTGCTCCACTTCAACGATCGAATGAATACAAAATTAATGCTATTAAACCTCATTTCTCGCAAATTAATTGACATACGGTGATAGAGTACCCGAACTGCAGTCGGCGGATACCTTTTTTTTTAGAGTTTGGAGATGAGAAATCTGCACAAACAGCAACAGCAAGACCCCGGCCCTTCTAAATCTATCAAGTTGCAGGCCAGAACTCAGAAAGGGGGAGCGGCTTTACTGACAACCGACAGAGTGGAATCCACCAATGCGGCCTTGTTTTCGGTGATCCAGGGACTCAAAATGGAATTTATTAAAGCTGACAGAGACTTAAAAAGCTGGACACCTTTAACAAGCAGGTTCCTACTATCGAAACCAAGCTAGATACCATGCAGTCAGACTTTAAGGGAGCAGTGGATTCGGCAGAAAATTCCTTTGTTGTGACTTCAGGGCTTGCCTGTGGGAACAGGTTACTAAGACTGCGCCTTGAGCACCTTGAAAATGGTTCTAAATGGAACGATCTAAGGCTGCCGGGGTTGATGGAAGGAGCAGAGGGCATGGATTTATTGAAATTTGTGTTGGACCTACTGAACAATCTACTTGCTATGGACCTCTCGGACAAAATTGTTAAAACTTATCACATCATCCCTCATAAGCACCCTGCAAATCCAGACTTACCCAGGACAATTCTGACCGGCACCATGGCAGAACATGTCAGGGACTCTGTGCTGAGTAGTGTGAAAAGAAAGGGGGCCCGCCTGTTCCCAGATGTGACTGCTATTTATATTTTACCAGATATAAGCTTTGTCAGCCAGCAAAGGTGTAAAACGTTTGATTCGGTCTGGCTGGGCCTTAGAGAAATGGGAATGACACACTCACTGCAGCTCCCTTTCGACTTAAGGTGCTATCTTCAGGAAAAACATATGTCTTTACACATCCAGCCGAGGTACAAAAACATGTGGAAAAAAATAAAAGAGGACTTTGCAGCAGGGTTTTGTACCTTCAAACACAGTGGGGGAGGGCTGAAATGCTGGATTTTACTTGTAATGTCGCCTGACTTGTGTTTAAGTTATCCGTTTCACTGACCGAACGTTGATCAGTTTATAGTGTTTGGTGTTTACCTCAGCTGTTACGGGGTGGGGAGTGGGGGCGGCACAGGTGGTAGGTTCCTAGCGCTGATGGCACTTTCCTTTTTTCACAATTACCCTGTTAGGGCTGGATGCTGGTATGGGGGGGTACCTATTCTATTACCTTTCTGACTGATTTGACTCATCAGTGCTTGTGCTACTCTTTGTGGGAGATTCATTTCAATACTTGAAGATGGCAGCCTGCCACGTGGCGGTAGCACTGCTGCAGTGCACTCTATGCGTGGTCTTTCCTCAGCCAGCATGGAGCCTCTAACTGTGGATGCGCCATCTCTGAGATGGCACCCCTCTCCACTCCTGGTGAGTTTTACCCATGTTCTGATAAACTTACATGTTGTTTTAACTGGTTTTCCTCCTTTGATGCAGAGATTTAAAACCTCATGGATTTTCAACATCTAGATAATTTACAGTATATGTATTCACATAATTATGTTACACTTTGTAGCTGGGCTTACAGTTCACTTGTAAATGAGGAATATTTCACTCCAACATAAGTGGTTATATTGTAGTTCGGCATATTTGGGGTGGTGGCAGTCAAAGGCAGTTACACTTATTTATTATCAAGTTTTGTGACATGCAATAAAATGGATCATGCAAATGGCCCGACTAAGTGTTTCACTTTGGACTACTGTCTGTTACAGACATTTTGGATATTTATTTATTTGAAAGTTTGTGACCGGGAGGAGCACACTAAGCTGAGGCTTGTTTCCAGGTGCGACCCGGGGGCAAGGGAAGGGGAATATGTGTACAGCTGTAGACTGACTTACAGAACCAGGTTAAGCTGTTGGTTGTATTTTTATTGAATGGGGGGAATTTGGCCAGGACACTGGGGAAATTTCCTTACTCTTACCGAGAAGTGACATGGGATCTTTAACGTCCACCTGAACCACCAGAACAGGCAGACGGGACCTCGGTTTAATGTCTCATCTGAAAGATGGCACCTCTGGAGTGCAGCACCCCCCTCTTGATGCACTACAGTGTCAGTATTGGGATTTATCCCACGTTCCCAGTGTGGGCCTAGAACCCACCACCGTCTGATCTTCCAGCCTCAGAGGCGAGTGTGCTACCTGCTGAGCCAATGACACTGACATATCCATGGTCTTGCTACAATAACTCGTGTTAAATGATTCCTTGTCCTTTGGACTTAAATTCTTAACCTCTTAGCAATTCCCGCACCCGCTGATGTGACGTTAGAGGACAGGGATCACAACTCTAATGATTGTATTTCTTTATTGAATAGTTTTAACTGTCGTATCATATATTTCAGGCACCATACGAAATGAATAGTTTTATTACCTGAGCATCAGAAATATCCCAACCTACAGTGCACTTGGCATTTATTATGACATTTTCAGCCTGTGATCCGCCAGGTTATCGTGAGAAAATGACGCCAGCACCGCCCTTCTTTAATAATGCCTTATGTACAGAAATTTCGCAATGTCTGTATCTCCAATGAGCAGAGTTTATATTACATTTGCCTAAATCCCATGGGTGTAACATACCAGCCATGGGATTTAGGCAAATTCTGTAAAAACAGTGCTGGGAAGGGCAGTGCAGCATCATTTTCTCACGATATTACCAGTGAGATCCTGGGGGATTGAGGAGCACCATAGTAAAATGCCAGGTCTACTGGAGGTTTGGGATATATATATATATATATTTTTTTAGGCTTCCCCTGGGCCCCCTGGCTGGCCACTCCTTTGGGTTACCTAGGACCCTGTCTGGAACCCCCGCACCACCGGCACTCACCACCTCAGACTGCAGCCCCGGTAACCCGGCATAACCCTGTGCCGGATGGGTCCCCCTCCTCCAAGGGGGAAGGCACCAGTGGGAGGCCAGCACATTCCTTGATTGGCTCGAGTGCTGCTGAGGTGGTCCGGGGCCGTCTGGGGCTCGGTGGCAGCAGAGGCCGGCAACCATCATCCGGCCAGCCAGGGAGCAATTTTCTGTTTTCTCCTTGGGGGTGTGGCGTGCCACTAACGTCAAGGCGAATGCTGACGTCTGCCATGCCCCTATTCAGCAGGGCCCGACGCGCTGCTGAGCCCCTAGCCTCCGCCAGGAGTCAGCAAGTGCAGGGCCGCATCCCCACCCTCCCCAGGAGAAGGTGAGCAGTCAGCAGGCGCTCTATCCCAGCTGGCCCTCCAGCAACCCGGTCCATTCGAGGAATTGGTCACCGCTTCATAGCGGAAATCCAACCACTGCTCTGATGGGCCGGCTTGTTTAGGACATTTTTATGAGTGCTCAGGTAATAAAACTATTCATTTCATATGGTGCCTGCAGTGGGGATCGGAGAGGTGAAGCCCCGATCTGTGCAGTGGTCGGGGCTTCACCTTTGCCGGTAGGTGTCCTTTAAAGCAATAAGGCGTGACAAGGTGTGCCCCATGCTGGGATAACAGCACACCACTGGTAGGTTGAAGGATGAGGCCAAAGGCTGAGTGCTTCTATCACCCAAAAGGTGCCATTACTTTTATTTTTATTTATTGGATTTTAGTAACTGGGCAGGCACACTGAGACAAGCTCTCCCTTTTTCAGGAGTGACCTGGAATGAATTACACAGACAGTATACATATAGATACTAATTACATAAAGTGCATAAATATCAGCACAAAGCTCACCCTGGAATGCCACACTGTAATTATAAAATGGGTCCATTAGGTTTAGTAAAGATATAATTTTTGTGAAACATTTTCTAATTTAAATGTTTAAAAATTAGAAAAAAAGTAAGAAAACAAAAAGTCCTATTGAGCCACTGTAATTTTGCTCTTTGGCCAGTAGATGGCAGATGCTACATTTCTTTTTAAAATACAAGTAAGTAAATTAAGGTGTACTGATACAGCTGTGCCTGTTTAATGTAAACAAATCAGTGAGGTCACAGATCTTTTTCCAGTGCTGCTGTGCTGGGATATCAAGGCTAGCTTCTGGGCTTTTCAGCTAATCAGGTTTTTGGATTGTTTAATACTCATTTCATAATATCTGTTCTATCCTTGTATCCATTACAGATCCTGCACGCTTGCTCTTCTTCTGGATAGCTTTTCTGGAATGCTGCCTCTGGGTGTACTCAATGTCTCACGTGTTCTACTCAATGACTCACGTGTTCTTGGATAGGAGAGTCAAAGAAATGTGCTAGGCATTCGAAGATGTAACAAAAAAACACATACATTGTGGCTGATGCCTTTTTTTGGACTAACAAGTTTTTATACGAGACTAGTTGTCCAGAGGTCTGGTAGGAGAACCAGTCAGTGAAGCTGGGTTGTGCAGACAATTTCAAGACATGAAGGGTGAGCTGATTTGCAGTCACAGCGGAAATCACAGTTTGGGAATGATCCCCGGGCATTGGAGGTTGGAGGGTCAGCAGGGAACAGGAGCACTGCGCACTGCAGAGAATGCTCTCTGCCTCACAGGTTACAGTGCTGCTCCCAAGTTCACCTTAACCAGACTGAACCCCCTTTTTCACTCATTCTGCTGATTTGCCCTTGGTAGTCCTCCTCGCCCTCACCACTGTTCTTTGCACACCTTCCTTTCCCTACCAAAATCTGCAATAGGGTGGACACTCAGGAGGGGGTGGAGAGAATGAGCAGTGATCTGGGGAAACTTGGGGAGTGGTCTAAAGCATGGCAGTTGGTCTTCAATGCCAAAAAGTGCTAGATCAAGCACCTGGGGCAAAGGAACTCCGGCACTGAGTATAGGATGGGGTACTGACAGTAAACAGGAAAGGGACCTTGAGTTATCATATCTGATGACCTGAAGGTGGCAGGACAGTCTGACAAAGCAGTAGGAAGGGCTAACAGGATGCTGGGGTGCAGAGAAAGGCGTATGTCCAGCAGGAGGAAGGAGGAGGCGTTGTCTCTGTATCGCTCAGTGGTAAGACCCCATCTGGAGTATTGTGTCCTGTTTTGGAGCCCGCATCTCAGAAAAGACATAGACAGGGCAGTCCAGATGAGGGCAATTAAAATGATGCTGGGGTTACACAAGAAGCCCTACAATGAGAGGTGGCAGGATCTCAACATGTACACCCTAGGAGATAGGAGAATGAAAGGTAACACGACAGAGACACATGAGTACTTTATAGGGGTGAACAGGGTGCAAGAGGGAAGTCTCTTTCAAATGGGAAGGAGCACCAGGACCAAGGGGGCATGCAATAAAGCTGGAGGGAGGGAAGTTTAAGAGAGGTGTGAGGAAATACTTCTTCACTTGAAAGAGTGGTAGACACCTGGAACAGAAGGCCAGCAGAAGTGGTGGAGGCAAAAACACTGGGGGGGGCTTCAAGCATGCGCGGTAGACATAAGGATGTATTAGACAACAGGCAGGGAGGAGGGAGGGTCGATGAGACCAGTAACAGTTGTCCAGACTGGGTGGGTCAAATGGTCCTTTTCTGCCAAGAAAGTTTGGTTCTTTTCTTTTTCCTTTCTGTTCATCCTCTACACAGCCAGCGGTAGCCCTTCTCTGAGCCCTGGGTAGCCGTAACTCCATCCAGCCCTGCCATCTACCAAAATTTGCCTACTCCAGGAGGGTGCCCCACAGTATCCATTCCTCACAGTGGAGATCCTCGTGCTGGGCCAGTTCCCACGGATAGGCTGCATTGGTGCTCCCAGAGTGAGCCTAGATCAGCAGGGTGCAGGGTATGCAGGCCGCCCAGCGCCACCATAGCGCACAACTACATTTTTCTTAGGTTTTCCTTCCTTCCCCCAGGGATACCGGCTGAAGGACATGTTCCCGCAAGGCGTGCATGTCCACCAGCAGCTCAGCTGTCCCTAACCCCCAGACTGCACTCCAACCTGTGCCACCACCTGCGGTTACCCAGCTCTTGGTCTCGCAGTAGCAGTGATGCCCCCTCCACCCCAGAGGACAGTGTCTTGTGCGACGCTCAATCTTCCTCCTCCCCTGGCCAGCCATCCAACAATCAAGACTCGTTCTGGAACTCTAGTTGTCAGGCGTCATAGCGGTACGCTACATGCGGCAGGCAGCAAATTCTGTTTCTATGTTTCTATGACAGTGATGGCAGTGCGGGTAGGCATTGAGGAAGGAGGAAGGGACTGATCTGGCTTTACGCTGGCACATTTGCATGAGCATGCATCAGGCCCCTCAAGTGCAGGCATTATGAGGGTGGGGAGAAACAAAGCAGAGAAGCCCCAGTGCAAGCAGGGTGAGGAATTACACTTTCAGGGCCCAACACAGCCACCAACCTCTTGTCAAGGAGCCTCCCATGGAGGAGACACATTCAGAAAGTGCCATCCCACCAGAAAGGCCCAGTCACAGAGGCTAAGCCATGGGGAGAACTGAGGGAAGGGCTGGGAGGTTGCTCAGCAGAAGGGGACAGTGCTGGTGTCAAGGGGGGGATAAAATGTGGACCAAAAAAGGACATAGGCAAGGACACTCTCACAGAGCGAAAGACACTGCTGCAGTTGTTTTCACATATTATATATCACCACGTTTAAAAAAAAATTAAAAGCTTGGTGATTGTTGGTTTTGTGGTGCTGAGTAATGAGGGAACACGTGACACACCGGCAGCCCTGCCCAGGTCTGCATGCCACACCAAGGACGTCAGGAGTGAAGGCTGGTAGGGAGGGTGAAACAGCATCTCTCAGGACCCTCTCCTCCTCAAGGGGAGGGGGAGACATGTGTAACTCGGAGAGTGGCACCGGGAGGCTGTGTGAGGCAATTGCTGGCAGACGTGACCATATGCCTGTGGGTTATGCCACCACAGCAGGCTCCAGGTGGAGAGGTGTGAAAGGTGGGAAGAACATGCAAAAATGCCAGCCCAGGAAATCTTGGGTGATGGCCCCTCTGTTCACTCCCCCACATCACCCGACTCTGATTAGTGGTCCTTCTGCTACCCAACCAGTGCTACCCAGTTGTGGCTTTGGAGGTGCACTTCTCCCTCTCCTACTTCACCTCTTGGGGTAGGGGTACCAGATTTTGGGATGCCAAAGAGAGAACACTTAGTCCCTCCCCCAATCAGCCCTTTTTCCAGACCCTGAGTAAATAGGTTTAAAGTCTCCACTGCCCTCACTGCTCATGTACAAGGAGGTCCAGGGCAGGAGAGAGTAAACAAAATATAATAATAATAATAATACAACAGGATAGAGCACGTTCATGAAGAAAAATTGGCAGCTGGAAAAGAGGACATGTCCTAGTAAAAGAGGACATCTGGTAACCCTTTCTTGGGGGGAGGGAAGCTCTCTAGGAAGGCTAGGACTGGCACCTATTTCTTTCTCTCTCTTCCATTTGTACGGGTTCCATAAATATGCACGCCACACTCTTGTGACTGAAAATGCAATTATCTGTGCAGCACCAGGTTGTTCATTAGAGGAAGAGTCAGCTCCCTTGGAGCACCCCAGGTTGCAGTTGCCTTGGTGGCGCAGCTGGTAGTGCAACTATATTGGTATTCCAGGTGGCCTGGGTTCAAGTCCCAGCTAAGGCACCTATTTATTTCTTTCTCTCCTCTGTTTGTATGAGTTCCATAAATATGCACACTGCACTCTTGTGACTGAAAAAGCTAGAACTGACCCAGGCGCTGGAAAGAACAAATCAGGATCAGACAGTGGACAGTGCCATCAAAAGTGAGTCTAGTGAGCCAAGAAATGGAACACGGGAGGAAGGGGGAGTATTTAAAGCTTGCTGATTTATATTACAGAAATTGCTTTTCTTTTTTTTAAATTCGGTGCACTGTTCCTCTTATTGTAAAAACCTTATGCATGAGGATCCTTAATCATTTTAATAAGAGGTTATCTTGTACTGATAAAATGTCACTACCAACTGGCTGCATCTGTGCTAGCAATTTATCACACTATTTAAAACTCGACCTAAAAGAGCAATATAATATCGCCCTGCTGTGGCCCTCACACACACGTATAAATCACTGTTTGTCTTTTCAAGCCAGTATGCAAAACTGGCTTTATCAAAGAAAGGAGGACGCAGGATTTTACCGGATATTGTTTTAGCATTCTTATTATTCCTGAAGGAAGGTGATATGAGGACACACCATTGTGCTGTGTCCTTTGATCTCGTCTCTCTTTCTCCCCCTTTCTCTGCCTGTCAAAGCCCTGTGAAGGAAGTGAACTGTTTCTGATCTCCGTGGGTTGCTGCTAACAGACTGGGCCACAACTGTGTGTGTGTGTGTGTGTGTGTGTGTACTGAATACAAGGAGATCCATTTTTAATTCTGTGTGCAAAATAAGGTGTGTGTGTGTGATCAGGAATTCTATACATGCCCTCAGTAGGTAGGCAATGATGCAGTACTGTTCACTGACCTGTGAACGTTTTCTGAACCAATATATATTCCAAAGAGGCATCTGTGCCTATAAAACAGGAACTTGCTCCTGGTAACTGGCCGCTGTGGTCACATCTCTCATGCAAATCACCCCCATTCCCACAAACCTTGGATAGCCATCGCCAGCAAGAGGGAGAGATTAACAGTTTTCATGTATATATGTTTTTTTTTAATGACTGTAATTATTTATTTAATCATTAATTTCCCCAGGACAGGCCAGCTGAGATGCAATATCTTGCTTCCGGCGGGGTCCTGTTCTACCTGTTTCTGCAGTGGTGTGGATAGAAGCACTGAGAGGTTAAGTGACTTGCTCAAGGTCACACAGTGAGCACTTAGCTCTTGTGAGTTTTGAACCAGTGATCTCCTGTTTACCAAGATGATGCTGTGGCCACTAAATTATGCTGCCTATTTATTAACTTACATTTAAAACAAATAATTTGACTTAGAACAGTGGTAGTGGAGTGCCAGGGTAGAACCGGTACTGACTGCAGTCAGCCACCCTCTCAGTTACAGTACCTCTCAACAAATTAACACCAACATTTTTATTTATTTATTTATTGAAATGTTTCACCAGGAAGGCACACTGAGCGATGAGTCGCTCGTCTCCAGGTGCGACCTGGGGGAACGGGTACAATAGGAATGAGACAGTAAACATTTAAGTTACAAGATTAACATTAACATACAGTTGTAAGGCAGATGTTACAAACAATGTTACAACAGTGTTGCGCATAATAGGCAGAAAGAGTGGACAATAATAAGCACCAGGTTAATAAGTAAACAAGTGCTTACGTGAAAGAAAAGGGGGAAAGGAGATGGAGGGGTGAGGCGGGGGGTAGGGGGAAGAGTCTTGTCCCTGGAGACCCCTTCAGGATACGAGGAACCCTGCAAGGGGTATGGTGGGACCAGAGAGAAGGGGATGAGGCAGTGTCCCAGAGAGACCACTTCAGGATGTGGGGAACCCTGGGGCTAGATAGAAAGGGGGCTATGGCTGTGGGGATTTAAAGAGGGAGGAGAGAGAAGGAGGAGGTGTGACTTAATCTTAGGAGGGGGAATAGGACCTAACCCAAGAGAAGACCCTTCAGGATGTAGGGTACCCTGCAAGGCGGTTGGGGAAGGTCAGTAGATAGGGATTAAGATAAACTTCGCATGGGGGTTGTATACAGACCCCCGTCTCAAGGGGATGAAACGACAGATGGCATCCTTAGGATGGCAGTAAAAGGGAAGATATTGTTGATGGGGACCTGAATATGCCAGATGTTAACTAGAGTACCTTTGCTGCAGCCACATCCAAGGGCAGGGTCATTCCTGATGTCCTACAGGGGGCATTCCTCAGACAGCTAGTGTTGGAACCCACGCGGGAGGGAGCAATCTTAGACTTGGTACTCTCAAACGGGGATGGAGAGAGGATCTCAGATCTAGAAGTGGGTAGCCATCTGGGAACAAGTGACCACCAAACAGTGTGGGTCACGATAAACACAGCCGCAGAGTCAAGCCATACAAAAGTGAGGGTACTGGACTTTAAGAGGACTGACTTTGTCAAAATGGGAGTGTGCCTCAGAAAAGCACTAGCAAACAGGCAAGGAGGAGGGGTGTCGCAACAATGGGGAAACATCAAAACTACCATCACAGAGTCAACAAGCCTCTGTGTGACACAAATAAATCAAAACGAAAGAAAAAAACTCTATGGTTCTCAAAAGAGGTGGCGGGAAGGTTATGAAGAAAAAGATAACATTCAGGAAGTATAAGGAAACACAGAAGGAGCAGGACAGAGAACTGTACCAGTTTAATCAGAAGGAAGCAGGGAAGGCAGTCAGAATAGCAAAGCCCAAACCAAGGAAAAGATAGCCAACTTGGTTAAGAAGAGGAATAAAACCTTTTATAGGAACTTTAGGGAGAAAAAGAAAGAACAAGGGAGGGATAGTGAGGCTTAATAAAGGGGAGGGTGGGTGGACAGAGAGGGACAGTGAAAAAGCAGGGATACTGAATGAATACTTCTGCTCAGTATTCACAAAAGAAGAGAGGAGGTACCTAATCCAATCAATAGAAGCACTCTGGATGGGGGGGGTCGATACCAGTCCTTTCACAGAAGAAAGAGTTCTGAAAGAACTCCTAAAACTGAAGGTGGACAAAGCAATGGGGCCCTGACGGGATTCACACTAGAATTCTGAAAGAACTGAGGGGAGAACTAGTGGCACCACTGACTACCCTTTTTAACAAATTATGGGAGGATGGTGTGGTACCTAAGGACTGGAGAAGGGCAGATGTGATTCTTCTTCACAAAAGTGGGAGCAAAGCAGAGGTAGGAAACTACAGACCTGTTAGCTTGACCTCTGTGGTAGGGAAAGTGATGGAGTCACTTCTGAAAGAAAGAATAGTTGAGTACCTAGAGGCCAGTGGGGCACAGGACCCAAGGCAGCATGGGTTCACAGCAGGAAGGTCATGTCAGACGAATCTAATAGATTTCTTTGACTGGGTGACCAAAGTAGTAGACCAGGGAGGGGCTGTGGACGTGGCCTACCCAGACTTTGGCAAGGCATTTGACACAGTCCCACACAAAAGATTAATAAACAAATCAGCCGGCCTGGGAGTGGGTCCCAGGGTGGTAGCCTGGGTAAAACATTGGCTGGACAACAGGACACAGAGGGTAATAGTAAACAGAGTCCACTCTGAAGAAAGTGGTAAGCATGAAGGGTACCGCAGGGTTCAGTGTTATTTGGTCCAGTCCCTTTTAATGTCTTTATAAGTGACATTGCCAAGGGACAGGAAGAAAAAGGATGCCTCTTTGCAGATAACACAAAGATCTACAACAGGGTTGATACACAAGGGAGGGTGGAAAGGATGAGAAGGGACTTGGTAAGGTTGGAGGAATGGTCAAATATATGACAGCTTAGACTCAATTGCAAAGAAGTGCAAAGTAATGCACCTGGGAAATAAAAGCCCTGGGGAAGAGTACACAATGGGGGGTATTAACAACAACAAAAATGGAAAGGGACCTGGGGTAGTCGTATCAGAAGACCTAAAAGGTAAGCAAGCAATGTGAGAAGGCAGTAAGGATGGCTGGAGGGATACTGGGATGTATAGGGGCAGGCATCACCAGTAGAAAACAGGAAGTTGTTATCCCTCTGTACAGACAGTTGGTGAGACCCCAGCTGGAGTACTGTGTGCCGTTCTGGAGACCCCATCTCTGCAAAGACATAGACAGTATGGAGGCAGTCAAGAGGAGGGCAATTAAAATGGTGCAGGGTCTGCAACAGAAACCATACGAAGAGAGACTAAAGGAGCTTAATATGTATACCCTTGAGGAAAGGAGGAGAGGGGGGACATGAGAGAAACTTTCAAGTACCTCAAGGGAATCAACAAAGTCCAAGAGGGTAGCATCTTTTAAGAAAAAGAGATGTGCAAGAACAAGGGGACACAATTTAAAGATAGAGGGGGACGACTCTGGCAGTGTGAGGAAGTATTTTTTCACAGAGATGGTGGTGGACACATGGAACGGCCTTCCTGAGGAGGTCATGGGGTCAAAAACAGTGGGGAATTTCAAGAATGCATGGGACAGACATGAGGCAATTCTGGTGGGGGGGTAGGAAGAAGAAGTAGGCTGTTGGTTAACTAGGATCTGCAGTTTATCCAATAGGTAGGGAAATGGGCAGACTAGGTGGGCCAAGCGGTCCTTATCTGCCATCAAAGTCTATGTTTCTTTGACAGGAGAGGGAGGGAGTGAGAATTGAACCCTTGAGGGGAAGAGAATTTGCACCTTTAGGGGGGATGGGGCCTAATCAATAGTCCATCAGGATGCATTGAACCCTGTTAGTAGCCATGGAAAACCAAGATAGTGGCTAGATAGAATAGGGGAGATATGCTTAGGCTCAGATGGACCCCTTCAGGATGCTGAGAACCCTGCACGGGGACTGTGATGGCCAGGGAGAAAGGTAGATGGGGAAGGGGAAGGAAAGGAGACAAGACTAGGCACAGTAGGACTCCCTCAGGATGCTAAGAACCCTGCAAGGAGGACTGCAAAGGCTAGGGGGACAGATAGATGGGGGAGGGGGAAGGAGAGGAGACAAGCCTAGACACAGTAGGACCCCTTCAGGATGCTAAGAACCCTATAAGAGGACTGCAAGTCTAGGGAGATAGTGGGGAAAGGGAGTAGATGAGAGATACAAGCCCCGGGGTGAGGAGTAGGAGAGGGACCCATGGAGAGCATTTGGGGTCCCTTACATTCTGTGAGAGATCAAGGGAGGCCAGTAAAGGGGAGCAATTTGGGGGAATGGGAGGAGAACTAGAAATTTTGGGGGTGGGGGTGCACAGGGTAAAATGAAGGTGACGTTGAGGGCTTAGAGGAGGGAATTAGGAAGGGACATGGCAGGAGCAGCTAGGGGAAAGGTCATTATTGAGGGCAGAGCTGATGGAGTAAGCGGAGGATGAGTGCTGGATTTGAGGGAGGAGGGCATTCCAAATTTTTTGGAGGTGGTGAGAGTAACTGGATTGGCCGATTTGGGTGGATCTGCAGGGGACTACCAGGGTGCAGGAGTCGGTTGATCTAAGGGAATGGGAGGACAGGGGTGTTATAAAGGAGGAGGTGAGGTAGGAAGGGAGCTCACCCAACCAGTGCTTGGAGGTGAATTTAGCACAATGGGAGTCGCCTATTTGTAAGAGAGGATAAGGCACAATAAAGATCACACTGGTGGGTGGGAGGGGCATCCAAGGCAAAGCGGCAGAAGGAATTGAAGAGGGTGTTCAGTCTGGCCAGGGAGGACTTACGGGCAGCAACACAGACTACGTCACAGTAGTCGAAAATGGGCAAGATCATCTTCTGAACAAGTTCACGCCTAGCTGTAGGAGGGATGCAACTATGGTTCCTGAACAGGGCACCAAGCTTGGGGCATAGTTTTTTCTGGATGGCATCAATATGTCCAGAGAAGTTTAGGTGTTGGTCCAACCAAACACCTAAGTACCTGAAGGAGGATGTGTCCTCAAGTAAGAATCCCATCAAGTGTGGAAAGTGGGGAGGGAGGAAGCCTGAGAATCTCTGCCTTGTGCCAAAGGTCATGGAGACAGTCTTCTTGGCATTGAGGAAAAGTTGATGGTTAGCAAACCAGAGCTGAACCTTGTCGAAGTCTTGATGTAAGCTGGTTGTAACCTCAGCAGGACAGGAGCCAGATGTATTCAGGACTATATCATCAGAATATATATGTATAGCGGAGAAGGGGGAGCAAACAGAGGGAAGGTTGTTTAAGAAGATGGAGAATAAGAGAGGCCCTAATACAGTGTCTTGGGGGATGCCAGTGCTAATCAGGAGGGGAGGAGATGTGGCGTCCAAGATCTTAACTGATTGGGTTCTGCCAATAAGGTAGGTCTTGAACCAGTTTGTGGCAGAGGGAGATAGGCCAGTTGCCAGGAGTGAGTCGAGTAGAAGGGAGTGAGAGACGGTGTCAAAGGCCTTGGCCAGGTCGACAGAAATGGCACAGGTAATTTATCCATTGTCCATCCCCGTTAGGATGGAGTCCGTGAGCCGTAGGAGAGAGGTGGTGGTTGAGTGGTTTTTCCTGAAACCAGACTGGAAAGGGGTGAAAAAGGAGGTGTCAGATAGAAAAGAGGTGAGTTGGGAGACGACAGTGTGCTCTTGAAGCTTGGCAAGGGTAGGGAGGAGAGAAATGGGGTGATAGTTGCCAGGGGATGAGGGGTCACTCCCTTTGCGTAGAGGGAGGGCCACTGCATCTTTCGATAAAGAGGGGACTGAGGCAGTAGAGAATGAGAGATTTAGGATTATTGAGAGGGGGTAGGCAATGACCGAAGCGGAGAGGGAGAGGAGTCTTGGGTCAAGGCCATTAGGGGAGGCACCTTTAGAGGGGTTGATGGTGAGGAGGGCACTTAGGGCATCATTTGGGGTTACAGTAGCGAAAGAGAAGGGGAGGTGGAGGGAAACTCATAGAGGATGGGGGACGGTAGGAGGAGGGATCAGTAGCCTGTGGCGAGGAGGATAGTAGAGTTAATTCCGCGCACGGGTTGGTGGGTTGACACCAGTGAGCTATTTACTTAAGTACCCGGGGTGAGATGAGAGGGTAATAGGTGTACCACCTTCCAGCACTTTGAAGGGGAATTTATGTTGGTGATGAAGGCAAATTTGAAATATTCGGACTTGGCTAACCTTGTAGCCCTGGTGCAAGTGTTTCGGAGCATTCGGTAGTTCATGAGGTCACTAGGATGCGGGGTAGCATTAGGTCACTTCCAGGATTGATCTCTAGCCCTGAGGCAGGCCAGAAGTTCAGGAGTTATCCAAGGTAAGTGGTTACCTCTGACTCTGGTTTGTTTGAGCAGGGCAAAGGCGTTCCAGTTTACAAGAAAGATTTCTTTGAAGTAGGCAAGGGCCTTATCAACCGAAGGGAGGGAGGTTGGGGGGGTGGGGAATCAGTTAGTAGTGGCAAGGTTACTCAGGAGAGGTTCAAGGTCAAGAGACTTGAAAGAGTGTAGTAGTATGGTTTTGTGTGGTGATTTAGTTCTGTGGACTTTCCTAACTATGAATATTGGGTTATGGTCACTGAGAGCATCAGGAAGATGGTCACAGAGGTTACAACGTGGAAGTGGGGGTGGGAGATCACTTGACCCAGTGAGTAGGAGTGTTGTTGTATTGTGGTTTGGGCAGGTGGGTTTGTAGACCAGTTGGGAGAGGTTTAGGGCTCCAATTTCATTTTTAGTTTTGGCAGTTTTAGGTGACAACTAATTTATATTGAAGTTGCCTAAGATGAACAATTCCCCAGAGAGAGCAAGGGAAGTGATTTAGGTTAGGACGTCTAGCGCGATCGAAGGACGGACATTTGGGTGGCAGTATATGCTGGCTACGAAGATTGGGAGAGTGAAGGGGAGGGTCACATGGATATCTAGGGCATCATGGGTCTCACGCTTGGAGGATGAGTAGATGATGGAATATTGGATGGAAGTTAGGATATAAATGGCCACACCACCACCCTTGCCAGCACTGTCTTGCCTTAGCAGTGAGTAGCCAGGAATGGAGACCGAGTGGTCAGGGATCGTGCTCTTTAGCCAAGTTTCTGAGATGATTAGAATGTTTGGTTTTAGAGTGCACACCATGGTCTGAACCTGGTCTATTTTTTGCAACAAGCTGCCGGTATTTAGATGTAGGATCATTAAGCCCTTTGGGAGGGCTGAGAGAAGAGAGCGGGGAGAGGTAGTAGAGGAGGAAGTACCAGAGGAGCTAGGGGCAATAGGGCCTGGTTTGGGGTAGATATCCCCAGCAGAGAGCAAGAGGAGAGCAAGTATGAGAAAGTGGAGCTTAGGAGATTTTGAAGGGGCTGGCGAGGAGGTTGGGAGTTTTGAGGATAAGGGAGTGAATGTGCGAGGAAGAAGAAGGTGGAGAACCACAGTGAAAGTGGACACTGTTATCAAAGCCACATGAGGAATAGTGGTTGAGACCATATTTCAAATGGGAGGGAGGGAGTGATAGCATGGATGTGGGTAGGGGATTGGATATAACTACTGATGGACATGGGAGAGCTATTAGGGATAGATGAGTAGTAAGCAAGTGGAGGTGGTAAAGAGAGAGATATGAGAAGAAGAAGGGTGAGAGAGGAGAGTAGGGGATGCATTGTTCATAAAGGCAGAGAAATTATTTATTTATTTGGTAATCCGGATACAAACTTTGAGTATACACTCTTTCACAAAGGTTCCACGTCAGGATGTAAAACAGCAGAGACATAACAAAAACTTGACAGTTAACACAAAACATAAGATTGCTATGTAATATAGAATATAGATAAATAATACATTTGAGTAACCTGGACAACTGAAATTAAACAGCGGGAGAAGATTCCCAATTAGCAACATATGGCATAGTTGCCCGGGGGGGCCTGTCAAGGTAGAGTATCAGAAAGGGTAGGAGAAAGAAAGGGGAGAGTGGCAACGAGGTGTCCCAACTAGCAACGTGAGGGCATGAGCTGTCTGCTAGGGACCTGGGCCACAGGCATCAGAAAGGGTAGTGAGAGAAAGGAGGGAGAGAACGAAGGGTGAATTTGAGAGAGAGAGAGAGAGAGAGAGAGAAAGGATTGGGAGAAGGAGAATATTTAGGGAGAGGGGTGGAAAGGGGAGGTGTTGGGGAGTATGGAGGGGCGGAGTTGGAGGGACCTGGAGGGGGAGGGTGGCAAGGGATGGCAGGTGGGGGTCCAGGGTAGGTGAAACAGGAGGAAAGCTCAGATAGACGAGGGGGATAAACGGGTTGAGGATATGGATTCAGGTAAGGGAGTCAGAGGTGTTTAAGAAGGAGTATCCAGGTTGAAGATATGGATTCAGGTAAGGCAGTCGCAGTCGTTTGAGTTCAGTAGGTATTGGTTCAGTTCTCTTTTTAAGGACCGAACATTTATTGTATTAAGAGCTGCAGAAGGGATCTCATTTAGCCATAGTGCATGCAAATTAGTGAACGATTGATTTAGAACAGGAAGAATTTGTAAGCAGGGCGCGCGGGTGGGGGGGCTGGTCAGATGCAGGGGTAGCTGTGGTTTAGGAAGGTAACTATGTGAACAACAGGCAGGGATCACTTTAGATCAGGGTTTCTCAAATGATGAGGCCAGCCTCCCAAGGGAGGCCCCAACCTGTTTCAGGGGAGGCTCAAGCAAGCCTTAAAATGTACTGTACTTAAATGTCAAGTTTTGGATGCTTTGTGTGAAAGGATGCAACAAACTGAAAATGAATAAAGGCATGTGACTTTATATACAAACTGACAGCCAGGAAAGGCACACTCAACAAACACTTGTTTCCTGGCGTGACATGGGGAAAGCTGAATGGAGGAAATAAAATTCTTGGAAACGGTACAAAACAAAATGCAAATTAATAGGAACAAGGTAACAACTGGCCCAGTACACTGACTGCAGAAAGTGCAAATTCAAAGGCTAAGTAGTGAGGTAATACGGGGGCAGGAGGGAGCAAAATAGTCCCTAAGGTGTTTAAGAACAAGGTAAAACTGACAAAGAAAGCAATCTAACTCATGAAGATATTACAACAAGGGATGAATAGGGTCCAAAAGTCAGAAGTGTGGAGCAAGTAGACTGACTAGGGGAGGGGGACTTTATTGGGGGAGGGAATAATAAGTTGAATAAAATGACAATAAACAACTACTCAAAGGCATTTCACTATATTCCTTTTGTACTGTGCAAAGTATTATAGTTGTTCTAACTATAGAGAGTCCCAAAATTATTTTCTATATTGGGGGGACTGAAGATCTTTTCCAAGGCTTGGGGGAGGCTCACTATGACAAAGTCTGAGAACTAATGCTTTAGATAAAGATTGTGTCCCTCTAGTGGCAGTACAGTATAACTTGCTAGTGGGAAAATGGACACAAAATGTAATACTTGCCTTTAAAATTCAGAACAAATGGCCTGGATTTGTACCACATTTCTTAAGTTAAAGAATAAATATGATTAAAAAATCATGGGCACCCTGGCCCCCATACTCAAACGAATAGCATGGCACTAACCAGGTTATTGCTGCACTAACCATGAACAGGGCAGTCCAATGGGTTGGGGCCACATTCAAAGGCCCCCAGTGTGCCACACTGACCTGATAGCTCGGCATGCAGAATCAACCTCTCTGCCTATGCAAATGAGGGCTCCCCATGCATACAGTGCACAGCGGTATAGTCAGTGGTTTCGGCAACAGCCTCGTCACAGCGCTGTTTAATGCTGCCGAAACCCTATACTTAACCCCTGCAGCACCTCTCGCCCCACCCGCATTGACCATCCTGATATGTATGTAGAAGGACAATCCATTTTCTTGACCTGCTGCTCAGGACCCTCCTCCACACAACCTCATCCCTGTCACTGATGTCAAGTACTCATGGCAGAAAGAGTGGCAGCTTACTGGCAGAGCTCTCCATTCACCACAGCCATTTCTATAGTAAGCATGTGATTGTTGCCAGTCAGAGGCCACTGGCTCAGGCAGTGAGTGGAGGGCTGTGCTGGTTGCCCTCAGTACTGCCATGGTATGCAACATTTATGACTAGGGCGGGGGATACAGGGAGGAAGGTTTTGAGTGGGTGGGTCAGAAGGGGGGAAGATGCCCTTTTGGGGGGGTCCACAAGACCACCAGGATTTGTAGTAAGTATTACAGAATGGGCAATCAGGGTGGGAACCACTACACTACCAGGGAATGACCGTTAATGATATAGGATTGGCAACTGGAGGGGTCACTTGACTACTAGGGCCTTCTATATAGATGACAGGCGGAGCAATCAGGGCTGGGGGAGCTGCTAACCCACCATGACATGGGACAATATGGCAGGGCAGGCACTGATTCTAAAGCAGTGGTGATAATTAACTGATCCTACAGCAGCGGTAATATCAAACCGATCCTGAAACAGTAAGGACAGTAAACTGATCCCTGAACAATAGGGATAGTAAACTGATCCTGGAGCAGTGGGGACAGTAAACTGATCCCGGAGCAGTGTGGACAGTAAACTGATCCTGGAGCACTGGGGACAGTAAACTGATCCCTGAACAATAGGGATAGTAAACTGATCCCGGAGCAGTGGGGACAGTAAACTGATCCTGGAGCAGTGGGGACAGTAAACTGATCCCTGAACAATAGGGATAGTAAACTGATCCCGGAGCAGTGGGGACAGTAAACTGATCCTGGAGCAGTGGGGACAGTAAACTGATCCCTGAACAATAGGGATAGTAAACTGATCCTGGAGCAGTGGGGACAGTAAACTGATCCTGGAGCAGTGTGGACAGTAAACTGATCCCGGAGCAGTGGGGACAGTAAACTGATCCCAGAACAACAGGGATAGTAAACTGATCCTGGAGCAGTGGGGACAGTAAACTGATCCCGGAGCAGTGTGGACAGTAAACTGATCCTGGAGCACTGGGCACAGTAAACTGATCCCTGAACAATAGGGATAGTAAACTGATCCTGGAGCAGTGGGGACAGTAAACTGATCCTGGAGCACTGGGGACAGTAAACTGATCCCTGAACAATAGGGATAGTAAACTGATCCTGGAGCAGTGGGGACAGTAAACTGATCCTGGAGCAGTGGGGACAGTAAACTGATCCCGGAACAGTGGGGACAGTAAACTGATCTTGGAACAGTGGGGACAGTAAACTGATCCTGGAACAATGATAGTAAACTGATCCTGGAGCAGTGGGGACAGTAAACCGATCCCAGACCAGTGGGGACAGTAAACTGATCCTGGAGCAGTGGGGACAGTAAACCGATCCCGGAGCAGTGGGGACAGTAAACTGATCCTGGAGCAGTGGGGACAGTAAACTGATCCTGGAGCAGCGGGGATAGTAAACTGATCCCGGAGCAGCTGGGATAGTAAACTGATCCCTGGGCAGTGATAGTAAACTGATCCCAAAACAGTGGGGACAGTAAACTAATCCTGGAACACTGGAGACAGTAAACTGATCCCGGAGCAGTGGGGATAGTAAACTGATCCCAGAACAGTGCGGACAGTAAACTGATCCTGGAACAGTGGGGACAGTAAACTGAGCCTGGAGCAGTGGGACAGTCAACTGATCCCAGAACAGTGGGGACAATAAACTAAGCTGAGCAGTGGGGACAGTAAACTGATCCCAGAACAGTGGGGATAGTAAACTGATCCTGAAGCAGTGGGGCTAGTAAATTGATACTGAAGCAGTGGGGATAGTAAATTGATCCCGGAGCAGTGGGGTTGGTATACTGATCCAGGAACACTGGGGACAGTAAACTGATCCTGGAGCAGTGGAACAGTAAACTGATCCCGGAACAGTGGGGACAGTAAACTGATCCTGGAACACTGGGGACAGTAAACTGATCCTGGAGCAGTGGGGATAGTAAACTGATCCCGGAGCAGTGGGGATAGTAAACTGATCCTGGAACACTGGGGACAGTAAACTGATCCTGGAGAAGTGGGACAGTAAACTGATCCCGGAACAGTGGGGACAGTAAACTGAGCCTGGAGCAGTGGAGACAGTAAACTGAGCCTGGAGCAGTGGGGATAGTAAATTGATCCCGGAGCAGTGGGGATAGTAAATTGATCCCAAAGCAGTGGGGATAGTAAATTGATCCTGCAGCAGGAGGGATAGCAAACTGATCCCAGAGCAGTGGGGATAGTATACTGATCACGGAGTTGTGTGGACAATAATCTGATCCCGGAGCTGTGTGGACAGTAAACAGATCCCGGAGCAGTGGGGGCAGTAAACTGATCCTGGAGCAGCGGGGATAGTAACCTGATCTTGAAGCACTGGGGATAGTAACCTGATCCTGGAACAGTGGGGACAGTAAACTGATCCTGGAGCAGTGGGAATAGTAAACTGATCTCGGAACAGTGGGGACAGTAAACTGATCCTGGAGCAGTGGGGACAGTAAACTGATCCTGGAGCAGCGGGGATAGTAAACTGATCCCGGAGCAGCTGGGATAGTAAACTGATCCCTGGGCAGTGATAGTAAACTGATCCCAAAACAGTGGGGACAGTAAACTAATCCTGGAACACTGGAGACAGTAAACTGATCCCGGAACAGTGCAGACAGTAAACTGAGCCTGGAGCAGTGGGACAGTAAACTGATCCCGAAACAGTGGGGACAGTAGACTGAGCCTGGAGCAGTAAACTGATCCCGGAACAGTGGAGATAGTAAACTGATCCTGAAGCAGTGTGGACAGTAAACTGATCCCAGAGCAGTGGGGACAGTAAACTGATCCCGGAGCAGTGGGGATAGTAAACTGATTCTGAAGCAGTGGGGATAGTAAACTGATCTCGGAGCAGTGGGGATAGTAAACTGATTCTGGAGCAGCGGGGATAGTAAACTGATCCCGGAGCAGTGATAGTAAACTGATCCTGGAACACTGGAGACAGTAAACTGATACCGGAACAGTGTGGACAGTAAACTGATTCTGAAGCAGTGGGGATAGTAAACTGATCTCGGAGCACTAGGGATAGTAAACTGATTCTGGAGCAGCGGGGATAGTAAACTGATCCCGGAGCAGTGATAGTAAACTGATCCTGGAACACTGGAGACAGTAAACTGATTCCGGAACACTGCGGACAGTAAGCTGATCCCGGAACAGTGGGGACAGTAAGCTGATCCCGGAACAGTGGGGACAGTAAACTGATCCTGGAGCAGTGGGGATAGTAAACTGATCCCGGGACAGTAAACTGATCCTGGAACAGTGGGGAAAATAAACTGAACCTGGAGCAGTGGGGACGGAAAACTGAACCTGGAGCAGTTGGGACGGTAAGCTGAACCTGGAGCAGTGGGGACACTAAATCCATCCTGGAGCTCTACATTGGCCTGGGCTGACTCTCCTCAGCAGGAAAGCCCATTTTTCTCCAGCACCGTTTTGTGGATGAACTGCTTTTTTCAAGATCACCAGGCAGAAAAACTGACCATTTGCAATATACTAGGAGTTCATACTAGGAAGCGTAAGGAGCAAGGAAGCTGTAAGCCCATCAGTGCTCCTATGTAATTTAATCTTAGTAGTAGTTGATGACATTCCCAGTTAAAATATATGTGTCTAGTTTATTTTTAAATTCTGCCCTGGTTTTACATATTATACTATCAAGCAGCAAGGAATTCCATGCGTTAACCACCCTAGTTGTATAGAAATATTTTATTTTATATCTACATTTGTTACCCATGATTTGTAGTGGGTGTCTTCTAGTTACTTTAATGCTGGGTTTAAAGGAGATCCCCAACTCAGTTAAAAGGTGCGGATCCTGCATCACATTATACTTGAACAGAAGGTCTCCCTTCTATGCCTTGTTTCCAAGAACAATAAAGTCAGTGACTGTAATCGTTCACCAAAATTTTTTCTTCCAGTCCTTTTATGGACTTTGTATATTTACTTTGTACCCTTTCTATCCTATCCCTAGCACTTTTTTTGTAGGGTACCCGAGTTCTGATGCACATTCCATGTGCGGGTGACGTAAAGATCTGTAAAGTGAGCAGTACATCTTTATCTCTTGATGTAATATTTCTTTATAGCCCAATATCTCATGGCAACTTACTGATCGAGAGCCAAGGGATCGCCTCTAGTCCAAGACTGCAGATATGCCACAAGAATAGCTCTGCCCGCGAGCACAGCGGTATCATTCGTTACCACTTGGGACACTTATGAATGGGGTTCGACAACAAGCCTGGTGTATGAGAGGAACAGCTTGGGGGAGGATGGAGCAGTTGATGGACAACTCTCCTCCAGGAGGGAGGGATGCAGCGACCCAACACTATGATGACCCCCAGCAGTGGCTGTGGGCGAGGGCAACTGGTAGCTCTGACTGGCAGAGGTGCGGCTGATGCCAGCGTGCTGTGTGCAGTAGTGCCCTGTGTGTCACTGCACAGCAGCGCCTCAGAGAAACAGACAAAAACACACTGGCGCTCTCTCTCACACACAGCCGCAACAGGTCACCTCCCCACCAGCCCTGGGAAGCTCCAGACTAACCTCCACCTGGGGAACCAGGTGGTGGGGGGATGTACTGCCGTGGAGCAGTGGTGGACCCCTCCTTGGAGGGCAGCAAGCCATGGTGTGTCGTGGGTTGACCGGGATGCTTGAGTGCCAGTGGGGAGTACATCTGCGGGCTGAGAGCAGGCACCGGCAGCAAGTGAAGGAGTTCCAGTGAGTCCAGGGAAAATACAGGGGGAGAATAGGTCAGCGTGTTCTCTTCTATTACATGAACATATGAAGATACAACAATGCCGGCAGATTTAGGCCATAAGGTCTATCGCATCTGCTCAAACGCAGCTCACAGTTAAGTCACTGCAGTTGCCCCATTATGCCCCATATATTGGAACTCCCTACCTCCTACTATAAGATATGCTCCCAATCACCTGCATTTTCGCAGCACGGCCCTTAAGGATTCCTGCTTCCCTCTAGTACTTGCTCCAATACTTAATTGTCTTTTAATACTGCTCAGGGTGGGGAAAATCAGGTAGCCAATAGCTACTAAAAAATTGATTTGGCTACTAGATTTTCAAAGTTACTGGCCAACTGATAACCTGCCTACCAACTGATTTTTGAGCCTTAAATGATGGACACTAAAAAAAAAAATATTGATTTAGCTACTAAAGTTTGAAAGCTAGTGGCCAAACTGACCACTAGCTCACAAATTAAATTGTCCCACCCTAATGCTGCTACCATTTGTAGTGGGAACTTGTATCGCACCGTGCACGTTATATACTGTTGCTATCCCCTACTTCTTGTGACTGTGATTGTCACCACATTTGCTATCTGCTGTATTTTCTAGGCTAGGGTGGTCTCAGCTATACTAAAGTTGCTTCTAATGCTTGTGTTCCACTTCTTGTTGCAACTGTCAATTTTATCAACCGTGATCCTGCTGTGGTCTTGATTTGTCATATTACCACTGTTTTGTGCTATTTTGCCACTGATTTTATTGTACGCTATTTCTTCAAACAACATGAAGTCTTGCTATATTATGACATATGCAGTGAGTCCCAACCTTCAACTGCTCGGAGGTGAAAGAGTTAACTTTCCATGCCAGGCATGGAACGCTGAGCTTCGAGCTCGGTTGAAACTCTGTCGCTTCTTCAAACTCAAACCGTCAGATTTTTACTCCCCTACTGAACAGTCGCCCGAGATTTCCTTCTGCTCGGTTCATTTTGTCGGTTAGAGTATTGTTTTTCTCGGTTTTCGACCGAAATTAAACCACAACTGGTCGGTTCAGACTCTGTCTGTGGTATTTGTGAGTACTAGATAGGTTTTACATTGATTTCTATTCTGTGTGGAACTTGTAAACGGTTATCGGTTCGGTTTGAACCGATCAGGTTGTTTAAAATATATTAATCTGTCATTTAGAGTGTGGTTACCGGTTCTTATCGGTTCTAAAAAACAGATTTTATTACGGTTTTTTCCACGACCGCGACACCTGCTGGGAACCGATAAGAGGGTCTCTACCTGGCTGATTGCCATAAACGGGTAAGTTTGGTTAGGACTGGCACTATGAGAAACCCAAAAGAAAAACCGGGCCAACTGGGTTTCAACACTGCAGTGTCTGTGGGGAAGTCTTTGCCAAGGCTGACCCCCACACCACCTGTGTTTATTGTCTGGGGTTTGCCCACTTCAATGCAGACTGCCAGATTTGTAAACATTTTCCTGCAGCTACCCTGGAAAAGAGAGTTGGTAGGCTCAGGGAAAGGGAGGCCAAAAAGTCAGCTGAACCGGATTTGCCAGCCCGGTTCGGTTCCAACCGAACCGGAGGGAGTGCCCTCTGACCAGGGCGAGACTTCCTCGGCCAAAAGGAGATCTGACTCCGAGGAGTCGGTTCCAGCAAAAAGGACTAGGAAATCAGCTGGTGTGGAGCCAAAACTTTCCTCTCCAACTGCTGAAGAAATAGCCAGCGATTAAAATTGTCCAGTTGCTTTCCCCGGTTCCGACCGAACCGGCACCATCAGGTAAGCGGCCGGTTCGGCCAGTTCCACCAGTTCAAGAGTATGATGTAGAGGAATATTATGAACCGGAGGAGGGGGAAGAGGAGTATGAGGAGAGTGAATGTGGATTTGAAAATCTGGATGTGCCCATTAGCCCGGACATCTCCCCAGACAGACCTTCAGGAGTGTCTCCTCCTAGGCTTTCTGAGTCCCCTTCTCATTTTATGTTTTATAAGAAAGTGGTTGAACCCTCCAGCTCCCTATGGAGGAAGCTGTGGATGATCAAGAGGAGCCTGACTATGTGGAAATGATGGATATCCCAGAGTCAAGGAGGCTGTCTATTCCTTTGCATAAATCTTTTGGGAAACAGTTAAAATTTAAAACTCCTCACACTATACCTCCTGTTGATAAGAGAATGGACAAGAGGACACATTGTCAGGCTCTGATACGGAGTTCCTACACAACAATGCAGCCATGTTAGTAGTGCAGGCTGCAGCCTGTGACAAGGCAAATATTCCATTGGTTTCACACCCCTGACAGGGACTCCAGGGGATTGATGCCATGGCAAAGAAACAGTACATGGCAGCATCCTTGAGACTCAGACAGGCAAATGATATGGCTTATGTTGCTAGATATCAGAAATCCATATGGGATACTGTTATGCGCTTAGCAAACAGGTCCCTGGCCAGCTTGCCAAGGAGCTGGTGCAGGTGGCTGCTGATGGTATTGAGGCATCCAAGGTGCAATTCCATGCTGCAGTGGACTCTAATAATGTGTCATCAAGAGTCATGGCTACATCTGTGGCACTTGCAGAATGGCTTGGCTCAGATGTACTAGCCTGTCACAGGATACCCAGACTAAGGCCATGGATTTTCCTAGTTGTAGTAATTCTCTGTTTGGGGAGCAGACAGAGAATTACATGAAGAAAATGGATGAGTATAGGACCACCTATAGGAGTGCACAGGCCAGGGAAAGGCAGGCCACTCCTCAAAGGCAGCTTTCCAGGGGCAGGGGCAGGCCTTTTCATAGGCCTTTTTACCAAGCCCAGGCCTCCTCTTCATGTATGCCCAGAGGGGGTTCTTTAGAGGGAGAGGCAGACGGGGTACAAGCAGGCCTGCTTCCACCCCTCAGCCCAAAGCCCCTGCAAGCAGGCACCCTGATGGGGTTGCCAGGGCCGATTCTCAGCTACCTGTAGGGGGCAGGCTGGCTTACTTTGTCCAGGACTGGAAGTCTCTGACATCAGACAAGTGGGTCCTGGAAGTAGTAAGCTAGGGACTGGTTCTCAGCTTCAAAAAATTTCCAAAGATGAGAACCAGATCCTTTCCACCTGCAAATCCATCAGAGGCACTTGCCCTAGAGGCAGAGGTCTCTTCCCTCCTGGCTCTCAGAGCTGTGGAAAGGGCAAAGGGTTGTACTCCAGGTACTTCCTTACCCCAAAAAAGACAGGATAATGGCGGCCCATCCTGGATCTTAGATATTTAAACAAGCACCTTTTAAAACCAAAATTCAAAATGGTGACTCTGGGAATTAATCTACCCTCTCTAAGGCCAGAGGACTGGCTAGCACCCCATGGACCTCAAGGATGCCTTACTTCCATATTCTCATCAGAAGCTCACATCGAAGTACCTCAGGTTCGAGCTGCCCTCAGGCCATTACTAGTTCAGAGCAGTGCCCTTGGCCTCACCTCTGCTCCAAGGGTATTCACAAAATGCCTGGCAGTAGCAGTTGCTTCCCTAAGAAGGCAAAAACTGACATCTTCCCTTACCTGGATGACTGGCTCATAGTAGGCCAGTCTCCAGACCAAGTCAGGTTACATCTACAGATAACTCAGCAACTGCTCACCTTTCTAGGTTTCCTCTGAATCTTTCAAAGTCAGTTCTAGAGCCTGTCCAGCTCCTCACCTTCATAGGCGAGAGCTGAACACAGAGAAAGCCAGAGCCTTCCTTCCTTTGGACAGGGCAAGGACCCTGGTCTCTCTGGCCTCCTCATTCACCCTGCAGGTCTCTCGCCCAGCAAGGCATTTTCTACAGCTCCTGGGTCACATGGCTGCTTCTACAGCAGTAGCGCAGGGAGCAAGATTTCAGATGAGGGACATCCAGTTCCATTTGAGAGCCTTTTGGTCTCAAAGGAAAGACCCTCTAACCAAATTGATCCCAGTGACTCGAACCCTGATCCAGGCCCTGCAGTGGGGGCAGGATCAGAGCAATCTGAGACAAGGGGTTCCTTTTGTCACTCAGTCTCACTCCTTAATCCTTACTACAGATGCATCCCTCTTGGGGTGGGGAGCTCACATGGGCGACTCTCACTACCCAGGCATTGTGGTCCCTCAGGAATCTCTGCTCACATCAATCTGTTGGAACTCAGAGCAGTTTTTCTAGCACTTCAAGTTTTTTCCAAGTCTGTTCAGAACAAAGTTGTACAGGTCAGAACAGACAACACCACCACAATGTGGTACATCAACAAGCAAGGGCACTCGGTCCACGGCCTTGTGCACCAAAGCAATGAAGTTGTGGTCTCTGGCTTACTTCCTGAACACCTCCCTACGGGCAGTTCACCTCCCAGGCAAGGACAATGTTCTGGCAGATGCTCAGCAGGATTTCCCGGGGCCATCACGAATGGTCACTGGACCCCCTGGTCTTGGAGGTGATATTTGCCAGATGGGGCACCCCGCAGATAGATCTTTTTGCAGCCCCAGACAATCACCAACTTCCCCTTTTTTGCTGCAGGCTCCCAGTGTTGGGATCAGTCCCTCTGGATGCCTTAGTTCTCAATTGGGAAGGAAAGTTTCTCTATGCTTTAACCCCCTTCCCTGTCCTGTTCAAAGTGCTAGTCAAAATCAGATCTCAACCCTGCAAGATGATCCTGATTGCTCCAGATTGGGCCAGACAACCCTGGTATCCACTCCTACTGTCCTTAGCAGTCCATCTTCCCCTGTGTCTTCCCAGGAAGCACAACCTGTTAACATGTGCTCAGGGGAGGGTCTGGTACCCGAACCTCAAATCTCTCAATCTCAAGGCCTGGCTCTTAAAGAGTTAGAGTTTGCTGATCTACACCTCTCCCAAGGTGTAATGGATATCCTGAAGGCTTCTAGAAACCTTCCACCAGGGCTACTTATAATTCCAAATGGAAGAAGTTTTCCATATGGTGCTCTGGAAAGCATATTTCCCAGAATCTGCTGATTTACCCACAGTCCTGGATTATATGGTCCACTTAAATACCTTGGGGCTGAGACCAGCTACCCTAAAAGTGCATCTGGCAGCTGTGTCTGTTTTATTTCAGCAGGTAAGCCCTTCTCTTTCAGCTCATCCTGTATTCTCCAAGTTTTTCAAGGGATTGCTTCACACCAACCTCCATTCAGGGACCCTGCCCTCCCTGGGATCTTAATGTTTGCATTGCTCAGCTTATGCAACCCCTTGAGCCTTTGTCTTCAGCAGAGTTTAAGTACTTGACTTGGAAGACTGTGTTTCTGGTAGCCATCACTTCTGCCAGACGCATAAGTGAACTACAAGCTTTGTCAGTGGAGCCTGATTTTATCTCCTTTCATAGAGATAAGGTGGTCCTCAGGACTAACAGGAAGTTCTTGCCTAAGGTGGTTTCAGATTTCCACCTTACTCAATGTGTTTCTCTTCCAGTGTACTTCACTGACCATTCCTCCTCTGGCGAGAGGAAGCTGCACAGCTTAGATGTGAAGAGAGCCCTTAGTTACTACATAGAGCATACCAAGGGTCACAGGTTTGACTCCCTCCAACTGTTCCTCACTTATGGTGAGGTTGGTAAAGGGAAACCTGCCACTATAAGATCCATTGCCAGGTGGATTGTCTCTTGTATCCAATTCTGTTATGAAAAGCTGGGTAAGGTTCCTCCCTAGGCCTGATGGCTCACTCTACCAGAGGTACAGCTGCTTCCTGGCTGCCGGGACATCTATTCTAGAGATCTGTCAAGCAGCTACCTGGAAAACAGTTCACACTTTTACCAAGCATTACTCCCTGGACATCCAGGCTAGGAGTGATGCTCGGTTTGGCACAGCTGTGCTTCAGAGCCTATTTCCTAAGTAGGTTCTGTCCCTCCTCCATGGAGGTACTGCTGTGTAGTCTGCATATGTCATAATATAGCAAGATTTCATGTTGTTTGAAGAAAAAATTACTCACCTTAGTAATGTTGTTTCTTCTAATGGAGTCTTGCTATATTATGATCTCCCCCCTGCCTGCCCCTCTCAGAACCTCTGTTTTTGGGATGTGGGTGGGCAGTGCAGTGTTGGCACTTAGTAAATGCCCACCTTGGTGTTGTGTTTTTCATTTTTTGGGTCTCCTGACTTGAGTCTTTGTTTTGGGACCAAAAAATGTGTTCTTATGTTTAGTAGCCAGTTGGTTAGTGTAGGTTTACAGCTTCCACACAGGACCTCAGTGAGTTTAGCTCGTAAAGATCTGACGGTTTGAGTTTGAAGAACAACAGACAGAGTTTCAACCGAGCTCGAGCTCAGCTGCCCATGCCTGGCATGGAAAGTTAATCTTTCACCTCCGGAGCAGTTCAAGGTTGGGACTCACTGCATATGTCATAATATAGCAAGACTCCATTAGAAGAAACAACATTACTAAGGTGAGTAATTTTTTCTTCTAGGCTGTGCCGCAAAATAGACATCTTTATTTATTTATTTATTTATTTTATTTGAGTTTTGATAACCAACTAAGACCGCTGAAACAAAAACAGTCCCATTTTCAGGGTCGACACGGGTTTTCAACAAGCAAACAGAGACACAACAAAATATATACCAGCAAAAGGATAACAGTGAATAAAATATACAATGTGATTTAAATATAGCAAATATACAGGTCAATAAAGGAAGAAACAATTCTAAATAATATATATTTCAGCATAATAAAAACATGAGTTCCAGGAAAATGTTACAACCATGGCTGCAGGTCACAGAGCCTCGAAAAGCAAGATAGAAAAAGTGGGGAGTAGGGGTAAGGGTTTATGTGTTAGTGTTACCAGCTGTACAAAACAAATAAATCAGCTCCTATTGGTTATTCTCCCACCTGGTGTGTGATATACTCTGCCTGTGACATCACACTTATTCCCATGGCAACAGACTATGACATCACAAAAGAGGATTAGGACTTCATAGAAACATAGGCAACGATGGCAGAAAAAGACCACTGGTCCATCCAGTCTGCCCATAAAACCTAACAAACCCGGGACCTGTTGTCCATACAGAGTTCTAACCCACACTATCTACCCCCAAGCTCCCAGCCCTACAGCTATCACCCCGAGCAACCATTAAGCCCTTCACTCTGTCCTAACTGTGTTTGAAACCACTGATAGTTTGGGCACCCACCACATCAGCTGGCAGATCGTTTCAAGGCTCCACCACCCTTTCTGTAAAATACAACTTTCTCACTTTCCTCTTGAATCCCCAACCCCCAAAATCAGGTTCAAGTCATGCCCCTTTAGTGATCAGCTACTTATGCTAAATAGTCCCTTCAAGTTTACCCTGTTCATTCTTTTCAGGAACTTGAAAGTCTCTAATTATACCTCCCATCTCTCGTCTGGCCTCCAGCGAGTACATGTTCAGTGCCTTGAGCCGATCCTTGTAAGATCTGCCCCGTTGGTCCTGAATCATTCGTGTCATCCTATGCTGCACTGTCTCCAGCCTGTCCTCATCTTTCCTTAGGTGAGGGCTCCAGAACTGGGGCACAGTACTCCAGGTGGGGCCTCACCAGTGATCTATAGAGAGGTACAGTAGTAATAAAAAAGTCAAAAGGGATAAAAACATTGCTTTGTGCAATTGTCCTCTGTAATAAACAAGGGGGAGGGGCACACTATACATGGAAAATGAGCACAAGCAAAATAAAGTCTAAATATTACGTTTTACAATGTTCTCCTAGAGGTGTCAAGAGATCTTTAATTTCCACCTGGACAGCCACAATAAAGTGACAGAAGGGACCTCGGTTTAATGTCTCATCTGAAGGATGACACTTGCAAGAGTGCAGAGCCACCCTTAGCATAGTACAAACTGTGCACCCGCACAGGACCCCGGGAGCAGAGGGGCCCCCAAAACAAGTCCGCTGCCCAGTTAGCCTGTCCCCCCCAGTCCTCTTTGTCTCTGTCCGAAAGCTCTCCAGAATTTGTTGCTGGTACATACATCTCCTCATCTCTAAGTGACTACGTTTTTACTCAAGGAGAGGGGAACAGACAATATGAGCAGAACCAAAAGAAACGGGGAGGTCACTACAGGGATAAGGGTGTTTCTTGGGGCTCCCTACTTCTTGTAAGGGGCCTCAACAAGGAGGTTCTTATAGGGTCCTGGAATCACTAGGACCAGCGCTTAGTGTAACACTGCAGTATCAATGTTGGGTATTAGCCCAAGGGTCTGGTGAGAGACTTGAACCAATGACCCTCCGATATTCTTGACTAAGAAGGGAGAGTGCTACCTACCAAGCTGATCATACTGATCTCGAAGTAATCAGCTCTCTAGTGCTATTAGTAAGAGACTCTGGGCCACACGCTGGGGAGCACTCGTGCTGGTATTTTGGTTGAGTGGAAAACAAAGTTACTATGCCTTTAAATACTGAAAAGGAAAAACAAGACTCGATGCTCGCTTCCCATTTACAAATGGCTGGGTTTGGAGAAACGAGTTATCAGCCAGAGAGTAAACTTTGCTTTTCAGCTGGGAGTGGCTAAGCCCTTGGCCATTGCCAGGTGTCAGCAACGTTGCTAAAAAGAGAAGCAATCTGATTGGCTGTTTGCCATCACGCCAGTAAGTCAGCCAATAAAAACGCAAGGTCTCCTGGGCTGCGGAGGGAAGGGTGTCCTAAATCGTTTACTCAGGTTTGTCTCTCTGCCAGTTAAAGGCGGGGGCTGCTTTATAAATATTGGCTTTTCACAGAGCTTTTAAACTACTGAAAGTGATTCAAAGGCAGAGAGAGAGAGAGAGAAAAATCCTGACTGTATAATTTTATTTTAATTTTACAATTTATTTACTAGGAGAGCCCAAGCGAGATGCAGCATCTACTTACAGAGGGTTCTGCCTCTACATGTGTCCACAGCTGGGTGGGCTAGAGCATTGGGAGGTTGAGTGACTTGCCCAAGGTCATATAGTGAGTATCTGTGGCTGGATGTATAGCCTAGAGGTTAATGCAACAAGCTGTGAATGCGCTTGCTACATTCAGCAGACCTGGTTTGATTCCCACAACTGCCACTTGCATACTGTGTGACCCTGAGCAAGTCACTTAAACTCCCTGTGCTCCCGGATACCTGGAAACACATTGCAAGTCAATGTGCCCTTCCTGGACCAAAACATTGTAGAATAAATAAAAATGTGTCTCTGCTGAGGTCTGAACCTGTGATCCCCCAAGTCACTGTGCTAACCACTGAACCACCTGCAGCTGTTTCTGATATTGGGGTGGACTTCTGTCAGCTGCCTTCCACCCTACACTGACACTAACACAGCCCCAATCACCAGTCACTGCAGCCCTGCTCCTTATGTTATTGTTTTGATGATCACTGTTTATTGCTGCTCTTTTGCTTGTTACACAATTTACTGGATGGCAATTTTATTCTTGAAGCATTTTTGTAATTTATTTTCTTACACTTATTTCTATATTGCTGTATTATTTTGTACAACGATTTTGTGTTTGTTGTGTTCTCTACCTCCCTTCCCTTCCCTCAGGACATATCTGGAAATGAGCTAATACCAGCTCAGTATGTCTTTCCTGGTAAAACTTTTGGCATAAATAAATAAATAAATATGTACTTACGTAAAATAAAATAAATACACTACGTCCCAATTTAGGAAACCTATGAATTCTTGATGTTTGTGCGTGAGCTGGTAGACTTTGCAGACAAGAACTGTTTAAAAATAAACATGGATAAATCAAAGGCTATGATCATAGATGGTTCAGTCTGTAAACAAATTTGGTACATTAAGACTGACAGAATGGAGTCTGTGAAAGAATATCAATATTTGGGACTTACTATATCCTCTTCCTTCAAGTGGACTATAACATTGTGAGGCAACTTTAAAGAAAACCTCGAGAACTATGGCTGCACTTAAAGACTCTAATTATAAATATGGTGGTGGGACTCTTGTCCCCCTCTTAAGAACAATAAAGGCTAAATACAATGCACAGGTCTTATATGGCATTGAGATCTGGGACTACAAATATATTACTAAGTTGGAAAAACCAGTAATTCGAACCCTTAGAGGGCAATTGGTTTTCGAAATCGATCCTGCTCAATTTATAAGGGTTGAATTGGGATTTCTAATCTAGTAGCCTTAGCTGGATCACGCTTGGTAAATTTTGGATCAGATTGAATACTTTTTCAGAACAACGATATGCCAAAAAGTGCTTAAATGAAAAAATACATTGGGATTCGACAGATTGTAAAAAATCAGATTGGCTCACTTTGGTAAAAGGTATTCTGAAATCGGTGGGCCTGCTAAATTTGTTTTATCTTACAACACAAAGTATTACCATCTCAGAAAGCTATAAATCCTATATTAAACATCTGATAGTTAGGAAATAGAAGTGTCATGATTTACAATATATAATGATATTGAGGTTCTCAAGTTGGTATACTCATGATTGTGCCCACTACTTCCGTTATTATTTGGAATTTTTGGAATGTTGAAATATGTGTAGAGTTTATGCAAAGTTTAGAAATGGATTTTTTTCAATCAAATGTTCTTTTGTATAGATTTGACAAAATTAGGGATCAAATGAGTGCTTATTGCTTTTATGGTAGCAGTGTAAAGAAGATCTTGAACATGTAATTCTGAAATGTCAGTGGTATCAGGCGGCAAGACAGAGATGGCTGGGATCCATCCTAGCATCTCTTAAAAATTGCACGAATTATATAATATTAAGAACTCTCTCTGTCTCTGAAGATGAATTTATTATTAAAAATAATGCCCTGTTCCTATGTAACATACAGAAAATAAGAAACAGGATTGTTTGCACCATACAATGTTAACATTTTTACTATGTATCACTGCCTCTAGTTTGCTATGTTTTGCACAGAACTTGTCTGTTTAATCTTTTTAATTTATGCTGTTTTGTATTAATTCCTTGTAATAATCTCTTTTATGACTGAACAAATAAAATGATTCTGTACATAAAAAGATTCCATACATACACTGAACCACCTGCAACTGTTTCTGATATTGGGTGGACTTCTGTCAGCTGCCTTCCACCCTACACTGACACTAACACAGCCCCAATCACCAGTCACTGCAGCCCTGCTCCTTATATTATTGTTTTGATGCTCACTGTTTATTGCTGCTCTTTGCTTGTTACACAATTTACTGCATGGCAATTTTATTTTGAAGCATTTTTGTAATTTATTTTCTTACATTTATTTCTATATTGCTGTATTATTTTTGTACATCGATTTTGTGTTTGTTGTGTTCTCTACTCTCCCCTTCCCTCAGGACGATCTGAATGAGCCAATACCAGTTCAGTATGTCTTTCCTGGTAAAACTTTTCATAAATAAATAAATAAATAAATAACTATGTACATACTTAAAATAAAATAAATACACTATGTCCCAATTTAGGAAACCTTTGAATTCTTGATGTTTGTGCCTGCATTTCGAAACCCCAGGATTTGATTTACAAAGACAAAAAGAAAAAAAGTTTTGCTTTATGAAAACTCGACACAAACTGGTTAATTTCTTCAGTAGGTAAATTGGCCTGTCCTTCTCAGAAATGACTCAACTGAGAGGCAGGACTGTTCTATAAAACGTATTTCAGCTGGACCAGAGATGTAATGGCTTTGTATCAAGCCCCGCCCCCACCCCTTGGGAGAGCCTTAGTTTGAGTTAGAGGCCCAGAATCCCATGAAAAAGCCGACTGGGACTGGAAGTATTGCAGGTATCGTAAGACAACTGGCTCCTGGGGAAAGGAGGGAGAGGGCAGGCTGCCTATCATCTGCATCCCCCACCCTGCCAGCTGACCAAGGAATGGAACTGCCATCAGATGGCAGTGTAGTCTAGCAGTTAGAGCAACAAGCTGTGCATGAACTTGGAACATGCAGTAGACTTGGGTTTGAGTCCCACAACTTCCACTTGTATACTGTGTTACCCTGAGCAAGTCACTTAACCTCACTATGCTCCCAGAGAGCAGCCCGTTCTATGTATCTTCATTTTCCCAGTGCTCTTGTTCCCTCCAGATGTGAAAACAGATAGTGTGATGGTAGAACCTCTTTTTCCCCTCCTGCATCCCGGAGGAACCACTGTACAATGAAGCTCCTAGATATGCTCTGTATGCTTCCACACACAATTTGCAGGTGTCAGCCACCCTCCTGCTGTTGTTGAGTCACTAGGCATACTACACTTAACCTTCACTAGGCTCAGTAATGCACCAGGATTCATAGTCCCTTCCCCTGCCTGGAGGAAGACAGCTGTCCTAGGGAAGCTAGATCCTTCTCCCAGTGCTGGCCTGCTGATGACTATGACTCATTACAAACTGGGTCACTGGCATCGGAAGTTGTAGTGCTGTCGCTGTGCTGGTGGACCAACTACGGAACTGTTTTAAGTAAAGTAAAAGATCCTCAGACTTGCCAAGAAACTGTACTAACATGCTTTTTTCACTGCTTCTCCTTCCCCATCTCCGAGGCACATGATACTTATGATGTCATTTAGTACTTAGGAGCCAATATTCAAACAGGCAGCACAGCACTAACAGGCTTTGGTCTGTGCTTTGTGCACAGAACACTGTGTCAGCATGGCAAGTGCTATGAGCCTCGAGCGACATTTGAAACATTAATTGGAGAGCTCCTTTTAATATGGCTCGCACCAGGCTTTCATCAGTATTTTTAGCTATTTCTGTTTTTTTTAATAAGGAAACAAAGCAACAGGGGCTGTTGGTCAGTGTTCCTGATATGCCATTTTAATAAATTATAACTAATCTCCATTACTTAAGTGTGCTGCTTTTTTTCCTTTTAAACTGTCAATATACAGTGGCACTTGAAGAACTGTGGAGTGCTTCTCTCCATCTTTTTCTTTTTTAATAAAGATAAGTTATTAACAATAATAGTTCATTCTTGATAGTAAATAGTAATAATTATATACCTCGTTTATATTAGTTAAACCCATAGCTAATGTTCAGAGCTGTATAGTAGCAAAAGAAGGAAGTGGGAGATTCAAAAATTCTTAGCTAGTTCTGCACAACTACTGTTCCATGAGGTTAGAGAGCTGTGTCTACTGCATGCTAGTTTCTCTTAGTCATAAAAAAGTGATGTCACACAACGGGCAGTCAAAAACAAGAGAGAATACTGATAAAAACCAGGAACAGCCATATTAAAGGGAGTGATCCTTTTATTAATTCAGATGCAATGAAAAGTGCTAAAGCAGACTCAAAATGGTAGGGAAAGGGTATCATACAAGACAAGAGATAAGGAAAGAAGTATAGGTCAAAATTTTCACATGCAATATGCACTCCTACTTTAATCCTTTGGAAGAAGTTGCAAAAGTTCAGCTGGCTTACAGGTGTTAGACAGTACAAACAGAGCATGCCCCTGGTGAATGACAATGCAGACAACAATGGCCTTTCACCTACTTTCAGGTCTCGTATTTGTCGCTGAGGTGGGATACGCACCATATTTACTTGTCTATATCCTCAGAGGTTGTCAAGTGTTTTAACCCCTTTGGAGGGCCTGCGCCTGTTCTTAGGTATCACATTCGACTCCTTGGGCACAACAACGAATTAGTGAAGATCACAGATAGGATACTGGGAGGCAGTGTAGCTTAGTGATTAGAGCACAGTGCTGTGAACCTGAAGATTCAGCAAACCCACGCTTGAAGAGCACAAATGCCACTTCCTGTGTGACTCTGAGCGAGTCACTGTAACCTCTCTGTACTAGTTTCTCTCTTTCTGCGTCTCTGACCACCCCGACTGCTTCTAGTGTGCTTAATTTGGCTTCTACCAAATTTTCCTTTTAGTGGTAAAGATCTTAAACAAATCCCTTTTCTATGACAGCCTTCAGTTCTTTACAAGCCTCAGGGTAGGAATAATGGCATACAAAACAGCTCTTCGGGATACCTCACCTCCACTCATGCTAGCGACCTGGGTTCAGGAACGGACCAGGGTCATTCGGAGTCTGACTGGGAGAGGGAGGCTTGGGCGTCTCAAGGACTGCTCTCCTCCCTCGGGGAGGTGCATCCTGACTCATGCCACTTGACTGCTACCTGGCGGTGGCAGGGTGCCAGAGCTGGCAGGAGTGGTAGATGTAGGAGGGTGGAGTCTGCAGATGCAGCCACGGGGCAATGCCAGCACGTACTTGACCATGTTGCACCCTACTCCCCAGGCAAAGAAAGCCAGAGGAAAATGTCCTGTCTCATTCAGCATTCCCTGCAGGCACTGCACAACCCTACGTGGCAGGCCACCCACCAATGTGTAGCTCTGGGTAAGTGGTGGTTAACCTATAAGTCCATGGGACGGGTCGTGATGGGGCTGGGGAAATGGCAGCGGACCAAGGAAGGAAGGCAGATTAACAGGAATAACTTAAACTATATATTTATTTATAGATAACCACCAGAAGCAGAAGCCTTCACTCTCTAGCCAGTCTTCCCTGTGAGGCGGTACATGCCCCCAAGGGGTTCATAACCACCCCCCCACCCCCACCTCCCCAGCTCCGATAACAAGCCCATTATGTATATCCTGCTCTCTCTTGAATCCCCTCACTGTTACTGCACTGACCAAACCCTTGGGCATTCTATTCCAACCCGTCCACCACCCACTCTGTGGAAAAATACTTCCTAATGTCCTTTTTTATCCTACCCCCTGTCAGTTTCCTCTTATTCCACCTGGTATTAACGCTGTTGCTCTCTGTTAACAGCTTTCTTGTACCCACTTTTGTTTATACCCTACAAGTACTCAAATCTACTGTGTTACTGCTCTTTCTTTGCTTGATCATACCGTCACCCTCTTGGTCTCCAGTGAGTACAAGCCGAGACTCTCGAGTCTCTGCTCATATGTTCCCCCCCTTGCTGACCATGCATCATCTCGACCACCCTCCACTGCACTGTCTCCAGCCTGTTTATGCCCTTCCTTAGGTGGGGGTTCTAAAATTGCACTCAGTACTCCAGGTGCGGTCAAACCAGAGTTCTGTACAGAGCAAGACGACATGGGGGAACATGTGGAGGAATTCAAGAATGCATGGGACAGACATAAGGTAATTTTTGTGGGGGGTAGGAAGAAATAGGCTGTTGGTTAACTAGGATCTGCAGCTTATCCAGTAGGTAGGGAAATGGGCAGACTGGGTGAGCCAAGCGGTCCTTATCTGCCGTCAAAGTCTGTGTTTCCAGGACATCTTTTCTCCTGCTGCTGAACCCCCTCCCAATGCATCCGAGCATTCCGTTTGCCTTCCCTGTTGCTTTGTTACATTGTATTGATGATCCGAGGTTGTTGGAAATCACCACTCCCTGATCCCTTTCATCAGCAGGGATATGTGTGGTGCACTGGGAACGCAGTTTCCAGACAAAGGGATGGATCTCGTCATGGTTCTGCTACACCGTCTCACTGTGACAATACTTTCTCTTTTTAATAAGAATGAGAACGTTATTTTTATTTCCTGTTTTTGATCTCTGGGGTCATTCTGCAGTACAGAAGTCCCAAAAGTGTGTCAAATTTGCTGTCCAAAATTAAACATAGTACATAACAGTACTAACAAACCAGACCCAAAAGACAAGACCGTCACAGCAAAAGCACTGACACAAGGGTTACCCTGGAAAGGCACAGGCGATAAAGTCAAGGTGATCTACATATACTTATTTATTTCAAAAGTTTTACCAAGAAAGACCTACAGAGCTGGTGACAGCTTGTTTCCAGGTGCATCTTGGGGGGAGGGGGTGGGGACAAATCAGTCGTCTGGGGAAGACTGCTGGCTGCGCCACCTCTCCTTGCCGCTCCGGGAAGCCTCAAACCCAGGTACGACTCCTGCATGTAGCCAAGACCGTAGCTAGCATTCCTATTGACTACAGGTCTCTTTACTTGGCCCATGATTGGTCGGAGTACATGCAGCTCACACTTGGATTGGCCTGCTGGGACTCCCTGCTACGGCTTTCTTTCATACCTTTTGTGGCTTTTCTTCAGCCAGCTCCTGCTTCATTTCGAACTACTAATTTTGAACTAATAATTTGTTTTAAGTGTATGCAATGTGGGACAGCTGCCTAAATGGTGGGGATAGTTTCACAAATATATTAACCGTCTGGGGATTGTTTAGTTCTTTGTGCCTGGTTTAATTTGCTTGAAACCTCTTTAAAAAAATAAAAAGTTGATTTGCTTGGAACTATATTTGCATAGATCTGTATCCTGCTATTTATGCACAAAATAGTATTGCGTAACTCTGAAACTTGATTTTTTTGCCCTTTAGACCTGAAACCTGCTATCTCGCTCCTTTGATCTGAGACCTGCTATTTTTCACTTGTTCTGAATCCTATTTTTGCAACCCTCACACTCTAAACGCTATTATGCCTTTGTCCCCAACTGTTGCCCTCCCACTGTACCTTTCTGTTAATTTTTTAACCTCGTTGGCACCAGCCTAACGACCCTTCCAGCCCTCTTACTTCCTTAGCTCCCAGCCTTTTATTCCTTTGTATTCCTCTGTCCCTTGCTCCTGCAAACCAATTAAGTCTTTAGCTCAGCAAGTAAGCTTTGTCCTGTAACTAATATCTGCCCTCTTCTTTCCACTCAGGTTGCCCCTGATCGGGCACTAGCGGACTTGTGGTCGGCAGGGGAAGACCGCCAGCTGCGCCACCTCTCCTCACCACTCCGGGAAGCCTCAAACCCAGGTACAACTCCTGCATGTAGCCGAGACCATAGCTAGCATTCCTGTTGGCTATAGGTCTCTTTACTTGGCCCATGACTGGTTGGAGCACATGTGGCTTGCACTTGGATTGGCCTACTGGGACTCCCTGCCTGCTACGGCTTTTTTCATCGCTTTTGCAGCTTTTCTTCAGCTCACTCCTGCTTCATTTCAAACTACTAATTTTTAACTATTAATTTGTCCCGCCCGCACACCCTGGCCCCGACCTCTATTAAATACACTCAGGCTCCTCCCTTTGCCCCTGTGCATTCTACTATTGGCTGCTACTCCTGGAGCCTTCTTAAAGTACCAGGAACCCTGCCCTTGCTATAATTAGTGTCCCACTGCCATCAGTTTTTCAATTACTACGCAGTGGTTAACTGTAGGGAGAGGAAGGAATAGGAGTATCTGAGTTTATTCAACAGTGCAAACCCTTTGAAACACCCTCTTTTCTCTGTTCACTGTTTTCCTTCTTCCCTTCTTTCCCTGGCTAACTACAGGAGAGGAAGAATAGGAGTATCGAGCTTATCAACAGTGCAAACCCTTTACACATCTTTTCTTCCGTCTCACTTTTCCTTCCTTCTTTCCCTGTCTTTTCCCTCCTCTCTACTAAGCTCCCTAACCTCCAGGATGTTTCGGATATTGCTTGCTTGTACTATAAAGGGATTTTCCCTTATGTTTCTCACCCTCTACTAACCGTAAACAGGTCCAAAATTCTTCTCTGCCTTGAACTGTTAAGTTGCACTGTGGACCCAAACTGTCACGCTGCAGTACTGACTACACCCTATAGTGACAGATGCAAGGACAGGCCAGTACCTCCGGCATGCCCCGTTCTCTCATGTTGTGCTTCGGATTTGAACTTCCCGGAACTGCAATGCTGTACATTGGACTTAAACTGTCTAGTCGCAATACTGGCCTTACCTTTAGGTAACAGAAGCCACCCTGGCACCTATTACTATATGGAAAGCCCCCAGCCCATAAATACAGGTTACTCACCTGTAACAGGAGTTCTAGGAATGGTATATGTTGTTCATCCACACTCATTGGCAGGTATCCTTGCCGCTTTAAATCTTGCCGGAAGGTCTTCAAGCTTGCTCCTCCCACCCACCGGGTGGTATAACTCGGCTCCGCCCGCGGCGTAGATCTGGCCGCTGGAAGCTCAGGTTGTGGCGTCGAGCTGAGGAGGTCGAATGGGTGGGTTGAACAACATATACCATTCCTAGAACTCCTGTTACAGGTGAGTAACCTGTATTTTTAGGACATGGATATGTTGTTCATCCACACTCATTGGCAGACTCTAGCAGTTCTCCGGGAGGAGGGAGGCAAGACGACACCCCCAATACTTACTTGGGAAAGAGAGACTGGAGAACCGAGGCCCCAAAACCAGCATCCCGGGCGTGACTCAAGGTCGATGTGGTAATGGGTAATGAAGGTGTTTGCTGACTTCCAGGTAGCAGCCTGCAGATTTCCTGGATAGGGGCGTCCTGGAAGCAGCCACCGTTGCAGCAGTATGGCGGTAGAATGAGCTCTATCCTCTGGGAGGCTCCATGCCCGCCAACTTATAGTAGAGATCTATGCAGGAGGTTACCCACCTGCTTATCGTCCGCTTGGCTGCAGGTCTGCCAGATGCGGCTTCAGCGTAGGTGACAAACAGCTGGCGAACCTCTCCCCGAATTTCAGCCGTGCGCTCCTTATAATAAGCGAGCGCCCTTCTAGGGTCCAGAGTATGGAGCCTATATTCGGCCTCCGAGGTGTGATTGGGGTAGAACACCGGCAGAGTCAACACCTGGTTAAGGTGAAACTCCGACACCACCTTCGGAAGGAATTTCGTGGGGAAGAGGACAACCTTGTCCTTGTGGAAGACCAGGTAAGGAGACTCGATGGAAGCGCCTGGAGCTCTCCCATCCTTCTGGCTGACGTGATAGCCACCAAGAAGGCGGTCTTCCACGACAGGTGAGAGAGAGCACACCTGCATAGGTTCGAATGGCTTGCCCATGAGCTTTGCCAGTACCAGCAGTAGATCCCACGGAGGTGGGGTTCCCGCACTGGAGGAAATGTGATCAAGGCCTTTGAAAAGCGCCAGACCACCTTCTCTCGCCATCGACTGCTTCCAGCCCGCGCCGGTAGCAGATGTCTGCCAGGTGCACCCTTAGGGTGTCGACCTAAGCCCTTGACTAGAAAGGGACCATAAATAGTCCAAGATGCTTGCCAAGGAACAGGAGGAAGGGTCCAAGCCCTTGCTCTGACACCAAATGGAAAACCTTTCCATTTGAAGGCATAGCATTTTCTGGTCGACTCCTTACGGGACGCCTCAACTACATTGAGGACCTCGTCGGAAAGACCCAAGGCCTGGAACTCTAGCCGCTCAGGAACCAGGCCGTCAGGTGCAGGGATTGAAGGTCCGGATGGAACACCTTCCCCTGATTGACTGAGAGCAGGTCCGGGCGAGCTGGAAGCTGCCGGAGTCCTGGAGCTGAGACTGAGGAGATCTGGGTACCAGAACTGGCGAGGCCAGTCTGGGGCTATCAGAATCACCTGCGCCTTGTCCTCCTCGCCTTGAGAAGCACCTTGTGGATCAAGGAAATGGGAAAGGCGTAAAGAGGCCCGGGGTCCACTGCCTCGAGAAGGCATCCCCTGCAGCGAGCCCTGCTGAGGGGGCGGTGAACAGACTCAGCTTCGCCTCCCTGGAGGCAAACAGGTCCACCTGAGGTGTGCCCCAATGGGAGAACAGATGCTGTACTACCCGGCAGGAGAGACCACTCGTGGGATGCAGCCCTAACCGCTCAGAGGCATCGGCCAGGTGTTGGAGGCTCCTGCCACGTGAATGGCTAGGAGATCCGCCTCCAGGCTGCGCACGAGTGACCAAATGCGGAGAGCTTCCTTGCATAGAAGCATGGAGCGCGTCCCGCCCTGGCGGTTTAGATAGTACATGGTCGTGGTATTGTCCATCTGGACTCGGACCACTTGACCCCGGAGGAACGGAGCAAAGGCGGTGAGAGCTAGGCGGACCGCTCGGAGCTCCAGCAGGTTGATGTGGCATCGGGACTCCCGCGGGGACCAGAGGCCATGAGCCCGGTGTTCCCCCAGATGGGCACCCCAACCCATCAGAGAGGCATCGGTCGATAGAGAGACCGTCGGCTCGGGCGACGACGGGATGCCCTCCTGCAAATGATCTGGAACGGTCCACCACTGGAGAGCTGTCACATCCCCTGTGTCACCGACTACAGCTGGTCCAAAGGATCGCAGCGCTGTGACCACTGGCTGGCCAGTCCCCACTGAAGGGACACATGTTCCAGCGGGCCCAACGGACCACGCTGGTGCAGGCCGCCATGAGACCCAGGAGGCGCAGGAAGTCCGGGCAGGCGCAGTGCCCAACCAGAAATGATCGGGCAAAGGAGGAAAGAACCTCGGTCCTGTCCGCGGGAGCAGCTCTGGCTCGAAGAGAGTCGAGCTGCGTCCCGATGAATAGAATCACCTGCTTCGGCTCGAGTTGCCGACTTGGCTCGTGATAAGGAGGCCCAGTTGAGAGCAGACCTGGAGGCCAGATCTCTGGACCACTCCGCTCCTTTCCTGGAGGAGCTGCTATCAGCCAGTCGTCCAGGTAAGGGTACACCGGACCCTCGTGCCGCAGGGATGCTGTCACCACTGCCATGCATTTGGTGAAGACCCTGGGAGCTGGAGACAAGCCGAGGGCATGGCTTGGAACTCGAAGAGGATCCTTCCGCTGGGCGAAGAATCTCTGGTGAGGCGGACGGATGGGGACGTGAAAAACGTCCTGCAAGTCCAGAGAGCAGAACCACCGCCCGGCTCCAAGGATGGTATTATCGAGCCAGAGTGACCATCCTGAAGGTTCGAGACCTTAGGAACTTGTTTAGGTCGTGTAGGTCGAGAATGGGGCGCCAGCCCCCCGTCCGCTTCGGAACCAGGAAGTACCTGGACACAAACCCTGGGTCTGAAGGAGGGTCCACCACCTCTCTTATCACCTCCTTCTGGAGGAGGAGAGCGATGTCGGCTCGATGAGCCGCCAGTGAGGCTGGGGATCCCGAAGCCCCCCGAGGGGCGACGGCTCTGAAGGGTGGTGCCTGCTCGAATTCCAGAGGCAGGCCTCTTCCCACCACCTCCAAGACCCACCTGTCCCGTGGTAGCAGCGGACCAGGCGGACGGAGTGCGGGCAGGCCTCAGGGGGCCCAGGGTAAGGTGGAGGGGAATGGGGCGACCCTCAGCCCGTCACTGGGCAGGCTTGGAGGAGGGACCGCCGAGGGACCTCCTGGGCCTTTCCTCCTGCCTCCTGTTAGAGGAAGCCGGCGGCTTGGGTTTGGGATGCCAAGGCCGAGCCTGCTGGCCCTGATGTTGCTGGGCTGGGCGCTCCGGGGGCACAGAAGGACGAAAGGGCTTAGGCTGTGGTTTGCGGCCTTTGTCCTTCTGAGCGGAAGAGACCGAGTCCAAGGTAGCATTGGACTTCTCTATCCTCTGCAGGTGACCTTCCACCCCAGGGCCGAAGAGGTCAGTCCCCAAAAAGGGAACATCCGCCAACTTGTGGTGGGTATCCGAAGTAAAGGTGGATATCCTCAGCCAAGCCCGCCGACGCATAGCCACTGCGGCCGCCACCGATCTGGCACATGAGTCCCCTATATCCAAAGCAGTCTGGAGCTGCTGTTTGGCCACTGCCCTGCCCTGGTCCCGCACCTGCTTAACCGTAGTCTGCAGATCGGCGGGAAGATGAGGGAGGACCTCATCCAGGGAGCCCAACAGGGCATGAGAAAAATGTGCCATGAGGATGGCCGAACTGGCCTGACGAAGGCCGAGAGGGGCCATGTGACTTTTACGCCCGACATAGTCCAATTTCTTGGACTCCTTGTCAGGAGGTTTGTCCACATCCTAGGCGTTGCCGGTGCAGAAAAAGCTGTCGGTAACCAACCCTCAGCAGAGGGGTGTTCAAAACCGACAAGGAACCGTAGGGACCAGTACTTCCTGGCCATCCTGGCTCAAGGTGCAGGGCAGGAAGCAGGGCGCTGCCAAAGCTCCAGTGCGGACCCACTTGGCCTCGGCCACCGAAAGGCCTCCGTCGGAGAATCCCCGGTCCAGAATCTCCGTGAGGGATACCTGGCCCGTTTGGAACGGGTTCGAGCTCCATCCCGTGGACTCCGGGATGAGCCGAGCAGTCCTAGGAAGGACGACGGGCTATCGTCCATTGACTGACCTCCTGAAGACTCCAAGTCCAGTCGCTTGAGAAAAGGAGGAATCATCTTCGACTCGGAAGAGTCCTCGAAGAGCTGCCTCTGACCTGAGCCACCCTTCACCTGCCGAGGTCGGTCGGGAGTGAGGGTAACTGAAGATCGGGGGTAGACCCTTAGCCGACCGAGAATCCTTGGTCGGAGCCCCAGTTGGTGGCTGTGGAGGCGGAGGTTCCACCGGAATCGGTGGAGCAGCTGGTTTTGGGCCGAACAACCGGCCTGGGTATAAGCTCCTCGGATAAGTCGAGGGGTTGTGTCGGCCGCTCCGGTGACAGCCACTTAATGGCCGGGGAAGGCGACGGGGTCGGCTTACTCCCGGCCAGGAGGAGCTGTTGCAACATAAGGTCCTCGTACCGTCGACGTAATTTACGCCGAAGCCTCCCCGCATCCGAGGAGGAGGACGAGCGGCGACGCCGCTTACCGCGGTGCCGAGACCGAGACCGCCTATGACGGTGGGATCGGCTGGACCGCGAAGAGGTCCGAGACCGAGACCGAGAGTCCCGGAATTTCCGAGGTCGGTGCGGGGAGGTGTCGGCCGGAACCGGCACTCCCTTCGGCTCGGATGGTCCATCCGAGGGCTCCGGAACCGGAGGCACAGGCGAGCCCACGGGATCCTCAACTCCTCCCGGGGGAACCGGGGAGAGGGGAATCTCGGCTGCTAAAGGCGACAGCCCGTCCAACGGGTCGAGAAAAATCTCGACTTCATCGGTGGGAGTCTCGGTCAACTGACCTGACGGGGACACCGTGAGGCCAGTGGCCGAAGCCGAGCGGTCGACCGAAGCCGACGGTCGACGGACCCGAGGAGAGGGACCTTCCCCGCCTCCCAAGAGCCGCCGACAGAGGGACTTACCCTGTCCCTCTTTTGGACCGAGAATAAGGTCCGCAGAGCGTAGGCCCTTCTCCTTTAGTGGAGAGGGACAGACAAAGCTCCTTAAAGGAAGCCGTGTAAGAAGAGCCCAGAGAGAGCGGGATAAATGCCGCGGCCGAGGAAGATACGGCCCGCGCCACCTCCTCTTCGAGGGCGACCATCCGCTCGAGCTGATCCGCCGAGCCCGCCGCCGCGGACACCGCCAACCGGGCCTCCTTGGACTTCACCGGAGGGAAACGCTTCTCGGGACGGCCCAGTTGCAATCGGGCAGCACGGTCTTCGAGGACGTAGGCCGAGAAAGATGAGCACAGGTCGCAAGCCTGCGGGTCGTGCTCAAGGCCTAACAGTAGACACACGTGGGTGTGGATCCGTCCGAGACATCTTCTGCCCGCATGGGCATCTCCGAAATCCGGGAGTCGATTGGTCCATCGCAGCCGTGAGGGATCAAGACTGAAGTCTTTTTCGCAAAATTTATTTTAAATCCGCAAACGGAGAAATAGGAACCAGTCTCAAACGCAGAGCGTTAAGGAGGGAACCTGAGCTTCCAAGCGGTAAGGAAGATCTGGCGTCATGGGGCGGAGCCGAGAGTTATACCACCCGGGTGGGTGGAGGAGCAAGCTTGAAGACCTTCCGCAAGATTTAAAGCGGCAAGGATACCTGCCAATGAGTGTGGATGAACAACATATCCATGTCCCTAGAAGTGGCTCCTTCTTCCCCACTGGCCCCACCCTGCTAACCTTATCAGCACGGTGGTTATTTATTCCACAGTAGTGTCATATAAATTCTCTGATTGCCTTGCCACCCTGTACCAGTCACCAAACTAAACTGAGTAAGCTGCGCTCTGAAAATTTTTGATAGTTGCCCTAAAGAAACTGCTTCTTCTGCTTCTTTTATGTTCAGGAAATGTAGAGCTAAACCGGGTCCCCATTACCTATCTCAGCACCTCTGATCTCCAACACGCTAGATGACTAACTTTTTTGCACATAAATGCGTGCAGTCTTTTACGGAAATTGGATTACATCCAAGCATGGATTTCTCACATAGAACCAGATATGCTAGTTGTTTCTGAAACCTGGTTGAAGAGCTCCACTCCCAACCATGACGTTAACCTTCTTAACTATAATGTGTACCGGGCCAGCAGACCAAGCCGAGGTGGGGAGTGGTGATTTATGTGAGGGATAAGTTCTTTGTTAGCATCATCGACTGTACCTCCATCCCAAAAGAATTCGAGTGTATCTCCATAAGGCTCCTACTCCCATCCTCCGAAGCCATCTGCATCTCAGACTGTTACTGACCACCATCAGGTGGCCTTGAGCTGCCCAATTACGTATATAAACTCTCTGACACACAGACCGTCGAAACAATCATCTTGGGACATGTAAATCTGGACTGGTTTTCCAATTCCTCCAAACCCCTAAAGGATGTGCGTGAGGAGCTTGGGTTTACTCAGCTCAAAACAGAGGGTACCTGCCCTTATCTTAAAAACCCAAATAACAGTACACTCCTTGATATAATTCTAGTAGACAAGCTGCATCTATTCAGTTATGCTGGTGTATTGTTCACTGATATCAGTCACCGTAGCACCATAGCATGCATAAGGTCTGTTCCCAAACTACCCTCTTCCTCCATATATACACTAAAAAGGAATCGCCGGAACTGCAATCCTGTTAGCTTCCTAGCAGATCTAAGTAACATCACATGGCAGGACTTTTATCTTGCATCAGTGGACTCAGCCTATATGTTGTTCCAAAGCACATGTAACCCCCTGCAAATGGGGTTCCCAAAAGACTTCAGGAGCTTGCTTGAATGCTCCAAGCCTGAATGGTGTTTGGCGTTAAGCCATTTATCAGTGAGTGTTTTAGAACCTCTGGTACTGTCTCTTTAAGAGCTGTCTGCTTGCAGACATAATTAGTTTGTATGGGGGACTGTGTGTTTCTTTGATTGAGTACCACTCAAGCTGCTGCCAATTCACTTCATTTTTGCAGTCACTAGGAGTGCAAAGGGAACCTATCTGAAAGATGTAACTGTTTGCCAGAAATTATTTAGAGTAATAATGAAATTACAGTTTGTCTAACCTGCTTTCTTTGCAGTCAGAACTGTGTCTGCTAGTTCCCCATTCTAGTTTTGAACTGCTGAACTGGACCAATCAGTGTGGGGTAAGCTAGCTCTAAAATGGTGCCTTGGACGAATCAGAACTTGGACTCATAATCTGAGCCAGCCACAAGAGGATTGTATGGGCAGTGACTCTGGGAGATGTAGTTTAGACTTCAGTGCCTTTTGGACCAACAGCAGCAGTCTATTGTGAGTGACAGCCAATCCAGTCAAGAACTGGGAGGAACTCAAAGGAAGTGCTCGGTTTTGTCGGTTGGAGTTTCAGTTGAGCTTTGGCAGTGAAGAAGGAAGGAGCCCTGTGCTTTTCAGTGTGCAGTTTTAGTCAAAAACGTGTGTAAGGCCCAGAGTTCCGGTCTGCAGCTTGTGTGACAGCTTGTTAGGACTGAATCTGTCCTGTGAAAAGAATCAAAGGATCTCTGAAGAGTAGAAACCAGGCTCACCCTGTAGAGACTGGAGGAATTGCTGAAAATTGCACTCGGTCTGTCAGGAACTGAATCTGCTGTGTGTTATCCGGGTATTGTGCAGTAATTGCGATCGGGATACAGATGCAGCCTGCCTGGTATAGTGCTTCTTTTATATGGATGTGTGAAGGTTTTGTGTACCTCAAGTGAGCCCTGCTGACATTGAAGGACCCTATCTTATTTGGAGGTCGTGAGTACTAATTCAGGGTCGCTCCTGTTGAATTGCCACATTAAATCCAAATGGAATTACTGTACTGCTGACTGTTTAATTCTCCTTTTCTCTGTGTGAAAGGGCCCCTACCAGCTGCCACGGTTTGGACTAGCCACTAGGGCTTGGGTACCCAGGGACAGTAACTGATAGGGATAGGCCTGTGCACAGAGCCATAGGTAGATTATTAGAGTGATAAGCTAATTAACCTGATTTCCCCTGTCCTTGTTATATCCCTAAATAAATCAGAGCTGCTTGTTTCAGCAAAGTTATATTGCCTGAGGTATTTGTCTATGTTAAAGTACTGTACTGTGATTGTTGCACAGTATCTCATTTCACAGGAGGTCCCAGTGCCAGAACCAGACCTGGGGGTAAGTGTATACTGTGAAGGTAATTCTGATATATTGTGGGGCCACTAGTGGGAAGAAAGGGGTTGCAGTGTCCCAGAGGGCTGTGACCAAGTAGTTTAACTATTGCAAACCCTGACCTCTGGGTGGAGGCACCCGCCATTGGATCCAGGCCCCTCAACCTGTTAGTGGCAAATCAGGCAGGTAGTAGCCCTGGGATAGCGCCATCTAGGGTTACATCTTGGAGGCTCACCGCTGGGATTGTGTGTCCTCTAGTGGCCATATTACTGAACCACTGTTAAGAAAAAAATGGGTACCCCGACAGAAGTGGCTGTGCACCGGCTGGTGGAGTGGTGTACTGGGGAGGAGATCGACCCCCAAAATGCTATGCTTATCCTGGACATCCCCCTGGGTATCAATACGGACACTGTGCAGGGAGTACTTTCCAAGGTGGAAGGTTTACAAAACCCTGTGGTGGTGGGTCGGCATGCTAATCTGCTCACCCACACTTTCCTGGCCCTAGTAGAGTTTAAGGATCCCATAGATAGCTCCAAAGTGCCACAAACCATTACCCCAGAGGGAGCCCTCACTGCTTGGAGGTGATAACTAAGGACAGTAAAGACCGAGAATCAGCCCCACCACTATCTGAAACTTTGAGGAGAAATTTGCTGAATGGTTGCTGGGAGAGGGAAAACTGTGGAGGACTTGAAGAAACTATTCTTGCCACCTGGGGGTGTTCCTCCCCCAACACCCTCTCCTGCTCCAGTGCCCGTAATGGTGGCTGAACCAATGCAGACTCCTATTTCTGCACCTGCCATTAGTCACGACTCTTACCGAAGGTTGAGGATCTTCTCTGGCACCCTCCCAACCCCCCAAGGGGAGGATGACTGGGAGACCTGGATAGACTATGTTGCCCCCCAGGTGCTAGAATAGCAGTGCTCGGAAGGCGAAAAGCGAAAGAGGGTTAGTGAGAGCCTCCGAGGTCCTGCTCTGGCTACCATCCGTGCTAAACGGGCCAGTAACCCTGAAGCGACTGCACAGGCCTATCTTGAGGCCTTGGAGAATGTGTATGGGAGCCCAGATTCTGATGAGGACCTATGGTGGAGAGTAAGAAATGCACAACAGTACCAAGGGGAGTTGTTGTCTGTGTATGTCTCTCGGCTGGAAAAATTGTTGCAAGAATGCCTCAGAAAGGGTAGTTTGCCAGCGATTGAACTGGACCGAACCAGACTGGACAGAATCCTTAAGTCTGCCCCCTTCTCAGAACTGCTGTTGCTTCAGTTCGCCTGGCAAATCGACTGAATCCCACCCTCCTATGATGAGTTAATGAGAGAAATTTGAGGAGTTGAGAAAAGGCGACCTCGGGAGGTACCTGCACCAACAGCTGTGGCTACGACCAGTGACTGAGGTGACCCATCAAGTGAAGTTCGGGGCAGAGGTTGACAGTCAATGAGTGCTCTGACAAGGAAAAAGATATGCCACAATGGGCGAACTGTTGAGAGAGATCCGGAATTCAAAAACAGTCCTTTATGAAGGCCACGCCTGCAAGTCACGGGCCCTGACCTATATCCGACTGCATCTGCTATGGGGTGGGGGTACCCACCCATGTATCTCCTGCTGATAACAGCTCCAAACTCAATTCCTTGACCATGGAAGTGGAGAAACTGACGAGATGTCTCCAAATGCTTATCACGCCGCAGACAGAGATGGCACCCAGGTTTCCAGTTAGTAATACCCCGCCCTGGCTCCCAGTGTGCAGCCTCGCCAGCTCAAACTCCAGAAAGTATGTTTTGCTATAATTGTGGGAAAGATGGGCACATGAAAAGGGAATGCCAGTCCCCAAAAGACACTGACAAAGTTGCATATAGGCTACAAGGAGAGCTTCGGAGAAGAAATCAGTGGTTAAGAGGTGCACGACATGATCCCAGTGAGGGCACCAAAATGCTAATTCACGCCCTTTGTGGCAAGGTCAGTTGCCCAGGCCCCCTACCGCCTCTCCAGACTGGTCCAGAATAGTGGGTCCCTCCATGGAGACCACTGTAAAGGTGAATGGGGTGTCTACAAGAGCTGTATTAGACAGTGGCTCCCAAGTGACAATTATGTTCCAGGATTGGTATCAGAAGCATTTGTCAGATGTACCCTTACAACCATTAGAAGGACTGCATGTATGGGGTTAAGTGAGAAGGCCTACCCCTATTCCGGTATATCCGAATTGGCTGTCTTTCCCACCTCCATGGCTGGAGTGGCCGAACAAGTAGAGACCCTAGCCTTAGTGTGTCCCCCACTGGACTGTATGATGGTGTCCCTTTGTTGATTGGAACAAATGCTCATATGTTCGGAAGGCTGGCACAGTTGTGTTATGAAAAACAGGGTCAAAGACTAGTAGAGCTTTAAGAGTTCGGCTTTAATTAAGAAGGCCTATGAGGCACAGAGAGATGCTGAAAAAACAGAACCAGAGGAACCGGTCGGAATTGTATGGAAGAAGGATCCTGAGTCTCTGATCCTGGCGCAAATGCCCAGTGTACCTTACAGGGAGAGGTCCCGTATCAGAAAGGATGTTAAGAATAAAATATTAATGTTGGATGCACCAGGCGATGGAAAATTGCCAGAGGGACTGCTGGTCAAGCCTGTATTTTGCCCGCTAGAGCCCATGCTTATGCCAGAAGGGTAATGGTCCAAGTTCATAATGTGTCTGAAAGAGACATTCGAGTAAACAGAGGTTGCATCCTGGCTAATGTGCATTGTGCAGACACTGCAGTGCTACCCAGCAGCAAGAGTTCAAGGAAGAATGACAGAGTACGCCTGACTTGTTTGATTTGCGACTCCCGCTGCCAGCTGAATGGAAAGTGAGGATCAGTGAGAAGCTTGCCCAGAGAGACAGGTGTTTTCTTTAAAGGAATGGGATGTAGGATGCGTGCAAGGAGCTGTGCACAATATCCGGCTGCATGACGAAAGACCATTTCGTGAGAGGTCTCGACGCCTGGCACCTGCTGACATAGATGATGTGAGACGGCATCTGCAAGAGATGTTAGCTGCTGGTGTAATACAAGAATCCAGAAGCCCTTATGCTTCCCCATTGTGGTAGTGAGGAAAAGAATGGAACAGTAAGGATGTGTGTGGATTATCGCACCTTAAACCGGGCGGACTATCCTGATCAGTACACAATGCCCGCATTCAGGATGCTTTGGACTGCCTAAGACGGGAGCAAGTGGTTCTCTGTGCTGGATCTCCGCAGTGGGTACTACCAGATCCCGTGGCCCCAGAGGACCGTGAGAAGACGGCCTTTATCTGTCCGCTCTGGCTTTATGAATTCATGAGGATGCCTCAAGGGATTTCAGGTGCCCCAGCCACTTTTCAGCGATTGATGGGCGTGCAGTGGGGACATGAACTTACTAGAGTGCCTGGTATACCTAGATGATGTTATTGTGTTTGGCAGCTCACTGGAGGAACATGAAAGCAGATTATTTAAGGTATTGGACCGACTGGAGGACTTTGGCCTTAAACTGTCCATTGATAAGTGTCAATTCTTTCAAACATCAGTAAAGTATGTGGGACATAGTATCCACCGAGGAATAGAGACCGACCCAAGTAAAGTTGAGGCCTTGACCACCTGGCCACAGCCCAAAATCTAAAAGAACTGCAAAGATTCCTGGGATTCTGTGGTTATTATCGGCGCTCATCAAGGACTATTCAAGAGTGATCCGCCTTTACTTAACCTTACTCAAGGGTATCCCCAACCCACAAAAATACCAAAAGTCAAGCGTCCCTCAAGACTGAAAGAGTGTATTTTCATCCGAGTGAAGTATTTGGGGCCCGCTGGACTCCTGATTGTGAGACTGCTTTTCATGAGATCATATATCAACTTACCCATGCTCCAGTGCTGGCCTATGCCGATCCAAGAAAACCTTACGTCCTGCACACTGATGCTAGCTTGCAAGGGTTAGGGGCGGTTGTACCAAGAACGAGAATGGCCTGAGACCAGTGGCCTTTGCCAGTAGAAGCCTGACCCCATCCGAAAAGAACTATCCTGTACATAAGTTAGAGTTCCTAGCTTTGAAGTGGCTATTGTTGACCAATTCCATGAGTACTTGTATGGGGCTAAAATACTAGTAAAACTGACAATAATCCTTTGACCTATGTGCAGACCTCAGCTAAGTTGGATGCCACTGGCCACAGGTGGCTTTCTGCATTATCTACATATGACTATGCTCGAATACCGAGCAGGTCTGAACCACATAGATGCTGATGCTCTCCGGAGGCCTGTTCCCAGAATGATTGGGTCCGATTGGCAGAACCTGACATTGGGCACTCTGCGGAAGTTTGACAGGGAGGAACAAATGTCCACGGACACAGTGGACTGCATGGTGGATTGCTTGGGAGCCTCTGAGAATTGCATACCTGCTGCTTATTGCCACTTTTCTGCAATAGACATTGGTGCACTGCCTCAGCTGGACAATGACAGTATTCGTGGGCTCAATCCCGCGATCCCATGATCAAAGCAGCTTTAGAAGCCCTCTATGCAGGAAAAGATGTGTCCAAATTACGCTCCACTGATTTGAGAACTGCACTGTTATACAAAGAAGGTCCTAAGTTGAAACTGATCAATAAACTGTTATACAGAGAAACAGTAGACAGAGGGGGACAAGTAGACAAACAACAACTAGTGCTGCCCACTGCCTTTCAAGACTCAGTACTGAGGTCCTTGCACAACCACATGGGGCACCTTGGTATAGACAGAACACTTGACTTGGTGAGATCCAGATTCTATTGGCCTAAGATGGGGGCTGATGTGGAGCAACACATTCGAACTTGTAGTCGCTGCTTACAGAGGAAAGCTTTGCCTCAGAGGCTGCCCCTTGTTAACATCACCACCAGTGCACCCATGGAGCTGGTCTGTATTGATTTTCTGAGTTTGGAGTCAGATCAAAGAAATATCAGTAATGTGCTGGTGGTCACTGACCATTTCACGAGATATGCCCAAGCTTTCCCCACCAAAGACCAGAAAGCATCCACTGTGGCCAAAGTACTTGTAGAAAACTTTTTGTTCACTATGGGCTCCACAAAGAATCCATTCTGATCAAGGGAGAGACTTTGAGAGTCGCCTGATCAAAGAGATGCTTTCTCTGTGGGGAGTGCGAAAGTCCAGAACCACTCCTTACCACTCCCCAGGGGACCCACAGCCTGAGCGTTTCAACCGCACTTTGCTAGATATGCTAGGCACCCTGCACCCAAAGGACAAGCCTAGATGGAGCCAACAAATTAGCACCCTGGTACATGCTTATAACTGCACCAAAGTGATGCCACTGGATTCTCCCCTACCACCTGATGTTTGGAAGAGAAGCTCGACTACCAGTAGATGTGTGTTTTGGGGTCTCTCCTGATGGGGTTCAAGCTGACAACTATTTACAGTATGTGCAAAAGTTAAAGGCCCAGCTAACTCATGCGTACCAACTGGCTCAAACCATGGCTGCCAAAAGAAATCTGGCCAACAAAGAAAGGTATGATAAAAGGTGAAAGCACAGGAACTCCAGGAGGAGATCGGGTATTGCTAAGAAATCTGGGACTGCATGGCAAGCACAAGATTGCTGACAGATGGCACCATCTCCCTCACATTGTAGTGGGCAAACTAGATGATCTGCCAGTGTACAAAGTAAGGCCTGAGAATAATTCAAAGATGTAAAACAATGCATAGAAATCATTTACTGCCCATTGGACAAATCTTAATTGAGTCTGAGCCCTAGAAGATGCCCCTCTGGACCAGTGACTAGAGCTGCTGCTAAGAAAAGATCAAGAAAGTCTGCACCTACAGAAGCAAAGTTAAAGTGTTCCCCTCCACAAGTCCCAGTTGAGCATGACTGTCAGTCCATATCGGAAGAAAGTGAGAGTGACTTTGAATACTATCCTTCTTACGAACTGAGTCAGTTGTTTCGGAGCAATCCCCTAGTCAATACTGGAGACGAAGCTGGGCCTTCTGGACTGTCTAAGCCCCCAGCTTCATCCCTGGAGCCAATGCTCCCAGAAAGTGAAGTGCAAAGCATCAGATCAGATGAAATGGAATCATTGTGCATGGTTGAACTGTTTGAGCTTTCAGGGAGGAAATGATAGATTGGGGCAGACTGGTGATACACCCAACAAGAAGAGTATTTTGAGTGCCCTGACAGTCCACTGCCAGTGTCCGAAAGCTCTCCATGCGAGCCAAATGTTGTGGACTCAGAAACTGTAACTCCTGGAGCTGAAAGTGCCCCAAGTTCTAGCCTCTCTACCCCATGGAGACTCCCTGTCAAGTGAGGACAATGCTGAAATGAGGCTCAGGTGCAGAGACTATAACAGTTCCCCTAGAAAGACTGGTCGAGCTGTAAAGCCTGTGGTGCACCTCAGTTATGATTCCTGGGCGGCCAGTGGATCTGCCTCTCAATGTTGTCCATAAAGGAGTGTATGTGTCCCCGAGCTCATTGCCCAAACTGAGCGTCAGTGCTAACTCCAAGTTACTTGTGTTGCCCTCTAAGTATGGTACCCTTGCCCCATCCAGCCCCAAGGTAACTGATAGGGAAGGGCCCCCTCTCTTCAGGTTTCATGTACAAGAGGTAATAACTTGAGTTATGGTACAATGTGTATGTAATACTGTAAAGAGTGACGTACTGCAATGTTTCAGAAATGTGTTCTTGGTAAAATGATATATTGACTGATGATTACATGCTGAGCCTAATGCAAATGTATATGGTTGCAGTTGAAACTTATGGGGTACTTGCTTGACGCGGACGTCAAGCTTTCCCAGGCCAGGAAGGTGTAACCCCTGAAAATGGGGTTCCCAAAGACTTCCAGGAGCTTGCTTGAATGCTCCAAGCCTGAATGGTGTTTGGCGTTTAAGCCATTTATCAGTGAGTGTTTTAGAACCTCTGGTACTGTCTCTTTAAGAGCTGTCTGCTTGCAGACATAATTAGTTTGTATGGGGACTGTGTGTTTCTTTGATTGAGTACCACTCAAGCTGCTGCCAATTCACTTCATTTTTGCAGTCACTAGGAGTGCAAAGGAACCTATCTGAAAGATGTAACTGTTTGCCAGAAATTATTTAGAGTAATAATGAAATTAGTTTGTCTAACCTGCTTTCTTGCAGTCAGAACTGTGTCTGCTAGTTCCCATTCTAGTTTTGAACTGCTGAACTGGACCAATCAGTGTGGGGTAAGCTAGCTCTAAAATGGTGCCTTGGACGAATCAGAACTTGGACTCATAATCTGAGCCAGCCACAAGAGGATTGTAAGGGGCAGTGACTCTGGGAGATGTAGTTTAGACTTCAGTGCCTTTTTGGACCAACAGCAGCAGTCTATTGTGAGTGACAGCCAATCCAGTCAAGAACTGGGAGGAACTCAAAGGAAGTGCCGGTTTTGTTGGTTGGAGTTTCAGTTGAGCTTTGGCAGTGAAGAAGGAAGGAGCCCTGTGCTTTTCAGTGTGCAGTTTTAGTCAAAAACGTGTGTAAGGCCCAGAGTTCGGTCTGCAGCTTGTGTGACAGCTTGTTAGGACTGAATCCGTCCTGTGAAAAGAATCAAAGGATCTCTGAAGAGTAGAAACCAGGCTCACCCTGTAGAAGACTGGAGGAATTGCTGAAAATTGCACTTCGGTCTGTCAGGAACTGAATCTGCTGTGTGTTATCCCGGTATTGTGCAGTAATTGCGATCGGATACAGATCCAGCCTGCCTGGTATAGTGCTTTTTTATGGGATGTGTGAAGAGGTTTGTGTACCTCAAGTGAGCCCTGCTGACATTGAAGGACCTATCTTATTTGGAGGTCGTGAGTACTAATTCAGGGTCGCTCCTGTTGAATTGCACATTAAATCCAAATGGAATTACTGTACTGCTGACTGTTTAATTTCCTTTTCTCTGTGTGAAAGGGCCCTACCAGCTGCCACGGTTTGGACTAGCCACTAGGGCTTGGGTACCCAGGGACAGTAACTGATAGGGATAGGCCTGTGCACAGAGCCATAGGTAGATTATTAGTGATAAGCCAATTAACCTGATTTCCCGCCTTGTTATATCCCCTAAATAAATCAGAGCTGCTTGTTTCAGCAAAGTTATACTGCCTGAGGTATTTGTCTATGTTAAAGTACTGTACTGTGATTGTTGCACTGTATCTCATTTCACAGGAGGTCCCAGTGCCGAACCAGACCTGGGGGTAAGTGTATACTGTGAAGGTAATTTGATATATTGTGTGGGCCACTAGTGGGAAGAAAGGGGTTGCAGTGTCCCAGAGGGCTGTGACCAAGTTAGTTTAACTATTGCAAACCCTGACCTCTGGGTGGAGGCACCGCCATTGGATCAGGCCCTCAACCTGTTAGTGGCAAATCAGGCAGGGGTAGTAGCCCCTGGGATAGCGCCATCTAGGGGTTACACACAGTTACGTAAGAACTTACCGTAACAGTGAATCTTCGAGAGGTTCTTGCAGTAGGTAATTACATATTGTACTGACACGACGGGTGGCAGGACCTGAAACATTTCTGTGCTGATCCCTCGCCAGGGATGGCCCCGTCAGGTGACCGCGCCGGAGGCAGCGCAAAAACTAAGGCCCCACCGAGCTGGGTTGCCTTCAGGAAATCTAGAAATCAATGCACAAAACTAATAGAGCGGCCCAAACCAGTTTCTTCCAACGCATCTAGCCTCAGCCACTAACGACTCTGCCACATTTTGGAAAACACTGAGGAAGTAGAAGGACATCGATCAAATAATGCGCCCATCCAAGATTACCTCTGGTAGCACCTCCACCTCAGATTGGCAGGGCATACCTGATTAACTAAATAATCACATTGCTACAGCCAGCCTTGCGTCGACACATCCGCTGCTAGCAAACTCGTCTTCAGGTCCAAACCTACCTCGCTTACCCCATTGCAATGGCTCCAGCTCATGAGACAAAATTCACTTTCAGCCCTGTCACCTACAAACAAGTAGAAGACTTGCTCCTAAGCTTAGATACCAAGAAAAGTGCAGGGCTAACAAATCAGAACCCTATTTCTCAAAATTAGGATATCATATATTGACTGCACCTATAGTACACCTTTTCAACTTGTAATTAGCACATGGCAAAATTCCTTCTGTATGGAAAATAGCATAGTCCCTACTTACAAGTCCAGCGGTCCTAGTGACCTAAACAATTACAGGCCTATATCCCTATTACCCATTCTATCCAAACTCCTAGAGAAACTAGTAAACGTACAGTTCAGAAACTACCTCGACTCCCAACAGTTACTTAACCCAATTCAATCCAGGTTCAGAAAAATCACAGCACGGTATCTGCACTAGCAAAGGTAACAAATGACTGGCATTTGGCTCTTGATTCTAAACATTACGTGAGCCTTATTTCTAGACCTAAGTCATTTGACACTGTAGACCATGACCTACTGCTGTCCATATTGCAAGACATCGGCCTGGATGCCACTGCTGTCAGCTGGTTCTCGTGTTACCTTACAGACAGACAACAGCAAGTCAAGGCCCAAGGGATCTTTCACCACTTAAACACTCCTAGAGGTGTTCCCCAAGGCTTAAAATTAGGAACTCTACTTTTTACGATATATATCAACAGCATCAATGAAGGTATCAGTCAAGCAACTGTTCACTTATTTGATGATGATATCATTATCTATGTTGCCAAGCCCACCTCGAGTTGGCATGCAGCACGCTGCAACAAGAATTCATTTTCCTTCAGCACAACCTCCTGAGTCTTAAACTCTTGTTGAATGCTACGAAAACAAAAGCAATGTCCCCAACAAAATGGTCCAGTCCCTCATCATTAGGCAACCAGCACCATATAATGCCCTCTGGGGAGCCTACTGAGACAGTGGACAAATTTAAATACCTAGGTTTTGGATAGACCACAAACTCTCCTATTCAGTTCATATAGAGGAACTGAGCAAAAGCTGAAGCAACGTCTAGGACTGTTCTTCAGAATCAGACACCTCTTACACAGGAAGCAAGGCAAAGACTAGTGCAATTGACATTCCTTCCCTATTGGATTATGCCGACCTACTGTATAGCCATGGAACTAGTACTGCACTGGCCAAGCTCAACACCTTGTACAATAGGGCTTTGAGGTTCATTACCAGTGCTCCTTTTAGGACACATCATTGCTTTTTATGTGCTACGCTAGGATGGCAGTCCCTAAAACCAGAAGGATCATAAAGTGGCAATCTGGACCTACAGAGCCCTAACTGGCAAACTGCCGCAATATATATCCAATCTTCTGACCAATACCCTGGAAGCTATTCATTCAGGAGTCATTCCTATCATTCACTTGATGTCCCTAGATACAGAACTCGTTAGGTTCTTCAGTTCTTAGCCATACCCTGCCAGCCCTTTGTAACTCTTAACAGAAATCACTGAAGCTTACTTACCTTGTTAAAATGGTAACCTTCAAAACATTACTAAAAAACACATTAGAGACTCCTGCAAATGTTACTCCTAATGACTTCTCCTTTTAGTCAGCAAGCCGTATGGTTTTGCATGCCTTGTCTCTTCCCACCTTCCCCCTAAGAAAATATCCTTAGCCTTACCACCACTCTCCTATCCACTCCTACATTTCCCCATTCTTCCTTACTATGCTCTCCCTCATATCTCTACTCTTCTCACTTCCCTTAACTTATTGTAGCATCCTGTCCTATCTAAGCGTATGTTAGACTGTCCTTAGTTCTTGCAACGTTACCGTAATATGTTGTTCTCAATTGCACTTCATGTATATCTGTCAAGGGCATACCCAAACTCTGTAAATAGATCGCCTTATGTCATTCTGCTATTGAACTCATATGTATCTTCTTTATTTTCTCTTCCTGTACTCGCAATGTATTGTGTGTCATGTTATTTTGTCTTTGATTCTGTATAGCCATTGACTGTGACAATCAGCTCTGTATGGCTGACCAGATCCACTTTGTAAATGAGTTTTTTTGACTTAATTGTGTTTCATCTAGTTAAATAAAGATTTGATTTGATTTAACAATTTAACAAAATACAGTAAGTACAATAAATTAATTGTGCAACAGGCAAATACAAGGAGCAGAGAAACAATACAATGTGTATTAGGTATATAATATTTGCAAATGTGCAAAAGGCAATATAAAGTACAGAGTAGCCTCACTAGCTGTAAAAATAGGGAGGTGGGTATGGGGGACTCCACTAGTGCAAATTCAGAGCATAAGGAGAGCAGTGCCTAAGGAGTGGCGGACTGCAGCTTACAACACAGGATCAGAAACAAGTGCAGGAGTGTGCTGGGAAGTCACAGAGGAGAGATCTGAGGGAGTACAAGGAAGCAGCAGAGTGGATGGTCAGAGGAAGAGAGGACCAGAGTTTAGGGAAGCAAAAGGAGAAGGGAGCTTGACCTTTACTTCCCATAATGCTTTGCACTAGTGGGATATGTGTGACTTGGTATTTCTTTGATCCTTGGCTTTACTGCCAATGTCATTCCAGGGTACCCCATGTATCGATGCTTTCTGCGCTGAGCTTTTTGTATTTTAAACATCTTTCCTATTTTGGGCTCACCTTGACCCAGACAAATGAGATCATGTGCCCCGCCCCTCTCGCTGGACTGAAATACAGATGTGGCACACCTCTGAGTTCTAACGAGAACAAATCACTGCCTGTGTCTGCTGTTTTCAGCCCTTACAGATTGTTTGGGAGACCTTATAACACCATTCGATCCTGCTTAACGTTGAATGAGCCTTAGTTATTTTATGGTAATTTGCAAATACTTCCCATAACACTTTGCATTAGTGAAGGTGTGTGAAATTTTGTATTTTTGCTAACCAACCAGAATACATTTCTCATGCAAGCAGCATTTTGTCAAAGCAAAATCATTTGCAACCAGGAAATCATAACAAATGGTGATGGGAATTGCAATCAAAATTCAAAACAAAAAGCAAGTGTACTTTTATTTAGAAAAGAAACAGCTCCTGGATGTAGTGGGTAAATTATTTTACGTAACAATGCAATATATGGAGATGTCAGAAACTTCTTTGGATCTTACATCTAAACTGTGATCTGCCACAGGAGTGGGTATAAAAATGATGAAAAAAGCATATCTTGGCTAGTGACATCAGTAACAGCAACACATCAAAAATACGTTGTTGTTCCCATTGTCACAATGGATATTTTTAAGGTTACTGTCATCGCAGTGGAATACTGAATGAATCAGAGAACAGCTTTCACAACAATAATGACATCACAATACCTAGTTTAGCACTTAATGCAGCTGTTAAAATAAAAGAAAATCAAAGAAAAACAGCAAAATCTTTAAACGTACTGTAGATTTAAAAGCTGTTACTTGTAAACTACTGTTGCATATAGCGAATATACAATAGCGTGACTCAAAAGAGGCAATTTATCATCACTTGTGAGTAGGCAGAACTTTCATAACTCACTCGTGGCTCTGCCACTCGTGAGTTGAGGTCCTGTCCCCTCACACGTGAAGATAAACTGTATTATTCTGAGTCTGCCCACTGTGTAGCCCCCAAGTCTACCACAGTATGTTTTGCAATTCTGTGTACAAAATAAATGTTGTTTCTGCATTTATCGACCCACCCTATGTGAAACAATTCAACTATAAGGTTGCAACAATTTCTATTTTAGTAAATCTGAAGTCTGACATAGCTCTTGTACTTCACTGGCTGGGTGGTACTAATACACATATCTAGAGCGTGCCTACGTATAAGGGTTTGCGTTTTTTTACAGAACCATTGACAACCCTCCTGAGTGTTCTTCCTTCCTTAATCCACATGCCCGGTCTATAACAATATTATTAGATTTCTAGCCACTGCGCCCAGTGGTAACATGATGGCACTGCTGTAAAGGTGATCCGCATTTGGGGCGAGCATGGGATGCTGCCTCAGGAGGTAGACCAGATGGTAGCAGTTGCTGTTTGGCAGTGTGCTGTGGTCAATGAGGGAATTGCATTGAGTGCCAGTGCCATACCCACCTCTGTGGAGGACCAGGAGAGCTTGCTCTCCCTGCAGGCTGTCACTGCATGTAACAGAGACCACCTGATGGGTTACACCATTGCTGGGGGAAATGGGAGAAAACTGGGGAAAATTACCCATGCCTGTCTCTATGGCAGGCTAAGCTTCAAGGACTCCCCTGGGTCCTAGTGCCACACAATACTGGATCCACCTCAGGGTGACGGTCCCTCCTGGCGCTCCTGCCATGGAGGGAGAACTGTGGTAGAAGATGAGGAGGTAGAGACCAGGGAAGGATAGGGGTTAACAGGACTTAACAGTGTAGATCCCTAGGAATGGATCTATAAGGGTCAGTCGACAATTTTGTTGTTGACCGATGTTACAGCAACTCCTTTATGTCGACTGCATCTGCGGTTGGCATGAAGGGAGTAGCATCAAACTTTTTTTTCTTTGGGGCTACCCAAGCCCCCATGCAGAGGCTCTATCCCCGCACCCCTGCTACTTAAATAATGAACTCTGAGTCGGAGTTGCTTTGGTGAGGGGGTGCAATACCCTCAGAAAGCAGTGCCGAGGTCCCAGGCTGACACTACAGTGACCTGGCGCTGTTGTGCCGGTCACAGTAAAATTGTCGATGAAGTGTCAGTATATCCCTAGGAACAGGGCATATCCCTGACAAATACAGCCGGGGAGGAAAAAAATATCTGAGAAGAAAAAAAAAGAATATTATTAGATTAAACAATAACGCATGACAGGGTGTGTGCTGTGGGATTTTTTTTTTTTTTTTAACCAGGAGAGACACACTAAACTAAAAGCTTGTTTACAAGTGCAACCTGGGAGCACAATGAGGTTAAGTGACTTGCTCAGGGTCACACAGTATGTAGTGGCGCTGTGGGATTCAAACTCAGGTCTCCAGGTTTGCAGCTCAGAGCCTTAAACCACTGTGCTATACTGCATCCTAAACCTACCTACCTACCTATGCCATGTGGTGTATCACGAGACACAGCTGAGTGACTTTAACCACACAAGAAGTGGTTAAATCACACTACTACACACACCCTGAAGTGCATTACTGCAAATATAAAATGAATCTGTATAAAAATAAAAAAGAATTAGGTTAAAAAACATTTGATCAGCAGTTACCGGTTGTTGCAGGATTTACTTGAGGTCATGTGACGTGTTTTGACCAATGAGGTGACATGATTTTCATGACCCATTTTATAATTCCCAGTTGGGCACTGCAGTCATTCAGTCCTCTGACACTTTTTAAAGCTTACATAAATATGTACTCCATCTATATATAGTACTGCTCTAGCCCTCAAGGGAATAGCAGCTGTTGAAAGGATACTGTCAAAGCCCCCTTAGGCCTCAAAGTGTCTGTAGTTTAAAAAACACATGTTAGCTCAATTGAAATATATACCGAGGCTATATTATCTGCCAGCAGTGGTGCATAGGTTTTGCCCAGGGGTCTCGCCGTTTTGCAATAAGTGTAAAATAAATAAGGGTACTTACCAGCACTACTACTGGGGTTGTCCAGTGATAAAGTCCTACTGGCAAGGCATAGCCAAAGAAATTACATCTATGAGGGGAAAGCCCACTGAGATCTCCAAAAATCACTGCTGTTAGGGGTAGAAGGAGAAGAGAATGGGGAATGGTTTCTCTACCCCAGGTGGATCAGAGTTTTACTTACAGTAGCTAGGGTAGGAATACAGAATGTATGGACCACAGCTTTGGGGCCTACAGTGGGTCAGTGGAAAGAGCTTACGGTGAAGGTATTAGCAATTGATAACCTGACATATTGCCTGTAGGGGACAGAGGATAGGTCTGAGAGAACTTGGGCAGAATATTTGGGTGCTCTGAGTATGGGGAAAGAATGCTTTTGGAGGGTAGTGGACTATTTAACTGAAAGAAAGGGCCTCTATTTAAGTATGGGATGAGGAGGAAAGGAGGGACACAGACCATGTTAATTGTTAATTGTTAGAGGTTACTAGTTTAGTGGGTTAAAGGGGGGATACTTAAAAGTAAAAAAAAATGACAGTAATGTGGAATGAAGTCTGAAATGCTATAACAACAAGGTGTTGTAAATGAATATGATTATGCTGTATGGACTATTTATAGCTGCTGACTATGAACTGTATTTGGTCAACTGTCAATTAATAAACATATGAAACAAAAAAAAAACATGTTATCGTTGGTCACATTCTGTAGAGACTGCTGCTGTAACTGGAAGTTTGATTGGTTCATTTTTTCTTTTTAGAAGTGAAAAACAGACTGCCCACCCTACTGGTGTTGCCCAACACAAATGTGTTTGTTTACACTGCTTGATCAACTTCCAGTGCATCTTTCCTGGACTTGGGAACACCCCAACATAGTTTCGACGCTCATGATGCAGTGGGAAGAAAGGAGACTATTGCATTATGTGTTGCTGCACTGTTTGGAGTGATCCTAATGTTCAGAAAGTATGTAGTAAGAGTAGATCAAGGATTTGAACCGCAGCAAGGTTGGGTATAATTACACCATTAGCACGCATTTCAGTTCTACTAAGGAAGCAAGCAGCTAAAACAGCCAGCCACATCAATGAATGTTAGAAAAGGTAAGCACTCATAATATGTGGATATTCAACCAGACATAATGTGATTCAAAAAGGGCTGACAGTGTCCTTTTAAGGAGAAGGTTTTTACCAAAGGAGAAATGTTTAAAGCCATTATGTTCACAACAGCTGTATTTATCCTTTACACCTTCAATTTTTTTTTAAATCCACCATTTCTCTCCTGCTGCTGGTGACCATCCCATTCACGTCAGTCTTTCCCAGTTACCTGCCAGACCCGTTCTGCCGTGTTAAAACATGATCACCTGATGCAGCCCCCAACAGCTTACAAGGACCCTAGATATTTCAGGGAGAGGAGCATCATCATACTGGCCTGGGTGTTTCTGTTGTTCTCCTTGACCCAGTCCCTTGGGGACAGCACAGCTCACTGATGTATTGGACTGAGACACAACCAAGAAAGAGCCAAGACAGAGCAGTAACACAGTAGAGCATAAAAAGAAGAGTACGGATACATACAGTCGTTAATTGTCCCTACTTTGAAATTCAGATTTTTGAGAGGCAAGTTATCATAACGCTTATGCTTGCAAAAACAATAAAAATACATATTTAGAATGTCACTGTACATTGAAGCATCAGATGAGGGGATTATCTTTTTCTCTGAAAGTGCAAACGTTCCATAGATCCAAATTTGAAAGGGAATGGAAAAATTGTAGTATCCCTGTTCATATTTTCAATTTTTTAAATAGCTTTTTCTCTCTCTCTCTCTCTGTTCCGATCTTCTCGCAGACTTACAGGCTCACCCAGGACCAGACACTGGTAGAGTGACCTGCCATGTTGGTCACATGTAAGCCTGTGGGGGGGGGGGGAGACTATGACGTTTTCCTCCAATTCTGTTTTTCCTCTCCAGTAGTGTAGGCGTGCAATGACGTGTGCACATACGCATGCAATGGCATGCAGACACACATGCAATGGCATGTGCACAGACACGCATGTACTGGCGTGTGCATATATACATGCAATAGCATGTGCATAATTATATGCAGTGGCATGTACACACATGCATGCAATGGTGTGTGCACATGCATGCAGTGGCATGTACGCGCATGCATGCAATGGCATGTGCACACACATATATGCAATGATGTGCACACAATGGAATGCATGCATGCCAGACATCTGGCAGATACCCCTCTCCTACCCCTGTGCTTCCTAGCTGTGCCCCCTCCTGGTCTGCATCAGGTGCAAGCCTGCAGCAGCAGCATATCCCTGCCTCCCCAGGAATGACAGCCATTGCTGGCATGCTCAGTCCTTCCTCCCCGGCTGGCCCCTAACAATATGCACTCATTTCGGAATGTGGGATGCCAGCATCCCAAGCTGCAGCTCTACTGCTGCACAGATGGGCTGACCCCCAATTCATAGTTTCATACCCCCCATTCTTTGTCTGTACAACTCCCTTTCTTTCTCATTTGTTTTCTGTCTCCCTGGTATTTAAAACTAGTTCTGTGTGTAGACATATCATTACTGCGCCTGTACGGGGGCTCCAGCCAGCGACATCATCGGTCACACTTTGTCAGTGGCACCTGGTGATGACATCACAACTTGCAGCTCCTGCTGTTTCCATGTAAATTAAGTACATTGAGGAGCTAGCCTATGCTCACCAGTGTAGCAGTTTATGCAGGTAGTGGTATCTGGGTCAGGAGCCACTGACTGGAGCGTAACCGATTATGTCACTCGTTGAAGCCTATACAGTATAATGGGGCATTGGGAGATGCTACAAACAGCGATGATTTTAAGGATTGGGCTGGAGACAATCAGGAGGATGACAGGATTCAGGAACCAGCTCAATCCAACAGCGAGCCAGCTGAAGGAGAAGGAGGATTGAACCTCCCAGAGACCACTCTCTTCCTATGTGAGGGTGGGTTGCTGCAACTGCTGCAGTGTTGCCCCCAAGGAGACCACGGGTGGTAGCACAACTTAAAGCAGAACTGGAGGAAGGACGCCTGACATGCACATGGCCGGCATGTCATTCTGCATCCCCCGCATTGCACCTCTTGTGTGCAAATGTCCAAGAGGGCAGGGAGAAACAGGGAGAATAGCTCTAGCCCAGAAACGACAGACCCTGGTACATTTTATCCCCATGCCATAGCCAACAGGGCTCTCTGCCCTAATTCTTCACTTCTTTACTCCTCTCCCACCTCCTGCATATCATGCCGCATGTGGTCTTTGCTGTCCTTCTCAGCCTAAAAATTTCTACCTGAGCACCTTATTATATTTTCATATTTTTTTGTTACCTATGTTAAAATGCATAAATTAATTTGCATTGTACATTGCGTTATTTTGTACCTGTAAGTTGTTATCCCTTTGTTGTATTTGTACCCCCGTCCCGGGGTCACACCTGGAAATGTGCTTCTGCTCAGTGTTCCTTTCCAAGTTACCAAAATTTTAAATAAATAAACAGCACCTCCTAATGAAACCAGATTTGGGGGGGATAAATCCCCCCACTTCTGTTCCCCATCTAAGAGGTACACCTAACCTTCATGGAGGATGGTGCTTCCCGGTAGGGTTCCAAGGGGATAGATGGGCTTGGGTGCTGCTGAGGGAAGCAGTCTCTAGACACTTGAAGGGAGCATGAATTGAAAGCTCAAAAAGAATATTGGGCTGACCTGTTGGTGCACGGTAGGGTTGCCGCTCCGGACGCCGGTGACCTGGGTTCATGAACAAGCCCGGGTCATCAGAGCCCGTCCAAGGAGAGATGGATAAAGGATCTCAAAAGACATGCTCCTTCTCTGGGGAGGGAGGAAGTCTGGCGATGCCACAACAGCACCAGCATGGTGACCACAGGCAAAGTTGCAGGTAGGCACCTTAGGGGAGGGAAGACTCAGGCTGATGCCAAGCAACAGTTTGATCAGGCGTGCATGCTTGCATGTGACATCATGACAGCTGGAGTCTCAAGGGGGCAGAAACAGTGGGATGGCCTCGACACCCATAGATGGCAGGGCACCACCCCACCTCCTGATGAATAACTGCTTTCAGGGGTATATCACCCATCCTGACCCAGCCTGATGGTAAAACTAAAGTTCCATGGTGGACTGGTGATATAAGGTAAGTTGGGACGTAGGGTCCAGAGGATAAATTATAGCTTCTGCAGGAGTCAACTGCCGGGGATGGCAAAGAGGGAAACAAAGTTATTAGTTAAAAAAAAAGAGAGAGAAAGAGCTGGGTGACAGCAAACATGAATTGGCAGAGCTGCAGGGCTTCCCTGTTCCAGTAACAAGCTCTATGATGCCTCCGGAAAAACATAATATTTGGTTGCAGTTCAGCCTGTATTTCATATATCATCTATAGATTTCTCCACCCTTTAGTGCTGGAAGAGTCCTTTTCTGGATCCGACTACCTCCATCGGATAGTGCTGGTATCTGCCTCTGAATCCATCCGTGAGCTGACCAAATCGATTTCAGATCCACAGTCGCATAACTGTAGATCCGTAGTCAGGTCCAGGTATCTGAGGACAGTTCCATTGGCTCCAACCCCAGATTGCTGGATCTGATTGTCGATACCTGTATCTAGTGGTCGAATCCATCGGATCCAGGTCAGATCCACAGATACCTTGGATACTTGCTATGTAGTCTCGCAGGTCGGATCTTTGGCGAGATGTCTGTGCCATCTGAGAACATCCAAAATCCAGCCAAAATGATGGCATCCATGCTGGCCCGGTGGCATGGAGGGCTGAGGTGCTGAGTGCCTTACCTCCTGCCACGCCGAAGACCCAGGGTCAGGAACGGATTCACATTGCTCAGGGGCTGGCGGGGAGAGAAAGAGTTGAGCATTCCTAGCACAGCTCACCATCCTCTGGGAAAGGGGTTAGTATGGCACACTGCTTGCCTGGCACCCAGCGGTGGCTGGATGCCAGCACACACGATGCCATCACGTAAGACAAGGGATCCCGTGTTCAGGACACCAAGGCCGCTCCATGGAAGTGGAGCTCGACATCGCGCCCAATGCACGCCCTCGGCCCAAGTGGAGAAAACTGATGGAAAATATGGGGCTGGGCTACATGAAGTCCTCCCCGAGAGAGCACTAATGGCTTGACAGGTCCCAAAATTGGTGATGGGGGGGGGGGGATTGAGATGACTGATGCTATGGGACAGGCTGATATAGCTGCCCAGCCTGCCAGGGAGCAGACAAACCTCTATGGGCAAAAAAAAAAAAAAAAAGATGGTATCCAATGGTATGTGACCAGGTAGGTTACTATCCCACAATACTACACTACCCCTTATTTATTACTGTGGACATTTGTACAAAAACAGGATCATTATTCCAGACAGTTCATCTGCTCCTATAGCTTATTCCCCACTGAAGTCGTAACTCTCAGTTGTGTCCTCATAGTCTGTTTCCATGCAGACAACTGTGATGTCACAAGCACAGTATTATGACATCAGGCAAGGAAGAAACACTTGGAGCTCATAAACTCTCATGGAAAGAAAGATTCTGTTTTTATGCAGATTACCTCAGTAATAAATAACAGAGAGAAAAAGTATAGCTCCCATGGGAAATATAGACTGGATTGTGTCAAAATATTAGGTTTGTAAAGCAGCAGTGTAACAAAATTCGGCAAAAATATGACCCTTCTTTCTTTTCACTATAAAATATTTCAGGCATCTTCCAGTTTTATGTGGTGATAAATGTTCTACTTCCAACAACATTTGAGTATTTTGTAAATGTTTTAATTCACTTTTTCTCAAGAAAAAAAAAGATGAGCACCACACTTGGCTCAGACATAGCTCTGCAGACCTAGAAAGTGTTAGGATTGAGAAATTGAAAAAAAAATCATAGTACACTGCATAGGAGGTATCTAGAAATGTAGCTCTGACAGGTATGCTAATATTTTTATAACTTGCAGTTGAAGCTAGTTTCCTGGAAAATTATTTTGCATTGCTGCTTTAAAGTTCTGAAGGTGTTGGCTGCTCTTTAAGTGGAAACATAAAAATGCAATACTTCAGCAAGCTAATTTGGGATTTTATTTCTTTCACAATTTCTTGTGACTCACAATACCTCCAGACTGGGCTAATACGTGTCTGCAAATGATTTACAAGAGTCTGAAGGAAACTCTCGGTTAGTAGCTGGTTTCTTCCACCAAAGTTGCCTCCGAGGCAGCACTTTCTTTTTTTTTATTGTACCTCTGGACCACAAAGGACAGCTTCATTGCTGTGCCGCCTTAGTCACAGCCTCTTATTTGGGTATTTTCAGCAAGAGACTAAGGTTCAAATCCTAATAGGGAGGCAAACATTTTTTTTAATTGTTATACAGTAGAAGAGAGTTAATTACGGGAAAGTAAAACGCAACAGCAAAAGTGACTTTGATTGGAGAAACCAGCTTCCTGCGTTATCTTGGCTCATAGCACTGACTGACTGATGGAGCATGTCAAAGGTTCCAGATCCCACACACAGCACACATGGGCTCTCCATAGATTTATTCATCCATACAGGATGCCTTAGCTCCTTCTGCCACGTTCTACAGTTCAACAGTCCTCACACAACAAATGAGGCCCAGAATATAATATATAAATATATATCTATAAAAACGAAAAGGAAAGGAAACAGAAATACCTCTCACCCGAAGACAGGGGTTGTCTCTCCATGCTGGGTGTGGAGGTGCGCTGGTAGAGTGGTGTGGGGAAGCCTGCAGGCACTGCAGTCGGCCTGTGAATAATTCAAAGGCTTCAGTTTCCAGCGCTGTCATTTCCCTCACCTTTTATAAACAGGCATATTCAAACAAACTCATTAAGGACAAGAAACTTACTGCAATCCTTGACATGTCATTCTAATCCATATGGAAACCCCCGCCCCCTTCCAGATTCTACAACCTTTTTCTCTACTTTCAGAAGACGTGTTGCAATAACCCCAAAAACGTAGCAGGCCTGTCTGGCCAGAGAAATGTGGCTTACAGCTGCGGCAGCATGTAGTGGCTCTGTTTTGGAAAAGCCACAGGGTACAGACTTGCTGTGACAGGTGGGTGGGAGAGCTGGCATATCTGGGGGTATCTCAGTGAGCAGAAGTAGCACTGCATTTCTCCAGCCTTGGCTACACAAGCAGGATAAGTGCTAGCTCCTCCTGAAAGAGGCAGTCACTCATAGACAGGATAAGCCCTATCTCGCTTATAATCCCCCCCAGTGGCAGACAAGGGCAGGCACTGCAGCTACGAAGATATTTTCTCTCCAGCTGCTCTAGCCAAATCTCTGCCCGTAGAGGGCCACAGTGAGTATGTTTCAGTACCGGCACCATCAATCACAACTTTGCCCTGGGTACCCAAAGAGGAGCTGTGCTGAACCTGTAAGTTATATTTTCATATAGAAGCTGTGTTTCAAACACTGGGCCACATTCTGTTACTGTTCCATCGTCACTGGCCTTTGAGTAAATTTAAGAGGACAGGAAATTACTTCTAACTGGCAGCTGTTGATGCTGTATATACCTCATGTATCTTACATGTTCCATGTATTTAGTTTAAACCCCAAATGTGCTATGTAAATAAAGTATATATTATAAAAAAATGTCTCTCTACTGTATATATTGTAAAAAATGTCTCTCTATTGTAGCTTGCTACTGATGAGGAACCTTTGTAAACAAGCTACTCTAGCTCAAATGTGTTATCCAAATGTGCAATTAAATAATCATGTTTCCATTTACAGAAGCAATATACATATGCCTAAATGATCCATATGTAACTGTACCTGAATAAAAAATGATGTGACAAACTGTATTTTGCATTGTTTTGTTGTAATAACTGGTCAGGCATTTTACGCATAGCCTGACCAAGTTATAATTTGCCGTTATAACCAGACACAGCCACTCCCTCATTGGCTGTTCACATCCTGTGGGCGGGCAAATAGTTTTTGGAAACATGGCTTCTCACTTGTTTAATAGGAGCTGCCAGACTGAGCTGTCATCGCTTTTTTCTTTCTTTCTTTTTAAAACACGCATGTTAGTGTTTCTAATTCTACCTGATTGATCCTACCATTAGGAAACCTCAGCACTGAAAAACTCGGACTGATGTTCGGTATCTGATTAATCCTGCGCTCAGCAGCCACACAGAACAGAAAGTGGCAGCAGGAAGGGCTCTGAGGTAAGATCGCAACTGCAAAACAAATCTAAATGGAAAAATACCTGACCAGCAATTATATTTTAATAAGGATGGGGAAGTGTTACTAACTTGGATTTAATGATCGCCTCAGTGTGGGATGCTGTAATAAATGTAGCATCCCACACCTCGGGCAATCATTAAATCCTCGTTAAGAACACTTCCCCATCCATTATTGTATATTTTATGGGTAGCATTCTGTTACAGTTCTCTTCATGGAACCAATGAACTGGAGTTTTGACTATGTCACGGATTGTGCAAAAGACTCTAAGCATAGTTCTGATAGGACAGTAGCTCATGTTTAGCATTCTGTACACAAACTGTGACATAGTAAAACTCAAATTACTGGCTCCATGAAAAGAACTGTGCAGAAATGTTATCCGTAAAGAAACTATTGAAAACACAGTTTTCACATAGGTGTTTATTAGGTACAGTTAAATATGACTCATTGAAGGCTAGTCTTTCATTTCTCTTTCTAGGAACATAACTAACTACCTACTGCCAATTAACACAAATTTCCTGCCCCTTTAAAGGGTGACTGTAAGCACCGTCAGCCTAATTTTGTTTAGTTTAAAACACATCCCATGATTGTTCACCTGCTGTGGAATTTGTTGATGTTGCTGGTTGCTTTTTTTTTTTTTTTATCTGTTTCTCTTTCTTTGTAAAAGTAAGAAAACAGTTATTGGTGTGACTTACCCAGAATGTGTCTTATTTCAAATCTTACTGTATCTTTCCTGAACTTTAAGAATGCCCACAGACAGTCCAGTCACTCATGATGTGTTATAAAATGGATAGAGAAGACGCTGAAAGCCGATTGGTGGAGAGCCAGTTTTACCTGTGATATTATCCCAGCACAGCCTCACAGGTGAAACAAGTGCTCAGAGACCAGCCTACTTATGAATGCAGACCCATAAATAGAGCCATTTTATAATCACTGGGAGTCACTTCAAGATGCATGTGCTGAGCCGGCCTGGTGGCACAGAGGGCTGAGGCACTAGACGTCTTACCTTGTGTCACGTTGGTGACCCGGGTTCAGTAATGGACTCGGGTCATTGGGGAGCCAGCACGGGGAGGCTGAGAGCAGGACTAAGCACGAAGGCAGCTCTCCTCTCTCGGGTGGCTGTCATCCCCATAGTTCCGCTGCAACTGGGTGGAGGTCGGTGGCTAGCATAGGCAGGAGGGGGCGACAAGTCATGGGAGAGCACCTCAAGCCACAGTGTGTGCCTGCCACATGCACACGAACAGCGTAGTTACAGGATGGGTGAAAACGGGCAAAATACATAAAATATAAATATATATATATATATATATATATAGATGCATGTTGCTGGTATAACTTCAATTTCGGATGGTTGAAGCATTCGCCTGAGGCCGTGAACCTTACAAACCCACTAGAGGTTTGACGTTATCCTAGTAGGGCACATTGCTTAAGTAGTTTCTGCCCCCAACTTCATCACAGAAACGAAAACATAGAAAAGTGACAGACAGAAAACACCTGAACTGTCCATCTGGTTGGTCCCAAGATTCCTTACTCAGAATTGTGTGAATAAGTGAGTGAGTGTGAATGAGTGAGTGTGTGAGGGAGGAGGAGTGAGTGAATGTGTGAGTGAGTGAGACAGTGAGTGTATGAGTGATGGAATGAGTATGTGAGAGAATGAGTGAGTGTGTGAGTGTGTCAGTGTGTGAGTGAGTGAGTGTGTGAGGGAGTGTGTGAGTGTGGTGTTCCCAAGTTTTAGGAAATATACAGTAGTAGTAGTTCATGGACAGTAAATAAAAGGTTTTTTTTTCTTATAGAGTCATTTGGCCCTTCCCACTGCCACCATCACCTTACGCCTACTTCAGGCATCTGCTAGTACTTCAACCCTTTCCTTCAACACCCCCCCCCCCCATATCATGCCAGCAGGATCAACATGGAGTAGGACCCAAGGGTACTAGCAGCATCATTTTATGATGTTTGATGCACATACCCTTTTTCTTGTTTTTTCTCTCCTTTCCCCCTCGGCTGAGCAGTGTGCAATGATGCCTGCTGACACACGCGCACATTGGAAGCATCCGTGTCAGTGTCACAAAATGGCTCTCACCTTGTCATACCACCCAGCCTCCACTGGGTGGCAGTGGTGCAGTGAGTCATGCTATCCCTCTTCCTCCTCCTCCTCTTCAACGGAGGACTACAGTCAAAGGGATGCTCAGACCTCCTTCCTCCAGCCAAACCCAGCGCGATCCTGGTCTGTTCCCGAACACAGGTTGCTGGCATGTTGGCAGGTGAGGGACCCAGCACCACAGCCCTCCATGCATCGGGCCAGCAGGTAGACAGAGTTTAGTGTGGTAACACTAATATTGATAGCTAATTTTCACTTTTATGAGCACCAGTTTGCCACTGTCAAAGAGCCCTCCTGAGCTGCCGATCTCCATATGTAGTGAGAAATGCATTTTCCAGAATAAAAAAAAAAAATACAGGGAGGGAAGGGATTGAAATTTGTTTCTATAGAGCCGGCTGCCTGATCCCTTTCTGGTTTGAGCACTCACCCCTGTGTCCTGATGTTTTGTTATGTTAGAGTATGGAGAGAATGAGGGCAAGCGCCATAGAGAAGAGCAGTGGCTTTTATTAAAAGGCTATTTTTATTAGTGTTATGGCCTGCCTGAGTCCAGTCAAAGCTACCACTCAACTAACAAGGCCCTTGTTAGTCAAGTGGTGGCTTTAACTGGTCTCAGAGGGACTACAAAAATATTAAAAGGAGCTTTTAAAGAAAAATGCCCCTGTTCTTTTCTATGAAGCACACCCCTGCCCTCTCCAGACTCTGACATCACAAAACGGTGGGGCATGGAGGCGGGCGCTCTAACCCAGAAGTGGAATTGACAGGGCAGCCAGTTCTATGGAACTAAATTATGATCTCTTCCCTGCCCAAGAGGACAGTCTTAAAAATTCAGGAAAAGGCATTTCTCACTGCACATGGAGGAAAGGGACAGCTCAGGGTGGGGTTTGGTGAGTATTTTAAACTAAAGCAAAAAAGGTGCTCTTTAAAGAAAATGAAGACTCTACACGTAACCAGCTATATCAGCAAATTATTCTAAAAGGGAGCAATCGTTCAGTGTATTTTTTTATACGAGGGCCAGTCTGAAATCTAAGGTTAGCTGACAGTGTCATTTCAATGAGGGTTTCTCATTTACACGTGGAATTTGTGTAGAGACCATTTTAGAACCGCATGATGTACCTTATGTCCTTATAATACAGTCAGTATAGTTTTACTGTGATCTGAAAACATATGTTGAGAACAACTTTTTCAGAACGTTTAGAACAGCTTAGCTCAGTTGTTGTAATCAGAGCAGGGTGCTCACTCCAGAGCTAGAGCTCAATGGAGTGCGAGCATAGCCACAGTCTCAGCTGTCAGAGCCGCATGCTCGGTTAAAACACTGATTCAGTTTCAAAAGTGTTGAAAAACCATGCTATGTTTAGGATCACAGATAAATAAAAATATACCAAAGGCCAGTTCACACACCTCGCTGGGGTTGTGACATCATTGAGGCACTCACGCTTCGCTCTTGTGCCAAATGATGTCGCAACACCAACTTGGTTTGTGAACCAGCTTGTTCTGAACACTTTGGTGTTAATTATTCTTCTTGATAAGCTCTTACATTGTTGTCACAAAGCATCAGTATTCTACAAACTCTGGGGTTCAAAATGGACAAAAACGACATCACTCAGTTCTAAAAATGACACTACACTATCCCACAGTGACCATACCTCTCAAATGTCCCTGATTATGAGGGACATCCCTCATTTTACCCCTCAAAACTGCTCTGTCCATCACACATCCCTTATGGAAAAGGAGATACCCACTCAGAGAATGTGCTGTAAATTCAGAATTTTAAATAGAAATTCATAATGTTCTAAGATTAGAAATCAAAATAAACTTTGTTCAAGTAAACACAATGCTTGTCACAGTGTTCTGGGTTGCTTGTATCTGCATGTTTGAGGATGTGCCCCTCATTATTAGGGTCTGTGTCCCTCACTGTACCTCATTTTGAGTACCTGTGTCCCTCATTTCAGTGGCAAAAGGCTGAGAGGTATATGACACAACACTAACCCACAGTGGGTAAATCAGAACACACATTGAGGTAGCTGAAATACCGGAAAAGATGGAACAGTAACAGAATCTGAATCAGTGCTGTAACATAGCTTCTTGGGGAGTAACCATGATCTGGAATTGGGATTTCTACAAAAGAAATCATATTACACAGTCCTAGTGCACAAAAATCTTTTTATGAAACAGTACAGAAGCATGATGGGAGGTGGTTTCTGGGCAACCAGGTGCCCCCGCCCTGGCTACACCTGTGCTTCTACAGAAAAACATAACTCACAGTTCTCCTCATTCTGTTTGCGGTGGCCATTTTGATTATGTTTGAGCGTAAGCAAGGCAGAAAAGTGCAATTACAAAAACAAAATTACCAATGGGGGTGGGGACATAAGGGAAGGTTGTCAGGGACCTTATATCAGTGATCTGGCATGGGCCAGCCAGCAGTGCACCACTGAAGAGAGGTTTCATGTGTGGCTCTGGACAACCTGCTGATGAGAATGAGCTAATATGTTGAAAGGGGCCAGGGAATAAACATGGATTATTTGACGGGAAAGGAAGCGAGGTCCACTGATTCTGTGTGTGTGTCCCCATGTGCTGTGATCCTGTCACGGTCCAGCTGAGGCTATGTGTGGTCTGCACACTACACCATGCAGAAGGCCCAAGAGTCACTTTGGCTTTGCTGATTTCACACTACAGCTGAACTCAATTTTCCATAATGAAACCAAGTGCCACTAACAAGAGCATGGCTGTCAAGCAGACTTTGATGAAAGAAAGGTGTTAAAAAAAAAATCATCTTCAGGTCTGGCCACCAGATTAAAATGAGTAATAGCCAGTGGTGCTATAATGGTGGTCACGTCATGTAACTGCAGAAGATGGGCAACCAAAACCTAGTAGCCCCATGGCGGCTTAAAAATCAGCTGAACAAGTTAGATATGTCAAGATGGCTAATTAACCATTCAGGTATGGCCAGTGGTTGGGTGATCGGCCATAAATGTCAACCTAGGGGTGTTGTGAGGCTCAAGGCAAAGCCAAGTGCCTTATGTCCCCTAGGGCTGGATTAACGAAAGTAACCCAACCCATGGAGTGCTTAAGGTCTATCATTAGGTGATCATAATTTTTTTTTTTTTTTTTAACATTTTCACTGTCAAAATTCTGTCTGATTACACATTAGGGCTTCAAAATGTCAACGTAACACTTTAGAATTCTGTTGGCCAATCAGAATGCTTCATTTCCAGACTCTGTTATACAGTTCAATACAGAAGCAGAAATTTTGAAAAACATATTATTTAGACCCAAGTCAACTGTTAGTAGCTTTAGTGCCTGTGCTAAACTGGGCCACAATGCTGTGGTTTTCAACATTTTCTGTACAGTAACAAAATTACATTTAAGTAGTCACTGGCCTCCGGAATAAGTTACCCCTGGATGGCAATGCAGATGCCTTTGGGTTAGGAATGTGGGGTGTACTCCCCTTGGTGGGGCTCGCTCCCTTGTGATGGAGGCCTATGACAGTGGTGGCGCAGCTGTTGGTGAGCTGGCAGTCTGCCCCAAGGGCAGGTGGAGACATTCTGCTGGCTTGAGTTTGACTCAGAGAAACAGGAGCTGACCTCTTGACCCCTGTGCACCTAAGGCGCAGATGGAAAAAACAAATTAACAGCGAGCTCAGCTCGTCCTACCTGTGCCTGATAAATACTCCCAGGATCCCTTGGTCCTAATCCCACAAAGGAACGGTTGGCAGGGGGTGTGCCCGGTGCTGAGTACGCTGAGGGGGAGAAGAGAAGAGAAGAGAAATACTGATAAAAATGGGAATCCCGGCACATGCAACATAAGGGTCGAATCAGCTAAATGCCAACCTCATAGCAGGAGGAGGTCAATTTTTAATTAAATATTCCAAGACGGATAGTAATAAAAATAACGACACACAATACTTAGAAGATATTAAAGGCTCTTTCCTCCATGGGCTACCAGGGCCAAACAGTGACCCCCTCTGGGGACTGTACTAAACATAAATCATTAAATGAACATATCAGAAATTTTACTAGCCAAATATACCCTCTACTAGTCATTCCACAATTCTTTTTTGTGGGAGGAACCAGCTAGCCATGGGGTTGGTAGTCAACTCTTAGCCAGCTATTACACTTCAGGAGTCTGCAGGCTAGCTGTAGCCTTTGGTTGGGATCTCCCATAGGCCAGTGTTCTTCCACGATTATGTGGATAGCCCTCCTCAAACAGTACCCCCGGGCACTAGTGAAGCTCAGATAGTGTTTCTGGCTACCCAAATACCACCCAACAGATAGACCATCCATCCAGTCTGGATCCGAGATGCTATCTGACCCAGCTCAGATTTCAGATCTGAGAATGGATGGAGGGATCCGAGGTTGCAAGTTTGCTTCAAGTGCCAGATAAGCCGCATCGGATAGTTGGTATCTGACTTGATCCAAAGTAACAGGATCCAGCAGTCGGATTCTAACGGTATCTTATGCCATCTGGTATCTGGGAAAGCAATGCTAAACAACAGTATCTGATTCCATCAGACAGTATCCAAGCAACACTCCCCAAAAGTGCAGCTCCTGTAGTCAGCAACTGTGACACTTCCTAGACTCTTGGCTATGGAAGTGCAAGCCAGGGAGAAGCTCAGCTAGCCCCACAGTAAAGATTTTAAAAGTGAAAATAACAAAGTTAACAGCTGCATACAAGACACATTGCATCATGGGGAATGGCTCCTTCAAATGAGCTGATAACTCCAGAGGTAAGGTGGTACATATTCCATTGTAAACTGGAATGCAGGGGTTCCCTTTCGACAGAGGGTCTCACTTTTGGTAAAACTTTACACAAACAATATTTAGCTCCAGTGCAGCTTTTATAGATTGTCTCTATTTCTGTAATGCTTACTCATCATCACTACGTTGATCTGCATGGAAACAGGATCCTTTGTCCCCTACAGTGGATCTTATATGACTTTTTAATTCTTTGCTAAAGTCACACTTCTCGGTTGATGTCAGCAAAGGATTCTGCCGCAGAAGCAGAGGAACTCCAGGGGACTGAGACTGAACAAAGATCGTATTTCCATTTAAAAGTACCAAGTAATGAAGAATAAATAGACCAGAAACACAGAAAATCTATAACATATGAGATGAATGGCGTCTAAACATGGTGGGTGTGATTTGCAAAAAGGTCGCATATGAACACAAATGCATGCTGCATCTGCGTCCATTTTTTGCATGTAGGCAGCCCTGCTATTTTCAGTAGCTGCATCCGTTTACAACAAACAAGTCACAATTTGCGGCAAAAAACTTGAACGCAGTCGCGTCTGAATTGGACACAAGTGCAATTGTGTCAATTTGTGGATGCAACGGTGTCTGCTTTTGGACGCAACTCTGGACACTGTTAGGCCATCTAACAGATAGTCTAACAGGATTAGACACATTTCTACTTTGAAAATAGCAGCAGATGCATCTGGGGATCTCTTTGGCAACCCCCAATGTATTTAAACGCTTTTCTAAAGAGACAATATTCAGTTTTGGGGTGCCTTTCTAAATCCAAAGCCTCACAGGGTATAAATAACACATACAGAAAAGAATTAGTGAAAATTAAAGCAGATGTATAAATATTACATGATAAATCATTACAACAAATTCCTGTGCATACAGAATTGTTTTTTAACCCTTACTTAATGGGCTGCAGGCAAACACTAAAGTAGGACGCTCAGCAGATGGTCTACTACCAGAAAAGCTTAGTGTCCTGCTGTTTTCAGTTTAGATGCATGCCACATACGTGACTATACAGAATAAATTATGTGTAAATGTACACACCTTTATGATATGTATAGCTCCTGAAATGGTTTATTTCTCAAAATAGCACACTTGCCCATATTTTATTTTATATAATCCATTTGGATGGTTACTGTTAGTTTTGATCGCAATTGCATATACATACAGGGCAACAACTGCTAACCACTTCTATAGGAAAAGTCACATTCAGGTAATATAAGAAAATCACATATACCCACATAATGCAAAGCATCATGATGTGTGTGTGTGTATATATATATATATATATACACACACACACACACACACATACTCATCACGGAGGCTAATTAAGGCTATAAGGTCACAAGCCCAAAAGGTGAGTGACTTTATTGCCCTAATTAGCCTCCTCAATGGGTCAGTGTTCCAGCCTTACCCATTGTTTATTGAATATAATACATTAGGATGGTTATTGTTACAGAGATCTCATTTGCAATCACGTTATGACACCTGAAGGTCTGTTCCAGCAAGGAGGGAATGGTATGTAGTGAGTGCAGGTAGGAGTCTGGGGGATTTCTCTGTTTGGGAGGGTTTTGTGTGTCTTTTTTTCCAGGTTCCTTTGCAGCTTGTTACTTGGTTTGGCTAGCTTCCTAATGATGTGTTAATTGTGTTATCAGTATTGTCCCATTAATTGTTTGATTATGTTACCAGCATTGTCCCATTAATTGTTTGATTAGTGTAGGTATATAGCTGTGTAACCCCCCTGCAAATGGGGGTTCCCAAAAGACTTCCAGGAGCTTGCTTGAATGCTCCAAGCCTGAATGGTGTTTGGCATTTAAGCCATTTATCAGTGAGTGTTTTTAGAGCCTCTGGTACTGTCTCTTTAAGAGCTGTCTGCTTGCAGACATAATTAGTTTGTATGGGGACTGTGTGCTTCTCTGAGTACCACTGAGCTGCTGCCAATTCACTTCATTTTTGCAGTCACTAGGAGTGCAAGGAACCTATCTGAAAGATGTAACTGTTTGCCAGAAATTATTTAGAGTAATAATGAAATTACAGTTTGTCTAACCTGCTTTTTTGCAGTCAGAACTGTGTCTGCTAGTTCCCATTCTAGTTTTGAACTGCTGAACTGGACCAATCAGTGTGGGGTAAGCTAGCTCTAAAATGGTGCCTTGGACGAATCAGAACTTGGACTCATAATCTGAGCCAGCCACAAGAGGATTGTATGGGCAGTGACTCTGGGAGATGTAGTTTAGACTTCAGTGCCTTTTGGACCAACAGCAGCAGTCTATTGTGAGTGACAGCCAATCCAGTCAAGAACTGGGAGGAACTCAAAGGAAGTGCCGGTTTTGTCGGTTGGAGTTTCAGTTGAGCTTTGGCAGTGAAGAAGGAAGGAGCCCTGTGCTTTTTCAGTGTGCAGTTTTAGTCAAAACGTGTGTATGGCCCAGAGTTCGGTCTGCAGCTTGTGTAACAGCTTGTTAGGACTGAATCCGTCCTGTGAAAAGAATCAAAGGATCTCTGAAGAGTAGAAACCAGGCTCACCCTAGAAGACTGGAGGAATTGCTGAAAATTGCATTCGGTCTGTCAGGAACTGAATCTGCTGTGTGTTCTCCGGTATTGTGCAGTAATTGCGATCGGGATACAGATGCAGCCTGCCTGGTATAGTGCTTTCTTTTATATGGATGTGTGAAGAGGTTTGTGTACCTCAAGTGAGCCCTCTGACATTGAAGGACCCTATCTTATTTGGAGGTCGTGAGTACTAATTCAGGGTCGCTCCCTGTTGAATTGCCACATTAAATCCAAATGGAATTACTGTACTGCTGACTGTTTAATTATCCTTTTCTCTGTGTGAAAGGGCCCCTACCAGCTGCCACGGTTTGGACTAGCCACTAGGGCTTGGGTACCCAGGGACAGTAACTGATCGGGATAGGCTTGTGCACAGAGCCATAGGTAGATTATTAGAGTGATAAGCTAATTAACCTGATTTCCCCCTGTCCTTGTTATATCCCCCTAAATAAATCAGAGCTGCTTGTTTCAGCAAAGTTATACTGCCTGAGGTATTTGTCTATGTTAAAGTACTGTACTGTGATTGTTGCACTGTATCATTTCACAGGAAGTCCCAGTACGGAACCAGACCTGGGGTAAGTGTATACTGTGAAGGTAATTTGATATATTGTGTGGGCCACTAGTGGGAAGAAAGGGGGGTTGCAGTGTCCCAGAGGGCTGTGACCAAGTTAGTTTAACTATTGCAAACCCTGACCTCTGGGTGGAGGCACCCGCCATTGGATCCAGGCCCCTCAACCTGTTAGTGGCAAATCAGGCAGGGGTAGTAGCCCCTGGGATAGCGCCATCTAGGGGTTACAGCTGTAATTAGTGTAGGTATATAGCTGTAATTGTTTAATTAGTGTAGGTATATAGCTGTAATTGTTTAATTAGTGTAGGTATATAGCTGTATTTGTTTGAGTAGTGTAGGTATATAGCTGTAATTAGTGTAGGTATATAGCTGTAATTGTTTGATTAGTGTTATATATAGCAGTAATTATTTGATTAGTGTAGTTATATAGCTGTAATTAGTGTAGGTATATAGCTGTAATTGTTTGATTAGTGTAGGTATATAGCTGTAATTAGTGTAGGTATATAGCTGTAATTGATTAGTGTAGGTATATAGCTGTAATTAGTGTATGTATATAGCTGTAATTGTTTGATTAGTGTAAGTATATAGCTGTAATTAGTGTAGGTACATAGCTGTAATTAGTGTAGGTATATAGCCGTAATTGTTAGTTTAGTGTAGGTATATAGCTGTAATTAGTGTAGGTATATAGCTGTAATTGTTTGAGTAGTGTAGGTATATAGCTGTAATTAGTGTAGGTATATAGCTTTTAATTAGTAGGTATTTAGCTTAAAATTGTTCGAGTAGTGTAGGTATACAGCTGTATAGTGTAGGTGTGGGTATATAGCTGTAATTAGTGTAGGTATATAGCTGTAATTGTTTAATTAGTGTAGGCATATAGCTGTAATTAGTGTAGGTATATAGCTGTAATTGATTAGTGTAAGTATATAGCTGTAATTAGTGTAGGTACATAGCTGTAATTAGTGTAGGTATATAGCCATAATTGTTAGTTTAGTGTAGGTATATAGCTCTAATTAGTGTAGGTATATAGCTGTAATTGTTTGAGTAGTGTAGGTATACAGCTGTAATTAGTGTAGGTGTAGGTATATAGCTGTAATTAGTGTAGGTATATAGCTTTAATTAGTGTAGGTATATAGCTTTAATTGTTGGTATGTAGTGTAATTGTTTGATAGTGTAGGTATATAGCTGTAATTGTTTGATTAGTGTAGGTATATAGCTGTAATTAGTGTAGGTATATAGCTGTAATTGTTTAATTAGTGTAGGCATATAGCATATAGCTGTAATTAGTGTAGGTATATAGCTGTAATTGATTAGTGTAAGTATATAGCTGTAATTAGTGTAGGTATACAGCTGTAATTGTTTGATTAGTGTAGGTATATAGCTGTAATTAGTGTAGGTATATAGCTGTAATTGTTTGATTAGTGTAGGTATATAGCTGTAATTAGTGTATGTATATAGCTGTAATTGTTTTAGTGTAGGTATATAGCTGTAATTAGTGTAGGTACATAGCTGTAATTAGTGTAGGTATAGCCGTAATTGTTGTTAGTTTAGTGTAGGTATATAGCTGTAATTAGTGTAGGTATATAGCTGTAATTGTTTGAGTAGTGTAGGTATACAGCTGTAATTAGTGTAGGTGTGGGTATATAGCTGTAATTAATGTAGGTATATAGCTGTAATTGTTTGATTAGTGTAGGCATATAGCTGTAACTGTTTGTGTAGTGTAGGCATATACCTGTATTTGTTTGAGTAGTGTAGGTATATAGCTGTAATTAGTGTAGGTATATAGCTGTAATTGTTTGATTAGTATAGGTATATAGCTGTAATTGTTTGATTAGTGTAGGATATAGCTGTAATTGTTTGAGTAGTGTAGATATATAGCTGTAATTAGTGTAGGTATATAGCTGTAATTGTTTGATTAGTGTATGTATATAGCTGTAATTAGTGTAGGTATATAGCTGTATAATTAGTGTACGTATATAGCTGTAATTGTTTGATTAGTGTAGGTACATAGCTGTAATTAGTGTAGGTATATAGCTGTAATTAGTGTAGGTATATAGCTGTAATTGTTTGATTAGTGTAGGTATATAGCTGTAATTAGTGTAGGTATATAGCTGTAACTGTGTAGTGTAGGTATATACCTGTATTTGTTTGAGTAGGGTAGGTATATAGCTGTAATTAGTGTAGGTATATAGCTGTAATTGTTTGATTAGTGGAGGTATATAGCTGTAATTAGTGTAGGTATATAGCTGTAACTGTTTGTGTACTGTAGATATATAGCTGTAATTGTTTGAGTAGTGTAGGTATATATAGCTGTAATTAGTGTAGGTATATAGCTGTAATTGTTTGATTAGTATAGGTATATAGCTGTAATTAGTGTAGGTATATAGCTGTAATTGTTTGATTAGTGTAGGTATATAGCTGTAATTGTTTGAGTAGTGTAGGTATATAGCTGTAATTAGTGTAGGTATATAGCTGTAATTAGTGTAGGTATATAGCTGTAATTGTTTGATTAGTGTATGTATATAGCTGTAATTAGTGTAGGTATATAGCTGTATAATTAGTGTACGTATATAGCTGTAATTGTTTGATTAGTGTAGGTATATAGCTGTAATTAGTGTAGGTATATAGCTGTAATTAGTGTAGGTATATAGCTGTATAATTATTGAACATATATAGCTGTAATTGTTTGATTAGTGTAGGTATATAGCTGTAATTGTTTAATTAGTGTAGGTATATAGCTGTAATTAGTGTAGGTATATAGCTGTAATTAGTGTAGGTATATAGCTAATTAGTTTAGGTATATAACTAATTGAGTAGTGTAGGTATATAGCTGTAATTGTTTGATTAGTGTGGGTATATAGCTGTAATTAGTGTAAGTATATAGCTTTAATTAGTGTAGGTATATAGCTGTATTGAGTAGTGTAGGTATATGCTATAATTAGTGCAGGTGTGGGTATAGCTGTAATTAGTGTAGGTATATGCTGTAATTGTTTGATTAGTGTAGGTATATAGCTGTAATTAGTGTAGATATATAAATACAGGTTACTCACCTGTAACAGGAGTTCTAGGAGTGGTATATGTTGTTCATCCACACTGTCTGGCTGGTATCCTTGCCGCTTTAAATCTTGCGGAAGGTCTTCAAGCTGGCTCCTCCCACCCACCGGGTGGTAAAACCTCGGCTCCGCCCCATGACGCCAGATCTGCCCGCTGGAAGCTCAGGTTGTGCTTCAAGCCGGGAGGGGTTGGGTGGGTGGATGAACAACTTATACCATTCCTAGAACTCCTGTTACAGGTGAGTAACCTGTATTTCTTTAGGACATGGATATGTTGTTCATCCACACTGTCTGGCAGACTCAGCAGTCTCCGGGAGTAGGGGGGCAAGGCGACACCCCTACTTAGGGAATAAAGACTGAGAACCGAGGCCCCAAAACCAGCATCCCGGCGTGACTCAAGGTCGATGTGGTAATGGGTGATGAAGGTGTGTGCTGACTTCCAGGTAGCAGCCCTGCAGATATCCTGGATTGGGACGTCCCCTGGAAGCAGCCACCGATGCAGCAGTATGGCGGTAGAATGAGCTCTTATCCTCTGGGAGGCTCCATGCCCGCCAACTTGTAGCAGAGATCTATGCAGGAGGTGACCCACCTGCTTATCGTCCGCTTTGCTGCAGGTCAGCCAGGTGCGGCTTCAGCGTAGGGTGACAAACAGCTGGCGAACCTCTCCGATTTCTCTGCGCTGCGCTTATAATAAGCGAGCGCCCTTCTAGGGTCCAAAGTATGAAGCCTGTATTCGCCTCCGGAGGTGTGATTGGGGTAGAACACCGGCAGAGTCAACACCGGTTAAGGTGAAACTCCGACACCACCTTCGGAAGGAATTTCGGGTGAAGTGAGGACAGCCTTGTCCCTGTGGAAGACCAGGAAGGAGACTCGATGCAGAGCGCCTGGAGTTCTCCGTCCTCTCTGGCTGACGTGATAGCCACCAAGAAGGCGGGTCTTCCACGACAGGTGAGAGTTCACACCTGTGCATTGGTTCGAATGGCTTGCCCATGAGCTTTGCCAGTACCAGCAGTAAATCCTAAGGTGGTGGAGGTTCTCGATCGGAGGGGAATGTGATCAAGGCCTTTGAAAAGCGCCAGACCACCTTCTCCTGCGCCACCGACTGCCCCTGCCCGCGCCTGGTAAGCAGAGATGGCTGCCAGGTGCACCCTAGGGTCGCCGACCTAAGCCCTTGACGAGAAAGGGACCATAAATAGTCCAAGATGCTTGCCAAAGGACAGGAGGAAGGGTCCAAGCTCCTTGTCCTGACACCAAATGGAAAATCTCTTCCATTTGAAGGCATAGCATTTCTGGTCGACTCTTACGGGATGCCTCAACAACATTGAGGACCTCGTCGGAAAGACCCAAGGCCTGGAACTCTAGCCGCTTAGGAACCAGGCCGTCAGATGCAGGGATTGAAGGTCCGGATGGAACATCTTCCCTGATTGACTGAGAGCAGGTCCGGCGAGCTGGAAGCTGCCTCGGAGCCTGGAGCTGAGGCTGAGGAGATCTGGGTACCAGAACTGGCGGGCCAGTCTGGGGCTATCAGAATCACCTGCGCCTTGTCCTCCTGCTTTGAGAAGCACCCTGTGAATCAAGGGGAAATGGGGGAAGGCGTAGAAGAGGCCCGGGGTCCACGGCCTCGAGGAGGCATCCCCCTGCAGCGAGCCCTGCTGAGGGGGGCGGGCATGGAACAGCCTCAGCTTCGCGTTCTCCCTGGAGGCAAACAGGTCCACCCGAGGTGTGCCCCAATGGGAGAACAGATCTTGTACTACCTCCGGCAGGAGAGACCACTCGTGAGATGCAGCTCCTATCCGGCTCAGGGCATCGGCCAGGGTGTTGCAGGCTCCTGCCACATGAATGGCTAGGAGATCCTCCTCCAAGCTGCGCACGAGTGACCAAATGCGGAGAGCTTCCTTGCATAGAAGCATGGAACGCGTCCCGCCCTGGCGGTTTAGGTAGTACATGGTCGTGGTATTGTCCATCTGACTCAGACCACTTGACCGGAGAAACGGAGCAAAGGTGGTGAGAGCTAGGCGGACCGCCGGAGCTCCAGCAGGCTGATGTGGCATCGGGACTCCCGGGACCAGAGGCTGTGCGCCCGTGTTCCCCAGATGGGCACCCCAACCCATCGAGAGGCATCGGTCGATAGAGAGACCGTCTGCTCGGGGCAGACAAACGGGATGCCCTCCTGCAGATGAATTGGAACGGTCCACCACCGGAGAGCGCTCCACATCTCCTGGGTCACCGTCACTAGCTGGTCCAATGGATCGCAGCATTGTGACCACTGGCTGGCCAGTCCCCACTGAAGGGGGCGCATGTGCCAGCGTGCCCAACGGACCACGCTGGTACAGGCCGCCATGAGACCCAGGAGGCGCAGGAAGTCCTGGGTAGGGCGCGATTGCCCAACCAGAAATGATTGGGCAAAGGAGGTAAGAACCTCGGCCCTGTCTGCCGGGAGCCGTGCTCTGGCTCGAAGAGAGTCGAGCTCTGCCCCGATAAACAGAATCACCTGCTTCGGCTCGAGTTCCGACTTGGCCTCGTTGATGAGAAGGCCGATTTGAGAACAAACCTGCAGGGCCAGATCTCTGGACCGCTCCACCTCCTGTCTGGAGGGGGCTGCTATCAGCCAATCGTCCAGGTAAGGGTACACCCGGACCCCTCGGCGCCGCAGGAAAGCTGTCACCACTGCTATGCATTTGGTGAAGACCCTGGGAGCTGGAGACAGGCCAAAGGGCATGGCTCGGAACTCGAAAAGGGATCCCTCCGCTCGAAAGCGAAGGAATCTCCGATGTGATGGACGGATAGGGACGTGAAAGAACGCGTCCTGCAGGTCCAGAGAGCAGAACCACACGCCGTGTTCCAGGGATGGTATTATCTGAGCCAGAGTGACCATTCTGAAGGTTCGAGACCTTAGGAACTTGTTCAGGTCGAGAATGGGGCGCCAGCCCCCAGTCCGTTTCGGAACCAGGAAGTACCTGGACACAAACCCCGGGTCTGAGGGAGGGTCCGCCACCTCCCTGATCACCTCCTTTTGGAGGAGGAGAGCGATGTCGGCCCGACGAGCTGACAGTGAGGCTGCGGACCCTGAAGCCCCCCGAGGTGCGACGGCTCTGAAGGGCGGAGCCTGCTCGAATTCTAGAGGCAGGCCTTTTCCCACCACCTCCAGTACCCACCTGTCCGTGGTAATAACGGACCAGGCGGAAAGGAAGTGCCGGAGCCATCCCCCCACGGGGGGAACCTGGGGTGAGGTGACGGGTTTGGGGGCGACACCCCTCAGCCTGTCACTGGGCAGGCTTGGAGGAGGGACCAGCCGAGGGACCTCCTGGGCCTTTACCTCCCTGCTTCCTGTTGGAGGAAGCCCCGGGCTTGGGTTTGGGATGCCAAGCCCGAGCCTGCTGGCCCTGACGTTGCTGGGCCGGATGCGCCACGGGCGCAGAAGGATGAATGGGCTTAGGCTGTGGTTTGCGGCCTTTGTCGTTCTGAGCGGAAGAGACCGAGTCCAAGGTAGCATTGGACTTCTTGATCCTCTGCAGGTGACCTTCCACCGCAGGGCCGAAGAGGTCGGTCCCCAAAAAGGGAACATCCGCCAACTTGTGCTGGGTATCCGGCGAAAGGTGGATATCCTCAGCCAAGCCCGACGACGCATAGCCACTGCGGCCGCCACAGACCTGGCACATGAGTCCCCAATGTCTAAAGCAGTCTGGAGCTGCTGTTTGGCCACTGCCCTGCCCTGGTCCCGCACCTGCCTGACCGTGGTCTGCAGATCCGCAGGAAGATGAGGGACGACCTCATCCAGGGAGCCCAACAGGGCATGAGAGAAATGTGCCATGAGGATGGCCGAACTGGCCTGGCGAAGGCCGAGGGAGGATGCAGCATAGACTTTTCGCCCGGCATAGTCCAATTTCTTGGATTCCTTGTCGGGAGGTTTGTCCACATCCCTAGCGTTCCCGGCACGCCGGAAAACGCTGTCGGTAACCAACCCCTTGGCCGAGGGTATTCAAAACCGACAGGGAACCGACCGTGATACTTCCTGGCCATCATCCTGGGCCGGGCGCAGGGCAGGAAGCAGGGCGGCCAGAGCTCCAAGGCCGGGCCACTATGGCCTCGCCACCGGAAAGGCCTCCGAGGAATCCCTCGTCCAGAATCTCCGTGAGGGGATACCTGGCCCACTTAGAAACGGTTCGAGCCATCCCGTGGACTCTGAGATGAGCCAAGCAATCCCAGGAAGGACGAGGCTATCGCCCACCGACTGTCCTCCTGAGGACTCCAAGTCCATTCGCTTGGAGAAAGGGAGGAATCGTCTTCGGACTTGGAAGAGTCCTCAAAGAGCTGCCTCGGGCCTGAGCCACCCTCCACCTGCCAAGGTCGATCGGGAGTGAGGGTGACAGACAGCCTATGGGGCAGTCCCTGAGCTGACCGAGAATTTTTGGTCGGAGCCCCAACTAATGACTGTGGAGGCAGAGGTTCCACCGGAATCGGTGGGCAGCTGGTTTTGGCCGAACAACCGCCTGGGAACAGGCCTCGGATAAAACAAGGGTTGTTTCGCCGCCCGTGACAGCCACTTAATGGTCGAAGACGCACGCGCCGGCTTATTCCCGGTCAGAAGGAGCTGTTGCCACAGGAGTTCTCATATCTTCGACGCAACTTGCAGGGGAAGCCTCCTCGTCCGGGGAGGAGGAAGAGGACGAGCGGTGGCGCCCGCTTGCCGTGGTGCCGAGACCACCTATGACAGCAGGATCGGCTGGACCGCCAAGAAGTCTGAGATCGAGAACCTCGGCTTTGCCGAGGATGGTGCGGGAGGTGTCGGGGAACCGCACCCTCGGTTTGGAAGATTCAACCAAAGGCTCGGAACCGGAGGCACAGATGAGCCAACGGGGTCTCAACTCCACCGGGGAACTCGGGAGAGGATTCGCTTCCAGCCGACAACCCGTCCAACGGGTCGAGAAAAATCTCACCGGCCGACGGGAGTCTCGGGTCAGCTGGCCTGACGGGACACTGTGAGACCAGTGGCCAAGCCGAGAAGTCGATCAAGTCGACGGCCGACAACTTCGGGAGAGGGATCTTCCGGCCCCAAGAGCGCCGACGGTGAGACTTATCCTTGTCTCTCTTTTTGGACCGAGAAAACGGTCCAGAAGAAGTTGGTCCCTCACCTTTAATAGAGAGGGTCAGACAAAGCTCCTTAAAAGAAGCTGAATAAGAGGCACCAAGAGAGAGCGGGACAAATGCCGCAGCCGAGGTAGAAGCGGCCCGCGCCGCCTCCTCTTCGAGGGCGATCATCTGCTCGAGCTGATCTGCCGAGCCTGCCGCCGCGGACACCACCGACCGGGCCTCTTTTGACTTCACCGGAGGAAATCGCTTCTCGGGACGCCCCAGTTGTAAACGGGCAGCACTAGGTCTTCGAGGATCGAAATAAAAGGAAGAGCACAGGTCGCAGGGCCTGGGCGGGTCGTGCTCAAGGCCCAGCAGTAGACGACGGGAGTGCGATCCGCTCGAGACATCTTCTGCCCAAGAAGGGCATCTCCGGAAACCGGAGTCAATTTGTCCATCGCAGTCATGAGGGAGAGAAGACTGAAGTCTTTTAGCAAAAACTTTTAAGTTCGAAAATTCAAGAATTAGGAACCAGTCTTATATGCAGAGCGTTAAGGAGGGAACCTGAGCTTCCAAGCGGTAAGGAAGATCTGGCATCTTGGGGCGGAGCCGAGTTTTACCACCCGGTGGGTGGGAGGAGCCAGCTTGAAGACTTCCGCAAGATTTAAAGCGGCATGGATACCTGCCAGACAGTGTGGATGAACAACATATCCATGTCCCTAGAACTGTAATTGTTTGATTAGTGTAGGTATATAGCTATAATTAGTGTAGGTATATAGCTGTAATTGTTTGATTAGTGTAGGTATATAGCTATAATTAGTGTAGGTATATAGCTGTAATTGTTTGATTAGTGTAGGTATATAGCTGTAATTGAGTAGTGTAGGTATATAGCTGTAATTAGTGTAGGTATATAGCTGTAATTGTTTGATTAGTGTAGGTATATAGCTATAATTAGTGTAGGTATATAGCTGTAATTGTTTGATTAGTGTAGGTATATAGCTGTAATTGAGTAGTGTAGGTATATAGCTGTAATTAGTGTAGGTATATAGCTGTAATTGTTTGATTAATGTATGTATATAGCTGTAATTAGTGTAGGTATATAGCTGTATAATTAGTGTACGTATATAGCTGTAATTGTTTGATTAGTGTAGGTATATAGCTGTAATTAGTGTAGGTATATAGCTGTAATTGTCTGAGTAGTGTAGGTATATAGCTGTAATTAGTGTAGGTATATAGCTGTAATTGTTTGATTAGTGTAGGTATATAGCTATAATTAGTGTAGGTATATAGCTGTAATTGTTTAATTAGTGTAGGTATATAGCTGTAATTGTTTGAGTAGTGTAGGTATATAGCTGTAATTAGTGTAGGTATATAGCTGTAATTGTTTGATTAGTGTAGGTATATAGCTGTAATTAGTGTAGGTATATAGCTGTAATTGTTTAATTAGTGTAGGTATATAGCTGTAATTGTCTGAGTAGTGTAGGTATATAGCTGTAATTAGTGTAGGTATATATAGCTGTAATTGTTTGATTAGTAGGTATATAGCTATAATTAGTGTAGGTATATAGCTGTAATTGTTTAATTAGTGTAGGTATATAGCTGTAATTGTTTGATTAGTGTAGGTATATAGCTGTAATTAGTGTAGGTATATAGCTGCAATTGTTTAATTAGTGTAGGTATATAGCTGCAATTGTTTAGTGTAGCTATATAGCTGTAATTGTTTGAGCAGTGTAGGTATATAGCTATAATTGTTTGATTAGTGTAGGTATATAGCTGTAATTAGTGTAGGTATATAGCTGTATAATTAGTGTACGTATATAGCTGTAATTGATTAGTGTAGGTATATAGCTGTAATTAATGTAGGTACATAGCTGTAATTAATGTAGGTATATAGCTGTAATTGTTAGTTTAGTGTAGGTATATAGCTGTAATTAGTGTAGGTACATAGCTGTAATTGTTTGATTAGTGTAGGTATATAGCTGTAATTAGTGTAGATATATAGCTAATTAGTGTAGGTATATAGCTGTCATTGTTTGATTAGTGTAGGTATATAGCTGTAATTAGTGTAGGTATATAGCTGCAATTGTTTAATTAGTGTAGGTATATAGCTGCAATTGTTTAATTAGTGTAGGTATATAGCTGTCATTGTTTGATTAGTGTAGTATATAGCTGTAATTAGTGTAGATATATAGCTAATTAGTGTAGGTATATAGCTGTCATTGTTTGATTAGTGTAGGTATATAGCTGTAATTAGTGTAGGTATATAGCTGTAATTGTTTGAGTTCAAGTTCAAATGCTTCAGGTTTATTGCAGGAAAACTCCACTGAGCAAGCTCATTCACAAGGAGGTCCTGTGACATGTACACTGACATACATAAATAAAAAATAGAAAATAATTGATAGACAATAATATAACATGCATGCATGTGATCATATAATACAATCAAGATATTAGATGTGAGAACACCACATCGGATGATGAGCAAACAAGTGGTAAGAAGTAATGAACATTTCCAGGTAGTATACTAACAATGCAAGACATGGTAACTGGTATTTGCAATACATACATTTTAGCAAATTGAGCAGCAGCAGAAAATATAGGGTAAGGGAGGTATTCACAGGCTTGGTAAGGTGAGTGGAGTAGTATATACGTAGACAGAGCCAAGGGTAGGACAGGGAAGGAGAGCAGTAGTGGGATTGCTGCAGTAAAGGTAGCAGTTATAAAGTCAGAAGCCGGAGAATGGAATAGTGTCTTGGATTAAATGATAGAGCGAACAATAGGCAGTTAACATGCACACGGCAATTAGGGTCTTATGCAGAATGTGCATAGCACACATAGGGATAATAAGGGGCTTAATGACAGTTGCAGATATCTTTTATCTTAGCTGCACTTAGCACTTTATAGAAATTAATTGAAACTGTGCTAGCTAGTTTCAGCACGGTTTGTAGTTGGTTCCAAATAGAGGGAAGGGCAAGCGCAATACCACTTTTACCAAAGGAGGTCCATGTCCTAGGTATGTCAAGCAGAATGAAATCAGATTTCCTTAGAGAGTATGCACTATGCGAAATACTAATGAGAGATGAAAGATAACTCAGTAGTTTGTGCAGAACAGCTTAAGGGTCCAAAGACCAGCATGGAGCAGGCGTCTAGTAGTGAGAGATGTCCATGCAACAGCTGCATATAGGTCACAGTGGTGCGAATGGTAAAGGGGAGTTGGTAAGAAACCATAACGCACGGTGGTAAAGGATGTCCAATTTACTTAGGTTTGCGAGAGTAGTAGAGGAGTAAATTACATCGCCATAGTCAAGAAGGGGGAGAAAAGTGGCCTGGATGAGCTTATTTCGAGTTTCAAGGGGGAAGAGGGGCCTATTTCTAAAGAAGAAACCTAATCTGGCTTTAAGCCTTCTGGAAACGTCCTCGATATGGTCATTGAAAGAGAGTTTGTTGTCGATCCAGATGCCCAGATATTTGAATTTGGAGACGACTTCCAATGGTTCGTTTAACGTGGTAACAATAAAGTCTTTGGGCGGGGCATGTGAGGTACCTGTGGCGGTACTACGACAGAATATCATAGCTGAGTAGTGTAGGTATATAGCTGTATTTGAGTTAGTGTATGTATATAGCTGTAATTAGTGTAGATATATAGGTGTAATTGTTTGATTAGTGTAGGTATATAGCTGTAATTGTTTGATTAGTGTAGGTATATAGCTGTAATTAGTGTAGGTATATAGCTTTAATTGTTTGATTAGTGTAGGTATATAGCTGTAATTAGTGTAGGTATATAGCTGTAATTGTTTGATTAGTGTAGGTATATAGCTGTAATTGTTTGATTAGTGTAAGTATATAGCTGTAATTAGTGTAGGTATATAGCTGTAATTGTTTGATTAGTGTAGATATATAGCTGTAATTAGTGTAGGTATATAGCTGTAATTGTTTAAGTGCAGCTGATAGATTAGTCAGAGGAATAAGTGATGGCCTTTTCTGGGGAAAAGTTCCCATCCATATATATCTACAGTCACCATGAAAATGTAGGCTGGTTCTGCTTTAAGCGGGAAAGCATGGTGCCAAAGGGTCTCATACAATCTGCAAGGCTGAAAACAGAAGACAGACACGTGCTTCGTCCTACACAGGACTCATCAGTGTGCCTCATCTGTATCTCACCCCAGATGAAAACAAGCCAGTTATAATGCGCTCGTAGGAGTTTGGGTCATGTTGGGCCCAAAATAAGAAAGCAAGCTAAAAAGACAAAGACCCTCAGAACAAAAGCACTGAGGCAAGGGTTACCTAAAAAGGGCACTCGCAGCAAAGCCAGGTTACTAAGAAATACAAAATCACACATACCCACTGAGGTTCTTTTGCCTTTTCAGCTTGCTTGCGTGCTTATTTTGGGCCCAGCATGCCACAAACTCCTAAGACCACATTAGGGCTGGCTCATTTTCCCCTGGGGTGAGACACAGACAAGGCACACTGATGAGTCCTGTGCAGGACGAAACATGTATCTGTGTCTTCTGTTCTCACCCCTTGCAGATTGTGTGAAAGGCCCTTGGCACCACGATCCTGCTTGAAGCAGAACCAACCTAAATGTTCATGGTGATTTGCATATATATCCCATGATGCTTTGCATTATGGGGTATGTGTGATTTTTTTTATTCTTGAAACCCAACTTTGTTGCCAGTGCCCATTTGGGTAACCCTTGCTTCAGTGCTTTGTGTGTGTGTGTAGTGTGTGTGTGTGTATATATATATATATATATATATGTATATGTATATATACACACACACACACACACACACACACATATATATATATATATATATATATATATATATACATACACACACACACAAACATATATTATATGTATATACATACACACATACATACATACACAGTATGGTATATTCCATAGGGTACAGAGGAATAAGCTTTTTACTGTAGAAAGCTGGCTACAATGGTGCCTAGCAATAAGGGACTGAGGAGCGAAGCACCAATGATACGATGGCATTGTAACAACATTACAAAGTGAATAACAAGCTTATTCCTTTGTATCCCATGGGGATATCCTGTTTATACCCCTGGACTGAGAAATGTGGACTGCACGCAAATGCTACAGTAGGATGCTTCAGCCAGCTACCAGGAAAGCTTGATCTGTTATTTTCAGTTTAGGTCCTGGAACCACCAGCTATAAGCCACATATGTGGACGGTAAACAGCATATAGAATAGATGACAGACAGCTGTGGTGTACGGGGATATACACCATGGAGGGGAGCTCAAGAAGTAAGTAGCCGTGAGCCCGAAGAGCAAGTGGCAGTACTTATGTCATGAGCAGTCCTCCGTGGTACAGTTCAGGATTATAAAACAGGCCATGAAAATCTTGTCACCTCATTAGTTGAAACACATCACATGACTTAATTATTCTCTGACACAGCTCACCTGAAAAACCTGGATTTTTTCCAACAAATAAAAGCCAATTTTGTAAGTGGGATAACACACTCCAGGGTGTGCGTCATAGGGAATAATGCACTTCAGGAGTCGCAGCACTTGGTTATGCCACGTGCCTAAAAACATCCTGAGGCATGCAGTATTCTCTTATAACCACACACCCTGTCATGTGTTATCCCTTAAATAATACATGGTTGGCTCTTTTCCTCCATAGGAAACATTATCGTAGTTTTCGCTGTATACCTCACCAACTAAACCTGTAGACCTCCCAATTACAGCTGTATTGCTCCCAATTGAAGCTGTATACCTCAGGAGGGTACCTGTATACCTCCAGAAGTATACAACTGTATACCTTCCAATTAAGACTGTATACCTCCAGAGGTACACAGCCTGTTAACAGAGGGAAAATACCCCCTGCCCCCTCATGACACCTACAGAGCTGCAGGGAAGAACATATGTTATGAAAGACCCCCCTCCCGTGGGAAAAAGTTTGTGCCACCCCAGGACACCTGGGGAATCTGAAGAAAAAAAAAAAATAAACAGTTGGAGGGTATACACATGAAACCACTGCCCACCACCGTTCTGGAGCACTCAAACCTGTAAATAAAACTGTTGGGAGGCAAACCCGCCCCCAGACCTGGAGCTTCCAAACGGTAACAAAATAACAGTTGGAGGCAACCTTCTCCATCCTCACCCCCAATCTGAAGCTCCCAAAACCTTCAAAGAAAAACAATTGGAGGCTGGATACAGGGAACACACCAGAAACCCATCCCCACTAATACTTACCAACAGCCTTTTCCTCGATGCTCCAGCTTGCTGCCGGTATCTCCACATTATACCAGCCTGGCTCTAATGACTGGCGCTGCTCCCAATCACAGCAACCACCACCAATGACACCACATGCCGCTCCTGACTGCAAACGATGGTCCCGAGCCTTGCATACCAACACACACCACTAGTCCACCTCTGAAAGTAAGGACGGCTGGCCACAGACATGCCCCTTTTGGTAGGGGAATCCTACACTATGGAAAGACAATAGGGCCAAAAGACAGCCCAGTACCAAAACGCCACTAGACTATGGAAACACGTGGGGCAAAAAAGGACATGGCAAACCTGAAAATGACCCCAACCACGGCTTACCAGGAAATTGGAATGTAAAGTAAAATTGTAACAATAATGCCATGTATTATATAAAACAAATGATGGGTATATGTGTGGCATACAAGGCCACATACCCATATCGGGGGATAATAAGGTATTAAAGTCACTTGCCCTTCAGGCTCATGGCCTTACTACCTAAATAGACCCCTCAGTGGGTATGTTTCCTTGTATATCACACACCCCTTCTCTATCTATACATATATATATTATAGAAGGTGTAATTGGCCCCTATAGTTAGAGTTTAAGAAGGCATTTTAATGTTAACCACCCAAATTTTGCACTTTAGTAACTTCGTAACCACCGTTCAATGGATTTACATGACAATTTGCATGTGCGGTCTCATAGGGAAGATCTCTGGATATGCCAAGTTTCGTTCCAGTCGGATGTGCGGTTTCTGAGTTCCGAAGAGTGCACAAAGTGATTTTTTGGGTGTGTTTTGCTGTTTCTAAGCTGTTTTTTTTTTTTACGTGCCTAGCGCTCAGACAGTTTGGAATTTTGGCCTGAAATATTCAGGGTAGACAGGGGCTGGCCCACAGATGTGCCTTCTGCTGAGTTGATGACAAAATATGAATCCATTTCAAAGCTATTTAATTTCTAAATTTCAGTTCTGAGCATGCTCGGTAAGTATTTCAAGATAGCTGTATGAAACAAAAAAGGAATCCTTTTTATGTTTGCTTGCGTGCATGCGCAAGAAACATATTGCAGCAGCTTGCTGTAGTAGCGAGATGTGGAGGTACGGCAGTGTAGTAGCCAGTGCCAGCAGTCCATTTTGGGACTGGTCTCCGTGGCGCCAGTAGAGAAGCAGGCTGTTGATGACAGCAGTATTGTAGCGTGCCACCAACTTGAAAGAAGCTCGCCACTGCAATCAGGGAGCGCCCCATCATTTAACAATCAGCTGTTTTTTTTTCTGCTGGGGCAGTCCCTGCTTCCAGCGATGAACCACAGCTTGCCTTGTCTGGTGTCCCATTTCAGTAAACATGCTGGTGGCTGGTGCCGTCTGCCTCTCACAGTCCCCATGAAAGCCGATGGGATGCCCAATCCTCCTGTCAGCATACCCCTCCCCAGTTCATTTGCTGAAGGGTAGCCCAATCCGTTAGCATAATTTCATTTGTTTTAAATAAAAATGGTGGCGGGCTGTCACCGTCCGCCTCTCAAGTATGCATGAAAGCCGATGGGGTGCCTAACCCTGTCGGCAATCCCTCCCAAGTTCATTTGCCAAACGGCATATTGTCCCCCATTTGTTGTGTGCAAAGGGTGCCCAATCCCCCTTGGCTATAGCCCCCCCAACAAACACCCAGGTGGCATGCTGGGAGCCCACCCCAGTGTGTCAAATTACCTGTAAAAAAAGAAAACCTTCCCATGTTGTTTTTTATTTTTTAAAAACCTGTAAACAAGAAAACGGTCCCTCGCTGTCTGCAGTGCCCTCCTCCCCCAACCTGCACCCACCCTCTGTGCACCCCACCTCCCCCTCACCCCATACTTACCTGCGAACCTGGCTGAACAATCTTCAGTGGGCGGGAGCACATCTGCACTCTTCAAAGCTGATCGCGAACTGAAGAAATGCCAGTAAGCTGTATAATGGCATAAATGGGGGTTTCAGCTTATGTGGATATCTCGGTCATTTCTGAGAATTTTGGCACCAAATTTTCAACATGGGGTTCTTGGGACCCCATCTCATGAATTCAGTGACTGTCATCTGGTTTTTCGGTCCCGAAAGGTGATTTCGCGATCACTGCACAGATTCACCTGTCAGGACCGAGTAACGAAACGACTGTGTCACTGTTCTTAAGGTGGGCTCCCAAAAAGCCTATGTTGCAAATCTGGTGCAAATATTTTAAAGATCGTTATTTAGTGCGCGCAGTTTCCACGCATACTAGTAACTTCACAAATTTGTGATACTGTCACTCCAGATTTTCAACATTGGCATTTTCACACCTCCTTATGAACAGTACAGCTGTCATTTTTCACATCCTGTCCAAAATGTGTTTTCGCACTTCAGGCGCATAATAGCCTGGTCGCTGTGGGAAATCAGTGTTCGGGACAGATTAAAAAAATCACAGTGACACTGTTCATGAGCGGAGGTCCCAAAATGCCTATGTTGAAAATTTGGTGACAAAAGTCCATAAAATGACTATGTTACGAGTGTGTATTGCGCAGTCGCACACTCGAAACTTCGAGAATTTTCACTCAAGATTTTCAGCATTGTCAATTTTGCATGCCTCCTTCTGAACTGTACAGCTGTCATTTTTCACATCCTGCCTGAAATGTGTTTTTTGCAATTTGGCGTACAATGGCGCGGTCATGTGGGAAGTCAATGTTCGGGACAGATTAAGAAAATCATAGTGACACTGTTCATGAGCAGAGATCACAAAATGCCTATGTTAAAAATTTGTGATGCCTGTCACTGGCTGCAGGGTGGAGGGGTGGGGTGGAATGGCATGAGCACTACAGTCGGCAATCCAAAGGCATACCCCCTGATGCCTGTCAGTCTGTACAGGGTGGGACGTTATGGTTAGAAACCCTAACGCCCCGGGCGTTTGTTGGTATTTGCACTACAGATTTTCAATATGGCCTTTTTGTAACCCCCACTTCATGAAAGCATTTGGGACCTCTTCTCATGAACAGTGGCACTGTGATTTTGTGAATGTGTCCCGAACTTTGAGTTCCCAGAGTGTCCGTGCCATTGTGCGCCAGATGTATGAAAACACAGATGAGGCAGTATGTGAAGAATGACAGCTGTACCATTCATAGGGAGGTGTGAAGAGATGATAATGTTGAAAATCTGTAGTGAAAATATTAAAAATGCTCAAACTTCTGAGCGTACGTGGAAACTGCGCAGTGCATGCGCGTAACACAGTCATTAAGTGGAATTATTTCACCAGATGTTCAAGATAGGCATTTTGTGACCTCTGCTCATGAATACTGTCAGTATGATTTTCTTAATCTGTCCTGAACATTGATTTCCTTCAGCAACCACGCTATTCTGCGTCAGATGTGTAAATGCATATTTTGGGCAGGATGTGAAAAATGACAGCTGTACTGTTCATAAGGAGGTCTGAAAAAATGCCAATGTTGAAAATCTGGAGTGAAAATTCTACAAATTTGTGAAGTTACAAGGATGTGTGGAAACTGCACAACGCACGCTTGTAACAGTCATTTTATGGACGTTTGTCACCAAATTTTCAACATAGGCATTTTAGGACCTCTGCTCATGAACAGAGTCACTGTGATTTTACATATGAATCTGCCAGCAGAACAGACCAATCAGTCTATCTAAGTCTGACCGAGTGTGCAGCTAGCACCCTAGATTGCAGCTGCCCCAGCCTCCTCCCCCTCAGTTCCTCCCCTGCTTGTCCCAGCCCCTTCCCCCCAACTCTTCCTCTTGCTTTATCCCATTCCTTCTTAAAGCTGTTGACTGTCCTACGTGTTACCACCCCCCTCTGGCAGCGTATTCCAACTAGACACCACCCGCTCGGTGAAATAGTGCCTCCTCATATCCCTCTTGAAACATCCCCCTTCCAACCTTAGTCCGTGCCCCTTCGTCCCTCTTCCACTCCTCAGTTTAAACACCCCTTCAGTGCCAGGTTTGTTTACCCCCTCAGGTATTTAAATGATTCAATCACATCCCCCCATCCCTCCTCTCCTCCAGTGTGTACATGTTCAGCTCCTTCAGCCTAACTTCATATGCCTTTCCTTCCATCCTCTTTAACATTTTTGTTGCCCTCCTTTGCACCCCCTCCAGTAACTTTATCTCTCTCCTCAGGTATGGCTTCTAGTATTGCAGACAGTACTCCAGGTGCGGTCTGACCAATGATCTGTAGAGCGGTAGGATCACATCCCTGTGTCTGGATGAGAACCCACTTGCAATGCACCCCAGCATTCTGTTTGCCTTTGCTGCTGCTCTCCTGTACTGGGCCGAGTTGTTCATGCTCCCAGTTACCAACACCCTAGATCCATCTCCTCCTCTTTAATCCCCAACCTCACCCCCCAACCAATAGTCCCTTTTCTGGTTCTTAGCCCCAAAGTGCATCACCTTACACTTCTTCGCGTTGAATCCTAGCTGCCACTGCACCGACCACGTCTCTAGTTTGGTTAGGTCCCCCTGCAGTTTTTCCCATCTGTCCTTTTCGTCCACCACCGCCCCCAATTTGGTATCATCTGTGAACAGACTAGCCCAAATATCACCAGGCCCAGCACGCACCCCTGCGGCACCCCGCTTGTCACTGCTCTGGATGCCGAGAGCCCCCCACCACCACCCTCTGCACCCTCCCCTGTAACCAGTTCTCTATCCATTTAGTTAGCTTTTTTCCAACCCCCACTGCCGTCAGCTTCCCCCCAGTCTCCCATGAGACACTGTATCAAAGGCCTTACTACAAGTCCAAGTACAGGACATGTGCCGCATGGCCCCTGTCCAACTCCCTTGTCACCCAGTCATAATACTCTATTAGGTTGGTTTGACAAGACCTCCCTGAGACGAACCCGTGTTGATGCCCATCTTGGAGGCCATTACTCTCTAGGAATGCCACCAGCCTCTCCTTCTGTATCGCCTCCACAAGCTTACCCACTATGGACGTGAGACTGACCGGCTGATAATTTCCTGGCTCCTTCCTAGGCCCACTCTTGTCAAGGGCACCACATGGGCCACTCCAGTCCTGGGGCACACACCCATTTCCAGGAGGTGTTGAACAGATCTGCCAGTGGCTCAGCAAACAGCTCTGCCATCTCCCTCAGCACCCTGGAGTGGATGTCATTGGGGCCTGGTGCCTTGTCTACACTGCACTCTCAGCCCTTCTAGCACCCTACTCCTGTGATTACTGTGTCTATCCTCCTCCTCCCTTCCCTACCCCACCCCAGCCCATGCTGGTAGTGGACCATCCCTCTCCTTAGTGAAAACGGAGCAGATGTACTTATTTAGAATTTCCGCTTGCTCCTCCCCCTTTTCCACCCAATCCCCTCCCCACTTTATCCTCACAATATGTTCCTTGCACGTCCTCTTTTCCCTGATATACCTAAAAAAGTCCTTTTCCCTTCCCTTTATGCACTGTGCTAACCTTAATTCCCTGGAGGCCCTAGCTTTTTTTCACCCTCCTGGCCACCTCCCTTGACCAACTCCCGTAAGTCTCCTTATCCTCTCCCTTCCCTGTTCTCCTGTACTGCCAGTATGCAGCCCTCTTTGCCCTCACCCCTTGCAGCACCTCCTTGTTCAGCCAGCAGTTCTTAGCTGTGCCTTCTTGCTTCTGGCCCGGTCAGCTACTGTGGCCTGTGTTAGCCCAGTCTTTATGACTCCTCACTTTTGTTCTGCATCCATCCCCAGCCTTATATCCTGGAGTCTCCTGCATTGCTCCCAGCCTCCTAAAGTCCACCACCCTAGTGCCCATGCCTCCTGTCTCCCTGACCAGCGCGAGAATGAGCCACACTGTTTGGTGTTTGCTACCCGCTAGTGGGTCCTCTACCCTTACCTCCCTTACTGCCTCCCCATTTGCCAGTACTAGCGTGCTACCAAGCCTTGTAGGCCCACTTACCAATTGTGTCAGAAGGCTGTCCTGGAATGCATCAAGGAGCACCTGCTCCATGGTACTGCTAGTGGCCGGGGTGCTCCAGGCAACTCCTGGTAGGTTAAAATCCCCCTCTATCACCACACTCCCCCTTCTACAGACCCTCCTTATCTGCTCTTCGAACTTCCCATCCAGTTCCCCGGATTGGGCTGGTGGTCTGCACCCCACTCCCAGCCCAAGCTTTCTGCCCTTGGAGTCCAGGAGCTGCACCCATATGCACTTCTGTCTTCTCCTTTTCTCTTCTCCCTCGTCACTTATGCATTTGATCGTTTTCCTCATATAGAGTGCAATCCCCCTTTCCAACCCCCAGTCCCTCCTGTAAATCCTTTATCCCAGGATTGCCAAGTCGCAATCATGGTACTCTGTGGCCCAAGTCTCTTTCACTGCAGCAATGTCCACCTTCCGCTCTGAAAGGAGCGCCTGAAGCTCTGCAGTTTTGTTCCCCAGGCTTCTTCCGTTGAGAGAGACCACCTTCTACCCGAACCCCCTTCTTCTCCTGACTCTTCTTCTTGGCCTGTGTCCCTCCTCCAGGTAGTCCACACCCTTTCTCCTCCTTATTCTTACCGGGTGGTGATGTCTTCTGTATTACACTCAGACCACTCTGCCCGCCCCTCCCGGGGTTACTACGCCTCCGCCTTTACCTATATCTTGGGGGGTGAGCAAATTAGGCTCCCCTGTCCGGACCTTTCTACCAACCTCAGTTTTTTGGCCACCCCCCCACCACTAGTTTAAATCCACCTTAGTAGAGATAAACCCCTCTAATCCCGCCTTCAGTACTCCCCGCCCCCGCTCAAGTGTAGCCTGTCCCCTGCATACAAGTCACTATTTCCCCAGACCCTACCCCAGTTAGTCACTAACCCATAATTTTTGGTGTGGCACCAATCCCTCAGCCACTCATTGAACTCCTCGATCCTACCCTTCCTCCCCGTACTTGCACATAATACTGGGAGTACCTCTGAGAATGCCACCGACTCCCATCCCTCACACTGCCTGCCCAGCTCCTTGAAACTCCCCTTCACTACTTCCACAGTCTCCCCCGCCAAGTCGTTTATACCCACATGCAACACTAAATGAGGTTTCTTCCTTCCCCTCACTGCACACTTGAGCAGTGCCTGCCCTGCCCCTCCTGCAGTCAACCCGGGGATAGCTTCAACCCAAATATGGCTGTACTTCCCCCTTCTCACCCCTTTCAGTATAGAATCCTCAGGACGAGTACCCCCTGTCCCTCATCCCTTTTCCCTTCTAATGCTCCTTCCACCACCCCAGTATCCATTCTTCCTTGCCCTTACCCCCGCCAGCTGAACCCGGTGTGACTTCTGTATCTGTACCCCCTACTTCCACCTCACCCCTTTTCTCTGCTTTATTCCTCTCATCCCCTTGAACACCTTCTCAGCCTGACTACTTTCTACTGCCTTCACATGTCCACCTCCCTCCCCTGCTGATTTCCAACCCCTCTCCTATCCCGGTGTTTGTCGATTTAGAGGCCCCATTAGTTTCGACCCCAGTAGTGATGCCCTCCCATCCTTCCCCTTCCCACAGCCTTCTCTCCTCCAGTCCCCCTCCTTCCTTCCCTACTAGCCCCTTCTACCTTTGTCCTCGCCTCGCTATCCTCTACCTGTTGCCATCCCTCTCATCGCGCTTGTCCCCTCCCCTATAGCAGAGACTTGAATCTATTCCAGTCGATACCCCTCCTGGGATCATGGCGGACCCACACCTGTACACCCCGCCACCTTCCAAAGATGCCGCCCAATTGACATGCGGCTGGCATGCGGCACCTGCCCCATTTTGACCCCATCTTATGTTCGGGGCTCTTACTCCCAATTTGTGTACCCTACTACAGCTGTTAGGCCCTATTTACTCAAATTCCTGTTCCCCCACACTAGTCCCCTACTCCACCTTGCCAACCGGGTTAATTCAGTCTCAAATATCATCCGTTAGATACTGTATTACTGTAGCAATCCTATAGCCTCCTTGTCCGTTTTTCACCCCTCAGCTACCATACGTTTCGTTCTCAGCCCTCATATAGTTTCACTTAGCCCAGTTAGAAATCTTATTGCACTCCAAGTATTACTCAACTCAGAGAAATAAATAGAACAAATAAATATGTATTATTACAGCAATCCTAACAGTATAGCTTAGCACTTAGCTCAGTTAGAGAAATAAACAGAACAACTAAATCTGTATTATTACAGCAACCCTAAAAGTATCCAGCCATTGCTTTGTCTCCACCCCAGAGACCCTGCTAGAATATAGGACCACACAGGACCTGGGTGGGAGGGTGGGCAACCTAAAGTCCCAAAAGAGCTATGTTGAGCTTGCTCCTCCTCCTCTCTCATTCGCTTGTTCTGCTTCTCCCGGCGCTGCAGGCTGTCCTTTTGTACTGGGCTCCTGCCTGCATCGGCACCTTTTTCTGCCCACAAAGAAATCTGCAGCAGTCCCAACAGAGCTCCGCTGAGCTCGCTCACTCCCCCTCTCTCACTCGCTCATTCTGTTTCTCCTGGCGCTGCAGGCTGCCCCTTTGTACTGGGCTCCTGCATGCATTGGCACCTTTTTCTGCCCACAAAGAAATCCGCAGCAGTCCCAACAGTGCTCTGTTGAGCTTGCTCACTCCCCCTCTCTCGTTCGTTCTGTTTCTCCCGGCGCTGCAGGCTGCCCTTTTGTACTGGGCTTCTGCCTGCGTTGGCACCTTCTTCTGCCCACAAAGAAATCCACAGCAATCCCAACAGAGCTCCGTTGAGCTCGCTCACCCCTCCTTTTTCACTCGCTCGTTCTTAATCTGTCCCAAATACTGATTTCCCACAGCGACAGCGATATTCTGCGCCGTAAGTGCGCAAACACATTTCGGTCAGGATGTGAAAAATGACAGCTGTACTGTTCATAAGGAGGTGTGAAAAAATGCCAGTGTTGAAAATATGGCAAGAAAATATTACAGATTAGCGAAATTATAAGGGTGCATGGAAACTGTGCAACGCACATTTGTAACACAGTCATTTTATGGACTTTTGTCACCAAATTTTCAACAGAGACATTTTAGGACCTCTGCTCATGAACAGTGTCACTATTTTCTTAATCTGTCCCGAACACTGATTTCCCATAGCGACTGCGCTATTCTGCGCCAGAAGTGCGAAAACACATTTTGGCCAGGATGTGTAATATGACAGCTGTAAGGAGGGTGTGGGAAAATGCCAGTGTTGAAAATCATGAGTGAAAATATTACAAATTCACGTTATTGGCGAGCGTGATGAACTCGCATGCGACGTCAGAAACAGTCGTTTTTGATTTTTTCACCAAATTTTCAGCATAGACTTTTTGAGAGCCCACCTCATGAACAGAGGCGCTGTCGTTTCGTTAATCGGTTCCAAAAGGTGATTCCGTGCATTGACCACGAAATCACCTTCCAGGACCGAATAACGACATGACAGTGACTGAATTCATGAGGAGGGGTCCCAATAACCCCATGTTGAAAATTTAGTGCCAAAATTCCCCAAAATGCCCGAGATATGCACCAAAGTTGAAAAAACCCTATTTATGCCATTATACAGCTTACCGGCATTTCTTCAGTTCGCAGTCAGCTTTGAAGAGTGCAGACGTATTCCCGGTGCACCGAAGATCGTCGCGCCAGGATCCGGAGGTAAGTATGGGGCGAGGGGTGTGTGGGGAGGTAGAGTACGCAGAGGATGGGCACCGGGTTGGGTGGAGGGGCACTGGAACACTTGAGGACCGTTTCTCGTTTACAGGTAAAAACAAAACAAGCGGACAAGCGGAGTCAGTTTTCTTTTTACATGAGTGTGTTTGGTACACTGGGTGGACTCTGCAATGTACCACCTGCATTTATGGGGAGGGATCAAAGTTGTGGGTGGGTCCCCGTCGGCACAGAAGAGGGGTGGGGGCGCGCATGATGCCGAGGGATTGGGCACCGTCACAGGCATGCAAGCATTGGGAGGCCATTATCCAGCGGGGAGTGGGATCCCCGTTCCGCAACTATAACTGGGAAGGAGGCTGAAGCCGGAGGAATTGGGCCCCGACCGGCACAGAAAGCGTGGGGCGCATGATGCTGAAGGGATTGGGCACCCTTGGCACACAACTGAAATGGGGTGTATTATGCTGATGGGGAGTGGGCTCCCCATTGGCAAATGAACTGGGTCGAGGGCATGCCGATAGGAGGATTGGGCACCCCTGTCGGCTTTCTATGTGCCTCTGAGGCGTCGGCATATAGCTGTCACGTTCCTGGTAATGTTACACCAGGCAAGGTACCACCCTGTAATGCGGTCGCTCCCTCTCATTGCAGCGGAATGGCTGGACGCTGCTATGGCGAGTGGACCATGATTGCAGCACAAAATCGTTACAACTTGGTGGCACTCTGCAGGCGGGGTCATAATGTCAAGAAGATATCATGTCTCATGGCACAATCGCACTGCCATACAGCACGATTTCTGCCATAAGGCATGTCTTTTTTTTCTGTGGGGGCTCCGCCCCACACCCCCTATGGGAGGCTGCGCCCTGGACCTCCCCACTAAAGATTCTCAACCCAGGGGGTAACTCGGGAGCACACAAAAGTGTGAAAATTAAGTGCTCAAGGACTGGGAATCAAACCCGGTCCCAGACACAGCGCTGGGTTCCTGCTGCTGTGGCTCAGTCCTGTGAGCCACAGCAGCTGCTCGGCGAGAACCCACTCCCAGCAGAGGTCTTATCCTCTGCCTGGGAGAATGCTACTAGTGCAATACCACATACAGCAGTATACACAGTATTGCACCAGTAGCGATTCACACTATGTCTGTAGCCGTTTAGCCATAATGTCATATGCTTGTGAGCATGTAACCTTATGACCCGTTAGGCACTCTGCAGAACCAGTGTCATCAGGACACTGGCCCTGCATTGGCTGAGCACTGCCAAGGCCAACAATGCAGTGCCAGCATTGGCCGCCATAGTGCCACACCTCCACAACTGGCTTCTCTCCTAAGTTGCCACATAATGTTTCTTGTGCATGCGTGCAAGCAAACATAAAAATAGCAGGACAAGAGGACACAGCATGAGATTAGAGGGAGGCCAATTAAGGGGTAATGTGAGCAAGTTCTTTTTCACAGAAAGGGTGGTGGATGCATGGAACAGCCTACCTCAGGAAGTGGTGAATATAAATACAGTACAGGGCTTCAAACAGTTATGGGATAGGCATAAGGGAGCAATACAGATGAGTATGAAAAAATAGGCCATTGACAGAGCAAAGGTCGATTCCACATTTATAAGGTAGAAAAAATGGGTAGACTGGATGGGCCCTGCGGTCCTTATCTACCGTCAACTTCTATGTTTCTACTGCCCATTCACCCACACACATCCATCTCTCAGACACTGCCCATTCACCCGCACATATCCATCTCAGAGGCTGCCCATTCACCCACACACATCCATCTCAGACGCTGCCCATTCACCCATACACATCCATCTCAGACACTGCCCATTCACCCACACACATCCATCTCAGACACTGCCCATTCATCCACACACATCCATCTCAGACACTGCCCATTCACCCGCACACATCCATCTCAGACGCTGCCAATACACCCACACACATCCATCTCAGACACTGCCCACTCACCCACACACATCCATCTCAGACACTGCCCATTCATCCACACACATCCATCTCAGACGCTGCCAATACACCGACACACATCCATCTCAGACACTGCCCACTCACCCACACACATCCATCTCAGACACTGCCCATTCACCCACACACATCCATCTCAGATGCTGCCAATACACCCACACACATCCATCTCAGACACTGCCCACTCACCCACACACATCCATCTCAGACACTGCCCATTCACCCGCACACATCCATCTCAGACACTGCCCATTCACCCGCACACATCCATCTCAGACACTGCCCATTCACCCACACACATCCATCTCAGACACTGCCCATTCACCTACACACATCCATCTCAGACACTACACCACTGTCTACAGCACTGGTGACTGAGAGGGGAACTTTCTTTTAGTATAATAGAACAAAACATTAGAGTTGATGTTATGCTTAGTAAGTCTTCTTTAGGAAGGATCTACAAAAAGCAAAGTACGCAGATGTATTGACTAAATTTGTGTTATCCAATAAATGTTTTTTTTTTTCCTTTACGGCGCACTCTTAAAAAAGACCTGACAATCAAAATGTTGATTCTAAATTTTTTTTTTCATGTTCAGCATCCATCTTAATTAACTAAACCCTTTGGTGTAATACAGGAACATCGGAAATGCTAACCTAAAAATCCCAAAGGTCATTATATTCCTCTTTGCATCCAGGCTGATGAAGCACCCAAAGCAATGAAAAAAAATTGCAGGAAAAGTGTATACAGCCGTGTTAGTCCTTGGAAAACTTGATTTGTTGCAGACTGTAATACTTTTAATTGTACAAAAAAGGAAGCATTATAGTGCCCAAGCTTTTGAGTCCACACAGGTCCCTTTACACCTGATGAAGGGAGCTATGTGATCCAGAAGCTTGTTGGTCTACAAAAAGGCAGCACAATCTGCAATGAATATTACAAAAACCTCTAGGACCCCTCCCTTCCCCACCAGTGAATATACCCAGCAATTTTATTCACCATGCATGACTAAGTGACCCAACTTAAGTTTAAAAGATTCAACCCTCTCTACTTCCTTTGGGAGGGAGCTTGCTCTATAGGTTTATGACTCTCTGGGAGAAAAATGCTTCCTCACACCACTCTCAACTCTATACTCCCCTTCAGCGAAAAGTATGCCCTCCAGTCCATTTTAAAATTTTTTTTATGCTGAGTCATTTGCGGTGATCTCCACATTTCGTATCAGCTGCCCGATACCTTAGCATACAAAATGATACATTTACATTGGGGTAAAATGCTTATTTGTGATTATGGAGTGTTTACAATGAATTACTAATTGGTTTAAAAGTATGGCGTCCTGAGCCCAAGGGATAGAGGGTTATATAAATAAAGTCTGCTGCAGCTACTAGCCCTTACTCTAAATGTGCTAAACTGGGCATTGTCATAAAAGATCATCTTTTAAGAAGTACAGTATGGGGAAAACATTAGAAATGATAGAAAGGTGTTTTGTTAAAAAAAAAAATAGAAAAGGTCTGTTAAAGTTTTCACCATTTTATAACTGCAGTGTGGTGCTTCATAGGCGTGCCTTACCTCCAGTAATCCCCCCCTCCAACAAAGACTGATATTTGACTGTGATGTGGCACATAAGGGGGCATTACCTGATGGCAATGCCTCCTTGCCATATGACTTCATTAACCACTAGTTTTTTTGTATGGCCACGAGCCAGTTGTAACCTGGATTTTTTTTTAAAGAAGAAACTGAAACATAAAATGGCTCCTTGGCTGCTATCAGTAGGTGAAACATTCATAGGTGTGGACCATACTCACAGGAAACTGGATTATACTCAACTCGCTGACACCAGAACCATTTGGCCCACTGGTGCAGGGTTGCTTGACCCACTGGCACCAGAGTGAGGTGAAAAGGCATGTGCGCTTCACTTGGTGTAGAGAATCAGCCTTTTTTTTCCAGTAATAGCAGCAGCATACAGCAATTTAGAGAAACATGGGGTCATTTTACTTTTTTTTAACTTAACTTTTTGGTTCTTCACGCCATCACCCACTCCTTACTTCCACCCCTGCTAGTCCCCAGCTCTATCCCTTGCTCCTCCTCCTGTCCAGCTGGTACAGATCTTCTGGGTGTAGAGCCCATGGAGCTAAACACTGTCATTCAGATGGCTTGAGACACATAACTTTTTCTGTTTGTACCCATTCGCAAGTCCCTCCCACCTCCTCCAACATTGGACATTGCCCTAACGGCCCCAGTCGCAGCAGTCAACGCTGGGCTGATACTTCCTGTGAGAGAGCGGCTCCTGTTCATCACTAGGCTGCTGCTGTGCTCAGGCTAGGCACCTCCCTCCCTGGGTTGGCTCGCTTCTTTGGAAGCACTCCCAGTCCTGGCAGCACCAATTCCAGCTCCCAAGCTTGCTTCCAAACCTGGGTCAGTGCAACACTCTTCTGCTGAGCCACTGGGCAAGGAGTAATTTTCATCTGATTTTTCCCATACCGCCTGTGGTGTGAAAAGAGTGGCAGAGGATCCATGCAGCAGTCAGAAGGGAAACGGTTTTGTAGGGGTGTCTGGATTGGCCAAAATCCATTCAGACTGGATTTTTTTAAGATTCCGGAAGATCTGATTCTGAATCAGAATCCCAAATCTTAAAAAATCCTAGCTGACAAGGAACACATCTTTCACACAATCTAAATCGTATTATGAATTTTGGAATCAGATTTCTGGACTCATTTTTAGGATTCAGGATTTTCGGTCTGAAAATTTTAAATCCTAAAAGTGGACTGGAGTCCGACAAATCCGATTCCATTACTTTGATTCCGAGCAACCCTTGTGTTTTGTGTCAGTTCTGTCCCATCCTTTGGGAAGATCCACCATAGGCCCTTGCAACATCTTTAGCAAGTAAACTCAAGGAAAGTTTCCATTAGCTGAAGCTTAGACAGAGCTTCATACTTTCAATTTATAGCAGTGTCTCACCACTAGAGGTGCTGATGTTACTGTTCCTCCGCACTATAACACTCTTGCAGCAGCATCACACATTACATCTAGAGGGACTGTGATAATGCTGCAAAAGAGGCTGGCGAGAGGCTACACGCTGCACGAGCTGGAGTATCTGCTGTGAGAGCAGGGCTTGTTAGAGGCTTTTTTCATACTAAAAGGTATGCCACCAGTTTAATAATTAACAAGCCTTACAGATTATCTTATGTCTCTTGTCTGGCGTTCTCTCATTTCCCGGGAGGAGGCCAGAGGGCTGAGAGGCTAGTGTCCCTTGCCCAGGTGCAGATTGTGCAGACAAGGGGCCCTTCAGAAGGCAAGCCGAGGAGAGACTGGATACGGGGTGATGGCAGGATAGACCAGAAAGAAGGCTGACGAGATTGATCTGAGAGCCTGAGAAAAAGGAGATAGGAAAACGGGTGCAGTGTATTGGAAAAAGAAGTATCTATAGTGTTATTTCAGTGAAAACTGATTTCTGCCTGACGGGTGTTTTCCTGCACTCTCTTGGAATATTTTACGTTGTGCTTTTAATGCTTTTGCCCCAAATTGCTGTCTGATGTTACTAATTTTAGTTTATTAGTTTATGTTTGTGGGTTTCACGGAATTGTATTATATACCTTTAATGAAGGCTATCTAAGTTAAGTTTGGCGCCATATGTTAATTGGATCATCTGATCTGGCTGATATAAAAATGTCAGACACCATCCAGGAGCTGTTGAGGATGCCACTCGTAAAGCGCGGTGATTACTTGATCGGTTTATTTTTTGGCAGATTAGCCTCTTGTTATACTTTACTATTGTAAAATCTAGTAAAGATTCATCTGGGTTTAGTGTTTATTAGTGGATGCTTTGCCCACTATCTGCATACAGGCAGCTAACTCAGAAAAGGCTTTAGCTTTCTGAGTCTCAAGCCATGGCTAGCGTCTGGTGTCTTGCGCAGCTTTAAATTAAGTATTACTCAGGCAGGTGCTTTAACTCATACGCAATTCAGATGGTTCACTGAAAATTGTGGATTCTGGTGTAGTATTAAAAGCTCTTTTTGAAGGGGACAGAAGTAAGTGTTCCTTTATCCTGATTATGAGAGTTCTTAATATGTTTAGTTAAAATGTTATATTGTGAAGGCTCTTTTATCATAGCTCGCAATTTAGGTCTTAACAGTGAAATTATTTTATCTGTTTTGAAATTGCAATGCGGAGCATTTTAAAACTGCTGCTTAAACACTTTTTGGGTGGAACTGGAAACTCTGAACTCTATATACATTTCCTGCAAAAGGCTTGGAATTTTAGAGCCTGATTTACCCTGTGGCAGCATACAAAGTACACATTATTATTGGCTCAAGGGAGGTAACAACTATTCCTGGTGAACTGTACTGGTTTGGATCGAGCCCGTGTTATAGTTTGAGACATTTTGTGAGCTTGACATCTTGCATTTAAATGTACTGCATATATATAGGGACCATCGATTTATATTCTGAAAGGAAGAGATTGGATGTATAAATGCAAAAAACAAAGCCCTGTTGGCCAAGGACAAGGCCTGGCCTGAATGAAGAATTGCAGTTTGATCCGATGATTTTGTTTTGAACTCTTTCCTCCTATTGAATTTTATGTTGAGAGTCTGACATTGTTTGCTCTATTATCTTGTGTTCACTGTTGTACTAGTTTTATTTATTATTGCAATATTGTTTATGTTACAGTTGGTTTACTGTCATAGAGACTACTTGCCCCTGAATATTTGGGGGCAAGAAACAGTATATCTGATTTATATTCGACTGAAACTTATCCTATTTATACTACATAGGTTATAACTGGTACAACTGTCCATTTTGATCTCATTCTTCTATCTCTTAAGGCCTCTCAAGTATTTTTGCTGACTTTAGCGATTTTAGATGGTGCAAACCAGAAGTGGGAAAGTCATGGTAAATAAGGGAGGGGGAGAGAGGCAAAATGGCAGTGAATCAAGGGAAAAAAGATGGAAAAATGAGGAAAAAAGAGACAGGTGAAAGAGACCCTAAACTATCTAATAATGAAGAATTTGAAGTTCCTCTGCAGTTTAAGCTCACGGATATGTGGCATAGGGATACCATTTCCGTGGGTCCTTTGGGGCCACTTCATGATAACTGTACTAGTACCCCTAGCCAATTGGTACAACTTGGTCATAAAGAAAGAGTTCAGGTAGAAGAGATTGTTAGTTCTCATAATCAAAGCATAACAAACAAGACAAAACCATTGCCTCAGATGGAAGGAATTTCACCGGAGTCCTATGATTGGGCTTCTTATGAATCCTTCCAGCCTTATCTTCCTTCAGTCCATTCTTTATGAGAAAGGTATAGTGAGACTAGTATAGAGACATATGGGTCATATAGCAGTAACAGCAGAGATGACTATCATCTTTCTTGGAAGGATTTTCTCCTGACGTTGGTCCATTACTTGGCTCCCCTAATAGACTTACCCCGAGGTCCTCTAAAATAATAAGTCAAAATGGAAATCAAGAATGTAAACAGCAGTGTCTAAAGACTGCAGTGAAAGAGGACGAAATGACATTGATCACCCAGAACTTAAGTAAGGTTATAGAAGGACTGAGAAATTTAGAGAAAATCAAGATGAACTTGGAATTAGTAATGAGAAAAGAGGCCTAGGTTTTATTAAGGCCTCCAGTCATAGAGATGTTATGGGTCCAGTTTTTGATAAAGAATATTTTTCTGGGGAAGGTGATTTTACCTCTTCTAGCTTCCTGTCTAAACAACTTCTTGAAATTATTAAGAGTCCCTATTATGTTAATATAGTGATTTTAGAAAATCTTATCGCAATTAAGGATGAGATGGATAATATTAGAAATTGTTTATTTTATAATAGGGCAATCTTAGAGAACCGCAATCAGAAAAAAAATCATCATATAATGGCAGATCAATCTGGACAAACTGAGAATATTGATGAGACTAAAAATGAGAATCAGAGAGAGAATAAAGCTACTCAGGTGAATTTACCTCCCCTGTTTGATAAAAATTATCCTTGCGTTTGTAATTTGGGTTTAAATAAAGAAATTAAAAGAACAACAAAAGGTAATCAAGTGCCTAAAAGAGCTGAAGAAACCCAACTGAGAGATAAAAAAAGGGAAAAAATTTAATGATAGCTGTGCTATAGGGAAACAGAAAGAGGACATAATATGGGAGACTTTACCTAAAAACATATACGGTAATGAAAAATAGAAACAGGGAAAGAGAAGAACCTGGAAGTAAAGGAGATGAGGAAATAAATATGGCTACTAGGGGCAGGAAGGATCAGCTGATCAAAGCAGGATGGGAAAAAGAATTATACAAGAAAATAGAACTATGCAAGAAGGTACGGATGCTAGAGATTTGGGAGTTGATGGGGAGGTCAAGGCCAGCCAGATGCCACCTTGTATTAATTTCAGTATTACAAAAGAGAACTCAGAAAAAAACCTAGTGAAAGACAAAAAGGAGATAAATATGGTATATACATTTTTTGATTTAAATGGGACGGACTTGGAATATCTTATGGAAATATATGGAGTTGACCATTTTCAAGGAGAAACAAGAGAGAGATTAAAAAGATTGGTAATACACATATTGCATGTGGAAAAAATGGAAACAGATATACATATAATAGGACCTCCAAATAAGGGCCATGCAGATTGTACCCTTTCATACACTAAACTGGGTTCAGTAGTAGACATGATATGGGACCAACAAGAGATGTTAAGGTATATGGGCATTATTTTAATGCCAGCACAAATTGTACCATCACAAGACACTTTGGAAATATTAGAGATAGAGTCAGAGGGAAAAGAAGAAGAAAGTGCAACAGTAAGTAATAATAGTAAAGGAAATAGTTCAAGACATCTGTATCAGACAAGCACACATCTGAATACTTGGGAAAACAAGACTATAACTATGTTTGGATGGGAAATGAGAGAGCAAGATTCCCTAGGGTACATTAAACATAAAATAGCAGTCTGTTTCTCTAGATTAGCTGGAGTAAAAATATCTGAAAAATCGATAGAATTTATAAAAATATACAAACGTTATAATAGCACTTCTCAGATAGATATTACTTTTAAAAGTTCTACCATATTATAGACTATATTAAAACAAGTTACAGTATTAGATCAGGTGGGCTCCACATTTGCTTCCAGATGAATGGACTTCCCAGAACAGAAAATACCTCAAATGAGATTGGCATCAGAGGAAATGTAAATCAAAATAGTGGGAAATTGATACCCAGAGACTGGCCAAAAATAATAAAGAAGTGGTCTTGGATATTGTTGGCATGAAAGTACTGTCCTGGAACATAGAGGAATTTACCTAAAATGGTTGACCCTGAGTTTAGGTTCCTGGAGACTTTTTTTTTATACTTTCTTTTTCCTCCTGGTTTTCCCTACCCTCTTGATCCTCTCCTTCAGGCCTCTCAATGTTGCTGCCAGATCCCGGACCCATCATCTGCCCCTAGATGTTCTCCTCCCTTCTCTGCACAGTGGGGTCCGTTTGGTGTCGGTGGTCTGAGGCGAGCAGAGGTCGTCATCCAGGACCGTGAGGGTGATTTTTCCTTGTTTCTGTTTTTGTCCTCGTCCCATCCCCTGGGGATGCCGAGTGGACTCAGTCCCCAGAGGTGACATGCCGCCTGCGTCTAGCCTCTCATCGCCCGTCACGACATCCCCTCCCGACCCCTAGTATTGGGGCCGCCCATCCCTTCAAGGACCGTGCTTCCACCGACCCTCTACGGGAGTGTCAGGCGCTGGTGCGTCCCAGGTATCCACCCCTGAGGAGGAGGCATCCGGAGGGCGCTTGATCCTCCCTCCCCTGCCAGCCCCCAGCTGCCCAGGTCCATTTCCGAACCGGGTCGCGCCGGCGTAAGCAGTGTGAGCGTCTAAGCGTCTCAACCCTCAGTGCCACCGGTGGCTGGTTCCTGGAGACTTTGACATCATTTGCCTCCAAGAAACCTGGGTGATGGCAGGGGAATCCCTAAGATTACCTGGCTACCATACCCTGGTGAAATCAGCTATTAAAATAAAAGACATGGTAGAAAGAAGAGGGGAGTCTCTTTATTTAAAACTGATTTAAATTTTAAAATTTACAAAGAATATGATACATCTGACAATATTCTAGCTTTATCAGTGGAGTTGGAAATACACATAATAAACTAATTTTAGTTAATGTTTATTTTCCACCCTCCAAAGACATAAATGAATCTTTAACAAAACTTAATTTAACACTGAGTGATATTTTGAGTAGGGAACCTGATGTGCCTATGATACTTCTGGGTGACTTTAATGCAAGAATCTCAATAAATTGTAATAATATAGATTTTTTAACTATCTTGCCAGAACTTAATCCTGGGATCAGTAATACTAGACAGAGCCAGGACATGAGATTGAATAAAAGAGGGAAATTACTTGCTCTCTCGTTGACCAACAAAAATTTGTTACTGCTTAATGGCAGGCTACCAGGAGATAGTAACGGGGAATTAACATACAATGGACCGCTGGGCTCTTCAATTATAGATTTGATTTGGGGGAATCTTGAAGCTGTTAAAATAGTCCAAGATCTTGAAATAATGTGTAGAATTGAATTGGCACATAACCAGTGAGCTTAAAATCCAAATGGATAATATTACCAGAGGTAGACCTGAAGCTCTTATTGGGGTGGAATGGAAATAATAAATCAGAGAAGGATACAGTGGAATCCTTATGCTAAACAATTTTTGGTAATTTTTGAATGATTCTATGTTGGTAAGCCTTAGACTATCTATTGTGGAAGAAACCGACTTACCTCATCCTTATCTAAATGGAATGAGATAAATACACTAATTAAACCCCATTGTGTAACAAATAAAATAACTAGTAATACAATTATGGTAGGAATTGGTTTAATTCTAAATGTAAAAGGCAAAAAAAACTCTTACTAAGATCTTGAGGATCCATAAACATAAATCATAGAATCTTAATAAAAAATTGCTACTAATATAAATAAAGGAAAAATATAGGAAAATATTAGATCAAGAAAGGCAATTTATGTTAAGAAAAGGTGGGAAGAACTTAAAATGGTGGTTGTAAATAAGGATAATAAACGACTTTGGAGAATAGTAAGTCAGGGTTATGATAAATACTCCACTAAGGTTGAAGCTCATGTCCTTCCATGTACATGGAAAGCCTACTTTTCAGATTTATATTGCTCATCAGCTGAAGCTCAAATTACTCCAGAGACTCTAGCTGTATGTGGCAATTTAAATTATCCAACTTCCTTGTTTATTTCTATAGAGGAGATAAGAAATGCTATATTGCGGTTAAAAAACAACAAAGCACCAGGCCCAGACAAAATTATAGGTGATTTATACAAACATTATATTGATTGGTGGACCCCTATATTATATTAGATATTTAACATTGTAGTGCAGGGACACGATATACCGAATAGTTGGCAGGGAAGAAAAAATTACTCACCTTAGTAATGTTGTTTCTTCTAATGGAGTCTTGCTATATTATGACTATTGCAGTTTGCCCCAGCCTTAGAACTGCTCCGGAGGTGAAAGAGTTAACTTCCATGCAGAGCATGGAGCTTAGAGCGCAAGCTCGGTTCAGAAGCTCTGTTTGGCTGGTTTCAAACCGAAACCGTCAGATCTTTACAAGCAAAAACTCACTAAGGTTCTGTGTGGAAGCTGTAACCTACACTAGCCAACTGGCTACTAATATATTAACACATTTTTACTGGTGCCAACACAAAGACTCAAGTCAGTGGACCAGAAAAATTAAGATAAAATAACTAAATGAACACAACACCCAAACATGAAAGAGGACATCAATAAATGCCAACAGAGGACTACCCACCCCATACCCCAAAGTAGGAGTTCTGAGAGGGCAGGCTTGGGGAGGTCATAATAGCAAGACTCCATTAGAAGAAACAACATTACTAACGTGAGTAATTTTTCTTCAAACAACATGAAGTCTTGCTATATTATGACTATTGCAGACTACACAGCAGTACCTCCAGGAGGAGGGACAGAACCTTCTTAGGAATAGGCTCTGAAGCACGCTGTGGCAAAACGAGCATCCCTCCTGGCCTGAATATCCAGGGAGTAATGCTTGGTGAAAGTGTGTACTGTCTTCCAAGTAGCTGCCTGACATATCTCCAAGATAGGATGTCTCTAGCAGCAGCTAGAATGCACTGTACCTCTGGTAGAGTGAGCCCTCAGGCCTGAGGGGAACCTTACCCAGCTTTTGATAGCAAAATTGGATACAAGAAACAATCCACCTGGCAATGGATCTTTGGTGGCAGGTCTCCCTTCCCAACCTCACCATAAGTGAGAAACAGTTGGAGGAGTCAAACCTGTGACCCTTGGTGCGCTCTATGTAGTAACTTAGGGCCTCTTAACATCTAAGCTTGCAGCCCCTCCTAACCAGAGGAGGAATGGTCAGTGAAGAAGACTGGAAGTGAAATAGATTGGTTAAGGTGGAAATCTGAAACCACATTAGGCAAAAACTTCCTGTTAGTCCTGAGGACCACTTTATCCCTGTGAAAGGAAATAAAGTCAGTTTCTACTGATAAAGCCTGTAACTCACTTATACGCCTGGCAGAAGTGATGGCTACCAGAAATACAGTTTTCCAAGTCAAATACTTAAGCTCTGCCGAAGACAGAGGCTCAAAGGGGGGTTGCATTAGCTGAGCAATGCATACATTAAGATCCCAAGCCGGGGCAGGGTCCCTGAATGGGGATTGGTGTGAAGCAATCCTTTAAAAACTTGGAAAATACAGGATGAGCAGAGAGAGAAGAGGCTTCCTGCTGAAATGAAGGCAGAGACAGCAGCCAAGTGCACTTTCAGGGTGGCTGGTCTCAGTCCCAAGAATTAAGATGGACCATGTAGTCCAATACAGTAGGTAGATCAGCAGATTCTGGAAACATGCTTCCCAGAACACCATATGGAAAACCTTTTCCACTTGGAGTTATAGGTAGCCCTGGTGGAAGGCTTCCTAGCAGCCTTCAGGATTTTGAGAACACTTTGAAAGTTGCAAATCAGCAAACTCTAACTGCTCAGAGCCAAGCCTTGAGGTTGAGGATTTGAGATTCGGATACCAAACTCTCCCTGAGCACAGGTTAACAGATTGTGGTTCCTGGGGAGACACAGGGAAGATGGACTGCTAGGGACAGAAGGAGTGGGTACCAGGGCTGCCTGGCCCAGTCTGGAGCAATCAGGATCATTTTGCAGGGCTGAGACCTGATTTTGACTAGTACTTTGAACAGGGAGGAAGGGAAGGCATGAAACTTCCAATCGAGGAGAAAGGCATCCAGGAACTGGGCCCAACACTGGGGCCTGCAACAAAACAGTGGAAGTTGATAATTGTCTGGGGCTGCGAAAGATCTATCTGAGAGTGCCCCATCTGGCAAACACTATCCCCAGTACTAGGGGATCCAGTGACCATTCGTGATGGCCCTGGGAAATCCTGCTGAGGGCATCTGCCAAGACATTGTCCTTGCCTGGGAGGTGAACTGCTATGAGGGAAGTGTTCAGGAGTAAGCCAGAGACCACAACTTCATTGCCTCGGTGCACAGGGCCGAAGACCGCGTGCCCCTTGTTGCTGATGTACCACATTGTAGTGGTGTTGTCTGTTCTGACCTGTACCACCTTGTTCTGAACAGATGCAGAGAAAACCTGAAGTGCTAGAAAAACAGCTCTGAGTTCCAACAGATTGATGTGGAGCAGAGATTCCTGAGGGACCATAATCCCTGTGTGGAGGGTGCCCATGTGAGCTCCCCATCCCAAGAGGATGCATCTGTAGTAAGGGTCAAGGAATGGGACAAGAGGATGAAAGGCACCCCTGTCTCAGATTGCTCTGATCCTGCCACCACTGAAGGGCCTGGATCAGGGTTGAGTCACTGGGATTAACTTGGATAGAGATCTCTTCTTTGAGACCAGAGCTCTCAAATGGAACTGAATGTCCCTCATCTGAAATCATGCTCCTTGCACCACAGCTGTGGAGGCAGCCATGTGCCCTAGGAGCTGCAGGAAATGCCTTGCTGGTGAGAAACCTGCAGAGTGAAGGAGGCGGCCAGGGCCACTAAGATCCTTACCCTTTCAAGGAAGGAAGGCTCTGGCCTGCTTTGTATCCAGTTCTGCGCCTATAAGGTGAGTACCTGGACAGGTTCCAAAACTGACTTTGGAAGATTGAGAAGAAATCCCAGAGAGGTAAGCAGCTGCTGGGTAACTAGCAGGTGTGATTTGACCTGGTCTGGAGACTGACCAACAATGAGCCAGTCGTCCAGGTAGGAAAATGGCAATCTTTGCCTTCTTAGGTGGCGACTGCTACTGCCAGATACTTTGTGAACACACCCTTGGGGCAGAAGTGAGGCCGAAGGGCATTGCTCTGAACTGATAATGGCCTGAGGGCAGTTGAATCTGAGGTACTTTCGATGGGAGCTTCTGATAAGAACATGGAAGTAGGCATCTTTGAGGTCCAGGAGGCTAGCCAGTCCCCTGGCCTTAGGGAGGTAAAATCATTCCCAGTGTCACCATTTTGAACCTTGGCTTTAAAGGTGCTTGTTTAGATATCTTAGATCCAGGATAGCCCTCACTCTCCTGTCTTTTGGGGAGTAAGGAAGTACCTGGAGTACAGACCCTTGCCCTGGTGAAGGAGAGAACCTTTCCACAGCTCTGAGAGCCAGGAGGTTGAGACTTCTGTTTCCAAAGCAAGAGTCTCTAAAGGGTTTGTAGGTGGAAAAGATCTGGCTCTCATCTTTGGAAATTTCTTGAAGCTGAGAACCAGACCCTGGCTCACTACTTCCAGGACCCACCTGTCTGAAGTTAAAGACTGCCAGTCCTGGGCAGTGAGCCAACCTGCCCCACAGGTAGTGGAGAGCCGACCCTGGGCATCCCATCAGGTGCCTGTTTGGCAGGGCTTTAGGCTGAGGGGTGGGAGCAGGCCTGCTCGAACCCGCCTGCCTCTCCTCTGAAGAACCCCCTCTGTACATAGGCTGAAGAGGAGGGGCCTGAGTCTGGTAAAAGGCCTGTGAAAAGGCCTACCCCTACCCTGGGGGCTGCCTCTGAGGGTGGCTTGCCGTTCCTTGGCTTGTGCACTCCTGTAGTGGTTCTATATTCATCCATTTTCTTCATATAATTCTCTGTCTGCTCCCCAAACAGAGAATTTCCCACCACAGGAAAATCCATAGCCTTAGACTGGGTATCCTGTGACAAAGTAGTACACCTGAGCCAGGCCAATCCTGCGAAAAGCCACAGATGTAGCCATGACTCTAGAGGATACATCATTAGAATCCACTGCAGCATGGAACTGCACCTTAGATGCCTCAATACCATCAAGAGCCACCTGCTCCAGCTCTCTGTTGCAGCTGGCCAGGGACCTGTTTGGCTAAGGCCATGACAGTATCCCATCTAGATTTCTGGTATCTTGCAACATAAGCCATATAGTTAGCTTGTCTGAGTCCCAAGGGTGCTGCCATGTATTGTTTTTGGCCATGGCATCAATCTTCCTGGAATCCTTGTCAGGAGGATGTGAAGCCAGTGGAATATTAGCTTTATCACAGGCTGCAGCCTGAACTACTAACATGACTGCATTGCTATGAAAGAAAATCTGTATCAGGACCTGACAAAGTGTACCTCCTGTCCATCTTTTTATCCACAGGAGGCACAGAATTAGGAGCTTTTAAAATTTTTACTGTTTGTTTTCTAAAGGATTTATGTAAAGGATGGACAACCTCCTGGACTCTGGGATATCCATCATCTCCACATAGTCAGGCTCCTCTTGCTCATCCAAAGCCTCCTCTAAGGGAAGCTGGAGGGTCTCAGCAACTTTTTATAAAACAAAAATGAAGGGGACTCAGAAGCCTGGGGAGACTCACCTGAAGGTCTGTCTGGGGAGATGTCCGGTTCAGTGGGCACATCCAGACTTTCAAAATCACATTCACACTGATCATAATCCTCATTCCCCTCCTCTGGTTCATAGAACTCTTCTATATCATAATCCTGAACCACTGGAACCGGCAGACTGACCTTTTGCCAGACAGTGGCAGTTTGGAGGAACGAGGACAGGGACTGGACAATCTGTATTGCCCTGGCTATCTCAGCAGCAGTTGGAGAAAGATTTTGGACTCCAAACCTGCTGATTTTTAGATTTCTTTGCTGGAACTGGCTCCTCAGAGCCAGCTTTTCGTTGCCGAGGAAGTCTCGCCCTGGTCAGAGGGCACTCCCTCCGGTCGGTTGGCACCGAACCGGGCTGTCATCGGGTCAGCGGACTTTTGGCTCTCGTTCCTGAGCCTGCCACTCTCTTGTCCAGGGTGGCTGCAGGAAATTTTAAATCTGGCAGTCTGATTGAGGTGGTCAAACCCCACATGGTGTGGTCAGCTTTGCACAGTCCTCACAGCAAGTTGAAACCCAGGGCTCGGTTTTTCTTTGCTTTCGTACAGCTAACCAACCAACTTGTCTTTGATGGCAGTGCTAGTGCGACACCATGTTTGTTCCCAACCGTGTCGACGGGTCGTGAAAAACGAATGAATCTATTTTAGAACCGATCAAGAACTTGGAACCAACACTCTAAAAAGCCTTAAAAGGCTTTAAACTTATATTTAAATACAACTCGATCGGTTCACCGAACCGATAATACTTTACAAGTTCCGCACAGAAAAAACCCTATCTATTACTTACGATAACCATAGACAGAGCCTGAACCAATCGGTTTTGCGGTTAAAATAATGAAATCGCGGTTAAATTAAACCGAGAAATAGCGCTTTAAACCGAAGAAATGAACCGAGCAACAGGAGGAATCTCCGGAGCGACTGTTCAGTGAGGCGGCGTAAAGAATCTGACGGTTTCGGTTTGAAACCAGCCAAACAGAGCTTCTGAACTGAGCTCGCGCTCTAAGCTCCATGCTCTGCATGGAAGTTAACTCTTTCACCTCCGGAGCAGTTCTAAGGCTGGGGCAAACTGCAATAGTCATAATATAGCAAGACTTCATGTTGTTTGAAGTATAATTTATCCAGTATATAAAAAAGATGATCCCAATAATCCTAAAATGTATAGGCCAATTAGCCTTATAGATATTACCCAGAAAATACTCACTAGAATAATTCTGGGGCGATCAAATGACTGGGTGGAGGATGGGTCAATTCTGCAGGAGTTTCAAAATGGTTTCAGAAAAATCAAGATCAACTATACAACATTGCTATGTTTTGAAGCATTTGGCTTGGAAATATATATATCAAAAAAGGAAAATGATTTTGCTGCTTTATAGACTTCTCCTCTGCCTTTGATAGCATAAGCAGATCCCTTCTTTGGGATAAGCTCTACAACTTAGGGATCTGCCCTGATTTACTTAATATACTAATTAGGCTACATAGTCATACTTGGGCAAAGGTCTGTGAAAATGTGACCATGAGGAAATACAACATTACACTTTTTACTAATATAGGGTGCCATGGCGCTGTTGTGCTTCCACTACTATTAACATCTATATAAATGAGATTTTTATAAAATTACAGAACCTAGATTTTCATGCTCCCAAGGTAGGGAATACCAGGATAGATTGTTTGTGCATATGTAGGCGATCTGATCCTGATATCAACTTCAAAATTAGGATTACAAAGAAAACTTAATTGTCTCTATGAACAATGTGAAAGACATAAGTTAAAGATTAATATGACAAAAAACAAAACATTGGTTTTTGGCAATAACAGTAAGAGAAAATGCATCATGTGGTTAAATAAAGAAAAAGTTGACTAGGTTAAATATTATGACTACTTGGGTGTAAGATTTGCGGAGAACCTTAAATGGAAAGATCATGTAGCTCTGATTGTTAACGAAACTAAAATAGCATTTAATGCATTTAAGATTTTTAATGCCAAAATGGGAAGAAGTTTGGTAAAAGGTATTTTAAAGGTAGTGGAGGCCAAAATAATATCAAGTCTGCTGTATGCAGCAGAAATTTAGGGTGATGTCGGATTAAATAACTTACAAATAATACTTAATAAGATAAACAGATATACCTTGATGGTCCCACAATCTGCCCCTGAGGTCATTCTAAATCTTGAAACTGGACAATACTCTCTAGGTACTTTGGTGTCAGAGAGACAAATAATTGCAACCATTAAAATATTGCTTTTAAATGAAACAAGGTTGCCTAGACAATGTTTGGAGGAAGAATTAGAATATTCTCGACTTGATGTTGAATTTCCATTGATCAATGTAATTAAGAATGTACTTTTTCCAATTGGTTTAGGCCATATTATATTATGGGGCGTTTTTATACAACCCTGGGATGAGAGTGTGAGTCTTGTTAAGAATAGGTTACGAGATATAGAAAAAATAAATATGAAAGAGACATTAGCTAACCAGAAATTATTTAGATGGTACAAAAAAATAAAAATAGAGCATGGATTATTTATGTATTTATTTATTTGTGAGAATCAGTTTACGACCTTTGAGCCAGAGGCTCGTTTCTGAAAGTACCTCGTCACATTGAGACATACATAGCATTTTAGATTATATTGTACAGGTTTTCTTCAAATAGGCGTTTGTTAGAGGCGCCATGTCACACTGTGGTCAAACAACATACATTTGAGTTACAGGGTACAGGTAATTGAAATAGGTCTTACACAATTGGTTTCATATGTTGAGCAATCAACTGGCATAAGACAGCAGGCTCTGGCCAGGTTATACTTAGCAGTGGTGTGCTGGGTGGGGTGGAGGGTGGGGCTAGGTGGGGAGCTGCCTGGGGCATTGTCACAGTGGAGAGGTTGAGGTAGGGCCTCATTTAGAGACAGGAGCAGCTATGAGTGTTGAGGTTGGCTACGAAGGGTGGTTTTAATTTGGATGTGTGGTGGCATTGGAGATGGTGGCAGGAGAGAGTTAAACCAGAATGGGGCTCTGTACCAGAAAGACCTCTGACCGTGAGTGGTTCTTGACCTGGGGACCAGTAGGGTGGTTTGTTGGAGGACCGTGTAGCAACAGTGGGGCGGGATCCGGTGGATGGATGCAGTCACCCTGGTGAGAGAGCCCAGTAGGGTTTTTAGTGAGGAGGCAGGCATGATAGCGGCCGCTCATCTAGGTAAGGAGTTTAGCATCGATATACAGTTGACAGGTGTGTGAGCCTGGGAACTAGTAATCAGTCTGCAAGCCTTATTTAGGGTATGTGAATTTTTTGAGAGCAGTCGTGTTAGCAGCACCATAGACTGGTAAGCCATAGTCTACAAGGGACAGTACTGAGGATGTGACAGCAAGCCAGAGAGCATTTGGGGGAGGCAGTTTCGATGGCGGAAGAGGATGCCAAGCCGTATGTTGGTGGTGGATGCAAGGGCATCAATGTGGTCATCGAATGTGAGGGCTGAGTCGAAGGTAATCTCAAGGTATTTGTGTAGTAGACTTGTTCCAGAGGCTGTTTGGTACTAGGAAAGAATATGGAGTGGGTGGTTGCTAGCTTTGTTTTGGGGTGGGCAAAAAGCATAGCTTTGTTTTTTTTAAGATTAATGATAAGTCTGTGCTCTTTCATAACAGGCATCTGGCTCATTGAAGGTCTGTTGTAGGGAATCCTGAAGGGAGATGGGATTGCGGTGGGTGGCAAAAATGACAGCATCGTCAGCATACAGAAGCATTTTGCCAGAGCAAGCACTGGGCAGGGTGTTCAGATAGAGTGAGAAGAGGAGGGGACCCAGGATGGAGCCTTGGGGAACCCCTTAGTGTATGGGATGGGTATCAGAGAGTGTTCCATTGATTTTAACACACTGTGACCGAGCGTCTAGGTAGCTTGAGCACCATGCTAGAGGGCCAGCTGCGAGACCAGTGTGACAGAGGGCGTTCAGCAGAAGAGGGTGGGAGACAGTGTCGAAAGCCTTTGATAGGTCGATGAACACTGCACCAGCTAGTGAGCTGGTGTCCAGGGAGGAATGAAGGAAATTGGAGAATTCAATTAGCGCAGTGCTGGTACTGTGGCCAGCATGGAAGCCATGCTGCTCAGGGCATAAAATGTTATGCTTGGATAGATATTCAGTGATTTGAATGGCCACCACTTTTCCAGGGCTTTTGGGGGATGGAGATTGGTGTCGGTAGTTGTTGGTTGAAGACCTGTCACCACCTTTATGAATGGGTGTGACTATGGTTGTTTCAGGCAGTAGGAAATTGTCCCAGGCAGGTGGTCGGTTTAGTAGGCTGGTGGTAGACAAGGACTTCATCTAGCACCAACCTGAGGATACTAGGATCCAGTGAGTTGCTGCCAGGATTGTTGCCATTTAAAGCTTTGATAAGGATGGGTCTGGCCTCCCGAGCAGATACCTTCTGCGCAGGTGGAAGCTGGGGTGGTGGCGGACGGGGGTTGATTTGGGGGAGGTTCAAAGAAATTACTGGGGAGGACTGAGCTAAGGTCGGTGAAAGCGGTGTTGAGGCAGTTAGCTATGAAGGCAGGATCGGTGGAGGTAGTACCATCACTAGAGAGCTGAGATGGGGGAGGGGAGCGTGACTTACCATTTAACTGTTTAATATTATCCCAGAACTTGTGGGCCGAGCCCCAGGAAGAGGTGAGGGTGGCCTGGTAATGGTCAGCCTTGGCTTTACGGACCACCCAAGAGCACTTATTCCGGGCTGCGTTGTAGGCTTGTCTGTCAGACAGCCGGCCCGTTTCAGTGGCACGGTGCCAGAGGTTATCCCTATTTCTAAGCAATTGTAGGAGGGCAGGGCTGACCCAGGGTGCATTCTGTTTTTTGGATCGGATTTTTGTGAAGGGTGCAAAGAGATCACAGGCATTGTTGAACGTTTGGGAGAAGAAAGCGAGGGCAGTGTCATTGTTGGGTGCATGCTGAATGGGGAACCAGTTTATCTGGGTGAGAAACAGCCTAAGTTTTTTCAGCCCACTGGGGCGGAGGCGCCTGCAGAAGGTGGTCTGTGCTTTGGGTTTGGGATATGGGTGCTGCACAAAGAAACAGGATAGGGGAGTGGTCACTTAGGGAGTCCGGTAGGACCTGGATGTTTTGGATTTTTTTGGGTCGGTTGGTGATGAGTACATCCAGTAGGGTGCTGTTTCCTGTTTTTGGGTTTACTCTAGTGGGTTGGGTGACGAGTTGCGTCAGATCTTGGGCGGCAAAAGTGTCCCGGATTGAGGAAAAGGAGGTGCTGAGCCAGTTTATGTTAAGGTCACCAACTAGGATTTGCTCCGCCGTATGGTGAAGGGTGGCCAAATAGTCAGTTAGTGATACCAGAGCTGGGTTCTGGTTTTTGGGGGGAATGTAGGCAGTGGTGAGATAGAGAGGGCCCCTAGAGGGGTCAGGTGTGAGCTTGAGGGTGAGGGCCTGGGCCTCATTTACAAGGGCAGGGGTAGGGAGTGCTTCACCAGTAATTGTGTCCCTAGTGTAGACTGCACAACCTCCCCCTCGTTTGCTTACTCGGTTCCCTCCCGGTATAGGGTATAGCCAGGAGGAGACAAATGAGTCTGGGGTGGATTTGGACAGCCAGGTTTCTACCAGGGCTATGATGTCTGGTTGGTGTGCCGTGGCCCAGCACTGGAGGGCGTCAAATTTTTTCAGCAGGCTGCATATGTTCATAGAGGCTATTTTAAGGCCAGTGGGCCAAGTTGGTGGGTGGGAGGAGGCTGGGCCTGGGTTGGGATGTATGTTGCCAGAAAGTAGAAGCAGGAGGACCAAGGCTCTGGTCTGGGCATGGCAGCAAGTCAACTTCTTTGGTGTACGCTGGGAAGGGGAGGTGGCCATGGCGGTGAAAGGAATGGGCAGGGTTCGAAGGTTTGGGAGGGCAGGGACGAATTCCAACCATGGAGAGTCAGGGTAGACAGCGGGGGTGGATAGGGGTGGGTGCCGTGGGCCAGGGTCCATGGTCAGTGTAGGGTGTGATCGGACTAGGTCAGGGAGAGTTGTGGGTGCTGGGATGAGTGGGCCTGTGAATATGCTTGGCTGATGAGATGTGTGTACTAGCAGGAGAACAAGGGGGAGACATTTGAGGAGAAGGGGCACAAACATAATGCCTATGTAAGCAGCAGAGCAGGAAGGGTACAAGTATCTTGTCTGCCCCCAGGAAAGCGTGGGTGCCACTTTGGATTAGTGGTAGGGTCACGGACTCTGGTGGACAGGGTACAAGGTTCTAACCCCTGGTGGGGCAAGAGGAAAAAGGACCTGGGCAGGTGTAGGTTCCACTATCCAGGTGGCTCAAAACTGGCTGGTACTGGGCCAAAACCAGGGTGGAAATAGCGACTCCTAGTGGTCACTGAAGGTTAGCGTCAGGCTAGGGTAGGGTCTGACAGTTGGGTCAGATCAGTGTGCCAGGCTAGCTTGAAGTCTGGGTATAGGAATGTGGAGAGTTCAGAGTTAAATATATGTGTCTAGTTTATTTTAAATTCTGCCCTGGTTTTACATATTATACTATCAAGCAGCAAGGAATTCCATGCGTTAACCACCCTAGTTGTATAGAAATATTTTATTTTATATCTACATTTGTTACCCATGATTTGTAGTGGGTGTCTTCTAGTTACTTTAATGCTGGGTTTAAAGGAGATCCCCAACTCAGTTAAAAGGTGCGGATCCTGCATCACATTATACTTGAACAGAAGGTCTCCCCTTCTATGCCTTGTTTCCAAGAACAATAAAGTCAGTGACTGTAATCGTTCACCAAAATTTTTTTCTTCCAGTCCTTTTATGGACTTTGTATATTTACTTTGTACCCTTTCTATCCTATCCCTCGACACTTTTTTGTAAGGGTACCCGAGTTCTGATGCACATTCCATGTGCGGACGAACGTAAGATCTGTAAAGTGGGAGCAGTACATCTTTATCTCTTGATGTAATATTTCTTTTTATAGCCCAATATCTCATGGCAACTTACTGATCGAGAGCCAAGGGATCGCCTCTAGTCCAAGACTGCAGATATGCCACAAGAATAGCTCTGCCCGCGAGCACAGCGGTATCATTCGTTACCACTTGGGACACTTATGAATGGGGTTCGACAACAAGCCTGGTGTATGAGAGGAACAGCTTGGGGAGGATGGAGCAGTTGATGGACAACTCTCCTCCAGGAGGGAGGGATGCAGCGACCCAACTATGATGACCCCAGCAGTGGCTGTGGGCGAGGGCAACTGGTAGCTCTGACTGGCAGAGGTGCGGCTGATGCCAGCGTGTGTGTGCAGTAGTCCCTGTGTCACTGCACAGCAGCGCCTCAGAGAAACAGACAAAACACACTGGCGCCTTCTCTCACACACAGCCGAACAGGTCACCTCCCACCAGCCCTGGGAAGCTCCAGACTCACCTCCACCTGGGGAACCAGGTGGTGGGGGGATGTACTGCCGTGGAGCAGTGGTGGACCCCTCCTTGAGGGCAGCAAGCCATGGTGTGTCGTGGGTTGGACCGGGATGCTTGAGTGCGTGGGAGTACATCTATGGCTGAGAGCAGGCACCGCAGCAAGTGAAGGAGTTCCAGTGAGTCCAGGGAAAATACAGGGGGAGATAGGTCAGCGTGTTCTCTTCTATTACATGAACATATGAAGATACAACAATGCCGGCAGATTTAGGCCATAAGGTCTATCGCATCTGCTCAAGCAGCTCACAGTTAAGTCACTGCAGTTGCCCCATTATGCCCCATATATTGGAACTCCTACCTCCTACTATAAGATATGCTCCCAATCACCTGCATTTTCGCAGCACGGCCCTTAAGGATTCCTGCTTCCCTCTAGTACTTGCTCCAATACTTAATTGTCTTTTAATACTGCTCAGGGTGGGGAAAATCAGGTAGCCAATAGCTACTAAAAAATTGATTTGGCTACTAGATTTTCAAAGTTACTGGCCAACTGATAACCTGCCTACCAACTGATTTTTGAGCCTTAAATGATGGACACTAAAAAAAAAAAAAATATTGATTTGGCTACTAAAGTTTGAAAGCTAGTGGCCAAACTGACCACTAGCTCACAAATTAAATTGTCCCACCCTAATGCTGCTACCATTTGTAGTGGGAACTTGTATCGCACCGTGCACGTTATATACTGTTGCTATCCCCTACTTCTTGTGACTGTGATTGTCACCACATTTGCTATCTGCTGTATTTTCTAGGCTAGGGTGGTCTCAGCTATACTAAAGTTGCTTCTAATGCTTGTGTTCCACTTCTTGTTGCAACTGTCAATTTTATCAACCGTGATCCTGCTGTGGTCTTGATTTGTCATATTACCACTGTTTTGTGCTATTTTGCCACTGATTTTATTGTACGCTACTCTTCAAACAACATGAAGTCTTGCTATATTATGACATATGCAGTGAGTCCCAACCTTCGAACTGCTCCGGAGGTGAAAGAGTTAACTTTCCATGCCAGGCATGGAACGCTGAGCTCGAGCTCGGTTGAAACTCTGTCGTTCTTCAAACTCAAACCGTCAGATTCTTTACTCCGCCTCACTGAACAGTCGCTCCGGAGATTTCTCCTTCTGCTCGGTTCATTTTGTCGGTTAGAGTATTGTTTTTCTCGGTTTTCGACCGAAATTAAACCACAACCGGTCGGTTCAGACTCTGTCTGTGGTATTTGTGAGTACTAGATAGGTTTTACATTGATTTCTATTCTGTGTGGAACTTGTAAACGGTTATCGGTTCGGTTTGAACCGATCAGGTTGTTTAAAATATATTAATCTGTCATTTAGAGTGTGGTTACCGGTTCTTATCGGTTCTAAAAAAAACAGATTTTATTAAGGTTTTTTCCACGACCCGTGACACGGTTGGGAACCGATAAGAGGGTCTTACCTGGCGGATTGCCATAAACGGGTAAGTTTGGTTAGGACTGGCACTATGAGAAACCCAAAAGAAAAACCCGGCCAACTGGGTTTCAACACTGCAGTGTCTGTGGGGAAGTCTTTGCCAAGGCTGACCCCCACACCACCTGTGTTTATTGTCTGGGGTTTGCCCACTTCAATGCAGACTGCCAGATTTGTAAACATTTTCCTGCAGCTACCCTGGAAAAGAGAGTTGGTAGGCTCAGGGAAAGGAGGCCAAAAGTCAGCTGAACCGGATTTATTAGCCCGGTTCGTTCCAACCAATCGAGGGAGTGCCCTCTGACCAGGGCCAGACTTCTCGGCAAAGGAGATCTGATTCCAGGAGTCGGTTCCAGCAAAAGGACTAGGAAATCAGCTGGTGTGGAGCCAAAACTTTCCTCTCCAACTGCTGAAGAAATAGCCAGCGATTAAATTGTCCAGTTGCTTTCCGTTCCGACCGAACCGGCACTATCAGGTAAGCGGCCGGTTCGCCAGTTCCACCAGTTCAAGAGTATGATGTAGAGGAATATTATGAACCGGAGGAGGGGGAAGAGGAGTATGAGGAGAGTGAATGTGGATTTGAAAATCTGGATGTGCCCATTAGCCCGGACATCTCCCCAGACAGACCTTCAGGAGTGTCTCCTCCTAGGCTTTCTGAGTCCCCTTCTCATTTTATGTTTTATAAGAAAGTGGCTGAAACCCTCCAGCTCCCTATGGAGGAAGCTGTGGATGATCAAGAGGAGCCTGACTATGTGGAAATGATGGATATCCCAGAGTCAAGGAGGCTGTCTATTCCTTTGCATAAATCTTTTGGGAAACAGTTAAAATTCTAAAACTCCTCACACTATACCTCCTGTTGATAAGAGAATGGACAAGAGGTACACATTGTCAGGCTCTGATACGGAGTTCCTTACACAACAATGCAGCCATGTTGGGGTAGTGCAGGCTGCAGCCTGTGACAAGGCAAATATTCCATTGGCTTCACACCCCCCTGACAGGGACTCCAAGGGGATTGATGCCATGGCAAAGAAACAGTACATGGCAGCATCCTTGAGACTCAGACAGGCAAATGATATGGCTTATGTTGCTAGATATCAGAAATCCATATGGGATACTGTTATGGCGCTAGCAAAACAGGTCCCTGGCCAGCTTGCCAAGGAGCTGGTGCAGGTGGCTGCTGATGGTATTGAGGCATCCAAGGTGCAATTCCATGCTGCAGTGGACTCTAATAATGTGTCATCAAGAGTCATGGCTACATCTGTGGCACTACATGCAGAATGGCTTGGCTCAGATGTACTAGCCTGTCTGAGGATACCCAGACTAAGGCCATGGATTTTCCTGTTGTGAGTAATTCTCTGTTTGGGAGCAGACAGAGAATTACATGAAGAAAATGGATGAGTGTAGGACCACCTATAGGAGTGCACAGGCCAGGGAAAGGCAGGCCACTCCTCAAAGGCAGCTTCCAGGGGCAGGGGCAGGCCTTTTCATAGGCCTTTTTACCAAGCCCAGGCCTCCTCTTCATGTATGCCCAGAGGGGGTTCTCTAGAGGGAGAGGCAGACGGGGTACAAGCAGGCCTGCTTCCACCCCTCAGCCCAAAGCCCCTGCCAAGCAGGCACCCTGATGGGGTTGCCAGGGCCGATTCTCAGCTACCTGTAGGGGGCAGGCTGGCTTACTTTGTCCAGGACTGGAAGTCTCTGACATCAGACAAGTGGGTCCTGAAGTAGTAAGCCAGGGACTGGTTCTCAGCTTCAAAAATTTCAAAGATGAGAACCAGATCCTTTCCACCTGCAAATCCATCAGAGGCACTTGCCCTAGAGGCAGAGGTCTCTTCCTCCTGGCTCTCAGAGCTGTGGAAAGGGCAAGGGTTGTACTCCAGGTACTTCCTTACCCCAAAAAAGACAGGATAATGGCGGCCCATCCTGGATCTTAGATATTTAAACAAGCACCTTTTAAAACCAAAATTCAAAATGGTGACTCTGGGAATTAATCTACCCTCTCTAAGGCCAGAGGACTGGCTAGCACCCCATGGACCTCAAGGATGCCTACTTCCATATTCTCATCAGAAGCTCACATCGAAAGTACCTCAGGTTCGAGCTGCCCTCAGGCCATTACTAGTTCAGAGCAGTGCCCTTTGGCCTCACCTCTGCTCCAAGGGTATTCACAAAATGCCTGGCAGTAGCAGTTGCTTCCCTAAGAAGGCAAAAAACTGACATCTTCCCTTACCTGGATGACTGGCTCATAGTAGGCCAGTCTCCAGACCAAGTCAGGTTACATCTACAGATAACTCAGCAACTGCTCACCTTTCTAGGTTTCCTTCTGAATCTTTCAAAGTCAGTTCTAGAGCCTGTCCAGCTCCTCACCTTCATAGGCGCAGAGCTGAACACAGAGAAAGCCAGAGCCTTCCTTCCTTTGGACAGGGCAAGGACCCTGGTCTCTCTGGCCTCCTCATTCACCCTGCAGGTCTCTCGCCCAGCAAGGCATTTTCTACAGCTCCTGGGGCACATGGCTGCTTCTACAGCAGTAGCGCAGGGAGCAAGATTTCAGATGAGGGACATCCAGTTCCATTTGAGAGCCTTTTGGTCTCAAAGGAAAGACCCTCTAACCAAATTGATCCCAGTGACTCGAACCCTGATCCAGGCCCTGCAGTGGGGGCAGGATCAGAGCAATCTGAGACAAGGGGTTCCTTTTGTCACTCAGTCTCACTCCTTAATCCTTACTACAGATGCATCCCTCTTGGGGTGGGGAGCTCACATGGGCGACCTCACTACCCAGGCATTGTGGTCCCCTCAGGAATCTCTGCTCCACATCAATCTGTTGGAACTCAGAGCAGTTTTTCTAGCACTTCAAGCTTTTTCCAAGTCTGTTCAGAACAAAGTTGTACAGGTCAGAACAGACAACACCACCACAATGTGGTACATCAACAAGCAAGGGGGCACTCGGTCTACGGCCTTGTGCACCAAAGCAATGAAGTTGTGGTCTCTGGCTTACTTCCTGAACACCTCCCTTACGGCAGTTCACCTCCCAGGCAAGGACAATGTTCTGGCAGATGCTCTCAGCAGGATTTCCCAGGGCCATCACTAATGGTCACTGGACCCCCTGGTCTTGGAGGTGATATTTGCCAGATGGGGCACCCCGCAGATAGATCTTTTTGCAGCCCCAGACAATCACCAACTTCCCCTTTTTTGCTGCAGGCTCCCAGTGTTGGGATCAGTCCCTCTGGATGCCTTAGTTCTCAATTGGGAAGGAAAGTTTCTCTATGCTTTAACCCCCTTCCCTGTCCTGTTCAAAGTGCTAGTCAAAATCAGATCTCAACCCTGCAAGATGATCCTGATTGCTCCAGATTGGGCCAGACAACCCTGGTATCCACTCCTACTGTCCTTAGCAGTCCATCTTCCCTGTGTCTTCCCAGGAAGCACAACCTTTAACATGTGCTCAGGGAGGTCTGGTACCAACCTCAAATCTCTCAATCTCAAGGCCTGGCTCTTAAAGAGTTAGAGTTTGCTGATCTACACCTCTCCCAAGGTGTAATGGATATCCTGAAGGCTTCTAGAAACCTTCCACCAGGGCTACTTATAATTCCAAATGGAAGAAGTTTTCCATATGGTGCTCTGGAAAGCATATTTCCCAGAATCGCTGATTTACCCACAGTCCTGGATTATATGGTCCACTTAAATACCTTTTGGGGCTGAGACCAGCTACCCTAAAAGTGCATCTGGCAGCTGTGTCTGCTTTTATTTCAGCAGGTAAGCCCTCTTCTCTTTCAGCTCATCCTGTATTCTCCAAGTTTTTCAAGGGATTGCTTCACACCAACCCTCCATTCAGGGACCCTGCCCCTCCCTGGGATCTTAATGTTTGCATTGCTCAGCTTATGCAACCCCCCTTTGAGCCTTTGTCTTCAGCAGAGTTTAAGTACTTGACTTGGAAGACTGTGTTTCTGGTAGCCATCACTTCTGCCAGACGCATAAGTGAACTACAAGCTTTGTCAGTGGAGCCTGATTTTATCTCCTTTCATAGAGATAAGGTGGTCCTCAGGACTAACAGGAAGTTCTTGCCTAAGGTGGTTTCAGATTTCCACCTTACTCAATGTGTTTCTCTTCCAGTGTACTTCACTGACCATTCCTCCTCTGGCGAGGAAGCTGCACAGCTTAGATGTGAAGAGAGCCCTTAGTTACTACATAGAGCATACCAAGGGTCACAGGTTTGACTCCCTCCAACTGTTCCTCACTTATGGTGAGGTTGGTAAAGGGAAACCTGCCACTATAAGATCCATTGCCAGGTGGATTGTCTCTTGTATCCAATTCTGTTATGAAAAGCTGGGTAAGGTTCCTCCCTCAGGCCTGATGGCTCACTCTACCAGAGGTACAGCTGCTTCCCTGGCTGCTGCCAGGGACATCCCTATTCTAGAGATCTGTCAAGCAGCTACCTGGAAAACAGTTCACACTTTTACCAAGCATTACTCCCTGGACATCCAGGCTAGGAGTGATGCTCGGTTTGGCACAGCTGTGCTTCAGAGCCTATTTCCTAAGTAGGTTCTGTCCCTCCTCCATGGAGGTACTGCTGTGTAGTCTGCATATGTCATAATATAGCAAGATTTCATGTTGTTTGAAGAAAAAATTACTCACCTTAGTAATGTTGTTTCTTCTAATGGAGTCTTGCTATATTATGACCTCTCCCCTGCCTGCCCCTCTCAGAACCTCTGTTTTTGGGATGTGGGTGGGCAGTGCAGTGATGGCACTTAGTAAATGCCCACCTTGGTGTTGTGTTTTCATTTTTGGGTCTCCTGACTTGAGTCTTTGTTTTGGGACCAAAAATGTGTTCTTATGTTTAGTAGCCAGTTGGTTAGTGTAGGTTTACAGCTTCCACACAGGACCTCAGTGAGTTTAGCTCGTAAAAGATCTGACGGTTTGAGTTTGAAGAACAACAGACAGAGTTTCAACCGAGCTCGAGCTCAGCGTTCCATGCCTGGCATGGAAAGTTAACTCTTTCACCTCCGGAGCAGTTCGAAGGTTGGGACTCACTGCATATGTCATAATATAGCAAGACTCCATTAGAAGAAACAACATTACTAAGGTGAGTAATTTTTTCTTCTAGGCTGTGCCGCAAAATAGACATCTTTATTTATTTATTTATTTATTTTATTTGAGTTTTGATAACCAACTAAGACCGCTGAAACAAAAACAGTCCCATTTTCAGGGTCGACACGGGTTTTCAACAAGCAAACAGAGACACAACAAAAATATATACCAGCAAAAGGATAACAGTGAATAAAATATACAATGTGATTTAAATATAGCAAATATACAGGTCAATAAAGGAAGAAACAATTCTAAATAATATATATTTCAGCATAATAAAAACATGAGTTCCAGGAAAATGTACAACCATGGCTGCAGGTCACAGAGCCTCGAAAAAGCAAGATAGAAAAAGTGGGGGAGTAGGGGTAAGGGTTTATGTGTTAGTGTTACCAGCTGTACAAAAACAAATAAATCAGCTCCTATTGGTTATTCTCCCACCTGGTGTGATAGTACTCTGCCTGTGACATCACACTTATTCCCATGGCAACAGACTATGACATCACAAAAGAGGATTAGGACTTCATAGAAACATAGGCAACGATGGCAGAAAAAGACCACTGGTCCATCCAGTCTGCCCATAAAACCTAACAAACCCGGGACCTGTTGTCCATACAGAGTTCTAACCCACACTATCTACCCCCAAGCTCCCAGCCCTACAGCTATCACCCCGAGCAACCATTAAGCCCTTCACTCTGTCCTAACTGTGTTTGAAACCACTGATAGTTTGGGCACCCACCACATCAGCTGGCAGATCGTTTCAAGGCTCCACCACCCTTTCTGTAAAATACAACTTTCTCACTTTCCTCTTGAATCCCCCACCCCCAAAATCAGGTTCAAGTCATGCCCCCTTTTAGTGATCAGCTACTTATGCTAAATAGTCCCTTCAAGTTTACCCTGTTCATTCTTTTCAGGAACTTGAAAGTCTCTAATTATACCTCCCATCTCTCGTCTGGCCTCCAGCGAGTACATGTTCAGTGCCTTGAGCCGATCCTTGTAAGATCTGCCCCGTTGGTCCTGAATCATTCGTGTCATCCTATGCTGCACTGTCTCCAGCCTGTCCTCATCTTTCCTTAGGTGAGGGCTCCAGAACTAGGCACAGTACTCCAGGTGGGGGCCTCACCAGTGATCTATAGAGAGGTACAGTAGTAATAAAAAGTCAAAGGATAAAAACATTGCTTTGTGCAATTGTCCTCTGTAATAAACAAGGGAGGGCACACTATACATGGAAAATGAGCACAAGCAAAATAAAGTCTAAATATTACGTTTTACAATGTTCTCCTAGAGGTGTCAAGAGATCTTTAATTTCCACCTGGACAGCCACAATAAAGTGACAGAAGGGACCTCGGTTTAATGTCTCATCTGAAGGATGACACTTGCAAAGTGCAGAGCCACCCTTAGCATAGTACAAACTGTGCACCCACAGGACCCGAGAGCAGAGGGCCCCCAAAACAAGTCCGCTGCCCAGTTTAGCCTGTCCCCCAGTCCTCTTTGTCTCTGTCGAAGCTCTCCAGAATTTGTTGCTGGTACATACATCTCCTCATCTCTAAGTGACTACGTTTTTACTCAGGAGAGGGAACAGACAATATGAGCAGAACCAAAAGAAACGGGAGGTCACTACAGGGATAAGGGTGTTTCTTGGGGCTCCTACTTCTTAAGGGGCCTCAACAAGGAGGTTCTTATAGGGTCCTGGAATCACTAGGACCAGCGCTAGTGTAACACTGCAGTATCAATGTTGGGTATTAGCCCAAGGGTCTGGTGAGAGACTTGAACCAATGACCCTCCGATATTCTTGACTAAGAGGAGGTGCTACCTAGGCTGATCATACTGATCTCAAGTAATCAGCTCTCTAGTGCTATTAGTAAGAGACTCTGGGCCACACGCTGGGGAGCACTCATGCTGGTATTTTGGTTGAGTGGAAAACAAAGTTACTATGCCTTTAAATACTGAAAAGAAAACAAGACTCGATGCTCGCTTCCCATTTACAAATGGCTGGGTTTGGAGAAACGAGTTATCAGCCAGAGAGTAAACTTTGCTTTTCAGCTGGGAGTGGCTAAGCCCTTGGCCATTGCCAGGTGTCAACAACGTTGCTAAAAAGAAGCAATCTGATTGGCTGTTTGCCATCACGCCAGTAAGTCAGCCAATAAAACGCAAGGTCTCCTGGGCTGCGGAGGGAAGGGTGTCCTAAATCGTTTACTCAGGTTTGTCTCTCTGCCAGTTAAAGGCGGGGGGGGGGGCTGCTTTATAAATATTGGCTTTTCACAGAGCTTTTAAACTACTGAAAGTGATTCAAAGGCGAGAGAGAGAGAGAGGAAAAAATCCTGACTGTATAATTTTATTTTAATTTTTACAATTTATTTACTAGGAGAGCCCAAGCGAGATGCAGCATCTTACTTACAGAGGGGTTCTGCCTCTACATGTGTCCACAGCTGGGTGGGCTAGAGCATTGGGAGGTTGAGTGACTTGCCCAAGGTCATATAGTGAGTATCTGTGGCTGGATGTATAGCCTAGAGGTTAATGCAACAAGCTGTGAATGCGCTTGCTACATTCAGCAGACCTGGGTTTGATTCCCACAACTGCCACTTGCATACTGTGTGACCCTGAGCAAGTCACTTAAACTCCCTGTGCTCCCGGGATGCACCTGGAAACACATTGCAAGTCAATGTGCCCTTCCTGGACCAAAACATTGTAGAATAAATAAAAATGTGTCTCTGCTGAGGTCTGAACCTGTGATCCCCCAAGTCACTGTGCTAACCACTGAACCACCTGCAGCTGTTTCTGATATTGGGGTGGACTTCTGTCAGCTGCCTTCCAACTTTCACACTGACACTAACACAGCCCCAATCACCAGTCACTGCAGCCCTGCTCCTTATGTTATTGTTTTGATGATCACTGTTTATTGCTGCTCTTTTGCTTGTTACACAATTTACTGGATGGCAATTTTATTCTTGAAGCATTTTTGTAATTTATTTTCTTACACTTATTTCTATATTGCTGTATTATTTTTGTACAACGCATTTTGTGTTTGTTGTGTTCTCTACCCTCCCCTTCCCCTTCCCTCAGGACATATCTGGAAATGAGCTAATACCAGCTCAGTATGTCTTTCCTGGTAAAACTTTTGGCATAAATAAATAAATAAATATGTACTTACGTAAAATAAAATAAATACACTACGTCCCAATTTAGGAAACCTATGAATTCTTGATGTTTGAGCGTGAGCTGGTAGACTTTGCAGACAAGAACTGTTTAAAAATAAACATGGATAAATCAAGGCTATGATCATAGATGGTTCAGTCTGTAAACAAATTTGGTACATTAAGACTGACAGAATGGAGTCTGTGAAAGAATATCAATATTTGGGACTTACTATATCCTCTTCCTTCAAGTGGACTATAACATTGTGAGGCAACTTTAAGAAAACCTCGAGAACTATGGCTGCACTTAAAGACTCTAATTATAAATATGGTGGTGGGACTCTTGTCCCCCTCTTAAGAACAATAAAGGCTAAATACAATGCACAGGTCTTATATGGCATTGAGATCTGGGACTACAAATATATTACTAAGTTGGAAAAACCAGTAATTCGAACCCTTAGAGGGGCAATTGGTTTTCCGAAATCGACCCCGGCTCAATTTATAAGGGTTGAATTGGGATTTCCTAATCTAGTAGCCTTAGCTGGATCACGCTTGGTAAATTTTGGATCAGATTGAATACTTTTTCAGAACAACGATATGCCAAAAAGTGCTTAAATGAAAAAATACATTGGGATTCGACAGATTGTAAAAAATCAGATTGGCTCACTTTGGTAAAAGGTATTCTGAAATCGGTGGGCCTGCTAAATTTGTTTTATCTTACAACACAAAGTATTACCATCTCAGAAAGCTATAAATCCTATATTAAACATCTGATAGTTAGGAAATAGAAGTGTCATGATTTACATATATAATGATATTGAGGTTCTCAAGTTGGTATACTCATGATTGTGCCCACTACTTCCGTTATTATTTGGAATTTTGGAATGTTGAAATATGTGTAGAGTTTATGCAAAGTTTAGAAATGGATTTTTTTCAATCAAATGTTCTTTTGTATAGATTTGACAAAATTAGGGATCAAATGAGTGCTTATTGCTTTTATGGTAGCAGTGTAAAAGAAGATCTTGAACATGTAATTCTGAAATGTCAGTGGTATCAGGCGGCAAGACAGAGATGGCTGGGATCCATCCTAGCATCTCTTAAAAATTGCACGAATTATATAATATTAAGAACTCTCTCTGTCTCTGAAGATGAATTTATTATTAAAAATAATGCCCTGTTCCTATGTAACATACAGAAAATAAGAAACAGGATTGTTTGCACCATACAATGTTAACATTTTTACTATGTATCACTGCCTCTAGTTTGCTATGTTTTGCACAGAACTTGTCTGTTTAATCTTTTTAATTTATGCTGTTTTGTATTAATTCCTTGTAATAATCTCTTTTATGACTGAACAAATAAAATGATTCTGTACATAAAAAGATTCCATACATACACTGAACCACCTGCAACTGTTTCTGATATTGGGGTGGACTTCTGTCAGCTGCCTTCCACCCTACACTGACACTAACACAGCCCCAATCACCAGTCACTGCAGCCCTGCTCCTTATATTATTGTTTTGATGCTCACTGTTTATTGCTGCTCTTTTGCTTGTTACACAATTTACTGCATGGCAATTTTATTCTTGAAGCATTTTTGTAATTTATTTTCTTACATTTATTTCTATATTGCTGTATTATTTTTGTACATCGCATTTTGTGTTTGTTGTGTTCTCTACTCTCCCCCTTCCCTCAGGACGTATCTGGAAATGAGCCAATACCAGTTCAGTATGTCTTTCCTGGTAAAACTTTTCGCATAAATAAATAAATAAATAAATAACTATGTACATACTTAAAATAAAATAAATACACTATGTCCCAATTTAGGAAACCTTTGAATTCTTGATGTTTGTGCCTGCATTTCGAAACCCCAGGATTTGATTTACAAAGACAAAAAGGAAAAAAGTTTTGCTTTATGAAAACTCTAACACAAACTGGTTAATTTCTTCAGTAGGTAAATTGGCCTGTCCTTCTCAGAAATGACTCAACTGAGAGGCAGGACTGTTCTATAAAACGTATTTCAGCTGGACCAGAGATGTAATGGCTTTGTATCAAGCCCCCCCCCACCCCTTGGGAGAGCCTTAGTTTGAGTTAGGGCCCAGAATCCCATGAAAAGCCGACTGGGACTGGAAGTATTGCAGGTATCGTAAGACAACTGGCTCCTGGGGAAAGGAGGGAGAGGGCAGGCTGCCTATCATCTGCATCCCCCACCCTGCCAGCTGACCAAGGAATGGAACTGCCATCAGATGGCAGTGTAGTCTAGCAGTTAGAGCAACAAGCTGTGCATGAACTTGGAACATGCAGTAGACTTGGGTTTGAGTCCCACAACTTCCACTTGTATACTGTGTTACCCTGAGCAAGTCACTTAACCTCACTATGCTCCCAGAGAGCAGCCCGTTCTATGTATCTTCATTTTCCCAGTGCTCTTGTTCCCTCCAGATGTGAAAACAGATAGTGTGATGGTAGAACCTCTTTTTCCCCTCCTGCATCCCGGAGGAACCACTGTACAATGAAGCTCCTAGATATGCTCTGTATGCTTCCACACACAATTTGCAGGTGTCAGCCACCCCTCCTGCTGTTGTTGAGTCACTAGGCATACTCACACTTAACCTTCACTAGGCTCAGTAATGCACCAGGATTCATAGTCCCTTCCCCGGCCTGGAGGAAGACAGCTGTCCTAGGGAAGCTAGATCCTTCTCCCAGTGCTGGCCTGCTGATGACTATGACTCATTACAAACTGGGTCACTGGCATCGGAAGTTGTAGTGCTGTCGCTGTGCTGGTGGACCAACTAACGGAAACTGTTTTTAAGTAAAGTAAAAAGATCCTCAGACTTGCCAAGAAACTGTACTAACATGCTTTTTTTCACTGCTTCTCCTTCCCCCATCTCCGAGGCACATGATACTTCGATGATGTCATTTAGTACTTAGGAGCCAATATTCAAACAGGCAGCACAGCACTAACAGGCTTTGGTCTGTGCTTTGTGCACAGAACACTGTGTCAGCATGGCAAGTGCTATGAGCCTGCGAGCGACATTTGAAACATTAATTGGAGAGCTCCTTTTAATATGGCTCGCACCAGGCTTTCATCAGTATTTTTAGCTATTTCTGTTTTTTTTAATAAGGAAACAAAGCAACAGGGGCTGTTGGTCAGTGTTCCTGATATGCCATTTTAATAAATTATAACTAATCTCCATTACTTAAGTGTGCTGCTTTTTTTCCTTTTAAACTGTCAATATACAGTGGCACTTGAAGAACTGTGGAGTGCTTCTCTCCATCTTTTTCTTTTTTAATAAAGATAAGTTATTAACAATAATAGTTCATTCTTGATAGTAAATAGTAATAATTATATACCTCGTTTATATTAGTTAAACCCATAGCTAATGTTCAGAGCTGTATAGTAGCAAAAGAAGGAAGTGGAGATTCAAAATTCTTAGCTAGTTCTGCACAACTACTGTTCCATGAGGTTAGAGAGCTGTGTCTACTGCATGCTAGTTTCTCTTAGTCATAAAAAGTGATGTCACACAACGGGCAGTCAAAAACAAGAGAGAATACTGATAAAAACCAGGAACAGCCATATTAAAGGGAGTGATCCTTTTATTAATTCAGATGCAATGAAAAGTGCTAAAGCAGACTCAAAATGGTAGGGAAAGGGTATCATACAAGACAAGAGATAAGGAAAGAAGTATAGGTCAAAATTTTCACATGCAATATGCACTCCTACTTTAATCCTTTGGAAGAAGTTGCAAAAGTTCAGCTGGCTTACAGGTGTTAGACAGTACAAACAGAGCATGCCCCTGGTGAATGACAATGCAGACAACAATGGCCTTTCACCTACTTTCAGGTCTCGTATTTGTCGCTGAGGTGGGATACGCACCATATTTACTTGTCTATATCCTCAGAGGTTGTCAAGTGTTTTAACCCCTTTGGAGGGCCTGCGCCTGTTCTTAGGTATCACATTCGACTCCTTGGGCACAACAACGAATTAGTGAAGATCACAGATAGGATACTGGGAGGCAGTGTAGCTTAGTGATTAGAGCACAGTGCTGTGAACCTGAAGATTCAGCAAACCCACGCTTGAAGAGCACAAATGCCACTTCCTGTGTGACTCTGAGCGAGTCACTGTAACCTCTCTGTACTAGTTTCTCTCTTTCTGCGTCTCTGACCACCCCCGACCGTTCTGTGTGCGCCTAATTTGGCTTCTACCAAATTTTCCTTTTAGTGGTAAAGATCTTAAACAAATCCCTTTCTCTATGACAGCCTTCAGTTCCTTTACAAGCCTCAGGGTAGGAATAATGGCATACAAAACAGCTCTGCGGGATACCTCACCTCCACTCATGCTAGCGACCTGGGTTCAGGAACGGACCAGGGTCATTCGGAGTCTGACTGGGAGAGGGAGGCTTGGGCGTCTCAAGGACTGCTCTCCTCCCTCGGGGAGGTGCATCCTGACTCATGCCACTTGACTGCTACCTGGCGGTGGCAGGGTGCCAGAGCTGGCAGGAGTGGTAGATGTAGGAGGGTGGAGTCTGCAGATGCAGCACACCGGTGTGCCAAACCGCACGTACTTGACCATGTTGCACCCCTACTCCCCAGGCAAAGAAAGCCAGGAGGAAAATGTCCTGTCTCATTCAGCATTCCCTGCAGGCACTGCACAACCCTACGTGGCAGGCCACCCACCAATGTGTAGCTCTGGGTAAGTGGTGGTTAACCTATAAGTCCATGGGACGGGTCGTGATGGGGCTGGGGAAATGGCAGCGAGACCAAGGAAGGAAGGCAGATTAACAGGAATAACTTAAACTATATATTTATTTATAGATAACCACCAGAAGCAGAAGCCTTCACTCTCTAGCCAGTCTTCCCCTGTGAGGCGGTACATGCCCCCAAGGGGTTCATAACCACCCCCACCCCACCTCCCCAGCTCCGATAACAAGCCCATTATGTATATCCTGCTCTCTCTTGAATCCCTCACTGTTACTGCACCAAACCCTTGGGCATTCTATTCCAACCGTCCACCACCCACTCTGTGGAAAAATACTCCTAATGTCCTTTTTATCCTACCCCTGTCAGTTTCCTCTTATTCCACCTGGTATTAACGCTGTTGCTCTCTGTTAACAGCTTTCTTGTACCACTTTTGTTTATACCCTACAAGTACTCAAATCTACTGTGTTACTGCTCTTTCTTTGCTTGATCATACCGTCACCCTCTTGGTCTCCAGTGAGTACAAGCGAGACTCGAGTCTCTGCTCATATATTCCCCCTTGCTGACCATGCATCATCTGACCACCCCTCCACTGCACTGTCTCCAGCCTGTTTATGCCCTTCCTTAGGTGGGGGTTCTAAAATTGCACTCAGTACTCCAGGTGCGGTCAAACCAGAGTTCTGTACAGAGCAAGGACATGGGGAACATGTGGAGGAATTCAAGAATGCATGGGACAGACATAAGGTAATTTTTGTGGGGTAGGAAGAAATAGGCTGTTGGTTAACTAGGATCTGCAGCTTATCCAGTAGGTAGGGAAATGGGCAGACTGGGTGAGCCAAGCGGTCCTTATCTGCCGTCAAAGTCTGTGTTTCCAGGACATCTTTTCTCCTGCTGCTGAACCCCCTCCCAATGCATCCGAGCATTCCGTTTGCCTTCCCTGTTGCTTTGTTACATTGTATTGATGATCCGAGGTTGTTGGAAATCACCACTCCCTGATCCCTTTCATCAGCAGGGATATGTGTGGTGCACTGGGAACGCAGTTTCCAGACAAAGGGATGGATCTCGTCATGGTTCTGCTACACCGTCTCACTGTGACAATACTTTCTCTTTTTAATAAGAATGAGAGCGTTATTTTTATTTCCTGTTTTTGATCTCTGGGGTCATTCTGCAGTACAGAAGTCCCAAAAGTGTGTCAAATTTGCTGTCCAAAATTAAACATAGTACATAACAGTACTAACAAACCAGACCCAAAAGACAAGACCGTCACAGCAAAAGCACTGACACAAGGGTTACCCTGGAAAGGCACAGGCGATAAAGTCAAGGTGATCTACATATACTTATTTATTTCAAAAGTTTTACCAAGAAAGACCTACAGAGCTGGTGACAGCTTGTTTCCAGGTGCATCTTGGGGGAGGGGGTGGGGACAAATCAGTCGTCTGGGGAAGACTGCTGGCTGCGCCACCTCTCCTTGCCGCTCCGGGAAGCCTCAAACCCAGGTACGACTCCTGCATGTAGCCAAGACCGTAGCTAGCATTCCTATTGACTACAGGTCTCTTTACTTGGCCCATGATTGGTCGGAGTACATGCAGCTCACACTTGGATTGGCCTGCTGGGACTCCCTGCTACGGCTTTTTTCATCGCTTTTGTGGCTTTTCTTCAGCCAGCTCCTGCTTCATTTCGAACTACTAATTTTGAACTAATAATTTGTTTTAAGTGTATGCAATGTGGGACAGCTGCCTAAATGGTGGGGATAGTTTCACAAATATATTAACCGTCTGGGGATTGTTTAGTTCTTTGTGCCTGGTTTAATTTGCTTGAAACCTCTTTAAAAATAAAAGTTGATTTGCTTGGAACTATATTTGCATAGATCTGTATCCTGCTATTTATGCAAAAATAGTATTGCGTAACTCTGAAACTTGATTTTTTTGCCCTTTAGACCTGAAACCTGCTATCTCGCTCCTTTGATCTGAGACCTGCTATTTTTCACTTGTTCTGAATCCTATTTTGCAACCACTCACACTCTAAACGCTATTATGCCTTTGTCCCTAACTGTTGCCCTCCCACTGTACCTTTCTGTTAATTTTTTTAACCCTCGTTGGCACCAGCCTAACGACCCCTTCCAGCCCCCCCGCCTTTAGCTCCCAGCCTTTTATTCCTTTGTATTCCTCTGTCCCCTTGCTCCCTGCAAACCAATTAAGTCTTTAGCTCAGCAAGTAAGCTTTGTCCTGTAACTAATATCTGCCCTCTTCTTTCCACTCAGGTTGCCCCTGATCGGGCACTAGCGGACTTGTGGTCGGCAGGGGAAGACCGCCAGCTGCGCCACCTCTCCTCACCACTCCGGGAAGCCTCAAACCCAGGTACAACTCCTGCATGCAGCCGAGACCATAGCTAGCATTCCTGTTGGCTATAGGTCTCTTTACTAACCCATGACTGGTTGGAGCACATGTGGCTTGCACTTGGATTGGCCTACTGGACTCCCTGCCTGCTCGGCTTTTTCATCGCTTTTGCAGCTTTTCTTCAGCTCACTCCTGCTTCATTTCAAACTACTAATTTTTAACTATTAATTTGTCCCGCCCGCACACCCTGGCCCCGACCTCTATTAAATACACTCAGGCTCCTCCCTTTGCCCCTGTGCATTCTACTATTGGCTGCTACTCCTGGAGCCTTCTTAAAGTACCAGGAACCCTGCCCTTGCTATAATTAGTGTCCCACTGCCATCAGTTTTTCAATTACTACGCAGTGGTTAACTGTAGGGAGAGGAAGGAATAGGAGTATCTGAGTTTATTCAACAGTGCAAACCCTTTGAAACACCCTCTTTTTCTCTGTTCACTGTTTTCCCTTCTTCCCTTCTTTCCCTGGCTAACTACAGGGAGAGGAAGGAATAGGAGTATCCGAGCTTATCAACAGTGCAAACCCTTTTACACATCTTTTCTTCCGTCTCACTTTTTCCTTCCTTCTTTCCCTGTCTTTTCCCTCCTCTCTACTAAGCTCCCTAACCTCCAGGATGTTTCGGATATTGCTTGCTTGTACTATAAAGGGATTTTCCCTTATGTTTCTCACCCTCTACTAACCGTAAACAGGTCCAAAATTCTTCTCTGCCTTGAACTGTTAAGTTGCACTGTGGACCCAAACTGTCACGCTGCAGTACTGACTACACCCTATAGTGACAGATGCAAGGACAGGCCAGTACCTCCGGCATGCCCCGTTCTCTCATGTTGTGCTTCGGATTTGAACTTCCCGGAACTGCAATGCTGTACATTGGACTTAAACTGTCTAGTCGCAATACTGGCCTTACCTTTAGGTAACAGAAGCCACCCTGGCACCTATTACTATATGGAAAGCCCCAGCCCATAAATACAGGTTACTCACCTGTAACAGGAGTTCTAGGAATGGTATATGTTGTTCATCCACACTCATTGGCAGGTATCCTTGCCGCTTTAAATCTTGCGGAAGGTCTTCAAGCTTGCTCCTCCCACCCACCGGGTGGTATAACTCGGCTCCGCCCGCGGCGTAGATCTGGCCAGCTGGAAGCTCAGGTTGTGCGTCGAGCCTGAGGAGGTGAATGGGTGGGTGATGGACAACATATACCATTCCTAGAACTCCTGTTACAGGTGAGTAACCTGTATTTTTAGGACATGGATATGTTGTTCATCCACACTCATTGGCAGACCCTAGCAGTTCTCCGGGAGGAGGGAGGCAAGACGACACCCCCAATACTTACTTGGGAAAGAGAGACTGGAGAACCGAGGCCCCAAAACCAGCATCCCGGCGTGACTCAAGGTCGATGTGGTAATGGGTAATGAAGGTGTTTGCTGACTTCCAGGTAGCAGCCTGCAGATTTCCTGGATAGGGCGTCCCTGGAAGCAGCCACCGTTGCAGCAGTATGGCGGTAGAATGAGCTCTATCCTCTGGGAGGCTCCATGCCCGCCAACTTATAGCAGAGATCTATGCAGGAGGTTACCCACCTGCTTATCGTCCGCTTGGCTGCAGGTCTGCCAGATGCGGCTTCAGTGTAGGTGACAAACAGCTGGCGAACCTCTCCCCGAATTTCAGCCGTGCGCTCCTTATAATAAGCGAGCGCCCTTCTAGGGTCCAGAGTATGGAGCCTATATTCGGCCTCCGAGGTGTGATTGGGTAGAACACCGGCAGAGTCAACACCTGGTTAAGGTGAAACTCCGACACCATCTTCGGAAGGAATTTCGGGTGGGGGCGCAGGACAACCTTGTCCCTGTGGAAGACCAGGTAAGGAGACTCGATGGAAGCGCCTGAGCTCTCCCATCCTTCTGGCTGACGTGATAGCCACCAAGAAGGCGGTCTTCCACGACAGGTGAGAGAGAGCACACCTGTGCATAGGTTCGAATGGCTTGCCCATGAGCTTTGCCAGTACCAGCAGTAGATCCCACGGAGGTGGGGTTCCCGCACTGGAGGAAATGTGATCAAGGCCTTTGGAGCCAGACCACCTTCTCCTCGCCTCGACTGCTTCCAGCCCCGCGCCGGTAAGCGAGATGTCTGCCAGGTGCACCCTTAGGGTGTCGACCTCAAGCCCTTGACTAGAAAGGGACCATAAATAGTCCAAGATGCTTGCCAAGGAACAGGAGGAAGGGTCCAAGCCCTTGCCCTGACACCAAATGGAAAACCTTTTCCATTTGAAGGCATAGCATTTTCTGGTCGACTCCTTACGGGACGCCTCAACTACATTGAGGACCTCGTCGGAAAGACCCAAGGCCTGGAACTCTAGCCGCTCAGGAACCAGGCCGTCAGGTGCAGGGATTGAAGGTCCGGATGGAACACCTTCCCCTGATTGACTGAGAGCAGGTCCAGGAGCTGAAGAGCTGCAGGAGTCCTGGAGCTGAGACTGAGGAGATCTGGGTACCAGAACTGGCGAGGCCAGTCTGGGGCTATCAGAATCACCTGCGCCTTGTCCTCGCCTTGAGAAGCACCTTGTGGATCAAGGAAATGGGGAAAAGCGTAAAGAGGCCCGGGGTCCACTGCCTCGAGAAGGCATCCCCTGCAGCGAGCCCTGCTGAGGGGGCGGGAACAGACTCAGCTTCGCCTTCTCCTGGAGGCAAACAGGTCCACCTGGGTGTGCCCCAATGGGAGAACAGATGCTGTACTACCTCCGGCAGGAGAGACCACTCGTGGGATGCAGCCCTAACCGGCTCAGGGCATCGGCCAGGGTGTTGGAGGCTCCTGCCACGTGAATGGCTAGGAGATCCGCCTCCAGGCTGCGCACAGTGACCAATGCGGAGAGCTTCCTTGCATAGAAGCATGGGCGCGCGTCCCCCTGGCGGTTTAGATAGTACATGGTCGTGGTATTGTCCATCTGGACTCGGACCACTTGACCCGGAGGAAGCGGAGCAAAGGCGGTGAGAGCTAGGCGGACCGCCGGAGCTCCAGCAGGTTGATGTGCATCGGGACTCCACGGGGACCAGAGGCCATGAGCCCGGTGTTCCCCAGATGGGCACCCCAACCCATCAGAGAGGCATCGGTCGATAGAGAGACCGCCGGCTCGGGCGGACGACGGGATGCCCTCCTGCAAATGATCTGGAACGGTCCACCACTGGAGAGCGTCACATCCCCTGTGTCACCGACACAAGCTGGTCCAAAGGATCGCGAGGCCTGGACCACTGGCTGGCCAGTCCCCACTGAAGGGACACATGTTCCAGCCGGCCCAACGGACCACGCTGGTGCAGGCCGCCATGAGACCCAGGAGGCGCAGGAAGTCCCGGGCAGGCGCAATTGCCCAACCAGAAATGATCGGGCAAAGGAGGAAAGAACCTCGGTCCTGTCCGCGGGAGCAGCTCTGGCTCGAAGAGAGTCGAGCTGCGTCGATGAATAGAATCACCTGCTTCGGCTCGAGTTCCGACTTGGCCTGCGTTGATAAGGAGGCCCAGTTGAGAAGCAGACCTGGAGGCCAGATCTCTGGACCACTCCGCCTCCTTCCTGGAGGAGCTGCTATCAGCCAGTCGTCCAGGTAAGGGTACCCGGACCCTCGGCGCCGCAGAGAATGCTGTCACCACTGCCATGCATTTGGTGAAGACCCTGGGAGCTGGAGACAAGCCGAGGGCATGGCTTGGAACTCGAAGAGGATCCTTCCGCTGGAGCGAAGAATCTCTGGTGGGAGGCGGACGGATGGGGACGTGAAAAGCAGCGTCCTGCAAGTCCAGAGAGCAGAACCACGCCCGGCTCCAAGGATGGTATTATCTGAGCCAGAGTGACCATCCTGAAGGTTGAGACCTTAGGAACTTGTTTAGGTCGTGTGGAGTCGAGAATGGGCGCCAGCCCCGTCCGTTCGAACCAGGAAATACCTGGACACAAACCCTGGGTCTGAAGGAGGGTCCACCACCTCTTTATCACCTCCTTCTGGAGGAGGAGGCGATGTCGGCTCGATGAGCCGCCAGTGAGGCTGGGGATCCCGAAGCCCCGAGGCGGCTCTGAAGGTGGTGCCTGCTCGAATTCCAGAGGCAGGCCTCTTCCCACCACCTCCAAGACCCACCTGTCCCGTGGTAGCAGCGGACCAGGCGGGCGGAGTGCGGGCAGGTGCCCAGGGGGACCCAGGGAGTGGTGGCAGGGGAATGGGGCGACACCCTCAGCCCGTCACTAGGCAGGCTTGGAGGAGGGGACGGCCGAGGGACCTCCTGGGCCTTTCCTCCCTGCCTCCTGTTAGGGAAGCCGGCGGCTTGGGTTTGGGATGCCAAGGCCGAGCCTGCTGGCCCTGATGTTGCTGGGCTGGGCGCGTGGGGCACAGAAGGACGAAAGGGCTTAGGCTGTGGTTTCGGCCTTTGTCCTTCTGAGCGGAAGAGACCGAGTCCAAGGTAGCATTGGACTTCTCTATCCTCTGCAGGTGACCTTCCACCCCAGGGCCAAGAGGTCAGTCCCCAAAAGGAACATCCGCCAACTTGTGGTGGGTATCCGAGTAAAGGTGGATATCCTCAGCCAAGCCCGCCGGCGATAGCCACTGCGGCACCACCGATCTGGCACATGAGTCCCCTATATCCAAAGCAGTCTGGAGCTGCTGTTTGGCCACTGCCCTGCCCTGGTCCCGCACCTGCTTAACCGTAGTCTGCAGATCGGCGGGAAGATGAGGGAGGACCTCATCCAGGGAGCCCAACAGGGCATGAGAAAAATGTGCCATGAGGACGGCCGAACTGGCCTGACGAAGGCCGAGAGAGGACGCAGTGTAGACTTTTACGCCCGACATAGTCCAATTTCTTGGACTCCTTGTCAGGAGGTTTGTCCACATCCTGGCGTTGCAGCCGCGCGAGAAAAAGCTGTCGGTAACCAACCCTCAGCAGAGGGGTGTTCAAAACCGGACAAGGAACCGGTAGGGACCGGATACTTCCTGGCCATCCTGGCCGAAGGTGCAGGGCAGGAAGCAGGCGCTGCCAAAGCTCCAGTGCCGACCCACTTGGCCTCGGCCACGGAAAGGCCTCCGTCGGAGAATCCCCTCGGTCCAGAATCTCCGTGAGGGGATACCTGGCCCGTTTGGAAACGGGTTCGAGCTCCATCCCGGTGGACTCCGAGATGAGCCGAAGCAGTCCTAGGAAGGACGACGGGCTATCGTCCATTGACTGACCTCCTGAAGACTCCAAGTCCAGTCGCTTGGAGAAAAAGGAGGAATCATCTTCGGACTCGGAAGAGTCCTCGAAGAGCTGCCTCTGACCTGAGCCACCCTTCACCTGCCGAGGTCGGTCGGGAGTGAGGGTAACTGACAGCCGATGGGGTAGACCCTTAGCCGACCGAGAATCCTTGGTCGGAGCCCCAATTGGTGGCTGTGGAGGCGGAGGTTCCACCGGAATCGGTGGAGCAGCTGGTTTGGCGAACAACGGCCTGGGTATGAGCTCCTCGGATAAGTCGGGGTTGTGTCGGCCGCTCCGGTGACAGCCACTTAATGGCCAGGGAAGGCGACGGGGTCGGCTTACTCCCAGCCAGGAGGAGCTGTTGCAACATAAGGTCCTCGTACCGTCGACGTAATTTACGCCGAAGCCTCCCCTCGTCCGAGGAGGACGGACGAGCGCGACGCCGCTTACCGGGGTGCCGAGACCGAGACCGCCTATGACGGTGGGATCGGCTGGACCGCGAAGAGGTCCGAGACCGAGACCGAGAGTCCCGGAATTTCCGAGGTCGGTGCGGGGAGGTGTCGGCCGGAACCGGCACTCCCTTCGCCTCGGATGGTCCATCCGAGGGCTCCGGAACCGGAGGCACAGGCGAGCCCACGGGATCCTCAACTCCTCCCGGGGGAACCGGGGAGAGGGGAATCTCGGCTGCTAAAGGCGACAGCCCGTCCAACGGTCGAGAAAAATCTCGACTTCGTCGGTGGGAGTCTCGGTCAACTGACCTGACGGGGGACACCGTGAGGCCCGTGGCGGCCGGCGGTCGATCGTCGACGGTCGACGACCCGAGGAGAGGGACCTTCCCGCCTCCCAAGAGCGCCGACAGAGGGACTTACCCTGTCCCTCTTTTGGACCGAGAATAAGGTCCGCAGGCGTGAGGCCTTCTCCTTTAGTGGAGGGACAGACAAAAGCTCCTTAAAGGAAGCCGTGTAAGAAGAGCCCAGAGAGGCGGGATAAATGCGCTGACCGAGGAAGATATCGCCCGCGCCACCTCCTCTTCCGAAGCGACCATCCCGCTCGAGCTGATCCGCCGAGCCCGCCGACGGACACCGCCCAACCGGGCCTCCTTGGACTTCACCGGAGGAAACACTTCTCGGGGCCCAGTTGCAATCGGGCAGACGGTCTTCGGGGCGTGGGCCGAGAAAGATGAGCACACAGGTGCAAGCCTGCGGGTGCGTGCTCAAGGCCTCAAGCAGTAGACACACGTGGGTGTGGATCCGTCCGAGACATCTTCTCTGCCCGCATGGGCATCTCCGAAACCGGGGAGTCGATTGGTCCATCGCAGCCGGAGGATCAAGACTGAAGTCTTTTTCGCAAAATTTATTTTTAAATCCGCAAACGGAGAAATAGGAACCAGTCTCAAACGCAGAGCGTTAAGGAGGGAACCTGAGCTTCCAAGCGGTAAGGAAGATCTGGCGTCATGGGGCGGAGCCGAGAGTTATACCACCCGGGTGGGTGGGAGGAGCAAGCTTGAAGACCTTCCGGCAAGATTTAAAGCGGCAAGGATACCTGCCAATGAGTGTGGATGAACAACATATCCATGTCCCTAGAAGTGGCTCCTTCTTCCCCACTGGCCCCACCCTGCTAACCTTATCAGCACGGGTGGTTATTTATTCCACAGTAGTGTCATATAAATTCTCTGATTGCCTTGCCACCCCTGTACCAGTCACCGAAACTAAACTGAGTAAGCTGCGTCTCTGAAAATTTTTGATAGTTGCCCTAAAGAAACTGCTTCTTCTGCTTCTTTTATGTTCAGGAAATGTAGAGCTAAATCCGGGTCCCCATTACCTATCTCAGCACCCTCTGATCTCCAACACGCTAGATGACTAACTTTTTTGCACATAAATGCGTGCAGTCTTTTACGGAAATTGGATTACATCCAAGCATGGATTTCTCACATAGAACCAGATATGCTAGTTGTTTCTGAAACCTGGTTGAAGAGCTCCACTCCCAACCATGACGTTAACCTTCTTAACTATAATGTGTACGGGCCAGCAGACCAAGCGAGGTGGGGAGTGGTGATTTATGTGAGGATAAGTTCTTTGTTAGCATCATCGACTGTACCTCCATCCCAAAAGAATTCGAGTGTATCTCCATAAGGCTCCTACTCCCATCCTCCGAAGCCATCTGCATCTCAGACTGTTACTGACCACCATCAGGTGGCCTTGAGCTACCAATTACATTATATAAACTCTCTGACACACAGACCGCCGTAAACAATCATCTTGGGACATGTAAATCTGGACTGGTTTTCCAATTCCTCCAAACCCCTAAAGGATGTGCGTGAGGAGCTTGGGTTTACTCAGCTCAAAACAGAGGGTACCTGCCCTTATCTTAAAACCAAATAACAGTACACTCCTTGATATAATTCTAGTAGACAAGCTGCATCTATTCAGTTATGCTGGTGTATTGTTCACTGATATCAGTCACCGTAGCACCATAGCATGCATAAGGTCTGTTCCCAAACTACCCTCTTCCTCCATATATACACTAAAAAGGAATCGTCGGAACTGCAATCCTGTTAGCTTCCTAGCAGATCTAAGTAACATCACATGGCAGGACTTTTATCTTGCATCCACAGTGGACTCAGCCTATATGTTGTTCCAAAAAAGCACATGTAACCCCCCTGCAAATGGGGGTTCCCAAAAGACTTCCAGGAGCTTGCTTGAATGCTCCAAGCCTGAATGGTGTTTGGCGTTTAAGCCATTTATCAGTGAGTGTTTTTAGAACCTCTGGTACTGTCTCTTTAAGAGCTGTCTGCTTGCAGACATAATTAGTTTGTATGGGGACTGTGTGTTTCTTTGATTGAGTACCACTCAAGCTGCTGCCAATTCACTTCATTTTGCAGTCACTAGAGTGCAAAGGGAACCTATCTGAAAGATGTAACTGTTTGCCAGAAATTATTTAGAGTAATAATGAAATTACAGTTTGTCTAACCTGCTTTCTTTGCAGTCAGAACTGTGTCTGCTAGTTCCCCATTCTAGTTTTGAACTGCTGAACTGGACCAATCAGTGTGGGGTAAGCTAGCTCTAAAATGGTGCCTTGGAGCGAATCAGAACTTGGACTCATAATCTGAGCCAGCCACAAGAGGATTGTATGGGCAGTGACTCTGGGAGATGTAGTTTAGACTTCAGTGCCTTTTTGGACCAACAGCAGCAGTCTATTGTGAGTGACAGCCAATCCAGTCAAGAACTGGGAGGAACTCAAAGGAAGTGCTCGGTTTTGTCGGGTTGGAGTTTCAGTTGAGCTTTGGCAGTGAAGAAGGAAGGAGCCCTGTGCTTTTTCAGTGTGCAGTTTTAGTCAAAAAACGTGTGTAAGGCCCAGAGTTCCGGTCTGCAGCTTGTGTGACAGCTTGTTAGGACTGAATCCGTCCTGTGAAAAGAATCAAAGGATCTCTGAAGAGTAGAAACCAGGCTCACCCTGTAGAAGACTGGAGGAATTGCTGAAAATTGCACTCGGTCTGTCAGGAACTGAATCTGCTGTGTGTTATCCCGGGTATTGTGCAGTAATTGCGATCGGGATACAGATGCAGCCTGCCTGGTATAGTGCTTTCTTTTATATGGATGTGTGAAGAGGTTTGTGTACCTCAAGTGAGCCCTGCTGACATTGAAGGACCCTATCTTATTTGGAGGTCGTGAGTACTAATTCAGGGTCGCCCCTGTTGAATTGCCACATTAAATCCAAATGGAATTACTGTACTGCTGACTGTTTAATTCTCCTTTTCTCTGTGTGAAAGGGCCCCTACCAGCTGCCACGGTTTGGACTAGCCACTAGGGCTTGGGTACCCAGGGACAGTAACTGATAGGGATAGGCCTGTGCACAGAGCCATAAATGAATTATTAGAGTGATAAGCTAATTAACCTGATTTCCCCTGTCCTTGTTATATCCCCTAAATAAATCAGAGCTGCTTGTTTCAGCAAAGTTATATTGCCTGAGATTTGTCTATGTTAAAGTACTGTACTGTGATTGTTGCACAGTATCTCATTTCTAGGAGGTCCCAGTGCCAGAACCAGACCTGGGGTAAGTGTATACTGTGAAGGTAATTCTGATATATTGTGTGGGCCACTAGTGGGAAGAAAGGGGTTGCAGTGTCCCAGAGGGCTGTGACCAAGTTAGTTTAACTATTGCAAACCCTGACCTCTGGGTGGAGGCACCCGCCATTGGATCCAGGCCCTCAACCTGTTAGTGGCAAATCAGGCAGGGTAGTAGCCCCTGGGATAGCGCCATCTAGGGTTACATCTTGAGGCTCACCGCTGGGATTGTGTGTCCTCTAGTGGCCATATTCTGAACCACTGTTAAGAAAAAAATGGGTACCCGACAGAAGTGGCTGTGCACGGCTGGTGGAGTGGTGTACTGGGGAGAATCGACCCCAAATGCTATGCTTATCCTGGACATCCCCTGGGTATCAATACGGACACTGTGCAGGAGTACTTTCCAAGGTGGAAGGTTTACAAAACCCTGTGGTGGTGGGTCGGCATGCTAATCTGCTCACCCACACTTTCCTGGCCCTAGTAGAGTTTAAGGATCCATAGATAGCTCCAAAGTGCCACAAACCATTACCCCAGAGGGAGCCCTCACTGCTTGGAGGTGATAACTAAGGACAGTAAAGACCGGGGAATCAGCCCCACCACTATCTGAAACTTTTGAGGAGAATTTGCTGAATGGTTGCTGGGAGAGGGAAAACTGTGGACTTGAAGAAACTATTCTTGCCACCTGGGTGTTCCTCCCCAACACCCTCTCCTGCTCCAGTGCCCGTAATGGTGGCTGAACCAATGCAGACTCCTATTTCTGCACCTGCCATTAGTCACGACTCTTACCGAGGTTGAGGATCTTCTCTGGCACCTCCCACCCCCAAGGGAGGATGACTGGGAGACCTGGATAGACTATGTTGCCCCAGGTGCTAGAATAGCAGTGCTCGGAGGCGCGAAAGAGGGTTAGTGAGAGCCTCCGAGGTCCTGCTCTGGCTACCATCCGTGCTAAGCAGGCCAGTAACCCTGAAGCGACTGCACAGGCCTATCTTGAGGCCTTGGAGAATGTGTATGGGAGCCCAGATTCTGATGAGGACCTATGGTGGAGAGTAAGAAATGCACAACAGTACCAAGGGAGTTGTTGTCTGTGTATGTCTCTCGGCTGGAAAAATTGTTGCAAGAATGCCTCAGAAAGGGTAGTTTGCCAGCGATTGAACTGGACCGAACCAGACTGGACAGAATCCTTAAGTCTGCCCCTTCTCAGAACTGCTGTTGCTTCAGTTACGCCTGGCAAATCGACTGAATCCCCACCCTCCTATGATGAGTTAATGAGAGAAATTTGAGGAGTTGAGAAAAGGCGACCTCGGGAGGTACCTGCACCAACAGCTGTGGCTACGACCAGTGACTGAGGGTGACCCATCAAGTGAAGTTCAGGGGCAGAGGTTGACAGTCAATGAGTGCTCTGACAAGGAAAAGATATGCCACAATAGGCGAACTGTTGAGAGAGATCCGGAATTCAAAAACAGTCCTTTATGAAGGCCACGCCTGCAAGTACGGGCCCTGACCTATATCCGACTGCATCTGCTATGGGGTGGGGGTACCCACCCATGTATCTCCTGCTGATAACAGCTCCAAACTCAATTCCTTGACCATGGAAGTGGAGAAACTGACGAGATGTCTCCAAATGCTTATCACGCCGCAGACAGAGATGGCACCCAGGTTTCAGTTAGTAATACCCCGCCCTGGCTCCCAGTGTGCCGCCGGCCAGCTCAAACTCCAGAAAGTATGTTTTGCTATAATTGTGGGAAAGATGGGCACATGAAAAGGGAATGCCAGTCCCCAAAAGACACTGACAAAGTTGCATATAGGCTACAAGGAGAGCTCGGAGAAGAAATCAGTGGTTAAGAGGTGCACGACATGATCCCAGTGAGGGCACCAAAATGCTAATTCACGTCCTTTTGTGGCAAGGTCAGTTGCCCAGGCCCCACTACCGCCTCTCAGACTGGTCCAGAATAGTGGGTCCCTCCATGGAGACCACTGTAAAGGTGAATGGGGTGTCTACAAGAGCTGTATGACAGTGGCTCCCAAGTGACAATTATGTTCCAGGATTGGTATCAGAAGCATTTGTCAGACGTACCCTTACAACCATTAGAAGGACTGCATGTATGGGGGTTAAGTGAGAAGGCCTACCCCTATTCCGGGTATATCCGAATTTGGCTGTCTTTCCCCACCTCCATGGCTGGAGTGGCCGAACAAGTAGAGACCCTAGCTTAGTTGTCCCCCACTGGACTGTATGATGGTGTCCCTTTGTTGATTGGAACAAATGCTCATATGTTCGGAAGGCTGGCACAGTTGTGTTATGAAAAACAGGGTCAAAGACTAGTAGAGCTTTAAGAGTTCGGCTTTAATTAAGAAGGCCTATGAGGCACAGAGAGATGCTGAAAAAACAGAACCAGAGGAACCGGTCGGAATTGTATGGAAGAAGGATCCTGAGTCTCTGATCCTGGGCCAAATGCCCAGTGTACCTTACAGGGAGAGGTCCGTATCAGAAAGGATGTTAAGAATAAAATATTAATGTTGGATGCACCAGGCGATGGAAAATTGCCAGAGGGACTGCTGGTCAAGCCTAGTATTTTGCCGCTAGAGCCCATGCTTATGCCAGAAGGGTAATGGTCCAAGTTCATAATGTGTCTGAAAGAGACATTCGAGTAAACAGAGGTTGCATCCTGGCTAATGTGCATTGTGCAGACACTGCAGTGCTACCCAGCAGCAAGAGTTCAAGGAAGAATGACAGAGTAGCGCCTGACTTGTTTGATTTCGGCGACTCCCCGCTGCCAGCTGAATGGAAAGTGAGGATCAGTGAGAAGCTTGCCCAGAGAGACCAGGTGTTTTCTTTAAAGGAATGGGATGTAGGATGCGTGCAAGGAGCTGTGCACAATATCCGGCTGCATGACGAAAGACCATTTCGTGAGAGGTCTCGACGCCTGGCACCTGCTGACATAGATGATGTGAGGCGCATCTGCAAGAGATGTTAGCTGCTGGTGTAATACAAGAATCCAGAAGCCCTTATGCTTCCCCATTGTGGTAGTGAGGAAAAGAATGGAACAGTAAGGATGTGTGTGGATTATACCCTTAAACCGGCGGACTATCCTGATCAGTACACAATGCCCGCATTCAGGATGCTTTGGACTGCCTAAGCGGGAGCAAGTGGTTCTCTGTGCTGGATCTCCGCGTGGGTACTACCAGATCCCGATGGCCCCAGAGGACCGTGAGAAGACGGCCTTTATCTGTCCGCTTGGCTCTATGAATTCATGAGGATGCCTCAAGGGATTTCAGGTGCCCCAGCCACTTTTCAACGATTGATGGAGCGTGCAGTGGGGACATGAACTTACTAGAGTGCCTGGTATACCTAGATGATGTTATTGTGTTTGGCAGCTCACTGGAGGAACATGAAAGCAGATTATTTAAGGTATTGGACCGACTGGAGGACTTTGGCCTTAAACTGTCCATTGATAAGTGTCAATTCTTTCAAACATCAGTAAAGTATGTGGGACACATAGTATCCACGAGGGAATAGAGCCGACCCAAGTAAAGTTGAGGCCTTGACCACCTGGCCACAGCCCAAAAATCTAAAAGAACTGCAAAGATTCCTGGGATTCTGTGGTTATTATCGGCGCTCATCAAGGACTATTCAAGAGTGATCCGCCCTTTACTTAACCTTACTCAAGGGTATCCCCCAACCCACAAAAAATACCAAAAGTCAGCGTCCCTCAAGACTGAAAGAGTGTATTTTCATCCAAGTGAAGTATTTGGGGCCCGCTGGACTCCTGATTGTGAGACTGCTTTTCATGAGATCATATATCAACTTACCCATGCTCCAGTGCTGGCCTATGCCGATCCAAGAAAACCTTACGTCCTGCACACTGATGCTAGCTTGCAAGGGTTGGGGGCTGTGTTGTACCAAGACACGAGAATGGCCTGAGACCAGTGGCCTTTGCCAGTAGAAGCCTGACCCCATCGAAAAGAACTATCCTGTACATAAGTTAGAGTTCCTAGCTTTGAAGTGGGCTATTGTTGACCAATTCCATGAGTACTTGTATGGGGCTAAAATACTAGTAAAACTGACAATAATCCTTTGACCTATGTGCAGACCTCAGCTAAGTTGGATGCCACTGGACAGGTGGCTTTCTGCATTATCTACATATGACTATGCTCTCGAATACCGAGCAGGTCTGAACCACATAGATGCTGATGCTCTCTCCGGAGCCTGTTCCCCAGAATGATTGGGTCCGATTGGCAGAACCTGACATTGGGCACTCTGCCGGAAGTTTGACAGGGAGGAACAAATGTCCACGGACACAGTGGACTGCATGGTGGATTGCTTGGGAGCCTCTGAGAATTGCATACCTGCTGTTATTGCCACTTTTCTGCAATAGACATTGGTGCACTGCCTCAGCTGGACAATGACAGTATTCGGCGGGCTCAATCCCGCGATCCCATGATCAAAGCAGCTTTAGAAGCCCTCTATGCAGGAAAGATGTGTCCAAATTACGCTCCACTGATTTGAGAACTGCACTGTTATACAAAGAAGGTCCTAAGTTGAAACTGATCAATAAACTGTTATACAGAGAAACAGTAGACAGAGGGGACAAGTAGACAAACAACAACTAGTGCTGCCCACTGCCTTTCAAGACTCAGTACTGAGGTCCTTGCACAACCACATGGGCACCTTGGTATAGACAGAACACTTGACTTGGTGAGATCCAGATTCTATTGGCCTAAGATGGGGGCTGATGTGGAGCAACACATTCGAACTTAGTCGCTAAGCTTACAGAGGAAAGCTTTGCCCCAGAGGCTGCCCCTTGTTAACATCACCACCAGTGCACCCATGGAGCTGGTCTGTATTGATTTTCTGAGTTTGGAGTCAGATCAAAGAAATATCAGTAATGTGCTGGTGGTCACTGACCATTTCACGAGATATGCCCAAGCTTTCCCACCAAAGACCAGAAAGCATCCACTGTGGCCAAAGTACTTGTAGAAAACTTTTTGTTCACTATGGGGCTCCACAAAGAATCCATTCTGATCAAGGGAGAGACTTTGAGAGTCGCCTGATCAAGAGATGCTTTCTCTGTGGGGAGTGCGAAAGTCCAGAACCACTCCTTACCACCCCAGGGGACCCACAGCCTGAGCGTTTCAACCGCACTTTGCTAGATATGCTAGGCACCCTGCACCCAAAGGACAAGCCTAGATGGAGCCAACAAATTAGCACCCTGGTACATGCTTATAACTGCACCAAAAGTGATGCCACTGGATTCTCCCCCTACCACCTGATGTTTGGAAGAGAAGCTCGACTACCAGTAGATGTGTGTTTTGGGGTCTCTCCTGATGGGGTTCAAGCTGACAACTATTTACAGTATGTGCAAAAGTTAAAGGCCCAGCTAACTCATGCGTACCAACTGGCTCAAACCATGGCTGCCAAAAGAAATCTGGCCAACAAAGAAAGGTATGATAAAAGGTGAAAGCACAGGAACTCAGGAGGAGATCGGGTATTGCTAAGAAATCTGGGACTGCATGGCAAGCACAAGATTGCTGACAGATGGCACCATCTCCCTCACATTGTAGTGGGCAAACTAGATGATCTGCCAGTGTACAAAGTAAGGCCTGAGAATAATTCAAAGATGTAAAACAATGCATAGAAATCATTTACTGCCCATTGGACAAATCTTAATTGAGTCTGAGCCCTAAAGATGCCCCTCTGGACCAGTGACTAGAGCTGCTGCTAAGAAAAGATCAAGAAAGTCTGCACCTACAGAAGCAAAGTTAAAGTGTTCCCTCCACAAGTCCCAGTTGAGCATGACTGTCAGTCCATATCGGAAGAAAGTGAGAGTGACTTTGAATACTATCCTTCTTACGAACTGAGTCAGTTGTTTGGGGCAATCCCTAGTCAATACTGGAGACAAAGCTGGGCCTTCTGGACTGTCTAAGCCCCCAGCTTCATCCCTGGAGCCAATGCTCCCAGAAAGTGAAGTGCAAAGCATCAGATCAGATGAAATGGAATCATTGTGCATGGTTGAACTGTTTGAGCTTTCAGGGAGAAAATGATAGATTGGGGCAGACTGGTGATACACGAACAAGAAGAGTATTTTGAGTGCCCTGACAGTCCACTGCCAGTGTCCGAAAGCTCTCCATGCAGCCAAATGTTGTGGACTCAGAAACTGTAACTCCTGGAGCTGAAAGTGCCCCAAGTTCTAGCCTCTCTACCCCATGGAGACTCCCCTGTCAAGTGAGGACAATGCTGAAAATGAGGCTCAGGTGCAGAGACTATAACAGTTCCCCTAGAAAGACTGGTCGAGCTGTAAAGCCTGTGGTGCACCTCAGTTATGATTCCTGGGCGGCCAGTGGATCTGCCTCTCAATGTTGTCCATAAAGGTGTATGTGTCCCAAGCTCATTGCCCAAACTGGCGTCAGTGCTAACTCAAGTTACTTGTGTTGCCCTCTAAGTATGGTACCCTTGCCCCATCAGCCCCAAGGTAACTGATAGGGAAGGGCCCTCTCTTCAGGTTTCATGTACAAGAGGTAATAACTTGAGTTATGGTACAATGTGTATGTAATACTGTGTAAAGAGTGACGTACTGCAATGTTTCAGAAATGTGTTCTTGGTAAAATGATATATTGACTGATGATTACATGCTGAGCCTAATGCAAATGTATATGGTTGCAGTTGAAACTTATGAGGTACTTGCTTACGCGGACGTCAAGCTTTCCCAGGCCAGGAAGGGTGTAACCCCCTGAAAATGGGGTTCCAAAAGACTTCAGGAGCTTGCTTGAATGCTCCAAGCCTGAATGGTGTTTGGCGTTTAAGCCATTTATCAGTGAGTGTTTTAGAACCTCTGGTACTGTCTCTTTAAGAGCTGTCTGCTTGCAGACATAATTAGTTGTATGGGGACTGTGTGTTTCTTTGATTGAGTACCACTCAAGCTGCTGCCAATTCACTTCATTTTTGCAGTCACTAGGAGTGCAAAGGAACCTATCTGAAAGATGTAACTGTTTGCCAGAAATTATTTAGAGTAATAATGAAATTAGTTTGTCTAACCTGCTTTCTTTGCAGTCAGAACTGTGTCTGCTAGTTCCCATTCTAGTTTTGAACTGCTGAACTGGACCAATCAGTGTGGGGTAAGCTAGCTCTAAAATGGTGCCTTGGGCGAATCAGAACTTGGACTCATAATCTGAGCCAGCCACAAGAGGATTGTAAGGGCAGTGACTCTGGGAGATGTAGTTTAGACTTCAGTGCCTTTTTGGACCAACAGCAGCAGTCTATTGTGAGTGACAGCCAATCCAGTCAAGAACTGGGAGGAACTCAAAGGAAGTGCCGGTTTTGTTGGTTGGAGTTTCAGTTGAGCTTGGCAGTGAAGAAGGAAGGAGCCCTGTGCTTTTCAGTGTGCAGTTTTAGTCAAAAACGTGTGTAAGGCCCAGAGTTCGGTCTGCAGCTTGTGTGACAGCTTGTTAGGACTGAATCCGTCCTGTGAAAAGAATCAAAGGATCTCTGAAGAGTAGAAACCAGGCTCACCCTGTAGAAGACTGGAGGAATTGCTGAAAATTGCACTCCGGTCTGTCAGGAACTGAATCTGCTGTGTGTTATCCCGGTATTGTGCAGTAATTGCGATCGGGATACAGATCCAGCCTGCCTGGTATAGTGCTTTCTTTTATATGGATGTGTGAAGAGGTTTGTGTACCTCAAGTGAGCCCTGCTGACATTGAAGGACCCTATCTTATTTGGAGTCGTGAGTACTAATTCAGGGTCGCTCCCTGTTGAATGCTACATTAAATCCAAATGGAATTACTGTACTGCTGACTGTTTAATTCTCCTTTTCTCTGTGTGAAAGGGCCCTACCAGCTGCCACGGTTTGGACTAGCCACTAGGGCTTGGGTACCCAGGGACAGTAACTGATAGGGATAGGCCTGTGCACAGAGCCATAGGTAGATTATTAGAGTGATAAGCTAATTAACCTGATTCCCGTCCTTGTTATATCCCCTAAATAAATCAGAGCTGCTTGTTTCAGCAAAGTTATACTGCCTGAGGTATTTGTCTATGTTAAAGTACTGTACTGTGATTGTTGCACTGTATCTCATTTCACAGGAGGTCCCAGTGCGGAACCAGACCTGGGGGTAAGTGTATACTGTGAAGGTAATTCTGATATATTGTGTGGGCCACTAGTGGGAAGAAAGGGGGGGTTGCAGTGTCCCAGAGGGCTGTGACCAAGTTAGTTTAACTATTGCAAACCCTGACCTCTGGGTGGAGGCACCCGCCATTGGATCCAGGCCCCTCAACCTGTTAGTGGCAAATCAGGCAGGGGTAGTAGCCCCTGGGATAGCGCCATCTAGGGGTTACACACAGTTACGTAAGAACTTACCGTAACAGTAGATCTTCGAGAGAGGTTCTTGCAGTAGGTAATTACATATTGTACTGACACCGGCAGGTGGCAGGACCCCACGGAAACATTTCTAGCTAGCAGTCCCTCGCCAGGGATGGCCCCCACGTCAGGTGACCGGCGTCAGGAGACGCGCAAAAAACTAAGGCCCCAGCGGACTGGGTTGCCTTCAGGAAATCTAGAAATCAATGCACAAAACTAATAGGAGCGGCCCAAACCAGTTTCTTCCAATCGCATCTAGCCTCAGCCACTAACGACTCTGCCACATTTTGGAAAACACTGAGGGAAGTAGAAGGACATCGATCAAATAATGCGCTTCCATCCAAGATTACCTCTGGTAGCACCTCCACCTCAGATTGGCAGGGCATACCTGATTAACTAAATAATCACATTGCTACAGCCAGCCTTGCGTTCGACACATCCGCTGCTAGCAAACTCCGTCTTCAGGTCCAAAACCCTACCTCGTCGGCTTACCCCATTGCAATGGCTCCAGCTCATGAGACAAAATTCACTTTCAGCCCTGTCACCTACAAACAAGTAGAAGACTTGCTCCTAAGCTTAGATACCAAGAAAAGTGCAGGGGCTAACAAATCAGAACCCTATTTCCTAAAATTAGGATATCATATATTGACTGCACCTATAGTACACCTTTTCAACTTGTAATTAGCACATGGCAAAATTCCTTCTGTATGGAAAATAGCGCACATAGTCCCTACTTACAAGTCCAGCGGTCCTAGTGACCTAAACAATTACAGGCCTATATCCCTATTACCCATTCTATCCAAACTCCTAGAGAAACTAGTAAACGTACAGTTCAGAAACTACCTCGACTCCCAACAGTTACTTAACCCAATTCAATCCAGGTTCAGAAAAAAATCACAGCACGGTATCTGCACTAGCAAAGGTAACAAATGACTGGCATTTGGCTCTTGATTCTAAACATTACGTGAGCGCCTTATTTCTAGACCTAAGTAAGTCATTTGACACTGTAGACCATGACCTACTGCTGTCCATATTGCAAGACATCGGCCTGGATGCCACTGCTGTCAGCTGGTTCTCGTGTTACCTTACAGACAGACAACAGCAAGTCAAGGCCCAAGGGGATCTTTCACCACTTAAAACACTCCTTAGAGGTGTTCCCCAAGGCTTAAAATTAGGAACTCTACTTTTTACGATATATATCAACAGCATCAATGAAGGTATCAGTCAAGCAACTGTTCACTTATTTGATGATGATATCATTATCTATGTTGCCAAGCCCACCCTCGAGTTGGCATGCAGCACGCTGCAACAAGAATTCATTTTCCTTCAGCACAACCTCCTGAGTCTTAAACTCTTGTTGAATGCTACGAAAACAAAAGCAATGTCCCCGAACAAAATGCGTCCAGTCCCTCATCATTAGGCAACCAGCACCATATAATGCCCCTCTTGGGGGAGCCTACTGAGACAGTGGACAAATTTAAATACCTAGGTTTTTGGATAGACCACAAACTCTCCTATTCAGTTCATATAGAGGAACTGAGCAAAAAGCTGAAGCAACGTCTAGGACTGTTCTTCAGAATCAGACACCTCCTTACACAGGAAGCAAGGCAAAGACTAGTGCAATTGACATTCCTTCCCCTATTGGATTATGCCGACCTACTGTATAGCCATGGAACTAGTACTGCACTGGCCAAGCTCAACACCTTGTACAATAGGGCTTTAAGGTTCATTACCAGTGCTCCTTTTAGGACACATCATTGCTCTTTATGTGCTACGCTAGGATGGCAGTCCCTAAAAACCAGAAGGATCATAAAAGTGGCAATCTGGACCTACAGAGCCCTAACTGGCAAACTGCCGCAATATATATCCAATCTTCTGACCAATACCCCTGGAAGCTATTCATTCAGGAGTCATTCCTATCATTCACTTGATGTCCCTAGATACAGAACTCGTTGTGGTTCTTCAGTTCTTAGCCATACCCTGCCAGCCCTTTGTAACTCTTAACAGAAATCACTGAAGCTTACTTACCTTGTTAAAATGGTAACCTTCAAAACATTACTAAAAAACACATTAGAGACTCCTGCAAATGTTACTCCTAATGACTTCTCCTTTTAGTCAGCAAGCCGTATGGTTTTGCATGCCTTGTCTCTTCCCACCTTCCCCTAAGAAAATATCCTTAGCCTTACCCACCTCTATCCACTCCTACATTTCCCCATTCTTCCTTACTATGCTCTCCTCATATCTCTACTCTTCTCACTTCCCTTAACTTATTGTAGCATCCCCGACTATCTAAGCATATTTTAGACTGTCCTTAGCTCTTGCAACATCACTGTAACATACTTTTCAACTGCACTTCATGTATACTGTCAAGGGCATACCCAAACCTCTGTAAATAGATCGCCTTATGTCATTCTGCTATTGAACTCATATGTATCTTCTTTATTTTCTTCCTGTACTACAATGTATTGTGTGTCATGTTATTTTGTCTTTGATTCTGTATAGCCATTGACTGTGACAATCAGCTCTGTATGGCTGACCAGATCCACTTTGTAAATGAGTTTTTGACTTAATTGTGTTTCATCTAGTTAAATAAAGATTTGATTTGATTTAACAATTTAACAAAATACAGTAAGTACAATAAATTAATTGTGCAACAGGCAAATACAAGGAGCAGAGAAACAATACAATGTGTATTAGGTATATAATATTTGCAAATGTGCAAAAGGCAATATAAAGTACAGAGTAGCCTCACTAGCTGTAAAAATAGGGAGGTGGGTATGGGGGACTCCACTAGTGCAAATTCAGAGCATAAGGAGAGCAGTGCCTAAGGAGTGGCGGACTGCAGCTTACAACACAGGATCAGAAACAAGTGCAGGAGTGTGCTGGGAAGTCACAGAGGAGAGATCTGAGGGAGTACAAGGAAGCAGCAGAGTGGATGGTCAGAGGAAGAGAGGACCAGAGTTTAGGGAAGCAAAAGGAGAAGGGCTTGACCTTTACTTCCCATAATGCTTTGCACTAGTGGGATATGTGTGACTTGGTATTTCTTTGATCCTTGGCTTTACTGCCAATGTCATTCCAGGTACCCATGTATCGATGCTTTCTGCGCTGAGCTTTTTGTATTTTAAACATCTTTCCTATTTTGGGCTCACCTTGACCCAGACAAATGAGATCATGTGCCCCGTTCCCCCCTCTCGCTGGACTGAAATACAGATGTGGCACACCTCTGAGTTCTAACGAGAACAAATCACTGCCTGTGTCTGCTGTTTTCAGCCCTTACAGATTGTTTGGGAGACCTTATAACACCATTCGATCCTGCTTAACGTTGAATGAGCCTTAGTTATTTTATGGTAATTTGCAAATACTTCCCATAACACTTTGCATTAGTGAAGGTGTGTGAAATTTTGTATTTTTTGCTAACCAACCAGAATACATTTCTCATGCAAGCAGCATTTTGTCAAAGCAAAATCATTTGCAACCAGGAAATCATAACAAATGGTGATGGGAATTGCAATCAAAATTCAAAACAAAAAGCAAGTGTACTTTTATTTAGAAAAGAAACAGCTCCTGGATGTAGTGGGTAAATTATTTTACGTAACAATGCAATATATGGAGATGTCAGAAACTTCTTTGGATCTTACATCTAAACTGTGATCTGCCACAGGAGTGGGTATAAAATGATGAAAAAAGCATATCTTGGCTAGTGACATCAAGTAGCAACACATCAAAATACGTTGTTGTTCCATTGTCACAATGGATATTTTAAGGTTACTGTCATCTGGTGGAATACTGAATGAATCAGAGAACAGCTTTCACAACAATAATGACATCACAATACCTAGTTTAGCACTTAATGCAGCTGTTAAAATAAAGAAAATCAAGAAAAACAGCAAAATCTTTAAGCGTGCTGTAGATTTAAAGCTGTTACTTGTAAACTACTGTTGCATATAGCGAATATACAATAGCGTGACTCAAAGAGGCAATTTATCATCACTTGTGAGTAGGCAGAACTTTCATAACTCACTGGTGGCTCTGCCACCGTGAGTTGAGGTCCTGTCCTCACACGTGAAGATAAACTGTATTATTCTGAGTCTGCCCACTGTGTAGCCCCAAGTCTACCACAGTATGTTTTGCAATTCTGTGTACAAAATAAATGTTGTTTCTGCATTTATCGACCCACCCTATGTGAAACAATTCAACTATAAGGTTGCAACAATTTCTATTTTAGTAAATCTGAAGTCTGACATAGCTCTTGTACTTCACTGGCTGGGTGGTACTAATACACATATCTAGGCGTGCCTACATTATAAGGGTTTGTTTTTACAGAACCATTGACAACCCTCCTGAGTGTTCTTCCTTCCTTAATCCACATGCCCGGTCTATAACAATATTATTAGATTTCTAGCCACTGCGCCCAGTGGTAACATGATGGCACTGCTGTAAAGGTGATCCGCATTTGGGGCGAGCATGGGATGCTGCCTCAGGAGGTAGACCAGATGGTAGCAGTTGCTGTTTGGCAGTGTGCTGTGGTCAATGAGGGAATTGCATTGAGTGCCAGTGCCATACCCACCTCTGTGGAGGACCAGGAGAGCTTGCTCTCCTGCAGGCTGTCACTGCATGTAACAGAGACCACCTGATGGGTTACACCATTGCTGGGGGGACCAGGGAGAAAACTGGGGAAAAATTACCCATGCCTGTCTCTATGGCAGGCTAAGCTTCAAGGACTCCCCTGGGTCCTAGTGCCACACAATACTGGATCCACCTCAGGGGTGAACGGTCCCCTCCCTGGCGCTCCTGCCATGGAGGGGAGAACTGTGGTAGAAGATGAGGAGGTAGAGACCAGGGAAGGATAGGGGTTAACAGGACTTAACAGTGTAGATCCCTAGGAATGGATCTATAAGGGTCAGTCGACAATTTTGTTGTTGACCGATGTTACAACAACTCCTTTATATAGAGCTGCATCTGCGGTTGGCATGAAGGGAGTAACATCAAACTTTTTCTTTGGGGGCTACCTAAGCCCCCAGCAGGGCTCTATCCCCGCACCCCTGCTACTTAAATAATGAACTCTGAGTCGGAGTTGCTTTGGTGAAAGTGCAATACCCTGAAAGCAGTGCGAGGTCCCAGGCTGACACTACAGTGACCTGGCGCTGTTGTGCAGTCTGAGTAAAGTATCGATGAAGTGTCAGTATATCCCTAGGAACAGGGCATATCCCTGACAAATACAGCCGGGGAGGAAAAAAATATCTGAGAAGAAAAAAAAAGAATATTATTAGATTAAACAATAACGCATGACAGGGTGTGTGCTGTGGGATTTTTTTTTTTTTTTTAACCAGGAGAGACACACTAAACTAAAAGCTTGTTTACAAGTGCAACCTGGGAGCACAATGAGGTTAAGTGACTTGCTCAGGGTCACACAGTATGTAAGTGGGCGCTGTGGGATTCAAACTCAGGTCTCCAGGTTTGCAGCTCAGAGCCTTAAACCACTGTGCTATACTGCATCCTAAACCTACCTACCTACCTATGCCATGTGTGGTGTATCACGAGACACAGCTGAGTGACTTTAACCACACAAGAAGTGGTTAAATCACACTACTACACACACCCTGAAGTGCATTACTGCAAATATAAAATGAATCTGTATAAAAATAAAAAAGAATTAGGTTAAAAAACATTTGATCAGCAGTTACCGGTTGTTGCAGGATTTACTTGAGGTCATGTGACGTGTTTTGACCAATGAGGTGACATGATTTTCATGACCCATTTTATAATTCCCAGTTGGGCACTGCAGTCATTCAGTCCTCTGACACTTTTTAAAGCTTTCATAAATATGTACTCCATCTATATATAGTACTGCTCTAGCCCTCAAGGGAATAGCAGCTGTTGAAAGGATACTGTCAAAGCCCCCTTAGGCCTCAAAGTGTCTGTAGTTTAAAAAACACATGTTAGCTCAATTGAAATATATACCGAGGCTATATTATCTGCCAGCAGTGGTGCATAGGTTTTTGCCCAGGGTCTCGCCTGGTTTGCAATAAGTGTAAAATAAATAAGTGCCACCAGCACTACTACTGGGGTTGTCCAGTGATAAAGTCCTACTGGCAAGGCATAGCCAAAGAAATTACATCTATGAGGGGAAAGCCCACTGAGATCTCCAAAAATCACTGCTGTTAGGGGTAGAAGGAGAAGAGAATGGGGAATGGTTTCTCTACCCCAGGTGGATCAGAGTTTTACTTACAGTAGCTAGGGTAGGAATACAGAATGTATGGACCACAGCTTTGGGGCCTACAGTGGGTCAGTGGAAAGAGCTTACGGTGAAGGTATTAGCAATTGATAACCTGACATATTGCCTGTAGGGACAGAGGATAGGTCTGAGAGAACTTGGGCAGAATATTTGGGTGCTCTGAGTATGGGGAAAGAATGCTTTTGGAGGGTAGTGGACTATTTAACTGAAAGAAAGGGCCTCTATTTAAGTATGGGATGAGGAGGAAAGGAGGGACACAGACCATGTTAATTGTTAATTGTTAGAGGTTACTAGTTTAGTGGGTTAAAGGGGGATACTTAAAAGTAAAAAAAATGACAGTAATGTGGAATGAAGTCTGAAATGCTATAACAACAAGGTGTTGTAAATGAATATGATTATGCTGTATGGACTATTTATAGCTGCTGACTATGAACTGTATTTGGTCAACTGTCAATTAATAAACATATGAAACAAAAAAAAAACATGTTATCGTTGGTCACATTCTGTAGAGACTGCTGCTGTAACTGGAAGTTTGATTGGTTCATTTTTTCTTTTTAGAAGTGAAAAACAGACTGCCCACCCTACTGGTGTTGCCCAACACAAATGTGTTTGTTTACACTGTGATCAACTTCCAGTGCATCTTTCCTGGACTTAGGAACACCCCAACATAGTTTAGACGCTCATGATGCAGTGGGAAGAAAGGAGACTATTGCATTATGTGTTGCTGCACTGTTTGGAGTGATCCTAATGTTCAGAAAGTATGTAGTAAGAGTAGATCAAGGATTTGAACCGCAGCAAGGTTGGGTATAATTACACCATTAGCACGCATTTCAGTTCTACTAAGGAAGCAAGCAGCTAAAACAGCCAGCCACATCAATAGAATGTTAGAAAAGGTAAGCACTCATAATATGTGGATATTCAACCAGACATAATGTGATTCAAAAAGGGCTGACAGTGTCCTTTTAAGGAGAAGGTTTTTACCAAAGGAGAAATGTTTAAAGCCATTATGTTCACAACAGCTGTATTTATCCTTTACACCTTCAATTTTTTTTTAAATCCACCATTTCTCTCCTGCTGCTGGTGACCATCCCATTCACGTCAGTCTTTCCCAGTTACCTGCCAGACCCGTTCTGCCGTGTTAAAACATGATCACCTGATGCAGCCCCCAACAGCTTACAAGGACCCTAGATATTTCAGGGGAGAGGAGCATCATCATACTGGCCTGGGGTGTTTCTGTTGTTCTCCTTGACCCAGTCCCTTGGGGACAGCACAGCTCACTGATGTATTGGACTGAGACACAACCAAGAAAGAGCCAAGACAGAGCAGTAACACAGTAGAGCATAAAAAGAAGAGTACGGATACATACAGTACGTTAATTGTCCCTACTTTGAAATTCAGAGATTTTTGAGAGGCAAGTTATCATAACGTTTGCGTTTGCAAAAACAATAAAAATACATATTTAGAATGTCACTGTACATTGAAGCATCAGATGAGGGGATTATCTTTTTCTCTGAAAGTGCAAACGTTCCATAGATCCAAATTTGAAAGGGAATGGAAAAATTGTAGTATCCCTGTTCATATTTTCAATTTTTTAAATAGCTTTTCTCTCTCTCTCTCTGTTCCGATCTTCTCGCAGACTTACAGGCTCACCCAGGACCAGACACTGGTAGAGTGACCTGCCATGTTGGTCACATGTAAGCCTGTGAGGGAGACTATGACGTTTCTCCAATTCTGTTTTTCCTCTCCAGTAGTGTAGGCGTGCAATGACGTGTGCACATACGCATGCAATAGCATGCAGACACACATGCAATGGCATGTGCACAGACACACATGTACTGGCGTGTGCATATATACATGCAATAGCATGTGCATAATTATATGCAGTGGCATGTACACACATGCATGCAATGGTGTGTGCACATGCATGCAGTGGCATGTACGCGCATGCATGCAATGGCATGTGCACACACATATATGCAATGATGTGCACACAATGGAATGCATGCATGCCAGACATCTGGCAGATACCCCTCTCCTACCCCTGTGCTTCCTAGCTGTGCCCCCTCCTGGTCTGCATCAGGTGCAAGCCTGCAGCAGCAGCATATCCCTGCCTCCCAGGAATGACAGCCATTGCTGGCATGCTCAGTCCTTCCTCCCGCCGGCCCCTAACAATATGCACTCATTTGAATGTGGGATGCCAGCATCCCAAGCTGCAGCTCTACTGCTGCACAGATGGCTGACCCCCAATTCATAGTTTCATACCCCATTCTTTGTCTGTACAACTCCCTTCTTTCTCATTTTGTTTTCTGTCTCCCTGGTATTTAAAACTAGTTCTGTGTGTAGACATATCATTACTGCGCCTGTACGGGGGCTCCAGCCAGCGACATCATCGGTCACACTTTGTCAGTGGCACCTGGTGATGACATCACAACTTGCAGCTCCTGCTGTTTCCATGTAAATTAAGTACATTGAGGAGCTAGCCTATGCTCACCAGTGTAGCAGTTTATGCAGGTAGTGGTATCTGGGTCAGGAGCCACTGACTGAGCGTAACCGATTATGTCACTCGTTGAAGCCTATACAGTATAATGGGGCATTGGGAGATGCTACAAACAGCGATGATTTTAAGGATTGGGCTGGAGACAATCAGGAGGATGACAGGATTCAGGAACCAGCTCAATCCAACAGCGAGCCAGCTGAAGGAGAAGGAGGATTGAACCTCCCAGAGACCACTCTCTTCCTATGTGAGGGTGGGTTGCTGCAACTGCTGCAGTGTTGCCCCCAAGGAGACCACGGGTGGTAGCACAACTTAAAGCAGAACTGGAGGAAGGGCCTACAGCATGCACATGGCGCATGTCATTCTGCATCCCCGCATTGCACCTCTTGTGTGCAAATGTCCAAGAGGGCAGGGAGAAACAGGGAGAATAGCTCTAGCCCAGAAACGACAGACCCTGGTACATTTTATCCCCATGCCATAGCCAACAGGGCTCTCTGCCCTAATTCTTCACTTCTTTACTCCTCTCCCACCTCCTGCATAATTCGCGGCCGCATGTGGTCTTTTGCTGTCCTTCTCAGCCTAAAAATTTCTACCTGAGCACCTTATTATATTTTCATATTTTTTTTTTGTTACCTATGTTAAAATGCATAAATTAATTTGCATTGTACATTGAGTTATTTTGTACCTGTAAGTTGTTATCCCTTTGTTGTATTTGTACCCCCGTCCCGGGGTCACACCTGGAAATGTGCTTCTGCTCAGTGTTCCTTTCCAAGTTACCAAAATTTTAAATAAATAAACAGCACCTCCTAATGAAAACCAGATTTGGGGGATAAATCCCCACTTCTGTTCCCATCTAAGAGGTACACTAACCTTCATGGAGGATGGTGCTTCCGGTAGGGTTCAAGGGATAGATGGGCTTGGGTGCTGCTGAGGGAAGCAGTCTCTAGACACTTGAAGGGAGCATGAATTGAAAGCTCAAAAGAATATTGGGCTGACCTGTTGGTGCACGGTAGGGTTGCCTCCCGGACGCCGGTGACCTGGGTTCATGAACAAGCCGGGTCAAGAGCCCGTCAAGGAGAGATGGATAAAGGATCTCAAAAGACATGCTCCTTCTCTGGGAGGGAGGAAGTCTGGCGATGCCACAACAGCACCAGCATGGTGACCACAGGCAAAGTTGGAGGTAGGCACCTTAGGGAGGGAAGACTCAGGCTGATGCCAAGCAACAGTTTGATCAGGCGTGCATGCTTGCATGTGACATCATGACAGCTGGAGTCTCAAGGGGCAGAAACAGTGGGATGGCCTCGACACCCATAGATGGCAGGGCACCACCCCACCTCCTGATGAATAACTGCTTTCAGGGGTATATCACCCATCCTGACCCAGCCTGATGGTAAAACTAAAGTTCCATGGTGGACTGGTGATATAAGGTAAGTTGGGACGTAGGGTCCAGAGGATAAATTATAGCTTCTGCAGGAGTCAACTGCCGGGGATGGCAAAGAGGGAAACAAAGTTATTAGTTAAAAAAAAAGAGAGAGAAAGAGCTGGGTGACAGCAAACATGAATTGGCAGAGCTGCAGGGCTTCCCTGTTCCAGTAACAAGCTCTATGATGCCTCCGGAAAAACATAATATTTGGTTGCAGTTCAGCCTGTATTTCATATATCATCTATAGATTTCTCCACCCTTTTAGTGCTGGAAGAGTCCTTTTCTGGATCCGACTACCCTCCATCGGATAGTGCTGGTATCTGCCTCTGAATCCATCCGTGAGCTGACCAAAATCGGATTTCAGATCCACAGTCGCATAACTGTAGATCCGTAGTCAGGTCCAGGTATCTGAGGACAGTTCCATTGGCTCCAACCCCAGATTGCTGGATCTGATTGTCGATACCTGTATCTAGTGGTCGAATCCATCGGATCCAGGTCAGATCCACAGATACCTTGGATACTTGCTATGTAGTCTCAGTAGGTCGGATCTTTGGCGAGATGTTCAAGCCATCTGAGAACATCCAAAATCCAGCCAAAATGATGGCATCCATGCTGGCCGGTGGCATGGAGGGCTGAGGTGCTGAGTGCCTTACCTCCTGCCGCGCCCGAAGACCCAGGGTCAGGCAGTTCACATTGCTCAGGGGCTGGCGGGGAGAGAAAGAGTTGAGCATTCCTAGCACAGCTCACCATCCTCTGGGAAAGGGGTTAGTATGGCACACTGCTTGCCTGGCACCCAGCGGTGGCTGGATGCCAGCACACACGATGCCATCACGTAAGACAAGGGATCCCGTGTTCAGGACACCAAGGCCGTCTCCATGGAAGTGGAGCTCGGACATCGCGTCCAATGCACGTCCTCGGGCCCAAGTGGAGAAAACTGATGGAAAATATGGGGGCTGGGCTACATGAAGTCCTCCCCGAGAGAGCACTAATGGCTTGACAGGTCCCAAAATTGGTGATGGGGGATTGAGATGACTGATGCTATGGGACAGGCTGATATAGCTGCCCAGCCTGCCAGGAGCAGACAAACCTCTATGGGCAAAAAAAAAAAAAAGATGGTATCCAATGGTATGTGACCAGGTAGGTTACTATCCACAATACTACACTACCCTTATTTATTACTGTGGACATTTGTACAAAACAGGATCATTATTCCAGACAGTTCATCTGCTCCTATAACTTATTCCCCACTGAAGTCGTAACTCTCAGTTGTGTCCTCATAGTCTGTTTCCATGCAGACAACTGTGATGTCACAAGCACAGTATTATGACATCAGGCAAGGAAGAAACACTTGGAGCTCATAAACTCTCATGGAAAGAAAGATTCTGTTTTTATGCAGATTACCTCAGTAATAAATAACAGAGAGAAAAAGTATAGCTCCCATGGGAAATATAGACTGGATTGTGTCAAAATATTAGGTTTGTAAAGCAGCAGTGTAACAAAATTCGGCAAAAAATATGACCCTTCTTTCTTTTCACTATAAAATATTTCAGGCATCTTCCAGTTTTATGTGGTGATAAAATGTTCTACTTCCAACAACATTTGAGTATTTTGTAAATGTTTTAATTCACTTTTTTCTCAAGAAAAAAAAAAGATGAGCACCACACTTGGCTCAGACATAGCTCTGCAGACCTAGAAAGTGTTAGGATTGAGAAATTGAAAAAAAAAAATCATAGTACACTGCATAGGAGGTATCTAGAAATGTAGCTCTGACAGGTATGCTAATATTTTTATAACTTGCAGTTGAAGCTAGTTTCCTGGAAAATTATTTTGCATTGCTGCTTTAAAGTTCTGAAGGTGTTGGCTGCTCTTTAAGTGGAAACATAAAAATGCAATACTTCAGCAAGCTAATTTGGGATTTTATTTCTTTCACAATTTCTTGTGACTCACAATACCTCCAGACTGGGCTAATACGTGTCTGCAAATGATTTACAAGAGTCTGAAGGAAACTCTCGGTTAGTAGCTGGTTTCTTCCACCAAAGTTGCCTCGAGGCAGCACTTTCTTTTTATTGTACCTCTGGACCACAAAGGACAGCTTCATTGCTGTGCCGCTTAGTCACAGCCTCTTATTTGGGTATTTTCAGCAAGAGACTAAGGTTCAAATCCTAATAGGGAGGCAAACATTTTTTTAATTGTTATACAGTAGAAGAGAGTTAATTACGGGAAAGTAAAACGCAACAGCAAAAGTGACTTTGATTGGAGAAACCAGCTTCCTGCGTTATCTTGGCTCATAGCACTGACTGACTGATGGAGCATGTCAAAGGTTCCAGATCCACACACACAGCACACATGGGCTCTCCATAGATTTATTCATCCATACAGGATGCCTTAGCTCCTTCTGCCACGTTCTACAGTTCAACAGTCCTCACACAACAAATGAGGCCCAGAATATAATATATAAATATATATCTATAAAAAAACGAAAAGGAAAGGAAACAGAAATACCCTCTCACCCGAAGACAGGGGTTGTCTCTCCATGCTGGGTGTGGAGGTGCGCTGGTAGAGTGGTGTGGGGAAGCCTGCAGGCACTGCAGTCGGCCTGTGAATAATTCAAAGGCTTCAGTTTCCAGCGCTGTCATTTCCCTCACCTTTTATAAACAGGCATATTCAAACAAACTCATTAAGGACAAGAAACTTACTGCAATCCTTGACATGTCATTCTAATCCATATGGAAACCCCACCTCTTCAGATTCTACAACCTTTTCTCTACTTTCAGAAGAGCGTGTTGCAATAACCCCAAAAACGTGCAGGCCTGTCTGGCCAGAGAAATGTGGCTTACAGCTGCGGCAGCATGTAGTGGCTCTGTTTTGGAAAAGCCACAGGGTACAGACTTGCTGTGACAGGTGGGTGGGAGAGCTGGCATATCTGGGGGGGGGGGGTATCTCAGTGAGCAGAAGTAGCACTGCATTTCTCCAGCCTTGGCTACACAAGCAGGATAAAGTGCTAGCTCCTCCTGAAAGAGGCAGTCACTCATAGACAGGATAAGCCCCTATCTCGCTTATAATCCCCCCCAGTGGCAGACAAGGGCAGGCACTGCAGCTACGAAGATATTTTCTCTCCAGCTGCTCTAGCCAAATCTCTGCCCGTAGAGGGCCACAGTGAGTATGTTTCAGTACCGGCACCATCAATCACAACTTTGCCCTGGGTACCCAAAGAGGAGCTATGCTGAACCTGTAAGTTATATTTCATATAGAAGCTGTGTTTCAAACACTGGGCCACATTCTGTTACTGTTCCATCGTCACTGGCCTTTGAGTAAATTTAAGAGGACAGGAAATTACTTCTAACTGGCAGCTGTTGATGCTGTATATACCTCATGTATCTTACATGTTCCATGTATTTAGTTTAAACCCCAAATGTGCTATGTAAATAAAGTATATATTATAAAAAATGTCTCTACTGTATATATTGTAAAAATGTCTCTATTGTAGTTGCTACTGATGAGGAACCTTTGTAAACAAGCTACTCTAGCTCAAATGTGTTATCCAAATGTGCAATTAAATAATCATGTTTCCATTTACAGAAGCAATATACATATGCCTAAATGATCCATATGTAACTGTACCTGAATAAAAAATGATGTGACAAACTGTATTTTGCATTGTTTTGTTGTAATAACTGGTCAGGCATTTTTCGCATAGCCTGACCAAGTTATAATTTGCCGTTATAACCAGACACAGCCACTCCCTCATTGGCTGTTCACATCCTGTGGGCGGGCTAAATAGTTTTTGAAACATGGCTTCTCACTTGTTTGCGAGGAGCTGCCAGACTGAGCTGTCATCGCTTTTTCTTTCTTTCTTTTTTAAAAACACGCATGTTAGTGTTTCTAATTCTACCTGATTGATCCTACCATTAGGAAACCTCAGCACTGAAAAACTCGGACTGATGTTCGGTATCTGATTAATCCTGCCGTTCAGCAGCCACACAGAACAGAAAGTGGCAGCAGGAAGGGCTCTGAGGTAAGATCGCAACTGCAAAACAAATCTAAATGGAAAAATACCTGACCAGCAATTATATTTAATAAAGGATGGGGAAGTGTTACTAACTTGGATTTAATGATCGCCCTCAGTGTGGGATGCTGTAATAAATGTAGCATCCCACACCTCGGGCAATCATTAAATCCTCGTTAAGAACACTTCCCCATCCATTATTGTATATTTTATGGGTAGCATTCTGTTACAGTTCTCTTCATGGAACCAATGAACTGGAGTTTTGACTATGTCACGGATTGTGCAAAAGACTCTAAGCATAGTTCTGATAGGACAGTAGCTCATGTTTAGCATTCTGTACACAAACTGTGACATAGTAAAACTCCAAATTACTGGCTCCATGAAAAGAACTGTGCAGAATGTTATCCGTAAAAAGAAAACTATTGAAAACACAGTTTTCACATCGGTGTTTATTAAGGTACAGTTAAATATGACTCATTCGGAGGCTAGTCTTTCATTTCTCTTTCTAGGAACATAACTAACTACCTACTGCCAATTAACACAAATTTCCTGCCCCCTTTAAAGGGTGACTGTAAGCACCGTCAGCCTAATTTTGTTTAGTTTAAAACACATCCCATGATTGTTCACCTGCTGTGGAATTTGTTGATGTTGCTGGTTGCTTTTTTTTTTTTTTTTTATCTGTTTCTCTTTTCTTTGTAAAAGTGAAGAAAACAGTTATTGGTGTGATCATACCCAGAATGTGTCTTATTTCAAATCTTACTGTATCTTTCCTGAACTTTAAGAATGCCCACAGACAGTCCAGTCACTCATGATGTGTTATAAAATGGATAGAGAAGACGCTGAAAGCCGATTGGTGGAGAGCCAGTTTTACCTGTGATATTATCCCAGCACAGCCTCACAGGTGAAACAAGTGCTCAGAGACCAGCCTACTTATGAATGCAGACCCATAAATAGAGCCATTTTATAATCACTGGGAGTCACTTCAAGATGCATGTGCTGAGCCGGCCTGGTGGCACAGAGGGCTGAGGCACTAGACGTCTTACCTTGTGTCACGTTGGTGACCCGGGTTCAGTAATGGACTCGGGTCATTGGGGAGCCAGCACGGGGGGAGGCTGAGAGCAGGACTAAGCAGCCGAAAGGCAGCTCTCCTCTCTCGGGTGGCTGTCATCCCCCCATAGTTCCGCTGCAACTGGGTGGAGGTCCGGTGGCTAGCATAGGCAGGAGGGGGCGACAAGTCATGGGAGAGCACCTCAAGCCACAGTGTGTGCATGCCTCCACATGCACACGAACAGCCGAGTTACAGGATGGGTGAAAAACGGGGCCAAAATACATAAAATATAAATATATATATATATATATATATGATGCATGTTGCTGGTATAACTTCAATTCTCGGATGGTTGAAGGCATTCGGCCTGAGGCCGTGAACCTTACAACCCACTAGAGGTTTGACGTTATCCCAGTAGGGCACATTGCTTAAGTAGTTTCTGCCCCCAACTTCATCACAGAAACGTAAAAACATAGAAAAGTGACAGACAGAAAAAACACCTGAACTGTCCATCTGGTTGGTCCCAAGATTCCTTACTCAGAATTGTGTGAATAAGTGAGTGAGTGTGTGAATGAGTGAGTGTGTGAGGGAGTGAGTGAGTGAGTGAATGTGTGTGAGTGAGTGAGACAGTGAGTGTATGAGTGATGGAATGAGTATGTGAGAGAATGAGTGAGTGTGTGAGTGTGTCAGTGTGTGAGTGAGTGAGTGTGTGAGGGAGTGTGTGAGTGTGGTGTTCCCAAGTTTTAGGAAATATACAGTAGTAGTAGTTCATGGACAGTAAATAAAAAGTGTTTTTTTCTTATAGAGTCATTTGGCCCTTCCCACTGCCACCATCACCTTACGCCTACTTCAGGCATCTGCTAGTACTTCAACCCTTTCCTTCAACACCCCCCCCCCCCATATCATGCCAGCAGGATCAACATGGAGTAGGACCCAAGGGTACTAGCAGCATCATTTTATGATGTTTGATGCACATACCCTTTTTCTTGTTTTCTCTCCTTTCCCCTCGGCTGAGCAGTGTGCAATGATGCCTGCTGACACATGGAAGCTTGAGTCCGTGTCAGTGTCACAAAATGGCTCTCACCTTGTCATACCACCCAGCCTCCACTGGGTGGCAGTGGTGCAGTGAGTCATGCTATCCCTCTTCCTCCTCCTCCTCTTCAACGGAGGACTACAGTCAAAGGGATGCTCAGACCTCCTTCCTCCAGCCAAACCCCGCGCGATCCTGGTCTGTTCCCGAACACAGGTTGCTGGCATGTTGGCAGGTGAGGGACCCAGCACCACAGCCCTCCATGCATCCGGGCCAGCAGGTAGACAGAGTTTAGTGTGGTAACACTAATATTGATAGCCAATTTTCACTTTTATGAGCACCAGTTTTGCCACTGTCAAAGAGCCCTCCTGAGCTGCCGTATCTCCATATGTAGTGAGAAATGCATTTTCCAGAATAAAAAAAAAAAATACAGGGAGGGAAGGGATTGAAATTTGTTTCTATAGAGCCGGCTGCCTGATCCCTTTCTGGTTTGAGCACTCACCCCTGTGTCCTGATGTTTTGTTATGTTAGAGTATGGAGAGATGAGGCAAGCGCCATAGAGAAGAGCAGTGGCTTTTATTAAAGGCTATTTTATTAGTGTTATGGCCTGCCTGAGTCCAGTCAAGCTACCACTCAACTAACAAGGCCCTTGTTAGTCAAGTGGTGGCTTTAACTGATCTCAGAGGGACTACAAAATATTAAAAGGAGCTTTTAAAGAAAATGCCCCTGTTCTTTTCTATGAAGCACACCCTGCCCCTCTCCAGACTCTGACATCACAAACGGTGGGGCATGGAGGCGGGCGCCTAACCCAGAAGTGAATTGACAGGCAGCCAGTTCTATGGAACTAAATTATGATCTCTTCCCTGCCCAAGAGGACAGTCTTAAAAATTCAGGAAAAGGCATTTCTCACTGCACATGGAGGAAAGGGACAGCTCAGGGTGGGGTTTGGTGAGTATTTTAAACTAAAGCAAAAAAGGTGCTCTTTAAAGAAAATGAAGACTCTACACGTAACCAGCTATATCAGCAAATTATTCTAAAAGGGAGCAATCGTTCAGTGTATTTTTTTATACGAGGGCCAGTCTGAAATCTAAGGTTAGCTGACAGTGTCATTTCAATGAGGGTTTCTCATTTACACGTGGAATTTGTGTAGAGACCATTTTAGAACGCATGATGTACCTTATGTCCTTATAATACAGTCAGTATAGTTTTACTGTGATCTGAAAACATATGTTGAGAACAACCTTTTCAGAACGTTTAGAACAGCTTAGCTCAGTTGTTGTAATCAGAGCAGGGTGCTCACTCCAGAGCTAGAGCTCAATGGAGTGCGAGCATAGCCACAGTCTCAGCTGTCAGAGCCGCATGCTCGGTTAAACTGATTCAGTTTCAAAAGTGTTGAAAAACCATGCTATGTTTAGGATCACAGATAAATAAAAATATACCAAAGGCCAGTTCACACACACCTCGTGGGAGTTGTGACATCATTGTTGAGCACTCATGGCGCTCTTGTGCCAAATGATGTAGTAACACCAACAAGTTTGTGAACCAGCTTATTCTGAACACTTTGGTGTTAATTATTCTTCTTGATAAGCTCTTACATTGTTGTCACAAAGCATCAGTATTCTACAAACTCTGGGGTTCAAAATGGACAAAAGCGACATCACTCAGTTCTAAAATGACACTACACTATCCCACAGTGACCATACCTCTCAAATGTCCCTGATTATGAGGGACATCCCTCATTTTACCCCTCAAAACTGCTCTGTCCATCACACATCCCTTATGGAAAAGGAGATACCCACTCAGAGAATGTGCTGTAAATTCAGAATTTTAAATAGAAATTCATAATGTTCTAAGATTAGAAATCAAAAATAAACTTTGTTCAAGTAAACACAATGCTTGTCACAGTGTTCTGGGTTGCTTGTATCTGCATGTTTGAGGATGTGCCCCTCATTATTAGGGTCTGTGTCCCTCACTGTACCTCATTTTGAGTACCTGTGTCCCTCATTTCAGTGGCAAAAGGCTGAGAGGTATATGACACAACACTAACCCACAGTGGGTAAATCAGAACACACATTGAGGTAGCTGAAATACCGGAAAAGATGGAACAGTAACAGAATCTGAATCAGTGCTGTAACATAGCTTCTTGGGGGAGTAACCATGATCTGGAAATTGGGATTTCTACAAAAGAAATCATATTACACAGTCCTAGTGCACAAAAATCTTTTTTTATGAGAAACAGTACAGAAGCATGATGGGAGGTGGTTTCTGGCAGCAGGTGCCCCCCCGCCCAGGCTACACCTGTGCTTCTACAGAAAAACATAACTCACAGTTCTCCTCATTCTGTTTGCGGTGGCCATTTTGATTATGTTTGGCGTAAGCAAGGCAGAAAAGATGCAATTACAAAACAAAATTACCAATGGGGGTGGGGACATAAGGGAAGGTTGTCAGGGACCTTATATCAGTGATCTGGCATGGGCCAGCCAGCAGTGCACCACTGAAGAGAGGTTTCATGTGTGGCTCTGGACAACCTGCTGATGAGAATGAGCTAATATGTTGAAAGGGGCCAGGGAATAAACATGGATTATTTGACGGGAAAGGGAAACGAGTCCACTGATTCTGTGTGTGTGTCCCCCATGTGCTGTGATCCTGTCAGCGGTCCAGCTGAGGCCATGTGTGGTCTGCACACTACACCATGCAGAAGGCCCAAGAGTCACTTTGGCTTTGCTGATTTCACACTACAGCTGAACTCAATTTTCCATAATGAAACCAAGTGCCACTAACAAGAGCATGGCTGTCAAGCAGACTTTGATGAAAGAAAGGTGTTAAAAAAAAAATCATCTTCAGGTCTGGCCACCAGATTAAAATGAGTAATAGCCAGTGGTGCTATAATGGTGGTCACGTCATGTTAACTGCAGAAGATGGGCAACTAAACCTAGTAGCCCCATGGCGGCTTAAAAATCAGCTGAACAAGTTAGATATGTCAAGATGGCTAATTAACCATTCAGGTATGGCCAGTGGTTGGGTGATGGCCATAAATGTCAACCTAGGGTGTTGTGAGGCTCAAGGCAAAGCCAAGTGCCTTATGTCCCCTAGGGCTGGATTAGTAACCCAACCCATGGAGTGCTTAAGGTCTATCATTAGGTGATCATAATTTTTTTTTTTTTTAACATTTTCACTGTCAAAATTCTGTCTGATTACACATTAGGGCTTCAAAATGTCAACGTAACACTTTAGAATTCTGTTGGCCAATCAGAATGCTTCATTTCCAGACTCTGTTATACAGTTCAATACAGAAGCAGAAATTTTGAAAAACATATTATTTAGACCCAAGTCAACTGTTAGTAGCTTTAGTGCCTGTGCTAAACTGGGCCACAATGCTGTGGTTTTCAACATTTTCTGTACAGTAACAAAATTACATTTAAGTAGTCACTGGCCTCCGGAATAAGTTACCCCTGGATGGCAATGCAGATGCCTTTAGGTTAGGAATGTGGGGTGTACTCGCTTGGTGGGCTCGCTCCTTGATGGAGCCTATGACAGTGGTGGCGCAGCTGTTGGTGAGCTGGCAGTCTGCCCCAAGGGCAGGTGGAGACATTCTGCTGGCTTGGTTTGACTCAGAGAAACAGGAGCTGACCTCTTGACCCCTGTGCACCTAAGGCGCAGATGGAAAAAACAAATTAACAGCGAGCTCAGCTCGTCCTACCTGTGCCTGATAAATACTCCCAGGATCCCTTGGTCCTAATCCCACAAAGGAACGGTTGGCAGGGGTGTGCCCGGTGCTGGAGTACGCTGAGGGGAGAAGAGAAGAGAAGAAATACTGATAAAATGGAACCCGCACATGCAACATATAAGCAATTCAGCTAAATGCCAACCTCATAGCAGGAGGAGGTCAATTTTAATTAAATATTCCAAGACGGATAGTAATAAAAATAACGACACACAATACTTAGAAGATATTAAAGGCTCTTTCCTCCATGGGCTACCAGGGCCAAACAGTGACCCCCTCTGGGGACTGTACTAAACATAAATCATTAAATGAACATATCAGAAATTTTACTAGCCAAATATACCCTCTACTAGTCATTCCACAATTCTTTTTTGTGGGAGTGGAACTAGCAGCTGCCATGGGGTTGGTAGTCAACTCTTAGCCAGCTATTACACTTCAGGAGTCTGCAGGCTAGCTGTAGCCTTTGGTTGGGATCTCCCATAGGCCAGTGTTCTTCCACGATTATGTGGATAGCCCTCCTCAAACAGTACCCCCCCCCCCCCGGGCACTAGTGAAGCTCAGATAGTGTTTCTGGCTACCCAAATACCACCCAACAGATAGACCATCCATCCAGTCTGGATCCGAGATGCTATCTGACCCAGCTCAGATTTCAGATCTGAGAATGGATGGAGGGATCCGAGGTTGCAAGTTTGCTTCAAGTGCCAGATAAGCCGCATCGGATAGTTGGTATCTGACTTGATCCAAAGTAACAGGATCCAGCAGTCGGATTCTAACGGTATCTTATGCCATCTGGTATCTGGGAAAGCAATGCTAAACAACAGTATCTGATTCCATCAGACAGTATCCAAGCAACACTCCCCAAAAGTGCAGCTCCTGTAGTCAGCAACTGTGACACTTCCTAGACTCTTGGCTATGGAAGTGCAAGCCAGGAGAAGCTCAGCTAGCCCCACAGTAAAGATTTAAAAGTGAAAATAACAAAGTTAACAGCTGCATACAAGACACATTGCATCATGGGGAATGGCTCCTTCAAATGAGCTGATAACTCCAGAGGTAAGGTGGTACATATTCCATTGTAAACTGGAATGCAGGGGTTCCCTTTCGACAGAGGGTCTCACTTTTGGTAAAACTTTACACAAACAATATTTAGCTCCAGTGCAGCTTTTATAGATTGTCTCTATTTCTGTAATGCTTACTCATCATCACTACGTTGATCTGCATGGAAACAGGATCCTTTGTCCCCTACAGTGGATCTTATATGACTTTTTAATTCTTTGCTAAAGTCACACTTCTCGGTTGATGTCAGCAAAAGGATTCTGCCATGAAACAGAGGAACTCCAGGGGACTGAGACTGAACAAAGATCGTATTTCCATTTAAAAGTACCAAGTAATGAAGAATAAATAGACCAGAAACACAGAAAATCTATAACATATGAGATGAATGGCGTCTAAACATGGTGGGTGTGATTTGCAAAAGTCAGCATATGAACACAAATGCATGCTGCATCTGCGTCCATTTTTGCATGTAGGCAACCCTGCTATTTCAGTAGCTGCATCCGTTTACAACAAACAAGTCACAATTTGCGGCAAAAAACTTGAACGCAGTCGCGTCTGAATTGGACACAAGTGCAATTGTGTCAATTTGTGGATGCAACGGTGTCTGCTTTTGGACGCAAACTCTGGACACTGTTAGGCCATCTAACAGATAGTCTAACAGGATTAGACACATTTCTACTTTGAAAATAGCAGCAGATGCATCTGGGGGGATCTCTTTGGCAACCCCCCCAATGTATTTAAACGTTTTCTCTAAAGAGACAATATTCAGTTTTTGGGGGTGCCTTTCTAAAATCCAAAGCCCCTCACAGGGTATAAATAACACATACAGAAAAGAATTAGTGAAAATTAAAGCAGATGTATAAATATTACATGATAAATCATTACAACAAATTCCTGTGCATACAGAATTGTTTTTAACCCTTACTTAATGTGGGCTGCAGGCAAACACTAAAGTAGGACGCTTCAGCAGATGGTCTACTACCAGAAAAGCTTAGTGTCCTGCTGTTTTCAGTTTAGATGCATGCCACATACGTGACTATACAGAATAAATTATGTGTAAATGTACACACCTTTATGATATGTATAGCTCCTGAAATGGTTTATTTCTCAAAATAGCACACTTGCCCATATTTTATTTTATATAATCCATTTGGATGGTTACTGTTAGTTTTGATCGCAATTGCATATACATACAGGGCAACAACTGCTAACCACTTCTATAGGAAAAGTCACATTCAGGTAATATAAGAAAATCACATATACCCACATAATGCAAAGCATCATGATGTGTGTGTGTGTATATATATATATATATATACACACACACACACACACATATACTCATCACGGAGGCTAATTAAGGCTATAAGGTCACAAGCCCAAAAGGTGAGTGACTTTATTGCCCTAATTAGCCTCCTCAATGGGTCAGTGTTCCAGCCTTACCCATTGTTTATTGAATATAATACATTAGGATGGTTATTGTTACAGAGATCTCATTTGCAATCACGTTATGACACCTGAAGGTCTGTTCCAGCAAGGAGGGAATGGTATGTAGTGAGTGCAGGTAGGAGTCTGGGGATTTCTCTGTTTGGGAGGGTTTGTGTGTCTTTTTTCCAGGTTCCTTTGCAGCTTGTTACTTGGTTTGGCTAGCTTCCTAATGATGTGTTAATTGTGTTATCAGTATTGTCCCATTAATTGTTTGATTATGTTACCAGCATTGTCCCATTAATTGTTTGATTAGTGTAGGTATATAGCTGTGTAACCCCCTGCAAATGGGGGTTCCCAAAAGACTTCAGGAGCTTGCTTGAATGCTCCAAGCCTGAATGGTGTTTGGCATTTAAGCCATTTATCAGTGAGTGTTTTAGAGCCTCTGGTACTGTCTCTTTAAGAGCTGTCTGCTTGCAGACATAATTAGTTGTATGGGGGACTGTGTGCTTCTCTGAGTACCACTCGAGCTGCTGCCAATTCACTTCATTTTGCAGTCACTAGGAGTGCAAGGGAACCTATCTGAAAGATGTAACTGTTTGCCAGAAATTATTTAGAGTAATAATGAAATTACAGTTTGTCTAACTGCTTTCTTTGCAGTCAGAACTGTGTCTGCTAGTTCCCCATTCTAGTTTTGAACTGCTGAACTGGACCAATCAGTGTGGGTAAGCTAGCTCTAAAATGGTGCCTTGGACCAATCAGAACTTGGACTCATAATCTGAGCCAGCCACAAGAGGATTGTATGGGCAGTGACTCTGGGAGATGTAGTTTAGACTTCAGTGCCTTTTGGACCAACAGCAGCAGTCTATTGTGAGTGACAGCCAATCCAGTCAAGAACTGGGAGGAACTCAAAGGAAGTGCCGTTTTGTCGGTTGGAGTTTCAGTTGAGCTTTGGCAGTGAAGAAGGAAGGAGCCCTGTGCTTTTTCAGTGTGCAGTTTAGTCAAAACGTGTATGGGCCAGAGTTCGGTCTGCAGCTTGTGTAACAGCTTGTTAGGACTGAATCCGTCCTGTGAAAAGAATCAAAGGATCTCTGAAGAGTAGAAACCAGGCTCACCCTGTAGAAGACTGGAGGAATTGCTGAAAATTGCATTCGGTCTGTCAGGAACTGAATCTGCTGTGTGTTCTCCCGGGTATTGTGCAGTAATTGCGATCGGGATACAGATGCAGCCTGCCTGGTATAGTGCTTTCTTTTATATGGATGTGAAGAGGTTTGTGTACCTCAAGTGAGCCCTGCTGACATTGAAGGACCCTATCTTATTTGGAGGTCGTGAGTACTAATTCAGGGTCGCTCCCTGTTGAATTGCCACATTAAATCAAATGGAATTACTGTACTGCTGACTGTTTAATTATCCTTTTCTCTGTGTGAAAGGGCCCTACCAGCTACCACAGGTTTGGACTAGCCACTAGGGCTTGGGTACCCAGGGACAGTAACTGATCGGGATAGGCTTGTGCACAGAGCCATAGGTAGATTATTAGAGTGATAAGCTAATTAACCTGATTTCCCCTGTCCTTGTTATATCCCCTAAATAAATCAGAGCTGCTTGTTTCAGCAAAGTTATACTGCCTGAGGTATTTGTCTATGTTAAAGTACTGTACTGTGATTGTTGCACTGTATCTCATTTCACAGGAAGTCCCAGTACGGAACCAGACCTGGGGTAAGTGTATACTGTGAAGGTAATTCTGATATATTGTGTGGGCCACTAGTGGGAAGAAAGGGGTTGCAGTGTCCCAGAGGCTGTGACCAAGTTAGTTTAACTATTGCAAACCCTGACCTCTGGGTGGAGGCACCGCCATTGGATCCAGCCCCTCAACCTGTTAGTGGCAAATCAGGCAGGGGTAGTAGCCCCTGGGATAGCGCCATCTAGGGGTTACAGCTGTAATTAGTGTAGGTATATAGCTGTAATTGTTTAATTAGTGTAGGTATATAGCTGTAATTGTTTAATTAGTGTAGGTATATAGCTGTATTTGTTTGAGTAGTGTAGGTATATAGCTGTAATTAGTGTAGGTATATAGCTGTAATTGTTTGATTAGTGTATATATATAGCAGTAATTATTTGATTAGTGTAGTTATATAGCTGTAATTAGTGTAGGTATATAGCTGTAATTGTTTGATTAGTGTAGGTATATAGCTGTAATTAGTGTAGGTATATAGCTGTAATTGATTAGTGTAGGTATATAGCTGTAATTAGTGTATGTATATAGCTGTAATTGTTTGATTAGTGTAAGTATATAGCTGTAATTAGTGTAGGTACATAGCTGTAATTAGTGTAGGTATATAGCCGTAATTGTTAGTTTAGTGTAGGTATATAGCTGTAATTAGTGTAGGTATATAGCTGTAATTGTTTGAGTAGTGTAGGTATATAGCTGTAATTAGTGTAGGTATATAGCTTTAATTAGTGTAGGTATTTAGCTTAAATTGTTCGAGTAGTGTAGGTATACAGCTGTAAATAGTGTAGGTGTGGGTATATAGCTGTAATTAGTGTAGGTATATAGCTGTAATTGTTTAATTAGTGTAGGCATATAGCTGTAATTAGTGTAGGTATATAGCTGTAATTGATTAGTGTAAGTATATAGCTGTAATTAGTGTAGGTACATAGCTGTAATTAGTGTAGGTATATAGCCATAATTGTTAGTTTAGTGTAGGTATATAGCTCTAATTAGTGTAGGTATATAGCTGTAATTGTTTGAGTAGTGTAGGTATACAGCTGTAATTAGTGTAGGTGTAGGTATATAGCTGTAATTAGTGTAGGTATATAGCTTTAATTAGTGTAGGTATTTAGCTTAAATTAGTGTAGGTATATAGCTGTAATTGTTTGAGTAGTGTAGGTATACAGCTGTAAATAGTGTAGGTGTGGGTATATAGCTGTAATTAGTGTAGGTATATAGCTGTAATTGTTTAATTAGTGTAGGCATATAGCATATAGCTGTAATTAGTGCAGGTATATAGCTGTAATTGATTAGTGTAAGTATATAGCTGTAATTAGTGTAGGTATACAGCTGTAATTGTTTGATTAGTGTAGGTATATAGCTGTAATTAGTGTAGGTATATAGCTGTAATTGTTTGATTAGTGTAGGTATATAGCTGTAATTAGTGTATGTATATAGCTGTAATTGTTTTAGTGTAGGTATATAGCTGTAATTAGTGTAGGTACATAGCTGTAATTAGTGTAGGTATATAGCCGTAATTGTTAGTTTAGTGTAGGTATATAGCTGTAATTAGTGTAGGTATATAGCTGTAATTGTTTGAGTAGTGTAGGTATACAGCTGTAATTAGTGTAGGTGTGGGTATATAGCTGTAATTAATGTAGGTATATAGCTGTAATTGTTTGATTAGTGTAGGCATATAGCTGTAACTGTTTGTGTAGTGTAGGCATATACCTGTATTTGTTTGAGTAGTGTAGGTATATAGCTGTAATTAGTGTAGGTATATAGCTGTAATTGTTTGATTAGTATAGGTATATAGCTGTAATTGTTTGATTAGTGTAGGTATATAGCTGTAATTGTTTGAGTAGTGTAGATATATAGCTGTAATTAGTGTAGGTATATAGCTGTAATTGTTTGATTAGTGTATGTATATAGCTGTAATTAGTGTAGGTATATAGCTGTATAATTAGTGTACGTATATAGCTGTAATTGTTTGATTAGTGTAGGTACATAGCTGTAATTAGTGTAGGTATATAGCTGTAATTAGTGTAGGTATATAGCTGTAATTGTTTGATTAGTGTAGGTATATAGCTGTAATTAGTGTAGGTATATAGCTGTAACTGTGTAGTGTAGGTATATACCTGTATTTGTTTGAGTAGGGTAGGTATATAGCTGTAATTAGTGTAGGTATATAGCTGTAATTGTTTGATTAGTGGAAGTATATAGCTGTAATTAGTGTAGGTATATAGCTGTAACTGTTTGTGTACTGTAGATATATAGCTGTAATTGTTTGAGTAGTGTAGGTATATATAGCTGTAATTAGTGTAGGTATATAGCTGTAATTGTTTGATTAGTATAGGTATATAGCTGTAATTAGTGTAGGTATATAGCTGTAATTGTTTGATTAGTGTAGGTATATAGCTGTAATTGTTTGAGTAGTGTAGGTATATAGCTGTAATTAGTGTAGGTATATAGCTGTAATTAGTGTAGGTATATAGCTGTAATTGTTTGATTAGTGTATGTATATAGCTGTAATTAGTGTAGGTATATAGCTGTATAATTAGTGTACGTATATAGCTGTAATTGTTTGATTAGTGTAGGTATATAGCTGTAATTAGTGTAGGTATATAGCTGTAATTAGTGTAGGTATATAGCTGTATAATTATTGAACATATATAGCTGTAATTGTTTGATTAGTGTAGGTATATAGCTGTAATTGTTTAATTAGTGTAGGTATATAGCTGTAATTAGTGTAGGTATATAGCTGTAATTAGTGTAGGTATATAGCTAATTAGTTTAGGTATATAACTAATTGAGTAGTGTAGGTATATAGCTGTAATTGTTTGATTAGTGTGGGTATATAGCTGTAATTAGTGTAAGTATATAGCTTTAATTAGTGTAGGTATATAGCTGTAATTGAGTAGTGTAGGTATACAGCTATAATTAGTGCAGGTGTGGGTATATAGCTGTAATTAGTGTAGGTATATAGCTGTAATTGTTTGATTAGTGTAGGTATATAGCTGTAATTAGTGTAGATATATAAATACAGGTTACTCACCTGTAACAGGAGTTCTAGGAGTGGTATATGTTGTTCATCCACACTGTCTGGCTGGTATCCTTGCCGCTTTAAATCTTGCCGGAAGGTCTTCAAGCTGGCTCCTCCCACCCACCCGGGTGGTAAAACTCTCGGCTCCGCCCCATGACGCCAGATCTGGCCCGCTGGAAGCTCAGGTTGTGCGTCGAAGCCGGGGAGGTCGGGTGGGTCGGGTGGATGAACAACTTATACCATTCCTAGAACTCCTGTTACAGGTGAGTAACCTGTATTTCTAGGGACATGGATATGTTGTTCATCCACACTGTCTGGCAGACTCAGCAGCTTCTCCGGGAGTAGGGGGCAAGGCGACACCCCTACTTAGGGAATAAAGACTGGAGAACCGAGGCCCCAAAACCAGCATCCCGGCGTGACTCAAGGTCGATGTGGTAATGGGTGATGAAGGTGTGTGCTGACTTCCAGGTAGCAGCCCTGCAGATATCCTGGATTGGGACGTCCCTGGAAGCAGCCACCGATGCAGCAGTATGGCGGGTAGAATGAGCTCTTATCCCTCTGGGAGGCTCCATGCCCGCCAACTTGTAGCAGAGATCTATGCAGGAGGTGACCCACCTGCTTATCGTCCGCTTTGCTGCAGGTCAGCCAGGTGCGGCTTCAGCGTAGGTGACAAACAGCTGGCGAACCTCTCCCCGAATTTCAGCCGTGCGCTCCTTATAATAAGCGAGCGCCCTTCTAGGGTCCAAAGTATGGAGCCTGTATTCGGCCTCCGAGGTGTGATTGGGGTAGAACACCGGCAGAGTCAACACCTGGTTAAGGTGAAACTCCGACACCACCTTCGGAAGGAATTTCGGGTGGGGGCGCAGGACAGCCTTGTCCCTGTGGAAGACCAGGTAAGGAGACTCGATGCAGAGCGCCTGGAGTTCTCCCATCCTTCTGGCTGACGTGATAGCCACCAAGAAGGCGGTCTTCCACACAGGTGAGAGTTCACACCTGTGCATTGGTTCGAATGGCTTGCCCATGAGCTTTGCCAGTACCAGCAGTAAATCCCACGGAGGTGGAGGTTCTCGCACCGGAGGGGAAATGTGATCAAGGCCTTTGAAAAAGCGCCAGACCACCTTCTCCTGCGCCACCGACTGCTCCCCGGCCCGCGCCCGGTAAGCAGAGATGGCTGCCAGGTGCACCCTTAGGGTCGTCGACCTAAGCCCTTGACGAGAAAGGGACCATAAATAGTCCAAGATGCTTGCCAAAGGACAGGAGGAAGGGTCCAAGCCCTTGCCCTGACACCAAATGGAAAATCTCTTCCATTTGAAGGCATAGCATTTCCTGGTCGACTCCTTACGGGATGCCTCAACAACATTGAGGACCTCGTCGGAAAGACCCAAGGCCTGGAACTCTAGCCGCTTAGGAACCAGGCCGTCAGATGCAGGGATTGAAGGTCCGGATGGAACATCTTCCCCTGATTGACTGAGAGCAGGTCCGGGCGAGCTGGAAGCTGCCTCGGGAGCCTGGAGCTGAGGCTGAGGAGATCTGGGTACCAGAACTGGCGGGGCCAGTCTGGGGCTATCAGAATCACCTGCGCCTTGTCCCTCCTTGCTTTGAGAAGCACCCTGTGAATCAAGGGGAAATGGGGGGAAGGCGTAGAAGAGGCCCGGGGTCCACGGCCTCGAGAAGGCATCCCCCTGCAGCGAGCCCTGCTGAGGGGGGCGGGCATGGAACAGCCTCAGCTTCGCGTTCTCCCTGGAGGCAAACAGGTCCACCCGAGGTGTGCCCCAATGGGAGAACAGATCTTGTACTACCTCCGGCAGGAGAGACCACTCGTGAGATGCAGCTCCTATCCGGCTCAGGGCATCGGCCAGGGTGTTGCAGGCTCCTGCCACATGAATGGCTAGGAGATCCTCCTCCAAGCTGCGCACGAGTGACCAAATGCGGAGAGCTTCCTTGCATAGAAGCATGGAACGCGTCCCGCCCTGGCGGTTTAGGTAGTACATGGTCGTGGTATTGTCCATCTGGACTCAGACCACTTGACTCCGGAGAAACGGAGCAAAGGTGGTGAGAGCTAGGCGGACCGCTCGGAGCTCCAGCAGGCTGATGTGGCATCGGGACTCCCGCGGGGACCAGAGGCTGTCGCCCGGTGTTCCCCAGATGGGCACCCCAACCCATCAGAGAGGCATCGGTCGATGAGAGACCGTCGGCTCGGGCAGACAAACGGATGCCCTCCTGCAGATGAATGGAACGGTCCACCACCGGAGCGTTCCACATCTCCTGGGTCACCGTCACTAGCTGGTCCAATGGATGCAGCATTGTGACCACTGGCTGGCCAGTCCCACTGGAGGGGCGCATGTGCCAGCGTGCCCAACGGACCACGCTGGTACAGGCCGCCATGAGACCCAGGAGGCGCAGGAAGTCCTGGGCAGGGCGCGATTGCCCAACCAGAAATGATTGGGCAAAGGAGGTAAGAACCTCGGCCCTGTCCGCCGGGAGCCGTGCTCTGGCTCGAAGAGAGTCGAGCTCTGCCCCGATAAACAGAATCACCTGCTTCGGCTCGAGTTCCGACTTGGCCTCGTTGATGAGAAGGCCGATTTGAGAGCAAACCTGGAGGGCCAGATCTCTGGACCGCTCCACCTCCTGTCTGGAGGGGGCTGCTATCAGCCAATCGTCCAGGTAAGGGTACACCCGGACCCCTCGGCGCCGCAGGAAAGCTGTCACCACTGCTATGCATTTGGTGAAGACCCTGGGAGCTGGAGACAGGCCAAAGGGCATGGCTCGGAACTCGAAAAGGGATCCCTCCGCTCGAAAGCGAAGGAATCTCCGATGTGATGGACGGATAGGGACGTGAAAGAACGCGTCCTGCAGGTCCAGAGAGCAGAACCACACGCCGTGTTCCAGGGATGGTATTATCTGAGCCAGAGTGACCATTCTGAAGGTTCGAGACCTTAGGAACTTGTTCAGGTCGAGAATGGGATCAACCCCCATCCGTTCGGAACCAGGAAGTACCTGGACACAAACCCGGGTCTGAGGAGGTCCGCCACCTCCTGATCACCTCCTTTTGGAGGAGGAGAGCGATGTCGGCCCGACGAGCTGACAGTGAGGCTGCGGACCGAAGGCCCCCGAGGTGCGACGGCTCTGAAGGGCGGAGCCTGCTTGAATTCTAGAGGCAGGCCTTTTCCCACCACCTCCAGCACCCACCTGTCCGTGGTAATAACGGACCAGGCGGAAAGGAAGTGCCGGAGCCATCCCCCCACGAGGGGAACCTGGGGTGAGGTGACGGGGTTGGGGGCGACACCCCTCAGCCTGTCACTGGGCAGGCTTGGAGGAGGGACCAGCCGAGGGACCTCCTGGGCCTTTACCTCCCTGCTTCCTGTTGGAGGAAGCCCCGGGCTTGGGTTTGGGATGCCAAGCCCGAGCCTGCTGGCCCTGACGTTGCTGGGCCGGATGCGCCACGGGCGCAGAAGGATGAATGGGCTTAGGCTGTGGTTTGCGGCCTTTGTCGTTCTGAGCGGAAGAGACCGAGTCCAAGGTAGCATTGGACTTCTTGATCCTCTGCAGGTGACCTTCCACCGCAGGGCCGAAGAGGTCGGTCCCCAAAAAGGGAACATCCGCCAACTTGTGCTGGGTATCCGAAGTAAAGGTGGATATCCTCAGCCAAGCCCGACGACGCATAGCCACTGCGGCCGCCACAGACCTGGCACATGAGTCCCCAATGTCTAAAGCAGTCTGGAGCTGCTGTTTGGCCACTGCCCTGCCCTGGTCCCGCACCTGCCTGACCGTGGTCTGCAGATCCGCGGGAAGATGAGGGACGACCTCATCCAGGGAGCCCAACAGGGCATGAGAGAAATGTGCCATGAGGATGGCCGAACTGGCCTGGCGAAGGCCCGAGGGAGGACGCAGCATAGACTTTTCGCCCGGCATAGTCCAATTTCTTGGACTCCTTGTCGGGAGGTTTGTCCACATCCCTAGCGTTCCCGGCACGCCGGAAAACGCTGTCGGTAACTAACCCCTTGGCCGAGGGGTATTCCGAAAAACCGGACAGGGAACCGGTAGGGACCGCATACTTCCTGGCCATCCTGGCCGAAGGCGCAGGGCAGGAAGCAGGGCGCTGCCAGAGCTCCAAGGCCGGGCCCACTATGGCCTCGGCCACCGGAAAGGCCTCCGTAGGGGAATCCCCTCGGTCCAGAATCTCCGTGAGGGGATACCTGGCCCGCTTAGAAACGGGTTCGAGCTTCATCCCGGTGGACTCCGAGATGAGCCGAAGCAATCCCAGGAAGGACGAAGGGCTATCGTCCACCGACTGTCCTCCTGAGGACTCCAAGTCCATTCGCTTGGAGAAAAGGGAGGAATCGTCTTCGGACTCGGAAGAGTCCTCAAAGAGCTGCCTCGGGCCTGAGCCACCCTCCACCTGCCAAGGTCGATCGGGAGTGAGGGTGACAGACAGCCTATGGGGCAGTCCCTGAGCTGACCGAGAATTTTTGGTCGGAGCCCCAACTAATGACTGTGGAGGCAGAGGTTCCACCGGAATCGGTGGGGCAGCTGGTTTTGGCCGAACAACCGGCCTGGGAACAGGCTCCTCGGATAAAACAAGGGGTTGTTTCGGCCGCTCCGGTGACAGCCACTTAATGGCCGGGGAAGACGACGGCGTCGGCTTATTCCCGGTCAGAAGGAGCTGTTGCCACAGGAGTTCCTCATATCTTCGACGCAACTTGCGCCGAAGCCTCCCCTCGTCCGAGGAGGAGGAAGAGGACGAGCGGTGGCGCCGCTTGCCGTGGTGCCGAGACCACCTATGACAGCAGGATCGGCTGGACCGCGAAGAAGTCTGAGACCGAGAACCTCGGCTTTGCCGAGGATGGTGCGGGGAGGTGTCGTGGGGAACCGGCACTCCCCTCGGTTTGGAAGATTCAACCAAAGGCTCCGGAACCGGAGGCACAGATGAGCCAACGGGGTCCTCAACTCCCACCGGGGGAACCGGGGAGAGGGGATTCTCGGCTTCTCCAGCCGACAACCCGTCCAACGGGTCGAGAAAAATCTCGACCGCGTCGACGGGAGTCTCGGTCAACTGGCCTGACGGGGACACCGTGAGACCAGTGGCCAAAGCCGAGAAGTCGACCGAAGTCGACGGCCGACAACTCGGGGAGAGGGATCTTTCCCGCTCCCAAGAGCGTCGACGGTGAGACTTACCCTTGTCTCTCTTTTTGGACCGAGAAAACGGTCCAGAAGAAGTTGGTCCCTCACCTTTAGTAGAGAGGGTCAGACAAAGCTCCTTAAAAGAAGCTGAATAAGAGGCACCAAGAGAGGCGGGACAAATGCACGCCTTGAGGTAAGCGGCCGCGCGCCTCCTCTTCGAGGCGATCATCTGCTCGACTGATCTGCCGAGCCTGCCGCCGGACACACCGACCGGGCCTCTTTTGACTTCACCGGAGGAAATCGCTTCTCGGGGCGCCCCAGTTGTAAGCGGGCAGCTACGGTCTCGGGGCGTGGGCGAAAAGGAAGAGCACAGGTCGCAGGGCCTGCGGGTGGTCGTGCTCAAGGCCTAAGCAGTAGGCGCACGTGGAGTGCGGATCCGTCCGAGACATCTTCTGCCCGCAAGGGCATCTCCGGAAACAGGAGTCAATTTGTCCATCGCAGTGAGGAGAGAAGACTGAAGTCTTTTGGCAAAAACTTTTAAGTTCGAAAATTGAAGAATTAGGAACCAGTCTTATATGCAGAGCGTTAAGGAGGGAACCTGAGCTTCCAAGCGGTAAGGAAGATCTGGCATCTTGGGGCGGAGCCGAGAGTTTTACCACCCGGGTGGGTGGGAGGAGCCAGCTTGAAGACTTCCGGCAAGATTTAAAGCGGCATGGATACCTGCCAGACAGTGTGGATGAACAACATATCCATGTCCCTAGAACTGTAATTGTTTGATTAGTGTAGGTATATAGCTATAATTAGTGTAGGTATATAGCTGTAATTGTTTGATTAGTGTAGGTATATAGCTATAATTAGTGTAGGTATATAGCTGTAATTGTTTGATTAGTGTAGGTATATAGCTGTAATTGAGTAGTGTAGGTATATAGCTGTAATTAGTGTAGGTATATAGCTGTAATTGTTTGATTAGTGTAGGTATATAGCTATAATTAGTGTAGGTATATAGCTGTAATTGTTTGATTAGTGTAGGTATATAGCTGTAATTGAGTAGTGTAGGTATATAGCTGTAATTAGTGTAGGTATATAGCTGTAATTGTTTGATTAATGTATGTATATAGCTGTAATTAGTGTAGGTATATAGCTGTATAATTAGTGTACGTATATAGCTGTAATTGTTTGATTAGTGTAGGTATATAGCTGTAATTAGTGTAGGTATATAGCTGTAATTGTCTGAGTAGTGTAGGTATATAGCTGTAATTAGTGTAGGTATATAGCTGTAATTGTTTGATTAGTGTAGGTATATAGCTATAATTAGTGTAGGTATATAGCTGTAATTGTTTAATTAGTGTAGGTATATAGCTGTAATTGTTTGAGTAGTGTAGGTATATAGCTGTAATTAGTGTAGGTATATAGCTGTAATTGTTTGATTAGTGTAGGTATATAGCTGTAATTAGTGTAGGTATATAGCTGTAATTGTTTAATTAGTGTAGGTATATAGCTGTAATTGTCTGAGTAGTGTAGGTATATAGCTGTAATTAGTGTAGGTATATAGCTGTAATTGTTTGATTAGTGTAGGTATATAGCTATAATTAGTGTAGGTATATAGCTGTAATTGTTTAATTAGTGTAGGTATATAGCTGTAATTGTTTGATTAGTGTAGGTATATAGCTGTAATTAGTGTAGGTATATAGCTGCAATTGTTTAATTAGTGTAGGTATATAGCTGCAATTGTTTAGTGTAGCTATATAGCTGTAATTGTTTGAGCAGTGTAGGTATATAGCTATAATTGTTTGATTAGTGTAGGTATATAGCTGTAATTAGTGTAGGTATATAGCTGTATAATTAGTGTACGTATATAGCTGTAATTGATTAGTGTAGGTATATAGCTGTAATTAATGTAGGTACATAGCTGTAATTAATGTAGGTATATAGCTGTAATTGTTAGTTTAGTGTAGGTATATAGCTGTAATTAGTGTAGGTACATAGCTGTAATTGTTTGATTAGTGTAGGTATATAGCTGTAATTAGTGTAGATATATAGCTAATTAGTGTAGGTATATAGCTGTCATTGTTTGATTAGTGTAGGTATATAGCTGTAATTAGTGTAGGTATATAGCTGCAATTGTTTAATTAGTGTAGGTATATAGCTGCAATTGTTTAATTAGTGTAGGTATATAGCTGTCATTGTTTGATTAGTGTAGTATATAGCTGTAATTAGTGTAGATATATAGCTAATTAGTGTAGGTATATAGCTGTCATTGTTTGATTAGTGTGGTATATAGCTGTAATTAGTGTGTAGTATATAGCTGTAATTGTTTGAGTTCAAGTTCAAATGCTTCAGGTTTATTGCAGGAAAACTCCACTGAGCAAGCTCATTCACAAGGAGGTCCTGTGACATGTACACTGACATACATAAATAAAAAATAGAAAATAATTGATAGACAATAATATAACATGCATGCATGTGATCATATAATACAATCAAGATATTAGATGTGAGAACACCACATCGGATGATGAGCAAACAAGTGGTAAGAAGTAATGAACATTTCCAGGTAGTATACTAACAATGCAAGACATGGTAACTGGTATTTGCAATACATACATTTTAGCAAATTGAGCAGCAGCAGAAAATATAGGGTAGGGAGGTATTCAAGGCTTGGTAAGGTGGTGGAGTAGTATATACGTGACAGAGCCAAGGGTAGGACAGGGAAGGAGGCAGTAGTGGGATTGCTGCAGTAAAGGTAGCAGTTATAAAGTCAGAAGCCGGAGAATGGAATAGTGTCTTGGATTAAATGATAGAGCGAACAATAGGCAGTTAACATGCACACGGCAATTAGGGTCTTATGCAGAATGTGCATAGCACACATAGGGATAATAAGGGGCTTAATGACAGTTGCAGATATCTTTTATCTTAGCTGCACTTAGCACTTTATAGAAATTAATTGAAACTGTGCTAGCTAGTTTCAGCACGGTTTGTAGTTGGTTCCAAATAGAGGGAAGGGCAAGCGCAATACCACTTTTACCAAAGGAGGTCCATGTCCTAGGTATGTCAAGCAGAATGAAATCAGATTTCCTTAGAGAGTATGCACTATGCGAAATACTAATGAGAGATGAAAGATAACTCAGTAGTTTGTGCAGAACAACAAGGGTCAAAGACCAGCATGGAGCAGGCGTCTAGTAGTGAGAGATGTCCATGCAACAGCTGCATATAGGTCACAGTGGTGCGAATGGTAAAGGGAGTTGGTAAGAAACCATAACGCACGGTGGTAAAGGATGTCCAATTTACTTAGGTTTGCGAGAGTAGTAGAGGAGTAAATTACATCGCCATAGTCAAGAAGGGGGAGAAAAGTGGCCTGGATGAGCTTATTTCGAGTTTCAAGGGGGAAGAGGGGCCTATTTCTAAAGAAGAAACCTAATCTGGCTTTAAGCCTTCTGGAAACGTCCTCGATATGGTCATTGAAAGAGAGTTTGTTGTCGATCCAGATGCCCAGATATTTGAATTTGGAGACGACTTCCAATGGTTCGTTTAACGTGGTAACAATAAAGTCTTTGGGCGGGGCATGTGAGGTACCTGTGGCGGTACTACGACAGAATATCATAGCTGAGTAGTGTAGGTATATAGCTGTATTTGAGTTAGTGTATGTATATAGCTGTAATTAGTGTAGATATATAGGTGTAATTGTTTGATTAGTGTAGGTATATAGCTGTAATTGTTTGATTAGTGTAGGTATATAGCTAATTGTGTAGGTATATAGCTTTAATTGTTTGATTAGTGTAGGTATATAGCTGTAATTAGTGTAGGTATATAGCTGTAATTGTTTGATTAGTGTAGGTATATAGCTGTAATTGTTTGATTAGTGTAAGTATATAGCTGTAATTAGTGTAGGTATATAGCTGTAATTGTTTGATTAGTGTAGATATATAGCTGTAATTAGTGTAGGTATATAGCTGTAATTGTTTAAGTGCAGCTGATAGATTAGTCAGAGGAATAAGTGATGGCCTTTTCTGGGGAAAAGTTCCCATCCATATATATCTACAGTCACCATGAAAATGTAGGCTGGTTCTGCTTTAAGCGGGAAAGCATGGTGCCAAAGGGTCTCCTTACAATCTGCAAGGCTGAAAACAGAAGACAGACACGTGCCGTCCTACAGGACTCATCAGTGTGCCTCATCTGTATCTCACCCCAGATGAAAACAAGCCAGTTATAATGCGTCAGAGGGAGTTTGGGTCATGTTGGGCCCAAAATAAGAAAGCAAGCTAAAAGACAAAGACCCTCAGAACAAAAGCACTGAGGCAAGGGTTACCTAAAAAGGGCACTGCAGCAAAGCCAGGTTACTAAGAAATACAAAATCACACATACCCACTGAGGTTCTTTTGCCTTTTCAGCTTGCTTGCGTGCTTATTTTGGGCCCAGCATGCCACAAACTCCTAAGACCACATTAGGGCTGGCTCATTTTCCCCTGGGGTGAGACACAGACAAGGCACACTGATGAGTCCTGTGCAGGACGAAACATGTATCTGTGTCTTCTGTTCTCACCCCTTGCAGATTGTGTGAAAGGCCCTTTGGCACCACGCATTCCTGCTTGAAGCAGAACCAACCTAAATGTTCATGGTGATTTGCATATATATCCCATGATGCTTTGCATTATGGGGGTATGTGTGATTTTTTTTATTTCTTGGAAACCCAACTTTGTTGCCAGTGCCCATTTGGGTAACCCTTGCTTCAGTGCTTTTGTGTGTGTGTGTGTGTGTGTGTGTGTGTGTGTATATATATATATATATATATATATGTATATGTATATATACACACACACACACACACTATATATATATATATATATATATATATATACATACACACACACACACAAACATATATTATATGTATATACATACACACATACATACATACACAGTATGGTATATTCCATAGGGTACAGAGGAATAAGCTTTTTACTGTAGAAAGCTGGCTACAATGGTGCCTAGCAATAAGGGACTGAGGAAAGCGAAGCACCAATGATACGATGGCATTGTAACCAACATTACAAAGTGAATAACAAGCTTATTCCTTTGTATCCCATGGGGATATCCTGTTTATACCCCTGGACTGAGAAATGTGGACTGCACGCAAATGCTACAGTAGGATGCTTCAGCCAGCTACCAGGAAAGCTTGATCTGTTATTTTCAGTTTAGGTCCTGGAACCACCAGCTATAAGCCACATATGTGGACGGTAAACAGCATATAGAATAGATGACAGACAGCTGTGGTGTACGGGATATACACCATGGAGGGAGCTCAAAAGTAAGTAGCCGTGAGCCCGAAGAGCAAGTGGCAGTACTTATGTCATGAGCAGTCCTCCGTGGTACAGTTCAGGATTATAAAACAGGCCATGAAAATCTTGTCACCTCATTAGTTGAAACACATCACATGACTTAATTATTCTCTGACACAGCTCACCTGAAAAACCTGGATTTTTTCCAACAAATAAAAGCCCATTTTGTAAGTGGGATAACACACTCCAGGGTGTGCGTCATAGGGGAATAATGCACTTCTCAGGAGTCGCAGCACTTGGTTATGCCACGTGCCTAAAAACATCCTGAGGCATGCAGTATTCTCTTATAACCACACACCCTGTCATGTGTTATCCCTTAAATAATACATGGTTGGCTCTTTTCCTCCATAGGAAACATTATCGTAGTTTTCGCTGTATACCTCACCAACTAAACCTGTAGACCTCCCAATTACAGCTGTATTGCTCCCAATTGAAGCTGTATACCTCAGGAGGGTACCTGTATACCTCCAGAAGTATACAACTGTATACCTTCCAATTAAGACTGTATACCTCCAGAGGTACACAGCCTGTTAACAGAGGGAAAATACCCCCTGCCCCCTCATGACACCTACAGAGCTGCAGGGAAGAACATATGTTATGAAAGACCCCCCCTTCCCGTGGGAAAAAGCCTGTGCCACCCCAGGACACCTGGGGAATCTGAAGAAAAAAAAAAAAAATAAACAGTTGGAGGGTATACACATGAAACCACTGCCCCACCACCGGTTCTGGAGCACTCAAAACCTAAATAAAACTGTTGGGAGGCAAACCCGCCCCCAGACCTGGAGCTTCCAAAACGTGTAACAAAATAACAGTTGGAGGCAACCTTCTCCATCCTCACCCCAATCTGAAGCTCCCAAAACCTTCAAGAAAAACAATTGGAGGCTGGATACAGGGAACACACCAGAAACCCATCCCACTAATACTTACCAACAGCCTTTTCCCTCGATGCTCCAGCTTGCTGCCGGTATCTCCACATTATACCAGCCTGGCCCCAATGACTGACGCTGCTCCCAATCACAGCAACCACCACCAATGACACCACATGCCGCTCCTGACTGCAAACGATGGTCCCGAGCCTTGCATACCAACACACACCACTAGTCCACCTCTGAAAGTAAGGACGGCTGGCCACAGACATGCCCCTTTTGGTAGGGGAATCCTACACTATGGAAAGACAATAGGGCCAAAAGACAGCCCAGTACCAAAACGCCACTAGACTATGGAAACACGTGGGGCAAAAAAGGACATGGCAAACCTGAAAATGACCCCAACCACGGCTTACCAGGAAATTGGAATGTAAAGTAAAATTGTAACAATAATGCCATGTATTATATAAAACAAATGATGGGTATGTGTGGCATACAAGGCCACATACCCATATCGGGGGGATAATAAGGTAATAAAGTCACTTGCCCTTCAGGCTCATGGCCTTACTACCTAAATAGACCCCTCAGTGGGTATGTTTCCTTGTATATCACACACCCCATTCTCTATCTATACACATATATATATTATAGGGGTGTGGTCGCGCCCCTATAGTTAGGTTTAAGAAGGCATTTTAATGTTAACCACCCAAATTTTGCACTTTAGTAACTTCGTAACCACCGTTCAATGGATTTACATGACAATTTGCATGTGCGGTCTCATAGGGAAGATCTCTGGATATGCCAAGTTTCGTTCCAGTCGGATGTGCGGTTTCTGAGTTCCGAAGAGTGCACAAAGTGATTTTTTGGGTGTGTTTTGCTGTTTCTAAGCTGTTTTTTTTTTTTACGTGCCTAGCGCTCAGACAGTTTGGAATTTTGGCCTGAAATATTCAGGGTAGACAGGGGCTGGCCCACAGATGTGCCTTCTGCTGAGTTGATGACAAAATATGAATCCATTTCAAAGCTATTTAATTTCTAAATTTCAGTTCTGAGCATGCTCGGTAAGTATTTCAAGATAGCTGTATGAAACAAAAAAGGAATCCTTTTTATGTTTGCTTGCGTGCATGTGCAAGAAACATATTGCAGCAGCTTGCTGTAGTAGCGAGATGTGGAGGTACGCAGTGTAGTAGCCAGTGCCAGCAGTCCATTTTGGGACTGGTCTCCGTGGCGCCAGTGAGAAGCAGGCTGTTGATGACAGCAGTATTGTAGCGATGCCACCAACGAAAAGAAGCTCGCCACTGCAATCAGGGAGCGCCCCATCATTTAACAATCAGCTGTTTTTTTTTCTGCTGGGGCAGTCCCTGCTTCCAGCGATGAACCACAGCTTGCCTTGTCTGGTGTCCCATTTCAGTAAACATGCTGGTGGCTGGTGCCGTCTGCCTCTCACAGTCCCCATGAAAGCCGATGGGATGCCCAATCCTCCTGTCAGCATACCCCCTCCCCAGTTCATTTGCTGAAGGGGTAGCCCAATCCGTTGGCATAATTTCATTTGTTTTAAATAAAAATGGTGGCGGCTGTCACCGTCCGCCTCTCGATATGCATGAAAGCCGATGGGGTGCCCAATCCCCTGTCGGCAATCCCCTCCAAGTTCATTTGCCAACGCATATTGTCCCCCATTTGTTGAGTGCAAAGGGGTGCCCAATCCCCTTGGCTATACTCCCCAAACACCCAGGTGGCATGCTGGGAGCCACCCCAGTGTGTCAAATTACCTGTAAAAAGAAAACCTTCCCATGTTGTTTTTATTTTTAAAAACCTGTAAACAAGAAAACGGTCCCTAAGCTGTCTGCAGTGCCCTCCTCCCCCAACCTGCACCCACCCTCTGTGCACCCCACCTCCCCCTCACCCCATACTTACCTGCAGAGCCTGGCTGAACAATCTTCAGTGGAGCGGGAGCACATCTGCACTCTTCAAAGCTGATCGCGAACTGAAGAAATGCCAGTAAGCTGTATAATGGCATAAATGGGGGTTTCAGCTTATGTGGATATCTCGGTCATTTCTGAGAATTTTGGCACCAAATTTTCAACATGGGGTTCTTGGGACCCCATCTCATGAATTCAGTGACTGTCATCTGGTTTTTCGGTCCCGAAGGTGATTTCGCGATCACTGCACAGATTCACCTGTCAGGACCGAATGGCAAGCGACTGTGTCACTGTTCTTAAGGTCGCTCCCAAAAGCCTATGTTGCAAATCTGGCAAATATTTTAAAGAGCGTTATTTAGTGCGTCGCAGTTTCCACGCAAACTAGTAACTTCACAAATTTGTATACTGTCACTCCAGATTTTCAACATTGGCATTTTCACACCTCCTTATGAACAGTACAGCTGTCATTTTCACATCCTGTCCAAAATGTGTTTCGCACTTCAGGCGCATAATAAGCGTGATCGCTGTGGGAAATCAGTGTTCGGGACAGATTAAAAAATCACAGTGACACTGTTCATGAGCCGAGGTCCCAAAATGCCTATGTTGAAATTTAGTGACAAAAGAATCCATAAATGACTATGTTACAGTGTGTATTATGTAGTCGCACACTCGGAACTTCGAGAATTTTCACTCAAGATTTTCAGCATTGTCAATTTTGCATGCCTCCTTCTGAACTGTACAGCTGTCATTTTACATCCTGCCTGAAATGTGTTTTTGCAATTTGGCGTACAATGGCGCGGTCATGTGGGAAGTCAATGTTCGGGACAGATTAAGAAAATCATAGTGACACTGTTCATGAGCAGAGATCACAAAATGCCTATGTTAAAAATTTGTGATGCCTGTCACTGGCTGCAGGGTGGAGGGGTGGGGTGGAATGGCATGAGCACTACAGTCGGCAATCCAAAGGCATACCCCTGATGCCTGTCAGTCTGTACAGGGTGGGACGTTATGGTTAGAAACCCTAACGCCCCAGGCGTTTGTTGGTATTTGCACTACAGATTTTCAACATGGCCTTTTTGTAACCCCCACCTCATGAAAGCATTTGGGACCTCTTCTCATGAACAGTGGCACTGTGATTTTGTGAATGTGTCCCGAACTTTGAGTTCCCACAGTGTCCGTGCCATTGTCGCCAGATGTACGAAAACACAGATGGGGCAGGATGTGAAGAATGACAGCTGTACCATTCATAGGGAGGTGTGAAGAGATGATAATGTTGAAAATCTGTAGTGAAAATATTAAAAATGCTCAAACTTCTGAGCGTACGTGGAAACTGCGCAATGCATGCGCGTAACACAGTCATTTAGTGGAATTATTTCACCAAATGTTCAACATAGGCATTTTGTGACCTCTGCTCATGAATACTGTCAGTATGATTTTCTTAATCTGTCCTGAACATTGATTTCCCACAGCAACCACGCTATTCTGCGTCAGATGTGTAAATGCATATTTTGGGCAGGATGTGAAAAATGACAGCTGTACTGTTCATAAGGAGGTCTGAAAAAATGCCAATGTTGAAAATCTGGAGTGAAAATTCTACAAATTTGTGAAGTTACAAGGGTGTGTGGAAACTGCACAACGCACTTGTAACAGTCATTTTATGGACGTTTGTCACCAAATTTTCAACATAGGCATTTTAGGACCTCTGCTCATGAACAGAGTCACTGTGATTTACATATGAATCTGCCAGCAGAACAGACCAATCAGTCTATCTAAGTCTGACCAGTGTGCAGCTAGCACCCTAGATTGCAGCTGCCCCAGCCTCCTCCCCCTCAGTTCCTCCCCTGCTTGTCCCAGCCCCTTCCCCCAACTCTTCCTCTTGCTTTATCCCATTCCTTCTTAAAGCTGTTGACTGTCCTACGTGTTACCACCCCCCTCTGGCAGCGTATTCCAACTAGACACCACCCGCTCGGTGAAATAGTGCCTCCTCATATCCCTCTTGAAACATCCCCCTTCCAACCTTAGTCCGTGCCCCTTCGTCCCTCTTCCACTCCTCAGTTTAAACACCCCTTCAGTGCCAGGTTTGTTTACCCCCTCAGGTATTTAAATGATTCAATCACATCCCCCCATCCCTCCTCTCCTCCAGTGTGTACATGTTCAGCTCCTTCAGCCTAACTTCATATCCTTTCCTTCCATCCTCTTTAACATTTTGTTGCCCTCCTTTGCACCCCCTCCAGTAACTTTATCTCTCTCCTCAGGTATGGCTTCTAGTATTGCAGACAGTACTCAGGTGCGGTCTGACCAATGATCTGTAGAGCGGTAGGATCACATCCCTGTGTCTGGATGAGAACCCACTTGCAATGCACCCCAGCATTCTGTTTGCCTTTGCTGCTGCTCTCCTGTACTGGGCCGAGTTGTTCATGCTCCCAGTTACCAACACCCCTAGATCCATCTCCTCCTCTTTAATCCCCAACCTCACCCCCCCCCCAACCAATAGTCCCTTTTCTGGTTCTTAGCCCCAAAGTGCATCACCTTACACTTCTTACGTTGAATCCTAGCTGCCACTGCACCGACCCGTCTCTGAGTTTGGTTAGGTCCCCCTGCAGTTTTCCCATCTGTCCTTTTTCGTCCACCACTCTCCAATTTGGTATCATCTGTGAACAGACTAGCCCAAATATCCTCCAGGCCCAGCACGCACCCCCGCGGCACCCCGCTTGTCACTGCTCTGGATGCCGAGAGCCCCCCACCACCACCTCTGCACCCCTGTAACCAGTTCTCTATCCATTTAGTTAGCTTTTTTCCAACCCCCACTGCCGTCAGCTTCCCCCCAGTCTCCCATGAGACACTGTATCAAAGGCCTTACTACAAGTCCAAGTACAGGACATGTGCCGCATGGCCCCTGTCCAACTCCCTTGTCACCCAGTCATAATACTCTATTAGGTTGGTTTGACAAGACCTCCCTGAGACGAACCCGTGTTGATGCCCATCTTGGAGGCCATTACTCTCTAGGAATGCCACCAGCCTCTCCTTCTGTATCGCCTCCACAAGCTTACCCACTATGGACGTGAGACTGACCGGCTGATAATTTCCTGGCTCCTTCCTAGGCCCACTCTTGTGTACGGGCACCACATGGGCCACTCTCCAGTCCTGGGGCACACACCCCATTTCCAAGGAGGTGTTGAACAGATCTGCCAGTGGCTCAGCAAACAGCTCTGCCATCTCCCTCAGCACCCTGGAGTGGATGTCATTGGGGCCTGGTGCCTTGTCTACCCTTACTGCACTCAGCCCTTCTAGCACCCTACTCCCTGTGATTACTGTGTCTATCACCTCCTCCTCCCTTTCCCTACCCCCACCCCAGCCCATGCTGGTAGTGGACCATCCCTCTCCTTAGTGAAAACGGAGCAGATGTACTTATTTAGAATTTCCGCTTGCTCCTCCCCTTTCCACCCAATCCCTCCCCACTTTATCCTCACAATATGTTCCTTGCAGTCTCTCTTTCCTGATATACCTAAAAAGTCCTTTTCCCCTTCCTTTATGCACTGTGCTAACCTTAATTCCCTGGAGGCCCTAGCTTTTTTTCACCCTCCTGGCCACCTCCCTTGACCAACTCCCGTAAGTCTCCTTATCCTCTCCCTTCCCTGTTCTCCTGTACTGCCAGTATGCAGCCCTCTTTGCCCTCACCCCTTGCAGCACCTCCTTGTTCAGCCAGCAGTTTCTTAGCTGTGCTCTTCTTACTTCTGGCCCTGGTGCAGGCTACTGTGGCCTGTGTTAGCCCAGTCTTTATGACTCCTCACTTTTGTTCTGCATCCATCCCCAGCCTTATATCCTGGAGTCTCCCTCGCAGTATTGCTCCCAGCCTCCTAAAGTCCACCACCCTAGTGCCCATGCCTCCTGTCTCCCTGACCAGCGCGAGAATGAGCCACACTGTTTGGTGTTTGCTACCCGCTAGTGGGTCCTCTACCCTTACCTCCCTTACTGCCTCCCCATTTGCCAGTACTAGCGTGCTACCAAGCCTTGTAGGCCCACTTACCAATTGTGTCAGAAGGCTGTCCTGGAATGCATCAAGGAGCACCTGCTCCATGGTACTGCTAGTGGCCGGGGTGCTCCAGGCAACTCCTGGTAGGTTAAAATCCCCCTCTATCACCACACTCCCCCTTCTACAGACCCTCCTTATCTGCTCTGTGAACTTCCCATCCAGTTCCCCGAATTGGGCTGGTGGTCTGCACCCCACTCCCAGCCCAAGCTTTCTGCCCTTGGAGTCCAGGAGCTGCACCCATATGCACTTCTGTCTTCTCCTTTTCTCTTCTCCCTCGTCACTTATGCATTTGATCGTTTTCCTCATATAGAGTGCAATCCCCCCTTCCAAACCCCAGTCCCTCCTGTAAATCCTTTATCCCAGGATTGCCAAGTCGCAATCATGGTACTCTGTGCCCAAGTCTCTTTCACTGCAGCAATGTCCACCTTCCGCTCTGAAAGGGCGCCTGAAGCTCTGCAGTTTTGTTCCCCAGGCTTCTTCCGTTGAGAGAGACCACCTTCTACCGAACCCCTTCTTCTCCTGACTCTTCTTCTTGGCCTGTCCCTCCTCCAGGTAGTCCACACCTTTCTCCTCCTTATTCTTACGGGTGGTGATGTCTTCTGTATTACACTCAGACCACTCTGCCCGCCCTCCCGGGGTTACTACGCCTCCGCCTTTACCTATATCTTGGGGGTGAGCAAATTAGGCTCCCCTGTCCGGACCTTTCTACCAACCTCAGTTTTTTGGCCACCCCCACCACTAGTTTAAATCCACCTTAGTAGAGATAAACCCCTCTAATCCACTCAGTACTCCCCCGCTCAAGTGTAGCCTGTCCCCTGCATACAAGTCACTATTTCCCCAGACCCTACCCAGTTAGTCACTAACCCATAATTTTGGTGTGGCACCAATCCCTCAGCCACTCATTGAACTCCTCGATCCTACCCTTCCTCCCGTACTTGCACATAATACTGGGAGTACCTCTGAGAATGCCACCGACTCCCATCCTCCACTGCCTGCCCAGCTCCTTGAAACTCCCCTTCACTACTTCCACAGTCTCCCCTGCAAGTCGTTTATACCCACATGCAACACTAAATGAGGTTTCTTCCTTCCCCTCACTGCACACTTGAGCAGTGCCTGCCCTGCCTCCTGCAGTCAACCGGGGATAGCTTCAACCCAAATAGTTACTTCCCCCTTCTCACCCCTTTCAGTATAGAATCCCTCAGGAGAGTACCCCTGTCCCTCATCCCTTTCCTTCTAATGCTCCTTCCACCACCCAGTATCCATTCTTCCTTGCCCCTTACCCCCCAGCTGCACCCGGTGTGACTTCTGTATCTGTACCCCCTACTTCCACCTCACCCCTTTTCTCTGCTTTATTCCTCTCATCCCCCTTGAACACCTTCTCAGCCTGACTACTTTCTACTGCCCTTCACATGTCGACCTCCCCTCCTCCCCTGCTGATTTCCAACCCCTCTCCTATCCCCGGTGTTGTCGATTTAGAGGCCCCATTAGTTTCGACCCCAGTAGTGATGCCCCTCCCATCCTTCCCCCTTCCCACAGCCTTCTCTCCTCCAGTCCCCCCTCCTTCCTTCCCTACTAGCCCCCCTTCTACCCTTTCGTCCTCGCTATCGCTTCCCCTACCTGTTGCCATCCCTCTCATACGCCGCTTGTCCTCCCTCCCCCCTATAGCAGAGACTTGAATCTATTCCTAGTCGATACCCCTCCTCCAGGATCATGGCGGACCCACACCCTGTACACCCCGCCACCCTTCCAAAGATGCCCGCCCAATTGACATGCGGCTGGCATGCGGCACCTGCCCCATTTTGACCCCATCTTATGTTACGGGCTCTTACTCCCAATTTGTGTACCCTACTACAGCTGTTAGGCCCCTATTTACTCAAATTCCTGTTCCCCCCACACTAGTCCCCCTACTGCCACCTTGCCAACCGGGTTAATTCAGTCTCAAATATCATCCGTTAGATACTGTATTACTGTAGCAATCCTATAGCCTCCTTGTCCGTTTTTCACCCCTCAGCTACCATACGTTTCGTTCTCAGCCCTCATATAGTTTCACTTAGCCCAGTTAGAAATCTTATTGCACTCCAAGTATTACTCAACTCAGAGAAATAAATAGAACAAATAAATATGTATTATTACAGCAATCCTAACAGTATAAGCTAGCACTTAGCTCAGTTAGAAATAAACAGAACAACTAAATCTGTATTATTACAGCAACCCTAAAGTATCCAGCCATTGCTTTGTCTCCACCCAGAGACCCTGCTAGAATATAGGACCACACAGGACCTGGGTGGGAGGGTGGCAACTCTAAAGTCCCAAAAGAGCTATGTTGAGCTTGCTCCCTCCTCCTCTCATTCGCTTGTTCTGCTTCTCCCGGCTGCAGGCTGTCCTTTGTACTGGGCTCCTGCCTGCATGGCACCTTTTCTGCCCACAAAGAAATCTGCAGCAGTCCCAACAGAGCTCCGCTGACGCTCCTCCCCTCTCACTCGCTCATTCTGTTTCTCCTGGCGCTGCAGGCTGCCCTTTGTACTGGGCTCCTGCATGCATTGGCACCTTTCTGCCCACAAAGAAATCCGCGGCAGTCCCAACAGTGCTCTGTTGAGCTTGCTCACTCCCCTCTCTCGTTCGTTCTGTTTCTCCCGGCGCTGCAGGCTGCCCTTTTATTACTGGGCTTCTGCCTCGTTGGCACCTTCTTCTGCCCAAAAGAAATCCACAGCAATCCCAACAGAGCTCCGTTGAGCTCGCTCACCCCTCCTTTTCACTTCGCTCGTTCTTAATCTGTCCAAAATACTGATTTCCCACAGCGACAGCGATATTCTACCGGAAGTGCACAACACATTCGGTCAGGATGTGAAAATGACAGCTGTACTGTTCATAAGAGGTGGAAAAATGCCAGTGTTGAAAATATGGCAGAAAATATTACAGATTAGCGAAATTATAAGGTGCATGGAAACTGTGCAGCACATTTGTAACACAGTCATTTATGGACTTTTGTCACCAAATTTTCAACAGAGACATTTTAGGACCTCTGCTCATGAACAGTGTCACTATTTTCTTAATCTGTCCCGAACACTGATTTCCCATAGCGACTGCGCTATTCTGCGCCAGAAGTGCGAAAACACATTTTGGCCAGGATGTGTAATATGACAGCTGTAAGGAGGTGTGGGAAAATGCCAGTGTTGAAAATCATGAGTGAAAATATTACAAATTCACGAAGTTATGAGCGTGCATGGAAACTGCGCAACGCACGCTCGTAAAACAGTCGTTTTTGGAATTTTTTCACCAAATTTTCAGCATAGACTTTTTGAGAGCCCACCTCATGAACAGAGGCGCTGTCGTTTCGTTAATCGGTTCCAAAAGGTGATTCCGTGCATTGACCACGAAATCACCTTCCAGGACCGAATAACGACATGACAGTGACTGAATTCATGAGGAGGGTCCCAATAACCCATGTTGAAAATTTAGTGCCAAAATTCCAAAATGCCGAGATATGCACCAAAGTTGAAAAACCTATTTATGCCATTATACAGCTTACGGCATTTCTTCAGTTCGCAGTCAGCTTTGAAGAGTGCAGGCGTATTCCCGGTGCACCGAAGATACATCGCGCCAGGATCCGGAGGTAAGTATGGGGAGCGGTGTGTGGGGAGGTAGAAGACGCCGAGAGGATGGGCACGGGTTGGGTGGAGGGGCACTGGAACACTGAGGACCGTTTTCTGTTTTACAGGTAAAAACAAACAAGCGGACAAGCAGAGTCAGTTTTCTTTTACATGAGTGTGTTTGGTACACTGGGTGGACTCCCAATGTACCACCTGCATTTGTGGGAGGGATCAAAGTTGTGGGATGGGTCCCCGTCGGCACAGAAGAGGGGTGGGGGCGCGCATGATGCCGGGGATTGGGCACCGTCACAGGCATGCAAGCATTGGGAGGCCATTATGCCAGCGAGGAGTGGGATCCCCGTCAGCAACTATAACTGGGAAGGAGAGGCTGAAGCCGGTGGAATTGGGCCCCGACCGGCACAGAAAGCGTGGGCGCATGATGCTGAAGGGATTGGGCACCCTTGGCACACAACTGAAATGGGGTGTGATATGCTGATGGAGTGGGCTCCCATTGGCAAATGAACTGGGTCGAGGCATGCCGATAGGAGGATTGGGCACCCTGTCGCTTTCTATGTGCCTCTGAGGCGGCGGCATATAGCTGTCACGTTCCTGGTAATGTTACACCAGGCAAGGTACCACCCTGTAATGACGAGTCGCTCCCTCATTGCAGCGGAATGGCTGACGCTGCTATGACGAGGTGGACCATGATTGCAGCAGCAAAATCGTTACAACTTGGTGGCACTCTGCAGGCACGGGGTCATAATGTCGCAAGACATCATGTCTCATGGCACAATCGCACTGCCAATACAGCACGATTTCTGCCATAAGGCATGTCTTTTTCTCGTGGGGGCTCCGCCCACACCCCAAGTTATGGGAGGCTGCGCCTGGACCTCCCCACTAAAGATTCTCAACCCAGGGGGTAACTCGGGAGCACACAAAAGTGTGAAAAATTAAAGTTCTCAAGGACTGGGAATCAAACCCGGTCCCAGACACAGCGCCTGGGTTCCTGCTGCTGTGGCTCAGTCCTGTGAGCCACAGCAGCTGCTCGGCGGAACCCACTCCCAGCAGAGGTCTTATCCTCTGCCTGGGAGAGTGCTACTGGTGCAATACCACATACAGCAGTATACACAGTATTGCACCAGTAGCGGTTACGGACTATGCTGTAGCCGTTTAGCCATAATGTCATATGCTATTGAGCATGTAACCTTATGACCCGTTAGGCACTCTGCAGAACCAGTGTCATCAGGACACTGGCCCTGCATTGGCTGAGCACTGCCAAGGCCAACAATGCAGTGCCAGCATTGGCCGCCATAGTGCCACACCTCCACAACTGGCTTCTCTCTAAGTTGCCACATAATGTTTCTTGTGCATGCGTGCAAGCAAACATAAAAATAGCAGGACAAGAGGACACAGCATGAGATTAGAGGGCCAATTAGGGGTAATGTGAGCAAGTTCTTTTTCACAGAAAGGGTGGTGGATGCATGGAACAGCCTACCTCAGGAAGTGGTGAATATAAATACAGTACAGGGCTTCAAACAGTTATGGGATAGGCATAAGGGAGCAATACAGATGAGTATGAAAAAATAGGCCATTGACAGAGCAAAGGTCGATTCCACATTTATAAGGTAGAAAAAATGGGTAGACTGGATGGGCCCTGCGGTCCTTATCTACCGTCAACTTCTATGTTTCTACTGCCCATTCACCCACACACATCCATCTCAGACACTGCCCATTCACCCGTACATATCCATCTCAGAGGCTGCCCATTCACCCACACACATCCATCTCAGACGCTGCCCATTCACCCATACACATCCATCTCAGACACTGCCCATTCACCCACACACATCCATCTCAGACACTGCCCATTCATCCACACACATCCATCTCAGACACTGCCCATTCACCCGCACACATCCATCTCAGGCTGCCAATACACCCACACACATCCATCTCAGACACTTCCTACTCACCACACATCCATCTCAGACACTGCCCATTCATCCACACATCCATCTCAGGACGCTGCCAATACCGACACATCCATCTCAGACACTGCCCACTCACCCACACATCCATCTCAGACACTGCCCATTCACCCACACACATCCATCTCAGATGCTGCCAATACACCCACACATCCATCTCAGACACTGCCACTCACCCACACATCCATCTCAGACACTGCCCATTCACCCGCACATCCATCTCAGACACTGCCCATTCACCGCACACATCCATCTCAGACACTGCCCATTCACCCACACATCCATCTCAGACACTGCCCATTCACCTACACACATCCATCTCAGACACTACACCACTGTCTACAGCACTGGTGACTGAGAGGGAACTTTCTTTAGTATAATAGAACAAAACATTAGAGTTGATGTTATGCTTAGTAAGTCTTCTTTAGGAAGGATCTACAAAAGCAAAGCGCAGATGTATTGACTAAATTTGTGTTATCCAATAAATGTTTTTTTTTTTCCTTTACGGCGCACTCTTAAAAAAGACCTGACAATCAAAATGTTGATTCTAAATTTTTTTTTTCATGTTCAGCATCCATCTTAATTAACTAAACCCTTTGGTGTAATACAGGAACATCGGAAATGCTAACCTAAAAATCCCAAAGGTCATTATATTCCTCTCTTGGCATCCAGGCTGATGAAGCACCCAAAGCAATGAAAAAAAAATTGCAGGAAAAAGTGTATACAGCCGTGTTAGTCCTTGGAAAACTTGATTTGTTGCAGACTGTAATACTTTAATTGTACAAAAAAAGGAAGCATTATAGTGCCCAAGCTTTTGAGTCCACACAGGTCCCTTTACACCTGATGAAGGGAGCTATGTGATCCAGAAGCTTGTTGGTCTACAAAAAGGCAGCACAATCTGCAATGAATATTACAAAAACCTCTAGGACCCCTCCCTTCCCCACCAGTGAATATACCCAGCAATTTTATTCACCATGCATGACTAAGTGACCCAACTTAAGTTTAAAAGATTCAACCCTCTCTACTTCCTTTGGGAGGGAGCTTGCTCTATAGGTTTATGACTCTCTGGGAGAAAAAATGCTTCCTCACACCACTCTCAACTCTATACTCCCCTTCAGCGAAAAGTATGCCCTCCAGTCCATTTTTAAAATTTTTTTTATATGCTGAGTCATTTGCGGTGATCTCCACATTTCGTATCAGCTGCCCGATACCTTAGCATACAAAATGATACATTTACATTGGGGTAAAATGCTTATTTGTGATTATGGAGTGTTTCGCAGAATTCACTAATTGGTTTAAAAGTATGGCGTCCTGAGCCCAAGGGATAGAGGGTTATATAAATAAAGTCTGCTGCAGCTACTAGCCCTTACTCTAAATGTGCTAAACTGGGCATTGTCATAAAAGATCATCTTTTAAGAAGTACAGTATGGGGAAAACATTAGAAATGATAGAAAGGTGTTTTGTTAAAAAAAAAAATAGAAAAGGTCTGTTAAAGTTTTCACCATTTTATAACTGCAGTGTGGTGCTTCATAGGCGTGCCTTACCTCCAGTAATCCCCCCCTCCAACAAAGACTGATATTTGACTGTGATGTGGCGCATAAGGGGGCATTACCTGATGGCAATGCCTCCTTGCCATATGACTTCATTAACCACTAGTTTTTTTGTATGGCCACGAGCCAGTTGTAACCTGGATTTTTTTTTAAAGAAGAAACTGAAACATAAAATGGCTCCTTGGCTGCTATCAGTAGGTGAAACATTCATAGGTGTGGACCATACTCACAGGAAACTGGATTATACTCAACTCGCTGACACCAGAACCATTTGGCCCACTGGTGCCGAAGCTGCTTGACCCACTGGCACCAGAGTGAGGTGAAAAGGCATGTGCGCTTCACTTAGTGTAGAGAATCAGCCTCTTTTTTTCCCAGTAATAGCAGCAGCATACAGCAATTTTAGAGAAACATGGGGTCATTTTCTTTCTTTTTTTTAACTTAACTTTTTGGTTCTTCACGCCATCACCCACTCCTTACTTCCACCCCCTGCTAGTCCCCAGCTCTATCCCTTGCTCCTCCTCCTGTCCAGCTGGTACAGATCTTCTGGGTGTAGAGCCCATGGAGCTAAACACTGTCATTCAGATGGCTTGAGACACATAACTTTTTCTGTTTGTACCCATTCGCAAGTCCCTCCCACCTCCTCCAACATTGGACATTGCCCTAACGGCCCCAGTCGCAGCAGTCAACGCTGGGCTGATACTTCCTGTGAGAGAGCGGGCTCCCTGTCTCATCACTAGGGGCTGCTGCTGTGCTCAGGCTAGGCACCTCCCTCCCTGGGTTGGCTCGCGTTCCCTTTGGAAGCACTCCCCAGTCCTGGCAGCACCAATTCCAGCTCCCCAAGCTTGCTTCCAAACCTGGGTCAGTGCAACACTCTTCTGCTGAGCCACTGGGCAAGGAGTAATTTTCATCTGATTTTTCCCATACCGCCTGTGGTGTGAAAAGAGTGGCAGAGGATCCATGCAGCAGTCAGAAGGGAAACGGTTTTGTAGGGGTGTCTGGATTGGCCAAAATCCATTCAGACTGGATTTTTTAAGATTCGGAAGATCTGATTCTGAATCAGAATCCCAAATCTTAAAAATCCTAGCTGACAAGGAACACATCTTTCACACAATCTAAATCGATTATGAATTTTGGAATCAGATTTCTGGACTCATTTTAGGATTCAGGATTTTCGGTCTGAAAATTTTAAATCTAAAGAGTGGACTGAGTCCGACAAATCGATTCCATTACTTTGATTCGAGCAACCCTTGTGTTTTGTGCAGTTCTGTCCCATCCTTTGGGAAGATCCACCATAGGCCCTTGCAACATCTTTGTAAGTAAACTCAAGGAAAGTTTCCATTAGCTGGAAGCTTGAGACAGGAGCTTCATACTTTCAATTTATAGCAGTGTCTCACCACTAGAGGTGCTGATGTTACTGTTCCTCCGCACTATAACACTCTTGCAGCAGCATCACACATTACATCTAGAGGGACTGTGATAATGCTGCAAAAGAGGCTGGCGAGAGGCTACATGCTGCACGAGCTGGAGTATCTGCTGTGAGAGCAGGGCTTGTTAGAGGCTTTTTTTTCATACTAAAAAAGGTATGCCACCAGTTTAATAATTAACAAGCCTTACCAGATTATCTTATGTCTCTTGTCTGGCGTTTCTCTCATTTCCCGCAGGAGGAGGCCAGAGGGCTGAGAGGCTAGTGTCCTATTGCCCAGTGCAGATTGTGGCAGACAAGGGGGCCCTTCAGAAAGGCAAGCCGAGGAGAGACTGGATACGAGGGTGATGGCAGGATAGACCAGAAAGAAGGCTGACGAGATTGATCTGAGAGCCTGAGAAAAAGGAGATAGGAAAAACGGGGTGCAGTGTATTGGAAAAAGAAGTATCTATAGTGTTATTTCAGTGAAAACTGATTTCTGCCTGACGGGTGTTTTCCTGCACTCTCTTGGAATATTTTACGTGTTTGTGCTTTTACGTTTTGCCCCAAATTGCTGTCTGATGTTACTAATTTTAGTTTATTAGTTTATGTTTGTGGGGTTTCACGGAATTGTATTATATACCTTTAATGAAGGCTATCTAAGTTAAGTTTGGCGCCATATGTTAATTGGATCATCTGATCTGGCTGATATAAAAATGTCAGACACCATCCAGGAGCTGTTGAGGATGCCACTTCGTAAAGAAACGCAGTGATTACTTGATCGGTTTATTTTTTGGCAGATTAGCCTCTTGTTATACTTTACTATTGTAAAATCTAGTAAAGATTCATCTGGGTTTAGTGTTTATTAGTGGATGCTTTGCCCACTATCTGCATACAGGCAGCTAACTCAGAAAAGGCTTTAGCTTTCTGAGTCTCAAGCCATGGCTAGCGTCTGGTGTCTTGCGCAGCTTTAAATTAAGTATTACTCAGGCAGGTGCTTTAACTCATCGCCAATTCAGATGGTTCACTGAAAATTGTGGATTCTGGTGTAGTATTAAAAGCTCTTTTGAAGGGACAGAAGTAAGTGTTCCTTTATCCTGATTATGAGAGTTCTTAATATGTTTAGTTAAAATGTTATATTGTGAAGGCTCTTTTATCATAGCTCGCAATTTAGGTCTTAACAGTGAAATTATTTTATCTGTTTTGAAATTGCAATGCGGAGCATTTTAAAACTGCTGCTTAAACACTTTTTGGGTGGAACTGGAAACTCTGAACTCTATATACATTTCCTGCAAAAGGCTTGGAATTTTAGACGCCCTGATTTACCCTGTGGCAGCATACAAAGTACACATTATTATTGGCTCAAAAGGGAGGTAACAACTATTCCTGGTGAACTGTACTGGTTTGGATCGAGCCCGTGTTATAGTTTGAGACATTTTGTGAGCTTGACATCTTGCATTTAAATGTACTGCATATATATAGGGACCATCGATTTATATTCTGAAAGGAAGAGATTGGATGTATAAATGCAAAAAACAAAGCCCTGTTGGCCAAGGACAAGGCCTGGCCTGAATGAAGAATTGCAGTTTGATCCGATGATTTTGTTTTGAACTCTTTCCTCCTATTGAATTTTATGTTGAGAGTCTGACATTGTTTGCTCTATTATCTTGTGTTCACTGTTGTACTAGTTTTATTTATTATTGCAATATTGTTTATGTTACAGTTGGGTTTACTGTCATAGAGACTACTTGCCCCCTGAATATTTGGGGGCAAGAACAGTATATCTGATTTATATTCGACTGAAACTTATCCTATTTATACAATTACAGGTTATAACTGGTACAACTGTCCATTTTGATCTCATTCTTCTATCTCTTAAGGCCTCTCAAGTATTTTTGCTGACTTTAGCGATTTTAGATGGTGCAAACCAGAAGTGGGAAAGTCATGGTAAATAAGGGAGGGGGAGAGAGGCAAAATGGCAGTGAATCAAGGGAAAAAAGATGGAAAAATGAGGAAAAAAGAGACAGGTGAAAGAGACCTAAACTATCTAATAATGAAGAATTTGAAGTTCCTCTGCAGTTTAAGCTCACGGATATGTGGCATAGGGATACATTTCGTGGGTCCTTTGAGAGCCACTTCATGATAACTGTACTAGTACCCCTAGCCAATTGGTACAACTTGGTCATAAAGAAAGAGTTCAGGTAGAAGAGATTGTTAGTTCTCATAATCAAAGCATAACAAACAAGACAAAACCATTGCCTCAGATGGAAGGAATTTCACCGGAGTCCTATGATTGGGCTTCTTATGAATCCTTCCAGCCTTATCTTCCTTCAGTCCATTCTTTATGAGAAAGGTATAGTGAGACTAGTATAGAGACATATGGGTCATATAGCAGTAACAGCAGAGATGACTATCATCTTTCTTTGGAAGGATTTTCTCCTGACGTTGGTCCATTACTTGGCTCCCCTAATAGACTTACCCCGAGGTCCTCTAAAATAATAAGTCAAAATGGAAATCAAGAATGTAAACAGCAGTGTCTAAAGACTGCAGTGAAAGAGGACAAATGACATTGATCACCCAGAACTTAAGTAAGGTTATAGAGGACTGAGAAATTTAGAAAATCAAGATGAACTTGGAATTAGTAATGAGAAAGAGGCCTAGGTTTTATTAAGGCCTCCAGTCATAGAGATGTTATGGGTCCAGTTTTGATAAAGAATATTTTCTGGGGAAGGTGATTTACCTCTTCTAGCTTCCTGTCTAAACAACTTCTTGAAATTATTAAGAGTCCCTATTATGTTAATATAGTGATTTTAGAAAATCTTATCGCAATTAAGGATGAGATGGATAATATTAGAAATTGTTTATTTTATAATAGGCAATCTTAGAGAACCAATCAGAAAAAATCATCATATAATGGCAGATCAATCTGGACAAACTGAGAATATTGATGAGACTAAAATGAGAATCAGAGAGAGAATAAAGCTACTCAGGTGAATTTACCTCCCTGTTTGATAAAAATTATCCTTGCGTTTGTAATTTGGGTTTAAATAAAGAAATTAAAGAACAACAAAAGGTAATCAAGTGCCTAAAAGAGCTGAAGAAACCCAACTGAGAGATAAAAAAAGGGAAAAAATTTAATGATAGCTGTGCTATAGGGAAACAGAAAGAGGACATAATATGGGAGACTTTACCTAAAAACATATACGGTAATGAAAATAGAAACAGGGAAAAGAGAAGAACCCTGGAAGTAAAAGGAGATGAGGAAATAAATATGGCTACTAGGGGCAGGAAGGGATCAGCTGATCAAAGCAGGATTGGGAAAAAAGAATTATACAAGAAAATAGAACTATGCAAGAAGGTACGGATGCTAGAGATTTGGGAGTTGATGGGGAGGTCAAGGCCAGCCAGATGCCACCTTGTATTAATTTCAGTATTACAAAAGAGAACTCAGAAAAAAACCTAGTGAAAGACAAAAAGGAGATAAATATGTATATACATTTTTGATTTAAATGGGACGGACTTGGAATATCTTATGGAAATATATGGAGTTGACCATTTTCAAGGAGAAACAAGAGAGAGATTAAAAGATTGGTAATACACATATTGCATGTGGAAAAAATGGAAACAGATATACATATAATAGGACCTCCAAATAAGGGCCATGCAGATTGTACCCTTTCATACACTAAACTGGGTTCAGTAGTAGACATGATATGGGACCAACAAGAGATGTTAAGGTATATGGGCATTATTTTAATGCCAGCACAAATTGTACCATCACAAGACACTTTGGAAATATTAGAGATAGAGTCAGAGGGAAAAGAAGAAGAAAGTGCAACAGTAAGTAATAATAGTAAAGGAAATAGTTCAAGACATCTGTATCAGACAAGCACACATCTGAATACTTGGGAAAACAAGACTATAACTATGTTTGGATGGGAAATAGAGAGCAAGATTCCTAAGGTACATTAAACATAAAATAGCAGTCTGTTTCTCTAGATTAGCTGGAGTAAAAATATCTGAAAAATCGATAGAATTTATAAAAATATACAAACGTTATAATAGCACTTCTCAGATAGATATTACTTTTAAAAGTTCTACCATATTATAGACTATATTAAAACAAGTTACAGTATTAGATCAGGTGGGGCTCCACATTTTGCTTCCAGATGAATGGACTTCCCCAGAACAGAAAAATACCTCAAATGAGATTGGCATCAGAGGAAATGTAAATCAAAATAGTGGGGAAATTGATACCCAGAGACTGGCCAAAAATAATAAAGAAGTGGTCTTGGATATTGTTGGCATGAAAGTACTGTCCTGGAACATAGAGGGAATTTACCTAAAAATGGTTGACCCTGAGTTTAGGTTCCTGGAGACTTTTTTTTTTTTATACTTTTCTTTTTTCCTCCTGGTTTTTCCTACCCTCTTGATCCTCTCCTTCAGGCCTCTCAATGTTCGCTGCCAGATCCCGGACCCATCATCTGCCCCTAGAGTGCCTCCTCCCCTTCTCTGCACAGTGGGGTCCGTTTGGTGTCGGTGGTCTGAGGCGAGCAGAGAGGTCGTCATCCAGGACCGTGAGGGTGATTTTTCCTTGTTTCTGTTTTTGTCCTCGTCCCATCCCCTGGGGATGCAGAGTGAGGACTCAGTCCCCAGAGGTGACATGCTGGCCTGCGTCCTAGCCTCTCATGCGCCCGTCCGACATCCCCTCCCCGACCCCTAGTATTGGGGCCGCCCATCCTTCAAGGGACGGTGCTTCCACCGACCCCTCTGGGAGTGTCAGGCTGGTGCGTCCCAGGTATCCACCCCTGAGGAGGAGGCATCCGGAGGGCGCTTGATCCTCCTCCCCTGCCAGCCCCCAGCTGCCCAGGTCCATTTCCGAACCGGGTCGCGCCGGCGTAAGCAGGTGTAAGCGTCTAAGCGTCTCAACCCTCAGTGCCACCGGGCGGCTGGTTCCTGGAGACTTTTGACATCATTTGCCTCCAAGAAACCTGGGTGATGGCAGGGGAATCCCCAAGATTACCTGGCTACCATACCCTGGTGAAATCAGCTATTAAAATAAAAAGACATGGTAGAAAGAAGGGTGGAGTCTCTCTTTATTTAAAAACTGATTTAAATTTTAAAATTTACAAAGAATATGATACATCTGACAATATTCTAGCTTTATCAGTGGAGGTTGGAAATACACATAATAAACTAATTTTAGTTAATGTTTATTTTCCACCCTCCAAAGACATAAATGAATCTTTAACAAAACTTAATTTAACACTGAGTGATATTTTGAGTAGGGAACCTGATGTGCCTATGATACTTCTGGGTGACTTTAATGCAAGAATCTCAATAAATTGTAATAATATAGATTTTTAACTATCTTGCCAGAACTTAATCCTGGGATCAGTAATACTAGACAGAGCCAGGACATGAGATTGAATAAAAGAGGGAAATTACTTGCTCTCTCGTTGACCAACAAAAATTTGTTACTGCTTAATGGCAGGCTACCAGGAGATAGTAACGGAGAATTAACATACAATGGACCGCTGGGCTCTTCAATTATAGATTTGATTTGGGGGAATCTTGAAGCTGTTAAAATAGTCCAAGATCTTGAAATAATGTGTAGAATTGAATTGGCACATAACCCAGTGAGCTTAAAAATCCAAATGGATAATATTACCAGAGGTAGACCTGAAGCTCTTATTGGGGGTGGAATGGAAATAATAAATCAGAGAAGGATACAGTGGAATCCTTATGCTAAACAATTTTTTGGTAATTTTTTGAATGATTCTATGTTGGTAAGCCTTAGACTATCTATTGTGGAAGAAACCGACTTCGCCTCATCCTTATCTAAATGGAATGAGATAAATACACTAATTAAACCCCATTGTGTAACAAATAAAATAACTAGTAATACAATTATGGGTAGGAATTGGTTTAATTCTAAATGTAAAAAGGCAAAAAAAAAAACTCTTACTAAGATCTTGAGGATCCATAAACATAAATCATAGAATCTTAATAAAAAAATTGCTACTAATATAAATAAAGGAAAAAATATAGGAAAATATTAGATCAAGAAAGGCAAATTTATGTTAAGAAAAGGTGGGAAGAACTTAAAATGGTGGTTGTAAATAAGGATAATAAACGACTTTGGAGAATAGTAAGTCAGGGTTATGATAAATACTCCACTAAGGTTGAAGCTCATGTCCTTCCATGTACATGGAAAGCCTACTTTTCAGATTTATATTGCTCATCAGCTGAAGCTCAAATTACTCCAGAGACTCTAGCTGTATGTGGCAATTTAAATTATCCAACTTCATGTTTATTTCTATAGAGGAGATAAGAAATGCTATATTGCGGTTAAAAACAACAAAGCACCAGGCCCAGACAAAATTATAGGTGATTTATACAAACATTATATTGATTGGTGGACCCCTATATTATATTAGATATTTAACATTGTAGTGCAGGGACACGATATACCGAATAGTTGGCAGGGAAGAAAAAATTACTCACCTTAGTAATGTTGTTTCTTCTAATGGAGTCTTGCTATATTATGACTATTGCAGTTTGCCCCAGCCTTAGAACTGCTCCGGAGGTGAAAGAGTTAACTTCCATGCAGGCATGGAGCTTAAGCATAGCTTCGGTTCAAACTCTGTTTGGCTGGTTTCAAACCGAAACCGTCAGATCTTTACAAGCAAAAACTCACTAAGGTTCTGTGTGGAAGCTGTAACCTACACTAGCCAACTGGCTACTAATATATTAACACATTTTTACTGGTGCCAACACAAAGACTCAAGTCAGTGGACCAGAAAAATTAAGATAAAATAACTAAATGAACACAACACCCAAACATGAAAGAGGACATCAATAAATGCCAACAGAGGACTACCCACCCCATACCCCAAAGTAGGAGTTCTGAGAGGGGCAGGCTGGGGGGGAGGTCATAATATAGCAAGACTCCATTAGAAGAAACAACATTACTAACGTGAGTAATTTTTCTTCAAACAACATGAAGTCTTGCTATATTATGACTATTACGAACTACAGCAGTACCTCAAGGAGGAGGACAGAACCTTCTTAGGGATAGGCTCTGAAGCACGGCTGTGCCAAACCGAGCATCCCTCCTGGCCTGAATATCCAGGGAGTAATGCTTGGTGAAAGTGTGTACTGTCTTCCAAGTAGCTGCCTGACATATCTCCAAGATAGGGATGTCTCTAGCAGCAGCTAGAGATGCAGCTGTACCTCTGGTAGAGTGAGCCCTCAGGCCTGAGGGGGGAACCTTACCCAGCTTTTGATAGCAAAATTGGATACAAGAAACAATCCACCTGGCAATGGATCTTTAGTGGCAGGTCTCCCTTTCCCAACCTCACCATAAGTGAGAAACAGTTGGAGGGAGTCAAACCTGTGACCCTTGGTACGCTCTATGTAGTAACTTAGGGCCCTCTTAACATCTAAGCTGTGCAGCCTCCTCTAACCAGAGGAGGAATGGTCAGTGAAGAACACTGGAAGTGAAATAGATTGGTTAAGGTGGAAATCTGAAACCAAATTAGGCAAAAACTTCCTGTTAGTCCTGAGGACCACTTTATCCCTGTGAAAGGAAATAAAGTCAGTTTCTACTGATAAAGCCTGTAACTCACTTATCGCCTGGCAGAAGTGATGGCTACGAAATACAGTTTTCCAAGTCAAATACTTAAGCTCAGCCGAAGACAGAGGCTCAAGGGGTTGCATTAGCTGAGCAATGCATACATTAAGATCCCAAGCGGGCAGGGTCCCTGAATGGGGATTGGTGTGAAGCAATCCTTTAAAAACTTGGAAAATACAGGATGAGCAGAGAGAGAGAGCTCCCTGCTGAAATGAAGGCAGAGACAGCAGCCAAGTGCACTTTCAGGGTGGCTGGTCTCAGTCCCAAAGAATTAAGATGGACCATGTAGTCCAATACAGTAGGTAGATCAGCAGATTCTGGAAACATGCTTCCCAGAACACCATATGGAAAACCTTTCCACTTGGAGTTATAGGTAGCCCTGGTGGAAGGCTTCCTAGCAGCCTTCAGGATTTTGAGAACACTTTGAGAAAGTTGCAAATCAGCAACTCTAACTGCTCAAGAGCCAAGCCTTGAGGTTGAGGATTTGAGATTCGGATACCAAACTCTCCCTGAGCACAGGTTAACAGATTGTGGTTCCTGGGGAGACACAGGGGAAGATGGACTGCTAAGGACAGAAGGAGTGGGTACCAGGGCTGCCTGGCCCAGTCTGGAGCAATCAGGATCATTTTGCAGGGCTGAGACCTGATTTTGACTAGTACTTTGAACAGGAGAGGAAGGGAAGGCATGAACCTTCCCAATCAGAGAAAGGCATCCAGGAACATGGCCCAACACTGGGGCCTGCAACAAAACAGTGGAAGTTGATAATTGTCTGGGGCTGCGAAAGATCTATCTGAGGATGCCCCATCTGGCAAACACTATCCCCAGTACTAGGGGATCCAGTGACCATTCGTGATGGCCCTGGGAAATCCTGCTGAGGGCATCTGCCAAGACATTGTCCTTGCCTGGGAGGTGAACTGCTATGAGGGAAGTGTTCAGGGAGTAAGCCAGAGACCACAACTTCATTGCCTCGGTGCCTAGGGCCGAAGACCGCGTGCCCCTTGTTGCTGATGTACCACATTGTAGTGGTGTTGTCTGTTCTGACCTGTACCACCTTGTTCTGAACAGATGCAGAGAAAACCTGAAGTGCTAGAAAAACAGCTCTGAGTTCCAACAGATTGATGTGAGCAGAGATTCCTGAGGGACCATAATCCCTGTGTGGAGAGGTCGCCCATGTGAGCTCCCATCCCAAGAGGATGCATCTGTAGTAAGGGTCAAGGAATGGGACAGAGGATGAAAGGCACCCCTGTCTCAGATTGCTCTGATCCTGCCACCACTGAAGGGCCTGGATCAGGGTTAGTCACTGGGATTAACTTGGATAGAGGATCTCTTCTTTGAGACCAGAAAGCTCTCAAATGGAACTGAATGTCCCTCATCTGAAATCATGCTCCTTGCACCACAGCTGTGGAGGCAGCCATGTGCCCTGGAGCTGCAGGAAATGCCTTGCTGGTGAGAAACCTGCAGAGTGAAGGAGGCGGCCAGGGCCACTAAGATCCTTACCCTTTCCAAGGAAGGAAGGCTCTGGCCTGCTTTGTATCCAGTTCTGCGCCTATAAAGGTGAGTACCTGGACAGGTTCCAAAACTGACTTTGGAAGATTGAGAAGAAATCCCAGAGAGGTAAGCAGCTGCTGGGTAACTAGCAGGTGTGATTTGACCTGGTCTGGAGACTGACCAACAATGAGCCAGTCGTCCAGGTAGGGAAAAATGGCAATCTTTTGCCTTCTTAGGTGAGCGACTGCTACTGCCAGACACTTTGTGAACACCCTTGGGGCAGAAGTGAGGCCGAAGGGCATTGCTCTGAACTGATAATGGCCTGAGGGCAGTTCGAATCTGAGGTACTTTCGATGGGAGCTTCTGATAAGAACATGGAAGTAGGCATCTTTGAGGTCCAGGGAGGCTAGCCAGTCCCCTGGCCTTAGGGAGGTAAAATCATTCCCAGTGTCACCATTTTGAACCTTGGCTTTAAAGGTGCTTGTTTAGATATCTTAGATCCAGGATAGGCCGCCACTCTCCTGTCTTTTTGGGGGTAAGGAAGTACCTGGAGTACAGACCCTTGCCCTGGTGAAGGAGAGAAACCTTTTCACAGCTCTGAGAGCCAGGAGGTTGAGACTTCTGTTTCCAAAGCAAGAGTCTCTAAAGGGTTTGTAGGTGGAAAGATCTGGCTCTCATCTTTGGAAATTTCTTGAAGCTGAGAACCAGACCCTGGCTCACTACTTCCAGGACCCACCTGTCTGAAGTTAAAGACTGCCAGTCCTGGGCGAGTGAGCCAACCTGCCCCTACAGGTAGTGGAGAGCAGACCCTGGGCATCCCAGGGTGCCTGTTTGGCAGGGCTTTAGGCTGAGGGGTGGGAGCAGGCCTGCTCGAACCCGTCTGCCTCTCCTCTGAAGAACCCCTCTGTACATAGGCTGAAGAGGAGGGCCTGAGTCTGGTAAAAGGCCTGTGAAAGGCCTACCCTACCCTGGGGGCTGCCTCTGAGGAGTGGCTTGCGTTCCTTGGCTTGTGCACTCCTGTAAGTGGTTCTATATTCATCCATTTTCTTCATATAATTCTCTGTCTGCTCCCCAAACAGAATTTCCCACCTAAGGAAAATCCATAGCCTTAGACTGGGTATCCTGTGACCAAGTAATACACCTGAGCCAGGCCAATCTGAAAAGCCACAGATGTAGCCATGACTCTAGAGGATACATCATTAGAATCCACTGCAGCATGGAACTGCACTTAGATGCCTCAATACCATCAAGAGCCACCTGCTCCAGCTCGCTCTTGAGCTGGCCAGGGACCTGTTTGGCTAAGGCCATGACAGTATCCCATCTAGATTTCTGGTATCTTGCAACATAAGCCATATAGTTAGCTTGTCTGAGTCCCAAGGGTGCTGCCATGTATTGTTTTTGGCCATGGCATCAATCTTCCTGGAATCCTTGTCAGGAGGATGTGAAGCCAGTGGAATATTAGCTTTATCACAGGCTGCAGCCTGAACTACTAACATGACTGCATTGCTATGAAAAAATCTGTATCAGGACCTGACAAAGTGTACCTCCTGTCCATCTTTTTATCCACAGGAGGCACAGAATTAGGAGCTTTTAAAATTTTTACTGTTTGTTTTCTAAAGGATTTATGTAAAGGATGGACAACCTCCTGGACTCTGGGATATCCATCATCTCCACATAGTCAGGCTCCTCTTGCTCATCCAAAGCCTCCTCTAAGGAAGCTGGAGGGTCTCAGCAACTTTTTTATAAAACAAAAAATGAGAAGGGGACTCAGAAAGCCTAGGGGGAGACTCACCTGAAGGTCTGTCTGGGGAGATGTCCGGTTCAGTGGGCACATCCAGACTTTCAAAATCACATTCACACTGATCATAATCCTCATTCCCCTCCTCTGGTTCATAGAACTCTTCTATATCATAATCCTGAACCACTGGAACCGACCGAACTGACCTTTTGCCAGACAGTGGCAGTTTGGAGGAACGAGGACAGGGACTGGACAATCTGTATTGCCCTGGCTATCTCAGCAGTTGGAGAAGATTTTGGACTCCAAACCTGCTGATTTTTAGATTTCTTTGCTGGAACTGGCTCCTCAGAGCCAGCTTTTCCGTTGCCGAGGAAGTCTCGCCCTGGTCAGAGGGCACTCCCTCGTTCGGTTGGCACGAACCGGGCTGCCCATCGGGTCAGCGGACTTTTGGCCTCTCGTTCCCTGAGCCTGCCCACTCTCTTGTCCAGGGTGGCTGCAGGAAATTTTACAAATCTGGCAGTCTGAATTGAGGTGGTCAAACCCCAGACAATAGACACATGTAGTGTGTGGGTCAGCCTTGGCAAAGGCTTCCCCACAGACACTACAGTGTTGAAACCAGTGGGCCGGTTTTCTTTTGGGTTTCTCAGACATGATGCCAGCCTAGCAACAACTTGCCTTTTGATGGCAGTGCCAGGCAAGACACCCATGCTCCGGTTCCCAACCGTGTCCGCGAGTCGTGGAAAAACGTAATGAAATCCATTTTTTTAGAACCGATAAGAACCTGGAACCGCACTCTAAAAAGCCTTAAAAGGCTTTAAACTTATATTTAAATACAACTCGATCGGTTCAACCGAACCGATAATACTTTTACAAGTTCCGCACAGAAAAAACCCTATCTAGTACTTACGATAACCATAGACAGAGCCTGAACCAATCGGTTTTGCGGTTAAAATAATGAAATCGCGGTTAAATTAAACCGAGAAATAGCGCTTTAAACCGAAGAAATGAACCGAGCAACAGGAGGAATCTCCGGAGCGACTGTTCAGTGAGGCGGCGTAAAGAATCTGACGGTTTCGGTTTGAAACCAGCCAAACAGAGCTTCCGAACTGAGCTCGCGCTCTAAGCTCCATGCTCTGCATGGAAGTTAACTCTTTCACCTCCGGAGCAGTTCTAAGGCTGGGGCAAACTGCAATAGTCATAATATAGCAAGACTTCATGTTGTTTGAAGTATAATTTATCCAGTATATAAAAAAGATGATCCCAATAATCCTAAAATGTATAGGCCAATTAGCCTTATAGATATTACCCAGAAAATACTCACTAGAATAATTCTGGGGCGATCAAATGACTGGGTGGAGGATGGGTCAATTCTGCAGGAGTTTCAAAATGGTTTCAGAAAAATCAAGATCAACTATACAACATTGCTATGTTTTGAAGCATTTGGCTTGGAAATATATATATCAAAAAAGGAAAATGATTTTGCTGCTTTATAGACTTCTCCTCTGCCTTTGATAGCATAAGCAGATCCCTTCTTTGGGATAAGCTCTACAACTTAGGGATCTGCCCTGATTTACTTAATATACTAATTAGGCTACATAGTCATACTTGGGCAAAGGTCCAATGTGACCATAGGGGAAATACAACATTACCCTTTTTTACTAATATAGGGGTACCGCAGCGCTGTTTATTGGCACCACTACTATTTAACATCTATATAAATGAGATTTTTATAAAATTACAGAACCTAGATTTTCATGCTCCCAAGGTAGGGAATACCAGGATAGATTGTTTGGCATATGTAGACGATCTGATCCTGATATCAACTTCAAAATTAGGATTACAAAGAAAACTTAATTGTCTCTATGAACAATGTGAAAGACATAAGTTAAAGATTAATATGACAAAAAACAAAACATTGGTTTTTGGCAATAACAGTAAGAGAAAATGCATCATGTGGTTAAATAAAGAAAAAGTTGACTAGGTTAAATATTATGACTACTTGGGTGTAAGATTTGCGAGAACCTTAAATGGAAAGATCATGTAGCTCTGATTGAGTATGAAACTAAAATAGCATTTAATGCATTTAAGATTTTTAATGCCAAAATGGGAAGAAGTTTGGTAAAAGGTATTTTAAAAGGTAGTGGGCCAAAATAATATCAAGTCTGCTGTATGCAGCAGAAATTTAGAGTGATGTCCGGATTAAATAACACAAATAATACTTAATAAGATAAACAGATATACCTTGATGGTCCCACAATCTGCCCCTGAGGTCATTCTAAATCTTGAAACTGGACAATACTCTCTAGGTACTTTGGTGTCAGAGAGACAAATAATTGCAACCATTAAAATATTGCTTTTAAATGAAACAAGGTTGCCTAGACAATGTTTGGAGGAAGAATTAGAATATTCTCGACTTGATGTTGAATTTCCATTGATCAATGTAATTAAGAATGTACTTTTTCCAATTGGTTTAGGCCATATATTATGGGGCGTTTTTATACAACCCTGGGATGAGAGTGTGAGTCTTGTTAAGAATAGGTTACGAGATATAGAAAAAATAAATATGAAAGAGACATTAGCTAACCAGAAATTATTTAGATGGTACAAAAAAATAAAAATAGAGCATGGATTATTTATGTATTTATTTATTTGTGAGAATCAGTTTACGACCTTTGAGCCAGAGGCTCGTTTCTGAAAGTACCTCGTCACATTGAGACATACATAGCATTTTAGATTATATTGTACGGGTTTTCTTCAAATAGGCGTTTGTTAGAGGCGCCATGTCACACTGTGGTCAAACAACATACATTTGAGTTACAGGGTACAGGTAATTGAAATAGGTCTTACACAATTGGTTTCATATGTTGAGCAATCAACTGGCATAAGACAGCAGGCTCTGGCCAGGTTATACTTAGCAGTGGTGTGCTGGGTAAGGGTGGAGGGGTGGGCTAGGTGGGGAGCTGCCTGGCGGGCATTGTCACGAGTGGAGAGGTTGAGGTAGGGCCTCATTTAGAGACAGGAGCAGCTATGAGTGTTGAGGAGTTGGCTACGAAGGGTGGTTTTGAATTTGGAGATTGTGGTGGCATTGGAGATGGTGGCAGGGAGAGAGTTAAACCAGAATGGGGCTCTGTACCAGAAAGACCTCTGACCGTGAGTGGTTCTTGACCTGGGGACCAGTAGGGTGGTTTTGTTGGAGGACCGTGTAGCAACAGTGGGCGGGATCCGGTGGATGGATGCAGTCACCCCTGGTGGGGAGAGCCCGAGTAGGGTTTTTTTAGTGAGGAGGCAGGTATGATAGCGAAGCCGTTCATCTAGGGTAAGGAGTTTAGCATCGTTATACAGTTGACAGGTGTGTGTGAGCCTGGGGGAACTAGTAATCAGTCTGCAAGCCTTATTTAGGGGTATGTGAATTTTTTTGAGAGCAGTCGTGTTAGCAGCACCATAGACTGGTAAGCCATAGTCTACAAGGGACAGTACTGAGGATGTGACAGCAAGCCAGAGAGCATTTGGGGGGAGGCAGTTTCGATGACGGAAGAGGATGCCAAGCCGTATGTTGGTGGTGGATGCAAGGGCATCAATGTGGTCATCGAATGTGAGGGCTGAGTCGAAGGTAATCTCAAGGTATTTGTAGTAGCAGACTTGTTCCAGAGGCTGTTTGGTACTAGGAAGAATATGGAGTGGGTGGTTGCTAGCTTTGTTTTGGGGGTGGGCAAAAAGCATAGCTTTGTTTTTTTTAAGATTAATGATAAGTCTGTGCTCTTTCATAACAGGCATCTGGCTCATTGAAGGTCTGTTGTAGGGAATCCTGAAGGGAGATGGGATTGCGGTGGGTGGCAAAATGACAGCATCGTCAGCATACAGAAGCATTTTGCCAGAGCAAGCACTGGGCAGAGGTGTTCAGATAGAGTGAGAAGAGGAGGGACCCAGGATGGAGCCTTGGGGAACCCCTTAGTGTATGGGATGGGTATCAGAGAGTGTTCCATTGATTTTAACACACTGTGACCGAGCGTCTAGGTAGCTTGAGCACCATGCTAGAGGGCCAGCTGCGAGACCAGTGTGACAGAGGGCGTTCAGCAGAAGAGGGTGGGAGACAGTGTCGAAAGCCTTTGATAGGTCGATGAACACTGCACCAGCTAGTGAGCTGGTGTCCAGGGAGGAATGAAGGAAATTGGAGAATTCAATTAGCGCAGTGCTGGTACTGTGGCCAGCATGGAAGCCATGCTGCTCAGGGCATAAAATGTTATGCTTGGATAGATATTCAGTGATTTGAATGGCCACCACTTTTCCAGGGCTTTTGGGGGATGGAGATTGGTCGGTAGTTGTTGGTTGAAGACCTGTCACCACCTTTATGAATGGGTGTGACTATGGTTGTTTTCAGGCAGTAGGAAATTGTCCCAGGCAGAGTGGTCGGTTTAGTAGGCTGGTGGTAGACAAGGACTTCATCTAGCACCAACCTGAGGATACTAGGATCCAGTGAGTTGCTGCCAGGATTGTTGCCATTTAAAGCTTTGATAAGGATGGGTCTGGCCTCCCGAGCAGATACCTTGCAGGTGGAAGCTGGGGTGGTGGCGGACGGGGGTTGATTTGGGGAGGTTCAAAAGAAATTACTGGGAGGACTGAGCTAAGGTCGGTGAAAGCGGTGTTGAGGCAGTTAGCTATGAAGGCAGGATCGGTGGAGGTAGTACCATCACTAGAGAGCTGAGATGGGGAGGGTGCGACTTACCATTTAACTGTTTAATATTATCCCAGAACTTGTGGCCGAGCCCCAGGAAGAGGTGAGGGTGGCCTGTATGGTCAGCCTTGGCTACGGACCACCAAGAGCACTTATTCGGGCTGCGTTGTAGGCTTGTCTGTCAGACAGCCCGGCCCGTTCAGTGGCACAGTGCCAGGGTTATCCCTATTTCTAAGCAATTGTAGGAGGGCAGGGCTGACCCAGGGTGCATTCTGTTTTTGGATCGGATTTTTGTGAAGGGTGCAAAGAGATCACAGGCATTGTTGAACGTTTGGGAGAAAAGCGAGGCAGTGTCATTGTTGGGTGCATGCTGAATGGGGAACCAGTTTATCTGGGTGAGAAACAGCCTAAGTTTTTCAGCCCACTGGTGGGCGCCTGCAGAAGGTGGTCTGTGCTTTGGGTTTGGGATTGGGTGCTGCACAAAGAAACAGGATAGGGTGGTCACTTAGGGAGTCCGGTGGGACCTGGATGTTTGGATTTTTTGGGTGGGTTGGTGATGAGTACATCCAGTAGGTGCTGTTTCCTGATTTTGGGTTTACTCTAGTGGGTTGGGTGACGAGTTGCGTCAGATCTTGGGCGGCAAAGTGTCCCGGATTGAGGAAAAGGAGGTGCTGAGCCAGTTTATGTTAAGGTCACCAACTAGGATTTGCTCCGCCGTATGGTGAAGGGTGGCCAAATAGTCAGTTAGTGATACCAGAGCTGGGTTCTGGTTTTGGGGGAATGAGGCAGTGGTGAGATAGGAGGGCCCTAGAGGGTCAGGTGTGAGCTTGAGGGTGAGGGCCTGGGCCTCATTTACAAGGGCAGGGGTAGGGAGTGCTTCACCAGTAATTGTGTCCCTAGTGTAGACTGCACAACCTCCCCCTCGTTTGCTTACTCGGTCCTCCCGGTATAGGGTATAGCCAGGAGGAGACAAATGAGTCTGGGGTGGATTTGGACAGCCAGGTTTCTACCAGGGCTATGATGTCTGGTTGGTGTGCCGTGGCCCAGCACTGGAGGGCGTCAAATTTTTTCAGCAGGCTGCATATGTTCATAGAGGCTATTTTAAGGCCAGTGGGCCAAGTTGGTGGGTGGGAGGGAGCTGGGCCTGGGTTGGGATGTATGTTGCCAGAAAGTAGAAGCAGGAGGACCAAGGCTCTGGTCTGGGCATGGCAGCAAGTCAACTTCTTTGGTGTACGCTGGGAAGGGGAGGTGGCCATGGCGGTGAAAGGAATGGGCAGGTTGAAGGTTTGGGAGGGCAGGGCCGAATTCCAACCATGGAGAGTCAGGGTAGACAGCGGGGGTGGATAGGGGGTGGGTGCTGTGGGCCAGGGTCCATGGTCAGTGTAGGGTGTGATCGGACTAGGTCAGGGAGAGTTGTGGGTGCTGGGATGAGTGGGCCTGTGAATATGCTTGGCTGATGAGATGTGTGTACTAGCAGGAGAGCAGGGAGACATTTGAGGAGAAGGCACAAACATAATGCCTATGTAAGCAGCAGAGCAGGAAGGGTACAAGTATCTTGTCTGCCCCCAGGAAGCGTGGGTGCCACTTTGGATTAGTGGTAGGGTCACGGACTCTGGTGGACAGGGTACAAGGTTCTAACCCCTGGTGGGGCAAGAGGAAAAGGACCTGGGCAGGTGTAGGTTCCACTATCCAGGTGGCTCAAAACTGGCTGGTACTGGGCCAAAACCAGGGTGGAAATAGCGACTCCTAGTGGTCACTGAAGGTTAGCGTCAGGCTAGGGTAGGGTCTGACAGTTGGGTCAGATCAGTGTGCCAGGCTAGCTTGAAGTCTGGGTATAGGAATGTGGAGAGTTCAGAGACAGGAGTGGGAGTAAGGGGAGAGAAGTACTGCGTGTGGGTACAGGGGTTCCAGGAAGTAGGAGGAGGGAAGTTCAGATAGTGAAACTGGTGTGGGTAGTCAGGGGTCCCTCTGGTGGCAGGCTGGTATAAGCTGCTAATGGGAAAGTGGGGACTTAGTAAAATAAGGAACAGGATGTGATGTCATAGGTAAGAGACTATATAAGTAGAGCCGACCCTGGGTGGGCGGGGCAGTTGACACGTGCAGCGTGTCGACGGGCTAACATCCCTCCCAAGGGTGCATTGCAGGAGGTAGTTTAATTACCTCCGCGCCCGTCGGAGCTTGAATAGCTCAGCTGCTGCTCCTCAGTGATTAGAACCATATCTCCTTAAATCGTCAGATCCTTCTAAGAGAAGAGTTTTTTCTAGGATTAGAAATACATAAAGCTAATTATATCTACCATAAGCAAAAGAGAGCGAATATCAGCTCATCTAACTGTAAGTGTGGTCTATCTCTGGAAGATGATGCTAAACACATTTTACTGATTTGCCCCTTAGTTAGACCTCAGAGAGAGAGAGAGAGAGAGAGAAGTGGCTGGGTGGCATCTTGGCTGGCCTCGACCTCCCCCCTGAAGCCATAATACTGCACCTCCTAAATACTAGGGATTCAAGTGTAATGTATAAGGTGGCTGCTTGTATGAAATCTGTTCATCTCTAAAGATGGGTCAGTGATTAGTTACTGTTCAGAAGTATTACTTAGTATCATGTTAGAGTCCTTCTGGAACGGATGTGGAAAAATATGAATGATACATTATGATTCAGATATTTAAGGAATCAACTACAATGTAATACTGGCACGGGAATTATCCTGATTTTAATTTGTGTATTCAGTTACATCTGAAAATATTTTATTGTCTGTATTTATTGAAATGATGAATGATGGAGAGTAAACTTGAAATTTTATTATTTGGCATTTTGTAATAGTTTTTACTAAACTGAACAAATAAAACCTATTGATTGATTGATAGAGGGCACTGCTTTTATTTGCAAACTGCGTTTTCATACATACCACAGCCTGACTCATTAATAACGGCCGTGTCTCCTTGGCCCAGTTGATCAGCTGTCGTGCATAACACAGCTACATGGGAGACACAGTTTCCAGACAGAGACCTATCTCCCTCAGTGAGCTGGTACAGGGTGGCCACATCATAGAAATGGGTACATTTGGTCCCCTTGGGGGGATTGGGTGCGTTAAAGCATGCTGCTCTGTAGTGCCCCATGTGGCTCGGTTGCATGTGTGACTTGGTATGTTAAGGAACCCACTAAGCAGGCTGCTGTTCTCGATGTGGTGCTCACCAACTTGGAAGTGGTAGAAGGAATGAGGGTAGGGGAACCATTAGGATCCAGCAACCATAACTCTATATGGTTCAGTCTGGCCCTAGGGCAAGTAAGTCCTCATCACTGAATTCCTATATTTCAGTATGGTTCAAGTGGTTAAGTGCATGCCATGGAATGGCAAGGTCCCTGGGTTTGAGTCCCGGTAGGAGTCACACTTTTCCTTTCATTTCTACAATTAGATTTTCAAAATTGACTCACAATGGCTTATTAACTGCATGGAGTGAAAGAAATAGAAAGTAATTTGAGTCTTCACAGACTGGCTAGTTGCTGTTTTGCAACACCATGAAAGGAATGTGTGTGTTTCAAGGGAAAACTCAGGAAGCTTAATGACTTGAGGCTCCTATGACTCAAGTGGTTAAGAGCATGCCACGGAATAGTAAGGTCCCTGGGTTCGAGTCCCTGAAGGAGTCACACTTTTCCTTTCATTTCTACAATTATATTTCAGAAGGGCAGACTTCAGCTGGATGAGGGAGCTGGTCCAAGACAAGTTGCAGTGGGCAGTATCAAGGATATAGAGGGAAAGATGGGGCAATCAAGGGGGGCATTCTCCAGGCCACAAAATCTTGCATGAGAGCGGTAATCAAAAGAAAAATGTACAAGAGAGCAATATGATTCTCTGGAAAGGTCAATGAAGCAGTGAGAGCCAAAAAAAAAGCCTTCACCAGGTGCAAGGAAATACCAGGGAAGGAAGAATGGGGAGAGTCCCAATGAGAACATGAGAAACCAAGAGGGCCATCAGAGAAGCAAAGGCATGCACAGTGGTCCCAGGGTGCTAGCCTGGGTAAAACATTGACTGAACAACAGGACACAGAAGGTAATAGTAAACGGAGTCCACTCTGAAGAAAAAGGGGTTACTAGTGGGGTACCGCAGGGTTCAGTACTGGGTCCAGTCCTTTTTAATGTCGTAATAAGTGACATTGCAGAGAGACTGGAAGGAAAAGTATGCAGTTTGCAGATGACACAAAGATCTGCAACAGGGTTGATACACAAGGGGGGGGGTGGAAAGGATGAGAAGGGACTTGGCAACGTTGGAGGAATGGTCAGAAGTATGGCAGCTTGGATTCAATGCAAAGAAGTACAAAATAATGCACCTGGGAAACAAAAACCCAGGGGAAGAGTACACAATGAGGGGGTAGGTAGTAACAACAAAAAAAATGGAAAGGGACCTGGGGATTATCATATCAGGTGACTTTAAGGTTAGCAAGCAATATGAGAAGGCAGTAGGGAGAGCTGGGGGTATACTGGGATGCATAGGGAGAGGCATCACCAGCAGAAAACAGGAAGTTGTTATCCCTCTGTACAGACAGTTGGTGAGACCCCATCTGGAGTACTGCATCCAGTTCTGGAGACCCCATCTCCGCAAGAACATAGACAGGATAGAGGCAGTCCAGAGGAGGGCAACTAAAATGGAGCAGGGTCTGCAAGAGAAGCCATATGAGGCGAGACTGGGGGGGGATTGAAACATTTAAGTACCTCAGTGGAATCAACAAAGTCCAAGAGGGTAGCATCTTTCAGAAAAAGAGGTAAAGAACAAGGGGACACAATTTGAAGATAGAGGGGGATGACTCAGGGGCAATGTGAGGAAGTATTTTTTCACAGAGAGGGTGGTGGACGCATGGAACCACCTTCCTCAAGAGGTTGTGGGATACAAAACTGTGGGAGAATTCAAGAATGCATGGGACAAACATAAGGCAATTCTTGCGGGGGTAGAAATAAATAGACTGTTGGTTAACTAGGATCTGCAGCTTATCCAGTAGGTCGGGAAATGGGCAGACTATGTGGACCAGGCGGTCCTTATCTGCTGTCAAAGTCTATGTTTCTATGTCTATGTTTCACAGAGCTGTGTATTGCAGAAAGGATCAAGGAGGGAAAAGCAGTTCTTTAGATAAGATGGGAGGAGAATTGCTAGGCTAACACAGGGAGGTAGGGCTGGCAAAAATCAGCCATTCTTAATGACTACTTCTGCTCTGTATTCACAGTTCACCCATGCCGCAGCGACATACATTTTGCAGACACCAATTATGGCGCAGGCAAAATTCCGCCTGGCATTACAGCACCAGGCATTTTAGGTCTCTGAGTCCCACAGCCCCAAAGCCACTCGGGAAACAGATGCTTTTATGCGGGGGTCCCCGCACCCTCCCAAACTAAATATATCCTCCTCTGGGCGGGCATGCCCCAGAGGGGGTTGAAACTGTGTGGGCACAAAGGGTGACATGACTGAGGGCCAATCTAAAATCAAGATCACCCCTTTCACTGTCACTCTTGTTGCGGCACCGTAATTGCTGTGACCAAAATGAGTCGGCAACTTGATGGACTACGGTATTCACAAGGGAAGATGGATTGCCTCTGCCACAGAGTAGCATTAAGGAGACAGTAAGGGGGATCCCTGAGATGAGGAGCAAGTATTTACCACTGAAAGGGCTAGCAGCCCTAAAGATTGATAAGGCCCTGGAGCCAGATGGGATGCGTCTGAGGGTGCTCAAGGAATTGGTAACGGAATTAACTGAACCCCACATAGGGCTGTACAGTAGCTCAATTCAGACAGGACTAGTTCCAAAAGCCTGGAGGGTAGAGGGCATAGTCCAGCTCAATGGGGGGAACAAAGAGCAACCTAGTTAGTACAGACCTGTCAGTCTTACCTCCAACCCCTGTAGGTAAACTGCTGGAGACAGAAGTCAAAGAGGACCTCGTGAACTACCTAGTGAGCAGTGAACTCCAGGATAATAAACAGCACGGGTCTGTGGCAGGGAGGTCTTATGAGACCAGTCTGATGGTATTCTTCAACTGAGTAACGAGGGTAATGGATGATTACCATGCTGTGGATTTACTCTACTTCGATTTCAGCAAGGCTTTCGACTCGGTGCCTCACAGAAGTTTGCTGAAGAAACTAGAGGATCTAGGTGCAGCGAAGGATACTGTAAGATGGGTGAGAAACTGTTTGGAGAGGAGATAGCAGAGGGTTGTGGTTAATGGAGTCAAATCAGAATAAAGGGAGGTCACCAGTGGGGTGCCATAAGGATTGGTCCTGGGTCCAGTCTTTTTTAATGTGTTCGTCAGCGACATGGGAGAAGGCATCCAGGACAAGATGTGCCTATTCGCAGACAACATTAAGCTCTGTGGCAGGCAGACGGAAAGGAGAGGTTTAGGGAGATGCAAAGAGACTTGCAAAGGCTACAGAGGTGGTCAAATGTTTGGCAATTGAAATTCAGTGCCAAAAAGTGCAAGGTGATGCACATAGGGAATAAAAACCCGAGGACAGAGTACAGGATTGGGGGGGGGGGGGGTGGTAAAGCTGGCCATGACCTCTGAGGAAAGCGACCATGGGGACATCACCAGTGACTCCCTAAAACAATCAAACCACAGTAACATGGCCTACAGTAAGAAAAGCAGGATGCCAGAGTGTATAGGAAGGGGTACTGACAGCAGAAGGAGGAGGCATTACTACCTCTCTTTAGATCACTGGTGAGGCCCCATCTGGAGTACTGTGCCCAGTTCTGGAGTCTTCACCTAAGGAAAGATAAGGACAGGCTGGAGACAGTACAATGTACAGTAGGGTGACCTAAATGATTCGGGGCCAGCAGGGCAGATCTTAATGAGGATCGGCTCAAGGCACTGAATATGTACTCACTGGATGCTAGACAAGAGAGGGGAGATATGCTAGAGACCTTCAAGTTCCTGAAAGGCATGAGGAAGGTAAACTGCGAAGAACTAAGTAAGTAGTGGATCAAGAACACGGGGGCATGAGTGGAAACTGACAGGGCAGAGGTTCAAGAGAGAAGTGAGAAAATTTTATTTTACAGAAAGGGTGGTGGAGAGGCAGCGCTACCGCTCACGACGCTGATGACTTGGGTTCGGGAATGAGCCCAAGTCGCCAGTGGGCAGGCTGGGGAGGTAAGCTGATTGACCCAGAGGATGCCCTCCACCTCAGGGGAGGGAGGGTTGACAGGCTGCGCTCTGCTACTGCCACCTGGGTGACCGTGGGTGGCATTATGTTGTTAGATGCACGTGCATCTAAGGTTCTTGCGGCGTCCCACAAGGGCTGGGCCAGAAAACTGGAAACACTGCCCGGCACTGCAGGACATACACCCCTCACCGCAGGCCCTCCCACCACCAACCGATGCACTACTCTCCAAAAAGCACCTACCAAGTCTCTGTTGGGGGTAAGGGCCCCTTCCTGATGGCCCCACCCTGGGTGTAAGCCAGGGTGTCTGTCAGAGATGAAGGTAAGTCCAGAGGAAGGTGGGTGTGTGGGCAGAAGTGCTGTAGGTGATAAGGTTCTATGAAATGCTTTTGTGTATTTAACTGAAGTTTCAATCGTCTGTGTGTTTGTGTTGTTAAGCTTCAGGTATATTCATTCCTTCTGTGTGTTTGAATTGTATGGTTGTTGTGTTTACTATATTAGGTATTTGTTTATTTTTCAGTGGCATTTTTGTGCTGTGTGGTCTGGTCTGAAAATGCAAGATTTTGTGAATGTTGATATTTGTGAGTGATTTTTGTGTTATGGGGGACATGGGGTTGGGAGGATATGATGTCTCTGGATGTGGCTGTGTCATTTGCATAGTGTCATTTTCATACTGATATTTGACCTGCACATCAGTTTTATTTCAATAACATATGGTTGGAGTGTGTTATTGTGCTTAAGTAGCATGTCTTTTGAGCATGACACCTATAGGTTAGTATACTGAGATGTGACTGGGCTTCGACCAATGAGGAGGCTGCATTATTCAGCAACCTGTGATAAACCCAAATATTGCAATACTTAAACCTTTCAATCCTGACATCACCAGTGGTGGCAGGTATCCCAGGCTCTTCCTTCTGGACCACTTCACTTTCAGTTGTCCCTTATTTTTAGGGAGCGTCATGGTTTTGTCCCGAAATTCATATGTCCCTCCTAAAATGGGTGCTTCTATCGGGAATAGCAGAGAGAAAATAACATCAAACACTGACATTACAGTCCAGCTCTGCTTCCGAAAATGAGTCGTTATACAAAAGTCATTCTAATTGCTTTTTTTCAGCTTTGTGGCCCCTGGCTGCTGCCTTCCACCTGACATTAGTAGTTCACCCAGCCTCCCCGCTCCCCCCCCCCGCCACTGTCATGCCAACAGGATCCACATGGGGTGGGACCAGAGAGTACCAACGCTGTCACAGCTGGGTGCTAGTATGCATAGATTTTCCATTTTTTTCTCCCTTGACCCGCCTACAATCCTACAGCACCACACAGTGCCCCAACAGGTCATGCCAGCACACACTGTGCCCCTGCGGAGGAGACAAGCTCCCCAGCACACTGCCAGGGTCACTAGTGCTGAGGAACCTGGCACCTTCCCCTCCCAGCTGGGAACAGTGCCGCACGGCATTGCCTCCCCAACCTCCTGGACCGCTCGGCTCACTCTCAAACTCGGGTCGCCAGCGTAGGAGGGCGACACACCACCCAGTGGGCAACCCCCCCTTTTTTTTTTTACCTTCTATTTATCCTGGCTCCCTGGTCTGCTCCTGTTGTCTGGCATCCCCCTTTGGGACTCCAGCCACCGTCCATCTGCACCTCCGCTCCCTTAGGGCCCTCGCCTTCTTCCCCTGCAGCTTAACCCCCACAGCGGGGAGCCCCCAACTCACCCATGTCAGGATCCGGTTCAGGCGACACCCCCAGAGCCGGTGTTTCCATTGGACACCCGTCAAGCCACTTGACTGGGCTGCCTCTCTTTTTTTTTTCCCCCACTTTTCCTCCTCCTCCTTTGCAGTGGAGCTTGCAGTGCCATCTGGGGATGCACTACGAGCGCGTCCTCATGCAGCATGTCCGATGGCTGCTCCTCTGTCCCCCTTTGTAAGCACAGCGTTGGTGTGCCAGTCCTCAGCCGCCACTAGGGGCAAGGTGAGCACCGACTACTGAGAAACCCCCACCCTGGAGAAGGAGAACTGTCCGAAGATGCTCCATCCTTCTACACCCCTGCCGACCCCCAGCGACCCACACTCGCTCCCAAACTCAGGTCGGCGGCGTGGTGCATGGTGTGGCGTCCAGCGCCTCAACCCTTGGTGCCACCGGGCCGGCTCGCGACCCCTATTCTAAAATATTCCTGAGTTACCTTTACACTTTCAGAAACTGTCTCCCTGATTTTGTTCACTTGTCTCCGATTTATTTTTGACAATCATGAATTTAGCACCTTCCCCAGTTGGCCTCAGCTGAACCGGATCCCCAGCCCCATCGTCCGAGTCTATTCCGTTTGGCTACTGTGGTCTGTTCCTGTGCTTTAGCTGTAGCAGCTTTAGCATTGCACTGCTGATTGGCCTTTCTGGATATCCGAAGTTAGCCACCTCTCTGCAGTGCACCTGCTGCAGCTTCCTCACTACTTGCTTGGTTCTGGAGGCAATCCCAAACTGGGGTCGCCGGGGTAGCTGACCCCTGATATTTTTTTAATGCCAAGTTCCTGATTTCTGAACTATAGGGTTGGGATGTGTGACCTGCTGCAGAGTTTAAACAAAACAGAGAGTCTTCACTTCCTTTTTTTCCTCAAGCTTCAATGAACACCATATTTACTGAGCAGAGGTATTAAAAATTTATTATTCATAAACTCTGATAAAAGATTCAACACTGTCTTCTTCTGGAAAATTAATTCCACTTTTATTCCTCTCAGCTCTTCACCTCTGTTTTTGCACCACTTTCGAAAGCCACAGAATCAATAATTCACATTTCTTTTCTTCTTCTTCAAGAAATGTGAATATGAAGTTTTACCAGCAAATAAATTATTTACTTTAAAGATCAAATATTCAAGCTGCCTAAAAACAGCTCATTAAATTTTATTTTGGTGGGGGGCATCCAGTCAGGTTGGAGATGATGCACGGTGCTATAACGTTGGGGTTTTGGTGTAATGTAATGGGTTATGGATCAAGATACTCTCTGCTGCCACTCAATGACTGATCATGTACAGCTTGCTTGTTGAGACATACTGTTCTTATACTTGGTTGACGGTGGTTCTACCCAGTTGTGAGTTTATCACACCTGGTACAGGATGAGGATAGACTTACTGTCAGTAATTCACTGCAAGGGCAAAAATTGCCACAAACCTTTTCTGTCTGTCCTAGAGATCCCGAGATAGTTGTACTGTGTGTATCGGAATTCTGATAAAACAGCTTTAGCGAAGTTAACTGTAGCTTATACTAAACTAGCCTGGTTTCTTTTGGGATGACTAATATGCAGTGGGCTAGATTCAGTAATGAATACTGTCTGTATTTTCAGTGGCATCTGTCACTATGCTGGTGACCAAACCCCGTCTACTGCAGGACGGGGGCACTGGGTGACAGTCCCAGGCAGAGTAATGCCTACTGCACTAACAGCAGCACCTTTGCAGCGGTTAGGAACACCAAGCTCTTTTGTATGCGCTCCCCACCAGAGTACTGCATTCAGGATGGGAAGGGCGGTGGAAATACAGGTGGAAGTGAAGTCAGAAAATATTTTGACATAGTTGTCCTCTGGCCCTGTACCACTCAGAACCCATGGGAACCGGATGGCAGTGTACCCGGATACAGTGATGCCCATGGCACTGGACTAGAATCCACAGACAACAGCTGTTCTAGGGCTGGCTAACCTGCCATCCAGTTGGGTCCAGTGCCATCATGGCTGTTGCAGGTGTCAGCCGCTGTATGCAAAGCAGCCCCCCTGCCCCGACGCACGGACTGTATTGCACCGGCGTGTGGCACACGGAGCCATGCAGTGCTCTTTATATGCTCATGCATATACATGAGCTGCTGCCCACCAGATGCATGAACAGACCACTGATGCCTGCTACCGCTCAGGCACAGGGGCTTTTATCGCACAGTAGACCGGCAGTGCCAGCGCTGCTGTCACTTGCACCCCCACCTGCCTCAACAATGAGTAGCAGGCTGTTCGCAGGTAGCCATCACATAGTCCAAAGATTTCCATTTGCTGCTAATAATCCCCCGCTTAGTCCCAAGGGGATTATCAGTAGCCAAAAACAAACATCAAAATACTGTCACCCCGAAGAAGCAGTACTGACAAAACCTTCCCAGTATGCTTCCAGTTCCAGATGTGCAAAACCAGTTCTAAAAAAGAACTTTCTAGAACCTCACCTGAAATTTAGGACCACCAGAGAGAACCTGTTCTTAAGAAACAGTTCTAGTGGGGTGAAATACAAGTCAGTTGTTAGCATATATTTTGCAAGCATTGTTATGTACATATATGCAAATGAACTGGTTCAAAAATGGGGGCCAAAACCAAGAAGCTTTTTTGATTCAAAATAGAGCTGGGAATGGCTTTACCCCTCCTATTAGTAGCAACCTGCTGATCAACTCACAACAAAATGTAGTCAATTAAAAGGAAGCCAAGAAAGTGATATCAGAAGTTAAAGGTCGCATGACTCTTATTTCAAAAGAAACACAAAAACATAGAAACTGTCAACAGAAAAGGACTGCTTGGCCCTCCTAGTTTACCCAGATTTACCCCTACCTATTCTATTTCCACAGACTCTGCCTGGTCTCTGTCAACCCCCCCCCTCCCCCACATCCCTAAAAGAGTAGGGAGCTACCCCAATATCCCGTCCCCCAGTCCCAAATGCAGTAAATATCTGCTCATACAGTTGTCCATAGCTGTACATGAAACATTACTGAGGAGGTATGGCTGCCACACTTACCTTCATAGTCACTGCACCCCCAGCTATCAGTTCACTGCAGTTTATGTTAACATACCAGGGTACATAACCTACAGGAGAGACAGGCAGGGGAGAAGAGGGGGAGGAGTAGCTCTCTGTGTAAAGGAAGGGATAAAAGCAACTGAACAAAAGAGTAAACAGGGAGGAGAGGAGGCACTGTGGGTCACCTTGGAGACTGGAAAGGGCACCACAATCCGCACAGGGGTTGTGTACAGACCCCCATGTCAGGGGAAGGAATGGACAAGGATATGATGGAAGGCATTCTTAGAATGGCAGATAAAGGGAGATACTGTTGATGGGAGACCTGAATATGCCAGATGTTAACTGGAGCACATTTGCTGCAGCCACATCCAAGAGCAGGGCCATTCTTGACGCCCTACAGGTGGCAGGCATTAGACAGCTAGTTTCGGAACCCACTCGTGAGGAAGCAATCTTAGACCTTGTACTCTCAAATGGGGGCAGTGAGAGGATTTCAGATCTAGAAGTGGGTTGCCATCTGGGGACAAGTGACCATCAAACAGTGTGGTTCACGTTAAACTCAGCTACAGAGTCAAGCCATACAAAAGTGAGGGTACTGGACTTTAGGAGGGCTGACTTTGGCAAGATGGGAGAGTGCCTCAGAAAAGCACTAGCAAACAGGCTAGAAGGAGGTGTGGAGCAACAATGGGGAATTATCAAAACTGCCATCACAGAGGCAACAAGCCTTTGTGTGAAGCAAATAAACAAATCAAAACGAAAGAAAAAGCCACTATGGTTCTCAAGAGAGGTGGCTGTGAAAGTCAGGAAGAAAAAGATAGCATTCCGAAGTATAAGGAAACACAGAAGGAGCAGGACAGAGACTGTACCAGTTAAGGCAGAAAGAAGCAGGGAGGAAGTCAGAATAGCAAGGCCCAAACTGAGGAAAAGATAGCCAACTCAGTTAAGAAGGGGATAAAACCTTTTATAGGTACATCAGCGGCGTAGAAAGACAAAGGAGGGATAGTGAGGCTGAGTAGAATGAACGGTGGGTGGGCAGAGGGGACAGTGAAAAGCAGGAATACTGAGCGAATATTTCTGCTCAGTATTCAAAAGAGGGAGGGAAGTGCCTAATCAATTAACAGAAGCACTCTTGATAGAGGTCGATCCAGTCCTTTCACAGAAGAAAGGGTTCTGCAAGAACTCATAAAACTGAAGGTGGACAAAGCAATGGGTCCTGATGGAATTCACCCCAGAATTCTAAAAGAATTAAGGAAGGAACTAGTGAAACCACTGGCTACTCTTTTAATAAATCATGGGAGGATGGTGTGGTACCCGAGGACTGGAGGAAGGCGGATGTGATTCCCTTCACAAAGTGGGACCAAGACAGAGGCAGGAAACTACAGACCTGTCAGTCTGACCTCTGTGGTAGGGGAAAGTGATGAGTCACTTCTGAAGGAAAGAATAGTTGAGTACCTAGAGGTCAGTGGAGCACAGGATCCAAGGCAGCATGGGTTCACAGTGGGAAGGTCATGTCAGGCAGATCTAATAGATTTCTTTGACTGGGTGACCAAAGTAGTAGACCAGGGAGGGGCTGTGGACATGGCCTACTTAGACTTTAGCAAGGCATTTGACAGCAGTCCCACACAAAGATTATTAGTCAAATTAACCAGCCTGGGAGTGGGTCCCAGGGTGGTAGCCTAGGTAAAACATTGGCTGGACAACAGGACACAGAAGGTAATTGTAAATGGAGTCCACTCTGAAGAAAAGGCGGTTACTAGTGGGGTACCGCGGGTTCAGTATTGGGTCCAGTCCTTTTAATGTCTTCATCAGTGACATTGCAGAGGACTGGAAGGAAAAGTATGCCTTTTGCAGATGACACAAAAGATCTGCAACAGGGTTGATACAGGAGGCGTGGAAAGGATGAAAAGGGACTTGTCAAGGTTGGAGGAATGGTCAGGCGTATGGCAGCTAGGATTCAATGCCAAAAGTGCAAAATAATGCACCTGGGAAACAAGAACCCAGGGAAGAATACACAATGGGTGGGAGGTAGTAACAACAACAAAACAGGAAATGGACCTGGGGTAATCATATCAGATGCCTTTAAGGTTAGCAAGCAATGTGAGAAGGCAGTAGGGAGGCGGGGGTATACTGGGATGTATAGGGAGAGGCATCAGCAGCAGAAAACAGGAAGTTGTTATCCCTCTGTACAGACAGTTGGTGAGACCCCATCTGGAATACTGTGTCCAGTTCTGGAGACCCCATCTCCACAAGGACATAGACAGGATAGAGCAGTCCAGAGGAGGGCAACTAAAATGGTGCAGGGTCTGCAAGAGAAGCCGTATGAGGAGAGACTAAAGGAGCTTAATATGTATACCCTTGAGGAAAGAAGGAGAGGGGGACATGATAGAAACTTTCAAGTACCTCAAGGGAATCAACAAAGTCCAAGAGGTAGCATCTTTCAGAAGAAGAGACTTGCAAGAACAAGGGGACACAATTTAAAGATAGAAGGAGGGCGGTTCAGGGGCAATGTGAGGAAGTAGTATTTCACAGAGAGGGTAGTGGATGCATGGAACAGCCTTCCTGAGGAAGTTGTGGGGTCTAAAACTGTGGGAGAATTCAAGAATGCATGGGACAGACATAAGGCAATTCTTGTGGGGGGCAGGAAGATATAGGCTGTTGATTAACTAGGATCTGCGGCCTATCCTATAGGTAGGGAAACGGGCAGACTAGATGGGCCTAGCGGTCCTTATCTGCCGTCAAAGTCTATGTATGTGCATGGTGCTACAGAAACACCATCAAATTATTTAAACACATGCAAACACATATAGACACTTGCAAATTCATCTGTGCTCACAAACACTCTCATATACACACACACACGGATTCATCTTTGCGCTCAGGCACGTACACACACACATATGCTAGCAATAACACAGGGGTGTGCATTATGCTAGATCAACGCATGCTCCAGGTGCATTGTGAGGTGCGAGGCCCCAGACCGAATGTCTTCAACCACTTGAGAGGTGCAGCAATCTAGCATAATGCACACCCTGAAGTGTGCTATTGCGCTTGTAAAATGGGCTTTAAATATGTTTACTAATTGCAAAAATCATGATTAAATAGGTAAAAAAATAAAAAAAATATGTAAAATATTGTTCAAGTAGTCCCTCCAGCTGCTGAACCTATACTGCATTTTTGTGTTTGCTTTAGGAGATCTGCCCTAATGAGGCACCCACAGTTTTTGGTTCCAGTAGTTCTTAGTACTGTGCAGCCAGTGCCCCATCCCCTTTGTGTAATGGAGACAGTCACAGACATTGTAATGAAAAGGTACGGAAACAGAATCGTCTTTGGCATTGTTTTTTTCTTCTTCTTTAGTGGAGTGGATGAAATAGTACAGCCGCCAGTGAAAGTGCTATCACCACACGTGTCTTTCAAACAGCAATAGTGCAGTAGCGGGACCAGAACAGCAAATCCCCCACACACACTCACACACCACCATCTCTACAACTGATTGTCATCTAGGAGGGAAACAGACACTTTAGTTTTTTTAATTTCTATGTTAAATCGTGGCAGGAGAACCGGTAGTGCAAATATGCACTTTGAAGTGGGAGCCTGAGCATGAGGTGAAATGCAGCTTTGAAAAATGAAGAGAACTGCTGGTGATAACAAATTTAGGGGAAAAGGGCACTTCCTCTATTTGAAGTATGTTGAGAGGGAAGGGCAGCTGCAGCGTAAGTGGATGGCTAGCTACACACTCGAGCAGACTTGACAGACCATGTGGCCCATATCTGCTGGCAGTTTCGTGTAACCCCTAGATGGCGCTATCCCAGGGGCTACTACCCCTGCCTGATTTGCCACTAACAGGTTGAGGGGCCTGGATCCAATGGCGGGTGCCTCCACCCAGAGGTCAGGGTTTGCAATAGTTAAACTAACTTGGTCACAGCCCTCTGGGACACTGCAACCCCTTTCTTCCCACTAGTGGCCCACACAATATATCAAATTACCTTCACAGTATACACTTACCCCAGGTCTGGTTCCGGCACTGGGACCTCCTGTGAAATGAGATACAGTGCAACAATCACAGTACAGTACTTTAACATAGACAAATACCTCAGGCAGTATAACTTTGCTGAAACAAGCAGCTCTGATTTATTTAGGGGATATAACAAGGACAGGGGAAATCAGGTTAATTAGCTTATCACTCTAATAATCTACCTATGGCTCTGTGCACAGGCCTATCCCTATCAGTTACTGTCCTGGTACCCAAGCCCTAGTGGCTGAGTCCAAACCGTGGCAGCTGGTAGGGGCCCTTTCACACAGAGAAAAGGAGAATTAAACAGTCAGCAGTACAGTAATTCCATTTGGATTTAATGTGGCAATTCAACAGGAGCAACCTGAATTAGTACTCACGACCTCCAAATAAGATAGGGTCCTTCAATGTCAGCAGGGCTCACTTGAGGTACACAAACCTCTTCACACATCCATATAAAAAGAAAGTACTATACCAGGCAGGCTGCATCTGTATCCGATCTGAATTACTGCACAATACCGGGAGAACACACAGCAGATTCAGTTCCTGACAGACCGAGTGCAATTTTCAGCAATTCTTCCAGTCTTCTACAGGGTGAGCCTGGTTTCTACTCTTCAGAGATCCTTTGATTCTTTTCACAGGACGGATTCAGTCCTAACAAGCTGTTACACAAGCTGCAGACCGAACTCTGGGCCTTACACACGCTTTTTGACTAAAACTGCACACTGAAAAGCCCAGGGCTCCTTCTTCTTCACTGCCAAAGCTCAACTGAACTCCAACTGACGAACGGGCACTTCCTTTGAGTTCCTCCCAGTTCTTGACTGGATTGGCTGTCACTCACAATAGACTGCTGCTGTTGGTCCAAAAGGCACTGAAGTCTAAACTACATCTCCCAGAGTCACTGCCCATACAATCCTCTTGTGGCTGGCTCAGATTATGAGTCCAAGTTCTGATTCGTCCAAGGCATCATTTTAGAGCTAGCTTACCCCACACTGATTGGTCCAGTTCAGCAGTTCAAAACTAGAATGGGAACTAGCAGACACAGTTCTGACTGCAAAGAAAGCAGGTTAGACAAACTGTAATTTCATTATTACTCTAAATAATTTCTGGCAAACAGTTACATCTTTCAGATAGGTTCCTTGCACTCCCAGTGACTGCAAAAATGAAGTGAATTGGCAGCAGCTCAGTGGTACTCAGAGAAGCACACAGTCCCCCATACAAACTAATTATGTCTGCAAGCAGACAGCTCTTAAAGAGACAGTACCAGAGGCTCTAAAACACTCACTGATAAATGGCTTAAATGCCAAACACCATTCAGGCTTGGAGCATTCAAGCAAGCTCCTGGAAGTCTTTTGGGAACCCCCATTTGCGGGGGTTACACCCTTCCTGGCCTGGGAAAGCTTGGCGTCAGCGTCAAGCAAGTACCCATAAGTTTCAACTGCAACCATATACATTTCCATTAGGCTGCACATGTAATCATCAGTCAATATATCATTTTACCAAGAACACATTTCTGAAACATTGCAGTACGTCCTCTTTACACAGTATTACATACACATTGTACCATAACTCAAGTTATTACCTCTTGTACATGAAACCTGAAGAGAGGGGCCCTTCCCTATCAGTTACCTTGGGGCTGGATGGGCAAGGGCACCATACTTAGAGGGCAACACAAGTAACTTGGAGTTAGCACTGATGCTCAGTTTGGGCAATGAGCTCGGGGACACATACACTCCTTTATGGACAACATTGAGAGGCAAGTCCACAGGCCTCCCAAGTGAATCATAACTGAGGTGCACCACAGGCTTTACAGCTCGACCAGTCTTTCTAGGGGGAACTGTTATAGTCTCTGCACTCTGAGCCTCATTTTCAGCATTGTCCTCACTTGTCAGGAGTCTCCATGGGGGTAGAGAGGCTAGAACTTGGGGCACTTTCAGCTCCAGGAGTTACAGTTTCTGAGTCCACAACATTTGGCTCGCATGGAGAGCTTTGGACACTGGCAGTGGACTGTCAGGGCACTCAAAATACTCTTCTTGTTGGGTGTATCACCAGTCTGCCCCAATCTATCATTTCCTCCCTGAAAGCTCAAACAGTTCAACCATGCACAATGATTCCATTTCATCTGATCTGATGCTTTGCACTTCACTTTCTGGGAGCATTGGCTCCAGGGATGAAGCTGGGGCTTAGACAGTCCAGAAGGCCCAGCTTTGTCTCCAGTATTGACTAGGGATTGCCCCCAAACAATTGACTCAGTTCGTAAGAAGGATAGTATTCAAAGTCACTCTCACTTTCTTCCGATATGGACTGACAGTCATGCTCAACTGGGACTTGTGGAGGGGAACACTTTAACTTACTTCTGTAGGTGCAGACTTTCTTGATCTTTTCTTAGCAGCAGCTCTAGTCACTGGTCCAGAGGGGCATCTTCTAGGGCTCAGACTCAATTAAGATTTGTCCAATGGGCAGTAAATGATTTCTATGCATTGTTTTTACATCTTTTGAATTATTCTCAGGCCTTACTTTGTACACTGGCAGATCATCTAGTTTGCCCACTACAATGTGAGGGAGATGGTGCCATCTGTCAGCAATCTTGTGCTTGCCATACAGTCCCAGATTTCTTAGCAATACCCGATCTCCCTCCTGGAGTTCCTGTGCTTTCACCTTTTTATCATACCTTTCTTTGTTGGCCAGATTTCTTTTGGCAGCCATGGTTTGAGCCAGTTGGTACGCATGAGTTAGCTGGGCCTTTAACTTTTGCACATACTGTAAATAGTTGTCAGCTTGAACCCCATCAGGAGAGACCCCAAAACACACATCTACTGGTAGTCGAGCTTCTCTTCCAAACATCAGGGGTAGGGGAGAATCCAGTGGCATCACTTTTGGTGCAGTTATAAGCATGTACCAGGGTGCTAATTTGTTGGCTCCATCTAGGCTTGTCCTTTGGGTGCAGGGTGCCTAGCATATCTAGCAAAGTCGGTTGAAACGCTCAGGCTGTGGGTCCCCTGGGGTAGTAAGGAGTGGTTCTGGACTTCGCCTCCCACAGAGAAAGCATCTCTTTGATCAGACGACTCTCAAAGTCTCTCCCTTGATCAGAATGGATTCTTTGTGGAGCCCCATAGTGAACAAAAAAGTTTTCTACAAGTACTTTGGCTACAGTGGATGCTTTCTGGTCTTTGGTGGGGAAAGCTTGGGCATATCTCGTGAAATGGTCAGTGACCACCAGCACATTACTGATATTTCTTTGATCTGACTCCAAACTTAGAAAATCAATACAGACCAGCTCCATGGGTGCACTGGTGGTTATGTTAACAAGGGGGGCAGCCCTCTGGGGCAAAGCTTTCCTCTGTAAGCAGCGACTACAAGTTCGAATGTGTTGCTCCACATCAGCCCCCATCTTAGGCCAATAGAATCTGGATCTCACCAAGTCAAGTGTTCTGTCTATACCAAGGTGCCCCATGTGGTTGTGCAAGGACCTCAATACTGAGTCTCGAAAGGCAGTGGGCAGCACTAGTTGTTGTTTGTCTACTTGTCCCCCTCTGTCTACTGTTTCTCTGTATAACAGTTTATTGATCAGTTTCAACTTAGGACCTTCTTTGTATAACAGTGCAGTTCTCAAATCAGTGGAGTAATTTGGACATATTTTCCTGCATAAGGGCTTCTAAAGCTGCTTTGATCATGGGATCATGGATTGAGCCCGCCCGAATACTGTCATTGTCCAGCTGAGGCAGTGCACCAATGTCTATTGCAGAAAAGTGGCAATAAGCAGCAGGTATGCAATTCTCAGAGGCTCCCAAGCAATCCACCATGCAGTCCACTGCGTCCGTGGACATTTGTTCCTCCCTGTCAAACTTCCGCAGAGTGCCGAATGTCAGGTTCTGCCAGTCGGACCCAATCATTCTGGGGAACAGGCCTCGGAGAGAGCATCAGCATCTATGTGGTTCAGACCTGCTCGTGATAGAGCATAGTCATATGTAGATAATGCAGAAAGCCACCTATGGCCAGTGGCATCCAACTAGCTGAGGTCTGCACATAGGTCAAAGGATTATTGTCAGTTTTTACTAGTATTTTAGCCCCATACAAGTACTCATGGAATTGGTCAACAATAGCCCACTTCAAAGCTAGGAACTCTAACTTATGTACAGGATAGTTCTTTTCGGATGGGGTCAGGCTTCTACTGGCAAAGGCCACTGGTCTCAGGCCATTCTCGTGCTCTTGGTACAACACAGCCCCCAACCCTTGCAAGCTAGCATCAGTGTGCAGGATGTAAGGTTTTCTTGGATCGGCATAGGCCAGCACTGGAGCATGGGTAAGTTGATATATGATCTCATGAAAAGCAGTCTCACAATCAGAGTCCAGCGGGCCCCAAATACTTCACTCGGATGAAAATACACTCTTTCAGTCTTGAGGATGCTGACTTTTGGTATTTTTGTGGGTTGGGGGATACCCTTGAGTAAGGTTAAGTAAAGGCGGATCACTCTTGAATAGTCCTTGATGAGCGCCGATAATAACCACAGAATCCAGGAATCTTTGCAGTTCTTTTAGATTTTTGGGCTGTGGCCAGGTGGTCAAGGCCTCAACTTTACTTGGGTCGGTCTCTATTCCTCGGTGGATACTATGTGTCCCACATACTTTACTGATGTTTGAAAAAATTGACACTTATCAATGGACAGTTTAAGGCCAAAGTCCTCCAGTCGGTCCAATACCTTAAATAATCTGCTCTCATGTTCCTCCAGTGAGCTGCCAAACACAATAACATCATCTAAGTATACCAGGCACTCTAGTAAGTTCATGTCCCCCACTGCCGCTCCATCAATCGTTGAAAAGTGGCTGGAACACCTGAAATCCATGAGGGCATTCTCATGAATTCATAGAAGCCAAGCGGACAGATAGGCTGCTCTTCTCACGGTCCTCTGGGGCCATCGGGATCTGGTAGTACCCACTGCGGAGATCCAGCACAGAGAACCACTTGCTCCCGCTAGGCAGTCCAAAGCATCCTGAATGCGGGCATTGTGTACTGATCGGGATAGTCCGCCCGGTTTAAGGTGCGATAATCCACACACATCCTTACTGTTCCATTCTTTTCCTCACTACCACAATGGGGAAGCATAAGGGCTTCTGGATTCTTGTATTACACCAGCAGCTAACATCTCTTGCAGATGCCGTCTCACATCATCTATGTCAGCAGGTGCCAGGCGTGAGACCTCTCACGAAATGGTCTTTCGTCATGCAGCCGGATATTGTGCTCAGCTCCTTGCACGCATCCTACATCCCATTCCTTTAAAGAAAACACCTGGTCTCTCTGGGCAAGCTTCTCACTGATCTTCACTTTCCATTCAGCTGGCAGCGGGGTAGTCGCGAAATCAAACAAGTCAGGCGTTACTCTGTCATTCTTCCTTGAACTCTTGCTGCTGGGTAGCACTGCAGTGTCTGCACAATGCACATTAGCCAGGATGCAACCTCTGTTTACTCGAATGTCTCTTTCAGACACATTATGAACTTGGACCATTACCCTTCTGGCATAAGCATGGGCTCTAGCGGGCAAATACTAGAGCTTGACCAGCAGTCCCTCTGGCAATTTTCCATCGCCTGGTGCATCCAACATTAATATTTTATTCTTAACATCCTTTCTGATACTGGACCTCTCCTGTAAGGTACACTGGGCATTTGGCGCCAGGATCAGAGACTCAGGATCCTTCTTCCATACAATTCCGACCGGTTCCTCTGGTTCTGTTTTTTCAGCATCTCTCTGTGCCTCATAGGCCTTCTTAATTAAAGCCGGAACTCTTAAAGCTCTACTAGTCTTTGACCCCTGTTTTTCATAACACAATTGTGCCAGCCTTCCGAACATATGAGCATTTGTTCCAATCAACAAAGGGACACCATCATACAGTCCAGTGGGGGACACACTAAGGCTAGGGTCTCTACTTGTTCGCCACCCAGCCAGGAGGTGGGAAAGACAGCCAAATTCGGATATACCGGAATAGGGGTAGGCCTTCTCCACTTAACCCCATACATGCAGTCCTTCTAATGGTTGTAAGGAGTACGTCTGACAAATGCTTCTGATACCAATCTTGGAACATAATTGTCACTTGGGAGCCACTGTCTAATATAGCTCTTGTAGACACTCCGTTCACCTTTACAGTGGTCTCCATGGAGGACCCACTATTCTGGACCAGTCTGAGAGGCGGTAGTGGGGCCTGGGCAACTGACCTTGCCACAAAAGGACGTGAATTAGCATTTTGGTGCCCTCACTGGGATCATGTCGTGCACCTCTTAACCACTGATTTCTTCTCCGAGCTCTCCTTGTAGCCTATATGCAACTTTGTCAGTGTCTTTGGGACTGGCATTCCCTTTCATGTGCCCATCTTTCCCACAATTATAGCAAAACATACTTTCTGAGTTTGAGCTGGCCGAGGCGCCACACTGGGAGCCAGGGCGGGGTATTACTAACTGGAAACCTTGGTGCCATCTCTGTCTGCGGCGTGATAAGCATTTGGAGACATCTCGTCAGTTTCTCCACTTCCATGGTCAAGGAATCAAGTTCGGAGCTGTTATCAGCAGGAGATACATGGGTGGGTACCCCCACCCCATAGCAGATGCAGTCGGATATAGGTCAGGGCCCGTACTTGCAGGCGTGGCCTTCATAAAGGGACTGTTTTTGAATTCCCGGATCTCTCTCAACAGTTCGCCCCATTGTGACATATCTTTTTCCTTGTCAGAGCACTCATTGACTGCCAACCTCTGCCCCTGAACTTCACTTGATGGGTCACCCTCAGTCACTCGGGTCGTAGCCGCAGCTATTGGTGCAGGTCCCTCCCGAGGTCGTCTTTTCTCAACTCCTGAATTTCTCTCATTAACTCATCATAGGAGGTGGGGATTCCAGTCGATCTGCCAGGTGTAACTGAAGCAACAGCAGTTCTGAGAAGGGGCAGACTTAAGGATCCTGTCCAGCCTGGTTCGGTCCAGTTCAATCGCTGGCAAACTACCTTTTCTGAGGCATTCTTGCAACAATTTTTCCAGCCGAGATACATACACAGACAACAACTCCCTTGGTACTGTTGTGCATCTCTTACTCTCCACCATAGGTCCTCATCAGAATCTGGGCTCCCATACACATTCTCCAAGGCCTCAAGATAGGCCTGTGCAGTCGCTTCAGGGTTACTGGCCCGTTTGCACGGATGGTAGCCAGGGCAGGACCCGGAGGCTCTCACTAACCCTCTTGCTTTCACCTTCCGAGCATTGCCATTCTAGCACTTGGGGGCAACATAGTCTATCCAGGTCTCCAGTCATCCTCCCTTGGGGGGTGGGAGGTGCCAGAGAAGATCCTCAACCTTCGGTGAGAGTCGTGACTAATGGCAGGTGCAGAAATAGAGTCTGCATTGGTTCAGCCACCATTACGGGCACTGGAGCAGGAGAGGGTGTTGGGGAGAACACCCCAGGTGGCAAGAATAGTTTCTTCAAGTCCTCCACAGTTTTCCTCTCCCAGCAACCATTCAGCAAATTTCTCCTCAAAGTTTCAGATAGTGGTGGGGCTGATTCCCCCCCGGGTCTTTACTGTCCTTAGTTATCACTCTCCAAGCAGTGAGGGCTCCCTCTGGGGTAATGGTCTGTGGCACTTTGGAGCTATCTATGGGATCCTTAAACTCTACTAGGGCCAGGAAAGTGTGGGTGAGCAGATTAGCATGCCGACCCCACCACCACAGGGTTGTAAACCTTCCACCTTGGAAAGTACTCCCTGCACAGTGTCCGTATGATACCCAGGGGATGTCCAGGATAAGCATAGCATTTTGGGGTCGATCTCCTCCCCAGTACACCACTCCACCAGCCGGTGCACAGCCACTTCTGTCGGGGTACCCATTTTTTCTTAACAGTGGTTAGTAAATATGGCCACTAGGACACACAATCCCAGCGGTGAGCCTCAAGATGTAACCCCTAGATGGGCGCTATCCCAGGGCTACTACCCTGCCTGATTTGCCACTAACAGGTTGAGGGGCCTGGATCCAATGGCGGTGCCTCCACCCAGAGGTCAGGGTTTGCAATAGTTAAACTAACTTGGTCACAGCCCTCTGGGACACTGCAACCCCCTTTCTTCCCACTAGTGGCCCACACAATATATCAGAATTACCTTCACAGTATACACTTACCCCCAGGTCTGGTTCGGCACTGGGACCTCCTGTGAAATGAGATACAGTGCAACAATCACAGTACAGTACTTTAACATAGACAAATACCTCAGGCAGTATAACTTTGCTGAAACAAGCAGCTCTGATTTATTTAGGGGATATAACAAGGACAGGGGAAATCAGGTTAATTAGCTTATCACTCTAATAATCTACCTATGGCTCTGTGCAGGCCTATCCCTATCAGTTACTGTCCCTGGGTACCCAAGCCCTAGTGGCTAGTCAAACCGTGGCAGCTGGTAGGGCCCTTTCACACAGAGAAAAGGAGAATTAAACAGTCAGCAGTACAGTAATTCCATTTGGATTTAATGTGGCAATTCAACAGGGAGCAACCCTGAATTAGTACTCCGACCTCCAAATAAGATAGGGTCCTTCAATGTCAGCAGGGCTCACTTGAGGTACACAAACCTCTTCACACATCCATATAAAGAAAGTACTATACCAGGCAGGCTGCATCTGTATCCCGATCGCAATTACTGCACAATACCGGGAGAACACACAGCAGATTCAGTTCCTGACAGACCGAGTGCAATTTTCAGCAATTCTTCCAGTCTTCTACAGGGTGAGCCTGGTTTCTACTCTTCAGAGATCCTTTGATTCTTTTCACAGGACGGATTCAGTCCTAACAAGCTGTTACACAAGCTGCAGACCGGAACTCTTGGCCTTACACACGTTTTTTGACTAAAACTGCACACTGAAAAAGCCCAGGGCTCCTTCCTTCTTCACTGCCAAAGCTCAACTGAACTCCAACTGACGAGAACAGGCACTTCCTTTGAGTTCCTCCCAGTTCTTGACTGGATTGGCTGTCACTCACAATAGACTGCTGCTGTTGGTCCAAAAGGCACTGAAGTCTAAACTACATCTCCCAGAGTCACTGCCCATACAATCCTCTTGTGGCTGGCTCAGATTATGAGTCCAAGTTCTGATTCGTCCAAGGCATCATTTTAGAGCTAGCTTACCCCACACTGATTGGTCCAGTTCAGCAGTTCAAAACTAGAATGGGGAACTAGCAGACACAGTTCTGACTGCAGAAGCAGGTTAGACAAACTGTAATTTCATTATTACTCTAAATAATTTCTGGCAAACAGTTACATCTTTCAGATAGGTTCCCTTTGCACTCCCAGTGACTGCAAAAATGAAGTGAATTGGCAGCAGCTAGGTGGTACTCAGAGAAGCACACAGTCCCCCCATACAAACTAATTATGTCTGCAAGCAGACAGCTCTTAAAGAGACAGTACCAGAGGCTCTAAAAACACTCACTGATAAATGGCTTAAATGCCAAACACCATTCAGGCTTGGAGCATTCAAGCAAGCTCCTGGAAGTCTTTTGGGAACCCCCATTTGCAGGGGGGTTACATTCGTATGTTTGTTTACTGTGTTTCGTTTTATTCATTTATTTTAGTCTTTGGCCCACTAGGCACAAGTGCCTGTTTTCAGGGGCGACCTGGGAGCACTGGGCGGTTAAGTGACCTGTTCAGAGTCACACAGTATGCAAGTGGAGGTTGTGAAAATCAAACTCAGGTCTGGTCTGCTGGATGTATCAAGCTCGTTCACACCTCGTTCCTCTAACCTCTAGGCTATACTGCCAGGTTTTGTTTTGGGCATAAAAATACAGTTACTGCTTACCAAGGAAAAAAAATGGCTGCCAAGCTTTTTTTAAATATGGCAGTGGCGTAGTGATTTGTGATAAGGCAAAGTACCAGGACGACTGTGAGGCGCGAGCTGCATTGCTGCACAGTCATGTGATGGGTCTCAGACAGTCAAGAGTTCTTTATTTCAGATGCCCATTTTACAAGCAGGTGTATGCACACACATTCATGTCTGTACAGCACACAGGCAAACACAGGTCTAACAAGACTCAATGCTGCGTATTTGAAGCACAACAGGCTAAATGTAATTATATAGCTTTTCTCCCCAGAAAACAAGGTGGAGAGAGGGAAGTTATTTCCCAGTAGCTTTAAGCTGCTGTTCTTCTATTGCTTTAAACCAAGGTCCCTTTTACTCCTCTCTGGTGGCTGTCCAGGTGGAAGTAAAAGATCCATGACACTTATAAGAGTTGGGGATTCCCCAGTGTTCTGGCCAACATTCTCCCGTCAAAAAAAAAAAAAAAAGAGATGCATGTAATCCCTCCTCCCTCACCCAAGCACACCTGGGTATGAGTTGTCACAGCTCAGTGTGCCTTTCTGGGTAACAAATTACAAATAAATGGGGAGGTAAGGGGCTGTATGTGGCATCTCTAACAAGACTCAGTGCTGTGTATTTGCAGCATAGCAGGATAGATGAAATTCAAATAGCTGTGCTTCCCCAAGATCATGGTGGGGGGAGAAGGACCAAATAGCATAAGCTGCACCTGCGTAGGTACTGAAAGATCCATATGCCTCTAATCCCCACTTGTTTTCCTTTAGCATTAGGCAGTCCTTCTTCTGTTGTTCAGCTGATGCCTATAGTAAGCTGTGAGAACAAACAAGAGAGCCTTCTGACTTCCCATGAGTGGGAATAATTACTTTCAACAGAATGATCTGCCAAGGTCTGTGGAAGACAGAGTCACAACGCTTGTTAACACTGCCTGGCCCCCTTCTCAGAGTCACCAATGAATGACTGGCGGGGTGGGGGAGGTGGGAGCAGTGAAGGGAGCGCAGGTGTAATTGCATAGCCTAGTCAAAGACAGACGCACAACGGAGATAATAGCTTGTTATGCAAATAAGAGCCCTCGCTAATGAAGTGTGCAGCATGCTACCCCCTCAGCATGCTTCCCATAAAAAGGAATTAACTGCTCTGTCAGCTGATTAATATGGCTTCATTAACCTGCAATGTCTTTCTGCAGTGCTCGCTAATTCAGTGCCTCAGCAGTCCTTGCTGGAAGGTGCACCTCTGTTTTTGCACTCTGTCACCGCTGTAGATTTGCCACTGGGTGCAGCTCTGCCAGAGTCAGCAGAACATGTGATGGGGGCACAAGATTGCATCAGCAGGTCTTCACCAAGGATAGTTCCAGTGGAGATGGTGCTGTGATTCCAGCACTGCAGGGCCGCTGCAAACAGGTGATGACGGCCAGACCCAAACGAAAGTAAGAAGCACAGTCCACTGCACTTGTAAATAAAGCAAGAAGTCGGCTTGCAATATGCTGGTGTGTAAAAAACCTTTAAAGACACCCCCTGATGAAGACTCAGCAGAGTCAAAGTGCCAGGGCTATGTGGTAACCGCTTAAGGAGTTGGTTAGCTTGTGCAGTTCCTTTTGGATTTATTGCCTGATCTATATGCTCTGAGAACCGGCTAATCTATTCACTTGTTTGCACTAAAATTAAGTTTTTTGTTCACGGCATACTGCAAGCTGACTTCTTGCTTTATTCGCGAGTACGAAGGACTATGCTTCTTCACCAAGGATAGGATTTTTCAGCCAAGGACCTTTATACTGAACAGCAGATGGACTATTTGCTGCATCTGTCCGAACATGAAGACAAGCTAGACAATCTTAATATATCCATGCACCCATCCAATGAGCGTCTGAATTTGCACACACACAAAAAAAGATGCAAACTGAATTTCTGTCGTCTTTTTTTTTTTTCTCCCCATAAATTGTTGCAAAGTGATACCTTTTGTCACAAATGGACGGAACCTCTAAAACTTGAGAGGCTTACCCTTTGGACACAAGAAGGAGGATACAGACACAAGTGGAGTATGGATTTCTGCCTGCGCATCACGTGCGATGAAAAACCCAACCCTCAAATGTTCTGTGAAAAGTTGATTAAAAAACAACCCAGGAGTGAGGCTGCCCTTCCTGGTTCAAATTAAAACTAAAAAAGGTTCTAAAAGGTTCCGGGTTTCATGCCTCTTTTTTCAATCTAGAAATGTGCATACATTTGCATATCAGTCATAGAAACACAGAGGTTGTCGGAAGATAAAGACCAAAGGTCCCTTCGGTCTGTCCATAAAGAGTTTTCTACCTGTCCCCCTGACCTAATGAACTGAAGGGACTTGCAGCCGCAAACCCTCCATCTCTACCCCTAACCTCTAACCCCTCCACCACCCTAGCTCCCCCTCGTCCTGGAATTATCAGCCCTTTAAACCTGTCCCAGCTGTGTCTGAACTCAGTTACTGAGCCTGCCCCCACCACTTCTGCTTGTAATCTTTTCTGCAGGTCCTTAAATCTTTTGAAGGCTCTCCCTTTGGCCCTTATTGCCTCCCTCACTTACTTGGAGAACACAACTGGCTTTTCATACTTGTTCTTAGTGACATTCCTCATACGAGTCAGTCACCTCCAAAATGGTCCCCTGAATTACTGCCCATTTTACCTACCTCACTGACCCCCTCAGTTCTCTCCAGTTTTTCATGACCCTTTCCCTAATTTTCCCAAAAGCAGCCCTTTCGAGGTGCAGTACCATAGCCTATGAAGAGGATCTGCAGTTACCCAAGACCAATTCAAACCACACGGTAGTGTGGTTGCCAGACCCCAGTGGTTTCCACACCGATACTACTTCCATCACCTCAGAACTGGTAATGGACATGTCCTCCAAAACTAGTAACAGCAGCGCAACGGGAGGCTCACAAATTACATTAAGGAACACATTGAGATTTGAAGGAGAGATTTCCTTTACTCTGAGCCCCGCACCCACTACTACTCTCTTTACTGTGAGCTCTCTCTGCCACTCCCACCATGACTCCCTTTACTCTGGGATGTCTCCCCCTGGCACCCATTACTGCTCCCTTTACTATGCGCTCTGCTCCCCCTCCTGCACCTACCACTGCTTCCTTTACTCTGAGCTCTCTCCCCCATGCACCCATTACTGCCCCCTGTACACTGAGCTCCCGCTGCCATCAATGCTCCTTACACTGAACTCTTTTCCTGCACCCACCATCGCTCCATTTACTGAGCTCTCTCAGAGCCACCACAGCTCCTTTACATTGAGCTCTCCCCTGGCACCCACCACCTCCGCTTATTCTTAGCTCTCTCCCCTCACACCCACCACTGCTGTCTTTACTCTGAGCTCCCCCTGCACTATCACTTCTCCCTTTGCTGGTCTCTCCCCACCACTGCCCACTTTACATTAAGCTATCTCCCCTGCACCCACTAACGCTCCTTTTACACTGAGCTCTCTCCCCCCGCACACACTAGTGTTCTCATTACTCTGAGCTCCCCCCTGCACCCACCACTGCTCCCTTTACTCTGAGCTCTCTCTCCCTCTGCAACCACTATTGCTCCCTTTACATTGAGCTCTCTCTCCTGGCACCCATTACTGCTCCCTTTACTCTGAGCTCTCTCCCACTTCACCCACCACTTCTCCGTTTACTCTCGGCTCTCTCCCTCACACCTCCCACTGCTCCCATTCCTCTGAGCTCTCTCCCCCTGCACCCATCACTTCTCCCTTTACTCTGGTCTCTCTCCCCTCCCCACCCACTTTACATTAAGCTCTCTCCCCTGCACCCACTAACGCTGCTTTTACACTGAGCTCTCTTCCCCAGCACACACTAGTGCTCTCATTACTCTGAGCTCCCCTCCCACACCCACCACTGCTTCCTTTACTCTGAGTCCTCTCCCCCCTATACCCACCACTGCTCCCTTTACTCTGGTTCTCTCTCCCTCCCATACCCTGACATGGCTCCCTTTACTCTGGTCGCTCTCCCCCCTGCACCTACCTCCTTTCTTTTGGTCCCTCCCCCACTCCACTACTCTCCTTTATTCTGAGTTCTCTCCCCTGCACTCACCACGGCTCCCTTTACTCTGAGCTCTCTTCCCCTGCACCCATCACTTCTTCCTTTACACTGGGCTCTCTCTCCCCATGCACCTGCCACTGCTCCCTTTACTCTGAGCTCTCTCCCACCTGAACCCACTACTGCTAACTTTACTCTGAGCTCTCTCCCCCCTGCACCTATCACTTTTCTCTTTCCTCTGGTCCCTTTCCACCTGCACCAACCACTGCTCCCTTTACACTGGGCTCTCTCCCTGCACCCACCACTGCTCCTTTTTACTCTGCGCTCCCCCCCACCACCCACTACTGCTCCCGTTAATCCAAGCCCCCCCACTGCTCCCTTCTCTCTGGTCTCACTGCCCTCTTACCCACCACTGTTACCTTTACTCTGGTCTCTCTTCCCCTGCACCCACTATTGCTGCCTTTACACTGGGCTCCCCTTGCACCCACCACTTCTTCCTTTACTTATAGCTCTCCCCCTGCACCCACTATTACTCCTTTACACTGAGCTCGCCCTCCACCCATCACTGTCCTTTTACTCTGATTCTGCTCCCTCACTCCACCACTGCTTCCTTTACTGAGGGCTCTCTCCAACTGCACCCACCACTTCTCCCTTTACTTGTAGCTCTCCCCTGCACTCACTACTACTCCTCTTACTCTGGGCTCCCCGCACCCACCACTGCTCCCTTTACTTACAGCTCTCCCCCTGCCACCACCACTCTCCCTTTACTTACAGCTCTCTCCCCTGCACCCACTACTTCTCCCTTACCTGAGCTCCCCTGCACCCACTACTGCCTTACACTGAGCTCCCCCACTGCACCCATCACTTCCTTTACTCTGAGCTGTCTCCCTTGCACCCACCACTCCCCCTCACTCTTTACTTATGCCCCTCCCACCAACCATTACTCCTTTACACTGAGTCGCCCCTGCACCCATCACTGTCCCTACTCTGAGCCCCCCACTCCACCACTGCTTCCTTTATTGTGGGCCTCTCCAACTGCACCCACCACTTCTCCCTTTACTTACAGCTCTCTCCCCCTGCACCCACTACTATTCCCTTTACTCTGAGCTCCCCTGCACCCACCACTGCTCCCTTTACTCTGAGCTCCTCTTCCCTGCGCCCACCACTGCTCCCTTTACTTATAGCTCTCTCTACCTGCACCCTACTACTCCCTTTACTCTGAGTCTCTCCTGCACCCACCACTGCTCCCTTTACTTTACAGCCTCTCCCTGCACCCACCACTTCTCCTTTTACTTATAGCTCTCTCCCCCCATGCACCCACCAATGCTCCCTTTACTTATAGCTCTCTCCCTGCACCTACTACTCCCTTTACACTGAGCTTCCCCCGCACTCCACCCCTGCCCTTTACTTATAGCTCTTCCCTGCACCCACCATTGATCCTTTACTTATAGCTCTCCCTGCACCCACTACTACTCCCTTTACTCTGAGCTCTCCCCACCCACCACTGCTCCTTTACTTATAGCTCTCTCCTGCACCCACCACTGGTCCCTTTACTTATAGCCTCCCTGCACCCCACTACTACCCTTTACTCTGAAATCTCCCCTGCACCCACCGCTGCTCCCTTTACTTATAGCTCTTTCCCCCTGCACCCACCACTGCTCCCTTTACTCTGAGCTCTCTCCCCCTGGACCCACCACTGCTCCCTTTACTTACAGCTCTCTCCCCCCTGCACCCACCAATGCTCCCTTTACTTATAGCTCTCTCCCCCTACACCCACTACTACTACTATGTTTACTCTGAGCTCCTCCCTGCACCCACCACTGCTCCCTTTACTTATAGCTCTCTCCCCCCTGCACCCACTACTACTCCGTCTACTCTGAGCTCTCCCCCTGCACCCACCACTGCTCCCTTTACTTATAGCTCTCTCCCCTGCACCCACTACTACTCACTTCACTTAGCTCCCCCCTGCACCCACCACTCCTCCCTTTACTTATAGCTCTCTCCCCCTGCACCCACTACTACTCCCTTTACACTGAGCTCCCCCTGCACCCACCACTGCTCCCTTTACTTATAGCTTTCTCCCCCTGCACCCACTACTACTCCCTTTACTCTGAGCTCCCCCCTGCACCCGCCACTGCTCCCTTTGCTTATAGCTGTCTCCCCCTGCACCCACTACTACTCCGTTTACTCTGAGCTCCCCCTGCACCCACCACTGCTCCCTTTACTTATAGCTGTCTCCCCCTACACCCACTACTACTCCCTTTACTTATAGTTCTCTCCCCCTGCCCCTCTACTACTCAGTTTACACCGAGCTCCCCCCTGCACCAACCACAGCCCCTTTTACTCTGAGCTCTCTCCCCCACACCCGCCACTGCTTCCTTTACTTATAACTCTCCCCCCACACCCACTTCTCCCTTTACTCTGAGCTCTAGCTCTCCTGCACCAACCACTTCTCCCTTTACTCTGAGCTCTCTCCACCATGCATCCACTTCTGCTCCCTTTACACTGAGCTCCCCCCTGCACCCATCACTGCTCCCTTTACTCTGAACACTCTCCCCCTGCACCCACCACTGCTCTCTTTACTATGAGCTCTCTCCCTGCACCCTCCATGGCTCCCATTTCTCTGGAGTCTCTCCACGCTACACCCATTAATACTCACCTTACTCTGGGTTCTCTCCGCCTGCATCCAATAAGGCTCCCTTTACTCTGAATTCTCTCCCCCACCAGTGCTCCCTTTAGACTCCCTTTACTCTGAACTCTCTCCCTCTGCACCCATCACGGCTCCCTTTACTCTGAACTTTCTCCCCCCCAAACCCATCACTGCTCCCTTTACTCTGAACTCTCTCCCCCTGCACCCGTCACAGCTCAATTTACTCTGAGCCCGGCCCCCTGCACCCATCACTGCTCCCTTTACTCTGAACTCTCTCCCTGCACCCATCACGGCTCCCTTTACTCTGAACTCTCTCCCCCCTGCACCCATCACTGCTCCCTTTTCTCTGAACTCTCTCCCCTGCACCCATCACTGCTCTGTTTACTCTGAGCTCGCTCCCTGAACCCACCACTGCTCCCTTTACTCTGGTCTCTCTCCCCCTGCACCCATCACTGTTCCCTTTACTTTGGTCCCTCTCCCCCCTGCACCCACTACTACTCTTTTTACAGTGAGCTCACCCCTGCACCCATCACTGCTCCCTTTACTCTGAACTATCTCCCCCTGCACCCACCATGGCTCCCTTTACTCTGAGCTCTGTCCCTCCTGCACCCACCACTTCTCCCTTTACTCTGAGGTCTCTCCCCATGCGCCCATTACTGCTCCCTTTACACTGAGCTCCCCCCTGCACCCATCACTGCTCCCTTTACTCTGAGTTCTCGCCCCCCCCTGCACCCACCACTGCTCCCTTTACTCCTGAGCTCTCCTCCTGCACCCCACCACTTCTCCTTACTCTGAGCTCTCTCCCTGCACCCAACTTCTCCTTTACTCTGAGCTCTCTCTCCTGTAACCCTGATGGCCCTCTCTCTGGAGTCTCACCACCCCACACCTATCACTACTTCCTTTACTCTGGGCCTCCCCACTCCCAGTATGGCCCTTTACTCTGAATGCCCCACTCCCTACACCTGCCACCACTTCCCCTTTACTCTGAGCTCTCTCCCCACCCCCACTGCTCTGTTACTCTGTGCCTCTCTCTTGAACCCCACTGCCCCTTTACCTGAGGTCTCTCCCAGCACCCATTAACTTCTCCTTTACTCTCAGCTCTCTCCCCCCACACTCACCACTGCTCTGTTTACTGTGCTCCGTCTCCCTCTCACACACAGTTACTCCTTTCACTCTCTACACCTGACTACGCCTTGTGCCTCACCCACCTGAGAAGTGCAATATTTCCCTTATGACTGCACATCCTGGAGTATGTTATCCTGCTGTTAAAATTGGCTTTCATTTGTTTAACAAAAAAATATGTAGTTCAGATGATGTGTGCAGCTGTCTGAAATTACTCAGCAGTGATGTGATGTGCTTCGACCAATAAGTTTGCAGGATTTTCCAGGCCTATTTTATAAATGAGCAAAAAGACATAAAGAAGCTCAGACAGGGCATTGTCTTATCTGGATCCTTATTCATGAGTAACGCTAGCATCTGTTTCTGGGCAGGCAGTCCCGGATAACACATAATTTGACTGAATAATCCTAGACAATACAGATAATTTGACCAGGTGATGAACTGGATACAGTGCCTAATTATCTGACCCAGACTGTTACCAATGTATGCGGTGGACCCCATGAATTATTCGAGTAGCTAAAGAAATAAATACAGTGCTATAGTGTATAGTAGAGCATTGTTCTCTATAGAATTCCATCCCTTTTTAAATGCTATTATACCACAGTTCAAAGGTCATGGAATTTGACTGCACCCTTCTGTGGTACAGTAGCATTCTGAAAACTCTGTAGACGGCACAAGCCAGTTTCATTCTGAAAGCAAAAGAACCATCACACACACACACGTTTCACTTAATACTATACCTTATAAAAAATACAGGACAAGCAGCTATATGCACAACCAATGTGTTCTGCCACCCTGGGATTCTGATTCCCATGGACCTCCCAAGCTTCGCTCTCGAGGACAGAGGTAATCAGAACACCTCTGTGGCAGAACACACTGGTTGTGCAGAGTTACCCATTCAGTATTCTCTATATAGTGTATAGTGAGGGTTTGTTCTGCATGGATGTCCATGCCAGCTGAAACTTTATTGTTCCACAGTTCAAAGGTCATGGAATGCAGGTGTACCCTTCTGAGGTACTACAAAGTTTCAGATGACTGGAAATCCTCGAGGCAGCTGGTGTTTTTCACAGCGGTGTCCCGTGCACAGCAGTTAGTTCAAGTTCTAAACTGAAATCGCCTACCTGCCACGGGACTGCTGTGGGGACATGATCCCCTACTTAAAGAACCTTGGTGTGTGGCTGGATTATAAACTTGATTTCTCCGTCCATGCTGATGCCATTCACAATAAGCAGCTCTCTAATATTCTCATTCTGTACCACCAACAAATCCCGCCTTCCACTCATTCAGCTGTGAGCGTCTCCTCGAGATGGTTCTCTCAGGGCGAGCCTGGTGGCATGGAGGGCTAGAATGCTAGGCACCTTACCTCCCGCCACACTGGTGACCAGGGTTTTGGAACAGACCTGGGTCACTTAGGGGCTGGCCGAGGGAAGGAGGTTTGAGCATCTGTAGGACAGTTCTCTTCTCTCAGGGGGGGACTGCATGTCCAGTGGCTTGCTTGCCACTTAGAGAAATCTAAGTGGCAGCATCATGGAACAGCAAGGGAGTGGATCCCACATCCGGACGCTGAGGGCATCTCCATGGAGGCGAAGCATGTGTGTGGACCCAGTGGAGAGAAAAACTGCAGAAAAAGATCTCTGACTGTAGCACAGTGGCAGACCAGTCTCTCGCAGGCCCAGCACCAACTGCTGGGCACCTCTAGTCAAGGTCCTGTGGCAGGACCCAACGGGGCAAGGTAAGCCCCACAGAAGTCGTGTAATGGGTCAGGGAGACCAGTTCAGATGGTGGCCGGTCAAAGCACTGAGGTGATAAACAGCTTTGTAGAAGAAAACAGATGATTTTCCCAGTGTTTGACTACGAAGAGACAGTGTACATCCCAGCCCTCAAATCTGCCCTCCTCACACACACCACTCTTACCACCACCTGAGGTGTGCATTATCCCCTTAGGCTCTACGATGCTGATTCGACAACTAAGTTGTCGACCGCTATCATAGGCAACGGATTTATGTCAACTGCAACTTGCAGTCAACATAAATCCACTGGAGACCCCGCTTTTTTCATGGGGGTGGGGGTCGATCCTGGAGCACCCAATCTATTGGATTCTAACCGTGAGTTGTTGATCGAGGGGCAGGGCCGAAAGAGAGTATCGGGGTCTCGGGCGGATTATTACAGCAAAAACGCCGATGTTGTCGGCATCTAGTTTTCGCTGTGATAGTGTCGCCGTCCTGGGAGCATACCATCCTGGCTCATAGGCGCACAGCCTGTCTCTGTCATCCATTGCCTGGCTATTAAAGCAGCAGTACTAGTTAACAATAATTTAAATAACTTGGTGGGCAGTTAGGACAAACTAAAATATCAATATATCTGATTTTCTTTTTGCTTTATTTCATTCCCAAGGCAAGAAAAAGGATTTTGAAGTTGTTGGTCGTTTACCATGTCAACAATCATGGATGTAAGCAAATCAGGGTGGCGTTGTACTGCTAGCCATCAGAAACGTGCTGGCGACATCCTGACATATTTGCATTATAAATACAGTGGGTACTGTTAGTGTGTGCTCTCTGGGGGAGAAGATTTTTGAACATTGCTGGGGGCTGCCATCTTTATTGTAGAGCCACAGAAATGATAAAAGTTGTAATTAAACACAGTCTTAAAAATAGCTGATTGAATTTAAAATACCCCAATGAAGAATCTAAGATTATCAGGAATACATTACTGCTAAAAAATAGGTAGGATGACTTTTTTTGCTGGATAACTAGTACTGCTGCTTTAAAATACAGTAAAATGCCATTTTATTTTCCATATGGATCTTTCAGACAAAATGGATCACAGAAAGTTGCACAGGTTTTGCAAAAAGGTTAAACACTACAGGTACCGGTCGGTGCAGTGGTAGGTCTGCTGCTCTTGACCACAGTGACCTAGGTTTAGGAACTGGCCTAGGATGCTGTGACCCCCCCCTTTGCAACAGGGATGACAGAAACATTAAGAGACCACCCCCACATTGCAAGTAGCATGATTAAACTGTTGCCTCTCTGGCCCCGGGCGAACCTACTGTCAGGTCCTCAACCCACTTTCAAGGACCGGAGGAGGAATGCCCACACTCCGGCTGGAATCCACCACAGTGGCAGGAGTAGCATGCTGTGCACTCCCTGGGTGAGGAGGTAGGCACCAGAGACGGTGAGGACAGGGTTGGGAGGTAGGTGAGTAGAAGGGGGAATAAACAAAATTAAAATAAAATACAGAAGGCAGAATCATTACTGACACAAGGAAAACGGTTTACAGAGCAGGAGACAACAACATGGTGAGGACATGCAAAGAGGTGAAGTAGCAACATTTGTTAGACAGCAAAACATTTCACCAAACAATGTTGTTAGCAATAATATATTTTTACTTATTTAGATTTATCATCAGTATATTTTTATTTCACAGAGGGGTTTTTAAAACAGCTTTTATTTTAGGAGGCAATATAGCGCAGTGGTTTAGGGCTCTGAGCTGCAGTCCTGGAGACCTGGGTTTGAATCCCACAGCCCCCTCTTGCATACTGTGTAACCCTGAGCAAGTCACTTAACTTCCTTGTGCTCCCAGGTTACACCTGGAAACAAGCTTTGGCTTAGTGTGCCTCTCCTGGCTAAACAATTCCCCCTCTCCATTTACTAATTGTATAATTAATGGCTGTTGTCAATAAAGATGGCCGCCACTAGCAATATTTAAAAATCTCTTCCATTGGGGTTTCTTCCTGACTGTACATACTGGATTCATAGAGGATATATTGGGTGTGTGCTTGCACACATTTCCAGTGGAAGACAGCACAGCACCACACCAAAACATTTCACTAATTCATAGTGGGTATGACCAGCGAGCAGGGGCTTTAAAAAATATCTTTGAAACCTCAGTTCAGGAAAAAAACTATAATGAGAAGAAAAAAGAATATATTGATGTTTTTGCCAGAAATACATTACTATAAAAAAATATATGCTGATGTTTTTCCCACTAACAAATACTGTTGCTTTGAAGTCAAGTAGAAAAGGGGAATTTTGATTCCAGGTCTGAAAAAGGGAAGAGGCAGAGAGAGAGAAGGGGAGGCAGAGAGAGAGGGGGCAAGAGACGGGAGCAGGAGAGAGAGAGAGAAAAAGAGAGAGACAGGGAGAAGGAGAGAACAAGAGAGAGGAGGGAGAGGGAGGGAGAGAGAGGCAGGGAGAGAAAGAGGGAAAGCTAGAGATAGAAAGAGGATGAGAAAAGAGAGGAGGAGGAAGTAGAGGGTGAAAATAGAGGGGAAGTGATAGAAAGCGAGGGAGAAGAGGAGAGGGAGAGGGAGAGGGAAGAGGGGGGAGAGAGAGAGAGAGATGAGGGGTGGGGGGGAGGCAGTTCCAGACAGAGTGTGCAGCACTGCAGCAGGCTCTGCCACTGGCAGTGCATAGTTTGTGGGAAGGAACAGAGAGGTAAGCTGCAGAGAAGGAGCCAAGGGAGTGAATATGAGAGTTGCTGCCGATAAGGTCAGAGAGGCAGGCATGAGCGGAACTGTAGAGTTGTTTAAAGACAAGGTGAGCAATCGGAAACTGGATCTGGAAAGTAATTCTGGACTGGGTCCACAAAGCAGTGGGAGCTGGTGGAGATCATGTTGAAGAGGAGTGATGTAATCTAGAGCTGTGCAGGCTGCAGAGTTCCAACAGTAGAACTGGCACGGAACGGCAACTCCACTTCTGAAAGGCTCTTCGGAATTTGTTTTTGAATTCTGCAGAATTCCAGAAAGCATTTCTATGGGAACCGCAAAATCATTTTCTGCGTATTATGTAAACCATGGAATAGGTTCCCATAGATTGTGGAAACCGAATCTGTGGTATACGTGAAGCCAAGGACCATTAATCCATAAAAAACATTCCACTTTTGAAATGTCACAGCTCCTCTACCAATGGAATTCTGTGGAATTAGGCTGAAATCTAGGACATCATGATTTGAACATTCTGAACAGCACTAATATATATTAGACGTCTAATTAATTATTCATGAGCCAAACTAGCTTGATTGGCTGCCATGCTGGTCTGAAATCTCTGAGAAATGCCCGTCATGGCAGTGACACTCTGCTCCTCGTGCACTCTATGCTGACGGCAGTGGCACCAAAACAAGAACCGTTTTCGGCATTGCTGTCAATAAAAAGCTAAATTATTGCAATTAGACTTATAATTGCAATAAGGACTAAACAGCCCATCATTTCCTGGTGATTAATGACCCTCTGGGTGTGGTTTGCCCGAGGGTTCGGGCCACCCTTCCCCTCCAGCCAGTCATTAATCACCAGAAATGACTATGTCAGTCATATGCTTAATGATCCCACCCTAGGAATATGTGAGGTATGTGGCAACATGAGGATTTTGTCCGAGCAGCAGAGGAGTCAAGACAGCGATGGATGCTGGCCCATCTTACTGCAGTGGTAGGGCTACCACTCACATGGCAGTTACTCTTCATATGAGAACAAGTTTGTCCATCGGAAGCAGGGAGATCGGGCATCCCAGAGGATGTGCTCTTGCTATGAAGAGGGAGGGCTGTGACTGCGGCTTTCACACTGCCACCAGGATGACCACATGTGGTGGTGCAGCTGCAGCACGAGTGGGAGGGAGGACGTCAGCTGGGGCTTTCATGAGGCACATTCAGTGTGTGTCAGCATAGGTCCCCTAGCACTCCAACATCCTAGGGGTTGGGACTGTAGAGTGGAAAAGCCTGGTCTGCACAGCATGCACAGGATAAGCCCCGGAGCACTTGGGCCCTGACTCCTGTCTGCTGTGGGGCACCGAGGGAACTTCTGCCTCCCAACAGCTGGAGCAGGTTAGATACAGCCTGGTAAGACTTTGCCATGTGGGGAGTGTCAAGCCTGTGGAGTTCTGAGTCATCCAAGGTAAGGAACAGTGATGCCAAAGGGTCGGGGGTGCAAAGAAGGTTGGGGCAGAACCAAGGGGGTGTATAAATAAAATCTATAAAAAAGACAGTGACGGACATGGGAAATATTATGAAGGTGATGGTATGCAGATTTACTAGCAGAGTTGAAGTTGAGAAAGCTCCTCTCACCCAAGAAGTCCTCCTTAGACATACTGAGGTGAAGGAAATTCAGCTGGGAGTCAAGCGGTCAAGGCAGGATGATGAGAGAGAACAGGGGTTGAGAAACGGGTCAATGGAAATATGGATCTGGAAGTCACTGGCACAGAAGTGATGGATAAGGTTAAAGGAGGAAATGAGTTGCCAGAAAGGGAGAAGATGCACAGAGAAGAGGAGGGGACCAAGAACAGAGCATTCAGGCATGTGATATAAAAGAAGGCCTGGGGATGAGGTGCTAGTAGAACCAGAGAAAAGTAAAAGCAGTCAGGTAGGTAGGAGTAGAACCAGAATTGTTAGGGCTCAGAGACACCAGCACAATGTTTAAGGTGACTAAGGAGAAGGATATAGTGATCAACAGTGTCAAAAGCCACACTAAGAACCAGAGAACAGCACTACCAGCCAGGGAGGACTGGCCCTGGGTTCTGGTACCACAGCAACCCCTGTGGTGGGTCAGGGAGCTTGCTCCTACATACTGAATGTCTGCATACTTGCGAGGCCGACAGTCCACATAGCCAGGCATCGCAAGTAGGAGGAAAGGATGAGAAAAACTGGATAAAAACCAAGGTATGGTCCTGATTACAGTCGGTGCAGCTCTCGGGGACTGCCCCACAGAACCTCAATGCAGCGATCAGTAGGACTAGTGGACGACAGTGCTGGAAGCTCCACGGAGGGGGCATGCCCCAGGCCCAGGCAGACAACACAAGAGGAGGTAAAGCTGTATGGAAAGACAAACAGAAGAAAATACATAGCTCAGGCTTTGTGAGGTGGAACAGTCTCAAATTCTCACAAACCCAGATTATTGCTACTTACTAGTAAGGCTGTGCCCATTTTCAAATTCTGAAGGAACGGAATACCATGGAATTTTGGAAAACTGTGCCTGATTACACAGGATTCTGTTGGTAGCGGAATTCCAAAATTTCAGAAGCAGAATGTTTCTTGTGAATTACATAGGTCACGGATTCCTTTTCCGCAATCTGCAGACTATTATTCTACATTTTTATGTAATCAATGGAAAGTTTTTTCTGCGGTTTACACGGAAATGCTTTTCGAAACTGCAGAATTCAAAAAGAAATTCTGAAAAGTATTTCAGTAGCGGAACTGCCATGAATGAATTCCGACCCGCTCTACTTACTAGTCTGCTGTGACGAAGGGATCATTAACACTGATATAACTGGAGAGTGTTTTTCCCCACTGACAAAGCCAGTTATAACTCGCTGTTGTAACCAGGTGGTTATAAAGGTGAACATGCGTAGCTCTGTCAAGGTGAAAGCCGCGAGGCAGTGAGAGGCTCGCTCTATACAGATTTCAAATCCCTGCATGAATTGTTAACATTTTGCATTTTCAAAAACTTACATTTTATTTTTCAGGACAAATTTTATGGTAGTGGTGATTAGTGTTGCTCAGACAGTATCCTAGAAAAGCACAGTTACACAAGAACTTACCGTAACAGTAGATCTTTAAGAGAGGCCCTTGCAGTAGGTAATAACCTTGAGGACTGTGCCCCTGATGTCAGGACCACACGGAAACTTTAGCTAGCAGTGTCTGATGGGGGACCGCCCACCCGACATCACGTGACCGACATCAGCGTGACACTATATAGTGGGCGGTCCCCTCGCTTGCCTTCCAGTTTTCCCGCCAGAGGCCTCCAAAGGGAGCGGCAGGAGAACAGACAGTTAGGCTCCTTGAGCCAAGATACAACCAAAGAAGAAGAGCAGCAAAAGCTGGGGAAAGGAGGGAGGGAGGGGGAAAGGTTACCTACTGCAAGAGCCTCTCTCAAAGATCTACTGTTACGGTACGCTCACATGACTACTATCTACCAGGGCTCTTGCAGGTACAACCTGGAGGACTGAGCCTCAAGCAGTATGAATCAGGAAGGAAGTGAAATATGGGAGGCAGGAAAGGTCTGCAGAAGGCAGAGAATTTAGGACAGAAGGCCTGGGAGGACAGCTAGTCCAAAGCCAGCCTGCGCCTAAAGGCAATGTCCAGACTGTAATGTTTGGTAAAAGTGTGGACAGAGCTCCAACTGGCCGCTGTACAAAAGTCAGCAGCTGACACATTCCTGAAGCAAGCAGTAAAAGCAGCCATGCCTCTGGTAGAATGCCCCTTAACCTCCCCTGGGAGGGTTTTACCATACTTCTTGTAGCAGAAAACAATACAGTTTGCGAACCGTTTGGATAAACACTGTTTGGAAACTGCCACACCCTCTCTCTTAGGTGCAAATGAAACAAAAAGTTGGTCTGCCTTCCGGACAGACTTAGTTCAGTTAGTATAATAACGCAAGAGTCTGTGAACATCTAAGGTATGCAGAATCGCCTCCCCCTGATTGGAATGCTCAGGGTAATACACTGGGAGTTGAATAGACGGATTTAACGTGAACTCAGAAACCGCCTCCAGTAAGAACTGAGGATTGGTACGCAGAGAGACCCGGTCTCTGTGAAAAATTAAATAAGGCTCCTTACACATCAGGGTCTGAAGCTCGGAAATCCTCTGAGCAGAAGTGACTGCAACTAAAGAGAGCACTTTCCATGATAAATAATGCATATCACAGCTACCAGCCAGTTCAAAAGGAGGCAAGGTCAGTTTTTCTAAAATAAAATTGAGATCCCAAGGTGGCACGGGACTGCGCACTGGGGGTATCAGGTGGAAGATCCCTTTCAGAAAGGTTTTGGAAACCTCCAGCTGAGCCATAGTTTTGCCCTCCACTGAGGTGTGGTAGGCAGAAATTGCAGATAGGTGAACCTTCAGCGAAGAGTAACTCAGGCCCAGGTTAGAGAGGTGTAGTAAATACTCCATGAACCAAGGAACAGGGTACGAAAAAGTATCCCAACCCTTTGAATTGGCCCAAATGGAGAAATGCTTCCATTTCATGGCATATGTCATCTCGTAGAAGGCTTTTTGGCCTCTACAAGGACCTGAGCCACTCTAGAGGAAACCCCATAGCGTGATGCAGCTATGTCATGAGGTGCCGCCCGTGAAGGTGAAGGGATTTCAGCCCTGGATGGGCCAGCATGCCCCTCTCCTGAGTCAGGAGATAGTGGCAGAGGGGCAGGGGGAACGGAGGTTCCACCGAAAGCTGCTGAAGAAGCGGAAACCATATTTGGCGAGGCCAATACAGGGCAATCAGAATCATGTGAGCCCCCTCTGCTTGAAGCTTGAGCAGCACCCACTGCAGGACTGGAAAGGTGTACAAAAACCTCCCTGCCCAGCAAAGGGATAGCGTGTCTCGCCAACAAACACCATGCCTGGGAGTGAGTGAATAAAACCTGGGTAGTTTTGAGTTGTTTGGGGAGGTGAACAGATCAGGGTCTGGACAACCCTATAGGTTCGAATATGACTTCGACCACCGCTTACTTGAGCTCCCATTCATGGGCTCTTACTCTGGTGCGGCTGAGACTGTCCACTAGGACATTTTGCACACCCAGAACATAAACCACAGAGAGGTGTATCTGGTGCAGAATTGCCCAGTACTATACCCGCATCGCTTCCCTGCAGATGGGATGTGAGTGAGTGCCGCCTTGTTTGTTGAGGTACCAAACTACGCACATATTGTCTGACTGAACTAACAGTGGACCCTGGTAGAGCAAGTGGTGAAAGGCTTGAAGAGCATACAGTACTGTCCTCGTCTCCAACACATTTGTTTGTAGAGAAAGCTCTGCCAGAGACCTCAGCCCTTGAGTCCAGTGGCTCCCTAGGTGAGCAGACCAACCCATCCCTGATGCATCTGTAGTCAGAGTCTGGGTGGGAGGAGTGGACTGGATGGGAACCCCCTTTGTGAGGTTGTTGAGATCCTGCCACCACAGGAGAGCCCGCTGCATCGAACTGGAGACCATGACCATGTGGTCTAGGTCACCCGATCTCTGATCCCACTGCGCTCTGAATATCCACTGTAAAACTTGCATGTGGAGCCTGGCTAGAGGGGTGGTGGGGATGGCTGCTGCCACAAGGCCAAGAAGTCGAAGAACCAGCCTAGCCGGAACCCACCTGCTAGAGGCAACTACATGAGCCTGTTTCTGCAAGGTTTCCGCCCTGTCCAAAGGGAGGAAGGCCATACCCTGGGCCGTATTCAACACTGCTCCAATAAACTGGAAGCGTTGGGAAGCGGCAAGTTGGGACTTGGGATAAATGACAGTAATTTCCACTTGTGCAAAAGGGCCAGGGTAGCTGAAAGGGAAAGTCCCAGCTGCTCCCTCGACAGGGCTGACAGATGCCAGTTGTCATAATAGGGGCACACATGGTGGCCCTGATATCTCAAGGCCACCGCCACTACTGCAAGGCACTTGGTAAAAACTCAGAGTGCCAATGACAGGCCAAAGGGAAAGGCCTTGAACTGGTAATGTTCTCCATGAAAGGAGAACCTGAGGTAGCGGCGATGGGCCTAAAAGACTGGGATGTGCAGGTAGGCATCCTGCATATCCAGGGCACAGAACCACTGTGCCTTGTGCAGGAAGGGCTGCAGACATGGGAGAGTCAGCATTCAAAACCGTTTGTACTCTATGTACAGGTTTAGAGCGATGAGGTCCAAGATGGGACGCAAATCTCCCGTCTTGTTTGGCACCAGGAAGAAGTGGGAGTAATACCCTTTTCTTGCCTGGTTTGACGGAACAGGCTCTATTGCTTCTTTTTGCAGAACAGCCTCGATTTCTTTCCTTATGAGGGGAATGTGTGCCTTTGGATAATGAGATGCCCCTGGTGGTTTGTCTGGGGGTCTGTCGAGAAACTCCAGAGTGTGGCCTTGTCTTATCAACTGAAGGACTCATGAGTCTGTGGTGGTTGCCTTCCACCCTAGCAGGTGACTGGCAAATCTTCTGCCAGCCAGTTCCCCTGATGGAAGAGGAGGAAAGGGGGCAGGCCGTGAATCAAGAGACAGAAGGAGGGATGGGAAGAATTGCCCTGAGGCTGTCTGGGTTTCAGCCAGAGGGGTGGCTACGGCTGAAGATACCTGATGTTTAGTCTGACATCTGGCCATCTGCTGTTGCCTCGTCTGCAGCTTGGCCCAGTGACAAAAAGGCATCCTGGCCTTGGATCTAGGATGGTACATGGTATGAACCAACCTCAAGGCCTTGCCCTTATCTTGGAGGCTGGCAGACATAACCCCTGAAGGGGAGTCCTGGATGGCCACCTGGACATCAGGTGTCAAGCCTGACACCCTGAGCCAGGAAAATCTCCTGAGACATACTGCCATAGTGGTGCCCCTGCCTGAGAAGTCCACTGCATAACAGGTGGTCCTCAGAGAGTGGCAACAGGTGGCTCTGGCCAATCTAATGGTGTCTGCCAATACAGTCTTTGACTCATAGTCCGGCATGGCCTCAATGATAGGCTCTGACTGGCTGTACAGCAAATTTTGGCACACCAGCATGTGTGCCACATAGTTAAGTGCACGCATGGCTAGAGTGGAGGAAGAATAAAACATTCTCCAAAACTGATCAAGCTACCTCGACTCCTTGTCAGGCGGGGAGGTGCTCATATGCTTGGGCTTGGTGAACTTATCGTGGGCCAACATGAAGACTACTGAGTCGGCCTTAGGGTGGACGCTTAGGTGATCCTTGCCCCCTGGGGTTCTATATGTTCTATCAGCCTTCTTCGCCACAGCTGGAATGGAGGAAGGCATCATCTATATAGTGGAGGCCAAATCCTCGTGAGGCTCTAGCCATGAGGGTGTGAGGACAGGTGCTGTCTCCTGGATGCCCAGGTGTTCAGCAAGCCGATAACGCTTGGGATCCTGTGCATCCGTCTTCCAGTCGTAGACCTCCGCAATCTTTTTTCAGGAGGTCCACAAACAAAGGGTCCTCTGGAGATTATTTGGGGGACTCCTTCAACTTGGGCTCCTCCGGAGGGGGAGTCTCAAACCCTGAAGCTGTGGAGGAAGACCCAGATTCAGATTCTGAGTCCGAAGAATCTGAAGGTCTGACGTCCAGACGAGAGATCTCCTGGGTTCTAGGAGGAATAGTGTCCATCATAAGGGCCATCAAAGGACCTTTCATCAGGCTCAGACCTAGGAGTCTGATCCAGGTGGACTGGGAAAAAGGTTCTCACCAAGTGTCGGCTGTCCAGCTTCGAGACAAGCTGAGATTTAGTCTCAGACCACCAGGACTGGAGGATGGCCCGAATGTCTGCCTGAGGCTGTGGAGGAGGCGGAGGGGGCAGAGGAGGTTGATAGACTGGAACCCCGAAGGGTATCCCGGTTCTGGTATCCCGACATGTGGCACCAGTGCATCAGGTATCTGGCCAAGGAGTGCAGGGTACACCCGGCGTCCATGAAGCCTGACGTCGGGTAGCTCACGGAGGTACCCAGGGACATAACGAGAGGTTGGGTAGCCGGGCGGAGGGTAGCCCAATGGAGGCCCCAACGGAGGAACTGTGGGGGCCAATGTGGGACATTGAGGAGGCCTAAAAATCTGCCCAGAAGGACCTGAAGGAACTGAGTCAGGTGTGGGGCCGATGGGAGGAAAGTCCTGCAGCGGCGCTGATGGTTCTGCCGGAAAAAACAGTGGGGAAGTGTTCTGTGGGGTGCTTGGAAGCTCCAATGTCAGGTCCAAGGGTGATCCAGAAACAATGACACCCGAAAGGTGACATACATCCTCCGGCTCCCGCAGAGGGGGGCTCCACAAAGGGAGAAGAGGGGGTATCTCCATGGGTAGAACCCACCACAGAATGCTGCCCCAGAGACCGGCAGCTGGCTCTCGTCCAACTGGACGTCATCGGGGCTTGCACCGGAGCCCAACGTGACCGACAGGAGTCCCCAGAGCCTGACTTATCAGCCCGGGCCGGGTGTTTGTCAGAGGACCCGACAAGTGGCTTATTAGTCCCACCAGCCTGCTTGGCCATGTGGGCATCGGAGTCCCCAGAGCCTGACTTATCAGCCCGGGCCGGAAGTTCATTGGAGGGCCAGATGAGTGGCTTATCAGCCCTGCCAGCCTGCTCAGACCCGGTGGTGGAGATGGGCCTAAGGGTGGCGGAAGCCTCGGACTCTGCCAAGGTGCCCGAGGCCACCATAACCAGTGGCGGTGGAAGGACCCAGGGCTGCTCCTGGGTGAGGCAGACTTGTTGCAATGGCAGTCTTCCCGGAGGGAGAGGACTGCAGTTCATCTGAGGATGGCCGCAGGTGAGAGGGGGACCGATCCTGGTCCCGGTGCTTCTCTTTGTCCCTCTTCTTCTTGTGTTTGTGGGAGTCAGTGGGTGAGGAAGAAGCGCTCCTCAACTTTTGCAGCTCTTTTTCCATGGATGCCGTCTTCTTCTTTAGGAGATGGGCTTCGAGGGCCTGCTTGCGGCACTTCCGTGTGGCCTGGTTGAATCCTCGGCAGTCTCATAGTCCTTGGTGTTGTGCTCCGGACCCAAACAGAAGAAGCAAAGAGAATGAGAGTCCTTGCACGGGAGCTGCGTGCCACAATAATCGCACTTGTTTTTATGCAACTCAACGAATGATGGAGAAGACATGCAAAAATCAAGAATTTACTGATAAAGGAAAAAAAAAAAAAATGGATGCTCATCTGAAAAATGGTGGTGGTCGAACTGTAGTGACAATCTTCACGAGCTCTGACATGCACAAGTTGATGGCAGTAAAGAACTGAAAGGTGGGGGTGGGGACTTCCCACTATATAGTGTCATGCTAACATTGGTCATGTGACGAGTGGGCGGTCCCCCGTCAAAAACTGCTAGCTAAAGTTTCCATCTGGTCCTGATGCCAGGGGTGCAGTCCTCAAGGTTATCACCTACTGCACGAGCCCTCTCACAGTGAGCTCTAGGATACCAACAGATACCTCCCAGTTGGCCAGATAATTGCCGTGGTAGGACAGCAATGTTATCTGACCATAGATCATACCTTCTAGGATCCAGTGCATGCACCCTCTGACCTAGGATCCATCACTACCCTACCCCGGATCCTAACTATCTGACCTAGGATCCCTGGATCTGACCCAAGATCCCTGGATCCTAACTAGGATCCATCGCTATCTGCCCCCTGATCCTAACTATCTGACCTAGGATCCCTGGATCTGACCTAGGAGCCCTGGCTTCTAACTAGGATCCATTGCTATCTGACCCTGGATCCCACATCTGTCTTTGGTAGGATTTCTGGTAGGATCCTAGGTAGGATATCAGCACTACCTGACAGATAGTGGCAGGATCCACAAAAGCTCTATCTGAGTAACACTAGTGGTGATCCATGGAATTGCAGCATCAGAACAGTAAATATGCAAATGGTATTTGGTTATGAGAAAGAATGCATGCAGCTTGAAAGTGCTGCCTCTGAGACAGATGTGGTTGCCTATTCTTGCTACTTGCCCCTGTGATGTACATTAATTCTACCATACCTCCGTGATCAGTTACACACAAGGGCTTTAAGCCACCCTTGGCAGAGTGTACACATCCCTATAATGTGCACACTGCTTGGGTCGCCGCTCCCCAACAACAGCCTACGTGGTGAGGCTGAGGGGAGAAAAACACTGCAATCACACTGCGGGTACAACTTTGAAGGCGAGCATGCGAGTGGCTTACTGGGCGAGGATGGCGAAGCTGCTCCTCCCTCTGTGGTTGTCGTGGTTGATTTGGTGTCAGGCGGCAATGCCAGTCGGGGCATGCCAGGGGGAGGAGGTGGCGCCAGCATCTGCGTTGAAATGTAGTGCGCTGGGACTTTGACTTGACCGCTGCCATTTAGCTGGGAACAAAAGAACACAAAGTTAGAGTAACCAGAACTAGGATCTCATTTTTTTATGACGTGCTGTAAGGCCAGAATACTTAATTGCTGGCAATGGCAGCAATCCCCCCACCCCCACCCCGATTACAAAGTCCTAGACTGGGGAGGTTTGGGACCTTTCTCTTGCTCCCACATCCTGAGTTTGCTTTAATGTCACTCACAAAAGTTCACTATTCACCACTCAACAATACAGCCTTGATGCTTCCTGTACAGAAACCCTCATCCTTATTTTCACTACCTGTTGCCTTAAATACTTCAGTTCTCTACTTATTGGGCCTTCAAAGCATTTTACTGGCTGAATGTCGGTGTGTCCAACATTTAGCAGCCTGCCTCTTTAACAGAATGTTTTTTTTAAATCCACTGAAACTCATGAAGGATTTTCATGACCTCACTATCTACATTCAGTAACAAACTGAACTGAGGTTTTTCCTCGATCTTTTGTTTTCTTTTAACAGAGCTGTCTGAAACTGGAGCCACTACTTGCTCTCAGGCCCTTTCACCATCAACCCCATGTCCTGCTCCCCCCGGGTCCCCCCACTGTCGAGTTGGTGGAGATTAGGGAGTGTGAACACCTTTTCCTGAATATTCAGGCAAAATATTATATTTGGGGCTTCAAATATTCGGGTATTCATTCTTCGGGGTTCCAATGCAAAAAAAAAGAAACAGCCCCTTTGATTAAAAAAACCCTTCCTCGACCCCCACCCTCTGTAAGAATTCATCCCACCCTCCCCCTGGCACCCACATGTAGAAAAACAAAATCTTACAATGGAAAGCCAGCACAACTCACTCACCTCCACAGCCGGCTGCCGGCTTTGAGTGCTTATTTGTGCTAATCCATTTTACTAACACGTTTCCCAGCCCCCACCCACCTACAGAACCTATCCCTCCCCCGACCCAAAATCTGGGGATTGAGTGACATGACGATTTGTATTACATAACAGGCGAGTGACATTCGACAATCTCGTCCTTCAGAATTGGAATCCATTTAGCAATCTAGCAAACACAGCACCAAATGAAGTTAATTATGGATGTGGCCCTGGTTCATATCCTGTGGAGCTGTCCCTCCCTAGACCCCTTTTTTCTGGAACTACAGTAAGCCATACGCACCATCTTTGACCATGGGTAGCTATAAGGGTGTGCTCCATGCTCAGAGCACATTTGCTAACATTAGGAGCACATTTTTTAAATTTAAATTTAGTGTTGTCATGCTCCTGCAAAAGTACTAGGAGCATAGTCCATTTTGCATTATTGTACATGGCTCTGGGACTTAAGTACATGCCCCAGAATGACTTGTACTCATTTTAGTTCTAATACAGCCATTCAAACCAACTATACCCCATCTTTCTTGTAGGTTTTTCCTGACGTGAGCAGTATTAATATGTGCATGTGCAGGGTGGCCAAAGTCATACAATTTTTCAGTTAAGACTCTTGGAAGAGACGGAGTCTGCTGTGATGGTGGATGAAGTTGTGCTGGAAAAGCAGGTTTGCAGAGGCTGCACACGTGCACAACTACTGCCAGCAGAAGTCAAGGTTGTCTGTGGTGGTCAAAACAAGTGGCTGGCTGTGTGGGATGGAATGGGTGGTGGGGGTGCCATCAGGAGGCGCGGCCAAGTATACCTGTATTTATTATAACCATTCATTAACGGATTTGAGAAGAGATCATTCAGTGGAGGCCAGGAGTACTAACCCTGGCTTGAGCCTTTTTTTCTTTAGACCTTTGGGGCTGTGGTACAGGAGACGAAGGCTGTAGATTTAGGGAAGGGGTCGCCGGCAAGCACATTGAGAGTTGCACTGGGCTTCAGTATTTCGCCATTCAAAAACAAATATCATGGCAGGCCTTGGATGCTCCGTCTCTCTGACTTGGGACTTTTGGCTTAGAGACCAGTTATCTCCAACCTCTGTCTGAGTGCTGGTGGCTGCTTAGGTTAGTCAGGCGTGGACATAGGAGCAGAAGCAGAGGAAGTTGAGACTGAACTGTAAAGTTCAGACTGGGCTATCCGCACAGGGTGATCAAAGGTTGGGGGTTGAAATTGGCATTGGCCCTCCGTTAGCCACATGCTAGAAGATTTTGAATTGGACCAATAATTTTTTTTTTTTTTTTTAGCTGGGCCTCTTGACTTGTACTGGAGGAAAAAAAACATTTAAATAACTGCATCAGTTGGGCTTGTGGAAAAGACTGGGACCAGTACTTTCCCAACCACCAGTCTTACTGCCTATCAGCTGCAAGACTAAATTTCAACCACTGAAGGTGCAGAACTACAGAGGGATTGGTCTGCACTGCCACAGGCACCAGTTTGCCCATACTTTGACAGTGAAAGGCAGTATAGTAAGTCTGGCCAGGTGGAGGTGGTACTGTTACGTGTAGTGGCCTCAGAGTAGTTTTACACATTACAAAACCACAGTGATGCAGCAGAGACAAATAAGCAGACTTGGTCTCGTCTCTCTAGGTTTCTTAGACTCTTCTTTCTCACTCAGGGGGTGAAAAAAGTCAGCTAAACAAAAGTAATTCAATATAACCAGCTTTAGAATATACATAAGACCATACCAAAATTGCCAAAAGAAAAAGGATGTACGGTCTAACTAGTCTGCTTGAGTTTGCAGACCCTTCCCAGTAACTAATGCCAGATCCCCCCCCCCAATCAATCTCTTCCTCCACTTCGATGTCCTGCCACCTTTCCCATTCCATGTCATTTTCCCCTTTTAGCCTGTCCCAGCTTCTCCTGAAGCTGTCTAAAATCTTCAGGAAGACAACTTCTCTGGCAACTTGTTCCATTTTGCCACCACCTTCTCAGTGAAAAGTGCTTCTCATTTCCTCTTGAAGACATCCCACACTAGTTTGAGACAGTGCCCCTACCAGTCTTGTTACCACTATGGTTGAATGGACCTCAGAGTCACTTTGTTGAAACCCTTACTGTATTTAAAGGTTTCGACCACATCAGCTCCATGCTCTGTAATGTAATATGGGACTATAAATTATTAGTAGGTCCCACAGAACCTCCAGTACTATCAAACACCTGATGATTTAATATCAGGAAATTGATAATAAATATAAATGTGGGTATGAGCACAATCAGGGTCTGAAGGAACACATATTTAATGGCACAAGTTCTGTGAAGTGTGCTCCTCTGTTTCAGAAGAGCACACTACGCTAAATCCTTAACACTACCCCTGTCTTTGACCAGAGCCTTATTTTAACCCCCACACTCTATTTTTTCTTAGATCTCCCACCTGGACACAGAAATTCGAGAACAGCGAAATTATTAAGAATCATGCTTCTGGCGACCCAGAAAACAATCACTAAGAATTGGCTCACCAATAAGATTATCTCAATAGACCAATGGCATGACCTTATGATTTCTATTTATAGAATGGAGGGGACTCACGCCTCTCTCAATAAAAGGCGGTCAGAATTTGAACTGCTCTGCAGGAGATGGGTCGTCTATATTATGGCACAGAGACCTGACTTCAAGTCATGATTTGGGGGGGGATGGGGAAATTATAACACCCTATACCACCTATTATTTGTTACAACTCCTTCCCTCCCGGCCGGCCGTCATTTTTCAACCACACAAGGGGTGGGCTCCTATATTTTGATACTCAAATTAACCATTTTACTATCAGCTAGACTCTGTAGCTCAAATGGAACTGGTAATCTTTTTTTTTTTCCCTCAGCATGACTGCTCCCTCAATAATAAATGTGGTTTGGTTTTATATTGAATGATGTACTAATTTACTTGGATCCAGATAAATTCCTCCTACAGTATTGTAATCCCTTCCCTTCCCTTCCTGCTGTCTCCTGAAACATACATTGTATTAATTTGCTGATACAGATTGGCACTTATTGTATAAATTATGGTTTTTGTATGCTGTAGTTGTACATACTGTATGTGTTGTCTTGTTTTAACTACAAAAATATAATAAACAAAGTAAAAAAAAAAAAAGTTAATTATGGACCCCTGACAGAACCTGGACTCCAGCTGTAAGGCCAGGGTAAGCTGTGTCAGGTGTTGGGTTGCCACGCCCTCACTTGCCTCTCTGATGGGCACAGGCTGGGAATATTGCCCGAGGTCCTAGTAACAGATCGTACCCCTTACTAAAATACTTGCTTCTCTGTCATTTTTACATTTCCACCCAGGTAACTATTATAGTGATCAGTTTGGTACACAGAATGGCCATCCTATATTCCGATCTCCAGGCTAATCACCCCCAGACCTCAGGCTGCTTTACAGCATCTAAGCAATGGCGGTGACCAAATGAAACCTACCCCTCTTCATGAATCTCTGTGCATAAATCAGCAGACATAACTAATAACATAGAAACAGACTTTGACGGCAGATAAGGACTGCTTGGCCCACCTAGTCTGCCCATTTCCCTACCCACTGGATAAGTTGCAGATCCTAGTTAACCAACAACCTATTTCTTCCTGCCCTCCACAAGAAATGCCTTATGTCTGTCCCATGCATCCTTGAATTTCCCCACTGTTTTTGACCCCACGACTCCTCAGGAAGGCCATTCCATGCGTCCACCACCCTCTCTGTGAAAAAATACTTCCTCACATTGCCCCTGAGCCGTCCCCCCCTCTATCTTCACATTGTGTCCCCACGTTCTTGCACATCTCTTTTTCTGAAGGATACTACCCTCTTGGACTTTGTTGATTCCCTTGAGGTACTTAAACGTTTCTATCATGTCCCCCTCTCCCTCCTTTCCTCAAGGGTATACACATTAAGCTCCTTTAGTCTCTCTTTGAATGATTTCTGTTGCAGACCCTGCTCCATATTAATTGCTCTCCTCTGGACTGCCTCCATCCTGTCTATGTCCTTGCAGAGATGGGGTCTCCAGAACTGCATGCAGTACTCCAGATGGGGTCTCACCAACTGTCTGTACAGATAACAACTTCCTGTTTTCTACTGTTGATGCCTCTCCCTGTACATCCCAGTATACCCCCAGCCATCCCTACTGCCATCTCACATTGCTTGCTAACCTTTAGGTCATCTGCTATGACTACCCCAGGTCCCTTTCCATTTTGTTATTACTACTCCCCCATTGTGTACTCTTCCCCTGGGTTTTTGTTTCCCAGGTGCATTACTTTGTACTTCTTTGCATTAAATCTAATAAACTTAAAACTGTAGCTGTGGTTGCCCAGGCTTATGAATAGGACATTGAAAACATCACCAGCAGTTTAGATCCACCCACCTGCTGATTGCGGGAGGTACTGTACAGGGTTGCCTGCATCACTCATTCTGATCTGGTCAAGACAGTCCTGGTTTAGATTAGTGGTTTTCTGACCAAAAACATGGAAGATCCTGATCTGAGACCAGAAACAATAATTTCTTATTTTCATTAAAAAGAGGCAAAGAGATCAACTTCCTGCCACTGCTTTGCAGTGGGGGACCACTCTGGCATGGTGGTGACCCCAGTTCACTCCGGCTCAAGATGTCAGGAGCGGAGGCTGCCAGGGACAGCAATGATCTGATCCAAGTAAGGATAAAGAAGGTGGCCGGTCATGCCATCCGCCCTCCTTCATGACCATCCGCCTTCTTCTGAATGACAGCGCTCGCGTGCGTGCTCATAGTTAAACCTATGAGCAAGCATGTAACTGCTTTCATTCAGAAGAAGGCAGGCGGCAGTGGTGGTGGGTGGGTTGCATGACCAGTCGCCTTCTTCATCCTTACTTGGATCAGCTCACCATCGCCAGGCCATTCAGTCTCCAGAGTTGGGTGCTGGGAGGGGGAGGGAAGAGCTGCAGCTGGGTGTGAAATGTATTGATGAAGTGGATTAGTGCAGATAAGTACTCAAAGATGGGAGTTAGCCATGGAGGTGGGCGGGTTGTGCTGGCTGGGCATCATGAGATTTTTTTTTCTACTAGAGGGTGCTACGGGCAGAAGGGTGGTATGGATTCTTACAGAGGGTGGGGGATGAGCGAGGGTTTTGTTTTATCACGGGGCTGCTTCTTTTGTTTTTTTGGTAACAGTATTTCCCAAATACGAACAAGCACAAATAGTACCACTATTCATTATTCAGATCCGAATAATGACTAGTGCATTATTTGAGGTATTCAGGAATTAGTATTCATTACTCGCACACCCCTAGTGGAGATGCATACAGAGCAGGGCCTGAGGGATCTGGCAACTGCCATATAGACAGCTTGAGACAGATATCTTTTCTGTTTTCTCTCTTCTCTCCCAAGTCCCTCACACCTCCCCTGACGTCAAACTATGCCTACGGCAGCTTTGGACATAACAGCACACTATGGGCTGATGCCACGAGGGATCAAGCTCCCAGGCTCACAGCAAGGGGCTGCTACTGCACCAGAACCCAAGCACCTCCCTCTCTGGACTGGCTTATGCTACTCCCCAGCCCCAGCTGCACTGATTCTGGCTCCCAGAGTCCGCTCCTGAACTCAGGTCATTCGCACGGAAGCGCAGATTTGAAAAAAGTTGCTGGGTGGTGGGGGGGGGGGTAGAATGAGGAAAGAAAGGCTGTTTCAGATGGTGGCAGCAGCAGAGAAGGCTCTGCTAATAACACCGGTAGCGATATCAGGCTGTGAGAGGAGACAAAAGAGGGCTGTGTTGAAGGCGTGTATGTTTGCATCCATAATGGAAGGCAGAAACTCAGGGGGATGTAGAGGACTGCTTGAATACCCTAAAGAGTGTTCTGCACACACTAACAACTAAATGCGCGCAGCTGACCAGCAAGTCCAGAAGAAGGAAGAGACCTCTCTGGTTCTCAAATGACGTAGCAACCAAAATCAAAGAGAAACGAAGGGCTTCTATACGATTTAAACAAACAAAGCAAGAAGCAGACGGAGAAGAATACAGGAAAAAACTGAAAGAGGCAGGGAAGGCAGTCAGAAAGGCAAAAGCACAGACCGAAGAGAAAATAGCACACAGTGTTAAGGGAGACAAAACCATCTACAGATACATAGAGAAAATAAAAACTAAGGGAGGAATAGTCCAAATAACAAACAAAGAAGGCAAGATGGCAGTGAAGGACGAGGAAGAGACCCAAGCCCTAAACAAGTTCTTTTGCTCTGTCTTCCCTATAGAGGACGGTGGCAAATGTCCCACGCTAGGTCAGACAGAGCATGATGGTCAGGTAGTGGACACTAGCCCCTTCACAAAGGAAAGGGTCCTAGAAGAGCTGAGTAGACTCATGACGGACACGGACATGGGACCTGATGGCATATACGCTAGGGTTTTAAAAGAACTTCGAGAGGAACTAGCTACACCACTGGCTGAGCTCTTCAACAAGTCACTAGACAGCGGGGAAATACCTCAAGATTGGAAAAGGGCAACAGTGGTGCCCTTGCACAAGAGCGGGAGCAAAGAAGATGCAGGAAATTACCGCCCTGTTAGTCTGACCTCAGTCATAGGGAAAATTATGGTGTCATTACTAAAGGAGAGGATAGTGGCATACCTGAAAGATACTGGAAAAATGGACAAAAGGCAACATGACTTCACAGCAAGACGATTTTGTCAAACCAACATGATCGACTTCTTCAACTGGGTCGCCAGAATAGTGGATCAGGGAAGGGCAGTGGGGCATTGTATACTTGGATTTCAGCAATGCCTTTGACACCATCCCTCACAGAAGGCTAACAAGCTGGAACATACAGGAGTTGGACAAAAGGTGGTTAATTGGATCAGCAACTGGCTAAACAATAGGAAACAGAGAGTGCTAGTAAATGGATCTCTATCGAGGGAAGGAGGTGTAAGCAGTGGCATTCCACAGGGGTCAGTACTGGGACATAGCCTCTTCAACATCTTTACAGGAGACCTCACAAATGATTTGAAAGGGAAAGTTTGCCTGTTCGCAGACGATACTAAGCTCTGCAATTGAGTGGACTCACAGGAAGGGGAAGACAACATGAAAGCTGACCTTAGAAAGTTGGAGGAATGGTCCAGGGCTTGGCAGTTAAAATTTAATGCCAAAAAATGTAAGGGAATGCACCTGGGTAGGAGGAACACAAGAAATAAGTATACACTGGGAGGATATCAACTCGGAAGAAACACAGACAGAGCGAGATCTTGGCACAGTGATCACTGATGACTAAAAGGTGGGAAAACAGTGTGAGAAGGTAGCACAGAAAGCAAATGGCATCTCATTCCTCGACTGTATTAGTAGGGGCATTACTAGTAGGAAGCAGGTTATCATGCCTCTCTATAGGTCCTTAGTAAGGCCACACTTGGAATACTGCTGTCAGTTCTGGAGGCCTCACCTCAAAAAGGACATTGACCATTTGGAGACGGTGCAAAGAAGAGCTACAAAAATGGTGCAGGGTCTACACCACAAAATGTACGAGGTGCGACTCAGGGAGTTAAATTGATACTCGCTTGAGCAAAGAAGAAACAGAGGTGACATGATCGAAACATTTAAGTATGTGAAGGGACTAAACATAACTCAGGCAGGTAATCTATTTCAGCTCAACACAACAGCACGTACAAGGGGCCATCATTTGAAGTTGACAGGAGGTAGGTTCAAAAGCGACCTCAGGAAGTACTTCTTCACGGAGAGAGTTGTGGAACCATGAAACAGCCTGCTCCAGGAGCTGGTAGCATCAAAGATGATTAGAGATTTCAGTATTACATGGGATAGGCATTGCGGACAGGTTAGGTTGCAGGCAACGTGGGTGGGGGTAGTCTTTTTGGGCAGACTACCTAGCTCACGTGGTCCCCATCTGCCGACATTTTCTTATGTTCTTATGAGTGCAGGGTGTGGGAAGACACTGACTGTAAGCAATAGGAGTGCTATATATGTTTACATGGCAACTACTGTGCTTCTTTTTTATCCAAACTCTGTTTATTCTCCTTACCCCCGAACTCTCTCAGGCTGCCTCGACTTGCTGGTATGCTCTACCACCCACCGTGGTCCTCCTCCTGTATATGGTTACTGCCCCTCAGTGACCTACACCAGGCAAGCCCCCTGACTCTGAACCCCTCGGGAGGGCCGCCATCCACTCCAGCGCTCTATCTAGAATCCAGATCACCTGGCTTCAGCCAACCGAGAGACTAAAAGGCAGAGAGAGGACCCGGTGTTGGGCATGTGGCATCAAGCACTGCGAGGAGCCTTCGCCTATCAGGGGAAGGGTTTTTCCTTGTTATGCCCCATGCCCCTCCCTCCCTCCTGCAGAGCCCGAGTGTGCACGGACGCCAGGGACATCCGTCGCGGCTCTGCGTCTCCACTGCTGTGGGCCGACTTGGCATACAAAGGACTTGAGAAGAAGCTCTTAGAACCATAAGTGACACAGGACATATATATATATATATATATATATACACACACACACACAATATAAATCACAGTTGAAAATTTCCATTTTTTTTTATTCTCCCCCCCTGCCCCTGGTCCAGTCACTCCTTCAGGCCTCCTAGGCACCCTACCTTGACACCCTACTCCCCCAGCCCCCACCTCATATTGCAGCCAGCACCCCAGGGTAACCCGGCGCAACCCTTCACTGGATGGGTCCCTCTCCTCCGAGGGGGAAGGCACTGGTGGGGCGGCCAGCACACTCTTCAATTGGCCATGGGTGCTGCTGCTGAGGCAGATGTGGCTGGCGTGTGGTATGGTTCTGTGTCGGTAGGGGCCAGAAGCCTTAATTTGGTTGGCCCAGGAGCTTTTTCCTCCCTTTTCTCCCTGAGGGCGTGGAGTGCCACATAACATCTAGGCGCATGCCAACATCCGCCACACCCCCAGTCAACAAACCCAGCATGCTGCTGTGCTCTCGGCCTCCGCCAGGAGTCAGCAGGCACCGGTCTCCATCCCCACCCTCCCCTGGGAGAAGGCGAGCAGTCTTCTGATGCTCGAGCCTTCTCCCCCCGGCCGGCCCTCAGGTGTCCCGGGTCCGTTCCTGAACCCGGGTCGCCAGCGGAAATCCAACTGCTGCGCCGACGGGCTGGCCCGAAGATTTCCATTTAAAAAAAATCTGAAATTGAATTTAAAATCAAAATGCTGTACTTTTCTGAAGACTAGAGAAACCCCTGTGTGTGGAAATGAACTATGCCAACTGAACTTAGAACTTCAGAGTTTTAGAACTATAGTATCAGCATGAGACACTCTCTTACGATTATAAGAGGACCCATAATGTTTAAAAATAAACAATCCTGATTGGCTAACAATAATGCCATGATTTATAATAGCTCAACTGAAGGACTTTACAAGCTTTCTATGCACGGACTTTCCACAACTTTTAGTAAGGCTAGGCAGATGCAACCGAGGTCATCCCAGAGTGCCCAAAGCCTTCTCTGTGGCTAATATATCATAGTGAGTCAGACAGGCTGCTCCAAAGAGTCTCCATAGATTCATATGAAAAAGAAGGAGGAGGTACCACTCTGTACAGTTCAAAATGATAATTTCTTGTCCGTGTAATCAGCTTACCAGGCCCGCCCCTCTATTCACTGTGAGGAGCTTAGCTTCAAGACATTCCGACAAATCAGCAGTTCCAGTGGAACCACCAATGTGTGGATACTTAACTATATCCATGCCCTTAGAAATGTTTTTTTTTTCCTGACAGATGTACTGTGCTATATACTCTTGTAGTAAGTTTGAAGGGTGGCCACCCACTCCTCCACTGTAAAAAAAAAAAAATTATCCAAGATCTGCTGTGTGCAGAGAAGCATAATGTTGTAAGTTACCATTGTTCCCTGATGAAGTGGCATTCTTACCATTAAACAATGGATTTCTGAGTTAATAAATAATAAAACTCAAATTATCACTTTGAACTGTATGGAGTAGAGCAAGCCAAATCTCAGGACATGGTGTTATCATCCCCTGGTAATTAGATGTCGGCATCTACTGTTTCTGCCTCAGTCATCTTTGCTTTTTGTTGTCCAGTGGTCAGCGAGGAGAACTGTGAAAATGGACATCCAAGCTCAAACATCACCTTCACTACTGACATTAAATGACTGTGGGTTAGTGACACAACCCCCCATGTATTTTACCTCCCCCTCCACCGCTGCAAAACTGCTGAAAATCAGCTGCCCCATATAGTCACGCTTTTCTTTTTCAGCTGGACTTTACTAAGTCAACACATTTTAAAGAAAGTTAGCATTTTGTATTTCTCAAGGCCACGGGCAGATATATTTCCATGTCACGTCAGCAGAAACAGGCTGGCAAAATCTAAGTCTGAGAAGGTATGACTTTGTGCAATTTTTTTTAAGCAGTATATGCAAGATTGAGCAGCAAGATAAAAAGGTATAGTGATGCTTCCTTCAGAGAGATGCTCTCTGAGGAGACTCTGAGGTCTTCAGAAGAGTTTCAAAACTCCACCATCAAATGCAAGAGCATCAGGCAGCTTCACTTTGACTTCAGGAAGTGCAGAAGTGTTAATAATGTTTATTGGAATCCTATGAAATCTTAAATCCTTGTGTGCAGTATTTTGCCAAGATATCTCGCTCTGCTTACATACCGTATGTCTCATTCACCTCCCTTCTCTCCAGAATCACCTTCCACCTTTCCCATTCAGTAACCAGTGATCCAGTCACTTCCCTGACTCCAACACTCCCCTTTCTGTTCTGTAGATAGTGACTTATTCACCCTCCACTCCACCAGCCCCCACCCCTCCCATTCAGTAACCAATGACCGATTAATTCCTCCATTCCCACACCAAACCTCACCCCCATTCAGTAGTCAGTGACAGATCCCCCCCCCCACCCCTCCAACACTAGGCCCCTACCCATCACTAGCTAGTGACCAATTCACTCCCGGCTCTAGCACCAGACTCCCAACTGTTCAGTAGCCAGTGACACATTAACCCCCCCCCCCAACTCCAACACCAGCCCCCAACCAACACACTTAAAATTAATTAATTAATTTAGGTTTGTTTTGTTGACTGGGAAAGGAAGATTAGATAATTCTGCCTATTTTTAGCCTTGTCGGGGGTTACAGATGGAAACTAGCTGAAATTGAACCAGATTAAGCCGTTGGTGGTATTCTTAGTGAATGGGGTAAATTTGGTCAGGACACCAGGAATATTCCTCTACTGTTTTCAAGAACTACATTGGATTTTTTTAAACTCAATCTTTATTCAAGGTCATTTCATTACATACAGTAAACAGAGGGTTACAGTAATTTATAGATTCATGCATTTCTTATTACATCTCATGGGGAGGGTCCCCCTTTTGGAATTTCTATGCACTGTATATTTAGACTGTAAATGCCACTGTGTTAGGTTGCCATGGGATCTTTCACTCCCCCCACCTTTCTAACATCAGCTCCCCACCCCTCCCACTCAGTAACCAGTGACCCATTCACTCTCCCCACCTTTCTAACACTAGCTCCGCACCCCTCCCACTCAGTAACCAGTGACCCATTCACTCCCCCCACCTTTCTAACACTAGCTCCGCACCCCTCCCACTCAGTAACCAGTGACCCATTTACTGCTCCCACCTTTCCAACATCAGCTCCCCACCCCTCCCTCTCAGTAACCAGTGACCCATTCACTCCCCCAACCTTTCCAACACCAGCTCCCCACCCCTCCAACTCAGTAACCTATTTAAACAGCCTCCATTGTCTGCCTCCAGTCTTGCATTGCACCAACAAATTCAAAACACTGCTGCCCTCTTGGTCACTAGTGAAAAATGTTTTGACCATGTGAGCTTTCTATTTAAGCAGCTTTACTGGCTTGCCATTTAACGTAAGGAGCAACCTTGAACTTCTGTGTGTATTTCATAAACATGTTATTAGAGAATACTTTTTTTTTATTTTCAGATTTCCTCTAAAGGTTTTATAACCCATTTTTGTAGTCTTTCCAAAATGCCTGCATAAAAGTATTGGCCCACAGCCTGCTGACCTCATGGTGCCTTTCTTCATGACATCAATACTGCTCACCATGACAACAGACTGTGATGTCACAAGCAGCATTTGTGAAGTCAGCTGAAAACGGTCAGACGCTTTTTGAAAGACTCAGTGAAAATATGTATGGCGTTATCTGAAGTATTTAGTCAATCGAGAAGAAAAGCAAGCATAAAAAACTAGAAAACATCGACATTAAACATAACTGTTATAAATCTAATGTAGTTTTAAGATTTTTTAGTTGAGAGCTGCTCTTAAAGGGTTAGCACACAACCTGAAATTAATACTAACTTTCAAAAGTAATGAACTACTGTATTTAAGCAATAAGGTATGTACAGGGGTTAGAGTAACCGTCTGTTAATCATCCCCTTGGGGCGTAATGTGGCACGAGGTGCAGCTGAGTGCCATATTGCCCCAAGGGGGTGATTAATTGATTGTTAATCAAACCCCTGTACATACCTTATTGCTGTTATTATAATGTTTAAAAAAACTAATTCTTTCATTTTTGTGGCATAATTTATCAAACAATGCCAGTTTTGATGTTTTCACAGAGAGGGTGGTAGCAAAATGGAACGCACTACCAGAATGGGTGATATCATGTAAATCTGTGAGCAGCTTTAAAAGGGCATGGGACAGGGAACAGGGAAGAATGAGGGTAGGGGAGGTGGGAGGTGGCAGTGGGATGACAAAGGGGAAGGGAGTGGGGCAGCTGCAAACCAGTGGTGCTAGCTGCACACTCGAGCAGACTTAGATTGGGTGGTCTGTTTTTGCTGGCACATTCGTATGTTCGTAAATAGTCCCTCTGCCTTGTAATGTGTAGACTTGCTGGCAAAGGAAATTGTTTACTGGCAGATATGTATGGAGTTTGTTGTGGTGTTTCTATAAGAAACTGTGTGCATTCAAACTGTACAAAACATTTGTCTTATTAAATTTCATACAACTGTTTGCTCATGAGTTTCATAAAACTCTGCATGAGTTCCTACCCCAGTATTTCACAAGTCAGTTTATAATAACCTTTTATGAATCCAAATGTTTTTCATGCCGTATCTATTTCGTATTCAGCTTGAAAGATAATAGTATTCTGTCCCACAGCATATGCTTTTTTTTAAATGGGCACTACAAATCTAGTTGCTTTGAAGAGCTCCAGTTGCCTGGCTTTCTGTCTCTGTCCTGTCTCCCCACCCCACCCCCACGCTGCTCTCCCTGACAGTTTTGGCTCTTACTACTTTTGGTTAACAGACAGGGCAAGCTAAACGGAGTCGTCGGTCAACTGAGCTCATTGTCCTTTTCCCATTCAGGAGCTCACTGCATAGGCAACTGAAACGTTCACAACAATGGGATGGGGGAGAGCGATGCTGCTGCTGTTAACGCGCACATTTTGGTGAGATCGATTTTTTCAAGTTGTAGCTATCTTAAGCAAATTCTTAAAGGAGAGGGTGTGTTTTCACAATAGAAAGTTATTTTTTTATGAAAAGAGCAGTGCAGCTATTATTTTTTTTGCTGCTTTGAAAACGCCAGTTTGGTAATGAGCATGCGCATTACACTCTGGCAAGCAGACTAGCTGACAGGAATCGACAGAACGAAACACTATCAAAAACACGACTTTCAACACTCGTTTTTAAAAGCTACATTAACGCTGTGGTACAGAATATAATTTCTTTACATGATGGATACTAAATGGAAATTGCATTAAAAAACATTGCATTTCACCAAACTAACTGTCAGCTGAAACTGTCAGCTGAACTGTCACTTGCGTAATTAGTCTTGCACAATACAAGCAAGTCTCACTCCAACAAAGAACAGCGAGTTTCATGAGATCATGGGTGGTCAGTCTATATATATAAAATCATTTTATTTATACTGTGTAAAATAGTGTGCCAAGAGCAGCCATTTTTTTTTAAATTTAGAGTTACACAATTACTGGAACTTCTTCCACTACTGTTTTTAAAAACATCCGACGTTATCAGGCTATACATGGTAGGGTAACATGGGCTAATGTAACCCTGCTAGAACTCTGACAACCAATCAGAGATTGAGAATGATTCTTACATTATAACAATACTTCTTAAATCTGAAGCATTTTTTCCCCTTTTGAATTAGAAGATGTTCTACCTGACAAAACTCGGTGTGATGTGCGGAGCAGTACTGGACCTGCAGGCTGACATGGTTAGTTCTATTTCTCCTCATACACCATCACCCCTATGACCTCACTGTGACATCACAACTGACCAAAAAGAGTCACCTTGCTGTCAGATTGGTCCCTTGTGAGGTCACAGTGCTGATGAAGAGGAGCAGAACCAGATGTTAGCCTCCAGATAAAGTACTTATCTCATCACACCTAATACTATCAGGTAGAAAACCCTCTGATCAGCAAATGGAAAAATAAATACTCCAGAAAAAAAAGGTAACAGCTAACGGCATTTACAAATTAATACCATTTTCTGTGTGCTATATTTGGCGCTTCTAGATCTAAGAAAAATACTGCGGGCAGCGGTTAGGCCTGTAGGACACTCCCCCAAAATATGTGTTTCAGGACACACAGCAGACCATCACATCACTCTGCAAAACGTCTTGGAAATACTCGGGTCATGGGCTGATAAATGGGGAAATCACCTTTAATCTGATTACATGTACAGTGATGCATTCTGCAAAACATAATCACTCTCTATCTGTACTACTTACAAAATACCGCACTAAAAAAACAGCTGCTTCTGAATGGGACTTGGGTATCAAGGTAACATTGGAGCTTAAAAATAAAAAATAAAATAAAAAAAGAATGTGGTGACGTTTTCAGGAAGTCAGACTTCTTATTAAATACCATCAGTAGACACTTCTCATACACATCCAAAAATATTTTGTTACCATTATACAAAACTTGTTAGACCCCAGACAGATTATTACTGTGAATTTTGGAGAGGATTAAATATGTCAGAGAGAATGAAAACAAAGGATCCAGAGGAAGCTGACTAGAATAATGAGAAGATATAAAAATCTAGAATACAGAGATACAGTAGATAGATTAGGGCTATTCAGTATGCACGAAAGAAGGACAAGGGGTGTCCTATTGTTATTCTGTAATAGACACAGTAATGTATAGAATAGTGGATGGGTGACTATCCACAACAAGGCTGTGTTTCCATCAAGGTAGTTGATGACATCATACAGACTTCGAAGCTAACTGCCGAGATAGAAACACAGCCTTAGTTGTGGATGGTCACCCATCCACTGTTTTGTATACAGTAGTATATGGTTCCACGAAATGCATAACGTTTAATTTCACAAGGTTCATACCTTACCCTCATGCTCCTGCTTGCTCCCAGACTGGTCCTCCCTACATTCCTGCTCTGCTCCAGTCCTGTTCCTGAAGATACCAGTCCTCCTCACTGCCATCCCGCTCTGCTCTAACCCCGTAACTGCACCAGTGATTTAAAAAAAGAAAAAGAAAAAAAAACTGGCAAATTGATAGTTTGAACACACAGAGGCCACTATGGCAGTCCGTGTCCAAACTATTCTAATGAGCTGCTCTCCCAACCACTCGCTAAATGACACCACAATTTTCGGTTGTATTTTTTTGTTCAGCGCTGTTTGGTATTCAGTGGTGATAGCGACTGTAAATGAGCGACTTTCAAAACAACAACTCATTTACAGCGCTATTGTTTTGCACTACCCTGTAAGGATGCGACAGCGAAAGTAAGGATGAGCAAGGGAGGGCGACCGGAAGGGGAGGTATAGGGAGCAGAAGGGGAGGGATAGGGAAGAGAGTTTTTGTGGGGAAGTGTGCCATGCTGCCACTGAGCTAGCTATGTGGTGTGGTGGTCAGGGTGGCTAGCTACAGTGCAGCAGGTGCTGGATTCGGGGCTGGGTCTGGGACTGGGGAAAGTCTTCACTGCTTTCGCAATTATTTGTATTATTTTCAAACTGTCTCCCCCTCCCCAGCATTCACCCCGCTGGAGTTGGTTATCTTTAGTCAGGAGGGTGCAGGGGGACAAAGCTCGGCGAGAGGGGGGCATGGGGGGGGGGGGGCACAGCATAAATGATATTTTAGGTTGCCAGATGTCTTATTGCTTATTGTAGGTTGGCAGATATCCTGTTGCTTATTTTAGGTTGCCAGCTGTCTTGTTGCTTATTTTAGGTTGCCAGATGTCTTGTTGCTTATTTTAGGTTGCCGGCTGTCTTGTTGCTTATTTTAGGCTGCCGGCTATCTTGTTGCTTATTTTAGGTTGCTGGATGTCTTGTTGCTCATTTTAGGCTACTGGATGTCTTGTTGCTTATTTTAGGTTGTTGGCTGTCTTGTTGCTTATTTTAGACTGCCGGCTGTCTTGTTGCTTATTTTAGGTTGCTGGATGTCTTGTTGCTTATTTTAGGTTGCCGGCTGTCTTGTTGCTTATTTTAGGTTGCTGGATGTCTTGTTGCTTATTTTAGGTTGCCGGATGTCTTGTTGCTTATTTTAGGTTGCCGGATGTCTTGTTGCTTATTAGTGTACATCGCTAGAAGGCTTCATCAGTGTTTTGTTTAGCATACGGTAACCATACAGCACACCCTGTAATGTGCCGCTGCTTACATTAATACATGATCCACTACCCCACTCTTTCGGCATCCAGTGGCAGATTAATCCCCACCCAATCTAATGCTTGCCTGTCATCTTTCCTCTAAAGCTTGCTCATTATCTTTCATTTAAAACTTTAAATAATTTTGTCTTTCTGTAATTTTGGAGGAACTAATCCAAGAGCGCCAAGCTCTTCCTCTTAGACAAGATTCACAATGAGGGGCCAGATTTTCAAAAGTGGAAAATTGTGCACATGCGGGGAAAAAGTTACACAAGGAAGGTTTCCTCGCACAACCGCAGTTTTTTTCTGCATGTGCTCAATTTTCAAAAAGGTTGCCTTTTTTGCAACCTTTTTGTGGGAGGGTGGGTTGGATGAAGACACAGAAGGAGAGACAAGTTCTTTTAAAATGTCCCATAGCGCAGTGTTCTTTATTACAGAAGGACTTCACACACTTGGCAATACCATAAACAGTTCAACAATGCAGATCTGAAACTTCTGTGTTGCTCATACTGATTGACTAGTCAGGATGATCTTCAGCAACTGTAATAAAACATGGCTTATAAGGCTGTTGGTTCCCACTCAGCCAGTAGGCTCACAGGGACAAACCCAGTGCCTGAGGGTGGTCCTACTTGTACCTACAGTTTTGCAGCCAATACTTTAGGAAGACCAGTCACCCCTCTAGCTTCTCAACTCAGCTCTGGTTCAAAACATCCCAGCCTTGACTAGAACCACCACTGGTCAGTCTTTCTGAGACTGCTTCCAGCACCAACTACTCCCCTCTTGCATCAGCCAGTTCCACTCATGTAGAAGACTACTCCCTCCACAGCTCAGATCTTATCTGCTAGACTCTGCTCAGCCAGCTCCTTTTATAGGGCTGAAGATCATGTGACCTGTCAATCATAGCTTTAAATGTTAATTAAATGTTTGCAACAATTTTAAATATGTCTATTTCATACAGAAAAGTAAGCAAACATGAAAAATAATAGTTTAACACAGATCAGCATTTAAACAATCAAAAAATTAAGCAATAAGAAAATAAAGAAAGGAACTTCCTGGCAGGAAATCCCACCTTTCTTGTTCCCAGACTCCCTCATGCTAGAGCTCTATAAAGCCCACAGAGCTCAGCCGGCCTAAGCCCCTAGAAATCTATAAAATGGATGCCTGCAAACTAAAGCACATGGAGTCAGGCATTTCCCAAACAGGTAAATTTTCCTCAATGGATAGCAATGTGTACAGTTTTGGCTTAACGAAACATTTCGTCTAATATCAGGAAAATACAAATTAAACCAATATAAAGCAAAAGACATTGCTAATTCATTGTTTGGTAGCAATTTGTAAAACATGTGCTTGGTACATAGATACATAGAGAGTGTCGGCAGATAAGGGCCTATGGCCCACCCACTCTGCCCATTTGAGCTTGTAAGTTCAGTTTGTTTTCCTAGAAGTCTGTTGCCCCTTACCCCTGACCTCCAGAATTCCTTTATGTCTATCCCATGCATTCTTAAATCCCATGATTGTTTCAGCCCCCACCACTTCCTCTGGCAGGGTGTTCTACTTGTCCACCACCCGTTCTGTGAAGAAGTTCTTCCTCACATTTCCTCTGAATCGTCCTCCCTCCAACTCCATCCCATGCCGTCTAGTCCTGGAACATCTTTTTCGCTTAAAAATAGTGTATTCCTGCACCCTGTTCCTCCCTGTAAGATACTTGTATGTCTCTATCATATCCCCTCTCCCTCCTCTCCTCCAGGAGTACATGTTCAGTTCCTTCAACCTGTCTTCATAGGACTTGTGATGCAATCCATGCCATCTTCGTTGCCCTCCTCTGAACCTTCTCTACCCTGTCTATGTCCTTACGTAGGTATGGTCTCCAGAACTGTACACTGTACTCCAGGTGGGGCCTCACTAGTGTCTTGTATAGCGGAATTATGACCTCCCTTTTCCTTGCTTTACCTGCTGCCTTGTCACACTGTTTCCCTACCTTGAGGTCATCAGAGATGATAACCCCAAGATCCATTTCCTGCTTGGTGCATGCTATATCCTCACCCCCCAACTGATATATTGTGCCAGGGTTTTTGTGCCCCATATGCATTATCTTGCACTTCTTTGCATTGAATTTCAACTGCCAAACCCCTGACCATTCTTCAAGTTTCTGCAGGTCCCTTCTCATTCTGTCTACACCCTCTGGTGTGTCTACTCTGTTACAGAGCTTTATGTCATCAGCGAACAGTGAAATTCTGCCTCTAGGTCCACTGCAATGTCACTGATGAAGATGTTGAATAGTACCGTCCCAGCAATGATCCCTGTGGTACCCCACTGGTCACTCTTTCCTCTGTGGAGTGACAGCCATTTTACCACCACCCTCTGTGTCCTGCCACCCAGCCAGTTACCTACCCACCACTACTGTCCTGCCCACACCATATTCCCCAGTTTGTGTAATAGTCTTCTATGGCACAGTGTCAAAGGCCTTGCTGAAGTCCAGATAGGCCATGTCCACTGCCCTCCCCTGATCCACCTCCCTAGTCACCCAGTCAAAAAATTCAACGAGGTTGGTCTGACATGACCTCCCCCTGGTGAAACCATGCTGCCTTGGGTCCTGTAGTCCATTGACAACCAGATGTTCCACCAATCTCTCCTTCAGTAGTGCTTCCATGATCTTCCCCACTACCGAGGTGAGGCTGACTGGTCTGTAGTTCCCTGCTTCCTCTTTGTTCCCACTTTTGTATAATGGGACTACATCTGCTGTCCTCAGTCTTTGGGTGCCTCCCTGTTTCCAGTGATCGTAAACAGGATAGCCAGAGGTTCAGCCACCACCTCTCTTAGTTCTTTAAGGACCTGGGGTGCACCCATCTGGCCCATTGCTTTACCAACTCTTAGTACTTCCAGTTCCTTCAGGACCCTTTCTCCTGTAAAGGGACTTGTGTCCATTCTGCACCATTCTCACCCTTGTACTCCCTTCAGACCCATTACCCTCCTCTTCCTCAGTAAAGACTGAGCAGAAACACCTATTCCAATGTCAGCTTTACTGTTGTCATCCTCCACCGCCCCATCCTCCCCCTTCAGTCTCACTATCCTCCCTTTGTCTTTCTTTTTCACTTATGTACATGTAAAGGTTTTGTCCTCTACCCACTGATTTTGCAATGTGTTCTTCTGTCTGAGCTTTGGCTTCCTACTGACCTCCCTGCCTCCCTTTGCTTCTCCTGGTACTTCTCCCTATCCCTTCTGTCTGTGTCTTTTGTATTGCCTGAATGCAATCTTTTTGGCTTTCACTTTCTCTGCTACCTCTTTGGAAAACCATAATGGTCTCCTCTTCCTTTCCTCTTGCTAACCTGCTTAATGCATAATTCTGTTGTTCTTGTAATCCCCATTTTAAATACCCCACTGTTCCTCAACCCTGATTCCTGTCCATTCCTTAATGCCTCTTTCAAGTATCTCCCATTTTCCCAAAGTCTGCCCCTAAAATCCAGGATACGTGTTTTTGTGTGGTTTGGTTCTGCTCTTTCTGTGATTTCAAACCACAATGCTCCCCCACTGTTACCCCCATCACACTGTCCCTGTTTGTGAGCACAAGGTCCAGTATTGCCTTCTGCCGAGTTGGTTCCATGACCAGTTGCTTGAGGAAGGCACCCTGAAGGGAGTCCAGGATAAATCTGCTCCTAGTTGATGCTGCTGCTGGGATGCTCCAGTCCACGTCTGGAATATTGAAGTCTCCAACCAGTACTACCTCACCCTTGTCTGCCATCCTTTGGATGGCTAGCATCAGCTCCCTATCTGTTTCTTCCTCCTGGGCTGGTGGTCTATAGACCACACCTGTGCGGATGGCTGTTCCCATTTTCCCTTCCAGCTTAACCCACAGTATCTCTCCCCCATTTTGTTCCTCCTGGATCTCTGTGGCCCTTATGTCATTTTTCACATACAGTGCCACTCCTCCTCCCTTCCTGCCTGCTCTGTCTGTTCTGAATATGTTGTAGCCAGGTACGGCCATCTCCCAGTCGTGGTTATCATTACACCAGGTTTCAGTGATGGCCACAATGTCCAGGTCTGACTGCACCATGACAGCCTCCAGATCTTCCATCTTGTTGCTAAGGCTCCTGGCATTTGCACACATGGCTTTCCATGATTTGACCTCCCTAGACTGTTTTGCTGTTCTACTCCAGCCCCTTCCTTGGTTGTTCTTTATCCCTGGTTCTCCTTGCTGTCTGCCCTTCTGCTGAATTTTGCCCCTTTTCTGCCTATCCACCTCTTGGGTACTAATCTCCATCTTTTGCACACTGCTTTGCAGAGATAGCCACTCCTCTGGTTCACTGGTTCCACTGCTAGCTATGGGGGGTGAGCAAGTAGGCACCCTCCTTGCTGGCCTGCCACCCCCCCGCTAGTTTAAATGCTTGTCAATGTAGCATGTAAACTTATCATTGAGTGCTTGGATTCCCCTCCAGGATGGATGCAGGCCGTCAGGCTTGAACAAACCACCATCCCTCCAGGTGGGTCGCCAGTCACCAATGAATCCAAACCCTTCCTCACAGCACCAGTTCTTCAACCATGAGTTAAAGTTCCTGGCATGCACCCTATGCTCTCCCTTGCCTCTCGCAGGAAATACTTCTGAGAAAGTGACAGAAGTAGCTACTTGCTTGAGACCCCTCCCCAATTTCCTAAACTCTTCCTGAACTTCCTTTGGCTCCCCATTTGCCAGGTCATTAGTACCTAGGTGGATAATGACATCCAGCTCACCCTCCCATCTTGCCTTCCCAGTGATTCCCAGGATCTTCCTTCCATCCCTCCATGCCGTGGCACCTGGTAGGCACCTCACCTCCCTGTCCTCCCCCTCCTGTGTTCCTAGCTGGATCCCTCTTATGATGGAGTCCCCCACCAGGATTCGCTTCCTCCTCCTCTGGGGTCCACTGCTTTCCCCGCTGAGGTCACCTCCTTGGCTAACCTCCACATCCTTTCCTTCCACTTCTCTGGGTACCTCGATTTGGTTGTCCTCATTTGCCAGTGTGGCATGTGAGTTCTTGAGTGGAATAAGATCTGGGATGTGCCTCTGCCTGACCGCTCTAACCCTCCTGAGCCCACTGTCATCCAAGTGCTCCTCGTTCTCGGCATCCTTTGAGGCAGTTGCATTGGACTGGGTGGTCTCTGGATAGGGGTGATGGTACTCCTGACCCAGTTTACTTCCGCTCTGAGTCTGGCTACTCCCGCGGTCCAGAGATGCATGCAGATAGGGCAGCACCTCAGTGTCCAGAAGGTCTGCCTGCTGGAACATAGCTGCCACAGCCACTGTATTGCACCACTCCCACATTATACTGCAGTTATACTGCTATTCCACTACTCGTCTGCTACTGAAGCTCTCCTAGTTCCCCTTTATTAATTTACTGTCCTAAAATCCTGCCACTAATCCTCAGATAATTTTCTTTAAAAAAAAAGAAACCAATAAATAAATAAATGAGTCAAAACACTTGTCGTGCTGAGGGTGGGCTTCTTCCCCTTATGCCTCCACTTACACCTTACTATACCCTGTGTTTAGCTCCTGTCAATCAGATTTAACAGGGCATATAATTAAGAGTTGGGGCGGGCAAAATTTGCATCAATTAAAGACAGCACAGAATTACACCACCACTACGTTTTAAATTTTCAACAGCCCAAAAACAATTCTAAGTAAAGACAACAAAGAAAGTACAGTGTCACTAAAAGCCCGCAATCTAAGTTTAAAAGAAAAATAGCAATTACCAGTTACTCTAAAGCACTGAATTGAATATGTTTCCTTCTTTCCCCTTCTGGCTTCTTCTCTGGTACATTTTAAACAGTAAGAACTTTGAGAATCCTGATACCTTCCATACAAAACCAAAGGTGGTTTATTGTAGTTCTTCAGTACTTTATATTTTATAGGGCCAAAAACCACTTTCTTCCCCAGGTTCACTATTTTGCACATGGAAATTTAACAGGGGGAATACAGCACCAAAGTACACAACATTTCTTTCACCCTAACTGTGCTAAGACAGCTCTTGTATACTTAATGCTAGCTGTGTGTGTGTATGTATATATATATATATATATATGTGTGTGTGTGTTGGGGGTTCAGAAGGAGAAGAAGAAGGAGTATTGAAGTTTTAGTGCTGGGTGATCAGTCTAGCAAAGACAAGATAGAAAAGTAGCATAGAAGAAAGGCTGCAGCCAAAAGTATAGAAAAGAAACATTTATGTTGTCATGCTGTAAGACTATTCCTGCACTGAATATTTCAGGTCTCAGCAGGTTCTCATTTTTATCTGATACCTTAAATCAGACTTACTGTGGCTGTAAGGCTTTCCTGCAGCCCCTTAGGAACAGAGGCCCAGATATTCAAAAGGGTTGCGCATGGCGCAGCAGTGTTGCGCCATGCACAACCCACTGATGTGCCCCGGCGTGATATTCAAAAGGGGAACATGTGCCGCACAAATCCCGATGCGCCGGAGTGCATCAGTAATGTATGCAGGCACAGGTGGGGGGGGTCGTGCCCATGCATAACCTGCACAGCCCGATATTCAGCCCAGGATGTGCAGAATCATGCATCCGCAACCCCTACCGCGCCTGCACAAAGTTAAGCCAAAAAAAGTGGAACAAGATGGCCACCGACAGGTGAGCTGTCGCATTGCAGGGTGCAACACGCAGCTGCCACCTGTGGGTGGCCACCCTGTCTTGCCACACCTGGTGGCTTCCCCATGCCCCCATCGCTGGCATCCATGAAGCTAAATCCCCCATCCTATATCCCTGGTGGTCCAGTGGACCGCACTCTGCCCGATCGCGGGCATCGATGTCTCTTCCCCCGTCCAATATCCCTGGTGGTCCAGTGGTTCTCTATGTGCCCGATCGCGGGCATCAATGTACTTACCCAGTCCAATATCCTTGGTGGTCCAATGGACCGATCGCTGCCGATCGCGGGCATCAATGTCTCTAACCCCCGTCCAGTATCCTGGTGGTTCAGTGGACGATCGCTGCCCGATCGCGGGCATCTGTAACTCATAACATACTCCTACTACCTGGTGGTCTAGTGTACCCCCCACCGCACTAGGCCCCACCGCCCGTCCCCGTCAGCCAGCAGCACCCATCGCCTGCTGCCGCCCGCCCGCCGACTGACAGCTCGGTAGTGCTGCACGCCCATTGGTTCTGGCGTGAGCCAATGGTGGTCGCAACCATCATCAAAACACAGTCCAGATATGTGAATGAATTCATTCACATATCTGGACCAATAATCGGTATGTGGGCTGCGCATCCATTAGCTCACGCTGTGATAATGGGCGGCAGCCCTACCAAACTGCAGTCGGCGGGCGGCGGTGGGTGGGTGCTGCCAGCTGACGTGGAGGGGAGCGGGCGGTGGGGGGGGGTACACTAGACCACCAGGGTAGTAGGAGTATGTTATGAGTTACAGATGCCCGCGATCAGGCAGCGATCGGTCCACTGGACCACCAGGGATATTGGACGGGAAGGGGGTTCTTTTAGACGAATGCCCGCGATCAGGCTGCAGGGGGCATTGGGCTGCTGCCTGGCACGGTGCCAGGCGCAAGTCGTCGGGGATCGGTGTACCTGCATGCTAATAACATGCAAATGGGGCCATAATGAGATGCAAATGGTCCCCTGTGCGCCTTGCATAAATTATGGCCTCATTTGCATGTCCTCTTTTGAATATCGCAGGTGCTGTGCATGGCGCAATGGCACTTGCGCTAGCGCATCTCCATGCTCCACTCTGGCCACTTGCGCTGGCGCAGTGCCACTGTGCCATACACAGTGGGGGTGGCCAGGGTGTGATATTCAAAGCTGCTGCGCCATAGCGCAGCTCCGTTGAATATCGCTCAGGCCACACCCCTGCGCAACAAAGTTAAGCTGCGCCCAGGCTTGCACCATAGCCTGGCACAGTTTGAATATCTGGGCCAGATTCTCTATTTTCATTAGTCAAAAATACAGTAGGAGGATTTCGCCCTACTACACTTTTCCACAATTTGTGGCAGCTTGTGCATATTTTTTGTGTAGCTGTGTGAAAATGCTACGCCTGGTATTGCCAGGTATACCATTTTTGCGCAGCTGCGGAAAAAAGGAAAATACAGCCCATGTACATAAAATGCAGAAAACAGCAGTTTCACAGGTGCAAGGATTTTTTCCCACACCAGGCACTTGCACATGGGGACTTTGGGCTGGATTTTCAGCCTGTCCTGGGACTAAGTCCTGCTCCACAGCAACCGCTGAGGACCACAATCTTCACACCTGCGAAGCTCCACATTTTCAGCCAGTGCAGCTGTGGGGGATATTATGCCAGGTCCCACCAGGCGTAATTTTCCCCACGGCTGTGCCGAAAACTCTGCCACAAGCTGCCATAAATTGGGCAGTCAGTCGTAAACTGGTTCTCCCTTCAAAAACACCATGGCTGCAGAAGAAACAGCAGCTCTGCAAGTGATGACCCACTTGTGCCAGTTTTTTCCAGCAGCCACAGGACTGACAGGGGCTTTGAAAGTCTAGCCCTTAGCCTCTGGGCCACGTCAGGCCTTTTGGAAAACTGGCCAGAGGTCTCCAGAAAGGACAGGTGTGAACACTGTCCAGTGTGTCACCTGGTCCTCTCCTCGCAACCACCAGCTGGCTGTATCCCTCTGCCATGCAACGCACGGCTCCCATTGTTCTAATCCTGTGAAATCTGTGTTTTAATGTTTATTTTTTGTTAAATGACAGCTTTCAGGGATGCATTTATTTTTCTTATGGTTACATTAGCAAAGTATGAAACAAAAATCTCCCACCTATTAAATTCTAATGTTTCTGTTCTCTAGAGGATTATCTCCATACACAAGGTGAGTGCTTGATCTCCTACACAGTCACTTGAGCAGAGGGGGATAAAGGAGAGCTTATGTTTTGTTGGTTTTCACTAAAGGATGGTGTGTGTTTTTTTTTGAACACTATTATTTTCATGGTTTAATGATTATCTTTACTCATAAGTTTTCTGTACAAACAGAAATGGTTCTTAAACACTGCTAGGGGAGCACAAGATATTTCTTATAAGGCCATTTTGTTGTGTCATTTTGTCCAATTAACTAATGAAGAGCAGATTAATTTGGGCTGGCCTTTCCCCATTCTGAATTTAATTGTGCTCCTTCCCTACACTCCTCAGCACCTCACTCCTTCGAGGCTGCTTATCTGTCCCCTGCTGAACTTGCCCTCTGCTGGTGATCACCATCTACTAACTCCCCAGGGTCCCTAAAGTACTCAAAAGGTCCTGTTTATCCCTGCTGTGTTTTCTTCACCAGGGGCAAGCAAGTAAAAGGGAGTAAGTGCCTTAGGTCAACTGAGGAACGTTGACGGGGGAAGCGGCGCTGGTGTACTTGGGGGACCAGTGATGGTGGGAGTGGGGACAGAGTGTCTGTCATCCAGCAAGCCTCACTGCATGCATATTTCTATTCCTCCCTCCATCCCCGTGGCACACATCACATAGATACCATAGGTGGGGACAGAGCCATCCCCGTGGCACACATCACATAGATACTATGGGTGGGGACAGAGTCATCCCCGTGGCACACATCACATAGAGACCATGGGTGAGGACAGAGCCATCCCAGTGGCACACATCACATAGATACCATGGGTGGGGACAGAGTCACCCCAGTGGCACACATCACATAGAGACCATGGGTGGGGACAGAGCCATCCCCATGGCACATATCACATAGAGACCATGGGTGGGGACAGAGTCATCCCCGTGGCACACATCACATAGATACTATGGGTGGGGAGAGAATTTGCAAGCATGTAGTCAAGCATGCTGGCTGGGGCCCAGTTTTCTACCAGAAGTGGCTCAGCAGCACCCTGCCCTGGAAAGACCGTGTCTGCAAGTACACTATTTCACCTTCCCTGCCAGCCTCCACTCTCATCGTCCTGGGAGGCGGTGATAAATAGCCATTGATCACATAGGATCAGTGGCCACATACAAATATATAGAGCCTACAGGCAGACTGGATGGGCCTAGCAGTCCTTATCTGCCGACAATTTCTATGTTTCTGGGCTAGGGGCACTAACCCTGGCTGCCAGGGTGCTGAGTGGATCCCCCACCACTGAGAGCCATGGAGATGGGTTTTATTTATTTATGTAAGGTGCAGGATAGGGTCTCCAAAAACAGCATGCAAACAGTGTTATTCTTTTTTATGTTTTACTGCCAGTGGCATTAGCAAACATATTGCTATCACTCTGTGACAGGGCTTTTGGGGGCTTGTCCCTGTCCACCAGTCACAGGCTTATGCTTAGCAATCTTCTCCCTAATACCACCCACTCTCCGCCTGCTCTTTGTGGTCTCTTTGATCAAGTTAGCCAATCACAAAGCTGGAAAGCTTAAAGTGGAAACCCCTGTGAGGATGTGTACCACCTTGAAGGTTCCTACTAGAAACATCTGTTGTCTTTTTTTGTACCGCATTGTCACTGACGTCTCCTGCAGCCACTCGGCTGCACTTCCTGTTTTGTTTCTGTTTCCCTCCTCCACATCCTGGGTACTATGTATAGCACAGCAAATACAAGCAAGCATTCAAGATCAGCCTTGGGCAATGTTTGTTTAAAAAGTAGCCCACTGGTGGCATTTATTTCTGATATAAAGTCAATTCCTTTTGTATGCACACTGTGGGGGGCAGCAATATTTGTGCACACACCTGGAACTGCATATATCCAGAAAATGAAATGTGCAATTTAAAAACCTGCAGGGAGGTAAGTTTTTTGGTATGTCTTATTGATTCCAGGCAAGGAAGATTAGTCAGGCACCTGCACTTCCCGCTCAGTGGGCAGCACAGTTCTGTTGGGTTGCTCAGTTGGTTGGCAGGCAGCATACAGAGTTTACTGGACTCCTCATACCTTTTAAGCACCACCTTCAACACCATTTAATACCTAATTTCACTCCAAGTCTGATCAATTACCCCCCTAAGCCAGGTCAGAATGCCAGGAAAAGAGACTAAAAAGTTGCAGACAACTGAAATTCAGTATGCATACAACCAGAAAACCATAAACAACATTGAATAGCAAATTATTTGGGACTGAAGAAAAATATGCAAATATCCGAAATTCATACAGACAGAACTGACCACATTTGTCGTTCACCATTTGCTCATTAGACGGTTTTGTAGTAGACTGTATTAAGTTCGATGTAGAACCGGCTGCCAATGGGATGTAAGTGACAACGACGGTGCTCGCAACCCATAATCTGTCAGAGTGGGCAGACTAGATGAGTCATGAGGCTTTTAGCTCCCATCAGTTTCTACGTGCTTATGTTTCTATTACATAGGAGATGCCATTTCTAGTTCTGTTCCTCTTCATACCTCTTCAGCAATGTGACCTCGCTCATTATGACATCACAAGTGACTGATCTGGCAGTAGCTGGCTGGTTGTTCTCCGGCACGTGTGATGTTCCAATGAGTGAGGTCCCAGGGCTGATGACATATGAAGAGGAGCAGACCTAGAGATGTCAGCCTCCAGGCAGAGTACTGTTTTATACATTACACCTAGTACTGTCAGCCAGAAAATATCCTGAGTAGCAAAAGGAGAAAGAAAGAAAAACAATACTTCAGATATAATTCATAACAGCTGAGTACATTTTTATAAAGTTAATATTAATTACAGGAGGTATACTAGCTTTTGAAATAGTCTCGTTTATACAAGTGTCTTGAACAAGATACAGTTAAGTGATAATGTGCTGGCTGGGTAACTATATAATGCAATAATGTGAGTGTCGAATGAATTAAGTATGAAGCCAAAGTGAGCACTTCATTCTTACTGGATGGTCGTGCTCCTGATTCCTGAAAGGAAGAAGCAAGGTAAACTGTGAGGAACAATTTAGCAGAAAGGGCAGGTCGAAAACAAAGGGACACAAACATAAGCTGGCGGGGGAGGGGGGATTGAGAAGTGATGAGAGAAAGTTTTACTTTATGGAGACAGTGATTGAGCTGCAGAACAGCCTACGGGCAGAGGTGGTGAGTACAGAACCCATTAACGGGTTCAAGCAGGGCTGGGACACAGTAAAGAACTTTGTTACATGGGGGGGGTAGCAATAAACAGTAAGAGGGTAGCATAGCGCAGTGGGTTAATAATAATAATAAACTTTATTTATAATGCGCCTTTCAAAATCAAGGCGCAGTACACAGTTAAAATGATTTAACAATACTACATCATTATAAGACATGTAAACAATTATAGTCTGTCAACTTAAACACCATCACCATAAGCCTTATTCCATAAGTATGTTTTCAATGTTTGTTTAAAGCCCCCCACAGTCATGCACTCCCTAATCCAATGAGGTAGAGAATTCCAGAGGGTTGGTGCCATGAACATAAAAGCCCGGGCCCCAGAAGATTTTAGAAACACCCTCGGAATCTCTAGCAACCCCTCGTTGGCCAAGCGGAGCTGTCACTCCGGGAGGTAAGGAACCAGAAGCTCTTTCAGGTAGTCAGGGCCCAGTCCATGTAGGGCTGTATAAGTCAGTAGTCCAACTTTGAAGGTGATCCGCCACTGAACTGGCAGCCAGTGCAGCTCCAGCAGCACTGGGGTGATGTAGTCAGATCGAGGAGTCCCCATCAACAACCGGGCTGCGGAATTCTGCACCAGCTGCAAGCGATGGATATCAACCCCTGGAAACCCAAAGTAAAGGGAGTTGCAGTAATCCAAACGCGAGGTCACAAAGGCATGGCTCAATGTAGGCAGGTCCCCAGACGGAACAAGGTGCTTGATCCTAGCGATGTTCCTCAGATGGTAAAAGGATATCTTAACGACGGCCGACACCTGTAAAGGTACTGTCAGCCCATCGTCAAGAATCACCCCTAGGTCTCGCACCTGTTCAGAGATAGGGAGTTCAGCATCCCCAAGGAGTAAACCTATGAATTGATTTGCTCCCCACCCTCCCTCCGGCGACCTGGATCCACAGCCATCACCTCTGTCTTCCCAGGGTTCAACTTCAACCAGCTGGACTTCATCCAACCTTGGATTTCGATGAGGCAGTTATTAAATACTGAGAGTGCTCCATCCTGGTCTGGTGCAAAAGACAGGTAGAGCTGGGTATCATCGGCATAGCAATGAAACTTCAGCCCATACCATCTTACAGTGTCTCCGAGGGGGAGCATATACACTGCAAACAACATGGGAGACAGCACTGAGCCCTGAGGCACCCCACAAGACAGAGAGATAGGGTCGGAGGAAAAGACCCCGACACTACCCTCTGAGTTCTACCAGTGAGGAATGAAGTAAACCATCTGTGGACCAAACCAGAAAGCCCACAGATGAATCTCAGGTGCTCAAGCAGAACCCCATGGTCAACGGTGTCAAATGCTGATGACAGATCAAGCAGAACAAAAATGGACCGTTTGTTCTGGTCTCTCGCCATCAGGAGATCATTGAGCACCCGAACCAGCGCAGTCTTGTTACTGTGCCTCTTTTGGAAAACAGATTGGAGAGGTTCGTAGATGCTATGGATGGTCAGATGGTTCTCCAGCTGAGCAGCCACTACTTTCTCAATCACCTTCCCTACAAAGGGAAGGTTAGAGATTGGCCTGTAGTTAGCGAGAGAGTCTGGGTCCAAAGAAGCCTTCTTCAACAATGGTGTCACCACTGCCTCCTTCAGGGAGCAGGGGTACTCACCAGAGTCAAGGGAGCACCAGACTATCTGCGCCAGAACCGGGGCGATAACATCACCACAGCCCATTATCAGGGCTGTAGGACCCGGATCTAAACTACAGCATGTAGTGCGCATACCCTGGACAATCCTCTGAGGCTCTGAGCTGCAGATCTGGAGACCTGGGTTTGAATCCCACAGCCACCTAGGTGCATACTGTGTGATCCTGAGCAAGTCACTTAACTTCTAGTGCTCCCAAGTCGCATCTGGAAACAAGCATCAGCTTAGTGTGCTGCTCCTGGTTGAACAGTGTTCCCTTTCCCTTTCCAGTGGCAAACATTCCATCTATACAATAGGTCATGGGGTAGAGTGGGGTAAAACTGGGCAGAATGGATGGACCAGTGGCCTTTTCTGACAACACTGTCTCCGTTTCTGTATTGTTACTGAGGACAGGGATCCTGGTCTACATGATAACAACAAGCCGTGCACAACAGATCAAATTAGTAATATATAAAACAGAATAAACACAAAAACACAATACTGGGTACAAAATAATACTGAGCTAAAAAATGGACTGGAAAGCAGCAAGACTGTCTAGTGATCACAACAACAAACACCACACAGTACCATCTACTATGGAAGGCTGAATTTGTTCTGAATGAGGGGGATGGGTGCTTTAGTGGTTAAAGTGATTTTTCAGCTTTCTGCAAAACAAAGACAGCTAACAACATCAGAAGGACTCAGCTCTCAGAATATTCTCCAAACTTTCAATTTCAGGGCATGCTATGCTTTATTACTAAAGACAATTAGAGCCAGTATAGCCTAGAGGCAAGAGCACAAAACCGTGAACCCGGAGACCCAGCAGACCTGGGTTTGAAACCCACAGTTGCCACTTGCATACTATGTGACCCTGCACAAGTCAGTTAACCTCCCTGTGCCCCAGGATGCATCTGGATATAAGTTTTGGCTCAGTGTGCCTTTCACAGCCAAAAATTCTAAAACAAGAAAAAAAAATAGGGTCTTTGAACTTCATCATTTTGTTCCTGCTGCCTTTCCTGTCCCAAGGTCATTATCCTCTGCTTGTGACAGCAGAATCATTTCCATGGCAACAGTTGATGTCATATGTAGAAGATTAGAACATCAGATGAGTAATGAGCAATGTGAACATAGAAACGTAGACAATGGTGGCAGAAAAAACCACTGGTCCGTCCAGTCTGCCTATAAACGCTAACAAACCTGGGACCTACTGCCCGTCCAGGGTTCTAACCCACCCTATCCACTTCCATGCTCCCCTTCCTACCACTATCACCCTGAGCAACCACTAAGCCCTTCACTCTGTTCCAGCAGTGGTTTCAGACCATTGATAAGTTTTGGTGTCCCCCACACTAGCTGGCAGATTGTTCCACGGCTCCAACACCCTTTCTGTAAAATAAAACATTCTCGCATCCCTCTTTGATGTTCCTATTTCTTGCCCTATTCTGTGTCCTTATGCCCCTGGAAAGTGCATTCATAGCCTTTAATACACACCCTGGAGTGGCTTATTGTGATTATAAAATGGCTTGTAGCTTTTTTGCATTACTGTATATTTATAGTGAAGCATTTTTAAAATGCTTTTTTTTTTTTACATAAAATTTGTTTAAATACATTTTAATCGCAAAATTATATACTGTACATGAAATAATCCTTGATGTTGTAAGTAATGAGTTTTTTTACATAAAATTTGTTTAAATACATTTTAATCGCAAAATTATATACTGTACATGAAATAATCCTTGATGTTGTAAGTAATGAGTTTTTTTTTCCCTTTGATAATGAGATCCGGCACCTGAATGCACATGGCTAGCTTTTAATACATGGTTAGGTGATGTCTCTCAGCCAATGAGGTTTCAAGAGTTTTCCTTACCATTTTATAAGTGTATTGCAAACATGCTATTCAAACAACATGAAGTCTTGCTATATTATGACATATGCAGTGAGTCCCAACCTTCAAACTGCTCCGGAGGTGAAAGAGTTAACTTTCCATGCCAGGCATGGAACTTTGAGCACGAGCTCAGCAGAAAACTCTGTCTGTTGTTCTTCAAACTCAAACTGTCAGATTCTTTATTCCGCCTCACTGAACAGTCGCTCCGGAGATTTCTCCTTCTGCTCGGTTCATTTTGTCGGTTAAAGTATTCATTTTTCGTTTTTTTAACCGAATTTAAACCGCAACCGGTCGGTTCAAGCTCTGTCTGTGGTATTGTAAGTACTAGATAGGTTTTACATTTACTTTCTGTGTGGGGAGTATGAGGAGAGTGAATGTGGATTTGAAAGTCTGGATGTGCCCATTGAACTGGACATTTTCCCAGACAGACCTTCAGGAGTGTCTCCCCCTAGGCTTTCTGAGTCCCCCTCTCATTTTATGTTTTATAAAAAAAGTGGCTGAAACCCTCCAGCTCCCTATGGAGGAAGCTGTGGATGATCAAGAGGAGCATGACTATGTAGAAATGATGGATATCCCAGAGTCTAGGAGACTGTTTGTTCCTTTGCATAAATCTTTTGGGAAACATACAGTAAAAATTCTAAAAACTCCTCACACTATACCTCCTGTGGATAAAAGAATGGACAAGAGGTACACATTGTCAGGCTCTAATACGGAGTTCCTTACACAACAATGCATCCATGTTGGGGTAGTGCAGGCTGCAGCCTGTGACAAGGCAAATATTTCCTTGGCTTCACACCCCCCTGACAAGGACTCCAGGAGGACTGATGCCATGGCAAAGAAACAGTACATGGCATCATCCTTGGGACTCAGACAGGCAAATTATATGGCTTATGTTGCTAGATACCAGAAATCCAGATGGGATACTGTTATGGCTCTAGCAAAACAGGTCCCTGGCCAGCTTGCTAAGGAGCTGGAGCAGGTGGCTGCTGATGGTATTGAGGCATCTAAGGTGCAATTCCATGCTGCAGTGGACTCTAATGATGTGTCATCAAGAGTCATGGCTACATCTGTGGCACTTCGCAGAATGGCTTGGCTCAGATGTACTAGCCTGTCACAGGATACCCAGACTAAGGCCATGGATTTTCCTGTTGTGGGTAATTCTCTGTTTGGGGAGCAGACAGAGAATTACATGAAGAAAATGGATGAGTATAGGACCACCTATAGGAGTGCACAGGCCAAGGAAAGGCAGGCCACTCCTCAAAGGCAGCCTTCCAGGGGCAGGGGCAGGGGCAGGCCTTTTCATAGGCCTTTTTACCAAGCCCAGGCCTCCTCTTCAGCTTACGCCCAGAGGGGGTTCTTTAGAGGGAGAGGCAGACGGGGTACAAGCAGACCTGCTTCTACCCCTCAGCCTAAAGCCCCTGCCAAGCAGGCACCCTGATGGGGTGGCCAGGGCCGATTCTCCACTACCTGTAGGGGGCAGGCTGGCTTACTTTGTCCAGGACTGGATGTCTTTAACATCAGACAAGTGGGTCCTGGAAGTAGTAAGCCAGGGACTGGTTCTCAGCTTCAAAAAATTTCCAAAGATGAGAACCAGGTCCTTTCCACCTGCAAATCCATCAGAGGCACTTGCCCTAGAGACAGAAGTTTCTACCCTCCTGGCTCTCAGAGCTGTGGAAAGGGTTCCACCCCTACACCAGGGCAAAGGGTTGTACTCCAGGTACTTCCTTACCCCAAAAAAGACAGGAGAATGGCGGATTCGAACTGCCCTCAGGCCATTACCAGTTCAGAGCAATGCCCTTTGGCCTCACCTCTGTCCTGAGGGTATTCACAAAATGCCTGGCAGTAGCAGTTGCCCACTTAAGAAGGCAAAAGATTGCCATCTTTCCTTACCTGGACAACTGGCTCATAGTAGGCCAGTCGCCAGACCAAGTCAAATTACATCTTCAGGTAACTCAGCAACTGCTCACATCTCTAGGTTTTCTCAATCTTCCAAAGTCAGTTCTAGAGCCTGTCCAGGTTCTCACCTTCATAGGTGCAGAACTGAACACAAAAGAGGCCAGAGCCTTCCTTCCTCTGGAAAGAGCAAGGACCCTGGTCTCTCTGGCCTCCTCTTTCACCCTGCAGGTCTCTCGACCAGCAAGGCATTTTCTGCAGCTCCTGGGGCACATGGCTGCTTCTACAGCAGTAGTGCAGGGAGCAAGATTTCAGATGAGGGACATCCAGTTCCATTTGAGAGCCTTTTGGTCTCAAAGGAGAGACCCTCTATCCAAATTGATCCCAGTGACTCGAACCCTGATCCAAGCCCTTCCGTGGTGGCAGGACCAGAGCAATCTGAGACAGGGGTTCCTTAGCCCCCTCAGTCTCACTCCTTAACCCTTACTACAGATGCATCCCTCTTGGGGTGGGAGCTCACATGGGTGACCTCACTACCAGGATTGTGGTCCCTCAGGAATCTCTGCTCCACATCAATCTGTTGGAACTCAGAGCAGTTTTTCTAGCACTTCAAGTTTTTTCCAAATCTGTTCAGAACAAAGTTGTTCAGGTCAGAACAGACAATACCAACACAATGTGGTACATCAGCAAGCAAGGGGGCACTCGGTCTACGGCCTTGTGCACCGAAGCAATGAAGTTGTGGTCTCTGGCTTACTCTCTGAACACCTTCTTTATTGCAGTTCACCTCCCAGGCAAGGACAATGTCCTGGCAGATGCTCTCAGCAGGATTTCCCAGGGCCATCACGAATGGTCACTGGATCCCCTAGTACTGGAGGTAGTATTTGCCAGATGGGGCACCCTGCAGATAGATCTTTTTGCAGCCCCAGACAATCACCAACTTCCCCTTTTTTGCTGCAGGCCCCCAGTGTTGGGCTTAGTCCCTCTGGATGCCTTCCTTCACAGTTGGGAAGGGAAGTTTCTCTATGCTTTTCCCCCCTTCCCTCTTCTGTTCAAGGTGCTAGTCAAAATCAGATCTCAACCCTGCAAGATGATCCTGATTGCTCCAGATTGGGCCAGACAGCCCTGGTATCCACTCCTTATGTCCTTAGCAGTCCACCTTTCCCTGTGTCTTCCCAGGAATCACAACCTGTTAACCTGTGCTCAGGGGAGAGTTTGGTACCCGAACCTCAAATCTCTCAATCCCAAGGCCTGGCTCTTGAAGAGTTAGGGTTTGCTGACCTACACACCTCTCCCAAGGTGTATTGATATCTTGAAGGCTAGGAAGCCTTCCACCAGGGCTACTTATAATTCCAAATGGAAGAGATTTTCCATATGGTGCTCTGACAAGCATATCTCCCAGAATCTGCTGACTTACCCACAGTCCTGGATTTTATGGTGCATTTGAATACTCGGGCTGAGACCAGCTACCCTAAAAGTGCACCTGGCAGCCGTGTCTGCTTTCTTATCAGCAGGTAAACCCTCTTCTCCTTCAGCTCATCCTGTATTCTCCAGTTTTTCAAGGGTTGCTTCACACCAACCCCCCTTTCAGGGACCCTGCCCCTGCCTGGGATCTTAATATTTGCATTGCCCAGCTTATGCAACCCCCTTTTGAGCCCTTGTCTTCAGCAGAGCTTAAGTACTTGACTTGGAAAACTGTGTTTTTGGTAGCCATCACTTCTGCCAGGCGCATAAGTGAATTACAAGCATTGTCAGTGGAGCCTGATTTTATCTCCTTTCATAGAGATAAGGTGGTCCTCAGGACTAACAGAAAGTTCTTGCCTAAGGTGGTTTCAGACTTCCACCTTAATCAATCTATGTCTCCCCTGTGTACTTCACTGACCATTCCTACTCTGGCGAGAGGAGACTGCACAGTTTAGATGTCAAAAGAGCCCTTAGTTACTACATAGAACGTACTAAGGGTCACAGGTTTGACTCCCTCCAACTGTTCCTCACTTATGGTGAGGTTGGTAAAGGAAAACCTGCCACTAAAAGATCCATTGCCAGGTGGATTGTCTCTTGTATCCAATTTTGCTATGAAAAACTGGGTAAGGTTCCTCCCTCAGGCCTGAGGGCTCACTCTACCAGAGGTACAGCTGCGTCTCTGGCTGCCAGGGACATCCCTATCCTAGAGATGTGTCAAGCAGCTACCTGGAAAACAGTTCACACTTTTACCAAGCATTACTCCCTGGACATCCAGGCTAGGAGTGATGCTTGGTTTGGCACAGCTGTGCTTCAGAGCCTATTTCCTAAGTAGGTTCTGTCCCTCCTCCATGGAGGTACTGCTGTGTAGTCTGCATATGTCATAATATAGCAAGACTTCATGTTGTTTGAAGAAAAAGTTACTCACCTTAGTAATGTTGTTTCTTCTAATGGAGTCTTGCTATATTATGACCTCCCCCCCCCCGCCTGCCCCTCTCAGAACCTTTGCTTTTGGGATGTGGGTGGGCAGTGCAGTGTTGGCTTTGTTTTTTCACCCCTCCTTTTTGGGGTGATTGGGTGTTGTGTTTTTCAATTTTTGGATCCCCTGACTTGAGTCTTTGTTTTGGGACCAAAAAATGTGTTCATATATTTAGTAGCCAGTTGGCTAGTGTAGGTTTACAGCTTCCACACAGAACCTTAGTGAGTTTTGCTCGTAAAGATCTGACAGTTTGAGTTTGAAGAACAACAGACAGAGTTTTCAACCGAGCTCGTGCTCAAAGTTCCATGCCTGGCATGGAAAGTTAACTCTTTCACCTCCAGAGCAGTTCGAAGGTTGGGACTCACTGCATATGTCATAATATAGCAAGACTCCATTAGAAGAAACAACATTACTAAGGTGAGTAATTTTTTCTTTGCGGACACGTTCCCATTTCTTGCCCTATTATGTGTAATTTTTACATACCAAGGGGAGGATTTCAAATAAGCCTTAAGGAATGACAGGGTGGGGGTTACTGGGGAATTTACCCACACCTTTTGTGGTGTGTCACGAGGTGTAGCCGAGTGACTTAACAACATGAGAAGTGGGTAATTCTCCAATTACCCACATCCTTGAGTGCCTTAATGTGATCACACAGTGGAACATTGCATACAATATATTTAAAAATATCTGTTTGATTATGTTTTGCTTTTTATATATGCCTTTCCTCAACCAAGGATTACTGCAGCTTTATTGCAGGGTTTACCCATGGGTAAAGCCTTTATTAGGCCAATCAGACTACAGGATTTTTTTACATCCACTATATACTACCAGGTAACCTATCACCTGGATAAAATCACTAAACTACACCTGTCACCCTGGTTTCTTTTTTCACTACATAGGTACTCCTGTTTTCCTTCCCAATGACGTAGCTCCCTCATGGAGTATACTAATCCTTTTCTTAGGTTGATTCCTCATACATATACAGAACATCACTATGCATCATTCTGAGTCTCACATTTATAATAAATTGCAAGAAATCACGTATTGAAGTAAATTATATTCATGCTAGCACTTTCAGGCGAGAGCTGTGGGTATTCTTGGTACTATCTGATCCCCACAGAGCACGTGGTATAATAAACATAAACTGTGGAATTTAAATTACACAACCGTTTAGTTTTGATTGCACAAAAGATCCTTTGGGCAAGCACCGATTTTCAAAGGATCTACAATCATACACAGACTGCATGTAGATATACTTCGTACACGTCTACAAAACCACAGAGTTTAATGAATAGGAAGTGCTTGAAGTAATTAGAGGGTGGTAGATTCAGAATGGAAATGAGAAGGCACTATTTCACGGAGAGAGTGGTGATAGAGTGGAACGCACTGCCTGAGGAGGTGGTATCCTTGAAGACGGTGGGCAGTTTTAAGAGGGGATGGGACAAAATCAGGGGGAAGATCGCCAATGAGGCGCTGGGGGGAAGGGTAACAGCTAGTACGGACATGAAATTGGATGTGCGAGTGGGGGGGGGAGCAGCTGCAGTGTAACAGACTGCTAGCTGCACACTCCAGCAGACTAAATAGACCATCTAGCCTATATCTGCTGGCATTCTTCGTATGTTCGTAAGTAAACAACAATAAAGGTGTGAATAGCTGGCTAGCCCTGAGTTCTACACCAGCTTCTGCAAAAAAAGTGGCACACACTCACAGGTAGCTGGAAAGTAGGGTCACTTGGCGTCCACCGAATGGAATTGGATTCATCGGATTCTGATCCGATTTTTGAATTTCAGATTTTCGGATTTGCAGTCTGAAAATCCTACATCCTAAACTTGAATCCTAAAACCAATTTTTACATAGATATTTGGGATTTCAAATCCGAATCCTACATTGGGTTTTTAGGTCCTATTAGGATCTGAAACGGAATTGGATTAGGATTCGGAAATTTGGAAGCACCTACATATGAAAATTGGATCAAAATCGGCCGATTCTGAGCCTCTCTAGTGAAAAGAAATGCCATTGACAGGATCATGACACTTAACGATGCTAAAACAGTCTTTTTATTAATTCACTAACAGATACTGTGTACCCCCCCCTACCCCAAGCTGACACAGATCACGAGCTTGATCCGGACCGGATGGTACTAACACTACTCACAGCTCTCAGTGAAGTCCTTATCAAGATCTTGTAATACTGCTGCTACCCAAAAACCCAGTCAGGACTAAACACTGCTAACACAAATGCCCCTACTGGTATCCAAATGCCTGCTCATGGCTAGACACTTCTACAGTCACTCCCCGCTGTGTATCAAACCAGAGATCAATGCATGGAAGACCGACGGTGCTAAAACCCTGCTATGGCCACCAGTAGCCAACCATACAGAGGGGCCAAAAAGAAGGTAGCAGAGAAATGTTTGCGACATAAAGGAGAAAAGTTAAGTACAGCATTTTAGTCTTTATGTTGTTAACCTCATTTTTCTTTTGTTTATTTATTTATTTAATTAAAAAGTTTAACCAGGAAAGACATACTGAGCTGAGAACAGCACATTTCCAGATGTATCCTGGGGGAACGGGGAGAAGGAGATTAGCTAAAAAATAAACTGATGAAAATAAGAAGTCAGTTACAGTAATATAGTAATATACATGAAGCATAAATCCCCAACTTCTATTTTAAGCGTGTCAACTTAAAGGATACCTTCAGATATGTTAAGCGTGTTCTTGCCAAAATTAGGGCTGGGAGCGATGGGATTGATATGAAACTGTTAGCTACTGCCCTGGATGAACTGGTTCTACCAATCAATAAAATCTTTAACTACTTGCTCACACGCTTCCGTCTCCCCCAGGTGTGGAAAAGTGCATTAGTATTCACCAGTATTCAAAGGTGGAGACAACTCAAGCATAGCTAACTACAGGCCAATATCAGTATTGTCCCCCCTGTCTAAAGCACTTGAAAGGACAGTGTTGGATCAGCTTGTTGACTGCCTAAATAAATATAACCTTTTGTGTGCTGAACCGCATGGATTCAGGAGTCAGCATTGCACAATCATGGCTCTTACTGTGTACACCAACTCGATTCATGACACCCTAGATAAAGAAGAGGTTCTTGGAGCCATCTATGTAGATCTCACTAAAGCGTTTGATCTTCTCAATCACACACTGCTTATCTCCAAGTTACGCACACTTGTTCTCTTGGACAAAACCGCATCCTGGTTCCAGTGCTACCTCTCTGAACGGTTGCAAAAGGTAAACATGAATGGGGTCTTATCGAATGCATGGAAAGTCTCCATTGGTGTCCCACAGAGGGTCAATACTCGGCTACTATTATTTAGTCTATTCATCAATGGACTGCCCAAGGCATGCACAAGGTCAAAGGTAGTGCTTTATGCAGACGATGCAGTGATCTACAACAGCAATGTACAACACTTAAACCCCACAGGATCTTCAACATAGCTTTGAGACTCTGGACTCATGGTTCAAAAATAATAAGCTTGTCCTCAACTACAAAAAAACTGAAACCATGCTTTTCACAGGAATTCACAATAAACATAACCCCCCCCCCCCACCACCACCATATGCAACACACTTGGCACCATCCTTGAATAAGTACAATCCTTCCTGTACCTAGGTATGACCCTTGACGCCCCATGTACATTTTTATGCCCTCTGGAGTCTTGTCAGGATGGCCTTAAAGTAACTTTCCTAACTGTTGCCTACTGTCCCCATTGAGCAGAGGATCTCCCTTGATGTTCTTTGGCTCGTGTTTTTGTTCCGTTTGTTGCCTCGAGTCCTCATTGTACAGAGGGACCTCATTTTGGCAACTTCCAGCTATCCAACTTTAGTAATCTTTTTACTAACCTTCTTACTGGTGCTCCAAGCTCAACTGGTCTACTAACCCTCCCCCTGTGTGTCCTCCTTGGTCCTTTATGCCGTTATAACCAGTGCTACTAATGTATTTTTTGTACATTTAATCATAGTTTATTATCTTTTTGCACTTGTCATTTTAATGTACGTTGCTCATTATTTATCTTATACTGATTTAACTACTTCTGTATTATGTTCAGTCATATATTTACACTGTGTGTACTCCTTTCTCTATGATGATGTTTTTTGTATGATGCTCAGGTCCATCTTAAAAATGAGTTCTTCTCAATGGTGCTCGCCTGGATAAAGATTTGACTGACTAATTGACACCACCCTGTCCTATACCGAGCATACTGACAGCATTGTAGGGAATGGAAACAGGAAACTAGGCGCCCTCTATAGACAGAGACTAAACCTCAACACTGAGGCCAAATGCCTGGCTGTCACAAGCTCTGTTCTGTCATTAATAGCCTATGGACTCCCCGCTATATAGATCACCTATGGATAAAGTCCTTGAAAGAGTCAGGGTGTTGTTCAGTAAAGCATGCCATTTTGTTACTAGTTCCCACAGATGCACACATGCCTGTAAGCCATATGCACTCTCAAAGTAGCTCCCCTTCGCTGACAGACTCCGCTACCAAACACTCCTATTGGCTTAAAAAGCTCTATTAAGCCTCGCACCGCCTAACACTTGCTCCCTCTTCAGCCCAGTCCGCAGCCTGTAAACCACATGGAGCATGACCTGGCAGTCCCTTGCGATACCACGGCACAAAACTAGTCAAGGCCAGCATTCCTTTGCCAGTTGCACAGTCACATGGTACAATGAACTCCCAGCAAGTATTACTAACCTTCCCAATCTGTCCTATTCAAGTGAGCTCTTAAGTCTCACCTCATCATAAACTCTGGTTGTCACTGCCCAGACCCACCTTGAGAGATATTCTCTCCCCCTCTTCCGCCTTCTTCTCCTCCCTCTTCACCTTCCTCACATAGCCCAACCTCCGGATGGACCACACTCTGCTAAATCTGCCTCTTCCTGGGAGCTAGTTACGCAGGGACTTTGCTCACAACTGAACTGTTTATTCCTGTACTAATTATTTCCCATATTTATAGCCCAGACGTGACAGATTACAGGACCCACTTGAAATGGAGGGTACCAATACTATACTGACCAATGGAATTACTAGTCAGCATCTAGATTTTATTGTACTCTTAAACCTTTATGTATTTAATGGTTGTTATCTCAGTTTAGCATTTACGACAATGCTCCACCGAACTGAAAAAAGTATCTGTTTCTCTTTTAAACCTATGTATTGTTTTCTTCTTTTTTTGGCGTGGAATCTATGCAAATGAGCAATTGTGCTCAAAGGTTGTTACCGAATATTCCAATAAATAAATATAAATAATTAGCAGCAAATTAATAAATGAATGCAAGTAGAAAATAAAACGGGACTAAGAAGAGGAGAGGGTCATAGACTGCTGCAGGCAGGAGCACAGAAGTCATAAAGAAGAGACTTTAGGGAGGAAGGAGACAAGGCAAAATGAATAGAAAGGAGAAGGGAGGACCAAAGTTTAGGAAATTGGTAAGAAAAAGCAGATTGCCCAACAACAGATTTTTTTTAGAAGGAATACAAACAGAAGGGGAATTTATTTATTTTATTTATTAAATCAACAGTTTACAGACCTTTGAGTCATAGACTCATTTACAAAGGCACCTCGTCAAGTGAGCAATACATCACAGCAAACAAACAGTACAGTACATAATGCTTAGATTAAAAAAGCAACCAGTGTTACAGACATTCACTGGTGGTACACACTTGGTAATAGGTAGATCACAGTAGTCATAATATAGGTACACGAGTACCACATCAGGTAGCAACCAGATATATTTTATTACATTAGTCAGCAGATGTGCATGAGACCCCAGGTATATACAGCAAAAGTAGACAGGGCAGACCCAGCCTAGGGGTGAGGGTAAGGGGCAGGTGGGGGATTATGTGCAGTTACAGCAGCGAGTGCTTGTCAGACGGCTTCTGACGGAGACCTTGAAAGGACCAAGCTTAGTGGAGTCAGCTATATTGGCTGGGAGGGAAATGAACCAGGAGGGAGCCCGATAGCAAAAGGATCTCTGGGCCATAGAGGTCCTTACCCTGGGGACAATAAGGAAGGTTTTGACAGTGCTGCGGGTGGAGACTGAGGGGAAGGCACGCTGCAGGGAGGTGGTGACCCCGGGGGGGGGGGGAGCCCTAGCAGGGTCTTTTTTACAAGAAGACAGGTTTGGAAGTGGAGTCTTTCTTCAAGGTTGAGCAAGTTGGTGGTGGAGTACAACAGGCACGTATGGGTGTGCCTAGGGGCTCCCAGCATTAGCCTGCAGGCCTTGTTTATAGAGAACTGGATCCTTGCAAGCGCAGTGTTGTCGGCTGCAGCACAGATGGGCAGCCCATAGTCGATTAGTGACGGGACAGAGGAGGTGATTGCCAATCTACGGGCCTCTTGTGGTAGGCAGTCCCTATGGCGGTATAAATTAGTGTTTCGGAGAAGGAAGGAGGAGAGGAGAGGATAGAAGGGATTTAAGATAGGAGGGAAGGGAGCTGAACCAGAATTTGGTTATAAAAGATGAACAATGGGAAAGGCACCTAGCATCAAGAGAGGGGAGAGAAAGTGATGAGTAAGAGAGCAGTGGTAAGTACGAGGGGGCAATCTAAAGCAAAATGACAGAGAGAATGGAAAAGAGGGTCCAGTCTGGCAAGGGAAGATTATGGGGCACCACTGTAGACTAAGTCAGTGTAGTCAAAGATAGAGAGAATCATTTTTACTACAATTTCTCTGTGGGCAGGAAGCAGAATACTTGCTTTATTCCTGTTTAAAGGGACACTATCAGCCATTTTTGCATTATATTACTTATAGCTGAAACCCCACATTTTATGATTGTTTACCTGCTCTAAAATTCATTGATGTTGCTGGTTGTTTTATCCGCCTCCTTTTTAAGTAGAACTGAAAATGTGTGCTAGTGGTGAAATTATACCCAACCTTGTTTTGTTTCAAATCCTTGATCAGTTCTTACTGCATACTTCCTGAACATTAGCAACAGCACCAAACAGTGCAGCCACTCATGATGCAATAGTCTCCTCTCTTCCCACTGCACAGTAAGCGGCTAGACTATGTTGACGGTGCTCCCAAGCCCAAGACAGATGCTGTTAAGAGTTGATCAAGGACTGTAAATAAACACATTTTGGTGGGGTAACACCAGTATAGTGGGCCATCTGCTTCTCACTTTTAAAAAGAAAAAAGGATTCAGAATCAAACTACCAGCTACATCAACCATCTCTATGGAATGTGAGCAATTTTGTTTTTAAACTAGAGACATGTTGAGGCTAAGGGTGTTGACAGTATCCCTTTAACCTATACTCCAGCTCTGAAGGGGGGGGGGGGTCTTTTTTTGCCAGCATTGCTTCTATAACCAACATGCCACTCTCAACACCTGAAAATTAAAAAAAAATTCAGGTAGGGGCACAGGGACCCTATAACTCCCCTCTCCTCCCAGTATGTACACCCAGTCACCCCCCCATCCCAGGAAAATATCACCACACCCCCCAAAGTAAATTTCTCGATCCTCAATAAGAGACTGATCAGGAAGTTGGAGAATCTGGGGTGTGGGGGGCAAGAAGACAAGATGACTAGGTGGTTAGCAAACTGGCTGGGGGGAGAGAGAACCCTAAGGGTGGCAGTCGGGGGAGAGTACTCAGGTTTGAGGGAAGTCAATAGCGGGGTGCAACAGGGGTTGATGCTCAGTTCAGTGCTGTTCAAAGTGGTCATTAATGGCAGAGGGGACAGTTTAAAAGACAAAATCTGCCTCTTCGCAGATGACACCAAGCTCTGTGGGAGGGCAGACATAAAAAGGGTGTCAGGGATCTAAGAGAGGACCTAGCCAAGTTGGAAAGATGGTCTGGAATATGGCAACTGGGGTTCAATGCAAAAAAGTGCCAGGTCATGCACCTAGGGAGCAAGAACCCCAGGGCAGAGGTCGGACTGGGGGGAATGACCGTCATGATCGGAGTAACAGAAAGACCTGGGTACTGCAGTCACAAGCAATCTGAAACCCTCCACACAATGCAGCAAGGCAGCAGTGAGGGCAAACAGGATACTGGGTGCGTAAGCAAGGAAGGAGTTCATCCTGCCACTGTACAGACCCATGGTGAGGCCGCATCTGAAGTACTGTGCGCAGTACTGGAGTCCCTACCACAAAATGGACTTCAGCCTGCTGGAGACAGTAAACAGAAGGACCACGAATGATTCAGGGCTCACAGGGGCTAAGGGGGGGACATGACAGAAAACCTTATAGGATAATTGAGAACAGGAACACGAGGGGACACTCAAACATGGGCTAGCTCCACCTAGTGATGCAGGGATGGTACTCACTTTAGGGGTGTCATGGCATCAAGGTTTTACGGTGTACTGCGGTATCAAAATTCATGGTATTGATACCGGGGAAGATTTCTGATACTGTGATAACTGTGGTTCATGGGATACCATAGTTTACAGGCATTTCAACTAATTTTGGGGGGTGTTTTCCAAAACAATTGTCCCTTCTGTGCCAACTCCCCCTGACACAAGTTTCAGGAGACTTTTTTGCAGAAAAAGGACTACTTACATAATACTGTGGTAATCACGATAACCGCGGTATTCAAACAACATGAAGTCTTGCTATATTATGACAAGTTGCAGTTTGTCCCACCACTAGAACTGCTCCGGAGGTGAAATAGTTAAATCCATTCCATGAATGGAACTTTGAGCACGAGCTCTAAGATAGAAGCTCTGTCTGTGTAGTTTCAAACCTGAACTGTCAGATTCTTTACTCCGCCTCACTGAACAGTCGCTCCGGAGATTTCTCCTACTGCTCGGTTCATTTCTCAGTTTAAACAGTGTTTTCTCGGTTCGATTCAACCGAGAATAGTTTTATTTTAACCGCAAAACCGTTCGGTTCAAGCTCTGTCTGTGGTATCGTAAGTAATTTAAAATTGTATTTTCTGTGTGGAACTTGTAAGTTTATCGGTTCGGTTTTGAACCGATCAGCTGGGTTAAAAGCTTAAAAATGTTAAAGCTTGTCATTTTAGAGTCCGGTTCCAGTTCTTATCGGTTCTAAAAAAACGGATTTATTCGTTTTTTCCAATACCAAATGACTTACGGTTAGGAACCGATAAGGGTGTCTTGCCTGGCACTGCCGTTCAAAGGGCAAGTTTTTCTGGTTAGGCTGGCATTATGTCTGAGAAACCCAAAAAACGGGCCCACTGGGTTTCAACACTGTGATGTCTGTGGGGAAGTCTTTACCAAGGCTGACCCACACACCACATGTGTTTATTGTCTGGGGTTTGACCACCTCCAGTCAGACTGCCAGATTTGTAAGAATTTCCCTGCAGCCACCCTGGAAAAGAGATTGGGCAGGCTCAGGGAACGAGAGGCCAAAAGTCCGCTGACCGGATGGCCAGCCGGTTCGGTGCCAACCGAATCGAGGGAGTGCCCTCTGACCAGAGGCGGAGACTTCCTCGGGCAAAAGAAAAGCTGGTTCGGAGACCAGTTCCAGTAAAGAGAACGAGGAAGTCAGCAGGTTTGGAGTCCAAAATCCTTCTCCAACTGCTGCAGAGATAGCAAGAGCTATTCAAACTGTCCAGTCACTGTCTCGGTCCCGTCCGAACCGCCACAATCTGGTAAAAGGTTGGTTCGTCCGGTTCCATCAGATTCAAGAATATGATGTTGAGGGTTTATGAACCAGAGGAGGGAGGATGATTATGAACAGTATGAATGTGGATGGGAGGGTCTGGGTGTGCCCATTGAACGGACATTTCCCAGACAGACTTTTAGAATCTCCCCTATGCTTCTGAGTCCCCTCTCATTTTATGTTTTACAAAAAGTTGCTGAAACCCTCCAGCTTCCTTTGGAAGAAGCTGTGGATGAGCAAGAGGAGCCTGATTTTGTAGAAATGATGGATATTCCAGAGTCTAGAGATTGTCTATTCCTTTGCATAAGTCTTTTAGAAACAAACAATAAAAATCTTAAAACTCCTAATTCTGTGCCTCCTGTAGATAAAAAGATGGACAGAAGGTACACATTGTCAGGTCCTGATACAGAATTCCTTTCTCAGCAATGCAGTCATGTTGGGGTAGTTCAGGCTGCAGCTTGAGTAAAGCTAATATTCCCTAGCTTCATCCTCCTGACAAGGATTCCAGGAAGATTGATGCCATGGCAAAAAAACAGTACATGGCAGCGTCCTTGGGACTCAGGCAAGCAAATTATATGGCTTATGTAGCAAGGTATCAGAAATCTAGATGGGATACTGTTATAGAATTAGCCAAACAGCCCATGGCCAGCTGCTAGCAGAGGCTGGAACAGGTGGCTGCCGATGGCATTGAGGCTTCTAAGGTGCAGTTTCATGCTGCTGTGGATGTTAATGATGTCTCCTCTAGAGTCATGGCCACTTCTGTAGCTTTTCAGAGGTTGGCCTGGCTCAGGTGTCTAGCCTCTCGCAGGATACCCAGACTAAGGCTATGGATTTTCCTGTGGTGGGAAATTCTCTGTTTGGGGAGCAGACAGAGAATTATATGAAAAAGATGGATGAATATAGGACTACTTACAAAAGTGCCCAAGCTAAGGAGCGGCAAGCCACTCCCCAGAGGCACACCCCCAGGGGTAGGGGTAGGCCTTTCCACAGGCCTTTCTACCAAACTCAGGCCTCCTCTGCTTATGCTCAGAGGGGGTTCTTCAGAGGCAGACGGGGTGTGGGCAGGCCTGCCCCACCCTCAGCCTAAAGCACCTGCCAAGCAGGCACCCTGATGGGGTGCCCAGGGCCGATTCTCCTTTACCAGTAGGGGGCAGGTTGGCTTACTTCAGTCAGAACTGGATGTCTTTAACCTCAGACAAGTGGGTTCTGAAGTAGTAAGCCAGGGTCTAGTTCTCAGTTTCAAAAGTTCCCCAAGATGAGAGCCAGGCTTTTTCTACCTGCAAGTTTTTAGAGACCCTTGCTCTAGAAGCAGAGGTCTCAACCCTGTTGGCTCTCAGAGCAGTAGAAAGGGTTCCTCCCTACACCAGGTCAGGGTCTGTATTCCAGATACTTCCTTACCCCTAAAAGACAGGAGAATGGCGGCCCATCTTAGACCTCAGATATCTGAACAAGCATCTTTGAAACCAAAGTTCAGAATGGTGACTCTGGCAATGATTTTACCTTCTCTAAGGCCAGGGACTGGCTAGCTTCCCTGGACCTCAAGGATGCCTATTTTCACGTCCTAATCAAAGCTCCCACCGAAAGTACCTCAGATTCGAACTGCCCTCAGGTCATTACCAGTTCAGAGCAATGCCCTCGGCTTGACCTCTGCCCCAAGGGTATTCACAAAATGTCTGGCAGTAGCAGTGGCTCACTTAAGGAGGCAAAGGATTGCTGTTTTCCCTATCTAGACGACTGGCTCATTGTAGACCAGTCCCCAGAACAGGTAAAATCTCACCTGCAAGTCACCCAGCAGCTTCTCACCTCCCTGGGCTTCCTACTAAATCTACCAAAGTCGGTTCTGGAACCAGTCCAGTACTCACCTTTATAGGTGCAGAATTGGACACAAACCGGCCAGAGCTTTCTTCCCTTAGAAAGGGTAAGGAACTTGGTGGCTCTGGCCTCCTCCTTCACTCTCGGGTCTCTCGACCAGCAAGACACTTTGCAGCTCCTGGGGCACATGGCTGCATCCACAGCTGTAGTGCAGGGAGCAAGATTTCAGATGAGAGATATTCAGTTTCACTTGAGAACCTATTGGTCTCAGAGAAGAGACCCCTTTCCAAGTTGGTCCCAGTGACTGAACCTTGATCCAGGCCCTCCAGTGGTGGCAGGATCAGAGCAATTTAAGATTGGGGTCCCCTTCATTCCCCTGCTCACACGCTGACTCTTACTACAGATGCTTCTCTCCTGGGGTGGGAGCCCACATGGGCGACCTCTCCCTCAGGGAGTGTGGTCTCCCAGGAATCTCTGTTCCACATCAATTTGCTGGAACTCAGAGCTGTCTTTTAGCACTTCAAGTGTTTTCTGCATCTGTTCAGAACAAAGTGGTACAAGTCAGAACAGACAACACCACAACAATGTGGTACATCAACAAGCAGGGGGGCACTCGGTCTTCGGCCTTGTGCACCGAGGCAATGAAGTTGTGGTCTCTGGCCTATTCCCTGAACACTTCCCTCATAGCAGTTCACCTTCCAGGAAAGGACAGTGTTCTAGCAGATGCTCTCAGCAGGATTTCTCAGGGCCATCACGAATGGTCCCTGGATCCTCAAGTACTGGGGATAGTCTTTGCCAGATGGGGCACCCCTCAGATAGATCTTTTTGCAGCCCCAGACAATCACCAACTTCCACTGTTCTGCTGCAGGCCTCCAGTGTTGGGCTCAGTCCCCCTGGACGCCCTCCTTCTGGATTGGGAAGGGAAGTTTCTTTATGCTTTTCCCCCCTTCCCTCTCCTATTCAAAGTGTTAGTCAAAATCAGATCCCAGCCTTGCAGGGTGATTCTGATTGCCCCGGATTGGGCCAGGCAGCCCTGGTACCCACTCCTTCTGTCCCTGACAGTCAATCTTCCCCTGTGTCTCCCCAGGAATCACAACCTATTATCCTGTGCCCAGGGGAGAGTTTGGTATCCGAACCTCAAATCCCTCAACCTCAAGGCCTGGCTCTTGAGGAGTTAGAATTTGCTGACTTACACCTCTCTCAAGGTGTTCTTGAAATTCTAAAGGCTTCTAGGAAGCCTTCCACTAGGGCTACTTATAATTCTAAATGGAAAATGTTTTCCATTTGGTGTTCTGGGAAGCATATTTCCCCAGAATCTGCTGATTTGCCCATTGTGTTAGATTACATGGTCCATCTTAATTCCTTGGGCCTCAGACCAGCTACCCTGAGAGTTCATTTGGCAGCTGTCTTTGCTTTTGTTTCAGCAGGAAAGTCATCCTCTCTTTCCGATCACCCTGTGTTTTCCAAGTTTTTTAAAGGATTACTCCATACTAATCCACCTTTTCGGGATCCAGCCCCTGCCTGGGACCTTAATGTTTGCATTGCCCAGTAACGCAACCCCTTTGAACCTCTGTTTTCTGCAGAGCTGAAGTATCTAACTTGGAAAACTGTTTTCCTAGTGGCTATCGCTTCTGCTAGACACATAAGTGAGTTGTAAGCCTTGTCAGTAGAAACTGACTTTATTTCTTTCCACAGGGATAAGGTAGTCCTCAGGACTAACAGGAAGTTTTGCCTAAGGTGGTTTCAGATTTCCATCTTAATCAATCTATCTCCTTCCAGTATTCTTCACTGAACACTCTCTCTCTGGTGAGAGGAGATTGCACAGTTTGGATGTTAAGAGGGCCCTTAGTTACTATTTAGAACGTACCAAGGGTCACAGGTTCGAATCCCTCCAACTTTTCCTCACTTATGGTGAGGTTGGGAAAGGGAAACCTGCCACTAAGAGATCAATTGCCAGGTGGATTGTCTCTTGTATCCAATTTTGTTATCAGAAACTGGGCCGAGATCCCCCCTCTGGCTTGAGGGCTCATTCTACCAGAGGTACAGCCGCGTCTCTAGCTGCTGCCAGAGACATCCCTATATTGGAGATATGCCAGGCTGCTACTTGGAAAACGGTACACACTTTCACCAAGCATTACTCCCTGGATGTCCAGGCTAGGAGAGATGCTCGGTTTGGCACAGCTGTGCTTCAGAGCCTATTCCCTAAGTAGGTTCTGTCCTCCTCCATGGAGGTACTGCTATGTAGTCTGCAACTTGTCATAATATAGCAAGACTTCATGTTGTTTGAAAAAAAATTGCTCACCTTAGTAATGTTGTTTCTTCTAATGGAGTCTTCTATATTATGACCTCCCCCAGCCTGCCCCTCTCAGAACTTCTACTTGGGTATGGTGGGCAACCTAGTGTGGGCACTATTTTATGCCCTTTTAGGCGTTTCACCCTTTTTGGGGTTTGGGGTGTGGTGTTTATTATTCTCTTGTGTTATTTCTCATATTGTTAAATTATATTATTAATTATGGTCCCTGACTTGAGTCTTTGGTGTTGGGACCAGCAATGGGTGTTATTATTTAGGTAGCCAGTTGGCTAGTGTGAGTTACAGCTTCCACACAGACCTTAGTGAGTTTTCCTCGTAAAGATCTGACAGTTCAGGTTTGAAACTACACAGACAGAGCTTCTATCTTAGAGCTCGTGCTCAAAGTTCCATTCATGGAATGGATTTAACTATTTCACCTCCGGAGCAGTTCTAGTGGTGGGACAAACTGCAACTTGTCATAATATAGCAAGGCTCCATTAGAAGAAACAACATTACTAAGGTGAGTAATTTTTTCTTATGGGTCACAGTTGTCATAATGTCAAAATTTGATGCCATGGCATCCCTCATCTAAATCCCAACAAAGGCTATGCCAAAGCAAAAAAAAAGAAAATATGGGACTCGAGGTAGCACTCGGGGTAGTCACTAGGAAGCACTGGCACTATAATGTTGACTCTCAATAATTCAATAACCGGCAAGACAAGCATGCTGGGGGGGGGGGGGCAGCTATCACCAGAGCAGCAGCACTTCACAGAGCTCCTGTCTTTGCAAAGATAAAGCAACATATTATCACTGCTAATTGCAGCAGATCATCCAGATTTTGAGGGTTCTATTTCTCCAACGCAAGTCGATACCAAATTTGTGAATTTTACCCATGGGGAACCCGAAAAAAGCCAGCTTGTAGGCTCCGGAAGCTCAAAACTGTTTTCAGCCATGTGGAGGGCAACAAGATGCAGCCAAGGCCTCCAGCTCGTCAGGAGTAGAGGATCAAACCGGTGGAGCACTGAAAGCATTGGAGAAAACTGTCTCCAAACTTTGCTCCTCTGTCTCCACTATGGACAAAAAGCTGGAGGCAATTACCACCCGCCTGACTACCGCGGAGCAAGCTATAGAAGCAATCCAAGTAAATACTGCGGAGGCAAACTCACACGCAGACCGGGCCCTGGTGGTGGCTACTGACCTAATTAAAGAAGACTCTCCTGCGGATTAGATTGGAGAACTCTGAAAACGTGCTCCAGTCTAGAAATATAAGAGTGTTGGGTTTGCCAGAAGGTATGGCAATAGCAGACACCACAGCATTTTTCGAGAGCTGGCTGCAGACAGAGCTGCAAATAACGCAACCTCCTAGATTGGAAAAGGCATACCACATCACACTAAGATGGGCGATCACTCAAATGGAATACCCCAGGGCTCTGTTACTGGATTTCCTCAGTTAGAGATCGGGAAAAGGTCTTTCTTGCAGCCAAGAGACATCCCATTACTGTGGAAGGGAAAAATATATTATTCTTCCAGGACTAGTTGTATGCCACAAGGCAGCGGCGCAAAGCCTTTAACAGCATCAAAAAGAACTCAAATTGCGCCGAATTCCACTTGCCTTGCTGACACTTGCCTGTCTGCATTTAGCAATTCAAAATAAGGCATATTCCTTTACCGATCCTAAAGAGGTGTCCAAGTTATTCGAAAGAACCGAGATGGCAGGCCCAAGTCATCGGAGGCGGGAAGACGAGACGGCTGATCCCTTGGAGGAAGACAATTGAATTTGCTGAACAGTCATGTCTGTACATTGAGCTGGTACGGACGTTTAATTACAATTGACATTATTTACCTCTGTGCCCATATAATTTTATGATAACCCAAACCATCCTCATTTCTACAGTCTATAGGCATGGCTCTGCTGAGATGAGTAAGCAGATGTTTGAGATAGTAAATGAGGGCCGGCCGCTTTCTTCTGTCGCAGATGTAAGTCACCTTACTATTCCTAGAAGATCTGTCAATAATATGCTATTATACGATGGTGGACTCTTTGGTGGGCTGTTATCCCCGCTTTCTGGACTAGACACTTATTTGGACTTCCTTTTACCATATGGATCAGTTGTGATGCAGACTGTATTATGCTGTTCTGGTATGGCCCTCTTCATTTTGATTATTTGAACTGTTCAAACCATTTTTATACAGTTGCTCTCCGCGGGGGTCTAACATAATAACAGTCTGGAGTATATTTTATAAGTGTTGCATATTCTGTTAAATTGGGCATGGGCCCACTTAGAAACTAATCCTCACCTCGTAATAGTTGCTGCAGCTATAATGTTTTTCTCTTTTTATATATTTTGGTGTTGTGCAGGGGCTTTGTGTTTCAGTTTTGGAACTGTCTCTCATAGTTGTGTCCCGGATATCAGATAGGTTTCTATATGAAGCCAGTGATAGCTAGGTCCTGAATGACAAGTATCTTTATATCTACCCTGTCCTTGATGGCGTATTGGTATTGTGTAACAAGTGAATTGCTTAATACTAAATTATCTCCCCCACTGAGTACCTAAGTGGGGAACGCGACTGCACCTCTAACATAATACTACTGTGTATCAATTTATTGAGTATGTTTACCTGCGTGGATATATTTGTAAATGTTTTTTTCTGAATAACCAATAAAAAGAATTTACGAAAAAAAACAGACAAGTATGCTGGTGTCCATAATTGATTGATTTCATTTTTTATATATTTACTCCATTTCAAAAGACTGTCACATTGTCACTTTGCTCCATTCAAAACATGTGCTGAAGGTATTATAAAGAGACTTCGAAACAGTGCAGTATTTTACATCGTATGTTAATAGCGCCACTGAGTGGTCTCATGCACATTCTTAGGGTATGAGAACTGTGAACCAAAGGTGAGTGGGTCTGATACCCTAAGAGTATAAGGGAAACCACTCTTATAGCCGTAAAAGTAGTCTCAGTGGCAGTATTAATACATAATTGATTGCACTCGATCAATAATATATACATTTTTTTTCAAAACCTTACCCAAACGTGCCCATTTCCAGGGCAGTTGTGCATGAGACACTTGTCAGAGAACAACAGTCCAACGTGCAAATGAAAGGAGTGCTCCAACTGGTCAGTAGCACTCCCTCAATCTAGAATGTAAGTAAGGCACTCCTTTGTTTTTGCACAAATGTGTGATTTTTTTTTACAACATTAAATACTGCACTGTACGGTATCAACTACTCCCATGTCACCTTTTGCCGTAACACGAGGAGCCACAGCTGCAAACTGGCAGGAGGAAGAGAGGAGGCCAGGAGACATTTCTTCACAGGGAGAGTGGTGGAAAGGTGGAACAGACTAACAGCAGAGGTAGTGGACCAGAAAATGGATGGAGGATTTAAGAAGGGGTGGGATAAAGTCAGGGGCAGAGTAAAGGTTTTGGGGGAGGGGGCTAGAGTGACATGTAACAAATGATGCATGAGCTCTGGGTAGACTGACAGTGATGTGACATCGTAATCCTTTTCACAGCAACAAACTGTGACATCAGAAACATGGGAGTATAACTTCTTTTATTTTTGTATGTTTTATTTTAGGGTCCCATGGTAAGCATGTGGAGATAGTGGGAATCAAACCCATATCTGCTGGATGTACCAAGCTCCTTCATAGCTCATTGCTCTAAACTCTAGACTATGCAGCAAGTCCTCCTTCGTTAAAGATTAGGTAGCAGAAGCAGATAAACTCTGGGGGACAGTGATTCAGTTTTCGTACAAATTAACCCAGTGATGAAGGACTAAGGGAAGAGAAATGCATACAATCTACAAAATATAAGCTACATTGTGTCTAAGTATTATTTATTACATAATAATATTATATAATATACAATATTGTTTTCCCAAAAGCGACAAACATATTTATTCATTTAGCTTTTGTTTGCTGGGTAAGCACACTGGGAGGATCCTTTTTACTGGCACAACCCTGGTACACACAATGTACAAAACACTTAACAGAGGCCCAAGTAATATTACGTATAATACACAGACTGAGATATTAAATAACCCTGAAAGTTCTACATCTGAAAACATGAACACTTTGAATTTCCTGATAGACTTTAAGGAGTTATTAAAATCTCATCAGGTTACCACCTTTGCCTGTAACTATTCAGGAGTCAAAATTGGCACTGGCCTATCGGCCAAACGCTGGTAGATTTTGAATCAAGTCACTTAAAAGGGTCCATTAACTACTCCTACTAGCTAGCACTTGAGGAGGTAACACTTCAGTAATGTAGAGCAGCTGGGCCAGTGCATTTTCCCAGCATCGTTCACATTATTGGCTGCAAAATTTAATTATGCAATGAACAGAAAGAAGCTGAGAAATCTTCATACCCATGATAATTCCCAGCATATACCCAAGGGTAAGAAAAAGTCCCAGCCAGTACGTATTTTAACCTACTTCAAATCTCTCCACCCAACAATCCACTATATCCTTCAGAACAGCACCACCTACTGGTCGAAACAGAACTCTTTTTTTTATATGACTAGATGCACATAAAAACATAATAAAAATATTTATAACACTATTTTTGACTTTTAGGGTTTGATCCACAGAGGGATATGCTGCTGCGGAGGGGTGCCTATGCGGACTGGCGGTGCACAGAGATCCACTATGCACATGCGGAGACAATGGCGTTTTTACAGCCCTGGGTGCATGCCCCCTCTGCACTCAATCCTGAGCCACTCACACTAGGATTTTGGGGGGGGGGGGGTGTCCTAGTGCCAGATTCAGGAATTAATCTCTTCTGCACAGCAGAGTGCCAGCAAAAGGGGCACAGGCTACATGGGGCAAGACCCTGTCATAGCGACTAACCCCACCCTCCCCCACTGCATGACATCACAGGAGGCCTAATCGGCTTCCCCTCCACCTGCCCCCAGCCCTCTGAGCTGGTACGGAAGGTTAGGGGTTGTTCCGGAACAGTCTGTGATGTGCAAAGATCGTATGGTGTTGGCTACATGGCTATCGCAGCTATACATCAATTCGTCCTGGGCAGTTCATCAGGTGACAATGTGCTCCGTCACATTGGCTCCGGTGTCAATCAGTCCTTGCGACAATTCAGCCCTGGACAATTCGTACCCCGCATAAATAATATAAAATAAACTCCAGGTGGGCGCAATTCACCCACCACATGAGACAATGTGCTTGAGGGTAGTAGAAGAGGAAGTCGTACTGTAATTTTATTTGGAGTATGGTACAATATCTAGTGAGAGCGAATTGTCCGGGAATGAACTCTTGTAGGGGCCAATTGATGCCAGATCTAATGTGACAGAGCGTGTTGTTACGCGACCAACTGCACAATGAACTGACTTGTCCCCGGCTATGGCAGTCCATGGTGTACTGCCATTTCCCATAATCCCCTACACCATTCAGGATGGGGGACACGTAACCCCCAGGTTCCCCATTGGGTTACTATAACCCTGTTAGTTAGTGGGTTTTTAGGTTGGCAGCCTGGGCAGCCAAGAGCTAAACTTCTAGGGCTCCCTTGACAGCTTCTGTCAGTCATGCTGGGCAGAGGTCCCATGTGGGAGTGGCTTTCGCAGCAGCATAAGCCATGACAGAATGTTGCTGTGTCAGTCAGTTTTCTGCCTCAGACCAGTACAGGTAACTTGGGGTGCTGACTGAGGAGAGCCTCAGGAGAGGTGCCACCTCTCTGTTGACCCTTTTCAGCCCCTAGTCGGTTCACAGTTGAGTCCTGGCAGCGTCTTTCTATGGCACACAGCCCCTGAGGGGTGAAAAATCCTGAGCAATAGGTCCTATAATAGTGAGTGAAACTTGGGGTCCCCCCCATTTCTGAGGGACTTTTGACTAGAAAAGTGTTGCCCAGCTCCTGGATTCTAATTCCACCAAGTCTATCACCCTGCCTCCAACCCCACCCCACCCCCCTTCATAAACAGAAATGTGTTGTGTACTGGATGCTATGGAAACATGTACTAATTTACAGGAATTCCCACCCCAAAGACACAGAAACCAAGTAATCTGGACATATGGGTCTGGATATTCAAAAGGGTTGCACCTGCGCAAGTCCGAAATTGCGCCATTCTGCCATATTCAGCAGGAGGCAGTTGCGCCCCCCCAAGTCAAGCTGAGCAACAGCGCAATGCTAATGAAGGCATGCTCAACCGGAGGGGGAGGAACCATGCATAAACTGCACAACCCGATATTCAGCGGGCTGTGCAGAGTTGTGCAGGCGCAACCCCAACCTGCGCCTGCACAACTTAGAGCCAAAAAGGAGTAAGTCGAGGGCCACCCACAGGTGAGCTGCTGCATTACAGGCGCAACACAGCAGCTGCCACCTGTGGGTGGCCCTCAACCTACTCCTGTGCCCCTGCAGCCCAATCACGGGCATATAGCAATCCCCTCCCACCCGACTGGCCCGATCGCGGACAAAGTGTAAAAATCCCCCTCCCCAACTGGCCCGATGCGGGCAAAGTGTAAAATCCCCCTCCCCGACTGGCCCGATCGCGGGCAAAAGTATAAATATCCCCGCCCCCGACTGGCCCGATCACGGGCATTGATTAACCCCCACCCCCGACTGGCCCGATCGCGGGCAGCAAAGTGTCAACCCCCAGGACATATCCCTGGTGGTCCAGTGGACCGTGAAGCCCGATCGTGGGCTAAAGTGTAAGTAACCCCTCCCCCACCAGCCCGATCGAGGGCAAAAGTGTACAATAAACCCCCCACCAGCCCAATCGCGGGCTGCAAAGTGTTCGAACCCCAAGAACATATCCCTGGTGGTCCAGTGGACCTCGAAGCCCGATCGCGGGCTGCAAACAGTTCAAACCCCCAAGGACCACCTACCCTGGTGATCTAGTGCCCCCACCCCCACCACGAAGCCCCACCACCCGCTCCCCGTCAGCCGGCAGCATCTCACCTGCCTGCCACCCTCTGCCCGCCGACTGACTGCCGGTAGGACTGCCGCCCATTGGTGCAGAGCAAGACATATCTGGACTGCCTTATGCGGTATGGGCTGCACGCCCATTAGCTCTTGCTCTGCACCAATGGGCGTGCAGCCCTACTGGGCAGTCAGTCGGGCGGGCGCAGGCGGGTGGGATGCTGCCGGCTGACGGGAGGGGGGGGAGCGGGGGCTTCGTGGGTGGGCGGGCTTCATGGGTGGGCGGGTGGGGGCCACTAGATCACCAGGGTAGGTGGTCCTTGGGGTTTGAACTGTTTGCAGCCCGCGATCGGGCTCGAAGGTCCACTGGACCACCAGGAATATGTTCTTGGAGGGGTTGAACACTTTGCAGCCCGCGATCAGGCTGGTGGGGGTTACTTTACACTTTAGCCCGCGATCGGGCTTCATGGTCCACTGGACCACCAGGGATGTGTCCTTGGGGTGGGGTTAACTAATGCCCGCGATCGGGCCAGTCGGGGGTGGGGATTTTTACACTTTTGCCCGTGATCGGCTGCAGGGCGTCGGTCCCCTTGACCCGGCTGCCCCTGGCAGGCGCCAGGCGCAAGTCCTCGGGATCGGCGCACCCTGCATGCTAATGGCATGCAAATGGAATCATAAATAGATGCAAATGGCCCCCTGCACCTTGCATGAATTATGCCCCATTTGCATGTCACCTTTTGAATATGGAAATTTGCACATGGCGCAATGGTACTTGCACAACTGCAACTAGAATGCTCCACTCTGACCACTTGCGGTGGCGCAAGTTCCACTGCGCCATGCACAGTGGCTGTGGCCGGGGGGTGATATTCAAAGGAGTTGCTCAATAGTGCAACTCCTTTGAATATCGCCCTTGCCACACCCCTGCGCAACTATTTTATGCAGCGCAAGGACTTGCGCCACAAAATAGCGCAGTTTGAATATCCAGCCCATGTTCTCTCTACCCGTACCCCTTTTTGTTATCTTTTTATTTAAACATTTTTTCCAGCATACCATATTGAAAATGTTACATTTTAATTGTCCTGTTGTTACAAACTGAGAGAATATGCATTTTGTACAGCAGACTCAAGTTAAGTTATATAACCCCTTTTCATGAACCTAAGGCTCTTCTTTTTTAATTTTACTTTCTTCATCCTGGTCCTGCTCCCCATCTGCCCCAAGCAACCACCAAGCCCCGTGGCCCCCAACTGCGGCCCTCACTTTTCAGCCCCCCAGCTTATCCTCCCCCGGGCGGGTGGGATCAGGGCAGGCCCTCTCACCGGAGCACCTAAGGGTAATGAGGTGGTACAGTAAGTCGGGCAGGGTCGAAGTGTACCAGGCATCATGCTGCAGTCAGGGAATTATTCCCCCTTTGTCCCTCCTCTGTGAATGTTTGCACACTAGGGCTCCAGCATGAGCACACACGTAGCTGTATGTCACTGTTCAGCTACATCAGGCATCCGCCCTTCCCACCAACTTTGCTGGCACTTCCACTTGTGGCCACTCGGGTAGCAGTGCTGTGGCAAAAGACTAGATCTGGCCCTTCCCGGAGAATACAGCATCCTCTAGGATGCTTGATCCTTCTCCCCCCCGCCACCCTGAGACGATCCAGGTTTGGGATTTTACAAGAGGCCTCCTAAGGCTCTTCTTGCAAAGTTCTTATTCTGTATGCTACCGCTGAGTGTACTAAATGGCTACAGAGATCTAGCTGAGGCTGTATCTTTCGGTCACAGCAACAAACAGGCCCCAACCTGAGCACAATACTGCGGTGGCAGGGAGCAACACATTACTTAGTGCAGCCCTGCATAGAAATGGCAGCAATGAGCTGGCTCTCTGGCACAGCACCAGCTTGTGATGCCAGCGACCCAGGTTCAGGGGCAGACATAGGGGTCAGATGGGGAAAGGAGGATAGAGTGTTCCCAGGGACTGCTCTCCTCTTTCGGTGGGAGGGAGGGATGTGAGCACTGCAGCAGATGCTAGGTGTCATCAAAGTCGGGGGCTGCGAAGGAAAGAGAAGGACACCTCCAGATGCTGGCATGTTTGCATGGTGGTGTGACATGCATGTAATTACATGTCCTGTCCCTATGGGAGAAAAATGGAAATAGCCCCCCCCCTTCCGTCCTCCAAGGGCGAAGCCTGCAACCCCCAGCAGGCTCCAGCATGACCAACATTGCTCGCCACCTGCCACCATAGTGGTCCTGGACAAGAGATGGATAAGGTTTACGTCCATGAGAAGATCAGTGACAGGACTGGGGAGGGGTGCCATCGGGTTGGGGGGGGGAGGGCAGCCAGAGGAAAAAGCTTGATTGACAAAGTGAGATATTTTTTTTAATTCTTTGGTAATCAGGTAGGGCTCACTAGGCACAATGTCAGTTTTCAGGGGAGACCTGGGAGCACAAGGGAGGTTAAGGAATTTGCTCAGAGTTACACAAAATGCACGTGGAGGTTGTGGGAATCAAACCCACATCTGCTGGATGTACCAAGTTCATTCACAGCTTGTTACTCTAACCTCTAGGTTATACTGCCAGCCCTGATAGCAATGCAAGGAACTCCAACAAAAGACAAAAAAAACCACACAGTTCTTACCGGTCCTGGCTGCTGATTGGACGGGTCGCAAGCCAACGAGACGAGGTCCTTGAGGGGATCCTGCGGGTTGAGGTGCGGGGAGTAGCGAATGGCTGCGTGAGGGAAGTACGTTGAGGCTGTCTGGGGGAGAATGGAGGTTGTGGGGAAATGCAATGAGGATGAGGGATGCGGACTTCTCGTGATACCTAAAGACAGAAAACTTGTTATAGAGACAGGTACTCCACTTTTACTCGCAGTACAGGGACTTCAGAGACACCATTGACCTTTGCCTCCCCCCATTCGCACACCAGAGAGCAAAACAGATTTCATTTCTGTTGCCATTTGTCTTTTAATCCAGCAGTAGTCTTAGTGTGGCCATCGACCCGAAAACAAGAAATGCAACTGGGAAGAGTCTGCTCTAACAACACCAATTATCAATAATGCCACCAGGTCAGACAAATGGCTCACTCCTCAATTGTTAGTAATTAGGTAAATTACGTTTTTATAATTTTCTTTACAGGGGCAAACATCTCAACAGCTCTGCATTTCGCACAGTGCTATGTATGTTACACCCAAATTTGCTCGTATTCTGGGAAGATATACTGATGTTCCATATAGTGTTAGTGCAATTACTGGGCATATGAACTATTAACAAATGTAAACTAACTTGACAGAAAAATTCATTAAGACTAAATATATGCCGGCCCGCCGGCGAATCAGTTAGTTTCTGCTTCACGGCATAGCGACCGGGTTGAGGAAGCGAGCCCGGGAGCTGGAAGAACCGCTCAGCTGAGGAGAACTTGAGCGTCCCAGGGACTGCTCGTCCTCTCCGGGGGGAGGGGGGATACCTGAGATCGGTGCTTGTCTGACCCCGGGTGGAGACCTGAGGTACAGCAAGCCCGATGCACCAACAGATGGGGGAGCGACGTACCAGACGTCGGCGCTTCGGCGCCTTGACGTCACTGGACCTGGCACATCAAGGAACACCAGGAAAAAACCCTTGCAGCCGCCTAGTAGACGGCGCACCAGGGCCCCGACCTTCAATGCCCCTACCTGTCCGGGGACAGCATGCCGACGAAGATTAGCAGAACGTCGGGGTGGTTGGGGGACCCACTCCGTACCCGCCTGGGGGGTATAGCCACGGCTCCATGGGGCATGGACTGCACCGGCTCCAGGTAGGTGAGTGAAGGCTGATAAGGCCATAGGTGTCTCTCGAAGAGGAAGGGGCTGCAAGGAGGGAGGAGGATAAAGAGAAAAAAAAAAAACGACTAAATATATGGCATCCACTATTCTTAAAATCATTCTTTAAAATAAAAAAAAATCGCTTTACACGCTGGCCGTTTGCTCTGCATTTTGAAGACCACCAATGCTATGCATTTAATGTTGAGAAGTTTGCACAGTGGGTATCATAAAACATTCAGCAAATGTCACCAACGTTTCATGGTAAAATCACTTCTTCACAATGTGCCAAATTCCAAATACTTTTCTTTTGACTGCTTTGAATTAACCATTCAGATCCAAGTTTCAGGGCTTTATATGGCTCGGAGCACCTATTTCCAGCACCCACCTTTTAAACAGGCTCAAGCACTGTGACCAAACTCTTTACGTGTGCTCATAAAGCCTGTAATTCCTGCCACTACCACAAGAGGCTCCCAACAAGGTCACACAGCAATCCACTCACTGTGATAACCCTGGGACTACAAAACCACAGCATGTTTATTACCAGAGGACTCCTTCTTCTGCCCAAGCCAGTGCTGATGAAGATTTAGACTGGTGAGTGCTGACTCAGTGGGAGTTGTACTGCCTGTAGAACGACCACTACCATACGGTACATATAAACGGCTGCACTTTGGAACAGATTAAAGAAATCCCAATCACAGTATACTAGTATTGTGGGAGAATATAGTTTTATTGGAAGCCCGTGATATCGACGAATGCAAAATGGTGAGACCAAAAGTCAGCAAGGGAATTACAGCAAGGACAAAATGGTGACAAATGTTTTACCCCCTCCCTGAGGTGCTACAACCTCGGAGTTGGTTAATTAAGTAAGGGGAGTGGGGGCAAGCCCTCGAGAAAAAAAAAGTCGCCATTTGTGTCCTCGCCAAAATTCCGTCACGATTCTGGGCTCACTGTTTCAGAGTCGGCCTTATCACACAGAACCATTTTATTTTTATTTTTTTTCTCCTGTGGCCCTGGTCTGCTCCTTCCCCTATCCTCCTTCTCCAGCTGCTGTCTGCCCGCTCCGATCTCCTCTTGGGCCACCACCTTGTACTCTCCCATAGCTTACCCCCCCCTCGTGGTGGGGAGGTGAGGGAGCTCCCAACTCCCCCACCAGGCACGGATCCGGATCAGGTGGTGCCCATGGAGACAGTGCACGCTGGCGGACAGCCATCAAGCTGGCTGCCACTATTTTCCATTTTTCTTCCTTTTGCGGGAGTGCGGCGTGCAATGACACCTGTGATGGGGGTCACCCACGTCAAGCGTCTGCCACACTCCCACCCCACGTTCTTGCAGCTCCATGTTATCGAGCCCCAGCCTCCGCTAGGAGTCAGGCGTGCACTGGCTTCTGGTCTGCCCCTCCCCAGAGATGGAGAGCAGTCCGTCAGACGCTCAATCCATCTCCTCCCTTGCGACCCACAGTGGCCCGTGCTTGTTCCCGAACACGGGTCGCCGGCATGAGGTGTGGCATCCAGCGCCTCAACCCTCAGCACCACGGGGCCGATCAGAACCATTTTATTATGGGCACTGCATTGTATTATACCGTGGGCAAGAAAAATACTGTGATGCCAGTGACCCGTGTTCAGGAACACGCCCCAGTCGCTGAGTCGCCTGCCTGGGGGGACTGAGCGCCCGGGGGACAGCTCTCCTCCTGCAGGTTGGGGGATCCTGCCTCTCGCCACATGACTGCCTCCTGGTGGAGACTAGGTGATAGCGTGGGCAACAGTATCAAAAGGGGCACAGTTGTTGATGGATGCTGACACACAAGGATGGTAAAGGTGCCACGTGATTTTCCTGTCAGGTACCTCTCCTGTGAGAACAGCTGTGCTGCGGAACTCGTTGCACTTCCAGTTTCTCACATTTAAGTCCCTTTTCCTATATATGTACTATTCTAGCACCACGTCACCATGGATCACCACTCTAGTGAACTTCTGAGAAAAGAAAAGTAAGAAGATCTCGTCAGGATTCAGACCCACAATCTGTTGATTATGAAGCTGCAGACCTTTCCAGTATACCACAGTGGTGGCACAGCAATGAAGCTCAGCTCTTAAGCTATAGAGGTGGAAACCCTGGTGGGAGTGGGAAAACACCACATAGCAGTTCCTGACAGGACACTTTTCTGACGTGGAAATCTCAGTGGAAAACAGGGAGTAGTGGTTCCTGACAGGGCGCTTTCATTTCTGACAGAACAACGTGCTAACAGGAAAGTCTTGTTCCTGACTGGAAAATCTTGTGGTACCTTTACCATCCTATCTGCTGACACTAAGGTGTGCTGATGCATATGTGTGCGTCACTGCATGATGATGCACTAAGGATGAAACTGCCCTGTCAGAAAATTGAAAAGGTTTTATAAGAAATTCAAGCACTGAGCTGATTCTTTGGACTTTCAAGAAAAAGTTACCCCAGTTTTCAATTTTCTGATGAAGCTGAGCTGATAGGGGTCAGCATACCAAGACAAAAGACTTTGGGTGTGTTATCTGCTGATTTTGACCATCTACAACACAGGAAAATGTCCCAACCTGATCTGGCATCCCCCACAGGCACCGCGAGAGTGACGAGGCAGGCCACCCACCACTATGTGGTTAATCCGTAATTTCAAGAGAGGGCTGGTGACGGGGTGGGCAGGGACAACAGGACATAGGAGCATGAAACAAATGATGGGGAAAAAAGTTCTCCAGCTCGTTTCCATGTACTTCCTGGGGGAAAGAGGGACAGTGGGATAAGATGGATACAACAAGATGAATACATTATTAAGAACAACCATGAATACATTATTAAGAACAACCACAGTAATCCCACAGTTGTGCAGTATATGTCACAAGTCAAAACAAGCAGGAAGTAATATAACCAGATTATGCCAAAGAAAGACTCAATGACCTAAACCAAACAAATGTACAAGGCATAGTAAGTTATAGAGCTATCACGATAACACAATATGATGTTATATCACAATAATTCCCACTGAGGATAACTTATCATTCTACAGAAACAATATCTGATTATCGTCCGGCACAATATACCGTGGATTTTTAATCTCAGCTGCCCCCGGAAGCATGTCCCACCCAAGGTGTGATCAAGATTCCTGATTTCCGATCTTCACCCAATCCAATTTTCACTTTTTTCCTTAAAACTGAAAATGCTGCAAATTATCGGGATTATCATCTATCATGATATTTTTTCATACAACTATTGTGATGCTTAAAATGCGATACTGTGACATCCCTTGTAAGAGTCATCAAGTATTCATGGACAATCAGTTTTCTTAGATGTTTTTGAAATGCAAACCATTCTTTTCTTTATTATTGAGTGTATCCACATGAAACCTAGATCTTGGTCTCTTCAACTTCACTCACAACTGCTGAGACCAAGTCTGGAGATGACATCAGAGATACCTTCCTGTGACATCATAGTCTGTTAATTAATCAATACGGCATGGCATGGTGTGCTTTGGGGCAGACAAGGAGGGCCAAGCAGTCCTTACCTGCCAACGAATTATATGTTTCTATGTCTATATGTTTTGTTGTACTGGTATAACAGCACGCCGTGGGTGGGCTGAAGCATGAGGCCGAATGCCGAGTGCTTCCAATGTTTGGGAAGTGCCGTTACCGCAGCACAAAATACACTCTGGAATACCTTATTGCAACTATGAAATGGGTCCATTAGGATTAGTAAACAAAAATGTTTTTTTTTAATGTAATTTAAACAAATAAAAATTAGAAAAAAGGAGAAAAAGAAAAAAGTAGCTCTATTGAGCCATTGTAATTTTTCTGTTTGGCCAGTAGATGACAGATGCTACATTTCTTTTCAATTCTTTTTTTATGCAAGAAAGAGAAGTGAGATGTATTGATATAGCTGTGCCAGATTAAACAGGTCAGGAAGGTCACTGATCTTTTTCCAGTGCCATTGTGCTAAGATATCAAAACTGTGCTCCAAGCTCCTTAGCCTATTGGGTTGCTAGAATTTTTATACCCATTTCATAATGTGCTAATATGTGGCCGTGATGTCACAAGCAGTGCATTATGACGTCGGTGCCAGACTATGTCCTAGCAGTAAATTAACTCTAGGGAGTTTGTATGTACAGTTGCTGTGTCTCTTATGTGACTTTATCGGGGAGCAAAGAGGGCCTCTTATTGGTATAAGAGTGTTGTCCAGCATACTCTTAGGGCAAGAGAACTGCAAACTGAAGGTGACATTGTGGGTGACCATGTGATGTTGACCCCTCCCCCACAAATTGTAACTCTCTGCTTGACATATCCCTGCCTTTCTAAAAAGGAAATGCATCCCTGTTAGCGCACTGAAAATCTAGTCTCCACTGACTTGTTAGCGGAGACTGAAATAAGAAACCATATAAGATTTAACACCCCCCAAACACACACACCATTTTGTATTACGATAAGCCTTAAGGCAGAAGTGCATGACAGCAGTGAAAATGTTGACCTCTACTTTTTCATTTTATTTTAGGTTGCCCCTTTTCTCTTGACCTGTATGATTCCCCACTTTCAGTCTGCTTCAGCACTTTTTCATATTTGAAATAACAAAAGGAGCACTCTGTATAATAGGGCTCAGACCAGGTTTTCATCAGGGATCCACGACAGGTGTTCGACAAAATATTTGTTGAACGCCCCGACAGCAAAACCAGCTGGTTGACCGCATTTTGCAGTCGGCTGCCGGTTTCCAGTGGCTGTATCTGTTTTCTTCAGGGGGCTTTGCCCCCAAGCCTCCACATTGGGGGCTGCGCCCCCATACCCCCCACACTTTAGGATTATCAACTCCGAGTCGGAGCTGATTTGGCGGGGTGTGCAGGACCCCCGACAGACGGTGCCAGGTTCTAGTGGGTTCCCTACAGCGGCATGGTGCTGTAGTCGCTGTAGGGGACCTCAGTGATGAACTGTCGCTGTCGGGTGGGTAACCGTTTCATCAGTATTCGCTGTTGTTTTTGAAGACCCACTGTTTTAACATCACTTCTGTTGTGAGTAAAAAGAACTAGCATGTGACAGGCAATGAAATCTGATCTTACAAGACAACAGGTATATAAAAACAGCTGAGAATACTGATGAAAACCTTGTCCGAGCTGTATTAAAAGGAGCGCTTCTTTTATTATTTCAAATGTGAAGAAAAGTATTAAAGCAGACTCAAAATTGGGAAAGAAGGGTATCATACAAGTCAGGAGATAAGGAGCAACCTAAAATAAAATAAACAAGCCTCGCTGATCATTGGACTGTCATGGTCGAGCCCACTGCAGCTTGAGGTGTACGGGACCCGACAGTGACATACCTCTGAAATCCAGTATCACAGCAATATGTTCACTTTGCGCAAGAGTCAACATAAGAAGTATAGGTTAACATTTTTATCACTGTCATGCACTGCTGCTTCACACACACACACACACACACACACACACACACACACACACACACACAAAAATAACTGATCATGTGTTCATATCTGAGTCCCAAACTGCAGGGCTGAGAATTAACCTTCTGCATAGATGTGGCATTATTTGGACGGATGACAGATAGGTGGACATCCTCCACACCATTCCATGCTAACTGCTAGAAAAAAAAAACATGCACACTGATGCACCACTCATTGTCGTTACAGGCATTGACAGGCAGGGGGTGCCGTGATGCCTTCAATCATATCACGCCCCCAGTCTTCCAGCAGGTGTCTCTGTGCAGCCACAGTTGTGTAGGTTCTCAATGCTGGAGTTCGGAAAAAAATAGGGGACGAATCGGGAGAAAAAATATAAATGAACACCTCCCCACACACACACACACACACACACACACCCCAGAGAAGCATGATGTTACATACCACTGTGTACTGCAATGACCGGACGGTGGTGTTGTGTGAAGCTGGTGAGCCTCGGGGAGTCCTGTGGGGACGGACTGTTGAACGGAGACTTGTCGATCTCAGTCTTCTTCACTGTGGGGGAAATGCCTGGTGACAAAGCAGGGCAAAGAATTCAGAGGTTAGTCTGTGCAACAAGCATTCAATTCCACTGACAAAGAGCTTCGTACAGTGGTTTCACAGCATGTATAAGATCCTTACAATTCCCAAAGAGGTGCACTGGCACTATTTGGAACAGTAGCAGCTGGAATATAAATCCCCACAAGGCATCACTTCCTGTTCTATGGCATGTCTTCTAGTCTGGCCACTGGTGGTTGTGAACCAGGTTAACTGTTACCACACTCTGACCCTGACGGGGGCACTAGTGGAAACTATACTGAAAGAAAGACTGGTACGCTTTCTTGAAGAAAACTGGCTTCAAGATGAGGGGCAGCATGAGTTTGTGTCAGGGCAGTCACGCCAGACTAACCTGACTGGTTTCTTTGACTGGGTAACCAGGACACAGGACAGGGGCCAAGTGGTTAATATCCTGTATCTGGATTTCAGTAAGGCCTTTGACTCTCTTCCCCACAAGAGATTAATCAGGAAGTTGGAGGACCTGGAGGTAAGGGGAAAACCAGTTATGTGGGTTAGAAACTGGCTACAGGACAGAAGTCAAAGGGGGAGTGACTGAAGGAGGAGTTCTCAGATGCTAGGCCAGTCATTAGTGGGGTCCCACAGGGCTCGGTGCTCAATCTGGTTATATTTAACATCTTCATCAGTGACATGGTAGTCAGGACAAAGGGTAAATATGCCTGTCTGAGGATGATGCAAAGCTCTATGGGAGAGCAGACATGGAGGAGGGGAGACAGGACCTCAGGGAGGACCTGGTGAAGCTAGAGACATGGTCATGTATTTGTCAACTGGGATTCTAAGCCAATAAGTGTAAGGTAATGCAGTTGGGAGCAAAAAACCTTAAGACAAAATACTGGCTGGGTAGTGCACAGGTTATCAGGTCAGAGTAACCTGAAGCACTCGTCACACTGGAAGGAAGCAGCAGCCAAACAAATTGGATGCTAGGCTATACAGCGAGGGGTATACCCACCAGGAAAGCAGAGGTCATTCTGCCACTATACAGAGCCCTAGTATGGCCGTACCTAGAGTATAATGTGCAATACTGGTGCCCTTAGAAGGACATCATTCTACTGGAAATGGTTCAGAGAATGAAGACCAAAATGATCCAGGGACAGCAAGGCAGAACATACAAGGAGAGACTCAGAGATCTCAAGATGTACTCCCTGGAAGATAGAAGGGAGAGGGGTGATGAGAGTGAAACCTTGAAGTACTTTAAGGCTTTCAACAGGGTGAGCTCTGAGGGTCTCTTCAACCCTAGTGGGAACAGGACCACTAGTGGGCACTGCCTCAAGCTGGTGGGGTGGGGGATTTAAGGGGAAATAAGGAGGCACATTTTCACTGAGAGGGTGGTAGCTAAGTGGAAGGAGTTGCCAGAATAAGTAGTCTCCCTGAAGACAGTGGATAGCTTCAAGAGAGGTTAGGACAGATCAAAGGGGAAAGTTGCATGTAAGGGAGGGGGAGTGGGGGGGGGAGAGGACATCAGCAAGGAGGGAGGAGTAAATAACAGGAAAGGGGCAGATCCTTCAGTAGACACAGAGGGGTTTACAAATTCGAGCAAACATGATAGACCACAAGGCCTTTTTCTGCCAGCTCAATCGTATGTTCGCATGCATGTACGTAAATGCACGAACGCTCTGTGGAAAAACTCTAATACACCATTTCAGCTAATGTTTCATATATTTTCTGCATTTAGTTCATTCTCATTCTTCACTTAGGACAAGTATCTTACATGGGTGAACAGGGTGCAGGAGGGAAGTGAAAAACCAGGGCATGATTCTTGACAGTGAATTGATACTGGCGGCTCCGGTGTCAGCCATTGTCCAAAGTGGGTTCTGTCATTTGAGGAACATGGCCCAGATGAAACTCTTTATCCTACCCAACAACTTGCTCTCCCCAATACATGCCTTTGTGTCCTCCAGGCTTGACTACTGCAACGCCTTGTACCACAGGCTAAATGGAAGAGCCCTGCTTCACCTGCAGCTAGTGCAGAACGCAGCGGCCAGACTGTTGACGGGCTTTTCTAGGTCCTGCCATGTAACACAGATCCTACATGATCTGCACCGGCTGCTGGTGAGGTGGTAGATTTCCTTCAAGGTCAGCTTGCTGACCTATAAAGCCTTACGTGGACTGGGGCCTAGCTACCTGCAAGACCTACTGTCTCCTTATCAACCCTCCCGTCCTCTCTGTTCCTCTGAGGAGGGTCTCCTAGCGGTTCCCAAGGTTCGGCTGAAGTCATCTAGGGAGCATACTTTTTTCAGTAGCAGCCCTCGACCCTGTGGCACTCACTCCCAAGGTCCTTGAGGGAGGCCCCCTAACTGGAAGTTTTAAGAGAGGACTCAAGTCCCACCTATTCAAGAAGCCCTTTTCCTTGTATTGATTGGGTGGCTATTTATTACTGTGTCAGTTATTTAGTTTATTAGTTGAATTCTGTCGTCCATTTCTTGTATGTTGCTGATTGCATATTTCGTATGTTACTGTTCAGCACCTAGAGCCTCCAGGGGATGGGTGCTTTAGAAATAACATTTTGCTTGCTTGCTTGAAAGTCTCCTTCAAATTAGGAAGAGCACCAGAATTGGAGGCTATACAGCGAAACTTGGGGGGAGGGAGGTTAAGAGGTATGTGAGGAAGTACTGCTTTACAGAAAGAGTGGTGGACACCTGGAATAGACTGCCAGCGGAAGTGGTGGAGGCGAAAACAATAGGGGGCTTCACGCATTGTGGGGCAGACACTGGGGAATATTAGGAAGCGGGCAGGGAGGAGGGAGGGTCACTAGAGGACAGTTAGGGTCTGCGGAGACAGACTAGATGGGGAATATCTGGGCAAACTGGGGAGACCAAGTGTCCTTTTCTGCCAACAAAGTCTGTGTTTCTATGTGTAACGAGATTTTTTTTTTTTTTTAACATACCTGAGGTGTGTGATGCCACATGAACCCCTGGAATGAAGACTGTGGGGGTTATCTAAGTATCACACACCGAGGGTGTGTAACAAAATCGAGTAACAAAAATTGAGTTTTGCACTCAGTCCCATGATTTATATATTATAACTGCTAATGTAAAGAAACGCAATGAACTGTGAAATCAAAAGTACTTTTGTTACTTTAATAATAAATGTTGCATTTGTCCCTGTCACTGGTAAGAAATGGGACACCATTTTCGTCACTTAGTAGTGTGCTGACACATTAACGAAAAGACAGTTGTTAAAGTAAAGGCAGGTTTTTGTTTTTAACATTTAAAGTTCATTATTTTTCTACAATGAACTGCTAACAGACAGCAACATACAGTGTCAGCAAGATAATAAAATGAACAGTTACGTAAGAACTTACTGTAACAGTAGGTCTCAGAGAGAATCTCCTCCATTAGGCCACACCTTTGGAACTATAAGCCGTCGGCATCAGGATCACTCAGAAACGTTTTGCTAGCCGGGGGCCACCCATAATGATGTGCAGTGTCTACGTGTATATAACGTGCATGGCCCCATCACTCCTCAGTTCTTCACCAGAGATTAGCCTCGGAGGACTTCCAGCATGAGGAACCAGGAGATGAGAACTGCACCAGGCATACAAGGAGAAGCATGGGGCTGGAGACAGGATTCATGGAGTAAGGTTTAGGCACAAAATCTGATATGACCCTCACTGAAAGCAAAAGGGAGAAGGAGGGAGGGTACAGCATGACCTGATGGAGGAGGTTCTCTCAAAGATCTACTGTTACAGTAAGTTCTTACATAACAGTTCTATCTCCATCAAGGATATCTCCTCATTAGGCCACACCTTTAGAACGACTCCCAAGCAGTGCAAAGCAGCAGGGAGGATGGCATGGTCTGATATGTGATCAGGACAGAAGACCTTGCAGTACAGGAAGACCACAATCAGCACATCTACGAGAGACGATGTCCAGACTGTAATGTTTTGTGAACGCGTGAACAGTGCTCCATGTGGCTGCAGCACATACATCCAACAGCAGGGACATTTTTTGAAATAAGCAATCAAGGTGGCTGTACCCTTTGTGAAGTGACCATGAACACCAGGAAGTTCCTAACCAGATTTCCTGTAACAGAACGTAATACAATGTGCCAGCAATTTAGACAGGCATTTTTTACACACAGGAGCGCCATCCTTTCTGGGACAAATGAAATAGCTAAATAAAAGGAAAATAAACAAGCATTTGTCAATGCCGAATGTTTGCTTGCTGGCATTGGCAGTGGTAGTGTAGAAGTTACAGAGCTGCATAATAGGAATGGCAGTGAAGTACTGAACTGAAGCCAACCCCACCACTACCCTGCAGAGAGTGACAGGCATTGGGGTGTGCGTTTGGGTCATTTTTAGGAATGTTTTCACCAAATTTTCAACATAGCCATTTTAAGACCTCTGCTCATGAATAGTGTCACTGTGATTTTCTTAATTTGTCCATACATTGATTTGCGCACATTCCGACTACGTACATGGGCAGAAAAGGCGTTTTGGGTAGGTGAAAAATGACAGCTATACTACTCATAAGAAGGTGTAGTAAAATGGCAATGTTGAAAATCTGGGTGAAAATATTGAAAGTTTTGAACTTACGAGCGCATGAGGAACTGTACAACGATGCGTTAAATAAAACAGTTGCTGGAATTTTTCACCAAATTTTCAACATAGCCATTTAAGACCTCAGCTCATGAACAGTGTCACTGTGATTTTCTTAATTGTCCTGTACATTGATCTAGCACACCAACTGCGCCACTGTATGCGCTACATGGGCGGAAACACGTTTTGGGTGAGATGTGAAAAATGACAGCTGTACTACTCATAAGAAGGTGTGGTAAAATGGCAATGTTGAAAATCTGGAGTGAAAATATTGAAAGTTCGCGAACTTACGAGCGTGCGTAGGAACTGCGCAACGCACACGCGTAAAACAGTCATTTTTAGGAATTTTTTCACCAAATTTTCAACATAGCCACTTTACGACCTCTGCTCATGAACAGTGTCACTGTGATTTTCTTAATTTGTCCCGTACATTGATTTCGCACACCGACTGCGTCCATTGTGCGCTACATGGGCGGAGACACGTTTTGGGTGAGATGTGAAAAATGACAGCTGTACTACTCAAAAGAAGGTGTGGTAAAATGGCAATGTTGAAAATCTGGAGTGAAAATATTGAAAATTCGCGAACTTACGAGCCTGCGTAGAGAACTACGTAACTGCATTTCGTAAAACAGTCATTTTGAATTTTTGCACAAATTTTCAACATGGGATTTTGGGACCCCTTCTCATGAATGATGTCACTGTCATGGCGTTATTCGGGCCGAAGGAGTTACGCAGTCACTGTGCGAAATCACCTGAGCAATAACGCCATGACAGTGACATCATTCATGAGAAGGTCCCAAAAACCCCATGTTGAAAATTTGTGCAAAATCCCAAAAATGCCTGAGATATGCAATAAAGTTGAAACCCCTTTCAAACAACATGAAGTCTTGCTATATTATGACAATTGCAGTTTGTCCCACCATTAGAACTGCTCGGAGGTGAAGAGTTAACTCCCATTCAAAGAATGGAACTTGGAGCGCGAGCTCAGTTAAACTCTGTCTGGGTTATTTCAAACCTAAACTGTCAGATTCTTTACTCCGCCTCACTGAACAGTCGCTCGGAGATTTCTCCTACTGCTCGGTTCATTTCTCGGTTTAAACAGTGTTTTCTCGGTTCAAATCAACCGAGAATATTATTATTTAACCGCAAAACCGTTCAGTTCAAGCTCTGTCTGTGGTATACGTAAGTAATTTAAGTTTATTTTCTGTGTGGAACTTGTAAATGTTATCGGTTCGGTTTTGAACCGATCAGCTTGTTTTAAAACTTGAATTGAAGGTTTTAGAGTGCGGTTCCCGGTTCTTATCGGTTCTAAAAAAACAGATTTCATTACGGTTTTCCAAGACCCGTGACACGGTTAGGAACCGATAAGGGTGTCTTGCCTGGCACTGCCGTTTAAAAGGGCAAGTTTTTGGTTAGGCTGGCATTATGTCTGAAAAACCCAAAAGAAAAACCGGGCCCACTGGGTTTCAACACTGTGATGCCTGTGGGGAAGTCTTTGCCAAGGCTGACCCACACACCACATGTGTATATTGTCTGGGGTTTGACCACCTCAATTCAGACTGCCAGATTTATAAAAATTTCCCTGCAGCCACCCTGGATAAGAGAGTTGGCAGGCTCAGGGAACGAGAGGCCAAAAAGTCCGCTGACCCGGATGGCCAGCCCGGTTCGGTGCCAACCAAACCGGAGGGAGTGCCCTCTGACCAGGGCGAGACTTCCTCGGGCAAACGTAAAGCTGGCTCGGAGGAGCCAGTTCCAGTAAAGAAAACAAGAAAATCAGCAGGTGTGGAGCCCAAAATTTCTTCTCCAACTGCTGCAGAGATAGCAAGAGCTATTCAGATTGTCCAGTCACTTTCTCGGTTCTGTCCGAACCGCCACTGTCTGATAAAAGGTCGGTTCGGTCGGTTCCACGGTTCAGGAATATGTTGTTGAAGAATTTTATGAACCAGAGGAGGGGAGGATGATTAATGAACAGTATGAATGTGACTTTGAGGGTCTGGGTGTGCCCATTGAACGGACATCTCCCCAGACAGACCTTTAGAATCTCCCCTTTGCTTTCTGGTCCCCTCTCACTTTATGTTTTACAAAAAAGTTGCTGAAACCCTCCAGCTTCCATTGGAGGAAGCTGTGGATGAACAAGAGGAACCTGATTTTGTAGAAATGATGGATATTCCAGAGTCTAGGAGATTGTCTATTCCCTTACATAAATCATTTAGGAAACAGACAATAAAGATTTTAAAAAAACTCCTAATTCTGTGCCTCCTGTGGACAAAAAGATGGACAGGAGGTACACTCTGTCTGGTCCTGATACAGAATTCCTTTCACAGCAATGCAGCCACGTTGGTGTGGTTCAGGCTGCAGCCTGTGATAAAGCTAATATTCCTTTGGCTTCACAACCCTCTGACAAGGATTCCAGGAAGATTGATGCCATGGCTAAAAAACAATACATGGCAGCGTCCTTGGGACTCAGGCAAGCAAATTACATGGCTTATGTAGCAAGGTATCAGAAATCTAGATGGGACACTGTCATGGCCTTGGCCAAACAGGCCTCTGGCCAGCTTGCTAGTGAGCTGGAACAGGTGGCTGCTGATGGCATTGAGGCATCTAAGGTGCAGTTTCATGCTGCTGTGGATTTTAATGATGTATCCTCTAGAGTCATGGCTACATCTGTAGATTTTCATGGTTGGCCTGGCTCAGGTGTACTAACTTGTCCAGGATACCCAGACTAAGGCTATGGATTTTCCTGTGGTTGGAAATTCTCTGTTTGGGGAGCAGACAGAGAATTATATGAAGAAATGGATGAATATAGGACTACCTATAAGAGTGCTCAGGCTAAGGGCGACAAGCCACTCCTCAGAGGCAGGCCCCAGGGGTAGAGGTAGGCCTTTTCACAGGCCTTTTTACAAACCCAGGCCTCCTCTGCTTATGCTCAGAGGGGTTCTTTAGAGGGAGAGGCAGGCGGGTGTGGCAGGCGTGCTCCCACCCCTCAGCCTAAAGCACCTGCCAAACAGACACCTGATCACGGTGCCCAGGGCCAGTTCTCCTTTACCTGTAGGGGCAGGTTGGCTTACCCGTTCAGAACTAGGTGTCTCTAACTTCAGACAAGTGGGTCCTGGAAGTAGTAATCCAGGGTCTGGTTCTCAGCTTCAAAAGTTCCCAAAGATGAGAATCAGGTCTTTCCCACCTGCAAACTCTTTAGAGACCTTTACTTTAGAAACAGAGGTCTCAACCCTCCTGGCTCTCAGAGCTGTAGAAAGGGTTTCTCCCCTACACCAGGGCAAGGGTCTGTACTCCAGATATTTCCTTACCCCAAAAAAGACAGGAGAGTGGCGGCCCATTTTAGACCTGAGATATCTGAACAAACACCTTTTGAAACCAAAGTTCAAAATGGTAACTCTGGCAATGATTTTACCCTCTCTAAGGCCAGGGGACTGGCTAGCCTCCCTGGACCTCAAGGATGCCTATTTTCACGTCCTAATCAGAAGCTCCCACCAAAAGTACCTCAGATTCGAACTGCCCTCAGGTCACTACCAGTTCAGAGCAATGCCCTTCGGTCTCACCTCTGCCCCAGGGTATTCACAAAATGTCTGGCAGTAGCAGTGGCTCATTTAAGAAGGCAAGGATTGCTGTCTTTCCCTATCTGGACGACTGGCTCATTGTAGGCCAGTCCCCAGAACAAGTAAATCTCACCTGCAAGTTACCCAGCAGCTGTTCTCCTCCCTGGGCTTCTTGCTCAATCTTCCAAAATCAGTTCTGGAACCAGTTCAGGTGCTCACCTTCATAGGTGCAGAATTGGACACAAAGCAGGCCAGAGCCTTCCTACCCTTAGAGAGGGTAAGGAACTTGGTGGCTCTGGCCTCCTCCTTCACTCTGCAGGTCTCTCAACCAGCAAGACACTTTTTGCAGCTCCTGGGGCACATGGCTGCGTCCACAGCCGTAGTGCAAGGAGCAAGATTTCAGATGAGGGACATTCAGTTTCACTTGAGAGCCTTTTGGTCTCAGAAGAGACCCCCTTTCCAAGTTGGTCCCAGTGACCCGAACCCTGATCCAGGCCCTCCAGTGGTGGCAGGATCAGAGCAATTTAAGACTGGGGGTTCCCTTCATCCCTCTGTCTCACTCCTTGACCCTCACTACGGATGCTTCCCTCATGGGGTGGGGAGCCCACATGGGCGACCTCTCCACTCAGGGAGTGTGGTCCCCTCAGGAATCTCTGCTCCAGATCAATTTGCTGGAACTCAGAGCTGTCTTTTTAGCACTTCAAGTGTTTTCTGTGTCTGTTCAGAACAGAGTGGTGCAAGTCAGAACAGACAACACCACAACAATGTGGTACATCAGCAAGCAGGGGCACTCGGTCTTGACCTTGTGCACGAGGCAATGAAGTTGTGGTCTCTGGCCTATTCCTGAACACTTCCCTCATAGCAGTTCACCTTCCAGGAAAGGACAATGTCCTAGCAGATGCTCTCAGCAGGATTTCCCAGGGCCATCACGAATGGTCTCTGGATCCTCAAGTACTGGGGATAGTTTTTGCCAGATGGGGCACCCCTCAGATAGATCTTTTTCAGCCCCAGACAATCACCAACTTCCACTGTTCTGTTGCAGGCCCCCAGTGTTGGGCTCAATCCCCCTGGATGCCTTTCTCCTAGATTGGGAAGGGAAGTTTCTTTATGCCTTTCCCCCCTTCCCTCTCCTATTCAAGGTGCTAGTCAAAATCAGATCCCAGCCTTGCAGGATGATTCTGATTGCCCCAGATTGGGCCAGGCAGCCCTGGTACCCACTCCTTCTGTCACTAGCAGTCCATCTTCCCAGTGCCTCCCCAGGAATCACAACCTGTTAACCTGTGCACAGGGAGAGTTTAGTATCTGAACCTCAAATCCCTCAACCTCAAGGCCTGGCTCTTGAGGAGTTAGAATTGCTGACCTGCACCTTTCTCAGGGTGTTCTTGAAATCCTAAAGGCTTCTAGGAAGCCTTCCACTAGAACTACTTACAATTCTAAGTGGAAAAGGTTTTCCATTTGGTGTTCTGAAACATATTTCCCCGGAATCTGCTGATTTGCCCATTGTTTTGGACTATATGGTCACCTTAATTCCTTGGGACTGAGACCAGCTACCCTGAAAGTACATTTGGCAGCTGTCTCTGCTTTTGTTTCAGCAGAAGCCCTCCTCTCTTTCCGCTCACCCTGTATTTTTCAAGTTTTTAAAGGATTACTTCATTTCTAATCCACCTTTTAGGGATCTGGCCCCTGCCTGACCATAATGTTGCATTGCCCAGTTAATGCAACCTCCTTCTCAGACCTCTGTCTTCTGCAGAGCTTAAGTACTTAACTTGGAAAACCGTTTTCCTAGTGGCTATCACTTCTGCCAGGCGCATAAGTGAGTTGCAAGCCCTGTCAGTAGAAACTGACTTTATTTCTTTCCACAGCGATAAGGTAGTCCTCAGGACTAACAGGAAGTTTTTGCCTAAGGTGGTTTCAGATTTCCATCTTAATCAATCTATCTCCCTTCCAGTGTTTTTCACTGACCATTCTTCCTCTGGTGAGAGGAGACTGCACAGTTTAGATGTTAAGAGGGCCCTAAGTTACTATATAGACAGGGTCACAGGTTCGAATCCTCCAACTTTTTCTCACTTATGGTGAGGTCGGAAAGGAAACCTGCCACTAAGAGATCCATTGCCAGGTGGATTGTCTCTTGTATCCAATTTTGTTACCAAAAACTGGGGAAAGTTCCCCATTCAGGCCTGAGGGCTCATTCTACCAGAGGTTACAGCTGCGTCTCTAGCTGCTGCCAGAGACATCCCTATCTTAGAGATATGTCAAGCAGCTACCTGGAAAACGGTACATACTTTCACCAAGCATTACTCCCTGGATGTCCAGGCCAGGAGAGATGCTCGGTTTGGCACAGCTGTGCTTCAGAGCCTATTCCCTAAGTAGGTTCTGTCCCTCCTCCATGGAGGTACTGCTGTGTATTCTGCAATTGTCATAATATAGCAAGACTTCATGTTGTTTGAAGAAAAAATTACTTACCTTAGTAATGTTGTTTCTTCTAATGGAGTCTTGCTATATTATGACCTCCCCCCCAGCCTGCCCCTCTCAGAACTTCTACTTGGGTATGGGGTGGGCAGCCTAGTGTGGGCGCTAGTTATGCCCATTATATGTTTTCCACCCCTTCTTGGGGTTTTGGGGTGTGATGTTTTTATTTTATGTCATATTATTACTTATATTATATTATTACTTCTGGTCCCTGACTTGAGTCTTTGTGTTGGGACCAGGAGTATGTCTTAATAGTCAGGTAGCCAGTTGGCTAGTGTAGGTTACAGCTTCCACACAGACCTTAGTGAGTTTTGCTCGTAAAGATCTGACAGTTTAGGTTTGAAATAACCCAGACAGAGCTTCTCTAACCGAGCTCGCGCTCCAAGTTCCATTCTTTGAATGGGAATTAACTCTTTCACCTCCGGAGCAGTTCTAATGGTGGGACAAACTGCAATTGTCATAATATAGCAAGACTCCATTAGAAGAAACAACATTACTAAGGTGAGTAATTTTTTCATCTAGCCCATTATACAGCTTACCGGCATTTCCTCAGTTCGCGGTCGGCTTTGAAGAGTGCAGACGTGTTCCTGGTCCACGAAGATCGTCGCGTAAGCTCCGGAGGTAAGTATGGGGTGAGGGGTTGAGGGGGTGTGGGGAGGCAGGGTGCGCAGTGGGTGGAGTGCGGGTTGTGGGAGGGTGTGCTGGGAGACTCGTGGGACCGTTTTTTCAGGTTGAAAAAAAACATAGGCGATATGGGACATTTGCCTCGCTGGGGTGGGCTCCCAGCGTGGTAACAAATGTTAGGCGGGCGTTCAGCCGATGGAGGACTGGGCACCCCGTCGGCCCCAGCCGCATTGCTACTGGGGTGGCTCCAGCGTGGCACCACTCAGGGGGTAGAAGCCGATGGGATTGGGCACCCCGTCTGCGATAGTATGGGGGAGGGAGAGACAGTGAAGCCGGCGGGGATTGGGCACCCCGTCGGCTATGCTGACATTTGGGAGGCTTTGGATGGGCGCAGCACAAGCCGATGGGGACTGGGCACCCCCGTCGGCTATATATGTGTTGAGGGGAGTTTCTGTGTGTGTGTGTAGGGAGCTGCGCGCGAGCAGGCGATATCTTATCGCTGCTCACTCAGCGTGCTCCCCTTTCAACTGTATGCCACTGCATTTTGGAGCTTGTCGCAGACAACTCCAGCATCGTGCCTGGGGAACGCACCTGCCAACACTGACTGAATTGGAGGAGGAGGAGGTGACACACCTCCAAAATCTCCGATGATGGCACTATGTTTCTTGCACATGCGTGCAAGCAAACATAAAAATGGCAACAGCTTAGTTGATGGCGTTTCCTTCAACAGGTCTGACGAGGATGATCAGCGGGAAAAAGAACTGCAGAGTGATGGTGCCACCCACGTTATATACATGGAGACACTGTACGTCACTGTGGGAGGCCCCTGGCTAGCAAAAAATTTCCGAGTGGTCCTGATGCTGATGGCTTATAGGTCCAAAGATGTAGCCTAATGGAGGAGATATCCTCGATGAAGACTTGATTTGACAGACTGTACTGATAAAATGCTAGATACATCAGGACTTGAAAAATAAACTTAGTTCAAGAGGTATGCCCTACACCTCTGGGGCTCACCAACAGTCTGTGTCCAGTTGAGTCACCTTGGCAAAATATGGCTCCTATCGGGCGAATAATGGGTCTGTGTTTACCAAATTACACACACGTGTATATATATATATATATATATATATATATATATATATATATATATATAGACACACACAGACACACACAACCCACTGGGCCCGCCTATTGGTACCTTTCTCTGTTGTCTAATGGAGTAAGTAAGAAGTTCCATTCAGTATATTCCGTTGACTGTAGACATCCACGCCTCCAAGTGGGGGCTCCTGGTGTCAATCATTTTTTGGCAATGCATTTTTTGCTACAGCCAGCAATATGGCCATTAAGTATCTCTTAGTGAGCCCAGACCGGCCCGTTAGCACTGAGGGTTGAGGCACTGGATGCCACACCTCACTCCACACTGATGACTTGCGTTCAGGAAAGAGCATGGCTTGCCAGGGGTCAGTCAGGGGGAAAGGACTGAGCACCCAAAGACTGCTCTCCTCTCCTGGGAAGGGAGGACTGCCAACTTAGCCAAATGACTGCCACCAGGTGGAAGCCTGGTGGCAGTACAGGCTGAGGAGCGGCAGAAGTGGGGGGTGCTGCAGGAGTCCATGGAGTGCGTGTGCCTCCATACATGCACGTTGACGAACACACCCCAGTGCAGGGAAAGGGGAAAAAACTGGTGAAAAATTATGGCGGGGCAGGCTTACATGACGCCCTGACTACCATTCCCTCACCCGCCTCAGCTACAGGATGTCAGGGGGCGAACTGGATGTGTACTTTCGCGGGGAGGGTGGTTGTCACCCTCTTGACCCCACCATGGAAGGAATACATGGGGGTATATGGCTGCCTAGTAATTTCTGGGAGGTAGGGGACTGTGAGGGTCCGTGGGGGCAGGGCTGAAGAGAACCTGGACTGTCCCAGCCACAAAGAGGGTAAAAATATGGAAGAAAAAATCAAAAGCATCTGTTAGTGGTATCTTTCTCTCCCTTAGGCAGAAATGAAAAAAGAAAAAGACGGTCACTCAATTACTGCCGTAAGGTGAAGATCTCTTTCCAGTGCCTCCTCTAAACTCCACAGGAAGGGATGGGTGGTACACTCTCACATAATATGGTAACATGCAACTCTAGGCTCCCCACAGTGCCTCCAACAGGCAGGGCTGGGAACAGTGCCCCATGCACTTGCTGCACTGGTGTCAGAAAAAACAGCAAATGGGGCATTGTCAATAATATTCCCTCCGGAGCATCAAGGAAGACACCCTGTGGATGTTGGGACAAAATAGTTGCCACTGTTCCCATGAGATAGGGGTACTTAATGCAGTGTTCCAGATTTCCAGCGCCTTCTGCAACGGGGTGGAGAGGGACCTTTGGTCTGTAAAGTACAACATAGCTGACATATTAGGTGACCACCCAGTGTACCTCTCAGTGTGCTGGATAGGAGGTTGATCAAGGCGTGGCCAGGGTAGGGAGGTGCGTTAGATCCCTGGAGATTAAACAAGTAATCTCTGGATTTGAAATGTCGAAAGTGATCAGTACTCGGTAGAGTTACGAGTTCTCACCGGGTGTGAAAAGCAAAGACATCCCCTTCTTGGATCATCTGTAATGGGAACAAAAGGCCCTTATGGTGCATAGCCAGTATCGCATGGAGACTGGGTAAAGTCCAGTCAAGATGGAGAGGTAACAGCCAAATTAGCTACTTTTTAAGACCATATTTAGTCAGTACACCATGCCGGGTAGAAGCTGTCATTTGGACATATGGGGGGTGGGGGGCAATATAGGTGTGTGACTGTAAGGAATGAGAAAAGGAGCTGCTGCAGACAGGGCAGCCCATTTAAGATGAACCCACTGTTGTGAGGGGGGGAATTCAGAGCCAACAGAGTACAAGTTGGAGTTGTGCAACCTCATAGTACGGCTGCAAATTTGGGAGTCCCAGACCACTCTGCTGCTTTGGCCGGCAAAGTGTGGCTACCTTATGCATGGAGGTTTTTATTCCAGAGTTACCTGGAGATCATTCTGTTCCAGGTAGCCATGTTGCAGGCATAATAGGAACAGACAGCAACTGAAAGAAATATATACATTTTGGGAGTATCATTATTTTAATAGAGGCAACCTGATGTTCCAGGGAGGGGGCACTGCTGACCACTAGTTGAGAATCAGTTGCACTTGAGCCTGTAATGGAGAAAAATGAGTGTCATACAACTGAGACATTGACTGAGCCTGATACCAAGATACTGCATGTGCTACAAATACCAGCAGAACGGAGGGCTGCCTGGAGCTGAGGGGAGGGAATGAAGCTGACCACCAGGACTTCGGGTTTGCTTTCATTCAACTTATATCCTGACAGGGAGCCACACTAGGTCAGTACAGTGTTGGGGAAGAAGAGATAAAGGAAGACAAAGTCACAGTTTCATGTGTTACCAAGAACTGCTCTGGAGCCACTGTGTAAAGCCAGTTCACAGAGAAACATGAATGCACCGCGCTCACGGTATGAAGATGTAAAAATTGCTGACTGCATAAAATTTATTGTGCCTTGTAGCAAACCAATCACGTCCTGGCACTTTGTGGCACTCTGCTATTTCATATGCAGAGGGAAGCACCAGGATGTGGTTGGTTTGTTACATGGTGCAATAAAATTTACGCTATTAGCGTTTTTTGCGTCTTCATCCTGTTAGCGCAGTGCGTTAGCGTTTCTCTGAGGAGAGATAACGGAGATGATTGTCAGTATATAATGTGATACAGCATTCTGTGCTATTGTCCGCGACATAACCATTTACCCCCATGTCTTGTCATGTGGTGTGTGCCAGTGGCTCGAAGTATATAGCAAATAACTATGGGGAAGGCAGGCAGCCTTGCCGGGTGCCTCTTGCCAGGTCACAGAGGGAAGAAAGGTAACCAATCGCTCACACTTGTGCTCTAGGTGAAGAATAAATTGCAAAAGTAAGATGTACAAATTGAGGGAGGAATCAAACTGGAGAAGTGTGGCATGGAGAAAAGCTCAGGAAAGTCTTTCTCCGCTTCAAGACTATGAGTAAGAAAGGGCGAGGCATGCAGGTCCAGCAAGACATACACTCTTGCCTGAGCTCTGATTCAAACAGGTCTCTTTTATTTAGTAACAGTGTTTTTTTAGTGAATTTTTCCAGTTAATTTTTATGTAGTTCAGTAGAATTTACTGAACAAAATTGCGGTTCCGAATCTGAAGCCATAAGGTAGCCACAAAATACTCATAAAAGTGATTCTTCTTCAGCGGGTTCGTCGAGGCCACTTGCAGCCGCTCAGTCACTGATGGCGCCAGGGGCCTCTCCTGCCACACTAGGGACCCTGCAGGTAGCAGTCAATGTTTTGACAAAAACTGTGAGCAACATGGGCAGAACATGAGATGGCTACGTGGAGCGGTTGGTGATGATGAAGCAAACAGTAGAGGCAACAGCATATGGGACTGAGAACACAAAGAAAACAGATGGAAAAGCTCTATCTGTAGACACCACTACTGTAAAGGATCAGGGTATGGTGAAAATGCAGCAAGGAACAGACACAGGGGTATATTAGATAAGAGGCAGGGAGATAAGAGGTTCAATGGAGATAACATAGGGTCTGCCAAGACAGAATAGGTAGGGAACATCTGGGCACACTATGAGGGCCAAGCCGTCCTTTTCTGCGTGTCTAATTCTATGTTTCTAAGACATGTTGAAAGTGATAAGGACATAGTGCGTTGAAGGCGCTGAGGTGTGAGGATGTGGCAGTAAAGGTGGTGAGAATGTATTGTCAAAAAGGTGGTGACGGTATGATATAACAGCAAAGATGACCAAGGACACGATACTGAAGGTGCTGAGGATGTGACTTTGATGATGTTGACAGTGACACGATGAAGGTGGTAGCGGTGTGACTGTGAAGAAGAAAGGAACGTGATATGTCTGTAAGGGTGTACTCGACTAGAGTACTGGGGGTAGCACACTTGAAAATCTTCAAGTGTTACGGACCTTTGAACATCCAACCAGGCACTAGATGTGTCATCAACTTAACTGGAGCTCACCCCCCATTCCCACTTCCTCAGAGACCCACTGGCCTGGAGAGGGGATGAAGAGTGGTGGGAAGGGGTAAGGATTGACCATAAGGACACAGTTCATGCCGATACCACTCTGACCACAAACCATTTTGCACCCCTTGCAGAGGAGTAGGAACCTGACTCTGTGAGGGGGACCTCATGTCAGTCAGGTGGGCCTAGGCAGAACAGTGATGTGGCATCCTATGCTGGTAAAAGGAAAAACAGCAAGATGGTCAAACAAATCCTAGTGGTGGGGGACTCTGTGATTAGAAGGGTAGAGTCATAACTGGGTGGGGACTTGCCAAAAAATGTGATAGTTAGGTGCCTCAGCTAAACAGGATGTGGAATGCATAGGGAGGATGGTGGACAGAGCAGGTGGAAGCCTAGGAGTGCTGATTCACCTGGGAACCAATGACCTGGCAAACCAGATGGTGGAAGCAGCCAGACAGAGCCTTGAGAAACTGGCGTAATGATTGGTGGCATGATCGGCATCCCTGGCCTTCTCCGAGGTCCTCCCTATGTAGGGTAGGGGAGGGAGAGAGGAGAGAATTAGACAGCCAGAAATTAACGAATTTAACAAGTGACTAATAGAATGGTGTTAAAAAAAGAGGTTTCCACTTTGTAGGCATCTGGGGAGATTTCTGGGAACAGAGGCTCTTCAGGGACGATGGACTCCACCTAACAAGAAAAGGGGGGTAAGAGCGCTAGGGCAGAAGTTTGACATTTAAATTGACTGAGGGGGAGTCCAAGGCTAGGAATACTATCATAAACAGAAGGAAGGAAGGGAAGGAACCTAGCTGACTCTCCCCCACAAATGGGGGCTGGAAACGAATACATTGAACAGAGCATACAGTTAAATCCAAGGCAGAAATTAAGCAGGTAAAGAAAGGTCGGGGGTACAAGAAGATTGTTACAGTTAGTGCAAGACAGAGAGGGTCTAGGAAGAGGGAAGGGTGACCCCAAACGGACAGCAAAAACATACAGGTGGGTCCTGGAAGAGAGTCTGCCTCAACGCCAGGAGCCTGGTGCAGTACAATTAGTGATTTACAGGTGTTAGTGGTAGATACTAGGGTAGACCTTGTTGCCATCACACAAACCTGGGCCACGGACAACAACGACTGGTGCTCACAATACCGGGATACTTTTCAGAAGAGATAGGAGAGTGGGCGGGGGAGTGGCCCTCTATGTTAGAGAGGGTATCGACATTGCAGAAAATGTAAGTGCCAAGAGTGATACGGAGGAAGTCGAGTTGCTGTGGGTACAGCTCACAGTAACATTGGACAAAAAAATTCACATGGGAGTGATTTATCGGCCACCTGGACAGGAGGCAGTAAAGGACAAGGAACTTACAGAGGAAATAAAAAGGGTGCCAGGAAGAGGGGAGGCAGTTATGTTGGGGATTTTAACCTACCGGACATAGACTGGGGTGTTCCAGTAGATAAAAGCTCAAGACGTCAGGCTATGTTGGAAGCCCTCGAAGACTGCCTGCTGACCCTGCAGGTGAAGGATCCTACCAGGCAAGGATCCACCATGGATGTGATTCTCACAAACTCAGAGGCAGTCAGGGTAGTAAGGATAGGTGAGCCATTAGCTAATAGTGACCACAATGCTGTCTGGTTTGAGCTGCCTTAAGAGAATGAAAGAACACACTCACAGATGGAGGTCCTGAACTTTAAAGGGGTGGACTTTGATAAGATGAGACTGATAATGAGGGACAAACTGACCAATGTTAGGGATACAACAGGTGTGGAAGACATGCGGGGGTCTATAAAAGCAACCATCCTAGAGGCTACAAAACTCTGCATTAAATCAGTTGTTAAAAGAAATAAATACAAGAGACCCATATGGTTCTCAGTTAAGTTCAGGGAAGTGGTCAGGGCAAAGAGGGGAGCATTCCACAGGTTTAAAAGGAGTTAGGGGAGGAATACATTCAAAAAATAGAGAAGCTGAAAGAACAGTAAGGGAGGCAAAGGTAGCCACAGAGCTGCAGATTGCAGAGGGGATTAAAACTGAGGGAAAACATTTCTTCCATTACATCAGGGAAAAAAGGCAGAAGGGAAAGGGGATCATTAGGTTAGGAGACGATGGTAAGGTGATTGAGGACGATGGACAGAAGGCAGCAGTCCTAAATAACTACTTCTGTTCCGTATTCACCAGAGAGGGTGAGGGCCCCCTACCTGAAAGCAGCATCAATGCAGCCATTAGGGGAATCCAAAGAATGGAAACCCTGGTGTTCACCAAAGACAGGGTCCAGAAAGGCCTGGCAGCCCTCATGCCAGATAAAGAAAGCTCCAGGCCCAGATGGGATGCATCCAAGAGTACTAAGGGAGTTGGCAGAAGAGCTAGCTGACTCCATGGCACATTTGTTCAGTAGCTCACTACAGACAGGGATAGTACCCAGCAACTGGAGAGTGGCTGACGGGGTGCCACTCCACAAGGGAGGGGACAGGGAGGAGGTGGGAAATTACAGGCCGGTTAGTCTCACATCTATTGTGGGAAAACTGATGGAGAGCCAGATAAAGTAGGACCTCATGGAATACCTGGAAATGAATGGTCTTCAGGACAATAAGCAGCAAGGGTTCATGGCAGGGAGGTCATGCCAGACCAACCTGATTGTCTTCTTTGATTGGGTGACTAGGGAGCTGGACAAGGGCCACACAGTGGACCACCTCTACTTTGATTTCAGTAAAACATTCAACTTGGTGCCACATAAGTACCTGTTAAAGAAGTTGGAGGACCTTAGAGCAGACAAGGACACTTATGCTCACGTTGGCAAGTAAACTTCACTGTAAAAATAATTTCACTGAACAAGACTCTCCAGCGAAGATAGTGAAATTATTTTTCATAGCGAAATATTGGCTAGGTTCCTTTCCCCTCTACCTCTCCTCCAGCCTGTCTCAAGCCAACACCACAGGCTACTAACTTCACCACAGACATGCACGTACTTTCCATCTCTCTCGCCCCCTCTCAGCATCAGGGCAAGCTGCCTTCTACCGGCTCCCACTCCTATGGAACAACCTCCCACCCAACCTCCACCTGGCCCCCTCCCTATCAGCTTTTAAACAGCTCCTCAGGCTTCTCCCTCCCACTCCCTGCCACAGCTGTGTACCAACCCCTCCTTACCCCGACCTAGTACTACACTCAGTAGCCTCGCCAGGTAAAAATTAAACCCATACGCCAGCTCTTACTGCCAAACCACCTCCCCCACACCGTACCCTCTCCCCGAAAACTCAAACTTTTCGGTAAATCCACTAATGTATATATATAAAGACACGCACTTGGAATTTAAGGAAATAAATTGTCTAGAAAAGAAATGAATCAGTGTTTTTTCCACTCTGCTGTTCAAACAAAAGTGTAACCTCTCCACCAAACTCCACGTAATGTACTATACTGTATTATAAGTCTGTTATGTTATATTTTGCTGTATTTCTCTGTCTCCCACCTTGTACTACTTGTACCCGGGTCGCACCTGGAAACGAGCCTCAGCTCAGTGTGCCTTTCCCAGTCACCAATTTTTAAATAAAAAAAAAAAAAAGGACACAGGTGGATGAGAAATTGGCGTAGGGGCAGGGAACGAGAGGGTTGTAAATGGAGTGAGGTCAGCAGAGGGGGAATCTCATAAGTGGGGTACCTCAGAGATTGGTCCTGGGCTCAGTCCTTTTCAACATGTTCATTAGTGACACTGGCGACGGAATTCAGAGTAAACTTGCCATTTTTGCTGATGACACTAAGCTTAGTGGAAGGGTGGACAGCATAGAGGGAGTTAGGAAACTAAAAGAAGATCTCCAAACGTTAGAAAGATGGTCAAATGTATGACAGCTGAAGTTTAATGCAAAGAAGTGCAAAGTAATGCACCTAGGGAAAGGTAACCCCTGGACAGAGCACTGGCTAAATGGGTTTAAACTTACTGTAGAACTAGAAATATGCGCGTAAAGTTTATATTGCGCTGTTCGGTCATGTCACCTGATCTCGTCCATAAAGTTTTGCGGGCTTATCTCTTTAAAAACAGCTGATCGCATCGCCATGTCTCTAATTCAAACTTTACTTTCCTCACTTTCCTCACTGTTCACTTTAATGAACTATGAACTCATTTTACAGTAGTAATAAGCAGAAGATTTACAGTTTGTAGGTAAAACAGTATTGCTGGTAACCAGGAAGTATCAGGCTCTGACCACGTGGTCGCGATTAGCGAGTCCAATCTATGAGCTCAGTCGCATATGTAGTGTAGGTAGCTGCAGGTAAGGAACAAGACAAGGAGGTCCAAACTACAGTAATCCCTTAATCTCTTCAACTTCTCTTGCCATGATTCAGACTTTGGAACCCTGTAAAGCTCTCTAAAGTACTGCTGTGTGGCCAGATAAAAGGGTACTCTGTGGATTTCCGTGGTGGTGGCTGATTTATCATGCCATGTTGTGCCTTTTGTCATCTCGCCTCTGAATCGGCAATCTAAATACTGAATATACTGTAAAAAGGGTTTTACCGTTCTTTTAATTGGCAGAAAAGGGAAATGGAATGCCCGTTAAAAACAATGCCGCTTATGCTCACGTTGGAAAGTAAACTTCACTGTAAAAGTAATTTCACTGAACAAGACTCTCCAGAGAAGATAGTGAAATTATTTTTACAGTGAAAGTTTCTAGTTCTACAGTAGTACCACTACAGAAAAGCGGGACCTGGAAGTCATCATGTGTGACACCCTAAAACAATCTTGTCAGTGTAAGAAAGCATATAGCAAAGCAAGCAGGATGTTGGGGTGTATAGCGAGGGGAACAGATATTAGGAGCAGGGAGATGATCCTCTTCCTTTATCAGTCCCTGGTGAGACCACACCTGGAGTAATGTGTCCAGTTCTGGAGTCCTCGCCTTAGAAAGGACAAGGACAGGATAGAGGCTGTGCAGAGAAGGGTAATGAAAAAGATGCAAGGCCTCCAGAGAGTCTCCTACAAAGAGCGGTTGAAAGAGTTGAACATGTACTCACTGGAGGCCAGAAGGAAGAGGGGGATACACAAACACACATACGAACTGACTGAAACCTTTAAGTTCCTTTAAGGAAAGTTCTCTTCATTCCAGGCTCCCACCCCCGGAAGGTTTACCCTCCAGTTAAGCCTTTTACGTATGTTGCAGCATTTTTCTCGCGCCGCAACATACTTTATTTTAATTACAAACAGTCCACGATCTGGAAGTATAGTTGGGCCTACTGAACTCCATTATGTGTAAAGGTGTGGCACCGCGCAGATTAAGCTTCAATACGTTTGTATTAAAGTGAACGGTGTGGTGCCACACTTACACATGTGAGCAACTGCTCACCATTCTTCAGATCTCAGCTTTTGTAATTAAAATAAAGTATGCTGAGACGCGAGAAAAATGTTGCAACATATTTAAAAGGCTTAACTGGAGGGTAAGCCTAGCGGGGGTGGGAGCCTGGAATGAAGAGAGCTCTCCTTTAAAGGCATAAGTAGAGTGCCCCACACCGAGATATTCAATAAGAGCACCAGCACAGCGACATGCGGGAATGAGTGAAAGCTGCGGGGATGGAGCTTCAGAAGGGATTTGAGGAAACCCTGTTTTTTGGAAAGGGTGATGGAGCCATGGAACAGCCTTGGTGGATGCTAGGACCATGGCGTGTTTCAAGTGGGAGCTGGACAGAGAAAAAGTTCAGACAGTGAGTACAAGGGTAGGGAAGGATGAGCTATTGGGAGGGATAGGTCCCCAGATTGACACTAGGTTCTAAGTAATTTATAGACAGCCTCAACGGACCCTCAGTCTTTTTCTACTGTCACTTTCTATGTTTCTGTGTAATGTCAGGCTTCAGTTTCGTTCATATCCACGGACTCCAGCGCCGGATAACTGCAAAGCACAACTGTACTCGTAACCTAAACATACTTGCCACTTGTTTTCAAACAAAAGCAGTGAATCTGGGACAAGCAGATTTGTTTGTGAAGTACTTGTATTGTTTCAGTCTTCACTGTTTGCATGGAGCTGCCTTTTCGTGTCTCTGTTGCTGTTTCCTTGGGACCCTCATGAACAAGAGATTGCATCTCAATGGGGTTATTCTATTGGGCAAACTTTTCTTTGTTTTTGCAAGCATAGTTTTTTGATTTTCAGTTTTTATACATGGTGCTTCAGTCGTACATACCTTCAACCATTAAATAAATTAAGAGAGAAAAAGGAGAGAAAAGACAGAATTAAGTATTAGAAATTACTAATGTGATTTCAGCCAGTCAGCACGCAGAGACACTGTACCTCTTATCCTGTGTGCAGTGTGCTCTCATGCTGGAGCATTTGAAAGGAGCGCTCCACTTCAGCACCAGGGGAGAGGACGGCACAATAAAATTTACGAAACAAAAAGACTATAAACTTATTATAAATCACTTGAGCTAAACTCGAGTGATTTATAAGTTAATAGGGCCTCCAAGGAGTGTCTCTTATGGTATAAGAGAATTCTTTCATGAAGTTTGGTCAGACAGAATCGTTCAGCTTCACTTCCCAGTCATCTTGCCCAAACTTCATGCTCGGTGTCTTATGCTATAAGAGACATCCCTTGAAGGCCCTATTAACTCATACATAAAACTGTCAATCCTTACTAAAAGTTCTCTGTTAGAGGTTAATGTAACTTCTAGTGCTTTCACTCATAACATGAAATAGTGACAGTTTCTAAAAATCCTAAATGAAGTCTCCATGTTGTGCTTTTGTTTTGTTTGGTCAGACTGTGTGGATTTCAACAGGTGTGCCACAGTTTGCCATTGTCATCTACCACTCCCCCCTGCCATCATGCCAGTGGGGCTCCACATGGGTTGAGACCCAAGAGTGCTGGTGCCGTCATGTTTGACGCAGGTGCACATAGGGTTTTCTGCTTTGTGCATCCCTGGATCCAGTCCACTACCCGCATGGTGTCAGGCTTTACCCCGTCAGGCCACACTAGTATGTAGTGTACCTCTGGGGAGGAGGCTCACTCCCTGGCCCAACGCTGAGTTCAAGAGTGCAGCAGAACCTGGTGCCTCCCATCCCCAGCAGGGAGCACTGCTGCGAGGTAAAGCCTCCCCAGCTGCAACCCCGCCCCCCCACCGGGGCTGCTCGCCCAGGTCCTTGAGTCCACTACCAATCTAGGGGCACAGTACTTTACAGTGGGTCATCAGATGTCCCCATTGTTCTGTTTTCTTTCACAGAAGCAAGTCACACAGCAAAACTGAAGAATCTTCTTAGTTGCAGAAATGCTGCCTTTGACAGTTCACCACAACCCAAAGGAAGCTGGTGCTGTAAGTGCTTGAGAAGCTTCCCCCAGCTGAGACGCACAGCTGCACCCCGCCGATGAGCCACGATAAGGGCAGAACCTGCGTTTGTGGTCTCTGCTCTGGGCCTGTACAACTTCAGTGCAGATACCATAATGTGACGTTTAAGATCTTTTGTTTTTCATTGTTTCTTGTAAAATGCATCTCCCATCGCCTGCCCAACTGAGCTGTAGCATTCTCTTTGCAGGGAGGTCCAGCTTCGTTCTTTTTTTTTTTTAAATAGCTTTTTGCCACCAGACTGCCACCGGAACCCTTTTTTAACGTTTGTTTGTTGTAATTCAGTATGCTTTTTTACCGTCTTGCCAGCTGGTATCCATCAGTCATATCCACTCACCAGCCCCCTCACCCGTCTTTCCCCAAACTTACCTTACCTCTTTGAGACCTTGGCTTACCCCTCAGGGTGGGGCCATTGGGAGAGGGCTCCACACCCGATGGAGACTTGGTAGGTACTACAGAGGGGAGTGCTTTACTTGGCGGTGGGGCCTGTGGTAAGGGGGTAGATGTCTTCCTGCAGCGTCTGTGTTTCCTTTTTTTTTTGCTCCTCCTGCCCCCCTCCCCGACTGGCCACTTCTTCAGGCCGCAGATGCTACAGCTGCCACCATGCCCCCGTCACCATCCACTGCCCCATCTTGTTGGTCCCCGGGGCAACCCAATCTAACCCTTCATCAGAGTGGGCCCCCTTCCGGGGAAGATGTGCCCGTAGGCACACTGACGTATCCCGGGGCCTGCGGGGTCAGCTCGTGATGATCTTGGGCTGTCGTGGCGAAGGGGACCCAGCGACCATCATCTGGCTGATTGGGGAGATTTTCCAGTTTTCAGTTCGCCCCGAACCACAGCCGCCACACTAGTGTCCCTCCGGCATGATGCACAGGTGGCACATGTGCCCGCCGCATCATGCGTCACTGCCGGGGTCGGCTCCAGAGTGGTGCAGACCCATTCACCCATCCCGGGAGGAGAATGTCCAGTGGACACCCTATACCTCCTGCCAGCCTCCACTCTTGACGTCCCGGGCTCGGGGCGCATACTCGTGTCACCAGCGTGCCAGACAATCCCCCATTACCACGGAGCTGGCCCAGTTTTCCATTTTCTGACCCATCTCCTTACAGGATGTTCAGAATGGCCCCCTGAAGTGCGGTGCATGTCAGAGCACGTCAGCATCCCCCCTGAATGCACCGCTCCCCTTGCACCACCCCCTGTGGTCACAAAGGTGGCAGCAGCACAGCGAAGTCTGTCTACCTTCCATCCCCGAGGTGGAGAGCATTCTCTGGGATGCTCCTCTCACCTCACCTCCCCCGGCCAGCCCTCTGACAACTCTCAGGCTCGTTCCCATACTCGGGTCATCGGTGTTGCAAGCGGTAGCACTATCACCGCGCCAACAGGCCAGCCCTACGCCTTCTACCTGGCCCTTGTGTGCCAGCAACCTCCAAGCCCCACCTGTTGCTCCCCCTACTGTTGCGGCCAGTGGGGATCTACAAAGTGTGGGGTCTGACAGTGCCAGTGGCAGTCATGTAGTCAGTCTGGGAGCCATGGGCATTTTTGGTTTTCTCCCATTCCCCATAAGCCCTCCCATCTCCCTGACATTGGGCAATGCCCCATCAGGTTTTGTATGCATACAGTGATGTCCCTGTGGAAAAGGAAAATTTCCTCACCCATGGCAAGTGTCACTGCGGTGGCACAGCCATAGGCCCATCCCTCTCCGGCTGGGAGCACAGCCACACGGCAGTGCCATCCCAGTCCCCTTCGCTCCCCAACCTGGGTTGCCAGTGTGTGACGTCTTGTTCTACCCAATTTCATAGGTGGGATTGACCAGAACAAGGGAGGACATGTGAGCTGCTCAAGGTTTGATTAGCTGGGGTGAGATTCCAGGATACTTGAAAATGAGGCTACTGTAGATTCAATCTTAACAAAAATGGAGGGCTAGCAGCTAGCCCATCGGCACTGTAGTAGAGCTACCACCTGTGAAGCTGTCGACCTGGGTTTGGGAACAAGCTTGCATTGTCGGGGGCTGGCCGGGGGGGGGGGGAGAGTGGGATAGATCCTCCCAGTGGGCGCTCTCCCTCTACTCTTCAGGAAGGGAGGCTGTATGACGTAGCTACAAAAGTGCCAGGCATGCCTTTGAGAATGAGGAGATGCTGAAGGATGCCGTGCAGCTGTGTGCTTTGGGAGTGCGCTCGTAGATGGCACCTCTGCCACTGCAGTCTCTGAGGAAGGGACCTAGAAAATAGAAAATGGTCCCAACACTTGAAGACAACGGATCCCAGTATATCTGGGCCCTGCACCTCCACTGCAACTCCACCTGACAACTGTTGTGGGGCGGTACATCTCCCCACCCTGATCCTGCCTGGGGAGTATTCCAAGGCTACATGGAGGCCAAGTGGGTGTGGTTTGGAGAGGTGCAGGGGGGGGCGGTCAGGTGTGCCATGAGGTTCCTGAGGGGGTCGGCCAGAACAGGGAAAACAGACACATTGGATGATGGTTCACAGATGCTCCCCTCCTTGTCACCCTGCACGGTACTACACTGATCCCGCATTCCTAAGCCCTTGGTTCCACTCTTGCACTCATATCTCCCTGTCGAGCCACCCCTCCCCCACACACACACAGCTGAGTAGTTCTGCTACTGCAGGGACTGACAGAGGAACAGAGGGAGTTTGAAGGTGTGCCTGTAGTGGTCTGTGAGCACCTGGCAGACAGTCAGATCCTCGAGGTGAGGTAAGATGGATAAAATAAATTGAAGAGGAAAAAAAAGAAATCACAGTGTTTGTATGTTTTCTTAAAAAGTGACTCTATAGCGGGCAAACACTGTAGTGGCGTCCACCCACCATACAAAAAAAAAAACCTGGAAAAAACTCATCATCATGTTATTATCTATCTCATGTAGTAAAGCATCTTCTCCTGAAAGACAAAATGTAGTTGTTTTTATCTTTTTTAAATATAGAGCCACATTACTGGTCAGCGGTTCCCTGTAAACATAAGACAATGTGTGGTCAGCGTACAAAATTTGCACTTATGAAATGGGTTTCAGAATTCTCCGTAACCCTAGCAACTTCACTGGTTGAAAAATATCACGTTAATTAATTCCCTGTACATGCATGGTCTGTCACCAACCTAACATAATCTACCTAGCAACAATCTAATAACACACAAATAAATCCTAAAAAAAAAAAAAACCTTTTCCATTTTATAAGCAATAATCTACTTCAGGACATGCATTTCTTGAGAATTAATGTACTTCCCGGGGCGTTGGTCTTGTGCCTGCCAATTCACCCAGGGTGTGCATTAATCTCTAGAAATACAAATCCTGTCTTTGGTTATTGTTTTACTTATAAAATGGCAAAAAAAAAATCTAGAAACTTCACTGGCTGAGAGACATCACCTGACCATGCATTAAATATGTAGCACTGCAACGTCAGGTGCTAAATCTCATTACCATGATAAAAAAGCCTCATTACCTACAAAATCGGGGACTATTTCATGTATGTATTTAGTTACTTAAAATGTATTTAAATAAACGAGTGTCATAAAAATAATCATTAAAAATGTTTCACTTTACCCATAATGCAAACGAGTAGTGAACCATTTTATAAGCCCCATTAGCCACTCCAGGGTGTGCATTTAAGGATTTGAATGCACTTCTCAGGGGCTGAAGGACACTTGGCCTTGGACCTCGCGCTTCTCTTCCCTGGGATGTTCATTAAAATCCTTTCATGCAAGCCCTGTTATGGCTTAATGTTTAAACTACTGGCTCAGCTCAGAATTCTGTATCTAACACACGCCGTGGTGAGGGATGCATGCCTTCAGCAGCAAGCACTGCCATATGGCTTGTGGCTTATTTATCAAACACTAAAAAGGGCTGAGGTGTTCTGGAAGTGCCCGAAGGGGAAGCTCAGTATGGCATCTATGCTCAGTGTACATCTTTGGTTTGTTGGTTGTTAAATTACCTCCTTCCATATCTTCTTGCCAGTTCCTGTTACTGCTGGTGGGAGAGCTCGGGGACGCGTAGTACTCTCCGCCAGGGCTCGTGTCGACATCATCATCCATGGAGCCCGATTTGTGTCTTTTACTCCTGCAAAATAATAACAATAGTGATTCTGTTTACGCTAGCTCTGCCAATCACAGTGCAGACCCTGGCTACCAGAAACACTCCTCAGAAGCACCTGACTGTACTGACCTTTCTACGGGCTGTGTACCAACTTCAGAATATTGTTTTGTTTTTGTTTTCTTTTCTTTTCTTTTTTAAAACTTTGTCAAAACAACACTGATGACACTAGAAAAAGCATCCCTTGACTTATAGTGCAGTTGCAACTTTTAGGAGAAAAATTTAATACAGGAGGCATGAAATCATTTCCTTTTTTTGTTACCATACGAGGAAGGAAAAGCAAGATATTAGATACTTCAGTAATACATCATTGAAGCATACCACAAAAAAAAAAAAAGGTCAAGGCAAAAACACACAGTATCATGTAAGCATTAGCACTCACCAAAACCTCCGTGTTCCCCAGTTCAACTGTCTCACAAATCCCTCCAACAGCGCTTGCAAACGTCCGCACATTGCATCGCTCAACCTTTATACAATATGGCCACCTCAGCAGGAAAGACTTCTGGGTGCCCAATTTTTAGATGTCTGGAGAATCCTGGATAAGTGTCTGGAATAGTTCTGATGTGCTCCCACAGTTCCCACCGCATACATGGGATTTCACTGTAGTTGCCATTTTGCAGCCTGTTTACTTGCTAACAGCTACTTGCCCTACAACTGTAGCACAAGCAACTGTTTATCTGTGCCTACGCTAGCCTTTGCCATGTATTATTAAGCATGGAGTGGGCATGCAATGGAGTCATTTAGTGCCCCTGCGGACAAACTGCTGAAAACAGCAATCAGGTCACAGGCGCAGAGATCTGTTTTTCTTCACAGTGGCAAGATGCACTAACCCCCCCACCCCCATCACCCCTCTGTCAGTTGAGCCCCAGTCCAGGACCGGACCATTCGTAGGTCTGATTAGAACCATAACAGGTTCTAAAAGGTATTCACTTGTGATCTGCTTTTCCAACCCAGTAATCTGTATGTATCCTAATTAATGCAAATTATATGCTAATTTACATGTTGCTCTCTAGAACTTTTTTTTTTAATTGGGAGGCTCTTTTTGGTTTTGAAATAAAAAAATAGGTTGTAAATAGTTAGTTTTATCTTCAGAACTGGTTCTGTTCATCAGCATTTGCATCTGCCATAACTGTATTATCAGAGCGGTTTTTAAAGGGACACTTTCAGCTTTGTAGTGAAATACCTTGTCATGTGTGACCCGTTTGTCTATAGTAGGTGTATTAAAAAACTAATTGTTGAAAATTCCTCACTATGTAAAACAATGCTGTTTTCGCTGAGAATCTATCAATGCTATCATCACTGATGCCCATGCTCGGGATCTCGACTCAGTTTTTCTGTTTTTTGGTTTTTAGTACTTCCACTGCTCGTCATTCTAGGGAGACATCTTCATGTTCAGAAGCTCACACTCTTTTTGACAGTAGCATTAAATCACCCTAAAAAAAGGTAAAAACAGCCATGAACGCATTTAGCTATCAGGACGGTGCCATTACAGGCATGCATTCATGGAGACAGCGGCTGGATTTGGGAGAACTACTCGTCCCAAGCTTTCTAATGAAAAAAAAATGCTTAAAATGTAAGAAAACTGCATTATTTTGCATACTGGGGCATTTTCAACAGTTTGTTTTGTACTTTGGTTACTACAGACAAACAGGTCACGCGTGACAAGCTATTTCACTACAAAGCTGACAGTGCCCTTTTAACATTGTTATTTCCTTCCCTCCATGTAAGTCAACAGAAATGGATCCTAGGTTGAGTTAAATATCAATAGAAACTGTCCAGGTAATGGTTTTGAGATTTTTGAGGGTAATGGTTTGTTAACTTGCATGCTGTTCTATTTATAAGTCACTTATGAGATTTCAGCCAATCAGTGCTCAGAATCGCATGACCCTTATCCTGAGAACAGTTGGTATCTCGTGCAGCAATGTTAAAGTGACTCGTTCCACTTCAGAGGCGGGAGGGAAATGGAACGTTAAACTTATTACAAATCACTCTAGCCAACTGGAGCAATTTATAATAAGTTTATACGTGGTGCCAGTGAGCTCCCTTGTGGTGTACGAGCATCATCCTATCACACCACACAGTTTGAGCACACATACATGTTCAGTTTTGCAGTCCTCTTGCCTGATCTACACAAGATGATAGGCCCAATTCAGGAACAAGCTTAGAGCGATACAAGGGACTTGCGTCGGAGGGTTGGTCGCAAGGACCAACATGTTGACGATCAGTTTGGCACCTGCAGTTCACAAAGGGTCCCTGCCGCAACCTCTGACACAAGTCCGTTGCATCTTCAGCAGCAAGTTAGACCAGCTTCCCCTGGTCTAACTGTGCAGCAATGAGGTGTTAGTTTATGGGGCTTGTGCCAAAACTTTGACGCAAGCTGACGTAAACTGAGGCAATTGTTGCAACTTCGCCAAACGTTGCTGAATTGGGTGCAGTTGCAGAAGATGTGTTAGGCACAGTTGTGCCAAAGATTGGGGATGACATAGGGCTTGACGCAAGCCCTATGTCATCCTTCTTGAATCGGGCCCGATGTTCTTATACCATAAGGGACATCACTTACAGTGCACACAGAACAAACTTATAATAGGTTCTCTACTAGTTCCCTCCTCAATAAAAAGGCCTGCAACCTTACCACCTCAGAGCCTGATCCCATCCGAGCTCCGAAGCCAAGTCTGGCTTGATCTTCAGTCAGATGGGAGACCACCTATGAATACCAGGTGCCACAGGAAGTGGTGTTGGTAGCTCTGCAGGGGGCGCGCTCTCTCCTTGGTTGTAAGTAGCCATATTGATGCCCCAGCATAGTGCTCAGGGGACACTGTGCTGTCGTGAGGTTCCATATTTTAAAAGAGATATTGAACCAAGGTGCCATCTGTCTGTTCTGATGGTTGTTCAGGTGGACGTTAACGCTCCCATGGCACTTCTCGAAAAGAGTAGGGCACATTTCCTGGTGTCCTGGCCAAATTTCCCCCACTCACTAATGACACCACCACCAGCATAATCTGTTTCAATAGCAATCTGTATGAGGCACCCAGCCTCTGCATCATGGGTGTCCCATAACATAGGGGTATCAGAAGAGTAGAGATGGGTGGCCTGATGTTACTGTCTACAACTTACTTGCTTGTCTGTACAATCCAACACCATTTGCACTGAAAAACCATCTTTTCGAATTGGCATATGGATCTGATTATTAATATTTGTTACCAGTAATGGTAACACTAAGTTTCCTTAACTACATTGTAGTTACAGTGTAACTACACTAACTACATTGGAACTGCAATGTAGTTACATGCAACAGACATATGACTTCAGAATAATTATCCCAGTTTCACTTAATTAATGATTACCTACCCTACATTTACACTGAAACTGGCACTTAAAAGTGTGATCATTACAATTGTTATGTTTAGCTCCCTGAGTCCCTGGGACAGGGCACTATATAAATTAATAAGCTATGTAAATAACACTGCCTCGCCGTGCCGAGATAAAGAACAGTAGAGCTTAACGGACTTTGTGTGCTCTGCCCAACTTTCTTCTGTGATACTCCATGACTATATCGTGGGTAGCAGCACCCTTATTGCAACAGACAGACCATCCGTTCCTGATTGCTTTGATTAACCCTGATTCTGTGATGAAATAAATCTGTGAAAAAACATTTTAATCCTACGTTTTTCTGTTCCTTGGCCCCCGGTTCATCACACCACCCGATGGCACCCTCCCAAGCCCTGTCACTGATCTTCTTGTGGACTACAAGTTAACCATTACTTACCCAGGACTACCATGGTGATGAGTCAGTCCACAGAATCCAGCACTCGGAAGCAAACGCACAAAGATTCACTAAGGATCACAGAATATTTAGAAGCTGCTGCTCGTTTATTGAATTCAGTGCAAAATCCACAGCTCAAGCTGTTACCAAAACCGTGCACTTCGGTTACACACAATATAGAGGATAATGTATGAGCTTTGATTAATAACTGCGTTGTAAAGACTTTGAGGGGTTGCCATGACATCATTGTAAACTTCAAGAGTGCAGCTCGAGAGATTTTCAGATGTCTTGGCAACCCTGAGAAGTGTTTTCAGCGTAGTTATTAATCAAAGCCCATACACTGTCTTTTATAGTGTATGGGCTTCGGTCACTTTTCGCGCAGCTTGAACTCACTTTATAATGTATGGGAGACCATTCTTTTTCTCTCTCAAACAAGCAGTTGCTTGGTGTCGGAACAATCAAACAGCCACAAACTCTGGGAGACGTGCATGTGCAGAGGCAACGGTGTTGTTATGTTATTGTTGTGATGTAGTCAAGAAGGTATAACAACCTCTTGACATCACGACGATATCATAACAAGGATAGGAATTCAATGAATTCCATCCTTAACAATGGTTTCCCATACATTATGGTACTGCTGTTTTATTAAGATGATTTTATGGAGCTGTATTGATTTATGGATTGTTTATTGTATACTGCTATTTTATGTTTGAATCATCTTTTTTGTTCACTGTATCTTTACCTCTGTAAAGCACTCAGAGCTTCCTGGATTGGGGGCTCAAGAAATAAATGTTTACTCACTTATATTCAGTCTTCATCAAGGGGCACTGCAGAAAAAGTAACGTCGGCATTTAAATCGCTCCAAATCACAGTGACGTTGCAACACAGTGAACAAGTGCAAACAGAAAATTATAAAACAAAAAAACATTTTATAAAATTACCAGTATCTTACAAAATACATCACAATATGGAATACGCTTTGGGCTGGACCAGAATTAATTTCAGTACAGCAAATGTGTAAAACAACAGTGTAAAACCAATAGGTTTAAATAAACAGTGGGATTTGGAACCCTTTTTGAAGAAATGATTTGCTTAAGATCTGGTATACCTCTGACTTATGTTTCTCTCGGTTTCTTTCTTTTTTGCAGGTAGGTGTTTCTATTTCTCATTCCTCTACCTTTCGGCTACTTGGGATACGTGTAGATCCCCTGAACTGAAACTTGGAACCTAGGCAATGTCTATATGGGGTGATCGCAAGACCAACAGCTTTTCTACCTCGTCTCTTAGGACCTTCCATAGTGCAGCTGGGACCGCATTAGAAGTACGGTATTTACTTTTGATATATTGAAATTAATTCTGGTCTAGCGCAACACGTATTCCAGATGTGATGTACAGTGGAACCCACTTATAACGGACACCCTTATAGCAAACAACTGCTTATAACAGATGGATCTGCCTTGCCAGAAGCCAAAAGCTATGTCTATAATGTTAAAAATCACATTTATACCATACTCTTCAGCCCTTGTATAGCGGACACTGTGAGCTCCTCTGTGCCCTTGTTACATGCTGCAAACTACCTGATAACTGTCATCTGATCACATTTACTGCTCAGCCCCCTGATCCCCCAGTCAGCACAGGTACTGTACAGCAAAATCTTTCTAATCTTGTTTATTGCTCGGTTCCCAATCAGCTGCAAATAGTAGTTTTCCATACCATTGGTTTGCAGATGAGGGGGCATGTTCTGATTTTAACTCTTGTGTGTGAACTGTGGTAGAGGAGAGTTACATTTTAAGACTTTAGGATATAGCGGACACCCCTTATAACAGACAAAACCTGCTTGCACAAACGTGTCCTTTATAACAGGATTCTACTGTATTTTGTAAGATACTGGTAATTTTATTACATTTTTTTTGTTTTATACTTTCCTGTTTGCACTTGTTCACAATGTTGCAACATCACAGTGCACTGGGGCTATTTAAATGTTGATGTTACATTTCCTGCCATGCCCCCTGACGAATGCTGTGTGTGGCTGAAGCGTAGGGTTTTGGTAACAGCTCAAGCTGTGGATTTTGCACTGGATTCAATAAATGAGCAGCAGCTTCTAACCTTAGTGAATCTTTGTGCGTCTGCCTCCGAGTGCTGGATTCTGTGGATGTCTGGGGCTGGCAGCCCTCTTCTCAGCACCACCCCTCCACCATAGTTTGCATGGCAGTCTCATCTGGATTCACAAGGTGGTGAGTGGCCTGCCACAGCCGTTGTACGTGGGCTTGTGGGGGGCGCCAGCTTTGACTCCGGTGGGCTGAGGCTTTTTCCTGCGTGTTTCCTCCCTCAGCATGCTAGCATGCAATAACACTCACAAATGCATGCAGTGACATGCATATGCAGTGGGGTCTAGCAGCAGTCCTTTCCCCACAGCGTGTGCGCCTGCTGTATTACCACCTGGTCTTCACCAGGTGGTGATCATGCAGCAGAGCACAGTCCCCCCCACCCCTAAGAAAGAACAGACCCTGGTATGCTCACTCCTTCCTCCCCCCACCAGTCCCTGAATAACCCGAGTCAGTACCCAATCCCAGGTCACCTGTGTAGCGAGCAGTAGTGCTACTGCTGTGCTATCGGGACAGCTCATGAAAAACAATTTCAAAGAACAATGATTTGCACTTCTGCAGTCCTGGAAAAGGTCTCCTTTTGGCTTGGGAGGCCTCAATATAGCTCGATTAGGGTGCCAAAGCCTGGCTTGGCTATTTGTGTGGCAGGATCCATGCATTACTGCAGCATACATCTAGTTTTAAACTCAGAGACTCACCTTGGGATGCAACAGGACTGACAAACTGGTGCACTGCCAGCAGGGAACTGAAACTCTCAGCACCTGAGTGCCAGAAGACTCATAAACCAGTGTACTGGGACTGAGTGATTCAAATTATCCGCTTCATTTTGCAGTGAGTGCTCTTTTGTGTCACTCCAGATCAACCCCATTTTCAGCAGCCCACTCCCACCCGTCACCCTGGCCCCGTAGGGACTTACCCTCCAACTGCTGTCCTCCCCACAGCTTACCCTCTGGGGCCACAAAATGGATCCTCAAAATGGAGGCTCGCTGTGGAACCGGGAGCAGGGCCTGCGAGGCGTCGGTCCCAACATGCTGGCTGGTCATGTTTCCACCTTTTTTTTTAATGTGCCTCAGGAGGGGGAGACATGTAATGTCGCCCAGCTCTACCTGTGTGCGTACTTGTACATGGGATGGTGGTGGCCCCCGCTCTTCCACCACTGAAACACTGTCCCTGGATGCCCAACCCCCAGCCGTCGCTAGGGGGTCAGTGCTACTACAGGCACAGCAGCTCACTCTCCCTGGAGGAGGGCAATCCTGTGGACGCTTAATCTCCCCCAGCCCACCCTCCGACAACCTGAGTTCGCTCTTGCACGCAGGTCATCAGCCTACAAGTGGCAGTGCTACTGCTGTCCTGGTAGGTGACTCCCAAATTATCCATTTTTGAATGCAAAAGGACTGCCACTCACCAGTGAGCTAGGACTGAGGGATTTAAACCCTTGCAGTTTCTGGGTGCAACAGAGTTGACATACTAGTACAGCAGAACCAAGGGATTCAAATTCTCAGCTGCTGAGTGTAATAGGACTGATAAACCAATGCTGTGGGATCAACGGATTCCAACTCTCAGCATCGGGGCACACTAGAATCAACACACTAACACACAGCGAAAAAGAAGCATTCTCTCAGTGCTGTTAGAATTAGTAAAAACAGCTGGCTCCGTGGTGCTTAGTGGTAGATGACTGCTCTGGCACACTGTTAACCTAGGTTTGCAACCTGAGGCTAGGGCATCAAGAATGGTAGCCAGGAGGGCTCAGAGTATCCTGCTCGACACTCTCCTGATGGGGAGGGTGACTGCACTGCTCTGCTCTTAGAGCAACACCTGGAGTAGGCTGATGTAACACCACTGGCAGGGTGGGTGACCACGCATCACCAGGCGTTCCTGGCCCAGGGCCATTGTGTGTAAGTGCACTCATGAGAGGGAGGTGGGAGGGCTCAGGTTGAAATAGGGGGAAAATCCCCTCCTTTATTGGTGGTAACATGACGGGAACAGCTTACGGCTACCCATGCTCCCACAGCATGTGACAGGGTTGTCCCCTCCCCTGACATCGGACCAGCCACTGTGATCCTGTTTGGTGTCCCATCAAAATGATGAAAGTAAAACAGTGGTTAAAAACAGTGCCGTCTGCCTGTCTGCTCCCTAGCGGAGGCTGGGGGACAGGGCACCGCGCTGCAGAAATGGGAGGAGTTTGGGCAGACGCTTGGCGGGAACGCGTGTGCACTCCTCTCCACATGCGTCACTGCACGCCTCATCTCCTGGGGAGAAAATCCAGGAAACTAAGAAGCTGCGGCAGAATGGTGGAAGGCACTTCGCAGGCTCTGCTTCTGGCCAGCCGGCCATAGCGCTGGCCCACTGAATCCGGTCTCTGGTGGGGGTTGGGGAACCCCGCTGGCCCCGCCAGGAGGAGTAAGCCCTGGGAGCCAGGCCACTGCCGGATGTTGGACACCGGGGACAGGGCTGGGGGCTCCCTCTGGAGATAAGCCAGCAAGGAGTAGAAAGAGATAACACCCCCAAAAAAGAAACAGCACCCCCATAACAGCGTGCGTAGTGTCAGAGTTCATTTATCTAATCTAGTGTGGTTTTGGACGGCGCCATTTTCTGGTGTCTAAGCAGCACCCTTTTTTTTGCCTGCACCATTTTACTTTCGCCGTTTTGACGTAAACCATCCTGTTTCACCCTCATGGTACGCCGATGACCATCTGAGTGGAACAGAGAGAACTCACCTCGATGGGGCGGGGAGGAAGCTGAGCTTGTATAGCCTATCTGGTGTTGGTGCCAATCTGTACGGGAAGAGACTCCATTCCCGGTGCAGAGTTTTGGGTGAGAAGCCAGCTAAGGACACGAACTGAAGTAAGCACAATTAGGAGTAACAAACAGAGTAACTGAAAAAAAAAAAAGAATTAGTAAAGACAACAGCAGTCTGGCATTCTGAGTGGTGATGCGGGGAGGGGACACCTGAATAAACCTTACTCATATGGCCATTATGTGAATGTCAACCTACCCGCTGGAGGAGGTGCTGGGTAGCGTCCTTCTCATCCCTCCGCTGGAGGGATTCAAATCATAAGCCAGGTGACCCTGCAGCTCACCCAGGGAGAAATTCGGCCCTGTGCCTGTTACCACAGGTGCTGCTCCACAAAACCCAAGGAAAGAGAAAAAGAAACAAGAATTACAGGTCACAAGAAACAGAGCTTTTTCATACTGCATGACACAACTGTCTCATACAAAGGTTTTGTAATTAGAAAATTGTCTCCTGAGCCATTATTTCATGTATATATATAAAATTCAATTTTATATAAGCAGCTTTGATGTCTGTGTATCAAAATGCTAAGAAGAAGGGAAGGATACAAATATAAAACATACCCTTTATCAAAACATAGGATTCTAAAGCAGCTGAGATCATCCCAAAATGGAATATAATGTGTTCGAGATTAGGCAAAGCTTTAAAGGGCCCCATAATACATACGCTGTTAGCAAAACAACAGAAAACAGGAGGATTACAGCAAAGAACCCATGTCACATTGCCAACAAAAGAAAACAGACAGAGGGGGTCAGGACTGTCCACAGAGAGGAGATAAATGACCACAGCTTACCATTTGGGAAGTATGGGTTGTATTTCCGCAAGGGAGGAGTGACAGTATTACCCCACTGCAGCCTCACATGCATAGAGAGAATAATGTATGGGCAACAATGCAGAACGTGGCTGTGTTACCCACGAGAAGCTGAGATTACATCATAGGGACCTCGAGCGTGAAGCTTAAAGAGTTTCACCAAGCTAATGTTATGCACCACATGGTGTGGTGCCATACCTCTGCGGCATCCCATCTGGTTATTTTAGATAAAAACATTCTTCAGTATTTAAGAATGGAAGGGATCGTAAATTTCTGCTCAGCTGTTCCCTTCCACTTTTTGGTCCTGGGAGCTGAGTAAAGACCCGCCCCCGCGCTCAGGCATGTAATGACGTGTGCCCAGGGAGAGCGCGGGGGGCGCACTCCATTATAGTCTATAGGGGCAACTTTTAAAATATTTTTCGACATCGTAATGGTCGTTTTATCATAAACCAAGGGCACCGGGTGACTAACAAGGGCCTAGTTAGTCACCCAGTGCCCTTGGTTAATGATAAAATAGGACGATACGAATAAAATATTTTAAAGTTGCTCTATGAACTATAATGGAACACCACGCTCTCCTGGGCGCGTCATTGCGTGCCTGAACGCGAGGGGCGGGTCTTCACTCAGCTCCCAGGACGAAAATGGAAGGGATCTAACCAACAGAAATGCGATCCCTCCATTCTAAATACTGAAATTTGTTATCTAAAATAAGCCAGATGGGGTGCTGCAGAGGTAAGACACCACACCATATGGTGCACATCTGATTCAAATTAACTTGGTGAATCTCTTTACGAGGTCCCTGATGTCACAGAACCCCAAGATGGAAATACAGTCAAGCCATGCCAGGCTGCCCATGTCTTATTTTGTGAAGTGCTGTATATGGTTTGAAACATAAAATAAAAGAAAAAATGCTATTTTCTTCTTCCCAAGAAATCACTGGTTTATTTGTTCATTATTAAAAAAAAAATAACACTCAGCTACTAAAAACACACCTGGGTGAGGGGTGGCTTTCTGTTTTTTTAAGTGATGAAACAACAGAAGATTGGGTATTAGGAAGGTCTGGGTTCTACATGTGTGTGTGGGAAATTAAAGGAAAACAACAGGTGGAACACATTCCCATTCTAATTTAAAAAGCATTTGCACTGCAGAAGGGTACAACAGCATTCTATGACCGTTGACCTGTGGCACAAGAGCTTTTTTGTTTGGATGGAAATCCACGCACAACAAGGGGTAGCCATGTACTATATAGCTATTGTTACACAGATATATGTATATCATGATTAGGGTCTGGTACTTCATCCAGACACTTGCAAAAATGTTTGTAGTTTGCTGTTGTGACATCAGAAGGTTCTAAATCACAGTTCTAAGATGAGAAAATAATAATTCACTGTTCTGACAATCAGGCAGTGCAGTTCGCTGTTGTGACAATCAGTAATCACTGTTCTGACAATCAAACAGCAATAATTCTGTTCCGACAGTAGAGCAATAATACTCTGCTGTTCTGACAATCAGAAAATAATTTGCTGTTCTGACAGTCGATCAGTAATAATTTGCTGTTCTAACAATCAGAAAGTAATCATTTGCCGCTCCGAAAGACAGTAACTATTCGTTGTTCTGACAATCAGAATGTAATAGTTTGCTGTTCTGACAATCAGAATGTAATAGTTCGCTGTTCTGACAATCAGAAATCAGTAATTTGCTGTTTTGACAATTGATCAGTAATAATTCACTGTTCTAATAATCAGACAGTAATAACTGGCAACGGTGTCCTGGCCAGGTGCTGATTTTCGAGCAGACTTGATAGACCTTTAGGCCTACTCTGCTGGCGTCTATGTATGTATGTAAGTTGCTGTTCTGACCATCAGAAAGTAATAATTTGTAGTTCCGACAATCAGAAAGTAATAATTTGTTCACAAATAGCATCAGAAACACCTCACATGGAGATTCCTTAAAAGTAGTTTAGCTTCTCAAGTTCATATACAGTACCAGGTTTTATATGCTTAGTGAGTTCACCCAGTGTTGTATCGTACCCCCAAACTCACCACAGGGCCTGAAAATCTCTTCTTATTGTCTTATCATTCTGTCATGCATCAGGAGCCATGAAAGCAAGAGGCAAACAGCTCACAGCCCACTGACATCCACTGGTTTTGGCAGTACCTTCCTCAACTGATATACTGTAGGTGTGTTTAGTGGTTGGTGGGCAGTTCACCACTGGCTTTCGTTATTCTTTCAATTTACAATTGGTTCATTTTGTCCCTTACACTCACTCCACCCCACTTGGCTCTCCCTGGTCCTAGCTGCCTTTCAGACATCTCAGAGTTTCTGCAGCAGTGTAGACTGTCCACCAGCTCCTATATGCCAAGCTCCACTACTTCCACCTCACGGCCAGGCCTCCAGAGCTGGCCAGGCTTGGGAGGAACTGGGATCCACTGGCAAGAGGAAAGGGGCGGTTGCAGAGACATGCTGGACACTAACACAGGTGTCAGACATTGTGGGAGGGGAGGAAACTATCCTCTACATGCCTCCCCCTCCTCAGGTCACCTGAGTCAGGTACACAGCGGGGGTATGCCGAGGACTGCTCCCAGGAAGAGATGAATATCCTTTATACAGCCCTGCTGTCTCCCTGCCAGCACCAGTGGGATCTCAGACTTGTGATATAGGTCCCCCAACACAGCGAGTAGGTGGTCACTATAGGAACTTTCATGGAATATAGTGGTCATGCCATCAGACCTAGTCATGCCCCCGAGATGTCACTTAGATAGCAAAAGCAGTCACAGCACTGCGGTTTGTTTTTCTGATTGGCAGACTAGCTTATTTTGAACTACAGACAATGGGTCGGCCCGACAGTGCCGCAGTTGGGTAACTGCTTCTAGTGTCTGTAACTAAAGTTTGCACCCTAAGCCCAGGTCATCGCCAAGGGCTGACTGAGACCAGTATGGCACCCACTCAGGTGCCAACAGCCTCCACTTAGGAAGGGACAGGTGTCCCACTCCACCACTGCCCCCTGGTGTTCTGAGGGAAGGGGACATGAGCCGATGCAACCATACATTGAGCAGGGAGCATTCTCTCTGCCTCAGCAGAATGAGGATGTGCATGCACGGCTGGAGGCTGTGGCTAACGTGATCCGAAGGACACCCAGAAAGGAGATCATCCCTGTGGAAAATGGCGATCATCAGAGAAGAAGGCACAGGCACATTCGGGCCATGTTACACCTGCTAAGCCCACATGACAAATTCTTATCCATAGTGGGGGAAGGGGTGCCCTTACATCAACCCCACAATGGGGGACAAGATATAAAGGACCTTGGCAACAGCAGAAGCTGCCAACAGAGCTGGATGGTGGCCAAACCCTAAGTGGAGGCAACCAGCCAGAAGGATAAATATACCTTATAAAAAACTTCAAGGCCAGCCTGCCAGAACAGCAGTAGTGCTACCACTTGCGACGTTGATGATTCGGGTTCGCATCCGTGAGTCAGCCTGGGAAGGAGGAGGACTGAGCATCCAGAGGCCTGCTTCCCGCTCCCCTTCATGGAGGGGGACGGGTGGTGTGGCACCCAGAGTTTGTCTGGCCCCTTGCAGTGGCTGATGGGCAGGACGCTGGAACCGCAAACAAGAGGGCAGAGGAATGTCAAATGTTGGGTGCACCACTTGCAGAAGCACACGTGACATCACCCTTGATGTCACTGCACACAAGCTCCTCAGGGTGGGGGACTGGAAATCATCCTGGCTGGTAGGGTAAGCACGGACCCCTTGCAGACCCCACACCGGAGACACAGGCACTGGTCAATCTGGATCCTTGACCAGTGGGTCGATGATTACTCCTCGCCACCCCACCACTGGAAAGGGGACAAGCCGTAGAGGTAGCAGCCGAGGTAAGATCATTGTGAAGCAGAGCGGGGGGGGGGGGTAGTGTGAAGGTGGTGAACCAGGTGGGGAAGCATAAAAGAGAATAGCTAATGCCTTAGAAAAAAAACAGACATCAGAGTTCTGAATGTCAATCCAAAGGACAATGGGCACCAAATATTAACCAACTTTATGAAATGGTATGGATAAATGGAGCACTGTTATTGGGCAACAGCAGTCATATGACCTTGTAACAACTTCACTTGATGCACCTCCTTGACTCTTGTTGCCACAGTTTTTATTGTTTATATAAAAATTAAATATTTTGGGACAATTTTCTAAGTTGAGTGACACTCCTGGGATGTACAAAGCTAAAGCTAAATCAATACACAATCCTGGCTGGCCTGGTAGCACTGAGGGTTGAGGCGCTGAACGCCATACCTTGCGCCACGCTGGCTACCCAGGTTCGGACATGAGCCCGAGCCATCAGGGGTCGGCGGGGGGGATCAGGACTGAGCGTCCAGCGGACTGCTCTCCTATCCCTGGGGAGGGATCCAGGGAGCCATCACTTTCCAGCGGCCCCCGGTGACGATCGGGGGCAATGCTAGAGCTGGCATAGAAGGACAGAGTGCAGCAGATGTCAGCACGTTTGTGTCCCGACGTCACTGCACGCTTGCACTCCTGGGGGTAGATAACAGGAAATAGAGTAGCACAGACCGTGGCAGCTTGATAGCCGCACTCCGCCAGCCGAAGATGCCCGATGCGCATGCCGGTAATGTTTCCTCATCTGGCGCGGGAGCAATAGAGGGTGACCCTCTCGAAGACAGAGCTGCATATGCCAGCTGGGCGTGCTACTTCGGGGTTGGAGGTGGAGCTGAGTGGTGGCTGGATTGAAGGCAGGTCAGTGGCTGCTAGAGGGTAAAATGTGTCATGTTAAAAAAAAAATACACAATCCTGGGTGGTCTAAAGGCACTTTGCAATGCATCGTGCCTCCAAACGTACCCAAAACCTGTGTCAATTTAGCTCGATGCATACCACAATGCATATTATTTAAGCAGTAATGTGCTAGTTGGGTCACTATATGAGACAATATGAGGGTTACACACCTGTAACCGTAGTTCTAGGAGTCATTTATGGTGTACATCCACACTTCTGGCAGAATCTTTTCCCTTTAATTCTGGGCTGGAAGGTCTTCACTCCTTGGCACCACCCTGTGACTTTTGATCTTACACACTGAAAGCAAGATAGGTGCACCACTTGCCAGGGGAGGCTGGGTGGGTTGTGTGGATATACACTGTATACCACTCCTAGAACTACGGTTACAGGTGAGTAACCCTCATTTCTAGAGGTGGGGATATGGTGAACTATCCACACTTCTGGCAGGCTTCTAGCAGTTTTGGAAAAATAGACTGGAGAACTGAGGGTCCAAAATCAGCATCATGGCATGACTCAAGGTCGATGTGGTAGTGGGAGATGAAGGTGTGTGCTGACCTCCAGGTAGCAGCCCTGCAGATGTTCTGGATAGGGACGTACCTGGAAGCAGCCACCGAGGCAGCGGTATGTCTGGTGGAATGAGCCCTAAGCCCAGTGGGAGGCTCTCTACCAGCCAACCTACAGCAGAGGAGCAAAAAGCAATTGAAAAAGCTCAAAGACTAGGTGTTCAAAGGTAGGGCCTATACCTAGCATGGAGCTGTGATGGAGGGAACCCGAAGCTTCTAACAGAAAGGAACATCTGACATCACGGGGTGGTGCAGAGAAGGATACCACCCGGGTGGGTGGGATTAGCCAGCTTTAACACCTTCTGGCACAGAATGAAAGAGAAAGGATTCTGCCAGAAGTGTGGATAGTACACCATATCCATGCCCCTAGACAATATGACTGTTGAGTGAATAATGCACAAGGCGGAACCCAACTACCACATTATAACGATTATATACCTGTGCTTGCTGATGTGAGTACAGACCAAATCAGATCATAATGCAAGAAAGAGGATGATGTCACTAGTGTCATTTTATTGGGAACAAAATGATTGCTGTAAGTTTGCTAAAGAATAAAGTGTGTGTAACCTTGGCTTCTTTTTTTTTTTTATGCTCCTCTCAGGCATCCCCAACCCATCACCCGACCTTCCTGGACTTACTGCCTGCTGTCTTCCCCCAGGGCTTGCCCCACTGGAGGGGTCGGCTGGGGTCCCCACTCCCCACCGAGGACCGGATCTAGTTCAGGCTGGTGAGCCCAGCTAGTAGGGTGCGGGGCCTGCACAGTGCCCACTGGCATCCTGTCGCTGACATTTCCCCATGTTCTTGTCCCCCGGGGAGGTGTGGCATGCAAGAACATCATAGCATATGCCATACGCTCCTGCCCGATGTGCACCGACGTCTGACATGCCTCCCAACCTTCTGGCCCAAGCTACCTTCCCCCAGCTTCCATCAGGAGACAGGCATGCACTGGGCTCTGCCCACCCCCTGCCACCCGGAGGAGGAGAGCAGTCCTGTAAACACTTGATCCTCCTCCCACCAGTCAGCCCTCCAACTCCCCAGATTCGCTTCAGAAGCCGGGCTGTTGGTATCACAAGCAGTAGTGCTACCGCTGTGCCAGCGGGCCATCTCTGACCCTGGATTGTTATTGAAGAAGAGGGTTACTTACTAAATTGTAATGTATGATTAGGCTCTTCTGAACAGTTGTAAAAAATCCCAAATCTTCAAAGCTTTTACTCTGATGGCTCTATTGTAAGCAGAGTGCCCTCCAAACAACTCCTCAGTTGCTGTGTCAATTAAAGCTGTTCAAAATTAGCTGGTCCGCACTTAGTAAACTGAGAGGCAGCAGTGTGGCTGCTTTTCCAATCAGTGGGCACGTAGGGAGGGTGTGGCCAGGCCCAAAGTCACTGCCATGACAGTCCCTATTTCTAAGGCTTTACAAGCAGTAATAATGTTCTTGGATCCAAATTTATCACAAACAGCAAGGTTTCTCAGCTGGACGAACGGTGTCTGCTTGTTGCCCTGGGCATGTGGCCCAAAGATAAGATCTTCTGTGTGCTGTCGAAACAAGCTCGTGCTGTCAAAGTCTTAGCCAGCACTGGAAGGGCACAGCAGTGGGACAGCCTGTAGCTATGCCACTCCAGAGTGTTACCACTGGATGTACCCGGGAGCACCAGTGCAACAGTACTGGGGCAATTGGGAGTGTTCTGGGAACATCAAAGGGAGAATTTCTACAGAACATTGGAATTTCCATAAACAGTACAGGGACAACCCCATGACATTTTGTATGCTGTATGATCAGTTTCTTCACAGGAGCTGAATTAGTTGGCTGTCTCCATGCGGAAACCTAAACTACACAGGTAGCTGGAGTCAATGCCTGAAGCCAAACAATGCTTTCCATTGTGGTGGAGTCCCAGCAGAAATGTTATATTCGTCCTTCAAATGTCCTACAAGCTTAACAGCAAAACAATGGTCTTTGTGTTTGTCTGTCTGATTTTTAAATCAATGAATATCATAACAGAATCCCAGAAGACCAGTTGCTGAGACCACAGATGGACAAACCTTTTCTCACTGTAATTAATAAAAAAGTATCTGGTTTCTGAGCCGCTTGTCAAACTAAGTGATTTGCATGCATTTTGATCTACTGTACTAATTACATGACAATTACTAACTTGCACTTTGGATCCATCAAATTGTTCCTAAATGTCGGTCTCAGTCACAAGGAAATGGCGCAAAATTGCCAGCACAACAGCTGCGAGCATCCATCTCCTGCTTGTGACCCCATGTAGACTGCTCAAAGGATTTTGGAGGGGGGTCCCACACCCCTCCCATACACTCCCTCTTCACTATTTGACCACATCTAAAAGGGGTTAGAGGTTACCTACAAATGACACGCTCAGCCAGTCACAAAGCATGGCAGCCCGCAAATTTGCAGGGGCAGAATTTTCCTACAGACATCCCTTGCCCTCAGAACTCATAAAGGCAGGTAATCAGGTGGGGTTGGGGGGTTGGAACTCTGAGCCAGCCGGGCTGGAGCTCATCATGAGACTGGAAGTGACGGGTTGCCTCACAAAAGAATAGGACTTGGGGGGTCCTCTAAACACCAGGAATACTAAAGGGACGGGGAGTGGGTGTAGGGAGCAAGGGACCACCATGGACTACTTGAGGGATGAGGAACAAGTGGGGGGCACTGACCACAGGAACAACACAGGATTTTCATTAACATAATGGAGGAGCTATTTATGAGCAACAGCCTCCTGAGTTCTGACTGCAACTTAGTCTGAATCATTGTATGAACTACTCAAGGGATGGGGCGCAGGTGGGGGGTACTGACACCAGCAACTACTTAAGGAATGGGGAGCAGGTGGAGGGGCAGTGACACCAGCAATTACTTAACGGATGGGGAGCAGGTTGGAGGGCATGGACACCAGCAACTACTTAAGGGATGGGGGCAGTTGGGGGCACTGGACACCAGCAACTACTAAGGGATGGGGGGCATTTGGGGGCACTGACACCAGCACCTACTTAGCGGATGGGGAGCAGGTTGGATGGCACTGACACCAGCAACTACTTAAGGGATGAGGAGCAGGTGGGGGGGCACTGACACCAGGAACTACATAAGGGATGAGGAGCAGGTGGGGGGGCACTGACACCAGCAACTAAGGGGAAAGGGAACATTGTTTAACCAGGAGTAGCACACTAAGCCGAAGCTTGTTTCCAGATGTGACCTGGGAGCACAAGGAAGTTGAGTGGCTTGCTCAGGACCACACAGTATGCACCTAAGCAGATGTGGGATTCAAACCCAGGTCTCCAGATCTGCAGCTCAGAGCCTTAACCCACTGCACTATACTGCCTCCTACCCACTGCGCTATACTGCCTCCTTAACTACTTAAGGGTTGGGGACCAGGTGGGGGGGGCACTGACACCAGCAACTACTTAAGAGATGAGGAGCAAGTGGGGAGGGGGCACTGGACACCAAAAACTACTTAAGGGAGGGGAGCTGGTGGGGGGGGCACTGGACACCAGGAACTACTTAAGGAATGCAGAGCAGGTGGGGGCATTGGACACCAGGAACTGCTTAAGGGATGGGGAGCAGGTGGGGGGACACTGACACCAAGAACTACGTAAGGAATGAGGAGCAGGAGGGGGAGGCACTGACACCAGCAACTACTCAACGGATGGGGAGCAGCTGGGGGCCACTAACACCAACAGGTGGGGGGGGGGCACTGGACACCAAGAACCACTTAAGGGATGGTGTGCAGGTGGAGGGCACTGACACACACCAGGAACTACTTAAAAGATGGGGAGCAAGTGGGGGTGCACTGGACACCAGGAACTATTTAAGGGATGGGGAGTAGGTGGGGGCACTGACACGAGCAGGTGGGGCACTGGACAACAGGAACTACTTAAGGGATGAGGGAGCAGGTGGGGGTCAGTGACACCTGGAACTACTGACAGGATGGGGACCAGTTGGGGGGGTACTGACACCAGGAACTACTTAAAGGATGAGGAGCAACTGGGGGGGCACTGACACCAGGAACTACGTAAGGGATGAGGAGCAGGTTGGGGGGGGGGGGTACTGACACCTCCAACTAAGGGGAAAGGGAACATTGTTTAACCAGGAGTAGCACACTAAGCCGAAGCTTGTTTCCAGATGTGACCTGGGAGCACAAGGAAGTTGAGTGACTTGCTCAGGACCACACAGTATGTACCTAAGCAGATGTGGGATTCAAACCCAGGTCTCCAGATCTGCAGCTCAGAACCTTAACCCACTGCACTATACTGCCTCCTATCCACTGCGCTATACTGCCTCCTACCCACTGCGCTATACTGCCTCCTTAACTACTTAAGGGTTGGGGAGCAGGTGGGGGGGCACTGACACCAGCAACTACTGCAGGGATGAGGAGTAAGTGGGGAGGGAGCACTGGGCCCCAAAAACTACTTAAGGGAGGAGAGCTGGTGGGGGGGCACAGGACACCAGGAACTACTTAAGGAATGCAGAGCAGGTGGGGGCATTGGACACCAGGAACTGCTTAAGGGATGGGGAGCAGGTGGGGGGACACTGACACCAGCAACTACTTAAGGGATGGGGAGCATTTGGGGGGCACTGACACCAGCAACTACTTAACAGATGGGGAGCAGCTAGGGGCCACTAACACCAGCAGGTGGAGGGGGTACTGGACATCAAGAACCACTTAAGGGATGGTGTGCAGGTGGGGGGGCACTGACACGAGCAGGTGGAGGGCACTGACATCAGGAACTACTTAAAGGATGGGGAGCAAGTGGGTGTGCACTGGACACCAGGAGCTATTTAAGGGATGGGGAGCAGGTCGGGGGCACTGACACGAGCAGGTGGGGGGCACTGGACAACAGGAACTACTTAAGGGATAAGGAGCAGGTGGGGGGTCAGTGACACCTGGAACTACTGACAGGATGGGGACCAGGTGGGAAGGGAGCACTGACACCAGGAACTATATGTGATGGGGAACAGCTGGAGGGCACTGGACACCAGAGACTAGTTAAGGGACTGGGAGCAGGTGGAGGGGGAGCACAGACACCAGAGACTACTTAAGGGACTGGGAACAGGTGGGGGGGCACTGACACCAGAGACTACTTAAGGGACTGGGAGCAGGTGGGGGAGCACAGACACCAGAGACTACTTAAGGGACTGGGAGCGGGAGGGGGCACTGACAACAGGGATTACTTAAGGCACTGGGAACAGGTGGGGGCGCTGCCACCAGAGCCTACTAAAGGACTGGGAGCAGGTGGGGGCACTGACACCAGAGACTACTAAGGGACTGAGAGCAGGTGGGGACACTGACACCAGAGACTACTTAAGGGACTGGGAGCAGGTGGGGGGCACTGACACCAGAGACTACTTAAGGGATGGGGAGCAGGTGGAGGGCACTGACACCAGAGACTACTTAAGGTACTGGGAGCAGGTGGGGGAGCACAGACACCAGAGACTACTTAAGGGACTGGGAGCAGGTGGGGGGGCACTGACACCAGAGACTACTTAAGGGACTGGGAGCAGGTGGGGGAGCACAGACACCAGAGACTACTTAAGGGACTGGGAGCAGGTGGGGGGGCACTGACACCAGAGACTACTTAAGGGACCGGGAGCAAGTGGGGGGGCAGTGACACCAGAGACTACTTAAGGGACTGGGAGCAGGTGGGAGGGCACTGACACAGAGACTACTTAAGGGTACTGGGGCGGGAGGGGCACTGACAACAGAGACTTAAGGCACTGGGAACAGGTGGGGCTGCACACCAGAGCCTACTTAAGGACTGGGAGCAGGTGGGGGCACTGACACCAGAGACTACTTAAGGGACTGAGGAGCAGGTGGGGGACACTGACACCAGAGACTACTTAAGGGACTGGGAGCAGGTGGGGGGCACTGACACCAGAGACTACTTAAGGGATGGGGAGCAGGTGGGGGGCACTGACACCAGAGACTACTTAAGGTACTGGGAGCAGGTGGGGAGCACAGACACCAGAGACTACTTAAGGGACTGGGAGCAGGTGGGGGCACTGACACCAGAGACTATAGGGACTGGGAGCAGGTGGGGGAGCACAGACACCAGAGACTACTTAAGGGACTGGGAGCAGGTGGGGGCACTGACACCAGAGACTACTTAAGGGACCGGGAGCAAGTGGGGGGGCAGTGACACCAGAGACTACTTAAGGGACTGGGAGCAGGTGGGAGGGCACTGACACCAGAGACTACTTAGAGGACTGGGATCAGGTGGGGGGCACTGACACCAGAGACTACTTAAGGGACAGGGAGCAGGTGGGGGGGTACTGACACCAGAGACTACTTAAAGGACTGGGAGCTGGTGGGGGGCACTGGACAACAGGAACTACTTAAGGGATAAGGAGCAGGTGGGGGGGTCAGTGACACCTGGAACTACTGACAGGATGGGGACCAGGTGGGAAGGGGGCACTGACACCAGGAACTATATGTGATGGGGAGCAGCTGGAGGGCACTGGACACCAGAGACTACTTAAGGGACTGGGAGCAGGTGAGGGGGGCACTGACACCAGAGACTACTTAAGGGACTGGGAGCAGGTGGGGGGGCACTGACAGCAGAGACTACTTAAGGGACTGGGAGGCGGGGGCACTGACACAGAGACTACTTAAGGGACTGGGAGCAGGTGGGGAGCACAGACACCAGAGACTCAAGGGACTGGGAGGCGGGGGGGCACTGACACCAGAGACTACTTAAGGGACTGGGGAGCAGGTGGGGGGCACTGACACAGAGACTATTAGGGACTGGGAGCAGTTGGGGGCACTGACACAGAGACTACTTAAGGGACTGGGAGCAGGTGGGGGGCACTGACACCAGAGACTACTAGGGACTGGGAGCAGGTGGGGCACTGACACCAGAGACTACTAAGGGACAGGGAGCAGGTGGGGGCACTGACACAGAGACTACTTAAGGGACTGGGAGCAGGTGGAGGGCACTGACACCAGAGACTACTTAGGGACTAGGAGCAGGTGGGGCACTGACACCAGAGACTACTAAGGGACGGGGAGCAAGGTGGGGGCAGTGACACAGAGACTACTTAGGGACTGGGAGCAGGTGGGGGGCACTGACAGCAGAGACTACTTAAGGACTGGGAGCAGGTGGGGGCACTGACACCAGAGACTACTTAAGGGACTGGGAACAGGTGGGGGCACTGACACCAGAGACTACTTAAGGGACTGGGAGCAGGTGGAGGGGGCACTGACACCAGAGACTACTAAGGGATAGGGAGCAGGTGGGGGCACTGACACCAGAGACTACTTAAGGGACTGGGAGCAGGTGGGGAGCACAGACACCAGAGACTATAAGGGATGGGGAGCAGGTGGGGGGCACTGACACCAGAGACTACTTAGGGACTGGGAGCAGGTGGGGGGGCACTGACACAGAGACTATAGGGACTGGGAGCAGGTGAGGGCACTGACACAGAGACTACTAAGGGACTGGGAGGCAGGTGGGAGCACTGACACCAGAGACTACTTAAGGGACTGGGAGCAGGTGCGGGGCACTGACACCAGAGACTACTAAGGGACTGGGAGCAGGTGGGGGCACTGACACCAGAGACTACTTAAGGGACTGGGAGCAGGTGGGGGCACTGACACCAGAGACTACTTAAGGGACTGGGAGCAGGTGGGGGCACTGACACCAGAGACTACTTAAGGGACTGGGAGCGGGGGAGGGCACTGACACAGAGACTACTAAGGGACTGGGAGCAGGTGAGGGGCACTGACACCAGAGACTACTTAAGGGACTGGGGAGCAGGGGGCACTGACACCAGAGACTACTTAAGGGACTGGGAGCAGGTGGGGGCACTGACACCAGAGACTACTTAAGGGACTGGGAGCAGGTGAGGGGCACTGACACAGAGACTATTAGGGACTGGGAGCAGGTGGGGGGCACTGACACAGAGACTACTAAGGGACTGGGAGCAGGTGGGGGCACTGCACAGAGACTACATAAGGGACTGGGAGCAGGTGGGGGGGCACTGACACCAGAGACTACTTAAGGGACTGGGAGCAGGTGGGGGGGCACTGACACCAGAGACTACTTAAGGGACTGGGAGCAGGTGGGGGGGCACTGACACCAGAGACTACTTAAGGGACTGGGAGCAGGTGGGGGGCACTGACACCAGAGACTACTTAGGGACTGGGAGCAGGTGGGGGGCACTGCACAGAGACTACATAAGGGACAGGGAGCAGGTGGGGGGCACTGACACAGAGACTATTAAGGGACTGGGAGCAGGTGGGGCACTGACACAGAGACTACTTAAGGGACTGGGAGCAGGTGGGGGCAGTGACACCAGAGACTATAGGGACTGGGGCAGGTGGGGCACTGACAGCAGAGACTACTTAAGGACTGGGAGCAGGTGGGGGGCACTGACACCAGAGACTACTAGGGACTGGGAACAGGTGGGGGGCACTGACACCAGAGACTACTTAAGGGACTGGGAGCAGGTGGAGGGGGCACTGACACAGAGACTACTAAGGGATAGGGAGCAGGTGGGGGGCACTGACACCAGAGACTACTTAAGGGACTGGGAGCAGGTGGGGAGCACTGACACCAGAGACTACTAAGGGACTGGGAGCAGGTGGGGGCACAGACACCAGAGACTACTTAAGGGACGGGGAGCAGGTGGGGGCACTGACACAGAGACTATAAGGGACTGGGAGCAGGTGGGGGGCACTGACACCAGAGACTACTTAAGGGACTGGGAGCAGTGGGGGCAGTGACACAAGAGACTACTTAGGGACTGGGAGCAGGTGGGGGCACTGACACAGAGACTACTTAGGGACTGGGAGCAGGTGGAGGTACTGACACCAGAGACTGCTAAGGACTGGGAGCAGGTGGGGCACTGGACAACAGGAACTACTTAAGGGATAAGGAGCAGGTGGGGGGTCAGTGACACCTGGAACTACTGACAGGATGGGGACCAGGTGGGAAGGGGGCACTGACACCAGGAACTATATGTGATGGGGAGCAGCTGGAGGGCACTGGACACCAGAGACTACTTAAGGGACTGGGAGCAGGTGAGGGGGGCACTGACACCAGAGACTACTTAAGGGACTGGGAGCAGGTGGGGGGGCACTGACACCAGAGACTACTTAAGGGACTGGGAGCAGGTGGGGGAGCACAGACACCACAGACTACTTAAGGGACTGGGAGCTGGGGGGAGGGGCACTGACACCAGAGACTACTTAAGGGACTGGGAGCAGGTGAGGGGGCACTGACACCAGAGACTACTTAAGGGACTGGGAGCAGGTTGGGGGCACTGACACCAGAGACTCCAAGGGACGGAGAGCAAGTGGGGGCAGTGACACCAGAGACTGAAGGGACTGGGAGCAGGTGGGGGGCACTGACAGCAGAGACTACTTAAGGACTGGGAGCTGGTGGGGGCACTGACACCAGAGGCTATAAGGGACTGGGAGAAGGTGGGGGGCACCTGACACAGAGACTACTTAAGGGACTGGGAGCAGGTGGGGGGCACTGACACCAGAGACTACTTAAGGGACTGGGAGCAGGTGGGGAGCACAGACACCAGAGACTACTTAAGGGACTGGAGCAGGTGGGGGGCACTGACACAGAGACTACTTAAGGGACTGGGAGCAGGTGGGGAGCACAGACACCAGAGACTACTTAAGGGACTGGGAGCGGGGGGCACTGACACCAGAGACTACTAAGAGACTGGAAGCAGGTGGGGGGCACTGACACAGAGACTACTTAAGGGACCGGGAGCAAGTGGGGACAGTGGCACCAGAGACTACTAAGGGACTGGGAGCAGGTGGGGGGCACTGACAGCAGAGACTACTAAGGGACTGGGAGCAGGTGGGGACTGACACAGAGACTACTTAAGGGACCGGGAGCAAGTGGAGGGCAGTGACACCAGAGACTCTAAGGGACTGGGAGCAGGTGGGGGCACTGACACCAGAGACTACTAAGGGACTGGGAGCAGGTGGGGAGCACAGACACCAGAGACTACTTAGGGATGGGGAGCAGGTGGGGAGCACTGACATCAGAGACTACTTAAGGGACTGGGAGCAGGTGGGGGCACTGACACCAGAGACTACTTAAGGGACTGGGAGCAGGTGGGGGCAGGACACCAGAGACTACTTAAGGGACTGGGAGCGGGGGGCACTGACACCAGAGACTCTAAGAGACTGGAAGCAGGTGGGGGGCACTGACACCAGAGACTACTTAAGGGACCGGGAGCAAGTGGGGGACAGTGGCACCAGAGACTCATAGGGACTGGGAGCAGGTGGGGGCACTGACACCAGAGACTACTAAGGGACTGGGAGCAGGTGGGGGCACTGACACCAGAGACTACTTAAGGGACTGGGAGCAGGTGGGGGGGTACTGACACCAGAGACTGCTTAAAGGACTGGGAGCAGGTGGGGGCACTGGACAACAGGAACTACTTAAGGGATAAGGAGCAGGTGGGGGGTCAGTGACACCTGGAACTACTGACAGGATGGGGACCAGGTGGGAAGGGGGCACTGACACCAGGAACTATATGTGATGGGGAGCAGCTGGAGGGCACTGGACACCAGAGACTACTAAGGGACTGGGAGCAGGTGGGGGGCACTGACACCAGAGACTACTTAGGGACTGGGAGCAGGTGGGGGACTGACACCAGAGACTACAAGGGACTGGGAGCAGGTGGAGGGGCACTGACACAGAGACTACTTAAGGGACTGGGAGCAGGTGGAGGGGCACTGACACCAGAGACTAGTTAAGGACTGGGAGCAGGTGGGGGGCACTGACACAGAGACTAGTTAAGGGACTGGGAGCAGGTGGAGGCACTGACACCAGAGACTAGTAAGGGACTGGGAGCAGGTGGGGGCACTGACACCAGAGACTACTTAAGGGATGGGGAGCATTTGGGGGCACTGACACCAGCAGCTGGGGCCACTAACACCAGCAGGTGGGGGCACTGGACATCAAGAACCACTTAAGGGATGGTATGCAGGTGGGGGGGCACTGACACTAGCAGGTGGAGGCACTGACACCAGGAACTACCAAGGATGGGGAGCAAGTGGGGTTGCACTGGACACCAGGAACTATTTAAGGGATGGGGAGCAGGTGGGGGGCACTGGACAACAGGAACTACTTAAGGGATGAGGAGCAGGTGGGGAGTCAGTGACACCTGGAACTACTGACAGGATGGGGACCAGGTGGGGGGGGCACTGACACCAGGAACTATATGTGATGGGGAGCAGCTGGATGGCACTGGACACCGGAGACTAGTTAAGGGACTGGGATCAGGTGGGGGGTACTGACACCAGAGACTACATAAGGGACTGGGAGTAGGTGGGGGGCACTGACACAGAGACTACTTAAGGGACTGGGAGCAGGTAGGGGGCACTGACATCAGAGACTACTTAAGGGACTGGGAGCAGGTGGGGGGCACTGACACCAGAGACTACATAAGGGACAGGAGCAGGTGGAGGCACTGACACAGAGACTACTAAGGGACTGGGAGCAGGTGGGGGGCACAGACACCAGAGACTACTGAGGGACTGGGACGGGGGAGGCACTGACACAGAGACTACTTAAGGGACTGGGAGCAGGTGGGGGCATTGGCACAGAGACTATAAGGGACTGGGAGCAGGTGGGGGGCACTGACACCAGAGACTACTTAAGGGATAGGGAGCAGGTGGGGGGGCACTGACACCAGAGACTACTTAAGGGACTGGGAGCAGGTTGGGGAGCACAGACACCAGAGACTACTTAAGGGATGGTGGAGCAGGTGGGGGAGCACTGACATCAGAGACTACTTAAGGGACTGGGAGCAGGTGGGGGGGCATTGGCACCAGAGACTACTTAAGGGACTGGGAGCAGGTGGGGGGCACTGACACCAGAGACTACTTAAGGGACTGGGAGCAGGTGGGGAGCACAGACACCAGAGACTACTTAGGGACTGGGAGGCGGGGGCACTGACACCAGAGACTACTTAAGGGACTGGGAGCAGGTGGGGGCACTGACACCAGAGACTGTAAGGGACTGGGAGCAGGTGGGGGCACTGACACCAGAGACTACTTAAGGGACGGGAGCAGGTGGGGGCAGTGACACCAGAGACTACTAGGGACTGGGAGCAGGTGGGGGCACTGACACCAGAGACTACTTAAAGGACTGGGAGCAGGTGGGGGGCACTGACACCAGAGACTACTTAAGGGATTGGGAGCAGGTGGGGGGGAGTACTGACACCAGAGACTACTTAAAGGACTGGGAGCAGGTGAGGGGCACTGGACAACAGGAACTACTTAAGGGATAAGGAGCAGGTGGGGGGGTCAGTGACACCTGGAACTACTGACAGGATGGAGACCAGGTGGGAAGGGGGCACTGACACTAGGAACTATATGTGATGGGGAGCAGCTGGAGGGCACTGGACACCAGAGACTAGTTAAGGGACTGGGAGCAGGTGGGGGGGGCACTGACACCAGAGACTACTTAAGGGACTGGGAGCAGGTGGGGGGCACTGACACCAGAGACTACATAAGGGACTGGGAGCAGTTGGGGGCACTGACACCAGAGACTACTTAAGGGACTGGGAGCAGGTGGAGGCACTGACACCAGAGACTACTAAGGGATGGGGAGCAGGTGGGGGCACTGACACCAGAGACTTAGGGACTGGGAGCAGGTGGGGGCACAGGCACAGAGACTATAAGGGACTGGGAGCGGTGGGCACTGACACCAGAGACTACTAAGGGACTGGGAGCAAGTGGGGGGCACTGACACCAGAAACTACTTAGGGACTGGGAGCAGGTGGGGGACACAGACACCAGAGACTACTTAAGGGACTGGGAGCAGGTGGGGGCACTGACACCAGAGACTACTTAAGGACTGGGAGCAGGTGGGGGGCACTGACACCAGAGACTACTTAAGGGACTGGGAGCAGGTGGGGGGCACTGACACAGAGACTACTTAAGGGACTGGGAGCAGGTGGGGGCACTGACACCAGAGACTACTAAGGGACTGGGAGCAGGTGGGGGCACTGACACCAGAGACTATAGGGACTGGGAGCAGGTGGGGGGCACTGACACCAGAGACTACTTAAGGGATGGGAGCAGGTGGGGCACTGACACAGAGACTACTTAAGGGACTGGGAGCAGGTGGGGGCACTGACACAGGACTACTTAAGGGATGAGGAGCAGGTGGGGGGTCAGTGACACCTGGAACTACTGACAGGATGGGGACCAGGTGGGGGGGCACTGACACCAGGAACTATATGTGATGGGGAGCAGCTGGATGGCACTGGACACCGGAGACTAGTTAAGGGACTGGGATCAGGTGGGGGGGGGCACTGACACCAGAGACTACATAAGGGACTCGGAGTAGGTGGGGGGGCACTGACACCAGGGACTACTTAAGGGACTGGGAGCAGGTGGGAGGCACTGACTCCGAGACTACATAAGGGACAGGGAGCAGGTGTGGGGGTCACTGACACCAGAGACTACTTAAGGGACTGGGAGGAGGTGGGGGGTACAGACACAGAGACTACTTAAGGGACTGGGAGCTGGGGGGCACTGACACCAGAGACTACTTAAGGACTGGGAGCAGGTGGGGGGCACTGACACCAGAGACTACTTAAGGGACTGGGAGCAGGTGGGGGCACTGACACCAGAGACTACTTAAGGGACTGGGAGCGGGGGACTGACACCAGAGACTAGTTAAGGGACTGGGAGCAGGTGGAGGGGCACTGACACCAGAGACTAGTTAAGGGACTGGGAGCAGGTTGAGGCACTGACACAGAGACTAGTTAGGGACTGGGAGCAGGTGGGGGCACTGACACCAGAGACTATAAGGGACTGGGAGCAGGTGGGGGCACTGACACAGAGACTACTTAAGGGATGGGGAGCATTTGGGGCACTGACACCAGCAGCTAGGGGCCACTAACACCAGCAGGTGGGGGCACTGGACATCAAGAACCACTTAAGGGATGGTATGCAGGTGGGGGGGCCACTGACACTAGCAGGTGGAGGGCACTGACACCAGGAACTACTTAAAGGATGGGGAGCAAGTGGGGTTGCACTGGACACCAGGAACTATTTAAGGGATGGGGAGCAGGTGGGGGGCACTGGACAACAGGAACTACTTAAGGGATGAGGAGCAGGTGGGGGGTCAGTGACACCTGGAACTACTGACAGGATGGGGACCAGGTGGGGAGGGGCACTGACACCAGGAACTATATGTGATGGGGAGCAGCTGGATGGCACTGGACACGGAGACTAGTTAAGGGACTGGGATCAGGTGAGGTACTGACACCAGAGACTACATAAGGGACTGGGAGCAGGTGGGGGGCACTGACACCAGAGACTACTTAAGGGACTGGGAGCAGGTAGGGGGCACTGACATCAGAGACTACTAAGGGACTGGGAGCAGGTGGGGGCACTGACACCAGAGACTACTTAAGGGACTGGGAGCAGGTGGGGGCACTGACACCAGAGACTACTTAGGGACTGGGACCGGTGGGCACTGACACAGAGACTACTTAAGGGACTGCGAGGCAGGTGGGGGCACTGACACCAGAGACTACTTAAGGGACTGGGAGCAGGTGGGAGGCACTGACACAGAGACTACTTAAGGGATGGGGAGCAGGTGGGGGCACTGACACCAGAGACTACTAAGGGACTGGGAGCAGGTGGGGGCACTGACACCAGAGACTACCTAAGGGATGGTGGAGCAGGTGGGAGCACTGACATCAGAGACTACTTAGGGACTGGGAGCAGGTGGGGGGGCACTGACACCAGAGACTACTTAAGGGACTGGGAGCAGGTGGGGGGGCACTGACACCAGAGACTACTTAAGGGACTGGGAGCAGGTGGGGGGGCACTGACACCAGAGACTACTTAAGGGACTGGGAGCAGGTGGGGAGCACAGACACCAGAGACTACTTAAGGGACTGGGAGCAGGTGGGGGGCATGACACCAGAGACTGCTTAAGGGACTGGGAGCAGGTGGGGGGCACTGACACCAGAGACTGCTTAAGGGACTGGGAGGCGGGTGGGGGCACTGACACCAGAGACTACTTAAGGGACCGGGAGCAAGTGGGGCAGTGACACCAGAGACTACTTAAGGGACTGGGAGCAGGTGGGGGCACTGACACCAGAGACTACTTAAGGACTGGGAGCAGGTGGGGGGCACTGACACCAGAGACTACTTAAGGGATGAGGAGCAGGTGGGGGAGTACTGACACCAGAGACTACTTAAGGACTGGGAGCAGGTGAGGGCACTGACACCAGAGACTACATAAGGGACTGGGAGCAGGTGGAGTGACACCAGAGACTACTTAAAGGACTGGGAGCAGGTGGGGGGCACTGACACCAGAGACTACTTAAGGGATTGGGAGCAGGTGGGGGGGAGTACTGACACCAGAGACTACTTAAAGGACTGGGAGCAGGTGAGGGGCACTGGACAACAGGAACTACTTAAGGGATAAGGAGCAGGTGGGGGCTCAGTGACACCTGGAACTACTGACAGGATGGAGACCAGGTGGGAAGGGGGCACTGACACCAGGAACTATATGTGATGGGGAGCAGCTGGAGGGCACTGGACACCAGAGACTAGTTAAGGGACTGGGAGCAGGTGGGGGGGGCACTGACACCAGAGACTACTTAAGGGACTGGGAGCAGGTGGGGGGCACTGATACCAGAGACTATAAGGGACTGGGAGCAGTTGGGGGGCACTGACACCGAGACTATTAAGGACTGGGAGCAGGTGGGGGGCACTGACACAGAGACTACATAAGGGACTGGGAGCAGGTGGGGGCACTGACACCAGAGACTACTTAAGGGACTGGGAGCAGGTGGGGAGCACAGGCCAAGACTATAGGGACTGGGAGGCGGGGGAGCACTGACACAGAGACTACTTAAGGGACTGGGAGCAGTGGGGGCACTGACACCAGAAACTACTAAGGGACTGGGAGCAGATGGGGGCACTGACACCAGAGACTACTGGGACTGGGGACCATTTGGGGGGGGGGCACTGACACCAGCAGCTAGGGGCCACTAACACCAGCAGGTGGGGGGGGCACTGGACATCAAGAACCACTTAAGGGGTGGTATGCAGGTGGGGGGCCACTGACACTAGCAGATGGAGGGCACTGACACCAGGAGCTACTTAAAGGATGGGAGCAAGTGGGGTTGCACTGGACACCAGGAACTATTTAAGGGATGGGGAGCAGGTGGGGGGCACTGGACAACAGGAACTACTTAAGGGATGAGGAGCAGGTGGGGGGTCAGTGACACCTGGAACTACTGACAGGATGGGGACCAGGTGGGGAGGGGCACTGACACCAGGAACTATATGTGATGGGGAGCAGCTGGATGGCACTGGACACCAGAGACTAGTTAAGGGACTGGGATCAGGTGAGGGGGGGGCACTGACACCAGAGACTACATAAGGGACTCGGAGTAGGTGGGGGCACTGACACAGAGACTAGTTAAGGGTCTTGGAGCAGGTGGGGGGCACTGACACCAGAGCTACTTAAGGGACTGGGAGCAGGTGGTGGGGCACTGACACCAGAGACTACTTAAGGGACTGGAGCAGGTGGGGGGCACTGACACCAGAGACTACTTAAGGGACTGGGAGCAGGTGGGAGGCACTGACCCAGAGACTACATAAGGGACAGGGAGCAGGTGGGGGCACTGACACCAGAGACTACTTAAGGGACTGGGAGCAGGTGGGGGCACTGACACCAGAGCTAGTAGAGGACTGAGGAGCTGGGGGCACTGACACCAGAGACTACTTAGGAACTGGGAGCAGGTGGGTGGGGCACAGAAACTAGAGACTAGTTAAGGGACTGGGAGCAGGTGGGGGCACTGACACCAGGCAGAGACTACTTAAGGGACTGGGAGGCGGGGGGACTGACACCAGAGACTAGTTAAGGGACTGGGAGCAGGTGGAGGGCACTGACACAGAGACTAGTTAAGGGACTGGGAGCAGGTTGGGGGCACTGACACCAGAGACTAGTTAAGGGACTGGGAGCAGGTGGGGGCACTGACACCAGAGACTACTAAGGGACTGGGAGCAGGTGGGGGGCACTGACACAGAGACTACATAAGGGACTAGGAGCAGGTGGGGGCACTGACACCAGAGACTAGTTAAGGGACTGGGGAGCAGGTGGGGAGGCACTGACACCAGAGACTACTTAAGGGATGGGGAGCAGGTGGGGGGGGGGCACTGACACCAGGAAATACTCAAAGGATTGGGATCAGATGGGTGGGGTTCAGATGACCATCAGGGATAGACCAGAGTGAGAAACAGAAGTGATTGGTATAATACAGAAAAGGGCGTAAAGATGACGGTTGGTGGGTGCAGGGATGCACACATTGGTATTTCCTTGTCCTGGGGAGTGTCTGTATATGACAGAGTGCCGTGTTACTGGCACTGTGCCTCAGACCTTTCTGGGTGTCAGAATTCAGGTGTTACTGGGTGCAAACCCCATTTACGCATACTAACGTGTATCACAACATTGGTAATCTGCATTCTGACTGATGCACAGGGGCCACATCTCAGGTCCTTCCATGCCTAAATCTGAGTTTTGTGTAGAGCTATAAAGTGGTGCTGCATGGCAGGAAGGCCACTTGCACCCTGTATGTGCTTCTACAATTTGTAACTGAGAATTGAGGCTGGAATTTGCTTTTTTAACCCTTATAGTGTTTCTCTCCTTGCTACCTTGATGGCTCCCAAGTCCAGCCACCCACCATCTCTAGTACTTACCCCTGTTCTTCCATGACTTACCCTCATGGCTGGGTCAGAAGGACTTGATCACCCCCTAAAGAAGGATCTGCAGTCATCGAAGCACCATTTGGTGTATGTGTCTCCTGTACAGTGCGCTATGTAAAGTTGGCTTCAATTAAGCTGTTTTTGTGCACTTATAGCTTGTAACGCAGTCCCTCCTTGTGTGGACCAATTTTCTTTTGCTTGCCCCTCTGAGGCAGGATTCAGTTGGGTATGCTCAATTAACAAAGCCAGGCCTGGCGGAGGGGGGAGGCGGGGAAGACGTTCTGCATCACACTTGGTGAGGGATTTTCTTCCATAATTTTCTGCCCTTGGAGTGTCCAATGAGATAGAGCATCCATTAGCATCCCACGCATTTGTGGGCCTCCCGACTTCCTTTACACCTAGCATACACTAGGCAAAATGCGCACTGTGGGAAACACAACCCACCCAAGACTTGAAAGGAGAGCAGTCCCTGGGATGCTCGATCCTTTCATCCCCTGCTGACCCTCGGTGATGCAAGTTTACTCTCGAACCCGGATCACCGACACAGCGAGCAGTCATTCTAGTGCTGCGCTACTGAGCCAGCAAGGCCCGAGATTTTCTGTCCAAACTAAAAGTGCATGAGTACATTTTTCCAAACACTTGTATTTAAACTTTGGCAGTACCAGGTACGCATTATTCAGTACAGAGTTCTTGGGGCATATATTTTTTTTAAAACAAAAATTAAAAAAAAAAATAAAAAACTCTGCCCAGGCCAACCCATCACTGCAATGGCAGAGCTAACACGACTGACACTAGGGACCTGGGTTCAGGATCAAGCCCAGATTGCTGCAGGGCTGGCAGAGGAGGTCCTAGCGTCTCGCAGGCCACTCACCTCCTCAGAGTGGGAGGCAGGCCAATACATGCTACAGGAGTGCCATCTGATGGGGCTCAGAGGTGGAGCTAGTCAGTGGGAATAGCCAAAGGGGGGGGTGGAGCTGTTTCAGCTTTGCTACATGCACGTCCTTTGTGGGATATGTCCCAGGGGCATCATTTAGGGGTAGCCTGGGGTTGCTGTTGAGAGCCCTATGATTTCTCTTCGGCCCCTATGATGTCCATTGCAACTACTAAGAACCCATAAAACAAGATTTCCGTAGCATTTATTTAGATACGTTTGGTGGTTAGAAGAGTTTTTCAACCCTTTTAGTTTTGCTGAAACAGGACTTCGCAACCCCTATGATTCTGCTGAAATGATGCTACTGGTATGTCCCACTTTCACAGCTCCCATCTTGGAGGTGGGCAGAGAAAAGGAGAAAGCCCTCCGTCCAACAGGATGGCGCCTGGCAGGTCTGCACCCCGTGCGCCTTGTTCGCCAAGAACTGCAGAATCCCCCATCATTAAACTCGGAGTTACTGGGGAGGAATGCCACCTCTGAAGGACTCACTGCAAGGAGGGGACGGCCCTGTAGAACAGATGAGGGGGATCCTCTGGCCTTTAAGTTCATCTTGAGACTCAGCGACATCACAGACCCCTCGAGCTTTGCACTCCTGGTCCACAATGACACCAGAATCCTTCAATCAAATCAAATCAAATTTTATTTGTAAAAAGTGCATTTCCAAGCCTGTTCAATGTGCTTGTACAATAAATTTAAAACAGCAACAAACACAACAATATTAGTTAAAACAACAAATAGATATAAAACTCATAAATATATAAAATCCATGTAATTCCCAATAAATCCCTCGATGGCAGTAGAGCCTGTTACTGATAATTTCCCATCTATTATTCTATTTTAAAAAAAAAGGATAACCTACTGAACATCCTTCCCGTTTCCCATTGCACGACCTCATCCCCCACTTCCGACAACCCAACCAGTGGGTATCCTGCCTCAGACGGGGAGGGAGGGGGCATAACAGAAGGGATGGGGACAAAAAGCAGAAACAGAGGCAACAGGAACTGACAAAAATCACAGGTTCCCACTCACTTCTGGAGACTTGCACCAGCTCTGTGACACTAAAGACTCCGGACGTCACAAAACTTTCCTGAAACTCTGCAACATCTGCAAGAACAGAAAAGAAAAAAAAACACAGAAGGATCAGTCAGAGAGTGACGCGTCCTTTTGCTGGACACAGGAAGAAAAAACAAACGAAACAGAGTAACGGCACACACTGGTATTTACAATCTCGATCTACAGACGTGGGGAGCTTGACCACGCCATGTGATTACTGGGGTGCATATCCAACAATATTTAGATTTTTTGGGGGTGCTTTTTCAGTTTTCCTTCCTACCAGGAAGGCTCTCTGAAAAGGAAGTGTGTGTGTGTGTGTGTGTGTTTGTGTGTGTGTGAAGACATTCTAAGCTGTTAGCAGCACATTTCCAGATGCGTCCGGGAGGAAGAGGTGATAAGAGTACAAATTATCATAAAATAACAGTTATACTACATAAAACATAAAATTAAAATAAAGATTAAGTAAGGATTAACCCTTGACAGAGCATGGGTTACTGGGGAATAATCCACACGGAGGTCAGCGAGGCCACAGGATGAGTGCTGACAACCACCCAGGCGATTAATTCCCCATGTAACCCACGCTCTGGAGTGGGTTAATACACTTATAACATGGCCAGGGAAAACGGGGACTATGCAGTGACACACAGATGTGGGAGACGGGCAATTTTGCAACAGCAACCTTTATTCATCAACAGAGAACACAGCGCTGGAAGCTTTACTCAGCAACACAGAACAGAATACTGCGGCACAGAGTGGGAGTGCTCTAGGGAACAAAGTGCTGATATCGCTACTACTACACTAGAACAAAACTGCAAAAGACCTGCATGTCACAACAGGGCTATGGAATTAACTTTGACATCAGAGCCAAGAACAACAGCACAAGCAACAGTAAGGAGGAAGGGCTAGCAGGAGTCGGGGAGACAGAAGTGAAACCGGGGAGGTAAGAGTAAGGAGGGAGGGCTATTACTAGTAGGGGATCAACAGTAAGGAGGGAAGGCTAGCAGGAGTCGGAGATACAGAAATGGAGCTGGGGAGGTAACAGTAAGGAGGGAGGGCTACAACCAGTAGGGGATCAACAGTAAGGAGGGAGGGCTAGCAGAAGTCTGGGAATCAGAAGTGGAGCCGGGAAGGTAACAGTAAGGAGGGAGGGCTACACCAACTCAGGGATCACAGAAGTCAAGCTGGGGAAGGTAACAAATGCATGCAGCACTACATCGACACGGGGAATACAAGAGTCAGAAACTGTAAACATGCCACATAGCAGGAGTCAGGGAGACAGAAGTGGAGCTGGGGAGGTCAGAGTAAGGAGGGAGGGCTACAACCACTTGGGGATCAAAACAGTAAGGAGGGAAGGCTAGCAGGAGTCGGGGAGACAGAAGTGGAGCCCACAAGTGCAATTACAACAGTCAGCTCGAGGGGGCATCCTGTGATCACAGACACTGTGTCTGATCTGTGAAGAGAGCAACCGTGGATTAATTAGTAATCCACAGTCAGATGACGGCTGTTGGCAAATGGGAGTGGACCATTTTTCCTGGCCACATTATAAAGTCAATTATATCATGATAATAGCAGTTCCATAGAGATTAGGCTTATACACAATAATATACAGCAGCAATCTGCAGTTAAGGAGGTAGTACAGGGCCTGGCCAAAAAGAATGTATGAATACTTGGCACCTACCTACTCTATCGTCTCCCAGCAGGAGTCACACTAGACAGTGACATAGGATTGCTTGTCTTGAGGGAGCTTACAGCTACTCCAGGCCCTAGCCTCTCCCAGCAGGAGTCACTGAAGGCAGGACCTTCTCCTCACACTAGCACTGCTTATGAGAGCCAGGTCCCACTTGCATTCAAGCCACTTCAGATTTGACCCAGTGTATACCACTGGAATCTAGGGGATGCCAAGAAAACAGTCTCCATGACTTTTGGCACCAGGCAGAGACTCTCTCATCCCCACACCCTGGATGGGACACTGCTCGAGGACTGCTCCTCCTTCAGATACCTTGGGGACTGGCTTGGCCGGCACTTCCACTTTTCTGTACACACTGAGGCCATACACAAGAAAATGCATCCCAAACTGGGTGCCCTATACTGCAACCATAGATGTATCCCTCTACCGGCTTACCGGGCCGTTGTACAGAAAATGATTCTCCCCATTTTCAACTGTGGTGAAGTGGTTTACAGTACCGCTCCCTCCTCCTCCTTAACTAGATTGGATACTCTCTTCCACTCCTTCTGCCACTTCACCCTTAACTGCCCCCCCCCGACCACTGCGACCTTTACAAATCCCTGTCCCTCCCCTCCTTAGAGGACAGGCAGTGTTCCCACTGTGCCAGCTTCATAGCTAAGTTTTGGTCCCAGTCCCTGCCATCCTACCTCTCCTCCTCCCTCTCCACTCCTCCCCCATCCTCACGTACGCTCAGATACTCTGACCCTCACACCTTATCTGCCCCTCGTCAGACCACCTCAGTAGGCCAGGCTGCCTTTTCCTACAGGTTTCCCAATCTGTGGAACTCCCTCCCCGCTCCATTTGCTTTGTCCCCTCCCCTAAGGTTTGCAATTCACTCATAAAAGACCACTTCCGCACTGCCTACACCTGTGTCTAACCCCCTGGCATCTCCTCCCTGTCTGACCACCCTCCTGTCTGTCTCTTAGTTATCTTTGCCCTCCTGCCCTGCTGCTTGGCCTGCTGTTGTTTGCACAACTGCAGTCTTCCTCTACATAATTTGTAAATTAATGAATTCTGTAAATTTAGATGGGTTGTTGCTTATATTTTGTATTTGTCTGACATGCTGTACCCTCTCCCCTGTTTGTTGCTACAACTGTATTGTATTCTTATCTGCAAATCCTGTATATATGTACATACTGTATGTCTGTACTCCCTCCAGCTGTTCCGCCTCCCCCAGGACGCATCTGGAAACGAGCACTTGCTGCTCAGTATGCTCTTCTTGGTGAAACTTTTAACCCTTAGGCTGCCAACAGAATTAGAACGTATAGGAATTTATTTATTTATTTATTTAACCAGGTGAGACACACTAAGCTGAAAGCTTTTTAATAGGTGCAACCTGGGAGCACAGGGAAGTTAAGTGACTTGCTCAGGGTCACACAGTATACAAGTGGAAGCTGTGGGATTCAAACCCATGTCTGGTCTGCTGGATGTCACCAGATTTGCAGCTCCGAGCCTTAAACCACTGCGCTATACTGCCTCCCAATTTTGGACTGATATGTCAGTCCGTGGCCCTGCAAGAGTTAAATAAAAAAAATAAATAAATGCTTGATTAGCAATGTCAGAGTTCACAGAAACATAGAAACACAGAATCTGTTGGCAGAAAAGGACCACTTGGCCCACCCAGTCTGCCCAAATGGTCCTTGCCTAGTCTGTCTCTGCAGACCCTAACTGGTCTCTTGTGACCCTTCCTTCTCCCTATTTGCCAATATTTCCCTATGTCTATCCTATGCATGCTTGAATCCCCCTACTGTTTTTGCCTCTACCACTTCCACCGGTAGTCTAGTCTTCCCTGTTAACTCCCCCCACACACACACACATACTTCATCGTGTGCCCTCTGGTCCTGGTGCTGTTCCTCATTTGAAAGAGAATCCCCTCCTGTACCATGTTCACCCCCTATGAGGTACCTGTAGGTCTCTATCATGCCTCCTCTCACTTTCCTCTCTTCCAGGGTGTCCATGTTGAGATCCCTAAGTCTCATCTCATAGGATCTTTGGTGCAAACTCTGCACCATATTAGCTGCCCTCCTCTGGGCTGCTTCCACCCTTATCTATGTCCCTGTCTTACCAGCGAAACAGTGACAACACCACCTCCTCCTTCCTCCTTCCTCCTGTTGGAGATACCTCTTCCTATACATCCCACAGGCACTACCCACTGCTTAGACACTACCTTGCCACTTTGAGGTCATCAGATATGACAACCCCAAGGTCCCTTTCCTGAATAAAGAGGTCAATAAATGATTGGTCGCACAATGGGAATCTGGGTGTTAAAGTGGGAACACAAATTATATCCTGTGACTCAAACGGGATCAAAATCAAAAATCGAGATTTGTGTGTTCCTTCCCCCCACAACTGAACACAAAATTAGATAATGGCTCCTGTGAACCAGTCAGGACTGCTACTCTCTTAGAGCAGCCGCAGCAGTGGTTAGTTGGCAAAAAAAGTTCATCATATAGTTTTTTTTTTGGTTTTAGGTATTTCTGACATCCTTAAATTCATCCTCAATGTATTTTTGTTTCAGATATTTTCAAAACCGTCTTTTATAGATACTTTTGTAATTAATGACTCAACATTTGCACTGCGCTTACCTTCTTTTCTGAATATGAGGCCCTATGAGCTCTAATCTGCTCACATTAGCAAAACTATGAGTGCTAGCTCCTACCTGAGTTCGTAATCTTCTGCTCACTCAAGTAGACCAATGAGAGGAAGTGACCACTTGTACTGGGAACCTTCTCCTCACACTAGCAGAACACTGAGAATCAGAGCCTGCCTGCCTGCATCTGGAAATTTCTGTTCATACTAGCGAACCTAAGACAGACAGTGCCCACCTGCATTCAGAACCTTCTTCTCATACTAGTGCACAAATGAGAGTCGGTGCACCCCGTGCTAGGAACCTACCTTATCAGAGTGGAGTTTTCCAACAGATTATCTGGTAATCTGGCATACTAACAATTCTTTAAAACAAAGTTAATGGCCTTCTCCTGCCCTCATTTTCAACAATTCATATCGTTATCTTTACCTTTTACTTTATCACTCCAGCACAGAGCTGTCCAGATTCACTCTCTCCAAAGTTGGAGACTTTGGCTCCTGCAATGGATCCAACTGAGCCTGCCAATGAAAGGTTCTCACAAAGGGTGCCTGTCCTTCCCCTATTTTGCTGCACCTGATCCCCTGCAATATCCTACAGGGCATCTCCCTGAGAGAAGCTACTGTTGTATATTATATGAGAAAGAGCAGTCTGTGTAAAGCAGTGCCATCTAGTGGTCAAAGCTGTGATTAACAGTTAAAAGGAATACTGCCATCTAGTGGTGGTGCAAAGAATACCAAGCATGAATGTCAAAGGAGCTGACCATCCAGCCAGGGGAAATTTCCATTTAGCTGAAAGGTTAGAGCTGCTACTTTCAGGGCTAAGGGCCTGAGATCTGCTGCTCAGCAACAACTGTAAATGCGTCTGCCCTGCAGCAGGGACAGGCATATAACAGTTATGTACTGCACTGCAACGGGGACAGGCATACAACAGTTATTCACTGTCCTGCAGTGGGGACAGGCATATAACAGCTATGTACTGCCCTGCAGCATGGACAGGCATATAACAGTTATGTACTGCTCTGCAGTGGGGACAGGCATATAACAGCTATGTACTGCCCTGCAGTGTGGATAGGTATATAACAGTTATGGGCTACCCTGCAGTGGGGACAGGCATATAACAGTTTATGTACTACCCTGCAGGGGGAACAGGCATATAACAGTTATGTACGGCCCTGCAGCGGGGACAGGCATATAACAGTTAGGTACTGCCCTGCAGCAGGGACAGGCATATAATAGTTAGGTACTGTCCTGCAGTGGGGACAGGCATATAATAGTTAGGTACTGTCCTGCAGTGGGGACAGGCATATAACAGCTAAGTACTGCCCTGCAGCAGACACAGGCATATAACAGTTAAGTACTGCCCTGCAGCGGGGAAAGGCATATAACAGCTAAGTACTGCCCTGCAACAGACACAAGCATGTAACAGTTAGGTACCGCCCTGCAGTGGGTACAGGCATATAACAGCTATGTGCTGCCCTGCAGCAGGGACAGGCATATAACAGTCATATACTACCCTGCAGCGGGGAGAGGTATACGTTATGGGCCCTGCTGTCCTTAAGATTCCTGCCACCCACACTCAAATGGGTGGCAGAGCTTTTGCCTCATGTGCCCCCAGGCTGCAGAACTCCTTTCCTGTCCAGGTCTGCTCCTCCCCCTCACATGCATGCCTCCAATCCTCCCTATGGAATCACATGAAGCTCTGCTCTGTGTGTGGTTATCCCAAACTTCCAAGATCTCTCCTGGTCCCTTGCACTGTACTCTACTTTCCTTGAGTGTGGTTTGGACTGCTTTGGGTTGTTGGTTTTATATATAATGTACCTACCCCATGTTTTTTGAGTGTTGCTCTGACTGTGGCTCCACTTTCCTGGGGCTCTAAGCTGTATATCATTTGTATATGTTACATCTCCAATTTTATTTATTGCACTGCTCATATTTTCTACATTTGTTCTACTGTTGTGTACTTACTTAATGTTATGCCTTCCTTGACTCTGTGTAACTGACTCAATCTGTATCATGTTGTCCTATGTATTTGAATCTGAATTTCCTGTACTCTCCCGGGTCGTACCTGAAAATAGGCAAATGTCTTGTCTAGTGTACTTACCTGGTCAACAAAAGCTAAATAAATAAATGTGCTACCCTGCAGCAGGGACAGGCATACAACAGTTATGTACTGCCTTGCAGTGGGGACAGGCATATAACAGTGTGTACTACCCTGCAGTGGGGGCAGGCATATAACAGTTATGTACTGCCCTGTAACGGGGACAGGCATATAACAGTTATGTACTACCCTGCAGTGGGACAGGCATGTAACAGTTATGTACTACCCTGACACGGGGACAGGCATATAGCAGTTATGTACTGCCCTCAGAGCAGAACAGAAAAGGGAGAGAAGAGTGGGGAGAGGGGGAGTCACCTTTTTCAGTAGGGATGGGAGGACCAGCTCCTCTGTGTCAGATCAGACCCCACCCCCAAATGGGCCACCTCGACCCAACTCTGGAAATCAGAGCCATTTGTGACTGAACTCTGATTTGACCCAGTCAGTGGCTCAGTAGGTAGCACACTCACCTCTGAGGCCAGGAGATCAGAGGGCTGTGGGTTCAGTTCCCACATCTGGCACTTGAGTTAATATCCCAGTACTGACACTGTAGTGCAGCATGAGAGGGGTGCTGCATTTCTGAGGTGCCGTCTTTTGGATGAGACGTTAAACCAAGGTCCCATCTGCCTGGATTGGTGGTAGTTCAGGTGGATGTTAAAGATCCCATGGCACTTATCAAAAGAGTAGGGGAATTTCCCGGTGTCCTGGCCAAATTTCCCTCATTCACTAAAAATACCGCAAGCAGCTTAATCTGGTTCAAGGTCAGTTGACATTCATCTGTATCCCCCTTCCCCGGGTCGTACCTGAAAATAGGCAGGATTTGTCTAGTGCACTTACCCAGTCAACAAAAACTAAATAAATAAATAAAAATATTGACCAGATCTGGAATTTCAAGTGACCCGGTTTTTACAGTCCTGATAATGTAAGTGATTTTAGAACTTCATTCTGATTAAAGCTGAGGAAAAAACATAACTATTTAAATATTAAATGACATTAACTCATTGAGGCCCCAAGACGCCTGTAGGTGGCAGCAGAAAATATACTCCTGAGGTCTTTAATGCCTCCAGACGTCCTGCACTTTGTGCCACTGAGGACTTTTGACGCCTGAGGATGTCACTGCTTAAAACTTAAATATTTCACAAACTGAAGTGAGTAGAATTGACTACATGGCAACGTTGGAAAGGTCATGTTCTGCTGAACAACTTTGCTGCTGATACTTTGTGTCTGTTATGTATACTTTAGAAGATATTCGCATTTTTGTATGGTATGATGTGCATGGCTGACATTTGTATCTCAAGCTTCACCTAGCCACCTTAATACAACAGAAAATAAATATATGTATCATTAGAAATTTTTTTTTCGGTACAAAATTAGTTTTGTACCTTCATCTAATGTATGGATGCTTAATTTGGTGTTGAGATGTTAAATATTTTCCCACAAAAAATGGTTTCTATTGCCTTTTTCATTGAAATTGTTTTTTTTGCTATTTCAACCAATATGGAAAAAAATAGGAACTACTTATATTTAATTGCAAAGTACCATTGGAAAGGTAATTTTGTGCTGAACAACTTTGCAGCTCGTACTTTGTCTGTAGCACTTACGGTTCATGAGGTATTCACATTTGTTTGTGGCAAGCTGTTATGACTTGATTTTGCTCAGAAAGCTCCAGGTTGCACTGTTAAAAGTATGCAGGCCACAAGTGGTGAAACTCTCAAGGAGCTCATGAGGCCTCAGTGAGTTAAGAAAGGGCTTATGAAGTGTGTGAAGGCATAAGCCAATTCTGTTATTTGACCTGGTCCGGAAATACCTCTGACCTCGTTCTGAACCGGTCTGGAAAACGTATCTGTTTTGTTAAACTACAGTAAATCAGAACTTTTTGGAAAAGATCTGGGTTAGAATAAGAACCAGGTCACAGCCGACCCTTCCCATAGATCTGAGTCAGAATAAGAACCAGGTCACAGCTGACCCTTCCCATCCCATGTTTCAGGCTGTTATCTGACACTTTGTAATACAATGTCTCAGTCCCTCTATAGCACATATGATTTCCCATCTGCGGAGTGACACCTTGCATGCATGTGTTGCTCGATGACTGCGCAAGACTTGACATGGATGCTAATGTAACCCCCCTGCAAATGGGGGTTCCCAAAAGACTTCCAGGAGCTTGCTTGAATGCTCCAAGCCTGAATGGTGTTTGGCATTTAAGCCATTTATCAGTGAGTGTTTTTAGAGCCTCTGGTACTGTCTCTTTAAGAGCTGTCTGCTTGCAGACATAATTAGTTTGTATGGGGGGACTGTGTGCTTCTCTGAGTACCACTCGAGCTGCTGCCAATTCACTTCATTTTTGCAGTCACTAGGGTGCAAGGGAACCTATCTGAAAGATGTAACTGTTTGCCAGAAATTATTTAGAGTAATAATGAAATTACAGTTTGTCTAACCTGCTTTCTTTGCAGTCAGAACTGTGTCTGCTAGTTCCCCATTCTAGTTTTGAACTGCTGAACTGGACCAATCAGTGTGGGTAAGCTAGCTCTAAAATGGTGCCTTGGACGAATCAGAACTTGGACTCATAATCTGAGCCAGCCACAAGAGGATTGTATGGGCAGTGACTCTGGGAGATGTAGTTTAGACTTCAGTGCCTTTTTGGACCAACAGCAGCAGTCTATTGTGAGTGACAGCCAATCCAGTCAAGAACTGGGAGGAACTCAAAGGAAATGCCAGTTTTGTCGGTTGGAGTTGGAGTTGAGCTTTGGCAGTGAAGAAGGAAGGAGCCCTGTGCTTTTCAGTGTGCAGTTTTAGTCAAAAAAGCGTGTGTAAGGCCCAGAGTTCCGGTCTGCAGCTTGTGTAACAGCTTGTTAGGACTGAATCCGTCCTGTGAAAAGAATCAAAGGATCTCTGAAGGTAGAAACCAGGCTCACCCTGTAGAAGACTGGAAGAATTGCTGAAAATTGCACTCGGTCTGTCAGGAACTGAATCTGCTGTGTGTTCTCCGGGTATTGTGCAGTAATTGCGATCGGGATACAGATGCAGCCTCCTGGTATAGTACTTTCTTTTATATGGATGTGTGAAGAGGTTTGTGTACCTCAAGTGAGCCCTGCTGACATTGAAGGACCCTATCTTATTTGGAGGTCGTGAGTACTAATTCAGGGTTGCTCCCTGTTGGAATTGCCACATTAAATCCAAATGGAATTACTGTACTGCTGACTGTTTAATTCTCCTTTTCTCTGTGTGAAAGGGCCCTACCAGCTGCCGCAGTTTGGACTAGCCACTAGGGCTTGGGTACCCAGGGACAGTAACTGATAGGGATAGGCCTGTGCACAGAGCCATAGGTAGATTATTAGAGTGATAAGCTAATTAACCTGATTTCCCCTGTCCTTGTTATATCCCCTAAATAAATCAGAGCTGCTTGTTTCAGCAAAGTTATACTGCCTGAGTATTTGTCTATGTTAAAGTACTGTACTGTGATTGTTGCACTGTATCTCATTTCACAGGAGGTCCCAGTGCGGAGACAGACCTGGGGGTAAGTGTATACCGTGAAGGTAATTCTGATATATTGTGTGGGCCACTAGTGGGAAGAAAGGGGGGTTGCAGTGTCCCAGAGGGCTGTGACCAAGTTAGTTTAACTATTGCAAACCCTGACCTCTGGGTGGAGGCACCCGCCATTGGATCCAGGCCCCTCAACCTGTTAGTGGCAAATCAGGCAGGGGTAGTAGCCCCTGGGATAGCGCCATCTAGGGGTTACACTAATGTACCACTGTAACCAAGCAAATCTGTGTAACTGAGTCAGCTCTGAATGGTGATATATTGCAATATTTCTACAGACAATCTTTCCACAGAAAAGGAAAGCAAAGAATCCGGGGTTATGATGCAGCGTGCTGTACCGTGATATAGTAAACTGTTTTCACTTTCTCACCGTCACTGTTCTGGCAGTGTGTCAATTGACCGCTTGCTCTACAATCCCTAATCTCAACCCCCTTCTCACCCCAAACCAATTTTTATGCTTTTAGCTAGAATCGCTGCAAGTTGTCAGGGTAATTAATATATACTGATAACAATGTACTGCAATACTCCAAACTTGATACTGTTATGTCCCTATTCACTCTTTGCCTTGTTATTTGTTTCAGAGCGGCACAGTCCAAACCATTTGTACTTTCTGTTATCATGACATACCAAACAATGGCGACTTGCAAAAGCACCAGAACACTGGTCAGGGGTGCTTAGATGGACTGATACCATGAGAAGTGAGAAGTGCTTGACACGGTTTCTTGTAACACATCCACTGATTTCAATGAAGAATCAAACTCACTACACTAGAGGTGTGGGTCTTATAAGCTCTCCTGTGATAATCAGAGAAGCATGGAAAGGTTCACCTTAGTGCATGCATCCCCCCCCCCCCCCACCAACAGGTTCCTGGCCCCCTAATCTATGATAACTTGTCAGTAATGTAGTAGTTAAGGGCACTGAGCTGCAAACCTGGAGACCTGGGTTTGAATCCCATCACCCCCACTTGCATACTGTGTGACCCTGAGCAAGTCAGTTAACTTCCTTATGCTCCCAGGTCGCACCTGGAAACAAACTCTGGCTTAGTGCGCCTTTCCTGGTTAACAATTTCCCCTTTCCCTTAATGATGCCATATATAGTGTGTTTAGCTATCTGAATGGCATCCAATGGATAGCCCATTTATCCAGATCCAGATCCAAAATCTTACCCAACCCAACTGATCTCCTTTCCAAGGTCAAACAGTACAATCTGAGGTCAGATTTCTGCCTCAGATCCCAAATAATATCCTAATGGATCCTAGGTAATAAGATGCAGCAGTGTCAGATAGCAATGTTATCAAATACCATTTGGTATCCAGGAAAATCAGTGGTATCTGACAATATTTGATTTTGTCGGGTGTTGTCTGGCCAACATAATTTGTTATACATGACACCATCCCCGTGGTGTTTAATTTTGCTACACGTTGATGTTACTCAGAAAAAGCTGTGGCCCCATATACAGCAAAGGTTAACCCCCTTCCACCACCAACCACCACTGCCACCATTGTGATGTTAATCTGGTTTTGCGGTATTGGATTTGTGGCATAAAACCTTGACACAGTCATTTCTGATAACATACTGTACCGCCTACGCAAAGTTGAGCTAGAAAGAAAAAAAAAGAAAGCAGTTTCTGGCAGCCTCCACAATCTTTCCTCATAGGTACATCCTCTCCACCTGACCTTTCGCCTCCCACTGCTTCCTGTTTTGGTGTCATGCTCTTTTGCTTCTGGCAGCACTGATTATATAGGTCACTGGAGGTCTATTTATAGTATGGACTTGGTCAGCTCAGAGTGTGAGGGGTTGGTATTTTCTCATGTTTTCATTCTCATTTTACTGCACTTAAAAGAAGCAGGACAACTTTCGACTTTGTTGCTTACGGATTCAGAGCTGCTTTAAGCCAAGCCAATCTTTTTTTTAAACCCCCGCCCCCTTCCCGACAATGAGACTGTTCACCTCTTCTTGAAATTCACCAGCTCTTATTGAGGGAGTGAGCTGTACCACAGAACATCTCCAAAACACTAAGGTAGGAATTGAAACTGAGTTCTGTAGTCACAAGCCAGCAGGGCTAGCACATAGGGAAACCCACTAGCACCACATAGGCATTCCCCAGGCCCAATGGGTGTATTTTTTGACATGTGACAACCTCCAGTACTTGTTAGGAGGGCAAGAAAGCTCCCATCCTGACCTAACCATACCTGTTTTATTCCTTTTTGTGAACTGTGTCAAGAGAAAAGCTGTTATCACTTATTTTGTCTGACTGTTATGATAGCGATACCAAGGTCTCGCGTGTTTTTTTTTTCTTTAGGAAAATTCCTGTGATAATATCCATCTCTGAATCTCTGTGGTCTAGCCTGTCCCCACTATTTTATACTGTTCACTGTGTCTTATTGATGATCCCGAATTAACTGTGATGATATGTATGTCTGTGTGTCTTGATTTGCACTCCTTTATGTTTTATTCACATTGTAAATACAGCTGTTTGTACTATAATCTGGACTTAACCCGGTCCACCTTGTAAATGAGCTCGCTCAATGATGTTCGCCTGGATAAATAAAGATTTGATTGATTGATTGAAAGCTGCCCTCACGCCAATCCCACAAGACATATAGCTCTGTCCTCTCATGACTGGGAATGAGGCTTGGGGGGCAGAACCACATGCTGCCATCTGATGACTGGGATGAGGCTTGGAAGGTGTTTGGAAGCTTATCTTTTAGAACTCCATGGGGTAGCCGGCCAAGTGGCATGGAGGGCTGAGGCATCACTGCCTTACTTCCTGCCATGCCGGCGACCTGTGTTCGCAGTGCGAGTGGGTCGGTCGGGGAGGGAAAGAATCGAGCATCCAGAGGACAGCTCTCCACTCCCGGGGAGGGGTGGGATCGGAGACCAGTGCATGCCTGGCCCCTAGCGGCAGCTGGAGACTGGTACACCAGCTCCAAGACTGGGGGCAGAGATCGAGCAGACGCCCGGTGTGCTGCATGCGGAAGCATGCTCGGCTATTGGCGTCATTGCACACCACAGCTCCGCACTCGGGGAGGGAAGAAACGGAGGTGAAAATTCCACCAACCGGCAGGATGATACCGGTTCCCCACAGGTGCCGCACCCAGCCAGCTGGCAGTTCAACGCCAGAGGTAAGTTGCAGTGGACACCGGGGTGGTGGGGGTGGTGGAAGGGGGCCGGTCGGTGGCGGAGGCAAATGAAGTAACAAAAAAAAAAACAAAACAAAAAAAAGAACTCCATGGGGAATCGCCCTGCAGTATCAGCTGCCTGTACTGTTGCTCCCATCGGTCCCACTATTTGAACTTCTGCAGCGTGGAGACTGAACTGGAAGAGAAGGAGAAGCGTTGATTTTTCGGTGCCTCCTGCACCAGTGTATTCAGTGACTCTGCACCGCACATCAGTGAGGCTGCCCGCCGCCGACTAAGCAAGTGATCACACTCACACGACTGGATCGGTACTCCCCCAATGACTGCCAGACATGAAAGCATGATCATGCACAATGAACTGATGCACCAAATTAACTGTTTAAGGGCAGGAGCCCTTTCAGAACTAAACATCTGGGGCCAGTGCACCACAGCCACATAGGGCACTGCCATCTTAGTGTACCCTGACCCCACTCTCTACAGCAACAGCGGTCAGCGACTGTGCCATCAGCCAGTCAGGCTGTAGTGCCTGAAAGGGGAGCCAGAAGGACACTGGAGGACTGCAGGAGTTCTGGTGTGAATTTCTAGCCAATCACCTGTTGAGTGTTGGACCTCTAGCCTAGCCTAAGTGTGACTGACAGGCACATGGACCAATGGTATGCTGACATTCACCAGAGAACAGCAGGAGCTGTTCCCAAGCCCAGTCGGTCTGCTTGTGACTGCAGTGAGAAGCAGACTGGTGAACTGCTGCAGAGACAGACTGTACATCTGTCAGAGGCAGAGTGGAGGGGAGAAGCAGTCCTTCATGGAAAAGAAGGCAATCACATGCTAGCCCAGCACAGAGTGAAAGCTGCAGGCTGCAGCTGAGAGAGAGACTTTGCCGTACTGCAGCTGGAGACCGCAAATGGAACCACCTGACCAGTACCACCACTTGTACTGGTTCTTGCCACCCCTTGGGACTGGATGCCAGGACAGGCTGGTGAGGCACTTCAGGATCCGGCTTCACTGGCAGAAATGCTCTGTAAAGAGAGAGAGGATCAACTGCTGAATGCAGAGGTTTGTAGAGGCACAACTAGAGCATAGAGAAACAGCTATCTACCAGCTAACACCGGGGGGTGGGAGAGAAACCAGCCAGAGAGGGACTCACTGTGAACTGCACCATCACCCCTGCACATTCAGGGAGATCCCCTGGTCTGAGAAGCTGTATGTAAATTCAGGCCGTGCCTTGCAACTTGCAACCTATAAAATCGATGGAAAGCGTTCACTGGACTTGGCCATCCGGTCAGGAGTTATAAATACTACTGCAGCCAGGCCTGCCTCCTGATGTGGTGACCCAAGCTCATCCACGAACTCGGCTTGTCTGCATGGCAGCGCGGGGCACTACCGCTGGGCCATTGGTGCATCCCCCTTCTCTACCTATCTAACCAGAAACAGCAAAGTTGCAGGTCCTACAGCGTGTAGAGCTGCTTCTGGTTAGTAGACCTTACAGACCCCAGAACACTTTGGATGCAGGCGGCAGGTTTTCTTGGTGTGCAGCAGCTGCAGTTAAGATGCTGGCTGTCTGCGCGATGTCGATGCAGCCACTGCATGGGGGGGAGGGCTGGCCGGGGAAGGATAGTTGAGCGTCCCAGGGATGTGCGCCTCCTTGGGGAGGGAGGGTTCCTGGTCTCTGTTGCAGTACTGCCACTTGAGTGACCACAGGTGGAAGTGCATGCTGGAGCCAGAGCACAGGGAGGGAGTGTCACTGCTCTGATGTCTCGGCGTCAGACGCACCATCTCCATGATGCTCATGGGCGGGGGTAGAAAAAGCGAAAATCCCCGACCTAGCAGGTGCAGTCCCCTGCCCTGCCACAGGTCATACACCATCGACTGAGGCTTTCTCTCCCCCACCTGCACTGTAACTCTTTCTGGGGGGTAAGTCTGGCCCCCCCAAAGCCCTTCCTGTGCGGGGAAGGGGTGATCTATGGGAGCACAAAGAGCAAGATGAGTCCTGGGGTTGGCGGGTGACAGAGCTGGGCAGAGCGGGGGACTGAAGGGGGTCAGTTGGAGTTCAGAGGAGAAAGTCCAGGAAATGAAAAAAAAAAAAAAAAAAAAGCAGTCACTGCAGCAGGAGCTTTCAGGAGCGAGCTGTGGTCAACTGTTCCCCCCCCTCTTCTCTCTGATGGCTTAACCCTGCGTGGGGAGTTTCACCCTTTGGTGGGGGCTTTGTCTGTTCCTCTTCTGTCCTGCATGGGTCTTCAACAACAAAACTGCTGTTGGTTAGGGGGGAGGGGGAGAATGTCGCTCTTACAGGCAGATTCTTCCCTCCTCTCTTCTCCTTTTTTCTTTTAAAGAGCCCATGATGAAGTCTGGCTTCCTTGGCAGTTTCTAGTGTTTAGATGCTGTTTTATTCTGATGAGTACTGATTTCGTCAAAAATGGAGTGTTTAGCAGTTTGTGCTGGCTTGGTTCCTCATCCCCTCTCAGCCTTTGCTTTTTCCCGCTGTTTGTCAACTGCTGCCATCCCAAAGGAAAGTGACATCATGTGTAGTTGGTAATCCTTGTGCCGATTACTATACTGTATTTAGTGCGCTGCTGCAGTTTCCTGTCTGACTCCGCTTTACTGGCTTAGTTGTGCTCTTTTAGGGAGTACAGTGGAAGGGAAATTATTGAGCCACACTGCTAATATTAGCTGCTAGTCTGTTAATTTGTGTAGCCGTGATTCTTACACTCCGTATTCACTGACATTGTTTAAAAAAAATATCGCCCTCTCTGCTGCAGTATGTTAAATGCTTCAGTGACAGGAAGTTACAGGTAATCCTGTCTGTTTTGAGAAATTAAAACGTGGTGTCCAGCCCTATTTTCACAAAAGTTAATAATGGGGGGAAAACAAAGACACACACAAAAATTTTTTTTTTTTTAAACAATTTCCATGAACACAGAGTGTAAGAATCACAACTACACAAATGAATGGGTTGGCAGCTAATATTAGCAGTGTGGGATCAATAATTTCCCTTCCACTGTACTCTCTATAAGAACACAACTAAGCCGGTAAAGCTAAGTTAGACCAGGAGACAGTGGCAGCACATTAAGTACAGTAATCGGCACAAGGATTACCAACTACACATGATGTCATTTTTCTTTGGGATGGCAGTGGTTGGCAAACAGAGGGAAAAAATAAAGGCAGAGAGGGGATGAGGAACCAAGACGGCACAAACTGCTAAACACTCTATTTTTGACTAAATCAATACTCATCAGAATAAAACAGCATCTAAATACCAGAAACTGCCAAGGAAACCAGATTTCACTAGGGGCTCTTTAAAGATTTTATTGTCGAATGTAAATTAGAATATTACAGATGGATATAGAATATTTATAAACATGGGATTATATTTCATTAATATAGAACTAACAAATGTTTTTTTTTTTTTTACTTCTTACATAGGACACAAATCTCAAGAGAGCGCAACTACCTATAGTACTACACTCCACAAAAATGCGAGCATACAGGATACCTCATAGGGGTTCCATGTCATAACTGCAACCGCTAAATAGCGAGTGCCTTTACAGCGAGTGAACATCGATGAAAAGCAAAACCGCGATGCACACTCCCTGGCGACCACAACAACAGCACTGAAATAAAAAAAAAGACTAATATATCAAAGGGGGGGGGGCTGTGCCCCGTGTACCCCCTAAATTAAGATTATCGACTCCAAGGGGGTGCATGTCAGGGAGGGGGAGAAACTCGGAAGGAGGATTTAAACTCCCACAAACACCAAATAAAAACAGTACCACTACCCAGCCCCGAACCCTAAACCTCCGTCACTGCAGCCATTCACCCTCACCACCACACCACAGGCCACTTCGGCAACACCCTGCCCAACTACATCCCACATACCTCTTTCTGTAACCCTCTTGTTCCAGTCCCCCTCCTGAACAGTCACTGTTGTTGTCCTGGATTCACGCTATAACCGTGCCTCGCTACACTTTCAAGGTAGCTCACGTCATGGATGCTCAAACTGAGTCACTCAAAACTGAGTCGCTGAATTTGAGTTGCCCATATAACGTGCTACCCCTAATAGGAGGGCCCTGCCGGAGATGTGAGGCAGCTTTATGCCAGCTTAACACATATGTTGTGGGACTGCCAAAAAATTTACCCACCTATGGTCCCAAATCTTCTCCATTTGTTCAAATATCATAGCTCAAAAACCTGAAATGACCCCCTCACTATTCCTTTGAAGAACAATGCCTAAGGCTTCCTATATCACAAAATCTCAACAAATGTGGGTCTTAGCAGCAACCTTAGGTGTTAAGCATTTACTTTTACAATACTGAAAGTCTGACAAGATTCCATCTCTAGAAGAGTGGTATTCCTACATGTGTAACACTACTAGTAATGAACAAAAAAGCCATACCCTTCTAAATAACATAAAAAGTTTGGGGCAAGCCAGCACGCTGGTGCAATGGCATGGCATCTGCCTGCAACACCAATGCCTCGGGTTTGGGAATGGACCTGGGGAGTCGGAGGGCCAGCCGGGGAGAGGAGGAGGATGGAGCATCTGAGGGACTGCTCTCCTCCTCTGGGGAGAGGGTCAGATGAGTGCCTGGCACAAGCTCATCCCCTAGCAGAGGCTGGGGAGACTGTCCAGTTGCTGGGCGCCATTCAGTTGGGGAGACATGCCAACATTCGGCTATGACATCATTGCACATCATGTCCCCCGGGGGGATACAGCAGTCAAAATTGCTCATGCTGCCACTGCACATCTTGACTGGCCACGCAGCCGCGATAGTCCATCAGCTCAGTCGGCTCTGTAGCCCCACCTTGGGGGGCAAGCCAAGGGGCTCTCCTGATGGTTTGCTGCCACAGGGATCCCGAATGTGTTCTGTGGAGCCACCCTGTCCAATGGCCGCATCCAGAGGGGGGAAGCCTGGCTCGATCACCGTTTCGGGTGCAAGACAGGGGCAGACTGAGGTCAAGGCGGGTTGGGGGCTAAGCCTCGGGGCAACGGCAACACAGAAAACAAAGTTTGGGGCAGATTTGATCACCTTTTTTTGATGTATAATTTGTTTGCACAAATTATGATCTCTCGTAACTCCTTTTCTCTCCTTGCTCTCCAACTCTGGCTCTGGCTGGAAGACCCAACTCTGGCTCTGTATGGAAGACACTCTGCAACCATTGGCCACCAATCATATTCATTCTGGCTGTTTGGAAAAATATATACAGGGAAAGCCTCGGGCAGATTTATCCAGCTCCAAGTAACTTGGCCTTTCTCCTTGTATCAGCTCTGGAATGGACTTGCTTCCTCTGATGGATCCAATGGTGCACACTCTGGCTGCCTTAGGAGCCCGTTGTGGCACTCTAGCAGCATGTCTGGTTCCTCTCCGACTACAGCAGGAACAACCAAGGACCTCCGACTCCACCAGCATGATTTTTTTGTTTTCTTTTTTTAACTTATAGTTTTCTGCCCCCCTCTGGTACTCCAGCCCAGTCCTTTCCTAAAGATCCCCAAGGCCCACTGTGAGCCCCAACACACTGGACCAGATGATGCCATGTCCTCCACAGAGCCACAGCTTACCCCCAAGGTGGGGATGGGGATAGCTGGGGATATACACTGAATCCTAAGTGTCGTCAGGAGACTTCACTGGCTGCGCAGAGGACCAGGACGTACTAATGTCCATTGTTGGCCAGCCAGGGGCCCATTTTTCTATGTTTCTCTGCCCTGGATGTTGGCAGACACTGGGCTCAGACAGAGGTGCGCACAACAGCATGCTGACCATGAGCCCTGCTAACAGCCTCTGCTCAGTCTACCACTTGCACTAACACCTGAGGTCACCCCAGTGACAGCACTGCAGAGGAGGCAGGGACCCTCCCTTCAATGAGTAGAGTGTCCTATGGGGCGCTCGATCCTCCTTCTCCGGCTGGTATGCAACAACACATTCTCGTTCCTGAATCTAAGTCGCTGGTGTCGCTAGCGACAGCCCTACTGCTGCGTCGATGAGCCGGAATCCCACTGGCTTCTTGATCCTACAAATGTTTCCTCTTGATCGACCAAAATTTGTGGGCAAACCAGTACATGCCGTGTGCATGCAGCAGGCAGGTAGGTTCTGACTGTACGAGCATCTGATTGGCTGACAGGACACACAATAAGAAAATCTTCTGCCTTTCCTCCAAGAAGTCCACTTTGGGCATCACTGCCTTCACTGTTGGGTGCCCTGCACCCCAACTGACTGATTCCAGACCTTTTACCAGCAGTCCTGAGGGTCAGATGTTGAGTGACATGGTCAACGCTACTTTTATTTACATTTATTGTTCAGTCCCCCATCAGCAATTTTGTCTGCTTTCCATGTGCAGGGAGGCACGATGTTTTCCAAATCCCAGCCTCTCTGCCTGTTCTGGGGCCAGGAACGTGTTTGCCACTGCCGGCTGCATGTCCATTTGCATCCCGTATTGGTGGCATGAAGCTGCACACCGCTGACTGTGCCCAGAGTGGCACTGAAGAAAAGGCGCACCTCTGCTCCTGTCCAGTCCCTCTGCATAAGACCTGGGATGGTGGCCGTGATACTGGCATCGGGGGCTGCTGGGGCAGTGCTGGGGAGCCAGAGAGCACTAAAGGTAAACCCCCAATTGGGAGGGAGCTATAGAGGAAACATTAAATGGCTCCATACTAAATCTACCAGCCAGGGTGGGACAAATCAGGTAGCCAGGTGGCCAACTACCACTAAAGAAAATGGTCTGGCTACCAGATTCTGAAGTTAAAAATGTTAAAAAGGTAGTGGCCAGCCACCACCTCAAACTAATTTGTCCCACCCTGCTACTAGTACTCGGCAGGTGGACCTGTACCACTTTCGACCTCTTTTATATTTTCAGACTTACTTCACCTGCATTTCATTTCAAAACGACCCAGATCGTTAACTTTGTCCTCCAGCTGTGGTATTTCTAGTGAATATAAGAATTCCAGTTCTCACCAGTCAGTTTCACTTTCGGCATACGAAGACACATTTTTTTTTCTGCTTTCTCAATTTAAGAGCTTATGATCTCAGTCATATGACAAAACTGCACTCTCAGTGACCTCTGCAGAGCATCGGCTGAAAAAGGACAAAGGCAAACTGGAAAGCAGTAGATTGCAGGGATTTTAAGGGCCTGGTAGCCAAATTATCACAGTCTTGCTTGGGCTAGCAAACTGTCAAAGATGGACTGACTGCTGTCCCTGAAATAGCCTTTCTGATGTTAAAGGACGCTGTCAACCTCCCACAGGCTGATTCATGGCCCTTTTAAACTACAATGGAGGAGTTAAAAATGCACAAATCCTAGAAGTAAATCCTGTGTTTAAAGGAGATAGGAAATTATTTTTACAGAGTTAACTGCCCTTTGATCTTCCTTTCTATGCCAGTTATGTATTCTGATATACTTTGATCAATTTTTGATAAATTAGTAATCTAGCTTTGGAGTGCCCTCAGAGCTACATAGAGTTCCACTCCCACAGGTCCCAAGTTTCATCAACTGGAATGCTTGTCCAGACTATTGTTTGCTGCAGCTAAGCGGGGTGGGGAAGGGAGGTTATCCCCCTTCCTTCTGACAGCTTTAGTAAGACTTGGCAAGAGCACCAAGCAATCCTTGCAAGTTCTGTCATTCACAGAGTGCAGACTGAGCTTAAAAATTATAGCACATAGCACTGTGAAACTCGTAGCAGTTAAGAGGCTTACAGACACACAGCATGAATTAGAAAGGGGCGCTGGAAGTTTCCCTCCCTGTATCTGTGCCAGTTGGCTGTCGGAGACTAACAGTGTGGGGCACACTCTCTCTAAGACAACGCAGGTTCCCATAGAGCAACCGTAGTGGATACGCCACAACACTATCTACTCATCTGTGGGCTCTCTTGGCCACAGCGTGCTACTTCTCTCCTCTAGCACTCTGAGTGACCATACTGATGAAACAATGACAGCTTAATTCGTCCTTACTGCCAAGTCTCACACCCCGCCTTCTTCTAGAACGCCTTTTCATTGAATCTGCACATGTGGTCTCCTTCATCATTGGTCGAGAGCGGCACAATGTGCATAGGGACGGAGACAATATGTGAGTGACTGAGGCTCAGCTGCAAGGCACTGCTGTACAGACCCAGTGAGTTCTTCAGAGAGGCATGGAAATAGGTCAGGCCTTCTGATTCCGTGGGAGGGGAAGCGTTGGCCAGTCTGCTGAGCTGGGATGTGGGGCCGTCACTGACCATTTTGCAGATTGCACAAGACTGTCGCAGGTCTGCAGGTTTTAATGTCCATTTGCGGGTGTGACCCATGAAATGGGGCTCACTTGGGGGCTATGCACACCCTCACCAGCTGCTGCTCTTTCTTTTCATATTTCTAAGACCTTCTATGACATCAGTACCTCCCATTCCATGCCATTCATCTGAATGGTCTGGAATGGGTGTTACCTACGTCATAGAATGCTCAGGCACTTTGAAAAGACAGAGCAGCAACTGCTGAAAAGAGAGGGATTCAGGGCAGTTTTTTTTTTTATTTTTGTCTTTGCTAACTGGGCAAGGCCCACTAGGCACAAGTGCCTGTTTTCAGGGGTGACTTGGGAGCACTGGGTGGTTAAGTGACTTGCTCAGAGTCACACAGTATGCAAGTGGAGGTTGTGAGAATCAGACTCAGGTCTGGTCTGCTGGATGTACCAAGCTCGTTCACACCTTGTTCCTCTAACCTCTAGGCTATACAGCCAGCCCAAGGCAACAAAAATTAGAGTATTAATTTAACAAAATAAAGTGAAAAGCATATAAGAATATTGACTATACACTAAAGAGACAACAAGAGTGCATTTAGAGGTGTAAAAAAAAACTGTTTCATATAACCTTTAAAAGCCTTGAAAGAGGTCTATTTTTTTTACCGTTTTTGTTTTTTAAGTGCAAGTGTATGGTTTTAATTGTTTTAAAATAGCACGGTGGACTAGCCCAGTGGTACGGTGGTGGTGCTACTGCCTGCCATTCTGGCGACCCAGGTTCAGGAGTGAACATGAGTTGCCAGGGGTCAGCCGGAAGAGAGGATCAAGTGTCCAGAGGATTGCTGTCCCGGGGAGAAAGATTTGCACCTCCCGCAATACGCCTGACACCTAGTGGAGGCTGAATGTCATGGCAATCAGGAAGCCCAGAAGGGTGGGGGATGCTGACAAGATGGTCTGTGTCACTGCATGCTGATAGGGAAGAAAGATGGATCTCCCACAGGCCTGGCACCACCAACAGGGCACCACTTCCCGGATCCTGCTTCACGGGGGGGTGGGGCAAGTCCCCCTGAGCCCACCATAAAGGGCAAGTCATGGGGGCATTAAAGGGTATGTCCCAGAGGTGGTGTGTGACTGGATGGAGACAGCCATGAGGAAAGAGGCAGGAAGGGAGTTAGGGGGACGACTACATTAAGAATAAAAACAGCCTGATAGCCTGATCCATTGGCTTCCCCAGCACCGCAGTGCACTACCATGTGAGAAGCTAGGGTGCGCTGTGCAATCCCCACACTTGGCCCAGGCAGGAGAAGACTCTGCAGCACTCTAGGACTCTTTTGGTGGTGGGAGGGGTACCTGCCTCCCTGCAACAGCACTTTCTCGGGTAGGTGTCTGGAAGGTGGTCTGAACGTGTCAGCCCTCACTCCCATGAGACAGGCTAGGGAGTGGGGTGCAACTGAGAGTTGTAAGTGGAAAGAATACTAGGGGAAAACATTGTTAGCCCCTTTATAGATTTTGACTGTGCTTCCAAATGCTTCCATGGTCCATTCTGACCCTGGAAGCCCCCAACCCATGTTGGATACATGGTAAGTTAGACCTATCACAGGTGGGAAACTACAGGGACAGTCAGGTGAGCAGTAGTTGGCCTGGCATTGGCAGCCAGAGCAGGTGTGAGCAAGGAAAGAAGAGAACAAGGTCTGTGGGTGTACAGGGGCCTGCTCAGGAAAGAATCTATATATTTGAAAAAGTATGATAGTGAACCAGGATGGCTCAGTGGATAAGCAGTGGATTAAGGAACCTTTCACCTCTAAGTCTCCGGTTCAATTCCAGCGCAGGACGGTAGTGGCTGAAATGAAAGCTGTTATCACCTGAAGGCTGTTCAGTGGCTTATGTGAAACAAGCTGTGGTGGTCCAAGTCCAGAAAATCTATCACATAATTGGCACCCTTGTTGGCAGTCTCACTTGAGAGGCCAAGGATTGAATAGGCATACAGTCTGAAGTAACTACTCACCTACATGGTGGTCCCTCTGTTTACTTTTTTTTTTAAACCCCCATCGCTCTTGGCTGTCCCTCCTTCCCACTGCCTCATCACCCGACTTCTCCCTGGAGTTACCCACTTGTGTCCCCCACGGTTTGCCCCTGTACTGGAAGTCACTCAACCCGCCTTCCTAGGATCCAGATTTTCGAGAGGAGGCTGGGTCACTGGGGTGGGGCCTGCAGTGGGTCAGTGATCATGCTGCCAGCCAGGGTGGTTTCTGGTTCTCTCCCTACTTTCTGGCCGTCCCCTCCCTGTGTCCCATGCGCTCTACTACCTGCACGTCTGCAGGTGGCAGCAGTGCAGCATGACACAGCACCCTCCCTCCCAGGAGGAAGAAAGCATTTCCCGAACCCAGGGCGCTGGCAGCGCAAGCAGTAGCCCTACTGCTGCACCAACAGGCTAGCTCGTGGTGGTCCCTCCGTGACAGACACATTGGAGGGGCATTGTGGGCAGCCTTGCATTGTGATCATCCGTGCTGTGCCTGTGATGTAGATAATCAGAGAGCTTCAGTCCCCAGTGTTGCCAGTCCAGCACCTTTCATGAGCGCTAAAACTCACACGCATAAAAACCCCAAAAAAGTAGCCAAAAGCACTGTTTATCCACCTAAGGCACGTACAGTTTTTCCTACCTGTTTTGGTGTGATCATCACACACATCGGCACCCTATGTTATTTAACATTTTTAATTAAATGCCATCTTTAATTAAATCTATACACGGGGCAGCAGGTAAGGATATGGGCCCAGAGCTTAACCAGGCTTTTAATCCTGCAGACCAGGAGGTTTTCCTGTATTCCTGTTTCTCCCTCAGGACACTAGCACTCTAGGTGTTCGTGCACAGGCTAGTGTGCCAATGCTGCACTCAGCTGACGCCCCACCCTATCACAGTGCCTGTTGCTGCACTGCTGCCTGTTGTCAACCAGATGGTGGGCTGCAGTAGAGCCAATGACCATCCCTCCTTCCCCAGAGGACAGTATCCTCTGGGATGCTGAATTCTCCTCCTCCCTGCCACCCTTCCAATGCCGTTATTGAGCCCAGGCTGCCAGCTTTGCATGCGGTGCTGCTGCTGGGTCGACAGGCCCACAAGACAGCAGGTAAATGAAAGAGGAGCTCATTTTTTTATTGTTTTTGTTTGCAGTTTACATTTTACCACTCTCGGCACAGCATTCCCATCCCTCTGATTGGAGCTAACCCCGTTCCTCCACGTCTCTAGCACTAACCTCCACAACCTCTGATCCCACAGCTTACTCCCCATGGTGGGAGATGCCCACAGCAGGGTCGGAGAGGCTAGTAGCAGACAACGGGCTCCAGACTCGCTATCATGATGCTTCGTACCAAGGATGTTTCTGGTTAGGCCCTCCCACTTCCCCGGAATGTAGTCAATGAGTGCCCATGACACCAACCTGTAGGTGGGGAGTAGGGCTTTGCTACTCTATATAGCATATTTGTTTTACTTCACACAGAGCTACTGTTGAGGCTTCACCCACACTATGGACCATTTATACCCTCCCTTAGACCCAGCACTACCATAAGCCAACCACGCAATGTTTGGTGACTGCACATAGCCTGGCGTCTTCCCTCCTAGGAGCAGCGTGGGTGTGCATACTTATGCCGAGAAAGTGGGTAGGATGAGTAACTGAGAGAAAAGCCTCGATTGGACGTACAGTGACATCGGGCCTGATGCCACCCGTGTTCAACAGGCACACCGTATCAACAGCTCCCCTCGTTGCCTGCGGCACAGAGATCCTGAATCTCCAAAGGAGTATGCTGTAGAGGGGCAACTGGAGACAGGGACCCCAACCCATGGGCAAGTCGGCAGGCAAGAGCCATGGCCAGCAGAGAGACCGTACCGCCAGGGAGACTGCATCACAAAGTCACACTCCATGTGTTTTTAAAGTATAAATTATTGTCCCCTTAGGAAAACAGTGATACTGTTACCACTAAATGTCAGCAACATGTGAACAGCTGGCAAACATCCACTTATATAAAGTCAGCCTTTTGACGCAGCAGTTGGGTAGTCGCTTAGTACACCAGTGAACTGGACTCAGAATGAGCCTGGGATATTGGAGGCCGGGTCAAGGAGCACAATCAAGCGTCTAGTGGACACTCTCCTTTTCCTGGGGGGGTGGGTAGTGTGTAAGCTGGAGCCACTATGGGGCAGGGGGCATGACGTATGACATCAGCAGAGGCATGCACAGTGTGTGCATGTCACGCAGTTCATCACTGCTGCTGGTCCTGGGGGATGGCAAGAAAGACCGAAAAAACCCTGGCTGACACCGGATGAAGCCAACACCCCACCCCCAACAGGCACCTCATCACTGATGGTGGCACCGAGCATGAACTCCCAAGGGACTTGGGGAACCTATTACAACCCCGCCATGGGAGGGAGGAGCAAGGGAGGCAGGAGTAAGTACTTGGAGAAGGTGGGTGATTGGGCTGAGGAGAGCTGGCAGAAGGGTGCAAGCCCAGGAGGTAATGGCATTAACAGAATAAAAAAAACAAAAAAAACAACAATTTATATGTAGTTAACATGCACCGACAACTGCAATTAATGTTGACTGCAAAAATGTAACAAAAAAACATTAAATGTGATTCCACTTGAAAACCTATACCAAGATGTACATACAAAAGTGAAAAATAAAGCTAGATTTACATCTTTTTTTGTTAACTGTGTGACAACTGCAAGTTACATGTTTATTCATAATTTATTAATCCAGAATATCCCATCTGAGAAGCAATGTCTCATTTCCTGTGGGGTCCTGCTTTTACCCATTTCGAAGAAAGGGTGGACTGGAGCACTGATGGATAAGTGATTTGCCTATGGTAACCAAGTGAGTATATGGGTTTAGCAGGGTTTGAACCTGCAATCCTCTTGCTCTAAATCCACTGTTCTTACCACTAGACCACGTTGCCTCCATGTAAACAAGGAAACCCTAGCGTGTAGCCTAGAGTGAACAACAGCACATGTCATCATCACCCTCAGTGTTAGGAGTGCAGAATCATTTTTAAAACAAAGTCTGACATGTTAACAAAAAAAATGGTAACAAGTCCTTATACTGTCTCTTTTAAAAAAACAGACGACTTAAGCATTTCTGCATGTGGAGGGTGCTGTTCACATTTGGGACTGGTAGTGTGTGTAACTTGACGCAGCTGGGTCTCTCTCCATACTACTTCCAAACGCATGTGCTGATGCAATGTCTCACCTAAGAATGGAATGTTTGACTGAGAGTGGTCTCAGGCGCACCCCAGAAAATTCGCAAGAGCTTGCTATATCGGAATACTTGATGGCGGCAAGAACCAGAGAAAGGCAATGTACAGTAACAGTAGCTCAATGTCTGATGCGGCTCCTAACGGTCTTCTGGAGGAGGTTGTGGAGTCAAAAACAGTGGTGGAATTCAAGCATGCATGGGACAGTCATAAGGCCATTCTAGGGGGTGGGGGTAGGAAGAAGTAGGCTGCTGGTTAACTAGGATCTGCAGCTTATCCAGTAGGTAGGGAAATGGGCAGACTGGGTAGGCCAAGTGGTCCTTATCTGCCGTCAAATTCTGTGTTTCTATGGCTTAAACATTATTTGGGGGTATGGGAGCATCATTTTGTTCTGGACCCTTTACTTACCTATGTGTGTTATATTGGGGAAGTCATCCCTCTGCCATTCCCAAAAGTTACTCAGCAACACTTTAAGTTTCCTTAAAATTCCACCCCAGGTTCTGTGCTAATTCCACTCCAGGTTATAAGTCCTAATGTGACTGTATAAATAATTTGTCTGTTGGTGACTGTCTTATCCCCTGGTGTGTACTGTCTTGATTGTAATGAAATGTGGTCTGCTCACTTATGTACTGTATAAGCAAAATGTTTTCACTTTGTGGAACTAATTCCTGGCGGTCCCTGAAAAAGGGACCTTTGGGGCTCAGTGGGTCTACCCGGTTATCAAAATTGAATAAATAAATAAATAAACTACAGTACATAAAAGTCCCTGACACTCTTGTGAAAACTTTCTAAAAGGTAAGCTTTAGACACAATTCAGTTTATATTTCATTTATTTTCTGCAATTATGCCCCATGGGTTTCTTTATTTCTAAGGAGAGTTACATTAAAACATGATCACTGTCCCCTAGGCTTTATCTGCTCTGGCTGGTCGTCTACATTTGACATCATAATCCCTTGCTTATGACATCATAATTATCTCTGCAACAACAAACTGTGATGCCATAAACAGAATCGTGATGTCCGGTGTAGACAAGCAGCCAGAGCATATATGGCGGAGATCCCGTTTTCATGCAGTTCTCCTCAGTAATAAAGGAATAAGGCTGAGAATAAAAGAAAAAGTATAAAATATACTCTGAACTGCGTATAAATATTAAATGTTTCCAAAGTTGTCTAAATGGCATCAGAGGCTGTTTAACTACACCGTAGTTGCACTATACCGACACTGTAACTGCAATGTAGTTGCATACAATAAATATGTAACTACTGTGTAATTAGCCCTGCTGCATGTAATTAGCCATTCCCTATACTGCAGTTACACTGAAACTGACCCTCAAAATAAAGTGTGATCAGTTACTCTTCTGCCCAGGACAAAGACTAAGGGGCCCAATATTCAAATGTTTGCACAGGTGCTAACGGGTCTTTGCCTGCACAAACTGGGGTTTGCACTGGAGCTCCATATTCAAAAGGGGCTGTTATGCAGGCAAAGAGGGTTAGCAGCCGCGCAAAACATAATGTGTGCATGTGGGCAAGGGGAAGGGCGTGGCCATGAATATGTGCGCTGATCCATATTCAAAAGGGTTTAGTGCGGTCCTTTTGCACAGCGCAAATACCGCCGAACAAAACCCTGACTTAACTCTGGGCAGCCCTAGCGGCTGCTGGAGGTAATGCAGCCAACAAGCTGGTTGGCTGCTGGGGGAGCACAACCGCTCACTGTGGTCCCTGGCACATACCCCGACAATCGCCGGTCCGTTCTATAAAAGAAAATCATCCTTGGTGTTAGTGGTTCCTCCTCCCGATGATCGCCGGCCTGTTCTGTAAAAGAAAAACATCCCTGGTGCTAGTGATTCCTCCAACAATTGCCAGCATACAACCATCCCTGGTGCTAGTGGTACTCCGTGATTGCCATCCCCGCTAAAATAAAACCATGCCTGGTACTAGTAGTTCCGCCAACTGCCAGCCTGGAAGTAAAGCAAAAAACTCCCTGGCGTCCATTGGTTCCCCCCCCGCTGCACGGCATATTCATTCTCATCATTTTGCACATTCATGTTATTAGAGCATAGCCACCAGCACAGCCTCCTCACACTAATCCTCAGTTGGCTGCCATATGTACAGGAAGGGAGCACACCTTCAATTATAGGACAGGTGACGGCCCTGTCCTATAACAAGAGGCACACCCCCTGCCTCTACATATGGTGGCCAGCCGAGGAGGGGTGGGGAAGGCTGTGCTGGGCAATGCTGCCCTGCTGCACCGCAGATATTGCAAAGGTGAGTGGGGGGTATGCCCAGTGCCATGGGGGGTCACTGGGCACCATGGAGTTTTTGATTACTTCCAGGCTGTCAATCAGCAGGAGGTGGGGGTTACCACTAGCACCAGTGATGGTTTTATTTTACAGAATGGGCTGGCGGTCGGGGGGAAGGGAGCCACAAGCACCAAGGATATGTATACATGGCTGGGACCGGGCGCCTGGGGTGGTGCAGCACTAACCTGCCTCACTGTCCATGCAAATGAGCCTAGAATGGGCATGCAAATGGACCCTTAATGCCTTGAATGCTCAATGAGCTCATTTGCACGAGTCCCTTTGAATACTGGAAATAGCGCTCCGGCGCTATCCATTCTAGCGGCGTACTTCAGGAACCCTGTCAGGGCAGTGCTATGTTGCTTAGCGCTGGGCCAATATGGGCCAATATTCAGTCGAATAGCGCCGATGTGCTGTTCCACTGAATATAGCATCTTCAGGCACCCAGGCAAGCACAAGGTGCAGCACAAATTTGTGTTCTCCGCTTTGCGCGTATTTGAATATCGGGCCTCTACTATCTTAATGCAGGCTGTGCCAAATTAATAAAGTCAGATTGCTTTAGGACTATTTGCTGAAGGAAAACCCATAGAAAGCTGAACCAGAATGTTCCATACAGTAAGTGAACTTACCCCTCCTTTTCCCTGCTATTTCTCCCATCTCCCACCCTTGTGATTGGGGGTCGTGACTGCCACACCCTATGTCCATCGGAATGGCGTGCCCGTGGCTTCCTTTGCCAGTAACCCCTTATGGTCCCTATGCTCCCTGTGCTATTGTTAGTCTATCCATCCAACCCATCCATTGTTATCTATCTGCTCTCTCTTGCCTGGAACTGCTGTCTGACACCGTAGTTATTTACGCATCTTCATTTGGAACTGATTCAGTGATGCTTGTATCCTGTATAGACTGTTTGATTTTATAAAATGCACTTTAAAGGAATTTTCTGACATAAGGTATTGGGCTTCATAGCCCAATACTTTATGGCAGCGTGAGCTGATGGACTGTTAAATTTTAATTTAGAAGTGCCTCCCTTTAGTAGTAGAAGGGATCGTAGCTGGTGCCGAACCCGCAGCCAGCCGATCCCTTCCAGCTTCCTGGTGCCTCCGCTCTTCCCCCGCGCTCTGAGATTTTGTGACTTGTGGGCAGAGAAAGCACGGGGGGGCAAACCCCATACAAGTCAATGGGGACTATTTTAAAAGTCCTACAAGTTGAGCGATGGCTTTAATTTTCCCCTAAGAATGCTTAAAATGACCAACAAACTGCTTTTAAAATAGTCCCCATTGACTTGTATGGGGCTCTCCCTGCCCACACGTCACAAAATCTTAGACCACAGGGGCAGAGCAGAGGCACCAGGAAGCTGGAAGGGATTGGCTGGCTGTGGGTTCAGTACCAGTTATGATCCCTTCTACTACTAAAGGGAGGCACTTCTAAATTAAAATGTTATAGTCCGTTGGCTCACACTGCCATAAGGTATTGGGCTATGAAGCCCAATAACTTATGGCAGTAGGTCAGAACTTAACTTTAAAGTCCTTCAGAATCCTAGCAACTTCATTTGTCAAAACTCATCACCTGACCATTGATTAATCTCTGATATAACAACAGTTCACAAGTAACCTACATAGATACATACACAAACAGACATTGACAGCAGAAAAAGGGTCTTGGCCCATCCAGTCTGCCCTCCCTACCAGACTATTCTGCTCTAATCAAACAAGCAACAGCATAACTAAAGGAAAATCAAAACTTTTTCCATTAATATAAAAACTGTTCCACTTTTTAAAAACAAAAAGCCACAACAGGGTATAGGTTTGTGCAAAATAAATGCACTTCCCAAGTTCATTCAAAGGTGCTCAGGCTTTGTTACTAAACTCAAACATTCTACCTACCAGCAACCTAATTAAAGGAAAATAAAACCATTTATATAAAACTTTTTTTTTTACATTTTATAAGAATAATAAACAACTCACACAAAGCACATTTTCTGGAGCTGGAAGGACACTACTGCTTTATTCAACTGTGAGCTGTGTGAGAAATTTTATATTGCACTTGATATCTGCAACAAACGTGCACTTTTGCTTAATTCTGTGGGAGGTGAAACTAACTACCCTTGGTAACTGCTTTTTATTCACATATTTATTTAGTGTTTAACCAAGAAGGGGCTTGCAAACTCTGTTTATCTTGTTAGTAACTTCAAAAGGATTTAAATACTGCATTTGGGTAGGTCCTTGGAGGTAGCTAGATTGTCTACTAGGATTTTCTGACAGTTAAACTATTTTTAAATGAATTACAGGTGGCTGAGGAGTTGAAAAAGAAACTTGCAAACTCTGCTTCTCTTGGAAGTAACTTCATAAGTGTTTGAATACTGCATTTTGGTTGTCCCTTGGGGGTAGCTGGATTGACTACTAGGATTTTGGGACAGAAACTATTTTTAAATAATTTACTGGTGCGTAGGAGTTTGTGATAGTAAAAATATTTTTAACAAAGTTACTGGGGTTAAGGAGTGGTCATAGCAAAACCTGCAGTGTGAAACAGGAAAAGACAGTCTTTCAAGCAACAGAGGAAGGTGGATCTAAGTTTACGTTTGTTTGTTACAATTCTTAACATTTTCAGTGCAGGAAGAGTTTACAGCACAGCTGACTTATTTTGGGGCTGACAGCTTTCAGAGCACAAACCACCAGGCCTGTTTTGGGGCTGGGAGGATTACCTGTGTCTGACTTGGATGTGTGGATTTTTCTCTGTTTGATTAGCAGGGTATTTCTCTGTCAAATTGTTGTGTAGGGCATCTTGCTGACAGGAAGGCACTCATTGCAGCAGTGGGTCAGAGCTTTTAGCTGATTGTTTTGTGAGGGCACAGTTTAGGCCCAACCCTCTCCCACCCTCACCCCACCCAACTTCTGGAAATAGTTCCTTTATACCTGGGGTTCTGACATCATTTCTCAAGAGTGCAGAGTGCATATTACTGTCATATCTCTCTAGCACACTGCACTGACAATATAAGCATACACATTGTATAATATAAATATATATATATATTTCTATATTACAAACCAATCACACACACACAAAAAAAAAAAAAAAATGTGGGGAGTAGTGCAATGTAATGGCTGTGGGGCAGCAGTGTTCCAGGAGTCTTTCTGGAGGCTGAGATGCTGCCCTATTTGCAGACAACTCTCTGCCCTGAGGGAGGAAGTTGCCCGTCTTCAGGCCACACTGGACAGTAGTAAGGGGACCTTCCCCCAGGCCACACTGGACGGTAGGAAGGGAACCTCCCCCATCCAGGGAGCACCAGAGCCACCACCACTACCTCAGAGGTTGTGAAGAAAGCACAGCAGTTGGACCACAGTGGGCTCAGGGAGGGTGAGGATGGTGGAACAGAGGCACACCCAGTCAGTTGTTCCACACCGCAATCCATACACCATTCTGGGGGAGCATAGCTCCCCTATGGATGCACCTGCAGAGGAGATTAAGGAGGCTGAGGACAACTGTCACAAGGGAGGCCCACAGGAAGGAGGCAGAGCACACCACAAGGAAAGGAAGCAGCTCCTGGTGGGGGACTCAATTATTAGGGGGATAGAACTGGGGGGAGCAGGGAAAACTGAAGTAAGGTGCCTGCCTGGTGTCATGGCTTGGAGAGACAGGAAGCGCATCCTCAGGATCACGAGAACAGCTGCACGGGAATCTGACCTGGACGCCATTGTCCACCTAGGGACAAATGACTTGGCTAATCATGAGATTAGAGCAGTGCAGAAGGACTTGTAGAATTGGGGAGGGCCTAAGACAAGTAGCACACACAATCCTTCTCTGAGGTGCTGCCTGTCAATGGCATGAGTGAAGTTAGGTACTTTGCACCATGCAGTTGAATGAATGGTTGAAAAATGTGTGGGCATAGGGTTTGGCTTCATTGGGACTGGGGTTCACCTGGAGGTACACCAGCCTATACTGGCAGGATGGTCTGCATCTGTCCAGGAAGGAACAAGTCTTTTGAGCATCGGTTTAAAGGCTTCATTGGCAAGCTTTTAAACTAGTCAAGGGGAGGCACTGATAAACAGCAGGAAAACTCCAGCCTCTCCTACAAAACAGGGTACTAAATGAGAAAAGACCAAGTAGACAGGTCAGTGGGGGATGCTGCAAAAGAAGGTAAAGCCATCAAAAATGGAGAGCAATGAGTACCAATGCCCTGTAGTCTGAGTAACAAGCTTCCTGAATTAGGCCTTTGATGGAGGAGGAACATCTGGATATAGTGGCAGTCACAGAAACATGGTACACACAAAACCATGACTGGGACATAAACATACCAGGATACACTATCTACAGGAGGGACAGGGAGGGTAAAAGAGGAGGAGGAGTAGCTCTTTACATAAGGGAAGGAATCAAAGCAACAGAACAAAAGGGAAAACAGGGATGAGAAGAAGCACTGTGGGTAAATTTGGAGACCGGCAATGGCACCACAATCCGCACAGGGTTATATACAGACCCCCTTCTCAGGGGGAGGAAATGGACAAGGAAATGATAGAAAGAATACTTAGAATGGCAGAAAAGGGGAGATATTGCTGATGGGTGATCTGAATATGCCAGATGTTAACTGGAATGCAGTTGCAGCAGCCACTTCAAAGAGTGGGGTTATTCTAGATGCCCTACAAGGCATGCCTCAGACAACTAGTATTGGAGCCCACTGAGAGGAGCAATCTTAGACCTGGTTCTCTCAAATGCAGATGAAGAAAGGATCACAGATGTAGAAGTGGTAGCCATCTGGGAACTAGCGACCATCGAACAATGTAGTTCACAATAAACACAGCAATAGAGTCAAGCCATACAAAGGCAAAAGTACTGGACTTTAGCAGGGCTGACTTTCAAAATGGGTGAGTGCCTAAGGAATGCACTAGCAAATGGGCAGGAAGGAGGGTGGAAGAACAATGGGAATAATAAAACTGCCATCACAGAGGTAACAAGCCTTGTGTGAAGCAAATTAACAAACGAACGCTTGTAAGAAACCACTATGATTCTCAAAGGAAGTGGCAGTGAAGGTTCAAGAGAAAAAGAAAGCATTCAGGAAGTACAAGGGATCACAGAAGGAGCAGGCCAGGGAACTGTATCAGTTAAAGCAAAAGGAAGCTGGGAAGGCAGTCAGAACAGCAAAGGCCCAAACCGAGGAAAAGATAGCCAACTCTGTTAAGAAAGGGGATAAAACCTTTTATAGGTACATCAGGGAGCGAAGGAAGACCAAGGGAGGGCTAGTGAGGCTTAATAAAGAGGAGGGAGGGTGGGCAGAGGGTGACTGTGAAAAGGCAGAGATACTAAACAAATATTTTTGCTCAGTATTTACAAAGAAAGTGGGGGAGGTACCTAAACAAACAGTAGAAACACTCTGGATGCAGAAGTTGATACCAGTCCATTTACAGAAGAAAGGATTCTGAAAGAACTCTTAAAACTGAAGGTGGACAAAGCAATGGGGCCTGATGGGATCCATCCCAGAATTTAAAAGGACTAAGGTAGAACTAGTTACACCACTGACTACCCTCTTTAACAAATCATGGGAGAATGGGGTGGTACCGAGGACTGGAGGAGGGCAGATGTGATTCCCTTCACAAAAGTGGAGCAAGGCAGAAGCAGAAAACTACAGACCTGTTAGTTTAACCTCAGTGTAGGGAAATGATGGAATCACTTGGAAGGAAAGAATTGTTGAGTATCTAGAGGCCAGAGGGCCCAGGACCCAAGGCAGCATGGATTCACAGCGGGAAGGTCATGCCAGACAAATCTGATAGATTTCTTTGACTGGGTGACCAAAGTAGTAGATCAGGGAGGGGCTGTGGACATGGCCTACCTAGACTTCAGCAAGGCATTTGACACAGTCCCACACAAAAGATTAATATACAAGTTAGCCAGCCTGGGAATGGGTCCCAAGATGACAGCCTGGGTAAAGAATTGGCTGGAGAATAGGACACAGAGAGTAACAGTAAATGGAGTCCACTCTGAAGAAAGGGGGGTTACTAGTGGGGTACCACAGGGTTCAGTATTAGGACCGGTCCTCTTCAATGTCTTTATAAGCGATATTGCAGAGGGACTGGAAGGAAAAGTATGTCTCTTTGCAGATGACACAAAGATCTGCAACAGAGTTGATGCACAAGGTGGGGTGGAAAGGATGAGAAGGACTTGGCAAGGTTAGAGGAATGGTCAAATGTATGGCAGCTTAGATTCAATGCTAAGAAGTGCAAGGTAATGCACCTGGGAAACAAAAACCCAGGGAAGAGTACACAATGGGGGGTGAGATACTAACAACAACAAAAATGGAAAGGGACCTGGGGTAGTCATATCAGATGACCTAAAGGTGGGAAAGCAATGTGAGAGGGTAGCAAGGAGGGCTGGGGGGATACTGGGATGCATAGGGAGAGGCATCACCAGCAGAAAACAGGAAGTTATTATCCCTCTGTACAGACAATTGGTGAGACCCCATCTGGAGTACTGCGTGCAGTTCTGGAGACCCAGTCTCCGCAAGAATATAGACAGGATGGAGGCTGTCCAGAGGAGGGCAACTAAAATGGTGCAGGGCCTGCACCGGAAGACATATGAAGAGAGACTTAAGGAGCTGAATATGTATAGCCTCGAGGAAAGGAGAGAGAGGGGGGACATGATAGAAACTTTCAAGTATCTCAAGGGAATCAACAAAGTCCAAGAGGGTAGCATCTTTCAAAAAAAGAGGTGTGCAAGAACAAGGGGGCATAATGTGAAGATAGAAGGGGGGCGGCTCAGAGGTAATTTAAGGAAGTATTTTTTCACAGAGAGGGTTGTGGATGCATGGAATGGTTTTCCGGAGGAAGTTAAGTTGTGGAGTCAAAAACAGTGGTGGAATTCAAGCATGCATGGGACAGTCATAAGGCAATTCTAGGGGGTGGGGGTAGGAAGAAGTAGGCTGCTAGTTAACTAGGATCTGCAGCTTATCCAATAGATAGGGAAATGGGCAGACTAGGTGGGCCAAGCGGTCCTTATCTGCCGTCAAAATCTATGTTTCTATGTAACTCCAAGGCATGAGTTTCTTGAGAATGAACGAACTTCCCAGGTGTGTTGAAAGTCATTGAGATATTGGCCTTGTACTTTCATTTCACCCAGGGCGTGCATTAATTCTCAACAAACACATGCTCTGTTGTGGGTTGTTGCTTACACAGTTGTTTTCTCTTGCACTGTTTTAACTTGTAATTCCCTGGTAATGGTTTATCTTGCACTCTTTAACTTGTAATATCTCTCTGTCGCTAGGTGTGATCTTCTCCATTCTACATGCTTGCGGCATCTCATAACCACCTATCTGTAATGTTATATCAGAGTATTAATAACAGGGGAGCATTTTTTTCCCATTGACAAAGCAAGTTATAATTCGCTGTTACAACCAGCTAGTTATAACAGCGAACACAAGCAGCTTTGTCAAGGGGAAAGCCGTGAGGCACTGACCGGCTAATGCTGTGCTGTTCACTTATTCTCATAGTGACACTTACTGAAGTGAAAAAAAACCTCCCCAATAATAATATGAAACAAGGTATGGGTAGGGTGGGGTGTAAAGCTCAAATTTTACATACAGAGCTTTGCTCTCGTGGTTTTAGCATCCCAAACCTCGTATGTGTGTGTGTGTAAAATTCTCATTCTGCATACCACCATGGGAATTATTCTATATGTATCGCTCTGTCACTCTTCCAGGTTGTGCTTGAAAATATCATCTGGCTGCCTAGTGCACTTACCTGGTAAACAAAAACTAAATAAACCAATTAATAAATATAAACAATTAAGTAAAGAACAACTAAACAAAAAACAAATCAACTAAATAAACAAATGAACTAAATAAAGTAAAAAATCAATAATTAAAATCAATAATGATGCTCCATGATCATCCGGCAGGTCGTGTGTGTGTGGTGAGTGATGGGCAGCCCTCTTTCCCTCCCTCTCCAATAACCAAATGCCTTGCCTATGCAACACGACAAGCCCCTAGCACAGTCATGGTCACAGTGTTGGGTTTCGGAGTTGACACGTAGACCCCTGTCTCCCAAGTGGTGGCAGGGTGATGTATTGCTGCTGTACCCACTGAGCCAGCTGAACCCACTCACCTTATCCCACCCATGGTACAATACCCCATCCCCCAACCCCGTTTAATAGTAAGCATTTCACCTACCGAGCACGGCTGCCTTATTGTCTTCCTGGTCCGAGCCAATCACCGTCCGTGGACTGCCACTCTGTTCTGAGTCTGCAAGGAAAAAATAAAAGATTGCAGTTAGCGAGTGGACCAGCATTGTTCTGATCTCTCAACAACTGGATTAAAAAGCCATGATAGGGTATGAGTTATTTTGGGATAACGTACATCTTGGGAAGTGAGGCACAAAGCAATGCTGAGTGCCTTACACACTGGAGAAGTGCCATTACCCTACATTATAAAATGGGTAGGGAGTTTGCTGCATTCTGGTTGGCTAAGGGGGTACCATCTGCCATATCCTTATCAACACATATTGTGGCAGCTGGTACTACTTATCCAACAACCAGAAAGCAGTGCAGCTAGAGATCCATACCTCTCGGAAAGTTTTGGAAAAAAAACTTTTCTGGCAGCCATGTTAGTTTATGAAACACCCAATATCTGACCTTACATGTAAAATTATATTTTTATTTTTACAATAACTTCCCATACACACACCAGACCTAAAAAAACAAACACTTGTATATAAAAAAAATGATGTTAGTTCATCATCTAACCTTCTGTTGTATTTATGTTTTGGTCTCCTGCAGGCCTGAAATCAAGGTCCTAAATTTTAGGCACGGGGTCACAATGTCTCAAGACATTATGCCGCATGGCAAAATCGCGCTGCCAATACAGCGCGATATTGCCATGTGGCATAATTATTTTTCTGTGGGGGACTCTGCCTCACACATCCTCCAGCTACGGAGACTATGCTCGGAGACCCCCCACTAAAAATTCTCAACTTGGGGGGCAACTTGGGGAGTGCACAAATTGTGAAAAAAATAAAATGCCTGGGACCAGGACTCAAACCCGGTCCTAAATGCAGCGCCTGGGTTCCTGCTGCTGTGGCTCAATCCAGTGAGCCACGACAGTTGCTCATTGGAACCCACTCCCAGCAGAGGTCTTATCCTCTGCCTGGGAGTGTGTGAATGGTGCAATACAGTGTACAGCAGTATACGCGGTATTGCACCATTCACTGTCCTGGACAGCGCTCTTTCCGGTTAGCTATAATGTCGTACACTATTAAGCATATGACATCATGACCCGGTAGGTAAATTTTATCAGCCACTTCGGCGACTATGACTGCAGCGTCCTGTATACTCTGTGTTCGGTGCAGCCCCCTGACCTTCGACTCACTTGCTCGCTGGCTCCTGCTATCCCCACAAACTACATCAGCGCTGCGCTTAGCGCCAACATATGTTTATATCCTTGTTTCAACATTTTTTTTTTCATTTTAAACAAAAACACAACACCGCCCCTACTACCTACTACCGTCTCCTCTCCCTCACCCAGCATGAGTAGTGTGGCATGTTTGAGAATTTCCCCCTCCCATCCTGTTTGAGAGATCTGAAGAATTACCACATTACAGGTGCCTTCTACTGGCTCAGCAGCACTCCACTGTATTATTCTATACAGTAGAGCCGCAGTGAGAATGTGAAATGGCACTGCGCAGCTCCAGCTGTGTTTACATTATGGGTGAAAGAGCAGAGGCTATATTAAGACACACAGGTGATTACAAAAAAATAATATGCTTTGGCTTAAAGCTCTTGGGGTTGGGATGGGATGGTGAGGGGACTGGTGTTTTCCTTTAAACAGCATCACGTTCAAACTCGACTGGAAGTACACCAAGCACCAAAACAGGAAGTCGCACCCTCAGACGTGCCACTAGCTCCCGATTCACTGAAAGAAAGAAGGAGTGTTTCAACATTCAAGGTGCATTTATGACACTAGGAGGGGGAAGACTCTCAAACAGGCTGGGAAGGGGAGACTGTCAAACATGCTACTCTGCTTGCGCTGGGAGAGGCAGAGGAGACAGTAGTAGGTGGGCAGGGAGGTTAACTTGCAAAATGATCGCATTGCAGGCACTCTGTACTTGCAGCCTAGCACATGTACAATAAAAAAATACATTAGTTTCACTGTAACATGAGAACTGTTTTTGTATTTAAACCTTTTTTAAAAACATTCCTGTGCCTTTTTTCTTTTAAAAAATTAATTTGTGGGACCAATTTTACAAGCGGAATAAGACACTCCAAGGTGTGGTTTATTGACTGATGAGAGCACACCCAGGTGCTGAAGGCAGTCAGTGACGGCGCCTCTTGCTTCACAATAAACCTAGGGTGTGCTCTTGTCAATCAGTAAACCACACCTAGTTGTTTCTTATTCCATACATAGCCAACACCCTAGAGTGCCTTATTGTAATCATAAAACAGTTCCTATGATCTTTATTTAAAAAACTGAGTAATGAGGTTCAGAAAGTTCGGTATTTCCGATCTGTGCTGTTGTGCTGGAATAACGCATGGTCACGTCTAACCAATCCAAGGTCCTTGTATTTCTTACCCATTTTTTAAAGGGCCATAAATTCCCCAACCTGCACGCTGCAGTACAGTTCCTGAGTATATGGTGAACCTTTAAAGAGCACGGGACTCTGGGAAATGGAATTTGTTGCATATGACAGAAAAGCTACAGTTTAGTCTCAAAACCAAGATTATTTAAACAGCTAATAGCACCAAAAATAACAGGTAGATACTGCACCTAGTTTTTAAACGTAGTCCGTTACCAGTATTACTTTTTCTTTCTGAACTATTTTTCTTTTTCCTTCGGCTCATTGGAAGGTTTTCTGATAGCATTCAGTGGGATGTAAACAGCTGTGATGTGCCTGCAGGCTGACACATCTATTTCTGTTCCTACTTCAGTATCACTCTGACCTCACTCACTGTGACATCACAAGGGACCAATCTTGCAGCCTAGCGAACTGGCACTTCTCGGTCAGGTGTGATTTCACAGATAGTGAGGTCATAGAGCAAATTATGTATGAGAAAACTGAACTGGCTATGTCAGTCAGGTGGGTACTGTTCCACACTTCAAACGTGGTACCGCTAGTAAATCTATTAATTATCATACAGGAAAAGAAAAAGATATTTCAGATTTAAGACGTAATAGTTCACTACTTTTAAGTTAATGCAGTGGAGCCCATTTAAACACATGCTGGATAAATGCACGTTTCGCTTAATTGTGGTTTTTCATTTTCCAGTTTTTTCCCCATCTTCCCTGTATTAAAGAGCACCTTTCATGCTAATTTTTTATTTGCCCCCCAATAAGTATTTAGAACCCTAACCTGCCCCTAATGTATACAATGCCAATCTCTCCATTAATAATTCACCCTATTTTGGAAGGGAAGGGGTCATATTTTGGCTCCGTGGAGCTGAGCTGCCAATCCCTTCCACTTTTCTCATACTGCGATCTGCCTCATTTTGTGATGTCACTATATGGAGATGGTAGAGGCATGCTTCATAGATATGAATGGGGCTAATTTTAAACTCCATTTTTTTATATTGTAGATGGCCATCATGAACAAATCAAGGGCAGTATCAACTAACAAGGGCCATGTCAGTTGAGCAGTGCCCTTGATTTGTTTGAGATTGCCATTTACAACATGAAAAAAACTAATTAAAAAAAACACCCCATTCACGTCTGTGAAGCGCACCCCTGCATTCTCCATCTGTGATTTCGCAAACGCAAGTAGCGGGGCAGATCAGGGGTGGACTGCAGAATCAGGAAGTTGAAGGGATCAGCGGCTCGGTTCCATGAGGCAAAAAATACGATCTCTTCCCTTCCAAACTAGGGTGAAATATTAATGGAGGGATTGTCATGGTATACACTGGGGACAGGTAAGGGTTCTAAATAATTGTTGGTATAAGCACTGGTAAAGGTGCTCTTTAAATTATCCTGATAAGTGCAAACTGGTTAAAGGTAAATTTTAGCTAACTGCACAGATAGGTACAGCTAGTTTTGTCCATTCATTTACGTGCACATTTATACCCTGTAACAGGTGTTAATTATAACACATTCACACCTTGTAGCAGGTGTTAATTACATCACATTCACACCTTGTGGCAGGTGTTAATTATATCACATCCCCATCTTGTAACTGGTGTTAATTACGTATAGAATAATGCATGGAGAAGTGTGTGTAACGAGAATTTTATGCACAACTGAGGTGTGCGATGCCTCATAAACCCTTTATCAAGGCACTACACACCGAGGGTGTGCATAAAATCTGAGCTGACACACACTTCCCCGTGTTTTATTTTTTTATGACTGGTTCCTCTGATTTTTTTTTGTCAGACAGGTACTTGTGGAACAGCCCAATGTCGTCTAGTTTTTTCTTACAGTGTTTCTGTTTTTCATTGCTGCTCTATGAATTTTTGTCTTTCTAGTTCAGCAGGTTGCTGAAATGGTGATGAATGTGCTATTTTTTTAGGTGGCTAGACAGATGTTAGTAGACAGCTGGTTATTTTTCCTTTCTGTGAGAAATGTGTCTTTCTTCAGCCACATGTAAGTCAGATTCCCGCTCGGCAGTTTCAGTGAGGTTAGCGTAACGATGTTGACAGCACAAGCTGACAGCGCGAGAGGAGCCAGTAATGCTAGCACAAGAGTGATTTTAGAATTTTTGCAAAAGGTGCTTAATCAAACTCTGTTATAAATGTGTGATTATACACAGCTGTGTATAATCAAACTCTGTTCTACACGGGTGATTATACACGGCCGTGTATAACAGAGTTTGACAGCTTCTCCTCACAGTTGATAATCATCACAAACCAGTTATTATAACACATTCACACCTTGTAGCATGTGTTATCTATAACACATTCACACCTTGTACCAGGCATTAATTACAGGACATTCACACCATGCAACAGGTGTTACAGTCTTGCCATCAGTGCTATAAGAGTTCATTGTGTTGTGAGGAGCTAAAGGGCTGTTCCTGAGTCTGACAGTCATGGAGAAATAAGAAGTTACACTCTGTTGGTACTGATTCAGCATCGGGCAATGCCAGATGTAAAAGGTTTCAGAAGCAGCGCTGTATATCTACGGTCTCCTGAAGTTGGGCATTTAAAGAGAAGCCTTTGTTGGAATGGACATTTTTATACACTACTGTGCTATTGTGAAGTTATGTGTGTTTGCTTATAAGATGAGTAAAATATAGAGCCATTAAACACCATTAGCATTTAGGTGATGTTTATTTACAGCCTAAAATGAAAAGCTGTCTAAATGCAGATCCTGGACAACTGCACAAAATTTACTTGCAAAATGGGTATACATTTAAGGGAGCTCCACCGTAGGAAGGGCACTCGTTTTTTAACTCTTCACACGTACGAAGAAGTCAGCAGAAGAAAGCCATTTGGTCTATTTAGTCTGCTCGTATTACAGGGTCTACATCTTGAGCTACTGTCCCTGCCCCCCCACTCCTCCCATCCCCCTACCCAAGATCCTTACCTTCCCCCATGCCTATCCCAGCCTCTCTTGAAGCTGCCCACTGTCTTCAACAAGACCACCTCTTCCAGCAGCGCATTTTGTTTACTAAAGCACACCAAAGCAAACATAGCAGCATCTTGCAATCAGGGTTGTGCCACATGTGGTACTATACAGACTGCAACTTCTTAGTGGTTATGCACAGGCATAGAGCACCTATGGAACTGAAATGTACAAAACGGTTCAGATATTTTTAACCAGTAGGGGGCATCTGATAAACACAAATGACCTGTGTTTAACCCCTAAAAGACCACGCATCAGACTTCACACTGAAGTCTTTTCAGATTGATATATGGAAAGAGTTGTTTTTGCGTTTCCTTCCTGTGTGATTATAAAGAGAGTCTGAATTGTGGCAGGATAGTCATTATGATCCTGTGGTCCCTTCCCCCAAGTTTCTCTGGTTCCCCCACACCCACTGCCTGACATTGAGGCCCTGCTGGCCACACCTTTCTAAGCCTGGGAGGGTGGAAAGACAGCTACCAGTACCTTTACAGAAAATGTCAACGCCGCTCAAGGTCAGCCCACAGAGGATTCAGTGATGCTGGCAGACTGCTCCTACCCGCCTCAGGAGTCAAGTAGGTAGGGTGTGTGCCATGCCCAACTACAGTGTGGGAGTCTGCGGAATGACATGTGAACCCCTCCTGGGGTCTCCTACTACCTCGCCACTGGGCTGGTCTGTTTTCCATAGAGATTTTTCAACCCTGGTTACATTCTTCATTCAGGGATATACCTTGTTCCCAAGGAGATACCTCACTCAGGTCTGTGTCTTCCCATCCCCTCCAGCCTCCAGTAACCCACCCCCACAGCTTTTCCTGTGCCAGGGGCTCCATGCCCCCCCCCCAGGCAGCCCACTGTGTGAATTAGGCTCTAGTACAGACTGGCACTAGGACCCAGGGGATCCCGGAGGCCCAGACCCTCTTTTACACAGACATGGCTTTTTCTCCCTAATAGATCTATCTCACCGCCCCCCCCCCAACGTAAGCAGAGCCATCTTAGTGCCCTGCATGCACACAGCACGTTCCCTGCTGCAGGGGTCACTGTGGTGCAACAGCCTAGTGTCGACCCTCCCCAGCTAAGGCACACTGCTGTATGGCAGCTGCCCCAGCCAAGAGCGCCTCTCAACATGGCGACTCGAGTTCACTATTACACCCAGTTTTGCTACAAGGCAGTGCACTGCTGGGCCATCGAGAAGACCACATCCTGCAGTTTTTGCACGCTGCATTCACAAACTTCCTGAGCTCTGAAAAAGACCATCACAAAATCCACATTTTTTCATAAAGGCTTTCCACATGCCACATCACAGAAATTTTACAGGTCACACATACACACACGCGCACACACACACACACATTTTAAAACATAACTCAGTATTAATAGGATTTCTTTTTGTATTATTGAGGTCACTCAAATTCCCACAACTTGAGCCTCACCAAAGCATCTGCAAAGGATGAGATATTGCAAATGGGTATTACAAAAATACAGGTTACTCACCTGTAACAGGAGTTCTAGGAGTGATGTATGTTGTTCACCCACACTGTCTGGCAGGTTCCTTGCCGCTTTAAATGTTGCCGGAAGGTCTTCAAGCTGGCTCCTCCCACCCACCCAGGTGGTAAAACCCTCGGCTCCGCCCCATGACGCCAGATCTAGCCTGCTGGAATCCAGGTTGCGCGTCGAACCCAAGGAGGTCGGGTGGGTCGTGGATGAACAACATATACCACTCCTAGGACTCCTGTTACAGGTGAGTAACCTGTATTTCTAGGGATGTGGATATGTTGTTTTTTTTTATTTTTATTTTTTTTATTTTATTTGTTATTTTAGGTTTTGTTGACCGGGTAAGTGCACTAGACAAATCCTGCCTATTTTCAGGCACAACCCGGGGGAAGGGGATACAGATGAATGCCAACTGACCTTGAACCAGATTGAGCTGTTGGTGGTATTTTTAGTGAATTTTTGTTCAATCCACACTGTCTGGCAGACTCCTAGCAGTTCTCCGGGAGGAGGGAGGCAAGGTTCGCACCCCCTACTTAGGGAATAAGGACTGGAGAACCGAGGTCCCAAAACCAGCATCCCGGCATGACTCTAGGTCAATGAGGTAATGGGAAATAAAGGTGTGTGCTGACTTCCGGGTAGCAGCCCTGCAGATTTCCTGGATAGGGACATCCCTAGAAGCAGCCACAGAAGCAGCGGTATAGCGGGTAGAATGAGCTCTTATCCCTTTGGGAGGCTCCATGCCTGCCAACCTATAGCAGAGATCTATGCAGGAGGTGACCCACCTGCCTATCGTCCGCTTGGCTGCATGTCTGCCAGGTGCGGCTTCAGCATAGGTGACAAACAGCTGGCGAACTTCAGCCATCCACTCCTTATAATAAGAAAGCGCTCTTCTAGGGTCCAAAGTATGGAGCCTATATTCAGCTCCGAGGTGTGATTGGGGTAGAACACCGGCAGTGTCAACACCTGGTTAAGGTGAAACTCTGACACCACCTTCGGAAGGAATTTCGAGTGCGGGCGCAAGACAACCTTGTCCCTATGGAAGACCAGATAAGGAGACTCGATGGAAAGCATCTGGAGCTCTCCCATCCTTCTGGCTGACGTAATAGCCACCAAGAAGGCGGTCTTCCATGACAGGTGAGAGATGTCACACCTGTGCATTGGTTCGAATGGCTTGCCCATGAGCTTAGACAATACCTGCAGTAGATCCCACGGAGGTGGAGGTTCTCGCACCAGAGGGGATATGTGATCAAGGCCTTTGAAAAAGCACCCAACCATCTTCTCCTGTGCCACCGACTGCTTGCCGGCCTGCACCCGGTAAGCAGAGATGGCTGCTAGGTGCACCTTAAGGGTTGTCGACCGAAGCCCTAGCTGAGAAAGGGACCACAGGTAGTCCAGAATGCTAGCCAAGGAACAGGAAGAAGGGTCCAACCCCTTGTCCTAAAACCAAATGGAGACTCTCTTCCATTTGAAGGCATAGCATTTTCTGGTCGACTCCTTACAGGACGCCTCAACAACGTTGAGGACCTCATCGGAAAGACCCAAGGCCTGGAACTCTAGCCGCTCAGGAACCAGGCTGTCAGGTGCAGGGATTGACGGTCTGGATGGAGTACCTTCCCCTTGTTTACTGAGATCAGATCCAGGCAGGCTGGAAGCTGCCTCGGGAGCCTGGAGCTGAGGCTGAGGAGATCTGGATACCAGAACTGGCGGGGCCAGTCTGGGGCTACCAGAATTACCTGTGCCTTGTCCCTCTTCACCTTGAGAAGCACCTTGGGGATCAAGGGAAATGGAGGGAAGGCGTAGAAGAGGCCTGGGGTCCACGGCCTCGAGAAGGCATCCCTGCAGCGAGCCCTGCTGAGGGGCGGGCGTGAAACAGCCTCAGCTCGCATTCTCCCTGGAGGTGAACAGGCCCACCTGAGGGGTGCCCCAGTGGGAGAACAAATCTTGTACTACCTCCGGCAGGAGAGACCACTCGTGAGATGCAGCGCCTATCCGGCTGAGGGCATCGGCCAGACTGTTGGAGGCTTCTGCCACATGAATGGCTAGGAGATCTGCCTCTAGGCTGATCACGAGAGACCAAGTGCAGAGAGCTTCCTTGCACAGGGGAAGGAGTGCGTCCCGCCCTGTCAGTTGAGGTAGTACATGGTCGTGGTGTTGTCCATCTGGACCTGGACCACTTGACCCCATACAAATGGCACGAAGGCGGTGAGGGCTAGTCGGACCGCTCGAAGCTCCAGCAGGTTGATGTGGCATCGAGACTCCTGAGGGGACCAGAGGCCGTGGGCTCTGAGGTCCCCCAGATGGGCACCCCAACCCATCAGAGAGGCGTTGGTCAGAGTGACAGTCGGCTCGGGGCAGACAAATGGGATACTCTCCTGCAGATGAGCTGAAACGAGCCACCACTGTAGGCCATCCCACATCTCCTGGGTCACCACCACTGGCTGGTCCAGAGGACTGGAGTGCTGTGACCATTGGTGGGCCAGCCCCCATTGTAGGGGACGCATATGCCAGCGGGCCCAATGGACCACGCTGGTGCAGGCCGGCATGAGGCCCAGGAGGTGCAGAAAGTCCCGGGCAGGGTGCAGTTGCCCAACCAGAAATGATTGGGCAAAGGAGGAAAGGACCTCGGCCCTGTCTGCCGGGAGCTGGGCTCTGGCTCAAAGAGAGTCGAGCTCTGCCCCGATGAACTGAATCACCTGCGATGGCACAAGTTCCAGCTTGGCCTCATTGATGAGGAGGCCACTCTGAGAGCAGACCTGGAGGGCCAGATCCCTGGACTGCTCCACCTCCAACCTGGAAGGGGCTGCAATCAGCCAGTCATCCAGGTAAGGGTACACCCGGACACCTCGGCACCGCAGAAATGCTGTCACCACTGCCATGCATTTGGTGAAGACCCTGGGAGCTGCAGAGAGGTCAAGGGCATGGCCCGGAACTCGTAAAGAGATCCCTCTGCTCGAAAGCGGAGGAATCGCTGATGAGACGGATGGATTGGGACGTGAAAGAACGTGTCCTGAAGGTCCAGAGAACAAAACCACATGTCTAGTTCCAAGGATGGAATGATCTGAGCCAGAGTGACCATCCTGAAGGTGCGCTACCTTAGGAACTTGTTCAGGTCGTGTAGGTTGAGAATGGGGCGCCAGCCCCCCCCCCGTCCGTTTTGGGACCAGGAAGTACCTGGACACAAACCCTGGGTCTGGTGGAGGATCCGCCACCTCGCTGATCACCGCCTTCTGGAGGAGCAAGGCAATGTTGGCTCGATGAGCCAACAGAGAGGCTGTGGACCCTGCTCCCCCATGGGGCGATGGCTCAATAGGGAGGGAACTGCTCGAATTCCAGAGGCAGACCCCTGCCTACCACTTCTAGCACCTAACGGTCTGTGGTGATAGCGGACCGGGTGGAAAGGAAGTGTCGGAGCCATCCCGTCACGGGGGGAACCCGGGGAGGAGTTACGAGGTTGGGGACAACACCCCTCAACCCGTCACTGGGCAGGCTTGGAGGAATGGCCCACTAAGGGACCTCCTGGACCCTTGCCTCCAGGCTTCCTACTGGAGGAAACGGCAGACTTGGCCTTAGGGTGCTAAGTGTGTGTGCCTGCTGGCCCTGGTGCTGGTGCTGCTGGGCAGGGGCAGAAGGGCGAAAGGGCTTACGCTGCTGCTGGCAGCCTTTGTCCTTCTGGGCAGATGTGACTGAGTCCAAGGTGGCATTGGGCTTCTCGATCCTCTGGAGATGGCCTTCCACCCCCGGCCCGAACAAGTCGGTGCCCAGGAAGGGAACGTCTGCCAGCTTGTGCTGGGTGTCTGCTGTGAAGATGGAGATCCGCAGTCAAGCTCTGCGACGCATGGCCACTGCGGCCGCTACTGATCGGGCACAAGAATCACCAATGTCCAATGAAGTTTGGAGCTGTTGTTTTTCCACCGCCCTTCCCTGATCCCGCACCTGCTTGACCATCGTCTGAAGGTCAGCCGGGAGATGAGGAATCACCTCATCCAGGGAGCCCACGAGGGTGTGTGAAAAATGTGCCATCAGAAGTGCCGAGCTAGCCTGACGAAGGCCTAGGGAGGAAGCAGCATAAACCTTCCGCCCTGCGTAATCCAGCTTCTTGGATTCCTTATCGGGCGGTTTGTCCACGTTCTGAACATTCCCGGAGTGCCGGAAAACACTGTCGGTCACTAACCCCTCTGCAGAGAGGTGCTCCGAGAAACCGGAGTGTGAGCCAGTAGGGACTGGGTACTTTCGGACCACCCTGGCCGAAGGCGCAGGACAAGATGCTGGCCGCTGCCACAACTCCAGGGCCTGGCCAACAATGGCTTTGGCCACAGGAAAGGCCTCCGTAGGGGAATCCCCTTGGTCCAGTATCTCCGTGAGGGGATACTTGGCCCGTTTCGAAACGGGTTCGGGCTGCATCCCGGTGGACTCCCAAGATGAGCCGAAGCAAACCTAAAAACGAGGATGGGCTCTCATCCACCGACTGACTCCCTGCAGACTCCAGGTCAAGTGGCCTGGAGAACAGGGAGGAGTCGTCATCAGACTCTAAGGAGTCTGCAAACAGCTGCCGGGTGCCTGAGCCACCCTCCACCTGCCGAGGTCGATCGGGAGTGAGGGTGACCGACAACCTGTGGGGCAAGCCCTGACCCGACCGAGAATCCTTGGTCGGGGCCCCAGTTTTCGGTTGTGGAGGCGGGGGTTCCACCACAGTGGGCGGAGCAGCCGGCTTTGGCCGAACAACTGGTGCCGGAGTCGGCTTCTCGACCACTACGAGTGGTTGTTTCGGCCGCTTCCGTTACAGCCACTTACTGGCCGGAGAAGGCGACGGAGTCGTCTTATTCCCAGACAATAAGAGCTGGTGCCACATTAAATCCTCGTAGCGCCGATGCAACTTGAGCCGGAGCCTATCCTCCGAAGAGGACGATGAGGATGAGCGGTGACGCGACTTTCCACGGTGTTGAGACCGAGACCACCGACGTCGGCGGGACTGGCTGGACCTGGAAGAGGACTGAGACCTTCGGGGTTTCTGAGGGGGGTCAGAGAGGGAACGGGGGAAACCCACCCTTCCTTCGGTTCAGGGACCTTAACTGGGGACTCCGGCACAGGAGGCACAGGCAAGTCCTCGCTAATCACCAGGGGAACCGGTGAAGTAGGGTTGTCGGCATCACCAGTCGACAAACTGTCCGGGGTCGAGAAAAAATCTTGACCGCGTTGACGGTTGTCTCGGCCTACTGACCTGATGGGGACACTGTGAAGCCAGCGGCCTTAGCCGCAACCTCGACCGAAGTCGAAAGTTGACGGTCCGGTGAAGGGGATCTCTCCCGCTCCCACAAACGTCGTCGGTGGGACTTACCTTTTGAGTCCTTCTTCTTGGACTGACTGGAATGTCCCGATGGCCCTTCTCCCTTGGTGGAGAAGGACTGGCAAAGCTCCTTAAATGAAGCCGTGTAGGAGGAGCCCAAAGAGAGCAGGATAAATGCTGCAGCCGAGGAGGAAGAAGAAGCGGCCTAGGCCGCCTCCTCCTCGAGGGCGATCATCTGCTCCAACTGTTCCATGGAGCCCGCTGCCGCGGACACCACCTAGCAGGCCTCCTTCAACTTGACCGGCGGATACCGTTTCTCAGGGCGCCCAAGAAGAAGTCGAGCAGCGCGGACTTCCAAGACCAAAGCCGAGAAGGAGCTGCACAATTCGCAAGCCTGCGAATCGTGACCAAGCCCCAGGCAGTAGATGCATGTGGAGTGCGGATCGGTCTGGGATATCTTCTGCCCACAAGGGCACCGACGAAAGCCGGGAGTTGATTTGTCCATCACAGCCACAAAGGAAGATGAACACTGAAGTCTTGTAAACTTTAAAATTAGTTTCGGGTTAACCGAAGAGTTTGTATCCAGGCCTAAAACGCAGAGCTCTAAGGAGGGAACCTGAGCTTCCAAGCGGTAAGGAAGATCTGGCATCATGAGGCGGAGCCGAGGGCTTTACCACCCGGGTGGGTGGGAGGAGCCAGCTTGAAGACCTTCCGGGCAACATTTAAAGTGGCAAGGAACCTGCCAGACAGTGTGGATTGAACAACATATCCACGTCCCTAGAATGAAGAATTACTCCAGACTTTGTGTAACAGAATATGTGTGCAGCTGTACTTTTGAAGGTGCACCCCTTTATCATTTTTCCTGATATATGGATACTAGGAATGCGATAAACGATGATGGAGAGGGTTCCGTTTTTATTTATCATTTTCCAAGTATTCATCTCTCATGGAAAAATTAAATCACACCTGAGATATACAGCATGGTATTTTTTTTTTTTTTTACAATGTTTTGTTTCTGTCCACTTCAGCTCCCATCTGTCGTCCTGGCAACCACCCATCTCCGCCACTCACCCCTGTCCTAACATATTTTCCTTGTGGCAGATCATTTTGTTGCCCCCCTGCCGAAAGCACCTTGTGGGGGGCAGTTGGCGGGTTTGGTGTTACCAACTTCATCCTGTGTGTGTTGGGTTCTTTGCTCCTTTTTGTTTTCCAGACCCTGGACCGCAATTTGGCATGCCAAGCAAGAGTGTGACCACTTCTGTACAGAGCCTGGCATCAATTTCCTCCCACCCAGCACTCTGTAACTCCATCTGTGATCACCATGGCGGCAGGAGTGCAGTTCTAAAAATATCTGGGAAAAATTAAAATACACTGACACAGACTCTAAGGATGTCAGAAATACATTCGCAATAAAAAATTATGTGACCGTTTGTTTTTTCCTGTCAAACAAATACTGCTGCTTTTAAATAGGAGTCCTTAACAAATGGACTTTGCTGACAGTGTCTCCAAGTAAAGTTGCTAGTTTACATATCTCTCAGACTGAGCCTCTATACACACAAGCGCTTTTTTTTTTTTTTTTTTTAAGGTTTTGTCATGGCCCCTGCTATGCTGTCAATAAATCTGCCTTCACTACTCTGCCTCAGTCTCCAGTCCAGACTACAGACTTGGGGGGGGGGGGATAATATCCTCCCCCACCGCCCCACCCTCAGTGCAGAGTTCCAACTGGACCATTATGTCTGCTTTGGCAGCGGTGCAACATGCGCGAACCCTTGTCTCACTCTCACTCGTCACATGTAAACAGAGGAGTGAGGTAGAGAGATAAAGTGGGGACGAGTATCTTGGGCCCTGGCCCATGACTTCATCACTGACTACTACTGTCTTGGACTAATTTACTTTGTTACTGTGAGACTGTGAGTGTTATGGTAACTACAGTTAAAAACACCAAAACAGTTAAAGAGCAGTTCTCAACTAGCCCCCTACTGACACATATAAGAAAACCTGGCCAGGAGTAATTTTCAATAAATATTTCCTTCGGTAACTGCCATTTAAAAAAGGTGTATCACTCATAAACTTATTCCCTGACCTGCCGGCTGAAAACTGTTAGACAAGCGGTCGCTTTGATTTCTTAAAATCCTGATATTAAAGATGTATAAAACCTTTGGAAAAATCACTCTCATTCAAGTCAATGGGGCGTGCACACGCAGCCTTCGTTTAGTGACATCACAAACGGGTTCGCGGTGCCGCATGGGGGCGGACAGAGGATGAAGAACTGGCCCTGTTTTTGCCGGGGCCAGGGAATAAATTTATGAGAGATATAACTTTTTTAAATATCAGTCCATGAAGGAAGCATTTATAGAAAACGACTCCTTGCCAGGTCAATTGTCTTATATTTATCAGTGGGGGGCAACACATAAATATAAAAGCTGCTATTTAAGCAGTAATTTATTTGTTTGTGTTTGTCGTGGTCCTCTGCGCTGAAATTATGGCACTGGCCTGGCGCTTCGAGTGGTTAGTTATTTGTTATATTATGAAGTTCAGTTCACTGCTCATTGCTTTTTTTATCATAGTATCATAGTAATGTGTCAACAGAAGCGTATCATCCTGGTCCATCTAGTCTGCCCATTTCCCACCTGCCCCTACTTGTCTCCACTTCCCAGGGATATTTTCCTCTGCCCACTAGCCAACCCCTTGTGTCCATCCTATGCTCTCTTGAATTTCTCCACTGTTTCTGCACATACTACCTCATTAGGTAATCTGTTCCAGGGTTCCACCACCCTCTCAGTAAAATAACATCTCTTTACATTGCTCTTACATCTTCAATCTTAAATCTTATGGTGGTGTAAGACGCAGCCTGAGCATGTGTGTTGTGTGGCTGGCAAGCAGACAGGCAACTGCAGCAGGAGGGAAGCAGCCAGGTTACCGTGTCTTTTTTGGAGGGTTTTTGTGGTCTCCTTCTGGTCAGTCATGCTCTCTGCTCCACAGCGCCATCGTCATGTGTCAGTGGCTTAGCAGGCTGCACACTCATCTCTGAGGCTAGAAGATCAGAAGGTTGTGGGTTCTAGCCCCACAGCAGGAATTTGGGGTACAGTCCCAATACTGACACTGTAGTGAAGCAGGAGCAGGATAGGGTGCTGCACTCCTGCGGAGCTGTCTTTTGAATGAGATGTAAAACTGAGGTCCTGTCTCTATGTTCAGGTGGACAGTAATGCTCCCAATGGCACTTCTCCAAAACAGTAGGAGAATTTCTGTTAAAATAAAGTATATACATACAAAGCCATGGGGGAAAAACATAAAAATCAACAGCGCAAATCAAAATGCACACAAAGTTATGAAACTAAACAAGGCATGAAAAGAAGGTGTGAAAAAGTAATTAGGTGGCAAAAACTAAAAAGAAAGAACACTAAAAGGAAAAGCAATATAGAAAGGAACAGCTCAAATCACAAAACGAAAAATGTAGAGGGATTTCCCCAGTGTCCTGGCCACATTTCTCCCATTCACTAAAAAATACCACCAACAGCTTAATCTGATTCAATTTCAGTTGGTTTCCATCTATATCCACGTACCACTTTCCTATCTCCCAGAACAAGGCTGAAAACAGGCAGAACTGCTTAGGTCTCCTTCCTGTTAAATATATATATATATATATATATATATATATATATATATATATAAAATGGTTGTCAAAAAGTCACAGCCTAATTAGCCTATGGATAAGATGATACAATGTAATGCCCAGTCCCTGTGGATAAGATGATACAATGTAATACCCAGTCCCTATGGAAACAGATTATACAATATAATATTCAGTCCCTATGGATAAGATGATACAATGTAATACCCAGTCCCTATGGATAAGATGATACAATGTAATACCCAGTCCCTGTGGCTAAGATGATACAATGTAATGCCCGGTCCCTGTGGATAAGATGATGCAATGTAATGCCCGGTCCCTGTGGCTAAGATGATACAATGTAATGCCCAGTCCCTGTGGATAAGATGATGCAATGTAATACCCAGTCCCTATGGATAAGATGATACAATGTAATACACAGCCCCTATTGAAACAGATGATACAATGTAATACCCAGTCGCTATGGAAACAGATGATACAATGTAATACCCAGTCCCTATGGAAACAGATGATACTATGTAATACCCAGTCCCTATGGAAACTGATTATACAATACAATACTCAGTCCCCGTGGATAAGATGATACAATGTAATACCCAGTCCCTATGGATAAGATGATACCATATAATACTCAGTCTCTGTGGAAACAGATGATAAAATATAATACTCAGTCCCTATGGATAAGATGATGCAATGTAATTCCCGGTCCCGATGGATAAGATGATACAATGTAATACCCAGTCTCTATGGAAACAAATGATACAACGTAATACCCAGTCCCTACGGAAACAGATAATACAATGTAATGCCCGGTCCCTGTGGATAAGATGATACAATGTAATGCCCAGTCCCTGTGGATAAGATGATACAATGTAATACCCAGTCCCTATGGAAACAGATGATACAATGTAATACACAGTCCCTATGGAAACCGATGATACAATGTAATTTACAGCTGGAAGGTCATGTCAGACGAATCTAATTGATTTCTTCGACTGGGTGACCAAAGTAATAGAAGAAAAACAGTTCCACAGGAAATGGATAAAAGTCCGTATTATATGTTAAACAGCTGCCTCTCCGATGTGTATACACTGTTATTGTCCTCTCCCAAACCCGAGAAAACGAAATTGTGAGGGCGCTTAGCATACAAATCCACAGACAGTCTTTTTGTATTCTCAAACTTCCTTTTATTATCTTAAATGTGGCAATCTCAACGTTTCACCAAGTGTCTTGGCTTTATCAAGAGATGCCCTTGTAAAAATATATGAATAAACAAAATTAAAAAGACTGTCTACACCATTACATATATTCTTCTAACTTTTCCAAATATATGAGAATATATTAATAAATCTCCACTGATGCCACTTACTTCCTAAGATTTATTCGACTCTATAATGTTATCTTGACCATTTGCATGAATTTCTGATCCTATGCGAGATAAAACCAAAATGAATTTCTATCTTTATAATGTCCATATTTATCACATAAAGAAAAGAAACCCATCACCCAAAGCACCATGCTGTAATACACTCTATCACCAACATTTCAAACAGGTGCTTAATTAGTACCTGTTCAGTCTCAACGATTGTTTTAAACCTTAATATGTGCCCTCTTGTGTGGCCTCATCATTATTTATCTCTTCATACATCTTCCTCAGCTAAAAAATAAAAAACAATGACAAGCATTTCAATTCATATATTTTTAGTCACTATCTCCCTTTTTTTTAATTATTAAATTAACTCCCATTCATTTCATATATTTGTTTGTTCTTAAAAAACCTCTCTTTTGTTACAGTCCATATTATTCCATCTCAAAAAAATTTTTCTACAAAATTATTTTTATACCCTCGTAATCCTTTAGCAATAATAAAGTTCTTTGCTTACAAATTGCTATCTTTATCTTATTGTTTGCTTAAACTTATGCTCTATTATCGTGGCCTGACTTCCTTTTTCCCGACTAGGTCATTTAATTCATTACCACCCTTGTTTTCTTTTCTTCCTTTCCACACTTATGCCCAAACATTACCAGTGTATTCTATGTTAGTCTGCTAGTCAGTCGCTAAAAGCACTACATCCTCAGACCTCTCGGCTCTACTTTAAATCTTCACCTACCATGTCCTGGCGTTGTCATTATCCCTTCTAAAGGTAAAGGAGATCTTCTTCTCCATGACGCCTGCTTCCTTCATCTAGCATCATAATTTTTAAATTTCAACCCGCATTCTCCACCGTCACTTAACACGCTTTTGATGACGTAAGCACTATACCATCTTAAAGGGAAATCTCCACCTCACTTATTCCTAGTCATTCACTTAACGCCCTTTCAGATCTCATAAAACATTGTCGGCCATGTCTCAAATACACAAGTGCACGCCTCAATATAATGAAATCTAATGGCCCAAATACTTCTCAAAATAAATTTAAGATTTCTCCCGCCATAAATTACCTTTACTGCTGTTCCAAAGTACTAAGTTTGAATCAGAAGGGGAGGGGGTTGGGGAAAAGAAGTAACTAAATGGTATAAATTCCTTCAGAATAATTTTAATAAATGGCTAGTTAACCCTGAAGTCTGACTTATCCCCACCATAAACTCCTCTTATTCAATACAATAAATAAATAAATAAATAAATGTTTCTTGATGAATTCAACATTTGCCCCACTACAAAATACATTTTATTTCAATTCCCAAAATATAAAGTTCAAATCAGAAAGAAAAAGGGGGGGAGGGTAACTGGAGGGTATGAACCCTTACAATGACCTTAGTGAATTTTGGACCAGTTCAACTTGTCCCTAGCCACAAGCTAAATTTTCAGCACAAGTCAGTGACCAAATAGTCCTTGAATAAATTTGATGTTTTATTAACTAAAATAAATGGCTAAATAACCCATCACCAGGTTCAAACCTAACATATCCCCAGCTATACACTACATTTTATTTCACTGCCTATAACGCTTTTAGCGGCATCCTTCTGTGACCCAATAGTCTTTAAATAGATCTATCCCTACTATAAGTTACATTATGTTACAATGCCGCCATCTTAAAGCTAAAATCTAGAATGGAGAAAAAGAGGGAAGGAAAGGGAAGGAAGGGGGAGGAAGGGAGGGGGGGGAAGGGGAAAGGACACCTGCACTTTTAATAACGTGAGTAACATAAATTAATGGCTAAATAGTCCTTGTGTAAGATTGAAACATCCCTAGCTATAAGCTACATTCACTTCAATGTCCTAACACGTGATTTAAATAGGAACAAGGTGTGGGAGAGGGGAAAGGGAAGGGGGGGGGTAAACAAGAAGGAAATAACTGAGAGGGGATAGAAGTTCTGAAGATCAATAAGGGAGAATCCCTATCTGCGGCAGCAATTCCAATTAATATCTTTGTTTAAACCAATTCTCGGATCCAATGCCTTCATCTCAAAAATCCATCTTGTTTCTGCCCTTTCTACTATCCTATTATGGTCTCCACCTCTATCTGATGGTTTAGTCTGTTCCAGTCCCCAAAACCTCAGCGTTATGGCATTGAAGTAAAATGTAGTGTATAGCTGGGGATATGTTAGGTTTGAACCTGGTGATGGGTTATTTAGCCATTTATTTTAGTTAATAAAAACATCAAATTTATTCAAGGACTATTTGGTCACTGACTTGTGCTGAAAATTTAGCTTGTGGCTAGGGACAAGTTGAACTGGTCCGAAAGCCATTCACTAAGGTCATTGAGGGGCGTTCATGCCCTCCCAGTTACCCCCTTTTCTTTCTGATTTGAACTTTATATTTTGGGAATTGAAATAAAATGTATTTTGTAGTGGGGCAAATGTTGAATTCATCAAGGAAACATTTAGTTATTTATTTATTTATTGTATTGAATAAGAGGAGTTTATGGATGGGGATAAGTCAGACTTCAGGGTTAACTAGCCATTTATTAAAGTTATTGTGAAGGAATTTATACCATTTTAGTTACTTCTTTTCCTCAACCCCCTCCCCTTCTGATTCAAACTTAGTACTTTGGAACAGCAGTAAAGGTAATTTGTAGGGGAGAAATCTTAAATTTATTTTGAGAAGTATTTGGCCATTCGCTCATTATATTGAGAGTGTGCACTTGTGTATTTCAGACATGGTCGACAATGTTTTATGAGATCTGAAAGAGACGTTAAGTGAATGACTAGGAATAAGTGAGAGTGGAGATTTCCCTTTAAGATGGTATAGTGCTTACGTCATCAAAAGAGCGATTTAAGGACGGTAGAATGTCGTTGAAATTTAAAAATTATGCATGCATTAGATGAAGGAAGCAGGACGTATGGAGAAGAAGATATCTCTTTACCTTAGAAGGATAATGACGTAACACCAGGACATGGTAGGTGAAGATTTAAAGTAGACGCGAGAGGTCTGAGGATGTAGTGCTTTTTAGCGACTGACTAGCAGACTAACATAGAATACATTGGTAATGTTTGGGCATAAGTGTGGAAAGGGAAGAAAAGAAAGAACAAGGGTGGTAATGAATTAAATGACCTAGTCGGGAAAAAGGGAAGTCAGGCCACGATAATAGAACGCAAGTTTAAGTGCAAACAACAAGATAAAGATATTAATTTGTAAGCAAAGAACTTTACTATTGCTAAAGGCTTACGAGGGTATAAAAATAATTTTATAGAAAAAATTTTTTGAGATGGAATAATATGGACTGTGACAAAAGAGAGTTTTTTTTAAGAACAAACAAATATATGAAATGAATGGGAGTTAATTTAATAATTAAAAAAAAGGGAGATAGTGACTAAAAAATATATGAATTGAAATGCTTGTCATTGTTTTGTTTTTTTTAGCTGAGGAAGATGTATGAAGAGATAAATAATGATGAGGCCACACAAGAGGGCACATATTAAGGTTTAAAACAATTGTTGAGATTGAACAGGTACCACTAAGCACCTGTTTGAAATGTTGGTGATAGAGTGTATTACAGCATGGTGCTTTGGTGATGGGTTCCTTTTCTTTATGTGATAAATATGGACATTATAAAGATAGAAATTCATTTTGGTTTTATCTCGCATAGGATCAGAAATTCATGCAAATGGTCAAGATAACATTATAGAGTTGAATAAATCTTAGGAAGTAAGTGGCATCAGTGGAGATTTATTAATATATTCTCATATATTTGGAAAGTTAGAAGAATATATGTAATGGTGTAGACAGTCTTTTAATTTTGTTTATTCATATATTTTACAAGGGCATCTCTTGATAAAGCCAAGACACTTGGTGAAACGTTGAGGATTGCCACATTTTAAGATAATAAAAAGGAAGTTTGAGAATACAAAAGAAGACTGTCTGTGGATTTATGTGTGCTAGAAGCGCCCTCACAATTTCGTTTTCTCGGGTTTGGGAGAGGACAACAACAGTGACCAAAGTAATAGACCAGGGAGGGGCTGTGGATATGGCCTACCTAGACTTTAGCAAGGCATTTGACACAGTCCTGCACAAAAGATTAATAATCAAGTTAGCCAGCCTGGGAGTGGGTCCTAGGGTGGTAGCCTGGGTAGCAAACTGGCTGCACAACAGGACACAGAAGGTAATAGTGAATGGCACACATTCCGAAGAAAGGGGGGTTACTAGTGGAGTACCTCAGGGCTCAGTACTGGGTCCAGTCCTCTTTAACAACTTTACAGGTGACATTGCAGAGGGTCTTTAGGGGAAGGTATGTCTCTTTGCAGATGACACAAAGATCTGTAACAGAGTTGATACACAAGGGAGGGTAGAAAAGATGAGAAGGGACTTGGCAAGGTTGGAGGAATGGTCAGACATATGGCAACTTAGATTCAATACAAAGAAGTGCAAGTAATGCACCTGGGAAACAAAACCCAGGAGAAGTGTACAATAGCAAGGAGGTACTAACAACAACAAAAATGGAAAGGGACCTGGGGTAGTCATATCAGATGACCTAAAGGTGGGTAAGCAATGTGAAAAGTCGGTGAAGGAGGCCAGGGCGATACTGGGATGCATGAAGGGGCATCACAAGTAGAAAAAGGAAGTGGTTATCCCTCTGTACAGACAGTTGGTGAGACCCCATCTGAGTACTGTGTGCAGTTTGGAGACCTCATCTACACAAGGACATAGACAGGATGGAAGCAGTCCAGAGGAGGGCAACTAAAATGGTGCAGGGTCTGCAGCAGAAGCCATATGAAGAGAGACTGAGAGAGTCAATATGTATACCCTTGATGAAAGGAGGGAGAGAGGGGACATGATAGAAACGTTCAAGTACCTCAAGGGAATCAACAAAGTCCAGGAGGGTAGCATCTTTCAGAAAAAGAGATGTGTAAGAACAAGGGGGCATAATTTAAAGATAGAGGGGGGACGGCTCAGGGGTAATGTGAGGACATTTTTTTTCACGGAGAGAGTGGTGGATACATGGAACAGCCTTCCTGAGGAGGTCGTTGGGTCTAAAACAGTGGGGGAATTCAAACATGCTTGGGACAGACACAAGGCAATTATAGTTGGGGGTTGCAGGAAGTAGGCTGTTGGTTAACTAGAATCTGCAGCTTAACCAGTAGGTAGGGAAATGGGCAGACTGGGTTGGCCAAGTGGTCCTTATCTGCCGACAAAGTCTATGTTTCTGTGTTTCTATGTAATTAGTCAAATAGTATCACCTGACTGTGGAGTAAATCTCCTATTCAATCCACACTTTGACAGCAAGAACTACTTCCCTTAGTAAATGTGCTGTACATTTCCCTGATGCAATATCCTTCTGTAGAGAGGGGAAATGAAAACAGAAAGGCAGCCATTGCAAATTACTGAGAGCGGGGCTAAAATTTGCAATCAGATGTATCTCAACTGTCCCAGAAACTGGGAAAGGCAAAAGAGAAAGTCAGCCAGTGTAAATTATAGACAGCGGGTTGGAAATATGCAGCCCAATGTACCTCGGCGGTCCCGCAACCTGGAGTCCCCACTACATCTCCCATTGATGTGCCGTCACACACTGTCCCCCAGCATGCTACTACAGTGGGCACCAGAGCTGCAACCTGCAAAAGAGAAAGAGAGAGAGAGAGAGAGAGAGAGAGAGAGACTGGATTGTGTGCTCCAGAGCTATGACCTGAAAATTACAAAGGACCATATGGTGAGTGTATGGGACGAGTTTCTGTGGTGCGAGTAGTGCATGCGAGAGGCAGGGGGAGGGAAAGTCACACCGAGAAGGTTGGGGGGAGGGAGGGGAGTCGCGACCTGCAAATGACATAGGAGCACAGGTAAACCAGGAGAGCGAGTGATGGGAAGCATCGGGGAACCGCAGTGAGAGACAGAGGAGAGAGTCCTAGAGGAACTTGCAACACTGAAGGTGGATAAGGCAGTGGGACCAGATGAGATACACCCTAGAATATTGAAGGACAGGGGCACTGATGAGCAGCCAGCAGTAAAGACATGGGTTCCCGCTGCTCCCGACCCTGCATTAATTAAAACGTTATTTTTGGAGGCATCAAGTAGAGAAAATGCGGTAGAGTGGCAAATATCGGTGGTTTAAAAGGTATGGAGGAATATTTACGCCCAACTCCTGGGAAAAGCCAAGGTCCATGCAAAAATCAGGGGAAAAGACGACAGCACAGCCCTCAGAGGCCATGGGCCAATTTCTACCTTGCGGCAGAAATGGTGCTAGGCATGGGTGTCTGATCAAGTGATGGAGGCGTTACAAGGGAAGTGGAGCAGGCTTGAGGACAAAATTGATAGCCGATTGCAAAGTCTGGTAGAGCAAATGGCTACGCAGGCGGCTAGGGTTAGTGAGGTGGAAGAGAGGATCTCCAAGCTGGAAGATGAGGTGGATCCTATGGCTGTTCGTGTGGCCAAAACCAGAAAAAGAACTGGCAGATCTGACAGAGCTCACGATTATCAGGAGAACTATGCCAGGCTTCTCTTAATCTTCGCCCTGGGCTCCTAGAGGAAAAAGAAGGCCCCGACATCTTGTCTTTTTGTGCTGAAAAACCCCCAGCTATGCTAGGTATGAAGATGAAAAGGGGAAAGCTTAAACTGGAGTGAGTTCACAGGGCAGTTGCAGCACGTCCACCAGCAGGGCAGCCCCCAAGGCAAATCATCTTTAGGTTTCATAATTTCCAGGACTGAGAGGAAATGCTTCGGGCCTACCGGGGTATGAAAGAGCTGAGATACGAAGGGGAGAGATTATATCTCATGCAGGACTACTCTAACTGCATAATTAAAAAGAGAAAGGTGTTTAATCCCGTGATGGCCCAACTGAGAGAGCTTAAGGTGGAGTGTTTTATGGTCTTCCCGGCTATATTAAAGGTGAAACACGAAGGGGCGACTTATTCTTTTTGGGAGCTGGAGAGAGCAACTGCATTTGTGGAAGAGCTCAAAAAAAAGGTGGGCTGAATGGGGCAAATAGAGAGGAGAAGGGAAGAAGGCTCTTGTGGCGACCGCGTGGAGTGTCTCAACGTGGTTTGGAACTTAAACCGTTTTAAGAAAAAGTTGAATAACTGTTGTTGTTGAATTTTTATAAAGTGGAGTGTTAATTTTTCCACAACCTTTGTGACGCTGTTCCCTGTATATGTTTCAGTTCCCCTTCCCGTGGTCCTGCTGGAATGATTGATAATTCAGGAGCAGACAACGCAAGCGAGAGACCCCTGAGCAACTAAGCTGTGGACAACTAAACGTAAGAGGTGCTGCCAGGGAAGATGGACTGGGGGACACTGCACCCGCATGTGAGGAATGGGGTCATCACCATGTTTGTAACGCTGATGCTATGGTTCTTTCAGCTCCAGTCAATGCTGCAGAGAAAGTAGCAGTGGAGATATGCAAGGGCGCTGGCCTGGAAGTAGGAGCAACATCAGACATTAATCAGGGTAATTTTCCCCTTTGTAGTTCCACTCACTTCCTAGTCATGCTGTTGCCAGCTCCTGGTGCGCGACAGCCTGTGGGTAATTAGGGGGTGTAATGCGATCACCAGCGATACCTCAAGCCCATCCAGGTCTATTACAGGAATCGCTACACCCGGAGTGTACTGCCTCCACCAGTGACTCCTTGTGGAAAAGTGCCACTTGTCTGCGGAGGGCGGCCCTACACTGTTTCTTCACGGAGGTTGGGTAAGTGGGGCCTGGGGGTGGGCTGACGCTGTGTGAATTTTTGGAAGGCCGCGCCCACAGGCCTCACAAGCTTGATTTTATGCAACTGTGTGTGCTTTAGATAACGGGAATAAAAGAGTTGCCTGTGGGGTGAAACTAGCGGGCGGAGAGGGGAGGAGGGACTGACAGGGGATAGCCAGCCTCATAGAGGGAATGATTAAGAAGTTAAGTAGAAGTATTAAAGGGTTGATGTTTTAACACAAAGGGAAATGTTACTTATTTAAAGTTAAAAGTTCAAAATTATGATGCCATATGAATGTAGGGCAGCAGGGAGGGGTGGGGAACGGACGCCTGCAGTACGTGAACGAGGGCCATTCTAGGAGTTGAATGGTGGGGAGGCGATTTTTTCCTAGAATTAGTAAAAGGAATAGAATTTTGCTGGGGGGGCGGTGGGTGGTGGGGGAGGGGGTATGTGGGGGGTGGTTTGTTAATATATATTTTCTGTATCTGTGTTATAAGTGTGGAAAGTCTCTCAGCTCTCAATACAAGGAAATGTGAACTGTGTGGAAGTAATTCAATAAGGGATTGTCATTCTGGCTGGTGGGGAAAAGGGGGACAAGCAATGTTGGTAGGAAGGGGGGAGAGAATAGTGCTTTGGTCCAATGGCTAAGCAAAAAACGTTGGGTGTAACCTTGTGGAATGTGAAAGGGATCTCGTCTCCAGTGAAACGCACAGGTATTTTGACAGCTTTACGCCGACAGGGTACAGGGTATCCAGGTAGCTCTCTTGCAGGAAACACACCTAACCAGTCAGGAGCACCGGAAACTAGAAAGAAGGTGGGTAGGTAAATGTTATGGATCATCATATAGCTCGCATAAAAGAGGAGTGGCAGTGCTGGTAAATAAAACAGCTCCCTTCATTTGCCAAGAGTAATTGTGGACCGTGGGGAAGGTGATATGTTTTTGTGGAGGGAATCTTACTGGGAGAGAGGGTTACCTTTGGGAGTGTCTATGCCCCTTCGGTCTTTAATCCGATCTTCTATCAGGAGGTATTGGATGTTTTGATTAAGGAGCAATTTGAAGGACTGATTATGGGTGGGGATTTTAATGCAGTAATGCAAGTGAATTAGACCACTCGGAGGGGAGATGTAAGCAAGGAGGGAGGTTGAAGCATTGGCAGGAGGGTATGGTGGATTTAGACATGGTCGACTGTTGGTGAGCACGGCACCCAGCAGAGAAGGAGTTTACATTCTATTCAAACCCGCACAAAACTTGGTAAAGGATAGATTACGTGTATATCCCCCGATCTTGTCTGAGTAAGGTATATAAAATTGATCATAGTCCCATTCTTCTATTGGATCATGCCATGGTCCAGATGGTGCTAGAACTAAAAGAACAGAAAGAGGGGTTTCCACCCTGGAAGTTCCCAAGGTATTTGTTGGGGAAAAAGGAGTTTATAGAATATCTTAAGCAACAGTGGCAGTTGTACAAGGAGACAAATGAGGACTCTGTGGAATCCCTGGGTATATACTGGGAGGCCGGGAAAGCCTTTATAAGAGGGGCTATCATTAGATCTGTGGCCCAATACAAAAAAAAGAAGGAAGCTACGTGGGTGGAATTAGAGGAAGAGGTCAAGAGGTGGGAAAGGGCGGTTGTAGAGAGGCCAATTGAGGAGAGGGTTCGGAATCTGAAGGCCGCAAGGGAAGCATTGAACGTATTTCTTCTGTGGGAGGCAAGAATGGCAGGAATGCTAGCTAGAAGTCGCTTGTTTGAATGGGGGCACAGGGCTGGCCCGTTAATGGTCCGGTTAATAAAGGGCAGACGAGTATATACAAGCATAACTGGAATAAAAGACAGAGACGGGAAATTATTAAGGGACAAGGACTCAATAAAGGTGAGGTTTGAGCAATTTTATCAGCACCTGTACCAGGCGGAGTGTTCTGACACTGGGGACAGAATAAAACAATTCCTGGGGGGAGTTAAAATCCCGCATATAACAGAACAACAGCGGAAGTTGCTGGAGGCAGAGATTACTCAGCTGGAGGTTGGGCAGGCAATACAATGCTTGAAACAAGGGAAGGCCAGTGGACCGGATGGGTTTCCCATAGAATTTTACAAAGCACTAAAGGGACAGGTAGTGGATCCCCTGTGTCGGGTATTCTCGGAGGCCAAGGGAGGGGGGGACCTCTCGATATCATTTAAAGAAGCAGTCATTTGTTTGGTTCCAAAGCCAGGGAAGGATGGGCAGGAGTGCTCTTCATACCGGCCGATCTCCCTATTAAATTGTGACGCCAAAATTCTAGCCAGGGTCCTGGCTAGGAGGTTGGATAGAGTGCTCCCAGATCTGGTGCACCCAGACCAAACGGGTTTTGTAGCCGGAAGGAGTTCATACCATAATATGAGGAAACTTCTTAATGTGGTGTGGAGAGCCTCTTATGGGCAAAAAAACATAGCAGTTTTAACAATGGATGCCGCGAAGGCATTTGATCGTATAGAATGGGAATACTTATTTGAAGCCCTCCGGGGATATGGACTAGGGGAAGGATTTGTAGGATTGGTGGAGAGTATGTATAAAGCCCCAGAGGCTAGGGTATTAGTAAATGGAAGCCTAACTCAGAAAGTCATCCTCCATAGGGGTACTAGACAGGGGTGTCCCCTATCGCCGCTCCTGTCTGCATTGGCCTTAGAGCCCTTGGCGATAGCAATTAGAAGCTTAGCCGAGATCAAAGGAGTAGTAGGAGGATCAGGGCGGGAACATAAGGTTATATTATATGCTGATGACATGTTATTATATGTCAGAGACCCGGACAGATTCGTCCCCCCATTGTTGGCAATTATGGAACAATTTGCAGCATTTTCTGGGTACAAGATAAACATTCAGAAATCGGAAATAATGTTGTGGGGGGAAATTGAGAAAGAATCTGGAGATACGGCCTGGGGCTTTAAGAAGACTAAGTTGGAATTCACATATTTGGGGATTCGCATTGGTCATGATCTGAGCCAATTATATAAGTTAAACTTTACCCCCATGGTACAAAATATAGAAGAGGAGCTGAGGCGATGGAGAGGTCTACCTATATCATGGCTGGGACGCATAAATCTGATAAAAATGAACATCTTGTACCTGATGCAAATGTTGCCAGTGGGTCTAAATAGAAAGGACCTAAGGAGAGTTGATAAGGCTTTTGCTGGTTTCATATGGAGAGGGAAAAGGCCAAGAGCGAGTTTACGCAGGCTGCGAGCAGATGGGGAACGAGGGGGTTTGAATATGCCTGACTTAAGGAATTATGCCTTGGCCATGCATTACAGAATTCTGGGAGACTGGGTGAACAGACCGCCAAAGGCTGGTTGGCTAGATTTGGAGGAAGGAGGGAAGGGGGTGAGGATTTCAGCTTTCTTGAGAAGAGGAGGGAAAAAAGGGTTTAAGAGGTGGGAGAAACCAAACCCATTAGTAATTTCAGTACTAGAGGGATGGGAGCAGCTGTTGAAATGGGTGGGGGTTAAACCTGGAGAGGAGACGTTACTACTCTCACTGAAGGGAAACCCGGGGTTCATAGTAGGTCTGGAGGATGCAGGCTTCCTGAGTTGGGAGAAACAGGGAGTTAAATGTGTGAAGAATCTCTGGAAACAAGGGAAGCTTATGTCGGGAGAAGAGATTGGTGAATATATGGGATCCGGTATGTTTAGAATTTTTCAGGCAAGAAATTATTCCAAAACAATAAGTAAAAGCCGAGCAACGGATTCTCCTCTAGAGCAGATCGAACATATGGTCCTAAGTACAAGGAGGAAGGAGAGGGGTAAAATAGGGAGGGCGGCAAGAATGGGACGGCAGTATTTACCTGATCTCACTTGTAAGACTAGGAGATTGTGGAGCAGGGACTTGCAGAGGGAGATACCAGACCAGGGATGGGAGTTGTTGTTACAAATGCATAAGGGTTTATTAGTCTGTAATAAGTACCAAGAATCCTATTATAAATTTCTGCACAGACTTTCCTGCCCACCAAGCATGGTACATAAATTCCGGCCCAAGATCTCATCCCTTTGTGGAAGGTGTAGGATAGAGGAGGGTACATACATACCTTGTTTTTGGGAGTGCCCGTCCCTGAGAAAGTTCTGGACAGAGGTGGCAGAGGAAGTGGGTCGAGTGTGGGGTAGACAGTTAGAGAGAAGCCCAATTGAGATGTTGTTTGGGGTGGATGCCTCGGAGGAGGAGGATTGGAGACCTCTACCGAGGTGGGCACGGATCCTGGTTGCTTTAGCTAGGCAGTGTATTTTAAACACCTGGGTTACAAATGAGACCCCAACGGTTCAGCAGTGGAAAAATCAGTGTCTGCAAATCCTAGGGTTGGAAAAGTTGTACTGTGGGGCAAAAAATAGGGAAAACCAGCTCTGGAGGGTGTGGGGCATGCTCTTGTCCTCAAGCATTCCCCTAGGAGTTGAGGTGCTAGGTAGAGGGTTGGAAGGATAAAAGAGGGCGGCTGAGGTGAAGGGAGGGGAGGTGAATGGACCGGAATGGCGAGGGAAAGCACATTGGTAAGGATAAAGTAGAGGGAGTATGGACGGAGACAAGAGGAGGTGTGTTTTTTTTTTTTAGGATTTATTAGTTATTCGATTCCTGTTTGTATTGTTTAAAGGGAAGGGGTATTGTGGGGAGCAGGGCGGGGGTAAGGGAAATCTGGTAATTTGGTATGTACAGGAGAATTTAGGAGAGTATTGATAGAATGATGTACCAAAGGTAAAGTTATTAACAGGCTTTATGTAAAAGTATGGTTTGTATTTTCTTTATGTATGACTGGAAAATTTAATAAAAATATGATGCAAAAAAAAAAGAATATTGACGGAGTTGAGGGAGGTACTGGCAGCACCACTGGCAGCCCTATTCAGCAAGTCACTAGAAACAGGGGAGGTCCCAGAGGATTGGAGAAGGGCTGATGTAGTCCCCCTCCACAAAAGTGGGAGCAGAGAGGAGGCTGGAAACTACAGACCCATCAGCCTGACCTCAGTTGTGGGTAAAATAATGGATTCTGCTAAAGGAAAGGATAGCTGAGCGCCTTGATGCAAGTGGAGCACAAGATCCGTGGCAGCACGGTTTCACAGCAGGAAAGTCATGTCAAACAAATCTAATTTATTTCTTTTGACTGGGTCACAAGGGAGGTGGATGAGGGGGGAGCAGTGGATGTGGCCTACCTTGTCTTCAGCAAGGCGTTCGACACTGTTCCACATAGGAGACTAGTGAACGAGCTGGGCAGTCTGGGATTGGGTCACAAGTTGGTGAACTGGATTGGAAATTGGTTGAAGAAAGATCACAGAGGGTGGTGGGTAACAGAGCTAAATCTGAGGTGGGGATGGTGACCAGCGGGTTGCCACAGGGTTCAGTTCTTGGGCCAGTGCTGTTTAATATCTACATTAGTGGCATCGCACAGGAGCTGGAGGGGAAGGTGTGCCTGCCAGCACAGACAGAGCCGCACGGAGTATAGGGTGCTCAGTGACTCTTGTAGTTCAACAAAAAATAAAGTCACGGCACTCACCTTACACCAAACAAAAGGCAGAAGTCAAGAGTTATATTGCAAAACAAATAAGCCTTTTCTTGGTATAGCAGCAAAAAAGAACAGTACAGACGCAGTACAAACAACTTCTTCTCACGTTTCACCCAATCGTGGGCTTTATCAAAGATGCCGTGACTTTATTGTTTGTGGGAAGGTGTGCCTATCTGAGGATGACACAAAGATCTGCAATAGGGTGGACAGCCCAGGGGAAGGGGGTGGAGAAAATGAGAAGGGCCCTAGCTAAATTGGAGGAATGGTCCAGAGTATGGCAGCTGGGATTCAATGCAAAGAAGTGCAAAGTCATGCACTTGGGGCGCAGGAACCCAGGAGAGGTTTACAAAATAAAGGGGGAGATACTAGCAGGCACAAAACAGAAAAGAGATCTGGGAGTCATCATATCTGATGACCTAAAGATGGCCAAACAGTGTGCCAAGGAAGCGGGGAGAGCCAGTGGGATGCTGGGGTACATAGGGAGACGTAATACCAGCAGGAAAAAGGAGGTCATCATGCCACTGTACAGGTCATTGGTGAGACCTCATTTGGAGTACTGTGTCCAGTTCTGGAGGCCAAATCTCCGAAAGGACACAGATTGGAGGCAGTTCAAAGAAGAGCAACAAAAATGGTGCAGGGCCTGCACCATAGGTCATATGAGGAGAGACTGAAGGAACTCAACATGTATACTCTGGAGGAGAGGAGGGAGAGGGGAGACATGATAGAGACCTTCAAGTATCTCAAGGGGATAAACAAGGTACAGGAGGGCAGCATCTTTCAGAAGAGAAGCTGCTCTAGAATAACAAGACGGCACAACATGAAACTGGAAGGGGGGGGTACTAAAGGGCAACGTGAAAAAATAATTTTTCACGGAAAGGGTGATGGATGCTTGGAATGGTCTGTCCCAGGAGGTGGTGGGAGCAAGCACGGGGGGTTAAACATGCATGGGATAGGCGTAGGAACCCTAGTGGGGGGAAGGATAGGCAGCAGCCACTGACCAAGTCGGGTCAGCGGAAGCTAAGTAAAGGCAAGGTATACGGGCAGACTGGATGGGCCTTGTAGTCCTTATCTGCCATCAATCTCTATGTCTCTATGTAAGCGGTGTACGTGACAGAGACGGGGAGAGAAAGATACCAAAACGGCAGTTACAGTAGGCTTGGGGAAAAAAGTCAGGACTACTTTTTCAAATCAGCAAGATACTTCTGTTTCCCTATTTAAACAGGAAGAAACATTTTTTGTAAACTATATACCCACTCCAGGGTATGGGGTTAGGATTACGTACTTCCTCAGGTGCGGAGGGCACTCCGCCTGTGGCCTCGTGCCTCACAGTGCACCTGGGGCATGCACTAAATCCCCATAACCCTATACCCTGTCCTGGATTATTGCTTACAGATAGATAGATAGGTTGTGTAACAGTTGCCTAGTAGTGGTAGTTGCCTCTGGACTCTGACCGGCAGTCACCTGGACTCTCCAGATGGGATGGGAGAGTGACCAGGAGACTGGCTGGCTGCTGAGGCTCCCCTCTGTCTTCCAGTGGTGAAGGCATTGGACCCCAAGCAATTGATATCATATTGATGTGGGCATGGCAGAATACCCAAAGCTGCAGGCTGCTTTACACAGGCTTACTGTGCAGTAGCTGGGGTTTGAAGAGAGGACAGTCTAGATGGGCGCAGAGTGGCCTTATATTCACTACTCAAACACACGAGGTGGTGTGCCTGGGAGTCAGGGCTTGGAGTGAATGGTCTCTGTGTAACATGCTGGACTGTCATTTCGGCAAGGCAATTTTAGCAACTACATTACAGCGAATCAAATTTCGGTGACTCTATTTTTTAGTGACTGCCAATTTCAATGATATATACTGCTGACAGCAATACGGTCAGCAGCATACATCACTATTCAATCATCGGTGCCACTGTCTCACAAGAGAAAACACTCACCTCCAAGTGTTACACAGTATTCTGCTGGGATCATTAAGTCAGCTACAGTCACTGGCATCACAGGATATACCCTCTCGCTCTGTCGGATCCTCTACACAGTGCGACGCAGCAGATGCACATCAGATAAGGATCCCGCTACAACTTCAGTTGCAGAAGCTGCACTTTGCAGCATGACCTGAGCAGTGCTTTCATTGCTGCTTCTGGCCCTTTCCCCTCATATCTGCAAGCATGGCTGAAGTAGCACCATTACGTATATAGATGCACCCCCAAGATCCCTCTATATTTAAGATACCAACTCCGAGCCACACTTGGACACGGGGTATTTAACAAGGTTGTGCTCGCTAAATAATACCATCGCTGAACTTTCTAAGCGCTAATCTTACTCGGTCGCTGTAATGTGGCACTTGCTATAATTGTATGCACTAATATGCATTCACTAAAATTACCTCGCTGTAATTTTGCCTCACCGAATTGACGTGCCACCGCTGGAATGGAGGGACAGCCAAGTTGCCGGGTTGGGAGGAAGGGATGGAGGCCCAGATAGGGGGGGCCTGAATGCACTATGCAGCACACTTTCTCTGCTGGGGATGGGGCTCATAGGACTTGGGGGAGTGAGGGAACTTAGGAACATGCTAGGTTGGGGGATCTCAGGGCAACATGCCAGGCTTGGGTAGGGGACTGGGAGCAACTTGCCAGGTGGGGGAAGGGTGTTCAGTGGGACCCTGGTAGGCTGGGGGAGGGGGGGGCGCGAGGTAACCTGCTGGGCTTGGGGACGAGGCTTAAGGCAACTTGCCAGGCTGACGAGAAGAGGGCTCGAATTCGGTGGGAACTTGGTATGCTGGGTGGAGGGGGCTTGGGGGTGAATTGCGATGCTGTGGGACTGTGTACTCAGACAGCCTGCTTTGGGGGGCATAGGGCTCAGGAGAAACTTGGTAGACTTGGGCGAGGGGTGTCTTAACTTCAGGAGCAACATACTATGCTTGGGGTTCAGGGTCTCTGTGCAACTTGCTGTTGGGCTGGGGGGAGGGGTCAACTCACCCAGATGGGGGAGTGCAGAGACTGAGAGATCTCAGGGTGGGGGGCATCATGCCAGTGTACCTTTCAACCTTTTATCTCTGAAATGTGGCCCTCAAAATGTGGGATAATGTGTGACACTGCCTCTAAAACTGAGGAACAAATCATCAATCAGATGTGCAAACAGTAGCGGCAAGCCATCGGCAAAGCAGTAGTGCTACTGCTCATGCCGCTTGTGACCTAGGTTCAAAAGCAAGCACGAGTCATTGGGGGGCTGACCAGCGAGAGGCTGAGCGAGCATCCCAGAGGACATTCTTCTCCTCCTGTATGGAGGCACGGCAGCCTGCACTGCTTCATTACAGACACCTGGGAGACCACAGGTGGCAGTGCATTCAGGAGCAGCTTCATGGGTGAGAGAGAAACCGACGCGTGAAGCGCACCACACGCTAGTTTGTATGCTTGCGTCACATCCCTTGGTCGGCATCTCAGGGATGGGAGGAAAGATGGAGGAGGAAAAAAAAAAGGTAGGCGGGGCAGAAAGATGGACCGACCTCCCACAGCCCCGCCCCGCGACGTGGCCATCCTCCCAAAGAACCAGATCTGAGATGCAGCAGTTGGGGCCCTGCTACAGCTGGTAAGCCACGGGGGTGGACACAGGAGGAGAGAGGTACACCCACAAGATGCCAGGGAATGCAACTGAGGAGGTCAGTCTTGATGTGGGCACAGCCTGCCAAGGGAGGAGAGAAAAATGAATAACAAAAAAATTAAATGACATCCACACTGCAGCTCAGAACACTTTGAAACTAGTGGTGCCTATATTTATCATATCTGTTGGCCAGCTGCCTTGCAAATCACGGACAAGGCTGAAACATATTAGGGACAGCTCAGCAAAATCAGGGACACCACTTACAAAACGGAAATACCATCTCAAGAAGTTTGCTGCGGTGTGGGGCTCTGTGAAAAACAATCTTGAAAGGGGAAAAAGACTAGCTAGTGGTGATCAAATGCATTTGCAGATCTGATGGTCCTCCAACAGATGAATCATTTAGCACTTGTCTCCATTAATATAATTCATACTAACATACTAAAAAGCCAGCAGAATAGGCCTAATGGTCTCTCATGTCTGCTTGGTAACCAGCCACCTAGTGGGTGCTCGCTTTCCCGCCCCCGCAGCCCCCAAGAGTGTCTTCTTTGGCTTTAGTTTCCCTTTGTACCTGTCCCACCCATTCTTGAAGCCCTCCACTGTGTCCTCCTCTGCCAGCATCCCTGGTGGCGCATTCCACGGCTCCACCACCCTCTCAGTGAAATAATGCCTCCTACGTTCCCCCCTATAATTTCCCCCCTCCAGTTTCCACTCATGCCCCCTAGTTGTTCCCCCACTTCTTTAGCATAAACAGCTCCTTGGTTCGGCTCATAGTTATTCCTTTTACAAAGACTCCTATCATGTCTCCCCTGTCCCTGCTCTCCTCCAGTGTGTACATCCCAAGCTCATCCAATCTCTCCTCATAAGGCCTCCCCTCCATTCCCTGAATCATCCTGGTACACTCCTCTGGACACTCTCCAGTAGCGCTATGTCCTTCCTCAGATGAGGTCTCCAGAACTGTACACAGTACTCGAGTTGCGGCCTGACCAAGGCATTATATAGAAAGAGGATCACCTCCCTCCTCCGGGACGTAATTCCCCTGGCTATGCAGCCCAGTATCCTGTTTGCTTTGGCTGCAATTCTTCTACAATTTTCAGAGTTATTCGACCTCCTGTTTCACTTATCTGTCCCAGCTAGCACACCTGACTCTCAGCTCCTATTTTACTCCATCTCCATTGAATAACCTCTCCCACTATCACCTCTTTTTGCCACCTGGTCTTGAACTCCCTCTTCCTGAAGCTCTGCCCCTTACTGACTGTTGCTCTGTCCTCTAGGCCATCTAGCAGACACAAATAATTCAGGCTGAATGCTAGTATTGAACCTCCACCGCTCCCTCGACCCAGCCTAACACTTTTCCTACTTTCTTCTACACTTTCCTACTTTCTTCTATCTACCTAAAACGCCATTTGCTTGTTATAAGCTCCCTCCACTAGTGGTTTCCCTCGAGATCCACCTTCCCACAAACCTAATACATCACCAGGATGCCTTTTACTTTCCTCCTAATACTACTGCAGCCCCCCCTTATAACTCCTCCCCCTAAGGGCCCACACACCCTTCCACTCACCCTCCTTTCCCCACCCGCACACCTCCTCTGCCCCCGGCCTTACACTTCCACACTTCCATCCAACATGGCTATCTGCTCTCTCCACTCCCTCCTGCCACCTATAGAAGACCTTCTCCATTTCCTCCTCTGCCCTCTCCTTCTCGCCTACCCCTGTCTTTCCAACAAATGTTTCTCCGTTTCTCTTGTGAAACAGTCGAGGTGCTGGAAACCTAAATCTCATCCTCTCATCACTAGACGGACCAAGACCTTAATTCTCCCACTACTCCTTGCTGGATCCATCCACCCTAACCCTGGACCAGGAACCCCCAGCCCCTCCCTGGACACAGGCTACAATAATAAAGGGAAAAACGTCTCTATCATCCACCTTAACATACAGAGCCTCCCTGCAAAAAAAGATGCCTTCCAGGCATGGGTCACCTGCAATGACTTTGACATTATAGCGCTATTCAAAACCTGGCTCTCCTATAAAATCCCTGACAGCGAGATAGACCTCAATGGCTACACTTCTGTCAGAAAAGACAGGCCGGGGAAGAAAGGGGGGGGGGGTCATGTTCTTTGTTTTGAACAGGTTCTCCTCTGCTGAACTCTGTCCCAACTCTGACTTCAATATGCTCGAAACCCTCCCCATCAACCTCCTCCTTGGACAAAGCAAAACTCACCCTCTTCACTGCCTATCTCCCCCCGGACCCCCCCCCCAACTGACCTGGAGCATCTGCTAGCCCTCAAAAATTCACTTCCCCTCAACAGGGATACTCCTCAGGAATTTCAACATAAATTGGATCTCAAGTCTAGCAGACCCAGCCAAAAGCTGTGTCATGGGCCACGGCCTACACCAGCTGATTTCTACCCCCACCAGGTCTAACTATAAGACAGGCTCACAAACGTTAATTGACTGGATAATTGTCTCAAACCCCTCCCGTATCACCAACACGGGAGTACTGCCAGACTGTCTAAGCGATCACTTCGCCACCTTCTGCCTCGGGTCAGCCCAACTCCCTAAACCTCCCCCAAGTTCATTTTCTCTCCAGATGACGTGACAATAACAGGATTGAGGGCATAATCTGTGCCTTCCAGTTGTTTGATTGGTCCTTTACCACTGGTTCAGGTGACCTCGATACTGTCAGTGAAAACATTTCTGCTATTTTCAGCAATTTCTGAGATAAATTTGCCCCATCGAAAAAATTAGGATCAGAGGGCACATAAATGAATGGGTCTCCCCTGACATCCATTAAATTGATGAGGACTAGGGATGAGGCCTGGGCTCGTTACTACAAGCACAAGGACCCGGCCCAGCTCTACCACTACGAAGCACTCAGAAACAAGTGCAAATCTGCCATCAGAAAGGCCAAAATTGTATATCTCCAAAATAAACAACTCGGAGAATCAGATATCCCCGACAACTCTGGGGCACACTCAACTCCCTACTTGGGGAAAAACAATAACGGTGAATCCATTACCCTTATTCAAGGGGACAGACTAATGACCCCAAGAAAGTTGCTACCATCTTCAATTCCCTTTTCAGTGACCTTAAAAAATATAAACCATCTCCTCCCCCCTCCCATGCTGCACCCTCACCCTCTCTTGAGAAATATATACCATTCCCAATCACCCCTCCCTTGCTGCACCCTCACCCTCTCTCCCCGAAACCAACCATAACACTGAGCCCAGTCCTACATTTTATTTCCAGTCCTTGAAGCCTTCAGACACTATCAAGATTATCCTGAGAAGCAACCCCAAACCCAGCAGAGGGGCAGACGGAACTGATTACAAAATCCTTAAGCTCTTCATTATACCTCTAGCAGCTCCCCTTACTAACATACTAAACCGCTCTCTAGGCTCTGGCTCCTTTCCCAGCATCTGGAAAACCGCCATCGTCAGACCACTCTTCAAATCAGGGTCCAGGAGTGATGTAGGGAACTACTGATCTATCCTGCGTCTCACTCCCCTCTCCAAAATCGTTGAAAAAGTCGTTCATACTCAGCTCACTGCTTTCCTCAGTAGTCATAACCTTCTCTCCGAAGCTCAGCATGCCTTTAGATCTGGCCACTGTACAAAAACAGCTCTTGTCAAGTTCACGAGTGATATCCACAAGGCTAACAGCTTAGGACAGTACACAGGCTCAGTTTTCATGGACTTAACCAAGGCTTTCTATCTGGTCGACCATAGCCTACTTCTTGACACCCTCGCTGGCTTATAGATATCTGAGAATGTCGTCAAATAGGTTGGAAGCTACCTCTCCCTTAGATCCCAGAAGAGTACTATAAACGGGCATTTGTCGGAGGGTTGCCAAATTAAATATGGGGTTCCTCAGGGCTCCATACTGGCACTGCTTCTGTTCTCCCTTTTTATAAATAATCTCCCTGTTATCCGCCACTCCACTAAAATTGTCCTTTGTGCAGACGATGCTGCCCTATACTACAGCAACAAAAACCTTGACACTATGTTTACTAATCTGCAAGCTGATTTCAGTAGGCTACACGCATGGTTTTCTGCCAAAAGCACGGTCCTCAACTCCATGAAGACCAAGTTCATGATTTTTTCTGGCCCCAAGAAATCCGTTAATAGAAACCTAACACTCCCTGACAATTAGAGAATTTGCATTGAACAGTAGACAAAGTCAAATACCTTGAACTGTCCCTTGATCCACCACGCCTGACACACCATTTACACATAGCAAACCTCATCAAGGATATCCATCTTAGGCAAGGTCTCCTCTACAGAATCAGGAAGTTCTTGATTCCCGCCTCCAGACTACACCTGGCTAGCTCCTTGCTTCTTCCAATTCTGGAGTATTGTTCCATTGTCTACTCCCCCCTTCCACCTCCCTCCTGTTCTCAGAACTGAGGACCACATATAATAGCACCGCTCGCTTCATTACTGGCCTACCTTGGGCTACCCACCACTGTAAACTATACACCCCAATAAACTGGCTCTCCCTCAAAGATAGGTTTCTGTTTAAAATGCTCTCATTCCTGCACAAGATAAACTTAAAGGGAAACGTCCACCTCCTGACAGGCCCCACCTCCGTGTGAAGCAGGGCCCGATTAACAGTTTAATAAATACTCATTTTGTTTTACTTACTGTTCCATTTTTATTTTAAATTCTATCTGGTTGATCTTGCGCCCTCCCCGCCGGCATTTTAGAATTCAGAGCCTAGGTACCGACTGGCAGGGTGCCTGTCAGCCGGCACGTGGTCTCATTATACCACAGACACTCTTAGGCTACAAACCGGAGCTGTTTGTATCTTTCCTTAATACTGTTAGCCTGTGGACAAGCCCCAGCTGCTCCTCGCGGGACATGTCATCATGGGGACAGCCGCGGGTGCTTGTGGGCATGCCGGGGAGGGTTAGAATTTAACAATAAAAATGGCACAGTAAGTAAAACAAAAATGAGTTATTTATTAAACTGTTAATCGGACCCTGCTTCACATGGAGGTGGGGCCCGTCAGGAGGTGGACGTTTCCTTTTAAACCTATTGCCATCAAGCATCACCTCCCTTTTCCTTAAATCTGTCCCTAAACGATGTACAAGAGGGGCTTCAAATAACATCTTTGATATCCTTTCTACTACACCACAAATGCACAAAACTTCATTACCTACAAGGGCCTGAAGCTTTATAACAAACTGCCAATTGATTTTCAAACCTGTAGCACCATCAATTCCTTCAATCTTGCTCTTAAGGATCACCTGTTTAAAATCGACTGTATGTGTATGCCCTGGCCAGCTGCCTCAATGTTAGTTCTATTACTATTTTCTTCCTCTTATTCGTCCAACTCCCCCATTCTTTCTCCCCCCATCTCCACCCCATCCTACCCTTTCTTTTTTTTTTTCCTGCACTTATCGCCTACCTCATGGCTCCTAGATGCTTCCTCTATAAAGGTTTGATTGTTATTTGGCTCCTTACTGTTCTTGAAACACTGAAAAATGTATTTCATTGTACGTAATTCAATGCTTGTGATCCACTGTAAATTTGTATGCCATCGTATATAATTCCGTTTGCTTTATATTGTTCATATCTCTCTCTCCCCCAGTAGTTCTCTACTCTCTGCAAGCTAGGGTTTGCTTTTCCTGTATACTTTTACCATGTATTTATTCCCTACCTATTTGTATTAAATGTATTTTACTCTCTGTTTTATACTGTTTCAATTGTAAATACCTGTATTTATTTTGTTGTTTGCAAATTCTCTATGGAAAGTACAGTTACGTAAGAACTTACCATAACAGTAGATCTTCGAGAGGAGCTCTTGTATCAGGCTATAACAATTAGGACTATGCCGCAGGCACTAGGACTCTCCGGAAACCTTTTCAGCCAGCGGTATACAGCAGGAACGCATTTATCATTAGGCCCCAGTACAAAGGCGGACCCAGCTCCACCTCAGTTCCCCGCCAAGGTCCGCGAACAAGTCCTGACAAGAGAAGGAGACGAAGCATTCGATGGAGATGTAGATGAAGATGGATCTGCACACCTCGAGGGGGAAGGCGGGTGGGAAAGTAACCCCTCCTGCAAGAGCTCCTCTCGAAGATCTACTGTTGCAGTGAGTTCTTACGTACTGTACTATCTTCTTAAGTGGAACTCTTGCAGCAGGCTATAACAATTAGGACTGAATACCAAGCAGTCCCTCGCTGAAGAGGTAGACGACACCGGGAGGTGGAATATGCTGACTCCAGAGGCCTAGGACAAAAGTCCCCGCAAAACAGCCAGACCGAAACCAGCACGGTGTCTGGAGATGATATCCAAGCTGTAATGCTTGACAAAGGTATGCACCGAATTCCAGGTAGCAGCTGCACATATGTCCCTGATAGAGACATTTCTCAGGGCAGCAAAAGAAGCAGACACTTCCCTGATGGAGTGACCCCTGACCGGAGCCGGTAGGGACTTATTGTGCTTTTCATAGCAGAAGGATACGCAGTGGATGATCCACTTCGAAATAGTCTGCTTGGTCATTGGTTTGCCCAAGCATTGTGGTGCAAAGGCCACAAAGAGTTGCTCCAACTGACGGTGCGTAGCCGTCCATTTGAGGTAATACCTCAAAGTCCTATGGACATCCAGTGTATGAAGGAGAGCCTCCCCTCTATTAGATGGGGAAGGAAAATAGACTGGAAGGTCAACCGACTGGTTGAGGGTCAACTCCGAGACCACTTTCGGAAGAAACTTAGGATTTGTTCTAAGGGAAACCCTTTCCCTGTGGAAAATCAAATACGGCTCTTTACACATCAGAGCCTGAAGCTCAGAAACTCTTCGAGCTGAGGTAATAGCAACCAAAAAACACACCTTCCAAGAAGATAACGCAGCTCACAATCCGCTGCCGGCTCAAAGGGAGGGAGGGTGAACTTCTCCAACACAAAAAGGAGATCCCAGGGTGGGATAGGGTCCCGAATGGGAGGTCTCATATGTAAAATTCCTCTCAAAAAGGTGAGGGCTACATCCAACTGTGTTAACGCCTTGTCTCCAATCAGACCATGATAGGTGGAGACAGCCCACATGTGCACCTTAATAGAGGAGTAACTCAGGCCATGTTGGTACAAGGAGAGGAGGTACTGTAATGCTGAGTTCACTGGACAGGCGACGGGGTCCAAATGCTGTGACGAGGCCCACAAACAAAACCGCTTCCATTTCATAGCATAGGCGGAGTGGGTGGAGGGTTTCCTTGCCGACACTAGGACTGCCGCCACTTCCAGGGAAACCCCGTATCTCTGTTGAGCTATGTCTGAAGGAGCCAGGCATGCAGATGTAAGGAACAAAGATCCGGAAGACCAGCGACCCCTATTCCTGGGATAGCAACTGCGAGCATATGGGCAGCGGAGTTGGAGGTTCCGTGGATAACCGCTGTAGGAGTGGGAACCAAATCTGCCGAGGCCATCTGGGGGCTACTAGAATCATTCGAGCCCCTTCTGCCTGTAACTTTAGCAGGACCCTCTGAATGAGAGGGAAGGGCAAGAAGGCATAGAGAAACCTCCCTGCCCAGCAAAGGGATAACGCATCTGGCCAGAAAACTCCAGGCGCGTGCTCTCGCGAGCAAAAATTTTGCAGTTTGGCATTGCGTGGTGACGCAAAGAGGTCCAGCTCTGGATAACCCCACTTGTCAAAGAGCTGATCTGCTATGGATTGTAGCAGCTCCCACTCATGTGCTCTGGATCAAGACCTGCTTAAGCTGTCGGCCAGATTGTTCAGGACGCCTGGAACGTGCACTGCGGACAGCAGAATGCGCCGCTCCTGCGCCTAGTGCCAGACTCTCAGCGCCTCCATGCAAAGGGGATACGAACGAGTACCCCCTTGCTTGTTGATGTAGAAGACGACCGCCATATTGTCTGTTTGAACTAGAAGAGAGCCCGGCACCAGGTCCTCTTGAAAGGTCTGTAAGGCATAGAGAACCGCTCGCATTTCCAATACATTGATATGGAGAGATCGCTCCTCGGGTGTCCAAACCCCTTACGATTGATGAGCACCCAGGTGCGCTTCCCATCCCAGATCCAATGCATCTGTTGTAAGAGTCTGACCTGGTGGCTCTGGACGAAACCTGACCCCTTTCTCCAAGTTCCGGGGGTCCATCCACCAAAGCAAAGTTCTCCTGACTGGCTCGGTGACCCTGACCAGAAAGTCTAGATCGTCGTAGCCCTGGTCCCACTGTACCCTGAGCATCCACTGTGGGACCCACATGTGGAGGCGGGCCAGAGGAGTGACTGGAATGGCCGACGCCATGTGCCCCGGTAGCCTGAGGAAGTTCTGTGCTGGAACTTGAGGAGTTACTGAGATCCATTCGGCAATCTCCCGCAGGCGATTGCCCCTGTCCGGGGGAAGGAAAGCCATGCCCTGGATAGAATCCAGGACCGCTCCAATGAAGATGAGTTTCTGACTGGGCTCAGGGGATGATTTCCAAAGGTTCAGGGTGATCCTCAGCTCTCGGAACAGAGTATAGGTGTCTCTAAGGGCATGAAGCAGGCATGACCTTGATAGGGCTGTAAGCAGCCAATCGTCGAGGTATGGGAAAATGTAGTGTCCCATGCGCCTTAGAGCCACAGCCACCACTGCTGAGCATTTTGTAAAGACTCGCGGAGCAGAGGAGAGGCCGAACGGAAGAACTCGGAATTGGTAGTGCTCCCCTTGGAAGTGTAACCTCAGAAACTTCCTGTGGGGAAGGAAGACCCCGATATGCATATATGCATCTTGCATGTCTAGGGAGCAGAGCCAATCTCCTTGATGCAGCAGAGGAAGTAGACCTGGAAGGGTCATCATCCTGAACCTTTTGTACTCTATAAAGAGATTGAGAGAGCTGAGGTCCAGAATGGGACGAAGAGCCTGTGTCTTTTTTGGGACCAGGAAGAAGTGGGAATAAAACCTCTTTCCCTGCTGATGCAAGGGGACTACCTCTATTGCCTTTTTCTGCAAGAGGGTCAGAATCTCTCCTTCTATCAGTGGGATGTGAGAAGGAGGATATCGGGAGTACTTTGGTGGAGTATTTGGAGGAAACTCCGTGAACTGTAGCGTGTGTCCTCTCCTGATGATGCCCAGGACCCACTGGTCCGCAGTTATCGACTTCCGCCCATCAAGATGAAGGGAGAAGCGGCCCCCGACCGTCTCCCCTGAGTCTTCCTCTGGAAGGGGGGGCAGAAGGGAGTCATTAGGCTGAGCCGGGCATAGGCAGAGAGGCCTGGGAGGACTTGGGCCCACGGGTAGGAGTGCCTCCAGGCTGCTGGTTACTGGCTCTCCTATGAAAGCCGCCTCTCTGACTCTGCTGATTACCACAGGCATGTCCACCTTGACCACCTGAGGTCTTACGAAATGGCCGTTTCCACTGCCGTCGCTGGTCGCAGCAGTACATTTGGTGGACCAACCAAATGGACTTGCCCGACTCCTGTAGACGAGAAATCAAAGCTTCTGTCTCCTGCCCAAATAACACGGTACCTTGGAAAGGTAAATCCTTGATACCGGACTGCAGATCCTGGTGGAAACCCGGAACTCTCAACCAGGTGTGGCGCCGAAGGCACACCCTGGAAGCGGCTGCCCTGGCTGCCATATCTGCAGTATCGAACGAGGCTCTCAGGACATGGGAACCTACATCGGAGCCCGATTTCATAATATCCAGAAGTTCCAACTTCTGATCGGAATCTAGCATGGCCTTCAGTAGCTCTTGTCCCCACTCCCACAGAGCATTCTGGTACTGGACCATATGAATCAGGAACTTAAGGGACTGGATGGAGCAGGTGGAGGCAGAATAAACTTTCTTGCCCACCTGGTCCAAATACCAAGACTCCCGGATAGGGAGGCTGCGAGCTAAGGTACTTCGGCTGCCTGGATTTGTCATGGGCAGCCATGATGACTGAAGAGTCCACCTGAGGGTTCTCTGCTAGAAAAGCTTCTGCCCTTGGGGCCTTATATAGCCTGTCCTATTTCTTGGGAACAGCCGGGATGGAAGCTGGACACCTCCAGGTAGTCTGAGTCAGGTCCTGGAAAGTGTCCACTAAAGGAGGGACCACCAGTGGTTTCGGTTCCTTTTGCCTCAGGTATTTTGCCAACCTCCGGCATTCCAGATCCAGGTCCTCAGTTTCCCACTCATTGGAGGCCTGGATGTGCCTCATGACGTCCATAAAGGTTGGATCATCGGGAGGCGAGCAAGGCTGGGCCTTCTTCTCTCTCTTGGGGACCGCTGTAAGCTGAGAGAGGAAGAGGATGAGGACAAAGAAGAGGGAGATCAACTACATGATCTGGAATAGTCCGATCTCTCCTTATGACCAGACCCCCACTGCCGTCGGTAACTGGGGGACAGATGGCTGTCCGAAGACCGGCTCTGGAGCGAAGACCGACGTCCGTCAGAGGACCGACGTCGGGAGTGTTCTCGTCTAGGAAAACAAGAAGGGCTGCTCGTATGAGACCTGGACCGGCGACAGTCTCCAGAGTCCTTGGAGCATCGGCAGTGGTCTTCGGATCGGGCGTGGGAACGAGCCCTGGAAGGAGGTGTAGGCGGTCGCTCTGGGGACATCCTCGGGGAAGGCTCACCTCCCGGCTGTGGTTTGCCTGCTCGGTCCAGTACCGGTGTCTGGGCCAGCGACGGGGGGGGGGTCCGCTTCTCGACCTGTCCCCACCCAAAGGAGAACAACTCCTGCAGCTTGTCCTTTGAGAAAAGTTCTGCTGCTCGGCCCGGGACGTCGGCCCACGAAAGAGAGCCCTCTTGGAGGTCCAGGGGAGGAGGACTTGGGAGACGGGACGTCGTTTCTTCCATGGCCCTCCTCACCTTTTCGCCCCTTCAACTGGCGTCGGTGGTGGGGCCGACGCCGGGGGGCTCTGGAGAGTCCTTGGGCCCCGGAGGCGCGCCTTTAGTAGGCAGTGCTGGTGCCTTGAGAGGTTGGCCTGGGACGACTTAGGGCGCTCTCCTGAGCCCGGGGAAAGATGGACCTTCTTGGGAGAGGGCCACGAACAATCACGGGACCATGACGGGGACTGGTGCCAGGACCGACTACGGTCTTTCCCGTGGCGCTTGGTTTTTTCCCTATGCTTTCCCTCGGAGGAGTGCAGATCCATCTTCTTCTCCAGTAGAAATGTCTTCAGGGCCTTAAGACGTCGGATCCGGGTCCGGCTGGTGAACGCCTGGCAGGCTGAGCAGGTCACGGTATTGTGGTCCGGCTCGAGGCAAAGGATACAGCTCTTGTGCCCGTCTTTAGCAGGGATCTGCCTCCCACAGTCACACTTGTTTTGATAGGGATCTGGAGAGACCGACGATGGCGAAGACATCCATCGATCAACTGAAAAAAACGTCGGAAAATGGCCTGTCGACGATACTAGAAAAAAAAATGTTGAAAACGGTACAAAAAGCGGGTTGAAAATAGAAGTTTTTGCTGTTCCTGGCAAACTGGAACTGAAGTCCTTCTTCTCACGTGCGGGACGCAGCGGGAAAAGAACTGAAGTGGAGCTGGGTCCACCCCCTTTTGTACCAGGGCCGTCGTGGGCGGGGCCGACGTTGGGTGGGGCGGTCCCTGCTGTATACTGCTGGCTGAAAAGGTTTCCGGAGGGTCCTAGTGCCTGCGGCATAGTCCTAATTGTTATTTTTATTTATTTATTTAGTTTTTGTTGACCGGATAAGTGCACTACACAAATCCTGCCTATTTTCAGGCACGACCAGGGGGAAGGGGATACAGATGACTGCCAACTGACCTTGAACCAGATTAAGCTGTTGGTGGTATTTTTAGTGAATGAGAGAAATTTGGCCAGGACACTGGGGAAATTCCCCTACCTATAGTATAGTGTGATGAAGGCAGTCACCAGTTATTCTACTTCAAATCCATACCACTCAGGCACAAAAGTGCCTATAGCCTGCTGCAAGAGCTCCCACTCGAAGTAAGATCTGGAGGTTTGTAAAACCGGCATTTTTGCTCACATACTCTCCAGTATAAAATAAAACTGATTGATTGATTGATAGTAATGGTTATCCATCTCTGGATCTGTTATTTTTCTGACTAAGTTTGGATTTGGGATCTGAGGCTGGTTTCGGATCCGAGGTCAGATACTCAGGTCCAACCATAGATTCCAGTGGATACCCGTATTCTAATCAGATCCATCGGATTCATGGATGGGATCTGAGGTTGTCGGTTCCATTCTCAGATGTCATCCCTATTCAGTGATGTCTGAGATCCCACATTTTGCTCACTATCTGATGGGATCCCACTTGGTCAGGTACTATCTGAACATCACTAACTGTAGCATTAATATGGGGGCCAAATATTACATAGGGAAAAAAAATGCATAGGCAACTGTGTGCTATGAAGTTTTTTTTTTTTTTTTTGACATATCTGTGTTGTGTGATGACCCATAAACCTCAAGAGGGAAGCTCGAGAGGTACAACACTGAGGGTGTGTATAAAAAACTTCATAAGCACACACAGTTGCTTGTGTTTTAGTTTTTATAATAAGTAGTGCAGGGACATACAGAGTGGTGTGTTTCCCACTGTTTTATTGTAAGTGAAAGTGAAGCATGGGTGCTCCAAATGCTGCAGTAACTGGGTATGACGTCATATCTGGTTATTACAATGTTCAATCACACTAATAATCAGTGTGATGAAGGCAGTGACCAGTTATTCTACTTCAAATCCATACTACTCAGGCACAAAAGTGCCACATATTCAAAGGAACAGGAAATGTCTGTGGCATAACCAGGGACGTCCTTGAAAATCAAGAACAGCTGAGAGGTGTGGTATAAGGTTTCATTTTTGGTGTAGCATCTTAGACAGGAATTTCTCCTTTAATGTCTGACTTTGTAGCACCAGCCTGACCATTGCAACTATGTGGGAGGTACCATTCCTAGGTGACCGATATGGGACAGAGCAACTCTGGCATGTACAATGAAGGACGTCCTCTAATGTGGGACATTTGTGAGGTATGATGCTGGATTGGAGACAGGTTGTCGCAGGGTAACTTACCAGGCTTGGGGAGGGAGCACGGGTCAATCAGCCAGGTTGAAGAGAGGGTCACGGAGAGGAAGTCAGTAAGCTGGGTGGCGGTGGGCTCAGGGTTAACTTGTTAGGGGGGGTGTGTGTGTGCACAGGCAGCATGTTAGGCTGGAGGTTGACACTCACAGTATAAAAAACTTTGGTAGCAGGTAAATTAATCCTATTACAAATGACCCCCCCCCCCCACATGCAGTAGAATGCACCCAAAAAAATTTCTGGTGGCCTAGGCAGCCTCCAGACCCCACCCCACCCCAAGCCTGCAGTTTAAATGTTTGCACCTTGTGCGTACAAGGCTGGTTACTCCACTGGCCGCACGCAAGCACCACACACATTAGCCCTGTCGTAAATCACAGCCATTTAAAGGAAATGAGGTTCAGAAACTGCGGCATGCCTAAGACGTCCACGTGCTCTGAACTGCAGTAGCTATTAGAGACAATGCCTGCTTTTAAGTGATTTAATTTGTAACATTACTACACGGTCCATGTACTAGCAGCAATGCACTAGCCAAGGCTCAAATTACCACTCCATCCAGTCAAGTGCACTGGGATTAATGAAACCTGTACACCATCAGGGGCATCCCCGGCCAATTCTTTTCAATTCCGACCACCAAGGCTCACACACAAGACTTGCTGACTCAGTAAGCCCTGGCCAGGGGAACTACATGAAAATGTTTACATTTAAGAGAATAAGACAGAGATAGACAAACTACCCACTTTGCCTCCTTTAATAGGAGATCTCTTTAAAAGCAGTAGTTCATATTATAGACAAAAGATTGTACATATATATATTTTTAAATCAAGATGTTTACCCTCATGTTCAAAGACGGGCCCCTATCTGCACTAGCCTCGTCACCCAAAGCAAGAGCAAGGCAAAGCTTTTATTTTCATAAAGTGCCCCATCCAATTGGCTTGGAGCGCATCACAAAGCACTTAAACAAACATAATAAATGTGCATTTCAAAACAAAACATAACATAACATAACCAAATAAATACTGTAAACCAATTTTTTTAAATGCAGAGACTGTGTCCTTACTAGGAGTTTACATTATAAGCCAAGGCAAATAGATGGGTTTTCAGCCCCTTTTTAAATCTCTCCCCCAAGGGGGATCTCTTCTGTTGGGAAGAAAGGGAATTCCACAAAAGTGGGGATGCACCAAGAATGCTTCCTCCCTGGAAAGCTTCAGATGTGCTCTTGGGATGACCTTCTCTAGGAGCTAACTCTCCTCAGCTGATTACCCCATGGATTACCCCCTGTGTCAGGGTCGTTGAGGCTGTCCAGGCCCCCCCCCCCGAGCACAACCCAGATAGCTCTGGAGGAAGAGCCTAGTCAGTAGTACGGGGCCTACAGAGGACCGGGGTGCCATCCTGTTCGGTTGGGGAGTTCCCTCCATCTTCTCACTAGGGCTGCTGATCACACAATGACACCCTGCATATCAGGGTTTGATGACTGGCCCTCCTCCCATTGTGCTGCCATCCAGCTTCCGACAGATGGCACGCATGTAGCATTGGGATTTGTCCCCCAACCCTCTGAGAGAGGAGTGCAGTCTACTGGGATGCTACATCCTTTCTCCACTGTCTGGCCCCCGGTTCTAGGTAAAGACGGCACAGGAAAGTTGGGAACCAGAAAGTTCGCCACAGATAATTCAGTACAGGAAAGTTCAGGACAGAGGAAAATTAAAAAGCCAGAAATTTGGTCCATGACACCAGGGATCGCCACTCCAGTGAAATTTCAAGTATAAGAGTAGATTTACTAGTACAACATCACGCCCCCATGGATCACCACTCTAGTGAAATGTGTGGACCACATTTTGGGCTTTTTAATTTCCCTGCACAGAATGTTCCTGTACTAAACTTTCCTGTGGTGAACTGTCCTGTTTGAACTCTCCTGTGCCGTATTTGCCATGCTCCCTGGCAACCATGCTCCGGGGGTCTCCTCCTGAACATGGATCACCAGCGTGCTAGGCTAAAGCACTATTGCCTTGCTTCAGGGCCAGCACTATGCTCGTCTGTTTTTACTGCTATTTTTCATTTCCCAGTGTCTTCTGTCTTGCAAAAATACAGAAAGGGACAAGCACAGCAATATGAGCTGCCAGAGCTCTCTGGGTGTGTGCTCTAAAGAGAGGATGGCAATCATACAGTGCAGAAGCAAGCAAAAGAGTACACGCCAGCAAAAAAGGCAAATGGCCTATAAAAAACAGCCAAGCTGAGAAAGGCAGCTTTTTCAAAGATTTTACTAGTTTTGTAAAGTGCTCAAGTGTACAGGGGCATAGAAGACTACAACAATTCAATGTCCCATATGCAAAAGGTAACAAAGAAAGTACCTCAGTCCAGACAGCTCAATATATGTAAGGCGCAAAACTGCAAGATCCCATATGGTCCAGTTTGTAAAGTTCATGGATTCTTAAATATCCAAGCTGGGGGAAATACAGCAGGCTGCACCTGCCCCGGTGATTCACTCCATCGGAGCTTTCTCAAGGGGCGTGTCAACATGGGCCAGAAAATCTCTGAAAGAGCTACCTTTCACAGCTTGTTTTTTTTTCATGGTCCGTCTGCCTTTTTTTGCTGGCGTGCGCTTTATTGTCTGCTTGCCTTTTGTCTTATAAGTTGCCCTCTCCTCCTTTGAGTCTGCCTTATGATTTTTTTTTTAAATTTAAAAGGATTAAAGGAGCGCTGCATTGATTACTGTGTGGCTGAAGCAGGTTATTGATTTTGCTGCTGTTAGCTGAGGCTCCCAGCGAGAGACACCAGGCAGAAATCAGCTGCAGTAACTGAAGAGAAAATGTGCTTGCTGAAAGAGACAGTATCCCTGCCCAGCCAGGCAAAATAAAGTTTATCAACTCATGAACTCTGATGAACGGCCATGAATGGTTCATGAACAACCATCAGAATTCACCAACTGTTCTTCAAGTCAGTTCACGAGCCAAGTTCAGGAACTGTTCATCAACACAAAGTTCATAAAGTTGCTGAACCTTCAAAGGACCATGATGAACCGAGACAAAAATACAATTTGCATAACTAATTTGCACATGAAAATTCACTGCTTCCCACTGTAACAGTTATAACACGTAAAACAAATCTGAACATTTTCAGTTTGAAAGTCAAAAATATATGTTCCACAAGGCAATTAACTGTTTGAGAACCCGAAAGGATTCACATTTACACTCACCCTATCTTAAAAGAGTTTCGGATTCTGCTGATATACAGGAAATAGCACCTGCACCTTTCTGCTTCTGAACGGAAGGCGAGCAGGGATTCCATTTCAAAGAACAAATAACAGAAAAAAGTAAGTATGAGGTTAAGTTATGAATTACAAAATGCACGGGAAGAAACGCCATGAATTAGAAAATGCTGAGTTTGTTAAAATAATCTGTCATGGTTAATTGCTTAGGTTGTGTGATAAAAATGTTGTGTTGCATACTAATATTGATAATTTGCCATCACTGAACAATGTAAAGCTAACTGTCAAGTTTATTGCGATTCTTGTGAGTTTGGATGTATTGTAATTTGTTGTCGTCATGTGTGTAAATTGTATATCTAAGGAAACAGTTTTACTGTTAATTATATGTAAATAATAACTGCCACTTGCTTTTTTCCTAAGGAAATCCGTGGTGTAATGTGCCATTATAAAGGAGTGTTTATAATGGCAAACATGCACCGGGTCCCCCCCCCAGCGCATGCGCCAGCCAGCTCTGTACCCTCTCTAGTCGCCAATACCACGGCTTACAATTGGGTGCTTGCCTCTCGGACGACTCGCCGTAAGTTTTTTTTTAATCTTATGAAAGAATCTCCTGATTAAAAATACTGAAACTCTCCTAATTTAAAGAAGAAAAGGCAAAACAAAAAAACCCTGAAAACTTCATCTCCGCCGTGTCCGACTGCGAAAAAGGAAAAACCCTGATCGGACTGCAGCTAAACCAAGACTCTTTATTTTATATAATTGCTGGGGTGAAAAAACGAGAGCTAGAGTTTATATAAAATAAAATATGAGGTGGTGTGTGTAAACTCGAAGTTTACACACACCCTCTGGATTAAGTGCTTTCACAAACCCCTCGAGCTTCGGTCTTAGGGTTTATGTAGCATCTAACCCTCAGGAGTGTGCAAATTCTCATTACACACTCCACCCCATACTTTATTCTATATGTAATAAGCCACAGCAGGGTGCTTTTTTTTTTTTTTTTAACCAGGAGAGACATACTAAGCTGAAAGCTTGTTTACAGGTGCAACCCGGGAGCACAAGGAAGAAAGTGAATTGCTCAGGGTCACACAGTATGCAAGTGGGGCCTGTGGGACACAAACCCAGGTCACCAGGTTTGCAGTTCAGAAGAGCCTTAAACCACTGCATTATACTGCCTCCTTGTATGTGCATTATAGGATTTTATAAAATGCAAAGGGAAAATCCTGCTTTCTGACTGGTTAATACCTTTGCATGAAATCTGTTCCATGCACAGGTAATAAGTTCAGGAAAGCAGGACTACACCATGAATACAAGAATCAGTGTACATAAGAACTTACCGTAACAGTAGATGTTCGAGAGAGGCTCTTGCAGTAGGTAATTACCATTAGGACTAAGCTGCCAGGCGCTAGGACCACACAGAAAACTTTAGCTAGCAGTGTCTGGCGGGTGACCACCCACCCGCTGTCACGTGACCGACGTCAGTGTGACACTATATAGTGAGTGGTCCCCATGCCCACCCTCCAGTTCTCCCGCTGGAGACCCAGAAAGGTGTGACAGGTGAAGGTGTGGGCTCCTGGAGCCAGGAAAAGGCTATGCAAGAAGGAGTAGTAGAAAAGACTCAGGGGGAAGGTGGAGGGAGAGCAGTACCTACTGCAGGAAACTCTCTCGAAGGTCTACTGTTATGGTAAGTTCTCACATAACTATACTATCTTACTTCGAGAGGGCTCTTGCAGTAGGTAATTACCATTAAGACTGAGTCCCAAGCAGTCACAGTCAGAAGACACGGGGTCATAATGTGGCATAACACAATGCTTCTGACAATATATTGTGCTGTCAGAGCCCCCACACCACCCGACCCCAACTGAAATAATCAACTCGGGGAATTAGTCTACCATTGCACAAAGTGCAAAATAAAGAAAAAATTGGGATTCGATACCGGTCTTCAGATGCACTGCCTCCATTGCCGCCTGTGGCTCATTCATCTTCTCCCAGCAGAGGACTTATCCTCTGCGAGGGAACAGGACAGGGTGCAAAACCGCGCATAGACCATTTAGTGGTTTTGCACCCTGTTGCTATTCCCGCCTGTGCTGTCTCTGTTGCGCGGTTCTGATGTGCGCCGTTCTACATATGGCGAACTGACCCGGTAGGCAGTCAGACAAGTCAGAAACATGGGAAGCAGAAAAACGCCTGCAGTAGATAAGAGATCTAAGATAGAAGTCCCTGAAGGATGGTGAGGCCAAAGCCAATCCTACGCCTAGAAGCAATTCCCAAACTGTAATGCTTAGTGAAGTTGTGCACAGAACTCCCAAGTGGCTGCTGCACAGATATCAGTGGCTGAGACATTTCTGAAACATGCAGTAGATGCAGCCTTGCCTCTGGTTGAATGTCCTTTAACTTCCCCTGGAAGTGGCTTGTTATACTTCTGATAACAAAATAGGATGCAGTTTGCCAACCATTTGGACAAACATGGTTTAGAAACAGCAGTGCCCTCTCTTTTGGGTGCAAAAGAAATGAACTGATCCGTTTTGTGTATTGACTTTGTCCGGTTAGTGTAGTAACACAAAATTCTGTGTACATCTAAGGTATGTAGAATTGCTTCCCCCAGATTAGAACTTTCAGGGTAATACACTGGTAAATGTATGGTTTGATTCAACGTGAACTCAGAAACCACCTTAGGTAAACACAGAAACATAGACTTTGATGGCAGATAAGGACCGCTTGGCCCACCTAGTCTGCCCGTTTCCCTACCTAGAGGATAAGCTGCAGATCCTATTTAACCAACAGCCTATTTCTTCCTACCCACCATAAAAAATGCCTTATGTCTGTCCCATGCATTCTTGAATTCTCCCACAGTTTTAGACCCCACAACCTCCTCAGGAAGGCTGTTCCATGCGTCCACCACCCTCTCTGTGAAAAATACTTCCTCACATTGCCCTGAGCTGTCCCCTCTATCTTCAAACTGTGTCCCTTGTTCTTGCACATTTCTTTTTCTGAAAGATGCTACCCTCTTGGACTTTGTTGATTCCACTGAGGTACTTAAACATTTCTATCATGTCCCCCCTCTCCCGCCTTTCCTCAAGGGTACACATATTAAGCTCCTTCAGTCTCTCCTCGTATGGCTTTTCTTGCAGACCCTGCACCATTTTAGTTGCCCTCCTCTGAACTGCCTCCATCCTGTCTATGTCCTTGCGGAGATGGGATCTCCAGAACTGGACGCAGTACTCCAGATGGGGTCTCACCAACTGTGTGTACAGGGGAATAACAACTTCCTGTTTTCTACTGGTGATGCCTCTCCCTACACATCCCAGTATCCCCCCAGCCTTCCCTACCACCTTCTCACATTGCTTGCCAACCTTAAGGTCATCTGATATGATTACCCCAAGGTCCCTTTCCATTTTTTTTGTTGTTGCTACCTTCCCCCCTCATTGTGTAATCTTCTCCAGGGGTTTTTGTTTCCCAGGTGCATTATTTTGCACTTCTTTGCATTGAATCCAAGCTGCCATACTTCTGACTATTCCTCCAACCTTGCCAAGTCCCTTCTCATCCTTTCCGCGCCTCCTTGTATATCAACCCTGTTGCAGATCTTTGTGTCATCTGCAAAGAGGCATACTTTTCCTTCCAGTCCCTCTGCAATGTCACTTATAAAGACATTAAAAAGGACTGGACCTAGTACTGAACCCTGCGGTACCCCACTAGTAACCCCTCTTTCTTCAGAGTGGACTCCATTTATAATTACTTTCTGTGTCCTGTTGTCCAGCCAATGTTTTACCCAGGCTACCACCCTGGTACCCACTCCCAGGCTGGTTAATTTGACTATTAATCTTTTGTGTGGGACTGTGTCAAATGCCTTGCTAAAGTCTAGGTAGGCCATGTTCACAGCCCCTCCCTAGTCTACTACTTTGGTCACCCAGTCAAAGAAATCAATTAGATTCGTCTGACATGACCTTCCTGCTGTGAACCCATGCTGCCTTGGGTCCTGTGCCCCAACGGCCTCTAGGTACTCAACAATTCTTTCCTTCAGAAGTGATTCCATCACTTTCCCTACCACAGAAGTCAGACTGACAGGTCTGTAGTTTCCTGCCTCTGTCTTGGACCCACTTTTGTGAAGGGGAATCACATCTGCCTTCCTCCAGTCCTCAGGTAACACACCATCCTCCCATGATGTGTTAAAAAGGGTAGCCAGTGGCATCACTAGTTCTCTGCTCAATTCTTTTAGAATTCTGGGGGTGAATTCCATCTGGCCCCATTGCTTTGTCCACCTTCAGTTTTAGGAGTTCTTTCAGAACCCTTACTTCTGTGAAAGGACTGAGATTGACCCCCCCCCATCCAGAGAGCTTCTGTTAATTGGATTAGGCACCTCCCCCAACCCCTCTTTTGTGAATACTGAACAGAAGTATTCATTCAGTATCCCTGCTTTTTCACTGTCCCTCTCTGCCCACCCACCGTCCATTCTATTCGTAAGTAAAAACTTAGGATTTGTATGCAGAGCCACCCAGTCTCTGTGGAAAATCAAATAAAGCTCCTGACACATCAGGGGCTGAAGCTCAGAAATCCTTCAGGCAGGTGTAATAGCTACTAAAAAGAGTGCTTTCCATGAAAGGTAGCGCATGTCACAACTCACAGACGTTTCAAAGGGAGGCAGAGTGAGTTTCTTAAGAATGAAATTCACATCCCAGGGAGGAGCAGGGCTTCTGACTGGGGTTTTAAATGAAGGATTCCTTTCAGGAAGGTTTTGGATATCTCCAGCTGTGCCAAAGTGTTGCCATCCAGCGGAGTGTGGTAGGCAGAAATGGCAGACAAGTGGACCTTTAGAGTACAGTAGCTTAGCCCCAGGTCGGATAAGTGCAGCAGGTACTCCAGGACCTGCGATGCAGGGCATGAAAAGGGGTCCCAACCCTTAGCTGTGGCCCAGATGGAAAATCTCTTCCATTTCATAGCATAGGTGGATCTCGTGGACGGCTTTCTAGCCTCCACCAGTACCTGAGCCACTTTGGAGAAGACTCCAAAATTCAAAGCAGCTATGTCAGCAGGTGCCACGCGTGAAGGTGAAGGGACTTGAGGCTTGGATGGACCAGGGTACCCAGTTCCTGAGTTAGAAGATCCTGGTAGATAGGCAGTGGAACTTGGGGTTCCATGGTCAACTGCTGAAGCAGAGAGAACCAAATTTGGTGAGGCCAGTATGGTGCGATCAGGATCATGTGTGCCCCCTCCGCCTGCAGTTTCAGCAGTGCTCTCTGCAATAGTGGAAAGGGAGGAAAGGCGTTCAAGAACCTCCCTGTCCAACAAAGAGACAGCATGTCTCACCAGAAAGCACCACGCCCTGGAACGAGCGAGCAGAAACTGCATAGTTTTGCACTGGATGGGGATGCGAACAGATCGAGGTCTGGTTGACCCCGAAGATCGAAGCTTTCTTCCACCACTGACTGTCTCAGTTCCCACTCATGAGCCTTGGTGTGGGTGCTGCTGAGGCTGTCTGCTAGAGCTCCAAGACACGGCATCAACAATTTTGTGTCGAGGTGACATGACAGCAATAGATTTATGTTAACTGCAAGTTGTGGTCAGCATAACTCCTTTGGGAAACTGTCCGTCATTCGCCCCCCCCCCCAAACCCTCCATGTAGGGAGCTCTGCCTCCCCCCACACCCTCTGTAACTACAGATTATCAGCTCCAGGTGAGAGTTGATTTGGGGAGGGGGCAAATCCTGAAGAAAGCAGTGCAGCGGTCCTGCTGGTACATTACAGTGACAAGAGCGACTTGCTGCTGTAGTGTACTCCGCTATAATAATGTCGCTGCATCATCAGCATACAGTCCGCTAGGACATTTTGAATGCCCAGGAGGTACATTGCCGAGAGATGAAGGCCATGTTGGACTGCCCAGAACCATACGCGCATCCCTTCCCGACATAGGGGATACGAGTGTGTGCCTCCTTGTTTGTTCAGGTACCAGACTACGCACATGTTGTCCGTCTGGATCAGGAGAGATCCTGGTCAGAGGAGGGGCTGGAAGGCCTGTAAAGCATACAGCACTGCTCTCATCTCTAGCACACTGATGTGCAGAGATAGTTCTTTCTGAGACCAGAACCCTTGCGTCCTGTGATCTCCCTAATGGGCTCCCCAACTCAGTCCCGAAGCATCTGTTGTCAGGATCTGGAAGGTGGGAGGAGGTTGAAACAGGACACCTCTGTTGAGGTTTCCCAGGTTCTGCCACCATAGGAGATCTTGGGCCATAGGATTGGAGACCAAGATCATGTGATCCAGGTCGTTTGACCTCTGATCCCACTGTACCCGAAGCATCCACTGCGTGACACACATGTGGAGTCAGGCTAGGTGAACTTTTGGGATCTCTGCTGCCATGAGACCCAGAAGGCATAGAACCGACCTTGCCGAGGTCCGACGCTGGGAAGCCACAAAGCTGGCTTGCCTTCTCAGGGTTTCCGCCCTGTCCTGGGGGAGGTATGCCCGTCTTTGGACCATATTCAGCACTGCCCCGATGAATTGCAGGCACTGTGATGGTGAGAGGTGGGACTTAAGGTAGTTCACTGTGATGCCCACTTAGTTGAAAAGGCCCAGGGTAGCGGACAGGGAGGTAATCAGACTGTCTCTCAACGGGGCTGACAACAGCCAGTCATCAAGGTACAGGAAAACATGGATGCGCCAACGGCGCAAAGCTGCAGCCACCACCACCAGGCACTTCATGAACACCCTGGGTGCTGACAAAAAGGCCAGAGGGGGAGGGCTTTGAATTGAAAATGTTCCCTCTTGAACATAAATCTGAGGAAGTGGCAGTGGTATTGGAAGATAGGGATATGTAGGTAGGCATCCTGCATATCCAGGGCACAAAGCCAGTGTCTCCGGTGTAGCAAGGGAAGGAGGTCTGGAAGGGTCAGTGTACGGAACCTCTTGTACTCCACATACAGGTTTAGGCTGCTCATTTTCAAGATCGGTCAAAGATTTCCTGTCTTTTTGGGCACGAGGAAGTAATGGAAGTGGTACCCCTCTGCCGGCCTGTTTCTAGTGAACAAGCTCTATGGCTGCTTTTCTTAGTAGACAGTCTGTTTCCTCTCTGACAAGATGACTGTGTCCTGGAGGATAATGAGAGTGACCTGGAGGGTTTGTTGCAGGTCTCTCTATAAACTCTATTGTGTGACCTTGGGCTATGAGCTGAAGTATCCACAGGTCTGAAGTGATTGCCTCCCAACCCGGTAAGTGGTTTGCAAACCTGCCTCCTAACGGTTCCTCCTGAACTGGCGATGGAGGTAGGAGGAGCAGTCGTGAGTCAGGAGGTGAAAGGGAAAGTGGTAGGTGCCATTCCAGATGCTCTCTGGAATTTGGCCCGGGGGTGCAGCATGTGTTGAGGGAGCCTGACGTTCGTTCTGACATCAGTTGGGTTGTTGCTTTTTCTGACACCGTTCTTGCCTACAAAATGGTTTCTTAGGCTTAGTAGGGGGCTTGTACATGAACTGGACAGAGCGCAAGGCTTTGCCTTTGTCCTATAAGTCAGTGATGATGTCTTTGACATCCCCTCCAAAGAGACCAGGTCCCCTGAAAGGAGTGTCTTGGATGGCATACTGAACTTCTGTTACCAGGCCAGAAATTCTCAACCATGAGTGTCTGTGTAGGCTCATGGCAGTAGCCATACTGTGGGCTGAAGCATCCATGGGTGGCCCTTAAGGCATGACAGCTGGCTGACCTAGCTGTTCTGACCATTTGAGCTATGTCTGCTTTTAAGTCTAAGCCAGGTAGAGTCTCAATGTTCGATTCTAACTGACCCAGAAGTGATTTTCTGGTAAACCACCATTAGGCAACAAAATTAAGGGCTCAAATGGCTAGTGTAGAGGAAGAGTAGAATTTACGTCCAAATTGATCAAGATGCCTCAACTCCTTATCCAGAGGGGAGGTGCTGGGGTGCTTTGGCATTGTCAAGTGGTCGTGAGACGCGCTGATGACCACTGAGTCAGCCTTTGGATGGACACTAAGGTGGTCCTTGCACTCAGGGGTGCGATACAGTCTGTCAGCCTTTCTGGCTATGGCAACCAGAGAAGAAGGCTGTTTCCAGATTGTGGAGGCCAGGTCCTTGTGAGGGTCTGTCTATGGAGGAATAAGTGTAGGAGACTGATCTGTCAAACTGAGATGTTCAGCAAGTCTCTGATGTTGAGGATCTTGTTCCACGGTCTTCCAGTCGTACGTGTCCTGAATCTTTCAGAGGAACTCCATTAGAGAAGGGTCCTCCAGAGGGGATTTAGGAGATTCCTTAGGCTTTGGGTCATCCGGCACAGGAGACTTATAATCCAAGCCTGATGGAGAGGAGTCTGATTCAGATTCTAACGTTGGACTCCTGTCAGGTTTTGTGACCCTAGGCAGGGGGGTTTTCAGTGGCTGCCGGGAGTCCTCTGGGATGGTCGGTCAGATTATGGGTCTCGTGCAACTTACCTGAGGTTGAAGGGAGAGACTCTGCCGATGAAAGAGACCTTACTGTCAGTTCTGAGTGGACCATCGAAGGAGTAGCCACTAGCTGATGTGCCTGTCTAGCTCGGAGGCCAACTGCATCTTGGCTTCTTTCCACCAGGAGCGTAATATCACCTGCAAGTCCACCTGAGGCTGGGGAGGTGGAAGTGGAGGAGGTGGCTGACAAATAGCAGGATACCCTGGTGAAGGATAACCCGGCATAGGGTATTGATTTGTCGGGTATCCTGGCGATGGGTAACCCAGCGCCGGATATCCTGGCATGGGATAGTTAGGTGTAGAATAACCTGGCGTGGGGTACCCGGGCATCGGGTAGCCTGACATCATAAACCCTGGCAACAGATACCCTGGAGAAAGGTAATGTGGCACTGGTTAGCCGGGCATAGGGTAGCTCAGTGAAGGACTCGTCAGAGGGGCTGAGGGGCCTGGCTGAGGACCTGACAGTGGCACTGTGGGACCCGGCAAAGGACCTGATGGCGGCAAAGGGACGTCCAGCATCGGGCCTCTAGGCAGAAGGTCTGGTGTTAGCCTCAAAAGGCGAAGGTCCCCCCCCCCGGGGTCTGGGGAGCAGACGGTCCAGATGGGGAGACATTAGGTGTAGGTGCCAGACCCAGAGGAGGCTCTGGCATTGGGTGATCCAGCATCGGCAGCAAGGTGGTATTGATAGGCAGACGCTCTCCGCACTCCGCACTTGGAGGCAGTATAGCGCAGTGGTCTAAGGCTCTGAGCTGCAAATTTGGTGACATCCAGCAGACCAGACCTGGGTTTGAATCCCACAGCTTCCACTTGCATACTGTGTGACCCTGAGCAAGTCACTTAACCTCCTTGTGCTCCCAGGTCGCTCCTGTAAAAAAGCTTTCAGCTTAGTGTGCTATACCTGGTTAAACAACTAAATAAATAATAAATAAATAACTCCAATTCTGGGGTACAGGGGAATATAGAGGGTCCACCACAGAAGGCGAAGACAGATTGTCCCGAGAGGGCGAACCCTCCTGGGAAGGCTGCAGCACAGGCAGCAGCTGGTCTGAAGCCTTGATATCAGGCCTGTTGTTGGGGCCTGACAGAGGGTCCGCGGTTTGGCATTCCCCGGAAGGACCGGCGTTCGACTTATCAGTCGGGACTGGGTGTTCACTAGCAGAACCGGCATCCGATTTATCAGTTGTGGTCTGGCAGTCATCGGAAGAGACGACAGTCGACTTACTGGCCTTGCCACTCACCTTAGACCCGGAGGTTTTGATGGGCCTAAGGGTAGTAGGTTCTCAGTTTTCCCAGAGACTACCGCTGGAACAGACACCAGCTCTGGCAGGTTACCAATGTCTGATTTGCGGCGGCATAAGCAGACTTGGCAGGAGGGGTGCTTCCCTGGTGGGAAGGCCTCTCAATGTCCGCGGTTCCTGAGGGAAGTCGCGGGCATGAAGGAGACCAATCCCGGTCCTGATGTCTCTCCTTGTCCTTTTTCTTGCAATATCCCTCAGGTGAAGAGGAAGCGCTCCTGAGTTTCTGCAGTTCTTTCTTCATGGAGGCCACTTTTTTTTTTAAATATAGGCTTTCAGGGTCTGCTGGTGGCGTTTCTGTGTGGCCTGGTCAGAGCTCTGGCAGGCCTCACAGTCCTCAGTCTTGTGCTCTGAGCTCAGGCAGAAGAGGCAGAGGAAATGGCCGTCCTTGAGAGGGAACTGAGATCCATAGGAGTCGCACTTATTTTTATGTGATTCGGAAGGCGTCGGAGATGACATACATGAACCTTAGAAATACTAATACTCTAAGAAATAAATGAAAAAGGAGTAGAAATACTCATCCAAAATGGTGGTCAACAGAAGCAGCGTTCTCCACGAGGTCCGACAAGCGCAGATTGATGGCAGGAAAGAAGTGGAGGGTGAGCATGGAGACCGCTTACTATATAGTGTCACATTGACATCGGTCACATGATGTCGGGTGGGCGGTCCCCCGCCAGACACTGCTGGCCAAAGTTTTCTGTGCGGTCCTAGCACATGGTGGCTTAGTCCTAATGGCAATTACCTACTGCAAGAGCCCTCTCGAAGTAAGTTCATTTGTTTTTGATATGCCACCATTTATTATTCCTTGCTAACATGGCTCTCCAGTGTCTAATTTCTCCCCGATACCGATCAGTCCACAGTGTAAAAAAAAAAAAAGTGTAAAAGACAAACCAGTGTGACACTGGAACACTTTTTTTTTTTTAATGCTGGCTTTTTTTCCCCCCTTGGTAATGAGTCTCATGCCGGGTTTGCAGCCAGTCAGGGAAACTGGAGCCACTTGCCATAAACTTCTTTTAATTATGTTACACTCTTTAACTTTTCCAAAACAAAAAAGACATATGTCACAAAATTCAGTCAGTCACCTACTCACTTACAGGAGCTTCTCTTGCTGCTTGCTGCCTCTGTCTGCAGTTATTAGGTAGTGTCTCCCCTAGTCTCCGTCCTGCCATTCCGTCCATTCCTCTGCCCTCCCCCAGGCGTTCAAAACTATTTCTCTCATGTTTCGGCTTTTCTTTCTATCCCACTGTAAACATAAACTACAACCTGCTGTTACTTATGAACACATGAGGTTCCGTGTGATAACGGTGATCACGGAAAGTCGATTGCCGTTTGGACGAGTGTACATCACCGAAAATGAATTTCGGAAATGTACACTCACGGTGAACATCAAGGGGCACCGAGACTTAGGTTTCCTGAGCTGAGGTTTCCGCACCCCACTAAAGGATTCTCAACTCCAGAGGGGTGCATCGGGGTGCAAAAAAAAAAAAAAATGACCCAGTGCAAAAATCACGAGCATGCCCAGAACTGAACCCAGCATCCCCCAACCCCAGCCTGTCACCAACCCACCATGCCCACCACGGTGGCGCTGGCAGCCACTGCACTTTCCACCCCTGACCTCTCTCCTTCCCACCTGTTGCATGGCGTGGTCCTTCCCACCCCTCGTGCTCGTGTACACAGCAACATCCAGTCGCTTATATTCGCCGAACTCCCTATCCGCCGTCACCTCCTGCCAGGTAGCTCCCCAGCATTGACGTGCTGCGGATTGAGTCACCCTTTTTTAAAGCGCTCAATCGCGGTTACCATTATCACAGGCCACCAACACATGATCAATAAATAATGCCACACAATCACACGGCTGAACTCTAGCTCTCTCGGTTGGGAAAACTGCCACTTGGTATAAGGCTGCTCTGACTCTCCCACAGTAAAGCATACTCAGAACTATGGATCCCACAACAGGACAAATGTCCTATAACAAGTATAAAATGACGTCATCGGGTACCAATCGAAAGGACTATTTTACCTAAAATTAGTATAAAGATTTCTGTTTTTACATATATAAATATACTTTTTAGGGCGAGAAAAATATTTGTAAAAAATTAAAACATTTTATAAGTGCAATAAGATACTCCAGGGGTGTGCATATAACAGATTTTACCACACGCCCGTTGTGTCTTATTGCTTACTTAATGCACACCCCAGAGGTGTAGTAAGGCACGAGGCTGAAGGCCGAGTATCCTCATGTGCCTGGGAAGTGGATTACAGTCCTATGATACACCCCCTGGAGGGGTTTATTATACTTATAAAATGGCTATAAGTAGGTTTTTGTGGGGAGGAAAATAGGATTTGGCACCTTACCATGTGTTTATAGAGATTTAATGCACGGTCAGGTGATGTCTCCTGTCCAGTGAAATTTCTAGACTTTTTCTTACCATTTTATAATGTAATGCATCTTACATTCACTGTATTTAGCACAAAATGTTAATTGCTTATGCTTTCAGGAGGCCACAGTAAACAAGCTTTGCTCAAATAAATGACTGTCACCTATTTCTATTCAAATTAAAAAGAAAAACTTGAAACTTAAAAACAACTAAGGGATGAACTGGTCCAGCCTCCGATTTGTACATAGGACAAAAAATCCTTTGAGAACAGGGCTAAAAACATGGTTGCATGGGTGCCATTTAATGTCCATGAACAATTTGATGAACGTTCGTGAGCTGAATTCATGAACCAATTATGAAAATCCAATTGTAGAAATGAAAGGAAAATTGCTATTCCTACTGGGACTCAAACCCAGGAACCTTTCTATTCCGTGGCTTGCTCTTAACCACATGAGCTATAGGAACCTCAAGTCATTAAGCTCCCTGAGTTTTCCCTTGAAATACACACATTCCAACTATGAAAAATTTATGAACAATGCAAGGTTGTTTTAACTGGGCGCACAGCAGGAAGCTGTCTACCAACTAGGACAGGATGAAAAAGACTAAGGGAGCTGTCTTGTTGGGGGGGGGGGGTTGTCCTGAGACTTCCCTCAGACCGTTTCATCCTGTCTCAGCTAGAAGGGCAGGACAGCCCACACCAACTGACTGCTCAAGGAATCGACACACAAAATGTTTTCTTTACATGACCTGCTTTCACAGTTGATAGTTTTTGGTAACTTGAGCATGTGTGTGCATAAGTGGATTATTGGGTGCATATGCACGGTTCACCCATGTCGCGGTGACAAGAAAAACCATGACCGTCAGAGTGCCAGCACAATGCTGACGGTGAACATCGCACCCAGCAATTGCAGCGCCTGACTCCCATTGTGCCCAATGCCCCGGGACATGTTCTGGATGTTTACAGGGGGGTTGTGCCCCCTGCACCCCATGTACTTCAATACAATCACCTCCAGGTCAGAGGTGTATGGGACAAGGGGCGCAACATCTGGAGGGTGCCCTCCCTGTTGAGCGCCACAAAATCTAGTTCACTAGCATGACAGGCAAACTGGTTGTGGTGCCCTAATTGCGTCGCCCACATAACAGTGTACTCATATGCACGGTAGCCAGTTTTCAAAATGGGAACCTCCCAGACTATTTAAAAAATGGGCTAGGTAATGGCCTGATGTTTTGGGGGAAGCTCAGCAGGGTTGCCCCTGAGGGCTCCCCCCATCCATTTGGCCCTTCTGCCTCTGATGGGTTGAGCTGTACCTTAGCCAGTAACCATTATGTCATCCTTCTGCCATTTTGGAACCATCTGGCCAGCCCAGTCATGCCCACTGGTGAATTCTTTGATGCTGATTTGTATATACTTCCCATGATTTATTTATCTGAAATTACTCCAACTGGGATAAATCCATAAGATGCAGCATCTCGTTTTCATGGGGGTCCCAGGGAGGGTGGCAGCAATCAACAGGTTAACATTGTCCAGCAGGAATAGTTGCATACAGGCTAAAATATACCCAGGAAAAAAAACTGTAAAGGTAACTACATCTGAACAGTGGTTCCACCCTCGGAGCACACCAGCATTATGGCCCCGAGCCATTAGGGCACCAATCGGCAATGTCACCGGCCACTGTTTTTGCACCCCCAACCTAACTATGGATACCCACTCCAGGGAAGGCGGACCTCAGGGAGGGGGCGGTGAATCCTGATTTTGGTGCCCTAATGGCTCGGTGCCCCAATGCCAGCGCTCTAAATTCCTGCAGTACCAAACAGTAACCAAAACAAGTTAACAAAGTGAGGTCACTGCAGACATCGAACATGGGCATTGCCATGCAACAAGGTCAGGGAGATGGAGATGCTCAACATGACACTTTGCATTATAGGGGTGTTGCCAAAGCCCTTCCTGGATAATCCTTGCCTTCGTGCTTTTGTGCTGAGGTTCTCTGCTTTTTAGAATGCCCACTGGTGGGCTTTTTCAACAGGGCACAGTAGAGAAAATCAGATCTTCGGATTTAACAATTGATGATCTCTGCTGGCTCTGACTGGGCCTCATCTGAGTAGAGTGTAATGGGCCCCCAGGTTCTGTTTTAGATTTTCAGATCAATATCCAGTGGGGCAGGAAGGGGAGGGGAAGGGAGGATGTGATTATTCGATGATACTGCCTAACAGGAGTAGTCAGAATGGCAGGGACAACAGAGAAGACAGTTTTCTACTGACCTAGAGTTAGGACCACATCACAGTTTTGTTGAAATCTGGCTTCAGTAGCACAACCTTCTTTGCTCTATGAAGAGGACATTTCCCCCAGGGATGATATTCTCCAGTGTGTAAGCCTGCAGGCAACCTACACACTGAAAGTGATCCAGCTTGCTGTTCGGGTTGCAGACACTGAACTTAGCAGCATGTCTTCAGTGCAAGGCTGTCAGGTTGTATTCGCACCACCATCTCCCTGGTGTGACAGTAAAGTAAATGCACAGTTCATTTGCATCACTCAGCAATAATGAAGGGGTTAACGTGCTATAAATACAGCTCTAAGAATCTAATGGGGGGAGGTGTCACACCTCAACTATTCCAAGGCCACTGCTGAGCTGCACTGATACAAACCTTTCTATCTGTTTGTGCAGCTACTATAGTCTTGTTTACACGGCTGATCCCTCGCAGAAATCTGCAGATGCAACAAGATCTGTACCTTCACTGAAATGTCCTCTCCCATCCACACTGCGGCCAATGCTCCACTGTAAGCTGTGCTTGTAGGACTCCATGAGCGTGAGGGGCAGCTCTTTGGTTGTGGGCGGCATGGTGGCAGCGTCTGCCTTGCGATGGAACATTCAGTCCACACAGCTGGTGCAACGCCCTAATACAATGCGCGGTCTCAATTTGGCAGCGGCTGTGGGAGCGCAGCAGTGATCGGCTTGCAATGATGGGGTAAGTGTCCACATGGGGGTCTTGTGGCGCCGCAACACAATCACATGACTTAATCCAGTACAAAAGCTGTCATGTAAACAGGGCTTTGGTCTCACATGGTTATTTCCCAGCAAGCCAGGAGTCATGAGTCTCCCAGTCACTGGGCTCCCCAGGACCAGTCAAAGGTGCCACACTATCAGAACTTCCCAGCAGCAGGAGCTGTTTCAAGGACTTTTTAACCACTCAACCAATCATCATGGCTAACAGTCGCAACTAGGCAGGTCTATCCTCACTACATGACTTGCTCACCAGAGGCCCCAGCCATGCGGCCCTGGATGCCATTCTCCAGCAAGCCAGGGGTTGTGAGCCTCCCAGCCACTGAGGCTCCCCAGGAAGCAGCTAAAGATGCCACACAATTGGAGCTTCCTAGTAGCAGGAGCTGCTTCAGAGACTTTTTAGCCACTCAACCAATCAGTGCGGCTAGCGCTTGCAAGTAGGCAGGTCTTTTGCCCTTCTTACGCTCTGGCTCCCAGTAATCCAGCCTGAGTGGTTCCAGTGTGAGTGGCACAGCAGCAGTGGGAGTCCTCGAGCGGAGTCACCAGATGGGAGATGCCAGGACACCAGGATACTCTGCTCAACTTCTGCAATGCAAACTGTTAGGGTACCCTGGACTATTACTGCTTGTTGTTATCATGTACTGCTGTTAGGTACCTGTTTTGGGCTACAGTTGTGTCCTTTCTGTCTGCTTTTGTAACCCTCCTACAAATGGGGGTTCCCAAAAAGCTTTCCTTGAGCTTGCCTAAATGCTCACTGCCAGGTTGGTGTCCAGCATTTTAGCAGTTTAAATGTGATTACCAGAGCCTGTATAGCCTCTGTGTACTGTCTCTTTAAGAGCTGCCTGATTGCAGCTTAAGTAATCTGAGAGGGAGCTCTGTTGAAAGATGTAACTATTTACTGAAAATTATTTAGAGTGATAATGATAATGTAGTTTGTCTAACCTGCTTTCTTTATAGCAAGGACTGTGTTTTGTTTGTCTCCACTATCTTGGTCCTGGACTGCAAATTGGACCAAACAGTACCGGTGGGACCTAAAATGTAGCCGGGCTACAGGAGCTGTCTGAATTCAAAATCTGTAGGAACTGTAGTTTGAACTTTTTGCGCCTTTTTTGCGGCTGAAGGGGGAGCTGTTGCTTTGACTGACAGCCAAATCAGACAATCAAATCTTTTGGATCTTGGGGAAGTCCCGGGCTGCTTGCAGTTTTCAGTTAGTTCTGAGCTGGAAGCTCAATAAGAAGGAGCTGAAATAATTCTAAGCAGCAATCCTGAATGGATTCGCATGGGAGAACTGGGAAAAGGCTGAGTGTTTGGCCTGTATTTCTGCCTGCTGCTCCTGAGAGGGAGAGAAGAGAATTATTTTGGACTAAATCCAAGTTTGTGTGACTAAAGTAAGCTACTGAAGTGGGCCAGGCTCAACCTGAAGAAGACCAAAGATTTTGCTGAATGCGATCAGCCTGTCAAGAGTTCCAGCTACCCCTAAGCTCCCGGTGTGTGCAGAGACTTTGCGATTGTGACCAGGGAGTGCTTTGCCTGGTACAGTATATGTAAATGTGCTATGAGCTGCTAGTGGGTTATGAGTTAGTTCCCCACTGTGTGAAATGTGTTCTGCTTGCTGGAAGCTATATCCAGCCCAAAACGGACTGCACCAGAGAATTTGTCTCCATGCAGTCTGGGCCTTGCCAGACTGGCCCAGCCAGACTGCCCACTGTACAGAGAAGCCCTCGACAAGAGACCTGCTTGGGGACCAGCCCCCCTGCTCCACGCCTGAACAGGAACGAAGCTTCTGCGACTCGTGTGGGCCCTGCTTCTCCTGGCATTCCAGATCAACCACCTGCAGTCTCAATTTTCGTCCAGCCTGTGTCCAGTCTTGGGTATCGTGAGTAAATACCAGGGTAGTTCCCTGCAACAACAGCTTAATCTGAGTGTGTCATCTGATTGTCTTGCTGTTTCATTTCCTTTACGAACTGAGCCCTCTGGCTCCGGATTACAAATATTGTGTACTGTGCATGTTGTGTTTTCCATCACAGGGCCCCAACCAGCTGCAACCCTAGGCAACGGTCCTGGCTAGCCCATCTCTTCTCCACCTGGCTACCCATAGGTGGACTGTGTGGGGGTACTCAAAGCGTATGCATAACTGCTTGATTGATATAACCTTTAAGCTAATTAACCTGATTTTGCCCCTCCCTTGTTCAAGTCACCTGAATAAATCAGATCTAACTTTTTCTGCATGTAATCTGACTGTGGTTCCAGTTTGTACTCAAAGTACTGAACTGTTGCTATTTCCTGTGCATAACCTTGTTTTACAGGGGGTCCCCAGGGTCAAGCCAGAGGAATCAGCTCTGGTGGTAAGTGCAAACAGTGTGGGCACTTGTGTGGTGTACAAGGGGTATTGTGAAAGTGATTATTGTACAATGTTCAGACCACTAGAGGGGAAAGGGGGGGGTTTCATTGTCCCGGAGGGCTGTGCCCAGGTTAGCTTGACCATTACCAACCCTGACCTCCAGGTGGAGGCACCCGTTTCAGAACTCATGCTCCTTAACCTGCTACTAGCCAAGCAGGTAGGGGTAGTAGCCCTTGGGATAGCACCATCTAGGGGTTACACTTTTATCAGCAGTTGCTTATACTAAACTGCTGTTAAGTTAGATATCTGTATTGGGTCCCAGCTGGAAAAAATAGTGAATGGCCAACTAAGATCCTTCACCGACAGAGAAAAATGACTAAACCCCCTTCAATCTGGATTCAGAGCCAAACACAGTACAGTCTTGGCAGTAGCTAAAGTAACCAACGACTGGCAATTGGAGTTGGAGCATAAAAAGTCAGTATGTGCTGTGTTTCTTGACCTCAGCAAAGCATTCGACAAAGTTGACCACGACGGGCTCCTCGACTCGCTAAAAACACTAGGATTGGGTGCTACTTCTCTAAACTGGTTCTCTGAATATCTGACAGATACCAGTAGGTGAAAGTGGATGGCGAACTAGCTGCCCTAAAACTCTTACAAAGAGGTGTCCCTCAAGGATCTATATTAGGTCCCCTCCTCTTCGCAGTGTATATCAACAACATTGATGAGGGAATCAAGGATGCAAGTATTCACTTATTCGCGGATGACACAGTGCTGTACCTGAGTCATCCCACACCAAAAGAAGCTTGTACTGACCTACAAAAAGATTTCAACCTCCTGCAACTCCAACTAATCAATGAAAAACTGCTATTAAACGCTAAGAAAACTAAAGTCATGTTATTTCCCCCGAAAACTACACAAGCGCTACTGACTCCCTTCCCCCAATAACCACGAAGCTGGGAGAGTGCTTAGAGTACGTTCCGAAATTCAGATATCTTGGGGTTGGATCAACTGTAAACTCTCCTTCACTGACCACCTGGAAGACTTGCTGAAAAAATTAAGGCAAAAACTTGGCCTTTTTTACAGGATAAGAAGACTTCTTACAGCAGACACAAAGAAACGACTAGTCCAAGCCACGTTCCTGTCCTTAATTGACTATGCAGACTTCATATACAGTAGCTGTGCAGCTTCCTATCTTACAAAATTGGATACGTTCTACCACAGAGCTATACGCTTCATCACTGACCTCCCCTTCTCTACCCATCATTGAGCACTATATGCCGCCACGGGCTGGACCTCACTTCACTATAGGCACAACTTTAATGCAGCACTCTGGACACTTAGAGCCCTCAGTGGCAAACTCCCTCAATACATCGTCGACTGTTTCCGATTGTGCCCAGGAGTTATTCCCTTAGAAGCTGCTCACAACTCCTGCTAAATATACCCAGGGCACTCACACGAGTCGGGAGAGCCGCCTTTGGATTCGCTCTCCCATCAATATGGAATAAAACCAAAAAAATACTTAAGCTGAAAACCCCAGTAAGTACCCTTTTGTTCAAAAGGCTTTACCGTGATGACATTACGGAAATTTGCAACTGCTTAATTAGACACTAACTAACCTTCCTCCCTCAAACGGCGGCCCCCCAGCTGAAATGTGTGCCTCTGCTTCTAGCATGCCCACCAACAGATCCACAGGATTTATTGCCAAACTCCCATATCTTATTCTTTGATGCTCTGAACAGCTGCAGCCCGATTCTAGCACATGCTATCGTACTTGGGGATAATTATTGTCTTTCGCCCAAAGAAATATTCGGTCCTTCATCCGTCCAACACCTCCCTCTGCCCCAACCTCCAGGATCCTCCCAGTTATGCCCCTGCTACTATATTCTTCCTCTTGCACTTAGTACAACGGCAGCTTTCCTCCTCCATATGTCGCCAGTTTTGGGGCAAAAATAAGCTTAGTAAGCCAAATGCAGGTCTCCCCTCCCAATCCCTCACTCTGCTCTAACAATTGGGTCCTCTTCGCTTGCACCCCTATTCCCCACCTCTCCCTACATTACGCGCATGATATCTTCTATCTGGTATGCCTGCCCTCTCCCTAACATTTCCCACTACAAAATGCACAGTTTTTGGGCTTGGATCCAGCACAAGTTCATTATCCACGACTCCTTGTAGTTCTGTGTTCAATGTATATTACCTGTAAATGTGCATTTTTACTATAATAGCAGCTATTTTTACTGTTTGTATTATTGTAACTTGTCTTTATGTATTATTACTGTAGGACCGCAGGTCCACCTTGTGAATGAGCTTACTCAATGATGCCCGCCTGGGTAAATAAAGATATTGATTGATTGATTGTTCTCTTACAATCTGCTGTCTTGTTCCACTGCCACAGAGGTTTATACAAAAGTGCAATTTCCTAGAGGTTGATCTGCCTCTTGCGTGAGCTATCCTTATGGGAACAGGAGGGGCTTATTGCATTGTGTGATACCTCCCTTCCCTCACTCAGTTATCTGGGTGTAGCCCTAAGCATTTGATTGGCTTCCTCCTCACCTGGGTGTAGTCCACATCCCCCTAATTTATTGCTAGGCTTCTTCCCTATCTGGGTGAAGCCTACATCCCCCACATCCCTACAACTGTTTAATTTTAGGCTTCCTCCCTGTCTAGGTGAAGCCTGCATCCATCGCCCAAATTATTAAATTGTCTTCCTCCTTTCCAGGGTGACGCTTACTCTCCTTCCTCCTAAACTGACAAACTATGGGACGACAACTGCTTCGTATCCCTCTGATAATGTTACTTCTAACTCTGTTACTCCTCCCCCTTCTAATTTCCCCAGCCTTCCTCCCTCCTGCTACTTATCCTTGCCTCTCCCCCTCCATCTCCCTCTTCCCTCCCCCTCTCCCATCCTCCTTTCCTCTTAGGTTCCCATCCCATCCCATTCCCCCTGGCAACTGGGGTGCAGTCTTCACTCTTCTCCTTGGCTTCCCCTTGAAGCTCTCAGGTGCCTCCTTCCCTTTAACCTTTCTCATCCTCCCCATACTCTCCCTCCCTCACCTCTCCCCACAAGCGACTCATAGGCTCCCTCAAGCTCCTTGTCTCCCTATTGGTTATAGTAACAGCAGATGATATTGTTCCATCCTTGATGCATGGAAACAGGCCACATTCATCCACTTTCCAAAGAGGATGACTCCACCTCTCCTGGCAGTTACCGCCCTATCTCCCTGCTCCCCATGCTGGCTAAGATCCAAGAACACCGTGTGCTATCTCAGCTCACCCCTTCCTTCCTTCATTTTCCTTCTTCACCCATTGACGGATTCAGCATTACTAATGATCTTGCGGCGGCAGCACCCTTCCTTGACATTTAAATGGCACAGAACCAGTCCATAATCTATTTCCAACACAACTAAACTGTATATAATAATGGCCCATTAACAACAGTTGCCATATTCAGTACAAGATAATAGACACAGATGTTTAATGCCTGCTTGCTGACAACCAAACCTCTTTTAGCCTGTCCCCCATTCATTACTGTTGCAGGACCTTTTTAAAAATCCTGGATCCACCTTCCAGTCTGGCTTCTGGAAGTCCCACTTCACCACCTCCTGCCATTTTTGTCAACTTGACCAAAGCCTTCAACACTGTTGCCCAGCCCTTCCTCCTGGATAAGCTCAAGGTAGTAGGGCTGTCTGACTCCACAGTCGGTTTGTTCCGCTCCAACCTCGAGGGCAGTCTCAAGCTGTCCAGACTGGAGAATCTATACCCCCCCCAAAAAAAAATTTCCCTATCAGCTCAGGTGTCCACCAGGGTCCATCCTTGGCCCAATACTCATCTCCATCTACCTGAATGATCTCCCTGCTGCCTGCTCCTCTATGTCCATCCATATGTACACTGATGACATGGTACTCTTTGCCTCCACCTCCTCTGCCTCAGACCTCATGGTTAGGCTCCAGTGAGACTTTACTAACATCCGGCACAGGTTCCTGGCAAATCAGCTGTCCCCCAATGCCAACAAAATGGTCTCTATGATCTGTGGTACTAGGCAGAGGCTTGCAAGGCTCACCAATCTCCCCTCCTTCCATACCTTTGCTGGTGCAGCTGAGGATGTCCCCTCATTCAAGTACCTTGGGGTCTGGCTGGACTGGCACCTCAGTTTCTCAGTGCATATGGATGCCATCCACAAAACGTTGCACCCCAAACTTGGTGCGTTTTACAGGAACAAAGGGCGTATCCTGCTTTCTGCATGTCATGAGATTGTCTCAAAGATGATATGCCCCATCTTCAACTATGGTGACATAGTATATAGTGCTGCTCCCAAGTCCACCCTGGCCAGATTGAACCCCCTCTTTCACTAATTTTTTTGCTTCACTCTGGACTGTCCCACCACACCCACCACTGCTTCTGTACTCCTCCGTCTCCTTCCCCTCCCTTGAGGCCAATCACCTCGCCCATTACGCTTCCTTCATCTCTAAACACTGGCTGGGCTCCCTCTACTCCTACCTTGCTTCCCTCCTCTCTCTCTCTCCCCCCCCCCTTCACCACTTCTTACCCCCTGTGCAACTTTGGCAGTCATTGTCTTGCACTCCCCTCTAGGAGATCCATCGCTGGTCAAGCTACCTTCTCCTTGCATTTCCCCAAACTATGGGGTTCTCTTCCCCCTTGCAATCTGCTCTGCCTTTTCCTGCCACTCACCCACTTCAATCCTCCGTGACTTCATTACTCACTCCTGCAGTTTCCCTTAATGTTGGTCCCTGGGCCACTGCCCACCACCCTCCTAACTCTGCTCCCCTTTGTCTGCACCCACACTAATCCAGTCCCTCTTCACTCTCCCCAATCGACAATCTTTGCTCCCACCCTGAACTCAGTATTGCCCCTGCACATTGCAAATGTTATCCTCCAGCACATACTGTACTGTAATTGCTAATGCTGACCTCCTCCACCACTTGTAATGTTATATATTTCACTTTGCATTCCTTGTCTTTGTGCTGTTATTTATGATGCTTATTCACCTATAATTGTGTTATAATAACCGGGTATAATTTTTTTCTGTAGGGAAATGTGGCTATAATTCCCCGTTATAACCCACAGGTTATAACGGTGAACACGCACTGGGTTTCCCTAGCTCTGTGCACACCTTCCCTGTGGCTCTTCTCTTTTTTAGTGCCGGCTGCCAACGGACTGAGATTTCACCGCTACTGCCAGTAACTCAGCGGTGAGTTCGTAAAAAATAAAAAAAAAAGAATGTTAAAGTTTCTTGCTGCTTCATACCATGGATCACGCTGAAGCCCAACAGGTCTGTGATAGCACAGGAACCTGGTTTTTGTTACATAATTGCTGCGGTGAAAAAACGATACCCAGCAGTTATATAAAATAAAATATGGAGTGGTGTGTAAAACTCGATTTTACACACCCTCGTTGTGGGATGCATTTCATAAACCCCTCGGGCTTCACCCTCGGGGTTTATGTAGCATCCCACAACTCAGGTGTGCATAAAATCTCATTATACACACCACCCCATACATTATTCTATATATAATGGATAATTAATTTTTTCTATGGGCTAGACCAGTTATTATTTGCCGTAATAACCAGTCAGTTATTATGGCAAACATGTGCACAATTTATTTACATTCAGCTTTAGCCACTCTCTTACTGAAACGGCAGTTTTTAGTAGAGCATTAGTGGCTCGCACTGCCTCTGAGTAAAACTACATACTAGAAAAAACGAACTCCCATTAAAAAAAAAAAACAATAAAAAAATTTCAGTCCCTTTTTAGTTCCCGTACTGCCCGATGAGAGAGAACTGTTAAGCACATCAAAGCAGGCTGCTTTTCTTGAATGCAAAAATGTTATCGGCAGTCCTATACTGCCCTTTTTACGTTCGCTTGCGTGCATACGCAAGGAACGTTTTGTAACAGTATGACTTTTTGGAGGTGTGTGACCCTCCTGTGCAATCCATACTACGTGTAGCAGACGCAGCTGTACCGCGCCAATGGACGCGCAAGCTGGCTATGACAGCAGTTCGGCTGCCCTGGTCTTCAGTTCTAAGAAAAGGTCCGCTGCAGTCAGCGGTGGTAACGTGTATGTATTTAGCATATTTATGTCACCATTTCCCTTTGCTTTAAATCCCTCCCGCTTCCTCCCTCTACTGCTGTCCTCCCCACTCCCTCATTACTGCCCTCCTCCACGTTGTGTGCCGAGTGGGGTACCCAATCCCCCTCATGTCATGCGCCCCTCCCAAGCAGACTGTGTGGCCGATGGGGTGCCCAATCCCCATAGGCTCCACCCCCAACAAACACCCAGGTGGCACGCTGGGAGCCCACCCCAGCGTGCTCATGTCCCTCCCCAGCTCACTGTATGGCTGGCCAGGGTGTCCAATCCCGCTGGCTCCAGCCCCCAAAGAAACTCCCAGGTGTGCGGCATGCTGGGAGCTCACCCAGCATGCCCAAAGCGTCCCACATTGTTTTCTTTTTGTTTAACCTGTAAAAGAGAAACTGTCCTCTATAATCTCTCATGCCCCTCCCAACCTCGTACACCCTCTGTGCCCCACCTCCCCACACACCCCACCCCATGCTTACCTCTGGAGCCTGACAAGACGATCTTCGGTGGACCGGGAACACGTCTGCACTCTTCAAAGCCGACCGCGAACTGAAGAAATGCCGGTAAGCTGTATAGTGGCATAGATGTTTTTTTTTCCAACTTTGGTGCATATTTCAGCCATTTTTGCAAATTGTGACACCATATTTTCAACATGGGGTTCTTGGGGCCCCACCTCATGAATTCAGTCACTGTCATGTCGTTATTCGGTCCCGAAAGGTGATTTCGCGGTCACTGCACGGAATCACCTTTCGGGGCTGAGTATCAAAATGACAGCATCACTGTTCATGAGGTGGGGTCCCAGAAAGTCTATGTTGTAAATTTGGTGAAAACATTCCAAAAAATTGCTGTGTTACAAGTGTGCGTTATGCAGTTTCCATGCACACTCGTAACTTCTCGAATTTATAATATTTTCACTCCAGATTTTCAACATTGGCATTTTTCCACACCTCCTTATGAACAGTGCAGCTGTCATTTTCCACATTCTAGCCAAAATGTGTTTTCACGCATCTGGCGCACAATGGCACGATCGATGTGGTAAATCAATGTGCGGGACAGATTATGAAAACCACAGTGACACTGTTCATGAGCGGAGGTCACAAAACGCCTGTGTTGAAACTTTGGTGGGAAAATTCCAAAACAAGACAGTGTTACGAGCGTGCGTTGCGTAGTTTCCACACACACTCATAACTATGAGAATTTGTAATATTGTCACTCCAGATTTTTGACATTGGCATTTTGTCACACCTCCTTATGAACAGTACAGCTGTCATTTTTCACACACTGGCCAAAATGTGTTTTCGCACATTCGGTGCACAATGGCGCAGTTGCTGTGGGAAATCAATGTTCAGGATGGATTAAGAAAATCACAGTGACACTGTTCATGAGCAGGGTCCCAAAATGCCTGTATTGAAAATTTGGTGAGAAAATTCCACAAAATTACTATGTTACAGGCGTGTGTTGCACAGTTTCCACACAGGCTCATAACACTGAGAATGACCGGGGTGTTAGGGTTCCTAAGACAAACGGTTAAGAAGTATGAGGCTGAAATATAAATCAGATGCAAGAGGAGTTGCAGAGAGGTACTCTGTTGGGACATGGGTGCTGAAGGGACATGGATACAACTGGGGGGGGGGGCTCTATATATGCCAAACACTACTGCAAATACCTGCAAGTGAATGTTTGGCATTGACAAATGCCTGTTATACTTGCTACCATTGGCAGGCTGTAAGCACTATAGAAAAAATATTTTGGGCGGTGAGAAGGGGACATAAAGAGAAAAAAAAAAGAAAAAATATTTTAGGCACTGGAATAAATTAATAAACAAAAGGGGATAATGACAACAGGGAGAGCACACCACTAGATACAGAAACTTGGGTAATCTCAAAAGTGTAAAGAACTTGAATCTAGTAGGAAAAAATTGATGGCCAGAAATTATAATAAATAATAGATGGGGTGGTATGCATTACAAGAATTTAATACACACGCTTGGTGTGTGATGCTGTTATAAACCCCTCAAGCTTCGCTCTCAGGGTTTATGCGGCATCACACACTTTGGGTGTGTATTAAATTTTCATAATGCACACCACCCCATCTATTATTCTCTACATTGCTGTTATTGTATTACTGTTCTTAGTGTTTGTTCCTCAGGGTCCTTCCTTCCCCCTCTCCCACGACACATCTGGAAATGAGCTGTTACCAGATCAGTATGTCTTTCCTGGTGAAACTTTTGAAATAAATACGTTAATAAATAAATAACTGTTCAGGGGTAGAAATTAATAATCTAGTGTGGGAGACAGAATACCGACACCACACATTTATTATTCCATCTCAATATCTGACATTCTGCCTAGCCAAAAGAGCTGGGCTAGACATTTAACTGCAGAGTGGTGGGATTGAGAAGTGGGATTACAGTCAGAATACCAGCATGATAAAATGGTATTCCACCTTGCAACCTGATATGCAAAACAGGGTGCAATACCATTAATTTCTTGCCCTGCTATTAGAATCTCTCTCCAGTAGCCAGTCTATCCACACAACAGTAGCATACCGCTTGCAACACTGGTGACCTGCGTTTGGGATGAATGCGGCTGTTGGAGGAAGGACTGAGAACCCCAAGGACTACTCTCCTTCCTTGTGGAGGGAGAGAGGAGGGAGGGAGGAAGAAGGTGGGAGGGAGGGAGAGGGACTGCTTCCTCTCAATGGCTGTCACCTGCTGGAGACGAGGTGTGAGCACAGCGGGTAAGGACAGGACACGGGAGGGGTAGCCGCCAAACAGATGGCACATGTGTGTGTACCACTACACGCCGGCACATGTGTGTGTACCACTGCATGCCAGCATCCCTGGGGAGAAAACTGGAGATGGAGAAAAAAGCCATGGTCTGCCCCCATGCCAGCACCCCCTCTGCAGGCCCATACACATGACCAGCATGGCAGCCCACCCATCACTAAGTGTGGTCCTGGGTAAGTGGTAGGTAACCAGTAAGTCTGTGAGAAAGTCGGTGACGGGACTCAGGGGTGCCATCGGGTAGAGCCTGGAAGCGAGAAAAAGCTATATTAAAAAAAATAAATAAATAAAAATCTCAGGTCACTTACAGTATGGAGAATTTTTCCCTGCTGTCCTGGCCAATACTCCCCATCAATAATACAGGACGCTGAACATATTGGTGGGTTTCTGCTCCCAATGCTGGCGACCTAGGTACAGGAACGAGCGCCTGACGCCAGGGGTTGGCCAGGAAGGGTCTGCAACATTCTCCACTGCAGTACTGCCACTTTGGTGACCACAGGGGGCAGTGTAGGTGGAGAAGCTTCAGAGAGGAAGGACGCAGCCTGACTCAGGGGCGCAGTCATGCAGGCAAGTGCACATGCACACCGTGGAGCTCTCGCCAGCTGTATCTTCAGAGCTGGGTAGAAATTACATGGAAAAACCACGAAGCACAGCGCATGACGCCGGTACACTCAAGGCTTAACACTCCAACTGTCCTCTTTCCTGCCCACTCCGTGGACCAGAGGAGTGCACTTCTCCTGCCAGGCCCCCCAGTGAAATCCGCCATTGGGCAGAAATGCTCCATGGACATCGTGAAGACAGGAAAATGCCAGATATGCAGCAGGATGGGGCTGAGGGGGGGGTCGCTAGGCAGAGGTGGAGAGCACAGCAATGGTGGCCAAGGAAGGATAAACAGAATAAAGATAAAAACAGGACCATGTAGCTAGGGCACACCTGGAAACGAGTTGTTACAGCTCAGTACGCCTTTAAAGTACACACACACACACACACACACACACACAGAGTCAGGGGCTCTTCTAACTTGTACTTGTATTACAAACTGCATTCTCTTTCATCTCTAAAAGAAACAGCATTCTAGATGGGGACGTATGGATTAAGCACTCTGCAAAATGGCTTTCGTCATTTTCTTCTCTAATTTTCTTCAACTCACTCACCTCTCTCCTCTGTGACTTCTCTCCTGCAGCTGTCTGTGATCCTGTGCTGTATCTGACAGCCCTACAATTCAGTTCCCCCAATGCCCCTGCTCCTGCCCTAATTAATTTCCCACTGCCCACCCGTAATTTCCTCAGTCCTTCCCTACTGAACAAAGTGCCAAAAGCGCTTCATTCACCCTTCAAACTGCTGCCACCTGCCCTTTAATAACAAGACTAGAAGTGCATTGTTCATAATTCCAGTTGTGTTCCCGTTTGCATTTATATGACGTGTTGCTCTTCAGATGCTCTGCCTAGCTCATCTTGTTCATTTTGGTGCTACTTAACTGTTTAACTCATATTTTTAGATATGTGTAACCGACTGTTGCAACTTATTACTGTACTCTCATCCCCCCCACCCGCATGCATCTGGAAATGAGCTATTTCAGCTCAGTATGTCTTTCACATGTCTATATTTCAATATGTCTACGTTTCCTCGTAAATCTTTTGAAATAAATTAGTAAATAAATAAATTCTGTTCAGTCTAGGAATTTGTACTGTCTTTTTCTCAGGGGCAAGCTGGTACACAGAACAACGGCATCCTTCCCACTTTGATGCTTACAGCTGCTGGAGTCAGGCAGAATAAAAGGTACTCTGTTTTATATCCCTCCCTGATGCTGACGCTGTAGACAAATGGATTTGAACTGGGTTGAGTATCGATGCAGTGGTGCATCTAACAGAAATGCAGAATGCCATGTACCACTGTAAATGGTTGCTACACCTACTTTTCTCACCTGTGTGCCTGGCAACTAGAAATGAACAAACTGGTGTGCAAAAAACAAAAGTCCATCATTCCTTGGACCATACCTCGCCGACTCTAAAGTTCTGAAGTGACTGTCACATTCCAGTTTGGTATGTTTTGCATTAGCCTGTACTGCTACTGTACTGTTAACTGGAGGAGAGACTTCCAGGTTAAGGAAGGGGAAGTTGTGAGGCAGTTATTTTAAGGATGTAGTCTGCAAAACAAGTTCTGAAGTTTGCATCAGCTTGTGATACCTAATAAGACATGGTGTTAACAGTGGGATACGAACCCCTGCCTCCCAGGCATTACACAACTTTTCCTTCCTTAACCTGGAAGTCCCTCCTCGAGCTGCCCTGCTGTAAATCTCAGTACAGCAGCAATAAAGACTAATGCCACAGTATGAGCAGGGTTGGTCCCAATGGCAAGGGGTTCACGGGCGATCCCAAGAAACCACAGCTGAATTCATTTACCCTTTGCCCGGCACTGGTGGCAGCTGTGAAAGCAACTGCCTGCCTGTCCTCCCAGGTGGAGGAAGCGTGCTGCCCAGGTGTCCCCCCAAATCAGGGTGAAGGACGAAGGGAACAAAACAGAAAAACAGGCTTAACAGAATAATTACCCCCCTTCCCAAAATGAAATGTCATGAGTAGGTGATATGCAGATCTGGATGAGTAGCATGACAACGCATGTGAACTGCATGCTGATTATCTGTTTGAAAGTGGGTTGTAAAACTAGAACCCTGTCGGATATTTCAATTAGAACCAATCTGGACCTGAACCAAGAAAAAAATTCTGTAAAGACACAACAATCGTCCTCAGGAGCCCAGATATATTTTTAGGACTGTGGAAAGTATTTACTACTTTCTTCTTGAACTTGTTAGTATTTTCATCTAACTGGCAGTAATGCCATCCGCAGACCCATCCCGAATCCTCCACATCTAAACCAAGTCTCAGACCCACTGGGCTCCTGCAGCCACTGACTGTCTTTGCCAGACACTGCCATAGCTCTAAGGTGGAATCTTATAACAGGGATAGGAACAGCCACCTGAATGGTTAAGAGACAAGTACAAGAGTTTAATTTTCTGGCCATAATTACACACCGGCACCTGTTTATCCTATGCAATAGGTTTTGATAGTATATCAGCACGTCACTAACAGTATTCTGCTCTGCATATCACGCTCCTTGAGTCCTTGCTAAACAAACACAATGGCTGAAAATAGTGGCCTAAGCATCCCTTCCTTAAACAAAATAGCAACACCACATCAGCAGTGCTAGTGAAATTATTTACCAAGGGTACTGCCACATTTCCCACATGTACCTGTTACTTGACTCTCTACACAAATATGTCAGCAAACAAAAGAATCCCGCTTCTAGCGCCTTATTAACAACATAACACAGTGCTGCCCCACTCCCTAATTAAAAAATAAATAAATGAAAAAAGACTGGGACCTGAAAATATTTAACGTCTCGATTGTCAGCATCAGCATGTGAAATTTTCACTGAAACGTGAGATGCTCTGGACTCCTGTCATGCTTCGAAAGTCCCACTCCGAGGGAAGAATGGGGCAAACTGAACCATTTTTCTGTTCTCTTCAGATCATACAGTACATTCTTAGTAAATATCCTGAATTTTTTTAAAACAATTTTAAGAAGGACCTATGTTCAAAGTGTATTGAGGCACTACAGGGATGTGTAATTTCAGAGAATAATTGCACTTTCCTTTCATGTGTTTAACAGCACTTGGTGCACGTGCCTCTTACCTAACAACACTCTTGAGCCATACAACGATTCATCCCAATCGCACCCTGGCGTGTCTTACTGCTAACGTAACAACACAAAAGGAAACATGTCAATGTTTATATATTAGTGACATTTTTTTTGAGCTTCAGTACCTCATGTGATCCAGGGATTTATTGGAGGATTTATATTATTTATTTAGTTTTACATTTTTTATTACCAGGTAAGTGTCCAGTCTGGGCGAGTACAAACAGTGTAATGCTACACAGTAACAGGAGTTACAGAAATACGTCACAGAGAACATAATACATTGACAAGCTTCTAAACAAGGGACACACTGAATAACACACGGTGACAGAATGTCTCAGGTGCAGAATTAAGCAATAAGCCACGACAGGCTGTGAGTTATGCTGGAATTTACCCAAGCCTGCTGTGGTTTGGTCACAAGGCTGCAGGCTGAGTGAGTAAACCACACCAGAAGTGGGTAAATCCTAGCATAACCCACACCCTGGAGTGGTTTATTATGATTATACAATGTCCTCCTATACTTTTTGTACGAAAAAAATAAAGAAAACAGCAGTTTCTTTAGTAGATTAAGTATTTTTGTAATTTATTCTTATGCCAGAAGAAAAAGTTCCCTATTGCTAGGTACAGTATTGAAGAGCCCCAGAAAGCCTGGAACAGCAACTCAATGCATTTGCAAGGTACAAAAGAGAATCTCAGAAGTAGAAAAGAAAGTCACCACATAACTAGCTGGACAGAAATGTTTTTTTTTTCCTAGTTTGGTCTTAACAATGGTAGTGATCCCGGTTAGCAATTCAGTGCTGCCCCTCAGCCACCAGGCCCGCCCAAAGACAATAAGAACAGATTACTCACCTGTAACAGTAGTTCTAGGAGTGGTATATGTTGTTCATCCACACTCTCTGGCATGTCCCTTTCCCCTTTAAATCTGGCCGGAAAGTCTTCAAGCTGGCTCCTCCCATCCACCCAGGTGGTAAATACCTTGGCTGTGCCCCATGACGCCAGATCTTAGCCCGCTGGAAGCAAGGTGGTGCGCCTAAAGCCGGGGGAGGTCGGATGGGTGCGTATGGATGAACAACATATACCACTCCTAGAACTACTGTTACAGTTGAGTAACCTGTTCTGCTAGGAGCATGGATACGTTGTTCATCCACACTCTCTGACAGGCTCCAAGCAGTTCTCCAGGAGGAGGGAGGCAAGGCGCACAACCCCTATTTAAGAAACAGAGATCGGAGAACTGGGGCCCCAAAACCAGCATCCCGGCATGACTCAAGGTTGAAGTGGTAGCAGGTAATGAAGGTGTTTGCTGACTTCCAGGTAGCAGCCCGACAGATCTCCTGGATAGGGATGTCCCTGGAAGCAGCCACCGATGCAGCTGTATGGCGGGTAGAATGAGCTCTTAGCCCTCTGGGAGGCTCCTTACCCACCAATTCACAGAACAGGACTATGCATGATGTAATCCATCTAGCAATGGTCCTCTTTGCTGCAGGTCTGCCAGAAGTGGCTTCAGTGTAGGTGACAAACAGCTGATGAACCTCTCCCCGAGAGCCTGTACTCGGCGTCCGAGGTGTAGTTAGGGTAGTATACCGGCAGAGTCAACACCTGGTTAAGGTGAAACTCTGACACCACCTTCAGAAGGAATTTCAGAAAGCCGGCCCACCAGCGCAGCGGTTGAATTTCCGCTTGTGATGACAGCGACCTGAGTTCGGGAACGAGCCCGGGTCACTGGAGGGCTGGCCGGGGGAGAAGGATTGAGCGTCCCAGGGACAGCTCTCCTTCTCCGGGGGGAGGGCAGGGGACTGGTCTGGCACCTGCTGGCTCCTAGCAGAGGCTGGGAGTATCACAGGACACATGGCCCAATACTAACTGGGGGAGGAGCGGACGTCGGCGTATGCTGTGGTGTCACTTCGCTACCCCCAACAGAAAGCCAGGAAAAATCGCTCACTGGTCCTCCGGATGATGGCTCTCTGTTCCTAGGGGCCTCCAGCGCCTTCCTGGTGCCTTCTGTTCCACAGCAGCACCCCCGGGCCCTAGAAGGATGTGCTGAGGCTACCCTCCCCCCCGGTGCCTTCTCCCTCGGAGGAGAGGGACCCACCCGGTGAAGGGATACACCGGGATATCCCGGGGGTCGGCAGCGATCTGGGGACTAGAGGAGGGCCGGGCAAGGACAGAAGAAGTCGGGGGGGAACTTGTCAGAGCCTGAAGGAGTGGAGGACCAGCGAGCACGGGGGCGGAAAAATAGATAATACAAAAAAAAGAAAGAATTTTAGGTGGGGGGGGCAGGACAACTTTGTCCCACTGAAAGACCAGATAAGGGGAGTCCACCGAAAGCACCTGGAGTTCCCCTGTCCTTCTGGCTGACGTGATAGCCACCAGGAAGGCCGTCTTCCATGACAAGTGTGAGAGCTCACACTTGTGCATGGGTTCGAATGGCTTGCCCATGAGCTTTGCCAAAACCAGCAAGATATCCCATGAAGGTGGAGGTTCATGCACGGAGGGATATGATCCAGGCCTTGAAAAAGTGCCCGACCACTGTGTCCTGTGCCAATAAATGGCCACTGACCGGCCCATGCCCGGAAAGCAGAAATGGCTGCCAGGTGCACCCTAAGGGTCAATGACCGTAGACCCCCTTTGGAGAGAGACCAAAGGTAGTCTAAAATATTAGCCACAGAGCAGGATAAGAGGCCCAGACTCTTACCTTGACACCAAATGGAAAACCTTTTCCATTTGAAGGCATAACATTTCCTGGTCGATTCCTTACGAGATGCCTCCACCACACTGTAGACATCCTCGGAAAGACCCAGAGCCTGGAACTCTAGCCGCTCAGGTACCAGGCTGTGAGGTGCAGGGATTGAAGGTCCGGATGGAGTACCTTCCCCTGGTTCAACGATATCAGGTCCGGGCATGTACAAAGCAGCTCCGGGGCCCTGCAGCTGAGGCTGAGGAGATCTGGGTACCAGAACTGGGGGGCCCAATCTGGGGCTACCAGAATCACCTTCGCCTTGTCCTTCCTCACCTTGAGTAGCACCTTGTGGATCAAGGGAAATGGAGGGAAGGCATAGAAGAGGCCTAGGGTCCACGGCCTCGAGAAGGCATCCCCCTGCAGCGAGCCCTGCTGAGGGGGGCGGGCATAGTACAGTCTCAGCTTGGTGTTCTCCCTGGAGGCAAACAGGTCCACCAACGGTTTGCTCCAACGGGAGAACAGATTGTAAGCTACCTCTGGATGGAGAGACCACTCGTGGGATGTCTGGCCTATGCGGCTGAGAGCATCTGCCAGTTGGTTCGAGATTCCTGCCACATGGATGGCAAGGAGATCTGCCTCCAACCGGCTGACGAGGGTCCAGATTCGGAGCACCTCCTTGCATAGCAGATGGGAGTGCGTGCCGCCCTGTTTATTGAGGTAGTACATGATCGTGGTATTGTCCGTCTAGACTTGATCCACTTGACCCCGAAGCTGAGGAGCGAAAGCTGACAGTGCCAGTCTGACTGCTCTGAGCTCCAACAGGTTGATGTGGCACGGGACTCCTCGGGGTCCAGAACCTGTGGGCCCTGTTGTCCCCCATGTGGGCTCCCCAGCCCAAGAGAGAGGCATCGGTCGTCAGGACGACCGTTGGCTTGGGGCGGACAAATGGGATTCCTTCCTGCAATTGGTCTGGGACGGTCCACCATTGGAGAGCGTCCCACATCTTCTGGGTTACAGTGATCAGCTGGTCGAAGTGACCATATCGCTGAGTCTACTGTGCGGTCAGCTCCCATTGGAGGGGGCGCATGTGCCACCTGGCCCAACGGACCACCGAGGTGCATGCTGCCATGTTGCCCAGAAGGCGCATAAAGTCCTAGGCAGAGCGCAAGTGCCCAACCAAAAATGACTGGGCAAAGGAGGAGAGAACCTCCGCCCTGTCCGCCGGGAGCCGAGCTCTGGCTTGGCGAGAGTCGAGCTCTGCCCCGATAAAGCCCATCACCTGAGAGGGCACGAGTTCCAACTTGGCCTCGTTGATCAGGAGGCCTAGTTGGGAGTAGGTTCGGAGGGCCAGATGCCTGGACCTCTCCATCTCCTGAAGGGAGGAACCCGTCAGGAGCCAGTCGTTGAGATAGTGGTATATCCGAACTCCTCGACGCCGGAAATGGGCTGCCACCACTGCAATGCACTTGGTGAAGACCCGTGGGGCTGATGACAGGCCGAACAGCATGGCACGGAACTCGTACAGGGTCCCTTCAACCCTGAAGTGAAGGAACCGCTGATGGGATGGATGGATTGGGACATAAAAGAACGCGTCCTGTAGATCCGGTGAACAGAACCACATGTTTTGCTCCAGGGATGGTATGATCTGATTCAGAGTTACCATCTGGAAGGTGTGAGACCTGAGATATTGATTCAGGTCATGGAGATCTAGGATGGGGCGCCAACCCCCCGTCCGCTTGGGCACCAGGAAGTACCTGGACATAAAGCCTAGGTCTGTGGGAGGATCCAGCACTGGAGTTACCGCCTCCTTGCGGAGGAGCTGAGCAATGTCGTCTCAAAGGGCCGATTGAGTGCGAGCTGAGATCCTTTCCTCCCGAGGGGCACGGGCTCGGCTGAGAGGGTACTGCTCGAATTCTAGAGGCAGTCCCTGGCCAACCAATTCCAGAACCCACCTGTCCAAAGTGATACTGGACCAGGCGAAAAGAAAGTGATGAAGCTGGCCCCCCATGGGAGGACCCAGAGCTGGCGTGATGGTTGTAGGGGTGGCAACCCCTAACCCGTCACTGAGCAGGCTTAGAGGAGGAGGAGGTTCCTGGACCGGCACCTCGGCCTCCTTTATGGGGCTGTTGAGGACCCTGCTTGGGCCTGGGGTGCCAAGCTTGAGCCTGCTGTTGCTGCTGACTTCCTTGATAGGAGGGCTGTCTAACCACAGGGGAAGAGTGCCGGAAGGGCTTCTTCTTGCGCTTCTGCTGGTTCTTGCCCGAAGAACCCTTTGCAGAGGTAGCATCCAAGGTGGCATTGGACTGCTCTATTCGTTGGAGGTGACCTGTCACTCTCAGACTGAAGAGGTCGGTGCCAAGGAAGAGCCCGTCAGCTAACTTGTGCCGAGTATCTGCTGGAAAGGAGGATAACCTCCGCCAGGCCCTGCGGCGAGTGGCCACTGTGGCTGCTAAGGAGCGGGCACATGAATCTCCAATGTTCAGGGCTGTCTGAAGCTGCTGTTTAACAACAGCACGGCCCTGGTCACGGACCTGCTTCACCGTGGTCTGCATGTCCGCTGGGAGACGAGGGAGGACTTCATCTAGTGACCCCAAGAGGGCATGAGAGAAGTGTGCCATGATCACAGCCGAGCTGGCCTGATGAAGGCCCAAGGATGAGACCGCAAAAACCTTCTGGGCAGAATGGTCCATATTCTTGGACTCCTTGTCCGGAGGGCGGTCAGTGTCAGCTGAGCTACCTGTGCGTCTAAACACAGAAGCAGTCACAAGGCTCTCGGCCGAGGGATGCTCTGTGAAACCCGCCAGGGACCCCATGGGTACCGTATACTTGCAGGCCATGTGGGCAGACAGAGCTGGGCAGGAGGCAGGGTGTTGCCATAGCTCAAGGGCCGGGCCAACAATGGCTTTGGCCACTGGAAAGGCCTCCGTCAGGGTTTGCGCCCTCTTGAGGATATCCGTGAGGGGGTATTCCGCCTTCTTTTGGATAGGCTCCAAGGGCATTCCGGTCGATTTGGAAATCAGGCGGAGGATGCCCTGAAAAGAGGAAGGACCTTCCTCCAAGCCTGCCACTGATGACTCATCATCCCCTGGATGCGAGTGCAGACCAGTGGCATCAGAGTCTGAAGAGTTGGGATATAAATGTCTCCCGCCTATGTCTCCCTCGATACACCGAGGGTGATCGGGGACAGCAGTAATGGACAGGCAATGGGGGAGGCCGGTGTCTGTCCGATCCTCTTTCGCGAGAGCCCCTCCCTGAGGCTGCTTAGGCAGTGGTTCCATCAATATCAGTGGGGAGACCGAAACAGGCCGAGCTGGAATGCGTGCTGGCCCTACGGGTGGAGGAACCAAGATCTTCGGTTCTGGAGGGGTCAGCATTGACGTAAGAGGCTGGGGTCAAGTAATGGCCAGTGTTGCCGGCGGAGCTGGCTTTTGACCGGTCAGAATCAGCTGTTGCCACATGAGATCCTCATAACGTTGACATAGGTTCCGTCGAGTCTCTCCTCGTTCGAGGAGGATCAGGATTGGTGGCGATGCCTCTTCCTGGAGTGCTTGTGACCTTTCTTCGGTTTTTCGATCGAAGGGGTCCTGGTCCTCGATCGAGACCAACAGGGTTGGCTTGTTTGACCGGGAGAAGCCGGAGTTGGGGAGAACCGTGGTTCTGGCACCTTTCCCTTGATTGGTACACCCGAGGGCTGGGTCTCCTCGTCGGGGAAGGAAAGGATAGGTGTCCTTTCCAAGGAGTCAGCAGCAAAGGCTCGATTGGGTCGAGAGAAATCTCGGCCAGTTCAGCCGTTTCCTCAGCCTCGGTGACTTGGCCTGATAGAGGGTCCGAGAAGCCGGCTGCTGAGGAAGCGATCTCGACCGAGGTCAAGACCGCAAGTTCGTGAGAATCAGACCTCTCTTGGTCCCAGGAACGTCTCCTTCGGGATGAAGAAGGCTTGGGGTCCTTGTCCCTTTTCCTAGGTCGGGAGGAGTGTGCGAGCCCAAGGGCGCCTCACCCCTGGTGGGGAGAGACTGGCACAGCTCCCGAAAGAAGCCAGTGAAGGTAGAGCCAAGGTTAAGAGGCACGAAAAAACCTCGGCTGGCCGAAGCTTGAGCAGCTTCCTCTTCGAAAGCCGCCATCTGATCGAGCTGCTCGGTGGATCTCCGCGCTGAACTGCCCCACCTTGCCTCCTTCGATTTCACCGGTGGATTGCGAAGCTCCGGTCTCCCCAATTTTAGGCGTGCCTTGTGGTTGTCCAGGACTTTGGGATGGAAGGCCAAACAGATGGTGCAAGAGGTAGTGTCATGTACAACACCCAAGCAGTAGACACATGAGAGGTGGGGATTGGTGCGTGACATTTTCTGTCCGCAGGGACACCGGCGAAATCCGGGGGATGACTTGTCCTCCATGTCCGATGTGCTTGGATTGGTATTGTAAACTCTAATGAGTTTTAGAGAACGCGATTGTGCTGAAAACCATAGTTGAGAATCCAGGGCCTACGAACTGCAGAAGTAGCACGAGGGAACCTGAATCTTCCAGCAGAAAGGAAGATCTTGCGTCATGGGGCGGAGCCGAGGTATTTATCACCCTTGTGGGTGGGAGGAGCCAGCTTGAAGACTTTTCGGCCAGATTTAAAGGGGGAAGGGACATGCCAGAGAGTGTGGATGAACAACATATCCACGCTCATAGAAGTAATGTTGTGATCCTGACCAATGGCTGCTTTTTAGGCAAGAGCCAAGAACTAGAAAAAAACCTGCCTTTACTTCTGTGGCTAAAACTGTGGGCAGGCGGGAGCAAAAGGCAGAACTCCAGCACACACCCATAGTGTGCGATTCCAGAAAGAGAGATGGGAAGACAGGTCTGGTTTCTAGGGTTACTGTACTTTTCTGGTCCAGAGATAGTGACGCAAAGTGACAGTCTCATGCAGTGGGTTTTTTTTTTCGTTTTTTGGGGGGGAGTTGGGGGGATTACAGTGATTGGGAAAGCAGATATTTCAAACTACATTTAAGGAGCGTATACTGTGGAGTGCAATTTGAAGAGCTGCAGAGACTGCAGGAATGGAGCCAACACTGCGGCTAAACCGGAGGTGGAAAAGTAAAAAACAGAACAGAGGTAGTGATTTTTTGTGTTGTACAGCGGTCAGCTAGGATGGCTGGAACATTACCCGTGGGTTATGCCAGGATTTACCCACGGGTAAAGACCCCCGGCTGACCAATCAGATTAGTGGATTTAGGGACCCCATTGTATACTACATAATACGGCACAGTAGTTATTTTTTTTTTTTTAGTTGTTAACTGGGTGGGTACACTGGTCCCAGGGATAATTTTCAGTCACGACCTGGGCCATTGAGATGGCCTATAATAGGGAACAGTAAAAACACATACTTGACAAGAGATGGACAGCATGAAGCGATGCCACTGTACAAAACACTGGTGAGACCTTATCTGGAGTATGGTGTACAGTTCTGGAGGCTGCATCTTCATAAGGACATAGACAGGGTGGAGGCGGTTCAGAGAAGGGCGACTACGATGGGGCAGGGCTTACACCAGAAGACATATGAGGAGAGATTAAAAGACCTCAATATGTATACACTGGAAGGGAGGCGGGAACGGGGAGATATGATAGAAACCTTCAGGTATCTTAAGGGCATAAACAAAGTGCAAGTGCGTGACATCTTACAGTATGGGAGACATACAAGGATGAGGGGCACGATATGAGATTGGAGGGGGGCAGGATAAAGGCGAATGTGAGGAAATTTTTCCTTCATGGAAAGGGTGGTGGATGCATGGAACAGCCTACCGCATGAGGTGTGGGAGCTGGTACAGTGAGGGGATTCAAACATGCATGGGATAGGCATAAGGGGACCCTAGAGGTGGGAAGAAGAGGCTAAAGCTGATGACCAAGAAGGGTCAGCAGCTGCTGAAGCAGGTAGGGAATATGGGCAGACTAGATGGGCCTAGCGGGCCTTATCTGCCATCAGTTTCTATGTTTCTATGATACAGTTCATTACCCAACAATCAATAATTACAGGAGTACCAATACAAAGACACGATTAACATGGCAAGGCTAGAAGAGTGATTCCCGACAATAAATAATACAGTACACACAGTGAGTGAACAGAAAATGCAATAAAGTGTCCAGCTGGGCTTTAAAAGAACGGATTGAGGTGGACACTCCCTGATTCCTGTGTCAAGGGGTGCACTTGCAGGCTGAGGTTGCCATAAGGGCAATTTTAAAGTGTGATTTGAAAAAGGAGTTTGAGTCTAGGGAGCGGAGGGAAATTGGCAAGCTGTTCCAGAGCCTACGGGTGGTAATGGAGAAGGCTTTTTGGTCCATACTGGTGGCAGCCTGGGGATGTTCTAGGACGTTCTGTGAGGAGGACCTGAGACTACAGAGACCATGCTTGGGCTTGAGGAGGACTGACAGTGGGAAGGATTCTTCCTTCCGAAGGGATCTTTCAACCAAGCTGCCTTTTTTTTTTTTTTTTTTTAATGTGGTTAATCTTTTTATCAAAAACATAAGTAAATTAACAAAACTGTTACACAATGTTAAATCAAATATAACCAGGCTGCCTAACGGGTATTCATGGTGGGCTGGCGGGGAGAGTTACCGAGAGTCTGGTAGAGGGAGCAATGACAAAAGGTGTAGGGGATCAGCAAAGCAAGCCTACAGATGCTGCTGTAAGTTGTATTGAGTCCAGACAGGTTGGAAGATGAGATTTGGGTTTAAACAGAGAGACAGAATTTCAGAAGGGGGAGTAGCGTACCCTGGGCTTTGGCCAACCATATTTCAGGGGTCATAAGCTTCTTTATCCTGAAACAGACACCAAGTTGCTTATTCACATGCTTAACTGCGAGCCCAGTGGGATTAGAGAAGGTCAGGGAGGGGTCAAGTGTGACCCCATGTATTGGCAGTTACATGTTCCGGGGGGTCCTATCCCATATCAGAATGTTCATGGGGTAGAAGAGACCAGTGCCCGAGGGCCATCTTGCAAGTCTGGGTTTGGACCCAAACAGCACTGCCCTTGTTTTCTTGGTGCTGACTAGTAGTCTATTTGAGATGAACCTCCTCTGGGTGATGTTAAACTTATCTGGACTCTCCCTGTGAGGTAGCTGCAAAACCAGGATGTGGTCATGTCTGAGAACCCACAGAAATGCAGTTTTTCTAGTGTAGCCCCTCTCTGGCGCCATCCTGGAGAGGGCCACTACCCCTGCCTTGCTGGCCAGGGGCTTGGGTTTCCATAGCTGACCTAGGGGGATCCTTTCCCAAAAGTTAACAAATAAAATGGCAGTGCCTCCACCCAGAGTACATATTTAGTGGATCTGATTGCTTGCAGTACAATCCCTTGGGATGTCGTACCAACCCACCTCCCCAACAGTTACCCCAACATGGACTTGCCAGGATTCAAACTTCCCCACATTCCGTTACACCATTTACATTTTCCATTCCAGTCAATAACCTGCTCACTAAAATTAGCCTCTGGATCCATTTTCTGCTGCAAAACAATAACTCCATGGTTTGTTTACAGGGGGAAGGTTTAGAAATGGAGTAAGTGAAATAAAGTACAAGTAAGCATTTTCCCTTTCATTTCAAAGATTTGCATTTCCCTAAATCACATTTCCCTTTTGATTCAATCCCCAGCATTTTGGTCAATGCAGTCACCAAATCTGTCTAACTAGCTAACTGCTGCAAGTGTGCTCAAACCCAGACCAACAGGTCGCAGTCCATTCAAACCCCAAAGTCCTTCACTGGGTATCCAGATTCTAGTTGCAGGACTGAGGTGCAGCTGGTAGCCGGCGTTGGCGCGCTTTCTTGAGTTAAGTAACTTTTTACATTCCTCTCTTGACCCATGGCTCTGTCTCCAGCCCTGGTATGCGTGCCTAAACTATTTACAGTCCCCAGATGCAGGGCAATTCCTGCTTTTTACTCATGGTTCTGCAGAATCAGACCTTGGATGGCACAGTTTGCTGAAGTCCTGGGGATGGATGGCAACACAGGCAGAACTGGGCACAATGCTTGAACAGGGGGGCACAGAGGCTGCAGCTTGCTCTCTCTCTTTCTCTTGCTTGCAGGTCTTGTAGCTTGTCCCCTTTAGCCCATTACAGGCCTTGTTGCACAGCACATGTGCAAGGCCTGCCAACTACAGAGGATCCAGACCCGGGAATAGCCCCACAGCCTGGCCCCCCTCCGATCAGAGCGCCCTAGCACTCGGGTACAAGATCCTTGATTCCCTGCGGCGGTAGACCCCACGTGATGGGGGTTAGCGACTTCCCATCAGCAGAAGCATTCAACACATTCTCTTCTGCTTCTTTTTCTTTCTCTTTCCTGCCATGGTGTGTAGCCACAGCAATCTGTTTCTCTCTTTTCCTTGCTGCATCTCAGGAGCAGACAACATGCACCCGTCCCACGAAAAGGCACCTGTCCATCCTTCTGCTTTCAGAGTCTCTCAACTTCAACACAGCCACATTCTCGCTCTAGTTCACACATAGCTCCTGCACTCACAGTCCCTTTTCTCATCATGCAGGTACATAGCAATTCTCCAAATGAAGGGGCTCACTCTTCCTTTTCTTCTCTCAGCACATTTACATTCTCTTGTTCCTCATTATTCCTGTCTTTTCCCAGGCTTAAACACAAACTTTGTCCTTTTACCAGGCACAGGACACAACCTTTGTTCTTTTCCAGGCTAAGAACGCAACCTTTGTCGTTTTTTTCAGGATCGAGACATAACCTTTGCCCATTTCCCAGGTTCAGGACACAACCTCTTCTCTCTTCTTCTTTATCTCACCGCTGTGGTGCAATTTCAGAGCAACACAGAATGTTCAGCATCCTTCAACTTTCCTTTTCTCTCTGCCAAGCTGCTTCTTTAACATCTTTTCTCTCTCTCCAGCTTTTCCTTTCCTGAATGGGGCAAGCACTCCCTGCCCTGGGGGACAAATTTCTGGCAACCCCCAGACAGGCCCATCCTGCAGCCCCATTCTCTCCAGGGGCAAATGCCCCCACTTCCTCTGGAGGAGCTCCCACTGAACTGACTCAAAACCCAATAGTCCTTAACTTTTGGGAGCCCTTTCCTTGCTTCCCATTGGCTGGAGCCACAGTCCTTCAGAAAAATTAATACAGTATAAGAGAATGAATTCACTGCCCTTAAATTTCACTGTTTTGTCCGCTCTGACATTTTCACTGCAGTTTAATTTAGCTGAAGTGCAAGGGCAAGCTAACTTGTCAGTTGCACTATATATTTTCACTGGCATATAATTTTCACTGGATTTTCAAAATAGTGAATATAGGTAAACTTTTATTCCAGTGAAAATAATGTCTTATACAGCATGTATCAGGCTCCCTCGATGCCTCATTGGTGCAGAAAAAGGCACCTAAATGTTCCTGGTATTTTCCCCAAAAGTCTGTTCACACAGACCCAGAGTCCCTGGCAAGAATCCTGGCTCGGTAGTAGGCTGGCTGGTGTCACACGGCTGCCCAACATGGCGGCTGAAGTAAACAGTGTCCACAGCTTACACAGAGTCCCAGATTTCAAGTGTCCCTGCAGCCAAACCCTGTACTTTTATTTATACATTTCCCCAGCATTAAGTAGCCACCCCCTGTGCGCTGCATAGCGACTGCACTCTTTAATACATTTATTTGATCCTCTGCCAGTCGCTGCTGACATTCCTCATTGCCCCTAGGCAGCCACACATATTACCACTGCAGTCCATACCAGTCCCCTATTTAGACTGTCTCTTTGCCGGCCCGGTGGCGTTGAGGTTGGCTGGGCGCCCACACCGAGCACCGCCCGGCGACCGGGTTGAGGGCGAGCCGGGGCACGAGTCGGCCGAGGAGAAGGATGGGCGCGGATGGCTGCTCTCCTTCTCAGGCAGGGGGTTCTCTGCAGGCTCCCGCCGCATTACCACCATCTGGGGGAGCCCAGTGGTAGGTGCAGTGAGTTGGAGCAGCAGTAAGGGGACTGGGTAGATGTTGGCAGGGGGCGGAACAGGAGGCACGTCTCAGCACGCCTCCTAGCTCACTGCCCCCATTGCACACCGACGTCTAGGGAGAACAGGAGGAAAATACCCTCGGTCTCTCCTTGGCGACTACACCACCCTGCGCGTCTCTCGGGCTAGCAATGGCAGACCCCGCTGTACAGGGATCCATGATTCAGTATGCTGGTTCTGGGGAAGTAAGCAGGATGGGGCCCCTTCTCACTCCGCCCGGGGGTTTATCCGGGTACCTAGGTTAGTGGATCGACAGGTACTCTAGGGGCAGATCGTGGCGAGACCAGAGGGGAGCGTAGCTAGTGGATGTCTGAGAGAGGAGAGGAGGAGGAGGTAGTAGGAGGATAAATACAAGGTAAAAAAAAAAAAAAAAAAAAAGGACTGTCTTTACAGCCAACATATGCATTTGTAGTTATTTGTTTTGTCATGGCCTGGTAGCAACCCCTTTTTCCTTGCTCACCAGTGCTTCATATTTTATTTTACTCATTCCCCCCGTCTGTCACTAGCGCTATTCAGTCTTCCCCAGTGCTAGACAGGACTGGGCTCATCTTTATTCATGAGTGGCCTCATTAATATTCATGAGGTGGCTTCCAAATGCTACAGCGCGATTGGCGCTTACAAAAACTGGTCCTGCCACTTCCCCTCCACCTCTCCAGTCTTGCCTACGTCTCCGGTCCCTCTCTTACATTGCCCTGGGACCGGGAACACTCGAGAGGCACACTGAAAGGCCGCCAAAACGGCTGCTTGAATTTGCGCATCTGTGTATACACGGAGCTCGCCGGCACCGAAGTGCCATTTCTGAAACCAGTGGCTCCACGCTACAGCTCCCTCGGCCCCGCTCCCTTAACAAAACCATGTGGGAGACCGAGGCAGAATCCAGGAAACACCAAGGGCACAGGGGAAAAACCAGGACTCGGCAGAAAAAAAGAATGAGGGGGACAAAATCCTGGGGAAACCAGCCTTTTTTGGGGGCTCACAGGTAAGCCCCTGACGGGGGGGGGGGGTTACACTAGTAGGATGCTGTGGTCCACTCGTTCAAAGGCACCAGTTCCAGGAAAGATCCAAGAAAGTGGCACCAATTAATTTGCCTTCATCTATACCCTTAATAGCACGGTCACTGAAGCATGCCAAGGCACTGGTGGTGCTGTGGTCCTTTCTAAAACCATACTGGCAATGGGGAGAGAGTAGATCATACCTAAACATGTGTTTAGAAATTTGTTGGAAGATAATTTTTTCGAGTATCTTGCTTATTTGGGAGAGGATGGAAACTGGCCAGAAGTTGTCGTGAAGGGTAGGGTCACCAGACTTAAACTCAAGACCTACTCTGGCCTGTTTCCATAATGTTGGAACAGCTGAGGTCAGTGATAGGTTAAAAATGGCAGCAAGGGCTTTAGCTATGTGGCTGGCCATTAACTTAAGGAACTTTGGGCAGAGACCATCGATACCAGCACTACCATAGTTGGGGACAGCCTTAAGGAGACAATGGATCTCACAGAAGGCGGTGACCTTAAAGTAGAAGGGAGGAATTCCGAGGCCATTAGTATCCCAGGTGTTGTGAGCTAAGGAAGAATCTTTGGATGGGAGCTTGCCCAGGTAGTCAGACAGGTTGGTGAATTTAGTGTTAAAGGCCTCTGCGACCTAACAGAAGTCAGTTAGGGCCCCAGCTTTGGTACATAGTTTGGTGAGATTTGTTTAGTACTGCGTTTGAAAAGGGCATTCACAGATAGTATTGTCAGTGGCACTTCTAAAAATTAGGGTAGCACTTAGTGTTTCCCTAAAGTATAATAGGACTCCGCCTCCTGTTTTGTTGCCTGTCTGTCCTACCTGACCGCGTTAAAGCCCCTAATGTGGCAGCTGGGGGTTAGGGATGGAGGGCTTTAACCATGTTTCAGTGACTCCAGTAACATCTGGGCTGTAGAGGGAGACCCAGCAGCTTGCAACTCAGAGACCTTAGACAGGAAACTGCAGACACTAAGGTGCACAATCTTTAGCCTGTACTTGTTTGCTCATCGGGGGGTTGCTGCAGGTGGAGGGGGAAGGCAACTTGGCCTGGATTGCTTTCGATGTCCCCAGCCAGTGGTAGTAGCAGTAAGGGAATCGGGGGTTTAAGATGCCAGTTGGGGTGGGGGGGCACCCACGAATGCTCTGGCGAGATATATAAGCACACAGGAGATGACGCTGTCTCTTTTTCAAGAGTGCAAGATGGAGTGGAGGAAGGGTGTAAGAATCATGACCGGGTGAAGCGGGCCGAGACACAATGCGGTTCCTCGTAAACAGCGATAAGGCAGCTTGGTCAAGCAACAATACATAGGCACAAGACTCCAACAGCATAAAGAGCCCTATTAGGATGGAACATCATAGACCTGGTTCCTATTAGGTTCACTGCGAGAGGAAGGGAGACCAGTCAAGAAGAACAGGATGTGACCACATGGGTCTAGAGTCACCCAGGTCTGGTAGGGGCCCAGTAGTATACAGGTATACAGGAAACGCAAGCAAAGTTAACTGCAATAAGCCAGATACGGCAGTTATACCCAGTTAAAAGAACGTGCAATTATAAACATTTAGCAGATGCTTAGCATGACCATTGCAAAAGTTTGTGGCCATAGAGGAAAGACGGATAACATCTGGATAGAATTCCATAGCCTGGGGCAACATTTGAAAAGGCTATATTTCCGAGATTCATTTTCATTTTTGAAATGGGCAACAGTCCCGGTCAGCAGACCTTAGATGGTAATCAGTATGAGTAGGCAGAAGTAAGGATGATGGTGACAAAAATAAACGTTTTGTGTTTTTGTAGAACTCAGCACTAGAATTAGGTACCGCCAGTTACTCAACACCACCATCCAGTTACTGTGCCTGTCAACTGACATACATCGATACAGTTACCACACCAGCCAAACTGACACTGTCCCCTGTGGCTTTATTTTGCTGCCCTGTGGTCATTACTCTGCGCTGCATGGTCTTTCCTGTGATGCATCTACTGTGGTACAAGTGACAAATAACTACCACAGTAATTAAATCACTACTAGGATACAACAGTGTGAGCGTGTGGAATTCCATATGCAGCACGCACTGATCAGATACTATAAAGCATTCTGTGTGCACGGGAACACAGATGCACGCACTGTCATGCAGCTCAGTCCTTGTTTTAGAACTGAAGGTCAGAGACTGCCTTTATAACTCTGATACTGATCATTTTCTGATACCTGAATCCATAGTCCTTTCTCAGCCTTTCGTCTCCTCAAACACAGGGCATCTGTGCTTAGAATGCGGAGAGCGTAAGTGTATTCTAGAACCGCACTGAATGTTCTGGGCTTTGATGCACGCAGTGTATGATTTACGGTTAATGAAGCACAATAGATCTGAAATAAATCAACCCCTGGTTTTAAATGGCTGTGTGCAGTGCGGAGCATTACCCCATCTACGTGGGGACACAGAGTACCTTGAATGTTTTCCAGTGTACTCACCCACCCTGGATAGTCCGGCTGAGATAGACTAGAATAGAATTTGGACTTCTATAGTGCCTTTCATACAGAATCCGGGCTCTCAGTAGCTTTTGCCTCTTGGAATTCCTTGGATCTCAAAATAAAACAATTGTGGGGATTCCGGACTAAATTCTGTAAGTGCAGTTGTGTTTCTTTGAAGACGTTTTGGCATGTCCTGCTACAGTGCAGGTGGGTAGACGGAAGGTGATTGAGTGTCCTGAGAAGCCAACAGAGCATCCAGGGGACCCTCCATGCTGCTGGGTAAGCGTCTCGATGGGCTTCTGGGGTGTCAAGGATGCAGGACCCAGCACCCGAGAGCCCTGACACTTTATCCAAAAGTGCTTTACAAAGAAATTGGGTAGATACTATTAGCACAGGAGCTACAGTGCACAATGTGTAAGGTTATTTTTATTTAGTTAGTTAGTTATTCATTTAAAACATTTTCACCAGGACAAACATACTGAGCTGACACCAGCTCGTTTCCAGATGCATTCTGGGGGAAGGGGTTATATACAAGATTTATGCAGCTAATACTGCACATATACTGTATTACAACCTGTGTTATTGAGACAGGCAATGTTAGCCAAGGCATCAGGAATAACTCTCCAACTCCACCACCCCATAAAGGTTTTTCTTCCTTGGGCTGCAGGCAGGTGGTTATCAGCAATGTCCCTGCTCCCCCAACCATCACTTGTGACTCCCTGCCACTGGAAAGTGCCTCACGTATTGCCCCTCACGGCACAGCCAGGAGGGGAAGGCCCCCCCCGTACACTTATCCAGATGCCAGCAGCCAGTTGATGATGCAGGCCAGAGGAGAGTGGGCATGACTTCATGAAGCCGCCCCATCCCCTTTTTCATTTTTTGGCCACTCCCCTGGCCATGACGGCATACTACAGTGTGCGTTGGGGGGAATTACGGAACTGCGGCCTCTCCCACTGACCCGCTTGCAACCTGCCCTACCCCCGAGTCTCCACTCGATGGCAGTCAGAGGCTCAAATGGTTGGCCACTCCTCCCTGGGAGAGGAAAGCAGTTCCTGGGACACTCGACCCTCCACCACCCCCCGGCTGACTCCAAGAAACCCTAGTCTGTTCCTGAACCCACATTGCCAGTGTGGCAGTAGCTGAGGCGCAAACGTCTAACCCTCCACGCCACTGGGCCAGCTCTCTCTCTCCAACTTTTTTTGAAAACTGCCATGGGATCTTTAACTCCCATCTGGACAGCCACCACTAAAATCCAGAAGGGAAGGATAGGAATCTTATTTATTATATTTAAAAGGTTTCACCAGGTAGACATATAGAGCTATAAAAAAACAATCTTGTGTACAGATGTGACCTGGGGGCAGGTGAAGGCAGAAACAAGTCAGCAGAAAACAAAAGTAACAATATAATACAGTATGTAATGTGAATAAAAATACAATATATAGAACACAGAGATTATCATTAGGAAAAGTTCAGTAACTAGTGGACAGCTAGACGATAGCGGTAACCCAGCAAACAAGTCAGGTGCAATTGCAATAGGACACAGTCGTGCTCTTGAGAAGCTGTTTAGCCAAAGCAATACTGGAGCGAGAGCTGCTACCCACGGTAAGGTTGCTCCATACCTGAGGGAGTCGGTAACTGATGGCAAGCTGACCAGAACAAAGTTCCCGACGTGGGACAATGAAGCAGTTGCCAGAGTGGGAGCGAAGATGATGTGCGAGTAGTGGAGGTGAGGAGGGAGTACAGACCCTTAGGAACTTGTTGAGCCAGTATTTAAATCCAAATAGAGCCAGGTGCTGTACACATCTATCAGATAGTGCGAGCCAACTCAGACGGTCACATAGTGTACAGTGATGTATCCAGGCAGGGGCTCGAAGGATGACACTGCACAGGGCATTGAATGGGGTATTATTCAGTTTTGTGAAATGCCATTTAGGGGTGACATCATAGACCACATCTCCAAAGTCTCCATGGTCAATGACTGGAAGAGCTAAACGTTCGACCAGGCATTTGCGCATTCCCAGTGAGAGGCAGTCACCCACTCGACAGAGGGCACCACGCTTCCTGTGGGATTTAGATACAAGTGTCTGGATGTGCCAAGGAAGGTCTAGGGAATGACACCTAGATACTTACAGTGCAACATGGACGATCAGAGGCACCACCTGCGGTATCAACAATCAAGTTGGGAGCAGCAGCTAGATATCTTTTAGTGGCAAATGGCATGGAGTCCACGACAACAGATAAGGAGAGTAAAGGAGCATTTTGCTGCACTTTTTTGCGTGATTTACTCCCCATTTCTGATTTTAGGAATTTGTGTCCCACCCTGCACACTGGCAGTGCCATGTGATGCTCGCAGTCATGACACCATCCACTAAAAGTGCAAGCAGCGAGGGTGGGGACAAAAAAGCATTATCAGTATTGGTCGAGTACAGCGTAGGAGACAGTTTCAGAAGTGCTCACTGGCAGTCCAAAAGTGCTGTTGCAATCTCCCAAAACATTGTTTTTAAAAAAATAAGGTCATAGAGTAAATGAGAATATCCTAAAGAATCCACCGCAGTACCAGGCAGAGAGAGCCAGTGGCTGCAGGTGCCCAGTGGGTTTGAGGCTTCAAAGGTGGAGGGTTTGGGTCTGTGGATGGCATTACTACCATTTAGATGAAAATACTTCCAGGTTGAAGAAGAACATAGCAACAAATACTTCCCAGTCCTAAAACTTATCTGGACTCTTGATTGACACTGTCTTGGGTTGGTTGAGGGCTAGGCAGTTTGCAGTGAGTCAATGTGATAGCGTGTTGAAGTCTGATCGCAGGGGAGCTGAGACATCAGTGGGACAACGCCCAGATGAATAAAGGATGATGTCATCAGCGTGCATGTGGATATTAAAAGATTCTGCAGAAAGAGGCAAATCATTCACAAAAATGGTAAAAAGAAGGGGCCCTAGAACAGACCCTTGTTAAAATCTGGTTTTATACAGCAGTACTTCTGCACCGTGGATGAAGTACCTGAAAAGTATCCTATTTACAATCCTTGCTTTGCTGAAGTATTTTCATTGGCAAGAAAGAAGATACCAGCTGTCTTTAAAGCAGATAGCCCCCCTTCTCCCCCCCGAGGAAGTACTGAAACAGACTGTTGGGAATTTGAGGAGACTTTAATAAAAAATGTATACATAAATTCAGCCTGTTGATGCAGTGGTAATGCTGCTGCTTGCAAAGCCAGTGACCCGGGTTTGAGAACAAACTGCGGTTGTCAGGAGTCAGCTAAGAGAAGGAGGACCAAGCAGCCCAGTCTCCTCGTTCAGGGTGGCTGTGGTGTGCTCTGCACCATGCCTGCCACACACAGCTGAAGCCATATGGTAGCACAGCAAAAGCTGCTAAGACAAGGAAGGATGCTGCTCGATGCCAGCGCAGATAATGCGTGTGCCTGGTGCCTCACTGCACAGCAACTTTGCTGCAGAAAAAAACAATCTGGGCCTGATGGTGGTCTGGCCTTCCACAAGCCCACAATGCAGATTGGGTACCCTACCCCACTAGATCCTGTGCTGGAGGGACCTGGTCAACCTTCCTGGCCCAGCGGGGGGCAAGCCATGGAAGATAGCACTGGGGAAATCTCGGAGAAGGTGGGTATTGCAGGTATGGTGGCCAGGTCAGGATCCTAGAGGCAGGTCGGTGGCAAAGGGGAAGAATATCCAGGACCATAAAATAAATAAATCAAGAGGCACACAAATTGAATATTCTAGGCAGAACATGCAGTAAAGTAATTTATGGTTAAGCAGAAAGCAGTAAGCCATCTCCAGTTTTTGTTGAACAACTTGTCTGTATAACAGGATCTGTATCCCACTTGCTTCTGTATACACTTGCAGATAAAAACGCACTGTTTGTATGAAGGGGAGTAAAATTTTCATTTTTTGGATTTTGTCCAATATTACTGTTTATTGGTTAGTTTCTTTTCTGGAAATCATACACCAGCGATGCTCTGTAGAGGGTTTGTCTTCTATGTGATGTTAGATAAAAACAAAGATCTCCCCTCTTGAAGAGTGCCATGGGTTCTTTAAAGAACTAGTGTACTGCCTAAAACTAATATTACATTTTAAAAGCAGTCAATCATTACCTTTTACATCTATTTTTTCTTTTCCTTTTGGTTAATTAGAAGATTGTTGACTTGATGTTAGCGGGGTGATGTGTGGAAGAGCACTCTGCCTGGCAGCTGACATATCTAGCTCTGTTCCTCCCATTACATCATCAGCACTGTGACCTCACTGACTGTGACATCACTGCTGCTCAGGAACAGCCACTCAGTAGCTGCCAGGTCAGTCACCTGTGATAGTACAGTCAGTGAGATCCCGATGCTGATGATGTAGTGGGGGGGGCACTAGAGATAGATATGTCTGCTGCTAGGCTGACAGCTGTTCCACACATCCAACACAATACTATCATATCGTAGCCTTTCTAATGAGCAAAAAGAAGAAACAAAAATACCTCAGACTACTTCTTAAAATGTGTATCATCTTCCTGTCTGTCTTTTGCGGTTCCTCTAGCTTTTCAATGTCCATCTTGGCAGCCACCACAAATAGGCAGAGGGGATCATGGGTAAACATCTCATCCGAGGAAGAACGGCACCTCAGCAGTGCAGCATCTTCCTAGTGCAGTACTGCGGTGGATTTGAACCCACAACAGTCTAATCTTACGAAAGCAGTATAGGCCAGAATGCGATCATCCAGGCCACAGACACATACAGCATCTCACAGCTGGGCAAATTAAAAGACAGGGAGGTCAAATGACTTGCCAAAGGTCACACAGTGATTCAGCTGCTCTGATGGGATTTAGAAACATAGAAATAACGGCCTATCGGCCCATCTTGTCTGCCCAAACCTGCATAGTTATGAAACTGTGCCCCCGTCAGTCCTCCTTTCTTCTCCTCCCTCCCCCAACTGACCCCCATACACACTTTTCCCATGTGCGTGTCCAACCCATTTTGAACTCCCTTATTGTCTCAGCAGATGTGATCTCTCCTGGAAGTTTGTTCAAGTCTATCATAACTCTTTCTATAAAAAGTTCTTCCCGACATCCTTTTTAACCCTTCCCTCCCAGCAATTTATGCAGTTCCCCTGGTGCCTGTGTTACCACTCACTGTGAACAACTCACTGGTGTCTGCCTTGTTTATCCGGCTGAGGTACTTGAATGTCTCCCTTCGTCCTCATGTCCTCCAGTGTGTACATATTGCGATCCCCCAAGCACTTGTTATAACACCACCTTTGTTGCCCTTATATCATTTTGGAAGCCCTTCTCTACACCACCTTCTGACTCTCCCTGTTAAGGTTCCCTGATTTGAACCTGGGTTTACCAGTCCACAGCTCTACAGAAGACGAAGGTTCGACCAGATTAGGATGAGCCAAGAGAACGAAAGCCAGATCGAGTAGCCTTCTTCTCAACCCTGGCATTTCCATTTTTGCCCAGCAGGGGGTGGAGTAGCATCACGAAGATGGCATGCTCAGCTCCCAGCACACCTCTCAACTGTCCCATAATTTTACCCCTCTGTGCCCTCATCCATCCCACATGGAGAAGGTGCTGCCTTCATAGACTATGTGCTGTAAACTCAGACCTTACAGCAAAAATCATATTTTAAGGTGCTAAAACAAAATTAAACTATAAAAAAAATAAAGGCACTGGTTTCCAGTGTTCTAAGCTTGTATCTCCATGTCTGACTACGTGTTCTACATTATAAGGCCAGTGTCCTACATTGTCCAACGTTTACATCTGTATCCCACATTTCTGTGACTAAATGTTGAGAGGTATGGCTCCCAGTGCTGAAACACAGACTGCCCAGTATGCGGCTGTGTACACCTTTGTTACGTATCAGTGTGATCAAGTGGTAGAACTCTGGGTCAGCAGGTTGTGGGTTCAAATCCCCCCAGCTGGGAATCTGGACTCACACTCAGTGTAAACTGAGATGTGCGTGTACTGTCGGGCGCTGCCCTGTTGGGATGTGCAATTCTTTTGGATTAGATTTTAAACTGAGGCCCCCTCTGTCCATCTGTGCAGTCGTCCAGGTGGTGGACGTTTAAAAGTCACACAATATTAGCTGAAGAGGGTGGGTGTCCAACCCCTCCCCCAACATCCTGACCAGCATTCCCTCCCTGATGTTTTGGGGCATTTGAAATTTGACAGTTGTTGACAGTGGGTGTCGCACCCACCCCTAGAGTGGAGGCCTGAACCATATTCCCCTGCTTGGACTCCCGAACCATATGCCCCTTTTCGGCAGCTACCGTCCCACAGCACAAAGCAGAAGTGGAAAATAAGTGTATGGTAGGTTTTTTTTGTTTTGTTTTTTTGACTCCTTCCCTGCGCCTGTCCGTTCTCTCCTTTAGGCCCCCACATGAACTGCCCCATCATGGCTACTATTGACCCCTGCCATCCCACATCGCAGCCAGCCCCAAGTAACCCTGGTGTATCCCTTCACCAGGTGGGTCTCTTACCTACGTAGAAGAAGGGCCCTGGTGGCCAACCAATGATCTTGGGGTGCTGCTGGGATGGCATATGGAGGTCCAGGAGCCCGGTGGCGAGGGTTCAGGAAGGCTGTCACCCGATCGGCCAGGCACCATTTTTCCGTTTGCTCCCCTGAGGAGCAACATGCCACTGATGTCAAGGCAAACGCCGATGTCTGTCACTCCCCTAGTGTGTTGGGACAGACGTCCTGCTGTACTCCCAGCCTCCGCCAGGGGTCAGCAGGTGCCGAGCCACGTATCCACCCTCTCCCCTGAGAAGGCAAGCCATCGTTGGATGCTCATTTCCTTCTCCCTCCAGCAACCCGAGTCCGTTCCCGAACCCGGGTCGCTGGCGTCGCGGGCAGAAATTGAACCACTGCACCAACAGGCTGGCTGTGTATGATAGTTAGCATGCTCCTTCCTAGAGTTCTCAGAGGAACTGTAACATTCAGTGGAAAACCGCGTGACATCCTTTTAGTCACGGCAGTTTCCCTTCTGTTATAAATTGGCAGCGTAAACCTCTCGCTCTAGGGTACATTATACATCTCGTGTTAGCTGAGTTGAGATATGGCTTTGATTTGACCCTGGTGACCCTCTAAAAGTGAAAACTATATCACTGAAAGCCGATTCCCATTGAAATCAACAGAGCATGCCCCTTCCTGGTTCCGATTTTTGAATGCTCCGCCCCGTGCCACCTCCCATGCTCTGATGTTTTTGCAGTGTATTAGTTTATACAGCATGGGGGCAGCTGTTGCTCTTTAAATATACAGAAGAAAGAAAAAAAAAAAGATTCTACAGGTTCTGATAAGACTCAGAGAACTACCAGAACTCTTCATGGCTTATCAGAACCTTAAAATCTTTTGCAGTTCTTCCATCCTTTGTCTGGTGCCACTGGGTGACAAGAAGACACCAACTTGCACCCCCTCACCCAAGTATGGACAGGATTGGTTTTAAACCTAATGGTGCCCTAAGCAGAAACATTTCTGATGCCCCCCTTCACCGCTTATACCACCCCCTCTCCTCCCTTCCATGCCAACCCACATCCAAACAGTGGTAAAAATTCTCTGAACACATGGGTGACAGCAATAAATTTGTTTTTTTACATTACCATGTCTTGCACTTCAAGCTGATCACTGCTTATGTACTTTTACTTAAGCACGCCCCTTCTGTGTGATGCCCCAAGAGGCCTCTTGGTTGTCTTGTGCCCAACACCGCCCCTGAATGTGGATGTAAGGGGGAGGGCAAAACTGATGGGATCACACAGTGATTTGCCATAGAAGAAACTGGAGGTGGCGGCAGAGCTCAAAGAAAGGTAAGAGGGTTGGGGTAGGCAGGGATCCCCAAAGGGAATATCCACAATGTTATATTTTTGTTAGACCTGATTCTTTGAAGCTGGCGCACCAGCGCAGAGGCAGGAAATTTTTCTGCTACGACAACAACCCGGGTTCGGGAACAGACTCGGGACATTGGAGGCTCGGCTGGGGGAGAAGGATTGAATGTCCTAGGACCTGCTCTCCTTCTCCGGGGGTTGGGGAGTTGTGTGCCCGGCACGCTGCATACCCCTAGCAGAGGCTAGGGGAACCACAGTGCTGGCGGCATGTCAGTGGGTTGGGGTGGGGCGGACACTGACCATCATTGTATGTCCCCACCACCGATACAGCATACAAAAAAAAAAAAAAAATCACAGCCCCGAAGCGTGAAGCTCTGCTCTGCTGCCTCCACTGCCTACCGTGTCCACTGGGTGGGATCCCACTCACGGGGCCCGATCCTGGGGGGTAAGCCGGGCACGTTACCATTGACCTTGGGGGGGGCCTGCCCAGGGGGTAAGCCTGGGCATGGGGAGGCGGCAAGGATGGGAGCTGAGTCTCTGAAGGGTGATCGGGGAGCCAACAAAAAAAAAAAAAAAAAAAGAACTGATTCTTTGGGTTTCAAAAGTTGCCAGAGAGAAAGAGACAGACAGACACACATCAATGTCCTTAGCGCAGGACATTGTATAGACCCAAGTTCAGGAATGGACTCTGGTTACCAGAGGTTGGCAGGGAAGGGAGAGGATTGAGGGTCTGAGGGACTGCTCTCCTCTCCCAGGGAGGGGTGGTTTGTTAGCCCAGTCTCGGCTGCCCCCAGCTAGAGGCCTGGGGGTTAAGTAGGCCTGCGAGGCAGACTTAATGGAGGGATCTGTGGGGAACGACGGATGGGTGCACCTCCATGCACAAGCCTGATGCTCCACGGCAGGAGCAGGGGGAACCAGCAAAGTGGAAAAAATGGTGTTGGGCAGCCCAGTTGCTTCCATGCCTGTGCCGACACTTGGCACACAACCCAGTCAGCCTCGGATTTGATTTATGGGGGGGGGGGGTGTGAGGGATGGCCCTCCCTTCCTGGCCCTGCCATGAACTCATGACAGGGTGTGTGCTGAGGGAAACAGTAAACTGGCCTGAGGGAGCTGGGGACTGGGGGCGATGCACCTGTTTCCCCAGCCATGAGAGGGAAAAACACCTCTATGGCAAAAGCAAAGTCTGCAGATGTACTGCAAGAAAGAGACATTTTGAGCCCTTCATTTCACCAGGTTGGCCCAGGGGTATGCCTTCTCATTTGTCTGCCCTGAAACTGTGCCTGCCTTGACGAAGCAGTGTGGTCTAGCAGTTGGGGCACTGGACTGGGAGCCATAAGATCGCAGGTTCAAATCCTGACAGAGCCAAATAATTCATGTGTGACCCTGGGCAAGTTATTTAACTTCTCAGAGCTCCAGTCCCCCCAGCCGCAAGAATGGACTGAAGTAGGACTCTACCTGAATTTAGATGTTAAATTTCTGCTGAGCTATCCTGGGTGAATCAGTTGTAAAAATATACAAGGGTTATGCAAGTTAAGCTGTGATCCAAAATTCAAGTGGTGAGCGGAGTGGGGAGAAGAGGTTAACTTCTTGAAAGCGGTCTGCTACCACTGCAGCCAAGACTGGGTTGTCTGACGTTATTTGTTTGTTTATTTCCTCGTCCATTCTTGCATGCTGTGGTTTTAATTAGCTTCCATGCATCAGTCACCCAATTAGGAGTGGGGCCAGCACTTTCGAAACCAGTCCGTTCCCCTCTTTCAGTCCCCCCTCCTTCTCTAGCCCTGTTTCTTACAACTTGGCCAGGAGCTCTGTCCTCGGAAAGAATCCAAACACCCAAGTCAAAACAGTGCTGAAAGTCAGAGCCAGGAGGAACAAACTGTGTGTTTTCCCCTCTCTGTGTACACTGTACGTGTGTGAGCACATGCAATCTAAAAACAAATAAAGTTTGACTACGGGATGAGCTTTCCAAATCAGCAGTGGTGGTGGTGATGGTGGGGTTATATATACGCATTTTCCAATGCGTTTCCCACACACTCCTTTTCTTCTTTCATAACTGCCAGTTATAAACAGAAGTCAATACACCTTGTCGGTACCGGCACATGGCTGCTACCCGCAGCCATTTTCTGCTGAGTTTTCCCCTCTGAATGTCCCCTGTCCATGCTGTAACACTGCAACCATTTTGTGCAACGGAGCTTCGAGCATGCGTCAGAAGCAGCAGGGCACTCATTTAAAGGGACAGTGTATTTGGGAGGGAGAACCTCAGAAGGCTTCTATACACATCCTTATGCTCCAGACCCATAAGCTCCCATCCCAAAGTTCCTTATTGTTTTTCTACCTGTATTTTCTCCCTCGCCATACTCCGCCAGGTATATACCCTGGTCCTAGGAACGTACCAGAACCTGACCCCATTACATCCAATCTCACTCTGGGTCCTATCCCCTGCTGCTGGCATCCCCCACGAGTATTCCTCTGTGGTGGGGCCCCAGGAAGGTTTGGCGCCCCTCAGGGCAGTTCACTGTGTGAGTCACGATCCCATGCTTGCAGGCACTAGGACCCATGAAAGCCAGGAATCCAGGCCATCAAATAGACGATACTATGGGTTTTCTCCCTCTTTTTTCATGTATCCCTCCTCCCCAGCATGCACTTAGCTTCTGGGCCTTGGCTACACACATTGACATCCCTGCAGAGGAAGCAAGCTCTCTGGGCACACTGCAGGGGGCCCCCTGTGGCACCAGTGGTGCAGCGTTACCTTCACTGACCATAATGCGATGTCGAGCAGCAGCTGTTACAGTAAGGCCCAACTCCCGTCACGGCGTCCTGAGTGGCTGTATGTCAGAGTTCTGATTAGATGTGAAAGGTTTGGGAATTCAATCAGAATCTTAGGCGGTGATAATAATGATAGTTCTCCTCTTCCCAATTTGCTTTTCCTCTTCCTTCCGCCTTTGCCTCTGCCCCTGCTGCCTGCCACTCATAAGGCCACTGAAATAATTTGTGTATTTTTCTTTGCCCATCTTGGTCATTGTTCCTATCATATTGCATTTTACTGGCCCTAAAGTTTCATAGTTTTTGTATGTATACCTTGAGTTTGTAGGTGCCTAGCGACAGCTTCTGCCTACTGGTGTTATGTGTACTCTTTTGTGTAGCTTTTGAAGATTATTATTACGTTTAGTGTGTGTGTGTGTGGGGGGGGGGAGTTGGCTGTGGTGAGGCCTGAGCAGTGACATGTCAAACAGAATGTAGTACCAGCTGAATCATTTTCTAGTCAGTTCACCGTACACACACACACACACACACACACACCTCACACTCTTGCATATCCATGATGCTGTGTGCTGGGTCTGAGGCTTTTGAGTGTGTGTGTGTTTATAGAAACCATACTAAATGTGAAGTATTGGTCTTCTTGTAGTAATTTATGCATCCTACAAAACAGATTCTTCTTCTTTCTTATCAGCATTTAAATTACTTCGCCTATTTCGAACAGACTCAATATACCATAGGGCCTAATCTGCTGGCAGTTTAGTATGTTAGTATTTCACTCACTCAAACATTAAAAAGACATTGCGGCTCCGTGGTGCTGAGTGATGGGGCATCGCTCTGGCATGCTGCGACCCGGGATCGTGCCCTGATCCTGGATGTCAGGAGTGAAGGCTGGCAGGGAGGAAAAGAGTTCAGAGCGTCCTTTGGAAACGTCCCTCCCAGGGTGGGTGGGTTGCTCTGTGCTACTTTGGTGGCATGGTGGAGGTGTTCCTGGCGTGGGTGACCACACACTGAGCAACCCCACCCCCAGGATGCAGATGCGGTTACATAGCAGGTGAGGTGGGTGGCGCCCCAGAAAACAGGAAGAATGGCTGCCACAGCCCCAGATGACGGCCTCGGGTAGGCTTCCCTACGCCACCCCAGGCCATGCAACGTGAACAACTCCTGCCTCTCCTGACTGACGTCCCCACATCAGCCTCCTCCGGGGATTAGTCAGACACATCAGGTGTGCCTGATGGGTCAGACGTGAGCAGGGTCTGATGGACAATATGTGTGGTGGAGCTGAAGCTGCCTGGGCAGACTGACAGGAGTCCAGCATGACAGCCTGAAGAAGTGGGGCAGTTGTAGTAGCAGGAAAGCAGGAATAAAAAGACAAGTCTTAATATATCTGCCCTCAGACGACAGAAGCAGCAGTGACTGCCCATCCTTATGGGGTTCACCTTGTAAATGAAAAAAATTGTCAGCAGCTGAGAGTAGTTTTCATAGAAGTCTGACCCTAGCTTCCCCAATGTTGGTTATAGCTGGGGTTGTTTTACCAATGCCAGATTTCCCCATTTCTTGACTCTGAAGGTGTGAATTTAAGGAAGACCAGTGTTACCTTTTAGTATGTATGTCATGGTACATTCTACATAGTGACATGGTCCTTAGCACATCTCAGCACCATTGAACTACTGGTATCTATCACGCTAGAGATCTATAAGTACCTCATGGGGGTGAATAAGGCATAGGATGGGAATCTTTTTCAGAAGAGAAGGTGCACAAGAACCAGGGGACATGCAATTAAGCTGGAAGGGGGGAATTTAGAAGGGATGTGAGGAAGTGCTTCTTCACTGAAAGAGTGGTGAACGCCTGGAATAGTCTTCCACTGGAGGTGGTGGGGGTGAAAACAGTGGTAGGCTTCAAGCATGCATGGGACAGTCCCAAAGGGATCTTGGTAGGAAAGTGGGGTGGGGGTGGGGGGAGCCAGAAATTAGGCAGGATCTGTGGTGACAGTACAGGCATGGATAAATGAGCAGGCTGGATAGGCCAGGTGGTCCTTATCTGTTGACATATTCTATGTTTCTATGGTAGCGCCTGGACTGAAAAATAGTATAACATTTACATTTATATAGTAATGTTCATGCACTGCATCCCAAAGAGCTTTACAGGATAGCATACCTGTGACATAACATCTCATTTTCAGTGTGGTCCTGCTTCAGGACAGCCTGACGCTTGTCAGTACCATTAGTATAGTATTTTGATTTTATATGGCATTAGGAATGCTTGGAAATGGACAATTCCGATTAGCAGGATTTATCAGAATTTCAGAATATCCCATTTCAAATCCAGTTCAATTCCGGTTCTGATTAGGACATTGCAATTGTAGCTGGAATCCTAAAGCTACATTTCTCAAGTAAAAACCTTTACCTTATACCCCGGAATTTGGATTTTCTGGCATAAGGATCAAATCTGACGATTCTGATTCAGAGTTCGGAATTCAGAGCCATCCTTAATTTGCACCTTACTGTTTGGTATTACTATGAACATTATTCTGACTGATTTTGCTGTGCTCCCGTCTCCTCTGTAAGCCCCCCAAGTTGGGGGAGGGTCACACCTGGAAATGAGCCTCTGCGCAGTGTGCCTTTCAACAAATTGGATAGCATCATAAAATGGACAGAAGCTGAAAATGCAGCATTTACATACACGGTAACTCAGTTGGGCCGTACAAAATTGTGCTTACATTGTGAGTGGTTTGTGAGAATAACGCAACTGTGTATGATTGTTATTGAAAAAAAAAAAACACACTACCACAAAAGACTTTAGATCCATACCCTGGCACCTGAGATTTGTGATTTATCCTATCCTAACCCCTCTTGCAACCCTAGCACTTTCTGCAACCTAGCACTTTCTGTCACTGCTCCTGCATCACCCCCTTGCTGAGTACCTTATACTATACCTCCCACCAGTCTCTCTCTATGTATCCTAGTCTAGAAATGTCATTAGCTATTGATGGTGGTAATCCTGTACTGTCTGTCTATATGCTGTTAAGCTATTTCCTGATGTATGTCTCCTGTTGTATTACTTATTGTTCTCACTCCCCTTCCCCCAGGGTGTACCGTGAGATGAGCTTTTGTTGCTCAGTGTAACCTTCCTGGTGAAGCATTTCAATAAATAGAAAAATAAATACATTTATCTGGGATCTGGAGCCATCTTCAGATCATGGGAGAGAGGGATTCCCAGGAGTTCTTCCATCCCTACCGCGGTGACCGCCCCTTACCAAAAAGTAACACAGTTTTTCATGCACGACAAAAATGTATTTTAGATACTACATACCACAATAGGACCCTTTTTGGCCTATTTAAAATTTATGAGAGTGGGGGAAAATATATGCTATATAGGGGATATGTGATGGGGAGCTGTTAGGTAAAGGATTTATTTTTGTGAGTTCATAGTGAACTTGGGTGACCTCATGAGTGGTGGAACGAAGTATAACCACGAGTGATGGTCCTGCATTCACCATGAGTAAGTAAAAATAAATCCTTTATCTAACAGCTGCCCCTATCGCATATTCGATTTAGGCAATAGGTAGCAGCGGTCTGTTGAAATAGTTTCTGAAATATCAGTTATGGAATTTGGGAACATAACGCGAGCAACTATGGTCCAGCAGGAGGGGTGGCCTGTGTGATGACGACAGTAGTGTATGTATAAATTGCTGATGACAACAGCACTATATAGATAAATTTGTGGTTCACAAGTTTATCTGTATAGTACTGATGTTATCACCGATTTATTCATATTGCGGACTATTCTCAAACGGGCAGAAGATATGCACCAAAGCGCATATTCCACCCCCGCAGCTCCGCACCCTTGGGAGTTCTGTGCGGGGACCGCATTCACTAACACTGGCCTCTGCCCAGCTTCCTGATGTGGCCCTACCCCCCCCCAGCACACTGGTCCATAGAAGACAGGCGGGTGCGGAGTGGCGGACCCAGGCAGGCAGCCAATTGGCTGCTCAGTCCAGGTCCAGCAGTGGATCCCTTGTGCCCATGGGGCACCATGTTGGCTGGTGGCACACAGAGTGCCGACCACGATGTGGGGGTACCCCGGTTGACCACTCTCAGCCCTCCTAGTGTGCCCCAACAGCTGGGGAATCCATCCTGGGGGGGCCAATACTTCCCGCCATTTCCGCCGCAGCCAGCAGCTACATCCCCAGGCGGCGTAGCCATTGGCTGCTGTGCAGCACTCTGCAGTTTTGTATTTCGTGCAGAGTGCTGGCACGGTCCCCACCCCACCCCGGTGCAGAGCTGTGTGATTGGCCGGGGGATCGGGTGCGTGTGAGGGGGTGTATTTGTTTTGTGAATCACGTGGAGGGGGTTCAGTGGCCTCAGGCGGGTGCGGGCAGGTGCATTTGTCCTGATAAACATCTTTATCAGGAGCTTGAAAAGTACATACCTATTGCATATATAGGGGATACGCGATGGCCCGTCTCAGAATATGCCATTTATCTTATGGGGGCAGACAGGACCATAACTAACGAGTGGTGAGGCCATAAGAGAGCTATCAAAGTTCTGCTCCCTCTCACGAGAGATGCTAAGGGACATATTCTGACTCAGGCCATTGTGAGTGCAATTTATACAACACATTTAAAATTGTAAAGTTTTCAAATTAGTGCTTTTTAGGAAGACTTAGCAATTTCTGTTTGATGTCACTTCTTTGTTTTGAGTGCAAGGGAGGTCACTGTGATGTGACCAGACTTTCTGCAAGCTGCTCTCCCATTGGTTGTGTTCCTCAGTATCTGATCCAAAGTGGAAATAACATGTTGATGACCTATCCAAAGTGGCAATTAAGCAATTTTTGTTGTTTTGTTTTTTTTTTGTAACCAGGAAAGGCACTCTGAGCTTGTGTCCAGGTGGGACCTGCAGGAGACTCGAGCACAGCAAGGGTAAGTGATTTGCTCAGGGTCAAGTGTATTCCTCAAATGCCACTCTAGCACTTGTGGCTCCGCCACACTCTGCTACCTGTTGCTAGGTAGCGTTGAGGGAAACATGCTACTATAAATAAATTGCTTATTTCCAGTTAGCCTATACAATATCCCTTTTTAATTTGCCAGACTTATTTTCTCATATATGCTGTAGATATATTTGTTTCCGTCATATAGAGATCATGTATTTTCCAATTGTTTCACATATTTTTAAAGTAGTAAAAAGAGATTCTAGCCGTATTGGCCCTTGGAAAACAGGAGATGCTGGAAGGTTTGATACCTTTTATTGAACCAAGAGTCTTGTACAAAGATGGAATTCTAGCTTTCGGGGCATCATAGGTCCCTTCTTCAGGTGGAGGTTTTTTTGGGGCTTGCTTGTCTCATCTCTCCCTCACGTCCCTCTGCATTTCTTCACCCTCCAATACCATAAGACTGCTAAGATGGGGTAGGGCAGCAGTGCCAGCATTCAGGAGCCCTGGTGGCACCAAGCTGTGTCTCCACTCCAAATCTTTGCAGCAGATCCACTATCTTGTCCCAACTGCTTTGTGGGGCCCAGATCTAAAGCTACCAACAGTCCCTATTTTCCCAAGACAGTCCCTATTTTAGGCAGCATGTCCCAGTGTCCCCACAAGTTTTGCAAAATGTCACTTTTGTCCTGGTTTTTGCTTATGTGTCCCAGTTTTGTCCCCGTTTTTTTTTTTTTTTTTTTTTTTTGCTGACTGCTAATCCATGAGTGACAGTTATTTCAGCACCACTGAGGCACTACTCGAGCTGGACATCAGTTTGCAACTTCAACCCTTGCGCCTGTGTTGTACCGCAAGCATGTCAGTGGGAGCACAGTAAAGCATGTTCCTTCCTGTTAGATTAAACTGGGTAGTAGTCCAAACAAGCGCATGTGGACATCTGCCTGCTAGTAGCTGAGAGGGACTCCAGACAGAGAAGAGACCAGCAGCAGTGAACTAAGGTACCCGAACCTGATCAGCTGTAGGGAAGTGTGTGAAAAAAATCTGGTGTGGTGGTGGGAGTCACTAAAGTGAAGTTTGCTCAGCAAATGAGGTGAGTGTAAGCGGGTTGGATGGGACTGTCAGGAGGAGCAATACATGGAGCTCGAATGTTTGATCACAATTTAACGCAGGTTTGCTTCCAATGAACTTTCTGCACATCATGATCTGGAACTTGCTGCAGCAGAATGATGTATTGTTTTAATCTGGATGTTTGCTACTGATGTTACTGTGGGGCGGCATGGCCAGAGCAAGCAGCAAAATCTAATTGATTGTGTGCGGCGTTGTCCGCGGCGGTGCCCGCGGGAGTGACACGGTGGGGAGGGGTCATGGTCAGGATGGACCGTCCCAGTTTTAGGCCTTGGAAAGTTGGTAGCTTTACCCAGATCGGGTACACCAGCACCACTGGTTGCCTCTCCAATCATTTACCCAGCCCCAGAAAGAGCAGCAGGTTAGGGAGCCGGAGCAGCCACTACAAGTGCATGCAGGTGGCAACAGAATGTAGCTAGAGCTCTGAGTCAATGGCCAGGTAGTGCGACCACCACATCAGAGGGTCTCGAGTCCAAGGAAGGCAGTGGAGCCAGGACCAAAGTAATGCAGTGCCAGTGGTCGCGAGGAAACATGTCTCCCAGACCTGGACCGGCAGCTGGTCTGGGAGACAGTAAACAGGAAGCATGCATGCGATCACAGCATTGGAAGAGTGGTTCAAAGGCTGTTTCCTGTACAAGAGATCCTGACTCTGAAACGCGCTTAGTGTCCAAAGTAATAAGCATCTCACTGACCCCAGAACAGGCAGCAGGGCAAAGGCAACCTAAAAACAGCCCCCATGGGCTACACTGACAGCAGCAGGACACTGCAAAAGGCTGCAAATCACACCCTCCTAAATGTGAACAAAGATGGTGGCACCCATGTCTCTCTTCAGCTTCTGACTCCTGCGAAGACTGCTCTGAAAGTGGTCGGAGGTTGGCACACAAAATACCCACAAATTTTGGCCAGTCAGAAGCCTGCATTGTTCCCTAGCCTGCAAGCAAGCCCAGCAAGGCTGGGCCAACATTCTGAAGACTATTTGCTCAGGAACAAGACCAACCAATAGGGTGTTGAGTTTCAATACCCTATAAAAGGGGCTGCTAACTAAACCTACGAACAGTCCCTATTTTCCCAGGACAGTCCCTATTTTAGGCAGCATGTCCCGGTGTTCCCACAAGTTTTGTAAAATGTCACTTTTGTCCTGGTTTGTGCTTACGTGTCCCAGTTTTGTTCCTTTTTTTTTTTTTGCTGACTGCTAATCCATGAGTGACAGTTATTTCAGCACCACTGTGGCGCTACCCGGGCTGGACATCAGTTTGCAACTTCAACCCTTGCGCCTGTGTTGTACCGCAAGCACGTCGGTGGGAGCACAGTAAAGCATGTTCCTTCCTGTTAAACTGGGTAGTAGTCCAAACAAGCGCATGTGGACGTCTGCCTGCCAGTAACTGAGAGGGACTCCAGACAGAGAAGAGACCGGCAGCTGTGAACTAAGGTACCCGAACCTGATCAGCTATAGGGAAGTGTGTAAAAACAATCTGGTGTGGTAGTGGGAGTCACTGAAGTGAAGTTTGCTCAGCAAATGAGGTGAGTGTAAGCGGGTTGGATGGGACTGTCAAGAGGAGCAATACATGGAGCTCAAATATCTGATCACAATTTAACGCAGGTTTGCTTCTAATGAACTTTCTGTACATCATGATTTGGAACTTGCTGCAGCAGAATGATGTATTGTTTTAATCTGGATGTTTGCCACTGATGTTACTGTGGGGCGGCATGACCAGAGCAAGCAGCAAAATTTAATTAATTGTGTGCGGCGTTGTCTGTGGCGGTGCCCATGAGAGTAACATGGTGTGGGTGGGGGGGGTCATGGTCAGGATGGACCGTCCCAGTTTTAGGCCTCAGAAAGTTAGTAGCTTTAGGCTGCTGGCAAGGATCTAGGGCAGTTTCTGCCACCGTGACAGAGAGGAGCCGTTTGCTGGTGATCCACTGTCTGCCAGGCACTGCAGGCCTGGCAGACTAAAGAAGCTTGGGATCCCAGCACTTAATGTTTTTGTGAAGAAAACAACAGGTTTTTTTTTTTTTATTTAAAAGGACACTATCAGCTTTTTTTATATATTCAAGAATATTCACCTTTTTTTAATTTAATAATTATACATTTTTTAAATATATATACAAGTGAATCAATATAAAGAAGGACAAAATGATGAGTACAACAGAAACTAACAAATGAACTTAAATACCCCAGAGGAAGACGGGGTGAAACAGATGGGGTGATCAAGGTTGGGAACATTGTTTAACCAGGAGTAGCACACTAAGCCAAAGCTTGTTTCCAGATGTGATCTGGGAGCACAAGGAAGTTAAGTGACTTGCTCAGGATCACACAGTATGCACCTAGGTGACTGTGGGATTCAAACCCAGGTCTCCAGATCTGCAGCTCAGAGGCTTAACCCACTGCGCTATACTGCCTGACAGGGTCTTAGAGGGTCTCAGGGCCCTTCGGGTGGATAAGGCACCTGGCCCAGATGGCATACACCCGAGGGTCCTGAGAGAACTGGCAGAGGTACTGGCGGCCCCCCTGGTGGATCTGTTTAACACCTCACTAGAGATGCGGTGCATGCCTCAGGACTGGAGAATGGCTCATGTGGTGCCACTCCTAAAGAGTGGTCCCAGAGATGAATCTGGTAGCTATAGTCTGGTCAGTCTAACCTCCATTGTAGGCAAATAATGGAGACTATTCTAAAAGAAAGGCTGGTAAACTTTCTGGAGGTGAACAGTCTCCAGAACGATAGGCAGCATGGGTTTATCATGGGGAGAGTCTGCCAGACAAACATGATAGAATTTTTCGACTGGGTCACAAGGTCATTTAACAAGGGCCAGGCAGTGGATGTACTATACCTGAACTTCAGTAAGGCCTTCGACTCCATGCCGCATGGAAGGTTGCTTAGCAAACTGAGTAACCTGGGAGTTGGGGACAAGCTGCTGGGGAGGGTCAGGAGATGGCTGCAAAAAAGGAAACAGATAGTGACAGTAGTGGGGGAACTATCCAAGCCTAGACCTGTAACCAGCGGGGTCCCACAGGGATCAGTGCTCCGTCCAGTGCTGTTCTACATCTTTATTGGTGACATAGTGGTAGGGGTTAAAAGTAAAGTCTGCCTTTTCGCAGATAATACTAAACTCTGTGGGAGGGTGGACATAGAGGAGGGGAGACAGGAACTCGGGGAGGATCTGGCCAGTCTGGCATCTGGCAGTTGGGGTTCAATGCCAAAAAATGCAAGGTCATGCACCTGGGAGCTAGGAACCCAGGGGCCAGCTACTAGCTTGGTGGTGTACAGGTGTCCAGCTCAAAGGAGGAAAAGGATCTAGGGGTGATAGTCAGAGGTGACATGAAACACTCTGTGTAGTGTTGTAAAGTGGCAGTCAAAGCAAATAAAATGCTGGGGTGTATCTCCAGAGGAATCACCTCCAGGAGAGAGGAAGTCATTCTGCCCTTATACAGGTCACTGGTGAGACTACACTTGGAGTACTGTGTGCAGTTGTGGTGCCCTTTTTTGAAGAAGGACATCAAACTACTGGAGGGGGTCCCAGCGTAGGATGACTAAGATGATCCAGAGCATATGGGACAAACCATATGATGAGAGGTTAAGGGAGCTTAATATGTATTCCTTGGAGGACAGAAGGGAAAGGGGTGAATATGATAGAAACCTTCAAGTACCTAAAGGGTATAAACAAGGTTGGCATGGAGGACATTTTCAATTTAAAAAGGGAGGGATCACAAGGGGCCACAGTCTGAAACTTGTGTGGGGGGTAGATTTAAAAAGTAAATGAGAAGGCACTTTTTCATGGAGGGGGTGGTGTCAAAGTGGAATGAACTGCATGAAGAGGTGATATCATGAAAACACTGGGAAGTTTTAAAGGGGATGGGACAGGGTAAAAAGGAGAGTGGCAATGGGAGGGAGGAGGGAAGGGATGGGGGATCAGGGAGGGGCGGGGCAGCTCCAGTAAAACAGACTGAGCTGCACAATCGAGCAGACTCGATAGACCACTACGGTCTGCTTCTGCCAGCAACTTTTGTATGTTCGTAAATACATAATTTACAGGCAATTAACTATATACATGACCACACCCTATGGTTATTGATTACTGTGGCAACAAATAGGTTAAACTGGGGAACTAATTCTGGTTCGATAGTAAATTTTGCTTGTTCTAAATAGTCAGTAAAAGGGTTCCATATTAGTTTATCTAAGGAGAGGTTGAAGCAATGTAACTGAGTGTCACATTAAAGCCAGTTTGTGTGTGTGTATATATATATATATATATATATATATATATATAGATCCTATTCTGTAAGGAAGGAATATAGGGAATTTTCCAGTAGGAAAGAATGCTTCTCGTTAGACCTAGACATGCTGCCAGAATCCAGTACTGTGTGTGCTTTGGAAGGACAGAAATTGAGGTGCAGTCCTCCTGTAAGCACAGCAGAGGATTTAGGTGGGATGTGCATTTTAAGTACATTCAAACACACTTCTAGTACCTGGGTCCAGATGAAAAAAAAAAACGTCCAAATGTGGTACTGCCATCAAAATTAAGTGCTGGTGGTTTGGTCTGTTGGTGTGCTGGAAGTGTGTCACGTAACCTACTGGGTAGGGGTGTCATGATATGAATATGTTCATGGTAAGATTACCTTGAAAAAACTATCACTATCGTATTACCAACATATTATTGTGTCTGGTTTGCATTTTATGGGAGAGAGGGACCCTCCGCACTTTAAACTGCTTAGAGGCGGGAAGCAGGGTAGTAGCCTGAGAAATTGTATTTTTCAAATTTATCACAATATGTCATAGTACATCATGAGAAATGGTTATTACAATACAGGAAAGTAGACATGATATAAGTTTTGCAGCTGAAAACATCTGGGGCTCGGGCTTTTATGCTCATCAGATTAGAGAGTGCAGGACCGTGGAAGGCTTCAAGACAAGTTTGAAAACAAATCTGTTTACCAACAAGCTTTTAATATGTGATGTTTTATGGATTGTGGATATTTTTAACTGAAGCTGAGTTTTCAATAAAATGTTATTGAATAGTTTTATGACGTATTTATATGTACAGTGCTTTGATTTCTTAATAGCACTATATAAATAAAAATATTATTATTCTTGTCACTGAAAATTAGTGTGGTTGTCGTGAAACATGGCTATCGTGACGTCCCTACTCCTGCGAAACTGGGGTTTGCCTGCGGTCCCCGGAATCTCATGCTGAAGTCAGCTGGTGGCCCAGGACATGTCATGGTGGTGAGGCAGGGAGGATTCAGACTGCCCGGTATTCGTTCCCCCTCCAGCCAGTCATGGAGTGGCAATGGCATCAACTGTGAAGATGCCCACTGGCTTACCCTCCAGGCCAGAGCAAGGGTACAGCAATGCCAACTCCCCCATCGTCAGAGTAGTGGATAGGAGAACCAAGTGGGGCACAAAATGATTAAAAAAAAATAATTATACAAATACAACTTAAAAAAGGTTGTGCTGTCTCGTTTGGCAACTGCCACGAGGGTGAACGGGACCGCTGCCTCTGTGGTTGTTTTTGGAGACGGAGGGACCTTTTCTGGTTCTATTTCAGACCCAAAAGATTTGTAAATGGTTCTCTTATTTAAAGCAGCAGTACAAAGGAAAGTGTTTTCCCAAAAAGCCAGTTTAATCCACAGTTACTAAAAATATTAGCATACCTGTCAAATCGACTTTTCTAGGTACTGCCTGTGCTACGCAACATTAGCTTTTTTGTTTTCCTGATCTGAGCCCTTGCGATGTCTACAGTTCTATTTCTAAGCTGAATGTAGTGGCCATCTATTTTTCTTGAGAGAAAAACAAACTTAAAACATTTATAAAATACTCAAATTTTAACAGAATTAGAGAGTTTTAACACCAAATAAAACTGAAAGATGCCTGGAATCTTCTATAGCGAAAAATAGTCACATCTAATTGTTTGCCCCGTTTTGTTGCTTTAGATCTCTTTTTGAGCATGACACAATAGTTTGCATACTGACCTTTTATTCATTACATGCTAATTATCAGCTGTGTTTTAAACCAATCGATGTTTCTGAAGGAGGAACTCGTTTTGATCTGCATTTGAGAATCACCCATTTTCGGGGGGGGGGAGAGGGGTGTTCTCTTTTCGTTTTTTTTTTTTTAATAAAGAGGACAGAAAATCATTTCTAATTGACAGCTGTTTATAAAATTCTTATTCTCAGAAATAATTTACATTTCCCTAAATGATCCAGATTTTGGTGTAGCCGAATAAAAAGTGATACAAATAAATGTATTTTGCATTGTTTTGTTTTTATGGGCAGCATTCTGTTATGGTTCCCTTCATGGAGCCAGTATTTTGGAGTTTTCACTACATCATGGTTTGTGCACAGAACTCGAAGCATACTTCTGATAGGTCAACAGCTCATAATTAGCATTCTGGGCATAAACCGTAACATAGTAAAAACTCCAAATTACTGGTTCCATGAGGAGAACTGCAGTAGAATGCTGTCCATAAAAACAAAACAATGCAAAGTACAGTTTTTCATATCACTTTTTATTTAGGTACAGTTAAGGAGGGATTAACCCACGACAGGGTATGGGTTTACAGACATTAATCCACGGTCAGGTGACCTGTTCGGAACAATCAGAAGACAGTATTTTAGGAACCCACGTTATAAATATGAACACTTTAGGGGAATGCATATAATTTCTAAGAATAACAACTTTATATACTGCTGCCAAGTAGCACAAATGTCCCGTCCCCTTTACGAACCATTTTCCGCTCATTCTGAGTTTGTACCTATGCTGCTTTTATGTTGGCCACCAGGGGGCACTCCCACACTAGGATGCGCAGCCTTCAAGCCATTGGACAAAAGGTTGCTGCTGTGACCCAGATATCAAGGTGGAGCAGGGGGGAAGAGGCAAAAACATCTATCTATGTCAAAATTTGACACTCTGGTCCACTAGCCACTGGACCGGACCAAAAGCCAGCATGCAAGCCCCAGTTGGATGTCCCTCAATTCGACAGACTGCCTGAAAAGCGTGGGCACAGTAGCCGAGTCTTTTTTGAGGGGAACAGAGCCAAAGTGGGGGGAAGGGCTTGCCCGTCGCCACAACGGTAGCACTACTGCTTGCTACGCTAGCGACCTGGGTTTAGATAGCTGAGCATCCTAGAGGAAGGTCACCTCCTCAGGGAGGGAGGGAGGGCTCCTGGTCTCCGCTGCAGTACTGCCACCTGGGGGACCACAGATGGTGGTACAAGCTGCAGTGGTAATCGAAGGAGGGCAATATTGCAGTCCTGATGCACACTGCATGTTCTGGGCCTACGTGCATGTGCGTCAGACAGGCACCTCCACACCATTTGTGGCTCGGGGAAAGAAACATTGGAAAAAAAAACCTGACTGCACATTATGCCATCCACTGCCCGCATATCCTGCACTGCTGAAAGGGTTCTCTTTCCTGGACTGAAACTCAGCTCTGCTGGGGGTATAGGTGTCGCCCCCTGGCAGCCCTTCTCATGGGGGATTATACACGGGGGAACAATGGAACAGATGGTATGTCCTGGAAGATGGTGGATGACGGGGCTGGGCGTAGCAAAATGATGGAATGATGTGGGCCAGTCAGGAGCACTGGGGGGGGAAGTGCAGTAAATAAAAACAAGGTGGAGGGGAAGTTGGGGGAGGCCAAAGTGAAGCGTGAGGCAGCAGGAAAAAACTCAATCAAATACTACATAAGTAGTATTTCAAAGTTTAAAGCTTCTCCGAAAGCAAGGGTTTGGCAGGACTTTTCACACACCTCTCAACTGTCCGTGATTTTCAGGGATGTCCCTGATTTTGCCCTAAGAATTTCCTGTGTCCTTCATAAAACCGGCTTCTCTGTGACTGAACTGAAGCATAAAATGCTGCCAAATAATAGTGTTATCACTAAGCACTGGAGCGTAAATGTGAGTCAAAATGTTCTATGCTTAACCTTATTCAAAACAGTTCTCCATCATAAAATGCAGTTCCTATTAAGCCACACATTATAGAGGATTCTTCAGTTGATCGAACCAATTTTTTAAGATATGTCTCTGATTTTGGTCATTTGTCCCTGATTTTTTTAAGCCCTGTCCCTGATCTGCAAGAAAAAGGGTTCAGAGGTATGACTCTTCAGAGCACAGGTCTGACAGTACTTGCACCGTATGCTGTAAAAAAAATAAAATAAATAATAATAATAAAATAACACACACACACAACAACATAACAGTCACATCTGCGTTGCTTGGTTAGATGTTTGTGGTCTGGGCTGTGACCTGAAGTATATTTAGGAGCTTGCCAACATGGCATCCATGATCAGCCTGCCAACTGCCTCAGAATGTTAATTAAAAGCAAACAGATCGTCCCAGATCCTCCGTGCTTTGGTTAAGCCAACAACTCTCACTGCTTTGGAAGACTTTCAGTTTTTTTTTGCCCCGTAAAGTTCTGAATCAAAGTCCTTGGCTGTAGGAAAAACGCCAGCGGGTCCTTCCTGGCAGCCATTTCGAGAGTGGGAATTTACAAAGAGAGAGAGGTCTGCTTTCTTGGCAGCCATTTTAGATCCCTTACCCCCCCCGCCTCTCTCAAGCTGTATATATGTAAAAGAATGTGACTAGGTGCCAGGACGAGGAAGTGCTATGCCAAGGTTACTTGTGCCATCACCCCCCCGCCACCACATATACACACACACACACACACACACACACACATTTAAACAACACACCACACAAGGGCTGTGCCCTGGCACTGACATCTCTCGGAGGTGACTACACAGAAAAGCATTCTCATCAGAACCATGAAAAGCTTTACAGATTGCAGATACTCAGATGCAGTTGGGAGAGGTTCTTAAAGGGTTCATTTGCGTAGTTTGTCCCATTTAGGTAGACTAAAACCCCAAGGGGGGGCAAAATGTGATATTTTATGTTACATATACCCCTCTCATGTACTTTTACTTTTTACAAAACAATATCTTGTCGTCAACAGCACATTAATTTTAGCCTGAATCACAGCAAGCAACAGTCAGAACTGGTTCTTAATAAAAAAAATAAATAAATAACCTCATAGAACTAATTCAGATCTTAAATTTAAAATGACAAAATGCCACTGCTTAAAAAAAAGTACTGAGTGGTTTGAAATGCAAATAAATAATTAGCATCACATTTGCATGTACTTTGATATGCAAATTATGCAAATGACTAGGTTAAAAAACTAAGGTTGAAAAGAAGAAACTTTTGGGGGGGGGGTTCCAATTAAAAATGAAAACGCTTTGCTCACCATTGAGACTTGAACCCCGGTTGCCAGACAACGGGAATGTGGAACGGGGCCAGGAAAAGCATGGAAAAATGAAAAAGGCTTGGCAAACAAAGCCTGCACTAAGAGACGTTCTGATCAACCCTGATCTACACAATGCTAGGCAGGAGACATACCAGGGAGTTACGGAAGATGCCCGGGGACGTCATATGGGATGTTAGTTCTGGTCTTCTGCCTGCTAGTAGCAGAGGGTGACACTACCGCTTGAAGGAGCGGCAGTTGCACACTTTGCGCTGGAGAAACACTTTACTCATTGCTGCTGTCAAATAAGGTGCAGGGGCATAGCTACAAGGGTGCAGCGAGTGCAGTGGCACCCAGGCCCACAAGGTTTGAGGGGCCCAAATCATAATTTTGATGATTATTCAAAACTGAGGAGGGGCCCAGTAACATCACCTCGCACCCAGGCCCTTTAGGTGGCGGCCATTCCAGTACCGAGCAGCACCCCACTCATAACCTTTTTTTTGCCTCCTTTATGTCCCTTATTTGCCATTGCCCCCCTTCAGCCCCCCAATTTCTGTCACGCACCATCTCCAGAACACACCTGGTTCAGTCCTGTACCTGGTAGCTGGGGTAGAGCCTGCAATGGACTGGCACCTGTCATGCTGGCTGGTGGTGGGATACTGCTTTATGTTCGCTCCGTTCCCCGAGGGTGGCAAGAATGTCATGGTATAATACATGCAGCATGAAGATGCTGCACAAACTCAGTGCCTGCACCCGACCCTCAGACAGGCTGCCACCACTGTACCACCTAGACTCTGTTAGTTGATTGCCAAGCAGCACACGCTGTCCCCCTTCCCAAAGGAGAAGCATGGTCTGTGGACGCTGAATGCTCTGTCCCCTGGCCAGCCCTGAGCGACCCTGGTCCACTCCTATACCCGTGCTGAAGGTGGTGTGGCAAACAGTGCCTCCATCCACCGTGCAACTGCACTGCCTCTCCCCCACCCTCTTTAAGTAACTGTCCATGTAGTTTACATTAGCACAATATATCTGTAGGCTCACACAACAGACTACAGCTGGTGAAGGCCCAGGTAATGGAAGGCATGATGATACAGAATTGAAAAAAATGCACTGGGAAACTCCTGCATTGTGTTTGGTGGTATCTTACCACATGATTGTGGCTTATTTCACAACTACCTGCACCGTCAGGTGTTACTGCTTACCTATAAAGCCCTCCAGCTGAACAGGATGAGTTCACCTATATAAGAAATCTCTTTTCCTCTGTAGTTTAGCATCATGGATAACCCCGCACTCTTATGCACCACAATGACGAAGACTCAGAAGATTAGACACTGTCAGTAGGGCACCACCTAATGGTAGCAGTGGTGACAAAAACAGACTTACCACATGGAGAGCACTGAATGGCGCTGTATCACTCATGCACCTCCATTTTGTCTTTTTCCTGATGGAAACCTCTGTGCTAAGCCTGCATCCCAGCTTTAGCCTCACCTCCCAGCCTACTCTGTCCTCAGCCTAAACCCCATACTTCCCTCCCATGACATCTCTGTTCTCAACTTGAGCCACATCTACACCTGTGTCCCACCTCCTGTCCTCCCTCCCTCCCTCTCACTTCCAACTCTCCATCACCATCTCTACCACACTCCATCTTCACTAAACTTCCACCCTACCTCCTCCCCCTCATGTCTACATCCACTCCACTTCTGCCCTCACCTCCACCCTAGCCTGTCTTCATCTCTGCACCATTCCCAGCCATCTCCCGTCACCCCCCGCACCTGTCTAAACCACACCTGATAAAGACCTGTATCCTGCCCCGATTTAGATATTTTTAAAGGGAGAGGGAAAATACTGCTGCATTCCCAATCAGGGCTGTCACATTAATCCTTGTTCGCCCTGTTCTCTTTCTATATCTGTCTTTTTTTATATTGTGCCTGTCTGCTCTTCAACCACTGTGCAACTAATAGTGCTCCAACCACTGATGTTAACAGTTGAAATCACTTAGTGACTACCGAGGATACTACTACTAGCCCACTTCTTCACAGACTTTTTTTTTTTTTTTGCTTTTTTTTTTTTTTTTTTTTTTTTATGCTCCTGCCCTGTGCTGCTCGGCCGTTCACTGCTTTGGGCTGCCTAGTGGCCCCTCTACCTGCTGTGTCATCCTCCTTGCCATCTGCTGCTACTCTGAGTTCCACGCTCCCAGGCGCACCCGATGTATCCCTTGTTGGGGCCCCTTCCCTGGGTCTTGAGAGAGGGAAGACTGGGGTTCAACCTTGACCAGGTGCCTGGGGCAATGGGAGTACACACGGAGGCGACATTCTGATGGGGCTTTGTGGCGTGAGGGGACCCGGGCACATCATTCAGTCGACCGAGCAGCCATTGTCTTTCTCCCTGTCCCAACCCCACCCACAGTGCGTCCGCCCTGCGGTGTCTGGCAGGACGTACTGCAGTATATGGTCACCGAAGCCATGAGTGCGCCGCCACAATGGGCCGCCAGAGCCGTCAAGGCACGATGCAGGTTTGCCCCTCCCCCAGGGAGGTCGTCGATGGATGCTCCAAACCCTCCATGCTGGTCTCTGCTCCTGCCGTCCCAGGCTTGGGTGCAAACCCGGGTTGCTAATGTGCCAAGCGATCCCCTATCACTCAGGGCTACGGAGCTGGCTCACAGACATTTTTAACTAAATATAGGCTCTACTACACTGATGACAATGAAAAAGTTCTTCAATGTACTCAATCCATACCTCTTAACTGCCCCACGTTATGAGGGATATCCCTCAATCTTTATTTTATTTATTTTATTCTTTTGGTAACCAGGTAAGGCCCACTAGGCACAAGTGCCTGTTTTCAGTAGTGTCCCGGGAACATTGGGGTGGTTAATTGACTTGCTCAAAGTCACACAGTATGCAAGTGGAGGTTGTGGGAATCAAACCCAGATCAGCTGGATGTACCAAGCTCATTCAAAGCTCATTGCCCTAACCACTAGGCTATACTGCCAGCGCCATTCTACCCCTTGGAACCCCTCTGCCCATACCTGCGATGTTCCACATTGTGAGGGACATCCTTCATTGCACCCCTCAGAACCCCACTGTCTATACCACTCAGCTGTCCCATTTTATGAGGGACAGCCCTCATTTTAACCCTCAGAAACCCTCTGTCCATACCTTCAAGTGTTCCACTTTACAAGGGCCATCCTTCACTGTACACCTCAGAACCTCACTGACCATGCCTCTCAAGTGCCCTACATTACGAGGGACACCCCTCATTCTATCCCTTGGAACCCTTCTTCCCATACCTGTGTCTGCCCCACATTAGGAGGGACAACCTTCATTTTACCCCCAGAACCCCTCTGTCCATACCTCTCAACTGTCCCACTTTACGATGCACATTCCTCATTGTACTCAGCCCCACACGGCCCATACCTCTCAACTGTCCCACATTACGAATGACTTCCCTTATTTTACCCCTCAGAAATCTTATGCCCATACCTGTAACTGTCCCACATTATGAGGGACAACCTTCATTTTATCTCTCCGATACCCTGTCCATACCTCTCAACTGTCCCATTTACAAGGAACATCCTCATTTACCCTTAGAACCCCTGTCCATACCTATAACTGCCCATATCCGAGGGACATCCTCATTTTACTTCTTGGAACCCTCTGCCCATACCTGTAACTTGTCTCACATTAGGTGGGACAACCTTTCATTTTATCCCTCGATACCCTCTATCCATACCTCTCAACTGTCCCACTTCTAACGAGGACATCCCTCATTACCCCTCAGAACCCCTCTGCCCATACCTATAACACCCCATGTATGAGAGAATCCTCATTTTACCCTCAGAACCCCTCTGCCTATATACTTATAACAGCTCATATATGAAGTACCTCATTTTATCCTCGGAACCACTCTGTTCATACCTGTAACTGGACTACATTACAAGGGGCATCCCTCACATTACCCCTAGAGCCCCTCTGTCTTTACCTCTCAAATTTCCCACATTACCAGGGGCATCCTTCATTTTAACTAGTGCTCCAGATAAGGTAAGCACTGGCCTATTTAAGTCACCAATTTTTAAGAAATACTCTTTAAAAAAAAATTCTAGTGAGTACCGATACTCATCCCAACCTTTGGAAATGCTCCATAGATACTTCAAAAGGCACTGCTTTTCCAAGTTCAAAGAACTTTTATTCATCAAAATTATATTTTAGTCACCTATTATAATGTAAAAAATGATGAGTACATTACTCTTGAATGCCATCTTTATCTGGAGCACTGATTTTACACCTCAGAACCCCCAAGTCTATGTGTACTTCTCAACGCGCTCACTTTACAAGGGACAGCCCTCTGCCCATATCTGTAACCATCCCACATCAGGAGGGACAACCATCATTTTACCCCTCAGAACCTATCTGTCCATACCTCTCAACTGTCCCAGTTTACAAAGGAAATCCTGGATTTTAGCCTCAGAACCCCTCTGTCTGCACCTCTTTACTATCCCACATTACAAAGAATATCCCTCATGTTACCCCTCAGAACTCCTCTGCCTATACCGCTCTACTATTCCACATTATAAGAGACGTCTCTCATTTTACCCCTCAGAACCCCTCTGTACTTCTCTATTAGTCCACATTACAAAGGATGTTCCTCATTTTACCCCTCGGAAAGCCCTCAATTCCCATCTTGCCAGCAACTTATGGAAGAGTGGTATCTGTGTCAGGAGCCACTGGTGACTGACTGCAACCAATGTTGCTACTGGTTACCAGAAAGTACAGTTACGCAAGAACTTACTGTAACAGCAGATCTTCAAGAGAAGCTCTTGCAGCAGGCCACACCAGTAAGATTAAGCTGTCAATTGCCAGGACCACACGGAAGACTTCTAGCTAGCAGTCTACCACTAGGGACCTCCCACCGACGACATCAGTCAGCTGATGTCAGCCTAGCCTGTAAAGTTGGACCGTCCCCCCACACCTGCCTCAGTTCTCCTGCAGGAGACCCCATATAGGCAGCGAATGGAGAACTGAGGAGGTTTCCCCAAGAGCCAAAAGAAAGGCAGAAGCAGTGCGAGAGAAAAATAAAAAGAACAGCAGGGGAAGGAGGGAGGGAAAGCAGGGCCTGCTGCAAGAGCTTCTCTCAAAGATCTACTATTACAGTAAGTTCTTACGTAACTGTATTGTCTTACTTTGAAGAAGGCCCTTGCAGCAGGCCACACCAATAGGAAGCAGTACCGGAATGACCAGGAGAACAGCACCAGGAGGAGGACAGATGAGCAGTCAAGAGCTCAGGAGAGAAGGCCCTGAAGTACTGCTAGGCCACAACTGACCCTGCACCTAGAAGCGATGTCCAGACTGTAATGCTTGGTGAAGGTGTGGACAGAACTCCAGGTAGCAGCTGCACAGATGTCCACAGCAGACACATTTCTGAAAGAAACAGCCATACCTTTGGTGGAATGGTCCTTGACCACTCCCAGAAGAGGCTTGTTGTACTTGAGGTATAAATAAATAATGCAATTCGATAACTACTTAGGACAAGCACTGTTTGGAAACAGGAGCACCTCCCTCTTGGGGTGAATGAAACAAACAACTGGTCAAATTTCCTGAAAGGCTTCGTGTGGTTTGTGTAGTACCACAAAATCCTAAGTACACTCAAAGTATGGAGCAAGGCCTCCCCCTGATTCGAATACTCAGGAAAATAAACTGGAAGGTGGATGGATTGATTCAAAGTAAACTCTGACGCCACCTTAGGTAAAAACTTAGGATTAGTATACAAAGACACCCTGTCTTTGTGAAAAAACAAATAAGGCACCTTACACATGAGAGCCTGGAGCTCGGAAATCCTTCAAGCAGAAGTAACAGCAACTAAAAAGAGCGCTTTTCATGACAGAAAGCGCAGCTCACAACTCGTGGCTGGTTCAAAGGGAGGTAAAGTGAGTTTCTCCAACATAAAGTTGAGGTCCCATAGAGGGACTGGGTCCTGAATGGGAGGCTTCAGATGCAAAATGCACCCCAATGTGCGGGACATTTCGAGCTGGGTGACAGCTTTGCCCTCAATAGGTGCATGGTATGCAGAGATGGTGGAAAGGTGCACCTTAAGGGAAAAACGCTTCCATCTCATTGCATAAGTGGCTCTTCCAGAGGGTTTCCTAGCAGCCACCAGGACATCTGCGACCCTAGAGGATACCCCAAAGTAGGCAATAGCTAGGTCCACACTTGCCATGCATGGAGATGCAGGGACTTAAAGTCCAGATGGGCCAGGGTGCCCTGGTCCTGGGCGAGCAAGCCGGTGCAAAGAGGCAAGGGCACCAGAGGTTCCACCACCAGCTGTTGCAGCAAGGGGAGCCAAATCTGATGTGACCAGAAGGGGGCTATGGGAATCATCTCCGCCTCTTCCAGCTGGAGCTTGAGCAGAACCCTCTGTAGGAGCAGGAAGGGAGGAAAGGCATACAGAAACCTCCCCTTCCAAGAAGGAACAATGCATCTCGCCAGAAAACTCTAGGCCTGGGATCAAGCAAGCAGAAAAGCAGCAGTTTTGCGTTGAGTGGGGACACAAAGAGGTCCAACTCTGGATGGCCCCATCTGTCAAAGAGATCTTCGACCACTAAAGTTAGAAGCTCCCACTCATGAGCCAACGACCTGGAGCAGCTGAGACTGTCAGCCAAGATGTTCCAAACACCTGGAACATGTATGGGCATGAGCTCCAGACCATGCTCAATAGCCTAATACCAGATTCTCATCGCCTCCCGACATAGGGGGTGAGAATAGGTCCCACCCTGCTTGTTAATGTAATACATCTTACACATGTTGTCCATCTGCACCAGCAGCGGACCGGGAAACAGATGAGTCTGAAAGGCCTGCAGAGTGTCAAGGACTGTCTACATCTCCAGGACACTGATATGGAGACCCTCCTCTATGACTGTCCAGGTACCCTGGTTCTGGTGATCGGCCAGATGAGCACCCCAGCTCAGGCCGGATGCATCTGTTGTAAGAATCTGATGGGGAGAGTCAAGAGCTGAAAGGAGAACTCTCCGGATTGGGTTGGAAACCAGGACCAACTGGTCCAGTCGTCCATGCGTTGGTCCCACTGGACCCTCAAGGTCCACTGAGGAACCCGCATATGCAAGTAGGCCAGGGAAATGGTGGCAATAGCTGCTGCCATGTGGCTCAGAAGGCTCAGGAACACTCTGGTGGGGACCAGCCAGCTGGAGGAAACGAGATGGGCCGGCTCCATCAGTCGTGCCGCTGTGTCCTCAGGCAAAAAGGCCTTGCCCTGGCTGGTGTCCAGAATTGCTCCAATGTATTGAAGGTGCTGGCAAGGTAAGAGGTAGGACTTTGGTAGACTGACAGTGACCCCCCAAGAACAGAAAAAAGGCAGAACGTGTAATCCAGAGTCTGAACCAGGCGATCCCTGGAGGGAGCTGTTAGCAGACAATCATCCAGGTAGGGGAACACATAGAAGCCCTGCCTCCTCAATGCATCCACCACTACTGCCAGGCATTTGGTAAATACAAGGCGGGGGGCCAAGAAAGGCCAAAAATGGAGGGCCCAGAATTGAAAATTAGCTCCCCTGAAGGTGGAGGCGGAGGAAACAATGATGGGCAGGAAAGATCTGGATGTGCATCTGAGTATCCTGAATATCCAGAGAGCAGACCCAGTCCCCCTGGTGCAAAAGAGGTAACAGTCCCTAGAAACCGACCATCCAGAAGTGCTTGTACTTGATGTACAGATTCAGATGCTTCAGGTCCAGGATGGGCCGAAGAGCCCCTGTCTTTCTGGGGATGAGGAAGAAGTGGGAGTAAAACATCCTTCCCCATTGAGCTGGAGGGATGGGCTCTATGGCTCTTTTTTGAAGAAGAGCCTGAATTCCCTCTCAAACCAGAGACAGGTGGGCAGGAGAATATGTGGAGTTTACTGGGGGATTTTCTGGAGGCCACCCTAGAAACTCCAGAGTGTGACCGTGTTCTATGACCTTAAGCACCCAGTTATCCATGGTCACCCCCCTCCACCCTTCTAGGTGGAGGGAGACGCGACCCCTGACCGCCTCCTTTGGATCTTCAGCTGGGGAGAAGGGTCGGCTACAGAGTCAGGAGGTGGGGGTGGGCACAGGCAGGGGGGCTTCGGGAGCTCTGGTGGTGGCAGCAGCAGGGGCTGCTGTGGCTTTACACTTGTGCTGACCCTTGGCAGGCTGGTTCTGAGATTGCTTACGGGAGGACCTGCAAAAGGACTGACATTGGCCTGCTCTAGGCTGAGTGTGATAGAGCGAATAGACCAACTTGAGGGCCCACCGTGACGCCAACAAAGTGGAAATGATATCCTGGAAATCCAATCTGAAAAGGACCTAACCCCAGGAAGGGGCGCCCAAAATGCTGGCCTGAACATCTGAGGCTAAGTCGGATACCCAGAGCCAGTAATGGCACCAGAGACAGACCCCAGCAGCTACCACATGCCTGGAGGCGTCTACAGCATCATAAGTCACCCGGAGGACGTGACTGCCAATGTCTGAGCCCGATTTCAGGAGTTGGGCAAGCTGTGTCTTGATGGGATCCTCTGGCAAGCTCTGCACCAAGACCCTGGCTTGGTCCCAAAGAACATTGGGAACCGGAAAATGCAGCACTGTGGCTGTGTGTGTGTGTGTGGGGGGGTGGTTATGGAACAGATGCCTGAGGAACCAACACCGGCCAAGCCACCTGGCTGAGAGCCCGGAGAAGATATGGGCCTGAGCATCAGTGGTTAGGGAGCAGGAGATGAAGTGCCCTGCTCCAAAGAGCCACTGCCTGAGATAGCAATAAGGATGGGCAGCGGAGCCACCGGGAGCCCAGGGGAAGAGAGGGCTGGTGGGGCTGACCCTCCCCCAAGGAGGGACGACCCCATCGCAGTTGATGGTTTGTGGGCGATCATGAGAGGGAAGACCACCAGTCCCAGTCCTGGTGTTTATCCCAGTGTTTATGCTTCCCGGATTTCTCTTTAAGAGAAGAGGAGGAGGCCCCAGAGGACTATGCTGGTGAGGCCGAAGAGCTCCCGGCCTACAGCTACTTCTCTATTGCGACCAACTTCTGCTTGAAAAGGTGGCTCTCCAGAGTTTTTAGACAACGTCTCCTAGTGGCCTGGTTGAATTTTTTGGCAAAACTGTCAGGCTTTGGTGTTATGGCTGGGGCCTGGGCAGATGAGACACGCAGAGTGGCCCTCCTTTTCAGGGATCTGTTCGCTGCAGGCACACTTTGAGGAGCGGTCGGAAGACAAGGCTGGTGGAGAAGACAAACTCATCGATGAAAACACAGAAAATTCGATGTTTTGAACTCAGAAAGAATAAAAAAGCGCGGCAAGCACGGGTAATGGCGGACAACTGAAGCTGCGGCATCCGCTAAGGTCCGATGTGCACAGGTCAATGGCGGGAAAAGAACTGAGGTAGGTGTGGGGGACCGCCCACCTTTATACGCTAGGCTGGCGACAGCTGACTGATGTCAGCGGTGGGCTGTCCCCCATGGTAGACTGCTAGCTAGAAGTTTTCTGTGTGGTCCTGGTGCCTGGCGGCTTAGTCCTACCAGTGTGGCCTGCTGCAAGAGTTTCCTTGAAGTAAGATCTGGTTTTAGAAATCAGAGAGGCAGAAGACAAAGAGATTTACATAAAGAAAGGGGGCGGATGGGTGTAAGAAAATAATTATTTAGGGAATGCTACAGGACTTCCCACCCCTTTTAAGGAAGAAGGGATAAACAGTACCAGTGTTTTCGCACTTCCATGATGCAGCAGATGTGGTTTTAGGACTGAGAAATGATAATCCCTCTAACAGCCCCAAGTAAGGACTGCAGCAACTTAAATGGCAGGCAAGAGGGAACCCTAGTCATAGAAGAGTAGATTTGGGTTGGCTGGGCTGCCTTGATGTTCTGGACTGTTTAGAAATTCTTTGTATTGTGTGTGTGTTTGTGTGTGTGTGTCTCTGTGTCAGAATATATGTGCACGTAGGCCATGCAGGGGTTAAAACAGATTTAAGCATAATGACTCTTTGGGTATGAAACCTCTAACCAGCTCCAAGTATGTCATACCACCCTCTCTCCTCTCATTATGGGCTGCTGCCCCACTATCCACCATGTTCTGACGAGCAGTGCATCCTCGGGAGGCCGGACTCCTGAGCTGTCCTACTGCTCAGCTAAAGTAGTGCTAAGTGTCTCGGGTTAAGCAGGATGCCCCCCAACCCCAACACACACACATATACACTGCTCCGCCAAGTAATCGCAAACAATGCATTCCATACACACTCTGGCATCTTCCAAGGAAAAGATGGCGTAGGAGAGCACTTGACACCGTCCAGCCTTAAAGCAACAGTATTTTTTTCACAGTCTTCACGTCTGCTTAGTGAGTCAGTGTATGGATACTAGGGAAGGGAAGAATGTTCCATTTCTGGTTTTATTTCAGACTGGTTTAAAGTGCTAAGCTGGGGGTGGGATTCAAGAGTGAGATGAGGAAATGTTTCTACATTGAAAGGGTAGTGGATGCCTGAAATAGATTGCCAGTGGAAGTAGTGCAAGCTAGAACACTGGGGGGCTTCAAGCATGCATAACATAGACATATGGGCGTATTAGGATGTAGGGAGGTGGGAAGGTCGGCGGAGACCGGATAGGGTCTGCAGAGACCAAACAGGTAGGGAACATCTGGCAGACTAGGTGGGCTAAGCAGACCTTTTCTGCCGTCAAATTCTATGTTTCTATGTCTTTATGTAAGTACATCCCAGAAACTGTCGATCAGTGGTTTTCATGTTAAGCAAATGATGCATTGAAACACCATATAAACAAGCTGTGACAAGGGACACCCCATTGATTTCTAAGGAAAGTGCTGTAGTGCCTTCCAAAACTAGTCCTTGCAAAGCGTACAAACACGGGGGTAGGGCACCAAAGAGGGAAGTGGAAGGAATCAAGCTGTCACTCCTTCAGACTGGTAACACAATCCCTTCACAGTCTGCAGTGAGAATGATGCCACTACTGTAGTCTTTCCAGGCGGTTGTTTTCTTTGTGTCGATTTAATTTGGAACACAACTGATGCTCTTTAAAGAGCTTGTGCATTGCCTGAAAACGAAAATTAACTTTGAAAAGTAGTAAACTATTACTTCTTATAGCTAAAAAAAATGTTTTTCTTTTTCCCTTTTTCTAATTAGAATATTTTCTAACAGTCAATACTTGGTGTGATTTGTGCAACAGCACACTACCTGGAGGCTGACATAGCTAGTTATGTTCCCTTCTGCATCATCAACCTTGTGACATCATTATCTGTGACATCACAGCTGACTGAGAAGAGCCTGCTGCAAGATCGTCCATGTGTGATGTCACAGTGAGTGAGAGCACAATGCTGATGAAGTATGACGAGGAACAGAAGAAAAAATTACTTACCGTAGTAATCTTGTTTCTTCCCAGTGATGCTCAGATATTCGTAACTTTATGCAGTAAGCGTGAGAGGCTGGACTGCCCGGAGAGGTGGAACACATGCAAATTATGGAATACTTTGCACGTGAGCTTCTTTCAAACACTGCCTCTACCCACTGTCAGTGTTCTAACCTCTTCAGATTTGAATGGAGCCTGGAAGTCAGACTAGGTAATGGTACAGTAATTTTGATAATTAAAATTGGGGTTACCCCCTATTCAAAATTTGGATTAAAACTAATCTCCAAAGAGAGGAACAATATAAATTAGCAATACTTATTTATTTACTTATTTCAATCTAGGATTACAATACCTTTGAGCCAAGGCTCTTTTACAAAGGTTCTACGTCAGCGTATGCAACAGTCATCATTTTTAGTTACAAACATATGATCATTGACTTACAGACATGTAATAACCAGTACAAAGACTTGAGCTATGAGCAAGACAAGAAGGAAGGAAGGGTGGGTGGGTGGGGGAAGTGAGGGTAGGAGATCGAGGGGAAGGAGGTGCAGGGGCAAGGGGAGTATGAGAGGTGGTTGGGGACAGGGCAGGAGTGGAGATCACGGGAGGTGGGTGAGGCGGAGACAGTGCAGCCAGGGGGCCTTGTCGAGGGAATATGACAGGTAAGGTGCTAAGGGTGCAAAGACTGATTGTAAGTGCTGGGTGCTGGGGCATGTGCAGCTGGAATGGTGGAAATGTTAGGATGGGCAATCGCAGGATACAAGCAGTGAGAGGCGCAGCTTGGACTTGAAGAGGCCGAGTGTTAGAGTGGTCGCTATGTCGCTGCCAAAAGAGTTGAGCCAGTTGGATGCCCGATGGGTGAATCATCTTTGTCCTTGAGTTGTGCGACATCGAGGGATATGTAGGAGATGGGAATTGGATCTCCTTGTAGTGACGTTCCTGTGTCTAGGCTTAAGGAGGGCACAGACACCAGGTGGGGCAAGCCCCATTATAATTTTCTTGGCCGTGATGCAGATTTGGTATTTTATGTGTTTGTCCAGTTGAAGCCATAGGTCACATGTGTGGGTACAGCGATGTGAGCCAGTGATGAGATGAGAGGCCTTATTCAGAGAGGTCACGATATGTTTGAGAGCAGTGGTAGTTGCAGACCCATATGTGATAAGACCATAGTCTATGATGCTGACGATGGAGCTTTGGACGGCCACTGATAGTGCTTCTGGGGTTAGGTGTTTTCTGTGCTGGAATAATATGCCTAACCTCGCATTGGCAGACTTTGCAACATTGCTGATATGGACAGCGTATGAGAGGTGGGGATCAAGGGTGATGCCGAGGTACTTGAACGATTGTGTTTGCTTTAGGATGGCTCCTTGTTCGGTTGTAATGGAGAGGTGGAGTTGTTTGTTTTTGTTGTGGGGGGTGCAGAAGACCATAGACTTGTTTTTTTTCTGATTGAGAAGCAGTTTATGATTTAGGAACCAGGAATCAATGGAGGCGAAGGCCCGCTGAAGTTTATTTTCTAATTGGATTGGATCGGATCAGGGTCTGAGGTGAGGAGCACAGCATCGTCGGCGTAGAGAATTATTTGTTCTGGGCAGCTGTCCGGTAGTGAGTTTAAGAATAGGCTGAAGAGGAGGGGTCCCAGCATGGAGCCCTGGGGGACTCCCAAGCAGACCGATCAAAGGTCCGAGAGTGTATCAGCGATTCTTACTGTTTGGGACCGTTCTTCAAGGTAGCTCTTAAACCAGCCAATGGAGTCGGTTGACAGCCCAGCGTTCTGAAGCTGGACAAGCAGGAGGCGGTGATTGATGGTGTTGAAGGCTTTAGTTAAGTCAATGCAGATTGAGCCTAGTAGTTCGCCGGAGTCAAGTGCATTGTGGATTGCGCCGGTGAATTCAAGTAGGGCTGTGGAGGTGCTGTGACCTTTGTGGAACCCGCGTGTTGTTGCTTGCACAGGATGTTGTACGTATCCAGGTACTCTGTGAGCTGGTCCGAGATGATGCGTTCTAGTACCTTGGAGAGTGGGGGTAGTAGGGAGATAGGTCTGTAGTTATCGTGGGCAGTTTTGTCACCACTTTTATGGACTGGGGTGACAGTGGCAGATTTCCATCTGTCTGGGAACTGGCCAAGGCTGAGGGAGAGGTTGAAAATTCTGGTTAGAGGACTAAGCACTTCATCAAGTGTGAGAGACAGGATTTTGAGATCGAGGGAGTCATTACTGAATCTTGATTTACCAAGGGCTTTGGTAACATATTTGCGTACTTGACTGCTTTGAAGTAGAAGTGGGGGGAGCTGGTGGGGGTAGTGTTCATTGCGGACAGAGGGGCTTCACCATCTTTGAAGTAGTCCTCGGGTAGGACAGCGCTGAGGTCGGTAAAGGCTTTGTTAAAGGTATCCGCGCAAGAGATGGACCTCTTTGAGGCTGGATTGCCTTTTCCTACATCCCCATATGTCAGGAATAGCTGTTTCCTTTCCTGTCTATGGTCTTTAGTGGCTGTCATGTAATAACTGAGAGCCCTTTTTCCATCCAGACTATGAAGTCTTCTTTCGCCAGAGCTGGTATGGTCTGTGAAAAAGACAGGAAGAGTGAGGGATTGGTTTAGATGAAAATCTGAGACCACCTTAGGGAGAAACGTTCTATTTGTTCTGAGGACTACCATATCTCTATGAAAAGAGATATAGTCCTGATCTACATAGAGAGCATGGAGTTCACTGATTCTTCTTGCAGAAGTTATTGCTACTAGAAAAACTGTTTTCCATGTGACATATTTCAAATGGACTGTCGCCGTGGGCTCAAAGGGAGGGCCTATGAGTTTAGCTATACACACATTGAGATCCCATGCTGGCACTGGTGCCCTGTGAGGCAGATGCAAGTGAGTCAACCCTTTAAAGAACCTTCTGAAAATGGGTTCTGAAGATATTGTCACCTTTGCTCCAGCAGAAAGGTAAGCAGACACTGCTGCAAGATGAACTTTTAAAGAACTGGGTTGTAAGTCCAGAGAATGCAAATGAGTAAGATAGTCTAGGACAGCCGAGACTCCAGCCTGAGCTGACTCTAAACCTCTAGCAGCACACCAGGAGGAAAATCTCTTCCATTTGGAAGAATACGTTTTCTTAGTGGAAGGTTTTCTATAACCCTTTAATATATTTAACACTGCTTCAGAGAGGTTTAAATTAGCATACTCTAGTTCCTCAAGAGTCAAGCCTTGAGATTGAGGGATTTGAGATTTGGAAACAACAGAGTTCCCTGACTGGAGGTCAAGAGATTGTGCCTCCGAGGGAGATCTTTTGGTTTGGTAAAAGACATGGAGAGCAGAAGATAGTACCGTGGCTGCCTGGGTCAGTCTGGAGCTATCAAGATCTGAGAAGCTGAGTCAGTGGGATCTGAGCTTCAGTAACACCCTGAAAACCAGAGGGAAAGGAAGGAAGGCATAGAGGTACCTCCCTGACCAATCCAGAGTCAGAGCATCCAGAGGAAGTGTGCCCTGGTCTGGTGGTCTACAACAATACTGTGGCAGGTGGTGGTTCTGGTGGGACACGAACAAGTCTATCTCTGGAGTGCCCCACCTGAAAATAACCTATACCACCTGCCTGTTCAGGGTCCATTCGTGATGGGCCTGGTTGATTTGTCTCAAGGCATCTGCCAGAGTGTTGTCTTTCCCTGGCAAGTGGACTGCCTGCAGGGATACTCCCAAGGAGTAATCCACAGTCCAGATTCTTATAGCTTCTGTGCAGAGGAGGTCTGACCTGGTGCCTCCGTACTTGTTTATGTAATACGTTGTGGTGGTATTGTCTGTTCTGATCTGTACCAACTTGTCCTGTACTAGAGAAGAGAATGCTTTTAGAGCTAGCAAGACTGCTCTGAGTTCCAGCAAGTTTATGTGCTAAAGGAGCTCTGCAGCTGACCAGGTGCCCTGGGTTGTGTGATCTCCTAAATGGGTGTACCAGCCCAGGAGGGATGCATCTGTTGTGAGAACAACTATGGGGCACTCTTTTTGAAATGGAATCCCTTGTCTTAAGTTGGATTCCTTCTTCCACCACAGGAGGGTCTGTAACAATGACCTTGTTACTGGAATGAGCTTTGAAAAAGGGTCTTTCTTTTGACTCCCGTGAGCCCTGAGATGAAACTGGATGTCTCTCATATGAAACCTGGAGCCTTGCACTGTGCTTGTGGAAGCAGCCATGTGGCCAAGTAGCTGCAGGAATTGTCTTGCAGTTTTTGGTTTGTGTATTCTGAAGGAATTTGCTATTGACTGAAGACTTTTTACCCTGTCCAGAGGCAGGAAAGCTCTGCCCTTTAGAGTGTTGATTTCTGCCCCTATAAACTGCAATATTTGTGCACGTATGAGGACTGACTTCTTTTTGTTGATAATGAAGCCCAGAGACTCCAGAAGGTTTTGGGTAACTAAAGTCTTTCAGGGAAAGTTTGACCTGGTCTGGTGATTTCCCCACCACCAGCCAGTCATCCAGATATGGAAAAACAGTTACTCCCTGCCTTCGAAAATGTGCCACTACAGCTGCTAGGCACTTTGTAAACACCCTTGGGGCCGAATAAAGGCCAAAAGGCAGGGTTGAAAACTAGTAATGGCCTGATGGAAGTCTGAATCTTAGGTATTTTCTGTAAGATTCCTTTATGGGGATGTGGAAATAGACATCTTTCAAGTCCAGTGATGCCAGTCAGTCCCCTTTTTGGATTGTTGGCAATATCCAGGCCAAAGTTACCATTTTGAACGTTGTTTTTTTTTCAGGTGCTTGTTTAAAGCTCTTGAAATCCAATATTGGCCGCCACTCCCCATTCTTTTTTGTTGTAGGAAGTATCTGGAGTAAAAACCCCTTCCTCTCAGGGTGGTAGGAACTGGTTCTACTGCTCTGAGTTGTAACAGGTTTCGAACCTCTGATTCTAGCAGTGTTTTTTTCTGCTAGGGAAGGCGAGCTGAAAACCCTGGTCTTTTGGAGAGGAAAGGTTCTGAAATCCAGAGACAGACCTTGACCCACCACCTCCAGGACCCACTTATCTGTGGTGATGTTTAACCAAGCCTGGAGGAAGTGGGACAGTCTGCCTCTGACAAGGAGGGAAGAGGCAGCCTGAGCCTCAGGGGTTCTGCTTAGATTGGGGCTGAGGCTGGGTCTGAGACCCTCGCCAGAAGCCCCTTCTACCCCTACCCCCAGAGTATCCTTGTTGTGGATACTGCTGATATTGGGGCAAAGTTACTGGCTAGAGGAAGGGCCTGGTATTAAAAGACCTGCCTCTGCCTCCCCTTCCATAGGGCATGTGGGATGAGGAAGCTCTTTCTTTGGCAGAGTTGCTTCTGTAAGTGGCCTTATACTCATCACCTTCTTCATATAGGCAACAATGGACGCCCCCAAAAAGAGAATTTCCCTCCAGGGGAAAATCCAATGCGTTGGACTGGGTATCCTGAGTGAGGTTCATGGCATGAGCCAAGCAAACTTCCTCAGTGCCACCGTGTTTACCATCCATCTGGCTGCAGTGTCATTGGTGTCAGCAGCCATTTGGAACTGATACTTAGCCGCCTCTAGCCCCCACCTGGCAGTTTCAGCCAGGTCGTCTGCCAAGGGTGAGGGGGCTTTTTGGAACATAGTCAAAACTGACTGCCACAGTGAGTTTTGGTACTGAACAGCATAAGCCTGAAAATTAGCCTGTTGAATGGCCAAGGAGGCCAACAAATAGCCTTTTTGGCCATACTATCTATTTTTCTGGAGCCCCTGACTTGAGGATGTGAGGACGGAGGGAGCCTAGCTTTATCACAGGCTGCTTGCTGTATTACCCCCTGGTGATCTGGATGGGAAAAAAGGAATTCAGCCCCTTCCCTATCCAACTGATATTTCTTATCCATTCTCCTGTCAAGGGGAGGAATGGAGTTTGGTGTCTGCAGGATCTTCAAGGCATCTTTCTTGAAGAACTTGTACACTGGGAGGAGGAGGGCTTTTGTGGGTGTTAACCCCATCATTTCCATATATTCTACCTCCTCATCCTCAATCTGCTCAGCTGTGGAGATGCCTAGGGCATGTGCCATCCTCCTGACAAATGTAAAATGTGAGGAGTAATCCTCAGACACCGGGGGTGGAACCAAAGTCCTATTCAGGGGACACTTCTGGTTCTCCTCACTCAAATTATCACCAGCATCATAAAGCTGTTCCTTTTGAGAGGGGGTAACACCTTACTGCCAGCCTGGGGACCCTGAGGAGGGGCAGGAGGCTGCTGAGGAGGACTTATATTTTGCAGGGTCTGAATTATTTTAAATGCCTGGGCAATCTCCTGGGCTGAAAGCATAGTCAGACCAGATGCAGAGGTCCCCGGTTTAGAGGACGAGGGTTCTGCATGTTTATGTTTCCTTGATTTCTTTGAAGGAACCGGGGAGTCAGCCAGTTCAGCTATACTTTTTGCCCCCTTTTCACCCGTCTCAGGGGCAGGGGTAGTAATGATTGTGGGTTCAGCCACAGAAGATAGGGGTGTCGGTTGGTCAGAGCCTGAGGGACCCCTAGGAAACTTTTTCTTGAGCCTTTCAAGGTTTTTTCAACAGTTTTTTCTGGGAATGTCTTACATACTTTGCATTCCTCTTTAAGATGTTCAAACCCAAGACAGACCACACATGAAGTGTGCTTGTCTGCCTTTGGAAATACGTCTCCACACTTTAAACAATTCTTAAAGCCGGGCTCACCGGTCTTCTTTTTAGGTTTCTCCAACATGATGTTAAATAAAAGGAGAAAACACCAACCGCTAAATAAACAATTTTTTTTTTTTGCGGTTGCAGTCGGTTCTGTAACCGATGAGGAACCGAGGGAACCGAACCAATGGAGAAGAAAAAGGAACCGGTTCAGCAACCAAGATTTATCGATTACAAATTAACAATTTAAACAACTTTTTAAAACTAAAATAAGGTGGTTCTTTAGTCAGAGAACCCCGATTTTAACTAAAAGTAACTAAAAATAACCCGGTTCCTCCACGATTATACTGAACCGAGAAGCACTGGAAAAATAATAATTTTTAACTGTAAACAAAGATTAACTAACTAAACAATTAGTAGAGGCAGTATCTGAACACAAAATATACTTATATAGGTAGTTTGTAGTTTTCTTCATGCAGGAGAAAGTGGACAAACGAAACTCCTAGCGACCAAACCTTTCAGGCAGAGAGAAAAATCTGAAGAGGTTAGAACACTGACAGTTGGTAGAGGCAGTGTTTGAAAGATGCTCATGTGCAAAATGTTCCATCATTTGCATGTGTTCCATCTCTCCAGGCAGTCCAACCCCTCAGGCTTACTCCATAAAGCTATGAATATACTGAGCATTACTAGGGTTAGAACTAGATATGATAGCCTAGCCAGCTTCGCGGTGCCGAGCGATGCGTAGCCAGCTCCGTGGTGCCGAGCGATGGGGCATCGCTCGGGCACGCTGGTGACCCTGGTTTGTGCCCCAGGCTTGGTCAACAGAAGCAGAAACTGGCAGGGAGGGAGTCAGAGTGTCCTTTGGATGCTTCCCTCCTGGGGGGTGGGAGGTGTTGGGCCACTTCAAATGGCGGCTCCTGGTGGTGGCTTGTGGAGGCAACCTTGGCAGCGTGTAGCACCACTCACACTGCCGATCACCCCAGCCTAAAGCTACCAACAGTCCCTATTTTCCCAGGACAGTCCCAGTGTCCCAAGTTTTGCAAAATGCCACTTTTGTCCTGGTTTTTACATAGTTGTCCCAGTTTTGTCCCTTTTTTTTTTTTTTTGCAAACTGCTAATCCAAGAGTGGCAGTTATTTCAGCACCACTGTGGCGCTGCTCGGGCTGAACAGCAGTTTGCAACTTCAACCCCTGGGCCTGTATTGCACCGCGTGTATGTCAGTGGGAGCACAGTAAAGTATGTTCCTTCATTGTTAGATTAGACTGGGTAATAGATTAGACTGGGTAGTAGTGCAAACAAGCGCATGTAAGCGTCTGCCTGCCAGCAGCTGAGAGGGATTCCAGACAGAGAAGAGACCAGCAGCAGTGAACTAAGGTACTCAAACCTAATCAGCTGCAGGGAAGTGTGTGAAAATAATCTGGTGTGGTGGTGGGAATCACTGAAGTGAAGTTTGCTCAGCAAATGAGGTGAGTGCGAGTGGGTTGGACAAGACTGTCAGGAGGAGCAATACATGCAGCTCGAATGTCTGATCACAATTTAATGCAGGTTTGCTTCTAATGAACTTTCTGTACATCATGATTTGGAACTTGCTGCAGCAGAATGATGTATTGTTTTAATCTGGATGTTTGCTACTGGTGTTACTGTGAGGCGGCATGGCCAGGGCAAGCAGCAAAATTTAATTGATTGTGTGCAGCGTTGTCTGCGGTGGTGCCCGTGGGAGTGACACAGTGGTGGGGGGTCATGGTTTGGATGGACCGTCCCAGTTTTAGGCCTCGGAAAGTTGGCAGCTTTACCCCTGCCCCCAGGACATCACTGCGGCCACTCAACGTGGGAAGTTGGAGGGGCCCCAAAACAAGGAAACTTGCACGCCTGGCCACCGGATGATATCCGCCATGTTCACCCTGTGTGCCACATAGCCTTGTTCAGCCACGACCGTCGATCCTCCAGGCTCCTACACCCGGTCAAGGTAGTGGAACAATCTCTCCTCCTCTGGTGCCGAGGGGAAGGCAGGCCCCCTCTGGAAAGGGTTAACCCGGGTCTACTGGGATGCAGGGCTGATTAGGAGGATGACCAGATGGCAACGGGGGACCGCCGGAGGCCAGGGGGTCCTAAGGATGTAGTGGCCCCAAGGAGTGGTGGGCCAGGGGGCACGGGAAGGAGCAAAAAAAAAAAAAAAAAAGATATGTCAGCCCCTGGGTAAAGTACTGCGCTTCATATCACACCTAATACTATCAGGCAGAAAACCTTCTAATGAGCAAATGGAAAAAGAAAAATACTTCAGAAATCAAACATATCAACAGATTACTTTTAAACATTAATAGATGTGTAACCCCCTTACAGATGGGGGTTCCGGAAAAGACTCTATAGAGCCTGCATAAGTGTTTCCCTGCCTGCTGGCGTTCGGCGTTTAAGCCGTTAAATGTGATTCCAAGTGAGTGCTGTTTGAGCCTCCGCGTACTGTCTCTTTAAGAGCTGTCTGCTTGCAGACTTCATTAGTTTGTATGGGGGGGGACTGTGTATTTAATGCTCGAATCCCGCCTGGGCTACAGAGTAAACGCTCCGTTTCTGCAGTCGTTAAGAGCGCAGAGGGAGCCTAAATGACAGGTGTAACTGTTTACCTGAAACCCGTTAGGGTATTAAGTAGAATGCAGTTTGTCTAACCTGCCTTTCTTGCAGCTGGGACTCTTGTGTGTTTTGCCCCTCCATTTTCGATCTGAACTGTTGAATGGATCCAATCAGTGCAGGGGGGCCTCTACAATGGAGTTTGTTCGGACCAACCAGAATCAGGACTCTCTTGAGAGCCAGCTTACCATGAGGAGATATAGCTAGTAATTCTGGGAAGTGAAGTTCTGGACCTTGGCGCCTATTTGCACCAACGGGGAGAGTTCTGAGTGATTGACAGCTGAGTCCACCAATTGGAACGGGTGGCGCCCGAAGGGAATGTTCTGCCTTGCATCTGGACAGATCAGATCCGTTGTGACCGTGATGAGAGAAGGAGCTCCGAGCTTCTGCGCTGTATAGTTTTGCGTGGGAAGTGCATGGGAGGCATAAAGTTGGGCTGTTGCGTTGCCAATTTAATTCGGACTGAATCCGAGACTATAGAGTGGAAACCAGGCTCACCCTGTAGAAGACTGGAGAAATTGCTGAATCGCGCTCGGTCTGTCAGGAAGTGAAGCTGCAGTGTGAACTCCCGGGTTTAGCAGTAAGTGCAATCGGGACCTGAAAGCAGCTGCCTGGTATAGTAATTTCCTTTACATATAAATGTGTGGAATGCTTGTGAGGAACAGCTAAACGGGTTCTCTTGTCCCCGTGAGGTGTAGACTGAAAGCTAAGTGAATGTATGAGGACTGAATCCGTCTGCTGATCAAAGCTGTGTGCTTGGCTTGTAGAATCTCATCTCCTTGCTGTGTGTGCATCTGGCAATCCAGAACCACCATCTGCGCCAGGTTTTCAGCGTGGGGTATTGTGAGCACCAATCAGGGCATCCCCTGTGACCGATTATCTATCAACAGTGTCTCATCTGATTTCCTTTTCTTCATTTCTTCAAAGACTGAGCCATCCGGCTCCGGATTACAGTTGGGTGCTGTGCACATTTTTCTCTACAGGGCCCCATCCATCTATACCTGCCGGGCAACAGACCTGGATAGCCCCCCCCCCTTCCCCAAACCTGGGTACCCAGAGTGTGACTTTCTAGACCCTGTAATGTGCACAGTACTGTGATCTAATGCCACCAATTAATCTGATCTCCCCCTTCCGTGTTATTGTCCCCTAAATAAACCAGATTTGATGCTGTTAAACTTTAAACTGTCTGAAGTGCCAGTACCTGCTTATCAAGCATTGTAGTGGTTGGTGTATGCTGATTAACCTTGTTTTACAGGGGGTCCTCAGAGACGAACCTCAGAATCAGTCTCGAGGGTAAGTGGTACTTTATGATTGAACAGTGTGTACATGTGGGGTATGGGGACTGTAACTTCTATGCATTGTGTGAGCCACTAGAAGGAATAAAAGAGGGTCTCAGTGTCCCAGAGGGCTGTGACCAAGCTAGTCTAACCACTACAAATCCTGACCTCTAGGTGGAGGCACCAGCCATAGAACCTAGGCCCTTCAACCTGTCAGTAGTCAAGCAGGCAGGGGTAGTAGCCCTTGGGATAGCACCACCTGGGGTACAGATCCCCAGTCTTATCCAGCACCCCACCCCCCCCACCCTGCAGGCACCACAGTGTGGTCCTTGGTAAGTCTTGAACAACTGGCAAGTCCATGAAAAAGTCAGTGGCAAGGCTGGGGGGTTGGGGCTGCAGGTCCAGGGGACACAAAAGCAGAAACATATAGCTGTAAAAAGATATCTTGGGAGCAGGTATTCCCCAAAGACAGGTTTGGGAGCTGAACCTGGGACTCGCATTGTAGCAAATTGACAACGTTCAAGCTAGTCCTGAAGGCATGCAGTGGTTCTAGTGCAGAAAGACAGCCCTCTCATAGCAGGCAGTGTAGTCCTAGCTGTTAGTGCACAGAACTGGGGACCAGGGGATCCCATATTCAAATCCCACCAGAGACCCTAGCTTACTGCGTCACCTTGAGCAAGCCAGTCAACCTGCCTGGGCATCAGTCTGCCTAGCAATCACACTGGGTAGAAACAGGACGCCACTGCCAATGAGATGTTGCATCTCAACTGGTCAGTAGTGGGTAACATGTAAAACAACAGAAAAAGGTCCATATTAGCCAGTTCAGGAGAACCCCTCCCCCCTGACCACCTGCTTCCTTTCACCCAGTAATTTCCTCCTTAACCTTTTTTCAACAGTCAGCTGAATTCTTTCCCTTCTAATCTTATTTTACACCATTTTCTCGAGCACAGTGTCGATCGTTGCTCTGCTGTAATTGGATTTGTGCCAGACACCAGGGCTGCAGAGGGCTTCCGATTACTGTGCATTACCCTGGATCGACAAGTTAGATGAAGAAAAAGAATATCTAGGCGTTCAATGCGCAGGGGAGTCTGACCTCTTTCTGGCATGTAAATTTCATCGAGAACATGTCACTTATCCCTTCTCTGGGGAAGGCAGAGTGTGCTAAACTGAAACAATCTCGCAGCAGGTACAGAATTTCAAAAAGAAAAATCAACCTCACAATAGATCAGTACTTTAAATTGTTTTTCTGTTAGGGAGGAGGGGAGTGCAGAGTCTGGAATTTACTCCAAACCTATCCCAATAGTGGGACATCTTGTTGCAGAGTTACCCAGATATCAGAGATCAAATTTCATAAGGGCTGGCAGATAATCAAGTCTCGCCCTGCCTGTTTGATTTCATTTGTGATATTTTTGTGACAAGCCAAGTTGTAGCCTTAGCGCACAGTAAGGTCTAGAGAAACCCCACAGGATCTCTGACTCAGATTTGAACCGAAGTCTCCAGAAATATAAGGGGCTGGTAAAGTTATCACTGTGTCCCCCACCAGATGATCCTTTTTTCAAATATTATATTGAACTTAATGTAAACATTACATACAAAAGGCACCTACAGGTATTAAAGAGCTACGGAGCCAAAACAGGCAGATAGGAAACTAATAGAAATTTTAAGAAGTAGCCAGTTGTAACTTTTTAGAAGTATATTTTTCCCCGTTTTGCTCATTATAAAGTCTTCTATATGATAATATTGTGCTGGATGTGTGTAACAGCTCTTAGCCTGGCAGCTGACATATCTGTGTCACCCCCCCCCCCACTACATCATAAGCATTGTCAGTGACATCACAGATGACTGACCTGGCAGCCAGTGATATCACAGTCAGTAGGGTAACAATGCTGATGACATAGTGTAGGGGGGGGGAGACAGAGATTATGTCAGCTGCCAGGCAGAGTGCTGTCCCACACATCACACTTACTAACATCAGATAAACAATTTTTTATTCAAACAAAAGGAAAAGAAGAAGTACCTCAGATATAAAAGGTAAAGGTTGACTGCTTTTAAAAACTAATATTTGTCTTAGGCAGTACACTATCTTTTTAATAACACCTCTGAGATATTACAACATTTCTACAGAAAGGAGTCATAATTACTGGTGAGCCCATTTAGTGACTGGATTGACCACCTTCTAGTGCCGTAATAACCAGATTCCATTCCGCAATAACCAGCACATCAGTAGCAAGCAAAGAAGTCTATACTGGCAGCTCTCCTCTCTCCCTAACAGACCCCTTAACAGCGTACCATACTTGACGCGTTTTCCGAGTCAGACTCCACTCCTCATGCGTTGAATGACAACGACCCAAGCCACTGTAACAACTTTGCGCCTTGCAGCTTCGGGAAAACTGATATGGAGGACACGACAGTGCTCCATCTGTTTCATTTAGGGAGTCACAGTCTTCCATCTTCTTGTCCAGACTTTGTATTGCCTTCAACAATGTGGCATTCGAGAGCTGAGTTGGATTAAACTGCCCAAGCACAGAAGCGGGTCCTTGCAGGCCCCCGGCGCTGCTCCTTCGCCCAGGCTTCCTCTAGAACTTCCTGGTTTATTCCCATGACCCATCGTTGCTTAGTAGAAGTTGCATTATGGATAAAAATGATGGGCCGTATTCTGAAAGATGGGTGCAGGGCTTGCAGCAAGCTCAGTGTCAAACCCTGTCATTGGTGCAGCTGTGCCAGTCCCGGATGCCGCAAATGCTGCCTGATTTTCCAAGATCGGGCGCAGCTGCAACAGTTTCCCAGGCTTTACAGCAGCTTGTGCCACCTTTCGTGTGCAAGCTCCACGTCAGGGATCCTGAACACTGACACATGCTAGACCACACAGAGATGGTCTAGCGGACGTCAGAGGGACACTAGAGATGGTAAATCCCAGTAGTTTGCCACAAGCCTGGTGCATCGTATCTTTGGTGCATCTGTAGCTTGCAGCAATTCGGGCTGGTTAAAAATCTGTTCCTACATCTGGTTGCTCCTTCTAACTTTCTGCATCAGGTTTTGGTTTTTCTATATCAAATTTCTAGCTTTAGAAGTTGGTTTCTTTGTGCCAGTCTGTAGCTGTCAGTTGCAGAGTACAGAAAAAAGCCTGTTAACAGCTCAGCTGCTGGCCTTGCCCCCCACCCCCAACCAACAAGATGATCTTTTAATAAAACTGAACCACATATGACTAAGGGGTTCCTCAGGACACGGCACCAGCTGTGAAATTTCAGACCCCAAGAACATTCTTGATCAGTCCAGTTATGCACAGAGGAAACATAATGTGAGCTAGAGAATCCACTGCAGCCCAACTGCAGCTGCATTCTTTCCAGTTGTGGTGGGGGTGCCATTTTTACTATTCAGTTTTTTTAATTGGGTGGGAGGAAGAGCACAAAAGCTGCATGCCTGCCTCTCACTTCCCCATTTCACTGTGATGTATTCAGGCCTTTAAGGTAGGCCTAGCAAATTTCTGCTTACCAAGGGAATCAAGCAAGGGCTATACCTAACTGCCCAGGGGTGTAATGAGGCCCAGCGCCACAGGCAGAGGGCCTTATAGCCCAAAACTGCTCACCCCAGAGGGTATTACTACGCTTAGAAAATGGGCATATGTAGTGTTTATGTAAAAAAAAAAATAACATTTTGAAAAAGTTTAAAAAATCACTTTAAAATTATTTTAAAAAATTAATTTTTTGTCAAATAGTCCTTCCACTATTTGGGTTGTGCTGCATTCGACTGCACAGAAAGATCTTCTGAGTTTATTTCCAAAAGCCTAAAATGTTTGTTTCCTCTTCTTCCTCCCCTCCCACCTACCTTATAACAGAGACTTTTTTTTTTCATTTCCAATTTTTTGGGGGGAGTTCCCTGTTGTTACTGTGCTAGATGGATCGTGAGATGGAGGACATATGCCACTTGCCAGATCAGGAGACGGAGACAGCACAGCAAACACGATCGGTCACTCTAGCAGATCCTCCACTGCAGAAGATTTTGTTAAACTGCTAAATTAAGATCAAAAGGGATGGCCGCAGCAGGGAAGGTAGCATGAGCGTGATTGGCAGTCAGTAGTCGGGACTCAGGACATTAACTTTACAGTGATTGAGCATGGTGGGAAGAGCACGGTCGGGAGATGCTGCTCCCACAGATAGAGACATGCTGCCAGGCTGCAGCACCCAGAGCAGGAGTATGGAATTGCCAATGAAGCGCACGAGGGAGGTAGAGTGAGCTGGCAGTAAAATAATTGTTAAACCTGTGAAAGCAGTTGTATTTTTAAGGGTTTCTGATGTGTAGTTGGGGGGGGGGTTACAGAGGTCAATCTCGCTGAGAAAAAAAATGGTAGCCGAAAGATTCTGAATAGGGCGCATTGATATTTTTTTGTGGAACAGCTGGTTGGCATTGGAACTATTTAATTTCTGGTCTCTGTTGGTACATAAATGTACCCCTTGCCAGGGGTCTCAGTAAATCAGAGGCTGGGAAATGTCTTGCTAATTTTCTAAATCACTATAAACCCGTACGTGTTTGCACTGCTTACTTTTTTCATTCCTGATTGTGAAGCAGGGTGGGGCAACAGGATGGACCTACAACCACTTCCAATGTTAAATTACTATGTTACTATGTAAGGGTCCTGCTGCCATGGGATCCTTTGTAAGGCTGTATTGGCCATCTCCCCAAGATAGATGGAATTCTTGGCAATCAGTAGCCACATCCGGCTGCAACTAAAACGACTGTACTGCTAGTTCTGCTCAGATTAGCACGACAGCTTGGTAACAATGAGATCCTACATGTCCTATTAGTGGCGCAGCTAACTGGCCAGAGAGCTCAAATCTCGACATTTGCTTACAGGTGTGAAATGCTCATTCCACCACATGCTGTGCCTCCCAGACACGCAGGTCACTGCGTAGCTCTTAAATGCTATTTCTGCTGACCTAACCTAGTCTCAAGAAACAGCAGCTACAGCTTAAAAGCCTACTGCAGTGGGGAATTGTGGTTTGATTCTCAGGCACTGTGCTTGGGGTCAAGATCCGTAAGTGCCATATCAGCTGGTTTACCACAGAGGGAACTGGACGGGGGCGAGGGGGTGACACACTGGAGCTAGTTTACACCAGAATACAACAGACTCCAGTAGTATTTCATGGGTAAGCACATATGGACTTTTTTTTTTGGAATAGAAGGGTCACGTCATCACACCAGCCAATGGCCCCCCTGACACCAACCCTGGTTGGTAGGAACAGCTACTGTGCTGATGTTTGCTTTAGTAAGTGGTGGACCAGTACAGTTTAAACTGCATGCTAATGCTGCTGCAGAGCCAACTCTATGGTCGCAAGAGTGGTCTTACACGCATGCTTATAGATCTGTTGCAGTTAAAGGGGAACAGTCAGCACTAAGACCCCCACACCCAAGAGTGGGACTGATCCCAATCTGCACTTCATGAGCAACATTTTTTTTTACTTACTGTTTACTGCAGTATAGTAGATTGTGTCATGCTGATTCTGCTGACTTCCAAGCTGACATTTGCTGTAGCCAGAAATTCCAGAATCCAATGCAACTGACATCAGAGCAGCATTGCAGCAGTGGGAGATTCAATAGCGTACAGTACATGTCAGAGCTTTTACAAGCTTTGTCAAGTCGTTTGCCAGTCCCGCTGTTCTCCCAGGGCTAATTACAGTCCTCTGTGATTGTACTTAACCATGGGAGGACAGCAGAAGAAGCAAACAAAAGATAAGAGCATATAAAAACTCTACCATGCACTGCAGGCTATTAAATCTCCCACGGCTGCAGCCCTGCTCTGATGTGAGCTGCAGGGGATTGTGGGATTTCTGGTTCCAGAAAATGTCAGCATAAAGTCAGAAGAATCAGCCTGATGCAGTCTACTATACTGCAGTAAACAGTACACAAAAAATGTTTTTTTAACATACTAAAAAAGCCAGCAGAATAGGCCAAATGGTCTGTCTTGTCTGCTCGAAAGCCAGCAACCTAATGTCTGCCCACCTCACCACCCTCCCCAGCCAACAAGAGGGTCTTCTCTAGATTCAGTTTCCCCTTGTACCTGTCCCACCCCTTCTTGAAAGTGCAAATTGGGACCAGCCCCACATGTGGGCGACTGTTCCCCTTTAAGATTAGTTGTGCTTTCTGACTAATTAAGGACAGTTAGAATACAATAGATTTGAGCTGTGCATTCTGATTGGTGGCTGTCGAGCGTGCAGCAGATTTATGCATTCTGATGGGTGGCAGTTTGGGTGCAGTAGATTTTGTGTGCATTCTAATTGGTGGCTGTCAGGTGTGCAGCACATTTGTGTGCCTTCCGATGGGTGGCAGTCGGGGTGCAGTAGATTTGTGTGCGTTCAAATTGGTGGCAATAGGGAAGGGGCAGTAGATTTGTGTGCACTTTGATTGGTGGCATTTGAGGTGCAGTAGATTTTATTTATGTAGATTTGTACGCATGCTGATGGGTGGAAGGTGGGGGACAGTAGATTTTTGGGGCATTTTGACTGGCAGCATTTGGGTGTAGTAGATTTGTGTTCATTCTGATTGCAGCCAGACTGAGATGCAGTAGATGTGTGTGGATTCTGATTGGTGGCAGTCAAGGTGCATTAGATCGGTGTGCATTCTGATTGGTGGAAGTTGGGGCGCAGTAGATTTATGCACATTCTGATTGGTAGTAGTTGGGGCTGCAGTATATATGTGTGCATTCTGATTGCTGGTAGTCAGGTGAAGTATACTGTATCTGTGTGCATTCTGATTAGTGGCAGTCAGGTGCAGTACATTTGTGCACATTCTGATCGATAGCAGTTGGGTGCAGTATATTTGTGTACATTCTGATTGGTGGCAGTCGGGTGCAGTATATTTGTGTATATTCTGATTGGTGGCAGTCAGGTGCAGTATATTTGTGTACATTCTGATTGGTGGCAGTCAGGTGCAGTATATTTGTGTACATTCTGATTGGTGGCAGTCAGGTGCAGTATATTTGTGTACATTCTGATTGGTGACAGTCGGGTGCAGTACATTTGTGTACATTCTGATCAGTGGCAGTCGGGTGCAGTATAACTGTATGCATTCTGATTGGTGGCAGTCGGGCACAGTATATTTGTGTGCATTCTGATTGGTGGTAGTTGGGGCTACAGTAGATTTGTGTGCATTCTGATTGGTGGCAATCAGGTGTAGTATATTTATGCACATTTTGATTGGTGGTAGTCGGGACTGCAGCAACTTTGTGTGCATTCTAATTGGTGGTAGTAGGGGCTGCAGTATATCTGTGTACATTCTGATTGGTGGTAGTTGGGGTGGCAGTATATTCGTGGGCATTCTGATTGGTGGCAGTCAGATGCAGTATATTCGTGTGCATTCTGACTGGTGGCAGTCAGGGGTGCAGCAGATTTTTGTGCATTCTGATTGGTGGCAGTCAGGGGTGCAAGAGATCTGTGTGCTTTCTAGCTGGTGTGTAAAATTCTGGTTACACCCACTGACCCATGTATTTATTCTCTCTTTAATGACATCACAATGATTTTCACAGAAACAACCTACAATATCACAAGCAGAGAACTGTGATGTCATGTCAGACACTTAGCCAACGCAGATGAAGTCCAGGGGACAAGGACCCTGTTTTCATTTGCTGTACAAAGTTACTAAGACAAAGGGGAAGCCACTGTAAATACAGACATTAAATTAATTATTAGCTGAACTGCCACAGGAAAAGGAAGGAGGATTTTCCAGTTTCTCCCGAGACACATCAGGAACACTTTAAGACAGCCCTTCCTTTACAGCACATGGGTTTAAAGAGAAAACACACTGCCCAAAATTAACAAAAAGCTTTCAAAGCAGTCAACTGTGGGGCTGTTTAATGGTCGCACGTCAATCTTCCACCTGTATGATCCGAATTTGGGAGCAGACTCAGGTGTTGACACTCAGATGGTCAGGCTGGCCGCACATCCAAGTTAGGGGAGGAGTGACAACACACACTGGCTCCAGAGCGGCCTCTGCTGGTGGGCAAGGGATGTATGCTGTCCTGGCAGAGAGCATGTCTGGCCAGCATGCTGTGTATGCCTTTGGGGAAAAAAGCCACTGTGGAAAATCGAACCCAACCACAGCAGGACAATCGCCTAGCCAGTTACAGGCCACGCACTGCCAACCTTGGCCCCTGCCTGTTTTCCAAGGATACGGACCTTGGAGGGGTGCTGAGCCCCTGCATGTCGGGGGGGGGGTGTCTTAAAACAGCAAGAGAGGTATGAGTAAGTCTGGTATAAAGCAGATGATGTGACTTGACAAATCGGTCAGGATGTGGGAAGGCTGTGGCAACAGGAAGAGAAGACTTTCTATAAAAAAGAAGTCAGTTGTTACTTTTTTATCTGAAATATTTTTTTTGGTTTTCCCACCTATCAGTACTAGGTGTGATGTATGGACAGCACTCTACCTGGAGGAAGACGTACCTAGTTCTATTCCCCTTGGTACTTTATCAGCATTGAATCCACAATGATTATGACATCACAACGATCAGGAAAAAACAGTCACCCGCTGCCAGGTGAATCAGTTGTGATGTCACAAAGAGTGAGACCACAATGTGGATGAGTTAAAAAGGGGAACAGAAATAGATATATTTGCTGCCAGTGAAGTTCTGCTCTTCACATCACACTAATACTATAAGGTAGAAAACCTTAATGAAAAAAAGTACTGCCGCATTAAAAGTAGCATCTGGCCACTTTACAAAATGAATAGCATTCTCTGTCTGCCGTTATAGTGTTACTATCTCTTTAAAACATTCCGCTGTTCTACTGAACTAAATTCACCAGTATGTAAGTGGAATAGAAAGTCCACTTTAAAGCTGCATTTCACTCACTCCCAACTGCATGGCACCTCCTCCCAATCCGGTTTCTCCGACATGCTACGAATATTAATGAGATGAGATCAATGCATTGTTTCAATTCAAAAAAGGAAAAAATCTGGAGTACTAGCTTAGTCGTATGATTGGCCATGGCTGAATCAATCCCATTCATGGAGAATATTGATTTCCTTCTGGCGCTCGAGCTTCTGACTAACATCCATAAACATCCCTCCCACCCCACCCCCACAGTAATTTTATTTATTTATTTATTAGATCATCGATTTGCAGACTTTTGAGTCATAGACTCATTTACAAAGCACCTAGTCAAGAAAGCAATACATCACAGCAAACAAACTGTATAGTACATAACGGTTAGATTAAAAAAGCAACCAGTGTTACAGGCATTCACTGGTGGTACAGGCTTAGTAATAGGTAGATCACAGTAGTCATAATATAGGTACACGAGTACCATGTCAGGTAGCAACCAGAGATATTTTATTACATTAGCCAGCAGAGTAATGAAATTCTCCTGTGGCACCCCCACCCCATACACCCCCTCGGAGGTGGGGGGGAGATCATATTTACAAAAGCAGACTAGCAGCGAGAGAAGGGAGAGTGGGTCATATGCCTGGAGGACTGCATGTCAGGGCCTTGATTTTGATATGCGACCAGTCACATACGTGTAGTGAGATGGGATGACATAAAAACCAGCGGCCCTTCAAGTTAACGGTTATCTTAACTGCAATCACCTGACATACCCTTTCCATATACTGTTTTATGTCTTACACTTGATTTACTCAGGATAGCTGAACTGAGATGCAACCTCTTGTTTCCCGTGGGGTCCTACTTCTACCCTTTTCTACAACTTGGTGGACTGCAGCACTGGGAGGTTAAGTGACTTGTCCAAGGTCACACAGTGAGTATTTGGATCTAATGGGGTTCACCATATCTCTCAAGCTCAGACGTGACATTTAATCCACTGTCTGTACTTATCAAATCCTCACCTTCTCTATTACAACAGACACAATGTAAGTCATTACTTAGAGGGGATATAAATTCTGGTGTTTACATTTTTTAAAATAACTGTTAAGTTTGGGAATGAGTGACATTTGTTTAATCACCCCAGTGTATTGTCGTGTGCATTTTATTTTGAAATAATCCTATTTTTATCCTTATTTAGAGCCCCATATTAGTTTTGCCATTTCTCCACCAAATATTCATTTTTTAATTACTTATTTGTTCCAGAAACCCAGTAAAATCAGTTGAACTCACTGGGTTCCACTTCACTGTAGTCTTCAGCTCAACTGATGCCACTGGGATCTCTAAGGAAAAACACATTTCCGTATAACACCCCCAGCCACCCACCCTCAGAATCGAATTTTAAGCCAAAAAAGAATTTTTCAGGACCTGTGTGTTACAATAGCCTTGACACAATATGTCTTGGCTCGTGACCGTGGCTTCTGAAGTCTCCCTACCCACCCCTTGGTCCCCCCGCCCTCACCCACTTAGCCCTCCTGACCCTCCCTGCCCCCACCTCCCACCCACTGAGCCCCCTGACCCTTAAGCTATCACCTACTGTTGTTCTCTCCCCCTCACCCGTCTAGCCTGTAGCCTACTCTCCCTTAATGGCTGTACTTGTTGGTGGTCACATTAATTGTACCCTCAGGGAACCTATCGAAGATTGTCAGTGTCAGCAGGTAGCACACTTGCCTCTGAGGCCGGGAGATCAGAGGGCAATGGGTTCAGTTCCCACATCTGGCACGTGGGTTAATATCCCAGTACTGACACTGTAGTGCAGCATGAGGGGGTGCTGCACTTCTGAGGTGCTGTCTTTCGGATGAGACATTAAACTGAGGTCCCATCTGCCTGGATTGGTGGTAGTTCAGGTGGATGTTAAAGATCCCATGGCACTTATCGAAAAGAGTAGGGGAACTTTTATTGAAAGGACGACTCCAGACAAGCAACAAAACAATTACAAAAAAAAAACAAACGCATACAAAAAAGGAGCAAAAAACCTCATAACAGAAACAGTAGAAACATAAACAACATAATCAACTCAGCCATTGGACACAATTCACCCATAAAAAGGAACATTTCACGTGGCCATAAATCTTCATATCAGAGGCATAAATATTCTGCATAGTAGCGGTTATATTAAAAAAGAGTTCATCAAATGAAACATTACGCTGTTGAGTAGACCATAAATATCTGGATTGCCAAATATAAAACGAATATCAAAGAAAATTAACAATAAAGTGTCAGCAGGATACCTAGACCATTCACCCCTATTTGTACCCGTCGTGAGTACCATAGGAAGCGATGAAAATAAGGTTCTTTCCATCTATTTGCCAACCCGAATCAAAAAGGTCTAATATAGGGACAATCTAAAAAAGGTGTTCTTGTGTTTCTAACAAAGAGCATACGTCTTTCTAGTACACCATCTATCACGAAGTTGCTTATGTTTATCGTGCTACCACGGTAATCTACCATAAGAACTCAACCAAACACTATCCCATAGAAAATCAGGTAAGCGTTTATGTGAGAGCAGCATAAGAATCCTTTCTTGGGACTGCGGAGGACAATCCAGAAAAATTAAGTTATCTGAAAAATCCGCTAAAACAATCGAACTATACACTTGCTTTCTAGACATTGTTTCCAAATGTGAAACTGTAAGTTTCCATTTCAACAAAAGACGAAAGGCCACTATACCATAACTAGGAAACCTGGGAAGCCTAGCAAAAGCGGAAGATTTGCCCTGCTTCCATAACGGTAAACCAACAAAACCATAACCTAACACAAGAAACCAAACCTTCATACCAGGTTGAAGCAAAGGACTGAAATTATAAGAAAGAAAAATACTCAGAAAAAAAGCCACTGGGTGGACCATACCAACCCCACCCTGTCGTATACCTCTATAAGTGAAACCCCTTTTAATAGGATTAAGTCTGCTCCCCCAAAAGGCTTGAAAAAATATACTATATAAGGGCGTGAAGAGAGACATCGGCGGAGGAAACACATAACTAATATATAAAAAAATCGGTAACAACAAAGTTTTAATAAGCATTACACGTTTCCTTTTGGCTATTTGTTTACCCCTCCATCTCGCTATTAGCGACTGAGCCGTATTTAACTTATGAAACCAATTTGCAGACATCACATCGCCGTCACTAAATTCGATCCCCAAAATAGAAATCGGAGCCTTAGAAATAAAAACACCAGCAATAGTACCAGAATCCGGGACAGGAGAGGAGCCAAAAGGGGAACCTCTACATTTCTCATAATTAATCTTAGAACCTGAAACCTTGGAAAACAAATCCAACGCAGCACTAATAATAGGCCCTTCCGAAATCTCAGAAAGACAAACAACCAAGTCATCTGCGTATGCAAGAATTTTCATAGGCAAGACACTATCCGCAAGACGAACCCCTGCCAGACCTTCATGTACACTAACCATACGAATAAATACATCAATGAAAAACACATACAACATCGGACTTAATGGACAGCCTTGCTGAACCCCTCTCTGTACAGCCACTGGAGTACCAAACCATCCATTTACATTTGGAATAAGATAAGCAGAGTGATATAATAACTGCATCCAATCTATAAAACCCTGTGGTAACCCATAAGCGTGCAACACAGAGAATAGAAAAGCGTGTGAAACACGATCAAACGCTTTTTCCTGATCAAGACTAAGCAAATACAGTAACCTTTCAGGAAACCAGACTGCGAAGCAGAAAAAAGCTCACGTCGTAACAATAAATTATCATATTGTGTTCTACCCGGTATGGAACAAGATTGATTAGGGCTTATCACAGTATCCACTACTACCGTTAGTCTACGCAATAAAATTTTGCTCAAGATTTTTAAGTCCGTATTCAACAAACTCTAAGTCCTCCAATTATGTAAATCAGTTTTCAAACCTTTTTTATAAAGCAAACCTTTTTTATAAAGCAAGACAACCAATGCTTGATTCATCGATGGAGCCAACCGTGCCGATGTCAACATAAGGTTATACAACTTAGACAACAGCGGGACCAATTCTTCCTGAAAAGTCCGATAAAAGGTCACGCCTAAGCCATTCATACCTGGTGTAGAATCTACATTCAGTGAAAAAATAGCTTCCCTTAATTCTGATTCTGAAATATCTCGCAATAGCTGTTGGCCTTCCACAACACTCAAATGAGGAATTTGTAGCCTATCAAAGTCTATTAATCCACTCTGCACATCCTCATCCTTCTGATAAAATTACCTAAATAACGTATGACCTCTAAGTAAAGCCGTAGGAGTCTTTACAAGTTGCGAGTCATCAGTCAATTCGGTGCAATTACGTTTACCAACCCGTTCTTTACAATCTTGAAAGGGATCCAACACTCCCTTGTGTAACTTCAAACCAAAGCGGTGTTCATGGTCTAGAGACCTAGCCCTATCATATCTATATTCCAACATCCGTTGTTTACATTTCTAATTTGAGCACTATAATCCAACCCTTCAGTTTCAGTTAAAGAAATCAATTTCTGTAATTGTGCCCTGAGACTTAAATACTCTATATATTGTGCATTAATTCTAGAACAAGAATAATTCTGAAAAAGTTTTAATCCTTCTTAGAATCATCCACCAGGAAGCGCATCATCATAAAATACGAGAACTGAAAGCCTAGCATACAATTCTGACTTCCAAGCTAGTTGAAGAGATTCATCAGTCAACAATGAGGAATTCAGCCTCCACAAATTCTTTTTACATCGCGGAGTACCATCCCATGTTAAGGTTACCGAGAGAGACTTGTGATCGGAAAATTCCCATACCCGTAAATCAACTTGGGTTACTTGCAAAGGAACGGAAAGGAAAATAAAATCAATCCTGGAGGATAACGTACTTTTAAAAAACGTCCTACCAACCGTAGGATGGATACAGTGATACACATCCTTAAGTTGAGAAGTATCCAAAATTTGTAGCAACTTTTGTGAGTCACAAAAAAATTTAGACGTCTTCATACCTCTATCAGCAACACTAAGCGCACAGTTAAAGTCACCAGCCCAAACAATTAAACGTGAAGTATACAAATAGGGATGAATGTCATTCAGAAGTACAACACGAAGTGCTTTAAGTCTGTGGAGCATAAATATTAATTAGGCGAAATCTTTCACCCCCAAAATTAAGATCGAGCAATAATGCACGACCTGGACAAATATCCACCATCCTAGAAACCTTCAATGCAGAATTTGTAAACAAAACCCCAACCCCTTCACACAGGGTTTCCCCATTTGACCAAAAGGATGGTCCTGCAGACCATAGGTTACGAGCACGCTGCACTTCACAAAGAGTTTTCAACCTCGTATCCTGGAGACAAATAACATCACTGTGTAATTGTTGCAAACAGGACAAAGTAGTGACCATCTTTTTATGACTCTTTATGCTATTAACATTGATCGAGGTAAACGTCAAAGAAGCCATAATAAAATAGAGATAAAGAGACATTAAATGAGAACTAGTATCCATACCAAGAAACTAGTAATCAGGGGACTTTAGAAACCGTCACGCTGAGAGCGTCTAGGAAGACCCTCAGCCTGCATCATGTCACCTTCATCCCCCTCAGAAAAATTGTCAGTAACCACAGAAGCTCTGGAAGAAAGATCTGAGTCATTACCATCAGAGTCTTCCTTAGATCCCAAAACAGCAAAGCTGTTGCCATGTTTCCATGACTCAGAAGAAACACCACCGGTAGAGGCTTTGGGTACCTGTTGAGTCGGAACAGGCTTCCCCGATCTATGACTTTTTTTGTCGTAACCTTTTTAAAAGGTAGAGATTGAGATGGAGGAGGAGGCATCTCAGTCTCATCAAACTTTTCATCCAAAGGAAGAGCAGACTGAGTGGGTAAGGAGACTATAGTGAACTGTCACCAGGGAGGCTGAGACTTGGTATCCGGCATATCCACTGGTACAGAAGCACAAAGCTCTGCTTTCAACTGAATGAGAAGAAACACTAGAGTGGCGACTGAGGGAGTGAATTTCCAGGAGAAGGGGTCGAGGAACACAGCCAGATTGCTGAGCAACCACAATCAAATCTTCATGTGAAGGACAATCATCCCTATTATGGGATGCCCAAGGACATTTAGCATATCCATGTCCGGTCTGTTCACATAAATTGCATTTAAATAAATTTAGACACTTAGTAGCCAAATGCCCAAATTCAAAACAATGGGAACATCGAGGGGTATCACAGGCTGTATTGAGATGAGTACGTGAACCACATTTAAAACATGACTTTGGCTGACCAACATAAAACAAACTTCCCCTATCCCTCCCCAAAAAGAAACTGTTGGGTAAATGCTGAGGGCCATTACTGGAGGCAAACAATTTAACCCTTAATTTCCAACCCCCGTTCCAAATCTGCTCACTATCCAAAATTGGTACTGGTTTATCCAGAACTTCACTTCCCTACGTAACCAAAAAGAATGTCCTCGATGTGTACCCTTCATTACGAAACAAAATGGTAATCAATTTACAGATGGTTTAGTAAGGGCACTGCAAAAAAGATATCCAGAGAGGAGAGTTCTTAACAACCTGGAACATAGCCCAAAATGCTCTAAACCTGAAGGAGTTTTGAAGCTAACATCATAATTAGAGTTTCCCAAATGAATCAGTGCATAGATATCAGCAGACAAAAATTTCATTGAACCTTTAGAAAACCTTAGCAATGTAGAGTCTATCAGGCAGATCTTCTAAGCCACTTTATAAATCAACCGCACAGCATTCCTTCGGGGAGCCGGTTCACCCTTATTAGAGAACAGGTCCGAAAGTTTAAATTGGGGGGGGGTCCTCTATAGTCTGCTCAGGATCCGGAACCTTCGTCTCAGACATTACACTTATAATAGAGGAGAGATTAACCGGTGCAGAAACCAGAACAATAGGTACCAAGGAAGGTGACTGTTGTACAGGTATTGAAACTGTGGCAGCATCATTGGAGGAACAGGAAGCAACAGAGGCATTAACAGGGGAATGATATCGCTGCACAGTAGCGTCTGCTGGATCCGGCACCCAGCTACCATTGGGGTGTTGCAGCCATCCTTCAGCAGCTATGGCAGACTCAGGCGACCAACCCGAAGAATCAGTAGTAGCCCTCATGGGTCTAGCACTCAGAACAGTTGGGGAATGCACAAGTCCAGAGGACAAAGGGGAGACAGGTGCAGTAGTAGGAGTCCCAAGGCCTTGTACATCATTTCCATTACCCACACAATCTGTCCTGCCCCCCGCAGCAAAATGTTTTAAATCAGACCGCAGTACATCACCCTGAAACACCACATTAGTCATACCCATCCGTTTTAGTGAGAGCGGTGCCGTAGAAGGAACCAGACCTCGGGGATCCGTCGCTCCCTCATTCCGACCTCCAAGTTCTGAAGCAGGAGCCGAAAAACAAGCAGGATTCAACTGAGGCTGCAGAGACGAAACGGACTGCAGCCGAGGAGCAGAAAGGCATGGCAGATCTGCAGAGCTAGCGTCACTAGATCGCGACCTGGAAGTACGGGAAGCCGAAACGGCCACACAAGGAGAAACCAAACGCAAAGCAGTAATTTCCTTTACCAGCTGCAGTTTACGACGAGTGCAGTGTTCAGCTTCTGAAAGCACTTCCTGAAGCAGGCGTTCCTTGTAAGTACCGCATCCGATTCCAGCTTAGTACCACACGAGTCAAGAGTGTCAGAAATCTCAGATCGTACCTCCTCATTCAATTCGAAAAATTCCATTGGCAATGAAGCGTCTTGAAGAACTGTAACCAAACTCAGCCTCTGATTCCACGGAGCAGGGGGAGGCCCACTTCCCTGTCTCCACCACCTCCATACTCTCCGATGCCTGAGCAAGAGTGGCCATCTTGTGTCCGTCCACCAAAGGTTCCCCCTTCAAAGAGTAGGGGAATTTCCCCGGTGTCCTGGCCAAATTTCCCTCATTCACTACAGACACCACCAACAGCTTAATCTGGTTCAAGGTCAGTTGGCATTCATCTGTATCCCCCTCCCCCGGGTCGTGCCTGAAAATAGGCAGGATTTGTCTAGTGCACTTACCCGGTCAACAAAAACTAAATAAATAAATAAAATAAAATAAAAAGCTCCATAGCTGCATTGTGGGAATTCTCATACTTTGTACATTGTTGGAATCTGCACTTTATTTACCTAATCTGTTATGGGACTGTTTTCCTCTCTATTATGTAATTAAGTGATGGCTTTTGCAATGTATTCCTTCTCTCCCCATCCTTTTATTTGTAATGCTGTATAGCCTTTTTAATGATGTGTAACTGACAATGCCTACTAGCTGCTTCTGTTTTTCTCCACCGTCCATGTACCTGATGTTTCCCCACCCTCTGTTCGACGAGGATCCTTTATAAATGAGCTTTTAGCTCAAAGGTTGTAATTCCGATTTTACAATAAATAAAAACAAATAAATAATATTTAATGCCCTGTAGAACCCAATATGTCAACATAGCCAGAGCTGTGCGGTACAATTTCACATTCTCAGAGTGACTCTGTGTTGCTCCACATACAGTGGTGCTAGCTGCGTCCCACCCTGTGGGTAAACAGAGAGAAATGTCGGATAGGGCTTTTGATGCCCCGCATCCCCCGGCTATCCTGCTGAGATGAAGGACGTGAGTGTCTTCATTTTGAATTACCTGCCCCAGGAAAACTGATGCGGAAAGTTTTTAAATCCAGTAGTCTGAAACTCCCTAGGTTCAGTAGGACCAGGTCCCTATCGACATATAACTACTATACGCGAGGCCAAACACATGAGGCAAGGCAATTTTTATTTAAAAGGATGCCCAATCCTGGAGGCTCTGGGTGCCGTACAAAGTAAATAAACAAATAAAAGACACAGCCAATCAGAATAAATAGCAGAGAACATCAAACAATAAATTATACAATAAAAATAAAACTTCCTAAAAACATTTAAAAAAAAACCCCAGAGGTGGACGGGAACCGAGATCAAAACCATTACATACAGCTCTCACTAAACAACTAAGTCGGGGAAAACCTGGCCGAACAGGAGGGCCTTAAGGTGGGCCTTGAATACCTCCAAAGATGGGGCCTCCCTGCCCCTGAAGGGTAGTGAATTCCACAGGATGGAGCCAGTGACACTAAAAGCCCTGTCACCGGCCATTTTCAGCCTCATCCTGGGACTCGCCAGGGGGCCCACACAGGAGGAGCGGAGGGGACGGATTGAGACAGCAGGTACAAGAAGGTCCAACAGGTAACAAGGGCCCTGGCCGTGTAGGGCCTTATAGGTGAGAAAACCCACCTTAAAGAGGATCCTCCACCTGACCAGCAGCCAGTGCAGCTCAGGCAGTACCGGTGTAATATGGCAATATCTAGGGTGCCCTGCAAGTAACCTGGCGGCTGCATTCTACACCAGCTGCAGTCTGTGGAGAGATTCCTTCCGCGATCCCGAGGTAGAACGCTTTACAATAGTCAAGCCTTGATGTCACCAAGGCATGTATCAAAGTGGGGAGGTCCAGAGGCAGCACAAGGGGCTTTATCCTGGCAGCATTCCTAAGATGCAAAAAACAGGAGCGGATAGTGGAAGATACTTGTGCCTCCATCATCAAACCCCTGTCCAGGATGACACCAAGATTCCATGCCTCAGAGGAGGCCTTCAATGGGACAGATCCCAGAATAAGTCCAGTCTCTGCACCCGAGGCCACCCATCCCGCACTCTGTTCGACTCCACCACCAATACCTCCATCTTATTGGGGATCAGCCACAACCAGCTGGAGGCCATCCAGTCATTGATCTCGGCAAGGCAGCGGTTTAGCACATCTACTGTGTTGGATGTTCCTGGGGCAAAGGACAAGTACAGTTAGGTATCATCAGCATAGCAATGAAACCCCAAACCATACTTCCTAATGATCCCCCCAAGGGCAGCATGTACACTGCGAACAACACTGGGGACAGGACTGCACCCTGGGGAACTCAGCACAGCTGGAGACTAGATGTGAAGGAGAAATTCCCCATCATAACCCTTTGCCTCCTGTTAGTCAAAAATGGCTCAAACCAGCAGATGACTACCGGTGAGTCTGCAGAGTTCCCTAAGGCGGTCCAGCAACACACAATGGTCCATACTGTCAAATACTGAACAGAGATCGAGGAGAACAAGAATTGTCCTTTCCCCTCGATCTCTAGCTCCAAGAATATCATTCTGCACACTAACAAGCACAGTTTCTGTGCTATGCCTCGCCCGAAACCCTGACTGGAGGGGCTTGCATAACTCATGGGTCACAAGGTGCTCCTCCAACTAAAGTGCCACTACTTTCTCGACAGCCTTCGCCAAAAAATGGAAGGTTGGAGATTGGATGGTAATTTGCCCTGACCTCCCGGTCCAAAGATGGTTTCTTTAAGAGCGGTCTCATCAACGCCTCCTTCAAGGCATCGGAGGAGACCCCCTCTGACAGGGAACACTGGATAATCAAGGCAAACACCGGGCCAACAGCTTTGACGCATCTTATCAGGAAACACGTTAGCACTGGGTCCAGTTCACAAAAGATGTAATTCAGATTGGTTGCTACCTCAATTACCTCATTTACCTCCACTGGTCTAAACTCTCCCCAACTAGATGGAGCACACTCAGGACACTTCAGGCGACCACTGTCAGCTCTGGACTGGCTGACTGAAGGAATTCCCTGCCGGATATCGGGCACCCTGTCCGAGAAGCACCGAGCAAACTCTTTGCATTCAGTGGTTGAAAAAGCCTTCCTTGGCTGTAGACAGCCCAAGAGAAGTAGCCTGTCAGCAGTCCGAAAAAGTGCAGCTAGTCAGTTCTTCCTAGCAGTAATCTCCCTGGACAGGAATTCTGCCTTCTTAAAGTCGATTACCCCCTGGTATGCCCTATAATGCGCATGCAGATCCAGTTTGTCCTCCTCCAGCCCGGTCTTCCTCCAGCAGTGCTCCAACCTCTGACCCTTCTTCTTCAACTCCCTGAGCTCTCCATCAAACCAAGGGGATCTCAGGTAGGAAGATTTGGATCGTACACAGACAGGTATGCGAGGGAGTAAATGGCTTCTGATAGCACCCTATTGTAGGTGCCAACATCGCCAATGCCTCCGACGCATGCGTTGTCCACACTAGATAGATTGGTTACCACCAAAAAACCATCCACGGTCAATCCCCACAAAGGGTAGTAGCTCATCATCTCTGTAGGGGCAGGGCATCCGGTGGATGCCCCGAACATGAACCGCACTGTGGAGTGATAGGACCATGGTACCCGATCAATCTTGAGATCACTTATCTCAAGCCCCAGTGAGAACACCAGGTCCAAAGTGTCCCCGCCCTGGTGAGTTACGGAGGAAACTATCTGCGACAGGCCCAGCAATGACATGATTTATAGGAAGTTATGACCATGCCGAGATGATTCATCATTGGCCCAAACACTGAAATCCCCCATGACAATACATATGGGGGCTTCCAATGTTTCACCGACGATGAATCCGGCAACCTCCTGCAGGAAGTCTCCCGCTGCCCGAGGGGGGCGGTAAATCAAGAGAATCCTGCAGCCTGCACCTGAACCCCCACAGATGGCCACAAATTCAGAGGAACCTGGGGTTCTCACTGGGTGCACCGTGAAGCCCAAGTCAGAGCTCAAAAAGATGGCTACCCCTACATTCCTCCCTGGGGTAGTGCACGACGGTATACCCAGAGGGGACGGCAGCCTCCAACACCAGGCCTGCATCGTCCCCAATCCAGGTCTCTGTCATGCACGCCAGACTGACCTAGGAAATCAAGTCTACGATAATGGCAGTCTTGTTCCTGATCGATCTGGCATTGCACAGCACTGCTTGCAGGGGACTGGTGGACACAACAGTCCCTCACGTTACCTGGCCACTCGGTCTGGTGGACTCCCTCAGGACAGGCACTAGACATGTCTGGCCCCTCTCTTGTGCCCATCGCAATCCATAGCACCTTAGGCACCTGATGATCTCTATCCTGCCACCCCCCCCTCACCGTGCACAGAGCACCCTCTTGCCCAAAATCACCATGGCCCCTCCAAATTACCACCTCCTAACAGCGTCTTGCTGTGGTGTTAGTAACTGGGAGGCGGATAAAGGGCCGTAGGTCATGCAGCTGAGATGCCCCATACACTGTCCTGCCCCCCTGAACAGCCCTGACACATTACCCCCGACAAGATCCCGTCTTGCACACTTAATACCACTCACACCACTCTCACACACTAATAAACAGATTGTCCTAAATACACACCCCAAAACACAAACTAAACAAAGTAAAATAAAACACTCAACCCCCTTTATAAAAGACCCCCAAATCCACACAGCTGAATCACAAATTACCTCACCTCAATCAGTCACATTCACTCACCCATTAATCCCAACCCCCAATCCCCCGCAAACTCAAAACAGTCCCTTTACCCACCCCACCAGGGCAGCAAATGAGAAACACAGAAATAAGGGCTGCGAGATAGAGAGTTCAGCCAGCCAAAATACGGTGGAAGTGTCAACCCAAAATATCGGATCGGGAGTCAACCTGTATCCAGTGTGGTTGTGATGCTGTTGTCCTCATACGATCAGTCACCTAGAGGTATGGGTCCTGTTCAGAGATGGACCCTATGACCCTGGTCTGCTGTCTATCCAAGGAGTGCATGTCCGTCATCCCTGGTGAATTCTTCTGTTTCCTCCCAGGATATGTTGACACTTGGGCAAGGTTTAAGGTTAGCAAGGCCCTTCATATAATGAATGAGGGCCACCAGAGATCGATCCCTGATACAAGGAAACTGAGCTCTGAGTATCAGACCTGCCCAGAGCAATGCCGAACCCCATAGGTCAGCCACCTCAAGGGAGATATAATTTGGAACATGTCCTGAAATAAAACATGGGGCAATTGCCCTTCAAAGTTCAAGACATCCATGGAAAACCTAGTACCAGTTCATGTCTAATTAGGCAAGATTTAGGGTAGTAAATGGAATGATTGGTCCTGGCTACTCAGAACAGGCGATAAGGTGAGAGCAATGTAGTGTGTACACAAACATCTGGGACCCAGTAACAGTAAGCTGCCATCCACCTGAAGGAGGATCAGAGTGGAGCTGTCCCAGTAGTCCTTTAATGTGCCAACTCATTACTGACGTGCTAATTATGTCACCGGGATGCTGCTGCAGACCTTGTCGGCTACCTTGATTTCTTGCTGGGCTATGTTTTTAGCCACAGCGGTTTCACAGTGCTGGGCTGCTGGGGCGCATCTGATTGTTGCCCTTTCTCCACCGTGCCAAGACCTGGCATTTGTTATATTTACTGTGGGTGGTGCGGGGAGCACTGTGGTTCTTCTTGTCATGTGGCGCTATGGTTCCCAGGTAGCGGATTGTCAGGGCACCGTAGGTGCTGTTGGCACATTGCTTGTGCTGTATTTTACATCACTCACTTCCATGTTGTCACTGCACGGGTGAACCAGCGGTCCCATACTTCAGTACAAGATCTTTTAGCAAGTACATGAGTCGCAGGGCTTTTTTATATTAGTCACCACTAACATCCATTGGTCTTTGAATACTAGGGCTAGCCATAGTGCTACACCTTGCAAAGTGATACTAGCATCTTCCACCCCCTGTCTGGGGTGAACTACTCAAAAAAGCAATGCTGAGCTGCCAGTCCCACCTCTGTCAAATACTCTCCTTCAGGGCAGATAGCATACTGCTGGGGCCAGGGGTACCCATGGTACACATTCTGTCCACAGCTCAACTTGTTCCTGATACCTGGAGGGCAAGACAGAACCATCAACTCAGGATGGAGTAAACAGTCTGGAGCTGCGACTGGCAAGAATGAACCCCAGTTACCTATGGGTGTAGCAGAGGAGAAAAAAATGTCGGGCATGAGGGATGCACCTACCGGTACCCATCGCAGGGACCCTCATGAGTAGAGTGGTGGGGAACTTCTGTCATAATGCTCAACAAAACAGAAACATGATCCCCTCGCTCTGGGACCGACAGTCCGCTCTCCCATACTACCCAGATGGATAAAGCAGTGAGTAAAACGGAGGCAAAATGAGCTGTACTGTTACACACCCGGGTCCTGTTTGACAAAAACAGAGCTGATCCCCACTGATTAAAAAAGATAAAGGGGTACTGTTGCCTCCTCAGAGCCGATGCAGTTGGCAGGCTACCTGAAAAAAGGTTGCCGACGGCATCAGTCCTTTGGAATCATGTCTGAGCCCTTATACCATGCCCAGCCGCCCTGCAACCATCATTTCCTGCCTCTCCATACCACCAAATTGCACAGCTCAGCCTACCGAGTCACAACATTTTAATACAATACCAAGAGGGCTCAAACCAGAGTCTCCTATGTCCCCAGCATGGGACAGCAACTACTTGCCCAGGTCATCTTTTGCTCCAGCCAGAAACCCCCACACACACACACACAAGCTGTGTACTGTCAGTTCAGTTGCAGTTTTGTTTGTTAGACCAAGAGCTGCAGTGAAAGGCTTGTCAAGGTAAAAGATGGCCAATTTGTATTGCAGTATGATGACTGCAGGTGAACATTCTTGACCACAGGTTGTTAGGTGCCGAGCACCTGTGAGGGAGAGCATGTGATGCAAGCAGCTTTCTCAGTCCAGGATAGCCGATTCGACCCGGGCTGTGCTGCCAAAACTGTGTTTCAGCCATGATACTCCTGGAACAGGAACTCAGTTCAGGCTGGTAACTGCATTTGACACCATGCAAGGGCTGAAAACCTCATCTCAGCACTGATGACGTCCATGCCCAGATGATCCAACTGCTGCGGTATAACCGAATAGAAAATAAGTGCACTAGCCTGATGTGGGCACAGTCACACTCAGAGGTGGGTGGAGGTGGCGTACAAGCCAATTTCTATTCTCTGTTGCCTGAACACAGGAAAGAAACAACAGCTGTGTAATGAATCTGTCCCACCCTACTGATGTTGTCTAATCTTTCGGATGAGACGTTAAACCGAGGTCCCATCTGCCTGGATTGGTGGTAGTTCAGGTGGATGTTAAAGATCCCATGGCACTTATCGAAAAGAGTAGGGGAATTTCCCCGGTGTCCTGGCCAAATTTCCCTCATTCACTAAAAATACCACCAACAGCTTAATGTGGTTCAAGGTCAATTAGCATTCATCTGTATCCCCCTCCCCCGGGTTGTGCCTGAAAATACGCAGGATTTGTCTAGTGCACTTACCCGGTCAACAAAAGCTAAAATAAAATAAAAATAAATAAAAATAATGCATGAAAGGACATACTGAAGGGCTAGCTCTAGCCAAAATTGAGGTGGGTTGGTGGCTCATCAAGCACTCTTAGCAGACTTTCACACTGGTGCAGAGAATGCTAGTACTGCAGTGCACAATCTGCTCAAAAGCTGGAAACCAAAATAAACACATAAATAACTTTAGTGCTTTCTCCCCAGTCAGTTTTTAGTTCCCAGAGAGCCCCAGTTACTCTCTGCTTTAGAAAAGCATGGCAACTTTCCAAAATGGCGGGAATTCACCTGCTGAAACTGCCTAAAAAATGCACGCTTCCCCCTCTGGCCTGTATCCAGCACTGCTTCCCCTGAGGGACCAGCTGCTCACAACTCTCTCTCTCTCTCTGCGCCATTCTCGTTGGCATCCTCTGTGCTCCTTGGACAGCTGAGCCCCCCATTACCATCTGTGACTCACATCTCTCAGCATTGTTCTGGCTGGCGCCCCTGCCTGCTCGGGGCAACTGAGCTCCTCCAGCAGTCCTGCTGGTGGGACTCCCTTGAGGCTGCTGCTCTGGCAGTCCACCTTCATTCTCCTGGTCCCTGATGACGTCTCATTTGTTGATCCGCAGAAGAGAAGAGATTCGGGAGGTTGACCCGAAGGAGACGAGAGATTTGGGGGCAGGGCAACAAGATCTTGCAAGTCGGCGATGTCTGGGCCCCCACCCCGGCCATACGATTACAATGGCCACTGGTTAAAAGGTACAGGGTAGATCCAGGGCATGCAACACAGTGACTGTCTGCCCCCCAGCCATCTGGTTGCAATGGCCATCAGTTAAGAAGTGCAGGGTAGGTCTAGACTGGAGGGCTCCCTAGCACAGTCACACCCTGTAATAGAGGCTTTTCCAAGGGTTAACAGTGAGACTCTATTTGTTCTAGAAAATGAAATACTGGTCCCAGTGGTACCCCACTGGTCACACTCCCCTCTTCAGAATGAGTGCCATTAACCACCACCCTCTGTTTCCTATCCTTAACCGGTTTCTAATCCAGTTTATCCCACACCCACACCTACTGTAGCTTGGTCAGTTTCCTAATAAGCCTTCCATGTCGTACCATATCAAAACCCTTGCTAAAGTCCAAATGGGCCATGTCCACTGCCTTCCCCTGATCAAGTTCCCTGGTCACCCAGTCAAGGAAATCAATTGGATTTCTTTGGCATGACCTTCCCCTCGTACCTTGAGTCTCATACTATAAGAGGCACCCTGCGTAGGCCCTATTAACCAATAGTGTAATCAGTTGTTTTGAGAAAAGGATGTCATCAGCCATTTGTGATGTCAGGTGTAGACGGGCATCCGGAACAGATGGAGGTCAATGGACAGTGATCCTGGTTTCTTGTTAAAGTAGATAATATGGAGTTTTACGCTCATGCAGCGTGACATGAAACCAGTTGGCATAAAAGGCCAGGCTGCCATCATGCTGCCTGATCAAAAAATCAGGTCAGCATTTTCGTTTTTTGTTTTTGTGCCAACTGGTGGACGTGGCCGACCAACTCACCCCTATTATAAAGAAAAAAAGATGGGAGCAAGATACAGAAAATATATCAACTCTAAACTAAATTGTGTCTAAAAACCAAGTTTTTTTTCTCCAAACTTTCTTTGGAGATGTCACGGGCCCTTTAAATTACCTGTCAGCTGCTGCCCCCACCACCTCAATTCTCAGAAAGGGCATGTCTTCTCTACAGACAAAAGCTGGGGATATGTGTGTGTGTGTGTGTGTGTGTAGTACATAGCGCTGCCAAGCGCATGTAGTATATGGGAGGTGATCAGGCTCACTGCCATCTCTGATACTGTAACACACTGCCACTTGCTAGCACTGCAAACAGCCTCCTTTATGATGGAGACACCCTGGAGGTGAACATTTGTTCAGCCACCGGTAAAAACAGTTATCAATAACCATTGGCAGCTAGACACTGCACTGTTGACCTCTGGAAAAGTAAGGGGTGCAGTGGGGGTGGGGTACTATATGCCACATAACCTGTGATGGTCTGCATGACATACCGGAGTGTTACCACTTCGACTGTCTGCTCTTGTCTCCTGGCTTATTCTTTCAATCAGAAAGCCAAGAATTTACGAGTATATCATTCTAATGTGCAGACTTTAGTAGTAAAAAACTGTTTTCCATCTGTGCTTTCTTTTTTTTTTCAGTTCTGTTTTTTTACTCATTGGCACCTATCAGCAGGGACCTCCTTCGACCACCGCCAGGACCACATCCTGTTGTGTTGAGGATCTTCCTACCTGAGCTACCCAGCACTCCTACAGCACCAAAATAAAGCTACCAACTTTCCAAGGCCTAAAACTGGGATGGTCCATCCTGACCATGACCCCTCCCCACCATGTCACTCCCACGGGCACCGCCGCAGACAATGCCGCACACAGTCAATTAGATTTTGCTGCTTGCTATGGCCATGCCGCCCCACAGTAACATCAATAGCAAACATCCAGATTAAAACAATACATCATTCTGCTGCAGCAAGTTCCAAATCATGATGTACAGAAAGTTCATTAGAAGCAAACCTGCGTTAAATTGTGATCAGACATTTGAGCTCCACGTGTTGCTCCTCCTGACAGTCCCACCCAACCCGCTTACACTCCCCTCATTTGCTGAGCAAACTTCACTTCAGTGACTCCCACTACCACACCAGATTGTTTTCACACACTTCCCTACAGCTGATCAGGTTCGGGTATCTTAGTTCATTGCTGCCGGTCTCTTCTCTGTCTGGAGTACCTCTCAGCTACTGGCAGGCAGATGTCCACATGTGCTTGTTTGGACTACTACCCAGTTTAATCTAACAGGAAGGAACATGCTTTACTGTGCTCCCACTGACATGCTTGCGGTACAACACAGGCGCAAGGGTTGAAGTTGCAAACTGATGTCCAGCCCAAGTAGCGCCACAGTGGTGCTGAAATAACTGTCACTCACGGATTAGCAGTCAGCAAAAAAAAAAGGGACAAAACTGGGACACTAAGCAAAAACCAGGATAAAAGTGACATTTTGCAAAACTTGTGGGGACACTGGGACATGCTGCCTAAAATAGGGACTGTTCTGGGAAAATAGGGACTGTTGGTAGCTTTAACATTTATTGACTCTCTCACGCCTGCAGAGGCTATGATGATAAGCATAAGTACAGGGGGGGGCAATGCTATGTTAAACAGCAACTATCGTGCTGTTTCTCGAATTCCCCCCGAGAAGCCCAAAGAACTCTTACCTGCCCCTAATCGGATTTATTTTACTTTTTATGAGTGCTTCATTTAGAATGGAAGGATTGTACTTTTGCCCTGAGTATGTTCGCCGATCCTTCCACTTATTGTGGTTTTCTGAACAGTGCATTCTCCTCACGCCTTCACGTTATTGTTAAGATTACAACCTTGAGGAGCACGGGTGAGCTGCTCATTGTATTGTATGCTGTATTTAAAGTTTAAATTATAATGTTAGATAAGTTGAATATACGGCTACCGCTTAACTAACAAGGTCCTTGTTAGTTAAGCGGTAGCCATTATTTATTCCAACTTGCCATCTAAATGACATAATTTAAACTTTTAAATGTAGCCCCATACAGTGCAATGGGCGCTTGACCCCGCGCTCCTCATACAGTTATGTCACAAAACGTAGTAGCGTGGAGGCAGATCGGGGCAGAGTGCACTGTTCAGAGGTACAAGGAAGTGGAAGGGATCAGTGAGACAGAGCTCCACGGAGCAAAATGACAATCCCTTCCCTTCCTAAATTGGGGCACTTCATTGAAGAAATTAAAATCAAATTCAGTTTAGGGGCAGGTAAGGGTTCTTTGCGCTTCTTGGGACTGGGTAATAAGTTGCACTTTAAAGTATGGAATACTATGAGAATGTATTCAATAATGATTTCTAGTCATCCAAATTAGATTACATCAGGATACTCAGACAAGGCGTGAGACAGAGTTTATTGTAATCCAATGTATTGTTTGTAAGTTATTGCTTTATTGTTAGTTTTGTTTGTCCAGGTAACACAGCTCTAAGGTTTAAACAATGACAAGATCTTTTATAATATCTTTTGTAATATAAAATATGTGGAATAATACATTGTATGTATACATGACCTGGTTTTAAGATGTCAGCTGTGTGACCATGTTGTATGTTTGTGTGCGATTACTGACAACCTAATAAAAAGAATAAAAAAAAAAAGGTCCTGGACAAATTCCTCAAACCGAAGATAGCCGCTTCTCAGCCCCTCTGCTAGCAAACCACAACTGGTGGTTTGCAAAGCCGACATCAGCCGTACATAGAGTGCCCTTCACTGGGCTGGACTGCCCAGGAGACCCGCTCTCCACGACCTCTAACCTCGGAGCCCTCCCTGCCCTTCCATGACCAGTGCTCTATGCCGGATGCTGCTCCAGGATCGGGAACATGCCGAGAACCGAAAGCCGCCTCCCAAGACAAATTCCTCAGACTGAAGACAGTTGCTTCTCAGCCCCTCTGCAAGCAAACCACAACCAGTGGTTTGCAAAGCCAACATCAGCCATATACAGAGCGCTCTTCAGTGGGATGGACCGCCCAGGAGACCCGCTCCCCGCGGTCTCTAACCTCGGAGCCCTCCCTGCCCTTCCGTGACTCGCCTACACCGGCCACAGCTCCAGGATCAGGAACAAGCTGAGAATCGAAAGCTGCCTTCCTGGACAAATTACTCGGATGGAAGACAGCTGCTTCTCAGCCCCTCTGCAAGCAAACCACAACTGGTGGTTTGCAAAGCCGACATCAGCGGTATACAGAGTGCCCTTCAGTGGCCTGGACTGCCCAGGAAACCCACTCCCTGCGGTCTCTAACCTCGAAACCCTGCCATGACCAGCGCTCTACACCAGCCGCCGCTCCAGGACCAGGAACAAGCCGAGAACCGAAAGTCACCTTCCTGGACAAATTCCTTGGACCGAAGACAGACGCTTCTAAGCCCCTCTGCAAGCAAACCACAACTGGTGGTTGCAAAGCCGACATCAGCCATGTACAGAGCACCCTTCAGTGGGCTGAACTGCCCAGGAGACCCGCTCCCCACGGTCTCTAACCTTAGAGCCCTCCCTGCCCTGCCATGACCAGCGCTCTATGCCAGTCGCCACTCCAGGACCAGGAACAAGCCGAGAACCAAAAGCCACCTTCCTGGACAAATTCATCAGACTGAAGACAGTTACTTCTCAGCCCCTCTGCAAGCAAACCACAACTGGTGGTTTGCAAAGCCATCAACTGTATACAGGTACGCCAGGCTCGAACCTCAGAGCCGTTGAAACTCGGAGACTCTTGGCACTTTTTTCTTTGATTTTCATTTTAAATACAGGCGCCTCACTCCCCATTGGTGCGCTCCTGCCAGGGGCTCGTGTGCAATTGGCTGCCGCACCATGCTGAAAATTTGTATATGTTCTGATTACCTTATGGTTCTTTTTATAGTCTGTTTATAAATATTTTATAGATAAGCATATTGTTAACAACTGGGGTAATTCAAATAATTTCTAAGACAGGGTAGCTCTCAGGCAGACTAGGGACCCGAAACGTATTGGTTGCAGGTTAATTGAGAAATTGGGCTGTTAGCTGAAAGATCCCTGTACCATCCTCCTGCCCCCCTTGACTATCTTCCTGCCCAGGGAGTGTCAGGTAACCAGACTTCTCTCTCTCTCCATCTGCTCGTTCTCCGGCCCCCTAGCCCACCCTGCCTTCGCTAATCCCCGATCCACCCTGGTGCCTTTGTCTACTTTCTAACCCGTCCTGTTTCTTTTATCCTGCTGAGACACCTCCCCGTATCACTCCTGTACTTAATTCTCCCTTCTTTCCCTCTCTCCTCAGAGCGCCCTTCAGTGGCCTGGACTTCCCAGGAGACCCACTCCCCGCGGTCTCTAACCTCGAGGCCCTTCCTGCCCTGCCGTGACCAGTGCTCTACACCGGTTGCCGCTCCAGAACCGGGAACAAGCCGAGAACCGAAAGCTGCCTTCATGGACAAATTCCTCAGACCGAAGACAGACGCTTCTCAGACCCTCTGCAAGCAAACCACAACTGGTGGTTTGCAAGCCCAACATCAGGCATAACACCGCCGGCGCTACGTGCCTGCTCCCCACCCGCCGTCCCAATCTAAACACTTAGCTAAATAGCTAAGGTTCACCACATGGATGTAATTTACTAAGTGTGCGATTGGCCATAAGCTCCTTACACCAAATGCCCACAAGGGGTGTTGTCAACAGCTAAGAACTGCGTAGTGCAAAATCAGGCCAGCAATAGCACAAAATCACATTGCTTAGTAAAAATTGTCAATTCAATTCTTAACCTTGATAGAAGGGTCAAACAAACCAGAGGGACAGGAATTATTTACTGCAACCACAGCACCAATCAACCAAAAAAACAACACACCAAATAACCAAAAATACACCGAAGGGGCCCTCAAACCGCCAGAGGCAGTATCACCCATTGCAAAATGGCAAGCGGGGTAGCTTCTGCGGCTCTCTACATTCTAGTAGTCCTCAGCTCCGATCACATCCTACATCGTGTCAGTCAGGGACCAGAACAGGGAGCCACATCTGCACATCTTGGGGGCATGATGGAACTACCCCGTGACACCCTCCAGCCACACAGACTATATCTGTATGGGCTCAGGTGACAAGGGACGCTTTATAATATTATCATGTTTATCAGGCAGCATAAGAGAGTACCCCACCTCCCTATACCAAAGTACCTAAGCAAGCTACTTATGCTCCTGAAACTAATGCTTGGTGGGGACACAGAGAAAAATCCTGCCCCCCCCCCCCACACTGCTATCCATGCAGAACAGGGCCCATTGGGACACTACCAAGGGGCTAAAAATAGTTCATATGAATATAAATAGCTTTAGGTCTAAAATCCATGAGCTGGAGGCCTGGGCGAGCTTTTACTCACCAGATATAATGGCAGTAAGCAAAACGTGGCTCAAGCCTACAATACTAGACCATGAGGTTGGATTAACAGGGTATCAGTTTTTTAGGCAGGATCGACTAAAGAAAAAAGGGGGAGGGGTCCTGATCTTGATCTATGTTAAATCCGTGTTTATTTATTTATTTATTTCAATCTAGGATTAGAGAATACCTTTGGCACAGTGTAGCTCATTTACAAAGGTTCCATGTCAATATTGGGGGGGAGGGGGTTACAAGACAGACAAATGATAAAGCACAATACCATGTACAGATAACATCACATACAGAGAACAGCACTAACAGCACAATACGTGATAAACATAGGCGACTGCAATTAGATACATAGTTGGCATTCTGAGGACACTATAGGTGAATCATGGGCTGTTAATCCCACTTGGAAATAGTAAGGGAAGGAGGAGTTAGGAGATGAAGAGTAGCAGCAGGACGGAGAACAGGGGGATGCAGCCGTGCGGCATTGTCAAGCATACTGAGTGAGGCAGGAAGGGATAGACGGGTGGGGGGGCAGGCACAGGAGAGGGTGATAGGAGGAGGGATGGTGAGGTGTGGGGGAGGGAGGAAGATGGGAGGAGGGAGGAAGAAAGGTGCAGAAAAGAGTCAGTCAGGGGCATATTGGGTGAGTTAGTGGGACAGAGTGGGAGGGTCAGAATGTGAAAGGTAGGGGGTGAGGGTGGGAGAGGTGAATGAGCAGGGGAGGAAAGATGCAGCCAGGGGCCTTGTTGAGGAGGCTGGAGAATGCTGGGTGCCAGATGAGGTGCAAGACGCATGACTAATTAAAGCAGGTATACTCACTTTCCTTCGAGATGTGCTGATGCAGGAGACGCTTGAACTGGGTAAGTTGAGGTATGCTAGTCAGTTCACAGCTCAGGCCATTCATCCAGTAAGGAGCTCTGTAGAGGAAGGATCGCTGGCATTGGGTGGTCCGAACCCTAGGAACGTGAAAGAGTTCAGAGACAGAGGACTGGGTGTAACGCAACTTTTGAAATTTTGATAGAAGACTGGTGATGCCTATTGGCAGGGCTCTAAGCAACACTTGCCTGGCAAGTATACATGAGTGGTACTTGATGTGGTCTTGTAGTTTGAGCCACCTGGTTAGGGTGAATAGATCACAAGTGTGGGTGAGGTAGCCAGCACCAGTGATAAGTCTACTGGCTTTGTTAAGGGCAGTATTTAGTCTTTTAAGAGATGTGGCTGGGGCAGCTCCATATATAACCAAGCCCTAGTCAATAATGGATAGTACCGAGCTGTGGATTGCAAGTTTAAGTGCTTCTGGGGTCAGACTTCTTTTGTGTGTCTGTAGAGCGGTCCTAGTTTAGCATTTACGTTCTTAACAACAATATCAATGTGTGGCTCGTAGGTAAGGTGGCAGTCCAGGGTAACTGCAAGGTATCTGAAATGCTGGATTTGTTCGAGGGGGGGCTCCTTGGTTATTTTTAACTGTCAGGGCGTGTGACCTGTGTTTATGGCGGGAGGATGAGGACAATATAAGTTTTGTTTTTTTGTAGTTTAGAACTAGCTTGTGGGATTAGAGGCATTTTTCAACTTCAAGGAATCCATGCTGTAGGTTGTCTTCAAGCACGGTGGGATCCGGGTGACTTGCAAAGATGACAGCATCATATGCTTATAGGAGGGTCCTTAACTGACAAGCATTTGGTAAGTTGTTTAGGAAGATACTAAACAGAAGGGGTCCCAGGATGAAAACATAGAAACATAAACTTTGATGGCAGATAAGGACCGCTTGGCCCACCTAGTCTGCCCATTTCCCTACCTAGAGGATAAGCTGCAGATCCTATTTAACCAACAGCCTGTTTCTTCCTACCCCCCACAAAAATTGCCTTATGTCTGTCCCATGCATTCTTGAATTCTTCCATGGGGGGAACCTTGGAGTATGCCTGATCTGATAGAGCGCAGTTCCGAGATGGTATTTGAAAACTTCACCCTCTGTGACCTGTCGGAAAGGTAGCTGCCAAACCATTTTAGTGCGCTAGGTGAGAGACCAGTCTTTGCAAGTTGGTCAAGGAGGAGTTTGTGATTCACGGTGTCAGAGGCCTTTGTAAGGTCTATGAACACCGCTCCTACCGGACTGCTATTGTCGATGGACTGCTGGATGAAGCAAGTGAATTCTAGCAAAGCTGTAGTCGTGCTATGCTTTTTCCTAAAGCCATGCTGCTGTGGGCATTGCAGGGGAGTACTTATCAAGATAATCCACAAGCTGGTCAGTTACTATGCGTTCCAGAACCTTTGACAATGGAGGGAGGATGGATATTGGTCTGTAGTTGCTAGGTTCTGTGCGATCACCTGATTTGTGCACTGGCATGATCAGGGCGGATTTCCAGACTTCTGGGAACTGGGACAGAGTGAGGGGTAGGTTGAGTATTTTGGTTATAGGCAGAAGAACCTCTTCTAAGGTAAGTGCGATAAGTTTGAGGTCCAGTAAGTCCCCACTATGTCTGGTTATCTCCAGTACTTTGGATAGCAATTTCCTGACCTGGGCGGCAGAGACCTGTTTGAAGTAGAACAGAGGGTGATCAGGCTTCTCTGCATCCAAACACGAGGCAGCCGATGGGGGAGCATCTTCAAAGAAGTTTTTTGGAGGACCTCTGATAGATTAGTGAAGGCATCATTAAAAGTATTTGCAATTAAGAGAAGGTCGGTAATGGGATTGCCTTCAAGATTTAATGTAGTCGGAGAGACCTTCTTTTCTTTGCCCGTGACATCTTTTATGTTCGCCCAGAATTTCCTGCTGTCACCCCAGGAGTTGACAGAAATTCTTTATGGTGGTTTTGTTTTGCATGACGAACCGCCCTTGTATAGGCATTTCTAGCTGCTTTTTATGCCTGAGAGTCATGCTGCCTCCCCTGTTGACTTGGCAGTGAGCCAGAGATGGTCACATTGTTTCATTTTGGTAATGAGTTCTGGTGAGATCCAGGAGTTAATAGTACCACAGACCTTCATCTTTCTAAATGGTGCATGGTTGTCGCAAGCCATATTGAAAATCTTGATGAAGTGATCAAGAGCAACACTGATGTCATTGACAGAGTCCAGGAGGGACCAGTCGTGGGATTGGAGTAGGTGCTTTAGTAGATCCAGATGGCCACGCTTTAACATACAGTTGTAGATGGTTAGGTGTGGGGAGGAGCGGAATTTATTTGACCAGCTACACGTGATAGGGGAGTGGTCACTGATGGGAGTCAGGGTGAACGCTCACATTAGAGATGCGATCAGAGTGACTTGATATGATCCAATCAATGGTGGTGCTAGTACCTGTTTATAGTTTATCCTGGTGGGTGTGCTGACGAGTTGAGTGAGGTGTAGTGATGCTAAGGAGTCCTTTATAGCTCCATTAGCTGATGACAGCCAGTTTATATTAAAGTCATCCATTATTACTGTCTCAGCAAGGTGCTTTTTCTCCTGAAGATAGTCCAGAATACTGTGGAGGCCAGGGGTTGGGTCCTTAGGCGGTATATAGACAGAGAGTATGGTGAGGGTTTTGTTGTGTGCCTCCAGGAGCACTTGTACAGTTAGTGCCTGTGCAGGGCATCCGAGGTCCACCTGAGGTAACGCAAGCCCTCTAATACTATTTTTTAAGTATATTGCGCAGCCCCCACCACGCTTAGAGGATCTGTCCAGTCGAAAGATTGTATATCCTGGCAATGCAACTGCTGCATCCGGCACTTTGGGTGACAGCCAGGTTTCAACGATGGACAGTATATCTGGGTTGTTCATGGTCACCCAGACTTTGAGGGTGTCAATTTTGTTGAGGAGACTGCAGATGTTGATAGTGGCCAGCATAATGGAACTCTGTTTGGGGGGCCCATTGATTAGGGTTACCTCCTTAGGGCCAGGGTTTGTGTGTATGTTTCCCAATAGCATCAGTAGCAAGAGGGCTAGGTTATAAAGGTACAGTCTTTGAAATTTGGTTGAGTGTTTGGTGAGCCTTCTGCAGTGGAGGCATTTTTTCCTTTTTTTACTTGACTTGGCTCGAGGATGAGGTAGAGATCCAGGCAAATGTGGCAGGGATGCTTGTCATTACTCTGCTAGCTACAGAGTTGAGGTTGTGAAAAAAAGGGGGACCATGGTCTGCAATTTAGAGTGAAGAAATTTCCTGTTGTGTAGCCAATAGGGTAGTAAGGGCTGCAAGCCATATATTTGTTGGTAGACTGAGTGTTATTTGTGAGCGGGAAATTAGTGTTGCTTAAGATAAAGAAGAGAATAAAAATATATAAAAGAGCAGCTTGCATGCATGAGCACATGATGGCCGAAAGCCACTGAGACATAGTGACTGAGAGGGGGTTTCAGCAGGGAGAGAGAAGGTGAGCTGAGCTCTAGAGACACAGGTGTGTGAGCAACAGCAGTGGAGGAAGGGCAGGGCGTCCAATAGGAGAGGGCTAGGGCGGGGCTTTAATGTATTTAATAGCGGTCGGGGTTGAGGCGGGAGGGCGGGAGACATTAAAATCAGACAGAAAGGCTGCAAAGCCCGCCTCAGCTAAGCAGCAGCAGTGATTAAAGTGACCAGCCAATGGCAGCAGGCAGAGGCGCGGTAAAGGTCCAATCGCTGTTCAGGCACGGAGGTGGCAGCCAATCAGGCTAGAGGTGGAAGAAACCGGGCAGTCCCCAGAGAAACATACCTTTGGGTCCCGACGGCAGCAGCACTCAGGGCGGCACCGAGTGAGAGCGGCCGCTGACCAAGAGGAGCGGAGCTCCAGCCACTGCAGATGAGCCCGGTTCAAGGGCTAAGACCTGGGGGGGGAGAGACAGAAAGCATTAGGGCAGAAATAGCCCTGGAATTTGGGGTGGGAGTGGTCTTACACAAAGGAAGTTCTTAGGGCAATGCTGATCGCCACTCCGGACCTAATCCTCTGCGCCTGCGAGGCACTATTCATTAAACTTTTACTGGGGGGAATGAAACCGCTGCTGGTTGGGGCGGTGTACAACCCTCCCAAATCTCCACAAGAATTGCTGAAATCACTATTAAAAGCTCTCCCTAACCTCCCCAAAGGGGAAAAAATAATCACGGAGGATTTCAACATCCACTGGGGTCCCCTAAAATTGGGGAGGCAAAAATGTCCCTCCAAGAGGCAGACCTGACACAACTAATACAAGATCCTACCAGGCCAAACACAAAAACGGGCAAGTACACCACGTTGGACTGGCTACTTACCACTAACCCTGACAAGTTCAACTTGGTAGGGACATTTTCTGACTCCCTGAGTGACCATTCCCCCACATATGGAATATGGAGAAATGCTTTCTCTACCCCCCTTCCCCCAGAATGTTCAGGACCAGGGACTTCTCAAAATTTGACATAAGTTACTTCCTCAGCACCCTGGCTGAAGTAGATTGATGGCAAATCAAACAGGCCCCAAGCCTAGATGACGCTCTTGATTTCTTTATCACAAACTTCTTGCCTGCTGCCAACAAACACGCCCCGCTAAAACAGATCACAGTTAAAGATCAGGAAGCCAGATGGCTCACCCATGACCTCAGGAAACTCATGAGGAGTAGAAATGCAGCTTGGGGTACCTTCAAATCTACTGCCCAGGCCTCCGATTGGCAAAAATTCTGAGAAATTCAGAACAGGTGTAAGCTTGAGCTAAAAAGAGCCAAAACTTGCCACTTCCAAGAACTACAGGACAAAAACCTATCAGATCCCAAATAATTCTGAAGGCAAATCAACAATCTAATCAAGGGTCAAAATACTCAGGAAGGCGGTGATATAGTGGCAAACGGTAACTGCCGTAAGACCCCGCAAGCTGCCGCCAAGACATTTAACACATTCTTCATCAAATTGGACAAGTTCAAAACATACTCTCCTGGGCCACCCACAACCCCCCACAACCCTGGTAAACTGAACCCCAACATCCCAGAATTTCACCTCCAATTGACCAAAAAGAGGTCCTGAAGTTACTAAAGGGGATCAAACCCTACCGATCGGCAGGTCATGACAAACTCAAGCCAAAGCTTCTCCACTTCGCAGACCCTGCCATAGCAAAACCAGTAGTATGGCTGTTTAACTGATCTCTCCTTGAAGGGCAAGTGCCCTCACTATGGAAAGTGGCCCTTGACTCCCCCATCCACAAGAGGAGGGCCTCGTGAACAGGTTGAGAACTACCACCCAACATCTCTTCTGTCAATCCTTAGCAAAGTGCTAGAGAGGATTGTCTATAATCAAACAGTGGAATATATAGAGACACGGCATTTTCACCATGCAACAACATGGATTTTGGAAGAACCATGGCACGGATACAGCGCTGATAGCTCTCACCACAGAGATATTCTCAGCGCTGGATAAGGGGGTGCTGACTGGTACGGTCTTTATTGACCTCACCAAAGCATTTGACCTAGTGGACCACCAACTCCTCCTAGCTAAACTGAAATGGACTGGCCTTGACAGCCACACGGTTCAGTGGTTCACTTCCTACCTTCAGGGCAGATCCCAACTAGTGAGATGACAGGGTGCCGTATCGGATAAGTGTCCAATCCTGGATGGGGTACCCCAAGGATCTATCTTGGGGCCTCTGCTCTTCTCATTGTTCATCAATGCGCTGCCTAACTATTGCAGCAGGGCAAAGATCACCGTATACGCGGATGATGCTGTGCTATACAGGTCCTCCAGCAATGCAGCTATCCTAAATAATCTCCTACAAAACGACCTCCTAACACTGGAGAGTTGGCTAAACAATAACAAAATGGTGCTCAATGGGAGAAAAACCAAGGCCATGTTATTTGGTCCGAAAAAATGGGACCTGACAGGTCTAATATGCTAGATCTCTCACTAGCTAATAGGTCCAAGATTGGTGTAGTTAAGTCCCTGAAGTACCTCGGGGTCACCCTAGATCAAGACTGCACCTTCACGGCTCACATCACCCAGCTCAGCAGAACCCTGAACCATAAACTTGGCCTCCTATATTGCCTCTGTCCTTTTCTCACTCAAACCTCCAGACACAGGATTGCACAGGGTATCCTCCTACCAACCCTACTATACAGCTCGTCTGTATTGCCCTCGGCCAAAAACACTGAGCTACAGAAATTAAGAACCATGTACAATAGGATAAGCAGGTCTGCGGCTGGGGCCCCCATGAGAGAACACCACTATCGAGTCCTCCAAACCATAGCCTGGACAACAGGCTAAAATACTCATCTCTTTGCCTAGCTTACAAGCTCAGGCAGCCTAGCACCCCCCTCCCCCCCAAGTCTCGCAAACCTCTTGGTGCCCAAACTGAGTGGCCGACCTTTAAGGTCCTCTAGCAGGCAGCTCTTAACAATACCCAGGACTGTATCAGCCCACAGGTCCAGGGCATTCTCCATTTCATCCCCACGAATGCACTCCCAACTACCCTACAGAAATGTACTGTACCTCATTAGGTGGCTTCAAAAAAGACCTTTCTGCTAGGGCTCAACCAGTACAACTGCTACCGCTGACATCCCCGCACTGCCCTTTATGTGCCCGCTAACCCTAGCCAGCTCTGACTGTGCTCTAAAGATGTACCCCACTGTCATGTATAATGATATATGTCATACAAGGAAAAATGGCTGTTTGTCTTATTGTCAATTTTTGTATCTAATATTTGATGGTGCTCTAAAGATGTACCCCTTTGCCATGTAGGATGATGTATATAATGTCATATAAGGAAAAATGTCTATTTGTCTGCTTGTCAATTCTCGTATCTAACATTTGATTGTAAATACTGTCTCTGGTACTCTACAAATCCCACCCTATGTAACTCCACAATGTAAGGTATTCTGTGAATTCAATTTATCTGTAACTAATCCCGGGTCGCCCCTGAAAAAAGGACCTGTATTGTACTCAGTGGGCCTACCCAGTCAACAAACTTAAATAAATAAATAAAATTTAAGCGACTGCTCCCAGCACTCTCTCAACCTGTCCCCTGACGAAGACCCTGTGTGGGTTGAAGCGCTGGGGTTACGGGCTTTAGCCGGTCTGTCCTCGTGTGCTTGCAATACGTTAATTCTGTAACAATTTTACTATGTTTTTTATTTTTCTTCTGTTACTCCACAAGTGCAGAGCCTTTGTCCTTGCTGCTTTATTGCGGTAGCGAGAACCTACAAATCCTCTCTGCAGGCACAGGACTGGGTACAAAACAACTTCAAATGCAAAAAGCAGGCTGTAAGCTGTATGCTGTAGATGCACAAGTGAACAGTAACAGTAGTCAGGGGCACCACCTGATGAGGCTTTGACTGGGGCGAAGCGCTAGGGCCGTCAGGGTGACTTTTGTTGCTGTTCACTCGATCACCTACAGTGTCCAATTTACAGCCTGTTTTCTTTTTTTTTTTGCATTTTAAATTGTTTTATTCCCAGTCCTGTGCATGCAGCAAGGACTTGCAGCTTTGTGCTACCTCAGTAAAATCTACAGTCTGCATGTACCCGATTTCGACTAATCTTTTTGAGTACCACCTTTTTGAGTGCTTGCCCACACAGAAGTACAGCAGCCTACCATTGAGACAGTGTTACCAGCAGAGACGTGAGCAAGATCCATAACAGAGCAAGGAGCGAACTATCCAAACCGCATGCATACACTCTAAAAAGCCGCAGCCCAGTGTAAGGCAGCATGGCTATGCAAACCCCTTGTGAATGAAACGTCACTCCGTATCAGTTCTGAGATCCTGAAAGTCCCTCCTCCCCAGTGGTGTCTAATTTAGTTAACCTTCCTCTTGAGGCTTCCTGAACAACCCAGCAGCAGCATGTCACGCTGCCGTGTAGGTCACCTGGGTTTGGAAGGGAACACAAGTCACCGCATCAGGAGGTAGGCCAGGATGAGGCAGTTGCGCAGCAGTGTGACTCGGTCAATGAGGACAGACAGCGAGCTCCGGCGCCACAGTGACTACCTGCGGCTGGGCCATGCAGCCTGCTCCTGGTGTAGGGATGAGCTGTGCCTATGCGTGGCCATCCAGAAGGTTGCACTCACATCAGGGGAGGTGGGAGGAAACCAAAGGGAAGAAAAATCCCTTGTCCGTGAATATGATGGTTGGGGCCCCTGGATTCTACTTGGTCCTAGTTCCTGCTGGCATTGGCTGCTACTCCACACAGTGGACTGTGGGGTGGGGGGGTTGAATGCCCCCCCCCCACCACCATGGATGGGGAGCTCTGAAGGTAACTGGTAGGGCGCTGGACTTAGGGAAATAGGTAATCAGGCCTGGACAGTGAGTATATTTATTTATTTGAAAAGCTTTACTAGGAAAGACATACTGAGTTGATAACAGGCTCATTTCCAGATGCATCCTGGAAGGGGGAGAGGTATGGAAGATAGTACAAGACAGAAAAAAAAAATAGTAATTAACAACATTACAAAAATACTAGTCATATACAACAACACAGCATATGAAAATGGAGTAGAATCATAAACACTGCAAGGCAGTATATAATTTGGAACTGGGGCTAGTCCTGGCGTCACCTTATCGCAGAGTTAAAGCGCTTACAAATTAGGCAAGTGGCAACATCACAGTTGGGGCCTAAGCAAGAAACAGCAATGGCGTGCGAGACACCGGTGTATATTTTATCTCTGCACTCACAATAGCAAAATAACTCTGACGGCTCCTTTGCCGACATACAGGTCATCGAGTAATCATTTGAAAAGTGATTACTGCAGCTAAAAAGAAACGAAAGAAAGGTGGTAACCAACAGCGTTTCTATATGTTGTCCAACGAATAGAAGTGATAGCGGGAAAAGAACCGAGGAGAGGAGGGGCCACCCACTCTTATAGGCACGCTGACACTTGATGTCGTTGAGGGTGACCCCTGGTGGCACTGCTTGTAAAAGTTTCCATGTGGTCTTGTTACCTGACGGCTGTATGTTTCAAAGGTGTGGCCTGATGAAAGAGCTGTCCTCAAAGATGATCTGGGGGTATGCCTGACAGGACGTGCATGGCTGGAGGAAAGCAGGTCTATAGGAAAAACAACTTCCACTGGATCTCTGCTTTACTTCCTCACATCTCTAGTTCAAAACTCTCCTCTGTAATATGTCCATACATAACTGTACCTGCAGTTAGCCCCTTTGTTTCCAAATATATACCCGTCTACAAGTCAACCTCAAATATACGTCGACTCCTTTACACCACACTAGTTTTAGCAAGCTCTGGTCAGATTTTTTTTTTTTTTTGCTGGCCCAACTTCAGCATGAAATTTACTTTTTTATAATTAAGTTCCTTATTTTTCAAACTATATAAAGCAAAACAACAAACAACATACAGAACACAAGTGACGGGCGTAAACTTCAAACTCACAATCTAGTTTATGAACAACCAGTATTTTACACGGGCAGATTACAAGATGATGCTGCCATAATGTCTGACCACAGCTGAGCATCACTGGTGTGCCAGCAGGGAGAGGAGGACTACAGAAGAACGACAGAGAAGGAAAGAGAACAAGATGGATGGCGAGGAAGAAAAGAAGGATGGAGTGGTGTATTACTGAATCTGCTTTTAGGCCCAAACTGGAGACTAATTTCTGGAGTCTCAGTTGCATGAAATAATTGGTTAATGCTATACCCCCATTGAGTTCACCCTCCACATCTTATGTTGTGTCCCTTCTTGAGTGAATCCCTACAAAATCCCGATGTTTAACTGCCCGACAAACAAGATCCTGACTCCAACTTCCTGATAGTGAAACTGCCCAACAACCTAACTTCTCAAAATGACGCTGCCCGACACTACAAGTTGCAGTGACGTGGAGTTTATTATATTAATTATGGGGGTGCTTGCGAAGCTCCCCACACGGGGCCTGTGTTGAGGCACGGCAGTCAAACTTCCAGTGTCGACCAGTGTCATGTCAGGAAGTTAGTTGTCAGGCAGTTTCACTGTCGGAGTCGGGATCTTGTCTGTAGGGCAGTTAAACATCGGGATTTTGTAAGTAATCCTTCTTGAGTGCCTATATGCAGCAGCAAATCCTGGACTTACTCGCAAATGATGTACGTATATACAGTAATTTTGTCTGCCTCCAGCTCGCTCTTATTGCTGTACAAACATACGAAGATATGAAATTGCCAGCAGATACAGACCTTACGTTCTATCTAGTCTGCAGCACTTCAGTCATTTAGACTGCAGTTGCCCTCCCACTCTGTATTTCCTCTTGCTTCCTTCACACACACACCCCACATATCCTCAGTTTGTACTCTCCCTTTGATCCTGTCCCACCCCCTCCTGAAGCTGCTCGCCGACCTTAAAGATACCACCTCCTCCGGCAGCACATTCCACCCTGTAACCACTCTTTCGAATGAAACAGTGCCTTCTCATTTCCCTCCTGAATCTTCCTCCTTCTAATTTTAGACTGTGTCCCCTGGTTTCCCTTCTACCGTTTAATTTGAATATGCTTGGTGTTTACTCTGCTTATGCCCTTCAGGTACTTGAAGGTCTCAATTATATCCCTTCTCTCCCTTCTATCCTCTAGTGAACACATATTGAGCCCTCTCAATCTCTCCTCAGTGGTTTATCTCCCAACCCCAGGATCATTTTCGTTGCCCTACGCTGCACCCCCTCCAGCAGTTTTATGTCCTTTTTCAAGTAGAGTCACCAGTACTGCATGCAGTACTCCAAGTGTGGCCTCACCAGGGACCTGTACAGGGGCAGGACTAGTTCCTCTCTCCTAGAGGTGATTCCCATTGCTATGCACCCCAGCATTCTATTGGTCTTTACCGCTGCCTTCCTGCACTGGGCTGAGTGGTTCCTGTCCCCTGTTACTAGTACTCCCAGATCCTTCTCCTCCATTGACATGGATAGCTGCACTCCCCCCAACCAGTAACTATTTCCGTGATTTCTGGCCCCCAAGTGCAAGGCCTTACACTTCTTGGCATTGACCTCTAATTGCCATGTGTTCGACCATCCCCCCAGTCTTGCTAAATCCTCCTGGAGTATTCTACCGCCTTCCTCCCCATCCACTTCTACACAGATCTGTGACAGGGAGATTCTGCCACTCTTGAGGACTGACCTTTCTTAAATCTGTTGCAACAGTTCTTCTGTTTCTTAGCCTAATCTATTCTTTACAATTTCTAGTCCATAAGGTTGGCCACCTATGGGCACCCCCTTCCCTTTCTTCACTATGCTATAGTGTCCTCTTTAATTTTCCTTTTCCCTCTCAGGTCCTCGTACAGGGAGGTTACTGTGGTGACCTCCAAGCGTAGGTAAAACACAGTGTTCCCCATTCATTGTTTTAGCGCGGTGGGCCACCACCCTATATTTTGTTACCACCGCTCTATATTTTTTACCACCACCCTATATTTTTTTGCCACCACCCTATATTTTTATCCATTTTTTTTATAAAATCCTCCAAAATTGTCTTTTATTGACATCCTTTATTGCACTACTACCCATTTAATACTAGCACACTATATGTTACTTAAAAGCTACTTATGCACATGTGCAGTGCATATAGAAGGTCCAGAAAAATAACGCACCATTTGACCCGATCACCGCTGCCACCGCCCTATATTTTCAGAGAGTGGGGAACCCTGAAAACAGGTTGTGTTCATCATTGTTGGATTTAGTATGTGATAGCATTGTGTCATAAAATACCTTGATGTATATACCTTATGTTTATGAAACCTGTAAATGTTGAAAATACCTTGGCACTAGGTGTTTTTGATAAAGGTAAGAAGTACTAGGTGACTGTATTATAGAAATTAAGTTGGTCATGTTGTTAAGTGCATGTAAATTGGTACCATGCATTCCTGCTGTAAACCGAGCCAGTCTGAAATTTCATGCTGATTTGCATATATACCATGATGCTTTGCATTATGGAAGTATGTGTGATGTTGTGTTTCTTTGAAACTTGGCTTATGGCCAGTGCCCTTTGGGGTAACCCTTGTTTCGGTGCTTCTGCACTGTGGTTCTTTGTCTTTAGCTTGTTTTTTTATTATTATTATTATTTGAGCCCCACCACCCAAGCAAACAAGGTCTGCATTGGGGGGGGGGAGCTAAATCTCAACAGATAAGTTAGATCACAGATCAGTGAGTCAGTAGGTGCTGGCTAAATGTAGAGGAAAGACTTGCATAGTCTGTTGCTATAAACTGATGTACTGAAGAAGGGATATGCCATTGCTGAAGGTTATCTGCTGCATTTGATGACCAGATGCCCAGATGACCTAAAGGTGGGCAAGCAATGTGAGAGGGCTGCAAGGAGGGCTGGGGGGATACTGGGATGCATAGGGAGAGGCACCACCAGTAGAAAACAGGAAGTTATTTTCCCTCTGTACAGACAGTTGGTGAGACTCCATCTGGAGTACTGTGTGCAGTTCTGGAGACCCAAACTCCACAAAGACATAGACAGGATGGAGGCTGTCCAGAGGAGGCAACTAAAATGGTGCAGGGTCTGCACGGAAGACAATATGAAGAGAGACTTAAGGAGCTGAATATGTATAGCCTCGAGGAAAGGAGGGAGAGGGGGACATGATAGAAACTTTCAAGTACCTCAAGGGAATCAACAAAGTCCAAGAGGGTAGCATCTTTCAAAAAAAGAGGTGTGCAAGAACAAGGGGGCACAATTTGAAGATAGAAGGGGGCGGCTCAGAGGTAATTTAAGGAAGTATTTTTTGACAGAGAGGGTTGTGGATGCATGGAACGGCCTTCCGGAGGAGGTTGTGGAGTCAAAAACAGTGGTGGAATTCAAGCATGCATGGGACAGTCATAAGGCAATTCTAGGGGGTGGGGGTAGGAAGAAGTAGGTTGCTGGTTAACTAGGATCTGCAGCTTATCCATTAGGTAGGGAAATGGGCAGACTGGGTGGGCCAAGCGGTCCTTATCTGCTGTCAAAATCTATGTTTCTATGTTGCTATAAACTGATGTACTGAAGAAGGGATATGCCATTGCTGAAGGTTATCTGCTGCATTTTGAATAAACATCACACAGAGATTGTGTGTTGAACTTGAAGTTCTGTGTCTGGTCTAACTGTTATCCCACAACCCTCCACAAGATCTTAGTGTCGTCTGCGAAGAGGCTGATCTTACTTTTTATCCAGTCCGAAATGTTGGCAATGAAAATGTTAAACAGCACTGGTCCTAGCACCGAGTCCTGTGGGACCCCACTGGTTACAGCTCTGGGCTCCAATATTTCACCCCCAAGACTATCTTCTGCTGCCTATCCTGTAACCAGCTCTTGATCCATTTAACAAGTTTCCTCTCCATTCCCAGGTTGGTTACCCAACTTGCTGGTCAGCCTTCCATGAGGCACCGAGTCAAAGGCCTTGCTGAAGTCCAGGTAAAGGACATCCACCACATGGCCCTTGTCCAGTGCCCGCATCACCCAATCAAAAAAGTCAACCAGGTTTGTCTGGCAGGATCTGCCCAAGACTGAACACTACATTTCCCCTAGAATTCTGTCCGTCTTTTTTCCATAGGCACTGTGTATTATGACATGCATTGCACCCATTTCCCTATCGTAATTTCAGCTACTGAAAGGAAGCCAAGGGTTTGGTGGGGCAGTGGATGCCACGTGCCACACCACCACTGAGTACTAAGTGTGCATGCTGCCGCCCTTGGACACTCGTTTCTTTGCTCCAACCATCCACCCCCTCCTCCTCCTCCTCTGGTGGCTCACCTCTCTCATTCTGGGCTTCTTCCTTAAGGTATCTTTAGTGAAGAGACCCATGATCCTGCAGCACTGCTAGAGGTGGGGTTTCTGCGCCACCAGTACCCCAAAAGAGTTGAACAGAGAGAGAATGGAAGACCACACATACACAACACATCTTAGTTCTGCATCTGTCTTCCGACTTCTGCCAACAATCGCCTTGCCAACAGTACTGAGCTACCAACAGCACTCAGTAACCTCATCCAGTTCACTATTCTGCATTATACAAGCATTCAATACAGTGACTCATCCAGCAATCAGCTACAGTAGTTACTCCATACTTAGTTACTCGCTGAGCAAGTGAACTTTACAATGTACAGCTCACACTCACATCTTGCATGCAGATTTATTATTTATGTCAACACACTGGCTCTTTGGCACAGCAGTGCTTCAAGAGACACCAGAAACCAGGAATTCAGAAACAAATCTGAGACGTCGCGGACCGATCGGGGTAGCAGGACTGAGCATCCCAGAGAATGCGCTTTCTCCAGGGAGAAAGAGCAGCAGGTTCCACTCTAATACTGCCACCTGGGCAACCACAGGTGACAGTGCTACCAGAGCGACATGGGAGAAAAGATGCTACCTGGCACTATCTCTGGGACACACAGTGGTGTCCATCACGGCTAGTGCTCTGAGGGCTGAGGAAACTTCAGAAGCAGGGTGGGACAAATCAGTTTATAAGGCCACTAGCTTTCAAAATCTGGTAGCAAAATCAGTATTTTTAATGGCCGTCATTTTTAAGTGCTCTAAAAATCACTTCATGTGCAGGTAGACAGTTGGTCTGTAACTTTCAAAATCTGGTAGCCAAACCAATTTTTTAGTAGGCAATGATCATCTGGCTACATGATTTGTCCCCCTCCCCCTGCTCCAAAGTATGGCAGGATGACACCAACGCTCGTGTGCGCCACCAGCTTGACTACCCACTGCCTTCCAGAGCTGGTAGAGAGGAGGGAAGCTGCCTCGACCGCCGATGTCACTGAACACAAAGCCCAGGGAGGTGACTGAAGGACCCTGTGAACCCCATAAAAACAGGTAAGTTGCAGAGAAGGGAAGAATAAAGCGTCGAGGGGGCCAGGCTGAGTAAAGCAGCTCTGGTGATGGAAGGTACACTGAATTAAAAATAATAATAATAATAAAAAATGATGTCAGCCACACTGCATTTCTTTTTGATTCTGTATTTCTCCCAATTGTATCCTTCCCCACCCACCCCGGGTCACACTAGAAAAAAGCCTCAACTCTGTGTGCCTTTCCCGGTCAACAGATTTCAAATATAAATGAATAAGTATTACCACAGGGTGGTCACTCACAGGGGTAACCCAAAACAAGTTGTTCTTCTGTTACATTAACTGCAGTAACTGGCCCATTTACTGCTTACGACATCACAGTGTTCATCAAGCAGACAGCATTTACTACCAGGGTGCAAATTAAATTCAGACTGAGCCAAATGGCAACTGAAACAATAAGTTGGTTGCCTCATAGCAGCTGTGCTTTGCGTACTTGTCATGAGCAGTGACATGAAAGGCTACCATTACAGGAACTTTGGCCACTACAAATGCTCTTTTTTTGGCCATGAGCTGAGCTCACTAAACTAATTATTTCACACTGATTTACTACACCTTGCTCACTACTGTAATTTATTCTTAACGAAAACAGGTAAAAAAAAATCTCTGACTGAAAGGCTTAACTTTCTTGGGTGGCTTGATGCTGCTACCAACATGTCTGCTCAGTCGCTAGATTTGAGATGGTAAACTTTTTATCTTCTTAACTCAATGAAAGTTTTACCTTAAAAAAACAACGGACTGGTTTACATCTCTTGAAACTCGCAAGCTGATTTTCAAGCACTATAAAAATAAAAAGGCAGTTTAATCTGGCCCCAGATGTCTGCCACATGGCCTGCGAGGTGTCTCCAGTTCAAACATGCTGCCTCTTGGCTCATTTTCCAGGAAACAGCCCCTATCCTAGGCTCCGAGCTCAGCACATGGTCTGGATCCAGGCACACGCTGTGTTAACAGCAGAACTGGCAAGTGGGCCAGCACTCACACAAAGAGTATTCCTGGAAGCATCTGAAGCCGGGTACCTCAGTACTGGTCTGGGTTAGCAGCTGATGCCAGTATTGTAGAGTCAAGTCAATGCTGGCAAAGGCACTTATTACTGGAGTGCAGACTGGTGGAGTTATTTAAAGGAGACCTTTTTGCATTGCACCCATTAAAATACAAACACACAACGTATACACCCATGCACACTACACACACTCTGTACAGTAACACATAGACTCACACATAACATACTAACATACTAAATGCCAGAAGAATAGGCCAACTGGTCTGTCTTGTGTGCTCGAAAGCCAGCAACCTAGTGGCTGCTCACCTCACCACCCCCCTAGCCCCCAGGACGGTCTTCTCTGATTCAGTTTCCCCTTGTACCTATCCCACCCCTTCTTGAAGTCCTCCACTGTACCTTCCTCCTCCAGCCTCCCGGGCAGCGCATTCCACGGCTCCACCACCCTCTCAGTGAAAAATGCTTCCTATGCTCCCCCCTGTAATTTCCCCCCTCCAGCTTCCACTCATGACCCCTGGTTGTTTCCCCCCCTTCCATAGCCTAAACAGCTCCTTGGTTCAATTCCTGGTTATTCCCTTTACATACTTGAAAACCTCTATCATGTCTCCCCTATCTCTCCTCTCCTCTCCTCTCCTCTCCTCCAGTGAGTAAAGCCCAAGCTCTTCCAGTCTCTCTCCTCATAAGGTCTCCCCTCCATGTCCTGAATCATCCTGGTCGCTCTCCTCTGGACTCTCCAGCAGCGCTATGTCCTTCTTCAGATGAGGTCTCCAGAACCATACACAGTACTCGAGCTGCAGCCTGACCAAGGCATTATATAGAGGGAGGATCACCTTCCTCCTTCTGGATGCAATTCCCTGGCTATGCAACCCAGTATTCTCTTTGCTTTGCCTGCAGTTCTTCTACAGTTTTCAGAGTTATTCATTTTGACATCTACCACCACCCTTAAATCCCTTTCTCCCAATATGGCATGCAGTGTGACCCCCTCAGGGTGTATACATGGCCCGGGTTTTGACCCCCAAATGAAGTACCTTACATTTCCCGGCATTAAATTTCAGTTCCCACCTCCTTGACCACCCCTCCAGGGTATCCAGATCCCCCTAGACTGCTCTCTCTTGCTTCTTCACAGTCCACCAGTGCTCCCAATTTTGAATCATCCGCAAAGAGACTCAACCTATTCCTAAGCCCCCTCCCTATAGCCGAGACGTAGGCATTGAACAAGAGTGGCCCCAATACTGAACCTTGAGGGACCCCACTGATTACCTTCCTGGGGGAGAATAGTATCCCACCCATCATTACCCTCTGAAAACACCCCGAAAACCAATTTTCAACCCAATTTAGCTCCTGTCTTCCCACTCCCATCTCCCCCGTTTTTGCTATCAGTCCATTATGGGGCACTGAATCAAATGCCTTGCTGAAATCTAGGTATAGGACATCCACCAGCCTGTGTCTATTCAAGGCCCCCATCACCTATCATTAAACTCTGCAAGGTTGGTCTGACACGATCTCCCCGGGACAAAGCCATACTGTTTATCGTCCTGGTGTACTAACCTTTCCAACTGCCTCCCAAGCCTCTCCTTGGTAAAGCCCTCCATTACCTTGCCTACCACAGACGTTAGACTGACAGGCTTATAATTCCCCATCTCCTCCCTAGACCCTCCTTTATATATAGGCACTACATAAGCCACCCTCCAATCCTGTGGCACCCATCCCATCTGCAGAGAGGTGTTAACATATACTGTGCACAAACATACCATGTCACAAGCACACTTGACACTAACATACACTGCACAGACACACACACACATATGCACGTAACTTATACTACACACAACCACGTGTCACACACATACTGTACAGCACACACACACACACACACACACACACACACACCACATACTATCCTCAAACACATTATCTGTGTGCAAACACACATACACACACACACACAGTACTAAAACATACAGACACACACTGTTCACTAACACACCCATCACGTGTGGTGGGATGCATCTGAGGGTGATCAGAGAACTGGTAGCAAAACTGGCTGAACTCCTGATAGGACTATTCAATAGCTCATTACAAGCAGAGATCTTTCCGAAGGACTGAAGGGTGGCAGACGTACTGTAGTTCCACTCCATAAGGGGGGTGGGGTGGAGATGGACAAGGAATAAGCAGTGAACTACAGGCCTGTCAGTCTTACCTCTGTTGTAGGGAAGCTAATGGAGTGGTCAAAGAGAACCTTGCGCACCACCTGGAGAGCAGTAGTCTCCAGGATAGTAAACACCTTGGGTTCATGGCAGGGAGGTCGGACGTCAGACTAACTTGATAGTTTTCTTTGACTGGTTGACCGGGGCACTGGATAGGGGTGGCCATGTCATGGATTTTGGGAGGGCTTAGCCCGAGGTTCAATGTGGGGAATAGCTCCTCCCACAACCTCTACTTAAACCCTCCACTACCACATCTCCCTTGCTTAGGGAGTATTTTTTGTTCCCTACGTGGCTCTTGTGGCTATGATTCTCCTGCTCCTGCTGTTGCTCTGTTTCGTTTGCTTACCTTCCCTTGTGTGTCTCCCCTTCCCTCCTGTGGTTTGCTTTCTGCCCTTTTGTTCGTCTTCCTGCTCCACGTCCTGTGTCACGGCTGCTGTCCCCTCTCCCGCCAGCTCGTTCCACCTCCCCACTCCCTGCCTCAATTCGTTTCCATCCCTCTGCTGTGGGTTCTTTCCCCTTGTGTGTATTTTTGGGCTTTCTGCCCGCGTCTACTCCCCTTGCCCACCTACGCTTACGGGTACGCCCGTTTCCTTCCCCATTATACATGGCTTCCTCCTCCCGATGCACAACTGCTTCCTGTCCACCTCCTCGACTATTCCTGCCCTGCTACGAGCCGTCTCCACTCAGCACTCGATCCGGAGTTCTTTCGCCTCCTTTTCCCTTGGCCCACGTAAATTACTGCAAGTCACACAAGCGGCCCTGCTACCCGTAAGTACCCATTGCCAGTGTTATTGCTACCTCCAAACGTTACATCTGTTCTGCCTGAATGACATGCAATTTCCCCATACAATGTTCTGTGCCTGGAAGCTCAGCAGGCCCCGACTCTGCAAACCACCTCGGTCAGTGTACTGCCACTGATGCTTTTGGCTCCCCAAACCTATACGTGTTCATTATCACCTCCTGCATGACCATTCCTGTTTCTCAGCAACTTCCATCGTCCAGCCTACCCATGCACACTTTGCTTCTTTATCTAATGACCAAATTGGTGCTCGAAACTTGCACTGCACTAGCCTCCTCCATGCAACTGTACGCATGTCATGCAGTCATTCCCCAACCACTGAACTACCGATGGACTGAGCAATATATCCCTGGAATACTCCACTTTACTGTCAGTGGTTTACGGTAACTATTTATTCCTGAGATCCCCACCTGTTCAATTTCGACACACAGAATTTGTCAATAGCGGTGTCCTACAATCAATGTCTGTAAACTTGTTCTTGTTAAAGTTCCTGTTGTTACCATTCTCTGTTATTCCATGGTTCCAGAATTGCAGCAGATGGTGGATAGCTTATGCTTCCGCTACTCTGCTTACGCATGGTACTGATGATGGTGGTGGGAAGGGGGGGGGGTTAATATGTCGAGCCGCTTTGGACGACTTGTTCTGCACTTCGAGACGCATTCCTTTGAGGAGCCATATTATCTTCTGACTCCTCCCGCATCCTATTTCTGACTTCCCTACACTCCTGGCTGGGTGCTCTGGCAACCGTCCCCTTCCTGGAACATTGCGCTGCCTGCCCTAGGACGTCAGGCAATGGAACTTCCTCATTCCATATGCCCTCATCCTACCTATGCCTGGCTGCTTCTAAGTCAAGATAATCCCGCCTCAGCCATCCCAGACAGGTGTCTGACTCTCTATTCCGCTGATTCAACCATATGCATTCTCAGCCTGTTAACCAGATGTTGTGGGAACACGTCGATTCGCTCCCGCAAACTGGCTCTTGGACAACTTGCTCCCGACAATACGCTCCTGGCCATTTTTGCTTCTGTAGTATTCATTCCCTGCAAACTCACTCCCTATTGTTTGTTAATAGCACATTGTTTCTCATAGCTTCAAAACAGGCGGACATCACTAACATGGCTGTAATTTAAAGTGCTCGCACCTAAACATCACACAGTGAGGGTACAACATGTTTATTCTCACTCGGGGCATGAACTTAAATCAATGAAATGTACAACATTTTCTTCTTACATGTACTCACTCTAGATTAGATACTCTACTTAATGCAGCACTGTCATCCTACTAATTGTTTTGCACCTCTTCCGGACCGTACCCAATCAAACAATTACAATGTAACCCATCAAAATTAATTGCTCCTGGTCTCTGTACCCAATTAATCAATTACTCTGTAATTAAATAGAACAAATAAAGGTGCGCCCAAAATGGAAATGAGTCCTAAGCTTAAATAAAATATGGCAGCTCAGTTCGTGATGTCCAAACGTAAGAAGAAAGAACTTGTCAATGCAGACAGCTACATTTACACTCATCACAAGCGCAGTCTGCATGGCAAGGTGATATGGCAATGCGAACTTGCTGTAAAGAGGGAAAAATGCTGCAATGCCCGTGTGCACACAGCAAGTTATGAGGAGCCAATAATCATACACCGGTTCAGTTCTCACACCCATGCCCTGGACCCTACTGCCTTTGAACGTGCGGTGGCTGTAAACCATGTGAAAGATAGGGCAACTAGCTCCCAGGACAGCACAGCACAGGTCATTATTCACTGCAGACAGACAGTGTCATTGGCCGGCTAAGGTACAGTACTGGACCAAAACACGAAATGCACCATTCAGAGAGCCAGAGCGACAGGTGCGCCACCAAATCCTACAGACCTAGTTATCCCTGATAGTTATAAAACATACACACCGAGTGCTGGTGGATATAAAATCAACTTCCTACTGCATGATAGTGGACCCGGGGAGGATCGCATACTGGTGTTTGGCACTGAGGCAAATCTTAAATTTCTTGAAAATGCCAAACACTGGCATGCAGATGGGACTTTTAGTGTAACGCCTCCATTATTCCATCAGATGTATGTTGTGCTCGGAGAAAGGTTTGGTAACATTCGGCCTGCAATATATACTCTGCTACCTGGTAAGCACAGGGAAACTTATGAGCGTCTCCTAAGGGCATTAAAATAAATTAATCCTTGGCTCAACCCAGCAGTTGTCATGACAGACTACAAAAATGCCACAGTCCAGGCATTTAAGTCTGTGTTCCCTAATGCATGGTAAGGGAGTTTTTTTTTTTTCAATTTTGTCAGTGTGTGTACCACAAAATTCAATCTGAGGGTCTAGGTGGCAGGTATGCGCTTGACAGTGAGTTTAGTCTTAAATGCAGATACCTGCCCGCCTTAGCCTTCTACCCGGCAGACCAAGTAATAAATAGGTTTGAGGAAATCACTGATGATAGCAATAATGTGTTTCCTCCTGAGATGGAACCAGTCATAGACTATTTTGAAGACACGTGGATTGGCCGTAGGAACAGAAGGGGAACAGGCAGAAGAGCACCATAATTCGAAACTAAACTTTGGAATCACTGGGACACTGTTTCGGAAAATGGTGCTTTAAATTTACAGCCACGTTGTAAATGTTGTCATTGAAAGTACAGCAACAAATTACAGCCAGAGTAGTGATGTCTGCCTGTTTTGAAGCTGAGAAACAATGTGCTATTAACAATATTGTAAGCTGTTGAACCGAGCTATTTATTTATTTAGCTTTTGTTAACCGGGTAGGTACACTAGACAAGTTTTATGCCTATTTTCAGGAACGACCCAGGAGAGTACAACAGGTAATACAGATACTTCAGAACAGAACAGCAGGTAAAGCAAGTACATTGAATAACATAATACATTGAGTCACAAAACAGTAAGGCATGTAGTGAACTACTATGACAGAAAGTGGTAAAGTACTTATAATCAACAATATATAGTCTTGGACAAACATAGCTCAGTCAAGTGCCTTGAGTGAAATTGGATCAGGAGAAACGAACAATAGATCATTAGCAGGTCCTCAGAAAAACGTGTGGGTCCAATACATGGGACATTATGCTAGGGAGACTTGGGACATTCGCATGCTGAGGCCAGCTTCAGATACCCCCACAGGGATTTTCGGAAGCACTGATGGGAGGAGGCGGAACGAACCTGTTCAGGAAAGGAGTTCCAGAGCCTAGGAGCACATGCAGCAAAATCCCTGTCCCCCATGAGGGTTCGGATAAGGGATACTTTTAGCATCCCAGGACCCTGGGACCTGAGAGGGTAGGAGGAGAGGTCAGGAGGTGAGAGAAGCTGTGCCAGCCCCGGGGGGGGTGCCGGTTCTGATCACTTTACCCACGAGGCATCCCAGCCCAAAGTTCAGGTGACTGGTCAGAGAAAGCCAACCTAGTTTATCATAAAGCTCACAATGGTGGGTGAGACGGGGGGCCGCCAGTGCAAAGCGGCAGATATTGTTGTACGTCGTGAGCCACCGAGTAAGAGCAGCTTTGGAAATACGAGCAAATTGGTGGAGACCATAGCTAAGGGAGGGAAGTAGTACACCTCTAGCAAGTGCCAGACGAGCAGCAGGTGTCAGGTTATATTTGGCCCTATAGGCCAGACCCAATTTACAGTTCTCAGTTCTACAGACATTTAGGATATGACTCCCTAGGTCCAGTTGGGGGTCAAGTGTCACCCCAAGGTATTTGATGGAGTTCACAGTTAGGAGGGGAGTTCCATCCAGACAGTTGATACGCAAAGGGGCTGGAGAGGCTTTTATCTTGGCTGATGATCCAAATAACATAGCCTGCGTTTTTTTCAGGTTGAGGACCAACTTGCGTTTGGTTACCCAGGACTGAATGTTGTTAAAGTCCTCAGACATTAACGAACATTAGGGAGCAAGTTTGCAGGGAATGAATACTACCGGAGCGAGAGTAGCCAGGAGTGTATTGTCAGGAGCAAGTTGTCCAGGAGCCAATTCACGGGAGCAAATTGTCATGTACCCGGATGTTGCTTCGCTTCAGGAACCTGACTTTGCCTGACTTGCCTTCTTCATTTTACCTGGTTTGCAGTCTTGATACAGGGTCCTGCCTCGCAGATTGACATGGATCAGAGCCTGCATCTGCTTTGACTGTTTCAACCCTCTGCTTCCCATTCCTGATTTGGGTCGCTGCTTCCCTTCAGGACTGAGGCCTCTATGCCTCATTAGCCTTCCATCTCCCAACCTCATCCAGGACTCGTAACTTGGTCTTCATGCTCTGACTTCTCGATTTGGTTGCCTGTTTACAATACTCCACTGGTTTCATGTCATCTCTGGCTCACCCTTGGATGCCGAGCAAGATCTCATCCTCTCCGTTGCCTCCATCAACCTACCTCAGCCTAGTGGTATCAGTTACTGGTTATCTCTCCTCAAGTACTGGGACTGGAAGCTAATTTCTGCAGTCATCTGTTTCAACTCTGGATGCTCTCTACTGGACTACCACCTGCTCCTTCCCCTGGGACCTGAACCATATACCAAATTTGCCTCCACTGTTATACATTATCTAGCATGTCTTGTCCAGGTCTTCGCACCTCACTTCCCTCGCCTAAGAGTCTGAGTCTGCAACCAATAGGTCACCCCTCTGGAATTGCTACCTCCTATCAGAGTTCAGCTACTCTCCAGATGCAGGACCCCTCAGCTCCTGATGTCCTCCTTCCCTCCTCACTAGTCTCCATCCTGCACTTCATGGACCATTGCTCTCTAACCACTTCAGCCTCATTTCCCTCATGATGTGGATCATGCCAGCTCATTCAGTCTCTCTCTCACTCAATTCAGGTCAACTGCCTCTTGGACTTCTTTGCTGCAGGTCCCTTTTCGACTGCTATATGAGCTCATTTTATTTTTCAGATGTAGGAACCTCCTCCTTCTTCGCTCCAGCACCTTCAGTCCTTTCCACTCGTCATTTGCAGCCTTCACCAGATGCGGGATTCATGTGCCTCAACTCACTTGCTATTCGTATGTGGCTTCACTCCTTGACCTTCCACGGATTATCGTACCTGACCCCTAGGCCTCCTGTCCCTCATGATTTGGATCTTGCCAGTTGGTTCAATATCGATCTCAATCCAGTTCGACTGCCTCCTGGACTTCTTTGCTGCGGGTCACCCCCTCCAGCTGCTGTACAAGTTTGTTTTCTCCTTCAGCTGTGGGAACCTCGTCCTCTTCGCTCCAGCACCTTCCGTCCTCTCCTCTCATCATTTGAAGCCTTTGTCAGTTGTGGGACTCCTGTATCTCGATTCAGTTGCTCTTGGTGCTTGGCTTTACTCCTTGGCCTTCTGTGAATCATCCTCTGATACCTTGCTTCAGCCTTCCTGCATTCCGCTGCTGTTTGCTGAAGAACCGACCGGTCCTGTTCCTTCCTGCACTGTATGTCATCCAGCTTCGCCTAGCCCATCGCCTTCCCCGGAACATTCCTTCGGTCCATCAGGATTCACTCTGGACTTTCCTTCCTATTTGAATGGCTGCCTTTTCATCTCCGCCTTGCGGACGCAAGGCTTCGTTCTGTTTGTTGCGTATCTTTTGGGCCTAGTAACCTATCTCCGACCAGTATTCCTACCCAGTGAAATACTCCTCCCTTTATCCATCTCATACTCCTACTCTGGCCATTCTAACAGCTCCCATCCACTACTTGATGGATCACTTGTTCATTTCACCTGAGGAAACTACTTCTAGCACACATCCCTTGGATAACATGCCTCATAATCACTGACGTCATCGTAGAGTTTTCCATACTGCCCAATCAGCTCCCCACGATCATTCTGGAATCTCATTCAACTGGACACTAGAAAGATTCCCCTCACAAGCTATCCTCCTACATGGAAAGGACTTACATTCTTCTGTTATGCTCCGACGTAGTATCTATTATCGCTGCTACAGATACCGGGACTCGCAAGATACTTCATGCTACCTCAGACATCATCCAGTTACCTTCTGCAGCCTCTTCTATCATCACTGACTCTGTTGACCATTTTACTCGACTCCTGCTTCCTCAACAGACATTGCTTGTCCTAAGACCTTCTCAGCTGCCTTCTCAGAACAGTCATCGTTGGATCTCCAGTGCCTAGCTACTTACTAAAGTCATGCTATCCAAACCACCATTTTCCAGCTCCTGGACATCACCTTACCTCGTACAATTATCTGCATTTCTTTCTCTATTACCATCAATCGAGTTAGCTGCCCATCTAGCGGTCCCTCCAGCCTATCCTCCACATATCATCTATGTTAATCTCTCTAGTAAAGACTATCATTGAGAACAAGCTCTACCGATTTTCTGTACGGAAATCCATAACCGGTAAGGCAAATTCGCTCTCCCAGTCTTGCCTCCCAACTGGTCTTAATCAGCCATGGCACTAAGATCCTATGGCATGCCACACTATTCGACCTCACTACCAATCCAGCCTACAGACTCTTCCATATATTCGCCTCAAAGCTTCTCTCAAGTATTTCGGCATTGGATTAACTGTAAGCCTAACCAACTGTAAGCCACCACAGTGCATCTCACGGACAATCACACCACAGCAATACCCATACTTACTTCAGCCAGCGTACCAGCAGAGCATTTACAAGTATAGTTATGACATCATGTCCAAATAAGCCATCCAATTCCTTATACCAAACTTCTAACCATTCTCTCTATATATTCGGTTACTATTTGGACTGCATCTGCAAATCTTCCTCTATTCGTCTACTAATCACTTATGGCATTACTCCTATCAGGCACTCAAAGGCTCTCCTCTACTCATTTTTTACTTCATGGATGCTTACTTAGTGACTCATTGCTCACTACTGAATTCCTTACCTCCAGACTACCTTGACCGTCAAACCTTACATAAGCTGGATCATTCACCAATGACTTTACAAATCATCGCATTTCCCACCGTTCACTATCTGATAGCATATCAATCAAGTCATGCTCTCCCCGCTCATTATGCCCCTGCAATCCCTTTGGACACACATCCTTCATCACCTTGGAAATCTGGACTTCATTTGCCCTTCTTCAACTGGATCTGTTGCACGCTTAGGATTCTACCGCTCCTTCATTAAAGACCTACTCTTCAACCTCAGGATCATCATTCAATCTGCATCGTCCATGGATCGAGGATGGACCATCATCTCCAAGAAGCTCACCTTCCTCAAATTAGCTATGGTTATTAGAACCAGGTCCTTCTCCTCTTAGTATGCCCAGAGGATGGGCAGACCTACAGCCATGGGTCCTCAGAGGTTTCCTCCACCTGGGGGGGGTTTCCTCTCCTGAGTGCCAGGGGTCATACGCTCCGTGAGCTGGAGGAGGTATCTTTTTGGGTCTTCTGTTCCCTACAAATTCCTACCTACATACCTACTACTCAAGGGTGGGAATATAGAGTAAAGCCATAAAAAGTACTACAAGTTACACAAGCACTAAATATCCCATTGCTATTCCCAAACATTGAATGGGAGGGTTTAGCCCGAGGTTCAATGTGGGGAATAGCTCCTCCTACAACCGCTACTTAAACCCTCCACTTCCGCACCTCCCTTGCTTAGGCAGTGTTTTTTGTCCTCCACCTTCCCTTCCTCCTCCTCCTCCGGCGCTCTTCTCACCCTTGTTCCTGGGCCATCTATTCCCTACAATTCCTACCTACATACCTACTACTCAAGGGTGGGAATAGAGTAAACCCCCAAAAAGTACTACAAGTTACACAAGCACTAAATACCCCATTGCTACTCCCCAAACATTGAAACTCTACTTCAACTTCAGCAAGACTTTCAACTTGGTGCTTTGATGCCTGACAGACACTTGCTGAAGACGATGGACGATCCGGGTGAGGCTAGGGATGCACTACGATGGGTGGGAAACTGGCTAAAGGGAAGGCAGCAGAGGGTTGTAGTCAATGGGGTCAAATCAGAGGAGAGAGAGGTCAGGAGCAGGGTACCACTGGGATCTATCCTTGGCCGTTCCTCTTCACTATGTTCATCAGCAACACTGGAGAAGGAATCCAGGACAGGCTGTGTATCCTTGCAGATCACATCAAGTTCTGTGGGAGGGTGGACAGCAATGATGTAATCAAGGAGCTGCAGTGACCTGCAAAAGCTAAAGAGGTGGTCTAAGGTGTAGCAGTTACAATTCAATGTCAAAAAATGCAGGATGATGCACCTAGGGAACAAAAACCCAAGGACAGAGTACTGGATGGGTGGGGTAAACCTTACCACTACAGCTGAAGAATGGCACCTATGAGTTATCAGTGACACCATCTATCAATTAAGCCAGTGCAACAAGGCCTACAGTAAAGCAAATAGGATGCTCAGATGTATCAGTAGGGGTATTGACAGCAGAAGGAAAGAGTTAATACTGCCCCTTTATAAAGTTTTGTTGAGGTCACACGTGGAGTACTATGCCCAGTCCTGGAGTCCTCACCTCAGGAAAGATGAGGACAGTCTGGAGATAGTGTAGTGAAGGGTGACCAAGATGATTCAGGGCCAGTGGGGTAGGTCTTAAGGAGCACCTCAAGGCATTGAATATGTACTCGCTGGAGAACAGCAGGGAGAGGGGAGCTATGATAGAGACCTTCAAGTTCCTAAAAGGAATTAACAAGGTGAACTGCAGGGGAACTAGTTAGATTGAATTCTAGTTCGAGGTCATGAGGACATGAGTGGAAACTGACAGGAGGGAGGTTCAGGAGGAACATGTGGAAGTATTATTTTACAGACAGGGTGGTGGAGCTGTGGGACAGTTTACTAGCCAGAGTAGTGTGCGCTAATACCATTAATGGTTTCAAGCACGGTTGGGACAGACTGAAGGGTATAGTGGTTACTCAGGGCAACAGAAACTGGAAGGGGAATAAGAGGGTGGATGGGGAGCGCTAGAACCCTTGATGGACAGATAGGTCCCAGGGTTAGTTAGGGAACCACCGGCAGACTGGATGGACCATTGGCCTTTTTCTGCCATCACTGTCTATGTTTCTATGTGTCACATGCACACTACACCATTACACATACTGTACATTAACATACCGGCAATGTATACAAACTCACAATCCATACACTATACACAAACACACATATGTGCATACACACACAACATATACTATACACAAACACACTATGTGCATACACACACGGTACACTCCACCAGCAACGTGGACAGATTATGGGTGTCCCGTGATTTGGGCAACTCAATAAAAGTGAGTCCAAAAACAGCGCACGCATTTGAGTGAGGACACAAACGGTGACCATACATATGAGAGATCACCGAAATGGCGACAAATGCTTTTCCTTCTCCCCGAGTTGCTGCAACCTCGGAGGTTGTTATTTAAGTAAGGGTGATGCAGAGGGCAAAGCCCCATCCCCTGCAGAAAGCATCTGTTGCTGTTTCTGCAATTGCTCATATGTGCAGTCACAGTTTGTGGCCTTGTTCAAATGCATGCACTGTTTTTTGGCTTGTTCTTATTGAGACACCCAAATTACATAGAACCCAGATTATGAAAAGATGGATAGCTATCACTACAGAAAGGTTGGAAAGACCAGCATAAGCTAGTCTGCTCAGGAGGATGAGGCGAGCAACTATGCTGAATGCTTTGATGAGGCCGACAAAGACTGGGGAGGTGTAGGGTCCCAGATCCATCCCTGTGAGGTGGCATAGGTGAGATGAAGCTATGAGGAGATAGTGGAGTTGTTTTTCCTGAAGCCAGAATTAAAAAAAGGGTAAAGAAGGAGGCATTCAGGAATGAGGGTGGCTAAGGAAGTACCAAGCATTCCTGGACTTTGGAGGGGGCAAGGAGGAGAGAGATGGACATGTATTTGCCTGGGGAAGTGGAGCAACCTCCTTTCCTTGTGGAGGGGGATGATCCATGACATTTTCCAGGCAGTAGGCAGAGATGGAGATAGCAAGGTGAAGAGGTTGGGATGAAGACTGACGGGACTATAGACTATACATATACACACAGGCATATAAACAATGTATATACACACACACACATAGACAGACAGATAAGCAAACAGACACTGTACAAAAGCACACACATACACACAGACAGGTGGGGCTTACCTTGCCCGTTTCCTCGGCCATTTGTCCTGCCAGTCCTGGTCCTGCATGGGGCCCCTTTGTGCCCCTACTGGCCCCGTGTGCCAGGAACCTAAGTGAGGGACAAGAGGAGCAACTGTAAGTGAAACCGCCAGCTCAGCGGTTCACCGATCGCCACGCAGCTCAGTCTTTGCACTTTCAAGCTGGACCCTGCTTGAATGTGCAAGCTGGCGGATCAGCTCAAACTCCATAGGAGTGCTGCAGTGCTCAGTGATTGAAGCTACTTCTGCAGCTCTTCAGTAGTTCCCCTTTGTATGCTCCGGCTTCAGGGACATCAGAGACAACAAAGGGGCTCAGAGTGACACTGGGGGTGGGGAGCACACAATAAACTTTGTGTCAGTGCTAATAAGCACTATTACATAAAAAAGGGCACATGTTGGCTGGCCTGATGGCGCAGAGGGCTGAGGTGCTGGATGCCACACCTCACAGGCGACCTGGGTTTGGGAACAGACTTGGGACGCCGAGGTCAGCAGGGGGAAGGAGAAGATTGAGCCTCCAGAGGACCGCTCTCCTCTCCTCTCCTGGGGAGGGTTGGGAGCTTGCCTCGCTTAGCAGCGGCCCCCGGTGGAGACCGGGAGCACTGCAGAAGTGGCGCTACACAGGGGCTAAGAAAACCGGGGAAAAATGGCGTCTCGGCCGACTGGATGACAACCACCCAGATTCTCGCCACCACAGAGCCACTGGACAGCCGGGACCAACCTCAGTACTACCCAGGGCCAAGAAAGGTAAGCCACAAGACACATTTTCTCTAGAAGGAGAGGATCCGTCCGACGAAGGGATATGTCGGGTTACCCTGTAGAGTGGCTGCAATGTGAGGCTGGAGTTAGTGACAGGGGTTCTCGGGGGAGGTGAGAGTGTCCCTGGCGGCCCAAAGGAGTGGCTGGTCAAGACGAGGAGGTGGATAAACAAATAATGCAAAAAAAAAAAAAAAAAGAGGCACATGTAACTTGAAGAGCAGCCGAGGCTGCTGTGCATTGTATGGCCCTGCCTGTCGCCTGGGGGGCAGGCCTACGGCACTAACGAAAGGCAGGGGGAACCCCTGCAAAGCCCCACTCTGCTATCAGACAATAGGGCAGAGGGGCCGCTCTCAGACATGGGGTCATTTTTAATTTTTTTTATTTATTTATTGAGCCCTAGGATTACACCTTTGAGCTGGAAGTTCGTTTACACAGGTTCCTCTTCAGCAGAAAAAGTACAGTTACATAAGAACTTACTGTAACAGCAGATCTTCGAGAGAGGCTCTTGCAGTAGGTAATTACTTGTAGGACTGCGCCTCCTGGCATCAGGACCACATGGAAACTTTTGCTAGCAGTGTCTGACAGGGGACCGCCCACCTGATGGACGTCGGCATAACACTATATAGTGGGCGGTGTCCACATCCGCCCTCCTGTTCTCCCGCCGGAGACCTCTAAGAGGCGCAACAGGAGAATGGGAGGAAAGAGGTTCCTGGAGCCAAGAAAGGCTCATGGAAAAAGAGCTACAGACTAAAAAAGGGGGAAGGAGGGTGGGAAAGGTTACCTACTGCAAGAGTTTATTTTGAAGATCTACTGTTACGGTAAATTCTTACGTAACTGTACTATCTTACTTCGAGAGGGCTCTTGCAGTAGGTAATTACTTGTAGGACTGAGTCCCAAGCAGTAAGAGTCCAAGGGATAGGAAAACATGGGAGCTAGTAGGTTGCCAAATACTTATGACAGGAGTCCCTGGAGGACCGCCAGTCTGAAACCAGCCCTGTGCCTAGAGGCAATGTCCAAACTGTAGTGTTTTGTGAAAGTGTGGACAGAACTCCAAGTAGCAGCTGCACAAATTTCTACAGCAGATACATTTCTGAAACAGGCTGTCGAGGCAGCCATACACCTGGTAGAATGTCCTTTAACCTGCCCCAGAAGGACTTTACCATACTTCTGGTAACAAAAACCACTGCAGTTAGCCAAACATTTGGAAAGGCATTGTTTGGAAACTGACGCACCTTCTCTCTTCGGTGAGAAGGAAACAAAAAGCTGATCTGTCTTTTGGACAGCTTTTGTCCTGTTGGTGTAATAACGTAAAATTCGGTGAACGTCTAACGTATGCAGAATGGCCTCCCCCTAATTAGTATGCTCAAGATAATACACCGGCAGCTGAAGAGACTGATTCAAGGTAGTCTCTGAAATGACTTTAGGAAGAAACTTAGGATTAGTACGCAGAGCCACCCAGTCTCTGTGAAAAATCAAATAAGGCTCCTTACACATCAGGGCCTGAAGCTCGGAAATTCCTCAAGCAAAAGTAACTGCAACTAAAAAGAGTGCTTTCTAGGACCAAAATTGTGTCTCACATGTACTTGCCAGTTCGAAAGGAAGCAAGGTCAATTTCTCTAAAAGAAAATGAAGGTCCCACGGTGAAGCAGGGTTTCGCACCAGGGGTTTCAGATGCAGAATTCCTTTTAAGAAGGTTTTTGAAACCTCCAATTGAGCCAGAGTTTTGCCCTCCAATAAAACATGGTAGGCTGAAAAGGCCGCTAAATGCACCTTCAGCGACGAATAGCTCAAGCCCAGGTCAGATAGAGGAAGAAGATACTCCATGACGTGAGGAACGGGAGACGAAAAAGGATCCCAACTCTTCGAGGTGGCCCAAATGGAAAAACGCTTCCACTTCCTGACATATGTAGTTCTGGTAGAAGGCTTTCTGGCAGCTACCAAAATCTGAGCTACCCTAGGCGAAACCCCAAATCTGGAAGCAATTATGTCTTGAGGAGCCACTCATGAAGATGAAGGGACTTCAGCTCTGGATGGACCAGTGTGTCCCCCGTTCTGGGTCAGGAGATCGTAAGAAAGTGGTAGAGGAACCGGAGGTTCCGCTGCCAGCTGTTGAAGCAGCGGAAACCACATTTGTTGAGGCCAAAATGGAGCTATCAGAATCATTCATGCTCCTTCTGTTTGAAGCTTGATCAGAACTCTTTGTAAAACTGGAAAGGGAGAGAATGCGTACAGAAACCTCCCTGTCCAAGAAAGCAACAGCGCGTCTTGCCACAAAGCACAATGCATGGGATAGAGCGAGCAAAACTTGGGAAGTTTTGTGTTTCATGGGGCTGCAAACACATCCATTTCCAGACGACCCCAAAGGTTGAAGATGCGGTCTACGACCTCTTGCTTTAGCTCCCACTCGTGCTTTCTTACCCTGGTGCGGCTGAGACTGTCTGCGAGAATGTTCTGCATGCCTGGAATGTGAACAGCCAGGAGGCAAACCTTGTGCAGAACCGCACAATTCAGGACCCACATCGCTTCTCTGAAAAGAGGATACGAGCAGGTGTCCCCCTGTTTGTTGATGTACCACACTATGCACATTTTGTCCGACTGGATCAACAGTGTATCCTGCAGAAGCATGTGCTGAAAAGCCTGAAGAGCGTACAGAACTCTTCTCATTTCCAGTACATTTATGTGGAAGTATAGTTCCACAGGCCCGGGGTCCTGTGGTTTCCAAGATGGGCACCCCATCCCATTCCCAACGCATCCGTGGTCAGGATTTGGGAGTAAGAAGGGGCCTGGAAAGTAACACCTTGTGTCAGGTTGTCAGAGTTTTGCCACCACTGCAGATCTTTCTGCATTGGGCCAGAAACTAGGACACAGCTATCTAAGACGTCCACCCTCTGATCCCACTGAATCCTGAGAGTCCACTGTGAGATACGTATGTGGAGTCTGGCCAAGGGAACTGTGGGAATAGCCGCTGCCATGAGGCCAAGAAGGCGAAGGACCGCCCTGGCCGAAATGTGTCAGCTGGAGGTTACCAACTTGGCCTGACCGTGTCCAGAACTGCCCCAATAACATGCAGGTACTGGGAAGGAGCGAGCTGAGATTTAGGGTAGTTGACAGTAATACCCAGTCACTCAAAAAGGTGCAGGGTAGCTGAAAGAGAAGCCTACAACCCCTCCCTCGACGATGCTGCAAGGAGCCAATCGTCGAGGTAAGGGAAAACGTGCTGCCCCTGACTCCTCAAGGCTCCTGCCACCACTGCGAGGCACTTGGTAAAAACCCACGGTGCAGAGGACAGGCCAAAGGGAAGGGCTTTGAACTGGTAATGCTCCCCTTGGAAAGAAAACTTGAGGAATCTTCAGTGAGGACGGAATACTGGGATGTGCAGGTACGCATCCTGCATGTCCAGGGCACAAAGCCACTGTCCTTTGGGCAGGAGAGGCAGCAGACTTTGCAGCGTCAACATCCAAAATCTCTTGTATTTTATGAAGAGGTTTAGGGTACTGAGGTCTAATATCAGGCGCAGATCCCCCATCTTTTTTGGAACCAGAAAGAAGTGGGAGTAGAATCCCTTCCCGATCTGATTTGCTGGCACTGGCTCTAGTGCTTCCTTTCAAGGAAGAGCCGTGATTTCCTCCCTTAACTGGGGAATGTGCACCCTTGGATAGTGGGAAATACCCAGAGGATTGTTTGGGGTTTTTTCATGAAATTCGAGAGTGTGACCAAGCTTTATTAACTGAAGTACCCGGGCATTGGTTGTGATGGACTCCCAGTCTCCCAGGTGCCTTGCGAACCTTCCACCCACCTGTTCCTCCGATAGGCAGGGAGGAGGGGGCGGTCAGTGAGTCAGGAGTGGGGGGGATTATGGAGGACCACCCCTGAAGCTGTCTGAGTTTTGGCTGGAGGGGTGGCGGCCGTATTGAGAGCCCTGCATTTGAATTGATGCCTAGCTGCCTGCTGTGGTTTCATCTGGCGTCTGTTTTACCAACGAAAGGGACGTTTCGGCTGAGGTTTCGGGCGATACATAGTATGTACTGACTGAAGGGTAGTGCCTTTATCTTGCAGGCTTGTAATAATGTCCTTGGCATCTCTGCTGGACAGAACGGAACCTCTGAAGGGGGTATTCTGAACAGCCAACTGGACATCAGGAGCTAGACCTGATACTCTTAGCCCAGAGAATCTACGAAGGCTTACTGCCATGGCCGTGCTTCTAGCGGAGGAATCCACTACATCATATGTGGCCCTTAGTGAATGATGTCCCACCATCTTAGCAGATCTGAGGATATTCGCCAAGGTGGTCTTAGATTCCGAGTCTGGGAGGGCCTTGACTATGGACTCAAGCTGGCGGAACAGAGATTTCTGGTACACTAGCATGTGCACCACATAAATAAGAGCACAACTAGCTAGTGTAGAAGAGGAATAAAACTTTCTCCCGAACTGGTCCAGCTGTCTGGATTCTTTGTTGGGAGGAAAGGTACTTACAGTAGGTGCTTAGGCTTAGCGGTCCTGGAGTGGGCCGCAGTTATGACCACCGCGTCAGCCTTTGGATGTACACTGAGGTGGTCTTTGTCTTCTGGTGTCCTGTAAACCTGGATGGCCTTCTTGGTCATAGCCGGGATGGAGAAGGGTCTCCGCCAGATGGTTGAGGATAAATCCTCCTGAAGTTCCAGTCATGGGGGTGCAAGCACCAGACTTGTTTCTGGAAAATCTAGATGCTCAGCCAACCTCTGACGTTTTGGGTCTTGAGTATCAGACTTCTGGCCTTGTGCCTCTGCCACTTGCCTCAGAAGGTCTACAAAAGAGGGATCCTTGGTGGGGGGGGGGACTTGGGAGACTCTCTAGGGACTGGCTCCTCAGGAGGAGGGATCCTGAATCCCAAACCCTCTGAGGATGACCCACAGTCTGAATCGGAATCTTCGGGATCCGCAGGTTCCCTGACTGGAAGAGCAAACTCCTTCTCCCTTCGGAGCCGCATCTGACGCCAGGGCCTGCATATGGCCTGTCGTCAGGCCTAACATCGAGGCTTGAGGGGTGACTAGAGAGGGCGCCCTAGAGGTATGATCTGGATGACCTACTTCTCAAGGTCGCGGACGCCTGCTGTCCAGTTCTGAGACTAACTGAGATTTTGTCTTAGACCACCATGATTGCAAAAGCTCCCTGAAATCCACCTGTGGTTGAGTAGGAGGAGGAGTGGGAGGTGGTGGAGGATGACAGGTATGGAATCCTGATCCTGTGGCATGTGTTCCATGTGCCAAGAAGCCTGGAGCAGCATAATGGTGAGCATAACTCGGTGACTAGAAAAGAGGAGATTGAAAACCAGAATATCCTGGGTAGTAATAACACATCGAAAACGGGTCCAGCGTCGGGCCTGATGGAGGGTAGCCCAACGGCGGAAAACCTGACGGTGCCCCAGACGGAGGGTAGCCTGATGGCAGCCCTGATGGAGGATAGCATGACAGCGGCCCTGACAGTGGGTAGCCAGATAGCTGCCCTGAAGGAGGATAGCCTGAAGGAAGGCTTTCTGGTGGCATTGATGGGGAGTACCTCGGTGAAGGGCCCGAAGGCAGAAGTCCTGAAGGCAGCCCCAAAGGTGGGAAACCTGATGGGGGCCCCAATGGAGGGTGGCCCGATGGCAGCCTTGACAGTGGAGTAAAGGGACAGCGAGCTACTGTTAGTCCTTTGGAAGCTCCGTCAGGTATACCTGATGAAAGGTCTCCTTCCGCTGGGACCTGTGAGTCTGGGGATGGCGGAGAACTCTCCGATGGAGAAGGAGACAGGGGCCCTCCATGAAGGGAACCCCATGACGGCCCTTGCCCTCCAGCCGGGACGGAGCTGACATCCGTCTGCATGTCGTCAGGGCATCTGAAATTGTCTGACAGACATGAAATGATCGTGCGATCGTTGGAGGCTCAGATGACCGACTTAGAGACGTGGGTCGCGCAGGAGTCAGAGAAGACACCAACCCCCGACTTACTGGCCCCAGCCGGGCGCTCATCGGAGAGTCCGACAAGTGGCTTATCGGCCACACCTACTGACTTAGAGCCGAGGTTCTGATGGCCTAAGATGGTGGTAGCCTCACTAACCGAGGCACCTCAGAGTCACTGTAGCAGTCCCCCGCCAAAGAGCCCGTGAACAGCTTCGGAGGAGGGGGGGACTGCTCCCAGTGTTCTTCCTTGTCCCTCTTCTTCTTCTTGTGGGAGTTGGTCAGAGAGGAGGAGGAGGAGGAGGAGGTGCTTTTCAGCTTCTTTAGCTCCTTTTCCATTTAAGCCATTTTTAGTTTTAGGAGATGAGCTTCGAGGACGGTTGGTGCCTTTTTCGTGTGTCCTGGTTGAACTGTGCGCAGGCCTCACACTTTATGATCCAGGCCCAAGCAGAAGAGGCAGAGGGTATGCTAGTCCTTATGCCATAGCCGGACGCTGCATGAATCGCACTTGTTTTTCTACGACTCTGTCGATGAGGTGGACGACATACACAAATATTAGGAAAATTAAGCAACAAGAGAAAAAACGGATACTCATCCGAATTCAGGTGGTCAAACTTCTGCGATGAGCTTCAGAAGGTCCGACGTGCACAGGTCAGTGGTGGGAAAGAACTGGAGGGTGGACGTGGGGACCACCCACTATATAGTGTCACGCTTGTTGGGTGGGCGGTCCCCCGTCAGACACTGCCAGCAAAGGTTTCCATGTGGTCCTGACGCCAGGGGGCGCAGTCCTACAAGTAATTACCTACTTCAAGAGTCTCTCAAAGTAAGATTAACAATTACAGACAATGCAAACAGAAACATATGACAGTACTTGGATTTCAAAAAATGGGACCATACAAAAATATAAGCACAGTGGCAATCTTAACCAGTTAATAATACAGGTGAATACAGGGTTGCATACAGTGCGAGGACAGAGCTGCAATACTTGAACTATTAAGCAGAATAACATCTCATTGTCAAAGTATAGGGAGGGACAGGGAGGGAGGAGAGATGGAAATAAGTGCATCAAGGAGTAAATAAAAAGACATGTACAAGGAGGAGCTTAGGTGGGGGATCAGATAGGGCTCACCGGGGGCAGGGGGAGGTAGGAAGGCAGAGGGTGAAGAGGAGGGAGGAGGGTAAGGAACAGAAGGAAACAAGGTAAGCAGTCACAGCTGTTCAGGTTGGCTAGCAATCACAACTGTTCTGATTGGTGAGATGTTGGCATTTATTTATTAAAACTGTACAGCTTGCCTACAAAAAGACTGTAAAGTGGGACTTTGTTTGAACTGAACTGCAGCAGCCACATTTGCCACCTCTGACCTGCCATGCAGCCAATCAACTTTCTACAAGCTCTGGAGGACTTTTCACTGGCCCCTGGGAAGGGAGTAAGGGCAATGTACTTGGTGCCTAAACAGCCAACCAACCAGGCATCGTATGGGCGTAATGCATATTAATTTTGCAGATGGACAGTTGTTTCCACCAATCCAATGCTGCCATTCTCTCCTAAGGCCTTGGGGAAATGTTCAGCTTTGAGCAGTTCTGCTGAGGCTCTCTGAGTGCAGCAGGGGGTGCACAGGGTGAGCCAGAGAAGACTTCTGGGAATTGACCTAAGGCTTCCCTAGCCAAAGACTGGGAGACCTGCCTAACTTTCCATCGTCTGGAAATCCCACAGCGACTGCAACTATATCATTTGGGAATAACTCCCTCAGCCACCTGAGCAAGCCATCAGCTTGTAAAGAGGGTTGAATGGTGATTTGCCAAGAGACTGAGGTATTTGCCTGGGGAAGCCAGAAAGCAATTTGTAAGTGTGGCATCTGGAAGTTGGGACGTTAGCTGAGAGACTGTCACTCCAGTCTGAGGGTGAACTAGAGTCTGCCTGCAGAGGTGCCTGTAACTGTGCCAAGCAAAAGAAAGAGACTGAGTGATTCCTGAGTTCCCAAAGAGGAACTCACCACCAGCCTGCACAGTCTGAGGAATCAGCCAGGTAGTGCTACAGCTAGGCATTACCCTGCATTTGCCCCTGAGAACTAGATGCCTGGACGTGAGGGATGAGCATGTGGCCCTGGCCCTCATTACTGGTCTGAAGCCAGCATTCCTGTGAAGACAACTCAGACGGTGACAAGCTGCCAGACCATGCTGCCTCCGCCAGAAAGCCTGCTGCCAACCTGTTGCACTGCTCAAGGCCCCAGCCTGCCTGTTGTGACGATTCAGACTCTGTTGTTTACCAATGGAACTGTGCATATCACAGGACTTGCCCTGACCTGGGGAGTTTCTCACAACACTTATCCAAAAGCTCCTATTTTAAGTTAGAAGTGCACCATCTCTGGCCACCCCAGAGCACTGAATCAGGCCTGCAACACCATCACCTGGGTACCCAGTTAGACTTTAAAGGACACTGGTACCAGTGGGGAGGTGGGCTCATTGTTGGGTGGTGGTGTTGGGAGGTGGGTACAGTGGCTGTTATCATTTTGTTTATGGTTTAACCAGTTCATCAAGTTCAACCACTGTTTTATCTTTGCATTCCCCTTCCCCATTGCCCTTTTAATAAATTGTCATTGTTGTTGTTAAAATTGTCTGTGAGCATATTATTGACATCAGTCACTATCTGCATGCAAAGTAAAGTGTTGCACTGGTTCATGGTATTTCATGTGTGGGGTGACTGTGAGTGGAGGTAGGGAGGTACAGTATTCCAGAGGGTTGTACCACTAAAACAACTGTCCCTCTATACTTTACTCTGGGTGGAGGCACCATGCTATTTAATTTATATCTGGGAAAGAGACCCTTTTTTTCCCACCAGAAGCAGAACCCATGCTCCTCAACCTTGTTGGGCCCACAAGGCAGGGGTAGTAACGGAAAGTTACACGGCCTGGCTACATACGCACACACACTATACACACAATTTACACACACACACATACAGAAAGGCATGCATACAGACACTGTATACACACTACACACACACACACACACTGCATACACATATCTTCAGCAATTCAGAGAGCTAGGATGGCCCTCCACTCCTAAAAAGGACAGAACAACAAAAACTGAGAGGGATCTATTCCATTCAAGCTTGGTGCACTACTACAACACAATGGAATAATGACCCCTCACCTTTATGGAAGGAATAAGGCATGATGGGGTGGGGGGCGGAATCATGTTGTATTCATGTTACAAGTGGTAGACTGGCATTCTGAGCCCAAAGGGCAAGAGACTTCAGCCACAGCGAGGTAGACTTACATAGCATAACCCCGATGGAACTGCCTCATTCCACTTATAAAATGTTTTGGAATGTTAGTTGTTTAGCTGTGTAGTAGTGTTGTAATTTGGTGCTGTATCTTTAAATTGTTGGCTTTAAGGTATTAGCATATATCAGATTAGACGGAGAGAGAGAGATAGATAGATATTTTATTTATAAAAACACCCATTTTCAGAGACTCTGGGCGCTGTACAATAAAAAACAAACAATATAAAATAATAAAAAATTTACATAACAGATATGCAATAGAGATTTAAGCAATAATACATGACAAGGCATGTGATGTTGTGGGATTTACCCACGTCTTGTGTGATGTGTCACGAAACTCAACTGAGAGACTTTAACCTCACAAGAAGTGTGTAAATTCCACTACTGCACACACCCTGAAGTGCATTACTGCAATTATAAAACAAGCATTTGTCAATGCCAAATGTTTGCTTGCTGGCATTAGCAGTGGAAGTGCAGGAGTTAGACAGATGCATTGGAATGGCATTGAAGTACTGAACTGACCCCAACTCCACCCTAACTCTGCAGAGATGGGCAGGCATTGGGGTGTGCCTTTGGGTCGTCGCCCATGACGGTCACGACATTTCACCTCACCCTACCCTTCAGACACTGTCAAGTGTCGAGGTGTGCCTTGGGGTGTTTGGGCTTTACATTCACCTCATTCCATAAGGAAATATGCTGAAATGGGTGCAGTGTAGGAGAATGGGGTGAACTCTAGGGGCAAAGGGTCCAAGGCGCACGTCAGTGCCTGTCACTGGTTGCAGGGTGGGGGTGGGGTGGAATGGCATGAGCATTACTGTCGACAATCCCAAGTCACACCCCTGACGCCTGTCAGTCCCTACAGGGTAGGGCATTATGGTCGAAAATCCTAACTCCCTGGGCGTTTCTTAGTATTTTTACTCCAAGTTTTCCACATGTGCTTTTTGTGACCCCATCGCATGAACAATGACACTATCAGTTCATTAGGTGAAAGGTAATTTTGCACAGTGACTGTGCCATTTGACGTCACAGGTGCGAAAACACATTTCGAACAGGATGTGAAAAGTGACACGTGTACTGTTCATGAAGATCTGTAAAAAATGGCATCGTTGAAAATCTGGAGTGAAAATATACAAAACGTGGTGAAGTCATGAGCGTGCGTAGAAACTGCGCAACGTACAACCGTAATGTAATTAGTTTGGGGATTTTTTACAGCAGATTTTCAACACAGGTGTTCTGGGACCTCCGCTCATGAACAGTGTCACTGTAATTTTCGTAATCTGTCCTGAACACTAATTTCCCACAGCGACCGCACTATTCTGCGCCAGAAGTGCGAAAACACATTTCGGCCAGGGTGTGAAAAATGACAGCTGTACTGCTCATAAGGAGGTGTGGAAAATGCCAGTGTTGAAAATCTGGACTGAAAATATCACAAATTTGTGAACTTACGAGGATGTGTGGAAACTTTCACCAAATTTTCAACATAGGGTTTTGGGGGGCCTAACCCATGAACTGTGACACTGTCATTTCGTTACTCAGTCCCAAAAGGTGGTTCCGCCGAGTAACCGCGAATCACCTTTCGAAACTACAGCATGCACGCCAGAATACAGTCATTTTATGGACTTTGTCACCAAAATTTCAACATAGCCATTTTAAGACATCTGCTCATTAACAGTGTCACTGTGATTTTCTTAATCTGTCCCGAACATTGATTTCACACGATCTGCGCCATTATGCGCTATGTAAACACATTCTGGGCGAGATGTGAAAATGACAGCTGTACTGCTTATAAGGAGGTGTGGTAAAATGGCAATGTTGAAAAATCTGAATGAAAATATAAAAAATTCGCAGTTACGAGCGCATGGAACTGCGCAAATACACACCGTAAAACAATCATTTGGGGAATTTTTTTCACCACATTTCAACACAGGTTTTAGGGCCTACCATGAACTGTGACACTGTTGTTTCATATCGGGTCCCAAAAGGTGGTTCCCACAGTGACCGCGAAATCACCTTTCGGACCGACTAACAAAATGATAGTGACTGAGTTCATGAGGGGCCTCTGAACCCCATGTTGAAAATTTTGAGAAGAAATTCTCAGAAATGGCCAAGATATGCATCAAAGTTGAAAAAAACCCATTTATACCATTATACAGCTTACCTGCATTTCTTCAGTTCGCGGTCGACTTTGAAAAGTGCAGACGTGTTCCCGGTCCACCGAAGATCGTCACACTGGGCTCTGGAGGTAAGTATGGGGTCAGGGGGAGTGTGGGGAGGTGGATGCGCAGAGGGCGGGCGCGGATGGGGGCGGAGGCAAGAAAATCAACGAGGGACCATTTTTTTTTTTTACAAGTATTTTTTCTTTTGTGAATATGACGCGGGACTTTTGCCACATGGGTAGGCTCCCAGCATGGCAGCTGGAAGTTTTTTGGGGGCAGTGGAGCCGACAGGGGATTGGGCACCCCCCCATCAGCGATACGGACTTTTGCCACGCTGGGGTGGGCTCCCAGCGTGGCACCTAGAAGTCTGTTTTTGGGGGGGATGCAGTGGAGCCAACGGGGATTGGGCACCCCCGTTGCCCATATGGACTTTTACCACGCTGGGGCAGGCTCCCAGCGTGGAACCTGGAAGTCTGTTTGGGGGGCAGTGGAGCCGGCAGAGTTGGCACCCCCGTCAACCATCACGGTGTCGCGGGGGGGTACGCTGAAGCACGCTGGGTGGGCTCCCAGCGTGCTGCTGGAATGTTTGTTGGGGAGTAGAAGAAATGGAGCTGTTCTATGACAGCTGTTCACATGCAGTGCTGAGTGTAGGCACTTAAATTGCCCGCCGACAGCAGTAGTATGCAAATTGCCTGCCGACGGCAGTATGCGTTACCACCACTGTAGTGGTCTTTGGTTTTCAACAGTACGCCACTGCATCTGAACTGCTGTCATAGACAGCTCGGACATTTATTGGTGCAGCGAGCCCGCGCCTGCAAGAAGGAGCAGGGCATTGGAAGCAGGGTGGCACACCTACGAAAATTCGTATGGTGGCACTATGTTTCCTGCACATGCGTGCAAGCAAAAATAATGAAGCTGTGTTAGGTTCAAATCAAGTAAACATTTAAGCAGCTAGATTTTTACTGGTTGTCTGTTGCAGGATTTAATCACATCATGTGATATGTTTTGACCAATGAGGTTACAGGATCTTCGTGACCCCATTTTATAACAGGTTGCAGCTGATAAGCTGCACTAGTTGGGTGCGGCTATACTACAAGGAGTGGGTGATGGTTGCATGGTTATAGTTGATCCTATTACTTTAAATAGGTATTCCTGACGTTTAACTTCATGTACTTCCCATGTGATCTGTGAGGCTGGGCTGTGCTTCCTGTACTTTCCATGTGATCCGAGTCAGATCTGGAAGCCTAGAATGTCGATTAGATGTCATGTGCTCTCAGATGCACTGCAAAGCAGTTTATGAGGTTCAAGCAGGGAATTTGAGCTGTCCTGTGTGTTTGTTTCATGTTTCATGTCAGATAGGTTAAGTGGATATTTTATTAGTTTTAGAGCAATGTTTGTAGAAGTTTTGCTGATTGTTTAATGATATATATATACATGTTCCTGTTGTTGTGAAGAATCTTATGTTTTTCTTGTGTGAGCAGCACCGAAGCTTTTTGGGTTTGAATTTCTGAGTAGAAAGCACACTTTTTAAAGTTGTTGGCTGCATTTCCTTTACAGTTTGTGATTCTTGAGCAGTGTTGCTGTGCTGGGCTATTTTTTTTTATTTGTATAATTTCTTTTTGATGTTGCAACAAGGAGCCATAATTAACCAGACCCCTTTCTATGAAAGGTTTTAGTGAATTAATTCCAAACAAAATCAATACTTTCAGAACAGTGTGAAGTCAAAAAAGAAGGGTGGGTGCCTGAAGTGAAAACATATCCACGGGTCCCTTCTAACAATGTTTCATTACGAATTTGTCACTTTATCAGGGTAGGTTTGGCGTAGTGGGTGAATTATTCCTTCTAGGGATCTTGCGTACTAAATCCTAATCTCTGTTTAAACTTAGGCAGTACTCTTCCTCCTCTTCAGTATAAATTTCTGTAGTCGGCCCTTGTTCACTTTAAATTCACAACGGTTCATACAGCTAGGATCGTGACCCCACTACTGTTTCGCATAATATACCCTTCAGGTACTACGCCAGTTGGGGTGGAGTCAGGATGGAGGAGTGGCCATGTGAACCACTCTGGTACTCACATGCATAAAGCCTTATATGACATGCTTCAGCTGTACATCAGGGTGAACATTTACAATAACCCAAAGGCCGCCATATCCCTCCCTCCCCTTCTCAGCTGTTGGTGGCTCATGAAGCCACCTGCCCTGGATGTCACCATATAGGAGTGATGCCATTGGGCCAGTGATCCTTCAACGTTTGTGTTTTCTTTAAAAAAAAAAGTTGTATCCCACAATCCCTTGTTCTCACACAAGTAGAAAGTAAGCCGGGAAAAGTCAGTGTTTGGTGTCTCTAGTAGGAGGGAGATGGGAACTGAATGTTTGTACCCCGTAATGGGCTTGCCAGTTCTGCAGCGATTGAGTTGACAAATCAGGGTGTTAAATAGCTGATATAGCAAAACGCCACACAAATCAGGAAATAATTTATATTTATTTGGTTTTTGGTGAACGGGTAAGTCCAGTAGGACAGGATGCCCCCCTCATTCAGGAGTGACCCGTAAGAAAAAATTACTCACCTTAGTAATTGTGTTTCTTCTAATGGAGTCTTGCTGTATTCTGACAATCTGCAGTTAGCCCCAGCCTTTAAACTGCCCCAGGGAGTATAGGGTTAATTTTCTATGCAGTGCATAGAACGTTGACCTCGAGCTCGGTTGAGGTCTCTGTCTGCAGCACTTTGAAACCCAACCGCCAGATTCTTACGAGCAAACACTCACTGACTAACTATGTGGAAATTGTAAAGATTTTTTAACTAGCCAACTGGCAACAAAAAAGTTTGGGATTCCCAAAGGAAGACTCAAGGAAACCCAAAACCAAAAACCTATTTAAATAAAGATATAACATAAGCACCCAAGTAAAAAGGAGGGTGTGCTGAAGACAACCCTGGGGTGCAACACTGCACCTGCCCACCCACTTCCCAAAAACAGGTTCTGAGAGGGGAGGCAGGGAGGGAGGTCAGAATACAGCAAGACTCCATTAGGAGAAACACAATTAATAAGGCGAGTAATTTTTTCTTCAAACAACATGAAGTCTTGCTGTATTCTGACAATCTGCAGACTACCAAGCAGTACCTCCATGGAGGAGGGACAGAACCTACTTTGGGAATAGGCTCTGAAGTACTGCTGTGCCAAACCGAGCATCACTCCTAGCCTGGGTATCCAGAGAGTAATGCTTGGTAAAGGTACGGACTGTTTTCCAGGTGGCTGCTTGACAAATTTCTAACAGAGGAATATCCCTGGCAGCAGCCAGGGAAGCAGCTGTACCTCTTGTAGAATGAGCCCTCAGGCCTGAGGGTGGAATCTTACCCAGTTTCTCATAGCAGAATTGTATACAAGAAACAATCCACCTGGCAACAGTTCTCTTGGTGGCAGGTTTGCCCTTTCCCACTTCCCCATAAGTGAGGAGCAACTGTAGGGACTCAAACCTGTGACCCTTGGTACGCTCTATGTAGTAGCTAAGGGCTCTTTTAACATCTAAACTGTGTAGCCTCCCCTTCCCTGAGGAAGAATGATCAGTGAAGAAAACAGGAGAGACACAGACTGATTCAAATGGAAGTCTGAAACCACTTTGGGCAAGAACCTCCTATTGGTTCTAAAGACCACTTTATCTCTGTGGAATGAGATAAGATCAGGTTCCACTGACAGGGCTTACAATTCACTGATACGTCTGGCAGAGGTAATGGCTACCAAAAACACAGCTTTCCAAGTCAAGTACTTAAGCTCTGCTGAAGACATAGGTTCAAATGGGGGGTTGCATAAGTTGAGTAATGCATACATTTAAGTCCCAGGCAGCAGCTGGATCCCTAAGGGAGGATTGGTATGAAGCAATCCCTTGAAAAACTTGCAGAATACAGGGTGGGATGATAGTGAGGAAGGCTTTCCAACTAACAGAAAAGCAGAAACAGCTGACAAGTGTACCTTGAGAGTAGCTGGTCTGAGGCATAGACCATTTAGATGAACCAAATAATCCAGAACTGTAGGCAATTCAGCAGTGTCTGGGGATATATGCTTCTTGGAACACCAAATGCTGAATCTTTTCCATTTGGAGTCATAAGTCTTTTTTGGTGGCAGGCTTTCGAGAGGCTTTGAGAATATCCTGAACCCCTTGGGACAGATGCAAATCTGCATACTCTAGCTCTTCAAGAGCCATGCCTTGAGATTGAGGGACCGAAGATTGGGGTACCAAATCTTCTCCTGGGAGGAGGTTAACAGGTTGTATTTCCTGGGAAGAGACAGGGGAAGATGGACTGCCAGGGACAGTAAGAGGGGGTACCAGGGCTGTCTGGCCCAATCTGGAGCAATCAGAATCACTCTGCAGGGTTGACCAGAACCTTGAACAGTAGAGGAAGGGGAGGGAAGGCATAGAGAATTTCCTTCCCAGTTCAATATCAGAGCATCCAGAGGGACTGAGCCCAAGACTGGGGGTCTGCAACAAAACAGAGGAAGTTAGTGATTGTCTGGGGCTGCAAAGAGATCTATCTCTGGAGTGCCCCACCTTGAGAAAATCACTTTTAATACCAGAGGGTCCAGGGTCCATTCGTGATGGCCCTGGGAGATCCTGCTCAGTGCATCTGCTAGCACATTGTCCTTCCCTGGAAGGTGGACTGCTATCAGAGAGGTCGGCAGAGAATAAGCCAGGGACCACAATTTCATGGCTTCCATGCACAAGGCCGTGGACCGAGTGCCACCCTGTTTGTTGATGTACCACATGGTGGTGGTGTTGTCTGTTCTGATCTGAACCACCTTGTTCTGCACTGACTGACAGAAAGCTTGCAGGGCCAGAAAAACTGCCCCGAGTTCTAGGAGATTGATATGAAGAAGGGATTCCTGAGGGGACCACAGTCCCTGGGTTATGAGAGCCCCCAGATGGGCTGCCCACCCCAAAAGGGAAGCATCCGTGGTAAGGACCACTGAATGAGACTGAGTAACAAATGGGACCCCTTGCCTTAAATTGTCCTGATCCTGCCACCATTGAAGAGCTTGGATCAGTGTCCAAGTCACTGGAATCAGTTTGGTAAGAGGATCCTTCTTTTGGGACTAAAAGGCCCTCAGATGGAACTGAATGTCCCTCATCTGGAATCTTGCCCCTTGGACCACTGCTGTAGAAGCTGCCATGTGGCCCAAGAGTTGAAGGAAATGCCTTGCTGGTCGGGACACCTGAAGGCTGAAGGAGGAAGCCAGTTCTATAAGAACTCTTGCCCTTTCCAGGGGAAGAAAGGCTCTTGACCCATACCCTCACGCTAGATGAAATCTGTACTAGCTGGAACAGATGGACCAAAATTGGAATGGCTGGAATATACAAATTGTACCCTGTCCGTCTGGTCCAGCACGAGTACCTGGTTTCATTTTTTGCTGTTTTGATCCAGTCCATTCCTGGTTCAGCAGTCCAAATTTCACTCATATCTGTAAATTCATTTGGTAAACGGCTAAGGCCCAAACTAGTACCAACAGGCCAGTAATAATATATTTGAATTCCAAGAGAGGTGACCAAGGGTGGTAAGTACACCTATTTAGTTCATGAAGGTGTATTGTGAGTGCCAATTTTAAGGTACACATCACTTGGCAAGATTTAGCACAAAAGGGAGGGAATTCCACAACATAGGGGCTATAAAGGCAAAGGAATGCTGTCCCCTTAAGAGTTTCATGTAGAGCATTATAAATGAGATACTGGATGTAGGCCGCAGGTTCCATTTAGAGCTGCAAGATCAGGTCTGCCAAAGAACTGAACACCTCTGACTTTGGGTGTTCAATTCTCACGAGCTGTGGCTAACTTCTGGACAAAAATTTGAACTTTTGATTTGACTGGTATGAACCAATCGAACTGCACTAGTCCACCCAGTTGAATCCCAAAGATTCAAACCAACTCTCAACTAAAAAAAAAAAAAAACTGTCTTCTCACCCTCTGCACTGGTGCCACAGGTTTAGCAGATGGTTTTTCTGGAGGTGTTTTTAATTTTTTTGAACATGTGAACTGTAAACCAGGCAAACTCTGACGAACTTTACTTGGTTCGTGGTTTGAATTTCACACTAGTTGAACTTTGGGAGGTTTGCACAGCCCTAGTTACGTTTAAGATGCTGCTTCATCTAGGGATGTCCCGGTATCAAAATTCTGATGGTATGATAACCATCACTATAATACCACAGTTACCGTTATATTGTGTTATAACATTAGAAGTAATTTTTGTACAAAGCATCAGGGAGAGTAGGCATGGAAGGGACAGTTGTCCCTGAAAATACAAAAAAAAATTGGTTGAAAAGTCTCAATATCGAGGTATATAATGAATACCAAAGTATATTGTGAATCACAGCTATTGCAACATCGGAAGTTTCCCACGGTATCAATACCGTGACTTCTGATACCATGGTGTAACCCCTAGGTGGCGATATCCCAAGGGCTGCTACCCCTGCTTGCTTGGCTAGTAGCAGGTTAAGGGGCCTGGTAATGAAACGGGTGCCTCCACCCGGAGGCCAGGGTTGTTAGTGGTCAAGCTAACCTGGGCACAGCCCTCTGGGACACTGTGACCCCTCCTCTTTCCCTTCTAGTGGCCTGATCAATATACAATAATTACTTTCACAATGACCCTTATTCACCAGGCAATTACCCACACTGTTTGCACTTACCACCAGGGCTGGTTCCTCTAGCTTGACCCTGGGGACCCCCTGTAAAACAAAGTTAAGCACAGCAAATAACAACAGTACAATACTCTTGGCACAAAATGGAACCACAGTCAGATTAAATGCAAACAAAGTTAAATCTGATTTATTCAGGGGACTTGGAACAACTGAACAGGTACTTCTGTTCAGTTTTTATGGAGGAGGTGGCAGGAAATGGGCCAGCAGTGAGTAATAAGGAGGGGCGTAATCAGGTTGATTTACTTAAAAGCTATATTAATCAGACAGTTATGCATGCATGTTCAGAGTCCCTACACAGTCACACACTCTGGGTACCCAGGTAGGAAAATGGTGGGCTAGCCAGGAACGTTGCAGCTGGTTGGGGCCCTGTGATGGAAGAAAGCAACATGTACAACACACACTATTTGTAATCCGGAGCTGGATGGCTCAGTTCGTGAAAGAAAAGGCAATAAGACAATCAGATGACAACACTTTTAGATTTAGCTGTTGCTGCAGGGAGCTACCCTGATGTTTACTCACGATACCCAATACTGGACATAGGCAGGATGAAATCGAGACTGCAGGCTGTTGAGCTGAAGTGCCCGGAGAAGCAGGGCCCACACGAATCACTGAGGCGTCATTCCTGTTCAAGGCGTTGAGCAGGGGGCTGATCCCTAGGCCGGTCTCTCATCGATGACTTTCTCTGCTTTGCAGGTATTCTGGCTGGGCCAGTGTAGCAGGGCCCAGACAAATGGAAATGGATACGGATTCAGTCTGTGGAGCTGGATACAGCCTCCAGCAAGCAAAACACAGTTCAGACACACAGTGGGGAACCAAATCACGACCCACTATTAGCACACAGCACATTCACATGTAAGGGAATTCCACTGTACCAGGCAAATGGCTCTCCGGTCGTAATTAGAGAGTCTGTGCACAATCCAGGTGTTCAGAGGCAGCTGGAAGTCCTGACAGGCTGATCACATTCAGCAAATCTTCGGTCTTCTTCAGGTTAAAGCCTGGTCACAATTCAGTGGCTTAATTCGCTATCCAAGTTCGGACTCAGTCCACGTTCCCTCTCAGGAAAAGCAGGCAGGCATGCAGGCCAAACGCAGGCCTTTCCACAGTACTCCCGCCCGAATCCACTATGGATTGCTGCTCGAACTGTTTCGAGCTGTTACTTCTTCACTTCCCAGCTCAGATCTAACTGAAACTGCCAGCAGTGTGGGACTTTCCTCAAGATCCAAAAGGTTTGGTTGGTTGATCAGTCTGTCAGTCACAACAAGGGCTCCCCCTCCAGGTTATTTTAGGCGCCAAAAGCCCCAAACTACAATTCCTACAAGTTTTGGCCCCACCAAGCCCCTGTAGGCAGGCTCCATTTTAGAGTCCCAAATGTACTGCAGTCCAGGACCAAGATGATGGAAACAAACAGAACTGTCCATGCTGCAAAGAAGGCAGGTTAGAACAAACTGTAATATTATTATACTACTCTAACAAATGATCAGCAGACAAGTACATCTTCTAACAGAGTTCCCTCTCAGATTAATTATGACTGCAATCTAGGCAGCTCTTAAAGAGACAGTACACAGAGGCTATACAGGCACTCTCTGGCAATCACATTTAAACTGCTAAAACGCAGGACGAGCATTTAGGCAAGCTCAAGGAAGACTTTTCAGGAACCCCCATTTGTAGGGGGGTTACACCGGTATACTGTGACATCCCTAGCTTCATCAGGACAACAGCCAAGCTAGGAGGGCAGCCTAGGTATATTACCTTGAAGGTGAGGCACTGCAGTGCATGCTGGAGTTGGTCTTCCATTGTTGACCATTTGAGTTTGGTGGCAATACCTTTCAGTGATAACCAACCCGTGCTATAGGTGCAGAGGGCCAGGCATCCTATTCTGTTATATAAGCTGGCCCTCGTTCTAGTCCGCTCTGTCTCCACAAGGAAGACCACGTCAACAGAGTCATAGGTATGACTGACAAGCAAGTCACTGTTAGCAATTGCAAGGCAGGGTTCTTTGGTAAACTACACCTTGATTCTTTATAGCTGCCCAAATGTCTTGTTTGAGGTTTTAATAATGAAGTCACAATGGGTTTGTAAATGACAGGCTAGGGTCTAAATATAGCCCCAGATATTTGAAGCTTCTTCAATCTCCAAGAGGGGGCCACCGTTAGAAGAGCTCTTGAGATGCCTAGCATATCGTGCAACTTTGTAATCCTAGCCATTATCTGAACTGCATCGCTGTAGACTGCTAAACAGGTTTAATGTGTGTCCATGGTACATGAGACAACATCAACACAACTGAATGCATGCATTTTGAAAACTGTTAGTTTTGCTCTTCATTCAATGTTCCCCCGATGAAGAGGTGTCCTGTAGCTAGCATTTTACACCAGTTTTGCCTGGTGCATTACCTTCTCCTGGCCACAACTACAACACACACACACACACACATATACAGTACAGAATTTCACTCTTTTAATAATTTATTACCAATCAAAGTATAAAGGTTTTGCAAATTTGCACCACTACTTTAATGTTTCCACTACTTAAATGAATGAACGATTTATTACCGTATAGAGGATAATGGATGGGAACCAGTTAATGACAGTGCTGTGTTCCCATCGAGAGGTTGTCATGACAACGTAGTAAACCTCAAGAGGGAAGCTTGAGAGGTTTACAGCTGACATGATGACCTTGAGATGGGAACTCTGCGTTGTTGTTAACTGGTGCCCATCCATTGTCTTTTATAGTGTATGGGCTCCAGTTAAGCCAAATTTGTCCTTATTTCACTTTTTTTTCCATTGTGCTGCTCTCCTTCAGTGCCAGCTCTCACCGCTGTGGCCGTTCCTCGTAAGCCAGCATGTTCACTAGACGCGCACTCACAGAACCGTTCACGTTGTTATGGTATCGTTATGATGTTCTGAAGACGATATAACAACCTCTTGACATCACAACAATACCATAACAAGGATGGGAATTCATCAAATTCTATCATAACAACGCTCTCCCATACATTATTAACACATTAAACATTTGTACTTTTGCAAGTTGTTGTAACTTGCTGTGTCTGATACTATGTATTATTAAACTACAATGTGTCACTTTTGCCACTGTAAATTCTTGCACGTTTGTCAATGTTGTACCTTGCGCTGTCTGAAATTCTTTATTGTACATTGCACTTGTCAGTTTATTTGCTATTTCACATTGTGTTGTCACTTTTTGTTTATTGTATACCATTGTGTAACCCCCACCTGGGTCACACCGTGACATGAGCTCTGTCTCAGTGTTTCTCTCCTGTGCAGCACATTCCAAAGAAATAAACATGACCCAAGTAATGTGGATGGGGGGGGGGGCTCAGATGTCGGAAGCTCAGGGTCTTGGGTATATCCTGCCCCTATCCAAGAAAGTGTCCAAGGATTTGTCGGTGTTACAACATTGCCCACCAGGATGCCTCCGGAGGGAGAGTCCACATGAAGTGCAAAATGCTGTTCCAAGAACGGGCTAATGACATCTGGGAAAGGTGCATCAATTTTACAGGTCCATTATTAATCTAGGGATGTCACAATAGCACAGTATGAAAATATATTATGATAATTCCCACTGATGATAATTTTTCGTTGTATAAAAAAAATCCCAATTATCAGTGCAGCACAATATATCGTGATATACCATCTAAACTTACTGCTCTGGCAGCGTGTCCTTCTCCCGGTGTGACCATGATTCCCCAATTCCTACCTTCCTCCAGTCAGTTATTTACTATTGTTCCTAAAATTAGAAATGCTGCAGATTACTGCAATAATCATTATATCATGATATTTTTCTTCAAAAATATGGTGATACTAAAAGTCTGATATTGTGACATCCCTGTATTAATCAAGGTGCTGCACTGCTTGAACCTTCGATCTTCAGTGTGCGAGCGCTCTAGTTACCGTGTAGAAGTGAGACTGTGTTTTAAGTAACACTCAGAATCGTGTATTTAAAAGTTCCCCCCCAAGTGCCGCTGAGAGCGATGTGAGCTGACCCTGGGTGGGAGACATTTTGGCTCCACTGCTGCAGCTGCCCCTTGCGGAGAGACAGATCCCTCACGGGGGTGGGGAGGGTGGTGCCAACCCAGAGCAGCTGCTGTGACTGAGGCAAACAGGGGCACCACTCAGCGTCAGGAGTGGTAGGTGATAAGGAAGAAGGGGAAAAAACACAGAAAAAGATACGTGCCTCGAACCATCTAAATGACTGTCATCTACTCGGTGTAGAGCCCCACCAGCATGGCAGTGTGTGGAGTGGGACAACGGGTCTGGTGACCAGAAGGGACCCGAAGAAAGAGCGGGTAATGGCTTGAGGAGCCAACAAGCTTGGGGTAACAAAAAAATACATCCCCAGCATGTCCTGATAATTTTTGGCCTGCTAAGATTAGGAAAATAACTGTGGCCAGCCTCCGATGGAAAAGGAATTGACTCATCGGAAGCCTGATTACATCTAAAATCCTAGTCACTTTTTAATAACTAAGAGTTTATGTGGATATGTACCCAGTTTGTCTGAGTTTCACCTACAACTTCTGCCAGTGCTCCAGATGAGTAATGGCCTATTTTACTCATCAATGTTTAAAATATTCTTTAAAAAACAGTTTTGATGAGAAACTGATACTCATTCCAACCCTAAGGAATGCTCCATAGATACTTTCAAAAGGTGCTGTTTTTCCAAGTTTAAAGCACTTTTACTCATCAGAATTATATTTTACTCCCTAATGTTAAAAATGGCAAGTACATTACTCTTGAATGCCATTATTGTCTGGAGCACTAACTGCTGTGGCTCTGACCCCGAACCCTCGACCCCCGTATCGTCTTGTAAATGAAGCAGTTCTGGTGTGGAACATTTATACATGAATCAAGCCCTCCTCACTCTGTGCTTGGCGAGTTGTAGTGCACATAGCACCTCACAACAGCTGTATGCCAGAAAGCTAGCCAGTTGCCCTCCAGCTTTGCCCAAGGATTAAAGGACCATGGGAAGTAGGCAATAAGGCACATTACACAGTGTTGGCTGTTACGTGATAACAACACGTTTTGGGTCATAGTGAGGCAAGCACCTGCAGGACAAGTGCCTTCAGCCGCAGGAAGTGTGGCTGTTTGTGGCACAACTACCACCACCTTGGAGTGTCTTATAATGCTTATAAAATGGGCAGCCATGGCTTAAAACAAAACATATATCTGGCTGGCCCGGTGGCGCAGAGAGTTGAGGTGCTGGCACCTTACCTCAAGCCACACCATGTGACCCAGGTTTGGGAACGGACTCAGGCACCGGGGGGTTGGCAGGGGAGGAGAGGATCGAGCTCTCCTCTCCTGGGGTGGGCTAGGGAGATGCCTCACTCTGTAGTGGCCCCCGGTGGAAACCGGGAGCACTACAGATGCGGCGCAAGTGGGGAAGTCGGAGGAAAAACACCAGAAAATGGTGCCTCCAACTGCTGGATGACGGCTGCCTGGACCAGCACCTCCGTGGTACTCCGTAGATGCCGACTGACCTCAGCAGCACCCAGGGCCAATGCCATTGGCCATTCAGGCCCCTTCTCCCCGGAAGGGGAGGACCCAGACCCACCCAACTAAAGGGTTACGTCGGGCTACCCTGTGGTGGCTGCGATTTGGGGTCAGGGATGGGCAACGGAACCCCAGAGGCAGAGTCCTTGGCAATGGCCCAAAGGAATGGCAGGACGAGGTGCGGGGGAGACAAAAAAACAAACAAAATAAAAACATATATCCACGCAAGAACCCCGTGTGGCCCACCATCTGTAATGAAAAAAATTACAGGGAGGAGACTGGTCCAGATGAAGCCTATCTATGCCTCTAGTACCTCTGGAGTAACTGACTTACCATGTATATTCTTGCTTTTTTACAAATTTATTCAATAAACATTGGTCACAGTACTGTTAATGTTGCCAACGTTTCAAAGAAAAAATCCCTTTTCTCAGGGCAGTTACTGGCCAAACGATTTTCTATGCAAAACTAACAGTTTGTCATAAAATCTTCATTTTTCCTTTATTATTATCTCTGCTTTGCTGGCACACCAATAGAGACCTCATCTCTTCTGTGCTTCAGCGGGGTGAACGAGTCAGCGCCCTGCCTGACAACTGACAAGCCAGAGAGAATAAAACAAATTAATAGGGAGGGGTATCAGCAGCAGTGAAAGAGAAATGGTGATTCCCCTGTATAAATCACTGGTAATGCCTCACCTAGAGTACTGTGTCCAGTTCTGGAGACCACATCTCAGTAAAGACATAGAGTCGAGGTGGTCCAGAGGAGAGCAACTAAAATGGTGCAGGGTCTGCATCAAAAGCCCTATGAAGAGAGACTTAAGGACCTCAATATGTACACCCTGGAGGAAAGGGGGGGGGGATATGACAGACTTTCAGATACCTCTAGGGTATGAATAAGGTTCAAGAAGGAAGCCTTTTTCAGAGTAAAAGATGCTCAGGAACAGCGGGTCACGCTTTGAAGCTGGAGGGGGCTAGATTTAGGAGAGATGTAAGGAAGCATTTCTTCACAGAAAGAGTGGTGGATGCCTGAAACAGCCTCCCACCGGAGGTGGTGGAGGCAAAAACTGTAATGGGATTCAAGAAGGCTTGAATAGGCAAAAGGGAACCTTAGTGGTAGGGAAAGGGGGAGGTAAAGCAAGGGTCAAGATCAAGTAGGGTCCGCGGTGCTACCGTAGGTAGGGAAAATGGGCAGACTAGCTGGGCCAAGTGGTCCTTATCTGCCGTCAAACTCCATGTTTCTAATAAACCTGTGAAAAAAAAAAATATACGTAGTGAGTGAGTCTATTACTCCCAAGATGGTAGAGGTTAAAACAAAACATGCACATATTTCAACATCTGAAGTGGATTTAATTTTATTTATGCTAATTAATAATGCGCAGGGAAAAGTAGTCCCAAACTTGGCATGGTGGGGCTAAAACAAGAAAACAGAATTTTCCATTTGCCTAGTCAGTAAAGACACCCATCACATACCAAAAGCACAGTCTGTACTATGTTTTGTGTTGTACTTATCCTGGCTTCAACTGTACGTATCTCAGCTGAGGTGAGAGTTAAACGTCATTTGCTTACAGAGCTGACGTTTTTTCATCTTTTTTAGTTTGTTTATATATGCATGTATGTATGTATGTATTTATTTCAGAAGATATACCAGGAAAGACATGTTGAGCTGAAATAGCTAACTTCCAGATGCGTCGAGGTGGGAGGGATGAGGAGAGTACAGTAAAAAGTTGCAAGAGTCGGTTACACAAATCAAAAAATATGAGTTAAACAGAAGTACCAACAATATGAAAAAGATGAGCTAGCTCATTACCTCCAATGGCTCCATATGAAGTCCGAACTATCCATTGTTTACCTGACACAAAATGGCCGCCCAGGAGGTAGTGAGCTAGGCAGAGCATCTGAAGAGCAACAGGTAATAGAAGTGCAGCGGAAACGGAACTGGAATTATGAACAAGGCACTGCTGTTGGCGCTTCGTTCAGCAGGGAAGGATGGAGGAAACTGGGAGGATCCAGGGGAAATTAATTAGGGCAGCGGCAGTTGGGGGAAGGGGAATTGTAGGGTGGCAAAATACAGCACAGGATCAGAGACAAGTGCAGGAGTGAGCAGTGAGTAGTTGGCGGTTCCCAATGTTCAGGATCGTTCTCTAATGTACCAAAAAGTATTTTCCGTTTCAGGCGCCAAGAATATGGAGAAGCTCGTCCAACAGAACATTATTTCCGTACTCTGGCTGACTTTTTTGTAATTGTAAAATTCCATGTACTATATGAAATATGGTTGTGCATACTGTATCTTTTTGAAATTACTTTGTATTTTGTGTATGCTCTGTACCCCGGTCACACTTGGAAACGAGCTTCGGCTCAGTGTGCCTTTCCCGGTTATCAATTTTTTATAAATCAATAAGGTATGCCACACATGGCAAATGACTACTGGCACCTGGGGTATACTGGTTTGAAACTGAAAAATCCCCAAATTGCTGGGACATAAATTATTACAAGATGCTGCGTCCAGGTGGTCAGGACTATATAAGCTGGTAGCTACCTTACCATGTATGGGTTGTTTCCAGTCAGAACGCAGGGATTTCACTACCCATTTTAAACTAAAACACCTTCAAGAAGGTTGGCCCTCATAGGCCAGTACTAGGATGGAAGTATTTTTCTGAAAAAAATGTGCTCAAGGACAAGGAGGCACGATAAGAGGCTGAAGTGGGACAGATTCAGGAGAGATGTTAGGAAGTACTTCTTCACCGAAAGAGTGGTGGATTCCTGGAACAGCCTTCCAGCAGAGGTTGTAGGGGTGAAAACATTGGTGGAGTTCAAGAATGCATGGGATAGGCATGAGGGAATCATAAGGAAAGGAAATGGAAGGATGGGTGAATGGGCTGGAGATTAAGCAGGATCTGGGGCGACCATAGGGAGGGAAAAATGGGCAGACTAGGTGGGCCAAGTGGTCCTTATCTGCCGGCAAATTCTATGGTTCTATGGATGGATGCATAAAAAAACATGGTGAAGTTGACAATAAACCACATTCTCAAAAATCCAGCCACACATAAATGGGTAAAATAGGACAGAGCTACATACAACCTATAAATTTCTGCTGGTGTCCCCCCTAGAACCCCCATAAAGAATAAGGTGCTGCATCTCAAGGGGCCTTCCTGATTGGATAATTTTAGATAAATTGACAAGCCCCACCTCCATCCTCAAAATGTGCAAAATAGGGAGTCACATTTAAGGAGGCGGTATTTGTCAGTCGGTAAAACATTTCTTCATATAGTTTTATACATTCATATATTTATGACATAATTAGATTTATAATCAGTATATTTTTATCTGTACTCAATGTTTTTAAAACAGCTTTTATTACTAATGTTATAATTACTGACATAAGATTTTTATTCATTTTGTTTTTGTTGACCAGGAAAGGAGGACTAGACAATACTGCCTATTTTAATTTCAGTTTCAGCCTGGGGATGGTGAGGATACAGTCAGATGGAAACCAGCTAAAACTGAACTAGATTCAGCTGTTGTTTTTTTAGAGACTAGGGGAAATTTGGCCAGGACACCAGGGAAATGCTCCCACTCTTTTCGAGAAGTGTCATGGGATCTTTAATGTCCACTTGAACCACTAGAAAATGCAGACAGGACCTTGATTTAATGTCTCATCCAAAGGGCGGCACACTCTGACAGTACAGTACTGCCCTCATACTCACTAGGTGCCACCAGTTATTTATCTGAATTTTGGGCCCACTGAGACAATTAAGTCCCTTCTTCAGGGGCGACCCAGTATTAGTTGTGTACTGTACAATAGGTGGATGATTATACATACAGATTCAGAAACTTCATATACAGATGCAACACGATATGAACATAACATAGTTACAAATAGTGGTTAAGACTATTCTATTCATTTGGCACAGATAATTGTACATTATAAACAACCAACAGTGCAGCAGACAGAGATAAATTAAGGTAAAAATACAGTCAGCACAGGTAATTAACAAAGCAAGTTACCATATAGTGCAACAGTAATCAGAAAGGCCTAAGAATTTATTAAAAGACAAATAACAGATCATTCAAGCTTCATGAATAGAATATAGTGATTACAGCTACAAGGGAACGCAACCCAGAGAAGGGTTTTTAGCCTCTTTTTAAACTGTGCTAAAGAGGGACAAACAAGGACCTCTGGGGGCAAAGAGTTTCATAGATGAGGGGCAGCAATGGAAAAGGATCTCCTTCCGAGTACATACCGCACCCTAGGGATGTCCAACACTCGTAGGGCTGCAGATCTCAGGGGATGGGTGAATTACTTACATTGACGTATACCAGTGAAACTGGGTGGAGAGAGGGGTTGCAATAACTTAAAGGTCAGGCAGTACTGGGGATAACGTATTCTGTTTTCAAAAGAGGGTACTGTAGGGTTTATTTTATTTATTTTTTATTTAGTTTTTGTTAACTGGGTAAGTGCACTAGCCATAGCAATGACTATTTTCAGGCACGACCCGGAAAGAACCGAACAGTGGTGGGCTCTGGAGTGGGCACCAACAGTGAAACGCCCTATTCTGTGATACAGTGATTTGAGTCTAGTAAGGATAGGTTCACGAGCTGATTGTAGCACTGAGGCACCATAAGAGATAAGGGGTAGGAGGGCACTGCTGGCAATAGCTAGTTAGGCTTCTCTTGAGAGAGAAGGAGAGAGTCTGTAAAATAGTCCATCTTAGAGTTTTAATCAGGGCATCCACATGGGGTTCAAAGATCATCGTTTGGTCCAGCACCACTCGCCAGGTATTTAATGGATTGAACCACCTCTAAGTTGACTCCAGAGTAGGTGATAAGTTTAAGAGTGGACTGTTGTCTAGGCCTAGGTGTTTGAAACCGAAGAGCATAGCTTTAGCTTTTTTGGTGTTAAGAATAAATTTATTAACCAGGAACCATCTTTCTAGAGTATGGAAGTCATTTTCCAGGTGGAAATTGACCCAGTGTAGATCGGCAGAGGACCTATAGATTATGGCATCATCAGCATATACCTGAACTGATGCACCACCACAGTTGAGGGGTAGGTCGTTAATATACAGGGAGAAGGGGACCGAGAATAGTCCCTTGGGGTACCCCATCAGTTATCGGCCTAAGGGTTGAGACACTTCCTTGCCACTTGACACCCTGTTTCCGCCCAGTCAAGTAGCTCTGAAACCAGTCGACTGGTGCCCATGTTTCATTGCCAAGTGCCCATTATATTACTAAATATAGACTGAAAGGTATAAGCCCATTCAGCATAATGGAATGTGCCCCTGCGCTCTCACTGGCATATCGTCATCACGTCCATGAGCATGGGGGCCGAACGTAGCAAGCAGAAAAAACCCGGGATGTCCTTGAGACCCAGTATACACAATTTTACGAGGAAACAACTTTTCTTCAAGGAAACACTTTAAGGAGCAGTGCATCATATGGTGATCCTTTGACGGTAAGGCACCTATTTATATGGTGCAGGGGCTTCCACTTGTATCTTGGTGGGTCTCTGTAAAAGTCCCTTACCTTGAGGTCAGGTTTTGACTTTACAGTATGTGATGAATTCATACAGTGGGTGTATCAGGAGATTGCTAGAAAATATTTTAATTTTTTGTTCCTACAGAGCATTTTCTACTAGTCTGGGTTTCTGTCAGGGACATAACCAGAACAGGCCTGTTTGCCCCTTGTCCTCCTCGGGGTCCAGCTCAGCCCAGAATGTGCAATGGGGTTGCCCTCCCCCCACTGTAGAGCCCGGGGGAGGGCCATCCACCCTCCCCAAGGCAGTCCGCTACGTAAATTAGGATCCCATCCTGGTGACACTAGGAGCCAGAGGATCCTCAGAGCCCAGGGGCATCATACAGGCAGCCGTGGTATTTTGACCCCTTTTTCACTGGTTCCTCTCACCACCCCAGGCATGGACATAGTTTCTCTTGGCCTTGGCTGCACACAGCGATGTCCTGCAGAGGAAGCAAGTTCCTGTGGTCCACCACAGAGGTCACTGTGGCACCAATACCCAATGTCTTTCCTACTCAACCTCAATGCATTGCCAAGTGGCAGTTAATACGGCCAGGGCTGCCTTTCCAACACAGTGACCCAAGCTTGCTCCCAAACTTGGGTAGCCTACACAGCAGCGCCATGCCCGGCTGCTGGACTATCAGGATGGCCCCCTAGTACACAGTTCTAATGACAAACAGTGCAGCGCCACAGTAAAGTGTTTAATTTATTCATAGTGGGCATGACCAGAGAGCAGGGACTTAGGACCCCCCATATCTCAGTTGAGGAGTGAACTAAAATGAAGAGAAAAATGGATATATTGATGTTTTTGTCCGCCCCCAAAGAAATATATATATTAATAAAACAAATTATGATTTTTCTTCTCGCCAACAAATACTAGTGCTTTAAAACAACCACCATTCTCTGAAACCTAACTGCACATAAAGGGGTAACACTGGCAAACACCCTAGTCTCAAAAACACAGCTTCCCAAAAAGGGGTAACTGACAACAACATCCCCACCCATTTCTCAAAAATACAACTGCAGAGAAAAAGGGATACATTCAGAAAACAACCGTCTTTTGAAAAAAAAAAAGTTGTACAGCTGGCCCATTGGGGCAGCGGTAGCGCTACTGTTCACGACGCTGGCGATCAGGCTTCGGAAGCAAGCCCAAGTTGTCAGGGGCTGGGGGGAGGAGGCTCTCGCATCCCAGAGGATGCCATCCTCTTCCAGGGAGGGAGGTCAGCACGCTCTGCTGCAGTACTACCACCTGGCAGATGACGGGTGACGGGGCAAGGGGAGCCACGATGGGTGAGCAGTGTCTCCTGACTGGGATGTCGGCATGCTTGCACGCAACGTCTACTCCGGTCCCCGCCAACAAGGTATCTGGGGGAGGGGAAAAGAAAAACAGGGAACAATTCCCCAGTCTGCAGAATGACGTTTCCTGTCCTCGGAAGTCCTGCACTGCTCACTGGGCTCCCAAACCCCACCCGAGCTAAACTCCTATCAGGCTTTGGGAATCTATGGGGGCTCTGCCACAGGGGGCAAACTGTGGGGCACTGTAGGGTCAGAAGGTAAGTCCCAGGGACAGTGCATGAAAGGGCTGGGGGGAAGAGAGAGCAAGAGAGACAGGGCAGGTTTGGTATTAAGGAGGCATAAAGCATGGCCTTGCTTCTTTGTTCTCGTCCCTCAAAAAACTTCTCAGACTCCTCCCCTCCTCTCAGTGCTCCCAGTGCTCCTAACCCTGCCCCCATGCCGCTTCTGACCCCTTGTGGGTTTTCCCACTAGCCTCGCTGGTGGATTTGCTGTGCGTTCTCCCCCTCTTATGTCTGCCAAATTTTCCCTCCTTACCCTCCCTCCCTGAGGTAATAGGTCCTGGCTGGCCTGAACTGGGTACCCTCCTGATTACAAACTCAGCCCCTTCTCGCTCCAGTTCCCCCATCAAATGTCCTAGAACATATCTGCTGCTACATTTTATGGACTCCTGCCTTATTATTTAATGTCTTACCTTTGTATATACGTTTTCTGTAAAAATGTTCAAACTCCTATGCTTGCTTTGCTTTGTACCCAGGTCACACCTGGAAACGTGGCTCAGCTCAGTGTGCCTTTCCCGGTCACCAATTTTAAATAAATAAATTAAAACAGAGGTAATGCTGGCAATTTCCTGTTTTCAAAAAAAACAACTGTGCACAAGATGGGGCATCATTCACAAAGCACCCACACGGTCTTTAACAAAAAAAAAGGGGGCCAGATTTTCAAAGGGCCCTTAGACTGACGCAAGGCGCATCAAACATCCGCCCTGAGTCATATCCAGGAGCACCAAATACCGTGCACCGTATTTTGCAAGAAAAGCATTCTCTGTGGCAAAGTCCCCCAAAAATAATGCAAGAGGTTTACTGTGTCGAAAATATGACACTTGAGGAGAGAATGACGAAAGCTGAGCCAAAAATGTATGGGGCGGGAATGACTCAAGCCAAGTCGAAAAGACAATGCAGGGGGCAGGAATGACTCAAGGTGAGTCAAAAAGGGTTTTGATGCATGGAGCGAGAATGATGCAAGCTGTGTCAAAAAGACAATTCATGGGTCGAGAATAACTCCAGGTGAGTCAAAAAATATGGCGGATGAAATGGCCATGACAATGGCATGTTAAGCCCTGAAAGCACTCTAAACTAGTCCCGCAGGGGAATATGGGCTCTATGACCAAACCTCTACAGGACTTACCCTCTCCTTTACATGCGCCAGTTTCAGTTAGACCAGCTCTGGCTGGTCTAACAGTTGCATGCTATCTTCAGCGCAGTGTCAACAGCTTCCACCTTTGAAACTCAAAAAAAAAGGGGATGATGTGTCTTTTTTTTGACGCAAGCCCTGTTGCGACATGGCACACCCAGTTTTGTTTTTTACACAAGCCACTTTGGCGCAGGCAGGTCTGCTTTTGACACAAGCCGCGTTAGAAAATCAGAAATGATACAAGTTTTGACGCAGCTTTCTCCTTCCGTCAATCTTTCCTGGAACAGGCACTTTGCCGTCATTCTCTGACCTTTGAAAATCAAGTCTCAGGGATGCACGTAATGCCTAGAGCACCTTACCCGCATTAACAAAATCTTAATAAATAAATAAATAAAGCATTCCATTTTAAGGGCTGACTTGGAGGGAGAGAAAAGAAAAGGAAAAAAAAAAAAAATGGAATAATAAAACCCAGATGATAGGGAGCATTCATGGAAATTAAACTGTGGAAACATGATGGTAATTGTTAGTTTTGTTTAAGAAGAGAGTCAATTTAATTTGGGCACTTTAAGAGTTAAAAGTTATATGCCAGAGAAAAAGACTGCGTGGTGCGCCAGAGAGAGTGAGAGTGTGTGTGTGTGAGAGAGAGAGAGAGAGAGAGAGAGAGAGAGAGAGAGAGAGAGAGAGGTGTTCATATCCTGACTTTTGCTAGGGCTGCTACTTTTAGATACAGTATCTCAGCAGTGGCAATGAGAAACCTTGCCTTCCTTAGTTGTGGGTTTTCTCTTTTATTTAGTGCAAAAAAAGAAGGTGGAGACTTTTAAACACACAATTTTCCTTTAATTTGAGAAGTCTGCCGTTAGCAAAGTAGGTCAAGATACTGTAGCTGGTGAAGGTGCTCTTGTGCGAGGAGGAAGGCAGAATGCTGCTGGGATACAGTAGATGCAGTCTGTCTGAGGGGCACTGCCCATTGGCTGGCTGCTGCTGTGACAGGCAGTGCAATCACTGGCTCTCTCTCACTGAGCCCGCCTACCTGTCAGCCGACACCATAGGGCTGGCTGGGTTCATGCAAGGATAACTGTCCCAGCACAAACAGCAGAGCCTCAGTCTGGAGCTGAGAGCCTTTTCTGAGGGCGTTTTTTTTAATGGATTATTTGTGGTTTATATTACCTTGCAGATCCCCATGCGCCAACTCTTGACTTAAAGGCACAGTGCCCCCTTTTTTATTGAGTTCTTTTACTCCAACTTGGAACCAATTCCTTCACCTTAAAGATCAAAAGAGTGAAGACTGGACTGCTGAACCCAAGCTGGACCAAGTAAACCCAGTCTGTTCAGCTGGAATGAACAAAAGTTTTGCAGGAAGTTTGTGGGCATTGTCCAGCTTTCACTAATCTGGTCTGGTCTCATTCTGGTTAACTGGTTTTTTCACCCAGACCCAGGACTTGGTGAAAATCAGACTGCTGGAACCAGACCAGATTGGTAAAAGCCAGACCTAGACTGGCTGGACTGGCAAAGTCTACGCAAGTAGTGACCTGTCTGTCCAAACCGTCTGGTCCAGTTTTTACTGATCTGGCTCAGTCTGGTTCTGGAGGTCTGGTTTTCACCAAGTCCCACACCACCATACAGGAACCGAAAAAGTACAGTTGATAACGAATTAGGTGTGAATAAGCTGATAATCTGCACTCAAATCAACGAGTACAGTAGCTTTAGCTGCGCACGGCCAGTAGTGGAACATTCACAAAGCTACGCACTGAGGGCCATTAACCCTGACTGGGCATTAATTCCCCTAGAAATGACCAGTAGAGAGGTCATCAGGTGGAATATGATTATCTCTCACTAACAGTGTTTTTTCAGTGTTGTGCCTTGTGTATTTTATAAAGATCCATTTGTGCCAGCCCGTCGACACAGTGGTAGCGCTACCACTTGTGACACAGACAACCCGGGTTTGGAAGCGAGCCCTTTGAGTTGGAGGGCCGACTGGGAGGGAGGAGGATTGAGTGTCTGCTGGACTGCTGTCCTCCTGAGGTGGGGGATGGCAGGAGGGGGAAGAGCCTGGTGCTCAACTGTCCCCTGGCAGAAGCCAGGGGAGAGGCAGCCCGAGCTGGCAAGGTTGGGGAGACATGGCAGACGTCGGCACACGTGCCGTGACACCATTGCACGTCACGTCTCCCATGGGAGGATGAACAGGGGAAATCCCCGGTCATGCAAGATGACCGCCGCACTCTGTAGGCCCCACACCTGGCAACTCAGGCTCCTCTCAGAAAACTGGATCTGGTCCTGGCAGTTCGAGGGACTCCCAGCCACCCTGCCACAGAGGGCAAGCTGTGGGGGACTATGGGAGAGGTAAGCCCTGGGGGAACCCAGGGTGATGGGGCTGGGAGGACCGGTGAGAAGGAGAAGCAAAAAAAAAAAAAGATCTGTTTGTGTTGTTCGGGCACATGGCGGCAACAACACTGACGTCAGAATGTGGGTACATTCCTGCATGGTGCGGTTGCACATCTTTGTTTTTGTTTTGTTTTTTTACTTTTTCAGATGATGACATTTTTATTGCAAAAGATTTGTTCTGTGGCTGAAATGTCAGTTAACAGAGAAACCGAGCAGAGACCTGAACATTCCTCCAGCAATAAAACAGTTCCATGTAACACACACCCCAGGACACACCTAGAAACAAGCTATCACAGCTTTGTATGTCTTTCCTGGGCAAAAATTGAAAATAATAAAAAAAAGGAAATAAAGTTTTACAGAGGAAGTGACGGCACATTCATTTTAAGTGATATCTAGTGCGGTTTCATCAGCTGTGTTTTGAGATAAGCTGCGCCAGAGATTTCTTTTTCATAAAGCTTTTTACAGCCTTAGCCACATCATCATCTTCATCACCATCACTACCATCACCATCATCATCAGAGATATACCCTGGTCCCAGGTATAAACCCTGTTCTGAGTTGGGGTTCCAGTCTCCGGCATGCAGCTGCCACCCAACTGGTCCCTTGGCTTCCCCTCTATTGGTAGGGGCTCTAGGGGGAAGGGTCCCCCCCCAGGCAGTCCACTAGGTGGACTGGATCCAGTAATACAGCCACTAGGACCCAGAGGAGTCAGGCACTTTGGCTGTCATTTAGACAGTTAATGGGATTTCATTCTGGTTCCTCCCCCGACCTTTCTCCTCCCCTGGTGTGGGCGGAGCCTGCTGCCAGCCTTGGACGCAAGCAGTGACGTCTGTGAAGGGAGCAAGCTCCCCTGGCTCACCACAGGAGTTGCTGCGGCATGCGGGTGCCTGACCCCTTCCCTCCTGAAGCAGCGCACCACCAAGAAACAGCTGCTGCAGTTTGGCCAGCCTCCTGACACAGTGACTCATCTTCGCTCTCAAAACCAGGTTACCTAGACGACAGCACAACATGCTGCCCCCTGGGGCCGGTACTTCTAAGAGACTATTACCCAGCACAGCAGCCAATTAGATGATGACTCATGAATAGGTAATTAGACTTATTATGTAAAAGTGTAAACTAGACGCGCTTTGGTAAAAGATGCTTACATTTTTTTTTGCACCATTTGCACCTTCTCCCCAACCCTCACCTATCGGCTGACCCCTCTCCCAGCCCCTGTCACCTGCCTTATCCGGGACTTACCCCATACCTCCTTGTTCCTCTCTGGCTTACCCCCCCCCCCCCGGGCAGGGTTGACAGGGGTGGACCAAGCCCCCACAGAAAGTGCTGCTTGGTCCAGAGGCGGGTGCTGAGTCAGAGATGTGGGGCCTGCGGAGCAAGGGGCTGCATCATCCTGCATCGGGCAGGGTTTTTTCCCCTGCTTACTTATCCCTCCTCCTAGGACACAATCAATCAATCAATCAAAATCTTTATTTTGCCAGGCGGAACATCATTGAGACACGCTCATTTACAAGATGGACCTGGGGCAAAACAGTTGACAACAGGGTTAAGACATAACAGGTTGAGTCAACGTACATAACAATTACATAGTAATAATAACAACATAATAACATATAACCATCACATGTGACAAGATACTTCCACCAGAACATAGCAATAGGTTCAACGGGAGGTACTGCCATTAAAATACAATTGCATAGATACAGATATATGGACGTAAGGTAATGAGCTAAAGTTTATACAGTAAACATCATTGGAGGAGTCATAGTGAGCAGGAGTGGCAGTTCCTCTAGCGTCAAAGTGCGAAGAAGATTGAGATGCAAGAGTTCTTTGATAAGTACTGTAGGCATGGCCTGGCAAGTGGGGTGGGAAGGGGAAGGGGGTATAGGGAGTGGGGAGGGAAGGTCAGCCCAGACAGGAGAGGGTTGGACATGATGGCCTAGGGAGGAAGGACTGTTCTAAGGGAGAAACACAACAGATGCCACAGGCAATGGTTGGGATTTAAGTCCAAATATTTGAAGCAAAGACAGATCGTGATGTTGGAACCTTGATTTGGACAATGACAGAAGGGAGGACTCAAATGATGCCTCAGGCAATGGTTGAGGTTTAAGTCCAGAATTTAAAGCAGTAACAAATCGTGATGTTAAGACCCTGGCTTGAAGCAATGACAGGCCTCGGAGAAGGTCAGCAGGAACAAAGATTCGAAGAGGGAGAATGTGGCAGGGGAAGCGAGCCTTAAGGTTTCCTGGATCTTATTCCAAACTGTAGGAAGAGTGAAGCTTCTTGAGGCTCTACCAAAGCACGTTTTAACTTTAGCTTCCTAAACAGAGAAACAAATGCACAACAAAATTTATGTTTCTGATCGAACACAAATTGATTAAAGCACTTATCCTTTTTTATCTCCTTTGTTGCCAACGGGCCCCCAACTGGCCAGTCCCCTCGGACCCATCACCCACCTGCTCTAGGGTACTTATCCCAGATTTCTCCAATGTAGGTTCCCCGGGGAGTGCAATTTCCCTGACCCAGCCAGGATGTGGCATGGAGGCGAGGCTTAGTTGTGGGGCAGGGCCTGCAGGGGGCTGGACGCCATTCTGCCATTTGGGGATCTTTCACGTCAGTTTTACTTCCAGGGTTGCCGGTGTGTACAGATGCACTTGTATGCACGCAGTGGTGCGCAGGTGTGTTTTTGGTGTCTAGTGGTAGTGCCCCCCCCATGTGCACCTCCACTGCGCTACCACCCAGCTTCTAACAGGTGTCAGGCAAACAGCGGGGGACGGAATCCCCCTCTCCAAAAGTGAAGAGCTGCCCTGGCTAATTTAAGGCATTTTTGATAGGAATATTGTGTAGCTGTATGCAGTGTTGGCATGAGACATAAAAAATAATAAGTCATTTGTCTAAACCCCTTATTTTATTTTTTTAGCCACCACCATTTTTATGGCTGTGGGTGGAGCCTACAGCCATTTTGCCATCTATAGCATGAAAATGGACGATCATGGCATGCTTCTGTTGGACTTTTGGAAGTATCCTTCGGAAAGTCCAACAGAGCTGGGAGCACTCCACCATGGTCGACCATTATGGAGTAACAGCCGCACTATTTCAGCTGTTACTTCCGCATTCCGGTACAAAAACTGTGCATGTGCACAGTTCCGCTGGCACCGTCATCTTGGGAATGGCAGAATGCCATTCACCAGAACTACGCATGTGCGAATGCCGCGCATGCACAGTTGCGTCACCACCATTATCTTGCAGATGGCACTTGGTGGTGCAGGTCTCCAGAGCTTTGGAAGCTCGCCACAGCTGTATCGACTTTGGCTAGAGTTGTTGTTTTAGCCGTTTGTATGTTAATACCACCACTGACATCACTCTTACAGTCATAAGAGTGGTCTCGCGCACATTCTTAGGAAATGAGAACTGAGAACCGAAGGTGAGCGGTTCTGATACCCTAAGGATGTGAGACCACTCTTACAACTGTAAGAGTGGTCTTGGTGGTGGTATTAATACATTATTGATTGCGCTTAATCAATAATATACCATTTTTTTCAAAACCTTAACCAAATGTACCCATTTCCAGGGTAGCTGCATGTGAGACAGTCTTCATGGAATAAGAGAGCCTGACGCACAGAGGAAAGGTATGCTCTGATTGGTCAGGAGTACTCTCCCTCGACTTGTAATTTTAAAATGCTGTATTGGAGCTAAATATAGTTTTAGAACAGTAACCTTAAGCATCAGCACAGATTTTAAGTGTTTGTCCTGGTTTTATATGTGTTGAAAATACAATCACAATGAAACTTGGCCAGTACGGCCACCCAGCTTTTGTGCAGCACCACATACTGTGGACAGTGCTGAAAGGCCCGCCTAGGCCTGATGTCTGTCTACCTGGCTAATCTCAGAGCAGCACTGCCAACAGCTCTGAATGTGCTGGGTGGGCTGGCTCGTGGCTCTCCAGTAATACCCTCCCAACAGTGGCTCCCTCCTTCCCTGTTCACCCCTTGGCTTGCTTTGCTCAGCACCACCACCATGACAATCAGCTATTATTGTCCCATGCTCCCCCCCAACATGTTCTTTCCCACACACTACAGTCAAAACCCACCTTTGGCTGGTGAATCAGGACAGTAGGATGTCGTCTCTGTCACTCCAAGTCTCTTCCTTTCCATCTTTACACACATACCTCCTCCAGCTGAAAGCTGCACCTTAAGTCCTTTGTTTTCACAGTAATAAGAGCAGCAGACAGTCACTAAGCCAAATAGATACTATCGATTCCCGCCACTGCCCGCCCCCCGGTCACTACTACATCTTTAGCTCCAGCCTCCATATGGCGCAGTGCAGCTGCTGGTGCTTCTGACTTCTAAGTGCCAAAATGGCAATATGTGCCAGAAGTGCAGTGGCAACCAGTCAGCCTTATGGTATGTGCAGGCAGGGGAAGTTCACGCATGCCCTTTCATTGATGCATGCAGCCGATCTGGCTTGCATCAGCAACTCCCCCCCCCCCCAAAACTGTCCTCAGAACCACGTGACCAGCACAGCAGTGCATACAGTTATGTGCTTCCTTATGCATACGCAAAACACTCATGCAAGTCGCAAATACTATTTCGCTATACTCTGGTTTACCAAAATAGAAGTTTGCAGGTTCTGCATACATGAACAAGAGAGAGAGTGGCCAACTGAGGAGCTGAGCGGTGGGTTATACTGCTCACTGAATCCTTTTCTAAATTTTAATTTTTAATGTATATCAGGGGAGGTGGAAGTTGGAGCTGAGTGTTAGGCAGGGGGAGGTCCCACTACCAGCAGCAGCAGGGTCTGTTGCTAATTACAACATCACTGGCGAAGTCTTAGCAAAGTGCTAAACATCCCCGCTATGCGCAGTTCTGGTGAAGTTGGCACACTGTCTTAAAGCACCCTACCACTATCCTCCCCTTCCCAGCCCTACCCAGTTTTAATAAACAACTCCCCTTCCCCCCACCCCCTGCAGCAGCACCCACCACCTTACTCCCCCACCATGGCAGAAAGACCCCTTCCCCACCCGATCGCAATTTTGCAAAATGCAAACCCAGTTCATGGCCAGCCTCCTGCTCACCCCCAGCCCCCATGCCAAAATTAGACGATACCCCCTCCCATACTCACCCACTGCAGAATCAGTCCACCACCCACCTTCCTATGCCACCCTGACTGACCCCAACAGAAAAAGGACATCCTGTTCCAGATGAGAAACAGTGACTGGCATAGACCCTCCTGTCACCCCCTCAGCCGGCCACCATATGAATTAGTGTGAGGCAGTGCGTAGTCTTTTTACTGTGTTACCCAACTGACCTTACTTCTTCCTGGCTCTCTGCATCTCCGTCCAATATTTTCACAAATTTATTGCTGGTTTGTGTATCTCCTCGTCCCTCAGAGATTACATTTTAACTCGGGGAAGAGTGCCAAAACAATGCAAACTCCATTCTATAATAAAACAGGAAGACATGAGGAAGGAACTGCACGATTAGGATGTTTCTTGGATATCTTCTCTCCTGGAAAGAAAGGGTGCCAAAGACAGACCTCTTACATCACAGGAGGGAGCTTTGGAAACGAGTGATCTTCAGACACATTTCTGTTTATATTTAATGTATTCTCTGTTCCTAAGCATTATCCCTTTTTCATGAGACTGCGCACTAATGCCAACCTGTCGGCATACAGGTAGAGCTACCACTCACAAAGCTGGCAACTCGGTTTTCAGAAAGAAGCCTTGATCATCGTGGGCCTGCTGGAGGAGGGGAGTTAAAATCGAGCATCCTCCGGGAGACCACGGGGGAGGTTCAGTGAGGAGCTGCTGGGAGTGGAGGATGCTGCAGTCGACAGGCGTGTGCTCAGCATGCGCACATCATGTCGTCCTAAAGTACAGCATCCTCATGGGTAGAAGCAGGAAGGAAAGTCCACCGACTGGGCAGCTTGACTTAATCTTTTTTTACGGCTTTGCTGTTGATGACCTTTCTATAGTGTATTAACTTTAGAGATTTTGTACAGTTGAAAAAGTAAACGCATTGCTTACTTAAAGTGATAACTCATGCTGGCAATAGTCCCCTTCTGTAACTTTTAATAATTTTTTTGCAGCTGTAATTTAATAGGAAGGGAGCAGAATCTGGCCCTGACAAGCTGGACACCCGATCCCTTCCACTTCCCTAGTGATCTTCATGCCCCAGCGCTATGATGTACAGCAAGGGAAAGCGTGGGGGGGGGGGCATTGAAATGAATGGGGTTTTTTATTACTATTTTATGCATTATGATGGTGGGTTGGAGATTAATGGAGGCCACTGCTCGACTAACAAGGGACTTGTCGTCATAACTTGGTCATTTTTTAATATTTTTGCCCCAACTTTTCAACATGCCTTTTGAGGGCTCCACCTCATGAACAATGTCAGTGAAATTAGGCAATTTTATCCCAAAAGGTGATTTTGTTGCGGTTGCTGCGTAAAATCACCTCTTGAGTTGAAAATTTTCTCCGCCCTTGTTCATGAGGTGGGGTCATAAGAAGGCTATGTTGAAAATTTGGTGCAAAAATATTTAGAAAACAAAGTTATGAGCCTTCATTGAAATTTACAAACTTGGACTCGTAAGTTTGGTAATTTTCAATATTTTGACTCGAAATTTTCAACATAGCGATTTCTTCACAGCACCTCATCAATGTGACAGCTGTCATTTTCCAAATCCTGGCCAAAATGTCTTTTCACAGATGTGGCACAAAATAATTTGGGGCAGAATTTGAACATTTTCTCCACCCTTGTTCATGAGGTGGGCTCATAAAAAGGCTATGTGGGGTCATAAGAAGGCTATGTTGAAAAGTTGGGGTTAAAAATATGAGAAAACAACAAAGTTAGGAGTCTATATTGCAATTTTTCAAGTCACGATCGTAACTGTGGTCATTTTCAATATTTTGATGCCAACTTTTCAACATAGCCATTTTTTTTTTTTTTACTTTTATTTATCCTTTTTGCAATCAGTCTTACAAAAAAGTAAGAGGGTAAGTCAATGCTAGTTATCAAAAAACATCACATGCTTACAAAGGAGATAAATGGACACCTTCCCATTACAACATAGGGGGAAGTAAAGGTACTGTATATCTAGGCACAAAGAATAAAATCTGACACATGTATACAGCCAAAGAAGTGTTAATAAACAGGAAACAGAGGATACCCAATTAACATCTTCAGCCCAACATCTTCTGAGGTCTTCAGCCTCTCCCCAGCTGTTTGTCCCACTATGTTCAACTAGGATGGGTGAGCAAGCCTTCTCCCACTTCGCTCCCAAATTCTGGAATTCCCTACCTCCCCACCTAAAGAGTTCCTTGTCTCACTCCACCTTCAAGCATGCACTGTTCTCACACCTCTACGCACTCGGTGCATGTAATTGCTCTTAATATTGTTCTTTCATTATTAGTTTTCTGACTGCCATACCGTAGCACTTCTATATAACTATGCGCAGTACCTGACTCGTCTTTAGTCCAATTTTTAAACACCCCTGCGTAGATTGTTCTTTTCTTTTGCTATGTTCTATTTCTGCCCATGTGAATACCTGCTGTTGTTGTTGTTATGACACTGTTTGAATTGTAATCTCTTGCATTGTTTGTTATCTTTGTATTTTGTACTCTCCCGGGTCGTGCCTGAAAACAGGTAAGTAAACGCTAATAAATTAAATAAACATAGTGACCATTTGGTCTACAATGTTGTTTCCCCCCAGCTACAGGATAAACAAATACCCAAAACTTCTCCACAAGTCCTGTGATGGCTAGAACCCTGACCCTGTCCCCCTCACCAGTGAAGACAATTAAAAATGTACATGGAGTGTTAGAAGCTGTTGGGGCTCTGCGTAGCAAGATGCAGTATGCTTTTTCAATGGAAAAAGCACCGTCGTCCTCCGACAATCCCAGCACTTCTTGTAGGAGCAATTGGGAGAAACCCAAGGAATCTGTCCCCTCCGGTAAGTCAACCACCCGGACGTTCTGCTCCCAGGCCTGGATTTCAAGGGTCTCAAGGCACTGACGGATCAAGGAGTTCTCCTTGATGCGCTATGTGGTTGCATTGACTGTCTTCAGCACGAATGCCTTAGATTGGGCTGTGGTTTGCTCACAAGCATCCATTCTCGATTCTAGATTTGCCACCAGTGGCATAAGAGTATCAAACTTCCAATCCAAATCTTGTACCGTGTGGATCAGTTGGCCCAATGTAGAATTAACAGTAGCCAGAGTTACTTCCCTGCTTGAAGAGTCTAGCGAGGTGGAGGAAGAGGCCCGCTGATGTGACGTCTCGCCATGCTGTTGCCCCTTCAGTTTAAAAAAGTCCGCTCTAGCAGCCGCAGTGTTCTTAGATTTGCCCATGGTCATGGAAATAATAAGACAAGCAGCGTTCATGCAAATCCACTGGAAGAACTGTAGGTGTATAGGTTTAATTAGCGAAAATACATTTCTCTCTCAACACGTTTTCATAGAAACATAGAGGTTGACAGCAGATAAGGACCACAAGGCCCATCCAGTCTGCCCGTTTTTTCTACCTTATGAATGTGCCACACACCTTTACACTGTCAATGACCTATCTATCCATATTCATCTGTATTGCTCCCTTATGCCTATCCCATGCCTGTTTGAAGCCCTGCACTGTATTCATAGCCACCACTTCCTGAAGTAGGCCATTCCATGCATCCACCACTCTTTCTGTGAAAAAGAATTTCCTCACATTCCCCCTTAATCGGCCTCCCTCTGTTCTCATGCTGTGTCCTCTTGTCCTGCTATTTTCTTATATTTAAACATGTTAGACTCTTTCACCTTGTTAATGCCCTTAAGGTGTTTGAATGTTTCGATCATATCACCTCTCTCTCTCCTTTGCTCAAGGCTATACATATTGAGCTCCGTTAATCTGTCCTCATATGTCTTCTGATGCAGTCCCTGCACCATTTTGGTTGCCCTTCTCTGGACTGCCTCAATTTGGTTAATGTCCTTGTGAAGGTGTGGCCTCCAATACTGCACGCAGTTCTCCAGATGGGGCCTAACCAGTGTCTTGTAAAGAGGGATTATTACCTCCCTCTTACGACTTGTGATACCCCTACTAATACACCCTAACATCCCCTAGCCTTACCTACTGCTTTAGAGGTCTGATTGGATGATTTCAGGTCATCGGTGATGATGATGCCCAAGTCTCTTTCTTCCTTTGTGACTGCCAGCATCTCCCCTCCCAGCCTATAGGTGGCTTCAGGGTTTCTCTTCCCTATGTGCATGATCTTGCACTTCTTTGCAGTAAATCCCAGTTGCCACTCTTCTGACCATTTTGCTAGTTTATCCAGATCTCTTCTCATTCTGCCCACCCCATCTAGATCATCTACTGTGTTGCAGATCTTGGTGTCATCTGCAAACTTACAAGCCTTACCCTCTAGTCCATCTGCAATGTCACTAATGAAGATATTGAAGAGGACTGGCCCCAGGACTGATCCCTCAGCTACCTCACTTGTGACTTGCATCTCTTCTGACTGTATGCCATTTACCACCACTCTCTGTTTTCTGTCCGTCAACCAGTTTGCCACCCAATTGACCAACTTCTGACCCACCCCGAGCCTACCCAGCTTATTTATCAATCTTCTATGTGGAACAGTGTCGAAAGCTATGCTGAAGTCAAGGTAGGCGACATCAACTGCTCCCCCTTGGTCCACCACTCTGGTTACCCAGTCAAAGAAATCTATGAGATTAGTTTGACAGGACCTTCCTTTTGTAAACCCATGCTGTCTTGGATCCTGTGCCCTTATGGATTCCAGGTGTTGCACTATCCTTTCCTTAAGGAGTGCCTCCATAATCTTGCCCACTACTGAGGTAAGACTGACTGGCCTGTAGTTCCCTGCCTCCTCCCTGCTACCACTCCTGTGAAGCGGGATCACATGAGCCCTTCTCCAGTCTTCTGGGTCTTCTCCTGTGCTCAGAGACTCACTAAACAGTTCTGCTAATGGCTCTTCTAGTTCCACCCTTAGCTCCTTAAGTACCCTGGGATGTATGCCATCAGGTCCCATTGCCTTGTCCACCCTGAGCTTAGCGAGCTCTTTTAGGTGCTGAGCTGTGGGCCCTGCCCTACCTTCTCTTCAGTAAATACTGAGCAAAAGTGTCTATTTAGGATAGATGCTTTTACAGGGTCCTCCTCCTCCTCACGTGCCCCCTTTTCTCCTTTGAGCTTAGCAATACCCCCTCTGGACTTTCTCCTTTCACTAATGTACAGTATCTATAGAAAGTCTTGTCACCTTCTTTTACTGTTCGTGCTAGTGTTTCCTCAGTTTGGGACTTTGCCTGCCTTACTACCTTCCCTGCTTCCCTTAGGGCAGTTTGGTATGCCTCCCTATCTTCATCCCGCTGTGTCCCCTTATATTTCCTGAAGGCCAGCCTTTTGGCTCTGACCTTTTCTGCTACTGTATTTGAGAACCAAAGTGGTTTCCTTCTTCTTTTGCACTTCCTTTTCTGTCTAACACAATGGGATGTTGCTTCAAGTATTGCATCCTTAATGCTTGCCCACTTTGCCTGTACCCCCTCACCTGTGTTTCTTTTTGCCAGGGCTAGCTTAACTCTGTTGGCCATCTTATCAAAGTCAGCTCCTCTGAAGTCCCATATTTGTGCCTTGGAATGGGATGATTTAGATGTACTGGCCAAATTGAACCACACCATGTGATGGTCACTGGCCCCCAGGTGACCTTCTACCTGGAGATCTGTGATCCACTCCCTGTTAGACAGCACCAGATCTAGGATAGCCCTGTCTCTTGTGGGTTGTTGTACCAGCTGTTCTTATGTAGGCTGCTCAGCAGCACCCCCCAAGTAGCCATTTTTTAACACCACCTCATGAATGTGACAGGTGTCATCTTTCAAACCCCAGCTAAAATGTGTTTTAACACTTGTGGCGCAAAATGAAATTTCAGCCATTGTTTTATAAATGACACCTGTCATGCTCAGGAGGAGTGATCAATAAAAAGATTATGTTGAGAATTTGGGGTAAAACTGAAAAAAACAACTAAGTTATGAGGAAACAAATTGTTCCAGCATTTACTCATAACTTTATTTTTTGCAGATTTTGGCCCATAATGTTCAATATATTCCTTATGTTATCCTCCTCCTGAACATGACAGGTGTCATTTTTCAAATCCCCTCCGAATCTTGTTCCCACAGTCGCACACGAAAAATCACCTTTCGGAAGGGATTTTAAAAATTCCACCTGCCTCGATCATAACGTCAGGTCATAAAAAAGACCGTTGGACATTTGGGGTCAAATGTGTGAACCCACTTAAAAGTAGATATTGCCTTTCAGCTGCCCTGTCCTTGGTAATTACAATCTAACAATCTGTAAAAGCAGGACACCACTGAAAATGAGACACTGCATATCATCTGCTCTATCCTATGGCAACCTACACTGCACTCAAGCAGGTATCGATGGCCCTAAACAAGGCCTGTAGACTCACTTTTGTTACTGACAATGTAACTCACTCCTGCTCACTCTATGAGCAAACTGGATGGCTCAGCCTGAGAAATAGAATAAAATATCAAACGTGCCTCTTGGATAAGAAAGCTATACTAGGAAAATCCACCCCTAGCCTCAAGGAGATGCTCACAGAATTTTGCTGTAGCCACCAGACCAGAGGAAAGACAAGGTGCTCATTGGCTGTCCCATTCATGAAGAAGACAATAGGTCAGCACTCCTTTGCATACAGAGCTCCCCTCTGGCTAAATCAAATCCCTGTGCATATATTCCGCAATTACTCCCTACCATCCTTCAAGGCTGAGCTGAAGATGCATCTTTCTGAGGCAGCTGCCTGTAATTGCAGGTAGTTTGGGTGCTATCAATTTGCTGAGTTGAAATTTCATTCCCCCCCCACCTCAACTCATTCTTTGCTCTTACACTGTTGTTCCTGTTGACTAGTGCCTCCAATGCTGTACCTGCATCTCCCCTGCACCTTTCCACTCCCCTTATCTAGTGGTCCCACTTGTATCAAGCATTCACCCCCCGCACCAGCTCCCTTGTCCCATGCCCTTCTCTTCACTAGAATGGTCATGATCCTCATTCCCTCTTCTAGGACTTTAACTAAGCCTGACCTCCAGGCTGCTACCCCTTTTTCTGCACTGTGCTCCCTTAACGCTCATCTCCTGATGGATGTCAGTAACTGGTTGTTTTTTGTTTTTTTCTTCTACTCGCAGAATGTATTTTCACTTTTACTTAATTTGATATTGTAATCACCAGGCATTGTTGAAATATTTAGAGGAGTCATGCAATTTGTCTTTGTACTAATTGTATAGCATTTGTTGTATTTTCTGTCTATTCCTGTAACTTAATTATATGTTGTTGAACAGATGTGGAACCTTTGTAAAACAGCATTTGCTCAAAGGTGTGTTCCGAACTATTGAAATAAATAAATAAAAATATCCTAGGTAAATGTATAGTAAAAATGTGTATAAGCAAGACCCAGTACAACAGCAATACCAGCAGTGTACATTCAGCATCGACAAATGATTGTTGTGTTTTGTGGGACAATTGTCCCTTCTGACAACTCTCTTGAATGCAAGAGTTTGTACAAAAATGACTTTGTCTGTAACACAACGATAAAACAATAACCATTATATTACTTGCAATGGTTATCATGCTGTCAGAAGAATTTCATACTGTGATATCTCTAGTATCCCCAATTCACATTTTTAGTAACTAATTCACATTTTCCAAGCATCTCTAAGTCTTTTTCTTATCTTTTAAAATTTGCTCACTAACTTTTGTTTGAAAGGCTACCCACCACCATCTTGCATGCAGCCAGCCACTCCACTGGATTGAGCTATACTATGTGCAGGAACGAGGAGACATGATAGAAACTTTCAAGTACCTTAAGGGCATAAGCAAGGTGCAAATGGGTGACATCTTTCAGTATAGGAGATGTACAAGGACGAGGGGGCACAATAGGAGATTGGAGGAGGGGGTGGGATAAAGGGGAATGTGAGGAAGTTTTTCTTCATGGAAAGGGTGATGGATGCATGGAATAGCCTACCCCGGGACGTAGGGTGAGCTAGCACAGAAGGGGGATTCAGACATGCATGGGATAGGCATAAGGGAACCTGGGAAGGAGAGGCTAAAGCCAGTGACCGAGAAGGATCAGAAGCTGCTATCCAGGTAGGGAATACAGGCAGACTAGGTGGGCCTAGTGGTCCTTATCTGCTGTCAGTTACTATGATACTATGCCCTGCCAACTCAGCCATTAGTTGACAGGGCACATTAACACAGAGCAAATGACAGGAGAGCACAGCTACCCACAACGATGTCAGCAGGTAGCCTTCTGAACAAAAGTTAACCAGCAAATTCTAAACAATGAGAAAAAGGACCAAGAAGTGCTTGAGAAATTGTCATTATTGCCTAAAAATGCTAACTGGCAGGATATTTTCGTAGCTACATACCTGGGTCTACAGATTTAAATGTGAGTCAGGGATTTGTGGCACACTTTTACTGCATCCATGACGGTTGCATTCTGCGTGCCACTTGCGCAAAAATGTGATGCATATGTCACTTTTTTTGGTTGTAATTTCTGTCTCTGCCCCTTCCGACACTGCCCCCAAACTCCCTCTGGTTCCCCCAAGGCTAACCACTGATCCCGGTGTACCTGCACTCACTTGAGGTGCCATCCTCCACAGAGCTGTGACTTGCCCCCAAACTGGGCAGGGACAAGGTAGAAGGGATATACCCTCAAATTTTCTTGTCTCGTCAGGAAGCAACCTTTTCTGGCAAGGCAGGGGGATGCAATGGTGCCGGATACCCTACGTTGCTGGGCGCAGGGTACTTTTTCTATTTCATCATCCCAACCCCACAGGAGCCATGCATGGGAGGGCTGCAAGGACATAGTTATGCAAGCAAGACATCGTCCACAGCCAGTGCGGCTCTTCCGACCCCTGGTCACGCCATTCCCTACCATTCTCTGCATCCAGGGGGGCAGTATGGTAGCAGCAAACAATATCCTCCCCCCAGGGAAGGCCAGTGCCCTCTGGGATGCATAATCCTTCCTACTACCCCCCCAGCTGTCCCCAAAGGCCTCGGCTCATTCCCAAACACAAGTCACTGGCATCACGAGCAGTAGTGCTACTGCTGCCCCAACGGGCCAGAGCATCACTGTTTTTGATGCAAGCCCTTGTAAGGCAGCTACAAGTATTGCAAATGCATCACAACGATTGGCATTTAAACATTTTGCAACAGAAAAAACTAATATTTGGGAACTGCGACTGCTTGAAGACTTGAAAATCCCAGCCCTGGTGCAGAGAGAGAGAGGGAAGGCTGGAGAGATAAGAAGGCTAATGGAGAGGCTCATTTTAGTTTATTTTGAAATTTTTGGCCAGGAAAGGCACCCTAAGCCAAGGCTTGTTTCCAGGTGCATCCTGGGAACACAGAGAAGTTAAGTGATTTACTCACTGTCACCGTATGCAAATGGTGGCTGTGGGATTCAAACTCAGGTGTCCAGGTTTGCGTCTCAGTGCCCTTAACCACTATGCTATACTTAAGCAATTTATCCCTCCAAGGTGTGGGTATACTGGAGGATTTACCGACTCGTGACCGAACAACACCAGTCGTGTTAAGTCCTCCAGTATACTCACACCCTGGAGGGATAAATTTATATTATACAATGACAAATGTTGTTTTATTTAATTTTTTTTAGATATTTTGTACGTAACTGAGGTCCATACGGTTGGAAGGAGGATGTCATTTTTTTAATATTTACTGCAGTGTTTTAGTGAAGCAGCGACAGGACAAATGGCTGCAGTTTCGATTAAAGTGAAAGCGACCGGACTGGCACGGGATGAGGTTGGCTGGCACTTTTTCCCATGGGTACACTGGAGGATTTACCACGCTGGGAAAGGTACCAGCCAACCAATCAGGATGCAGCATTTGCCACATTCGATTTACTCCATTGTATAATGCTAAATACTCTAGAGGACCTTTATTTAAATCCCAAAAAGAAAGTGAATATCTATTTTTAATAAAAACAAATAATTCTCCGCAAAGATATATCAAGTTGAAAAAAATAGCAACATGTCTCCCCCCCTTCCCCCATCGGACTTTAACACTGTATATTTTTTCAGTGTTACATGGTTGACTGACTGCTGGCTTTTTGTAATTGCCAAGCAGAACTGTTTTTGCACTGATCCTACTTTTCCATAAGACTTAGCTTCCGGATGATTTGAGGACGAGCACATTTTTTTCTGTAAAGGCTGCTAATTTAACTTTGTAATCAGTAATAATTTTGTGGGTGGTGGGCTTCTGTTGAGAGCTCATAACTCTAAACTCTGTCAAAATGTTAAGTCCCTACACCTTACTCAACTCATCTCAGTCCCTACCCGACACAATCCTAAATCCCAAAACCATTCACTACTGGACTGGCTACTCACAAATCACCTGCATCGTATCACTGATGCTGGTACCCTCTCTGATGCACTCAGTGACCACCATATGGTTTACTGCGTGCACAGAATTCACCAACCCAGAGTCCCCCCCGAAAATTATCCAGATCAGGTCCTTCCAGTCGATTGACCTATCCTTACTATATGCTGATCTGCTAACCACTGATTGGTCCCCTATCTCTGTGGCCAGAAGCATAAACCAAGCCCTAGATTACTTCCAATCCAAATTCTTATCAATCTGTGATCAGCATGCCTCCCTACGGAAAACCAGGATCAGAGGTTCTCACCTCCTCCTCCTGGATCTCAACTGAACTTCTGGTATGCCTCCAGACACGTGACCTGGCATGGAAAACGTACAAATCCACTGGCGTGCCGGCAGACCTTATCAGGTACCGCGTCCTGAGGAATACTTGCACTAGAGCCACCAGGTTAGTGAAGGCAGTTCTTTTCCTGCTCTTTCCAGAAAAATCATAACCACCCCTCCAAGTTCTGGAAAGTCATCCACACCCTCTTCTACCCCCTACCCAGTCTGCCCCCTCCTGTCCTCAAAGTAGGTGACTCCATCATCTCTGACCATCCTTCTGTAGCCTTTGCTTTCAACTCCTACTTTACCACCTGTGCTTCCTCACTACTCTCCTCCTTCCCCCTACCACCCCCCCCCGGACATTCCTGCACTTCCATTCTCTTCTTACCAGTTACCCCAGCTACTTCTTTAAAAGCCCTCCTGGCTCTCAAACCCCAGAAAGGTGGGAGCCCTGATGGACTAGACGCTAAGCTCCTTCACCTCTCTGCTCCTGCCATTGCCTTTCCCATCTCCTTCCTCCTCAACCTCTCCTTCTCTCTTGACTCTGCCCCGGACACCTGGAAGCATACAACAGTCATATCCCTGCTAAAAGAGACTCCTCCTTTCCCAGCAACTGTAGAAGACTTGGTTTGCTGGCCAAGGCACCTAGCTTCACCTGAGCTCTTTCCTTCTAAGATTGCTTGAAAGGCAGAGTAGAAAACCTTACCAGAGCAAGGGAAAAGGATTAAGACTTCTTTTGGCTAAGCAGATTTACTGTGTGTTGTTATTTTTATTTTGCACTCACAGGGATTGCTACTTTTTGTTGCTAATATTTCATTGCTTTATTTTTCTCTGATTCAAATTGTTGTTGCTGGTATACCTTCTTCTGCATTATTACAAGGTGTGCCTACAGGTGTGTGCTAACAGATTACTGCTGTAATCTTCTGATTCAAATTGTTTGTTGAAAGGTATATCTTCTGTTACTGCTTTATTTTTCTCTGTAGCAAAGTGTTTCTTACAGGGTATATCTTCTCTGAAATTATTACAGGTGGTGCTTTACAGGTTTTACAGTTTTATCTAACATTAGGATAAGCTTTCAGGGTTACTGCATTTGTTGTTGACTGATTGTTTCTGCTCTTACCTTCTTGTTCTTTCGTCCATGGTTCTTCTTTTTCGGCAGGGGAAGGGCCCAGCCACCCACCCCCATCCCCAACCAGCCCACACTACACTCACTTTATAGGGTACCACAGTTGTGACATTTCCTGTGGCAGAGCAGGAAGGGGCGGATCAGTGGGGCATCCACAAGGTGAGCTCATTTACAGGGGCACTAGTAATTTAACTTGTTATAACAAGTTATACAAAAACAAAACACAAAATCAAACCATTACTTGCATTTTCTTCCTTCTAATTACTCTGACTAGGTTATAAACCCAGCAACTTATCTGGAATGGATATCATTAACTGCAGGTACTGTGGAACAATTTTCAGAAGGACAGTCTTACAGGATTTAGGACACTGTCCTACATGCTGGGCCATTGGAGATCTTAGGGCTCAGCTCCGGGCAGCATGGGCAGAGATTGCGTGCCACAAATTTCATATTCAAGAGGAAATACATTATAAGAACCACCCGCCATTTCCCCAACATCCAACAGAAGAACCTCGACCGCAGAGGGTAGTTGGTCTAGGAGGTTGGCAGGTGGTTAGGAGGGGCAAATCGGGTGCCCCATCACTCTCTGCTCTCCAACATATTACCTCCAAAAACCATATAAACACTGCAAACAGGTATCTGCCTCTATCTCTGAAATCAAACAAAGGGGCAGAGGACACTGCAGAGCAGGACACTGCAGCACAGGAGCTAACACAACAAAACTCACCCAAATCAGAAAAAAATCCAAGAAACTTCTGATCATAGGAGACTCCATGATTCAGGGAGTTGATACCCATCTCCAGCCAGGGGGTAATGGTCAGATGTCTCCCAGGTACATCAGCGTGGAGAGACACTGACCTCATTGCTAAAATTGTTCACAAAGTAGGAGAAAACATTGATGTCCTGGTACACATAGGGACTAATTATCTCGCCAGCCGGTCAGTTGTGGAGACCAAGGAACACCTGACCAGGCTGGGTGACAAACCATCATCCATTTCGACTGGTATCTCCTTCTCTGAGATCCTGCTAGTCTGGGAGAGGGGGGCAGATGGACGGAAGCTCAGAGAAGGGGAGATAGGGGAGCTAAACATGTGGCTCAAGGGCTGGTGCCAGGAAAAAGGACACAGATTTGTAGGGAACTGGCAACAGTTCTGGGAGCGAAAGTTCTTTAAATTTGATGGACTGCATCTGACTAAGGAGGGAGTCAGTGTATTGGGGCAGAAGTTTGATAATCTTTGCAGAATATTTAAACTAGCAAATGGGGAGAGGGGTGCAGCACCCCATACGTTGAATGGGAAGAACACCCCTCCCCCCCTCAGCTAGTGGTCAAACAGGGATTCAGCATGTTTGCAGTTCATTTGCATCACAAGGTAAGAAAAAAGGTCCGTCTCCCCATACGGCACAGGAAATGCAAACCACACCCAACAACTAACACACGGAAATCAATGATAAATCATGTACACAATGCTCACAGCCTGGAAATAAGATCCCAGACCTTCAGGCAATAATGTCAGAGGCTAAACTGGACATAGTAGCAATTAGTGAGACGTGGTTTACCAGTAACCACACTTGGAAGACTTCAGTACCTGGCTATGTATTGTTCAGAAGAGACCGAAGTGCAGAAATGGGGGGCCCTGTATGTCAATGAAAATATCAAAGCTACAGAAATTCAGAATACACATAAGGAGCCAGAAGAACTGTGGGTCACCCTGGAAACAGGAAATGGGACAGCCATAAGAACGGAGGTTGTCTACAGACCAGGGGGAGGACACAGACACATTACTGTTAGACGATATACAAAACATGACAGCTAAAGGGGAGGTTTTGATAATGGGAGACTTCAACATGCCAGATACAGATTGGTCAATACCAGCAGAAACATCTGCCAGAACTAGACACATGGTGGATTCCCTGCAGGGGGAGGGCTTCAAACAACTGGTACAACAACCCACAAGAGACAGGGCTATCCTAGATCTAGTACTGACTAACAGGGAAGGGATCACAGATCTCCAGGTAGAAGGTCACCTGGGGGCCAGTGACCATCACATGATATGGTTCAATTTGGCCACTACATTTAAATCATCCCATTCCAAGGCAAAAATATGAGACTTCAGAGGAGCTGACTTTGATAAGATGGCCAACAGAGTTAAGCTAGCCCTGGCAAAAAGAAACACAGATGTAACCCCCTTACAGATGGGGGTTCCTGAAAGCCTTCCTGGGCTTGCCTAATGTTCCCTGCCTAACTGGTGCTCAGTGCTATGGCCACAATAGGGGCAGTGTGAGGCTTTTAAAGCCTGCAGTACTGTCTCTTTAAGAACTACGTGCAGGATTCAGCCGGGCTGGGATGGGGGACTGGTCATTTCCTTGTTGGGGTCCCTTACAGCCGCAGTGACATCGCTCCCATTTGGCAGTCGCTATATGTGCAGGGGGAGCCCCTTTTGAAAGATGTAACTGTTGAGGCTTAATTAGTTAGACTACTGGTGGGGTTACAGTTTGTCTAACCCTTTTTCTTCTGCAGCTGGGACTGTGTGCTGTGCCCTCCATGTTGGACCAGGACTTCTGAAGGGTCCAATAGGGGCAGGGTGTCCCAAATGGGGAGTAACTGGTGACCAACCAGGATTAGGGCTCTCTAGGAGCGACGGACCAATGAGGATACAGCAGTAACTGTGGGAAGTGAAGGCTGAGACCCTGGCGCCTTTTCGCACCACTGAAAGCAGGACTAAGTGACTGGCATCTGTAGCCAGCCAATGGGATCGGGTGGCGCCCGAGCAGAGAGGATGGCCCCATGCTGTCAAGGATCAGATGCGTTGTGGCTGTGAATGAGGAAGGAGCTCTGAGCTCCTGCGCCCATGGAGTGTTCGAGCGGGAAGCGCGTGAAAGGCCTGAGGCGGCCGTTGAAATCGCCGGTGATCCACGGACTAAATCCGCAGGGCAGTGGTCAGAGGAGGCTGTGTACAAGCACAGCTACCTACCAGGCTCTACCTGAAGAGGACTGGAGAATCTGCTGAATCGCGCTCGGTCTGTCAGGGAAGTTGAAGCTGCAGTGAGACTCCCGATAGCTGTGAGTTCGGTCAGGCCATAGGAGCAGCTGCCTGGTATGGTACCCCTCTGTTGTCTTTCACATAAATGTGTGAAGAAGTATCTGAAGTTCAGGCTCAACCCTGTGAGTGATGTGAGAGCGTTTTTCCTATTGGAGTTGTGAGTACTAAATCAGGGTAGCTCCCTGTTAAAACGTTGCTAGCCAGGGCAAGATTTTCTGGTTACCTTGCTGACTACATCAGCTGAGCCGGCTGGCTCCATCAAATCGTAGTAGGAATTAAATGATTATCTGTATCAGGGCCCCAACCAGCTGCATCGAGGAACTAGCCTTTAGGGCTTGGGTACCCATGGACAGTAACTTATAGGTTAGGCCTGTGCACAGAGCCCTAGGTGAACATTCTTATATTGTAGTGGTAAGCTAATCAACCTGATTCCTCCCCCAGTCCTTGTTGTCTCCCCTTGAATAAATCAGATTGCTTGTTTTGCAGAAGTACACTGGCTAGTTTGTGTATTAATGGGGAAATATTGCACAGTGAATGGGTGTAACTACCTTGCTTTTCAGGGGATCCCCGGAGTGAGCTGATTGGTTCGAGCCCGGGGGGGAGTGTATATTGTAAGGACACTGAAATTGAACTATGTGGGCCACTAGTGGGAAGAAAGGGGGGTTGCAGCAACCCAGAGGGCTGTGACCGAGTCAATCTCGATTGTTCTAACCCCGACCTCTGGGTGGAGGCACCCGCCAAACGGATCTGGGCCCCTCACCCTGTCACAGTTAGGGCAGGTAGGGGTAGTAGCCCTTAGGATAGCGCCCCCTAGGGGTTACACAGGTGAGGGGGGTACAGGCAAAGTGGGCAAGCATTAAGGATGCAATACTTGAAGCAACATCTCATTGTGTTAGAAAAGGAAGTGCAAAAGAAGAAGGAAACCACTTTGGTTCTCAAATACAGTAGCAGAAAAGGTCAGAGCCAAAAGGCTGGCCCCTTCAGGAAATATAAGGGAACACAGCGGGATGAAGATAGGGAGGCATACCAAGCTGCCCTAAGGGAAGCAGGGAAGGCAGTAAGGCAGGCAAAGTCCCAAACTGAGGAAACACTAGCATGAACAGTAAAAGAAGGTGACAAGACTTTCTATAGATACATTAGTGAAAGGAGAAAGTCCAGAGTGGGTATTGCTAAGCTCAATGGAGAAAAGGGGGCATGTGAGGAGGAGGACCCTGTAAAGCATATATCCTAAATAGATACTTTTGCTCAGTATTTACTGAAGAGAAGGTAGGGAAGAGCCCACAGCTCAGCACCATGGACACAGGGGGGAGGGAGGTGAGAACTACTCCCTTCACAAAAGAAAGGGTCCTACAAGAGCTCGCTAAGCTCAGGGTGGATAAGGCAATGGGACCTGATGGCATACATCCCAGGGTACTTAAGGAGCTAAGGGTGGAACTAGCAGAGCCATTAGCAGAACTGTTTAGTGAGTCTCTGAGCACAGGAGAGGTCCCAGAAGACTGGAGAAGGGCTCATGTGATCCCGCTCCACAAGAGTGGTAGCTGGGAGAAGGCAGGGAACTACAGACCAGTCAGTCTTACCTCAGTAGTGGGCAAGATTATGGAGGCACTCCTTAAGGAAAGGATAGTGCAACACCAGGAATCCATAGGGGCACAGGATCCAAGACAGCATGGGTTTACAAAGGAAGATCCTGTCAAACTAATCTCATAGATTTCTTTGACTGGGTAACCAGAGTGGTGGACCAAGGGAGCAGTTGATGTCGCCTACCTTGACTTCAGCAAAGCTTTTGACACTGTTCCACATAGAAGATTGATAAATAAGCTGGGTAGGCTCGGGGTGGGACAGATTGGTCAACTGGGTGGCAAACTGGTTGACGGGCAGAAAACAGAGTGGTGGTAAATGGTATACAGTCAGAAGAGATGCAAGTCACAAGTGGGGTACCTGATGGATCAGTCCTGGGGCCAGTCCTCTTCAATATCTTCATTAGTGACCTTGCAGATGGACTAGAGGGTAAGGCTTGTCTGTTTGCGGATGACACCAAGATCTGCAACAGAGTAGATGATCCAGATGGGGTGGGCAGAATGAGAAGAGATCTGGATAAACTAGCAAAATGGTCAGAAGAGTAGCATCGGATTTAATGCAAAAAGTGCAAGATCATGCACATAGGGAAGAGAAACCTTGAAGCCACCTATAGGCTGGGAGGGGAGTTGTTGGCAGTCACAAAGGAAGAAAGAGACTTGGGCATCATCATCACTGATGACCTGAAATCATCCAAGCAGACCTCTAAAGCAGTAGGTAAGGCTAGGGGATGTTAGGGTGTATTAGTAGGGGTATCACAAGTCGTAAGAGGGAGGTAATAATCCCTCTTTACAAGACACTGGTTAGGCCCCATCTGGAGTACTGCGTGCAGTACTGGAGGCCACACCTTCACAAGGACATTAACCAAATTGAAGCAGTCCAGAGAAGGGCAACCAAAATGGTGCAGGGACTGCATCAGAAGACATATGAGGACAGATTAACGGAGCTCAATATGCATACCCTTGACCAAAGGAGGGAGAGAGGTGATATGATCGAGACATTCAAACACCTTAAGGGCATTAACAAGGTGAAAGAGTCTAACATGTTTAAATATAAGAAAAATAGCAGGACAAGAGGACACAGCATGAGAATAGAGGGAGGCCGATTAAGGGGGAATGTGAGGAAATTCTTTTTCACAGAAAGGGTGGTGGATGCATGGAATGGCCTACCTCAGGAAGTGGTGGCTATGAACACAGTGCAGGGCTTCAAACAGGCATGGGATAGGCATAAGGGAGCAATACAGATGAGTATGAATAGCTAGGCCACTGACAGAGCAAAGGCCGATGGCACATTTATAAGGTAGAAAAAGAAATGGGCAGACTGGATGGGCCTTGCAGTCCTTATCTGCCGTCAACTTCAATGTTTCTATATTCTATGTTTCTAACTTCTACCCTATCTCCCTCCACCTGGCAACTTTCACGCTATCTCCCGCCTCCCAGCCTTATCCAAACTCCAAGAGCACATAGTTCTGTCCCAGCTCTCACCCTTCCTTGACTCCGCTTCCTTCTTCATCCTCTTCCAGTCTGGCTTTCACAAACACCACTCCACCACCTCCTCCCTCCTCAGGCTCACCGATGCCATCCACATCGGGATGGACCAGGGCCTCCTCACCGCCACCATCTCTGTCGATTTAGTGAAAGCTTTTGACACTGCGTACCACCCTCTTCTGTACAAACTGAAGTCAGCAGGTCTCTCTGACTCCACAACAAAATGGTTCAGCTCTTACCTAATAGGTAGATCGCAATCACTGAGAATCTCTATCCAAACCCCTCCCCATTCACACTGGTGTCCCCCAGGGTTCCATCCTTGGCCATCTACTTTTTTCCATTTTTCTCAATTACCTCCCCTCTGCCTGTCCATCTGCATCAGTCCATATGCACGCAGATGAAATGGTTCTGTTTGCCTCTGGGTCTTCTCCAGCTGAGTTAATATCCAAGCTTCAACCTGATTTTGACGCTGTCTAAAAATGGTTTGGGTTGAATGGTTTGGGTTGAATCAGCTATCCCTAAATACTAAAAAAAGTCTCTATGTGCTTTGGCACTAGACCAAGGCTTTCCAAGCTCCCATCCTTCCCCTCCTTCCACACTCTAGATGGGGCACACTTGATGACGTGCCTTCATTTAAGTACCTCGGGGTCTGGCTTGACCAGCACCTTGACTGTTCATAGCACATAGATGCTATTCACAAAAAACTCCACCCCAAGCTTGGTGCCCTCTTTAGGGACAAAACCTGCATCCCACTACCTGCCAGCCATGACATCATCACTAAGATGATCCTTCCCATCTTTGATTAAGGCAGCATAGTCTATGATGCTGCCGCAAGGTTCACCTTAGCCAGACTGGACCCCCTCTTCCACTCCTTCTGCTATTTTGCCTTGAACTGTCCTTCCCCACACCTACCACTGTTCTCTGTATTCAAACAACATGAAGTCTTGCTATATTATAGACATTAGCAGTTTGTTCCAGCTCTAGAACTGCCCCGGAGTGAAATGGTTAAAACCATTCCAAAATAGAATTTTGGCACGAGAGCAGCTCTATCTGTGTCATTTCAAACTTGAACTGTCAGATTCTTTACTCCGCCTCAGTGAACAGTCGCTCCAGAGATTTCTCCTTCTGCTCGGTTCATTTCTCAGTTTAAAAAGTGTTTTCTCAGTTGGATTTAACCGAGAATAGTTTTATTTTAACCGCAAAACCGTTCGGTTCAAGCTCTATCTGTGGTAACCGTAAGTAAATGAAGGTTTTGTCTGTGTGGAACTTGTAAGTTATCGGTTCGGTTTTGAACCGATCAGTGGGTTTAAAACTCATTTAAAACTAAAAGTTACTATTTTAGAGTGCGGTTCCCGGTTCTTATCGGTTCTAAAAAAAACAAATTTATTACGTTTTTTTCCAATACCCGTGACACGGTTAGGAACCGATAAGGGTGTCTTGCCTGGCACTGCCTTTAAAAGGGCAAGTTTTTGGTTAGGCTGGCATTATGCCTGAGAAACCCAAAAGAAAAACCGGGCCCACTGGGTTTCAACACTGTGATGTTTGTGGGGAAGTCTTTGCCAAGGCTGACCCACACACCACATGTGTTTATTGTCTGGGGTTTGACCACCTCTAGTCAGACTGCCAGGTATGTAAGAATTTCCCTGCAGCCACCCTGGAAAAAAGATTGGGCAGGCTCAGGGAACGAGAGGCCAAAAAGTCCGCTGACCCGGATGGCCAGCCCGGTTCGGTGCCAACCGAACCAGAGGGAGTGCCTCTGACCAGGGCCAGACTTCCTCGGCAAAGAAAAGCTGGTTCTGAGGAACCAATTCCAGTAAAGAAAACAAGAAAATCAGCAGGTCTGGGTCCAAAATTCCTTCTCCAACTGCTGCAGAATAGAAAAAGCCCCAAATTGTCCAGTCACTGTCTCAGGGTCCGTCCGAACCACCACTATCTGGTAAAAGGTCGGTTCGTCCGGTCCCAGTGGTTCAGGATTATGATACTGAGGAATTTTATGAACCAGAGAGGAGGGAGGAGGATTATGAACAGTATGAATGTGGCTGGGAAGGTCTGGTGTGCCAATTGAACGGACATCTCCCCAGACAGACCTTTAGAATCTCCCCTATGCTGTCTGAGTCCCCATCTCATTTTATGTTTTAAAAAAGTTGCTGAAACCCTCCAGCTTCCTTTAGAAGAGGCTGTGGATGAGCAAGAGGAGCCTGATTTTGTAGAAATGATGGATATTCCAGAGTCTAGGAGATTATCTATTCCTTTACATAAGTCTTTTAGGAAACAAACAATTAAAATTTTAAAGCTCCTAATTCTGTGCCTCCTGTAGATAAAAAGATGGACAGAAGGTATACATTGTCAGGCCCTGATACAGAATTCCTTTCTCAGCAATGCAGTCATGTTGGGTAGTTCAGGCTGCTGCCTGTGATAAAGCTAATATTCCCTTGGCTTACATCCTCCTGACAAGGATTCAGGAAGATTGATGCCATGGAAAAAACAGTATATGGCAGCCTCTCTGGGACTCAGGCAAGCAAATTATATGGCTTATGTAGCTAGGTATCAGAAATCTAGATGGGATACTGTTATGCAGTTGGCCAAGCAGGCCCATGGCCAGCTGGCTAGTGAACTAGAACAGGTGGCTGCTGATGGCATTGAAGCCTCTAAGGTTCAGTTTCATGCTGCTGTGGATGTTAATGATTCCTCTAGGGTCCTTGGCCACATCTGTAGCTTTAAATGGTTGGCCTGGCTCAGGTGTACTAGTTTGTCACAGGATACCCAGACTAAGGCTATGGATTTTCCTTGGTGGGAAATTCTCTGTTTGGAGAGCAGACAGAGAATTACATGAAGAAGATGGATGAATATAGGACTACTTACAGGAGTGCCCAGGCTAAGGAGGCGGAAGCCACTCCTCAAAGGCATGCCCCCAGGGGTAGGGGTAGGCCTTTTCACAGGCCTTTCTACCAGACTCGGGCCTCCTCTGCCTATGCTCAGAGGGGCTTCTTCAGAGGCAGGGGCAGACGAGGGGTGGGCAGACCTGCTCCCACCCCCCAGCCTAAAGCTCCTGCAAACAGGCACCCTGATGGGGTGCCCAGGCCAATTCTCCTGTACAAGTGGGGGCAGTGCACGCTTCCAGTCAGGAATGGGCTTCTTTAACCTCAGACAAGTGGGTTCTGGAAGTAGTAAGCCAGGGTCTGGTTCCCAGCTTCAAAAGTTTCCCAAGTTAAGAAGCAGACTTTTCTACCTACCAAGTGCTTCAGAGACCCTCGCCTGGAAACAGAGGTCTCATCCCTGTTAGCTCTCAGACCAGTAGAAGGGTTCCTCCCCTGCATCAGGGCAGGGGTCTGTATTCAGATACTTCCTTACCCCAAAAGACAGGAGAATGGCAGCCCATTTTAGATCTCAGATATCTGAACAAGCATCTTTTGAAACCAAAGTTCAAAATGGTAACTCTGGCAATGATTTTACCTTCCCTAAGGCCAGGGGACTGGCTAGCCTCCCTGGACCTCAAGGATTACCTATTTCCATGTCCTAATCAGAAGATCCCATCGAAAGTACCTCAGATTCAGAACTGCCCTCAGGTCATTACCAGTTCAGAGCAATGCCCTTGCCTTACCTCTGCTCCAAGGGTTTCACAAAGTGTCTAGCAGTGGCAGTGGCCACTTAAGGAGGCAGAGGATTGCTGTTTTCCCTATCTAGATGACTGGCTCATTGTAGGCCAGTCCCAGAACAAATAAAAATCTCACCTGCAGGTCACCAGCAGCTTCTCCACCTCCCTGGGTTTTCTGCTAAACCTACAAAGTCGGTTCTGGAACCAGTCCAGGTACTCACCTTTATAGGGCAGCATTGGACACAAAGCTAGCCAGAGCCTTTCTTCCCCAGAAAGGGTAAGGAATTTAGTGGCTCTGGCCTCTTCCTTCACTCTGCAGGTCTCTCGACCAGCCAAGACACTCTCTGCAGCTCCTGGGGCACATGGCTGCATCCACAGCTGTTGTGCAGGGAGCCAGATTTCAGATGGAGACATTCAGTTTCACTTGAGACCTTTTGGTCTCAGAGAAGAGACCCCTTTCCAAGTTGGTCCAGTGACTCTAACCTTGATCCTAGCTCTCCAGTGGTGGCAGGATCAGAGCAATTAAAGCAGGGGGTCCCCTTCATTTCCCCTTCTCAGGACTTGACTCTCACTACAGATGCTTCCCTTCTGGGTTGGGGGGCCCACATGGCGACCTTTCCTCAGGGAGTTTGGTCCCCAGGATCTCTGCTCCACATCAATTTGCTGGAACTCAGAGCTGTCTTTTAGCTCTTCAAGCTTTTCTGCATCTGTCCACGACAAGGTGATACAAGTCAGAACAGACAACACCACAACAATGTGGTACATCAACAAACAGGGGGCACTCGGTCTTGACCTTGTGCACGAGGCAATGGAAGTTGTGGTCTCTGGCCTATCCCTAGAACACTTCCCTCATAGCAGTTCATCTTCCAGGGAAGGACAATGTCCTGCGGATGCCCTCAGCAGGATTTCCCAGGGCCATCACGAATGGTCCCTGGATCCTCAAGTGCTGGGGATAGTTTTTGCCAGGTGGGGCATCCCTCAGATAGATCTTTTTACAGCCCCAGACAATCACAAACTTCCTCTGTTCTGTTGCAGGCCTCAGTGCTGGGCTCAGTTCCCCTGGATGCCCTTCTTCTGGATTGGGAGGAAGTTCCTCTATGCTTCCCCTTTCCTCTCCTATTCAAAGTACTGGTCAAAATCAGATCTCAGCCTTGCAGGGTGATTCTGATTGCCCGGATAGACCGGCAGCCCTGGTACTCCTTCTGTCTCTGACAGTCCATCTTCCCTGTGCCTCCCAGGAATCACAATCTGTTGACTTGTGCCCAGGAAGGGTTTGGTATCCGACCTCAATCCCTCAACCTCAAGGCCTGGCTCTTGAGGAGTTAGAGTTGCTGATTTACACTCTCTCAGGGTGTTCTTGAGATCCTAAAGGCTTCCAGAAGCCTTCCACTAGGAGCTACTTATAGTTCTAAATGGAAAAGGTTTTCCATTTGGTGTGCTGGAAAAATATTTCCCAGAATCTGCTGAATTGCCCATTTTGTTAGATTACATGGTACATCTTAATTCCTTGGGTCTCAGACCAGCTACCCTGGAGTTCATTTGGCAGCTGTGTCTGCTTTTCTGTCAGCAGGAAAGTCATCCCTCTTTCCTCTCATCCTGTGTTTTCCAAGTTTTTAAGGATTACTCCATACTAATCCTCCCTTCGGGAACCGGCCCCTGCTTGGGACCTTAATGTTTGCATTGCCCAGTTAATGCAACCCCTTTCTGAACCTCTGTCTTCTGCAGAGCTTAAGTACCTAACTTGGAAAACTGTTTTTCTAGTGGCTATCATTCTGCCAGGCACGCTAAGTGAATTGCAAGCCTTGTCAGTGGAGACTGACTTTATTTCTTTCACAGGGATAAGGTAGTCCTTAGGGACTAATAGGACGTTTTGCCTAAGGTGGTTTCAGATTTCCATCTTAATCAATCTATCTCCTTCCAGTATTTTTCACTGATCACTCCTCTTGGGTGAGAGGTTGCACAACCTGGATGTTGAAGGCTCTTAGTTATTATATAGGCGTACCAAAGGTCTGAGTTGAATCCTCAACTTTTCCTTACCTATGGTGAAGTTGGGAAAGCAAACCTGCCACTAAGAGATCAATAGCCAGGTGGATTGTCTCTTATATCCAATTTTGTTATCAGAAAGTGGGCAGAGCCCCAGTTTGAGGGCTCATTCTACCAGGGTGCAGCTGCGTCTCTGCTGCTGCCAGAGATATCCTTTATTAGAGATTTGCCAGGCTTGCTACTTGGAAAGCGGTGCACACTTTTACCAAGCATTACTCCCTGGATGTCCAGGCCAGGAGAGATGCTCGGTTTGGCACAGCTGTTCTTCAGCCTATTCCTAAGTAGGTTCTGCCCCTCCTCCTTGGAGGTACTGCTGTGTATTCTGCTAATGTTATAATAATATAGCAAGACTTCATGTTGTTTGAAGAAACAATTACTCACCTTAGTAATGTTGTTTCTTCTAATGGAGTCTTGCTATATTATAGACCTCCCAACCTGCCCCTCTCAGAACCTCTACTTGGTGGAGTCCGGGCAACCTAGTGTGGGCACTACTTATGTCCTGTTAGCATTTTGTCCCTTGGGACTTTGGGGTGTGTATGTGTACGCTGCGGTGTGTGTTTTATTATACTCATGTTCCATTTCATATTATTAGAATGGTGTTAGTATTCTGGTCCCCTGACTTGAGTCTTGGGTGTTGGGACCATCAATGGTTGTTATTATTTAGGTAGCCATTTGGCTGAGTGTAGGTTAGCTTCCACACAGACCTTAGTGAGTTTGGCTCGTAAAGATCTGACAGTTCAAGTTTGAAATGACACAGATAGAGCTGCTCTCGTGCCAAAATTCTATTTTGGAATGGTTTTAACCATTTCACTCCGGGGCAGTTCTAGAGCTGGAACAAACTGCTAATGTCTATAATATAGCAAGACTCCATTAGAAGAAACAACATTACTAAAGAAGTAATTGTTTCTTCTGCTCTCCCTCCCTTCTCTGGAAGATCGCCTTCTAACCCACTCACTGCACCTTTTTCATGTTCTGGCTGGCTTCCCCATCTGAGCTCCTTCTCCAGCCTGCACCCTCCTCCTACTCCCTTTACAACCCAGGCTATCTCTCCCTCTTGCTTCCCTCTTGTAAACCCTTGCTGGTCAGGCTGCTTTCTCCTTCTGCTTTTCTAAATTCTGGAATTCTCTCCCCCAACCATTTGCTCTGTTTCCTCCAAGCACTCTGTGCTCTCTACTCCAAGTCCACACGCTCCCCATGTGTGCCTTATTAATTCTGCCCAGTCCTTCAGCCGACTCTTCCCTTCCTCACTTCCACCTACTCCTGTGGCCTTCTCCCCAAACCCTTCCCTCTCTTCCTCCACTTCCCCTCTTGTTAACTCCCCTGGTGTTAATTACCCCTCCCTTTCCCCACTCTTTCCTCTTCACGCTTTCACCTCTTCCTGGCATCTCCCAAGCCCCTCCCTCCCCTCTCCCCTTCCCAGATTAGTCCCCCAACCACTCTCCTATGCCCTATCCCGGTTTAAACTATTATTAACGTCCTGTGTGAGCCTGTTATTCCTGCAACCCTTTGCCCATTCATGCACTGTCAACTACTTACTTCCTTATTTTTTTATTTAGTATACTTTTTCCTGCCATCGACCACTCTGTTCCTCAGCCTGGTTATGGACCCCAGCTTCCACTCCCATATTGGTAGTGCCTCGTCAATACCCCCTGGCTTACCCTCAGGGTGGGGTCACAGCACTGGCCCTAGAGTGCCCATAGCAGCCAGAGATAGGCGATTGGCGGCCTCGGGCTTATTGAAAGCCAAGGGCGGCTTCATTCGGGGCAGTCAGCGGCATTTTTCCTGGTGTGTGTGGGGACGTGGAATGACAACCTGCGTCCGCCCCGCCCCCCTGAACAACTGGCGTCGGTGTGCTTGGTACACCCAGCCTCCACAGTCTATACACTACTCCTGCCCCCCCACATTCATGGATGCCAACGTATTTTATGGGGCTTGCCACAGGCAAGCCCATGTACTGTAGTCACTTTGTGCATTTTCTCAGAAATGAAAGGCACTACATTAGCTGTGACTTTAACTTGATGGTACTGTATATTATAATTGTGTTTGAATCAACAGCACCGTCCCCTGATGAAGTTTCAGTGCTGAACGAAGCGCTGAGGTTGCGTGTTTGAGAGTCCGCTGTCTAAATAAAATGCAACAGCGGTTGCCATCGTCTCTGAATGCTCCCTTGCTTTGCTGTTTTTGTACATTTGGTTCTGTGTTGGAGTACTGGTCCCTGGTTGTGCACATATCCTTTGAGGGAGTTTACTTTGTCAGCTCAGCCCATATCTAAACCAGAAAATTAGTGCCGACATGGTCTGGAAATGTCGCTACATGATAAGATCTTCCACTGCTGTGTGATAGTCTATCAGATGCTTCGACAGTGATGTCAGTTGGCTGTCAGCATTGATTTCTTTCTTGTTCTGGGCCCCAGCTGTTCCAGTCAAGGAGGAGTCTGTCATATGACTTTCAGGTAAGCTACAGTGCACTTGAGGAGTTTACATTTGCACTACTTACAAGTCCAACCCACTCCCTCACTCTGCCGGTCCTACCCTCTTCCCTCTGACCCAGACCGTCTTTCAGGCAGGGGCCACTGTCCCTGCCTCCCAACGCAACCCCAGCCCTACAGCAACAAACATCCACTCACTGCTCGTCATGCTGCCTGCCTCTGGACATAATCCCAACCCCACTGCAGCAAACTCAGCTTCCACCCACTACTCATCGTCACCCTCACTGTCCCACATAACCCTGTCCCCTCATTATCCTGCTTGCCTCCCAACATAACTTCATCCCAATCACTTCTATGCACAATCCTGGCTCTGCTGCCACAAAGTTCCGCTCACTGCTCATTATCCCGTCCACCTCCTGACCTGACAAAACCCTGGCCATGCTGCACCAAACTCAACTCCCACTCACTGCTCATTATCTGGCTCTTCTCCCAACACAACCATGGCCCCAACCCAACAAAGACCTCTGGGTACCACCAGTCCAAACTCTCTGTGTGGCCCTAGCCAGATCTGGCTCACATGTGGTGCACTGTGGCCCTAGCCAGATTTAGCCTACATGTGGTGCAGTGTGGCCCTAGCCATAACCAGCCCACATGTGGTGCAGTGTGGCCCTAGCCAGAACCAGCCCACATGTGGTGCACTGTGTCCCTAGCCAGAATGAGCTCATATCTGGTGCACTGTGGCCCTAGCCAGATCTAGCCTACATGTGGTGCAGTGTGGCCGTAGCCATAACCAGCCCACATGTGGTGCAGTGTGGCCCTAGCCGGAACCAGCCCACATGTGGTGCAGTGTGACCCCAACCAGAACCAGCCCACATGTGGTGCACTGTGGCGCTAGCTGGAACCAGCCCACATGTGATGCAGTGTGGCCCTAGCAGAATCAGCCCACGTCGGGTGCACTGTGGCCTTAGCCGGAACCAGCTCACATGTGGTGCACTGTGGCCCTAGCCAGAACCAGCCCACATGTGGTGCAGTGTGGCCCTAGCCAGAACCGGCCCACATGTGGTGCACTGTGTTCCTAGCCAGAATGAGCTCATATCTGGTGCAGTGTGGTCTTAGCCAGATCTAGCCCACATGTGGTGCACTGTGGCCCTAGCCGGAACCAGCCCACGTGTGGTGCACTGTGGCCCTAGCCAGAACCAGCCCACATGTGGTGCACTGTGTCCCTAGCTGGAATGAGCCCATATGTGGTGCAGTGTGGCCCTAGCTGGAACCAGCCCATATGTGGTGCAGTGTGGCCCTAGCTGGAACCAGACCATATGTGGTGCAGTGTGGCCCTAGCCGGAACGAAAACATAGAAAGTAAATGCCAGCAGAAGAAGGTCTTACCGTCTATCTGGTCATGCTAGTGTGACCGCACATACCCTCTACAGGCAACCAGAGACAGTACGAGAACCAGCAGCAGAGTATTAAGGTTAGGAAAACACTGTGCCTGAATATTTGTATTCGTGTGTGTATGGATGGGCAACTACATATGTACTGATATTTGTCAGTATGTAGGTGCACGTCTGTGTCACAGACTGCATCTCTGTGTGTTGTGTGGGCAGGACTGTAATACCAAGAGGTGTGTATGTGTCTGCACCTATTTATCATGGGGTATGAGTCAGTGAGTGAGTGTGTGTAGCTCCAGTCAGTCAAAGACAACATTAAGACAGGAAAGAAAACAATTCTGAGAGAATGTATGTGGGGTAGGTGTAAGCATATATGTGTGTGTGTGTGTGTGTGTCTCGCGCACGCGTGTGTGTGTGTTTGCGTGTGCAGGCATCTGTGTATTATTATTATAGTGGGGTGTGCAAGCATCTGTGCTCTGTAATGGGTTATGTGAGCACCTATAGATAGTGGGCTGTGAAAGTGTCCATGTGTAAGTAGTGAGGTGTGTGTTTGTGTGTAGTGGAGTGAGGAAGCATCTGTAGACTTGTAGTGCGTTGTGTGGAATCTCTGTATCTGTAGTAGGGTGTGTGTCAGTGCATGTGTCTAAGGGGGTCTGCAAAAGCATACCTGTGTAGTGGGGTGTGCGAGCATCTGTACTGTATCTATGTATTGGAGGATGTACATGTAAAAAGGTTTAGGAGCATCTGTATGTGTCATAGGTGGTGGGATGAGGTGTGTGTGTGTGGTGGAGGTGTGGGATCATCTGTATGATAGACTGTGGGAGCATCTGTGTGATTGGGTATGGGAGCATCTGTGTGATGGAGCATGATGCGTCTGCTTGATGGAGCGTTGAAGCATCTGTGTAATAGAGTGTGCGAGCATCTGTGATGGGAGTGTGGGAATGTCTGTTTGATAGAATGTGGGAGCGTGTGTGTGATGTAGTGTTTGTGTGATGGGGTATGAGAGCATCTGTGTGATGGAGCATTGGAACATCTGTGTGATGGAGTGTTGTAACGTCTGTGTAACGCGTCATGAGAGTGTCTGTGTGATGGAGTGTGGGAGCATCTGTGTAATGAAGTGTGGGAGTGTCTGTGTAATGGGGTATGGGAGCACCTGCGTGATGGAGCATTGGAACATCTGTGTGGTGGCATGTGGGAGCACCTGTCAGTGTACTGGGATGTGGGAACATTGGTCTGTGTGATGATGTGTAGAAGTGTCTGTCTGTGTGTGTACTGGGGTGTGTGAGCATCTGTGTGTAATAAGGGGGTGAGTGCATGGTGTGAGCAAGCCTGTATATCTTCTTTAATTGGAGTACTATCATGTGTGTGCGGAGAAGTGTAGGTGTGCATAGGGTATGTTTAGTGGTGTGCAAGTCTCTGTGGTGTAGTGATGCGTGCATGTCTTTGTGTGTGTAATAGGTTATCCACATGTCTGTATGTGAGTAGTGGGGTTATAGTCGTGTGTGTGTGTGTGTGTGTGTGTGTGTGTACATGTGTGTGTGTGTGTGTGTGCGCACGCATGCACGCTTGTGAATTTCTGTGGGTCCAAGTGAGTGTATGTGTGTTTGTGTATTAAAATGGGCACAATTAGGATCCTACCAAAAACTAGATATTATATCTCAGCTGGGCTATCCTGGGTCGACGCAGTACAAAATGGGTAATACCAGGACCTCAGTGAAAATGAGCTGTCGGATCTTAAATGGGCTAATCCTACATTGCAACAAAATAGGGTAAAGGCAAGACACTACAAAAAAACAACATATTTCATTTCAGTTAGGCAGGACTATCCTGTGTAATTACAGAGTAAAATTGGGTGAAAGCAGGACAACACGGAAAAATACAGGTTACTTACCTATAACAGGAGTTCTAGGAATGTTGTTCATCCACACTTACTGGCAGGTTCCTTGCCGCTTTGAATCTTGCCAGAAGGTCTTCACGCTGGCTCCTCCCACCCAACCGGGTGGTAAAACTCTCGGCTCCGCCCCATGACGCCAGATCTAGCCCAGCTGGAAGCCAGGCTGCGCGTTAGAGCTGGTAGAGGTCGGTGGTTGTGTGGATGAACAACATATACCATTCCTAGAACTCCTGTTACAGGTGAGTAACCTGTATTTCTAGGGACATGGATATGTTGTTCAATCCGCACTTACTGGCAGACTCCTAGCAGTTCTCCGGGAGGAGGGAGGCAAGGCGCACACCCCCTACTTGGGAAATTAGGACTGGAGAACCAAGGTCCCAAAACCAGCATTCCGGCGTGACTCAAGGTCAATGTGGTAGTGGGTAATGAAGGTGTGTGCTGACTTCCAGATAGCAGCCCTGCAGATTTCCTGGATAGGGACGTCCCTGGAAGCAGCCACCGAAGCAGCGATATGGTGGGTAGAATGAGCTCTTATCCTCTGGGAGGCTCCATGCCCGGCCAACCTATAGCAGAGATCTATGCAGGAGGTGACCCACCTGCCTATCGTCCACTTGGCTGCAGGTCTGCCAGGTGCGGCTTCAGCATAGGTGACAAACAGCTGGCGAACCTCTCCCCGAACTTCAGCCGTCTGCTCCTTATAATAAGAGAGCGCTCTTCTAGGGTCCAGAGTATGGAGCCTATATTCGGCCTCTGAGGTGTGATTGGGGTAGAACACCGGCAGAGTCAACACCTGGCTAAGGTGAAACTTCGACACCACCTTCGGGAGGAATTTCAGGTAGGGGCGCAGGACAACCTTGTCCCTGTGGAAGACCAGATAAGGAGACTCGTTGGAAAGCGCCTGGAGCTGTCCCATCCTTCTGGCTGACGTGATAGCCACCAAGAAGGCAGTCTTCCATGACAGGTGAGAGATGTCACACCTGTGCATCGGTTTGAATAGCTTGCCCATGAGCTTAGCCAATACCAGCAGTAGATCCCACGGAGGTGGAGGTTCTCACACCGGAGGGGATATGTGATCAAGGCCTTTGAAAAAGCACCCGACCAGCTTTTCCTGTGCCACTGACTGCTTTCCGGCCCGCACCCGGTAAGAAGAGATGGCTGCCAGGTGCACCTTAAGAGTCGTTGACTGAAGCCCTAGCTGAGAAAGGGACCATAGGTAGTACAGAATGCTGGTCAAGGAACAGGAGGAAGGGCCCAACCCCTTATCCTGACACCAAATGGAGAATCTCTTCCAATTGAAGGCACAGCATTTTCTGGTTGTCTCCTTACGGGATGCCTCAACAACGTTGAGGACCTCGTCGGAAAGACTCAAGGCTTGGAACTCTAGCCGCTCAGGAACCAGGCCGTCAGGTGCAGGGACTGAAGGTCCGGGTAGAGTACCTTCCCCTGGTTCACTCAGATCAGGTCCAGGCAGGCTGGAAGCTGCCTCGGGAGCCTGGAGCTGAGGCTGAGGAGATCTGGATACCAGAACTGGTGGGGCCAGTCTGGGGCTACCAGAATCACCTGTGCCTTGTCCCTCCTCACCTTGAGAAGCACCCTGTGGATCAAGAGGAAACGGGGAAAAGACGTAGAAGAGGCCCGGGATCCACGGCCTCGAGAAGGCATCCCCCTGCAACGAGCCCTGTTGAGGGGGGTGGGCATGAAACAGCCTCAGCTTCACATTCTCCCTGGAGGCAAACAGGTCCACCTGACGTGTGATCCAGTGGGAGAGCAGGTCGTGTACTACCTCTGGCAGGAGAGACCACTCGTGAGATGCAGCACCTATCCAGTTTAGAGCATCGGCCAGAGTGTTGGAGGCTCCTGCCACATGGATGGCTAGAAGATCTGCCTCCAGTCTGCTCATGAGAGAACAAGTGCGGAGAGCCTCCTTGCACAGAGGCAAGCAGTGCATCCCGCCCTGGCAGTTTAGGTAGTACATGGTCGTGGTGTTGTCCGTCTGGACCTGGACCACTTGACCCTGTACAAACAGAGCGAAGGCGGTGAGGGCTAGTCGGACTGCTCGATGCTCCAGCAGGTTGATGTGGCATCGAGACTCCTGAGGGGACCAGAGGCCGTGCGCCCTGAGCTCCCCCAGATGGGCACCCCACCTATCAGAGAGGCGTCGGTCGTTAGAGTGGCCATTGGGTCTGGGCGGACAAACGGGATACCCCCTGAAGATGAGCCGGAACGATCCACCACTGGAGAGTGTTCTCCATCTCCTGGGTCACTATCATTGGTTGATCCAGAGGACTGGAGCGCTGTGACCACTGGCGGGCCAGCCCCCATTGCAGGGGACCCATATGCCAGTGGGCCCAATGGACCACGTTGGTGCAGGCCGCCATGAGGCCCAGGAGGCACAGGAAGACCCGGGCAGGGCGCAATTGCCCAACCAGAAATGATTGGGCAAAGGAGGAAAGAACTTCGGCCCTGTCTGCTGGGAGCCGTGCTCTGGGTCGAAGAGAGTCGAGCTCTGCCCCGATGAACTGAATCACCTTCGTTGGCACGAGTTCCGATTAGGCCTTGTTGATGAGGAGGCCAATCTGAGAGCACACCTGGAGGGCCAGATCCCTGGACCACTCCGCCTCCAGCCTGGAGAGGGCTGCAATCAGCCAGTCATCCAGGTAAGGGTACACCCACACCCTTTGGCTCCGCAGGAATGCTGTAACCACTGCTATGCATTTGGCGAAGACCCTGGGAGCTGGAGAGAGGCCGAAGGGCATGGCCCTGAACTCGTACAGGGAGCCCTGTGCCCTGAAGCGGAGGAATCACTGGTGAGACGGATGGATTGGGATGTGAAAGAACGCGTCCTGGAGATCCAGACAGCAGAACCACATGCCTCGTTCCAAGGATGGAATGATCTGAGCCAGAGTGACCATCCTGAAGGTACGAGACCTTAGGAACTTGTTCAGGTCTTGTAGGTTTAGAACGAGGCGCCAGCCCCCCATCCGTTTTGGGACCAGGAAGTACCTGGACACAAACCCTGGGTCTGGTGGAGGATCCGCCACCTCCCTGATCACCTCCTTCTGGAGGAGCAGGGCAATGTAGGCTCGACGAGCCAACAGAGAGGCTGCGGACCCCGTAGCCCCCCGTGGGGCGATGGCTTGATAGAGTGGGGACTGCTCGAATTCCAGAGGCAGACCCTTTCCTACCACTTCCAACACCCAGCAGTCCGTGTTGATATCAGACCAGGCAGAAAGGAAGTGGCGGAGCCGTCCCCCCATGGGGGGGAACCCTGGGGAGGAGTGACGAGGTTGGGGGTGATACCCCTCAACCTGTCACTGGGCAGGCTTGGAGGAAGGACCAGCCGAGGAGCCTCCTGGACCTTTCCCTCCCGGCTTCCTGCTGGAGGAAGCAGCAGGCTTGGCTTTGGGGTGCCAAGTGCGAGCCTGCTGGCCCTGATGCTGGTGTTGCTGGGCCGGACGTGCCGCAGGGGCTGAAGGCCGAAAGGGATTACGCTGCTGCTGGCGGCTGTTGTCCTTCTGGGCAGACATGACCAAGTCCACGGTGGCATTGGACTTCTCGATCTTTTGCAGATAACCCTCCACCCCGGGACCGAACAAGTCGGTACCCAAGAAGGGAGCGTCTGCCAGCTTGTGCTGGGTATCTGCTGTAAAGGTAGTGATCCGCAGCTAAGCTCTATGGCACATGGCCACTGCGGCCGCTACTGACCGAGCACACGAGTCAGCGATGTCCAGGGAAGTCTGGAGCTGCTGCTTGGCCACCGCCCTTCCCTGGTCCCGCACCTGCTTGGCCATCCTCTGAAGGTCAGCCGGGAGATGAGGAATCACCTCATCCAGGGAGCCCAAAAGGGCATGTGAAAAGTGTGCCATCAGAATGGCCGAGCTGGCCTGATGAAGGCCTAGCGAGGAAGCTGCATAGACTTTCCGCTCAGAGTAGTCCAGTTTCTTGGACTCCTTATTGGGTGGCTTGTCCACATCCCGAGCATTCCTGGAATGCCAGAAAACACTGTCAGTCACTAGCCCCTCTGCGGAGTGGTGCTCCGAGAAACCGGAGAGTGAACCAGTGGGAACAGCATACTTCCGAGCCATCCTGGCCGAAGGTGCTGGACAAGAAGCTGGCCGCTGCCATAGCTCCAGGGCCAGGCCAACAATGGCTTCGGCCACTGGGAAGGCCTACGTGGGGGAATCCCCTCGGTCCAGTATCTCCATGAGGGGATACTTGGCCCATTTTTGAAACGGGTTCGAGCTTCATCCCAGTAGACTCTGAGATGAGTCAAAGCATTCCAAGAAATGAGGATGGGCTGTCGTCCACCGACTGACCCCCGGTGGACTCCAGGTCCAGCGGCCTGGAGAACAAGGAGGAGTCGTTGTCAGACTCCGAGGAGTCTGCAAACAGCTGCCGAGGGCCTGAGCCACCCTCCACCTGCCGAGGTCGATCGGGAGTGACGGTGACCAACAACCGATGGGGCAAGCCCTGACCCGACTGAGAATCCTAGGTCGGGGCCCCAGTTTTAGGTTGTGGAGGCGGGGGTTCCACCACAATGGGTGGTGCAGCCGGTTTCGGCCAAACAACTGGTGCTGGCTTTGGCTCCTCGACTACAATGAGGGGTTGTTTCGGCCACTCCGGTGACAGCCACTTAATGGCTGGGAAAGGCAATGGAGTCAGCTTATTGATGGTGAAAAGGAGCTGCTGCCACATTAGATCCTCGTAGCGCCGACGCAATTTGCACCAGAGCCTATCCTCCGAAGAGGACGAAGATGAGGATGAGCGGCACTGCCGCTTTCCAAAGTGCTGAGACCGAGACCGCCGATGTCGGCAGGATCGGGTGGACCGGGAAGAGGTCCGAGACTGAGAGCTTTGATATTTCCGAGGGTTGGTCTGAGAGGGGGTGGGGGAAACCCGCTCCTCCCTCGGTTCAGGGACCTTAACTGGGGACTCCGGCACAGGAGGCACAGGCAAGTCCTCGGTTTCCACCAGGGAAACCGGTGAAGAAGGGTTGTCAGCTTCTCCAGTCGACAGCCTGTCTGATGGGTCGAGAAAAATCTCGACTGCGTCAACGGGTGTCTCGGCCGGCTGACCTGACGGGGACACCGTGAAGCCAGCGGCCTTAGCCGCAACCTCGACCGAAGTCAAGTGTCGACTATCCGGGGATGGGGACCTCTCCCGCTCCCACGAATGTCGACGGTGGGACTTACCCTTAGAGTCCTTTCTAGACCAAGAGGAATGTCCTGAAGGCCCCTCTCCCTTGGTGGAGAGGAATTGACAAAGTTCCTTGAATGAAGCCGTGTAGGAGGAGCCTAAGGAGAGCAGGATAAATGCTGCAACCAATGAAAATGATGCTGCAGCCTGGGCCGCTTCCTCCTCGAGGGCGATCATCTGCTTGAGTTGATCAGCTGAGCCCGCAGCCGCGGACACCACCCAACGGGCCTCCTTCGACTTGACTAAGACCGTGGCCGAAAAGGACTTGCACAAGTCGCAGGCCTGCAAATCGTGTTCAAGAGCCCCAGGCAGTAAACGCACGTGGAGTGCAGATCGGTCCGGGACATCTTCTACCCACAGGGGCACTGATGAAATCCAGGAGTCGATTTGTCCATCGCAGCCACGAGGGAAGATAAAGACCGAAGTCTTGAAAATTTAAAAATTAGTTTCGGGTTAACCGAAGAGTTTGGATCCAGGCCTAAAACGCAAAGCGCAAGGAGAGAACCTGAGCTTCAAGAGGTAAGGAAGATCTGGCGTCATGGGGAGCGGGCGAGTTTCACCACCCGGGTGGGTGGGAGGAGCCAGCTTTAAGACTTTCCGGCAAGATTTAAAGCGGCAAGGAACCTACCAGTAAGTGTGGATTGAACAACATATCCATGTCCCTAGAATGAGATATTACATCTCAGTTGGGCTATCTAGGCATATACTGTGAAAAAAATTAGTGAAATCTGGACCCCAATGAAAATGAGATGTTATATCTCAACTGGGTTGGGCTATTCTGGGTAAATACAGTGTAAAAACTGGATATATGTAGGCCCCCACTGAAAATGAGATTGGACTGCAGCTAGGACCCCACTGAAAACAAGATACTGCCGCTCAACTGGGCTCTGCTGGGCAAATTCATTTTTTATGTTTCTGGTCACCCAAGTTAAAAATATCCACGTGGCTAACTGATTTGTCCTACCCTGCTTTGGAGGGAGGTTACATGGACCGGTTTTATTGAGAGTGGGAATGTTTGCCATGACAGCAGGAAAACTCCCTCACTCTCCTTCAATAAGTGCAAGGGGAACTTTCTTCCACCTGGAGAGTACCAGGGATGGGAACTTGGTTGTACATCTCATCCAAAACATGACATCTCAACAGTGCAGCACAGCAACCTCCTAGTAAATAAAAAAGGATGTCCCATCTTCTAGCTTAGCCAATGCTGGGCCCCTTGCGATCCCTGTAGTTATTGGGGGCCCCCCTTGCTCATGGGGAAGGATCTCAACCAAAGCCAGTATAGCCTAGAGGTTAAAGCATTAAGCTGTGAATCTGGAGCCCATCAGACATGGGGTTGAATCCCACAACTGCCACTGCCACACTGTGTGACTCTGAGCAAGTCACTTAACCTCTCTGTGCTCCCAGGTCACACCTTGAAACAAGCTTTGGTTCAGTGGATATTTCCTGGCCAAACATTCTAAAAGAAAAAACAATAAAGTATACTTCATTAATTTTTAAATGTTATTAGTTTTTATTTAGCTTTTCAATTATTATCTTGTGAATGCAGTAATGAACAACATCACTGGGATGTGGCAATATAAAGTCACAACACACTTATCAAGGTATGGTCCACCCTATCAGAGGCAGCTCAAAAGAAACTGGAAGGCTGTGTAGAGGGGCCCTATCATACCGTTCAACCCCCATCCCCTGCACCACAAATTAGGGAGAAACTACCCAAATCAGGACCATATCTTAAAGGGGAACAGTCAGCAACAAAGGCTCCGCACTCAAGTGTGGAGCTGGTCCCAGTGTGTACTTTGTGTGCAAAAACATTTTGGTTTACTTGCTGTTTACTGTAGTATAGTAGATTGTATCAAACTAATTTTACTTATTTCTAGACTGACATCTTCAGTTATTACAAATCCCAGAATCCCCTGCAGTTGACATCAGAGCAGTAGACAGCAGTGGGAGATTCAACAGCCTGCAGTACATGTTTGAGCTTTTATAATCTTCGGTCAGTTGTTTTCCGAGTCTGCTTTTCTTCATGGATTAAATACCGTCTTCTGTGACTGTACTTAGCTCAGGGAGGACAGCAGGACCAGCAAGCAAAGGATCAGAACTGATAAACTCACGGCATGCACTGCAGGCTATTGATTCACTGCTGCAGTGCGCGGATGTCAGCTGCAGGGATTCTGAGATTAATAAATGACAGAAGATGTCGGCAGCCTAGAACTAAGTCTATAGTCTAATACAGTCTACTATACTACAGTAAACAGTAAGTAAACAAATGTTTTGACACAGTGGGAGTTAGGAGCCCCACATTGAGTGTGGGGCCCTTGATGCTAACTGTTCCCTTTTAAACAATGGTAATATTAGCTGGCCTAGTGGCGTAGAGGGCTTAGGTGCTGGCACATTACCTGTTGCCATGCCGGCGACCCATGTTCGGGAATTGACTCAGGTTGCTGGGGGTCAGCAGAGGCGGGAGAGGATTGAGCGTCCAGACTGCTCTCCTCTCCCGGGATGGGGAGGCGTATCAGTCCAGCCTACGACTACCACCAGTTGGAGGCCTGGTGATAGTGCAGCACGGGCAGCAAGAATGGGAGGGGCCAGGGTTACATTGGGCATGTGCGCCTTCACACACGCACAAGATGCCTACAGCAAGGGGTGGGAGAAGAGCGGGAAAGACGTCAGGGGCCTTGGAAGGCCTTGCTTGCACGTCCTAAGTCACCACCACACAGGAGATTGCCTGCGGTTCACACTAGATTCAGGTACTGGGGGTAGGACAACCCTACCCCCCAGCCCCGACCCCACTTCAAACCGGTTATGCGACTGGGTACACCGGAGGCACGAGATCGGGTACAGTAGTGGTGCACAGTCAGAGCTATGGATGCTCGGAGCTCACCACATGTGTTAAAAGGGACCTCTGTGCACCAGCGGCCAACGTAGGCACCCCTCTACAGGTGCGTATCCATATGTAAATGGGGCCTTAAGAGTGAAAAGCATTTCCTGAAGGACACATAGATGGCAATGCTGTGTCCTGCATTATTTTAGGTTCAAATCTCTTTTCCTAAGTGACAGAAATGGCATATTGTGGAGGAACAGAGGACATTTTTAAGACGATATTAAGGTTATCCCTGAAAATATGGGATAGTTGACAGGTATGGTCCCCCTAAACTAACATGGCAGGGTTAGAAATTGAAAGTTTTGCAGCCACACGCGCCAGCAGGGCTAGTGACTGAAAAAAATCCACCGGCTCAACTTGTGTGATTATTTAAAGGTAACTTCCTCCGCTACTAAACATTGTCTGAATATTTGTATTGTATTGTAGCCCTACAGCAGGGCTAGTTACAAGAAATTTGTAATAGCCCAATCCAAAAATCTACCTGCCCTTTAAGTATCTAGGTGTGTGGCTGGATGGAAGTCTTGACTTCAGTAGCCATATCGATGCCATCCACGGAAAGCTCTGCCCTGAACTCTGTGCCCTCGAACGTAATAAGGATTGCATACCACTCCCAGTCCAACAGTAAATAGTCCCCAAGATGGTGCTTTGGGGGTTTGACTATGCGGATGTGGTCGATGGTGCCACTCCGTCCTCCGTTCTGCCACTTTGCTGCTAATGCTCTGTCTCTCTCATGCCACTGCTCTCTACACACGAACCTCTCAATACCACTTTTCGCCTCCCGCTGTTTCATTCACTGTGCATCGCTCATCTCTAAATACTGGCTCTCATCTCTCCCCTCCTTACCTCTCCTCTCTCTCAACCCCTCTGCCTAGTATGTATTTTGCTCCAGGGACCCTCGCACTTTCTTCATCCCTTGCTCTAAATCTGCTGCTAGGCAATCCACTTTCTCGTCCTGTCTTCCCTCCATTTGGAACAACTCCCCCCACCCCACCCCAGTTTGTCTGTCCCCTTCCTATCATTGTCTCAAACATCAGCTCAAACTCCTCTTTACTCATTCTTGCTCTTGCCCTTTGCCTCAGCTAGATCTCTCCTTGACCTTCCTTCTTCTTAATTTACTCCCGCTGCCTGCTAATCAGTCCTGTGTAACCCCCCTGCCAATGGGGGTTCCCAGAAGTCTTCCAGGAGCTTGCAGGAATGCTCCAAGCCTGGAGGTGTTCAGCATCTAAGCTGTTTAAATGTGGTTCCAAGTGAGTGCTATTTGAGCCTCCACATACTGTCTCTTTATGAGCTGTCTGTTTTGCAGACATAATTAATTTAGGAGGGGGATTGTGTGTTTCAGTGCCAGAGTCCCGCCCAGGCTGCTGTCAACTCGCTCCATTTCTGCCGACGCTAAATGCGCAGAGGGAGATCTTTCAAAAGGTGTAACAATCTGCCAGGAATTATATAGAGTAATAGTGAAAATACAGTTTGTCTAACCTGCTTTTCTTTGCAGTCTAAACTGTATTTGCCTAGCCCTCCCTTCTGGTTTTGAACTGCTGAACTGGACCAATCAGTGTGGGGGGGACCTTTAAAATGGAGCCTGCTGCTGGCAAATCAGAACTTGGACTCTCATTGTGGAGCCAGCCTCCTATGTACTGTATGGCCAGTGCCTCTGGGAAATGTAGTTTGGACCTTGGCGCCTTTTTGCACCGACAGAGGGAGCCCTATTGTGAGTGACAGCCAGACCAGCCAACCGAACTGGGAGGAACTCAAAGGACATGCCCTGCTCTGTTACTGGAAAGCTCAGATCAGTAGTGACAGTAAAGAGGGAAGGAGCCCTGCTTCTGATGCGGCATACAGTTCGTGCGGGAAGCTCGTGGGAGGCCCTGAAGTTGGTCTGCAGCAGTTTCTATGTGCCAGTTCGGACTGAATCTGAGTTTTGAAGAGAAGGAAGCTGTGTGTAGAACCAGGCTTGCCTGTAGAAGACCGAAGATTTGCTGAAGTGCGATCGGCCTGTCGGGGACTGCTGATGCTGTGTGTGCTCCCAGGTAATTTGCAAGTGTTTGCGATCGGGATCGAGAGGCAGCTGCCTGGTGTAGTACTTTCCTTTTACATATAAAATGTGCGTAGTGCTTGTGGGGGATCGCGATGTTATTTCCCCATTTTCTGTGAGCTGTGTGCTAAAGCCGGAAGCAGATCCCAGCTTGAGTTGGACTAAATCCGCTTGCTATCAACTGCAGTTGGGTCCTGCCACAAGGACCCTGTCTCTATACCTTGTTTTTCCCGCAGTCCAGCTAGAACGTCCTCCATCCAGCTTTCAGCTTTGGTATTGTGAGTAAAAATCTGGGTATCTCCCTGAAGCCTTTTATCGATTACAAGTGTGTCATCTGATTATTGCTGTTTCATTTCTTCATGAACTGAGCCCCAGGGCTCCAGATTACAATTTGTGTGTACATGTGTTTTTTCCATCAAAGGGCCCCAACCAGCTGCACCGACCCTGGCTAGCCCCCCCCAACCATCCTGGGTATCCAGAGAGTGACATTTTGGACCCTATATGAATGCACAGTACTGGGATTTGAATATTTACAAACCAAATCAACCTGATTGCCCCACTTGTTACTGCCCCCTCTAATAAATCAGATTTGTTGTTATTGAACTATATGCTGTCTGTGGTGTCAGTACATGTAGGAAAAGAATTGCATTTTGCTATGTATGTTGTTTAACCTTGTTTTACAGGGGGTCCTCAGAGACGTGCTGCAGAATCGGTCTCGAGGGTAAGTGGTATCTATATGTGTGAAAAGTGTTCATAGGTGGGGTAGTGGGAAGGTAACTCCCGTGTACTCTGTGGGCCACTAGTGGGGACAAAGGGGGGTCACAGTGTCCCAGAGGGCTGTACCCGAGCTAGTTTAACCACTACTAACCCTGACCTCTGGGTGGAGGCACCCGTCATAGAACCTAGGCCCCTTATTCACTAGCCCGACAGGCAGGGGTAGTAGCCCTTGGGATAGCACCACCTAGGGGTTATACTAGCATGGGTTATTCCTAATATCGCCCTCCTCCCCCTCCTGATTGTGCCTCAATATGTTGGTACAATTTATTGTACGTCCAAGATGACCCCACTACATAGGAGGCAGTATAACACAGTGGTTTAAGGCTCTGAGCTGCAAACCTGGAGAACTGGGTTTGAATCCCACAGCCCCCACTTGCATACTGCGTGACCCTGAGCAAGTCACTTAACTTCCTTGTGCTCCCAGGTTGCACCTGTAAACAAGCTTTCAGCTTAGTGTGTCTCTCCTAGTTAAAAAACAAACAGAAGCAATATGCCAACTCCATATGCTGTTCATTGGATATATTGCTTTGGATTGTAAATCTTTGCTTGACCATACCTGGAATACTACACAAGGTTTCCTATACTACTTCTCGTAATACCATTGTTTATTGCCTGGTAGTTCATATGTGCCAGTATACTGTTTATTTACATTAACTGCATTGTTATCATTGAATGTACCTGTCTCTCCATCCCCTCAATCCCCACCTCCCCCCGGTCACACCTGGGATCAAGCCTTGGCTCAGCGTGCTCTTCCCAGTTACCAATTTTCATTAATTAAATAAATATGACCAGTAGGCTCGTCCTAGTTTTAAGCCACATTGTTGCCACTCTGAAAAAAAAAAAGAAAACATAAAGGATTTCCCCTGTTGGTTTTGAAAATATAACAGTGAGGGATGCCCGATGGTGTAGTGGGTTTTATTTATTTTTATTTATTTATTTTGAGAATCAGTTTACAACCTTTGAGCCAGAGGCTCGTTTCCAAAGGTACCTCGTCACATTGAGACATACATAGCATTTAGATTACATAGTACAGGTTTTCTTCAAGTAGGCGCTTGTTAGTGGCACCACATCATACTGTGGTTAAACAACATACATTTTAAGTTACAGAACACTTGTACTAGAAATAGGTCTGACACGACTGGTTTCATTTGCTGTGCAATCAACTGGCATGATACAGCATGCTCTGGCCAGGTTATACTTAGAAATGGAGTGCTGGGTAAGGGATGGGCTGGACTAGGTGGGGAGCTGCCCGGTGGGCATTGTCACGGGTGGAGTGGTCGAGGTCGGGCCTTATTCAGAGACAGGAACAGCTACGAGTGTTGAGGAGTTGGCTGTGAAGGGTGGTTTTGAATTTGGAGATTGTGGTTTGCATTGGAGGTGGTGGCAGGGAGAGAGTTAAACCAGAGTGGTACTCTGTACCAGAAGGACCTCTGACTATGAGTGGTTCTTGATCTGGGGACCAGTAGAGTGGTCTTGTTGGAGGACCTTGTGGCAACAGTGGGCGGGATCCGGTGGATGGATGCAGTCACCCCTGGTGGAGAGAGCCCGAGTAGGATTTTTTTTGTGAGTAGGCAGGTATGATAGCAGTCGTTCATCTAGTGTCAGGAGTTTAGCATCGTTATACAGTTGACAGGTGTGTGTGAGCCTGGGGCACCATCGGTCTGCAAGCCTTATTTAGGGTTGTGTGAATTTTTGAGGCGGTTGTGTTAGCAGCACCATAGATTGTGAAAGCCATAGTCCACCAGGACAGTACTGAAGATGTGACAGCGAGCCGGAGAGCATTTGGGGGGAGGCAGTTTCGATGGCGGAAGAGGATGCCAAGCCGTATGTTGGTGGCGGATGCAAGGGCTTCTATGTGTTCGTGGAATGTGAGGGCTGAGTCGAAGGTAATCCCGAGGTATTTGTATGAGCAGACTTGTTCCAGAGGTTGTTTGGTACTAGGAAGAATATGGAGTGGGTGGTTTCTAGCTTTGTTTTGGGGGTGGGCAAAAAGCATAGCTTTGGTTTTTTTAAGATTAATGATGAGTCTGTGCCTTTAAACCAGGCATCTGCCTCATCAAGGACTGTTGTGGAATCCTGAAGGGAGATGGGGTTGCGGTGAGTGGCAAAAATGACAGCATCGTCCACATACAGAAGCATTTTGCCCGAGCAGGCACTGGGCAGGGTGTTCAGATAGAGCGAGAAGAGGAGGGGGCCCAGGATGGAGCCTTGGGGAACTCTTGAGTGTATGGGACGGGTATCAGAGAGTGTTCCACTGATTTTTACACACTGTGACCGAGCGCTTAGGTAGCTTGAGCACCATGCCAGTGGACCAGCCACGAGACCAGTGTGACAGAGGGCGTTCAGCAAAGAGGGTGGGAGACAGTGTCAAAAGCCTTTGATAGGTCAATGAACACTGCACCAGCTAGTGAGCCGGTGTCCAGGGAGGAGTGAAGGAAATTGGAGAATTCAATTAGCGCGGTGCTGGTACTGTGGCCAGCACGGAAGCCATGCTGCTCAGGGCATAAGATGTCATGCTTGACAGATATTCGGTGATTTGAATGGCCAATTTCATTTTTCCAGGGCTTTTGAGAGGGTGGGAGGATGGAGATTGGTTGTAGTTGTTGGTTGCAGACCTGTCACCACCTTTTATGAATGGGCGTGACTATGGCTGTTTTCCAGGCAGAAGGAAATTGTCCCAGGCAGAGTGACCGTTTAGTAGGCTGGTGAGCGGGCTAGGACTTCATCTAGCACCAACCTGAGGATACTGGGATCAAGCGAATCACTGCCGGGATTGTTGCCGCTTAAGCTTTGATAAGGATGGGTCTGACCTCCGAGCAGATACCTTAAGCGAGATGGAAGCTGGGGTGGTGGAGGACGGGGGGTTGGTTTGGGGGGTTCAAAGAAATTACTGGGGAGGACTGAGCTAAGGTCGGTGAAAGCGTGTTGGAGGCAGTTAGCTATGAAGGCAGGATCGTGGAGGTAGTACCAACACTAGAGAGCTGGGATGGGGAGGGACCACGCCTTTCCATTTAACTGCTTAATATTATCCCAGAATTTGCGGGCCGAGCCCCAGGAGGAGGTGAGGTGGCCTGTGTAAGTAGTCGGCCTTGGCTTTACGGACCGCCCAGGAGCACTTATTCGGCTGCATTATAGGCTTGTCTATCAGCCAAATGGCCTGTTTCCAGTGGCACGGTGCCAGAGATTACCCATCTCTAAGCAATTGTAGGAGGGTCAGGCTGACCCAGGGTGCATTCTGTTTTGACTGGTTTGTGAAGGGTGCAAAGAGATCACAGGCATTGCTGAATGTTTGGGAGAAGAAAGCGAGGGCAGTGTCAATGTCTGGACGATGCTGAATGGGGACCAGTTTATCTGAGTGAGAAACTGCCTCATTTTTTCAGCCAACCGGGCGAAGGCGCCTTCTGAGGGTGGTTTGTGCTTTGGGTTTGGGATTGGGGTTGCCCACAGAAATAGGATGGGGAGTGGTCACTTAGGAGTCTGGTGGGACCTGGATGTTTTGATTTTTGGGGTCGATTGGTGATGAGTACATCCAGTAGGGTGCTGGTTCCTGTTTTTGGGTTTATTCTAGTGGGTTGGGTGACAAGTTGTGTCAAATCTTGGGCAGCAAAAGTGTCCTGAATTGAGGAAGAGGAGGAGCTGAGCCAGTTTATGTTTAGGTCACCAACTAGGATTTGCTCCGCCATATGGTGAAGGGTGGCCAGATAGTCAGTTAGTGATACCAAGGCTGGGTTCTGGTTTTGGGGGAATGTAGGCAGTGGTGAAATAGAAAGGGCCCCTAGAGGGGTCAGGGGTGAGCTTGAGGGTGAGGGCCTGGGCCTCATTTACAAGGGCAGGGGTAGGGAGAGCTTGACCAGTAATTATGTCCCTAGTGTAGATTGCACAGCCCCTCCCTGCTTGTTTATCTCGGTCCTCCTGGGTATAGGTATAGCCAGGGAGGGAGACAAGAGAGTCAGGGTGGATTTGGACAGCCAGGTTTCTACCAGCTATGATGTCGGGTTGGTGTGCTGTGGCCCAGCATTGAGGCGCCAAATTTTTCAGCAGGCTGCATATGTTCATAGAGGCTATTTTAAGGCCAGTGGGCCAGGTTGATGGAGTGGAGGGGGCTGGTCCTGGGTTGGGATGTATGTTGCCAGAGAGTAGAAGCAGGAGGGCCAAGGCTCTAATCTGGGCAGGCAGCAAGTCAGCTTTTTGGTGTACGCTGGGGTGGTGGCCATGGTGGTGAAAGGGATGGGCAGGGTATGAAGGTTTGGGAGGGCATGGATGAATTCCAACCATGGGATGTCAGGGTAGAGGCGGGGGGTGGATAGGGGGTGGGTGCCGTGGGCCGGGGTCCATGGTCAGTGTAGGGGTGTGATGCTACTAGATCAGGGAGAGTTGTGGGCACCGGGATCGTGGGCCTGTGAAAATGTTTGGCTGATGGGATGTATGTACTAGCAAGAGAGAGCGGGAGACATTTGAGGAGAAGGGCACAAACATAATGCCTATTGTAAGGAGCTAAGGTAGGAAGGGTACAAGATCTTGTATGCCCCTAGGAAGCGTGGATACCACTTTTGGATTAGTGGTAGTGTCACAGACTCTGGTGGACAGGTACAAGGTTCTAATCCTGGTGGGGCAAGAGGAACTGGACCTGGGCAGGTGTAGGTTCCCAATTATCCAGGTGGTTCAAAAACGGGCTAGTATTGGGCCAAACCAGGGTGGAAATAGCGACTCCTAGTGGTCACTGAAGGTTAGTGTCAGGCTAGGGTGTGGTCTGATAGTTGGGTCAGATCAGTGTGCCAGGCTAGTATGATGTCTGGGTATAGGAATGTAGAGTTCAGAGACAGGAGTGGGAGTAAGGGGAGAGAGTACTGCACGCGGGTAGAGGGTTCCCAGGAAGTAGGAGGAGGGTAGTTCAGACAGTGAGAACCAATGTGTGTAATCAGGGGTCCCTCTGTTGGCAGGCTGGTATAAGCTGCTAATGGGAAAGTGGGGACTTAGTAAATTTAGCAACAGGATGTGATGTCATAGGCAACAAGCTATAAAAGTAATGCCGAGCCAGGGTTGGTGGGCGGGGCAGTCGACGCGCGCAGCGCGTCGACGGGCCAACACCCCTCCCTGGGGTGCACTTCAGGAGGTAGTTTAATTACCTCTGCACCCGTCGGAGCTTCCGATAGCTCAGCTGCTGCTGCCGCTCCTTGGGGTGATTGTCTGGGCCAGCCTGGGTTATGGGTTGTGCACCCACTCTAATGACCGCAAAAAGACTTGGGAACAGATGGGCGGCCGGGGGGTGTCTAGAGAGGTACTGCCAGGCAGTAGCACTCCCAGCATGGGAGGGATGGGTGCAAGGTTCCACCACACTAGCAGCTTCTGTGGTGGGCCAGAAAGCTTACCTTCTCCACAAGGGTATGCTATATGTGAGTGAGGCCTGCAAGGGCACTGCCTAGCATCAGATAGGCAACAGGCGGGGAAAAAATCCATATGAGCACCCACCACCACTAATGAGAGCGCTGGTAACCTCACTATTCACCCAGTGCGGATCCCTGCTGATGTGACAGCGGGTGGGGTGGGGGTGGGGAACAACTGAGCTCACCTGAAGCAGGTGCAAGAGGTGACCAGGGCCAAAATGTATATTAAAAAAAGAGATGGTGAGCAAATAGCATAAAGATAGGTGGTAGGGGGGAACTAGTCCCCCCCCCCCCCGGTGGCTAATCCCACTGCCCTGCCCACAAAACTGAAAAGTAGGCCCCTGCTGTTAAATGCAACTTCGCAAAATCTGTCTTGCAAACATGCATTTTTTTTTTTTTTTTCAGCAAGAGGAGATGAAAACTCTTCCAACGTACCGCTCAACCTCCTGCCTTGCAAATCAGGGGCAGGGCTTTGAAACATCTGTGGCATAAGGGACACAGCTTCAAAAATATTAAAACCAGCTCAAGAAGCCTGCTATACTGTGTGACTTAATGTTGAAAAGCATTTTCTAAAAGAGACCTAGACTGTAACACTTAGGTCCGCATTATCTTACGGTCTAAATCCATCCTCTTCCGTGACAGAACCATCAACTGTAGGTGAGACTGAGGAAATCTCTGAGGCAAATTTAAGGATGTCCATGAAAATCAGGGACAAAAGAGAGGTACGTTTTCCACATTGTCTGTTGCAGGGCTACAGTGCTCCTCCAGAGCAAGAAGGGAGAACACAAACCGCCTCAGGAGGGTTCAGGAAAGGCAACATAAGGTGAGGCTGGCAGTAGACAGCTGTTCCCGCCATAAATATAAACATTATGATTTTGCATTCCATACTGCTGAGTTACATAGGCTGGAGAGCTCTCTCGAGCCTGGACCAGACAACGTAAGCACTCTCGGGAAATGAGAAAAAAATTCAAGACGTGCAGCAAATCCTTCTTTTTTTTCCATAGTAGTGGGTCCTTCTGGAAAGAAAAACCCACTTAGAAACTTGTCAGGTTAATTCACTACAGCGTTTAACTAGAGGTCTGACCTCATTTAGGTCTTCTGCTTTAAGTGTGGTTCGTATCAAGGGGAACTGATTACTCTTCAGGGTGCTGCTGGCATCTCTCTGTTTCTGCAACGGATGCAAAATTTTTAGTTCTCCGCTGGGGAATAATAATGAGGTCCTGACTCATCGGGAGAAGGTTGTGATGAGACACCATGCAGCAAAGATGAGATTAGAGAAACTGGGATGGTGCACTATATACCAATGGTTTCTTTTCATCATAATGGACTGGGTTTTTGGGGGAAGGAGGGTCACAAAATGTGTTTTTACCCAGGGCAGCCTACGGTATAGCTTTCAGGTTAGAGCACTGAGCTGTGAATGAGCTTGGTACAGCCAACTGACCTGGGTTTGAGTTCCACAATCTTCACTTGCATACTGTTTGATCCTGAGCAAGTCACTTAACCTTGCTGTGTCCCGGGATGCACCTGGACATGAGCTTCAGCTCCACGTGCTTTTCCTGGGCCAAATAATTATAAAATAGAAAAAGAAGTAGAGGATTTGGTATTTAGTATGGAGTCTTGTGTGTTTTGAGTCTCACAGCTGTACTGGGAGTTAGGAGGTCAAATGACTTGCTCAAGGTCACATAATGAGAGAACAGTGGAGGGATTCAAACATGGGTCTCCTAGTTTATTACTCTGATTTGTGAGTGAGCCCATAACAGTGGTAGGATTGTAACTTGTACCTCCTACTTTACTGTTCTAACTGCTAGGCTACACTGCCTCCCCCTCCAGATTCCCAGTATTCAACACACACACACACACACACACACACACACACACACACACACACACACACATATATATATACACACACACACACTGTACCAGCATCATGGCGAGGGAGGAACTTGGGGTGTGTGCATATTGTTTTCTCCAAGACTGATGCCAGGCAACTCAGTTGTGAATCGGCTGCAGACGGTACTGTTTGGGACAGGGTACCCCAGGCACATCCCAGTCCCATCTGGACAGACCAGGATGGCGGTGACAGCAAACTAGTCTCTTATCACTTTGGGAGAGTCTTAAGAGTTGTGAGAATCTCTCCTGATCCGCACTAGAACTCAACAAAGGTTCTAAAAGGGTCTTCTTTTTGATCCTAGCAATCTGCATACCACATATGTATCCTGTATATATACTATGTATGTATATCACACAACACCTGACGAGGCCTCCTGTATAAAATGTGGGTATAAAAGCATGGACACAACCACTGGGGGGGGGGTGATGAGGGGATCCAGACTCCCTCAACATTTTAGGCCGTGCAAAATGGCCAATGACATGGGCATCAGGGTGAAAAGCTTAGTAGATCCATGTCCACACACCCCCCCACCAACCTTTTAGCTGTGGTTCCACCCATGTATGAATGCTTACATAATGTGAGTCTTGGTTAATTAAATAAAAGGCAATACCACCAATTCTTTGGGCATTAATAACTATTGGCACGTATAAACAGTGTCCTCAAAGACCGCCCTTTGATATAAGCCAGTCCTGCTGAATCATGATCTGATGCGTGCCTACTGCTTTTTCACTTCACTAAAAGTACTGTATCACAGCCGGCCCATCAGAATAGCAGCAAGGCTGCCACTTGTGACACCAGCGAACCCAGGTTCATGAACGAGCTTGGGGTATCGGGCTGGCCGTGGTGGGAGGAGGACTGAATGTCTGGGGAGGGAAGGTACCATCCTCCGCTGCAATACTGTGAACTGAGCGACCACAGATGATGATGCAGTTAGAGGGACGGCAGCTGGGTGGAACATTGGTGCAACGGCATGCACTGCCAGGGATACTACTACCCCAGCTGTGCCAGCGTGATTCCCGACTCAGACAAAAAAAAAACACACATCTTAATCCACCTGGGAACAAACGACTTTGCCAGTCATTCAGCGGATGAAACCAAAAACACTTCACTACACTAGGCAACAAATTAACTTCTCTTACGTCCAGATTATCCTTCTCCGAAATCCTGCCTGTCTGGGTAAAGGGGGGGGGGGTAACAGGGTGAGAGTCAGAGAGAAGGCAATTACAGAGTTCAACACCAGACTGGTGCCAAGAAAAAGGATATCACTTTGTTGGCAAACAGCAAAATTTCTGGAAATGGGAATTCTTCAGATATGATGGACTGCGTCTCACTAAACAGGGAACCTGAGCATTAGGCCAGAAATTTGATGTTTTTTTGGAACATTTAAACTAGGAAAAGAGGAGAGGGCACCATCACCCAGCATGCCTCAAAAGGAAGTGGATGCCCCTTCCCCTAAATCTTTCTTTTGCCTAGCTAGGCCTACTAATGCATCCATAGAACAATGGGAGAGGGCATCATCTCCCAACGTGCCTCAAGGAAATGTGGATGCCCCTCCCCTAAATATTTCTTTCATCCAGCTAAGCCTACTAAGGTATCCGTAGGACAATGGGAGAGGGCATTAGTACCCAACACACCTCAAGGAAATGTGGATGTCCCTTCCCCATCACCAACCAGCACATCATCCTCTCAGCCAGCTGAGCCTACAAAGGCACCCTTAAGTCACCACGCGGCATGCAACAACAAAATCAGAGAGCACACGGTCCTAACTGGAGCATCATTGATAGGCACAAAGCAAAGAATGGTAGAAGTAGGAAGCCAGGCATGGCAAGCAATGTGTATTAATGCCCACAGTCTGGCAAGTAAAATCCCAGACCTTAGCGCCATGATGATGGAAGCTCATCTAGATTGGGTCCACACCTGGGACATCGCCATTCCTGGGTACACTCTGTTCAGACGAGACCGAAGAGGAAAAAGAGATGGGGGAGTTGGAATATATATATCAGGGAAGAAATCAAAGCCACTGAGATACAGATAAATCACAACGAGGCTGAGACTCTATAGGTTACTCTTGGAACAGGTGAGAAGGCCCCAGTCAGGGTGGGAGTTGTGCACAGACCACCATCTCAAGAAGCGGAAAAAGGAAAACAACTTCTTGAATCCATCCTAATGATGGCTGACAAAGGAGAGCTGCTGCTGCCAGTAAGAAACTTCAATTTGCCAGATGTAAATTGGTCCTCCTACATAGCCGCATCAGAAAGAAGTAAGGAATTCCTCATTGACTTGCAGGGGGCAGGTCTGACACAGATGGTGGATACTCCCACAAGAGAAGAAGCAATCCTGGACCTTGTGCTCCCAAACAGCACCAGGGTTTCAGACGTGAGAGTGGGAGTTAATCTGGGTTCCAGCGACCACAGGTCAGTCTGGTTCACAGTCAACAGATGAGTATATCAGTTACACTAGACTGAAAATCCTCAACTTTAGGAATGCTGACTTCAACAAGATGCGCTCCATCTTTAGGAGCATACATGTAAATGGGACACATGGGGATGTTGAGGTGAGCTGGAATGCTCTAAAGACAGTACTAAACCTTGTTACATCACAATGTACAAGGGTACTCAGCAAATCCAAAAGAAGAAATAAACCTCTTTGGTTCACAAAAGATAGGGCATCAAGAATTAGGCAAAAGAAAAAAAGCATTCAAGAAATATAAAGAAACAAAGAAGGACAATGATAGAGAGGTATACAGAGCTAGACTAAAAGATGCAGACAAGGTAATCAGGGTAGCAAAAGCACAAACAGAAGAAAGGATTGCCGAGGGAATAAAAAGAGGCAACACGACCTTCTATAGATACATACGAAAAGAGAAAGACCAACGGGGGAATAGTTGGACTAAAAACAAAAGAGGGTCAGTATGTAGAGAACACTAAGAAAGCAGAAGTTTTGATTGACTATTTTTGCTCAGTATTTACACTAAAAGATAGCGGAAGTGGACCAGCACTAGGTGGAAAGGGACACCGCACCAAGGAGGCAGACACTAGCCCCTTCACCAAGGACAGAATCCTCGAGGAGCTCACTCAATAAGTTAAAAACTGACAAAGCCATGGGGCCCAACAGAATCCATCCATGAATTTTGAAGGAACTTAGGGAGGAACTGTACATTAGTGAAAGGAGAAAGTCCAGAGGGGGTAGTGCTAAGATCAAAGGAGATAAGGGGCATGTGAGGAGGAGGGCCATGTAAAAGCATCTATCCTAAATAGATACTTCTGCTCAGTATTTACTGAAGAGAAGGTATGGCAGGGCCCACAGCTCAGCACCATGGACACAGGGGGGAGTGAGTTGAGCACTAGTCCCTTCACAAAAGAAAGGGTCCTACAAGAGCTCGATAAGCTCAGGGTGGATAAGGCAATGGGACCTGATGGCATACATACCAGGGTACTAAAGGAGCTAAGGGTGGAACTAGCAGAGCCATTATCAGAACTGTTTAAGTTTCTGAGCACAGAAGAGGTCCCAGAAGACTGGAGAAGGGCTCATGTGATCCCGCTCCACAAGAGTGGTAGCAGGGAGGAGGCAGGGAACTACAGACCAGTCAGTCTTACCTCAGTGGTGGGCAAGATTATGGAGGCACTCCTTAAGAAAAGGATAGTGCAACACCTGGAAGCCATAGGAGCACAGGATCCAAGACAGCATGGGTTTACAACAGGAAGGTCCTGTCAAACTAATCTCATAGATTTCTTTACTAGGTAACCAGAGTGGTGGACAAGGGGAGCAGTTGATGTGCCTACCTTGACTTCAGCAAAGCTTTCGATACTGTTCCACATGGGAGATTGATTAATAAGCTGGGTAGGCTAGGAGGGTCAGAAGTTGGTCAACTGGGTGGCAAACTGGTTAACGGGCAGAAAACAGAGAGTGGTGGTAAATGGTATACAGTCAGAAGAGATGCAAGTCAGTGGGGTACCTCAGGGATTGTTTGGGGCCAGTCCTTCAATATCTTTATCAGTGACATTGCAGATGGACTGGAGGGCAAGGTTTGTCTGTTTGCAGATGACACCAAGATCTGCAACAGAATAGATGATCCAGATGGGGTGGGCAGAATGAGAAGAGATCTGGATAAACTAGCAAAATGGTCGGAAGAGTGGCAACTGGGGTTTAATGCAAAGAAGTGCAAGATGAAGAGGGGGATAGAGATAAGGAAATGTACCATCTTGCATCTAGAAAAGTCACATGGATGGTGCGGGGGGTAAAGTCCAGTAAAGAGCAGCGGCTGGCACAGGGGATACATGGAGGGGAAAAAGGGTTCTTCCGCAATATTGGGAGCGGAGAAAACTAAGGCCATCTCAGCAGATTGAGATCAGAAGGAGGGTGGGTGGAAGGCGAGGACCAGGCAAGGGTATTTAACAAGTACTTTGCCTCTGTGTTCACTAGGGAGGGGATGGGATATCTACAAAGCAAGGCATGATGGGGATAGAAGCGGCAGCAGTGGGATCAGGGGAGCAACAGAAATGGAGCAAGAGGGAGGAGAGGTACCCCAGGGTGTCACATCAGATAAAGATAAAGAGGCCAGTAAGGTGGAGGGATGGATGATGCTATCTCTCTGCCAAAGGGTGTGGTTAGCCCTCAATGCCTAAAAGAAAGACAAATCTCCCTGGGCGGAGTGGCATTCATCCGAGAGTACTATGGGGTGCGGACATACTGGCTGCACCTGGCGAGCTCTTCAACAGGTCACTTGAGACAGGGAGGTGCCTAGGGATTGGCGAGGCACATGTGGTACCAATCCATGTGGGGGTCGAGAAGTACCAGGTAACTATAGACCCATCAGTTTGACCTCGGTGGTGGGAAAATTAATGAAGAGTGTACTAAAGGAACGATTGGGGGTGTACTTGGAGGAAGTGGGAAGTCTGGATAGTCGGCAACATGGGTTTGTGCCAGGTAGATCATGTCAAACCAATCTTGTGGAGTTCTATGAATGGGTAACATCAGAACTGGACAGGGGAAAGCCTGTGGATGTATTATTCTTGGACTTCAGCAAGGCGTTTGACTCTGTCCCCCACAATGGTCTGGTGGAGAAACTGATGGGGTTGGGAGTAGGCCCTTGATGGTCAGATGGATTGAAAACTGGCTAGCTGGATGCACCCAGAGTAGTGGTCTGTGGGGAGCTCTGAACCCTAGAGAGGTTGGTAGTGGTACATGAGGGCTCGGTCCTGGGTCCGATCCTGTTTAATGCATACATATTGGACATCAGGAGGGTATAGGTGTGAAATGAGTCTCTTCGCTGATGACTCCAAGATGGGAGCAGTAGTTGAGGGAGAAGAGGGAGGTTGGCCCTGCAAGGGACCTGGACACCCTGGAAAGCTGGGCTCCACATGGAAATTAAATTTCAACAACACCAAGTGCAAGGTGTTAGATCTTGGGCGGAAACCCTAAACACAGGTACACCCTGGGAGGGGAGGAGGCCTCAATAGGGGAAAAGACCTAGGGGTCATGGTGGATGCATGTATGAATAACTCTGAGCAGTGCAGGAGAGCGGCTATCAAAGGCAATCAGGATGTTGGGATGCATCGTAAGGGGAATCACCTCTAGGAGCAAGGAAGTGATTCTGCCGCTGTTCAATGGACTGGTTAGACCACACCTTGAGTATTGTGTACAGTACTGGAGACCACACTTGAAGAGGAACATACAGCTCCTAGAGAGGGTACAGAAGAGGGCAACTAAGATGATACGAGGGCTAGGGGATTTGACATATGAGGACAGACTTGAGGAGTTCTGCCTGTTTTCATTGGAGGAGAGGAGAGACAGGGGGGACATGATTGAGGTCTTCAGTTACCTCAAGGGAATAAATAGGGTAAACATGGAGGGGATCTTTAGACTAAAGCAGGGAGGTATCACCAGAGGGCATGGTTTGAAGTTGGAAGGTGGAAGGGTGGGGGGGGAAGAGGAGGAGGTTTTTCACTGAGAGGGTGGTGGACCCTTGGAATGCACTGCCTGGCGAGCTGGTTCAGAGATCCACAGTGGAGGGCTTCAAGAGAGGGTGGGACAGACACAGAAAGTGGATGTATCAGATGATGGCCTGTCCCGGGAGTGGGGGTGGATGATAGGGGTTTCTGGAACACAAGAGGGGGGGAGGGCCTCAGCACCCAACTAGGGATCTGAGGTTCGAGCAGACTCGATAGACCGTAAGGCCTAATCTGCTGGCAAACAGTATGTTAGTATCATGCACATAGGAAAAAGAAACCCTGAAGCCACCTATAGGCTGGGCAGGGAGTTGCTGGCAGTCACAAGAGAAGACAGAGACTTGGGCATCATCATCACCGATGACCTGAAATCCTCCAAGCAGACCACTAAAGCAGTAGGTAAGGCCAGGGGGATGTTAGGGAGTACTAGTAGGGGTATCACAAGTCGGAATAGGGAGGTAATAATCCTCTTTACAGGACACTGGTTAGGCCCCATCTGGAGTACTGCATGCAGTACTGGAGGCCACACCTTCACAAGGACATTAACCAAACTGAGGCAGTTCAGAAAAGGGCAACCAAAATGGTGCAGGGACTGCATCAGAAAACATATGAGGACAGATTAATGGAGCTCAATATGTATACCCTAGAGCAAAGGAGGCAGAGAGGTGATATGATCGAAACATTCAAACACCTTAAGGGCATTAACAAGGTGAAAGAGTCTAACATGTTTCAATATAAGAAAAATAGCAGGACAAGAGGACACAGCATGAGATCAGAGGGAGGCCGATTAAGGGGTAATGTAAGGAAGTTCTTTTTCACAGAAAGGGTGGTGGATGCATGGAACGGCCTACCTCAGGAAGTGGTGGATATGAATACAGTGCAGGGCTTTAAACAAGCATGGAATAGGCATAAGGGAGCAATACAGATGAGTATGAATAGATAGGCCATTGACAGAGCAAAGGCCAATGGCACATTTATAAGGTAGAAAAAGAAATGGGCAGACTGGATGGGCCGTTGCGGTCCTTATCTGGCGTCAACTTCTGTGTTTCTATGTTTCAATGAACTCGCTGCTCCACTAGCCGAGCTCTTCAGTAAATAACTGGAGAGTGGTAAAGTGCCTGAGGATTGGAGGAAGGCCATCGTGGTACCCTTGCACAGGAGTGGAAGCAAGGAGGAGACAGGGAACTACCGCCCAGTCAGCCTCACCTCAATTATGGGAAAGTTATGGAATCGATACTGAAGGAAAGGATAGTGGCATATCTAGAGACCAGCGGAAAGTTGGACCCTAAGCAGCACGGCTTCACAACCAGACAGTCATGTCAAACATACATCAGGGCTTGCATTAACCCCCTACTGAAGTCCCAAAATTGGATTTTTAAGGATTTTGAAGCACAAAAATAAAAGCAGTGCTTCAGCATTGACCCTGTGTATTGAAAGGTTTGCACTGATATCCTTGGCAGGAAAAGTATCGGATAATGTTGTACAAAGCCACTCCAGAAATTTCTGACCCCAAGATTTTCTGGTCTGACCCCCAACATTTGGAGCAGAGGGTCAAACTGACTCTTACTTTACTAGTGCTAATGCAAGCCCTGAAACATGATAGATTTCTTTAACTGGATTACAAAAACAGTGGACCAAGGCTAGGCAGTTGATGTTGTATATCTAGATTTCAGCAAAGCCTTCGATTCTGCCCTCCACAGAAGGCTCACCAACAAGTTAGAGGATACAGGGGTGGGAGAAAAAATTGTTAACTGTGTAAGGAACTGGCTTCAAGGGAGAACTCAGAATGAAATGGTGAATGGCACCTTGTCTCAAGAGGGAAGAATGACCAGTGGAGTTCCACAGGGATCAGTGCTGGGACCAGTCCTCTAACATACTCATCAGTAACACTGCAGATGGTTTGGAGGGGAAGGTGTGACTGTTTGCAGATGACACCAAGCTCTACAACAGGGTAGACACACAAGAAGAGGCCTCAGGGATGGAACTGGACCTAAGAAAGTTGGAGGAATGGTCAACAACTTGGCAGCTGAAGTTCAGTGTCAAGAAATGGAAGGTTATGCACCAAGGAAAAAATAACCCAGGTAAGGAGTACACGTTAAGGGCGAACAATTCTCTGTTACAGACTTAGAAAGGGGCCTTGGGGTCATGGTTTCCAATGATCTGAAGGTGGGAAGACAGTGTGAGAAGGTGGCGCTAAAACCGAACGGCATCCTCGGATGCATAGGCAGGGGCATCACAAGCAACAGCGCCAGTATAATCACACTAGACAGATCCTTGGTGAGGCCTCACCTGGAGTACTGCGTCTAGTTCTGGAGACCTCACCTAAAAAAGGCTATAGTCCAGTTGGAGACAGCTCAGAGAACAGCAGCACAAATGGTTTGGGTTCTCCACCAGGAACCCTATGAGGTAAGACTTAGAGAACTGAATATGTACTCCCTAGAACAGAGACGAAATAGGGGAGACATGAATATTATTTTAAGTCATGGGATAACATGATATCAAAATTTATTTGGAACAAACAAAAACCACAAAGTCATCTTTCTATACTAAAACTATCATTGGCTTAGGGTGGCACTAACCTCCCGGACCTCAAAAAATATGCAGAAGCTGCATTTCTGAAAATTCTTCTTTAATGGCTCTCCGATCAGTTTGACTCCCAGTGGAAGAAACTGGAATTCCACCTGAATGATATGTATGATACTAAAAGCATAATTTTTTCTTCTTCAGGGAGGACCCCTCCATTGAGAGACTTTACTGATATCACCTCACAGGCCTTAAAAATTTGGTTTAAAATGCGAGAAAAAGAGCCACTCCAATCAATCAACGAGTACTGTAAGATAATTTCAGAGGATGATCTTTTCATTCCATCTCATAATGACTTAACCTTTTCCCATTGGCACAGATCAGGATTACAACAGGCATTCCAGTTCTTTTTTTTTTTTTTTTTTTAATTTTCATCTTTATTTCATTTTTGCTTACAATCGATTGTGTCCAGGCAATAAGAAGATAGGAATCAAGAAGAGGTACTCACAGAAGTCCTTCTGGTAACAGTACATTGAGTGCTCAAGGGAAAATTGTTAAAAGTTAATACCAGGATGACTAGAGATTATTGTCCATGAAGGGCCCAGGAAGTTCAGGAGGGCCCAGCTTCAGAACCGCTTCACTTCTTAAAAGGCTGCTAAATCAGGTCCTGGGTGTCAGAGAGAACAATGGGAGTTCAAATACATGTTGTAAACAACAAACGCACTATTGTTTGTAACAGCTCTAGGGCACCTAAACCTGAGCAAGCAAGGGAGGCTCCCGGAACCCACACCAAGCTCATCCTCCACAGCAAAAGCTGGGGGGAAGAGGGAAAAGAGGGGAGGGAGTTTGTTAGCCTATGGTACAAAGGTTAAATCCTTAAGCATATAATACAGAAGCCATCTATTCCATCTAGATCTAAATCTTTCCTCTCTGTCATTTAAACTATATGTTATTTTTTCCAACTGATAGATTTGCTTGGTAATGGTCCACCAGTCCCGCACTGTTGGGATCTTAGGGGTAGACCACATTTTAGTGATGGCCTTTTTCCCTGCTGATAGCAGAACAGCTAAAAGGTAACGGGTGCCCTGGTCCCTGATGCCCTCAGGGAGTATTAACAGGATAAATACCTGCGGGGTCAACTGGATGGGCCTATCAAATATCTCTTGGAGCTCCAACTGTAATGAACGAATGAATGGTTCCAACTTAGGGCAGGTATACATTACATGTGTGAGGTGGGCCTTATCTTCACCACATAGACGCCAGCAGGTGGCAGAATGTCCTGGGGTGTAGTGACTTGTGACCTCAGGGGTGTTGAAATAACGAATCAAGAATTTCCATGCAAATTCCCGCCATTGGTGTGAACTAGATGCGCGTGACACCTGTCAGCACGCCTGTTCCCACTGTTTTACCTCTATAGGTACACCCAGTTCCTGCTGCCATTTCTCACGGATATCTGCCAGATTTGCCAAGGGGGAAGACATCAGTGCTTGGTAGAGGACAGATATCAGATGACTCTGATTTGAGGAGGCAAATAAAGACTGCAGCTTAGCAATCAAAAGTGTTCAGGACTACGCACCTCAAATGGTAGTGTCTCGTAGTAATGTCTTAATTGTAAATACCTATAATGGCGTGTGTTGGGCAAGTTAAATTTTGTCTGTATTTCCTGAAATGACCACAGTTTCCCTCCCGTTGTAATTTGGAACAGGCAATTCAGGCCATATCTGGTCCATTGTCGAAAAGCATGGTCCATTTTTCCAGGCTGAAAGTCTGGGAGTACTGCGATTGGACAGATTAATGGTATAAAGGGGGAAATCGAGAATTGCCTCTTAATCTGATTTCAGGCTGTCACCCTGTGCTGCAGCTCCAAGGTTAAATTTAGGCTTTCAGCTGGGAGTCCAGTCCCGAGGTACAGTATGGCAAAGTATTCCAGGTCTGGAATGATTGCCTGCTCCAATTCTGCCCTGTGCATTTCGCTTTCTGACAGCTGCCTGGCCATCACATGTGACAGGTGAGCAGCTTGGTAGTACTGATAGAGGTCCGGGAGGGATAACCCACCCAGGCCTCTCGGTTTAGTAAGGAGTTTCAGCCTAACTCTCGGCCTACGGCCCGCCCAAATAAAATGAGAAATCGCCCTCTCCCAGTCCAAAAACACAGAACGCGGCAGAGTGATGGAAATATTATTAAACAGATATAGAGCCCTGGGCAAAGTCACCATTCTTTTTTTTTTTTCCTCCTACGTGCCCCAGAGTTACCTCTCCTTCAGGCCGCCATGGACCCAGACATTCCCCTACTAGCTTCCCTCAGCCACCTACCTCATATCTGCAGCCTTCCTCGGGCTAGTCCGGTGTAACCCTGCACCGGATGGGTCCCCCTCCTCCAAGGGGAAAGGCACCAGCCGGCGGAACCAGCACACTATTACTTTCTGGACCTCGGAGCTGCTGAGGCAATTGTGGCTCTCAGGAGTTCTAGGATGTCCGTCAAGGCCCCAATATCCGTTAACTTCCGGAGCGGATTTTTCTCATTTTCTTGTTCCCCTTGTTGCGCCGCTACCTGCAGTGCCTCCAGTCTCCACTGGGGCCGCTGCATGAGCGAAGATGTTCCCTAACCCACCCAGGACAGGAGAGCAGTCCGTCGGACGCTCGATGCTGCCCTTCCCCTGCCGACCCCCGATACCCGAGTCCGTTCCCGAACCCGGGTCGCCGGTGTGGGTCGAGGTAAGGCGCCAGCGCCTCAACCCTCTACGCCACCGGGCCGGCAAAGTCACCATTCTGATGAGTTCTATCTTCTTGGAAAGGCTCTGTGGGAGTGTACTCCAACTAGCCAAATCTTCTTTGAGACAAATGGTAAAGGGAACGTAGTTCTGCTTATAGGCGTCCCTCAAATTTCTAGTTAGACTAATCCCCAAGTATTTTATCTTCCCTAGGTCCCATTTACAGGGAAATTGCTCCCGTATAACCTGGTCCGGGGAATATCGAAAGGTCAAGATCTCGATTTTCGAGATGTTAACTTTATAACCCGAGACTTGCTCAAAGGTTTCTAATAGTTCGTTAACTTTCGGGAGTGAAATCGCTGGGTTCCGAAGGTACAAGAGAACATCGTCCGCATAGAGTGCAATACGGTGTTCTTCTCCCCCCACCTCAATCCCCTGTATGTCTTGAGACTGCCTGACGAGTTGTGCTAAGGGCTGCATGAACAGGGCGAAGAGGAGAGGAGACAAAGGGCAACCCTGCCTGGTGCCCCTGTAGAGAGGAAAAGATCTTGAGTGATGCCCTGAGACCCGCACCCATGCCCTCGGGGATGCGTAAATGCTTGTGATTACCTGGATTAATGGCAGAGGTAGACCCATAACCTCCATGACTGAGTATGAAAATGGCCAAAGTACCCTGTCAAAGGCCTTTTCTGCGTCAAGGCTTACTAAGGCCGCAGGGTAGTCAGAGGCGTACATCTTACGTATTATATGATAAGTTCTCTAAATATTGTCAGTAGTTGTACGGCCTCCCACAAACCCCGTTTGGTCTCTGTGGACTATTTGTGGAAGCACAGTTTCTAACCTGCGGGCAGTTATCCCCATAAATAATTTATAGTCAGAGTTTAAGACCGATATTGGCCGGTATGACTCACAGAGTTGGGGGTTTTTGCCAGGTTTGGGAATGACAGAAATTGTAGCATAGGCCCAGGTGGGAGGAGGAGGGTCTCCCTCCAAGACCGAGTTACAGGTACCCAAGAGGGTAGGCAGGAACAATTCTTTTGTGGCTTTATAAAATTCTGCTCCGTAGCCATCAGGTCCCGGTGCTTTCATAGTTTTGGCCCAAGCTAGGGTGCTAACCAGTTCCTGCATCGTAATAGGACTAAGTAACCGCTCACCCTGTTCCGGAGAGATTCTTGGAAGGATGAGGGGTTGTAGGAACTTTTTTATCTTTTCTGGAGCTATGGGGTGCTCCGGAGTGTACAGGGCTGAATAATATGCCGTGAATGCATCTGCAATATCACTGAGCTTATTCAGGGGTCTACCTCCCACTGGGTGGCGAATGGTGGTAATAGCAGCAGCCTTCCTCTGCTTCCTAATTTGGTAGGCCAACAGCCTAGTGGCCCTGGGTCCCACCTCATAGTGCCTCTGTCGGAGGAAGGTTAGGGCAATGTCTGTCTGTTGTAGTGTCAACCTGTCTAGGTCTTGCTTGACCTGATTAAGCTGAGGGAGCACAGAGTTGTCCCCTTGTTTATGTGCAGTTTGCAGGAAATGAAGAGTTTCCTCCAACCTGGCTTTATGTTGTCTGCGGGATTTCACCTGTAGAGATGTGTATTTAATAAGGTGACCACGCAGGACAGTTTTTATCGTACCCCATAGAATACTTGGGGAGGTCTCCGGTCTAGAGTTATTTGCAAGTATCTCGGTTAACTTGTCCGCTAGGTATTCCTTAAACTGTTTAGACTTTAGATGAAAAGGATTTAATCGCCACTGTGTAGTCCTCTTCTGTATTCCCAATTTCCATGTACTGATTATATGCGCATGATCTGATAAGGAGATGTCCCCAATTTGGGTGTCTACCAGTAAGTCTAAGTATTCTATTTGGGTGAAGCATAAATCAGTTCTAGAATACGTGTGATGGACTGCCGAATAGTGTGTGTAATTACTGGTATGGGGATGTAAATAGCGCCAGGTATCTGTCCAGCCCACCTCGGCCAAAAATCTACTCAAGAACCTCTGCTGCAGGGTTTTCCTGGGGGTGTTAAGACTTGAAGAGTCTCGCTCAGGGTTGGGTAGGATATTAAAATCTCCTGCAAGTAACAATATACCTTTGGCGAATTGTGTAATTCTATCAAGTAGGCCCTTAATCTCGTTCACTGGTGAATCTGGTGGAAAATAGGCATTTGCCAAGGTGACCTCTGTCTCTGCTATTAGACCTCGGAGTAATACCAACCGACCAAAGGGGTCTATCCACTTGGCTTGTAGCTGCCAAGGAATGCATTGCGGGATTATTATTGCCACTCCCCTCCTCCTCCCACCCCTAAAGGCCGAGCCATACACCTCACCCTTCGAGATCTGGACCAATTTAATGTGTTCCACATTACTTAAATGGGTCTGTTGTAGATAAACAATGTCAGCTTTACATTTTTTAATTTGTGAGAGGACCCTGGTTCGCTTAACTGGGGTGGAGAGCCCATTAACATTCCAGGACAATAATCTCAAGGGAGTCTCCTCCATAGTGGGGTTTGGGTCAAGTATGGGTTTAAAAATAGTGTGTTGCGTGGATCCCAGGGAACCCCCCCCACACACATCCTCTCTGTTACATACATGTTATAGTTAAGTAGACACAATCGTGATTCTGCAGACGTATAGCTATTGCAGTTAATTTCTACAAAAGTAACTGTACTATTGTCAACTAACAACTGGTTACCTTTAAACTGGCAACTTACATACAATATCAAAATGGTAAAAACAGCGATCATTCGTTTCGGACAGTAAGTGAGTGGAGTAATAAGTATGAAATAGGTTAGAGCCAACAGGGCTGCAACCTTTTCTACGGCATTCCAGTTCTTGGGACCAAATGGAATTCTACCATTTTAAGAATTAAAACTTAAATTTAACCTCCCAAATGTTTACCATTTTAGATACCTACAAATCAGAAACCGCCTACTATGTAAATAGAATTATTCAGGTCAAACTGACTTCCTTAAAATTATTTTTGACCACTCTCGGGACAATATTGGAACCATTTAATTGGTAATCTATACAAAATGATGCGAGATCAATCTAAAGAATCAACAAACTCAATACTAGCTAGTTGGAACAAAGACTTAGACCACGTTGTATCCAAAGAAGAATGGTCCTCTTCATTTCTTTGGGTGGTCAAAATCACCCAGTCTCATATTTGGAGAGAATACTCTTGGAAATGTAGATCAAGGTTTTTCAGGTCACCGGCAAGTCTGACTAAATACCTCCTGATTGAATTTGGGGCTTGTTGGAGGGAATGTAGAGCCGAGGTGGCAGACTTAGCACATATAATGTTGCAATGCCCATGCCTAATGCCCTTCTGGTTATGTATACAAAAAGAAATCAGTGAGGGCCTTGGGAAGTATGTTGAGCTCACAGCCAAAATGGTGCTCATGGCTGTCTACCTGGATCGCTTCATGGACAAAACCCTGCTTCCCATTCTGTTGTTGGCTAAAAATCTTTAACAAAGAAATGGATGACCAAAGTAATATCGACATGCAAGACTGGAGGTGAATTGTGAATTCTGTATATCAGATGGAAAACATCACTGCAAAACTAAATAACCAGGCGGATAGGTTTGCCACTCTCTGGCAGAGATGGTCAATTGTCATGCTAGGGTTGATCCTAATTTTTGCCCATAGCAGGTGGGAATGGGTTGGGGGGAAAGAGAGAAAAAGAGAATAGAGTGGTGTCACAGAATTATTCGATTCTAATACTAAACTGTTATCAAATATAAAATATCTTCATGTATTATATACCTGTATCATAAGAAATCTGAAGTAAGCATAGAAAATGTTCTGATTGTAAAATGTCTCCTGATTTAAAAGAAAGAAAAAAATTAATAAAAATATATTTAAAAAAAAAAGAAATAGGGGAGACATGGTAGAAACGTTTAAATATCTTAAATGAATCAATTCAGTGCAGTATCAGAGCCTATTCAGAGAAAACAAGGAACAAAGAACTAGAGGCCACAGCAAGCGTCTAATGGGAGAGAAATTTAGGACGAACTTCAGGAAGTTCTTCTTCACTGAGAGGGTGATGAAGCCTTGGAATAGGCTTCCATGAGAGTCGGTGGAGACAAAGACAGTTAGGGAATTCAGACTTTCTTGGGATAGGCATTGCAGTAACCTGAAACAATGAATCTACTAGGGAGGAGGGTATTCATACGGGCAGACTGGATGGATCTAGTGGTCCCCATCTGTTGGCACATTCTTGGGTTCGTATGTTCTTATGTTCTCTTCATGTACGCTCTGCACCATCAACGGTGGCACCTCGCCTCTCGAGCTGGCTGAGATGACTTGAGGGCCCCCTGTTATCCCTGATGAAAAAGCACCGCTGGGGCAACAGAGAGAGGTAAGTCCTCGAAAACAAGGGTGTTGGTCTTGGGGGGAAGGCAGGAGGATGGGGGGGGGGTCAGTTGGCTGGAGAGACAGGAACATAACTAGAAAGCAATCACATTTATTTGCTAGCTCTCATAACAACTCTGTCCTAGCTGGCCTGCCGGCCAACTGAGTGGATTTCGCTTGCAACGTTGGCAACCTGGGTTTGGGAATGGACCCGGGATGCTGGAGGCTGGCTGGGGAGAAGGATGGAGTGTCCCAAGGACTGCTCTCCATCTCTGGGGAGGGTGGGAGTGACTGGTGCTCGATGGACCCCTGGTAGAGGCCGGGGTTGTCAAGCGATCGGCACCAAGAACGTCCAGAGGGTGGGGCGGATGCAGGACGTCATGCACATCCCACACCCTCCAAGAAAACCAGGAAAAAAAGGCGTCTGCTGTCTGCCCTAGATGAAGCCATACCTGGCGGCGCAGTTAGCTATCGGGCCGGCCCTTCAACCTACCCCGTTGTCTGCGGCACTGGGGGAGTCTAGTGCCGCAACCCCACCCTGGAGGGTAAGCCAGGGGGTATTGGAGGGTCGCAGCCATTGTGGAGGTGGAAGTCATGGTCCGTGACCAGGCTGAGGTACCGGGCGGCTGGCGGCAGGGAAGAAAAAATAGGAAAATAAAAAAAAAAAATAACAACTCTATCCTCATTCTTGGAGGACTTCAGCATTCTTTGCTTAGACTCGAAATGTGTTTCATAGGCTACTCCAGTATGTCACAATACAGTGCAGGAGTGATGTTACCTCCTACCACTTATGAAGAATATTGCCTCACTGTGAATTTAACTCCTATTTAATGTGCTTGTATTTACTTGTATAACCTCAGTAAAACATAGGTTAAAGACCAGCTGGCACCTTCAGGAAAACTTTATCAAAACATAATATTTAGACACAGTTCAGCTTGTATTTCACTTTAGTTCTGTATTCCGCCTTCTCATTATTTATTACTGAGGTCATCTGCATGAACACAGGATCTTAGCTTCTGAAGAGTTCATCTAGTCCTGTTGCTGTCTCCCTACCGGTCATAATGCACTGCTTGTGACATCACAGTTAATCCCATGGCAACAGACTGTGATGTTACAGCAGAGGATTATGACTTGAAGTAGGGAGTCAGCTTTAGAGGCAGATGAACCCTGAGGTATAAAGATCATGTATTCATGCAAATGTTCTTCCCACAGGAAGTCATGATTTCACCTGACCGTCACTAGATAGAGGCACATATTTGAACCAACACAGTTTAGAACTGAACATACCACAACCCCCCATCCATATGTGACCATTTATAAATACCCCCCCCCCCACCGCAAAGAGTTAAAGGGGAACGGCCAGTACCAAAGTTCCCACACCCAGGTGTGAGGCTGGTCCTAATATGCCAGCTATAATTCCCTCTCCTTAGCTACTCCTGAAACATGGGAACACAGCAGTCCTTTTATGGAGGCCCCTTCCCTGCCCTGACCAGTGGAGTAGAAAACGCCCATCGAGGCTGCTGGCTGGGGTAACTGTACCAGTGCGCTGCGAAGGTCAGGTAGCATGGGTAAGACTTTGGAGCCATGATCCGGCAAATTTGAGATGGCAGTTTTCTACGATTCCAAGTCCCTCCCTCTGCCCACCACCCACAGGAGTACGCAATATGTTTGTGCCCTGCACGGTGATGCAGGCCAAAGCATGGTCCCCCACATCTGCCAGTGTACAATGCAGTCTCCAGGGGCAGCTCTCCATACAGTGTGTTATTCAACCCTCCATGCCGGTCTCCACTCCTGACATCCCGGGCTCTGGGCGTGAACCTAGGTTGCCAGTGTACAAAACAGATGCCCCACCACTCAGGACCATGAAGCCAACACTACATATTGTTCTAAATTAATGATTTTATTGCTGAAAGTGAGTCTTTCACATTTGAGACAACTTTGAGAAGCATAAAGATAATACCTAGACACAAAAGAACTTATATTTTATATACTGTTTGCATTTCTCGCCCTTTTGTTTTTTATCAGGTTAATTTGCATGGAAACAAGATCTTTGTCCCCGTGAGCCATCTGCTTTTGTCTCTTGATACTTTGCAGAAATCATAATCCTCTCTTTGTGACATCAACGTTTGTTGCTGAGGAAATGGTTATGCTGCCACAAACAAAGGGATTTGAAAAAGGAGTCATTACACCAAAATATCAGTCGTAACATGCGTGGATGGTGCGTCCCTATTTGTAACCATGGTTCCGGGACTGATTGTGGGTTCACTAGTTCAGTGTTTTTTGTTTTTTTTTACATGCCGTTAAAGAAATCTGTATCAAGAACAGAATGGAGTATTCAGTGTCTGGACTTACATGGTGGTTTGTAAAGGTAAAGAGGAGAGCAGCAACAGCTGGCTGGTGACAGAAGTTGTGTTACGAAATGGGTTAAACTGTATTAACTATTCAATAAACGAGTTTTGTGAGTGCTGGCCAACAAGCTAACATAGTGGCCAGTCTGTCTATGCAGAGGATTGTAAGTTCAGAAAAGTTTTAAAGAGCTGCTGACGGCCGGCTCCATAATGCTGAGCGGTGGGTCACCCATTCAGTATGCTGGTGATCTGGGTTCGAGCCCCAAGCCTGGGATGTCAGGAGTGGAGGCCGACAGGGAGGGTGGTACAGCATCCATGTTGATGCTCTCCTCCCAGGGGAAGGCGCTGCAGAGCACCACTCAGAAAGTGACACCCAGTAGTGTGTGGAGCCTTGTAGGCGTAGTTGACCACATGTCTTATCTGCAGGGCATCATCGTGGTGCACGCTGCTGGGATGTGGGGAAGGGCCCAGAAAACGTAAATTAGCACCCATCTTGGCCTGCTGGATGACGGCTGCCTAGTCCCCCCACACCACAGTCCCCCTAGCGCACCACTCCTGCCTCCCCCCAGCCCTGCATACCTTGAAGGACCTCCACAGAAATACTCCCCTCCTCTCCCCAGGCAGGGAGGCCACCCCCCCCCCGCAGGGATAAACCAGACCCTCCAAGAACACAGGAACAACTTAGGGAGCCAGGTGGCAGGAAGCAGCATTGAAGGGTGAGACTGGTGGACAGACAGGGATGTTGAGCAGCCACAAGAAGTGGGAGGTTGGGGGTGCAGGGGAAGGCATACAAAAGAAAACAACTGCTTGCACATTACTGTCCTTGGGGCAGGCAACTTGTGGCAAGAAGCTGCCTGCCCCAGGACCAAAATTAGCCCCAAACTGTAATTTTTTTCTATCCCAGGATTATGTAGCTATTTAACTCACAATATGCACGATCTCTCTTTTTTTTTTTTTTTTTTTTAAAGTTGTTTAACCAGGAATAGCACACTAAGCTGAAAGCTTTTTTACAGGAGCGACCTGGGAGCACAGGGAAGTTAAGTGACTTGCTCAGGGTCACACAGTATGCAAGTGGAAGCTGTGGGATTCAAACCCAGGTCTGGTCTGCTGGATGTCACCAGATTTGCAGCTTAGAGCCTTAAACCACTGCGCTATACTGCCTCCACTTCCTATATACTGCCTACTCTTCCTCACTGAAAGCTGGCCACCAAGCACCCACCAGAGCCCCACCCACAAAACCATGTTTTAATGACACAAATTAGGGAACGGGCTGCAGGGCTATATATGACATTATAATGTTACTGGGGGCAGCAGTGGCCTTCAGGTAATACTTGTACTCATTATAGGCAATTGTGCATATTAAGGAGGGTAGTACATGTAATACTGCACCCCCTTAACATCTACAATGATCATGTTTCAGGTCCCCAAGGCCCCTTACAGGGTGGCAGTATGTTACACCTGTCTGTACCTCTCCAAGCCCCCCTTAAAGAGCATGTTCGTACTTCCGCTCCCCCAAACATAATAGGTTTGCCAGATTTATTCTTGACATCCCCTGAAGGACCCATAGGTGTGAGTTGTACAAATCGTTGGATTGGTTAAAACTCGGAGGTAGAAGAACTTATCATATATTGGTATACATGTATAGGTGTTACAAGGCCTGTGTACCTGATTATATCCTGGAAAACTTGCGACTAAGGAGTATTAAAGACTGCCTTAGGTCAGTGGGATGGGTGGAATTCTAACTACTTAAGAAAAATTTAGAAATAGGTAGGACAGCCGGCCCGGTGGTGCTGAGGGTTGAGGAGCTGGATGCCACACCTCCCGACCAGCCCCCTTCCACCGGCCTCCCCATCCCCATCACCCCGGCATCCACCGGACTCACCCCCACTTCACAAGGTGCCAGCTGGCCAGATGTAGCGCCTGTGGAAGGTCAGCATAATCCCGCCGGTCAGGGTTCCTGTTTTCCTGTTTCTTTGTCCCATCCACAAGCAAGGAGAGAAGGTGTGCAATGACACCAATGGTCGAGTGTGCACGGCACGCCGGGTGTCTGCCCCACATCTGCCCCCTACGTTGTGGGTACGCTGCACCAGTCCCCAGCCACCGCCAGGGGTCAGTCGAGCGGCGGACACCATCCCAACCCTCCCCGGGAGAGGAGAGCCATCCTCTGGATGTTCAATCCTCTCCCTCTCCCTCCCCGGCCGACCCCCAGTAGCCCGCTAGTACCGCAAACACGGGTTGCTGGCATGGCAGGAGGTATGCACCGAACGATCTTAAAATCCATATTTAGTGGATTTGATGTACAGAATGTTTGATATTAGCATTTGTACTAACTGATGATTTTAAGATGATTTTTCCAGATTATGTATATATCTCCAGCAATGTTTATGCTTTGTATTTTGCATATTTATCTTATGTCCTTCTGATATTTATGTAATATTTTATGAAGCTTTACTAATTTGAGTGATCTTGTCCAAAAGGATCTCATTGGAAATGAGCTTGTCTCAACTGAGTCTCCTATTCATTTTAAACAAACTAAGTTTTACTACTACTGCAAAACATAGAATGAAGCCTACCTGGTCCCAAGTCGACTGCAATATAAATGTTAATTTATTTCTGGCAGTATCCATAGAAGGAAGGGATCATATGTTGCTCCATGGAGCCTACAGTCAGAACGCTTCCACTTCCCTATTCTGAGACACTCCCCGTGCTAGCATGTTTTATGATGTCAGTAAATGGCGAGGGCGGGGGCGTGCTCCATGGAGTACATTAGGGACACTTTTTAAGTGCTTTTCATTATACTTTAGCATTCCACTTATGACAAATCAAGGCCACTGCCCAATTAACATGGAACCTGGATCTTCTACATGGTAGCACGATGCGATACCACTGGCGCCACTGCACCCAGTCACAGAGTCAACAATTTTAGCAGACTCAGAATGTAATGTCATTGTTACCGCTGTCTGCCTTTCATTTTTAAAGCTCTTGGTGAATATAGTTCTCAGTGTAGCATGTTTTAGCAAAAGCTGAATGAAGCGAGTAATAATTCCTTTAGCAGTGGTGTAAGCATATTTGTTTGCGATTTCAGGAAAATGTAAATGCGCAAATATCATCACTAGATGGCACCAGAGAGTTCAGACCATCTTGTCACAAAGAGACCCTTTCAGTTTGGGGCCCAAAAAAGTAAGAGTGTGCATGTGTGTGCGCGCACATGTGCATGTAAGCACGCGTGCATGTGTGAGCGCATATGTGTGTGTGTGTGTGTGTGTTGCATCTGCGTGTCGTCATTTGCTTCTGGGACATGTGCTGTTTTTACAAAACTTAATACACTTCACTCCAGGTTGACAGTATCTCTGTTGTCTCATGGCCACACCCCTTTGGGGGGCAGGGGGGGAGAGATGCTTGGGTCTGGGGGAGTACCAGCCGAAGAGTGGCCCCATGACTCAGGCTCTCACACAGCAACCAGAGTAAGCCTAGCACTAGTCCTGCAGTAAATTTATTTAAAAAAAAAGAGGGGTGTCTATGACTCATTCTGTAGGCTGGAAGAGTTAGCTGTCGAGTGAAATGCTCTGCCTCCATCTGCTCCCAGCCAGATGCTCACTCTGCTGCCTTCCAACACAGATGCATTATTGTTTACAGTTCATGGATATTTATCTGTCACATGCAATTACCGTTGTATGTGACCTCCGTGCAAGATTCCCACACGCCAGGGACACAGCTTTCTCAGCCTTGCACAGACATCTCAGGAGAGCTCTCGTACAAGTCTACCAAGGCCTCACGTTATGTCCAATTACACCTTCTATTTTTGCAACAGACGCAACATCTCATTTACTGTGGGATCCTACTTCTTTCCAATTATACAAGGACAATTACAACACAGGGAGGTCAGTGACGTGCTCAAGGAATGTCACTCAACTGCACCTATTAGAAGGGCAATCTCTCATTTCACCACTCAAAACCCCTCTGCAAACACCACTTAGCTGCCCCTAATTAGGAATTAGGAGGGACATGTCTCATTTTACTCCTCAGATCCCTTCTGCCTATACTATACTTCTCAGTGTCTCTGACTGGGAGGGACATTCCTCATTTTACCCTTCAGAATGCTTCTGTCCCTGCCTCTCACATTTTCCATCATAAGGTGGAAACTCACACATTTTACCACTCAGAACCCTATCTACAGTGGAGTCCACCAGAACACAACAGAACAATGGAAACAGGAAGTACTGTTAGCTCTGTATGGGTCACTGTTGAGGCCACCCCTTGAGTACTGTGCCCAGTTCTGGAGTCCATGCTTGAGAAAGGACAGGGACAGGCTAGAGACGGTACAACGCAGGGTGACGCAAGTGATTCAGGGCAGGCGGGCAGATCCAATGTGGATCCGCTAAAGGCACCGAACGTGTAGTCACTCAAAGCCAGACGAGAGAGGGGGGACATGATAGAGATCTCAAGTTCCTGAAAGGAATAAACAAGGTGAACAGTGAAGAGTTATTTACCAAGAACAGAGAAGCAAGGACAAGGGGTCACAGTGGAGGTTAATGGGGGGTTTAAAAGAATGCATGGAAGTATCATTTTAAAGAAAGAGTGTTTGAGCACGCGCCATGCTAACTATCTGTACATTGAGTACACCTTTTGATAGCTGTGACTGACATTTGTACTTGGATTCTGTATAATCTGTCTCAATAAAATTTATATTAAAAAAAAAGGAGTGGTTGAGCCACGGAATAGCCTGCTGGCAGAGGTAGAGGGTGCGAAAACCATAAATGACTTCAAACACAGCTGGGATATAGCCAAGGGTACCGTAGCTACTCAGAGGGATGAGGGAGGTGGAAACATAGAGAACAACAGGAGGAACAGGGTAAACAAAGACCCTACAGTGCCAACAGATCCCGAGGTATGATAGGACAACATGGGCAGACTAGATGGACCATTAGTCTTTCTGCCATCATCGTCTATGTTTCTATGGAGAACTCTGAAGCAGTTACTGCGGGAAACAAGGTAATATCAATGCCAGTTAAAAATAGGTTACTCACCTGTAACCGTAGTTCAAACAACATGAAGTCTTGCTATATTATGACAGATGCAGTTTGTCCCACCATTAGAACTGCTCCGGAGGTGAAAGAGTTAACTTCCATGCAGTGCATGGAACTTAGAGCGCGACCTCAGTTAGAGAAGCTCTGTTAGGGTGGTTTCAAAGCGAAACCGCTAGATTCTTTACTCCTCCCACTGAACAGTCGCCCAGAGATTCCTCCTGCTGCTCGGTTCATTTTCTCGGTTTAGTGTTTTTCTCGGTTAAATCTAACCGCGATATTCTTTATTTTAACCGCAAACCGATCGGTTCAAGCTCTGTCTATGGTATTGTAAGTAATAGATAGGTTTTCTGTGTGGAACTTGTAAATGTTTATCGGTTTGGTTTGAACCGATCAAATTGTATTTAAACTTTATTCTGAAGCCTTTTAAGGCTTGTTAGAGTGCGGTTCCCGGTTCTTATCGGTTCTAAAAAAAACGGATTTCATTACGTTTTTTTCCACGACCCGTGACACGGTTGGGAACCGATAACGGTGTCTTGCCTGGCACTGCCATCAAAAGGGCAAGTTTTTGGTTAGACTGGCATTATGTCTGAGAAACCCAAAAGAAAAACCGGGCCCACTGGGTTTCAACACTGTAGTGTCTGTGGGGAAGCCTTTGCCAAGGCTGACCCACACACCACATGTGTTTATTGTCTGGGGTTTGACCACCTCAATGCAGACTGCCAGATTTGCAAGAATTTCCTGCAGCTACCCTAGATAAGAGAGTTGGTAGGCTCAGGAACGAGAGGCCAAAAGTCCGCTTGACCCGATAGCCAGCCGGTCGTGCCAACCAACCGGAGGGAGTGCCCTCTGACCAGGGCCAGACTTCCTCGGGCAAACGTAAAGCTGACTCTGAGCAGCCAGTTCCAGCAAAGAGAACTAGAAAGTCAGCAGGTGTGGAGTCCAAAATCCCTTCTCCAACTGCTGCAGAGCTAGCCAGGGCAATACAGATTGTCCAGTCACTTTCCCCGGTTCCCTTCGAACCGCCACTATCTGGCAAAAGGTCGGTTCGGTCGGTTCCACCAGTTCAAGAATATGATATAGAAGAGTTTTATGAACCAGAGGAGGGGGAGGATGATTATGATCAGTGTGACTGTGACTTTGAAAGACTAGATGTGCCCATTGAACCGGACATCTCCCCAAACAGACCTTTAGGTGAATCTCCCCCTAGGCTTTCTGAGTCCCCTTCTCATTTTTTGTTTTATAAAAGTTGCTGAAACCTCCAGCTTCCTTTAGAGGAGGCTTTGGATGAGCAAGAGGAGCCTGACTTTGTAGAGATGATGGATATCCCAGAGTCCAGGAGATGGTCTTCCTACATAAATCTTTTAGGAAACAAACAATAAAATTTTAAAAGCTCCTAATTCTGTGCCTCCTGTGGATAAAAAGATGGACAGGAGGTACACTTTGTCAGTCCTGATACAGAATTTCTTTCACAGCAATGCAGTCATGTTGTTAGTAGTTCAGGCTGTGCCTGTGATAAAGCTAATATTCCCTGGCTTCACATCCTCCTGACAAGGACTCCAGGAAGATTGATGCCATGGCAAAAACAATACATGGCAGCGCCTTTGGGACTCAGACAAGCAAACTATATGGCTTATGTTGCAGATACCAAAAATCTAGATGGGATACTGTCATGGTTTTAGCTAAACAGGGCCCTGGCCAGCTTGCAAAGGAGCTGGAGCAGGTGGTTGTTGATGGTATTGAGGCATCTAAGGTGCAATTCCATGTTGCAGTGGATTCTAATGATGTATCCTCTAGAGTCATGGTTACATCTGTGGCTTTGTAGATTGGCTTGGCTCAGGTGTACTACTTTGTCACAGGATACCCAGTCTAAGGCTATGGATTTTCCTGTGGTGGGAAATTCTCTGTTTGGGGAGCAGACAGAGAATTATATGAAGAAAATGGATGAATATAGAACCACTTATAGAGTGCACAAGCCAAGGAACGGCAAGCCACCTCAGAGGCAGCCCCCTGGGTAGGGGCAGGCCTTTTCACAGGCCTTTTACCAGACCCAGGCCTCCTTCAACCTATGTTCAGAGGGGTTCTTCAGAGGGAGAGGCAGACGGGCACGAGCAGGCCTGCTCCCACCCCTCAGCCTAAAGCCCCTGCCAAACAGGCACCCTGATGGGATGCCCAGGGTCGGTCTCCATTACCTGTAGGGGGCAGGCTGGCTTACTTCCTCCAGGACTGGGAGTCTTTAACATCAGACAGGTGGGTCCTGGAAGTAGTGAGCCAGGGTCTGGTTCTCAGCTTCAAAAAATGTCCAAAGATGAGAGGCAGATCCTTTCCACCTGCAAACCCTTTAGAGACTCTTGCTTTGGAAACAGAAGTCTCAACCCTCCTGGCTCTCAGAGCTGTAGAAAGGGTTTCTCCCCTACACCAGGGCAAGGGTCTGTACTCCAGGTACTTCCTTACCCCAAAAAAGACAGGAGAGTGGTGGCCCATCCTGGACCTAAGATATCTGAACAAGCACCTTTTAAACCAAAATTCAAAATGGTGACTCTGGGAATGATTTTACCCTCCCTAAGGCCAGGGACTGGCTAGCTTCCTGGACCTCAAGGATGCCTACTTCCATGTTCTTATCAGAAGCTCCCATCGAAAGTACCTCAGATTTGAACTGCCCTCAGGCCATTATCAGTTCAGAGCAGTGCCCTTCGGCCTTACCTCTGCCCCAAGGGTGTTCACAAAATGTCTGGCAGTAGCAGTTGCTCATCTAAGAAGGCAAAAGACTGCCATCTTTCCCTACCTGGACGACTGGCTCATTGTGGGTCAGTCTCCAGACCAGGTCAAATCACACCTGCTAGTTACCCAGCAGCTGCTTACCTCTCTGGACTTTCTTCTCAATCTTCCAAAGTCAGTTCTGGAACCTGTCCAGGTACTCACCTTTATAGGCGCAGAACTGGACACAAAGCAGGCCAGAGCCTTCCTTCCCCTAGAAAGGGTAAGGACCTTGGTGGCCCTGGCCTCGTCCTTCACTCTGCAGGTCTCTCGACCAGCAAGGCATTTCCTGCAGCTCCTAGGACACATGGCTGCTTCCACAGCTATAGTGCAAGGAGCAAGATTTCAGATGAGGGACATTCAGTTCCATTTGAGAGCCTTCTGGTCTCAAAGAAGAGATCCCCTATCCAAGTTGATCCCAGTGACTCAACCCTGATCCAGGCCCTTCAGTGGTGGCAGGATCAGAGCAATCTGAGACAAGGGTGCCTTTCATCCCTCTGTCCCACTCCTTGACCCTTACTACAGATGCGTCCCCTCTTGGGATGGGGAGCTCACATGGGCGCACCTTCCACCCAGGGGTTATGGTCCCCTCAGGAATCTCTGCTCCACATCAATCTGTTGGAACTCAGAGCTGTTTTTCTAGCACTTCAGGTTTTTCTGCATCTGTTCAGAACAAGGTGGTACAGGTCAGAACAGACAACACCACTACAATGTGGTACATCAAACAAACAAAGGGCATTGGTCTTGACCTTGTTACACCAGTGATGAAGTTGTGGTCTCTGGCTTATTCCGGGAACACTTCCCTCATAGCAGTTCACCTCCCAGGCAAGGACAATGTCCTGGCAGATGCTCTCAGCAGGATTTCCCAGGGCCATCACGAATGGTCACTGGATCCCCTAGTACTGGGGATAGTTTTTGCCAGATGGGGCACTCCTCAGATAGATCTTTTCGCAGCCCCAGACAATCATCAACTTCCACTTTTTTGTTGCAGGCCCCCAGTGTTGGGCTCAGTCCCCCTGGATGCCTTTCTCCTCGATTGGGAAGGGAAGTTTCTATGCCTTCCCCCCCCCCCTCCTGTTCAAGGTGCTAGTCAAAATCAGGTCTCAGCCCTGCAAGATGATCCTGATTGCTCCAGACTAGGCCAGGCAGCCCTGGTACCCACTCCTTCTGTCCTTAGCAGTCCATCTTCCCCTGTGTCTCCCCAGGAACCACAATCTGTTAACCTGTGCTCAGGGGAGAGTCTGGTATCCGAATCTCAAATCCCTCAACCTCAAGGCCTGGCTCTTGAGGAGTTAGAGTTTGCTGATCTACAACTTTCTCAGAGTGTTCTCGAAATCTTGAAAGCTTCTAGGAAGCCTTCCACCAGGGCTACCTATAACTCCAAGTGGAAAAGGTTTTCCATATGGTGTTCTGGGAAGCATATTTCCCCGGAATCTGCTGATTTACCCACTGTATTGGATTATATGGTCCATCTTAATTCTTTGGGACTGAGACCAGCTACCCTGAAAGTGTATTTGGCAGCTGTCTCTGCTTTCATTTCAGCAGGGAAGCCCTCTTCTCTTTCTGCTCACCCTGTATTTTCCAAGTTTTTTAAGGGATTGCTTCATACCAATCCTCCATTCAGGGACCCTGCCCCTGCTTGGGATCTTAATGTTTGCATTGCTCAGCTGATGCAACCCCCCTTTGAGCCTCTGTCTTCGGCAGAGCTTAAGTATTTGACTTGGAAAACTGTATTTCTAGTAGCCATCACTTCTGCCAGGCGCATAAGTGAGTTACAGGCTTTATCAGTGGAGACTGACTTTATTTCCTTTCACAGGGATAAGGTAGTCCTCAGGACTAACAGGAAGTTTTTGCCTAAGGTGGTTTCGGATTTCCACCTTAACCAATCTATTTCACTTCCAGTGTTCTTCACTGACCATTCCTCCTCTGGTGAGAGGAGGCTGCATAGCTTAGATGTTAAGAGGGCCCTAAGTTACTACATAGAGCGTACCTAGGGTCACAGGTTTGACTCCCTCCAACTATTTCTCACTTATGGTGAGGTTGGGAAAGGGAGACCTGCCACTAAGAGATCCATTGCCAGGTGGATTGTCTCTTGTATCCAATTTTTCTATCAAAACTGTGGGAGAGTTCCCCCTCAGGCCTGAGGGCTCACTCTACCAGAGGTACAGCTGCATCTCTAGCTGCTGTCAGAGACATCCCTATCTTGGAATATGTCAAGCAGCTACTTGGAAAACAGTACACACTTTCACCAAGCATTACCCCTGGATATCCAGGCCAGGAGGATGCTCGGTTTGGCACAGCTTGCTTCAGAGCCTATTCCTAAGTAGGTTCTGTCCCTCCTCCATGGAGGTACTGCTGTGTAGTCTGTAATAGTCGTAATATAGCAAGACTTCATGTTGTTTGAAGAAAAATTACTCACCTTAGTAATGCTGTTTCTTCTAATGGAGTCTTGCTATATTATGACCTCCCCCCCAGCCTGCCCCTCTCAGAACTTCTACTTGGTATGGGGTGGGCAGTCCACTGGTGGCACTTATTGATGCCCCTTTTATGTTTGGGTGTTGTGTTTTATTTATTTATTTTATCTTATTGTTTCTGGTCCCCTGACTTGAGTCTTGGTGTTGGGACCAGGAAAATGTGTGAATATTTTAGTAGCCCGTTGGCTAGTGTAGGTTACAGCTTCCACACAGAGCCTTAGTGAGTTTTGCTTGCAAAGATCTGACGGTTTCGGTTTGAAACCACCCTAACAGAGCTTCTCTAACCGAGCTTGCGCTCTAAGTTCCATGCACTGCATGGAAGTTAACTCTTTCACCTCCGGAGCAGTTCTAATGGTGGGACAAACTGCATCTGTCATAATATAGCAAGACTCCATTAGAAGAAACAACATTACTAAGGTGAGTAATTTTTTCTTCTGAGAGTGGTATAATAACATACTAAAAGCCAGCAGAATAGGCCAAATGGTCTGTCTTGTCTGCTCGAAAGCCAGCAACCTAGTGGCCAGCCCCCAAGAGGGTCTTCTCTGGATTCAGTTTCCCCTTGTACCTATCCCACCCCTTCTTGAAGCCCTCCACTGTGCCCTCCTCCACCACCAGCCTCCCGGGAAGCACATTCCATGGCTCCACCACCCTCTCGGTGAAAAAATGCTTCCTACGCTCCCACCTGTAATTTCCCCCCTCCAGCTTCCACTCATGGCCCCTGGTTGTTCCCCTCTTCTTTAGCCTAAACAGCTCCTTGGTTCCACTCCTGGTTATTCCCTTTACATACTTGAAAACCTCTATCATGTCTCTCGTATCCCTCCTCTCCTCCAGTGAGTAAAGCCCAAGCTCTTCCAGTCTCTACTCATAAGGCCTCCCCTCCATGTCCTGAATCATCCATGTCGCTTTCTTCTGGACCCTCTCCAGTAGCGCTATGTCCTTCTTCAGATGAGGTCTCCAGAACTGTACACAGTACTCGAGCTGCGGCCTGACCAAGGCATTATATAGAGGGAGGATCGCCTCTCTCCTTCTGGACATAATTCCCCTGGCTATGCAACCAAGTATCCTGTTTGCTTTGGCTGCAGTTCTTCTACAATTTTCAGAGTTATTCATATATACAGTTACATGTATACATTTATACATGTATACAGTTGACAACCACACATTGGCAGTTCTACTGGAGGTGCTGATTCGTCAGAATGTCTTCAAGCTAAGCTCCTCCCACCACCCGGGCTGTATATCCTCCAGCTCTGTCTCATGACATTAGATCTTGCACACCGGAAGCAGGGATTTGTGTCACTTGCCAGGGGAGGCCAGAAAGGTGATGTGGATGTGAACTATATACCACTCCTAGAACTACTGTTACAGGTGAGTAACCTATTTTTCTGGGGACATGGATATAGTTTTTTTATCTGTACATTGGCAAATTTCAAGCAGTTAACATAGAAACATAGACTTTGACGGCAGATAAGGACCACTTGGCCCACCCAGTCTGCTCATTTCCCTACCTATTGGATAAGCTGCAGATTCTAGTTAACCAACAGCCTACTTCCTGCAACCCCCCACTATAATTGCCTTATGTCTGTCCCATGCATGTTTGAATTCCCCCACTGTTTTAGACCTCACAACCTCTCCAGGAACGCGGTTCCATGTGTCCACCACTCTCTCCGTGAAAAAGAATTTCCTCACATTACCCCTGAGCCGTCCCCCCTCTAACTTTAAATTGTGCTCCCTTGTTCTTACACATCTCTTTTTCTGAAAGATGCTACCCACCTGGACTTTGTTGATTCCCTTGAGGTACTTGAACGTTTCTATCATGTCCCTCTCCTCCTTTCATCAAGGGTATACATATTAGCTCTCTGTCTCTCTTCATATGGTTTCTGATGTAGACCCTGCACCATTTTAGTTGCCCTCTTCTGGACTGCTTCCATCCTGTCTATGTTCTTGCGTAGATGAGGTCTCCAAAACTGCACATGATACTCCATATGGGGTCTCACCAACTGTCTGTACAGAGGGATAACCACTTCCTTTTTCTACTTGTGAAGCCCTCCCTATGCATCCCAGTATCCCCCTGGCTCTCCTTACTGACTTCTCACATTGCTTACCCACCTTTAGATCATCTGATATGACTACACCCAGATCCCTTTCCATTATTGTTGTTAGTACCTCCCCTGCTATTGTGTACTCTTCTCCTGGATTTTTATTTCCCAGGTGCATTACTTTGCACTTCTTTGCATTGAATCTAAGTTGCCATATGTCTGACCATTTCATGAATGGTCATCCTTCGTTCCCACTCGTAGTTCCTCCCAAAAATAGTATCAGAGTTCCACCTTAACCAGATGAGGAACCTTCTCCTGGGCCTCTGCCGGAATGCCAGCCCACGCCTGACTTGCAGAGATGACTGCCAGGTGCATCTTGAGGGTCGCTGCTCATGGTTCCAGTTGAGAGATGGACCAGAGGTACTCTAGGATACTAGCCACAGGGCAGGCCTTCTCCAGGAGGATGTGGCAAGACATACATCTTCACTTGGCAAACAGAGACTGGAGAACCAAGGTCCCAAAAGCAGCATCCTGATGATACTGCAATGGGAAATGAAGGTCTGTGCTGACTTCCCAAGTAGCAGCCTTGCAGATCTCCTGCATAATGATGTCCCTGGTAGCAGCCACTGGCGCAACAGTATGTCTGGTGAAATGAGCCCCAAGCCCTATGAGAGGCTCCCCACCAACCTATTGCAGAGGCTGATGCAGGATGTTATCCACCTGCCAGTCATCCACTTTGCTGCTGGTCTGCCAGGTCTTCAGTGTATGTCACAAACAGCTGGCGAGCCTCACCTCGAATTCCAGCTGTGTGCTCCTTGTAGCAAGCGAGCACCCCCCGCAGGTCCAGAGTATGGAACCTGCAGTCGGCCTCCAAAGATGGTTTGATACAATATACCAGAAGGTTCCTCATCTGGTTAAGGTGGAACTCTGATACTGTTTTTGGGAGGAACTCCGGGTGGGAACGGGTGCGAACCAAGGGACGACCTTGTCCCTGTGGAAGACCAGATACGGAGACTCCACCAAGAATGCCTGGAGCTCACTGATCATTCATCATTCACTGATCATTCTGGCTGACATGATGGTCAAGAAGAAGGCTATCTTCCATGACAGGTGAGACATCTCACACCTATGCATAGGCTCAAATGGTTTGTGCATGACCATAGCCAGCACCAGCAGTAGGTCCCACAGTGGTGGTGGTGGTGGTTGTTCATGCATCGGAAGGGTCAGGTGGTCAAGGCCTTTAAAAAAAGTGTCCAATCACCTTCTCCTGGGCTTCTGCCGGAATGCCAACCCACGCCTGACTTGCAGAGATGACTGCCAGGTGCACCTTGAGGGTTGTTGCTCATGGTTCCAGCTGAGAGATGGACCAGAGGTACTCTAGGATACTAGCCATAGGGCAGGCCAGGGAAATTGGCTCCTTGCCCTGATACCAAATGGAAGCCTTTTCCATTTAAAGGCATAGCACTGGCAAGTTGACTCTTTTCAGGAGGTCTCCACAATGTGGAGCACAGCTTCGGAAAGACCCAAGGCCTGGAACTTTAGCCACTTGGAAACAGGCCGTGAGATGCAGGGACTGAAGGTCTGGGTGCAGGATCTTCCCCTGTCAGTGGATCCAGAGGAAGAGGCAACCGCCACAGAGGCCTGCTGCTGAGGCTGAGGACATCCAAGTACCAGAACTGCCTTGGCCATTCTGGAGCTATCAGGGTCATCTGCACCTTGTCCTTCTGGGCCTTGAACACCACCTTGTGGACCAAGGGGGGGGAAGGTGAACACGAGGCCTGGGGTCTAGGGCCTTGTGAAGGCATCCCCCAGCAGTATCCCAGACTGCAGGGAGGGGGGCACACAGCATCCTTAGTTTGGCATTCTCTCAGCAGGCAAACAGAGCCACCAGAGGGGTTCCCTCTTGGGAGAACAGGTGGCTTACCATCTCTTCATTCAGGAACCACTCACATAATGTCTCCCCACACAGCTGAGATTATCCACCAGCTGGTTGTTCACTCCTGCGACATGAATTACTAGGGTCCAGGTACAGAGGGCCTCCTGACACAGGGGAAGGCACTGGGAGTGGGTTCTGTCCTGCCTCTTCAAGTAGAACATGGTCGTATTGCGGTCTGTCTGGACCTGCATGACCTGGCCCCTGACTAGAGGAGTGAATTTCACCAAAACAAGTCACAGTGTCCAGAGCTCCAGCAGGCTGATGTGGTGACGGGTCTCCCTGGGTGACGAGAATCTGTGGGCTCTGTGGTCTCCCAGGTGTACTCCCCACCCTAACAGAGACGCGTCTGAAATGAGCTTGACGATCGGTTCTGGGCAGACAATGGGATTCCTTTCTCCAGATTTTCCAGGATCAGTCACCACTGGATGGCGTCCACATCGGCTGGGTCACTGACTGCCCAGCTCCCACTGCAGGTGGCCCATCCACCAGCTGGCCCAACAGACCACACTGGTGGTGGATGCCAGGTACCCCAGCAGCCAGAGGAAATCCCAGGGAGAACACGAGTAGCCAACCTGAAATGATAGGGCAAGGAGATAAGGCCCTGAGCCTTAGCCCACAGGGAATGTAGCTCTGCCCCGATTAACTTGCTGACCTGCAAGGGGATCAGTTCAGACTTGTCTGGGTTGACCAGAAGGCCTAGGTCTCTGCAGGTCCAGAGGCCAGATCCCTGGACTGCTCCACAGTCACCTTGGACGGCCTGGTAGTCAGCCATTCATTCAAACAGGGATACACCCACTGGCCCAGTGGTGCTGAGGGTTGAGGCGCTGGATGCCACACCTCGCCGGCGACCTGGGTTCGGGAACGGACTCTGGCCCCCGGGGGCTGGCAGGGGAGAGGTTGGATTGAACGTCCCAGGACTGCTCTCCTTCCTCTGGGGTGGGATACGTCGTGCCTGAACGACCCCTGAAATGAACGGGAGAAGCTTCAAGGTGTGGCGGCGTAAGCAAGGGGCAGAGTTCGGTAAAACACTTGCGAGAAAGCACAGTGCGTCATTGCACTGCCAGCTCCGGGGGGACCAATTAAGGTGGAAAAACCAGGCTGGGCGCAACCGAGCAGCTTGATGGCCACGCACCCACCGACCTGGAGGCCTGTCGTGGAATCACGTCGGAGGGTCCGGTGTTGGCCGTGTTGGGACTCTGGTGTATGAGTGAGCCTGCTGTCCTCCGGGTTGGTGGGAGCCGGCGGCTGGATGCCCCCGCCGGGAGCGTTGCAGAGGTGAGAAAAATAGAAAGAAGATAAAAACAAATAGGGATACACCCTAATATCCTTGCACCGCTGTAAGGCTGCCACTACTGTCATGCACTTGGTGAAGACCCTCGGAGCAGATGATGGCTACTGCCCCTTTTGCAAGGAGCTGAGCAATGTCCTCCCTTAGGGAGGACAGCATGTCCTGCAACACCCCGGCCTCCTGCAGCATATGGAGGTGGTAAAGCGGGAGAGCCTTGAAGTCCAGAGGCAACCCTCTACCCACATTTTAGATTACTGGGCCTTAGGGTCCTTTTGGGATGAAGCCACTGAGTCCAAGGTGGCACTGAACTTTTTCATTCTCATGAGACACCCTTCCAGCCCCATGCTAAAGAGGTCAGTACTCATGAAGGGGATATCAGCCAACTTGTGCTGAATATCCACAGTAAAGAAGAACAACATCAGCCAGGCCAGGTGATGCATTGCTGCTGCCATGGCACAGGCACAGGAGTCACCCATGTCTAAGGCCATCTGAAGCTGTTGCTTGGCCAGCACTTGACCTTGGTCTCTGATCAACTTCACCAGCAGCTGCTTATCAGCAGGAAAGTGAGGGATGACTTCATTCAGCACTTCCATCAAGGAGTGACTGAAGTTTGCCAACATCATGGCATAGCTCACCTGATGGAGACCAAGAGAGAGAAAGTGGCATAGACCTTCCTGGCCACATGGTCAAGCTTTTTCAACTCTTTGTTGGGGGCTCGTCCATGTCCCCTTGACCCCTAGACTTCCGGATCGCTGCGTCCACAACCAGGCCCTCAACTGAAGGATGGTCTGAGAACCCCAAAAGGGATCCCATAGGGAGCGCATACTTGTGGACCATATGGGTGGAAGGCACAGGGCAGGATGCTCAGTGCTGCCAAAGCTCCAGGGCTAGTCCCAGAATGGTCTCAGCCATGGGAAAGGTGACCTCCTGGGAATCGTCCTTGTCCAGGATATCAGTAAAGGGTATTTAGCCCACTTTTGGACTGGCTGCAAGGACACATTAATGGATTCCAACATCAGCTGGAGAAGAGTGCCAAATGACACAGGTCCATAATCGGTAGACCGAGGCTCGGTTGAAGGTATGCATCCTCGATGACAACATGGACAACCCATCCATGTTGTCCACGGACTCTTCAGAAATGGACCGTGACCATTTGCCACTATGGACCACATGAGTGTCTTTGGACTGGGTGATCGCCACCGACAGCCAGCCTGGCAAGACAGCTGCAGCATGGGAGTCCTTGGCTGAAGCTCCCACCAAAGATTGCAGTGGAAGCGGCTCTGCTCGTAAAGGTGGAGAGACAGATGCAGGAGACATCTGCCGAGGGTGGACCAGCATGGGCATGATCAGTTCCTGCCAGTCGATCACAGGTGTCGAGGGTAGAGTCTCACCCGCCCCGCAATGGTCCATTACTGCCAGAGGAGTTCCTCATAGTGTGGCGGTGCCTCTCCTTGCCCGAGGACAAGGAGCTTGTGGAATGTTGACGGCAGTGCTTCCCCTGTTGAGAGGGATTGAGAGTGTGAGCGGCACCTCGACCACGACCATCAACCTGAGGGTGAACGCTGAGGCAAAGCCACTGGAGAGTCGGTATAGACCAAATGCCGAGGAACATGGACAAGCACCAGCTTTGGCGGCATGACCACCGGAGAAGGCTCATCCAGAGTGGAGCCGGTCGGGAACACTGACCGGTCCATGTCCTCCTGGGTGAGGAGTGGGAGAACCGGGGTCTGGGACATCAGGTGTAACAAATATATGAATAAGAGGATAGGGCGGGGTGAAGGGGTGTGATAGCTTGGGCCATCACATCCAGCCATAGGCAGGGCTGGGCAGACTGGACAGGCCATTTGGCCTTTTTCTGCTGTCAACATTTACGTTTCTGTGTCTCTATCAGCTTATGCCTCTCAGCTATCCCACATTAGGAGGCATGTCCCTCCCAGATCGCATGGATTGTCCAACATAAAGCAGCTCACCAAAATAAAGTCAAGGTGCAGCCGGAATAATACTTAAAAAAAAAAAAAAAAAAAGTTGCCCACACACAAAGTTTACCTCGCAGCAACCGCTGTAATTTATTTCATCACAAATATGAAAGAAACCCCAGCAGGCACTAGCAGCCTCTCCCCAGGACTTTGAGGCACACTGCCTCTTCGTCAGGGGCCCCACAGTTGCTGCCTGGTAAGCTTTGTGTGCGTTGGTTTTCAGAACACATGGATTACCTGGAATTAAAATTAACTACTGTACTTCTGTAGCTCGAGTGGATCATACTAACCATATCCCAGTACTTAAAACTAAAAGTCAAGATGAACAGATGGGCAAAAATTCCCCGGATTCTGCTAGTAAAAATGGTAGCTATCCCTTCAATTGCTATCCTACTACTGTCTTCTCTGAAAGAATACCATGTTCTTGGTTTAAGGAGATTAATAACCTGCTACTCAGAGGTTTAATTTTGTGTTGTACGGATAGTGCTTTTGTGGATTTGACTGTCCTCTGTCAGATACTGCTGGTATCTGATCTAGGATCCAACCAATGGATCTAAGGTCGGATCCATCGGATCCAGCCTTGGATAGTTGGATCCAGTGGGTGGATCCAACCTCGGATAGTTGGATCTGTTGGGCAGATTCATCAGATCCAGTCTTGGATAGTTGTATCTGATGGTCAGGTCCATCGGATGCAGGTCAGATCCACGGATACCTCAGATACCTACTGTGTATCCTAGGAGGTCAGATCCTTGGTCGGATGTCTATGCCAACTGAGGCTATTCAATATCAGACCAAAATGATGGTATCCGACCTGGTAGGATACTATCCGAGCAACACTAGTTTCATTTTGAACCATAAAAAATGCGTAGTACAGAAAAAATATTTACAAAAGGGCCTTGCTGGGGTGGGGGGGTGCCTGTCCTGTATGGATGTTTACTTACATTGCTTACCTAACAAACCAAGCATAGCTAGCATTAAAATGGTTAGGGACAGCTGGCCCGGTGGCGCTGAGGGTTGAGGCGCTGGACGCCACACCTTGCACCATGCCTGCGACCCGGGTGCGGGAGCGGACTCGGATCATCGGGGGTCGGTGGGGTTGGGGACAGATTGAGTGCCATAGGGCTGCTCTCCTTCCCTAGGGAGGGGGGGGTTCACTCAGCCGTAGCTCTGGCAACCCCTGGCGGAGGCTGGGGGCACTGCAGAGCCTGACTGCAATATTGCAGGGGAATGGAGCTTTGGTAGACGTTCTCCTGGTGCGTGTGGGAACACGCGTATGCAGGGATGGATGTCATTGCCCGTCTGAAGCTCCGGGACGAAAACCAAGGAAAAATACCCCTGCCGTCAAGTGAGGCGATGGTGAGTGTCTGCAGGTCCGACCACATGCCCAATGCCGGCCGAGTCACCAATCCTCCCTGGGGTCTGGGGCCTCTCCGTGGGGCCAGGAGAGCCCAGACCTCCCTTACCCGATGCAGTACTCGGGGATCGGTTCAGGTGGGCGGTTGAGTCAACGAACCGCAGATGGGATCCTGAGAGATGCCCCGTAGGTAGGGAGTATAAACAGTCTAAAAAAAAAAAAGTTAGGGACAGAGGCCAACATGGAACTGCTGGAAGATGAAATCTGTCACTTGGCCACAAAGGTAAATTATCACGTAGGAATTTATGGTCTGCATCAAAGAAGTTTACGATGAAGAAAAACAAGATAATCATCAATAGTGGTAGGAATATAGCTTCTTGTTAACAAAAACGTAAATGAAACTTGCAATTTAATCCAAAAGACAGAATCTGGCAGCACCCAAAATATAAGAGCAATACTGTAACGTACATGTAGTGTACAGAAAGAAAAGTGTATCAATTAATGGGGGGGCTTGCTAGAGGGGAGTGGGTTTTGCCCTGGCAGTCTTGCAAGAGTAAACACTAGACTAGCGTATTTAGATTTCCATGAATATGCAGAGTTAAGAGATACTGTATATACACACACATGTAAGTCTAGTTTTTTATGTTAGCTTGCATGCATGTGCAAGAAACATAGTGCCATCATCCGAGTTTTCATATTCCAATTCAGTCAGTGTGTTTGCAGGTGCGGCCACAGTTCACCAATGAATGCTGCAGCTGTCTATGACAGCAGTTGAAAATGCAGTGCCGTACAGTTGAAAGGGAGAGCTACGGTTCAGTGAGCAGCGATAAGATCATGCGTGCTCATGCGCTTCTCCCACACACACACAAGCATATTGCGTGCTCATGCGTGCCCCCCACGCACACACTGAATAGCCGACAGAGGTGCCCAATCCCCCATCGGCTCTGCTGCACTCCCCAAAACAGAGTTCTCAGGTGCCACGCTGGAGCCCACCCCAGTGGGCAAGATTCTGTATGGCCGACAGGGGGTGCCCAATCCCCCGTCGGCTCCACTGTCCTCCCCAAACAGCCCTCCAGCTGCCACGCTGGGAGCCTACCCCAGCGTGGCACAAGTCCCGCTTTGTCCTCCTAAAAAGAAAAGCACCTGAAAAGAAAAAAACTTCCCTCGCTGACTGTCCTGACCCCCTTCCCCCACCCATTCCTACCCTCTGCGCACCCTGCCAACACACCCCTCACCCCATACTTACCTCCGGAGCCCGGTGCGACGATCTTCGGGGTACTGGGAACACGTCTGCACTCTTCAAAACCGACCGTGAACTGAGGAAATGCCGGTAAGCTGTATAATGGAATAAATAGGGTTTTCTCAACTTTGATGCATATCTCATTTTTGGGAATTTTTTCACCAAATTTTCAACATGGGGTTTTTGGGACCCCACCTCATGAATTCTGTCACTGTCATTTTGTTAATCGGGCCCTGTGCGGAACCACCTTTTGGGACCGATTTACGAAACGACAGTGTCACAGTTCATGAGGTGGGCCCCCAAAAACCCTATGTTGAAAATTTGGTGAACAAATTCCCAAAATGACTGTTTTATGAAGCATGTTGTGCTGTTCCTATGCATGCTCATAAGTTTGCGAATTTTCAATATTTTCACTCCAGATTTTCAACATTACCATTTTACCACACCTCATTATGAGCAGTATAGCTGTCATTTTTCACATCTCACCCAAAACGTGCTTCCGCGCATGTAGCGCACAATGGTGTAGTCGGTGTGCGAAATCAATGTTCGGGACAGATTAAGAAAATTACAGTGACACTGTTCATGAGCAGAGGTGTTAAAATGGCTATGTTAGAAATTTGGTGAAAAAAGTCCATAAAATGACTGTGTTACATGCGACCATTGCGCAGTTTCCACGCACCCTCGTAAGTTCATATATTTCTAATAGTTTCAGTCCAGATTTTCACCCTGGCATTTTTACACACTTTCTTATGAACAGTACAGCTGTCATTTTTCACATCATGGCCGAAATGTGTTTTCGCACTTCCAGCGCAGAAATGCGTGGTCGCTGTGGGAAATCACTGTTCGGGGCAGATTAAGAAAATCACAGTGAAACTGTTCATGAGCGGAGGTTCCAGAATCCCTGTGTTGACAATCTGCTGTAAAAATCCCCAAACTAATTGCATTACGGGTTTGCGTTGCGTATTTTCTATGCACGCTCATGACTTCACCAGTTTTTTTTAATACTTTCACTGCAGATTTTCAACATTGCCATTTTTCACCTCCCCATGAACAGTACAGCTGTCATTTTTCACATCCTGTTCCCAAATGGTGTAGTCGCTGTGCAAAATCAGCTTTCGGCTAACGAACTGATATTGCCACTGTTCGTAAGGTGGGGTCACAAAAAACCCATGTTGAAAATTTGGAGTGAAAATGACAACGAATGCCTGAGGCATTAGGGTTTCCGACCATAACGTCCCACCCTGTACAGACTGACAGGCATCAGGGGTGCGACTTGGGATTCTCGCCTGTAATGCTCAAACCATTCCACACCCTGCAGCCAGTGACAGGCATCAAGGTGTGCCTTGGACTCTTCGGACCCAAAGTTTACCCCATTCTCCTATACAGCACCCATCTCACCGTATTTCCTGATGGAATGGGATGAGCATAAGGGCCAAAGACCCCAAGGCACACCGTGACACTTGTCGGTGTCTGCAGGGTAGGGTGTGGTGAAATGGCGTGGCTGTTATGCCTGACGACCTAAAGGCACACCCCAATACCAGTCAGTCTCTGCAGGGTGGTGGTGGGTTGGCTTCAGTTCAATACTTCACTGCCATTCCTATTATGCAGTTCTCTAACTCCTACACTACCAATGCCAATGCCAGCAAGCAAACATTCGGCATTGACAAATGCTTGTTTATGCTAGAAATAGGCCTTCCAGAAGTGGGGGGACATTACTTAATCTGCAAGGTCGACCTATCTGTGGGGATCACTATGATAAACCATTTTTGAAACTGTTTTACCTAATTTTGTGTCTAGTTCAAGCCCCAAAGACAGATTCTGTGTCTGATGTTGCTCACAAACAGATTTTTCATCCAATTTGGGCATCAGAATAATGGGCCCGATTCTCAAAGCTCCCAGCGCAGAACAAGGGGTTTGAGGCACAATGAATGGCGCAAAGTGCCCCTTGCACCAAATGATGTGCCAGGAGCAATTTACAAAGGAAGCCTGCACTAACTGCAGGCAGCCTGCATCAGAAGGGGCTTGAGCTGCCCTTGTACCACAAAATGGGCTATGACATGGCGCCAGGGGCTTGCGATAGATGCAGGCTGCCAAATCCCCTGAATCAGGATTTATAAAACTCCCCTGTAAGACAAATTTCTAAGTAATGTTAGACAAGTCAGGGCTGGTATAAGAATACTTATACATTTCCCCATTGGGAGAGCTGACCTAGTAGCGGCAGTGTCCCCCCTCCCCGATGTACCCAAGAAATAGATTATCAATATACTTCCCTGGTGGTCTAGTGGACCCCCGATCTCCAGTTACCTCTATATTAATAAACAGTTAACTAAACTCCCTCCCTGAAGGACTAGCAGACCCCCCTTCCTGATGTCCCCATGAAATAATTAGTTATCATAAGCCCCTGGTGGTCTAATGGACCTCCCGTGTCCCAAGCTATCGTCTGTAATCAGATTCCGGTGATCTGGCACCCCCCCAGCCCCAATCCCATTATACCATATTATGAAATCACAGGATATGGTGGCCCCCACCTCACCCCGGCAGGGAAGTGTCCTACCACCTCACTTCCCCATCCCCAAACTGAGCCAGCTGCCTGGCAAACCCACTACTCACCTCCATGGTCAGTAGCCGACTAAGCTCTGAATAAGAGCGTACTGTATACAGTACATGCTCAGTTACTGACAGCTATAAGTGGGATGGGGGAGCGGGGTGGGGGGACACTGCCTGTTGGGGTTGGGGGGCCACTATACCACTGATTTCATAATATGGCAGAACGGGGGATTGGGGCTTGGGGAGGGAGCTAGATCACCAGGGAATTTGATTACAGAATGGCATCTTGGGAACATCAGAGATCGCGGTACACTAGACCACCAGGGATTTAAAAGAATTAATTAGTTCATGGGGACATTGGCAGGGCATCAGCTAGGCCACCAGGGAGGGGGGGTTAATTTACTAATTATATATATGGGAGTAACTGGAGATCAGGGGTCCACTAGACCACCAGAGAATTATGCTAAAGACTATTTCTAAGGGACATCAGGGAGGGCAGTCCACTAAACCACCAGGGGATGTCTGGAGACATTGTTGCATGGCTGCCCATGGCTTGCGGCACCCTGTCCAGGTGCGCCCTCTGTTCGGTGCCTTTCTACGGTTGCCGTGGGGATTTGCTGCCAGGACTCTACCCGGTCAAGAATCGGGCGCAGAGTCCCTGGCACTCCCGGGTTTGCCACAGTCCTAGATCGCCGTAGCATGCAACGATCTAAGGGCTTTTTGTGAATCAGGCCCAATGTCTATAATTTTGCTAAAATTGACAAGGTAAAGGGGGTTGGCTTACAGGCCAGTAAATATAGTACAGACCACTCCAGATGAGGTTCGAATCAGACACAGGGAAGCTCAAACTCTGGGTGCTAAAAGTGCTTCATTTTATTCAAAAACACCCTGCTTCCACATCCAGCTAAAGATCGTTTATCTTCCCTTCTCAGTTATCGTTTCGCCTAATCATGATTAAGCGCCAGGGGCGTGAAATGCGTTGGGAAGATGGTCTGTATTTACCGGTGCTGGCTTTTTGATTCTGTGCATACTTTTATTTGTTCAGCCTGAGCACGGTTCCCAGGTGCAGACTTGTGGTTTTTGCCTTAAAAGTTTACCAGTAAATATAGTAGTTAAGGGCTACAGCCTCCTTGGAATTACATACTTTTCACAAAGACCTCATTTAAACATATCCAGACAAAACTGGTGTGATCTACAGACCACCAGGGAAAGGGGAAAAGAAACATAGAAACATAGAATTTGACAGCAGATGAGGACTGCTTGGCCCACCTAGTCTGCCCATTTTCCTGCCTAACAGATAAGCTGCAGATCCTAGTTAACCAACAGCTTACTTCATAAGAAGGACAGAGAGTTTGCAGACGAGCTTGAAGGGAGGGGGGGGTGACAAAGGGGGAAGAAGTGGTAGTGCGTGATCTGAGCCTGCCAAGCATCGATTGGGATGTTCCGCTGGTCAGGAGCACCAGAAGTCAGGCCTTGCCAGATGCATTCCAGGACTGTCTCCTGGTACAACTAGTTAAGTAACCCACCAGGCAGGCTACCATTCTCGATGTGGTGCTTGCCATCTCAGAGGTGGTAGGGGCTGTGAGTGTAGGGGAGCCACTAGGGAACAGCGATCATAACTCCATTTGGTTCGAACTGGCCCTTGGGACTGGAAAAACCCCAATCGAGAGCTGAGTACTTGATTTTAGGAGGGCGGACTTCAACAGACTGAGGGAGCTGGTCAGAGAAAAGTTAGTCAGGGTAGACAACATAGGTGTTATGGAAGAAAGATGAGGGATAATAAAGCTGGCCATTCTCAAGGCATCTAAATTATGCACGAGAACAGTAACCAAAGGAAAGAAGTTCAATGGACTGTTATGGTTCTCGGCAAGAGTGAAGGAAGCAGTGATGGCCAAGGAAAAGGCCTTCTACAAGTACAAAGAGAAGCAGGGGGAGGAAGAATGGCGAGAACACTTACTGAGAAATAAGGAGGTAAAGAGGGCGGTTAGGGGGGCAAAAGCTGACACAGAGCTGCCTACTACAGAGGGGGTCAAGGATGGAGAAAAACATTTCTTCCACTATATTAGGGGAAAAAGAAAGAAAGGGGGATTGCTAGGTTTTCGGGGTGGGGGAGGGTGATTAGAGGAGGACAGGCAAAAGGCTGCCGTCATTAATGATTATTTTTGCTTAGTTTTCATTAGGGAGGAAGGCGGGCCATTGCCCGAGAGTGGCATCAAAGTGGTCATTAAGGAGATCCTGGAGAGGAGGCAGCCAGCATTTACAAGGGACAGGGTCCGGAAGGGGCTGGCCTGGGACCAGATGGGCTGCATCCAAGGATTCTCAGGGAACTGGCTGAACCCCTGGTAGGACTACTCAGCAGCTCACTATGGATGGGAGTAGTTCCGAAGGACTGGAGGGTGGTGGACATTGTTCCATTCCATAATTGAGGGGGGGTATGAAGAACAAGCGAGAAACAACAGACCTATCAGTCTTACCTTTATTGTAAGAAAGCTGATGGAGTCACTGGTTAAAGAATATCTCATGGTCTGCCTGGAGAGCAACGGTCTCCAGGATAGTAAACAGCATGGGTTTCTGACAGGGAGGTCTTGTCAGACTGACCTTATACTTTTTTCCTTTGACTGAGTGACGAGGGACTTGGATAAGGGACATGCTGTGGATTTGCCCTACTTCAACTTCAGCAGGGCTTTTGACTCGGTGCCCCACAGATGCTTGCTAAAGAAGATAGAGGATCTGGGTGTGGCTAAGGACATAGTAAACTGGGTAGGTAACTGGCTAAAGGGGAGGCAGCAGAGGGTTGTGGTCAAATCACAAAGAGAGGGAGGTCATTAATGGGGTGCCACAAGGATATCTCCTGAGCCCGGTCCTCTTTAATATGTTCATCAGTGACACTGGAGAAGGAATACGGGGCAGGTTGTATTTCTTCGCAGATGACACTAAGCTGTGTGGAAGGGTCGATAGCAATGAGAGGATCAGGGAAATGCAGAGCGACTTGCAAAGGCTAGAGTGGTGGTCTAAGGTTTGGCAGTTGAAATTCAATGCCAGCAACTGTAAGGTAATGCACCTAGGGAATAAGAACCCCAGAACAGAGTACTGGGTGGGTGGGTGGGGAGATTTAGGACTACAGCTGAGGGACGGGACCTGGGAATTATCAGTGACACCCTCAAACAATTGAGCCAGTGCAACAAGGTCCATGGTAAGGCAAGCAGGATGCCGGGGTGTACTGGGAGGGGTACTGATAGCAGGAGAAAGGAGGTAATACTACCCCTTTATAGATCTTTAATGAAGCCACACCTGGAGTACTGTGCCCAGTTCTGGAGCCCTCACCTCAGGAAAGATAGGAACAGACTGGAGACGGTATAGCACAGGGTAACAAAGATGATTCAAGGCCAACAAGGCAGGTCTTACGAGGCGTGCCTCAAGGCACTCAACATGTACTCACTGGAGACCATAAGGGAGAGGGAAGACATGATAGAGACCTTCAAGTTCCTAAAAGGAATTAACAAGGTGAACTGCCAGAAACTATTTAGCTTGAATTCTAGTTCAAGGTCACGAGGGCATGAGTGGAAGCTGACAGGATGGAGGTTCAGGAGGGACATGAGGAAGTATTATTTTACAAAAAGGGTGGTGGAGCCATGGAACAGTCTATCAGCCAAAGTGGTGAGCGCTAAAACAGTTAATGGTTTCAAGCATGACTGGGACAGAATGAAGGGTATAGTGGTCACTCAGGGCGACAGAAAGTGGAGGAAGAATGGGGGGGGGGGGCTAGGACCCTACATGGACTTTTGGTCTCAGGGTTAAATAGGGAACTGGGGCAGACTGGATGGACCATTGGTCTTTTTCTGCCATCATTGTCTGTGTTTCTATGACCTTATATTTAAATGTTAAAGAACGTGGTCTGATACTGAAACGGATTTAACAGAGTCCCAACGGATTGACATACTTGCTTCTACTAATGTATATATAAAAGTACAAGGAATAAAATAATTAATTTTATAATTATTAATACAGCATACTACACTGCTAGTAAGATTTATAAAATCATGTCTTTATCCAATAATTCTTATTGCTGGCACTGCCATATGGCAGAAGCAGGAACATTTAATTATTTTTGGGAATGCAATCTAATTAAAAAATAGTGGAAAGCAGAGTTTGGAATTCTCAATAAAATTATAAATAAGTAGATAAATTTGTACTTAATTGTAGCCATTTTCTTGACTTCCAAGTGTATGATTTGGGAAACAAGACTAAAACCTTTCTGCAAGCAGCCCTAAGGGCAACGAAGAGACTTATTCTGAAATATTGGAAGTGGTCAACTGCCCTTTCCAAGGACAGAATGGCAATTAGATGTTTTTTTGGTGCAGTACTGCCACTGCTGAGCAATTTCAAATCACAAACTGTAATGAGAAAGCAATAATGTGACGTACTGGGAATTGAACCCAGTTCCCAGAATACTGTCCCAGTCCTCTAACCACTGAGCTACAGGCTCACATGGTTGGACCTATGGTTCCCGGACACACTTCCTTTCTCTGGTATTGTGTATCCTGCAATTATAAATAATCAAGATAACAAACTGATGTTTTCTGGTGCAGTATTAGCCACTGTTAAGCAATTTTAAACCACAAATTGTAGTGAGACAGAAATAATGTGGCCTACTGGGAATTGAACCCAGGCCCCCAGAATACTGTCCCGGTGGTCTAACCACTGAACTACCGGCTCACATGGTTCAACCTGAGGTTCCCAGACACACTTCCAAGGACTGAATGGAAATGTACTAGCTATGCTGTTTTATGCGAGATTTTTAGCAATACTATCCATTATCAAATCTAAATTCCTCAGTATCTGGAACCTCCATGCCCTTCTCAAACGTGCCAGGGTTACAGGATCCCACCTCCCCTGGATTACAACTGAACTCCTGGCAGGCTTTCCGCTTTGGGACCGTGCCTGGAAGGAACACAAACGTTCTCAATCCCCTGCAGCCTTTTAAAGATACCGCTACCTCTGTAACGCCTATACCAGGGCAGTTAGACAAGTTGAAGCAGATTACTTCTCTCATACTGTACATTCCTAACAAACATTAATCACCCATTACATTTTTGAAGGTGGCCAATGCTCTTTTCTTCCCCCCAGAATGAACCACCAGCCCGGTCCTCAGAGTGGGTGACACATCCCTTTCGAACCCCCTCATGGTTGCCTCTGCATTTAACTCCTTCTTTACTTTATGCGCCTCCTCACTCCTCTCCTCCCTTCCCCCTACCCCTCCCAACTCCTCTCCCCCTTTGACCTCACTGCTTTCCTCACATTCTACACCTCCTTTCTCCTTCTCCCCTCTGCTGCTCTTCACACACTCCTTACCCTGAACCCTTCAAAGGGCAAGAGTCCTGATGATCACGACTCTAAACTCCTCTGTCTGCTCAAAGCATCTCGTATCCCATTGCTGCTCTACTGAACCTTTCCTTCTCTCTTGCCTCAGTCCCATCAGCCTGGAAGTATACTACCGTCATCCCTTTCCCTGAACGTGGTGACCTCTCTGCCCCTGGTAATTACTGCCCCATCTCCCTCCTTCCCATCCTGGCCAAACTGCAAGAACACATCATACTCTCCCAGCTTTCTCCCTACCTTGACTCCTCCTCCTTTTTCACCCCTTTGCAATCAGGCTTCCGGAAGCACCACTCCACTGCTGCCTCCCTTCTCAGACTCACCGACTCCATCAACTCTGGTATGGACCAGGGTCAAATCACCTCTGTCATTTCTGTCGCCCTGGCCAAAGCATTCGGCACTTTCTCCCACCCACTCCTCCTTGGCAAACTCTCTGCCGCAGGGCTCTCAGGCACTGCCACCAACTGGTTCAGATCCTAGCTTGAGGGTAGGTCACAGCCAGTTAGAATCGGGGGTACACTTTCCCTGCCCCTCCCTATCAACACCAGGGTCCTGTAAGGCTGTGTCCTTGGTACCCTATTATTCTCCATTTTTCTTAATGACCTCCCCTAAGTCTGTTCATCCACATCCATCCACATGCATGTGGATAACACCGTCCTGTATACCTCCAGCCCCTTCCTCCCTCTCCGACGTGGCATCCGGACTCCAGCTTGATTTCGACAAAGTTCCACTCTGGCTATGCTCAACCCAACTGTTCCTGAATGCCAAGAAGACTCTCTCCAAGTCCTCTGTCACAAGGCAGAAACCATCTAGGCTTCCTTCCCTTCCCCGCTCTTTCCACATCCTAGATGAGACTACATTGGGGATGTTACCTCTTTCAGGTACCTTGGGGTTTGGCTCGGCAAGCACCTCGCGTTCTCTGGCCACGTGGATGCAGTCCACAAAAACTGCTCCCCAAACTCGGTGCCTTATAGGGGAACTCTGGATGCATTTCTTTGCCACCCCGCCATGCAGTTCTCCAGAGAATGATCCTTCCAATCATAGACTATGGTGATGTGGTCCATAGTGCTGACCCCAAAACTTCCTTGGCCAGATTGGACACTCTTTTCCACTCTTTCCCACTCTTTCTGTCGCTTTGCTCTTGAATGACCTAATTGTACTCACCATTGTTCTTTATAACAATTTCTAGACCTCCCTTCCATTGAGAATAAACGCCTAGCTCACTGTACCAGCTTCCTTGGTAAAGTCTGGTTCGGCCCTCTTCCCCGATACCTCTCATCCTCTCTCTCCCCCCCTTACTTCTCTGTCTCTCTCAGGAGTATCGATGCTTGCACCCTTCCTATCCTCTCCAGATCTACATCTGCTGGCCATGCAGCTTTCTCCCATCGCTTCCCCAAAGTCTGGAATGCCCTTCCCTCCTCCTCTCCATCAGAAATGCTCCTTCCCCTCGTGCCCCCTCTTCCCTCCTACGTAACTTCATTTTCCCTACCTGCTCCTGCTCCTAATATTCCTCTCGTTACTCCTCTTCCTATTTACTTTCCTATACCCTAACTTCCCTTGTGCATGTGCCTTGTAATTTACTATAAATACAGGTTACTCACCTGTAACAGGAGTTCTAGGAATGGTATATGTTGTTCATCCACACTCATTGGCAGTATCCTTGCCGCTTTAAATCTTGCCGGAAGGTCTTCAAGCTTGCTCCTCCCACCCACCCGGGTGGTATAACTCTCGGCTCCGCCCCATGACGCCAGATCTGGCCCGCTGGAAGCTCAGGTTGTGCGTTGAAGCCGGGGAGGTCGGGTGGGTCGTGTGGATGAACAACATATACCATTCCTAGAACTCCTGTTACAGGTGAGTAACCTGTATTTCTAGGGACATGGATATGTTGTTCATCCACACTTATTGGCAGACTCCTAGCAGTTCTCCGGGAGGAGGGAGGCAAGACGCACACCCCCGATACTTACTTGGGAAAGAGAGACTGGAGAACCGAGGCCCCAAAACCAGCATCCCGGCGTGACTCAAGGTCGATGTGGTAGTGGGTAATGAAGGTGTTTGCTGACTTCCAGGTAGCAGCCCGCAGATTTCCTGGATAGGGACGCCCCTGAAGCAGCCACCGTTGCAGCAGTATGGCGGGTAGAATGAGCTCTTATCCTCTGGGAGGCTCCATGCCCGCCAACTTATAGCAGAGATCTATGCAGGAGGTTACCCACCTGCTTATCGTCCACTTGGCTGCAGGTCTGCCAGATGCGGCTTCAGCGTAGGTGACAAACAGCTGGCGAACCTCTCCCCGAATTTCAGCCGTGCACTCCTTATAATAAGCGAGCGCCCTTCTAGGATCCAGAGTATGGAGCCTATATTCGGCCTCCGAGGTGTGATTGGGGTAGAACACCGCAGAGTCAACACCTGGTTAAGGTGAAACTCCGACACCACCTTGGAAGGAATTTCGGGTGGGCGCGGGACAACTCTGTCCCTGTGGAAGACCAGGTAGGAGACTCAATGGAAGGCGCCTGGAGCTCTCCCATCCTTCTGGCTGACGGATAGCCACCAAGAAGGCGGTCTTCCACGACAGGTGAGAGAGAGCACACCTGTGCATAGGTTGAATGGCTTGCCCATGAGCTTTGCCAGTACCAGCAGTAGATCCCACGGAGGTGGGGGTTCCCGCGACTGGAGGGAATGTGATCAAGGCCTTGAAAAAGCGCCAGACCACCTTCTCCTGCGCCATCGACTGCTTCCCGCCCGCGCCTGTAAGCAGAGATGGCTGCCAGGTGCACCCTTAGGGTCGCCGACCCAAGCCCTTGACTAGAAAGGACCATAAATAGTCCAAGATGCTTGCCAAGGAACAGGAGGAAGGGTCCAAGCCCTTGCCTGACACCAAATGGAAAACCTTTTCCATTTGAAGGCATAGCATTTTCTGGTCGACTCCTTACGGAGCCCACAACTACATTGAGGACCTCGTCGAAAGACCCAAAGCCTGGAACTCTACGCCAGGAACCAGGCCGTCAGGTGCAGGGATTGAAGGTCCGGATGGAACACCTTCCCTGATTGACTGAGAGCAGGTCCGGCGAGCTGGAAGCTGCCGCGGAGTCCTGGAGCTGAGACTGAGGAGATCTGGTACCAGAACTGGCGAGGCCAGTCTGGGGCTATCAGAATCACCTGCCTTGTCCCTCCTCGCCTTGGAGAAGCACCTTGTGGATCAAGGGAAATGGGGAAAGGCGAAAAGAGGCCCGGGGTCCATTGCCTCGAGAAGGCATCCCCTGCAGCGAGCCCTGCTGAGGGGGCGGGCATGGAACAGACTCAGCTTCGCTCTCCATGGAGGCAAACAGGTCCACCTGAGGTGTGCCCCAAAGGAGAACAGATGCTGTACTACCTCCGGCAGGAGAGACCACTGGGATGCAGCCCCATCCGGCCCAGGCATCGGCCAGGGTGTTGGAGGCTCCTGCCACGTGAATGGCTAGGAGATCCGCCTCCAGGCTGCGCACGAGTGACCAAATGCGGAGAGCTTCCTTGCATAGAAGCATGGAGCGCGCCCCGCCTCTGGCGGTTTAGATAGTACATGGTCGTGGTATTGTCCGCCTGACTCGGACCACTTGACCCCGGAGGAACGGAGCAAAGGCGGTGAGAGCTAGGGGACCGCCTGAGCCCAGCAGGTTGATGTGGCATCGACTCATGGGACCAGAGGCCATGAGCCCGTGTTCCCCAGATGGTCACCCCAACCCATCAGAGAGGCATCGGTCGACAGAGAGACCGCGGCTCGGGCGGACGAACGGGATGCCCTCCTGCAAATGATCTGGAACGGTCCACCACTGGAGAGCATTCCACACCCCTGTGTCACCGGACACAAGCTGGTCCAAGGGATCGCAGCTGCTAGACCACTGGCTGGCCAGTCCCACTGAAGGGGACGCATGTTCCAGCGGGCCCAACGGACCACGCTGGTACAGGCCGCCATGAGACCCAGGAGGCGAGGAAGTCCCGGCAGGGCGCATTGCCCAACCAGAAATGATCGGGCAAAGGAGGAAAGAACCTCGGCCCTGTCCGCGGGAGCCGCGCCTGGCTCGAGAGAGTCGAGCTGCGCCCGATGAATAAAATCACCTGCTTCGCTCGAGTTCGACTTGGCCTCGCTGATAAGGAGGCCCAGTTGAGAGCAGACCTGGAGGGCCAGATCTCTGGACCACCCGCCCCTTCCTGGAGGAGCTGCTATCAGCCAGTCGTCCAGGTAAGGGTACACCCGACCCTCGGCGCGCGGGAATGCTGTCACCACTGCCATGCATTTGGTGAAGACCCTGGGAGCTGGAGACAAGCCGAAGGGCATGGCTTGAACTCGAAGAGATCCTCCTGCTCGGAAGCGAAGGAATTCTGGTGAGACGGACGGATAGGGACGTGAAAAAACGCCCTGCAAGTCCAGAGAGCAGAACCACACGCTGCTCCAAGGATGGTATTATCTGAGCCAGAGTGACCATCCTGAAGGTTCGAGACCTTAGGAACTTGTTTAGGTCGTAGGTTTGAGAATGGGGCGCCAGCCCCCGTCCGCTTCGGAACCAGGAAGTACCTGGACACAAACCCTGGGTCTGAAGGAGGGTCCACCACCTCTCTTACCACCACCTTCTGGAGGAGGAGAGTGATGTCGGCTCGACGAGCCGCCAGTGAGGCTGGGGATCCCGAAGCCCCCGAGGGGCGACGGCTCTGAAGGGTGGTGCCTGCTCAATTCCAGAGGCAGGCTTCTTCCCACCACCTTCAAGACCCACCTGTCCGTGGTAACAGCGGACCAGGCGGAACGGAAGTGCTGGAGCCGCCCCTCCACGGGGACCTAGGGGTAAGGTGACGGGATGGGGCGACACCCTCAGCCCGTCACTGGGCAGGCTTGGAGGAGGGACCGCCGAGGGACCTCCTGGGCCCTTCCTCCCTGCCTCCTGTTAGAGGAAGCCGCGGCTTGGGTTTGGGATGCCAAGGCCGAGCCTGCTGGCCCTGACGTTGCTGGGTCAGGGCGCGGGGCACAGAAGGACGAAAGGGCTTAGGCTGTGGTTTCATGGCCTTGTCCTTCTGAGCGGAAGAGACCGAGTCCAAGGTGGCATTGGACTTCTCGATCCTCTGCAGGTGACCTTCCACCCCAGGGTCGAAGAGGTCAGTCCCCAAAAAGGGAACATCCGCCAACTTGTGCTGGGTATCCGAAGTAAAGGTGGATATCCTCAGCCAAGTCGGCCGACGCATAGCCACTGCGGCCGCCACCGATCTAGCACATGAGTCCCCTACATCCAAAGCAGTCTGGAGCTGCTGTTTGGCCACTGCCCTGCCCTGGTCCCGCACCTGCTTAACCGTAGTCTGCAGATCGGGCGGAAGATGAGGGATGACTCATCCAGGAGCCCAACAGGGCATGAGAAAATGTGCCATGAGGACGGCCGAACTGGCCTGAACGGCGTCGAGAGGACGGGAGACTTTTCCCGACATAGTCCAATTTCTTGGACTCCTTGTCAGGAGGTTTGTCCACATCCTCGGCGCGCCGGGCGCTACGGAAAACGCTGTCGGTAACCAACCCTCAGCAGAGGGGTGTTCAAAACCGACAAGGAACCGTAGGGACCAGATACTTCCTGGCCATCCTGGCTCAAGGCGAGGGCAGGAAGCAGGGCGCTGCAAAGTTCCAGTGCCGACCCACTATGGCCTCGCCACCGGAAAGGCCTCCGTCGGAGAATCCCCGGTCCAGAATCTCCGTGAGGGGATACCTGGCCCGCTTTGAACGGGTTCGAGCCCATCCCGTAGACTCGAGATGAGCCGAGGCAGTCCTAGGAAGGACGACGGCTATCGCCCATTGACTGACCTCCTGAAGACTCCAAGTCCAGTCGCTGAGAAGAAGGAGGAATCATCGGACTCGAAGAGTCCTCGAAGAGCTGCCTCTGGCCTGAGCCACCCTTCACCTGCCGAGGTCGGTCGGGAGTGAGGGTAACTGACAGCCGATGGGGTAAACCCTTAGCCGACCGAGAATCCTTGGTCGGAGCCCCAATTGGTGGCTGTGGAGGCGGAGGTTCCACCGGAATCGGTGGAGCAGCTGGTTTTGGCCGAACAACCGGCCTGGGTATAGGCTCCTCGGACAAGTCGAGGGGTTGTGTCGGCCGTTCCGGTGACAGCCACTTAATGGCCGGGGAAGGCGCCGGAGTCAGCTTATTCCCGGCCAGGAGGAGTTGTTGAAACATAAGGTCTCGCACGCCGACGACTCTACGCCAAGCCTCCCTCATCCGAGGAGGAGGACGGAGAGCGCGACCGGCCATCGCGGTACCGAGACCGAGACCGCTTATGACGGGGAACGGCTGGACCGCGAAGAGGTCCGAGACCGAGACCGAGAGTCCCGGAATTTCCGGGTCGGTGCGGGAGGTGTCGGCCGGAACCGGCACTCCCTTCGGCTCGGAAGGTCCATCCGAGGGCTCCGGAACCGAGGCACAGGCGAGCCCACGGATCCTCAACTCCTCCCGGGGAACCGGAGAGGGGAATCTGCTGCTAAAGGCGACAGCCTGTTTCAATGGGTCGAGAAAATCTCGACTTCATCAGTGGGAGTCTCGGTCAACTGACCTGACGGGACACCGTGAGGCCAGTGGCCAGCCGAGCGGTCGATCAAGCCGACGGTCGACGGCCCGGGAGAGGGACCTTCCCGCCCCCAAGAGCGCCGACGGAGGGACTCTACCTTGTCCTTCTTTTTGACCGAGAAAAGGTCCAGCAGACGCAGGCCCTCTCCTTAGTGGAGAGGGACAGACAAAGCTCCTTAAAGGAAGCCGTAGGAAGAACCCAGAGAGAGCGGATAAATGCCGCTGCCGAGGAAGATACGCGCTCACCGCCTCTTCTCGAGGGCGACCATCCGCCGAGCTGATCCGCCGAGCTCGCCGCCGCTGACACCGCCAACCGGGCCTCCTTGACTTCACCGAGGGAACGCTCGGACGGCCCAGTTGCAATCGGGCAGCACGGCTTCGAGGACGAGGCCGAGAAAGATGAGCACAGGTCGCAAGCCTGCGGGTCGTGCTCAAGGCCTAAGCAGTAGACACACGTGGAGTGTGGATCCGTCCGAGACATCTTCTGCCCGCATGGGCATCTCCGAAATCCGGGAGTCGATTTGTCCATCGCAGCCGCGAGGGATCGAAGACTGAAGTCTTTTTGCAAAATATTATTTTTAAATCCGCAAACGGAGAAATAGGAACCAGTCGCAAACGCAGAGCGTTAAGGAGGGAACCTGAGCTTCCAAGCGGTAAGGAAGATCTGGCGTCATGGGGCGGAGCCGAGAGTTATACCACCCGGGTGGGTGGGAGGAGCAAGCTTGAAGACCTTCCGGCAAGATTTAAAGCGGCAAGGATACTGCCAATGAGTGTGGATGAACAACATATCCATGTCCCTAGAACTTAAGTTCCTAGTACTCAGAGTCAAGTTGTATCCTATTACAGAAAAGCACTTGCATTTCTGTAACTGCTATTCTGCTTGCACTGGTATGCACTGTATTATCAAGGTACATCTGAACTGTATTGTGTTGTCCAAACCCGCTTCCTTGAGGATGCATCTGGAAATTAGCATTCAAACAACATCAAGTCTTGCTATATTCTGACATATGCAGTGAGTCCCAACCTTCGAACTGCTCCGGAGGTGAAAGAGTTAACTTTCAATGCCAGGCATGGAACGCTGAGCTCGAGCTCGGTTGAAACTGTCTGTTGTTCTTGAAACTCAAACTGTCAGATTCTTTACTCCACCTCATTGAACAGTCGCTCCGGAGATTTCTCCTTCTGCTCGGTTCATTTTGTCGGTTAAAGTATTGTTTTTCTCGGTTTTCGACCGAATTTAAACCGCAACCGGTCGGTTCAGACTCTGTCTGTGGTATTTGTGAGTACTAGATAGGTTTTACATTAATTCTATTCTGTGTGGAACTTGTAAACGGTTTATCGGTTCGGTTTGAACCAATCAGGTTGTTTGAAATATCTTAATCTGTGATTTAGAGTGTGGTTACTGGTTCTTATCGGTTCTAAAAAAAATGGATTTTATTACGTCTTTTTCCACGACCCGTGACACGGTTGGGAACCGATAAGAGGGTCTTACCTGGACGGATTGCCATAAACGGGTAAGTTTGGATAGGACTGGCACTATGTCTGAGAAACCCAAAAGAAAAACCGGGCCCACTGGGTTTCAACACTGCAGTGTGTGTGGGGAAGTCTTTGCCAAGGCTGACCCCCACACCACCTGTGTTTATTGTCTGGGGTTTGACCACCTCAATGCAGACTGCCAGATTTGTAAGAATTTTCCTGCAGCTACCCTGGAAGAGAGAGTTGGTAGGCTCAGGGAAAAGGAGGCCAAAAAGTCCGCTGAACCGGATGGCCAGCCCGGTTTGGTTCCAACCGAACTAGAAGGAGTGCCCTCTGACCAGGGCAAGACTTCTTCGGGCAAAAGGAGATCCGACTCTGAGGAGTTGGTTCCAGCAAAAAGGACTAGGAAATCAGCTGGTGTGGAGCCAAAACTTTCCTCTCCAACCGCTGAAGAAATAGCCAAAGCGATCAAAATTGTCCAGTCACTTTCCCCGGTTCTGACCGAACCGGCACCTTCAGGTAAGCGCCCGGTTCGGCCAGTTCCTTCGGTTCAAGAGTATGATTTAGAGGAATATTATGAACTGGAGGAGGGGGAAGAGGAGTATGAGGAGAGTGAATGTGGATTTGAAAGTCTGGATGTGCCCATTGACCCGGACATCTCCCCAGACAGACCTTCAGGAGTGTCTCCTCCTAGGCTTTCTGAGTCCCCTTCTCATTTTATGTTTTATAAAAAAGTGGCTCAAACCCTCCAGCTCCCTATGGAGGAAGCTGTGGATGATCAAGAGGAGCCTGACTATGTGGAAATGATGGACATCCCAGAGTCTAGGAGACTGTCTGTTCCCCTGCATAAATCTTTTGGGAAACAGACATTTAAAATTCTAAAAATTCCTCACACTATACTTCCTGTGGATAAGAGAATGGACAAGAGGTACACATTGTCAGGCTCTGATACGGAGTTCCTTACACAACAATGCAGCCATGTTGAGGTTGTGCAGGCTGCAGCCTGTGACAAGGCAAATATTCTCTTGGCTTCACACCCCCCGGACAAGGACTCCAGGAGGATTGATGCCATGGCAAAGAAACAGTACATGGCAGCATCCTTGGGACTCAGACAGGCAAATTATATGGCTTATGTTGCTAGATATCAGAAATCCAGATGGGACACTGTCATAGCTCTAGCAAAACAGATCCTTGGCCAGCTTGCCAAGGAGCTGGAGCAGGTGGCTGCTGATGGTATTGAGGCATCCAAGGTGCAATTCCATGCTGCAGTGGACTCAAATGATGTGTCATCGAGAGTCATGGCTACATCTGTGGCACTTCGCAGAATGGCTTGGCTCAGATGTACTAGCCTGTCACAGGATACCCAGACTAAGGCCATGGATTTTCCTGTTGTGTGTAATTCGCTGTTTGGGGAGCAGACAGAGAATTACATGAAGAAAATGGATGAGTATAGGACCACCTATAGGAGTGCACAGGCCAAGGAAAGGCAGGCCACTCCTCAAAGGCAGCTTCCCAGGGCAGGGGCAGGCCTTTCATAGGCCTTTTACCAAGCCCAGGCCTCCTTCTGCTTATGCCCAGAGGGGTTCTTTCGAGGGAGAGGCAGACGGGTACAAGCAGGCCTGCTTCCACCCCTCAGCCCAAAGCCCCTGCCAAGCAGGCACCCTGATGGGGTTGCCAGGGCCGATTCTCAGCTACTCAGGCAGGCTGGCTTACTTTGTCCAGGACTGGGAGTCTCTGACATCAGACAGATGGGTCCTGGAGGTAGTAAGCCAGGGACTGGTTCTGAGCTTCAAAAAGTTTCCAAAGATGAGAACCAGATCCTTTCCACCTGCAAATCCATCAGAGGCACTTGCCTTAGAGGCAGAGGTCTCTTCCCTCCTTGCTCTCAGAGCTGTGGAAAGGGTTCCACCCCTACACCAGGGCAAAGGATTGTATTCCAGGTACTTCCTTACCCCAAAAAAGACAGGAGAATGGCGGCCCATCCTGGATCTCAGATACTTAAACAAGCACCTTTAAAACCAAAATTCAAAATGGTGACTTTGGGAATTATTCTACCTCTCTAAGGCCAGGGACTGGCTAGTGTCCCTGGACCTCAAGGATGCCTACTTCCATATTCTCATCAGAAGCTCCCACCGAAAGTACCTCAGGTTTGAGCTGCCCTCAGGCCATTACCAGTTCAGAGCAATGCCCTTTGGCCTCACCTCTGCTCCAAGGGTATTCACAAAATGCCTGGCAGTAGCAGTTGCTTCTCTAAAAAATTGCCATCTTCCCTTACCTGAACGACTGGCTCATAGTAGGCCAGTCCCCAGACCAAGTCAAGTTACACCTACAGATAACTCAGCAACTGCTCACCTCTCTAGGTTTCTTTCTGAATCTTTCAAAGTCAGTTCTAGAGCCTGTCCAGCTTCTCACCTTCATAGGCGCAGAGCTGAACACAGAGAAAGCCAGAGCCTTCCTTCCTTTGGACAGGGCAAGGACCCTGGTCTCTCTGGCCTCCTCATTCACCCTGCAGGTGTCTCGACCAGCAAGGCATTTTCTACTGCTCCTAGGGCACATGGCTGCTTCTACAGCAGTAGTGCAGGGAGCAAGATTTCAGATGAGGGACATTCAGTTCCATTTGAGAGCCTTTTGGTCTCAAAGGAAAGATCCTCTAACCAAATTGATCCCAGTGACTCAACCCTGATCCAGGCCTCACAGTGGTGGCAGGATCAGAGCAATCTGAGACAAGGGGTTCCTTTGTCACCAGTCTCACTCCTTAATCCTTACTACAGATGCATCCTTCTTGGGGTGGGAGCTCACATGGGCGACCTCACCACCCAGGGGTTGTGGTCCCCTCAGGAATCTCTGCTCCACATCAACCTGTTGGAACTCAGAGCAGTTTTTCTAGCACTTCAAGCTTTTTCCAAATCTGTTCAGAACAAAATTGTACAGGTCAGAACAGACAACACCACCACAATGTGGTACATCAACAAGCAAGGGGGCACTCGGTCTACGGCCTTGTGCACCGAAGCAATGAAGTTGTGGTCTCTGGCTTCCTCCCTGAACACCTCCCTTACAGCAGTTCACCTCCCAGGCAAGGACAATATCCTGGCAGATGCTCTCAGCAGGATTTCCCAGGGCCATCACGAATGGTCACTGGACCCCCTGGTCTTGGAGGTGATATTTGCCAGATGGGGCACCCCGCAGATAGATCTTTTTGCAGCCCCAGACAATCAACAACTTCCCCTTTTTTTGCTGCAGGCCCCCAGTGTTGGGCTCAGTCCCTCTGGATGCCTTAGTTCTCAATTGGGAAGGGACGTTTCTCTATGCTTTTCCCCCCTTCCCTCAGTGCTAGTCAAAATCAGATCTCAACCCTGCAAGATGATCCTGATTGCTCCAGATTGGGCCAGACAACCCTGGTATCCACTCCTACTGTCCTTGGCAGTCCATCTTCCCCTGTGTCTTCCCAGGAATCACAACCTGTTAACCTGTGCTCAGGGGAGGGTTTGGTACCCGAACCTCAGATCTCTCAATCTCAAGGCATGGCTCTTGAAGAGTTAGAGTTTGCTGATTTACACCTCTCCCAAGGTGTAATGGATATCCCGAAGGCTTCTAGAAAACCTTCCACCAGGGCTACTTATAATTCCAAATGGAAGAGGTTTTCCATATGGTGCTCTGGAAAGCATATTTCCCTAGAATCTGCTGATTTACCCACAGTCCTGGATTATATGGTCCACTTAAATACCTTGGGGCTGAGGCCAGCTACCCTAAAAGTGCATCTGGCAGCTGTGTCTGCTTTTATTTCAGCAGGTAAGCCCTCTTCTCTTTCAGCTCACCCTGTATTCTCCAAGTTTTTCAAGGGATTGCTTCACACCAACCCTCCATTCAGGGACCCTGCCCCCGCCTGGGATCTTAATGTTTGCATTGCTCAGCTTATGCAACCCCCCTTTGAGCCTTTGTCTTCAGCAGAGCTTAAGTACTTGACTTGGAAGACTGTGTTTCGGTAGCCATCACGCCTGCCAGACGACAAGTGAATTACAAGCTTTGTCAGTGGAGCCTGATTTTATCTCCTTTCATAGAGATAAGGTGGTCCTCAGGACTAACAGGAAGTTCTTGCCTAAGGTGGTTTCAGATTTCCACCTTAATCAATCTGTGTCTCTTCCAGTGTACTTCACTGACCATTTCTCCTCTGGCGAGAGGAGGCTGCACAGCTTAGATGTAAAGAGAGCCCTTAGTTACTACATAGAGCGTACCAAGGGTCACAGGTTTGACTCCCTCCAACTGTTCCTCACTTATGGTGAGGTTGGTAAAGGGAAACCTGCCACTAAAAGATCCATTGCCAGGTGGATTGTCTCTTGTATCCAATTTTGCTATGAAAAACTGGGTAAGGTTCCTTCCTCAGGCCTGAGGGCTCACTCTACCAGAGGTACAGCTGCTTCCCTGGTTGATGCCAGGGACATCCCTATTCTAGAGATATGTCAAGCAGCTACCTGGAAAACAGTTCACACTTTTACCAAGCATTACTCCCTGGACATCCAGGCTAGGAGTGATGCTCGGTTTGGCACAGCTGTGCTTCAGAGCCTATTTCCTAAGTAGGTTCTGTCCCTCCTCCATGGAGGTACTGCTTTGTAGTCTGCATATGTCAGAATATAGCAAGACTTCATGTTGTTTGAAGAAAACATTACTCATCTTAGTAATGTTGTTTCTTCTAATGGAGTCTTGCTATATTCTGACCTCCCCCCCTGCCTGCCCCTCTCAGAACCTCTGTTTTTGGGATGTGGGTGGGCAGTGCAGTGTTGGCACTTAGTAGGTGCCCACCTTGTTGTTTCTCACCCCTCCTTCTTGGGGTGACTTGGTGTTGTGTTTTTCATTTTTTGGGTCTCCTGACTTGAGTCTTTGTTTTGGGACCAAAAAATGTGTTCTTATGTTTAGTAGCCAGTTGGCTAGTGTAGGTTTACAGCTTCCACACAGGACCTCAGTGAGTTTAGCTCATAAAGATCTGACGGTTTGAGTTTGAAGAACAGACAGAGTTTCAACCGCGCTCGAGCTCAGCGTTCCATGCCTGGCATGGAAAGTTAACTCTTTCACCTCCGGAGCAGTTCGAAGGCTGGGACTCACTGCATATGTCAGAATATAGCAAGACTGCATTAGAAGAAACAACATTACTAAAGTGAGTAATTATTTCTTTCTGCTCAGTATGTCTTCCTGGTGAAACTTTTAAACAAATAAATAAATAATTTCAGTGCTCTTAAAGTGGACTTAAATCACTGGGACAATCAACTACTTTTTTTTTCCCTCACAAAAATGATATTAGGTTTAGATTACTTGCTTATGAGACCTCACCTGGCGTATTGAGTCCAGTTCTGTAGGCTGCACCTCAGAAAGGAGATAGGGTGGAGGCAGTCCAGAGGAGGGCATTTGAAATGGTGCAGGGGTTGCGCAAAAGCCCTACGATGAGAGACTGAGGGATCTCAACATGTACACCCTGGAAGAGAGGAGAGCAAGAGGGGACATCATAGAGACCTACAAGTACCTTATGAGATTGAACAAGGTGCAGGAGGGGAGCCACTTTCAATTGAGAAAGAGCATCAGGACCAGACGGCATGCAATGAAGCTGGGGGGGGGGTAGTTTAAGAGGGATGTGAGGAGGTATTACTTCACTGGAAGAGTGAAGGACGCCCAGAACAGACTTTTGGTGGAAGTGGTGGCGGTGAACACAGTAAGGGGCTTCAAGCATGCATGGGATAGGAAGAGCGGCATATCGGTAAATAGGCAAGGAGGAGGGAGGGTCACTGGTGATCAGTTAAGGACCATCTGGGCAGACCGGGTGGGCCATGCAGTCATTTTCTGTCGACAAACTCTATATTTCTATGTTTCTATTTATAGGATCTTCTATATTTAAAAATGAATCTAAGATAAGATAAGATGTACTGGGTATTTTTGCTAATCGAGACATAAAATGTCCACTTCTTTGCCCCTGGGGAGCTGACAGTTCCCCTTAAAGTGCTGGTAGTCATTAATTATTTACAATTTCTGAAGAATTTTCTGTTTCCATTTGCTCATGAGAAGATTTTCTAACTGGTAGTATTAGATGTGACATGAAGAGCAGTACCTTACCTGGAGGCTGACATATTTAGCTCTGTTCCCCTTCATACCTCACCAGCACTGTAACCTCACTCATTGTTGTGACATCACAAGTGACTAATCTAGCAGCAGCTGATTGGCTGTTCTTGGTTAGTTGTGACGTCACTGTCAGTGAGGACACAGGACTGATGATATGTAAGAAAGTCACACCTCAGAAAGGGTATTGTCAAGGTGGGGGCAGTCCAGAGGAGGGCAACTAAATTGGTGCAGGGGTTGTACCAAAAGCCCTATGAGGCTGAGGGATCTCAACATCAACACCCTGGAAGAGAGGAGGGAGACTCATGGGGGGTGAACAGGGTGCAGGAGGGGAGTCTCTTTCAAAGGAGGAAGAGCACCAGGACAGCAGGCAGGCAGTGAAGCTGAAGGGGGGAAGTTAAGGAGGCATGCGAGGAAGTGCTACTTCACTGAAAGAGTGGTAGATGCCTGGAACAGACTGCTAAGTGAAGTGGAGGAGGCAGAAACAGTAGGTGGCTTCAAGCATGTGTGGGATAGACATAAGAGAATATTACTGAATAGGCAGGGAGGAGGCAGGGTCGCTGGAGGCAGACTGGGCAGGGACCATGTGAGCAGATTAGGTTTGCCATGTGGTCCTTTTCTGTTGACAAATTCTATGTTTCTGTGTTTCTAAGGAATAGAACTACTATGTCAACCTCCAGGTATGGTACTGCTCCACACATCTAAGGATGTCACGAAATCAAGGTTTCATGGTATAGCATGGTATCAGAAGTTATGGTACTGATAAAGTGATCTGTTTCCAATACTGTGATAACCTTGGTTCACAGCATATAAGCAAATTTTTTGTGGTTGGTTTTAGGAACACTTGTCCCTTTCTGAACTAACTCTCCCCGACACAAGAGTTTGAGGAATCATTTTCTGTATAAAAATGACTGCTTCAGTGATACTGCAGTATTCACAATATGATAACCACAATATTACCCGTATCACGGTTATCATACCATCAACATTTGACACTAATATCCCTACATCACACCTGGTACTATCAGGTAGTACAACTTTTAATTAGCAAAAGGGAAAAAATACTTTGGATATGAGAATTAACAGTTCACTACCTCTGAAAGTTAATATTAATTTCAGGCAGTACATTAGCTCTTTAAATGAACCCACCACCACACGCACACACACACACTTAAGACAAATAAAAACATCAGCAACAGAGCAGACAGCACACTAACGGAAATCTGTTCACTTGTCATTATGCTGAACATTTGGTACTTGTTTAGCATCTGTTTATAATGACCAGATGCAAAATGTAATTTAATCAATTTTAATGGCGCCGGAGAATCTGCGCGGTGCATTGCACAGGTCTCCATCTCACCTCTCCTTTCTGTGTGTTTTTACCTCGCTGATTTCAGACCAAGTGTTACCATTCCCTGAAGTGGCATCTCCTCTCTGCCACCAGCAGCACCAGCTGTCAGTGTTGGCACAGGGCGACGGCGTGAACAGCTTGCTGCCTGCCTCTGAGCAATTCCGCTTCATTAAGCTGAAATGCGTAGTGCAAGTAGGCAAGCAGTGGTAGTGGTGGTGGGGATAACAGCTCGGAGGTGCTCTTAACCCTCTGCTGCTCAGGCTAGCTGTGCCTCTTGGCACCCCCAGCATCGGACCATCTGCCTTTGCCGCTGCTTTACAACACCTGGGGCCACGAGAGTACAGCTCACTAGGCACAGCCCAGATACACAGCTCTGGCATGTTAGGACTTGCAGGGTCCCATCAGCATAATCTGGGGGAACAGGCTAACTTTTTCCCACTATTAGAGACAATAGCTTTCCATTTTCAAAAATTCGCAATTCTATTTGGCAAATTCTTAAAATCCATTCTTTCCCCAAATTGAAGGCAAATCAGCATGGCATGTTTAAAAAATTTTTTTTTTTTTTTTCAAAAACGGGTGTTTTTCCCAAAAAGTGATGTTTTTTTCTTTACACGATAAAGTCATGCCAAAAAATGGCAAAGTCCATTTTTTACTGGTGTTTCTTCTCCTTCGTCCCCTCCCAGACTCGTCACTGAGCTTCTCATGGACCAAACAGTTGTCCCTCACTTCTCCAGGACCACACATGGTGGTGGGAAGCCTGCTATGTTGGTCATGCAGTTTCTGTGGAGGGGAAGGTGTCGGATCATATCCGGGCATGTTTCCTCCATTTTTTTCCAGTGAGGGCATTGGCGTTCAACGATTGCGTGCATAGACATACACATGCCACCGTCCATCAGCAGCCCATCCCCTTTTGATGCGTTTGCGTACACTCTCAACTGGCTTCCACCTGGTGGCAGTCTCCCAGTGAGACACAGAGTCCCCCAAAGTGAGGGAGAGGAGCTGTCCCTGGGAAACTTGATCCTTTCCCCCCTGGACAGCACCTGATAATCCGTGCTCGTCCCAGACCTGGGTGACCTGATTCACAAGTAGTAGCCCTGCAGCTGCATTGATGGGCCAGCTACTAACAAACTCATTTTGGGTTTTTTTTGTGGTTTGTTAATGGGCAGAGTTGGTTCTCTCCCCACCCACCCAAAAAGTCTAAAATTTAGAACTGAAAAGAACCTCTCATCTGAAAAAATCTCTAGCTGGTCAAAGTGCAAATTAAGAATTTCCATGTAAATAGCATACACAGTTTTATTATTGATATTATTAGCTTTTATTGACCAGTTAAGTACACTAGACATCATTTGTGCCTGTTTTCACATACAATCCAGGAGGTTGCAAAACAAACAGTACAATATAGACAGGCAAATACAATGATACATGATCAAAGAACAGAATTAAAAACATAAGATACAAAATACAGAACTGGTGATAAACAGGCCAACACAGAGAAGAAACAAAACTGAGAATGGCAGATGAGCGTATAACACCTTAAGTGCAGTTAAACAAGAATAAAATATGTATCAGCTGGTGCAGAATAGGGTAGTGCTAATTTTACAACTTATTTACCCGGGAGAGCCCAGCTGAGATGCAATATCTCGTTTCCAGCAGGGTCCTGTCCTACCTATTTCCGCAGCTGAGTGGACTGAAGGGAGGAGGTTGAGTGACTTGCCCAAGGTCACACATTAAGTATCTGGCTCTAGCGGGGTTTGAACCTATGATCTCCTGGTTCACAAACTAGTGCTCTAATCATACTGCCTCCAAAAATATTATAGAGCATGGGAGCGTCCCTGACCAATCACAGCACTTCCTTCAGTAGCGCATGAGGTGCTCTTATTGCCATATGAGTACCTCATGTGCTGGGCCACTTTAAAGGGCTTCTCACTGACCGCTCATGCCATCAGCATTTTAAATTTAAAAAAAAGGATTTTTGTTTTTTAAGGTGGCGATCTATAATAATTTTATGGATTCATTTGGAGGGCCTCTTATGGATCTAAGAGTGTCGCCTCTTGCGTCCTTAGGACCACAGAACTGCTCACCTTTGGTCTGCAGTCCTCTGGTCCTAAGAATGCATGAGGCAACGCGACCTGGGAGCACAGGGAAGTTAAGTGACTTGCTCAGGGTCACACAGTATGCAAGTGGAGGCTGTGGGATTCAAACCCAGGTCTCTAGAGTTGCAGCTCAGAGCCTTAAACCACTGCGCTATACTGCCTCTACAGTTTAGAACTGGCAACATTTGCTGAAAGCCCTAAGTTGTGGTAGGATAGGGGGTGTAGTACCTTGGGGAACATTTGAGAATCATACCCATCATTGTTGGAAAATCCATGAACATATCTTTTAAATGAGATATTTGGCTTAGCAGTAGCTGGCAGCAGTCTACAGAGATTGATGATTATTTTTGCACTAAATTTACCGTGTACTACACTGCCACCATGTTTAGAACCTTGTGATGTCACTGGAGATCAGGCCGGGCTTGACTACAATATGGTTAGCCACAGTTTGATCATCAGTGACATCACAAGGTTCTAAAAATGGTGGCAATGTAGTATCAGTATAGGACAGACATAATCATGGATATCTCTGGACTGCTGCCTGCTACAAGTAAATCGAATACCTCGTTTAAAAGTGCTTGATGTGGGCCTTCCAACTATGATGTTCGTGGTTCATAAATGTTCCCCTTTAAAGTGTATTCTTTCTTCTGTAAAATGGCGAGAATGTTTTCTGTGCTTGGATTGCACAGCACCCACAACTTTGAAGATTGGGTACTACGTAAATAAATTTGCCATGCCTTGTATCAACCTGCAGTACATTGCTTGTGCCAGGACTGTGATTGGATACCACCCCTCACTCCCCATTCCAACAGCCAGGTCAGATGTATCCCACAGTACAAAAGCGCTGCAGGGACAAAAGGAGACTGTGTCAGCCAGTTCTGCTGGCCTTCCTGACCATGGACAGAGTCTGACACTGGTGGTAAGTTAATGGGAAAACAGCAGATGCAAATGATGCACTTTACTCAGTACCTCTGTGCCCCCTGAGGTACCTATCAGTCAGTCTCCTGATGTAATGACTCAGGTTCGCTCCTGAATCTGGGTCGTCTGCACATCAGCATGAAGCGCTGCTGCAGAGCCATTGTGCGGCCCTAAAAGGTTAATTTTTTACAAGTTAAAGTGTATATTTTGTAAAGTGCCTACAGTACTGTGGGCTGAAATAAAGCAGGTAACTATGAGGAAAACACTGATGTCAATTATCTCTCTCTCTCTCTCTCTATGCACAAACACACACACATATATATATGGGATCTTGTGAACCCCAAAATACCATATGTGTTGTGTGTGTGTGTTATGTGTTGGTGGCAGCGTGTGGCCCAAGATGTCCAGTTGTGTGTAGTGATGTGTGTTTTGCGGTGCGTGGAATGTCTGGGATCAGAGTTAGCAGTGACAACCCCATGCGAGAGCCCGACGGGAGCACGGGTGTGTGGTTTTGTGGTTTACATAGTTGTATGTTAGTTCTGTCATCTGCTGCTGGTTGTGTGTGATTTATTTGTGTTGCCTTGGTCCTTCCCCTACTTGCATGTATATGTGTATGTGTGTGTGTGGTGGTGGTGGGGGAATGCTCAGTTAGGGTTTTCAACCCTAACAGTGAATTTCCTCGCTTTTGTCGCTGTGGAACAACCCTAACTGATGCATTACACTGAGTTTTTTGCCATGAATATATATATATATATATACATATGTGTGTGTGTGTGTAGCCTCCGATGTCTAGGGGTATGCAGGTGTGAGGAAAGACCACAACATAAACTTCAAGGATGACTTATATGTTGTTCTTCGAGACTGGGGCGCAGGCTTCCTCCACGGGACACTGGGCTAGAAGGCAAACTGGGTTAATAACACAACATAAACAAGGCAGGCATTAAAAAGTCCAATGGCAACTGAAAATATACAAGGATCCTAATGAACTTGATGACACCATGAAGTATATATTTTTTTCCCTCTAAATGGATAACACAAGATCCCATTGGGGAAGTTAAGGCAATGGACTGAGTGTCCACTACATTAATGTCCAGGCATTGTCCATGGGTCCATATATGCAATGTCCATATTCAGTGAGAACAGTCACTCCGACTACCCCTAATAACTGGGCAGCCTACAACTGACCCCTTCTAAGTGCCAAACAGAACAATTCAGGCAGCACTGGTTCCCCATTGGCAGATTCAAACCCAGCTTCCCTTGGCTGGCTATGCTCTCTCTGGCAGGATCCCTCTGCGTCTACAAATCCATTGGCATCAAATCCTATTACAAAACTGCAGCCTCAGGCAACAAACTGACCGCAATCTCCCAACGATCACTTCAGAGCAACCCTGCTCCTCAATACAGGATTTATGTACCCAGGGAGTCGTCCTGTTTCAACTCTCCCAAACACCTTGCAGCTGAACCTCTTTATTACCCTCCATCTAACACAGAAACATAGAATTTGACGGCAGATAAGGACCGCTTGTCCAACCCAGTCTGCCCATTTCCCTACCTAATGGATAAGCTGCAGATCCTAGTCAACCAGCAGCCTACTTCTTTCTACCCCACCCCCTAGAATTGCCTTATGGCTGTCCCATGCATGCTTGAATTCAATCACTGTTTTTGACTCCACAGCCTCCTCCGGAAGGCCGTTCCATGCATCCACAACCCTCTCTGTGAAAAAATACTTCCTTACATTACCTCTGAGCCGCCCCCAATCTTTAAATTGTGCCCCTTGTTCTTGCACACTCTTTTTTTGAAAGATGCTACCCTCTTGGACTGTTGTTCCCTGAGGTACTTGAAAGTTTATATCATGTCCCCCTCTCCTCCTTTCCTCGAGGCCATACATATTAAGCTCCTTAGTCTCTCTTCATATGTCTTCCCGTGCAGACCCTGCACCATTTTAGTGCCCTCCTCTGGACAGCTTCCATCCTGTCTATGTCTTTGTGGAGATTGGGTCTCCAGAACTGCACACAGTACTCCAGATGGGGTCTCACCAGCTGTCTGTACAAATGGATAACAACTTCCTGTTTTCTACTGGTGATGCCTCTCCCTATGCATCCCAGTATGCTCCTAGCCCTCCTTACTGCCCTCTCACATTGCTTGCCCACCTTTAAGTCATCTGATATGACTACCCCCAGGTCCCTTTCCATTTTTGCTGCTGTTAGTATTTCACCCCGGATTGTGTACTCTTCCCCTGGGTTTTTGTTTCCCAGGTGCATTACCTTGCACGTCTTAGCATTAAATCTAAGCTGCCATACATTTGACCATCAAATCAAATTTGATCTCCAAATTTAGTGGGCAAGGGCAGGCCACCATCCCAAGGGGGTCCGTGGTGCCACAGGACAGCGCCTGCTACCTCCTGGTCGAGAACTGAGCCCCGTGATCAAGATGTCCTAGGTCTGAATCACTTTTCAGCCCCTCAGGGCTCCAATTTGTAGCAGACAAGGAGGAGCTGGACTCTCCAGGGGTCCGCAGTGCCACACAGATCCAACCTCTCACCCTCACCCAAGAACTGACCCCTGTGGGTGAGGGTCCCAAAGTCCAAATTATTTCAACTGCCACATTTTACCCTGTGCCTCCATAACTTTCAGAGGCTTAATAGTAAGAGGTGCTTCCCACCATGGACATGAAGCCACCTTTCATTTCCTTTTGAGGATGTGCTGTCCATTCTCTCTGTGGGTTCAATTCCACTGCCTGATAAGGGCATATAACTCCTCACTCCTTCCCTTGGGGTTCAAACCCCCCCCCCGAAGGGTCCCGAAAACTTTGGCTGCCACCATGTCCTCACCAGGTCTCAAGCAGGCCTCCTTTTCACACAAGAAAACCAGAAGGCACATGAAGAAGCGGGCAGTTGGTCACACCCCCCTCTTAGACTGACTCATTCGGCTCGTGTTCTTCCACGCAGCCCAAATGAGACCTGCCCTCCAGAGACACTACCAACCAATGGCTGACCAGTTCCCCCAAAGGAAGGAAATTTTAACTTGTCATGGGTTTTAAGCCCGGAGACCTTAAAGGCACAAAGTGCTTCCAGCTAACCCACTGTAGGTTTCCTTCCTACAGGGGGAGTTATATATATGTACTTAGAGACACCAAGCTAAAGATACACACACATATATTATAGTGGCACGGTAGTTCCACTATAGTTAGGGTTGAGTAACCTCATTTAAGGTAAAGTGTGAAATTTTGCACCTTAATAACTTTGCCACCGTATGACAGATTTACCTGAAATTTGGCAGGCATGGAGCGGTAGCATAGATCTTGGGATCTGCCAAGCTTCGTACCAGTCAGATATACAGTTGCGGAGGTATAAAGCAGCATTCTGTAGCAAATTTATGCTTTTTTGCGCATTCTTTGCTCGCACCTACAGGTCGCACGGTTTGCACGACTGGTCCGAAAACTTCAGGGGACATGCGGCCACGGTCCCCGATGTACCTTTCAAAGATTTCGTGACAATATATTGAATGGTTCAAAAGTTATTCAGAAAACAAGTTTCCTATCAAAGTCAATAGTAAAAGTTAACAAAAAGTTCGACAGTGCAGTTTTTAGTGTCGCAAATGACCCCTTTAGTACCGTGAGTCAGCCTTTTTTTTTTTCAGTTACGGATCACAGAAATGCTTGCCATTTAAAATTGGGACCCTCTAGGGATATAATTATTTTTATGTTTACCTAGCCGAGCCCTGAGGATGCTAGCCATGTCTTTTTGGGGGTTTAAACACCCCAGAAATATGTTTTTTAAACTTTTGGGAAAAGTAGTGTTGCACCTGCGACACTTCCATGATTGTTTTTGCGAAAGTGTCATGTTTTGCGACACTATGGCCAAAATAACAGGAATTCTTTGCCATCCTGCTGCAAAACACTGGTTTGCTCTATTGGGCTGACATTTGGAGGGAAGACAACCAACATCTCACAGATGTGTCTTTTGGTGGTTTGGTGACAAAATATTGCACAAATGCAAAGTTACAGTACTCCGAAGTTGATGCTTTTTCCCATAGACTAACATTGCGGCATCTCCCGCACCTTTCGGGGCCCTTATCTTGAAAATGGTTCGAGATACGGACTTTTCGTCAGAAAAATGCTTAGCTCCCTATCAGGGGGCTAAGTACAAAACTGTCCGAGAAAGTAATAAATAATATGAATTTTTATTTTTTTTCTACGTCGTACGTTTCCTGAGATATAAGCAATTTAGTATTCCAAGTGCTTATTTTCTGCTCTGAGGCCCATTATTATGCATACATTCTTTGTACTCACTGTGTTTTTCTATGGAGCTGTTGGGAAAAACCAGGGTGTGCGCTTCCGTTACTGTTACAGTTAGTGTTTCCACTTGCGTTTCCGTACCCGTTTGCATTAGCGTTCCTGTGTACACCACCGTGTGCATTACTCTTTGTGTTTTCATTTGCGCTTGTGTTTGCGTTACTGTTACCATTTGCGTTTCCAGTACTGTTTCTGTTTGCGTTTCGATTTGCATCACTGTGTGCATTTCCATTTCCGTTTGCGGCCGTCCTTCCATTTGAGTTTGTGTTTCTCTTTTATTTGGCGTCATTGTTGCTGTTACCGTTACCATTTGCGTTTCCAATTGCGTTACCGTCACCATGTGCGTTACGGTTTGCGTTTCCATACGTGCTTGCGTTTGCATTTCCGTTTGCGTTACTGTTTGCTTTGGCGTCATTGTTGCTGTTACTGTAACTGTTTGCATTTACAATTGCATTACTGTTACTGTTTGCGTTTCTGTTGCCCTTAGCGTTTGTGTTTTTTGGTTGCGTTTCCGTTGGCGATTGTGTTACTGTTTCCTTCTACGCCCCGTTGCTTTAACCGTTTGCATTTCTGTTTGTGTTTGTGTTACCGTTTGCATTTTTCTTACCGTTTGAGTTTCTCCTGGCATTACCATTTATGTTACTGTTTTCGTTAGAGTTTCTGTTGCCATTAGCGTTTGCATTACCGTTTGCTTTAACATTTCTGTTTTTATTAACATTTGCTCTTGCGTTTCTCTTACCGTTTGTGTTACCATTTATGTTTGCGTCACCATGTGCATTACCATTTGCGCTTGCGTTACCGTTACTATGTGACAAAAACTCACATTCCATTCACTATTTATAGTGCTCATTCTCAAAAAGAAGGGAAACTCATGGCAAAAAAACTCTGTTTATTGCATCAGTTAGGGTTGTTCCATAGCGACAAAAGCGAAGAAATTCGGTGTTGGGGTGCCAACCCCCTTCACCCACCCCCACCAACTGGCATTGGGGTGTCGTTGGGTTGTCGGTCCTAACTCTCACCCCATTCTCCTACACTGCACCACCTCAGCTTGTTTACACATGGAATGGGGTGAGAGTTAGGACCGACGACCCCAATGCACATCCGATGCCTGTTGGTGGGGTGGGGTCAAGGGGTGTAACAACCCTAACACCGAATTTCCTTGCTTTGTCACTGTGGAACAACCCTAACTGATGCATTAAACTGAATTTTTGCCATGAATATATATATATATAAGTAATGATATACCACTGAGGTGTGTGATCGTAGCTCTGATATCATGCGCTTGGTGTGCGTCAACCGCCCAAGGCATGCGTATATCAGAGCGCAACCGCACACCTCAGAGTGGGTTATCTATCTTATAAAATGGTAAAATTGTTTTTTAGGGGGGCTAAAAGTGCAAGCGTGTGGTTGCGCTCTGATATACGCACGGTCATGTGATGTGTTTTATACAATCAGAACACTGGATTTGGAGGAGGATGTTGTCCTCCATTTTATAAATATATATATATATGTGTGTAGATACATTGACCTCAAGTAACCTCACGAGTGGCAGAGCCACGAGTGATGGTTAAGAGAGGGCAATGACAACTACACAAGATAAATGATGTATCACACAGTCGTCCCCCGCATATTTAATTTATGCAATGGGGAGGACTTTGTGTGATGGACTATTTTGCTTTTAGTTCATCTGTATATGTTCAAATGTAGCTCAGTTTGTGGGTTTCTTTTGTGAAAAGATTTGCGGCGCTTTTCCCCTCTTGGTTGCCAGGGGCGTTGCTATGGACGCTGAGTGGTGACGTCAGGTTAACTTGCCAATGTCCTCACTGACTGGTGCTGTTTCTAGGTTGGTGGGAGAAAAAAGCATGAGAAAATGGTGTTCAAACACCATGAAGTCTTGCTGTAATTAGGACTATAGGAGTCAGCCTCAGCCTCTGAACTGCCCCGGAGAGGAAAGGGTTAACTCCAGAGAAGTCTGGAGTTCCACAGCGCGAGGGCGCTGTTCAAAGCTCTATCTGTGCAGTTTGAAGTCAAACTGCCAGATTCTTTACTCCGCTTCACTGAACAGTCGCTCCGGAGATCAGCTCCTTCAGCTCGGTTCACTCACGGTTTTCGGTGATGTTCCTTCGGTTCAGAAAAACCGGCAAAGTCTCAAAATTACCGCAGTTTGGCTAAGCTCTATCTGGTAACCGTAAGTAAACGAAAATTTAGTCTGTGTGGAATAATTATCGGTTCAGTCTGAACCGATCGCTTTTGTATTTTGATGAATTTTAGACGAGGGATCCGGTTCTTATCGGTTCTAAAAACCCTCGCTTTTAATGGGTTTTTCCAATACCGTGACACGGTTAGGAACCAATAAGGGTGTCTTGCTCTGGCACGGCCTGAAGAAAAGGGCAAGTTTTGGTAGGCTGGCACTATGTCTGAGAAACCCAAAGAAAACCGGCCCACGGGTTTCAACATCTGTGATGTTTGTGGGGAAGCCTTTGCTAAGGCTGACCCACACACCACTTGTGTTTATTGTCTGGGGCCGAACCACCTCCTTTCAGACTGCCAGATATGTAAAATTTCCCTGCAGCCACCCTGGAGAAGAGATTGGGCGCTCAGGGAACAGAGGCCAAAAGTCCGCTGACCCGATGGACAGCCCGGTCCAGTACCCACTGGACCAGAGGGAGTGCCCTCTGACCAGGGCATTACTCGCCAGAGAAAGGCTGGTTCAGAGGAACCAGCACCAGCAAAAAGACAAAGAAATCAGCAGGTTCGAGTCTAAGATAGTTTCTCCAACTGTTGCAGAAATAGCAAAGCCATACAGATTGTTCAGTCTTTGTGCAGGGACTTGGAGAGCCCTCCACAAGTGGCAGAGGGTGGCTCGCCCAGGTCCAGTGGTTCAAGATTATGTTATTGAGGAGTTTATGAACCACAGGAGGGGAGGAGGAATTTGATCAGTGCATTTGTGACTGGGAAGGTCTGGACGTGCCCATTGAACCGGCATTTCTCCAGACAGACCCTTAGAGTCTCCCCTCTGTTGTCTGAGTCCCTTCTCATTTTGTGTTTTATAAAAGGCAGAAACTCTCCAGCTCCCTTTAGAGGAGGCTGTGGATGAGCAAGAGGAGCCTGATTTTGTTGAAATGATGGATATTCCAGAGTCTAGAAGGTTGTCTATTCCTTTGCATAAATCATTTAGGAAGCAAACAACAAAGATTTTAAAAATCCTCATTCTATCCCTCCTGTAGACAAAAATGGACAGAAGGTATACTTTATCAGGCCCAGATACAGACTTCCTCACTGAGCAGTGTAGTCATGTAGGTGTTGTTCAAGCTGCAGCCTGCGACAAGGCTAATATTCCCTTGGCATCACATCCCTGACAAAGATTCCAGGAAGATTGATACCATGGCAAAAAGCAATATATGGCAGCTTCTTTGGGACTCAGGCAGGCTAATTACATGGCTATGTGGCTAGATATCAGAAGTCTAGATGGGACACTATTTTGCAGTTAGCCAAGCAGGCCCAGGGTCAGCTGGCTAGTGAGTTGGAACAGGTGGCTGCTGATGGCATTGAGGCCTCTAAAGTTCAATTTCATACTGCTGTTGATGTTAATGATGTTTCTTCTAGGGTCATGGCCACTTCTGTAGCTCTAGAGTTGGCATGGCTCAGATGCACTAATTTGTCCCAAGACACTCAGGCAAAGGCTATGGATTTCCTGTAGTAGGTAACTCTCTGTTTGGTGATCAGACAGAAAATTACATGAAAAAAATGGATGAATACAGAACTACCTACAAAAGTGCCCAAGCTAAAGAGAGGCATGCCCCAAAGGCATGCCCCAGGGAGGGTAGGCCTTACCACAGGCCCTTTTATCAAGCTCAAGCCTCTTCAGCCTTTGTTCAGAGGGTTTCTTCAGAGGCAGGGGCAGACGGGCTCTGGCAGACCGTCCCCTTCTTCCCAGCCAAAAACAGCTGCCAAGCAGGCACCCTGATGGGGTGCCCAGGGCCAATCTCCTGTACTGTGGGGGCAGGTTGGCTTATTTCAGCCAGAACTGGTTGTCCCTAACTTCGGACAAGTGGGTTCTGGAGGTGGTAAGCCAAGGTCTGGTCCTCAGTTTCAAACAGTTCCCAAAGATGAGGGCCAGACATTTCCCACCTGCGAATCCTTTGGAAGCCCTTGCTTTGGAAACAGAGGTTTCTTCTCTGCTGGGATGCAAAGCAGTAGAGAGGGTTCCCCTTTGCCATCAGGGCAAGGGTCTTTATTCAAGGTATTTCCTTACCCCAAAAAAGACAGGAGAATGGCGGCCCATCTTAGATTTAAGGTTCCTGAACAAGCATCTTCTGAAACCAAAGTTCAAAATGTTAACTCTGGCAATGATTTTGCCCTCCCTGAGACCAGGAGACTGGCTAGCTTCCTTGGACCTCAAGGGCGCCTATTTTCATTCTTGATCAGGCCTTCTCACAGAAAGTACCTCAGGTTGAACTACCTTCTGGCCACTATCAGTTCAGAGCAATGCCTTGGCCTTACCTCTGCCCCAAGGGTTTCACAAAATGTCTGGCTGTGATAGTGGCTCATCTGAGAAGCATAAAGGGGTGGCGGTTTTCCCTACCTGGACGACTGGCTCATGGTGGGTCCAGTCTCAGATCACGTAAAAATCTCACTTGTTGGTCACCCAGCAGCTTCTCACCTCTCTGGGATTCCTGTTGAATCTTCCAAAGTCAGTTCTCGAACCAGTTCAGGTACTAACTTTCATAGGTGCAGAGTTGAACACAAAGTCTGCCAGGGCATATCTCCCCTGCGAGAGAGTGGACAGACTCATTGCCTGGCATCTTCCTTCACCATGCGGGTCTCTGGCCAGCAAGGCACTTCCTGCAACTCCTAGGACACATGGCTCGTCCACAGCTGTCGTGCAGGGAGCAAGATTCCAGATGAGAGACATCCAGTTCCACCTGAGATCTTTTGGTCCCAAAGAAGGACCCTCACCAAATTAGTCCCAGTGACAAGGTCTCTGATCCTGGCCCTTCAGTGGTGGCAGGACCAGAGCAATCTAACTCAAGGGGTCCCCTTCTTACCCATTCCTCACTCCCTCACACTTACCACAGATGCCTCCCTCCTAGGATGGGGGCTCACTTGACGACCTTTCCACTCAGGGAGTGTGGTCTCCTCAGGAATCTCTGCTCCATCAACCTTCTGGAGCTCAGGGCTGTCCTCTTAGCTCTCCAGGCCTTTTCAGCTTCTGTCCAGAACAAGGTAGTTCAAGTCAGGACAGACAATACCACAACAATGTGGTACATCAACAAGCAAGGGGGCACTCGGTCTTCTGCCTTGTGCACCGAAGCAATGAAGCTGTGGTCTCTGGCTTACTCCTTGAATACCTCCCTGATAGCAGTTCACCTTCCAGGGAAGGACAATGTCCTAGCGGATGCCCTCAGCAGGATTTCTCAGGGCCACCACGAATGGGCCCTGAACCCTCTAGTGCTGGGGTCAGTCTTTGCCAGATGGGGCACCCCTCAGATAGATCTTTTCGCAGCCCCAGACAACCACCAACTTCCTCTGTTTTGTTGCAGACCTCCAGTGTTGGGATCAGTCCCACTGGGCCTTCCAGTTGGATTGGGAGGGAAATATCTATATGCCTTCCTCCCTTCCTCTCCTTTCAGGGTACTAGTGAGGATCAGAACTCAGTCCTGCAAGGTGATTCTGATTGCTCCAGATTGGGCCAGACAGCCCTGGTACCCTCTCCTTCTGTCCTGATTGTCCACCCTCCCTGAGCTTGCCCAGGACCCGACCTGTTGACCTGTGCACAGGGAGAGTGTGAGTATCCGAACCTCAGTTCCCTCCACCTCAAGGCTTGGTTCTTGAGGAGCTAGAATCGCTGATCTACACCTCTCTCAAGGTGTCTTGGATATTTGAAGGCGCCAGGAGGCCTTACTAGGCCACCTATAATTCTAAGTGGAAGAGGTTTTCCATTTGGTGCTCTGGAAGCAAATCTCCAGAATCTGCTGACTTGACTGTTTTATTGGACTATCTGGTCCACTTAAATTCTCTAGGCCTTAAGCCAGCTACCTTAAGGGTTCATCTGGCAGCAGTCTCCGCTTATGTGTCAGCAGGTAAACCTGCTTCCATCTCTTCTCACCCTGTAATTTCCAAGTTTTTTAAGGGGTTACTTCACACTAACCCTCCTTTTCGGGAACCAGCTCCTGCTTGGGACCTGAATGTTTGCATTGCTCAGCTAATGCAACCCCCCTTTGAGCCCTGTCTTGCGCAGACCTCAAGTTTTGACTTGGAAGACTGTTTTCTAGTGGCCATCACTTCTGCTAGACGTATAAGTGAGATGCAAGCCTTGTCAGTGGAAGAAGATTTCATTTCTTTTCATAGGGACAAGGTAGTCCTTAGGACTAATAGAAGGTTTTTACCAAAGGTGGTCTCGGATTTTCATCTCAACCAATCCATCTCTCTCCCAGTATTTTCACTGAGCATTCCTCTTGGGGAGAGGAGATTGCACAGTCTGGGCGTCAAAGAGCTCCTAAGCTACTATTTGGAGCACGCACCAAGGGTCATAGGTTTGAATCCCTCCAGCTCTTCCTTACCTATGGGAAGTCGGCAAAGGAGACCTGCCACTAAGAGGACAATTGCAAGGTGGATTGTCTCTTGTATCCAATTCTGTTACCAAAAACTGGGTAAGAGCCCCCTCAGGATTGAGGGCTCATTCTACCAGAAGGTACAGCTGCATCTCTAGCGGCTGCTAGAGATATTCCCATTTTGGAGATCTGTCAAGCTGCTACCTGGAAAACAGTTCACACTTTACAAACATTACTCCTTGGATGTTCAATCCAGGAGGGATGCCCGTTTTAGCACAGCTGTGCTTCAGAGCCTATTTCCCAAGTAGGTTTCTGACCCTCCTCCATGGAGGTACTGCTGTGTAATCTGCTATAGTCCTAATTACAGCAAGACTTCATGGTGTTTGAAGAAAAATTACTCACCTTAGTAATTGCTTTTCTTCTCATGGAGTCTTGCTGTATTAGGACACACCCTCCCTCCTACCCGCTCAGAACTCCTCCTTGGGTATGGGGTTGGCAAATTAGTGCAAGCACTGTGTCATGCCTTTTTCTTGCTTATTGGGTTTAGGAACTAGGTAATTCTGTTGTTCGTTGAGTGTAGGTGGCCCTCCTGGACTTGAGTCTTTTTGGGAAGAGGGGTCTGTTAATGCTTCTTTTCAGTAATGCTAACAATATTTAATAATTTTGTTGCTATTCTGTGATTGTTGTGTGTTTTTGTAGTTCTACTATTGGTAGGTAGCCAATGGCTAGTGTAGGGTTTTTCCACACAGACTTGCTATATTAGTTTAGCTTCGTAAAGAATCTGGCAGTTTGACTTCAAACTGCACAGATAGAGCTTTGAACAGCGCCCTCGCGCTGTGGAACTCCAGACTTCTCTGGAGTTAACCCTTTCCTCTCCGGGGCAGTTCAGAGGCTGAGGCTGACTGCTATAGTCCTAATACAGCAAGACTCCATGAGAAGAAAAGCAATTACTAAGGTGAGTAATTTTTTCTTCTCTGTTACTGAGACTGTGAAGCGAGACACCACTGCGTGTCCACCTGTGAAAAGGACTGTGGGAGATGAACTTGCAAAGTTTTGCTCTTCTACAACTGATTTAGTATTTCTTTTCTTTGAGTTCATTATGCCACATACTACTGCAGTAGATAAAGGTGGCATGAGCGGCAGGATTGAGTGGAGTGAGAGCAGTGTGGACGGATTCAGCAGATGGGCGGTAAGGAGAAAATGTGTCAGAAAAAATGGCAGGGTAAATAAAAGTGAGCTGTTTGTTAGTTTAAGGAGGGGCTTAATAGCGAGTAGTGAAAGAGAGAGAGGTTTAGGGACGAGATGAGAGTAAACACTGCAAAAGAGAGAGAGAAACAGAGAGAGAGAGAGAGAGAGAGAGAGAGAGGTTAAGGTGTGGGCCGGGAGGAGTAAATGCTGCAATCCTGGAAAACAACAAAGTGTTTTGTTTGTCTGTTGCTGTGTCATTTGTATAGGACAGCAGGAGATTTTAAATGTGGGGAAAAAATGCAAGAGAGTATGTGTTGGTGCAGTGGGGATGAGGTGCAGCTGCAAACTGTGTGAAAAAGGGAATGGCATGGAGCATTGGAGCACTCAGAGCGCTAAACTGAAAGCTTTGCAGTGGTGCCGGCAGCCGGGGGGTGACTTAGAAACTGTATGCATAATAGCATGTGACATAAAGGGACAAGGCTCTTGTTAGTTGAACCCTGGCTTTGATTTGTACCAAAGTCAGATTAAAGTTGTAAAATCAACATTTAAAATGATTCTCCATAGACTTGCATGAAGCATGCCCCCACGCTCTCCATATAGTTACATCACAAAACATTAAAGCGCGGGGCCGGAGTCAGAGATCAGGAAGTGGAAGGGATCGGGTGGCTAGCCCCTCAGGGGCAAATTAGGATCCCTTCCCTTTTTTTTAGGAGGGTGAATACTATAAAACGGTTAAGTCATACGCAAGCTTAATTTCGTGGAGTCAGCATTGCTGGAATTTTGGCAGCATTTTAAGTTTATGCTCCTTTTTTTGAGTTTTTTGTATTTTATGGCTAATGCTACCCCCCCACACTGAAAACTACTGTTGATATAGTGATCTTTTACGGATTACGCAAATATATGCTGTGATTTAACCCTTGCATGACTGATATAGCAGTCCAAAATTCCTATACGTTCTAATTCTGTTGGCAGCCTAAGGGTTCAGACAATATTTTGTTACTGAGAGTGAGGCTGCATTGGCAAAACGGACATAGCAAGTAAGGGAGCAAATCCAGAAAGGCACTGGGAGAGAAAGAGAGCATCAGGATACAGAGTGTGTCTGCGAGATGGCTCTAGTAAGAGTCACCACTAAAGATCTTCTGTATTTGGTTACAGAATATTGTTCAGAGCAGGAGTTATGAGCAGGAGTTTTTCCTGTGTTAATTTTTTTAAACATTGACTGGAGTGAGAGCGTCGGCATGGAGTATATGCAGGAGTGGGTGGGGAGTCGAAGTTTCGTAAGCGCGATGAGAGCAAACATCGTTTCAAACAACATGAAGTCTTGCTATATTATGACAGTTGCAGTTTGTCCCACCATTAGAACTGCTCCGGAAGTGAAAGAGTTAACTCCCATTCTAAGAATGGAACTTAGAGCACGAGCTCGGTTAGAGAAGATCTGTCTGGGTTATTTCAAACCCAAACTGTCAGATTCTTTACTCCGCCTCACTGAACAGTCGCTCCGGAGATTTCTCCCTGCTCGAGTTCATTTCTCGGTTTAAACAGTGTTTTCTCGGTTCAAATCAACCGAGAATATTATTATTTAACATGAAAACCGATCGGTTCAAGCTCTGTCTGTAGTATAAGTAAGTAATTTCAGTTTAATTTCTGTGTGGAACTTGTAAATGTTATCGGTTCGGTTTTGAACCGATCAGCTACTTTAAAACTTGAAGTTACAAAATTAGAGGTTTTAAGTCTGGTTCCCGTTCTTATCGGTTCTAAAAAAGACGGAATTCATTACGCTTTTTCCAAGACCCGTGACACGGTTAGGAACCGGGAGGAGGGTGTCTTGCCTGGCACTGCCGTTGTAAGCGCGGTTTTTGGTTAGGGCTGGCATTATGTCTGAGAAACCCAAAAGAAAACCGGCCCACTGTTTCCAACACTGTGATGCTTGTGGGGAAGTCTTTGCCAAGGCTGACCCACACACCACATGTGTATATTGTCTGGGGTTTGACCACCTCAATTCAGACTGCCAGATTTGTAAAAATTTCCCTGCAGCCACCCTGGATAAGAGAGTTGGCAGGCTCAGGGAACGAGAGGCCAAAAAGTCCGCTGACCCGGATGGCCAGCCCGGTTCGGTGCCAACCGAACCGGAGGGAGTGCCCTCTGACCAGGGCGAGACTTCCTCGGGCCAACGCAAAGCTGGCTCGGATGAGCCAGTTCCAGTAAAGAAAACAAGAAAATCAGCAGGTGTGGAGCCCAAAATTCCTTCTCCAACTGCTGCAGAGATAGCAAGAGCTATTCAGATTGTCCAGTCACTTTCTCCGGTTCCGTCCGAACCGCCACTGTCTGGTAAAAGGTCGGTTCGGTCGGTTCCACCGGTTCAGGAATATGATGTTGAGGAGTTTTATGAACCAGAGGAGGGGGAGGATGATTATGAACAGTATGAATGTGACTTGGAGGGTCTGGGTGTGCCCATTGAACCGGACATCTCCCCAGACAGACCTTTAGAATCTCCCCCTATGCTTTCTGAGTCCCCCTCTCACTTTATGTTTTACAAAAAAGTTGCTGAAACCCTCCAGCTCCCATTGGAGGAAGCTGTGTATGAGCAAGAGGAACCTGATTTTGTAGAAATGATGGATATACCAGAGTCTAGGAGATTGTCTATTCCTTTGCATAAATCATTTAGGAAACAAACAATAAAAATTTTAAAACTCCTAATTCTGTGCCTCCTGTGGATAAAAAGATGGACAGGAGGTACACACTGTCAGTCTGACACAGAATTCCTTTCACAGCAATGCACTCATGTTGGGATGGTTCAGGCTGCAGCCTGTGATAAAGCTAATATTCCCTGGCTTACATCCTCCTGACAAGGATTCCAGGAAGATTGATGCCATGGCTAAAAACAATACATGGCAGCGTCCTTGGGACTCAGGCAAGCAAATTACATGGCTTATGTAGCAAGGTATCAAAAATCTAGATGGGACACTGTCATGGCTTTGGCCAAACAGGCCTCTGGCCAGACTGCTAATGAGCTGGAACAGGTGGCTGCTGATGGCATTGAGGCATCCAAGGTGCAGTTTCATGCTGCTGTGGATTTTAATGATGTATCCTCTAGAGTCATGGCTACGTCTGTAGCTTTTCGTAGGTTGGCCTGGCTCAGGTGTACTAGCTTGTCACAGGATACCCAGACTAAGGCTATGGATTTTCCTGTGGTGGGAAATTCTCTGTTTGGGGAGCAGACAGAGAATTATATGAAGAAAATGGATGAATATTGAACTACCTGTAAGAGTGCCCAAGCCACTCCTCAGAGGCAGACCCCCAGGGGTAGGGGTAGGCCTTTTCACAGGCCTTTTTACCAAACCCAGGCCTCCTCTGCTTATGCTCAGAGGGGCTTCTTCAGAGGCAGAGGCAGACGGGGTGTGGGCAGGCCTGCTCCCACCTCTCAGCCAAAGCACCTGCCAAACAGACACCCTGATGGGATGCCCAGGGCCGATTCTCCTTTACCCGTGAGAGCAGGTTGGCTTACTTCATTCAGAACTGGGTGTCTCTAACTTCAGACAAGTGGGTCCTGAGTAGTAAGCCAGGGTCTGGTTCTCAGCTGAAAAAGTTCCCAAAGATGAGAATCAGATCTTCCCACCTGCAAACTCTTTAGAGACCTTTACTCTAGAAACAGAAGTCTCAACCCTCCTGGCTCTCAGAGCTGTAGAAAGGGTTTCTCCCCACACCAGGGCAAGGGTCTGTACTCCAGATATTTCCTTACCCCAAAAGACAGGAGAATGGCGGCCCATTTTAGACCTCAGATATCTGAACAAACACCTTTTGAAACCAAAGTTCAGAATGGTAACTCTGGCAATGATTTTACCTCTCTAAGGCCAGGGGACTGGCTAGCCTCCCTGGACCTCAAGGATGCCTATTTTCACGTCCCTAATCAGAGCTCCCACGAAAGTACCTCAGATTCGAACTGCCCTCAGGTCACTACCAGTTCAGAGCAATGCCCTTGCGCCTCACCTCTGCCCCAAGGGTATTCACAAAATGTCTGGCAGTAGCAGTTGCTCATTTAAGGAGGCAAAGGATTGTTGTCTTTCCCTATCTGACCGACTGGCTCATTGTAGGCCAGTCCCCAGAACAGGTAAATCTCACCTGCAAGTTACCCAGCAGCTGCTCACCTCCCTGGGCTTCTTGCTAAATCTTCCAAAGTCAGTTCTGGAACCAGTTCAGGTGCTTACCTTCCTTAGGTGCAGATTGGACACAAAGCAGGCCAGGCCTTCCTACCCTTAGAGGGTAAGGAACTTGGTGGCTCTGGCCTCCTCCTCACTCTGCAGGTCTCTCGACCAGCAAGACACTTTTGCAGCTCCTGGGGCACATGGTTTGCGTCCACAGCCGTAGTGCAAGGAGCAAGATTTCAGATGAGGGACATTCAGTTTCACTTGAGAGCCTTTTGGTCTCAGAAAGAGACCCCTTTCCAAGTTGGTCCCAGTGACCCGAACCCTGATCCAGGCCCTCCAGTGGTGGCAGGATCAGAGCAATTTAAGACTGGGGTCCCCTTCATTCCTCTGTCTCACTCCTTGACCCTCACTACAGATGCTTCCCTCCTGGGGTGGGGAGCCCACATGGGCGACCTCTCCACTCAGGAGTGTGGTCCCCCAGGAATCTCTGCTCCACATCAATTTGCTGGAACTCAGAGCTGTCTTTTAGCACTTCAAGTGTTTTCTCGTCTGTTCAGAACAAAGTGGTAGAAGTCAGAACAGACAACACCACAACAATGTGGTACATCAACAAGCAGGGGCACTCGGTCTTGCCTTGTGCACCGAGGCAATGAAGTTGTGGTCTCTGGCCTATTCCCTAAACACTTCCCTCATAGCAGTTCATCTTCCAGGAAAGGACAATGTCCTAGCAGATGCTCTCAGCAGGATTTCCCTGGGCCATCACGAATGGTCTCTGGATCCTCAAGTACTGGGGATAGTTTTTGCCAGATAGGGCACCCCTCAGATAGATCTTTTTGCAGCCCCAGACAATCACCAACTTCCACTTTTCTGTTGCAGGCCCCCAGTGTTGGGCTCAGTCCCCCTGGATGCCTTTCTCCTAGATTGGGAAGGGAAGTTTCTTTATGCCTTTCCCCCCTTCCCCTCCTATTCAAGGTGCTAGTCAAAATCAGATCCCAGCCTTGCAGGGTGATTCTGATTGCCCCAGATTAGGTCAGGCAGCCCTGGTACCCTCCTTCTGTCCCTAACAGTCCATCTTCCCTGTGTCTCCCCAGGAATCACAACCTGTTAACCTGTGCCCAGGGGAGAGTTTGGTATCCGAACCTCAAATCCCTCAACCTCAAGGCCTGGCTCTTGAGGAGTTAGAATTTGCTGACCTACACCTTTCTCAGGGTGTTCTTGAAATCCTAAAGGCTTCTAGGAAGCCTTCCACTAGAGCTACTTATAATTCTAAGTGGAAAAGGTTTTCCATTTGGTGTACTGGGAAACATATTTCCCCGGAATCTGCTGATTTGCCCATTGTTTTGGACTATATGGTCCATCTTAATTCTTTGGGCCTGAGACCAGCTACCCTGAAAGTACATTTGGCAGCTGTCTCTGCTTTTGTTTCAGCAGAAAAGCCCTCCTCTCTTTCCGCTCACCCTGTATTTTCCAAGTTTTTTAAGGGATTACTTCATACTAATCCACCTTTTAGGGATCCAGCCCCTGCCTGGGACCTTAATGTTTGCATTGCCCAGTTAATGCAACCCCTTTTGAACCTCTGTCTTCTGCAGAGCTTAAGTACTTAACTTGGAAAACTGTTTTCCTAGTGGCTATCACTTCTGCCAGGCGCATAAGTGAGTTGCAAGCCATCTAGTAGAAACTGACTTTATTTCTTTCCACAGGGATAAGGTAGTCCTCAGGACTAACAGGAAGTTTTGCCTAAGGTGGTTTCAGATTTCCGTCTTAACCAATCTATCTCCCTTCCAGTGTTTTTCACTGAACATTCTTCCTCTGGTGAGAGGAGATTGCACAGTTTAGATGTTAAGAGGGCCCTAAGTTACTATATAGAACGTACCAAGGGTCACAGGTTCGAATCCCTCCAACTTTTTCTCACTTACGGTGAGGTCGGAAAAGGGAGACCTGCCACTAAGAGATCAGTTGCCAGGTGGATTGTCTCTTGTATCCAATTTTGTTATCAGAAACTGGGGAGGTTCCCCTCTGGCCTGAGGGCTCATTCTACCAGAGTACAGCCGGCGTCTCTAGCTGCTGCCAGAGACATCCCTATCTTAGAGATATGTCAAGCTGCTACCTGGAAAACGGTACACACTTTCACCAAGCATTACTCCCTGGATGTCCAGGCCAGGAGAGATGCTCGGTTTGGCACAGCTGTGCTTCAGAGCCTATTCCCTAAGTAGGTTCTGTCCCTCCTCCATGGAGGTACTGCTGTGTAGTCTGCAATTGTCATAATATAGCAAGACTTCATGTTGTTTGAAGAAAAAATTACTCACCTTAGTAATGTTGTTTCTTCTAATGGAGTCTTGCTATATTATGACCTCCCTCCCAGCCTGCCCCTCTCAGAACTTCTACTTGGGTATGGGGTGGGCAGCCTAGTGTGGGCACTAGTTATGCCCATTATATGTTTTCCACCTTCTGTAGGTTTTTGGGGTGTGGTGTTTTTATTTTATATTATATTATTACTTCTGGTCCCCTGACTTGAGTCTTTGTGTTGGGACCAGCAATAGGTGTTAATATTTAGGTAGCCAGTTGACTAGTGTAGGTTACAGCTTCCACACAGACCTTAGTGAGTTTTTGCTCGTAAAGATCTGACAGTTGGGTTTGAAATAACCCAGACAGAGCTTCTCTAACCGAGCTCGTGCTCTAAGTTCCATTCTTAGAATGGGAGTTAACTCTTTCACCTCCGGAGCAGTTCTAATGGTGGGACAAACTGCAATTGTCATAATATAGCAAGACTCCATTAGAAGAAACAACATTACTAAGGTGAGTAATTTTTTCTTTCATTTTAAAGTCACCTTTTACAGACTAGGCTGCCTTATACTGTGTGAAGTACATTTGGTTCATTGTTTTTCAAATGTATCTGATTGCTTAGGGCAGGAGTTCTCAAATGGTGAGGCGCGCCTCCCCAGGGAGGCGCGTACCTGATTCAGGGGAGGCGCGGGATGTTTTGTAAAAAAAAAGTGTAGTTGCATTATGTGCGCCTTCCGATTCCCTTTCCTGACTGGTCACATCACTAACACACCTCCCCATCAGCCCACCACTGCATGTGTGCAATTACCATCCTCCCCACAATCCCTGCTTGCAAGAGGCTGTGCTGCAATGCCCAGCCATATACACTCCCGCCTCAAACAGTTTAAACCTAGTGGGGCTAGGAAGGGATCCACAGCCGCCAAACAAAATGCAGAAAAGGTCTGTATCAGACCAATAGGAGTAGGTTGTATCAGACCAATAGGGAGCAAGATTGGTTTGGCCAATCAGTAGGCAAACTTAGTTAGCCAATCATCGGCTGGCTTCATGAGCTTTCTCGGCCAATCAAAGGCCATCTCAGGACAGTGTCGTCATAGCTTCGGCAGTAAAGCATGGCGCCAAAGTCGGAGTTTCAACTTTGCGAGATTGCCCTAACTTGGACCGCCTGCCCTAAAAGCTGCTGATTTGATCCACCGCCAGCTGCCTCTCAGACCTTCACGCTTTGCCGCTGCACCTGGGACCCACGCTTGACTGCCGCCTAGGATCTGCATTTCCACCCACTTTAGCTGTTGCCTGGAAGCTCTCCCTCATTGTGGCTTCCACCTCCCACCTGTAGCTGCTGCCTCGGACCTCCTGAGTTCCAAACCGGGCCATCTTCTGCCTTCCAGACTTCTCCCGGACCCACTCTGTAAAGGGCTGGTAAGGACTTGTTCTGTACTGCATATATGTTTTGTTTGTATGCCCAAGGGGGGTTTAAAATGGTGGCAGTTGGGGGGGGGGAAGAAGGGTTGAAATGGCACACTGTTTTGGTGGGGGGTCATATATGGTGTCTCTGTCCTGAAACAGAGAGTTGGCTCACTGTTTGTTTTGGATGGCTGTGTGGGTCATATATGGGTTCATTGCTCTGAAAGAAAGCTGAAATGGCCCACTGATTTTGGTGGCTGGGGGTCATATATGGTGTCTCTGTTTGTACTAAAAGAGAGTTGAAACTGCTCACTGTTTGTTTTGATAGCTGGGGGCATATATGATGTCTCTGTTTGTGCTGAGAGAGTTGAAATGACACTATTTTTGATGGCTGAAGGGTAGGGGTCTTTTGCAGATCTTTAGGAGGACCCTGCCTGTGCTGGCTTCATATGTGATGGTTTCTATAGAAGTGCGTTTTGGGCAAAGGGCCTTCTGGTATGGCTTGAGGGGCAGGTGTATTCTGCAGGTCTTGAAAGCCCAGGAGCTTTCCCTGGCACTTCACTTCAAAAGCAGCAAAACCTGCCTGTTGGATTCAAATGAATGGAAGTTTACAAAGTGCCAATGTGTTATTCATTATTACAGGTAGCTGGCAAGTGCACAGTGGTAACCATGCAAAAGTTGACCAGAAATCTTATTTAGTGCATATACGTGCGGTGCGCTAATGGGCAGTTCTTACACAATTACCACAGTATGGAAATATGTATGTAAATGAGGTCATGACACATGGGGAGGCCTGACATTTTTTCAGGCCCAGTAGGGGAGGCTCACCATGGCAAGGTCTGAGAACCCTTGGCTTAGGGAGATGCTACTGATTCCTGTTCTGAAGTTATTTTCCTTGCCAAGAGTGGAGAAAACATGGGAAAAAAAGTGTTTCTTTAATTTAGCAGGGTGTCAGACCCCGTAAACATAGCGAGAATACTTTTATAGTGAAAATAATTAATTTGACAGTATATAATTTGAAAACCGCAAAGGAGGAACTCCCATTCAGGTAAGGGAGGCTCCTGTTTCTTCAATTTGCTCACTGCAACCGGTGCGAAGGATTCTCTTTAAAGGAAGGCAGGCGTCAAAGGAAAGTATCCCGCTGTTTGTTAGAATAATGCAGTGAAGATATCATCTGCTGAAACTTTTTTAATGTATACTAATTGTGGAAGGAATGTTTGCGCACTTTTCTTTATTTGTATTGCTATGTAACAGACTGCAATACTCTAAAGAAAGACCAGTCTGTAAAGTGTATCAAACTGAACTGGTCCTTCATGAGGACTGGTGTGGTACTAGTAACTATGCTAACTGGTCATTATTTTATTGAGAAAGGACTGGTATGTCAGTCCTTAGTGTGAAAACCATTAAAACGCCTGTGTGAATGCCAGATTAATGGTTGAGAAGGGCCCAAGCCAGATTCCTATAACAGAGCGACAGGCAATGCACCGTCCTGTGTATATTTAGCAAGGCATTGATTTTACATTAAACGCTGCTGGAGTCTGGCTACTGTAAATGACTCCTGCTCCCTCTCCAGGGGTTAAACGTCAGCCTGCAAAGCAGTGTGGGTGTGTGAGAGACTGTGAGAGAGAGAGAGAGAGAGAGAGAGAGAGAGAGAGAGAGATGGGGTGCAAAGGACTATCACCACAAAACATGAGCTGGAAAAAGACAGCCTGAAAGTTAGTTCCCATTGACTGATGATTTATTTCAATGACATTTATTTTATTTAGTTTTGTTGACCGGGTAAGTGCACTAGACAAATCCTTCCTATTTTCAGGCATGGCCCGGGGGAGGGGGATACAGATGAGTACCAACTGACCCTGAACCAGATTAAGCTGTTGGTGGTATTTTTAGTGAATGAGGGAAATTTGGCCAGGACACCGGGGAAATTCCCCTTCTCTTTTCGATAAGTGCCATGGGATCTTTAACATCCACCTGAACTACCACCAATCCAGGCAGATGGGACCTCGGTTTAACATCTCATCTGAAAGAATTTATCATTTTGCAGTTGAAAAAAAAAATCCGTTGAGGGTAGTAGAAACCTTGTTTCTTTGAGTAGCCTTCATGATCCCTGGGGCAACATGATATATATATAACATTTAGTGTTGCACTTTTGTCATGGAAAATGTTGAAGAAAATCATGCTGCTGTCATGGTTACAAATCTCTGCACTCATAGGAAACGTTACAGATTTTGTCTGTTAAATGATTATATTGCTCTAGACAAGCTTATTCAAGTTGAACAAATTTGGCTACCATTTCTTTACATTTTATGAAAAGCTATTATAATTATTTGAAAGAAAACACAAATTGCACATACCCCAATAGGGCAAAGCATCATGGGAAGCATATGCAAATACCCATGAATTAATTTGGACTGGCTCAACTTTATGCAGAATTGCATGGTGCCAGAAGGCCTCACAATACAATTAGCAAAGGCTGAGAACATTAGACAACTGTTTGGTTGCAAATGTAAGATAAATGCAATATATGTGGTTATGACTCATTACTGGAATAATAACTATGCTGAATTGAAAATAACCTGACATTTTGATGCAGGAAAACATTTTGATCCAACTGTTACAATATTAATTTATATGTGATCAGGTTTGTTTTAGGTTCATACATGAAGGGAAGATCAGAAGGTTGTGGGTTCTGGCCCCACATGTGAAACTTGGGGTAAAATCACAATACTGACACTGTAGTTCAGCATGAGGGGGACGCTGCACTCCTGAGGTGGTGTCTTTCAGATGAGACATTAAACCGAAGTCCTGTCTGTCTGTTCTGGTGGTGGTTCAGGTGAACGTTAAAGATCCCATGGCAAGGCTGCCCTGGGGGCCCAGCGGCAGGGCACTGCGCTGTTATGCCGATAAGCTGGGTTCGGAAGTGAGTCCGGGAAGTCATGTCAAGAGGCAGACCATGGCCAAGACAGCTACCACTCTGCTGTGTGCCTTGGTCAGGGAAGGTTTACGGCGAACTCTGCCACCACAGCAACAGCTGTGGCTCGGCCAGGAAGCTTGCTCCTGCTGCACAGGGAAGCTGCAACTGTATGAGGCTGACACAGGCATACGCTCCCACCAGGGGAGGGGGTAGTAGGAACAAGCTGAGAGAGAAAAACATGGTAGCCATCTGAATGATGATCAGGTTCAGTCTGACCAGGGTATATCCTGAGCTACCACCTGGGGAGAAAAATTTAAATATGGGGAAAAAAGATCCCGTGGCACATCTCGAAAAGAGTAGGGAAATTTCCCCAGTGTCCTGGCCAAATTTCCCGCTAGTCACTAAAATACCACCAACAGTTAAGCCTTAACCTGATTCAATACATCAGTTTATATCTGTATCCCCAGGCCGAGGCTAAAAATAAGCAGAATTGCCTAGTCCGCCTCCTTTCCTGGTCAACAAAAACTCAATAAATAATTACTTATATATGTTATTGTTTGTGTTATCACTTTTCACTATTATTATTTATGAAAATTTTCAATAAAGATTATTATTTAAAGAAACAAATTAGCTCTGTTTTGACTTATTTTTCTACATGATGCAAGTCTAGGCAAGGGACCACTCTGTTCCATAGGGTATCTGAACATTCCCCTTTAACTAAACACTGGGTCAGTTTTGGGGTGGGGGGGGGCAGGAGTGTCCTGTAACATGAATGGCAACTTTATAGTTAACAGGAGCTACTGCTTCAAAATCCACTGGAGCAATCGCAAGACACATGCAGAAGGGAGTCTGGATTTTATCTGGCTGTGCAGCACCCTACTAGTATGGCACCAAGGCAGTCATGTCCATGGAGTCTGGAGGGCACATGCCCCCTGCCAAGTTCACTTCAAAGTAAAGCCTTTTGAGTGAAAGAAACTATAAGACGTGCTGTTCGGTGTTCCCTTTAGTTTTGAATTAAGATCCTCCCCCCAATTCTTATGGCAAGACATAGCTCAGCCAATAGGAATGAAACCCATGTCCCTCTAATGCAGAGAGAGAGAGAGAGGCGAAATGGATCCCACTAAGCCACAGAGACACCAGCGACACCTGGGTAGCTTTGACTACGTGGAAGTTCACAAAATGGAAAATTGGCCACTGTCAGAAAAGTAAATAAACCCATTTGTCTGTTCAGTCTGCAAAAAACATCCAAACACAGTACTGAAAGGAACAAATAGCCATGTGTGTGTGTGTGTTTTCTTAATTGGTATTTCACTGTCTTCCAACCCCAGCAGGTGAAGCATAAAAGGAGCATCTGTTGCTCCCCTCCCTCCCCTCCTGGTACCCTTTGTAATATTTAATTAAGCCAGGCTCAGTGCCAGCCTGGCAACCCAAATTCCATTAGAAGACACCACTCCTGCCAAATTGCACGAGACTGCACATATCTCACAGAGAAAGGGGAGTCGGTGACAGGTGCAAGGCAGACTAATTCCCCCTCATCTTTTATTCATGCAGTCCTCAACACTGCTCAAGGCAGCTTTCTCTCTTGATAGTGCTTGGCACAGCACGCCGTGCCAGGGCATGACGGGCTCCATCCTTACCTTCCTTCCTCCCATCCCCCACTCCCATCCCCTGAAAATTAACACCACACTGCGGCAATTAAGATGAAGGCGGACTGCTTTATAGATTACTGGGAGACTGGCCAACTCTCCCTCTGTCGACCGGAGACTCCCTCTGCTTTCAACTCTTTTAACAGTCTAGTATCTGCCTGCCTTGGCACTGAAGGAAAAACACAGAGGCTTTAATGCATTCCTCTAGATTACAAATAAATAAATAAAATTCCTTTAAGAGAAGCCACAGAAGGACAGTTTTCCTTCTCTCACCCTCTGTGTTCTGACAGGGTTCCACAAACCAGATTGGGATATCAATGGCATAAACGCTAAGTTAAAGAAACAGGCTGCCAGAGTTTTTTGATATGAATCTGACATCCTCTTTTCATTATACTGCAACACACCCACCCCAGTGATCACTGTGGCCTGCCACACTAGCTGGGGGTAGGGGGCAGCCATTAAAACCAAAGCCAGTGGCACCTTCTGTGGACACTGAGCACTGCTCCTTCTTCCCTCAAGATCTAAGCCTCCCAACCCCACAACGTGCCTGTCCCCTGCCACGCTCAGGCTCGGAAAGTCAACTGTTACATGAGCCTGGCAAACATTTAAACTGCCCCTTCTTTATCACACATAATTCCTCTGCTAGCCCCTCTCAACTGTCCCATATTAAGGAATGCCCTCAGCCCCCCATTACAGCTTTTTATCATCCGGCACTGGTCTTCCTGGACATGCGGTCGGGGTTATCCTGGCGACCACCCAGCCTCATCAGTGCTCCACCCGCCATCTTCCCAACAGAGGTCTACGTTGGGTGGCTCCCATGAGGGCCTGCAATCTAAAAGACAGCACCTTTTTTGTCTTTTTTTTCATACAGGAGTTTGCCTCAGGACTGCCATCTACACATTGTACCAAGGACTTTCTAGCCCCTTGTGCCAGGCCCCCCACTGTAGATGCCAGCATTAATCCATACAGTGCTGGGCTGAGTGTATCTTCAGCTGTCATACCAGTGGCATGGAAAACATAGAGATTTTATGGTTTACTCCCTGTTCTCCTTTAAGATCTCACACCTCCCTGACACTAGGGGGTGCCCTGTCAGGGATCACATGCACCCCTGTGGAGGAAGAGGTGAAAGAGGCAGAAGACCATTTGGCCTATTCTGCTTGCTTGTTAGTAAGGCAAGTATCCGTCCCAGCTCATTCATCATAAAGTAAGAAAGACTGGGCTGGCCCGGTGGTGCTGAGGGTTGAGGAGCTGGATGCCACACCTTGCGCTGTGCCGGCGAGCCGGGTTTGGGAACGGACTTGGGTGCAGGGGATCGGCAGGGGAAGTGTTGAGGACAGAGCTCAGCGTGGAGCTCCTACCAGCTGCAGGGGATGGTGTGGCCTGGCGAATCAGAGACCCCCAGTGGAGACGGGGGTATTGCAGTGAGCCAGCAAACAGGCACTGGTGTGGCCGACAAGTAGCAGGCTGCTGCACAGCCAGAGCTGCCTGGGTGTGCCCACGACGGAGGAAACCGCAGTGAAAAAGGGAGAAACCCCGAGGAATGGGATAGGCGACGGCATCCCGGTGCCTCGACTGCCACATGCCCAATACTGGGCCTCTGCCCCTTGATCTCCCTGTGGGTTTGAGTGGGGGGCCGAGGGGAGCGCCAACGACTTTGAGGAGGCAGTTGGCCACAGTGGGCAGTAGAAGCGGCAGGTGTGTGGACTGCCTAAGACAGTTCAGGTTCTTGGGCGAGATAAACAGATAAACAGAGTCAAAAAAAAAAAAAAGATTAACTCCTGGCGAGTGTGACAGGGCTGTATAAGACCCTGTCCCATTTGTTATACAGAGAGAGTTAAAAGCAAGGATCTATTTTTCTGTCCTCTGCTATTCTGTCCCTTGTCTATCTCTTGTCTGTTTAATTGTGCAATCAAATTTTCCTTGTGGAACCTCAGAACTGGCCATTCCAATGGTCTCATAGTTTCCCCCAGTATCTCACTTCCTTCACTTGCTGCTTCTATTCTTTCTTTCTTCCCTTGCTTCTCTGTGGTTAAAAAAAATATATGTGACTCTTTACGTGAAACTGACCCCTTGGTGTGCAAATGTATGAAGTTACACTGTTGAAATTAATGCAGAAAGCTATTTGGGTTCATCTGGAATACAGGGGGGTTAACCATGAGAAACCTTTTGACCTTCCACAAGCTTGTTTGCACAGCTGTCAGCAGGCAAACCAGCTCTGGCCAGAATGTCTTAATTGGCTGCACCTGTTAAAGCCCAGGGGCAGGATCCACAAAGAAAGCCAAAAATCCTGCATCACTGCGGAAACACAGTTGCGTGATATTCATAAAGAAATACTGAGCAGGTGCGGAATTTCGTAAAATCCCCGCAGCTGCAGAAATTGCACACATGTTGAAAATCCGCAACTGCGGAAATAGCTTAGGAGGCACAGCAACAGTGAACTTAATTAGCTGGAACAGCAGACTTTATCAGGGCTGCCACAGAATGAAGCTGAAAGCACCCACAAAGAGACCAGCACCACAGATACCAGCAATACCATGGCACCACAGTGGCCAACTGTCACTGCTGGTCCTCCCCCCCGGCATGCTCCTGTTGCCTACAGGGGTAGCACTCGCTGCAGGCTGGCCGGGCTTTAGTGCCTATGGGGCTCCGCCATGGGCTGCACTGTGCCTAGTGGTTGTTGTCTGTTGCCATATCATGGCAATGTGTGCTTTTGTTGCTGTTACAGCAGCCACTGTTATACCATCTGGGATGCTCAAGCCTCACCTCCACCTTAATGGATTCCAACTGCTGGGCACTACTGCAGTTTGCTGAGGGAGAGTTACACCTCATTCCACTGTGTGTAACATTTGTTCTGCAGCTACGGAAAAAAAACTGGTTGTGAATAGCCTTTCAGGGGCTGTGCCTTACTTATCTCACACCTTTTTTTTCCTCAGGGACTTCCGCAGCTGCACTTTTTTCCACAGTCAGTGTTGTTTTCCGCAGCTGCGGAGGGTTTTGTGACTAGCACCCAGTGCAAATTCCCCTTTGTTTCCATAGCTACAGCAGTTTTGGGAACTTAGGGAAGATTTTGCACCTTCAGAAAGCTTTATGAATCCAGCCCTGGATGTACTGATCACAGGAAAGAAATTGGCAAAGTTTGGTACATTGTGTGAAAACAGGAAATACAGCTTAACGAGAACAGGATGCAGAATTTAATTGCCAGGTGAAAACATCTTATAAAAGAGACCAATGCTTGTTTACAGTAGGAGAGAGAGATTGAGATTTAGAGATACCCTCAGATGAAGGGTTTTGTTTTGTTTGAACTGCCAGTATAAGAGCTATCCTGAACAATTTTAATTGTTTGTTTTATTGTTATAGATAATAAAAATAAAACACTGCTTGTGAATGTTATGACTTCTCATGGTTTACCTGTGCATCCTGACCTATGGTTCGACCACAGTTTTTAGCAACAGCGGATGAAATCTCAATCTCTGTCTCCCTCTCCAAAGAGCCTAGACACTGGTTCTGTATGCAGCCTCCTTCCAGTTGAGATCAAGGAGGACTGCACAAGATTTTCTCAGACTATTAGGGCCCATGTCAGCCACACCCTCTATGGTACCATTAGCTAGGCAGCACCTGAGAGGAGTTTAATGGTACTTTGTCCAGTTCAGGAGATCACATCTGCAGAAGGACATAGAGTGGAGGCAGTTTGGAGGAGGGCAACTAAAATGGTGCAGGGTCTGCATGAGAAGCCCTACGAGAAGAGACTTAAGGACCTCCATATGTACACCCTGAAAAAGAGGTGGGAGAGGGGGAATATGACGGAAATCTATAAATACCCAAACAGGGTGAATAAGGTACAGGAGGGAAGTATTTTTCAGACAAAAAAGATACTCAAGAACAAGGGGACATAATATGAAGCTGGAGAGGGGAAAATTCAGCAGAGATGTAAGGAAGTAATTCTTCACAGAAAGAGTGGTAGATTACTGGAACTATCATCCAGCAGAGGTGGTGGGGGTGAAAAGAGTGGTGGGGTTCCAGAATACATGGGATGAGCACAAGGGAATCTTAGGGCAAAGGAACAGAGGGAGAAATAACGGACTGGAGATCAAGCAGGGTCTGCAATTATACTGTAGGCAGGGAAAAATGGGCAGACTTGGGGGGGAGACAAGTGGTCCTTATCTGCCAGCAGATTCTGTGCTTCTGTGAAAGAATATTGGTCTCAACTCAAGGATTCCAACTACCCTGATACCCCCAAGTTCCCTCCGGTGGTTGCAGTAGGTGTAGCACATAAGAAAGGGAGTCCCTTTTTGATCAGCCCTGCACAATGTAATTCTGACCACAGATACCTTGCTCTTAGGATGGGGAGGACACATTTCACATCACACAGTAAAGGGAGCATGGAGCTTAACAGAAAGACAGGAAAATAGCTATCTGTTGGAGCTCAGTGCAGTTCTTCCCTCCCTAAAGTTTTTCTTAGTACTGGTAAGGGACCAAGCTCTACATGACATGACAGGACACATATACTACCACAATTTATTACACCAACAAGCAAATACCCCACCTAGAGTACTATGTTCTGTTCTGGAGAGCACATCTCTGGAAGGACATAGACAAGGTAGAGGCTGTCCAAAGGAGGGCAACTAAAATGGTGCAGAGGAGGGACAGCGGGGATATGATAGAGACCTTTAAATACCTCACTGGGATAAATAAAGTACAAGAGGGAAGTATTTTTTCAGAAGGAAAGGTGCTCAGGAAAAATGGGGATATGCTAGGAAGCTGGAATGGGGTACATTCAGGAGAGATGTGAGGAAGTACTTCTTCACAGAAAGAGTAGTGGATTCCTGGAATGGCCTTCCAGCAGAGGTGTTGGGACGTAAACAGTGGTGGGGTTCAAGAATGCATGGGATAAGCACAAGGGAATCATTTTGGAATGGAAGGGGGAAGGGGAAAGAGCTGCAGATTGGGCACGGTCTGCTGTAATAGTGTAAGTTGTGAGAAATCAGCAGACTGGATGGGCCGAGCGATTCTTGTCTGCTGTCAAATTCTTTTTTTTTGTAAGATATCTTTATGCTCCTGGAGCCCTGGCAGATGTGTTGGCCCTCTGTGGAGGGACTCACTCTCCGTCCATGCGTCCCGCTCTTGCCGACTTCCTTATGTTCCCCCGCGGCTTACCTCCTGCGGTAGGGAGGAGGGTACCGGCTGTCTCTCTCTCACCCCCAGAGCACAATCCAGAAGCAACAGGCCATCATGGAGCCAGCCAGCTCCTTTTCCACCATCTTCTCCTGCCTTGCTTCCCCTACCAATGTGAGGACATTGGTACATGCCTCCCAACCTGCACTGCCCTCTGGCCATCACCACAGGTCAGTCAACCAGTGAGACAACAACCTTCCCTCCCCCGAGAGAGGAGAGGAGAGCAGTCCTCTGGACACTCGATCCTCTGTCACCCCTGCCGGTCCGGGCTCGTTCCCAAACCCGGGACACCGATGTAGCGACCAGCACCTCAACCTCCATTGCCACCGGGCTGGCTTTATCTGCTGTCAGATTCTATGTTTTTATGTAAGCAAGGTGGTGCAAGATCAGGAGTGTGCAAATCCTACTGCCCCTTGTCCAGGACAAGTAAATTTCCTTGAAGGACAAGTACAAAAAGAGAGCTGATGTCACTGCAAAGAATGAGGGGCGAGTGCAAACTCTGCTAAACTCATGGTTGGACAAGATCTAAAAGATATGATTTGAACAGTCTTAAAACTGTGCAAGGCAGCACTAAAAATGTGGGATCTGCCATACATAATCAGAGTACGTATCTTTGCAGTCCAGGTCACCAGGGAAGGACAGTGACCTGGGAGACTCACTAAGCAGGATGGATCATGTCACGCACACGAGTGGTCCCTGAAACATACTGTGCTACTGTATGGTCATTTTTCAGGAACTAGAGTGTTTCCAAGGTGGATCTTTCTACCTCATAGAACAAGCTACCACTATCCTGCTGCGGAGTCCCATTTTCGGGAACGGTCCCAGAATATAATCTCGGCATGCACTGGGGAAACAGGGTCTTCTAGGGACATGGATATGTTGTTCATCCACACTATCTGGCAGGTTTCTTGCCGCTTTAAATCTTGGCGGAAGGTCTTCAAGCTAGCTCCTCCCACCCACCCGGGTGGTAAAACTCTCGGCTCCGCCCCATGACGCCAGATCTTCCTTACCGCTTGGAAGCTCAGGTTCCCTCCTTAACGCTCTGCAATTAAGCTTTGGGCCTAAATCTTCGACTTTGAAAAAATTTTCAAACAAAACTTTTACCACTTCAGTCTTCTTCCCTCACGGCTGCGATGGACAAATCGACTCCCGGATTTCGGAGATGTTCCTGTGGGCAGAAGATGTCTCGGACAGACCCGCACTCCACGTGCGTTTACTGCCTTGGCCAGGAGCATGACCCGCAGGCCTGCGAACTGTGCTCTTCCTTTTCGGTCTATGTCCTCGAGGATCGCGCTGCCCGTCTCCAACTTGGGCGCCCCGGAAGGAGATTTCCTCCGGTCAAATCTAAGGAGGCCCGACTGGCGGTTTCCGCGGCTGCGGGATCCGCTGAACAACTCGAGCAGATGGTGGCCCGCGCCAGGAGGGCGGCTCAGGCGCGACATCTTGACTCGCGGCATTCGTCCCGCTCGCTCGGGGCCTCCTATTCAGCTTCCTTTAAGGAGCTTTGCCTGACCCTCTCAACCAAAGGCGAGGGTCCAACTTCTTCTGGCCGTATCATCGGCCGAAGAAAAGTAGGGTAAGTCCTCATCACAGCAGCTCCTGGGAGCGGAAGATCTCCTCCCTTGTCGACAGCCCACTTCGGCCCAAATTTCGCTCGCCACTGGCTTCACGGTACCCCGCCAGGCCAGGCGCAGTCCTTCCTCCAAGCCTGCACAGTGACGGGCTGAGGGTGTCGCCCCATCCCCGCACCCTGCCCTAGTTTCCCCTTGAGGGACGCTCCGACACTTCCTTTCCGCCTGGTCCACTGTTACCACGGACAGGTGGGTTCTGGAGAGTGGTGGAAGAGGCCTCTCTGGAATTCAAGCAGGCTCCACCCTTCAGAGCCGCCGCACGCAGGGGGCTCTGGGGTCCCCAGAATCTCCCAGAGGCTCGTCGAGCCGACATCGCCTCCTTCTTTAAAAAGGGGTGATAAAAGATAGAGGACCCACCATCAGAACCAGGGTTCGTGTCCAGGTACTTCCTGGTCCCGAAGCGGACGGGGGCTGGCGCTCATACTAGACCTACACAACCTGAACAAGTTCCTAAGGTCTCGAACCTTCAGAATGGTCACTCTGGCTCAGATAATACCATCTCTGAACACGGCGTGTGGTTCTGCTCTCTGGACTTCAGGGCAGCGTTCTTTCACGTCCCTATCCGTCCGTCTCATCAGAGATTCCTCCGCTTTAGGGCGGAGGGATCCCTCTTCGAGTTCCAGGCCATGCCCTTTGGCCTCTCTTCAGCTCCCAGGGTCTTCACCAAATGCATTGCAGTGGTGACAGCATTCCTGCGGCGCCGAGGGGTCCGGGTGTACCCTTACCTGGACGATTGGCTGATAGCAGCCCCCTCCAGGTCGGAGGTGGAGCGGTCCAGGGATCTGGCCCTCCGGGTTTGCTCTCAGCTCGGCCTTCTGGTCAACGAGGCCAAGTCGGAACTCGAGCCGAAGCAGGTGATATCCTTCATCAGGGCAGAGCTCGACTCTCTTCGAGCCAGAGCATGGCTCCTGGCGGACAGGGCCGAGGTTCTTACCTCCTTTGCCCAATCACTTCTGGTTAGGCAATCACGCCCTGCCCGGGACTTCCTGCGACTCCTGGGTCTCATGGCGGCCTGTACCAGCGTAGTCCGTTGGGCACGCTGGCACATGCGCCCCCTCCAGTGGGGACTGGCCAGCCAGTGGTCTGGCGCTGCGATCCTCTGGACCAGCGTGTGTGGAGCCAGGAGATGTGGGCAGCTCTCCAGTGGTGTGGACCGTTCCGTCCCATCTGCAGGAGGGTATCCTGTTTGTCCGCCCGAGCCGACGGTCTCCTAACGACCGACGCCTCTTTGATGGGTTGGGTGCCCATCTGGGAACACCGAGTGCACGGCCTCTGGTCCCCGCGGGAGTCCCGATGCCATATCAACCTGCTGGAGCTCCGTGCGGTCCGCCTAGCTCTCACCGCCTTTGCTCCGTTTCTCCGGGGTCAAGTGGTCCGGGTCCAGACGGACAATACCACGACCATGTACTATCTAAACCGCCAGGGCGGGACGCGCTCCATGCTCTTATGCAAGGAAGCTCTCCGCATCTGGTCACTAGTGCGCAGCCTGGAGGCGGATCTCCTGGCCATTCATGTGGCAGGAGCCTCCAACACCCTGGCCGATGCCCTGAGCCGGATAGGGGCTGCATCACACGAGTGGTCTCTCCTGCCGGAGATAGTACAGGACCTGTTCTCCGTTGGGGCACACCTCTGGTGGATCTGTTTGCCTCCAGGGAGAACGCGAAGCTGAGGCTGTTTCATGCCCGCCCCCCTCAGCAGGGCTCGCTGCAGGGGGATGCCTTCTCGAGGCCGTGGACCCCGGGCCTCTTTTACGCCTTTCCCCCCGTTCCCCTGATTCACAGGGTCCTGCTGAAAGCGAGGAGGGACAAGGCGCAGGTGATTCTGATAGCCCCAGACTGGCCTCGCCAGTTCTGGTACCCAGATCTCCTCAGTCTCAGCTCCAGGACTCCGAGGCAGCTTCCAGCTCGCCCGGACCTGCTCTCAGTCAATCAGGGGAAGGTGTTCCATCCGGACCTTCAATCCCTGCACCTGACGGCCTGGTTCCTGAGCGGCTAGAGTTCCAGGCCATGGGTCTTTCGACGAGGTCCTCAACATCGTTGGGCGTCCGTAAGAGTCGACCAGGAAATGCTATGCCTTCAAATGGAAGAGTTCTCCATTTGGTGTCAGGATAAGGGTTTGGACCCTTCTCGTGTCCTGTGGCAAGCATTTGGACTATCTATGGTCCCTATCTAGTCAGGGCTTAGGTCGACGACCTTTAAGGTGCACCTGGCAGCCATTTTCTGCTTCAGGCGCGGGCCGGTCAGCAGTCAGTGCGCAGGAGAAAGTGGTCGGGCGCTTCTTTAAAGGCCTTGATCACATTTCCCTCAGTCGGGAACCCCACCTCCATGGGATTTACTGCTGGTACTGGCAAAGCTCATGGGCAAGCCAGTGAACCAATGCAGGTGTGGTCTCCCCACCTGTCGTGGAGACCGCCTTCTTGGTGGCTATCCGTCAACCAGAAGGATGGGAGAACTCCAGGCGCTAGCATCGAGTCTCCTTACCTGGTCTTCCACAGGGACAAGGATTGTCCCACGCCCACCGAAATTCCTTCCAAGGTGGTGTCGGAGTTTCACTTTAATCAGGTGTTGACTCTGCGGTGTTCTACCCCAATCACACCTCGGATGCAGATATAGGCTCCATACTTTGGACCCTAGAAGGCGCTCGCTTATAAGGAGGCCCACGGCTGAAATTCGGGAGAGGTTCGCCAGCTGTTTGTCACCTACGCTTGAAGCCGCACTGGTAGACCTGCAGCCAAGCGGACGATAGGCAGATGGGTCACCTCCTGCATAAATCTCTTCGCTATGAGTTGGCGGGCATGGAGCCTCCCAGAGGATAAGAGCTCATTCTACCCGCCATACTGCTGCATCAGTGGCTGCTTCCAGGGACGTCCCTATCCAGGAAATCTGCAGGGCTGCTACCTGGAAGTCAGCACACACCTTCATTACCCACTACCAATCGACCTTGAGTCACGCCGGGATGCTGGTTTGAGGCCTCGGTTCTCCAATCTCTGTTCCCCAGAAGTAAGTATATGGGGGTGTGCGCTTGCCTCCCTCCTCCCGGAGAACTGCTAGGAGTCTGCCAGATAGTGTGGATGAACAACATATCCATGTCCCTAGAAATACAGGTTACTCACCTGTAACAGGAGTTCTAGGAATGGTATATTGTTCATCCCACTACTCACCGACCTCCCGGCTTCGGACAACACAACCTGAGCTTTCCAGCGGCCAGATCTGGCGTCATGGGGCGGAGCCGAGAGTTTTACCACCCGGGTTGGTGGGAGGAGCTAGCTTGAAGACCTTCCGGCAAGATTTAAAGCGGCAAGGAACCTGCCAGATAGTGTGGATGAACAACATATACCATTCCTAGAACTCCTGTTACAGGTGAGTAACCTGTATCTTTATGCGCCCCCCCCCAACCCCAGGAAGAAGAGTGGCTTTGAAGTGCCAGGGAATTATCATGCTGTTCTGGATGCAAAAAATATATTTCTGTACTTTATGTCTTGGGTATAGAACAGTACACAAGACACAGGAACAGGTAAAAAGGCGTTCAGTCTCATAATACAAAATGAAGTGACATGGTGCAAAAGTAAGACACTCAGATGACACATTGAGTCAACAGTGTTTTGTAAGTTATGCAGAGCAGGTACGGATGTTAAGACACTTGGAGATGTACTTCAGCTTGGCAGTGAGCATTTAAGTGGGACAGCGCTGATGCGAAAGCGATGGTGTTCCAGAATGACGCTGCTCTGTATCTGAAAGAGTTCTGGCCCATGCCTGTGTGCATAAATGGAACTTTCAATGGGTTGTTTGAAGAGGGGTGCGAGAGGGAGTTGTCCATGTATGTGAATAGCTTGGCTAGGCATTGGGGAACACTTCCATGTAGAATTTCATGCATGAAATATGCTAGGGTTAACTGGGCTCTGGTTTGGGGTTGCAACCAACCAAGTCACTCAGAGTTGTGCACTGATGGAACTGTGTGCCCTGCAAGGATGCAAATTTGGCAACTTTGTGGGTTAAGACTCTCTTCTTTGCCTGAATCGTGAGGGGAACAGTATCTTTAAAGAGATCCGCCAAGTAAAATTAATTTTGCTTTAGCCCTGCCAGATCGGTACCTTGCCCCACAGAAATGATCCTGCTGCTGCAATGTTCAAAAGTACTCCAACCGTTTTGGAGTAATATCACTCGTAAAATTATCCCCACTGGGTCTCTCGTACTTCCTGTTTTTTTTTTTTTTTTTAGCTGCCCACACTCTGCCCCCGTGCTCAGCAAAGTTATAACGTGACGCCAGGGAAAGCACGGGGATGAGCTCCATTTTAGTCTGTGGAGGGTACCTTTTAAGTAATATTTCTATATTGTAACGGCAGTTGGTTGTGAAACGTGGGCACCGATCGAGGGTCTTGTTAGTCAACCGGTGCCCACGTTTCATCACCAACTGCCCGTTACAATATAGAAAAATTACTTGAAAGGTGCCCCATAGACTAAATGGAGCTCTTGCCTGCGTTCTCCCTGGTGTCACGTCATAACTTTGCTGAGCGCTGTGGCGGAGTGTGGGCAGCTAAACAAACCAGGAAGTACAAGAGACCCGGTGGGGATAATTTTACGAGTGATATTACTCCAGAACAGTTGGAGTACTTTTGGACATTGCAGCAGCAGGATCATTTTCAAGGAGTAAGGCACCGATCAGGCAGGTGCAAATGCTGAGACTGGTAAGTCTCTTTAACAATGGAGCCATACTCAACAGAAGTTTCCAGGAAACCCTTTATCACATTTTGTAACATGGCACTCGAGACACCAGTGAAAGCCGGCAACGGCACTGGCTGAAAAGGCTCAGGTGACACTAACCGGGCGGTGATTAACCCACAGGTAACGCCCGCTCGGTTAGTACCACATGTGGCCACCACAGCAGTAGAGGGGACCCGCCCACTCCGTCACCACCCACGGCACTTGTGAGGCATAGCCTGGTGGTGGCCGCCTAGTTGCCTCCTGTGACATTCCCGACTCCCAAGGGCACCTGAGCCTCGCTCTCTGCCCCGCTGTCACCCACCACAGAGACAGATGATGCCGCGAGCTCCCAGCTGTGTGTCCCTGCCTGGTGGGAGTTGTGCCCCATTGAAAGTACCTGTGGATGCAGCGACCATGGCTAGGGAGTGCATCTACGGCATCTCCCACTGCTCCGTCACCGGCCTGCCCAGGATCTCCAGATGTGTGTCGGTCACATCGGAGCCAGCGTCCGCCTGCATCCAGCCCGGCGTGCAGTCCTGCGCCAGGCGGCGGCTGTTGCGCTCTGCAAACTCTTCCGTCTCAAGTCTGTTGGGTGGGGTCACCAACACCAAAGGGACACACACACGGTAGCATGGGCTGGTTGCAGCATGGCAGGCCTGTGTCTAAGCGCGTAATCACCTCCAGCGTCCAGGCTCTGCGGTGATTAATGCCCGCAAGTAGTTGGACCCTTGGGCACCAACCCCCAGCGGGCATTAATCCACCGGCAGAGCCCTCCTCTGTTGGTGATTAATGTTTGCATATTCAGTGTCCCCTTTACAACCATTCACGTGATCAAACTATAAAAATTTTTCTTACAAAATATGCTAATATGGACTGTGACTTTCTATTCATCCTCATGCATCCTATGACTAAGGATGAAGCTAATTTAATATCCAGCTTTCTTGTCTCTGTGAGAAACTATAAAAGAAAACGTTCTCTTGCACTTTAAATCCAAAGCATTCTATTTTTACTATGTCTCTGTTCTAATGTCAGACAATATTGACTATCTATGGCTGCTATTTTGAACTAATATGGATATTGTATCTAATGCTATTAGGAGCGCCTTAAGTTTTTATTTATTTAATTATATCTTTGTAATGTCCAACATTTTAATGTTTTGGAAGAACAATAAACCATTACTACTATGATCACTACTACTACCCATACTCAGTAAGAAGGAGTATGCAGATTTGAGCAATTCTGACTTCAGTGTTGGGTGCCACATACTTTGCAATGTGGCAGAGTAGACCCAGTTTTTTATTTACTATTTTTATGCCCTCTGCATCCACCACGGCTTTACCTCTCTCTTCAAGTCCTCCTAGGCATCCATTGTCAGGGCTGCGTCTACTCCCGGACTTACCAAGGCTACCTCCATGCTGCCTAGGTTTACCCCCCCCAATGGGGAGGGAGGGAGGGAGCAGCTGCCCAATCTACTCCCTCCAACCTGCTTGAAGTCTTTGTCAGGTGCTTTTATGGGGTCCTCCGGTTTCAGTCGCTGGGTGGCTAGGTGCAAGAGGCTGTTGCTGGGTTTGGTCGTGGGGTCTTTTCTGCTTTTCTGTTGCCCGTCCCCCAAGGAAGCTAGCACACAAGGAGGTCCAAGGGACGTAAGCATGCGAAAGCGTGCCGCCATCCCGCAGCTCGGCTGACTTTCTCCCCTCCCACAACACCCCCCCCCAAGTTGCACCTCCACCCGTGTGCACCCAGGTGGTGGTATTGCAGCGGGGATGGCTTCCTCCTCACCCCAGAGGAGGAGGAGAGCGATCCTGGGATGCTCTGTCTCCTCCCCCACCCTGGCCAGCCCCCGATGACTTGAATCAGATTTGAACCCGGTCGCTGGTGTCACGAGCAGTAGCACTACCGCTGCACCGACGGGCTGGCAGAATAGACCCAGTTTTTGATGAACAGTTTTTACAGTGTTGGTCATATGACTGTCAGATGTGAAGTAGGGATCTATGATAACACCAAAGCATCTGAATTGATTAACTAGTTCTAGTTCTAGTTTTACTCCATCTAAGGTCGAGATAGTGAAGTCTTGGGAAACTTTTCTTAATTTATGGACAAGCTTAATAAAATGGCTTTTGTTTTAGGCATATTTAGGACCAGTTTCTCATTTGTGAAACACAGTTGAAGGGAATGGAAGTTCTGCCCAATGACTTCATCGACAGCATGGTGTCTTTCCCATGCACAAAGTTGACTGCGTCGTCTGCATACAGAAGGGTCTTAGTAGTATTACAGATCTTGAGTAGGTCATTGGTGAAACAGGAAATGGGATAGGGCCTAGAACGGATCCCTGGGGGGAACACAGAGGAGATAGTGTTCACCCTGGACAGGGCTTTACCAATTCTGACAAACTGAGACCTGTCTTGCGGATAGTTGGAGAACCATGGAGTAGCTGGGCCCTCCTGTCTCAGCCCAGTCAGCTTCTGTATAATGAGTAAATCACGGTTCATGAAATCGAAGGCTGGGCACCGGTCAGCAGACCGTTGTCCATTGCATGGTGCACTGCATCTATTAATGTGAAGTTTATATTGCTATGATTGGAATATCTTTTTTTCAAATTAGGTGTCAAGTCTTCTGGCCTCTTCAAGTTCAAGTTTATTTGCTCAGGAAAGCTCCATTGATCAAGCTCATTTACAAGGAGGTCCTGCCATAGGCATTACAGAAACATCAATACAAAAGTAAACAATTCATAATAAAGAACTGATATACTTGTAAATGTAAACAACAGGTCCAAAAATATCAAAAGGACCATCAACTAACATATAAGACTATGACAAAATAAGACCAGGAACAATAAAAGATGCAGACAGGATAACGGTATAAGAGGAGAAGTGCGAAGTGGGGTCAGAGCAAATGGGTGTAGGGTCTCTACTAAAGAAATAAAAGTGTTAAAACCCAACGGGGGTAACGGAGGGGCCCAGTGGCACAACTAACTGGAGTAACAGAGGCAGTCATCTTTAAAGGAGCTGCCTATTAAAGGTTTGGCAACGTTCAAGGAGACAGAGTTAGATAGCCTAAGGGAGTTTGGGAGTTTATTCCAAACAGGCGGTAAGGCATAACTGACTGCACTTTTCCAAAATCTGGTAAGAAACGTGGGCACATCTAGCAAAATAATGGAGTTTTTTTCCTGAGCTCAGTGCAAAGATCTATCATTGGAATTCTGGGAAGCTTGAGACCAGCACTTTGAGACAGAGCATCTGTGAAAACGTTTCTAAGTTCTGGAGCACTGTACTCCTCCTAAAGATGCTGCACACGTTTGACTGCCTTTTCTAATCCTTTAGAAGAAAAGCTGTTATTGTGGTAACTTGTGCTTTGCCCATATTTTTCTCAGTCTTGTATATTTTGAAGTCAGGTTACTTGGCCTGGACTGCTTCTCCCACCTTCCTGGAGAACCAGATAGGTTTCCCTTACTTCTTCCATCTTAGACATAGTTTAGATACCTCTTGGATTCCCTGTTTAATGGCATCCCATTTAGTTACCATCCCCTCTTGTTGACCTGTCCCGTTGAGTTTCTCCCATCTTCCTGACGCCTGCTATTCTAAAGTCCAAGGTGAGTGTCTGGGACTTTTTCCACTGCGGCTTGAGAGCAATGCTTAACCACTCCGAATGGCTGTCGCTTGACCCTACATGATCCTACACCCTCACTTCCTCTATGTTGTCCTGATCTGACAGAACTAGGTCTGATATGGCACCATCCCAAGTCAGCTTTTCCACATGCGGCATTAGGAGACAGTCCTAATGCAGAGAGTGATTAACAAAGACACAGTTTCACACAGTGCATGGGGAACACTTGGAAAAGAGTGCCAGCACATGTGCTATCAGCTGACACTATAATAACCGCCAAGCTCAGACCTGACAAGTACTTTGAAGAGAAAGGGTCTGACCGAGTGTTCCCACTGAGCTGGTGGGAGGGATGGACTCTATAAAACACTGGTCTTCTTTACCCCTAAATATATACGTATGTATGTATGTATATATGACTGTTTGTATGCGTGTGTGTGTATGTACGTATGTACGTACGTATATACATATGTATATATGTATGTATGAATGTATATGAGATCACCTACACAGTGAGGTTGTGGAAGTTAGCACTTTTCAGGCTTTCAAACAGGACTAGACCGATACCTGAGGGAGACTGGAGTTGAAAGTTACACAGCATTATGGGAGGGAGCTTCAAGAAGGACATCAGAAAGTACTGCTTTACAGAGGGTGGTGGAAAAGTGGAACAGGCTGGCAGAGAGGTTGATCTGCGTCAGCTTAGTAGAGAATCAAATGAGAGTCAGACAGATGTGGGGCTAGTAAGGATAGCAACATAGCAGGGTTTTAAATAGCCGGTATTGCATTGCGATTTGCAAAGCAAACCAGCTGGTCGTGCTAGTCAAACTGAGCCTAGATCGCACAAAAGTGTGATCCATTTTTCTGTGGTTTCTCTTCCCCCAATACTGTTTCAGTGTGCGGTCCCATGTAGTGTCTGCTGGAACATGAGGAAGCAGTCAGAAAGCACGTGGCAAGGCATACCATTCAGTGGATGTGGTAGTCAGATGAAGTGGAGGGACAGTGAGCAGGGGAGCAAGCAGGAGCGAGCAAGTGGGCAGGCGGGCATGGAAACGGACCACCAGTGCCATCAACGTCATTCACTAGACCACTAGGTATGTAAAAAACTTAAGAACAGTTCCACTGAGAAACAATCTATCCAAGAAGTTGATAACGGGCAGGCAGGAGCGAGCGAGTGAACGGGCAAGCGAGTGGGCGGGCGTGGAAATGGACCACCGGTGCCAACAGTGTCAGTCACTAGAACACCTAGAACATAAAAAATGTAAGAACAGTTCCAATGAGAAAAGGTCTATCCAAGAAGCTGATAGCACGAAAGCACACTAAAAACAAAAGGCAATTTCAAATAAATGTGTGCTTCAAAATAAGGGCAATAGGCTCTGTAGTAGGAAAGGCTCTTGAGTAATTTCTTGCAACACTGCACCAGTGAAGGAGAGTGGGAGTACAGCAGAGACCACTGAGTCATTTGAACGTTCAAAAAAATTACAGCAGAATGTTCTCTGCCACTACTGTGTTTACTATCTATTTGCCATTGCTCAAGGGCCTTTCAGCTTTCTGCTTTAACTCTTACTACAGAGCGTATTGTCCTTATTTTGAAGCATGTTGGTGTATCCCTCTGTGCTGGTGTGTTGGTCACTGACTGTCCCTCATTTTAAGTCTCCATCATGTCCATGTCCCTCATTTCAGTGCCTAAAGGTTGAGAGACTGAGGTATGGTGGGGGGACTGGGAGGGTTGAAGCAGGTGACTCATAACTTAGGTTTTGACAAAGGGGACATGGCTGGGGAGGCTGAGATGGGTGGGGGTTTGGCAGGCACCCTATTCTGGCAAAGGGGACAGGTGGGTGGGGAGGGTAGTTAGGCACTGACATGGATGGGAGGAGGGTTTTAGCAGTTCTGGCATAGGGGGACAAGGGTTGGGAGGGTTTGGTAATGAGATGTGTGTGTGTGTGTGTCAGTGTTGGGGGTACTGAAACAGATGAAGCAGAGTCAGAATTGATTTTAATGGAAGATTTTATTTAGGTAACAGCATTTAAAAATATATATATATATATTTATTATTATATACACATATTTCGGCATTTTTAATTTTGCTAATCAAATTGAGGCATGTGCTGTTCATTTTCACACTTGATTAGCAGTTTGTGCTAATCAATTTTCAGAGCTTATTTAAAACCCTGCAGAGGATGAAATTTTGAGAAGGGGAAGGAGGGAGACAACACTAGTGCATTTGCATCATACTGTAAGTAGTGCCGGGCACAGTGGATGGGCCCCGTGGGCCTTTTCCTGCTGTCAATTTCTAGGTTCCTACAACTTGGGGTATCATTCTGATTGTTCAGCTTGGACGTGTGTTCATATTCAGATCAGGTAACAGGAGGGTGGACAAGATGGAGCCGAACATCCCCTCTGTCATCCCAGTACTATTTCACTATATGTTACCACTCATTTATTTATGTATTTATTTAACATTTTGATAACTGGATAAGAACCGGTTTACCCATGTTGGTGCGAAAAGCATGTTGCTGATGCCGATTACAGCACAAGCAACATGCCGCCCGACATTTTAGCGCCAGGCATTATGTCTCCTGGGAGTTACAGTGACAAAGTGCCCTCCTGGGAAACATTTGGCTTTTGGGGGTGGGCTTCGCCTACCGTACCCTTCATAACTAAATATAACCTCCTTTTGGGGCGGACGTGCCCTGGAAGGGGCAGAAATTGTGTGGGCACAAACAGCGGCATGACTGAGGGCAATCTAAAATCAAGATCGCCACTGTCATCATCACCCTTGTTGCAGCACCCTAACTGTGACGACAAAATTCAGTCGCTGTTCTAACGGTATACTGTAAGAACCCAAGGACAAAGATAATTTTCAGAAGAGAGAGTCTGAAGGGGACTGGAAGCCCTAAAGGAAAAACAAGGTGATGGGGCGAGACAGTATCCACCCAAGGGTACTAAAACAACTGAGCACAGTGTTAGCTGCCCCTCTGGCAACACTATTCAGCACCTCACTGGAGATGGGGGGGTTAGTTCCAGAGGACTGGAGGAGGGCCGATGTGGTCCCTCTGCACAAGAGTGGCAACAAGAAGGAGGCTAGCAGTTACAGGCCAGTCAGTCTTACATCAGTGCTTGGGAAATTAATGGAGACCCTGCTGCACCTCACGCCATGCCAATGATCCATGTTCCGGAGTGAGCTCTGGTTGCCGTGGGACGGCTTGGGGGGGGGTGAGGAGCTGGACTGAGCTGCCGACAGGAAGCTCTCCTCTCCTCTCCCAAGGAGGGATCTGGAGTCTCCTGGGCTCTTGGCTGCCACCGAGTGGAGGCTTGGTTGTAGCATCAAGCCCAATGGGAGACTCGGCGTTAGGCCAAGCAGGGGGAAGGGGCCAGTACCAGAGCCACTTGGTGCGTGCTAGCCTCCACGGGCCCATACAACCATGTTCTGGGGCCCTGGGTTAGGAGGGAGCAAACCAAGAAAAATACCTATGTCTCCCTGTTGCCGAAGTAAGGCATAAGGTGGGAACGGGCAGCAAAAAGCTAGACGGAAAAAAAAAGGAGACCCTGCTGAAGGAGAGACTGATGGCGTACCTGGAGACAAATGGGCTGCAGGACTACTGGCTGTACGGTTTTACAGGAGGGAGGTCATGTCAAATAAATCTCATGGATTTCTTTGAATGGGTGATTAAGGAGGTGGATCAGGGGAAGGCAGTGGATGTGACCTATGTGGACTTCAGTAAAGCCTTTGACACTGTACCACATAGGAGGCTAATTAAGAAATGTAGCAACCTAGGGGTTGGAGAGAAGGTGGTAAGCTGTGTATCAAACTGGTTAAGGATAAGAGGCAGAGGGTGGTGGTAAATGGCATTCCGGGGACAGAAGAGTGACCAGTGGAGTACTACAGGGATCGATACTGGGTCCTGTCTTATTCAATGTTTTCATAAGTGACATTACTGAGGAACTGAAGGGGAAGGTGTGTCCCTTTGCGGATGACACATAAATCTGCAACTGGGTGGACACCCAGGAAGGGGTGGAGAGAATGCAGAGATTTGGGGACACTAGAGGAGTGTTCTAGTGTGTGGCAGCTGAGTTTCAATGCCAGAAAGTGCAAAGTCATGCACTAGGGGCAGGGAATCCCAGGTCCTGTGTTTAAGATTTGGGGGGGGGTACTTACAGTAACCAAGCAAGGGAGGGACCTTGGGATCATCATATCTGATGAGCTCAAGATGGCACGGCAGTGTGACAAAGCTGTAAGTAAGGCTAGCCAGATGCTGGGGTGCACAGGGAGGGGGATTTTTTAGCAGGAGAAGAGAGGTAGTGTTGCCACTATATCGCTCACTAGTGAGAACCCACCTGGAGTTTAATAGTTCACTAGAGTCAGGAGTAGTACCGCAGGACTGGACAACAGCACATGTAGTGCCCTTCCACAAAAGTGGTCCCAAGGATGACCCAGGGAATTACAGACCAGTCAGTCTAACCTACATTGTGGGAAAGCTCATGGAGACCATACTAAAGGAAAGGTTGGTAGAATATCTAGAGGAGCATGGTCTTCAGGATGCTAGGTAGCATGGGTTCATGGGGGGGGGGATCGTGTCAAACAAATCTGATTGATTTCTTTGACTGTGTCACTAAGACAGTAGACAGGGGCCAAGTGGTAGACATCCTCTATCTTGATTTCAGCAAGGCCTTTGACTCTGTGCCCCACAAAATGTTGATCAGGAAGTTGGTGGATCTCGGGGTTGGGGAAAAGATGGCCAGATGGGTGGAAAACTGTCTGAGGGACAGAACCCAGAGGGTGGTTGTGGAGGGAAAGTTATCTGGCACTAGAGAGGTAACCAGTGGGATCCCGCAGGGCTTGGTGCTGGGGCTGGTGTTGTTCAATGTCTTCATCAGTGACACTGGAGATGGCATTAAGGGCAAAATGTGCCTATTCGCGGACGACACCAAGCTCTGTGAAAGAGTGGACACAGCTGAAGGGATACAGGACCTACAGAAATAGCTGGAAAAACTGGGAACGTGGTCCAGGATCTAGCAGCTTGGTTTCAATGCCAAGAAATGCAAAGTGATGCTATTGGAGCCAAGAATCCCAGGACAGAGTACTATCTGGGTGGAGTCCAAGTATCTGCATCAGAGGAAAAGGACCTGGGAGTTGATAGTGACCTGAAGCACTCCATGCAGTGCAAGAAAGCAGCAGCAAAGGCAAACAAGATGCTGGGATGCCTATCTAAAGGGATCAGTAGTAGGAGAGAGGAAGTTGTACTGCCTTTGTACAGGTCACTGGTAAGGCCGCATCTAGAGTATGGAGTTCAGTAGTGGTGCCCACACCTCAAAAAGGACATTAACCTGCTGGAGAAGGTCCAGAGGAGGGCTACAAAGATAATAGCTGGTCAGCAGGGTAAGGCATATGAGGAGAGATTGAGGACACTGAACATGTACTCCCTGGAAGACAGGAGAGAGAGAGGGGACATGATTGGGACCTTCAAGTACTTGAAAGGAATAAATAAGGTTGATAAGGAGAGTCTCTTTAAGCTAAGTGGCAACCATAACATGAGGGGGGCACAGTCTTAAGCTGGAGGGTGGGAGGTTTAGGAGTGAGGTCAGGAAGCACTTCTTCACAGAGAGAGAGAGAGAGTGGTGGACACTCAGAATGTGCTACCGGATGAGGTAATCTCATTGAAGATAGTGGGTAGCTTTAAGACAGGCTGGGATAGGCATGGGGGAAGGTAAGGATCATGGGTAGAGAGGATGGGAGGAGTGGGGAGGAATGGCAGGGACATTAGCTCAAGCTGTGGACCCTGCAATACGAGCAGACTTAATAGACCAAATGGCCTTGCTTCTTCGTATGTTTGAGTGCAGTGTCCAATTCTAGAGGCCATACCTCTGCAAGGACATCGATAGGGTGGAAGCAGTCCAGAGGAGGGCTATCAAAATGGTGCGGAGTTTGTACAAGAAACCACATGAGGAAAGGCTGCAGAAGCTCAACATGTACTCCCTAGAGGAGGAGAGAGCGAGAGGGGACATGATTGAGACCTATAAATACCTCATGGGGGTGAACAAGGTGCAAGAAGGGAGTCTCTTTCAGAGAAGGAGGATTACCAGAACAAAGGACTTGCAATGGGGTGGACATAAGAGGGATGTGAGAAAATATTTCTTCACAGAAAGGGTGTGGACACCTAGAACAACCTGCCTGAAGTGGTGGGGTGAAGACAATGGGGAGTTTCAAGCATGTGTGGGACAGGCACACAGGCATAACAGGCAGAGAGAAGGGAGGAAGGAGGGACATCTGTGACATAATAGGGTCCAGGGTGTAGAAGCAGGCAGGGAAAATAGGGCAGACTAGATGGGCCTACCTCTCCTTTTCTGCTGACAAATACTATGCTTCTTTGTTTCTGTGTAGGACTGTCCATTTTCAAGGGGGACCCGTAGAAACGAAAACACAGGAATAAAACAAATTGGATGAAACAACAAAAACAAAACAGTAACAACTACATGAAACATTTACACTGACAACCAACTATCAAATGACTCTTGATTTTCCAGCTTTGTGCTGATTTTGCTAGTACTCACTGATTTTGATAGCTGATGTTGGCAATATTCAGCAATATTCAGGTGCTTTTTATCATTTTGACAGTCAGTATTTCAGTGGAAGGGATCACAGTTTGGCCCCAATGGGGTGGCCAGCCAGTCCCTTCCACTTCCTGATAGATCTGTCACACCCTGTGCTCTGACATGTAATGACGTGTGACCAGGAAGAGCGCAAGGGCCCACCTATTGAAGTCAATGCGGCTCCATAACTTCAGTGGCATTTTAATATATATTAATGGCCAGCTGGAGATTAATGAAGGCCTCTGCTCGACTAACAAGGCCCTTCATTAATCTCCAACTGGCCATTAATATGTATAAAATGGCCCAGTGGTGCTGAGGGCTGAGGCGCTTGAACACCACACCTCACGCTTACACCAATGACCCGGGGACTGCTCTCCTCCGGGGAAGGTGGGGCGGGACACCCGCGAATGTGCTGGCTCCTGGCGGTTGGTAGTGCGAGTTACGGCACGATGGAGGGGACAGTGCGGGTAGACGTCTGACGTGCGGTGAACGGAAGCATGCACCGCAGCATCATTGGCGTCCTTGCATGCCCGTGCTGTGGGGGGAACTATAGGGACAAAAATGACCAGTCCTCTGGTGCACATGAAGGCCTGCCCGTGGCGCTGCATCAGACGCTCCCAGGAGCTCCCTCTGGTCCCGACCCCTTGGTCTAATGTGAGGGGGTCTGCGATGTGACCTTAGAGAGAGAGACAGAGCAAGGAGGTTGCAGCTTGGGCACGGCGCCCTGATGCAGGAGCTGCAAGGAATAGGGGAACCAAAGGACCACCACAGCAGGAGGTAAGGCAGACAAATAAATAAAAAAAATATATATGTATAAAAATGTCACTGAAAAGGAGCCTCATTGACTTGAATAGGGCGTGTCCCTGTGCTTTCCCTGGCCACACGTCATTACGTGGCTGAGCGCAGGGGTATAACAGAGGTATCAGGATATGACAGAGCTGTTGGGAAGTGGAAGAGATCGGCTAGCCACCTCACTGGAGACAAACTACAATCCCTTCCACTGAAATACTGACCGACAATGAAATTATCAAAAATACCTGAAATGACTATCGCCGACATCCGCTATCAAAATGAGTGAGTAGTGGCAAAATGCTTGTAAATCACTTTAAATGTAGCAACATTATTAACATGAGTAAGATTAGATGCAAGAGAGTTTCATTCTTTGGCCATAGTGTATGAAAGTACTCTTTCACCCTGTTGAGTTTCTCAGAATGGTACAACCAGCGAACATTGCTGAGAACTACATGTTCTATAAATAGATTGTAAGGTGAGAAAAAATTATCCAGAGACGTAAGCCCTGGGCACGTTAACATTTTCCAGGTGATGGACAGACCCAAGTATGTAGCATACTGTTCTGATGGTAACCACTGAAGGGCACCACAGTACAGTGATCAGTGGCTGCGTCATCCTGCCTGCTCCCAAGACAAAGCAATACACACTATTCAAATGACACACACTATTCAGAAGCACAGGGACCACCTGCAAACAAGATGCAATAGCCCGGACAGTAAATCGAAAGGGCATAATCAGCCAATGAAACAATCCAAGGGCAGCTAATTTTCGAGGAGACAAGACAATTGTTTATTTGATGTAATAATACCGATCCTGATAGGCTGATTTAACTAAATTAGCAACATGATTAACAAAAGTAACCCAGCAATCCAGTCAGTACAAGATATTTAAACTCTTTAAAGAGCACCTTTCTTGATATTTTTTTAAATTCTAAAAACATTAAACAGGGAGCTCCCTTACCTCATCGGGAGCTCCTCCAAGCTGTTTTCAGTTTTTTTTAATACAGCCTCCAAAGGAAGGGAAGGGAAGGGATCATAATTTGCCCCCAAGAGGCTGGCCACACAATCCTTTTCCACTTCCTGACTCTCTGATCCACTCTCACATTCTGACGTTTTGTGACATCTTTACAGGTCGAGTGTGGGGTTGCGCTCCATTCACTTGAATGGAGTGTTTTTTCAAATGTGATTTTTCCAGTTTTAAATTGGGTTGGTACCTAATGATGCCAGGGCTCAACTAACAAGAGTTGGGGCACAGAAACCCAGAGACAGAGTACAAAATGAGTGGAGTGGTACTGATGACCACCAAGTAGGAAAGAGACCTTGGGATAATCCTATCGGATGACCTAATGGTGTCGAGGCGGTGCAACAAAGCAGCGGGCCAGTAGGATGCTGGGGTGCAGAGGGAGGGGTATCACCAGCAGAAAAAGGGAGGTGGTGTTGCCTCTGTATGCATCACTGGTAAGACCTCACCTAGAGTACCACATCTCCAGAATGACACAGACAGAGTGGAGGTGGTCCAGAGGAGGTCAACTAAAATGGTGCAGGGTCTGCATCAAAAGCCCTACAAGGAGAGACTAAAGGACCTCAGCATGTACACCATGGAACAGAGGAGGGGAGATATGATAGATACCTTTAAATATATCTCATGGGGGTAAATATGGTGCAGGAGGGAAGTATTTTTCAGACGAAAAGTTGCTCAAGAACAAGGGGACATGCTATGAAGCTGGAGGGAAGTAGATTCAGGAGACATGTGAGGAAGTAACTTCTTCACAAAAGGAGTGTTGGATTCCTGGAACAGCCTTCCAGTGGAGTTGGTGGGGGAGAAAGCAGTGGCAGGGTTCAAGAATGCATGGGACAAGCACAAAGGAATCATAATGGAAAGTAAGGGGGAGGGAAAAATAGCTGTAGATTGGGTACAGTCTGATGTAATAGTGCGGGTAGGGAGAAATGGGCAGAGTAGATGGGTCAAGCAGTCCTTATCTGCTGTTAAGTTCTATGTTTCTGTGTTTCTATTAAACTTGTTTAAATACCAGTCTTCCCTCCCACCACTGCACCTGTTGTGCTATACCTCTGCCTTGGGTCAGGTTATTTTCCAGACAAGACTTCTCCCTTGACCAATACCCCGATATGAAGCCCCCTTGGGAGACAGGGGTCACATATGTTTGAACAGAATTCTTGTTGGTCCCTGCTTATAAAGAAGAGGGAGCAGATTTCGTGGACCTAGCATCCTGACCTTAAATTATTATGTTGCGTCTGTCACCATCTTTCTCATCCCCTGAATGTTTCTGACAGTCTACTTGCCTGTATTTCTCATTCCAAGTGGACAATTCCCTGTGTACCCATCTGTCTGTCTGTCTTTCGTTCGATCTCCCCTGTTTTAACTGTGATTATCTGTTTTGTTCCCTGGCTGTCTGGGTAGCACTGACTCTCCGTCTATTAATTACAAAGCTAAAATCTGTGGGTAAGCACTTTATTCAAGAAGAAATGTCTACTCGGCAGAGCAGTGGTAATAGGTCTCACACACAGACGGGCTGCTGCGTGCCCAGCACTCTATAAATAAGTAATATGAGCCTTGTCTCAGACGGCTGCTATATCTAAACAAACAGTGCAGGACTGCAGTATTCTCACTGAGATACTTAACTGGCATGGATGGGGGGATTCATTTTTATAGAATATTCCAGAGGACTAGGAAAAGGGAACTGGCAAACCTGTGAGGTTGCTACTGCCATCCGAGGACAAATATCAGACAGAGACTCTTGCAAAAAAAAGGTAAATTTTCTGAATCTCATTCAGGAGTCCAGAATGTCGGTTTTTGTTTTTTTCTCCTTTTTAAATTTATATTTTATGCCTCTGTTCTCCGACACCAACCCTTGGAATCCTTTGGTGCCTCCCTCTGTCCCCCACTTGTTTGCATCCCATCAGACCCCACGCAGCCAAAGTTTACCCCCCCCCCGGAGTAGGGTACAAGGTGAGGAGGATACGCCCTCGAGTGTGCACAGTGTTGAGTGATGGGGGCTGGCCTGGATATACTGTGGTCCCCAGGAAGCTGGTGCTGGGGCTGCTTTCCATTTTAACTTTGCAGCAAACAGGAATGCAGTGTGCACAGCGAGAAGGGACCAGGTTCTGAACTGGAGCCGCTCAGCTCTTACATAGAAGCAAGTGAATAGATACTCAGCTTGACACAGCAGCTCACAATTTTGCAGTAATAAATTCAGGTCAAAAGCAAGTGCATAATAGTGTAAATAAAACTGTATGCACTGACTTTTTCTGACCTGAGATTTATTGCCTATGTGGACTGTGAGCTGCTGTTATGAGTGCTGAGCCTTCCTATTCACCTATTTTTTTCTTTACCCTGCTCCCCTTGAAGACACCAGCGCATGGGGGCCACTGTGCATGCGCATGCATTGTGTGCACAGCATGGGTCACCAGCCAATGTCCTTCCCCTTCCTCTAGGTGCCCTCAGCTGCACTGCCCTCTGTGGTCACCCAAGCGGCGGTATCTCAGTGAGGATGGTGGGGATCGTCCTCTGGGACACTGAATCCTGCTCCCCTTGACCGGCTCCCAGCGATCCGGGCTAATTCCCAAGCCTGGGTTGCAAGCATTGTGAGTGGGAGCTGTAACGCCGCTCCAAAAGGCCGGCTCTGTCACAACTGTTTTTAAAGAGCAGGTACACCATACACAGTAGCGATTTTGTGGCACAGCGTGGTGGAGACACACCTTAGTTCCTAAATGCGTTCTTTGTGACGTACACAAAGGGGTTGCAAGCCTTTCTCTGCAGGGCCTTGTTAGCTGAATACTTGCCTTGATTTTTACAAGACTGTTTAAATAAAAAAAATTCAAAAAAGCATTTAAAAACAAGGCTCCATAGACTTCTATGAGCACTCTCCCATACACTTCATATACACATTTCATGAAGTGCCTGAGCGTAGGAGGCGTAACCAGGAGTATAAGAAGTGGAAACATAGAAACAGAACGTATCGGCAGAAAAGGACTGCCAGGCCAACCCAGTCTGCCCAGTATGCCAAGCACGCTGCTAGGACTCTGCTATTGCCTTCCACCCTCCCTGGATCTAACAGACCCTTGTGTCTATCCCACGCTCTCTTGAATCCCCCCACAGTTCTTGCTCCCACCACCTTCTCTGGGATTCTGTTCCAGTTTTCCACCACCCTCTCCATGAAGTAGAATTTTGTGATGTTTCCCCTGAACCTCCCCCCTACTATTTGCAAATTATGCCCCCTTGTTCTCGACTGCCCCCTTAGCTGGAAGATGTCCCCTACTGGCACCCTGTTGATACCTTTGATATATCTGAAGGTCTCAATTATGTCCCCCCTTTCCCCTTCTTTGCTCAAGGGAGTACATGCTGAGGTCCTTCAGCCTTTCCTCGTATGACAGATGACTAAGTCCTCTTACCATTTTAGTCACCTGCCTCTGGATGCACTCCACCCTATCCACATCCTTCTTGAGGTATGGCCTCCAGAACTGGACCCCATACTCAAGGCGAGGCCTGACAAGCTGCCTGTACAAGGGCATTATGACCTCCCTCTTCCTGCTAGTTATTCCCCTGCCGATACATCCCAGTATCCTACTGGCCCTTGCCACCACCTTCTCACATTGCTTAGGAAGGGACTGTTTGGCTGGCCCTTTGGCAAACTACGATCCCTTCCCTTTCTCCTTCCTATGAAGCATAAAATGACAACTATCAAGCAGTTATGGGAGTTTATCCTTTTGATTGGATGGCACAGAAAAAAGTGCTCTTTAATTGCAAATTACAATGCAAAATATTAAGGAGGGGACTTCACACAGTCGACACCACTCCAGCCCAAATAGGCATGATGGTGCTGCAGGCCTGCTGGGAGTGAACCACAACGTGGTAGTGAGGTATGCAGCTCCAAGAAGGGAGGATGAGGAATGCCCAACATATTTGCATGCCCTGATGCCTGCCTAACTAAGGAGAAGTACTGAGGTCGGACTCCAAAGTTAAAGTTCATTTGTAAAGCAAATGACAAAACATTTAGTTTTCTCACTTACAGTTTTTGTACACCTGTTTCCATCTCCGGCACCCACCCTCTCCGGACCCCCCAAGGCACACTTGACTTGCCCCATCTCAGTGTCTCAGCTGCCCTCCACTGAGCCTTGGCTTTGCCCCCCAGGTGGGGAGAGAGGAGGAGGATACACCAATTTCTAGGATCTCACAAGCTTACATTGGACACACTGGGCTTGTGTATATTAGGGTCCTTCACCTCTGGTACTGGCATAATTTTCTGTCCATTTTCTATCCAGGTCATTGGCATGGTAGGGATGCTAGCAAGAATGCCCATGACAGAGTGTCATCTAGGCGGCCCACTGATGGTCTCCCCTCCCTGCCTATCACTGTACTGCTACCCATGGTCACCTGGGGGTAGCACTGCAGCAGAGGCTGCGACTCTCCCACTGCAGAGGAGGAGAATGTCCTCTGTGATGCTCAGTCCTCCTCCTTCCAGTCAGCCCCAACAACCCAGGCTTGTTCCTGAACACGGGTCGGCAGTGTTGTGAGCAGTAGCTCCGCCACTATGCTGACAGGCCAGCTTGACAAAAAGAACAGTTACGTAATAACTTACCGGAACAGTAGATCTTCGAAGAATTTCAGAGCTACAGACACTTGTGTGTGTGGGCAGCCTTATTTGATTTTCCACAAAGACAGGGTGTCTTTGCGTACCAACCCTAAGTTTCTCTCTAAGGTGGTGTCTGAGTTTACTTTAAATCAGTCTGTCCACCTGCCTGTTTATTACCCAGCGCATGCCAATCCAGGCGAAGCATTGCTCCATACTTTAGATGTGCACAAAATTCTCAGATACTACACACACTGTACTATGGACTGCAGAAAGTCCTCTCAGTTGTATTTCTTTCACCCCTTGGAAAGAGAGGGTTCCAGTTTCTAAGCAGTGTTTGTCCAAATGGTTGGCCAGCTGTAATACTTTTTACTATAGGTAGTACGGTAAAGAACTTGCTGGTGTGGTTCATGGCCACTCAACCACAGGCATGGCCACTTCTGTTGCCTGTTTCAGGAATATGTCAACTGCGAAAATCTGTGCTGCTGCCACTTGCAGTACTGCCCCCACTTTCAGTCTGGACATTGCCTCTAGAAGAAGGGCAGGCTTTGGCCTAGCTGTGCTTCAAGGCCTTCTTTCTTAGGCCTTTGGCCTCCTGCCACCAGACCGTCTTGCTGTCAGAACTGCTTGGGACTCGTTCCATAGGTGTGACCTGATGAAAGCGATATTCCCCATAGAAGATAGAACAGTTATGTAAGAACTTACCATAACAGTAGAACTTTAAGGGAATCTCTTTCATCAGGTCATGCCATCCCACCCTCCTTCCCCATTTTCTCTTTCTCCAGACTGGCTTTCTTGTTGCTCCAGCCTTGCTTATAGCTTGACACCAAATCTCTCTCCTTGGTTCCCCAGCGAGAGTCTGGGCGAGTATGGACTCCAGCAGGGAACTGAGGAGGGAGTGGGGTCGCTCACACTTATATATGCAGGGATGTCAGCATGGGCGGCCCCTACTAAACTGCTAGACAAAAGTTTCTGTGTGGTCCTAGTGCCTGACTTCTATGAGTTCCATAGGTGTAATCTGATGAAAGAGATATCACCAAAGATCTTTTTATTCCCTTTGCCTAGGGAGCAGGTGTTGAGAATAAACAGGTGCCCCCTACGATCATGCTTTTTTTGTAATTAAAACTTTATTGGTTTTCCGTTAACAAACAAGAACCACATTGGGGGAAAAAATGTATAGCAATATTATAAGCTTCTCAGACAAACATGTCATTACAAAATCCACGTAGCTTAGGACAGAGAAAAATGTTATTTCACAAGTTTTTATTTAGCCAGCATTTAAGAAACTCATTCGGTAAAGTTCAGGTTCAGAACAGTAGCGTCTCAAGTAGTCTGTGGCATTCAATTAGCGTATTATACTGATAACTATTTAGGTTGCAAAATATGATCTCAACAAACTAGTCTGGTAGCTTAGCAGTGTCCTGCTGTTAGGAAAGGCAGTTGTGAGTAGAGCATTCCACTCGCTATAGGGACAGGTGACTTGGGAGGAGCCCAGGCACCATCAACGGCGCTCCAGTGTCATTCTCCTCTGTTCTCCCCATCTACCACCCCTTGTACGTTCATGCAGCCGTGTCAGTGGTGTATGTGCCAGCAGCGTGTGGTCCACTCTGCCTATGACACTACAACAAGACCTCCACCACAGGGCACTAGGATAGCATCCCCCTGCCCAGGACAGTGTCCAAAGGACACTCTCAGCCCTTCCTGCCAGCCTCCACTCCTGACGTCCAGGCTAGAGACACCATCCGGTACCATGAGCTGCTCAGTCAGCCAGCGTTTTTCATGTTGAACCAGCCACATTGATGCATATCAGACAATGGCTGGAGATCTGTATACCCGCTCACTGAATGTCGAAGGTAGCAGTTGCTTACTATGTATTATAAAAATGACACTGCCTCATTCCTCACTTCCCAAAGATAGTTTTAATGCACCGTGGGGAAATATTTTTGTATACCATACCTGTTTTTAAGCCTTGTACTAAATAAATATGGCTTTTTAACTCCATATTATGGAGTGGTCTCGGTTTTCTATCTGGGGGATCCAGTGATATGTGCAAGGTTTTTCCTGCTTAACTGCATGCTTTTTTACCAGGACGCACTATCTATACCAGGGCAGCCAATTTCTGTTTCTTGTTACGTTATTCAAGACACAAAACTAAGCCAGCTTGATAGTGCCACTGTAGCGCTATCACATGCTATGTCGGTGACCCATGTTCAGGAATTGACTCTGGTCACTCACAGAGCTGGCTGGGGCAAGGAGGACTGGGTGTGCCAAGGACAGCTCTACTCTCTCGGGAAGGGGGGGAATGCTGCACCCCGCTACTTGGCTGCCCTCTGGTGGAGGCCAGGTGACAGAACGGCGAGAGCACCAAGAGGGGAGAGGCAGTTGCTGGACACCATACACGTGATGCGTGTGCATCATTGCATGCACTGTATCAGGGAGAACATCAGAGCTGGAGAAAAAGGCCATGGTCTGCCACTGCACCAGCTCCCCTTGCAGGACCACGGACGACTGACACAGCAGGCCATCCACCTCTATTGTGGTCCCGGGTAAATGGTGGATAACCAGTGGGTCTGTGAGAAAGTCGGTGATGGAGCGGGAAGAGGGGGTGCCATCGGGCGAACCAGTGGGGGAGTGAGAAAAAGTTTGTTAAAAAAAGGACACAAAATTCAGTTATACACACTGTGGTAATGAAACCTCTACTTGGGAGGCTGGGAAGATGCTGCACAAGTGAGCGCTGACTCTTTTTTTTTTTTTTTGTTCCATATAGATTTTTCTACCAATGGGACCACTAGAGGTGGCTGCATAGTCCTGTCCTCGTCCCATCTGGACTGGCACTTGTCTCCCCTGGGACCTACCTGTTCAGAAGCAACCCCCACAGATTCCCCCCTTCCCCATGGCGGGGCCAGAGGAGGAAAGGCCATCCTCTCCACCCCGGAGCACAGTCCAGGTGGTCCCAGGCGATGGCGTGGATCAGTGCCAGACACGCAAGACTTCATGACTCCCCCAGCTCCCTTTTCTACCATTCCTCCCCTGCTGCAGCCGAGCATGGATGCGTGCATGAGGTGGCACGCACACATCACAAAACCATAGCCCCTCTTTATGTGCCTCCCGCACCTGCACTACCATCAAGCCTCCACCTGGTGGCAGTCAGAGGCCAGTAAGGCAAATCCTCCCTGCCCAGGAGAGGAAAGTGGTCTCTCGGATGCTCAGTCCTCTCCCACACTGGCTGACCCAGCAACCCGAGTCCACAACTGAACCTGCGTCGCTGGTGTGGTGACAGGTAAGGCATCCAGTGCCTCAACCCTCTGCACCACTGACTATTCTTAAGGTTTACAATTCAAGCTAAAAACTTTGCAAACCTTCTCAGGTTCCACCAACCCTAGTGACTGTTAGGAAAACCAGCACTTCCCTCCTGCCTGACATGCTGGGACTGACACCATATCACACAGCTGTGATTTCCTGCCTCTTGCTCGACCATCTTGACCTGGTGCACCAGGGGACATATTTTTCTCGCACCACTGAAGAGATGGATTCAACTCGGAAGTTGGTTATGTGGATGGAATGGCCTTGGCTCTGAGCAGTGTCTGACACCAAGTCATCTGCACGTTCTGCGTGGCCAGCATCTTCTGCATAACATAGTTCTGGGACTTGAGAGAGAGAGACTAAATTCCACCTCCCCATGTCCTGGAAAGGGTTGTTCCTGGACGGGTTGGAGATAAATTTACAGATACAACAACTCAGGAAAGTCTGTCTTATCCTTGACAGTAGAAACTGCAGCATTGATTCCTCATTCAAGCTGGTCAATAACGTACCTCCAACAACAAAAGAAAAGCTTTTTAAAAAGCTAAAAAAAAAAATATTACTCAACACTGTAACCATTCCCACACAAGGAGTAAAACTGTTTGAAGGCTTTGAACGTCCCAAGTCATTTGCAATCAATTCTAAAGGCTTAAATCATTTTTAACCACAATAAACCAAGAGAAAGGAAAGTAAACACCATCAGCATTCGTGTAACCGCAGCTGGCTTAGTGGAAGGAAAGCCTCAGTGAATGGTTCGGGGGCAGTTTATTTATGTCGAGTGGCCAACACCCAGGTAATTCCAGCTGGGCACTTCCAGCAGCTACTGACCGAAGGTCTGGCTTTCAGCCCCTTGACGTCAAGCCCAGCTCCAGAGCCACGTGCCCGTCCAGAGGCTAACGTGTCTCTCTGTTGCTTGAGACTGTCAGCTCCCATGGGGCAAGAGATTTTCCCGGCCTGTGTGGATGATGAAACAGAGACTCTCTGTGGTGAAAATCCCCCCACTCCCGCCACAGAAACTCTGGGATTCTCAGAGACAGCCTCTGTGCCCGCTTCTCAGCACTGTGCATGACCTCTCCAAAACAGGATTCTTAAAACTGTTGCAAGATTATAGTAGCAGCATTTGTTAGTGGAAAACAAATGTCACTATATGTTTTTTTAGCAATAATGGATTTCTGGCAAAAACATCAGTATATACATTTTTTTCATTGTGCTTCCCTTCCGAATTAAGACATGCTTTTTTGTTTGTTAATTTCTCAAAAGTGGCTGTTCTCTGGCCACAGCTACGATGAATACAGTAAACATGGTGCTGTGCTGTTTTCCATCAGGAATGTGTGCTAACACCCTCCTGATACATCCACTGCATGAATCCAGCATATAAAGTCAAGAAGTAACCGCAAGGAAAGGGATTTTTAAAAATTGCTAGAAGCTGCCATTGTTAAAGAGACTTACCAGTCTCGGCCCCTGCACGCGACATATGGGTGCATTACCTCATAGGAAACCTCCTTATGTGAATGTTGCCCCAAATAATCCAGTGGTAAAAAAGATGTAACCCTCATAAAATCCAGAAAACTGGATCCCAAGGACTTCCCAGTTTCTAGTGCCGCCCACGCCCTGCCCCTGCGCTCTGCCAAGTTACAACGTGATGCTAGGGAGAGCGCGGAGACGTGCTCCATTATACTCTATGGGCGGCACCTTTCTGATCATTTTTTTACATTATAATGGCAATTTGGTGAGGAAACATGGGCATTGGTCAACTAACAGTGCCCTTGTTACTCGACCAGTGCCCACGTGGGACTTATTCTCAGAACGACTGAAAATCTGGCCCTGTGTTTTGTGCATGTGACTTCAGTAATACATAATGAGGAGAAAAAAATACAGAGGCAATGTGAAATACACGCTGAACTGTGTCCAAATATTATGTATTTCAAAGTCCTCTTGGAGGCATCAGCTGCTCTTCAAGCGAGAAATATTTCATAATTTGCACTTTCTGTTTTTGACTGTTCCAGAAACTCAACAATCTCTGTGCTACAGAAATGACAGACAAATAAATAGAAGGATCTCAGTTCCTGCTTTTCTCGCTTTGTTTGTTTTGTTTGTTTTACCAGAAAAAATAGTTCCACTGGGCAGTGCTCATTTGCAAAGAGGTCCTGGATAGGACAGGTGACGGTATATAAATCACAGTCTTACATAATAAGTAATACAAAGTACATGGCATTTATAAGCAGCAGCCAGGCACACGAGAGAGGCACATAATATATAAACAGAGACCCTGTTACTCAAGTGGTCACTTTGATTTTTTTAAATCCAAACATTATATAGTAATAAAATGTATAGAAAACTCACCTATTAAAGTCAATGGGGCACGCACACGCAGCCTTCATTTTATGACATCACAAAACGGGGCTGCGTGTGCCGACGTGGTGCGGTTCGTCGAAGTGCCTGTTCTTTTTATGAAAAGGCTGGGAATAAAATTATGAGGAAATATCTTTTTTAAATGGAGGAATTGGAGAAGATTAGTATCCCGCAACTCTGCCCCAGGTAATCTAACATATATGTTTGTGAGGCCAGCTGTTAGCTTACCATGAAGCTGCTCTTTAAAAGAAACTCGATTTCTTCTTCTAGAGGTGGTGGTGCGGGGCGGGGGAGAGGGGATAAGTGGAAGAGAATGCCTCTGTGTGTTGGGGGGGGGCCAACACCAGATGGAACAGCACAAAAATGATGGGACTACTTTACAAAAAAAGGCTATTTGTTTTCAAAGTATTTTCCTCTATTTTATTACTTAATTAAAATTTACACAGATGCCCATTTTCTAAGCGCATTAATACCCTCCACAGTGGGCGATATGGACAATACTGGACCTTCCAGGGGCTATAAGGCCCTCCGCCTCATTACGCCCCTTGGCGGTCCGGTATTCCTAATAACCCATCACCCTAAGGCAGATTAAAGAAAGAGATGGAGACTATGGCACATGTTACACTAACACAGTTATAAATTGCACTGTTCCCACTTTCAGACTAAATCAAGAGGCTCGTCGAAACAAGTTAATATCAGTACTAATACTGGGTTGTATCAGAGGAACAATTTGTTTAACTTCAGCCAATTCTTAGGCAATATTTCTAACACCAGGCATCACCCAAATTTCACCACTGCCCAAGGGATAAAACTAGAACAAAACCTTTTTTTGTTCTGCCTGTATGTGTATTCCACACCCTCCTGTTTCTAACATTATATCTATTTTGTGGTTTTACCCAAATAAAGATGTGGAGATTTTCTGGCTTTTCAGTGGACTTAAAAACTCTAAGCAAATAGCCTCTCTTCGCTAATGATTCCAAATCTAACATCGCTTGCTTCTTTGTATATGATTATTCATTTACTAAAACTGTTGTGAATCTTCTCTACAGAGTCTAAATCTTCCTCCTCTTTTTCTTGTTAAACCTTACCAGACATTCATACTCCATGACTGGTCTGTTTAAACCCGTTTAAACTATTAATAATTTCACTACTGACAGGCCCGCTCCAAGCTTTTTGGCCCTCGAGCCACCAACTGCTCCTACTTCAGGTCTCTGCCAGTCCCATCATCTAGTTCCTCCACTGTTGAGCTGGTGGGGATCTAGATGGAGCACAGCTCGAGGAAGCCGGTGACCATCATGTAGACTGCCTGAGGCACATTTTGTTTTGTAGTTTCTGCCCCTTCCTTCCCACCTTCCCTGAGATGCTGGATAGTGCCTCTGATGGCCTCAGATGTGGCAGCTTGCAATGGGCTGATGCCAACCCTCATGAGGGAGCAGGCTCCCAGCTCACCACAAGGGGTTGCTGCAGTGTCGGAACAAGGACATGTGCCTCCCCAGGCTGACTCACGATGCACACAGCAGTGTTCCCCCATCCCGGCCGCACCGATCCTGGCTCCCGAGTCTGGTCCCAAACCAGGGTTGCCAGCACAGAAGCACGACCCACTGCCACTGAGACACTGGGCAGCCCCCAAGGCCCACCCCCCTTTTAATACTTTAAGGTATGTTCAAGCATCCAACATCCCCCTCCTAAAGAAATCAGCTGAACTAAACTGAGGCTTTTATTAATACTGTTTCTGGCCGGCCCTTCCTGATGGATGTACTTATTCCAACTGGACTGAGCATGCGTTTTCATTCCAGTGGAGCAGGTCAACAGTACCAAAGTGACACTGTAGCAATCTGGGGGTTCACCCAGAAATCAAACTACATGTTAATGTATGCATTTCAGACCATGTCTAAATTGGTCTTTCTCATTCAGAACCAGGCGGGTTCTCAGAACAGCGTCACTTGCGATGCCAGCATCCCAGGATTGGAAAAGTACCCTGGGCATCTAGAGGCCAGCGGGGAAGGAGGACTGAACCTCACATTCCTAGAGGACACTTTCTTCCTCTAGGGAGGGCAATTGACTCTGCCAGGTGACTACCACCAGGGTGATGGCAGGTGGTAGTGAATGCAGAACAGCTTGTGAAGGGAAGACGCTGACGGACTCCATGCACATTGGAGACGTATATGTCAGCATCCTAGGGGCCAGGCAGAAAATCATAACACCACCCAGGACTATTTCATAACACATGGCGGTATTCTCATCTCTTATGCCATTGTTCACACCAGGGGTTTGCCAGATTCAGAATTCCATAGGGGAGTGGTAAACTCTGAAGGCCCCACCCCATTGGGGTAAGCATTCTCCGTCTGGACAGAGTGACTACTGGGCTGAAGGGGTGTGGAACTGAGTGGACAGGAGAATAAAGAATAAATACGCAGGAGCAGACTAGAAGATGAGGGCCACACTTTGAGGATGTACTGAACTGCAAGGAACACTCATAATTTTATACGCTGTACTTAAAGACCTGTTCACACGTTCAAAGTAGGCAACTCTTGCAAAGAAGCTGCCTGCCCAACAATCTAAATTAGCCACTAGCTGAATTTTTTTCAATCTACAAAATAATAAAATATTTACTTTACAGTGCTGCACTTGTAGCTTCTGTATGTTAGCCAAGTGGGTCATCAAGTGCTGCAGCCTCACCTCCACAAACAGCATTTTTAAACAGATTTAACAGCCTCGGCCCCTGCGCCATATATATAGGTGCTGTACCTCATGGGGCTGCTTCTAATGTGGAGCTTGATGAAAATAATCGCTGTATTAAAAAATGTGAATGCTTGTAAAATTAGAAATACTGGGTCCCAAGGACTTCCCAGTTTCTGGTGCCGCCCACGCTCCACGCCCGCGCTCTGCAAAGTTATGACATGATGCTAGGGAGAGCACGGGATGTGCGCCATTATACTCTATGGGCAGCACCATTTTGATCTTTTTTTATATTATAATGGCCATTTGGCGATAAAACGTGGGCACTGGTCGACTAATGAGGCCCTTGTTAGTCGACCAGTGCCCATGTTTATCACCAAATGGCCATTATAATATAAAAAAAAAGATCAAAACGGTGCTGCTCTTAGAGTATAATGGAGTGCGCTCCTGCGCTCTCCCTAGCATCGTGTCATAACTTTCAGAGCGTGGGGACGGAGCGTGGGCAGCACCAGAAACCGGGAAGTCCTTGGGACCCGGTATTTCTAATTTTACGAGTATTGCCATCATTTAAGACAGTGATTATTTTCATTTAGCTCCACATTAGAAGCAGCCCCATGAGGTACAGCACCTATATATCGGGTGCAAGGGCTCTTTCGTTTAACTTGCTAGGTCTCTTTAAGTTGTGAAGTGCCTAACAGAGGTACATTTCAATACTGTTTTTATTCGATTGAGATTATTTTATTATAGAGTAATGTGAAATATATTCTGTAAAGAGGGAAAAAAATGCATTTGATGTGGGGCTTCTTTCTTTCCATATACAGTTTTTTTTTTGTCAGCTCATTTTCTACTGGCAGCGACTGTAACTCTACGCAGTGGACAGCAGTCAGCTCTTGTTTTTGTTTTTTTATCAAGGTGTTTCTTTCTTGCCCTGATGGCCCCCCTCAGCTTCAGCTAGCCAACCTGGCAACCAGCTCCCCCAGGACATACCGGCCAAGTGTTCCCCACAAATTGCCCCCCCCCCCCGGTGTCCACACCTAGAAGTGGCAGTGTCTAGGTGGTGGCACAGGTCCTGCAGTAAGCCAGGCGTCATCATGCTATTGAGCACTGTTTTCTGCCACCACCATCTAGTGCAATGACACAAGTACATGTGTGTGTGTCTGCATGTAGATGCACCCAAGCGTCTCAAGCACCCCAAGTTTTGAGACTGCCCTTTGTGCTACCATCCGGCCTCCACCAGGAGGCAGCTACCCTGCGGGATTTCTGGGCCCCCCCCATCCCAACGGAGGAGAGTGGGCTTTCCGACGATCAATCCTCCCTCCTTAGCTGACCCTCTGACACCAACAGGCTTGTTCATGAACCCGAGTCGTCAGCACTAAAGCAGTAGCACTACCACTGCGCCAGTGAGCTGGCCCATCGGTTCTTGTTTTATATCCTCTCCCCTTGTACTGGACCCCCTGCATCCTTCCTTCTGCTCTCTCATACGTGCCTCTGTTGCATCAACCTCTGTTATAAAAGGGAGATGGCATGGGGGCGGTAACACTATTGTGAGCTTCTCAAGAGCGGCGTCCCGCCAAGGCCAGAACTATTGTGCGTGCAGTACTAGGAACTTTTCCATTGACAGGCGGCTTATGCTTTAAGCTGCAATGACTGCAACACTACTCAGGACCACTGGATTGGAAAATAATGTGTGGATTGTGTTTCACAGATTCTCTGCCTCTCGGTTTTTCTTTGAGTGCTTCTACCATTTTTCTGATTCTCGCTGTGATTGGCCTGCATTTGCTACTGCTCCCCCAGGGACATGTTTCCAAAGGAGTTGCAGATCTGTGTGTGGATTACTTACGATTTCTGCAACAGTTTGCTCAGTTGTGCTGAGAGACCCCCCCCCCGCCCCAAAACCACTCGTGAGAGACGGCACATGCCAGACACACTCAGTGCAAATATTGGGAATCCTGATTCTAACCAGGGCAAAGCAGAAACATAGGGATAACAACTTAGGACATTTGGATCGATGAAGAGGGGGGGGGGCACTGTAGTCAGAGGCATTTCAAGTAAACCAAGCAGCCTCTTGGGGCACCAGCATAGAAGGAGTAAGCAATAAAGTAAAAAGTATGAGCACAGAACAGCTTGAAATGCAAAACGTATTAACATAAAACCCTCTGTAAATCATGACATCATTCTTAGCCAATCAGAACTGTTCATTTCTAAACATTCCAGGTACTCTTATAACCATTATAAATAACTAACGTGACTTCACCCAATCAGCGAGCAGAGCCACTGTACCCCTTATCCTGTGTACAGTGTGCCCTCGTGTGGGTGCGTTGGGGGGAGCGTCATTAAGTAAATTTAAAAAAGTCTTTAAACCTATTATAAATCACTTGAGTTAAACTCAGGTGATTTCTGATAAGTTTATAGGGCCTCTGAGAGGTGTCTCTCTTATGTTGTGAGAGACACCTCTCGTGAGGTTTGGGCAGACAGAACCGCTCAGCTTTGCTTCACGGCATCTCGCCCAAACTTCACACTTGGTGTCTCTTACATCATAAGAAACACCAGTCAGAGGCCCTATTAACTTATATAAGAGGATGTCTCATGCACGAGTTCTAAAATTCTGAAGTTCTAAGTTCACTTGGCACAGTCCGTGTCCCAGAAATGGATTATCTGATATTCTGCAACATAAAACCTTTTTTTTAATATTATTTGTTTATTGCATATTTCCATAAAACGATATATACATCTGTTCAAAACTACGTAGAGCTACATCAAATAGTCTAGTTCACAAATTCCATAATGCATATGCAGGACATATAAAATTACATCTTATATCAGCAGTGGTAATACATAAATATAATACATTGTTAAACCCAATTTATAGAGGCTAGATATAAAAAGAAAGAAAGGCACATCTCCTGTCTTGTAATCTAGATAGAAACCAAGAAGTAAAAGAAATTTCTCACAAGGAGTATTATACTTCATTCGATCTTCTGAGCTAAGGCCTTACTCTTAGGAACAGAACAAATGGCCAAAGTTAGGGTACAAAATTGGGGTCTAAGGGCGAGATATAAAGAATCCATTTCCACCATCTAAGTTCAAACAATGGCCATCTGTCTGAGCACCCAGCTATAAGTCTCTCCAGTGTATAAATCTCTCCCATAATTGCATACCAAGCCTGGACAGTAGAGGGAGCTCTCCAGCCCCAATGTCTAGTAATAGGTTTTTTTAGCTGTCAAAATATAGGTAGTTAATAAATACCCTCTCGATAAATGAAGATCTTCTGGTGGGACTGACAGAAGCACTAATTCAGGTGTCAGCACTGCCTCTGTCCCCACCAGTTCCGTTAAGGTCTCAGAGACATCTCTCCAAAACCCACCTAATCGTGGGCAAGCCCAGAAAATATGGATATGGCCTGCCAAGAGCTCCCCACAATCTCTCCAGCAGCACCCCAATGCTCTAGGTGAAAGGTTGGCCAGTTTCGCTGGGGTGTGAAAGAATCTATTCCTCGTCTTCCATGCAAATTCTCGCCAATAGAGGGCGCCCAGGATACCCATCAAAAATTTAGTATATTTTTTCCAATCCTCTTCCAAGATTGGGATCAGAAGCTCCCTATTCCAGGCTGCTAAAATTCTCCTAGTCGAATGCCTAGATAACTCCTGCAAACTCTTATATGGTAGTCCAATAAAGCAAGCAAAATATACAGGTTACTCACTTGTAACAGGAGTTCTAGGAATGGTATATGTTGTTCATCCACACTGTCCGGCAGGTTCCTTGCCGCTTTAAATCTTGCCGGAAGGCCTTCAAGCTGGCTCCTCCCACCCACCCGGGTGGTAAAACTCTCAGCTCCGCCCCATGACGCCAGATCTAGCCCGCTGGAAGCCAGGTTGTGCATCGAGGCCGGGGAGGCCGGGTGGGTCATGTGGATGAACAACATATACCATTTCTAGAACTGCTGTTACAGGTGAGTAACCTGTATTTCTAGGGACATGGATATGTTGTTCATCCACACTGTCTGACAGACTCCTAGCAGTTCTCCGGGAGGAGGGAGGCAAGGTGCACACCCCCTACTTGGGAATAATGACTGGAGAACCGAGGCCCCAAAACCAGCATCCCGGCGTGACTCAAGGTCGATGTGGTAATGGGTAATGAAGGTGTGTGCTGACTTCCAGGTAGCAGCCCTGCAGATTTCCTGGATAGGGACGTCCCTGGAAGCAGCCATCGATGCAGCGGTATGGTGGGTAGAATGAGCTCTTATCCCTCTGGGAGGCTCCATGCCCACCAACCTATAGCAAAGATCTATGCAGGAGGTGACCCACCTGCCTATCGTCCGCTTGGCTGCAGGTCTGCCAGGTGCGGCTTCAGCGTAGGTGACAAACAGCTGGCGAACCTCTCACCGAACTTCAGCCGTCCGCTCCTTATAATAAGCGAGCGCTCTTCTAGGGTCCAAAGTATGGAGCCTATATTCGGCCTCCGAGGTGTGATTGGGGTAGAACACCGCAGAGTCAACACCTGATTAAGTTGAAACTCCGACACCACCTTCGAAGGAATTTCGGTGTGGAAGACCAGATAAGGAGACTCGATGGAAAGCGCCTGGAGCTCTCCATCCTTCTGGCTGACGGATAGCCACCAAGAAGGTGGTCTTCCACGACAGGTGAAAGATGTCACACCTGTGCATCGGTTCAAATGGCTTGCCTATGAGCTTAGCCAATACCAGCAGTAGATCTCACGAGTGGAGGAGTTCTACTTTTCGGAGGATATTGATCAAGGCCTTTGAAAAAGCACCGACCACCTTCTCCTGCATCTCGACTGCTTCCCGCCCGCGCCTGTAAGCAGAGATAGCTGCCAGGTGCACCTTTAAGGGTCGCCGACGGCCTAAGCTGAGAAAGGGACTACAGGTAGTCCAGAATGCTTGCCAAGGAGCAGGAGGAAGGGTCCAGGCCCTTGCCCTGACACCAAATGGAGAATCTCTTCCATTTAAAGGCATAGCATTTTCTGGTCGACTCCTTACGGGAAGCCTCAACAACGTTGAGGACCTCGTCGGAAAGACCCAAGCCCTGGAACTCTAGCCACTCAGGAACCAGGCCATCAGGTGCAGGGATTGAAGGTCTGGATGGAATACCTTCCCCTGATTGACTGAGATCAGGTCCGGGTGGGCTGGAAGCCGTCTCGGGAGCCTGGAGCTGAGACTCAGGAGATCTGGATACCAGAACTGGCGGGGCCAGTCTGGGGCTACCAGAATCACCTGCGCCTTGTCCCTCCTCGCCTTGAGAAGCACCTTGTGGATCAAGGGAAATGGAAAGGCGTACTAGAGGCCCGGGGTCCACGGCCTCGAGAAGGCATCCCCCTGCAGCAAGCCCTGCTGAGAGGGGCGGGCATGAAACAGCCTCAGCTTCGCATTCTCCCTGGAGGCAAACAGGTCCACCTGAGGCATACCCCAGTGGGAGAACAGATCTTGTACTACCTCCGGCAGGAGAGACCACTCGTGGGACGCAGCTCCTATCCGGCTTAGGGCATCGGCCAGAATGTTGGAGGCTCCTGGCACATGGATGGCAAGGAGATCCGCCTCCAGGCTGCGCACGAGGGACAAAATGCGGAGAGCTTCCCTGCAGAAGGGCATGGAGCGCGTCCCGCCCTGGCGGTTCAGGTAGTACATGGTCATGGTATTGTCCATCTGGACCTGGACCACTTGACCCCGTACAAACGGAGTGAAGGCGGTGAGGGCAAGACGAACCGCTCAAAGCTCCAGCAGGTTGATGTGGCATTGGGACTCCCGAGGGGACCAGAGGCCGTGCGCTCTATGCTCCCCCAGATGGGCACCCCAACCCATCAGAGAGGCATCGGTCAATAGAGAGACCATCAGCTCGGGGTGGACAAATGGGATGCCCTCCTGCAGATGAGCTGGAACGATCCACCACTGGAGAGGGTTTCAGATCTCCTGGGTCACTGTCACTGGCTGATCCAAAAGACCAGAGCTCTGTGACCATTGGCTGGCCAGTCCCCTTTGTAGGGGACGCATGTGCCAATGGGCCCAACGGACCATGCTGGTGCAGGCCGCCATGAGGCCCAGGAGGTGCAGGAAGTCCCGGGCAGGGCGCAGTTGCCCAACCTGAAATGATTGGGCGAAGGAGGAAAGAACCTCGGCCCTGTCCTCCGGGAGCTGTGCTCTGGCTCGCAAAGAGTCGAGCTCTGCTCCAATGAATTGGATCACCTGCTTTGGCACGAGTTCCGACTTGGCCTCGTTGATAAGGAGGCCAACTTGAGAGCAAACCTGGAGGGCCAGATCCCCGGACCTCTCCACTTCCATTCTGGAGGAGGCCGCAATCAGCCAGTCGTCCAGGTAGGGGTACACCCAGACCCATTGGCGCCGCAGGAATGCTGTGACCACTGCCATGCATTTAGTGAAGACCCTAGGAGCTAGAGAAAGGCCGAAGGGCATGGCCCAGAACTCGTAGAGGGACCCCTCTGCTCTGAAGCGGAGGACTCGCTGGTGGGATGGATGGATTGGGACGTGAAAGAACGCGTCCTGGAGGTCCAGAGAACAGAAGCACACACCTCGTTCCAAGGATGGAATGATCTGAGCCAGAGTGACCATCCTGAAGGTTCGAGACCTTAGGAACCTGTTCAGGTTGTGCAGGTCTAGAATGGGGCGCCAGCCCCCCGTCCGTTTTGGGACCAGGAAGTACTTGGACACAAACCCCGGGTCTGGTGGAGGATCCGCCACCTTCCTGATCACCTCCTTTTCGAGGCGCAGGGCAATGTCGGCTCGGACGGGCCGGCCAGGAGAGGCTGCGGACTCGTAACCCCCCATGGGGCGACGGCTTAGAAGGGCGGGGCCTGCTCGAACTCCAGAGGCAGACCCTTTCCTACCACCTCCAACACCCAACGGTCCGTGGTAATAGCGGACTAGGTGGAAAGGAAGTGGCGGAGCCATCCCCCCACAGGGGGAACCCAGGGGGAAGCGACGAGGTTGGGGGCGACACCCTTCAACCCGTCACTGGGCAGGCTTGGAGGAAGGACCGGCCGAGGGACCTCCTAGGCCTTTTCCTCCCAGCTTCCTGTTAGAGGAAGCTGCAGGCTTGACTTTAGGGTGCCAAGTGCGAGCCTGCTGGCCCTGATGCTGGTGTTGCTGGGCCGGACGTGTCAGCAAGCAGAAGGGCGAAAGGACTTATGTTGCTGTCGATGGCCTTTGTCCTTCTGAGCAGACGTGACCGAGTCCAAGGTGACGTTGGACTTTTTGATCCTCTGGAGGTGGCCTTCCACTCCAGGGCCGAACAGCTCGGTCCCCAAGAAGGAGACGTCTGCCAACTTGTGCTGGGTATCCGCCGAAAAGGTGGATATCCTCAGCCAGGCTCTGCGGCGCATGGCCACTGCGGATGCTACTGACTGGGTACAGGAGTCTCCAATATCAAGAGCCGTTTGGAGCTGCTCTTTCACCACTGCCCTTCCCTGATCCCGCACCTGCTTGACCGCAGTCTGCAGCTCAGCCGGGAGATGAGGGATCACCTCATCCAGGGAGCCCATGACGGCATGGGAGATGTGCGCCATCAGTACGGCCGAACTGGCCTGACGGAGGCCGAGGGAGGACGCAGCGTATACCTTGTGCCCGGCATAGTCCAGCTTTTTGGACTCCTTGTCGGGGGGCTTGTCCACATCCCTAGCGTTCCCAGAACACCGGAAAACACTATCGGTGACCAACCCCTCCGCAGAGGGGTGTTCCAAGAAACCGGACAAAGAGCCGGTAGGGACCACATACTTCCTGGCCATCCTGGCCGAAGGCGCAGGACAGGAAGCCGGCCCCTGCCATAGCTCCAAGGCTGGGCCAACAATGGCTTCAGCCACCGGAAAGGCCTCCGTGGGAGAATCCCCTCGGTCCAGTATCTCCGTGAGGGGATACTTGGCCCGCTTGGATACGGGCTCGAACTGCATCCCGGTGGACTCTGAGATAAGCCGAAGCAGACCCATGAACGATGATGGGCTCTCGTCCATCGACTGCCCCCCGGAGGACTCCAGGTCAAGGGGCCTGGAAAACAGGGAGGAGTCGTCGCAAGACTCCTGAGGAGTCTGCGAAGAGCTGCCTAGGCCTGAGCACACCTCCACCTGCCGAGGACGGTCGGGAGGGGTGACCGCACAACCGGGTGGAGCAGACCTGACCTACCGAATCCTTGTCAGAGCCCCCTGCCTCGCTTGTGGAGCGGAGGTTCCACCAGAATCGGTGGGCAGCTGGTTTCGGCTGAACAACCAGCCCAGGCTTGGGCACCTCGACCACCGCGAGGGGTTGTTTTGACCTTTCAGGTGACAGCCACTTAATGGCCAGGGAAGGCGACGGCGTCAGCTTATTCCCAGACAGAAGGAGCTGCTGCCACATTAAGTCCTCGTGAAGCCGATGCACTTGGCGCTAAAGCCTCCTTCCAAAGAGGAAGATGAGGACGAGCGGCGGCGCCCGCTTCCTCGGTAATTTAGACAGCCGGGTATCGGCGGACTGCCTGACTGAGACGAAGTCCGAGACTCGAGACCCTCGTGTTTCCGAGGGCGGGTCTGGGAGGGAGCGGGCAACCCGGCCTCCCTCGCTCGGGAGCCTTGACCGGGACTCGCACAGGAGGCGTAGGTAGTCTCGGTTTCCACCAGGAAACCGGTGATGAAGGGTTGTCGGCTTCACCAGTCGATTCGTCAACGTTGCAGGAGCGGGATGTCCTTCCTCAGAAATGACACGGGTCGAGGTTGTTAGGTCGCTGGAGCCACGGGCCCTGCCAACAGTCGTCGACACCCGGCCGACGCCGGCCGAGATTTTTCTCGACCCGTCAGACGGGTGTCTCGGCCGACTGACCTGACGGGGACACCATGAAGCCAGCGGCCTTAGCCGCAACCTCGACCGAAGTCGAGTGTCGACTGCCTGGGGAAGGGGACCTCTCCCGCTCCCACGAACGTTGACAATGGGACTTACCCTTCAAGTCCTTCTTTTTTGACCAAGAAGAGTGTCTCGATGGCCCCACACCCTTCGTGGAGAGGGATTGGCAAAGCTCCTTAAAAGAAGCTGTGTAGGAGGATCCCAAAGAGAGCGAGATAAATGCTGCGACTGAGGAAGATGAAGATGCAGCCTGGGCCGCCTCCTCCTCGATGGCGATCATCTGCTTGAGTTGCTCAGCCGAGCCAGCCACCGCGGAAACTGCCCAATGGGCCTCCTTTGACTTCACCGGCGGATAACGCTTTCTCGGCCGCCTAGTTGAGCCGGGCAGCACGTCTTCAAGGATGTTAGCCGAAAAGACACCTGCATAACTCCGCAGGCCCGCGGGTCGTGGTCAAGCCCGAGGCAGTAGATGCACGTGGAGTGTGGATTGGTCCTGGACATCTTCTGCCCGCATGGGCACTGCCGAAAACCGGGAGTCGATTTGTCCATCGCAGCCATGAAGGAAGAAGTAGACCAAGGTCTGGAAAACTTTAAAATTATTATCAGGTGAACCGAAGAGTTAGGATCCAGTCTAGACGCAGAGCGTTAAGGAGGGAACCTGAGCTTCCAAGCGGTAAGGAAGATCTGGCGTCATGGGGCAGAGCCAAGAGTTTTACCACCCGGGTGGGTGGGAGGAGCCAGCTTGAAGACCTTCCGGCAAGATTTAAAGCGGCAAGGAACCTGCCAGACAGTGTGGATGAACAACATATCCATGTTCCTAGAAAAAACATTTTGATTTTGTATTAACATTAATTTTTTAAAACAAAGGTGTTTAACATGATTTATCACACGTCAATATGTACTGTACAGTGCCTGTGTCTCTTATGGTTATAAGTTTCTTTCCAAGCCCTTTGTGTGCTAGAACTACTCAGCTTCACTTTGCAGTCCTCTCATGAAAAAACACACTCTAATAACCATAAGAGATGCTATAACTGTACATATAAACATATAAATGTGTTGTTGTCGCAAGGGGGGTAGGGAATGAGGAAGTAGATGGGGGGGGTCGGCTGATGGAACTGAGTGATAAATCTAAGGGTAAAACCATATTTGACAGTAGGTCTATGGGGAACAGGTAAAAGAACTGGGCAGGCTGCTTGGACCTTGGGTCTTTTTCTGCCGTCATTGTTCTGTGTGTGCAGATAATTTTTACCACGTTCTGGATGTGGGGTTGGACTGACAGGGAGGTGAGAGGATGGTGGGAATGGTGAAGGGGCACCACAAGTGTTGCTGCATGAGGCACCATTAAGTCTAAAACCCGTTCTGCATATAATACAAGTATGGTGTGCTTCGGAAGTGTAACAAAAAAATGCAGAATTTATTGCCTTGGAAAATTGGTTTCCCAGAGTTTCCCATACTGTTGCATCAGAAGGGCTGCTAATGGTGGTGGTTTCACTGTCCAATGGGAACAGTGGGGCCACACTCTTAATACAAATAATCAACAGGGAGACATTCCTACTCAGCCTGCTCTTCCCACCAAAAGCCTCAGCTGCCTAGTGCCAAAAGTAAAATAATAGGAACAAACTACAATAACTGTTAGACTGGCCTCAGGCTAAGAAACATATACAGCCCAACTGGGAACAGTAACGTGCACGACTAACAGCAACCGGAATCCATGAAGGACAAAGGGCAGCAAAGTAGATGGAAGAACAAGGCAAACTTCACATACACCAAACCTGTATAATATACCAAATTTCCAAGGTGAGAAGTTCTCCATTCCCTGGTGTTTCTGTATTCTTTCATCCGGAAGTGTTTGTTATGAGTTGGCAGCCAGCAAAGGTCCAATTCCAGATCCTTCATAACTCCAGTAGTAATGAAATGCTTAGGTGGCTGACTTCCAGACACCACCCCTACCCCCATCCTGATTTCTTTTTATTTCTTTTTTTTTGTTTACATCATGACAGTCACAGCCTGAAGGACCTTCCCACTGAAAGCAGCACCCACTGATGTCTGCACTTCCAGCTTGCAGCACTTTGTTGTGTGGCAAACACCAAAATAGAGATGTCGATAGGGAGAAGGTCAGGGGTAAATGGAGAAAGTGACAAAGGCAAGAAGGACAGGGATGGGGCAAAAAGGAGTAAGGCCATCAGGAAATGGAGGGTAATAAGTACCAATGCCCGTAGTCTGGGCAACAAACTCCCTGAGCTGGTGGCCTTGATGGAAGAGGAATGCCTGGATATCGAAGAAGTCACAGAAACATGGTACACAGAGAACGACTGGGATGTACCAGGGTACATAACCTACAGGAGAGACAGGCAGAGGAGAAGAGGGGGAGGAGTAGCTCTCTATGTAAAGGAAGGGATAAAAGCAACTGAACAAAAGAGTAAACAGGGAGGAGAGGAGGCACTGTGGGTCACCTTGGAGACTGGAAAGGGCACCACAATCCGCACAGGGGTTGTGTACAGACCCCCATGTCAGGGGGAAGGAATGGACAAGGATATGATAGAAGGCATTCTTAGAATGGCAGAGAAAGAGGAAATACTGTTGATGGGAGACCTGAATATGCCAGATGTTAACTGGAGCACATTTGCTGCAGCCACATCCAAGAGCAGGGCCATTCTTGACGCCCTACAGGTGGCAGGCCTCAGACAGCTAGTTTCAGAACCCACTCGTGAGGGAGCAATCTTAGACCTCATACTCTCAAACGGGGGCAGTGAGAGGATCTCAGATCTAGAAGTGGTTGCCATCTGGGAACAAGTGACCATCAAACAGTGTGGTTCACGCAAACTCAGCTACAGAGCGTTTTCTGCCAAAAGTGAGGGTACTGACCTTAGGAGGCTGACTTTGGCAAGATGGGAGAGTGCCTCAGAAAAGCACTAGCAAACAGGCTAGAAGGAGGTGTGGAGCAACAATGGGGAATCATCAAAACTGCCACCATAGAGGCAACAAGCCTATGTGTGAAGCAAATAAATCAAAATGAAAGAAAAAGCCACTATGGTTCTCAAAAGAGGTGGCTTTGAAAGTCAGGAAGAAAAAGATAGCATCCGAAAGTATAAGGGAACACAGAAGGAGCAGGATAGAGAGATGTACCAGTTAAGGCAGAAGGAAGCAGGGAGGGCAGTCAGAATAGCAAAGGCCCAAACTGAGGAAAAGATAGCCAACTCAAGTTAAGAAGGGGGATAAAACCTTTTATAGGTACATCAGCAATCGTAGAAAGACAAAGGGAGGGATAGTGAGGCTGAATAGAATGAACGGTGGGTGGGCAGAGGGGGACAGTGAAAAGCAGGGATACTGAATGAATATTTCTGCTCAGTATTCACAAAGAGGAGGGGAAGTGCCTAATCCAATTAACAAAAGCACCTGATAGGGGGTCGATCCCAGTCCTTTCATAGAAGAAAGGGTTCTGCAAGAACTCCTAAACTGAAGGGGGACAAAGCAATGGGTCCTGATGGAATTCACCCCAGAATTCTAAAAAGAATTAAGGGAGGAATTAGTGAAACCACTGGCTACTCTTTTAATAAATCATGGGAGGATGGTGTGGTACCCGAGGACTGGAGGAAGGCGGATGTGATTCCCTTCACAAAAGTGGGACCAAGACAGAGGCAGGAAACTACAGACCTGTCAATCTGACTCTGTGGTAGGGAAAGTGATGGAGTCACTTGAAGGAAAGAACAGTTGAGTACCTAGAGGCCAGTGGGGCACAAGACCCAGCAGCATGGGTTCTGACAGCTGGAAGGTCATGTCAGATGAATCTAATAGGTTTCTTTGACTGGGTGACCAAAGTAGTAGACCAGGAGGGACTGTGGACATGGCCTACCTAGACTTTAGCAAGGCATTTGACACAGTCCCACACAAAAGATTAATAGTCAATTAACCAGCCTGGGAGTGGGTCCCAGGGTGGTAGTCTGGAAACATTGGCTGCACAACAGGACACAGAAGATAATTGTAAATGGAGTCCACTCTGAAGAAAGAGGGGTTACTAGTGGGGTACCGCAGGGTTCAGTATTGAGTCCAGTCCTTTTTAATGTCTTCATCAGTGACATTGCAGAGGGACTGGAAGGAAAAGTATGCCTTTTTGCAGATGACACAAAGATCCGCAACATGGTTGATACACAAGGAGGCGTGGAAAGGATGAGAAGGGACTTGGCAAGGTTGGAGCAATGGTCAGAAGTATGGCAGCTAGGATTCAATGCAAAGAAGTGCAAAATAATGCACCTGGGAAACAAGAACCCAGGGGAAGAATACACAATGTGGGGGAGGTAGTAACAACAACAAAAAAGGAAAGGGACCTGGGGGTAATCATATCAGATGACCTTAAGGTTAGCAAGCAATGTGAGAAGGCAGTAGGGAGGGTTGGGTATACTGGGATGCATAGGGAGAGGCATCAGCAGCAAAAACAGGAAGTTGTTATCCCTCTGTACAGACAGTTGGTGAGACCCTGTCTGAGTACTCAGTCCAGTTCTGGAGACCCCATCTCTGCAAGGACATAGACAGGATAGAGGCAGTCCAGAGGGGACAACTAAATGGTGCAGGGTCTGCAAGAGAAGCCGTATGAGGAGAGACTAAAGGAGCTTAATATGTATACCCTTGAGGAAAGAAGGAGAGGGGGACATGATAGAAACTTTTAAGTACCTCAGTGGAATCAACAAAGTCCAAGAGGGTAGCATCTTTCAGAAAAAGAGACGTGCAAGAACAAGGGGACACAATTTAAAGATAGAAGGGGGGCGGTTCAGCGGGCAATGTGAGGAAGTATTATTTCACAGAGAGGGTAGTGGATGCATGGAACAGCCTTCCTGAGGAGGTTGTGGGGTCTAAAACTGTGGGAGAATTCAAGAATGCATGGGACAGACATAAGGCAATTCTTGTGGGGGGGTAGGAAGAAATAGGCTGTTGGTTAACTAGGATCTGCGGCCTATCCTGTAGGTAGGGAAATGGGCAGACTAGATGGGCCAAGCGGTCCTTATCTGCCATCAAAGTCTATGTTTCTATGAACAGAAGGTCATACTGCAGGTCTGTAGATGGCTGGAGAATCTGGGAGCCTTTGCTGCCCACCACATCACCATACTCCTGGTGGACTTTCACCAAATGGAAGATCGAGAATCAGCTACTGGGTTCAAAACTGGAACTGTCCCACCAGTTGAGTGCTGATGGGTCACCAAAATTGTTCTCTACTTAGCCCTACTGGCTAGCACTGAAGAAGTAAACCCTTCATTAAATGCAGTGGTTGGGCCAGTGTAATGTCTGTTGGGTCACTGGATGTCTCCAAACTCTAAACGCCCTGTTGGCTTGTGCCAGTAAAACTTAATTTTGACTTCTTAGTGGCCTTATAGGCCTCTCTGATGCACTTTCACCCATCAAGAAGGGGTATTATAAATCATGACATCATTCTTAGCCAATCACAACTGTTTATTTCCATAATACGCCAGGTACTCTTAGAACCACAAGAGAGTGTCTCGTGCAAATAATTCTAAAATTCTGAAGTTCTAGTTCAGTTTGAATAGTCCATTTCCCAGACGGGCTTCGCTAATTGTCTACAAACTCAAATATTTTGATTTTAAATTTACATTTTGAAAAATAGAAATCTTCGGCATGATTTATGATATATTTATATATACAGTTCCTGCGTCTCTTGTGGGTGCGTCATGTGATTACCACATGAAACTGTAGATACCCTGTATTATGTGTACTGTGCTTTGCTGTCATCTAATTTCATGACGTGGACCTTTGTAAACGAACTACTCTGGCTCAAAAGTGTACGTCCAAATTAAACAAACAAATAAACAAAGAACTACTCTGCTTCACTTTGCAGTTCTCTCAATCCGTGAACGCGAGAATGCACTCATAGCAACAAAAGACATGGTAACAGTACATATAAACATTCTTGCCCACAGCCTTTTGGTGATAAAGGAGAAATATGTCTGAAGACATGCAGAGCCCAGGGGCTCACTCCAGGTAATACTTAACTGGCTGCCTGGTATCAAGATTATGAATCACTCTCTCTTTAGTGTTACCAGGACGGTTCACCCTTGCTACAGTGACAACAAAGTTGGCGGTGTAAACTACAGTGTCAACAATTCGCTGACACCAGCCACTGTGCTCCGATAATCTACCATGCAGCAGTAGGAGTCACCCCCCAATATTTTATAACAAACTCCAGGTCGTGCCCTCAGTGGATAGTAGGGGAACAGCAGAACAGTAACATTGTCCGATGGCAAAAAAATAAAACCGCAGCAAAAGCAGGGGACAATGATTCTGTCAGCAACATCGTGGTAGCAATAATCAGTCAGCACATTAACGGGCTACCACCAGGCCTAGGGCATATTGAAGGTACAGCAAGCTCCAGTAGAAAACCGCCATAATAGTCAAGGTGGGCTCACAGACGCCACAGGTGCAAATGGTGACTTCAGGAGGCTATTCAAGACTACATTCTGGCTCCAAGGCAGAATGATCTTCTTGACTCTTCGTTTATTTGTGTCAACCGGGTCCTCTGAACACAAGTGCCCATTTTCAGAGACAACTGGGTGCATAGCACAAACAAATACAATCGGTACAATACAAGATAATACAATAAATTACAGTGCAGTAATAGCAAACTGTCAGAAATAAAAATGAGATCACGAAATAGAAACATAGAATTTGACGGCAGACAAGGACCACTTGGCCCACCTAGTCTGCCCATTTCCCTACCTAGAGGATAAGCTGCAGATCCTAGTTAACCAACAGCTTACTTCCTCCTACCTCCCCCCATTAGACTTGCCTTATGTCTGTCCCATGCATTCTTGAATTCCCCCACTATTTTTGACTCCACAACCTACTCAGGAAGGCTGTTCTATGCATCCACAACCCCCTCCATGAAAAAATACTTCCTCACATTACCTCTGAGCCATCCCCCCTCTATCTTCAAATTGTGCCCCTTTGTTCTTGCACATCTCTTTTCTGAAAGATGCTACCCTCTTGGACTTTGTTGATTCCCCTTGAGGAAGGTAACATGCGGACTTGCAAGAGTTCTTCCATTCCTACTGGTGATGGTAGTAGGTTCCATCTCTTAGAAACATAGACAAGGACAGCAGAAAAAGACCAAAGGTCCATCCAGTCTGCCAGAGTTCCCTATTTAGGGGCAGTAGCCCCTCTCGGGGGTATAGCTGAAAATGTATTTTGGCCTAGTTTAATTTTAAGTCTAGGTATCACAAGATCATTTGTATGTTTGCTTGCGCGCATGCGCAAGAAACATTATGTGGCAGCTTAGGAGAGAAGCGGGTTTCAGAGGTGCAGCACTGTGGCGGACAATGCCACCACTGCATTCTTAGGCTTGGCCCTCGGTTCCCAATGCGGTGGCACGCTGCTACTGACACTAGTTCAGCAAACATGCCACCAACTTGAAAGGAATTAGCTGCTGCAATGAGGGAGCGACCTGTCATTGCAGGGCAGTGCCTTGCCTGGTGTAACATTTCAAAAAAACATGGTGGCTGTCATCGTCCGCCACTCACAGTCCCCATAAAAGCTGATGGGGGTGCCCAATCCCCCTGTCGGCATGCCCCTTCCCAGTTCATTTGCTGAAGGGGGAGCCCAATCCCCATCTGCATAATGTTCCCCCATGTAATAGTCATGTATGCCGCGGGGGTGCCCAATCCCCCTCGGCATCATGCACCCCCCCAAACAGACACATTTTCTGTGCCGACGAGGGGGCCCAATCCCCATTAGCTTTAGTTGCCCTCCTCAAACAACACAGATGGCACACTGGGAGCCCACCCCAGTGTGCCAAAACAAACCTATGAAGGAAAAACCTTCCCACTATGTTTTATTTTTCTTTTTACCCTGAGAAAAAAAAATGTCTCGTGCCCCACCCCAACCCGCACCCACCGTCTGTGCACTTGACCTCCCCCTTACCTCATACTTACCTCCAGAGCCCGGACGTGACGATTTTCTGTGGACCAGGAACACATCTGCACTCTTCAAAGCTGACCATGAACTGAAGAAATTCTGGTAAGCTGTATAATGGCATAAATGGGGGTTTTCAATGTACTGTAGGTGGATATCTCAGCCATTTTTGTGACTTTTGGCTTCAAATTTTCAACATGGGGTTCTTGGGACCCTACCTCATGAATTCAGTCACTGTCATTTCATTATTTGGTCCCGAAAGGTGATTTCGCAGTCACTGCACGGAATCACCTTCTGGGACTGATTAACAAAATGACAGTGGCACTGTGCAAGCCTATGCTGCAAATTTGGTGAAAAAATTCCAAAAAGTGACTGTGTTACAAGCGCAAGTGCTGTACGTTTCTACCCACACCGTAACTTCAAGAATTTGTAATATTTTCACTCCAGATTTTCAGCATTGCCATTTTTCACACCTCCTTATGAACAGTACAGTTGTCATTTGTCACATCCTGGCCGGAATGTGTTTTCGCACACCTGGCCCACAATGGCGTGGTTGCTGTGCTAAATCAGTGTTCAGGACAAATTAACAAAATCACAGTGACACTGTTCATGAGCGGAGGTCCCAAAATGCCTATGTTGAAAATCTGGTGACAAAAGTCCACAAAATGACTATGTTATGAGTGTGCATTGCGTAGTTTCCACACACACTTGTAACTTTGAGAATTTGTAATATTTTCATTCCAGATCTGCAACATTCCCATTTTTCCACACCTCCTTATGAACAGTACAGCTGTCATTTTCACATCCTGCCCGAACTTTGGTTTCGCACATCTGGCACAGAATGGCGCAGTCACTGTGGGAAATCAATGTTCGGGACAGATTAACAAAATCACAGTGCCACTGTTCATGAGCAGAGGTCCCAAATGCTTTCATGAGGTGGGGGTCACAAAAAGCCCATGTTGAAAGTATGTAGTACAAATACCAACAAACGCCCGGGGCGTTAGGGTTTTCTAACCATAACGTCCTACCCTGTACAGACTGACAGGTGTCAGGGGTGTGTCTTTGGACTGCCGGCTGTAATGCTTATGCCATTCCACCTTCATCCTGCAGCCAGCAATGGCATTAAGGTGTGCCTTGGACTGTTCGGCCCCAAAGTTCACCCCATTCTCCTACACTGCACCCATTTCAGCATATGTCCTTATGAAATGGGGTGACTGTAAAGCCGAACACCCCAAGGCACACCTTAGCACTTGTCGGTGTCTGCAGCATAGGGTGAAATTAAATAGCATAAGCGTTATGGGCGACGACCCAAAGGCATACCCCAATGCCTGTCCATGTCTGCAGGGTGGAGATGGGGATGGCATAAAGTTCAGTACTTCACTGCCATTCCTATTCTGCATCTGTCTAACTCCTGCACTTTTATTTATTGTAATATTCAGAAAAGACTTTTGAGTCAGAGACTCATTTACAAAGGTTCCACGTCATACATAAAAGGACAGGGACATTACTTGATTACAGATTACAGCACATTACAAATAACAGGCATAGAAGTTACATAATTGTTCAGTACACGGCTAACAGAAGTTTAGGTACTTTAGCAGTATCCCAGATTAAAATTACTTCCATTGCTAATACCAGCAAGCAAACATTTGGCATTGACAAATGCTTGTTTATATTCTGTCTGGTAATTCCCAAGGCCTGATTTAAAGTGAATCATGTTTTTAGACTGATGGGATGTGGGGAATTCATATTTTTCCATATCGATAATAATTGCTGATACTCAATTATGCTGATGCAATGGAAGACTCCTGACTTTATAAGAGAGGCTGCCCTGTAGGTGGGAGGCAACATGCCCCTTGCCCAGTTTTGAAAGAATGGCTGATCAAGCCAATCCCTCCACCAGGGACAGATTAAGGCCCCACGCCATCTTTTAGGAAATTATGAACTAACATCACCCCTCCCTGCTCAGGGGCTGAGCCCATGGCCAACTCAGGGGCTAAGCCCACGGCTATGAAGATGAGAGTGTCCTCCAGACTCTGTAGTAGACTGCTGAAGTGGACTGCTTCCGGGCCAACAAAAGCATGCCAACTACAGCCTGGGAGCACCCATGGTCTGAGAATTTTCTCCTCTCAGCATCCGTGCCCTGAGATTCAGACCTTCCAGCCATGGATGACATAGTGGCCCTGAGTAAGGAGGTCTAGAAAGATTGTGCAAACTATAGGAGTAAAGCTGGCTAGCTCCGTCAATGGGGAGAATAATGGACATCTTGCCCAGTAAGGTGCAACCAAGATCACCCTGTCCCTTTCTCTTCTTATTTTTCAAAGTATGGCTTCTACCACAGGCCTACTCCCCCACTCAAGGGACATGGTGCCCATCCTCCAGGCTAATGGGTTCAGGGTTCTGATGCAGAACAATGGGAGCTGATCATTTTTTTCAGGTCGCAGACAGATCCGCTGCCTGAGGGAGCCCCCATCTGCCTACCACATCCCAGAAAACCAACAGAAGAAGATGCCATTCCCTCACCGAGAAATTGGGCCTGCTCAGCTAGTCCCCCCTACCTCCTCGTATGTCTTTTCCCAGAAGGTGAAGAGCCTTCAAGTCCAACAGGAAGTTCTCTACTTGCAGAAGAAGTGGACAGACTTCCCAGATCATCACTCGGCTTGTGGGTATCTGCTGGTGGCAAATTTAGGCCACTGCTGTACAGGTGCTCAACTGAATCAAACACCCTGCCTTCCAGTAAGGGAGAGGTGGCCTTTAACACTCTGAGGATAGCTCTGATCTCAAGTACATCTATTGTGTGGTGCTACTCCTTTCATGTCTAGCTGACCTATTTGCCAGAAAAGGCTCCCCATACCCGGAGGCTGGTGTCCTTTTGAAGGTGCACAAAAGTCAGATCCAGTGATGCAACATCCCAGAACATATTCCTTCGAATAAGCCACCATTTTAGGTCTGAGCAGCGCACACGCGGAATGGCAGGTACCAAGAATGTCATGAGGATGCAGTTGCAGACCAAGGAAAGGAGTCAGCCCTGAAGGGCCCTGGGCTCAGCAGACAAGTAAGATATGGCTTTTTCAAATGCCTTGGAGCAGACCAGTCAGTCATCCAGGTGGTGGTGGTGGTGGGGGATCTTTGAGACCCTGCTGTGAACTTCCAAGATCTCCATCAGTCTGGAGTAATTTAATGTGGTAGGGGTACGTCTGAAGGGGCAGCCCTGTACTGAAATGGTGCTGCTCAGTTACAAAATGGAGAAACCTCAAGTGCCAGGGGGCAATCAGGGCATGGACTGTAAGCATCAGAGGTAGCGTGCTTAGCTACCACATGGAGATCTGGGGTCGCATAATCATTCCTCGGGCTGGTGGAGTTAAGCACATGTTGCAGGGACAGAAAGTTCCAACTACAAGAAGGGGTGCATCTTGCTGCATAAGCTCCTCCTGCTGCAAGTTGCTAAGGGGCACTGGAATTGTGGATGACGCTGTCACTTCAGCCCCAATAGATCATGCATCACAGTGATAGCTCTTAAGTGATAGTAGAAGGAAGGGCCTTCACAGGGGGGAATGGGGTGGGCATGACAGTATGAAGCCTGCCATCAGCCCACAAGCAGCCCACCAGCTGCTCCAGGTGTCCCACCTCCCCTGCATCGGATCATGCATGAAGGTACTTGTTACAGAACAGTATCTGCAGAGATGCAAGGGGCTCTCACCAGAGGAGGAACAGAGTGAGTCTGGTGATGTTGGAATGGGCAGTAAAGCCGGTAGAAGGGATGTACCGTAAAAGCAGTCTCCACAAGGAGGATAAGAGCTGGATGTTATAAAAACAAGTGTTAATAACTGGACAGACTGAGGTATGTGTGAGAGAGGGGGAGTGGCACTAACTGGATTTCCTGCTATTCTGCTGTGTGAGCAAAACTGCAGACCACAGGCTGTGCTGACATCCCATTATGGCTCCCCGATCCAAACTGTTGCGGGACATAAGATCCTCTGCAGAAGAAAATTGAGCAAAAAAAAAAACTAAAAAGAAAACAAAGTACAGACGTGTGTGCGTGTCAGAATTAAGAGCATGCCTGAAGACAGAGAGAGAGAGAGAGTGTGTGTGTGTGTGTGTGTGTATATGACTGAAGGGACAAAGTGTGTGTGTGTGTGTGTGCGCGTATGTGATAAAGTGTGTGTTTGTGTCAGAAGTGTGTGCGTGTCAGAATTGTGTACAGGTCAGAAATGTGTGGAAAAAGTGCACATGTCATGAAGAGTGTGTGTGTGTGTGTATGACTGAAGGGACAAAGTGTGTGTGTGTGTGTGTGTGTGTGTGTGTGTGATAAAGTGTGTGTTTGTGTCAGAAGTGTGTGCGTGTCAGAACTGTGTACAGGTCAGACGTGTGTGGTAAAAGTGCACATGTCATGAAGTGTGTGTGTGCGTGTATATGTACAGAAGGTCCAGAGGTAAGTCCCTGAGCAGGTGAGTGACAGAGCTGGGCAGCTGGTGGTGGAAGGGGGCCTGGCAGCCAGAAGCATAAACACCTTGATAATAACAATACTAAAAAAAACCTGTCTGTACGTGTGTAGTGCACCATGGTTTACTTTCTTTCTCCCTCCCTTCCCCTTGGACTCCCACTTGGCTGTTCTTCACTAGAGAAGCAGTATCAACTAACACATAGATAGCTTTCAAAGTTTTGGGGGCCTCAACCCATTTCAGTGGGTATTGAATCTCACGACTGCTGTTGCCATAGGCTCTGAGTGTGTACATGGCAGAGGAGGCCAGTGCAGTACTACAGGCAGCAGATTATTTCCAGCTGTCTCACGTCTCCACGCCAACAGGACAAAATGAAAGACAATAGGCAGCCAGCACCAATTTGTAATTGTCTGGTTAGAGAATATTACAGGAATTTCCCTCTCTCCCTGGGATTCTCTCCAGTGTGTAAAACCCTCCTTAAAAAAACACTTTGGGGCAGTAAGCATTTACAGCAGCAGGGAGTGTTTACAGTTCCAGAGCTGGGAACCAGCAGTGGATGCCACCCTGGCATACATCTCAAATGCCCATTCACCCAAAACGTGGGCACTGGCCCTTTAAGTGTTCTTCTGTGAATTGAGTAATGAAATGGTGACACACAGTAAGGTTTTGGAAACAGAACCTCCTTGACGTCAGTTGCATCTTAAATGAATCAAAGAGTGAATGGGGACCTTCACAAACTGTAAAGTACGTACTAACAGAACTGTGACTGTTCGAGTCACCAGCATGCGGGCTGCTTTCTTGGCAAATTCCTATGTTTGTTGCAATTTCAGAATGACTTGATTGCCTCTGAGACATCACTGCTACACAGAGAGATGACAGCCATGCCTGCTCCGCGGTCAACAGTTCCACACTAAGATGCACTGGGGTCACGATGGCCTATTCCGAATCCCTCTCCTTCAGGTCACCACTCACCCAGCAATACAATTCATTTTTCTTTTGCATAGCATCTTTCCTGCAAACTGAATCGCAAAACATAGTGAAAACAATCAAACCAGGAAGTACAGTGAAACAAAATCTCAGGAATACTGTACAATATACAGAAATATGAACATACGAACAAGCCAGCAGAAGAAGGCCATTTGGTCTATCAAGTCTGCACATATTGCAGGGTCCACAGCTTGAGCTACTGTCCCTGCCCTCCCTCCCTCCCATCCTCCTACCCATGATTCTTATATTCCCCCTATGCCTACCCCAGCCTCTCTTAAAGCTGCTCACTGTCTTTAACGAGATGACCTCTTCTAGCAGCGCATCCCAAGTGTCTACCACCCCTTCTGTGAAGAAGTGCTTCCTGACATCCCTCCTAAACCTCCCATCCTCCAGCTTAAGACTGTGCCCCCTTGTGATATGGTTGCCACTCAGCTTAAAGAGACTTTCCTTATCAACATTATTTATCCCTTTCAAGTACTTGAATGTCCAAATCATGTCTCCTCTCTCTCTCTCTCTCTCCTGTCTTCCAGGGAGTACATGTTCAGTGCCCTCAACCTCTCCTCGTATGCCTTGCCCTGCTGACTTGCTACCATCTTTGTAGACCTTCTCTGTACCTTCTCCAGCAGGTTAATGTCCTTTTTGAGGTGTGGGCACCAGTACTGAACTCCTTACTCTAGATGCGGCCTTACCAGTGACCTGTACAAGGGCAGTATAACCTCCTCTCTCCTACTACTGATCCCCCTAGTTATGCATCCCAGCATCTTGTTTGCCTTTGCTGCTGCTTTCTTGCACTGTATGGAGTGCTTCAGGTCTCTAGTGATCATCACTCCCAGGTCCTTCTCCTCCTCTGATGCAGCTGCTCGGACTCCACCCAGGTAATACTCTGTCCTGGGATTCTTGACTCCAATATGCATAACTTTGCATTTCTTGGCACTGAAGCCAGGCTGCCAGATCCTGGACTACCTCCCCAGCTTTTCCAGATCTTCCTGTAGGTCCCGTATCCCTTCAGCTGTGTCCACTCTCCCACAGAGCTTGGTGTCATCTGTGAATAGGCACATTTTGCCTTTAATGCCATCCCCAATGTCACTGATGAAGACACTGAACAACACTGGCCCCAGTACAGAGCTCTGTACATGGTATATATACAGTGTGTATATATACATACAAGTGACTTGCAAAAGTATTCAACCCCCTTGAAAGTTATCAGATTTGTCTGGATTACAAACGAGACTTACATATATTATTCCAGTCAGTATTTTTATTGCAAACTCATGTGCTCTAACAGTATATTTTCAAAGCCAAAATTAATTATCCGTCAGCAGATCTTTTAAAGAAAATTAAAAACTGGAAAATGCTGCTTGCCGAGGTATTCAACCAAAACACATTAGTATTTGGTAGAGCCACCTTTTGCTGCAATAACAGCTTTAAGTCTTTTGGAGTAAGTATCAACCAGCCTTGCACACTGTTCGGGAGTGATTCTTGCCCATTCTTTTTGGCAGATTTGTTCCAGGTTGTTCAGTTTGGTTGGGTGACGCTTGTGGACCGCAATTTTCAAACAGTGCCACAGATTCTCGATGGGATTGAGATCTGGACTTTGACTTGGCCACTGTAGGACATTCACCTTTTTGTTGTTTAACCACTCCTGTGTTGCTTTGGCCTTGTGCTTGGGATTACTTTCCTGCTGAAAGGTGAAGTTTCTCCCAAGCTTCAGTTTTTTAGCAGACTGAAGCAGGTTCTCTTGCAGTATCTCCCTGTATTTTGCTCCATTCATTCTTCCTTCAATTTTAACAAGATGCCCAGTCCCTGCTGATGAAAAGCATCCCCACAGCATGATGCTGCCACCACCATACTTCACTGTAGGGATGGTGTTTCTTGAGGCACGGGTAGTGTTAGGTTTGCGCCACACATAGCGCTTTGAATTTTGGCCAAAAATCTCTATCTTGGTCTCATCAGACCACAAAACCTTGTGCCACATCTTAGCTGGGTCACTCTCATGCTTTCTGGCAAACTCCAGACGTGCTTTGATATGGTTCTTTTTGAGTAATGGCTTCTTTCTAGCCACCCTCCCATACAGGCCAGTATTATGCAGAGCTCTTGATATGGTTGACTGGTTCACCTTCACTCCACTCTCAGCCACTGAACTCTGCAGCTTCTTCAAAGTGACTGTTGGCCTCTCTGTGGCTTCCCTCACTAGTCTCCTTCTTGTTCGGACGCTGAGTTTTGAGGGACGGCCTTGTCTAGGTAGTGCCTGGGTGGTGTGATGCAGCTTCCACTTCCTCACTATTGATCCAACAGTGCACACTGGGATATCCAAACACTTGGATATTATTTTGTACCCTTTCCCTAATTTATGCATGTCTATTACTTTATCTCTGACTTCCTTAGAATGCTCTTTAGTCTTCATTTTCACACCCTTCCTTCAGATTCACAGTCTGACCAATAGTCATTAAACTGAGGGGGGGGTTACCCAGAAAATGTGGGCTAGTTTAATGTTTCAGAGGTGAGGCCAATTGTAAGCCAATTGTGTCCTTGTTAGGGCAATATTTTTCATCTGTGTAAACTTGGAGCTTCCAGAGCACAGGGGTTGAATACTTATGCAAACAGCATATTTCAGTTATTTATTTTTCTTAGAAATATTTTCTAACATAAAACCAATGTCACTTTAAAATAATTATTTTGAGAGTCAGTCTTTTTAAATAAAATATTACACAGAACAAAATCTCAATGTATCATTTGTCATTCTGACAAATCTGACAACTTTCAAGGGGGTTGAATACTTTTGCAAGTCTCTGGTATATGTATATATATAATGTACGTGGTATATATACAGTATTATTGAATGGGTAAGATTTGTGGAATCTAATCACATGACCATGGTATGTACTGCAATATATATATATATATATATATTTTTTTTTCCACGATATAGCCATGGTTCAGAACTCCTTTCTTGTTTCTTTTCTAGCTTCCCTTTTTTCCTTTCAACCCCAACACTTTTTTTTTTCAAATAAATTCCTGACAGCACTTCTGAAAAAACGGTTAGAGAGGGTGATACCCAAGCTAGTTGGACTAGATCAAACAGGCTTTCTGGCCATCTCTCAGGCCTCAGATAATGTGAGACGAACAATACGCATCTTCAACCATGTTAACCACACCAAACAACCCACCTTAGTTATGAGTATGGATGCTGGAATAGTATTTGACCATGTCGACTGGAATTATTTATACAAAGTTTGGATTTTCCTAGACTTTCCAAAGGTATATAAAATATAGGGCACCACAAGCACATATCGGAGCAAACAGACACCATTCCCAGGGCTTTGAACTGGGCAGAGAGACAAGACAGGGTTGCCTCCTGTCACCTATCCTTTTTGCCCTCTACGTAGAACCCCTTGCACAAAAGACTGGGCTATAAGAGGACATAACAGGAGTCACCATAGGTCAGACAGAACATAAAACAGCACTTTACGCCAACGGCATGCTACTATATTTGAAGTCACCACACACTCCACTGGACAGAATAATAGAAATAGTTCAAGAATTCTCATTGTACTTGGGATGCACCCTAAACGCGTCAAACACAGAGGTGCTCACTGTGAATTGTCACCCACCTCAGGACATGAAAGAGAGATGCCCAGTGAACTGGGGACTACAGAAACTGGAATACCTAGGAGTCAACATTGCAGGAATCGCTCAAATTGTGAAAGCCCATGGAAAGATATTTCAGATTAGGCATTGAGCTTCCTTGTAGGTGTCAAGAGTCTTGAGATATGAATATATAAATCATCTGTAAATCAAAACAAGGCAACAGACATTATATGGAATCTTACATACTAAAAAGCCAGCAGAATAGGCCAAATGCACTGTCTTATCTGCTCGAAAACTAGCAACCTAATGGCTGCCCCCGGCCCCCAGGAGTGTCTTCTCTAGATTCAGTTTCCACTTGTACCTGTCCCACCCCTTCTTGAAGCCCTCCACTGTGCCCTCTTCCACCAGCCTCCCAGGAAGCGCATTCCACAGCTCTACCACCCTCTCAGTAAACAAATGCTTCCTACGTTCCCCCCTCCAACTTCCACTCATGGCCCCTGGTCACTCATCCCTTCTTCAGCCTAAACAACTCCCTAGTTTCACTCCTAATTATTCCCTTTACATACTTGAAATCCTCTATCATGTCTTCCCTGCCCCGCCTCTCCTCCAGTGAGTAAAGCCCAAGCTCTTCCAGCTTCTCCTCATAAGGCCTCCCCTCCATGCCCTGAATAATCCTGGTCGCTCTCCTCTGGACCCTTTCCAGCAGTGCTATGTCCTTCTTCAGGTGAGGTCTCCAGAACTGCTCACAGTACTCAAGCTGTGGCCTGACCAAGGCATTATATAGAGGGAGAATCACCTCCCTGCTTCTGGACGTAATTCCCCTAGCTATGCAACCCAATATCCTGTTTGCCTTGGCTGTAATTCTTCCACAGTTTTCAGAGTTATTCATTTTGACATCTACCACCACCCCTAAATCCCTTTCTCCCAATGTGGCATGCAGTGTGACCCCCCCCGGGTGTATATATGGCCCGGGTTTTTGACCCCCAAATGAAGTACCTTACATTTCCCGGCATTAAATTTCAGTCCCCACCTCCTTGGCCACCCCTCCAGGGTATCCAGATCTCCCTGGACTGTCTCCCTTGCTTCCTCACTATCCACCAGTGCTCCCAATTTTGAATCATCCGAAAAAAGACTCAACCTATTACTAACCCCCCCCTCCCTATATCCGAGATGTAGGCATTGAACAAGAGTGGCCCCAATACTGAACCTTGAGGGACTCCACTGATTACCTTCCTGGGGGAGGATGTTATCCCACCCATTACCCTCTTTAAACACCCCGAAAGCCAATTTTCAACCCAATTTAGCTCCTGTCCTCCCACTCCCATCTCCCCCAATTTTGCTATCAGTCCATTATGAGGTACTGAATCAAATGCCTTGCTGAAATCTAGGTATAGGACATCCACCGGCCTATGTCTATCCAAAGCCCCTGTCACCCAATCATTAAACTCTACAAGGCTGGTCTGACACAATCTCCCTGGGACAAAGCCATACTGTTTATCATCCTGGTGTCCTAACCTTTCCAACTGCCTCCCAAGCATCTCCTTGATAAAGCCCTCCATTACTTTGCCCACTACAGACGTCAGACTGACCGGCCTATAATTCCCCATCTTCTCCCTCGACCCCCCCTTTATGTATAGGTACTACATAAGCCACCCTCCAGTCCTGTGGCACCCATCCCATCCGCAGAGAGATGTTAAAGAGTGCAGCCAGTGGGGCAGCCAGCACATCCGCCAATTCCTTCATAACCCTCGGATGTATTCCATCCGGTCCCGGTGTCTTATCAGTTTTCAGATTCCGAAGGGCCTCCATCACCCTATCCACTGTGATTTCTCCCCCCCAAACCACTCCCTCATGTAGCCTTCCTACTTCTTCTTGGTGTGGTTTTTTGAGGCAGAAAGTGATGTCACTGAGGGGCAAGCTGTAATTGACAACATACAGCTTGCCCCTCAATGACATCACTTTGTGTTTAAGATTATGGCTGCTGCTTTGTTTCGATTTACAGATTATATAAATACTCATATCTCGATATGCCTGACACCTACCACAAATACCTCATTTGAAATATCTTTTCATGGGCTTTCACAGTGTAAATAACCCCTGCAATGTTTACTTCCCCTTTAAGTGCAAATAACTCCTCCCTGTATAGGGACAACTATACCCCTTTATTACGCACCCTAAAAGATGATATATACAGATGGTCATTATTGCCACTCCCATTATATTCTCTAATATAATTCACCAAAATTAACATCTTACCGAGATATTTAAGGAATATACCATGCCAGAGAGTGGGTATATTGGTGGATTTACCACGCCTGGTGTGATTCGGTCACGAGGTGCAGCCGGGTGACTTAACTACACCAGAAGTGGTAAATCCACCTATCTACTCCTGTCATGTATATTGCTATTATACAATGTTCAACTTGTTTTTTTGTCTTTATAGTGATATAAAACTTTTACAGTGGGTATACTGGAGGATTTATTACTGTCATGTGATGTGTTTTGACCAATGAGGTTACTGGATTTTCATACCCCATTGTATAATTGTATTTATTCCAGAGTGCCCCACCGGCACTGACCCAGGCCTGGTTTAGGAAAGCACAGACCCAAACTCCATACATTTATTTAAGGAAATGGTAAACCAAGAATATGTAGTAGCTTTTTACAGGCACGGAAGGAGTGGGGAGGCTGGGGACTACACTCTCTGAAAGATTACTGATTAGTTGCACAAGTGAAATCCGCTCTGTTATGGGGACGCACAAGCTACCATGTGCACTGGAAAACCCTGGAATTAGAATCAGCAGAACGGATACCCTTGGAAGTGCTTTTGCATCACAGCCCTCCTAGGATAGTCAGCAGTAATGTACACCATGGGGCCCTGACAGTGACATGGAAGGCTTGGGGAGCAGTTTAAAAAAAATCAAGAGAGTTAAGTGGCATCAATGGCATTTTAAATGGCTAGCATGGGACACAGCTTGCTTCTCCCCTAGTCAGGTGGACCCATGGCATAGAAGACAGGCAAAATAAGGTTTTGGTTTTCCTTAGCAATGCCTTCAGGACAATATCACTGGAACATTTGATGACCTGAGGGCACAGTTAAACTGGTGACCAACAGATAGATCTAGATATTTTCAGTTGCGAGATTATATGACCCGACAACTGAGATTTGAGGAAACGTAAGCCCAAGACCAGAGAAAAGAAAGCCAGTCCCTAATTACACTACATGCCACATTACGACAGAAGGGGGCAGTATCCATAGTATACCAATTTCTGACCCAGGCAAGAACACAAACAGCTACACATGTAACAGATAAGTGGCAGAGGGAAACACAGATGGAGCTCACATATAGGGAATGGGGGCAGATTTGGAAGGGCTGCTTACGCACCTCCTCTTCTCCAAAATAGCATGAGTTGGCCTGGAATGTAAAAACCAGGTACTTTTTTCACACCCATGTCATTAACTCAAAATGTGACCCTACAACCACACCATCTTGTTGGTGGAACTGTGTAAAACCACAAGGGATGAATATAGTCACATAACTTTGACGGTGTTAGACACTCACACCGTACTGGAAGGAAGTGACAACCAAGCTGAAAGATATCTTTGCTCTGAGCAGGGCCGGCGTTAGGCACCCGCGAACCCCGCGGCCACAGGGGGCCCCCAAATGTAGCGGCACATGTAGTGGGTCTGGCGGCGGGCACTAGCAGCAACCCATTACCCAGCCCAGCAGCATACTTTTTTGTCTGTCCCACCCCACTCCCTGCCTGGATCACCAAAGCATCTTATAAGAAAATAAAATACTGCCCCCCCCCCCCAAATCAACATAGCTGAGCAGTATTAGTACCTGGCAAGCCCCTGTGCTCCTTGCTGACTGCACTAGCGAATTCACTCCGGCTCCCCATCGACAACATGTGATGTCCTCATCCAGTTGCCCTTTCATGTGGTTTATACTGTGAGGCTTTGCAGTTGTTGCTGCCGGCTTCCCATTGTGCCCGAAAATCGTGCCCCGATTTCCCCAAAGGAACGCCAAACCACACCACGCGGTCCACGCCACCATCCTGTCTTCAATTCTAACCCCAGGCAGCTTTGTTTCATGTTCCCCACGTTCCTCTATTGTGCTGCACAGAACGTGCTGATGTGGGAGGAGGTGCTGTGCTGGAACCAATCACAGGGCTCCAATAGGTCCATCGCTGTTTATCGCACCTCCTCCAACTCAGACTTGAAAATTTCTGTCCCCCCTCAGGTCCGTGTCTGAAGCATAAGTACGGGGAGAAGGGAGTCTGGAGGGGTAGAAAGCAGCAGAGCAGAGGTAAAAAAAAAAATATTGCAGCAGCTGGAGAGGAGCATTTTTTGCAATTATATTATCTGTAGTATTGCTCTTAAGGTCATTAATTTGTGTCTGAGGCTGAGTCTGACAAATTATGCAGTAGTCGGTGGGGCAGTTAAGGAAGGTTATTTTGAAATTTATTTTATTAATTATCTGTTAGAAATGTAATACTTCTAGTGTCACCAGGTCATTGTGTCTGACAAATTGTGCAGTAGTTGGATTTATGTACAAAGATTATTGGGGGTTGGGGAGGGGGAACGGTCCAGGCATGGGGTCTACCGAGAGGGGCCCATCTGTGGGGCCCCAGTAATTGAATTTGCTGAGGTCCCCCAAAGTTCTAACACCGGCCCTGGCTCTGAGGGTACCCCCAACCTGTTGTTATCTACAAATGGGACTTAAGCCACCCTCCATAAAAGGTACAGAGGCCATTTAATTATGGCATATTTGTGTAGCAGCAGCGGCCAAGCCCATGAGACGAAAATGGCTGCAAACAGACCCACCAACAATGCAGGACTTGAGACTAATGATGGATGAAATTGCAGAGATGAAAAGGGAGGAAGCCTATATTAACCGCTGGACAAGGTGGGAACTGGCACAGGGAGAGGGAGATAGATAACAGCCCTGAGAACGAAACTGTTGACTAAAAGAGTAATTCGGGGTTAGGAGGAGCTGAACTAGGCTCAGACTACAGTAGTCCCGGAAGAGAGGTCTGACCTGGGGATCAGGGCAACTTAACAGAACGTCATGGTCCACCCCCTTTCTTGGTTTCCCTTTCACAGGAAAGATGCTAAGCGGATTATCACCTGAAGACTTCTCTTGCAGGCTACAGACTAACCTAGCATGAGAACTCTGCAGCCCCAAGATGGTTTACAGACCTCCATGAGTTAATAAACACTGGTATGAAAAAAATGTGTTTTCAATAGATTTGTTTTTATGGACAACATTCTGCAAAGTTCTCTTCATGGGACCAGCAATTTGGAGTTTTTAGTATGTCATGGTTTGTGTACAGAATGCTAAACATGAGCTATTGTCCTATCAGAACCACGCTGGAGTTCCGTGCACAAACTATGACATAGTTATAACTCTATATCACTGGTTCCATGAAGACAACTATTACAGAATGCTGCCCTTAAAAACAAAACAATGCAAAACACAGGTTTTTGTATCAATTTTTATTACAGGACAGTACCATGTGGATCATTTAGGCTTAAGGACATCATTTCTATAAATGGGAACATTATAAACAACTACCAGTTAGAAATCATTTCCTGTCCTCTTTAAATACAATATTATAATTTAACAGGTCTGCATCTGTTACAGTTGATGTTGTATAACTTTTTTTTATTTTAAACTTAAGGTACAGTTAAATATGGCAAGTCTTTCATTTCTCTTACTAGGAACATTACTAATTGCTGCCAGTTAGCACGCATTTCTTGTCCTATTTAATACTATGCATAATTGAAATGAGTAATATTTTCTACTGTCTGTAAGGATGACAATGCTTTTCAATAAAGAAAGTATAAAAGAAAAACACAATCCCTGTGGCGGCAGGCACCTAACCACAAAAGTATAGCTTTTGGTAGATTCCTTCTTTGCTTCCTTGCCGATATGACTGATTTCTTCCCAGCTACTCTGAACCCAGGTTTCTGGGTATGGCACAGATTAAGATTACAATATATTTTTCAGTTTTTGCAACACCAGAAGGTGAGAGCCTTTGAGGACCTTAGGACTACATTTGATCTTCCTCAACCTCATTTTTTCCAATATTTATGGGCCCGGGGCTTCATCCAGTCATTACTCAGAACCAGGTTCCCTGAGGGAGACATTCCCCAACTACAACAAATGGTTATTCGGGCAGTTAAAGGCCAGGACACATCTTGTCACTGTATTTCTTGCATTTATCAGGTTCTCTTAGCACAGCAGAAATACACTACACAGCATGTCAGGCAAGCTTGGAAGAGGGATCTCCAGCTGCCTAGTACAGATCAGCAGTGGGAGAGCTGCCTCAACAACATTCATAAGGTCACGTCCTCACATGTCTGGAAGGAGTATTCTTGGAAAACAGTCCTTTTAGTTTTTATGACACCCGATAGACAGGTTGAGTTACAGATCACACAGGGGGCACAGTGTTAGCATGGATCTGGGGCAGTGCAAGTCACTCACGAACATATCCTGTGGTCTTGTCCCGTTCCTCAGCCTTTTTATTCAGCTTTACAACAACAACTAAGGGAATTTCTGGGGGTGCTGCAACTCACCTGTCACTCAGTGCTGTTGCTAGATGCTCCAGATGGCTATCGGACCCCAGCTCTTAGGGAATTGTTTCATATTTCTGTGGTTATAGCTACAAAGGTTATTACCAAGTTATGGCTAACTCCTTCTGTCCCTAGTCTGACTTCCTGGAGAGAACAGATGACACACATCTACAGTATGGAGAAGCTCACTGCCCAACTTAATACTGTCTAGCCTTCATCTGAATTAAGGTAGCGTAGATGGGTAATGCATATATCAACTAAGAATCCACATTTCGTTCCATGAAATTCTGTATACCTATAGATGTATGAGTAATTACCTATCATAATGAGATCTGTCACAGCATAACTGCATACCTGTATTTTGTGTTATTGTTTTGCAGCAACTGTTGTTTGCATGTTGTTTGTTGTATTGTTTTATGGCTGGTCTTTTATGTGTAATAATAAAAATGAAATTGAAATAAAAAAACATTTTCTGTTAGCAATAATACAAAGCCAGATACAGTATGTGGCATATCTTGGGATATGCTCACACCTCAGGTGGATGAAGGTACTTGGCTTCACCTTGCATCTCACAACACACTCGATGCCTGAGTATACTCCAGGATATGTCACCCCTATTGTGTATCTGTGGTTTAATATACAGAGTTTATTACATTACATATAATAACTGGTGACCCCTATAATGGCTGGAAAAGCATGCCTAATAAAACACCGTAATAACCTGCAGAATTCCATAATAACTCAATAGCGGTTTACTACGGCATCTTCCTCCTCATGCTCTCACTTCACTGTATTTGTGTGAGTATGGCGGCCACTCAGTGGCATGCTCGCTCGCACAAATAGATTAGTTTTTCTCTTTGTTGAAACCTTGCACTAGTTATTAACAAACTTAGATACAAAGTAATTCCTGCATCATGGGATGTGATGGCCATTGGCTAGTCAATTAAACAGATAAGATAAAATTGTGAATAAGAGAGAGGATTAGGAATGGAAGGCATTGGAGAGAAGATAAGTTTATAGATCAGATTTAAAATGGGAGGGTGAGGTAATTAGAAAAGGACAGACAGGTGATCTACTGCAGATGGCAAGGGCAGTCGAAGATAAGGCTCTGCCATCAACAGTGGAAAGGTTTGCTGGTACTGAAGAGAGGCCAGCATTTGATGAGCAGGGAGTACGACGGGGGTGTATGGCGAGATAAGATCAGTAAGGCAATCAGAGGCAAGGACATTAAGTGCCAATTTACAAAGGGATGCACACCCTCAGAGAGGTGCCTCCACAGACTGGTGGTGTGCAGGGGTCCCGGCCAGCACATGCGGAGACTTCAGCACATCCAGAGCCCTGGATACCCACCTTCTCTGCACTGGATCCCAAGCCACTTACACAGCTACGTGGATGGTTGGATTGGGGACAGGGTGTACTAGCACCTGATTTCTGAATGAATCTCTGCAGTGAGGAGTGCCAGCAGAGGGGGTGCAGGCTACGTGAGGCAAGACCCTGCCACAGCGACTAAGAGCCCCCCCCCGGCTCCCAGCGACATCACATAGCTGGATAATCAGCCTCCCCTCCACCTGCTCCCAGCCCTCTGAGCTAGTAAGGACAGCTTGGGGTAGTTCTGGAACAGTCTACCAGTTTATAAAAATCAAATGGAATCCTGTATGGGAATATGGCAGTCTTTGTATCATTTGGCACTGCAAATGAGTTAAATGTTATATATAATAAGCCTGCACAATTTATTTTACATGTACCTAGTCAGATAGATTATTGCAGGGCCATCATTTTTAAGGGCTTACAAATCATTTTGTGGACAGGTAACCAGTTGGCCAGTAACTTTCAAAATCTGGAAGCCAAATCAATTTTTTTTTTTAAGTGACCATTGCCCACCTGGCTACCTGATTTGTCCCACCATGTTCCCTTACCAGCTGGATCCCCTCTATCCCTCTTTCTGCTCTGTTCGTACACAGCACTGCTCTCCTTACACTAACCTTTCTCACAATTAGGGATGCTTGGAATTTGCAGTTTCTGATCCGACAGGGCTTTCCAGGAATTTCCGATTCCTATTCTGAAAAGGACATCAGAATCAGAACTGGAATCGGATCTATAATTCTAAATCATAATTTCCTATGTTAAAATTATTTGGTAGACTTGTGAGTGTTGTAAATATACTTTTTTTTTTTTTAAATCATCTTTAGGACAAATATTTCTTAACCATGCTGTTCATTATTGGAACAGTTTGTTTGTTTCTTTCCTTCCACATTATCAAGTCTCATAATATTATTAAAATGGTTTTGAAAAAACATTGTTTAGATAACTCGCTCTAAATGTTTGTCATGATTATTTTTCATTATTCCTTGTGTATTACACTTGTCATGTTTATAAAATTACACTGTCTTGTATCATCCAGATCCCCCTTATAAATGGGCATTTGATTAACTTGATTCAGTCAACACATTTTAAATACAAAAAAAAAAAAATACAGTTTTATAAAAATATATATATATGCGCACACACACACACACACACACACACACACACACACTACAGGGATGCACAATGGCCTGACTCAAAATATGCAATTTGTCTCCAAGTGTGAGGGGACAAGCCCGTAACTCAAAAACAGCAAAGCCTCTAGTGACCTATGAAAGCCCTGCCCCTTCCTCAAAAGTGGAGATAAATTCTCGTTTTTGAGTCAAGTCATTGCATATTCGATTTATATATTAGTTTAAAAACTGTTATTTTTAAATATGGTATTTGTGTGAAGAATGACCAGTTTCTCTTTAAATAGATTCACCAAGTTAAAAGGTTGCACCACATGGTATGGTGCCTTACCTGAGCGGCACCCCGTCTGCATATATTTTTCCCCAAAAGTAATCAATGGTAAAGAGTGGAAGAGATGAGAAGTTTGTAAATAGCCAATCCCTTCCACTTCCCGGTGCTGGGAGCTGACTACAGACCCTCTCCTGCGCTCAGGCACGTAATGACGTGTGCCCAGGGAGAACGCAGGGGCATGTTCCAGTATTCTCTATGGGGGCTAAGTTTTAAAACATTTTATGGTATCTTAGTGGTCATTTTGTCATTAACTATGGGCACCGGGTGACTAACAACAGGGCTCCAGATAAGGGGAGTATTGACCTATTTTACTCACCTCCTTTTAGGAAATACTCTTCAGAAAATGTTTTAATGAGTACCATTACTCAACGAACATTTGTAAATACTTAGTCCACACTCCAAAGAACAGTGCTTCATAGCATAACTGGTGATTCAAAAGGGGCATTTTTTTTTCAGATTTACAGCACTCATAACCATCCCAATTTTGTTTTACTCATATTTTAAAACTGGTTGAGTAAATTACTACCTGCCAACATTATCTGGAGTATTGTTGGTACCTGATCAGTTCTTATCCAGAAAAAAAACTACATCATGTTTAAAAATGCACTCCTTACTCCACTCTGTTGAAAGATTTGTACGCATCTGATTTTGGTTTTACTCATGTCACTTTCAAAATGAGGAGTACAGCACTCATCCCAACAAATCTTATCTGGAGCCGTGACCAACAAGGTCCTTAGTCAATGGGTAGTCAGCTCTCAGCACTGGGAAATGGAAGGGATCGGCTATTTACAAATTTACGATCCCTTCCACTCTTCACCATTGATTATTTTTTGGGAAAAATATATGCAGATGGGGTGCCACTCAGATAAGACACCACACCAGGTGGTGCACATGTTTTTTTTTTATTAAAATTGGTGAATCTCTTTAATTTCAACTGCCGGATTTAGTGCTCAACAGGCTACTGCAATGCTGTGCTACTGTAATGTCATAAGATCATGATTGTGACACATCCAGCCACTTGAAAAACGTTTTATCTGGAAGTTAGATGGTGTGATGAAAAAAAAATGCATGCCATGGGAGGACAAATACATTTGCAGGATAAAATGTGTAATTTTACCTGTCAACATAGCTACTAGTAACAAACAAAAAAATCAATGTTATTTTACTAGCATGAATGCTAACGTCATGGTATGCATCAGATATTTTATGAAATGACTTAAAATATGATTGTTATTCAGAATGTTGATGGCATTTCTTCCGTGCACGCGCGACTTCACTTTGCTCAGCCACAGGCTGCAAAGGAACAATGGCAGCAGCATTATCAGATTTTAAGCCATCTCATATGCTATTCCCTGAATACATAATGGGTTGCAGTAGAAGAATGCATTCATCTCCACACTTGTATGGTAAAGACCTGTATCTCATGGTTTCTGCTCCCGTACGTTATGGGTCTTCCCATGCACTGGTGGAGAAAAACGTTTTATTCCATTGCCACCCATCATGTATTCCCTGCTTATCTTGGCAAACTTATCACCACTGGTGTATAAATACACGTGAACTCACAATTTGCAGCAAATACCATGACTTACAGAAGCTAACACCAAACGTTTCTCTCAGCTGCCATATTTGATGGATCGTGTCTCAGTCTGAAGTGTTACAGTTGTGGCATAACATACAGCAAGTGCAAAAATCAGACAGTGATGTTGTTAACTTATACCCTTTAGCACTTTCCAGGTTTGGGGGGAGACTTGTTGCACCTTCAGGTGGGGGGGTTGCAGCCTGTGTGCACTTTGCCAATCCCCACAACTAGGTCACCTGTGATCAGTTAGCCCCCTGAAATTTTGCTGCAGCACTAAGACTAAAAACATCTGCCCCCATAAATCTGCCAGTCTGGTCAACATGCCCCCCACCACCACCACCAGCATCAGTATCTGTTTTGTCGGCAAAACATTTCATCATTCAGCTTTTTAGCAAAAACATATTTCTGACATCCTTATAGTTGTAGTCTTCTCAGATATCGCTAAAAAATACAGGTTACTCACCTGTAACAGGAGTTCTAGGAATGGTATATGTTGTTCATCCACACTGTCTGGCAGGTATCCTTGCCGCTTTAAATCTTGCCGGAAGGTCTTCAAGCTGGCTCCTCCCACCCACCCGGGTGGTAAAACTCTCGGCTCCACCCCATGACGCCAGATCTGGCCCACTGGAAGCTCAGGTTGTGCGTCGAAGCCGGGGAGGTCGGGTGGGTTGTGTGGATGAATAACATATACCATTCCTAGAACTCCTGTTACAGGTGAGTAACCTGTATTTCTAGGGACATGGATATGTTGTTCATCCACACTGTCTGGCAGACTCCTAGCAGTTCTCCGGGAGGAGGGAGGCAAGGCGCACACCCCCTACTTAGGAAATAGAGACTGGAGAACCGAGGCCCCAAAACCAGCATCCCGGTGTGACTCAAGGTCGATGTGGTAATGGGTAATAAAGGTGTGTGCTGACTTCCAGGTAGCAGCCCTGCAGATTTCCTGGATAGGGACGTCCCTGGATGCAGCCACCGACGCAGCAGTATGACGGGTAGAATGAGCTCTTATCCCTCTGGGAGGCTCCATGCCCGCCAACTTATAGCAGAGATCTATGCAGGAGGTGACCCACCTGCTTATTGTCCGCTTGGCTGCAGGTCTGCCAGGTGCGGCTTCAGCGTAGGTGACAAACAGCTGGCGAACCTCTCCCAATTTCAGCCGTGCGCTCCTTATAATAAGCGAGCGCCCTTCTAGGGTCCAAAGTATGGAGCCTGTATTCGGCCTCGAGGTGTGATTGGGGTAGAACACCGGCAGAGTCAACACCTGGTTAAGGTGAAACTCCGACACCACCTTCGGAAGGAATTTCGGGTGGGGCGCAGGACAACCTTGTCCCTGTGGAAGACCAGGTAAGGAGACTCAATGCAGAGCACCTGGAGTTCTCCCATCCTTCTGGCTGACGTGATAGCCACCAAGAAGGCGGTCTTCCACGACAGGTGAGAGAGTTCACACCTGTGCATTGGTTCGAATGGCTTGCCCATGAGCTTTGCCAGTACCAGCAGTAAATCCCATGGAGGTGGAGGTTCTCGCACCGGAGGGGAAATGTGATCAAGGCCTTTAAAAAAGCGCCAGACCACTTTTTCCTGTGCCACCGACTGCTTCCTGGCCCGCGCCCGGTAAGCAGAGATGGCTGCCAGGTGCACCTTTAGGGTCGTCGACCTAAGCCCTTGACTAGAAAGGGACCATAAATAGTCCAAAATGCTTGCCAAAGAACAGGAGGAAGGGTCCAAGCCCTTGCCCTGGCGCAAATGGAAAATCTCTTCCATTTGAAGGCATAACATTTCTCTGGTCGACTCACCGGGACGCCTCAACAACATTGAGGACCTCGTCGGAAGACCCAAGGCCTGGAACTCTAGCACGCAGGAACCAGGCCGTCAGGTGCAGGGATTGAAGGTCCGGATGGAATACCTTCCCCTGATTGACTGAGAGCAGGTCCGGGCGAGCTGGAAGCTGCCTCGGGAGCCTGGAGCTGAGGCTGAGGAGATCTGGGTACCAGAACTGGCGGGCCAGTCTGGGGCTATCAGAATCACCTCGCCTTGTCCCTCCTTGCCTTGAGAGCACCTTGTGAATCAAGGAAATGGGGAAAAGGCAAAGAAACCCGGGGTCCACAGCCTCGAGAAGGCATCCCCCTGCAGCGAGCCCTGCTGAGGGGGGCGGGCATGAAACAGCCTCAGCTTCGCGTTCTCCCTGGAGGCAAACAGGTCCACCTGAGGTGTGCCCCAGTGGGAGAACAGATCTTGTACTACCTCCGGCAGGAGAGACCACTCATGAGATGCAGCCCCTATCCGACTCAGGGCATCGGCCAGGGTGTTGGAGGCTCCTGCCACATGAATGGCTAGGAGATCCGCCTCCAGGCTGCGTACGAGTGACCAAATGCGGAGAGCTTCCTTGCATAGAAGCATGGAACGCGTCCCGCCCTGGCGGTTTAGGTAGTACATGGTCGTGGTATTGTCCGTCTGGACTCGGACCACTTGACCCCGGAGAAACGGAGCAAAGGCGGTGAGAGCTAGGCGGACCGCTCGGAGCTCCAGCAGGTTGATGTGGCATCGGGACTCCCGCGGGGACCAGAGGCCGTGCACTCGGTGTTCCCCCAGATGGGCACCCCAACCCATCAGAGAGGCATCGGTCGATAGAGAGACCGTCGGCTCGGGGCGGACAAACGGGATGCCCTCCTACAGATGAGATGGAACGGTCCACCACTGGAGAGCGTTCCACATCTCCTGGGTCACCATCACTAGCTGGTCCAATGGATCACAGCGTTGTGACCACTGGCTGGCCAGTCCCCACTGAAGGGGGCGCATGTGCCAGCGTGCCCAACGGACCACGCTGGTACAGGCCGCCATGAGACCCAGGAGGCGCAGGAAGTCCCGGGCAGGGCGCGATTGCCCAACCAGAAATGATTGGGCAAAGGAGGTAAGAACCTCAGCCCTGTCCGCCGGGAGCCGTGCTCTGGCTCGAAGAGAGTCGAGCTGTGCCCCGATGAACAGAATCACCTGCTTCGGCTCGAGTTCCGATTTGGCCTCGTTGATGAGAAGGCCGACTTGAGAGCAAACCTGGAGGGCCAGATCTCTGGACCGCTCCACCTCCTGTCTGGAGGGGGCTGCTATCAGCCAATCATCCAGGTAAGGGTACACCCGGACCCCTCGGCGCCGCAGGAAAGCTGTCACCACTGCAATGCATTTGGTGAAGACCCTGGGAGCTGGAGACAGGCCGAAGGGCATGGCTCGGAACTCGAAGAGGGATCCCTCCGCTCGAAAGCGAAGGAATCTCCAATGTGACGGACGGATAGGGACGTGAAAGAACGCGGCCCTGCAGGTCCAGAGAGCAGAACCACACGCCGTGTTCCAGAGATGGTATTATCTGCGCCAGAGTGACCATCCTGAAGGTTGAGACCTTAGGAACTTGTTCAGGTCGTGTAGGTCGAGAATGGGGCGCCAGCCCCCCGTCCGTTTCGGAACCAGGAAGTACCTGGACACGAACCCCGGGTCTGAGGGGGGGTCCTCTACCTCCCTGATCACCTCCTTTTGGAGGAGGAGAGCGATGTTGGCTCGACGAGCTGACAGTGAGGCTGCGGACCCCGAGGCCCCCCGAGGTGCGACGGCTCTGAAGGGCGGGGCCTGCTCGAATTCTAGAGGCAGGCCTTTTCCCACCACCTCCAGTACCCACCTGTCCGTGGTAATAGTGGACCAGGCGGAAAGGAAGTGTCGGAGCCGTCCCCCAGGGGAACCAGGGGTGAGGTGACGGGGATGGGGGCGACACCCCTCAGCCCGTCACTGGGCAGGCTTGGAGGAGGGACGGCCGAGGACCTCCTGGCCTTACCTCCCTGCTTCCTGTTGGAGGAAGCCGACGGCTCAGGTTTGGGATGCCAAGCCCGAGCCTGCTGGCCCTGACGTTGCTGGGCCAGGGCGCGCCAGGCGCAGAAGGACGAAAGGGCTTAGGCTGTGGCTTACGGCCTTTGTCCTTCTGAGCGGAAGAGACCGAGTCCAAGGTAGCATTGGACTTCTCGATCCTCTGCAGGTGACCTTCCATCCCAGGGCCGAAGAGGTCAGTCCCCAAAAAGGGAACATCCGCCAACTTGTGCTGGGTATCCGAGGTAAAGGTGGATATCCTCAGCCAAGCCCGACGACGCATAGCCACTGCGGCCGCCACAGACCTGGCACATGAGTCCCCAATGTCTAAAGCAGTCTGGAGCTGCTGTTTGGCCACTGCCCTGCCCTGGTCCCACACCTGCCTGACCGTAGTCTGCAGATCCGCGGGAAGATGAGGGACGACCTCATCCAGGGAGCCCAACAGGGCATGAGAAAAATGTGCCATGAGGACGGCCGAACTGGCCTGACGAAGGCCGAGAGAGGACGCAGCATAGACTTTTCGCCCGGCATAATCCAATTTCTTGGATTCCTTGTCGGGAGGTTTGTCCACATCCCTGGCGTTCCCGGCGCGCCGGAAAACGCTGTCGGTTACCAACCCCTCGGCAGAGGGGTGTTCCGAAAAACCGGACAGGGAACCGGTAGAGACCGCATACTTCTTGGCCATCCTGGCCGAAGGCGCAGGGCAGGAAGCAGGGCGCTGCCAAAGCTCCAAGGCCGGACCCACTATGGCCTCGGCCACTGGAAAGGCCTCCGTAGGGGAATCCCCTCGGTCCAGAATCTCCATGAAGGGATACCTGGCCCGTTTAGAAATGGGTTCGAGCTTCATCCCGGTGGACTCCGAGATGAGCCAAAGCAATCCTAGGAAGGACGAAGGGCTATCGTCCACTGACTGTCCTCCTGAGGACTCCAAGTCCATTCGCTTGGAGAAAAGGGAGGAATCATCCTCGGACTCGGAAGAGTCCTCAAAGAGCTGCCTCGGGCCTGAGCCACCCTCCACCTGCCGAGGTCTATCGGGAGTGAGGGTGACAGACAGCCTATGGGGCAAACCCCGAGCCGACCGAGAACTTTTGGTCGGAGCCCCAACTAACGGCTGTGGAGGCGGAGGTTCCACCAGAATCGGTGGGGCAGCTGGATTTGGCCGAACAACCGGCCTGGGAACAGGCTCCTCGGCTACAACGAGGGGTTGTTTCGGCCGCTCCGGTGACAGCCACTTAATGGCCGGGAAGACGACTGGGTCGGCTTATTCCTGATCAGAAGGAGCTGTTGCCACATGAGTTCCTCATACCTCCGACGCAACTTGCGCCGAAGCCTCCCTTTGTCCGAGGAGGAGGAAGAGCGGCGCCGCCGCCTGCCGCGGTGCCGGGACCGAGACCGCCTATGACGGCGGGATCGGCTGGACTGCGAAGATGTCCGAGACTGAGAATCTTGGCTAGGCCGAGGACGGTGCGGGGAGGTGTCGGGAATCGGCACTCCCCTCGGTTCGGACGATTCCACCGAAGGCTCCGGAACCGGAGGCACAGACGAGCCGACGGGATCCTCAACTCCCACCGGGGGAACCGGGGAGAGGGGGTTCTCAGCTTCTCCAGCCGACAGCCCGTCTAACGGGTCGAGAAAAATCTCGACCGCGTCGACAGGAGTCTCGGTCAACTGGCCTGACGGGGACGCCGTGAAGCCAGTGGCCGAAGCTGATGGGTCGACCGAAGTCGACAACCAGGGGAGGGAGATCTTTCCCGCTCCCAAGAGCGTCGACGGTGAGACTTACTTTTGCTCTTTTTGGACCGAGAAAAAGGTCCAGAAGAAGTTGGACCCTCACCTTTTGTCGAGAGGGTCAGACAGAGCTCCTTAAAGGAAGCCGAATACGAGGCACCGAGAGAGAGCAGGACAAATGCCGCAGCCGAGGTAGAAGCGGCCCGCGCCGCCTCCTCTTCGAGGGCGATCATCTGCTCGAGCTGATCCGCCGAGCCCGCCGCCGGACACCGCCAACCGGGCCTCTTTAGATTTAACCGGAGGAAATCTTTTCTCGGGACGCCCCAGCTGTAAACGGGCAGCACAGTCTTCGAGGACGAGGGTCAAAAGAAGAGCACAGGTCGCAAGCCCGCGGTGCGTGCTCAAGGCCCAAGCAGTAGACGCGACGCGGGAGCGCGGATCCGTCCGAGACATCTTCTGCCCGCAAGGGCATCTCCGGAAACCGAGTCGACGGTCCATCGCGAGCCTAGGGAGAGAAGACTGAAGTCTTTTAGCAAAAAATTTTGATTTCGAAATTTCGAAGAATTAGGAACCAGTCTTATACGCAGAGCGTTAAGGAGGGAATCTGAGCTTCCAAGCGGTAAGGAAGATCTGGCGTCATGGGACGGAGCCGAGAGTTTTACCACCCGGATGGGTGGGAGGAGCCAGCCTGAAGACCTTCCAGCAAGATTTAAAGCGGCATGGATACCTGCCAGACAGTGTGGATGAACAACATATCCATGTCCCTAGAAACAGTTGTTATAGCTAATTTTATAATTAATGACTCATGTCATTAAAGATGGCTGCCACCTGCAATTCTTAAAACTCTCTTCCATTGAAGTTATCTGTTACATGTACATGCAAGATTCATTATGTGGATTTATTAGGATAGTTACCACATGTTTCTGATAGAAAACAGCACAGCACTGTACCAAGGCATTTTAATTTTGTTAATGGCGGTCATAGAACAGAGTGGGAACATTTAAAAACTATAAAATCCCACATCTTGGTTCAGAAATGAAAGAAAACAACAAGAAAAATGGGCATCTTGATATTTTTCCCAGGAAAATATTCTTGATAAAAAAATGATACAGTGACTAACAAATATTGCTGCTTTAATATATCTTCTGTTCCGTAATGTCTTGCTGCTGATGTCATCAAAGGGGATAAGTCACAGGAGATTTAATGGTGTCAGCAGAGGTTTTGGAGTATTGTGATACTGCATGACACCCTGCAACCAGTAACCCACTCCCCAAAGCCAAGTACTGCACAGTATACATTTATATATATTATACTGGCACGGTAGCTTCAGTATATTAGGGTTGAGTGCAAACTTCTGTGTTAAACCTGAAACTTTGAGCCGGCCCGGTGACGCTGAGGGTTGAGGCGCTGGACGCCACACCTCATGCTATGCCGGCGACCAGGGTTCGGGAACGAGCCCGGGTTAGCAGGCAAGGGAGAGGATCGAGTGTCCGGAGGGCAGCTCTCCTCTCCCGGGAGGGAGGGGAGCTCCTGCCTGGTGCTTGGCTGGCCTCTGGTGGAAGCCAGAGGCATAGCAAGCATTGGAGCATAGAGAAGGGTCAGGAGTGGCTGACATCGGTGGCAACGCCTTGACATCGGGCACTAGCCACTCCTCTATAGAACAGAGGAAAAAGACCTTCCAGTTGTGTTGGAGACGGAGCACTGGAGCTTGCCCTTGATTTGTGGCTGCCTTCCTTGCACCCCTCAACTGACACAACCAGATGTTTGGGGTGTTCAGGCCCCACCTCGTCCCCGCCTGGGGGGTAAACTGCGGCTCCATGGGTGAAAGGGGTTGACCAGGTAGGGCGGTCTGCAGAGGGATGACTGCTAGGTGCGCCTGAGGATACCAGAGCTGGTGAGAGGGAGGAGAGAAAAATAGAAAGTTAAAAAAAAAAAACTGAAACTTTGAATTAACTGTGGAACTGTTTAACAGAGTTGCACAAAATGTGTCACGTGTACTCTCTAGTGGTAGGTCCATTAACATGCCAAATGTCATGTGAATCCGTTGTGTAGTTTTTGAGACAGAAACTGTCAAAGAATCCTACATTTACCAGTTTTTTTGACATTTCTTTGTCCACCTGTATCTCAGAAATGCCTTTATGTTGTGGTCTGAAATTTTCAGAGTAGAACGGCCTTGGGTCATAGTCTCAGATGTGCCTTTAGAAGGTTTGGTGAAAAAATATTAGTCCGTTCAAAAGTTATAACAATTTTAAGTTTCCCATTATTTCCTATGGGAAAAAATAGATGAAAAAGTGCAAGTGATTTTCGCACACTGTCATCCAGTTTTGCATACATTGCACCTTAATAACTTTGCAACCCTTCAAGGGGTTTGCATTGAAATTTGGCATGCATAATCTCTTGAGGTAGATCTATTGATGTGGTAAAGTTCATGTGGCTCTGTTGTGTGTATTCTGAGATACTGTGTCTCAAACATTCCTTAAACGTACATGTTTTATTCCCATTTGCAGACAGTCTTCCAGTTTTGCATATTTGCACCTTAATAGCTTTAGAACCCTTAAACAGATGTGCATGAAAGTTTGCATGCTTACTTTCAGGGGGAATGTCTGTTGATGTGATAAATTTCATTTGAGCCCCTTGTGTGGTTTGTGAGATATTGTGTCTCAAACATCATTAAGCTTGCATGTTTTTTTTCCATTTTTACTATGTCTTCCAGTTTTGCATAATTTGTACTTTAATAACTCTGGAGCCCTACAACATATGTGCATAACATTTTGCATGCATAATTTTGTGGTGTTGGTCTGTTGATGTGTTTAATTCCATTTGAATCGCTTTTGTGGTTTTGATGATACTGTCTCTCAAGTATCCTTAAATTTACATTTTCCCATTTTTGCAGTCATCCAGTTTTATATACTTTGCACTTTAATAACTGTGCAACTGTTCAACGGTTATACATGAAAGTCTGCATGCTTAATTTCATGGGGTAGGTCTGTTGATGTTGCTAATTTTGTTTGAATTACTTTTGTGGTTTCTGAGGTATTGTGTCTTAAACATCCTTAAATTTACATGGTTTTTCCATTTTGCAGTCTTTCAGTTTTGCATACTTTGCACCTTAATAACTTTGCAACCCTTTAAAGAATGTGCATGAAATTTTGCATACATAATCTTGTGGGGGTAGTTCTGTTGATATGGCTAACTTTGTTTGAACTGCTTAGTTGCGGCATTGTTTGCCAAAAGAACTAGGGTACTACCGCAGTTTGCGACACTACTTTTTTCAGATATGTCTGTTTCTTTGTCACTTCATAACTAAACAAGCATTTGTCAATGCCGAATGTTTGCTTGCTGGTATTAGCATTGGAAATGCAGGAGTTAGGGCGATGCAGAATAGGAATGGCAGTGAAGTATTGAACTTCACGCCAACCCCATCTCCACCCTGCAGAGACGGACAAGCACTGGGGTATGCGTTTGGGTCGTCACCCATAACGTTCATGCCATTTCACTTCACCCTATCCAGCAGACACCGACACATGTTGAGGTGTGTCTTGGGGTGTTCGGCTTTACAGTCACCCCATTTCATAAGGATATACGATGAAATGGGTGCAGTATAGGAGAATGGGGTGAACTCTGGGGCCGAAGAGTCCAAGGCACACCTCGATGCCTGTCACTGGCTGCAGGGTGGTGGGGTGGGGGTGGAATGGCATGAGCATTACAGTTGGCAATCCAAAGGCACACCCCTGATGCCTGAGTCTCTACAGGGTGGGACGTTATGGTTAGAAACCCTAACACCCTGGGCGTTTGTTGGTATTTGCACTACAATTTTCAACATGGCCTTTTTGTGACCCCCACCTCATCTCATGAAAGCATTTGGGACCGCTTCTCATGAACAGTGGCACTGTGATCTTGTTAATGTGTCCCAAACTTTGAGGTCCCACAGCGACCGTACCATTCTGCGACAGATGTACAAAAACACAGATCGGGCAGGATGTGAAGAATGACAGCTGTACCCTTCATAGGGGGGTGTGAAGAGATGGCAATGTTGAAAATCTGTAGTGAAAATATTAAAAATACTTGAACTTCCGGGCTTACATGGAAACTGCGCAAGGCATGCGCATAACACAGTCATTTATATAAGGACACCAATTGACTTAACCTTGATAACAGAATCAGATTCCACACTTGTGTCCTGGCAAAAAAAAAATCACCCTTGGCCTCTCCCCCTCAGCACTCACCCCCTTAATCACCATGGGCTCAAAAGTTAAGCACACCCGTAGCTCTGACACCCATCTTTTTTCCATCCCTTCTTGTCGTACAGCTCAATTCCAAAGATCCTCTTGCTATAGGGCACCCTTGTGGATGAATAACCTACCCTCCTCCTTGCTCTTTGAACAAAGAATTGGTCATTTTAAAACGCATCTTAGGGCCCACCTTTGGGCCACAAGTGACTGCGATTGTCCCTGAACCAGGCCCCCTGTCCCTCCACCATTGACAATGGCCGCCGGCCTGCCTCTGCCCACAGCTCTTAACTCCATTTTCCCAGGGATTGTTAAGCATCCAGTTTTATCACAGTCTTAAACAGCACTAGTTACTGAATGTTAGCCTAACTGTACCTGTGACAAACCTAACTTTACTCTGTAACATTTTCTGTATTGTGTGTCTGTATCTATTATATGTGACGTGGAACCTTTGTAAAGGAGTCTTTGACTCAAAGGTATTTTCTGAATTCTGAAATAAATAAAAATAAATAAATTTAGTGGAATTTTTTCACCAAATTTTCATCATAGACATTTTGTGACCTCTGCTCATGAACAGTGTCACTATGATTTTCCTAATCTGTCCCGAACATTGATTTCCCACAGCAACCGCATTATTCTGCGCCAGATGTGTAAATGCATATTTCGGGCAGGATATGAAAAATAACAGCTGTACCATTCATAAGAAAGTGTGAAAAAAATTCCAATGTTGAAAATCTGGAGTGAAAATATTACAAATGTGCAAAATTACGAGGGTGCGTGCAAACTGCGTAACGTATGCTTGTAACACAGTAATTTCATGGTTTTTGTCACTAAATTTTCAACATAGGCATTTTAGCATTTCTGCTCATGAACAGCGTCACTGTGATTTTTTTTAATCTGTCCTGAACACTGACTTCCCACAGCGACCGCGTTATTCTGCGCCAGAAGCGCGAAAACACATTTCGGCCAGGATGTGAAAAATGACAGCTATACTGTTTATAAGGAGGTGTGGAAAAATGCCAGTGTTGAAAATCTGGGTGAAACACACAGCATGCTCGTAACAGTCATAAAATATTCTGGCCGTTGCTGTGAACCTCGATAACTATAACTTCTTGAATTTGTAATATTTACATACTAACATACTAAATTGCCAGCAGAATAGGTCTAATGGTATTTTGTGTCTGCTCGTTTGGTCAGCCCCCACCCTGGGAGCTGACCTTGCCTGCCCCTCTGGCTTCTCCTTCCCAGTCCCGGATATTCTCGCTGCACTGGACTTTGCTTCCAGAACCCTTCCCTGTACCTGTCCCATCCTCTTGAACCACTGCCTGTTTCTGCCTCCACCACCCAGCCCCTGGCTGGAGGCAAAGAGCACTCATATATAGGCTGTTTTTCAATCAAGAGGTTTCCATGATAACAGGAGACCTTGAGAGGTCTGTTACCACCGAAACCTCAAGATTAAAACAGCCTTGTCGATGGTACTCTTAAGGATCTATGTCATAACGGTGAAAGCCTAAAGGCGATCGCTGTTATGCAAAGATCAAGTGGCCGAAATGTATTTCAACACTCTGACCAATCCACACAGCAAAAGGCACCGGGACTTTTTTTTTTTCTTTGCTCCTCCCAGCTCCGGGCCAGCCTCTTCTTCAGGCCACCTACGCCCTCCGTGCCGCACTGCCTCAGATCAGCCATCCCTTCACCCCCACATTTGCAGCTCCCTGGGTGACCCCCGGACGTAACCCTTCGCCTGGTGGGTCCCCTCCAAGGGGGACGGCCAGTGCCAAACCTGTTCCAGGTGCTGCTGGGGATGGTGCGTGCACTGTCCTTGGACTCGTGGCAATGGGAGCCGGTCAGCTACGGGGCTCTTTTCCCGTTTGCTCCCCGAGGGACGTGGTGTGCCATGAACGTAAGGCTGATGCCAACGTTCACCATGCCTCCTTAGCATCTGGGACCCCGCACATTGCCGTACCCCCAGCCTCCGCTAGGTGTCAGCAATCGCCAGGTCACGTCCCTGCCCTCTCCCCAAGAGAAGGCGAGCCATCAGCTGACGCTCAAGCCCTCTCTCCCTGTCCGGCCCTCCAGCACCCGAGTCCATTCCCGATCTAGGGTTGCTGGCATTGCAGGTGGAAATCCAACCGCTGTGCCGACGGGCCGGCCTGACTTAGATTTTAATGTTTTCTGTGGGGGGCTGTACCCCCCCACACTTTGCCCCACCCACCCCATTAAAGGATTCTCAACCCGGGGTGCATGTTGGGGGTGAAAACAAAAAGGTTCAGGCCAGGCGAAATAAAAACACACCAGCGCCCGGATCCAACTCAGTTCCTGCCGACTGACGCCGGCAACCCACCCACTTGCCATGGGATCAGGGCACGCAACCAACCGCAGCATCACCCCCATATCCCTCACTGTGCGTGCCCATTCCCACCCCCCACGCATGCGTACTTATAGCGACAGGATGTCACTATAGTTGCCCAACCCTCCATCTGGCCGCCGTATCCCCTCAGAGCTGTTCCTGCAATGCGCTGGGGAGCAGGTCGCTGTTATAGTCGGCACCCTCACCCCAGCGCCCTCATCACGGGCTACTGCTCATACAATGTCTTTTATAGTGTATGGGCAACCATAAATTCACGACTTTGCCCTTACTGTTCAATTTTTCCTAGCGCCGATCTCTTCCAGGGCCAACTCTCACCGCTGCAGCCATTTCGTGAAGACTGGAGGTTTATAGAATGCGCATGCACGAAGGCATTCAAAGTTGTTGTGCTGCAGTAGCTGCGTATCCAGTGCAGTACAACAAACACAATGACATAGCTACTGCAGCACAACGTTGTTCTAGGTATGGATTTCTACCCAGAACAACATTCTACCACACACTACCGAAATAATATTTTTTAACCAGAAAAGGTATACTAAACTATGATAGTTTTTTTCCAGGTGTGTACTGGGGGTATGAGTTGCATGGCCCAGTTTTACTGACAGGGGAAATGTTGGTCATGACTCTGGGGCAACTCCCCACCTCTTCATCAGTAACTGCCATGGGATTCTTGACTTCCACCTGGATAATGAGCACAGATAGTCTGAAGGGACCACATTTTAATGCAGGTTACACACTCATGTCTGAAGCTGGATGATTGGAAGGTTTTATGGGTTCAAGCCCCACACAAGGAATTTGGCCAAGCATCAACTTTTTTAAGTGTTATGGTCTTATTTGTCCATGGATTACTCAGCCATAGTGCAGTATAACATTTACGGTCCTCTGTAACTGGTTTATCAGCTTTGCCTTTTTGAGTTATTTTTTGTACATATACAACATGATACCTCTAATTAAATTTGATACATTTATCATGCTGATAATGAGGGTATAATCTTCCTTTTTTTTTGTTTTGCACTGCCTTTCCATGAATGTACTAGGCAAATACTGGCTTGCTGTATAGATACATTTTAAATTGTCTCTCATTGTTTATGTCTTGATTTACAGTATTTTTCAATAAAATTCTGCTGTTCTTCTTTGATAAATGTCATGGGATCATTTACTTTCACCTAAACAGTGACCAGACATGGACAGAAAAAAACTCGGTTTAACACAGGTTACACACTCATCTCTGAGACCGGAAGATCAGAAGGTTGTGGGTTCAACGCCACATAAGGCTCTTGGGGTAAAATCCCAGTACTGAGACTGTAGTGCAGCGTGAGGGGGGTGATGCACTCCTGAAGTGCCGTCTTTTGGATGAGACAAAGGTCCCACCTGCCTGGTCTGGTGGTTGTTAAGAGGATGTTAAAGATCACATGACACCTCTCAAAAAGAGTAGGGGAATTTCCCAAGTCTCTTGGCCACATTGCCCCCATTCACTAAAAATACCACCAACAGCTTAATCTGGTTCAGTTTCAGTTGGTTACCATCTGTATTTTTCCCCTCTCTGGGATGGCCGAGGGGCTGAAAATAGGCAGAATTGTCTAGTCCTCCTTTCTCTGTCAACAAAAACATAAATAAAATAAAAATAAACTTCCCATCCAAAGGACGGCACCTCTCCAGTGCAGTACCCCTCTCGTACTGCACTACAATATCATTTATGGGTTTTACATAGAAACAAAGAAGCTGTCAGCAGAAAAGGACCTCATGGCCTACCCAGTCTGCCCTAAAGTCCTTACCTACTGTGCTACCGTAGACCCTAATTGATCTCCACCCCCCCCAACTCCCTGCCCTGTTTCTAAGGTCCCCGTGTCTATCCCATGCATATTTGAAACCTGTTACCATTCTGGTACCCACCACCTCTGTTGGGAGGCTATTCCACCACCCTTTCCATGAAGAAATATTTTCTCACATCTCCTAAGTCTCCCCCCTTCCAGCTTCATTTCATGCCCCCTTGTCCTTGAGCATCTCTTTCTGTGCAGTATACCTCCCTTCTGTACCTTATTGATACCCTTGAGGTATCTGAATGTTTCTGTCACATCTCCCCTTTCTCTCCTTTCCTCCAGTGAGTACATATTTAGTTCCCCGAGTCTTTCCATGTAAAGAGTTACCCCAAGTACCTGGTGTGGGGCTAGAACTACAACCTTCTAATCTTCTGGCCCCAGAGGCGAGTGTACCTACAGAATGTATCAGGCATGGCAGAGAAATCCAGGTTCTCTTCTTAGCTACCACTACACATTTCCAGTCCCTGCACTACCAGTCTCTCTAACTGCTTGTAAATCACGTTAGCATACAGTGTGTTAGAAAAGTGCTATATAAATATGCATTCTTCTTCTTTTGACATGCCTCTAAAATATCGTAAACTCTAATTTCTGGAAAAACTTTCCATGTTGCCTTGTGCTCATGTAGCTTTTTTCTTTTTTTTTTTTTTTAACCTGAGAATTTTTTAGTAGCAGTTTGACCTATATCACCAAGTCAGCAGTGCTGCAAAAAAAGCAGGACTTCAAGTCATAAATACTTGATCAGATCTACCATTTGCATTCCCCAAAATTTAAAAAAAAGGAAAATGCTGCAACTTCCACCTTCTTTACAGCTCAATGCATTCCCCCACTTGAGGTGGGTTTGACCTTCGCTGCCATAAAACAGCTGCAGTTAATTACATTTAATTTAAAAACTTGTGCTGAAAGCTATTTGTTTGTAGTTTTTCATACAATTTGCCCTGAAGGGCTCCTCCATGTTTGATAGAAGAAAGGTGGTGGACTGACCTGACCTGAAGAAGAGAGTATTATCTCTCGAAAGCTAGTCTCATAAATAATTTTGTTAGTCCAATAAAAGGTATCACCCGCAACATATATATATATATATATATACATACATACATATTTTTCCCCCTTCTACCCTGAAGGGCTCAAAATCTGTGGCAGTAATTTGACTCAGCTTGCTGTGTATTTGCTAGGAGCTGCAGGTCACTGGCCAATGAGGCTGCTTTCGTTTCTCTGCAGCCTTAGGGGATTAGCGACCTTGTACTACTGGTCATAGATCAGGCGGCAGCTCCGTCTTCTACTAATTTCTATTGCACAGTGAGGTTACCCCCATGTTTGTCACCATGGCTGACTCCAAACAAAAACAGTCGGGTTTCATCCCACCAGGGTTCCCACTGAAATAATAGACTCCAGACGGGCCTCCAAGGGAACAAACCTGTCTGCCTCTCTCTTGCTAAACAATCACATCCTTGTAATTCTGAGGCACAGAAATAGGGAGCGATCTTCCCTTCCCCTCTCATGGCAGCAGTTCAAAAACATTTAGCTAATCCCTGGAATCCCTTCCCCTTTGGCCAGTCAACCTTGCATCAACCAGGTTAGAATTTTAGTAAGAATGTTTATAATTATTATTAATAATATTAGCAAATCTTTTGCTTGAAACAGATGACGCCTTTAATAGGCTAACAAGCAGTTCTGTTATGCATGCTTCAGAGACCACTACACTATCACTGGCAGGCATGAAGCTTAAAGTAAGCTGAGATGATCTGGTGAAGGTAGATGACAGCTGGACAACCCTTGCTGCAGGTTTACTGTTCCACCCAGGATGCCAATGCTGTACTCCTAGGTCCTGATGTGTTATATATGGTAATTTCCAATACAGGGCATACGCACTGTGCAGTTCCTCACCCTACATATGATTAGAGATGGCATTATTTTGTCACTGACTGCTATTCCATTAACATGTTTTATGTGTTTATATGTACAATTACTGTGTCTCATATACAGGACAGAATGTTTATATGTGTGTAGTTACTGTGTCTCATATACAGGACAGAATGTTTATATGTGTGTAGTTACTGTGTCTCATATACAGGACAAAATGTTTATATGTGTGTAGTTACTGTGTCTCATATACAGGACAGTATGTTTATATGTGTGTAGTTATTGTGTCTCATATACAGGACAGAATGTTTATATGTGTGTAGTTACTGTGTCTCATATACAGGACAGAATGTTTATATGTGTGTAGTTACTGTGTCTCATATACAGGACAGAATGTTTATATGTGTGTAGTTACTGTGTCTCATATACAGGACAGAATGTTTATATGTGTGTAGTTACTGTGTCTCATATACAGGACATTATGTTTATATGTGTGTAGTTACTGTGTCTCATATGTGTTTGTATGTACATATATTGTGTCAGTGTGTAAGTACAGTTACTGTGTCTTATACATGTTATGTACTGTTATGGTGCTTCTAAGTACAGTTACTGTGTCTCATATATGTTTATATGTACAGTAGATGTGGCTCATATATGTTTGCATTTACATTTACTGTATATATGTTTATAAGTACAGTTACTGTGTCTTTTCTATATGTTAATATGTACTGTTGCGGTGCCTCTTATGTAAGTTTTTTTTTTTTTATTGTTTTGTAGCCAGGTAAGGCCCACTAGGCATAAGGCCTGTTTTCATGGGTGACCAGGGAGCACTGGAGAGGTTAAGTGACTTGCTCAAGGTCACAGAGTATGCAAGTGAAGGTTGTGGAAATTTAGCCCGGGTCTGCTGGATGTGGGCTTTTCGTCCCAATTATTGGAAGTAAGCATTTTCCCATAAGAATCTTAGCCTGAACCACATTACTGTGCCTCATGGTAAGAGAAATCCATAAATGCACCTCTCCTTCCCTCCTGTCTTGCCACCCGCCTTGCTACCTGACAGAAAACCACATATGGTGGAATCACTTACTGACATCTCCCTCCTTTGTTCAGAGTTGCAGCATCTCCTGGTAGGCAGTAGAGTAGAGGAAGGAAGGCTTTGTGCTTTTAGTTCATTTTTTTTTTTTTTCTCTGCAAAACACACTGCGATTTTACTGTAGTCGGGAGCACAGGACACTGGACCGGTTAGCAGCTGCAACATCAAGGCTGGATTGAGCTGAAAAGCTGGAGGTATGGTGTCATTTTGCTGTGGGGGGATAGCCGTGGGTGGATAAATGTGAAGAAAAAGGATGGGCAGTTGCTTACCCTCACTCTATTTTGTAGTTTGCTGGTAAATTAAAGAAAATTAATGTAAAAAATCCTAGATCGGGTAGCAGCTGCAGACAGTGATGGGGTCTGAATTCAGCTGCAGACAGTGATGGGGTCTGAATTCGGAAACGCTGAACAGGATGGGTGGTTGCTTAATCTGCATCTGCTCCTGTGTTTCAATTGTGGCAAATCATCAGAGGGGAGAGAGAGAGAGGGAGCAGAGACTGAGTGTCTGCTTTGGGGGCGAGATGTTGGCTCTGGATTTTATCTTATTAAATCAGCTAACTCACTGTAGAAGGGTTTGCTAGAAAGGCTCAGTTTCTTTTCAGTGCAGCTCACAGCTAAGACAGCAGGATCTGTTGCTGTTCTCACTAATCCCTTTTAGCACCTGCGGCAGAAGGTAATAAGCAGGGGCTAAAAGTGATTAGTGGAAACAGCAGCATAAGAGCTCATAGGATATGTGGTGATTAATGGGACAGAATCGTCCCAATTAAGCTGCTCCCATGTCCCCATTAAGCAGCAACTGCTGTTACGATGGATATTTTTAAAGAGCAGCTGACCCCTTCAGGAGAACTTTAATAAAACATAATATTTAGACATGGTTCGGCTGGCTTGTATTTCACATTACTTCTGTAGTCCTCCTTCCCATTATTTATTACTGATGTAATCTGCATGAAAACAGGATCTTTACTCCTGAAGAGTTCATCTATTCCTGTTGCTTTCTCCTTATCTAAGGTCATAATGCACTGTTTGAGACATCAGTTACTCCCATTGCAACAGATTCTTATGTCACAACAGAGGATTGTGACATGAAGTAGGGAGTAAGCCACAGAGGCAGATGAACTCGCGTGCAAATTTCCTCAGTAATAAATTATGTGCTGGACAAATCTATAGACTATATATGGAATGCAAGCTGAATTGTACCTAAATATTATGTTTTTCAAAGTTTTCTTTAATGCGTCAGCAGCTCTTTAAGGTTACTGTCATCACAGTGGAACACTGAACCAATCAGAGAGCAGCTTTTACAATGCTGATGATATCACAATGCCTAGTGCAGCACTGAAGTCGACTTCTAAAGAAAAACAGCAAAATATTCAAACTGCAGATTTAAAAGCTATAACATTTAAATTACTGTTGTATATATCCAATATACAATAACGTGACTCAAAAGAGGTAGTTTATCATAATGAGTGAGCAGAACTTTCATAATTCGCTCATGACTCTGCCACTCTTGAGTTATGGTTTTGCCTCCTCACACTTGAAGATAAATTACATATATTGAGTAAGCCCACTGAATATTCCCTATATATGTACAGTTACTGTCTCCTATACAGTATATGTTTATATGTACAGTTATTGTGCCTCATATATATTTATATGTACTGTTACCGTGTCTCTAAAATATATATGTGTATATATATATATATATATATATATATAACACACACACAGTAACTATGTCTCTCATGTAAGGAATAATACCCTTCGAGGTGTCCAGATGTCCTCCGATACTCAGGCACCTCGAGTGTGTTGTGAGTCATGAGGCGTATGCCGAGTGAATTCAACCACCCGAGAAGTGAGGATATGTTTATATGCAAAGTTACTGTATCTCATATATAGTATCTTTTTATGTACAGTTACTGTGTCTCATGTAAGCAATATGACACGACAGAGTGTATTTTGAACAGATATTATCGCATGCCCAGGGGCGTAGTAAGGCACGAGGCCCTGCCGAGTGCCTTCAGCCCCCTTGAAGTGCATTAATATTTGTTCAACACACACCCTGGAGTGTTTTATTGCTCTTATAAAATGGGAATCTTTTTTTAAAAAATTTGTGCTCCTACAAAATAGCACACCTGTAAGCAGCAAAAGGCAATTTTTATCAGAACTTCTGATAAAATAGTCCTTCCACCAGCAAGAAAATGACATCATGGTTTTGGCAGGTAGGCAGGACCCCCCCCCAACCACACATACACACACACACACACACTCACACTCACTCTCAGGTTTGGGGAGATCCTGATATATATATTTTTTTTATTTCAATGATGCAGGACTGAGCAGCGTCTCTCCTGAGCGCTGTTGCTGGGCAAGCCAGACGTGCTTGTTCCATGGAGTCTTTCCAATTACAGAACTGACCGCACAGAAGAAAAACAGCCCACTATGTGTTTTTAGTTACTCATGAAGCAAGCAGTGAGTTGTCAGGAGCAGGGTTTTGAAAGGGGAAATATACTGCTGCCTTATCAGAGAAGAAATGGAAACAGAATGGCACCACTTTCTTTCACAGCAATGAGCTGCCTTAGTGGGGGAAAAAACAATGGCAGCATTTCAAACGCGAACGTCCTAATTGCACACTGATTTTTTTTTTTGTGCAGTGCGGTCATTGACTTACTTGTCAGTACTTTCTTTTTCTATGTGTAAAACATATTTGACACTTCAGTTGCAGCCAATTAAAATGCTCAATTTTCCTTACCTATTTTATAAATATAAATATATATATATATATATACACATACACACACACATATATATAGGCAGCTTGAGTCCCCCTTCGCTGTCCAAACCACTGAGCTATCTGCGAAGTTTACTGCTTGTTTGTTCATTGGTGTGAGGAAATTGAGCTGACTTGGATGAAGTGTCCTAGTAAGAGTGGAAACTCAGATACATGGATTTTCTTTGGAGCTCCTCACCTGGTGTTAGGAGTTGAAGAGGGGAGCAGGGGCACTGTTTATGGTCCCAAGCTCTCTCTGGATCAACCTGACTGACTCTCTCACCATCCAGGATATTTTACCCAATGAGAGAGGGTAAGACTCTGGATGCTTCTATTTTTGTTTTACTTTATTGAGTTTTTCGAATCACTAATCTAGATTAACCCTGTGGACACGGACAGCCGCACTCTGTGGGGGGTAAAACTGTGGCTCTTTATTACTCTGTTGACTGCACTGGCTTTTTATCTTGCTGGTGCTGATAACTTGCTAGACCAGAACTCAATTTATTAAGAACTTCTATTTTTCAGGTACACTGCTGTATCATCAGCCTAGACATAAATTTTTGTCTGGACTGTCTTTACATTCCTAGTCATAGTTTATTTAAATATAGGGTTTATTTGTTGCTTTAATACTGCTAAATTTAAGCTATTGCATGTCTGGTTGTACGAATGTGATAGTACTCTTTCTATACTAGTGCGTGATTGTTGTTAAGGTGGTTATTTATAGTGTTATCTGGCGGGATGGTTGGTTTATTTGGGTTCAGTGCAAAAAATGCAGGTAATGCTTGCAACAAAAAATCCAAGGAGAAGATATCATCCGGGGGTTAGGCTAGAGGTAACAGAAGAGGAGAAGGATCTGGGGGTGCTCATTATGGGAGCAATGAACAATTCCACGCAATGCAGAAAGGCAGCAGCAATGGCCAACAAAATGCTAGGGTGCATTGCAAGGGGCATTACCTCGAGAAGAAGGAAGGTTGTTCTACCGTTATACAGATTGTTGGTTAGACCCCACCCGTACCTACGAAAGGACGTTAGGTTGCTGGAGGGGGTGCAGCATAGAGCAACAAAGATGATTAAGGGCCTGGGAAAACTGCCATATGAGGTCAGACTAAGAGAGTTAAACATGTACACACTGGAGGAGAGGAGGAATGGGGGGACATGATTGAGACCTTCAAATACATGACGGGGATAATCAAAACAGACACAGAGGGTCTATTCAGGAGGAGGGTGGGGAGAGACACTAGGGGCCATGACATGAGATTGGAGGGGGGTAGATTCAGGAGGGCGGTGAAGAGGCATTTTTTTATGGAGAGGGTAGTAGCAAAGTGGAACACACTACCGACTGAGGTGGTGGCATGTAACACGGTGGAATGCTTCAAGAAGGGGTGGAAGAGGGCAAAGGGGAGGGTAAAGGGAGGGAAAGGGGTAGGGCAGTTGCTGAGTAGGGAGGGAGCTAGCTGCAATCTCGAGCAGCCTAGATACACCAGGATGGCATTTTGCTGCTGGCAACTTTCGTATGTTCGTATTCTGCATTGATTTATTTAGGGATAGTGGGTTTTTAGCATAAATGTAATGGTCAGGTGGCAGACCAATTAGAACCCACTCTTCCAAATGGCTAAACCTAGTGCATCCTTTTGGGGGGTTAATGTACCGTACCTGTGGGGGTTATCTACTGTTGCAGGGGTTTGGGCATCCTTCTGGAGCACAGACCAAGACATCGGCATGCTCATCGGAGAGTAGGGATGGAGAGTGTGACTGGGAGTGTGAGATCTAGAAGGTGCTCAGCACATAGATTGGCCCATGACACAGGTCCTTCCTGTCTGGTGCTGATCCCAATGGCTGCTCCTTTTCTAACAGAGCAGGTAGCTAGAGGGCCTGCTGATGTGGCTCCTTCCCTTCGTGTGCTGTTTTATAGTCCCAGGTCTCTAAGGAATAAAACTGCAGTAGTGGTGGCATCTATCGTGGACTCATCAGTGGACCCAGGATGTACCACAGAGACCTGGTTGGGGGATGACTCTAGCCCTGTGCTGGAGGCATCCATTTCATCATGTTTCTCTGTGGTACACTGCATGAAGCAGGGACACAGAAGGGGTGGGGTGGCCATCTGCTTTAGATCTACACTGGGACTGATGCCATTCATTTGAAAGCGCGGCCATAAAGGGTGGTCTGGATACAGGTTGCAAGATCATCTCACGTACCCTCCTCTGGCACATGGGAATGATTTCTGGCAGGAACTAGAGAACTTCATGGCTGACCTGGTGTTGGATTCCTCCAGCTTGCTGGTGCTTGGGGATTTCAGTGCCTGGATCAACGATGAAGACTCTCTATTTGAACAACAGTTCCTCCAGTTCATGTCCTCACTGGGCCTGGTACAGGTGGTTCCCCACTAAGACACACCAAGGAAGTCATGCCTTAGATCAGGTTTTCGCATTCGGTCTTGACATTAGTGATGTCAAGGTTGATCCAGTCGGGTGGTCGGATCATTATGCCATACAATTCCTTTCTGGGGCCCCATGGCTGCATACCCACATGAAGAAGATCAGATATTGGCTTGTTAGAAGTCTGGAACTTAATACACTTGTGTTAATTCTGGACATCTTGGGTATGGTATAGTATCAGTATGTGCTGAGGGAGTACAGAATCCTTTAACAAAGCTGTTATGGTGGCCTTCGACTCACTGGCACCGTATCATGTTTGCCCCTCAATATCCCTCCACAGGTCACCATGGTTTAATGATGACCTTCAGCAGCTGGAGACTAAGGGGCGAAGATTGGTGCATTCTTGACAGAGATCCAGATCCAAGGAGGATAAACTGACGGTGAGTATCAGTGGGTAATCACTCTGATAAAGACAGTGTTCATGTCACTGGTGATGCTAAAGGGAAAAATAGAATGGTTCAGCTCTTCAACACTGCTGATAGATTACTAAATCCTTCCTGTCTTCAGTTAGGAAGAGTTTTATCAGCTGAAAAATGCAAGGAGATTAATAATTTTTTCCTTTACAAGATATCCTCTGTCAGGGCCGGGATTTCCTCAAAGTGGTCTGTCAGGGGCTGACAGTGCCCAGGAGATGGAGAACTCATGCACTCTGCCGCTTTGGGTGGAGTTTGGTCCCGTCTTGACAGATGAGGTTTCACAGACGGTCTCATGGTTGCCCCCTACTTTCTCTACACTGGATCCAGGACCTACCAGTTTCCTATTGGGCTACTGGGGAGAACTGGTTCCGATTATTGCCGAAATTGTCAGGTGTTCCTTCAGAAGAGTGTTTCCCCACTGAGCTGAAAAGGACAGTGGTGAAACCCCTCTTGAAAAAAACACTGTTGGACCCTGACGATACGGTAAATTACAGACCCATCTCAAACCTTCCCTTTCTAAGAAAGGTAACTAAGAGGGTGACAGTGGTGCAGCTTCAGTGTCATCTGGAGGGATATGAGATCTCTCCATAAGAGCAACAGAAGTAGGGAGGAGGCTAACAACTATAATAGGCCAGTCATTCCCACATCAGTGGTGGGAAAATTAATGGAAACCCTGTTAAAGGAATGATTGGTAAAGTATCTTGAATCCAGTGGGCTAAAAAAAACAAAGGCAGCATGGATTCACATGGGGGGGGGGTCATGCCAGCCAAAGCTGATTGATTTCTTCAACTAGGTGACCAGGGAAATAGATCAGGGGAGTACAGTGGACGTGGTCTGTCTGGACTTTAGCACAGCCTTCGACAATGTACCAGATAGGAGACTGATAAAGAAATTGAGCAGCACAGGGGTGGGATCCAAAGTGGTGAATTAGGCAAGGAACTGGTTAATGGATAGGTGACAGAGGGTGGTGGTTAACGGCACTCATTCTAATGAGGAGAGAGTGACCAGCGAGGACCCACAGGGCTTAGATGGGACCAGTCCTCTTCAGTGACTTCATAAATGTCACTGCAGAAGAACTGGAAGGGGAAGATATGCCTTTTTGCAAATGCCATAAAAATTTGTAATAGTCAGGACACACTGGAAGGGGTGGATGTTGAGAATGCGTAGGGACCTTGGGAAACTTGAAGAGTGTTCAAGAACGTGGTAGTTGGGGATCAATGCCAGAAAGTGCAAAACCATGCACCTGGGGCATAGGAACCCAGGAACTGAGTATAGGATGGGGGTGGGGGTACAAACAGTCACTAAACATGAAAGAGACTTTGGCGTTATCATATCAGATGACCTTAAAGTGGCAGGGCAGTGTGACAAAGCAGTGGGTAGGACCAGTGGGATGCTGGGATACATAGGGATAGGTATCTCCAGCAGGAGGAAGGAAATGGTGTTGCTGTTGCATCTCTCGCTGGTGAGACCCCACATGGAATATTGTGTCCAGTTCTGGAGGCTGCACCTCAGAAAGGACATAGATGGGGTGGAGGCAGTCCACAGGAGGACAACTAAAATGGTTCAGGGGTTGCATTAAAAACCCTACGAGAAGAGATAGAGGGTTCTCAACATGTACACTCTGGAAGACAGGAGAGCGACAGGGAACATGACAGAGGTAGTACCTCATTGTGGGGGAAGGGATCAGGGTGCAGGAGGGGAGTCTCTTTCAAATGAGAAAGAGCACCAGGACCAGAGGGCATGCGATGAAGCTGGAGGGGAAAGTTTAAGAGGGATGTGAGGAAGCATTACTTCACTGAAAGAGTGGACGCCTGAAACAGACTGCCAGTGGAAGTGGTGGAGGCAAAAACAGTTGGGGGCTTCAAGTACACGTGGGTAGACGCAGGAGAATATTAGTAAATAGGCAAGGAGGAGAGAGGGTCACCAGAGATCACTTAGGGTCTGCAGAGTCAAAATAGGCAGGGACCATCTGGGCAGACTAGGTGGACCAAGCGGTCTTTTTCTGCCAACAAATTCTATGTTTCTATATGTACAGTTACTGTGTCATATATGTAGTTACTGTCATATATGTTTATATGTACAGTTACTGTGGGTCATATATGTTTACATATACTAACATACTAAAAGCCAGCAGAATAGGCCAAATGGTCTGTCTTGTCTGCTCAAAAGCCAGCAACCTACTGACTGCTCGCCTTACCACCACCCCAGCCCCCAAGAGGGTCTTCATTTGATTCTGTTTCCCCTTGTACCTGTCCCACCCCTTCTTGAAGCCCTCCGCTGTACTCTCTTCCACCAGCCTCCCAGGCAGCGCATTCCACGGCCCCACCACCCTCTCAGTGAAAAAATGCTTCCTACGCTCCCTCCTGTAATTTCCTCCCTCCAGCTTCCACTCATGGCCCCTGGTTGTTCCCCCCCTTCTTTAACCTAAACATCTCCTTGGTTCCAGTCCTGGTTATTCCTTTTACATTCTGGAAAACCTCTATCATGTCTCTCCTATCCCTCCTCTCTTCCAGTGAGTAAAGCCCAAGCTCTTTTAGTCTCTTCTCATAAGACCTCCCCTCCATGCCTGAATCATCCTGGTCGCTCTCCTCTGAACCCTCTCCAGTAGCACTATATCCTTCTTCAGATGAGGTCTCCAGAACTGTACACAGTACTCAAGCTGCGGCCTGACCAAGGCATTATACAGAGGGAGGATCACCTCCCTTCTTCTGGACGTAATACCCCTGGCTATACAGCCCAGTATCCTGTTTGCTTTGGCTGCTGTTCTTCTACAATTTTCAGAGTTATTCATTTTGACGTCTACCACCACCCCTAAATCCCTTTCTCCCAATGTGGCTTGCAGAGTTACTATATACAGTTATATACAGTTACTGTGTCACATATATGTTTATAAGTACAGTAATTATGTCTCATATATGTTTATATGCAGTTACTGTCTCATATTTGTTAATATGTACCGTTATTGTAGATCATATATGTGTATATGTACAGTTACAGTGTCTCATATGTTTGTACGTACAGTCACTGTGTCATATATGTTTATATTTTTATATGTACAGTTACTGTCTCTTTTGAATGTACAGTTACTGTGTCTCATGTTTATATGTACAGTTACTGTCCCATATAAATTTGTGTGTATTCTTACTGTGTCTCATATATGTTTATATATACAGTTACTGTCCCATATAAATTTGTGTGCATTTTTACTGTGTCTCTTATATGATTATATGTGCAGTTGCTGTGGCTCATATATGTTTATATTTACAGTTACTGTGTCTCATGTATATATATATATGTACAGTTTTGTGTCACATATGTTTATATTTACAGTTACTGTGCCTCATATATGTTTATATGTACAGTTACTGTGTCTCATATATGTTTATATGTACAGTTACTGTCCCATATAAATTTATGTGTATTCTTACTGTGTCTCTTATATGTTTATATGTACAGTTGCTGTGGCTCATATATGTTTATACTTACAGTTACTGTGTCTCATGTATATATATGTACAGTTTTGTGTCACATATGTTTATATTTACAGTTACTGTGCCTCATATATGTTTATATGTATAGTTACTGTGTCTCATATATGTTTATATGTACAGTTACTGTCCCATATAAATTTATGTGTATTCTTACTGTGTCTCTTATATGTTTATATGTACAGTTGCTGTGGCTCATATATGTTTATATGTACAGTTACTGTGTTTCATATATCTGTATATGTATAGTTACTGTGTCACATATATGTTTATATTTATTTATTTCATTTTTGTTGATCAGGTAGATGCGCTAGACAGCAAAGCGGCCTATTTTCAGGGATGACCCGGAAGGTTACATGAAATGGGTAGAAAACAACAGTGAATACATATGTACAGTTATTGTGTCTCTAATGTAAGTTAATAGGGCCTCCATGGGATATCTCTTATGGTACAAGAGACTACATAGAAATATAGAATTTAACGGCAGATAAGGACCGCTTGGCCCATCTAGTCTGCCCATTTTGTTTCCTACCTACTGTATTACCGCAGACCCTACATGATCTCCAGCTCTGCCCCCCCTTACCTTACCACTAAAGTTCCCTAATGCTTATCCCATGCATTTTTGAACCCCGCTGCAGTCTTCACCCCCACCACCTATGCTGGGAGGCTGTTACATGCATCCACCACTCTTTCTGTGAAGAAGTACTTCTTCGCATCTCCCCTGAGTCTACCCCCCTCCATCTTTATAGCATGACCCCTTCTTCCTGAACTTCTTTTTCTCTGAAAAATGCATCACTCTTGTACCTTACTTTTACCCATGAGGTATTTGAAAGTCTCCATCATACCTCCCCTCCCCCCCCCCAAGCGTGAGGAATGCAAAGCGAAGCTGAGTGGTTCTGTCTGCCCAAACCTCACGAGAGGCCATATCTTATACTATAAGACACACCTCTTGGAGGCCCTGTTATTTTATTATAAATCAGTCAAGTTTAACTGGAATGATTTATCTTTGGTTCAGAGTATTATTTATTGTATTGCCCCCCCCCCCCCGGAAGCAAAGTGTAGTGTTGCCTTCCTAGCACTCCTGCACGAGAGCGCACTATACTCAGCACCAATATCTTTGCCAAAATATATCTTTTGGTGCCATATCATCTTTTAGTACCTATTTTCATCTCTAGTTTATAATGTCAAGCAGTTTTAAGAATTGTCATTTAAAAATATTTTTTTTTTTGCTCCAGTGGCAGAGCAAACCCTGCTTTTTGTCTCTCATTCTGCCTCTGTCTCTCTCTCTCTCTCTTTCTCTCCCTGTCTCCCTTCTTACTGATCAGTGGGAAATTCTGGGGATGACTTCCCTGCTATTTTAATTTCTGCTTGAATGAAAGAGGCCCTGGCAACCTATATTGGCTGGTACTGCAGACAAGTGCTGTATAATCAGGGACAACTCCTGCAGCACATACACAGCCTTCCTCCTTACTCCCCCCAACCCCCAACAGTGACAGTCTGTTTAGTCAGCAAAAAAAATGCCCTTCTTTTCTGTTTAATGGGTCATCCCGAACACACAGATTTGCAAAATTTATTAGCATAACACTGAAATGGTTATGACTTTCAGCCCTGACTTTCTGTACTGATTCAAGTTTTTTGGGAGTAGGGGCTATACCACGGCTTGCTAATCCTTGGATGTTGGAAGGTGAGAACAAGGGCTGTGCCCTTGATGATAAAGAACAGAAGCAGTGCCATCTTTTTCTTGGCAGGGTTTGCTTTCCCAGTCTGCCAGGTGATATCAGCAGCTTCTTTTGCATCAGACCTACAGTACGATTGTGCTCTGACTTGCGAGTTTGTTCTCCTCCTTCCCCACCTCCGACTAACTTCAGCTTGCAGCTTCCGTGTCCCATTGTCTGAGAAAGAATCAAAGACAGCAATGCCCAGCATGTTTTCTTCTTGGAAAAGTATTTTTGCTGAGAGAGACAGAGGAAACGTGATTGTGCGCGTGCATTTGTGTGTGTGTGTGTGTGTGGGGGGGCTACATAACTGGTAAGTAACTGTACTTGTCTACAGTTTTCAGAAGTAAGCATCTTCCCGTCCCTGGGCTCTATGTACCGAATCATCCTCTCCCTTATAAAAGGGGGGGAAGGTCAAATGTATTACACACACATCACCACCACAGTAAAAAATTAAAACATAGTCGGCGGCCCCCCACCTCCACTGAAACAGATCTAAGTGCCCCATAAGCAGCTCCAGATCTTCTTTTTTTTTTTTAAACTTTTATTTTTTATTTCAGATCTGCGTTGAGTCACAAGTTAATAACAAGATCACATGTACATTTTCATTTTAGTACATTCAATACATACAATCATGGTGGTCATGGTTATCTTATGGAGTTTTCCAGAGTATGTACATTGCACAGGCCTTTAGCAGGCCTCCACCTTAATTCTCGGGTGTCATTCCCAGTCCTTAATCTTTTAGTTCACCTTAACCAAAAGCCCCTGGTCGACCGGTCTATAAATAAGAGTGTCCCTCATAAGGTAGCACTTAAGGGGTAGATGAACCAACATGAGGCATTTAAACTCAAGGTGAAGAGAGATCTCCCTACCCATCAGGGGTCCGTCTGTGTTATTTCATTGTTTTGTTGCCAAATTACCCATCTTGACCACCTCTGTGCAAAAAGTGGGTGCCTCTGGTTTAATTTAAAGGTTAGCTCTTCTAATTCTGCAATGCCCCCAATGATCGACACCCAGTCCTGTTTTTGTAGGACTGTCGTGTTAAGCCAATTTCTGGTTATCGCCTTAAGGGCAGCAGTTGTCAGTATTGCCCAGAGGTATCGTGAGTTTCAGACCCCCAGAATCAATTCTGGCCAATTCAATTGTTGATTAATAGTTAAAATTTCTTTTATTGCAAGAATGATGTCGGCCCAGTACCCCGAGAGTCTAGGGCAAGACCAAAGGATATGAAGGTAGTCTGCCCTATCTTCTCCACAACACCTCCAACACACCAATGATAGGGATGGATCTCTTCTTCTTAGCATCTCAGGCGTGTAAAAATAACGGAGCCTCACCTTCCAGGCAAACTCCTGCCAATGCGGTGAACTAGTCACAGATTTGGCCGTACCGAAAATCAGTTTCCAATCAAGGGGAGTAGAACCTGGATCAGTCTCTGCTTGTCACTTATTTTAAATTTTTTTAAGAGGATCAGCTTTTATGTTCCCCAAGGCCCTATAAAGGGCTGAGATCTGACCTCTCTGGGTTATTGAGGTCTTTATTTGTTGAATTGCCTCCAGAATTGGTACCACCCTCTCAGAGTCCCCTGCCTTCTTCTGGGCCGAGTTTATATAGGCCCGCACCTGAAGGAACCTGAAGTAGTCCGAGTTCCCCAGGGCATGCCTCTTTTTCAGGGAATCATAGTCTAAGATCAAGGCTCCCTGGGAGAACTGTCCCAAATAGGTCAGGCCCCTCCTGGCCCAGTGCCTGAAAGTAGGGTCAATCTGGTTTGGGGGGAAGTCTTCCGCCCAAGTTAGTTTTTTAAGTGGCCACAGGGAGGGTAGTAGTTTGCATTTCTGCCACAATCTGTGCACAGCACGGAGGGTTTCAGCTACTGAGTTTAACCTAGGGATGGGTTGATACCGGGACAAATATGGGGTGACTACCCGCGCCTCTAATGGAAGTCTTTCCGGACCTTCTTCTTCTCCTCTTTCTATTTCTCTCCAGCTCGATAGTGAGGCTGGTCTGGACCACATAAGGGCTTGTTTTAATTGCACCACTAGGAAATAGTCTTGTAAGTTCGGGAGGGACCTACCCCCCAACCTCACGCCGTGCCTGCAGAGTTTTAAACTTAACTCTTGGTCTCTTGTTTGACCAAACGAACCTGGAAATCAACTTATTCCATTCCTGGAATAGAGATTTGTGGATATGAAGGGGAATGCACTGAAATAAGTACAAAAATTTAGGTAATACGTTCATGGATGTAGCTTGGATTCTGGCGTACATCGGGAGATTAATCAGTGACCATTTTCCAATATCCCTCTTGAGGGAAGTGGTTAGGGGAGTATAATTTGCCTTAAATAATTTCGAAAATTGTTTAGTTATGTGGATCCCCAGGTACTTCATCCCGCCAGAATCCCAGTTCACCGGGAGAAGTCGATGGAGCTCCTCGGAAGGGTTAAAAAAGAAACCCAGGAGCTCCGTTTTTAACTTATTCAGGGAATAACCTGAGTGTTTTCCAAAGGTCTCCAGTATTGACCAGACTTGTCTTATTGATTTATGCAGCTGTGTTAAGGACAACAAGACGTCATCTGCATATAACTATATTTTCCTCTGGGAACCTCCCACCTCCACTCCTGTTACCTCCTCTGATCTCCTAATAGCCTTGGCCAGGGGCTCAATATATAGGGCAAATAGTAGGGGTGAGAGGGGACAGCCCTGTCTAGTGCCCCTACCCAACTGAAACCTCTCAGACAATCCCCCATTGACCCTGACGTATGCCTGGAGCCTCGTATAAAGAGATCTTATGGTATCAATAAAAGGTGCGGGGAAAACCCCTATGCTCCAACACTAGGAATAGAAATTCCCAGGAGACCTTATCAAAGGCCTTTTCGGCATCTAAGCTCAGTAAGCAAGCGGGGGTCCGGGATCGCTGGATCTTGTCTATTAAGTCGAGGGCCGAACGCACTCCATCAGATGCCTGACGGCCCATCACAAAGTCTGATTGGTCTGGATGTATCAATTCTGGAAGTATAGGATTGAGTCTTGCGGCTAATATTGAAGTGAAAATCTTATAGTCCTGGTTCAAAAAAGATATTGGGCGGTAAGACTCACACTTCAAAGGATCCTTCCCTTCTTTATGCAGGATCGTGATGGTTGCGTACTGCCATGCAGGGGGAGGGGGGCCACCCCCGGACCAGATAGCCGAAAGGCCCTATGCAGGAGGGGCACCAAATCCGTCACCAGAGACTTATAAAATTCAGGACCAAACCCGTCAGGTCCTGGGCACTTGGCTGGTTTTAATTTTTTAACTGCGAATATAATCTCTTCTTGGGTGATGGGTCTGATCAAGGATTGGGCTAGATTCTGTGGAAGTGAGGACAGGGGGATAGAGTTTAAATATTCCCGTTTATCTTGTTTAGAGGTAGTCTCTGACCTCCTATATAAATCTGAATAAAACTCCACGAAGGAATTGGCTATTTGAGTGGCTTGCCCGACTAGATTTCCTGAATGGGGTGATACTATTTTAGTCACTGTTGCTTTAGCTGCAGACTGCCTCAGCCGGTGGGCTAGTAACTTGGTACCACGGGATCCACCTTCATAGAACCTTTGTTTTAAGAAAAACAAGGCTTTTTCTACCTCTACCTTTTGGAGTTTCTGTAAAGAGTCTCTACACTTCTGTAGCTCCCTCCCCCTGGATTCCTCCCATTTATTCTTTTGAGCATCCTCTAGTTCCTTGATCTGGGTTATTAGTCTCTGTTGTTTTTGACTACGTTCCTGTTTTTTCCTAGATGTTATTGATATTATTTTACCCCTGAGGGAGGCTTTAATGGTGTCCCAAAGGATCTGTGGTGAGACCTCCTGACTCGTATTTTCCTCCAGGGTTTATTTTTAGGAAGTCCTTTAATTCCCTCAGGACAGCTTTGTCCTGCAGTATGGACCCATTTAATCTCCAGTGGGTGTTTTGCTTAGGTAACCCCAGCTCAATCTCCAAAAAAACAGGGCTATGGTCCGAGAGAACAGAGGCACCTACCCAAACGGATGGAAATCTGTTCAGATCTCCCCTAAAGGTAAAAAACATGTCCAGTCGGGAAAAGGTCTTGAATCTGGGTGAGAAGTATGTGTAATCCCACGCTTTAGGGTATTTCTCCCTCCAAATGTCGCATAAACCCATCTGTTGCAGTTGGGTTTTAAGTGAGCGGGCCTTAGCCGCATCTAGTTTTGGGGTCTGAGAAGTTGAGTCTAGGGACCTGCTAAAGGTTATATTCCAGTCACCTCCCATTATTAATACTCCTCTTGCTTTTTCCACGACCAGCTTTATGACATTTGAATATACCCTAAGTGGGGAACCGGGGGGGGGGATATATAGATTAACTAAAGTTATGGGTGTATCTTGAATGTGCCCTACTACTATGATGTACCTAGCCTCTGGGTCCTCGATTACTTCCTGTTGCTGGAATTGTAATTTGGCTGACAATAAGATCACTACCCCCCTTTTTCGGCCTTCCCGCAGGGAGGAGGCAAATAGCACCGGAAATTGTTTAGATTTAAGCTTCTGGACTTCTTGTGGGGAAAGATGAGTCTCCTGTAAAAATACACCATCACAGGCCTGAAATGCCACAAAGCTTTGAATCCTCTTCCTTTTCACAGGGCTAGTCACCCCATTTACATTTAAAGTCACAAACTTCGATGAGTGACTAGCCATGATCTAACCAAGTAAGTAAAACATTTTTTCCCTGTGACTCCGATTCTATTTGCAATATCCTTTTGCAAACATAACAAAACTGCAGATCTTTTTTTCTAACATAGTAAATTCTAACACAACAAATTAAACATGAAACTGTTTCATACCCATTTACAAATTGCTCTGGCTTCAGTTGTTTGTGAGCCTCAAGCTGCGTAACCTGATGAGCCTCCTCTGATGAAACTCCTTTCATCAGGATGGCCCGTATTTTAGTGGTATGACTTCCAAGGAGATGCTGGCCCAAATTTGCCAGCGAAGGGGTGTCCAAAAATGTCGGACCTAAATGGAGCACTCATAAGAGCAATGAGTGTACTTCCTAGGTTACCCGGAAAACCCGGGAGTGTAAACCTTTCCCCTTCTGTCAGAGGTGGTCGGCACGACCCTCTATAGGCGCTTTGCGTTCCTTTATGCGCCTGCTGTCCACCCTCCCGATTTGTACTACCTGATTCTCCTGAGGGGTTGCAGAAAAATTCCCCTCTGATATAATTTGTACTCTGCCCTGGATCAAAGTGCTACTTGAAAAAGACTAATATTCATAATAATGTCCCCAGCCAAATTGTAGTTTGATAGACCCACCTCCCACCCTACCCCAGCAACACAAACCCACCCCCTGTGAAACTCCCAATCATCCGGCCCAGTTCCGCTAGAGGCCCTCTTTTCCTCCGTTTGAGCAGAAAGTCCTTCAGACCCCCATTTGCCCCAACCCGGGTAAAAATTAAGCAGACCGACCTGGTGGGAATCTGGCCAGTTGGGGGGGTAACCCACTCACCCGAGGAGCGTTACCCCAAACCCGACCCCAGGGCTGAACTAAATTGGCCCTGGGAGGGCGGGGCAAGGCGACCGTTGCAAGCGAGGCTCCCACCAAACGGATCCCCCCACTCTCCAGTCAATTGTTCATGAAAAGGTCTGTAAAACTGGCTCGCGAGGCCATGACGAAATAGCACAATCTCAACCCTGAAACTCCCTTTAAACTACAGAGAGTCTCTGTTAATAGATCTAAAGGGTCTCCTCCTCCCAGTATTTTGTACTCCGATGGGGAGACTGGGCCTCTTCGGGATCCTAAGAACGCCTCAGGTTCGGGCAAATCCGTGTTCTCAGTCAAAAACTCCTTTAGTTTCCTGATTCCATTGCTTTCCACCCAGCCTTTCCCCTCCCAGGCCACGAGACCCCCCCCCCATTCCCATCATTAGCAACACAGCACATGAGCTAGTTTTTAGATAAAACAAGTTCCAGTGGGATCTTAATCCCGAGACACTTGATCCTTAGATTTTTATGTATCAAAAAAGAAAAGTATACATGTGCCCCCATTCCCACAGGGACCAGCACTCCTGGCCCAGATGGTTTTCTTCTCTAGGGTTCTTTAAGGTCCCGTGCCACAGAGGCTCCGTGCTCAGTCACTATACAGAACTGCTTCGAGTGTTGCTAGCTGCTGATCCTGTTCACCAAAAAAAAGAAAAAAAAAGGAAAACTACTCAGTGCGGGCCCAGTGTCTGCACTAGGAAAGCCTGGGGCCTATGGAAGGAAGGTCCCGCGGGGAGAGGAACAAACAGTCATCTAACTGCTACTGGAGCTCTTTAATTCTGCAGCTTTGGGAAAGGAGTCCAAATCTCCCACTAGGGGAAGGGGGAACTCCGACTAATCTTCTGGCTTTTCTCTCCTCTTCTTCAGGTGTCCGTGGGGATCTGGGAGTCGGAGGTTCCTACGTCATTTAGCGAGGACAATGGTGTCAGATGTGGGGCTTTTTTATTCATCAGTGTGGGGTCACCGATCTTCCTTAAAATTGCTCCGATATCGGCTTTTAAAGTGGTCTGAACCTGTCTCGACACTGAGGCCCTCGCAGCCGCTCCTCTCCTTGCAATAGACCACGCGGAAGCCAGCAAGTCTCTTTCTAGCCTTTCTTTTGCCAGGGTTGGAGTCGGGATTCCAAGATCTTCTAAGTAAGTGGAAGCGGAGAGCAAATCCTTGAAGGTTTTTGACCCCTGATCTGTTGTAATTTTCAGCCTCGCCGGGAACAGGATTTGGGATTTCACATTTTTAGCTCTCAGCTGCCGCACGATGGGCCACATCGCTCTCCGGGCCTCTTGAACCTCCATTGAGTAGTCATTATCCAGGTAAATCTTATGGCTCCTGTACTCCAGGGGGCTTTGGGACCAGGCTTTTCGGAGGACCTCTTCTTTGCTGCTGTATTTCGTAAAGCAAATTACAAACGACCGAGGTTTAGCTTCTGGGTTGCTCGGCTTTGAAACCAGTGATCTATGTGCTCGGTCTAGGCTGATATCAAGATCTTCGGGGAGGTCCAACGCACTTTTCAGCAGTTCCTGAATGAATTTTATATTATTATCAGCTTCGGTTTCCATCCCCTCAGGCACTCCGTAAATTCTCAAGTTCTGTCTCCTGCTCCTGCCTTCAAGGTCGCTTAATTTGTGTGTCAACTCGCGATCACTTGCAAGGAGATACAGGAGGAGACGGTTTTGTCTATCAGTCTGTTCCAAGACCTCAGTGAGGCACAACTCCATTTGGTCAGTTTTATGTTCCATTCTGTTCAAATCGGACCTCAGGTCAGAGAGAGTGCGATCAATTTTAGAAACCGTACGTGCTGTTTGCTTAATTGTTTCGGCGAGGTCGTCTCCCACGAGGCCGCCATGATTTCCTGATTGATTCATTTCCCCTGCGGTCTCCAGCAAGGATGAGCTTTCTCCTCCTTCTTCCTCCTGTAGTAAGGCCTTCAGCTTTTGGGAGGGTGTTAGGTAGAGCTTTCCAGTTCTGTTCCGTTTGGATTTGGCTGGGGATGCCATTTTTCCAGAGGTGATTTAACTAGATTTTAATTGGTGGGATTCAGAGCAGGGCAATCAAGCTGCCATAGCCATTCCTGACGTCACCGGAAGTCTCCAGATCTTCTTGATTTTGTATCCTTTTTGCATCTTATTAGCCCCCATCGTTTCCCTGTCCCCGGCCAATTCAGTGCCCATCTTTTCCCCTGTCCCCAGCCAATTCAGTGCCCATCGTTTCCCCGTCACCGGCCAATTCAGTGCCCATCGTTTCCCTGTCCCCGGCCAATTCAGTGCCCATCTTTTCCCCCTGTCCCCGGCCAATTCAGTGCCCATCATTTCCCTGTCCCCGGCCAATTCAGTGCCCATCTTTTCCCCTGTCCATGGCCAATTTAGTGCTCATCTTTTCCCCTCTCCCCGGCCAATTCAGTGACCATCTTTTCCCCTGTCCCCGGCCAATTCAGTGCCCATCGTTTCCCTGTCCCCAGCCAATTCAGTGCCCATCTTTTCCCCTGTCCCCGGCCAATTCAGTGCCCAAGATTTCCCTGTCCCTGGCCAGTTCAGTGCCCATCGTTTCCCTGTCCCCGGCCAATTCAGTGCCCATCTTTTCCCCGGTCCCTGGCCAATTCAGTGCGTATCTTTTCCCCTGTCCCAAGCCAATTCAGTGCCCATCTTTCCCATGTGTTTCCCTCTGTCCCTGCTAAATGACTGGGGTCACCAATGGTTGCACATTTACTTCAGCTGGGAGGGCTTCAGGCATATGAGTGACTCTGCCTTTTCTACACTATTGGCTGGTTTCTCTAACCAAACATGTCATAAACACATCACAGATACTCGTCACAAGGTGGGCTTAATCTCGCTGGACCACAGGAACTGCACTTAACTGCTGTGCTAGCTTGGTGTTGCACTGCACAGATTGTGGACTCATTTTTGTATGTTCTACAGCTGACCAGTCTTCTGGACAGCGTCCCGAGGAGGGCGACCAGGATGATACTGGGACTAGGGGAAAGGCCCTATGAGGAGAGACTGGAGGAGCTCAACCTGTACTCGCTGGAGGAGAGAAGGAACGGGGGGGATATGATAGAGGTCTTCAAATATCTCAAAGGAATGAAAAGGGTAAGCCTTGAGAGGGTGCTTCAGCTGAGGGAGGTAGGGGCCACCAGAGGACACTCAATAAGGCTAGACAGGGGGAGACTGAGGGAGGAAACAAGGAGACGCTACTTCACTGAGAGGGTGGTGGAGCCCTGGACTGTGCTGCCAAGGGGAGTTGGTGGCTGCTACAATGGTGGAGGGGTTCAAGAAAGGCTGGGATAGGTATAGGGGGAGGATGCATCCCAGAGCCCCGCTAGGGAGTGGGGGACCTTGTGGGGGTGATGCTAAAAACGGTGCCCTGGGAAGGCACTGATCATCGAGCAGACTCAATAGATCATAGGGTCTAATCTGCTGGCTTTTTAGTATGTTAGTATGAATCCTACCAGAGTCTTATACTTCCTGTACACATTGTGTTTCTAGTTGCATTTTCACTTGAGTGTTGATCCACGGAAGAGACAGATTTAGAACTGGAAATATATTGGAGAAGGGAGTTAATTACAAGAACAAATCCAACAGAAAGAGGTTATGATTAAGCATCTGGTTGATGAAACCAGCCTTCTACCCAGCCAGCTCCAGTTTGGGATTTGGTGACTCCCCAATGGCAGGTGGCAGTGCACTGCTCCACTGGGCTGTTCAGGTTTTGCTAAAAGAGTATTTGGGACTAAATGAGAATGGAAACACAATTAACAGGCACACTTTGATTTTCGGGGTGCAGCCAGACACCAGAGAGTACCAACCTGCCAGAAGTTACCAAAAGTGCACGCAGCAATACAAATGACAAAGTTTCAGTGGATCAAACAGAACTCTTGTTACTTGAATACATGCTTTGATTTGTGTCAGTGGCTCAGTAGGTAGCACACTCGCCTCTGATGCCAGGAGATCAGAGGGTTGTGGGTTCAGTTCCCACATCTGGCACTTGGGTTAATATCCCAGTACTGACACTGTAGTGCAGCATGAGAGGGGTGCTGCACTTCTGAGGTACCGTCTTTCGGATGAGACATTAAACCAAGGTCCCATCTGCCTGGATTGGTGGTAGTTCAGGTGGATGTTAAAGATCCCATGGCACTTATCGAAAAGAGTAGGGGAATTTTTTATTGAGAAAATCATAACATCAAGCAAATAGCTGTTGAAAACAAAACCAAACTCAATAAACAATAACATAAAGTTCATATACAATCAGTATAACATAATACAAGAACAAATAAGAAAGTAAAAAAAAAAAAAAATACATGTCAGGTAATGAATTACGAGGTGATGTAACAATAATAACTAAGAACAAAAATCAAAATGAACCCAAAGAGAATGAAACCTGGAGAGAGGAAGCTGTTTGTATTCAGATTCCTTAATAGACACTAGTGCAGTTTCAATATAAGATATAATATCAGCAGGTACAGTCGGAATTTGTTGCAATACATATTGGCATCTGGCTTGCCATAAATAATATTTACAGATAGCAAACAATACCCTGAGTGTGCTAGGATGGAATATGTGCCATGGAGCAGTGAAAGCACCCAAAATAAATACTTGATACGTAATTCTGCTCAGGAAAGGCCATTTCCACTTGTTTGCCAACGTTTTCCAGAACAGACGAGCATCAGCACAGGTAAAGAAAAAATGATCCATAGATTCTTCTAATTGAACACAAAAGGGTTTAGGGCAAAACCGTTCCTGTGAAGATTTGTGTTTTAAATTACCCCGGACTTGTAACCTACCATGGCACATCCAGGAAACATCCTACATATGATGGAATCCTTTTATCTTTAAGAATGTTTAGAGCACTAGACATACTAGTTGGAGAACAATGTGGAAAAGTAACACCGTTTAGAAACCGTCAGAAAAGCAGCATATATTTGTTTCCTGTTCAAGAATAATAGAAGGTTTACTAAACTTCCAGGCTCTCAGGGTACGGAAACTATCTATGACGTAAGAAGGAACCCCAGGAACACGGGAAGGGGGAGGGGGGAGGTCAGTCCAAGCAGTCATGATAGGATTCACAGCACTGCAAACCCATGAGTCGCAAACATAAAATGAATATCTAAAACTTTGAAAAAGGTGGAAAAGAAAAAAGGATAGAAAAAAAGCAATAGGGTGTATCATACCCAAACCACCCTGGTGTACAGGTAAATAAGTCACAGCCTGTTTAATGGGATTAAGGCGACTTCCCCAAATCATCTGAAAAAATATGCTATAAATCCTAGTTTCTAAGGTCTTAGGAGGGGCATAAATATGGCTAAAAAACAAAAAAATAGGGAGTAAAAATTTCTTCACCACCAGGACCCTCTTCTTTTTCCCCAGCCTCCAAGTCTTCCAAATTCGGACTTTAGACTCATCAAGTGTGAGGCGTGTTTCCCAATTATAACTAGCCCCATCAGGAACATTAAACCAGAGTCCCAGAATTCTTTAGGGAGTAGTACAAAACCTGATACCACTCACCCCCGAAATAATGGCAGACCCAGTGTCCAAGGGAATGCAGACACTTTTTTGTAAATTTATACTACCCCCTGAAAGTAAAGAAAAAGACTGAAATATTCGGAGTGCAGTATCACCTGAGGCTAGATTTGATGTAAATAACACTACATCGTCTCGCGAATAGGCAGAAATCTTAACAGGTAATACATCAGGAGAAGCTGAGTCCAACAATACTAGAGTCCCATTTAATCTGGACGAATGATGGGATCTAAGGCAAAGGTGTATAACAAGGACTAAATGGACAGCTTGACGGAGTCCTACCATCTGTAGGAGAGTGTTACCCGTGAATCCATTTATAATTGGAATAAAATATGCCAAGGAAAGCATGTGTGAGCCATTGTAAAAAAGTTGTGGTATACCATAGAGTGACAGAATCTGAAGTAAATAATTGTGATATACAGAATCGAAGGCTTTAGTCTGGTCCAGAGAGAAAACAAAACCCGATAACCCTTTACTATTCCGAGCTTCAAAAATCTCCCGTAAAAGAAAATGGTTCGATTGTATAGAACGGCCTGGTATAGCACAGGATTGAGCCAGATCAATAAGATCAGGAGCAACCTTCCTAAGGCGAGAACAAAGTATTTTAGATAAGATTTTATAATCAGTGTTGAGGAGATGAAGGGGTCTCCAATTAGCAATGGAGTGTACATCTCCTTTTTTAAACAGGAATTTTAAAAAAGATATACCGAAGTCAGGGGTTTTCTCTAAAGAATTCAATATAAAATTATAAACTTGGGTTAGGACTTCCAATAAATGTTCCTGAAATGTTTTATAAAACTCATGTGTGAGACCATCAGGTCCAGGGGCCACCTTCATTTTGAGATGTGAGATAGCACAAGCAACTTCATCTCGTGAAATTGGACCAATAAGGTCTGGTATTTGATGTGCAGAAATCTGGGGGGCCGGAGCCGACAGAACAGAGGCTAAATCAGAGAGTGATGGGGAATAGTACAAAGTGTTGTTGTAATGTGAATACATAACAGAAAACATTTCCGAATAGTGTAAACAATATTACGTGCCCATCCAGTAAACCATGCATGACAGTGGAGGAAAGTCTATCCTTAAAGGCTAAAAGCGGATTAGCAGAAGGGAAAGCTAGTACCCGCAATAACAAAATCTAAGGTTGGGCACTATCATATGGAAAGAAATCATGAGATGCTTAATCTTGGAAATTTGAGAAGAATAATCAACAGGAGAAGAGACAGAAAGGGACATCAATTTATATAACTGATTGCGATAGGTTAAGTATGTAAGGTATTTATCCCGAGCCATCTTCTTCCTCAGGTGTTGAAAGAAAGAACAGATTTCCTGCTTCGAATCTTTCCACCAATCCCAAATGGAATCATAACAACAGAGAACCGAAATACGGGCCTGAAAAATAGTGCGGACTTGAGACTGAACGAAAAAAGAAGAAAATAAAGAATTATTCACTTTCTATTGGGGAGAGGTCGAAACAGGGGACAAAGAAATATAATCAATAAAAAAAGTACCTATCAAAAGGCAGTGATCCAAAATTTCAGTATCGTGTAAAAGAAATCGATTAGGAACACAATGTTTGGAAACAAAAATATAGTCAATCCTAGTGTGGAATACTGATCTATGATACACGTATCCCGCATCAGAATGTAAAAAACGATATGCGTCCTGTAAACCCGCATCCTTAATCAAAGAGGATAAGGCCAGGGAATCACAATACACTTTTTGCCCTGAAGCTGTTCTACATGCAGCATCTATAGAACAGTTAAAATCCTCCCCCATAATGATATGTTTACGAGTACATAAAAACAGCTTGATTAAATCAAATAAAGAAATACGAGCTGCTTTAGTTTGTGGACCATAAACAACAATTATACATAAAAAATATCAAAAATAGAGCAGTCCATAATAAGTGCCCTTCCAGGAAAAATATCTATGATGCGGGATACAGAAAACTGTGGCGAAAAAAATAATATAGCTACACCATCAGCAGAGTCGGTCCCAAAAGTCCAATAGGATGGGCCCTTATACCACCCACGCCTAAGTTGTTGTATCTCAAATAAGGTAGAGACATGAGTTTCTTGTAACAAAAGGATATCTAAAGGAAGTGAGGCAGCAAAATGAGAGAAAACCATCCGTCTCTTATAGCTTTTCAAGCTACAAACATTGAAGGATGCAAGTCGGAGGGTAGCCAGGATAAAAAATTCATTCAACCGCTACCATCCGCACAGCCATATTTTTCCTTTTTTTACTCCCCTGTTTGGTTTTCATGAGTTTTTTCCTGGAAACATCAGGAGGTTTAGAGGCAGGAAGATCAATGTCAGACAATAAGGCAGAAACATCAGAATCACCATCAGTATCGTCCTTGTCACCTTTCAGGCAGTCAAAAGCATTGGAAAGGGAAAGATCAGGAGCTTTCAAATTTTTACGGGCAGCAGCTCTAGTAACCCGCCTGCCAGGTTGAAAACCGTCCGAATCCGGAATCGGAACAGCAGGAGTGGAAAAGGGGGTAGCAGGAGGGGGAGGGTCTACAGCCAACTCTGAAGGAGAGGGATTGCCAAAGTCAGTTGCAGAGTCAAGTACTGGCAGGGAAATAGGAGGATCTACTACAGGAGGCACATGGGGGGGGATCATTGTGGGTTTGGGAACAGAACCCAAGGAAGTAAGATGGTCTTGAGCCTTATCCTGAGCTTTTTGAACTAAGACCTCTGAATTCCAACCCTCTGTACGATTCTTGCTAGCCCAGGGACACTGATGATAAGCATGGCCCAATTCATTACACAAATTACATTGAAAGACATTTTTACAAAAAACACTAGGGTGTCCATACCCCCCACATAAGCTGCATTTTAATAAGTCGCAGGTACTACTTAAGTGCGTGGTGGCCCACATTTGTAGCAGGCCCGAGGTTGCCCACCATAAAAACAGACTTCTATCCTTACCTAAAAAACTGTTAGGTAAGTGTACCACATCTGAGTTCACTTGAAAAAGCTTAACCCGAAACCTCCAACCCCCCATCCACAACCCTTCGTCATCCAGAACAGCTTCGGGGGGGACAGAACATTACACCGATTCTGTAACCAATGATAAATATCACTTATGCTAACACCCTCATTCCGAAACACGATAGTGACTGTACGCACAGTTGGTTTAGTAAGGGGTATAACCAAAAAGGGAGTCCAGAGAGGAGAATTCTTTAGAGAAGTATAAGCATGCCAAAACCTGTCCAAGCTAGCTGAGGGCTTGAAACTAACATCAAAAGTCTCCTCCCCAGAGATATGGATCAGAGCATAGATGTCTGAGGCTTGAAAGTGTAACGAGCCTTTCAGGAGCGTCCGAGCCACATAATAGCGGTCAGGGAACTCAGAAAGTCCACCCCGATAACGGAGACGGACAGCATTCCTACGGGGTGCTTGCTCAAGCTTATTGTTGAATAAATCGGAAAGTACAGGCCCCCTGTTAGAAGAGGGGGGGTGCTCCAAATGGGGGGTCATAGTGTCAACCAGCACATTTGAGGTACCTTCCCCAGCTGTATCCAGTAAACTAAAAGAAGTAGGGACAGAATTCACAGGGAGGGAAGGAGGACCAGAAGTACTAGGAGGAGTAGTGGGAGAAGGGATCGTAGGTGGTAATGGAAAAGATTCCTCCGGGTCCTGGGATAAAGTAATAAGGGGCAACTCAGAAGTTTTAGATATAAGTGGAGAAACAACAGCACAAGTAAGGTCCCCAGAATCCATAATATCCCCCCATGAAGCCTTAGAAACAGCAGTAGACAAAAAAATATTACAGTCTTTCTGAACTAAAATGTCATTACAAGGAGGTACTCGCTGGAGCTCAGGACGAGTGCAGGCCTGTTGGGGAATACAAACTCCATGTCTGTCCACGCTCCACGAGGGATCCGTATCCAAGTGCCCGAAGGAGATTGAGTCCAACCTGCCCTTGTAAGGCCTCAGAGCAGTCCAGGTGGGGTCCAAATGTCCTTCAAATTGGCAGACCAAACCGAGAATGGAGCAAGGCAGCAGTAGAAACAGGAGGCTGAGCAGATGTAGGCCGGAGGACTCCACCAAAGGTCCAAAATCACTAGTTCCAGAGTCCCAGAATGCGACTTAGCAGTCATGTGACTCTCCGTGTGGTAGACCCGAAGAACCTGGGAAGCAACGTGCAGCACACAATGCTGCTGTAGACTTGGCGCTCTGCCTGAACAACAGACTCATCCGTGCAGAAACACCCTGTAAATGCGAACTCCCGGAGACGCAGAAGGAGCGGAAGGAAGGCAGGTGAAGACTCCATAGTCGCAGGCAAAGATAGATGCAACGCTTCGGTAGGAACAGGCTGAAAATCTGAGGAATCATCCATGAGCAGCATAGGTACACAGGAAGAAAGGTCTGTACTGCAGCAGGGTGTCTCAGAGACTGAGAGATCCATCCTCGTGACCAGAGCGTCCCCCTACTGACAAGAGTTGGGGAATTTCCCCGGTGTCCTGGCCAAATTTCCCTCATTCACTAAAAATACCACCAACAGCTTAATCTGGTTCAAGGTCAGTTGGCATTCATCTGTATCCCCCTTCCCCGGGTCGTGTCTGAAAATAGGCAGTATTTGTCTAGTGCACTTACCCGGTCAACAAAAACTAAATAAATAAATTTGTACCAAAAGTCAGATTAAAATCAGGAAAGCAGCTTTTAAAATGATGCCATAGACTTGCATGGAGCATACCACTGCACTCTTCCTGTACTTACATCACATAACGTCAGAGTGTGGGGGTGGAGTCAGAGATCAGGAAGTGGAAGGGATCAAGCGGCTAGCCCTTCGGGGGCCAAATACAATTCCTTCCCTTCCTTAGGGGGCTAAGTATCACATTTTAAGATTGCAATGGAGGACCTCCCATTCAAGTAAGGGAGCCTCTTATTTGTTCCTTAGTACACTGAGAAAGGTGCTCTTTAAAGGAGCAGCATTCTTTTAAATATGGAAATACAAAATTACATATACCCAATATTGCAAAGCATCATTGGATGTATATGCAAATCACCTTGAAGGGCTGGCCCGCCAGCGCAGTGATTGGATTTCCGCTTGCAATGCCAGCGACCTGGGCTCGAGAATGGACTCGGGGCGCTGGAGGGCCAACCAGAGAGAGAAGGCTAGAGCATCTAGAGACTGCTTGCCCTCTCTTGAGGGGAGGGTGGATCGGGGACCTGGCACTTGCTGCTTCCTGGTGGAGGCTGGGTGTATAGCAATATGATGGGATCACTGACTAAGAGGTGCGTGGGGAACGTCGGCTTACGCCTTGACATTGTGGCAGACCACGCCCCCGGGGAGCAAAGTGGAAAAGTGCTCCATGGCCAACTGGATGATGGTCACCGGCTCCTGTTGCTGCCGAGCCCCCAATGCGGTACAGATCCACCTTAGCAGCACCCGGGCCAAGTAGCGTGTGCTGACCAGCCCCTACCAGCTCCTATCTCCGTCAGAGGAGGGTGACCCACTCAGCGAAGGATTACATCCAGGTTACCCGGGGGGCTGAAAAAATGAGGCGGTGGTGGCTGGCGTCAGGGCAGGGGCGCCAGCAGGGACCTAGGCAGCCCGAAGGAATGGCCGACCTGGAGCAAGAAAAGGCAAAAAAAAAAAAAGAACCTTGAAGATTTAGACTGGTACTGCTTTAAGCAGGAGTGCATGGTGCCAAATGGCTTCTCACATAAACTGCAAAGGCTGAGAACAGAAGACACAGACACAGGTTTTGTCCTTCTCAGGACTTATCTTTAACTCAACCCAGGGAAAACGAACCACCCCTTATGTGGTCTTACAGGTGTGGATCACGGCAGTCCCAAAATAAGAAAGTACGTCTCTCTCCAGATTTTTATCCTTATTCTTAACTTTTTGTGAGCACTAACTGTCCCATGAGGTTAGGGAGCAGGGCGCGTGAGTGACCACTAAGGCAGTCGCTCATATTATATGTAGGGCTGATCAGACTGGATGGGCCAGTGGGCTTTCTTTTTTTGTTCAGGTAAGTTTTTTGAGTTTGATGCAGGTAGGCTACCTCATCATCTCCCAATTTCCCAGGCAACTCACTCAGGATGAGGGCCGTGATGCACTGATGATCTTACCTGCCTTTGGTTCTATTCTGGGCTTTTTTACTTGCTAAATCAGCAGCTCGATGTGGTGGTAATCAGTTGGGTTAGGTACTGACTGGGGGGGGGTAATTGACTGTTTCAGGTTGGGGGAATCTCCTCAGGGGTAGTAGCTGCTGGCTCTAGCTGCTAATGGGGCTTGCATTTTGGGGGCAAGGGTGTGTGGTTGGAATGCATAATTACGCAGTGATGAGTTGGGCTACTAATGGAGCAAAGGGCTACTGCGAGTTGGTGTGATGACTGGTGAGGTGGTGGGTTGCGGAAAGGGATCTCTAAATATGGATTTATATTGGTGAAGGATGGACCATGGACCTGAAGGTTGGACAGTGGAGCCACATGCTCAGTGCCACTGGACTGGACCAGACATCAGACAGAGGGCCCCCTAACAGGTTTTTCCAGCAGCAGCCACCTTAAGGGAGGAAGTCTGGGGACTGGGAAGGCAAGGCAAATGTATTTGTATTGCGCCCAATCCAGGGGGCTCTGTGTGCCTCACAGTACAATAAAATAAACGTTAAAAATATAAATATAAAATAGTATAAATACAGTTAGCACATAAAGCAAGTAAAAACAAATTAATTGGGACCAGGCAACATAATAAAATTCAGGATTCATTAAACGCCAGGCCGAAAAGGTGTGCCTTCAGCCTCCGCTTAAAGGCATCCACCAAAGGGGCCTCCCGGACTGCAGATGGTAAAGTGTTCCACAGGGACAGCCCAGAGATACTGAAAGTGCGATCCCCAGAAGTCTTGAGACATATCCTGGTCACAGCCAGGAGGCCCCTTGAAGAGGCACGGAGAGAACGGGCAGAGGTCACCGGTGTTAGGAGCTCAGACAGATAGCCAGGGCCCAGTCCATTTAAGGCCTTGTAGGTGAGAGGCCCCACTTTGAAAAGGTCCCTCCGCCTGACTGGCAGCCAGTGCAGAGCGCGCAGGACAGGGGTCACATGACTAAGCCTAGAAAGGCCAATCAGTAACCGAGCCGCCACATTCTGTACTAGCTGCAGCCTGCGACGGGTCCCTCCCGTGACCCCAAAGTAAAGAGTGTTACAGTAGTCGAATCTGGAGGAGACAAAGGCATGTACCAGTGTCGGCAGATCCTCGGGTGGAACGAGAAGCTTAATCCGGGCAATGTTCCATAGATGGTAAAAACCACTACTGACAACAGACAACACCTGATCTTCAAAAGTCAGCCTGCTGTCAAGGATCATGCCCAGATTCCGCACCCTTGTGGAAACTGTCAATGGAGCAGATCCCAGCATAAGACCAGAAGCTGCCCTGGACAGCAATCCATCATGCCCGCGATTTGGCTCGATCACCAGCACCTCCGTCTTAGCCAGCTGGAAGCCATCCAGTCATTGATTTTAGCCAGGCAGATGTTAAGCACATCCACAGCTCCTGATGTTCTGGAGCAAATGACAAATACAGTTGGGTATCATACGCATAGCAGTGAAACTCCACACTGTATTGTCGAATGATCTCACCTAGGGGCAGCATATACACTGCGAACAACATCGGTGACAGGATCGAGCCCTGGGGCACTCCACAAGACAGAGGCATTGGGGAGGAGGAGAGATTCCCTATCACCACCCGCTGCACCCTGTCTGGGTGATAGGACTCAAACCACCTGATGACAGTACCGGCGAGTCCACAAAACTCACAGAGCCGATCCAATAACACAACGTGATCCACAATGTCAAAAGCTGAGGAGAAATCGAGGAGTACGAGAATTGACCTGTCTCCTCTATCTCTAGCTGTGAGCAGATCATTATGCACCCTCACTAGAGGTGTTTCCGTGCTGTGTCTGGCCCGAAAACCTGACTGAAATGGCTCATAAATGTCCGAGGACACCAGGTGATCCCCAAGCTGTTGGGCCACCAACTTCTCAACAGCCTTGCTCAAAAAAGGCAGGTTGGAGATAGGACGGCAATTTGCCAGGACATCAGGGTCGAGGGAAGATTTCTTCAGGAGGGTCCCAACCAGTGCTTCTTTCAAGGCAACTGGGAGAACCCCCTCTGCCATCGAGTACCTGACAATCCTGGTGAACACCAGGCTAACAACCTCAACACATCCCATTAAGAACCATGTCAGGGCTGGGTCCAGTTCATAAAACGTGCTTCAGCTCTACAATCACCTTAGTCACTTCGGACGCCTCAACTGGCCTAAACTCTTCCCAGATAGGCGGAGAGTCTCTATTCCCCCCAGTCTGACCACTGCTAGGTGAAAGCCTAACTGGTGGAATCCCCGACTGAATGGCCGACACTCTGTTGGAGAAGAACAGAACAAACTCTTCACATAAAGTGGTTGAAAAAGTTTTTTTCGGCTGCAGATAGGCCAGGTGTAAAAGCCTGTCTACAGTCTGAAACAGCTGAGAAGGTCTATTCCTCCCCGCAGCAATCTCCCTGGACAGGAATTCTGCCTTCTTACAGGAGATTGCCCCCTGGTACTCACCATAGTGGGCACGCAGGGCCAGCTTGTCAGCCTCCAGTCAGGTCTTCCGCCAGTGACGCTCCAGCTTCTGACCCCTGATCTTCAACACTCTGAGATTCCCAGTCAAACCAAGGGGATCTCATGTGTGCAGATGTGGGTTGTAAACGGACTGGTGCGACAGCATCGAGAGCATCGGAAACCACCCTATTATAGGTAGTAACTGCCTCCCCGGTGCCAGTCACACATGCCACATCAACCCTAGAAAGATCAGCTACCACCAACAGTCCCGCCGGGTCCAAGCCCCTTAAAGGGCAATAGCTGACCATTTCCGCAGGGGAGGGACTCTCAGGGGAGGCCCCAAACGTGAACTCCATGGTGTAATGATCAGACCAAATGACCTGATCAGTCTTGCGGTTATGAAACTCGAGACCCAGCTGGAACACCAGATCGAGTGGTGGCCAAGCTGGTGGGTAGCAGAAGCAACTTCTTGTGACAGGCCCAAAGACTGCCTCAGCTGGAGGAGGTCGTAACCGAAGCACGAGGGAAGATGCAAGGGTGGATGAAGGGGGAGATCAGGTAAGGTCCAGTTAGTTTTTCGTACTTTTTTTTTCCCAGTGTGTGCCTGGTAGGACCAGATTTTACAACGAGATGAAATTTAATCAGATTTGGATTCCAACTTTCCAACTTTTTTTTGAATTTGGATCTTTACCCTTCAATACCGAAATATTTTATGGTATACTGTACCTATACCGCAGCAACAGCAATGCCGTCGACATCGACAGACACAGTGCCGAGTGTTGGCACGGTGCTGTCAGGGATGTCAATGTGTTTTCTTCACCCTCCACACCCCCTGGTATTTAATTATCCAACTCCGAGTCGGAGTTGTCTCGGGGAGGGGGTAAAACACCTGGAGATGCACTTCCAGTGTCAGCGGGGACCATTATAGCAACCTGTTGATTTCTGTTGCTGTAATGGTCTTCACTGAGATATTTTGTTGTCGCGGTCAGCATACGATTCTGAATCCCAAAAAGCCTGGAATATGATAAATCTGATTCCGTTCAAAGGATTCTGAGCAACTCTATGCTCTTGAGGTGCTTCAGGAACTTGTGTGTCCCGCCCCGGAAAGCTGCTGTTTGTCACGAATGTAACCCCTGAGTTGCAGAACTGTGCTTTAGAGGAACTGCTGGCAGCCAAACAGGCAAAGTAAAGCATCTTGTTTTAAATAAGCTGAGCGTTGCACAGGTCAAGACCTAATTCACTAAATACAACCTAGACAGATAGATATATAGATGATACAGATGGATTATGGATGGTTGGATAGATAGATAGATAGAGACTGTCTGCAGATAGATAGATAGATAAATATTGTCTGCAGATAGACAGACAGATAGATACTGTCTGTAGACAGACAGCTAGTTACTGTCTTCAGATAGACAGATAGATAGATAGACAGATAGATAGATACTGTCTGTAGGTAGGGAGATAGATATTATCTGTAGATAGATACTGTCTATAGATAGATATATATTTTCTGCAGACAGACAGCTAGATAGATTCTGTCTGTAGATAGATACTGTCTGTAGATACATATATAGATACTGTCTGCAGATAGATACTGTCTGTAGACAGATAGTCAGATACTGTCTGTAGGTAGGTAGGTAGATAGATATATACTGTCTAGATACCGTAGATAGATAGATACTGTCTGTAGATAGACAGATACATAGACACGGTAGATAACTAGATAGATACTGTCTGTAGATAGATAGATACTGTCTGTAGATAGATTGATAGATACTGTCTGTAGATAGTGTCTGTAGATGGATACTGTAGATAAATAGATACTGTCTGTAGATATATACTGTAGATAAATAGATACTGTCTGTAGATAGATATATACTGTCTGTAGATAGATAGATCGATAGATACTATCTGTAGATAGACAGATAGTGTTTGTAGATAGATAGATAAATAATAGATACTGTCTGTAGATAGATACCGTAGATAAATAGATACTGTCTGTAGATAGATACTGTCTGTAGATGGATAGATATATAGATAGATACTGTCTGTAGATAGATAAATAGTGTCTGTAGATAAGATATATACTGTAGATAGATAGATACTGTCTGTAGATAGATAGATAGATACTGTAGATAGTTCAAACAACATGAAGTCTTGCTATATTATGACAGTAGCAGTTTGTCCCACCACTAGAACTGCTCCAGAGGTGAAATGGTTAATACCATTCCAAAATAGAACTTTGAGCATGAGCTCTAAGAAGCAGCTCTATCTGTGTAATTTCAAACCTGAACTGTCAGATTCTTTACTCCGCCTCAGTGAACAGTCGCTCCGGAGATTTCTCCTACTGCTCGGTTCATTTCTCGGTTTAAACAGTGTTTTCTCGGTTCGATTCAACCGAGAATAGTTTTATTTTAACCGCAAAACCGTTCAGTTCAAGCTCTGTCTGTGGTAATCGTAAGTAAATTAAAGGTTTTGTCTGTGTGGAACTTGTAAGTTTATCGGTTCGGTTTTGAACCGATCAGCTGGGTTTAAAACTTATTAACTTTAAAGTTTAACATTTTAGAGTGCGGTTCCCGGTTCTTATCGGTTCTAAAAAAAACGGATTTTATTACGTTTTTTTCCAATACCCGTGACACGGTTAGGAACCGATAAGGGTGTCTTGCCTGGCACTGCCGTTTAAAGGGCAAGTTTTTCTGGTTAGGCTGGCATTATGTCTGAGAAACCCAAAAGAAAAACCAGGCCCACTGGGTTTCAACACTGTGATGTCTGTGGGGAAGTCTTTGCCAAGGCTGACCCACACACCACATGTGTCTATTGTCTGGGGTTTGACCACCTCCAGTCAGACTGCCAGATATGTAAGAATTTTTCTGCAGCCACCCTGGAAAAGAGATTGGGCAGGCTCAGGGAGCGAGAAGCCAAAAAGTCCGCTGACCCGGATGGCCTGCCCGGTTCGGTGCCAACCGAACCGGAGGGAGTGCCCTCTGACCAGGGCGAGACTTCCTCAGGCAAAAGAAAAGCTGGTTCTAAGGAACCAATTCCAGTAAAGAAAACAAGAAAGTCAGCAGGTTTGGAGTCCAAAACCCCTTCTCCAACTGCTGCAGAGATAGCAAAAGCCATACAAATTGTCCAGTCACTGTCTCAGGTTCTGTCCGAACCGCCACTATCTGGCAAAAGGTCGGTTCGTCCGGTTCCAGTGGTTCAGGAATATGATGTTGAGGAATTTTATGAACCAGAGGAGGGGGAGGATGATTATGAACAGTATGAATGTGGCTGGGAAGGTCTGGGTGTGCCCATTGAACCGGACATTTCCCCAGACAGACCTCTAGAATCTCCCCCTATGCTATCTGAATCCCCATCTCATTTTATGTTTTACAAAAAAGTTGCTGAAACCCTCCAGCTTCCCTTGGAAGAAGCTGTGGATGAGCAAGAGGAGCCTGATTTTGTAGAAATGATGGATATTCTTGAATCTAGGAGATTGTCTATTCCTTTGCATAAGTCTTTTAGGAAGCAAACAATAAAAATTTTAAAAGCTCCTAATTCTGTGCCTCCTGTAGATAAAAAGATGGACAGAAGGTACACATTGTCAGGTCCTGATACAGAATTCCTTTCAGCAATGCAGTCATGTTAGTAGTTCAGGCTGCAGCCTGTGATAAAGTAATATCCCCTGGCTTCACATCCTCCTGACAAGGATTCCAGGAAGATTGATGCCATGGCAAAAAACAGTATATGGCAGCCTCTCTGGGACTCAGGCAAGCAAATTATGCTTATGTAGCTAGGTATCAGAAATCTAGATGGGATACTGTTATGGAATTAGCCAAGCAAGCCCATGGCCAGCTGGCTAGTGAACTAGAACAGGTGGCTGCTGATGGCATTGATGCTTCTAAGGTACAGTTTCATGCTGCTGTGGATGTTAATGATGTTTCCTCTAGGGTCATGGCCACATCTGTAGCTTTTCGTGAGTTGGCCTGGCTCAGGTGTGTCTAGTCTGTCACAGGATACCCAGACTAAGGCTATGGATTTTCCTGTGGTGGGAAATTCTCTGTTTGGGAGCAGACAGAGAATTACATGAAAAAGATGGATGAATATAGGACTACTTACAAAGTGCTCAAGCTAAGGAGCTGCAAGCCACTCCTCAGAGGCATACCCCAGGGTAGGGGGTAGGCCTTTCACAGGCCTTTTACCAGACTCAGGCCTCCTCTGCCTATGCTCAGAGGGGCTTCTTCAGAGGCAGAGGCAGACGAGGGTGGGCAGGCCTGCTCCCACCCCTCAGCCTAAAGCTCCTGCTAAGCAGGCACCCTGATGGGGTGCCCAGGGCCGATTCCTCCTTTACCGTAGGGGGCAGGCTGGCTTACTTCAGTCAGAACTGGGCTTCTTTAACCTCAGACAAGTGGGTTCTGGAAGTAGTAGTCAGGGTCTGGTTCTCAGCTTCAAAAGTTTCCCAAGTTGAGAACCAGACTTTTCTCCCTGCAAGTGCTTCAGAGACCCTTGCTCTGGAAGCAGAGGTCTCAACCCTGTTGGCTCTCAGAGCAGTGGAAGGGTTCCTCCCTGCACCAGGGCAGGGTCTGTATTCAGATACTTCCTTACCCCAAAAGACAGGAGAATGGCGGCCCATATTAGACCTCAGATATCTGAACAAGCATCTTTTGAAACCAAAGTTCAAAATGGTAACTCTGGCAATGATTTTACCTCCTAAGGCCAGGGACTGGTTAGCCTCCTGGACCTCAAGGATGCTATTTCCCGTCCTAATCAGAAGCTCCCATCGAAAGTACCTCAGATTGAACTACCTCAGGTCATTACCAGTTCAGAGCAATGCCCTTCGGCTACCTCTGCCCCAAGGGTATTCACAAAGTGTCTAGCAGTGGCAGTGGCTCACTTAAGGAGGCAAAGGATTGCTGTTTTCCCTATCTAGATGATTGGCTCATTGTAGGCCAGTCCCCAGAACAGGTAAAATCTCACCTGCAAGTTACCCAGCAGCTTCTCACCTCCCTGGGCTTTCTGCTAAATCTACAAAAGTCGGTTCTGGAACCAGTCCAGGTACTCACTTTATAGGGGCAGGGTTGGACACAAAGCTAGCCAGAGCTTTTCTTCCTTAGAAAGGGTGACAATTTAGTGACTCTGGCCTCCTCCTTCACCCTGCAGGCTCTCGACCAGCAAGACACTTTCTGCAGCTCCTGGGACACATGGCTGCATCCACAGCTGTTGTGCAGGGAGCAAGATTTCAGATGAGAGACATTCAGTTTCACTTGAGAACCTATTGGTCTCAGAGAAGAGACCCCTTTCCAAGTTGGTCCCAGTGACTCGAACCTTGATCCAGGCCCTCCAGTGGTGGCAGGATCAGAGCAATTTAAGATTGGGGGTCCCCTTCATTCCCCCTGCTCACAATTTGACTCTCACTACAGATGCTTCTCTTCTGGGTTGGGGAGCCTACATGGGCGGCCTTTCCACTCAGGAAGTGTGGTCCCCCCGGGAATCTCTGCTCCACATCAATTTGCTGGAACTCAGAGCTGTCTTTTTAGCTCTTCAAGCATTTTCTGCATCTGTCCACAACAAGGTGATACAAGTCAGAACAGACAACACCACAACAATGTGGTACATCAACAAACAGGGGGGCACTCGGTCTTCGACCTTGTGCACTGAGGCAATGAAGTTGTGGTCTCTGGCCTATTCCCTGAACACTTCCCTCATAGCAGTTCATCTTCCAGGGAAGGACAATGTCCTAGCGGATGCTCTCAGCAGGATTTCCCAGGGCCATCACGAATGGTCCCTGGATCCTCAAGTGCTGAGGATAGTCTTTGCCAGATGGGGCACCCCTCAGATAGATCTTTTTGCAGCCCCAGACAATCACAAACTTCCTCTGTTCTGTTGCAGGCCTCCAGTGTTGGGCTCAGTCCCCCTGGATGCCCTTCTCCTGGATTGGGAGGAAGTTTTTATTCCGCTTTGCCTCCCTTCCCTCTCCTATTCAAAGTATTAGTCAAAATCAGATCTCGGCCTTGCAGGGTGATTCTGATTGCCCCGGACTGGGCCAGGCAGCCCTGGTACCCACTCCTTCTGTCACTGACAATCCATCTTCCCCTTTGCCTCCCCAGGATTCACAACCTGTTAACTTGTGCCCAGGGAAGGGTTTGGTATCCGGACCTCAAATCCCTCAACCTCAAGGCCTGGCTCTTGAGGAGTTAGAGTTTGCTGATTTTCACCTCTCTCAAGGTGTTCTTGAAATCCTAAGGGCTTCCAGCCTTCCACTAGGCTAATTATAGTTCTAAATGGAAAAGGTTTTCCATTTGGTGTGTTGGAAAATATTTCCCAGAATCTGCTGGTTTGCCCATTGTATTAGATTACATGGTCCATCTTAATTCCTTGGGTCTCAGACCAGCTACCCTGAGAGTCCATTTGGCAGCTGTATCTGCTTTTGTGTCAGCAGGAAAGTCATCCCCTCTTTCCACTCACCCTATGTTTTCCAAGTTTTTTAAGGGATTACTCCATACTAATCCACCCTTTCGGGAACTGGCCCCTGCCTGGGACCTTAATGTTTGTATTGCCCAGTTAATGCAACCCCCTTTTGAACCTCTGTTTTCTGCAGAGCTTAAGTATCTAACTTGGAAAACTGTTGTTCTGTATGGCTATCACTTCTGCTAGGCGACAAGTGAGTTGCAAGCCTTGTCAGTGGAAACTGACTTTATTTCTTTCCACAGGGATAAGGTAGTCCTTAGGACTAATAGGAAGTTTTACCTAAGGTGGTTTCAGATTTCCATCTTAACCAATCTGTCTCCTTCCAGTATTTTTCACTGATCACTCCTCTTCTGGTGAGAGGAGGTTGCACAGCCTGGATGTTAAGAGAGCTCTTAGTTACTATAGAGCGTACCAAAGGTCCACAGGTTCGAATCCCTCCAACTTTTCCTTACCTATGGTGAAGTTGGGAAAGGCAAACCTGCCACTAAAGAGATCAATTGCCAGGTGGATTGTCTCTTGTATCCAATTTGTTATCAGAAACTGGGCAGAGATCCCCTCTGGCTTGAGGGCTCATTCTACCAGGGTACAGCTGCGTCTCTAGCTGCTGCCAGAGACATCCTATATTAGAGATATGCCAGGCTGCTACTTGGAAAATGGTACACACTTTACCAAGCATTACTCCCTGGATGTCCAGGCCAGAGAGATGCCTGTTTAGCACAGCTGTTCTTCAGAGCCTATTCCCTAAGCAGGTTCTGCCCCTCCTCCATGGAGGTACTGCTGTGTAGTCTGTTCTATATAATATAGCAAGACTTCATGTTGTTTGAAGAAAAATTACTCACCTTAGTAATGTTGTTTCTTCTAATGGAGTCTTGCTATATTATGACTCTAACCTGCCCTCTCAGAACTTCTACTTGGTGGAGTCAAGGGCAACTGTAGTGTGCACTATTTTATGCCCTTTTAGCGTTCTCTCCCTTTTGGGAGTTTGGGGTGTGTGTGTTTTATTATACTGTTGTTTTATTCTCATGTTGTTAGAATTGTGTTAGTAGTTCTGGTCCCCTGACTTGAGTCTTGGGTGTTGGGACCAGCAATGGTTATTAATATTTAGGTAGCCATTTGGCTAGTGTGAGTTACAGCTTCCACACAGACCTTAGTGAGTTTTTGCTCGTAAAGATCTGACAGTTCAGGTTTGAAATTGCACAGATAGAGCTGCTTCTTAGAGCTCGTGCTCAAAGTTCTATTTTGGAATGGTATTAACCATTTCACCTCCAGAGCAGTTCTAGTGGTGGGACAAACTGCTACTGTCATAATATAGCAAGACTCCATTAGAAGAAACAACATTACTAAGGTGAGTAATTTTTTCATACTGTCTGTAGATAGATAGATACTGTCTGTAGATAGACACAGATAGATAGATACTGTCTGTAGATAGACAGACAGACAAACGTAGATACTGTAGATAGATACTGTCTGTAGATAGATAGATACGGTAGATAACTAGATATATACTGTCTGTAGATAGATAGATACTGTCTGTAGATAGATCAATAGTGTCTGTAGATAGATACTGTAGATAAATAGATACTGTCTGTTGATAGATACTGTAGATAGATACTGTCTGTAGATAGATCAATAGATAGATACTGTCTGTAGATAGATAGTGTCTGTAGATAGATACTGTAGATACATAGATAGATACTGTCTGGAGATAGATACTGTCTGTAGATAGACAGATAGACAGACAGACATAGATAGATAGATACTGTCTGTAGATAAATAGATAGATAGACAGACATAGATAGATACTATCTGTAGATAGATACTGTAGACAGATGATAGATGAGATAGATACTGTAGACAGATGATAGAGTAAATAGATACTGTCTGTAGATAGATAGATAGATACTGTAGACAGATGATAGATTAGATAGACAGACAGACAGATAGATACTGTAGATAACTAGATATATACTGTCTGTAAATAGATACTGTCTGTAGATAGATCAATAGTGTCTGAAGATAGATAGATACTGTCTGTTGATAGATACTGTAGATAAATAGATAGATACTGTCTGTAGATAGATACTGTCTGTAGATAGATCGATAGATAGATACTGTCTGTAGATAGATAGTGTCTGTAGATAGGTAAATAGATAGATAGATACTGTCTGTAGATAGATACTGTAGATACATAGACAGATACTGTCTGTAGATAGATAGATACTGTCTGTAGATAGATACTGTCTATAGATAGATAGACAGACATAGATAGATAGATACTGTCTGTAGATAAATAGACAGACAGACATAGAAAGACAGATACTGTCTGTAGATGGATAGATAGATAGCTACTGTCTGTAGATAGATAAATAGATATATACTGTAGATAAATAGATACTGTCTGTAGATGGATCGACATATACTGTCTGTAGATAGATAGATAGTGTCTGTAGATAGATAAATAGATACTGTCTGTAGATAGATAGATACTGTCTGTAGATATATACTGTCTGTAGATAGACAGACATAGATAGATACTGTCTATAGATGGATCGATAGATACTGTCTGTAGATAGATAGTGTCTGTAGATAGATAAATAGATAGATACTGTCTGTAGATAGATACTGTAAATACATAGATAGATACTGTCTGTAGATAGATAGATGCTGTCTGTAGATAGATACTGTCTATAGATAGACAGACATAGATAGATACTGTCTGTAGATAAACAGATAGACAGACAGACATAGAAAGATAGACAGATAGATACTGGCTGTAGATGGATAGATAGATAGATAGCTACTGTCTGTAAATAGACAGATAGTGTCTGTAGATAGATAAATAGATAGATAGATACCTGTATATACTGTAGATAGATACTGCCTGTAGATAGATCGATATATACTGTCTGTAGATGGATAGATAGTGTCTGTAGATAGATAAATAGATAGTAAGTAAGTAAGTAAATTTTTATTTCTTTAAGGCGCCCTTCCAAAGCTCAGGGCGCCTTTACAATATCAGTCATATAAAATCGAAACCACAACTGTAAACAACATCAAATTCAAAAACAATCCAGTATAATTTAAATCATTAAAAAATACTTGATTAAAAAGGAAGGTCTTTAAAGCTTTTTAAACTCTCCACAGTCGAACAATTGCGTATCTGGCAAGGTAGAGAATTCCACAAGGTAGGGGCCATAAAGGCAAATGTTCTTCCACCAGATGTTTAAGGTTACCCTGGGAATCTCCAGCAATCCTCACCAGAGGATGGGAGGGAGCCGGGAGGGACAGATAGAAGTCAGGAGTTCTTTCAGGTAGCGAGGTCCCAAACCGTGTAGGGCTTTATAGGTCATCAACATGACCTTGAAAGTGATCCGCCACTGTACAGGCAGCCAGTGCAATTCGCGAAGCACAGGTGTTATATGGTTGGACCTCGGGCTTCCAGTCAACAACCTAGCTGCCGCGTTTGCACCAGCTGTAGCGGCGGATATCCTCCCGGCAGCCCTAGATAAAGGCGTTGCAATAATCAAGGCGATTGGACACTGGCGTGGACCAGGGTAGGAAGATCCTCTGATGGAATCAAGTGTTTCACCCGTGCTATATTCCTTAGGTGAAAAAGGATGATTGACTACGGCTGACACCTGTGCTCTCAGGGTCAAGCCTCAAATCAAATATAACACCAGAGTTCGCACCTGACCAGATGCCATGAGGAGTTTCTCCCAGAAATAAACCTGAGAGTTTTCCGCCCATGGACTTGATATCCTTACCCGGTTCCACCACCAATACCTCTGTTTTCCCGGGTTCAACCTCAGCCAATTAGCACTCATCCAGTTCTGTATCTCCTGAGAGCAGTTGTTAAACAATGTACTTGACTCAGACTCCTGCTCAGGCACAAAAGAGTTGAGAATCATCGGCATAGTGGAAACTCAAACCAAATTGTCTTATAATGTCCCTAATGGAAGCATATACACAAATAACATGGGGACAACACTGAACCTAATGGCACTCCACAGTGTAGACAGCGAGAGGTCGAGGAATAAATCCCGACACTACTCTCTAGTCCTACCCTACAGAAAAATTTAAACCAACTGTGGACCACCCCTAGTCCACAGAGAGACCCAGGCGTTCAAGCAGCACCCCATCATCCACAGTGTCAAATGCAGCTGAAAGATCAGGAGAACCAAGACAGAGCGGTTCTCCGATCTCTTACCATCAGGAGATCATTCAATACCGAACAAGAGCCGTCTCAGTACTGTGCTGTTTCCTGAAGCCAGACTGGAGAGGGTCATAGATATTGTGGATGTTTAAATAATCTTCCAGCTGCCAGCGACCACCTTCTCAATAATTTTTCCCCAAAAGGAAGATTCGAGATTGGTCTGTAGTTTCCTGGGCAGTCGGGATCAAGGGAGGGCTTTTTCAGAAGGGGACGTACTATTGCCTCCTTCAAAGGATCAGGAAAGATCCCTCTCTCCAATGATGCCACTACTATCCCAGTAAGGATCGGGCCGATAACCTCTACACATCCCACAAGTAGGCGTGTAGGGCCCATGATCCAGCCCACAGAAAGTTGGGCGCAGATTCTGGACGATTCTCACTATATCCATAACTACCGGTTGACTGAACGTGGACCAGGTCAAATAGCTACTTGTGTCCCTCGATTAGTCACTGCAAGACCCAATGGGGAGGCCCTGGCTGATCTCATCTCTGATAGCAGACACCTTATCAGCAAAGAACGTCACAAACTCCTCACACTGTAACTGTGATAATGCCGACCGGCATGAAGACAGACTGGATTGCACAGTCTGTCCACAGTCCAGAAAACTGGGCGGTCTATTCCTTGCTATAACAATCTCCCTGGACAGGAACTCTGCCTTCTTATGGGAGATTGATAACTGGTAGATTTTATAATGATCTAGCAGTCTAAGCTATCAACTTCCAGGTGAGTCTTCCGTCAGCGTCTCTCAATCTTGGTCCCTGTCTCTCTTCAACCCACGGATCTCCGCCCGGTGAACCACGGGGACTCGGGGTGAAAGTACAGGGGCGGGGCTCTGAAAAGAACAATGTCATCCAGGGCCCAGCTGCCCTATTATAGGCCAGCACTAAAGACCCTGGATCCATGCTATCCATTGGAAAACCCGAGAAGTCCAGCTCCGTCATTAGGCCTTCTGAGGTAACTCCTCTCAAAGGATGGAACTGTACTATCTCCTTAGGGGCAGAGCTTCTTTGAGGGGCCATGAACTGAACCTCAGGGCATGATGGTCAGACCAACGATGGGCTCCACCTCCACATCGGAGATTTCCATCCCAGATGGAATATCAGGTCCAATGAATGTTCCCCTGGTGGGTTGCAGTGGTAATAGCCGTGTCAGGCCCAATGAATCAATCAATTGGAGAGATTTTGTCCAAACAGCGAGTTCATTGTCGACCCAGGCATTGAAACTCCCAGAATTATCCATCGGGAAATTCCAAAACCCTCTCGGCGATGAAATCCGCCACCTCCCTCAGGAATTCCCTCCCACACCTGGTGGACGATAAATGAGGAGTATCCAAATCCTGCACCTGCACCCACAATACATTCAAAGGAGTTGGTATATCCAACGGCTCCTCCCTGAGTCCAGTTCCTGTCTAAAACAGACTGCAACTCCCCGCCTCTGATCACTCTTGGCGGTGAATCACCGAGAACAAATCCGGACCACGAATCCCAAAATGGGGCCTGCATTTCATCAAGCCAGGTCTCGGTGATGCAAGCTAAGTCCACAGAAGCAACAAGATCTGCCACTAAAGCAGTCTTGTTTCTAATAGAACCTAGCATTGCTTAACACACCGCCAGAACGAGACTCAAGCGTGACTCCGCTTCCTGCCTGATCAAGTCAGTGCCCTTGGGTATGGACGCCATGAATCTGACGGACCACGCCCTGCATCCATTTCACCCAAGGGCACCTCCCTGGTTCTAACTGTTCCTATCAACCCTCCTTTCCCATCCCCCCAAAGTTCCAAGTTTCCTATTCCCACCACTCCACCATCTCGAAATACCAAGTATTAGGCATTTTCCTATACACTCTAAAGGGGTGTGGGACATTCAAAGGTGGAGATCCTTTAGTCTTGAGGGGAGTACCCTCTGACCAATGCTTTCACCAACCCAACACATTAAAACCTATTAATACCACTAAAAATAACACTTTAATAATACACCCCCAATCCACTTTACCAAAAACAAACAATAAATAATAAAACAAACAAAAACACAAAAAAGCACTCTTTTGATGAAAACTCCACCACTTCCTCTCACAAAGTAGTGGAAAAGAGAGGCAAATTATTTACCACTCCCACCCACTGTCTCTCACACAGAGGGGAGACAAAAAACCAAATCAACAAGCAAAATAAAATTATAATAACTAAAACATCAAATATAACAACACATATAAAACTAATATAAAGTAAAAACTAACGCAAACAGCACTTTCAACTAAAAATTTTAACCAGTCAGTAAAAGTCCCTCAGGAACAACTGCAGTTCGTGGAGCATACACTTTAGCCAAATAGATGTCAAAAAGTCTAATCTGTACAGTCTCACAAAGGCAGAATAGAACCCTCGCTGAGTGAGAAAGATGGAAGGCCAGGTACTCATGTTACTTGGGGGAGGGGCAGTGCAGCAAAGACATGCACAACCTCTCACATAGGCAGGTTAAGCTAAAAGTTATTAGAAAAATAGCAGACTGATCAGGTACTCTCACTACCCAGTAAATTTGAAACCAAAAATGGTTCTGTCAAACTACCTCTCACATAGAAGACAGAGCCATAAATGATACCAACAGAAAAATAAAATGCTTTTCACTGTTTCCAGATGTAAACTGAGTAACGAATGAAAGATCTGACCAACTAAAATCCAGTTCTTATTCCAGCGAATCTTCATATGGAGTTTCAGGCTCTCAAATTAAATACAGTCAGACTCACCAACATAGAAAGCTAACAGGGCCCTATATATTCTGACCCAGGAAACCACAGCCAGAAATGTTCCCCCGCTGCAGCTACGGTCTTCAGCAAGAGACGGCCCACCGGCCAACTCCCTGAAGATCTCGGAGCCCCAGGGCAGACCAGTCGGCTCCCCAACTGGTACAACCCTGACTCCTGCGCAGTGAGGGATCCAGCAGTAAAGCACCCTGGAACAGATTAGACCCCCTCCTCCACACCAGCGGGTAGTCCCACACAAAACCAAGAACAGTGCAATCTCCACGGCAAAAAGAAACTCAATTAAGCCCCAAGTTCTCCACCAAAAACGACCGGCAGGAAATCCAAGAGAGGAGCAGCTCAAGGCAGCCAGGAAATGGCCAGGAAGCAACAAAACACAGCTCTTCAGGGAGCGAAACTCCATCTGCACGATCCTCCAAAAACAGAAGATTTTCTTCGGCACAGGACTCCTCCTCTAGATGCCAGAAAAAGGAAAGCCAGTCCAGTTCAACTTACTTGAGCGGTAATAAAAACATTTATGCTGCTCAGCGCTCAGAAAGGAGAACCCGAAAAAAGAAATGCTCAGTGCACTTGCAGCGTCTCTCACTTACTGTCCAAAAACTCATTCCAGATAAACGAGCTGTTTGAAAAGTAAACAATACAAATAAAAACGCTACAAAAGAAATCGAAGTCGAAATAAAACAATGAAAATGCTCTACAATAAAAACAGCAGCTCACAGCATAGAGCTCAAACGCACTGCTTGCCCAGCAGCCCAGCAAACTATAGACAGATAGATACTGTCTGTAGACAGATAGATACTGTCTATAGATAGATACTGTCTGTAGATAGACAGACATAGATAGATACTGTCTATAGATGGATAGATAGATAGATACTGTCTGTAGATAGATAGATAGTGTCTGCAGACAGACAGATAGATAGATATATACTGTAGATAGATAGATAATGTTTGTAGATAGACTGTAGATAAATAGATACTGTCTGTAGATAGATAGACAGACATAGATACTGTAGATAGATACATAGATACTGTCTGTAGATAGATAGCTAGACAGACATACATACTGTCTGTAGATAGATACTGTAGACAGATGATAGATTAGATAAATACTGTAGACAGATTATACATTAGATATATATATATATATATATATATACTGTCTGTAGACAGATAGACAGACAGACATAGATAGATACTGTCTGTAGATAGATAGATAGACAGATAGATACTGTCTGTAGATAGATACTGTAGACAGATGATAGATTAGATAGATACTGTCTGTAGATAGACAGACAGACATAGATACTGTCTGTAGATAGATAGATAGACAGACAGACAGATACTGTCTGTAGATAAACAGATAGACAGACAGACAGACAGACAGACATAGATAGACAGATAGATACTGTAGTAAATGGATAGATAGATACATAGATACATAGACAGTGTCGGCAGATAAGGGCCTATGGCCCACCCAGTCTGCCCATTTGAGCTCATAAGTTCAGTTTATGTTGTCCTAGAAGTCTGTTGCTCTTTACCCCTGATCTCCAGAATTCCTTTATGTCTATCCCATGCATTCTTAAATCCTGTGATTGTTTCAGCCCCCACCACTTCCTCTGGCAGGGTGTTCCACTTGTCCACCACCCGTTCTGTGAAGAAATTCTTCCTCATGTTTCCTCTGAACGTACTCCCTCCAACTTCATCCCATGCCCTCTAGTCCTGGAACATCTTTTTAAGCTAAAATAGTGTATTCCTGCACCTGTTCCCCCTTAAGATACTTGTATGTCTCTATCATATCCCTCTCTCCTCTCCTCTCCTCCAGGAGTACATGTTCAGTTCCTTCAACCTGTCTTCATAGGACTTGTGATGCAATCCATGCACCATCTTTGTTGCATTCCTCTGAACCTTCTCTACCCTGTCTATGTCCTTACGTAGGTATGGTCTCCAGAACTGTACACTGTACTCCAGGTGGGGCCTCACTAGTGTCTTGTGTAGCGGAATTATGACCTCCCTTTTCCTGCTGGTGATGCCCCTGCCTATACATCCATCCCAGCATCCTATTTGCTTTACCTGCTGCCTTGTCACACTGTTTCCCTACCTTGAGGTCATCAGAGATGATAACCCCAAGATTCCTTTCCTGCTTGGTGCATGCTATATCCTCACCCCCCCAACTGATATATTGTGCCAGGGTTTTTGTGCCCCATATGCATTATCTTGCACTTCCTTGCATTGAATTTCAACTGCCAAACCCCTGACCATTCTTCAAGTTTCTGCAGGTCCCTTCTCATTCTGTCTACACCCTCTGGTGTGTCTACTCTGTTACAGAGCTTTGTGTCATCAGTGAACAGTTTGAGATACTGTCTGTAGATAGACCGATAGTGTCTGTAGATAGATAGATAGATATATACTGTAGATAAATAGATACTGTCTGTAGATAGATCGATAAATAGATACTGTCTGTAGATAGATAGATAGTGTCTGTAGATAGATAAATAGATAGATACTGTCTGTAGATAGATAGATACTGTCTGTAGATAGACAGACAGACGTAGATAGATAGATACTGTCAGTAGATAGATAGTGTCTGCAGACAGACAGATAAATAGATATATACTGTAGATAAATAGATAATGTCTGTAGATAGATACTGTAGATAGATAGATACTGTCTATAGATAGATACTGTCTGTAGATAGACAGACAGACAGACATAGATAGATACTGTAGATAGATAGATACTGTCTGTAGATAGATAGATAGCTAGACAGACAGTCAGATAGATACTGTCTGTAGATAGATACTGTAGACAGATGATAGATTAGATAGATACTGTCTGTAGATAGATACTGTCTGTAGATCAATAGATACTGTAGACAGATGATAGGTTAGAGAGATAGATACTGTCTGTAGATAGATATATACTGTAGACAGATTAGACAGACACTGTAGACAGATGACAGATTAGATACTGTCTGTAGATAGATAGACATAGATAGATACTGTCTATAGATAGACAGACAGACAGACAGACAGATAGATAGATAGATAGATAGATAGATAGATAGATAGATAGATAGATAGTTGGGCTTTATATATATTTGGCATCCAGTCCTGGAGGCTCCGGGCACTATTACAGTAAGAACAAGTTTAAGGCAGGATCAACTACAGTATTTCATCAATAAAACCATACCATAAAATCAGATTTAAAAATGCCATCAATATAAATCCATATTTAGAAATATAACTGGCATACATTAATAAATAACATTAATATTATACTAAAATACTGAGACAGAAGCTTAATATTCTAAGTTGAATGCTAACTTGAAGAGATGACTTTTCAGTTCCTTTCTAAAAACTTCCAGAAAGGCGCCCTCAGGATGGCCAGAAGAGACTCCTTGGTGTAGCGCAATGAGTGAGTGAGTGAGAGCATAACAGGCTAAGAGGTTTGCTAGATAACCCGGCCCCAAACCTTTCATTAAAAGAAATACCACCAGCAGCTTAATCAGGTTCACTTTCGGCGGTTCACCTCGTCGGTTAAGAGAATGCCTGACCATCAATAGTTTTAAATCTATGTTAGAAACTTATTTATTCTTTTTGGCTTTCCCAGACTGATTTTAAATCATTTATATTACTGCTTGTTTTAATATTTTGCTTGTATTGTGTACAGTGCCTTGATTTCGAAAGGCGCTATATAAATAAAGATTTGATTTGATTTCACTTGGTTTCCATCCGTATCCCCTGAGGCTGAAAACAGGCAGAATTGCCTGGTCCTCCTTTCCCGGTCAACAAAATCGAATGAAATAAATAAAATAAACTGTGCAGGCCTGTATGTTAACAAAGCGATCTCAAAGGTGGTGCATCGCCTAATCAGAAGCCAGCACAGATGTAATATGTTCAGAGCAGGACACTACGGAGAGCAGCCTGGCTGTGGCGTTCTGTACCAACTGTAGACGGTGAACCAACCTTCCTGATAGCCATAGGCTTGCCCCCTCAGTGGGGTCAATGGGATTCCCCAGCCCCTGTCAAGAGACAGAAACCAGTTCTTTGACTTTAGGGCCCAGCTGGGCGGATGGAGGGCCTGCGGGTGTCCAGCGCCATCCTGCTACCAGCATTATTCTTTTTCTGCTGTGGTCCCTTGAGATGTGTGGTGTGTAGTAGCGATGCCATGACGTGCACCGCACACTCCCAGGCATCACATTGGCATCTGCCATGCCACCTTACCTTCTTGGCAGTAGTGAGCATCTTTCCTCCAGCTTCCGCTAGAGGCCAGACAACCACCGGGCTGTGCAAACCCTCTACTCCAGAGGAGGAAAACAGTCCTTCGGATGCTCGAGCCTCCTCCCCCCAGCCAGCCCTCTGACGCCTCGAGTTCGCTTCCCAACCTGGGTCATCAGCACCGCAAGCGGTAGCATTACTGCTGTGCCAGCAGGCTGGCTTGTTGGCGTCTTTTTGAATACCATCCTTGCCAGGTGATCCTAGATCTGTTTGTTACTGCAAGACCCTTTGTTTAAAAAAAACAACTCTCTCCACCCGATCCACACAGACGTTCACATAGGCGGCTGAGAAACTCTTGAACTGAATGTATTCCAGTCGCGGCTCTGCACACCCCAATGTCAATCTGCAACTGACAGCATGAGGCATCTACAGCCCCCCGCCCATTGTTCTCCTCTACTGTGGAGCCACTTATTGGGGCAGTGGGCCACAGGGGTGCACAGAGCTGGTCCAGACCCCAGGCATCTAATCAGTTGACTGCGTGGGGTGCATAGACTGACGAAACAAAGCAGTGCTCCAGGACTGCCATCTCCCCACCAGAACCAGAGTAAATTTAGAAAACACACCAGTCAGTGCTGGTGATGCTGTCAGCCAGCAATGGAGACTCCTAGAGCTGGGTGCTGAATGGAGATATGGCCATGTGGAGGGGGCCACATAGCTTCTAGTGCTGCCCCTCAGCAGATGTAGTGGCTTCCTTCTCTGCTGGCGCTCTGCAATCTGAGGATTGTTTTATGAATTCAACGCATATCCATACTCACCCCCTGGCTCATCCCCATCCTGGCTGCCAGCATAGCCATGCATACGGACCGGGAATGGATGCGGAGGGAGCATGCATCCCACTCTGTGCATGATCTAGAGTGCCCCAGTGGTGCGCATTCTCCATGCGGGGGGGCACACCATGGCATTTCCAGGCCCTCTGCACCTGAGGAAGGGCTGAGAGCCTGTTGTGGGTTGAGACCTAAGAATCCAGGCCTGCATCCCTCCTTAAAACAGTGCTGTCCCCCTTGGGAGCACAGTTACATACATTAGATTGTGTGTGCTTCTCTGACAGCCAATTACTATCAGAAAAAGGGTGCGGGGGAGCTGTAACACCCAAGCATTACAATCTAAGGTCAGGGGATGCGGTAAAGAAGTAGGGGAAGCTGGCAGAATCAACCAATCAATAGGTGGGATGGGGGGCTGCAATTAGAACCACTCTAGATGGTGATAACCAACTCTTATTTACAGTTGTTCCAGTTTAGACCAAGTGATGTCGCCTTTTCAGTCTTGAAGTATTTGTATACCCATAATGATTTGCACTAGGTCTAAAGATTTAGGGGCCATCCACATAGTGACCCAGAATACACACGATTTGAACGTATACCGGCTGCATACCTTTGCGCCTCAGCACCTGCCCACACTAGATGGCATTCCCTGCCCCTGCTCACCATGAAAGAGGAGCATCCTTTGGGGGCAGGAGGGGAAGAGGAGCTATGCTGGACACTGTCCAGTCAGATACCCGAGCAGCACGATAGTGGATCCAGGGCCTCACACGGAGCAGGACTTAATGGGATATGACAGCCCTCCAAGGACTATCCCTGCTGGTACCAACATGTCTTGCCAGTTCTACTGGTCAGTGTCAGACTGTCCCCAGCCATCTCCACATGCACAGAGGGTTGGAGGCAGGTGGAGGGGGCCGATCGGGCCATAAGGAGACTGTTGCGACCAAGTGGAGGAGGGCGCAAGTGCTACAGTAGTTCCTTGGCTCACTTCGATTCCACGCCCCTCTTTGGGTCTTCTGCAGCGTGAAGTCTTACAGTCACATAACAGTGCGGCGGCACAGGATGGGGTGTTGTGGGGGCGTGAATCCAGGATTGGGGATGCGCGGAGGAGCTGCATGTGTGGAACGGGGCCTCCACACACCACCGGTCCATGTAGGCACCCCTCCACAGGCACGGATTCTTCTGTGGATAAGGCCCTAAGAGTGCAGTTGCAGTTGGCACCAGCCTGCTAGCCAAATGCTGGTAGATTTTGTATCGGGTTAGTAAGAGTTTCCTTTAACTAGCCCTGCGGGCATATACTGAAGAAGGTAACATTTCAATAAATACTCTAGCTGGGCTGGTGGAAAAATCTATGGGGCTAGAGTTTTTTCCCAGTCACTAGCCCTGTTGGCTGGTGGCTGCAAAACATAATTTCAACCTCTGTATGTAGTTTGAAAAGACGCACAGAAAGCAAACCATTTGGGTAGTTTCTCTGTTTGAAAACTGCTTCTCTGGGATGCCACCTTGGACTATACCAAATGCCTGTAGATGTGGGATACACTCATAGCAAATTCCACTTCCAGCTACCTTATAGTGAGTGAGGTCAGACTCAACCAACCAGGTTGGCCCACCTTTCTCTTTCACACCCCGTACCACTCTGGAGATGAGTTAAGTACTGTATCAGTGAACTGTCCCAAAGGAAAATTCCTGTATTATTTATTTCGGATGTCCTTGACGCCATGGCAGAGCGGGTGCTATCACTGACCACCTCAGCAAGTGCAATAAAGGGGAATCACTTCTCAGCTTTCAGTGAGCTAATGGGCTCTAAAATCAATCCCCATTTCACAGTGTGTTATTGATGTTGGCGCAGACTGTTACAGAAACATGCAGCCAAACACCTGACACTGACGGCAGGGATTACAGTACTAAAACAGCTAGAACGTCACTTATTTACACTTTGTTTGACAGGTAGAGGCACAATGAGCTGAAGCTCATTTCTAGGTATGATCCAGGAAGATTGGGAGGTTAAATGACTTGCTGAGGGTCACACAGTATACAAGTGTATGTTGTGGGTTTCAAACTCATGTCTGCTGGGTCTCCAGGTTTATGGTGCTATGCTCTAACCTCTACACTATACTGCATCCCAACTCCTCAGCACCGTGAAAGCAGTATTGCAAATAATCTGAAGCCAAATACATGAAATGCTGAAGCACCACTAGCACTGGTACAAAGGACGGGGATGCAGAAATCTCAGTCATACTGTTGTAATTACGGTCAGAGCTCACGCTGTCTGACTACTGTTGTAAAAAGAACCCCATGCCCTGACTGTAGCAGGCAGCACTAGCCTGAGTGTGTATCGGGCAGTTGGTAATCTCAAGAATATTCATGAGCCTATCTCATGGCTGTGCAGGTCCTGCACTAATGACGTTGGCCGATATGGCAACCCAGAGCAGCGGGGGGGGACCATGTATCACTGTGGCAAAGCACCCACTGGCGGACCACAGGAGGAGTCAGATCAGGTACCAATATGGCAGTCTCACTGCTTGCAAGTGCTGTGGGACTTTACTGGGTTACAGTGCCGACTGTCACTGGGACCATGCAGGTGTGTCAGAAGGGTATCATGGGTGTATATGGGAGCACCCGGAAGGTTAAGTTGGAAAATTTTCCAAAATAACTGTTGTACCTAGCCAGCCCGGTGGTGCAGAGGGTTGAGGTGCTGGATGCCACACCTCGCACCACGCTGGCGACTCGGGGTCAAGAGCGGGCTCAGGTTGCCGGGGGTCAGCTGGGGAGGAGAGGATTGAGCGTCCGGAGGACAGCTCTCCTGTCCTGAGGAGGGTGGGGGACAAGAGCCGCTGCAGCATTGGCTCCTGGTGACAGCCGGGGAATGGTGTGTGGTAGCTCAGAGCGTGGGAGTGGCAGGGCAGACATCGGACATGCAGCATGTGGGTGCATGCCCTGTGACGTCCTAGATGTCACTGCACACCCGAGCTGAAAGAAGGAAAACAGGAAAAAGGGTATCCGCCAGCGCACATGTGGCCTCGGCCTACAGGCGCCACACTGGACGCATCAGGATTCTCCCTCCCAGCCTGGCTCAGCAGGAACTCCTCAGTGTGCGGGGTAGGTACCTGCGAGACCTGGGTTGCATGCAGGAGAAGGAGGTCGAGAATGGGAGCTGCGGCCAGTGGGACGCCGGAGGTCATAAGGCTAAAGGGGAACCATAGGCAATGCCCCTAGCCAAGGAGGTAGGAGCGTAAAAGAAGTAAATAAAAAAAAAATAACTGTCGTACTCTGGTCCACAGAACCAGAAGTCTCTGTATCTTGCGCTGTGTGTCGGACTAACTGCAAATGAGCCCCACAGTCCTAGGCGCTGCCTTAGCTGCTACCACTTCTGCTATTGTGGTAAGCAGCTCCCAGCTCAGAAAAGTAGTGTAATGCCCCAAAGTTGGTCATTCCAGAAATAAAAATAATTAAATGAACGCAGAATATACAGGTGCTTAGAGTACCTGCTGTAGGGGTAGGCAGCAGGGTACTGTATGAAGGGGGCCCCTAGACATAAAAGTCAACCTCTCTGCACACACAAATCACTGTAAATAAAAAAAAAGGTGCACTTGTGCACTTAAATCCTGGTCAAAAGGTAGATCTTGCAAGCATGCCATGTCATAATGGCTGGATGGAACGCTGTGCTGAGTGGCTCATGCACAGCATTCCAATCCAGCCATTCCAGAATCCAGACAGTTTTAATTTTAAAATCCCATTCCACAGTTTGTCAGTTAAGTGGGCAGCTGTTGAGGAGAGGAGCGCAGTAAGTCAGAGGGACAAGGAAAGGGCTTACCTGGAGGGTTGAAGCCGTCCCTGAGGACTTACCTGTGTGCCTCTGCCTCCACTGCCTGAAAAAGAACCTGCTGTGTGTTGAAGTCGTCGGTGGTGCCATGGGGCACCACCCAGAAATATGACCGTCCCGTCACACTGTTGGGGCTTCAAAGCCCTCCGTTTATTATTTAGCCCTCCTATTATTTATTTTCTGCCCCCCCCCCTCCGAGTGTTTGGCAGTTCCTCCGGTCCCTCGTCAGTGGCAGAGAAGCGCCGCATCTCTCTTTTGGCCATCGGAGGCCCCCCCGAGCCGTCCCCCAGCTGCCTGCTCGTTTTTCCCTCCCTCTGCCAGCATCCCTCCCTCCTCCCTTCAGCCCGGCAAGCCCAGAAGACGCAGATGTGGTAAGTCAGGCGGCAGCACAGGATTGTGCTGACCGCTCCGGTTTGAGGGTCGAGGACTGGTGTTTAAAGCGCATTAAGTAGCGAACAAGCGACAGCCAGAAGGGGCCATTGGTCAAGATTGGTAATATGAATATTCATTAGGGGTAGGCTAGCAACGCCCATGGGGAGGGGCTGAGAAAGAAAGGGCTTTATAGTGGCCTATGAATATTAATGAAGGGGGCGGAGCGGAGGCGGGATTTGCTGCACTGAATGACAGCAGGCACTGGGAGCCTGCAGATTTAAAGGGGCAATACATTTAAAAGGGTGATTCCTGCCCAGATATAAAGGAGGGCACCTGGCCCAATATAAAGTAGGGCACCTGGCCCAATATAAAACAGGGCACCAGGCCCAATATAAAGTAAGGCACCAGGCCCAATCTAAAGTGGGGCATCAGGCCCATTGTAAAGAGGGGCTCCAGACCCAGTATAAAGGGGGGGCACCAGGCTCAAGCTGACGTAGGGCTTCAGGCCCGAGGTAAAGGTAGGGCATTAGGCCCAAGGTAAAGCCTGGTACTAAAGGGAGGCCCCGGCCTAGCGGAATAGGGCAAGCCAGCCTAGTGGTACCAAGGGAGGCCCGGCCCTGGCGGAATAGGGCAAGCCAGCCTAGTGGTACTAAAGGGAGGCCCGGCCTAGCGGAATAGGGCAAGCCAGCCTAGTGGTACTACAGGAGGCCCGGCCTAGCGGAATAGGGCAAGCCAGCCTAGTGGTACTAAGGAGGCCCGGCCTAGCGGAATAGGGCAAGCCAGCCTGGTGGTACTACAGGAGGCCCCGGCCTAGCGGAATAGGAGTAAGCCAGCCTAGTGGTACTAAGGAGGCCCGGCCTAGCGGAATAGGGAAGCCAGCCTAGTGGTACTAAAGGAGGCCCGGCCTAGTGGAATAGGGCAAGCCAGCCTAGTGGTACTACAGGGAGGCCCTGGCCTAGCGGAATAGGGCAAGCCAGCCCAGTGGTACAAAAGGGAGGCCCCAGCCTAGTGGAATAAGGCAGGCTCAAGCTAATGTAGGGCTTCAGGCCCGAGGTAATGATAGGGCATTAGGCCCGAGGTAAAGCCTGGTCTAAAGGGAGGCCCCAGCCACAACGGACAGTAAGGGATCCTATCCCAGAAGTACCCTACCTATAGAAACAGGGGTTCATTTGAGAGTGTTCTAATTGCCTATACTGTGAATTTACTGTGATTACTGTACTGCTTATGCTGAACTATTGTCCTAAGTACCTGAACTATTGCCCTAAGTACCTGAACTATTGTCCTAAGTACCTGAGCTATTGTCCTAAGCACCTGAACTATTGTCCTACGTAACATAGAAACATAGAATTTGACGGCAGATAAGGACCGCTTGGCCCACCCAGTCTGCCCATTTCCCTACCTACTGGATAAGCTGCAGATCCTAGTTAACCAGCAGCCTACTTCTTCCTACCCCCACCCCCCAGAATTGCCTTAGGACTATCCCATGCATGCTTGAATTCCACCACTGATTTTGACTCCACAACCTCCTCCGGAAGGCCATTCCATGCATCCACAACCCTCTCTGTGAAAAAATACTTCCTTAAATTACCTCTGAGCCGCCCCCCCTCTATCTTCAAATTGTGCCCTCTTGTTCTTGCACACCTCTTTTTTTGAAAGATGCTACCCTCTTGGACTTTGTTGATTCCCTTGAGGTACTTGAAAGTTTCTATCATGTCCCCCTTCTCCCTCCTTTCCTCGAGGCTATACATATTAAGCTCCTTAAGTCTCTCTACCTTTACTGTGATTACTGTACTGCTTATGCTGAACTATTGCCCTAAGTACCTGAACTATTGTCCTTCGTACCTGAACTATTGCCCTAAGTACCTGAACTATTGTCCTACGTACCTGAACTATTGCCCTAAGTACCTGAACTATTGGTCCAAGTACCTAAACTATTGCTCTAAGCACCTGGACATTGGCCCTTATCAGTAACAATTACCCCTGAAGTTATAATTTGCCCTCCCCGGCAAATTATTGTACTATTCCACAGTTCTTTGGGCGTTCTTCAGTTATATGTTTACTACTGTACAAAGACAGTCTCAGTCTTCTACCACACTGCAGTCTCCTAGTGTGGTCTGTTACACCACATGCTCAGAATCAGTCTCTACTCAGAAGAAGACATCCTTCCGGCATTCTTCACTCCAGAAAGATCATCTATCAACTCATCCCATCCGTTCGTGTCATCCGCCGAACTCGAAGTCCGTCGTCAGTTGTACCAGTCGTACCCGCCGTTTTCTTGTTTCACAGCTTGAAATCGTCCTGACATGCATCCGACAGCCGTGCCAGATGCCGTTCTGTATGGTTCCTGTTCCAGATGTCGAAGTTGGGACGCCCTCTACAGAAGAGAGAGGCTCATCTTGGAGAACCTGTTCTCTTTACCTGGTAAGTTGGCGAAATTCGAGGTCTGTCGAGCCCAGTCGGGACAGGTCCGCTTTCTTTGTTTGTGTTAGTTCCTGACCTGAGATTGCAGATTCAACCATCATCTCTTCAGATTCCTATGGTTCCTGGTCCTGTCAGAGTTCCTTCGATTCCAGCTGGCCCTTGAGTGCTGCAGCATCAGTCGGATCGTGGTAGTCCTCCATTGGATTCATGCCACATGAGATCTTGGTCTTTCTTCATCCTTGGCAACTTAGAAGTGGGTTTGGCGAGGAACCTCTTGCTTCAGTGTGCGTTATTTTGAGAACCAGTTGCTTTGGTTCTACATTCGGCAGCCTCAGAGAGAGTGGGCTTTTGCGAAGATATATGGTCTGTTTACCAAACCTCTCACCACCCCAGTGGCCTTATCTAGGTCCTTGCTGGGAATTGAGATTAGGGTTCCACAGTTCTGTTTTATTTCCTTGTAGCTACCAAAGAAGAACGACGGTGTACACGAAGACGCCGGATCTCTGGACCTTTGTAAAATTCTGGACTCTTTGTAGATGTATGATGCTGATCACCCTAATGTAGTGCTGAATAGCCTAAGACTGGGTTCTTGTGTAAAGTATAGAGTACAGTATAAACTAGTACTAGAATAAGAGTGGCAGTAGGCCTGCGGGTTATATTTGCTGAGGTAAACATTAAAGTGGTAGATCAAAAGTATTTCAGTGTCCTTGTTATAATCTGCCCTATTGTTAACCGGGCATCCCCTACTCCTTCTGGTGACTGTGTCTGTCTACCCCCCCCCTTGGTACTAAATAAAACGTCCGCCCTGCGGGCATTTAAAAATTACTAAGTCGACTCCTGCCTCTCCTTGTCCGGATAGCAGTTATCCTATCCGAAAAATAATTCGGACCTCTGGTGCCTCGCTCATCTCTTTTCACCACCTTAGAGTAGAGTGCCCTCATCATCATAACATCATCATCTTGAGAGCACCACATAACAAAAATTTTGGCGTAGTCAGCAGGATAGAGATAATATATCCGAGGAGTCCAAAGTTGGTGTGGCTTAGTAAAAAGCACCAATGGAGCCGGGGGAAAGTAGTGGATTGTCCGGAGGAGACCGAGATGGACTTAGAGGGAGTATCCCACCATCTCCCCTAACCATGCCGTACTACTTTGGAGCACCATGGCTTCCGCAGTTTTCTGGAGAGAAAGATGGAGACGGAACCAGCAATCTGGGAGAATTCCGTTCAAAAATGCAAGCCATGTTCCGGTTGTATCAAATCCCAGAGCCACAAAAAGTTGAAATTTTGATCGGGCAATTGAAGGGAGCAGCCCACCGTGAAGTCCAATCATGGCCAAGTGGAGCAAAAGCCACAGCAGACCAGATACTCCAGAGGTTGCAACAGATTTTTGATGATAGGACCGTATCCGACCTCAAGATGAAGTTCTTCTCACGTACCCAAAAGTCTCAAGAGACCCTGAGAGAATTTGCATTAAGTCTACAAAGAGCTATTACGAGCAATAGAGAGTAGGCCGGCAAGTCGGGATGCAGACAGAGTCCTAGTTGAGAAATTTGTGGAGGGAGTACAAAGTGAGGCCTTGAAAAGAAAACTACGGATGTTGCATTTGCAGAACCCTGAAGTGGACTTTCTGGATTTTAAAGAAAGCTATCCATTATATTTGGTTCAGGGCATCCTAGAGAGAAGCTCCAGCATATCCCCAAATCTCTATAGGAACTCAATGGCCGACCCTATACTGACAAGGGTTGGAAAGAGGATCAGTCCTGGCAACTAGGCCTCCAACCAGAAGTGTCCTTCTGAGCGAGAGCCAGTAAGAAGCTGTTGCTTACCGAGCCGGCATTCCGAACATGATCATATACAGGACCCAAGGTCACGGACCCGATATGCTCGGTACAGATGGGCGCTCAACACCATTCAGAGCTGACAGAACAGATTGCCATGCTGACCAACCAGATGGCAGAAATGCATAAAGAGATGCAAAGCTGGAAGGCTGGATGGAAGAATGAAAAAGCTACGGTCCATCGGAGAAAGAAAGCCGACCGAATGAACCACTCTAGGAGGAGGCGAGAGCGCTCCACAGATCGATTTGATGGCCAAGGTAGGCCCATATGTCACCGGTCGCGGTGTGAGTGGTCATGTCGAGCGGAGATGTGGTCAGCCAATCAACAACACCTTAAGTTTAAACAAGAATTCTTGGAGATGAGGACCGACCCCGAAGAACCGGCGAGCAGGTCAGCAGTCCGCTAGAACAGTCATGTTTTGTTGGCGACAGCCGATGATTCAGTTAGAATTCGATGGCATCGGCCGAATGGCACTATTGGACACTGGATGATGAAGTCACCACCCTGCAAAGAAGAGGTTCGAAGGTACTGGGCCTAATGATCTGAAGTCACCTCCTAGATCTTGGGTAAAGTTAATTGCAAGCAATGGGGATGAAGTCCCATACCTAGGTTACCTAGAGCTGATGTACAACTCGGAGCTAACGTTCAACATATCACGGGCATCATTGTGAGCGACATTGAGGTGATCAGCTACCACCACTCATTCTCGGGATGAGCGTTTTGCAGAATTGTTTGTGAACTAATTGGCATCCTCAGCAGCAAGCCAACCATGTGCCTCGAATGGAGAAGCATGCCCTTCAACAGACCATACGCAATTTGCAATGCCACCAAAGATTAGCCAATGCCGAGGGTGAAATCGGTAAAATGCGGTGACGGATGCTAGACCTGTAACCTTAAAGCCAGGCACGAAACAACTTTGTGGTGCAAAAGCAAAGGTGGGCCGAGGGTCAGACTTCTGACGCCCTAGTAGAACCCTACCCTATGAATAAGGAAGAGCCCATAATAGTGGCTGAAAGCGTAGCCACGGTGAGCCAAGGAGAATACCAGTCCGGGTGCTCAATTCGGGACTCATGACATACAACTGTACGGAACCAGCAGCTTGCGCAGATCCCACACAGTATGTTTGCAGGATATAGTTGAAGCTGGGGAAGAAATGGAGAAGGTGCCAGAATATGGGATGGAAGAGACCAAAGACCAGAGTGGACCAAGGAGATCAAAGTTGGCAATACAACGACCAGCATGAAGCAAAAAGCCGATGTTTTGGGTGGTTTGCACAGAAATAAGCTTTCAGCCAACACCCCTTGGACTTTGGGTCAGCTCGTGGGGTACAACATCACATTAGTACCCATGGACATCCACCTATCCGAGAGAGATTTAGGCCGACTCCACCAGCTATGTACCAGCAGGTCAAAGAGATGATCAAGGAGATGAAAGAGGCGAAGGTGATAAGAGAAAGTCACAGCCCTTGGGCAGCACCAATTGTTCTGGTCAAAAAGAAGGATGGTAAGATCTGGTTCTGTGTGGACTACATAGAGTTGAATGCCATCACTCATAAAGGCACTACCCTCTGCCTGGATGAGGATTCCCTCCACGGCTCTTCAGTCAGCCGTATTCTCACAGCTTGATCTGACCAGCGGATACTGGCAGGTTCCTATGGCACCTCAGGATCAGGAGAAAACAGCTTTCATTACTCCCATGGGATTATTTGAATTCACTAGGATGCCTTTTGGTTTGTGTAATGCACCTGGAACTTTCCAAAGGCTAGTGGAACATTGTCTTGGGAGCTGGAATTTCGACACCCTGCTGTTGTATTTGGATGATATTATCGTATATTCCAAAACACATGAAGATCATCTGTGCCACCTGGACGAAGTATTCCAAAAGCTGATCCAGTATGGGTTGAAAATTAAACCATCAAATGTCACCTGCTGCAGACCAGTAAGTTACCTGGGACATAACGTCTCCGCCCAGATGGAGTGGCACGCCAGACAGCAGAGAAGATCGAAGCTGTTAAGAAATGGCCTGTTCCCACCACCATCAGAGAGGTCCGAAATTCTTGGGATTTGTTGGGTACTACCGAAGGTTTATTAAAATTACATAAGATGTGCAGTGCCTTTGCACAAACTCCTGAGAGGATCAGCAGAAGGCAGAGTCCTGAAGAATCGTCGGGTTACATGGGGTACCAAGCAACAAGAGGCATTCGATCAACTAAAGACCATACTTACTGAAGCTCCCATCTTAGCATATCCAGACTATGCAAAACCATTTCTATTGTATACAGACGCCAGCAACAGAGAAATTGGGTGCGGTACTTGCACAAAACAAAATGGTGTAGAAAGGGTGATCGCATATGCCAGCAGAGAGTTAGAGGCTCTGAAAGCGGACGGCGCCGCGCTATAGCTCTTTTAAATTGGAATTCTTAGGCTAGTCTGGGCCATCACTGAAAAATTTAGACAATATTTGACGCCACCCCTTTCACAGTCTTCACAGACAATAACCCGTTAGCACACCTGAATACTGCAAAGCTAGGAGCCCTTGAGCAAAGGTGGGCTTCTCGACTATAAATTACAGATTCTCCATCAAGTATCGCTCAGGTAAATTGAATGTGAATGCCTATGCCTTGTCCCGGATGCCTAAACAGTAGAAGCAGAAATAGAGCGACAGCCAGCTGGAAAATATTGAAATGCCACCTTTCTTACAAGTACCACATGAGATTGTGCAGGCATGCTGTCTACTTGCACGGAGGTTGGAGAGGAAGACCAACCAGAAGTAAATAGCGTGATTGCTAATCAAAAGAACATGGAGAAACTACAAAGCCAAGACCCCATAGTGCGTCAGTAAAAGGATCTAGTTCGTAGCGGGCGCATGAACAGAAATGAAAGAAGGAAATTGACCACAGAGATGCGAAACTGTGGAGGCACAGGACCAGCTTGACAATAGAGGATGATCATCTGGTGAAAAAAGTGTAGAATCCCACCACCCACACTGGGATAACTCAAATCGTGATCCAAGACCAGTGCTTCAGTAGTGTTGGAAGCATACCATGACAACTCAGGACATTTGGGTCACAAAAGCGGAAGCTATCATCAGAAGGCGATTCTATTGGGTAGGAATGCTGATATAACAAAATGGTGTGAGGAATGTCCAACATGCAACTTAAAGCGCAAGGAAAGGAATCAGAGAGCTCTCTCCATCCAATAGTCAATAACGCGCCATTGGAACTAGTCGCTCTTGATCACTTGAAACTGGATCCTAGTTTCAAATGGACACGTTTACATCCTCACTATGGTGGATCACTTTTCCAAGTTAAGTGAATTGCAAGTGCAGTGAAAGAGATCTATCTGCTCGAACCACGCTGAAACCTTTACGAGATGTTTTACTTCTTATGGATACCTAAAATCTAACAGATCAAGGAACATCGTTTGAATCTCAACTCTTTCACGAATCTATGTGTTCTATATGGGACTACTAAGTTAAAGACTACTGCGTACCATCCACAGGAAATGGACTTTGTGAAAGAACAAACCAAATTCTCTAGAAATATTTATGAGCTCTACCAGAATATAGCGTCCTTTCTGGCCTGCTTTACTCCCGGAACTCACGTATCTGTACAACAATACGATTCATTGCTCCACAGGTTATACCCCACACTACTTGATGTTTGGAAGACAGGAAGACTTCCAATGGACTTAGTATTGGAAGTGCCACCAGAAAAGTTAAAGAAAAGAAGCCAGTGACAAATTGGGTCCAAGAACATAATGAGCGATTACAAGAAGCCGGAAGAATAGTTGGAAAACACATGGAACAAGCACGGCCGAACAGAAAACCAACTCGATACCAAGGCCAAAGCTGACCTTTACTTATTGGAGAAAGCGTAATGTTGATGAAAGACCCAGAAATAAGTAAACTTTCTTCAAAGTGGGAATCAGAACCTTATTACATCATCGAATACCTTACCCTGAACTGCGGTCTACAAGATCAAACAAGAATTTGGACATGGCACCAAAATTGTCCAACGCAACCTACTAAGCGTGCACTTTCAGAACACTGTGATCATTAAAAAACAGGACAGTCCTAAGCCAAAGAGGCAGGAAGTCACAAAGACAAAATATGGAAACCAGAATCACCAACAAATTGGTGTACAGAACCCTAGTTCATACTAGCATATGCATTCCTCGAACTATGTACCAGTATTAGCTCCAGAAATACGGGTTCCTGGAAGGAGAATGTCCTGTTCAGAACCTATTGATTTCCAACCCCACAGATCTCAAAGATCGAGCAGTATCCCTCCTAGAAGGTATATCACAGAAGTTTCTCAACTCGTACCTTGGTACAACAGGTAAATCTAATTCAGTAATTTCCCAGACACAGTCACTTTAGGGTAAATCTTTAAAATAAAATTTAAAGTACAGTAGATGTTTTAAGAATATTTTAGAGATTTAAGAGTGTTTATTAAAGTAAGATCTTCATAGAGTATTAAGTAAGGTTTAGAGGTTGATAAGATGATAGATTTTATAGAATGTTAAGGAATACATGGGGCATGTATTGTTAAGCGGCCGAATCTGTAATGCCCCAAAGTTGGTCATTCCAGAAATAAATGAAAATAATTAAATGAGCATAGAATATACAGGTGCTTAGAGTACCTGCTGTAGAGAGTGAGCAGCAGGGTACTGTATGAAGGGAGCCTAGACATAAAAGTCAACCTCTCTGCACACACAAATCACTGTAAATAAAAAAGGTGCACTGTGCACTTAAATCCTAGTCAAAAGGTAGATCTTGTAAGCATGCCATGTCAATATGGCTGGATGGAGCAGCTGTGCTGAGTGGCTCATGCACAGCATTCCAATCCAACCATTCAGAAATCAGACAGTTTTAATTTTAAAATCCCATTCCACAGTTTGTCGTTAGTGGGCAGCTGTTGAGGAGAAGGCGCAGTAAGTCAGAGGGACAAGGAAAGGGCTTACCTGGAGGGTTGAAGCGTCCTGAGGACTTACCTGTGTGCCTCTGCCTCCACTGCCTGAAAGAGCCTGCTGTGTGGTGAAGTCGTCGGTGGTGCCATCGGGGCTACGAAGAAGCAACGGTCCTGCCACGCTGTTAGGAGCCAAAAGCCCTCCATTTTATTATTTTAGCCCTCCTATTATTTATTTTCTGCCCCCCGAGTGTTTGGCAGCTCCTCCGGTCCCTCGTCGGCGGCAGAGAAGCGCCGCATCTCTCTTTCAGCCGTCGGGGGGCCCCCCAGAGCCGTCCCCCAGCTGCCTGCTCATTTTTCCCTCCCTCTGCCAGCATCCCTCCCTCCTCCCTTCAGCCCGGCAAGCCCAGAAGACCGCAGAGCGGTAAGTCGGCGGCAGCACAAGTTGTGCTGACCGCCAGTTTTCAAGGGTCGGGGACTGAATTGTTTTAAAAGCGCAGTAGGCGCTTGAACGAAGCGGCGAGGACACATCAGGTCGTTAGGACCCAGCGGGAATATGAATATTCATTAGGGGCAGGCTGCGCCTCGCCTATGAGGAGGGCTGAAAGAAGGCCTTTATGGCGGCCTATGAATATTAATGAAGGGGGGAGGCGGAGGTGGGATTTGCTGCACTGAATGACAGCAGGCACTGGGAGCCTGCAGATTTAAAGGGGCAATACATTTAAAAGGGCGATTCCTGCCCAGATATAAAGAGCACCTGGCCCAATATAAAGTAGGGCACCAGGCTCAATATAAAGTAGGGCACCAGGCCCAATCTAAGTGGAGCATCAGGCCCATTGTAAGAGGGCTCCAGACCCAGTATAAAGGGGCACCAGGCTCAAGCTGGCGTAGGGCTTCAGGCCCGAGGTAAGCAGGGCATTAGGCCCAAGGTAAAGCCTGGTACTAAAGGAGGCCCGGCCTAGCGGAATAGGGCAAGCCAGCCTAGTGGTACCAAGGAGGCCCGACCTAGCGGAATAGGGCAAGCCAGCCTAGTGGTACTACAGGAGGCCCAGCCTAGCGGAATAGGGCAAGCCAGCCTAGTGGTACTAAGGAGGCCCGGCCTGGCGGAATAGGGCAAGCCAGCCTAGTGGTACTACAGGAGGCCCGGCCTAGCGGAATAGGGCAAGCCAGCCTAGTGGTACTAAAGGGAGGCCCGGCCTGGCGAGATAGGGCAAGCCAGCCTAGTGGTACTAAAGGAGGCCCCAGCCTAGCGGAATAGGGCAAGCCAGCCTAGTGGTACTAAAGGAGGCCCGGCCTGGCGGAATAGGGCAAGCCAGCCCAGTGGTACAAAAGGAGGCCCCAGCCTAGTGGAATAAGGCAGGCTCAAGCTAACGTAGGGCTTCAGGCCCGAGGTAATGGTAGGGCATTAGGCCCGGTAAAGCCTGGTCTAAGGGAGGCCCCAGCCACAATGGACAGTAAGGGATCCTATCCCAGAAGTACCCTACCTATAGAAACAGGGGTTCATTTGAGAGTGTTCTAATTGCCTATACTGTGAATTTACTGTGATTATTGTACTGCTTATGCTGAACTATTGTCCTAAGTACCTGAACTATTGCCCTAAGTACCTGAACTATTATCCTAAGTACCTGAACTATTGTCCTAAGTACCTGAGCTATTGCCCTAAGTACCTGAACTATTGGTCCAAGTACCTAAACTATTGCTCTAAGCACCTGGACATTGGCCCTTATCAGTAACAACTACCCCTGAAGTTATAATTTGCCCTCCCCGGCAAATTATTGTACTATTCCACAGTTCTTTGGGCGTTCTTCAGTTATATGTTTACTACTGTACGAAGACAGTCTCAGTCTTCTACCACACTGCAGTCTCCTAGTGTGGTCTGTTACACCACGTGCTCAGAATCAGTCTCTACTCAGAAGAAGACATCCTTCCGGCATTCTTCACTCCAGAAAGATCATCTATCAACTCATCCCATCCGTTCGTGTCGTCCGGCGAAGTCGAAGTCCGTCGTCAGTTGTACCAGTTGTAACCGCCGTTGTCTTGCTTTCACAGCTTGAAAGTATGTCCGCCGAAACGCATCACGACAGCCGTGCCAGTGCCGTTCTGTATGGTTCCTGTTCCAGATGTCCCGAAGTTGGTCGCCCTCTACAGAAGAGAGAGGTATCATCTTGAGAATCTGTTCTGCGCCTCACCTGGTCGTCACGAAGTCGAGTCCGTCAAGCACAGTCCGGGATGCGCCCACCATTTCTTTGTTTTGTGTTAGTTCCTGACCTGAGGATTGCAGATTCAACCATCATCTCTTCAGATTCCTATGGTTCCTGGTCCTGTCAGAGTTCCTTCTGATTCCAGCTGGCCCTTGGAGTGCTGCAGCATCAGTCGGATCGTGGTAGTCCTCCATTGGATTCATCGCCATGCAGATCTTGGTCTTTCTTCATCCTTGGCAACCCTAGAAGTGGGTTTTGGCCGAGGAACCTCTTGCTTCAGTGTGTGTTATTTCAGGAACCAGTTGCTTTGGTTCTACATTCCGGCAGCCTCGGAGAGAGTGGGCTTTTGCCGAAGATATATGGTCTGTTTACCAAACCTCTCACCACCCCAGTGGCCTTATCTAGGTCCTTGCTGGGAATTGAGATTAGGGTTCCACAGTTCTGTTTTATTTCCCTTGTAGCTACCAGCGAAGAGCGACGATTGTACACGGCCGGATCTCTGGACCTTTGTAAATTTCTGGACTCTTTGTAGATGTATGATGCTGATCACCTAATGTAGTGCTGAGTAGCCTAAGACTGGATTCTTGTGTAAAGCATAGAGTACAGTATAAACTAGTACTAGAATAAGAGTGGCAGTAGGCCTGCAGGTTATATTTGCTGAGGGTAGACATTAAAGTGGTAGATCAAAAGTATTTCATGTCCTTGTTATAATCTGCCCTATTGTTAACGGCATCCCTACTCCTTCTGGTGACTGTGTCTGTCTACCCCCCCTTGGTACCAAATAAAACGTCCGCCCTGAGGGCATTTAAAAATTACTAAGTCGACTCCTGCCTCTCCTTGTCCGGATAGCAGTTATCCTATCCGAAAAATAATTCGGACCTCTGGTGCCTCGCTCATCTCTTTTCACCACCTTAGAGTAGAGCGCCCTCATCATCATAACATCATCATCTTGACAGCACCACAGTAGACATACCCCCCCCGCCCCCATCATACTGGGTTTGGCGACTGGTGAAGGAGGCATTTTACTGGAAATACCAGCAGTATTTGTTCCAGAATTCAGCCCAAAGTGCTGATTTCCATGAAATTCTGTGATTTTCATCAGTGCACAGAGACAGACAAGCTCAGAGATTGTGACCATTTTTTCTTGTAAACACCGTAGATCAGTTACCCTGCTAATGATCCATCAAAAGATGCCACCCCTCCCCCACCTGTGCCCTCCTGTGCTTTGCTGTCCAAACCCATACTTCTAGTTCCTAAACTAGATGGCTGCTATCAGCCATGCAGAGCCGTGCCTGGACACCAGTGTGGAGCAAAACCATGGCACCTGAACAAATCGGGTGGCAAAGATGCAGAGAACAGTGCATGGCAAGGGATCATACTCATTATGTTACCTGGGACACATTGCGGTAAAGGTGGGGCCGGGAGTGAGAGTAAAGTGCTGAGGAGTTGAGGAAGCTTGCATCCATAAGTCACAGCTGTAAAGATGACGGGTTCCAGACTTTCTGCACTGGGGGGATGGTGTCAAGTGACCCAGTTTCCGGTCCTCTCTCCAGGCTAGAAACAAAGATTTTCTGGCAGCGCTGGTGCCATTCACCCCGCTGTTGCCCCCGCGCACACACACAATGCTACTTAGCTTCTGGAAAGGCTCCTCCTGAGTCACGAACCCAGTGACCTCAGTAGATCGTTCCAGGGACACTGCTGGTTGGAAAAACCAACAATAAAAGAGTCATTACCCTTTAGCCCTCCAAGGCTAAGGAACACCCAAATGAATGCCCTTCCATTTCCATTACTGGAGGGGGGTGGATTTCAGATTTTTTATTTCCTGACGGGGTGCAGGACTGCAGCTGGGGAGGGGAAGGGGGCACAGTTTGCATTCTCAGTGGCCGGGGTGTGGGGAACCTTGTGCAGAAGCTGATGCTGCTAGCCATGTGAGCTGTACACCCTGGCTACCCTACTCAACCTGGAAGAGTGACTCATGTATCAGACATGCCAGCTCACCTTTAAAGCCCTGCGTGGCCTATCCCCCATAGGCCTATCCAACTCCATTCGCCGTACTGCACCGACCCTGATCACGCGCAGCTCGTCAAGAGCTACCTGAAGTTATTCCGAGAGCCAGGACCTCTCAAGGTCAGAGGGCATTCCCTCACTCGCCCCACTGGTATAACTCCTCCCTGCCAGTGTCTCAAACTCACTAACTTTAGCTTGCTTTAAGCCCAGGCTCAGAAACTTCCTGCTTAGCTCTAGCAAATGCAACTGCCGCTAGCCTAGTGTAAAAAAATATATATATATACTCTGTTTGACAATGCTCACTGCGCTCCCCTTCCTTTCCTACTAATTCCTCCTCCCATCTCCTCCTTCTACTCCCACCAGCTCTCCCCCGACCATAAGTTTTGCACTTTTTGTTATCTTTTGCTTCGTTGGAGATTGTATTCTATTGAAACAAAATTGTAATTGAACTGTAAGTTTTTTGTTTGTAAGTACTGTGTCCCTTGTACTACTGTTCTGATGTCCTCTTTGTGACGAGGTACCTTTGTAAATGAGCCTCTGGCTCAAAGGTTTCTAAACTGATGTTTAACGAAATTAAATAAATAAATAGTCATCTTGTTTCCGTTACATGCTTTTTTATGCAAGCTATTATAGAAGAAGAAGGAAAAAAAAAAAACAGAAGTAAAAAGACCGCACTATCAAACCACACCAAACATCTACAGCCACGCCTCTAGCCCCTGTCTATCTACACAATGCTGCCCCGGACCACCCTTCCTGAGTTTTAGAAGGTCTGTCCTGAATCTGAAACGAGAAGATAAATTTGCAGATAACACTTTTCCTACACACTGTATCCCAAAGCACTTTACAAGCACTGAGAGAGACTGGCAGTGAAGTGACTATAAAAGTGTAGTGGAAGCCATTCTCCTCAACACCCACACCCAGCTGCGTGGACACTGCCTGAAATGGTTTTATAGGATGGAAATATTGATCAGACCACCAGCGAAAATCTCCTGCTCTAATGAAAAGTGCCTTGGATTCTTTTACTCCCACCTGGACACCCACCAGGACAGTACCATCGATGGCAAGATGTGACCTCAGTATAACGTCTCATCTGAAGGACAGCACCCCCCCCCCAATACTACAGCATTCCCAAGTACTCCACTGGAGGGCCAGCATTTACAGTATGAACCCAATCCCAGTGTGGGACTAGAACCCACAACCCTCTAGCCCCAGCTGTGGATGTGTTACCAACTGAGTCACACCAATACACTAAAAGGACTAGTGGTAACTATTTAAGCTAATTTTGACCACATAAGGACCACTTGGCCTGCCCAATCTGACCATTTTTCCCTACCTACAGTATTACCACAGACCCTAATCGATCGATCGATCGACTCTTTCTCCCTCCTATCCCTTACTTTCCTTTTTAAGAGGCAGTATAGTGTAGTGTAGTGGTGAAGTGCACTGAGCTGCAAACCTGGAGACCTGGGTTTGAATCCCATTAGCCCCCACTTGCACACTGCGTGACCCTGAGCAAGTCACTTAACTTCCTTGTGCCCCTAGGTCGCACCTGGAAACAAACTTCAGCTTAATGTGCTTGTCCTGGTTAAACAATTTCCCCTTTCCCACTCTTTCCACCATGATACCCTTATGCGTATCCCATGCATTCTTGTACCCCCACCTCCGCTGAAAGGCTGTTCCAGGAATCCACCACTCTTTCTATGAACTACCAGTGGTAGCAGCAGTGATTTTTCATCCCAACATTCATTTCCCGACATTTAAGATCCCCTTGTTATCTCTGAATGTTTTTAGTATATAGCACCATTCCATGTGCTTTGCACTACAATAAAATACAAATCTGATACAAAGAAAATGTAAAAATAGCAGGAAATAAATCCTGCTGGGCTTGAAAATGATCCAACTGTAACTGTACCTTAACAAAAGTTGCTGTGGAAAACTGTGTGTTGTACTGTCGCTTGTTATGGGTGACATTCCACAGAGTTCTCTGGAACAGAAACAGGAATTTACAGTTTTTGCCTGTGGTTTGTAGTTAGGGGCTGTATTTGAAATTATAAGTCTAATTAATTACTCATGAACTAAAGTAACTCACTTGACTGGCTGCTGTGCCAGTTTGAAATCTCTTAGAAATGCCTGACATGGCAGAGACGCTCAGCTGTTCACTTGTGCCACTTTGCTTAAAACCTTAAGAAATTTAATAAAACCGGTAAAAAGGAAAACTGTTATTGCGATTAGACTTATAATCGCAATAGCAACCTCAAAGCCAGTCATTTCTTTGAATTAACGACCGGCTTCTCGGTCATTGTTGCTTAACTGTTCTGCTGCAAGACAACTGGAAGTGACCTGAAAGGAAAGAGAGATGTCGGCCTGCCTGCGCAGTGGTAGCTCTACTGCTTGCAAAGCTGATGACCCGGGTTCAGGAACTAGTCTGAGTTGTCAAAGGGCCAGCTGGAGGTAGGCTGTCCCGATGGCCCAACGGTAGCGTTACTGTGCAGGTGAACCAAGTTTGGGAGCAAGCTCAGGTCACCATGTTGGGAGGCAGGTTGGGTTGAGGCAGCTGTCATGTGAGCAGTGCACCTCAGCCGCAGAGGGTTGGTGGTGAGTGACAGCACCACAGCGTCCTCTGCGGCAGGGCCAGGGAGCTTTCTTCTGCTGCAGGGTCAGCTGTGTGTGACCGAGGCCTAGCAGCTAAGTTCACGTCAGGGGAGGTGAGAGGGGGGCCAATGTAAAGCGAGAAAAATCCCCACTTCCATCTAAATGATGGTCAGAGCCTTGGGGATTCCACTGGGTCCTAGTGCCTGCCAGTAGAGGAGCTCAGTCCACATATTATTATCCAGGGAGTTTACCTGTACTATCTGGGACTATCCAGGCAAATTATTTGTTACCCAGGCCTTTTCTCTGGACACAGATACCTAATCAGTGATCCAGAGCAGCTTCCATGCATTATCCGAACATGTCTGATTTATAGAGCACTACCACAAATGCAGTAAGAGTCAGGATAGCCTAAAGGGTTACAGCATCAAACTGTGAACTTGCGAGACCCAGCAGACCTGAGTTTGAATCCCACAGCCGCCATCTGCATATTGTGTGACCTGAAGCAAGTCCCTTCACCTCCTGTGCCCGGGGACCCACCTGGAAACAAGCTTCAGCTCAGTGTTCATTACTCACGCAAAGATTCTAAAATTAGAATGAGTAAATAAAACACAGTACATCCTCAGTTTAATTCAGATAATCTGGGGTTAGTAAAAATCCAGATCACATTGAAGTAATGGGTGTTAACTGAAGGACATAGCATGAATTTGGACAATCCAGAGTTTCATAAAATAGGGAATTGTAAAATCAAGGTTGTATTGACTTCAAAGGACTTTTCGGAGCAATATGTTAGGTCATGGTTATGCAAAATAGTGCACAGGGCATGGACCAAGGGGTAGAGAGTGTGGGGGGGGGGGTCAGCCAAATGCATTTTTGTTTAATTCTCTTTCCCTATGGTCACCGAACCCGGGGATCTCACTCAGATGACATCACTGGCTTGCTCCCGCCTGGCCTGAGACTCCCCCATCCTGGGTCCCTTCCTAGAGCTCCGATACCACCGTCCTACCTGGCAGAGACCCCCCAGGGCAAAGTGACCTCCACTACTGTGGCATTCCTTGAAATCCAATTTCTGCAGGGATGGACTGTGGTTCAGAAGATCAGGACCCAGGTGGGTGGAGTGCGACGGTGGGCGTGGGGGCTGTGGTGCATCATCACCATCCCAAGGCTCAGGGTTTTTCCTTGTTCTGTGGTGACTGCCCGAACCTTCCCAATGACGAGCGCCGACGTGCAGTGGCGTCCTGGTAAGCGCGCGCACGCTCCCATGCATGCTCCTGCTGATGTTCGCCATGACCTGCCTCCCAATCTTTAGAGGGCTGTCAGCTCAGTGCCACCCAGCCGTCACTGAGAGGCACAGTGTTGCTAGCCCTTACATCCCTCCCTCCCCAGGAGAAGGTGCACTGTCTACGGATGCTCCAACCTTCTCCTGCCACCCCCCGCGGCACCCCAAGCTCACTCCCGAACATGGGTCGTCAGCGTGGCATGAGGTTTGGCATACAGCACCTCAACCCTCAGTGCCACTGGGCCGGCTGTGCCAAATGCATTTTAAACACACACACACACTCTCTCTTTCACTCAGTTCACTCACTGTTCACTACTCACGCATTACTATCAGTGGAGCAACATTAACAGAAACAGAAACAATGATGGCAGAAAAAGACCAAAGGAGCCAGCCTGCCGACACACTGGTAGCGCTGCCACCTGCAACGCCAGTGACCTGGGTTCGGGGATGAACACAGACTGCTGGAGGGTTGGCCAGGGGAGGAGGGGTGAGTGTCCCAGTGACACTCCACTCCTCTCAGGAGTAATTGGGATTCTGGTCACCACCGCAATATTGCCCGCTGGGTGACCATAGGTGGTAGTGCCGCAGAGCCAGTGTGCAGTGAGGGGAATGTCAGCACTCTGACGTCTCGGTGTCAGACGCAACATCCTCATGATGCTCAGGGGGCTGGGGAAGGAAAAACAGAAAATCCACAACCGCACAGGATGCTGCCTGCCTCCATGCAATGGGTCCCACACTGCTGACTGAGGCTGTCTCTCTTCGACCAGCACTTCAGCTCTGCTCAGGTTAAGAGGTGCCTCTGGGCAGCCTATCCCGTGGAGCATTATCTGCGGGGTAACACAGAAGAGAGGGAAATCCAAGAGAAGGCGGTGATGGGCCTGGACGGTGTGAAGGGGCTGAAGGGTCAAAGTGGGCCAGTTGGTGTCGGGGCAAAAAGCACAATAAACAAAAAACAAACAAAACAAAGAAGTACAGTAAACAAAAAAGAAACAAAACAAAAAAAGATCAAAGATCCATGTAGTCTGCCCGGAGCTTCCTATCTGCCCTGAGAACTATTATTTATACCTGCCCTGGGAACTGTTATGTATGTGGGTTTTTAACTCTCCTGGTCCACCCCCTGCTCTACTCCCTACTGCTACCAACCTGAGCAACCACCAAACCCATCACTCTCTCCCTGCCATGCTTGAAACCATTTATGGTCTTGGCACCCACCACCTTTGCTGGCACACTATTCCATGGCTCCACCATTCTTTCTGTAAAACAGAACTTCCACACATCCCTCTGAAACCTCCCTCCCCCCCCCAAAGTTTACGCTTGTAACCATGGGTTCTTGACTCTGTACTCCTGCTAAAAAGTTCCCTGCTGTTCTCTTTGTTTACTCCTTCTAGGAACTTGAAGGTCTGTATCCTACCCCCTTCTCTCGCCTTGTCAGCGGTCAGTGCCTTCTGATGATCGTAATAAGATCTGTCCTGTTGGTCCCGAATCATCTTGGTCACCCAGCATTGCATTTCTCGAGCCAGTTCCTGTCCTTCCTTAGGTAAGGCCTCTAGAACCGAGCGTGGTATTCCGGGTGTGGCCTCACCAGTGACCTATATAGAGGTAGTAGTAGTACCTCCTTTTTCTTGCTGTCAGTTCCCCTTCCGATACACCCCAGCATCCTATTAGCCTTACTATAGGCCTTGTTACACTGACTTAATTAAGGAGTCACTGATTCTGACTCCAAGGTCCGTTTCCGCTGCCGCAGTGCGCAGTTTAATCTTTCCAATCCAGGACTCTGTGCTGTTTTTTTGTTTGTTTGTTTTTTTCCCATATTTCTGTTTCTCTCCTTCCCTGAGCCTCCTGTGCTCTGCATCTTCGGGAGTCACCAAGGCATCTTGTCCCCCTTTTACCTCTGGTTCACCCCCATCATGCCGTGGTTGTTCCCCCCTCCAGGCGGAGACGAGGTGGGGCCCATACACCCTGAATCTTTCACTGTTTCGTTGGGATACTGCGGATGCAGAGGTTGGGGGTCAGTACCGGCCCTCCGTCTACCCGTCGCTCAGGAGGCTGATTTTTCCTGTTTCAGCAGAGCATGACTCGTGCCCAGACATCAAGGTGTAAGCGCCAACATCCATCACATTCCATCCCCTCAGTGTGTGTGAAAGGTGCTGGCTATGCCTCTGGCTTCCATCAAAGGCCAGCCAAGTGCCAAGCCTTGTCCCCCCTCCCTCCCAGAGAAGGCGAGCAGCCTCATGGGCGCTCAAGCCTCCCCCCCCGGCCAGCCCTCCCGCTTCCCAGGCTCATTCCTGAACCTAGGTCACCAGTGTTGCGATCGGTAGCACTACTGCTGTGCCAACAGGCTGGCCTGTGTGCTGGTTTTTAATTCCCTAGGTACATAAAAATACGTTACTCACCTGTAACCGTAGTATATAGTTCGCACCCACACACTGACAGTGACAAAGGGGTACTGGCTGCCCCATTTCAGGAATGCTCCTGACAGCTGCCACGTTCAGGAAGGGACCCACTGTCTTCCCTTGTGAAGATGAAGCAGAAGTATTGTACATGTTAAGAACAGCTGCTTTTTGTTCATCTTCCTCTAGCACCCCTCCCCTCATAGCCTAGCAATACCCCTCCCTGCTTCTTTTTTCCTTAATGTATGTGAAGAATTGTTTTTTCCCACCCTTAAGCCCCTCTGCAGTATGCATCTCTGTGTCTGCCTTTGCCTCCCTGACTGTCCTCTTTGCCTCCCTAGTTTTGGTACCCTCCCCATTCCTTTATGTAATTTAAATGACGCGAGGCTGCTTAAAATTCTATGGGCAACAGAAAGTAAATGTTTAAACTAAGCATTATGTTACATTTTGTTGTACCACTGAGTGGTCTGCACTCTTGTACCTGTTTGGGATTCCTTGCATCTCTCAAAACTCTGTAAAATTGCCATCCTGACCCTATTCTGCTTTGATACTCAAAAGGATAGAGAGACACTTACGGTACTCTAGGGAAGTGGCCAAGGTGATAAAGGAAAAACAGGTGGCATTTAGGAGGTATAAAGAATTGCAGAGGGAGGAAGACAGGAAGACGTATCGAGTAAAACCGAGGGAAGCAGGGAAGGCAGCTGGGGGAGCAAAGACACAGATAGAAGAAAGGACAGCCGGGGGGAGGGGTAGCTAAAGGGGCTAAGACTTTCTTCAGGTGCATACAGTGGCGTCCCCAGGATGAAACCCACTTCTGCAGCATTTTGCAGCACTCTGCAGAATGCTGCAGCAGACCTACTGAATAAAGCAATGTAATTTCAATGGCAATTAGTCCCTTTTGTCATGCAGGAAACTGTGGCATTCACTTCATCCTGGCAGTGCCACATTTTCCTGAATGACTTAAGGGACTAATTGCCATTGAAATTACATTGCTTTATTCAGTAGATCTGCTGCAGCATTCTACAGAGTGCTTTACAAGTGGGTTTCAACCTGGGGGACGACACTGTAACTGAGAAAAGGAAAGCAAGGGGCGGGATAGTGAGGATAAGGAGGGGGGACTGCACAGAAGAGGGCCAATAAAAAGCAGACATCTTGAACAAGTACTTCTGCTCAGTCATCACAGTGGAGGAAGGGGACAGACCACCAGGAGCAGCAGGAACAAAAGTGGGTGGGGTGGGGGGTGGACACAAGTCCATTTTCAGAGGAAAGAGTTCTGAAGGAACTTGCAGCTCTGAAAGTGGACAAGGCTATGGGACTGGATGGCATACACCCAAGGGTACTAAAGGAACTCAGGAAGGTGTTAGCTGCCCCACCGATGGCCTTATTCAACAGCTCTCAGGAAACGGGCCTGGTTCTGTAGGATAGTACACATGGCCCCTCACCATAAGAGCAGCAGCATGGAAACTACTTATTAATCTGACACCCCACAACTCAGTATATGGAAACTTCTAGCCAAGGTAGAGACCTAAGGTGTTGTGATTCAGGACACATGGATAATGCTTGGTCCAGTTTATCAGAACATACCTTAACCAAGGGGGCGCTGTGGAGCTCGAGCTAGTCAGACATGTTTTACTGAAGCTCTGTCTACTTTCTATAAAAACAACTTAAAACCCACTAAACCTCAATACAAGTACTTTTTTGGAAATTTAAAGATTGCAGAGTGAATTTTTAACTACAAATGGGGAACCCACGTTGGGACCAAGGAGGTACGAGTCATCCGAAAAGCAGACCAGATGTAGTGGGCCCATCAACGGCTGCCACTGCAAACACTGAAGGCCCTTCAAGTAAAGAATCAGGTGTGGAGACAATGCAAACTTTAAGCATTAAAATGCAGCGGCTACTCTCAACAGTGTCAGACCTAAACCAAAAGATGGACACTTTCGCCAATAGAGTAACCGTGGTGGAAATCACAACTGATTGCCTGAAGGCTGAAATGTTGGATGTAAAGAAACAAGCGGTGTCTTCTACTAGCACCTCTGCCTCAGTGGTCCGAGAGTCACAACATTTCTGAACACGACTTGAAACACTAGAAAACCAAATCAGAGCTGCAAATATTAGAGTCCTCGGTCTGCCAGAAGGGGCTAAGGGGGATGTCCCTAAAATGTTCATGAGAGAATGGCTGGCTGAACAGTTACTAGGGAGGGGATCCGAAGACATTCAGTTTTCAAAAGGCCTATAGAATTACACCACGAGGGAGAACAGAGGCTGATGGCCCACCGCGAACTCTCCTGGTAGTGACAGCAGGAATCGGAGAACAGGACCGTATTCTATCATTAGCCCGAAGGAATGGTCCTCTCTTGTTTGACAACCAACCAGTCCACCTGTTCCCAGACGTCAGCTACGCGCCGAGACAATGGAGAAAAAAATTGAAAGATGTTCGCCGGGTGCTGAAAGATTTTAATATAGGCCATTCCATTGTGTTTCCAGCACGATTAAGGATCCCTCGCCAAGGTAAAGTCTGGGTATTCTCAGATCTGGTGGAAGCAGGCCAATGGGTGGACAAGATTTGGGCTACGAGGGTTGCAACAAGCTCGGAAGAAGAAGATACTGCCGAAGACCCCACGAAGTGAGGAAGTGTAATCCAACTAATTACAGTGAGTTTTGTCTGCATTTTTACTACCTGAGTATCAATTCTAATTGTCAGTAAAGGTTGGAATGGGATCTATACTGACTTTGAAATGCGGTCGCTACCCTGCTTAGCGGGGGGGGGGGCGGCAGGCTTACTTCAGTAAAGAGCCAACGTAGCGTCATAAAACAAGTGCCTTGAGAGGAACTTAGGTTTTTACTGTTGAAATTGCATATGTTTATGTTCATATACAATTTGGAGAGGGAAGTAGATGGGAGGCTAAAATTTTTACATCGGATTTAAATGTGTCTAAAGACCTTAATGTTTTGAAAGTTATTTCATTTAGGGAAAGTGAGTAGCAATACGTTCCCCCTAGTGGGGGTAGTACATACTTGGACATGTCGTGGAATAATATCTTTGCAGACACAGACATGCTGCTCTTGGACTCCACCATGGCACATTATTGAACTTTAAGTAACTTAAAAATGTTATTGTCCCCCCCCCGATGATGTATCAAAATATAAGGGATGCATAATCTGTAAGATGTATAACTGTGATTAAGGGGTATGTTGCCCCGTTAGTGATGGTACAAACCCTTCTGTCTCTTATATGGAAAGACTATTACTGTAAATCAATGAAAATGATAAAAATAAAGTATTAAAAAAAAAAGGAACAGACCTTAACCAAGAACTTGGGCTCTGTGGGACATGCTCTATGTGTAACACTGCTTGTTACTGCTGGATACGTGCATGTAGTCTAACCATGGTGACCTTTATCAACTATTACAGAATGGCATCAGGACTTGTCTTGCGTACTTTATTTGCATGTTCTACACCTCAGTTCACAGTTACAGCAGTGATGGAGCTGGGGGGGGGGGCGTTCGCCCCTCCTGGTTGCCCCAGTGTGAAAGTGGCACCCTGCCACCAACTTTATTCACTGTTTAGTGCCCATTGTGGAGCCCCTGATTGACTGAATGGCCCTCTCTGGCTCTCAAACGTTCCTAAACCTGGCTCCGCCACTGAGTTACAGCTGTCTGATCAACAGTGGATGATGTCAAAAAACTGTACATCTGTTATTACGCATAGTTAATGCAACATTCAAAACTCTAATTAAAACTTTAAAAAAAAAAAAAAGGTCAGCAGCAGGGAGGAGGCTAGCAACTACAGGCCGGTCAGACTCACATCAGCGGTGGGGAAATTAATCGAAACCCCGTTAAAGAAAAAGCTTAAATTCAGTGGGCTGCAAGTCCCCAGGCAGCATGGATTTACCAGAGGTGGGGGGATTGGTTAGTCATGCCAGACAAATCTGATTTATTTCTTCGACTGGGTTAACAGAGAAATAGACCAGTGGAGGATAGTGGACATGGCCTGTCTGGACTTTAGCAAGACCTTCGACACTGCCACACAGGAGCAGCCTGGGGATGGGATCTTAAGTGGTGAATTGGGTTAGAAACTGGTTAAGAGACAGGAGACAGAGGGTGGTGGTTAACAGGACTCTTAATGATGGGAGAGTGACCAGCGGGGTGTCACAGGGCTCAGTACTGAAACTGGTCCTCTTCAGTGTCTTCGTAAGTGACACTGCAGAAGAACTGGAAGGGAAGGTATGCCTTTTTTGCAGATGACACCAAAATCTGTACTAGGGCAGGCACTCAGGAGAGAGCGGAGAGAATGTATAGGGATCTTGGAAAACTCAAAAAGTAGTCAGGAGCATGGCAGTTGGGGTTCAATGCCAACAAGCAGACAGTCATGTACCTAGGGCATAGGAACCCAGGAGCTGAGTACAGGATGGGGAGGGGGGTACTGACAATTACTAAGCAGGAACAGGACCCCGAGAGTATCATATCTGATGACCTTAAAGTGGCAGGGCAGTGTGACAAAGCAGTGGGTGGGGCAGTAGGATGCCTGGCTCTACAGAGAGAGGTATTTCCAGCTGGAGGAGGGCGGCGGTGTTGCCACCATATCGCTCACTTGTGAGACCCCACCTGGAGTACTGTGTTCAGTTTTGGAGGCCGCACCTCAGAAAGGACATAGACAGGGTGGAGGCAGTCCAGAGGGAGGGCAACTAAAATGGTGCAGGGGCTGCACCAAAAGACCTAGGAGGAGAGACTGAGGGATCTCAACATGTACACCCTGGAAAAGAGAAGAGCGAGAGGGGATGTGACAGAGACCTACAAGTACATCACATGGTGAACAGGGTGCAGGAGGGGACTCTCTCTCTCAGATGAGAACGCGCACCAGGACGAAAGGGCATGTGATGAAGCTGGAGGTGGGGGAATTTAAGAGGGATGTGAGGAAGTATTGCTTCACAGAAAGAGTGGTAGATGTCTGGAACAAACTGCCAATGGAAGTAGTAGAGGCAAAAACACTCAGGGGCTTCAAGCATGCATGGCTGGACATACAGGCAGAGAGGATCACCAGAGACCAGCTAGGGTCTACCGAGACATACAGTATTAGGCAGGGATCATCTGGGTAGATTGGATGCTTCTATATTTCATAAATACATTTGTGTGCTTAAATCATGGATTAGCCTTGATTAGAAAATGGGTTAGAAAAATCCTGAAACCTGATTGTCTGACAGCATTCCAAAGACACACTACATGTTTCTCAGCCAACAGAGCCCTCAAAAAGAAAAAAAGAAAAAACTGTCACTGTACCTGCATAAGGACTATTTTTTAAATTTTTGTATTCATTTTAAATAAAAATGAATGTATACAATTTAGTTTGAAGTACTGTACTGTTTAGCAAAATTCATCTTGTACCTGTTTTTGTAAGTTTATATCTTCATATGTTATATATTTTGTCTGTAGTTCTGTATGCTGTACAACTTCAGGTGCTTCTTGAAAATAGGCCTTTTATGCTCTTGTGGCTTACTCAACAAACACATTTCAAATAAAAAAAAATATATAAATTATTAAGAAGGAATATGCGAAGGAAAAGCATATTAATGACAGGGTTAATAGCTTTTATAGAGCAACCAACCACTGACATCATGACTGTGGACAACAAACAGAATGTGTATATATTAAAGTCCGTAAGTAAATACCTTGTATAGCTGGTTAATCACACCAGTGAAGTCTATGGAAGCAGAACAGAGCAAGATGAGGAAAACCTCTGTGCTTTAATGTGAGCGACTAACTCCTCTTCAAACAGTCCCAGAGCCTTTCAAATTCCAGCTACTCATGCAGGCAATAAAGACAGTTTTAACTATACAGCACAGGAACTTGCGTATACGAAATACAGTCAATTCCTGACTTATGCACATGCCCAGGACATCCAATTTTTGTGCATATATCCGAAATGGCATACAACCAAAACTGTATTGAAATCAATTGCCTCATTGAGGAAAACACACTTTCTCACTCACTGTTCACTTTTACCTTTATTGACTGTGTCAGACTTATTAAAAACATACCACTTCATTAAATGTTTCACACTATGAGCTATTGAAGGTATTTGTTTTCTCCTTGGCTGCTGGCAATGACAGACAGCCTGAAACTGACTAAAACCTGCATGTACTTAACCACTAGCAGCACACGCACACTTAGCACCTGTTTAACAGGTGCGATTGACAGTATCAACATCTGCGGAGCCCCTGTCTGGAGGAAAAAAGTGTGCATACAACTGAAGTTTAGTGTGCATATATTTTATCCTTAGGTGCCCAGCATTGGGACTGGGACATGCTATTTTTGTGCATATAACTGGAATGTGCTTACATCCGATGTGCATATAAATGAAATGCACTGTACCCGCAAACTAGAAAAGTGACGTATTCCTCCACCCTTATGCATAACTGTATAATTAAGCTAGTACATCTTGACCAAAAAACTAAAAACAGTTGCCACGTTTTACCAGTTCAGAAAATTTAATTTTCCACAGGATAGAAGAATAGAGCTACTTAAAATTATTACAGACCTGTCAGAGTCTGCACAACACTGTAAAATGAGGTTTTACCTTGTGCGTGGGTTGCTGTGTATTCGACCAAACATACAGATATCGTCTCCTTTGACGACACACTGACTGTCACCATGACAGCGGGAGTAAAAGACCCATGCTTGCAATCACGACCCTGTGGTTGCCGTCTTCTTAGGAAAATGGCGAGGTGAGTTAAGAAATTACACACGCCTAACAAGCTGACAGTTCAGGCATAAAGTATAATAGGTATTACACTACACATTACTTAAAACATCAACATTGTGGTTCATGATTGGCCCAGCAGCATGCAGGGCTGAGGTGCTGGAACCTCCCTTGCCGCCACATCGGCAACCCAAGTTTGGTGACAGACTTGGGTTGCTGGAGGTTGGCCAGGGTGGGATAGGATTGAGCATCCACAGACTGCTCTTCTCTCCCAAGGAGAGTGGACTTGCCGCAGTGCTGTAACATACTGCCATCACATGGCGGCATAGTGGTACAGCAGCGGAAACGCCACACCTCTGAAGTTGGCCGGTGCATAGTATGTGTGTACCACAACGCACATGTACATCTGCGCCACTGCATGCCATCAAGTCAAAGGAAGGAAATGAGAAAATCGAGGGTTGAGTACAAGGAAGCCCTGGTCACCCACTCTGGCCCACGCCATCACCCCAGGACCCTGCCAAGGATATTGGAGCTGGACTCTGAGGGGAGGGGCAGCCCTCCACCTCCTAGTCCCATCACAGAGGGCAAGCTGTGGGAGGCTTCTGAGGCAGGTGAGTCCGGGGGGGGGGTTGGCTGGTCAGAGGAGTGAGCGGGGGCTAAGAGCGAACCAGCCAGCACCCTGGGGACAGAAAGCTCTATAGAAACATAAAATACAGTATGATTCACTTATTAAGTGACAGAGACGGGGGTAAAGGCATTTAGCAGGTGATCATAAGAATGATGCAAGTATTTATTTCCCAGTCCAGGAATTCATATGTTCTCTTCTCTATGCTCCACCTCAGCTGAGTGTTTAGCAGAAATGTTTAAGTGGGGGAACACTTGTATCTAGATTTCTAGGTGTGTAACTATCATTTTTAGGTGGCAGAACTGTCCTGTAGTAGTCAATGAAGCAAAATGACAGAGCTGGTGGAACTGTCATACAGTTTTTGAAGGGGGTGGTGGGACTGAGTTCCTGTGGGCTCATGCCCAATTTAACCCCTGCTCCACCATCTCTGAAACTCTGTATTACCATCCCACGCAGTGTAAAGGTATCGCAGCTGCAAAGACAAGCCGTCTGTGTATCAAACCAAAGTGGCACTGTTATTTATAGTTAATAACCACCAACACGCTTGGCTCCTGAAGGCCACTTGTCTGGCTCTCTGCCTGGGGGGTTGTGTGAATGTTCTCAAGAGAAATTGCTAGGATAAGTGAAGCAGAAAAATTGAATTCTCTCAGGCAAGGAAGAGGTTTCAGTTTGGCCATGCCTTGTGTCACATTTAATTTGCTGTAACACAGAGTAAAAGTGACACGACCTGTCCCTTGTGCATCTCAAGATGCAAGTCTCAAGTTTTGTATAGGAGGAACCTATTGACAAGTATCCCATAGTAAGCGACCTGTTACATGTTTTGTCACCCGAACTGCTGTGTTACAACTGCTGTGGTTATACTGCTGGGGATTAGTATAGTAGTGTGTATTATTTTTCTATTATTGAAACAGGTTCCAGATGATTCTGTGATTCCAGAAATCTGATTGTCCGATGAGATTGAAACAGCTATAGTACAGTCTCTTACAAAATCATTTTAAAGCATCTGTTTTGCTTTTTTTTTTTTTCATATTTATCAGCTGTGCCATTCTATAAGTGCTGCTGCAGTATGCAGGTCTCATACTCTGTGAATGTGCATGGGACCACTCTAAAACCAGTTGCGCTTTATTAATCTATGCAGTATAGACCACTGCGATTTTTACCACTCTCTTGCCATCCCCTTCATACTAACCGCCAACTCTCCCATATGGCGAAATTCACCTCTAAATTCTGGTTCAACTCTCTCCCCTCTTACTTCTCCTCTGCACTGACTATCCCTCCATCCCCTGCGCATTCACTTAGATCCACTGATGCCAGGACTCTGGCTATGCCTCACAGGCTCACCTCTGCTGGACAGTCTGCTTTCTCCCACTTCTTCCCCAAACTCTGGAACTCGTTACCACCTCAAATCAGGCACTCATCCTCTCCTCACTCCATCGCCAGTGCTCTTGCTAATTTCTACTCCTCTAATTGTTCATGCTCCTAGTTATGCCTAGCTCAATCTCTGCCCTGATTAATTTCTGCTTAACTATTTGACTACTACTACGTTCTTCGTAGTAGAAGGACTACCTTATTGCACTTACATTTGTGTCCAGTTCTGTCATGTGACCTTGCACTTTGACTGTATCTCTGTATATATGATCAACTGTATTATTTTTGTATGTACCCTCATTGTATGTATTGACAGCTCTACCATTTTATGCAATGCAATTTAACTCTGTTGTTGTATTTGATTGATTATTCTTATGTTCCGTACTCTATATATTGCCTCCCTCTACCCCTTCCACCAGGACACACCGTGAGACAAGCAACTTGTTGCTCAGTGTGCCTTTTCTGGTGAAACTTTTCAATAAATAAATAAAAGAACCCCATTTGAATTTGGCTGGCTCTGAAATTTAGACCCTACATAGAACCTCACACTGAAAAACAGTTCTAGTCTGCCAGTTGGCACAGCAGTTTGGATACCACTGGTAAAGCCAGTGACCCCTGTTCAAGAATAAGCTTGGGTCATTAGGGCTGGCTGGATTTAAGGGGACTGAGGGTCTTTAAGACAGATGTTCTCCCTCAGGGTGGGGGGGGGACACAGCGTTTCACTGCTTGACTGCCACTTGATGGAGGGCAGGCAATAGCGCACGTGAGTACAAACAAGGAAGGGCCACTGTCAGACTCAAACACCATACCGCCACACCTCCGCTCATGTGTGTGCATGTCATTGCACAATGGCGCCCTGGGGAGAAAACTGAGGGACGCTAGTCCTGGTCCAGTCCAGAACCCCTCATAGGCCCACCCACGACTGACAAGGCAGGCCACCAACCACCATGTGCTGTTCTGGACAGACAGTGGATAACCGACAAGAGCATGAGCTGATCCATGAAAACAACAGTTCTAGATTGCTGAACTGCAAGTGCATAATTAACATGTAATTGCCATGTAGTTAATATGCAGTAATAGCATATGCAAATGACACCACCAGAAAACAGGTCTGAAAATGAAATAAGCAAGTCTGAACTGCTTCTAATTGGGAACTGGGAAGCTTGATAATGTGCCTGTAGAGACGTAGGACTCCTACTGTTTAGTGTGGGACAGTACCCTTACTGCATGGGTCAAAATGAGTCGATGGGTAAGTGGCATCTACGTGAGGAACAGAGGAGAGGCACTGCAGGAGTGGACACACACAAACACACACCCCACCCTTCCACACATACATAACCACACATGTGCTGCACACACAAGCCTCCCACACCACACCTCTCCACACATACATAACCACACACACACACCTCTCCCTACACATACACACTCCCCAACGCCATACACACCCACTCTCATACACACACACCCTTCCCACTCACACACTCCCACATATACATAACGCCTCCCACTGTACACACACACCTCCCCACATGCATAACCACACACACACCTCTCCCCACACATACATACTCCCCAACACCATACACACCCACTTTCATACATATACCCTTCCCACTCACACACTCCCACACATACATAACCCCTCCCACTGTACACACATACACACACACCTCCCCACACATGCATAACCACACACACACAAACCCCCCCCACACTATACACACCCACTCTTATACACACACCCGTCCTACTCACACACCTCCACACATACACAACACACACACCTCCCCACACATACATAACCACACACACACACACCTGTCCCCACACATACATACTCTCCCACACCATACACACCTACTCTCATACACACACCCTTCCCACTCACACCCCCCCACACATACATAACCCCTTCCACACTGTACACACACCTCCCCACACATACATAAACACACACCTCCCCCACACTATACACACACCCGTCCTACTCACACACCTCCACACATGCACCTCCCCACACATACATAACTACACACACACACCTGTCCCCACACATACATACTCCCCCACACCATGCATACCCACTCTTACACACACATACACACACCCTTCCCACTCGCACACACCCACACATACATAACCCCTCCCACACCGTTCTCACACACATACACACACACACACACACACACATATCCACCCTGCCCAGTCACACACCCTCCCTCACACATAAATAACCCCACTACACAAACACACACACACACACACACACACACACACACACCATCCTCTCCCCCATAACACATAGAACCCACAAAAAACTGTCACAACCTTCTACCACTAACAGAAAGGACCATTTTATTTAAAAATGTTTGTGTAACAATCACACTATTAATTTGGGTACAGAAGAGTAGAAATCGTCTAGCGTTTTGCAGGTAACCTTAATTTGTGTACAGCAGCTGCACAACCTCTTTGTGGTGAACTCAAATGTGTAGCAAGTGACTGCTATGCATAAACAATTTTGGGTAGCAGTTGATGAAAATTGTGTATACACACACACACACACACACCACCGCCACCACCAGCACTACCTTAAACAGAAAACAAGAGCCTCCTTAAGATCAGTTCCTTGCCACCCGGAGAAAGTGACAAGCTGAGGGAGCCTTATCAGCAGAGTATTTACAGCCCAGAGTTTGGTTACCAATTAGAGAGATCAGGTGACTGGAAGGCTGCCTGGGAGACCCAGACGTCTGGGGTCAAGGTCAGATGCCAGAGGGGGAGGGGCAGAGAATGTGCTGCCTCCCCTCCATTCTCAACACAGGCAGAGTAGAGTTTCAAAAAGATCAATGCTGATTATTTAGGAAAAGCTAAACTGAGAAGACTTTTTGTATACACAAACATATATATATATATATATATATGGTTCCAATCACATTAGATAATCAGAACAAGGTACTCTAGTTAACTGCTACCTGCTTTCAAACATTATCTGCTGCTAACTCCTGTTTCAATCTGGCTGCTTCTAGGGTGCTTACTGATTCTTCTGCTAGCTGCTGAAACTCTATGTGTACTAGTTTTTGCTAATGCCCTATCTGTGTGGCCTGTGTACGTTTCCTTTCAACTATTAAAATAGGATGCCGCATTAATCTGGCTGCAGTTCGGGGTGCTTATTCTTTTTTCTGATAGCTGCGGTAACCCAGTATACACTTGATATTACTAACACCCTACCTAGGTGGCCTGTGTATACTGGCTTCCTACTCCTTTTTACTAGGGATCTCAATATATTGGTTACTCACTGGGTATCGCGAGGTGTTATTTCTGAATAGTTATTTCCCCATTTGACTCGGTTTAGTTGTCCTTTAAAGGAAGTTTCCGATATAAGGTATTGGGCTTCATAGCCCAATACCTTATATCACTGGGAGCTCACCAGTACAAAAATTTCAATTTATAGCGCATTATTTTTATTAGGGGAAGGGAACGTAACTGGTGCCAAAGCCTCGGCCAGCTGGCTACTTCCAGCTTCCTGGTGGCCCCACTCCGCCCCCACGCTCTCTGAAATTGTGATGTGTGGCCAGGGAGATCGCGGGGTGAGCCCCATACAAGTCTATGGGGGGTATTTTAACAGTCAGATTTTTAGACATTTTAAACAATCCTAGAGAAAAATTAAAGCAGTCGCTTAACTAAGAAGGACTCTTTTAGTTAAACGACTGCTTTAATTTTTCTCTAAGCCTATTTAAAATGTCTAAAATCTGACTTTTAAAATAGCCCCCATAGACTTACAGTATATGGGGCTCACCCCCGCGCTCTCCCTGGCCACACGTCACAATTTCAGAGAGCGTGGGGGCGGAATTGGGGCGAAGTGGGGCCACCAGGAAGGTGGAAGGGATCGGCTGGCAGAGGCTTCGACGCCAGTTACGATCCCTTCCCCTAATAAAAATAATGTGCTTTAAATTAAAAAATTCCTACCACTCAGCTCGCGCTGCTATAAGGTATTGGGCTATGAAGCCCAATACCTTATAGTAGTAAGTTGGAAATTCACTTTAATCTCCCTATTCCTTCGATTGGGTAGAACCAGGGCAACCAAGGGCTTATGCTGTGGCCTAATTTATTTTTTCTAGTCCTCATCCTGGAACTACTATCCATTGTGCTAGTGAACTGCCCCGAAAGTTGCGAACAGTTCCACATGGCAAACCATGCATTTGTTGTTGCCTCTAATAAATTCCTCTCCCCCGGATTGTTACCGAAAAGACACCTGAGCCTGCTAGGGCATAATTCTTGTTGCCTTCTTGCTTGCAGAAATCACATCCGTATCTGCATGCTCATCCCTTTCTGGCTAGCCACTTCTGGCAGTATTGTGAGCAATACTGGCCCTATAGTTAACACCCCCTTTGGCTTGCAAAAATAACTGGCTAGGACTTAAGGGTCTTTGACTAACCCACCTCAATGTGAGTAGCTTGGTTCCCAAGACGACAGAACTAGAGGCCTTTGTCTCCATGCATAAACCACACGTGTTAGCGATCTAAACAATTCAGAGTTTGCACTCCCAGATTACGTCTCACATCACAAGGACAGGACAGGCAGAAGGGGTGGAGGTGTTCTGTTCTATGTTAAGTCTGACCTGGATGCTGTGATCCTTTCTCCCAGTCAGGTACCCAAGACAGAATGCGAATGGCTAATAGTCCAGCTCAGTTTTGGCACCAAGAAACTGAACGTCTGTTGTGTTTACAACCCGCCAAAAACAAATATTGAACGTTTGAATGACATGGCCCTCATGGTCTCTACCCTTGGCTGCACCGAACTAATAGTTTTGGATGATTTTAACCTAAATTAGTTATCAAATGCCATGGCATATAGAGATGTATTATTGGAGCACAACCTCCACCAGGTTCCCCACTTCCCCTACCAGACGGAACACTAAAACAGGGAACCACTCCCTCATTGATTGGGTCCTCACCGGCAACTCCTCCAGGGTTAGACTGTCCAGCCATCTGCAAGACTCCATCAGTGATCATTCTGCCATTTATTGCCTTTGGCACAATAGAATGGATGGTGCATAACCCAGTCCCAAAGGAACTCTCCTACCGAACACTAAAGGCTGTGACCCGCAGGCTTTCCAAGCTGTCCTGGCATCAGTGGATTTGTCCTTTATGGATGTAATCCATGATATCCACTGTGCACTTGATTTTTTTCATCATTGAAGTTTCAAAACTGCTCGACAAGCATGTCCCCCTGACCAGACACAGAGTAAAAAAATCTAAATTCTAGTTGGTTGAACAGCAACCGTTTCAAATTAATGATGGACAGAAGTTCTCAGTGGGATGCCTACAGAAAACACACTCCCCCCACCGACTGGATGGCCTGCAGACACCTAAGAAACAAATGCAGATATGAACTCTATCTTGCCAAGAGTTCGTACTTCAAAGCGCAGCAGGAAACCAGCCTAGGTGTCCTAAGAAAGTTCTGGTCTTGTAGCAACAGCATACTAGACCCAAAACTGCTGAGGTCCCCCATGACCATCGAAGTTGATGGATCTAAGCACTCCGACCCAAAGATGGTGGCAGATTTGTTTAATAATTATTTCTGCAACCGTGAAAAGTTCAGCAGTTTTAACACCGACAGGGTCCCCAAAATGTTACACATGAGCCATGCCTGGAAACTTCCTCTCCTCATTTCCATCTAAAAAAGGTCACAGTCAGGGAAGTCCAGAAACTGCTGGCCTGTTTAAACATTGATAAATCCACTGGCAGCGATGGTTTGCCTCCCAAGTTTCTTAGGTTCACCACTAACTGCCAACCCAGTCAACGACATTTTTAATCTCTCATTTGAGACAAAAACTGTCTCTGACATCTAGAAGCAAGCCACAGCACTTCCCCTTATCAAGAAGGGCAAAGCACTGACTTGGGCAATTGCCAGCTCATATCAATAGTTTCTGTCCTGGCCAAAGTGGAGGAGAGGAGAGGAGAGTACATAACCAGCTAACCTCTTATCTAGACCAGCACAACCTACTCTGTGGGGAGCAGCATGGTTTTAGAAAGGGAGATGGAACCTGCACTGCTTTGGTCGGCCTTGCAGACTCTGCGTACCAAGCCAAGGACAAGGCACTTGTGATTGACAAAGTGTTCGTGGACATAACCAAGGCTTTCGATTTGGTGGACCATTGCCTGCCCCTTCAAAGACTCTGCTTCCTTGGTGTGGGACCTGCAGTGTTTTTTGAGCTACCTACAAAATGGATCTCAAGCAGTCATGCTGGACAAGGTAATCACGGATGCCAACTCCATCATCTGAGGCGTTCCACAGAGGTCTATAATAAGACACCTCCTTTTCATGCTTTTCGTAAATGACCTAAGACCTGCTCAAATGCCAGATCCCTGCTGTATGCAGATGACACCATTGTCTTTGTGCACAGCAGTGACATATCTGAGATCAACAGAATGCGCAAGCTAAATTTCCACCCTCTCCAGCGCTGGTTTCTAAATGAGAAACTTGTCCTAAATGTATCCAAGACTAAGGCCACGCTCCTTGTTGCCGCCCATAAAATTAAACGCCACTCACAAGACCGTAATATCTCTACCTTGGAGGGTACAAAACTCGAACTGAGGGCCGATTTCAAGTATCTGAGCATTACCCTCAACCCTTGCCTCTTATTCAACAACCACCTGAGTAACACTGCCAAGGCCATTCACCAAAAACTGGGGCAGCTCTATTGTATACAAAAGCTCCTCATGGCAGACACCACAGTAGGTACTGCCCAAAGCAACCTTCTCCCCTTACTGGAGTATGGGGCTGTTGTAACAGACACTGCCCTAAAATCGGTATGGGCAAAAAAAGGGCTCTTTACCACAGGGTGTCTAGGTTTGCCACCTCCCACAGTCCCAGAACCCACCATTGTGCCAGACCTGAGCAACTGGGCTGGTTATCTCTAAAGTACAGGTCTCAACTTACCCTGGTAAACGCTGTATACCAGGCACTTTATGGCAACATGAGATGCCTGTACCTGTCAACCTTCCTCACACTCGTTCCACAGCCAAACGTTCGCTCCTGACCCTGCTTATATGTACAAGGATGGGCCAGAGGTCTTTCAGTTTCAGGGCTGCCACCCTCTAAAATAACATACCTGCTCCCCTCAGGCAGCCCGCCTCCACTGAAGCATTCACTCATAAGATGAAGGACCATTTGTTAAGCCTCAGTACCCGCTCCTGTGTCTCATAGATGTACTTTCTGCATTTATGCATGGTCACCACAATCGCAATTTCTGCCATTAAACCTGCTGTATATCCATACGTAATGAATGTTTGTTATTTAGCAGTTAATCATTGTAAGAGATCTATGCGGTAACTATTCAACTGTTTTATTCACTTTCTCTCTACGTATCGTGTGACTTTTTATATAGTGATCTGTATGGATTTTTTTCAAAACTGTATGCAACTGTTTTGTCTAATGTGCTTAAAGCCTGGCTCAACTGCATTTCCTTTGGAACTGCTTGTTGTACTTGTAATTTTGTTTTTACTGTATTTGTTGTGAAACCTCTGTAAATAAGCACTGGTGCTCAAAGGTAATCTCCAAAATTTTCAGTACATAAATTCATGTTCACTAAGCCTCCAGCCTGGCTCTTGTAAAATGTCAGATCTGTACATTTTTCTTGTGAAACTATTATTATTGTACCGTTTGTTGTTTGCCATTGTCCATATGTCAAACCGCTGCACTATTTAACTGCGAAAACTACCTCGTTACTGATTAGCCAATGTACTTCTTGTACCTGGGTCATGCCTGAAAAAGGCACCAGTGCACCTACCCAGTAATCAAAGAATAAATAAAATAAATAAATACACACACACATGCATACATATAGGTCCTGCTCTGCTTTCATAGTTCTCTCTCTCTCTCTCTCTGTCTGCCTCTCTTGCATTGCAGTATCTCTGCTCAAGGCAGCTACAGTCAGCATTTATGAATCTGTCTCCACTGAGATGATCTCACAGGTCACGGTGGGAGACTGGGAATGGTAAAGGTATACAGATATCCACTGCATGACTTGCTTAACTCATTAGGGCACAGATGGTAGTGGGGGAAATCCTGCTGTACTTTATCTGTGATTAATCCCTGTGCTTGCCACTCCAAGGTCTTGAATCTGGCATCTACACAGAGTTTATGTGTTAGCCATATGATTAAACAGTGGTGGAAAATGGGGTGGCTGGGGAACTCCGCTGGTAGTAAAATTAAAGTCGGACTCAAAAGGGCACCAGCTGCAGCAGAAGGACCTCTACTCCTCTCTGCAGGCCCCACACTGCCAACTGTGGCTCTCTCCCTTGTGGTAGGTAAAGGTAGGTAACATTTATTTATATAGAGCACAATCCCAGAGGCTCTGGGTGCCTTACACGGTCAAAAACAGGCAGGATAAGCAATAACAGTACAATAAAATAAAGGCTCTAAAAATACACAAAAACGTAAAATTTAGACATAAATGAGCTAATTATAATAACTAATAGATAGTAAAAACAGGTTTAAAAACACTATGGCTAGTCCGGAAAGGCTTGTTTGAAGAGATGAGTCTTTGAGCACCTACCCAGTCTCCATCGGAAGGTAAAGGGGCCCTTCCAGTGACTCCACCCCTGAGGGGTAAGCCAGGGGTGTAAGAGGGAGACGTAAGTTCTGGAGAGGCAGGTGATGGGGCTGGACAGGTAGAGCAGGATGACCAATGGGGGCCGACTGGCAAGGAGCAGACAGCATACTAAATTAACTAAAAAAAGTCTGACTCGGTTCCAGGAGCAAAATGGGGAAGGACTGAGCCTATGTAAAATGTTCCCCTGAAGGCACAAAACTAACTAGTAAAATGTAAAAATACAACACATAATAGGGGAATTTGTCCCCAGACCTCTGTTAAGTATGTTCGATCCTTTATCCAAGGTGGTGGGTCCCCCCAGTGAATTTTTTTCCATTTCCAACAGTGTGATTAAATCAGTTGGAATCATTCTGGCACCTTACACATCTGCTTAAAGTTAAGCTAGCCTAAATTCCTTCATGGTGGTTTGCATATATTACCCATGATGCCATGAATCTGGGGCACATGTGCAATTTTATGAATTACTGTGGACCGGTATATATCGTTCAGAGCGAGATTACGGTACAAGCAGGGACCATTGACTTTGACTTCATCTAGTTGGTGATTATCAGCTCTGACCCACCCCCATGTAACCCCCATCTTAAACCTAACAGTTACCTGCCTGGAGAGTGCGATCCAGCCTCTCCTCCATGTCCCTCCAAGATTTCACTGCTCCTGGTTCCCCAGAGACTACAGAGAGGGACTCAGCAGCACTGCAGTAGGCAGCTCCCTCCTTTCGGTGTGCTGCTGACGCACAGCTTAATCATGCCCAAGCCAGGGGGACAAGGTCAGGTGTTTGAGCATACGGCGAGGGACCAAAGAATTTAAAAAATGAATACTTGATTCCATGTCTGGAGATAGCAGAGAGCTCCAAAAGCTGACCGGTGACTGGAAGCGGGGTGTGCATATATGGTTTGCAAATATGTAAGTAAGCCCCTCTTAAAAACTGCACAATCTCTCTCCTTAAATCTAGTGGAACGTTGTTCCACTAGTTTTGGCCAATGAAACTGAAGACCTTCTGCCCAATACTGCTCTCATCCTGGCACATTTGCTAACAGTTTATCGCTAGATCTTTTTTTTGGTTTTTTATTGTACAATTTCTTTATGCATCTACCTAACTGGGGCATCTCTCGGAGATCTAAGCTCTGCTCCATGGCTCCACTGCCCGTCTGAACCGCACTCCCATCGCTACATCGGGTTCAGGACCCCAGGCTCTCCTGGCCCCAAGGAGAGGCCCGTGAGTCCCCAAGGGAAGAGTTGTGAGATGCGGCCGACGTTGGACGTGTGGCTGGGGCAACTGATGGTCCCGTCGCCTCACCCGGCGGCAGGGGAATTTTCCTGTATTTTCCCCCTATTGGCTGACAGTGCAATGCACTCCAGCGCGATGCATGCTTGCTCCTGAGCCCGCCCACAGGAGTGCTCCCCAGCCAATCCCCATTTTTCCTAGCTCTCAACTGCTGTAAGCCCCCAGAACCACCAGAGGACACTAGACTGCGACAGCAAGAGATTCCCCCACCACAGGGAGGGAGAGCTGTTCTCCGGACGCTCAATCCCTACCCTCCTCTGCCGACCCCCAGCGTCCCGGGCTCCTTCCCGAACCCTGGTCGCTGGCGTGGCGCGAGGTGTGGCATCCAGCGCCTCAACCCTCAGCGCCACCGGGCTGGCCAATATCACTAGATCTTAAAGAACTGAAACTCTTTTAAATAGAAATCAAGTCAAGTAAAGATAGTGAGGTATAATTAATCAGTAATTTATGAATCAGAATTCTAATGACCATTTTATTTTATTTTTTTTATATATATTTACACTTTTTCTCCCTCTCTCCCGGCCGGCCCTCGTTTCACCAGTCCTCCCAGCCCCATCACCCCGACTTCTCCCTGTGCTTGCCTCTCACCCAGAGGCCCCCCACATTGCTCTTCTATGGCAGGGTGGGCGGAGAGTCCCTTGATCCTCCAGGACTCTACTGTAGTCTGGAATCCAGGGGTGCCTGAGTTGTCAGGTGCAGAGCCTGCCGAGGCCGGCAGTCATCCAGCGCGGCTGGGACCTTTTTTTCCAGTTTCTCTCTGGGGCGCTGACGTCTACCACGTCCTCCCACCTCTTAGAGCTCGGGCTGTCTTTCCCCCAGCTTCCACCAGGAGCCAGTCCAGCACCGAGCTCGTCCCTACCCTCCCCCCTGGAGGAGGAGAGCTGTCCATGGAACACTCAATCCTCTTCCTCCCCCCAGCCAACCCTCCAACTCCCGAGGTCGCTCATGACATCGGCGCTGCAAGTGGTAGCACTACCGCTGCCCCGGTGGGCTGGCCTAATCACCATTTTAAACTTAGCTTCTATGGTTAAACAACAGAGCTCTCAATAAAGAGAATGGAGATCAGGCATGTTACTTAAGGTTTGTAACACCAGTCTCGCCAAGTTTAATGGGCTACGATTTCATGTCATTGCTTGCATAGAAGCACAGCTAGTAACCACATTTCCACAAAGTAAAATTCAGCAACAAGGCATGCCAGGGCGTGTGTCCCGGTGAGATGAGTGCTTTGAGTGTACTGTGAGGAACGAGGACAGGCCGAGTTCCTTCAACCAGGTCCCAAGAAGTTATGTTATCCTAGCGACACACGCCCTAAAGGGCCTTATTGCAATTATAAAATGGATCCATTCATGTGTATACAGTTTTTAAGCAGGCTGTTTTGTAGGCAATAATTTCTCCTGTGAGTTTATGCTGGGATAAGAACATAAATGAAACTGACTCTCCACCAATTAGCTTTCAGCATTCTTTTCTACATATTTTATATCTGGTAAAAAATACATTTCTGTTCGCCTGTATGGTTTGCATTTTTATGAGTGTATCAGGACCACAGTAGGGTGATGCTGGGTTGAGGAAGTGTGTTTGGAGAATGCGCGAGTTTGATTCTCAGTCACAAGGGACTAGCTCAGAAATGTTGCGCCAACAATTTTGCGCCAGTCCCTTGATTGTGATTTCATTTTGTGCCAGTACAATTTAAAGTGCAATTGTGCCCGGAAGGAGTGGGCTCACCATGCTAATGGCACACAGTGCAGTACTCAAAAGAACTGTGGCGATCTTGGCTCAGTAGTTGTACAATTTTCAGCACCTCCCCACCCTTAGAATGGTTTAGGGCAGGTGGAAAGGGCATCAGAAATTAATGCCTGCAGCAAACAGATGGAGGACCGTGATCTTCTCGGGACTGAATTAAAAACTGCGTGCTGGAAAACAGGGTGAGGGAGGTGGGATCTACTGGACCACCAGGGAGTGATAATGGACTTTGATTAGGGAGGATGGGATCCACCAGTAACCAATGAAAAAAAAATTCTTCACCACCATAAAGTGGGCTTAAGATATGGGTCAGGTGGGTGAGTGGGGGGACAAGTGTGCCATGCACAGATGTGCCACTGTTCTTACATTTTGATGTCACTGGGCGCAGACACAGTTTATACTAGTAACATCTGGACTGACTAACTGTATTCCAACTTAGATGCAGCCCCACCCCAAGTACCTGTTAAAGAAATTAGAGTGGTGTTGCAATGAGGCACCTCTGTAATATACTCTGTTTTGTGACTGTTTTATGGACTGAGAATCTAGCTACTCTGTACAACTGTGATGATCCATGGTATAATGCTGCTTTGCCATTTCATCTAATGCCTCCACTGAGTCATTTGGAAAGAACTTGGGCAAAATGTTAATTTTCATTTCCCATTTTCATGTGATCCTGGGTCTCTTACTAAGCACAGTACCACAGATATGTTGTGCTACCCCCATCATCGACAACACAAGGCAATAAGAAAGAGGCCTCTTCTTATGGTTGGCACCATCATTCTCTTCTCATAAACCACCACTCGTCATTGGTTACCCTCCCAAAACAGTGCTGGCCACCTTAAGTACCCCCTTCTTCAGAAGAAATAAAACAGATTTACGTTTGTGGTTCTCTTCATACTGTTATTCTTGGATTCACAGATGACGACTAGCCACAGACCTTACTGGAAATGTCCAAATCACAGATTAGGGTGTGACCTTTGACCTGGCAATTTACTTGTGCTCTATATTTGAGCTCTAGCAGTATAATTAACCCTGGCCCTGAATGCTGTAGGTACTGATGAGATCACGGTTTATGTAAGTTCATGGGTGCTCCACAAGATGTCTCCAACAGCATACAAGTGCCATCTTGTGCAGTCTGAACAAGAGGACTACAAATAGGTTTGTTACATGCCATTACGAAATGGATAGAGAGAACACTGGCTCCTGACTGGCCAAGAGGTACTTTCAGCCAGACCATTATCCCAGCACAGCAGCCCGGCCAAAAGTAGCTCTACAAAAATATGTTTAAAAACGACATCCAATTTACTAAAAACGACCCGTTTCATAATCGCAATAAGGCATTCCAGGGGTGCGGTATGGTGGGGTAATGGCCCCCTCTCGGATGGTGGAAGCACTCAACTTTGCCTTGTGCTTCAACCCACCTGAGACAAGCTATTATCCCACCATAATGCATCCCCTGTCATGCCTTTTTGCCTAGGTAACAGTAGTTCAAGAAGTGAGCCAGCCTGGTGGCGCTGAAGGTTGAGGCGCTGGATGCCACACCTCGCTCCACGCCGGCGATCCGGATTCGGGAATGAGCCCGGGCCGTCGGGGGTCGGCAGGGGAGGGAAAGGATTGAGCGTCCGGGGGACAGCTTTCCTTTCCTGGGAGGGAGGGGGACACACATTTGGCGCCTGTCTGGCCTCTGGTGAAAGCTGGAGGCATAACAAACGCACAAGAATATAGAGGGGAATGGGAGTGGGTAACGTCGGCAGCGACAGCTTGACGTTGCGGCACGCACCATGCCCACAAAACAACAGAAAATACCCCACAGCGCTCCCGGTAGACGGAGCACCAGGCCCCGATCTCCAGTGCCCCTGTCTGACCCGGTACCAGCATCCCGATGAAAACTAGAAGGACTTCGGGGTGGCCTGGTCCTGTGCCCGCCTGGGGGATATAGCCACGGCTACATGGGGGATGGACTGCACCAGGGCTCCAGGTAGGACAGCGGAGACTAGAAGGTCGTAGGTGTCTCCTGAAGAGTGGGAGCGCTGCGGGTAGGTGAGAATAAAGAACAAGTAAAAAAAAAAAAAAGAAGAAGAAGAGAATCTTTTCCATAGGGAAACACAATTGAATGTAAATCAGCAGTGCCAGGACCTCAAGAGAGACTTTTCTTAGCCAGAGCCACCCACTTTGACGTACATACCCCACGTTTGATGCTCGACTTGGTGTCGCCTATGTAACGAGGGAGGCCCCACCCACTTCAGTTCCTACCATCGATAAATAGAGTTCCAACATTTACTTGTAACCCCCTACAAATGGGGGTTCCCGAAAAGTATTCTTTGAGCTTGCCTAAATGCTCACTGCCAGGCTGGTGTCCTGCATTTTAGCAGTTTAAATGTATTGCCAGAGAGTGCCTGTATAGCCTCTGTGTACTGTCTGTTTAAGAGCTGCCTGGGTTACAGTCATTATTAATCTGGGAGGGGGCTGAGTGTTTCTATGCTCGAGTCCCACCCGGGCTGCCAAATAATCGCTCCGTTCTGCCATCGCTATTAGCGTAGAGGGAGCTCTGTTAGAATATGTACTTGTTTGCTGATCATTTATTAGAATAGTAATAATATTGCAGTTTGTCTAACCTGCCTTCTTTGTAGCATGGACATTTCAGTTTATCTCCACCATCTTGGTCCTGGACTGCTGAAATGGGCCAATCAGTACTTTTGGGTACTCTAAAATGAAGCCTGTCCCCAGGGGCTTTGTGGGAGCAAAATTCAGTAGGAATTGTAGTTTTTGCATTTTGGTGCCAAAACAGACCTGGAGGGGGAGCCCTTAAACTGACTGACAGATAGATCAGCCAACCAAACCTTTTGGATCCTGCGGAAAGTCCCAGGCTGCTTGCAGCTACAGTCAGTCTGAATTGGGAAGTGAAAGTTGTAACAGATTGAGTGATTCAAGCAGCAGCCCCTGTGTAATTTGCACAGGAGGACTGTGAAAGGGCTGAGTTTTGGCCTGCCTGTCTGCCTGCTGTCCTTGAGAGGGAAAGTGAAGTTTATTTGGACTGAATCTGAATTGTGAGGACGATTTAAGCCACAGAACTGTGACCAGGCTTTAACCTGAAGAAGACTGAAGATTTGCTGAATGCAATCGGCCTGTCAGGATTTCCAGTCACTTTTGAACTCCCGGTTTGTGCAGAGACTCTGTAATTGCGACCAGATAGCAATCTGCCTGGTACAGTAGAATTTCTTACATGTAAATGTGCTGTGTGCTGTTAGTGGGTTGTGATTTGGTTCCCCACTGTGAACTGAACTGTGTTCTGCTTGCTGGAGGCTGCATCCAGCTCCCATGGACTGAATCTGTATTCAGCTCCATTGGGCCTGGGCTTTGCCCCACTGGCCCAGCCAGACTACCTGCTGCACAGAGAACGCCATCGACGAGAGACCTGCCTGGGGATCAGCCCCCTGCCAATGCTCTGAACAGGAACGATGCCTCGGAGATTCGTGTGGGCCCTGCTTCTCCTGGCACTCCAGTTCAACAACCTGCTGTCTCGATTTCGTCCTGCCTGTGTCCTGTATTGGGTATCGTGAGTAAACATTAGGGTAGCTCCCTGCAACAACAGCTAAATCTAAAGTGTCGTCATCTGATTGCTTTGTTGTCTTTTCTGTCATAAACTGAGCCCTCTGGCTCTGGATTACAAATAGTGTGTGTTGTGCATGTTGCTTTCTTCCATCACAGGGCCCCAACCAGCTGCGAGCTGACCTACTCAGGGCAACGTTCCTGGCTAGCCCACTGTTTTCCTACCTGGGTACCCAGAGTGTGTGACTGTGTAGGGACTCTGAAGTTGCATGCATAACTGTCTGATTGATATAGCCTTTAGGCAAATCAACCAGATTACGCCTCTCTCTCTTGTTTAAGTCCCCTGAATAAATCAGATCTAACTCTTTTTGCATTTGACCTGACTGTGGTTCCAGTTTGTGTCAAGAATACTGTACTGTTGCTATTTGCTGTGGTGCATAACCTTGTTTTACAGGTGGTCCCCAGGGTCGAGCTAGAGGAACCAGCCCTGGTGGTAAGTGCAAACAGTGTGGGTAATGGCATGGTGAATAAGGGTCATTGTGAAAGTGATTATTGTATATTGTTCAGGCCACTAGAAGGGAAAGAGGGGGGGTTACAGTGTCCTGGAGGGCTGTGCCCAGGTTAGCTGGACCACTAACAACCCTGACCTCCAGGTGGAGGCAGCCGTTTCAGTACCCAGGCCCCATAACCTGCTACTAGCCAAGCAGGCAGGGGTAGTAGCCCTTGGGATAGCACCACCTAGGGGTTACATACTGACCATCAAGAACAAGGAATCCATCCCCAGCTAGTCATACAGAGGAAGAGAAAGCAGATTTTTGTGAAGCTCCATAGTACCTTTTTAATCCCAAAGCTGTAACGTATTCCATTCCAGGTTACTCAGTGCATATTCGCTTCCCTTGGGGAATGGATACAGCGCTGCACCAATATTCCATGGATCTCTGCCATAGGCCGGCTGGGGTCTTTGGCGGCATCCACTTGAGCAATCTTTGCCTCTGGGGGAGGGTGGCTGGCTGTCCTCATCTGTCACTGCCTCCAGATAGCTCAGGGAGAAGAAGAAGCACTTGGACGCTCCTTTGGTAGAGGGTGAGTCTGTGTTGGCGCATTGTTCAGTACCCTTGATGTCATCATCCCAGTGTCAGACAGCGAGAGAAGAGACAAAAATGGTGCCAGCCATGGATAACAGCCTCTAGAACTTTCCGGTTTTGCACTTAATCTCTGTTACAATGGATAGAGCTAAAGGTATAGTAGCTATTCAGAAGGAGGAGGGAAGTGGATACAAATCTGCTACTCCTCCTCAGTTAGTTCACTCTATGTCCCTAACAAACTACCTAGTGACAAACTGCAACTGCACCTGATTCTCACTGGGTTCCAGTCTCAGCTGCTGGTCTATACCTCCCCCTTCCTCCAGCTGGGCCTAATACTTCCCCTAACTTTACTCCTCCTGCCAACAAGCACTTATTTGCACTTCTCCTGTACCACCCCTCACCCCCCTTCCTCTTGTGCTCTAATCCTGCTCTATTGCCCAACTCCTTCTATTATCAATCTGGAAATGTTAATACTCATGGTTGTTGTAATCTTGCACTGTCTTGTTTTTGTAACATTAACTGATACCTGATTCTACGTATGCTGTTTGTTTCTTGTTATATACTCCCACTTCCCTTCCTCCAGGACGTACCGTGAGACAAGCATATTGTTGCTCAGTGTAATTTTCCTGGTGAAACATTTAAATAAATAAATTAAATAAACACCAAGAATGATAAGGAGAACAGGATAAGTCAAGACTCCACAGGGACAGCAGGTCCCAGGGTATGATATTGATAGGATAACATGGGCAAACTAGGTGGACCTGGACCATTGGTCTTTATCTGCCGTCATCATATATGCTTCTGTGTACGTCTAATTTCTGGGGGGAGGACACAGACCCCATAACTGGGGGAAATTCCGGGGGGATGCCAGCCAGAGGTGGGAGGCTGTTAGAGTTGTGAAGTGGCATGGATGGTGGATGGAATGAGCTGATTGATATGGAGCAGGGAAATAAAGCGGACAGCATGGCTGAAGTGATAGGTCAGTACAAGGCATCAGTTCTTACCAGTTACTGGTGGGGGAAGGGGCAATCCTCTCACTATCTGGCAAGGCCATTTATGAAACTAAAGCAGATATGGAGTTCCTAAAAAAGTCATGCCTCTCCTTTAGCCCACAGACAGCAGTCCACATTGCAACTGTCCCCTTTTATCTGCCTACTTTTAACTGTATCATTTATTTACCTAAAAAAATCCAACAGAGATGCAATGTTAATTTCTGAGGGGGAAGGGGGTTTGGGGTCTACCAAATATTACAGTTGGGAACTGATGAAGTGACATTGGGTCATAAAACTGGCTGAAGAGGCCTCACTGTGGGTTAGTGCCTGTGGTGGGCATGTGGGGTTTGAACCTGTGATCTGCTCCCCCACTCCATGCTCTAACCACTGAGGCACTGTACCCTCTGCAAGCAGATACTGCCTGGTAGCTCAAAGTGCTTTCAGAGCAGCCTGCATGCTCCAGAGAGAGACATCCTCTGATGAAGGCAACTCCGAGTCATTACAATTACACCTCACTGCAACTAATTAGCCGGAATCAGACTGCACGTTAGAAGCAGGAATGCAACAGCAGCTGAGGCACGCAGAGTTTCAAATAAAGGCACTGTTGTTCTGAAACTCACTCACTTCAAAACCTCACCCCCCCCTCCACACACACCCTTCCCAAAACACACCAAGCGTGAAATAACAGCCCCGGAGCGGCATTCCCAGAGGGATTGTGGCTAGTGGCCCCTGCCGCATTCCCAGACACCTCATTAGATTCCCAGGCACACAAAATTTGCAAGACAATAGAAAGTGAAATTATAAAATACAAGCAAAAAATAGGGAACAGAGAAACCAGCCAGGGAGACAATCCCCACCAGAGTTGAACAAACAAAGCTAATTAACAGGCTGGATGCTTACTACATGCTATCTTCCCAAGGAAGATGGAGACGTCTTCTGTGAAGTCCCTTGGCCCAGTGCTGTGCCTAGTGCTCCAGATAATCTTGGCATTCAAGAGTAATGTACTCACCATGTTTGACGTTAGGTGAGTAAAATATAAATTTGATGAGTAAAAGTGCTTTAAACTTGGAAACATAGCTCTTTTTGAAGCATTTATGGAGCAGTTCCATGCAGGTACTCATCAAGAACATTTTTAAAGAGTATTTCTTAAAAACTGGCAAGTAACGTACACCAGTACTCACCTTATCTGGAGCACTGGTTGTGCCTTTTTTTTTAAGCTATAGATTTTAATTTACATTGTTGACAGCAGCCATGCCCCACCCCCGACAACCTTTAAACCCCGATACCAGCTGAAAGATGGAGCAGTGAGTTCATCACCAGAAGCCACTAGGGATTTTGTCCCAATTTTCTTGCTTTTGCTTACCTCTCAGTATCACACACCCGTGTTCCACAACACCCCTATGAAGGTGGCTTAGATCCTGGCCCACCACAGGGGTCACTGCACGAGACAAACGTGCCACTCCCACCCCCCCCAGGTCAGGAAGTGGAGCCATTGGCAGCATTCCAATCCTGAAGCAATTGACATAGGGAAAACCAGAGCTCATTCCCGTACCTACCATGGGACTTTTGGATTGGCCTCCCCACGTAGTTCCCCTTTCATCCCTGCCCTCTCTTCACTGCAGAACCATGGAACTATGCCTTGACCACAAGCTGAGTGGGCAAGAGATTGCCTCTGTTTGTCCAATCTGCTTGTAAATCAGCCATGGGAGCTCGGGGGGTGGGGGTTGCTGTTTAGCAATATGGACTACGACTGCACCCTCTCTTGAAACCAGATTCATCATATATCACCTTCTTGGTGTGTGACCTTGAGCAAATGAATCACTCTGTTGTAGCCTCCCGGGTCGTGCCTGAAAATAGGCATTTCTATGTCTAGTGCACCCTACCTGGTTACCAAAAACAATAAATACCTAAAAATAAATCACTTAACCTCTCAGTTCATTAGTCCATCCAGCTGCAGAAAAACGTTTCGTTTATTTGCTCAGGGAACCGGTGAAGAAGGGTTGTCGGCTTCTCCAGTCGACAGACCGTCCGACGGGTCTAGAAAAATCTAGACCGCGTCGACGGGTGTCTCAGCCGGCTGACCTGATGGGGACACCATGAAGCCAGCGGCCTTAGCCACAACCTCGACCAAAGTTGAGTGTCGACTCTCCGGGAAAGGGGACCTCTCCTGCTCACACAAACGTCGATGGTGGGACTTACCCTTGGGGTCCTTTTTTTTGGACCAAGAGGAATGTCCCGAAGGGCCTTCTCCCTTGGTGGAAAGGGACTGGCAAAGCTCTTTGAAAGAAGCTGTGTAGGAGGATTCCAAGGAGAGCGGGATAAATGCCACGACCAAGGATGATGATGATGATGCGGCCTGGGCCGCCTCCTCCTCGAGGGCGATCATCTGCTCTAGCTGTTCCGCTGAGCCCTCAGCCGCGGACACCGCCCAACGGGCCTCTTTAGACTTAACCGGAGGATAACCTTTCTAAGGTCACCCCAACAGTAACCGGGCAGTGCGGTCCTCCAAGACCGAGGTTGAAAAGGATTTGCACAACTCACAAGCCTGTGAGTCATGGCCGAGTCCAAGGCAATAAACGCACGTGGCGTGCGGATCGGTCTGGGACATCTTCTGCCCAAAGGGGCACCAATGAAATCCAGGAATCGATTTGTCCATCGTAGCCGTGAGGGAATATACAGACCGAAGTCTTGTAAACTGTAAAATAAGTTTCGGATTAACCGAAGAGTGTGAATCCAGCCTAAAACGCAGAGCGCTAAAGAGGGAACCTGAGCTTCCAAGCGGTAAGGAAGCTCTGGCGTAATGGGGCGGAGCCGAGAGTTTTACCACCCGGGTGGGTGGGAGGAGCCAGCTTGAAGACCTTCTGGCAACATTTAAAGCGGCAAGGAACCTGCTTATAAGTGTGGATTGAACAACATATCCACATCCCTAGAATGTACAATAAGACGTCCGATGACATCAGCTCTGGCAGTGGAAGCATAGAGAAAAGTTACATTACTCCATGTCATTAATTTAAATAGTGTTGCTCAGGTAGTATCCTAGAAACTAGGATACCAACAGATACCTCCTGTTTGGCCAGATAGTTGCTGTGGTAGGATAGCAGTGCTATCTGACCACGGATCCGAACCTCTAGGATCCAGTGCACAGATCTAACAAACGCTGTGGATCCTAGCAACAGATCCACCGTTCTGACCAACATATCCAGCTCAGATCCCAACTATCTGATTTAGGATCCCTGGATCATACCTAGGGTCCATCGTTATCTGACCCCAGATCCTAACTATCTGACCTAGGATCCATGGTCTGACCTAGGATCCATCTCTATCTAACCCCAGATCCTAACTATCTGACCTAGGATCCATGGTCTGACCTAGGATCCATCGCTATCTGACCCCAGATCCTAACTATCTGACCTAGGATCCTTGGATCTGAACTAGGATCCCTGGATCCTACCTAGGATCCATCGCTATCTGACTCCAGATTCCTACATCTATCTTTGTTAGGATTTGCTGGTAGGATCCTAGGTAGGATACCACCACTATCTGACAGAGGGTGGTAGGATTCACAAAAGCACTATCTAAGCAACACTAAATTTAACCTCAAAATAAAGTTTTATATTACCAAAATACCCTACAACTATTATCACTGGCTACTTACTGTATATGGGGACGAGATCAGCTGACACATTGCCACTCCAGATGCCTCGAATGCTACTGGATGGTCCATGGATGACTCGGGACCAGAATCGGTGGCTTCAGGCAACAGACTGCGACTGGAGGTAGAAAGCCCATGGCTTCATTGCCAAAAAAGAAAAAACAGACTCTCGTGCTCGATGAACTTCCGGACTGAGACAAAAACCGAGGTTTCCTAGGTGCACACTGAAATTGTTGCTTTGCAGAACACTACCGTGGGACACCAGACTGCTCTCACAGAGCTAGAGTCCTGAGCAGATGGAACCAACAGGCTACTACTGGAGGCATTAAAAAAAAATCAGACCCTAACTGATAAGTATAATGAAGAAGGCAACCAGTCACACAACCAATCCTCCACCACAGCCAGGCATCTTCTTTTGAATGAAATTGCTCACGCGCTTGTTCATAGTAAAACCAGCTGATCCCATGTTCAGTTGGTTTACTATATTTCAAACACGTGAGCGCTTATTCAGAAGAAGGCAGCCAGTCGTGGTGGAGGCTTGATTGCATGACTGGTCGTCCTTACTTGATCAGTTTCATGATTGCCACGCCACCCAGTCCCCAGATTTAGGGTGGTGGGAGGTGCTGCAGCTGGGTGGGAGTGGGGGGAAATATATTAATGAAATGGATTAACTCAAATAACCTCTCAAAGACGGCGACTGGCCATGGAGGCGGACGAGTTGTGCTAGCCGCCCATTGTGGGATTTTTTTCCCCTACTAGTGGGTGTTGAAGGGTGGGATGAATTCTTACGGGGGGGGGGGCAAGGGAGGTTTTTTATCACAGGAGCTATTTCTTTTGTTTGCTTTTTGGTAACAGTACATCCCGAATACAAACAGGCACGAATAGTACTACTATTCATTACTCAGATCCAAATAACGACTAGTGCATTATTTGTGGTATTCAGGAAGTACTATTCGTTACTCACACACCCCTGTCTCTGAGCCCTTCAGGAGCATTCTGGGCCACCAGGCCTGAAGCAGTTGGCTCCAGTCTTCTCCTTTTCCTTCAGGCTTTTGAACCTCAGTGTTCCTTGGCATAGCTTTGCTGTGCTTCCAGATGGCAAGCCTCTGGCTCCTATCTAGTGTAAGACCTCCCTTCAGAAGGAGAAGCCTATTGTCCTTAGCATACAGTGGTGCCAGCTGGCCTGGCTGATGCCTGGGTCTTTAAATCGTGTTATCCAATGCCTGGAGGGATGGCCACCCATAGCCTTGGATCCCCAGAGGTTTCTTCCAAAGGGGGTTTTCCTCTCCTCCATGCTGATGGTCATAAACGTAGCTAAGTTCCCAGTTTGTATTTAGGTTTTTCCACCAAACGAGTTGGAGCTTGTATGGTGGTGCCTCTTCCTTCCTTGGTTGCTCAGCCTCATGGCCTTCCCTCTTTCCTTAGCAGAAGTCAATGTTCTGACAGTTGTACTACATGCCTCTGGCTTGGCTTTTTGGGCTTCTTCAATAAGGTATCTTTGGCCAGTAACTGCGTCCTGCGGCACCTCGAGGGGTGGAACACTCCTCAAGAGGGTGGGCAGAGTGAGAAGAGATCTGGATAAACTAGCAAAATGGTCGGAAGAGTGGCAACTGGGGTTTAACACAAAGAAGTGCAAGATCATGCACATAGGGAAGAGAAACCCTGAAGCCACCTATAGGCTGGGAGGGGAGTTGCTGGCAGTCACAAGGGAAGAAAGAGACTTGGGCTACATCATCACTGATGACCCGAAATCATCCAAGCAGACCACTAAAGCAGCAGGTAGGGCTAGGGGGATGTTGAGGTGTATTAGTAGGGGTATCAAGTCGGAAGAGGGAGGTAATAATCCCTCTTTACAAGACACTGGTTAGGCCCCATCTGGAGTACTGCGTGCAGTACTGGAGACCACACCTTCACAAGGACATTAACAAAATTGAGGCAGTCCAGAGAAGGGCAGCCAAAATGGTGCAGGGACTACATCAGAAAACATATGAGGACAGATTAATGGAGCTCAATATATATACCCTTGAGCAAGGAGGGAGAGGTGATATGATCGAAACATTCAAACACCTTAAGGGCATTAACACGGTGAAAGAGTCTAACATGTTTCAATATAAGAAAAATAGCAGGACAAGAGGACACAGCATGAGATTAGAGGGAGGCCGATTAAGGGGTAATGTAAGGAAGTTCTTTTTCACAGAAAGGGTGGTGGATGCATGGAACGGCCTACCTCAGGAAGTGGTGGATATGAACACAGTGCAGGGCTTTAAACAGGCATGGGTTAGGCATAAGGGAGCAATACAGATGATTATGAATAGATTAGGCCATTGACAGAGCAAAGGCCGATGGCACATTCATAAGGTAGAAAAGGAGATGGGCAGACTGGATGGGCCTTGCAGTCCTTATTTTCCCTCAACTTCCATGTTTCTATGTTCCAGTTCTGTGCCTCTGGTACCCAAACAGGGTGGCAGTTCATTAGGACTGGAGAGCCTCACAGGCCATGTAGACCACAAACTACAGAAGCCTGCAATCCATACACTACTCAAGCACAACATGTCAGCAACCAACTGCTCTACCGTTCAACATATAATTGCCAGCTGGATCAGTGAATTATTAGGTTGGAAGCCTGGGGTTCAGTGTGGCAGCAGGAGATGCCATGCCCATACCGAACGCTTCATAAGTGCGCATGCCCAGGAGTCATTTAGCCGGCAGGGCTAGTGATCCCAGCACAAAAACGACTAAATGTTAAATAAAAGGCCTTAATACAAATTGTGTGTTGTGTTTTCTTCTTTACTCATTATGCTACCTGTATCCACATTTTGAAAACACACACACACACACACACACACACACACACTACAAAAAGAAAGCTCACCCCCCGGCCCAGACACACACACACCAAAGAAAATATGTTATGACAAGGTTTTTCTAGATCTTGAGAACATCTTGTACACATGTACTTTATATGATGGCTACCCTAGGTGCCCACATCAGCAACCATCCTGAGCAGCTTACAGTTACAAAGCCCATATAACCCCCCTCCGTAATGCATATCAATATATCAATGCAGTGTTGTGTTGTGTTGTGTTATGTTATGTTGTGTTGTGTTGTGTTGATCCCTTCCAGACTTTTTCTTTTAATTTCTAGTAGTCATGTTATTCAAGTACTTGCCCTAACCACTAAGTAACATATCCACCCTGCATAATAAACACCCATCCCCACCTCACACCTAATACATGGCACATTTTAAAAACACTATGTAAATAATGAACCTGTTTTTTACATTTTTTCTCCGATTTATTTTCCTTAGCAGGCCTCTAATCCATTCCAGTTTTGAGCTGCTGGACTTTCCCATGCTGCCATTATCCAGTTCTTATTGATTGGTTGTGACCTGCCTGTGCGCACCCGCCAGGTCTTTCTCTTCAATGCAACCGGTCCGAATGGCGAGACCAGAAGTCACAAAGCTGATGAAGGCTCCAAACGGCCCGAGGTCTCCAAGCACTCCAACTGTCACAACCATGCATCTCTCCCTTGAATCTGCCAAAAGCTGTGCAGTCGGAGTGCGGCGGCAGAGCAGGACGAATACGAGGTGCCCGGTGAGTACCTCAAACTGTGGACTGCACCCATCTGACTGAAACTACATCCACATTTGGCAACTGGAGGCCAATTTCAAACCCTGTGCTTACTATTCCACACATAGCTGCCTGGTCGACCAGTGAACCACGGTAGTGCTGTCAGAATGCTGTTGTACCACGGTAGCAATGTCATTACTGTGGTACAACAACACAGAATCTCATGTATATTGAGATTTCTTATGCTTACCTACACTTGATTCCTCATAACAAAGATATCAGCCAGACTGAAAACACCCATGTGTGAACTGTTTGTTAAAAGACAAACTACTACCATTGTCGCCAGCTCATGTAGCTATTACTAAAATCACATTAAATGTTTTAATCACATCCTGTTGTTTGCACTGTTTTCTGTTCATCTGACCATCATTGAAGACAGAGTTAGAAAGAAAGTGAATGAATTAAACATGTAACACAGAATAGTGTATGGGCAGCCATATACAACAAGGCTATGTTTCCACTGAGGGGCTGTGATGACACCATAGTGACTTTGAGTGCGAAGCTCAAGAGGTCCCCAATGTCATCTCAACACCAAGATCAAAACACGTGTCAAGTGGTGTTTTGGTTGTCCTTATATTATTTTTTGTAGTATATGTGTTTTATAATTAATGAGTAAATAAAATGTAGCAGTCTGTTGCACTTCTGTTCTTAACAAAAACAAGAACAAAACACTACTTTTAAAATCTAAAATGTAAAATATGAATGGCAGATTTGTTTCAGGTGGGGGGTCAAGGGAGCATCACGAGGAGAGACTGCGGGGACAAACATCAAAGAGAAGAGTCGTAGTATTATTACTAGACTACAAAAACATTTGTTATCTCTGAACTGTACTATAGCAACTTTTGTTGACCTCTGAACTATCATACAACAAGAAAACTGTGTGTATAGAAATCCATACATAATAGGGGGTATCCCTATACTATTTACAAAATAATGTATGGGCAATCATCCACAACAAGGCTGATGTTTTCATCTCAAGGTGAGATGACATCATGGAAATGTCTCAAGCATCCCTCTCGAGGTCTAGGATGTCATCACACCCCTTGATGGAAAACGAGCCTCGTTTTGTACGGCTGCCCATACATTATTCTTTATACAGATCAAGGCTTGCGTTAACCCCCAACTGAAGTCCCAAATGGGATTTTTTTTAACTGTTTCTTTTTTATTGAGACAGATTTACATACATAATACATTTTATACATTTTACAGTATATGTTAGCAGTGTTTCAATCCTAAGTCAACTATACATATCATAAGACAAAGATCCTCTGTGCACAATCACTGAGGCAATGGTTACCCCAAAGGGCATTTGGCCGGGAAACCAAATTTCAAAGAAATACAAAATCACACATGCCCCCACAATGCAAAGCATCATGGGCTACATATACAAATCACCACAGAATATTATGCTGGTTCAACTTTCAGCAAAAGTGCATGGTGCTGAAAGACCTCTTACACATTCCACTGGGGTGTCAAACAGACAAGGCATACTGATGAGTCCTGGTAGGATGAAACACGTGTCTGTGTCTTCTGTTGGCACCCTTTGCAAACTGTGTGAGAGGCCTTTCGGCAACGATCGTATTCTACTGTAGTATTAAGTTTCTTGTCCCATTGATCTAAAACCGATTTAGTCAAGTCACCGAGGAGCTGCTGCAGACCCTTATAAAAGTTTTGTTTTGTTTTTACCAGGAGAGACACACTAAGCTGAAAGCGTGTTTACAGGTGTGACCTGTGAACACAAGGAAATTAAGTAACTTGCTCAGGGTCACACAGTATGCAATTGGGGCCTGTGGGATTCAAACCCAGGTATCCAGGTTTGCAGCTCAGAGCCTTAAACCACTGCATTATACTGCCTCCCAATTAGGTGCCCCCATAGGACCCTCTGGGCATCTAAGATAATTGTCATTATCAATGGGAGCTGTTATGGTAGTTTAGTGTAAATTTTTTACTAATGGAGTAAATTAGTACATACTTGGAGATAGTGATGATGTTCTCTTCCTGTTATACCATATTGTTGTTGAAGTGTTTCAAAAGAGATAACTCCATGGGAGTCCAAGAACTGATTTTTTTTAATTTCTTTTTGTTATATAGAGGTGACAGGTAGAAGTATAATTAATATGGTCATTGACATACAGACAAAACATCATAGTTTAAATACATATACTTCTCGACTAATAGTTTTAACACTGATAAAACCATTCTGTTTTCCTCCCTACAGGCATGTGGTCATTCAGCAAATGACTGAGAATTAACTGTAGAGACATATAGCTCCCAGATAGTTTTTAAAATGAGATTTCCCCAGGGTAATGGATCAGTCCCCAAAAGAAGTGCCCGCATTCCCAAGACTGGTAGGTCCCCCTCACTCCCAAAGGTCCTGTATTATAGTGTATGGAGAGACTCAGGGGGTGAAGTCAGGGTGACACTCAGAAAAATATGTCACCTATGGCCTCCACAATGGTTCAAACACTAACTGTCTGTTATGGAGCGTGGCCGAAAGGGATTCCATATAGTAAATGTCTGCCACCAGCCCCCTCCACTCTTTAATTGTTGGAACAACAGGGGATTGACAACGTCTTGTTATGGCCTTTTTGGCTGCCAGAATATAAATAGGTAACAGGGTCCGGTGCCAGGATGGGTTATGAGGAGGGAAAATAGAGAGCAATACCATCTCTACTGTGAGTTCAAGCATCTCTCCCAGGAAATCCGAGATTTGTTGTTGTAAAGAACACCAAAAGGGCATTAATTGGGGACATGACCAAAGTCACAAGAACATTTCCGCCAACATTTCCCAAATGAAGGCGGAAGATATTTGGTTAATATGGCTGGAGAATAAAAAAAGCGACTTCGGCACTTCCATGTGAATTCACGCCACCTGGTAGCATGTGTAACTCTGCATGCCTGGGAGGATGCCCGAAGCCACTCCTGTTCTGTTATATCTAAATCTAGATTCCTGCACCAGCTGTTCAAGATTGAAACTGAAGAATCGCCCATCCCCTCCCTTAAAAGTTTATAAAGAAAACCCATCTGGTGGGGCAGCAACTGACCTTTAATATTATCCTCTAAATATTTCCAGGCCATAGGTATTGGCTCTGGTAATTTAGGAGTGACATCTTTCTGCCGCAGGAGATAATTCCTCACCTAGGTGTATCTAAAGTGGTCATTGTTGGCTAGGCCACATTTTGTTTGTAGGGTTTTAAATGGGATAATGCTGGATGGGGAGAGAAACTGTTTGAAAAATTGAAGCCCTAGTCATCTCCATCTGGAAAAGATATGATCAAGGGATGCTGGAAGAAATCGATCATCCTCTGAAATATGTGTATAGAAAAAGAGAAGTTCTCAAAAAGCCTTATGTTGTTTTAGCTTATACCATAATTTTAAAACTTGAGCTGTAAAGGGGGTAAAATCTCGAAGGGTGGGTAGCCTGGCTGCCGAAGCTAGTGTCACCCTAGTGATATTGTATAAATTATTTATGGCGAATTCCAAATCTTTCCAAGGAGACTGATAAGTTGGTGATGTCCACAAGGACAATATTTTGAAAAAGGCTGCTAGTGCATAGAACTTCAGATTTGGAAGGTTAGCCCTCCCTAAGAAGAGTGGAAGCTGTAAAACAGACATTCTTAGTCTCGGCTTCTGCCCATTCCAGATAAAATTGGATATGAGTTTGTCCCAAGAATTAAAATAAAAGCAAGAGGGAAAAGTGGGGACATTTTTGAATAAAAATATATACATATATATATATATTTATAAAATGGAGATGATGATATTCTCCAAATTAAGTATTCTGATTGTATAAAACACATCACATGACTGTGCGTATATCAGAGCGTGACCGCACACCTGCACTTTTACCCCCCTTAAAAACAATTTTGCCATTTTATAAGATAGATAACCCACTCTACGGTGTGCGGTCGCACTCTGATATATGAACGCCTTGCGTGGTTGATGCACTTGGCCTGTGGCTTCATGCGTACAATGCACACCAAGGTGTGTGTATATCAGAGTGAGACCGCAGACCTAAGAGCGGGTTATCTATTACATATACAGACGTCAGTCCAAGATGCCGCCATCTGCGGAGCACTAGGTCCATTTGAGATGGGAGAAGTTCCTCATCTGCCTCCAGGACTCTGCAAAAGTAAAATACTTGGCAAAAGGCTGAGTGCTTCTTAATGGTGTCCCATACCTTGAGTGTGTTCCGAGTAAGAGACGTAAAATGTATAAGCGGGATGGAATGTAGGGGGGTGGCAAATTATATACGGTCTATGTCGTATATGTAATTTAAGTGGAATTCTAGATATTTCCAAGCCAGTGTGGTGGTAGAGGATAACCAGATTTGTATAATTCTTAAATGTGCCGTTCGAGCATAATTTAACAAATGAGGTAGGTTCACCCCTCCCATTGCAGTATCGAGAAATGAATTCTTGGGCGCTATCCGGACCATATTGAATTTGATATTTTGTTACAGGATCAAAAATGAAAGCATGCTGGAACTATAGATAGCATCTGGAATAAATAAAGTAGTTGGACAGCACATTCACACGAATGACTTCGACCCGAGCAAAGAAGGAGAGTGGCAAAAGTCCCCATTTGTGTACATCATTCTGGATTACGGTCATCAGTGGTTCATAATTTATTAATTCCAGGTTACCCAAGTCATTCAGAATATGTACACCTAAATATTTCAGCTTTGTGCTGTGCCATTTTAGTGGTAATGATCTTTCTAAGATAGGGGTGGGCAACTAGTGAACGAGGAGGACCTCCGTCTTTTGTATATTTAATTTGTAACCCGCTAACTGACCAAAATTATTTAAAAGTTTCAATATTTTTGTAATGGAGCAGTCAGGTTCCTGTAAAGTTAATAAGATGCCATCTGTGTACAACATCAGTTTGTGTTCATGATGGCCAATCATTCTCTCCTCTACCTTTGCTTCTGTTCTAATTGCTTGAGCCAGGAGTTCTATGTAAAGTGCAAATAGCAGTGGGGACAAAGGGCTTCCTTGATGAGTACCCCATTGTAGAGTAACTGGGGTGGGGGTGGGAACATTGTTCCACTGATTTTGATGTTTGCCCTAGGCGTGGCATACGTGTTTTGTAGCCAATCTATGAATTGTTTTGGGAAATTCAAGGCAGACAGGGTGTTACACAGGAATTCCCAGGACACTCTGTCAAACACCTTTTCATCGTCTAAAGTCAGTTGGACTGTTGGGATTTGCCTGGTTTGTACCCTCTCTAATAACAGTATGGCATGCCTGATGTTGTCCACAGTGTGGCACTGGTGTATAAAGCCAGATTGATCTGGGTGGATCTATGAGGGGAGTATGTTCTTTAGTCTTTTGGCCCATAAGGCCATATAAATTTTATAGTCAACATTTAATATGGAGATGGAGCAATAAGAAGAGGGGCATATGGGATCTTTATTTGGTTTCAGGATTGATGTAATAGTGGCGTACTCCCATGCTAGAGGAGGCGGGGTTTGCCTTCTGCTACATTGTAAAATATCTGTTGTAAAAGTGGTGTTATCTGGCTTGTAAATTTCTTGTACCATTCTGCTGGGAAGCCATCTGGGCCAGGGCATTTCAAATTTTTGTTTCTTTAATTTGATATTCAACTTTTTCAGTTAAGACTGGTGCTTCCAATTTTGCCTTTTGCATTTCGGACAGTTGAGGGAGTTTTAGTCTCCTGAAGAAAACTTAGAGAGCTCCTTGGTCGGGCCTGGGGGGCTGCTGTATACAGGGCCTGATAGTGTGTTCGAAAAATATTTAACTTTTTGAATTTGTTGTGTACAATTTGTTTTGTGGAGGGGTCTCAGAGTTTTAAAATACATGCCTTACTGCGCCGGGCTCTCAGCTTACAGGACAGATTTCTAGCACCCCGCGCCCCTCCCTCATAATTAGTTTGTTTTAGAAAGGCTAGAGATTGCTGTATTTTCCAGTCCATCAGCTCTTGTAATTACTTTTTGGTTTCTTTAATTTTTTCCCCCACTATCTTACCTTTTTCTGTGTATAATAACTGGTAGGTTGTTAGTTGTTCCACAAGTTTGTTGTATCTTTTTCCCCTCTTTTTTTTCCCCCTGGAGGTATAAGAGATAATCTCTCCTCATATGACCGTTTTTAAAGTGTCCCATAATATGGAGGCTGTAACCGGTTGTGCTGAGTTCTCCTGGATGATTTCAGGGATATTTTTTTCTGAAATTATAGTACAGAATTGTTTATCCTTCAGGAGAGATAGGTTCAATCTCCACATGTTTTTTTTTTCCCTTGTTTTATCCCAGTTCAGTTTTAAAAGGAGGGAATGGTGGTCCGATAGTATTCTGGGGCCATATATTAAGTCTTGCACTGTATACACTGCATACAGTCCCATTATTGGGTCTACAGTCCTGTTATGGCACAATAACAGGACAGTAGGATGCATTCTGATTGGTAAAATGGGAGTTTTGTTTATTACTGTAGGCAGCAAGCTGTTTGGAAAGAATGGCAAAAAATGCCCATAATGGCCAGACCAGTGATGTAGTGCAATGGTACCCTGGTTTCCCATCTTACGCAGAGGTCATCACTGCTGGATGGAATGATGTGGAGAACTGTCATATAGGACGCTCTCTGTCTCGGGGGGATGGGGGGCTCTTTTCAGGGAAGCTGAGGATGTCCTTGGGAGGGACACCTGAGAGCAGTGGGTGAAGTTAAAGAGTCTTGACTTGTCCTCTGCATCACTACGGGGCAACATAATGGTGAGAAAGAAGGACGTCCAGTAGCAGATGAAGTCCCTTCCTTCCCCCACATCCTGCAGACCTGTGTAATCAACACTCAACCCAGCTGGATTTTATTCCAGCTAAATAACGTGGGACTTAGCCAGGATCCACCAACAGGGGGCGAAATTGGCACCTGCCCACTAGTCAAATGCTGATAGATTTTGTATTGGGTTAGTAAGATTTTCCTTGAACTATCCCTGCGGGCTTGTCCTGGAGAAGGTAACTTTTCAATAAGTACACCAACTGTACCAGTGGCTAAGTTGATGGGGCTAGTGGATTTCCTAGTTACTAGCCCTGCTGTGTAGCAGTTGCAAAACTTTCATTTTGACCCCTGAAGGACGGGAGGATAAGCTGTCTGGGATGACAGTATGGGCATGTACTGAACATAAGAAGGTGGCCTGCAGCTGTTCGTGTTGGGCAGGGGAATGCAGGTGATGGAAGATGACCAGTGGAATGAGCATGAGATGTGACAAAAAACAGAATATCAAAATAAAATGACCCCAATTCCAGCAGCAAGGGCGAAGAGATTCACAGGAAATGTTGAACAGTGCCCAAATGATCAAGTGACATAGCTAGGTATGGGATTCAGAGGAAGTGTTTAACAGTGTCCAAAATTCCAACATCAAGCGACATAGTTAGGTATGGGATTCAGAGGAAGCGCTGAACAGTGCCCAAAATTCCAACATCACGTGACATAGCTAGGTATGGGATTCAGAGGAAGCGTTGAACAGTGCCCAACATTCCAACATCAAGTGACATAACTAGGTATGGGATTCAGAGGAAGCGTTGAACAGTGCCCAACATTCCAACATCAAGTGATATAGCTAGGCATGGGATTCAGAGGCAGCGTTGAACAGTGCCCAACATTCCAACATCAAGTGACATAGTTAGGCATGGGATTCAGAGGAAGCGTTGAACAGTGCCCAAAATTCCAACATCAAGTGACATAGCTAGGTATGGGATTCAGAGGAAGCGTTGAACAGTGCCCAAAATTCCAACATCAAGTGACATAGCTAGGTATGGGATTCAGAGGCAGCGTTGAACAGTGCCCAACATTCCAACATCAAGTGACATAACTAGGTATGGGATTCAGAGGAAGCGTTGAACAGTGCCCAACATTCCAACATCAAGTGACATAGCTAGGTATGGGATTCAGAGGAAGTGTTGAACAGTGCCCAACATTCCAACATCAAGTGACATAGTTAGGTATGGGATTCAGAGGAAGCGTTGAACAGTGCCCAACATTCCAACATCAAGTGACATAGTTAGGTATGGGATTCAGAGGAAGCGTTGAACAGTGCCCAAAATTCCAACATCAAGTGACATAGCTAGGTATGGGATTCAGAGGAAGCGTTGAACAGTGCCCAAAATTCCAACATCAAGTGACATAGCTAGGCATGGGATTCAGAGGAAGCGTTGAACAGTGCCCAACATTCCAACATCAAGTGACATAACTAGGTATGGGATTCAGAGGAAGTGTTGAACAGTGCCCAACATTCCAACATCAAGTGACATAGCTAGGCACAAAGGTATTTATTATTTATTTGCTTTTGTTTACCAGGTAAGCACATAGACAGCCAGGTGCCTATGTATTCAGAAGAAAAGTTTGACACTACCCAAAATTCCAACAACAAGGAACGTGCTGTAGCTAGGTACCACACAGTGCCCAAAATTCCAACATCAAGTGACATAATGCAACTTGGGATTTGCAGGAAATGTTTAACAGTGCCCAAAATGTTATCATCAAGTAACATAGCTAGGTGCAAAGGGATTCGGAGGAAATGTTTAACAGTGTCCGATATGTCTACATATCAAATAACATACTGTAGCGAGGCACCAAGGGATTCAGAAGAAATGTGTAACAGTGCCAAAATGTCAAGATCAAGTAACAGAGGTAGGCACAAAGGTATCTGTGAGAAACAGGGAACAGTGCCCAAAATGTCAACATTAAGTAACACAGCTAGGTACAAAGGGATTTGGAGGAAATGTTTAACAGTGTCCAAAATAACAACATTAAGTAACATAGCTAGGTACAACGGGTATCGAAGGAAATGTTTAACAGTGTCCAAAATACCAGCATCAAGTACATAACATAGCTACGTACCAAGGGATTTGGAGGAAATGTTTTTAACGCTGCTCAAAATGTCAACATCAGGTAACATAGCTAGGTACAAAGGGATTCAAAGGGGATGTTTAACAGTGCCCAAAATGTCAACATCAAACAACACCTACAGGTGCCAAGGTACTTGGAGGAAATTATCTGCGATACCCAAAATGATTACAACAGATAGCATCTCTAGGAACCAAGCAGAAAATACCCCTCAATTCCCACAATGGCTATGTGACAGATAACACAGCTAGGAACCAAGATTCTCAGAGGTAACATTCAACAGTGCTCAAAATGCCAACACCACATATCACCAGGTACCATGGAGGAAACCGCTGTCAAACATCTAGTCCTTACACATATTAAGCAGTGCATATTAGTAGGAAAGTGCAATAGCCAAAAAGGCTCTTACCTCTCTCTCTTATAAAGTATGCAAGGTATAAGTCAAGTTCCTTGACCGAAACACTAATATGGTGCGGCTGTACGCAGAGAATGGAGTTGGTGCACTGGGAAGACTTCACTAACCGCTCCCCATCTGTACTCTCCAAGGGGATCCCCTTAAACAGGATCACCATAACGAGGTCCAAGCGCCAAACCTTGTCCGCCTGCCGCAAACAGTCGATGCGTCGCATTTTGCCCTTCTGGTCTGGGTTTGAGAGAACGCAACAGGAGGGCTTTTTCCCCGTGATGGAGAGCACAAAGTCCTCCCGGAACTCGGGTCGGATGTCTTTCCGCAGCTTTGCCAGCAGCCGCGATGCCCACTTCTGCTTGACTTCTGATTTCTCGTTCAACAGTTCATCCTTCACCGCCCTCTCCTCATCCTTGGTCATCCTCTTCTCGTGCTTCTTGAAGTATTTGCGTTTGAGGGCTTGTAGGTTGAACCAGGTGTAAGCAAAAGCACGAACATGAGGAAGAAGTGCCTCGATGAATGGATGAAACTCATCCTATAAAGGAATCAGAAAAAAAAACAGAATAATGTCACGTGACTGTAAAGATACATATTTATTTTGCCTCATATCTGGAATACCCTCCCCGCACCCCTCAACCTTACCAGCCCTTCTAGTCTAACCAAACTGCCAAGTCTAGACTGAAGAACTGCCTTTCCCAAGTCTGTACATGCCCTAAAGGATACATGCTTTCTTTCGAGCATACCTCTCAACTGTCTCAGTTATAAAGAACAGTTCCTCATTTCACCCCCAAAAATCCCTCTGTTCCACATTGAGTGGGTACTGTCCCACATTTTCCGCTGACATTTTAAAGCCGAAATCCAAACAATGAATGTGAACAATGTGTTGCTTGAACAGGAAAACACATGTAAGCGCCCCCAGCCCGGCGCTTACGTAAGGTGGGCAGGGGGCCTCCGCAGTCCTGGGGGTACTCGCGCCTGGTCCACTGATGTGGCTGGACCTGATGCAAGCCTAGTTGTGACTGTGATTATTGTTGGTGCTAGTTAGGAACCAGGTGTCTAGCTAGAAAAGTGCATGCTACTTGTCTTGGGTTCCTACAAAGAGAAAGGGCAGCTCTACCACCCCCCCCCCCAAAAAAGTAAGGAGAAAGACTGCCTGCAGGCATAAGAGGCTTGGGCTACCCTTCCCCTGTGGCAGGAAGAAGAAAGTGGAGGAGAAAGGGAGGGCTAGAGATAGAGAGGAGAGTTGGAAGGGAGAGAAGGAGAGCAGGGTGGAGGAACAGGAGGAAAGAGAATCCCAGGCCCCCGGAAGGAAACCAGAGGGCTGTTTTGGTGGTTTTGCTTGGCAAAGGCTCTGGGGCTGCATCCCTCTCCACCCCCTCTCTCTCCCCTTTCAAGCATAAGGAACAGGAAGGAGGCAGACAGCCACTGGGGCTGTGCAGAAGGGCCCCTGAGGTTGATTGCTCAAAAGTACTGAGGCAGACTGTTTGGCCTGAAGGTACTGCGACCTCCAGCCTGGGGCATCTGGGAGGCTGCTGCATCAGGGACAGATCTTCCTGCCAGGGGAGAAGCTGGGGAGACTAAAAAGGCACCGGGGGAGTTGAACTACTGTGCCCCCCCCCCAATGCAAAGATCAGAAGAGCCGAGGAAAGGAGGACGAACAGGCCTGCCTGGTGAAAGCCATATACAAAGGCCTGTGGGTGAAGCTGGAAAGGCCGGCAGGTGAAGAACTACATCACCCATTTCATGGGAGACGACATGCTGTGGACTGCAGGGATCGTCGCACCATCCGGGCACTGTGAGTACCCCGAGCTGCAGCTCAGGGGAGACCACTGTTTTCTTTGCCAGGAGGGTCAGGAGGGAACTGTCCTCTACACCAGTTTATCTTTGTTTTCTTGGAACTTCTGTGTGTGTAAGGGCCCCAATGATAAACAGCAGGCCTGCCGACTAAGGGACCATAAGGTACCCACTAACTGTGACTGGCCTGGGTGCACTAAGGGGGAAGAGAGGAAGTGGGGATAAGTGAATGTTTGGTAACCAGGAGGTTTTGGAGGAGTAGCCGCCGCCTCCTCCTTGTATTAGCTTGCACTAATAAACTGGATATTTATTGTTCATCTGTTTCACCTGCTGTGTATGTAACACCATTGTGGAGAGTGATTGTGGGTCCGGGGGGGGGGGGGTCATCACAGGCAGTCATTAGAGGGAAGACCATCACTTATCCTGGGGAAACGTTCTAACCTGTTCTACCCACAGGAGGCGATGCAGGGGCCCCAAGTGGAGGCACTAAGGCACCACAGAAACTACCGGTAAGGACTCAGGCCCGGCCCCTCGGGGAGGTACTGCTGAGCCCCCGAGACCGCCGAGACAGCCCAGGTGATTGGGATCATCAGGGGGGTGTTACACACACATTTACACAGTGTTCTTTTTTTTTAAATTAATTTTCATTGGATAAATCACAGAAATACAAAACACCTGATGAAAAATGATAAGTCAAATACATATTAAAGAAAGAACGAGAGTAGATTTAAGCTAACGATTTAAGTTGGAAAAAAACAAAATAGCAAACCATAAAAAGGTAAGCATGTGGAGAAGAAAAACCATAAATAAATGTAGCAATTTCATTAAAAGCATACATTTGGTACTAATGTTCCCCTAACTAAAATGCAGTATAGAATATAAAGTAAGAAAGAGATAAGACAAAGAATGGAAGAAGATGAAAAAGAAGAGACAGGGTGTCGGGGGGGATTTTGTGAATGATGGAGAGAAGTTGGAATTTACATAGTGCTCTGAGCTTCTGTCTGTGATTTGATGAGGTGTTCCACATCTTGAAGTACAGTGCTCCATGTTTGGGGGTAGAAAGGCTGAGAGGTATGCTTTTGTGTTAAAGTATTCTTCTGCTTTACTGCTTAATAGAAGATCCGATTTTGTCAAGTACTGTCCCAAACTGCCTAACCACTAAGATGGGGCAGCCAGGACAGTTTTGCTTCTTTCTGTAAACTAAGTCAGAAACCAAACTCCATATTCCTGTAACAGCGTGACATTTTTTTTCTGTTTATGCGTACATTCTACAACTTCCACAGAGCCGTGCTGTAGGACAGCATAACACGGTACCCTTACGGGATACCGAAGCCGAGGGTCCCGACATGTAGGGGCCCCAACATCGGTATCCTGAGTTTAGGGATGCCGACATTTCAGCCCAACAATGAAATGTTATTTCGACAATTTCGCCCTGAGAAATACTGGGTTACGCCTGCGAAACATAGTTTCGCCTGGCATAACTATTTGGAGACAGTGGAGAGAGGTGCTGGCCGAGCTGTCCCATAGTGTGGAGCGCTAATGCTCCTACAGCTCAGCCAGCAAGGTATCAGGGACGGGGTTCTGGTCCTGCAGCAGGAACTTTAAAAAAAATAAATAAGTAAATTTATGCCCCCAATGCTAATATTCAATGCCGAGGTTCGCTACCCGTCGGAGTTGGATATTTTAATTAGGGGAGTGTGGGGGGCAAAGCCCCCTACATAAAGCAAATCCCCATCGGGATTCTGAAATGCGGTCTCCTGACCTCGGCATAATGTAGGTTGGGAGACCGCATTTCAGGATTGCATAAGTAATCCGCATAACACAAAGTTGTCCCCTGCTCCCACAAATTTCAGGGGTCTCAGGGAGGACTCTGAATCATCCTGTCCTGCAACTATGCTCCCTAGGAACTGCAGAATGTACAAATGAACAGAGAAAATGATGCACTGGTACAGGAATATGGTACACAGTTTCAGGGTTAGTTTAAAGAGAACAGTAGACTCTCTTATTTGTTCATTTTGGTGACTAAGCAGTTCAAGGCAGTACTTAGCGGGAACGGGTCCTGATTTGGAATCCGGGACCTTTCCTTTAAACATGCTGTCATTATTATTTATTGATCCATTCATTCATTTTATATCATGCCCTTCCAAACAAGGTTGTTCAAAGCGTTGTACAGAAAAGCATTTACAATACAATAAACCTAACATACAAAAAAATAACTATGTACATATCACTATTTCATTTCAGGCATAAAAATAATACAATATCACAATAAGTGCAAAAACATATAATGTTTATATATATTCACTGCAAAAAGACTACGTTAATGCAGATTAGGGTTGCTGCCACAGAAAACTCAAACCCTCAGTGTTAGAAAATGTGCTGTTATGGTTTTCAACCTGATATCCACATAGTTTGGAAATGTGCTATTAGGGTTGTCAAGCCCAACTCCTCCCATCCGCCTCCCCCCTCCCTTTTACCCCAGACCAAGTTGCAAAGTAAGGGGATGTGCATCACTGGTGTGGTACCTCATACAATGCCAATAAATTCAAAATATGTAACAACCCTAACCCCACCCCATCCTCTACTCTCGTGACCCATGGCCAGGCTACAGCTCAAGTTCCATGCTACAAGGATGTGCTGGGTCATGTGAGCCTCTTTTGGTCCAGTGCTATGATACACAGTTACTATACAACTACATGTTGACTGTGTATGGCCCTGTGAACCCCGTGTCTAGTATAACACACATTTAACAGCAGCATTTTGTTTCACATATTGCCAAGCAGGATCTGTACAGTACCGTTCATTTGTAACTTTTTCATACAGCTTCAACAAGACACTGCGTAAAACAGTATAGATGTCCCAGACATGTAACATGCTTTGAGTAGTTCCAAGTATGAAGAAAGAAAGAAAGAGAGGGAGGGAGGTGCAATATATACAAATCTGTAACAAGTTTGCTGTTTTTTCCAGGATCCACAGTATTGTGTGCAAAGCAGGCCACATCATAAATGGATATAAAATTCCTTAGCTGTGCTCCACAAGTATTCTAATTACAGACCTAAAATGAGTAGGGTGTGTATTAAACACAAGACCTGTATGGTATTACTCCAGACCTGATTTTTGAAATCGTCATGCAGCATGTAGAGTTTAAAAACCAGACTGCGGCAGGAATAGTTTGAAAACCATTGTGTAGGTGTTCAAAATACTTGAGCAGCAGGTAGATTTAAAAAAAATTAATTGTGAGGGATTCCTGTGCAAACATTTTTTTTAATTAAATATATCTATAGGTGGACAGAGAGGGTTCAGTTAGTAAGCTAAGTTAAGGGGCACGGGGGACAGAGGAGGGAGACAGAATCAAAGGAAAGGACAGAGGAGGGAGGGTCATGAGCCTAGGTTAGAGGGAATTATGTTGTGGGGGGCACTGAGAGAGGCCAGGGTGGAAGGAGACAGGACTGGGGTCAGGCCGGTGCCCAGACTGGGGAAGTCAATCAGGGGAGGGGGGGCGCTAGAGAGTTCTCTAGATATTTTATTTATTTAGTTTTTGTTAACCGGGTAAGTGCACTAGCCAGCAAGTGACTGTTTTCAGGCAAGACCCGGGAGGTAAAATTACAGAACATAACAATACAGTAAGGATAACGAAAATACATGATGCACAGAAATACAGGAAGATACATATGGCAGGATACAATGCATGACAAAGGAAAATACAAGGCAAAATACATTTCAAGGACATTTTCCATTGAGCGCATACATAAAGTGCATTGAAGGACCTAGGAAAGGGAGAGGATAGGTGTAGGGGTAAGTCAGAAACAAGATGGAAAATGACAAAGGGGGAAGGTGAGGAGGTGAGGAAAGGATAGAGGAAGGATAGAGGGCAAGGGACCAAACAGGGGAGGCTAAAGAAATGGCTAAGAATAAAAGGACAGAGAGGCGGTGGCAGGAATAGGGAGGTAGGAGGGAGTAGAGGAGGGATGGCGGGAGAGGGAGGAGGATTGAGGGTTAAAGAGCCGGTAAATCTGACAGCGGCGATACAGGTTCACCACCTGCGGCCGAGTCGTTGAGCGAAGGCGGCAGCGGAGAAAGGGTGACAGGTGGTTACGGCAAAGACGGCAACAGCGGCAAAGGTAGCAGAATGCGGCTGGGTTGGTGGAACCGATAGACGGCAGGGCAAGGGTGATGATGCCGGTAAGAGGAGAGAAGCGAAGAGTTACGGCAGTAGTGGAAAAGGTAACAACACCAAGCCAAGCCAGTGGAACCGAGAGACGGCAGGGCAGGGAGAGAAGAGGTCGGTAGGAGGAGGTAAGTTCACGCAAGTGGAGGTAATAAGGAACAATGCTCAGCTGGGAGGGTGGCGAAGCGAGCGAGCAGGGTGACTCAGGAGGAGGTAAAGGCGGGCAAGCAAGCAGAGAAAAGAAGGGGAGGCAGAGGGGAGGGGAAAGGAAAGTGCAGGAGATGTGGTGGGGGAGAGAGGAGCAGGGAGTTGGTGAAGGAAGGCTGAGAGGTGAGGGAGAAGAGACCAGGGATCAAGGGGAAGCCAAGTAGTGGCCGGAAGTAAACAACAACTTGTAAATGGCAAAAGCTAATATTTGGCATACAGTCAAACAGATTCAAGCAGCAATTATAGTAAAACACCACATAAAACAACCATTGGGAAAGGCACAAGTGCTAGCAATAAGGAAGTGGGGAAAACAGGTTAAGAGCAAGGGGATCAGGTAGGTCATGGGCTGGTAGATAGGTCAGTTTCGAGAAAGGAATCACTGGAAGAGGTGGAGAGTAGGGTAGGGAGAAATACAGCAGATGGGGTAGGACGTGCAGGTACAGAGTTGGGGGGGAAGCAGGGAGGTTACTCGGGTTGGGGATCGGAGGACTATAGCTCAAGAAGGGTGACGGGGGCAGAACTTGGGGGCAAACTCTGGCTGCCCGGGAGATTGGGGGGGGGGTTGAGGAGCAAACTGGCAGTCGCAGGTAAAAGGAGTATGGAAGGGCACGCACAGGAGGGTGGCCCCCAGGCTGACGGGGGAGGGAGAAGCAGGCATGGGGTCGATGACAGAAGGATGAGCCTGGAAGGAACAAAACGGGCTTATATAGATCCCCTGGCTGACGGGAGCGGAAGGAGCAAAAAGGGGGTCGATGACAGAAGGAGGAGTCTAGACGGACCAAAATGGGCTAACAAAGTGGGGGGCGAAGGTGATACTGCTGGGAGACTCCATGACAAGGGGTATCCAGTGGGAGAAGGAGAATAAAGGCAGCCCATTCAAGGCTAAATGTATACCAGGACTATCCATACACAAGGCCAGATTCCACCTATACTCGATAGCACTGGAATGCGGGAGATCCCCGGACTTCCTAGTACATCTGGGGACAAATGACTTGGAAGGGAACAGTGAGCTAGAAATACAGGCTAGATTCCGGGAGCTGGCCAGGGTTTGTCACTCTATAGGAAGCAAAATGTCCTTCTCTGAGATTCTGCTGGTACCAAGGACAACTGGGGAGAGCAAGCAAAAACTTAGAAGGGTGAACCAGTGGCTCAGGGACTGGTGCAAGGCAGAGGGATATGGGCTGGTGGGGGATTGGGGAGATACTTGGGAGGATAAGGGGCTATATGCCAGGTATAGGTTACACCTCAACCTGGAGAGGAGGGGGATCTTGAAGATAAAACTTGCTGAATTTATAGGCAAGAGGTGGGGTTTAAACTTGTAAAGGGGGAGGGTTAAATAAAAGAAAGACCCCAGGGGAGCTGTTTGAGGGTTCAGGTCTAGGGCACGAGACTAGTGGGGGGGACTGCATTGCAAATCCAAGGAAAAGTGGGCAGAAAAGGGACTGTGTGGGGTTGGGAGGACTGGGGAGAGGGGATGGGTCGGGGTGGAGGACAGTCTTGATCAATGCCAGGAGCATGAGCAATAAAATGCCCGAGCTCCAGGCCATGCTGGCTGAGGGATCAGCGGATGTGGCGGCAATTACAGAGACATGGGCCATCCAGAGAAATTATTGGGACCTAAACTTAGAGGGCTACAAGATATTCAGGAAAGACAGGGAAGTGGGAAGAGGGGGAGGGGTTGCGCCAATAGTCAGAAATGACATAGTGGTTAGTGGAGTTGAGGAGGCTGGAGGGAGTGTGGAGGCAATTTAGGTAACCCTGCAAATGAGGGGAGGGAAGAAATTGAAAATAGGAGTGGTTTATAGGCCCCCCCACAATAGAGGAGGCTCTGGAGGATAAACTGGTTGAGAACATCAAAGGGCACTGTGACCTTGAAAGGGTAGGGTAGTGGTCATGGGTGATCTTAATATGCCGGGGTGAACTGAGATACCATGATATCCTCTGTAAACAGGGAACAGCGACTGATGGATGTCTTTCAGGATGCCTTCCTGGTCCAGCAGGTGGGGGAGCCTACTAGAGAGGGGCAGATATTGGACGTTGTCCTAGCGGACAGTGATCAAATAAGGGGCCTGTAGGTGTGCAGTCCACTGGCAGGTGGTGACCACACCATGGTCTGATTTCTGTTGTATCTGGGAGGGGAGGAAAACCGCACTCATACAGTAGTGGTAGACTTCAGAGGAGCGGATTTTGTGGATATGGGTAGGATTCTACGGGAGAGGTTGGATAAGATTAGGCCAGACATGGATGCTGGAAGCTTATGGGAAACCATTAAAAAAGGGGGTGCAGGAGGCTACTAGGTCCTGTACTAATGTAAGGCGAAAGCATGATAGAACCAGCAAGCCATGTTGGTGGACCAGGGAGGTGCAGGAGGCGGTGAGGGAAAAAAAGGCTGTATGTATGCTTTTAAATGCTCAAGGGGGGACAAGGAGCGAGGAGAGTATGAACTGTTGACCAGGAAGGTCACCAGAGTGATGAGGGGAGATAAGGCAGGGATGGAGCAAAACCTGGCTAGGCATATCCGGAGTGGGGGGGGGGATTCTATAGATACATAAGCGAGAAGAGAAAAGAGAGGACACAGATCAACAGGATTAAGATTATGGGGAGATGGGCTCAGAAAGCAGAGGAACATGCAGCGGTGCTAAACGAGTACTTTGCCTCAATCTTTGCAGAGTGAAACAAGGGATCCCTACAGCCTGATGGGAGGGAGGAAGAACCAGCAAAAATGAGAGGGCAGACTGAGACCAGAGGACGAAAAGTGGCTAGGGTACAGGCTGGGCCAGACCCAGAAGGGGTAGGAAGGTTGCAGGAGGGGAGAAATCACAGTGGATAGGGTGAGGGAGGCCCTTCGGAAGCTAAAACCTGACAAGGCGCCAGGGCCGGACAGGATACATCTGAGGGTTATGAAGGAATTGGCAGAGGAGCTGGCAACTCCACTGGCTGCACTCTTTAACACCTCTCTGCAGACAGGATGGGTGCCACAAAACTGGAGGGTGGCTTATGTAGTGCCTATACATAAAGGGGGGGGGGTCTAGGGTGGAGATGGGGAATTACAGGCCTGTCAGTCTAACATCTGTGGTAGGCAAAGTAATGGAGGGCTTTATCAAGGAGAGGCTTGGGAGGCAGTTGGTAAGGTTAGGGCACCAGGATGATAAATAGTATGGCTTCGTCTTGGGGAGATCATGTCAGTCCAATCTTACAGAGTTTTATGACTAGGTGATGGGGTGCCTTGAATAGACACAGGTAGATGGACGTCCTATACCTAGATTTCAGCAAGACGTTTGATTCAGTACCTCATAATAGGCTGACAGCAAAGCTGGGGGAGATGGGGGTGGGAGGACAGGAGCTCAAGTGGGTCGAAAATTGGCTTTCGGGGTGAATACAGAGGGTAATGGTAGGTGGGATAGTCTCCTCCCCCAGAAAGATGATCAGTGGGCTCCCCCAGGGTTCAGTATTGGGGCCACTCCTGTTCAATGCCTATGTCTCGGATATAGGGAGGGGGTTAGGAGTAGACTAAGTCTCTCTACGGACAATTCAAAACTGGGAGCACTGGTGGATTTGGAAGAAGCGAGGGAGGCAGTCCAGAGGGACCTGGATACCCTGGAGGGGTGGTCAGGGAGGTGGGGATTGAAATTTAATGCCAGGGAAATGTAAGGTACTTCATTTGGGGTCAAAAACCCGGCCATGTTTACACCTGAAGTCACTGCAAAACACAGTGGGTGAGCGGGATCTAGGGGTGGTGGTAGATGTCAAAATGAATAACTCGGAAAATTGTAGAAGAGTTGCAGCCAAAGCAAACAAGATACTGGGCTGCATAGCTAGGGGAATTACATCCAGGAGGAGGGAGGTGATCCTCCCTCTATATATAATGCCTTGGTCAGGCCGCAACTCGAGTATTGTGTACAGTTCTGGAGACCTCATCTGAAGAAGAACATAGCGCTGCTGGAGAGAGTCCAGAGGAGAGCGACCAGGATGATTCAGGGCATGGAGGGGAGGCCTTATGAAGAGAGACTGGAAGAGCCTGGGCTGTACACACTGGAAGAGAGGAGGAACAGGGGAGACACGATAAGGGTCTTCAAGTATGTAAAAGGAATAACCAAGAGCGGAACCAAGGAGCTGTTTAGGCTAAAGAAGGGGGTAACAACCGGGGGCATGAGTGAAAACTGGAGGAGGAAAATTATAGGGGGGGAGTATATGAAGCATTATTTCACTGAGAGGGTAGTGGAGCCGTGGAATGCGCTGTCTGGGAGGCTGGTGGAGGAGGGCACAGTGGAGGGCTTCAAGAAGGGGTGGGATAGGTACAAGGGGGGAAACTGAAGTCGAAGAAGACCATCTCGGGGCTGGGGTGGGAGGCGAGCACCCACTAGGTTGCTGGCTATCGAGCAGACACAACAGACCGTTGGGCCTATTCTGCTAGTTTTTTTAGTATGTTATATCTAAGTATGACCTTGGGTGGCTTATATTAAAATTGTATCTGTGGCTTGTATTCAAGGACGGCTTGTATTTGAGGGTGGCTTGTTCTGCAATTACAAATTTTATAAGGGCTAGTAATAAAATATTACACATCCTGGATTTGACCAAGTTTATTGTTATTGGTCTACTTCACAGGAAAATAAGTCAAACAAATCAACAGAGATAATCGGTTAAAAAGACATGGAAACATAGACAATGGTGGCAGAAGACCAAAAGTCTATCTAGTCGTCAGTGAGAAAGTTCACACTCACCAAAATACAGGCAGGGTACAGTTCAGGGGTAGTTAACCCCAGGCAGGCTAACCAATATAGCAAAGAAGAACTGCATTCCAGAACCAGTAAATCATTACAAAATAACACATTTATTGAGCACAATTACAAAAGCAACAAACTAACAAAAGACAACTCCAACCAGGCACCTTGGCGCTTCAATCAATCAGATCTTTGTCAGGAGTCCCTAACGAAGATCTAACTGATTGAAGCTTCGAGGTGCCTGCTAGAGATTCCTTTTTCTGGTTTGTTATTTTGTAATTGTGCTCAATAAATGTGTTATTTTGCAGTGATTTACTGGTTCTGGAGTGTAGTTCTTCTTTGCTACAAAGGTCTATCTAGTCTACCCAGAGTTCCCTATCTGCCCCGGGACCTACTTTCCATACAGGGTTTCATCCCAACCAGTCCATCCCCCCTGCTCCCCTCCCCACTGCTACCAACCTGAGCAACCCCAAACCCTTCACGCTGTCCCTGCCACGCTTGAAACCATTTATGATCTTACTGCCCATCACCTTTGCTGGCAGACTGTTCCATGGCTCCACCACCCTTTCTGTAAAATAGAACTTCCTCATATCCCTCTTAAACCTTCCCCCCTTCCAGTTTCCACTTGTGACCTCGGGTTCTTGACTCTGTACTCCTGCTAAAGCGTTCCCCACAGTTGACCTTGTTTATTCCTTTCAAGAACTTGAAGGTCTCTGTCATATGTTCAGTGCCTTCTGACATTCTTGGCCCTGAATCATCTTGGTCACCCTGCATTGCACTGTCTCCAGCCTGTAGTAAAAACTACAATATTGATCATATTTACAGGGATAAAATCACGAAGTTCCCACCCACAGTGTTTAATCTGACATGACTTCAACCCTGACTAGAAGCTGCAGCTTGTATTTGAGGGTGGCTTTTATTAAACTTATTCATTTGACCTGCAGGTTATATTTCAGGGTGGCTTTGATTAGATTAGATTAGAGGGCAGCTTCTGTTCGATGAAATACAGTATTTAGCTATATATTTTTTCAGTGAACTGAGCATGTGCGAATAAATCATTAATATCTTCTAAATGAATTAACATTTTTTTCACCAAACCACCAAAAGGACTTATAGCTCCATAAATTCAGCAAACCAGTATGTTTCAAAATATACACTGTTTCTTTATGATTTAAAGGCACTGTTGTTTAGTTTATTGGTAATTTTATTGATTTGTTCATGGAGTGCATTGTCGAATACTCAATAAAATTTGAATTAAAAAAAGTAACTCAGCAGATTTTTCAGCTATTGTTTTGGCGAACTGAGCATGTGCACATAAATATCATTAATAACTACAAAACGAATTAAACATTTTTTACCAAACCACCAAAAGGTCCTACTCCTCCGTAACATCTAACAAGCCTGTACGTTCTGTATCTTAACTACATGCAGTTTTTTCTCTATCCTTGGGCAAAACGTTTGGCTCAAAAACCGGCAAAAATACATTAGTTAAGCACTCCAGAAATCCAGAATGAACAAGTAGAGTTCTATAAAGCATGCCACATTGGTAGACCTTAGGACAGAGATTATGCATGCCAAATTTCAGAGTCCTGGGGTCTAAGACAGCCAAGGTATAAGCATTTGAAAGTGAACTTTTTTAAAGAAACCCCCAACTCAAGCCTAATATAGGGTTATGCAATGGGCTGACGCAAAATATGCAATTTATCTTTAAGTGTGAGGGGCAGGAGCATAATTCACAGTAACCTAAAAAATATCCATTGTAACAGTAATAACAACATACTTTTGATATGTTGTTATTGATGTCACTAGCTAAGATATCTTTTCTTATCTCATCATTTTTACACCCACTCCTGTTGTACAGAGATAGAGATAGACAGATAGATAGATAGATAGATAGATAGATAGATAGATAGATAGATAGATAGATAGATAGATAGATACTATCTGTAGATAAATAGAAACTGTCTGTAGCTAGATAGATACTGCCTATAGATGGATGGATAGATAGATAGGCAGAGAGATACATAGCTTGATAGGTAGGGAGACAGACAGATACAGTATATGGGATATGACATGGATGAGAGTGAAATGATACAAATATCTTCACGAGCTACACTTGACTTACTGACCTTACAAGTGGCAAGGCCACGAGTGAGGTCAGAAGAGGTCAAGTACAGTAAGTGAAGACATTTTTACTATCTCACTCTCACCCATGTCACATTTGTATAACAAGTGTTTAGGTGGTTTTGTGATGGAAATTGTAAATAGTTACAAAAGGACAAAAATACAAAATGTAAACTGTGCCTCTCGAAACAAGGGCTCAGCATAAGAGTAGCAAATGAATACAGTACAGATCGATACAATCAATACAGTACAAATCAATTATAATCAATACAGCACAAATCAATACATTCAATACAGTACAAATCGATACAATCAATACAGTACAAATCAATACAGCACACACCAATACATTCAATACAGTACAAATCGATATAATCATTCAAACAACATGAAGTCTTGCTATATTATGACAATTGCAGTGTGATCCAATCTTGGAACTGCCCTGGAGGTGAAATAGTTAACTTTCCATGCGAGCATGGAACTCTGAACTGAACTCGTGATCTTCAAACATAAACTGTCGATTCTTTACTCCGCCTCACTGAACAGTCGCTCCGGAGATTTCTCCTTCTGCTCGGTTCATTTTGTCGGTTTAAAAGTATTATTTTATCGGTTTTGATCGAAATTGTACCACAACCGGTCGGTTCAAGCTCTGTCTGTGGTAATGTAAGTAATAGATAGGTTTTACATTCGCTTTCTGTGTGGAACTTTAAACATTTATCGTTCGGTTGAACCGATCAGATTGTGCTTTAAAATTGCTAGTCCTTTTTAGAGTGCGGTTCCGTTCTTATCGGTTCTAAAAAAAGGATTTCATTCGTTTTTTCCACGACCCTGACACGGTTGGGAACCGATAAGAGAGTCTTGTTTACGGATTGCCATAAATGGGCAAGTTTGGTTAGGGCTGGCATTATGTCTGAGAAACCCAAAAGAAAAACCGGGCCCACTGGGTTTCAACACTGTAGTGTCTGTGGGGAAGCCTTTGCTAAGGCTGACCCTCACACCACCTGTGTCTATTGTCTGGGGTTTGACCACCTCAGTGCAGACTGCCAGATTTGTAAGAATTTCCCTGCTGCCACCATAGAAAAGAGAGTTGGTAGGCTCAGGGAAAGGGAGGCCAAAAAGTCCACTGACCCGGATGGCCGGCCCGGTTAGGTTCCAACCGAACCAGAGGGAGTGCCCTCTGACCAGGGCGATACTTCCTCGGCAAACGAAGAGCTGGCTCTGAGGAGCTGGTTCCCGCAAAAAGGACTAGAAAGTCAGCTGGTGTGGAGCCAAAAGTTCTCTCTCCAACCGCTGAAGAAATAGCTAAAGCAATCCAAACTGTCCAGTGTACACAAAGGGGGGTGAGATACTAACAACAACAAAAATGGAAAGGGACCTGGGGGTAGTCATATCAGATGACCTAAAGGTGGACAAGCAATGTGAGAGGGCAGCAAGGAGGGTTGGGGGGATACTGGGATGCATAGGGAGAGGCATCACCAGCAGAAAACAAGAAGTTATTATCCCTCTGTACAGACAGCTGGTGAGACCACATCTGAGTATCATGCAGTTCTGGAGACCCAATCTCCACAAAGACATAGACAGGATGGAAGCTGTCCAGAGGAGGGCAACTAAATGGTGCAGGGTCTGCAACCGAAGACATATGAAGTGAGACTTAAGGTGCTTAATATGTATAGCCTCGAGGAAAGGAGGGAGAGGGGGGACATGATAGAAACTTTCAAGTACCTCAAGGGAATCAACAAAGTCCAAGAGGGTAGCATCTTTCAAAAAAAGAGGTGTGCAAGAACAAGGGGGCACAATTTGAAGATAGAAGGGGCGGCTCAGAGGTAATTTAAGGAAGTATTTTTTGACAGAGAGGGTTGTGGATGCATGGAACAGCCTTCCAGAGGAGGCTGTGGAGTCAAAAACAGTGGTGGAATTCAAGCATGCATGGGACAGTCATAAGGCAATTCTAGGGGGTGGGAGTAGGAAGAAGTAGGCTGCTGGTTAACTAGGATCTGCAGCTTATCCATCAGGTGGGGAAATGGGCGGACTGGGTGGGCCAAGTGGTCCTTATCTGCCGTCAAATTCTATGTTTCTATGTTTCTTTCCCCGGTTCCGACTGAACCGGCACCATCAGGGAGGCGCTCGGTTCGGCCGGTTCCACCAGTTCAAGATTAAGATTTTGAGGAATTTTATGAACCATGGGAGGGAGAAGAGGAGTATGAGGAGAGTGAATATGGTTTTGAAGATCTGGATGTGCCCATTGAACCGGACACCTCTCCAGACAGACCTTTAGGGGTTTCTCCTCCAAGGCTCTCTGAGTCCCCTTCTCATTTTATGTTTTATAAAAAGGTTGCTGAAACTCTCCAGCTCCCTGTTGAGGAAGCTGTTGATGACCAAGAGGAGCCTGATTATGTAGAAATGATGGATATTCCAGAGTCTAAGAGACTGTCTATTCCTCTGCATAAATCTTTTCGGAAGCAGACAGTAAAAGTTTTAAAAACTCCTCACACTATACCTCCTGTAGATAAAAGGATGGACAAGTGGTATACTTTATCAGGCTCTGATATGGAGTTCCTCACACAGCAATGCAGCCATGTGGGAGTAGTGCAGGCTGCAGCCTGTGACAAGGCAAATATTCCCCTAGCTACACACCCTCCTGAGAAGGACTCCAGGAAGATTGATGCTATGGCAAAGAAACAGTACATGGCAGCATCCTTGGGACTCAGACAGGCAAATTATATGGCTTATGCTGCTAGATACCAGAAAATCCAAATGGGATACTGTGCTGGCTTGCAAAACAAGTCCCTGACCAGCTGGCCAGGAGCTGGAACAGGTGGCTAGAGATGGTATTGAGGCATCTAGGTGCAATTTCATGCTGCAGTAGACTCTAATGATGTGTCATCAAGAGTCATGGCATATCTGTGGCACTTCAGAGAATGGCTTGGCTCAGATGTACTTCTCTGTCACAGGATACCCAGTCTAAGGCCATGGATTTTCCTGTTAGGCAACTCTCTGTTTGGGAGCAAACAGAGAATTACATGAAGAAAATGGATGAATACAGGACCACCTATAGGAGTGCACAGGCCAAGGAAAGGCAGGCCACTCCTCAGAAGCAGCTTCCCAGGGGCAGGGGCGGGCCTTTTCATAGGCCTTTTTACCAAGCCCAAGCCTCCTCTTCCGCTTATACCCAGAGGGGGTTCTTTAGAGGGAGAGGCAGACGGGGCTCAAGCAGGCACCCTGATGGGGTAGCCAGGGCTGATTCTTCTCTACCTGTAGGGGGCAGGCTGGCTTACTTTGTCCAGGACTGGAAGTCTCTAACGTCAGACAAGTGGGTCCTGGAAGTAGTAAGCCAGGGACTGGTTCTCAGCTTCAAAAAATTTCCAAAGATGAGAACCAGATCTTTTCCACCTGCATCTCCATCAGAGGCACTTGCCCTAGAGGCAGAGGTCTCTACCCTCCTCGCTCTCAGAGCCGTGGAAAGGGTTCCACCCCTATACCAGGGCAAAGGTTTGTACTCCAGGTACTTCCTTACCCCAAAAAAGACAGGAGAATGGCGGCCCATTGTGGATCTCAGATACTTAAACAAGCACCTTTTAAAACCAAAATTCAAAATGGTGACTCTGGGAATTATTTTACCCTCTGTAAGGCCAGGGGACTGGCTAGCGTCCCTGGACCTCAAGGATGCCTTCTTTCATATTCTCATCAGAAGCTCCCATCGAAAGTACCTCAGGTTCGAGCTGCCCTCAAGCCATTACCAGCTCAGAGCAATGCCCTTTGGCCTCACCTCTGCTCCAAGGGTATTCACCAAATGCCTGGCAGTAGCAGTTGCCTGCCTAAGAAGGCAAAAAATTGCCATCTTTCCTTACCTGGACAATTGGCTCATAGTAGGCCAGTCCCCAGACCAGGTCAGCTTACACCTTCAGGTAACTCAGCAACTGCTTACCTCCCTAGGTTTCCTTCTGAATCTCTCGAAGTCAGTTCTAGAGCCTGTCCAGCTCCTAACCTTCATAGGCGCAGAACTGAACACACAGAAGCCAGGGCCTTCCTCCCTCTGGACAGGCAAAGACCTTAGTCTCCTGGCCTCTCATTCACCCTGCAGGTCTCTCGACCAGCAAGGCATTTTCTGCAGCTCCTAGGAACATGGCTGCTTCCACAGCAGCAGTAGTGCAAGGAGCAAGATTTCAGATGAGGGACATTCAGTTCCATTTGAGAGCTTTTTGGTCTCAAAGAAAGGATCCTCTTACCAAGTTGATCCCAGTAACTTGAACCCTGATCCAAGCCCTACAGTGGTGGCAGGATCAGAGCAACCTGAGACAAGGAGTTCCTTTTGTCACTCAGTCTCACTCCTTAATCCTTACTATGGATGCATCCCTCTTGGGGTGGGGGGCTCACATGGGCGACCTCACTACCCAGGGACTGTGGTCGCCCCAGGAATCTCTGCTACACGTCAACCTGTTGGAGCTCAGAGCAGTTTTTCTAGCACTTCAAGCTTTCTCCAAATCTGTTCAGAACAAAGTTGTACAGGTCAGAACAGACAACACCACTACAATGTGGTACATCAACAAGCAAGGGGGCACTCGGTCTACGGTCTTGTGCACCGAAGCCATGAAGTTGTGGTCTCTGGCTTACTCCCTGAACACCTTCCTTACGGCAGTTCACCTCCCAGGCAAGGACAATCTCCTGGCAGATACTCTCAGCAGAATTTCTCAGGGCCATCACGAGTGGTCCCTGGATCCCCTGGTTCTGGGAGTGGTATTTGCCAGATGAGGCACCCCGCAGATAGATCTTTTTGCAGCCCCAGACAATCACCAACTTCCTCTCTTTTGCTGCAGGCCCCCAGTCTTGAGCTCAGTCCCTCTGGATGCCTTAGCCCTCAGTTGGGAAGGGAAGTTTCTCTATGCCTTCCCTCCCTTCCCTCTCCTGTTCAAAGTGCTAGTAAAAATCAGATCCCAATCCTGCACGGTCATTCTGATTGCCCCGGATTGGGCCAGACAACCCTGGTATCCACTCCTACAGCCCTTAGCAGTCCATCCTCCCTGTGCCTTCCAGGAATCACAATCTGTTAACCTGTGCCCAGGGAAGGGTTTGGCACCAATCTCAAATCTCTCAATCTCAAGGCCTGGTTCTTGAAGAGTTAGAATTTGCTGACCTACACCTCACAAGGCGTAATGGATATATTGAAGGCTTCTAGGAAGCCTTCCACCAGGGCTACTTACAACTCCAAATGGAAAAGGTTTTCCATATGGTGCTCAGAAAAGCATATTTCCCCAGACTCTGCTGATTTACCCACAGTCCTGGATTATTTGGTCCATCTGAACACTTTGGGGCTGAGACCAGCTACCCTGAAGGTGCATTTGGCAGCTGTGTCTGCTTTTATTTCAGAAGGTAAATCCTCTCCTTTCAGTTCACCCTGTATTTTCCAAGTTTTTAGGGATTGCTTCACACCGCACCTCCATTCAGGATCCTGCCCTGCCTGGGATCTTAATGTTTGCATTGCTCAGCTTATGCAACCCCCTGAGCCTTTGTCTCAGCTGAGCTTAAGTACTTGACTTGGAAAACTGTGTTTCTGGTAGCCATCGCCTCTGCCAGACGCATAAGTGAATTACAAGCGTTGTCAGTGGAGCCGGATTTTATCTCCTTTCACAGAGATAAGGTAGTCCTCCAGACTAATAGAAAGTTCCTGCCTAAGGTGGTTTCAGATTTCCACCTTAATCAATCTATATCTCTTCCAGTGTACTTCACTGACCATTCCTCCTCTGGTGAGAGGAGGCTGCACAGCCTAGATGTGAAGAGAGGCCCTTAGTTATTACATAGAGCGTACCAAGGGTCACAGGTTTGACTCCTCCAACTGTTCCTCACTTATGGTGAGGTTGTAAAGGAAGCCCGCTACTAAAGATCCATTGCCAGGTGGATTGTCTCTGTATCCAATTCTGTTATGAAAAACTGGGTAAGGTTCCTCCCTCAGGCCTGAGGGCTCACTCTACCAGAGGTACAGCTGCTTCTCTGGCTGCTGCCAGAGACATCCCTATTCTAGGGATATGTCAAGCAGCTACCTGGAAAACAGTTCACACTTTTACCAAGCATTACTCCCTGGACATCCAGGCTCGGAGTGATGCTCGGTTTGGCACAGCTGTCCTTCAGAGCCTATTCCCTACGTAGGTTCTGTCCCTTCTCCATGGGGGTACTGCTCTGTAGTCTGCAATTGTCATAATATAGCAAGACTTCATGTTGTTTGAAGAAAAAATTACTCACCTTAGTAATGTTGTTTCTTCTAATGGAGTCTTGCTATATTATGACCTCCCTTCCTGCCTGCCCCTCTCAGAACCTCTGTTTTGGGATGTGGGTGGGCATTACAGTGTTGGCACTTTATTTATGCCCACCTTGTTGTTTTTCACCCTTCTTTTGGGGTGAATTGGTGTTGTGTTTTTCAATTTTTGGGTCTCCTGACTTGAGTCTTTGTTTGAGACCAAGAAGTGTGTGTTTATGTTAGTAGCCGGTTGGTTAGTGTAGTTTTACAGCTTCCACACAGAGCCTTAGTGAGTTTTAGCTCATAAAGATCTGACAGTTTATGTTTGAAGATCAGCAGACAGAGCTTTCTAACCGAGCTCGCGCTCAGAGTTCCATGCTTGCATGGAAAGTTAACTATTTCACCTCCGGGGCAGTTCCAAGATTGGATCACACTGCAATTGTCATAATATAGCAAGACTCCATTAGAAGAAACAACATTACTAAGGTGAGTAATTTTTTCATACAGCACAAACTGATGGAATCAATACAGTACTAATCAATACAATCAATACAGTACAAACTGATACAATCAACAATGTGCAAATCGATACAAACAATACAGCACACATCGATGCAACTAATGCTGCACAAACCGATACAATCAATACAGTACAAATCAGTACAATCAATACATTACAAATCGATACAAACAATGCAGCACAAATCAATAAAATCAATGCAGCGCAAATCGATACAATGAACACAGTACAAATTGGTATAATTTATACAGCACAAACTGATACATTCAATACAGCATAAATCAAAACAATCAGTAAAGCACAAATCAATGCAACCAATACAGCACAAACCAATACAATCAATACATCACAAATTGATACCATAACTACCGTACAAACCAATACAATCAACACCATACAAATCAATATAATCAATACAGTACAAACTGATACAATCAACACAGTACAATTCAATACAATTAATACAGTACAAATCAATACAATCAACACAAATCAACACAATAAAAATCAATACAATCAATACAGTACAAATCAATACAATCAACACAAACCGATACAATCAACAGAGTACAAATCAGTACAATCAACACAAACCGATACAATCAACACAGAACAAATCAATACAATCAACACAAACCAATACAATCAACACAGTACAAATCAGTACAATCAATACAGTACAAACCGATACAATCAGTACAACACAAACCAATACAAGCAACACAAACCGATACAATCAACATAGTACAAATCAATACAATCAACACAAACCGATACAATCAACACAGTACAACTCAATACAATCAACACAAACCGATACAATCAACACAGTACAAATCAGTACAATCAATACAGTACAAACCGATACAATTCACACAGTACAAATCAGTACAATCAATACAGCACAAACCAATACAATCAATACAGTACAAATCAGTACAATCAAGACAGCACAAACCGATACAATCCACACAGTACAGATCAATACAATCAATACAACATAAACCAATAGAATTAACACAAACCAATACAATAGACACAGTACAAATCAATACAATCAACACAAACTGAAACAGTCAACACACTACAAATCAATACAATCAATACAAACCAATACATTCAATACAGTACATATCAATATAAATAATATAGTGCAGACTGACACAATCAGTATAGTACACATCGATACAATCAATACAGGTGTGAACTAGAAAGCAACTAAGTCTACTAAGCATCTCATCTGTTGGCTTCAGTGCTGCATATGGCTTTTGTGATATCAACAGCATTGTTAAAGCTACTCTTTGATTGGTTCAACAATCCACTGTGACATAACCAGCTTCACAAGAGATTAGTTAAGTACTATCTTGCTGACATGTGAGATACATACGAACATATAAATCTGCCAGCAGATAAAGGCCTTATGGTCTATCGAGTCTGCTCGAGTGTGCTGCTAGCAACCCTTATACTGCAGCTGCCCTCCCTTCCCTCCCCTGAACCTTCCTCTTACCCTATCCCATCCCCTTTTGAAGCAGTCCATTGTTCTACAGGATACCACTTCCATGCAACACATTCCACCCAGACACCACTCTCTCCGTAAAAAGTGTCTTCTCATTTCCCTCCTGAACCTTCCCCCCTTCCAATCTGAGATCGTGACCTTGAGTGTCCCTACCCCCCTTAACTTGAACAGTCCCTCCATGCCTGTCTTGTTTATTCCCTTCATGTATTTGAAGGTTTCAATCATATCCCCCCATCTCTCCTCTCCTCCAGTGAGTACATGTTCAACTCCCTCAGTCTGCTCACATAGGGTATGTCCCTTAGTCCCTGGATCATCTTTGTTGCCCTCGCTGCACCCCTTCCAGTAACTTAATGTCTCTCTTCAGGTATGGGCACCAGTACTGCACACAGTATTCCAGGTATGGCCTAACCAGTGACCTATACAACAGCAGAATCACCTTCCCTCTCCTTGAAAATATACCCCAGGCAATATAACCCAGCATTTTGTTGGCCTTTGCAGCTGCCTTCCTGCATTGTGCTGACTTGTTCATTGAGCCCGTTATAATCACCCTCAGATATCCTTCTCGTCCTCTGTCACGACTAGCTGAACAGCCACCCCCCCCAAGCCGGTAGCTCCTTCTTGGTTTTTTTGCCCCAAAGTGTAGCACTTTTTGGCATTGAACTCCAACTGCCAGGTGTCCGACCAGGTCTCCAATTTTGACAGATCATCCTGCAACCCATGCCACCCTCCTAGGTCATCTACTACTGCTCCCATCTTGGTGTCATCTGCAAACAAACTGATCTTGCTCTTGATGCCCACTGAGATGGTAGTACTATCTTGCAAGCTGGTCTTAAAGACCTAGTACTGCCTAAAACTAATATTAGTTTTTTAAAAGCAGTCAACCATTACTTTTTGTATCTGAGGTACTTTTTCTTTTCTCTTTGGTTAATTAGAAGATTCTTTACCTGATGTTAGTAGGTTTGTTGTGTGGAACAGCACTGTGCCTGGCAGCTGACATATCTAGCTATGTTCCCGTCATTACATATTCAGCATTGTGACCTCACTGATTGTAACATTGCTGCTGCTTAGGAACGACCACTCAGTAGCTGCCAGGTCAGTTGCCTGTGATGTCGCTGTCAGTGAGCTCACAACGCTGATGATGTAGTGAAGGGAATAGAAATATACTATATATGTGAGCTGCCAGGCTGATAGCTTATTCACACATCCAGCACAGTATTATCACGCAGAAAACTTCTTAAAGGAAAGCTCTGCTTTGCAGGGGCGAACCTTACCCTCCGGTTTAGGTTTACTGAAAAAAGCAGTTTGTTCCTCACATCACACTGTTGTTTAATTCTCAAAGTCTGCTACCCAGAGTATGGTGGGCGCTACGGTCCTTTCACTGTAAAGGTGTGGCGCCGCATCGCGTACTTCAACACAAATGCATTGAAGTGCATGGTACGCGCTGCACCTTACAGTAAATGGAGCCACCATGTCCACCATACTCCGGTAGCGACTTTGATAATTAAAATAAATAACTCTGTGACGGAGGAAAAGACGCTTTTTTCAGTAAATCTAAAACCAGAGGGTAAGGTCACCGGGGAGCTGCGTAAAGCAGCGCCTTTAATGACCAAAAGGAAAATGAAAAATATTTCAGAAATAAAAAAAAATCCAACTTACTACTTATTAAAATTGTTAGCATTTTCCTGTCTATCAGCTGTGAATCCACTAGCTCTTTAAAGGTGATAAGGAACGGTTCTTACACCTTGAGATGCTCGCCTTGTTTTTCTTTCAGCATCTATCCAATATTCTGATATGTACTGACCTTTTTCTTAAACAGATAGTCAAATTTGTTTGCCTTTGTAACTAAAAAGTAAGGTAGTCCCCTAAGTATCCTCCCAGTATTTGCAACAGCTGTTCAATACAGTGATAAGGCTGGGGACTGGTGTGGACTCAAGCTTGTGAGGAAGTATACAGAAAACCAGCCAACTCCAAAGCAAATATCTTTGATTTCTTTTATTTCATTGAATGTTGCACATAGATCACCATGTCACTGTCAAGGACCCCCAACGTTTCGCCCTCCATAGGGACTTCTTCAGGATGACACAGTGTACTTTTTTTCTTTTTTTTGTATTTCTCCAATATTCTCCTTATTGACTTTTATTTTTTTATTTAGATTCAGAAGCAAATGGTTTAATACCTTTTACTGGACCAACTTAGATGTTACAAAAAGAACAAAGTGCCTAAGCTTTTGGACCAACCAAGTCCTTCCTCGGAAGCTTATGACAGTTGTTTAGAAAATCTAGAAAGGGATTTTCTAAATAACTGTCATAAGCTTCCAAGGAAGGACTTGATTGGTCCGAAAGTTTAGGCACTTTGTTCTTTTTGTAACATCTAAGTTGGTCCAATAAAAGGTATCAAATCATTTGCTTCTGGATCTGTTCTTACAAGGACCAATATGGCAACTAAACTAAATCTGTTAGTCATTGCTTTCTTTCTTTCTTTCTTTCTTTATTCTTACCATCGGAAAAATACACCTTCGAGCTTAGGAGCTCATTTTATCCATACATAGTCAGCATGTCTGCTCTGTGTTCTTTCCTTAGGGTTGTGAAAGGGTTGATAACCCCCAAGGAAGACCCCACCACTGATTTGCCAAGATGCCAGGGACCCAAAACCCTAAAATGTTTTTTTCCTTTTAATGTTCGGGGGGGGGGAGTTAGGGTTGGAAACCAAAACACCACATTTCCCTACTTTTGTGGTGTAAAGTTACCCTAACTGGTGCATTAAAGCAGTTTTATTTTTGCAAAGTATGCATGTATGTGTGTATGTATGTGTGTGTGTGTGTGTGTGTATATATATATATATATATATATATATATATATGAGAGAAAGAAAGAAAGAAAGAGGGAGGGAGAGATTGCTCTGTTATAGTCCCCAAGTACTTACCTGGTCACTAACTGCAATGTTGTGAATCGTGCCTCATTGTTTATGACTTACTATAAATCCTGACACTGAGGAGAAATTTGCATACAAGTTTTTAAAATCAGGTTGAAATAACTGAAAATTAAATGTTGATTAAATGTGTGGTCACCCACAACGCACCCCTTTTCAGTCTAGGACTCTGAAAGTTGGTGCACTTATGAAACCAGTTAGTACCTGTATACCTGTTAAATTTTGTATCACTTGGATACATACTTTGAAAACTAGACCAAAATAACTGAAATTTAAAATCTGATGAAATTCAGTGGAATTTCTGAAATGTATTAATTTGATCATATCTCATACTTTGAACTAGAGATCTGAAATATGGCATGATTACTTGCTGACAGGAGTTCTAATGGTGTGCCAAATATCACGACATTAGGATGCACCATCTTAAAATGACAGGTAATCAAAGTCTTTCATTTTATATTTTGTGGGACATTTCATGAAGAGTTTTATCTGCGTATAACGCAGGCACCTTTAGAACTAGAAATCAGAAACTGGGTACATATATAAATAAATATGGTAATAACCCATATACCCGCAACATTCTGTAACATTTTAATGAATGCTTTCAAAATTATACTGAACTAAAATCTAATTTTTGGAAAAATGTCTGGCTACCTATAGCACAGTTTCCTTTTAAAGCTTGAGACTTAAAGCTTGGTATACATAACCATGTTGCATGTTTCTCCAAATCCTGAAACAGTGGAGAAATTTGGATAAGAAATTTTAAAATTAGATGGAAAAAAAACTGAAAACTAAATTTGGATTAAATATTTGGCCACCCATAACTCAGCATCCTTTCAATCTAGGGCACTGAGATTTGATACAGTTACATATACTAGCAGTACTTGTACACCTGCCAAATTTGGTATTATTTGGGTACATACTTTAAAACGTGGACCACAATAACTCAAATTTAAAATTTAGCAAAATTCCACGGGATTTTCATGCAAATTCCTTGAAATTCCAGTGAATCAGAATAGTAATTCTGTGGGCATTCTGCAAGTAGAATTTTATATTCCACATAGCTCTAACCCTAAGTATGGAGCGCGAAAGTGGCCAGGGAGTCAGGGGTTAGGTCCTGAGAATGCACAAGATCATCTTGGGCAAGCCATCATGTTTTAACTTATTTTGGTTTCTCATCCCTGGCACGTACGCATGCTCAGGACTCTATGCTCATACATGCAGTGCATGCTTGAGCAGATCTGGTCTAACGTCCTCGATCCCCACTGTACCTCTACTGTTGTGCCAACGGGCCCAATGTACATTACATTAAAGTTAATGTCTAGCAGAAATTAATGTTTATTTATTTTGCTTTTTTTGACCGGGAAAGCAGGGCTTAGAAATGCTTTATGTTTTTCTGCCTTACCCTGAGGGGAAAGAGATATAGATGCAAACCGACTTTTACTGAGCTGGGTTTCACTGCACACTCCTTTCCAACCTTTGATGTTAATCTGTTGTTCATTATTGTTTCCAAATCTATTTAGAAGCTGTCGCATTTCATTATACAGCCTTATACATTTAGCTTGATAAGCATTTTAGTTGTGTTGCCTGGCGTTAATGCTGATGTACCCAATTTCCTAGAAGGTTAGGGCACAGTGTCTGTTGCATGTTAGTTCATCTTAGCTACAAGAACAGTGAGAGTTCTTTTTTTTTTCATATTCTATTTCTGTTCCTCTTTCACCCCCCAGAGTCCTCCATCTGACCGACCCTCCACCCTGCCACCCGGTTTCTCCCAGGACTTACCTTACTCTGATGCCTCCAGCGAGGGACTGTGGCATGTGCCTGGCCACTGATATAGCCCCTGCAAGGGGTCGGTCCATCATTAAGTCTCCAGAGGGTGTTTTTCTTCCATCTTCTCCCCTTACAGCCCTGTGGACCCCGCGACACAGTCACACATGCACATGTAGGTGCACATATATGCCGGAACAAACCCCACGCTCATCACCGAACATGGGTCACCAGCGTGGCAGGAGGTAAGGTGCCCAGCGCCTCAGCCCTCCATGCCACTGGGCTGGCCCCAAGAGTTAGGCATCTGATTCTGAATCAGGACCCAACTGTGCTAAGTACTGACCATGAACTACCTTAGCTGATAAGATGGGTGATCAGGGCAGTTTTCCATTTTTTTTAAACTGAGGCTGAAATCCATATTTCCATACCAGTGCTCCTTTGGTCTGATTATATGTCAAATCTGTAGATCTCAGGAGGCTGCGCTGCAGGACAAGATAATGTAAAGTCAGGGTCCCAATGATTTTAATGGGACCCCTGGATGACCCTACATTATTCTGTCCTGGGAAGAAAGGATAGCGCTCATCACTACAGTACCACCACCACCACCTACGTGAACACAGGTGTAGAGACAATGATCTTCAGTTTTCCAAAATGGTCAATTCCATTTGACAAAATCTTAAAATCCATTTTTTCTGTTTTTTTCCCTGAAACTGAGGACAAATCAGCATGTTTTTAACAAAAATGTGTTTCAGAATGGAAGGGTCTGCCAAAGGTTTGTCTCAAAATGGAGGGGTTTGGCCAAATATATGATATAGGGGTACAAAAATGGCAAATTCCATTTTTACCAGTGTTTTCAGTTGAACATGGAAAATGATTGTTCCTACAGGGGGTGGTGCAAGCAAGAACCACAACTGGTGGATGTACTGTATGCTTCCTGACAGCAACATAAACGTGCTGTGCATTCAGGGACACTACTATCCTAGCTCATGAGGTATCTGGGGGAACCAGGGGATGGGTAAATGCAGACGTGCCACCCAGCTGCAGCAGAATGTAACAGCAACACCCCACAGGCTCCACATCACCTACTGGGCACTGCCTCCAATCACACATGATGTCCGGTGGGGCTTACGGAACCCTGATGGCCCCATCACAAGGGGGAAGCTGCAAAAGAATGGCAGTAAGGGAATAAGCCCACAAGATGGTGAATGCTGGGGCTGAGGAGGTGGACTGTAGACGGGGGCATATCTGGTAGTAGGAGAAAAAAAAAAAACAAGTTAAAAAAAGATTCTAAATTTTAAATTTTTTTTAATTTTTATTGAGTTCTGAGGTTGCCAGTTGTAAGTTTTTTGCTGTTGTCTGGAGACTTTCTATTAGTGGAGTTAATTTTCAGTTCTAAATTTCAGAAGCAACTCGGGTTCATTTGTTTTATATGACCTGGAATTGGCAGTATGGCCTACAGGTTTGAGTAATGAGCTGTGAATGAGCTTGGTACATAAAGCAGACCTGCATTTGATTCCCACAACCTCCACTTGCATACTGTGTGACCCTGGGCAAGTCACTTAACCTCCCCAGTGCTCTCGGCTCACCCCTGAAAACAGGCAGTGTACCTAGTGGGCCTTACTGGTTACCAAAGAACAAAAAAAAAAAAATAACCAGTTAGGCCCATCCTTAATAACAAGCAAAGTCCCCAGACTGGGGTACCGGTCAACGTAAAGTGAGGACAAGAAGTCAAGAATTAGATGCCAGAAATATCACAGACTGCCGACAACTCACATGAGTGAGTGACCACCAAAACTGCTTCAGTGACATGGAAAATGCTTCAATTCGGATGCAGCACAGCATGGAGCTAGACCAAGATCCAAAGATGGCAGCTGTATAACAAGCTCTTCTCTGCCGAAACCACCCTTCTTTACAATGTTTTTTTAAAAATGGTATATATATATATATATATGGTTAAGAGTCCAAGAAACTTAATATTTTATTTCCTCACAGACCTCCCTGCAAGTTGTTTTTTCCCCTCCATTTCTTTGACATGGTTTACATTACCAATAATTGGGATTGCATCAGAAAAACCATGGGCCCAGAGCCATTTCACTTTTTTTACTGCTCTGTACAATATAAGGCATTTCATCCAGCACGTCCAAGGCAAAAGTAAACACTAATTAAATCCACAGCAAGAACAGTCTTTGCCCTCCGTGTCTCCAACCAGATCTGTGAAACTCATTTTTTCAGGCCCACTGATTTCTCACAGCGCATATCCTGCATTATTTTTATATGACTGGGGCTTCCTTTGCAAGGCATAGTGTTTAACCACTGATTCATTTTGACCTCTTTTTCCTTAATTTACATTTTTATTTTTACTCTGGGTTGACCCCCCCCTTCCCTAAGTCAAATCCAACACTTCCCCCTTATCCCTGGTAAGTCCCCTCCTTGCTAGTAACCTCATGGGCTTCTCCACCCCATCCCAGAATACAGGTAGGACAGGACTAGCTGCAGGAAGTAGCCAGTGGGGGACGCAGGGTGCAAATGTGCCAGGAATCTTCCTGCTCATGCCAGGGTGGCTCCTTGGTTTCGCCCCCACCTTCAGGATGTCGGTGCACTAGGGGCTCCCTGCCACACCTCAGAAAGGATATTAACCTGCTTGAGAAGGCCCAGAGGAGGGCTACAAAGATGATAGAAGGGTCAACAGGGTAAGGCATATGAGGAGAGGTTGAGGGCACTGAACTGAAGGAAACGAGAGAGAGGAGACATGATTGGGACCTTCAAGTACTTGAAAGGGATAAATAAGGTTGATAAGCAGGATCTCTTTAAGCTGCGTGACAATCACAACACGAGGAGGCACAGTCTTAAGTGGGGGTGGGAGGTTTAGAAGGGAGGCCAGGAAGCACTTCTTCATGGAGAGGGTAGACACTTGGAATGCGCTGCCAGAAGAAGTGGTCTCATAGAAGACAGTGGACAGCTTCAAGAGAGGCTGGGATAGGCATAGGGGGAAGGTAAGGATCATAGGTAGGGAAGATGGGAGGAGGGGTTAGGGACAGTAGCTCAAGCTGTGGACCCTGCAATGCGAGCAGACCAGACAGACTAAATGGCCCTCTTCTGCTGGCCTCTTCATATGTTCATATGTCTGCACATGCTATGCAAGTCAGAGCAGAGCACGGCTGACATGCACTCTTCCCAGTGTACCTTCGCTGCACTGCCAAGGTGGCAGTGTCGTAGTGAAGGCAGCAATCCTCCCTTCTCAATGAGATGCTTAGCCCCCCTCAATGACCCAATCTCTTTTTTTTTTTTTTTTTGTATTATGTTTATACTCCCCATTCCAACAAGACACCCTTCTTGCCAGCCTTCCCCAGCCCCGTCACCCGGCTTTTTGAGGGCTTACTTAACTCTGTCCTCCACTGTCACACACCCTCTCAACAGGGGGACAGTGGCAGAGGCCATCACACCACTCAGACCAGGTCCAGACTGGAGGAGAGCCATGTCACCTGTGCAGGGTTTGCGGGAAGCCAGGTAGTCCTCCTGCCTTCTGCCATGGTATTTCGCGTGTTCTTTTTGGTCCCATACCTCAGTGGGTGCGCATGCACACATGTGCTAACATGCACAGTGCAGCACCAGCCTGTGTCCCCCTCCTCTCTTGCACTGCTCCAACTGCACTGCCACCTGGGGCCACCCAGGAGGCAGTACAGCAGCGGAGCTGGGGGCCTTCCCTCCCTAGAGGAGGAGGAGCTCATCCTCAGGGAGGCTCAGCGCCCCCCCCCCCCGGCCAGCCCTTGATGACCCAGGCTCATTCTCAAGCCCAGGTCACTAGCGTTGTGAGTGGTAGCGCTACCACTGCACCAATGGGCCAGTCCTCCAGGCATGCTTCTGAACTTGGATTCTCAGCATTGTAAGCAGTAGCTTTACCACTGCAGAAACAGGCTAGCACAAATTCTAATGTCTGAAAAATTAAACAAATTCCAATCCTTTGATAAATTCACTATGTAGAGCTAAGCACTGGGGGGAGGAAATTCCTACAGAACAGTGATTTTACTGTTGCGAAATTCCACAAAAACAATTGTAAAAAGTTTGCATTTCAAAGTGCTAAATTTACAGCAAAGTTCCAAGCACAGGATTTACATGGGCTCTCCTTGTCTGGATATGGTTTGTGTACAGTAATGGTGCAGACTATGGCACACACATATATACACATGGCATTGTGCCACACATGCACACATGTGGTGGTGCTCAGGACAAGCTCTCCTTACCTGCCCCCAGTACCTGCAGGTCACATCTAACCCTCCGCTACTGTCGTCCTTACCGTCCAACATAAACATCCCTGCTGGTCCAGCCATCCCGCAACAAGTAACAATAATTTGTCTCTGCTGGTCCCTGGCTCTGCCTCCCTAGCCCTCACTGTGTGTGTGCTATAATAAGCAAACAAGTCCCATGACAATCTCGGTCCCCCAATGTCTGTGCACCCCTGGCGTTGCACTCCAGTGACTCCTTATTGCCATTTTCTTTTGTGGTATTTGGGGACCATCACAAAAGTGCTGAAATGGGTGTGCCAATGGTAGTTTGCAATGTAAATGGAAGTGCATTCCATTTGCATTCCAACTCCGCCCATTTCTGTGCACCAGCACGCGAGTAAGGGCCCTCGACCTCCTCAGAGCATTGTTTGAGTGGGTTGCACACAAGAGACTGTTGCTAAATCGGGTTGCACCAATTCAGTAACAGCTCCTGGAGACTGAGATTTGGTGCCGTTTTATTTAAACACAATTCACTTATGTTTTGTAATATGGCGGTGTCATTTTTTCCCCATAGGAAATCAGTGACATCAAGAATTCATAATGCTATCACTCTGACATCAGAAAATCATAATACTATTATTCTGACATCAGTTCAGTGGTATTATGAGATGGAATGTTTGGAGTATTCCATATGCTAAGAAAAATAAAAGACAAGAGAACCAGTAACTAGGCTTGTCATTCCATCTCAGGATGCTGGTGACATCATAAACCACTCGAGCTTTCCTTTCATTAAATTTTTTTTTCCTTTTTGGGTTCACCCCCCCCCCATGCTCACAGTGGAGCTCAGACCCTGCCCTGCACGCTGACCAACCATGCCTAGGCTTACCCCTCGGCAGGGGCTGCCAGGCGGCACCCCCAATGGTCAATGGTAGCGAGCCCTGGCCTACCCCCCAGGGCGGGGCCATGGGAGCGGGGCCCCACCAGCGGACACTGGTGGCAGCGGGAGTGGCAGCGGAGCAGAACATCACAGACAGGGAATCGGAGATTTTTGTAGCTATGATCCCCTGGGGGGGGGCCGGGCATGCAATGATACCAGCATCTGTCCCGCATCCCACAAAAGCAGGTGCCGGCCTTTCCCAGCGATTCCCCTGGCCTCCGCCAAAGGTTGCCAACAGGCTGGACACTCCCCCCTCCACCCAGAGAAGGAAAGCCGCCCCTCGAGCATGCTATCCTTCTCTGCCTAGCCATCCCTCTGACTCCCAGGGCCGTTCCCAAACCCAGGATGTCAGCGTCGCAAGCGGTCGCTGTGCAGCTGCGCCAGCGGGCCGGCCCGCTCAATGATTATGATGTCACCAGAATCTCTCGACGGAATTACAGCCTTATTACTGATGATTTCCAGTCTGCTACTCTACTTAGAATACATGGTCAGCCCCTGTAATTCACAGATAGCCCATCCCCTTTTTTTGTCGTAATTCACAGATGGCCTATCAGAAATCCCATAATTGACAGCTACGATGTCAGAACTGTGAATTATGGCTTTTTTTGAATGTTGGTGTCACTCAAACAGTTTTGAGATACTTTGCTTACTCTAGAATATTCTGAGGTAAACAATGTCTCTTGATTCACCTTCCACTGACAAGGAACAGCTTCATTCATATGTGACAGTTTTAAACCCTATTACTTAGTCTGTGCTTGACCCTATGTGATACAAAATAAAACTCCAATTGTACATTACAAAGCTTATTAATTTCAACTCAGGTTCTGGTGGCATTTACAAATGATCTGTGCTTTGCTCTTGTGATTTATGATGTCATCAGAACCTCTTGATGGAATTGTAGCCTTGTATTTCACAGTTGCCCATTATACATTCCACATGTAATATATAAAGCAGAGCCAGCCACGATGCAGTGCAGTAACTTGCAGTAAACGACATCACAAAATACTGCAGTAAAAAAGGGCTGAATTGCCATTGAATAACACTGTTCTCTGCAGCATTTTGTAACATACTGCAGCATTTTGTGATATACTGCAGCATTTTATGATATACTGCAGCAGTTTGTGATATACTGCGATATACCACAGGATTTTGTGATATACTGCAGCATACTGCAGCATTTTGTGATATAGTATACTGTAGCATATTGCAGCATTTTGTGTTATACTGCAGCTTCAAACAACATGAAGTCTTGCTATATTATGACATATGCAGTTTGACCCAGCCTTCGAACTGCTCCGGAGGTGAAAGAGTTAACTTTTCATGCCAGGCATGGAATCTTGAGCGCGAGCTTGGTTGAGAAATCTGTCTGTTGTTCTTCAAGCTCAAACTGTCAGATTCTTTACTCTGCCTCACTGAACAGTCGCTCCGTAGATTTCTCCTGCTGCTCGGTTCATTTTGTCGGTTAAAAAGTGTAATTTCTCGTCTTTTTAACCGCATTTTGTCTATATTTTAACAGCAACCGGTTGGTTCAAGCTCTGTCTGTGGTATCGTAAGTAATAGATAGGTTTTACATTATTTCTGTGTGGAACTTGCAAACGATATTATCGGTTCGGTTTGAACCGATCAGGTTGTTGTTAAACCTTATTAAATTGCATTTAGAGTGCGGTTCCTGGTTCTTATTGGTTCTAAAAAAAACAGATTTCATTATGGTTTTTTCCACGACCCGTGACACGGTTGGGAACCGATAAGGGTGTCTTGCTTGGCGGATTGCCGTAAACGGGCAAGTTTTTGGTTAGGCTGGCACTATGTCTGAGAAACCCAAAAGAAAAACCGGGCCCACTGGGTTTCAGCACTGTAGTGTCTCGTGGGGAAGCTTTGCCAAGGCTGACCCACACACCACATGTGTTTATCTGGGGTTTGACCACCTCAATGCAGACTGCCAGATTTGCAAGAATTTCCCTGCAGCTACCCTGGATAAGAGGTTGGTAGGCTCAGGGGCGAGAGGCAAAGAGTCCGCTGACCGGATGGCCAGCGGTTGATTGCCAACCGAACGGAGGAAGTACTTTCCCTCTGACCAGGGGCGAGGACTTCCTCAGACAGCGGAGGGCTGACTCGGAGGAGTCAGTCCCAGCAAAAGGACTAGAAAATCAGCAGGTGTGGAGCCAAAATTTCCTTCTCCAACCGCTGCAGAGATAGCCAAAGCGATCAAAATTGTCCAGTCGCTTCCTGGTTCCGACCAACCAGCACCATCAGGTAGCGGTCGGTTCGGTCGGTGCCACCGGTTCAAGAATATGATATAGAGGAATTTTATGAACCGGAGGAGGGGGAGGAAGATTATGAAGAGAGTGAATGTGATTTTGAAAGTCTGGATGTGCCCATTGAACCGGACATCTCCCCAGACAGACCTTCAGAAGTGTCTCCCCCTAGGCTTTCTGAGTCCCCTTCTCATTTTATGTTTTATAAGAAAGTGGCTGAAACCCTCAGTTCCCTTTGGAAGAAGCTGTGGATGAACAGGAGGAGCCTGACTGTGTAGAAATGATGGATATCCCAGAGTCTAGGAGATTGTCTATTCCTTTACATAAATCTTTTAGGAAACAGACAATAAAAATTTTAAAAGTTCCTCACACTATACCTCCTGTGGATAAAAAATGGACAAGAGGTACACATTGTCAGGCCCTGATACGGAGTTCCTTTCACAACAATGCAGCCATGTTAGTAGTGCAGGCTGCAGCCTGTGATAAGGCAAATATTCCCTTGGCTTCACACCCCTGACAAGGACTCCAGGAGGATTGATGCCATGGCAAAGAAACAGTACATGGCAGCATCCTTGGGACTCAGACAGGCAAATTATATGGCCTATGTTGCAAGATACCAGAAATCCAGATGGGATACTGTTATGGCTCTAGCGAAACAGGTCCCTGCCAGCTGCCAAGGAGCTGGAGCAGGTGGCTGCTGATGGTATTGAGGCATCCAAGGTGCAATTCCATGCTGCAGTGGACTCTAATGATGTATCTTCAAGAGTCATGGCTACATCTGTGGCTTTTCGCAGAATGGCTTGGCTCAGGTGTACTAGCCTGTCACAGGATACCCAGGCTAAGGCCATGGATTTTCCTGTTGTGGGTAACTCCCTGTTTGGGGAGCAGACGAGAATTACATGAAGAAAATGGATGAGTATTGGACCACTTATAGGAGTGCACAGGCCAAGGAAAGGCAGGCCACTCCTCAGAGGCAGCTTTCCAGGGGCAGGGGCAGGCCTTTTCACAGACCTTTTTACCAAGCCCAGGCCTCCTCTTCAGCCTATGCCCAGAGGGGGTTCTTCAGATGGAGAGGCAGACGGGGCACGAGCTGGCCTGCTCCCACCCCTCAGCCTAAAGCCCCTGCCAAACAGGCACCCTGATGGGAGGGCCAGGGCCAATTCTCCATTACCTGTAGGGGGCAGGCTGGCTTACTTCGTCCAGGACTGGGAGTCTTTAACATCAGACAAGTGGGTCCTGGAAGTAGTGAGCCAGGGACTGGTTCTCAGCTTCAAAAAATTTCCAAAGATGAGAACCAGATCCTTTCCACCTGCAAATCCATCAGAGGCTCTCGCTCTGGAAACAGAAGTCTCAACCCTCCTGGCTCTCAGAGATGTAGAAAGGGTACCTCCCCTACACCAGGGCAAAGGACTGTACTCCAGGTACTTCCTTACCCCAAAAAAGACAGGAGAATGGCAGCCCATCCTGGATCTCAGATACCTAAACAAGCACCTTTTAAAACCAAAATTCAAAATGGTGACTCTGGGAATTATTTTACCCTCTCTAAGGCTAGGGGACTGGCTAGCGTCCCTGGACCTCAAGGATGCCTACTTCCATGTTCTCATCAGAAGCTCCCACCGAAAGTACCTCAGATTCTAACTGCCCTCAGGCCATTACCAGTTCAGAGCAATGCCCTTCAGCCTCACCCTCTGCCCCAAGGGTATTCACAAAATGCCTGGCAGTAGCAGTTGCTCATTTAAGAAGGCAAAGATTGCCATCTTTTTTCACTCTGGACGACTGGCTCATAGTGGGCCAGTCTCCAGACCAAGTCAAATTACACCTTCAGGTTACCCAGCAGCTGCTTACATCTCTAGGTTTCCTTCTCAATCTCCCAAAGTCAGTTCTAGAGCCTGTTCAGCTACTCACCTTCATAGGCGAGAACTGGACACAAAGCAGGCCAGAGTTTCCTCCTGTAGAAAGAGCAAAGACCCTGGTGGCTCTGGCCTCCTCCTTCATTCTGCAGGTCTCTCACCAGCAAGGCATTTTCTGCAGCTCCTAGGGCACATGGCTGCCTCCACAGCAGTAGTGCAGGGAGCAAGATTTCAGATGAGGGACATTCAGTTCCATTTGAGAGCTTCTGGTCTCAAAGGAGATCCTCTAACCAAATTGATCCCAGTAACTCGAACCCTGATCCAGGCCCTACAGTGGTGGCAGGATCGAGCAATCTGAGACAAGGGGTTCCTTTCATCCCTCAGTCTCACTCCTTGACCCTTACTACAGATGCGTCCCTCTTGGGGTGGGGAGCTCACATGGGCAACCTCACCACCCAGGGATTGTGGTCCCCTCAGGAATCTCTGCTCCACATCAATCTGTTGGAACTCAAAGCAGTTTTTCTAGCACTTCAGGTTTTTTCTGCATCTGTTCAGAACAAAGTGGTACAGGTCAGAACAGACAACACCACTACAATGTGGTACATCAAGAAGCAAGGGGGCACTCGGTCTTTGGCCTTGTGCACCGAGGCAATGAAGTTGTGGTATCTGGCTTATGCCCTGAACACCTCCCTCATGGCAGTTCGCCTCCCAGGCAAGGACAATGTCCTGGCAGATGCTCTCAGCAGGATTTCCCAGGGCCATCACGAATGGTCTCTGGGTCCCCTAGTACTGGAGGTAGTATTTGCCAGGTGGGGCACCCCTCAGATAGATCTTTTTGCAGCCCCAATCACCAACTTCCACTATTTTGCTGCAGGCCCCCAGTGTTGGGCTCAGTCCCTCTGGATGCCTTCCTTCTCAACTGGGAAGGGAAGTTTCTCTATGCCTCCCCCCCACTTCCCTCTCTTGTTCAAGGTGCTAGTCAAAATCAGATCTCAACCTTGCAAGATGATTCTGATTGCTCCAGATTGGGCCAGACAGCCCTGGTATTCACTCCTTCTGTCCTTAGCAGTCCACCTTCCCCCTGTGTCTTCCCAGGAATCACAGTCTGTTAACCTGTGCCCAGGTGAGAGTTTGGTACCCGAATCTCAAATCCCTCAATCTCAAGGCCTGGCTCTTGAAGAGTTAGAGTTTGCTGACCTACACCTTTCTCAAGGTGTACTCGATATCTTGAAAGCTTCTAGGAAGCCTTCCACCAGGGCTACTTATAATTCTAAATGGAAAAGGTTTTCCATATGGTGCTCTGGAAAGCATATTTCCCCAGAATCTGCTGATTTGCCCACAGTCCTGGATTATGTGGTCCACTTAAATACTTTGGGGCTGAGGCCAGCTACCCTGAAAGTGCACTTGGCAGCTGTCTCTGCTTTTATATCAGCAGGAAAGCCCTCTTCTCTTTCTGCTCACCCTGTATTCTCCAAGTTTTTCAAGGGATTGCTTCACACCAACCCTCCATTCAGGGACCCTGCTCCCGCCTGGGATCTTAATGTTTGCATTGCTCAGCTTATGCAACCCCCCCCTTTGAGCCTTTGTCTTCAGCAGAGCTTAAGTACTTGACTTGGAAAACTGTGTTTCTGGTAGCCATCACTTCTGCCAGACGCATAAGTGAATTACAAGCTTTGTCAGTGGAGTCTGATTTTATCTCCTTTCACAGAGATAAGGTGGTCCTCAGGACTAACAGGAAGTTCTTGCCTAAGGTGGTTTCAGATTTCCACCTTAATCAATCTATATCTCTTCCAGTGTACTTCACTGACCATTCCTCCTCTGGCGAGAGGAGGCTGCAACAGCTAGATGTGAAGAGAGCCCTTAGTTACTACATAGAGCTGCACTAAGGGTCACAGGTTTGACTCCTCCAACTGTTCCTCACTTATGGTGAGGTTGGTAAAGGAACCTGCCACTAAAAGATCCATTGCCAGGTGGATTGTCTCTTGTATCCAATTTTGTTATCAAAACTGGGTAGGTTCCCCTTCAGGCCTGAGGGCTCACTCTACCAGAGGTACAACTCGTCCCTGGCTGCAGCCAGGGACATCCCTATCATAGAGATATGTCAAGCAGCTACCTGGAAAACAGTTCACACTTTCACCAAGCATTACTCCCTGGACATCCAGGCTAGGAGTGATGCTCGGTTTGGCACAGCTGTGCTTCAGAGCCTATTTCCTAAGTAGGTTCTGTCCCTCCTCCATGGAGGTACTGCTGTGTAGTCTGCATATGTCATAATATAGCAAGACTTCATGTTGTTTGAAGAAAAAATTACTCACCTTAGTAATGTTGTTTCTTCTAATGGAGTCTTGCTATATTATGACCTCCCCGCCTGCCCCTCTCAGAACCTCTGCTTTTGGGATGTGGGTGGGCAGTGCAGTGTTGGCACTTAGTAGATGCCACCTTGTTTTCACCCTATTTTGGGGGTGTTTGGGTGTTAATGTTTTTATTTTTGGATCCCTGACTTGAGTCTTTGTTTTGGGGCCAAAAAATGTGTTAATATTTTAGTAGCCAGTTGGCTAGTGTAGGTTTACAGCTTTCACACAGAATCTTGGTGAGTTTTGCTCGTAAAGATCTGACAGTTTGGGTTTGAAGAACAACAGACAGAGTTCTCAACCGAGCTTGCGCTCAAGATTCCATACCTGGCATGGAAAGTTAACTCTTTCACCTCCAGAGCAGTTCGAAGGCTGGGTCAAACTGCATATGTCATAAAATAGCAAGACTCCATTAGAAGAAACAACATTACTAAGGTGAGTAATTTTTTCATACTGCAGCACTTTGTGATATACTGCATCATTTTGTGATATACTGCAACATACCACATCATTTTGTGATATACTGCAGCATACGACAGCATTTTGTGATATACAGTACTGTAGCATACTGCAGCATTTTGTGTTATACTGCAGCATTTTGTGATATACTGCAGCATACTGCATCATTTTGTGATATACTGCAGCATACCGCATCATTCTGTGATATACTGTAGCATACTGCAGCATTTTGTGATATACTGTAGCATACTGCAACATTTTGTGTTACACTGCAGCATACTGCAGCATTTTGTGATATAGTGCAGCATTTTGTGATATACTGCAGCACACTGCAGCATTTTGTGATATGTTGCAGCATACTGTGGCATTTTGTGATATACTTGAGCATACTGTGGCATTTTGTGTTATACTGCAGCATACTGCAACATTTTGTGATATACTGCAGCATTTTGTTATATACTGCAGCACACTGCAGCATTTTGAGATATACTGCAGCACACTGCAGCATTTTGTGATATACTGCAGCATTACTGCATTGCATCCTGGCTGGCACCACTGTATATATCTTGAGAGGTCACAAAAAAAGTGGCTGGTGGTATACTGTACTGCAGCAATTTACTGCCAGTCTATTTCAGCTGAGACCTGTACTAAGCAAGGAAGCACAGACTGAGCTCTGAAGTGTAGAGAAGCAGATAAGAGAGAGAGAGAGAGAGAGAGAGAGAGAGAGAGCAGATTTAAAATGTAACTGTCCTGGCCTCCTCCCAAAGAGCAACAATTTAGGTCTCACCAAGTTCAAATCACAAACAGGGGGACTGAATAAAATTGGGGTTAAAACTGGAAAATATAGACAGGACACAACAAGTTATTTTGCACAAATTTTCATAAGTTTCCTGAATTTTCCATATTTTTTATTTCTAATTATTATTTTCCTTCACCTGGCACAGCGTCTCTAAGCCTAGCTACTTTCCAGTCCTGTCACTGGCCCAGTCCCCAGAGAACCGTGCTTACCTGCCCTGTGAGGAACCTTCAAATGGTAGGGCCTTGAGGAGATGGGACAACCATTATCAGTTTTTTTTCTGAATACGGTGGTGGGGGGTGCTCTTCATGCTGGACAGGTGGCATAGAGCCTGAGTGTGCCGCCATATTCCTCCTGCTACGTAGTGTGTGTGGTGGGGGTTCTCCCTCCCCTGAGATCCTGGCCCCAGGATGCATGGCACAGCATGCAACGGGCAAGTGTGCCGTAAGGCCCCTCTGCGTCTCTCCCACTGCCATCCTCAACTGTCTTGCACCACCTGGGCACCCAGAGGTGGTGTCCGTGTAGCCAGGATCAGTCTAGCACTATCAGAAAAGGAGAAAACATCCTCTGGATTGTGCAAACCTCAGGAAGTTTATGGAGTTTAACGGGCACATTTTGCTAAACTCCACCAAAAAATTGTAACGGCCTGGGCTTTGTGAAGCTTCTCCTGGACAATTGTGTTTTGTCACACTGAGAGGAATGAGTCACGCGCACACATTCATTCATCTATTGCCATTTATAAAAATGCTACAGTGAACCTTGTTACTGACGCTCTGTCCTTGAAAAGCAGGTATTCAACATGCCAGGCTGATGGAACGATAAAGGGGATTTTTTGCCAAGCTGTTGCATCACACAGTTATTTTCAGAGGAATGTTTATGTGCTCTGAAGGTCAGTGGAAGTCTTTGCTGTTAAGAGGTGCATTATTTAGTTCAGAGGTGACCAGGGTTGATTATTTTCCATAAACTATTAAACTACTACTCACAAGTCTTTTTTTTTACTTTATGTTTATTAATTTTTTCACAAAACAGAAATAATTACTATCCACTTTTTCATACAGGGAACACAGCAGGTACATAACAATAAACATTGCTACACAAGCAGTAAATTGATATTTAACTACAGTTAGACCATGTATTCTTGTACACTAGGAGTGGGGAATCCTATAAGAAAAAACAAACTACAAGTAAAGTATTTAATAACTTGCTAGTCTCTTCGACAACATTAGGTGCATCCACTAGGGAGAATAAGAAAATGGTGGTGGGGGGGGATGACACAATAATAAAGATTGCTATTTAAACCATTTCAGCAGCTAGGGAGAAGAGGAGGTACATTTAATGCCACAGAGAGATAGTTCTCCAGTGAGTAACAAGGATAACTGCCAACATGCAAAAAAAGCAATATATAAATTGTTGTGCAAAACATAATACATTATAAGCACATTTAAGTAAATTGCTAAACAAGAATTAAACAGAGATTTGGTGAGAGTCCGTCTAAACCAGTCACACAGCTACTGCGGCTGTAGTCTGAGGTTAAAACCTTAGTAGAACCTCAAAACAGCGGAAGTCCCGCCAAGGCAAACAAGCCTTAATCCGAAGAAGTTTCTATAAAACAAGAGAATACCATGGCTCCAACTTAGATAATCCCAGTGTGTGCCAAATTTGACTAAATGGTTCCCATAAAAGAAATAGAAAGTAAGACACAGTTACTGAGTCAGCTACAGTGGAAAATGTAACTGACAAAAACAGAGCATAGTAAAACAGCTCGCGACTCACTCCTCCTCAGAATCAGAGTGGTCTCAGAGGTATCCCCTGTAGCATCCTGTCTTTTGTTTTGATTTTGATATATACATGTATCTATATATATATATATATATGTAAGCATTAATCACCGCCAGAGGAGGGCTCTGCCGGTGGATTAATGCCTGCTGGCGGCGGGGTTGGTGCCGAGGTCCAACCGCCCAGCGGGCATTAATCCCCGGAAGAGACCGACGCTGAAGGTGATTAATGCGCTTATAACATAGGCTCGTCACGGCGACGACGAGCCTATGTTACCAGCATCACCTCCGGCGGGCAGCATGGGCGCTGTTTCTGTACGATTCCCCTGAGTGCTGTACAACTGCAGCGGAGCACCAGGATTCGCCGACCGGCCACAGCTGACTGAAACTGAGCGGGTATTAAGCCACAGGTAACATCGCTCGGTCAGTACCAGCTGTGGCCATGGGCACGAGGAAAATAACAGCCCGCTCCGTCCACTGCGAGCCCTTTGTCTGCTAGTGAGTGCATTATTGTGGAAAGGCTGGGAACAGTTGACAACTGCCCATCTCGAACACAATATCTTCTGCCACCGTTTGGTTCAAAAGGGCCGTCACTTTTCGGTTGTACAAAAATAAAACATCTCCCCATCTTCTGACATGTGGAGGCAGGCAAACGTTGAAGTTTTACTTTACATTACGGAGCAGGTCTTCTGATTAATTGCAGCTCAGTTCATCAGTCAACAGAATAGGCGTACGACACTGTTCTACAACCGTATAAACTTTTCCCTGCCTTTCCCACAATACTGCACTCACTACACAGACAGCAGGGGGGCTCTCAGTGACGGAGTGGGCTGCTACCCTCGGGTGCCTCCATGGCCACAGCTGGTACTGACCGGCCAGGTACCTGTATTAATACCTGCTGGGTTTCAGTCAGCTGTGGCCGTTCGGCGAATCCTGGCGCTCCATTACAGCGGGCGACAGTGAGCCGTGTTACAAATATATGTACTCTATCACTGTTGAGGTTTGGGTCGACAATCCTTACCTTTCTTGTTATGTACATACTAAATTCAGTGTACCTATTGTATTTGACTTATTAACTATTGTTTTACTGTGTACAGATTTGATGATATTGTATACACCTGGTATTTCTCACTTTACCAATCTGCTCAGATGTACTTACTGTGTATATTTTTTGATATGTGCCTTTTCTCCTGTATGTGTATTAATCCTCCCAGGTCGCACCTGGAAACAAGCCTTGGCTCAGTGTGCCTTTCCCAGTTATCAACTTTTAAATAAATAAATATAAAATAGTTTCTTCACCTGCACCACTGTACTGGATTTCCTTTTTGAGTTAAGGGCTTTTGTCCTAATGTGACCCCTGTAGCTGCAGGTTTCCTCAACTGGTTGTTATAGCAGTATCTCTCCCCCCCAACACACACACACGTTTCTGTGATGTTTTAAAAATCTGGTCTTTGGAGATGGCGCTAAATATGCCCGTTTTCTTTTGTGTTATTTTATTTTTTTTTTTTAATTTAATTCTGTGGTGGTTTTGTTGGTAGTGGGCACAACGCATTAGGAGCTGCTGCAGATGTCTGCAGCACTCAGTGAGGAGATGCAGAAGTAAAGTGGGACTCTCGTCACAGTAGTTAAGGATTCAGAGAGAGAGAGAGAGAAAGAAACAGAGAGAGGCAGAACCTGTAAACAGAGTTCTGTGCCTGTAAAACAGTTACTACAGGTTACTGACTGCCGAAGCAGTGAGTGGGAGGGAGCAAGGGAGCAACCAGCAAGTAGGAGAATAAACAAACAAGCGAGTGAACAGCTGCAGGCAGTGACTGAGCAAGAGAGCGGTTGGCAGTGAGTGGAGCTGCTAAAAGCAAAGGACTGAAAAAAGAAACATTTTAAAACAAAAACTTTGAAGGTAAAGGTTTTCTGGAGGGTAACAGGGTACAGTATGGAGGCATTTGTGAACAGTTTTGTCAGAGGGTAGTGAGGGCAGTTGGCAAGAAAAATGGCTGCCATTTCAAATGCCAGTGTTCTACGTGGGCATTGATACGGCATGCCAGGTTAGGTGAGGCTCATCTGCATTTGTTTTTAGCCGTGTGCTAGACAATGTCAGCGCACAGCTAACAACCAATCAGGGGGCTCAAAATCTTGAGCCCATTTCATAATTCTATTTCAGAATGCACTATGACATTATGCAACAAGGAAAGATATCAGGACAACAAAATTTATCATTAAACAATATTAATATATTTTCAAGATGACTGAGATAATTTTCATCTGCACAGTTATTTCAAAATGTGTTCTATAAATATTATGTATACAACAGGTGTGAGGGTATATAGCAATCTGTAACAGCTTAGACCTATGTTTCAAGATATCATAACTTAGATTTGTCATAACTGATATCTTGAAACTTAGATTCATCACTTCCAGTCAGCTCGCGCTTCCCTGCACTTCTGCAATGACAGGATGTATCACCGAGGTCAGAGTGTGGGTGCGTGCATAACACTGACAGCCGGCAGCTTTCAAACATGTGATCGTTCACACTACCAGTCTGAATATATAAAAAACCTGAAAGTTCAAATTTAAGAAAACAGCTATAATTCACACAAATTTTGTTTACATCTGAATGAATTCAAATGAAATAGACCATTTAATCCACCATGTGAGACATCCCTGCCAAGCAGATCCGAAATGCATCAGGCAGTTTATTTGTACTGTACTGTGCTGCATGATTGTTGTATTAAATGAAATGACAACATAGCCTGAAGTTATCCTTGTGTTCCTTTTCTCTGAGGTGGTGAGTGCCCGACTCTTGCTGTGCTTAAAGTGAATTTATTGTCGTTGAGCACCACTAACCCTGTGCAGGACTTTTTCTGTTTTGTAAATTACCAAAGATGTCTGCTTTTACATGTGTTCTCTGCACTCCTTACCCAGTACAACGCCCAACGCAGATACTGCCTAGCAAGCAATGCCACAGATGAAGCTCCATTCCTGGTGTAGAAACCCTCCATCTACCAGTGCTTCGATGACACCATGTCAGCCAGGCCCGGCTTGAAGAATCGATGCAACATCCTCTGTGCTACAAAAAGGGTCCAGCAGATGCATCTTCTTCCTGGACTACATGTTCCACAACGACTGCTGTAAATTCACTGCCGTAAGGCCTACTGCATCACCGAGACCTTTGCAATGTTCCCCCTTAGAAGACTCAGCCGAGAATTACCTTGCACATGCACACTGTGTACAGAAATGCCCATCAAAACTGTGGACCAATTAAAATGATTTTCCCACATTACATGGACCAATTGGAGTTGTTATGCTATTGCTATGTTACCGTCACTCCATAGCAACCCCACTGATCCTCGTAACAAACCATGTCCAACTTAGCAACCACCCTGGTTACCTGAAAGAGAGAAGCCTTCTGATAGGAAACAATGTGCTCAAGCCACGTTGAAATGAAAGGAGAAACTCTGAAATGGAGACTGTGACACAAGTTGTATACATTGAATATGTTATCAGAAATATCTTCTCTCATTGCCTTTTACCTCTATTGACTGCACTTGTGGCTTTGCCACTCGTAAGGTCAGAGGTCAAGGGCAACTCCAGAAGACAGTTCTGATATCTTAGGTCATAACATATCACCTACAGATGTATACACACACATATATATATATATATATATATATATATATATATTATATATATATATATATATATATACACACACTACATTTGATGGTTACTTAGCGTTTGACTGAAACTGCATTTATAGAAGCATTAGATTATTTTTTTGTTATAATTAGCGCCCTTCCCCTGAGGCTCAATGTGCTATTACAATTGGGTCACAGACAACAGAATATAACAAATCACCGTAATAAAACAAGATATAGGATTAAATAAATACATTTATTAAATAAAATAAAATAAACAGTAAAACTAACTAGAGTAGCTAGCCATAACATTACATTCTGATAAACACATTAATTCTGCCGATAAACTATAAATAAAATATACAGACTGGGCGTTAAGATGGACTAGGGGTTTAATCCCCAGAGGCCTGCATAAATAAGAAAGTCTTGAGGCCCCTTTTAAAGGCCTCCACCGAGGGAGGGCCTCCGTCAGGGCTGTTGGTAAAGAATTCCACGAGACTGGGCCCACCACCTCAAAGGCCCTGGGTGTTGAAGTTTTAACCTTGCCCTGGGTATTACAGGAGGCCCTCTGCAGTGGAATGAAGAAGGCGCAAAGACATGCAAGGATGTAGGAGGTCTGCCAAACAGCTCGGGACCAACCCATATAGGGCCTTATTAGTTTGTAGCCCAACTTTAAAGGAGATATGCCACTTAATCCGCAGCCAGTGCAGCTCCTGCAGTGCTGAGGTGACATGACACAGCCTCGAAAGGCTGGTCAGCAATCTAGTGGCTGCATTCTGCACTAGCTGCTGGTGTCGTAGCCTATCTCCACTGATCCCAAGGTGTAGAGCATTGCAGTAATTGGGTGTCAAACATTACAAACGTGTGTACCAGTGTTGCCAAGTCCCCAGTGGGGATAAGGGATCTAATCCTCTGATGTTTCTGAGATGGTCAACATCACTCTGAACTACTGCTGACATGTAAGCCTCAACTGTCAACCCCTCAACCAGAATGACTCCCAGATTGTTTCACCCTTGTGGTGGCCAAAAGCCCAAAGGAACTGAGCCGAAACACCATCTCCCTCTTGGTAGCTTCCATTCTCCCCCTTCAACCTAGCTCTATATCCAGCACTTCAGTCTTGTCAGGGTAGTCTTAAGCATCTTGAAGACATCAAGTCTTGGATCTTGGCAAGGCACCTATTCAGCATATCAACCACACCCGACGTCTCAGGTGCAAAAGACAGACAGAGCTGGGTATCATCTGCATAACCATGAAACCCAACTCCATACTGGCTAATGATCCTCCCCAAGGTCAATACGTACCCCATGAACCACATGGGTGAAAGGACCGAATCCTGCAGTATGCCACAGGGCAGCACCATCGGGGATGAGGAAAAGTAGCACCATCGGGGATGAGGAAAACCTTCCCAGCATCACCCTATGAGTTCTGTCACGAAGACAGGATTCAAACCAGCAGATGACTTTGCCAGTGAGCCTTATCTATTCCCTTAGCTGATCCAACAACAGCCCATGGTTCAAGGTGTCAAAGGCTGATGAAAGAGCTAGGAGAATGAGAACTGACCGTTCTCTATCTTCTGCCCTGAGCAGCCACTGTGCTGCCTGACCAGTGCGATCGCAGTGCTATGCCTGGACCTAAAACCAGACCAGAGAGGCTCACAGATGTCAGAGGCAGTCAGGTGTAAATCGAGCTGCAGTGCAACCACCTTTTTAATAACCTTACCCAAAGAGGGCAGGCTTGAGACAGGTAGGTAACTCACCAGGATTTCCAGGTTCAAAGATGGCTCCTTCAGAAGGGGCTTCATCAGTGCATTTATCAATGCAGCTGGGAAGACCCCCCCTCTAATAGGGAGCACCGGATAATCTCAGCCAACAGCGGGCATGGGAATGGTTATCTAGGGAATAACTGCTAACTGTTTCTATCAGGGAAGAGTCCCATGATGTAATAAGATATGCAATGATCTGACTCAAAATATGCATTTTATCTTCAAGTGTGAGGAGACAGAACCATAACTCATGGGGAGAACCACAAATGAGTTATGAATGTCCTGCACATCATTCATTATAGTTGAATGGAATATTCTGAGTCAGTCCATCCCTTACATATTCAAATATATGTTAAATAGCTAAGATAAATAGCAAAGATAAGAAAGATAAAGATAAAAAGTACTATGTTGACTTGACATAGCAAGATAATATCTTGCAAATTTGGGTATGTCGCAATACATGCTGAGCCAATCAGAGAGCATCTTTTATGTTGCTGATGCAATCACAGTAGCCATGTACAGCACTGAAGACAGCACATGAAATTACAAAATACAACAAAAAAATTCATACAAACAGCAGATTTAAAAGCTAAAACTAGTAAACTCATGTTGTATAAATCGAATCTACAATGGTCTGACTCAAAATATGCAGCATATCATCACTTGTGAAGGGTCAGGACTTCCATATCTCACTCATGGCTCTGTCATTCATCTTTTACTGTCCTACCTCCTCACATGTGAAAACAAACTGCATACTTAGCATCAACCTATCACCTATATGTTTATGCAATGCATGTGAAAATAATCTGCATTAAATAACCCTGATATGTTTGTTTGTCATGAACCCAGAGTGAGAATTAAGCAATAAGACTTGACAGGATGTGCACTGTGGTGGGATAACAGCACACCTTGAGTGTGTTGTGAGGCATGAGGCATCACCAAGTGCCTTCAACCACACGAGAAGTGCCATTATTCCACTACAATGCACACCCTGGAGTGTCTTATTGCGATTATGAAATGGGTCAAGCTTTTTTTTGTTTGTTTTGGGGGGGGGTGAAGAAATGCACCCAAATCAAAAAGGAAGCATTTTTATGATTTTTTTTTTAAGTTCATCCACCTCAGCAAAACAGACCCAGCACTGACGTGTCAGCTCAGGTTCAAATATTATGCACAGCAAAATACATTATTTTTAATTAGTTCTTAAACCCTCTATTTTCCTCAACAACACCCATTTACCCAAAATCAAGCAATGTGAGAGGGCAGTAAGGAGGGCTGGGGGGATACTGGGATGCATAGGGAGAGGCATCACCAGTAGAAAACAGGAAGTCGTTATCCCTCTGTACAGACAGCTGGTGAGACCCCATCTGGAGTACTGCATGCAGTTCTGGAGACCCAAGCTCCGCAAGGACATAGACAGGATTGAAGCTGTCCAGAGGAGGGCAACTAAAATGGTGCAGGGTCTGCACTAGAAGACATATGAAGAGAGACTGAAGGAGCTTAATATGTATAGCCTCGCGGAAAGGAGGGAGAGGGAAGACATGATAGAAACTTTCAAGTACCTCAAGGGAATCAACAATCCCCCCCTAGGAGTCTTCAAATCTCAGCTTCACTCTCACCTCGCTGCCTCCAGCTCCTGTGACTGCCTTGATTAAATCTTTTTTTTTTTTCTCTTTCCTTACTACATTTCTTGACAAAGGCATATGGGAAGCTCTTTTCTCACTATTGTCTGCTCCCCTTACCTCCTCTTACTCTTCCAATAGTACATTTTCTCTAGAGTCTTTTCCCCATAATCTATTTTATTTTTGTTATATGAAAAGTATTTTGTTTCCCTTGTCTTATACCAAGTTTGTCAATTTAAGGTCATGTGTCATTTCTGGCAATTTGTCATAACTTAACTTATTTTGCCTTTCTATGTAACTACACTTGTTTTGTACTCAGTTGACGTGGAACCTTTGTAAAAGAGACTTTGGCTCAAAGGTATTATTCCTAGAACAATAAACTAAACTAAACTAAACAAAATCCAAGAGGGTAGCATCTTTCAAAAAAAGAGGTGTTCAAGAACAAGGGGGCACAATTTGAAGATGGGGGGGCGGCTCAGAGGTAATGTAAGGAAGTATTTTTTCACAGAGAAGGTTGTGGATGCATGGAACGGCCTTCCGGAGGAGGTTGTGCAGTCAAACACAGTGGTTGAATTCAAGCATGCATGGGACAGTCATAAGGCAATTCTAGGGAGTGGGGGTAGAAAGAAGTAGATTTCTAGTTAACTAGGATCTGCAGCGTATCCATTAGGTAGGGAAATGGGCAGACTGGGTGGGCCAAGCGGTCCTTATCTGCCGTCAAATTCTATGTTTTACCCATTTCCTCATCTTTCTTTCTTCCTCTATTCCTCCCTTTTCTTTATCTTGTTTATTTTCTGTCTTGACCACACTCAAGAGATAGAATGTTTACTACAGATGGAATACAAGAATTCAAATCTCTGCTCAGTTCTGCTGGCAGAATGTTTACTCCCACTGTCACACAACAGAAGGCTTCAGATGAAACCAGGGCTTTTGTTTTATCTGTAGCAGGTTAAACAGCACAGATTTCCCTAGTAAGCAGGTGAGGACAGGAGGGGGATGTTTCATGGTCAGCAAAGAAACACCATAAATTAACATTGCGAGTAATACAGTACTTCATTTTTCAAGTTACATATGTGTTTGTAAGAAGAGGATTTTTTTTATATATGTATTTTGTAGGTATTTTTTGGTTTTCTTACTGACACCTCGTGTCCCTGCATAGCGTGTGTGTGTGTGGAGGCATGCGCATGTCACGCACTATGGGACGCCCCACCCAACCAGTTGCTCTATTATCACCTGTGCCTGCCACCGGACCTCCACCCAGTGACGGCGAGACTATGGACGGGCAACCCCCACCCCCAGGAGAAGAGAGCCAGTGCTCAGTCCTTCTCCCACCCCCCACACCCTCTGCCAGCACCCCAACGACCCAAGGTCATTCCCAAACCCAGGTCACCAGCGTGGTACGAAGTTAGGTGTCCAGCACCTCAGCCCTCAGCGCCACCAAGCTGGCCTAAGAAGTGGATTTTGAGGGCAAATAACATTTTATTATTATGTTTTTAAATGTGAGGCAGTTTTATTTTTAGGGCCTAGTTGAAGGTTAGTAGTGAGTAAAGGTGTCAGCTATGTTTGTGATGGCAATCAGGGATGTGTGACTGTATTGATTTTAGTGTGAAGAGGCTGCTGGATCTTTAGCCAGTGCTGTTGTGCTGAGATAACAGCACTGGCAATGATGGCCCTTAGCCAATCAGGTTTCATGATTTTTAAAACCCATTTTATAATATCATGATAGTCTCCCTCTGGGTGGATGACAAAGCAAATATTCTTACTGGAGGCCCCTCTGAATAGAAGCATGACAGCACTATATTCTGTGACTTTATTGTTCCGGAGAAGATTCCGCTTATAGAACTTTAAAAGTAACTCACTTGAGACAGCAGAAAATCCAGCAGTTTTACCACACAAACCTGTACCATTGCATAAATCAAATATGGCCTGGACCTAATAAAACATTACTTGTGAGCCATGACCCCTGTACCATCACTCTTGCCTTCACTACTCGTGATGCCATGGGGTCACAAACCATTTGTAAAATACCAGACTCTCCACTCCGTAACCACCCTGTGCTGTGCTCGCTTCTCCAGTGTGCTCGTCTCTGACTTCAGCCACACAAGTCAGCTTGATTCTCCACTCCACGGACAATGACAGCAGGAACATCCAGATAAATGATTTACAATAAAAAAAAAACACAAAGATAAAAAAGCTGCCAAAAAAAATCACCACCGTGGCTCTAACTCTCGCTAATCGAGAAACTGAGCCGCCATGTTTTCAAAACTCTCCAGCCCTCCCACGTAGTAAAAACAGCCAATAAAAAAGTCATATCTTAACATCGGAACATCGGCTGCACAGCAATTATGCTAACGACTGTAGAAACCAGCCCAATCTTCAGCAGGAATACACAAACTAATCCCAGTAATTTTATAAAAATGTAAAACTCAAACTCTAATAAAAGGAAATCAAAAAGCATCAAAAAACTGCTTTCCTATTACATAAATGGAACATGCAATGGAAAACTCGTGAAATAAATGATTTATCTGCACTCAAGCAGTTTGACCTCGTACACCTCACTCATGGCATACGCCACTCGTGAGGCTACCCAAAGTCAAACAGCACAAGTGTAGATAACTCATTTATCTTACAGGGAGAAACAGGGTGCAGGAATGCACTATTTTTAAGCGAAAAAGATGTTCCAGGACTAGAGGGCATGGGATGAAGTTGGAGGGAGGACGATTCAGAGGAAACGTGAGGAAGAATTTCTTCACAGAACGGGTGGTGGACAAGTGGAACACCCTGCCAGAGGAAGTGGTGGGGGCTGAAACAATCACGGGATTTAAGAATGCATGGGATAGACATAAAGGAATTCTGGAGGTCAGGGGTAAGGGGCGACAGACTTCCTGGAAAACATAAACTGAACTTACAAACTTAAATGGGCAGACTGGGTGGGCCATAGGCCCTTATCTGCCGACACTGTCTATGTATCTATGTATCTGACAGCTCACCATTGTATATTTCATTTATGCAATAGGGATGCTTTCTGTCAGTGCAGGGACATTTGCTTTTGATTGCTTAACTTTTTTGCATATGTTTGTCAAAAAAGTGAACAAAATCTATTGGAAATCAATAAACGTTAAGTTTGAAAAAGAAATGAACAAAAAATGGCATTTTCTGCTCTTTTTTGCCAATTATAAAACATATTTATAAGGTATCTATAAATGAAACATTACTCATTTTGTAGATAATTTTGTGCTGAACAACTTTCATGCTCACAATACCATGCTATCTTTTTTCGTTTTAAAGTTATTCGCATTTGAATATGGGTAGTACTGTTACTGAGGCCGAACATTCTGAATGAGTTCCGGAGTGATTGTGACATAGCTATTATATGAATAAATTTTATTTATTCAACGGCTGTGAAGATAAATGGATTTATTCAATGAGTTTTGAGACCACTCATATTACATTATATATATATATTGCAAAAAACTTAGTTAGGGTCAAAGCGACAAATGTTGAGAAATGAGGTGTTAGGGTTTCCAACCTAACACTCCACCCTTCCAAACCAGGTAGAAGAGCAGGTGTGGGGTGTGCCTTGGGCTTCTCAAGCCTAATGCTCACCCCATTCCATTTGTAAACAAGGTTAGATGTATAGACTTTATGGGAATGGGATGAGCGTAGGCTTGAGTAGCCCAAGGCACACCCCACATCTGCTCTCCTACATGGTTTAGGGGGGTGGGATGTTAGGGTTGGAAACCCTAATGCCTCATTTCCCAACTTTTGTCACTTTGACCCTAACTGGAGCAGTTTTTTTGCAACTTATTTCCTTACTTTTTTAAATAGTATAATAGTATTCCTATTTTACTGTGGGAGAGATGCATATATATGTATATATATATATATATATATGTAACAGTTGAAGCACAGTGCTGTCTGGACCCTGCGCTTCAATTTATAAGACAACAGTGACCAAATTGTTAGCACAGCCACCTTAATACCCCCACCTCGTGTACCCGGTACAGAAAATTTTCTGATGCCCATCAAAACATAATTCTGCACAACTGCAATACCATTAGTCGCCACGGGTGTGAAAACACATTTTTGGCAGGATTTGAAAAATGACAGCTGTGACATACATGAGGTGGGGTAATAAGAAGGCTATGTGGAAAACCTGGGGTCAAAATATTTGAACTATCCACTTACGAGCATGTGTGGCGAAATTGCTATGAATGGTCATACCATTGGCATGTTTTCATATTTTGAGCTCAGTTTTCAACATAGTCTTCTTATGACCCCACCTCATAAACCCCATAGGTGAAAATTTTCAAATCCGTGCCAAAACGCCATTCCGCACCACAGGTGTGAAAACACATTTTGGACAGAAGGTGAAAAATTACAGCCGTACTGTTCATGAGGTGGTGTGAAAAAATGGTTATGTTGAAAATTTGGAGTCAAAATATTGAAAATTACCAAAGTTATGCGCGTGTGTAGGAAAATTTCAACGAACGCTTGTAACGTGGACATTTTGGGGAATTTTTTCACCAAATTTTCAACATTACCTTTTCGGGACCCCACCTCATGCACACTAGCAGTGAAATTTCATTATTCGGTCCTGAAAGGTGATTTTGCACAGCAACTGTGAAATCATCTTCCAGGCCCGATTAACGAAATAACAGTTGCAGTGTTCATGAGGCTGGGTCCCAAAAAGGCCAGGTTGAAAATTTGGTGAAAAAATTTCAAAAAATGGCAAAGTTATGAACATAAGTTTAAAACACCATTGAAATACATTATACGGCACCTACCTTTATTCCTCAGTTCACGGTTCAGCTTTGAAGAGTACAGACATGTCTCAGTCCCCAGAAGATGACAGAATTGGACAGTGGCTGGTAAGTATAGGGTAAGAGGGGGTGTAGAGAGGTGGGTGCTCAGTGGGAGAGTCAGGATGGTGGAGGGGGTCAGCGGCGATGAAGAGGGACCGTTTTCTTTGTTTCAGGCGAAAATTGTCTCAAGTGAAAAAAAAAAGACATTGGGGGATGGTTTTTCTATTGCAGGTACCAAGAAACATATCGGGACACTGGGGGTGGGATCCTTAATGTCCCATACTGCTGGGGTATGGGGGTCTCCAAAAGCTGACATGGAGATTGGGCCCCTGATGTTGGCTACAGTTTAATAAAATAATGAGCTGCGGGGGGGCAATAAATACAGGTTACTCACCTGTAACAGGAGTTCTAGGAATGGTATATGTTGTTCATCCACACTCATTGGCAGTATCCTTGCCGCTTTAAATCTTGCCGGAAGGTCTTCAAGCTTGCTCCTCCCACCCACCCGGGTGGTATAACTCTCGGCTCCGCCCCATGACGCCAGATCTGGCCCGCTGGAGCTCAGGTTGTGCGTCGAGAGCCGGAGGTCGGTAGTGGATGAACAACATATACCATTCCTAGAACTCCTGTTACAGGTGAGTAACCTGTATTTCTAGGGACATGGATATGTTGTTCATCCACACTCATTGGCAGACTCCTAGCAGTTCTCCGGGAGGAGGGAGGCAAGACGCACACCCCCATATACTTACTTGGGAAAGAGAGACTGGAGAACCGAGGCCCCAAAACCAGCATCCCGGCGTGACTCAAGGTCGATGTGGTAGTGGGTAATGAAGGTGTTTGCTGACTTCCAGGTAGCAGCCCTGCAGATTTCCTGGATAGGGACGTCCCTGGAAGCAGCCACCGTTGCAGCAGTATGGCGGGTAGAATGAGCTCTTATCCCTCTGGGAGGCTCCATGCCCGCTAACTTATAGCAGAGATCTATGCAGGAGGTTACCCACCTGCTTATCGTCCGCTCAGCTGCAGGTCTGCCAGATCCGGCTTCAGCGTGGGTGACAAACAGCTGGCGAACCTCTCCCAATTTCAGCGGTGCGCTCCTTATAATAAGCGAGCGCCCTTCTAGGGTCCAGAGTATGGAGCCTATATTCGGCCTCCGAGGTGTGATTGTGGTAGAACACCGGCAGAGTCAACACCTGGTTAAGGTGAAACTCCGACACCACCTTCGGAAGGAATTTCGGGTTGGGGCGCAGGACAACCTTGTCCCTGTGGAAGACCAGGTAAGGAGACTCGATGGAAAGCGCCTGGAGCTCTCCCATCCTTCTGGCTGACGTGATAGCCACCAAGAAGGCGGTCTTCCACGACAGGTGAGAGAGCACACCTGTGCATAGGTTCGAATGGCTTGCCCATGAGCTTTGCCAGTACCAGCAGTAGATCCCATGGAGGTGGGGTTCCCAACTGGAGGAAATGTGATCAAGGCCTTTGAAAAAGCGCCAGACCACCTTCTCCTGCGCCATCGACTGCTTCCCGGCCCGCGCCCGGTAAGCAGAGATGGCTGCCAGGTGCACCCTTAGGGTCGTCGACCTAAGCCCTTGACTAGAAAGGGACCATAAATAGTCCAAGATGCTTGCCAAGGAACAGGAGGAAGGGTCCAAGCCCTTGCCCTGACACCAAATGGAAAACCTTTTCCATTTGAAGGCATAGCATTTTCTGGTCGACTCCTTACGGGACGCCTCAACTACATTGAGGACCTCGTCGGAAAGACCCAAAGCCTGGAACTCTAGCCGCTCAGGAACCAGGCCGTCAGGTGCAGGGATTGAAGGTCCGGATGGAACACCTTCCCCTGATTGACTGAGAGCAGGTCCGGGCGAGCTGGAGCTGCTGTGGAGTCCTGGAGCTGAGACTGAGGAGATCTGGGTACCAGAACTGGCGAGGCCAGTCTGGGGCTATCAGAATCACCTGCGCTGTCCTCCTCGCCTTGAGAAGCACCTTGTGGATCAAGGAAATGGGGAAAGGCGTAAAAAGAGGCCCGGGTCCACTGCCTCGAGAAGGCATCCCCTGCAGCGAGCCCTGCTGAGGGGCGGGCATGGAACAGACTCAGCTCGCGTTCTCCATGGAGGCAAACAGGTCCACCTGAGGTGTGCCCCAAAGGGAGAACAGATGCTGTACTACTCCGGCAGGAGAGACCACTGGGGATGCAGCCCCTATCCGCTCAGGGCATCGGCCAGGGTGTTGGAGGCTCCTGCCACGTGAATGGCTAGGAGATCCGCCTCCAGGCTGCGCGAGAGACCAAATGCGGAGAGCTCTTGCATAGAAGCATGGAGCGCGCCCCGCCTGGCGGTTTAGATAGTACATGGTCGTGGTGTATGTCCGTCTGGACTCGGACCACTTGACCCCGGAGGAACGGAGCAAAGGCGGTGAGAGCTAGGCGGACCGCTCGGAGCTCCAGCAGGTTGATGTGGCATCGGGACTCCCGCGGGGACCAGAGGCCATGAGCCCGGTGTTCCCCCAGATGGGCACCCCAACCCATCAGAGAGGCATCGGTCGACAGAGAGACCGTCGGCTCGGGGCGGACGAACGGGATGCCCTCCTGCAAATGATCTGGAACGGTCCACCACTGGAGAGCGTTCCACATCCCCGTGTCACCGACACAAGCTGGTCCAAGGGATCGAGCGCAGACCACTGGCTAGCCAGTCCCCACTGAAGGGGACGATGTTCCAGCCGGCCCAACGGACCACGCTGGTATAGGCCGCCATGAGACCCAGGAGGCGCGGGAAGTCCCGGCAGGGCGAATTGCCTAACCAGAAATGATCGGGCAAAGGAGGAAAGAACCTCGCCCTGTCCTCACTGGAGCCGCGCCTGGCTCGAAGAGAGTCGAGCTGCGCCCGATGAATAAAATCACCTGCTTCGGCTCGAGTCTGACTTGGCCTCATGATAAGGAGGCCCAGTTGAGAGCAGACCTGGAGGCCAGATCTCTGGACCACTCCGCCTCCTTCCTGGAGGGAGCTGCTATCAGCCAGTCGTCCAGGTAAGGGTACACCGACCCTCGGCGCCCGCAGAGGAATGCTGTCACCACTGCCATGCATTTGGTGAAGACCCTGGGAGCTGGAGATGCTCGAAGGGCATGGCTTGAACTCAAGAGAGATCCTTCCGCCGAAGCGGAGAATCTCTGGTGAGACGGACGGATAGGGACGTGAAAAAAACGCCATTCCTGCAAGTCCAGAGAGCAGAACCACACGCCGTGCTCCAAGGATGGTATTATCTGAGCCAGAGTGACCATCCTGAAGGTTCGAGACCTTAGGAACTTGTTTAGGTCGTGTAGGTCGAGAATGGGCGCCAGCCCCCGTCCGCTTCGAACCAGGAAGTACCTGGACACAAACCCTGGGTCTGAAGGAGGGTCCACCACCTTCTTACCACCTCCTTCTGGAGGAGGAGAGCGATGTCGGCCTCGACTGGCCGCCAGTGAGGCTGGGATCCCAAGCCCCCGAGGGGCGACGGCTCTGAAGGGTGGTGCCTGCTCAATTCCAGAGGCAGGCCTCTTCCCACCACCTTCCAAGACCCACCTGTCCGTGGTAACAGCGGACCAGGCGGAACGGAAGTGCGGAGCCGTCCCCAAGGGGACCAGGGGGTAAGGTGACGGGATGGGGCGACACCTTCAGCCCGTCACTGGGCAGTCTTGAGGAGAGACCGGCGAGGGACCTCCTGGGCCCTTTCCTCCCTGCCTCCTGTTAGAGGAAGCCGGCGGCTTGGGTTTGGGATGCCAAGGCCGAGCCTGCTGGCCCCTGACGCTGTTGGCCGGGCGCTCAGGCACAGAAGGACGAAAGGCTTAGGCTGTGGTTTGCGGCCTTTGTCCTTCTGAGTGAAGAGACCGAGTCCAAGGTGGCATTGACTTCTCGATCCTCTGCAGGTGACCTTCCACCCCAGGGCAAGAGGTCAGTCCCAAAGGGAACATCCGCCAACTTGTGCTGGGTATCCGAGTAAAGGTGGATATCCTCAGCCAAGCCCGCCGACGCATAGCCACCGCGGCCGCCACCGATCTGGCACAATGAGTCCCCTACATCCAAAGCAGTCTGGAGCTGCTGTTTGGCCACTGCCCTGTCCTGCCCTGGTCCCGCACCTGCTTAACCGTAGTCTGCAGATCGGGCGGGAAGATGAGGATGACCTCATCCAGGGAGCCCAACAGGGCATGAGAAAAATGTGCCATGAGGAGCCGAACTGGCCTGATGAAGGCCGAGAGGACGAGCTGAGACTTTTCGCCCGACATAGTCCAATTTCTTGGACCCTTGTCAGGAGGTTTGTCCACATCCCTGGCGCGAGCCGGGCGCCGGAAAACGCTGTCGGTAACCAACCCTCAGCAGAGGGGTGTTCAAAACCAGACAAGGAACCGTAGGGACCGATACTTCCTGGCCATCCTGGCCGAAGGCGCAGGGCAGGAAGCAGGGCGCCACAAGCTCCAGTGCCGGACCCACTATGGCCTCGGCCACGGAAAGGCCTCCGTCGGAGAATCCCTCGGTCCAGAATCTCCGTGAGGATACCTGGCCGCGTTGGAAACAGTTCGAGCTCCATCCCGTAGACCTCGAGATGAGCCAGCAGTCCTAGGAAGGACGACGCGGCTATCGTCCATTGACTGACCTCCTGAAGACTCCAAGTCCAGTCGCTTGGAGAAGAAGGAGGAATCATCTTCGACTCGGAAGAGTCCTCGGAAGAGCTGCCTCTGGCCTGAGCCACCCTTCACCTGCCAGGTCGGTCGGGAGTGAGGTAACTGACAGCCGATGGGGTAAACCCTTAGCCGACCGAGAATCCTTGGTCGGAGCCCCAGTGGTGGCTGTGGGCGGAGTTCCACAGAATCGGTGAGCAGCTGGTTTTACGAACAACCGCCTGTATAGGCTCTCGGACAAGTCGAGGGTTGTGTCGCCGCCCGTGACAGCGCTATTAATGGCCGGGAAGGCGCCTGAGTCGGCTTATTCCCGCCAGGAGGAGTTGTTGCAACATAAGGTCCTCGTGCCGTCGGCGTAATTTACGCCGAAGCCTCCCTCATCCGAGGAGGAGGGGCGAGGGCAGCCGGCGCGCCGCTTACCGGTGCCGACCCGAGACCGCTATGACGGTGGATCGGCTGGACCGCCAAGAGGTCCGAGACCGAGACCGAGAGTCCCGGAATTTCCGGGTCGGTGCGGGGAGGTGTCGGCCGGAACCCGCACTCCCTTCGGCTCGGAAGGTCCATCCGAGGGCTCCGGAACCGGAGGCACAGGCGAGCCCACGGGATCCTCAACTCCTCCCGGGGAACCCGGGAGAGGGAATCTCGGCTGCTAAAAGGCGACAGCCCGTCAATGGGTCGAGAAAATCCGACTTCATCAGTGGGAGTCTCGGTCAACTGACCTGGCCAGGGACACCGTGGGCCAGTGGCGAAACCGAGCGGTCGACGAGCCCGGCCGATGCGGCGGCCCGGGGGAGGGACCTTTCCCGCTCCCAAGAGGCGTCGACGGAGGACTTACCTGTCCCTCTTTTTGGACCGAGAATAAGGTCCAGCAGGCGCGGAGCCCTTCTCCTTTAGTGTAGAGGGACAAACCAGCTCCTTAAAGGAAGCCCGTGTAGGAAGAACCCAAGGAGAAGCGGGATAAATGCAGCGGCCGAGGAAGATACGGCCAGCGCCGCCTCCTCTTGAGAGGCGACCATCCGCTCGAGCTGATCCACGCCGAAACCCGCCGCCCTTGACACCGCCAACCGGGCCTCCTTAGACTTCACGGAGGAAAGCGCTTCTCGGGGCGGCCCAGTTGCAATCGCGGGCAACCACGGTCTTAACCGAGGGCGTAGAGCGAGAAAGATGAGCACAGGTCGCAAGCCTGCGGGTCGTGCTCAAGGCCTAACAGTAGACACCGCGTGGGTGGATCCGTCCGAGACATCTTCTGCCCGCATGGGCATCTCCGAAATCCGGGGAGTCGTTTGTCCATCGTGGCAGCGAGGAATCGAACTGAAGTCTTTTGCAAAATTTTATTTTTAAATCCATAAGCGGAGGAAATAGGAACCAATCGCAAGCCTTGAAGCGTTAAGGAGAGAACCTGAGCTTCCAAAGCGGTAAGGAAGATCTGGCGTCATGGGGCGGAGCCGAGAGTTATACCACCCGGGTGGGTGGGAGGAGCAAGCTTGAAGACCTTCCGGCAAGATTTAAAGCGGCAAGGATACTGCCAATGAGTGTGGATGAACAACATATCCATGTCCCTAGAAATGAGAATTATGGGGATGGCAATCAGAGGGTGGGGGGTGCCACTAAACACCGGGGATCATTACAAAAACAATGGGGGCAGTGATCGGAGGGTGGGTGAGTACTACTACACACCACGGATTATTATAAAAACCATGGGGATGGCGATGGGGGGACTGCCACTAGACACCAGGGCTCATTTTAAAAACAAAATGGAGATGGCGATCAGAGGGTAGGGGTGCCACTAGACCCCAGGGAAGATATTTTTTAGGGGAACAGTGTGTGTGTGTGGGGGGGTTGCCCCACCTAACACCAGGGAAACGGCAGGGCAGCTTACAGCTTACACTGCAACCAGCAGCAGGAGTTCAGCTGTGGCTGCAGAAATCAAGAAAATCTGTTCTTATGCAGGCAACGTGGGGAGAAAGGCTCCTCTCACTAAGATGGGCACCTGGGATTTTTGGTGCCCAGACAAAGTATTTCTGGCTCTAGTTTTGAAAAACAATCATCAGAATCTTGCTAAACAGGGCCCATTTAGCTAGGTTTTGGTGTCTAATTTTTAAAATGTCAACATTCTAATGTATTTTCCACACTTTTTTGTTCCTGAAAAAAAAAAAAAGATTGTGGCTCACGAAAAAGGATTATTCCCTCACAAAAAAGGAACTGATCTTGCTAGAATGAATCTTTTTTTCAAGAGAACAAATCCTTTGTCTAACTTTTTACCTCTGTCCTGAAAAATGAACATCCCATAGGAAATAATGGGAACTTAAAACTGAACTTTGCAACAGGTTAATATTTTTGCACCAAACAAACACTGGCAGTTCTGTCACCCAAGTTCTTTCTACCACAAAAAATCACACCAAAATTCCACACCATCTGGGTGCAAGGCGATGAGGACAAAACTACAAAAAGTGGTGACTTTTAACTTTTTTACACTATCCAGATCTCGGGATCCGCACATTCACCTAGAATGAAACTTGCCATGTCTAGAAATATAACCCACAGGACAGCGCATACCAAATTTTATGCAAATCCGTTGAACGGTTGCAAAGTTAATAAAGTGCAAAATTTGAGGTTTAACATTAAACAGGCTAATCAACCCTAACTACAGGAGCACAATTGTGCCCCTATGGTATATGTATGTATACACTCTGCAAAAAACCATGTTAATACACCATTAGGGTTGATGCAACAACAGTAGGGAAATGTAGTCTTAGGGTTCCCAACCCTAGGTCCCCACCACCCACTCTGCATGCAGGAACAGGTGTGGGGGTGTGCCTTGGGGTTGTGAACCTTAGTGCCACCCATTCCATGGTAGGAGAATGGGATGGGCATTACGGTTCGCTTACTTCCTCACGCCAATAATTCCTGCATGCGAGGTGGGGTGGGGTCTTAGAGTTGGGAACCCTAAGACCACATTTCTCTACTTTTTTCACATTAACCCTAATGGTGCGTTAATGTAGTTTTTTGCAGAGAATTGCCTTACTTTTTGAGAAAGTATAATTTCTCTACTTTTGTCACATTAACCTTAATGGTGCATTGTCATAGTTTTTTGCAGAGAATTTCCTTACTTTTTGAGAAAGTACAATCGTAGGCTTATTTGCTGGTGGCAGCGCAAGCTCCCAACCATCCATAATTTTTCAGACATTGCAATTCTATCCTTATTTCCCTGCGCGCCCATCGCTCTATAACCCTCTGTGTATTTGCATGAGGGAGTGGGCCTTGTGCTCTCATCAGTCCATAATGGTATCAATATTGGTGTTTGGGAGTCTAGGGCCCTCTGGGCCCTGCGCTCCCATCCATGCATCATTTTTGAGATAGTGTAGTGGTATTCTTCTTTGCCTGTGGGCCCTGTGCTCCCATCCCATAGTGTGGAGAGCCACATAAACATCTGACATTGCCAAATTATCCTATAGAAAACACAGGAAAATCTGAAACCTGTGTAATGCAACACCAAATTAATATATTTTCACGAATCCCACAAAATTGACATTGGCAAGTGAAGTCCTTTGTACCCTGAAAATTTCAGAGCAAAATTCCACACCATTTGTTTACTATGCTGTGACAAAGAAAACACCAATATCAAAATTATTTTTTTTTTTGCAAATTGCAAAAAATAATCATTTTCTGTGGTTCCTTTTTTCACAATTTGCAGAAAAAGAAAATTCTTTGTTGCAATTTATGAAACAGAATCCTTTTTCGCAATTTGTGGCAAAAAAAATCCCTTTTGGCAAATTGCAAAAATGTAGCCTATTTTGTGGAATTTGTTTTCTGTGATTTGCGGCAAAGGATTTCTGCTGATTAAAAAAACAGATTTTTGAACATCATATAAAAAAACTAACCCCAGAATCCCATTCTACGGGCCCCGATTAGGTAGCTACAACTGTTGGTGTTTATAAAGCCCTTTATTTTTTGTAATTTAATTTTGTTTCCCTTGTTAACTGAAAATAAGATGACAGCAGCACGAAAAAAGATTCCACATTTGCGGCAATAAAAACCTCGTTTGCGAAAAAGGATTCCTCATTTGCGATAAAGAAACCTTTTTGAGGTGGACATCTAACTTTTCCCATGGGAAATAATGGGAAACTTTAAAATTTAATAACTTTGAAACTGATTAATATTTTTTCATCAAACATTCAAAAGGCACCACTGTGACCCAAGACCTATTACTCTAAAAATTTCAGACCAAAATTCCAAGCCATTTTTGCGCAGTGGCGTGACCAAAGAATTTGATAAAAGGTAGTAATTTCATGCTTTTCGACACTCTGTATCTCCGCAACCACACATCTGATCTGAACAAAATTTGCCAGATGAAGAGATCTTTGGTCCCTGATGGTTTATGTAAAATATCATGCAAATCGCTTGAACAGTTGCGAGGTTATTAAAGTCCCAATTTCTCAGTTTATCATAGAAGTGAAGATTTAACCCTAATATAGAGAATATATATATATATATATATATATATATATATACACACACACACATAAATCAAATTTTTTGCACCTTAATAACTTTGCTGTCATTTGATGAATTAGCACAAAATTTGGCACGCGCAGTCAGGCTGTCAGAGTCTCAAGCTGTGAACAGTTTCCTCATGGCATCTTATATGGTTTTCGAGATATGAAGTGTCAAAAACGTTAAAAAATCTACCCTATGTTTAACACTGGGTAATTTTTGCTCTCACCTATAGCCTAGACAGTACAGAATTTCTTCATTAAATTTTCAGGGATGATGGGGCCTGTGCCAAGGGGGTGTCTTTGGATGGTCTGGGGAAAAATAGTATACAGTTTTTGGGATAACATTCAAGTTCAGTTGATAAAAAAAATGTTCGCAAGTGGCCTTGTGCTTGCATTTGTGCCAAAACAGCAACCAAACTGTCAGAACAGCCTTCTTATTACCCCATCTCATAAACTCGGTAGAGAAAATGTTCAAATCCCTGCCAAAACATCATTCCGTGACACTGGTGCGAAAAGACATTTTCGCCAGGATTTGAAACATGACAGCTGTCACATTCGTGAGGTGGTGTAAAAAATAGGGAATATGCAATGGGCTGTCTTAAAATATGCAATTTATCTTCAAATAAAGTTGCTGTCACTGGACGTTAGTGAGTTCTTATGTTTTTTGTAATATTCAGTGATATTCTTTCTGTGGGGGCTCTCCACCCCCAACCCCGGAATCACTGATAGAGTACCCCAACAGAAAGAATAGTATCACTGAATATTACAACGTGGCAATGTGCCAAGCTGCCCAGCAGGCAGAGGAGAATGAAGTAAATGAGAATCTGCAACAATTTAACTACCTAAAACAGATACACCAATAATGAAACGCTGAACTAGTTATTGCTAAACGCCTTTCTGTGATCACTGTGACAGTAGAGAAAACAGTGCTGTCTGGTGGGGTGTGCTTGTAAGTAAATGTTTGTTTTTAATATTGCAGTCTTGTCCGTGTCCTTTGGTGTCGGGTGTGGGGGTAGCGGAGCAGAACGTGTGGGTTTATTTCATTTTCAGTGTGAAACTCTGGCTTTATTTTACTTGTCTGGTGGAGTTTGCAGCAATTGTGGAGGACGTTAGACTTTGGCATTTTCTGGTGCGTGATCACGTCTCTGCCGTAGTGTGTGGAGTTTCCAGAAAAGCACACAACCGGTCCGACGTCCTCCCCAAACGCTGGCTGTGGCATAGTGTGAGCCACATTGTGCTACACCGTGGACAAAACCTGTGGCCAGCGGCATTCTCGCCGTAAGGCTGCCGCCACCACTGCCCCACCTCCATTAAGCCCAGTCTTGGCCCATTAAAACGCTCCAATTTTGTTGTGCAAATCCTGCGATCTCTAGTATTCCATTGGCACCTCCACATACTCCCAGTCCCTTGCATCCAGCTGAATTTAACCCCCCCCCCCCGAAGCCCAATCCCCACCATTGCCATTAATCTTCTTGGTCTAATAGAATCTCAGTAGATTGCCAGCTCCCCCTGAGGTGGCCGCAAAACTGTAACCCCCCCCCCCTGTAGAAGCACAGAGCAAAATGTTGAGCTTCTCCATCTGGCTGCCCAGTTTTGTGTACCATCCGCAAACCTCCATTTTGATTAAAAAGTCTTGCAGATGGGCCAGCCTGTCGGCACAGAAGTCGTGCTACTTAAGAGTGGTGTGGGGTAGCGGATGGCATCTAGGGGAATAACCCCCTATAAATGAAGGGATCTTTGATCAGTAGCATCATCTATTGTATGTCCCTAAGTTGATGTCTGATGTAATGGTTGTGTCTCCTATGGGTAAGGTTCTGCAAAACACAATGGTCATTCCAGGTTAACTAGGATCTGCAGCTTATCCATTAGGTAGGGAAATGGGACAGACTAGGTGGGCCAAGTGGTCTTTATCTGCCATCAAAGTCTGTTTCTATGTTTCAGAGTGTTTGGGGGGAGGCTTCTTGTTGGTTGTTGTTGTAATGTTTTGTTTAGTGTGTTGTTGCTTAATGGGTTTTGTGGTGTTATTGTATCATAAACTCTAATAAAGTATATTAAATAAATTAATAAATAAATAAATAGTGCTACCACTCGCAACGCCAGCCTACATTTGGGAATGTTGTCCGGAGGGAAGCCCTGCAATCCTGCAGGACACTCTCCTTTCTTGGTGGAGGGAGGGTTGTAGTCCTCACTGTTACACTGCCTCCTGGGGGACCACAGGTGGTAGTGCAGTGGGGGGTGAGAGGACAGAGGGGTGGAGGACAGCAGAGTGTTATGTGGCAGGGAGCACACACAAGGGTGCGTGCACTTGATGCTCCTGGAGTGCTGGGTTCCACGTAGGATGGGGCTGATTACAGCAGCGGAAAAGTATAAAAGAACCCAGAATGGCAGAATGATGGGAATATTCTCTCCTGGGATCCGGTGACTGGCCATCCCCCTGCCACTTTTGAAGGCCTTTTTGTAGACAGACCAACTGCTCCCCCAACCCTGCCTCAGTTGGGGGGAGGGGCTCCTTGGAGGGTTAAGCCAAGGGTTTAAAGGGGGTGGGGTGTAAGTGCTAGATATGCTGGGATAATAGGCAGGGTGGTTGCCACTGATGGGGAGGCACTTGGAAATAGTTTAAAAAAAAAAAAAAAATTTAATTGCTGCCTCACCGCTCCACTTTAGTGATCTTGTGTTAACACCTATCTGTTATTGTGCTACAGTCAAGATTTGCTGCCAAACTTTACAACTGCTTGGGCAAGGATTGCCATATTCCATGCATGGTGACCCACCCCTTTCCCCCACGTCGTTGTAATGTCACGGAGAGACCAGAGAATGTTGTTAAGTGGTCACTGAACCACTTATAGGGACACTGCCTTGTGTTGTGTTGTCTTTTTTTTTTTTTTAAACCTCCTGTCTGCAGGTGCTGTCAGCCTTCTGGTCCTCCTAGAACCCTGATCCTCTGCCCGATGGACTCCCTGCTGGCATCATCGAACACCACCAGACTCCTCAGTTCATGCCCCTGTGTCTATCCTTCCCAGGGGGCTCTGCACCTCCCTCCCATGGTGGCAGAGAGGCAGGTGAAGCACCTGGTGCCATGAGACCAGGGTTGGGGAACGTGCCTGCCACCAAGCAAGGTCAGGTGGCATGGGGTTCAGGTGCCTGGAGACCATCATCTAGAGTGACCAGACAATCTGCCCTGACCTGCAGCCCCTGTCCACCTCCCAAAGTGCATCCACTGTGGCATCCTGGGACAGGAGCACACCTGACATGTGATAACCCACGTACTGCACATTTCTGCAAACCACCATTTGGAGCTGTCCAGGTGCAGACTCAAGGGAATTAACAAAGCACAAGAGAGTAGCATCTTTCAGAAGAAGAGATGTGTAAGAACAAGGGGACACAATTTGAAGATGGAGGGGGGGCAGGCTCAGAGGTAATGTTAGAAAGTATTTTTTCACAGAGAGGGTTGTGGATGCATGGAACAGCCTTCCTGAGGAGGTTGTGGAGTCGGGAACAGTGGGAGAATTCAAGAATGCTTGGGACAGGCATAAGGCAATTTTTAGTGGGGGTAGGAGGAAGTAAGCTGTTGATTTAACTAGGATCTGCAGCTTATCCATTAGGTAGGGAAATGGGCAGACTAGGTGGGCCAAGCGGTCCTTATCTGCCGTCAAATTCTATGTTTCTATGTTTCTAAGTGTAAGAGGGCAGGACCATAAGTTATGAGTGGCAGAGCCACAAGTGAGTCATGAAAGTCCTGCCCACTATCAAGTGATGATATAGGGAATAATAAGGTTGCAGTGAAATAACACATTTATCTCCACTAGTGAGTGGTAAGACCCGTAACTCATGAGTGGCAAAGCCACAAGTTAATTATAAAGGTCTTACCACTCATGCGTGGAAATAAATGTGTTATTCTACTGCAACCCATTATGTATCTGATACATACCACACCACACCATTTGGGATGCTGTTATACCTTGTTTTAGCTTTAAAGATTGCATAGATTGTAGCTCGAGCTCCCCCCCCCCACCAGAGTCCCAATATTTGTAAAATAATTAACAGACCTGATCGCTTGTAAAAATAATTTTCCTGGGGGCTGCAGCCGGCACATTGACAACCGGAGCGCAACCCCCTGGGAGATCGTGCTGGCAAACACCGCGAGCTGATGACGCATCGTTGCCTCTTCCTCCCCATTGCCTATATGTACGGAGATATTAAAATTTCCCTTTATACTCTGCTGGGTGTTATTTTTAACAAAAGGTGTATATATGCTATGTGGGGGCACTTTCTTTGCATTGTAAGTTCTCTATCTGGCCCATTGTGTTCTCTGTGTTCTATTTCCAGATTCTAAGTGGAAATAACATGTTCTAAGTTAAAGAAATTGTGTTCTAAGTGAAATAAATGGTGTTCTAAGTGAAAATAAATATTTACCCCAAAATAATATGATTTATTTACCTCATTTATTCACCACTGGTGTGTTTTATAGATTGCCTGTTTTGAGTCAGGCTATTGTATATTCAATATATATAACAGTAGTTTGCAGATGTTTTGATATGTTGCTGTTACTGATGTCACTAAGATATATTTTATATCTTGTTTTTTGTTACCCCATGTACAACAAATGTGGGGGGTTAAAATGACAAGATAAAGAAATATATCTTAGCTAGTGACAACAGTAACAGCAACATATCAAAAATAAGTTATTACTGTTGTCACAATGGATATTGTTTAGATTACTGTCATCATAGTGGATGGAATACTGAACCAATCAGACAGCATGTTTCACAGTGCTGACTTCACATTGCCTTGTGCAGCACTGAAGCCAGCAGTTAAAAATCAAAGAAAAACAGCAAAATCTTCAAACTACAGATTTAGAAGTTGTAACTTGTAAACTACTGTTGTATATATTGAATATACAATAGCCTGACTTAAAAGAGGCAATTTATCATCACTTGTGAGTGGGAAGGACTTTCATAACTCACTCATGGCTCTGCCACTCGAGAGTTATGGTCCTGCTTTCTCACACTTGCAGATAAATTGCATATTTTGAGTCAGCCCATTGCATACCCTCCAACTGTACCAATCTGGCCGATACAATACCAGCTGTCTTACAGTGGTACCGGATCCTGAGAAGTTCTCAGTGTGTACCAAATTTGGCTGCTCTGCAGAAATACTTATTTTGTGTTCCCCAAGTCTGCACTAGGTGACGGGCGGGGGCCATATGCGGGGTCTGAGTGGAAAGCGTCCATCCCTATGGTAACCATAGACATGTGCTGCTGGCTCACCTGTGACCCCCGGAAGCAGCTGCTGCAGCCTGTAATTATGTTTCCTGTGACAGTAGTACTGGCGGGAGTGTCTGTCACCTCACACACAGTCAGTCAGCTAAGCAGCGCCGACTAGCAACCGTCGTGGTGTGTCAGCGTGCAGTGGCATCTCTATCCTGCGGAGACTGATGCATCTGTGAAACTGCACTAGGTTTAGGTGCACTGCTGGCTGTGGTAGCTTTACAGGGGTCCAAATAAGGATTTGGCAGGCAACAGCCATGCATAGCTCCTGGGTACTGGCATTTTTCCAGCAGACCAGAATCTACTCGGGCAAAGCCAGGAGTTGACATTAACACACATAAAAATACATTGGGACGTAGTAAAAGGGGAATAAAATGGAAGGATATGAGATGATAAAAATTACAGTTCTAGATAGGAATCTTGTATAAACATTAAATGAGCTCTGTAAATTTGCCAGGTACACATCACTTTAATAACTAAATTAATAATTACATTAACACATTCTCACAGTAAAACTGTTCATTGGAAAAGGTGCAGCTTGTCTAAATTGAGACATACAGAAGAAGGCACTTTGACATTTGTCTTGTATATTTGTTAATTAATTTAAGAGGAGCAAATCTGTTAATTAAAAACTAAGCTAACAGATTCTCTTCTCTTCTTTAAATTAATTGGCACACGTACAAGACAAAAGATAAAGTGCCTCCTCATGTATGTCTCAGTTTAGACCAACTGCTCCTTTTCCAATGAGCAGTTTTACTTCTGCATAGGTGGATTGTGTAAACTCTTAACTTGATTTTCTTTTCTTTATTTGATTTGTCTCAACAGTTTTTTTATTTTTTTTGTTAATCTCCGGAGTTTACAACTCTACAAAATATTTTAAAAGACTAAAATAAGTTTACTTAAACAACAGAAAGGTATGGTAGTTCACAACGCCAATCTGTTATTTCAGGACTGGTCTGCTGCAGCTCCATAAGACAGAGTGTAAGACTCTTTTCCCAGGCACCCACCCGTTTGGTACCTCACTACATTGGTGCAAAACTGATACTGTATTTTGCAACTAGACCACTGCAGCTGCAAGTCCACCACAGTCTCCAGATAACATGTGGAGCATCTCCACTTGATGTTCTGAGAATCGTTTTACTGTTACGTTGCTAAGACGCTCTCCCTGTCCTCCCTCTCGAAGCAGCTCCAAGACACCTCTTCATCCCCAACACGATGCATGTGTTCTGCAATTTACCCCCAAAGCTGCCCTGAAAGTGCTGAAGCTAGTTTCACTGATCCTCTCTTATTGAGAGCACCAGGTGCTACTACGGAATTTGCAGGTGCTAATTAACACCCAGCACCCCCTTATTTCGGTCCCTCCTTTAATACTGGTGAGTAAAATTTGAGCTTCTAGACTCAGTATGATGTCCTGACATACAAAGTTACTTGTCGCAAGTGTTGCAGAGCTGTGTAACAAAACCATGGGATTGCCATAAAAAATACAAGTTGCTTATATATTGCCTAAAAATAAAATCACAGAGCCGCCAAGCAGCGCCAGCAAGAGGTATCGACTTTGTTCATTCGAGAAATCTGTTGGTTCTTGTGGGAAAAATTATCATCCCTTTTTCCTGTATTAAGAACAGTTCTGTGCCAGTAGCATCTTCTCTGCCAGACTCCCGCTACAGACATAAGGAAAGAGCTCAGTGTAAATGAAATATATGTCAAACAAAATTCATATGAAATAGAGCTGGTTGCTCAACATAACGAGAAACTGATGCGACTTGGTTTGCCACAGTACTCACTGGTTGTTCCTGTTCCCAGTTAGTGGTGTTAAATAATAGCTTAATGAGACAGTGATGTTTAGGTTTTGACCATCTGAGGCTTTAATTTACTGTTATAAACTCTCAAATTCAATTCAGTCATTAGTGATTATACTGTGACTGAATTCAGCTTGTCACTTGAGCAAGTTAGAAAGCTTAATGGGCACTCTCAATACAAATGGGCCACTAACAGTTATCATAGGGGATCCAAGGTTTTGCCTGAGGACTTTGGGTTTGTGACAGACCATACTGAGTTGTTGAACAAACAGGAGAGTGGGGGGCAGTACAGAGCAGATCTTTGTTGTCAACAGGTGAATTGGGGTGGTGTAAGGTGAGCTGAGATTCCAGGAGGTCTCCTGTCATGGCTGGCAGTGTATGGTTTCCCACTTTCTTTCCCTCCTTGTCTCCAGTGTGTACATGTTAAGGGAGAAGTCTTGTGTTTACAGTACTGTCTATTTGTCTCCGTCGGGTGGGGTGGGGTGGGGTTGATCTCATCTCGTTCTATCCCTCTACCTCCAATATGTTGGGATCATGTATCTTTTTTTTGTTTTACACTTTTATTCTCCCCGCTTCGTTTTCTGTGGCCTTTCGGCCTTTCTCTGACCTCCGGTACCTATTTTCATCTGTCAACGTTGGAGGGTCTGCCATTGCATACCCCCTATTTATAGGATGCTGTTTATTGGTAAATCTGCTCCGGATTAAAAAAAGCATTTGCACAGGAGTCAATTACTCACAACTTTTAAGTTTGTGAGTAAAATCATTCTCCCAGTCCTAAAAGAATACCGGAAGTGTGTATTTCCAGCACTGAAGTGTCTCGAATCTATTGCGGAAATTTAAAGATCCCGAGGGAAACTCTGAAAAAACACAGTTTTTAAACATGTTTTAGCTTATATTTTGTATATTTTCTATATCTGGCTGTTAAGTTTTGCCTATAAAAGTAAGCACAGTAACATGGAAATAGGACCTCTGTCTCCCCTCTGACGTAATCTGCTCCAGTTGCTTGTCTACACTGAACATCACAGTCCTCTGTTTCTGACATCACAGTCCTCTGCTGTCAACATCACAATCCTCTGCTTCTTTTTTCTGCATCACGGTTTTTATCCTTTAAGTCACCAACTGGCCCGCATCAGCCCCAGTCCTCCCAGCCCATCACCCACCTCCTCTGGGGCTTACCTCTCTTGCTGGCAAGTCCCTCTCAGATTACCCCTTGGAGCACAATCCGAACTGCCCAGAGGAGGAGCCCAGTCGGTGTTGTGGGGAATATGGAGGGAGGGCCAGAGTGCCATCCTGCTCAGTCAGTTGCTTCCCTCCAATTTTTGTTTCAGGGCCACCAATCCTGTGCATAACAGTGACCACAAATATCGGTGTCCAACAACAGGCCCTCCCCAAGTAGACGCTCCCACTGTGCTGCAACCTTGCCTCCCTCTGGTGGCAGGCCAGTAGCTGAGCGACCTGTCCCCCCTCCCTGAGAGTAGTCAGTGGGACACTGTATCCCCTCTCCTTGGCTGGCCCCATGTCACCTGAGTCTGCTCTTGAACTAGGGTCGCCAGCGCAGCAGGCGGAAGCGCTACTGCCATGCTACTGGTCGGGCACAATCCTCTGCTTCTGATATCACAGTCTGTTGTTGTGCAGAAGATTATGATATGTGTAGACTGCCAGCCAGAGTAGAGTAAGCGGTTAAATACAGACAATACGGTAAGTACTGGCAAAATGAATCTAACTTCAGATGTTTCCTGCGGGATGTTAGGAACTCTTTAAACTTTTCCATTGGCGTGGAAGATGCAAAAACAGCAGTGCAAAAATCAGCCCATTGGCACATCGGTAATGCTACTGTTTGGTATGCTGGCGATCTGAGTTCTGGAGTGAGCTCAGGTCATCGAGGGCTGGCCAGGACAAGGGGCAGTATAGCCTAGAGGTCAGAGTAATGAGCTGTGAATGAGCTTGGTATATCCAGTGAACCTGTGTTTGAGTTCCACAACCTCCGCTTTCATACTGTGTGACTCTGAGCAATTTAATTAACCACCCCAAAGCTCCCGGGGCACCACTGAAAACAAGCAAGTGGATCTTACCTGGTTACCAAAGTATTTAACAAAAAAAAAAGCTGTTGCTGCCACCTAGCCGAAGCTGGGCCAAAGTCAGGGCCACTCATACAGTTGGATGAGGACACTGCAGGGAGCTTGAACGGTTGCACATTCACGTGTACATACCTCGTGCACAATTGCACAGCAAGTCCCAGGGATGAAAAGCCAGGAGGAAAACTCCTGACCATGGCCAGATAGGGATTGGTCCTCTGTAGGTCCAGCACCATTGACTAGGCCCCCCTCCAGATCTGGATTATGCTCTGGAGGGTTTAGGGCAGCTCCTAATGTCCTGGCATATGGTGGGGGTTGGGGAATAATCTGAGGGGACTCATGAAGAGGTAAGCCCTACAGAAGGTAGGTGATGGCACTGGGAGGACCAAGTTGGAAGGGGACTAATCGGCGAAGGAGGATAAATGAATAATGGGGAAAAAAACAGCAGTGCAAAAGGGCCCGTATCTATGCTGCTAATTATGGCTGCCGGTACATGTTTGCAGTCACTTTGCTACCTCTCTCTTTGCTTGCACAGCACTTTGGGATACAATGTGCATGAAAAGCACTGTATAAATGCTAATTCTTCTTCAGCATTCAGAATGAAGATCAGCATCTTTCAAACTGAAGATGGAACTGGGTCATGGGAGAGGGATGCCATTCTTTTTTTTTTTTGTACTTTATTTTTATTCAGTTTTCCACTGTGTACAACACATAAGAAAATTACATTCGAGTAATAGCAGTCTCAGACAAAATCACATTAGTAGTGCAAATACAGGATTTGTGCTCTATCACTGTAGTTACCTCATGATGAGGGGTCTCAATTCACTAAATTAAGGTATATATCCATTAAGAGTCCAAGAAGAGACCAACTGCAGCATGCTCAAAGACTAAAATCGATACGATTATCCCAATAATCAACTAGGTGCAAAGCACCCACTAACACAAGTGTTTTATGAGTCCATGGAGATCCAATACGTTGATACAACATTAAAGTACTCGACTGCACTATTACAGAGCAAACTCCTATTATTTCTGTTATTCTGATTTACTTTCAAAAGGCTGCTCATATTATTTAATCACAAGCTGCTACATTACTGTAAACAAAAAAGAAAAACACGAGGACTTTAAGCATTTTGAGGAAAGTAATGATAGACATCAGCATCACAATTATGCCTACATAAGCCCCCTTAGTTCCAATTTTAAACAGCAGGATATGCAACTTGGTAAGTTATAGAATTAAACCAACAAGTCAGACCAGTAAATGCTGGTGAAGTTTGTCATTTGCTAGACCTTTAAACCCTTGGAGTATCAGATCTCCAAATATTTATATCAGTTACAAGATGAACGTTTTCTTTAAACTAATAAAAAGGTCTAGCGGCAGATAACAGGAACGAGTTAGACAGTATTTTAAATGTAAAACATAGAGTCACAATGCCCCTTCAGTCTCCATCTTCTTCCTCATCAGAGGACCTAGGGCGGTGAACAAAGTCTTGCTTAATTATTTCCAATCTCTTGCCCACTTCTACCAGATCCGAAAAAATGTAAGTCTTACTAGCGTAATAGAGTTTCAGTCTTGCCAGTAACTGCAACGCATGGTTGATCCCAAGTGCACGAAGGCCAGCGTGCACTGCATCAAAGCTTTTCCGCCATTGCCTCGTTGAGTTGCTCAGATCCGGAAAGAAATCGATACGCTCACCAGTTTCCAATTTGAGTGGACCCAAATATTTGGCTGCATCCATTACAGTGTCCCAAATATGGGCCCCCACCGTTACAATCATTACAGTGCGGGGAGTTTCAACTGTTGGTGTACTTCGTGGGTTCAGGCGATAGGTTTTGATGAATTGCTCTTGTAGATCCAAGTTGAGCTGTTTTAATATTAGATCCTGGACAAATTCTTGTAGAGCTTTACCCTCTGTAGCTTCCAGGACCCCCAAGAGCCAAAGATTATTAGCCCACATGTTGTTCTCCAGGGTTTCAAGCCTGAGCTGCGTGGTCTTATTTTTGACTATGATCCCAGCTACAGCAGCTGCTAATGTATTGGCTGAGTCTACCACTAGTTTGGCATCCATGGTTATGGCATCCATGAGAGACGCCATTGCGGTAAAACGAGTACCCAGACTGTCAGCTTTTCTATCCAGATCTCTTATGGCTTGAAGAACTGCACTGATGGAGGGTTCAAAGGCCTTGTTGCCCTCCGTTACTAGGCCACTGCCATGTGGCATCTCCACTTGCAGTTTCGCCTTGTTGGGATCATGGTGTGTCGTCTGCCGAGTTTTTCCCATTTTGGTTAACAAAAGTCTTTTCTAACTCACTGCACCAACACCAGCTTTCACTTTAGTAGCAAAATAAAAATAATTTCTTAGTTAAATTAGCCTTTTTAAGTGTAGTCTGGAGGAGCTCCTGTAGAGTGCATCTATCCTGTCTGGCTGCTGGCCACACCCCGAGGGGTGCCATTCTGATGTTGATATGAAAATGGTATAACTTTGTCAGACTGCTGCACCTGAAGTACAGTGGTGCTGTATCAAGGTAGACTGCAATGGGCTTTGGTGGAAGTGAACTCAAGATGTTATCAGTCTCATATGAAAAGCGTTATAGCCAGTCTGTTGGTGCAGCAGGAGCACTACTGCTTGCAACCTGGGTTTGGGAACAAGCCCGGGGAGCTGGAGGGTCGGCGGGGGGGGGGAGGATTGAGCGCCCTAGGGGCGCTTTCCTCCTCCAGGGAGGGATGCCGCTCCTGCTGCAATGCTGCCACCTGGGTGCACATGGGTGGAGGTGCAGCGGGGCGTCATGTGAGAGGGGAGGATGTTGGCTGGGGTCCAGAGAAGAGTCACGTCTCAGCGTGCGTCTTCTCTACAGACCCTCATCACCCTCCTATGTCCTCAGGGGGTAATTACGGAAAGAAAAAAGGAAAATGGCATGCGGGTTGCCTGCTTACGGAGCTAGGTGGGGGGAGGTGCAGACCGGGTCGGCTGGAGGCCCAACACATGGCGCAACTGGGGGTAGTCCCCCTCCACGCTTCCCTGTCCAGGGGGTAATCCGAGTCAGGATGGGGCCAAGGACTGCGCCAGGATTTGGCCCCCGCCCGGCCCTTGATGACGAAAGCCATGAGATGAAGGGGCATGAGCAGGCAAAATATAAATAATAAAAAAAAAAAAGCTTTGTAACAGGCAGAATGCTATGAAGCAAGTACAGTATTTCTTTTCATAACATATACATTTTCTACCTACTGCCTACCTGTTGGGGACCCTTCTCTGGCCAGGCAACCAACCATACAGCCCCATCTGCCATGTACCACTCCATAGTCTGACTGCTTCAGCAGGGCCCCAGGCCCTAAAATCAAGGCTCCGTTTAGAGTGGTGGACACCATAGTGGGAGGCCAGAATGTGCCAGTAACCATCATACTGACGTCAGGTAGATTTTTACCCCCAATTTTACCCAGCATCCTATCTCCGCCCTAACATCAGCCACAGCCTGCCAGCCTCGCCTGCCACAGCACAACGCAGGTATGTGTAACCCTTGGCTAGGGAGTTGGCTCCCCAGCTCACCACAAGGGGTTGCTGTGCCGACAAACACCAGTGTGTCCCACCCTGGGATGGCTGGCACTGGGGGCGGCAGAATTTCGCAACTCAATTTACTACTGAATCCGGTTCCTTGTGTCCTCTCTTCAACCCAGGGTCACTGGCACAGTCACAGAAGGCCATGAGGTAGCCCCAGGAGTACAGTATTTCAAACATGTTGTTGTGGGATTGCTCCACCTAATCAGCAAGGTCTGGGGCTAGTGACCGTGGGCACAACATGCCACTGCGGCAAAACAAAGTGCAGCAAAAACTACAGCTGCTGACAGGCAGGCAGTGTTCTCAGATCACTACAATTCACTGCAGTTTTTGTGCCATAAGAGGTTTCAATGGTACATGTGTTCAGCATACAGCAAACCAACCCTAAAGTACCATACAGGTAGCACTTTAGTGAAAAATGCCAACATGCCACAAATTCAAGCTTGCACCACTTTTGGGAGGCCTGTGGTATTTTTGCAGGTTTATGTGGCACATTTGGGGGGCTAGGGGCACTTTTAGGATGGATGCAGCACTTTGGGGGCCTTATGGCTCTTTTTGAGGAGCGCTGCACATTGGGGGCACGTGGCACTTTTGAGAGGCGTGCAGCACATTTAAGAAGACCCCTTTTTTTAATTAGTGCTTATTCGTCCCCCAGCCCAGTTTACCTCAACCACGACTACCATCCAGCTTCTTATCATATCCAGACCCCAGAGAGACCCCATTCTCCTGCCTCACGAGTTAACCCCCCCCCCCGGAAGGAGTTTGAATCTAGTGGCAGCAGGTCTCCGTCATGCTGGGCGGGTGAGAGACATGAAAACTAAAGGTGTCAGCATCATCTTGCTGTGCCAGGAGGGCTTTTACCCCCTGATGTGCTCCCTCCACAAGACACTGGGTCATGAATGTTCGGCTAGGCACACAACAGGTGTGCGTGCTGCAAGGCACCCTGCACCTACCTACTGCCATCCCTGCTGAACCTGCACCTTCTGGACACCTCCAGATGGGGCTCAAGTCGTGGAGATCGGACGACCTCCCATCCGGTGTAGGAAAGTGTACTCTAAGAAACTCAAGCTTCTTCCCCATGGCCAGCAGTCTCCGACTCTGGTTTGTTCCCGAGCCTGGGCTGCTGGCGCCGTGAGCAGTAGTCCTACAGTTGTGACAATGGGCCAGCCTTAAGGGGGTCCCCTTTTAACATCTGGCCATTGATCTGTAATGAAAAACTAGTCCAATGATGATGCCTTCACTTAGGATTAAAAATATGTTCCTGCTTTGCCGAATTCTTTCAAAATAAAAATAATTTATACAGAATGACAAACAGATTTAGTGGATGACACAAAGCTCTGTGGGAGGGTGGACATAGAGAAAGGGAATCAGGAACTCAGAGAAGACCTGGCCAGGCTAGAGCAATGGTCTGGTATTTGGAAACTGAGGTTCAATGCTGAAAAGTGTAAAGTTATGCACTTGGGGCGGGGGGGGATCGGCACCACATACTGGTTGGGTCGCTTGCAGGTAACCAGGTCAGAGGAAGAAAAGGACCTTGGTGTAATGATCACAAGTGACCTGAAACACTTGGCACACTGCAGGAAAGCTGCGGCCACAGCAAATCGGATGCTGGGCTGTATAGCCAGGGGAATTATCAGCAGTAAGGTGGAGGTTACTCTGCCGGTGTACAGGTTTCTGGTGAAACTGTACCTAGAGTACAGTGTGAAATACTGGTGCTCTTATCTTAAGAAGGATATCAACTTGCTGGAAACGGCCTGGAGAAGGGCAACCAAGACGATTCAGGGCCAGCAGGGCAACATCTATGAGAACAGGCTCAGAGGGCTCAACATGCACTCTCTTGAGGACAGAAGGGAGAGAGGGGACATAACTGAGACCTTCAAGTACCATAACGGTATAAGTAGGGTGAGCAGCGTGGGTCTCTTCAGCCTTAGTGAAAACAACACCACAAGGGTAACAGCCTGAAGCTGGTGGGGGGAAGGTCCAAGGGGGAGATGAGGAGGCAGTTGTTCACTGAGAGGGCAGTAACTAAGTAGAATGAGTTGTTGGAAGAGGTGGTATCCCTAAAAGTGATGGACAGCTTCAAGAGAGGCTGGGATAGGGTGAGGGGAAACTTGCAGTTGGGGGGGGCAGAGGAACTATTTGAGGGACAAGGGGCATATGGGGGGGCAAGTTCCTCTGTAAACATAGTGGGAACTGCACACTTGAGCAGACGAGACAGATAATAAGGCCGTTATCTACTGGCACATTTGTATCTTCGTATGAACTGTCCTCCTACTGACTGACTGAAGGGAAAGTTGACTGGTCCAGAGGTAGACCAGTAGGGTGAGGTGGGAAAGTCTGTTACATTTCCCATTCAAGGCTACCATCAACACCTTTTTTTCACCATATACATTTTGTCCCTAGGCCCCCCCTCCTTGAACCGTGGGCAACCACCTAAACCCATCAATCACTCACCTATAGTGTGCACAGATCTACAGACACTGGGATCCATGACAAGAGGCCTGTGTATACTCAAGCATTTGTTCTGATGGCACCTGAGGGGGAGGGTGTATCTCCCCATTTTTGTTATGCATTTTCCCACCCACCATCTTCCACCCACACAATGGCACAGTCTGCCTTCGAGGTTCAGCCTCGGACACCACAGTCAACCCTGGGAGAGCAAGCTCTCTGACCCTCCACAGGGGTCAATGCAGTGCCAGATGCCACGCCATTCCTCTCCCTGGTCTGTGAAGTGCTGCCAGCAGCAGCAGTTCTATTTCCCAAGCTGGTCACCTGCCCCGCATGTCCTGAGTACACTCCTGGACCCAGGTTGCCGGCATGGAACTGGTCCAGCCGTTGGCCTCTGCTGTCAGCAGCATGGTGGGACAAAGGTTCTGGGCAGTCTGGCCACTAACTTTCAAAATCTGGTGGCCAAATCAATATTTTTAGTGGCCATCATTTTTAAGGGCTACAAAATCACTTTGTGAGCAGTCAGTTCACTGGTAACTTTCAAACTCTGGTAGCCAAATCAATTTTTTTAATGGCCACTGGCCACCTGGCTACCCAATTTGTTCCACCTTGCTCAGCATCCTTCATTTAAGACTATCCATCTGAAGCTTATGTTTTTAAGAGCTGTGGAAAGCACTGTTAATCTGCAGCAGCTGGACTACCCTGGACATGTGTCTTAAATCAGCGGAGCAGGTCAAAAGGGGAAAAAAACGAAGGCTAAGTCAGGAGTGTACAAACAAGAAGATGAGTCCAAAAACAACATTCTCTGGCCTACCATCATTCCTCTTCCATGGTGGCCAGCCTCTGGAAAAGCCCTATAAATTGCTTTGATGATCTTACCACACTTGTAGACAGTTCTGGCTGAATGAAGTATGGGTCCCAACTGAAACTACCTTTGGTTTCCCTCACAAACAGAGTTCTGGAGCCATAGTAGGCTCTCAGAAGTATCTGTGGTTCTTGAAATGTTTCACATTCACTGGGCTGTGGTCTGAAAGGGGAATTATACTTCCTTTCCTGTAATTCTGGTTGTGTTTAGGCTCTGTCCATAGGCAGTCAGTTGGTATGGGCTGTCCTCCCTTGCTAGACGGGACAGGCTATAATAAGCTGAGAGAAGTCTTAGGACACACCCCTTGCAAGACTCCCTCAGTTGCACCTTTTGTCCAAGACAGTAAAACACTGCTTTGAAAAAACAGTAAACATTAATTAACAACATACAGTGTTTAAACTGCCACTCGCTAAATTGCATTTTGCATCAAAATTTGCTATTTAGCAATGTTTTTGGCAGCTGCATTCGCCAAATAGCAAGCAGCTTTTTTATACTCTATTTCTAACCCGTGTGGTTCATTCAAGGCTGTCAGATTAGGATTTTTATTTTCTGTTATCAAAACTGTGCAGTTGAAACGCAGCTGTCAGGGTAGTCCCCCAAACACACACACAAAACAGCGCAATCAGTGAGGAAGTGTGAAGGAGACTTACGAGACAGAAGGAGGCAGCAAAGTCTCCAGCCGAACGTGCCAGCAGTTGGTTCTGTGTGGCAATCAGTCATCTGTCCTCCCCACCCGCTCTCTTCTTCGGTGGCCAGTCTTGGCAGTGCTGGCATGCTCCAGACCTCATTCCAGTTGCCATTTTTTTTATGGTAACAGCCCAGCAAGGAGGCAACACACCTACATCCTCCAGTTTTATTTTTTATTTGTAATTTGTTAACCGAGTAGGACCCAAGATCATTAGATGCCCATTTTCAGGGAGGACCAGAGGTGTAAACAAGAGCAATAATAAATATGCATTACATCTGTGTACACAGTAGTCACGTGATATTACAGCTGCACATAGACGAGTCCTAACAGCTATTTCTTTAACACTGTTTTAAGCATATTCTGTGAATCGACAGAGTGTAACAAAACAGGTAAATTATTCCAGAATGTAATGGCTTTATAAATAATGGCCCAGGGAGGAACGGAAGAGTGGGGTCTCATGAAATAGGTATGCGCTCATTTATTACTCAGGGAGCCAGCAGTGAGGCTAGCATCAGACATGAACAAAAACCTAATCGTCCTCCAATAACTCCCAGCTCAGCAGGCCACTCCGAATGTGGCTATGATCAGCAATAACAGTGAGTGTAAGGCAGCCTGGAATAAGTCTAAGTGCTTGTTGCCATACTGGGCATTAATTTTCCAATGACCAAAGTGGGCTGTGCCTGGTATTGACTTGGAAATGTGGGGACCTACGGTTGACCTGTAATTGCAAAGAAAGCCAAATTAGGCCTGAGGGGAATCATGAGGGAGAGGGTGGGTAGCATCTATAAAACATTTCTGGTGCACAGTAATATGTGGTCTGCAAAATGGGAACTGGGCGGTCGTTAGGATGGCTAGCAGCATGCAAGGAGTAAATGGGGGTTGGGGGCTGATGTGAGCCGCACTATGGGTAACTCAGCAACTTTGGGATGAGGGGGATATAAAGGCTCATTTTGGCAACCGAATTACATGGGAATTAAACAAATATATATAATTCACACACGCAAAAAAAATGAATAGCAGCTATACAGTGTTGTGGCCTGCCAAGATCTTTAAAGGGGAACAATCATTACAAAAGGCCCCACACTCAAGTGTGGGGTTGGCACCAGTGTGCACTTTGTGTGCAGAAACATGCTGGGTTATTTACCGTTTACTGTAGTGTAGTAGACTGTATCAGACTAATTTTCCTTAGCTCTAGGCTGACATCTTCTGTTACTACAGACCCCAGAATCCCCTGCAGCTGACATCAGAGCAGTAGGCAACAGTGGGAGATACAGTAGCCTATTTTTGCAGGTCCTGCTATCATCTCCCGGCTAAGTACAGTCACAGAGGACTGTGCTTAGCCCCTGGAGAAAAGCAGAACCGGAAAACATCTAACTGGATATTATTAAAGTTCTAACATGCACTGCTTTCTATTGAATCTCCCACTGCTGCCTACTCCTCTGATGTCAGCTGCAGGGGATTCTCTGGGATTTGTAGTAACAGAAGATGTCAGCATACAACTAAGCAAAATTAGTCTGATACAATCTGCTATGCCACAGTAGATAAAAAGTAAACAAAAATGTTTTTGAGCCAGCCCGGTGGCACTGAAGGTTGAGATGCATGACGCCACACCTCACACCATGCCAGCAACCCAGGTTTGGGAACGAGCCCGGGCCATCGGGGTTGGCAGGAGAGGGAGAAGATTGAGCATCCGCAGGACGACTCTCCTCTCCCGGGGGGGGGCAACAGCTCGGCACTTGACTTGCCTCTGGTGGAAGCCGAAGGCACAGCAAGTGCAGTGCATGCAAGGAGAGGGTTGGGGAGTGGTGGACGTCTGCGGGAACGCCTTGACGTCTGGGTGCATGCTATTCCCTTAGAACAGGGAAAAATAACGCCGAGGGGTAGAAGCGCCAGCACAGACCCTAATTGCTCCTGCCTGCCTGATCACCGGAGGGACCTGATGAAACAAGAATTGCCTCAGGGTGTATGGGTCCCACCTCATATCTGCCTGGGGGGGGGTACAGCCACGGCTCCATGGGGGTCCACCAGGGAATCAGGTAAGGCAGTGAAGTGGGGCTGGTGCTTAGGCATCTCCCGACAGAGCGGGGCTCCGGCACATAGAGAGGATAAAAAGAGATTTAAAAAATAAATGAATAAAATGTTTTTGTACACAAAGTGTACACTGGCATCAGCCCCACACTTGGGTGTTGAGCTCTTCATGATAACTGTTCTCCGTTAATGTCTTCTACTAGAAAGGCAAGTGCCAAAAGAAGGGAGAGCTTAAGCTCTGTTGTTATCCCACAGTCAGCTTGTCCTGCCAGTCCATATACCTGCAACGGTCCTCTATTAGCTGCTACATAAAGCAAATTGTGGTTTGGGGGGCGGGGGGCTGCAATAAATTATATTTTCTGATTTGGCTACAGATTTTTGGACTTGACTACAAAAATGTGTTGCCAGTTTGCCAAAAGACTACAAATTTAAAATGTTTAGCTTAAGCCCTGAACATATGCTAACCCCCCCACACTACGAGAACTATATGCAACATAGGGCATAAGATACCATAAGGAATGTACAACACTGAAACCTGGGAGAGCCTGACTGCCTATAGACAGAGCTTACACACAACCAGAATAATCTGTACGAAAATATAATTCCCCTTTGTGAATCGGCTCCTATAGGCAGTCAGTTAGTATGCTCCGAATAAGCAGTTCTTAAACAGGGAGGGTCTATGCTGTACCACCAAGCTTAGCACTTGCCTGCCAAACCCATACTACGTAACATTGGTCTCGACTCCACTGCATTGCGATGGTTCTCTTGTTACCTTATAGGCCGGCAGCAGCAAGTCAAGGCAGAAGGGGACCCCTTCCCTCTAAAAACACTTCAGAGAGGTGTAACACAGTGGTCTATATTAGGTCCGTTACAATTTGCAGTCTATATCAATAATATCAACTCTGGTATCAACTCTGCAAACATCCACCTATTTGCTAATGATCCCATCCCCTACATCGCCAGGCCCACCCTCGAACTTGCCTGTAAGGAACTGCAACATGAATTTAACTTGTTACAGCAAAACCTCCTGCACCTAAAACTTCTGTTAAATGCTAAAAAACTAAAGCCATGTTCTTTTCCCCGCACGTCAACTCAATAAACCACTGTTGCTTAGGTGTCGCACCACAAATCACAACCCTCCTGGAGGAACCACTGGAGTTAGTGGACAGATTTAAATACCTGGGCTTTTGGATTGACTGTAAACTTTTCTTCTCTGATCATACTGAGGAACTGGCAAAAAAAGTTAAAACAAAGACTAGGTCATGGACCCAGCACTGCATTAACCAAGCTCGACACCCTGTATCACAGAGCGCTATGATTTATTACTGGAGCACCATACCCTACCCATCATTGCTCCCGCTATTCCCAGCTTGATTGGAAGTCCCTTAAATCCAGAAGACTAAAAAACACAGCTACTTTGACCTATAGAGCACTTACTAACAAGCTCCCTCAATACATTTCCATTTGCCTGCTAACTAGTACCCCTGGAAGTTACTCCCTGAGAAGTCACTTCTACATCTTTCTCGATACCCCTAGAATCAGAACGCGCTTTGGCAGATCTTCTATGACCCATGCCCTTCCTATCCTTTTGAATCATCTCCAAAAAACCCTAAAACTATCAAATTTTCTTAAAATGGCCACCTTTAAAACTCTGCCCGCACGTTCTATTAAAGATACTTGCAAAGGCCGGCCCGTCGGCGCAGCGGTGGGATTTCTGCTTGCGACGCCGGCAGCCCGGGTTCGGGAACGGATCCGGGTCATCGGAGGGCCGGCCGGGGGGGAATAGGATCGAGCGTCCGATGGACAGCTCTCCTTCTCCGGGAGGGTGGGTAGCGCCGGAGCGCGGGGACTCAGTTCTCACGCAGCCGACGCTGACGGGGGAGGAGGCGGGCAGACGCTGGCGTGCTATTGCATGTCCCCGCCTCCTCTGGGAGAAAACGGAAAAAGGCGGCAGGACCACCCAAGGATGAAGCCTCCTCGGAGATCCGGCCGCCACCGCCGCTGCGGGACCTCAACCAGTCACACAGTTCCTTGCCACGGGGTGGCCTGCGGCCCCACCCTCCGGGGGGTAAGCTGGGGGTGACCGAGGGTCCTCTGCAGCTATAGGCGGTGGAGGTCTCCGGGGGCCATGACCGATACTTGCAACTGCTTTCCTTAACCACCTTCATGTCTGGAGATTTGTATGCTTGCACTCTACACCAGTTTTCATCTAGTATGACTTGTTGCTGTTACCTCCTTCTCTTCCCTGCCATCTATTGCTTCCATCTACCCCCTTATGCTCTTGCTGACTTGCTTCCACCTCTTAACAGTTATCTTATTTCTTGCCTAGGTGTACTATATGTCATTGTTATATTGTGCTCTGTGAATATTATATGATTCTATCCTGTGCTGTAACGCATTACTGACTTATGTTCTCTTTTGGCCCAGGTCCACTTTGTAAATGAGTTCTCTCAATGGTGATCCGCCTGGTAAAATAAAGATTGATTCATTGACTGATTAATTGATTGATTGAACGCAGCACTGGCAAAGCTGAGAACATCTAGGCGGTAATGCCAGGCGATCGTGCAGACGGAGGCCCATGTAACAGCCTTACAGATATCCTCCATGGAAGCTGAGGTGCACTTGGTGTAGGAGAAGCCCTAGCCTGAGTGTGTAGATATATCATTTTGAGTGTGTGGGGGGCGAGTCAGACACCAGTAAGAGTATGTTAGTTTGATAGAGGAACATAGCCATTTGGTTAGGGGTACGTTTGGTAGGAGCGGACCCATTCTTCATCAGTCTGAACAAAGAGTCTGTCAGTAGTGCAGAATGGCTTAGTGTGCCTGAAGTAAACTGTCAGGGCTCTACTATCATCCAGAAAATGCAGGCATCCCTTCCTTGGCATTCTTTGGGTTTGGGAAAAGGGAAGGCAATGCTATCTCCTGCTGCCCTGTGAGAGGCAGAGACCACCTTAGGAAGGAATGCAGGCACCACTCTGAGGACCAATTTGTCCTTGTAAAACACCAAATACAGCTCCTGGTGCAAAAAAGCCTGAATCTCGCTAGTTCCTCAAGCCAATCAAATGGCCACTAGGAAAAGGACCTTCTGGGATAACAGCCACAGGGACTACTCATGGAGGGATTCGGGAAGGATCCATCATAGTTTCCAGTACAAGACTGGAGAAACATGCGGGTTTCTGGGGCAGGGTTTGTGGCAGGCTTTAAGAAAGCAGAGAGCATCTGGATGGGATCCCAGACAGCATGACCCTCACAACTCCTGAACATCAAGAAGACTGACACTTGCACCCTGAGGGAGGTAAATGACATCCCTTAGTCTATGTATGTATGTATGTATGTATTTATTTATTTATTTATTCAATCTTGGATTACAATACTTTCGAGCGTAAGGCGCTCATTTACAAAGGTTCCACGTCAGTGGGGAGGGGGTGAACAAACATACAGAGGCGGTAATACAAAGACTAGGTTTAAAAAAACAGTAAAGTACATACTTTAATTATCTAGAATTAATAACTTTAGTAGTGGAGAAGAAAGGAGTTGGGGGGGCTGTAATAAGACAGAAGAAGAGGGGTAAGCAGCCAGAAGGCCTTGTTAGTAGGAGTATAGGAGTAGAAAGAGTGGTGGGTGCGGGTAGTAGGTAGGTAGGAGGGGAAGTGGTGGGGGTGGGAGAGTTGGGGAAGGGCAGGAGGATATAGCAAGGGTTGGAAGTTAAAGCTTTGAGGTGGAAAAGAGGGAACTGGAGTGCGCATAGGTGGTAGTATCAATTAGGTGAAGCAGTTACAGGACCTATTTGTCGTAGGATGCTGATGGAGCCTGTGCTTGAAAGAACCTAATCTTCGTATGGATAGCATTTCATTGGGAAGTGCACTGAACCCGAGTGGGGCTCTGTAAGCAAATGATCGCTGCCCCTGAGATGTCCTGCACCAAGGAATCTTCAGAGATTGATGGGCTGAGCTTCGAGTGTGCTAGGAGCTGGAGTGAAGGATAAGTAGGTTCGCAGTTCCAGGGGGCAAAAGGCAGAGAAGTGCTTTTTTAGCTAGCAGGTATGTTTGGTACTGTATCCTTCCACTTAGTTGAAGCCACCCAGATTGGGCATATAGGTCGCATGTTAGGGTAAGGCGTGCAGAACCAGAAAGGAGTCTGCACATCTTATTTAGTGCAATGGATATTCTATAGAGTGACGAAATAATAGCGGCACCATAGATAACCAAGCCGTAGTCGACAGTAGGTAAGACAGAGCTGATAAATGCAGTTTTGAGGGCTTCGGGTGTCAAGCAGTGTTTATGTCTGTAGAGCAGACCAATCTTGATGTTGATAGCCTGGGCAATGTTGTCGATGTGCTGAGCATAAGCAAGTGAGCTGTCCACGGTTACTCTCAGATACTTAACATGTAGGTTTTGTTCCAGAGGTACTCCCATGCAGTTTCGGATTGTAAGTGGTTGAGATTTGTGCTTGCTATGGGTGCCACTGAACAGCATAACTTTAGTTTTTTTGTAGTTCAGGATCAATTTGTGAGCGCTGAACCGTCTAGGCCGTGCTGTAGAAATTCCAAGACACTGGACAGAGAGGTGGCTGAGGGTCTAATCTCCAGAGGGGTGCACCAGGAGGAAGACATGTCCCAGACTCTTCTATGAGGCTTACTTGTAGAGCCTTTTCTGGATTGCATCAAGCTGTGAATAACACTAGCTTAATATCCTGCCCTCTTAAATCTTCTGTGCTCAGGAACCAAGCCAAGGGTTGAAACTTTTGAGGCTCTGGATGCAGAACAGAAGAAAGTCTGGCCTAATCAGAAGTGGGATTGGATCCCACAGTGCTAGGTGTATCAGCTCCGAATACCACACTTTTCAAAGCCATTAGGACTTAATGAGGATCAGTGTTGATGGTTCCCTTTGCAGCTTTCTTAGAACCTTTGGTATCATTGGCCATGGAGGGAAGGCATATAAGAGGGCATCTGGCATGACAGGGGGAGGTAGTCAATCCCCAGTAACTGGCTCTCTATATCTGCTGAAACATCTGGGAGCATTTGTGTTGGACCTGGTGGTCATAAGACCCAGAATCAGCATTCCCCAACACCTGCAAACTTAGTTGAAATCTACCCGGTTGAGCTCCCACTCCTCTGAATGGAGTTGCTGCTGACGTAGGACACTTGGCTTGACAGTTGAGGTTACCTGCCAGGTGAACTGATGACAGGGACAGCAGGTTCATCTCTGCCCAGCGAAGTACCTTGTATGCCTTCGCCATAACTGTTGTGCTCTTTGCGCCGCTCTGGCGCCTGATGCACGCTACAGTCACCCCATTCTCAGATTAAAATAGAACATGCTGATGTCTTCCCCTGAAGGTGAACAGTGCCCTGAAGAACGCTCTTATCTCAAGAACATTGATGGGGAGTTTCTGGACTACATGTCCCTTGTACCAACATCATGGCTAGCATCCCATCCCTGCTCAGCAGGCTGGTATCCATCATGAGCTGAGCCTTTGCACATCCCGTAGTGACATTCCAAGAGTCAGGTTCACCTGCAGTGACCACGGCAGACGGTAGAGGGGAAGTTAGTGATGATGCCTTGGATCTGGGCTTGGAGGTGTCTCTCTGCTCCACTGCCCCTGTGGAGAAGTCCAGGAAGTCTAGAGCTTTACTCTGTTTAGAGGAAGAAGCCTTGTCACAGGGTAGGCAACAAAAGCCGGCCACTGTAGACCGAACCCTTGTCTGCCACTTTTTACACAGAGGGGCCTTAGATCTTGTTTCCTTTGGTGCAGACATTAAGGACTCCATGTTGAGAGTATGAAAAATGATGATGAGGCTTGCTTTTGTCCAAACAGCCGATTTTGTGGAACAGTGCTGGTATTTTGGTCAAAAATCCAGAAATGTATGCTGTCTGCAGGGTTTTATGTGATATAAGTGAGTTTTTTATCTCGGCGTCCAACAAAAGCGACTGAAAAACTGCCCGACGTCAAAAGGGCGATCCATATCAAAGCGACCACCACAAACAGCGACGGTCGCGTATATGTCCAACTAAAACAACAGAAAAATAGGTTACTCACTTGTAACTGTAGTTTTAGGAGTGGTATATGATGTTCCTTGACACTTATAGACAGTGTCCTTTCCCTTTAAGTTGATGCCGGAAAGTCTTCAAGCTGGCTCCTCCCATCCACCCGGGTGGTAACTCCCTTGGCTCCACCCCATGGCACCAGATCTTGCCCGCTGGAAGCAGATGTGTGCATCAAAGCCAGGGAAGGTCGGGTGAGTTTGTGTGGATGAATATCATGTACCACTCCCAGAACTACTGTTACAAACCTGTTTTTCTAGGGATGTGGATATGATGTTCTGTCCACACTTATAGGCAGACTCCTAGCAGTTTTCTGGGAGGAGGGAGGCAAGGGGCACACCCCCTATTTAGGAAACAGAGATTGGAGAACTGAGGCCCCAAAACCAGCATCCCGGCGTGACTCTAGGTCAGTATGGTAATGAGAAATGAAGGTGTGTGCTAACCTCCAGGTAGCAGCCCTGCAGATTTCCTGGATAGGGACATTCCTGGAAGAAGCCACCAATGCAGCGGTATGGAAGGTAGAATGAACCCTTAGCCCTCAGGGAGGCTCCCTACCCGCCAACCTATAGCAGAGATCAATGCAGGATGTGATCCACCTGACAATCGTCTGCTTGGCTGCAGGTCTGCCAGGTGCAGTTTCAGCATAGGTGACAAACAGCTGGCGAACCTCTCCCTGAACTCCAGCCATGTGCTCTTTGTAATAAGCGAGCGCTCGCCTCAGGTCCAGAGTACGGAGCCTGTGCTCAGCTTCTGAGGTGTGATTGGTGAAGTTCACTGGGAGATTAATCACCTGGTTATGGTAAAACTCTGACACAACCTTCGGGAAGAACTTCGGGTTGGGGCGCAGGACAACCTTGTCCTTTTGGAAGACCAGGTAAGGAGACTCCACTGAAAGCTCCTGGAGCTCACTGATCCTTCTGACTGATGTGACAGCCACCAAGAAGGCAGTCTTCCAAGACAGGTGAGAGATATCACAACTGTGCATTGGTTCAAATGGCTTGCCCATGAGCATTGCCAAAACCAGCAACAAGTCCCACAGTGGTGGTGGTTCACGCACTGGCGGGGAAATGTGGTCAAGGCCCTTGAAGAAGCACCAGACCGCCTTTTCCTGCACCACCGACTGCTGACCGGCCTGTGCCCGGTAAGCAGAGATGGCTGCCAGGTGCACCTTAAGGATCGACAACCAAAGGCCCGACTGAGAGACAGACCAAAGATAATCAAGAATGCTAGCAACTGGACAGGACAAATGGTCCAACCCCTTGCCCTGACACCAAATGGAGAATCTCTTCCATCTGAAGGCATAGCACTTCCTAGTTGACTCCTTCCAAGATGTCTCCACAGCGGTGAAGACAGTTTCGGAGAGACCCAAAACCTGGAACTCTAGCCGCTCAGGAACCAGGCTGTCAGGTGCAGGGACTGAAGGTCCGGGTGGAATACCTTCCCCGGATTGATGGAAAGCAGGTCCAGGCATAGGGGAAGATGCCTCGGGAGCTTGATGCTGAGGCTGAGGAGATCGGGGTAACAGAACCGGTGTGGCCAGTCCGGAGCCACCAGGATCACCTGTGCCTTGTGTCTCCTGGCCTTAAGGAGCACCTTGTGGATCAAGGAGAGTGGAGGGAAGACACAGAAGAGGCCTGAGATCCAGGGCTCTGAAAAGACATCCTCCTGCAGCATTCTCTGCTGAGGGGGGTGGGCACAATACAGCATCAGCTTTGCATTTTCCCTGGAGGCGAACAGGTCTGCCTGAGGGGTGCCCCACTGGGAGAACAGGCTTACCTCTGGGTGGAGAGACCACTCATGACATGCCTCGCCCACCTGGCTGAGAGCATTCGCCAGCTGATTGGAGGTCCCTGCTACATGGATGGCTATGAGATCTGCCTCCAGGCTGCGCATGAGGGTCCAGACACAGACAGCTTCCCTGCACAAGAGCAAGAGGTGCATACTTCCCTGTTTGTTGAGGTAGTACATGGTCGTGGTGTTGTCTGTCTGGACTTGGACCACCTGACCCCGAATGTGAGGAGCGAATGCAGTCAGTGCTGATTGGAGCTCCTCCAGCAGGTTGAAGTGGCATCGGGACACTTCGGGGGTCCAGAGCCATGGACTCTGTGTGCCCCCAGATGGGCACCCCAGCCCATGAGAGAGGCATTGGTCGTCAGTATGATTGTCGGCTCTAGGCAGACAAATGGGATCCCTTCCTGCAGATGTGCTGGGACCAACCACCACTGGATGGCGTCCCACATCCGCTGGGTCACAGTGACCAGCTGGTTGAAGTGACCCTTGCACTGAGACCACTGGCTGACCAGCTCCCACTGCAGGCAGCACATTCTCCTGTGGGCCCAATGGACCACGCTGGTGCAGGCTGCCATTTAGCCCAGCAAGCGCAGGCAGTTGCAGGCAGGGCACAATTGCCCAACCTGAAATGATCAGGCAAAGGAAGAGAGAACCTCTGCCCTGTCCGCCGGGAGTTGGGCTCTGGCTCTGCAGGAGGCAAGCACCACCTCGATGAAGCAGATCACCTGTGAGGGCATGAGTTCCAAATTGGCCTTGTTAACCAGGGGGCCTAAGGAGAGGCAGGTCTGGAGGGTCAGGTCCCTGGACCGCTCCACCTCCTGCCTGGAGGGACGTGCGATCAGCCAGTTATCCAGATTGGGGTAAACCCATACCCCTCAGTGCCTCAGGTAAGCTGCTAACACTGCAATGCACTTGGTGAAGACCCTGCGGGCCGAGAAGAGACTGAATGGCATGGCCTGGAACTCATAGAGGGTTCCCTCTGCTCGAAAGTGGATGAGCCTTCGATGATATGGATGGATCGGGACATGAAAGAATGCGTCCTGCAGATCTAGAGAGCAAAACCACATGTTTTGCTCTAGAGATGTATGATATGAGACAGAGTTATCATCCTGAAGGTGCGTGACCTGAGGAACTTGTTCAGGTTGTGCAGATCTAAAATGGGGCACCAGCCCCCCCGTCCATTTTGGCACCAGGAAGTACCTCAAGACAAACCCTGGGTGTTCCCGAGGATCTGCGACAGGAACCACAACCTTCTAGCAGAGGAGTTGAGCTATGTTATCTCTGAGAGCTGACAGCATGTTTGTGGAAACCAAGGCCTCCCGTGGGGCATGGGCTCAGCAAGGGGGGGATACTGCTCGAATTCCAGAGACAGACCCCGACCCATCACTTCTAGAACCCACCTGTCTGTGGTGACAGTGGACCAGGCGGAAAGAAAGTGGCGGAGCCAGTACCCCACGGGAAAACCCGGCATGAGGGAGGCACCCCTCATCCCATCACTGGGAAGGCTTAGAGGAGTAGGGGGGCCCAGCTGAGGCATCAACGGGGCCTCTCCCTCCAGGCTTATGGACAACCAAGGTCACTGACTTGGGCTGAGGTCGCCAGGCCTGAGCCTGCAGTCCACCCTGGGGCTGGGCTGGTTTGGCCACAGGAGTAGAGGCTGACCGAAACGGTTTCCTCTTCTGCTGCTGCTTGGAGCCCTTGGGGTCCTTCTGGGCAGATGTAATGGAGTCCAAGGTGGCCCTGGACTTCTTGATGCAGGTGAGATGGCCCTCTACCCTGGGCCTAAACAGGTTGGTGCCCAGAAAAAGGATATCTTCCAGATTGTGCTGAGTGTCCGCCATGAATGTCAAGATCCTTAGCCAAGCCCTGCAGCACATGGCCACTGAGGCCACCATGGATCGGGCACAGGAGTCCCCAATGTCCATAGCTGTCTGAAGCTGTTATCTGGCTACAGCCCAGCCCTGATCCAGACCTGTTTGATTGTGGTCTGAAGGTCCACAGACAGATGAAGATGCACCTCATCTAAGGTGCCCAGCAGGGTATGGGAGAAGTGAGCCATGAGGAGAGCCGAGCTCGCCTGGCGGAGACCAAGCGAGGAGGCAGCATAGACTACCTTAGCCACATGGTCCAACTTCTTGGACTCCTTATCAGGTGGCTTGTGAACTTCTCTGGTGTTGCTGGAGCGCCTAAACACAGAATCGACTACCGATCCATGTCGGCCAAGGAGCTCTGTGAATCCCGATAGGGAACGGTGGTACCGCATTTGACGGGCCATATCCGGCAGAAGGTGCAGAGTAGAGTAGGGCACTGCCAAAGCTCCAGGGCAGGGTCAAGAATGGCTTCTGCCACTGGGAAAGCCTCCATTGGAGTGTCTTCCAGGTCAAGGATCTCAGTCAACGAGTAACGAGCCCGCTTTTGGGCGGGCTCCATTTTCATACCCGTCGACTCAGAGATCATGCAGAGAAGCCCCATGAAGGAAGATGGGCCTTCATCTATGGAGAGATCCCCCATGGACTCTACGTTGACTGAATGGGAGTGCAGGGAGGACCCCTCGGACTCTGAAGAGTCGTTAAAGAGTGGTCGACAACCGGAGTCCCCACTGACCCTCCGTGGACGGTCAGAGGTGACAGTGAACAACAGCCGATGAGGAAGCCCCTTGGTCAGTTGAGACTCCTTAGTTGGAGCGTCGACTGGCGGCTGTTCAGGTGGTGGCTCCACCACGATCAGCGGAGACACTGGAGGCGGCTGAGCCGGAACCGTTTGGGTTGGCTCCGTTGAAGGAGACAGCGTCAGCCTTTCGGGTGACAGTCAGACAATGGCCACGTAGAAACCAAGGGTCAGTTGCTTGCAGTAAGTACCAACTGTTGCCACACCAAGTCCTCGTGAGGTGTCGACACACCTGTACATTGCGAGCCCTCCTCACCCGAGAGGACAAAGAATAGCAGTAGCACTACTTCCATGGTGCCGAGAGCAGAGTGCTGACGCCAGCTGGACCGACTCGACCCACGGGAGGAAGGTCGAGACCTCAACCTCAACTGCGGGGGGGGGGGCTAGCGGTGGGGTTTGGAGGGAGTCGGCGAGCACCGAGGCTCCTCCTGGTCAGGGTCAAGGACCAGAGGCGGTGGGTCAGTGAACTGATCCATCCCTCCAATGGTCTGTTTCAGGACCGGAGTCCTAGACAAGGAAGCGTTGGCATCTTCAGTCGACAACTGGTCAGTCAGCTTGACAAAAATATCGGCCAGGACCTCAGCCAGTGTCTCGGCCGACAGGCCTGATGGGATTACTGTGGAGCCTGCAGCCAGGGCCAAGGATTCGACCAAAGTCAAATCCAGAGAAGTGCGGGAATTGGAAGCCCTCGACCGAGAGCACTCCCGATCCCATGATCAATGAAAAGGCCTGTCATTTTCCTTTTTGGATTCTTTTTTGAATTTTGATTTGTGCCCAGAGGGTCCCTGACCGAGGGTCAGCAGGGACTGGCATAGTTCTTTGAAGGAACCCATGAATGTCGAGCCCAGCTGAAGTGGCACGAAGGCAGAAGCTGAAGAGGAGTGGGACGTAGCCTGGGCCACCTGCTCTTCAAAGGCTGCAAGCTGTTTGACGGACCCCACAGCCATACAGACCACTCAACGGGCATCCTTAAGACTTGACCGGAGAGTTCTGTTGTGCTGAGCGGCCCAATTTAAGGCAGGCAAGACAGTCTCCCAGAACATTAGGGTGAAACGAATGACAAATGTCACATGCCTGGGGATCATGATCGTGCCCCAGGCAGTAGATGCACGAGATGTGCGAGTCGGTCCTGGACACCTTCTGCCCACAAGGGCATCGGTGGAACCCAGTAGTGGACTTATTGTCCATCGCGGTCACGATCGAAGATCGAGCTGAAGATGGAAACTCAAAAGAGTTTAAGTTTTGCAAGTAAATCTGAAGATTTTAATGCTAGGGCCTACTCAACGTGGGAGCGGTAAGGAGGTAACCTGCTTCTTCCAGTGGAAAAGAAGATCTGGCGTCATGGGGCGGAGCCAAGGGAGTTACCACCTGGGTGGGAGGAGCCAGCTTGAAGACTTTCTGGCATCAACTTAAAGGGAAAGAAAACTGCCGAGATGTGTGGATAGAAAGTACAGTTACGTAAGAACTTACCGTAACAGTAGATCTTTGAGAAAGGCTCTTGCAGTAGGTAATTACATACAGGACTGACGCCGGCAGGTGGCAGGACCCCATGGAAAAATTTCTAGCTAGCAGTCCCTGGTGAGGGACCGCCTCCACATCAGGTGATCGGCGTCAGGCGACGTCGGTATAAAGGGGCGGTCCCTGACGCCCGCCTTCCAGTTCTTTCCTGCCACGGGCCAGAAAGGCTGGACGAGAGAGGAGCCGCTATTTCCCTCATTGGAAAAGGAGCTGAAAAAGCCTAGGGGAATGGAGGGCGGGAAGATATTACCTACTGCAAGAGCCTCTCTCGAAGATCTACTGTTATGGTAAGTTCTTACGTAACTGTACTATCTTACTTCGAGAGGGCTCTTGCAGTACGTAATTACATATAGGACTGAATCCCAAGCAGTCTGGAACCAAGAGAGGCACCGGAAGGAGGAAAACTACTCCTAAAAGCAGCTCTAGCTGTGCAAGCCTCAAGATAGGAGGCCTTGAAGAACAGCCAGCCCGAAGCCTGCTCTACGGCGAGAGGCAACATCCAAACTGTAGTGTTTAGTAAAGGTATGGACGGAAGTCCAGGTGGTGGCAGCACAGATGTCTGCCGCAGACACATTTTTGAAACAAGTCGCTGAGGCAGCTACTCCTCTGGTGGAGTGGCCTCTTGTCACCAGGAGGGTCTTTTATTTTTCATAACAGAAAGTGATGCAATGAGCCGACCACTTAGATAGGCATTGCTTGGAAACAGCATTGCCTTCCCTTTTATGAGCAAAAGAGACGAACAATTGATCAGTCTTTCTGAGATCCTTCGTCCTGTTGGTGTAGTATCTCAGAATCTGGTGAACATCCATAGTATGGAGTAAATACTCCCCTTGATTAGAGTACTGCGCTAAAAAAGGCAGGTAACTCTATGGACTGATTTAGAGTAGACTCAGCTACTACTTTAGGGAGAAACTTAGGATTTGTGCGAAGAGCAACACGTTCCTTGTGAAAAATCAAGTATGGAATTTTACACATCAGGGCCTGTAGCTCGAAAATTCTCCAGCAGAAGTAATGGCCACCAGGAAGAGAGTCTTCCACGAAAGGAACTTCAAATCCACAGAAGCTGCAGGTTCGAAGGGAGGGAGAGTAAGTTTTTCGAGAACAAAGTTCAAGTCCCAAGGGGGAGCAGGAGTACGAATGGGGGGCCTCAGATGGAGGACCCCTCTGAGAAAGGTCTTAGAGACCTCCAATTGAGTGAAAGTTTTGTCCGTGAAGGGAACATGATAGGCCGAAATGGCTGCCATGTGTACCTTCAGCGAAGAATGACTAAGACCCAGGTCAAACAGATGACGTAGATATTCCAGCAGAAGCCCCACTGAACATGAGAAGGGTTCCGCATTCTTGGAAGCAGCCCAGATAGTGAATCTTTTCCACTTCATGGCATAAGTGGATCTGGTAGAGGGTTTTCTGGCCTCCACCAAAATCTCCGCCACTTTGGGAGACACTCCAAAACAAGATTGGGCTAAGTCTGCAGGAGCCATGCATGCAGTTGAAGGGATTTGAGGCCTGGATGGACCAGGGTCCCCTGATCCTGGGTCAGTAAACCTCGAGAAAGAGGAAGAGGAGGATCCTCTGAGTATTGTTGTAGAAGAAGACAAACACTGGGCCAGAAAGGAGCAATCAGAATAATCGTGCTCCTTCTGAGGCTAGTTTCTGCAAGACTCGTGGGATAAGTGGAACTGGGGGAAAGGCATAGATGAATCTGTCCTTCCAGTCTAGAGACAGAGCGTCTCTCCAGAAAGCGCCTCGCTCTGGAACGAGCGAGCAAAAGACAGGAACTTTGCGTTTAGAGGGGATGCGAACAGGTCGACCTGTGGTGTTCCCCAGAGTCGGAAGATGTTGTCTAGGACTAGGACCCCTTGGTCCAGTTCCTACTCGTGAGTCAGAGCAGAAGAGTGACTTAGGTTGTCTGCCAGGGTGTTGTCGACTCCCGGAACGTGAATTGCCGTGAGGTGAAGGTTGTGTTGTGTTGCCCACTCCCAAACCTTCATGGCCTCCCTGCAAAGAGGGTTGGACCAAGTCCCTCCCTGTTTGTTGATGTACCACACCACGCACATATTGTCCGTCTGGACGGCTAGGTGGCTGGGAAGGATGTATTGGTGAAGGGCTTGGAGAGCATACAACACTGCCCGAAGCTCGAGCATATTGATGTGGAGAGCTTGTTCTAGCTTGGACCAGGAGCCCTAGGTCTGATGAGGGCCTAGATGGGCTCCCCAACCTTCGCCCGAGGCATCTGTGGTTAGAGTCTGGGAGGGGGGAGGAAGAAAGAAAGGAACTCCCTGAAACAGGTTCTCTCAAACCATCCACCATTGCAAGTCTCGAAGCATCGGTGAGGAGACCAGAACTGGGTGATCTAGGTCATCCTCTAGCTGGTCCCATTGGGAGCGTAGAGTCCACTGAGAAATTCTCATGTGGAGTCGAGCGCGAGGAACCGTCAGGATAGCAGCCGCCATGAGCCCAAGAAGGCGAAGGACCGACCTCGCCGAGACCATCCTGCGGTCGGAAAGCAGACTTATTTGGGTCTGGAGGGTGGACACCCTGTCTGGAGGCAGGAAGGCCTTGCCCTTGGTCGTATCGAGAATTGCCCCAATAAACTGTAGTCTCTGGGATGGGACCAGATGAGACTTGGAATGGTTGATGGTAATGCCCAGGCAGGCAAAAACCTGCTGGGTAAGGGAGAAGCAACGCAGGAGTTCCTCCTGGGACGAGGCCACCAGGAGCCAAAAGTCCAGGTACGGGAAAACCTGCACTCCCATGGTATGCAGGTGGGCCGCCACCACTGCCAGGCATTTGGTAAACACTCGGGGGGCCGAGGATAGACCAAACGGGAGCGCCTTGAACTGGTAGTGGTCCCCATGAACGAAAAACGAAGGTATTTGTGATGGGATGGGCGAATGGGAATGTGCAGATAAGCATCCTGCATATCCAGAGCATACAGCCATTGACCCGGCCGGAGGAGGGGCAGAAGGCTCTGCAAAGAGAGCATCCTGAACCTTTTGTATTCTACCAAAAGATTCAGGGAACTGAGATCTAAAATTGGTCTGAGATCTCCTGTCTTCTTTGGGACCAGGAAGAAATGGGAATAGTAACCCATCCCGTGCAGATGGAGGGGGACGGGTTCTATTGCTTGTTTCAGGAGGAGAGCTGAAATTTCCTCCTGGACCAAGAGAAGATGTTCCCTTGAATACGACGACACCAGAGGGGGGTGACGATGTGGTTTCTGAAGAAACTCTATCGAGTGTCCTTCTGCTATGAGCTGGAACACCCAAGAATCTGTGGTTATCCTCTCCCAGCCCGGAAGGTGGAGGGAAAACCTCCCTCCTACCGGTTCCTCCGGGGAGTCCAGAGGCTGTGGGAGAGGGGAGGAGTCAGGTGGTGTGGGGCAGCGCTGCAGCTGAAGCACCGCTGCTTTTTTGGCGCGGGGGTTTAGCAGCTGTGGGGGCCGGCGTTTGTGTCCCGCCTTCCTGGGGTTTTGCCTTGGGCGATTCCGTCTCACGTAAAGGGCGGCGCTGCTGCTGATGGGGATGGTACATGGAATCAACTGACTTCAGTGCCGTCCCCTTCTCTCGTAATCGGTGATGATGTCCTTGACATCACCCCCGAAAAGCACCGACCCCCGGAGAGGTGCTTCCTGGATAGCAGATTGCACCTCCGGGACCAACCCTGACACATGGAGCCAAGCATGACGCTGTAGGCCTACAGCGAAAGCTGAGCTCTGTCCAGCAGTGTCCACTGCATCGTATGTCGCACGAGGCATGTGTCGACTGGCCGAACAAGCAGAGCGGACAAGATCAGCCAACTCCTGCTTCACTTGGGAGTCAGGCAGTGAGTCCAATTTGGCTTCCACCTGGGTCAGAATGGCCTTTTGGTAGTCCCCCATATGGCCGACATAATTTAGGGCCCTGATCTCCAGCGTGGAGGAAGCATAGATCTTTCTCCCATACTGGTCCAGAAGGCGTGATTCCTTATCAGGTGGTGACGAGCTGAGATGTTTGGGGTTAGCCGACCGGCCGAGAGCGGTGCTAATCACAACTGAGTCAGCCCGAGGGTGAGAATCCAGGAAATCAACACCCTCTGGAGCCTGATATAGCCTGTTCGACTTCCTAGAAAGTAGGGCTAAAGCCGACGGCTGTTTCCATATGGTGGTAACGAGGTCGGTGTGAGGCTCTATCCAGGGTGGCACCAAGGTAGGAGCTGTCATGGGCAGATCCAGATGTTCAGTGAGTTTCAGACGCTGAGGATCTGGTTCCAGGGAGTGCCACTGATGAAACTCCTGGATTTTCTTAAGCAACTCCATAAAAGAAGGATCTTCCGGAGGAGACTTCGGAGGAGTCCTTGGCCTGGGCTTCGATGGAGGGCGTGGCTCGTCGTCTCTCTTAGAGCAACCGTTGGAAGAATCCGTGGAGTCCGAGGGTGAAGAGGAGGATGAAGAGGAAAAGGACTCCCTTTCCCGACCCGGGGGGAGGAACGGACCCCTTGGGAAGCCCCCGGGGAAGCATGTCCTGCCCCTCTCTGGATCCAGACGGAAGAGCACTGGAATCCAGAGGTGGTGAGGAAGTGTGCCGGCTCGGACGTACGGGAACCCGGGACAGCACCATCGTCGGAAGGCGGCTCTCAACCTCTTTGGAGAGCTGAGCCTTGGCCTCAGCCCACCAGGAGGCCAGAGTCTCCTGTAGGTCCACTGGCGGCTGTGAGGGTGGTGGAGGAGGAGGAGGAGGCGGGGGATAAGGATATGGATTATACCCGTAAGGAGCGTATCCAAAACCCGGCGGCGGGTAGCCCGGCGTCGGGTATTGTGGCGTTGGGTACTGCGGCATCGGAAAAAACGGCATCGGGTACTGTGGTGCCGGATACTGCGGTCCCGGGTAGGCCGGCGTTGGATAGGACGGAGGGTACCCGGGAGCCAGGGGGGCTGCCGGAGCAGATGGCCCAGCCGGTGGTGTCATGGGCGGGTCCACACTGGAGGGCCCAACAGGAGCGGGATGTCTCCTGGAGTCAGTAGGACCGGCATCGGAGGCCCTGGCGACGGAGGGGCCGGCGTCAGATCCGGCGCACCAGGTGGAGGGAGGTCTGATGGAGGAGGAAGATCCCCAGCGTCGCCCGGGGATGGAGGGGATAAATCCCTGGGGTCGGGCTGAGGAGACTCTGGGTCCCCAGACGGCAGCGAAGGCTGCGGGGAACCGGGTACGGCAGATGTGAGAGGGTACGTCGTTGGTTCCTTCGCCAGCCGGACGTCGGACGAGCCGATGTGTGGCTTGAGGGCAAGCTCCTGGCGGGCGCCAGAGGAGCCGGCGTCCGACTTATGGGAGCTATCACCAGAGGCAGGTCGAGTAGAAGGATCGACCTGGTCTGGTGGAGTGGAGGCCACGCTCGCCGCAAGGGTCGGGCGCCTTATCGCCCCTCTCCGGTGGTCATCGGAGGAGCCACACCCGACTTACCGGAGTTGCCGCGAGTGGTAGGGCCGCGAAGCCCGCGGCCGAACCAGGGCGGAGGCCTCACTGCCGAGGCGCCTGCAAGGCCCGAGCCTGGTAGAGACGGCGGTGTCAGCAGACCTCAAGGCGGCCATCGGGAGCGGTCCCCGGAGAGGACGTTACCTGTGCCCGGCGACTCCCGAGGGAGAAGCGGTAGAGGAGGCCTTGCTCCGGTACCTCTCCTTCTCCTTCTTCTTCCGATGGCCTTTGTGGGAAGTGGACGCCTGCCTCAGTTTTTTTTTAACTTCTTTTCCATTGAACTCATTTTCTTCTTCAGAATATGGGCTTCCAGGGATTGCTGCCGCCTTTTCCGGGTAGCCGCGTTGAAGCTGAGGCACTGCTGGCACTTCTCGACTGGGTGATCGGGGCCTAGGCAGAACAGGCACAGGGAATGGCTGTCCTTGTGCGGTAGTTGGGCGCCACACAAATCGCACTTATTTTTGTGCTCGGAGGGTGTAGGGGACGACATACATCGACGATGGTACCTAGCGTTAGCGAAAAAAGCAATTATTTCGGTAAAAAGCAGCCGAAGATAGGGCTGGCAAACACGAACTTCTCCGCGAGGTGCTGCATGAGCTAATGGTGGGAAAGAACTAGAAGGCGGGCGTCAGGGACCGCCCCTTTATACTGATGCCGGTCACCTGACGTGGGGTGGTCCCTCGTCAGGGACTGCTAGCTAGAAATTTTTCCATGGGGTCCTTCCGCCTGCTGGCATCAGTCCTATATGTAATTACCTACTGCAAGAGCCCTCTCGAAGTAAGATCATCATATCCATGTCCCTGGAACAAACATTTTTAAGCAGGGGGCTATGCCTCCCGCACCCTCCTACTTAAAGCCTCAAAGAAAACTTTAAAAAGCATAATAATTAGGTACAATTCTTCTTGCATTACATTTATATTTTATATATTTCTCCTCTCCATAATTTATTACTAAAGGAATGTGTATGAATATATGACTGTTGTCCCTTAGAGTTCACTCTGAGTTAATCTGCCTCTGTAGCTTACTCCCTACTTCAAGTCATAATCCTCTGTTGTGACATCACAGTCTGTTGCCATGGTGGTAACTGTGATGTCACAAACAGTGCTCTATGACTTCAGGTAAGGAGAAACCAGCAGGAATAGATGAACTCTTTAGGAGCAAAGATCCTGTTCTCACGCAGATTACCTCACTACTAAACCAAATACTGTAATGGGGAGGAGGAATACAGAACTAACAGCAAATACAAGCTGGACAGTACCCAAGTATTATGTTTTGTTAAAGTTCTCCTGAACATGTCACCAGCTCCAGGGGTTAGCGGACTTAGAAAAATAAGAAATTAAAAAAAAAAAACAAGAAAAAATTCCTCCCAAAGCCAGACTCAAACCCGGGTCCGCCAGCTCCAGAGGAGGTGATGAGAAAGGCACACTGAGCTAAGGCTTGTTTCTAGGTGTGACACCAGGGAGTGGGAACTGGAAATACAATTAAACATACACAATATCAATGCTTGGTACAAATAAAATGTAATCAGAGTACAATTTAACACGGTACCAGTGCAAATAAAAAAACATGGTACAATGAGCGACTATAACGTGCAAATAAAGAGACCACAGCAGGGGAATGAATGGCAGTGCAGGTGTACAAAAGGAAGAAATCTGATCTAGGCTGAAGTAGAACCCAGGAGGAGACCCAACGACAGGGATAGTAGGGGCTCCAACAGGGGAGGATCGGGGAGTTGGGGAGGAGTTGTAGCTGGTGCCTGAGGGAGCCGGGGGAGGGGGGGAGACAGACAGAAGCCATGTTTACATGGTCACCCTTGCACTGGAGTAACTCGTGCACTTTGGGTGCTCCAGTGCAAATGTTCTGTGTGGACACATACCCAATCGGGGCAAGCCGCTCACTAAGATGCTCCCAGATTCTCTGTCAAGCAGGGAGTGCCAAGAAGAGCGGGCGGCTTACAGTGGTTTAAGTGCAGTGTGGTCTGCCTGCACTGCAGCAACCAACAGATGTCCGGCTCCCCCGTGATGCACGGCCGTTCACCAGCACAGATTGCAGCAGTGCAGAGAGGGGCCATGTAGACAGACAAATCGCGGGTGGCAAGTGGTCGGAATCACTCTGCTGCGGTTTGTATTTCCAGCGCTACTGCCGTGTAAACATGGCTAGAGATTATCTGTTTCTCTGTTTACTCCACTAGCCTCAGCTAAGTATCCATCGCCGTATAGCGTCAAAACTGAAACTTCTGCCCACAGGCAGGGGGCTGAATGAGTAGGGAGGCTAAATTACTCTGTAACCCTTCCCTTCAATACCTTCCATGCCAAGTCAAGTTGCATTGGTAAAGCAGGGTAGGGAGGTCCAACACTGCATAAGCGTATGCAGTTAATAAGCAGGTTTCAGTCTCCTATGCAATCAATCCCTCACATTTTACTGGCTTGGAATTCAGACATGACATCACGGAGATAAGACTGCGCAGCGTGAACCCACTCGGCACCCAGCCTAAACATATATACAAATGGTTTCGGTCTCCATAGTATTCACTACAGCACGAGAAAGCCTGCACTATACCTGACTGTGCAGCAAGGGGCTGGCAGTATAGCCTAGAGGTTAGAGTCATGGGCTCTGAATCAGCTTAGTATATCCAGCAGACCTGGGTTTGATTCCCACCACTTGCATACTCTAAGCAAGTCACTTAACCTTCCCAGTGCTCTGGGGTGGACCTGCAGACAGGCACTTGGGCCTTACCAGATCACCACATAATGAATAATAAAGTCATCTGCCATGCTTACAGACCTTCACCTTTCACCAGAGCATCCAAAAAGGACATTTATGGAAATGTTTGTTGTTTATCTTAAAAGCCCACATCTGCTGGTAAGACTCAGCACTCGGCTACAAAACCGTCTTATCCTTAAACAACTTCCAGCTGAACCCTGCTCTTCATTATAATAAGAGCGTCTGCATGTCATTTTCTTTTCCGCAGCTGAGTTTATGGGGTTTCCTGAAGAAATATAGTCAATTTTGCTGAACATATATACCGCAGAGTGGCTTCTTTTCTAACAGCAACAGGGGAGAAAAAACTATTTTGGGACAGAAGAAAGTTGTTATTTTGATTTTATACATCTGTGTTGGTACCATAAAAACATGACATTCAAAAGCGAAAAAGCAGGAGTTTTCCATTCACACATTTTAGGCACCAGCTACAACTGTCTCCCAATAGCAAATTGCTTGTCACACTGTTTTTCAGTGCTACTCCAAGCTCATTATGAAAGCACAAGTAACGCCTCGTTTACTAAGTATTTTTTGCCCTGTGTTGTCAAGCGATCTGCCCTTGAAAAGGCAGATGCTAATGACATTCAGCTCAATTAAATGAGACTGGGTGTTTCTGCGCCACTGACATGTTCAGGTGCAAGTCCTAACACCTACAGTGGGGCTGATTACTCAGTATTAGCCATACAAATTACGCCTGCCTGAAAGTTGGGACAATATCCAATGAAAGAGAAGCAGGCAATTACGGAATAGCACAAAAAGCATTTCAACAGCGTACGAACATGCCAGCAGGCAAGCCTCATGGTCTACATAGTCTGCTCATTTGTGACGCTCCTATGTATTTACAAGGGAAACTGCTCTCCCTCATTTCCCTTCTGACCTCCCTCAACAACCCCCTCTCCCCCCCACCCCACTTCTACCTGCAACTTTTTCCCTCACCATGTCTCAACCCCTCTTAAAGATGTCTACCCCTTTTAGGGATATCACCTCCTCTGGCAGCTCATTTCACTCGGCCATCACCCCCTCAGTGAAAAAGTGTCTCCTCATCTCCCTTCTAAATGTTCCCCCCCTGCTTTAGGCTGTGCCCCCTACTAATCTTGTTCCCACTAAGGCTGAACAGGCCCTCAGTGCTCACTCTTTTACTACCCTTAAGGTACTTTTATGGTCTCAATGATGTCTCCCCTCTCCTGTTTTTCCTCAAGAGAGTACATGTTGAGCTCTCTGAGTCTCTCCTCATAGGTGGTGCCCTCCTGGCCCTGGATCATCTTGGTTGCCCTGCTCTGGATGGTCTCCAGGAAGGCGACATCCTTCTTAAAGAGATCCACCAAGTTAAATGAAGTCAGATTTGCACCTGACATATCGGTGCCTTACCTCTGGGAAATTATGCTGATGTATAGACGACCAAAAATATTGCAATAGTTTAAATGTAGTAGCCTACATAAATTTACTCCACGACGGTCACTTGTACTTCAGTCAGAAGAGCGCCCACGCTCCGACCCCGCGCTCAGCCACGTTATGCCGTGATCCTAGGGAAAGCGTGGGGATGCGCTCTATTATAGTCTATGGGGGCAGCTTTAACATCATTATTATATATTGTAATAGTTATTTGGTGATTGATCAAAGGCACTGGTTGACTAACGGGATGCTGGTTTTGGGGCCTCGGTTCTCCAGTCTTTATTCCTTAAGTAGGGGGTATGTGCCTTGCCTCCCTCCTCCCGGAGAACTGCTAGGAGTCTGCCAGACAGTGTGGATGAACAACATATCCATGTCCCTAGAAATACAGGTTACTCACCTGTAACAGGAGTTCTAGGAATGGTATATGTTGTTCATCCACACGACCCACCCGACCTCCCCAGCTTCAACGCACAACCTGGCTTCCAGCGGGCTAGATCTGGCGTCATGGGGCGGAGCCGAGAGTTTTACCACTCGGGCGGGTGGGAGGAGCCAGCTTGAAGACCTTCCGGCAAGATTTAAAGCGGCAAATAGCCTGCCAGACAGTGTGAATGAACAACATATCCATGTCCCTAGAAATCCTGTTACCTAATTGGTCAAAACACATCACATGACTGTGATAAATCCTCCAGTATACCCACTGTAAAAGTTTTATGTGACTATAAAAACAAAAAAAAACAAGCTGAACATTGTATAATATCAATATACCCTAACAGGGAGTAGGTATATAGGTGGATTTACCACTTCTGGTGTGGTTAAGTCACTCAGCTGCGCCTGCCTCGTGAGCGGTAAATCCACCAATATACCCACTCCCTGTCATGGTATATTGCTTAAGTGACTGTGTTTTTATTATGTTGTGAAACCTCGGGCCAGCTCTCAACTAAATGGAACACCAGACACCTTGGCCATTGTTGAGATATGCCTTCCTGACATGGGCTAGATGGCTTCTGACAGGTTAAACTGGGAGAGGGGGAGGATGTAAGGAAAAAAGGGCCATCAGGCTGATACAGGGGCAGCAGGGGAAAGCATACAGACAGAGGCTGGATAACCTGAATATGTACTCTTTAGAGAATTATTAGAGGGGACATGATCGAGACCTCTATGAATACCTGAAGGGTAGCAATAAGGTGGACCTGACTAAATTATTTCAAGCCAGTGATAACAAGAAATTGAGACAGAACTGCTACAGATTGGTAAGAGGCAAATTCAGTAGGGACATCAGGAGATATTATTTCAATGAGAGAGTGGTGGAAGGGCAAAACAAGCTGCCAGAGGAGGCTATTAACACAAAATACATGGGAAGCTTCAAGGGGGGTGGGATAAGGTAAGGGGACTAGCACAGGTGATTGGGGGGGTGGAAGAATGACATAAAACCATAAGATGTAAGAAGTTCCACATCAGACAGACTTTATAGATGTTAGTCTTCTATATAATATGGAGAGTAGATGCTATTTGAAGCCAGTCCTATGGCATGGAAAGCTGAGGCACTAGCACCTCACCTCCTGCCACACCAGCGAGCCAAGCTCATTAACAGACTCTGGTCGCTAGGGGTCATCCAGCGCAGGACAGGCTCGAGCATCCGGGGGTTAGCACTCCTCTCCCAGGGAGGGGAGAAATATTGGCCCAGCCTTAGACTGCCACCAGGTGGAGAGCCTGCTGGCAGAGCAGCGCAGGCAGCAAAGAATGAAGGGTACTGTGGGGAACGTCAGGCTATGCGCCTCCACTCGCAACCCTGATGGCCTACAGCAAGGGGTGGGTAGAAAACTGGAAAAAGGGATGTCGGGGGGCTTAATGAAGCCCTACCCGCCCATCCCCAAGCCTTCTCCACCACCCGGGAGCTCCCCATTGAACTGTCCTGGATTACTGTACCCGTGGGGGGAGGACAGCCTTCCAGCCCCGCCATGAGGGGGAAATTCGTGGAAAAGCCCAGACTGAGGTGAGTCCCAGAGGAGGCGGGGGCTGGCTCAAGGAAGCGGGGAGTCGAGGATAGGGCTGATCAGTCACCCATGAACGTAGGAGGAATAAAAACTTATATGCGGGGAAAAAAAGATGCTGTCTAAATGGCATGGAGATTGCTGAAATCAAGTGGGGAGAAGTCCTGGGAGTACTGTTCAATGGCAGCCTTAAATGGGAGCAACATGGTGGTACAGCAGCTAGCATGGCAAACAATGTCATGGCATACAAAAAGATCACAAGCAGGTCCAGAGACATTCTTCATCACTTTTATTATTCACCCACACAACTTAAAAAAAACAGGACATTCCAAGACAGGTAAATGTTGAGAATGTGTTACCACATAAGTAAATGTATGCCACTTGTTTTGTTAGTTTCCTAACATGTCAAAGCACTGCAAGAACATACATACAACAGATAAACCCACTGTAGGTTCCAGCATTCCCTTTTCCCCTTCAGCCTTTATTTTGAGAGGTACTTCTCTCTCATTCTGTGTACAACACCCCCAACAGATTTGGATTTTGTCAGCCTCTCTAGCTAATAAAAGACTGATTTTGAAACACTGGAAATAAAGTAAACTCCACCCTATCTATGAGAGAATGATTTGATTGTTTAGAAACATTGGCTAATAACAAAATACTTATACAATATTGAACCAAGTACAAGTATTTAATACAATCTGGGATCCCTTTTGCAGGTTTAAAACAAAATGCAAGTACTGCTTTATAGAATAATAGAATATTAAATAGTATGCAGTATAATGGTAAACTTTTACATGGACTGCTATACCTTAGATGAGTTTAATTTCTGTTACTCTGTTCAAATGTTATGAAAATGCAATATATACGTATAACCTTTGTATCTGATATTTACTTAATTTATTTGCTACCTGTGGTCTGTATGTTGTTTTGTATGGCACTCTCAACTTTCAATAAAAATTTAAATGGGAAAAAAATTATAATGGACCCCACTGCAGTTCCTTGGTCAGCCCCCAAAAAAATAATGTGTGTAGGTCTGGTCCCTACATCTGAAGAAAGACACTGACATGATTGAAAAAAAAAAAACAGAGGAGAATGGCCAAGGTGGCTGAAGGTCTGGAAAACATGGACTGCGAGGGCCAGCTGATGGCACTGGCGCTATTTTGCATTGAATAAAGAAGAATCCAAAGGGAAAGAACTACAATCTTCAAATACCTGAAAGGGTTAACACCACCCGACCAAATGCAGCTCTTTAAGATGCACAGGGGTGCTAAAACAAGGGGACACACGGCATCACTGATTGGATAAAAACTGAAGGGGAATGCCAAGAAACATAGAAACAGAGTTTGATGGCAGATAAGGACTGTTTGGCCCACCTAGTCTGCCCATTTTCCCTCTCTACTGTAACACCGTAGACCCTACTTGATCTCCGTAATAACCCTCCCTTCCCTAACCATGAAGGTTCCCTTTTGCCTATCCCATGCTTTCTTGAATCTGGTTACAGGTTTTGCCCCCACCACCTCCTCTGGGAGGCTGATCCAGGCATTCGCTACTCTTTCTGTGAAGAAGTACTTCCTCACGTTTCCTCTGAGTCTTTCCCCCCTCCAGCTTCATAGAATGACCCCCTTGTTCTTGAGCATCTTTTTTTCTGAAAAATGCTCCCCTCCTGTACCTTCTTTATACCTGTGAGGTATTTGAAAGTCTCTGTCATATCCCGTCTTTCCCTCCTTTCTTCCAGGGTGTACATACTGAGGTTCTTTAGTCTCTCCTCTTAGGGTCTCTGGTGCAGACCCAGCACCATTTTAGTTGCCCTCCTTTCCACCGCCTCTATCCTGTCTATGTCCTTCCAGAGATGTGATCTCCAGAACTGGACACAGTACTCTAGATGAGGTCTCACCAGTGATTCATACAGTGGTTTCACCACCTCCCTCTTTCCGCTGGTGATACCCCTCCTCCTTATGCATCCTAGCATCCCACTGCCTTGTCACACTGTTTGACCACTTTTGGGTCATCAGACATGATTACCCCCAGGTCTCTTTCCTGTTTGGTGGTCGTCAGTACCACTCCTCCATCTTGTATTCCGCCCCTGGGTTTCTGTGCCCCAAGTACATGATTCTGCACTTCTTCGCCCTGGAACTTAGCTGCCACACTCCTGACAATTCTTCAAGCTTTTTTAGATCTCTATTAAATTTTTTAACACACACACCCCCATGGAGTGTCCACCCTATTGCAGATTTTAGTGTCATCTGCAAAAAGGCATACCTTCCCTCAGTCCCTCTCCAATGTCGCTTATAAAAACATTAAAGAGGATAGGTCCCAGAACTGATCCTTCTGGCACCCCACTGGTCAACCCTCCTTCCTCTGAGTGAACTCTGTTTACCACCACCCTCTGCTGCCAATCTCCCAACCACGCTTGTTTAGGAGTCTCCTATGCGGAACGATGTCGAAGGCCTTACTGAAATCTAGGTAGGTCACATCCACCGCTCCACCCTGATTTACTTCCCTGGTCACCCAGTCAAAGAAATCTATCAGATTTGCTTGGCATGACCTCCCCCCAGTGAATCCATGCTGCCTTGGGTCCTGTAAGCTGCTGGTTACAAGATACTCTACAATCCTTTCCTTCAGTAGTGATTCCATTGTTTTCCCCACCACCGAAGTCAAGCTGACTGGCCTGCAATTACCAGCTTCCTCCCTGCTACTACTTTTGTGAAGTGGAACCACATCTGATCTCCTCCAGTCCTCCCAGGTCCACTCCAGTCTCCAGTGAGTGGCTGAACAGGACTGTCAGCGGTGCACTAAGCACCTCTCTGAGCTCCTTCAATATTCTTGGATAAATCCCATCTGGCCCCATTGCCTTGTCCACTTTCAGATTTGAGAGTTCCTTTAGGACTCTCTCTTCTTTAAATGGACTAGTGGCCACGTCCCTTCCTTCGAGGCTCCTGTCTCTTATTTGTGGTCCCTCGCCCTTACCTTCCTCTATAAACACTCAACAAAAATATTTGTTCAGGATGACTGCTTTTTCTTTGCTGCCCTCCACACACGCCCCCCTTTCCCTCCTTAGCCTTAAAATCCCTCCCCTGGTCTTTCTCCTTTCACTTAAATAGCTGTGAAATGCGCCAGCCCGGTGGTGTTGAGGGTTGAGGCACCGGACACACCTCGCACCACGTCAGTGACCTGGGTTTGGGAGCGAGCTTGAGCTACCAGAGGTCAGCTGGGGAGTGGGGGAGGATGAGGAGATGGATCAAGCAGCTGTCAGGCAGCTCTCCTCTCCGGGGAGAGATGTGGGGTCTCCCCGGCGCTTGGCTGCCACCCAGTGGAAGGGGGAACTTGGCAATAGGCCAGGAGAGCGGAAAGGGCTGTTATCGCAGCTGCGGTGTGCATGCGCATACCTCCACGTGTATGAGTATCTGTGTTCTGGAGCCTCAGGTAACAGGGGAGAACAGGCAAAAATTGGGTGCTGTGGCTGGATGATGCCCCTAGGTCAGCCTCGGTGGTCTGCCAAGGCAGAAGTGGAGGAGGACCTCGAATGACCGTCACAGTCAGCTGACACAAGCCGCCAGTCTGCCGCAAAGATGAACAATAGATGGAAAACAAAATACCTGTAAAATGTCTTGTCTCCCTTCTTTACTGCCTGTGCCATTTTCTCCTCTGCTTGTGCCTTTGCTCTCCTGACTGCTTTCCCTGCCTCCCTTTGCTTCTCGTTGTACACCTCCCTATCCTCCTCCCTCTGCATCTCCTTGTATCTCCTGAACGCTAAGTTTTTTGCCTTTACCTTCCCAGTCACTTCTTTTGAGACCTGTAACAGTCTCTTTTTCCTCTTGGTTTTGCTTACTTGCCTGACACAGAGGTCTGCTGACGTCCCTATGGCCCCTTTTGGTTCTGCCCACTATTCCTCCACTCCACCCATGCCCTCCTCTCATGCCTAAGCATTCCTGAGGCATTCTCTCATCTTCGTAAAGTTGGCCCTCCTGAAGTCCAGGACCCTCGCCTTAGTGTGGTTCGATTCTGGCTCAATAGTTATATTGAACCACACCATCTGATGATCACTGGTCCCCAGGGGGTCACTCAGATGACATCTGCAATACTGTCCGCATTGGTGAGTACCAAGTCCAACACTGCTCCCTTACAAGTGGGCTCTCTTACTAGTTGCCTGAGGAATGTCCCCTGCAGGGAGTCCAGGAAGTCTCTGTTCCTAGCTGAAGCTGCAGTTGGGATGCACCACTGGTCCCCAGGGGATCACCCATCATGATGTCTGCAGTGCTGTCCCCGTTGGTGAGTACCAAGTCTAACACTATTCCCTCATGAGTGGGCTCTCTTACCAGTTGCCTGAGGAATACCCCCTGCAGGGAGTCCAGGAAGTCCCTGCTCCTAGCTGAAGCTGCAGCTGGCATGCTCCAGTGCACATCCAGCAGACTGAAGTCCCCCACCAGCAATCCCCCCCCTTTAGCTGCCATCTTTTGGATGGCTTTCACCAGTACCTTATCAGTCTCCATCTCCCCTCCCTGTGCTAGAGGTCTGTAGATAATGCCAATGCGAATGGCGGTTCCAGTCCCTATCTCTAGGGTGACCCACAGTGCCTCCATCCCTCATAGAAACATAGAAGTTGACGGCAGATAAGGACCGCAAGGCCCATCCAGTCTGCCCATTTCTTTTTCTACCTTATAAATGTGCCATCGGCCTTTGCTCTCTCAGTGGCCTCTCTATTCATACTCATCTGTATTGCTTCCTTATGCCTATCCCATGCCTGTTTGAAGCCCTGCGCTGTATTCATAGCCACCACTTCCTGAGGTAGACTGTTCCATGCATGCACCACCCTTTCTGTGAAAAAGAATTTCCTCACATTCCCCCTTAATCGGCCTCCCTCTAATCTCATGCTGTGTCCTCTTGTCCTGCTATTTTTCTTATATTTAAACATACACAATGGGGGGTGAGATACTGACAACAACAAAAATGGAAAGGGACCTGGAGGTAGTCATATCAGATGACCTAAAGGTGGGCCAGCAATGTGAGAAGACAGTAAGGAGGGCTGGGGGATACTGGGATGCATAGGGAGAGGCATCACCAGTAGAAAACAGGAAGTTTGTTGGCTCTCTGAACAGACAGCTGGTAAGGCCACATCTGGAGTATTGTGTACAGTTCTGGAGACCTCATCTCCGAAGAGACGTAGACAGGGTGGAGGCTGTTCAGAGGAGGGCAACCAAAATGGTGCAGGGTCTGCACCAGAAGACATATGAAGAAAGAGTAAAGGAGCTTAAGATGTATAGCCTTGAGGAAAGGAGGGAGAGGGGGAACATGATAGAAACTTTCAAGTACCTCAAGGGAATCAACAAAGTCCAAAAGGGTAGCATCTTTCGGAAAAAGAGATGTGCAGGAACAAGGGGGCAAAATTTGAGAGGGGGGATGACTCAGAGGTAACGTGAGGAAATATTTCTTCACAGAGAGGGTTGTAGATGCATGGAACGGCCTTTCTGAGGAGGTCATTGAGTCAAAAACAGTGGAGGAATTCAAGAATGCATGGGACAGACATAAGGCAATTCTAGTGGGGAATAGGTGGAAGTAGGCTGTTGGTTAACTAGGATCTGCAGCTTATCCGTTAGGTAGGGAAATGGGCAGACTAGGTGGGCCAAGCGGTCCTTATCTGCCATCAAATTCTATGCTTCTATGTTAGACTCTTTCACCTTGTTAATGCCCTTAAGGTGTTTGAATGTTTCGATCATATCACCTCTCTCCCGCCTTTGCTGAAGGGTATACATATTGAGCTCCGTTAATCTGTCCTCATATGTTTTCTGATGCAGTCCCTGCACCATTTTGGTTGCCCTTCTCTGGACTGCCTCAATTTGGTTAATGTCCTTGTGAATTTGTGGCCTCCAATACTGCACGGAGTACTCCAGATGGGGCCTAACCAGTGTCTTGTAAAGAGGGATTATTACCTCCCTCTTACGACTTGTGATACCCCTACTAATACACCCTAACATCCCCCTCCATGTATTCCCTGTGCCTCTGCTGCTTTTATGCTGTTCTTTACATAAAGAGTCACTCCTCCCCCTTTCTTACCCTCCCTGTCCATCCTGAACAGAGTATAGCCTGGTATGGCTATACCCCAGTCATGGCTCTCATTGTACCATGACTCAGTAATGACAACAATGTCCAGGCCAGCCTCTGCCATAATGGCCACAAGGTCCGGGATTTTATTTCCCAGACTAAGAGCATTTGTGCACATGGCCTTCAAAATTATTTTACCACCCTTCTTGTCAGCCCCTTTTTTCCCTTTTGTCATCTCTCCTTACCCCCTCTGCCTTCATTCCCATCCCTCTTCATTTCTTCCATACTGCTTTTCCTGCTATTAGACACACTTGGGGATTTTCCTTTCTTAGGGTTTTCCCTACTGACTACTTCTGCTTGCAGGGGTGGACAGTTTATGTCTCCCTGGTTCCTTCCGCTACCCCCATCCTTCACCCCGGCTAGTTTAAATGGTTGCCAAAAGAAGAACTACTTCACACAAAGAGTGGTTGATACATGGACTCCCGGAGCATGTGACATCAGCTGATACTGCAATCACCTTCAAGCTCAGACTTTTAAAAGGTACAGAGCATTAGGGATAACACAGAATAGGCCGTGCAGTTATATGGGAGTAATGTCCACCTTAGGTTATTGTTAGGTGACCACCAGAGAAAGGCATTATTCTGTTATGACCGCACACCCAGGAGTGTGTCATCCCACTTACAAAATGGGCTTTTCTGGCCAGCCTGGTGGCGCTGAGGGTTGAGGTGCTGGATGCCACATCTCGTGCCACGCCGGCGACCTGGGTTCGGGAACAAGCCCGGGCCGTTGGGGGTCAGTGGGGAGGGAGAGGATTGAGCGTCTAGAGGACAGCTCTCCTCTCCCGGGAGGGAGGGGGGTTCACACTCGGCATTTGACTGGCCTCTGGCGGAAGTCGGAGGCACAGCAAGCTCAGAGCATACAGTAGGGGATGGGGAGTGGTGACATCGGTGGTGACCCCATTACATCAGGGTGCGTGCCACTCCCCCAGAACATGGAAAAATGCTCTCCAGGCTCCGGAAAGACGGAGCACCAGAGCAGACTCCTCATTGCTTGCACCTGCCTGGCTGTCCAGTTCTCAACGTAACTTGAAGTGTTTGGGGTATAGCAGCCCCACCTTGTCAATCACGGGTCCATGGGGTGAACGGGAAGGTCCAGGTAGGTGGCAGAAGCGGGGTCTGGCTCCACTGGTGCTCCCGAAGAAGCAGAGCCTGGGGAGGTGGGGGTGGATGAAACATGTTTAAAAAAAGGGGGGCTTTTCTCGTAGGTCCAGTTTTCAGAGGAAAGAGTGCTGAAAGTACTAGCAGCCATGACCATGGACACGGCTATGGGACCGGATAGGAGTCACCCCAGGATACTGAAATAGCTTAGGGAGATTCTGGCTGCCCCACTGACAGCCTTGTTCAACAGCCCACTAGAAACAGAAGTGATTCCTGAGGATTGGAGAAAGGTTGATGTCCCTCTAGACAGCAGAAAGTGAGGAGGCTGGCAACTATAGGCAGGTCAGACTCACTTCAGTGTTGGAGAAACTGATGGAAACACGACTGAAAGAAAGGATGATGGAGTATCTTGAATCCCATAGGCTTCAAGACCACAGATTAAAAAAAACATACACACACAGACAACACAGATTGGGGGGGGGGGTCCATGCCAAGATGAATCTAATAGATTTCGCTGACTGGGTGACCAGGGAAATCAATCAGGGGAGAGCAGTGGACATGGCCTATTTAGACTTTGGCACAATGCCACACAGAAGGCTGATTCGGAAGTTGACCAACCTAGGAGTGGAATCCACAATGGTAAACCAAGTTAGAAACTGGTTAAAGGGTAGGAAACAGAGAGTGATGGTTAATGGCACCCATTCTAAATAGGGGAGTGTGACAAGTGAGGTATCACAGGGCTCGGTACTGGGACCAGTCCTCTTCAATATCTTTATAGGGGACACTGCAGAAGAGCTGGAAGGGGAGGTATGCCTTTTGCAGATGATACCCAAAACTGCAATAGGGTGGGTACTCTGCAAAGGGTGAAAAAAAGGAACAAGCATCTTGGAAAATGTGAGGAATGGTCGAAAACATGGCAGTTGGGGTTCAATGCCAAAAACTGCAAAATAATGCACCTAGGACACAGAAACCCCAGCATAGAGTACAGGGTGGTGGAGTACTAACAGTCACTAGGCAGAAAAGGGACTTTAGGGTTATATCTAAGGGCCTCAGGATGGCAGGGCAGTGGGACAAAGCAATGGGTAGGGCTAATAGATGCTGGGCTGCATAGGGAGGGTTAACTCTAGCAGAAGGAGGGAAGGAGGGAAGGGTGTTCCCATTATGTCACTCGCTGGTGCGGCCACACCTACTGTAGAGTACTGTGTTCAGTTTTGGAGACTGCATCTCAGCAAGGACATAGACAGAGTAGAGGTGATCCAGAGGAGGGCAACTAAATTGGTGCATGGTTTGCACAAGAAGTCCTATGAAGACAGATTGCAGGATCTCAACATGTACACCCAGGAAGAAAGGAGAGAGAAAGAGAGACAGTGAGACAGAGAGAGAGAGCGATGAGAGTACCTCAAAGGGGTAAATAGGGTACAGGTGGGGAGTATCTTTCAAATGTCAGCAAGCACCAGGACCGGAGGGCATGCAATGAAGCTGGGGGGGGGGTGAATTCAAGAGTTAGGAAATATTTCTTCACTGAAAGGGTAATGGATGCCTGGAACATATTGCCACTGGAAGTGGTGGAGTCTAGAACAGTGGGGGGCTTCAAGCATGCAGGGGACTGACACGGGTTTATTAGAGAGGACACAGGGAGTGGGAAGGGTCAACGGAGACCAGATAGGGTCTGCACCGACAGAAGAGGTAAGGAACATCTGGGCAGACAAGGTGGGCTAAGCAGTCCTTTTCTGCTCTCAAATTCTATGTGTCTGTGTTTTGGTGTATTCACTGCTCCCTTTCCTGCCAGACAGCATCGTGGCACGGCATTCTGCTCCAAAAGCCAGATGCCATGTAGTCAGTGCTGACGTGGTGTTGCAGTATGAGCCCTTAAGTGCCTTCAGGGGCTGGCAGAGCAGTTCTGAAAACAAAACAAAGAGAAATATGGATTGGTTTCCCGGAGTAAGGACAGTCTCAGGATGTGCTGGACGACGAACAGGAACACAAATTCTTGATTCTGGGCCAACCTTTGCAGAGGAGGAAAAAGTGGTTACCTTACGTCGGTGTTGCACAATGCAGAGAGGGCCAATGCGTTAGCAAGCAAAAAATACAGGACCAACTTGAGGAACAGTGGATGTGAAAACACAAGCAGAACAGCTGTAGTTCCATCAAAGGATTATTTTTTTTCTCCCACTGGGGCACGCAGGCTCTCAGCCCCTACCCACCCCTCCCCACTGCAACCATCTTCCCCAGGACTACCAGCAGGTTATCTCACAGATTAACCTCCATGGCAGGGACAGGAGCAGCGGGTCACCCCCCCCCAAAGACCACATCCAAAAGGCTGGAGCAGAGGATTGTGTGACACGGTGGGTCCCTTCATCCCTTAAAGGGACAGAAGTTTGGGCATATGCCCTGACAGGCCGCTGCTGTAGTTCCCACCAGCTACGGCAAGGTTCCTGTCCATGTAACATGAACCCCCTTTGTCTGGCACTCTGTGCTTTGGTCCAGAGTGTAGTACAACCCCATCACTACCCCAGTGCACACACGCAGGGGCGCAAATGGACAGGGGATCCCATGCACAAGGGGTGCACGCCCCTTAGTGAATGTTGTGGGAGTCTGCAGGACATCCGATGCGTGGCGGTTTGTTTTAGGGAAGCCTATGCACTGTGTATATGTGTCGCTTATAGACCCCATTTTCTGTGAAGGTGTAACTATAACTAGGAGAATTCTGCCTGAGGCACCAAGACTAAAAACCTGTACTTACATCTGGCTCAGTGGTGCTGCAAGCTGAGTCACTGGATGCTTTACCACCTGCTGCACTTGCATCCTCAGTTTGGCATCAGACCAAGGTTGCTCAAGGGCTGCTGGGAAGAGGAAGGATTAAGCATCCTCAGGATAGCTCTCCTTTGGGGGGAGGGGACTCTGAAGCTGGGTGGCATCCAGCGGGACCAGCAGATGTGTGTGTGTGTGTGTGTGTGTGTGTGTGTGTGTGTGTGTGTGTGTAGGGGGGGTGCTGACACAACCCCCCATGTGCGTTAATACACACAAGCAGGTCCCCAAGGGTGAAAAAGGACGAAAATGCCCTGGCTTGCTCAGCACCCGCCAATATATGACTCTAGGTAAGTGGTGGTTACCCTGTACATTAATGAGATGGGTCGGTGACGGGGCTGGGGGGAAGCCGCCGAGACCAGGGATGGCAGAAGGAGAAAAAGGAGCTAAAAAATACTGCGTTTATCCTGAGCCAGAACAACCATCAGTATCTTACGACAATTTTCAAGAATAATCTTATATGATATTTTATAATGTTTGAAACTATATTTTGAAAGCTGTAACATCTGAACCGTTACTACAGTTCTCCTGTGCTGCTACATGCACATACATGTCGATATAACGTGGTAGAAATGGAAGGACTCTAAAAATGTAGTGAACCATTTTATGTTCTTTGATATCGATATGAAGCAGTTTTTCACATTGATATATGGTCACTGTAGTGATATATATTCACGTGATATCGACTTAGTTGACTCCAAGCTTTCATTTAAAGAAAAAAAAAAAAAGATCTCTAGCACTAAAGGTTCCAGCTATCACATTTTAAAGAAAACACCTTTTGAAAGGTCTAATTCTAGAACTGTTGGGCTAGAAACTTTTCTCTTTAAATGAAAACTTGGAGTCCAGCAGTTAAGAAATGGTGTTACTATCTATATTGTTATCATGTTATCCATACAGAAACGGGCAGTTTTCTATGACTATATCGATATACAGTTATATTTACATCACAAGAGAAGTGTTTTTTTTTTGTAAAATAAATGTTATCGATATACTTTTTCCATAAGAGAAGGGAAGGGAAAAATTGTTTAAAGGGAAGCAGTTGTTTGCAGGGGCTCCGCCCATAAACCTACCCTCGGTTTAGCTTTTCTAAGAAGTGCCTTTTCTTGCAGCACAAAGTAATTTAATTTAATTTCAAAAAGTCCATACGCATGAAGTATGGCCAGGCGCTGTGGCAACTCCATTAAGTGTAAAGTGCGGTGCCGCACCATGCACTTCTATACACATGCATTGACGGCGCACAGTACCCGCCACACCTTTACACTTACAGAGCACCCTCAGCATCCACCATACTTCCGGTAGCAGACTTTTTGAAATTAAATGAGTTACTTTTGCACCCTGAAAAAGGCGCTTTCTCAGAAAAGCTAAACCCGAAAATGAGTTGCAGTGAAACCCACTAACTCTTCTTCCTTCAACTCAGAAGAGCACACTAAGCTGAAGCTTGTTTCCAGGTGTGATTTGGGAGCACAAGGAAGTTAAATGACTTGTTCAAGGTCACAAAGTATGCAAGTGGGGGCTGCTGGATTCAAACCCAGGTCTCCAGGTTTGCAACCCAATGCCCTAAATCACAGCATTATACTGCCTCCTCAAAAGATAAAGTGTATTAGTATACTTTTTAATATTGACATGGAAAAGTGCACAACAGATTTAAAAATCAAAAATGTAAAAATATGCTTTTTGCACTTTTTCTGAATTTTGATATTAGTTCCCATAATTTAATTAGTATATATGTAAGTGAAATACCCATAAACATTCATCTCATACCTTAAATTGCGTTGCTAACATTTCACTCCCCTTCCCCAGCAGTACCAACTCTTCCTAGCTTTCACAGGCTTTGTCTGCGAAATCATCAAAAAATAAAAAAAAACTGCAGATTCTTGCTTCCCAGGTTAGCTGGTAGTTGACCTGTACTAGGCACACCCTAATTGCTGCTATGTCTCCACAGATGTTATATTCATTTTTGCCTTTGTTTTCTGCATGTCACAGACGTCATTTAATGCACCCAGGTTTTTACTAGCTCACCAACAGTATTTCAAAATTATTTTTTTGGGGCTGCTAGATGATCCGGAGGGTATCATGTTGGGCTCCCACAACGGCAAACCAGGTGCAGAAGCAACTTGGGAGTTGGCATGGATGGCTGACGGGGCTGGTGCAGAGCAGCCGTGTGGCCTCACTCCCAGTCAGTGAGGGATGGTGTTGTGATTTCGCAGCCGCAGTGACCTCTGTGGATGGCCATGGAATATGCCTTCTCCACAATGTGTCACAGCACATGTGCTTGGTTTGCAGGGGCATTGCACAGTGCCACGAGGGAGGTGGGAGAGGCCAGAGAGAGAAAAACAAGAAAAAGAATGTGTACTGAGCTGTCTGAATGGTGGTCGCTGGTTCCTTCAGCCCCTGCTTTGTGCTGATCCCCATCAGTTTTAATGGTAGGGGGAGCAGCACATGGAGTTGAGGGGTTGCTGGCAGAAGACCCAATGTAGGCGCAGATGGCGGCTCTGGGGCCAAACAGCTATATGAAAAAAGTAATTGAATTTTATTGTACCATTCACTGTATTCTGTGCTGTTCTCTCCTTTGTACCTTACACCAGGACCACATGCAAATTAGCCACAAGCAGCCTAGCATGTCCTCTCCTGGTCAAAAATGTTCTTAGAAGGAGCCACCCCACGTTTGGGAACAAGCCCAAGTCTCCGGCGAATGGGTGGCCAAGGATCAAGGAGTGTTGCCAGCGACCATGTGCCCTCGATCAGGTGGGTCAGTACTGTGCATCTGCAACATCAGTGACCCCGTGGTCTGGCCTTGGAAAGTTCACCCTTCCAGACACAGGGGAAGCTGTATGCCTGTGAGGCCTCTGATGGTTACGGTGCGTGCCATGGGGTGGAACGACAACATTACAGATAGGAAAAAGTCAGGCTCCATGTAAATGAGGCTTACAAGCTGACGCACTTGGGGCTAGGATTGTCACGGTGTCAAATTATGATGGTATGATAACCACAACAAGCAATACCATTATCATGAATACCACGTATTGTGGAGGAGGTCATTTTTTTACACAAAAAAAGTCTCCTTCAGCTCTAGTGTCAGGACTGAGTTGGCACAGAAGGGACAATTGTTCCTAAAAACAGTTTCACAAATGAGCTGAAAAGCCTGAAAATCTTATTGTGAACCACAGCTATCACAGTATCAGAAATCAGCTCTGGTATCCCTACTTGGGAATCATCCCGTGCAGCCCCTTGCCTGCCTCTGGATCCTGAGTGTGTCGCTGGTGAAGGGGGGGTGCCTCCACCTGAAATCCCTGCCATAAGGGGGAAAACTGAGAGTTGGCAGAGGCGAAGTGGCTAGTGGTAGATAAGGCTTTGTAGTCACCAGAGAAACAGACCCTGGTCAGGGACCAAAAGCTTGAGTCACCTTGATGGCCCCACAGAAGTGCGCTGCGCTGCCATGTGGGCAAGCTGGATTCGGGAGCGAACTCGAGTTGCTGCATCATGAAGCAGGCCACACTGCATCAGTTACCACTCGGTAGGGAAGGCATCGGGCACCTGGTAACGCTGGAACTCCAGTGGTGGGCCTGGGGAGCTTGCTTCCTCCACAGACTGTTGCTGTGTGTGTCCAAGGCTGTCAACAGGCTCCACCCATGCCAGGGGAGAAGGGAGGACAGAGGAGAAATCCAGAGATAAAATCCCATATACTGTCTAAATGACAGCTGAGGATCCTTGCTCCCCTGGATCCTAGCTCCACTCACACTGCATCCTGTCCACCTGGTGTACTGCCTTGGGGGGAGGGGGGACATCCTTCCCTCTAGAGCCCCAGCCCAGAGAGGAGAACCCATGGGAGCCATCAGCTGGCAGCTGGACCCAGGGCAACTGGGGAACACCAAGCCAGAGCAAGGTATATCCTTGAAGTACTGGCCGAGGGAGAAAAAAGCTTTTACGAGATAAAAAAAGGGACAAAAAACTCAGTTTAAAAAAATGTTTTAAATAAATAAAAATAGTCCCTACTGTGTGTTGCCATTACATTGTCTGCTGTTTGGCTCTGAGGTCCCTCTCCTCAAATTCAATACACTCTCACCCTACCCCTTCCTTCCTTTTCAATACTCCCACTTTCCCCTCCCCTTCACCCCTCCATCACTACCTAGAACGCCACCTTGACTCTGGATGTAGCACGGCTATATATATCTGACATGACCTACACCTGGCCGATATCACCCCTATCCCTATTACTTGCCATTCCTATGGCCTCTCTCCTTCCTATAGCCACTCTCCCTGTTCTCTTCTCTGCTCTGCCCCCTCAGCTTATCCCTACTGTCTACTTACATCTGAATCATCACTCTCTTTGTAGGCCTGTTTCTATCCTGATTAGACTGTCTCATATTGGTTAATCTACTGTAGTTACAATGATCTATATCATACATTTATACAAACATACTAAAGAGCCAACAGAATAGGCAAAATGGTCTGTCTTGTCTGCTCGAAAGCCAGCAACCTGGTGGCAGCTCGCCGTACCACCCCCCCAGCCTCCAAGAGTCTTCTTTTTATTCAGATTTACCTTATACCTGTCCCACCCCTTCTTGAAGCCCTCCACTGTGCCCTCTTCCACCAGCCACTCAGACAGCGTATTCCACGGCTCCACCACCCTCTCAGTGAAAAATGTCTCATACCCCCCGTAATTTCCCCCTCCAGCTTCCTCATGACCCCTAAGTAGCTCCCCTTCTTTAACCTAAACAGCTCCTTGATTCTACTCCTGGTTATTCCTTTTACATACTTGAAAACCCTTATCATGTCTCCTCTATCCCTCCTCTCCTCCAGTGAATAAAGCCCAAGCTCCTTCAGCCTTTCCTCGTAAGACCGCCCCTCCATGCCCTGAATCATCCTGGTCACTCTCTTCTGAACCTTCTCCAGCAGCACTATGGCCTTCTTCAAGTCTTCAAATTTATCTCAGTGTTGCTGTAATTTTAACAACTGTTCTGTACTGTTTAACTCTGATGTGGGACCTATGAAATTAGTTTTGTTTTTGCATTTATCTCTGTGTTTCTGTAACTTTATCTGTTCTGTTCTATACGAACTCTGTCGTGGAACCTATGAAATGAGCTTGTTAATGGTGTTCCTAGATCACAATAAATAAATAAACAAACATTTCTCAGTCCCACTCCAACGCAGACTTCAGTGGGACACTTTCAAGGAGACAGCCCAGGGCCTGACAAAGTCTAGTTGCACTTCTATGCCTTTCAACAGATGCTGTGTTGCCAGTGGACTACTGCATTACTAGGACAGCCAAACTCACACAAATAAATTAAGAAATGCATATTTTCAGACCCCCCCCCACCACTATGACTGGTTTTATGTGAAAACTGTGTCTCCTGAGAGGCGCTGACAACAGAAGCTGCAGAGGTTCTGTATTGCCCACATGGGCAGAAGGCAGCTAAACTTCATTCTGAAACCCAGGAGCCCCCTCAGTGCACCACACTTTGTAAGCAGTGACTAAAACAATGAGTTTCAGGCCTGCCGAGCTGATGCAGACTGAAAGTGGAGATGGTTTCCAAAGTCTTTCTTGGAAATGTGTCATGACTTTACAAAATTAGAGATGTGCAGTCTTTTATAGAAACATACAATCTGTCAACAGAAAGAGGCTCGTTGACCTGTCACATCTGCCCATTCCTATGCCTATCTAATGCTGAATGAAAGAACCCTAAAGGCAACACTATTATAGATACATAGAAGCATAGACAATGACGGCAGAAAAGGGCCCGTCAGCTCATCCTGTCTGCCCACCCTAACTACTCTGTGCTGGCCCTAGTGGTCACACCTCCCCTTTGTTTCTACCCCCCCTTTTTTTAACTAACCTCATATGCATGTCCCATCCCTGACTGGAACTCAGCTGTTCTGGTCACTAATTTGGCCTGTACCACTTTCTCCTGCAGTTTGTTCCACTTGTCCACCACTCTTTCTATGAAAGAGTGCCTATGGACATCCCTTCTGAATGCCCCTTGCAAGTGTAAGTGAATTCCCTCTCATCCCTGTAGCTGAACTCAATGAGAGAAGTTACTTGGCGCTCACCCTATTTATCCCATGCAGGCACTTGCATGTCTCGGTCATGTCACCCCATTCCCTCCTTTTCTCAAGGGTGTACATGTTCAAGCCCTACAGCCTCTCCTCGTATATCTCGTCCCCTTCCCTGTCCATTTCTGGTGTGGTTTTTACCAAGCCTTTGTAACTGTCCCACCCTCTTTTGAAGCCACCCACTAATTTTGCACACACCACCTCCTCTGGCAGCTGTTTTCTACCGTACCACTACCCTCTCCATGAAAAAGTATGTCCTGGTCTTAAATCACCCACCCCCCAACCAGCTTCATGGAGTTACCCTTGGTGTTTGTGCCCAACACAGTCTGAACAATTCCCCACCATCCATTTTATTTACCCCATGGAGGTATTTGTATGTTTCAGTCATGTCACTTCTCCCTCCTTGCCTCAAGCGTGTACATGTTCAGCTCAGCCAACCTCTCGTTGTTTGTCCTTTTCTTCTGTCCCTGGATCATCTTGGCTGCCCTACTCTGCAGCTGGCCTCTGCCCTGTCCCCGTCCTTCAGATGCAGACCCCAAAACTGCACACAGTAATTCAGGTGAGGCCGAACCAGTGACCTGCACATTGGCAGCAGCACCGCCTTTCTCCCGCTGATGATCCCTCTCAGTATGCACCCCAGCCCCTTATTTACCCTGCCCATTGACACATAACATTGTGCAGATGCCTCAGGCCATCTAATGTTAAGCCCTTTTTCCTCTGTAGTGCTTTTCATTACTGCCACCTCCATCCCATGGTGTCTGGATTTTTTGTCCCTACGTGAATCACCTTGATTTTTTTTTTAAACATAGGCTCCAAGACGACTGCTGACTTCAAGCCATTCATAGGCCCTGCACCCAATGAGCACCCAGGCCATGCTGCCTCGTCCAGACTAATGAGGTAGTATTGATAGAGAGGATTAGTGCTGAGCATTAAAGAGCCATGCCAAAATAAAGCTTTGCACCACATGGTGTGGTGCCTTACCTCAGCGGCACCCCGTCTAGCTATATTTGGCAAAAAAAAAAAATGTCCATATTAAAGAGTGGAAGGGATCGTAAATTTGTGCACAGTCGATCCCTTCCACTTCCCAGTTCTGGGAGCTGACTAAAGACCCGCCCCTTCCCTCAGTCACGTAATGACGTGTACGCAGGGAGAGCGCGGGGTGCGCTCCATTATACTCTATGAGGGCAAACTTTTAAAACATTTTTAGATATCTTAGTGGTCGTTTTGTCATTAACAATGTCCTTGTTAGTCACCTGGTGCCCATGGTTACTCGTTTTTTCACTGTCTACTTTCTCACCCTGCTGAATCTCCTCCCTGATCTGTCCTCTGCCCACCCAGCTTAGCCGCCTCCTTCTCTGTTTCTGATACCCACCCTGTTCTTTTGTTCTAGCTCACCACCCCTCCCCTGCCTGTCCCTACTTAATCCTCCTCCCTTCCTCTCCCCTTCAGGTGTGCCATGCCCTACCGGGGCTCAGACCTCGCTGCAGAAGGAGAGGCCAATACCTGCCCCAGGAAGCTGACCCGCGGTCCTGCTTTTGCTGATGGCAGACCGCGCGGTCAGACCCAGGAACTTTCCCCTGCCGCATCGCTCGCCTGAGATCCTCCAAACTCCGGTTCATTGCAGGGTCCAGAAGCTCTAAAATAAAGCACAGAAATTGGACCTGCTAGCCCGGCTGGAACCATGCTCTGGTGACTCGCTGGGAGCTGCTTGTTGAAAAAAAACGTCAACCCCTTATTTTCCTGTTGGCGCTTTGCACCAGCTCCTCACCCAGCCGCTGGGAGAACATTTTCTTTTATAGGTACCCCTAGTCAGATGACTAAATGTCGACTTTTCCACTGGCTCCTTATACGGCACAGCTGCTATGGGTTCAACCAATATAATTAGATCTATACTCTGTATTGATTTACCGCATTACTCTCACAGAGATTGCTGTCTCTTTGCTTGGCCTTGTTTATGAACTAGCTCGTTAATTACCATTGCAGATATACTAAGAGAACTTCACTTTACAGAATAACTTGTCATTTTCCTATAGCTTGCCTTTTCAAGCCCTCTGTTTGGAACCTATCACAACTACACAGGCTAATAGTCATACTTTTACTGGTGCTTATCAGCCCTACCTGTGCCCATAGGACTGTGTATCCTCAGCTCTCTTTGGTTAAAACACCCCAGACCTCCGCTTCCCTCCCACAGGTACACCCTGATATTTTTATTTCCTGTCTTCTACCACCCCTTGACGTTTTCTTTGCCTCCCCATATCAGAATTTTTCTTTTGGTACTTGGCTCTTTTGCCCAATCCTCCGTGCTGTAAATACCCTCCCTCTAATAAGCATGGCTCTCCTAAACCTGTTAGGGATACTCTCTACTCTCCTACTCCTACTATGTCTTAATTGGATTGTCACTACCTTCCCTTGCACCAGTCTCCCAAGTTCCTCTATATCCCTACTGACTTCAGTTTCTACAACCCAATTGCTGCATCTCAGACTACAACTGCTTTTAATCATCTCCTATTCCCTAAAGGTTGCACCTATTTTACGGTTGCCATACTTAGAAAACGTCTACTGAGCTATGTGCTTCCTTCACCGTTCTACTATCGTAGATTGTGGTTTCTTGTCATCTTAGCCATCCTTCTTGCAGGGGATGTAGAAATGAATCCAAGTCCCCCTGTCCATTTCTCCTCGGATGACATTTCCACTAGTACAAATAAAGGACTCTTTACTGCCCATATAAACATCAGAAGTCTTACCCATAATTTCATTGACCTTGAGGCATGGGTCAATTTATACAAGCATGACATACTCTGTCTATTTGAAACGTGGCTTAAACCAGGAATCCCTGACCCAGTATGCTCCGTGACTAACTACTCCCTGATCCGTAGGGATAGGCTCTCCTCAAAGCATGGCAGAGGGGTTGCCTTGTTCTACAAAGATCATCTCAATATCGTAGTTGTCCCCGCCTCCACCTCCTCTGTCTGTGAATCCCTCCATACAACTCTCAACTTGGGTTCCAAAAAACTGCACATTGTCTGTGTCTATAACCCTCCAACTGGGGGGCACTGTGGGACTGCAGGAGTTACTTGATTACTAGGAAAGATAGGACAAAAGGGAGCAAAAATGCTCATTAATATTGTCCCCTGCACCACGCAGGCTTCATTAAACCATATTACCACCAGTATAATACAATCTATCTAAAGAATGTTTAAATTGACTGAACCCATTTACTTTCACTGCAGTTCTTGAGAGCCTATTCCAGGCCTTTGAGCGCCTAACTGTAAAGTAGTTATCTCTTTTTGTGGTGTTAGCCCTGGGTATGACTAGTTTAATTCCATGGGATCGAAGATTATTTTTAGAATTACTGATTTCCAGACCGCATTGTATAATAAGAGATCCCCTCTCTGTGTTCTTTGTTCAAGGGAAAACAGTCTAGTATTTTTTTGCCTAGAATGGTAAGGCAATCCTTTTAAGTGTGGAATTAATTTGGTGACTGAACGTTTCACCCCTTCGATCATTTTAATGTCTTTTAAATGATAAGGAGACCAGAATGGTGATCCAAAGTCAAGCATGGGCCTAGTATAACCCTTATACAGAGGTATAATACACTGTTCTGATCTGCAAACGAATGATCGTTTAATCCTTTTAATAAGACCTCTTGCTTTAAAGGAGACCTGTCGGCAATGCTCTGTAAAAGTGAATGAGTTAGATATTGTAACCCCAAGGTCCCGTTCTGATGTTACCATGCGTAATATCTGATTTCCCAAAATATAATTATAGTTTTGATTTTTAGATCCAAAATGTAGGACCACACATTTATCAGCATTCAACTGCATCCCATTAGCTGTTGCCCATTCCATAATTTGATTTAGGTAATTGACCATGGACTGGTTAAATGCTTATTGACTGTATCTACCTCACCACCTAATTTCAGATCATCAGCAAATTTAACCAATCTATTTTTAACATTCTCTTGAATGTCACAGATATAAATACTAAAGAGAGCTGGGCCCAAGACTGATCCCTGCGGGACCCCACTCATAACTTCCCTCTTGTCTGATGTTATACCATGTATTCTGGCCATTTGTACTCATTCCTGCAACCAATTGTTAATCCATTGTGTCAGTGAATTGCTAAAACCCAGTTTTAGTAGTCTGCTCCCCAAGTTAGTATATGGTACCCTGTCAAAAGCCTTTGAGAAGTCCATCAGTTTCACATCTGATGCACATCTTCTAGCTAGGCTTTCACTTATATTTTCATAAAATGATAACAGGTTTGTTGTGCAAGACCTTCCCTTTTGGAACCCATGCTGCACACCATCAGTGATGTTTAATGTCATTTTCTACTGATCCAATCTGTTCTTAATTAATCGTTCCATTATTTTACACAGGATAGAAGTTAAGCTGATAGGTCTATAGTTGTCCAGTTTATTCTTTGCTCCCTTCTTAAATATTGGGCTCACAATAGATGGTCTCCAATCTGATGGTACAATCCCACTCTCTAAAGATTTATTAAAAATAATAGCGGGACAGCTGATATATGGGATCCAGCTTTAAGTAACTTGGGATGGATATTGTCAGGGCCAAAAGCAGTTGATGTTTTAACATTCTGGAGTTCAAACCTCCTTGCACTCCAAATAGAATGAGGTCATAATATTGGGTGACCTAAATCTAAATTGGATAGGGAAAGCTCAAAGCACGCTGCTCTCTCTGACACAAACGTATGACCTTCACCAGCTGCTATCAGAACCCACTAGAGTCACTCCATCACTAAAATCCTTTACCCTCATAGACTGGGTACTGGTCAACTGGCTAAATCATGTATCTATAGCAGGCATCTTAGCCGATCCACTGACTGATCATTCCCCTATTTTCTGCATCAGGAGCCCTGAGACTGCTCCCTTCCCGCCACCACGCTATGTCACCTTTACCAGTTTTGCTAACCTGGATGTTGAAGCATTTCAGTATGATGTCTCACAAATAAATCGGACTATAATTTATCATTCCCGTGACATTGAGGCTGTACTTAGCATCTTCCTCAACGAATTCCTGGCTGTTCGGTGCAAGCATGCCCCTAAAGTAACCCGACTGGTTAGGAGTAAACAAACTAGATGGCTACATAAAGACCTGTTGACAAATTTGTGTACAAGAGACAAATGCTGGAAGAAGTACAAAATGTCAGGGCTTCAAGCTGACTATACTAATTATAGAGCCCAACGGAATTCCTATAAAAAAACAGGTCAGAATAACTAAAAGTGCCTACTGTAAAGACTTAAGCTGAACTGGTGACCCCAGGAAATTCTGGGCCCACGTTAAGTCTTTTCTCGGGGCTGCTCAGTCATCTACCCCAAGCAATATAATATTAAATGGTGTACATTGCAATGACTCAACACCATAGCAAATTCTTTCAATCAGATCTTCTCTGATCTGTCCCAGTGTACCTCCTCCTTCCCCTCACCTCAGTCAGCCTCACTGTGCTCTCCTGCACCTCAGTCAGCTACTCCCTGCTTTCCTACCAGACAACTGCCAAATAATCCCCCATTCCTCTTCAATGCAATTTCAAGGCTTGAGGTCTTAAATCCATTGCAGATTGTCTCTGACAATACCAGCTCTGGGTCAGATACTCTTGAGCCTCGGCTCCTGAAATTACCTGCACCTTATATTGCCTCCCCTCTGGCTAAAATCTTCATGATGTCTCTCTCTCTCTCATAGCCAAGTTCCAGACCTCTGGAAAACTGCCTGTATAACCCCGGTTTTCAAAAAAGGTGATCCAAGGTTATCACAAACTACGGGCCTATAGCCATCCTCTCTGTCTTAAGCAAAATTCTAGAAAAACTAGTTGCAACTCAAACCATAGACTACTTAACAAAGTAAAACCTTCTCTCTGACACACAGCATGGCTTCCGGAAAGGTCATAGTACCTCCACAGCTCTTCTAAAATTCACAACTGATTCGCTTACTAATATGGATGCTGGTCTACTGACAGAGGCAGCTTTTACTGACCTTACAAAAGCTTTTGATCTCGTTGATCACCCCCTGCTTCTCTCCACTCTTCACAATTTGAGCTTTTCACCCTCTGTGGTCGACTGGTACAGAAGCTATTTATCTAATAGGACTCAAATTGTTAAATTTAACTCCTCTTTATCTGACAAAGCTGTTATTAACATTGGGGTTCCCCAGGGCTCTATCCTGGGTCCTCTTCTTTTCTCACTTTTTATCAGTAATATAGCAGAGGTCCTTCATTCATGCTCATCTGTTCTCTATGCGGATGATCTGGTAAGCTCCAACAATATCACCAACTTAAATGCATCCCTTTCCTCCAATTTCACGAATATACAAAACTGGCTAACTGCCTATAAGCTTGTACTCAATGCTAAGAAAACACAAGCTATGCTATTTGACTCTGCCCCTAAGCTTAGTACATGCTAAAATTCCCTGCTGGTGCAAGCCTCAGGTGGCATACCGACTGAGTGTATTACATCATTTAAGTACCTGGGTGTTCTTTTGGATCAATCCCTCAACTTCAGTCTCCATATACAGTACACCTGCAAAGCAGTGAATGCCAAATTAGGAGTCGCCTACAAGACTAGCTTTATACTAACTCCCTCTGCTAAGCTGGCCATTGCCAGGGGCATCCTACTCCCTGCCCTCACTTAAGGTGCTCCCACCTATGCTGCTGCACATAAAACCACCCTTCATAAATGGAACGTCACTTATAATAAAATCTGTCGTTACGCCTCCTCATCCACCCCAGCCCAAGCACCATGGCTAACTTTATAGATATCCGGACTGGCTCTACCCCTCTGCCTGCTGACAATACTCCCATGGCTCCTTGATTGACTTGGTCATCAGGAATCAAACTCCTTCAGCACTCGCTGTGATGCTTTTACCTCAATCCTCCTTTTATGGACTGCGATCGGTAGACAAGTCCCTACTGAATGTGCCTAGATGTAAAACATCCAAAGGCTCTGGTGCCTCATCACTCTGCCCCTCAGCTCTGGAACTCCTTTCCTCTAGCTCTTCGACAGGCCTGCTCCCATGACAGCTTTAAAAGGGAGCTGCACTGTCATCTCTCGCGGACCACTGCACATGCTTTGATCCTCCTTAAACCCCTACTTTCCTCTACCCTACCCTACCTCCCCTGGCCTCACTCTACCTTCCATTTCCCTTACTGGGTGAATCTAGCACCCACTCTTTATACTGAGTCTCGCCTTGTAGTCCATGATGGTGGATCCTGCCCTACCAGGAATTTGCACATGCCTTTCTCTGCTGCATTATGAATGTTCACTGTATACTCTGTTGTGACCAATTTACTAATATTCCAGACTATCTTGCTGTGTTAGTTCTCATTTACTGTGAATGTTATTTACCCTGATTTCATGTGAATCTTCTGACATCATTTTATGTTTCTACTGTATGTATTATTTTTTACTAACTGCTTGACCTACTCTATACGTCATTTTTTAAATCTATTTATTAAGGTCTCGGATTAACACCTTTGAGCGCAGGCGCTCGTTTACAAAGGTTCCACGTCAGTGGGAAGGGATTACATATATTGAGGGAAGACTAACAGAAGAATTCTAAAATGTACAAAACAAGACATTAACTCTATATACAGACTCATTCATGTTTAGGTATACACTATTAAGATTGCAAAGGGAGGTGATAGGGTCAAAGGGATGTAAGGGTGGAGCAGGGAGAAATAAGAAGGAAGGAAGAGGGGAGCAGTCAAAGGCCTTGTCAAGTTAAGCTCTGGGAGAGGGAAAGTAGGCAGAGGGGCAAGGTGTGGATAAGTAGAAGGGGAGGGGTAGTCACGGTCTTGGAATGCTAACCTACTGGAGCAAGTGAAAAAGGTGGGGGAAGGTGCAACCGTGGCAAATGTTGTGCCAATAAGGTGTTGGGGGTAGAAGGAAAAGGGGAGTGAGGAAAAAGGAAAAAGGGGGTTGGGAGTAGGGGGACATATGCTCTGTATTGTTTCAGACTGTTGTACTCTCCCAGTCGCGCCTGAAAATAGTCATTTCATGGCTAGAGCACTTACACAGTTAACAAAACTAACTAAATAAAAATAAATAAGTGACACTGCAGAAGAGCTTGAAGGAAGGTCTGCTTCTTGGATGACACCAAACTCTGCAATAGGGTGGACACTCCGGGGAGATGGATGAGCAGAGACCTGGGAAAACTTAGGAGTGGTCAAGTGTATGGCAGCAGAGTTGCAAAACAATGCACTTAGGGTACAGAAACCCGGGGTGGAGTACAAAATTAGTGGAAAGGTACTGACAAACACCAAACAGGAAAGAGACTGTCATATTAGATGATCTAAAGATGGCCAGGCAGTACGACAAGGCAGTTGGGAGGGCTAGTGGGATGCTGGGGTGCATAGGAAGGGGTATCACCAGCAGAATGAGGGAGGTGGTGCTGTCTTTGTACCGACTGCTGGTAATCCATCTAGAGTACTGTGTCCAGTTCTGGAGACCACACCTCCAGAGGGACATAAACAGAGTGGAGGCGGTCCAGAGGAGGGCAAACAAAAAGATGCAGAGTCAACATCAGAAGCCCTATGAAGAGTGACTTAAGAACTTGAATATATATACAACAGAAGAGAGGAGGGGAAAGGGGGCTATGTTAGAGAGCTTTAAATACCTAATCTGGGTAAATAAGGTACAGGAGGGGTGCATTTTTCAGAAAAAAAGGTGCTCAAAAACAAGGGGACGTGCTGTGAAGCTGAAAGGGGTAAATTCAGGAGAGATGTGAGGGAGTACTTCTTCACACAGAGTGGTGGATTCCTGGAATAGCCTTCCACTGGAGGTGAAAACAGTGGTGTGGTTCAAGAATGTATGGGATAGGCACAAGGGAATCTCAGGGGGAAAGGAAGAGAGGGATGGAAAATGGCTCAGAGATCAAGTAGGATCTACGGTGATACTGTAGGCAGTGAAAGATGGTCAGACTGTGAGGGCCAAGCAGTCCTTATCTGCCGGTAGATACTATGTTTCAATTTTTTTATGTTTTATATACAATTCTGAGGCGGGCAGGCAGCAAAAGGAGTACATGATTCCCAGAACCGGAAGACACTGGTGCACGGAATCAAACTTTTTTCTCGAGGCTCTGATCTGAAAAGACAGATTGGGTTTATGAGCCATTAACGTTTAGCAGGTACACTGCCCTAGCCCCCTGTCATACCTCACTTCAGCCCCTGAAGTTCTAAGCAGGATGGTCCAGCTCTGGTCAGCGGCCTGTGAAGTCATGCAGGGGTTTACATGATAAGCCTTTTGCAAGTTAGTTGCAATTTCCCCATAAACCAGTTTTTTTTTTTTAACTTACTATGCTTTGTAGAGCTTCCTGATGACATCTCCCTCTGCCTTTATACCCTGCTGAGGTGGGCCCCAGCATCCTCTTGGTGCCATATGGGTTGCCCCCCCCCCAGAGCAGAGCCCCCAGAGCCACCCCTTTAACTCTAGTGGTGCCAGTTAACGGATGATACAGAGACCCAGGGCTGCCACGAGTGGGAGGTGTCATTCAGTTGCTGGGAGGATTTTTCCTGTATGTTGCTGGGGGCAGGTCCAACGGATGCTGCGACGCACCTACATCATGCATCAGACCCATCCCCTCTAGCGAGACACACTAGTTGGTGCTCCGGTAAATGGCATGTCCCGTAGTCACCAGGGAACACCAAACTGGAGGCACACAACCTCCCCCCCATACCCCCTTGGGAGTGGAGAGCGTGCAATGGTCGCTCAATCCACCCCACCCTGGCCAGCTCGAGTGTTCCAGTCTCGTTCTCAACCCAAGTGCCTGCATCACAGCGGTAAATCTTTCCGCTGCACCAGCAGGCTAGCCATAAGCCAGTTTTTAACAAAGTCTAGTAAGTTTGGGCCTTCTACTCTCCTCTGGGACTCCAACTAGCTGCAGATTTCCTGCCCTCACCTCATTCTCCAGGGCTTCTACAGGTCCTCGGATCAAAGTGTTCTCTTGAACCAAGTTCGCCACAGATGTCAGGATAGAAGTTAATCTGGTCTCTGTGTTGGCCACTGTCACCAACAGATCTTGAAGCTGCAAGTCATGTGCCTCCAGTTTCTTTAATGTGTGCTCAAACTTCACAGCCGTGGCTTTCATGGATTGTAGCAGTGACTGCTGGAGGGGAGGGGGCTCCATCACAGAGGATGGGCTGTAGGCTCTGTTGCTGTTCTTAGTCTCCCCAGCCTTACCATGTTCCTGCTGGCCCACTATTGACGGCCCTGGTGGCTGATTTTTAGGCCGATTCATGTTCAGATTTGGTATTGTTTGATTCCAGATACCCTTAGGAGTTCGTTCGTGCAACTAGTACTACAAGTTTTAAGCATTAAACTCAAATTTTAAAAGTAGTTGGACAGATCGAGTGGGAGAGCTCTGCCAAGAGACATCCTGCCTCGAAGAGGGCTCTCTAGTGCCTCCCCCTGCATAAGTCAAGTTTATGAAGTTAAAAATAGGCCCCCAAGATGAGAGACTTGACTTATCTGTGAGGTGGGCCTATCTGTTGGGTTTGCAATGGAAAGCAATTTTATAACTCTGTAACCAATTCTATGTCTAGTTCTGGCTACACAGTCAGATTCTGTGACTGATGTTGCTCACAAAGCAGATTTTTTCCATCAAGTGTGGGCAGCAAAACTGACAAGGTAAAGAGGAGTCGACTTATATAAAAGGTCGATTTATAGGTAAGTATATACGAATGATCATTTGAAGCAGTGTTAAAGGTACCCTGATCGAATCCTGCTTTGGATGGGCAGAAGCAAGATCCTCTGACCTCACCACGAAGGGTATTTTATCAAGAAAAGTGGGTGTTCCAGAGATGGTGCGTGACTGGGCTAAAGGGGCCACTGTGATAGTGGGTGGCAAGGTGTCAGGAGGACTAAACACACTAATAAAAAAAAAACTGCTGAAAAAAATGACATTACCAGCCCGGCACGGTGGCGCTGTGGGTTGAGGCGCTGGACACCACACCTCACGCCACGCCGGCGACCTGGGTTCGGGAACGAGCCTGGACCGCCGGGAATCGGCAGGGGAGAGATCCAGGGGTAGCCCAGCGCAGCAGTGGCCCCCGGTGGAGACCGGCGGCACTGCGGCGCACAGGGACTTACAAACAGGGAAGATGCTGGGCGGCTGCCTTCCAGACATGAGTGGGAGCACCCATGTAGCGGGCTGACAGCATTGCACGTCCCACGTCTGGGGCGTAAACTACGTAAAAAAAACCACCAGCCTGGATAGGTGATGGCCATCCCAGTGCCGAACCGCCACACCCCCAATACTGGAACCCTGCCACTGCCCTTTCAGACTCCACGGGCCCTTCATCCTCCTCGGGGCTCGGGGGGAAAGTAACGCCCTTGAAGATGACAGGGTTCACAGTGGGCGGTAGAGCGGCATAGGCGAGTGGATAGGCCCGAGAGAGTTCCAGTGTCTTGGGGAGATAAAACAGACTTGGAAAAAAAAATTACATTACCTACTCTGTATAGAAATTTGTTTTCAAACAACATGAAGTCTTGCTGTATTCTGACTATTGCAGTTAGGTCCTGCCTTTCAACTGCCCCGGAGAACAAAGAGTTAACTTTCCATGGCCAGCATGGAACGTTCAGTGCGAGCTCGATTGAAGCCCCTGTCTGCTGTTGTTTAAACTCCAACCGTCAGATTCTTTACTCCGCCTCACTGAACAGTGGTTCGAAAAAGTCGGTTAAAGTGTCGTTTTTCACTCGGTTTCTACCGAACTCTGCTACTGAATCTGTCGGTTTAAGTTTCTGTCTGTGGTACCGTGAGTACTAGATAGGTTTTGCATTTAGTTTCTGTTTGGAACTTGTAAATTTGGGATCGGTTCAGTTTGAACCGATCAGATTGGTCTTAAAAAGTTTTGAATTTATTAGAGTGTGGTAACCGGTCCGTATCGGTTCTAAAAAAACTGGATTTAATTACGTCTTTTTTCCAAGACCCGTAACACGGTCAGGAACCAATAGGGGTGTCTTGCCTGGTGAATTGCCGAAAAAAGGGTACGTTTTGGATAGGATTGGCCATGTCTGAGAAACCCAAGAAAAAAACCAGGCCCACTGGGTTTCAACACTGCAGTGTGTATGGGGAAGCCTTTCCTAAGGCTGATCCCCACACCACCTGTGTTTATTGTCTGGGGTTTGACCACCTCGATTCAGACTGCCAAATTTGTAAAAGTTTTCCCAAAGCTACCCTGGATAAGAGAGTAGGTAGACTGAGGGAAAGGGAGGCCGAGAAGTCCGCTGACCCGGATGGCCAGCCCGGTTCGGTTCCGACCGAACCAGAAGGAGTGCCCTCTGACCAGAGTGAAACTTCTTCGGGCAAAAGGAGAGCCGATTCTGAGGAGTCGGTTCCGGTTAAAAGAAAGAAGAGAAAAATCATCCGGTTCGGATCCACAAGTTCTTTCTCCGACCGCTGATGAAATAGCCAAAGCGATAAGGATAGTTCAATCGCTAACCCGGTTCCGGACTAACTGGCACCATCTGCCAGGGCTTGGTTCGATCGGTTCCCCCGGTTCCAGATTATACTTTAGAAGAATTTTATGAACTGGAGGAGGAGGAGGAGGAGGGAGAGTATGAGGATAATGATGATGATGGTGATTATGAAAGTCTGGATGTGCCTATTGGCCCGGACATCTCCTCAGACAGACCTTCAGGTGTTTCTCCTTCTAGGCTTTCTAAGTCCCCTTCTCACTTTATGTTTTACAAGAAAGTGGCTGAAACCCTCCAGCTTCCAATGGAACAAGCAGTAGAGGATCAGGAGGAGCCTGATTTTGTTGAAATGATGGACATCCCAGAGCCCAGGAGACTGTCTATTCTCCTCCATAAATATTTTGGGAAACAGACATTTAAAATGCTAAAGACTCCTAACTCCATACCTCCTGTGGACAGACGGATGGACAAAAGGTATACCCTTTCAGGCTCGGACACGGAGTTCCTTTCTCAGCAATACAGCCATGTTGGGGTAGTGCAGGCTGCTGCCTGTGATAAGGCAAATATTCCCTTGGCATCACACCCTCCAGATAAGGACTCCAGGAGGATTGATGCCATGGCAAAGAAGCAGTACAAGGCAGCATCTTTGGGACTCAGGCAGGCTAACTATATGGCCTACATAGCTAGATACCATAAGTCCAGGTGGGACACTGTGCTGGCTCTGGCTAAACAGGCCCCTGACCAGCTTGCCAAGGAGCTGGAGCAGGTGGCTGCGGATGGGACTGAGGCATCCAAGGTGCAATTTCATGCTGCTGTGGACTCCAATGATGTTTCATCTAGAGTCATGGCTACATCTATGGCCCTTCGGAGGATGGCTTGGCTCAGATGTACTAGCCTATCACAGGATACCCAGGCTAAGGCCATGGATTTCCCTGTCATTGGTAATTCTCTGTTTGGGAGCAGACAAGGATTACATGAAAGATGGGCAGTACAGGACCACCTACAGGAGTGCTCAGGCCAAAGAAAGGCAAGCCACTCCTCAGAGACAGCACTCCAGGGGCAGGGGCAGGCCCTTTCAAAGGCCTTTTTACCAAGCCCAGGCCTCCTCTTCTGCTTATGCTCAGAGGGGGTTCTTCAGAGGGAGAGGCAGACGGGGAATGAGCAGGCCTGCTTCCACCCCTCAGCCTAAAGCCCCTGCCAAGCAGACATCCTGATGGATCTGCCCGGGCCAATTCTGCAATACCTGTAGGGGGCAGGCTGACTTACTTTGTCCAGGACTGGAAGTCTCTGACATTAGACAAGTGGGTCCTGGAAGTAGTAAGCCAGGGACTGATTCTCAGCTTCAAAAATTTCCCAAGATGAGAACCAGATCCTTTCCACCTGCAAATCCATCAGAGACCCTTGCCCTAGAGGCAGAGTTTTTTTCCCTCCTGGCTCTCAGAGCAATAGAAAGGGTTCCTACCCTACACAAGGGCAAAGGATTGTACTCCAGGTACTTCCTAACCCCTCCCCCCAAAAAATAGGAGAATGGCGGCCCATCCTGGATCTAAGATATCTGAACAAGCACCTTTTAAAACCAAAGTTCAAAATGGTGACTCTGGGAATAATTCTGCCCTCTCTAAGGCCAGGGGACTGGCTAGCCTCCCTGGACCTCAAAGATGCCTATTTTCACATTCCCATCAGGTGCTCCCACAGAAAGTACCTCAGGTTCGAGTTGCCCTCAGGCCACTATCAATTCAGAGCAATGCCCTTTGGCCTAACATCAGCCCCAAGGGTATTCACAAAGTGCCTGGCAGTAGTGGTTGCTTTCCTGAGGAGGAAAAAAGATCTCCATCTTTCCATACTTGGACGACTGGCTCATAGTGGGTCAGTCTCCAGACCAAGTCAAGTCACATCTGTAAATAACTCAGCAAGTGCTCACTTCCTTAGGATTCCTGCTCAACCTTCCAAAGTCAGTTCTCGAGCCAGTACAGCTCCTCACCTTCATAGGAGCGGAGCTGGATACAATAAGGACAAGAGCCTACCTTCCCCTGGACAGGGCAAGGACCCTTATGGAACTGGCCTCTTCATTCACCCTTCAGGTGTCTCGACCAGCAAGGCATTTCTTGCAGCTCCTGGGCCACATGGCAGCCTCTACAGCAGTGGTCCAGGGAGCAAGATTTCAGATGAGGGACATTCAGTTCCACTTAAGAGCCTTCTGGTTCCAAAGAAAGGACTCCCTTACCAAACTAATCCCAGTGACTTGAACCCTGATCCAGGCTTTGCAATGGTGGCAGGATCAAGACAATTTGAGACAAGGAGTTCCTTTTGTCACTCAGTCTCATTCAGTGATACTCACCACAGATGCCTCCCTGCTGGACTGGGAAGCCCACCTGGGGGATCTTACCACCCAAGGACTGTGGTCACCTCAAGAATCTCTGCTTCACATCAATCTCTTGGAACTCAGAGCAGTGTTTCTAGCACTGCAAGCCTTTTCCAAATCTGTACAGAACAAGGTGGTCCAGATCAGAACAGACAATACCACCACAATGTGGTACATCAACAAGCAAGGAGGCACTCTGTCTACGGCCTTGTGCACAGAAGCAATGAAGTTGTGGTCCCTGGCCTATTCCCTGCACACCTCTCTGATAGCAGTTCACCTCCCAGGGAAGGACAATGTCCTAGCAGATGCTCTCAGCAGGATATCCCAGAGCCATCACGAATGGATCTTAGATTCCCTAGTTTTGAAAGTGATTTTCTCGAGATGGGCACTCCACAGATAGATCTTTTTGCAGCCCCAGACAATCACCAACTTCCTCTCTTTTGTTGCAGACCCCCAGTCTTGGGCTCAGTCCCCCTGGATGCTCTGATTCTGAATTGGGAAGGGAAAGTTCTGTATGCTTTTCCCCCCTTCCCTCGCCTGTTCAAAGTGTTAGTCAAGATCAGGTCTCAACCATGCAAAGTGATTCTGATTGCTCCAGACTGGGCCAGACAGCCCTGGTACCCACTGTTGCTATCTTTAGCAGTTCACCTTCCCCTGTCTCTTCCCAGGAATTACAACCTGTTGACATCCTCTCAGGGGAGGATTTGGTATCCGAACCTCAAATCTCTCAATCTCAAGGCATGGCTCTTGAAGAGTTAGAGTTTGCTGATCTGCACCTTTCTCAAGGGGTTCTGGATATCCTTAAGGCTTCTTGAAAGCCTTCCACCAGAAAGACTTACAACTCCAAATGGAAAAGGTTCACTATTTGGTGCTCTAATAAGCATATTTCTCCAGAATCTGCTGGGTTGCCTACAGTCCTGGACTATATGGTTCATCTTAATGGCTTAGGACTTAGGCCAGCTACACTAAGTGCATCTGGCAGCTGTTTCTGCCTTCTTGTCAGTGGGCAAGCCCTCTCCTCTGTCAGCCCATCCTGTGTTTGTAAGTTCTTCAAGGGATTGCTGCACACCATCCCCCTTTAGGGACCCTGCTCCTGCTTGGGACCTTAATGTTTGCATTGCTTAGCTTATGCAACCACCCTTTGAGCCTTTGTCCTCTGCAGAGCTTAAGTACTTGACTTGGAAAACTGTGTTTTTGGTAGCCATTACCTCTGCCAGGCGTATCAGTGAATTGTAAGCCCTGTCAGTGGAGCCTGAATTCATCTCTTTCCATAGAGATAAAGTGGTCCTAAGAACTAACAGGAAATTTTTGCCTAAGGTGGTTTCAGATTTCCACCTTAATCAGTCTATGTCTCTCCCTGTTTTCTTCACTGACCATTCCTCCTCTGGAGAGAGGAGGCTGCACAGCTTGGACGTTAAGAAGGCCCTCAGCTACTACATAGAGCGCACTAAGGGTCACAGGTTTGAGTCCCTCCAGTTGTTCCTCACATATGGAGAGGTCGGTAAGGGCAAACCTGCTATAAGAGATCTATTGCCAGGTGGATTGTCTCTTGTATACAATTCTGCTATGAAAAGCTGAGTAGAACCCCACCCTCAGACCTGAGGGCTCACTCTACTAGAGGTACAGCTGCTTCCCTGGCTGCTGCCAGGGATATTCCTATCTTAGAAATGTGTCAAGCAGCCACCTGGAAAACAGTCCATACATTCACCAAGCATTACTCTCTGGATATCCAGGCTAGGAGTGATGCTCGGTTTGGTACAGCAGTACTTCAGAGCCTATTCCCAAAGTAAGTTCAAACATGAAGTCTTGCTATATTCTGACATATGCAGTGAGTCCCAACCTTCGAACTGCTCTGGAGGTGAAAGAATTAACTTTCCATGCCAGGCATGGAACGCTGAGCTCGAGCTCGGTTGAAACTCTGTCTGTTGTTCTTCAAACTCAAACCGTCAGATTCTTTACTCCGCCTCACTGAACAGTCGCTCCAGAGATTTCTCCTTCTGCTCGGTTCATTTTGTCGGTTAAAGTAATGTTTTTCTCGGTTTTCGACCGAATTTAAACCGCAACCGGTCGGTTCAGGCTCTGTCTGTGGTATTTGTGAGTACTAGATAGGTTTTACATTAATTCTCTTCTGTGTGGAACTTGTAAACGGTTTATCGGTTCGGTATGAACCAATCAGGTTGTTTAAAATATCTTAATCTGTGATTTAGAGTGTGGTTACCGGTTCTTATCGGTTCTAAAAAAAAAACAGATTTTATTACGTTTTTTCCATGACCCGTGACACAGTTGAGAACTGATAAGAGGGTCTTACCTGGCAGATTGCCATAAACGGGTAAGTTTGGTTAGGACTGGCGCTATGTCTGAGAAACCCAAAAGAAAAACCGGGCCCACTGGGTTTCAACACTGCAGTGTGTGTGGGGAAGTCTTTGCCAAGGCTGACCCCCACACCACCTGTGTTTATTGTCTGGGGTTTGACCACCTCAATGCAGACTGCCAGATTTGTAAAAATTTTCCTGCAGCTACCCTGGAAAAGAGAGTTGGTAGGCTCAGGGAAAGGGAGGCCAAAAAGTCCGCTGAACCGGATGCCCAGCCCGGTTCGGTTCCAAGGAGAATGGCGGCCCATCCTGGATCTCAGATACTTAAACAGGCACCTTTTAAAACCAGAATTCAAAATGGTGACTCTGGGAATTATTCTACCCTCTCTTAAGGCCAAGGGACTGGCTAGTGTCCCTGGACCTCAAGGATGCCTACTTCCATATTCTCATCAGAAGCTCCCATCAAAAGTACCTCAGGTTCGAGCTGCCCTCAGGCCATTACCAGTTCAGAGCAATGCCCTTTGGCCTCACCTCTGCTCCAAGAGAATTCACAAAACGCCTGGCAGTAGCAGTTGCTTTCTAAGAAAGCAAAATTGCCATCTTCCCTTACCTGGACGACTGGCTCATAATAGGCCAGTCCCCAGACCAAGTCAAGTTACACCTACAGATAACTCAGCAACTGCTCACCTCTCTAGGTTTCCTTCAGAATCTTTAAAAGTCAGTTCTAGAGCCTGTCCAGCTCCTCACCTTCATAGTCGCAGAGCTGAACACAGAGAAAGCCAGAGCCTTCCTTCCTTTGGACAGGGCAAGGACCCTGGTCTCTCTGGCCTCCTCATTCACCCTGCAGGTGTCTTGACCAGCAAGGCATTTTCTACAGCTCCTGCGGCACATGGCTGCTTCTACAGCAGTAGTGCAGGGAGCAAGATTTCAGATGAGGGACATTCAGTTCCATTTGAGAGCCTTTTGGTCTCAAAGGAAAGACCTTCTAACCAAATTGATCCCAGTGACTCGAACCCTGATCCAGGCCCTACAGTGGTGGCAGGATCAGAGCAATCTGAGACAAGGGGTTCCTTTGTCACTCAGTCTCACTCCTTAATCCTTACTACAGATGCATCCCTCTTGGGGTGGGGAGCTCACATGGGCGACCTCACTACCCAGGGGTTGTGGTCCCCTCAGGAATCTCTGCTCCACATCAATCTGTTGGAACTCAAAGCAGTTTTTCTAGCACTTCAAGCTTTTTCCAAATCTGTTTAGAACAAAGTTGTACAGGTCAGAACAGACAACACCACCACAATGTGGTACATCAACAAGCAAGGGGGCACTCGGTCTACGGCCTTGTGCATCGAAGCAATGAAGTTGTGGTCTCTGGCTTACTCCCTGAACACCTCCCTTACGGCAGTTCACCTCCCAGGCAAGGACAATGTCCTGGCAGATGCTCTCAGCAGGATTTCCCAGGGCCATCACGAATGATCACTGGACCCCCTGGTCTTGGAGGTGATATTTGCCAGATGGGGCACCCCGCAGATAGATCTTTTTGCAGCCCCAGACAATCACCAACTTCCCCTTTTTTGCTGCAGGCCCACAGTGTTGGGCTCAGTCCCTCTGGATGCCTTAGTTCGCAATTGGGAAGGGAAGTTTCTCTATGCTTTTCCCCCCTTCCCTCTCCTGTTCAAAGTGCTAGTCAAAATCAGATCTCAACCCTGCAAGATGATCCTGATTGCTCCAGATTGGGACAGACAACCCTGGTATCCATTCCTACTGTCCTTAGCAGTCCATCTTCCCCTGTGTCTTCCCAGGAATCACAACCTGTTAATCTGTGCTCAGGGGAGGGTTTGGTACCCGAACCTCAAATCTCTCAATCTCAAGGTCTGGCTCTTGAAGAGTTAGAGTTTGCTGATTTACACCTCTCCCAAGGTGTAATGGATATCCTGAAGGCTTCTAGAAAACCTTCCACCAGGGCTACTTATAATTTCAAATGGAAGAGGTTTTCCATATGGTGCTCTGGAAAGCATATTTCCCCAGAATATGCTGATTTACGCACAGTCCTGGATTATATGGTCCACTTAAATACCTTGGGGCTGAGACCAAGCTACCCTAAAAGTGCATCTGGCAGCAGTGTCTGCTTTTATTTCAGCAGGTAAGCCCTCTTCTCTTTTAGCTCACCCTGTATTCTCCAAGTTTTCCAAAGGATTGCTTCACACCAACCCTCCATTCAGGGACCCTGCCCCTGCCTGGGATCTTAATGTTTGCATTGCTCAGCTTATGCAACCCCCCTTTGAGCCTTTGTCTTCAGCAGAGCTTAAGTACTTGACTTGGAAGACTGTGTTTCTGGTAGCCATCACTTCTGCCAGACGCATAAGTAAATTACAAGCTTTGTCAGTGGAGCCTGATTTTATCTCCTTTCATAGAGATAAGGTGGTCTTCAGGACTAACAGGAAGTTCTTGCCTAAGGTGGTTTCAGATTTCCACCTTAATCAATCTATATCTCTTCCAGTGACCATTCCTCCTCTGGCGAGAGGAGGCTGCACAGCTTAGATGTGAAGAGAGCCCTTAGTTACTACATAGAGCGTACCAAGGGTCACAGGTTTGACTCCCTTCAACTGTTCCTCACTTATGGTGAGGTTGGTAAAGGGAAACCTGCCACTAAAAGATCAATTGCCAGGTGGATTGTCTCTTGTATCCAATTTTGCTATGAAAAACTGGGTAAGGTTCCTCCTTCAAGCCTGAGGGCTCACTCTACCAGAGGTACAGCTGCTTCCCTGGCTGATGCCAGGGACATCCCTATTCTAGATATGTCAAGCAGCTACCTGGAAAACAGTTCACACTTTTACCAAGCATTACTCCCTGGACATCCAGGCTAGGAGTGATGCTCGGTTTTGGCACAGCTGTGCTTCAGAGCCTATTTCCTAAGTAGGTTCTGTCCCTCCTCCATGGAGGTACTGCTTTAGTTCAGATATGTCAGAATATAGCAAGACTTCATGTTGTTTGAAGAAAAAATTACTCACCTTAGTAATGTTGTTTCTTCTAATGGAGTCTTGCTATATTCTGACCTCCCTGCCTGCCCCTCTCAGAACCTCTGTTTTTGGGATGTGGGTGGGCAGTGCAGTGTTGGCACTTAGTAGGTGCCCACTTTGTTGTTTTTCACCCCTCCTTTCTTGGGGTGACTTGGTGTTGTGTTTTTCATTTTTTGGGTCTCCTGACTTGAGTCTTTGTTTTGGGACCAAAAAATGTGTTCTATGTTTAGTAGCCAGTTGGCTAGTGTAGGTTTACAGCTTCCACACAGGACCTCAGTGAGTTTAGCTCGTAAAGATCTGACGGTTTGAGTTTGAAGAACAACAGACAGAGTTTCAACCGAGCTGGAGCTCAGCGTTCCATGCCTGGCATGGAAAGTTAACTCTTTCACCTCCGGAGCAGTTCGAAGGTTGGGACTCACTGCATATGTCAGAATATAGCAAGACTCCATTAGAAAAAACATTATTATTAAGGTGAGTAATTTTTTTTTCTGTCCCTCCTCCATAGAGGTACTGCTTGGTAGTCTGCAATAGTCAGAATACAGCAAGACTTCATGTTGTTTGAAGAAAAAATTACTCACCTTAGTAATGTTGTTTCTTCTAATGAAGTCTTACTGTATTCTGACCTCCCCCCTTCCTCCCCTCTCAGAACCTGGTTTTTGGGATGTGGGTGGGCAGGAGCAGTGTTGGCACCCTAAAGGTGCCCTTTTTCACCCTCCTTTACTTTGGGTGTGTGTTGTGTTTGTTTTTGGGTTTCCGACTTGAGTCTTTGCTTTCTAACCAAAAAACCTTTTTAATAAATTTAGTTGCCTGTTGGCTAGTGTGAGTTTTATAGTTTCCACACAGAACTACTAGTGAGTATTGCTCATAAAGATCTGACGGTTGGAGTTTAAACAACAGCAGACAGGGGCTTCAACTGAGCTCGCGCTGAACGTTCCATGCTGGCCATGGAAAGTTAACTCTTTGTTCTCCGGGGCAGTTGAAAGGCAGGACCTAACTGCAATAGTCAGAATACAGCAAGACTCCATTAGAAGAAACAACATTACTAAGGTAATTTTTTCCTTATAACGCAGGGATCTTCTGAAATTAGTAACCATTGATGATCATGGTTGACTTGAATAATTCTCAAACCACATTGGCAACCGTCATCTATGGTCTGTCCCTGAGCCATTTACAGTCCATGCCTATCCAAGGTTAAAATGATGGACAAACCATTAATGGTCATTTATTACCATGGTCAAACCATGTACAAACAGGGTTTATCTATGATCGTATGAGCAGTGGCTCCTTGCATACCTGTGTCCTTAGTAAGTGGCTGTTCAACCACACCGCTTCCTGTGCTCTTGCACTGATCTGTGCAACTACGTAGGGAAAGACTAGCGGTATGCCCTCTGTACCTCAACACCATTACAGCAAACACATCGATGCCGACAACATCGACAGTTTGCTGTGATAGTCCTCCTGAGACCCCAGCACTCTGTCCCCCGGTCCTGCACCCCCTCCCTGAATCAACTCTGACTCGGAGTTGATAATCCTTAAGTTCGTGGGTGCAGGGGGCAGAGCCCCCTGACAGAAAAACAACCGGGGTCTCCTGCTGGATTTATACAATTTGCAGTTGACATAAATCTGTTGCTGTGATGTCGGTCGACAACACAGTTGTCGAACCAGCATCGTAGAATTAAGACTAGCAACCCCACTGCTCACTTAACACCTCCCTCTCACTCCCCTCTCTTGAAGCTAGGCACCTCTCCCTCTGTCCCTCTTCCATCTCAAAATTCTGGTTTGGCTCTTTCTCCTTTCCTTAACTACCACCTTATCTGCCCCCTTCCCCTCTTACTCCCTCTGTAATTCCGACACTCGTTAACTCTCCGTCCCTTGCACTAAATCATTTGCAGTTCAAGCTGCATTTGCCTACATATTCTCCAGACTCTGGTCCAAACTCCCCCGTTATCCATTCTGCCTCCGCTCCTTTGGCTCTAAATACGCTCCTTTGTGACCTCCTATCACGCTCCTACAATTGTAACTCACCCCACCTAGCCCTTTTTCTTCACCTCAGCTCCTTAACTGCAACTATCAGCCTGTCATTGAACTGTAAGCTCCATCCACGATGTAGCCATTGCTCTCACTGAACATGGTAGCTCTGTACCCACATGGTGACATACATGCATAATGGCTGCGTGTATCCATCCGGCGAGTGCGTCTTAGGAAGCTGTCTTGTCATCGTTCTGGCCTGTGATGAGCACTAAAACTCCTGCTTGTCTTTCTAATAGATCCTGCATTCTAGGGATAAGACTTCAAGGCCTTCTTGCAGTCAGAGTGAGCAATTTATGGTCCCTGTCCTTTTTAGTTCTGAGACAAAGATGGAAGGACCAGTTGTAGGTTGCTATGGAAAGTCGGTTTCACCTCTGGTAGAATTCTCAGCTTGCGTGCAGCACTACAGAGTTCTGATAGAAAACCGTGTATAGTTCCTTAGACAATAAAGCTTCAGTCTTGTCCTTATATGATAAGGCCTCAATCTTGCAGACTCACTCAGCAGATGCAATAACAATAAGAGTGTTACCTTAATAGGGAGGTGGAAAAAAGATGTGTTGGCAAAGGGCTCGAACAAAGACTTGTAAGAGCTTGTTGCAGTAGAGTGAAACTCCATGGTATTGCAACTGACTGTATCTGAAGTTGTTGTAGAGGAATCATCTGCTATGTAGATGAGTTCCCAGCGAGTTTCCTGACGCTGCCAGAAGGAGCACCCCCAAGACAGCTACTTGGACTTTGAGTGTTGCTGGTTTTATCCCCTTGTCAAATCCATTCCTACGGGACTGTAGTTGTAGGATCTGTAAGGACACAGGCTGGCAGTTCCCTTCTTTGTTTCAGAGTCAAAAAGGAATTTCCCCCAAAATCTGTAATAGACCTTGGAATTAGACTGCAGCTGTGAGGATATCAGTACATCAGCCACCTTCTTGGATTATCCCATACCCCATAGGGTCTCCCATTCAATTTTGACACCAAAAGGGATGAATTTTGAAGCTTTGGATGATTTATGAGGCCTGATGTAGCAAATCCTGACTGTGCGATATTTGTCAGGTTCAGCCTCTGCAATGTGGATCACATGAGGAAACCACAGACAACATAGTAACTAGGGACAAACTAGGATACCCTGTGCATTTCTCTGCACCACCTTGTGGAGTAATCCTGAAAGTATAGAAATGGGAAGAAAATCGTATACCAGAACCAGGTGTCCCCTGTGCAGAGAGACAGTGGCCCAAGTTATAGTCTGAGTGTCCTGTATCAGAGAGCAGAGCTGTGGAGTTTTGGCACTGTTCCCATTATTGAAGAGAACAACTGTTGACTATCCCTGGCACTGATCAACTTGAAGAAAAGGCATCATCCGTTAAATCCCACTCTCACGCAACAGTGTCCGTGTGGCTCAGCTGGTAAACTGGAGTTGGCTTGCCCTGGAAGGCAGGTTGTGACGATGTTGACTAAGTGATCTTCTGCCCAGTCAAGCAGAGGGAGAGCCTCTTGCAACATTCTGCAGCTTCTAACACCTCTTTGTCTATTAATGTATGCCACTGGGTTCTGTGATCTGTTAAGACAAGGACATTCTGATAGTGAATCATGGTCTGGAAGGCCTGAAGGGCCAGTGAGCAACTGGTATTTCTGGAATAATACTTACATAGGAGTCAAAAAATGATTCAAACAACATGAAGTCTTGCTATATTATGACTATTGCAGATTGCCCCAGCCTTAGAACTGCTCCGGAGGTGAAAGAGTTAACTTCCATGCAGAGCATGGAGCTTAGAGCGCGAGCTCGGTTCAGAAGCTCTGTTTGGCTGGTTTCAAACCGAAACCGTCAGATTCTTTACTCCGCCCACTGAACAGTCGCCCAGAGATTCCCTCCTGTTGCTCGGTTCATTTCTTCGGTTTAAAGCGCTATTTCTCGGTTTAATTTAACCGCGATTTCATTATTTTAACCGCAAAACCGATCGGTTCAGGCTCTGTCTATGGTAATCGAGTAATAGATAGGGTTTTTCTGTGTGGAACTTGTAAGTATTATCGGTTCGTTGAACCGATCGAGTTGTATTTAAATATGTTTAAAGCCTTTAAGGCTTTTTAGAGTGCGGTTCCCGGTTCTTATCGGTTCTAAAAAAAACGGATTTCATTACAGTTTTTTCCACGACCCATGACACGGTTTGGAACCGATAAGGGTGTCTTGCCTGGCACTGCCATCAAAAGGGCAAGTTGGTTGGTTAGGCTGGCATCATGTCTGAGAAACCCAAAAGAAAAACCGGGCCCACTGGGTTTCAACACTAGTGTCTGTGGGGAAGCCTTTGCCAAGGCTGACCCACACACTATATGTGTCTATTGTCTGGGGTTTGACCACCTCAATTCAGACTGCCAGATTTGTAAAAATTTTCCTGCAGCCACCCTGGACAAGAGAGTGGGCAGGCTCAGGGAACGAGAGGCCAAAAAGTCCGCTGACCCGGATGGCCAGCCCGGTTCGGTGCCAACCGACCGGAGGAGTGCCTCCTGACCAGGCCTAGACTTCCTCGGCAACAAAAAAGCTGGCCTGAGGAGCCAGTTCCAGCAAAGAAATTCAAAAATCAGCAGGTTTGGAGTCCAAAATTCTTCTCCAACTGCTGCTGAGATAGCCAGGGCAATACAGATTGTCCAGTCCCTGTCCTCAGTTCCCTCCCGAACCGCCACTGTCTGGCAAAAGGTCGGTTCGGTCGGTTCCAGTGGTTCAGGATTATGATATAGAAGAGTTCTATGAACCAGAGGAGGGGATGAGGATTATGATCAGTGTGAATGGATTTTGAGTCTGATGTGCCCATTGAACCGGACATCTCCCCAGACAGACCTTCAGGTGAGTCTCTCCTAGGCTTTCTGAGTCCCCTCTCATTTTTGTTTTATAAAAAGTTGCTGAGACCTCTCCAGCTTCCCTTAGAGGAGGCGTTGGATGAGCAAGAGGAGCCTGACTATGTGAGATGATGGATATCCCAGAGTCCAGGAGGTTGTCCATCCCTTTACATAAACCTTTAGAAAACAAACAGTAAAAATTTTAAAGCTCCTAATTCTGTGCCTCCTGTGGATAAAAGATGGACAGGAGGTACACTTTGTCAGGTCCTGATACAGATTTTCTTTCACAGCAATGCAGTCATGTTAGTAGTTCTAGGCTGCAGCCTGTGATAAAGCTAATATTCCACTGGCTTCACATCCTCCTGACAAGGATTCCAAGAAGATTGATGCCATGGCCAAAAACAATACATGGCAGCATCCTTGGGACTCAGACAAGCTAACTATGGCTTATGTTGCAAGATACCAGAAATCTAGATGGGATACTGTCATGGCCTTAGCTAAACAGGTCCCTGGCCAGCTCTGAGAGGAGCTGGAGCAGGTGGCTCTTGATGGTATTGAGGCATCAAAGGTGCAGTTCCATGCTGCAGTGGATTCTAATGATGTATCCTCTAGAGTCATGGCTACATCTGTGGCTTTTCAGAGACTGGCCTGGCTGAGGTGTACTACTTTGTCACAGCAGGATACCCAGTCTAAGGCTATGGATTTTCCTGGGTGGGAAATTCTCTGTTTGGGGAGCAGACAGAGAATTATATGAAGAAAATGGATGAATATAGAACCACTTTCAGGAGTGCACAAGCCAAGGAACTGCAAGTCACCCTCAGAGGCAGCCCCCAGGGGTAGGGGTAGGCCTTTCACAGGCCTTTACCAGACTCAGGCCCCTCCTTCAGCCTATGTACAGAGGGGTTGTTCAGAGGGAGAGGCAGATGGGGTCCGAGCAGGCCTGCTCCCCACCCTCAGCCTAAAGCCCTGCCAAACAGGCACCCTGATGGGATGCCCAGGATCGGCTCTCCACTACCTGTGTAGGTTGGCTCACTTCATCCAGGACTGGCAGTCTTTAACTTCAGACAGGTGGGTCCCTGGAAGTAGTGAGCCAGGGTCTGGTTCTCAGCTTCAAGAAATTTCCAAAGATGAGAGCCAGATCTTTTCTACCTACAAACCCTTTAGAGACTCTTGCTTTGTAAACAGAAGTCTCAACCTCCTGGCTCTCAGAGCTGTAGAAAAGGTTTCTCCTTCACCAGGGCAAGGGTCTGTACCCAGGTACTTCCTTGCCCCAAAAAACAGGAGAGTGGCCTATCCTGGATCTAAGATATCTAAACAAGCACCTTTTAAAGCCAAAGTTCAAAATGGTGACACTGGGAATGATTTTACCTCCCTAAAGCCAGGGACTGGCTAGCCTCCTGGACCTCAAAGATCCCTACCCGTGTTCTTATCAGAAGCTCCCATCTAAAGTACCTCAGATTCGAACTGCCTCAGGCCATTATCAGTTCAGAGCAATGCCCTTCGGCCTTACTTTTGCCCCAAGGGTGTTCACAAAGTGTCTGGCAGTAGCAGTCGCTCACCTAAGAAGGCAAAAGATTGCCATTTTTCCCTACCTGGACGACTGGCTCATTGTGGGTCAGTCTCCAGACCAGGTCAAATCACACCTGCTAGTTACCCAGCAGCTGCTTACCTCTCTGGGGTTTCTTCTCAATCTTCCAAAGTCAGTTTTGGAACCTGTCCAGGTACTCACCTTTATAAGCGCAGAACTGGATACAAAGCAGGCCAGAGCCTTCCTTCCCTTGAAAGGGTAAGGACCTTAGTGGCCCTGGCCGCCTCCTCTTCACTCTGCAGGTTTCTCGACCAGCAAGGCATTTCCTGTAGCCTTAGGGCACATGGCTGCCTCCACAGCCATGGTGCAAGGAGCAAGATTTCAGATGAGGGACATTCAGTTCCATTTGAGAGCTTTCTGGTCTCAAAGAAGAGATCCTCTATCCAAATTAATCCCAGTGACTCGAACCCTGATCCAGGCCCTTCAGTGGTGGCAGGATCAGAGCAATCTGAGACAGGGGGTGCCTTTCATCCCTCTGTCCCATTCCTTGACCCTTACTACAAATGCATCCCTCTTGGGATGGGGAGCTCACATGGGCGACCTCTCCACCCAGGGATTATGGTCCCCTCAGGAATCTCTGCTTCACATCAATCTGTTGGAACGCAGAGCTGTTTTTCTAGCACTTCAGGTTTTCTCTGCATCTGTTCAGAACAAGGTGGTACAGGTCAGAACAGACAACACCACTACAATGTGATACATCAACAAACAAGGGGGCACTCGGTCTTCGGCCTTGTGTACCGAGACAATGAAGTTGTGGTCTCTGGCTTACTCCCTGAACACTTACCTCATAGCAGTTCACCTCCCAGGCAAGGACAATGTCTTGGCAGATGCCCTCAGCAGGATTTCCCAGGGCCATCACGAATGGTCACTGGATCCCCTAGTACTGGGGATAGTATTTGCCAGATGGGGCACTCCTCAGATAGATCTTTTCGCAGCCCCAGACAATTATCAACTTCCACTGTTTTGTTGCAGGCCCCAGTGTTGGGCCCAGTTCCTGGATGCCTTTCTCCTCGATTGGGAAGGGAAGTTTCTTTATGCCTTTCCCCTTCCTCTCCTGTTCAAAGTACTAGTCAAAATCAGGTCTCAGCCCTGCAAATGATCCTGATTGCTCCAGACTGGGCCAGGCAGCCCTGGTACCATCCTTCTGTCCTTAGCAGTCCATCTTCTCCTGTGTCTCCCCAGGAACCACAATCTGTTAACCTGTGCTCAGGGAGAGTTTGTATCCAATCTCAAATCCTCAACCTCAAGGCTTGGCTCTTGAGCAGTTAAGAGTTTGCTGATTTGCAACTTTCTCAAAGTGTTCTCGAAATCCTGAAGACTGCTAGGAAGCCTTCACCAGGGCTACCTATAACCCAAGTGGAAAAGGTTTTCCATATGGTGTTCTGGGAAGCTATGTTTCCCCAGAATCTGCTGATCTACTCTACTGTATTGACCACATGGTCCATCTTAATTCTTTGGGACTGAGACCAGCTACCCTGAAAGTGCACTTGGCTGCTGTCTCTGCTTCGCTTCAGCAGGAAGCCCTCTCTCTCTGCTAATCCTGTACTTTCCAAGTTTTTTAAAGGATTGCTTCACACCAATCCCCCATTCAGGGACCCTGACCCGCTTGGGATCTTAATATATGCATTGCTCAGCTAATGCAACCTCCCTTGAGCCTCTGTCTTCGGCAGAGCTTAAGTATTTGACTTGAAAACTGTATTTGGTAGCCATCACTTCTGCCAGGCGATAAGTGAGTTACAGGCTTTATCAGTAGAAACTGACTTTATTTCCTTTCACAGGGATAAAGTGGTCCTCAGGACTAACAGGAAGTTTTTGCCTAAGGTGGTTTCAGATTTCCACCTTAACCAGTCTATTTCACTTCCAGTGTTCTTCATTGACCATTCCTCCTCTGGTGAGAGGAGGCTGCACAGCTTAGATGTTAAGAGGGCCTTAAGTTACTAGCATAGAGCGCACTAAGGGTCACAGGTTTGACTCCTCCAACTGTTTCTCACTTATGGTGAGGTTGGGAAAGGAGACTTGCCACTAAAAGATCCATTGCCATGTGGATCATTTCTGTATACAATTTTGCTATCAAAAGCTGGGTAAGGTTCCCTCAGGCCTGAGGGCTCACTCTACCAGAGGTACAGCTGCATCTCTAGCTGCTGCCAGAGACATCCCTATCTTGGAGATATGTCAGGCAGCTACTTGGAAGACAGTACACACTTTCACCAAGCATTACTCCCTGGATATTCAGGCCAGGAGGGATGCTCGGTTTAACACAACCGTGCTTCACAGCCTATTCCCTAAGTAGGTTCTGTCCTCCTCCATGGAGGTACTGCTGTGTAGTCTGTAATAGTTATACATAGCAAGATTCTCTTGTTGTTTGAAGAAAAATTACTCACCTTAGTAATGTTGTTTCTTCTAATGGAGTCTTCTATATATGACCTCCCCCAGCCTGCCCTCTCAGAACTCCTACTTTGGGGTATGGGGTGGGTAGTCCTCTGTTGGCATTTATTGATGCCTCTTTCATGTTTGGGTGTTGTGTTCATTTAGTTATTTTATCTTAATTTTCTGGTCCACTGACTTGAGTCTTTGTGTTGGGACCAGTAAAATGTGTTAATATATTAGTAGCCAGTTGGCTAGTGAGTTACAGCTTCCACAGAACCTTAGTGAGTTTTGCTTGTAAAGATCTGACGGTTTCGGTTTGAAACCAGCCAAACAGAGCTTCTGAACCGAGCTCGCGCTCTAAGCTCCATGCTCTGCATGTAAGTTAACTCTTTCACCTCCGGAGCAGTTCTAAGGCTGGGGCAAACTGCAATAGTCATAATATAGCAAGACTCCATTAGAAGAAACAACATTACTAAGGTGAGTAATTTTTTCTTATCTGTCCATGCTGACCCGTGGTCCAGGTTAGTCCCCCTCAGCCTCGCTGGCTGGCATCGGTTGTCATCCGCATGAGCTACATCGCCCAGGTGGAGCCCCTTCTTTATACTGGACCAACTGGTCCACCAGACTAGACTGGGATATCATCCATTCAGATAGCGTGATATCCTCAAGCGTAAACCACTGTCTAAGTAGGTGCAACTCTCTCCATCTCACGTGGATCATGGCTAAGACCATCGTGCCCGCCAAGGATATCCTCATTCTAGACAGTTTCATGAACAGCTTGGTCAGTTGTCGTGCAGCAACTTGAAAATTGGGAATGAGTCATAGGAGAGTTCTATACTGCTCTTGTCCATCGGTAAGACTTTGTCCTGCTGGGGACTGAACTCTGCTCCCAGATGCAATTGATTATGAAACCATGTGAAGTAAAACAGAGCACAACAGCAGACAGTGTCTGTTGGCCCTGGAGTAGAAGTGGAGCCCAGATAAGAGTCTCGTCCTTGGAAGGGAATATTCAAAACTGTTAACTCCAGAGGCAAGCAATGCCTGTGAGGAGGTTTGGAAAAACCAGTGGTGTGGAAAAAAGATCAAAGGATGGTACCCTGAACGGGAAATGTCATTCTTGCACTTGCACCTCAGGAACTAACCGTGAGCTTCCCATATGGGAAGATGTAGAGATACAGCCTGGAGGTCTGTGGATGCCCAGTAATCCCCCTTTTGCACTGCTCTGCTGATAGATGAAAAATAGTTTTCACCCCTAACAACTTGCTCCAGACCAACTGATTCAGGAGTTTCAGATCCAGGACAGCTGAGAACACATCTGTGCTATCTGGGACGATGAAGAAAGGAAATGGGAGGAAGCTCTGTTGTTCTGCTGTGGCGCAGGTACCGGTGTGAGGGCATGTTTCTGAAGTAATTTGTGACGGACTGTAAAATCACTACCATCCTACCGGGTCAGATAACATCAGCAAGGAACTACACTGAGTACCGAAGGGCTTGTTTAGGATCCTAGAAGGTATCCTTTTTCCCCGATCCCTGACCCAGCTGTTTGTTGTGAAGTGAACCCATTCTCAGAAGAAGGGGGACAACTATCCTCTTATGTGGGGATGGATCTGAAGAGACTCATTGCTAGACAAGCTATCAGCAAAACTGTCACCACCCTAGGTGGTGCCTTGGTTTCTCGTAGTAAACCATGGTCTTTTTTGAATAGCCTGCTTTGTTGACCTGGTCTTCCGTAAGAGGCCTGGCTATGCAAGGGCTTCGTAAACCAGCTAAATCAATTTCTGATCATGCCTTTGGACTGTGGAGGTAAAGCCTTAGCCACTTTTTTAACTGAATCCCAGACTGCATCCTTCAGGGATGTCATGAATTGGAGTTCTCCTTCACACATGGAGTTAACCGTGGCATGCCCCTGTCAGGCTCTTTGCCAGAGGTTGCTTTGCACCAAAGTGTGGTAAAATACGGCCTGAGCAAAGCATCTCACAGTCACTCCTGAGACATGTTGGCAAACAGATGCCACCCCCCCCCCACAAGCTGAAGTTTGAGTAGGTGCATGCTGTTCTTCACCGGCTTCTCCATTAGGTCATATGCAAGATGCAGAGGACAGGATCACTATTGTCACTATTCACTGAGGCTGCCATGGCTTGGAATGTTTTATTCATGGAGTTGTCTACTTTAACATAGTCAAGGATGGAATCAGCAAGTCAATTTGTCAGGAGGTTGAGACCGATATCACTCTGTTTCTTGTCATCTGTCAGAAATCTGTTGGTATGTAGTGGCACAGGATATTTCCTCTCCAGTCGCTGCCTGAGTGAGTCCTCTGTGCCCATAGGAATGGGCAAGGCGGGTTTCTCCCATTCAATGTGGGGTCAGTTAGATTCAAGCTGGGCTCTGCCAGCACCATTTGGATGAATAAGTTCAGATCCTCCATGTTGGATTACTGCTTACTGCTCGGAGTCTGAGAACTCGTTCCCAATGTTAAGAGGCCTCGGTCATTGAGGAGCTTGAGGCCAAAGATAGCGAGCTCCGATTTTTTCTTTGTGATGGTGTTAAGGAACTCCTTCTGACCAAGATGAAGATCACGCTCACATCAGTTTCTTTTTATGCAGTCAGCTGTGTACTTCTTCCTCCGGCAAGGAGTTCAATTTGCCTTTAGTAGTCCATGTCCTCACATTACGTGGCTTGCATAGCGCCTCTCTCAGTGGCTTGAGAAGTCTGAGCCTCTCTTGGTGCTTTGCCCTGCAGGCCCAAGGATTAGACAAATGTGGCCAGCAGTGGGAGGGGGTGAAATTGGAACACTTTGACCCCCTGCTGAAGAATCCATCTACAGCCTGAAGTCTCCGTTGTGTTGCCTCCTGTGGACAGCACACAATCTTTGTTTGGAACTGAGCATCTAAAGGCACAAAATGGTCTGACCCCAGAGACTGAGTGACAGTTTTTGTGGAGTACAGAGTTATGCTCCAAACATGGGGCTACTGAGAAGGTAGCTGTAGCAGTAGTGGTGACCCCTAGACTGGATTTCAGCTCAGTCTTAAAGCCACAGGGGGAGGAGAAAACCTGAGGCTGATCCCCTGGGTGACTGAATGCCAATGATTTACAGGTCTTACTCGAGGCAAGCTGCAGCAGAACTTACTGGAGTGGGGCTTCTATTCAAGGGTCCTACTTGCCCCACCTGACTGTTCCTCGAATGAGGTAGCAATATATGCATCTATGGCTGAGATAAAGAGGCCGGTTGGCTGTGTGTGCAAGTTTTGCTTGTGCGTGCACAAACCAAGATGCTGAGGCTGCCTATTGGGGATGATTGTGCGCAATCACGTTCGCCAGAACAGACAGTGGTGGGACTCTACCGCAGCTACTATACTACTGCAGGGTCTCTCACCAGCAATGTACCCCTTGGGCTTGAAAGCAATGATAGCACATTGGGACACAAGGCGGAATATCGGAGCACAAGGGATGGGAGGGCCTCGGCACCCAACTAAGGATCTAAGGTTCGAGCAGACTCGATAGACTGTAAGACCTAATCTGCTGGCAAATAGTATGTTAGTATGTACCAGCATAGGGCCTCTGACCTGGCAATGTGGCTCCCTTCTTTGGCGTGAATGACGTACCCCCCGATGCCTGCTACTCACTGTTCTCCAGCGAGCGTGTCTTTCACTCAGTGTGAGCCACCAAGCTGTGTCACTTAGTGAAAAGCTTCTCACCCCAGACATACAGAATTCTGCAGAGTTTCTTCTTCTGTCTCTTGTCACGGAATGAAGGTGCTGAAAGCAGGCTGTTGTGCTCCCATGGCAGATGCTGAATAGGGAGGGGGGGCAACACCAGATCTGCAACAAGGCTTTGTCTGGACTCCATCCAAGCACCTTATCAATCTGGGGGGGGGGATGCCTGGACCTCAGCCCCATGGAGCACAGTGCAGGGTAGGTCTATGAGGGAGGGCTCCCTAGCACTCACTGAAACCCTGCAAACAGAGCTGGTCCCAGGGTTGACTGCAATGAGGCTATACAGATGTCCAAATGAAAAATATATAAAAAAAGAAAAGTAAATAACTTAAGGCCTGTGCTGTTGTCAAAAGTTGACAGCCTCTGTCTAGTGCTGCCCGCTCCTGTGGAGGCAGGAAGAAGACAAGCACAATTCACATGGGGATGACCTTGTGCTCCTGTGTCAAAAGTCTACTTCCTGCCTCTATGGAAGCCCTGGAAGGAAGATCCCAGTGGTAGGACAGCACTGTGGCCCGCAGCAAAGGAGAGAATAACTTTAATTAATTAATTAATGTGCTATGGTGGTCACTTTGTGGCACTGAGGTGCAGCTGTGAATTCAGGCCCTGGTGTGCAACATTTTCCCTAAACTCCACTCCTGTTTGCGACTGCAGTCTTGCTGTCACGTTGCATGCTGCTATAAGCTTTGCCATTAAAGGCTGATTCAAAGAAAGAGTAACAAAAAAGGGGTGAAATACAGACACACATTATGTGAATGTGACCTCAACAAAGACAGAAATCTTGATGCATACTGAGAATCCTCGTCCATGGCATTTTCCTGTTGATGTGTCATGAAAGTGCAGTTCTGAGATGCCAGCAATGGGTGCAGCGCGGTGTTAAGAGCAACAGCTACTAATATAATGAAACCACAGCAGATTCTCTTTATGATTGCCGGCTGTAGTAACCATGTGACTGATTTGACACCGCAATGTAATCACTCTGCTACTACGTAAGGAATAACACACAACAACGTGTACAGTCACTGGGGAATATACACAGCCCCTTGGGTAGTTGTTTTATGTTTCATTCTTAACCACCCGAGAAGTGCGTAGATTCCCTATGTCAGCACACTCTGAAGTGTGTTATCCCACTTATAAAAATAAGATTAAAAAAGTGGTTAGACGTTTTATTTTTTTTTATATTATTTTTTTGTATGTCTTTTAGGGAAAACAGGGTTTGGGAGAGAAAATAGGTCCTGGCTCCAGTGGCGGTTTCTGTCTCCTTGTATTTAGTCCAGGTTAGGTGTGTGGTTGGACCAAACTTTTTTCCTATATGTATTTTATTCTCCTAATCACCCTGGCACACCCCCATCTGTCCGGTTCCCCCAGTCACGTCACTCAGCTGCTCTGGAATTTACCTTACCCACCGAAGTCTCAGCTACTGGACTGTGGCATTGTGCCCAGTTGTTTGTTAGGTTCCCCCAGAGCCAGATTGTGCAAAGGCAAGGCACACAAGCTCTGCCTCCGTGGAGACATCCCAACAAGCCTACACATGGCCCATCTCACTGAACATGCCCAGATGTGCACTGCCACTTAGACACCTCCAGGTGGCAGTATTGCAGCGAGTCACATAAACCGCCCTCCCCGAGGGAGGAGAACTGTCCTTCGCATGCTCGATCCTCCCTAGCCCGGCCAGCCCCCGAGCAAGCCGTGTCCATTCCCAAACTGGGGTCGCCTGTGTGGTGGAAGGATTGAACCAAACTTTTTGTCATACTCATTTGATCTATGTGTATGAATCCAGGTACCAGATTTTCGCTGCCCATTTTATAATATGCAGTTTAAAACAGGTATTAGAAATACTGCTTCCAGACTGTCTGGGACCCATAACAGCAATGTCATAGTATGGAATGTTGATTTTATGATAACCATTACATGCAATACTGTAGTTGTCGTAATACCACGGTACTATGTAGTCATTTCCGTGCAAAAAAAGAAGTCTCATGAAAGTCTTGTATCAGGGAGAGTTGCCACGGAAGGGACAGTCACCCACATAAATTGGTTGAAAGGCCTGACAACCGTAGTATAATGTGACCCACAGTCATTGCAGTATGAGAAACTGCATACAGTATAAATACCATGACTTCTGATACCCGCGGTATACAGTGAAAACATCATACTGTGACAGCCTTAGACTCGTGTAAACAGTACATGTGAATACATCATGGCGTGTGAAGCAGGTGCATGCACAGGATACAGGTGGTTGTTTGTTTTAGTTCTTTTTTTTGTGAATTTTTTCAAAATTAGTGTATTGAAAACATCTTACCATGGTTCATTATATTACTGTGCACCTTACAGTAGTGTCTTCACTGTAACGTGATTTCACTATGTGTTGAGGTTTTTACGCATGGTTATTTTCTCCTGCCCTTTCCCCCAGGATGCACCTGGAATCAAGCTGCTACCAGCTTAGGATGTCCTTCCTGGTAAAACTTCTGACAGAAATCAATCAACCAATGAATAAATAAAGAAATTGGCAACATTGGTAAGGCAACTTAGGGTGGGGTTTAAGATTGATAATCCCACCCACCCCCGTTAGCTTTGCACAAGGGGTGCAAATTACCTCATGGTAACACGACTAACACTCCTTCACCCTATGCTTTACCACTAAAGCAATAAAACACGGACAGTCATTTTTCCCCATAGGGAAAGTGTGATAATCAAGCACAGTAATTGACACAGTAACATAGTAATTTAAAGTCAGAAGGGACTTTAGGTCCATCATGGCCACCCCCCCACCAGTTTCATAAGGAGGGACTAACAAGCACGCTGTGCAAACAATGTATTGATTAAGTAAGTAATAAGCCATGACAGGGTGTACATTATAGGATTTTAATGCACACCCCAGGTGGGTAGTAAGGCATGAGGGTGAAGGCAGTGTCCTTACGCCCCTGGGAAGTGCATTACAGTCCTATGATGCACACTCTGAAGGGGCTCATTACACTTATAAAATGGCTCTAAGTAGTTTTTTTTTGGGGGGGAGGAAAATGAGATTCGGCAACTGACTGTATGTTTATAGAGCTCTAATGTACGGTCAGGTGACATCTCTCAGCCAGTGAAATTACTAGATTTGTTCCTGCTATTTTATAATAGGTAATGACATCAAAGTGACATCAGAAATTGGTAATATTGGGCTGACCCAGTGGTGTGGCAAGCTTAGGCACCACATACCATACTGGTGACCTGGGTCTGGGAACCTGGGTCATTCAGGGATGGTCAGGAGAAGGAAGACTGAGGGTCGACAGATAGCTCTTCTCCTTCAGCTGAGGGGGACAGTGTGGGCTGCTGCTTGGCTGCCACCTAGTGAAGGTTAGGTGGTGCAGCATGTAGCCACCTCTCGGAAGGCCAGGCTTAGGCACTTGAGTATGTGTAGCATCTTCACACCGCACATATGCGTCATAGCATGCACACCAACCTATGGGCTTGGAGAAGGATGCTGGAAATGCCCTAGCTGGCAGGATTGATTCTGGATAGGGGGTCGATACCAGTCCATTCACAGAAGAAATGGTTCTGAAAGAACTCCTAAAACTGAAGGTGGACAAAACAATGGGGCCTAGAATTCTAAAAGTATTAAGGGGAGAACTAGTGACACCACTGACTACCCTTTTTAACAAATCATGGGAGGATGGTGTGGTACCTGAGGACTGGAGGCAGGCAGATGTGATTCCCCTTCACAAAAATGGGAGCAAAGCAGAGGCAGGGAACTACAGACCTGTTAGTTTGACCTCAGTGGTGGGGAAATGATGGAATCACTTCTGAAAGAAAGAACTGTTGAGTACCTAGAGGCTAGCAGGGCACAGGACCCAAGGCCGCATGGATTCACAGCAGGACGGTCATGTCAGATAAATCTGATAGATTTCTTTGACTGGGTGACCAAAGAAGTAGACCAGGAAGGGGCTGTGGACATGGCCTATCTAGATTTTAGCAAGGCATTTGACACAGTCCCACACAAAAGATTAATAAACAAATTAGCCAGCCTGGGAGTGGGTCCAAGGGTGGTAGCCTGGGTTAAAAATTGGCTGGACAACAGGACACAGAGGGTAATAGTAAACAGAGTCCACTCCTGAGAAAGGGGGCGTTACTAGCAGGATACCACAGGGTTCAGTACTGGGACCGGTCCTTTTTAATGTCTTTATAAGTGATACTGTGGAGGGACTGGAAGGAAGGGTGTGCCTCTTTGTAGACGACACAAAGATCTGCAACAGGGTTGATATTCAGGGGTGGAAAGGATGAGAAGGGACTTGGCAAGGTTGGAGGAATGGTCAAAAGTATGGCAGCTTAGATTCAATGCAAAGAAGTGCAAAGTGATGCACCCGGGAAACAAAAATCCAGGAGAAGAGTACTCAATGGGAGGAGGTACTAACAACAACAAAAATGGAAAGGGACCTGGGGTAGTCATAGCAGATGACCCAAAGGTAAGCAGGGAATGTGAGAAGGTAGTAAGGAGGGCTGGGGGATACTGGGATGTATAGGGAGAGGCATCACCAGTAGAAAACAGGAAGTTGTTATTCCTCTGTACAGACAGTTGGTGAGACCCCATCTGGAGTACTGCGTGCAGTTCTGGAGACCCCATTTCCACAAGGACATACGACAGGATGGAGGCAGTCCAGAAGAGGGTGACTAAAATGGTGCAGAGTCTGCACCAGAAGCCATACAAAGACTAAAAGAGCTTAATATGTATACCCTCAAAGAAAGGAGGGAGAGTGGGGGGACATGATAGAAACGTTCAAGTACCTCAAGGAATCAACAAAGTCCAACAGCGTAGCATCTTTCAGTAGAAGAGATGTGCAAGAACAAGGGGACAATTTGAAGATTGGGGGGCATCTCAGGAGCAACGTGAGGAAGTATTTTTTCATGGAGAGGGTGGTGGACTCACGGAACGGCCTTCTTGAGGCAGCCATGGGGTCAAAAACAGTGGGGGAATTCAAGCATGCATGGGATAGTCATAAGGCAGTTCTGGTGGGGGTAGGAAGAAGTAGGCTGTTGGTTAACTAGGATCTGCAGCTTATCCAATAGGTAGGGAAATGGAACGACTGGGTGGGCCAAGCGGTCCTTATCTGCCATCAAAGTCTCTGTCTCTATGTTTCTATGACTGGCCACAGGCCCCACACCCAACGACTCAGGCGCCACCACCAGACCGCATCCAGCCCCTGGCAGAGGTTGGGGCCCCCACGGACCCTGCCAGGTGGGGTAAGCCCTGGGGGAACAGACATTGAAGGTAAGACCTGGGGGAAGTTGGGGGACAGAGCTATGGTGGGCGGCAGGATGAGGGCCGGAATGGCAGTGGACAATAAACAAAGAACAGAAAAAAAAATAAAAGAAAATTAGTAATACTGTACTATTGATTGTTATATCAGATCTTTGTATTATGGGATGGAATGTTAACAGAGTTTAAAATACAGATTTTGCATAATTATTACTATGGGAAATCAAGCCTTACTGGCTTGGATCCGTGTGAATACCGCATGACGTCCACACGTGTTGTGTACTTCCTGCTTTTGTTGAATGCAGGGGAGTGGACAGTAAGTGTCTTTTTTCATAAAAAAGAGCCAAAATGCCTTACCCCATTTTCTAACAGTGGTACAGCAACTTGGGGATGGCGGGGTGTTACTGACCAGTAACCGCTTATCGCTGAGTGGGAGGGTATTTTACAGGTTCTCATCCTCACTTTCAGCTGAAGCCATCAGTCATAAGGCTCACAATTCCATTTGGGGAGTCTGGTGACATCCGTCAAACCACTTGAGCACTGCTCTCATGGAGTTACAGCCTTGTTACTGATGGTTTTTCACCTTTTATTGTGAAATGGGTAGAAAGAATGCTGGCTCCTGATTGGCCAAGAGGTGCATTCATCCAGGCCATTATCCCAGTATAATGGCCTAGCTAAAAGTAGCTAAAGAAAATATGCTTAAAAATACATCCAATTTACGAAAAAGGATCCATTTCATAATTGCAATAAGGCACTCCAAGAGGTGCATTATGCTGGGCTAACAGCCCTTCTCAAGTGGTGGAAGCACTCAGCTTTGTCTCATGCTTCAACCCACATGGGGCATGCCATTATCCCATCATAACACACCCCATCATGGCTTATTGCCTTATTATACTCTTCTGAAAGCCTACGAAAGCAAGGAAGATTAGCAGTTGGTTTGGTGCTTAGGGGGATAAAAATGTTTGTCGTGTAATTAAAGGAATTTGATGAACGTGTACATGGCTAAAACTGTGTTGGATATTTGTTAAACTGTCTGAAATAATACCAAAATAAAAAACAAAACATTGTGCCCGGTCTGTATAGGTGGCTGAAATATTTTATTTATTTATTTATTTAGTGACTGGATTTTAGTGACCAGGTAGGCTTGCTGAGACAAAAAGTTCCTTTTTCAGGAGTGACCCGAAATTATTTACATACAGTGAATGAGTCAAAAAAAAATATGTATATATATATATATATATATATATATATAGCATATATATATATATACACACACACACACACACACACACACACACACACAGTATGTGGGCTGTATAGATACACACATAAAAAGGTACAATAAACAGTGTTGGTTACAATGTTTAGATCTATACAGAAATGATAGAGTACAAGTCATGGAATATGCTTCGATCGAGCGTATCCATGTCGCAGCTCTGGACCCTCTCATGCCTGTCCACACTGTACAGTGTCCACAGCCCCTTCCCACAGTACTCTGCTGGTGTGGAGCTGTGCACTGGATCAGGAGACGGCAGGGGTGGGCAGAGCCAGTCCAGACCATAGCCATCCAATCAGATGTCCATGCTGGTCCACAACTGGATCCCTGCATGCACAGGGTTCAGGGAATCTCAGGATATGGCAGTATTCCAGGACTGCTGTATCCCCACAAGAATCCAATAACATCTTATAAACACACTAGCCAGTGCTGAAGATGCCCCCAGCCCACCGTGGAGGCTCCAAGAGCTTGTAGCCAGTAGGGAGGGGGACAATCAGGCCAGGGTGGGACAAACTGGGTAACCAGGTGGCCAAGTCACACTAAAGAAACTGGTTTGGCTACTAAATTTTTTTTTTATCATATTCTATTTTCCACTGTGGTCGAGGCAGGCTTGGGCTCCCTTCTTCCCTGACCCACCATCCACCACCTCCCCAGGCTTACCAGATCTGGCCAATACCCTTTTGGACTGCCCCCCTGGGGTAGGGGGCAGGAGGGAAAGGGCTGTCTTCCCCCTAAGTCATAATCCAGTTGGCTATAAGGTTGATCTCAGTGGTGAGCTGGGTGGGGCTCGGTGTGCAGGGCATCATTTACATTTGCCTTGTGGTGTTTTCTTAGCATTTTTTTCCTGTCCCTTACATGGGCTACATGGGCTATGCATGGGTGTGAAGGCACACATGCTTCCCGGAACCACAGTTTACCCCTCCCCCTACTCACATCTGCCGCTCATGTGTCGGCACTACCAGCAGGCCTCCTCCTGGTGGCAGCCAAGAGCTGAGATGGCACACCACCCCAATCCAGGAGAGGAGAGCTACCAGACACACAATCAGTCCTCTCCCAACTCTCCCCCCTCCAACCCCGATGACCCAAGTTCATTCCTGAACACAGGTCACTGGCGAGATGAGAGGTAAGGCACACAATGCCTCCGTCCTCTGTGCCACTGGCTACTAGATTTTGAAAGTCACCAGCCAACTGGCTATCTATCCATAAAGTAATTTCTGAGCCTTTATAAAAGACAGCCACTAAAAATATTGATTTATTTACCAGATTTTGAAAGCTAGTGACCAAACTGATGAGCTTCAAACTGATTTGTCCCACCCTGGATCATGCCCCGAGAACACAGATGTGACAAGATGGAGAAGGGCGCATAGCAGCCCCGTTGAGAGAACGTGTTTAATGTACATCCCAGATTCATACCATAGATGTATTAGGATAGTACTATCACATGTTTCTGATGGTAAACAGCACAACACTGTACCAAGATACTTAATTTTTTCATGGCGGGCACGACACAGGAGTGGGAACTTTTAAAAACTTCAAAAATCCCGTATCTTGATTCAGGAATGAAAAAATAATGAAAAGAAAAATGTATACTTTGACATTTTTACCAGATAAACATTATTGCAAAAAAACAACTATACTGTTACTAACAAATACTGGTGCTTTAAAACTGTGATCTGACTCCTAAGTTTAACCCCCCCCCAACTTGTTGAAAAGGATAAAGAGTTTCCATTTCACGTTGATATTTGTTGTGAAAAATGTAATAATAATAAAAAAAAAGCACAACAGGAAACATTTTTGATTCAAGTAGTTTTCGAGGGAAGCCTTTGCATGCTGTGACATATGAGTCATAAGTTCAAATATGATCATCAATGAGCTTGAAATCATTACTGTCTTGTCGGAAAAAGCTACTAAAGCTGCAGCCTGTATTACGGTAGCTCAAAATTAAGGCGGTAAGTAATTTAGGACAGCTAACCCCCCCCCCCCTTAGTAATATCTGTAACTGTGACACTGCACACTCATCCAGTCTTCATTCATTATTGTTCATGTAGGGAGGAGCAGATGGAGTGCAGTCTCGGATGCTATTGATGTGGGCCCCTTCTTTTGCCAGCAGTCAGCGATTTTTGCCCACCATATGCTTCCACTACACTTTCCACATCAACGACTTTCTCTTCACAACCCAGATCTATGGGGTGGAGAGACAGATGTTGCGCAAACAGTGGGTTTTGGTTCCCACCCCTCCGGGTTCTTAAAGTGCAGCCACCTCAGCTCTCTGTGGAACCAGGTGGCCTGGCCTGGGTGGTGGGGTCAGTATGTAAATCTTCGACTGCCACTGCTGAAGTCACAAAGATGAGCCTTTGTTTGTGTGTGTGTTCGGGGAGGGGGGGGTCATCATTTGTTTATTTTCCTTCAGCAAGACATCCCCTTCAGGCCACCATCCAGGTGAGCCACTGATCCCCTCCCCTTCCCTCCCCTCCCCTCCAAGGGCCTCCCACAGATCTCCTCCCCCGCCCTGTGTTGAGGCCGGAGGCCAGGCAGGCGTCCCCACCTCCCACACTGGAGTACAATCTAGGAAGGGGAGGGAAGGGAAGGGGAAATTGTTTAACCAGGAAAGGCACACTAAACCGAGGCTTGTTTCCAGGTGCAACTTGGGAGTACTAGGAAGTTAAGTGACTTGCTCAGGATCACACAGTATGCAAGTGGGAGCCGATGGGATTCAAACCCAGGTCTCCAGGTTTGCAGCTCAGTGTTCTTAACCACTACGCTATATTGCCTCTAGGCCTGAGAGGAGGGAGTGGTGTAGGGCCCAAGTGTTTCCCCATCATCCAGACAGCCTCCGTTTTTCTTCCTTTTCCTCCCCAGTACCTATTCCCCACGATGCACACAGTTACGTGTAGAATCATGCACCCTCACATGCAAGCATGAACCTGCTGACAGAGCAAACTGCCGGCCCTCCAGCAGGTGTCATTGCAAAGGTGGAATGGGCCACAGCCACCACCCCCCCCCCCCGGCTGGGGTGCCAGCAGCAGCATGTCTCCCACCTAAATGCCTAACTGCCACCCTGCCACGTCAACTCCTAAACCCGTGTCACAGGCACTGAAGCATGCCGCAGTTCTGCTGGGCAAGTAGGCAGCCTAAGCCATCAATTTTAATTAGTAAAGCCTATCAGTAACCACCGTATGGTTGGTTGTTTTTTTTCCCAGGAGAGACAGACTAAGCTGAAAGTTTGTTTACAGGTGTGACCTTGGAGCACAAGGAAGTTAAGTGACTTGCTCAGGGTCACACAGTATGCAAGTGGGGGCTGTGGGATTCAAATCCAGGTCTCCAGGTTTGCAACTCAGAGTCTTAAACCACTGCACTATACTGCCTCTAAATGGCACAGCAAGAACATTTTACCCACCATATATATTAATTTTTTTTAATTAATGATTGGTTCCTGACACCAACAGACACCTCCCAGTAAAGCCCCCAGATGTCATCCCCGCAGCATTTCAGAACACTGCCCGTAATAGGCCTACCAGGATCCAAAGGGACTATAACACTTCCGGGGCTGCCTCTGGGTGACTGGATCAAGGTGAACTGATACCATGCTGCAATGTCTACTCCGTGACATTACCCGCTTCCCACCTCCCTCTGTAAGGCCGACCTTCTGCACTGAGTTTTGCAGAGACGAAATCCATGTGGTCACCCTCTATGTTTAATGCTGCTTGCCATACCATTAGTACCACTGTGGGACAGATGTTGGGAGTCACACTCAACCCTCCCCCTCCACTAGGGTCAGAGTTTGCTGCCTCTGCAGCATACCCTAGACTCCATTGACCCACTGCTATTGGTTGAGCTTAAGGCACAAACTCAGGTCTTCTACACGGCTCTGCAGTACATCATCCACAGTGACACTGTCTTTATTTATTTATTTATTTAGTGATTCGGACAAGACCTTTGAGGGCAAGCTCTTTTACATAGGTTCCACGTCATAGATTGCAAAACAAAGTACAAAAGGAGAAAGCAAAGGTACATTACAATGAACGATACAGCTTAGATTCAGAACTTACAGAATAACTCAAAACATAGGTACAAGTTAAAAAAACAAGAAAAACACTTTATGGGAGTGGGTGGAATAAGCAGCCACAAATTGCCCTGTCAGTAGTTCAGAGGGACAGGGTAGTTGGCAGTAGGGTGAAGAAAGGAGGTGAGAGAGAGGTAGGTACTGTGGTGGAGGTGAAGGGTGGGGGAAGAAGGGCGATAAGGTATAGGGAGAAATGGGGGATGAGGGGAGGCTAAGCAGAGAAGATGTGCTAGAGTAAATGGCAGGGTACGAGGGGGTATGGTCAGGCAGCTTGCATTAGTAGTGACTGTTCGGGAAACTCACGGGACTGGGAGTTGGGGGGAGGTGGAGTGGTGGGTGCCGAAGAAGCATAACATGAACTGATTGCTGAGGCAAGTCATGAGAAGAGACAGAGGGAGGGGGTGCATGAGGCCTGCCTAGTGCTTGCTGGGGGGCACAGAGAGCGGGTGTGGCTGGACTTAGGGGCAGGTGCACTTAGAGAGTGTTATTAGGTGCTGTTTGAGCAAAAAAGGTTTTGAATTGGGCCAGACAATTGATGGCTAAGAGGTGCCCGGGGAGTTCATTATCCACAGGGGGGCCTGGTAGGCAAATACACATTGCCCAAGTGAGGTGCGATGGAAGGGGATAGCCAAGGCCCCTCTAGTCCTCCTCCTGGTGACCTGCAATGAGTTGGCCGCCTTGATCAAATTGCCTACACAAGGCGGTGTTTTACCAAATAGAGCCTTCTTTCCTAGGATGCAAGTCTGGAATTTGACCCTGTTTCTTAATGACAGCCAATTTATGCGTTCGTACAAGTGTGCATGCTATGCTCAGGATCCAGGGTGAGTCAGAAGGCTTTGTTGAGCACAGTCTGAACCCTCTTGAGTGCTGTATCCATTGCTGCCCTGTAGACCACCAGTCCATAGTCGATGATAGATATGATGGAGCTGTGGACTGAGAGGCGGAGGGCCCCCGGAAAGAGGTACTGCCTGTGCCTGTACAGGACACCAATCTTGGTACTGACTGTCTTGACCAGAGAGTCAATATGGTGCGCAAACATGAGGGTATCATCAATTATGACCCCCAGATACTTGAACAAGTGGATTTGTTCCAGCAGCTCACTATGAGTTGGAGATGATGAGGGGGTGGTGGTTATTTTTGTTGTGGGGGATGGATATAAGCATGGCCTTGGTCTTCTTCTAGTTTAGTAGCAACTTATGACTACAGAACTAGTCCTCAAGTTTGGAGAAGGAGTTCTGCAGCTCAGATTGTAGGGCAGCCTGAGAAGCGCTGCTGCTCAGAAGCACGGCATCATCTGCATATAGTATGAGTTTGGTGTCGCAGGCTGTGGGAAGGTCATTTAAGAAGAGGCTGAAGAGTAGAGGCCCCAGTATTGATCCCTGGGGTACCTCTAATGATACCTCTCTTGCGCTGGATACTGTTTGCCCAATTCTGACACATTGATTTCTCCATATCAGGTGGTCTTGGAACCAGCTTTCTAGTGATGGCATCCTCCTGTATGTAAGCAGCAAAACACAGCAGTTAAGGTGTTGGTTGTACTCCGTATACCACGGTTATAGGTGTTGGAGGTAGGGATATGAATGGATTAACACACGACAGAGCATGGGTTTACTAAGCATTAATCCATGCTGGGGGGGGGGTGAGGCGCAATGCCGCAGGCTGAGTGACTTCAACAACCCAGGCATGGATTAATGCTCAGTAAACCCATGCTCTGGAGTGGGTTAATCCACTTATAAAATGGGCAGCTTTATTTTAGAGGTTTACTTAAATAAATATTTAAAGAAAAACACTGCTTGCATGCATTTGTAATAAAACAGTTCTTCCGCCTAATGGGTCTGTCCTTCAGAGGATGTCGTAGTTGTAGATCTTCCCTTGTCAATCTTCACCATTCATTACTTCCTGGGTGTAAGCCGGAGGCGCGCATCCGTCACGGGAGCTTTTTTTTTAAACTTTGGCTAACGGCCCACTTCGAGAGTGACGCCATAAAGGAAGGCCGTTAGTAGCGACCGACCTCCTCCAACTCAGTTCTGTTTCTCCCGCCGTCGAGGCAGCACCTGCTCGCGTGTGAAGTGTCCTTAATCATGGTAGTGTACCGACTTCTGGTTTTTTCTTCGCATTCACGCCGATCCGTAAGACTGTTCCTTTTTTCTAGCCCAACGGCGCCGGTGTGTTTCTACTGTGTTTTAGTCTCGCACTCTGCGCTATGTCCGGTTCAGGAGCTAAGCGCTTTTCAAGACGGGCTGCGCTCTTATGCGTCGGTGCTCCTGTGGCCGGCCTTTCTCCGCCTCGGACCAGCATGACGCTTGCCTCGCTGCCTGGGACCCAACCATGATATGGATTCATGCGATGCCTTGTTTTCGATGGACCGCTGGCCCCTCGAACTGCTGCAAGCTCGGCAAGGTCTCTCACCGAAATTGGGACGCTCGGCGCATTCTCGAGCAAGGTCGTTAGGTTCTTCCCTGGTCTCCTCCCGCCTGGCACGTCCGAGGAGGGAGGGTCCTCGTTTATTCTGCTGAGGAGGAGGCCTCTTCTGCGTGTTGGGGAGTGTCGAGTCCTCCCGGCCGCTGGCGTGACACCGCCGCAGTCACCTCTTCGAGGTGCAGGCTCTCGTGTCGAGGCCCTCGACTTTTGGGCCTGGCCTGGTGGACTCCGACGCCACTTTCAGCTGTTTGATCCCGTGCCGCTCATGCACCGTGATCGAGGCGTAGCCTGGCGGGCGCTGCTGATCCCGGCGCCGCTGATCGAGGCGGCGCCGCTGGCGGTGCTTTGGGGCTCGGCGCCGTCATGGGGCGCCGATGGATGGTAGCGCTGCCGGCGGTGCCGCCTGCTTCCCGACGCCGCGGCGCCGGGGCCTTGTCCTTCCTCCAGGTGTGCCGATCCTGCCGCGCCTGCTAGTGTGGAATTAGGCCTGGCTGCTACCGGGCGTGGGGGCAAGCGGCGTCACCTTGGTACCGGGCTGCTCACGCCCCGTGGCCTCGGGACCCCGGGTGGCCAGCATCGAGGTCCAGCTGGTCTCGCCCTCCTCGGAGGGCGGCGACTCGGATCGTGGATCCATCCTGGCACCCCTACCTTCGGGGTCTGGGTCCCCGTGGCTAGGGTGCCAGGCGCGCAGCTGGCCCTCCTCTGTCCCCTACTGCCTCCTGAGGGTTCCCTGCTGGGGTGAGCTGAGCCCCTGGGGCAGGCGTGGGGGTGACGGAGGGGAGGCCCCTCTGAGGCCCGGTGACAGCTACCCCTGGTGCTGCTGCCTCTAGGGACAGGGGGACACTGTGGTCGAGGAGGAGGGCCTCGGAGTCCGAGGGGTTGAGGTGCAGGGGTCCCACTGTCTTTGGCCACCCTCAGGGGGTGGCCAGAGCCGAGGTGCAGAGCCTCGCCTCCCTCCAGGGTTCTAGGTGTCCTCTCAGCGCTTGTAAGGACTGCCCTTCTGGATCCATGCAGTCCCAAGGCCGCAGGGGAGGTTCTCCCCCAGGGCTCTTCCAGGCTCCGGCTTCCCAGAGTTCCGCTCTCAGCCTGGTCTGATATCCGGGATCCCTCCTACTAGGGCTCCTTTCCCGATTCCAGAGCCCCGCAGAGAGCAGTTGCCTCCTCGGAGGTGCCCTCTCCCATCTCTCTCGCTTCACTACTTCCCGCCTCCCAGGCCATGTCGGTCCCACGGGTCCGTTATCCTGGGAGCAGTTCAGGGTCCATGCGCCTTCCCTCATTGTTAGGATACATGCATGAGCAGGTCTTTCGACTCTCCTCACCGCCGCAGGAATCCTCTGACATTCCAGCTCCCCATCATCCTCGCCTCTCCTCTGAGGGAGAGGAACCCCTGCTCATCTTTTCCTCCGGATGCTGATTTCACAGAATATCAGCTGCTTCCTCTCGAGCATGGTGAGGATCTTCGATTTCTATGTTCGAGAGACAATACCCAATGGGAGACGCGAGAATTCCTTGGTGAATTCAGTGCCCAGCATTTGGTGGTACCTTCCTGGCCTGTCCTCTTCCAGGAGGCGCCTATCTGGTCCTGGCAGTCCCCAGCCACTTCTTCCAGCCCCGCTGACTGTCAGCATAGGTATTGTGCCCCCAGAGTCTCTAGGTTCCCTTCCCAACCCGCCTCTGGTTTGGTTTACCTAGATACCCTTCTGGGCCGTTGCCTGGGCGACGACCGCCCACCGGATGCGGACTCTCCAGTTCGGACCGCTAGCTAAGAGTGCTTCTTCTTCGCGAGTGAGTGCCTGTATTGTATCTCATCAGGCTCACCACGCTGCCTACAACCGCATTTGTGGTCGATGATGTCCCAGCTGTTGGCATCAATGCCTGACACAGAGCAAACCAGACAAGCTGCTGCCCTCTCCTCCAGTAGGCCTGGAGCTGGCAAGACACCAAGCTAGGGCATCTTATGACGCCAGTGAGGTGGCTTCAGGCTAGCGGGACAGCGATCTGCATCGGGCGGACGGCATGGCTTCGCCTTTTCCAGGTTGTCACCCTGGCCCGGCGAGGTGATTTGCTCCGCCCTGGGACCCAGTTTTTCCTCCCAGAGCTAGGAGACTTTTACAGGCCCTCCGGCTCCTCGTCCTCAGGAGGCACCTCCTAGCTCTTCCCCCACTTAGGCTTTCTGAATAAGCTGTGATCTTCTCCTTCTGTTTCTCACCAGCAGAAGGCTGGGGTCTTGTTCCTCAGGGTATGGCCTCTTCTCCTCCAGGGGAAGAGGAGCTTGGTATCATTAGAAAAGATGAATGGTGAAGATTGACAAGGGAAGATATGAAATTACGCATCTACCGTAATTCTTGATCTTCTCTTGTATCTTCACCATTCATTACTTACACCCGCCCACCATCCCTCAGTGGCCTCTTCCTGTGGCTTCTCCACCTCCCGCTCTTCCTCTCTGCAAAATAAAAAAAAAAAAAAAACTATAAAAGATAGGAAGAGTTGCTCAATTTTTCCAAAAAAATCTATACCTTGGGGAGGGTTCTATTTCTCCAGAAAATTATTTACTCTAAGATTCTTGGGCTATCTCGTGGATTTGCATTGGCGATCAAACTGCACAACTATATCTTGCCATCCTCGGGCGAGATACCTCTGGGGTTTTAGCCTGGCTCAGGCTATTCAGTTTTGATCCTGCAATCCTGCTCCAGCTGTTGCGCCTAGAATCAAAACCCTCCCCCTTCTCTAATTCTTGCCTTGCAGAGCGGAGGAACGGGCACGTCTGTTTTTCTTTTTTTTTCTAAAAAAAAAAGAGGAAAAATACTGAGGGAACTCTCTTCGACTGCTATAGGCATTCTTGGTATTGGGGTCATGCTCCTAGCCTGCAAATGATTATCTGTAAAAAAAAAAAGGAAAACAAACAAGAAGGGAGATGAGAGGGCAGGCAACCCTTCTCGTGAGATTTTGATGATTGGTTTTTCCTTTCAAGTGTCCTCCTGGACAGTTTACAGAAGAGCAGTGCTGACTATAACCAATCCCAGCCAGCCTAAGCCTCTGGCCTGCCTTGGCAGTCGGTCTGAGTCCCACTTATGCTTAAAACGCCTGAAAGGCTTATATTTCCATTTCTAAACCCCTGAGCAGCGCCTCATGCTGCCTGGGGTTTATTCTTCCTCCTCGGTGTCCTCCGTTATAGGCCTTCACGGCCAGGAGTCTGAAGGGGTATCAACAACAATGGTATGTTGAAGATGAGGACTATGCCTCCTGAGTCTGTCTAGCGGGTTTGGTGAACTTCTCTTCAGCTCTGTCTCCGGGATTCTTGCTTCCTGTTAGCCCAGCCTTCAGCTATAAGCTAACTATGCTGCACATTCTGGGTCCCTTCAACATCCCATCTCTCTTCTTCTTCTTCTTCATCTTTCTCATTTCCTTCCTTTTCTCTCCTCCTAGAGTCGCCAGGTAAGGAGGCCCTGCAGTCCCTAGGGTTAGGATACTCTTATCTCCTCTGTCCTTCCTCCATCGGCTTATTCCTTTTCAGTTCATTCTTCCTTGCTTTGCTATCCCTTGGCTATCTTGCCTCGCTATCTCTATTCTCTGCTTTCGCTTTGCCTCCGGCTCACAGAACTGAGTTGGAGGAGGAGTCGGTCGCTACTAACGGCCGCCTCGCGCATGACGCCACCTCGAGATGTGCCGTAGCCAAAGTTTAAAAAAAAAAAAAAAAACCTCGTGGACGGGTGCGGCCCGGCTTACACCCAGGAAGTAATGAATGGTGAAGATACAAGAGAAGATCAAGAATTACGGTAGGTACGTAATTTTCATTTCTCCACTAGGTGAAACTGTCCTAATGAGGATGCTGTAGTTGTAGTTTTTTACATGTTTCTCTGGTGGAGTGATCTGAAAAAGTCACTTTACATTGCTGTCACTCAGGATTTTATAGTGTGACAAGAGAACTGTGGGTTTACAGGGGATTAATCCATTGTGAGGTGACCTTTTTTTGACAAATCAGAATACAGGTTCTAGGGACATGGATATATTGTTCATCCACACTGTCTGGCAGGTTCCTTGCCGCTTTAAATCTTGCCGGAAGGTCTTCATGCTGGCTCCTCCCACCCACCCGGGTGGTAAAACTCTCGGCTCCGCCCCATGACGTCAGATCTTCCTTATCACTTGGAAGCTCAGGTTCCCTCCTTAACGCTCTGCGTGTAGACTGGATCCTAATTCTTCGGGTTCGCCTGAAACTTATTCTAAATTTTCAAGACTTCGTCAAGTTACTCCTCGCGCCATGGCGGACAAATTGACCTCGGATTTCGGCGGTCTTGTGGGCAAAATGTCCAGGACGGATCCGCACTCCACGCAAGCGCTCACTGTCTCGGCCTAGACCATGACCCGCAGGCCTGCAGTTATGCCGCTCATTTCGCCAACGCCCTGAAGACCGCGCTGTCTGTTACAGCTTGGGCCCGAGAAGCGCCACCCGCCGTGAAGTTGAGATGAGTCTGCTTGTTACTGTGGGCTGGGTTGGCTGAGCAACTCGAGCAGATGATAGCCCTCGAGGAGGAGGCGGCACAGGATGCATTATCCTCTTCCTCGGTCGCGACATTTATCCCGCTCTCTCTGGGTACCTCATATTCAGCTTCTTTCAAGGAGCTTTGCCAATCCTTTCCACGGAGGGAGAGGGCCATCGACATTCTCTCGGTCCAAAAAGACTCAAAGGTAAGTCCCACCGCCGGCGCTCAGGAGTGTAGAGGTCCCTTCCCGACAGTCGACTTTGGTCGAGTGGCTGGGCTAAGGCCACTGGCTTCACGGTGTCCCCGCCAGGTCAGCCGCCGAGACACCCGCTTCATGGTCAAGATTTTCTGACTGTCGGACGGGCTGTCGACTGGTGAAGCCGACAACCCTTCTTCATCGGTTCTCCCGGTGGAGACCGAGGACTTGCCTGCGCCTCCGGTGCCGCAGTCCCTGGTCAAGGCTTCCGAGCCAAGGAAAGAGCGGGTGTCCCCTGCCCCTTCCCAGACCCATCCTCGGAAACACCAAGGTTCTCGGTCTCGGTCATTCTCTCGGTCCAGCCATTCCCGCCAACATCAGCGGTCTCAGTCTCGGCACTGAAGTAAGCGGCGCCGCCGCTTATCCTCCTCCTCCTCAGGAGAGGAGAGGCTTCAGCGCAAATTGCGTCGACGCTATGAGGACCTGATGTGGCAGCAGTTACTTCTGTCCAGGAACAAGCCGACGCCATCGCCTTCCCCGGCCATCAAGTGGCTGTCACCCGAGTGGCCGAAACAACCCCTCACTGTAGCCGAGGTGCCCAAGCCTGGGCCAGTTGTTTGGCCGAAACCAGCTGCTCCACCGATTGTGGTGGAACCTCCCGCTCACAACCGAAATCGGGGGCATTGACCAAGGACACTCGGTCGGGTCAGGGCCTGCCCCATAGGTTGTCGGTCACCTTCACTCCCGACCATCCTCGGCAGGTGGAGGGTGGCTCAGGCCCCAGGCAGCTCTTCGTGGACTCTTCGGAGTCCGACGATGACTCCTCCCTGTTCTCCAGGCCCATTGACCTGGAGTCCTCTGGGGGCCAGTCGATGGACGAAAGAAAGCCCATCATGCTTTATGGGTCTGCTTTGGCTCATCTCAGAGTCCACTGGGATGCAGCTCGAGCCCGTATCCAAGTGGGCCAATTATCCCCTGACAGAGATACTGGAGGGGATTCACCCATGGAGGCCTTTCCGGTGGCTGAAGCCATTGTTGGCCCAGCCTTGGAGCTCTGGCAGTGGCCTGCTTCCTGTCCTGCAACTTCGGCCAGGATGGCCAGGAAGTATGTGGTCCCTACTGGTTCTTTGCCCGGTTTTTCGGAACACCCCTCCGCCGAGGGGTCGGTCACCGACAGCGTTTTCTGGCATTCTGGAAACGCTAGGGATGTGGACAAGCCTCCCGACAAGGAGTCCAAAAAGCTGGACTATGCCAGGCGCAAGGTGCAGCTTGCGCCTCCCTGGCCTCCGCCAGGCCAGCTCAGCTGCGTTGATGGCACACTTCTCCCCACTCATGGGCTCCCTGGATGAGGTGATCCCTCATCTCCCAGCCGACCTGCAGACCACGGTCCGGCAAGTACGGGACCAGGGAAGGGCGGTGGCAAAACAGCAGCTCCAAACGACTCTGGACATTGGAGACTCCTGTGCCAGATCACTTGTGGCCGCGATGGCCATGCACCGCAGAGCATGGCTGAGGATATCCACCTTCACGGCGGATACCCAGCATAAACTGGTGGATGTCCCCTTCCTGTGGACTGACCTCTTCGGCCCTGGAGTGAAAGGTCACCCAGCGGATCGAAAAGTCCAGCCACTCTGGACTCGGGTCATCTCCTCACTAGAAGGATGACAAGGCTGGGTCGATAACAGCAACATAAGTCCTTTCGCCCTTCTGCACCTGCGGCACGTCCAGCCCAACAGCACACGGGGCCAGTAGGCTCGCGCAGCATCCCAAACCCAAGCCCGTGGCTCTCTAATGGGAAGCAGGGAGGGTAAGGCCAGGAGGCCTCGCCGTCCCTCCTCTAAGCCTGCCCAGTGACGGTTGAGGGGTGTCGCCCAGCCTGGCTATTACTCCCATGGGTTCCCCTGCGGGGAACGGGTTCGCCATTTCCTTTCCACCTGGTCCGCTATCACCACGGACCATTGGGTGTTTGAGGTAGGAAAGGCCTGCCCCTGAGTTCAAGCAGGCCCTGCTCTTCCCGAGCCGCCGCCTCTGGGGCTACGGGGTCCGCCGCCTCTTTGTCGGCTCACTGAGCCGATATCACCCTGCTTCAAAAAGAGGTGATCAGGAAGGTGGCGGATCCTCCTCCAGACCCGGGGTTTGTGTCCAGGTACTTCCTGGTCCGAAAACGGATTGGGGGCTGGCACCCCATTCTCGACCTGCACGACCTGAACAGATTCCTAAGGTCTCGGACCTTCAGGATGGTCACTCTGGCTCAGATAATCCCATCCTTGGAACGAGGTGTGTGGTTATGTTCTCTGGACCTTCAGGACACGTTCTTTCACATCCCAATCCATCCGTCCCACCAGAGATTCCTCCGCTTCAGGGCAGAGGGATTCTTCACTTAGTTCCAGGCCATGCCCTTCGGCCTTTCCCTAGCTCCCAGGGTCTTCACCAAATGCATGGCAGTGGTGACAGCATTCCTGCAGCGCCGAAGGGTCCAGGTGTACCCCTACCTGGACGACTGGCTGATTGCAGCCCCCTCCAGAATGGAGGTGGAGCAGTCCAGAGATCTGGCCCTCCAGGTTTGCTCTCAGGTTGGCCTCCTCATCAACGAGGCCAAGTCGGAACTCGTGACAAAGCAGGTGATCCAATTCATTGGGGCAGAGTTCGACTCTCTACGAGCCAGAGCATGGCTCCCGGCGGACAGGGCCGATGTTCTTTCCTCCTTTGCCCAGTCATTTCACGTTGGGCAATTGCGCCCTGCCCGGGACTTCCTGCGCCTCCTGGGCCTCATGGCGGCCTGCACCAGCGTGGTCCATTGGGCTGGTTGGTGCATGTGTCCCATTCAATGGGGGCTGGCCAGCCAATGGTCACAGCACTTCGATCCGCTGGATCAGCTAGTGACAGTGACCCAAGGGATGTGGAACTCTCTCCAGTGGTGGACCATTCCAGCACATCTGCAGGAGGGCATCCTGTTTATCTGCCCTGAGCCGGTGGTCTCTCTATCGACCGATGCCTCTCTGATGGGTTGGGGTGCCCATCTGGAGGAGCATAGAGCGCACGGCCTCTGGTCCCCTCGGGAGTCCCGATGCCACATCAACCTGATGGAGCTTCGAGCGGTTCATCTAGCCCTCACCGCCTTCGCTCCGTTTCTACGGGGTCAAGTGCTTCAGGTCCAGATGGACAATACCACGACCATGTACTACCTAAACCGCCAGGGCGGGACGCACTCCATGCCTCTGTGCAGGGAAGCTCTCCACATTTGGTCACTCGTGCGCAGCCTAGAGGCGGATCTCCTTGCCATCCATGTGGCAGGAGCCTCCAACACCCTGGCCGATGACCTAAGCCGGATAGGGGCTGCGTCCCATGAGTGGTCTCTCCTGCCGGAGGTAGTACAAGATCTGTTCTCCCACTGGGGCACGCCTCAGGTGGACCTGTTTGCCTCCAAGGAGAATGCGAAGCTGAGACTGTTTCATGCCCGCCCCCCTCAGCAGGGCTCGCTGCAGCGGGATACCTTCTCGAGGCTGTGGACCCCAGGCCTCTTCTACGCTTTTCCCCCATTTCCCTTGATCCACAAGGTGCTTCTCAAGGTGAGGAGGGACAAGGCGCAGGTGATTCTGGTAGCCAAAGACTAGCCCCGCCAGTTCTGGTATTAAGATCTCCTCAGTCTCAGCTCCAGGCTCCCGAGGCGGCTTCCAGCCCGGCCGGACCTAATCTCAGTCAATCAGGGGAAGGTATTCCATCCGGACCTTCAATCCCTGCACCTGACGGCCTGGTTCCTGAGCGGCTAGAGTTCCAGGCCTTGGGTCTTTCCGACGAGGTCCTCAACGTCGTTGAGGCGTCCCGTAAGGAGTCGACCAGAAAATGCTATGCCTTCAAATGGAAGAGATTCTCCATTTGGTGTCAGAACAAGGGCCTAGACCCTTCCTCCTGTTCCTTGGCAAGCATTCTGGACTACCTATGGTCCCTTTCTCAGTAGGGCTTAGGTGAAAGCGACCCTTAAGGTGCACCTGGCAGCCATCTCTGCTTACCGGGCGTGGGCCAGGAAGCAGTCAGGTGGCGCAGGAGAAGGTGGTCGGGCGTTTTCAAAAGCCTTGATCACATATCCTCCTCGAGTGCGAACCCACCTCCGTGGATCTACTGCTGGTATTGGCTAAGCTCATGGGCAAGCTATTTGAACTGATGCACAGGTGTGACATCTCTCACCTGTCGTGGAAGACCGCCTTCTTGGTGGCTATCACGTCAGCCAGAAGGATGGGAGAGCTCCAGGCGCTTTCCATTGAGTATCCTTATCTGGTCTTCCACAGGGACAAGGTTGTCCTGCACCCCCACCCGAAGTTCCTTCCGAAGGTGGTGTCGGAGTTTCACCTTAACCAGGTGTTGACTCTGCCGTTGTTCTACCCCAGTCACACCTCAGAGGCCGAATATAGGCTCCATACTTTGGACCCTAGAAGAGCGCTCGCTTACTATAAGGAGCGGACGGCTGAAGTTCGGGGAGAGGTTTGCCAGCTGTTTGTCACCTGCTGAAACCGCACCTCGGCAGACCTGCAGCCAAGCGGACGATAGGCAGGTGGGTCACCTCCTGCATAGATCTCTGCTATAGGTTGGTGGGCATGGAGCCTCCCAGAGGGATAAGAGCTCATTCTACCCGCATACCGCTGCATCGGTGGCTGCTTCCAGGGACGTCCCTATCCAGGAAATCTGCAGGGCTGCTACCTGGAAGTCAGCACACCTTCATCACCCACTACCACATCAACCTTGAGTCACGCGGATGCTGGTTTTGGGCCTCGGTTCTCCAGTCTTTATTTCCCAAGCAGGGGTGTGCGCCTTGCCCTCCTACTGGAGAACTGTTAGAGTTCGTTAGATAGTGTGGATGAACAATATATCCATGTCCCTAGAAATACAGGTTACTCCACCTGTAACAGGGAGTTCTAGAAATGGTATGTTGTTCCATCCACCACATTTCTTTCGACCTCCAGCGGCGCTCTTAACCTGGCTTCCAGCGGGCTAGATCTCTGGTGTCATGGGGCGGAGCCGAGGTTTTACCACCTGGGTGGGCGGAGAAGCCAGCTTGAAGACCTTCCGCAAGATTTAAAGCGGTAAGGAACCTGCCAGACAGTGTGGATGAACAACATATACCATTCCTAGAACTCCTGTTACAGGTGAGTAACCTGTATATTTCTGGCACCCATTTTTTAAAGAAACATAGACAATGATGGCAGAAAAAAACATTAGTTCATGCAGCCCGCATAAAAATCCATAACAAGCCCGGGACCTACTGTCCATACAGGGTTCTAACCCACACTTTACACCCTAATGCTCCCCGCCCCACCACTACCACCCTAAGCAACCACTAAGCCCTTCACTCTCTTTCAATAACGAACCGATTTTCGGATGTAAGAGTTTAGGTACTTACGAATCCTAATCTTATTCTGTTTCCAGTCCTAAAAACTAGAACTGGAATTGATATGTATTACAAATGTATTGAAGTGAGCAGTGCAGTGCCACAACTCTCAGACTAAATGGAACTGCGCAGCCTCTGGCATGTTCCTGACTCCCAGACTTTACAAAATTAAAATACAGTAAGTTCCAGCACATAAACTAAAGGCTTTTCCTTGCGAAAAGCTTAATCGGGGGTAAGGCCTTGGGAGGGGTGGGGAGCTGAGGATTTTGACAGCTTTTCTTTAAGAATGTTCAGGTTTTGAAAAGCGGTCAATGTTTCTGCAAACAACTAGCACACTAAATCCCTCTAGTGGCTCCCACTAGCAGAGGAACTATCTTGCATTTATTTATTTATTCATTTATTTTCGGGGAGGGGGGGGGATACAGCTGTTTGCTCCCTACCGCCACCTCCTCCTGACTTCAGGCTCTGACCTGGCAACCTCCCAGCCCCTTCAGACGCTCCCCCCACCGTTGAGGCTGGTCGTGATCCACACTGCACAGGGTTCAAGAGTACCAGAGTACATCATGGGGGTGGCAGGGAGGCAAAGGTTTACTCTCTATCACCCCTCCCTGACGCCCAGCACAGGTCTTGCATCCCCATCCATGGCTTTGTGACACATGCAACAATGCCCTGTGGGCCAGACGGGTTCTCTTAGCCCGCTGCAGGTGTCGATACTACTTCCGAACCTGAGCACCTCCTTCCCCTGACTGGGGGCTCTGTCATAAAGCAGCACCATCCCAGCACCCTGGCTGCCCAACCAGACTCTGAGTCCACTCCTGAACACAGATCATCGGCATGGAAACATGTGGTGCTTCGCTGCGCCACTGGGCGACCCTGTTTACATCACATTTAAACATATTTTTACTTTTTTTTTTTAATTGTTCTTAACAGCATCATTTTTTTTTATTTACTTTGCCACCCATATAAGTGCAACACAACACTCCAGGGTTTTGGTATTAGTGCCATAAATACACTTTTAAGGGGAGAAGGCACTTGGTCTGCAGCCTTGTGCCTACTATGCCTCCTGGGTCGTGTAGTTGTGGCACAACTGCCAACACCCTGTTGTGTCTTACTGCATACATAAAATGGGAATTGATATTTACAAATAAAAGGTAAAAAAAATGTGACAGAAAGGAAACAAACTCAAGACTACTATTTGAAACATAACAAGCATTTGTCAATGCCGAATGTTTGCTTGCTGGAATTGGCAGTGGTAGTGTAGAAGTTACAGAGCTGCGTAATAGGAATGGCAGTGAAGTACTGAACTGAAGCCAACCCCACCACCACCCCTCAGAAAGTGACAGGCATTGGGGTGTGCCTTTGGGTCGTCAGGCATAACAGCCACGCCATTTCACCACACCCCACCCTGCAGACACTGACAAGTGTCACGGTGTGCCTTGGGGTCTTTGGCCCTTATGCGCACCCCATTCCATCAGGAAGTACGGTGAGATGGGTATGGTATAGGAGAATGGGGTGAACTTTGGGGCCGAAGAGTCCAAGGCATACCTCGATGCCTCTCACTGGCTACAGGGTGTGGAATGGTATGAGCATTACAGGCAAGAATCCCAAGTCACATTCCTGATGCCTGTCACTCTCTACAGGGGTTGGGCGTTATGGTTGGAAACCCTAATACCTCAGGCATTCGTTGGTATTTTCACTCCAAATTTTCAACATGTTTTTTTTGTGACCCCACCTCATGAACAGTGGCAGTATCAGTTTGTTAGCCAAAAGCTGCTTATGCACAGCGACTACGGCATTTAGCACCACAGGTGCAAAAACATTCTGAACAGGATGTAAAAATGACAGCTGTACTGTTCATGGGGAGGTTGAAAATGGCAGTGTGCAAATCTGCAGTAAAATATTAAAAAACTGGTGAAGTCATGAGCTGCATAGAAACTGTGCAACGCACACCCGTAATGTAATTAGTTTGGAGATTTTTTACAGCAGATTGTCAACACAGGCATTTTGGGACCTCCGATCATGAACAGTGTCACTGTGATTTTCTTTATCTGTCCCAAACAATGATTTCCCACAGCGACCACGCATCTCCGCGCTGAAAGTGTGAAAACACATTTCGGCCATGTTCTGGAAAATGACAGCTGTACTGTTCATAAGGAAGTGTGGAAAAATGCCACTGGTGAAAATCTGGACTGAAAATATTACAAAGTCATGAACTTACAAGGGTGTGTGGAAACTGCGCAATGCTCACTCGTAACACAGTCATTTTATGGACTTTTGTCACCAAATTTTCAACATAGCCATTTTAAGACCTCTGCTCATGAACAGTGTAACTGAGATTTTCTTAATCTGTCTCAAACATTGCTTTCGGATGCTGAGTGCACCATTGTGCGCTATATGTGCGAAAACACATTTTGGGTGACTTGTGAAAAATGGCAGCTGTACTGTTCATAAGGAAGTATAATAAAATGGCAATGTTGAAAATCTGGAGTGTAAATGTTGAAAATTCGCAATCTTACGAGCGTGTGTAGGAACTGCGCAACGCACGCTCATAAAACAGTCATTTTTAGGGAATTTTTCACCAAATTTTCAACATAGCCATTTTAAGACCTCTGCTCATGAACAGTGTCACTGTGATTTTCTTAACGTGTCCCATACATTGATTTCGCACACCGACTGCGCCATTGTGCGCTACATGGGCGGAAACACATTTTGGGCAAGATGTGAAAAATGACAGCTGTACTGCTCATAAGGAGGTGTGGTAAAATGGCAATGTTGAAAATCTGGAGTGAAAATATTGAAAATTCGCGAACTTACGAGCGTGCGTAGGAACTGCGCAACACATGCTCGTGAAACAGTAATTTTTAGGAATTTTTTCACTAAATTTTCAACATAGCCATTTTAAGACCTCTGCTCATGAACAGTGTCACTGTGATTTTCTTAATTTGTCCCGTACATTGATTTCGCACACCGACTGCGCCATTGTGCACTACATGGGCGGAAACACGTTTTGGGTGAGATGTGAAAAATGACAGCTGTACTACTCATAACAAGGCGTGGTAAAATGGCAATGTTGAAAAACCTGAGTGAAAATATTGAAAATTCGCGAACTTACGAACCTGCGTAGGAACTGCGCAACGCACGCTCGAAAAACAGTCATTTTTTGGAATTTTTCCACCAAATTTTCAAAATAGGTTTCTTGAGAGCCCACCTTATGAACACTGGTAGTGTCGTTGTTACATCGGTTCCTCAAAGGTGATTTCATGCAGTGACTGCGAAATCACCTTCGGCCCGAATAACGCCATGACAGTGACATCACTCATGAGAAGGGGTCCCAAAACCCCATGTTGAAAATTTGGTGCAAAATTCCAAAAATGCCTGAGATATGCAGCAGAGTTGAAAAACCCTATCTATCCCATTATACAGCTTACCGCATTTCCTCAGTTCGCGGTCGGCTTTGAAGAGTGCAGACATGTTCCCGTCCACCAAGATCGCGCGCCAGAGTCCGGAGGTAGTATGGGGTGGGGTGGGGGTGGGGAGCAGGGTGGGTGGTGGGTGGGGCAGAGACTGCATGAGGACCGTTTTTAAGTTACAGGTGTTTTTTTTTTGTTTAGGTGACGACAGGACGCTTGCCACTGGGAGTAGGCTCCCGGTACGGCACAAGGAGCACGCTGGTGGGAGCGTGATCCACGGGGGATTGGGGCACCCGCCGGCATAAGATTTGTTCCACGCTGGGGTGGGCCCAGCGTGGCACCCTGTACTGGGGGAGAAACAGTGGATCCGACAGGGATTGGGCACCCCTGCTGGCTATACAATGTGCAGCCACGCTGGGGTGGGCACCCAGCGTGGCCTATGTAACTGTGCTTGGGGGTAGCACAGCCGGATAGGATTGGGCACCTCTGGCCGGCTATACAATGTGCGGCCATGCCAGGTGGCACCCAGCGTGGCCTATGTAACTGTGCTTGTGGGGCGAGCGCCAGCTACACAGTGGGTGCGTGGGGCTGTACGCAGCAGTGGTCGTGTGTGTGTGTAGTGGAGCTGCATGAGCAGGCGATATCTTATCGTTGCTCACTGAAGCGTAGCTCACCCTTTCAACTGTACTCCACTGCATTTTGGAGCTGTCATAGACAGCTCCAGCAGGCATTGGAGAACTGTGGCCGCGCCTGCCAACACACTGACTGAATTGGAAGAGGAGGTGACACACCTCCGAAAACTCGGATGATGGCACTATGTTTCTTGCACATGCGTGCAAGCAAACATAAAAATGAAACTCCAAAATGTATTTTGGTTGCGGTTCCTTGAGACAGTTATGGAACCTCATACTTTTGTTGGGGTTTCTTGTAACTTCCAAGAAACCCAAACAAAAGTATGTGGTTATGCTGGATTAAACACTGGTGCTCGACCAGTCAGACCGCAGGATTTCTGGAACCCATTTTATAAATGTGTATGTATGGTGTATGTGTGGTGACTGGGTCTCTTTTGGGTCATTATTTTTATTTTTAAACTCTCTTTATTGAAGTGTTTTAATACAATATATAAAAGATATCAACAATATGAACTAGTATCAACAATACCAGCTCAACAGTGGATGACACATCAGGCGGTTCATATTATACCAAAAATAATTACCATTAACCAATATCTGCAAATGCAGAAGTACTGTCTACTGCTGATACAAAAACAACTACACTCAACATATATACATAACGAGATATGCTACTAAGCACTAGCTACCTATACAGTGTAATTAATTTAACAGTTCTGTAGTCCATTGGGTCATCCCACCCTTCATCAGTGCCTTCTGAGATGCTCCTCAGTGATAGGGCTGTGCGAACACCTCTTCCCAAATATTCGGTCAAATATTCCGTATTCGGCCATTGACAAGATTAGTAAAAAGGAAAACGCATACTCCCTCCCCCCAGCACCCACAAGTTGATTTTTTGTTATAAATGCCCCCGATAAAATATTAATACAAATTGTGGGTGTCGGGTGACCGACTCTACCCATCCACTTCTACAGTCGATCAGTAAACTTGTAGAGCTCTGTACCGATTAAAATAAATATAATACATTATGACCCACCCACCACCCACAGCATCCTATCCTGGCACCCACCCAGTCCAGCATCCAGTTATCCAAGTTCAAGCTGAGAAGGTGCCTGGTAGGCCAGCACCACCCTCCCTCCTTCACGGCCGGCTGCCTTCTCATGAATGAAAGTGCTCGCGTACTTGCTACAGTAAAACCACGTGATCAGTTGGTTTACTATAGCAAGCACTGACCACTTTCATTCATGAAAGCGCAGCCTCAGTGAAGGAGGAAGGCTGTGCCAGGCACCTTCTCGACTTGAATTTGGATAACTGGATGCTGGACTGGGTAGGTGCCAGGGTTGGATGCTGTGGGTGGGGGTGGGGAGGTCATAATGTATTATTTTTTTTCCCAAGTTTACTGATCGACCATGGAAGTGAGTGAGTAAAGCCCATCACCCGACACCCTCAATTTGTATTAGTATTTTATTGGGGCACTAATAACAAAAACCAAAAAAAACTTATGGGTGCTGGGGGAGTATAGCTTTTTGACAGAGGGTGGAGGGCTGGGGTTTTGCTGCTTACATGGGCTGGGAGAGGAGGAAGGGGGCTAGTTCTTATCTTTTTTTTTTTTTCAAACAGTGTTTCCCGAATACCGGACAAGCAGTAAACTATTCATTATTCGGGATCCGAATTACGAATAGTGCATTATTCGTGGTATTCGGGAAATAATATTCCTGCACAGCCCTACTCAGTGAGAGTGGCCATGCCCTCAACAGGTGAAGCGAGAAATCCCAAGTCGGGGAAACCAGAGACCTCCAAGAGCACTCTTATAACCACACCGAGCAAGGTCAGAAGACCAGCCTCAACCCAGCCTAACCACCGCTTGTTCCAATGGAGAGAGCAAGTTCATGTACTGGTCCCACTGCTGTTCAAATCTGTCTGGCCAGCCTTTAAGATCATATGTGAGAGATTCCATCTGCAGCATGCTGAGGAGCAGATCCTTCCACAACTGAAGCATGGGACGACTATGAGAGACCCATGTATTTTGAACACACCACCTAGCCATTATATTAACATAATTCGGATTGCCCTGTGGAAAAATTCCCACTCCTCCTCCTGCTCCCTAGACTCCACATCAAAGAGCATGGCCCAAGGTTCCAACGCCACCCAGACCTGCATGCTTTGTGAAATATACTGCGCAATCTACATCCAAAACAGCTGCAACTCATGACATGGGTCATTATTTTTTTTTCCAACATAATTCATTCTCCTCTGTGCCACAGGATGGGATACAGGATGGGACCTCCTTCAACTTCATGCCAAGGCATGCCGCCAATCCTACCGAGGCTCAGTCACTGCTGTTCCAGGTCTTCATACCCACCTGCAACTCCCCTTTGTTCTGTTCCCCCCCCCCAGCAAGGGCATACAGTCAGCTTCTGTGGCATTTCTTTCTTGCTATCTATGTGGCCACCCGAGGTCGAGATGAAGATGGAAGGAGTTCATGGAGCACAGCAACTCAAACCTGGTGTGGGTGTGGGCCACTGGTTAAGCTTCATCACTCTGCCCTGATTCTCCCTGTTCTGCTCTGCCTCCCTCCAGCAGCGTGCTGCTTGATTGGATGCTGGCCAGGCCTGATGCATCCAAATAGCAACAGCGCACAAATGGTCCCACTGTTTCAATCACTGTTTCCATCTGATCGTGGTCACCCAGGTGATGGTAAAGCAGTAGCAGCGATCTCCGCCCTTCCCAGAGGAGCACAGCATCTAACTGGATGCTCAATCCTCTTTCCCCCAGCTGGCCCTCCAATGGGCTAGGCTCATTCCCAACCCTGTGTTGTCGGCATCACGAGCAGTAGCCTACCGCTGTCCCAGAAGACTGGCTTCTTTTGGTCATTTTTTTTTTTTTTTATTGAAAAGTTTATTCATACATCCTTACAAGGTGAAGATACAACAACAGTCTAGTATCTCTCATAATATACAATGATAAAAACAGAATGGTACACATTTATTCCAAGAATCAGAAGTAAATCAATTAAGAATAGCTTTACTACAGAAGAATGTCAGTAAAGGGGAGTATACATTTTCCCCTTCGTTGGCTAGGGGAAAGGAACCCGTCCATAATGAACTGTCGGTTCCTGCTGCCTCTTCACCTCATAACCACTCCCAAGACCAAGATCATGTCCATTCTCGAGAGACCAAAGCTCCCTCCACCCTAAATCTTCCCTTCCCACTTGCATTATAAATTAACCTAACGAAAATAATATCCTTACAGCACCTGTGAAATGTTTTGGAGAAAGACAGATCCTCGAGGGTTCTTCTTGTATGAAAGACAATTGCATAAAAACAAACTAATAAACACATATAAAATTAACTCCCTAATAAAACAACTATGCTCCCATTGTGCCCTCCCTAGGCCATGACCCGCTGTCCCAATCAGCTAACTGGTTTAGCACTTATATACCCTCTATCTCTTCCACAATACGTGTGAAGGGGCATCATCTTGACCAGAATTTCTCCTGTTTGAGCTGGAGTCGTGCTGTTATATTTTCCATAAATTTAAATTTTTTACAGTTCGCAAGTCAAATGGCAACATCTAGACTACGATCCGTTAGTCAGAGTTGCATTATGGTTTTCAGTGCGGCTACAGTAAGTATTTTGAAATAAATATTTCGTCTCACCTGAGCGCTCCTTTTAAATGGATCCCAAGCACTCCCTGCTCAAACCCAAGAGGGGCTTGTTAACGCACTGCTTTTGTTATAAGTAGGCTCACTTCATTCCAAAAATGCTGAATTCTTGGGCATTCCCACAAGATATGGAAGGGAGCACCTTTCCAGCCACAATTTCTCCAACACCTATCAGAGGGCTGCTACCGATTTTTTTGTCCTGTCTGGGATAAGAATGTACCACGCTACCACTTTCCATTTAAATTCTGTCTTTTGGTCATTATAAATCATCAGCACTGCTTCAGCCAGTCAGCACTGACTCCACCCCTTGCACCGAAGATCCTCATATTACCATAAGTAGGCCTCTCCCAAAAAGGAATGTTCCACTTATAGACAGGTAAAAAAGGGTGTGTGTTGAGGCCACTCTTATACTGTTCTAACCTGTCCCAGCTAGCAGGGGGAGACAGCCTGTTTCATCTGACTGCCTGTAGGAGACGACACAGAAGAGGTTTTTCTTTGCATGCGACAAAAAACAAAAAAATAATTACCAGACAGAAACCCTAAAGACTCTCTCCTGGCAAACTAAATCAAGTTTAATTTCATTCCAATGTGTCCAAGATGGGCAGGGGATGGAAGGGTTTGGTATAAGCACTACTGTTTTGTCAGTAAGACTGTTTTGTATTAATTATGTTTTTATTTCTCTTTTTTTTGTTACTGTTCTATTTTTTGTTTTATTTATGCATTTTTTGTTTTTTTATGTCATTTTTTTGGCGGACAATTGCAGTAAAATAGTATATGACTTACAGTAAGGAATAGTTTTGAGCCTGAGCCTTGCGTCATTATTAAAGGAAAACAGTCCAAATTAGGGGCTCCCGCGCCCAAAAGGCCTACCCTCCTGTTTATCTTTATACACTAAAAGTGGCGTTTTTCTCGCGCCATAACAGACTTTATTTTATTTGCAAAAAAAGTCTGCGACCTGAAAGTATGGTAGACGCTGGGGGAGCTCCATTAACTGTAATGGTGTGGCGCCGCACTGCTTGCTTCAATACAAATGTATTGAAGCGAGCGGTGCTGCACCGTACCATTACAGTTAATGGAACCCCCCCCCAGCATCCACCATACTTCTGGGTCACAGCCTTTTTGCAAATACATAAACTCAGTTGCGGTGCGAGAAAAACGCTGCTTTTAGTGTATAAAGGTAAACCGGAGGGTAAGCCTTTTGGGGGTGGAAGCCCCCTAATCTGGACTGTTTTCCTTTAAAGTCTCACATTAAAAATGTTTTTTTTTTAAAAAAAAAGGTACTTAGTCACGTCCAGGGCTGCGGCAGTGGAACTTGGTTTCTATTACAATCTGGCTGGGAGCACTCCCGTACAGCAGCTCCAGCCGAGCCCCCTTGATCTCCCAAGTCCGCTCCCTGATCCAGGTCGTCAGCACAGCAGTGCAACACGCTGTTGCTGGGTCATCGCCAGACTCCTGAAATCATTTTTTTAAAAGCACAGTATGGTCCAGCCCAGTAGTGAAGCGATAGTGCTAACACTTGCGGCACTAACTACCCAAGTTCAGGAACGAGCTTGGGACATCAGAGGGTCGGCCACGGGGGAGAAGTATTGAACGTCCGATGGGCTGCTCTCCTCCTCTGGAGTGGAGAGTGATGCTGTATCTGAAGCCAGACTATCCCCTAGTGGAGGCTGAGGGACAGCACTTAGGAGGTGGAGGAGAGGCAGCTGTCCAGCATGCCATGCACAGAAGCGTATCTGGCAACGCCACTGACAACACTGCATGCATGCATCTCCATGCCAGAGGGGAGGGGGGAACAAAACAATAGAAAAATACATCCGGACAGTATGATTGCTGACCCCTCACAGGCCCCACACGTGACGACTCAAGCATGGGCCTTTTGGATTCCTGACCCAGCGGGTCGAAAGCACTCCCTGACACCCCAGCCAAGGGGGGGGGGGGAGTAACCTCTGGCAGAACAGGGCCAGGTAAAACTTAAGAGAAGCTGGGGTGATGAAGCTGGGGGGAATCGGTGGGATTAGGGCCAGGACAGGACGGGGGAGAAAAAGGACCAACTAAAAAAAGAAAGAAAAGCACAGTACAGGGCCAGCTCAGTTACATAGCGGAGTATGGGGCCAGCTGAGTTATGCAGCGGAGTACAGGGCCAGCTCAGTTATGCAGCAGAGTGCAGGGCTGGCTCAGTTATGCAGCAGAGTGCAGGGCTGGCTCAGTTATGCAGCAGAGTGCGGGGCTGGATCAGTTACGCAGCGGAAGGCAGTTCCAGTTCAGTAGCGCAGCAGAGTACAGGGCCACATTAGAAGCAGAGCAGTACGGCTACTACTTGCTACACTTCGGAGGAGCTAGGGTAACCCTTCCAACCCCACCATGAGGACTAAATCATGGGAGTATCTGGGGTTACATCCTAGGGACGGTGTGAGACAGGGCTGGGGGAGCTGTCCAGATGAGGGTCGGCAAGGCAGTCGGGGAGAAAAAACACAACAATAAAATAAATGAATAATGTAACTAATAAAATATAGCATAAAGTATGGGTCGGGTTGTGTAACGAGATTTTACACACACCCGAGTTGTGGGATGCTACATAAACCCTGAGGGCGAAGCCTGAGGGGTTTGTGAAAAGCATCCCACAACGAGGATCTGTGTAAAATCGAGTTTGATACCCCGACCCATTTTTTATTTTATATAATTGCTAGGTTTGCCTTTTTTGCCTCAGCAATTATATAAAATAAACAGCTCTGTGTATCCTGCCAGTGTATGCCAAGGTCGGTCTTTTTACTCCGGTGCCGAGATTTTTGTATTTTAAATTTTTTTTTTTTTTTTCATTTCTTCAGGTCTTTCTGTGCAGGGTATAAGGGGGGAGAAAAGAGGACTTACCGCCGAGTTGTTCCGGCAGTTCTGTTTCGGTAACACGGAAGCGATGAGTGCTCTTAGCTGGTCACGCTGCTGCGTGAGCATGCGCAGAAGAAGGGAAATCGTGCGCGTGTTTGCCATTATAAACGCTTCTTTATAATGGCAAATTACGCCACGGTTTCCCTATGGGAAAAAGGCAGAGCTGGTAATTATAAGCATATTACAAACAGTATTATAGATCAAGGGAGCGCTCCCGACCAATCGAAGTGCTTCTTTCCCCTGTGCATGAGACACTCTTATTCTGTGAAACATGTCTCGTACGCAGATGCTCTGGAAACGGGCACATTCCAAAAAAAATAACATTGCGCACTTCCTCGATCTATACGTCCTTCATCGCTACTTACTGCAGGTAACAGTGGTTTCACTTGCGTTCTGCTCAAACCAAAACAGCTTAGCTTTGCTTCACTGTTCTCTCTCGAGCAGAATGCGTGTAAAACCACTCTTATCCCACAACGAGTGGCTCCAGGGGACGTATTAATATATACAATTTCTAATAAATTTTTATGGCCACGTGGCCTAGTTCTGCAAAATTCTGTCAGAAGGGAATTCTGAAAGTGGGATTTTTTTTTAGTATAGTTTTTTGGCCACTGTTGACTTCCTCCGCCTGCTTCAGACTTTTGCCAACAGCCCCAGTCCCAACAGCTACTGTCCACTCCCCTCACAGAAACATACAAATTTGCTAGCAGATAAGAACCACTTGGCTCACCCAGTCTTCCCACTTTTCTCCGCCTACAGTATCACTGCAGATCCTACTTGATCTCTGGCCCATTCACCCCCTCTTCCCTTTCCCTAAGATTCCCTTATGCCTATCCCATGCATTCTTGAACCCCACGACTGTTTTCATCCTCACCACCTCTGCTGGGAGACTGTTTCAGGCATCTACCACTCTTTCTTTGAAGATATACTTCCTTACATCTCTCCTGAATCTACCCCTCCCCAGCTTCTTATCATGCTCCCTTGTCCTTTAGCACCTTTTTTTCCCCAAAAATACTTCTCTAAAGGTCTCTATCATCCCCGGGGTGTACATTTTAGGTCCTTAGTCTCTCCTCATAGAGCTTCTGACCCTGCACCATTTTAGTTGCCCTCCTCTGGTCTGCCTCCACTCTATATCCTTCTGGAAAGTTGATCTCCAGAACTGGACATAGTACTCTAACTTACTAGTGATCAATACAGAGGCAATACCACCTCCCTCTTTCTGCTAGTGATGCCCCTCTCTATGCACCCCAGTATCCCACTAGCCCTCCCAACTGCCTTGTCGCAGTGCCTGGCCACCTTTAGGTCATCCGGAATGATTACCCCCAGGTCTCTTTCTTGACTGGTGGTCGTCAGTACCTCTCCACCCATTCTGTACCTTGTCCCTGGGTTTCAGTGCCCCCAGTGCATTACTTTGCACATTTCGCGTTGAAATCTAGCTGCTATACCTGTGACTACTCCTCGAGTTTTCTCAGGTCTCCGCTTATCCTTTCCATCCCCCCCGCCCCCCGGAGTGTCCACTCTATTGCAGATTTTGGTATCATCCGTAAAGAGGCAGACCTTCCCTTCCAGTGCCTCTGCAATGTCACTTATAAAGACATTGAAGAGGACCGGTCCCAGTGCTGAGTCCTGTGGTACCCCACTGGTTACCCTCCCTTCCTCGGAGTGAACTCCATTTACCACCATCTTGTGTCGCCTATCCCCTAACCAATTTCTTATCCAGTTTACCACCTTTGGACCCACTCCTAAGCTACCCAGCTTGCTTACTAGTCTTCTGTCTTCTATGTGGAATGGTATCGAAAGTCTTGCTGAAATCTTGGTAGGCCATGTCCACTGCTCCACCCTGATCTAAATCCTTGGTCACCCAGTCAAAGAAATCTACCAGAATCATGTGACATGCCCTCCCCATCGTGAATCTATGCTGCCTCGGGTCTTGTAATCCACTGGATTCAAGATAAACCTTGCCATCTTACTGGTGGCCATCCAAATGGGAAGGGCTCCGAGGGCACTGACGTCCACCAGCGCACGTAGTTTTTTTTTTTTCTCCTCTGGCCTTCCCCCTCCCTGGTGCCCTGGTGCAGGACGTGCATACCCACGTGCGTCACCTCAGTCACATCTAGCAAAGTCCAGCGTGGGAGACAAGCTCCCTCAACCCACCACAGGGGTCGCTACAGAGCCGGAACCAGGGTGCCTCCTTGCCCTGGCTGGGAGCACTGCCATGTGACAGTGCTTCTCATGTCCGCTCTCGAACCTGGGTCATCAGCATGGAAGCACAAGGCAGTTTGACTGGGCCACTGGATGGCTCTAAGTGGAATTTTATTTTATTTACACCTACAGTTCACAGAAATTATTTTTGGAATTCCAGAGAAATAAAAAAAAAAAAAACATTTTGAAAGTGGAATTGCGATTCAGCATGAATTCCGTAGGTGGAATTCACCATTTTGCACCCCTCTACAGCACAGGTTAACCGAAACCAGCTGCCATTGTAACATACCTTTCAACAGTGGCACCGGACTCCACCACTGCAATTTCCAGCAAGAAGTCTGACACAGATCCTGCCACTGCTGTGTCTGAAACTGCAGTGGAGAGGTAATATCCTAGCTTTTTAGTTGGTTACATGAGAGGGTTTCCTTGCTAAAATAATTCTCAGAGCAACGTTTAGGTCCAAAATATTTCTCGCTTTATTTCCCATGCAGTTTTGCTGCCTTCCATTTGGGATGCCCCCCAGCACTGCCCTGACTTTTATGTTCACTAATTTCACACAACCTGAAATGTAAAAATAACAAGCATCTATAAAACTACAGAAGTTGCGACGCTGGAGTCTGGTGCCACTACTGAAAAGTATGTTACATCGGCAGCCAGCTTCAGGTAACCATTGCCTGTCACATTTGAGTCCTACTTCTATTTTTAACAAGAAACAAGCATTTGTCAATGCCGAATGTTTGCTTGCTGGCATTGACATTGGTAGTGTAGGAGTTACAGAGCTGCATAATAGGAATGGCAGTGAAGTATTGAACTGAAGCTAACCCCACCACCACCACCCTGCAGAGACTGACAGGCACTGGGGTGTGCCTTTGGGTCGTCAGGCATAATAGCCATCCTTCAACTTCTACCCTGCAGACACCGACATTAAAGTGTGTCATGGTGTGCCTTGGGGTCTTTGAAGTTCTTATGCTAATTCCCATTCCATCAGGAAATACAGTGAGATGGGTGCAGTATAGGAGAATGGGGTGAACTTCGGGGCTGCAGAGTCCAAGGCACACCTCAATGCCTCTCACTGGCTGCAGGGTGTGGAATGGTATGAGCATTACAAGCGAGAATCCCAAGTCACACCCCTGATGCCTGTCATTCTCTACAGGGTGGGGTGTTGTGGTCGGAAACCCTAACGCCTCAAGCATTCATTGGTATTTTCCCTCCACATTTTCAACATGTTTTTTTTTTGTGATCCCCCACCTCATGAACAGTGGCAATATCAGTTTGTTAGCCGGAAGCTGATTTTGCACAGCGACTACGGGCATTTAGCACCACAGGTGCAAAAACATTCCGAACAGGATGTGAAAAATGACAGCTGTACTGTTCATGGGGAGGTGTAAAAAATGGCAATGTTGAAAATCTGCAGTGAAAATTTAAAAAAAAACTGGTGAAGTCATGAGCGTGCGTAGAAATTGTGCAACACACCCGTAATGTAATTAGTTTGGGGATTTTTTACAGCAGATTGTCAAAACAGTCATTTTGGGACCTCCAACCATGAACAGTGTCACTGTGATTTTCTTTATCTGTCCCAAACAATGATTTCCCACAGCGACCACTCATTTCTGCACTGAAAGTGTGAAAACACATTTCGGCCATGCTATGAAAAATTACAGCTGTACTGTTCATAAGGAAGTGTGGAAAAATGCCACTGGTGAAAATCTGGACTGAAAATATCACAAATTCATGAATTTACGAGGGGAGGGTGCGTGGAAACTGCGCAATGCTCACTCGTAACACAGTCATTGTATGGACTTTTGTCACCAAATTTTCAACATAGCCATTTTAAGACCTCTGCTCATAAACAGTGTCACTGTGATTTTCTTAATCTGTCCCAAACATTGCTTTTGCACACCGACTGCACCATTGTGCGCTACATGTGCAGAAACACATTTTGGGCGAGATGTGAAAAATGGCAGGTGTACTGCTCATAAGGAAGTGTAATAAAATGGTAATGTTGAAAATCTGGCATGTAAACATTAACAATTTGCAAACTTGCAAGCGTGCATAGGAACTGCACAACATGCGCTCCTAAAACAGTCATTTTGGGGAATTTTTTCACCAAATTTTCAACATAGCCATTTAAGACCTCTGCTCATGACCAGTGTCACTGTGATTTTCTTAATCTGTCCCAAACATTGATTGCACACACCGACTGCGCCATTGTGCACTACATGCAGGGAAACACATTTTGGGCATCATGTGAAAAATGACAGCTGTACTGCTCATAAGAAGCTGTGGTAAAATGGCAATGTTGAAAATCTGGAGTGCAAATATTAAAAATTCACGAACATACAAGCGTACATAGGAACTGCGCAACGCACGCTCGTAAAACAGACATTTTTAGGAATTTTTTCACCAAATTTGCAACATAGGCTTTTTGAGAGCCCACCTTATGAACACTGGCGTTTCGTTAATCGGTCCCAAAAGGTGATTTCGTGCAGTGACTGTGAAATCACCCTTCAGGCCCGATTAACGCCATGACAGTGAGAGAATTCATGAGGAGAGGTCCCAAAAACCCCATGTTGAAAATTTGGTGCCAAAATTCCAAAAAATGCCCGAGACATGCATTAAAGTTGGAAAAACCCTATTTATTGCATTATACAGCTTACTGGCATTTCCTCCGTTCACAGTCGGCTTTGAAGTATGCAGACGTGTTCCTGGTCCACCGAAGATCGTCGCGCCAAGCTCCGGAGGTAAGTGCGACCACCAAGGGAATGCTTTTTTCTTTACAGGTTTTTTTTTTTTTTTTTAATTGGAAGATGTGGGACGTTTGCCACGCTGGGGTGGGCTCCAGCGTGGCAGCTGGAAAACTGTTTTGGGGGAAGGGGTCTGGGCCGGCGGGGATTAGGCACCCCGTTGTGTATACAGTGTGTGCATGGTGGGGGGGAGCTCATGAGCACGCATTATGCCTGTGTGCGTGCATGTGTGGGGGGGAGCTCTGCTCACTGAAGCGGAGCTCTCCCTTGCAACTGTGCGGCACTGCATTTTCAACTGCTGTCATAAACAGCTGCAGTGTTGATTGGAGAACTGCGACCGCGCCTGCAAACACACTGACTGAACTGGAACTCGGGTGACACACCTCTGAAAACTCGGATGATGGCACTGTTTCTTGCACATGCTTGCAAGCAAACATAAAAATGAACATAATATTCCTTCCTCCTGCACATTTAAGGGGAATATTCTATTTCAATGGTATAGTACAAGACAGGAACTACATGTAGTGGGGGGTCTTGAATCCTGCACTCTAGTTGGCTGGTAGTCTTAAAGAGCAGCTGACGCCTTTGAAAAAAACTTTGGAAAACATAATAGTTGGACACAATTCAGCTTTTATTTCACATATTTTCTATAGATTTCTCCTCTTCGTTATTTGTTACTGAAAAAATTCTCACAAAAATAGGATCTTTATCCCTTAGAGCTCATCTGCCTCTATAACTTACTCCCTACATGACATTATAAAGCTCTGTTGTGACATCACAGTTGGCTGCAATAGGAATAACTGTGATGTCACAAGCACAGTATTATGTCATCAAGTTGGAAAAAAAGCAATAGGAGCTGATGAACCCTCAGGGAGCAACTCTTCTGTTTTCATGTATCTGACCTCAGTAATAAATAACAGAGGTAAGAAATACAGAGCTAATGAGAAATATAAGCTGCTTTTTGTCCAAATATTATGTTCTGCAAAGTTCTTCTTGCGGTGTCGGTGGCTCTTTAAAGAGCTGGTAGACTATCTGAAATAATATTAAGTTTTAAAAATAGTCAACTGTTAGTTGGCACACTGGCACAGCGGTAGCACTGTCGGTTGCGACATCGATGACACGAGTTCGGGAGCTAACTCAGAAGTTGGAGGGCTGGCAGGGGAAGAAGGACTTAGCATCCATAGAAACATAGAAGTTGACGGCAGATAAGGACCGCAAGGCCCATCCAGTCTGCCCATTTCTTTTTTCTACCTTATAAATGTGCCATCGGCCTTTGCTCTGTCAGTGACCTATCTATTCATAGTCATTTGTATTGCTCCCTTATGCCTATCCCATGCCTGTTTGAAGCCCTGCACTGTGTTCATAGCCACCACTTCTGTGGTAAGCCATTCCATGCATCCACCACCCTTTCTGTGAAAAAGAATTTCCTCACATTCCCCTTAATCGGCCTCCTCTAATCTCATGCTGTGTCCTCTTGTCCTGCTATTTTCTTATATTTAAACATGTTAGACTCTTTCACCTTGTTTATGCCCTTAAGGTGTTTGAATGCCTCAATCATATCACCTCTCTCCCTCCTTTGCTCAAGGGTATACATATTGAGCTCCATTAATCTGTCCTCATAAGTCTTCTGATGCAGTCCCTGCACCATTTTGGTTGCCCTTCTCTGGACTGCCTCAATTTGAGTTAATGTCCTTGTGAAGGTGTGGCCTCCATATGCCGCAGTACTCCAGATGGGGCCTAACCAGTGTCTTGTACAGAGGATTATTACCTCCCTCTTACGACTTGTAGATACTCCCTACTAATATACCCTAACACCCCCTAGCCTTACCTACTGCTTTAGAGGTCTGTTTGGATGATTTTAGGTCATCAGTGATGATGATGCCCAAGTCTCTTTCTTCCTTTGTGACTGCTAGCAACTCCCTCCCAGCCTATAGGTGGCTTCAGGGTTTCTCTTCCCTATGTGCATGATTTTGCACTTCTTTGCATTAAATCCCAGCTGCCACTCTTCTGACCATTCTGCTAGTTTATCCAAGGGATTGTTCTCCTCCTCCTCCTGGGTGGGATGGGAGCTGGGCCCAGCATTAGCATGGTCCCTAGCAGCAGCTGGGGGGGGGGCAAACCGCTGGGACCGCACTAAGGGGAGTGCAGGGCAGATGCCCAGCGTGCTGCATATGAAAGTGTGCACAGCTTGGCCACTGGCATCACTCCCTGCCATCTCCTCCACACCATAGGGAAGGGAAGAAAAACAGGTACAGTAATCACCCTGGCTGGTATGACGATTATCCAACCTTTCGCAGGCCCCGCCCCCATGACATGGCATGGTTCCCACTGGATCCTGTCCAGCAGGTCAAGCAACGGCTCTCCCACCACCCTGCCATTGGGGGGGGTGAGCTATGAGGGAAGGCTGGAGCCAAGTAAGTCTGGGAGATGCCAGTTGCCTGGGCTGGGGGTGGGGTTGGAGGGGACAGCAGCCAGTCAGGGAAACAGAAAAAGGATTAACAAAAAAAAAAAAAAATAGTCATCTATTACTTTTTACGTCTGAGGTACTTTTTCCTTTCCTTTTTTGCCGAGAAGATTTTCTACCTGCCAGTCCTGGGTGTGAAGTGTGGAACAACTCTCCACCTGGAGACTGACCCATCTAGTTCTATTCCTCTTCATACCTCATCAGCATTGTGACCTCACTGACATCACAGCTGCTCAGGAACAGCCACTCAGCAGCTGCCACACTTGTTATTAGTGATGTCAAAATGAGTGAGGTTACACAATACTGACGAGGTATGATGGAAGTTAGTGTTAGATATGTCAGTCTCCAGGTAAAGTACTGATTTTCAAATCACTCCTAATACTATGAAGTAGAACTTTCTAATGAGCAAAAAGTAAAGAAAAAATACTTCGGGAATTAAAAAAGTAAGAACTGACTGCTTTTAAAAATTGATAACACTTTCCGTCTGCTATTTTTAGTGCTACAGTCTCTTTAAAATAATAATTTATAATGAAGGAGGAGGCATAGAGGGAGAAGGGATGTTTGATGCCCGGCGTCCCCCAAACAGTACTGTGTTGTGAAACATGAGCTGGTTCTGACCCGTACTGTTGCATATGATTGATCCTTTGCTGGCCAATCAGAAAGGACATTTTTTAATGGTTATTTTATCCTTTGAATTGTGCTTCAGGTAACTTAATGCCACTTTGTTTCGTATCCCACCTGTTCCTCTCCCTCCCTCCCATAGTTGTGATGTTCCATCATTACATAGCCACACCTCCTCACGGCTTACCGTTTACTTAACTGTCATTCTGGAAACAGAATATTATAAGGAAACAGCACTCCAAGGTTTACAGCAGGATCCTTCCCGGCACCATAAACACAGAAAATGCAAAGCTCCTGTTGTACCACAGGCTAACGATGACACTACAATTCTCTGCCAGTCCCGTGGCCCAACAGTGGAAATTTACTGGGCTGATACATGGCTTCCTGTTATTCTTTGGCGAATACTGAAAGGGCAAGCCAACGAATTAAGCACTAAGGGTGTACATCATTGAGGGGTAACAGCATGCCTCAGGAAGTGGTGCACTTGTAACCCCTCTACAAATTTGGGGTTCATCTAATGTCTTCCTGGGCTCCTCGATGCCCACTGCCAGACTGGTGTCCTGTCTTTCTTTGATCGGGCTTATTAAATGAGAGTGCCATGCTGAGCCTCCGCACCTGTCCCTTTAAGAGACCAGCTAATCTGTGTTAAGTGAATGGTCTGAGCTGGGTCCAAGTGAGTTAGGGCTTGCGACTGGCCAGCCACCACTCTGATTTGCTCCATTCTGCAGTCGATAATAGTGCAGAGGGAGCTTATATGACAGCTGTGCTTATTTACTGTTTATTTACTGTTATATTTGGAGTAGAGATGTTTGTTTAACCTGCTTTCTTTGCAGCTGTGCACTTTGAATGGAAGCCACCATGTTAGGTCCGGGACTTCCAGTAATTGGACCAATCAGACTCTGGGGGCCTAAAATAGATCTTGGCCAAAGGGTCTTGTGAGAAAGAAAAACCGTAGTTTTTGTAGTTTTTAGGTTGGTGCCAAATCTGGCCTGGAGGGGGGCTCAACTGTGACTGACAGCTTCCTCAGCCAACCCAAATGCTGGATTTACAAGGGAAATTCCCAGTACGACTTGAAACAGTAGATCAGTTAGAGTTAGAGGTTGAAGTGTGAACAGCTCGAGCGTTCGAGCAGCTGCTCCCTGAACAGAGTGTAAGGGAATCGGCGGGAAGAGGCCTACCTAGCCTCCCTGCCACCTTTCTCCGGCCTTGAACTGCCTGATTGCAGAAGTTGGACTTGTCCAATTCCAGCCTGAAACTGCGGCAGAAAGACGAAAATAATTTTATCATTGCTGTTTGCGTTTTGGACCGATGATTTGGTCCTGTGAAGCGACTGGCCCAGCTTGTGTGTGAGTCGAACTTTGGATCAAGAAGTTTGCTCAGTGAAACTGCTGAATTAGCAACCAGACTGCATCCGAACTGTACGGGGTTAGTTCTGCTTATTTTGAATGTGCCGAATGTGTTTCGTGGGTCGAGTCCTGCTTGTCTGTGACCCAACCTGTTATGCCAGTTGGAGGCTTCACCAGCAGAGGAAAATGAACTTTGCCAAAATTGCTCATCCTGCCTGGGCCTTTGCCATTCTGGCCCAGACCGATCATCCTGCACCAGAAACTGTTTCAGCAAGAGACCGGCTTCGGGGATCCAGCTCCTTGCAATGAGTGTTTAAATCATCCATGGTACCATCTAATTGCATTTAGTTTCTGGGTTTTCAAAGAGACTGAGCCAACCAGCTCGGATTACAAATGATCATCTTGTTGTTGCATATGCTAACTGCTTTTTTTTCCACCAAGGGCCCCAACATCAGCTGCAACGCCGGCCACCCCTGGGCAACGCCTCTGGCTAGCCAGATATTTCATTCTGGGTACCCAGTGTTGTGTGACTATTATTTGGGACTAAGAAAGTGCATGCCAAACCTGAATCAAATCAGATTACTAATCATTTGCCTAGATTCACGCCCCCTTCCTTGTTTAAGACCCCTAAATAAACCTGATTGTCTGTTTTTACATTTAACTTGGTTAGTGTGCATATTATTAGTGAGGTTAAAGTGCTGACAATATACATCTGTATTGCTAACCTTATTTTACAGGGGGTCTCCAGGGAAATTGCTGCAAGTCCAATGCTGTGGTAAGTGTGAAGGGTGTGTGCATAAATTTTTGCTGTGTTATACTGATTGTGAATTTACTGCTATACCAGGTACTGGGCCACTAGGGGGGTTGGTGGGTGGTTATAGCTTCCCAGAGGGCTATAGCAGAGCAGGCAGACATCCTCAATACCATTACTCTGGGTGGAGGCACCTTAATACTGAATACAGGCCCCTCAACCTGTGCATAGCCAAACAGGCAGGGGTAGTAGCCCTTGGAATAGCGCTGCCTAGGGGTTAAACATGGAGCAAAGAAAAGTTCCTTGCACACCCTAGCAGTGCTGTTATCTCACAATTAGGCTGACCCTGGAGTGCTTTAGTGACATAATAAAATAGCTTCCTTGATTGTTTTAAAACTGTGTAATACGGTTCAGAAAGTTAAATATTTCTGACCTGGGATGTTGTGCTGGAATAACGCACGGTCATGTGATCAGATCTGCTCACACAGAAACACAGATAGTGATGACAGAAAAAGACCCATGGTCCATCCAGGACGTTGTTAGTTGAACCCTGCCATCAGTCAGTATCAAAACTCCAATTTGAAATTGGGGAAATCCGCTTTGAAAAAGATGCTCCATTCAAGTGATTAGCCTCCTGCGGAACTCTGCTATGGAGGAATGCCCAACCTGCGCACCCCTAGAAAGCCTAGACCTAGGTGGGTGTCACAGACTTGCAGTTGTATGACTAAAGGAGTCCTAAGTGCTGAGGCTCCACCCCAGTGGTTAGGTAGCAAGGTCCCACTAAAGGGAGAGATACGGGTGGAGACAGGGCATGCACATAGCAGGTGCAGTGGACACATCAGTGTCAAGCAGACAAGCTGCCCAAATGCCTCCTGCATTCGATAAGCTGAGGGTGTCACCGAGTTGCAGTTGTATGACCAATGAAACCCTTGCAGAGGATACCACCCCTGTACTATGCTTGGACTACAGGACAACTAAAATGCCCTTGGACTACAGAAGAGCTCAGGCTGGACCGATGAACTACGACACAGAAAATAAATCTGACTACCACTCATCCCTGTAAAACTAGACCTTCAAGCTACCCTAGTCAAGCTTGGCCCTAAATGATCCCAGGAGGAGTGGAGGTAATGCTCGGAGGAAAGAACGCAGACAGAGACAAGTCAGGCGTGGGTTTGGTCAGTATGGAGCTGTGTGAATGAGTGTAGTAAGCCCTGGAGGAGCTTTGTTAGTCACAGTATGACACCGGGGGGGGGCCATGCATACTGAATCCTGAGGTTATTGCTGGGGTGAAGCCTGAGCATCATTGTGGCGTAAGCCTGATAGTCATGGGGAATGAACTCAGTAGTCAATGAGGTGTGAGCCTGGTAGTCATGGGCGGAAAGCCCAGAACCGTGGTGGAAGCCCAGTAGTTGTTTGGCAGGACCCCAGATATAGCATAAAGGCCCAAAGCAGGCATACAGGCAGACAGGGAGCAAGGCCCAAAAGGACAGACAAAGCGGAGCACCGGGTACAGCAACAGCTGCTGAATACCCAGCCGATCCCAGAAGGGGCAGCAGGGCAGGGATGTAAAGAAACCCACCACCAAGCAACCCCCATAAGAAAGGAAGCAGGGGAGAGGGCAGCAAGGCAAGGAACACATCCAGAGGGCCAGAAACCATGGGAGGTGGACACAAGAAAGGGGAACAAGGTCCCAGGCAGGAACAGCAGCAGGTAACAGTGCCACAGGGCCTAGAGAGGGCCCAACTGAAGACAGACTCCAGGAGAATGGCAAACAGCAGACAGAACACTCCCCCCTGGCAACATGGGACCCGCCGAGGGCAACCGGAGGGCCAGCCAGGCCCTGGAACAGTGATCCAGCAGCAGGCGCACAGAGTGAGCGGAAGATGGAGGAAGCAAGACCCAGGAGTGGCACAGCCAGGAGAATCTGCCGCAGAGGGGAGGTAAGCAGGACACTCAACTGCCACAGCTGAGCAATCTTCCATACACCAGAGCAGACAATGGGCAGGAACAGCTGAACAGTACCTGAATGGAGCACGGACTCCTGTGTCAGTGGCCACGCAGCAAGGTTAGGAGGACAGGGTTGGAAGGAAGCCAGCAACTGCACGGCCAGTGTAACAAAACAAGTGCCTAGTGGACAGCTGGGATATGTGTGATCTTACAGCATTTATTGGGGGCGTGGTGTGGTCATCCACTTCTCCACCGAACCTCAGGCAAGCCTGCCAAGAGACTGTTCCTTACTGTTTCATATCCCAAGACATCAACAGTTTTGGTTACTTGCAGCAGCCTTAGGCCTTAAGAGACTTAAACTTGCTAACTGGCAAAATGTTGTCTGTTCCAGCATTTGAACGACTGGCCCCAGTACATGGGTAGACTGGCCTCAAATGAAAGGTTGAGTCACACTGCTTTAGAAAAACTCTGGACATTTGAGAATATCTGGACACCCTTCCTAACTTATTTTAGTCAATTTACCTCTCCCAGGTTGTTAAAACTTTCATAAAAATTGGGTTTGATTCTGTTTTACCTATAATATGTAATCTATTAAGAATCTTTGAGGATAGGTATTGAATTATTATATAAGAATAGTACCTATAGTCTCCTTCTAATGTATGGGGAGCCCTTATTAATGCTACATCTGTAACCATTTTTTTCTTGTAATCACACTGCTGACGTTCTGTTGATGAACCTTGCTTAAGCTCCACCCTATCAGCTTTAAAGAAGTGGAAGATGCCCTTATGAATCTAGATACCAAAAAAAGTGCAGGAAATGACGGAATCGAACCACTCTTCTTAAAACTCGGGTTTCCCCACCTTACTGCCCCTATCCTCCACATCTTCAACCTTTCTATTTCATCCTCCACTGTCCCGTCATGCTGGAAGTTAGTCCACATCCTTCCGCAATTTAAATCAGGTGACCCATGTGATCTAAATAACTACAGACCTATCTCGATTCTTCCAGTCCTCTCCAAAGTTTTCGAAAAACTGATTTATGCTCAACTACAACAGCACATGGAAACCTTCTCACCCCTGAACCCAGCTCAATCCGGTTTCTGCTCCAACCATAGTACTGTCACTGCTCTCACTAAAGTAACCAATGACTGGATCTCCGCCATGGACTCAAAGAAGATCACTGGTGCTGTCTTTCTTAGATCTTAGCAAAGCATTCGATACAGTAGATCATTCCTAATCGAATACAGCCTTGCCAATATAGAATTGCTACTCCAATGACCGTCGGTGGTTTAGCAGTTACCTTTCAGGAGGACGCGCGAAAATCGCCGGGTGGTAACGCTCTTCCTCAACTCTACCAATCACCAGAGGAGTCCCACAGGCTCCATATTAGGTCCAATCCTCTTCTCTGTATACATTAATGAACTTGACGGTCACATATCCAAATCGAAACTCCACTTCTTTGCCAACGACACAGTTCTTTATACTTCTCAAGCATCTCTGTCTGAGGTTAGGGAGGTCCTTCAAGCCGACTTTGCCCAATTCGAGACCAATCTCATTAATGCCAGACTTCTCTTAAATGCTAAGAAAACCAAAGTTATGATCTTCTCTTCTAAAACAGTGCCCTCCTTAACTTCCACCCTGCCAAAGGAGTTATAAAGTTACATCCTTAGGCAAGCCTCTGGAAGTCACTCCGAAATTTAAATACCTTGGGTTCTGGACTGACAGTAAGCTCACCTTCTCGGAACATCTGGATGACCTTGCCAAAAGGCTAAAAGTACGCTTAGGCTTCCTGTTCCGCAACAGGTCACTTTTTCCACTCAGTATCAGAACCAGACTTGTACAGGCCACGTTCCTCCTGCTTCTTGACTATGGGGATCTAATTTATACCTCGTCTTCAACTTCAAACCTAAAGAAACTGGATATCCTCTATCACCATGCCCTGTGCTTCATCACAAACTCCTCGATACGGACGCATCACTGCGACATGTATTCAGCCATAGGTTGGACATCACTCACTACCAGACGTATTCTCCACGCTGGCACCTGGACCCTAAAACTCCTACTTAACAAACTCCCTAGCTATCTAACTTCCCTTATCCAGACCGCTCACAGTACCTATTCGATCAGGAACTTAGACTTTATAACGCTGAAGCTCCCAAATACTCGCACCACTCTTGGCAAACGCGCCTTCTACGTCACCCTTCCCCACCATCTGGAATCAGCTACAAACATCCCTGAAAACTTCCCAAGTTAGTCTCTCCGAGCCTCTTCAAAATGCTATCTAATGCAAAAATAAATGACGTGTGCAGCTGTCACTAAAACCCGTGTTGCTAGGATTTACTTAATTCCACTGGTCTAAAATGTCTGCACCAGTATGTTAGAAAAGACTGTGGTGACTTGTGGTAGGTGATACGGAGCACTACTGTACACAAGTATATGTTTCGCACTTAACGTATGCAATAAGCACTTACTGTATGCAGTATCAGTCTTGTTTGTATGTATGTATCAGGACCTCCTTGTGAATGAGCTTGCTCAATGGAGTTTTTTTTTCCTGCAATAAACTTGAACTTGAACTTAAGTACATCAGAACAGTGTGATTACAAGATAGAATGCCAGCTGATTACCCACACTCTATTGCCAGAATGCCATTCACCGCAGCAGTTGAACAGTATCATTCGGGCATCGCAATGGCAAGTACCATTTGTGTTTTTTTCCCTTTCTTTAGGCTCCTTACTTGTTGTTGCAACAAAGCTCCTGCGATCCCTGACTTTGTCTCCCTTGAGGCCTCAGCGCACGTATAAGACGTAGAAGAAGGCACTCATCACATCATCGCGGTTGGCCAACCGCATCATTCGCCTTTGAACTATATTCGTTCGAACTTTAAGGTTGTTGGAAAAGGGTCTATTGTTTAGGAAAAAAAATGTTGTTTACAGTTATGCGCGTTACTATTTTCTTATTGATGTGGCGGCGTTTATCATAGAAAATAAACAGTTTTTTACACGATTATTCTTGCAGCTTCATTTCTGGCACAAGGTAAGGGATACCAGTGCTTCGTAAATAATGACAGCAAAGGAAAAAGGAATATATTTGTCTTGCCGAAGGGTAACCCCAGACACTACAAAAGACAATGCCTGGGGTTTAGTTGATTACCAAGGTGCAAACACCTCTTGCGAGTTGCCATGACAATCAGAACCTCCGCATTGCTCATGAGGTTTACAATGGTTGACATGGCAACTGCTTGAGGTGTTTACACCTTGGTAATCAACCGAACCGCAAGCAGTATCCTCTATGTCATGGATGTATTACTGAGTGTTTTTAATTATGTTGATTATGCCTGTCTTGTATAAACTTTTTCAATAAAAATTTATAAAGGAAAAAAAGAGAGGCAGACACAGACAGGCAGGTAGCCCTAATATTATTTGTTATTTAGCCTTTTTCTCCATCCCTGGTGGTCCTCCCGGATCCGTGGACCTACACTGACAGGCTGCATTCCCAGAGTGTCTGTGCAGCGGTGAGGCCCCGGAACGTCAACATCTGTCATCAGAAGAGCATGGGGGTTTGACCTCCAGTTTTCTCCCAAGACCTCCCACCTTCCTTGATGTCTTGCCACAGCCTGTGTCTGCCTCCTGAATGCTAGTTTCTCCCCGTGGCTAATGTTTAACTTTATTTACCGGAAGGTCCTACAGGAAGGAGATTTGGTGGGAAACACTGGTCACCTTGATCCCAAAACCAGGGAGGGATCATACGTTACTTGAAAACTATAGGCCGATCTCATTGCTAAATCTAGATATTAGAATTCTGGCAAAGGTACTCTCAAACAATCTTAACGGAGTCTGGGACTCCCTGATTACAGGTGAAAAAGTAGGGTTTTGTGACAGGAAGGGTGCCATCGGACCATCTGAGGAAGTTGGCCCACGTCATCTCTGCGTCCAGGGAGCCAGCCACCCTGGCGGTGCTGGTCTCCCTGGACACAGAGAAACATTTGACAGGGTCTCATAGGATTTTCTCTTCACAGTTCTGGAAAAGTATGACACAAGTGAAGAATTCATTAAATGGGTTCAGATCATCTATACTAAACCCTCTGCCCAAATATTTTGTAATGGAGTGTACTTGACACCTTTTAAGCTGTACAATGGCACAAGGGAGGGATGCCCACTCTTCCCATTACTGTTTGACCTTTCCCTAGAACCACTGACAAACACCTGACATTACTGGCATAGCAGTTGACGATATACAACAAATCCGTATATGTGGACAATACCTTACTTCATATAATCCATCCCACAACATCCCTGCCTCGGGCCCTTCAGATTACTGCAGTACTTGGAGGGCTGTCAAACTATAACTGAATGTGGACAGACAGGGGTTATGCCCCTCAACCCAGGGGTAAATAAGCAAGACACAGCAGCCTTGGGGAAGAAGTAGCAAAATGATAACTTGAAATATTTGGGTATCCTGGTCGTGAAATATCCACAGGACAAGATCTCCCAGAACGCAGACCCCCTTGTTCAGGCAGCTAAAACAGATATGGATAGATGGGCACACCTTCCCCTTACACTATGGGGGAAATGGATCGAATCAAGATGACCCTCCTACCCAGAATGTTGCACCGGTTGAGTACGTTGAATGTTGTCATTCCTACGAAATGGCTTGACAGACTGCACAGCTACGTTTCAAAATTTTTGTGAGCAGGGAAAGCATTCTGCCAGGCTTATCATAAGCTAGTGTCACCTAAACCGCTGAGAGAGGGGGGCTAAAATTACTGGACTTGTACCTGTATCACATGGCAATTTCAGCCAGCAAGTGCTTGCAGTGGCTTGCAGATCCAACCATCAGGCAGCAACAGAAATACACACCCTCTGGCTCCAGAGACAGCACTGTGCAGAAAGGTTGGCATCAGTACCAGAGCCTTAATCTACATAAAGGTACAGAATCTACACCGTGTTCTAATAGACACGCTTACTGCTGCATCCATAAAGACCTATGGGCAGCTTTTCTGACTTCTAAAACTGCATGCTTAGAAGGACTTAAGTACTATTCAAAAGAAACAGAGCATCTTAAGAGTTAGTGAGGTGGTACAGACAAGGGCAGCTAGCCCAGTTCACTGTGAAAATAACAAAAAGCTGCACTCAGCACAAATAGTAATCACACACCAAACCTTATTTAAGCTGCATAAATGGGGATTTATTTCGGACTCTGTCCTACGAGGAATTACCCCAGCGCTTCGACCGGCAATTGGTCTTCATCAGTGGGCACTAACATGCAGGCACAAAGCTGATTTATACACCCATGATTTACATAATAGATTGATACACCTGTTTCAGGTAGCAGTCAAGCCAATACTTTGCAAAAAGTGCAGGCTTAGGCAAGAAATGGGAATAAGGTGGGGGAGGCAAAACGGGAAAGGGATAGGCAACAGGGAAGACAAACCATGTACTTTGCACCTTAAATCTAATGTTAACATTTCTTAATACTAGTATGGTTGAAATATCACTATTTAACTTGATGCAGGATTATTTTTTTGTAAGATCAGTCTCAATAATTGATTGGAGCACTACTTTTTATAGTGTCAATTCTAACAGTTCCTGGCATCAACTATATTGTAAGCCAGTTTGATCAATTTATGCATCCTAAATGAAAGCATCTATTTCAGATATACTTTACAAAAAGTGCAGACTAAAAGGGAAGGTGAAGGAGCGATTTAGAAGAGAAAGGAAAGAAAAGACAACAGGGAGAACAAGCCATTTGTTATGCATTTGAAGTCAAATATTGAAATTCTCAATACTAGTGTGGCTAAAAGGATACCATTTACTTGATGCAGGATCGATTTTTTATATATAAGAACCAATATTAATATTTTAATTGAAGCGCTACTTCATATAATCCTAAAAATGTCAGTTATAACAACAACAATTCCTAATATCAACTCTATTTTATCAATCTGATCAACTTATGCATACTAAATATTACAGTTTTATCAGGTAATAAACAGTAATATGCTTTTCAAAAAGTACAGGCTACAAAGGGGGGGGGGGATAGAAAAGGGAAGACAAGAAAGGTGTGAAAGATCACAGGAAAATTAAGCCATAGATTATACAGTTTATACACTGTAATACAAATATAACAAAATCCAATACCAACATGACTAAAAAAAAGCATCTGATACAGCTGATGCTAAGCAACTTGTAATAAATGTCCATATAACATAACTCAAAACACTCCTTTCCATATTTCTAACAATTCTACATATGACAGTTACAAATCCTAGCATCAACTAATGTTTGTATCAGTGTTAACAATCATAGTTTCATATTATGGAAGAGAGTGACATACATTTGTCCTACAGAGAGAGCAAGAAATAAAACGCCATATTACTTGATCCTTAGCGTTAGCTGCGGAGTGGGACTTAGTCCCTGGGGGTAAAAAATGTAGCCCCGTCTGAGGAGGTGCAAAGGCCACTGGTGCAGCTTCTACAGAAGGCCGAATTTATTCCTGCCCGATCGGGGTAGTTTCCTGTATTCTGTCCCCAGATTCACAGGTCACTGGTGGTCAGGGTGTGCACGCGCATGCTTGCCAGTATGCGCAGCGCTGCACCAGCCAACATCCTCTCTCCCATGTAGCTGCTCCCGACTGCACTGCCACCTGTGGTCACCCAGGTGGCAGTAGCAGAGCAGGCTGCCCTCCCTCGCCGTAGGAGAGTGTCCTCTGAGCCGCTTTATCCTCCTTCCCATGGCCAGCCCCCTCATTCTCAAACCTGAGTAGCCGGCATCATGAATGGTAGCCTTACTGTTGTGCCGACGGGCCAGCCACTCTTTCCTGTGTTTTAAATACACTTATATGATGATGATGATGAAGTTCCTGAGTGGAGCAAAGCAAAGCACTGTGGAGACTCTGTCCAGTTTGTTCATCAAACTAAAGTAATATGCTCTTGCCATACTGACTTTGATTCCCCTCACTTCGTGTCAAGGTGCATTTTTTAGCAATTTCTAGTTTCTGATCATCATCTTCTTTCCTTTTTTTTAGCTTATTTCTGCTTTCTGACCATCAGTTATGCCAGCTGATACTGCCTGCGCTTGCTGCTAATTTAGCCTACCAAGGGCCTGATACTGTCTCTACAGTAAATAGTCTCCCTACAGTATATTTAAGCAATAAGGTGTTACAGGGGGTGTGTTATGGTGGGATAATGGCCCTCCTCAGGTGGGTTGAAGCACAAGACAAAGGTGAGTACTTCCACCACCTGCAAAGGATCGTTAGCCCAACATAACACTCCCTGGAGTGCCTTACTGTGATTATGAAATGGGTACTTTTTAGTAATTGATGTATTTTTTAAACATATTTTTGTCGAGTTACTTTCAGCCATGCTGTTGTGCTTGGATAACAGCCCGGTTGAAAGTATCTCTTGGCCAATCAGTAGCCAGCATTCTTTCTACCCATTTCATAATGTAAATTATGAAATGGATGATCGAAATCCTCAGAGCTGATTGTCTGAAAGTACATTCAACTAGGATGATATCTCAGCACATAATCACAGTCTGAAAGTAGGTCATGCCATTAATCATCAAAATCAAAACAGATCCATTTCATAATCACAGTAATACACTCTAAGGTGTGCAGTACCATAGGATATCGTCCCTCCTCAAGTGGTTGAGGTCACTCAGCCTACGGCCTTGTGCCTCACAATGTACCTGAAGCAGTACAATATCCCATGATATCACACACCTTGTTGTGTATTATTACTGTCCTCTTTTACATGTTGTGTTTCCTGTATTTTGCATTCTGTATTTCCTGTTTGGAGATTCTACCCCCACACTATTAAGATTTTTAATAAACGGTGTTGTTTTGTATCGTGAATGGAATCACTCACCAACTTTAACTATCAACCAGCCCACTAGGCTCTCAGAGGGTGACAATAACATTAATTTACAATTTCCCACGGTTAGGGCAGTTATCCAATAACTGCCTGTGTTGAGTGGTGTGGAGAATCATGTCAGTCTTACTGCTTTTCATTTCTGGAAGAGGTACAGCCCCTTCAGTGAGCGGCAGGTACTAAGTTATTAAAATTAATCTGCACCTTCAAATTCCTTGGTCAGCATCTAATCCTGCATTGGTTCTTATTGACTGCCATGTGACGTACATCCCCAGTTGGTTATGACTACGGGCCAGTGCAACCTACATTGACCCTTTGAGCCCACATTTGCAACATGTTACAATTTCCACAGACCATGGACAGATCACGTTCCATCCATGCTTCGAATAGGCTGCCAGGGATGACTCAGTAGTTACAATAAATACCTACTGAGCCTGCACACTGGTATAAAAACTTTGGATGTAAAACAAGGGAGTTCAAAGTTCAGCAATATTTAGTGCGGCTGGTATTATATAAATAAGGTTACTATGTAACTGATGGGCACAACTGCATCATTTCACAGCTCGGTCAGGGTAAGAATGGCTAGTTCACGACTTGCCTAAATTACATTAAAACACACCCAGAGAAGGGCATTTCAGAAAAGGTCAGATGAGAATGGGAATGTGCTCTGTGCCTGCATCTGCCCAAATGCATCCCAGCAGCCCTGCTGTTACTTTCAAAAGATACATTTGTTTGCAAATAAGTCACAATGGGGGCTATTCTCCATTGTACCCGATACATGCGCGATTGGTGTAAAAGTGCCTGCGCACCTACGTGGCTGCGGACAGGCTCAGGGTGTGCGGATTCATGACTGCAAGCACCCACAGGGCACCTGTCCATGGCCCCACCCCCCCAACGAGCAGGACTGCGTAGGGCAAACGGGTGTGGAGCTGTGGACCCAGCAGACATCTAATCGGATGCCCTTCCTGGGTCCCGGAGTGGGTCCTGGAGTGGATCCTTTGCACCGTGGGTGAGGGAGTATGGGATGACATGGGTCTGGGATCAGTGACTATATGGGCAATCGCCCAAACAGCTGCCCCCAGCCCACCCTGGTAGTCCAGTGGGCTGGCGCAGATGTGTAGATGTGTGCAGGGGGACCCGTTGCCGCCATGCCCTGCCAATGACCATTGGGGAGGACACGTACACACACACTTATGGCAGAGTCCCCGCGATGTAATATTTCCCACACTATCCCGGCACTCCGCACCTCTGTGAATCGCACAGAGCTCAGGCACACACCCAGCACAAACCCCACCCAGCCCAGGTGCAGATCGGAATGATCGGCAAGGGGATCCAGTGCGCAGTTGGTGAGCACACCGTTGGTGCATGTCGCCGGTCCCCCGCCGTGTGGGTATTTCATGTAGGGCAGCCTACCCGCTGCAGATATGTGGCATTTAAGCACTACACCCTTTAGAGAACAGACCCCAATTTGCGGTAAAAAAAAATTGCCGCCATTGGGATTTGTGTAATTCTGTTTACTACAGTTGCATCTATTTCTGGACAAACATTTGGATGTACACCACATCTAATAGATGGCTGTCCAGACAGAAGTCTGAGATTGAAAATACAGGAGGCCAGATCTTGGTTGGATCCTTCTGAAAATCCCCCTCCCCCAAGCCAGCCTGTTAACAAAGCGGTATGGCTGCCACTGGCAACGCCAGTGACATGAGTTTGGGAACAAACCTGAGTCATTGGAGAGCTGTCCAGGAGCGGAGGCTCAAGCTTTCCAGAGGATGCAGTTCTACTCCTCGGGGGGGGGGGTTGCATACTCCACTGCACTACTGCCACCTGGGGGGGGTATAGCTGGAACAGGAGTATAGAAGTGGGATGTGGAAGGGCTGCAACTTGAACAGACACAAATCAGCGTGCATGTCACCAAGTCCATGAGGTCACCATCCTATGAGGAAGGGAACACGAAAAAGAAAATGGGGGGAAAAAATGCAAGGCTTGTGAGACAATTCCAGCACTCTTGGGTCACGATGATCTGCCTGTCCACCACCTACAGGCAAACATGGCCATCTGGTGGGGAGCTATGAGGGCGTCTGCCCATGGCCCCCCCACCCTGGGGGGGGATAAATTCAGGGTAATGGGAGATGGGTAGGTGGCAGATAAGGATCAGGTGAAGCTGGGAGGTTGCCCACTGCTCAAGGGAGCTGCTGCGGTGATTAAGGAGAGAAGCAAAAATGAAAGTTTAAAAAAACTAAAAAAACAAAAAAAAAAAAAGGGAAAAATAAATTTTCCGCTATAGGATTACACAGTTGGGAAACTGGTTGAGGAACTAGATGACTCAGTGGACTGGTAATGGGTTAAGGAGCCTGTCACTGCCAGACAACTGGTTCAAATCCAGTTCAGGTCAGTAGTAGCTGAAAGCTATTATCACCTGAGGACTGTTCAGTGGCCTATATGAAATGAGTTGTGGTGGTCTCGGTCAAGTGGGCAGGTGTCCACATCACAAAACCACCAACACAATTGGCACTAATTGGCACCCTTGTTGGCAGTCTCACATGAGAAGTCAAGGACTGAATGGGCATGGAATCTGAACTACCTTCTCACCTACGTGGTGATCCCTCCATGGCAGGGTTGAGGCACATTGGCGGGGCAGTGTAGGGAAGCTTGCACTGCGATCATATGGACAGCTGTAAATCCAGCATGTTTTAGAAGAACAAAACACACAAACAGAAAAAAATCTTACCAAAAAAAAAAAAAGTATGGGATATGGGGGTCGTGTTATAGCCTTGTGATAACAGTGCTGTTTTTTCTCCCATTTTGCCCCCAAACAATTGAGCTTGTAATGGCTATATCTCTCTTCTGGCCAGGAGGTCAGGTGGGATGACAGGCAGTGGGCTTTGTACCCAATGCCACTCAACTGTTAGGCGGCAAGGGACAGCACCAAATCTGGATGGCATGCACCCTCCCTCCTTCCTCCAGAGGAATGAGCCTCACACCCTTGTGATGCGTTCGGCCCTAAACAGTGCAGTTTTTTTTTTAACCTACAATTTCTGAGAGGCAATTTTTTAAACACATATTACAGAGGAGTTTTTTTCCACCACAGATGTGAGTACCAGGGGACACATTTTGGTACTTTTACTAACTTGCCATTTTTGCCTTTATAATTTTCTCTAAACGAATCCATATTCCATTAGTTTGGGTTTCATTATTTGGTTATGGTATGAACTCATTTGCAGTCAATAGAGAATATGTTTATTGAAATGGCTTTTCAAAGTAACTTTTTTTCAATCCATTTTTCACATGCACAAAACACTTTTTAAAATAATGGGGTCTTTTAGACATCTTTCCCTAACTGTGTTCTTATATATCTGGTAAGTGCTTGCTCTGAAAAGGTTTTTTAATGAAGCTAAACAGCCACAGTCGTTCAGGCTGTTCCCCTGATGACGTCTAAAAGCGATGCATAGGAGGTGCTTCTTGCTTCAGATAGGCTGACAGCCAGTACAATACTAGGAGTATGACCAGGAGTAGATTAATGAAACCCTTCCGCAGAACAAAACAGGGTCAGTGCGCCTTTTCTGTAAAGGGCTGCTGACTGGTCAAATGAACTACCTGACACGTTATTTAATATGTCAAATTGGGCACAGTTTAAAAGATCACTTCACGGCTTACTCTTTGAACAAATTTGTTGTAACTGTACTTAATTATCTTGTAATTTGTACATCCCTGCTTTGTTTGCTCTGTATTGTTTACTGACATGTACTTTACTTGATGTGGAACCTTTGAAAATGATCACTTGTGTTCCAAGGTATTTTCTAATAAATATTAATAAATCGATCAATCAATATCCATTTCTCCTGCTTTTTGGCTATGCTGTGGGTTGTAAGTTGCACTAATATTTATTTATGTGGTAACAGAGTAGGAGCACTGGGTCAAGACTTAGTCTGTTTTCAGGCGCGACCTCGTGCCGTAAGGCAGGGTGTTGTTACAGACAATGTACAGGCATAAATTATAAAAGGTTACAGTGGTTACAAACAGTGGAGTGCACAGTCAGTTCAGAATGGTATATCATACAAGAAGAGTTGAGTATGGGCAAGACAGGTAATAAAATTACCTTCTCACCCGCATCCTGGTGTGCCTGCCATTTATATGATTTAGTTCCTGCTCGGTCTTGGAGATCCTCTGAGGAATCGACAGCACCTTCAGTATAAATGTATCTGGCTCCCATTCTATTTTTTTGAAATGCAAAGGAACACTCAAAAATTGTTTTATAATGCAGCTTGGTGCCAACGTTATGGCAATGACTGATGGGGCATCACTCCGGCATGCTGGCAACCCGGGTTCACGCTCCAAGCCAGGGTTATGTGGAGCAGACGTCAGCAAAGAGTGATTCTAGACATACATTGAGTGGTTCTCTCCTGGAGGGTGGGTGGCTCAGCTCACCTTGTCTAGCAGCTCCTGGCGGTGGCACTGCACAGGCACCCATGCCGCCAGGATTCCCCACTTGAGGGCCCTACTGCAGAGTGTGCCTGCGAGCACTTGGGCAGGGTCCTGAAAACAGAATGTTGCACCAGGCACAATACTTGAGGGCCCCTCTGGCAGCCCTTGCCACCCCACCAGTCTCTTTAAGTGGGCTGGCCTTGCCACCATCGATTGTCGGCCTGATGATAAAGGTGCTTTTCTTCTGGTGACAGCCGGAGGGCCACCCCAACAGGGATAAGTTGGAACCACACGGGCTGATAGAAGGGTTCAGAGGATCTGGGCAGTGAAGGACAGAAGCGCAAGATGAGTCTGTCAGGCAGCAGGGGGGACACCTTGAAGGGTGCGTGATGGAAGTGGATGCCTGGGGCTGGGAGGCGTAAATGAAATCTAAAAAACTGCAGTTTGGGCACATTGTCACATTCAGTTCACTAGTTTCCAAGGATTTCACCTTTTTTGAGTCTGGCCTGCAAGAAACTAGGATCAAAGTATTACAGTCCCTCAGATAATTGCACTTGCTTGTGGTTATAACAGGAAACCTTTTGAGGGGTTTCATCCTGTCCCAGCTAGCACGGAAGGATAGCCAATACCATCTGACTGCCTACAGGAGCTGACACACAACTGGAAACTTAGTTGGGTGGTGCAGCAATGCAATAGAAGAAATTCTATCAGACTTTCGGTAATTTATTTTCCTGTTAGCTCCAGCATTGTCAACGGGAATTATTACACGTGGGTGTTTTCTACAGACATATCCTCCTGTTTATAGGTGCCCATGATCTAGAATTGATTGAAGTTGCCTGAGGTATACTACAGCTTCAGCCTAAGTGGGCCTGAGTAGGGATGTATTTACCATTATGCAAACTATGCCTGCGCATTGAGCCCTTGTGTTCTTTGGGGCTGCGTTACATAAGCAATAAGACATGAGGGTGTGTGCATCAGACATTTCTAACGCACTGCCAGGGGCATACTGAGACACAAGGCTGCAGGTCGAGTGCCTTCCACCCCAGTTGTGTGTTAGAAATGTCTAATGCACCCCCCCCCGGAGCATCTTATTGCGCTTATAAAATGGGACACTCTTTTTTTATGCATGTATAAATTAAAAATAATAAAAACGTACATTTTTGTTGGAATTTTACATAAAATAGTTCCTCCACCTGCAAGACCTTTGGGAGTTTTGTCCTACTGTGGTCTCCATAGCTTCACACTGTGGTTGTCATGGCATTCCTCTCCATTGCAGTTTTTTAGTGAAATGTAGTGAAACATGGGTGGCACACCAGTAGAAAACGGGACTGTTTTATTTATTTATTTTTGGTAAAATAAATAGTTTTATTTTGGTACGGACAAAGTGCAGGGACGTGGAACAGAACTGGAAGTAACACCATGATAAGAAAGCTGCTAGATGCCTGAAAAGAGAGAGTGCTGGTGTTTTTTGGTTTTAAGTTCTATATGCTCTTGGAGTGACCCGACATTGGTAACCTCCCCCCTCCGTAACCGTCCTTTTGCTGTAGTGTTAGTGAGCGGGAACAACAACACCTGAATGATCAGCGGCAGCACCAATCGGCAGACGGTGAAGGGAGACGCAAAGAAAACAGCTATGAGTAGGGTGCATGCTGGCAAGTGCTTTTCTTTTATTGTAAAACAATGGAGTGATTCTGTACCTCCCAACCCAAGGTGCCGGTGACAGCAAATGAGTAACTGAGCAGGTGGGAGAAAAGTCGTAAGTAATGCAGTGGAGATGCAGCCCGTTACTGAGTCTTTTCGCACAAAATTTCCATTTAAACAAAAAAAAAAAACACTGCTGATTTGCTCTGAAGCCTCTGTTATGTTTAGAGCTGGCAATTTTGCTTGTACTTCTACCCCCATACCCACCAGTATGTGTGGCAAGTGTGATGCTGTAGCAACCGGCATGTGACCATACTTCGACCCCCCCCCTCGCCGCTCCCCAAGCTTAGTACAACAAAGAGAAAGTGACCAAGGCTGCGAGGTGGTTGTGAAGTTTTCCTTTTGAAAAGAAGTCAAAACAGCTTTGGCAGTATACATGTTTCCTTGAGTAACTGTAACAATGACAGTACGATCCACAGGTCAGACTGTGGGAGCTGTGCTGTCCGTAGCCGATAGAGCAGAAGTGCAAAGTGAGACCATACAGTTGCTGATGACTAAATTTTAAATGTCTCCTATGTGTTAGCCATATATTTACTACGATAAGTTGGTAAGTAGGGTTAGTGGAAGGCTTTTGCATTTCATGATTTTATACCAAGATTTCCTCCCTAAGATTCCAGTAAGAATGGCGGCGTTTTTAAATATAAAAATTCTATTTTAGAGTTCTAAGCCTGCAAGCATTGATACCTTATGCCCTCAAACTGTTTTGGGGCACTTGCTGCTGGACTTGTTATTAGCTGTGCATTAGACACTTTGTGAATTTGTTAGTCCAGGAGCATAGGACTGGAGAGTGGTCACTTATACAGTCGGGGAGAACTACAGTATTTATGATATGATCAGGGTGGTTAGTGAGAACCCAGTCCAGAAGTGCTGTGGTCCCTGTTCTGTAGTTCACACGGGAGGGTGACTGGACCATTTGGGAAAAGTCTGCCACTGTCAGGGCGTCCTTATATCTGTTTGCAGTTGGGGAGGACCAGTTGACATTAATAATGCACTTTACTTGTACTTGCAGGCACAGCACTAATAAACTTTTTGGGAGGGCTAAAGCCCGTGATTCAATGTAGGAGAATAGCTCCTCCCAAATCCCAAACAAATCCAGCCTCTTCCAGCAGCCCACGCCTAGCGTGGCTCATGCAGCTGTGCCTTCTTGGATTTCCTGCTCCCTTGCTACCATTTCTTCTCTCTCTCTCCTGCTCTTTTGTTTCCCATTTTGCTCTAGTCACTGTGCCTCTACCCTTTGTTCCCTTTCTGGTTTTGCTCCTTTGCCCTTCACTGTTTGTTCTGTTGTGCCTGTCTCCCACCCCACCCCCGGTTCCCAATCTTCATTTTTGGTGTTTCTTTCCCTCCCCACTGTTCCCTTCCTGCTCCTTCATTTTGTTCGTGGCCCCCTCAGCCTTGCTTTTTGTGCTCTATTCCTCCATTCCTGCTGCTTTCTCTGTGATTCCGTATGTATTCCCCTTCTTCTTTCTCCATTTCTGCTCCTCACTTCCCCTCGTTGTTGCCGCTTGTGTTTTTTACCTTTGTGGACATTTTCTTTTGAGCATTCTCATCTTGCTCCTCTCAGAGCTGCTGCTCCACTGCCACTCCCGCACTTCTGGGTCGTGAGAGCTCCCGCAGCACTTCACTACCAGCTATATCAGGGCTCTCAGAGACGCAGGTACCTGTGTCCTTTACGCACATTTTGTGCTTTGGGATGCTCATCTGCCAGCCCCGAGAGTCCCCAAGATGCTGAGCAGTACAGGCCCAGGAGTCCTGAGTGAGCTGCTGTACTACACATGTGTGAAATGGCGAGCCTATTTCTTTTTTTCTCTTCCCTTCCCCTTTGTCACCTGGTGGTTTCGGCGCCTTAGAGAGCGATGCAAACCAAAGGTGAAGAGCGGAGGGGGGAAGCAACACATAACATACAGTGTAACAGGACTGAGTGTGTGTTGGGTGTTGGATCAGTTCCCCCTTGCCGCCGCACAGTGTGATTCGTCCTGTGAGGACAATTAAGCTAGGAGAGTCAGGAGCCATTTTGCAGAGGTGTCGATGGCTGGAGGGAAACACAGGGAGAGTGTTTAGAGAAAAAAAAAAGTTTTACATTTTACAAAAAAATTGCTCAGACAGTCCGCCCCACTTGCCCAAGGACAACAAGGCAGAGACGTATTGTGTGACCAGGAGGCTGCACACATTACTGGAGGCATCAGTTACTGTTTTGTGGACACAGAGGGTAAATTTTATATTTTCAATTATTTTAGGCAGTTTAGGGCATCGTGACTATTTCACCAACAGTTTAGTGAGCTTAGGGTTTACTGTGTGTTTATGTGCTTTGTGTTTTTGTGCAGGGCCCAAGCAGTGGAAGTGGCAACGTTGCAGCCAGGAGGACACCGAAGAGCTGGGTGGGGGAAAGGTAGGACTGCCTTGTGAGCAGCACACAGCAATATATCTCAACGAAGCCTTACTGATTATTTTGCTGGAGGAGAATCTTCAGCAGCAAAGGACAAGGAACAAAAGACATCATCATCCTCTGAGTGTGACTTGAGCACATCTCAGGAAAATGACACTGTGAATGCTGAAACTGAAAATGATAAGCATTCTGAACTGTCTGCATCTGCTAAAAGCAAGAAATTAAGCTTGTGGAGGAACAGCTGGACAAAGTTATTTCCATGGCTTGTAAAGGAGAAAGTAGAGGGGAATATTGTTGGGAAGTGCAGACTGTGTAAAAAAGGTGGCAAAAGCAATCCATTTGCCACAACTGGCACAACCAATCTGCAAGTGTCTGCTTTCTACAGACATGAAAGAAACAGAGAACATTTGCTGGTGCACACTGGAAAGAAAACAGTAGAAAAACTGTCTCTGCAGTGGCATTTGAGAAGCAGATCTCAGGTCCTGAGGCAAAGGATGACTGTAAAGTTGCTCAGTTAATGACACTGTACTACCTTACCAAACAATGGCAATCACTGAACCAGTCTGAAACATTGATAGCTCTACAGGTGAGGAATGGAATCTTTCGGGCCGGGGCACAGGGCTGTTGCTTGTGGAATGACACTGATGGTGACTTTGTTTTACATCCACAGAAACAAAATGGCTGTCCAGCCTTGCAAGATAGTGGCACAATCTACTTTGGTTGGGATGCAAGATATGACATGTTGAACTCCATAAACAAAGTCATACAGGAAGAAATCAAAGCTCACTTAGCAGGTTCTCAGTTTCTTGGGGTAATAGTGGATGAAACCACTGATGTAACCATTAACAAAAAGCTGAACATTAATGTGACGTGCATACACAATGCACAGACCAAAATTAATTTCATTGACTGTACTGCAATACCTGATGGGATGGCAAAGACAACGGTTGCAGAACTGTTAAGTGTGTGTTCTGCTAATGCAGTTGACCCTATCAAGATCATCACACTAGCAAGTGACAGTGCCAGCATCATGACTGGAATGTACAATGGAGTGGGTGCAAAGTTAAGACAGCAAGTTAACCCAAGGCTGATTGAGAGCCAATGTGTTGCCCACAGACTAGCACTGGCAGCAGGACAAGCATGTTGGGATAACCCTGTATTCAATGAATATCAAGTAACCATCAAAAATGTGTACAGATACTACAGCAACTCTGCAGTACAGTGCAATGCCTTGCGTTTCATCCAGGAAACCCTCAATGATGATAGTATCAGATATCGGTCCCTAAAAGAACCTGCAAGTTTTTGGTGGTTGTCACTGCATACTGCAGTTCAAGCAATTCACTGATCATACCCTGCACTTTTACAAGCCCTAGAGCATGATGCTGCAGCAAAAGGTGCGGCAGAAGCAAAGGGCCTTCACACAAAACTGAACTCAGTCTGCTTTATCTTATGCACTTCTTTGTTTATGGATGTCTTAGATGTGGTGAATAAACTGTCTTTAGTCATGCAACCGGACAGTGTTGACATTTCCGTAGCCAGCAGGATGACAGAAGCCACAGTTACTAGACGCAACAGTTTAAAGAGCAGAATGGGGTAGAGCTACAGAAGACATTTCAGGGACTTGATCAATGTCCTGGAATGTGGCAGGATCAAAAAGTGAATGACAAGCTAGCACTGCGAATGCAGTTCCAGATGGCATCTCAGGAATACCTGATGCAACTCATTGCAAACATTCACACAATATTTAAGACAACTTCTGTGCAGCTGTTGCATAACTTAAATGTTCTTCTAAATCCAAAGTGTCTCCCAGATGACTCCAAGATAATGGACCATGGACTGCAGGAACTCAAGGATGTTTGCACTTATTTCCAAGAAGCAACCTTCAAAGAAGAAACACTGCCAGCACTTATTGACCAAGAAAAGGCTGAGAAAGATTACAGACAATTCAAACTTGTTCTGAAATCTAAAAAAGGACTGACTTTGCTCAGTAGTGTCAGCCAAGACTTAATTGAGAACTATTCAGATGTATTCCCAGATTTGGTCACAATAGCAAGATTTTACTTGTGTCACCTGTGACATCAGTGGCATGTGAAAGAGGGTTTTCTGTTCAAAACAAAATTAAAACAAAAGGTAGATGTTCCCTAAAGGCTGACACTGTGAGCAAACTCATACGGATTGTCCAAGAAGGAGCTGAACTTGAAGACTATGACCCTCATCCAGCATTTAAGAATTTTAAGGCCATAAGACTGCACAGAAAATAATGTTTTAAAATGGTCTTAATTGTGTTTTTTTGGTTTCAGACCCAGAGACAGACGACAATGGAACTTGGGGCACAGGAGAGAAGATAAGTATTAAAAATAAAGTTGTTCCAGTTACAAGAGGGGTGGGGGGCAAAGTACATTATATTTCAGCCCCAAGGCCAATTTGTGCTCTGTTTGGTGGGGGAATGGGAAGGATCAAGATTTCAATATTTATATCCAGGGGTGGGTGGTGGTTGGCCATTAAAAATTTATTATTATCCCCAATTCTGCTTAATTACTGCATCGTGGGGTTTTTTTTGGTGGGGGAGGATCGTAGTCTAACAAGTTTGGTGCCCAATGGGGTGGAGGTGGTATAAAATAAATAATTAGCCCCATCTGTGTCTGGTCCTTTTTATCTGATTAGGGTGGGAGGACACAAGTTAAATTGTGTAATGTAACCTAACCCTCTGCTCTTTCCACAGTCTGTCTATAACAGTGGCTTCAGGAGGGTGTTTAGGAAAAGTTAATGGGCAGGAGGGTGTTTAGGAGAAGTTATGGGCAGGAGGTGTTAGGAGAAGTAATGGGCAGGAGGGTGTAGGGAGAGATTATTATGGCACAGGATACCATGCCATGAAAAAAGAAGTAAGAAGAAAAGCAAGAAATGCAGTTCTATGCCACCACCAGATGTAGACTGTGCCACTGTCTTAAACTGGACAGATATGGTAGAGCCTAAAGGTTAGGGTGGGTGGGTAGACTAGTAGACTGGGGGGGCTTTTAGTCACTACCCCACTGTGCTTTCCAGTCTCTGGAACACTGGCAAGTTCTTAGCTCAGATGTCACACACGCAATTTAAGAAATGTGCAGGAGAGCAAGCAGGAGAAGTTATGGGCAGGAGGGTGTTAGGAGGCTCACTAGATTTATGCCAGGTGTCATGACATGAAAAAAGAGCAACCTTAGCATTTGCACTGACTTTTAAGCCACTGATTGTACAGCCACTGTCACAGGAGGGTGTTTAGGAGAAGTTATGGACAGGAGGGTGTTTAGGAGAAGTTATGGGCAGGAGGGTGTTTAGGAGAAGTTATGAACAGGAGGATGATGAGGAGGCTGGCTATGCCAGATCAAACATGAAAAAAGCAATTTTGTACTACTCCGACCAAGAATGCCACTACCTAAGTCAGAAAATGGTGTGAGGCTACTGAAAATTAAACATCCCCAAACGGGTAAGAGAACGCATAAAGAAGAAGAAATAAGACAAACTTTTGCCTACTACTATCAGCAGTTATACACACCACAAAATAACTCTTCCCAGAATGATAGGCAGAACTTTTTGACCCAATTACAACTACCAAAACTAACAAGTTCCCAAACAGAAATTGCAGGCTCCGATCGTAATTGAAGAAATAGGCGCTGCAATTACAAAACTTTCCACAGGACGATGTCCGGGTCCTGATGGATTCACTGGAGAGTGGTATAAACTTTTTAATAAGGAATTAACTCCAAGACTTCTCCTATTATATGGAGAGACGGAGAAGGGTGATTCCCCCCTTTGACTTGGGAATATGCCATGATTGAGCAATACCCAAACCAGATGGGAACAAATTAGAACCATCAGCTCATCGCCCGATATCCATACTAAACACAGACTACAAAATCTACATGGCCATTTGGGCAACCAGAATAGAAAATATCCTCCCAACAATAATACACCCAGATCAAGCCGGTTTCATAAAAAATAAGTCTACAATGGACAATATTAGAAAATCCCTAATTTTAATAGAATATATCCAAACCCGAAAAATACCAGCTGCTTTTATAAGCCTAGATGCAGAAAAAGCATTTGATCAGGTCTATTGGCCCTTTTTATGGGACACACTTAGGGCGTTCGGATTTCCAGATTCATTTTTACAATGGCTGGGCCAAATTTACCTTTCTCCTAAGGCATATGTGCGTATTAATGGGGGATTCTCTTCACCAATCTCTTTGTATCAAGGCACAAGACAGGGTTGTCCGCTTCCCCCTTACTGTTTGTATTATACATCGAACCCTTAGCAGTAGCAGTAAGAGCATCAAAAAAAATAGAAGGAATCTCTATGCAACAAAATGAATACAAGACCAGTCTCTTTGCTGACGACATTCTCCTCTCTCTTCTGTCTCCCTTAAAATCAATCATAGAGACATGGAAAATTTTAACAAAATTTGAAGAACTGACTGGCTTCAAGTTAAACATATCCAAAACAAAAGCTCTCCTATACAATTACACCCCCCCCCCAAATACTTTAAAACGAAGTTTATTTATTAAATGGCACTCTACTAAAATAAAATATCTAGGCATAAATATATTCCAAAACTTGCAGGTGATTGAATTAATCAATTATGAACCTATCTCTGTTTTGATAAAGAAGGACTTGGATAAGTGGACGCATCTTCCACTCTCCCTGTTCCAACAAATTGAAACAATCAGAATGAATGTTTTACCTCAGTTATTGTATTTGTTCCAAAACATTCCATAGTTCCCATCAACATATTATTTTAAATCATGGGACAACATGATATCAGTATTTGTGCGGAACAAACAAAAACCATGAATTCGGCTTTCAGTATTAAAATTATCCTTAGCCCAGGGTAGAACTAACCTCCCAGACCTTAAAAGATATGCTGAGGCAGCATTTCTTAGAATTCTTCTCTGGCTTTCAGAACAATTTAACTCCCTATGGAAGAAGTTAGAATTTCACCTGAATGACATACATGACATAAAAAAAATAATTTTTTTCTTCCCCTGGGAGGTCTCCTCCTATAAAGGACTTTACTGAAATTACCTTGCAGGTGCTAAAACTATGGTTTAATATACATGGCAAAGAGCCATTTCAATTAATCTATGAATACTGTAAGGTCATTTCAGAAGATGAACTCTTTATTCCATCTTACAATGACCTGACTTTCTCTCGGTGGCGCAGACTAGGTTTTGAACAGATGTTTCAGTTCCTGGGTCCTAATGGGATATTATCATTCGAAGAGCTAAACAAAATTTAATCTATTAAATACTGATCACTTTAGATAACTTCAAATTAAAAATCATATATTAAGAAATCAAATCATTCAGGTGAAACTGATTCCCCCAATCCCTCCCCTCCTAAGACTATTTTCTGACCATTCCTTGGGACCCCATTAGGATCATCTAATCGGAAACCTACTGTAAATAAAATAATGCGGGATCTAACTAAAGAATCAACCAAATCAATATTGATCAGTTGGAACAGGGACTTGGATCTTGACGTGTCCGAAGAGGCTTGGTCCTCTGCAGCTCTTCGAGTAGTTAAAATTAATCATACATTTGGAGAGAATATTCACGGAAGTGTAGGTCCAGGTTTTTCAGGTCACCTGCTCAGCTGACAAAGTACCTTCCGATTGAATATGGGGTATGCTGGAGGGGCGTGTGGATGTAAGATGGCTGATATTGCACACATTATGTGGCAGTGCCCACTCTTAATGCCTTTCTGGATAAATTTGCAAAGAGAAATGGCGGACAGTCTGGGAGAAAATATTGAACTTAGCCGAAATGTTATTACTAGCAGTCTACCCGGACCATTCCCCCCCATGGACAAAAACTTTACTACCTATTTTTTTGCTGGCTGCAAAGAAGTCTCTTACAAAAAAAATGGATGACTCAAGACATTCCTACCATACAAGACTGGAGACGAATAATGATATCAATATATCAGATGGAAAATATTACTGCTAAACTTAATAACCAATCACAGAAGATTCTTCAGCTGTGGCAGAGATGGGTCATCCACCAAGTAGAAGTGGATCCTGATTTCTGCCCACAGTGGAGTGTGGGTGATGTAAAGGGGGGAAACAAGATCTGGAAATAACCAACTGCAAACTTTTTATAACAAAAAGGAACACAGGACAGTATACTAATCACATGATATCTAAAGAAAAGAAAAACTTAGTATGTACCAGAATGTCAATGAATGTAAAATGGCTCCTAACATGAAAGAAAAATTGTAATAAAAATATCTTAAAAAAAAAGAAAATGGTCTGGGGCAGGGTACCCTTGGGGGGGGGAGGTAGTAAAATGTTTTTAGCAACAATTCTGCTGTGAAGTGGGACAGACAAATAATGCGAGCCACACTGAGTGACACACTTTGCTCTCTTATTCCAAGTGGGTGGATGGGTGGGGGCAGGGCTGTGTTTAGTCAAATTTCTTGTAATTGCAACCAAGATATGTGCAGGAGAGAAGAGGGGAAGTATTTGGGCAGGAAAGGTGACTGGGTGACATATGTGACTGTCAGCATGACTGTTACCCAATGTAACTGTGAACATACCTACTTATTACTGTAATCTAATGACCTTCACTTTGTAGCCAGTTATGTTTTTTTCTGGTGGGCCACAACAACTGCAGCAAGACAGATTAATGTTTAGGCAGAATTAACTGCAAAACTGTAAGTACAATTTTTTATTCTCTTTGTATAACAAACATGAATGAAGAACAAGTTAGAACATCACTGTGGTTGGTCAGGTGAAATACTGTTTATTTCTGAATGTGATCATATTGCTGTGGTTTCTAGCCATTACTTATAGGGCTAAGGCACATTTGTATGATTCTGCAACCCTGCTGAGAAAACAAAAACACTTTTGTATGACAATTTTGTCATTATATTTGCATAATTCTGACTCAGGCATATAAAAAATTCACGGGGATAAATAAACGACACTGAGAAATTACATTTCCACACTCGGTCCATTCACTTCAATGGGGACCCCAAAAAATTTCAGGGGACTCCCAGATTTTAGGTCTGGACCCCCCAATTTTTTCCAGAAAGTTTGGGACTCCCCAGCCGAGAGCTCTGTGTATCACAAAGCATATACACCGAAAGCCAGTCTCGTCAACCTCATATCATGCAAAGCTGCTTCCCCACGTAAGCATTTACAGTACAGAACCTCAAGTACAAGTTGTGTTTTATCTTTATTATTTGCATTCCATGGTGTGTAGACAAACCAGTCATACCAATTGTATGTTGAATAATTTGCATAGCTTTTCCAGTCCTGTTCAGTTTGCCTGGATTTCTCCAAACTGAATTACTCATCACATTTAGTATAATTAGACTTAACCTGTTTGGAATTTATTTGCATTGTTCTTTTACTAGTAGGTTTGTTCCATTGCTTTCACAATGCATTTTTGCAGCCCAGGCAACCCATGTTCTATGGTGTTGTGCGTGTTTCCTCTCACCATATGCACCAGTTTCTATCCTCCCAGTGTCTGTTTGTTGAGCCTTCGGTTTGTTTACTTCCTACCTTGTCTAGCTGTTTTCATTTGTCCTCACTTCTCTGCTCCTACCACCTTTTCCTCATGCCAATTTACTCCACTTTGCTTAATTTCCATTACACCAGCAGTCAGCTGCTCTTCTCTTGCTCAGTCCATACTAGCAGTCCAACAGCCTTCGAGGGAGGCAGTATAGCGCAGTGGTTTAAGGCTCTGAGCTGCAAATCTGGAGACCTGGGTTTGAATCCCACAGCCCCCACTTGCATACTGTGTGACCCTGAGCAAATCACTTAACTTCCCTGTGCTCCCAGGTTGCACCTGTAAACAAGCTTTCAGCTTAGTGTGTCTCACCTGATTAAAACAATTGGAAAAACTATTGGACAGCCTCCGTCCCTAACTCTACCTTTTGAGGTATCGAAGTGCAGATGGGCTTGCCCTGTCTACCAGGAGTGGGAGCCTGTTGCATTCCACTACAACCTATACCATCAGTCCGACAGCCTCCATCCCTAACTCTGTCTTGTGAGGTATCGAAGTGCAGGTGGGTTTGCCCTGTCTACTGGGGATGGGAGCCTGTTTCATTCAGTTCCAACCACCTATACCATCCAGTTACAACCTGTACCATCAGTTCAACAGCCTTCGTCCCTAACTCTACCATATGAGGTATCACAGTGCTGGTGGGCTTGCCCTGTCTACTGGGGATGGGAGCCTGTTTCCGTCACTTCCTGCCTATACCATCCAGTTTCAACCTATACCATCAGTCCAACAGCCTCCTTCCCTACCACTTCCATCTGAGGTATCGAGTGAAGATGGGCTTGCCCTGTCTGCCAGGGATGGGAATCCGTGTCATCCAGCTCCATTCTCTACTACCGCATCCATTCTCTACCAGCAGTCTGACATCTCCCTAGGCTCTCGGCAACATAAGCGGCTTACTGGCTTCACAGCATCCTACTTGTCTCCTGAGTTCATGTCTCCAATTGCTGAAGAAAGTCCTGCAAGGTCTTCTCAGACTTAGTCCTCAGCTCCTCCAACACGTCTGCAGGTGTCCAACTTGAATGTCTACATTGAAGATGGGACTCTTCTCACCTAGTGGCTGACCTCCAAATGGCGGGGTCTCCAGTACTCGGCTTCTGCTCGCACCCTGGATTTGTGTACTCTGTCCTAGCTTCTCCGCTTCATCTCATTCTGGATATTGGACCCAACCAGCTCATTCATAATCTGGAATTCAGGACTTCATGACTGTATGCCTTCCAGTTTCCAAACCTCTTCTCCTGTATATCAGCGTTCATAGCTCACGTCCCAGCTTTGTCTACTCCAGTGTCCACCTCTGTGACTTCTGCTGCCATCTCCTCCATCTTCAGTGCTCCAGACATCCTGCTTTTTCAAGCTCTCGTCCATACCTATAGTCTGTCTGCCTTAGAGCCATCACCACTCCATGCCTCGGACCTCTGTTTCGTCTCCTGTGGTGGTGTTCCTGCATTTTTGCTGTCTGCAGCTCCTGGACTCCTGATGACTCAACCATGTTTGCATCCATCCTAGCTTCCTGTCTGTACTGCAACTGGACCTGTTCCACTTCCCTTCAGTGTGGCGTTGGCCTCCCATTTGTTGTACCACTTCTCCCATGGATTTTGCATTGCTTCATTGCTTCCCTCCGATAACTGTTCTGCACCCTAAGCTCATATCCATGACCCAATGTCAATCTCTGGAAGCTTTAGCCCTAGCTCATGGCTCTCAATGGCTGCCTTCATGGTCACATTTCGGCTGAGTCATGTTCCTCCATCTCTCTGGCATCTGTGGCATGTCTTAGAACAAACCACTGTCATGTCATTGAATGTTTTTGTTACACTGCCACAGCAGCTCGAGGGTTTGGCATGTTTGCTCCATGTCTTTTAATTTGAGAATTACTCAGTGTTTGTTGCCATCCAGCACTCAACCATTTGCTCGATTATTTCTCCTGCTGATCTGCTAGATTCTCCTCCCATAGCTGGCATTACTGCTCCTGTCCAGCCATTCCAAGGCCTAGCAATTCTTCGGACTGACGAGCAAAAACTTGGTCCAGTGAATCTTCTTGAATTGTTCGGCATCTTATTGGATCCAGAATGTATGGAAGCTCCACTGCCTCCCGAAACTCTCCACAGGATCATTTCTCGCCATCTTTTTGGATTCAGACAGCATAGCAGCCATTATCTCTTGATAACTCCACAGGATTATTCATCGGTTTCTTATTGGATTCAGACCACATGGAAGCTATTACCTTCCCGATAAACTCCACGGGATCATTCCTCGGCATCTTTTGGATTCAGACCATATGGAAGCCATAGCTGATAAATGCTACAGGATCTAAGCTTTACTAGTGTCCTCTTTGAACAGATCCTCTTGCACAAACGTGAACTTACTTTCCCCTTGGGATACTTCAACTTCGCAATGAAGAAACTTCCTCAAAGTCAGCCCTTCATTTCCTTCCTGTTGCCACTGGCATCATCAGTTTCATGTCCAATTCTTGGCACGGGGCAAATCAGATCAAGCTCCATGGTCCCAGTTGTACCCTCCTAGAATAACTGTTGGATATTCTTCAAAGACCCTTCTTCCATCTTGCATCTCAAAAATATACACCAATGCATCTCCAACATATTACTATCCTGCTGTCTTTGTGCAATCCTGGACCATCGCTTTCTGGTCTTCAGACATCACAATACTTCAGGAATTCATCTACATCTGCTTTTCAAGATTTACCCAATTGTGCCAGTTGCCTTCCTTGGGGATCGGCGCTGGTCCCTTCATACATTATCCATCTTTCCTTGTACTCAGCTACAATGAATATCATCAAACAGGGCAGGTCTCCATCCTAATCCATCATACCATTCATGTGAAAACTTCATAGAGTCATCGACACCTCCTCTACAAGATTTACCCAATAGTGCCAGCCGCTTTCCTTGGAGTCTTCACTGGTCCTTTCCGACAGTATTTATTCATTCTTACTCATACTCAACCCATGAGTGCATACCTTTAACAACGGCAGGTCTTCGTCCTATTCCATCATGCCATTCATGAGGAAACTAATTGGTTACCTCTTTATCACAATTTCACACAACGATTCCACAGCAGGCTATGCAAATGACGTAGATGACGCGTTATCCTGTTTCTAATGTCAGACGTTTCATCACCTCCATCCTTCAGTAGACTAATTTTAGACTCCTCTTTTTTTTTGTATTATTTGTTTATGTACCTCCCCCCCCCACACACACACACCCCCGACCAGCCACTCCTTTGGCGTGCCAGTGCCATCCACCACCCTCTGACTTCCTGCCACCTCCACCAGCTCCCCATTGCAGCCTACCTTGAGTAGCTTGGCATATCCCTCTGCCAGGAGGGTCACTCTCTTCTAAGAGGAAATAGCCTCAACGGCTGGCTATGCACCTCAGGCACTGTGGGGCTGGATCTGGGCTGGCTCCAGGGCTTTGGGTGGCAGAGGGCCAGGGCACTAGTCATTTGGTCGATCAGGGGACTTTCTTTGACCCATCCACTGCAGTTCTCGGCCTTGCATGAGCACGGGGAGCATCCTAGGGTGGGGCATACGGGGGGGCATGTCAAGGCAGCACATCCCCCAAGCACGACACCAATCCACCCGCAGGTCCCCCAGGCTAAACCCACCCCAATGGGAGGGAAGCATCCAATGGACGCTTATGGACCCCCTTCCTGCCTGTCTCCGCTCCTGGTACCCGGATAGACTCCTCATTTTAATTTAGTGACATTATTAGGTGTATGAAATTAATTGCCAGTAAGTCAACACCACAAGTGGGCCACCCTAACGCCTGCCACCCAAGCTACGTATATTACAGCATAAAAAGCATCCCTTGTTCTGTGCATTGCAGCTCTTCCTGAATATTTTGCTGATGTAAAATGTATCAGCATTTCTAACTTGTCATCAAGCCTCAAAACTATCATATGGAACAATTAAGCTATACCTATCAGGTATACAGTTATTTTCTTCTCAGCCGACTCCATCCTTGTCTTCACTGTTTTTTAATCCTTCAATTACACCACTTCTATTGGGTATTCAAAGAGCTTCAGCCACTCCAGCCCCTCGTCATCTCACTATAGATGTCTCCATAATGAAACATAGCGGATTTACTGAACTCGGATCCATTTGACTTTACCTTGAACATCATGGTTCTTCCGCTATTTCATCTAGCCTTCTTTGGATTCCTGCATCCTGGAACATACACTATCTCATCATCCTTCTCTGCCAACTTCCCTAAAAACACTAATATTCAATAGGGGCTGATCATTATATACTGCCGTTATCTTCTTCAGAGATTCATAGATTACATTAAGAATTTCACATAACCTATTATCTGTCCTGTAATTACTGGAGTCCAGCAGTTCATCAAGTTAAACACGTGATCTTCATGCTTCACAATCACCTATGACCACCAAATGGCTCCTGGATAATGTTAAACCTTTCTTCAATGGCTTGGACTTAATCCATATTTGTTATCAGGATAGTCATCTGGATTGGAGCTGCTTCTTCAGCCTCAAGAACTAACAGTCCAGCTCACATCATCAAGCGACTCGGAAGATGAACTTCATCACACCGTGAATACTTCATCCTAAAACGAAAACCAGAAATCAGTACAAGCGTTTAGGATCATCTTCTCTTAGTTTGCCCAGAGGTCGGACAGGCCAGTAGCCGTGGGTCCTCAGAGGTTTCCTCCACAGGGGTTTTTGTCTCCTGCGTGCTACTGGTCACAGTCTCCACCCAGTCTCCATGAGTTGGAGGGGGTAATCTTTTTGGGCCTTCTATTCCCTACACGCTGACTGGATTACCTACCAAGGGTGGGAATAGAGAAAGGTCAAAGTTTTATAAGTATACACAAGCATTAATCTATTCACCAAACATTGAATAGGAGGGCTAAAGCCTGTGGTTCAATGTGGGAAAATAGCTCCTCCACATCCCAAACAAATCCAGCTTCTCCCAGCAGCCCACACCTAGCGTGTTCAAGCAACCACAATTCCCCATCCTCCTCCGACTCTGCTCTCCACTTGGTGCTGGGCCTTCTCTCTACACGCGGCCTGGCTTACTCACCAAGGGGGGGAACAGAGAAAGGCCAAAGTTTTATAAGTATACACAAACATTAATCTATTCACCAAACATTGAAATATATGTCTGCTGCTGCGTGCAGCTTATATGGCTCTTTACTCAACTGGAGGGTTTGACGCGACCATCTACGCCACTGACTTTCATTATGAGCAAGCTGCCCCATCTTCACTGCCCTTAGGCTGTTCTTTATCTCTTGTCTGTGCCTGTGTATAGGTGCTAGCATCAGGCAATGAGTGAAATTTAGTTGGGATGGCGACTGTGCAGAGGGATCGAGGTGGGCAACTGTTCCTCACATTTGGCACAATATGTCGACTCATCTCATGGCAGCGGAGACTAATTTTGTTGTCCTCTTGTTCCTTGTTGTCACTGAGGGCTGGGGCTGCGGGTGTGTTGAGGTCAGGTCGGAGTAAGTGATAAGCAGAGCCGGAGAGGACACAAGTGAGTGGCGTCTCAGTTGAAAATCTAAGATGGAGAACAAGCAAGCCAGGAATTGGAAGCTGCAAACAGGACAGCAGCAGTTGAGCAGAAGTGAAGCTCTGCCAGCAGCAGCCCACTGGAGTCTGAGAAGAGCTGCTGAACTGTCAGTTGGAGACGGAGTTGTTGTGGGGAGGTTGTTCTGTCAGTGGGTCTTATCTCTCATCTCTGGACTGGTGGTCAAAGGAGGAGGAGGACAGTCGCAAGCATGTGCAGCATGATGAGGCCCCAGTGGAGGGACAGTCTGATCTGCATCTGGTAAGTGGCAGCAACCATCACTAAGGCAGCAAGCAATGACTGATATTCAGCACGATTAAGCATACAGGTATAGAATGCCAATGTGGATCCAGCTTCCATTGAAGGAGGGGGTGTACTTCTTAACTCAAAATATGAATATTTTAGCGTGGGTAAGAATCGTAATCTGGACTGGAAGTTCTGGAACACTTTCATATTTCTGGTAGACCACCACTACAAATTTAAATAATACTGCCAGATGAACACAGTGGTAGGGCCGAATATAGAAAACCTTTATTATTACTTTAAGTGGCAACCTTCATAATTAGGCAGGTTAGGAGGAAGTAGGCTGTTGGTTAACTAGGATCTGCAGCTTATCCTGTAGGTAGGGAAATGGGCAGACTAGGTGGGCCAAGCGGTCCTTATCTGCCGACAAATTCTATGTTTCTGTGTTAGGTGGTTGACTTTTCATCGGTCATGGCAACCAGACAGCATGGAGTTTTATTCATTCTCTGTATCTCCACTTGTAGCTTGGAGTCCCTTCTCCAGTGCACAGGCTTTATAAAGTATTGTATACTGTATTTTAAGAATTACATAAACGCGGCGTAGTAAATAGCTAATATAGCATAACAAAACTCTATGCAAAACAGGGGGTAATGCTAACCATTTCCAGAAATGAGCAGCAGTAGATTGCTAGCCATTTTTCTGAGTGAGTCCACGGCATAGTAGACAAAATTATTAAAACTGTATAAATTTTTTCTAAGTTTACTAAGCATTCTGTGCCAAGTGCGATGCATTTCCACAGCTGATTAGCACTTTAGCACGCAAAACTGCTAATCAACTTCAATTGGAGCAGAGACCTAGCAATGCTGTAGAACTGTCCTTGATGATGAACTCTTTCAGCTGCAAAAGCTGAAAGTGCAGCCTAGCCACTGTACAGTATCTGTAGTCAACTGTACTCCCTTGCATTAGTTTAGCAGTTGTACACTGTACATGACACTGTTTTAGGTATTATCAGTTTCACTGTAGAAATTAATGTTACTGTTGCCTGAACATAACCTGGTTGTATATCACTGAAAAAAGAAGAGAAAAATTCAGTAAACATCTTTATGGAGAAACAAAACAAAAAAAAAACCTGCCAGACGTAATATCCGCATTTTTATGACCGTGAAATTATGTCCGGGGACCAAACGACCATACACGGTGGTAGGTGAAATGAACATGCCTGATGTTAACTGGGACATCCCAGTGGCTGATTCTTCTAGAAGTCAAAAGGTGGTAGATGTCTTACAAGACTGCCTACTCACACAACTAGATAATGCTCCAACTAGTCTGGACACCATTCTGGATGTGGTCCTCACAAATTTGGAGGTAGTGAGTGTTACAGGAATTGGGGAGCCACTAGCCAACAGTGACCACAATTCTGTGTGGTTTGAGTTGGCCTTGGGAGTAGTCAAATTTTACTCCAGGACAGAAGTTTTAAACTTTAGAGGAGCTAATTTCAACAAAATGAGGGAAGTAGTCAGGGGTAAACTGCTGCGGATCCATGTGCATTTAGAGGCAGAAGACATATGGGGGCTGGTTAAACAAACCATACTGGAAGCTACCAGGATGTGTGTAAGGACAGTGCCAAAAAAGAACAAATATAAAAAACCCATATGGTTCACTAACCAGGTCACGACAGCTATTAGGATCAAAAGGGAGGCTTTCAGCAACTATAAAAGAAGTCTGGGGGACAGTGACTGGGAAGTTAACATTCAGAAGAACAAAGAAGCAAAGAGGATGGTGAGATCAGTTAAGGCCGAGATGGAACTTAGGCTGGCAGAGGGGGTTAAAGTAGGGAATAAACACGTTTTTTGATACATACAGGAGAAAAGGAAGAAAAGGGGAGGGACAGTTAGACTTAAAGATGGCAACAGAATAGTGGAGGAGAATACACAGAAGGCCATGGTTCTAAATAACTTTTCTGCTCTGTATTCACCAAATAGTACATCAGCCCTATACCAGACAGTAGCATCAAGGCTGCTGACAAAGGGGTCCCACAAATGGAAACTCCATCAATCACCACCAGCAGGGTCAGAAAGGCCCTTGAGCAACTCAGAGAAGACAGATCAGTAGGGTCAGATGGAATACATGCGAGGGTGCTAAAGGAACTGGCGAAAGAGTTGGCAGATCACTTGGCACATTTGTTCAACAGCTCACTTCAGACAGGAGTAGTACCAAGAGATTGGAGAAGAGCAGATGTGGTACTTCTCCACAAGGGAAGGAGCTGGGAGGAGGCAGGCAACTATTGACTGGTTAGCCTTATGTCAGTAGTGGAGAAACTAATGGAAACCTTAATGAAACAGGACTCGGTAGAGTACCTAGATAAAAACGGTCTTCAGAATGACAAGGAGCATGGGCTCGTAGCAGGTAGATCATGCCAGATGAACCTAATTACTTTTTTTGACTGGGTGGCAAAGGAATTAGACAGAGGCCACCCAGTGGACCTCCTCTACTTCGACTTCAGTAAGGCCTTTGACTCAGTGCCGCACAACTGCCTGCTGAAGAAGTTGGAGGGCCTGGGCATAGCCAAGAGCATAGTCAGATGGGTAGGGAATTGGCTTAGGGACAGAAAACAGAGAGCGGTAGTCAATGGGGAAAAGTCAGATAAAGTGAGGTCACTAGTGGTGTGCCAGTGCCACTCCTGTTTAATGCGTCTATCGGTGACTTCAGCATAGGAATTCAAGGCAAGAGTGCCCTATTCATGGATGATACCAAGCTAGGAGGAAGGGTAGACTGCGAGTAGCCGAAGGGACCTTCAAAAAGACCTACAGAAGCTTGAAAGATGGTCTAGCGTCTGGTAACTGAGGTTCAATGCAGGGAAATGCAAAGTGATGCATCTGGGTAAAGGGAACCCAAAGACAGTATACTGGCTCAACAGGGTCCAGCTCAGTGCCTCACAGGAAGAAAGGGACCTAGGAGTCATTATTTGCGATACCCTTAAACAATCCAGCCAATGCAACACCATGTACAGCAAGGCCAACAGAATGGTAGGGTACATAGCCAGAGGATTTGACAGCAGGAGCAGGGAGGTGATTCTCCCACTATACAGGTCCCAGGTAAGACCCCATCTGGAGTACTGTGTCCAGTTTTGAGTCCACATCTTAAGAAAGATAAGGAGAGGCTGGCGGTCATCCAGAGATTGGTGACCAAGATGATCCAGGCCTCCAGAGGCTCTCGCACGAAGGACGGCTAGAAGCACTGACTATGTTCTTACTGGTACTAGAAGGAAGAGAGGGGACATGATAGAAGCATACAAGATTCTTAAAGGTATAAATAGGGTGCCTCCCTCCGACCTGTTCAACAGAGTTACCAACTCCAACACCAGAGGTCATGAGTGGAAGTGGGGGGTTCAGGAGGGAGCTTAGGAGACACTAGTTTATGGAAAGGGTCATGGAACCATGGAATAGGCTGCCAGCTGAGGTGGTGGAAGCAAAGATTGTGACATCATTCAAACTGGGGTGGGATAGAGCCAAAGCGAGAACTAAAGCCGTGGGAGCAATTGGGAGCATAAAGCAGAAGGAGGGCTAGGACCTGGGATCTGAGGTCTCGGGAACTCATGGGCAGACTAGATGGACCCTTGGTCTCCTTCTGCCATCATTTTGTCTATGTTTCTATGAAATACAAGCTGAACTGTGTCTAAATATTAAGGTTTCCAAAATTTTCCCCAAGACATCAGCTGTTCTTTAAAATGTTGTAGTTGTCCCCACTCCCCAATTTAGCAATTCTTCTTATAGGGTCATCAGGTCTCAGTGTTGTTGTGCTAAAACACAGCAGCATTCTATTGCTTGACAGTGCCATTTCAATCTTGCAGTGCGGTAGCTGCTTTGTTATGCACCTCTGTATTGCTGTTTTTTACACCCACCTTTCCCCAGGATGCATCTGGAAAAGGAGCTGCTACCAGCTCAGTATGCCTGGTGAAACATATGCAATACATAAAATAAACAGTTTCATTCTGGTGCACTCTCCATGATGTCAGGGCCTCAAGGCAACCGTACACTTGTAAAAACACTTGACAGGGGACTGACATCACAGACTGTGACCCCAATTGAAAAAATAGCATTGCACAGTGCCAGTACACTGCTTGGCTTTAGATTAAAATTCAGTACGGTAGCTGGGCAGCCAGCACAACGGTAGCGCTACCACATGTGGCGCTGACAACCCAAGGTCAGGAGCGACCCTGGGAGTCAGAAGGCCAGCCAGGGGGGAGGAGGAGGATCGAGCGTCCCAAGGACTGCTCTCCTCCTCCAGGGAGGGAAGGTATCAGTGGGCAGTCTTAGCCCGGCCCCTAGTGGAGGCTGGGGGTTGGCACACCGACACTGCACAAGTGAGGGGACGGAGATGGGGCAGACGCCTGGTGTGCTGTGCGTGTGAGCATGCGCAGCATGGCCACTGGTGTCATTGCATGCCACTTCCTCCGTGCTGGGGAGAAAACCGACCGGTAGGATGAAACCGATCTCCCGCAGACCCTGCACCCGGCTATCTGAGCACATCCTAGCAGTACACAGATACTGGTCTCTATGGAGCTAGAGTGGGACCGGGGTAGTAAGCCCTGGGGGAAGAAGTTGGACAAGGTAAGTCCCAGAGGACACCAGGGTGACGGGGCTGGGGGAACCAGTGAATGTGGGCCAGTTGGCATGGGAGGAATAAAGAAATCAATGAAAAAAAAATTCAGCAGAATGGGGGTGATACTGGACATCTGCAGGAAGAATTTCCTTTATAGAGCAGGTCCATGGATCTTTTCGTCAGGTTTCACACTTGCATTTTAGGTTTGTTGATTAATAACATTGTGCTATATTTAATAAATTGAAAGCAACAACACAACAAGAATAAAGTCAAAAAAATAAAATGTGTTGCTCAAGTTTAAGTATTAATTGTTTGCATGACATGGTTGGGTGTGCCGCCACGCCACTTTTGAGGGTGTGGTGACACAGAAGGGGGCCCATGGTTACTGCTGTGCATACGGCCCATTATGATGTAAGTTCTGGGGCTGGGTGTCCTTGCCCCTGCCTGGTACATACAGCTTCATGTGCAGCCTTTTTATTTGAGGGGTATTTTTGATGTTAAATCTTATTTGCCTCGGGTAAGTGTTTGGCTTTTGTTTTGGTCTGGTCTCTGCCTCAACTGCCCCCGGTCATGGTAGCTTGGTCTCCCTCTCTTGGGTTTGCTGTGTTAGGGTTTGGGGCAATTCCTTTTCCCCTTTGTGGAGCTCCGTTTACTTCTTGTCTGTTTAAGTTGTTTGGGCACTTCCATTGCCCCTTTTGTGGCACTCCATTTGCTCTCTCTGTTTTTTGGGGGCCCCTGAGCATCAAAGGCTGAAGTTATCGTGTACCTTAGGCAACTTTAATCAACTCTAGATCACAGGCCCCTATAAACAGGAGGCAATGCCTGTAGAAAACACCCACATGTAATGATTCCCACTGACAGAGACCACAGTAGATTCCCTGGGTGGGTGGGGAGATCCCTCCGGGCCCACCACAGTGGTCGTTGCAGGTGCTGGGCATAGCACCATCCCCTCCCAAGGCTGGAAATCATCCAACCACCTGCCCAATTGCCCGAGTCCACTTCTGAACCTGGGTTGCTGGTGTGGCTGGGGCAATGAGTGGCTAAAATTTGGTAAGTAATGATTCAAACCCACATTTTAGTTAATCCCCCCCCAAAAAAAAAACAAAAACAAAAACAAAGCAACACAACAGATCTGAATGGACAGAATCTGGCAAGTCCTGTGGTGCAGAGGTCAAAATTAAACCCTACTAAGCAAGCAACCTGGGTTCTAATCCCAGCAGGAGCTTTTGGGCTGGCAGTATAGCCTAGATGTTAGAGCAACTAGCTGTGAATGAGTCTGGTACATCCAGCAGACATGAGTTTGATTTCCACAACCTCGGCTTGCATACTGTGTAACCCTGAGCAACTCACTTAATCTTCTAGTGCTCCTGAGTCACCCCTTTCAACAGGTCTTGTGCCCAGTGAGCCTTAACCAGGTTGCAAAAATCTTTTTCCCCCATTGTGTGCCTGATTACAGTATGGTATATAAAAAGCCACTGTGTTATCAGCTGGTTTTGCTCTATGACCTTCAACCTTGGTTACCATTTGACCACCAAGTACAAAAATGTTTTTCATCCCCCTGACCTTGAAAGAAACCTCAATATGAAATCTGCGACATGCGTGGAAAGTGACTATTCAAACACCATGAAGTCTTGCTGTAATTAGGACTATAGCAGTCAGCCTCAGCCTCTGAACTGCCCCGGAGAGGAAAGGGTTAACTCCAGAGAAGTCTGGAGTTCCACAGCGCGAGGGCGCTGTTCAAAGCTCTATCTGTGCAGTTTGAAGTCAAACTGCCAGATTCTTTACTCCGCTTCACTGAACAGTCGCTCCGAGATCAGCTCCTTCAGCTCGGTTCACTACGCCGTTTTCGGTCGGTTCCTTCGGTTCAGAAACCGCAAAAGTCTCAAATTACCGCGTTTCGCTAAGCTCTATCTGGTAACCGTAAGTAAAACGAAATTTAGTCTGTGTGAATAATTATCGGTTCAGTCTGAACCGATCGCTTTGTATTTTGATGAATTTTTAGACGTGAGGTACCCGGTTCTTATCGGTTCTAAAAACCCTCGCTTTTAATAGGGTTTTTCCATACCGACACGGTTAGGAACCAATAAGGAAGGTCTTGCTCTGCACGCCTGGAAGAAAAGGGTGTTTGGGTTAGGCTGGCACTATGTCTGAGAAACCCAAAAGAAAACCGGCCCACGGGTTTTCAACACTGTGATGTTTGTGGGGAAGCCTTTGCCAAGGCTGACCCACACACCACTTGTGTTTAGCTTGTCTGGGGCTGACCACCTCCTTCAGACTGCCAGATATGTAAAAATTCCCTGCAGCCACCCTGGAGAAGAGAGATTGGGCCGCTCAGGGAACGAGAGGCCAAAAAGTCCGCTGGACCCGATGGCCAGCCCGGTCCAGTACCCACTGGACCAGAGGGACTGCCCTCTGACCAGGCATTACTTCCTCGGCAAGAGAAAGGCTGGTTCAGAGGAACCAGCACCAGCAAAAACAAAGAAATCAGCAGGTTCGAGTCTAAGATAGTTTCTCCAACTGTTGCAGAAATAGCAAAAGCCATACAGATTGTTCAGTCTTTGTCGCAGGGACTTGGAGAGCCCTCCACAAGTGGCAGAGGGTGGCTCGCCCAGGTCCAGTGGTTCAAGATTATGTTATTGAGGAGTTTTTGAACCACAGGAGGGGAGGAGGAATTTGATCAGTGCATTTGTGACTGGGAAGGTCTGGACGTGCCCATTGAACGGGCATTTCTCCAGACAGACCCTTAGAGTCTCCCTCTGTTGTCTGAGTCCCCTCTCATTTTGTGTTTTATAAAAGGTGGTAGAAACTCTCCAGCTCCTTTAGAGGAGGTGGATGAGCAAGAGGAGCCTGATTTTGTTGAAATGATGGATATTCCAGAGTCTAGAAGGTTGTCTATTCCTTTGCATAAATCATTTAGAAGCAAACAACAAAGATTTTAAAATCCTCATTCTGTCCCTCCTGTAGACAAAAATGGACAGAAGGTATACTTTATCAGGCCCAGATACAGACTTCCTCACTGAGCAGTGTAGTCATGTAGGTGTTGTTCAAGCTGCAGCCTGCGACAAGGCTAATATTCCCTTGGCATCACATCCCCTGACAAAGATTCCAGGAAGATTGATACCATGGCAAAAAGCAATATATGGCAGCTTCTTTGGGACTCAGGCAGGCTAATTACATAGGCTTATGTGGCTAGATATCAGAAGTCTAGATGGGACACTATTTTGCAGTTAGCCAAGCAGGCCCAGGGTCAGCTGGCTAGTGAGTTGGAACAGGTGGCTGCTGGCATTGAGGCCTCTAAAGTTCAATTTCATACTGCTGTTGATGTTAATGATGTTTCTTCTAGGTCATGCCACTCTGTAGCTCTTCCGTAGGTTGGCATGGCTCAGATGCACTAATTTGTCCCAAGACACTCAGGCAAAGGCTATGGATTTCCTGTAGTAGTAACTCTCTGTTTGGTGATCAGACAGAAAATTACATGAAAAAAATGGATGAATACAGAACTACCTACAAAAGTGCCCAAGCTAAAGAGAGGCATGCCCCCCAAAGGCATGCCCCAGGAGAACAGGTGAAGCCTTACCACGAGGCCCTTTTATCAAGCTCAAGCCTCTTCAGCCTTTGTTCAGAGGGTTTCTTCAGAGGCAGGGGCAGACGGGCTCTGCAGACTGTCCCTTCTTCCCAGCCAAAAACAGTTGCAGCAGGGCACCCTGGATGGGGTGCCCAGGGCCGAATCTCCTGTACCGTGGGGGCAGGTTGGCTTATTTCAGCCAGAACTGGTTGTCCCTAACTCGGACAAGTGGGTTCTGGAGGTGGTAAGCCAAGGTCTGGTCCTCAGTTTCAAACAGTTCCATGAGGGCCAGACATTTCCCACCTCAGAATCCTTTGGAAGCCCTTGCTTTGGAAACAGAGGTTTCTTCTCTGCTGGGATGCAAAGCAGTAGAGAGGGTTCCCTCCATCAGGGCAGGGTCTTTATTCAAGGTATTTCTTACCCCAAAAAGACAGGAGAATGGCGGCCCATCTTAGATTTAAGGTTCCTGAACAAGCATCTTCTGAAACCAAAGTTCAAAATGTTAACTCTGGCAATGATTTTGCCCTCCTGAGACCAGGAGACTGGGCTTCCTTGGACCTCAAGGACGCCTATTTTCATTTCTTGATCAGGCCTTCTCACAGAAAGTACCTCAGGTTGAGCTACCTTCTGGCCACTATCAGTTCAGAGCAATGCCCTTCACCTTACCTCTGCCCCAAGGGTTTCACAAAATGTCTGGTTGTGATAGTGGCTCATCTGAGAAGGCAAGGGTGGCTGTTTTCCCTACCTGGACGACTGGCTCATAGTGGGTCAGTCTCCAGATCACGAAAATCTCACTTGTTGGTCACCCAGCAGCTTCTCACCTCTCTGGGATTCCTGTTGAATCTTCCAAAGTCAGTTCTCGAACCAGTTCAGGTACTAACTTTCATAGGTGCAGAGTTGAACACAAAGTCTGCCAGGGCATATCTCCTCCCGAGAGTGGACAGACTCATTGCCCTGGCATCTTCCTTCACCATGCGGGTCTCTCGGCCAGCAAGGCACTTCCTGCAACTCCTAGGACACATGGCTGCGCCCACAGCTGTCAGGCAGGGAGCAAGATTCAGATGAGAGACATCCAGTTCCACCTGAGATCTTTTTGGTCCCAAAAGAAGGACCCCTCACCAAATTAGTCCCAGTGACAAGGTCTCTGATCCTGGCCCTTCAGTGGTGGCAGGACCAGAGCAATCTAACTCAAGGGGTCCCCTTCTTACCCATTCCTCACTCCCTCACACTTACCACAGATGCCTCCTCCTAGGATGGGGGCTCACTTGGCGACCTTTCCACTCAGGGTGTGGTCTCCTCAGGAATCTCTGCTCCACATCAACCTTCTGGAGCTCAGGGCTGTCCCTCTTAGCTCTCAGGCCTTTTCAGCTTCTGTCCAGAACAAGGTAGTTCAAGTCAGGACAGACAATACCACAACAATGGTACATCAACAAAGCAAGTGGGCACCGTCTTCTGCCTTGTGCACCGAAGCAATGAAGCTGTGGTCTCTGGCTTACCCTTGAATACCTCCCTGATAGCAGTTCACCTTCCAGGGAAGGACAATGTCCTAGCGGATGCCCTCAGCAGGATTTCTCAGGGCCACCACGAATGGGCCCTGAACCCTCTAGTGCTGGGGTCACTTTGCCAGATGGGGCACCCTCAGATAGATCTTTTCGCAGCCCCAGACAACCACCAACTTCCTCTGTTTTGTTGCAGACCTCCAGTGTTGGGATCAGTCCCACTGGACGCCTTCCAGTTGGATTGGGAGGGGAAATATCTATATGCCTTCCCTCTCTTCCCTCTCCTTTTCAGGGTACTAGTGAGGATCAGAACTCAGTCCTGCAAGGTGATTCTGATTGCTCCAGATTGGGCCAGACAGCCCTGGTACCCTCTCCTTCTGTCCCTGATTGTCCACCCTCTCCTGAGCTTGCCCAGGACCCACGACCTGTTGACCTGTGCACAGGGGAGAGTGTGGTATCCAACCTCAGTTCCTCCACCTCAAGGCTTGGTTCTTGAGGAGCTAGAGTCGCTGATCTACACCTCTCTCAAGGTGTCTTGGATATTTTGAAGGCGGCCAGGAGGCCTTCTACTAGGGCCACCTATAATTCTAAGTGGAAGAGGTTTTCCATTTGGTGCTCTGGGAAGCAAATCTCCCCAGAATCTGCTGACTTGACTGTTTTATTGGACTATCTGGTCCACTTAAATTCTCTAGGCCTTAAGCCAGCTACCTTAAGGGTTCATCTGGCAGCAGTCTCCGCTTATGTGTCAGCAGGTAAACCTGCTTCCATCTCTTCTCACCCTGTAATTTCCAAGTTTTTTAAGGGGTTACTTCACACTAACCCTCCTTTTAGGAACCAGCTCCTGCTTGGGACCTGAATGTTTGCATTGCTCAGCTAATGCAACCCCTTTGAGCCCTGTCTTGGCAGACCTCAAGTTTTGACTTGGAAGACTGTTTTTCTAGTGGCCATCACTTCTGCTAGGCGATAAGTGAGATGCAAGCCTTGTCAGTGGAAGAAGATTTCATTTCTTTTCATAGGGACAAGGTAGTCCTTAGGACTAATAGAAGGTTTTACCAAAGGTGGTCTCGGATTTTCATCTCAACCAATCCATCTCTCTCCCAGTATTTTTCACTGAGCATTCCTCTTCAGGGAGAGGAGATTGCACAGTCTGGACGTCAAAGAGCTCTAAGCTACTATTTGGACGCACCAAGGGTCATAGGTTTGAATCCTCCAGCTCTTCCTTACCTATGGGGAAGTCGGCAAAGGAGACCTGCCACTAAGAGGACAATTGCAAGGTGGATTGTCTCTTGTATCCAATTCTGTTACCAAAAACTGGGTAAAGAGCCCCCCTCAGGATTGAGGGCTCATTCTACCAGAGGTACAGCTGCATCTCTAGCGGCTGCTAGAGATATTCCCATTTTGGAGATCTGTCAAGCTGCTACCTGGAAAACAGTTCACACCTTTACCAAACATTACTCCTTGGATGTTCAATCCAGGAGGGATGCCCGTTTTGGCACAGCTGTGCTTCAGAGCCTATTTCCCAAGTAGGTTCTGACCCTCCTCCATGGAGGTACTGCTGTGTAATCTGCTATAGTCCTAATTACAGCAAGACTTCATGGTGTTTGAAGAAAAATTACTCACCTTAGTAATTGCTTTTCTTCTCATGGAGTCTTGCTGTATTAGGACAACCCTCCCTCTACCCCCTCAGAACTCCTCCTTGGGTATGGGTTGGCAAATTAGGCAAGCACTGTGTCATGCCTTTTTCTTGCTTATTGGGTTTAGGAACTAGGTAATTCTGTTGTTCGTGAGTGGTAGGTGGCCCCTCCCTGGACTTGAGTCTTTTTGGGAAGAGGGGTCTGTTAATGCTTCTTTCAGTAATGCTAACAATATTTAATAATTTTGTTGCTATTCTGTGATTGTTGTGTGTTTTGTAGTTCTACTACTGGTAGGTAGCCAATGGCTAGTGTAGGGTTTTCCACACAGACTTGCTATATTAGTTTAGCCTTAAAGAATCTGGCAGTTTGACTTCAAACTGCACAGATGAAACTTTGAACAGCGCCCTCGCTGTGGAACTCAGACTTCTCTGGAGTTAACCCTTTCCTCTCCGGGGCAGTTCAGAGGCTGAGGCTAACTGCTATAGTCCTAATACAGCAAGACTCCATGAGAAGAAAAGCAATTACTAAGGTGAGTAATTTTTTCTTCAGCCCTTTTCTTTTTTTTTCAATATTCTATTTATGATCCCCGGGCACGCTAAGGGCAGGAACTCCGTGCTGCACCACTTGTCTGCCAGCCCGACCATCCCCGAGCCCCACCATGGATTACCCCCTGTGGCAGGGCCAAGAAGGAAGCTAACTCCCTCCCTCCCTGGAGCACAATCCAAATCTGGGGAGGCTATGATGGCAGACCGGCTGAACGGGGGCAAGACCACATGGAGCCCCAGCCACCATTTTCTGCTTTTCTGTGCCCCTCCTAGCACATGGCGTAGTGCGTGGGGGGGGGCACATGCATGCCTCGCCCACTGGGTGCTGGTCTCCCTGCCTGCATCACCCCCAGCCCCCACTAGAGGTCGATCGATGGGCAGGACGACGATCCCTCCCTCCCCGAGAGATCACAGCAGTCCTCCAGACGCTCAACCCTCTGTCGCCCCTACTGACCCCCGATGGCCCAGGCTCATTCCCAAACCCAGGTCGCTGGTGTAGTACGAGGTAAGGTGTCCAGTGCCTCAACCCTCAGTGCCACCGGGCCGGCCGACAAGTCCTTTTCAATAGAGAGTTTACTCAGTACCTTTATACACCAGAAAATCTCAGAAATCCCTTGTTCCCCAGTGCTAAAGAGCTAGGGCTCAATTTTCAAAGCCCCAAGAATGCCGCAAGTCCCTGGTGCGCCGACTGTTTCGCGCATGGGATTTGCGGCATTCTTCTGGACAGAGAGCAGGATTGTCAATCCTGAACGCCAAATGCCACGTTAGACCAGATTTTCCGTGGTCTAACTTGCATCATTTGAGGGAACCCTTTTTACAAGGCTGGTGCCAAATATTTGGCACAAGCTGCCTTAAACTGAGGAAACTGTCACAACTGCACCCAACAATATAAAATTGGGTGTAGCTTTGGCAAAGGGGTTTGGCACAGCTGCACCAAAAAATGGCTTAAATACAGGGCTTGCTGCAAGCCCTGTGTCAGCCTTTGAAAATCAAGCCCCTTAAGCTGGCCCGGTGACACTGAGGATTAAGGTGCTGGATGCCACACTTTGTGCCACGCTGGTGACCCAAGTTTGGGAGTGAGATTGGGCCGCTGGGGGTTGTGGGGGGCTAGGAAATGATAGTAGTGGTTGCTGGGCTGCTCTCATCTCCCAAATTGGGGAGTTGAGTTTCCTCACTCTCAGCTGACACCCGATGGAGCCTGGATATCAGAGCAAGAGAGGTCTGGAGAACTAACGCAATGTCAGAAGGGTGGAAGGAGCACTTGGTTTCTGGGAGCATGTGTGCACCCTGTGTGCAGCTTTCGCCTTGTCACGCTCTGCTGCTGCTCTGGGTGGGACAGGAGAGAAAAACCACGGGGGGGGGGAGCCCATGTCTCTCTGTGGCCATGTGTGACAGCCCCTGATGCTCTCGGACCCTGCTCCTTGTGGCTCCCCACCAGTACAACTGTGGGGGGGAGAGGCCGACAGGGTTGGGGGTGGAAAGGGGCCTGAAGAAAAGGAGTAGGCTGCCACTGAGGAGCAAACAGCTAGATAAAAAAAAAAAATTGAGCCCCTAGTTTACTGCGCGAAATTAACAGTAACTTTCAGAAGTAGTCAGCTTTCAATTTTGCTAATTAGAAGATTTTTTACCTGACAGTACTAGGTGTGATGTGTAGAACAGCACTCAACCTGGAGGCTGACTTAGTTCTGTTCCTTGTTGTGCATCATCAGCACTGCAGCCTCACTGACCATGACATCACTAGTAACCAGGAAGTGCCAATCTCCTGCTACTTGTCTGGTAATAGTAATCACAGAAATCAAAGAGACTAGAAAAGACATCCCAGACGACAGCGTAATCCAGGAGTGGGGGATGATGCTATACAGGCACGCAGGGTTCGTCGCCTGTGTGCCGCTAAGAAATTATCTCATCTTGTTCCTGTTGCAGGATGTATGCCGTCCTACCTGGTGGCACCTGTTTTTTTTTTTTGTTTCCTCCCCAAAAGCTGGACAGCGTGTGTGTACACATTGGAATGCGCACAGGTGCTCGCGTGGGGGAAACAGATGTTCGCCTTCCTGCATACAACGGGCTTGTGCTAAGCCACATTCTCAGCTGTCACAACAATCACGGCTTTCCATTCTAGTCCTCCGATTCCATTATGGTAACTTGTGGCACAGGTTACCAGCCAAGCAACAGGGCCTGTGATGTAACAATAAGTGAGGGTCACATGCGGAAGACGTAGTAGGAGGAACAGAACTAGATATGTCTGCTTCCAGGTAAAGCACTGCTTTTCATATCACACCCAGTACTAGTAGGTAGAAAACTATCTAACTAGCACACAGAAAAAGCAAAACACTTCAGAAATAAAAAAAAGTAATAAAGGGACAACATTTAAAAATTACCAAAATGTTTTGCTTGCTATTTTTTTGCCGCTGCTAGCTCTTTAAGGGGGGGCAGCAAGTAACTGTCATGAAAATTCTTTTTTTGTTTTTTAAAGTGATTTAGTCACATTCCGCAAATGCCTGTTTCACATAGCATGCAATTGCCACCCATGCTTCAGATGCTGAAGCTGCAATTTCTTAGTAAAAAAATCTGTCATAGTCATTTTTTTGTATGTTATTGTTTCTGCTCATTCACTGTTCCATGTCATAACCAGTGATGCCGTTTGGGTGAGTGTACCCTGCCAAAAATAAATAGCGGCAATATACACTGCATGGCGACTCAAAAATATGGCGACGGACTGACATATCTGGGGCGAACAGACTTCAACTAAAGATTCTCAACCCAGGGGAGTGTATGTTGAGGCGGGTGTGAAACTTGAAAAATAAAAACTCCGCCCCAACACAAAAAGCAACGCCCGCCCCAGAACCGAACCAGGCACCCTCCCAATCCCAGCCGGCCACCCTCGCTACCACGCCACACAGCCAGCTCGGCAGCCGACTGCCACACTACCTCCCACATACCCTCCCTACCTTTCCACCCCTCACGAGGTGTGGTTCCTCCCCCCCACTCATGTGTATACATCCTGTTGCCTTCCTTCACCCACCATGGTATCCTGTCGCTATCCTGCCAGGTAGCCCAGAACACAGGCACCATGATTGAGTCACCGTTTTTGCAGTCGCTCAATCGCGGTCGCCATTATTCACAGGATACCCTGCCCTTCAGTTTTCTGTGTGCAGCCACACCCCCAAAATTATGTCATGCAAGGGAACTGTCAATATTTTACATACAGCAACAAAGAATTCTGGGTAAATTGTAAAGTTGACTTAAATGTTCATTACTCAGAGGTGCAGTCCCTTATTTTGGTATTGTGGACTGCACAATAGCACCTAATATGTAAACATATAACCTAGTTGTAGAGAAGCTTGAAGAAGCTAAGTACGTGAGCGCATGGGCAGACTAGTGGGCCATAGGTCGTTATCTGCTGTCAACATCTATGTGTGTGTGTATGTGTGTGTGTGTGTATGTATATATATATATATATATATATATATATATATATATATATATAGAGCAAGGCATTGTGGGTACAGTGCATAGCTGATTTTTCTGTCTCCCTCATCATAGTGCAGTCTTCTATGTCGGTAGTGTTTACAGCAAAACAGTCTGCCTCTACCACCACCTGAGAACCTAAGCTCGGACTCCCCATTAGCAAAGCACGGCAGTAGCTGCCATCCAATCAGAACGTGAGCGCTCTTTGGTGTTGGCTTCCGATTGGTTCCTGCAGTCTGCTTCTGTGTCCGTTCTAAACCAAGCATAAATCTAATTTCCATGCCAAAATTTGCCAAAAAAGAGCAGTAATTAGTTTTCTCCTTGCCAGTTAAGACCCTTATCCTTCTGTTTAGAGTGTTACATTTAGGGATGCTGTGTGATTACACTACTTTCGAAACTCTGTCCTTGCGTCAGCTCCCTACACGAGCAGCCGATCACTTCTCCCTAATGAAGTTCCTACTAAGCCTCATCTTAAGTCCTCTTTAAATATTATAGAAGTACTCTGAATTGATATGACTGATGTAACATTGAGTACTTACTTGCATTAATTGCATTAATTGTTTTTCACTTGTGTTATTTGGCTCTATTGTAAATATCCCTGTATGCATTGTACCATTTGACCCGGAGCTAACCAGGTCATCTTGTGAATGTGCTTGCTCAATGATGTTCGCCTGGATAAATAAAGATTTTGATTGATTGGAAAGTTTCTGGAAATCTGTTTTGTGATGCAGATAGGCCAAAAAAGATAATTTTGCAGTCTGTGTAGATGTTGTTTGACTTTTACTGCCTGCTGGTGAAGTGACAGGTCTGAAGTGGCAGCTCCTGTCAGAATGTGGGAGCGTGATGATACTTTTCTATGTTTATGTTATAGGGCCTGAATGACTATAAGTAGTTCAGGAGTGTAATTATGGGTCAGACTACTTTTCTTTTTTCTTTGGTGTCCAACTTCTGCTATGTGTTCAAAATTATGAAAGAAAAAGGATGTCTGCAATACCATGACTGACTAACAGAGGCCTCTGTTTCAACACAGTGCTTAAAAACTTTGTTTCCCTTGCATGATGTCACGGTTGGGGGTGGCAGCACTGAGAAAAACAGGGGGCAGATTTATGCAAATGAAGCAGAGCACAAAAATAAAAGCATTTTTTTTTCATGGAAAGCAGTACCTTTTGGCAGTTTGAATGGTAGGAGATTGATTCACAACTCCTTCAAGTTACTACTCCCATTTGCTATGGCAAACATGACAAAATCACTTTAAAGCACCAGTGCAACGAAAATGCTTTTCCCATAAAGCTAGTTTCAGTGACAATTATTAAAAATATCAGCCAACCTGTTAAATGTACTTTTCCAAGTGCCTTTTAGACAGCACATCATGAGTTTTTTTTTTCCTTTTCATTTTATCAGTGCTAACCATTGCCATGTCTATAATAGTATTTCTAAGGCATATGTGGTGGCCATCTTTTTTTCTTGAGAAAAAAAGTAAATTAAAACACTTATGAAACACTCACATTTTGGTAGAACTAGACCATTTTATCACCAAATAAAACTGGAATATGTCTGGAAAATATTATGGTAAAAAAAGGTACGCTCAAATTCTTTGCCCAGTTTTGTTGCACTGTTGCTTAAATCGTCTTTATCCAGGAGGTGCTGGGCAGCCCTACATGCCACTGCCAGTCCGCTACCGCCCTGATACTGCTCTGCAGGCCCGGAGTGCCCACCAGCTCTTACCACTCCCATGCAACGCCTCAAAGCAGGGCTACTTGCCTCTGAAAGCCATTATAAATCAGCCAGTCAGCATCCTGAACAGAACATTGTACCCTGCATACTGTTGTCGTCTCATGTAGCAGCTTAAAGTGAAGCATTCAACTTCAGCAGTGCAGGGAAGGAGCATGACTTTCATTTTTAAAAATGAAAAAAACTGCCAAAGTTTTGAACAAGGAAAACGTATTAGAGATAGATATTTACAAATCTAACCGGCTTTTTTCTCTTCCGCCCTTCGGTCATACAGTGCACAATGACCCTGATGGCTGGAACCAAAGCAGGGCTAAGTACCCAGTCTCACTTCACTGGCAGACATGGGGCTGGGATCATGGGAAGGAGAACTACTGCCTAATGCATGCACAGAGGGCCCTGCTCTTACTGCATGAGTAAGATACCGCATGCCACAATGTGTGGCTCAAGTTAGAGACAGGAAAGGTGGAAGGACTACATAGTGCAAAGGAATAAGGAAAAATCGTATGCTTTTATGATGGATTAGTATTGAGCAATATAACACATGCATGTAAAGCTATGTATGTCCAGAAGGTTCTTTTCACAGATACAGCGGAAGGAGTACCCTAAGCACCACAAGGGAAACGAACAAGGGTCAAGTTTAGGTGCCCCTGAAGGACTGTTGAACTATACATATGTAATGTTTTCCCATCTTTTATCGTACAATTTTGACTACAAGAAATTGTCTGTACCAGTCTGGAGGGGACAAAAAAAACAGATTTCAGTATTTTATCTGTAATATACATGTCTGTAATATTGGATGTGTAATTGTCAATAAACTTTAAGTAACAAAAACCAAAAGGTGATCAGAAATGGTGTAGGACGGCAGGTGTACCCTTGCTGCTTAGGTGTAAATAATCTGTCAGTCAGGGCCATCCCAGTGGTACAGTGTTGCCGTGCAAGCAATCCGTGTTCAGGAGCAAACGCGACTCACCATGTCGGGAGGCAGGCCAAACCACAGCAGCTGTCAATCGGCAGTGTATTGTGGCTGGGAGAGAAGGCGTTGAGCACCCAGCACTGCAACAAGTCCTGTTGTGGGCCAGAGGAATTTGCTTCTTCCACAGGTACTGCTGGGGGAGCGGGAGATTGGGAAAAAAAACGGGATACAAATCCCACTACCATCTATATGATGGCTGAAGTCCTGGCTCCCTTGGGTCCTAGTGCCTCAACACTAGCTCCTGTCCGCCTAGTGGACTGCTTCGAGGGGGGGACAGCCCTCCCTCTGGAGCTCCTACCCATGAAGGGAAGCCATGTAAGAACTATTGGGGGTGGGTGGAGCCAGGGAACAGGAGGGCACTGGGCCTGAACAGGGTATATATCTGGGACCAGGATACATCTCTGACCAACAAGTAGCCAAGAGAGAAGTAGTTCTATGGGAAGAAAAAAATCTGTCAGTCACTTCACTAAAACCATGAATATGACATTTTACCTCTTCGTCTGTCAATCATCACACCTGTCAAAGCACGAGCGTACACAACTGTAAATTTGAAGCCACAACTGAAATTGTTTGCCTCAGACAGTGTCTGCTTGTTTAGTTAAGCAGGGCAAGGCAAACGTGACACTTTTTTCCCACCACATTTTCCATAAAATAAGATACCCATTGTATTATTTAAAGGAAAGCTGTCCTGATCGTGCCCTCACTTTTAATAAGCTTACCTCGGTTAAGCTTTTAATATGTTCGCGGTGTTTTCTTGCACCACAACATACATTATTTAACTTTAAAAAGTCAGAACCCAGAAGTATGACGCAGCGTGGGAGGCTCCATTATCTGTAAAGGTGCGGTGAAGTACTGCTCACTTCAATACTTTTGTACTGAAGCGAGCAGTGCGTCGCCGCACCTTTACAGAATTTTACTCTCAAGCTCACATAATGTTACAGAACCTACTCAGCTTTAAGAGTCAGCCTGTTCTTGACACTGGGGTGTTAAATATTCTATATATTCATATTTATTCATTAACATCTCTTCAATTTTACGTTTGCAGAGTATCAGCAAACATGGAAGCGAATACGGCCGTGGAGCTTGATTGAGCAACAGCTCTGAGGAAACCAGCAGAAACAGAAATGTGGATGCCGCCATTGCTGTTATGAGACATTATAAAATGGGCACAGTGTGCCTAACAGACTTTATGGGGGGCTCTTGAAGTGGGGGCAGGCAGCATGCTGGCGATCCATCCGGGGATTATTTTGTTCTCCTTTAAAAACCCTCCCTCCACCCCTCCCTACTGCCAGTGGCCACCCATGGAGTCATTCTGTAGGGGTGGGGTGAGGGTTGCTGATGTCAGCTGATCACCCACAACATTAATGCGATATCTGCTGGCCCTGCAGTTGGATGGCAGAGCAGATCTGCGTACACAAGAGAGGTAGAGATGCTCTGTATGGCACTAGAGGACTCCGCGGAGCTGGGGATTGTTTACATTATGAAGCTGCATTTATGGCCCCATTTTCAAAAGGTTAGCGCAGCATAAATTGGGTTTATGCCACGCTAACCTGGAATAGTGCCGCTGTCTGGTTTCTTCATGCATACGCGGGTGCAGCACAAAATTAAACGTTTTCAGAAGCACTAAATGACCCCCAGCAGTGGCGTAGTTTAACACTTCTGTAACCCAGCCCTTAACAGTGCATAGAGGGAGTGGGCGCCCCGGACACCATCTGCACATTGTCAAGGGCTGGGTACCCTGGTTGTCCAGCAGTCCCTCCCCTGCCCCAATCCCTGTACACGTATTAGAAGAAACATTAGTAGTCCAGCGGTCCCTCCTCAGCCCCGATCCCCCAGTATATAAAAAATAAATGATGTCCTGGTGGTTTAGTGGTCCCACACCCGATTCTCCGATCGCCATCCTCACAAAACCTACAATACCCTGGTAGTCTAGTGGCCCCCAACCCGGCACGTAGTGACCCACCACCCCATTCCTCCCAATCCGACCCGAGCCAGCCACCAGCACAGTCCTCCTCAGACTGCCACAGCCAGCCACTGACTGAACTGTCACTGAGCGCATACAGTAGACAGTACATGCTCATTTTAACCAATGAGCGCATTATGTCTACTGTATGTGCTCAGTTGCCGGCTCAGGTCAGGTTGTGGGGGAACAGGGTGGTGGGTCACTACCTGCTGGGGTGGGGGGCAACTAGACTACCAGGGTATTGTAGGTTTCATCAGGACGGTGATTGGAGAATGGGAGAGGAACCATTAGACCACCAGGACTTCATTTATTTTTTATATACTGGGAGGGTCAGGGCTGCGGAGGGACTGCTGGACCACCAATGCATATGTTTTATGTACATGTACAGAGATCAGGGCAGGGGAGGGACCACTAGACCACCAGGACTTCATGTATTTTTTATATACCAGGGAATCGGGACTGAGGAGGGACCACTGGTCCACCAATGACTGCTTTTATTACATGGACAGGGATCGGGTTTTTTTTGGGGGGGGGACCTGGCCCGGCGCACTTGGCCACCATGCTCTTGTGCAGATGAACCCATAATGGGCATGCAAATGGCCCCTTAGCACCATGCATGCCCAGTGGGCTCATCTGCATGTTTGGGCTGAATATCATCCATAGGGGCTGCTGCGTTAACCACTGTGCACCATGCTTTACCCCTATGGGCGGTCTTCAGCCCAGCACTCTGGTAGCGCTGTGCCAAACATGACAACTGCTTGCTGTGTGCTGCGCTATCAAAGTCCAATATTCAACCAGATAGCGTGGTCAGTTCAGATTGCGCTATCTGTTTGAATACAGCACCAGAGTCAGACGACCCTATGTTTTGCGCAGTGCACCTATTTGTACACACAGCCAGATGGCTCTGAATATGGGGCCCTTAATCTGTAACAAGAGAAAAAAACTAATTGAGGGAGACCTAGGCTTTGGGGGGGGGAGGTTTTTATTGATTTTAGGAGTCCTCTTTTTCCCCCCTATTTTCTTGAGTTTACTGAAATGACAGTACATTCAACACTTACAGACAAGCATATTTAAACTTAAATAATACATCTGAGATGCATACAACATCGTTACAATCCAAAGAAATTAATATCCCTATTTTTTCTTCTAAGTGGGAATTTTAACAGGATCTCCTTCCTTCCTTCCTCCACATTTATTTTAGCAGTGAGAGCATCTCCACAGTACATGAATGGCACAGAATTTGAATACTGCACAAGACTGCCTGCTATTATGTCAGATTTTCCTGGAAATTAGTGACACAATCAAGACAGAGGTGGATACTCAGGAGACTGCCCGAGCAAGTGTAGTGAGAAAGGCAACACATTCCTTTTTTGGCAGTGTCCATTCATAAAGGTTTCCTGGTAGGTAATAATTAAGGCAGCAGAGGTGATAGAAACATAGACAGTGACAACAGAAAAAAGATTACAGGTCCATCTAGTCTTTCCAGGAAAATCTGATGTGAGAGTAGATTAAGAGCAGTGATATACCCAGAAACTATACAGGCCTATCTATTATGAACTCTTGTGACAAACAAAGGGGTGCGCTGGATACAGCAGCTCCAGGTACTCACCCCAATGGATCCAGACAGGGCCACACATACATGGTTGTAGGAAGACATACTCCATGTACTCCACGGTGTAAAGTTATATTGGAGGGGCAATGTTGTCGGGGTACAGGTCAGGAAACATAGGAAAATCAGGAGCAGTTTCAAAATACGCAAGTATCGTTTTATTAATAACAACAGCAAAATAAAAAATAAAAATTGTTCAGTATAACTATTTACTACTGCAGTACAGACACAGAAAGCAGAGTCCTTCTTCTGAGTTTTACTTCTCAATTTCCAGTCTCTGTCACTCCCTCTTGCAAAACATTGCAACTCTTTTTTATATCAAGTCTTTGCAGGGAGCTCGTTAAGAGAACATTCTGCTTCTCACACAGTGTTCTTGTCAGTTTCAGCAGGTGCAGCAAAACAGTACTTTGTGACCCAGAACTGACCTCTTGTTGACAGCTCTGGAAATATTTTTGAGTCAACCCAGTGTAAAATGCTGAGCATACTCTTGCCGTCTGCTTTAGTATAAGTCGAGGTGGTTTCTGAGTCAGAATCCTCTTCTCTGGAGGCAGTTAACATAGAGAATCGTGATGGGGAAGGACTGGTAGGCCGCTTTTCAGTCTGCAGCAAAGAACGTTTAGGAGTTGAGGGAAAAGTATTTCTTTTTTGTTTTCCCCATCTTGCCCGACCACCACCAAATCATAACTAGCACCGAATCGATTGGTAGGCACTTGGATGGCTTGCGATTAAGTAAATAAATGATCTGAAGCTGAGGAGCTGAGAAGCTAGGCTGCCATTCAGCTCATTACGTCACCAGAAGTACTCTGGAAATATTTTTTCCAACCAGCATCTCAGGTTAACCCCTTGAATTCCAGTTTTTGCAATCATTTCAACAATATAACTATATACAGTTTTAAACAAAGGGATCCCAGTTTCAAATACAGTTTTACACATAAAGATTCACATATATTTTTTATAATTGCAAATATGCAAGGGAGAAGATAGCAAGGGAAGGCAGAAAGCTAGCAAGAGGTGAAGAATTGCGAAACCGTTGGAGTGATTAGTCCCTAGGTCTCACAAGAAAATTTGGTTGCGCAACCAGACAGAGAAGAGACAGAAAAGGAAAGGATATAACAGACCCCTGCGTTCAACTCTTTCTGTATAACAAATGGGACAGGGCCTTATTCAACCCTGTCACATACCCCCCTCTTCAAGAGGGAACCTGTTTTACAAAAAACAAGTTTCCAAAACTTGTTTTTTCATTATCTTCTAGCATTAGCCTATAACTTTACAGTTCAGTGCATATGCAGCATAGCAAACAGAGAAGTTTCAACTCACATTTTTTCAACCTTTGGAATTCTCAGTTCCTGATCCATATCTTGATAGAAAATCAGCATTGCCAGATTTGTGTATCACCTTAAATTTAAATGGCTGTAGTGCCAGGTACCACTGTGTGATTCTAGAATTGTTATCCTTCATTTGGTTAAGTCAACAGAAAGGATTGTGATCTGTTACAAGTACAAAGTCAGCTCCTAGTAAGTAAAACTTTAGGGACTCTATGGCCCACTACACTACTAGACATTCTTTTTCAGTGGTGGAGTACCATTTCTCTCTGTCGTGCAATGTCCTACTTATGTATAGAATAGGATGTTCACACAACATGAAGTCTTGCTGTATTCTGACTATTGCAGTTAGGTCCTGCCTTTCAACTGCCCCAGAGAACAAAGAGTTAACTTTCCATGGCCAGCATGGAACGTTCAGCGCGAGCTCGGTTGAAGCCCCTGTCTGCTGTTGTTTAAACTCCAACCGTCAGATTCTTTATTCCGCCTCACTGAACAGTTGCTCCAGAGATTTCTTCTTTGCTCGATTCAAAAAAGTCGGTTAAAGTGTCATTTTTTGCTCGGTTTCTACCGAATTTCTGCTACCGGATCTGTCGGTTTAAGTCTCTGTCTGTGGTACCGTGAGTACTAGATAGGTTTTACATTTAGTTTCTGTGTGGAACTTGTAAATTTCGGATTGGTTCGGTTTGAACCGATCAGTTTAGTCTTAAAAAGTTTTGAATTTGTTTAGAGTGTGGTAACCGGTCCGTATTGGTTCTAAAAAAAACGGATTTAATAAGGTTTTTTCCAAGACCTGTAACACGGTCAGGAACCGATAGGGGAGTCTTGCCTGGCGGATTGCCGAAAAAAGGGTAAGTTTTGGATAGGATTGGCCATGTCTGAGAAACCCAAGAAAAAAACCAGGCCCACTGGGTTTCAACACTGCAGTGTGTGTGGGGAAGCCTTTGCTAAGGCTGATCCCCACACCACCTGTGTTTATTGTCTGGGGTATGACCACCTTGATTCAGACTGCCAAATTTGTAAAAGTTTTCCCAAAGCTACCCTGGATAAGAGAGTAGGTAGACTGAGGAAAAGGGAGGCCGAGAAGTCCGTTGACCCGAATGGCCAGCCCGGTTCTGTTCCGACCGAACCAGAAGGAGTGCCCTCTGACCAGGGCAAAACTTCTTCGGGCAAAAGGAGAGCCGATTCTGAGGAGTCGGTTCCAGTTAAAAGAAAGAGAAGAGAAAAATCATCCGGTTCGGATCCACAAGTTCTTTCTCCGACCGCTGATGAAATAGCCAAAGCGATAAGGATAGTGCAATCGCTAACTTCGGTTCCGGCCGAACCGGCTCCATCTGGCAGGGGCTCGGTTCGGTCGGTTCCCCCGGTTACGGATTATACTTTAGAAGAATTTTATGAACCGGAGGAGGAGGAGGGAGAGTATGAGGATGATGATGATGGTGATTATGAAAGTCTGGATGTGCCTATTGACCCGGACATCTCCCCAGACAGACCTTCAGGTGTTTCTCCTCCTAGGCTTTCTGAGTCCCCTTCCCACTTTACGTTTTACAAGAAAGTGGCTGAAACCCTCCTGCTTCCAATGGAAGAAGCAGTAGAGGACCAGGAGGAGCCTGATTTTGTTGAAATGATGGACATCCCAGAGTCCAGGAGGCTGTCTATTCCCCTCCATAAATCTTTTGGGAAACAGACATTTAAAATTCTAAAGACTCCTAACTCCATACCTCCTGTGGACAGACGAATGGACAAGAGGTATACCCTTTCAGGCTCGGACACGGAGTTCCTTTTTCAGCAATGCAGCCATGTTGGGGTAGTGCAGGCTGCTGCCTGTGATAAGGTAAATATTCCCTTGGCATCACACCCCCAGATAAGGACTCCAGGAGGATTGATGCCATGGCAAAGAAGCAGTACATGGCAGCATCTTTGGGACTCAGGCAGGCTAACTATATGGCCTACACAACTAGATACCAGAAGTCCAGGTGGGACACTGTGCTGGCTCTGGCTAAACAGGTCCCTGACCAGCTTGCCAAGGAGCTGGAGCAGGTGGCTGCGGATGGGATCGAGGCATCCAAGGTGCAATGTCATGCTGCTGTGGACTCCAGTGATGTTTCATCTAGAGTCATGGCTACATCTGTGGCCCTTCGGAGGATGGCTTGGCTCAGATGTACTAGCCTATCACAGGATACCCAGGCTAAGGCCATGGATTTTCCTGTCATTGGTAATTCTCTGTTTGGGGAGCAGACAGAGAACTACATGAAAAAGATGGACGAGTACAGGACCACCTACAGGAGTGCTCAGGCCAAAGAAACGCAGGCCACTCCTCAAAGACAGCACTCCAGGGGCAGGGGCAGGGGCAGGCCCTTTCAAAGGCCTTTTTACCAAGCCCAGACCTTCTCTTCTGCTTATGCTCAGAGGGGGGTTCTTCAGAGGGAGAGGCAGACGGGGAATGAGCAAGCCTGCTTTCACCCCTCAGCCTAAAGCCCCTGCCAAGCAGACACCGTAATGGGTCTGCCCGGGCCGATTCTCCAATACCTGTAGGGGGCAGGCTGGCTTACTTGTCCAGGACTGGAAGTCTCTGACATCAGACAAGTGGGTCCTGGAAGTAGTAAGCCAGGGACTGGTTCTCAGCTTCAAAAAATTTCCCAAGATGAGAACCAGATCCTTTCCACCTGCAAATCCATCAGAGACCCTTGCCCTAGAAGCAGAGGTTTCTTCCCTCCTGGCTCTCAGAGCCATAGAAAGGGTTCCCACCCTACACAAGGGCAAAGGATTGTACTCCAGGTACTTCCTAACCCCCCAAAAAACAGGAGAATGGCGGCCCATCCTGGATCTAAGATATCTGAATAAGCACCTTTTAAAACCAAAGTTCAAAATGGTGACTCTGGGGATAATTCTGCCCTAAGGCCAGGGGACTGGCTAGCCTTCCTGGACCTCAAAGATGCCTACTTTCACATTCCCATCAGGTGCTCCCACAGAAAGTACCTAAGGTTCGAGCTGCCCTCAGGCCACTATCAATTCAGAGCAATGTCCTTTGGCCTAACATCAGCCCCAAGGGTGTTCACAAAGTGCCTGGCAGTAGTGGTTGCTTTCCTAAGGAGAAAAAAGATTTCTATCTTTCCATATCTGGACGACTGGCTTATAGTGGGTCAGTCTCCAGACCAAGTCAAGTCACATCTGTAAGTAGCTCAGCAAGTGCTCACTTCCTTAGGATTTGTCCTCAACCTTCCAAAGTCAGTTCTCGAGCCAGTACAGCTCCTCACCTTCATAGGGGCGGAACTGGATACAGTAAGGGCAAGAGCCTTCCTTCCCCTGGACAGGGCAAGGACCCTTATGGAACTGGCCTCTTCATTCACCCTGCAGGTGTCTCGGCCAGCAAGGCATTTCCTTCAGCTTCTGGGCCACATGGCAGCTTCCACAGCAGTGGTCCAGAGAGCAAGATTCCAGATGAGGGACATTCAGTTCCATTTAAGAGCCTTCTGGTCCCAAAGAAAGGATTCCCTTGCCAAACTAGTCCCAGTGACCCGAACCCTAATCCAGGCTTTGCAATGGTGGCAGGATCAGGACAATTTAAAACAAGGAGTTCCTTTTGTCACTCAGTCTCATTCAGTGATACTCACCACAGATGCTTCCCTGCTGGGCTGGGGAGCCCACCTGGGGGATCTTACCACCCAGGGACTGTGGTCACCTCAAGAATCTCTGCTTCACATCAATCTCTTGGAACTCAGAGCAGTGTTTCTGGCACTGCAAGCCTTTTCCAAATCTGTACAGAACAAGGTGGTCCAGATCAGAACAGACAACACAACCACCATGTGGTACACCAACAAGCAAGGAGGCACTCGGTCTACGGCCTTGTGCACAGAGGCAATGAAGTTGTGGACCCTGGCCTATTCCCTGCAAACCTCTCTGATAGCAGTTCACCTCCCAAGGAAGGACAATGTCCTAGCAGATGCTCTCAGCAGGATATCCCAGGGCCATCACGAATGGACCCTAGATCCCCTAGTTTTGAAGGTGATTTTCTCGAGATGGGGCACTCCACAGATAGATCTTTTTGCAGCCCCAGGCAATCACCAACTTCCTCTCTTTTGTTGCAGACCCCCAGTCTTGGGCTCAGTCCCCCTGGATGCTCTGATTCTGAATTGGGAAGGGAAATTTCTTTATGCTTTTCCCCCCTTCCCTCGCCTGTTCAAAGTGTTAGTCAAGATCAGGTCTCAACCATGCAAAGTGATTCTGATTGCTCCAGACTGGGCCAGACAGCCCTGGTACCCACTGTTGCTGTCCTTCCCCTGTCTCTTCCCAGGAATTACAACCTGTTGACATCCTCTCAGGGGAGGATTTGGTATTCGAACCTCAAATCTCTCAATCTCAAGGCATGGCTCTTGAAGAGTTAGAGTTTGCCGATCTGCACCTTTCTCAAGGGGTTCTGGATATCCTTAAGGCTTCTCGAAATCCTTCCACCAGAAAGACTTACAACTCCGAATGGAAAAGGTTCACTATTTGGTGCTCTAATAAGCATATTTCTCCAGAATCTGCTGGGTTGCCTACAGTTCTGGACAATATGGTCCATCTTAATGGCTTAGGACTTAGGCCAGCTACATTTAAAGTGCATCTGGCAGCTGTTTCTGCCTTCTTGTCAGTAGGCAAGCCCTCTCCTCTGTCAGCCCATCCTGTGTTTTGTAAGTTCTTCAAGGGATTGCTGCACACCAATCCACCCTTTAGGGACCCTGCTCCTTCTTGGGACCTTAATGTTTGCATTGCTCAGCTTATGCAACCACCCTTTGAGACTTTGTCCTCTGCAGAGCTTAAGTACTTGACTTAGAAAACTGTGTTTTTGGTAGCCATTACCTCTGCCAGGTGTATCAGTGAATTGCAAGCCCTGTCAGTGGAGCCTGATTTCACCTCTTTCCATAGAGATAAAGTGGTCCTAAGAACTAACAGGAAGTTTTTGCCTAAGGTGGTTTCAGATTTCCACCTTAATCAGTCTATGTCTCTCCCTGTTTTCTTCACTGACCATTCCTCCTCTGGAGAGAGGAGGTTGCACAGCTTGGATGTTAAAAGGGCCCTCAGCTACTACATAGAGCACACCAAGGGTCACAGGTTTGAGTCCCTCCAGTTGTTCCTCACATATGGAGAGGTCGGTAAGGGCAAACCTGCTACTAAGAGATCTATTGCCAGGTGGATTTTCTCTTGTATACAATTCTGCTGTGAAAAACTGGGTAGAACCCCACCCTCAGGCCTGAGGGCTCACTCTACTAGAGGTACAGCTGCTGCCAGGGATATTCCTATCTTAGAAATTTGTCAAGCAGCCACCTGGAAAACAGTCCATACATTCACCAAGCATTACTCTCTGGATATCCAGGCTAGGAGTGATGCTCGGTTTGGCACAGCAGTACTTCAGAGCCTATCCCCAAAGTAGGTTCTGTCCCTCCTCCATGGAGGTACTGCTTGGTAGTCTGCAATAGTCCGAATATAGCAAGACTTCATGTTGTTTGAAGACAAAATTACTCACCTTAGTAATGTTGTTTCTTCTAATGGAGTCTTGCTGTATTGTGGCCTCCCCCCTGCCTCCCCTCTCAGAACCTGTTTTTTGGGATGTGGGTGGGCAGGAGCAGTGTTGGCACCCTAGGCGTGCCTCTTTTTCACCCTCCTTTACTTTGGGTGTGTGTTGTGTTTTGTTTTTTGGGTTTCCTGACTTTTGCTTTGAAACCAAAAAAACCCTTTTTAATAAATTTTAGTTGCCAGTTGGCTAGTGTGAATTTTATAGTTTGCACACAGAACTTCTAGTGAGTATTACTCGTAAAGATCTGACGGTTGTAGTTTAAACAACAGCAGACAGGGGCTTCAACCGAGCTCACGCTGAATGTTCCATGCTGGCCATGGAAAGTTAACTCTTTGTTCTCCAGGGCAGTTGAAAGGCAAGACCTTACTGCAATACTCAGAATGCAGTAAGACTCCATTAGAATAAACAACATTACTAAGGTGAGTAATTTTTTCTTCTGTCCCATCCATATGCAGACTCAAGACTGCACCTAGGCCTACCTCTGATGCAACTGTCTGTAACAAAAACTGTTTCTCATAGTCTGGGCTTCTTAAAACAGGAGCTGAACATAATGCAGCCTTAATGGGATGAAAAGCCTCGTCACACTCTGGGGTCCATTTCACATTATTTGGGAACTGTTTCTTTGTGGATTCAGTGAGGGGAGTAACTAACTTGGCAAAGCTGGGAACAAATCTCTGATAATAACCAGACAGCCCCAAAAATGACCTGACATGTTTCTCGGTTTTGGGGACAGGGCTGTTAGCTACAGCTTCTATCTTGGAAACCTCTGGCTTGAGTTCTCCATTTCCCCAAAACATAGCCCAGATATCTGGTTTCCTGCATGCCCAATGCACACTTGGTAGGATTAATTGTCAGACCTGCCTTTTTGATTGATTGGATAACTGCTCGTTGGTGTTCCAGGTGACTTTTCCAGTCTGGATTGTACACCACGACATCATCCAGGTACGCAGTACAATTACCAGTGTGAGGGGATTAAATGACATCCATGTACTATTGGAATGCAGTGGGTGTGCCATGTAAACCAAACAGCATGGTGGTGAACTGATAGAATTTTATGGGATTGGCAAATGCAGTTTTGTCTCTGGATTCTTTAGCTAGGGGGATTTGCCAGTAACCCTTGGTGAAATTGAGGGTACTGATATACTGCTATACTTGGCACTTCCCAGTCTGTCCACCAAATCATCTATTCTGGGCATAAGATAACTGTCAAATTCTGACACTTGATTAAGTTTCCTAAAATCAAGGCAGATTCTTACACTCCCTTCTTTTTTGTTTACAATCACCACTGGTGATGACCAAGCACTTCTCGACTCTTCTATGATGCCCAATTCTTTCATTTTTTGTATTTCCTTAACCACGTCAGCTCTTAACCACTCTGGTAATCTGTAAGTCTTTTGTCTAATAGGGCGAGCATTCCTTGTTACTAGTACATGCTCGACACCTTTTGCTCGGCCTGGTACTGTGGTAAAAGTACTGTTAAATGTCTTTAGCATGGTCCGGCCCCGGTGGTGTTGAGGGTTGAGGCGCTGGACACCACACCTCGCGCCACACCGGTGACCCGGGTTCAGGAACGAGCCTGGGTCATCGGGGGTTGGCAGGGACGGGGAAGGACTGAGCGTCCTACGGACTGCTCTCCTTCCCCAGGGAGGGGGGGGATTTCACCTGTTGCTGCACTGACGACCTCTAGCGGAGGCTGGAGGCAGTACAGTGCACGGCTGCAAAAATTGCAGGGGAATGAAGCTGCGGCGAACGTCTTTTGGGGGCGTGCGGCAGCGCACACCAGCTGAGCTGGATGTCATTGCACGTCCAAAGCTTCGCAGAGAAAATTACGTAAAAAATCCCTCAATCGGTGAGTGAGGCGATGGCAATCATCAGTAGCCCAATGCCACACATCCAATGTCAGCCGTTCCCAGGGCCTCTCCATGGGGTCTGGAGAGCCCAGAATCCTGAATATCGGAGGACGGTTCAGATGGGCGGTGGAGCTGCGGAGCTGAGCATGGGAGCCTGAGAGATGCCCCGAAGGTAGGGAGCAAAAACAGAGTCGACAAAAAAAAAAAATAAAAAAAAAATTTCTTTAGCAAGTTACAAATTTCTGCGGTATGTTTGGCGGTTAAAGGAAACATTCACCTTTACAGCATCAGCAGTTACAATTTGTTCCTGTCTGTCATAAGTTATATCAATATCTTCTTTATCAGTTTCTGGTAAAACTAGCAAAACAGCTTTTGGTGTTTTTTCAACCCATTTCTTGAGGAGGTTAGCATGGTATATCTTACTAGGATTTTTCCTATCAGGGTTCTCAATCTCATAGTTAACTGTGCCAGTACGTCTAAGCACTTTATAAGGCCCTTGCCACTTCATTAACAGTTTATTTTCTGTAGTGGGTAACAGTAGCAAGACCTTTTCACCTGGCTCAGAAACTTTTTCTTTTACCCCATGGTCATAATACACCTTCTGCTGGTTTTGGGCCTCTTCCTGATTACTTTGAATGATTTCAACATATTTTGCCAGCTTCTCTCTCAGGGCACACATATAAGATGTAATAGATTATTTCTGATGGGGGTTATCTTCCCATGTTTCTTTTATTACATCTAGTGGCCCTCTAGGTTGTCTACCATACAGCATTCCAAATGATGAAAAACATGTTGATGCCTGTGGCACTTCTCTGTATGCAAAAAAGCAGGTAAGGTAAGGGTCCCAGTCTTTTCCTTCCCCTTTTACAAACCTTTTTAACATGCATTTTAAGGTTTGATTAAAATGCTCAACAAGACCGTCTGTCTAAGAGTGATAAGGGGAGGTTCTTATGGCAGTGATACCTAGTAGTCAGTACAGCTCCTTTGGTAATGCAGCACAGAATTACTACCCTGATCAGTAATAATCTCTTTAGGTATGCTCACCCTGCTGAAAATTTTGGCAAGCTCTGATGCCACTTTTGGGGCTGTGACAGTATGCATTGGAACTGCCTCTGGGTATCGAGTAGCATAGTCACATACTACCAAAATGAATTGATTACCCTTTTTACTTTTTTGCCTAAGGGGCCAACCACATCCATTGTAATTCTCTCAAAAGGCACGTCTATCAAGGTTGGGGCTACTTTCTGACACTCAACACAGGAAATGCAATAGGTAGCAACATCTTCATGAATTCCAGGCCAGTAAAATCTGTACAGAAATCTGGCAAGGGTGTGATCCCTCCCTGAGTGACCAGCCATAGGACTATCATGTGCTATCTGTAACAACTCAGATCTGTACTTTTGTGGTATAACTAATTGTTCTATATGGTCCTATGTCTGAGGTTTAACCCAAACTCTGTACAGTATCCCATTACATTTTTTAAACATAGGTTCACCTTGTTTTGGTTTCACCCCTAGCTGCTTAAAATAACCCGGGAGAAAAAATTGTTAGCTTGTTCTTAAAGAAAATCACAATCAGTGATCAGTTTAGTTTCAGCATTTTCATATTTTAACCCCTTATGTCCATCAGTCTTTTGTTGCCACTGTTTCTTCAGGCGTCGTCTTTCTTTCCTGGATTTCTGGATCTTGGAGCTGTACTCAAACAAGTCCAAATCAAAATCAGTGAAAGGAAGAGTCCCCACCATCTGATATTTTCTTTGCCTGAGCTCTTGTCACCACAGCTGCTGAAACATCAGGATTTACTCCATCTTTGATTAACTCAGTAAATCCTAGAAAGTCATTTCCAATAATCACAGTTGTGTAACTGTTGTGTATTTGTATTACGTGGAGTATCTAGTTCTATGTCAGGCATGACTGAAAAAGGGCTGTGCCCATTCATCTTCCTGGTTAAAAATAAACAAAAAAAAGGTAACTTAGGTACTACTCCCACTTTCATTTGGTGTGACACACCCTTAATATTCAGAGTCACTTGGGTGGTGGGATGACAGCAGTACTTGATCCTTTTGGATACTGTTTTCCCAGCACTTCAGTATGCACTAGGGTCTGTTTGCTTCCCGAATCGATAAGTTACTTCACAGTCTTATCTCCCACCTTGACATTTGTTAAGTAATTTCTTGCAATATGACCCGGCTTATTACAGTTATAACAAATAAAGTCTCTGGGCGCAGATTTGTTACCCCCACCAGAGTTCTTATCAGACTTGGAGTTTACATGGAAAAAAGGGGCGTCTTACCAGTGCTTGACTGTCACCTTGCTGCTGTGGTGTCTGTCTGGTCATTTGGTAGTCTTCAGCCAAAGAAACAGCATTTGGTGCATCTAGAGATGCATATAAATGGGAAACAACTGGTTTAGTTTTATAAGATAATAATAAAAGTACTAGGAATCATTGAAAATAAAGGGGATGGTTAATAAGACAACTAAACGAAGTAGATGGTTTTCCCAGAGGGTGGTGACTGTATGGAATGGGTTGCCAGAGGCCAGAGGCAGTGGTGACTAGTGAAAATATGAACACCTTTAAACAAAGATTGGATGTGTATATGGGGAAAAGAAAATAAGAGTACCACTAACATGTGGCGAGCTATTAAAGGGTCAATTAGACCTCCTAGCTTGTAGTTATCTATGAATCAATGAATCTTTTCCCCACTTTCTGGTCAGTGTTCTTTTACCCAGCGCTGCATGTCTGTAGGCAGGATGTTGATTAACTGCTCCATTACAAATTTTGTAATGATCTATGGGGGGTGTTTTGCCCTCTGGTTGGAACCTTTCCCTAAGGAGTTCTCTGAGTCGGGTGAAGGCTTCTCGAGGATTGTCGACTTAGTTGTACTTCAGAGACTGAAATCTCTGCCTGTAGGTCTCTCCTGAGATGTCATATCTTCTAAGGACCTCTCTTTTCACCAGGTCATAGTTTTCTGACTGTGCAGTGTCCATATTGCTGTAAGCAAGTTGGGCTTTACCTGTCAGGTAAGGTACCAGTCTGATTGCCCATTGCTGCTTTGGCCATTGGCAGGCTGTGGCAGCCCTTGCAAAATTTTGTCAGGTATGCTTCAATACGAAGGACACAACTTTGTAAATTTGATGTATTTTAAGTTGTTTGTGTCTTGTTGCACTGCTGGATTAATGCCAGATTCTCCAGCTTTGAGAACTTGCAAAGGATCCATCCATCGTTGCATCTCTTCTCTTCTTTGTTGCTCCTGTCGTTGCATCTCTTCTTTTCTCTGCTTCTCGAGTTGTTGCATTTCTTCTTTTTTCTGTGTCTCTAAACTTTGAATCTTTTATTTGCTCTGCTGCATCTCCTCTCCTCTCCTCTCCATTTCTCCATCTTTGTTTGTTGTATAGCCCACCATTTGAAAAAGTCAGGCTTTCAGGTTCTGTCACTGCCTGTTCTTTTTTTTTCCATGACTGGTGCTGGCTGTACAGTCTCAGCTTGGACTTCTATCTCTCCTAGCTTGGCTGCCATTCTTCTGGTAATCACTCCTAGACTTGCTGCTGCAGAATCCATACCTTTCTTCTATGCTTCCCAGGTACCAGGTCTAGTACCCATGCACAAAACTCCTGGCTTAGAGTATGCATGGCATAAATCCCACTTAGGCTGACACCATCTGTCGTTGAGGCACATGTCAGGAAGCAATGGAAAACCAGGAGCAGTTTCAAAATTCGCAAGTAGCATTTTATTATTAACAGCAAAATAAAAAATAAAAATGGTTCAATATAACTATTTACAATGACAGTACAGACATAGAAAGCAGAGTCCTTCATCTGAGTTTTTCTTCTCAATTTCCAGTCTCAGTCTCTGTCTCTCCTTCTTGCAAAACATTGCATCTCTTTTTATAACAAGTCTTTGCAGGGAGCTCGTTAAGAGAATATTCTGCTTCTCACAGTGTTCTTGTCAGTTTCAGCAGGTGAAGCAAAACAGTATGTTGTGACCCAGAACTGACCTCTTGTTGACAGCTCTGGAAATATTTTTCAAACCAGCTTCTCAGGTTAACCCCTTAAATTCCAGTTTTTGCAATCATTTTACAGTGTAACTATATACAGTTTTAAACAAAGGGATCCCAGTTTCAAATACAGTTTTACACATAAATATTCACATATATTTTTATAACTGCTGATATGCAAGGGGGAAGACAGCAAGGGAAGGCAGAGAGATAGCGAAAGGCGGAGAACTGTGAAACCGTCGGTGTGATCAGTTCGTAGGTCTCACAAGAAAATTTGGTTGTACAACCAGACAGAGAAGAGACAGAAAAGGAGAGGATATAACAGACCCTTGCGTTCAACTCTTTCTGTATAACAAATGGGACAGGGCCTTATTCAACCCTGTCACAGGCAACAGCAATGCTCCACACTGCCGCCATTGTTCCATAAAAACACAACACAGAACCAGCTGATCCTTACTGTAATTTCATTCCTGGGACCCAAAACTAGAAGAGTTGTCCACTGAGATTATCTTTGCATCCCATGTACTATATAACATTACGGGCTCTGGGGTGATATGTGGGTGTCTGAGGAAGCAATGTATGGCAACCATATTTACCAGTGCATGAGTAGGAGCAACAATCAGTGCCATGCTGTACAAAAGGTGTTTTTATTGTGCCAGGTGGGGCAATAAACATGGCCCTGGGGTACACATTTTTAAGGCCTGGCTACACCCCTGCACACAAACGCTGATTATCAGTGAATTTTTAATTCATACTGTGTACATAGTTTCAAGTAACAACCAAAACATACTGAAACTTGGTGCTAAATTACCGCAAACATCCACGCAGAGAGTGCTCCTTTATCTACCCTTCTCTCTTATCATGAAATTCTGCACGGGAGCAGTTATAAACAGAATTACTAACTGTGGTCCATTCTTATGATTTTTCTTTCTTTCTTGGGTAATCAGGTAAGACCCACTAGACACATGTGCCTGTTTCCAGGGGCAACCCGGGAGCACTGGGGTGGTTAAGTGACTTGCTTAGAGTCACACAGTATTCAAGTGGAGGTTGTGGGAATCAAACTAAGATCTGCTGGATGTAACAAGCTCATTCACAGCTCCTTACTCCAACCTCTAGGCTATACCGCCAGCCAGTATGATTGCAACTAATGATATCACTAAGAGGTGATGACTGTAGGAATCTTCCCCAACGCTGCAAGGGTAGCTGGGGACGGTGAAGGAAATTTACCAGATGAAAACTTGACCAACTCATAACGCCTCAGGAAGGATGCTTTCAAGTCACACTGGGCGCCTTGGGTGCACCGCATTAACACCAAAATACCCTTTATTCCTTGTAAAAGGTTATTTAAGGGGGACGAAACATGACTCTAACATTAACAAGTACATGGTCCTGACTTGAAAAATATTTAAAAAATGTATTTTTATTCACATGCAAGTTTATTGGTTGTTGTTGTCTATGTAGTTAATAGTTGTATATATGAAAAATAGAAGACTAGAAAATTTGCAATAACAATGATGGATGATATCAAATTTCTCTGCATCGTACATGGAGCTTGGAATGAAATATAAAAAAGAAATGGACATTAAGCAACTTCATAGAGTCAAAAACAGTAGTTAACACTAATTATATTCTGGCTGTTCCTCAGGGTACCATAGAAGGACTAATGTATGGGTGATCATTAAGGAATAATGTATGAACGGCCATACACAAATGAGCCTGTGTTTCCATCCAGGGGTTGCGATAACAGCATGTGGTCCGTGCTGTTATCTTAACCCTTCAATGGAAACACAAGGCGAGTTGTATATGGTCGCCCATACTTTATTTGTTATAGTATAAGGTTTAAAAATAATTAGTACAGTATGCAGCACACTGCTGCACTTCCTGTCCTCATCCTCCCCCTCACAAAACTCACTATTTGTCACAAAACTAAACTGTTCTTAAACAGGAAAGAGAAAAAAAAATGAGGGTCTCTCACAAGTGACAGCTGTTTCTAATGCCAGTTTTCTTCTTTGAGTGACAGAGTTCTTGCCTTCCCGCCCTCCCGCCAAGAGGACGGAGTCTTGCACAGGTGTAGTGAATGCATAGCTGGAGCGCATGTGAGCCAGATTGGGATGCCTGAGTCAGTTTCTGTAACTAACATCAAGAAGACTCGGGCTTCACTGCATGTCAGGGAATGAAAGCAAAGAAAAAAGGGATCCATTCTATGATTCAGCCCGGGGACACGGGAGACAAACTGAAAGAGGCAGGAGTGAGAGCAATGGGGAGCGAGCACAGGTGAAACTGACCAGTGCTGCAGAAAACTGAAAGCAGGAAAAAGCACGAGGGAGAACGCAGGTGAAGCTGATCTCAGAATGTGCAGAACAACTTTTAGAACATGCACAACAACCTTTGAGCAGTCACTGATTTCCATGCACAATAAGCTCTAACCATATATAAGAGTCATTTGTGACATGCGCATGTAGTTTATATTGCACCGTTGGGCAGGATGGGTAATGGGGCATCATCTAGTATATTTGGATACCACAGTAACCCTGTGAAACTCTATGCTGTATCACAGCTGTAGAATGATATGTTTGTTTCACTGAAAATGTACCGTAAAACTTGAAATTTACACGCAAATCAAATTTCCCGTGATGGACCGGCTTCCCTATTAGCAGGAATTTAAATTCGTGTACTGGCACCAGGAAGAGTGTTACTGTCGGCTGTAGCCCATTAATGCTTCCAAGCCAGTGGCTCGCAGCTCATTAAAAACCAGCCCCAACAGCACACTTACAGTCTCCCTATTGTTCCTGCTAGAGTTACTGTACTTGCTGTTCCGTTCAAGCTGTGGTGTGTTTTTAACTAAAAAAAACCTTTTAAAATATACTTGTCGTGATTGCTGAGTCACGTAAATTGATAGCTCTCAAGCTCAATAAAAAAAAAAATTATCGGATGGCTGCAAAGCGGAGAGTCGACAAGTGACGGTGTTGTTTTGGAGCAGGTTTTCCAATTTAGAAACTTGGGACTAAATTTAGACCCTTGCTTATCTTATTCATTACATGTTAAAAATATCTGTAGAAATGTTAATCAAAGATTGGGGGCTTTGTTTAAATTATGTGATTTATTAACTAGGGAGGCCAGATTTGCAATAAGTCAAAGTGTGTTGTTGTCAATTTTGAATTATAATTCTTTTGTGTTTATGAATTTGGCTATATCTGATGGTTCATTGCTGACAACAACATTTCATGCTATATGCAGGTTTGCATTAAAGTTGCCATATAGAACACATCACTGTGATCTGTATATGGCAACATCTTGGCTTCCCCCTTCTTTATATTCTCAATATAGCTTGAGTTGTTTGGTTCATAGCACTCTTCATCTGGGAGCAGTTTCTCCTTTGTCTTCATTGTTAGCTGTTAAAACATCAAGAAGAAATCTGTGATCAAATGCCTTGAAATCTAGGTTACGTGAGTAGGCATTTTCTAACTATGCACCCGTATTCTGGAATAAGATTCCCTGCTCTTTACAACATATTAATGGAATTAATGCTTTTAAAGCATCAGTGAGACAATATTTTTTGAAGTTTAGTGTTATGTAATTGTCATTAGAGTATTGTATGTAATTATTGTATGTTTATATTGTGGTGTTTCATGTTTTTTGTGTATTACATCTTGACTGTAATTTTGATTATGGTCCCGAGTTGCATTTGAAAAAGGGCATTGGCTCATATTGTTTACCCGGTAAACAAAAGTTTAAATAAAATAAAAGCTTGCAGCAGAGTACAGTCTGCCCAAATCCACCATTTCTGGCCTCAGGAAGCAAAAGGGGTAGCTTGAGACCTTTGCTTCTAACTGTCATGAAAAAGACGGGCTGATGAGAACAAAGATACGCTTGGCAAGCAATGCCGAAGTCGAACCAGCAGTATGCCATCAAAAATGGAATGGCATCAGAAAGTTCAAGACGACGGGTAAGCAGAGATCATCTGATGCCACCACAGTAATAGCATTCCTTCCCCAGCTTGCCAGAAACAGGGTATATGATGAGGTTGAGCAAGTATCATGGTTGAGCTTGTTTATTAATAGACGCATAAATTTTTAATGCGGTCAATGTATTTTCGCGGATCTATGCTGGAGCACGATTATTGCGAAAATATAATGACTGTGGAAATTTTGAGTTCTACAGTATAATTTCTTTATTGATGTACCGTTAGGAGAGGTGTCTGCAATGTACTTTTGTAAGGGATAATTTGGCATGCCAATTGTTATACCCCCTTTTTGTGAAATGTTATTGTAAGTTTTGCTTGCAAAAATTATAAATAAAAAGTTAAAAAAAAAAGGTTTGGGGGCGGCGCTGCTGAGCAGCCACGCAGGAAACAGCGATTTTGTGGTGCTCTACAGAACTTTATGCAAAAAATCATACTAAATATATCTTCTTCCGCCTTTTTCTGCTTCGCCTGGTATTTATATGTGGCAGGACCTCTCCTGGCATTGGCGATGGGGAAATCTAAGAGTGGAAACACTGTGGCGGCCGATTTTTTCCAGCCAAGAGGTCGACATGAAGAGCAGCCTATACAGGGGAATGCAGCCGGGACTTCTACGGATCAGCCTACTGAAGAGGTGTCCCTGGCCACAATCAACGCGACCCTGGGGCAGCTGGTAGAGATGGTCCAGGATTTGAACTGTAAGTTTGACTTGATCACACCTAAAATTGTGTCCCTGGAAATGAGGATGGATCAGGCAGAGCAGAATTTTTCCAAATATGGAGACTAACCTGAATAAAATGATGGATGTTGCCACTCAATTAATCTTGGACAATACCCTGCTTAGACGACGCTTGGAGCAGGTTGAGAACCAGGTCCAAGAAAGGAATATTCGCTTCCTGGGTCTACTGGAGAGGGTTGAGGGTGAGGACGCTTAGGATTTTGTAAGGACTTTTCTGCCTGGGGTGCTTGGGGTTGGCGAAGCTGAGGCCTCTCTTGCTTTTGATAAGGCCTACCGGGTCACTACCTGTAGGGCCTCTGAGAAGAATCCAGTACCCAGGGCACTTATTGTGGTCTGCAGGAGAGTCGGAGACCGGGAACGGATTCTGGGTATGGTCACACAGTGTCACCAGTCTAAGTATGGTGAGACAACGATTTCTATTTTTCCGGACTTGTCCTTCGGTACCTGTCAGCACAGGAAAGCCTTTGATAGTGTGCAGGGCCTCCTTCGGCACCTGAAGGTACCCCACTAAATTTTGCTCCCTGCGAGGCTCCAGGTTTCATGGAAGGGGAAAATCTATATGTTCCATGACCCACACGATGCGGAGAAGATGCTTTTGGTTATGGAGGATGAACTGGGCCAGATCAGCAAAGAGGAGGTTGTGGAAGACACATGATTGGGAACAATGAACTGAACTGTTCGCTGTTTGGTAATTTGCTGCAGGTTCTCATTTCCTTTTGGATGGTTTAACTGTTGGCAACTTCATTTTGGGATAGGGTGGCTGGGCGGTATTATGTCATGATTTGTTTCTGGGGTTGCCAGGGGAGCCTTATGTTTATGGATTCTGAGGTCTGCAGACTGTTTCTTTTTATTTTAATGTGTGGACGTTTCCATTTTGGATATCCCTCTTAATGGCTGATTTGGACTGATGCCTCTTCAAGCTGGACTATAATTTTCCTGAATGTGGCTCCATTTGGACATTTCCCCATTTCTGGTAAGGCCCATTGCCCTACATCCTAATAATGGCTAGAATATGTGCATGTTTGCTGTTTTTACCAAGACATTAAGGCATGTTTTTTTTTATATTTATGTATGGGGTTCTCTACTTATGTACCTTTTGGTAAATTTTCGAACGCTTTTTGGGAGATATTGTCAGTGATTATTAAAGGGGGAGCTTCATATCGATGTGCCGGTATGTCAGTCTTGGGCCTTAATGTTAAGTTTGGATATAATTGCTCCTCCCTGGGTTCTTCCTTAGGCTGCATGCTGTTGGCATCAGTTACGATTATACATTATGGTTAGCTCCCCCTATGATGTACTGCTTGGGGTATGCCGATTTTATTATGGTTGTACAATTTATCTGTTGTGTACCATATCCATATGTTTATTTGGCAATACCTGTGCGTCTCTGGTTTTGTAAATTTTTCTTATAAAACTAATAAAAATAAAATGCAAAAAAAAAAAAGGTTTGACTCTCACCTACACTGCATAAACAATGAAATGTATGTATGTATTTATATGTACAATAAACACATATTCTGTAATGTGAATGCTTGTGTAAGTAACGACAACTGTGCTAATTTCTAAACGCGTTGTTTAGCTATGTACTAGTGTCAGTAGTAGTTAGGAACAGTTTTTATTATCTCCGTTGTATCACCCGGATCAAGCCACATCTAGCGCCAGCTGACTTGGAGACAGCAGTTCACGCCTTTGCCACCTCCAGACTAGATTACTGCAAGGCTCTTTACGTTGGGTTATCTGAAGACTTGAACTGCCGCCTGCAGCTGGTCCAGAACACTGCGATCTGGCTGGTTTTGGGAACTTCTCAGCGGGACCATATCACACCATTGCGGTGTGGTCTGCACCGGCTGCCTGTGCAGTGGTGTATCACCTTCAGGATATGTTTAACATTCACAGCCCGACATGGATTGGGTCTGAGCTACCTAAAAGAACTGCTATTGACCTACACTCTGAACCACCCCCTCCAATCTACCGATGCAGGCTTGTGTTATGTTCCCCGTTCCCATCTCAAGCAATCTGGGGACAGGGCCTTTGGGGTTGCTGCTCCACCTCTCTGGAACTCCCTGGCAGAGATAGTAAGTTCTGCCCATATGGTGGAAGTTGCGGGTTGGGGAAGGGGCACATTCTTGCAATAAAACACAGAAGCACTTATGTGCTTGTTGTTAGTTGTCTTCTATTTTCTCAGACTTTTTTCTCAGGCAAATGAATTCTACGTTTCGCCTATTTCAAACAGGCTTCTTCAGAAAAGTTGCCTAAAACTGATAAAAATAATAACACAATGATTTTCTGCTTCTGGTAACTGATTCAGATTAAATTCCCAAAATAATGTGCTTTTCACTTACAAGTGTACTGTTGCTTTAAGAACTTGTACAAATCATACTCTTAACTCTCACATGAACTGTCAATTCCGTAGAAAATAAAAAAACATTCAATTCCCTTTGCTGCTGCTTCTCATCTTTTCACCACAGAAATGTGATTATAACAAGTTATCTGTTTTTCACCTCAACGCTCCTTCTTTTTTAACTGTTAAGTCAATACATTCAAGGTACTTCCATGTTGTCTGGACCTGTTTTAAAACAATTTTTTACCTCATTTGTTTAAAACATTAGTTTCATACCAAATAAAAAACATTCTCTACACAGCATATTTATCTTTTAGTATATCTTAATTTTTAACTTTGTATAACAGCTCGTTGCTTTTTAACACAGTCTATATGGCTGTTACACTGTGTAATAATTTTTATTACAGACAAAACATTGTTTTAAAGAACTGGATGGAAGCCTTCAAAAATCAGCCTACAAGGTATTTGTTTTCACAGGCCTGCCTAGACTAATTTCTTATAATTATGTATAGTTTATTTATTATATTTATTCTCTGTGATTGGTGTAAGCTGTTTTTATTATTGTAAGGCACTCTGAGCCTTTGGATAGGGCACCAAACCAGTACAACTGCCTTGCATTGCCTTGCCAGTGTGTATGTGTCTGACGTGGCGAATGTCGTGTGAATGCTGGCTCCTGACTGGCCAAGAGGTACTTTCAGCCGGCCCATCATCCCAGCATAATAGCCCAGCTGGAAAAAGCTCAACAAAAATATGCTTAAAAGCTTAAAATATGCTTAAAAAATACATCCAATTTACAAAAAGGACCCATTCATAATCATAATAAGGTGCTCCAGGGGGGTGCGTCATGGTTGGCTAATGGCCCTTCTCAGGTGGTGAAAGCATGAAGCGAACCACCTGAGGCAAGCCATTATCCCACAATAATGCACCTCCTGGAGTGCCTTATTGCTTAATTGACACCCAGCTGCTGTAATGTACCCCACCATCCTCCCCAGACCCTCTTTGAAACTAAGTGTCATCTACTAAATGCTGTTGTCCAAGGGTGTTTCATAAATAAATAAATAAAATAATATGGGACAAAACAGGAACCAACAGGGTCAAAAAAGAATAGAAATTTCCACAGTACAGTTGCTCAAAGTTGCCAGAAAAGTACTTTTTCCAGTTTTGTTCCTTTTTCATCCTTCAGATATTGTTACAGAGCAGGTGCATGGCTCTGGTGAGGGGCATTTCTGGACAGGCTGCAACATTTGGCTTTCTGGTCCATGTTAGCACCATCCCTGGTGTGTGATCACTTTTATTGGACTAACAAAGTATTTTTTGCAGGGAGGAAGTAGCTTTCAGAAACTGTACTCTCCACTGGGAAAGTGACAACAGGCGGTAAAAAGCACGTAAAAAGACTAAACACGAGCCAACTAGGTGACAGTATTTGAAGTCAGTTTGGCACTTTGGGGAAAACTTGGAAAAACATGCATATTTTGACACAATTTAACTTATAAACGATAGATTTTTCGTATTTCTATTTCTTTTATTTTACACTGCTGGGTTAATTTCCATGGAAACCAGGTACTTGTCCCCTGCAATTGACCTATACCTTTTTTTTTTTTAATATTCCATTTCTACACCCTCTCCACTCCAGCGTGGCGGATGTACCTGTCCGTCAGTCTGGATATACCACAAAGCATGCAGCTACAGGCGGAGGGGGGAATTTTTCCTTTATACATTCCCCCATTTCTTTTGAGCCTTGTAACTCCAGACTGCGCAAGGAAGCCAGCACTGGGAATGCAGTCCCCAACCTGAGCATGCGTTAGCATGCTCATGTGATATGCAGCACACCCTTCCTGTGCCCGAAGCACTGTGCCACCGGTGCATCTACAGGCAGCAGTAGTTCAGTGGGATGTGGCTCCCTCCACTTCCAATCCCCCCCCCCCGGAGGAGGAGATTGTTCACTAGGATGCTCGATCCTCCCCCCGCTAGCCCCAGATGATCCAGGCTCGTCGTGAGCAGCGAGTGGTAGTCATACCGTTGCACCGACTGGCCAGCTCTACTCCTATTGTTTAATCCTTTCTAGACATTACAGTCCTCTGTGACATCATAATCATTTCCATAGCAGTGAACTGTGATGTCACAATTGGGGGGGGGATTACTTTAGTAAAGGATTTGGCAGCCAAAGCAGATGAACTCTATGGGACTGGGATTGTATTTCTATGCAAAGTAACTTGGTAATGAAGAACAAGGGGAAGAGAAATGCAGACTTAGAAACATAGACCATGACGGCACAAAATGACCAGAGGTTCATCCAGTCTGCCCATATTCTTGTAATCCCTGGAACCTATTGTTTCTCCAGGGTACTATACAATATACATTATATACCATTTGCGTGATTTCAGCCAATCAGCACTCAGAACTGCAGGTAGTCTTATCCTGCATACAGCTGTCATCTCAAGAGGGAACTCTGAAGTGGAGTGATCCACTTCTAAGAAGGGGAGGAGGGTTACATGCACATTTTTTAAATTGCGAAAGAGAACAAGACGAAAAACAATTTAAGCGATTTATAAAATGTTTATAAGCGTCAGGTTGGGTGTCTCATATTGAAAGTAACATTCTCTTGTTCTGTGTAGGGGTGACAGAACAGCTTCGCTTCACAGTCCTCTTGCTCAAACAACACAAGAGGACATTACTTTTCATTAGGCGATATCGCACACAACACTTACAAATATAAGTAAAAGATAAGCTAAATTAGGCTGTCCTGTCGGTGTGACACCGGTGACCCGGGTTCAAACATGAGCCCGAGTCATCAGGGGCCAGCCAGGTGGGAAGTGGGGAGAGATTAAGCATCCCAGAGGATAATCTCCTCCGCCAGGGACGGATGGAGCTGCGATGCACAGCACTATTGCCACGTGTCATCGTAGGGGTAGCAGAGCTGCTCAGGACATGGGGAGGGAGGAATGCTGTACTGCATTATTCACAGAGCGTGCGTGTGCACGCTTACGTTGGAGAACTCCGTCCCACACGCCAGGATCCCCATGGGGACAGGGATTCATTTTGATTTACACGGGTCACCTTGATGGCCCTGAAGTAGCATGTTGCACTACAGTGCAGGTGACCCAAGTTTGAGAGTGAGTTTGGGTCACTGTGTCGGGAGGTAGGTCAGGCCAAGGCAGCTGCCCCCTGGCACCACAGTGACTCCAGCAGCAGGGCTAAGGAGCTTGCTCCCGCCGCAGGGTCAGCTGTGAGCGACCGAGGTGTAGGAGCTAGGCTGATGTCGGGGGCAGTGGGAGGGGCCAACATAAAGGGAGAAGAATTTCCACTTTCATCTGAATGGAGGTCTGAGCCTTTGGGATTCTGCTGGGTCCTCGTGCGTGCCGGCACAGAAGCCTAGTCCACATATGCATGTGGATGTCGAGGTGGGTGGGGCTACAGCTGGATAAACTAGAGTTCAGACAAGGCAGGATGGCCCTCTGTTACATCACAGTAATCCACAGTAGGGCAACTAGGGCCACTGATTTTCCCATTTGCAAAAATGGGCAATTCTGTTTTACAAAATCGTATCTGTTTCTTCCCCCAAAACTGAGTGCAAATCGGTATGTTTTGCATTAAAAATGTAGTGCAAAATGGAGGTCTCACACAGATTTGGCACCACGTGTGGTTGTGGCGTATGTGTGCAAACTGTTTTTTTTTATATGAAAAATTAACTTTAAGTGGTGTTTAGATCTGCAGTTTCCATTTTTAATCCTGGTTTTACATTTTGCCACAAATATGGTGGCCCTAGGTAAAAGGGAAGACTAGATGGACTTTCTGCCTTTTTGTGTCCTGTTTGTTTCTCTGTTTTGCATGGTGCACTGGATCCTGGAAAGGTCATGGTGGTGTCCCACTGCCTGGGAAAAACAGAAGCTGGGCACCCATGAAGTCAGCATAAAGAGTCCAGCCACTGGAGATGTAAGCAAAGGACTTTTTTATTGTCAGATTTCACAGTTATAATTACAGCACAGCACTCCAAAAACACCAACCACCACCGTTTCACGCCAATAACGGGTGCTTTATCACGGTGATAATGCTATTTGTAGAAGAAACCTGTTTATGTATTATCAAATAAATTAGTCAAGTTTAATGGAGCCAATCAGAATCTAACATCAGGTGGCAAACTAATCACCACAGCTCCGTGGAAACAACCACCAAACAATTAATCAATCTGCACAATTATGGAAGACCATAAAATAATACATATTCAAAATATTACAAGCCAGCTTATCTAAAAATGCTCATAAATATAAAATTATAAATAAAAAAATATTTAAAAATGTGTAAAAAAAAAATTACACAGGGTCAGGCAAGGGAAAGAAGGAGGTGGAGGCACGGGAGAAGCTGTGGGGATGTGTCTGAGCGGGAAGCTGGCATGGAAAGCAGTGGAGAGCAGCAGTGTCAGAGCAGACAGCTGGGACTGATACAGACCAAGTTACAGCGGCTACCGCAAGCAGGGATGAAATGTTAGCTTAAAAACAAGATGCAACAGTTGTATAAATCTGAGATGATGATGTAAAGCATCCTTAAAAACATACCTACCTGAAAAAGCTTTTATTTTTTTCTGATATTGCTATTTTAGCTGTTGGGGATGTTTCATGCAATTGTTTTCTTTTTATTATGTTTGTTCAGCACTCAGAGCCCCTGGATAGGGTGGGTTCTATGTCATAACGGCAACCACCAAAAGGCGACCACCGTTACGGACGACGGTACATCGCTGAAATTTGTTTTGGTGGTGTACCCCCCGGCTCACAGCAAAATGGCGCTGGGGACTTGGTTTTCAGTATTTTATATAGGGGGGCTGGGACACCCGCACCGCCATACTGAAGGATTTTCAACTCCAGGGGGGTGCAAAACCGCAAGAAAAAAAATTTCGGGCCAGGCGCAACAAAACGTACCTGCACCCAGACCCATACCCAGCACCCTCACAACCCCAGCTCTCAGCCCACCACCACACCACGGAGCTAGCTCGGCAGCTCACTGCAGCACCACCCCTCACAAACCTTCCTTTCCCACCCGCTCCCCGCTGAGCGTGCTCGCTCCCCCTCATGCACGGAAACATGTAGCAACATCCTGTCGCTATATGCGCGAACCCTCCCATCCAATCACCCTTCTCATTGGGTAGCCCCCTTGACATGCATCGCGATTGAGTTCAAGTTCAAGTTTATTACAGGAAAGCTCCATTGAGCAAGCTCATTCACAAGGAGGTCCTGGGTGCATGGTTACAACAAATGCACAGTGCAGGCAATAACATATCAATGCATAAATGGTGGACCAGGTCCTACAAGGTGCATGGGTCAACAATCTGGAGTGAAAAAAAAAAATACTTGGTACAAGTTGTTAAGGAAGGCAGTGTAGTGAGAACAAACAAAGGAAGTGAGGAGAAGGCTAGGGAAGGAGTTTAGAAACGGTTACAGGTGTTCTTCATTTTTGAAGCCACCAGTTTTTTCCAAAAATTTTCTGAGACTACACAGGATAGTTTCAGAGTAGATTGAGTTGTCTTTTTTTCAGGCGCCCAATCGCCGTTGTCTGTGTCACGGGATACTGATTGGGCGCTATATAAATAACAATTGCCTTGCTTTGCCATGAGCTGCAGACTAGAAAAAACATTACTGTTATGGGGGTGGGGTGGGAATGCATATGCAGTGTATGTCATGAATAGGCTTACAAGTTGATATTTGTGGAGGGGGAACAGAAGACCCTGTCTATTGAGTTTGGTCACTCCTACTACCTGATCCCCACTCCCACTGATATAATGACATTGTTCCCTTAAGTGAATTAAACATTTTGGTAACCCTTGGTTACCTCACTGGTATTTAAGGGGTAAGCCCACTATCAATCCGCGCCCCCCGGTGGAAGGTCATGAGGACCGAAGCGCAGGTTTTTTTTTGATGAAGGGTGTGTGCTTCTACTGGGTAATAATATTGTTTGCTATGTTGTACTTTACTATTGTAGCTGTTGTAGAAGGCGCACTGCATGAAGCCATAGGCTTTATCAGACCACTTGCGGGTCAGTCAGTCTGTCACGACTGTGATGTAGGATACGTTTTATGTACAATATGTAAGGGCTGCGCTGCAGTTTAACTCAAGTAAGTATACACTTTAAAACTGTTTGACTAAGGTCAAAAATTAAGCCCCTGTTTGTGCTGCTACTTTCTTTAGAGCTGTATGTTTGGCAATTTTATATTACCTGTGGTATAGCCCACCAGAGTGCACATTACATGTTTTTGGAGCGGATGTGACTGCTGTGCCTTTGTTTGAATAAACATGGTGCTAATTTCAAATCCATATGACTAGAAACATAGAAAGTTGAAACACAGAAAGGTACGGTCAGATAAGTAAGCAGTAAGCCACGCGGGGGTGTACAATGAAGTATTATTATATTGGAAACAGTCGCTCTTAGCCTATCAGAATGCAGAACTGTTGTCCCATTATTGTATGATAACCAGAGCCCAGCCTGAGTGATGGGACAGTGGCTAAACATGGCCCTATCTGCTTCGAGAAATGAACTGTTTGTCCACGATTGTACTCCTAGAACCATTATTTAAACAGGTTTTCAACAGCTAAATCTGGTATTTAAACTGCTATTTAAATGTTTTAATTTGCTATTGAACATTGATATTGTAGCTCTGCAAGAGTCATTTCACTTGTTCTCACTGAGCAACTGCCATTTTACTGTAGCTCCGTTTTACTACAAGTACTAAAACAAACTGTAAGTACAGAAACACAGACTGCTGAAAATGTTTAACATTTTGAAAACACTGTTACATTATCTGCTAACAACTGTTCAAAGGCTGTTGTGAACAAAGTTCTGACTTTTAAAAAGCTTTTCACCGTTGAAAAATGTTCTGTGGTCTGCTTTCAGCTGTTCTCCATATGTGGTAACGGCAACCTCCAAGTCCACTTGTCTTTGCTGCTTACAATGAGTCACTTTTCCAGTCTAACAGCGATAACACCATCATGTGTTGGGTTACCTCAGTAATAACCGGACCAGGGGTTAACAAACATCTCAGCCTTCAGCCTTGGTGTTTACTGGCCCCCTGGTCCGGCTATTACCTCGTAAATCCAACACATGATGGTGTTATCGCTATAATGATGCATGCCCCATTGGCGTACTAAGGCATGAGGCTGAAGGACGAGTGTCCTTATGCTCATGGGAAGTGTATCATTAAACCTTTAATGCACACCCCAGAGTGGTGTACTGTGCTCATAAATTGGCTCATTGTAGGTAATGAGCGTTTTCCAGCTTTTGTAATGGGATCCAGTTCCTGTCTGTGAATCGTTAGTATTTTAATGGTTCCATGTCATTTCAGCTAAACAATTACAGCAAGTGCAATTTGAGCTACTCAATTAGAGCGAATGCAATTACAGCGAATCCACATTTCAGCAACACACATTACAGCTATTTTGTTAATGTGGTGGGCAGAGACCCCCCATTTCTATAATTGTAACACCATGCCGTAGCCACGACTGCAGAATGTGTGCTGTAGCTCAAAAGGTGCAGTCACTGTAGTTTGCCAGTCACTCATGTTATAGTAGCCCAAACTGAGCAGCCCAAATTACGTAATATCTATTTGAGTGCAGTCATGTGACGGCTGTCATACAATGAGGTCTCTGGACTGATTTATCCTTGCCATTTTATAAAGACATGGTGGCCGATTCCAAGACAGCCGGTGTAACTTGCACGCAGTTGCGAGTTACACGATCCTCTCACCAGGAGACCCTCGCTGCATTCCAAGTAGCGGGGGTCCGACAATGCGACATGCAAGATATACTAAGCGTCTGGCAGTAGCCCGTCATGGCGTATCACAGCCGCATGTTGCAACTTCGCGGTGGCGAAGGTGGCCCCAGACCACCGCTGGCACACATCACAGGGCATGGGGGCTGGACAGATGGCACAAGCATCTGGGGGCACTACTGGACCAGACCCCAGAGGGTTCCTCATGATCGGGGGTTTGGGGGCGGGAGTGTACATGTGAGGGCCAGCATGGCGCTGTTGCCGTGGCGCTACATGGCTGCATCTGATGGTGCCAGCCGTCGGATGCCACTTATGACAGCTCTAAGCTGTCATAGATTCTCTATGCCATTGTGGCTTTGGGAACTGCAACTGCGGGGGCTCGTTATGACACCTGCCCACCTGGAATTGGGTTTTGTGCATGTCGTAACCCGCAGTTGTGCCAGGCGTCAGCGGGCTGCAGCATAAGTAGTGTCTTAACTTGTGATTGTCGCAGCCCGCAGATGCATTGGCGCAGGGCACTTCCTGGAATAGGGGCTGGCGTAATGCTTGGCATAAGTCGTGAGATACGCCATGGGGTTTGGTGTATCTCGGCTTACGCCAGCATAGCCCCTCTTGGGATCGGGACTATGAAGTCTATCTGGATCCCTTCCTTGACATTACTAGTCTCCTGTACTCCCCCCCCAATTTTTCCCTTTAATAACCCCTTCGAAACCATCCCAACCAGCTTTTAACCCAGCAATGGTGCTTCCACTGACCACTGTGCTAGGCAGGCTACTCCACTTATCCACCACTCTCTGTTAAATAAAACTTCCTAGCATCCTTTTGAACTTGCCCTCTCCCCCACACACACCGCACATACACCACCACCAATTTAAGGCTATGGCCCTTGTGGTTAAATTCTTATTCATGAAAAAGTTCTGAGTGGATGAACCTATTGTATTCCTGAAAAATGTGTTGGTCTCAATCACATCCCCCCTCCCTTCCTGCTTCCAGAGAGTACATATTAAGTCTCTCCATGCTTTTCTCACATGTTTTTCCCTGTTGCCCAAGGATCACTTTACTGACCCTCCATTATGTGGTCTCCAGTCTATCCCCACCCTTAGGTGCAGACTCCAGAACTGAACGCAGTACTCAAGGTGCGGCATCTACTACTGTAAGCACTGCTGTCATTTTTCTGTGATCCTATTATGCAGCTTTTAAGTCCAGTGTGGGGTATATAATGGTGTGGACCAACAAACAGGGCTATGCATACAATGAGGGAGAGGCACAAAAGAGGGTCCTGGTGTACAAATGTTATTTTCCCCCGATTACTGGGTCTTAAAAAACAAGCATGTGCCCCATGATTTATCACTCAGTCATCTGTCTTTTCTCATCTTTAACATTATGGGCCTTTTTTTTTTTCAAACATAGAACCAGAGGTTAGTGTGACCCTGAAGAGCTTGAGGTACGCTCTGTGGTGGGGATGGGGAGAAACGTGCTGAGATGCAGTTCCATTACCAACCCTGAGAATCGACTCCATGCCAAAAACAAAGTGGGGCGTGACTGCTGTTGGAGAAGGAGGAAAAGTAAAAATGAAAATCAAAATGTACTTATCTACAGACAACAGACTCACAACATGAATTAGGTGTGTTGCAACTAGAGCGTTAAAATGCAGCATCCCAAGGGAGGAGCGTGTTCTGTGCTTAAGGTAGTAGGTTTAGGGGGTGATCCAGAATTGGGGTAGAAAAAATGTCAAATTGACCTGGGTTCGGCAAGCAGCCTGGGTCGTCGGGGGCTGGCCATGGGGAAGAGGATTAAGCATCCCAGAAAACGTTCTCCTCCTCTTCCAGGAAGGGAAGGGAAGGCAGATGGCTGTGCTATGATACTGCCACCTGGTGACCACAGGTGGCAATGCAGTAACGAACAGCTATGTGGGTGTGGGTGCGCTGGCTGACGCCATGCTATTCACGCTGGTGTGCATGCGCACCCACACTGATGACCTCCTGAGGATCTAAGACTGTGAAAAGAGGAAAACCCCTAACCAGGCAGGACAAATTCCTCCACACTCCCTACATCAACAACTTAGGCACCTTCTCCAACTAGATCTGGAACATGGCAGGAGTTCGGGAGACCCACCGCCCCTTCCCCAGGGGAGGAAGGTGTACCAAGGAAGACTGAAGTTGTAAAGCAGATCTGGGAGAAACAGAATGGTGCGGCTGGAGGTGGCCAGGATGAAGGGGGCATGGCCAGTGACAAACAGGCACAAATAAATGAAACCATAAAAAATATGTAAAATGTTCTGGTTTGGTCTGTGGTGCAAAGGCTGCATGATGTGCTGTCCCCTGGGAGACCGGACTCCACTTGTGATACCCAGAATCCCATCCTGTAGCCAGCTGGGGATCAGAAGTGTCACAGAGGTGAGTCAGACGGCTCTGAGGGAGGAAGGGCATGGACTGTCTGCTGTTTGTGCATGCACCCACTGACAGCTGATGACAGCACAACACTGGCACTGGCTGTGAAGACAACCACTTGCTTACCTGCCCGACCAAAGGGCGCAGCTGTGGCAACTTCCATTGACAGGGGAAGGGAATACGTATAGAAACACATATTTAAAAAGAGTGATGGGGCCTTACTCTGGTATAATGGTGGCCTTGGTTCACGCCCCAAGCCCAGCACATCAGTAGCAGAGGCTGGCAGGTAGCGAGGGATACAGAGTGTCCCTTACATGCTGCTTTAGGAATCCTCATGTGCCCTTGGTTCTATGCTGATTGACAGCTTTTGGCTGCACCGCTAACCTAGTGGGGGTACTTATTACCCATATGTATTAACTCCCCATTAACAACACGGAGTAATACAGACATGCTTCTCTCCCACAGGGTGGCTGGCTGCACTCCACTTCGACAATCGCTCCTGGTGGTGGCACTACAGAGACATTTTTAGCAGAGTGAGTGACTACACGCTGCCGAGCATCCCTGCCCCCGGACGCTGCTGCAGTAGCAGGCAGATGGGTGGTGGGTGGGGAGGGGACTCAAACACGGAGGGGGTTGTGCTGGCCACCCTAGGCAATGTCCTCCCTGGCAGCCTCTCCCATGCTGCCTGGCCCCCAAAGTGGGCTGGCCATTCCGCCTCCGGTCGGCGTGGGCAGAACATAGTGCTTCCTTCCTCAGTGGTAGCTGAAGGGTTCTGACAAGTATAGTCAGATACAACTGACAAAAGAGGTACAGAAGGCCTGGGGGAAGGGTCCAAGTGGGCAATAGGGGGTGCGCACTGTGGAAAGCCTGAAAGTGTGGGTGCCCAATGCAGGAGAAAAAAAATGTCTCCCTAACATTAAAAAAAAAAATTCTCTTTACTGGCCTAAGGGGGTGGGTGATACTTCACCACCCAACATGAAAGCATGATCTGATTGTGAGTGAACTGCCCATCCCACCCCCAAAAAGTGATTCCCCTTCCCCATGCCTACCACTTGCTGAACTGGGATTGAGAAGATCTAAAGGTCACCCTACTGCAGCAGCAGGCCAGTAGTGTATAATAGTTTGCCATGTGCTCCTTACTCTGGGGACTGGGTGGGTCCAAAAGACAAAGACAAAAAAAAAAGTTGTCCATTTCTGACAGAAGTTTATCGAAAACAATCTGATCAAAAAAAGAGTCCGCAATGTTATGGTTAATGTTATTGAAATAAAACTCAGTACCTGGCAAGGGGTGCTGGAAACGTTTAGAAATCTCCGGGCATGCATTGCGACACAGCTTCCAACTATAATTAAAGACGCATTAACCCCTTTTTCTCCTCAATGCCCAAAGCATTGAGTTTGCATATTATTTAGAGTTAAAATCTGGAACACTTTCACTTGAGAACGTTACATTTACCTGTGAGAAGTTGGATAGTTTTTTGGGGGGGTTTTTGAATGTTTGCTCAGATTGCAAGCAGACTCAAACATTATACGTCAGTGCATAGGCCTACTACAGTTCCCTCTCTCCATGGTGGTGAGGTAGGGGTGTGTGAAGAACATTTTACAAGTCACGAGAAAACCACCATCTTGTGAATGTATGGATCTCTTGCGAGAGGGGGTTATGGCAGTGATTCTGGCCTGTGATGCCTTCACTTGACCAATGATGTGGGAATTAAAGCAGACTTCTATCTGCATGTTTATTTTAATGAAAAAGCCCCTGAGCCCCTTCCAGCAGATTGTCCAAGTCCACGTTTAAGGTGAGACGGTACCAATAATTTGACACGTAGCAGCCCACAAATGATCGATCCTTCTTGCCCAGAAAGGCGGACCTTTATTTTATTTTATTTTTTTTTTTTTTATGATTTTATTTTTTATATGAAGTTGAACTGGGCCTGCACAAAAACAGACAGAATTTAAAAAAGGATTACAAAAATAAATGTTTATTTTTCACTCTGTTTGATATCCTTATTTTTCATATTTTGCTGTTGAAGAATTTAATAATACAGTGATAGCAACCTGCTGATTTAAAACTTTAATCAATCAATCTTTATTTTACCAGGTGAAGCACCGTTGAGCAAGCTCATTTCCAAGGTGGGCCTGGGCACACAGAAATAACATCCAATACATAAGAAATACACATATGCATACACAGGTACAGCAATACTACTCCTAGTAAAAGCAGCACAGATGAAACAGCAATTAAAATACGGGCTTTAACTATCATTCTTGCCTGGTCCACCCCAACCTTGGTGACATGAAAAATTCAGGACGATCAGGCGCACTGTCTGCATTTTCAAAATCAATCCTGAATTTTATTTTACGCACAAAACAACTTTTTGCAGCCCTGTAGACAATCTTGTATCTAACATATGACAACTACTCCCTTCAAACAAAAAGCAAAAAATCTCACACACTTAGCACAGCTAAATCTGCCAGTCACAGCCAAGGCATTTGAAAACTGAGAAATGAACACAAAAAACAACATTCTGTATGTGGAACAGGGCAGGTAAAACACTACTTTTGAAGGTCTATTCCTTTGGAAGCAGTGCGGTTTGGTGGTTAGAGCACTAGCGTAGGGGAAAAAAGAGATCATGGGTTCAAACCCCACCAAAGCCAAATACTTATTGTGTGATCCTAAGCAAGTCACATGAGCAGAACTGTGATGAACCTGTAAATCAGTTTTTCCTACATGTGTGTTTTTTTTTAAGTACCGATTCCAGTACTTTTCTAATTCTGTCTTCACCAGCCGTTTGGTAAAGTCAATCGGTGTTTTTTATGTCATCCTTTGTTTTATCTCCCTAGTCACCTAGTTGGCCCCATCTGCTGTCACACTCGCAAGCAATGACACTCACCATATTTGGAACTCACCTTCCCACTTACAAGGTGTGCGAGGGTCCTTTGAAGGCACCATTACCATTCTGCCGGCCGGGGAGGGTGAGCTTTCACTGATTTTAATCCCGAGATCCCCAGTGTGCAATGACACAGGTGCATGTGTGCACGGTATTGGCACCAAACGGCAGCATTATTCCCAATGTGCTGCCATCTAGCATTCGCTAGGCAGCAGGCAATGCACTGCCCCCCCCCCACCACTACCACTGAGGGAGGGCAGCAGCCTCCAGGGACACCCAATCCTCCTTCCCCCGGCCAGCCTGAGCAACCTGAGTCCACTGCCAAAACAGGGTCACCGGTGTAGCAAGCAGTAACGCTACCTCAATACATGTTTCTGGTTTACATGCTGGTGGACCATTTTTTTACTGTGTGATGTAATTTTAGTAGAACACAAATGCATTGTGACAACAACATAAGAGTCTTAAACCAGCTGTCTGTTAGTCCGCAACAAAATTAATCATATAGTCTTTTGGTAAAAATGTTTTTCTGACATCCTAAGAATCATGTTCAGTGTATTTTTAGTTTTCTTAGATATTGTTAAAACTGCTTTTACAGCTATTTTTGTAATTAATGACTCAAGTCATTAACGATGGCCGCCACTCACAATCTGTAAAAAAATCTCTTCCGCAGAGGTTACTTGTTGAATGTACATGCTAGGTTCATACATTAGATGTATTAGGATAGTGTTACCACATGTTTCTGATGGTAAACAGCCCAGCCAGCACTGTACCAGCATATATTTTTTTCACGGTGGGCACAGCACGGAGTGGGAACTTTTTAAAGTTTCAAAATCTTGTATCTTGGTTCAGGAACGAAAGAAAACGAAAAGAGAATAATGTGTATCTTGATATTTTTGTCAGACATACAATACTGAAAACAATATGGTTACTAACAAACACTGCTACTTTAAAAGGAGAGAAAGAAACTACAATTTATACAGTTCTGAAATGGTATATTTAGCATCAGTGTGTAGCACAGAAACTCTAACAATGGAAAATCATATAACGTCTACAGCTAATACTGTACATGCTTGCAACTTAAAATGCAATTCTTTTTTACCTTCTCAGTGTTCCAGTCCACCCAGCTTTGAAAACAGGTATTAGCAGGACCCCACTGAAAATGAGCCACTGCATCTCAGCTGGGTTATCCTGGCTAAATAAACTGTACACTAAAAATAATAAATAACTTACCATGGGTTGCAAAAAAAATAAATAATAATTCCCGTCAAGAGGACAATACAGTAAGCCATCATGGCCCAGTCAGTACTGCAATCAATCATCTCGTAACTTTAATCAAATACCAGCCTTTGCACAATGGGTCTCAACAACTCTGCCAGCTTGAAATACATAAAACAGAGGCAGTGTTCAGTGCAACGCACAAAAGTTCTGTTTACAGTCACCCCCAAAGTCACAACTGGGGGGTCAAATCAATGCATGGACTGGTTCTATGTAGATACACACACACACACTTGCAAAATGTGTGTGTTGATCTCTGAAAAGGAAGTGGAAGGAATCGGCTGGCAGCCTCCTTAGGCCAAATTAAGATCCCTTCTCTCCCAAAGGGGACTAAATTAAAAAGTATGACATATTATTTTACCCTGAAGACCCCTGCAGAGGTGTAGCAAGTCAATGTAATACTTGTACCAAAAAAAAAAAAAAAAGCTCTGTAGACCATTTTACGAATTCACTTTAAAGCTTGGAAGGTATGACACCCGTGATTCCTCTACACACACACACACACACACTACAGTAGTCCCTCCTATTAATAACAACAGTCTATGAACAGTTAAGTGTCTCCGGGCCTGATAAAAAAAGACGGCTAATGCCCCAGATACCCAATGACATGCTGCTGAAATACATGACAAGCGCATTTCCAAATATGCTTTTTTATGAGGTGAGGATTTCATGTGGCCCACACAGAGTCTAGTAAATAATGGTTGACAAAAAAGGACTGTAGTTCCATATATGTATTTTAAAAAAATAACTATGCAGATGGAGGGGGGCTCTGGGTATCGGGTATGGCATGCCTTTCAGCTCAGCCAGCTCTCAGCCGAGACCCTGCAATATAGACTTGCGCTTTACTGTAAGCTCTCCCGGTGCAGAAATAATCGTTGTAATAGCAATAAAAAAATTAGAGAAGCAGTTCACAGATCGTCTGCAACGTGATCAAAACGGTTCCCTCCGCAGACCCGCAGTGCACCCCCTTCACGAAATTAATTCCCGCCCTTTTCACAACTGTAAAACTATGTTGCATTTTATGAAGCAAGCGTCTAGCCCTCCTCCCCATGCACCAACCGAGACAAAACAAACCCAAATACCAGCGAGCAAAGCGGCAGGGGGCAGAAACCCGCAAAGATTTGTAAGTTACCTGAGTCAGGCAGAGAGGAGAATACATCATTGTCTGTAGGAAACTGACAGATCGCAGAGCAGAAATTTACAAAATACAGGGGGAAAAAGTTACTGAGTCATTTTGTAGATTGCAAGAAGACTCTTTCCCCAGGAGTTCAATCCATGAGCGCTCGACTCGAAATAAAAACCGCAGAGGCAGAAAGAGAGCCGGACGAGAAATCTGATGTAGTGTATAAAAAAACAACAAGGCAAGCTATAAACTAGGGATGTGGGAAGTTTGGAAAATCTGCTCCATTTGGGAAATGGGCAGAGAAAGAAAGAATGAGAAAATGAAAAAAAAAAAAGAGGGAGGAATGATATGACGTTACAAATAAAGCCCATCCCCAAAATCTATCGCATCCTACTTAAAGATGCAGTATCCCTTCTTTGGCTTAAGAGCTGCGTCCAACACCATAAAAATGAGCCTGGAGGGGTATGATTAGTGCAGTCATGTACCACTTCTTTGATTTTTTTAATTCGTTTGTATGTTCTATGAGTTTTCCTTTCGTCCCGATAATAAGAGGCATCCTGTCTTTAAGAGTTTCGGTCCTATGATCAAAATAACAGCCAGCTCTATAAAAACTGCTGATGGAAGCCGCCAAGGCGGCCAAAGGATAATCAAAGCACCCAGCACCGTACTTTGCATTATTTTGGAAGGGAGTGCAGATCGTCGTCGTCGGTTCAAATATTGTAACTTCGTGTTTTATAGTTTATGTTCCAATCATTTAAAAAAATACATTCAAACGAATTATAGTAAGCATTTAGCTATTGTGTCCATATCTCCAATGCAGCTCGTGAACAAGGTGCTCCAAAAATCGATTTAAAACGGAATCCTATGTTGTTATCGAGGGCTACTAAATACTGTACAATGATTTACATATAGCTATATAATATATATAGCTGTACAGTGCAGTAGCACATTTATCCCCACTAGTAAGTGATATAACAAATAAAAGAGCGAAGCCAGTTAGTTAATAAAGTTCCTAGAACTCCAGGAGATATATGTATTCATTCTACCACAACCCATTATGTCGTTGATATTACAGTATGCTTGACTTTTTTTATTAGTGTTGTACCTTGTTTAGCTTAAAACTATTTTTATTTTAATTCTATACTCTTCACCTGATCCACTGTTGGGAGTGTTCCGTCTCCAGATTTTAAACATGAACAAGACGTTGTAAATGAAATAATGTGATCTACATGAAAGCATATATAATAACTGGTGACCCCCAATTTCAACTTGTTTTTGAGACTTGTAAAAAGGTATATCAACTTGCGAGTTGATATGGCAAAGTCATATCAACCTGCCAGTTGATATGGCTTTTACTGTCTCATGCCAGGTTGTGTGTACCATACTAAGGTACTTACCGACTCAGAAAATTGAACCGTTCAGTATTTTTTTTAACTTTAAACAATATAGAAGCCGTTGAACTTTCACCTTGTTGTTATAACAACCATCATGCCGTGGAGTCCATACAGAGGTCGAAGCAGCAATGCAGGAAGCATATAATGCTAAAATTCTGAGCTGTGTTTACTTCGCACCAGTTAATACGAAAAATAACACACATGTAGGTGTGTGAGCTGCATTTTTTTGCACATCCTCCGTGTGTCACAATACATAAACCTCTCGAGCTTCGCTCTCAGGGTTTATATATTATCACACACCTTGGGTGTGTAAAAAAAACTGCATATCACACACCTACATGCAGTATTCTCTATGTTATGTAGTAGTTGTTTTTTTTTATTTAGTTGTTTAATCAGGAGTAGCACACTAAGCTGAAAGCTTGTTTACAGGAGCCACCTGAGAGCACAGGGAAGTTAAGTGACTTATTCAGGGTCACACAGTATGCAAGTGGAAGCTGTGGGATTCAAACCCAGGTGTGGTTTGCTGGATGTCACCAGATTTGCAGCTCAGAGCCTTAAACCACTGCGCTATACTGCCTCCCATATACTGCCTATCTATCCCAAAATAGCATCATGTATGTAAGTATATGTGCACCTGCACTTGTGCATGTGTGTGTGTGTGTGAATAACTTAAGAGGTGATAATTCAATTGTGCAATGTAATGTTTTAGTTTCGGGACAGCAATAGAACTGAAACTTCAGTCATGCAATAAGCTGGACAACCGGTATCCCTGCACACAGACACATAAATATTAAACTCAAGTTGTCTATACTTTTTCAAGGTGTAAGAAATAAGTACTTCAGCTATCAAGTGATCTCTATACACTTATATACTGTACTTCTGAAGTGTACTGAAAGTTACAAAATGACACCTACTATTTTCCCACAGGATTTATATTCAGAATCAATATATCTGATACATCAAATATTCACCAGGGAGACAGGCAAAACTGAAACGACTTCTTGTTTTTGGTTTTACAGTCAAATCACAAACGAAATAGTACAGTGCAATAATATATATGCAAATACAAAAAAACCACAAGCTATTTCGCTTTAGAACTCTGATAAAAATAAATCTGAGGGTATTGAAAGGTTTCTAAAAAAAGTTTTAATTTAAGAAGTTGTAAAGGAAATCCCTTATGGGTTCATAATGAAAGTAAGAATTCCATCAGGCAAGTCGAGTCTCCTGCATGGCATCCTCAATCCTTCTGTCTTAAAAAAAATGAAAGCTGCCTATTTGCTGATTTCTTAATAGTTAATGACAACTTGGACAGGGTAATACAACTGTAAATCGCTTTCAATTATGTTTTAAATTAATTAAACAAGTGACTACCTATATGCCCCCCGTTAAACTCCATTAAGTTTTGCTCATTTGGCAATGTTTAAAAAACGAATACATTTTAGAATCAAACAGGAAACCAATTTTTAAAAATATGTAATTGATTCAGAAGAGGGCATGTTTACTTTTGGATTATCCAAAGGTATATATGCTGTTGCTGACTACATATTAGACATGCACTGGCTGATGTTTTGTACTAAAAACTATTAAAATTGAACAGCTTTTAATAATTAAAGTTATGGATATAATAACACATTGGTATGCCAACTCCACAATGTGTGTGAACTTGCATTTTCTATAGGCTGTGGTTACATAAGGGCCACATGGGAGTTGACACCGTCTCCCTAACCCATGAAACAGAGTGCATTGTGATCGTTAAAATAAATATATTTTTTTATAAATGCATTCACGTGTGGAACTGTTGATTTTATAACTAAAGACTATATAAATGGGTATAATGTCAACAAGTTGCAGCTGCATTGGCATATGTGATCTTATATAAACGCCAACATAAACACTAAATGAAAGTTGCAGAAAATTACCGTAAAAAATCTCTCAGGGTCGAAACAAACAGACAGGTTGGGTGGCGAGTTTATAAAGCATGGCACTCAGTTTGTAAGCATAATCTTATATTTAAAGGCATGCTTCACTCATGTATGCAACACAGTACTGGTGAGGGACTAATGGCAGCCAAGGGGCACAACTGGCAACAGCTTGACTTGACACATTATTTGTAGAACATAACATATTTGGGGCAAGGGCATACACTGGTGGTACTTCACGTGTAGAATGCTCTCCCCATGTCGATTTTTCGGGGGGGGGGGTATCAAATACCTCCTCCATCAAGGTCCCTGCATTGTCCAGTTCCGCCTCATAACTTTTTGTTATTTAGGGGCGGCAATGACAAAGGACTGTCAGACAGATATATAATAGGTGGTTAGGGATATATATGTGTGTGTGTGTGTGTATATATTATATATATATATATATATATATATATATATATATATATATATATATATATACACACACACATATATACACACACACACGTTAGGGGCAGTTAACTTTTGCATTTGGGGTGGGGGCACGTTATTGGACTGTTCAGTTTAGATAGTAGTGTATAAATTGGTTAAGCTCAACAGGGACCGATTGTCATTTAACTTTCGCCTTTATTTATTGGTGAGAATAAAATAAGGAATGAAAGAGTGTGTGGGTGTGGGATACACATCACTATGTCATGTTGCATTTAACTGGAGAATGATAAATTATAGAACAGAGCTGTTATGGGGGTTACATATGGCTATGTTCTAGAAACATTTAATAATGTAGGAGAGCATACAGTTACACAGAAATGGCCTGTTCGGAAGTCGCTAACTTTTAGCTGTATCCTAAAGGGACAGTAAATTAATGTTTGTATTTAAATCTGGGGTGGGATGGGTTGTTAAGCTATATGGCTTTTCTATTACGGTGGGTATGGCCGAGTCCTATAAGGACAGTTACAGTAAATTACTAACACTTGCATTTAATATTTGAGGGCTGCCTCATGGGGTTGATCTGTTTTTTCCGTATATTACTGCCTGTGCACCATAAGGACAGTTACAGTAATTCACTTTTGCATTTAATTGTTGGGTAATACTTACAGGATTGATCTGTTTTGCCGGCGGGGGGGGTCCTATAAGGGCACTTTATTAACTTGGAATTTAATTCCATTGAAGAGGGTAATACCTTACAGGTCTGTTTTGAGGTGGTAAATAACTTGCAGTGGTGTCCTGGGGCGGTTAATTAATGTTTGCGAGGAAGTGGAGGGCGTAATGTGTTGTAGGACTGATCTGTTTCGTTGAGTATGTATTTGTAACTAGCTGGGCCTTATAAGGGGAATTAAATGTACTTGAGGTGTATAGGGTGGGGGTATAATAAGTTATAGGACCCCTCCGTTTAGGGTGGTTCATAATTTACGGTTCAGTCCTAGGATTATTAACGTTTGTATTTAATGCTGAGGTGTGGTACTGAAGGGATATATATATATATATATATATATATATATATATATATATATATATATGTTGCGAACTGTAAGGAAATTAGAGTAATAAGTTACAGGACTGATCTGTTTGGGGGGCTTGTGTATGATTACGTTTGTTACCTACATGGACTGTTAGACTTTTCAATCACAGCAGGTTACAGTTTCACACCCGAAAAGTGGTCGGATTGTGCAGTCTCTGCACTCTGAGACAAGCTGCATAGAGCTCTAACTTCTACAACTTCCGCCGCACCGACACTCACCAGCTCCAGCGACAGGCCTTCCTAGCCTTCGGCTCTCTCTGCAGCACATCCAACCGGGCGGGCAGCCCGCCGGAAAGAAGGATCAACCGGAACGACAGCAGATTATTCGGGCTAAGAGAACGGTAGGGGACATGGGGAGGTATAGCTTTAATGCGGAGCCCGCTGCCTGCGCTGGCCGGCCAACGGCGCGCCTTCTCGGGCCTCAGCTGCAAGCTAGAGACGGTGCTCCTGTAGAGCTCATAGCGGCCATTTTCCGCTACTTTCACACAGTCGCCCTGCGCTTTCCATTCCCGGCCATTTGAGCGGCGGTGGGTAGCCGTGAACTTGCACTCTCCTCCCCCACCGTGTCCCATCGACCTGGCTGCTATCCGCCCCCTCCCCCGGTCCCTTTACCAGCTGCCTTCTCCCAAACTTCAAGGGCCAGAAATGCAAACTTTGCCCTCTTCTTCCCAACACCATCCCTCCTCCTAACCTCTATGTTTGGACCAAACAAACTCCATTTATAAACATAATAAATAAAATCATTAATAGTAACCCACCATATAGGAAACACAAAGACTGGGGCTGAGTTTACACTGGCGACCTCAACTGGATCTCAGGCATTATAAAAACAAACAGACACAACACAGTCGGGTGTGTAATAAACAGAAACTGACAGCACTTACCATCGCCAAGTGAAACCGACCAAAGGGAAACAAACAGGAGAAGTGGAAGCAAAAAAAAAAATCAAATACGAAGACGGTAGCTCAACGCCCGGTCATCCCGGAGCCGCGGCGACTGCTGTCTGCCCGCATTGATTCGGTTATTAGATCTGGAATCCTCGCCCCTCCGCTCGAGGGTCTCTTCCCTGTACTGCTGCTGAGGCTGTTACGAGTCGCCGTTTTGCAAAAAAAAAAAAAAAACAGAAAGCCAGCCAATTCGTGAAGGGTGTGGAGCGAGTAGGAGAGTAGCGGCAGCTGCTGACCGCCGGTGAGACGAAGCCGTGCGGAGGAAGACGCTGCTGTTGAGGCTGAAGAGGAGGAGGAGAAGGAGGGGGGCGAGCCGGCCTGCGAGCTGGGCTCAGTCAGGGCTGCCAGACACAGGCAGCAGACACGCAGAGCGGACAGGGCAGGGACGCGGGCGCATTCAGTGCTGCCTGCTGCTGCTGCTGCTGCGGTAGTATTCCTCCTTACCGTCTCTCCCACGTATTCTCTGAATGAATGAATATCTATCTATATATCTGTGTGTGTATATATCTACACACACACACTATATCAATTTGAGTGTGAATGTATGTATGTGTGTGTCTCATATATATATATATATATATATATTATAGACACACAGATGCAATATTTATTACCCCTCCCCAGCGATCACTGCCTTTGTTACCGGCAGAACGACACATTTTTAATAGAAAAAGATAGTGTGCCGCAGGTAGGTGACAGGCACAGGTTACCAATGCACTTGATGGCGTGGTTTACAAAAGTGTATGAGATCAAAACAGAACGAAAGGACAAAAAGTCATTCACACACCCCATCCCACTTTAGAAAATGACTGCGATTTATTTGTGTGATGGAAAAAAGATGAAGGAGGAGTGATGGGTGGGATGGGTTTCAGTTGCGTTAAAGAATTAAACTAGTGTGGTGCATTATCATTCCAAAACAACTTGACTCGTCTCTGCTGATCGAGGGGGCGGATAGTACTATCCTGAAGAGTTTTTCGTGTAAGGTGAGTGTGGGTCCCCATAAAGCAGCAGTGTTTCCTTTTCAATAAAAGGGATCACCATGAATCAGCAATGCTTAAGATTGAACCTTGATTTGGGGGTGGGGTGGCTATGAATTGGGTCATGGGAACTGGGGGAACAGAAATAAATAGATAACAGGCGTTACGGAAATTAAATATGACGTTTGCAAACGTTTCCTGGTTGCTCCCTTGAGCCTTGCGGCCGCATTACTTCAATCCTGGTTCTGACAAGTCCGGTCCGACGAGGCTGCTATATGTTTGTGTACTGTATGATTACGTAAGCTATCGCCAGCATTAAGTCCGGACCGGGACAGCAGAATGATTTGAAGAATAATTGCAATTTTTGCACTATATGCACCTTTCTACATTTGCATACCTTGATACATATTAAATATTACAGTAAAATCATAGTATATGTGTGTATATATCTGTATCTATACACACATTACAGATTGTATAGACGACTAAACCCGTAGCACTTGATAGTAACCTTTTAGCCAAATGGCAAAACTCTGGGCCAACATTTACAAATTACTGAATTTTGTACACCCTGGAACTGCAGAAGCAATTTAGCAAGTTAAGAATATTATTTGTAGTTATGTAGCTAAATACAGAAATTCTCAGCAGAACTGGACTTGGCTGTATAGCATCTTAGATATCTTGATCTGCAAGTAGACATGAAAAATATACATTTATTTGCCAACAGCATAATCATTCATATTTATTTCCAAATACCCATATTCTCAACCATCTAGCCAGTCAACAATAGCCGTTCATTTATATTAGCATTATGCCTTTAGTTTATAGGCAGGGGTGCACTGATTGTATGAACAGATTAATTTTCACAAACCCTAATTACCCACTGGTGGCTATGTTACTCTTGACTAAAGAGACTTGAGGGCACTCATGACAAATATATTTTGAAGGGTTGGTTATGTCCCCTATTGACCACAGGAGTGGTGGAACCAGGAGTGAGGTCTATAGAGGTGATACCCAGCTGTTCAAAAGAAATACTTTTTATATAGTCTATGGCATGTGCCATTTCTGCAATACCAGAGGCTGGTAGGTTTGTAAAATAATGCTTTTGTGCCATTTTTTACTGGCAGGCCTGGACAGAATGTTAGGTATAAAGGAAGATTCTGCTCAGAACATAATGGAGCTGGAGTGGAAATATCAATTGTTCTTGGAGCAGAGTGGAAATAATAGATTGTTTATTTTCATTCCAGCTCCCCTGCCCATGACAAGAAATGCATGTGTGTGTGTGTGTGTGTGTGTGTGTGTGCATGATATTTATTTATTTATTGAATTTTGGTAACTGGGTAAACCCACTGGGCCTCAGAGAGTCCCCTTTTCAGGGCCAGGAATATGCCATGGCCCTACCAGAAATAATGCCGATAATTTCTCCAAGTGCAGTTTGACCTTCGACATCAGGAGTGGCCAAGCTAGTCCTCATTAGTGTTATACGCACATACACACACACACGCACATATAATTCCATGTCTGGTATCATATTTGACATTTTGCCTGTATTTATTAAAATGCCATGTATTGCCTGTATTTTATTACTTTGTCCCACATCTATGTATTGTTATTATGACTCACTGTATTGTTATTTTGTTTGTTTTAACCCAGGTCATGCTTAAAAATAGGCATTTAATTGTCAAGTGCACTTGCCTAGTAAATAAACTCTCTCTCTCTCTCTCTATATATATATATATATATACACACATAGCCAGTAGTTGTTTTTTAATTTTATTATGTTTTTGTCTTTTAATATATACACACATATAGGGATTACATATTGGGTTGCGGTGAAATAACACATTTATCTCCACTAGTGAGTGGTAAGACCCATAACTCACGAGTGGCGAAGCCATGAGTTAGTTATAAGGGTCTTACCACGCATGTGGAGATAAATGTATTATTCTACTGCAACCCATTACGTATTTTATATATATGACACCATTTGTAATGTTTTTACTGGTGTTTTTCCTTGTTTTAGCTTAAAACTGCCTTTTTTTACATTGTAAGTTCTCTAGCTGGCCATTGTACTCCTGTTCTATTTCCAGATTCTAAGCGGATGTAACATGTTCTAAGTTAAATAAATTATTTTCTAAGTGAAATAAATGTTGTTCTAAGTGAAAATAAATATTATCCTCAAATAACATGATTTATTTACCTAATTTATTCACCACTGGCGTGGTGTGTATATATATATATATATAGCTACGCACATAAACGTGTGTCCATGTGTACAGATCAACAATGTATAGTAGTCATCTTTTTTGAAAATGTTAAAAGTCTCAGTGAATGGTGCTTCTACATTATAAGTTTTGTTTGCTTTTTCCCTTTTAGATAATTCCTGAAGACCTATGATTGAAACATCAATTCTTATTCTATTTTCAGCATGAATCTAATATTACCGTATTTGTTTTATTTTATGTTGTTTAATTTTTTTTGCTACTATACTAATTTGCTCGATAAAGGATTTTTATAAATCTTAAATCTAAAAGTATTATAAAAAATAGTTTTCTTTTTGAGTTTCTTTTTTGCTCCAGTGTCTGCGGCCTGCTGCCTGGTGAATTACTCAGTTCTTCTTTTCCTTTGTTGCCTTTGGAAACCATAAAGGAACATTTCTCACAAACTGGAAACAACTTATTTACTTAATTATAGACTTGAGGGGCAGCTTATCTCATTACAATGCTTTGACAGAAAGGGGGTATCTTTTTTCTTTTATTTTAGTTGAACGCTCGCCCGGCTCTCAATACTGTGACTTCCTCCTGGTCTACAGTAAGGAAAATTTGGTATTCTTAAAGTACCCAAGGCTTCCAGGTCTACAGGAATTCCTGTATTTTACAGGGAAATGATGCAGTCCACAAGGAAATTGTTCCCATATACGTGCACTGGTCATATAGGAAAACAGAGCAATTCAGATTCCGTAGGAAATAATGTAATCTTCAGGGAAAACATAGGGAGATTGCCCAGGAGTTACAGGGAGCACATCAGACTGAGTTGGGGTCTAGAAATACTCTTCTATCTGTGATGCACACTGCTTTCTTTGCCTTTTTCCTGTTGTTGTTTTGACTACACTCTTAAACGGGCAGTTTTGAATTGGAAGTAGAGTTAAAACCAAGAGTGCAAAACTGGGGGCCTAACCAATTTATCAGGCGCTTCTTGCTTTTTATAGGACTCTAAACTGATAGCATCCTTTAACATATACAACATGTTTATGCAACAAATTGTGTCCGATAACCTATTCAGTGTAATTCCAGGTGTGGTTGAAAACAGCCATTTGTGAGACAGTCTACCTTACTGATAAAACAATCAATCAATACATTTAGTAATTAATTAATTAACATAGTTGAAAAGCCAGCTCTGTGGTGCCAAGTGAAGGTGTTCGTTTAGCACTGTGGCGACCCGGGTTTGCATCCTAAGTCTGGGTGTCAGGAGCGGAGTCTGGCAGGGAGGAAGTTTAGAGCATCCTTAGGACGCTTCCCTCCTGGGGGGATGGGTGGACCTTTGGCATCTGGAGGTGGCTTGGGGTGGTGTTCGTGGTGGCATGGTGCCTCAACATGCCACCGAATGCCCTCTCCTCCAGGTTGCTGCCTTGGCCAGCCCATTGTGGGAGGGGAGGTGGGTGGGTCAGGCAGAAAAAAGTGGAAAATCTGCCCCCGGTTGAATGGATGATGGCCGCCGGTTCCCATCGCCATGGTAGCCTAGGAGTGTCTAAGCTGACCCCACCACGCCTGGGATACGTGTCTGCACCTGTGGGAGCTCCTCCCCCTCCGTCTGCCCTACAAGGGGGGGTCCTCCTAATGAAGGGTTGTGTTTGGCTACCTGGGGGTTATGGCAGAAAGAAGGTAGAAGATGGCGATGGGGCATGGTGGCAGTGGTGGTCCTTGGTGGCCAAAAGGGGTGGCCAACTGGGAGGCTTGGGAGAAACAAAAAAAAAAAAGCATGGTTGGGAAAATGCTGTATGACTTATGGGGGCCAAAAATAATAAAAACAGAAATAATTTCCTGGAAAAGTGCATAAAGAGACTATAGTACCATAAACAGCAGACAGAAAAGAGTATTAATTCTTATTTCTGAAGTATTTTTCTTTTTCCATTTGCAGTTTGGAAGGTTTTCTACCTCACAGTATTATAAGTAAGGTAAAGAGCAGTACTTTACCTGTGGGCTGACATATACATTGCTATTCATCTATACCCCATCAGCATTGTAACAGCACCGATTGTGACATCACAAGTGACCAATCTTGCAGCAGGTGATTGGCTGTTTTCAGTCAGCTGTGATGTCACAGAAACTGAGGTCACAGGACTGATGATGTAAAAGGAGGAGTAGAACTAGTTATTTAAGCCTCCAGGTAGAGTATGGTTCCACACATCTCACCAAGTACTGTCAGGTAGAAAATCAATTAGAAAAATAGTTCATTACTTTTGAAAGTTATTGGAGACTTGCACTGAACCTGAAAGTCATTTTCCCCCGTCGAAGCTATTTGTTAAAAATTGGCTTCCATTCTGTTATCGTTCCATCTATACAGGCCTATTAGTTATCTCAGTGGGTGTTTCTGATTTACACTCTGGTGTTAAGTTCCATTTTAAAACTGTGTGAAGTAGTCTATATCCCTGTCAACCACAGAGTTCTTTAGAACACTGATGCATTGAAGCAACAGGAAGAGCTAAGCAAGGACTTAAAAGTGATAGGAAACAGAATTTTATACCTCTAGATGCCCTCCTGTTGTCTTTTTAGTGTCTGTCCATATTCTGATATGTTTTGACCATTTTGTTAAATTAATAATCTTTTTTTTTGCCTTTGTAACTACCCTAAATTCATCTCTCCTCAGCAGTTGCTGCTTTCTGTTTTCATACTGCCTGAACACTCTGTGATATCTGTAACACCATCCCAGATCATTCAGATGAACAGCATGGAATGGTGTTATTGATGTCATGGGCTGCCTTAGAAATGTAAAAGGAAAGAGCAGTAGCTGGTGAGGAGAGTAACTCTCTCTGTAGATCTGAGGACACCCCAAAGCTAGATTATTTATTTATCAAAAGTTGGTCAGAACATATCAGAATATATAACTGACATGAAAGGAAGATGGGAGGACAGTTAATGCAATAATCAGTTCATAGGTCCTTTAAACTACATCACACAGTTAAATTGTGTTCAGCTGTATGTAAATCAGAAACACCCACTAGGATAACTAAAAAGTATGTAGAGAGGGAACAGTAACAGAAATGGAACCACAAATTAGTTTCTACAGGCAGAAATGACTTGCAGGTTTAGCAGAGTTCTCCTGTAATAATATTTCCAGGCAGTACACTGTGTCTTTAAATATAAGCACTTTGGCTACAATAGTTGACAAAGGCGGGAATATATGCATTATGGGGGAAGGGGGAAATGCATTATGCAGCGAAGCTAATAATATCCTATATACTGAATAAACATTTTTATAATGTATTTATTTTGTTAGAATTGTGTGCACTGGAATATCCCCCTTTAGAGTCACACCTTGTTTTAAGAGGGTTCTGGGTGGGGCCGGGGGAGGGTGCAAATACTGCAGCAGACATTTCTAACAGTTACAACAAGACTAATAGCTTAGTATACAGTTAATAGACATAAGTTAAATAGTTAAACCGTTGCTATATATGTCTGTGTGCAATTTTATGTGGCAGACAAAGGAGAGTAAGTGAAGGTTCTTGTAAGAGGACTTCCCTGACCATCAAATAAATGTCAAATCAGAGCCATGAAAGTATGACCAGACTCGCGGAGTAACCCATTTTTAACTATATCATGGAACATTTTAACATTTTTTTTCATCCCAACAAGAGTATTTTTGTTATTTCAATTCAGCTGCCACAGCTGGTAGAAAGCATTTCTTATTGAAGAAATATGGCCACAAAAATAATTCCTATAAACCGGAATGTTTAACAGTAATGAGAATGTTTAACGGTGTCAGTGGCTCAGTAAGTAGCACACTTGCCTCTGAGGCTGGGAGATCAGAGGGCTGTGGGTTCAGTTTCCACATCTGGCACTTGGGTTAATATCCCAGTACTGACACTGTGCTGTACTTCTGAGGTGCCATCTTTCGGATGAGACGTTAAACCGAAGTCCCATCTGACTGGATTGGTGGTAGTTCAGGTGGATGTTAAAGATCTCATGGCTCTTATCGAAAAGAATAGGGGATTTCCCTGGTGCCCTGGCCAAATTTCCCCCATTCACTAAAAAATACCACCAACAGCTTAATCTGGTTCAATTTCAGTCGCTTACCATCTGTATCCCCCCTCCCCCTGGTCGCCCCTGAAAAAGGGACTTCTAGTCTAGTGGGGGTGGTGGTGGATGTCAAGATGAACAACTCTGAGACTTGTAGGAGGGCAGCAGCCAAGGCCAACAGGATGCTGGGATGCATCGCTAGGGGGATCACCTCCAGAAGGAGGGAAGTGATACTCCCTCTGTATAAGTTATAACTGCTTGGTGAGGCCGCACCTTGAGTACTGCGTGCAGTTTTGGAGGCCACACTTAAAGAGGGACATTAACCTCCTGGAGAGGGTCCAGAGGAGGGCAACCAAAATGAGTTGGGGCTTGGGGGACAGGACCTATGAGGAGAGGCTCAAAGAGCTAAATATGTACACATTGGAAGAGAGAAGGGACCGGGGGGACATGATAGAGGTCTTCAGGTACATGAAGAGGGTAAATAGGGGAGGAACAGTCAGGGTGCTTCAAAGGAAGGAGGAAGGGGCCACTAGAGGGCATGGGTGGAAGCTGGAGGGGAAGATTCAGGGAGAAAGGAGGAAGTGCTACTTCACTGAGGAGGGTGGGTGGAGCCATGGAATGCGCTGCCTAGGGGGCTGGTGGAGGCAGAGACAGTGGAGGGTTCAAGAGGGGTGGACAGGTACAGGGGAAGGGTTCTGGAAGCAAAATCCAATGCAGCAAGAATATCTGGAACTGGGAAGGGAGAAGCCAGAGAAGGCGAGGGGGGCAGCAAGATCAGCACCCAGGGTTGGGGCTGACCAAACGAGCAGACACGAAAGACCGTTAGGCCTATTCTGCTGGCATTTTAGTATGTTAGTCCCAGTGGGCCTACCGGGTCAACAAAATTCAATACAATACATGTTTCTGTATCCATTGAAAATATATTCCTGACTCAGGACCCAAATCACTGCAGGTATAAAATAATTGGGATTTGTAAAAAAAAAAAAGAAAGAATTTTCTAAGTGGAGTGATTTTATATCAGGAGATCTTATAAGTGGGCTAAACGTCATGAGGACTACGGTGCTCGAAACCATAATGTGGGTGGGACATATTGAGGGGTTCTGTAGATAGTTATAAAACCTGAAACTGAAGATGAGTGTTATGGACTGGAACTCATTTATTGTATACAGTTATAACATGGGTAAGAACATTCCAGCCACCTGATTGGCTAAAAGACAAGTAGAATAGTGTAATAATCTGGTTATAATTACACTCCTGTACTCCTTGAGCCTGTGCATTAAGTTCAGCTACAATATCGATACGCCTCAACTTGAACTATGTTTTTGTCTTCTGGTCATATTTTATACGGAAAAAATTTCCTGATAAAAAGAAAAATCATTAAAAAAAATCTTTGCTTTAAAACATTATTAGGTAGAACCCATGTTATAAGTGCAGTAAGACGTCTGAAAAAGGGTCACCCACTGGCATGGCAGTAACGATACCACACGCAAAACCAGCAACCCGGGATCAGAAGTGATCTTGGGTTACTGGGGGCCAGCCAGGGGAATAGGATTGCTCTCCTCTCCTCTCCCAGGGAGAGATGGTTACCAGCTTCACAGCCATGTGCCTAGGCCTGGAGGTAGAAGTGGTCTGGGAGCAGCAAAGGAAGGGGAAGAGCTGCAGGACTTCTGCAGAGTGTGCATGCTCCCATGTGCACATCCTGACGTGCACACCCCTGCTGCGGGGAGGGATGGAGCAGGAAATGGAAAAAACATGGAGAATGAGCTAGGTGAAGCCCTGCTCATCATTTTATGGCCCACTACAATGCTCCGGTCTGGGGGGCATTCTAGATATGTTGTCTGGGTAGAGGACAGTCCTCCTCCCTGGCCCAGCTGCAGGGGAAAATCCATGGGGGATCAGGTCCCCGACCAGAGGAGGTGAGAGATGGTCATGAACTATAAGGATGGGGCTAAAGAGCCACGTGTTCTGCCTCAGAGGATAAAAACCATTACGGCAAAAAAGACACCACAGAAATAGGTAACGATGGTTAATAATCACACTTTCCTCAAATGTGTCTATAAAGGCATTTAGCACAAGCCCAACCTACCTAAGAACACACTCGAGGCCTGCTATTATTGACCTAGAATTACACACCCTGGTGACTTACTGGATACATACTATATGCAGTTTATCATATACTATATGTTATTTTCATGCTATATGTGGGCCTCCATACTATAATGATAATATCACTAAAAGTGATTTGGGGCAAGAGGCAACAAAAAAAGACACGTAAACAAATTCCATTTTTTTAAATATTGTGTTTTCTCTCCTTTGCCAGCATGGTATGTTCTTGTTAAAGGCCCTGCAGTGCCTGTGTTTCTCTCACTGGTAATGAAACAACTGCCATTTAAGTCTCATCTACGAATAAATAACACACTCTCAAATATTGTTGTAACCCAGCCAGCATCCATAGAGATCGGCTGACAATTCCAGCTGCAGAGAAGTGCACTGAATACCAGCGTCTGCCCAGCTTTGAATATTTTCAAGTACCCTATTTGGTTTAGGAGAATACAGGTCAGAGGCCAAGCTAGTTTTGCCTGCCATAATTTTAAAGCAGTTCTGAAGGTCTTAAGTTGTAAATATTCCACCCACGTTTAAATTAATTAACATTGGCTCTTATCATATGTTTGAAGTGCTGAAGTGTGGTTAAACAGTCAAAACATGTCCTCTTATTTTCTTCCGGTTTGCCAGAAGTTTGTTCTGATTTCAGTACATGCCATTTATTAAATATTAACCAGCATTTTTGAAATTTCAAAGATAAAACACAAACCTCATTTTTCGCAAGTGTGAGAAAAAAATTAGGCACACTTCTGGATTTTTGGTGTCCATCAAGCATGAAATAAGGCAAGTATTGTTCTGTTAACTGAGCCCAATAAAAGAAAGTTAAAAAGCACTTTTTTGATCTACATTTATAGGCATCTGACCACAGTCTGCTTGCCGGCCATTATTATTTAGTTTTTGTTAACTGGGTAAGGTGCACCAGACAAACATTTGCCTATTATCAGGCATGACTCAGGAGAGTACAACCAATAAATACAATGGGTGGGATATTCAAAGCGGTTGCGCATGGCGCAAGTGAGTTGTGCCGGCAAAACAGTGGACATGTGCCAAAGAGCAATATTCAGCGGGTGACAATGCATAGCGCAAATCGCAGTGCGCCAATGCGTAACCCTAATGAATGCATGCGCAAGTGCAGGGGGTGTAGCCATAAATAAGCTGCACAGTGCGATATTCAACAGCAAGCCGATTGCACAAGTGCAGAGCAACAGGGACATGCGCAGAGCAAAGTTGAGCCTATAAAAGGAAGGAGCAAGCAGGGGACAGAGGCTTGCACCCAGGGGAGCAGGGGTGAGAGACGGAGAGAGAGAGAGAGAGAGAGAGATACAGACACAGAGACAGAGAGAGGGCCAGTGGCCAGGCAGGACAGCAGCAGGGGTGCAGGACAGGTATAGAGGCAGGAGGTGCAGTGGGCAGTGGGACAGGGAGTGAGACCCCAACCATGCCTATGAGCTTGAGCTGGCCAGAGTGTGTGTGTGGGACCCCAACACAGGAGTGTACCCAGTGCAGGGGGCAGGCAGCAGCACACAGCCAGGGTAGCCCAGGGAGGCAGCTGTTGGGGGGCAGGACAGGCCAGGCCATGGCCAGTGCAATATTCCAGATGGAGACAGTCATGAGGGGTGTGAGGAGGCAGAGCGGCGTGGCCGTGGAAGGGCCCAGCGGCGGTATGCCCGGAACAGGTGGTACTGTGCTTGCACCACCTTCAAACAGTACAGTGACACCGAGATTGTGGGCCGGTACCACCTTAACTGGGTGATTCTGAGGCAGCTCTGTGAGCTGTGCAGTGATGAGATGCAGGCACCCATGAGACGGAGCCACGCCCTGTCAGTGGAGAAGGTCACAGCCATGATGTGCCTGCTTGCCACGGGTACCTTCCAGAGACCAGCAGGGGACACCACAGGCATAACCCAGTTGGCCACATCACGGCTCCTCACACAATTCCTCAATGTACTGCTGCCACATGCTGTGAAATACATCCACTTCCCCAGCACACAGGCAGAGCATACAGCAAACATGCAGGAGTGCCACAGGTTTGCACATATGCCTGGCGTGCTGAGGCCATTGACTGCACCCAGGTAGGCATCCGCACACCACTGGGGCTGGAGGGGGTGGCCTACATCAACAGGAAGGGCTACCCCAGTGTCAACTGCCAGGTGGTGTGCGATGCCAAGGGGTGCATAATCAATGTCTGTGCCACACACCCTGGTGAAGCACACGATACCTTCATCTGGCACCAGTCTGCACTGTGCCACAGGTTCGAGAGTGGGAACATCCCCACCGGCCACCTAGTAGGTGAGTATGCAGCTGGAATGAGCAGGGTGTTGGGGGAGGTGCCATGCTGGGGGTGTAGGAGGGTCTGACTGTGTAGGCGGTGGGGGGTCAGCCACACAGACCAAAATGCTAACCCATCATGTCCCCACACAGGTGACAGCGGATACCCACTCAAGCCCTAGCTGCTCACCCCGTACCAGCGCCCATCGACCCCAGCACAGAAGAGATTCAACGAGGCATACGCCAGCACATGGTGCAATAAAGGTACCTTGCTGACTGCCTTCTCCTCTGTCCCCCACCTTGTAGAAGGCGCAGCCCTCGAGGTCCAGGGAGCGGAGGGGCTCCGAGCCGCCAGCGGGTCGGCGGCGCCTGTGCAGCCGACCTAGGGTTCAGGAGGCTGGGAGAGCAGAAAGAATGCAGGCACAAAGCCGCAAACCAATCGGAAAGTGACCGTAGTCTGTGCCTTGCTTCCGATTGGTGCGCCTTCCATAGACTTAAACTGGGGTTTGCTGCACTATTCTGGCGGGATTTCTGCTTTTCTTTAAATTATTTTGAATTCCTCATAAAAGTGCTGTTTTCTCTTACTTTGTGCCTGATTTATGGGCTGTTTTTCTGTATTTTAAAATAAGTGTTACAGTCTTTTGAAATGCTGTGTGGGCTAGACGCTTAGGCGCCTAACCCCCATACCCTCCCAGTCTATTGTTGTGCAAATCTTAAGTTTTAGCACCTTATTGCAGATTACTGCAATAAAGGTACCTTGCTGATTGCCTTCTCCTCTGTCCCCCACCTTGTAGAAGGCGCAGCCCTCGAGGTCCAGGGAGCGGAGGGCTCCGAGCCACCAGCGGGTCGGCGGCGCCTGTGCAGCCGACCAAGGGTTCCAGGAGGCCGGGAGAAGCAGGCAGAAAGAGTGGAGCAAAGCACCAAAATTTTGCCCGCCCCCCCTCTTGGTTGATTCCTTTTATACACTTTCTCCCGCCATTTCTTAATCCACGCCCACATCCCTTTCCCTTCCTCCCTTAACCCATACCTAACCTCCACAATGCTACTTTGCTTCCTTTTGCTCCTGAGCCTCGCATCTCACCCAATCCCTTATGATATTAATGTTATGCCTAGTGTCAAGATAAATAACTCAGTTAATACGACCTGCCCACTTCTGCCATCCACAATGGCCAACCACGGATTCCTTATTCACCCGAACCACGTATACAATGCAACCTCTGGGATATCCCACATAAGGCCACCTAACAATTCAGCACAGCCCTGGCACCTTACTTGTATCATGGCTTTTATTAACCCACTATGCCTGTCCATTAAATTATTATGCTATGATAAAATTCGCACCTATATACCAGGACCATCACTCATCTCACAGCAGGCACCCAGGATTAGGAGGAAACGCTCTGACCACTCACTATCCCTGTCCCTTGGTGCCCTCCTCAAATTAATCTTCTACCTTCTGATCTGTTTTGGTACCATTGAAATAAATCCTGGCCCCATTGAAAGTTTATTTTCCCCTGCTGATCTATCCTCTATAAATGGCCTAAGCTTCCTACACTTCAATGCCTGCAGCCTCTTAAAAATTCTCCGTAATACAGGCCTGGGTGGCACATACCCTGCCTGATTTTCTGAGTCATCTCTGAATCTTGGCTCAGACCTTGACCAAAGACAGTGTTGTAAACCTTACCAACTATCAGCTCTTCAGAGCAGATCACCCTTCCAGGGGTGGTGGGGTGGCCATATACATTAAGGACACCATCTCTGCTACCTGCCTCATCAACACATCCGAACCAAAGGAATTTGAATGTTTGTCAATCAAAATATCCTTCTAACTTGTCTTCATTTAAATTGATTGGCTGCTATAGGCCCCCTCAGCAGGCCTCAAATTACTATCTCACCTGGGGTCAATAACCAATCTAGGCCCTGATGATACCATCATCCTTGGTGATTTAATTTAAACTGGCTATCTAATGCATCTGCTCCATTGGTAACCTTTTGTGACACCTATGGCTTTACACAGCTAATTAAGACCCAACCAGGGTTAACCTAAAAAATTCTAGCAACAGCTCACTCCTGGATATTATGTTGGTAAACAAGCCTCACTTATATCGCATGCAGGAGTACTACCGAATGATGTAAGTGACCATTGTCCCATAGCTGGCATAAGATCTTCACTCAAACCACCCAACCCTGCTGATTTGTCCTCAAAAGGTTAAAGAAGTTCAACATACCAGGATACCTCCATGACCTGAGTAACACAATATATTGGCAAGATTTCTACCTTACAACCTCAGTGGAAACAGCTCTCCAGATCCTAAAGGACATTATCACTAATGCTCTCAATATTCATGCACCATTCACCAATATCAGAACTAAAGCAAGGTCCTGCCCTGGTTCACCACTGATCTTAAAACAGCCTTACTAACAAGAGACAAACTGTGAAAGAAAGGCAAGAAAAACTAAGGATTCCAGAGACTGGCAAAATTTCAGAAAAGCAAGAAACTCATGTACAACACAAATAAGATCTGCCAAAGCTGCCTATTATAGAGCTGAATTGGATGCCTCCTATAATAACCAACCAGGCTCTGAGGGAACTATAAAAGGTATCTTGGGCCAAAACTCTACTCCTGCCTTAACCTGCAAACTGCTACTAAATAACACAGAAATTACGGACAAACAAGAAATCCTAAATACCTTCAATGATCACTTCACCACAGCTGGACTAGCATTTGACTCTTCACCTGCAAATCTCCTGAGATCTTCCTTGAACCTTCAATCCACCGTGGGTCAAAGGCTACATCAACCTTCTCCTTCAACCCAATATCCTTGAATGAAGTGGAAGATCTCCTCTCAATTTAGATACTTCAAAAGTGCAGGTACAGACTCCCTGGACCCCTACTTCCTCAAGATTGCATCTCAAGTCTTATCTTCCCCTCACTCATCTCTTCAATCTTTCCCTCACCACTGGATCCATTCCCTCCACTTGGAAAACAGCTCAAGTAGTTCCTTTACTCAAATCTGGTGATCCCATGGACCTCAATAATTACAGGCCCATTTCCATCCTATCAGTTCTATCCAAGATGCTCGAAAAGTTAGTAAACTTACAATTAAGGACTACCTGGATAACAATAACCTCCTAAATACAGCACAATCAGGATTTAGATCAAGGCATAGCACCATTTCGGCCCTAGCCAAAGTAACCAATGACTGGCAGATTGCTATGGATAAGAAGAACAGTACCTGTGCTGTGTTCCTGGATTTGAGCAAAGCATTTGACACAGTGGATCATGAATCATTAATCACCTCCCTTGGCTCACCAGGGCTGGATTCCCCTTCACTCAATTGGTTCAAGTGCTATCTATCAGATAGATCACAACTGGTAAAAAATGGAATCTACCTATCCACCTTAAAACCACTGTTAGAGGTGTACCATGAGCTCTATTCTTGGCCCCATCCTCTTTGCCATCTATATTAATATTGATGCTAACCTCCTCAATCCAACATCCATTTGTTTGCTGATGATACTGTATTATATGTTAGCAATCCTTCATTATCTAAAGCCTGTGAACTGCTACAATCTGAATTTTCCATCCTACAACACAACCTACTGGATAAAAACTACTTCTAAATGCCAAAAACAAAAGCTATGTTCTTTACCTCAAAGAGTTGCTCTGCCACTACCCACCATCCACCACCCTACAACTAACCACCTTACTTGGAGAAGCTGGAATTCGTTGATAACTTCAAATACCTTGAGTCTGGATTGATAACAAGCTTGACTATTCTGTCCATATTGAGGAGCTACTAAAAAACTGAGACAAAGGCTTGGTTTATTTTTAGAATAAAGCACTACCTCAACAGAGACTCCAAAAAGATTAATCCAGGCTTCATTCCTATCCCTCATTGACTATGCTGACTTTCTGTACGGACATTGTTCACGCCCTCTTAAATAAACTGGACACCTATACCACAGGTCCATCAGATTCATTACTGACCTTCCTTCAGAACCCATCATTGCTCCTTTATAAGGCAGTTAACTGGACATCATTACAACACAGAAGAAATAGGAATGCTGCAATTTGGATATTCAAAGCCTTATCAGGCAAGCTACCTACCTATATCAGTCTGTTTTACTCAAATTACTTCTAGGCCATACAACCTAAGGATCAGCAAAATTATCATTCTAAGGTCCCCAATGTCTGCACACAGTTTGGGAGGGCTGCTATCAGCTACTCACTAGCAATTGTTTGGAATTCACTCCAAAAAACCATGAAGCTAAATAACCTCCTACCCTTAATATCCTTCAAAAGATTATTCACCACCCTATTCCCAGAACTCTGCAATTGCTTCCACGAGGCCTAAACCCTGGCCCTACCTATCCCCCCATGTTCCTATATGCTGATAAAACTCCCGTTTCCAGTCCCAAGATTCACCCTCAAAATGCCTGCTAGGTCCTATAATCTACATATTACTCCTGATGTGCCCATTACCTTCTGTCTCACAGATTAAAAGTTCTAATGTGTCTTGTACATATGTATATTGTTATATATTAGCACTTATGTCATTGTATTACTGTTTATGTTACCCCTGTCATTGTATTGCTGTTTATGCTACCCTTGTCAATGTAATAACACTTGCACTTCTTGACCACTCAGGTCCATCTTGTAAATGAGCTATGCTCAATGATGTTCACCTGATTAAATAAAGATTTGATTGATTGATTGATTGACATGGAACATCATCAAGTGTGTGTTTGGACTGCTGAAGGCATGCTTCCGTTGCTTGCACAGGTCAGGTGGTGCCCTACAATACAGCCCCTCGAAGGCATGTGGCCTATTCCTGGCCTGCTGTGTGCTACAGAACATGGCTACTGACCGTAGGATAGCTGTCAAGGTTGAAGAGGGGAACAGCAGGGGGGATGACACGGACAGCGGGCCATGCGGTGGTGGGCAGCCCCCCCCGGGCAATGAGAACCCTGGCTGCACAGAATGGCCCAACAGCACCGGGACACAATTGCAGAGGAGCAATATGGTGCACGTAGGTAAGTGTACATGACCACACACACACACGTCCCAAGGACCAGGGCACAGTCTACAAGCGAACCTGGCTGGGCCCCACAACAGACACGGCTGGAGGGCAGCGTCGGTGGACATGGGACAGGACCCCATGGAGGTGCCCTTCACGGCACTGTGGACCCCACTCACATACCTCCACATGCCACCACACACACAAGCACAGGCACCCACACTCACATACACCCTGAAGCCGCCAACGGGTGTGTGTCAGACACTGAACACCAGTGCACAGTGGCGGCCGGTGCTGTGAAGGCATCATCATGCACAAGCCACAGTGGCCAGTGACTGGGTGGGTGTGCACAAGGCGGGTGTGTTGCATGGTCCATGGTTGTCATGGCCCTGGTACGCACACACCACACCACTGTGCATACAGGGCAGCGGCAGGCAGCAGACCGGGAGGGTGGCAGGTCATGACTGCCGCGCAGTTGCATGGCCACCACGGACACGTGGACAGCCCCGCTGAGACCGCCCAGCAGACGTAGGCTGTGCAGCGGCCACAGGGGGTGTCACTGATGTTCCCCCAGGTGTGTCACTGCAGGAATGCGACTGGTCCCTCACAGGCGTCTGCAGGCCCACGAACATGCCTGCTCCAGGTGTGTCCGGAATGCTCATTGCGGATCCCGGCGACGACAATGCTGGGGTTGCACGACACCAGGACCGAGGGGTGGAGAATGCAGTCTGCAGTGACTGCTGTGGATGGCCCCACACCAGGGTGGCCAGTGGTGCTAGGCTGGCCGTGACCACAGTGGTGAGCCGATCCAGGCCTGTGGTCGTGTCCTCCCACATGCATGTGGCCTCAGCCAGGAGCTGCTCATAGTCCTGGTCACGTCTCCCTGCGGACTGGCGCAGCTCAGTGCGGAGTGCATGCACCCCTGCTACGACCTGCATCTGCTGCTCCATGGATGCCCAGAGCAGCCATGTGTGCTCGGTCAGTGGATCGGCGCCCTGGTGGGCTTGGGTGTTGCGCCGACCCACGGGAGTTGCTCGGCCCCGCGGCACGGCCCCTGCACAGGTGGAGGCTGCACAGCAGGGCCTTCTTGGGCCTGTACTGTCTGCGGTGCACTTGTAGTGGGCAATGCACCCAGACCCCCCTCTGCACCATCCTGCCACCACTGCTTCCCCTCTGGCCGCTGTGCATGTGACAGCACTGGGGTGGCTGCACCACCACCGCCACACAGTGTGGACTGCACCACAATTACGTCTTCCACCACCTCACTGGGCAGTGCTGCTGGAGGGTCAACAACCGCCACCTGGGCACCATCAGCACTGCCGTGTCTGGTGCATGGTAGGGGTGCCTCCCCCTGTTTGACATCACCACTGTCCAGGATAAGAGTCACGTTGTCATCGGTCCCAGACCCCACCCCGATCAGTGTCTCAGCATACTGGATGCCATGGCTAGCGTCCCACTGAAACACTGCCTGGGCCTCGTCTGTGCCCACACCACAGGCATCCATTCGGACAGTGGGGATGGTATGGCAGTGGTCCGGACCCTGGATCCCAGTGGAGGTGGATGAGTGCTTCACCAGGTCCACGACAGCCCCCAATGTGGGCACCGCCACCCCTGCAGCTGCACGCAGGCACTCAGGATCTGTAAGAGAACACATACACGTTAGTGCCGCCACCACGCACCCCTACCCCCTTGCACCCCTTCCCCCATCCCCATGTGCCACTGTACCTACCATGCAGTGATGGGCTGCCTCCCCATCTGGAATCCACTGCTGGGTACACCTTCAACAGCGCTGCCCCGCATGGTCGCCACCACCAGCTCCTCCTGCGGTGTCAGCTGTGGCACCTCAGGCTGTCCACCACCCATGGTGGCACGTGCGGCCCGGATGGCAGCCACCTTCTCCTTTATCCACCTCCAGTCCATGCCCACCTTTTTCTTGCACTCCTGTGCTGACCTCTGATGGCTGCCCTGCAGGTTCACAGCCCTCGCCACTCCCTCCCATGCTTCCGCACTGGACTGCGGGGTGCCTGTGGAGCCACTCAGAAGGGACTCCTGGTCCAGGTATGCATCATAGAGGGCATCGCACTCTGCTCTTGTGAAATTGGGCCTGCGCCTCTGTGCAGGCCCCTGCTCCTCAACCTCCTCGTGCTCTGACATGCTCATTCCTGTGGGTGAGGACACATGGTTAGTGCTGGCAGCCACACATGAGGCACCCCCGCAATCCTGTGTCCAAACATGCCCACTGCCTGACTTCTTACCTGTGAAGGATGCAATACCGGTCTGGTGAATGTGTAGTCCCATGGCGCCGTTATAGCGCATCACATTCAAATGAGGGAATGTGCAACTGTAATGAGATGCAAATGTCTCTGATGTGCCACGGATATGCTGATCAGCTCATCTGCATATGCAGGGTTCGACCTTAACATATATTTACTAATCCGGGGCATAGTGCAGATTGCCTCGGACTAATGCAGATGCCTCCCTACCTGTTTGTGTGGGCTAGTGCAGTTTTCGTCTGACCGCGGATGGCAGAGGCAGCATGTAATCCTGTTCAGAGCACAAGTGGTACAATGCAGCAAAAGTGTACCAAGCACCTGGAGGCCTGAAATGGCTGCAAGTCAGGGGAAACTAGCGGTGGTAGACCTGAACTCCCAGAGGTTCCTTGCCAGGGGGGGTTCTAAAAGGGTATTCTATTGGCTTGCAACATTTTGTGTGCAGCAGTATTGTGCCATTCCATTGGCAAGCCCTGTGGTTTGCGAATTGGCAGGGAGGGGGAAGCAGTGGCTGTGGGAACAGCTCCGGGCATCTGACATCACAGGAAGTCCACCGATGAAGGATTTCAGCTGCAGCAGCAGGCAGGAGTAGGAGCAGGTGATTAGAAGAGCCGCGAATCTGTAGTATGGGTGGGCACAACTCAAAACTGAAGACATCATTGGGCCATTATCGAAGTATGCGGCGGTCATTGGCAGCAAGGGGAGGTGGGTGGGGCCTCATTGCTCTGTAATACTGAATATAAGCTGGCGTTTTAAAATCAAAAAATGTGGAAGATTTGAAAATGCGTCAACGAGAAAGTGGCGAAGGCGAAGCAGAAGGATTAACTACACTACAGGCTGTGTTCGGTTATGGCAGCTGAGAAGCTCACTAGGGAAGATTGGCTATTTCAGTGGTTGAGGCAGTCGAGACTGTTTGGGAGCTGGGAGTGCTGTTTCAGGGCATGGGTCAGGGAGTCAGAATGCGAGTCAGACAGTGGACTTCTGAGACGAGCAGGCTGGAAGCTGGATTCAAAGGAACATTAGTTGCCACTGCCACAGAATTCTACTCGCTCAGGTACAGTCGGACTCTATGGGCCAGATATTCAAACTGCGCTGCACAAAATAGTTGCGCAGGGGTGTGTCCAGAGCGATATTCAAAGGAGTTGCACCCTTGAGCAACTCCTTTGAATATCAGCCCCCGGCCACAGCCACTGTGCATGGCGCAGTGGAACTTGCGCCACCGCAAGTTGTCAGAGTGGAGCATTCAACTTGCGGTGGCGCCAAGTACTCACGCCATCACGCCAAAATCCCGATATTCAAAAGGTGACATGCAAATGGGGCCATAATTCATGCAAGGCGCAGGGGGGGGCCATTTGCATCTGATTATGACCCCATTTGCATGCCATTAGCATGCAGGTGCGCCGATCCCCGATGACTTGCGCCTGGCGCCCTGCCAGGCAGCAACCCTCAGGGACCAACGCCCCCTGCAGCCCGATCATGGGCAAAACAGTGTAGAATCCCCCACCCCCACTGGCGCGATCGCGGGCATGGTTTTAACCCCACCAGCCCGATCGCGGGCAGCAATGTGTCTCTCCCCGAACACATCCCTGGTGGTCCAGTGGACCATAAATCCCGATCGGGATGGAAGTAATAAACCCCAACACATCCCTGGTGGTCCAGTGGACTGTAAATCCTGATCAGGATGGAGTAATAAACCCCCAACACATCCCTGGTGGTCCAGTGGACCGTAAATCCAGATCGCGGGATGGAAGTAAAAACCCCAAACACATCCCTGGTGCCAGTGTCCCCACCCCACCCACCAAAGCCTCACTGCCCGCTCCCCGGCGGCGGGCGGCAGCATCCCACCCTGCCGCCCGCCCAGGCTGACTCACCGACAGGGCTGCACACCATTGGTGCGGAGCAAGAGCCAATGGGCATGCAGCCCATACCGTACAAGACAGTCCAGTTTTGTGAATGAATACATTCATTCACAAAACTGGACTGTCTTATAGTATGGTTGCGCCCATTGGCTCTTGCCTCTGTGGGCGGCCAGCACCCTACAGGCGATCATCGGCGGGCGGCAGGCGGGTGGATGCTGCTGCCCACCGACTGCCGGCGGAGCCACGCGGGTGGCGCAAGCACCAGGGATGTGCTCGGGAGGTCTTTATACCATCCCGAGACGATTCACGGTCGATGAACCACCCAAACGTGCGAGGGGAGGATACATGCTGCCCGCGATCGGGCTGGTGGGGGGAATTAAACTATGCCCGCGATCGGGCCAGTGGGGGGTGGTGGGGAGGATTTCACACTGTTTTGCCCGCGATCGGGCTGCAGGGGGGGCATACCTCTCAACCTCTTGTCTCATAAATCAGGGACAAAGACCCCAAATCAGGGACACATCTTAAAATTTGGTAGTATTCACTCAGAAAGCTGATAGAATTAGGGGATTTATGTAAGATGCATTTTCTGAATAGGAAGAAATCTGTAACTTTAATATTTAACATTATTTTATGCTTACAATCCCCAGTGTTCTGTCACAAAAATACAAATTTTATGAGGGACAGAGAAAAATTCTGATGCAAAATCAGGGATGTCCCTGAAAATCAGGGACAGTTGAGAGGTATGGAGGGGCACAGGGAGTGGGTTGGGGGCCAGCCACAGGTGGCAGCTGCTGTGTTGCGCCCTGCAATGCAGCAGCTCACCTGTGGGTGGCCCTCGACTTAAGCCTTTTTTTTTTTGGCTCAAAGTTGTGCAGGCACAGGTTGGGGTGCGCCTGCACAACTCTGCACAGCCCGGCTGAATATCGGGCTGTGCAGTTTATACATGGTTCCTCCCCCTCCAGTTCAGCATGCATTCATTTGCATTGTGCTGTTGCTCAGCCTGTTTTCAGTGGCACAACTGCCTCCTGCTGAATATCGCAGAATGGAGCAAGTTCGGACTTGCGCAGGCGCAACCCTATTGCGCATGGCGCAACCCTTTTGAATATCTGGCCCTATATGTTTTGGGAGGACGATTTTGAGGTTGTATGGGCACAGGGGGAAATGTGCCTTCTGGTTGTTAGCTTGCTCGCTGACTAGTGAACCCCTTGAAAATGGAGAAAAGCAGTTGAATTTCTTGAACTATGTCTGGGCTGATCATATAAGAATACTCAAGGCCAAATTACCATGAATGATAAAAAGTCCCCAAGTCATTAGCAAATGCAGTGTATGACTCTAAAAGGGTTTCATTACTTCCCTGCAGGGATTCCCTAATGTTGCATTTATTAGTATTTTTTTCTCACTACATTTCACGTGTATAAAAATGTTGCCAGCTCTGCCCTCCAGTTCATAATGTTTTGAGAGAGCAGAAGTGTGTAGGTCTGTGGTTGCCATTTCAAGATCTGTGAAAAGTAAAATCTTTCTAAAATGTGTTATATGAAAAATATTGCCAGTGGCTACTGCTTACTGTGTGTTTTTTTTTGGTTTAACTGTGGGGGGGGGGGGCAGGGTATGTTGAGAGTGCAATTCTCCTGCATTTTCTGTGAGGAGCAAACTGGAAGCTGGAAGGAACACTCAAAACAGAGAGAACACTACACTCAGGTACAGTCAGACAGTCAATGTGTGTTCTGTTTATTTTTTGGGGTGGCGATTCCAAAGTTGTGTGGGCATGGGGAGAAAAATGTGGCTTCTTGTTCTGAGTTTGCCTGCTGTGTTGTTATATAAAACATTGCCAGTCACTTACTGTGTGCTTCTTTGGTGTTCATCATTTTCCCATGTGTTTTGCTGTTGACTTTGAGTGAGGACTAGTGCAAATCAATGTGGGCTAGTGCAGTTTTACACTGACTTGTCCTGCTGGCTAGTGCAAAAAAACAGGTCAACCCTGTGCATATGCCTGCTGAATAGCAGGAATTGCGCATGGCACATTGCAGATGCATGCTCAATCCATGGGCGCAGCATGGCATGCGCGGTATGCCTGGCACAGCACATGCGCGCATTGACGTTGCGTACATCGGTGGCGCTTCCTATGCACGGTGCACCATACGTGGTACGGTGCTCTGCTGCTATTGAGCAAGTGGCGCATGTGCGCTGTATGCCCTACGGCAGCAGGCCAAGGGAGGTGCACGGGCGAGGGATGCTGACCATGTGGGAGGTGCTGGCAGACAGGTGCCAGTCGTGCCGCAGCATGCAGGTAGGCACTCTGTCAGTGTATGGTGTTGTGTGAGGTAGGGGTGGGCCACAGCCCACTGTGCACATGGCCATTACAGCTGTGCATCACGGGCATGGTCCACTGCAACATGCCACGCCTTTCACACGTGTGTGTGGCTGCTGTGGGTGGGCTGAGGGTGCATCCGGGTCCCAGCCATGCCACTGCCATCCCCCTGTATAGCTCTGTTGCCTGGCAGCCATGGATGTCATGTGCTGCACATGGCTGGTGTTGGTGTGCAGTGCTGCGCATGGCTGTGGTGGCTCATGTGGGCAGGCATGCTGCGGATGGCTGTGTGCCTACTACAGGGCACATGTCACCACTGTCCGCTGTGCACGGTGGATGGGCTACAGTCGAATGGGCTTGCACTCATACATGTCTCCTCCTTTGTTCTAGGTGTCCATTGAGTGGATGACAATACCAGGCTCCTGGAGAGGATCCTGAGGGTCACCACAGTCACTCTTGTGGTGGCCCACATCATCAGGCAGGCCCTGTGTAGGCCGCAGAGGTGATGGCGGACCAGGCACCAGTAGGGCATGAATGACGTGTGTTGCCCATTGGCCTGCATCACCCTCCCTTCCCCTGACCCCACTCCTCTTCCTCCCTTGTACCCTACCTAGCCATGTCCCCTGTCCCCCTGCCTCCCTTCCCCAGCCTACCATCTTGATTGTGGCCTCCCCGTTCCCTGCCCCATATCCCTGTTCCTCTGTATATAGTTGCTGTTATTTGTTGATTTTAATACACATCTATTTTGTTAGCCATCCATGTCAGTGTCTGCTTTGCAGCTGGCGTATGGGGCCATGCTGCAGTGGTGTGCGTGGTGGCCGTGTGGTACGTTTGGGGTCGACTGGGGTTTATGTCTGGTGGCCTGTGCCCAGAGGCCGGTGTGTGTGCCCTGGGGCATATGTGTGCATCCTGCTAGGGCTGTGTGGCCTGTGTGTTGTGTGCTGTCGGCATGTGTGTTGTCAGCTATGGTCACGGTGGTGTGTCCCATGCTGTCCTGTGGGTGTTGCCCGTGGCTGCTTGCCAGTGGTCATTGGTGCCACGCAACCTGCATGCACGGCTGTGGTGTGCGTGGTCAGGGTCTGTGGGCATGTGCCTGCCTTGCCTCCCTCCTGTCGTCCCCTGCACCATGGTGGCAGTGTGTCCTGCTCTTGTGGCATGCTCCACACTGCGCCAGTTGCCCTGTGCCATGGCCCATGCACGTCTGTCCCTTGCCTGGCCCTTGTGTTCTTGCGCTTCCTGCCTTGCTCCATTGCACAGCCAAGGTTGCGCGATGGTGCCTGCTGACTTGCTCCCTGGCGCAGCCCTTGTTGCGCCATGACGCATCCCTGCGATATTCAGCCGTCTTGCGCTGTCACTTGCTGCTGTGTTCAGCCGTTGAATATCGTGTTGGGTGCACACTGGTGCAGTATACTTGCGCTGCACACCTGTTGCACCTGCTTCTGGTGCATTTCAGAATATCCCACCCACCGCATGACAATGACAGCCTAGACAAATGTTACAAGAGGGTTAAATACAGATTCCTCAAATATCATTTCAATCATATATATATATATTTTCCAATTATTTAACCAGGTGAGCCACACTAAGCTGAAAGCTTGTTTACAGGTGCAACCTGGGAGTACAAGGAAGTTAAGTGACTTGCTCATGGTCACACAGTATGCAAGTGGGGGCTGTGGGATTCAAACCCAGGTCTCCAGATTTGCAGCTCAGAGCCTTAAACCACTGCGCCATACTGCCTCCAACTATATAGTTACTGTATCTCTCTTATATATATATATATATGTATATATATACATATACATATACATATATATATATATATATATATATATATATAGCTCAGCAACCGTAGCCCCTAGGATTCCAAAATTTGGTTTGCACCTTCCCAGCTCAAGGAACTATTTCTTTTTTTTTTTTTAAACCAAGCTTTTCCTTGGTCAGGAGTCTGCCCACTGGCAGCCCCCCAGCCCCATCACCGACCTCACAAACTTACCAGTTATCTGGCACTTACCCAGGACTACAATTAAAAACAAAACAACAAAAAAAAACAGTTGCATGGAGGGCTGAGGCATCATGCCTTACCTCCTGCCACACTGGTGACCTGTGTTCATGCAAGTGGACCGTGGAGGCTGGGGTCGGACGGGGAGGAGGGGAGGATCGAGCATCCGGAGGATGGCTCTCTTCTCCTCTCCCAGGGAGGATGGTTTGGCAATCCTGCAGCATGACTGCCCCAGGTGGAACCCAAGGGTAGGGAGGCGGGTCAGTGGCCTTAAAAGTAGGAGGGTGCTGCTGGACTCCACTTGTGCGCATGCACCTCTATGCATGCACATTGGTGTGTCCTGCCCCAACAATGAGAAAGAAGGAAGAAAATGGAGGAAAAAACTCCCGGGCACAGAATGATCGACCGGGTCAAGTGGCCGGGCACAACCATAGTCCTTGGGCCGAGGACAAAGGTGCAAGTAAGCCCCGGGTGACAGGGTTGGAGTGGATCAGTCAGGAAGGGGCCACCAGGGAGCACAGGGGGATAAATACAATATACAAAAAACACTTTTACCCACCTTTTAATACCCATGCCATTATGAGTGATTTCCTTCCCTGCACAAGGAAAGTTATGTATGAGCTTGTGGATCCTGCATGAAGAAAGTCATGCATGATCTCTTGTTTTGTGCAAGGCCCACAGGGCATTGCTTGAACAAAGTTATGACTGGTCTTGTGCTTACTGCAGGGTTCAAAGGTCACAGTCTCAAATACAGGACTGTTTCTGCAGACCCTACAAGGAACAAACTTGTGGGGCATGGATCCAGCCCTGTACCTTGAAGCAGCAGGCTAGTGGGGCATGTTCATGGACCTGTAGCTTAACCTTAGGTCACAAAGCTGGGGCGTGGGATGGGCATTAGGACTAAATCCTCCCTGAATGGTATGTGCCATGAGTATACTGTACTATAGTCATCTATTTTACATAATACGTTTGGATGATACAGGGACATAACTGCTAATCACTTCTATGAAGAAGAAGACCCATCCATGTGTTTTTTCCTTTTTTTTTCTTTCAGCTATTACTTTCTCCTGGCATACCTGGTCTGTTCACCCACATACTGGCAACCCCTCGGGACTCTGGCCACCGTCCGTCCATCCACACTCCTTCAGGGTCCTCGCCTTTCGTTCCCTGTGTCTTACCCCCTGCACTGGGGTGGTAGGGAGCCCCCAACTCACCCACTGTCCGGATCCAAATTCAGGCAATGCCCCCAGAGGCGGTGTTTGTCAGACAGCCATCAAACTGCTCGACCAGGATGCCACTCCTTTTTCTGTTTTCTCCCTGTAGCTGGGGGCATGCAGTGATGCTGGCAGAGAGGAGCTCGCATGCATCCACACGCACTCTTGCCAGGCATCTGTCCCCAACTCCTCCCCATGCTACAGTGTGGCACCCCATCCCCCAGCTTCCGCCAGTCGGTGAATGGGCACCAACTATTGAGACCCCCCTCCCTGGAGAAGGAGAGCAGTCTGTAGGATGTTCAGTCCTTCTCCTCTCCTGCTGACCCCTGGCAGCCCGTGCTTGTTCCCGAACACGGGTCGCTGGCATAACACGAGGTAAGCTGTCCGGCACCTTAGCCCTCAGTGCCACCAGGCCAGACCCATCCATGTTTGAAATAGAGTCCAAACTCACAATGATATACAAAGTAATACATCCCACAGGTATATCACTATAAATCAATTCCAAACTCATAAATCCAGAGTCCTTGTTGTATATTTGTGTCCCTCAATTACAGTTGATTCATTATGACTCTAATACCAAGTGAAATTATCCATTTCATTGGACAGCTTTACTATTCTCTTTTTTTATGTTCAAAATTTTTATTAAGTTTTAAGTTTTCAACACAGGAAAAACAACAATCAAAGATTACATATTGTGGAACTGAACAGAGTTAACAAAATTATTATTGAAGCTAATACTACTTAATATCAAGAAAACTATCTTAGATGTAAAGCAAGCATATACTATTTCTAAAATCGAAACTGTAAGTTCAAAGACTTATTACTTAGAGTTTTCCAAATTATTTTGTATCTAAGTATCCAAGGTGTCAATTTGACAGAGATGTGATGATAAATATTTAATCTATTTCATGTTGTACTGTTCCATTTTGCCCAAGGCAAAGTGTGAGAGACATTCATTTGTAGTCAAAGTGTTCAAAGACTCAATCCACGAATCCAAGGTGGGACGTTTGGTGGACCTCCAGTTTATCAGGATCAGGCTCTTTGCTTCAATTAAAGTAGTGCGGATCCAGTCCGGATGTGAGTTGTTAACATCACAAGTGGAGGGGAAAGACGCCTATCAATGCCAATTTGGGTGTATTTGGAATTTTATTTATTTATTTAAACGTACTTCCAGAAAGGCACACTGAGCAGAGTACTGCTCGATTCCACTTGTCTCCTGGGGGAGAGGACATTTGGTGAGCATCAATCCAAAATACACAAGAGTACTATCTTGCAGTCTGTGCAACAATCCAGAAACAGAACGAGCATTTGTCAATGCAGAATGTTGTCTTGCTGGCGTTGGCATTGGTAGTGCAGGAGTTAGATGCATAATGGGAATGGCAGTGAAGTATGGAACCAACATCAACCCCATCCCACCCTGCAGAGAGTGACAGGCATTGAGGTGTGCCTTTGGGTTGTTGGTCATAACGCTCATGCCATTTCACCTCAACCTACTCTGCAGACTCTAATAAGTGTCGTGTTGTGCCTTGGGGTCATCGGGCCTTACGCTCACCCCATTCCATAAGGAAATACATTGAGATGGGTGCAGTATAGGAGAATAGGGTGAACTTTGGGGCAGAAGAGTCGAAGGCACACCTTGATGCATGTCAGTGGCTGCGGGGGGGTGCAATGGCATGAGCATTACAACTGACAAGAAAAAATTACTCACCTTAGTAATGTTGTTTCTTCTAATGGAGTCTTGCTGTATTCTGACTATTGCAGTGATATCCAACCTTTGAACTGCCCTGGAGAGGAAAGAGTTAACTTTCCATGCAAGGATGGAACACTGAGCTCGAGCTCGGTTGAGACTCTGTCGGTTGTTGTTTGAACCCAAACCGCCAGATCTTTACGCGCTAAACTCACTGGGCATCCTGTGTGGAAACTGTAAGCTTACACTAGCCAACTGGCAACTAAATCTAATAAAAAGGTTTTTTGATTCCAAGGCAAAGACTCAAGTCAGGAAACCCAAAAAACAAAACACAACACATACCCAAAAATAAGAGGGTGAAGGGGGCACCTCTAGGGTGCCAACACTGTTCCTGCCCACCCACATCCCAAAACCCAGGTTCTGAGAGGGAAGGTAGGGGGGAGGTCAGAATACAGCAAGACTCCCTTAGAAGAAACAACATTACTAAGGTGAGTAATTTTTTCTTCAAACAACATGAAGTCTTGCTGTATTCTGACTATTACAGACTACCAAGCAGTACCTCCATGGAGGAGGGACAGAAGCTACTTCGGAAACAGGATCTGAAGCACTGCTGTGCCAAACCGAGCATCACTCCTAGCCTGGATATCCAGAGAGTAATGCTTGGTGAAAGTATGTACTGTTTTCCAGGTGGCTGCTTGACAAATCTCTAAGATAGGAATATCCCTGGCAGCAGCCAGGGAAGCAGCTATACCTCTGGTAGAGTGAGCCCTGAGGCCTGAGGGCGGGATCCTACCTAATTTTTCATAGCAAAATTGTATACAAGAGACAATCCACCTGGCAATAGACCTCTTAGTGGCAGGTTTTCCCTTACCAACCTCACCATAAGTGAGGAACAGTTGGAGGGAGTCAAACCTGTGACCCTTGGTGTGCTCTATGTAGTAGCTAAGGGCCCTTTTTACATTCAGGCTGTGCAGCCTCCTCTCCCCAGAGGAGGAATTATCAGTGAAGAAAATAGGAAGAGACATAGACTGGTTAAGGTGGAACTCTGAAACCACCTTAGGCAAAAACTTCCTATTAGTCCTGAGAACCACTTTATCTCAATGGAAAGAGATAAAATCAGGCTCCACTGACAGGGCCTGTAACTCACTTATGCGTCTGGCAGAAGTAATGGCTACCAAGAACACAGTTTTCCAAGTCAAGTACTTAAGCTCTGCTGAGGACAAAGGCTCAAAAGGGGGTTGCATAAGCTGAGCATTACAAACATTAAGGTCCCAGGCAGGGGCAGGGTCCCTGAAGGGAGGTTTGGTATGCAGCAATCCCTTGAAGAATTTACAGAATACAGGATGAGCTGAAAGGGAAGAGTGCTTGCCTGCTGACAAGAAGGCAGCGACAGCTGCCAGATGCACTCTAAGTGTAGCTGGTCTGAGTCCCAAGCTATTGAGATGAACCATATAGTCAAGGACTGTAGGCAACCCAGCAGACTCTGGAGAAATGTGCTTCCCAGAGCACCAAATAGTAAACCTTTTCCATTTGGAGTTGTAAGTCTTTCTGGTGGAAGGCTTTTGAGAAGCCTTTAAAATATCCAGAACACCTTGAGAGAGATGCAAATCAGCAAACTCTAACTCTTCAAGAGCCAGGCCTTGAGATTGAGAGATTTGAGATTCGGATACCAAACCCTCCCCTGAGAACATGTTAACAGATTGTAATTCCTGGGAAGAGACAGGGAAGGTGGACTGCTAAGGAGCAGCAGAGAGGGTACCAGGGCTGTCTGGCCCAGTCTGGAGCAATCAGAATCACTTTGCAGGGTTGAGACCTGATTTTGACTAGTACCTTGAACAGGAGAGGGAAGAGGGGGAAGCATGCAGGAACTTCCCTTCCCAATTGAGAACTAGGGCATCCAGGGGGACTGAGCCCAACACTGGGGGTCTGCAGCAAAAAAAAGGAAGTTGGTGATTGTCTGGGGCTGCAAAAAGATCTATCTGTGGGGTGCCCCATCTGGAGAAGATCACCTTTAAAATCAGGGGATCTAGGGACCATTCGTGATGGCCCTGAGATGTCCTGCTGAGAGCATCTGCCAGGACATTATCCTTCCCTGGGAGGTGCACTGCTATCAGAGAGGTATTCAGGAAATAGGCCAGAGACCACAACTTCATTGCCTCTGTGCACAAGGCCGTGAACCGAGTGCCCTATTGTTGATGTACCACATTGTGGTGGTATTGTCTGTCCTGATCTGAACTACTTTGTTCTGAACAGACTTGGAAAAACTTGAAGTGCTAGAAACACTGCTCTGACTTCTAAGAGATTGATGTGAAGCAGAGATTCTTGAAGTGACCACAACCCTTGGGTGGTCAGATCCCCAAGTGGGCTCCCCAGCCCAAGAGGGAGGCATCTGTGGTAAGGATTAGAAGAACAGATTGGTGACAAAGGAACTCCTTGCCTTAGGTTGTCCTGATCCTGCCACCATTGCAAAGCCTGGATCAGGGTTTGAGTCACTGGGATTAGCTTGGTCAGAGAATCCTTTCTCTGGGACCAGAAGGCTCTTAAGTGGAACTGAATGTCCCTCATCTGAAATCTTGCTTCTTGGACCACTGCTGTAGAGGCAGCCATGTAGCACAGGAGCTGCAGAAAATACCTTGCTGGTCAAGACACCTGGAGGGTGAATGAAGGCCAGTGTAACAGGGTCCTTGTCCTGTCAGGGAAGGAAGGCTCTTGCTCTTATTATACCAGCTCTGCCCCTATGAAGGTAAGGAGCTGCACTGGCTCTAGAACTGACTTTGAAGATTCAGAAGGAATCCTAGAGAAGTGAGCAGTTGCTGAGTTATCTGTAGGTGTGACTTGACTTGGTCTGGAGACTGACCCACTATGAGCCAGTCATCCAGGTATGGAAGATGGAGATCTTTTTTCTCCTTAGGAAAGCAACCACTACTGCCAGGCATTTTGTGAACACCCTTGGAGCTGATGTTAGGTCAAAGGGCATTGCTCTGAATTGATAGTGGCCTGAGGGCAACTCGAACCTGAGGTACTTTCTGTGTGAGCATCTGATGAGAATGTGGAAATAGACATCCTTGAGGTCCAGAGAAACTAGCCAGTCCCCTGGCCTTAGAGAGGGTAGAATTATTCCCAGAGTCACCATTTTGAACTTTGATCTTTAAAAGGTGCTTGTTTAGATATCTGAGATCCAGGATGGGCCGCCATTCTCCTGTCTTTTTGGGAGTTAGGAAGTACCTGGAGTACAGTCCTTTTCCCTTGTATAGGGGTGGAACCCCTTCTATGGCTCTCAGAGCCAAGAGGGAAGAGACCTCTGCCTCTAGGGCAAGGGCCTCTGAAGGATTTGCAGGTGGAAAGGACCTGGTTCTCATCTTGGGAAACTATTTGAAGCTGAGAACCAGTCCCTGGCTTACTACTTCCAGGACCCATTTGTCTGATGTTAAAGACATCCAATCCTGGACAAAGTAAGCCAGCCTGCCCCCTACGGGTAGTGGAGAATCGGCCCAGGCAAACCCATCAGGGTGCCTGTTTGGCAGGGGCTTTAGGCTGAGGGGTGGTAGCAGGCCTGCTTGTACTCCATCTACCTCTCCCTCTGAAGAACTCCCTCTGGGCAAAGGCAGAAGAGGAGGCCTGGGCTTGGTAGAAAGGCCTATGAAAAGGCCTGCCCCTTCCCCTGGAATGCTGCCTCTGGGGAGTGGCTTGCCTTTCCTTGGCCTGAGCACTCCTATAGGTGGTCCTGTACTCATCCATTTTCTTCATGTAGTTCTCTGTCTGCTACCCAAACAGAGAATTACCAACAACAGGAAAATCCATGGCCTTAGTCTGGGTATCCTGTGACAGGCTAGTACATCTGAGCCAAGCCATCCTACGAAGAGCCACAGATGTAGCCATGACTCTAGATGAAACATCATTGGAGTCCACTGCAGCATGAAATTGCACCTTGGATGCCTCAATACCATCTACAGCCACCTGCTCCAGCTCCTTGGCAAGCTGGCCAGGGACCTGTTTAGCTAGAGCCATCACAGTGTCCCATCTAGACTTCTGGTATCTAGCTGTGTAGGCCATATAATTAGCCTGCCTGAGTCCCAAAGATGCTGCCATGTACTGTTTCTTTGCCATGGCATCAATCCTCCTGGAGTCCTTATCTGGGGGTGAAGCGGGGTATATTTGCCTTATCACAGGCAGCAGCCTGCACTACCTCAACATGGCTGCATTGCTGGAAAGGAACTCTGTATCTGAGCCTGAAAGAGTATACCTCTTGTCCATTCTTCTGTCCACGGAGGTATAGAATTAGGAGTCTTTAAAATTTTAAATGTCTGTTTCCCAAAAGACTTATGGAGGAATAGACAGCCTCCTGGACTCTGGGATGTCCATCATCTCCAACATAATCAGGCTCCTCCTGATCCTCTACTGCTTCCTCCATAGGAAGCAGAAGAGTTCAGCCACTTTTTGTAAAACATAAAGTGGGAAGGGGACTCAGAAAGCCTAGGAGAAACCCCTGAAGGTCTGTCTGGGGAGATGTCCGGGTCAATGGGCACATCCAGACTTTCATAATCACCATCACTATCCTCATACTCTCCTTCCTCCTCCTCCGGTTGATAAAAATCCTCTAAATTATAATCCGGAACCGGGGGAACCGACCGAACCAAGCCCCTAACCGATGGTGCCGGTTCGGTCAGAACTGGAGTTAGCGATTGAACAATCCTGATCGCTTTGGCTATTTCATCAGTGGTCGGAAAAAGAACTTGTGGATCCGAACTGGCTGACTTATCCCTTCTTTTTCTTTTAACCAGAACCGACTCCTCAGAGTCGGTTCTCCTTTTGCCTGAACAAGTTTCGCCCTGGTCAGAGGGCACTCCTTCTGGTTCGGTTGGAACCGAACTGAGCTGGCCATCCGGGTCAGCGGACTTTTTGGCCTCCCTTTCCCTCAGTCTACCTACTCTCTTTTCCAGGGTAGCTGTGTGAAAACTTTTGCAAATCTGGCAGTCTGAATTGAGGTGGTCAAACCCCAGACAATAAACACAGGTGGTGTGGGGGTCAGCCTTAGCAAAGGCTTCCCCACACACACTACAGTGTTGAAACCCAGTGGGCCCAGTTTTTCTCTTGGGTTTCTCAGACATGGCCAGTCCTAACCAAACTTACCCTTTTTTCGGCAATCCGCCAGGCAAGACACCCTTATCGGTTCCTGACCGTGTTACGGGTCGTGGAAAAAACTGTAATGAAATCCATTTTTTTAGAACCGATAAGGACCGGTTACCACACTCTAAAAATCAGAACAAACTTTTTTAACAAACCTGATCGGTTCAAACCAAACCGATCCGACGTTTACAAGTTCCACACAGAAGCTAACAATAATAAACCTATCTAGTACTCACGGTACCACAGACAGAGACTGAACCGACAGGTTAGATGGAATAAATTCGGTTGAACCTGAGGGAAAAAAACGACACTTTAACCGACTAAATTGAACCAAGCAAAGGAGAAATCTCCGGAGCGACTGTTCAGTGAGGCGGAGTAAAGAATCTGGCGGTTTGGGTTCAAACAACAACAGACAGAGTCTCAACCGAGCTCGAGCTCAGCGTTCCATGCCTTGCATGGAAAGTTAACTCTTTTCTCTCCGGGGCAGTTCAAAGGTTGGATATCACTGCAATAGTCAGAATACAGCAAGACTTCATGTTGTTTTGAATCAAGGCACTCCCTGGCGCCTATTAGTCTGCACAGGGTGGGGCGTTACAGTTAGAAACCCTAATGCCCTGGGCGTTTATTGGTATTTGCACTCCAAATTTTCAACGTGGCCTTTTTGTGACCCCATCTCATGAAAGCATTTGGGACCTCTGTTCATGAACAGTGGCACTGTGATTTTGTTAATCTGTCCGGAATGTTGATTTCCCACAGCGACCACGCCATTCTGCGCCATGTGTGAACACACAGTTTGGGCAGGATATGAAAAATGACAGCTGCACCATTCATAAGGAAGTGTGAAGAGTTGGCAATTTTGAACATCTGTAGTGTAAATATTAAAAATTCTTGAAGTTATGAGTGTGCGCGAAAACTGCATAACGCACGCTCGTAACAGTCATTTTTTGGAATTCTTTCACCAAATTTTTAACATAGGCATTTTGAGACGTCTGCTCATGAACAGTGGCACTATGATTTTCTTAATCTGTCCTGAACATTGATTTGCCACTGCGACTGCGCCATTGTGTGCCAGATGTGCAAAACAACATTTCGGGCAGGATGTGAAAAATGACAGCTGTACTGTTCATAAGGAGGTGTGCAAAAATGGCAATGTTGAAAATCTGAAGTAAAAATATTAAAAGTTCTCGGAAGTTACCACTGTGTATGGAAACTGTGCAACGCACACAAATAACAGTCATTTTGTGGAATTTTGTCACCAAATTTTCAACATAGGCATTTTGGGACCTCTGCTCATGAACAGTGTTACAGTGATTTTCTTACTCTGTCCTAAACATTGTTTTCCTGCAGCGACTACTCCATTTTGTGCCAGAAGTACGAAAACACGTTTCGGGCAGGGTGTGGAAAAGGACTTTATAAGGAGATGTGAAAAAAAAATGGCAATTCTGAAAATCTGGAGTAAAAATATTAAACATACTCAAAGTTACGAGCGTGCATGGAAACTGCACAACACAAGCTTGTAACACAGTCATTTTTTGGAATTTTTTCACCAAATTTGCAATATAGGTTTTTTGGAAGCCCACCTCATGAACAGTGATGCTGTCATTTTGTTAATCGGTCCAGAAAGGTGATTCCACGCAGTGACCATGAAATCACCTTTCGGGACTGAATAATGAGATGACAGTGACTGAATTCATGAGGTGGGATCTCAAGAACCCCATGTTGAAAATTTGGAGCCAAAATTAGCAAAATTGGTCGAGATATGCACCAAAGTTGAAAAAAACCCATTTATGTCATTATACAGCTTACGGGCATTTCTTCAGTTCGCGGTCGGCTTTGAAGAGTGCAGACATGTTCCTGGTCCACCGAAGATCATCATGCAAAGCTCCGGAGGTAAGTATGAGGTGAGGGTGTGTGTGGAGAGGAGGGGTAAGAGGGTGGGTGTGGGTTGGGGGAGGGGCACCGGACACGTCGAGAACCATTTTCTCATTTTCAGGTAAACAAAAAAACCAAAAACATAAAGACAACACGGGTCGGTTTTGTTATTTTTCAGGTGTGTTTTAGCACACTGGGGTGGGCTCCCAGTATGCCACCTGTATTTTGGGAGAGGGGGACCGAAGCCGGCAGGGATTCGGCCCACTGTCAGCATAGAAACGTGTCTGGGGGGGTGCATGATGCTGAGGGGGATTGGGCACGCCCTCGGCGCACAAATTAAATGATAAGGGGGTTATTATGCCAATGGGGATTGGGCTCCCCCGTTGGCAAACTGAACTGGGAAGGGGGCATGCCGACAGGGGGATTGGGCACCCCCAACATTGGCTTGATTGGGACTGTGAGGTGGACGGCGACAGCCGCTGCCTTCTTTTATTGAAATGTTACACCAGGCAAGGTACACCCTGCAATGAGGGGGAGCTCCCTCACTGGTGGCATGCTTTTACATTGCAGTCATAGACAGTATGCAGTCTAATTCGTGCCATGGAGCTCAGCCCAAAAAAGCAGTGTCACCACTGGCCACAACATGACTGTGCCTCCAAAACCTGCTATTCCAAGCTACCCCAATATGCTGCTTGCACGTGCGCAAGACAACATAAAAATGTATAATACTGAAGCATGAACATACAGAGGTATGTCTTACAGAAGCGTAGCTAATATGTAATTGCATAACAACACAAGAGATAACAGCATTGCAGCAACAATCAATCACAAAGCTGGCACAATTCAGTTAGGAAGCTAGAGAAATAGAGGGTTCCAGGCCATAGTTCACTTATAGATATGTCTTACCCACAAGCACAGGTTGAGAAGAAGTGCTCATAGATGAGGTGGTTGAGGTGCTGTGATGGGGGCACTTGCTAAATGCTTGCAGGGAGGGAGTTCCAAAGTTTGGGCATGCAGTGTCTGAAAGCTACTTGGCCAGTTGAAAAGGACATGCGCAGTATAGCCAGGAGACGAGTGTCAGAATGTCTGAGGGAGTAGCCAGGAGGGGAGTGGGTAGCTAACACAGAGGTGAGATACTGGGGTAAGGACTGGGATGAATACTTAGCCATGAGCTTGGTGCAGTGAGACTGACGGCGGTCATGAAGCAAGGGAAGACTGAGGGAGCAATATAGCATGCAGTGGTGAGAGGAGGGCGGGCAATCAAGGGCAAAATGGCAGAAAGAGTGGAAAAGGGGGTCCAGTCTGGCTAGAGTGGACTTAGGAGTGACACTGTAGACTACATCACCATAGTCGAAGATGGGGAGTATAATTTTCTGTACTAGTTCGTGGCATGCTGACAGTGGGATGCATCCACGATTGCATAGAGGGCATCCAGTTTCGGGTGTAGCTTTTTGCGGATTGCATCGACATGTACAGAAAAGTTGAGGTGCTGGTCCAGCCAGACCCCGAAATATCTAAAGGAGGAGCATGCCTCCAGAGTTGTCCCATCCAGGGTGTGGAAGGAAGGGATGGTGGTGAGCCAAGAAAGCCTCTGCCTTGTGCTGAAAGTCATGGAGACAATCTTCTTGGCATTGAGAAAAAGCTGATTTGGGCAAACCAGAGCTGGACATCATTGAAGTTCTGCTGCAACCTGTTTGCCACATCAGTGGTTGAAGGGCCTGAGGCATACAGGACCATGTCGTCCACGTACATGTGTATGGATGTGTGTGCACAGGCAGTGGGCAGGTCATTTAGGAAGATGGAGAATAGGAGCAGCCCGAGGACCGAGCCTTGAGGAACCCCTGTGGAGACTGGGAGAGGGGAAGAGATGGAGGCTCCTATTCTGACAGATTGGGATCGTCCAACCAGGTAGGAATGGAACCAGCTGTTGGCCTTGGTAGAGAACCCTGCAATGGAGAGCTTGTGAAGTAGGAGAGCATGGGAAACAGTGTCGAATGCCTTGGCTAGGTCGACAAATATGGCAGAGGTGATATGACCCTTGTCCATGCCATCAAGGATGGAGTCGGTGAATCATAGTAGTGAGGCAGCGGTGGAGTGGGACTTTCTGAAGCCAGACTGGTAGGGGGAGAAGAAGGAGGAGGACTTGAAAAAGGATGAGAGTTGAGTGAGGACTAGGTGCTCCTGGATCTTTGCCAGATTAGGGAGGAGGGAAATAGGATGGTAGTTACCAGGGGCTGAGGGGTCACCTCCCTTAGGGAGAGGGATTACAGTAGTGTGCTTCCATTGCAAAGGGATAGATGCCAGGGAGAAGGAGAGATTGAAGAGATCAGCCAATGGGGCAGTGATGGCGGGAGCAGCTAGGTGGAGCATTTTTGAGTCCAGCTTGGAGGGGCATTTGCCTTTGTTAGGGTTTAGTGTGATCATGGCACTGAAAACATTCAAAGGTGTGACATGATAGAAGGAGAAGGATGGGGCAGGGGAAGAGGGGGTCTGAGCAGGGGGGCTTTGTGGGAGGGATTAGGCTGGGATGAGGGGAGAGTGAACAGCAGTGTTGAGGTGCAATTTGTATAATAAGAGTTGAACTCAGAGGCTACTGCTAGAGGGTCAGTTACAATGGTACCATCTACATTTAACGTGGGGGTAGGGGGCAGGAAGGGTGGGGAAAAGAGTGATTTGACCACTTTCCAGAATTTAGATGGTTGGTTTGTGTTGGCCTGAAGGAATCTTTAAAATAATTTGACTTTGCTGTTAGGTCGTTTAGTAGCGAGGCAAGGTCCAGGGATTTGTATGATCATGTGAATATGGTTCTGGGTGGAGGGGCTTGAGGTCTGAATATTTTACAAATTGAGTAGATCATGTGGTGATCACTTAATGAGTCAGGCAAGATGCCTGAGGCAATATTACAATGTTGGTGAGAGGAGGGCTGCTACCTGATTGCAGATCTTGGCTATAGCACTGGAAAGCCAGTTGATGTTGAAATCCCCCAGGATATGGAGCTCATCCCCTTTGGCTTATAGGATTTCAGGGTGCCTAGGTGTTCCAATATAGACTGCGCCATGGAGTCGGGGGGGGGGGCAATATGATCCAGCTATGTAAACGGGGGTAGTATGGGGGAGTGAGAGTTTGATCATTAATGCATTGATTGGCCTGCCTGATGGAGCTGAGGGCAGAGGCACTGGATGTCTTACCTCGTACCACGACGGCGACCCATGTTCGGGAACAAGCATGGATCACCAGGGAGGAGAAGGATAGAGCACCCGATGGCTGCTCTCCTTCTCTGGGGGGGGGTCACCTGCAAGCTCGCATCACGATACCACCACCTGGGGGTGCCCGGGTGCAAGGTGTGGTAGTGGGAGGCAGCAGCATGGGGATGGGTCAGACGTCAGCAGAGGGGTGGAGCAGGAGGCACTTCTCAGTGAGTCTCCTCGCTCAGTGACCCTCACTGCACGCCGATGCCTGGGGTTGAACAAGGAAACAACCCCTGTCTTTTCTAGGTGACGACTTCTCACTGCACAGCCTCAGTTCATCGGGGCAGACTCCGTTGTACAAGGTCCACTTCAATATATAGTTGTTGGGGTGGTCAAAATGGGGGTTTCCTCCTCACTTCACACCAGGGGTCAAACTAGGCATCAAAGGTCAGAAAGTGGAACCGTACACTCTAGGGGCAGACTCCGATTACAAGGTTTGTGTATGGGGCAGTCTGAGAGAGTGGAGAGAAGGGGCAGTAAGGCACAAAAATACAGAAAGTCAAAAAAAAAAGGCACTGATTGGGTGTGCGAGTTTGGGTAAAGTGACTGGGGTAAACATTAGGGAGGAAGAGATATTAGGTTATTTTATGTAGTAGGCTGTAGATATTTAAGTGCATAAGTTTAGGCTATGGGGTAGTGTGAAGGGGGTGGTGGTAGGCCCAGGATTTGGCTCGATGTCCCCAGAAAGTAACAGCAGTGTCATCACCAGGAGTTTGGTAAATGGCAAGATGCACTGAGGTTTGCGGGTAGCAGACTGAGGCTGACACCCATCCATGGGAGATTTCTGGGCAGTAGAATACAGGGCTAAAAGACCAACATGAAAGGAGGGTGGTAGGATTGAGGGACCATTCAACCATAACAGTAGTTTACATGCTGGGTGGGGCTCAGCTGAAATGGTGCTAGAGGTTGGTGGCAGAGCAGACAGGGTGCACGTTGTTGAGCTACACTCCTACTCTGTTGGAATGGTTGCAGAAGGGAGTGCCACTAATGGGAATAGGGAAGTCAGTAGGGCGAGGTATTGAAGTAGCATGGTGATACCTGTGAGATAATAGAAACGTAGAAACATAGACTTTGATGGCAGATAAGGACTGCTTGACCCACCTAGTCTTCCCATTTCCCTACATACAGGATAAGCTGCAGATCCTAGTTAACCAACAGCCTATTTCTTCCTACCCACGCAATAATTGCCTTATGTCTGTCCCATGCATTCTTGAATTCTCCCACAGTTTTAGACCCCACAACCTCCTCAGGAAAGCTGTTCCATGCGTCCACTGCTGTGGAAAAAATACTTCCTCACATTGCCCCTGAGCTGTCCCCCCTCTATCTTCAAGATGTGTCCCCTTGTTCTTGCACATCTCTTTTTCTGAAAGATGCTACCCTCTTGGACTTTGTTGATTCCACTGAGGTACTTGAAAGTTTCTATCATGTCCCCCCTCTCCCTCCTTTCCTCAGGGATATACATATTAAGCTCCTTTAGTCTCTCCTCGTATGGCTTCTCTTGCAAACCCTGCACCATTTTAGTTGCCCTGTTCTGGACTGCCTCCATCCTGTCTATGTCCTTGCGGAGATGGGGCTTCCAGAACTGGATGCAGTACTCCAGATGGGGTCTCACCAACTGTCTGTACAGAGGGATAACAACTTTCTGTTTTCTGCTGGTGATGCCTCTCCCTATACATCCCAGTATCCCTCCAGCCCTCCGTACTGCTTTCTTGCATTGCTTGCTAACTTTAAGGTAATCTGATATAATTACCCCCAGGTCCCTTTCCATTTTTGTTGTTGTTACTACCTCTCCCCATACAGCACTTTCGGTGTCTGTTAGTTCAGAGCTTAAACATTTTTATTTTGTTATTTTGTTGTTTTAAATTTCCTGATGTAGCGGCCACTAGTGGTGCAAATTGATAGCCTGCTAATGGAAAACTTGGCTGATCGGTTATAGCACCATGTGATTGGCAGTATATAATACCAGGATCACCTAGGGTGGTGGTGGGGGGCACTGGGGCAGCTGACATGAAGCATCAGTGGGGCAATCCAAGGACCTATTGCAACAGAGGCTTAGAACTGAGTACTTCTTTAAAGTTTAAAAAATGGCGCCAACCCACAAGAACAGATGCCGTGGAACAGGACACCGCTGTACCTTGCTTTCACTGTGGGGGGGTGGCTGCTTCAGCAGAAGCCCTCACAACCTCCTCCTGGGCTGGAGCTAGCTTGCTTTCACTTCGGGGGATGGCTGCTTCAGAAGAAGCCCTCATGACCTCCTCCTGGGCCGGAGCTAGCTTGCTTTCACTTCGGGGGCGGGCTGCTTTGGCAGAAGCCCTCACGACCTCCTCCTGGGCTAGAGCTAGCTTGCTTTCACTTCGGGGGGGGCTGCTTTGGCAGAAGCCCTCACAACCTCCTCCTGGGCCAGAGCTTGCTTGCTTTCACTTGGGGGGGCTGCTTTGGCAGAAGCCCTCATGACCTCCTCCTGGACTAGAGCTAGATTGCTTTCACTTCTGGGGGAGGGCTGCTTCGGCAGAAGCCCTCATGACCTCCTGGGCTGGAGCCAGCTTGAATATGAGGTAACCTTGGAACAAGTTGCTAAAACATTTCCCCCCCAACCCAAAAAAATTAATTTGAGAAAGGACTACAGTATATGTGTTAGATTGCCTTCCTGAAGGTTACAATGCCAGCAAAGCTGTATTGATAGCAGTTCCTTATCATACAGCACTTTCGGTATTTGATACCACCTACAAATAATTTTTTTTGTATCACTTTGCTTTTCATGTCCCTGCTTGCAGTATTTGCATGAATAAAAGCAGTAGACCACTCTTGGGGTGTGATATCCTCCCTTATTTCCTGGGACCAAATTCTACATGTTTCTGCCAATTTGTCAGGTTGGGAGGATAATAAGTTACGATATATGAGGCTTGCTTTCCCCTTACTTTTGGAGTTCCACATGTTTAAGATATGTGTGAGAGGGTTGTGTGGTACTTTCATTGTGGAGTCTAATAATGTGGATAGGGAACTTCAGATTTGTAAGTAAAACTGAAAATCTATACTGGAGATTGCGTATTCTCTCTTTATCTGTTCAAATGATTTAAATATGCCAGTGATTGGCTCTAAAAGATGTTTGATTAGCCAGATTTTCTTCTTAATCCATGGGTGCCAGTTTAGTGGGGAGCCATTAATTGAAATACAGTTATTGTCCCAGACTGACATTAATTCTAGGGGTGTTAGTATCTTATTGCTTCTTAAGCATTGTGCTACTCAGTGCTGCCATGTTTTTCTGGTGATACTGGTAGTCTTAAAACATAGATCTTACTTCGAGAGGGCTCTTGCAGTAGGTAATTACATATAGGACTGACGTCGGCAGGCGGCAGGACCCCACGGAAAAATTTCTAGCTAGCAGTCCATGGCGGGGACCGCCCCCATGTCAGGTGACCGGCATCAGACGACGTCGGTATAAAGGGTGGTCCGGACGCCCGCCTTCAGTTCTTTCCCGCCGTCAGCTCGTGCATCTCGCGGTGAAGTTAGATGCTCAGCCCTGTTGCTTCATCGGTTTTAGAAAATATCATGATTTTACATTTTATTAGATCAGGTGAGCGTCGGTTTATGCGTCCCCTTCAAAAATAAGTGCAACTCGTCACGGCACCCAACTGCCTCACAAGACAGTCCTCCCTCTGCCTTTTTGTTTTAGGCCCCGACCACATGATCGACAAGTGCCGCATTACCTACATTTCAAGCGGCCACCCGCAGGCAGCGCCAGCAGTCTTTGGAAGCCCATCTCCTTAAAAAGAAGATGTCCGCAATGGAGAAGGAGTTGAAGAAGCTTAGGCAGGCGTCGACCTCCCCAGAAGGACACAAGAAGCGGGACAAAGAAAGGCACTGGGAGAAGGCCTCCTCTTCCGTGACTCTGGCTGGAGCTGTGGCTAAGGTAGCATCCCCTCTGGAGGATCGCCCGACGGCAGCCTCCAAGGCTTTGGAGGAGGCGTCGGCTCGTCCATAGGAGTTCACGTTGACCATGGTACCTCCAGCATAAAGGGCTTCTGCCCCTAATACTGCCGCGACTTGGCAGCCCTACTAGTGCGGGCGCCTCCCATAAGCCGGATGTCGGCTCCTCCGACATCCGCCGGAGAAAATGCTAAGGCGCCCGACCCTCGGGCGGCGCATGGCAGTATCCCCCTCGGACCAGGCGCTTCCCACTCCGGCCCGCCTCCGGCGAGGACCCCCTAAGTTGGGCCTTCGGCTCCTCTGGCATCCTCGGGAATTCCAGCCCCTAAGTCATGCGTCGGCTCCTCCGATGTGCACGGACATCGGAGCCTCGACAGACCCTTCATCATCTGTCATTCCAGGTTCCCGCGCGCCTTCGCTGCCGTCCGAGAGCCGAGTCCCCCTGCCTGACCCGGGGACTTCTCTCCTCTGTCCCCAGGTGATGCTCGGGATGCTTTTCCACTGTTAGATCCTCCTCCTACAGAACTGGATCTGGCGCCAGCCCCCGACACCGGCCCTGATGCGGCTCCATGGCTGGCCCGACACTGGCCCTGCTTCGGCGGGGATATTCCTCCCTCGGGCCCTCCACCCCATGGGCCTATCATGGTTTATCCGCCCATGGAGTTCCCTACTGGACCGTCTGCTCTGGCAGCTCCTCTGGTACCTGGGTATCCGCTGTCCTATCCAACACCAGTTTACCCGGGTCCACAGTGTCCTGCGCTGCAGTACCCAGCGCCAACTCCACCGGTGCCGCAGTACCCGATGCCGCAATACCCAGCTCTGGTCTTCCCGCAGCCGGGTTACGGATACTCACCATACGGATATCATCTGTACAACTATCCCCCTCCTCCTCCTCCACCGCCCCCCAGGCCGCTGGTGGATCTTCAGGAGACTCTGAACTCCTGGTGGGCTGAGGCCAAGGCTCAGCTCACCAAGGAAGTTGAGAGCCACCTTACGGTGATGGTGCCACCTCCAGCTCCTGTACGCCCCAGACGGCACACTTCCTCTCCGCCTCCGGATTCCCGGGCTCTCCTCTCAGGATCCAGAGAGGGGCAGGACACGCGTCCAGGGATCCCCCCTAAGGAACCTGTTCCTCCCCCTAGATGAGCTAGGGAGTCTTACTCTGCTTCAAATTCTTCTTCTTCTTCTCTTTCGGACTCCTCAGATTCCTCCGACGGATGCTCCGAGAAAGACGACGAGCCTCGCTCTCCGTCCAGGCCCCGGCCGAGGACTCCTCCGAAGTCTCCTCCGGAGGATCCTTCCTTCACAGAGTTGCTCAGAAAGATCCAGGAAGTCCATCAGTGGCGTTCTTTGGAGCCAGATCCTCAGCGAGTTAAACTCGCCGAACATCTGGACTTGCCCCTTACGGCCCCTACTCTAGTGCCACCCTGGATCGAGCCTCATGCCCACCTTGTTTCCACCATTTGGAAACAACCGTTAGCCTAGCCCCACTTCCTCGGAAGTCCAACAGGCTACACCAGGCTCCGGAGGGTGTAGACTTTCTAGAATCTCACCCCTGTGCAGACTCGGTTGTGATTAGCGCCGCTCACGGCCGGTCAGCACACCCGAAACATTTGAGCACATCTCCCCCGGATAAGGAATCTCGCCTTCTGGATCAGTATGGAAGGAAGATCTATGCTTCTTCCACACTGGGGATCAGGGCCCTAAATTATGTAGCACATATGGGGGATTGCCAGAAGGCTGTCCTTACCCAGGCGGAATCTAAGATTGACTCCTTGCCTGACTCCCAAGTCAAGCAGGAGTCAGCTGACCTTGTCCGTTCTGCTTGTTCGGCCAGTCATCACATTCTGAGGACGACCTGCGATGCAGTGGACACCGCAGGATGGAGCTCCGCGTTCGCTGTAAGTCTTCGGTGTCACGCATGGCTCCGTGTGTTAGGTCTGGTCCCGGAGGTGCAGTCAGCAATTCAATAAGCACCTTTCAGAGGTTCGGTGCTTTTCGGTGGTGATGTCAAGGACATCATCACCGACTTGCAGGAGAAGGGGACGGCCCTCAAATCTGTCGATTCCATGTACTGTCCCCATCCCCCGCAGCGCCGTCCTTTTCACAGACACAGCTGGCCTCAAGCGAAACCCCAGGGAAGGCGGGCCACTAAACGTCGGGCCCCCACAGCTGCCAGGCCCCCGCCGCCCAAAAAAGCAGCGGGTGCCCCAGCTGCGGCGCTGCCTCACACCACCTGACTCCTTCCCTCTCCCACCACCTCTGGATTCCCCGGAGGAACCGGTAGGAGGGAGATTCTCCCTACACCTTCTGGGGTTGGGAGAGGATAACATCGGATTCATGGGTGCTTCAGATCATAGCAGAGGGGCACTTTATAGAGTTTCTGCAGAAACCTTCACGTCACCCTTCTCTGAACTCCTCTTACTCAAGGGACCATCTTCCTTTGGTCAGGGAAGAAATATCTGCTCTTCTCGCGAAGCAGGCCATAGAACCCGTCCCCCCTCACCTTCACGGGACGGGTTACTATTCCCATTTCTTCCTTGTACCAAAGAAGACGGGGGATCTCAGACCCATTCTCGATCTCAGCTCCCTGAACTTCTACGTGGAATACAAAAAGTTTAGGATGCTCTACCTTCAAACCTTCTTGCCCCTTCTCCGGCCGGGCCAATGGCTTTGTGCACTGGATATGCAGGATGCATACCTGCACATCCCCATTTGCCCCTCGCACCAAAAGTACCTCAGGTTTGCATTTCAGAGGGATCATTACCAATTCCGGGCACTCCCTTTTGGTCTTTCCTCGGCTCCCCAAGTTTTTACCAAATGCCTGGCGGTGATAGCAGCCCACCTGCGTACTTTGGGAGTTCAGGTTTTTCCCTTCCTGGATGACGAGCTCCTGGCGGCCTCATCCAGGGAGGAACTCCTGCATTTTCTCTCCCTCACCCAGCAGGTTTTCACTGGTCTGGGTATCACCATCAACCATTCCAAGTCTCATCTGGACCCTTCCCAGAGACTCCAATTAATCGGAGCAATCCTCGATATGACAGTGTGCAGGGTCTTCCTGTCTTCGGACAGGGGGGCCTCCCTTCAGTCCCAGATTTCCTTTCTTTTGGAATGCAGGAAGGTTCCAGTGAGGTCGGTACTCCGTCTTCTGGGGCTTATGGTGGCGGCCATCCTGATGGTTCCGCGTGCGTGCCTCCACATGAGGATCTCTCAGTGGACTCTCCGCTCTCAGTGGGATCAACTTGTAGATGACCTAGATCATCTGGTGCTGATCTCCTTGCCGATGACAAGAGATTTACAATGGTGGATGGTTCGAGAGAACCTGTTCCAGGGGGTTCCCTTCTTTCATCCTCCCCCCGCCCAGACTCTGACCACGGATGCATCAGGCGAAGGTTGGGGAGCCCATCTGGGTCCTCACCGAACCCAGGGGTTGTGGTCCAGATTGGAGTTAGCTCTCCACATCAATGTGCTTGAGCTACGAGCAGTGCTGTATGCTCTCCAGGCCCTTCACGAATACATCCTTCCTGGTCACCTAGCTGTCCAAACAGACAACATGTGCGTGGTGTGGTACATCAACAAGCAGGGAGGGACTCGGTCCTACCCACCGTGCAGGGAAGTGATGAGGGTTTGGGAATGGGCAACGCTTCACAACCTTCATGTCACGGCGATCCATGTTCTGGGAGTCGACAATGTCCTGGCAGACAAACTAAGTCGTTCATTGGCTCTGCCACATGAGTGGGAACTGGACCAAAAAGTTCTTAAAAGCATCTTCCAGATTTGGGGAACTCCACAGATAGACCTGATCGCCTCCTCCCAAAACGCAAAGCTTCCAACCTTTAGCTCGCGCGCTTCAGAGCGAGGCACTTTCTGGAGCGACACTTTATCTCTAAGCTGGAAGGATAGATTCGTCTATGCTTTTCCCCCAATTCCTCTGGTCCCTCGTGTGCTGCAGAAACTTGCATTGGAAGGAGCGAGAATGATTCTGATCACTCCTTTCTGGCCCAGGCAAATCTGGTTCTCTCTTCTACAACAATACTCAGAGGTTCCTCCTCTTCCTCTTCCTTTATCTCGAGGATTGCTGACCCAGGATCAGGGGACCCTGGTCCATCCAGGACTCAAGTCTCTTCAACTTCATGCATGGCTCCTGCAGATCTAGCCCAATCCCATTTTGGCATCTCTCCTAAGGTGGCTGAGATTCTGGTGGAGGCTAGAAAACCCTCCACTAGGTCCACCTACGCTATGAAATGGAAGAGATTTTCCATTTGGGCTGCCTCCAGGAATGTGGAGCCTTTCTCCTGTCCTGTGGCTGTTCTGCTTGATTATTTGCGCCATCTTTTTGACCTGGGTCTCAGTCACTCCTCTTTGAAGGTTCACATGGCTGCTATTTCAGCCTACCATGTTCCCTTCGCTGATAAAGCATTTGCCCAATTGGCGGTATCCAAGACCTTTCTTAGAGGGGTCCTTCATCTCAGGCCCCCTGTTCAGACTCTGGCTCCCCCTTGGGACTTGAACTTTGTCCTCGAAACTTACCTTCCTTCTTTTGAGCCTATGGCTTCATGAGCAGGATTCTTATAGTGGAAGACGCTCTTCTTGGTGGCCATCACTTCGGCTCGCAGAATTTCTGAGCTCCAGGCCCTTATGTGTAAAATCCCTTATCTGATTTTTCACAAAGAACAAGTAGCTCTTCGCATGAATCCTAAGTTTCTCCCGAAGGTGGTAGCGGAGTCTACCTTAAATCAGTCTATCGAATTACCTGCCTTTTTCATGCAGTACTCCAACCAAGGAGAATACTTGCTCCATACCATGGATGTTCACAGGATTCTGAGATACTACACTGATAGGACGAAGGATCTCAGAAAGACTGATTAGTTGTTCATCTCTTTTGCCCACAAAAGGGAAGGCAATGCTGTCTCCAAGCAATGCCTATCAAAGTGGTTGGCTCATTGCGTCACTTTCTGTTATGACAAGTACAACAAGACCCTTCCGGGTCAAGTCAGAGGTCACTCCACTCGTGGAGTAGCAACCTCTGCGGCTTGTTTCAAGAATGTGTCTGCGGCAGACATCTGTGCTGCTGCCACTTGGACTTCCATCCATACTTTTACTAAACATTACAGTTTGGACATTGCCTCTCGCCGTAGAGCAGGCTTTGGGTTAGCTATCTTGCAAGGCCTCCTATCTTGAGGTTTGCAAGGTTGTTTGCTACTTCTTGGAGTAGTTCCTCCTCCCCGTGCCTTTCATTTGTTCCAGACTGCTTGGGATTCTGTCCTATATGTAATTACCTACTGCAAGAGCCCTCTCGAAGTAAGATAGTACAGTTACGTAAGAACTTACCATAACAGTAGATCTTCAAGAGAGGCTCTTGCAGTAGGTAATACCTTCCCACCCTCCATCCCCCTAGGCTTTTTCAGCTCATTTTCCATTAAAGGGATTATCTGCTTCTCTCTCATCCGGGCCTTCCGGGCCTGTGGCGGGAAAGAACTGGAAGGCGGGCATCCGGGACCGCCCCTTTATACCGACGTCATCTGACACCGGTCACCTGACGTGGGGGCGGTCCCCGCCAGGGACTGCTAGCTAGAAATTTTTCTGTGGGGTCCTGCCGCCTGCCGATGTCAGTCCTATATGTTATTACCTGCTGCAAGAGCCTCTCTCGAAGATCTACTGTTACAGTAAGTTCTTACGTAACTGTACTTTGTGGATGAGTTAAGGTGTCATATAGGAGGTTAGCAGGGTGAAATATTTTGGACAGATCGTTTTACAAATTTACCTACATGGGGGAGTGTACTGGATCCCGGTATAACCATTGTGGAGCCTGTTTGGTCAAATAAGCCCAGTAGTACCCTTCAATCCAGGGTAAACTCCATCCTCCTTGTTTCCAGTGTATAACTATTTTTTTACAGTTAATACATGGAGTTTTATTTTCCCATATGAATTTTGAGATGATTGTATTGTATTTATTATAATAGCTTTTGGTTATCTTTAGTGTGATATAGGAGAATCGCTATGCAATTTTAGGCATAGCCATCATTTTAATGGCTGAGATCTTCCTTCCAAATGATAGATTCATTTTAGACCACCTAATGCAATCTTGTTCAGTATCCTGTAGAACTGGAAGTATATTCGTTTTAGGCATACTTGATATCTGTGTGGTGAAAATAATACCCAAGTATGTAATATTTTGTTTCAGTTTTAGTCCCACTTGCAGGTAAGGCAAGTAGTTACTGTAGGAGCTCAGGGGTAATGCCTCGGTTATGTCTGTACTGACCTGTAGACCAGAACATAAGCCAAAGAAGGGAGGGTTGACATTAACCGTGGGAGTGATTGTTTAGGATTGGATACGATAGTCAGTAGGTCATCAGCATAAGCTAAGGCTTTATAATGTGAATTATTTAATTCCTCATATGTTTGGGTCAGATCAGATTTTAATTAAAAAAGGTTCAATCACTAGTAGGAAGAGAAGGGGAGATAGAGGACAGCCTTGGTGAGTACTTCTTTCTAAAGTAAATGCGGAGGATATCATTTGGTTAGTCATTACTGTGGATATGGTTCACTATAAAGAACATCTGTCTAGTTCAGAAAATTAGTACCAAAGTTGAAAGCTGTCAGAATTTGCTTTAAATAGGACCATTCCACTGAATCAAATGCGTTCTTAAAGTCAACTAGAATTGCTAATGTGTCTGATTTAGCCAGGCGAGAATATTGGATTAGGTTAATAAGAGTTCTCACATTACTTGCTCCTATTTGGCCTTTAATAAATCTGGTCTGTGATTTGTGTAACAACTCAGACTACAGATTTTCTAGGTGTAACACTAACACTTTTGCTATAAGCTTGGTGTCAGTATTAATCAAAGAGCTGGGCTGGTAATTTTCACATTTTAGTGGATTTTTTTTGGTAATAGTACAATAATAACTTCTTTAAGTGTAGGGAGGAAAGTTTTATTAATTAAGGATTCATTATACATGTTACATAAATGCAGTGTAATTATTGGCATTAAGGGTACATAGAATTCTGGTGAAAATCTATCCCTGCCAGGGGCTTTGACCTTATTTAACTTTGTAATAGCTGCTTGGAGTTCCGTAGCTAAAATCTGTGCTTCTAAAATTTTATTTTGTTGGGGATTCAGTTAAGGGATATTAACTCCTTTAAGTAAGTCATTAGTAATGTTCTGATTAAAAGTAACCTTAGAGGTGTATAATTGTTTATAAAATGTTTTCATGATATCATTAATTTTCTGAGGAATAGTTTGTGCTTTACCGCATTTATCCTGAAGAGTCGAAATATATATATATATTTATCTAAATATATCTAACTCTTTATCCACATTTTATAATGTCCCTTCTACAAAAACACTAACAAAAATCAAAAAGTTCAAAATTCAGGAAACATTCTGTGCTCAGTTGAGAGTGGACACATCTTTCTTCCTTTTCATTTATTTCCAAACTGGTGTTTTTTTTTCCTGACTCTTCAATTCCCATAAAAAGGTAAAGATTTTTGTCCCTCTTTGTTTCTTTGATTTAACTTCACTAATAAGTTGTAGAGACTCGCATGCGAATAGATCTTGCCCCACAAGGCCTGCCTTTTATCGTGTTTGCACTTTCTACTTATATGACCTTTGTAATAATCTCTCACAGACACGTGCACATACACTTTCATGAATAGGTGATACTGAAATAATACAAAATGAAGAAATGTAGACTTTTTTGTGACCACTAGATAATACAAAACATTTATATTAGCATTTAAAAATTAAAATATTTAATATGTAGAATGGAGATAAGATTGTGCAAGAGCTTTGTAGTTCCGAGCAACTTAAAAAAAATAGCAAACTAACACCATTCAATTCTTTTTAAGAAGGTTGTTAAACATACACTTTTCTAGCATGTGAATTTTAAACTTCACAGGAACTATAATCATGATCAGTTTAAAATTATGCCCACTTTTTTTTTGCACTATATAAATAATACCAAGAGATGAGTCTCCTAGCTTAATTTTAAAGCACGTTCCATGCAGGAGATGATTTGGGGGCCATATAGACCACACTCACACACACACATGCGCGTGCACACACACACACACACACACACACACATGTATAGATATATAGTATGTATTATGCCTGTTGGAGATGTGAGTCTATTGCATGTAACATGAAACCGAATATCTTCCAGTTTTCAGTATCGGGATAAGTGCTCACAGAATGGCACTATGAACTAAGAGATTCAATTTTTTTTTTTTTTTTTAAGATTTTATTTTTCTGTGTATTAATTTTAGTGCTCATGAAAGGTGCTGGACTGACAGCACTGGAACCTGAAGTCCTCCATTTATCCACATGACAGACACAGCATGGGCAATCACAATACTATGAAGCTTGGTAGGGGGAGTTTAAGAGAGATGCGAGGCAATATTTCTTCACAGAAAGGGCTGTGGATGCCTGGAATAACCTGCCAGAAGATGTTGTAGGGGCAAAGTCAGTGGGGAGCTTCAAACGTGTGGCATAGGCACATGGGTATAATAAGTAGAGGAAAGGGAGGCAGGCGGGACACCTGTGACTAAGAAGAGTCCTGGGTATAGAGTTAGGCAGGGAAATGGGGCAGATCAGATGGGCCTACTGGTTCTTTTTCTGCTAACACATTAAATGTTTCTATTCAATCAATCAATCAAAATCTTTATTTATCCAGGCGGACATCATTGAGCAAAGCTCATTTGCAAGATGGACCTGGTTGGATCAGTGACAATTACATAAACATAGTACAATACAAGAAACAAGGCACAATATACATAATGTTGATTTATACAATATACATAGCTGAATGATCAGGTAAATTCAGATAATTCGATACCAAATTGTTCATATTTACAAATTTTTACATAACTCTAAGGTCATAGACAGCATATTGAGATATGGCACGGAGGAGGTGTTGCTAAAGATTTGCATACACTGTTGAGAAGATGGTTTAGAACAGGTGCAGGATCTGGATTGGAGATGGGTGATGAGCTTCTGTTTTAGTAGAGAGGAGCTACGGAAGGGGGGACAGGAGGCAGGAAGGGGTCGGGGGAAGGAACAGAAAAACAGATAGCGATGGGGTGAAAAGATGGGGGGAAAGGATATATTAGTGTGAATGGCCATGGGAGAGGTATGGGGTATTACAGACCGTGTGGGTGTTGGTAGAAGGGAGAAGCGATGGAGAAAGCAGAGAGGGCTTGATTCACTTTTGTGCTAACGAAAACGTTTGCAATGCTCCTTGAAAAGCTTTGAGTAAAGGGTTTTGAAGGAAGTAACGGATATGGGTATACTCCGTTTTAGGACTTTCTGCAAATTGTTCCATAGTGAGGGCAGCATGAAACTGTTGGCTGTTCTTCCAAAGAAGGTATTGATGTTGGGTAATTTGAGCAACACGAAGGAGTAGCTTCTTAGGGCATATTTGCTTATAGAAGTTTGAGTGAAGCTGTCCGAGATGTATTGCAGTAGTTGCTTGGATATAGCTCTGAATGTCCAAAATGCAGCGTTTCTGTTCCTTCTGAATTGGAGTGAGGTCCATCCAACTGCAGTATATAGAGAGAAATGATGGGTGTCGTATGGTAGTTCTATAATAAACCTCAGTGCCCTATGATAAAGCGTATCCAACTTACCCAAATAGGAGGCAGGGCAGCAACTATATAAGAAGTCAGCATAGTCAATTATAGAGAGAAACGTGGCCTGTACCAAACATAGTTTTGCATTGCTTGTGAAGAAGTGCTTGATTCTAAAATAGAGGCCAAGTCTCTGATGGAGTTTTTTTTAACAGCTCATCCATATATTCAACGAAGGAGAGTCTGTTGTCAAACCAGACTCCTAGGTACTTGAACTTGGATACAAATTCAAGGTTTTCGCTGAGAATAGTGGATAAGTGAGGGAGTGTGTGCGCTCCTGTATGTCCTGGATGCCTATGCGGAGAGATAAACATAGCTTTTGTCTTCTTTGCATTAAGCAAAAGTTTTTTGCTCAGAAGTTGGTGCTGGAGTAGGTTGAAGTCAGTTTGTAGATCTTTGCAGGCTACCTCTGGGGAAGGGTGACTGACATACAGTACTGTATCATCGGTGAATAGTGGCCTTGGTGTTGTTAATATCAATGTTGTTGATATAGATAGCAAATAGGATAGGACCGAGGCTAGATCCCTGTGGTACACCTCTTTCATCTCTTTGTAGTGGCTTGAGGGGGGACAGATCACCTTCGGCCTTAACCTGTTGGAGCCGTCCGGAGAGGTAGTTATTGAACCAATGTAGGGAAATGGAATCCAGACCTATCGATTTCAGGGATGTAAGGAGAAGGTCATGGTCGACTGTATCAAACACCTTACTTAGATCCAGGAACACTGCGCAGATACAATTTCTGTTATCCAGTTCCAATTGCCAAACATTGGTTACTTTTGCTAGGGCTGTGATGGTATTGTGCTTAGTCCTGAAGCCAGATTGTACAGGGTTTAGGAGATTATTGGATTCTTAGTAGGCTTTCAGTTGAATACTTACAATCTTTTCCAGAAGTTTAGATAGTACAGGGAGGATAGAGATTGGTCTGTAATTGTTGAGATCACAAGGGTCTCCTGATTTGTATAACAGGATGACCTGGGCAGTTTTCCAGATAGAGGGGATGTCCCTTGTAGTAGTGAGAGGTTAAACAGATGTGTTATCGGTACCGCTAGCACTGTTATCCAGCTCCTCTGCTGTGCACTTTGCCAATGCCTGTATTGTGGAAAAGTTGACTGTGTACTTATTGAGAAACTATGATAGAAGAAACAAGGACCCTCTCCCCCCCCACCCTCCGTTCCTTGGAAATGTCTCATTTCCCATTCCCTGCTCTGATCTTGAAGGCAAACTATACTGTATATTGAAAGTGCAAAATAAAATAAAAACAAAACTGCAGGAAGGGTGTAGTTCCTTATGCTGTAAACAACCATTTCTTAAAGGGGCAGTACACTCCCCAGCTTTATGTATGCTATAGTATGTCAGGTAAGTCAGTAAACAAGAACTTACATCCAGTGTAACAAAACTCAGTTTGCATTTCTCATGTTGCTTTCTGTCCTACTGAGGCTGTCCACATGGAAACAAAGGAATGACAGCTGTCATCCTCTAGACAGCACTGTGGTTTTCTATCTCTTTCACTTTGACCCTCCTACCATGCTGTGAAGCTGCAGCAGTCCACTAGGTATCTTGGGTGGAATCAGTGTCACCCTAACAGAGGAGCAAGCTCTCTGGTCCACTGTTAGGAGTCACTGTGGTGGCAGAACACACCCTCTCACCCTCCCTGGTTGGGAGGTGCTGCACCTGGGACTATGCTTCTCGTAACCTAGCCACCTCAGTACCAGCCTCCCAGATCCTCGCCTGGGTGAACTGAATGGTAGTGCCAGTTATCAGGCAGCCCTAAACACAGTTATTTTGTATTACTTTCATGAAGCAACATAACTGTTTATGAAGAACTGCATCTTCTTTTTCATATAGCTGTTTGCCTTTGGACTGCCATTTGTGCCTTCTGTCAGGTCATTATGCCAGCAAGCTCCCTTCCTAGTCTGCTGCCCCCTCCCAATATTGGAGCCAGTAGGATCCACATGTCATGAGACCCATGGGTATCAGTAGTTGTCATTCAGGCAGCCCAAGGGACATTCGATTTTCTGTTTTTTCTCCCCCATTCCTCAAGCCCTCCCACCTCCCTGATGCTGGATTATGCTCTGTCAGGCCTCGCACTCATGAAGCAATGTCCCTGCAGAGAGTGACAAGCTCCCTGGCTCACCACATAGGTCACTGTGGCAGAGGAACCATAGCATCATCCTCCCCCCATTGAGAACACTGCCATGTGGCAATGCCACCCCAGCTCCCTCAGCCACCCAACTGAGTCCCCAACTTCGCTCCCAAATCCAGGTTGCCAGCACAGGAGAGCAATGTGCTACCTACTGAGCCATATGTTGGTTCTAGAGAATTGCATCTTTAGGGCAAAGCTGCTTCTCATTTTACTCAACACCAGACTGTTACTTTTTAGCTGCAGATGGGGGGTCCAGCAGGTTGCACAAGAGTAACGAATTCTAAGGAAGTTCCAAAGTTGGTCTACCTCAAAGAGTACATTTTGATAACATACTCCAATGTAATTTTTTTTTTTATTTATTTTTTATTGAGAAACATCTGAGACACACAGTTGCATACATTCCAGGTAATTTTTATATATGGTGTAGTTACACCTACAGTATATATATTGGGTTTTCAGGAAAAAGACTCACAACCTACATCTGTTAGAAAAGCTGTAAGTTAGTATTTTAGATTGAATGAAAGCCATCTTCACAACCCTGTAGATTGAGAACCGATCACTGGAAAAGTTCCAGAATAGGGTCTTATATACCCCCTACCTCCTCAATGAGAGCAGCACCCTGCCAGAGCCACATGACTGCCATCAGGGAACACAGTTAGGATCTAGTTGAGCCATGTGCCATACTCATCATTGCTGTTTAGCAGTGAAGGGTTTAGTTTGATCATGTAAAGTGGCTGTTAGTTTCTCTAACTGATAAATATGTGCAACAATTGATCTCCAATCTGCCGCAGTGTAGATAATTGGGAACATCCATCTATGGGTAATTTCTTTTTTGGCCGCGACCAGGTATATAAGCAATGGAGTTCTTCCCCATTGTGGCATGACCAACAGCAACACCATCTCAGCTGTCAATTCTATAGGCTCTCCCAGGCAGTCCTGTAACTCAGTTTGCATTGCACAGCAAAATGGTGTCAGTAATGGGCAAAGCCAAAAAATATGTCTTAAGTTAGCTATTCTGCATTTGCACCCCCTCCAGCAATAGCCAAAATGAGCAGGCATATATTTACCTAAAACAGCTGGTGATCTAAAATATCTATAACGGCATTTCCATACATATTCCCTCCACATCAAAAATAAAGTAACTTTTATTGCTGTTAAGGCATAGTGTGACCATTCGTCAGCTGTAACTGATAAATCCAAATCAGCATTCCATTTATTTAAAACAGTTGTTGAGTCCCCTAAGGTACCCCATAGTATATGATATAATTGCCCAATCCAATGTAATTTTTGTAATCTGCTAACATGTCCTCCAGACATAAAATGTTTTAAGGCAGCAAGTTACTGCAGGAGCAGTCTGAAGTCATTTATTTTTCTCTAAGTGAGGTCAGACATCTTTTGATTTATCTTGGCTGGTCCTTAAGTTCAATCAATCAATCAATCAATCAAATCTTTATTTTACCAGGCGAAACATCGTTGAGAAAAAAACTCATTTGCAAGATGGATCTAGGTTATGGCACACAAAAGACATATGATACACGAGAATTTAAGGCAATTCTTACAACAGAACACAAGTCATTACAGGGTAACAAGTATGTACTTGGTATACAGGCATGAGGGCTACAATGTGCGCTGGTGAGTACAATAAATACAAGAGATATGTACAGCAGTAGAAAAGCAGTATGCACTGATATATACAATGGCCCGGATATTCAAACTGCGCCATTCTGAGGCGCAAGCCCTTGCGCTGCGCAAAATAGTTGCGCAGGGGTGTGGCCGGGGCGATATTCAAAGGAGTTACGCTATTGAGCAACTCCTTTGAATATCACCCCCCAACCACAGCCACTGTGCATGGCGTTGGAACTTGCGCCACCGCCAAGTTGTCGAGAGTGGAGCATTCAACTTTGCGTTGCGCCGTACCGATAGCCATGCGCAAAATCACGATATTCAAAGGTGACATGCAAATGGGGCCATAATTCATGCAAGGCATGGGGGCCATTGCATCTGATTCTATCCCCATTTGCATGCCTTTAGCATGTAAGCGCCCGATCGAGGACTTTAGCCTGCCGCCCTGCCAGAACAGCAGCTGGGGACCGGCGCACCTTCAAGCCCGATGCGGGCAGAATATATGAACCCCGAACACTTTCCCAGTGCCCGATCGTGAGCAGAATGTCATAAGAACCCCCGAACACTTTCCTAGTGCCCGATCATGGGCAAAATGTCATAAGAACCCTCAATGCCCGATCGCGGGCAGTAAGTAGTGCCCCCAACCCGAATATTCTCCTGGTGGTCAGTGGACCGTTACTTGATCGCGAGGCAGAATGTATATTGACACCTCCCCACCCAAACATCTCCCTGGTGTCTAGTGTCCCCCACCCCACCCACCCATGAAGCCCCACCCCGCTCCCCGGCGGCGGGCGGCAGCATCCACCTGCCTGCCGCCCGCGCCCGCCGACTGACTGGCTGGTGGGGCTGCACCCATTGTGCAGAGCAAGAACCAATGCGTGCAGCCCTACCGTATATGACAGTCAGATTTGTGAATGAATCATTCACAAATCTGGACTGTCATATAGTATGGCTGCACGCCCACATTGGCCTAGCTCTGCACCAATGGGCGGCAGCCCTACCGGCCAGTCAGTCGGCGGCGTGGGGCGGCAGGCGATGGGATGCGCCGCCCGCCAGCGCCGGGACGGGGTGGTGGGGCTTGAGGTGGGGGTGGGGGGACACTAGACACCAGGGAGATCGGGCACTAGGAAAGTGTTCGGGGGTTCTTATGATATTCTGCCCGGATCGGGCACTGGGGGTTCCTGACTATATTCTGCCCGCGATCGGGCATTACGTCCACTGGACCACCAGGGATGTGAACGGAGGGGGGGGCTACATTGATGCCCGCACCGGGCTGGTGGGGGGCACAGGGATCTGAGTTGGGGCCAGCCACGGTGGCAGCTGCTGTGTTGTGCCCTACCATACAGCAGCTCACCTGTGGGTGGCCTCAACTTAAGCTTTTTTGCTCAAAGTTGTGCAGGCGCAGGTTGGGGGTTGCGCCTGCACAACTCTGCACAGCCCGACTGAATATCGGGCTGTGCAGTTTATGCATGGTTCCTCCCCCTCCTGTTGAACATGCATTCATTTGCATTGCGCTGTTGCTCAGCCTGTTTTCAGTGGCGCAACTGCCTCCTGCTGAATATCGCAGAATGGCGCAATGTAGGACTTGAGCATGCGCAACCCTTTTGAATATCCAGGCCAATGTGTACAAATTATATGCACCACTGAGCAGGATGCATCAGGCAGGAGAGTAGAAGGTCATCAGTAAGGCAAAGGAAGATGGTAGAGAACAGGATGGTAGGAGGGGATGCTAGCCACCAAGGCCGGAGTGACTTGCACAGCCTGGTAACCCTCCACTCCTTCCTGCCCTCATAACCCTTATAAAGCAGACAGGGAGGGGGGACAAGCAGATGCAAAGAAGAGTCAGAGGGTCAATGCCGGAAACAGTTACAGGGCTCCAGAAAGGACTGTTGAATGAGTTTTTTAAAAGCAGCTATTGGTACGGGTGTGGCAAGCTGCAATATATTTTGAGCAGTGTACCAGAGGACCGGTAAGACATGGCTAATTGCCGCACGACCAAAGTGCGTCCTTACTTTGGGGATATATAGGGTGATTTGAGTTAAGCTTCTCAACAGGTAGTTACCAGGGATGCGAATGGGTAGGTGGTCCTTGATATATTGGGGCAACTTGTTGGATATGGCCTTGAAGATCCAGAGTACAGGGTTTTTGTGTTGTCTGAGGCTAAGTGAGCCCCAGCCTATACTTTTGTAAAGGATACAGTGGTGTGTTGAGTAGAGGGCATCAGTGATAAACCTAAGTGCTCAGTGGTATAGGGTGTCGAGTTTGGTGAGGGCCGCACTAAAGCTACTTCCATACAGAAAGCCTGCGTAGTCAATGAGGGGCAAGAATGTTGTTTGTACCAACCTGATTTTCCCCTCGTATGTTAATAGATGCCTGTTTCTGAAGAGAATCCCGAGCCTCTGTTTAAGTTTTTTGGAAAGTTCCTCAATATGGAGTCTGAAAGAGAGTTTGGGGTCAATCCATACCCCCAGGTATTTGAAGGAATTGATGTATTCCAGCACTTCACCAAGCAAGGTGTGAATTTGAGGGGCTGATCCCAAAATGATGGAGTAGGGGGAGTTTGCCACAGGAGTGAAAATCATGGCCTTTGTCTTCTTAGCGCTTAACAGGAGTTTTGAGTAAAGTAGATTGTTCTGTAGATGATTAAATTCTGATTGGAGGTCACTGCACACGAGTTCCACAGTAGGTCTGGCTACATACAACACGGTGTCGTCCGTGAAGAGGTAGATGTCAGTTGACTTGACACTAGCATCAAGCTCATTTATGTAAATGGTGAACTAGAGACAACCCAAGATGGACCTTTGCGGTTCTCCTCTAGTAAGATTTTTGAGGGTGGAGAAATCCCCCCCGCCTTAATCTGCTGGTGACGATCTGAAAGGTAGTTAGAGAACCACTCTAGGGCCATGCCACAGATGCCAATTTTCCTTAGAGCAGCCAGGAGCAAGGAGTGGTCTACCGTGTCAAATGGTTTGCTGAGATCAAGAAACAGAGCGCACACATAAATTCCATCATCCAGAGCTCTCAACCAGTTATCCTTGACCTTGGCAAGTGCAGAGATGGTACTATTATGGGGGCAAAAGCCAGACTGGGCAGGATTTAGTAGGTCTGAATCACTGATGTGCTGTCTAAGCTGGATATTGACAACTTTTTCCAGAAGCTTAGAGAATGTGGGGAGTAAGGAGATAGGGCGGTAGTTATTAAGATCAGTAGCACTGCCAGATTTAAATAGCGGAATAACATGGGCAATTTTCCAGATGGCCGGGAGGGAGCCCTGGGAAAGGGACATATTGAAGAGGTGGGTATTTGGAGATGACAAGATACAGAAGCCAAGTTTGAGGAAGAAGGGCTCTATTAGGTCAGTCCCTGTGCTTTTTCTGCTATCCAGGTGGAGCAGAAGGTCCTCAACCTCCTTTACTGTGACAGGAGAGAAGGAAAATGCCATGCAAGGAGGGGGTGGAGTCAGGACCAGATGAGCTTGAGGTGAATTGTTGTGAACATAGCCTGGAGGCAGGGGAATCATCAAATGCAAGGCCTGTGGTGGCAAAGTGGTAATTAAAAAGGCCAATGATTTCTTGCTTGTCAGTAGCAACCGAGCTGCCTACAGAGATATTTGGTGGGAGTGAGCTAGCGGTGTTGTGGCCTTGAATTTCTTTTAGGGTTTTCCAGAATTTAGCTGTACTGTTGGATGAGGAATTAAGTTCAGACTGGTAGTAGCTGGACCTTGCAGCCTGAACCAATCTGGTGCAACAGTTTCTTGAGGCTCTGAAAGCAGCCCAATCATTAGGTTGTTTAGTCTTCCTGGCCCTCTTCCAGCTGGCCTCACCACAATGTGGACTGCCCAGACACACAGGGACCCTACAGCTAAAGGCCCTCCCAACAGCCTCCAAGATGTCTCCCCAGTTTTCTGGAGCCCCATAACCCTTTTTCACTCTTTCCCCAATTTTCTTGTGTAATGGACCTGTGCTGGTGTGCCCACTCCCTCTCTCCTCTCCAACAGGAATGGCCAATACAATTGCTAAAAGTCTGTGTTATTTTCCTGTTCCTTCCAGATTGTGTTCTAATTCAGGTAGAGTGCTGGAACAAGCAAGACACTCCTTATTAAACTGAACAGGGAAACAGACATCAGGAGCCTGGAGGCAGCTGCTGGGTTGGAAATATTAAAATTCTGGCCCCCAGGTTAGCTTGTCTCCCTGACCAGGCTCATGCCACCTTCCTCTGGTCCTTTGGTGACCAATCTGCCCCATCCTGCTACTAACCATACCATTGCAACTTATTCCCAGTGTTCTTCCCCTTTGTATGTGTGTGTGTGTGTGTGTGTGTGTGTGTAATCCCAATAGTGACTTACAAAGGATTCGTGGCAGACAATAGATCTCATGAGGTCCAAGTGTGCCAGCTCTGGCTGTCACGTTGACCAAGCCAGACCGTTTTTCTCCCGCTTCTTTCCTTCCTCCTCCCATGGCGCCTGGTGGAGCAGCTTCTGGGGCAAGTTAATTGTGATGGGCTCTAGGAGGAGAATAGAGGAGGAGGAAGCAAAAGAACCAAACTAGTGAAGGAAATTGCAGGAGTGGAGGACCTCCTTAAGACTATGAAAAAGGAGGCGATATGGAACACTTGGGGAGCTGTAAAACATGCCTATAATAATATTTTCAGAGAATCTGCAGAATTCCAATATAGGAAGATGAAGCTTAACTAGATTACAAATGGCCCTCAGACAACAAGGATCTAAGCTCTGAGGATGAAACAAGAAGAGATCAAATGCTATCATCTCAGTAGCCCGAGAAAAAACAACTTAGTAAATAATATTGGATCCTCCAACTATCAACGAAGAATTCGCAAAATTATGTAAGCTACTACAGTATATACACAAACGAAAGGCAACAGTTTTGTGGTAAAAGCCACTTCATCAGGCCCATACTGTGTTGCTGTGATAAAAAACTTAAACAACTTTTAGAATATAATGGTATTAATTACCAGATGTAACAAGGCTACTTATGCATACAATTCTTTACTATATGCTGTGTGATAATATTTATATAATCTCCAAAAATTATCTTATCTTGTTTCAAATGAATACTTGAACTAAAACTTAAAAATAAAAATCAATAAATACAAATTGTTCCCAACACTTTGCCATTCTTAAATGAACCAAAAACCTTTTAACAAACTTTTGCATCATGGTCCCTATAAGTCCATTATATTGTTTAGAATAGAAGGTTTTACCTTAATTCTATACTCTTTAATTTTCAATTTAATTCGTAGGTCCTTAATTATTCATTTGAAGTTAATAATAAAGATCCCTGCAAGAAGAAAACTATGTTTAACTTTGTATTATTTTATTTTGATTGTCACTATTGAACAACTGTGTCTTACTTACTTCTAATTTCTCTTATCAAGTTTCTGGTCTCCAAAGTTTCATCTAACCTCTTTTGTAGTGACTGCACTGGAAAAAATAATTTTCATTTTGCTTCTTAATACTAATATCAATAATCATTACTTTTGAACAAGCTTTCACATGCTTACTGCTATAAATTGTAGCAACATAAATTATCTTAAATCTCCCATTTTAGGTTGCGCGTCTCAGTGCTACAAAGTAAATCAGAAAAAATCAAAATCTCAAAAGAAGTTCCTGCTTAAAAAATACTACTAGTCAAATTCACAGTGCAGCTCTTGTGTTTCAGCATGCCATGAATCTTAATTAGAAAATCAGTTTAAAAAGCTTACTAGTGTGACTTGTTACGCTTTAAGTAACTTCTGTTTTTACTCTCCCTCGGGTTGCAATATTTCTTATAACCATTGCGTCTCAGCGCTCTAAGAAAGTAAAATGTAATCTTATATTGTGCTTATTCCAAATGATATACAACTTGTGCTTATATCAAATTTAAGACACACTTACTGCAACTCATTTTCTAGCGTGCTGTATCTGCCTCGCTCACCCCTGATGTGATTAAATATCTACTATTCCTGCATTTAAATCATGCGGTTGGTGGGGGGAGAAACATACATCACAAATGACGTAAGCTAGCCAGATCCAGGCCTCCGGGTAGCCTCTGAACAAAAGAGTGTTAATTTGAAGGCACAGCTGCTTAGAGTAGTGGAGGTTGATATGACCTGGAAACTTACTGCTACTGCTATCTCTCCGAGTCAGGGGTTCTCCCCTCACCACAGGGATAAAAATACCTCACTTTTTAAATTTCAATTTAATTTATATTTCTTAACTGATTTTCTTGTTTTAAAAAAAACAAACGTATATATATCAATGAACTTATCAAAATGTCACTGATGCAATAAAAGAGTTAGTTTTATTCTCCCAAGGGGCTGTCCAATTCTTTAACACTAATTATAATTCACTCAGAATTGGTTCAATTTTCAAATGCTTTTTGAAACACACTTTGTTCTAGTCCCACCTCCTGATATCATTCTAAATTAATAACAATTATTACATTCATTTCAGATATAGTGGGAACTAAAATACAAAAAAAAAATTAGATATAACAAAACAACTCCACTTAATAATAATAATATGTTTGAGTCCCACCACCTTAATATTCTTGGTCCATTACTTATATTCATTATAAGTGTAGTGGGACCTGAAATATAGTACATCATATTACATAAGAAAAACACTGCATCCATAATATAAGGACTGTTGGTAGAAGACATGGGAGGGAGGGATGAGAGCACTTATCCTTCTAGTCTATAGATCAAAAAAAGAGATTCCATTCACATTTTTCATTAAGTCCCACAGTTGGATTAGTGCCGTTGAGTGTGTAGATCCAATATACTTCTCTCTTCCTTAATATTAAATCCCCAAATTGTGTATCATTTTTAGGTTCTTGTACCAGTTCCAGGCCCCAAAAACGTAAAGAAGCTGCTGTATGTCCCGCTTCTGTATAATGTCTGGCTACTGTTGATGTTTCCACTTTAAGTTTGATGTCACTCTTGTGCAGTCTTATCCTGTTTCGAAGTTCCTGGGTAGTCTTGCCGACATAAAGTTTGTCACATGGACATTGTAATAAATAAACAACGTGATGACTCTTGCACGTAATGTGTTGCTTAATCCAAAATTTCCGATTAGTGTAAGGGTCTTTGAAAAATATTTTTTTGCTAGTGTTGCTGCATTGAAAACAATGACCACAAGGCACATTTCCAGGAGCTAATGGACCCAATAATAATTGACTCTCCCTTTGTTGTGTTTTAAAATGTTGTGTATATACTGCTCTGTCTCTCAGTGTTGCCTTTCGTTTGTGTGAAGAAATGAAATAAAATTATAAAGAACGATTTTAAAAGTGGAGAGCATCCACTCTTTTCTTCTTTTACAATTAATCTTGGTGCTAATGGATGACCCAATTATAATTAATTACCAATAATGGCAACCTGGAATCCATTTTTTCTAAAATGTTTGTAAAATACTACAGTATATACCTCTGAGAGCCCTACCACGACTTCAACTTGTGACAACTTACTGGATGGAACAGACCTCAATACTTTATCATAAGAGCAATCTGAAATCCTCAGGGCAGAACAATCCACAGCAGAGAAACAGGAGGCATGTTCCTCTCTCCCTAAAGAAAAAGGCATCGGGTAATGATGGATTCTCATTGGATTTCTATATCACCTTTGCAGATATCTGTATCCCATTCTCCAAGAGTTATACAGAGAAGCACTTGAAGAGGGGATCCTCCCAGTAACAATGACAACAGGCCTTATAACTCTCCTTCCAAAGCCAGGAAAAGACTTAACAAAGTGTTCCAGTTATAGGCCTATAACGTTGCTGAACATCAACGCCAAGGTCTTAACCATGCCATGCCAGCATATAACTGACAACACAAGAAAAGTTGACTACTTTCAATCGTGCAGCTGCCCAGTTACCAGAACCAGCTGTGTTGATGAGACTTGAAAGCCTTTGACTGGGTAGAATGACCGTTCTCTTCCAAATCATGGAGAGGTATGGCATTTCCCAGGTCTACTTAAATATGGTTAAATTCCTATATACAGAACTAAAACTTCCATCTCCACAAATGGGATGACATCCCCATATTTCCCTCTTAGAAGAGGAACAAGACAGGGCTGCCCCCTGTACCCCTTCCTCTTCAGTTTAGCACTGGAGACTCTGCTGAGGAAAATTAACAAAACAGGATACAAGGAGCACCAGTACTAGGGCAGGAAGAGGAAAATACCAGTGTATGCAGTCAACTTGTTTTCCATAGTCCAATCTTCATTATCTCTTCCACTTTTGCTCGGCTTGTTGACTCAAGTTGGCCATTTCTCAGGATGCAAACTGAACCCTAATAAATTCTCCCACTTACTAAGAAATGCATCAAAAAAGACCTGGAAGAATTTGGTATGCAAAGGCACACTAACAGCATTCAATGCTAAGGCATATCTGTCTGCCCTTCTAAGAACACAGATGAGAAAAATATGCAAGGCCTCTATAAAAACTTGCAGGCTGATCTTCTCAGATGAAACAAACTGCCATTATCAATGGGTCAAAGAACTGCTGCCACCAAAAAGAAAGCTCTTATGAAATTTCTTGTCTCCCTCCCTTTCTTTCTTTCCCTTTCTTTCTTTTGCATTATTTAGGTTTTTGTTGATGGGAAAGGAAGGCTAGACAATTCTGCTTATTTTTGGCCTCATCCTGGGGGGAATACAGGTAGAAATCAATTGAAATTGAATCATATTAAGCTGTTGGTGTTTTTTTAGCGAATGGAGGAAATTTGGACAGGACACTGGGAATTCCCCTATGTCTTCGCTATGGATTCCTTAATAAGAGGGATTTTGAGGGATCAACAAATTCAGGGCATTAGGAAGCTGATAAGGAACAGGAAGATAAAAATTTCTGCTTATGCAGATGATATTTGTTCATGTTCAAGTTTATTGTGAAGGGATAAAATCCCTTGAGCAAGCCCATTTGCAAGAATGTTCCTTATACAAACAATTACAAGAAAATACCTAGAACAAGTACGGTAATTAAATAACATAGTTCAAAATAGTAATAAAGTGGTAAAATTCAGAGATGTTTACAATACATACAATATAAACAATAGATACATTTACAATGTTTAATTCAGCATGGAGCACAGGCCAACTATTTTGAATGGATGCAGGTGCAATCAAGGGAGAATATTGAACAGGGCAATAACACGCAGCATTGACGTCACAGAACATTAGTGTCCAATAAGTAAGCAGAGACATAAAGAAAGGATGAAGGGAGTAGATAGGTAAGATATACTATTAGTAGCAGTGGCAAATCTCAGTAGTGCTGTATGTTTCTGGCGGATGCCCCACGTGGAGAGGCAGCTTTAAAGGTACTGGGGTTTACACCAGAGTCCCTGGTGGTGCTCTAAATAAGGGAAAGAGTTAAGCTTTATCTGTGGGGGAGAATGGTGGTAAGATAAGAAATGCAGGTATTTCAATAGTTCCTGGACCAGTGAAAAGTTTGGGTATGAAGTGTGGTAGGAGGAAGATGGCGTATGAAAACTGGTCAGATAAATTGACCAGCTGTACTTTAAAGGTGAATAGATAGATGGCATGGCAAATATCTAAATTTAAGAGTGTTTTCATAATTAAACAATTTTTAGGGGGCGTGGCTTAGCAGCTAAATAGAGCAGAAGCTTTTCTTTAGAGCTCTGTGAGATTTGAACCCAAAAGCGACTTAAAATCTATTTTTGAGTTGATTGTTCACTGTATTTTAGTTATATCAACATGTTATTGGTGCAGTCTGAGTCAAGATGGGTAAAACAAGGAGCAATGTGACTGACACAGACTTTTTTTAACCTAAATCATCCCTGCTATGAGATGGTCGGCCTGTACAGCAGGATGGAGCCTCTGGCAGCAGCAGTTCCAACACCGAGGAGGTATTACTCACCACCACTCATTCGACTATCATTCAGCTGGTGCAGACTGTTCAGGGCATGGATAAAAAACTGGACACCTTAACTACCAGGGTTAGCTCCCTTCAAACACAGGTCGATGCCATTGAGAAAACTGTGCAACGCATGGAATGTGCTGCTAGTAACTCATATGAGGTAGTACTTAAACTTATTAAAGAGAATTCTTTACTGCGGATGAAGCTTGAGAATGTTGAAAACCATGCAAGGGAGTGGAATGTCCACATTATTGGTCTCCCAGAACACGTGGAGAGTGATGATCCCTTGGGATTTGCACAAACCTTTCTGCTGCGGCTATTGGGGCTGATGGAGAAGGATCTAGCTCTTGCATTGGAAAGAACTTATCGAATCACCCCATGTCGGGTTCTAGATGGTAGCAAAGGGCCTAGAACTTTCCTGGTAGTTTGCAGTGGTGTCGGAGTCTGGGATTGAATTCTGAACATAGCCAAACGGAAGAGGCAACTCCACTTTGGGGACTCTGACATCTCAGTGTTCCTGGACCTTTCTTTTTCCATGAGGCAAAGATGGAAGGCCTTTGATCGTGTGCGCTCTTCTCTTTGATTGTGGAAGATTCGGCACCAATTATTATACCCTGCAAAACTTAAAGCAGCAGTGCATGATAATTAGGAAGTGATTATCAAAATTCTTTCTTTTGGCTGTAAGCATACTGTTAAACTGACTAGACTTCTGTTTTTTATTGTTCTATCCGCAGACTGGAAGCTGATCTACCAGTTATTTTGATTCAGGAGTTCTACATTCAATCGAAGCCCGAGACATTTCTTCATATTTAGTACCCTGTTGTTGGGACATGGCTACTCTAATTTTATGCTTAATTGTCTTTGGCGGCATAGTGACTTTATTTGAGGGCTGTCTAATCACTTAAAGTTCTGTTGTTATATCGTCTTTTGTTATGTGAGGTGTATGCTGCGTAGTGGCACACTGGTGTTTTTTTAGGTGTGCTGATTATGTGAGACATTCTATGCGGTTTGCACCTTCTACTTTTTGGGACTCTTACAAAACTGTTTTAGCTGAACACGGGAACTGCATTTGTTTGTCTGTGGTTAGATCACCTTACAGGGCAGATTTGCAGTTTGCTATCTTTTACTCTCACTGTATAGCTTACAGCCTACACACACACATATATATATATATATATATATATATATATATATATATATATGTATGTAACCCCAGGTGGTGCTATCCCAAGGGCTACTACCCCTGCCTGCTTGGCTAGTAGCAGGTTAAGGGGCCTGAGTTCTGAAATGGGTGCCTCCACCTGGAGGTCAGGGTTGGTAGTTGTCAAGCTAACCTGGGCACAGCCCTCCGGGACACTGTAACCCCCTCTTTCCTTACTAGTGGCCAGAACAATACACAATACTCACTTTCACAATACCCCTGATACACCACACAAGTACCCACACTGTTTGCAGTTACCACCAGGGTTTTCCTCTGGCCCAGCCCTGGGGACCCCCTATAAAACAAGGTTATACACAGCAAATAACAGCAGTACAGTACTCTTGCACAAACTGGAACCACAGTCAGGGTAAATGCAAAAAAGATTTAGATCTGATTTATTTAAGGAACTTGAACAAGGGAGGGGCATAATCAGGTTAATTTGCTTAAAGACTGTATCAATCAAACAGTTATGCATGCACTTCAGGGTCAATAAACAGTCACACACTCTGGGTACCCAGATGGAGAACGGGGGGCTAGCCAGGATCATTGCAGCTGGTTGGGGCCCTGTGATGGAAGAAATCAACATGCACAACACACACTATTTGTAATCTGAAGCTGGAGGGCTCAGTTCATGAAAAGAAAACAACAAGACAATCAGATGACACACTTTTAGATTAGGCTGTTGTTGCAGGGAGCTACCCTGATGATTACTCACGATATCCAAAACTGGATACAGGCCGGATGAAAATCGAGACAGCAGGTGGTTGATCTGGAGTGCCAGGAGAAGCAGGGCCCACACGAATCACCGAGGCATCATTCCTGTTCAAGGGTGGAGAGGGGGCTGATCCCCAGGCAGGTCTCTCATTGATGGCTTTCTCTGTGCAGCTGGTAGTCTGGCTGGGCCAGTGTGGCAAGGCCCCGGCCAAATGGAGACAAATTCGGATACAGTCCATTTTGGGTTGGATACAGCTTCCAGCAAGCAGAACACAGTTCACACAGTGGGGAAACAAATCACGAACCACTAACAACTCACAGCACATTTACATGTAAGGAAATTCTACTGTACCAGGCAAACCACTCTCCAGTCACGATCACAGAGTCTCTTCACAAACTGGGGATTCAAAAGCAGCTGGAAATCCTGATAGGCCGATCGCATTCAGCAAAATCTTTGGTCTTTTTCAGGTACGAGCCTGGTAAAAATCAGTGGCTTACTTTGTTCTTGCAAACTCGGATTTAGTCCGAAATTATTCTCTTTTCTCCCTCTCAGGGGCAGCAGGCAGACATGCAGGCCACAACTCAGGCCTTTCTACAGTTCTCCCATGCAAAACTAATCAGACGGCTGCTTGACTGTCTCAAGCTGTTGCTTCTTCAACTTCCAACTTAGATCTGACTCAACTGCCAGCAAGCCTGGGACTTTCCCCAGAATCCAAAAGGTTTGTTTGGCTGATCTGTCTGTCAGTCACAACAAAGGATCCCCCTTCAGGTGCAAAAAGGCACCAAAAGCCCAAAACTACAATTCCTACAGATTTTGACTCCAGACAGCTCCTGTAGTCCAGCTCCATTTTAGGTCCCACTTGTACTGATTGGTCCAATTAGCCAGTCCAGGACCAAGATAGTGGAGATAAACAAAACAGTCCTTGCTGCAAAGAAGGCAGGTTAGACAAACTACATTATCATTATCACTCTAAATGATTTTCAGCAAATAGTTACATCTTTCAGTAGAGCTCCCTGTCAGATTACTTATGACTGCAATCCAGGCAGCTCTTAAAGAGACTGTACACAGAGGCTATACACTCTCTGGCAATCACATTTAAACTGCTAAAACGCAAGACACCAGCCTGGCAGTGAGCATTTAGGCAAGCTCAAGGAAGACTTTTTGGGAACCCCCATTTGTAGGGGGGTTACATATATGTATATACATATATAGTTATTTGTTTTATAATATGAGATGTGCCATATCATTGGATTCAATTCTGGGGCCATATTCTGATAAAGTAGTTGGTTATGGCTGGGTCTTAAAAGGGATACTTGTGGGTGCTTTGCCAAGAGTTTTTTTTTTTGGGGGGGGTACTGTCTTTGTGTTACTTTGCAGTGGTATCCCAGAATGGCTCTTAGTTGAGTTTAACCTTGGGACGAATGTTAACATTGTAGTCTTTGTATCTTATCGGTACTTCCCCTACGAAGTATCAGTTGGGAGGGCATACTACCTTATTATTGTAAAAGTGTTTTTTGCTGAACCAATTTTATGTCCCTTTGGTCACTGTTTTTTATTGTAAGGTTTTTTATGAAACTTATAAATAATGTAAAAAACTGAAAAATGTTAGTCCCAGTACTGCTTTATATTAGTTTATGTTTTCCTGCTGCCAGTTAACCTGGAAACAAGGATTTTATTTATCCAGATGTTATGGGTGAGCTGGTTGAACTTCGTTAAGAGGGAAATTACCTACCATCCCAGGAAACATGGTTCACCTGGTGTTATTTTTTTATTTAATTTTTATAGGTGGAACATTGTAATGGGTGGCAGATGTAAATAATAGTCAAAGGATGGAGGGGCTCAATATCTACTGCAGAAATTCTTGCTCTTATGGCAGGCTCAACCGCTGAAAGTATCAAAAAATGTATAGTTGCTGGAATATATTGTTTCTGTTATTCAAAAACTGTGTGGAAATGAAATTAACAAAAGACCAAGTCATGTCTCTATCCAGGCAACAGATATATGTGTTAACATTAGATAGAATTTGTCTACAGGTTCTGGACTTTAAAACAGTGTGTATCAAGTCAGCTGGTGGTCAACAACCAGTTAATAGATATATGGGTACCACAGCATATGTGAGATATTGTCTGGTTTTGTGCATGTGGCAGACGGAACGTCAGGGGAAAGAACACACACAAAGCCATGGAAGAAGGATCATCCTATTCCCCGAGTGTTCAATGGATTTGGAATCAGTGGACCGTTTTTTTCTTTGAATGTAATTTTACTGGTGGGGTTTTAGGAATTCTTGTCTCATAAATGGAAGCTTCTGTGGTTGGAAAGATTATCTTATGGTTGTTTAATTTTAGGTGACTTTCCAGGACAATTGAGGGCATATAATAACGAATATACTATGGTGTCCCTAAACTCACCATCCTGAGTCTCGGGGATACCAACCTCACTGGTCCGAAATACATGCTCCTGAATCAGTCAGATGCCCGACAAAACCGTATTGGGCATCTGATTAAAAATCACAAAATGCAATTTGGGGGGCTTTGCCCCCAAACCCTTCACATGGGGGGCTCCTCCCCCACACCCCCCGTAACTAAAATAACTAACTCTAAGGGGGAGTGGACTTCAGAGTTAAAATAAAATTAGTTACAGGGGTATAAAATTTAAATGCACGCATCACGGAATAGAACCCAGGCCTCCCAGGGCACACTGGCAGAGCTGGCAGTGGTTTAGCCCTCAACACCACTGGAGCAGCTCGGCCAGCCTCCTGATTCATCCACAGTTTGAAGCCCATCAACAGGGGTAAGGTAACAAGCCGTCGCATCTGCTACCTTACCCCTGTAAACGTCCGTCGATTTTCCTACTGCTGGGGTTCTCACTGTCTGGATACTGAACCTGCTGGGCAATACTGCCGAGGCAGGTCAGTGTCGGGATAGTGAGACTCTGTATATCATAAGGGTACCATAATAACAGCAGCCTGATAGTTCTGTTTACCTGCCTGAAGTTCTGTTTGTGGCAGGCCAGATATAAGCTGGTGCTACAACTTAGGATGTCCTGTTGTTCTTTTGGAGAAGGTGTGTGAATCTGCTTTGGTAGAAGTTTTCTGTAAAGATAGGTCAGGGTAGCTAGGTCTGAACTGATTGGTTATGGAAGGGACTGCAGTCACTAGAGATACCTTGAAGGTATTTATGTGAGGGATAAAGGGGTGAAGGAGTATTATGGGGAAGCAAGATGTGATTCGTATAATGAGTAGGACTTGTCTTTACCTTAGTTTGGTGGAATATACTTCTTTCTTTTGGCACCTGGCAGCCATTTCTGCATACTGGGTGTGGGCTGGTTTGTCAATGGTGGTGCAGGAAAAGGAGGTCAGGTGTTTCTTCAAGGACCTTGACCACATTTTCCCTCCAGTGCGTGACCCACAACCACCTTGGAACTTGTTGCTGGTGTTGGCGATGCTCATGGGCAAGCCATTCGAACCAGTGCACATGTGTGAGATGTCACACCTGTAATGGAAAACCACCTTCTTGGTGGTTATCACATCCACCAGAAGGATCAGTGAGCTCCAGGAGCTCTCAGTGGAGTCTCTTTACTTGGTCTTCCACAAGGACAAGGTTGTCCTCCATCCCAACCCGAACTTCCTTCCGAAGGTTGTTTTTGAGTTTCACCTAACTAGGTGATGCATCTCCTGGTGTTCCTTACACATCCAATCTTGGAGGCTGAGCACAGGCTCCACACATTGGACTTGAGGTGAGCACTTGCCTAATATCAGGATCATATGGCTGGAGTTCAGGAAGAGGTTTGCCAGCTGTTTGTCACCTATGCTGAGGCCGCACCTGGCAGACTGGAAGGAAGTGGATGATTGGCAGGTGGATAGTCTCCTGCATTGACCTCTGCTATACATGAGCAGGTAGGGAGCCTTTCATAGGGCTTAGGGCTCATTCCACCAGACATACCGCTGCCTCGGTGGGTGCTTCGGGGAACATCGCTATCCAGGAGATCTACAGGGCTGCTACATGGAAGTCAGCACTCACCTTCATCTCCCATTACCATATTGACCTTGAGTCATGCCGGCATGCTGGTTTAGGGGGCCTCAGTTCTCCAATCTCTGTTCCCTAAGTAGGGGGTGTATGCCTTGCCCCTCCTTCCAGAGAACTGCTAGGACTCTGCCAGAAGTGTGATTAACTACATCATATCCACGTCTCTAGAAAACAAGTTACTCATCTGTAACTGTAGCTCTAGGAGTGGTATATGGTGTACATCCACACAACCCACCTGACCTCCCCTGGCAAGTGGCACACTGGTCTTACTTCCAGAGGGTTAGATCTGACGTCACGGGGGCAGGGCCGAGGAGGATTCCACCTGTGTGGGTGGGAGGAGCGAGCTTGAAGACCTTCCGGCTGTTTTTAAAGGGAAAGAAATACTGCCAGAAGTGTGGATATACACCATATACCACTTCTAGAACTACAGTTGCAGGTGAGTAACTTTTTTTCCCTCCAGGAATGAATGGTGGCATTGCTATTGTGGTGGATTGTGAATATTTTTTAATACTGTTGACTCTTTAGGTTGTTTGTATTAGTACTTATTAGTTTGTTGAAGTTATACATAAAACTTCCCCTACTCTTTTCAAGAAGTGCCATGGGACCTTTAATGTCCAGCTGAACAGGCAGACAGGATCTCAGTTTAAAGTCTCATCTGAAGGACGGCACTTCAGGAGTGCAGCCCTCCCTCATGCTGCACCACAGTGTCAGTATGGGATTTTGCCCCAGGTTCCTGGTGTGGGACTAGAACCGACAACTGGAGCGCAGTTGCAGCTGCCACTTCCAAGAGTGCAGTTATTCTAGATGCCCTACAGGGGGCATGCCTTAGACAACTAGTACTGGAGCCCACTCGAGAGGGAGCAATATTAGACTTGATACTCTCAAATGGAGATGGAGAGAGGATCACAGATGTAGAAGTGGGTAGCCATCTGGGAACTAGCGACCACGAACAGTATGGTTCACAATAAACACAGCAATAGAGTCAAGCCATACAAAGACAAAAGTACTGGACTTTAGGGGGCTGACTTTGCCAAAATGGGTGAGTGCCTAAGGAATGCACTAGCAAATGGGTGGGAAGGAGGGTGGAAGAACAATGGGAATAATAAAACTGCCATCACAGAGGTAACGAGCCTTTGTGTGAAGCAAATAAACAAAACAAGACGATGTAAGAAACCACTATGGTTCTCAAAGGAAGTGGCAGTGAAGGTTCAAGAGAAAAGAAAGCATTCAGGAAGTACAAGGAATCTAGCAGGAGCAGGACAGAGAACTGTATCAGTTAAAGCAAAAGGAGGCTGGGAAGGCAGTCAGAACAGCAAAGGCCCAAACTGAGGAAAAGATAGCCAACTCAGTTAAGAAGGGAATAAAACCTTTATAGGTACATCAGGGAGCAAAGGAAGACCAAGGGAGGGATAGTGAGGCTTAATAAAGGGAGGGAGGGTGGGCAGAGGAGAATGTGAAAGGCAGAGATACTAAACAAATATTTTTGCTCAGTATTTACAAAGGAAGAGGGGGAGGTACATAAAACAAACAGTAGTAACACTCTGGATACAGAAGTTGATACCAGCCCATTTACAGAAGAAAGGGTTCTGAAAGAACTCTTAAAACTGAAGGTGGACAAAGCAATGGGGCCTGATGGGATTCATCCCAGAATTCTAAAAGAACCAAGGGTAGAACTAGTGACACCACTGACTACCCTCTTTAACAAATCATGGGAGGATGGGGTGGTACCTGAGGACTGGAGGAGGGCAGATGTGATTCCCCTCACAAAAGTGGGAGCAAGGCAGAAGCAGGAAACTATAGACCTGTTAGTTTAACCTCAGTGATAGGGAAAATGATGGAATCACTTCTAAAGGAAAGAATTGTCAAGTATCTAGAGGCCAGAGGGCACAAGACCCTAGGCAGCATGGATTCACAGCGGAAGGTCATGCCAGACGAATCTGATAGATTTCTTTGACTGGGTGACCAAAGTAGTAGATCAGGGAGGGCTGTGACATGGCCTACCTAGACTTTAGCAAGGCATTTGACACAGTCCCACACAAAAGATTAATATATAAGTTAGCCAGCCTGGGAGTGGGTCCCAAGATGACAGCCTGGGTAAAGAATTGGCTGGAGAATAGGACACAGAGAGTAATAGTAAATGGAGTCCACTCAGAAGAAAGGAGGGTTACTAGCGGGTACCGCAGGGTTCAGATTAGGACTCAGTCCTCTTCAATGTCTTTATGTTTACATTGCAGAAGGACTGGAAGGAAAAGTATGTCTCTTGCAGATGACACTAAGATCTGCAACAGAGTTGATGCACAGGGTGGGGTGGAAAGGATGAGAAGGGACTTGGCAAGGTTAGAGGAATGGTCAAATGTATGGCAGCTTAGATTCAATGCTAAGAAGTGCAAGGTAATGCACCTGGGAAACAAAACCCAGGGAAGAGTACACAATGGGGGTGAGATACTAACAACAACAAAATGGAAAGGGACCTGGGGGTAGTCATATCAGATGACCTAAAGGTGGGCAAGCAATGTGAGAAGGCAGCAAGGAGGGCTGGGGGGATACTGGGATGCATAGGGAGAGGCATCACCAGTAGAAAACAGGAAGTTATTATCCCTCTGTACAGACAGCTGGTGAGACCCCATCTGGAGTACTGCGTGCAGTTCTGGAGACCCAATCTCCGCAAAGACATAGACAGGATGGAAGCTGTCCAGAGGAGGGTGACTAAAATGGTGCAGGGTCTGCACCGGAAGACATATGAAGAGAGACTTAAGGAGCTTAATATGTATAGCCTCGAGGAAAGGAGGGAGAGGGGGGACATGATAGAAACTTTCAAGTACCTCAAGGGAATCAACAAAGTCCAAGAGGGTAGCATCTTTCAAAAAAAGAGGTGTGCAAGAACAAGAGGGCACAATTTGAAGATGGGGGGCTCAGAGGTAATTTAAGGAAGTATTTTTTCAGAGAGGGTTGTGGATGCATGGAATGGCCTTCCGGAGGAGGTTGTGGAGTCAAAATCAGTGGTGGAATTCAAGCATGCATGGGATAGTCATAAGGCAATTCTGGGGGGTTGGGGTAGAAAGAAGTAGGCTGCTGGTTAACTAGGATCTGCAGCTTATCCAGTAGGTAGGGAAATGGGCAGACTGGGTGGGCCAAGCGGTCTTTATCTGCCATCAAATTCTATGTTTCTATGTTTCTATAACCTTCGGATCTTTTGGCCTTAGAGGCAAGTGTGCAGCCTGCTGACCCAGTGACATTGCCTGTTGAATAATGTCTGTATTACATTCACCTATCCCGAAGGTCTGGCTCAAAAAATATACAAAGATTAATCTCGGAATTCATATGGGCCCACAAAAGACCAAGATGTTCTTGTACAATGACTTGCCAGACTATCGACTGGTGGCAGCCTAAAGGTTCCAGATCTAATTATCTATTATTTGGATTGCCAATTACTTGGTGTACATGGCATTTGAAAATAACAACTTACAGGACTGTATTGGTTTGGAAATGAAAACTGCGGAGTTTGCAACCAGGTCACACATCCTTAAACTGCATAACAAAATCAACAACATGAAAAGAGGGGATTGTGGGTCTCACAGAGAGTGGTGAGTGCTTGGAATAGTCTTCCCCTGGAAATTGTTGGAAGTGGGAATATAGAAGAGTTCAAGACTAAACTGGATAAATATTGTCTAGTATTAGCAGGATGGGTTATAACCACTGAGTTATATGAGCAGTAAAAGGGCAAACTGCCTAGCCATGCTCAAAGGCAACCTATGAAACCTATGAACTGCTGGCTAATCACCCAGAAGTGTTTCTGTCAGTGACAAATCTACCAGAATGTCTTCATATCAAGAAGCTACTGTGCCACCAGGAAGACTGCGACATACATTCCATACCATTTGGCACTGCCCCACCCTCACTAATCAACTTACCACTGGGAGCCACCCATGCAGTACTACAGACAGTCTTAAGGTCCACAAAAGCAGCCCTAAAATTCATAACTGAACAACCCCTGTGGAAAAGTGGAAACTGAAATCAGCACAGAGAAGGCCAACTTCACGACCTGGAAAGAGAAAAGCATTCTGAAAGTACAAGACGTACTATTACCGGACACTTACATTACATTTCCATTACTTCAGAATCTCTACAACCTGACACCAAAAGAGGCATATAGGTACTGACAGCTCAAGCATACCCTGTGCACACATACTGGAAAACCAATGTGCCTAATGACGGAGGCTCCCAATGCGAGAAAGAACTTCTGCCACAGCTCAAAAACAAAAGCTCGATCTCACCGCAGTACAGTTTATTAGTAGATCAAATCCATGGGCAAGCACAAGAAATAAAGGAGGGTATGATCCAAGGAACTTGATATGGACACATTAAACTGGCCGTTCCCTTAAAAGAACCAAAGCACAGAGCTGAGTGGGTCTCTTTTCTAAGTCTGTTTATTTCTTGTAATGTTGGGGCTGGTAGTGTGAAAGATCAGTAGGAAATAAAGTATAGCCAGCCACACATGCTGTTTCCAAAATAATCCCATTTCTTTATTTTTTAAATAAGATCTCCTGTGCCCAACGTTTCACCTGTAGGGCTTCCTCAGAGGAGAGGATCTCAGTGTATGTTATGCTTTTCTTTTAGTTACTTCCGTTTCCTGTAAGCCTTTTTACTGGCTCGTTCAGTTTTTTAGTATCAAATACGCAACCTGACCTGACTGCCAAGGAAATGATACTCATACTTAATCCTTTCCACTGAGGAAGCCCCATGGGTGAAACGCTGTGCACAGGAGAATCTTATTTGAAAAATAAAGAATTGGATTATTTTGGAAACATAGCATGTGTGGCTGGCTATACTTTATTTCTTATGTATCTTTCGCACTGTAATGCTTCAGCGTCAGATGCAACCTCAGTGATGTCCAAGGGCTGGGGAAATGGGAAAAAGAAAAAAAGAGAAAAATACCTCACCTTGCACAATGCTGTCTGCCACCTGCCACAGGCTGTGCACTGCTAACCGGGCTCTTGCTCCCTCACCAACCCTCAAACTTCTGATCGAAGGTAAGGGGTGGCCTACAACAGCCCTTCCCGGGGGGAGGGGTTATCCACGGGGGAACATGGGAGCAGCAGAAAAGTCCTGGAGATAGTGGGTGAAAGGGCTGGGTGGAGTGGCGGACTTTAGTTGGCTGGTCAGGCATCAGGGTGGAATAAAGTATACTAAATTTAAAAAAAATAAAGTACCAGCTGCTAAAAATGCACCAATCCAGATGGCTCCCTCATTCATCTACTTTGGACATACCCACTCATCTAAACATTTTGGTGTGAATAATATTGAAGCTTAACTCCCTAAGAGGGGTGTGGCTTAGCAGAAGAGCAGAGCTCCTGAGGAAAAGAACCATTAATTGACTAAATTAATATTATACTGCTTTTTCCATCACCAAAACGTCACTATCAGTGCAGAGATACTTTTGATGTACAAGAATGGACAACTCAAGGAATACAACGCTAGCAGTCATCTTCTTTCAGTCAAAAACTTCAAAGCCACGAGGTGCTGGGCTGCCACTGCAGAAAGGAGCCATGAGCTGTGGTGGCACTAGTGCTGAGGAGGTATCTCTTTGTATGGTCAATACAATGCTCATACAGTTGGTTAGGACTGTCCAGGACATGGACAAAAAGTTGAATGCCCTTACTCCGAGGGTTTCTACTCTCGAGACTCGGATGGACAGTGCTGAGCAAAATATAAAAAGGGTAGATGGCTTGGTGCACAAATCAGTTGACACTACCACAAAGCTGATTAAGGAGAATGCCCTTCTCTGGCAACATTTAGAAACAATGGAAAATTAGACCAGGGAATGGAACTTGAGACTGATGAGACTACCGAAATAAACAGGGTGAAGCACCCTTGGACTTTGTCGCCACAATGCTCGCACAGGTCTTGGAACTTTCAGTAGAGAATCCTGCCTTCCTTTGTGAAAAAGCTTATCTGATCACTCCAAGGAGGGCTCAGGTGGATGGAGTGGGACCGTGAGCCCTCTTGATTGTGATGGTGTGGGGACGAGGGATAGAATCCTATCTATTCCCAAATGGAAAAGAGTCTTAACATATAGAGATGCCTCCCTCATACTGTTCCCTGTCCTCTCTTATTCAACGAGACAATGGAGAAAAGCATTCAATCTAGTTTGGGGATCTCTATGAATCCTGAAGCCCCAACATCAACTTCTGGTCCCAGCAAAGCTTAAAGTCACCTGGAATGACCATTCTTATTTGTTTAATGACCTGGGAGAAGCTGAGAAGCTGGGAGCCAGCCTGTCAGTGCAGCGGTAATGTTACTGCTTGCAATGTTGATGACCCAGGTTCAGAAGCGAGCCCAAGGTGTCAGAGGGGCCGGCTGGAGGGAGGAGGATTGAGCATCCGTGGGACCACTCTCCTCTGGTGGTGGGGGAGAGCTCAGTGTTCGACTGGTCCCTGGCAGAAACCAAGGGAGAGGCATCCCAAGCAGAAAAAGGTAGGGGAGGTGTGGCAGATGTCGGCGCGTGTGTCTTGATGTCAGTGCACACCGCATCTCCCATGGGGATAAAAATGGAAAAAAATCCCGGTCGAGCAGGATGACTGGCAGCCTCCACAGGCTCCACACCCAGTGACTAGAGCTCCTCACGGAATCTAGATTCAGTCCTGGCTTGTTGAGGGAATCTCCACCACCCTGCCATGGAGGGCAAGCCATGGGGGACTATGGGAGAAGTAAGCCCTGGGAGAAGCCGGGGTAATGGGGCCTGGAGGACCATCAGGAAGGAGAGCCGGCTGGGATGGGGAGTATAAAAAAAAAGCTGAGAAGCTGGTCCAGCGCATCAAGTGGAAAATGGTGGATACAGAAGATGCTGACTCTGGTATTGAGCAGAAACAGAGTGACTGCCTTTAAAGTCGTGTCCCATATTGTTTGAACTGTGAGTACTGTTATAGGGGGCCATCTGTGACTTCATAGCTCCTACCCTGCATTGCTGTTGAACATTTTCCTAAGACTTATCTGTTTTATGTTAAGTGGTATGGACTGTATGTTAGTAATCTCCTTGTTTCCAAAAGAACACTTACTCCTCTCTGAACACCATTTGCCTGAACAGGCATAGGACTGTTCTACTGTTCTGTGTACGTAGGGTTATCAGGATACTGCCTCCTCGCATATACTGTACCCTCTTGGATGCTAATGTTTTCAGCAGAGTGGTGGGTGGGTTTCCATTACATACATATTAAAGCAAATATTATTATTATTATATATATATATTTATTGCCATATTAATATTTGCTTTCCAGGTTGTTATTTAAAATGGCCGCTCCCCTGTGTGTCCGGCCACATGGTGGAGTAATGGCATGGTAACTTTTTTGTTGCGCAGTATAGGTTGCCTGCTCAAGTAAGCGCTATTAACTACAGGGGCTGGAATGCTTTTCTGATTTAGTCTCACACTGCATCAGCTAATAATTTCTGAGTTTATGCACAATTAATTACATCCGTTTTTTCTTCTGTACAGCTAGCAGAGACCAGTACTTCATGATTGTGCTGGTGGTGGTGGTGGGGGAGCATTATACCATTCAATACTCACAGGTTCCAGGCTCTACTTTATTAGGGGCACAAACCGTTTATCAAGTTGTGTTGGCTAATCGATAGTTTAGTATAACATTGTTTAAAATAACTAGCATCCTTTTACAGATATTTGGCTCCTCTTCAGGGAAAATAGTTCTAATATCACTGAATGTGAATTGATTATGTGGGTTACTGGAAGGGTCCCCCTCATCACTCAGCAGCAAGCCCATACCCTGAGAAACATAGCAACATAGAATTTGTTGACAGAAAAGGACTGCTTGGTCCACTCTGTCTACCCAGATGGTCCCTACCTAGTCTGTCTCTGCAGACCCTAACTGGTCTCCTTTGACCCTCCCTCCTTCCTGTGTATTTCACTAATATTCCTCTAAGTCTGTCCCATGCATGTTTGAAGACCCTACTCTTTCTGCCTCCACCATTTCCACTGGCAGACTGTTCTAGGCATCCACCACTCTTTCAGTGAAGTAGTTTTACCTGAAATCCCTCTTAAATTCCCCCCCCCCAGCTTCATCATGTGCCCTGTGGTCCTTTCTCATTTGAAAGAGACTCTTCTCCAGCACCCTGTTCACCCTCTTGAGGTACTTGTAGGTCTCTATCATGTCCCCTCTCACTCTCTTTTCTTCCAGGGTGCACATGTTGAGGTCCCTCTGTCTTTCTTCATTGGGTTTTTGATGCAACCCTGGTGTCATTTTAGCTGCCGTCTTCTGGACTGCCTCCATCCTGTCTATGACATTTCTGAGGTGCAGGCTCCAGAACTGGACACACTACCCCAGGTGGGGTCTCACAAATGAGTGATACAGTGGCAACATCACCTCCTTCCTCCCGCTGGAGATGCATCTCCCTGTGCATCTCAACATCCTACTGGTCCTACGCACTGCTTTGTCACACTGCCCTGCCACGTTTAGGTAATCTGATATGATACCCCAAGGTCCCTTTTCTGCTTAGTGACTGTCAGTACCTCCCGCCATCCTATACTCAGCTCTTGGGTTCCTATGCCCTAGGTGCATCATTTTGTAATTTTTGGCATTGAACCCCAACTGCCGTGCTCTTGACCACTCCTCAAGTTTCCCATGGTTCCTACGCATTCTCCCCACCCCCTTCTAAATGTTCATCCAGTTCTTCAGCAATGTCACTTATGAAGGCATTAAAGAAGAAGGATCCCAGTACTGAGCCCTGCAGTACCCCACTGGTCACTCTTCCCTCATTAGAGTGAATGTTGTAAACCACCAACCTCTGTCGCCTATTCATGAACCAGTTCATTACCCAATTCACCCCTTGGGTCGTACCCCTAGGCTGCTCAGTTTCTTTAACAGTCTCCTGGGTGGCACAAAGTTGAAGGCCTTGCTAAAGTCCAGCTAGGCCACATCCACTGCCCTGCCCTGATCTAGTTCTCTGGTCACATTGAAACATAGAAATTGTCAGCAGATAAGGACCGCTAGGCCCATCCAGTCTTCCAGTAAACCCTACACTTGTTTGCGGCCTCTGACCCTGTCTGGTCAATGGCTTTTCACCACTCCTTCCCATCTCTAAGGTTCCCTTATACCTGTCCCAGGCATGTTTAAATCCCTCCACTGTGCTCGCTTCCACCACCTCCTGTGGCAGACTATTCCACATGTCCACCACCCTCTCCATGAAGAAAAACTTCCTCACATTTCCACTTAACCTGCCACTGTCCAATTTCATATCATGCTCCCTTGTTCTGGTAGTCCTCCTATATTGGAAGATGTCTCCCCCTGCACCTTGTTTATGCCCTTAAGGTACTTGAATGTTTCTATAATTTCACCCTGATCCCTCCTCTCCTCCAGCGAGTACATACTGAGGTCCTTTAATCTCTCCTCATATGTTTTCTGGTGCAAGCCCTGTACCATCTTAGTCACCCTTCTCTGGACTGCCTCCACCGTGTCAATGTCCTTATGAAGGTGCGGCCTCTAGAACTGCACACAGTACTCTAATTGAGGCCTCACTAGTGTTTTATACAATGGCAACACTACCTCCCACCTTCTGCTAGTGATACCTCTGGCTATGCATCCCAGCATGCCACTGGCCCTCCCTGCAGCCTTGGTACTCTGCTTCGACACCTTTAGGTAATCTGAAATGATAACCCCCAGGTCCCTTTCTTTCTTGGTGATTGTCAGCAACTCCCCCCCCCCATCTTATGGCTCTCCCCAGGGTTCCGTCATCCAGATGCATTATTTTGCACTTCTTTGAATTAAACCTCAGTTGCCACACCTCAAACAATTCTTCAAGTTTCCCTAGGTCCCTCCTCATTTTCTCCACCTCGTCTGGAGTATCCACCCTGTTGCAAATCTTGGTGTCATCTGCAAACAGGCAGACCTTTCCATCCAGTCCTTCCACAATGTCACTAATGAAGACATTAAACAGGACTGGCCCAAGGATTGATCCCTGAGGTACCCCGCTGGTCACCCCCCCCCTCTGGATTGGATCCCATTTACTACCACCCTCTGTTTCAAACAACATGAAGTCTTGCTATATTATGACTATTGCAGTTTGTCCCACCATTAGAACTGCTCTGGAGGTGAAAGAGTTAACTTCCATGCAGGGCATGGAACTTAGAGTGCGAGCTCGGTTAGAAAAGCTCTGTCTGGAATATTTCAAACTGAAACTGTCAGATTCTTTACTCCGCCTCACTGAACAGTCACTCTGGAGATTCCTCCTACTGCTCGGTTCATTTCTCGGTTTAAAGAGTTTTTTCTCGGTTAAATTTAACCGAGATTATTATTATTTTAACCGCAAACCGATCGGTTCAAGCTCTGTCTGTGGTATTGTAAGTAATAGACAGGTTTATTTCTGTATGGAACTTGTAAATGTTTATCGGTTCGGTTTGAACCGATCAGGTTGCCTTGAAACTTTATTCTGAAGCATTTAAAAGCTTTTTAGGGTGCGGTTCCTGGTTCTTATCGGTTCTAAAAAGCGGTTTCATTACGGTTTTCCACGACCGTGACGCGTTGGGAACCCGATAAGTGGTGTCTTGCCTGGCACTGCCGAAAAAAGGGCAAGTTTTTGGTTAGGCTGGCATTATGTCTGAGAAACCCAAAAGAAAAACCGGGCCCACTGGGTTTCAACACTGTAGTGTCTGTGGGGAAGCCTTTGCCAAGGCTGACCCACACACCACATGTGTTTATTGTCTGGGGTTTGACCACCTCAATGCAGTCTGCCAGATTTGCAAGAATTTCCCTGCAGCTACCCTAGATAAGAGAGTTGGTAGGCTCAGGGAACGAGAGGCCAAAAAGTCCGCTGACCCGGATGGCCAGCCCGGTTCGGTGCCAACCGAACTGGAGGAGGCTCCTCTGACCAGGCCAGACTTCTCGGCAACGAAGCTGACTCTGAGGAGCCAGTTCCAGCAAAGAGAACTAGAAAATCAGCAGGTGTGGAGTCAAAATTCCTTCTCCAACTGCTGCAGAGATAGCCAGGGCAATCCAAATTGTCCAGTCACTTTCCCGGTTCCGTCCGAACTGCCACTATCTGGCAAAGGTCGGTTTGCCCGGTTCCACCGGTTCAAGAATATGATATAGAGGAGTTTTATGAACCAGAGGAGGGGGAGGATGATTATGAACAGTGTGAATGTGACTTTGAAAGTCTGGATGTGCCCATTGAACCGGACATCTCCCCAGACAGACCTTTAGGAGAATCTCCCCCTAGGCTTTCTGAGTCCCCTTCTCATTTTCTGTTTTATAAAAAAGTTGCTGAAACCCTCCAGTTTCCTTTGGAGGAAGCTGTGGATGAGCAAGAGGAGCCTGACTTTGTAGAGATGATGGATATCCCAGAGTCCAGGAGATTGTCTATTCCTTTACATAAATCCTTTAGGAAACAAACAATAAAAATTTTAAAAGCTCCTAATTCTGTACCTCCTGTGGATAAAAAGATGGACAGGAGGTACACTTTGTCAGGTCCTGATACAGAATTTCTTTCACAGCAATGCAGCCATGTTGGGGTAGTTCAGGCTGCAGCCTGTGATAAATTCCTGGCTTCACATCCTCCTGACAAGGACTCCAGGAAGATTGATGCCATGGCTAAAAAACAATACATGGCAGCGTCCTTGGGACTCAGACAAGCAAATTATATGGCCTATGTTGCAAGATACCAAAACTCTAGATGGGATACTGTCATGGCTTTAGCCAAACAGGCCCCTGGCCAGCTTGCCAAGGAGCTGGAGCAGGTGGCTGCTGATGGTATTGAGGCATCTAAGGTGCAATTCCATGCTGCAGTGGATTCTAATGATGTATCCTCTACAGTCATGGCTTCATCTGTGGCTTTTCGTAGATTGGCTTGGCTCAGGTGTACTAGTTTGTCACAGGATACCCAGGCTAAGGCTATGGATTTTCCTATGGTGGGAAATTCTCTGTTTGGGGAGCAGACAGAGAATTATATGAAGAAAATGGATAAATATAGAAACACTTATAGGAGTGCACAAGCCAAGGAACGGCAAGCCACTCCTCAGAGGCAGCCCCCCAGGGGTAGAGGCAGGCCTTTTCACAGGCCTTTTTACCAAACCCAGGCCTCCTCTTCAGCTTATGTTCAGAGGGGGTTCTTCAGAGGGAGAGGCAGACGGGGTACAAGCAGGCCTGCTCCCACCCCTCAGCCTAAAGCCCCTGCCAAACAGGCACCCTGATGGGATGCCCAGGGGCAGTTCTCCATTACCTGTAGGGGCAGGCTGGCTTACCTGTCCAGGACTGGGAGTCTTTAACATCAGACAAGTGGGTCCTGGAAGTAGTAAGCCAGGCTCTGGTTCTCAGCTTCAAAAAATTTCCAAAGATGAGAATCAGATCTTTTCCACCTGTAAACCCTCTAGAGACTCTTGCTTTGGAAACAGAAGTCTCAACCCTCCTGGCTCTCAGAGCTGTAGAAAGGGTTTCTCCCCTACACCAGGGCAAGGGTCTGTACTCCAGGTACTTCCTTACCCCAAAAGACAGGAGAGTGCGGCCCATCCTGGACCTAAGATATCTGAACAAGCACCTTTTAAACCAAAATTCAAAATAGTGACTCTGGGAATGATTTTACCTCCCTAAGGCCAGGGGACTGGCTAGCTTCCCTGGACCTCAAGGATGCCTACTTCCATGTTCTTATCAGAAGCTCCACCGAAAGTACCTCAGATTCGAACTGCCCTCAGGCCATTATCAGTTCAGAGCAATGCCCTTGCCTTACCTCTGCCCCAAGGGTATTCACAAAATGCCTGGCAGTAGCAGTTGCTCATTTAAGAAGGCAAAGATTGCCATCTTTCCCTACCTAGACGACTGGCTCATTGTGGGTCAGTCTCCAGACCAGGTCAAATCACACCTGCAAGTTACCCAGCAGCTGCTTACCTCTCTGGGCTTTCTTTCTCAATCTTCCAAAGTCAGTTCTGGAACCTGTCCAGGTACTCACCTTTATAGGTGCAGAACTGGACACAAAAGCAGAGCCAGAGCCTTCCTTCCCCTAGAAAGGGTAAGGACCCTGGTGGCCCTGGCCTCGTCCTTCACTCTGCAGGTCTCACCAGCAAGGCAGTTTCCTACAGCTCCTAGGACACATGGCTGCTTCCACAGCTGTAGTGCAAGGAGCAAGATTTCAGATGAGGGACATTCAGTTCCATTTGAGAGCCTTTTGGTCTCAAAGAAGAGATTCCCTATCCAAGTTGATCCCAGTGACTCGAACCCTGATCCGGGCCCTTCAGTGGTGGCAGGATCAGAGCAATCTGAGACAAGGGGTGCCCTTCATCCCTCTATCTCACTCCTTGACTCTTACTACAGATGCGTCCCTCTTGGGATGGGGAGCTCACGTGGGCAACCTCTCCACCCAGGGATTGTGGTCCCCTCAGGAATCTCTACTCCACATCAATCTGTTGGAACTCAGAGCTGTTTCTCTAGCGCTTCAGGTTTTTTCTGCATCTGTTCAGAACAAAGTGGTACAGGTCAGAACAGACAACACCACTACCATGTGGTACATCAACAAACAAGAGGGCACTCGGTCTTCAGCCTTGTGCACCGAGGTGATGAAGTTGTGGTCTCTGGCTTATTCCCTGAACACTTCCATCATAGCAGTTCACCTCCCAGGCAAGGACAATGTCCTGGCAGATGCTCTCAGCAGGATTTCCCAGAGCCATCACGAATGGTCACTGGATCCCCGAGTACTGGGGATAGTTTTTACCAGATGGGGCACCCCTCAGATAGATCTTTTTACAGCCCCAGACAATCATCAACTTCCACTTTTTGTTGCAGGCCCCAGTGTTGGACTCAGTCCCCTGGATGCCTTTCTCCTCGATTGGGAAGGGAAGTTTCTCTATGCCCCCTTCCCTCTCCTGTTCAAGGTGCTAGTCAAAATCAGATCTCAGCCCTGCAAGATGATCCTGATTGCTCCAGACTGGGCCAGGCAGCCCTGGTACCCACTCCTTCTGTCCTTAGCAGTCCATCTTCCCCTGTGTCTCCCCAGGAACCACAATCTGTTAACCTGTGCCCAGGGGAGAGTCTGGTATCCGAATCTCAAATCCCTCAACCTCAAGGCCTGGCTCTTGAGGAGTTAGAGTTTGCTGATCTACAACTTTCTCAAGGTGTTCTCGAAATCTTGAAAGCTTCTAGGAAGCCTTCCACTAGGGCTACTTATAACTCCAAATGGAAAAGGTTTTCCATATGGTGTTCTGGGAAGCATATTTCCCCGGATTCTGCTGATTTGCCCACTGTTTTGGACTATATGGTCCATCTTAATTCTTTGGGACTGAGACCAGCTACCCTGAAAGTGCATTTGGCAGCTGTCTCTGCTTTTATTTCAGCAGGGAAGCCCTCTTCTCTTTCTGCTTACCCTGTATTTTCCAAGTTTTATAGGGGATTGCTTCATACCAATCCACCATTCAGGGACCCTGCCCCTGCCTGGGATCTTAATGTTTGCATTGCTCAGCTGATGCAACCCCCCTTTGAACCTCTGTCTTCGGCAGAGCTTAAGTACTTGACTTGGAAAACGGTATTTCTAGTAGCCATCACTTCTGCCAGGCGCATAAGTGAGTTACAAGCTTTGTCAGTGGAGACTGACTTTATTTCCTTTCACAGGGATAAGGTAGTCCTCAGGACTAACAGGAAGTTTTTGCCTAAGGTGGTTTCAGATTTCCACCTTAATCAATCTATTCACTTCCAGTGTTCTTCACTGACCATTCTCCTCTGGTGAGAGGAGGTTGCACAGCTGGATGTTAAGAGGGCCCTAAGTTACTACATAGAGCGTACCAAGGGTCACAGGTTTGACTCCTCCAACTATTTCTCACTTATGGTGAGGTTGGGAAAGGAAACCTGCCACTAAGAGATCCATTGCCAGGTGGATTGTCTCTTGTATCCAATTTTGCTATCAAAACTGGGTAGGTTCCCCTTCAGGCCTGAGGGCTCACTCTACCAGAGGTACAGCTCGTCTCTAGCTGCTGCCAGAGACATCCTATCTTAGAGATATGTCAAGCAGCTACTTGGAAAACAGTACACACTTTCACCAAGCATTACTCCTGGATATCCAGGCCAGGAGGGATGCTCGGTTTGGCACAGCCGTGCCAGAACCTATTCCCTAAGTAGGTTCTGTCCCTCCTCCATGGAGGTACTACTGTGTAGTCTGCAATAGTCATAATATAGCAAGACTTCATGTTGTTTGAAGAAAAAATTACTCACCTTAGTAATGTTGTTTCTTCTAATGGAGTCTTGCTATATTATGACCTCCCCCCCAGGCTGCCCCTCTCAGAACTTCTACTTTGGGTATGGGGTGGGCAGTCCACTGTTGGCACTTATTGATGCCCCTTTTTATGTTTTCCACCCCTTCTTTTTGGGGTGTTTGGGTGTTGTGTTTTATTTTATCTTATCTTCTTTTTCTAGTCCCCTGATTTGAGTCTTGGTGTTGGGACCAGGAAAATGTGTTAATATTTAAGTAGCCAGTTGGCTAGTGTAGGTTACAGCTTCCACACAGAACCTTAGTGAGTTTTGCTCGTAAAGATCTGACAGTTTCAGTTTGAAATATTCCAGACAGAGCTTTTCTAACCGAGCTCGCGCTCTAAGTTCCATGCCCTGCATGGAAGTTAACTCTTTCACCTCCGGAGCAGTTCTAATGGTGGGACAAACTGCAATAGTCATAATATAGCAAGACTCCATTAGAAGAAACAACATTACTAAGGTGAGTAATTTTTTCTTCCTGTCTGTTAGCCCGTTCCTAACTCAGTTTACCACCTTGTGCTTCATGCCCAGATTACCCATTTTGTTAATTAGCCTTTTATGTAGGACAGTGTTGAAGGCTCTGTTGAAATCGAGGTAGTCAATGTCACGCCCCAATTTACTTCTTTTGTCACCTAGTCAAAAAACAATTCCTGCTATGAATCCATGTTGCCTCAGATCCTGGGCACTGTTGGATTCAAGTGTGCCACTATTTTCTTTAAGCAGTGCCTCCATGATCTTACCCACTACTGAGGCGAGGCTGACCAGCCTATAGTTCCCTGCCTCCTCCTTTCTACTGCTTTTGTGAAGAGGGACCACATGTGCCCTCTTCTAGTCCTCTGGAACCACTCCAGTGTTGAGTGACTCCGTGAACATGGCTGCCAGAGGCACTGCCAGCTCTCTTCGCAGCTCCCTTAATATCCTTGGGTATATGCCATCTGGCCCCATTGCTTTGTCCACCTTCAGTCTTGTGAGCTCCTCCAGGACTCTCTCCACTGTGAATGGACTTGTGTTTACTCTCCCCCATGTCTGTTGCCCAACTGTGGTCCCTGACCCTCCCTCTTCAGTGAATACTGAACAGAAATATGTGTTCAGTATTTCTGCCTTTTCCAGGTCTCCCTCCTTATACTCCCCTGTATCCCCCTCTGAGCCTTACAATCCCCCACCCCGGCTTTCCTTCTTTCGCTGATGTACCTGTAGAATGTCTTGTCCCTTTTTTTCACTGCCTGTGCTAATCTTTTTTCAGTCTGCACCTTTGCGCTCCTTACGGCCTTCCCTGCTTTTTTTAGATTCCTTAGGTACACCTCCCTGTCTTCCTCCCTTTAAGTCTCCTTATGTTTCCTGAAACTTGTCCTTTTGTCCCTTACTTTATCTGCCACCTGTCTCGAGAACCATAGTGTTTTTTCCCTTCTCTTGCCTTTGTTCACCACCCTGATGCATTGGTTCATCACCTCCTCTATGGCTCCCTTCAGGTATTCCCACTGCTCCTCAACACCCCCCCCCCCATCTCCCTCCTTGCCTCTTTGACACAACTTCCCATTTTAGCAAAATCCACCCTCCTAAAATCTGATACCTTTGCCTTTGTGTGACTAGACTGCATCTCAGTCCCCATGCTAAACCACACTCTGTGGTGGTCGCTGGATCCCAACTGACCTTCCACCAGGACATCTGCGATTCTGTCCCCATTAGTCAGTACTAGGTCCAGAATCACCCTGCTTCTGGTGAGATCAATCACTAGCAGTCTGAGGCCTACCCCCTGTATGGAATCCAGGATGTCTTGGATCTTGGTTGAAGCAGCTTCACCCAGTCAAAGGACTAAGTCAAATTTGTCTGGCATGACCTCCCCTCTGAGAATTTATGATAACGCCCTCTAACACCAAGATATGATACTGTGCACTCACAATGATTTTTAAAAGTATTTAACCCTATAATTACTGATATATCCTAGGCTCTAACGAGTCAGTTCTAAATATAAATTGCTGTTGAAAGTAATGAATTTGTTTAATATTCACGTTTAGTCTCAGTGTGGTATTTATCCTCCTAAGGAGCAGTAGGCACTAGAATATTTATTGCAAGGGAAAAAATAATTTCTTTACTTCAGCTTAGGTGCTCTGACCTTATATTATGCCTTTCCCTATGGTTGTGGAGTGTAGACTCAGTGGGTTACTTCTCACAACTGGACACTCATGCAGAAAGACAATGGTCAGGACCCCGACTTCCATGTCTATATCCACACTGGTTATGGGGTATATAACCAGTCAATTTATAGGCTAGTTAGAAAACCCTCATATTCACTTGTTTGCAATACTAACATACTAAAATGCCAGCAGAGTAGGCCTCATGGTCTATCAAGTCTGCTCAGGAGTCAGTACCCTGAATGGGTACCGTAACCTTCTTCCTGGCTCCTCCCATGCTCACCCCTCCCCCCACCAAAGTTCCTCCCCTGGACAAGCATTCCTCAGCTTCACCCCCCACCTATACCTGTCTCAGCCCCTCTTTGAAACCTTCCACCATAGATACCTCTACCATCTCCTCAGGCAGTGCATTCTAAGGTTCCACCACTCTCTCAGTGAAGTACCGCCTCCTCCTTCCCCCCCTGATTCTTCCACCCTCTAGCCTCCAACTGTACCCCCTGGTGACTTCACCCTCCTTTCTCTGAAGGATCCCCTTTAGGCTTACCTTATTTACTCCCTTCAGATACCTGAAGACCTCAATCATATCCCCCCTGTCCCTCCTGTCCTCCAGCGAGAATAAGTCACTCCTCGTATGTTTATTTATTTATTTCGTTTTTTGTTGACTGGGTAAGTGCACTAGACAAATTCTGCCTATTTTCAGGCACGACCTGGGGGAAGGGAATACAGACGAATGCCAACTGACCTTGAACTAGATTAAGCTGTTGGTGGTATTTTTAGTGAATGGAGAGAAATTTGGCCAGGGCACCGGGGAAATTCCGCTGCTCTTTTTCGAGAAGTGCCATGGGATCTTTAACATCCACCTGAACTACCACAGAACAGGCAGATAAGACCTCGGTTTAATGTGTCATCCGAAAGACGGCACCCCAGGAGTGCAGCATCCCCCTCATGCTGCACTACAGTGTCAGTATTGGGATTTAACCCAAGTGCCTGGTGTGGGGAGAGAACCCACAGCCTTCTGATTTCCTGGCCTCAGAGACAAGTGTGCTACCTGCTGAGCCACTAACAGTCCTACACAATGTCCTACCCCCACAGACCCGGGATCATCCTAGTTGCCCTCCTCCGAACCCACTCCAGGAGCAGGATATCCCTTCCTTAGATGCAATAGTTACTAGCATGTTTATCAATACCCTTGGGATTGATGTATATCTGTTATTGTGTATGTTATGCAAAGGTATGTTATTAAAAATTTCAATAAAATCTAAATCTAAAAAAAACATGTGCCAGGTGGTCACCAGTCTGATGTCTTTGAAGCTCACAATGTATAGTATTCAGCGCTTGCCTTATTCAAAAGAGAAAGTGAAACATGGTCAGAATGCCTTTGAGAGAGACTTAGCTTCTGCACTACAAGCTCAGTTTAGTCCAGTTTTAAAAACCATGCTGAAATCTTGCTGAAAAGCAGGCTTTAGCACTATTTTTTTTTTTTGCACGTTCTTTTTATGCCCTCTTCCTTCCAACCCGGCTGCCCACTCCTTCGGGCAGCCAACTCCTCATCCTCCGCCGCTCTCCCATTCTGCCATCTGTCTGCCCCACCGCCCGACTGTCCCGACGTATCCCTTCATTGGGGGCCCACTTCCTGTGGGGAGGCATCCAGAAGAGGAGATCAAGGTATCCTTTGGCACCCCCTCGCATCTTGGTCGGGCGGCGTAGGTCAACTTTGGGGCTTCCTGGCCAGGGGAGGTGGGCCGCTGTCATCCGGCCGGCATAGGTGGCCATTTTCCTTGTTCTGTTTCCCTGCCTCCTTAGGAGGCACACCGCGGCATCCTTGTTTCAAACAACATGAAGTCTTGCTATATTATGACAGTAGCAGTTTGATCCAGCTCTAGAACTGCTCCGGAGGTGAAATGGTTAATACCATTCCAAAATAGAACTTTGAGCACGAGCTCTGAGAAGCAGCTCTATCTGTGTAATTTCAAACCTGAACTGTCAGATTCTTTACTCCGCCTCAGTGAACAGTCGCTCCGGAGATTTCTTCTACTGCTCGGTTCATTTCTCGGTTTAAACAGTGTTTTCTCGGTCGATTCAACGAGAATAGTTTTATTTAACCATAAAACCGTTCGGTTCAAGCTCTGTCTGTAGTAATCGTAAGTAATTAAAGGTTTTGTCTGTGTGGAACTTGTAAGTTTATCGGTTCGGTTTTGAACCGATCAGCTGGGTTTAAACTCATTAATTTTAAAGTTTAACATTTTAGAGTCAGGTTCCGGTTCTTATCGGTTCTAAAAAAACAGATTTTATTCACGGTTTTCCAATACCGTGACACGGTTGGGAACCGATAAGGGTGTCTTACCTGGCACTGCCGTTTAAAGGGCAAGTTTTCTGGTTAGGCTGGCATTATGTCTGAGAAACCCAAAAGAAAACCGGGCCACTGGGTTTCAACACTGTGATGTCTGTGGGAAGCCTTTGCCAAGGCTGACCCACACACCCTATGTGTCTATTGTCTGGGGTTTGACCACCTCAGTCAGACTGCCAGATATGTAGAATTTCCTGCAGCCACCCTGGAAAGAGATTGGGCAGGCTCAGGAATGAGAGAAAAAGTCCGCTGACCCAGATGGCCAGCCGGTTCGGTGCCAGCTGAACGGAGGGAATCTCCCTCTGACCAGGCGAGACTTCCTCGGGCAAAAGAAAAGCTGGTTCTGAGGAACCAGTTCCAGTAAAGAAAACAAGAAAGTCAGCAGGTTTGGAGTCCAAAATCCCTTCTCCAACTTCTGCAGAGATAGCAAAAGCCATACAAATTGTCCAGTCACTGTCTCAGGTTCCGTCCGAACCGCCACTATCTGGCAAAAGGTCGGTTCGTCCGGTTCCAGTGGTTCAGGAATATGATGTTGAGGAGTTTTATGAACCAGAGGAGGGGGAGAATGATTATGAACAGTATGAATGTGGCTGGGAAGGTCTGGGTGTGCCCATTGAACCGGACGTTTCCCCAGACAGACCTTTAGAATCTCCCCCTATGCTATCTGAGTCCCCATCTCATTTTATGTTTTACAAAAAAGTTGCTGAAACCCTCCAGCTTCCCTTGGAAGAAGCTGTGGATGAACAAGAGCCTGATTTTGTAGAAATGATGGATATTCAGAGTCTAGGAGATTGTCTATTCCTTTGCATAAGTCTTTTAGGAAGCAAACAATAAAAATTTTAAAAGCTCCTAATTCTGTGCCTCCTGTAGATAAAAGATGGACAGAAGGTACACATTGTCAGGTCCTGATACAGAATTCCTTTCTCAACAATGCAGTCATGTTAGGGTAGTTCAGGCTGCAGCCTGTGATAAAGCTAATATTCCCTGGCTACATCCTCCTGACAAGGATTCCAGGAAGATTGATGCCATGGCGAAAAAACAGTATATGTCAGCCTCTCTGGGACTCAGGCAAGCAAATTATATGGCTTATGTAGCTAGGTATCAGAAATCTAGATGGGATACTGTTATGGAATTAGCCAAAGCAAGCCCATGGCCAGCTGGCTAGCGAACTAGAACAGGTGGCTGCTGATGGCATTGAGGCTTCTAAGTACAGTTTCATGCTGCTGTGGATGTTAATGATGTTTCCTCTAGGGTCATGGCCACATCTGCTTTGGCATGTAGGTTGGCCTGGCTCAGGTGTACTAGCCTGTCACAGGATACCCAGACTAAGGCTATGGATTTTCCTGTGGTGGAAATTCTCTGTTTGGGAGCAGACAGAGAATTACATGAAAAAAGATGGATGAATATAGGACTACTTACAAAAGTGCCCAAGCTAAGGAGGCGGCCAAGCCACTCCCCCAGAGGCATACCCCCAGGGGGTAGGGGTAGGCCTTTTCACAGGCCTTTTATCAGACTCAGGCCTCCTCTGCCTATGCTCAGAGGGGCTTTCAGAGGCAGAGGCAGACGAGGGGGGCAGGCCTGCTCCACCCCTCAGCCTAAGCACCTGCTAAGCAGGCACCCTGATGGGGTGCCCAGGGCCGATTCTCCTTTACCGTAGGGGCAGGCTGGCTTACTTCCAGTCAGAACTGGGCTTCTTTAACCTCAGACAAGTGGGTTCTGGAAGTAGTAAGCCAGGGGTCTGGTTCTCAGCTTCAAAAAGTTTCCAAGTTGAGAACCAGATTTTTCTACCTGGTGCTTCAGAGACCCTTGCTCTAGAAGCAGAGGTCTCAACCCTGTTGGCTCTCAGAGCAGTGGAAAGGGTTCCTCCCTGCACCAGGGCAGGGTCTGTATTCCAGATACTTCCTTACCCCAAAAAAGACAGGAGAATGGCGGCCCATATTAGACCTCAGATATCTGAACAAGCATCTTTTGAAACCAAAGTTCAAAATGGTAACTCTGGCAATGATTTTACCCTCCCTAAGGCCAGGGGACTGGTTAGCCTCCCTGGACCTCAAGGATGCCTATTTCCATGTCCTAATCAGAAGCTCCCATCAAAAGTATCTCAGATTCGAACTACCCTCAGGTCATTACCAGTTCAGAGCAATGCCCTTCGGCCTCACATCTGCCCCAAGGGTATTCACAAAGTGTCTGGCAGTGGCAGTGGCCCACTTAAGGAGGCAAAGGATTGCTGTTTTTCCCTATCTAGACGATTGGCTCATTGTAGGCCAGTCCTCAGAACAGGTAAAATCTCACCTGCAAGTCACCCAGCAGCTTCTCACCTCCCTGGGCTTTCTGCTAAATCTGCCAAAGTCGGTTCTGGAACCAGTCCAGGTACTCACCTTTATAGGGGCAGAGTTGGACACAAAGCTAGCCAGAGCTTTTCTTCCCTTAGAAAGGGTGACGAATTTAGTGGCTCTTGCCTCCTCCTTCACTCTGCAGGTCTCTCGATCAGCAAGACACTTTCTGCAGCTCCTGGGGCACATGGCTGCATCCACAGCTGTTGTGCAGGGAGCAAGATTTCAGATGAGAGACATTCAGTTTCACTTGAGAACCTATTGGTCTCAGAGGAGAGACCCCTTTCAAGTTGGTCCCAGTGACTCGAACCTTGATCCAGGCCCTCCAGTGGTGGCAGGATCAGAGCAATTTAAGATTGGGGGTCCCCTTCATTTCCCTGCTCACAATTTGACTCTCACTACAGATGCTTCCCTTCTGGGTTGGGGAGCCCACATGGGCGACCTTTCCACTCAGGGAGTGTGGTCCCCCCAGGAATCTCTGCTCCACATCAATTTGCTGGAACTCAGAGCTGTCTTTTTAGCTCTTCAAGCATTTTCTGCATCTGTCCACAACAAGGTGATACAAGTCAGAACAGACAACACCACAACAATGTGGTACATCAACAAACAGGGGGCACTCGGTCTTCGGCCTTGTGCACCGAGGCAATGAAGTTGTGGTCTCTGGCCTATTCCCTGAACACTTCCCTCATAGCAGTTCATCTTCCAGGGAAGGACAATATCCTAGCAGATGCTCTCAGCAGGATTTCCCAGGGCCATCACGAATGGTCCCTGGATCCTCAAGTGCTGGGGATAGTCTTTGCCAGATGGGGCACCCTCAGATAGATCTTTTGCAGCCCCAGACAATCACCAACTTCCTCTTTTTCTGTTGCAGGCCCAGTGCTGGGCTCAGTCCCCTGGATGCCCTTCTCCTGGATTGGGTGGGAAGTTTCTTTGTGCTTCCCTCCCTCTCCTATTCAAAGTATTAGTCAAAATCAGATCTCAGCCTTGCAGGGTGATTCTGATTGCCGGATTGAGCCAGGCAGCCCTGGTACCACTCCTTCTGTCACTGACAATCCATCTTCCCCTTTGCCTCACCAGGAATCACAACCTATTAACTTGTGCCCAGGGAAGGGTTTGGTATCCGGACCTCAAATCCCTCAACCTCAAGGCCTGGCTCTTGAGGAGTTAGAGTTTGCTGATTTACACCTCTCTCAGGGTGTTCTTGAAATCCTAAAGGCTTCCAGAAAGCCTTCCACTAGGGCTACTTATAGTTCTAAATAGAAAAGGTTTTCCATTTGGTGTGCTGGGAAAATGTTTCCCAGAATCTGCTGATTTGCCCATTGTATTAGATTACATGGTCCATCTTAATTCCTTGGGTCTCAGACCAGCTACCCTGAGAGTCCATTTGGCAGCTGTATCTGCTTTTGTTTCAGCAGGAAAGTCATCCCTCTTTCCACTCACCCTGTGTTTTCCAAGTTTTTAAGGGATTACTCCATACTAATCCATCTTTTGGGAACCGCCCTGCCTGGGACCTTAATGTTTGTATTGCCCAGTTAATGCAACCCCCTTTTGAACCTCTGTTTTCTGCAGAGCTTAAGTATCTAACTTGGAAAACTGTTTTTCTGGTGGCTATCACTTCTGCTAGATGCATAAGTGAGTTGCAAGCCTTGTCAGTAGAAACTGACTTTATTTCTTTCCACAGGGATAAGGTAGTCCTTAGGACTAATAGGAAGTTTTTACCTAAGGTGGTTTCAGATTTCCATCTTAACCAATCTATCTCCCTTCCAGTATTTTCACTGATCACTCTTCTGGTGAGAGGAGGTTGCACAGCCTGGATGTTAAGAGAGCTCTTAGTTACTATATAGAGCGTACTAAAGGTCACAGGTTCGAATCCCTCCAACTTTTCCTTACCTATGGTGAAGTTGGGAAAGGCAACCTGCCACTAAGAGATCAATTGCCAGGTGGATTGTCTCTTGTATCCAATTTGTTATCAGAAACTGGGCAGAGATCCCCCCTCTGGCTTGAGGGCTCACTCTACCAGGGGTACAGCTGCGTCTCTAGCTGCTGCCAGAGACATCCCTATATTAGAGATATGCCAGGCTGCTACTTGGAAAACGGTACACACTTTCACCCAGCATTACTCCCTGGATGTCCAGGCCAGGAGAGATGCTCGGTTTGGCACAGCTGTTCTTCAGAGCCTATTCCCTAAGTAGGTTCTGCCCCTCCTCCATGGAGGTACTGCTGTGTAGTCTGCTACTGTCATAATATAGCAAGACTTCATGTTGTTTGAAGAAAAATTACTCACCTTAGTAATGTTGTTTCTTCTAATGGAGTCTTGCTATATTATGACCTCCCCCAGCCTGCCCTCTCAGAACTTCTACTTGGGTGGGGTATGGCAATCAGTGTGGGTACTATTTTGTGCCCTTTTAGTGTTTCTCCCCCTTTTGGGGGTTTAGGGTGTGTTTTTTTATACTGTTGTTTTATTCTCATGTTTTTAGAATTGTATTAGTAGTTCTGGTCCCCTGACTTGAGTCTTGGGTGTTGGGACCAGCAATGGTTGTTGGTATTTAGGTAGCCATTTGGCTAGTGTAGGTTACAGCTTCCACACAGACCTTAGTGAGTTTTTGCTCGTAAAGATCTGACAGTTCAGGTTTGAAATTACACAGACAGAGCTGCTCCTTAGAGCTCGTGCTCAAAGTTCTATTTTGGAATGGTATTAACCATTTCACCTCCGGAGCAGTTCTAGAGCTGGATCAAACTGCTACTGTCATAATATAGCAAGACTCCATTAGAAGAAACAACATTACTAAGGTGAGTAATTTTTCTTCTTGTGCATGTAGTGTGTGGTCACCCACGCCGCAAAGTGCAAGGCCAAATCCAGTCATGAGGAGCCACTGAAGGGCGATGTGTCCATAACCCTCCCCCCTGGGAGGAGAGCATTCGAGGGACTGGGTGTGAACCCTGGTTGCCAGCGTGCCAGGCGATCCCCCATCGCCCGGTGCCATGGAGCCGGTAGCACTGTTTTTAAAATGTTACTGAGATAGTGCCAGCCCATTGGTGCAGTGATAGAGCTACTACTTGTGATGCAGGCGACCTGGATTTAGTAGTGAACCTGAGTCATTGAGGCCAGCTGGGGGGGAGGAGGATCGAGCTTCCAAGAGGACACTCTCCTCCTCTGTGGAGGGAAGGAGACCACTGCCACCATGAGACTGCCACTTGGGTGACCACAAGTGATGGTGTAGGCATGAGTGCGCTACAGATTGGGGGAGCACTGATTGGCTGGGAGAGGCTCCTCACACTATAGGCGCATGCCAGCTGTCAGCTGACGCATCCATGGGGAGGCAGGAAAAAATGGAAAAAGGACCCTTGGCAGAGCAGAATGATGACCCTGCTCTCCCACAGACCCCTTACCCGCCAACCTGGCTCTCACCTGGTGATGCTTAATGAAATTTCCAAGGGATCAAGCCCAGCCCCAGGACCCCACTGTGGGAGGCAAACCATGAGGGAAATGTGGGAGAAGTAAATCCCCAGGAGAAAGTGGGCTGATGGGGTTGGGGAGATGCAGGAGCCTGAAGGTGGGGCCAGATGCCAGCTGAGATAGGGTGCAGAAACAGGAAGTAAAAAAAAAATTTACTGTGATTAGTCAGGTTTTACCTGTAGTATGGACGATTGTATCCTTTTAAAAATAAATTACTTAAACATGCTCCTGATAGTGCAGACGTTACAGCACGGGAAGTCTTAATCTGTTTTAAGAAACATTACTGCTTATCATGCTGTAGTCTGTACACAGTCTAAGGTGCCGGAGGCTGCCCACACCCAGCTAAGGTTGCAGAGTCCCCTCACGCTGAGGAGTTCACAGGGATTCAAGTCTATCAGAGCTCCCTGAGTGGGGCGCTTCCCCACCTGGCCAAGTGTGAGGTAGACAAAAAGAAAGCATGGAATAGGATTATTTCTAAAAGGTGTATATATGTTGGAGTAGTTGCTGTACAGTTGTTCTACTGGATTTTAAATGGACTGCATGTAGCTGGGTTTTTAATTGATGACTTTGTTGGATTAAATACAGAAGGACTGCATGTGGAATAACATTGGAATGCTGCTTGACTGTGTGGCCTGGAGTGGAAATTCAGAAGCCTCAGGGTCGCAGACTGTTGTTAGGTTGCCCCACCATACCCTTCCCATCGAAATATAGAAGATAATGTATGGGCAGCCAGAGACAACAAGCCTGTGTCTGCATCAAGAGGTTTCTATGGCAACCAGAAATCTCAAAAGCGAAGCTTGTGCGGTTCCCTGGTTGTTGTAGAAAACTCGAGATAAAGACACAGCCTTATCTGTGTATGGATGCCCATACATTATTGTTTATAGTGTAAGGGCATTCATGCCTATTACAGACACTCCACTTCCTTTCAGTGAAGATGCAGTTAGTGGGAGGCACTCGAGGGTTGCTGGCAAGCTCAGATCACTGGTTCACTATGCTGCAGCTTTTTCTGTAAATTCAAATAAAATAACAACAGCTTCTTTCTTGATTGGATAGAGGAAAGCAGTGGTGTGGCTGCATTCTAAGTTGTTGTGCTGCAGCAGTGACATCACTACTGCAGCACAACAGGCATATTCCAGGCATGGTATTCCATGCATAACAGCAGTCCACCATACACTAAATATAGAATAGTGTATGAGCAACCATACACAAGGCTGTGTTTCCATCGAGGGGTTGAGATGATATCATAGGGACCTCAAAGCAAAGCTCAAAGAGCTCTGATGTCATCAACTGAGACGCTGCAACATGATAATCTATAGTTGTCCATATACTATTTATATAATATATATAGTCTAAAAAGTTTTTTACACACTGCTCAGTGCGTGCTCAACCTCCAACTCATCTCCCCACAACCCCCACTCTGCTCTGCTGTACGCATGTCTGCTCTCTCAAATAAAAGTAAAACAAGTGCATTTTTATTTTTTAAAACAACTTCCGTTACCTAAAGTAACTTACTTCTTTTCGGATAGTGGCAGTGCAGCTTTACTGAGCGGCTCCATCCACCTGAACTCAACATGCTACTGTCAGAACCTTGCGCTAAGGAGTCATGTGGGCAGTTCAAAGGAGAAAAGTTGTTGTAATATCGCTGTGATGTCACAATGATACTGCAACAACTTTCTGTGACCTGTGAACTGTCCTGTAACAGCTTTTAGAAAGCCACCGAATTCCATACATAATAAGCCCTAACCATATACTATAAACAAAACTTTCCTGCAGAAAAGGACAGAGGTCCATCCAGTCTGCTCTGTTGGTGCATATTCTGCTTCAACAGCCTGTCGCAGTGTGTGCACCTCAATACCTCAATGTCCCCTCCCAGATGATCATGTTTTATTTCAATCTGTCCCTCATATCTGTTCCACCCACTCGTAAAACCCTCCACTGTTTTCAACTCCACCACCTCCCTCAACTAACTGTTCCACCTCGCACCACCCTCTCTGTGAAGAAATACTTTCTCACATCCTTTCTGAATCCCTGTCTCCCATTAGTTTGCATCCATGAGTCCCTGGTGGTGGTCCCACAACCAAAACTAACCCAGTCCTGGCCTGCCTCCTCCCCTGGTGGAGGGCCATAGTACCCAACCATTGGGGGTCATACCTTGTTGAGGTATCTAGGTGTTCTACCAGATGAAACTCTTAGCTTTGAGTAGCACATCGTGGCTACCTGTAAGTCAGTCAACTACAAACTTGGAAGTGCTCACAGAACAAGTTGGTTGCTTACTCCCTCTGCTAGACTGGCCATTGCTAGGGGAATCCTACTCCCATCTCTTGCATATGGTACCGTCACCTATATAAATGCTTCAGAGAGCTCGCTTAGCAAATGGAACATTACTTGCAATAACATCTATCGCTATGCCTCGGCTTCACCATGTCTGAAGCATCATTGCTTACTATATGCTGACCTAAACTGGCCCTCTCCATCTGTCCATCGATTTCTTGCTCTTGGGACTCTGTTGGACAACATTATAAGATCCAACTTGCCTTCGTCTCTTGCCACTGTGTTAGTACCTCAGTCCCCTTCCTATGGCCTTCAGTAAATTGAACTCTCTCTACTATGCACCCCTAGGTGTAAAACTGCTAAAGGACCTACAGCTTTCTCCAGCCTGGCCCCAGTATATTGGAACTCCTTGCCTCTTGATGTTCGTTCAGCACCTAGTCATGCTGTATTCAAGAAAATGCATCATACTCTTCTTGTCAAATGTGCCCAATGCCCCTGGTTTTAATCCCCCATAAGCTGCCATTTTACTCCTTTGCCTAGCTCTCTAAGTGACCTTCTCTCTTTGGAGTTTGAAAACTGTTTATGTAGAGCACTTACTATGATTTGTGATACCTGACTCTAATGCCCTATGCTTGTATTTTTATACTATCTGTATTTTTACTGTTTCAGCTCATATATTTACTGTGATTTCTTGTTATGATGCTTGTACATTTCTCATTGTGTTGCGGTATTTCTTGTAAATTATCTGCGGAATGTTGCTGCATTTCTTGTAAATTATCTGCGAAATGTTGCTGTATTTCTTGTAAATTATCTGCAGAATGTTGCTGCATTTCTTGTAAATTATCTGCAAAATGTTGCTGCATTTCTTGTAAATGATCTGTGGAATGTTGCTGCATTTCTTGTAAATTATCTGTGAAATGTTGCTGCATTTCTTGTAAATTATCTGCAGAATGTTGCTGCATTTCTTGTAAATTATCTGCAGAATGTTGCTGCATTTCTTGTAAATTATCTGCTGAACGTTGCTGCATTTTTTGTAAACTATCTGTGAAATATTGCTGCATTTCTTGTAAATTATCTGCACAATGTTGCTGCATTTCTTATAAATTATCTGCGGAATGTTGCTGTATTTCTTGTAAATTATCTGCGAAATGTTGCTGCATTTGGTAGTAGCCACGTATGGTGACACCAACACAGCGAAATACACTTCTGTCGGCAAAATCGACATTTTGCAGACAGGTCGCTGTGTTAGTGTGCCTGAGACAGGGGCACACTGTCTCCCAGTCCTGCACCCCTGCTCCGAATCAACTCCGACTGGAGTTGAGAATCCTAAAGACAAGGGGATGAGGGGCAGAGCCCCCTGCATGGGGGGTTAAAAAAAAAAGGACCAGGAGACATGCAGGAATCATGCAAACCACAACTTGTGGTTGACATGATTCCTGTCAGCGAGATGCCGATCGATAAAAGGGTTGTCGAACCGGCATCATAGAGCCACTGCATTTCTTGTAAATTATCTGCGGAATGTTGCTGTATTTCTTGTACATTATCTGTGAAATGTTGCTGCATTTCTTGTAAATTATATGTGAAATGTTGCTGTGTTTCTTGTAAATTATCTGCGGAATGTCTGACTGTTTAACTGTAATCTCCCATGTCATGTCTGAAAAAAGTCATTCTTGTGGCAATGGCATCTATCCTGTAAACAAAAACTAAATAAAAATAAAAATTAAATTAGAAGGGAGGAAACACATTGCTCAAATGCACCCCGTAATGAGTTTCTCTAGTGATTTTTATTATTATTTTTTATGATTTTATCTAGTTTGTGGCCATCCAGCCTACTAATGTTCTGCCTGTAAGGCTTTCTCAAGGGAGGTGGTCCAGTGCGGAAAGTATTTTTAATTCAGTAAATCTCACGAGAATGATTTATTTACAGTTCATTCAATTGTGGCTTCTTTGTCTTTATTTTTTGGATCATTTCAGGCTTGTGTCCAAGCCATGGTACAAAGTTGGCAGACTGGGTGGACACAAGCTAGTTAAAATCGATCAAATCATTCTTAGGGAGTGGGAAGCGGGTGAATGGGCTGGAGGTCAAGTAGGGTCTACAGTGATACTATAGGCAGGGAAAAATAGGCAGACTAGGTGAGCCAAGTGGTCCTTATCTGCTGGCAAATTCTAAGTTTCTATGTTTCAAATAAAAAGAGCCATTCAGAAGATCATTACAGTGCTGGGTTTGAGCAACTGATTTCCTCACTTCTACTTTAGAAACACATGTTGATTCTTCTACACCATGAGGAAGGTTTTTTCAACTCATGCATTTATTGAGCATACAGAAAAGCAAGGAAATTACATATTATATAAAAAACAGTACTCGCATACATTGCTATCTACAAGGTACTGGATAGAATAAATGGTACAGAGAGACATTGTAGCCAGCACAGTAGAAGGCCCAATAATTTCATTTATTCAAAGGAAGTTTACACAAACCATGAGCCATTAACAAAAGCAAACAATTATATTACTAATAAAACCCATTGGTCCTGTATGGTTTGATTATAACCATGTATCTGATCTGCAGCTGCAGTAAAACTAGCCCTTATAACTGGAAATGTTAACATCAGAGTCTGTCTGTCTCGATCTTAAAATGCATTACCATTTTTCAGGATGAAAGAATGCACCTCACTGCTAAAAGCCCTGCCTATGCACCCATGTTCCAAGAACAGTGAAATAAAAGAATAAATGGTTTGTCTGACCCAAGGGGTCCTCTCATACCAACTGGTCCAAGACTAATGTTGCCCTGTGCTGTTCTATGCAGTTAATGAAGGGTAACCTCCTGATGTTGCATTTATTCTTTGTCAGCGGCAAGGGACAAATAGGATGTGGGGCTGCATAGGTAGGAGCTTCACCAGTAGGATGCAAGAGTTCATACTTCCACTATACAGGTCTATGTGCAGTACTGGAGCCCCTGCCACAAAAAGGATGCCAACTTGCTAGAGACAGTCCAATGAAGAGCTAAAGAGACAATTCAGGGCCAGCAACGGCTCTCGTTTGACCAGAGGCTGGGTGGAGAACCTGAACACGTACTTGCTGAAGGAGAGAAGGGAACAAGGGGACATGATTGAGACTTTCATGTACCTCAAGGGTATCAACAAGGTCGACCATGGGAATCTTTCAAGGTTAAGGAAGAACAAAAACACAAAGGGTAATAGTTGTAAACTGGGGGCAGGAAGTTTCAGGACAGAAGCCAGAAGGTATTTCTTCTGTTGGGTAAGTTACTGTTAAAAAGTAATCAGAGTTACTAGTTACTCTCAACTAAACGTAATCAGTTACAGTTACTTACTACTTGCATAGACAATGTAATTAGTAACCGTGACTGTAACGCATATTACTCTTATATTACTCTATATTACATTTGATAAATTGAGTACTAGCACTCAGTAAAAATATTCATTTAAGTGCTGTTACTGTTCTCTTATCAAATAAAAAAAAAAAACATTACCTGGTAACCTCCCAAATTATAGCCAGCTCAAGTTCCACACGTGATGCCATTTGCATCTGCTGCTGGATGCATGAACTTGATTGGCATCATGGCATCATGGTTTTTCTATCACATCATGCCATTTGTTTCCAATCCTCCATGCCATCCCCATCTCACCTGATGGAAATAAAAATCTTTGACATCTGTCACATCTTTAGCCTACATTTAAAAACAATTGAACATGGGTACCAGACTAACTAGACAGTGGTAACACCCTATATGAGTGCCTATTATTAAGCAACTCAATATGAGCGACTCAGTAATAGCGTTGGAAGTACAGCGAGTGATGAAAGAAGTCGCTATATCCTGTAGAGTGCAAGTGTAGCAGGGAGCTACACTTGCTAGGGCAGGATATAGCATGATGGTTGGGCTAGCACTGCTGAGCTGGCCATGTAGTGTGGCAGTATACGCTACTGCCCCTAGAACAAGCGACGGGTTCGGATCTGGTGGCAGGAAAGGAAATATTTTAGTTTTTCAAATCATTGTGTTTTCTCCAGTCTGTGCCCCCCATGGAGTTGATTATTTTATTTTGGGGGTGTGTGGGGGGCTTGGCCCCCACATAAAAATACATATCTTTTCCTTTTTGAGATGAAGTAAGCAACCATCGCTAATAGGGACGGTCACTGTGCTGTCCATCGCCCTTTGTCTATTGAGCGGTTCTTGTCTCGCTCTTTGTGGTTGGCACTCATTAGGAGTTGCCAATATCACATAAAACCCTAGACAGTCGATACAGACAGTACTGAGGGGGGACTCGATCATATTGTCAATGAGTTAACCCTCCCCCTTGGGTTCATGTTTAAGATCTGCTCAGTTATTTTTTATTATTTTAATACCACCAGTGATCAGGGTCACAGACTGGGTATGTCTATGCAGGCAAGCAAACAATACATCTAGCAACTTCCACACACCCTTTCCTAATTTTTCATGACTGCACAGAATTTTCTCTGACGAGACTCTACATCTGATTCAGCCATCATCACACATAGTACAGGTGCTACAGACAGCAGTGCACATATGGAGGAAATACTGCAGACTTTAAAGCAAATTTAGCACAGCAGTAACTACGGGTGCCCTCCCGTTTTACCGCACCTTCAAAGGGTTCGGGGTCACTGTCATTGTGATGAATTTTAATCTAATGTACAGCAACATATTTATGGTGGTCTGTGCTATTTGGGGGGGGGGCACATGCTGTGTGATGTCAGCATGTCACGTTACAGAATGTGCCCCCCTACATAAATAAATTATTTTTATTTATTTATTTAATGATTTGGAAAATACCTTTGAGCACAAGCTCTTTTACAAAGGTTCCATGTCATAGATTGCAAAACAAAGTACAATAGGAGAAAGCAGAGGCACAACGCAATGAACGATACAGCTTGGATTCAGAACTAACAGAATGACTCAAAAACATAGGTATATAGGTAACTCAAAAAACATAGGCAGTTAATATCACAAGAAAAGACACTTCATGAGGGTGGGGCGGGGGGAATAAGCAGCCACAAAGTGCCTTGTCAGTGGTTAATAGGGACGGGGATAGCTGGCCGTGAGGGGAGGAGGTGGGGTGGGGCACTGAAGAAGCATGACGCAACTGATTGCTGAGGCTAGTCATGAGAGGGGACAGAGGGATGAGGTACCTGAGGCATGACTGGTGCTAGATGTGGGGCAGAGAGTGCAGGTGTGGCTGGACTTAGAGGCAGGTGCCCTTAGAGAGTGTTATTGGGTGCTTTTTGAGGTTAGTTTTGAATTGGGCCAGACAACAAGGAGGTGCCCGGGGAGTTCATTCATCCACAGTGGGGCCCTTTAGGCAAATGCACGTTGCCCAAGCAAAGTGCGAAGGAGGGGAAGAGCCATGGCCCCTCTAGTCCTCCCCCTGGTGGCCTGTAATGAGTTGGCTGCCTCGATCAGATTGCCTACACAAGGCAATGTTTTGCCCAATAGAGCCTTCTTCCCTAGGATGCAAGTCTGGAATTTGACCCTGTTTCTTAATGATACCCAATTAGTGTGTTTGTACCAAGCTCAGTAAATAGTACTGACCAGTGTAAGTATGCTGCTGTGCATTATTTTATTTATTTATTTCATTTTGTGGACCAGGTGGGCCCAGTGGGCCCAAATGGTCCCTTTTTCCGGGCAACCCAGTTGAAACCTGTAGGATACAGGACATGTCAATGATACAATATGATGATATAAGCAATTTTTTTAGAACAATCACAGAAATTCCAGAAGACTTACACTTTGGAGGCACATGCTTAGGTTTTTTTGTAGTCACACAAATGTTTAGACAGTGGGTGGGAACCAACATTTACATAATGTTATTAAAAGTTACTATGGATACAGGTAAGAGACATCAGGCCGTGGTTGGCCTTTTTCATATTATTCAGTTCAAGCAGAAGTGCGTTTTATGCTGGGGCTTTTCCTTCATGGGCAGGGTAGATTACTTGGTGTTTGAATTGCAGTGGGTCATCTCTGACATGTGCATAGGTTGTTTTCCAGTATATGCTCTTTGAGCCTTTTTCTAAAGGAGACCAGAGTGCTGGCATTATGTAGCTGGTCTGGTAGGTTGTTCCAGAGAGTTGGAGCTGCATGAGAGAAAGACTTCTTACAAGTGAATGGGTGCCTGTGAGGATGGGCTTGATAGCACAGAGAGTGCTCTGACAGTAAGAAATATTGCTGTCTGACCCAAGGATGCTGCTGCACTTAAAACTAAACCCAATAAGGTAGACACCTAATGGTCCCATAAGGAGAATAGCTAAATGGGGTGGGGGGTGGGGGTTAAAACTAATGTAAATCTACTAAATTTTAAACTTTAACCCAAAGATTCTGTTAAAGCTTTCACATTACATGCCAACTGGAGAAGGAAAGAAATTTGGTTTATCTTTTGCCTCTAAGATAGAGCGCTGTATCCCCAAACACTTTACAGTCCATTAACAGGTGGTGGTGCTATGGCTGCAGCTATAAAGCACACATTCAGAGGTCAGGGTAACTAGAGGGAGGGTTAAGGAAGGCTCTGGATGACCAAGCACAGAGAAAGAGTGAGGCACTTGCTCAAGGTCACACAGTACATGGCATTGGTGGGATTCAAACTTTTGCCTCCAGGTTCAGAGTGTTGCATTGCAATCAGTAACCTAGGCAACCTACAAAAACACATCTAGCTGATACAAATGCACAGAATCTGCCCTGCAGATGGCACAAATCAAGAGACACAATAACACTGCAGAACATAAGGGGAGACTGCTGGATTCAGGATGTCCGCCTTACCAAGCTACCCAAGCTACTGTTAGCAGTTTAGCTAATAACTGGCACACAAGGGATAGTACTCAATACAGAATACTGCATATCCAGTGCTGTATATCTGGGGTGTAATAATGCAAGGCTCCACAAGTGACATCCGAGGGCAGATCTAGTACTTTCTTAAGGTTTACTGACTGTAACAAAATGGTCATAGTCATTCACAAACTAGAGCTGACAGCATGGTGCAGAAGACTCCAGGACAGCAAATATAATTCTAGGGAAAATATTGCAAAATGCCATTAAGAGGTGCAAACCCTGCAATGATCAGCCCATGCTAAAATATTTACATTCAAAGCAAAAAAAGTGATACAGGAGATTTTAATCATCTTTCATTCTTACCTTTTGCTGCTGCTGTTCAAGTTGCTGCCGCCCATTGGTTCACAGCTCCCTCGACTGCACTCCTCATCCCCTGATCTCCTTCTCTTATCCGCTTGCTCCTGGCTACTACTAGGCTAGCTGTGCTGCCTCAAAACTCCAAATCAGCTGGGCACACTGCACATTCCCATCCTCTGACCAGAAACCTGTGCTGCCACTAAATGTGGCCCTCCGCCCACCCATTCATTGAGTCAGTCCTGTCTCCACCACGCCTTCCCCACTATTAGTAGCATGGCATCTTCTTCTTCTTCCTCCTCCCACTCCACACTTGTCTCCACAGGCTCTTGACCCGACCTCAAACCCATACACTCACCACAACCAGAGAGTGTCGAGACTCAAACGAATAATGGCGCCAAATCCAAACTGTCACACATCATTCTGCGCAGCTGTGTATGCTGACTCACAGCTTGTTGGCTGCTCATTTCTGCCTGTTATGCAAGCTCCTCCTAGTCTGCTGTTGCTGTCACCCTATTAGAATGAGAGACGAGGGGCACATGACAACAGTCAGAGCCAGCATGGACCAGTCGGAACACAGCAATGGGGTTCGGTGATGAATAGGCAGCACACAGTGGCTGCATTTACCATTTAGTGACATGTGTCAAGTTGGGGGTGCATTAAGGTAAATGCCACTGGTTGAGCAGAATTTATTGGTTCCTTGCAATACACACAGCACCACAGATGGCCACATTTTAAAGTGATATAAGAATCACATTGCAGTAATATGAGTTACTTATTAGAAAATGTAATCAGTAATTTCCTAAGATTACATTTTCTTAGTTGTAATCAGTAACTACTGCACATTACAGGGCAAAGTAATTAGATTACTGTAACACATTACTTGTATGCATTACTACACAACACTGGGTATTTCTTCACTGAGAGAGAGTGGTTGCAGGATGAAACAAACTACCAGAGGAGGTGGTAAGCTAGAGAATGCTTGGAGGTTTTAAGAGGGGATGGAATAAGGTTAAGGATAGGGTAAAGGTACCAGGGAAGGGAAGGCAGAGCACCATGCAACACACATTGCAAGAGCTCTACATTGAGCAGACTCAAAAGACCGTAAGGCCTTCTTCTGCTGGCTTTGCATATGTTTGTATGTATGTTCATATGTCCTAGTAAAGCTGTGATACCCTCCATCTGTAGGGAGCCATTTGAAGGACATTCTAGTTTTTATAGGCTGTTCAATAAATGTTAAATGTCTAGATGCTTCTTGGAGAAAAGGACTGTATAACTAAAGACTGACCGATCTGTCTGACTCCTGATCCAAGGTACAGCAGCAGTGTCAGTGGCTGAGTATGTTGCATGTTCACCTCTGGGTCTGGAAGATCAGACGGTCATGGGTTCAAATATGAAACCTGGAACTTGGACTAAGGCCCAATAAGGACACTATAGTGCAGTGCTAGGGGAAGGGGTGCAATCCTTCAAATGAGATGTCAAACTGAGGCTCCCTTCTGCCCATCTCTAGAGGAAGTTAAACATTGCATCACACTTACAGTAACAGTAAGAGATTGGCCAACATTCTTTCTGTCAGTGAAACGGGTTCATGCAGTCCACCCCCGAGGATGCACCTGGAAACGTGCAATTCACAGTTCAGTGGGCCTTTCCTGGCCAAACATCACAAATACTGTAAATACATAGAATTATATAAATACAGTAAAACACATCTCCTTTTCAGAGTGTGGACCACAGTGCTGGTGTCAAGCAGATGTAGAAGCCAGTTACTGTAAGTATTGAGGAAGCTTCCAACTGACTGCTGCTGATAATGATCTGTCTTACCACACACACTCTGATTAGGTTAAGAGAACATATAGTGTGCCAGACAGGAAGCACTTAGGAAAGCAAATATATCAGGTGGGTAAATATTTGTATTTTAGCTGTTTTATAAATATTTATTGCACACTGCTGTTTTATGGAATCTGGCTGTGATCCGGTGGATCTCCAAAGGAGGATAATTGGGATGCTGTGAATCCCAACCAATCCCACAAAGGGAAAACAGGTTCCCCGCCACCTCTGAATGATGTACTCCTTTCTTAATAAGTGTAGATGTGGAAGGCAGCTGAATGAAATGACTGGTGTCCGTGAAACTCAAACCACTGTTAGCATATGGTGCCTCTGCCGAGTTTACCAAGGGCAGGAGGAAGCAGTAGCCAACAGCAGCATCCGATCCACTTTTTCTCCTTCTATGAGAATGCTCTCTTTCAGCGATGCTTCAGAAGCAGGTCAAGGGGCTGTGTTGTCCGACTGCAGGTGCATTAGCCATTACGCCATATTACAAAAAGAGGTTCCATGTGATAAGGGCTAGCGTAAAATGACAAGGCCGGAAAGGGTGAAGGGAAAACAGAGCGGCCACATAGGGTGAGTGGCGCAACACAGCAATTGCCAAAATGGTGACAATAGTCCCACAGTAACCCTTACTAAATTTAATTCAATGGGTAGAGGCTTGGCTCATGAATAGGAGACAGAGAATGAGTATTAGAGGGTACTATTCAGACTGGGGGGTGACCAGTGAGGTCCCTCAGGGCTTGGTGCTGGGTCCGGTGCTCTTTAGTATCTTTGTGTCCTCCCTTAAAACCTCAAACAAAGTATGGATGTCCAAATTTGCAGATGACTGTAAGACAGGGTCCATAATTAGAAGAGAGGTAGATGCACAAAACCTGCAAAATGAACTGGACATAATAGGTCTCTGCGCAGCTGCTCACAAAATGAGGTTTAACCTTGAAAAGTGCAGCGTTATGCACTTTGGGCACAATAACATCCAGTCAAGATATAACCTGTGTGGCCAACTACTGAAAACAGTGGACTATGAGAAAGATCTAGGCATCCTACTCACAAACAATCTCACCTTTAGACAGCAAACTAACAAAGTGATAAATAATTCTAATAGGATATTATACTGTATTTTGTACAATATCAGAAGTAGGGACAGAACAGTGCTACTGTCACTATATGGTTCACGGGTGAGGCTGCTCATGGAGTATGGGGTGCAGCTTTGGAGCCCATATCATAAAACAGATATGAGAAACCTGGAGAGGGTGCAGGGGAGAGCAACCAGATGGATTTTTGATCTCAAAACCCTTTCCTATAGGGACAGACTGAGAGAACTGGGTGGGGGGATTCACAATACATTCTGAAGGTGCAAAACCTTCCCTAAGTCCCCAAAAGGTCCATAGCTGGGGGAAAAATTGGGGAAATTGCTCCGAGTGCTATACACAAAACTTCCGTAGCTACGGAAAAAATACACTACAGACTGTGAAAAACAGTGCAGCTGTGGAAGTTCCTGAAGAAAAAAGTAATTGATAAGTATGGCACATCCCCTGACAGGCTATTCTCAGCCAGTTTTCTCTCCAGTTGTGGAAAAAATGTTTCACACATGAGAGTGAGGCGTAACACTCCCTGAGCAATATGCAGTGCCCCAACAACTGAAATACAATTATAGTGGAGGTCAGGCACAAGTAATAGCAAACCCAGTGAGTGTATATCAGTGGCAGTTATTACAGCAACACTAGCACACATTGTCATTGAAAGACAACAAACAACAACCACCAGACCCAGTGCTGCCCATGAAGGAGCCCCACAGGCAGTAGGGGCTGAACAGTCTGTAGTGAGTGCTACTGCAGAAGGCAACAGGAACACTCCAGGGAGAGACACGACCATCAGTTACAGACAGCCACTGTGGTGCATGGGTTTGCTGGTACCAGTGGTGCTGCAGTGGTCCCAGTTGAGGAAATGGCTGCTGGTCTCTCTGTGGGTACTTTCAGCTACATTTATGGCAAGACTGTCAAAATCTGCTGCTCCAGCGAATTTGGATCACTGTTATTGTGCCTCCTAAGCCATTTCTGTAGCTGCAGATCTGCAGTTGCGGATTTTCAGCACCTGTGGAATTTCCGCAACTGCTGGTTTTTTATGGATTTCCAGAGGTGCTCAATTTTTCTTTCAGAATATCCCGCACCAGTGTTTCTGCAGTGCTGCAGGCCTTTTTCCCGCAGCTGTAGGATTTGTGCCTGTCTTTGTGAATCCTGCCCTGGGTGACTGGGTCTGTGCTCATTAGAGTACCAGCGGCTCAGGGGGGAACCTTTGTTTGGTTTATTCTACTTTTCAGAATAGGGACTTATGGGAATGTGTGAGTCTGGAGACAAGAAACACAAACATGAATACCAGAATGCATGAGTACCAACTAAAAGGTCAACTATATAGATCCAACAAGAGGGGTTCTTGGATCAATTAGAGGGTAGTGTCTCAGTGGAACAGACTCCCATCAGATATAGTAAGCAGTAACACAATAATCACTTTTAAAAATAAGTTAGATGCCCTTTTAGGGACTCAGGCACATAACTATTGTAATTAGACAGCGAGACTTATTGGCAAAAGCTATTGTCTCGTATCCAAGTTATGATACTTATGATGCTAAATATAACCAACTTTGTGGGGGGATGCAACTTGTGGAAGTGGGAAAGCCGTAGGTTGTCATTTCGGTGATCGCTGTGTTTTACCACTCACCCTATGTGACTGCACTGTTTTCCTTTGCCCTTTTTGGCCCCACCATTTTTGCGATCGCCATCTTCACAGGATACCGCAAAAAGACATGTAGCTTTGTGCTAAGTGGTTAGCACGATAACACTAAACACACAACTGCACCCATGCAAATGAGGGATGAAGGGAACTTCTTACATGCCAGGTGCAGTAGTATAGTGAAAGGACTTTTGAAGTGTTGTAAGGCTGCTTTGGTGGCTTTATTTAATGCTTCCAAAATCCTACTTTTAACAACGCGCCTGCTCAATGTGATGTGCGAACTCCCCCCCCGCAACACTGGTGCCGTGTTTAAAATAAAAACAAAAGTTCCCGCTCCCTCAGCCAATCCTCACTGGCATTGAAATCATATTCTCTGTTGTCCAGTGGTACCCCTCTACCCTCACCCAATCCCTATTGGCATGTACAATCATATTCCCTGGTGTTCTGTGGTAGTCCCCACGCGATCCCCATTGGCATGTACCATCATATTCCCTGGTGTTCTGTGGTAGCCCTCACTCAATATTCATTGGCATGTACAATCATATTCCCTGGTGTTCTGTGGTAGCCCTCACTCAATCTCCATTGGCATGTACAATCATATTCCCTGGTGTTCTATGGTAGCCCTCACTCAATCTCCATTGGCATGTACAATCATATTCCTTGGTGTTCAGTGGTAGTCCTCACCCGATCTCCGTTGGCATGTACAGACATATTACCTGGTGTCCAGTGGTCCCTTTACCCTCCTGTTAGCCTGCTGCCCCCCAATGCCAACTTCCCAAAATGATAGGCAACACTTACCCTCTGCTCACATCTGTGGCCAGGTGCCATCTGCCATCTGTCCCATATACATCCCATATCAATATACTGTACAAAGTTGTATATCAATACAGGACTTGCATAAAACCAGCCAATGAAGGCGGTACAAAAATGTATTGTTTTGTTTGATCTAACAATGACTATGCAGGAGGTACAATGTAGTCATCAGTCACAAACATGGATGAGGCCAGCAGCGGAGTTTGGGGTGTGATTTATTATCTGGTTTTCAAGTCATTCAAAGGTGGCAACCACCTGTGATGGTAGCATTTTCACACTCGGAGGGGAGGGTTTTGACAATCAAACAGTATCTACCCACACACATCTCCTTTAGTGGGTCTGGGAGTGGTGTTGGACATGGTGAGTGATCATGTGACATCCAGCTCTTCCCTCCCCCAAATATTTGCCATGGCAGTTGGTCCTTCACAAGAAGATAGGGGTGTGGAAAGAAGAAAGCTGGGAAATTGCCAAATAAATGTGGCATCATGGCGTCAAACCCACATGCATATCACAGTGGCAACCTCTGGGAAGGCCCTTGTCTCCATGCTGGCAGCTGTAGATGCTCAGGATTGTGGATTCCGAATTGGAATGGACAGACTCTAATCCTTGTTTTGGAATTGCAGTCTGAAAATCCTAATTCTGAAATTCAAGGTAAAAAAATATTTTTCCAGAGAAAATTAGGATTTAGGATTCCAATAATGATTCTGATCCCTATAATGAGGTCCTTATTGGAATAAGAATTAAATTGGTTTTGGAATTAGATATGTTAAAATTCTAATAGAATCCTGTCAGATCAGAATCAGCCAATTGCAAGCATCCCTACTGGAAACCAATATGGGGTAAAGGAACCCTGCTGCTGGAGGGTGCTGCAGGGTACACTTGGGAAGGAGGTTACAATCTGTAGAGCCTTGGAGGATGGTCGATTTTGGAATGGAATCGGGTTACTTGGGGCGGGTGTGGGAAGGAAGACTGAGTGCCTGAAAGACTGCTCTCTTCCACTCCCTGTGCTTGCTTCCTGGTGTCCCGTGATAAGGCCGAAACGAAAGGAAGGCGACTGCACTAATGGCGATGGCAAAGGGCGACCAGGAACAACAGCGATAGCCAAACAGTGACCTCTGGCTTTCACCCTCCCAAAATTTTGTCCCACCCAGAGATGATTATGTAAAGAAGAGGGGGTGCGGAGGCCACAGAAACATGAAACAGAGTTGTCGCCTCTTTCAGCGATCGCTATTTATTCATGATCGCTTTTGCAACCTCACTCATTTGCTGTCTCCATTATTCCGTTGCCCATATGCTTTCAGCCTTATCACATGGAACCGTGCCACCAGGCCTCCACAAGGCGGCAGTCAAGTAGCAGCACAGTTTGACTGCTACCTAGTGAAGGCCTGGTGACACAGCACAGTGTGCACGCATTGAAGTGGAGACGTGCTGCCACCAGATGCCTAGCCTGCATGCCTGCTGTTGCATACAAGTGTGCATGTCATTGCACACTGCCACCATTAGGGGGAGAAGACAGAGACGAAAAAATCCTTATCTTCTGGGATGACACTGGCAACACCCACAGGTCCACGCACAACATTCAGGGCAAACCACCCAATACATTTTGTGGGCCTGGGTAAGTGGTGGTTAACCTGTAAGCCCCTGAGATGATCAGTGACTGGGTTGCAGGGGGTGCTGTCAGGAGTGGGGGGCAGACTGGGGGCAGGGGAAAAAGCTCTATAGAAAGAAAGGAAAAGAAGAAAAATGGAAACTGCTTTGCACCAGGGAGGTGTCTGCTAGCAACAGGTATGGGGGCCCTTTGTTCAGGGGTCAGTGTGGGTTGGCAATCAGAGCGTAAGGCTGTGAACCTGAAGATCTGGGTTTGAATCCCAAAGTTGCCACTTACTTGCTGTGTGACTCAGCTTCCCCTGAGCTTCACCTCTCTGCAATCTTTCTGTAATTATTGCCTCTACTGTTTGAATCTTCCTGCCCACCTAAAATGGCAGAAACATTTTCTCCCCTTAACCTCTGCATTGTAAAGTGCTTTGAGATGTACAGTTTGCATGAAATGGTGCTATCTATACAAAACCAAATGCCTGTCCTTTCCTTTAAACCTGTGTTTGGAAAAGCCTTACATTTAAGTTCATTTTTAAAGTGTTGAATTGAGTGGGCTATCATTCCTCTTATCTGAAACTCTACTTCTAAGGAGTAGACCTGAGGGTGTGTGTGTGTGTGTGGGTGTGTGTGTGTGTGTGTGTGTGTGTGTCTGTGTGTGCAAGGGCACCTTGACATGTGTATGAGACGAGTTCATGCCATTCTTATGTCATTTCTCCTTTAATTCCTCTCTCTTTAATATCCCTATTTACTGCCAGTGTATAGCAAACCCCCTGCAGTGTCATGGCTGTTACACAGCTGCTATGCTTCTCACAGCAGTGCCCATAGAAGCACCATTCCAGAACCCACCCGGTGATGGGGAGGGTGATAAATTGCCTCCAGAGTGTGCTGAGATGCAGATATTCCATGGGCTGCCACAGTTACTAATCCTGGCTCAAGTGACAATTCCGATAGTTAGACTTGCACTTAAGTCAACACTCCAGTGCACCCTGTCCAGTTACCTCAAAAGACCTCTCTTTGCTGTGTTCTAGCTTGGGAAAAGCTGGCAGCATCACCCCTCCCCGCCCCGCAACCTGAGAGCAGGAACTAGTGCAAAGAGCAAGTATAAAAGTGAAGTCCATATTTAAATCCTGAACTTCAGTGTCTCTGATGAGGATTGGAAGCTACACATTGAAGATCTCACATACTGTAGAATAATATGTGGGGAGCTGTCTGTATTGTTTTTTTTTTTTTTTTACTAACCCTCTGTTAGGGATAACCTCATAAATTCTTTTTTTTTTTTTTTTTTTATATACTTTCATTTTTTTGCATCCCCAGGCCTGACTTAAGAACTTCCTTCTGTCATAGTCAGTGTCCATTTCTTGCCCTGGCTGGAACCCCTGGGGTCTGACACTCCATTCCTGTCTTTGCTAGCTTCTGACTTTGGCCCTGGGGAGGTAAACTGTGGCTTGTCTGCTGCAGGCAGGTCCTTGGAGGAGGGCCAGTCCACCAAGGAGATTAGTTGGCCTGGGGACACCAGAGGGAGGGACTAGTGAGAAAGAGGCTGGCCTGAGGAAACTTCACCTGTCCAAGTCCACCCCTTAGTTTCTGTCCTGTAGCCCCACACCTTATGCCACCGCAGGGCATACTCCTATGGAGTGACCCGAACTTACACCTGTCAGGGACATTGTAAGTGTGGGTGAGCCCCTCACCTCCTTTGGAACTCCCCTGCTGGTCCCACTTTGGGCCTGTGATGACTCCACATCATATGCCAAGTGAGTGGGTGAGTGCCAGTAGCACATGAAGACAGCGACTACAAAACAGTGAACGTTAAAAAGGCCAATGGATAATGCTGAATGAGAAATTCATTGAAGTCTCTGTACCCCCTCCTCGAGGTCTGCTCCCCTGGAGTTAGTATATTTAGTAAAGGGGGTGTGGGGGTACAGCACCTATCAAAAAGCGATGTCGATGAATTTGTCATTCGGTATTATCCATTGGCCCTTTTAATGATTGCCATTTATTTAGTCGCTGTTCTGACATGGAACCGTGAGTGCCAACATAAGGCCACTCCGTGAGGGAGTACCATTCTTTCCTGCATGACACCCCCCCCCCAGCAACCGGGAGTAGTCATGTAATGGAAGGAGGTGCCCTTCCTCTCTGTGTGATGAGGCAGGAGGCATTCAAGGTGGATGCTGCAACCCTACGTTACCAGTTGGCACCAGATGTCTCAAGCTCAGGGTGCTACCCAGATAGTCTGGATGGCAAGTGGTATTGCTACCACTGTGATAGCCAGCTGAGTAACCTCATAAATTCTTTGGAGTCAACTATCTGGTCATCAAAAGCTGGGGATGTGGGACAGCTCATCAGCAGAGCAGTAGCGCTACTGCTTGTGACGCTGGTGACCTATGGTCAGAAGCAAGCCTGAGTCATCAGGAGCCAGCTGGAGGGACAAGGATCTGCTTCTTTGGGGATGGAGGATCACCGTCCTTGCTGTGATAGTGCCACCTGGGTGACAACAGGTGTCAGTGCAGTCGAGGGTACTGTGGGAGGGACAAACACAGACCAATAACTGATGCAGCATGCATCTGGGTCTCCTGTGTGTGCTTGCTTCTGTGGGGCTGGGAGTAAACAAGAAAAATGGCCCTGTTCCTGAGAGATGATGGACCCTGGTGCTTCTGCAATCCCCCCTGCCACTCCACCCATCTCCTGATAAAAGTGAGCAGCACTCAGGGGTATAAGCCCTCCACAACCCCACCTAGGGGAAGAAACCAAGGCAGCATGGAAGATGATGGAGCCTGAGAAGGTAGGGCAATCAGCTGTACCTTGGGGGATCCTGAGGGAGCTCGGGAAGCAAAAGATTAAGGGGCATAAACAGAGAATTTAAAAAAAAAATGGTCTGTAAAAAGAACCAAAACAAATGAGTTTATACTGTTGCCCATATTTTATTTTCTCTAGATGGGGGAACTGGCAAAGGGGGAGAACCCAAAGGGTGTCAAGAATCGGTATATACTCTGAGGTCAATTGGGTTATGAGTGGGGTCCTACATGGGTCGGCCCTGGGCCCCATGCTCTTCAATGTGTTCATTTGCAATGTTGGTGAAGGGATCCAGGGCAAGATGTGTTATTTGTGGATGCCACAAAGATATGTGTCAGGGTGGATAGTCAGGAGGCTGGAAGGGAATTGAAAATGTAGTTGAACTAACTGGAAAGGTGGGCCTGATGTTATAAAAAGTGCAAGATTATACACTTTGGGAGGAGGAATCTGAGGACCGGATATTGGATGGAGGGCATAAGACTGGAGCAGACTTAAGAAGAGATGGATCTGGAGGTTGTAATCAGTGGTAGCCCAGTAACAAGGCATGCTGGAAAGGAAGCAGGATATGTAGTACATAGGTAGGACCTTTCCTAGTGGATGGAGGAAGGTGATCCTAACCTTGTACAGGTCCTTGGTGAGACTGCATCAGGAGCACAGCGTTCACTTCTGGAACCTGACCTAAGAAAGAGCGACCATCAGCAGTCGATCCAGAGGAGGTCAACTAAAATGATTCATGGCCAGGAAGGGAGAACTAATGAGAAAAGACTGGCCAACCTCAATGCATATTTGCAGGAGGCCAGGAGAGAGATCGGAGACATGATCAAAACCCACAAGTACCATAAGCTGGCTGGTGGTGGGGGGGATTTAGGAGGGGACATGAGGAAATACTTCTTCAAAGACAGGGTGGTGGAAAAGTGGAAGCATCTGTCAGTGGACCAAGTCAATGTTAACATGATGGCAAGCTTTAGAGTAGCAGTATTCATTAGTCACCATGTAGGTTTTTAAGCAGTAATGAACTTCTAGTAAAAACATCAGTATGCCATTTTTTCTTTTTGTTTTCTTTCATTCCTGAATAAATAAATGGGATTTTTTAATTTTTAAAAGTTCCCGCTCCTGTGGCATGCCTGCCATGTGAAAATTGAGTGTCTTTGTAAAGTGCTGTACTGTTTACCAGCAGAAACATGTTGTAACACCATCCTAATACATCGACAGTATGTATCTAGTATGTCAATACATCAGGTAGCCTCAGCAGAAGACATTTCTATAAATCGCAAGTGGTGGCCATCTTTAATTATGTGAGTCTTTAATTACAAAATTAACTACATATGCTGTTTTGTAAATATCTGAGAAAATTAAAAATGCATTTGAGGAGTACTATAAGGATATCAAAAGTAGAACTCTGCTAACAAAAAAAAAATGATGGAAATTTTTCCGACTAACAAATACTGCTGCTTTAAGCAGAGAAGACATTATTTAAAAAAAAAAAGATAGACACATGGGACTAGTGTGGTTGATGGGTTGGGGTCTGAGCAAAGAGTGGAATGGGATCGCATATCTCTTTCATAATATTTTTCAGTGTTTAAAAAATAAAAAGGAGATTCTGGTTCCAGATTCCCCACACTCATCCGTGGCTTTCAGATGGTCTGGAAGCCACAGATGGATGAATGGGATTTGTCAGAGGTGCATTTAATGTTTAATATGTCAAGGAAGGAAAGGAGAGAGGAATACAGTTCCAGTAAAGAGCATGTAATTATTCAGTTAATAGAATGTGACCATCTAATAAATAAGAAATAACTATCCAGTAACCAGCAAATAACTATTCAGTAAATAGACTGTTGGCATTCTGGGCACACACCCACTCCTGCCTGTGAGTGTGTGTTGTTTTTGGTTCCTGTGTTTGGCAATCTGTGGGATTGCTCCCCTCCTTTGGGGTAGCGAGAAAGCAGCGCCCAGCATATGCTTCGCCCTTAGCAGTGGTAGTGGGGGTAGGATATGGGAACCGCAACATGGGGGTGGAGCAATGGCAGATGTTGAGTATGTGGTGTGAAGAAGTGCTCACGCTGCCACCCTTAACATGATTGCATGCCACTCCTCAGGGCAGGGGAGAAACTACGGAACCATCTTGCCTGGCAGGATAACCACTGGCCCCTTGCTGGCCCCACACCGGTGACCTGGGCACTGCTCAAAATGGATCCATATCTGGTGATTGAGGACTCCCCGACACCCCACCATGGCGGTATTGGGCTGGTAAGTCTGGGACAAGCTGAGTGACAGGGCTGTGGGTGGGGGGATCAGTGTCAAGGGAGTCGGCCAGGACAGGACAGGAAGAAACAGAATGAGAATAGCAAGTAACTTCCAGAAACAGCAACTAATTATCCAGAAAAGAGCAAATGACTATCCAGCAAATAGCAAGTAACTATCTGGTAAATAGCAAATAACTATCCAGTAAATAGTGCGTAACTATCCAGTAACTGGCAAATAACTATCCAGCAAATGGCAAATAACTACCCAGTAAATAGCAATTACCTACCTAGTAAATAATGTGTAACTATCCAGTGACTAGCAAATAACTATATAGTACAGTAAATAGCTAGTAACTATCCAGCAAATAGCATGTAACTATCCAGTAAAGAGCAAGCAACTATCCAGTAAATAGCAAATAACTACCCAGTAAATAGCATGCAACTATCCAGTAAATAGTAACTATCCAATAACTAGCAAATAACTATCCAGTAAATAGTGCGTAACTATCCAGTAACTGGCAAATAACTATCCAGCAAATGGCAAATAACTACCCAGTAAATAGCAATTACCTACCTAGTAAATAATGTGTAACTATCCAGTGACTAGCAAATAACTATATAGTACAGTAAATAGCTAGTAACTATCCAGCAAATAGCATGTAACTATCCAGTAAAGAGCAAGCAACTATCCAGTAAATAGCAAATAACTACCCAGTAAATAGCATGCAACTATCCAGTAAATAGTAACTATCCAATAACTAGCAAATAACTATCCAGTAAATAGTCAGTAACTATCCAGTAAATAACAAGTAATTATCCAGAAATAGCAAGTATATATCCAGTAACTAGCAAATAACTATCCAGAAAATAGCATGTAACTATCCAGTAAATAATTATCCCATAAAGTGTGTAACTATCCAATAAATAGCAAATAACTATCCAGCTAACAGCAAGTAACTATCCAGTAAATAGTGTGCAAGTATCCAGTAACTTGCAAATAACTATCCAGTAAATAGCCAGTAACTATCCAGTAAATAGCAAGTAACTAGCTAGTTAATGGTGGCACGGGGTCATAATGCCCTTGGAAAAACAGCCCGGCAAAACAATGCTGCAGTCAAAACAGTGCATGTAAAATACAAAGTCAGTGAAAACACAGACCGAAGCAATTACAGCGCAGCCCAGACGAACAAATGGGAAACATTCCTATTTCTTTGTTTTTGTGTGGGGGCTCCACCCCCTGCATTTGGGAGGGAGGAACTTATTTTTTTACTGAAAAAAAATGTTGGGTGATGGGGAACCAAATCCCGATCCCTGGGTCTCCACTATGCCAGGTGCTTGTGCCTTAGCAACTCCACCACGGGAGCGGTTCTATCAGGCACAGTACCTGTGGCTTCTTCAGCCCTTTCTCCAATTCACAGTGAGCAACAGGGGTAGCGGTAGTTTCCAACTGCTGTTATACCCCTGTCGCTCTAATTCATTCCGCGCAGTTTTGGCCATATTGACCCATTACCATAAAGGGCAAGTAATTATCCAGAAGTAGCAAGTATCTATCCAGTAACTAGCAAATAACTATCCTGTAAATAACATGTAACTATCTAGTAAATAGCACATAACTATATAGTAAACAGTAAGTAGGTAGCTAGCACATAACTGTCCAGTAAAAAGCAAATAACTATACAGTAAATAGCAAGTAACTATCCAGTAAATAGCAAATAACTATCAAGAAACAGCAAATAACTATCCAGTAAATAGCAAATAGCTGTCCTCTAAATAGCAAGTAACTATCAAGCAAATAACATGTAGCTGCTTAGTAAATAGCAAGTCATTATCCAGAAATAGCAAGTACAGTAGCTATCCAGTAACTGGTAAATAACTATCCAGTAAATACCAAATAACTATCTAGTAAATAGCAATTAACTATCCAGTAAATGGCAAATTATCTAGTAAACAGCAAATAACTATCCAGTAAATGGCAAGTAACTATCTAGTAAATATTAAATAACTATCTAGTAAATGGTAAGTAACTATCTAGTAAATAGCAAATATCTATCCAGTAAATAACAAAAAACTATCTATTAGCAAATAACTATCCAGTGTATAGCAAGTAACTATCAAGTAAATAACAAATAACTATCCAGTAAATAGCAAGTAACTATCTAGTAAATAGCAAATAACTATCCAGTAAATAGAAAGTAACTATCTAGTAAATAGCAAGCAACTGTCCAGTAAATAGCCAGTAACTCTCCAGTAACTAGCATGTAACTATACAGTAAATAGCATTTGTAACATGGCAATAACTGGAATGTCAAAATCGGGAGCCGCGATTGGGTGAAGCGCATCATGGGGGCAAAGTCGGAGCAGGTATTAATCCAGCATAATAGCTGTGTTCAAAAGCGAATGACCAGCAGCAGCCAGACAGCTAGGTTAGCAGCACAGGGCAGAGGTGGGGATCGAGTGGCAAAGAAGCAAGTGTGGGACAGGCACAGGGAGACTAGCCACACAGAGTCGGAAATGGGAGGGGGAGAAGAAGCAGCCACGCACAGCAGCAATAGATAGCACAGTCCAATAGAGACATACTATGCAGGGAAGTGCCGCACGGTTCTCGCCGACAGGAGCTGTTGGGGTGGAAGAGTGGGTCGAGTTGACGTTCGGATGGGCAGGTACTGTGGGCAATGAGCGGAGAGGCAGTAGCACCAGATGCAGCAGCAGACGCAGTGGGCGACATTGGAGGAGTCTCACTGAAGCAAGGGGAAGTGACCTGGCCAACATGGTAATTTCAGCGCGAGCCGCACACTGCGGCGAGGCAGCTGTCCACTGCAGACCTCCAACAGCCAGTATGACTGAAATACCCACGTAGACCGCTACACTATTTGGACTGCCATGTGAGCCGCACTGCTTTGTTTAAGTAGAGCTAGTCAATGTTTTCACCACATCAGCATGTTAATGCTGTTGTGTTACACGCTTTGGAAGTGCAGTGAAAATCTTTGCAAAACTCACCGACTCCCTGTGTAATGTTGTTCTAACAATAGGAAATACTGTCCTTGTGACTCTGTGCTTGAGCGGCCCATGTTACAAGTGCATTAACTCCGACAGTGGCATCATCGCATTAATGGATGCGTTATAAGCAGCCTCGGCCTCTGGCCTCGGGCCACAACCCTCCCAACCATGCATTAATCCAGCATAGGGTTGCCACCTGTCAGGTTTTTTACCTGGTGATCAGGTTTTCAGGGTCCCTATCGGGTAATCCGGTTTTGGTCTGTGCTGGTCAGGTTTTTGAGCCATTTTGAGTGCTCACATACTTTTGAAACATATTTTGTCATATCATTCATTGTTTCAGCTACATGTTCAGGTTACAGACAAGTTCTCTTGTCAGTATAGCCCATTGTCTGTGAAAGCAGTCAGCCTGGGAGGTGTAAAGTATGGCCATTAACACCATTAGCACTTACTTAACCTAATCTTTTCCACTACACCTTAAAGCGGCATAACAGCACAGCTGCCCCATCTTTGTAACAGTAACAGAGCCAGTTGTCTTCCAGTTTCATTTGCTGGTAAATATTTTCATCTCTAACAGAATTTAGACATTTCTAAATGCTTTAAATTATTGTTTTTCCTCAGGAAAATAGTATGCTCTTGTCTTTGACTTTGAAATAGTACTGTGGACATGAACAGGGAAAGGAGACAGAAAAAGATATGAAATACACATTACAGGAAACAATTTCTAATGTATTATTATAGAACATGTATACTGTTTTATGCTATTTACAGTATTTCCCTTGTCTCCCCCCAGATCATATCTGTAAATGATATTTCTTTTATCTCTGTATGTTTATTTGGTAAACCAATGTCAATAAATAAATACATGAGTAAATGGATGACTAGGAAGAACCTAGGAAAGTAACTTTAACAGGTACAGTAAGGTATCTTAACATTTTTGTTGAACTGCTTCTTTAACTGTTGTCTTTTAGTGATATAACAAATGACTTTCTAGGAGAAACAATGCACGATGAGTCATGAAAAGGGGTGGAGCTAGGGGCGGAGCTTAGGATCCGGTTTTTGCCCCATCCAAAGGTGGCAACCCTAATCCAGCATTAGATGCCACCTTCATCGTGGCTTAATACTTACGTAACTATTCAGTACATAGCAAATAAGTACCCAGTAAATAGCAAATAGCTATCTAGTAAAATCAAGTAGCCAGTAAGTAGCAAGTAACTACCTAATAAGTAGCAAGTAACTGTCCAGTGATTAGCAAATAATTATCTAATACATAGAAAGTAACTATCTAGTAAATGGCAAATAACTGTTCAGTGAATAGCCAATAACTATCCAGTAACTAGCATGTATCTATGCAGTAAAAAGCATGTAATTATTCAGTAAATAGAAAATAACTATCCAGTAAATAGCAATTAGCTATCCAGTAAATAGCATATAACTAACTATTCAGTAAACAGCAAGTAACTATCTAGTAAATAGCACGTAACTATCCAGTAAATAGCAAGTAACTATCCAGTAAATAACAATTAACTAACTAGTAAATAGCAAATAACTATTTAGTAAATAGCAAATAACTATCCAGTAAATAGCCAGTAACTATCCAGTAAATAACAATTAACTAACTAGTAAATAGCAAATAACTATCCAGTAAATAGCAAATAACTATCCAGTAAATAGCAAGTAACTGTCCAGTAACTAGCATGTAACTATACAGTAAATAGCCAGTAACTCTCCAGTAAATAGAAAGTTCCTATCCAGCAAATAGCGAGTATCCAATAAACAGCATGGGCTCAATTTTCAAAGCCCCCTGAATGCTGCAAGCCCCAGTGCACTGATTGTTTGGTGCACCGGGCATTCTCCTGGCTGGCGACTGGAGCTCCAAGTGCTGCATATTAGACTAGCTTTTCCCTGGTATAACTTGTGCCATTTGGTGGACCCTTTTTATAAGGCTTTCACCAAAGCTTTGGTGCAAGCTGCCATAAATTGAGGATACCGTCGCAACTGCACCTGATGTAATAAAATCGAGCGCAGTTGCATCAAAGTAATCTGGCACAACTGTGCCAAAAAACCGGTTTGACATAAGGCTTGACACAAGCCCTGCATCACCCTTTGAAAATCAAGCCTCGGGTACCTATTCACTAACACCTACAGTATGCTTCCTGACAGTTCCTAGTTTGATGACAGCCGCTGGACCCAAAGCTTTCTTCCTCTCTGCCCCTAAAATGTGGAACAAGTTCCTTAGTTCTCTGTGACTCTCCCCCAGCCATTTTCAGTTTGAATTGCATCTCAAGGACCATCTACTGTACTGACCCAGAGTACTTGTCAGTGCCCCACCTAATGTATGTACAGTATATCTCTATATATGCCAAGATATACTAGTTTGCTTATTCTTCTAATCTTATTGTAATAACTGGGGGCCGTTTGTTCTCATAGGAGAAGCTGGTTATAATTCACCATTATAACCCACGGGTTATAACGCTGAACATGCACCAACTTCTCCTTGGCCTGGCTCGCGCTCCCTCACTCCCCCCTAAAGGTATCACGTAATATGAGTGAAACAATAGGGTGAGAGCAATAAGGGTGAAGGCATTTCAGTGAATGACAAATGGTGATTGGAAGTAGGCTTATCGCCAAAAAATGGCAACAAATGTTTCTTCACCTCTCTCTGAGGTGCTACTACCTCAGAGCTGGTTAATTTAGTAAGGGTGTGTGGGGCAAAGCTCCCCACTGAAAAAACATTTGCAGCCGTTTTTGGCGATCACCCATGTGTATGGTCGCTGATTTTTCATTGACTGAAATGAAGTCGCCCTTATTGTTTTGCCGTTTTCTGTTTTCACCGAAATCACATGGAGCCCCCTCTAAGAGCTGCCATCAGACCATTTGGCAATGCAGGGAACAACCGCGAAAAATGGTAGAACAGCAGTAAAAAATAAATAAATATGACCCTGACTAACCTTTTGACACAGCACCAGGGACTTTTGGAAATGGCAGCCTGATTCCAGATACAACACTCTCTCACTCCTATCCCCCGTGAATCACCCTGAACTCTGACCTGGCAGCTCATTATAATATTGCATTGACAACGGGGACCGTGGCAACAAAAAACAGTTCAAACATAAAACAAACAAAATAAAAGGGAACGTTTTTAAACAGGTTTCTTTTAATTTATAACTGTTCTGCCATCCTAAGTGATTTCTTTTTTGTTGTGTACAGAAGCTGTTGACTGGGGCTCTTCCGACTCTCTTATTGAAATTTCCTGTTCACCAGAGAAATTTGGTTGGAGAAAAAATGTTCCCCAGCAATTACACAAAACAATACATTGGGGGGGAGTGCTTACCTCGAATTTAATGCACACCCTTGGTGTGGGATGCTTTGATAAACCTCTTGGGCTTCATCCTCAGGGTTTCTGTAGCATCCCACAACAAGGGTGTGCATTAAATTCAAGTTAAGCACTCCTCCATGTATTACTGTATATGTTATATCACTGTATCCTATACTTTACTATGGCATTTGTGCCTATGTATGAAAGTATGTACTGGGCTCCTATGTTGCTTTGCCTCTATTGCCCCAGGTCATGCCTGAAAACAGGCCCCTGGCCTAGAATACTTATCCAGTTATCTAACAAATAAATAGCATGTAATTATGCAGACCTCAAGACTGCGGAAGCACCAAGTTTGGTCGACAGCGACAATGCCGACCTCCCCCACAGTGACAGCACAATACCGACGCAGGTATTGTGCCACCTGTTCTCAAGGTGTTTTCTGTTGGGGGGCTGTGCCCCCCACATCCCCCATGTGAGGGGGCTCTGCCCCGCACCCCCCGGACTTTAGGATTCCAACTCCAGATTGGAGTTGGTCTGGGGAGAGGGCGGAACACTGGGGGAAGATGAAACAAGGAAAATGGGCCATTACCGTGAATGTCGCTGTAATGGTCTTTTTTCCTGTTTCGCCGTCAGGGTGTCGACGAAAAGGGGTGCACTGCAAGACTGCCAGTCCGGATCATGAATCTGCCAAATGCATTTCCAGTGAGGGATGAAGATGGTGAGATTGTTCATACTTTATCAGTACCTTGCTTTAATATAGAGGCTCCCACCTTCTCAGGAAATTACAGACAAGACTGAATCGTTACACCATCTTATTTGCTCAATCTAGGCAGCCTGTATGACCTGTAATTTAGCAACAGAGGGCTGGGGGTTGCCCCATAAGCATTGAATACTGTAGTCTCATCCTGTTAAGGGCACGTAACACAGCAGCAGAAGTATAACAGAGGAAGTCAGGTTTAGCCATGGTTTTGAGACAGTTTGAGGTAGTTCTGCCAACCAGATCAGTACGATAGCCAGTGTGTGTATGTGTTTCTTTGTGCATGTATAAGTGTCTTTGTGTGTGTGTGTCTTTGTGTATTTGTGTGTGAGTATGTGTGTCTTTGTGTGTGTGAGCATCTTTCTGTGTGTGTCCATATGTGTGTATGTATGTGTGTGTATGTGTGTGTCTGTCTGTATATATATGTGTGTGTGTGTATATATATATATATATATATATATATATATATATATATATGTGTGTGTGTGTATATATATATATGTGTGTGTATGTGTGTGTGTCTTGTGTGTGTGAGCATCTTTCGGTGTGTTCATGTGCTCTCCTTTCACATCCCTTGCCCACAAAGTGTCTCCGGCAAAGCTGCCTTTTCACACTGGCTCCTCCTTCTCTGGAACAACCTTCCCTCTGACCTGCACCGGGCCTCCTTGCTTTCAGCCATAAAAAAACTCATCAGGCTCCTCCCCACCCCACCCTGCTCCAACTGCCCAAATATTTCCCAGAACGCCCCCTAAGCCCCACCACCTTAAGATAATTTTTTTTTTGCAGTACCAGCAGTCCTGAGCCCTACTGCCACCCTTGAAATGGCCTAGGAAATGGGGTTTTCACTTCCAAGGGGAGTAAGAGACAGTTCTGGGTTCCTGGGATGTGGGAACGAGGCCTGCTATCTTTCATGGCTGCCAGGGTTTTATTCCCCTACATAACCCACCACCTCTGACGCAGTGTGCCACACACCCACTAACAGCAACCTGCAGAAAGAGGGGAGCTGACACTGTGTGGTCACTCATAATGCCGAGGCCTATGCTATCCACAGGAGGTGCTATGGCAGTGGGCAGGCATCACACTCTTTCCCAGACCTGAAATCACTGCCTCTATAGCACTCCCAAGGTTTCACCAGCCCCGGATGGGGGAATAGATCCTCAGCATGAATCCAGATTGCCCACATGAGAGCATCACACTCTGTCGGCGCCACTAGACCTTATTCAGTTTTGTCTTTGTGTTTTTTAGCATTGTGCAGTATAGTTTGGCTGATGCCAAATGATTTTTCTGCTGGTGCTCAGGATGTGTGAGCCTCTCTCTGTTTGAAAGCTCTAGGCTTGCACTTTAAAGCATCCGTATACTGGCTGACTCCTTTATAAATGTAAAAAAATGTTTGTGTCCTGCATGAAATATGGTTGTGTATACTGTGTCTTTTTGAAATTACCTTGTAAAACTCTTCTCACTTCTATGTACGCTCTGTACCCGGGTCGTGCCTGGAAATGAGCTTTGGCTCAGTGTGCCTTTCCCGGTTATCAGTTTTTAATAAATAAATAAATAAATATGTGTGTGTGGATGTGTGTGTCTATATGTGTGTCTGAATATATATATATATATATATGTGTGTGTGTGAGTGTGTGTGAAGTGTGTGTGTCTGTATATGTGTGTGTGTGTGTGTGTTTGTGTGCACATGTGCGTGCATTTGTCTGTGGGGTTATCAGTTCTGAATTGGCAGGGAGACAGATGCTTTAAAGTGCAAGCCTAGAGCTTTCAAACAGAGAGAGGCTCACACATCCTGAGCACCAGCAGAAAAATAATTTGGCATCAGCCAAACTATACTGCACAATGCTAAAAAAACACAAAGACAAAACTGAATAAGGTCTAGTGGCGCTGACAGAGTGTGATGCTCTCATGTGGGCAATCTGGATTCATGCTGAGGATCTATTCCCCCATCCGGGGCTGGTGAAACCTTGGGAGTGCTATAGAGGCAGTGATTTCAGGTCTGGGAAAGAGTGTGATGCCTGCCCACTGCCATAGCACCTCCTGTGGATAGCATAGGCCTCTGCATTATAAGTGACCACACAGTGTCAGCTCCCCTCTTTCTGCAGGTTGCTGTTAGTGGGTGTGTGGCACACTGCGTCAGAGGTGGTGGGTTATGTAGGGGAATAAAACCCTGGCAGCCATGAAAGATAGCAGGCCTCGCTCCCACATCCCAGGAACCCAGAACTGTCTCTTACTCCCCCCTGGAGGTGAAAACCCATTTCCTAGGCCATTTCAAGGGTGGTCTAAACCCTGTCATAGGAGGGTTACCACAAGATGCCTCTTCGGAGGGGCAGAGATCTGGATGAAGTTTGGTGGATAGGGCCATTGTGCTGTCAGGAAGCAGCTCTGGAGTGGCTGGGGGGTAGGAGATAAGGCTGTCAGAGGAAGGAAAAAGAGTAGATTAGAAAACAAATTTAATTTCATATAATTCCAAGCTTCATTATAGAGGATACTTACATGGAAACAAGAGCTTTTTTCTTTGCATTTCATCTACAGCTGAGATTTATTCAGGAGCTGAAGTCATAATCCCCTACTTATATTATTGTCCTCACCACAGCAGCAGGCTGTGATGTTATGCACAGGGGGTTGAGCTCTGTCCTGAATGAGTCTCAGCTGTGAGTGAACTGTGTGACAGTGATGTAGCCACTTGAAAAGAGGCAGCGATCATAGTTGGTTCCCAACACCTGTTAGTTGGTTCTCCATGCCCCATGGGCAACTGAGGAAGGTTCCACCAAGGAAATGCTTGAAGTCTTCTTCCTTTTTTTCATTGCCATGTGGGTTGCATAACTCTTTGGTGAGCTCCGGACACCACTGCCAGTCTCACTGGCATAGAAAAGAAGGGGCGCAAGAGGTGCAAGTGGTCAAAGCACTGCTAACACCACCAATTGTCCTTGGCGTACTGTTGTTACCACTGGCTGAAGACGTGGCTTGAGAAGGAGCAAGCAGCGCTGGACACAGAAGATGGTCTTGAAGAATCTCGTCCAAGCTCTGTACAAGGCATGCAGACCCTTTGCCTGTTGAACCATTCATACTCCTCCTCTTCTAGAGCCATTTGTGCCCCCTAATGGGTTGTGATCCACACCGAATCTACCTCTGCTTCCTCAGGCCATTCCAAACTACCCAGTTATCCTGGTTACCCTGGCTATTCTGAAAGTACCTCCACCATCTCTGGCCAAACTGGTAGCTCAGTAGTAAAGGTTTAGCAAACTCAACCCTGGCTAATATTAGCCTTGCATTGCAAGCAGGAGAGGTGTGGCCTTCTCCTAACTGGTGAGCTCCCCAATGGTCACCTGTGAGCCTCTTATGGGCCAGAGCACACTACATAAAAGACTAACCCAGAGAGTGGTTTCCACACAAGAAAGAGTAAGTAGTGGAACCTCAACTCATATTGGCATATTATTTTTTTTTTGAACTTTCAAGTTCATTGAGAGCATTATGTCAAACCGAGCATGTTATGATATCATAATTCTGTTTTACAAGGTGGTATTTGTAACAATGCATTCAAACACTTTACATTAAGTATATTATGTTACCATACCCTATAGTACTCTGTATTATTACTAAATTATTGATTCTTTCTTTTTATTTATTTTCTTCCTAGGTGGTTCTTTATTATGTCTGCTCAAAGTTCATTCAATCATATACCACACTACTTGACCAGGGGAGATTATGAATTTATCATATGTAACCAATGAAAGAGAATCATGAAAGACCAATTGCTCTTTTATGAATTATGTTAAGAGTAATATTATGTTGTTTCATTAACAATTGCTTAACTATTCAACTTATAATTCTATAAGAAAAGAAAAAGAAGAAATAAAACCTTATTAAAATCAGCACTCTTTGTTATGGTCTGTTTATTCTTATACAATTTATAAAATTATACCTTGTACGCTTCCCTTCCTTAATCCTGCAACACTTGTCCAGGTAACGAATCCCCTCTGTTTTCTCCCTGTAATGGTAATAGGGTGACCATGTGATATTATATTTATCTATTGCCAGTCTTAGCCTAGCTGTAATTGCTTCCATAACTTTAATCTGTCTTATGTTACCCCACCATCTCTCCACTGTAGGTGGAGTTGGGTGTAACCATGTCTGTGTGAGCCCCTTCACCCCCGCAATAGTCAGGATTCTAAACAGATATTTTAGTGACTCTGAACGCATATCTCCTGGTGGATATCCCATGATCAATTCCTTGAAGCCTAGAGGCTGCATCAGAGTTAATATATCTGCAATAGTCTGACTCAAATGTTTCCAATAATATAGTATATAAGACAGGACCAAAAAAATGTGTAAATGGGAGCCTGGTTCACCACAACCCATCCAACATTGGTCCGATGGGTGGTTAGCTAAATGTTTAGAGATTATAGTCATTATAAAATATCCTCCTACCACTTTCCATTTATATTCTCTCCAGATACCAGAGGAGGTGGTGTGATGTATTCCTCACCAAAGCAGAAATATCACACATTTCTCCCATCTCCTGTCCCCATCTGTCTTGAATTGATTGCCTAGCCAGGGTCCCTACATCCTCTTGAATGGTTTTATATAGGTATGACATTAACAATTTGGTGTTGCCCTGTAGGGATCTTCTATATATTACTGTAAGTGGTTCTGCTGGGCTAGATGTCAATGCTTCCTACCCTATTATTGTGTTTATATAATTTCTGCATTGCAGAAATCTGAGAAAGTCTCTGTGCAGGAGGTTGTATTTGTCCTGCTGGGTTTTGTAATCGACCATTACTTCATTCTGAATGAACTGGGTCAAATACTTCAGTCCCCCATCCATCCATCTCTTGAAACAACTATCCCCAGATAATGCTGGGAACCCTGGAAGGTAATGAAGTGGAATGAATTGCCATATTTACACTGGTAATTCCCATTGTGCCCTGATTTTAAACAATATTTGCAATGTGTGTGTGTTGTCCAACAGCTTATTATTTTGTTAAGATCTTTTTGTAAAATGGTCCATGGAAGGAGGTGTAGTGGAACATCCGGATGGGTGTTCCCCCCTCCGTTGCACACCATGTGCCTGGGGAGGCAGGTGATAATATTTTTATGATAGGGACTGTTTGTGCTGCCCAATAGTAGGATTGCAATTCTAGAAGACCCCAACCTCCCCTTCTCCTTATTAGCTAACAGGCATGCTTTACGAATCCTAGGTTTCTTACCTGCCCAGATTTAAAAAATTCAGCTTTTTGTGTAAGTGGTTCCAGTCTGTTTTAATATAGTGACTGGTAATGTGGAGAATAAAATCAACAACCTAAGGAGAATGTTCATTTTTATAGTTTCTATATGATTACAGAGAGACAGAGGGAGAAGATTCCATCTATTCAGATCCTTGAACATTTGCTGTAATAATTTTCCGTAGTTCAATTTATATAATTTAGAGAGCTGGGTGGGGATCCATATGCCAAGATACCAAACTTTATTTCTTACGCACCAGAATGGAATTAACTGTTTATCTTCCCCTGACAATTGTCCCCCACCTGTAAAACCTCTGGTTTCTCTGTATTTACTTTAAATCCTGATAGGCTTCCATATTGATTCAGTAGTTGCATTAAATTTGGTACTGACACAAAAGGGTTATCTAAATATATGAGCATATCATCTGCATACAATGATGTCTTACTTGTCTGTTTCCCCACTTTGATCTCAAAAATGTTGTAATGGCTGCTGCCAGTGGTTCTAAGCTAATTGCGAACAATAAAGGGGAGAGAGGGCAGCCCTGTCTGGTGCCTCTTTCGATCTCCAATACTTTAGAGACAGTCTCGTTAGCCTTAACTCTAGCCGTGGGTTTATTGTAACAAAGTTCTATCCATTTCCTGAATTTGCTCCCTAACCCCATAGATTCCATGACCATGAATAAATATTCCCAGTTAAGCTTATCAAAGGCTTTTTCTGCGTCAAGGAAAATTGCTAGTTGTGCTGTACTTGTAGATGCGTTGTATTTTAAAACATTTAACAATTTTCTTATATTGTCTGATAAATGTCTGTTCGGTATAAAACCTGTTTGGTCTGGATGGATATGTTATTCTATACATTTTTGTAGATGCACAGCCAAAATTTTAGTTAAAATCTTCAAGTCCTGGTTAAGTAATGAGATGGGGCGGTATGTTTTGCATGTGTCAGTTGGTTTTCCTGGTTTAGGAATTACAGTTATCAGGGCCTCCCCCCATAAGGCTGGGACTCTCTCTCCTCTGTTATACAGGAGTTGAAAACCTGAGAAAGTATGGGGGCTAGTGTCTCTGCAAATTTTTTTATAGAAAACTATACAAAAACCATCTGGCCCCGGTGATTTTCCTATGGATAATTTACAGATAATTTGAGATACTTCCTTATCAGAGATAAGAGCACTCATGTTCTCTTGAAACTGCTGGGATAAGGATGGAAGTTTTATTTTAGCTAAGAAGGCCTTAGTGGCTTCTTTGATATCTTCCCCCCTTCATTTCTCTGATATAGTTGTTTACAGTACTCTTGAAATTGCTTTGCAATATCTTCTGGTGTTGACCAGTGTTTAGCTGGATCCATTTTATTTTCAATTTTATACACTATTCTTTCCACCTGGGTTTTTTTAAGTCGAAAAGCCAATAACTTGGCAGCCTGATGCTCTGTTTCATGATATTTTTGTTTTGCGAATCTGAGGTTACCCTCCACCTTTCTGTTTTCATTTTGAGTTAATGCCTCTCTTGCTTCTGTCAGGGCCTTAAGAATATCTTTATTCCTAGGGTTTTATTTTGTTTTTCTGTTCCAGCTCTCTGATTTCCTGTATAAGTCCCTTATGGGTCAGCTGGTGTAATTTCTTTTTTGTTCAGGCAAAACTGATTATTTCCCCTCTCACTACTAATTTTAGTGCATCCCATGTGGAGATGTGTGAGCACCCTGCTGGATGTTGATAGAATGTACCTCTTTTATTCTGTCTGTTAATTGATAACTTTTTTGTCATTCAATAAGGGCACATTTAGGCGCCATACTGATTGCCTAGATCCCCGGCGCAGCCTTACCCTCAGCGAGATAGGGGCATGATCTGAGAGCATTATACTGTGGATTTTCGATTGTACAATAGTGTGCATTTGCGATTGTTGTGTGTAAACAAGTCTATCCTAGAACAGAAAGTATGTGGAGTTGAGAAAAAAGTGTAGTTTCTTTCTTTTGTTTGTTGCTCTCTCTATACATCTTTTAGCCCCATTTCCTTAGTTAGCCCCATCAATACTCTGGTGGCTTTGCCATTCAAGGATTGCATCAGGGTGGATCCATATTGGCATATTGAGCTTTAAAGTGCAGTTTCCTGACCAATGAGTGGGTCACCTTGCCAATGGTGGTCAGGCTGATCATGATTCCGCTGAATGATGAGATGAAGAAGCCGTTTGAATGTTAAAATGATGGAATGAAAACCACGTAAACTGAATTGATGTGAATGAATTGCAGGCTTTTAAACAGCTTTTTTGGGGGGGGGAGGGGCTCTGGCTCTGTAACTACTAACTAGTAGATCACCCACCTGCAAACCCCTGCTGGTCCTTCGTGGGGCAAGGGGCTGCCTTGCCTGGTAAGGGTAAAATGACACATTCCTCAAGTCTGGCCCCTAAGGACGATTCAAAGTCTGATCCTGGATACTGGCAGAGATCACTCCTCCTATGAGGAAGAGGAAGACAAGAGTTTTGCACACTCTAGCGTCTCTTCTGGAGGACTTGAAAGTCATTCTAGCATCTCCTCTGGCCTACAATATGTCAGACAGCCCTCTAAAAGAGGTCCAATGTGAAGGGGCTTCCTTCATGGCCATTCCCATCAATAAGGAGGTTGTGGACCCAACCAAGGCTGCCTGGAACTATCTGGCATCAGCTGGTGTGTTCCCCTGCATTGTGACCAATGATATGTCCAAGGGGTTCAAGGCTTTCATTAAGCACCCTTCACCCAAATGGCTCATGGCCCATGAAGAAGAAGAAGAAGAAGAAGAATCAGCATTTATTTAGCGCTTTTCATACACATTGTATCCTGAAGCATTTTACAAGCAATGAGAGACTGGTAGTGAAGTGACTGAACATGTAATGGCAGCCATTTTACATATCAATGCCCACACACAGCCTTGGACAGTTGCATGAACCATTTTTTTTTTTTATGGGAATGGGAGTGTTGGCCAGGGCACTGGGGAAATTCCCATACTGTTGTGAAAAGTGCTTTGGGTTCTTTTACTTCCACTTGCATGCCCACCAGGACAGTGCCAGAGATGGGTAGACGGGATCTCAGTTTAACATCTCATCTGAAGGATGGTGCTTTCCAACAGTACACCATTCCCCTGGTACTGCACTCTGGTGCCAGTGGTTTTATGGTATTAGCCCAATCCTAGAGTGGCATGAGAGCCCACGACCTTCTGCCTTAGAGGCGGATGTGCTACCAACTGGGCCACACTGACACCAGCAGAAGGCTAAGTCCTTCGGGCACCTTCTGCTCACTCTCTGAATAAGAAGTTGAAGCATTTTCTGTGGACAGCTGACTTAGCGTTTCGGGACATGCTCCCACTGGAGCATGCAGACAGCCAGGGACAGCATTAACATGCACTAAAAAGGCAAAAGTTAACCTGATCAGAAATGCCTCCCCCCTTTCAGAGTTCAGTATGATATTTATTCTATAACGAAATGTAACAGAAGAAAAAGGAGCGTTAAACATATTTTTTTTCTGACAATTTTTAGCTGCTATTTTGTGGAAGTTTCTGCTTTAAACCAATCAGTAGTGCAGTAGGCCCCTCTCTGTAAAGTGAACAAAAATACTGTGAGGCATCTCTTCAAGACAGAAGGCAGATCCTCAAACTATCTAGTGTTGTCTTGAAATATAAATGTTGGTCGTGGGGTCGAAAACAGTGTGGGAATTCAAGAATGCATGGGACAGACATAAGGCAGTTCTGGTGGGGGGTAGGAAGAAGTGGGCTGTTGGTTAACTAGGATCTGCAGTTTATCCAATAGGTGGGGAAGTGAGCAGACTAGGAGGGTCAAGCGGTCCTTGTCTGCCATCAAAGTCTATGTTTCTATGTTAAAGCTATGAGGTCACTGTACATGTGCTCAACGTTTTATAGTGTCATCCCACTGCTTCCTCAGGAGACTTATAATAACCTATAAAATGTATTTATCCTGCTTTGTAATTTTTATATTACTTATACAAAGTTTCATTAAATGTATTCATTATTTCTAGCTTATTATCACTTTAAATCTGATTTACATATCACGCATATGGCTATATACTTCGTATTTAAACAGTTAGCATGCAGTACTTTTTATGTATGATATCCGGTGAAGGGAGCGTGGATTTAATCATGTGGTACAAAACTGCACGGTGAAAATAGCGGCCATGAAAACAGCGAGAGGGAATGTATAGCTCAGACATAACAGCACTATTCCTGTGACTGTTGCTATCCCTGTGTCTGTTTTCACTTTCCAAATGTCTGCTTGGAAGCATGTTGTCACTGTGGCTCTGTGGATACAGCAAGAGGTGTGGATGGTGGCGGTACCTACGGCTGTTCTGGGTTTGGGTCTCACCTTGCTGCACTTCTTTTGTTTTTTTCCTCAGTTGCCATGTGGCCACCCCCCCTTGCCTTCCCTCCTGCACTTGCTGTACTATATCCCCTCCTCCCCAAGCTGTTCCACCCCCCAACATACCCCCTGCCCTCTTTCTCCCCCTCCCACCCAAGTGGAGTGCACTGCGGAGGTGACTTTGCCCACCCACCCAGATTACGCCTATTTCTCCACATGTCCCCCTTGGAGGTGATTATTTTATAGGAGGGGGATACGGGGGGGAAGCCCCTTGCAAAGAGGGGTGCTGGGGGTGAAGCCCCCTGTAGAAAATTACTTTTTGCAGGAGATGTTGCCAATGCAATTGTATACACGTGCTTTTGTGCCGTGCTACTCCGTCCACGCGGTTATCACCAAGACCCCTTATATACACATTTATAAAAATGTACAAACAAACATGTATTTTATATAAAAGCAATAAATTCTGTTAATCAAAAGCCCCCTTTGTTTGGCTTTCATTTTGTTTATATTAGTGAACTGTCCACCAAGTTTCGCACTACCTTGAATCCAATCAGTCTTTTTAACCATCAAGGCTTGGAACCCTGTGCCACAGGGTCTGCCCACCTCCTCCTCATCCTTTCATGGCAGACTGTGGTCTAGAAAGTAGAGGAAGAAGATCTACAGCTGCTGTACTAAGAGTAGGAGTGGCATCTGAGTGGACTCCTGTGACAATAATGGGTCCAAAAAACCTGGTTCACCTTTAAAGTAATGGGAGGTGTGGCATCATCTGCTGCCCACTTCAGTCACTTCTCAATGACCCAGCTGAGGGTCCACCTAAATTAATTTCTGCCCCAGTGATCATCAGTCACCTCTGACCAGTGGGTTCTTGTGATCAAAAGCCATGATCTCACCTTAGAATTGGTGCAACGGTTGCCCCAACTGTGCTGGTTGTCTAACCAGGTGGACCCCCCACTGAGGTTCTTCAGGAAAGTTCTCCTCACTTCTGTGTTTGAACTCCATTGAATAGGTTGCACTGGCCAACACTGGTTAGGGATACATCTCACGGTACCTCTAGTGATGAACAAGACAGATGGCTGATACTCCCATACTGGATCTGTGTGGCCTGAATCACAATATCAGACATCAAATATTCACAACAGTTAATTTGGGTCAAGTGATCCCTTCTCTGCAGCAAGGGAATGGGTTTCTCACCCTAGACCTCAAGAACTAATATTTTCACATCCCAATCAGACCTTCCCACTACATGTTTGATTGGTGAATGATCTTTTCCAGTTTCTAGCAGTGCACTTCCTCATCTCATCTCCATGCATATTTTCACCAATTGCATCAGTGGTGACAGCATACCTTTGCTGGAGTGGAGTCAGCAACTTTCCCTACCTAGACAATTGGCTGATTCAAGGACGGTAACCCTTAGAGGCCAAGGAAGCCTTCCATGTGACCATGGAGACCTTTTTCAATCTGGGGTTCATTCTGTATATGGAGAAATCACACCTCACCTCGAGCCAGTGTCTGTAGATCAGTGCTGTGGAGCTTGACTCCAGAGAGGCTCAAACTCAGATTCCACCTCAGAGGGTTAAGGATCTGAAGGAGTGCTCCTTTTCCTTTTAAGTGTGGGGCAGTCACCCATCAAGGGACTTCTTTTGAATACTTGTCTTAATGACATTGACCACTTTTATGGTTCCATGGGTCTGACTTGAGTTGAAGTAGCAACTGTCACAATGCTTGGCACCCTTGTCTTGGTCAGTGATGGTCGACTCCATCATGTCTGACACACTCTCCAAGTGGCTGGATCTGGACCTCTTTAGTAAGGGGGATTCTAATTGTCCAGCTTCCCATGGCACTGGTCCTAATGACTAACACGTCCCTATTGGGTTGAGAAGCTCATCTGGCAGACCTGCAGGCACATGGGCTGTGGACTCTGCAGGAACAATGGCTGCACATCTGTGTGCTTGAGTGTAGGATGACATGCTTGGCTCTCTGAATGTTCTTGACTGTGGACGGTTGATCGATCTGCATCAGCAGAGACAAAATAATGATCGTGTTCTACATGAAAAAAACTGAGGGGATCCCTTTTCAACACTTGGAAGTTTGCCACACACTTGGCAAGGGTGTATAACAAGGTGTCTTATAGCCTTATCCACCTAGGAGACCTGTCCCACAAATAGTCACTACATCAGGAGGATGAGTCTGATATTTATTGATGGGGGCCCCCCTCATGTTACCTTATCTCTGTCATGGGAGAATCACAAATTGCAACTCTTCTGTGCCCATACCCTGGAGAGGGGCACAGTTCAGAACAATGCCCTCATCCTGAACTGGACAGGCACACTCTTCTGCAACTTTTCACCCTTTCCCCTGCTGCCCAAGGTCCTGCTGAAGGTTCACCTTGATTACGTCTGGCTAATATAAAGACCTCCTATGCTTCAGCTCTGAAACACCAGTTGTTTTCCCACTCAGGCCAGACCTTCTCATGTGGTCCAAGCACACAGTTCAACACCTGAAGCTAGCATCCCAAGACCTGATGGCATGATTTCTGAGAAAGGCTAGAACTGGCATCCCTGCCTGGAGGAGGTCCTTTGTTTTACCGGAAGCGTCAAGTAAGTTCTCCAGTTGACCAATCACTTTGCCTAGCATTACTCAGTGATGAAAAAGACTACTCCTCCACCCTCCACTCTGCATTATAGCCTGACAGCTGACTGATAGATTACTGAAAATCAGTACAATACAGGTTGGAGAGGGGCACTGAGTAGTCAATGTGCTACCTACTGTTGCCTTAAATCAATCAGGAGAGGAGGTGCTACTTTTTAGAAAAGGCCCCTTGGAGTGGGATGGCGGGATGGAGCAACAGGCTAATGAAAGGACCATTTGAAAAGATGGCTTTGAATCCTGGCACTGTGCAAGGATTAGTTTTCATGAAGTCTCTCCTATGAGAGTACTGGGGAAGGGGGTAGAGGGTGGAAGATGACTGGAGGTGCCCATGGGACTACGTAACCTGCACTAGTATGCAACAAGTATTGCCCTGACTGGCACTAGCATGTGACTGTCACTGCTCCATGACCTGCACTAGTATGCAACAGGCACTGCTCCCTGACCTGCACTAGCATGCGACAAGCAGTAGTCCCTGACCTGCACTAGCATGTGATCGGCACTGCTCCCTGATCTGCACTAGCATGCAACAAGCACTGCTCCCAGACCAGCACTAGCATGTGACATGCATTGCTCCCTGACTGCCACTAGCATGTGACAGGCAGTGCTCCCAGACCAGCACTGGCATATGACAGGCACTGCTCCCAGACTGGCAGTTGCATGCAGTAAGCACTGCTACATGACCTGCACAAACATGTGACAAGCACTGCTCCCTGATCTGCATAAGCATGCAACAGGCACTGCTCCTTGACGTGCACTAGCATGCAACAGCCACTGCTCTCTGACCTGCACTACCATGGGACTGGCACTGCTCCCTGACCAGCACTAGCATGTGAGGATCACTGCTCCCTGACCTGGACTAGCATGTAACAGCCACTGCTCCTTGTTCTGCACTAGCATGCAACAGGCACTGCTCCCTGACTGGCACTAACATGTGAGGGCCACTGCACCCTGACCTGGACCATCATGTAAGGGTTACTGCTACCTGACCTGGACTAGCATGTGACAGCCACTTCTCCTTGTTTTGCACTATCATGTGAAAGGCACTGCTCCGTGACCTGTACTAGCATGCAAAAGGCACTGCTCCTTAATCTGCACTAACATGCAAAAGGCACTGCTCCTTGACTGGCACTAGCATGTGACAGGCACTGTTCCCTGATCTGCACAAGCATGCAATAGGCACCCCACCCTTATCTGCACTAGCATGTGACAGGCACTGCTCCCTGATCTGCAGAAGCATGTGACAGGCACTGCTCCCTGACCTGCACTAACATGCAACAGGCACTGCTCCTTGACTTGCTCTAGCATGTGACAGGCATAGCTCCCTGACTTGCACTAGCATGCAAAACACACACACTGCTCTCTGACTTGCACAAGCATGCAACAGACACTGTTCCCTGATCTACAATAGCTTGTGGCAGGCACTGCTCCCTGACCTGTACAAGGATGCAACAGGCACTGTTCCCTGATCTACACTAGCATGGGACAGGCACTGCTTCTTGACATGCACAAACATGCAGCAGACACTGTTTCCTGATCTACACTAGCATGTGACAGGCACTGCTCGCTGATCTACACTCCTGCCTGACCTCTACTAGCATGCACCAGACACTGCTCCCTCACCTGCATAAGCATGAAACAGGTACTGTTCTCTGATCTACACTAGCATGCAACAAGCACTGCTCCCTGACCTGCACTATCATGCGACAGGTACTGCTTCTTGACCTGCACTAGCATGTGACTGGCACTGCTCCCTGACCTGCACAAGCATGCAACAGGCACTGCTCCCTGATCTGCACTAGCATATGGCAGATGCTGCTCCCTGACCTGCACTAGCATGCAAAGGGCACTGCTCACTGACTTGCAATAGAATGCAACAGGCATGACTCCCTGACCTGCACTACCATGTGACAGGCATGGCTCCCTGACCTGCACTAGTATATGGCAGGCACAGCTTCCTGACCTGCCCTAGCATATGGCAAGCAAGGCTTCCTGACTTGCACTAGCATATGGCAGGCAAGGCTCCCTGACCTGCACTAGCATGCGACATTCCCTGTTCCCTGATCTGCACTAGCATGTGACAGGCACTGCTCCCTGACCTGCACTAGCATGCAGCAGGCACTGTTCCCTGTCCTGCGCTAGCATGCAACAGGCTCTGCTTCCTGATCTGCACTAGCATGTGACAGGCACTGCTCCCTGACCTGCACTAGCATGCAGCAGGCACTGTTCCCTGTCCTGCACTAGCATGCAACAGGCACTGCTCCCTGACCAGCACTAGCATGTAACAGATTCTGCTCCCTGATCTGCACTAGCATACGATGGGCATTTCTCACTGAACTGCGATAGCAGATGACTGACACTGCTGCCAAGCTTATGAGGCAAGGAGTTTTCGAAAACAGCGGAGAATAATGATGAAAATGTGGTGATAGCCATATATTAAAAGGAATGCTCCTTCTAATATTTCAAATGAGTAACGGGCTACGAGTGAGCTTGGTACATTAAACAGATCTGGGTTTGATTCCCACAACTTCCACTTGCATCTTGTGTGACTGAGCAAGTCACTTAACCTTTCCAGTGGTCCAGTATCACCCCTGAAAACAGGCACTTGTGCCTAGTGGGCCTTACCTGGTTACCAAAGAATTCAAAAAAATGTAAAACAAAGACTCAAAGTCAAAGAAATTACTTTTTAAATGACAGGAAAGCAAGAGAAATCTAAAATACTATAAAAAGACATAGGTGAAAAGTGTCACTGTAACGTGCACTGCTGCTTTCACACAGCTTTGACAGGAAAGGGGGTAGTAGGATTCTGGAAACCAAAGACACAAGTATTGTTACATGTGCTATTTGGGGGATACTGGAATTCGTGGACAACAGAGTTTGGTCAAATGTTTTGAATTCAAATGAAGAACCAGACCTTACCTACTCTTACAGATTCAGTTCTGTTATTGTTATAAAAAGGACTATAAAAGAAGTGAAGCCTCTTCTGTGAATTTTAAAGTGGTTAGAAACCCCCCATAAAGATTAAAAGAACATTTAAGGCCTTAAAGGGATGACACTTCCCTTTAAGAAGCCCAAAGACAGTATGCCTTTTATACCCATTTCTGGGGCATGTATATTGAATGCTGTCACGGTTGGCAACCAATGTCAGTGCCCAAGCCAGCTCTTCCTTTTTAGATGGTGAAAATAAATACACAGTGTTTGCTTACCACTTTTGTACAAACATAAACTTTGGTTAAAAAAAGGAAAGAGATGAGTTGACACTTTCTTTTTTTTTGCGGCCCAACCTACCCTTTTCCCTTGTTCCTGTGAATGAGCTTAGACACGGGGGAGGGGTTGTAGTGATCGGGTGGGTAGCTGGCTAGCATGTGAGCCTTATTTCCAAGCTGCCCTGCAAATGAAAATATTTTCTGAATTCCAGTTCTTGTTCGTTCATGACCTGCTGCCTCCTCAAGTCCTTGCTGAAGTTGGTTCTCTGCTGCCGGGTTCTTTTCTGTCTCACTGCTGACCCCTGCTGAGCAAAGCAAAGAATGCAGTCCACAGGAACAATGGCAAGGATTACTTTGACATGCTGCTTTCAAAGTAAGTGGCAAGGCTGGGTGATCCACTATATGTCTCTCGACCTGGGCTTTGTCCCCTAGAAAACTTTGTATGTTTCTATTTCCATAACAGTTCATGTGTTTAATTTCTTTTTATAATTGATAAATTATTTACTGAAATAATTGAGTTAATACTATCCATTTATTTGATTCGTTCAAGCCTAGCTACAGTCTGACAGGACTATTTATTTTATGGTTCTACATTACGTGAATATATGCCACTCGGCCTGCCCTTTTTTGTTTTCAGCTGTATTTATTTCCTCTGTTAACTCAGGAACTGTTTAGCACTGAATTATCCAATGGCTATTCTTATTTTTACATTATGCTGACCCTGTACACAACCCTGAATTGTATTTTGTACTTTTTTTTTGTAACCTGGGCACTGTGTAGCAATGGGCTACTACCCCTGTCTGGCGGGCTCCAACCCAGGTTGAGGGGGCTAGGCTCTGTTCTAGTGGTAACTGGGGGGTCTTTCCTAAGATAAAATTAAATAGCACAGTGCCTCCGCCCAGAGTAAATTATAGTGTGCCAGATGTTTGTGTAGTACAACCCCCTGGGATGCTGTACATCCCCACCTCCCCTTCTGTTCACCCCACACATGGAATACCATAAACAGTTGCAATACTTTACTTTGTATGCAATTAAAGACTGTAGCTAATAATATGCTCACATACAGTATTGAAAAATAAGAATACAAGATTTATTAACTGGGGAAAGGAGGATGGAAATGCAGAGATAATGACAATTTGAGTACTTGATGAACTGGTAAAACCAGAAACAACAACTATGACTCACCCCCCCCCCCCACAGCAATACATATGCCCACTTCCCCACTGGTACAGTGCCCCCTACTGTCTATCTTTCTCTGCAGCTGGCAAACTGGATTTGTCTCTGGCAACCAGTCCCGCTCGCCCCTCAGGACTAGAGGTGGCAAACAGCCTCTCAGGCTGTTTCAAAACTGCAGGGTTGAATCACAACTCAGCTTTTCTTGCTTCAATTTTGGCTTTCCCAGGCAAGGGGAATGTTCTGCAACGTCTGTGGGCTCTGGTTGCTTAACTCCAGGTGACACTTCAGGCATTTAACAAAACACAGTCCGACCCTCCTCACAGGCTGATGGCTTCTCTCAGGTGCTGTGAAGTTTTAGCTCCAAACAGCTCTGCAGACACACTCTCTGACTTCCTGACTTCCCAGCTAGTAGGAAGCTGTTTGGCAAGTCTCTTGGAGTTTGGCTATGGAAGCCTTCTGACTTCCAGACTTTTCCTGGTCACTGGCTAGATGCCCTCCTTACTTGTGGAGAACCCCAAACAAACTGCCCCGAGCTGAAAACTCCCCCAGGGTCTGAAAAGAGAATGGCAGCTTCCCATTGGTTGAACACAGCTATATTTAAAATTAAACAAATATTAAGTCCCCTCAACACTTGATTGATTGCCTGAATAAACGCCAAGAACATTGTCCATACCACTTAACCAGGAGCCATAGCTGCAGTACTTCAGGACTCCTTGAACTTGGATTGGATAAGAAAGGGGTCAGAGGCAACAAATATGACTGCTGAAGTTCAGTTTACATAATGTCCCAACTTTAAGTCCACCTTGCAGCCAAACTATACAGTTTTTAGGCGATTTGCCCCAGTGGTCCATCAGCTCTCCCTCTGGCCCACTGTCTGATGGCAGAGAGGGACTTGCAAGGGACTTCCCTTGCCTGTTGCTTGCACCCTAGGCAGCAGGCAGGGCTATTCATAACTATAGCAGCTTTGGCTCTTATAGCACCTCAGCAGTTTTTTACTTCTTTTACTTTTCCCCTCCATGTGTGCCTCTGGACCCCCAATTTGTACTTCTGGGATCGGAGCAGTCGGAGGACACAAAGGGGACCATTGGAAAGAGCTGCTGGAGCAACTTTGAAAATGAGCAGGCAGCTTGGATGTGCGCACTAAGTACTGCAACGGCATTTCGCCTTACTGCTGAGTGGGCAGTTTTACTTTCCTTCGCTTCTCCAGTCTTCCTACAGAATTCAGGCATATGGGGGCCAGCAGAAGCACACCAAGGGGACCACAACTAGACCAGGACTGGCGGGGACCATTGCAGGAGTCAGAACACTGCTTGGGGAGGCAATCTAGGTAAGCACCACCTGTGGGGGAGTACATTTTTATTGTAAAAAGTTAATAAAAATTAAATAAAAAATTAAAAAAATAATGCAGCCGATTCAGGGTGGCCAACTGTAATAACAACCCTTCCTTTTGTCCTCTAAGTCACAGGGGCATATTGCATAATTCCATATTTTCATTTTGCTACAGTTGCTCCGTAGAAAATTGGAGGCCTTATTGCTTTATATTTGGAGTGGTGCAAAATGGGCACTTACCAAGACATCTCAGCTCAGATGCAATATCTTGTTTTCAGTGGGGTCCTGGTTTTTATTCATTTTCACGGCTGCAGTAGGCAGAGCCTGCAGACGTTTTGCATGTACAAAAGGAGTGATGTCATGTTTTCTGTCCGTGGAACTGACTGAAGGTGTAAATAGTCTCCTCCGCCTTACCCTCCTCCAAGAAATGTTTTCCGCCCTCATATAAATACGCTTTCATGTTAGTCAATGGTTCCAGGGTACTATTTTCTTTCTTAAATAGGCGGTACAAGAACTGGAACCTGAGTAGTAAGAGGCAGCATTAGTTTTTTTTTTGTACTTTATTTTTATTAGTTTACTGTATTACATGTACAGCATACAATCCCAATAGGTAGACTTGAGACATATTGCAAATAACAACACCTGTCATTAAGGAATTTTTGCAGTAACATCAGTCAGCCCCTATATTAAGATACTTCACTGGGGGGGTCATCAATAATTATTTAAATTAATAAATTGTGTACAGAAACACTTAATGCAGCCATGAGCAGGAGATTAACAATAACATACTTTAAAAATTATATGATTTCCCTATCATAGAGATAGATATAACTCCCCCCAACATCTGTTTTAGAAATACAAAACAAACAAAATCAGCTCTCAGGTTAAGAACTCTTGCAATCCTGTACAATTATTTAAACTGTCTTCTAAAGAACAACAGCACATTTAAAGTCCCAATAACTTCAGATCTTACTCTGCTGGCTTTGATAACCCTCTGTAATTGTGGACCTGCCATTACATCTTAAATGTAGCCCAGGAGGGAGTAGGTAGCTCCTCTCTAACTATTCCAACACAGAAAAATTAAGTTTAGCATGTCCCTAGTTTTAAGGGAGGGCATATCGAAAAGTCACAGAGTCTTTGCCCTGATGGACCTAGGCAGTTCAATGCGATAGCATTTAATGAGTGAACTTTACCCTGACAAACGTCTAAGCTTTACTGTCCTCATTATCGCTATCCACCTCCGAGTTTTTTGCATCAAATTCTTTCTGTACCCGATCGGTCAATTTTATAGCTTCCTCTGGTTCTGAAAATTGGAAAGTCTTACCACCGTAGAAGATTCGGAGGCTAGCTAGAAGCAAAAGCACATGTTGGATCCCCAACTGTCTGAGGCGAGCCCATGTAGTGTCATAAGCTTTCCTCCGTTGTCGTGTTGCAAAACTCAGGTTGGGGAATATACGTATTTTATTCCCCTCCCAGTCCATGGTTCCCGACTTCTTGGCTTTACCAATAATGGTATCTTTCTCTCTGATTGAACCCAGCACCACCAGGAAGGTGTGTGGCGTCATCAAGCCCCTCGTTGTCCGACTCCTAGAACCTCGTGGAGTTATCCAATATGCCTTAACAATAGAGAACGCCTTTGATATCTGAAGGAGATCTTTCAGGAAACTGATCAGAAAGCCCTGAGGGTCTTTGGCATCTGCTTGCTCAGGTATGCCAGTATCTGGATATTGGTAGCCCTTGATAAGTTCTCCAAATTTTCCAGCCGGTGACGGAGCAGGCCATTCTCCTTTACCAAGCTCGCTGTGGCAGACACTGTGGTCGATGCAGAGTGCACCGCTTCCTTGGTGTCTTCCGCCAATTGCCCCACTTTATTATCCAGAGTTTTAAATTGGTTAGAGAAATCTTCCATTTGACTGTCCAGCTTCTGAATAGCCTTCAGGAGAGCCGTATTATAAGGTTGCGGTGCCTCTTCCAGTGCTGCCAGAATCGGGTCTTTGTGCTGCCCGGGCTGGGTATCTTTTGGGCGCGTGCTGGTGCCTCTGGCCGTTGCTTTGTTTGATTGGCCTATTCTCATTACTTCTTGATCTGAGAGTTACAAATAAGGTACCAAATTGCTCAGCTCGGCAAGATCTGTTGGCGTATATAGCCGGTTAGTAGATTAGAACAGTTTTTTCTTTGTTATTGGTCAATATTGGTATTCCAGGTGCAGAGCTCACTCTGAAAGCTGTCTCTAGCTCGGCTGCTGGCCACGCCCATCAGCATTAGTGTTTTTTTGGGGGAGTAAGATCCACCCCCACCTCCACCCAAGAAGCTCCTAAAGATTCACCCCCACCTTTTTTTTGATTCATGTGGGAGGGGTATGAGGTGGATCTATCATGTTGGAACAACTGACTATCAGAGCTGCCTGGGGAAGTAATTAAGGAGTGCCTGAAACTGCATCTAGGCATATCCCCCCAAACAAACACACATAAGCTCCTAAAGATCCACCTCCACCTTTTTAGTTATTCATGTGAGAGGGGCATGAGGTGAATCTATCATGTTGGAACAAGATACACTAGTTTGGGACCTGGACCAAGCAACAGAACAAGTCTGTGTAGTGATCGAGTGGTGGAGCCCCTGCATTTTATTAAGGACTAGGAGAACAGTAGATACTTAATGCCTTCAAATTGACTTAAAAACCCTTGGAACAAATGATTATCAGAGCCACCTGGGGCCTCAGAAGGAAAGAGTAATTAAGGAGTGAAACTACAGCTCCCAAGGAAAACAATAGACACAGTGTTCTGATTCCAGTTGAAAGAGCCACAGGTTTTTCTTAAACATTTATATACTAAAAACATAAAGTTCAGCTTTTGGGATTAACAACATTTGTTTACCATATTCAATATTCTCTCTCTCTCTATATATATATATATATATATATATATATATAGTTTGTCTTTTTAGTAGTTTCAAAACTTTGAAAGCATTGGTGTTAGTAATGCATTCAGAAATACATTTTTTAATTGTCTTTACAGTTAAACATGCAGTTTCATGTGAGGGCACATTTTTTGGGGAAGGGGTTCAAATTATTTTAATCATGGTCACAGTACTTGGTAAACATAGACTTTGATGATAAAGTGTATTTTTTCTTTTAAGTTTGAGAAGTGTGTATTGTATATGTGTGGCAGTGTTGTAAATGGGAATAGGGAATGAATACTGGTTAAGTGCCTAGAATTTTTTTTTTAATATAATTGAGTTTATATGTGGCAAGTAGGTAGGGGATAGTGTTTTGAATGTGGCAGTAGGACAGATTTGTTAGGATAAATATATGCTGTCTTGCAAATAGGAATAAATTGTAGGGGATACATTTTACAAAACAGTGATATATATCATAGGGTTTTCATTCATGTATTGTTTGAAGAAATAGCTATGGCTCATTTTGTACTATCAGTAAAAGGAGAGAAGAAAACATTGAACAAGAAAACAATTGGTGATTTTAAAAGCTATTCTGATCAGAGCTGACATTAAAAAAAATCTCAACTGTATTTTTAATTTTTTTTATCGGGGACACTAGAAACAGGGGGTGAGATATTCAGACTGTGCCAGGCTGTAGCGCAATCCTGGGCGCAGCGCAACTTGGATGCGCAGGGGCGTGGACAGGGTGATATTCAACGGAGCTGCGTCATGGCACAGCATCATTGAATATCGCACCTTGGCCACCCGCAGTGCGCATGGCACAGTGGCACTGCGCCAGTGCAAGTGGCCAGAGTGGAGCAGGGGGATGTGCTAGCACAAGTGCCATTGCAATAGGTGCAACCACCGCGATATTCAAAGTGCACATGCAAATGGGGCCATAATGTATGCAAGGCACAAATGGGGCCATTGCATATCATCTCTTCATTGCATGCGATGCGCGATCCCGGCGACTTGCACTTGGCACCCTGCCAGGCTGCAGCCGTTGGTGACCAATGCCCCCTGCACAAGCGGCAACACGCTCCGACGCCCGATCGCAGGCATATGAATAATATGTAAACATCCCATATCCCTGGTGGTCCAGCGGACCGCTCGCAGCCCGATTGTGGGCATATGTAGATAAATAATAGTCCCATATCCCTGGTGGTCCAGTGACCCACATGCAGCTCGATCACGGACATATGTAGTAAATTAATAGTCCTATATCCCTGGTGGTCCAGTGGACTGCTCGTAGCCCGATCGTGGGCGTCAGTAATAAATCTGGACTGTGTAGTACGGTACGGGCTGCACGCCCATTGGCTCACGCTGTGGACCAATGGGTGTACAGCTCTACCGTCGGAGTCTGAGTGGTGATGGGCTGGCAGCGGGTGGGAGCTGCCTGCACGCCGCTGACTGGGGAGCAGGGCGGTGGGGCTTAGTGGACGGATGGGGAGGGTACCGCTGGACCACCAGGGTTGGATTGGTGTGTTATTATTTATTACTGATGCCCATGATTGGGCTGCGAGCGGTCCACTGGATCACCAGGGATATAGGACTATTATTTTACTACATATGCCCGTGATCGGGCTGTGAGCGGTCCACTGGACCACCAGGGATATAGGACTATTATTTTACTACATATGCCCGCAATTGGGCATGGGGGGGTGCCATCACGAAGGTGCCGCTGGAGCTCGGGTGGGCCACAGGTGGCAGCTGCCGTGTTGCACCCTGCAATATGGCAGCTCACCTGTGGGTGGCCAGCTGTTGCTCCTTTTTTTTTTGGCTCACCTGTGTGCAGCAAAAGTAGGGGTTGCACATGCATGGGCTCAGCACATCCCGGGCTGAATATTGGGATGTGTGGAGTATGCATGGGCACGCCCCCCTACCTGTGCCGCATACATTACTGATGCGCTTCTGCGCATCGGGATTTGTGCCAGGCTCAATCCCCCTTTGAATACCGTGCCGAGGCACATCAGTGGGTTGAGCATGGTGCAACTGTGTTCTGCCATACGCAACCCTTCTGAATATCCCGTCCAGGATTTTTTTTTTTTGTTGACTCTTTTTCCCTCCAGTCACAGGTCAGGGGAACTCTCTCAGGCATCCGTCCCTGTGCCTACACACCTGAGATCCGCTATGGTCTGATGCTCTCTCCGCCCCCCACTGCCAGCACCCCCAGTTTAACCAGCCCGGGGAGGGTAGCCCGACTCCCACCTGGGCTCCTTAGAAAGGCAGACTCTGGCAAGTGGCAGGGCCAGAGATGGAGGAGATATGAGGCCCAGCCGAGACAGATCCGGTGCTGGGTGTGAAGGGAAGGTGCCGTCATCTATCCCACTGATCTGGGTTTTTCTGTTTTCTAGCCAAGTTACGTCCCCCACACGTGAGACATGCAATGCCACCCAGTCTGTAATGTGAGAGCTCCCACCCATGTTCTGAAGACAGCCGCCCAACGTTGTCCCCCTTATTGTACCAGCCCAAGTGCATAGCAGTGCCGCCGGTCACCACTGGACCGGACCATTCCTGGAGAGCAGCCCATCAGATGCTCAATCCTCTGTCTCCCCTACTGACCCCCAGCGGTCCAGGCTCGTTCCCAAACCCGGGTTGCTGGCGTGGCGCGAGGTGTGGCGTCCAGCGCCTCAACCCTCAGCGCCACCGGGCAGGCTAGAAACAGGATGTTAACACATCAGTGAGCACTGATGCCATTTGTCTGTGTTAGAGAAGTTGTGGGTGGAGCTGCCTTGCACATGTTAAAATATACCAGCTGCAATTAACAACTACATGTAGAAGTGAAAGGCTGGGTGTTTTTTTCCCTACTTTCTTTTCACTGATATTATAAACTGAGCCAGGAAAAAAATAAGACTGAATAGATCAGAGCTGACATTAAAAAATGTGATGTTCCTAAGGTCTGTTGCATGCACTATGCTTTCATTTCATGGGAGAGGCATGAGGTGGATCTATCATGTTGGAACAACTGACTATCAGAGCTGCCATCCCCCTGGACATGGCATTTATCACTCATTTAAAATAACACAAATGTAGTTTCACATTTTTACTATGAGGGAAGCAAGAAGATGAACCAGCATGGTTAACAAATACATTGATTGACACCTGTGAATAAGTGGGGAGGGGGAGTTTTTTCTAACATTCCTGGTGGTTTTATACTCCCTGGAACCTGCTATTCAGGTTTTTTTAATTGCATCTTGTCCCAGGCAATCTTCCCAGAGTGCCCAGAGTGCAGTTTGCTGTATTGTTTAATAGCTCTGGGTGGAGGCCATTGTCTTGTTACATTGTCTTTTGTTTCAGATTAATCACAGACATCATGGCAGCCAAAGGAGACACACTTTGAGTCTTAGGGTATGTACAGCATAATTAATAAGTTTTCATATGCATAATCTTTCCGTTCATGTTATTGGTAGACATACTGTAGCTAGCTTGGCTTAAGGAAGGGTTAATATGGTCAGGACCCCCTTAGAAATTAAGATGCATATGCAGCAAATAAGTCCAAATGCGCTAACTTACCCTACAACTGTTAAGTGTCACAGTCTGCATTTTCTTCTTGAAATGGTTACTTTTGCATTTATGTTTATTTTAAAATATTTAATATTCTGACCATGTGGTTATGTCATGGACCATAACTGATCTCCAGCTTTAACCCCCCCCCCATGCTCCAACTTGCATAGAAGATAGTGCTTGTAGACAAATCTAATCATTTTGCCACTGTGTTCTGGTGTGTGTGTGTGTGCTTTTGATTCAATTGCTTGTGTCTTGCATGGAAAACAGTGCTTATAGACAATCTAATCATTTCACAGCTGTGTTCTGCTGTGTGTGTGTGTGTGTTCCTCTGAGGCTGTTCTTGCAACCCAGGAAAGGTAGAAATGATGAGGTAGCTCCTTCCTATTCCTGATCAGGGTTTTAAATAATTGATTAGCAGTTTTTTTTCTTTGGATAATGCTAACTGTACAGAAAGTATTCATATAGGTTTTGTAGAAGTGTTATGTTTGTTAAACACAGTGAGGCAAGTGCTATGCATTTACACAATGTTTTAGCACTTTTATAAGCAAAACGCTAATCAATTTTTAGAGTTAAATAAAACCCTGCTGATGCAAATTCCCTCCACCCTGGGAACACCTGCCTGCTGAATAAGGAAGGGTTGCAGGAACCCAGGGAATGATTTCGGATGGGGGGGGAGGAGATGATGGTAATCATATTGGATGACCTAAAGGTGGCTAAACAATGTACCAAAGCTATGAGGAGAGCCAGTGGAATACTGTGGTGCATAGGGAGAGGTATTACCAGCAGAAGGAAGGAGGTGGTGATGCCACTGTGTAGATCACTGTTGAGGCCTTATTTGGAATATGGTGTCCAGAATTCACCAACACAAGCTGCTTCTCAGTCTACAGCACTGTCTTTTTAAAATGTTAACATCTTGTTGAAAATATGACATAATCTTTCCATCCATGTAATTGCTAGACATACTGCAGCTAGCTTGGCTTGAGGAAGAGTGAACATGGTTAGCACCCCTTAGCAACTGAGATGCATATGCAGCAAATAAGTCCAGATGCATTAACTTACCCTACAACTGTTAAGTGTCACAGTCTGCATTTTCTTCTTGAAATGGTTACTTTTGTATTTATGTTTTTTTTTTTAATATTTAATATTCTGACCATGTGGTTATGTCATGGACCATAACCGATCTAAGATCACTGTAGCTGAGGTTTAAGCTTGTAAAGAAAAGGCAGAACTGGGGACAGCTCAGTTAAAGGAAAACTACATGATAAGTGAGTGAGTGTGTGTGTGTGTGTGTGTGTGTGTGTGTGTGTGTGTGTGTTGATTCAATTGCTTGTGTCTTGAATTTCAACATTTTAGTGGAAACGTTGCACTCTGATTTTCTTATTCTGAATTTTTTGCAGTATGTTGTCTGTATTTATATTAATTCTGTTGACATTCCTGCTAATGTACAGGGGCAGGGGACAGACTTGTGACTGGGTTTGAATAAGGAAGGGTTGCAGGAACCCAGGGAACGATTACGGGGGTTGGGGTTGATGGTCATCAAAATGGAAAGGGATTTTGGGGTAATCATATTGAACGACCTAAAGCTGGCTAAACAATGTACCAAAGCTATGAGGAGAGCCAGTAGAATGCTATGGTGCATAAGGAGAGGTATTACCAGCAGAAGGAAGGAGGTGGTGATGCCACTGTGTAGATCACTATTGAGTCCTCATTTGGAATATGGTGTCCAGTTCTGGAAGCTGCATGTCTGTCATGCAACTTTAAATCACAAATGGGTTAAATGGTTCTATTTTAAATTTCTATCCCTTTCCCCTACTTCTCCCACTGGTTAGCCTTATGGAACGCAACCGGAACATATCTTGGCTAGCATGATGAATTCACCTACACAAGCTGCTTCTCAGTCTACAGCACTGTCTTTTTAAAATGCTAACTTCCTGTTGAAAATATGACATCATTTTTCCATCCATGTTATTGCTAGACATACTGTAGCTAGCTTGGCTTGAGGAAGGATGAACATGGTCAGGACCCCTTAGCAGTTGAGATGCATGTGCAGCAAATAAGTCCAGATGTGCTAACTTACTCTATAACTGTTAAGTGTCACAGTTTGCATTTTCTTCTTGAAATGTTTACTTTTGCATTTATGTTTATTTTAAAATATTTAATATTCTGACCATGTGGTTGTGTCATGGACCATAAATGATCTCCAGCCTTAACCCCCCCCCATGCTCCAACTTGCATAGAAGATAGTGCGTGTAGACAAATCTAATCATTTTGCCACTGTGTTCTGGTGTGTGTGTGTATGTGTGTGTGTGTGTATGCATGTGTGTGTGTGCTTTTGATTCAATTGCTTGTGTCTTGCATAGGAAACAGTGCTTGTAGACAATCTAATCATTTTGCAGCTGTGTTCTGCTCTGTGTGTGTGTGTGTGTGTGTGTTCCTCTGAGGCTGTTCTTGTATCCTAGGAAAAGTACTTCCCCAGACATAGCAGCAGTACATTGTATAGCAGATATAAAATCTCAATAAGCAGGTCATGCAACAGATGTACTGAGCAGTTACTGAAGCAAGAAATGCACAGCTGCCATTTTTTACATCCTGTTCAAAATGTGTTTTTGCACCTGTGGTGCCAAATGGCACAGTCGCTGTGCAAAATCTCCTTTCGGCTAATGAACTAATAGTGTCACTGTTCATGCGGTGGGGTCACAAAAAGCCCATGCTGAAAACTCAGAGTGAAAATACCAAGAAATGCCCAAGGCATTAGGGTTTCTGACCATAACACCCTACACTGTAGGGACTGACAGGCATCAGGGGTGAGACTTGGGATTGTCAACAGTAATGCTCACACCATTCCACCCCCACCCTGCAGCCAGTGACAGGTATCGAGGTGTGCCTTTGACTCTTCAGCCCCAAAGTTCACTCCATTCTCTTATACTGTACCCATTTCAGTGTATTTCCTTATGGAATGGGGTGAGTGTAAAGTTTGAAAACCCCAAGGCACACCTTGACTCTTGTCTGTGTCTGCAGGGTAAGGTGAGGTGAAATGGCATGAGCGTTATGGGCAATGACCCAAAGGCACACCCCAATGCCTGTCCATGCCTGTCCATGTCTGTGGGGTGGGGGTGGGGTTGGCGCCACTTTAATACTTCACTGTCATTCCTATTCTGCCTGTCTGTCTGTCTGTCTCTCTCTATATTTCTATGTAATTATCTATCTTCCTATTAATTGCATGTATCGCTATTTTTACCAGTTTCTAAAACAAACCTGCATATCACATTTGCCTGCACTCTGAGCACATACTTATGAAACTATACATACTTGTACTCCACTTCTGCGTAGACCTCATACTTTCCTCACATTCCCATTATCACAAGAATAACTACCTTGCCCTTATCAAAAGCGACCCCCTCTGAAAGTTAATATCACATTTTCTCAGACAGTCCATCATCATTACACCTGACATCAACACATTACTTAAATGTAACTTACATCACCTCATGGACAAAAACCCTGTTTCTCTTAAAAAAACCCAAAAACAAACAAACAAACAAAAAAAAGTGTAAATAATCCCAAGGCTGAACACATGCCAACCATTACTTTTTCATGTACTGCCACCTTCTGTACCATCATGGGGATTTGCATATGTTTCCCTTGATGTTTTGCATTATTGGGATATGTGCAATTGTGTTTTCTTTAAAATTTGGCTGTCTGGCCAGTATCATCCGGGATAACACATACATCAATGGGATTTGCTCTGGGGTTCTTTTGTAAGCTTCCTGTTCCTTCTATTAAAATGTACACCTCCATATATTTTCCTAATAACGTGTATGCCTTCCTTAGAACAGAAACTAAAACAAATCTTACTACTTACAAATCATTGTGTTGTTTCTCCATACTTCCTTAACAATTCCACACAACTTCACTAACTTCATTATGCAGCCGTGGTGGATCTGACCAGAATTTGTTACAGCTGGGTGGACTGAAGCCCTGTGAGGTTAACTGACTTGCTTAAGGTTACATATCATGTAAGTGGCTCTAGTGAGATTTGAACCTGGGTCTCCTGGTTTACAGGCCGGCGCTCTAGCCACCTGACAAAACTGCCTTTAAACTTTGTAAGTGCTCTGTTGCACTGCCCCCTGAAATCATGATTAACAACCACAATCTCATACTGCAGAGAGGGTGATCCGCTCTGCTAGAAGTGCAGTGGAACACAATTTGCTGATTCAGATGTTAGCAGGCACTTACCTCCTCCAGTGAGTACTTGCAGAAGGGACACTATGTAGCACTGTGAGATGTGCCCACTGCATGCCATGGTGCTGCACTATAGCAAAACATCTGTGGCATCACACCCCCTCCACCACCTGGGAGTTCCAAACACCCCCTGGGCTCTAGTGTGGCACTCCCGGCACTCAAGTCAAAGGTTCCTCCCCTTTTATTTTAGAAAGGAAATACTTCCAAAATATATTTAATTGAAGCCTAGGGAAGGGAAACCACAAATGTTTCTATGGTTCTGATAGGGCATAAAAGGTTCTGATAATTATTTAAACCTTATCAGAACTTTCTGAACCTTTTAATGTAAAGTAAAAAAAAGCTGTTTTAACCATTGTTTTTCCACCCTTAAGCTAGTTTCAGTGAAGGGAAAGGAATCTAAACACAGCTAGTAGTGGTACTACAGTACCTCCAGTCTCTTTTTGGGCCTTTCTGCCACCACCACCCCATTCTTGCTAGATAAAGACCTGATGGGGGGTTGGGGGTATATTAAGCCTCAAATTTTCATTGTTAAAAAAAAAAATACCAGGTCCTTATCAAAACCTGAAAAAATGTCTTGAGAAGGTTCTTCTGCAGAAGATGGCATAGGTTGTAGGTGAGTCTGAACTGATCTGAACCGGTAGTCTACAAGTAGAGCATGCAATGCAGTGAGGTCTTAAAGGGACAACTTAAAAACAAGAGGGGGTTGGCACACATCCCCCACAGCCCCTGTCAAAACCTGTGTTGCAGGATTGTGAAGAGGTTTACAGGTGAAAGGAGCATGACTGTTAGCTTTTAGTATTTACGTTTGGTCCTATGGGACCAGTGTGCCTGTCAAAGTCTAAATGCTCACTGATTGTATCTAGGCTGCCCATTTTGCCTTACTCATTCATTCATTTATTATTTTTCCATCAAAATGGGATTTTTCATGGCCCAAGTGTCTTACCTCATAGCTCATATGAAGTTTCACCTATCTGATGCCCTTGAGCATTCCTGCGGACAAGAGAATGCACGTCTGAGCAAGGTGGCCTCAAACCGATGTGAACTCATGCATGCATGAGTTACAGTGGCGTGAAAAAGTATTTGCCCCCTTCCTGATTTTCTCTATTATTGCATATTTGTCACACTGGATGTTTTCAGGTCTTTAGACAAAATATAATATTAGATAAAGGGAACCTGAGTGAACAAATAACACTTTTTTTTTACTTATTTCATTCATTTAATGAAAAAAGTTAACCAACACCAACTGGCACTGTGTGAAAAAGTAATTGCCCCCTAGTTAAATCAACCCAATTAAAGGGATAATTAGAGTCAGCTGATTGAACACAGCCAGGCTTGATTACAGCCAGCCCTGCTCAATATAAATCTCACTTATTTTGACCCTTACCATCAGAGTCACGTTGCCAGCACAAAGATTCAACAAGCACATTATGCCATGATCAAAGGAAGTTCCTGAAAGATCAGAAAAAATTTGTTGCCCTCTATCAGTCTGGAAAGGGTTACAAAGCTATTTCTAAGGCTCTGGGACTCCATCGAACCACAGTGAGACCATAATCTCCAAATGGAGAACACTTGGAACAGTAGTGAATCTTCCCAGGTGGGCGGCCTGCAAAATTACTCCAAGGCGCAGCGTAAAATCATTCAGGAAGTCTCAAAGGATCCTAAACAACATCCAAAGAACTGCAGGCCTCTCTTGCCTCAGCTAAGGTCAGTATTCATGACTCCACAATCAGAAAGAGACTGGGCAAAATGGGCTCATGTGAGAGTAGCAAGAAACCACTGCTAACCAGAAGAACATAAATGCTCTCTCTCATTTGCCAAGAAGCACCTGGATGATCCACAAGCCTTTGGGAAAATGTTCTATGGACAGATGAGTCCAAAGTGGAACTTTTGGATGACATGGATCCCATAATGTCTTGCTAAAGCAAACACAGCATTCCACAGTAAGAACACCATACCAACAGTCAAACATGGTGGTGGTAGTGTGATGGTGTGGGATGCTTTGCTGCCTAAGGACCTGGATGACTTGCCATAATTAAAGGAACCATGAATTCTGCTTTGTACCAGAAAATTCTTAAGGAGAATGTCCGTCATCCTTCCATCAGCTGAAGCTGAAGCGTAGTTGGGTCATGCAGCAAGACAATGATCCAAAACACAAAACCAAGTCCACATCAGAATGGCTAAAGAAGTAAAATTAAAGTTTTTGAGTGCCTAGTCAAAGTCCAGACTTAAACCCAATAGAGATGCTGTGGCAGGACCTGAAATGAGCAGTTCATGCTCGAAAACCTACCAAATGTTACTGAATTAAAGCAGTTCTATGAGGAAGAGTGGGTTAAAATTCCTCCACAGCAATGTGAAAGACTGATATTGAATTATAGGAAGTGTTTGGTTGCAGTCATTGCAGCTAAATGTGGCGAACCAGTTATTAAGTGTAAGGGGCAATTACTTTTCACACAGTGCCAGTTGGTGTTGGTTAACTTTTTTTCATTAAATAAGTGAAATTAAAAAAAAAAACAAGTGTTATTTGTTCACTCAGGTTCCCTTTATCTAATATTACATTTTCTCTAAAGACCTGAAAACATCCAGTGTGACAAATATGCAATAATAGAGAAAATCAGGAAGGGGGCAAATACCTTTTCACGCCACTGTATGTATATTTTAAGCACTCTGAGATAAACATACAGCTTGAAAGTATGCTTTGTGCTGAACATGGCAATATATTTTATACTGAAAAACAAGCGTGGGAATCCCTGGGTCGCACCTGGAAATGAGCCTTGGCTCAGTGTGCCTCTTCCGGTTACCAGTTTTTAAATAAAAAATAAATAAACAGCTGGCCCCGTGGCATTGAGGGTTGAGGCACTAGCACCTTACCTTGATCCATGCCAGTGACCCGGGTTTGGGAACGGACTCGGGGCGCCGGGGGTCGGCAGGGGGAGGAGAGGTTTGAGCATCCGGAGGACTGCTCTCCTCTCTGGGTGTGGGACCAGGGGACGCATCGCTCGGCAGCGGCCCCCAGTGGAGACTGGAGGCACTACCTGAGCATGCACTAATGGAGACACTGAAAACCAGGGAAAAATGGTGCCTGATGCAAGTGGCTTGATGGCCATCCGCAGTTTCGCCGCGGCACCCACCTGGATCCGTGTTCTGCTGGGAGTTGGGGCTCCCTGAGGTCCCGCTGTAGAGGGGAAGCCACAGGAGGCTGGGTGCCCACAGTAGAGGCGGTCAGCGGCTAGATGTCCCTGAGAAGAGGAGAGAAGCAGGTCAGGCAGCCACAGGAGGAAATATAGTTAAAAAAAATAAATAAATAAACACTTAAAACTATTGCTTTAAAGGCCATAACTGTGACTTGAGGCATGCGCATCAGCCCCAAGGTTGATTCACATACCCTAAATCATAATTCTGAGTGGGCTTAGGTGTTACTTCTTAACCCTCCCCCTGAGGGATCACCAACAAGTAGAGCATGCAGTGCAGTGAGGTCTTAAGGGCAACTTTAAAGCAAGTGTGTCTCCCCTGGGCCAACAGCAGGGGCCACTATAAGAGGGTACAAGCCATTCCCTCCCTCCTCCCTCCCTCCTGGGAAGAAAAGTGTCTGCGCAGACACTCTGCACCCCCCACTGTTCTCTGCTTCAGTCATCCCAGGTGCAGGGCACGAACCTGGGTCACTAGCGTGTCGAAGTGGGCACCTCACCATTCTGCACTAAGGAGATGGCTTGACTCTCTTCATTTTAGTGATTTTACTGATAGCAACCCCCCGCACAATTAAAATTGTCTGACATTCTTTTTTCCCCCTGGTGCCTCAGTTCTCTGTGGATCCATGTACAGCATGTGCAAGTAATGTCGGGTGTGACCGAAACAGTCTGGACAGCAACTGTGCCATTTGTGCCAAGGTGAGATTAGAACAGCAAAGGCCAGGCTTGAGGTGCTCAGAAGTATGCCTGCCACCAGTCTGCCAGTGTTTTGTATCAAAGCCTAGCCTGGCAGGTGGATGACAAGATTTCACCAGCGATGGATTAAGAGAACTTGAAGATGGAAAGGCAAGCTACAGGTCAGCTTTAGTTCAGTGGGGGCGAGATAGTTGCCTGGAACAGCTACAGTGTCGCATCTGATTCGCTGTTTGGAAAAAAAAGCATGGAAATGGGAGCGGTGGAGCTGATTATTTTTTCAAACTCCCCCCCCCCCCCACACACACACACTGGATGTCAGTGTTCAGAAGCAAACAGCTTCAAAGTGGGAAAAGGGGACACGGCAAAAAAACAGAACACAGCTGGAACTGGAATGCACCTCATGTCTGGAATGGTTCTCCTACATTGATTGCTCCCCACTCCCACTCCCACTTATTGCCCCTGCGACACTAGTGGTGGACAAGTCTGGCTTGAGCGTGGTGCCTGGCTTTGGCTCTGCTGGTCCTCTATAAACAATTGAGAGTCATAAATCAAGGTAAGGCAGTTACGATAAAAGCCAGCATTTTTGTCAGCCTGAGCAACTGGTGCAGAGGCGGAAACTTTCAGCTCCTGTTTTGCAGCTCATGAAACACACTGCCAGTAATGTAGAGGATGACCTATGGCAGCCGTGGCTTGGCTCCTGTTTTGGCTCGTAAAGTCAAGCCAAACCTCTGGTTCAGCTCTGGCTTGGCTCTCAGTGAACAATTCCCAGCTTGCCCACCTCTACACCAGAATGCCCCCTGTAGTCATCATTCCAGTGGCAGTACGTGTGTGTGTGTGTGTGTGGGTGTGTGGGGGGGGGAACTTCCGGTTCCACATGCATTCCAGTTTTCACAAAAACCCTGGGAAAAGTTCAGACCTGCTTGAGCTCCTGATGGCATTCTGCAGTTGGAGGCATGGCTGGCAGCTTGAACCTCAACGTTTAAACTGGCCTGGCTGCTTCACCATAACTTGGTTTGGTGCTCCTCCCCCCAGTGTTCTTTTTTTTTTTTGAGCAACTGAGCTTTACAAGCTCACAGCATTTGCAATTTCTTTTTCTGAAGTTCTGAGTTCACTACAGGTTTATCAAAGATGACACCCACACCGACTGGTATTTTTCAGTCCTGCATCCCCCGCAGAAGACATACAGCAAGATGGTGCTAAGATAGACAGCAAAACCAATCAAATAAAGAGAAATTAATCATTCTCCCAATGTTTCCCAGGTGATATTTTTACGAACTGTGTTGCTGTATTTATAAAGAGAAAGTCATGTGTTAACAGTAACAGTCCTGACTCATCTGCCCTCCCTCCCTCCCCCTCTATGAAACTGTGCTGCAGTATACAGTGTTTTTGTTCAAGAATCTTGGCAAGAGGGCAACATGGCTTTACCGCCTTTACAGCACTCTATTGCTGACAGATGGTAATGAGCTGTGTAAGACAGTCGCATATGTCTGTGTCGAGATGGGACACTCTGGGTTGGGGATAAACAGGGATGTCTTTGATGGAGGGGAGTTAGAAAAGAAAGAAAGAAAGAAAGAAAGAAAGAAAGAAAGAAAGAAAATAAATTTGAAAAATGGGAACAGGAATCCATAGGAGTGATATCCCAGACAATGAAGGAATGAAGGAAGAAAGGAAGGAAAGAAAAAAATTGAAAAATGGGGATTGTGAAATGGATAGAATGTAGAAAGGCATAGAGAGAGAACAGAAAGAAAGAAAGAAAGAAAGGGAGAAAAGAAAGATGACCTAGTGGCTAGAGCACAAACTTGGGAACCGGGGAGAAAGTACAAACCTCACCAGAGCCATTTACTGGCTGTGTGATGGAGCAGGGCAGCTAACCATTGTGCATCAGTTCCCCTGGCTGTAGAAGGGGTTCTAAGCAGCACTCTGCTGGAAAAGGAGATGTTGCATCTCAGCTGGGCTATCCTGGTTAAATACATTGTACAAATGAAAATGAGGCACTACTCATTGCAATCTCTTCACCCAGACTCGTGGGCAGCAGAGAGGGTATTAAGATTATGTAACCCCCCCCCTACAAATAGGGATTCCTATAATGTCTTCCTGGGCTTGCCTAATGTCCACTGTCAGGATGGTGTCCTGTGTCTGCAGTAGTTTTGACTGTCTGCATGAGAGTGCTCTATTTAGCCTATGTGCCTGTCTCTTTAAGAGTTATCTATTCTTTGTGAGATAATTAGTCTGGACTGAGTCCGAGTGAATTAAGGCTCACGACAAGCCCGACTGTTTGTAGTTCAGCTCCATTCTGCAGTCGCTAATAGCGCAGAAGGAGCTCTGTTAGAAGTAATTGTTTGTTGTTTATCTGCTTTAGTAATTATAATGTAGGAGTTTGTCTAACCTGCTTCCATTTGCAGCACTAACATTTGGGTTAGAGCCACCATTTTGGTTCTGGAACTGCCAGTGTAGGACCAATCGGAACCTCAAGGGACCTAAAATGGAGACTGTCCTCAGAGGCCTTGTGGTAGTAAAATCTGTAGGAATTGTAGTTTTTAAGGTTTGGTACCTAAATGGACCTGAAGGGGGAGCCCTTCTGTGAAAGACAGTTCCATCAGCCAACCAAACGTTTTGGATCACTGAGAAAGCCCAGAGCTGCCTGCAGCCGTGAGTCGGTTGAGAGTTGGAGTTTGGAGCGTGAACAGCTCGAGTCTTTTGAGCAACTGCTTTTGCCTAGTAGTGTGGGAGAATTTGTGGGAAGGCTGTGTTTGGCCTGCCTGCCACCATCTTCCAGTGTGAAGAACCCGTGAGAGTAAAACTGGACTTAAATCCAATAGATCTTATTGAGACCTTAAACCTGAAGAAAAAGTGAGTGATCGTTGCCTGCGTGTGGACCGAAGACTTGCTCCAGAAGTGATCGGCCTGTCAGGTACCAAAGTGAGCCTCAGAATGAAGGGTTTGCACAGAAACTCCATTGAATTGCAAATGGACTTTATCCAAACTGTGGCAAACAGTTGTGTTGCTTATAAGTGTGCTGCATGAGTAGTGTGGGTCGCAATCTGGTTCCCCACCATTGTGTATGTTATGCTAGTTGGGAGCTGCCCCAGCACCCGTTATGGACTAAATCCGAACTGCCTGCTCTGGTCTGGGCCCTACCATCTTGGCCTAGACTGCCGCTCCCATCGCAGAGACATTTCCAATGAAAGACCCACTTGGGGATTCGGCACCCTGCTCAACACCATCAAACAGGTAACGATCACCACAGTGAGTCGTGTAGGCCCTGCTTCCCCTGGCAATCCAGTACAACATCCAGAGGTCTTCATCTCATCAGTTCTGCCTCCTGGTCTGGGTAGCATGAGTACAAAACAGGGTAGCTCCCTGCAACAAAGCTACAATCATTGTGTGTCATCTGATTTGCTTGTTTTGGTTTATTACAATGAACTGAGCCATCCGGCTCCGGACTACAGATTCTGGGTTGATGTGCATGCTAATTGTTTTCTTTCCTAAGGGCCCCAACAACAACTGCAATGCCGGCCTACCCCGGGCAACGCTTCAGGCTAGCCTGTTTAACAACTGGGTACCCAGGGTTGTGTGACTGTATCAAAGAGACTCCCTGTGCATGGTTGTTCAGCCTGAGTTAATCAGATCTGCTAATCATCTGCTAGATTCCTGCCTCACCACTGTTCCAATCCCCCTGAATAAACCAGATTGAGGTTTTTCTAAGTTTAACCTGGCTAGTGTGTACCTTTTTGGTGGGGATATTTTACTGCCCTTGAATTGTTGCATCACTGATCTTATTTTACAGGGATTTCTAGGGCACTTGCAGCTGATCCAGCCCTGGTGGTGAGTGCAAAGAGTGTGGGCTCAGTATTACAGTCATATGGTATATGTGAATGTTATTCTGTTGATCTGTGTAAGCTACTAAGAAGGGTTGGTGGGTGGTACTAGCATCTTGGAGAGCTATACCAACAGCAGTTATGCTACTCCAAAACCATTCCTCTGGGTGGAAGCAGCCATTCACCGAGCTCAGGCCCCTCAACCTGTGCCCAGTCATGCAGGCAGGGGTAGTAGCCCATAGGATAGCGCCACCTTGGGGTTACAATTATAGCAAATAGCAAAGCTCCATCAGTTTGTTAATTCAAGTCACAGGTGTTCTACTTTCCTAACAAAAACACGCAAGTGATTCACTTAGCCAAAGCCGTGTGCAAGTTACATTGTAAGAACCGCCTATATGATTGGGGGGGGGGGGCGCTGGCGGAGGAAGGACTGAGATGAGGTCCCGCATCTTCAATACCAAAAATAGAACAAGGTCTGATATGCGGCACAGTTTTTTTGCAGAGAGACTTCACGCTCATTGCTTGATTTTTTGACTCCCTTGGAACTTGTGTTCATTTTTTTATGCGTGCGTTAATGGTGATACTATTGACTGATTTTTCCACATCAAAACTGGCACCCCAAAAAATGGGACATCAGCCTGCAAATGCCAGATCTTCTTCAAGGATATCTCTTGCATCAGGCCACGCCCATGGAACGTAAGCTGTCAGGTTCTAGGACCACACAGAAACTTTTTTCAAGCAGTACCACTAGGAGTTGCCCACTATGACGTCTAACGTTGGCATCCCTACATAAGCATGGGTGGACCCGACCCTCAATTCTTTTCCCGCCATTGCCAAAAACTCGCTGGACCCTGTGGAGCTTCACTTCAACAGTTTTCCTCAAACAATTGAATTAACAGATCCTTGATGCTGTCTCCCACGCTGGTATCGCTCACAACTTTAACCCTGTGTTTTCCAAATCATCGATTTTAACTGTCTAGAGCGGTGCCCAATTGGTCTGAGTCCTCTCCTGGTCTTCGGGCTGAGTGGTCTTCTCGATGTCGTCAGATCTGGCTTTTCATGGGAACTATGGCCTTCTTTTCAGGATCTCCTCCATGCAGGCCTCCAGGCCTTTCTGTACAAGTTTCTGCTTTGGTTGCCCCCTGCAGGATTCTAACAAGCTCCGGGACAGATCTCTGAGGTCCAGCTACGGCTGAGCCCTCAGGGATGGTGATGCCTCAGCCTCGCCCATCCTTCCCACCTCCCATCCCACTAACGGCCAGGGTAGGGCCGGGCACCTTCTCTCTCTTTCCAGTCTCCACTGGCACTGGTTCCTTGGTAGTGGTGCCCCGTGCTTCCACCACTGACGCAGTTCCATGGATGGTAATGCTGCTGCCTCTCCCATCCCACCTGCCCCCCCGTCATCCTAATGGACGTGGTTTGGGCTGGTGTTTACCTTGACCAGTCACAGCTGCTGGGCTCATCGATGGTGGCACCCTGTGCCTCAGCCATTGATGTCCTCCTCCACACTGTCCCTGCGGTGGCTGGAGTGATGGGCTTCTTTTAAGTAATTCTGGCTGCCCAGCCTCATCAACAGTGGCACCTGCTACCCCCCCATTGACGTCCCCTAGCCATCACATGGCGATGGCTGCAGTGACTACCCTGCAAGTGGCACCTCTGCCCCCCCCATCGGCTGTCCTTCAGAGCCCAATGATGGCATGGCCGTTGACGATGGGGGGCTCTCTTGCCTTGGTCCCCCCTGCTCGGCTGAGGTGTGGCTTGGGCAGTGCGCTGTCCACACTTCCACTGTCAATGGTGGGTGCTTCATCGAGCCCATCGATTACATGAAAGGTGGCACTGAGTGATGCACCCGCTTGGTCCCTCTTAATGCTTGGACTAGGCTTCTTTATGCTGGGCCTCATTGACATTGCCTCTGGCCTTCCCCTGTCAATGGAGGGTGCTTGCCTGGACGGTAGCCTTTTTCTTTATTGCATGGCACCCACCTGCCTTACAGGGATGGTGGTTCTTCCAAGAATCTCTTTCCCTCTCCTCTGGGTGCACAGCCAGTGCAGGTGGCATGGCTTCTGCAGGGGTACACCTGTTTCTTCTCTTGAACTGCCCCTTGGGTGGACAGCACCCTGTCCTTTGATGGGGGGGCACTTTCATACCTGCTCTGGAGCTAGGGCTAGCTGCATCCTGAGCCCATCCTACCTTTGGTGGCCATATAGGCAGGCTACTCCATGGGGCTCACAGGGGTTCAGGTACTGGAATGTTCCCATCCCTTTCCATGAACCAAGCTCCAGTTCCTAGGTGGGGTTGGGGATATGCAGCATGGGCACGTTTTGACAGTCTTGCCCGGCCAGCTGTCCCCATGACAGATTTGCATTCAGTCCAGTCACAGGATGGTCTTCATCCACTATTCCTGACCTAGGTGGTATAGAGGAGTTCCAGCCTCCAACTCACAGTCCTGACCACCCCTCACATGAGACAGCAAGTGTGCCTTCTGTCCGGGCAATGTGGGCTATGTTTTTATTATCCCACCCTGGCACATGGGTAGGGCAACAAATGCCTCCCTCTCTCTCTCCCCCCCCACCTCTACTCTGGGCACCATGGTGGCTCCACGCTGTGCTGGGCTCAGCCGGGCTTGCCTGTACCTCTCTACTGGGGTTGCAGGGTGCCCCCTTTTTCCATGTTGACTAGGGGGAAGTGCCAAACACACATGCTTTTAGGTAGATAACATGTTTTTAGGTAGATAGGTGTGTGGCACTACTCTGAAGCTTTCAGACCTGCCTTCGGTTCACCCTCCAGGTCTCCCCATCTTCCTCCAGCCCCACTTCCAGTGACACTAGCAGAGACCACTATTTTGCTGAGGCAGCCTTGACCACCTATGCTTTGCCCTCTCACAGGACCTATGTCAGCTTCCTGCTTCAGGGTCATAGAATCAGTTCCTGGGCAGCGATGGGATGCAAGGTTTCATTCCTATTTCCTTCTCATCCTCAAATTCACTGGGTAATTAAGGCCCATTCTGGACATGAGAAACCTGAACTTTCACATTCCGTACAAGAAGTTCACGATGGTCCCTCTCCTAAGCCTGCTGCCAGTTCTGAAACAAGGTGATTGGATATGCTCCCTAGCCATACATGCTGCTTACCTGCATATCACGCTTTGTCCCCCTCACAGGAGGTACCTCGAATTTATGATCCAGGAGGAACACTACTACTTCAGGGTATTGCCCTTTGGCTTGTCACCTGCTCCATGGGTCTTTACCAAATGTTTAGCAGTGCTGGCAGCAGCCCTCAGGAAGGTGGGACTATATGTCTCCCTCTGTCTGGATGACTGGCTGCTCAGAGCTCAGTCCAAGGTGTTCCTGTCTTACACTCTAGCGCGTACCAGACAGCTACTTAATGTCCTGGGGATCACAGTCAGCCTGCCTGAGTCAGTCTTGACCCCTTGTCAGCATCTCCAGTACACGGTAGCTATACTGAACCCACTCAGGTATTAGCCTTTCTGCCCCAGGACAGGGCAGAGCACCTGCTTTCTCAGGCCCAGGTGCTTTACAGCCGCAGGTATGTCTCAGACAGGGCATTCCTCAGACTACTGGGCCTGATGGCAGCAGCCATTGTCACAGTTCCCCTGGCATGGCTGCACATTTGGATCCCCCACTGAACACTGTGGATTCAGTGGGATCAACGCACCGATGATCTAGAAGAATGGTTCCAGTCACGTTGCCGGTAAAGAAGGTGCTTCAGTGGTAGATGGAACCTAGCCACTTGCTCAAAGGGGTTTCTTTTCTAATCCCCTCATCAAATCCTCTCCATGGATGCTTCAGGGATGGGCACACCTGGGCCCTTATCAGACCCAGGGTACTGGGTCCACAGTGGAGAGTTCTCTCCACATAAATGTCTTAGAGATGAGAGCCATTCTGTATGCTCTGCAAGCCTTCCAGAGCCATCTGTCCCTGGGGTATCTGCTGGTGCAGATGGACACCATCAATGTAGTGCACTACATAAACAAGCATGGAGGTCTCATTCTTACCCCCTGTGCAGGGAAGCATTGAGAGTTTGGTACTGGGCTCTAGAACACGGTCTAGAACTGCTGGCTGTCCATGTTCCAGGCATTCAAAACATCCTGGCAGACAGGCTACGCAGGTTGCAGTCCAGCATGTACAAGTGACAGCTGCTGACCTCAGTAGTGGAATACCTGCTTGACAGGTGGGGTCACCCAGAGTTGGACCCTTTTGCGTCCCCACTCAATACAAAACTGCTGCTTTTCTGCTCGCTCGCTCCAGATCCTGGGATTTTCTGGTGAGACAAGTTGTCTCTCTTTTGGAAAGGGAGGTTCCTTTATGCCTTCCCTCCCTTCCCTCTAATTCAGAGGGTGCTGGTCAAGCTCCAGATGGAAGGGGCAGTTCTGATACTCATTGCTCCATTCTGGTCTCATCTGATCTGGTTTCCTTTACTGCAGCAGTTGGTGGTGGAACCTCCTGTACCCCTACCCTGTGCAAAGGCTTGCTATCACAGGAGCAAGGCACCCTGGTCCATCCAGCCTCAAGTCATTCCCATCTTCATACAAGGTTCCTGAGGACATAGACATGGCTAGATTTGGGGTGTCTCAAAAGGTGGCTGCTGTCTTGGTGGCTGCGGGAAAACCCTCCATCAGGGCCACATATTCCATGAAGTGAAAGCGCTTTGCTCTGTGGGCTGCTTCCCATCACTTGGATCCCTTCACTTGTCCAGAGAATCAGATTCTGGAGTACTTACTGTCCCTTTCAGATGCTGGACTGCTATACTTTCCCATTAGGGTGCATCTGGTATCCATTTCCAGTTTCCATGTGCCTGTAGATGGACGTATGATGACACAAATGGAGGTGTCCCTTACGTTCTTGAGGCATTTTTCACGTGAAGCCTCCCATCTGCAATCCAGTCCTGGCTTGGGATATGACTTTAGTTCTTGAGAAGCTTACCTTGGCTTCTTCTGAGCTGGCCGTGACTTGCGACCGACACTTTCTGTCGTGGAAAGTGTTATTTTTAGTTGCTACTTCTGCTCGAAGGATCTCCGAGCTTCAGGCTCTTACGTGTGAACCTCCTTATTTGATTTTCCACAAAGACAGTGTGTCTTTGCGGTCAGACCCTCAGTTCTTACCAAAGGTGGTGTCTCGGTTTCCACTGAATCAAACCATCCACCTGCCTATTTATTTAGTAGAGCATGACAATCCAGGGAAGTGAGGCTCCATACTTTAGATGGACATACAATACTTACTTAGATATTTTGTTCACCGCACAAGGGACTGCAGGAAGTCCTTCAGCTTTTTGTTTCCTTCACCCCTGGGAAAGAGGGCATATCAGTATCTAAACAGTGCCTGTCCGAACGGTTGGCAACTGTTTTACCTTTTGTTACACGAAGTATGGAAAGGAACTTCCTGGGGCTGTGCACAGCCATTCAACCAGAGGCATGGCCACTTCTGTTGCCTATTTCCGGAACGTGTCAGCTGCAGAAACTTGTGCTGCTGCAGCTTGGAGTACTGTCCACATTTTCACTAGACACTACAGTCTGGACATTGCTGTAGATGAAGGGCAGGCTTCGGCATGGCTGTGCTTCAAAGCCTCCTTTCCTAGGCTTATAGCCTCCAGCTACCCTGGCTGTCGCTCAGCACTGCTTGGTACTCATTCCATGGGTGTGGCCTGATGTAAGAGATATCCTCAAAAAAGATAGTACAGTTATATTAGAACTTACCATAACAGTAGATCTTCGAGAGATACTCTTATATCACCTAGCGTTATTCATACTGTACCTCCACAGGTATGTATGGCACTTGAAGGAGTCGACTCCTTTAAATATCTAGGATTAACCCTTGATGAAAACCTCTCCCTCGAAGCACACGTGCAACGAATGATCAAGTCCACACATCAAAAACTGGGTCTTCTATATCGAATTGCTTCTTAACTGACCCCTCAGTCTCGGAGAACCCTGGGGTCTGCAACATCACTCCTGTGTCTTTTTTACGGTGCCCCCTACTTCACGCCACCACACAAAAAACCCAGGCCAAGCTGAAGAAAACTTATCACCGAATCACATGCTTCACAGCTATAATGCCTGCTCGAACGGACCACTGTGACACCCTTCAAGCCAAGGATGGCTGTCCTTTGAGGCCAAACTTGACCTCCTCCTACTTTGTACTACCTTCAGACTCATCCACCTTCCCTTCCCACCTATTCTTACTAATCTGCTCACCCTGAAACCCACCCCAGAACCCTTCGCTCCTCCCACCTACCCCTGCTAAGCCTACCCAAGACCCATCTTGCCTTAGGCAGGAGATCCTTCACCTTTCTAGCACCCCAAAAATGGAACAACCTCCCACATGGTCTATTATCCTGCTCATTCCTTCCCCAGTTCAGAAAATGCTTTAAAGATCTCTTCTTTCCCCCGCCAGTCTACACCTGCTACTAAGTTCTCATCCCTTGCTCATTGTTTCTCAGCGCCCTACCCTGCCTCCCCTACGTCACCCTCCCTCTACATTCCACCCCTCCTTCTCCCTACCCTCTTCACCTGCTACTCTTGCTGTGTCTGCATATGATCGAGACCACTGCACTTAAAGACTGTCTGGTATCCTCTCCTCATATTCCCATTAATCATTTTTCATTGCTGACCATGGCACTTAAGTACCACTTAATAGCAGACTCTAATCCTGCTGATTACTCTCTCTAATTAACTTCTCTGTTTCTCCAATTTGTTAGCATACTTTACTCTGTATACCTACTCTGTTTAACAGTATACTCGTTGCTTGTACTACTGGAATTGTAATTCCCCAGGTCGCCCCTGAAAAAGGGATATATCTATCTCAGTTGGGCCTACCCAGTCATCAAAATTCAAAATAAATAAATAAATATCAGGCCATACCATCCCATCCTCCGTCCTCCTTGGCCTCAGAGCTTCTCCTTTCTGGTATCTCTCTCCAGGACAGTCTACCTTCTGTTTCACATCGCAGTCTTGGTGTCTGTTTGGCCCTTCTTTTCAGACAGCCTACAGGGTGTTTCCCACTGTGCCTGCTAGCCGACACCTTGTATTTCTTCTGGTTTCCTGGACTGAGGCCCTCTGAACACGTTCCTCTCAGGGCATCAGAGGCATTCCAGTGTTGCCCTTTTCTTCTTAAGAGCTTCTCTGCTGTTTTCTGCCTTGGCTATTAGGCAGAACTATTGTCTCTCCTGGCTTCCAAGGGGAAGGCTTTCTGAACATGATCCCTCTCGGGACATTATAGCTATTAAAGTATTGCTGTTTTTTCTTCTTAAAGGCTTCTCTGATGTTTTCTGTCTCTTTTCATGGGCAGAACCATAGTCCCTCTCTTGGTTCCCTGTAGGGAGGTCCTCCAAGCTTGATCTCTGGTGGTGAACTGAGGAGGTTCGGGGCCTCCCATGCTTATGTAGGGATGTCGACATCAGACGTCATCGCGGGCGACTCCTAGTGGTACTGTTTGAAAAAGTTTCTTTTTTTTCCCATATACATTTTATCTCCTGATCTACCCTGGCAGTCCCCTTCTGACCGCCCCCCCCCGCTCTGTCTCTGGCTCCTCCACGACTTGCTTTCACCAGCATCCTATGCCACAGGACTGTGGTTGTGCCCGACCACCGATTCAGGGTCTGTGGAGGGTCTGTTATCATCCTGCTGCCTGGGATGGTTTTCTCTCTGATTTTTTTCTCTCCTGGGCCCACGGACATGCAATGGGTGCAATGTCCAGGCTCTGCCTCCACAGAGACTGCCCTTGTGTCCTGAACGTGGGATCCCTTCCCTATGTGGTGGCGTGCATGTGCTAGCACCCAGCCACCGCTGGGTGTCAGGCAAGCAGCGTGCCACACTAACCCCCCTCTCTGAGGAAGGAGAGCTGTCTAGGGATGCTCAGTCGTTCCTCTCCCCACTGGCCCCCTAGCAACCCGAGTCCGTTTCCGACCTTGGGTTGCCGGTGTGGCAGGAGGTAAGGCGCCTAGCGTCTCAGCCCTCCATACCACTGAGCCAGCTTCGTAAAACGTTTCTGTGTGGTCCTAGAGCCTGACGGCTTATGTTCCATAGGTGTAGCCTGATGCAAGAGATTCTCTCAAAGATCTACTGTTGCAGTAAGTTCTTAAGTAACTGTATTTTCTGGCTGAACCAAATCTGCTGTTCATAATATGTTTATTCCTTCTAACTTTCTTTCTTTTTTTTTTGTCCAAATCTCCCCTTGCCCCCCCCCAACCCCAACAACAATCCATCACATTTTCCCCCACAGAGCTTTTTCTCTGTTGGCCACATTGTTGTCAGGATATATCATGTTTATGCCTGTTGTTCCCCTGTCCCCCTGGCTCTAACTGCCCCTGATGGCTCCATGCCAACCCCCTGGGCAGTCCACCAAGTGGACAGGATCCAGTGTTGGGAGCTCTAGAACCTGGGGGAGTCCAGGAACTTCTGCTACCATGAAGGCCATGGGATTTTATTCCTCCTCTTTTCTCCCTGTCCTCCCTCCCCACTGGTGGATTCTGATGGCCTCAGACATACACAGCGGCATCTGTGCAGGGAGCAATTTCCCCTGCACCACCACAGGAGGTGCTGAGGCACCGGGAGCCAGCCACTTTCCCTCCCAACCGCATTGCATCACTGGGTGGCAGCTGAGGCAGTCTGGCCTGCCTCCTGATGCAGCAACTCGGGTTTGCTTCCCAACTCAGGTCACCTGTGTGGCAGCGTGACACACTGCCACTGGAAAATTATATACACAGGGAGGCGGTATAGTGTATTATAAGTATAATTAATTATTCATGAGCTAAACTAGCTCACTGGCTGCCGTGCCAGTCTGAAATCTCTTAGAAATGCCCAGCATGACAACCACACTAAGCTCATTGCGCACTGTACACTGTACACTGACTGCAGTGGTGGCAAAACAAACACTGTTGTCACAGTTTTAAGAAATTAAAACAAACAGAGAACAATTCTGTGTTAAAGTGAATAAATCTATACTAATGCTTGTGTCATCATCAGTTTAATGGCCAGCACGTCACCATCGCTCCGACACGCCACCACGTCAGCATCATTCTGACAGTTACTTGAGGAGTCAGTGTGACCATGCAGCAGTGTCAGTGCATGCTCCAACGAAAAAAGGTAAAAAATCTGTAAGAAAAAAACCAACTCTCATTATTGTGATTAGACTTATAATCGCAATAATAACCTTACAGCTGGTCATTTCCTGGTGATTAACAACCGGCTGGTGGGTGTTGGCCCTTGGCTACAGCTCAGGCCACCCTTCACCCTCAGATAGTCATTAATCTCCAGGAAATGATCAGCTGTTCTGTCATTATTGCTGAAGTGGTTAACAACACTGAGCTGCAAACCTGGAGAACTGGGTTTGAATCCCACAGTCACCACTTGTTGCATAATGTGTGACCATGAGCAAGTCACTTAACTTCCCTGTGCTCTCAAGACACACCTGAAACAAACCTCAGCTTAGTGTGTCTTTTCTGGCCAAACATCATAAAATAAATAAATATATATATTGTACCCACCTCAGACCTTATGTCCCTGACACCAATGCCACTGGCCCTCCACAGAGCCTTGATTTGCCTCCCAGGTGGGATCAGGGTAGTACATTGAGTTTGTCTTGATGTTTCTAGACTACATGCTCAGACTGTTTCTGCAGTGTTTTCCAAATCTGATAATTTACTGCTTAGAACATTCGAAGAAATTCAGTGGTAGCCATCCGAATCTTTACCACATAAAAGGTTACCACATTAAGGTACTGCAGTACAGCACGTCCCTCTTACTTCATTATCATTCAAGGTAACACATAAGCTGAAGTGTTACCTTACTGTGCCTAGGCAGCACAATAAAGGAGCACTTCAGCTAATGTGGTACTTTGAATAATACTGCCATAAGGGGAAGTGTTGTATTGCAGTAACCTTTTCTGTGTTAAAGCGGAAGATTATGATGCTATTACTGTAATTCATGGTTTAGAACGTGAATTATTTCGCCAAACAGCTGCTCCAATCAGAATCGAGCACTAGCCAGCCAGATGCACAGCCTGGAGTGTGAGTTTATTAGGACAGCTGAGATCCTGTCCCCTGCATGAGAGCTCATTTCAATATGGCAAACAGTAGTGAAATAAACTCTGAATATTGCTTCTCATAGTAAAATGCACAAAAAAATATCTAACCTGTAAAATGGATACTTTCACTCTGCGGTTTCAGCTCCACTAATGCTGTAGTTCTGAGCTGCCTGCATTTCTGCCAGTCCTCATACTCGTGTGGCCTTAAAGCAGCAGTACAACGAAATCAGGCAACAATTTGACCCTACCTTACATTCACTATAAAAGATTCCATGCATCTTCTAGTTTAATTTGGTAATACTGTTTCCTAATTCCACCAAAATCTGAGTAGATGGCCACCACATTTTGCATAGAAATAGCATTGTGGACCCGGCAAGGGTCAGGATTAAAAACATAAAAAAAGCCTTATGGTGCACAGCATAGGAGGCACACAGACAAGTACATTTGATAGGTATGCTAATATTTTTTTAACTGTAGCTGAAACTAGCTTTATTGGAATAACATTTTTCATTGCACTGTGGCTTTAAATTTACGCCCTGCTTTATCATGAAGCTTGACACATTCAAGTAACTTGGAAGTGAGCCACCTGAGTTGCTCCCCGCTGACTCTGGCATGTCTTGTTGGGAGTAGTTTGTCACAGATCCATTTAATCTCACTAGAGAAGTAACTCCAAGCTTCGTCTGTGTCAGGTATGAGTGGCAGCCTTTCCTAGATGGTTTGACTTGCTTCCAGACACAGTTTTGTCCAGCCCAAGTTTTTGTATGCTAGGATTCTGGTGAACTCTGGGTAGATTTCTTGGCTTTACATTTCGAAGTGCGGTATATGGAGCTGTAATCACTAAGGGAGTCCGAGGAGATACCAATGATTGCTATTCCACCCTATTTGATGAAATTCCATCAATGCATGTGCAAGTGCCTTTCTTGGATTTAGTGTTATATCTTGCGGCTGTGTACATAGGTTGGGTGAAGTTGTGTTCTGTTGCCCAATCAGTCATCAGGACATCAGAAGGGTTGAGCCAGTCAGTGCTTAAATCCCCCAGGATCAACATTTCAGCTGAGGAAGGATGGTGTAGTAAGAGATCAGGAATGCTGAGTAGCAAGTATCTAGGGAGACTGGGTGGTCAGTGGAGACAACTGAGGTATGGCTCTTTACTGCTCATTGTGACTCATACTTAAAGAATTCAGGGGTTCAGCCAGGTTGGGGCATTTGGACAGGGGGTGTAAAATGCATGCGTCGTACCGGTTTTAAATATAGACAATATCTCACCTTTTCGCAAGTGTCTGTCAAGTTACTAGCGCAAACACTAATATTCTGAATATGGTCTGGTCAGGGACATACCTAAAAACAAGCTTCAGTTCTGAGTGTCTTTCTCGGCCAAAAGTTGTAATAAATAAATAATTGAATAAATAGTGAAATAAATAAAAACAAAATAGTGGCAGTGAGTATTCTGAATATTAATATTCAGAATAACACAGCTGGGATTGCGCAGTAGTATTGCAAATACTAGTGAAATACTGGGCCTTGTAAACACAGCATGGTCAGAAAATGCACTTAAATGAATACTTGATAGTAGAATAGACCTGTCCAATGAATGGCAGAAGCATAAAAACATAGAAATTTGCTGTCAAGAAAAGGACCCCTTGGCTCATCTAGTCTTCCCATTATACTCTCTCTGTCTGGCTTATCGTACTCTCTTTATTCCATGTCATTGTTACTTCTATTTAGCCCCATTTAGTTGTCCCAAGCCCTCTTGAATTTGCTTACTGACTCTAACCCCACCACTCATTCTGGTAGCCTATTCCAAGGACCCACAACTCTCTCAGTGAAGAACTGCCCCCTCATATTTCCTCTGAATCTGCCCCCCTCCAGCTTGAGTGCATGTCCCATAGTTGATTTGTTTTCCCTCATCCTGAAGATGCTTCCTTCCCTCACCTTATTTATTCCCTTCGGATATTTGTCCTTGAGCCATTTTGATTGCCCTTCTCTGGACCTTCTCCACCCTGTCTCTGTCACCCTGTAAGTGTGGCTGACCAGAACTGCATCCCGTATTCCGGATGTGGTCCGACCATAGTTTTGTATAGTGGTATGACCACCTCCCTCCTCCTACTTGTAATGCCACTCCCTATGCATGCCAATATTCTGCTTGCCCTCCCCATCGTCTTGTTGCATTGGTTCCCCACCTTTAGGCTATCTGAAATAATGATCCCCAGGTCCCTTTCCTGCTCTGTTTCCTCAAGATCCTCCCCTCCCAGCCAGTATTTTGCCCTTGTGTTCTTACACCCTATGTGAATTATTTTTCAATTTTTTGCATTGAACTGCAGTTGCCACTTCCCTGACCACTCCTCCAGCCTGTACAGATCCTTCTTCATTCTTTCCACCCCTCCTGGCGTGTCCACCCTGCTACAGATCTTCGTATCATCTGCAAATAAACACACCTTCCCATTCGGGCCCTCTGAAATGTCCCCAATGTATATGTTAAGCAGTATGGGACCCAACACTGACCCCTTGGGAACCCCACTCATCACCCCCCCCTTCCTTGGAGTGCACTCCATTTACCACCACCCTCCGAGTTCTATCTACCAGCCAAGTCTACACCCAGTTTGTTAGCTTGCTCCCTACCCTTAAGCTGCCTAACTTGCTTATTAGTCTCCTGTGAGGGATGGTGTAGAAGGCCTTTCTGAAGTCCAGATAGGCCACATCCACCACCCCTCCCTGATCACATATTGCCATTACTCCATAAAGAATTCAATTAGGTTTGTTTGATGTGACCTTTCACCTGTGAACCTGTGCTGGTTGTCGTCTATGAGCCCCCCCATCTCCAGATATTATACCAGCCTTTCCTTTATAAGTGCCTCCATCAGCTTACCCACCACAGAGGTAAGGCTGACTGGACGATAGTTGCCTGGCTCTTCTTTCCTTTGTGTGGTGACACCACATCAGCCCTTTTCCAATCCTCCGGGACCCTCCCCTTGTCTAGGGATAGATTAAATAACTTTGTGAGTGGTGTCGCAAGTTCCACTCTCAACTCCTTGAGCACCCTGGGGCGGATTGCATTGGGGCCCATTGCCTTGTCCGTCTGCAATTTTCCTAATTCCTCTAATACCGTACCCTCGGAAAAGGGGCTTGTGTCCATCTCCCTGACCACTCTTCCCCGCTTCTTAACTCTGGCCCCTTCCCTTCCTCAACCGTGAAGACTGAGGTAAAGTATTCGTTCAGCAGATTTGCCTTATCCTCATCCCCTCCATCAGAGCTCCCTCCTCTCTCCTCCCCTCTAAGTCTCATAATCCCCTGCCTGCTTTTCCTTCTCTCACTTATATACAGGAAAATTTACTTGTCCCTCCTTTTGGCCTCCCTCACTATTTTCTCCTCTGTATCTGCCTTAGTCCTCCTGACTATTTTCCCCGAGTCCTTTAGCTTCTCCCTGTAAGCTTCCTTTTCTGCCATCCCCTGTGAAGATTTGTAGATCCTGAACACTTTCTTTTTTCCCTGACTGCTCTACCCACCTCTTTTGTAAACCAGCGTGGTTTTCTGCCTTGTTTGTGTTTGCTCACCCTCCTGATGCATTGTTCTGTTGCCAGTAGAATTCCCTCTTTATTGCCCCCCCTATCTCTTCAATGCCCTCTAGGTTCTCCTTCCCCTCTAGTTCCTCTTTGAAAATTTATTTCATTTTCCTAAAATCCACTTTCCAAAAGTTCATTACCCTAGTGGTGGTCCTGTTTATTTCCGATCCCGTCCAAAGACTAAACCTGACCATTCTGTGGTCGCTATCCCCCAGACTTTCCCCGACCTCAACATCCTCAGTATTGTCCCCATTTGTCATCACCAGGTCCAGTATGGCTTCTCTCCTAGTTGGTTCCCTGACCAGCTATTGAAGAAGTGCCTCCTGCATGGACTCCCAACAGCTCCCTACTCCTTTCTGATGTTGCTGTTGGAAACCCCCAGTCCATATCGGGAAGAGTTAGATCCCCCTACAACCAGAATTTCTCCTTTGCTGGCCATTCTTTGTATTTCACTAGCTATTTCCCTATCCACCTCCTCCCCCTGACGTGGGGGTCTGTACACCACCCTTGTCCGTACTGCCTCCCTTGTACACTTAGTTATCATGACCCAGAGGATCTCTGCTGAGCCCTGTCCTTCCCTACTCACCATTGCTCTTATTCCTTCCCTTATGTATAGGGCTACCCCATCCACCCTTTTTTTTTCTCTCCTGTCCCTCCTATAGAGACTATACCCAAGTATTTCCACTTCCAAACCGTGGTTTTCTGTCCACCACATCTCAGTTACCGCTATCAGGTCTAGGTCATCCATCCCCACCACTGCCTCCAGGTCCCCCATCCTATTCCCCAGGCTACTAGCAGTTGCCAGCAGACCCTTCCATCCATCCTCTCCTCTTCTGTTCTCCTTCCTCCTAGTGTCCCCTGCCCCCTTTTGCAGGGGAGTGTGAGTTAGGCAAGTCCCATTAGTTACTTTTTCTAGTCCTCTCCAGCTTTGTACTCCCCCCTCCTTAGTTTAAATCATTTCCCAGGATTTCATCTATATACTACTGCTACTTCCGCTTAGCAGTCTAGCTCCCCCATCATGTATATGCAGCCTGTCCCTTGCATACAGGTGCTCGTCTACCCACTTGTCCCCTCATTCCCCTATGTATGCGTATCCCTCCCTTCTGCACCATTGCCATAGCCAGTGGTTAAAATCTTTGATTCTTAACTGCCTTGCCGTACTTGCGCAGTGTACTGGCAGGACTTCCGAAAATGTCAGAGAACTGACTGTCCCCTTACATCTCTTGGCTAACTCCCCAAATCTCCTTTGTACCTCTTCTACCTCCTCCCCTTCCAGGTCATTCGTTCCGAAGTGCAGATCTAGGTGTGGCTTGCCTCCAAGTAATTTAATGCTTTTTTGATTCTTGGCAGTGCCCTGCTTGCCTCCATCCCTGGGTTTTAAAAAACTGATCTTCCCTTATATGCTACCCCCTTCCTCAACCAGTGGATCCCTTTTATGATTGAGTCCCCATAGACCATTACTGATTCTGTATTTCCTATCCCTGAGGATGCCTCGGTATCCCTACCCTGGTTATTTTTTCTTGCCTTCCTTGTGTTTCTATCCTGGTCACCCTGTTCTTCCACCCTTGCGGTCGCCATCTCTGTTTCTCCCTGCCATCTTCTTTGCTGCCCTGTCCCATCTCCTTCTCCTTCTCCTTCTGTCTACCTCTCCCTGCTACTACCATTTCCCCTTTCCTTCCTACCAGCGTTTCCCCTATTTTCACTGTCCCCAATGCTGTTCCTCTTTTCCTGTCTCCCACCTCCCTCTGCACCTTCCTCCTCTATCCTGCTCCCTTTCCCCCCCTCCTATCCTTGGCTGCCTCCTCCCATCCCTTTTTGTCTTCCCTCTCTACTGCTGTGTCATTTTTGTCTCTCTCTCCCGGTCTCTTGCTGAGGGCAATTCCTTTTCATTTTCCTTTGGATCCCTATGTCTTCTGTGTTTCAGCTCCCTGCTTTCATCTGCTCCTCTCTCCTCTACCTCCTCCTGCAATCCAGCTAAAAGCCAGTAGCTGTTTGATCCCCTTGTATATTTTTCTAAGTTTTCGTTTGTCTATATGTACCCATGTGTTCTGCCCCCTCCTCCTCCCCTGGCCCCACCCTCCCTCCCTTGCCCCTATTCTGGTTCTCTCCTTTCCATAGCCTTCCAATCTCCCTTCCTTTCTGCCTTCTTGCCTCATTTCTCCTACCTCACGACCTTCTCTATCCTCCTCTCCGTCTCCCTTTTAGCCACACTAGCTCAGCCTCCAGTTTCCCTAATTTCTGACAAACTGGGCACCTCTCAACCTCCATAGTGTGCTCATAAAAATAACTGCATTAGCAGGTCCAGTGTGCTAGAGGTTGAGGTGTAGCACCCTCGACCACGCCGGTGACCTGGGTTGAGAGATGGACTCTGGCGCCGCTGGTCGGCAGGGAGGAGAGGATCTAGCATCAAGAGGACTGTTCTCCTCTCCTGGGATGGGCTGTGGGAGTGTGTCACTCTGCAGTGACCTCCGGTGGAGACCGGGGGTGATGCAGAAGCAACGCAAGCAAGGGAAAGTCACCAGAAAAACAGAAACTGGCTCCGCACTCAACCGGATGACGGCCGCCTGGCAGTCCGATGCCATCAATGTCCCAGAGCCATCCGTCCCTCAGCAGTACCCCAGGGCCAAGTAGTGTTCTTACCTGCCCCACAGGTGCCTCTCCCCTCAGAGGAGGGGGGGGCCCGCCTGGCGAAGGTTCGATCCGGGTTATCCTGGGGATGACTGCAAATGTGAGGGACGGGGCACGGGAATGGGACGGATTGGAGGGTGCCTTGACACAGCCTGAAGGAGTGGCTGAGAGCGGTCGTGCATAGGGGGAAAAAGATAACACAAAAAAAAAATGGCTGCATCACATCCATTACAACCTACTATCCTTCCTCCTCCTCCTCTAGGTCCCCTGCTTTCCTCCTGCCTCTGGTGTACCCCTCTCTCCCCTGGCCCCTGGTTCCCCATGCACAGATTTATTTATAACTTTAAGATATAGGAAAGCCCTCTTAAATGAAATATAGAATAACACACAGGGTGTTGTACATTATGTGTGTTTTTTTTATACACCTGGGATGTGTGATGCCACATAAGTCACATGTACGAAGCACATGCAGTTTGTGATGGTATCACACACTGATGGTGATTTAAAAAAAGATTATGAAATGGGTAGAAAGAATGTTGGCTCCTGACTGGCCAAGAGCAGCTTTCAGCTGGGACGTTATCCCAGCACAATGGCACAGCTGAATTTAATATGTTTAAAAAAGGCATAAAATTTACTAAAAATGACCCATTTCATAATCGTAATAAGGCACTCCAAGGGGTGCATTATGGTGGGCTAACAGCTCTTCTCGGGTGGTGGAAGCACTCGGTGATGCCTCGTGCTTAAACCCACCCGAGGTGGGCCGTTATCCCGCCATAACTCACCCCCTGTCATGCCTCATTGCTTAAATAATGCCTACATCCCATTGTTTATTTTATATAATTGCTGGTTTTTTTTAACTTACTTTTTATCCCCTGGGACCTTGGATGACACATGCAGGAGGATCGCCAGTACTTACTCAACCCCCAAGGTCATCGGTTGTGCCCCAGTGTACCATGAGTTGCCAGCCGTTCTGGGCAGGCAATGGTCCCGTTGTACTGGATCCAACTTCATGTGGCTACCGAGGTCCCATGTGTTTATTCCCCAACACCTTAAGCTCCCACCCCCCGAGGATGCTGGCGTGAGGATGGAAGTCCAGATGGACGATGAGCAGAAGCACACTGCTGTCAAGCACTTAACAGTGCCTCCTCTCCCAATGCTTACTTTTGAGCAGATTCCTCTCTGCCTGTGCTTCCATTGGCAGCAAGGCACACAAGGCATGCCTTAAGGAGGCAGTATAGTGTAGTGGTTTAAGGCTCTGAGCTGCAAACCTGGAGACCCGGGTTTGAATCCCACAGCCCCCATTTGCATACCGTGTGACCCTGAGCAAGTCATTTAACTTCCTTGTGCTCCCAGGTCACACCTGTAAACAAACTTTCAGCTTAGTGTTTCTCCTGGTTAAAACAAAAAAAAAAAGCACTGCCCAGTAAGCCTCCCCCCCCCCGGAGGTGGCAAGCATCCCTTCAGTCTCTCTTCCTACCTCCCCCCAGTCAGTCCCCAAAATCCCGAGGTCATTCCTGAAGCCGGGTCTCTGGTATTGGGATTGGTAGCACTACCACTGAGCCGACCGGCCATCCTGCTGTTTTTTTGTTTAGTTTTTGACTGAGATTTTCTTGGATGCACACACTAAAATAGAAGATACTGATTTGACTCTTGAGGCGATGCTTGTACAGGATGATTTGGATGCTGGCAATACTGTTGGTAATGATGTGGAAACATGCTACTTGGATAAAACAGCTGAGGAATTGAACTTTATTTTATGCGAGGAAGAACAGCGCTTTCAGGAGAAATACGCGACACTGCATAGAGCGAAAGATTTATATGGCTTGAGAGTGCATGATTTGGATTCAGCTACAGGCCCTCCTGATGATGGAACCACTGATATCAGTACCGCCTCAGTATCTCAGCAGCAAGCACCATAGGTATGTTCTACAAGTATCTCTTATCAAACTGATGCAGTTACTCAAGATACCGCTACAGTTTTTTCCTTTTTGGTTAAACGACATGATGATACTCTGAATGTAAAAGTTTTACAGCCACTTATTAGTCTCCCGGGGGTATCATTCCATAAAAACCCTTGGCCTATAGCCACAGGCAAGCACAGTACTGTATCTAGGGTGGATCGTGAGGATGTGGGGTTTTTACCACTGATGCCTGTTCCGGGTACTCCCATAGGAGCTACAGAGATGCGTTCTGAAGTGGTTCTAATCCTTGAGGAACAGGGGATTGGTGAGCTGCCTCAGCAACTGATGACTAACATGACGGCTGCACAAGCTGAGTGCGAAGCACAATCAGATACGTTTGGGATTTTGGAGCCAGGAAGAGCATGTACAGGGGATGTTTCCTTTGGCCTAAGGCTCACCCAGAATAGAATTACCCCCATTGCTATGGTCGACACAGAACTGTTGGATAAAGAGCTGTCCAAGCAGAAAACTGCTCTCCTAAAGATCCGGACAGGAGATGATTGTAGTATGAAATGGAGGGCCGACGATTTACATTGCAAAAGGGACTGTGTCATGCTTTCACATAGACACATTCTGGCTGGTACTGAATCAGTGGGCGTCTTGGGGTCAACTGAGGAACAAGAAATGTTTTTTAAACCTCCTGATACAGCAGCAACTGCTATTCAGATGGCCTTTGGACTAGCAGCCCCTTCTGACACAGATGTTTCCTGGATGAACTATGCTTTAAAAGGGGCTGGTTGGATTCAAGACAACAGGGGTAGATGGGTCCCTGATCCTACATGGGATTCTGCTTCCCTTACGCAACTAGGGTCACTGCAGTGGTGCCCCCCAGAAGTTATTCAGGAGTATGAGAAGAAAGCACTGCCTACTACTCCCTCAGAGGAGGCACCTGTACAAATTCCACCATTGTATATTGAGCCGCTCTCCAACATCCACACCCCAGAACCACTTGTTCCATCTACCACCACTCAGAGTGTTGTGAAGAACCTGCCTATTGTTTCTACTGACCAGGGACTACCCCCATGGCCTATACCAGTTCCTAACGCAGACAGTGCTGTGCTGTGCCTACACCCCTCTGATACGGATCCAAACCCTTCTGTTAAGCAAACTACCAAACCCCTGCTTTCACACTTGTTCAAAGCACAGAAAACAGACCCATTACCCTGCAGGCATGCGGTCAGGCTGAAGTATAGGGGAGGCTTAGACCCCCGGCCTGACTGCCAATATGTGGGGAAGTCCCTTATCAAAGATTCACTACGTTTCTACCTTGCAGACGTTTTCACTCTTATCCACATCTCTGGAGAAGATACGTTCGATATTAGTTTCTGATCAGCTCATTTGCTTGACTTATTTTGGTCAAAATATGACCAGGTCAAAACCTCCCCTTTGTGGACTCCCTTTATGGCAATCCCCCTCATGAAATCCCTCATCAAAATAGTCACTATTATGTTTCGGAACGAAAGCATCCCGGTGGGGGATGTCTATCATTGGTTACAACAGAAGTGTGAGGTTTTAAGTACACCTGAAGCAGTCCTGGACGGAGAACAATTTTGGACAGGGGGATGGCGATTCAGAATTAAACTGCATCAATCTGGAGATGGCATAGTACACATACTGAACTGTTTTTTTCCTGGGGCGAGACGGGGGGGGGGCATGTTTTTACCCCAGACAACCAAAGGCCTGCTATCGCTGTGGATCACACACACATATCTATCCTGCCTGCAATAAATTGCACTGTGGAATGTGTAACGAAGTGGGTCATACCAGCTACCAATCCACCAACCTTTCCAGGTGTAACCTCTGCAAAGAGACAGGCCACCTCTACCAAGAATGCCCTTGGGCATCAGTGAATCTGACAAAGCAAAAACTGGATCCTGAGGACTTGAGTAACAAAGCCCAGGCTGGGGATGCACCAGAATTCAATGCTGATGTTGCTCCTGCTGAGCCGCAGTCACAGATGACAAAAAACAGAATTACTGACCCTCGGACTTCAGTGGACACACTGGTGGTTCTGGACTCTGGCTTGCCCAAACCAACGGCACATGTTGCTACTCCTCCCACCCTTCTGGTGCCAGCATGCTACGAGGACTTGGTGGGTACTGCATCTTTTCCTTAGCATTCTAAGGATCTGACACCTTCTCAGCCCCCCCCGACTTTGACTCGATGATCACCAAGGAGGCTCAAAAAGAAGATATCTCTATGACTATTTTTTCAGCCAATCCTTTTGAGGTACTAACCCCTTCACGCTGGGGTGACACAGAAATGGAGGACGATCCCAAAGAGGGCATGGAGGTGGATGGTGCTCAGGCACAACCTTTTGAAACAATCTATCTAGGGAAGAAAAAAAGGAAGAAAAAGAAAATGACGTGGTAATCCCTGACTCAAATAAGTAACATTACTGTGGCATCCCTAAACTGCCACAGCTTGGTCAATGTGAAGAAAAGACAAGCCATCTTTCAGTTACTTTATGACTCTTCACTTGATATTGCTTTATTGCAGGAGACATGGATGGGCTTAATCTCTCAGACTGCCCTATTTAAGTCAGATTGGCCTTGGGGACCTTCTTTTTGGTCCTTTTGGAGGGGGATCGGGCTGATGGGGTGGGTATTTTTTTTGTTGGCACTCTGTTTACACTATTTCGGCTGATTGATCTCGTGCCTGGGAGAGCGATGATTTTAGATGGATATTGGGACAGGATGCCATGTTGTGTTTTTACTATTTATGCCCCCCAAACTAAGGTGGCTAGAGTTGCGTTGTTTGAAGCAATCCAACCTTACTTAACTACTGCAAAAATGGTAGCCTCCAGGTTCCACGGGGGCACATGACTGTACCCAAAATCTATTGTGACCCTCTGGCATTTCGAAAGTGCATTGACCTGGCTGAGCTTACGAACTGTTTTTTTAGGGTTATCTTTTTACCTCCTCCTACATGCCCCATTTCAGCCTCTCCTTCAGGCTTACCAATGCTGGCTCTGGTCCGTCTGCCCTCCGATCCTCCAGTACCATATAGCAGCCGGGCCCAGGGTAACCTGGAGAAACCCTTCTCCGGATGAGTCCCCCTCCTACTAGGGGGGAATGTGCCAGCCCAGGGGGTAAGTCAGCGCTACACTTGGCCCCGGGGTGCTGCTTTGATGGAGGACTCAGCAGGGACATGAATGGCACCAGAGAACCAGGCAGCCTTCATCCGGCTTAAAATGGGGTGGTATTTCCACTGTTCTGTTGTGTCCCCGACATGCATCTGTTGTGCTCCTGGTCTTCACCAGGGGCTGCCACAGCGCGACATCAACCCCACTACCCACCCCAGGAGAAGAGAGCAGTCCTATGGATGCTCAGTCCTCTCTTCCCCTGCCAGCCCCCAGTGTCCCAAGTCTGTTCTCAAACCTGGGTCACCGGCGTGGGTCGAGGTAAGGCGCTAGCGCCTCAGCCCTCTACATCACCGGGCCAGCTAGAGCTTACGAATTGTAATGATTTTACATGTACCACTCCGTACTTTACATATAAAAGGGCCCAATTCACCACCATTATTGACTACATCCTAGTATCTAAATGTTTAATGATTCAAAATACTACAGTTTGTCCTATTGAATTCTCCGACCACCAAATGATAATCTCCCTTATTGGTACGGACCCTTCATTTCCAGTTAAGAGATCACGATGGAAACTGAACGCTAGTCTCCTTTCTGACCCAGGCGTTCAAGCCTCGGTCCATCAGCCACTGGCAGCACAGGCCTCGGTCATTGATTTATACAGTGACATAGGGGATTGATGGGAACAAATGAAAATTGATCTTCATGGGTATTTTCAGTATCATGGGAAGAATAAATCCCGTATCCAATATTTTAAATATTTTACGTTATGAAGGCAACTTCAACACCTTTTTTCCCTTACGTCTCAGCTTGGGAATAAGTTAGATTCACAAATCCAGTTGGTGCAATCTGAAATGAAAAATTTACAATATGATAGGGTGGCCTCCTTACAAGCGGAGCTTGCATATGGCACCCAAATGACTCCATTTTCAGACCCCTGTGCAGCTTGTAAAACCCAACATTAGGGACCCTTTTTTCCTTCTCTACAAAATAGGGATGGACATCTAGTATCCTCATATGATGGACTCCTTGATATAATTCAAGATTCCCATATGCAGGGAATTCCACAGGATAATGTAGACAACACATGTCAGACCCAATATATAGCACACATACACGGGCACGTCTTTTCCCCACAAGTTCTTTCTCAGTTTTCTAATTTTATTTCTAGGCAGGAGATTCTGGAGGTTATCCATTCTAGGAAATTAGGTGCTGCTTTGGGATTGGATGGACTACCTTTCGATTTTAATAAAACCTTTCACTTGGAACTCTCCCTTTGTTTGGCAACGGTTTTTACATTTTTTTTCAGTGGAATTTTGTATCACAGGTCTTTTCCAAAAGTTTGGTGATTTATTTATTTATTAAAATCAGGGGATAGGACCCTGTTGCAAAACTGGAGACCAATCAGCCTCCTTAATACTGATTTTAAAATTTTGACACAAATCCTGCATCTCTGCTTACGGTCAATTGCCCCTAAGATGATTCACCCCCTTCAATTTTTTGGCCTCCCAGGTAAATCTATCTCTCATCCCCTAATTATTCTATGGGAACTATGGGAATATTATCAAAAAACACAGTGTACAGGGTGGATTATTGCTCTGGACCAGCAGAAAGCCTTCGATAAGGTAAATCACAATTTCTTGTTTTCCGTCCTCCGAGCATATGGGATCCTTGATAATTTTATTTCCAAAATCCGCATGCTATATAGTCAGGCCTCGTGTTCCTCTTATCTTGGGCAAAATGGGCTCAGCCTGTAAAATTTGGGAAGGAGTTTGTCAGGGTTGTCCCCAAGACTGCTTTTGTATATATTTTCCCATAATCCCCTGATTACTCAGATTATGGAGAACCCTCGAATCCATGGGCTGTCGGGGGACATAGTAGGAGATGAAGTAAAACTAGTGGCCTAGATGATACTTGTTTGACTCTTAAAAGTTTGGCCAGTATTTTGGAGGTTTATAAAGAAATCCAGCTGTTTTATCGAGTCTCATCTGCCAAGTTGAATTTGACCAAATGTAAAGCTGTTCCTGTGGGGGAAATTCAGGATCCCTCCTCTTTGCCTCATACTTTGGGTGTTTTTCTGATTGTTCTGGGTCCAGTCAAGATTCTGGAAATTCTGTTTGGTACACAGAACTTGGGCCTTCTGAATTGGGAAGTAGCGATTCAGGGCTGCGAGGCAAAGGTGAATCGATGGAAAGGATGGAAATCATCAAAGCGCAAAAGGATTCATCTGATTAAACAATTTTTTACCCTGAGTTTACTTTATGTTAGCATGATTTTTCCTCCACCTCTTTGCCTTGAGACTCGATTATACAGTGCTTTCTTTAGCATGTTATGGGGGAGTCGATTGAACCCGATAAAAAGGGGATTTATGTATTTATCTCAAAGTCAAGGAGGATTGGGTTTGATCGATCCAATTTTTTTTCCCTCCTTATTTTTATGTCACTCTATTAAAACCCCCAGTCTACTGGTTGACTCATTAGTGAATCTTTGATTCCGTAATAACTGGGGATCATATTTTCTTAAATGGGAGGAGGCTCCACCACAACATTTGAAATCTCTATTGATCCCCGATTCAATGAAATTCTCACCTCAAAAAATATTTAAATAGAATATTTTAAAACCCTTTTTGATAAGTACCTCTCGGAAACAGTTGTGCTATTATATCCTTGGAACTACTGGTCTGACACAACCAGATTTTAAACACTGTAGCCCCCATAAACAAAGTCAGGTGCGTTCCCTTCTGAATGAACCTCAGATACCAGAATATATATGGGAGGTGGTTTGGCTTAGTGCCTACGGGAAGTTGAATGTCAGGAGTAATAACAAACATAAGCCCATGGAAGAACGAACCTGCCCGTTTTTGGATTGTGGAGCCCCTGGAGGAGACTACGGAGCATTTTTTATTTCAATGCCCCTTCTCTCATAACTTATGGAGTTTTTTGGCAGTTGCATGGAATCTCCCATGGCTGCGGAATCTGTCCTATGAATCCTTGGTGCTCGGTGATTATACCGCCTGGCTGAAGAAATATCATAAGGGGACTTTGACTGTGTTTTTTGCAGTCTTGAAATTTTATTTGTGGAATGCCAGAGTCCAATGGGTTTTGAGGCCGCAACGCATGCCCTATACAGTTTTTCAAGTCATATGTGAGACTGCCTTTAGGAATATTTATATTGCTGATTGTTCAAGACATACCACACAGCTTGTTAATGCTTGGTGGAGGGGTTTCTCCTTTTTTATTACATTTAAATAAAGGGAATTGTTGAATCTGAATGTGAGGAAATGTCAACCATAATATGATTGGGAGGATAGTTATTGTTTCATTGACTTTGTTTTTAGTATTTCCAGTTGTACAAATATATGCTTATTAACATACTATTATTTTTGCCCCGCCCCGATTTTCCTTTTTCCCCTTTTAGGCACAGAATATATGTGGACTTTAATGTTTTGTTTATTCCTTTTCCTCTTTGATTGCTTTGTGTATTAAATTGTTTCATTTTTTGTTTATACTTTTGAATTTTGATTCTTGACTTTTTTTATGTACATTTGATATGATTTTGTTTCCTGTAATAAAAAAACTCCCCTACTCTTTTCAAGAAGTGCCATGGGATCTTTAATGTCCACCTGAACAACCACCAGAACAGGCAGATGGGACCTCGGTTTAACATCTCATCCAAAAGATGGCACCTCAGGAGTGCAGCAACCCCCCGCTGCACTACAGTGTCAGTATTGAAATATTAACCCAAGTGCCTGATATGGGGATAGAACCCACAACCATCTGATCTCCTGGCCTTAGAGGTGAGTGTGCTACCTGCTGAGCCACTGACACTGACAATTATTGCAGATTAATTTATTAAACTGAGGAAGAATGGTCCTTCTGCAGGTCATGTGTACTGTTTTGCAAATCAGCCAAAAAACTTCATGGAATGGGGTGAAAAGTCACCAAACACATTTGGAAGATTCCGATTTTGCCAAAGTCAGAATTTCTGAAAATTTTGCAAAAGTTCTGCAAATTCAAAATTCACAGTTTTTGCCCAGCTCTACGTATGAGGCAGCAATCTTTTGTTGCTTAAATGGGTTTTGTTGGCAGATATGCCATGGCAAGCAGCTATGCATTACAATAAAAGTCAGTTATTACTGCATTAGTTGGGCCACTGTACAAGGCAATAATGTGATTGTCGAGTGAATAAAGTACAAGAACGAAGGTTGAGTTCTTTATCTTCACAAGACAGTCTCATTATTACCATGGATAGTGACCCAACAATATCCTGAAACTTTCTGATGACGTCCCCAGAATCTCTTAAATAAGAAGACAATTTTAACATCCCTCCTCCATAACATCTTTCTTCCCCTCCCCCCACTGTTCCAACTGCTATAATAGTTTTCTTGTACGTTGTTTCCTATATGTAATTTAAATAAGTATTTAAAGACATGACATGTTTTCTTTGAATTAGTTTTTCTACATTTCTTCTTTAAATAATTTAAACTGGTATTTAATCAATTAATGTGTCACTATGATGTCATTGTTTTTCTTGTATAAATTGCACTTTGAATCATATATTATATACACCCCCTTGAAAGCTTGTAGCCGAAGTGCTATGGGCTCACACTGGTGGATTATTAAATGCTACTATCGTGTTGTTAAACTTGTGGCACTGTGGTTAATTGTGGAGAGCATTTACTTTTTGAACTTTATGAATTCAGGGCTAGCTGCCTGGTTAATGCGAACCGCCTTTACTTCAAGAGTGCAGGATTTGAACTTGGAACTTGCAAATGCGTTAAGATGGTGCCAGTACATGTTTGGGCTGAATAAGCAGCACAGAATCACGCACAGATTCAAAATGTATTCACCATGGGTGTGGCAAGTGCGTAGGAACATACATATGAACATACAAAAATACTAGCAGAAGCAAGCCTTATGGTCTATCGAGTCTGCTCGATTGTGCAGCCAGCCCTTCAACTTGCAGCTCCTCCTTCCTCCCCATCGCTCTTCATTACAACCCCCTCTCACCCTATCCCAACCCCTCTTAAAGTCACCCACCGTTCTACAGGACACCACCCCCTCGGGCAGGGCATTTCACTTGTCCACCACCCTTTCCAGGAATAAATGCTTCCTGATTTCCCTCCTGAATCTTCCCCCCTCCAACTTCAACTGATGCCCTCTCGTAGCCCTCCTTCTTCTCAGCTGTAAAATCCCTTCCGTATAACCTTTGATTTATCCCCTTGAGCTATTTAAATGTTTCGATCATACCCCCCCATCCCTCTTCTCCTCCAGGGAGGGTTCCATGTCATAATAGCAGTCGCAAAACAGTGATCGTTATTATGGTGAGTGCACATCACTGAAAAATAATTTCGACGATGCTCACCACAGTACCCAGTAAATAGGCAACGAGACCCATAGGTCTTGTTTTTTAATGTGAGCTGTGCCCCTGCACCCATGGGGTGCTTGCACCCCCCTACTTATGGATTCTCATCCAGGGGGTGCATATTTGGGGGCAAAACTGGCTATACATGCTGCCAGGAAAAAAAAGGCAGCTGCACAAGCCGGACCCAAACCTGCTACCCCATGCCTCCCAGCCGACCACCCTCCCACGATGTCAGTGATTTGGCTCAGCAGCTGCCCCCCGCAACCTCTCCCACATCCCATCCCTTCCCTGCATCTCTCCCCCCCCTTGCGGATGAGCGCGCGTATACCCGCAAGTTCCTGTCGCTATAATCGCTATTCTCAGTATGTGGTCGTCCACCTCCCTAGGTAGCCTTGATCACAGTTGCCGAGATTGAGTTGCTGTTGTTTTAGGTGCTCAATCTCGGTCGCTATGGTTACGGACTACCTCCAGGGTGTACATGTTCAGCTCTGCTGATCTTTTAACTTTTAACAACTTCAAAACCACACATCTCTTTTTTTCCTTCTGTGACAGCTACCCCAGCCCCATCACCCCAACTTTCCTACAGGACTTACCCCTCATGCAAAATCAACATGGCTTGGGTGCTCATTGAGGGCGGGGCCAGCCAGTGGCTGGGAGTCAGCTAGCTGCCAGGACCTTTTTTCTGTTTTCTTCCCTTGGGAGAAGTGGGCATGCAGTGCTGCCCAAGATGACCCCACACAGGATGTACATGGCTGCCACTCCTCCCCTTCCCCGGCAGATGGTCTCTAAGTGCTGTGACCCTAGCTAATGCAAGCGGCCAGGCTAGCACTGTGCGCTGCGACCCACCCTCCCCAAGGAGGAGAGCAGTTCCCCGGAGGCTCTATCCTCTCCTTCCATAGCCAACTCCCAGTGACCTAGATTAGCTCCTGAAACTGGGTTGCCAGCACAGTGGCAGGTGAGATGTCCAGCGCCTCTAATCTTCACGCCAATGGGCCGGCCAAAGCCATATATCTTAGCTAAGAAATGAAATAAAATGAAAAGAAAAAAATTATGTAGTAGTGTTTTTACCAGAAATACATTATTACTAGAAAAATTATATATTGAAATTTGTTGCTGCTAACACATACAACCTTTAAGTTCCTAAAAATGATAGTGCTTAATACGAGGCTGTATTATCTATCACATGCAGTGAGGCTGATTCCTAAATACTTGTTGGAGACCACTCACTCCCCTGGGTGAGGAAGGAAGTCTGTCCATGCTACCCTTTGTGTAAATGGTGGTAGTGGACAATATCACAGATTCCATGATGTAATACATATACTAAAGCTGTTTTTCAAAAAAAAAAAATTTTTTTATTTTACAATTCTTTATTTGTTACAATAGGTACCCAAGAGAGCTCAGCTGTGATACAGCATCTTGTTTTCAGAGGGTTCCTGCTTCTTCCCATTTTACAGCTGGCTGGAGTGGAGCTCTGGGAGGTCACAGGATTTGTTCAGTGTCCCTCACTATAGGCAGACAGTTGTGGTGGGAATGGAAGCAGGATCTCCTAGCTCACAGTTCTGTACTGTAGCCACTAGGCTACACTGCCTGCCTAGTATATTTACCCAGCATGATGTAAAATGTTTGTCCAGTCAGACCCTGAGAGGCTTTCACAGCCCTAATATTAGCACAATTCTAGCAGACAACTCTGTTTCTGCTAGGGATGGGATGGTCAGTTGTGACCCTGTTCTGATTCTGATTATTGAAACCTGATCTGCTTCTAAAAAGTTCTGATTTACTCTGGTTTGCTAAAACAGGTAAATTTTCCAGACTGGTCCTGAACCAGTTTAGAGTTACTGTAGATCTAAACTGGTTCAATTGACTGAATCAGGTTACCCCTTCAGGCTCTTCATCAGCCTTTTCTTTATGTAATTCAACATCTAAAACAGTTACTGCATGTTTTTTTTCAACTGATTTCTCGTTTTGAATGGTAATGGTGCTCCAAAATCACTTACACTATCGGAACAGGGTCAAAACCAGGGGACTTGAAAACCTGAACCTGGTCAATGGACTGAACTGGATCAAATCGGAGTCAAGTCACAAATGACTCTGATTTTCAGAGTCAGGTTTAGGTGGTCCATTCTGTGGGAGGGTTCTGATCTGACAGAGCAGGGACTCCCATTTTCTGCCACTTATATTATCTTGTTTGTGTCAGTGACAGATTGTGCCGCTGCCTTGCTGATATGGAATTATGAAGGTCTGGTGAATGCAACAGCATGCTTCTCCTATCAAAGATCACTGGAGGACTGTGACAGCTTCCAAGTGCTGTTCTGGATTCTTTGTGTTTGTATCTGGCAATGGAGGAGCAGGCTTGTGCAAGTGCAAACCATATGTAATTAACACCTCCTGTTTTTCTTTGTTGCAGCAAGAGCACAAAACGTGTTGCAGTTTTTATGGAATATGGCGCGCACACACAAAGTACTGTAGCACACTGCTACTGTCTGCCTCTCACAAACACAGTCACAACAGTGTGCTCTGAAAAAGAGAAAGCTGGAGAGTTCGAGATCTATCCTCAGGGGGAGAGTTGTTTTCAGTCCATGAAGATACAAGGGCTGACCCCTCTGATGAAGTGTCAGGGTGTCACAAAGCACTGGGCTGCTCATCTGTGTTTCCAAGCTGGCTATCAGCTTTGAATCTTCATGAATTTATCTTTGAATTAAAATAACTTTCCCCACGAGGAAAGGCCTCCAACTCTCTCTCACTGGCATGCACCATTGTAACTGTGTATGTGTGTAAGCCCCTTCTTTTCTGGTTGCACCTGGATCGTAGCTTGTCATGTCCTCGAGAGGGAAGCCAGTGCGGTTGGAGACAGTGCAGACAAAACCGCAAAAGTCAAAACTGCACATCCAGAAAACGGCTGGAGAAGGACAAAGAAGTAAGTTACAAAATGTCACTGGAGTGCTGCTCCATGGCAGCATGGTGTTGTAATAGTAAATCACACTGTCTCCAAAATCTGCGCCAGGATTCTGGATGTGCGGTTTTGAGTGTCGGGGCTTTGTCTGCGCTGTTTGTGCTGCACTGGATTTCCTTTGAATGACTTGACATGGAGCCCAACTGGATCACCTGAGCATGTTTTCCAATGGTTATAATATTTTGCTGTATGTCTCTAGACTGCTTTCTCCCTTGTGCAGTCAGGAAGGAGTGTGCATCTCTGTGCCCCCAGAAGTTTTTTTTTATCCAGTTATTATTTTTCTATCTTGCATTTATCTTGCTTATCACCAAGGGGCCATCATCCACCTTCTGTGGGACCTACCGCTCGGTCAAGTCCCCCATGGATTACCCTCAGTAGCAGGACCATCGGGGCTGGCCTGTCCCTTCTGGAGCACAATCCAGATTCCAGAGAGAAGCCCAGTCAGTGGCGTGGGGCCTGCGTGAGACCGCAGCTTCATCCTGCTCAGTCTGGGGTTTTATACCACCATTTGTCCCCCTAGGGCTGCTGACCATGCTATGATGCATTGCTTGTGCATGCAGCAGCATGCATGCATGGAACAGCGTCTGACGGTAAGGCCACCCCCATGCTTACACTTTTGCTTTGCTTCTGCCAGGTGGCAGGCAAGAAGTGGATTGAGCTGTCCCCCTCTGATCCCTGAGAGAGGAGAGCAGCCCATACCACTCTCCATCCCCACATGACCTGAGCTCGGGCCTGAGCCCAGGTCACTGGCGTAGCTGACAGTAGCACTACCCCCATGCAACCAGGCCAGCTGTTCATCTAGCTGTTGTTTAAATAGAACTTTTTGCCTGCCTGCTGCTAACTACGCCTGTCATTGGGCCTTGTATTGGATGGTGCCATGGCTTGGAGGGACAGGAAGCGAATCCTCAGGATTGCAGAAGCAGCATCACAGGAGAGGAAACTAGATATCATTGTCCACCTTGGGACAAATGACTTAGCTAGGCATGAGATCAGTGTAGTGCAGGATGAATTTGTGGAGTTGGGGAGGGGCCTCAGACAGGTAGCAAGCACGGTAACCTTCTCAGAGGTGCTGCCAGTCTATGGCAGGGGTGAGGCTAGGGTACTGCACACCATGCGGTTGAATGAATGGTTGCAAAACTGGTGCAGAGCACAAGGCTTTGGCTTCATTGGGGACTGGGGGTCCACCTGGAGAGATGAAGGTCTATACTGGCATGATGGTCTGCATCTGTCCAGGAAGGGAAACACGCTCCTAGGTGACAGGTTTAAAGGCTTCCTTGGCAAGCTTTTAAACTAGCCAAGGGGGGAGGTGCTGATAGGAAACAGGAAAGTTCAAGCCTCCCCCCACAAAGCATGGCAGGTAGTAGGGTAAACACTGAGGTACAGAGCTTGACACAGGGCAGGACAGGGGTAAATGAAAAAATGGACAAGGGCAATAAGAGCAGGGATGAGGTAAAAAAGGATAAAGCCAACATTAAATGGAGGGCAATGAGTACCAATGCCCGTAGTCTGGGAAACAAGCTTCCAGAGCTAGTAGCCCTGATGGAAGTGGAACACTTGGATATTGTGGCAGTCACAGAAACATGGTACACGGAGAACCATGACTGGGATGTCAACATACCAGGGTACACAATCTACAGAAGGGACAGGGAGGGTAAAAGAGGAGGTGGAGTAGCTCTCTACATAAGGGAAGGGATCAAAGTAACATAACTAAAAAGTAAAGGGGGAGGACAAGAGGAACTCTGGGTCACATTGGAGACAGGAATGGTATCACAATCCACACAGGGTTGTATACAGACCCCCATCTCAAGGGAGGAAATGGACAAGAAAATGATGAGGGCATTCTCAAAATGGCTGAAAAGGGAGATACTGTTGATGGGGACCTGAATATGCCAGATGTTAACTGGGCAACATGGACTGCAGCCACATCCAAGAGCAGGTCATTCTCGATTCCCTACAGGGAGCATGCCTTAGACAGCTAGTGGTGGAACCCACTCGGGGAGGAGCAATAATGAGCCTGGTACTCTCAAATGGAGAAAGATCACAAACTTAGAAGTCAGTAGACACCTGGGAACAAGCGACCACTGCACAGTGTGCTTCACAATAAACACAACCATGGAGACAAGCCATACAAATACAAGGATACTGGACTTTAGAAGGGCTGACTTTGGCATAATGGGTGAATACCTGAGGAATGCATTAGCAAATGGCCAGAAAGGAGGGGTGGAAGAACAATGGAGAAAAATCAAAACTGCCATCGTGGAGGCAACAAGCCTTTGTGTGAAACAAATAAAGAAAACAAAGCGGAATAAAAAACACTATGGCTCTCAAAAGAAGTGTCAGGGAAGGTTAAGGAGAAAAAGGCTGCATTCAAAAAGTATAAGGAATCACAGACGGAACACAACAGGGAACTGTATCAATTAAAGCAGAAAGAAGTGGGGAAGGCAGTCAGACAAGCAAAGGCCCAAACCGAGGAAAGGATAGCCAACTCAGTTAAGAAGGGGGATAAAACCTTTATAGGTACATTAGGGAACATAGAAAGGTTAAGGGAGGGATAGGGAAGATTAATAAAGGAGAGGGGAGGTGGGCAGAGGGAGACAGTGAAAAGGCAGAGATAATGAATGAATACTTTTTCTCAGTATTCACAAAAGAAGAAGAGGAGGAGTTACCTAAACCAAACAGTAGAAGCACTCTGGATAGTGGGGTTGATACCAGTCCATTTAAAGAAGAAAGAGTACTGAAAGAACTTCTAAAACTCAAGGTGGACAAAGCAATGGGGCCTGACAGGATTCACCCTAGAATCCTAAAAGAGCTAAGGAGGACCTAGTGACACCACTAACCACACTTTTAACAAATCATGGAAGATGGGGTGGTACCTGAGGACTGGCGGAGGCAGATGTGATTCCCTTCACAAAAGTGGGAGCAAGGCAGAAGCAGGAAACTACAGACCTGTTAGTTTGACCTCAGTGGTGGGGAAAATGATGGAATCACTTCTGAAAGAAAGAATTGTTGAGTACCTAGAGGCCAGCGGGGCACTGGACCCAAAGCAGCATAGATTCACAGCAGGAAGGTCATGTCAGACAAATCTAATTGATTTCTTTGACTGGGTGACCAAAGTAATAGACCAGGGAGGGGCTGTGGATATGGTCTACCTAGACTTTAGCAAGGCATTTGACACAGTCTCGCACAAAAGATTAATAATCAAGTTAGCCAGCCTGGGAGTGGGTCCCAGGGTGGTAGCCTGGGTAGAAAACTGGCTGCACAACAGGACACAGAAGGTAATAGTGAGTGGAACACATTCTCAAGAAAGGGGGGTCACTAGTGGAGTACCTCAGGGCTCAGTGCTGGGTCCAGTCCTCTTTAACGTCTTTATAGGTGACATTGCAGAGGGTCTGGAAGGAAAGGTATGCCTCTGCGGATGACACAAAGATCTGTAACAGAGTTGATACACAAGGGAGGGTAGAAAGGATGAGAAGGAACTTGGCATGGTTGGAGGAATGGTCAGACATATGGCAACTTAGATTCAATGCAAAGAAGTGCAAAGTAATGCACCTGGGAAATAAAAATCCAGGAGAAGAGTACACAATAGCAGGGAGGTACTAACAACAACAATAATGGAAAGGATCTGGGGTAGTCATATCAGATGACCTAAAGGTGGGTATGCAATGTGAGAAGTCAGTAGGAAAGCCAGGGGATACTGGGATGCATAGGGAGCGCATCACAAGTAGAAAAAGGGAAGTGGTTATCCCTCTATACAGACAATTAGTGAGACCCCATCTGGAGTACTGCGTGCAGTTTTGGAGACCTCATCTACGCAAGGACATAGACAGGATGGAAGCAGTCCAGAGGAGGGCAACTAAAATGGTGCAGGGTCTACATCAGAAACCATATGAAGAAAGACTGAGAGAGCTTTGTATACCCTTGATGAAAGGAGGACGGGGACATGATAGAAACTTAAGTACCTCAAGGAATCAACAAAGTCCAGGAGGTAGCATCTTTCAGAAAAAAGATGTGTAAGAACAAGGGGGCACAATTTAAAGTTAGAGGGGGACTCCAGGGGTAATGTGAGGAAATCTTTTTCACGGAGAGAGTGGTGGACGCATGGAACTGCCTTCCTGGAGAGGTTGTGGGGTCTAAAACAGTGGAGGAATTCAAACATGCATGGGACAGACATAAGGCAATTATAGTGGGGGGTTGCAGGAAATAGGCTGTTGGTTAACTAGAATCTGCAGCTTATCCAGTAGGTAGGGAAATGGGCAGACTGGGTGGGCCAAGTGGTCCTTATCTGCCGTCAAAGTCTATGTCCCCCAGTCCTGTCTGCTGTCCCCCCTGCCATCACACCAGCAGGGATTTGCATGGTAGTAATAGTAGTAGTAGTAGCTTTAGTAGTACTACTACTGCTACTGTCAGTAGTAGTGCAGGACCCAGGAGTCTCCTGAGGGCCCTCACACACAGTGACAGGGGGACATGGGCTTTTCCTGGTTTTCTCCTTCCCTAGATCCCCAGGACCTTGGGGACACGGTCATGTATGCGCGTGGAGGCGCACATGCTCGCCGGAACTAGCAACCCCTTTCCACCCACCCCTGGCCTAATGCCAGGCCCCCATTTGCTCAGCACTGCCATGAGCCTCCACTCAGTGGCAGCCAAGAGCCAGGAAGGCTTGCCTCCCCAGTTTGAGAGAGAAGAGCTGCCATGCGTCCACTTGATCCACTACCAGCCCTCTTCCTCGGCCAATCCCCGGTGGCCCAAGCTCGTTCCTGAACTCGGGTCGCCAGCATGGTAGAAATAAGGTGCTCAAGACACCTCAGCCCTCTTCACCACCCAGCCAGTCTGTTCATCCAGCTGTTTGACCTCCCTAAGCTGTCACCTTCTTCTATTTCAGGTCATTCTGCTGGCTACCTCCCAGCCCTGTCTGCCGCTCACCCCACCGGAGCCAGCTGGGATCCATGGAGCGGTGCCTGAAAGTGTTGGCTACAATCATTCAGACAGCTCATGGTACATGTTGGTGATTCTCTCTCTCTTTTTTTTCTTTGTACTTTCTCTTTTTCCCCTCCACGTCCCACCAGCTCCGACTTCCTTGGGAACCCCAAGAAGTCATCCCTCTGCTGTCCGCCTTACCTGATCTGCGCCTTCGCCCATGTAGCCATGGTTTACCCCCCAGGCAGGGACGAGGTGGGGCCCCAAGCACCCCGAACTTCTGGTTGCGTCAGTCAGAGGGTGGTCAGGCAGGCAGCAGCACATCGAGGGCAAGCTCTGGGACTCCATCTCCTTTGGAGCTGGAAGGCATTTTCTGTGTTTGTCTTGTGGATGTCGTGAGTTCCCTTGATGTCAAGGCACAAGCACCGATGTCCATGACATCCTCCCCTTAGCTGCCTCAGAGGTGTGTTGGATCCCCTGAACTTCGTCCGAGGCCACTCAGACCCTGAGGAGCCTGACATAATGCCAGCTCCTGGCCTTGGCCAGAGATCCCAGCACTCGCTGGGCTTATTCCCCACCCTCCCCCAGAAGGCGAGGACGTCATGGGATGCTCAGCCTACTCCCCGGCCGCCTTTCAGTGACCCGAGTCTGCTCCCGAATCCGGATCACCAGCGATGCAGATGGAAATCCAACCGCTGCACCAGGGTGATTCTCTTTTTTGTCCTCTTTGACTCCACCCCCTCCTGCTTCATGCATGGAGCTGAACAGTGCCACTACAGACCTCAAAGCATGCAGCCTGTTCCCATGGGAAGGCAGATTCCCTGGTCCACCACAGAAATTGCTGTCTGTGGAACCCAGTGCCTACATTTCCTAGCACTGAGTGCGCCCCGCAGCAGCAGCACCAATGCAGCCCTCCCCAGCCGTGCTACTGACTCCTGAATCTGCTCTCGAACCCGGGTCTCCTCTTGAACCAAGGTTGTTACTAGACCATCAAGCACACCACCAGACATTGTTTTAGAGTAGCATTTCATCAATAATAGGGATCATGAATGACATGGGGTAGGATAATCAGTGTGTTAGTGCCCGAGGGTGCTTTTGTTTAGGAGTACTAATACTCTCACACTGGAAAGGGTCTCAGGCTCCGACTGTGGATGAGTGGCAGAATACTCCGGGTACATTAGTAGGACTGAAAAGGGCCACTTTGTGAAACTTTTGTAAAATATGGGAGCCCTACTTGTCTTTTTATCATCCTGGCCCGTAGATGCTGATGCATGCCACTTCGGAAAAGGGCCTGATTTTCCAGATCAGGCCTTGATTTTCTTCTTTTTACTGTTACTATAACTTTTCTTTTTTTAAATTGTTTGTTAATCAACTGTACAGGTATAAGAAATGGAACAAACATTCCACACTGAGGGTATGTGCAAAATTTGGGTTTTATACACCTCCTTAGGTTTTGCTTTATATAATTGCTGGGTAGCTTTTTTTGGCCAGTGGTTCCGGTAGGGATAGTTCAGTTGTGTGGTCTGGTTGAAACATAGTGTGTGTGCGAGGGAGGCAGCGTGGGCAAGTGTAAAGCAGGGGAAATCCGATGCATTTGCTGTTATAACCAGCTGGTTGTAACAATGAATTTTAACTGGGTTTCCCCTATGGGAGAAAACTATCTCCAGTCATTAAAAGGTGATAATTCAATCGTGGGGCATATGGAACATAATAATCCATGAGGCCGAAGGCCGATAGGGATTGTGATGTTCCTTAAACCCCAAAGACTGAATTATTACCTTTTAATAACTAGAGATACAATAGTTTTCTCCTATAGGGAATCCTGGTTGTAACTCAAGGTTTGGTTACTTCTTATTTTCTTATGTTATCAATCAATCAAAATCTTCATTTATCCAGGTGAACACCATTGAGCAAAGCTCATTTTCAAGATGGACCTGGGTAGAACAAAGTCAAAGTACAATACATTTACATAAAAAGAAACAAAAGTTTACAATAATTACAGGATTCAAGGTAACTAGCAGAAACAATAGCACACATAAACATACAAGCAGTTCACAGCTTTCATATGATATAGGCAGTATATACTGTACACAACAATACCTGAGTAGGATTAACATAGGTGCAACATTAACAATTTCAGCAGATAGCAGACAACATGTACACACACATTGGCTAGGGCAAACCAGCAAATCATGGGAGATTCAGGACAGGGTGAGGGGTACTAGAGGGACTACAGAGAAGGAAGGGGGAAGGGGAATGAATGGTATGAGGGGTAAGGATGAAGGATAACAAGATAAGTAAGGGCAATAACAAGGGCATCGGGGCAAGGGAGACAAGTCTCAACCAACGGAGGAGAAGAACTCCTTCCACATGACAGGAGAAGGAGGAATTACAGTGTGAAGATAAGAGTTGATAGTGAAGGAATGACAAGGACAGTGATCTAGTAATGAAGTAAAACAGGTAATAGGTAGAAAGAAAGGAGGAGATGGGAACCAAATTACCATATAGTGCTGTGAAGAGCTAGGCAGGATCAGTGCAAGCTTATAACAGAAAAACAATTTTTAACCATGTTTTATCACAGGTGGTGCTTCCTGTTTAGACAGGCAGGTGGGCAAGGGGGCTTGACAGAGCAAGCCACAGGAGCAGCAGTACTAGGTGAGCCGCTTTCTTTGTAGATAAGGCAGGCAGGTGGAAGAGAGAGAGAGAGAGGCAGGCAGGACACTGGCCTTGCAGTTTGGGTGGTGGGTGGGAGAGAGCGTGCTGTAAGAGAGGCAGTGGATGAGCCAGTTAGTTCCTTTTCTGGCAGGCAGGAAGGTGGAAGAGAAGAGCCAGCTAAGTGCTTCCTTTTGGGAGGAGACTGGGAGGGTGGGAGGGAGAAGAGAGAGAGAGAGGCGAGAGAGACAGAGACAGAGAGAGCGAGACAGAGAGAGAGAGAGAGAGAGGGGGCAAATGACTGAGTTAAATATGGTGCTATACTCTTATTGCAATATGTTTCTGAAATCTATCTATATGACGCTGTCAGATTGTGTTTAAAACCTCTACCACTTTGTAAAACTGTTTTGATCCTGTATATCATTGTTGCACTATGTTTTTGTAACTTCTACCATCCATGTAAAACTGTTTTGATTCTGTGCAGTCTCCCGGGTCGTGTCTGAAAATAGGCATTGTATTGTCTAGTGCACCCACCCAGTAAACAAAAACTAAATAAATAAATAAACCTTGTAATTCATAGCTGGCAGTGAATTAGGAGATTTAACTGTCATTACGAGGTTTTAAAAAAGCGGTCCTTATTTGTGTGTTAATTTATTTATTTATTTAACTTTTGTTGACCGGGTAAGTACACTAGTCAAGTATTATGCCTATTTTCAGGAATAACACAGGAGAATACAACATAGGGATACAGATAAAGGTACAGAGAGGATGCCAGTACATTATGTCAAATATAACAAAACATATGGGAATAAAATACATCATTGACAATAAGAGTAAACATATAGGAGTAGAGCACCATCCAAAGGAGTGGTTGGTCATAATATAACTTATAACTTTATAGTTAGGCACTCCCTAGACTAGCAGGTTCACAGACAGATTTTTACAGGTCATCACTCATTTAAGACATACAAGTTAAGGCAGGACCAGGATACTTGGGAGTAGGCAGTCCTACCTATGACCAAGGTGCAATGTTGTGGACAAAAAAATGCCCACAGTTAAGAACCCGGGTAATTGAATAGAGTAGATAGAATCATTGGAACAGCAGGAAGTTTCAAGCAGCTTCAGTGGAAGGCAGCTTGGGCAAGTTTAACCAACAGTTTGATAATTACTCTAGGGAGGCTTGGGGCAGTCACACCTGAGGCTAGTTTCAGGAAACCCCACAGGGGTGCGAAAACTCTGATGGGAGGGCCGAATGGATATCACCAGGGAGGAGTTCCAGAGTCTGGGCGCTACGGCAAAGTCGATCCCCATGAGGAGTGCAGGCGAGGGGGACTTTGAGCATCCCTGAGGTCAGAGACCTAAGATGGTGAGGAGTGGGATCCATTTGTGGTAGAAGCAGGGCCAGCTCCTGGGGACGCTGGTTCTGACCACTTTCCCGAGGCATCACCGAAATCAAGGTATCTGGCTGGGAGAGCCAGCAAAGTTTATCATATAGCTCACATCGGTGGGTGAGGCTGGGGGGCAGCCAGAGCAAAGCGACAGATGTTATTATATGCCATGTACCACCGAGTGAGATGAATCTTTGGGGATCAAGCAAATAGGTGCAGACCATAGCTAAGGGAGGGAAGAAGTACACCTCTCGCAAGGGCAAGTCTGGCCGCCGGTGTAAGGTTGTACTTGGCAGTATAGGCCAGACCCAGTTTGCAGTTCACTGCCCTGCAGATGTTAAGGATATGACTCCCCATGTCAAGTTGGGGGTCAAGTGTTACCCCTAGGTATTTAATGAAGTTCACTACAGGTAGTGAAGGTCCATCAGTGCTGGTGATGTTTAGCAAGGCCGACGAGGCTTTGATTTTGGCCGTGGAGCCAAAGAGCATAGCCTGCGTTTTTTTCAGGTTCAGGACCAGTTTGTGGTTAGTAACCCAGGACAAGACATTGTTGAAGTCATTGGACAAGCACTGGTTTAGAGTAGTGGCATTCTGGGAGTGAGCCAGTATCACCAGGTCATCTGCATACATGCTGGCTCTGCAGTTGATAGTCACATGGGTAGTTGATTGACAAAGAGGGAGAAGAGGAGGGGGCCCAGTACCAAGCCCTGAGGGACTCCAGAGGTCACTGGGTAGGGGCTCGGAGAGGACTTTATTGAAGCAGGTACACTGTTTTCTACCATGCAGGTAGCCAGTTAGCCATTCATGGCATGGGGAGGCATGAAGTGACCACAGTTGTGCACCAAGCAGTGCGTGATCAGCAAGGTCAAAGGCTTTGGACGATCGATAATCTGGCACCAGAGGTTTGCCCTGGTCCATGGCTGTTCTGATACTTGCTGTAACTGAGATCAAGGCTGTGGTGGTGTTGTCCCTTCGAAAACCATGCTGGGCCAGGGACAGCAGCTCATGAGAGTGGATATACTCCGAGAGCTGCTCAGCCATACCTTTTCGAGGAGCTTGCTAAGGGCTGGGAGAATAGCAATCAGACGATAATTATCCGGCAATTTAGGATTGCCCTGCTTCAGGACAGGGACTGTCCTCGCCTCTTTCCAGATATCAGGGATGGTCCCCGATCCGAGGGATAGATTAAAGATGTGGGCTACTGGGGAGGCAATGTGTGCAGCGCCAAGCTTTAGAAGTTTAGGCTCCAGGTTGTCTAGGCCAGGGCTAGAGTACTGGGAGAGGCCAGCTAGGCATCTCTGCATGTCCTGGACTGACACAGCCCTGAGGTAAAACATTTGACGAGGAGGGTGATCCACCTGCTGAGTGGAGGGGGGGGGCGGAGCGAGCTCTCACCAGACGGGAAGAGAGCAGTGAAGGCCGAGAGGTCCGAGAAGTGTGTATTTAGGGAGTTGGCTATGGTATGGGGATTATTGCAGGAGACACCATTTATGACCATGTCCGTAACCCCTGGATGGGAGGACCCACTGACAAGGGATTTAATATCTCTCCAGAACCTCCTGGGATCGCTGATGGAGCTGAGTAGGGCAGACTTGCAAAAGTCACTTTTCGCAACCCTAATGGCCTTTTTGCACTTGTTTCTGAGGTGTCTGTATTCTTGAAAAATAGTGGGATCACTGGAACCTTTGACGTGGGCCCAACACTTATCTCTCTCCCGCATCTGGACTGAAGATTCCCATTCAACCAGAGGTGTGGATCCCTCACCCTCGGTGACCTTGGAATCATGCTTGTCTTGCAGGGCCTCAAAGGTGGAAAGGAAGTGAGAGGTTGCCACAGAGGGGTCTGTGGCTCCAAGCACTCCAGACCAGTCAGTAAGCCTTAAGTCCTCCAGGAACTCCCCAGGGTCAAACCTGGAGTAGTTTCTGACATGCATAATTTTGTGAGGAATTTTGGGGGAGGGAATTTTCCATACACAGAAGACCGGAGAGTGGTCGGAGATGGAGTCAGATAGCATGCCCGCTGATGAAATCCTGTCCGGGCGGTTGGACATGATCCAGTCCAGTAGGGTGCAGGAGGATCCATTTGCTGACCACCTGGTTGGCTCCTGGATGAGTTGGGTCAGGGTAAGGTTAGCGAGTAGGGTCTCGAACTGCTTCATATTACCACCGTCCCAGTTAAGGGTGACGTCACCCAGGATTATGAGTTTGTTTTCCCCAACACTGAGACCAACTGAGTCCATAAAGTGGGTTAATCCAGGGAGTCCACCCCTTGGAGGGTTGTAGGTGCACATCAGGTGCAGTTTCTTTGTGTCCCCAAGTAGCGGAAGCACATGTAGTAACTCACAGGGGGACACATTTGTTTGCTGGTGGGCAACTAGGGAGATTTTTAGGTGGCTCCTGTAGTAGATCAGTATGCCCCCCCCTTGCTCCCGGCTCTGTCCAGTTGATTGAACTCATACCCAGTGAGTGCACAGGCTGAATCAGGGACAGAGGGTTTAAGCCAGGTCTCCGTCACTCCGAGGATATCAGGTTTATAGAGTGCCACCCACGCTAATAACTCATCTCGGTTAGGTAGCAGGCTCCTGATGTTGAGATGAGCTATTTTTAGACCCTTACCCATGCCCCATGCGGGAGGGATTTTGTGGGTCAGATTTATTGGACCAGGGTTGGATTCAATATCTCCGGCCAGAAGTAGTGTAGGAGGAGGAGCCAGGGGAGATACCACCTCATATGGTCTGGCCATCTGAGAGTTTTTAGCACGGATACGCTTGACCCTGGTTGTATACATTAGGCACCGAAGATCTAGGCAGCAAGTAATACAGCGGTGTGCCTTGTTGATCACAAGGATATTTGAGAAAGTGAAGTCAGTTACCTCATAGGAGGGAGACCACTTTCAGTTATCACCCAATGATATTGGGGGGGTGGTAACCATTTGGAGCAGGGTAAGTCCCAGTGCAAGACCTGCGAGGACCAGAGTCCTGTAGATGGCAGTTAGCACACCCTTTTCCTCTGCTTTGTGAGTATCTCTACCCTCCCTGGACGGAAGGAGGGGGTACCATGCCCACATCCTGGCTGGAGGCATAGGACCAGCCTGTGAGTTGTGCCCAGTCAGCCAGCAAGGAGCTGCTGGGAAGGAAGGGGTGATGGAGGTACTAAGGTGGGAAAATAGTTATTGAGACTTGTTTTGGTTTGTACCAAGCTATTATAAAGGACTGTGCAGTGCAAGGAGTGCTGCCAGCTAGGGGATAGAAGGGACCAGACTAAACTCCTGGGAGGCAGCTCGTGCCCTAGCCCTTTGTGAGCACACTTGAACCTGTCGTCAGTTCTACGAGGACAATTTAGGCAGGCATCATCTGGGCAGTATAGGTGGGAGTTTAGAATTAGGGACAATTTATAGTACTAGCTACTTTACGCAGGCGGTTGAACAGTTCTAGCGAACTGAGAGACCTACTCCCTTTTGGCTAGATCCACCATTGGCAGGGGCTGATCTATAGGGACCAGCAGAAATGATAACACCTGGATAAAGATCTTGGTTCTGGTACAGACAAAATAGCTAAGAAATTAGGACAATAGAGGTAACACAGTCAGGGATCATAACACAGGCAATTAACAGTAGAGTGGTCAGATAAATCATACAGACAAGTAATTTGTACAACACAGTCTGGGAGGTGAGAGTAGGGAGGGCTTCTCTGAGGGAAATTACTAACTATACCACTGGAGATGTAAGCAATACCTCCCCTTTTAGCTGATAGGGTGAGACAGCTCACAGGAGGCGGAACCAGTGAGCATTTAATGGGAGGAGGAAAGGGGTGGGTGGGTAGGACGAAAATTCAAGCTCTCTCCTGCACCGGGCAAATTCAAGCTCTCTCCTGCACGGGGCAGGGGCAGGCGTACAGATTCTATTGTCCGCCGAGGAGGCCGCGGAGCTCCAGAAGCCCACGTACCTCAACACTCGGCTATCGGGGAGGATTTCTTGTTGTGCGGGGTGGGGGACCTTTAGGAGCAGGTCACCCTCACCTCCCCTCCGTGCGGCATCTGGCAGCTGAATGGCCTTAGCCAGTAATATATAGAGATTACTGTATGTGTGATGTTGCACACTCAAAGTGTGTTTTGCTACATAGATCACAAGAGTGAAGCTCAAGTGGTTTACAAAGGCAAAACACACAGAGAGTGTGTAAAACAACTGAGTGATCACACAGCCACCCGTATTTTATTTATTATAATATCTGTTAGGGTCTGATATCAACAAGAACTAAAAGTGGGCAAGTGAGTGTGCACAATAAAAGAAAGAGAAAGAGCACACGGGTATGCGGACAGATGTTGTCATAGCTGTTTTCAGTTAGTGTAACAGCGTTAATGGCTTCCTGCAGGGGTACCGTATATACTCGCTCATGAGTAGGTCTGCTCATAAGTCAGGGGGCGCTATTCAGTTTTGTGCATTAGCGCACTCTGCACTGACCCGCTCATAAGTCGGATTGACTTTTTGTATTTATTTTGGGAACAGAATTCAATGATTCAATGATGACAACAGAATTATAAAACGGAAAACATCATTTTATTGATTCCGATTAAGTAAAAAAAACAAAGCTAATTTGTCTGGGAGCATCTGTATCAGTCCTTTCTATCAGTTCCTGTCAGTCTCCATCACTGAAACCCACAAATTCAGTGTCATCCTCATCATCTGATTCAAACAGACTACGGAGCTGCTGTGAAGTAAGGGGGACATCCTCATACATGTCAACGAGCTCTGCCGCATTGTTGTCCTCTTCTTCGTCTGGTTGAGTGGCATCAGAGCACAGCAAATCATCATAAAGTTGTGAAAACTGTCCACCTTTCTATTTACATCTTTGGGGAGCTTTTGGGTAATGTGCGTTCTCTGCCTTAAAGTTTATCCGTACCACCGCATAAAACGGATACACCACCCAGCTGAAGCTTTGAATCGAATGGAAGTACTTTGTGAAATCGCCAATGCCTGCAGTCTGATTGAAATTTGGTTTACAATATACCCCTGTTGCCTTAGATCGAGAACCCATTTACTAAGCTTAGCCTCGATCACTGCCACGGGTGAGGTAGACAACTTAATTCTTTTAACATTTCTGTCAAGGAACAGAAGTTCCAATTTTTTTATGCGCCAGTCTCAAATGAGTTTCTCGTTCACATTAAATTCTCTCTCTGCGGCAGCATTGCTGTTTGATTCTGCACACTGAACAACTTTTAACTTGTAATCAGCAGTGTAGGAGCAGCGTTTTCTTTAGAAGGAGGCCATCAATCTACCGTAGAAAGTGGTGTGAGGTGAGTGGATGTGAAGCAAGGCAGTGCAAGATATTTTATTAGACAGCTGCAGTATTGGCACAATCACTTAATGACTTACAGGCCATTAAAAAAGCATGGGACACAATTGTGTTTTTTTCCAATGTATGGCACGATCTTCAGCTAAGTACTTAAGTAATTAATATGCCACCATTATTAAGCAACAATGTAGCTACAGTGTAGCACCGATGAAGCTTTGAAAATCAATTAACACAGCACTGGCTGACAAACGGGGCGCAATAGAGTAAACTGTGGCTGATAAATTCTTCCTGTGCATTTAGCAGTTTGAGACACAGGTTTTCAGGGTAAGCATCAATGACTCGTTCATAAGTCGGTACCCCTAACTGTGGGCTCTTAAAAAGTTCTCAAAAAAACAACGTATGAGTGAGTATATACAGTAATTGATCAGCTGTGATTTTCTGTATATGTGTAGTGTAACATGCCAGGTTGACACAGAGACTACAGGGTCTGATTTCCAGTTGATATTAGACCATCCCAGCAGTTATAATGTCAGTAATGAACAGGGACACTGGTTTACCAGGATTGAGAAAGGGCATATTCCGTTTTGCACATTGTAAAAAATGGTTTTGTCACCCGTTTGGTTTTGTGTACTTTATTCAACAATTGTTAACTCTGTTAACATGCATTTTGGCAATTTTGACCTCCACTATTGCACATCCTTCCATCCTTGTACCAATTTAAAGTTTTTTTAGGTACAAGATGTGATGGCAGCAGCAACACTACAGCCCCCTGTCCCTAAGGTGTGATGGAAGCAGCACTACAACACATCCCTCCAGAATCTGATGGCAGCACTAACAGCACTCGACCCCATCCCTCTGGCGTGATGGCAGCAGCAAAAGCACTACAACCTCCCTCCCTCCCCTTCAGGTGTGGTGACAGCAGCGTGGCCCCCATCCCTAAGGTGTAATGGAAGCAGCACTCACGGGCCCCATCCCTCAGGTACGATGGCAGAACCAACAGCACTATGACCTCCCTCCTTCAGGTGTGACAGAAGCAGCAGCACTGTGGCCCCATCCCTAGGTGTGTGATGGCAGCAGTACTACGCTCACCATTCCTCAGGTGTGATGGCAGTATCAGCACTATGGCCCCATCCCTCAGGTGGGACAGCAGCAGTACTACATTCCCCATACACCAGTGGTGATGGCAGAAGCACTACAGTCCCCACCCCTTCAGTGTGATGGTAGCAACAATGCAGTCCACATCCTCTGGGGTGATGGCAGTAGTGACAGCACTATGATCCCTTCTTCAGCACCCACACCCCACATGCACAAGTTACAAATGACTTGGTCTCTTTGCTTGTTAGAACACAGATGTGAATTAATCTGAACCATCACCCGCTAAGGTGGACTACCTTTGTTTTTCTATCTATAATTTAACTGCCTGAATTGGTTTCTGCCTGTGGCACTTCTTGACCAGGGTTAGGGAACAGACTTGGGTGTTGGAGGGCCAGCTGGTGGGTGAAGGCTTGAGTGTTCATGACCACTCACCTTCTCCTGGGAGGAGGTGGGTTCATGGCTCGGCATTTGCTGGCCCCTGGTGGAGGCCAGAGGCATGACAACATGTCAGCCCTCACTGCAGGAGGAAGCATGATGGACATTGGCTTGTGCCTTGACATCATGTGGCCTGTCACGCCCCCAAAAATGGAAAACACCCACTGACCCAACCAAAGGACAGCTGTTGGTCCCTCCATAAGCCAGAATCCCCAGACATGTGTCCGCTTCTGACCCCTGCCATGCCCAGGATACACTGGAAGCTCTTTGGGCAATTCTCCTCCTCGGTAGCCTCCACAGGGGTAGGGCACACTCAATGAAGGGTTACTTGGGTTACCTGGTAGCACAGTAGTAAGGGGCAGTGGATGGTGAGTGCGACATTCACAGTGATGGTAGGGCCGCTAGCAGGCCTGAAGGAGTGAATGGCCAGGGGTAAAAACTACTTGAATCTGCTTCTTTGACATAAAGTGTCTTCACCTAAAAAATCCACAAGTGATTAGTGGAGGACGTTCAAATGGATTTATGCGTGTATCAGACATGTGGATGCTTTTTTTCCCCTTGGTGTCCATGAAAAGAGTGTCTCCCTGTTTTCATGTCTTTGTTCAGATGTGAATTGAGCCCTACTCTGCCCACCAGCATCATATAGCCCCTGGGGTCTTACCTTCTGTACGTCATTGACTGTGCTTTCAAAATCCACTGGCCAAACATAAGTACACTTAAATACTTAACATTTGCTTTTTGTTGAAGCAGTCTATCACAAAACCTTTTGTTGTCACAGAGACTGAAACAGTAGGTGGGAGAAAAGCTGCAAATTATCCAATTCACCAAACTGGGGTGCTAACTGAAGTATTTTCATAAGTAGTAAGGCAGTTTCTTGTTTGTGAACATACTTTCATTCAGACTAGTTTTCATTCAAACAACTGAGGATTGTGGATGGCCCTACTGATTATAAACTTGAATATGCTAGTTGGTAACAGTGATCCTGCATGTAGCAATCTACAACCTAGTCGCTTATATGCAAAGAATACAATAAACACCTGACTAAAATCTAAAAACAAGCTTATAAGACACGTAAAATGTATCTGAACATTTATCTTTACCTATAGAAAATCATTTCAGCCCAAGTAAAACTCAGGTAAATTACATGGTACCCTGACTACTATTCTATGATGTAGTAAGCATATATATATATATATATTTTTTTTTTTTTATATTCTTTGTAAAGCAGGTAAGGCCCACTAGGCAGGACTGTTTTCAGGAGTGACCTAGAACTGGGGAGGTTAAGTGACTTGCTTGGAGTCACACAGTATGCAAGTGGAGGTTGTGGGAATCAAACCCAAGTCTGCTGGATGTACTCAGTTCACTCACTGCTTGTTACTCTAACCACTAGGCATGGGTGGTTAAACTGAATGGCTGATTACAACAAAGCAGTGCAGGTGATTTCCTTACTGACTCTATATGCAGCAAAGCAGAAAGAATGCAAAGCACAGTAACATTCATTTAAGATGCTGAAATCTGGGTCGGCACTGCTGTTGCTGCGGTAGCACTATTGCTTGCAGTGCCAGCAACCCAGGGGTCAGAAGCAGAATCGGGTTGCTGGAGGTCTGGCCAGGGAGTAGGATCGAGCACCTGGGGACTGCTCTCCTTCTCCAGGAAGGTGGGCTGCAGGTCCTCCTGCTTTACCACCACCTGTGTGACCATGGGTGGTGATGCAATGGTGCTGCAGAGTGATCAGGAGGGGAGGACCCTAGCCAGGATCTGGAGCAGTGGCATGTCTCTATGTGACCTATTTCCTTGGATCTCCTCTAATGCCAGTGCCCTCAGGGACAGAGACCAGAAAACCAGGAACAATCACCCCACATCGGCCACTGGCAGAAGGGACCCAGGTGCCCCAGACTTCATAACCAGGCTCCATGAGGGACCCACTGAGCTGCCCGACACACACTAAGGGAGTGTGGATGGGTCCTGGAGTCCCCTCCCTTTCCACCTGGTGGGGGTACAACCCAGGCAGGATAGGGGCAGGACCACAGGAGCTCCTGAGCATTACCTGGGGGTGAAGCTAAGGGATACCCAGCCTGAAAAGTGGAGACTGATGCTGTGAGGCAGGGACATAGAAAGAAAATAAAAAAAATCCAAGAAATGCTGAAATCTTAGAGATTCTGTGCAGTGACATGCAATTTCCGTGAGGCACCGGTACAAGAATTCAAAATCCGCAAACCAAGCAGGATTCCGTGATTGTTACCAGTGTTACCGGTAAAAATGGAAAACCAGGGTCCCTGGTAATGAACCATGACAGGGTGTGCAATATAAGATTTTAATGTACACCCCAGGGGTTTAGTAAGGCACGAGGCCGAAGGCTGTATATACTTATGCTCTGGGGAAGTGCATTAATATCCTGTGATGCATACCATGGAGGGGCTTATTGCATTTATAAAATGGCTCAAAATAGGATTTTGGGGGGAAGAATATGAGAGATTCAACACCTGACTCTGCATTTATAGAGATTTAATGCACAGGCCGGTGACATCTCTTGACCAATGAAATGTGTAGATTTTTTTCTTGCCATTTTATAATAACTTTTAATGCAGGCCTTTTAAGGTGTGCTCTGTTGACTGTCCACACTCCTTTCACAGCCTGTGGGGCAAGAGAACAAAGCAAACCCAGAACCGGCACCACAACTGGGCATCGGCCTCCAAGTTTCTCTGGCAAAGTGTGGTAATTGAGGGTGCTATACATAACCAGGACATGATGAACAACTGTTGCAGAGTGTCTCCTGCCTTCCCAGTTCCTGTGTTGAACACCTCCTGTCAGCGCTTTAATTATGGGAAGATGCCACTGAGGTTGCAGCTTGTCAGCTGCTTACCCGCAACAGATAAATCTCTTCCTTCTGAAAGAATCCACCCCTCTACACACACATCTGTGCACCAGGCCACTGAAAGAGCCACTTTGAGCACAGCAGATTTTCTGAGAACATCCAGATGGTGCTAATGTTTTGGATAAGGATACCACTGTACAAGATAGCTGTCTATACCTATTTTATTTGTTTAGTTTTTGTTTACCAGGTAAGGTGTCATAGCCACAAATGTGACTATTTTCAGACACGACCCGGGAGGTTACAAACATTTAAGCAGTCAAACAGTGTACAAATATTGTACAGAGATACGCAGCAATATGAAGAAGATCTACAAAACATCTAAGGAAATACCAGTAATGATAAATGCTGGTAACAAAGGAGAAATACACACTGTTCAAACAAAACATGATAAACATACAATCATAAGGCAGCGAGTTTTATCATACAGTTCAGTGTAAGTGCTTGTATATTACAGTAGTCAAAACCAGAGAAGTGGTCATGTAGAGGGCTAGGTTAGGGGATTGCAAGCAGCCTATGGGGGCTTAAAACAGGTACAGTGGGCACGTTTGATGAGGAAGGCATGCTGCATCTTTTTAAAAGCAGCATGATTAGGTGCTGAGCGAACATCAAATGGTAATGAGTTCCAATATTTTGGGGCCAGGCAAGAGAAAGGACTTCTATTAGGATTTCTTTTGCTTTTCTTTTTTCCCCCTTCTACTGACCTCCTTCTTTTGAAGGTTGTACCAGGTCCCACAACCCCTGCCCCCTCCCCCCACCACCACCACCAACATCCCAGAACCTTAGCTTAGCTTGCTTTCTTTTCGGCAAGGCAGGGACAGAGAATGCTTAAGTGAGGTGACAATGGCTGGAGCCACCTGATGGAGAAACTCATTTTCCTGTTTTCTCTGAGCCTTGACCTCCCCTCCCACCTGTACCAATGTACTCATACTCAGTGACAGATAGAAACATATTCCTTGTGACATCTCCCAGACCTAACATGCCACCATTGATGCCACCCTGTGACTGGCGGAGCCAATACATAATGAGTCGGGCATCTCTTGACCTGGCCACTGTGGTTGCTCACAGCCCATGGCTATGTGCACCACTAAAGTGGTGATGGAGAGCTCTGCTGTGGGTGGCAACTCTGTACCATGCTGCTAGAGTGACAGCATCTGGGGCCGTAAGGGGGTAGGTTTTATTTTGGGGAGGAGTCAAAAGCTTCCACAAGTCCGAATTTTGAAATTATACCAGATATTTTTAAGTCACAATATGGTACTTCTCAGGTCACATATTTTGGAAGTCAGTATTCCAAAAGAGGAACGTTTTGTAATTTAATGTAAATACTACTGCTGAAATACCTTATTTCTCATCAAGCTTGCTTTTTTTCCTTCAGCCCCCTTGTCCGACACGTCACCAGATGGCACCCCCAGCCCTATCACCAACTTTCTTAGTGAGGTACTGGTTATCCATTGCTTACCCAGGACCACAGTGTGGTGGGTGGCTTGTCCCGTTGGGCATGAGGGGAGCACTGGCATCAACTGTGGTGGACTTGGGGATTTTCTCCTCCATGGTTTTCTTCCACTGAGGGTGTCAACAAACACTGACACACACAAATGCTTGTGAAGGTACAAATGTGCACTACTGGCTGCCCCACCCCTGTATTGCATGCCCGCTGCACTGCCAGCAGGCTTCCAGCAGGTGGCAGTGTCTGAGGACAATGCGCGGTCTCCCCTTCCCGAGGGAGGAGGGCTGTCTATGGGGATGCTCAATCCTCCCTCCTTTCCGCTGGCTGGCCCCGAGTAACCCAAGTCCATTCCTGAATCTGGGGTGCTGGCATAGCATGCGGAAGTGCTACTGCTGTCCTACTGGGCCTGAATCACCATTTCTTTTGGAAAAATCAATCCTTTTTCTCTTCTATGCATGCAACATGAAGTCAAAAAGTTTTCTTTCTTTCCCTTTGTGGAGTCAAATACTTCATCCTGATATAGTAGCATAGTCTTTTGGTGATGGCAAGGAAGGGCATTTGGGCAGAATTTTCAAACTTTGCACCCCTATTTTAGTGCAACTACACTACACTACAGCTCCTGCAGCATAATGATTAGGCCCTGTAAAAAGGTGTTTAACCTTTCATCATCAGTGTCGCACGTCCTGGCAGCTCAGCTAAGGGATCTCTTTGTTTTTTTCAGTCTTGAATTTCTGCTCCTGTTCTCCCCCAACTGGCCCCCATCTGGACTGCTCTCCCAGCCAGGGTGGGACAAATCAGTCTGCAGCTAGTGGTCAGTTTGGCCACTAGCTTTTAAAATCTGGTAGCCAAATGAATATTCTTAGTGGCTATGCTTTTTAAGGGCTCAAAAATCACTTTGTGGGCAGGTAGCCAGTTGGCCGGTAACTTTCAAACTCTAAAATATAAATCATTTTTTTAGTGGCCGATCTCCATCTCACTACCCAGTTTGTTCAGCCCTGCCCCCCAACCTGCCCCCAACCCTGTCACTGGACTTCCCTGGGATTTACCTTAACTCTGTTGTGTCCTTGTCACAGGACCTGTTCTGGAGGGGCCCAGGACTGGGCCATCATCCAGCTTTGGTGGGCCTATGCCCATGCAATGACTCGATTTGTATGCTCCACCTCTGTGGAGACACACCCTGGTGCCGGGGCATGAGGTTCCTTCCCCATGTCAGTGGCCCCACTAAGCTACCAGTTGGATTCCTCCAGCTGGCAGCCGACCAGTGGGATATGTATCCACCCTCCCCAAGGGGAAGAGCTGCTCAAGGGATGCTCAGTCCCACTTCACTGGCTAGCTCCTCCCGTGTGACCCAAGTCCATTCCCGAACCCGGGTCACTAGCATAGCAGGCAGCAGCTCTACCATTGTACTGCTATACCGGTTGCTAATGGACATCTTTAACTACTCCTTGGAGACAGGAGAAGTGCTGGTGGATTGGACGGCAGTGAATGTGGTCCACCTAAATAAAAGAGGGAGTCAGGATGAGCCAGGCAACTTTTGATTAATCAGTCTGATGCCTATAGTGGGGAAAGTACTGGACTCTAATTATTTTCACACTATTTTTTTTTTTTTTATTTGATTTTGTTAACCAGTAGGCTCGCTGAAACGAGCTGTCCCTTTTTGAGGAGTGATCCGGAATTCATTACGTAGAATATATAGATAGTTGACATATATATTAGATATAAGATATGGACAAATAGTTTGAAGCACTTTGTAGTGCTAGAACTTGGACATAGTACAGAGACAAATTCAGTGTGACAGATCTAACAAATTAACTAGCAAAAGCAGGCACAGGGTCTGCTTACAAATAAATTCCCTTTCATGTCAGATTTAAAAGATACGTTAAGAAAAAGGTCTCATCCACTGCTTTATTTTTTTTTTTATTTTAGTCTTTGGTAACTGGGTAAGGCCCACTAGGCACAAGTGCCTGTTTTCAGGGGCGACCTGGGAGCACTGGGCAGTTAAGTGACTTGTTCAGAGTCACACAGTATGCTAGTGGAGGTTGTGAGAATCAAACCCAGGTCTGGTCTTCTGGATGTACCAAGCTCATGCACAGCTTGTTACTCTAACCTCTAGGCTATACTGCCAGCTTGGTGTAATACTTTCAAGAAAATGTTCTATCGCAGACAGAACAGCACCATCTCGTCTAGCCCCAGTGCTACCGGTAGTGCATCACCGGTAGCACTGGGGCTAGATGAAGTGGTGCTGTTCCATCTGTTGTAGATGATTTAAAAGATACAAGGGTCTGGTATTCCATGATCTTGGGGGCAGATTGTTCCATAGCTTAGGTGCAGTAGCTGCAAAAGATCACTGATCAGCAGCATAGTGTCTGTGGCGTGGTTGCTAGTTTCTGTCCTGCGCATCGAGGCACTTCTTAGCGGTTGGAAGTCCATGAAGTCAACCACATTTTGCGGGGGGGGGGGGGGGTAGAGGAGTTTGTATGCCATAGATAGTACAGAGAAATGAAGCTTCCTCTCCAGATCGGGCCAGTTTAGTGTAGAGAGAACCCTACAGTGATGTCCACTGCTGCAGACCCGGCAGCGACACGGGATATGTGATGGCAGGTGAGAACTTCAGTTTGAAAAGTTCACATTCCTTGAGGGATGACAGAAGTGGTGCTCCATAGGTGACAGCAGGTAAAAGGACGCTGTTGGCAATCGACAGCCTAGCCTCCTTAGCAAAGTGAGGGTACAGTCTATACAGCAGGCCCAGTTTCTGATTGAAGGGTTTGCCCACTATTTTGACATGAGGCCTGAGCAAGAGCTCTTGATCCAGCTGGATTCCCATATACTTTACAGTAGCCACTGTATCAATATGTGCTCTCGACGCATATCAGTATGTGCCCTCGACACAATACAAATGTTGAGTAGGTTTGTCTGTCGTGACCCAGCCTATGAGTCCCAAATAGCATGGCCTTTATTTTTTTGGCATTCAGTATTAGCAGGCTTAACTGAATCCTGGACTCAAGCATCCAGAGATTTGCCTGGAGGCCAGACTGAATCTGTAGCAGGTTAGTGTGAGATCTGCACAAAACCGCATTATCAGCATACAGCAGTATTTTTGCATCACCACAGTTACTAGGCAAGTCATTCATGAACAGTGAAAATATAATGGGATGCAGGATTGAGCCCTGGAGAATACCATTTGTGATTACTCACAGGCGGACCAGCTACCCCCCCCATTTAATAAGTTGCATTCACCCCATTAGGTAATTGCCGAGCCAAATACGTGAGAGGTGATGGAAGCCCAGACCCCTTAACATGCTCACCAGAAGGTCATGATTAACAATGTCAAATGCCTTGGTTAGGTCCATGAAGATCGTTCCCATGGCCTGTCCTTCTTCCATGGCATTAAACAAGTCAGTTGTGAGACATACAAGGGCAATGTCAGTACCACGCTGTTTTCTGAAACCATATTGTACTTCTGTTAAATTGCTATGCATCTCAAGAGATTTCTGTATCCGATTATAGATCAAGCTTTCCTGTATCTTGGCAAATGTGCACAACAATGATATAGGTTGATAGTGTTCATTCGGTTCCTTGCCCCCCCCCATGCACTGGGACAACATGTGCAGTTTTTCAAATGCTGGGTATGTTGCCCTGAAGGAGGGCCATATAGCAGAGACTAGCAATAGGTCCAAGAAGGACTGGGGCACTAAGTCTTGAGGAGCCTGGGTTCAAGGTTATCATGTCCAACCAAACTATCATATTTTATACCTAATAAAAGATCCAGGACCTGAAGAGCCAGAGTGGGCGGACCTCTGGAAGGGGCTACACAGGGTAGACTTGAAGCTGTCCAAGTCTGTGAAGAGCTTGTTAAAGGCCTCAGTGGCCAGGGTGGGGTCACTTAGAGTTTTGCCAGTGGCAACAATATTACCTGAGGGGGCACTAGTTCTACCCTTAAGAAGGCAGTTAACTTGTGACCAGAACCTCTTGGGGTCAGGTAGGCTGTTTGACTGAAAGCTTTAAACATATTTAACCTTAGCACTTTTGAGGCTGCCTTTACAAGTGTTTCTCAGCATGTGATACTGCTGCCTGTATCAGACCAGTGACTCTATTCTTGCCCCATGCTAGGTCCCGCTGACTTATCAGCTGACGTAGGGGAGGTGTAAGCCACTTTGAGCAGAGTCCCTTAACATGCATCTGGAGCAAGAGCACATTATCACACCTACTCAGGTTGAATCACCGCACTGAGGCTAGGGGACTAATTCTCAAAGCCTCCCTGAGTGGTGCAAGGGGCTTGTGCCACAAGGAATGGTGCAAGATGTGACTTGTGCCAAAAGATGCACCGGGAGCAACTCTCAAAAGCAGCCTGCGTCAAACACAGGCTGAGTGCACCAAAGGGGGCTTGTGCCATCCTTGCAGCACAAAACAGACTGTGGCATGGTGCTGGAGGCTTGCCTGCCATATCCCCTAATTTGGGATTCTCTAAACCCTACCAGAGGACACATTTCTAAGTACCATGAGACTGGTCTAAGGGTACTTAGAAGTGTGTCCTCTGGGAGGATTTAGATCCTTCTGCCACCTGCAGAGCTCTCCCTGGGTGGGGTGTGGGGGAACATGTGCTGCGGATCCCCCCTCCCTATCCCTGACCTCCCCTGTAATGAGCATATACCTGTTCCTGGTGGTCTACCTGACCCCTCCCCTTATCCCCTATCTGCTCCTATAATTAACATATAACTGTCCCTGTTGGTCTAGCAGACCCCCTTCAGCCCCGATCCCCTTTATATTAATAGTAATCAATGGGCATGTACTGTATACAGTATGTGCTTAGTGACAGCTCAGTCAGCCACTGACCATGGTTGGGAGCGGAGGGCTGTGCCAGTCGCCGACTCACAGATGGGACGGGGGGAGTGGGGTGGTGGGGCACAACCTGCTGGGGTTGGGGGGGTGGAGGGTCCACTAGACCACCAGGGAATGTTATATGTTATATCATAGGTGCAGATCGAGGATAGGGAGGGGGAGCCACTAGCCCACCAGGGACAGTTATGTATTATATTATAGGGGAAGATTGGGGATAGGGAGGGGGGCCCTCTAGACCACCAGGGACATGATTACTATTAATATAAAGTGGATCAGGACTGGGGTAGGACTGCTAGCCACCACCTAGTTCTGTCCTTACACGAGTGCTGCCCGACCACCCTGCAGCTTGCAGCAAACCCCTCAGTTGTACCATCAGTATGGCGCACAACCACAGTTGCCACAAGCTGTGGGACTTAGGTGCCAAGACCCTACCTGATAGAAAATCAGGTGCAGGGCCCCTGGCACACCAGCAGTTGGCACAAGCCACCATTGGCATGGCTTGTGCCGAGTTTTGAGACTCGAGCCTTAGGTCTTTAAGGAAGGCATCAAAGTAAATCAGGAATACTGTCTTAGCAAGATAGACCATGGAGGGGGTCTCACAAAACAGTTGCTAGAAACACGGTAAGTAGGTGAGTGGTCATTGAGTGCGTCAGCCAGAGTGCCAGCTTCCTTGATCCTATCACTCCTACTGACTAACATCCAGTCCAACAGAGAGTGATCACCCGACTTCACAATGGGGCGAGTAGGCTCAGCAGTTATCTAAGCTGAACCTTCACAACAGCAGATTTGAGTCTGCCTGTGTTATCATCTAACTAATTTTGACTGAAACCCCCCTAGTACAATCACTTCCACCTTTTCAGTCTGAGCGAGACAGTCAAAAAATTCTTCAAACGCTAGCCATGTCAGAAAGGGTGGGTTGTAGGCACAGCCCATTATAAGCGGTTTGATACCACCCAGGAGCAGTTTTATAAATTTGCTCTCACAAGAGGAATGTTTTTTTTTTGGGGGGGGGAGGAGCACTGGGATTTCACTTCCACTGAGTGGGGCCCTTGTATACACAAGAACTCCCCCCCCCCCTTTCTTTTTACGTGTTCCTTTCTAAGTACAGTGTACTCAGGGATAGCCACTTCATGAGTAAGGACCTGGGGTTTCAGCCAACTTTCTGTGACTGCTAAGACATCTGGTCTATCAAGTGCAGACCATGCTTCAAGGTCTGGAAGCTTTTTCTTAAGATTCTCAGTGTTCATGTGGGCAACCTTTAATCCCCTGCAGTTAGTCTAAATAGGATCAGAGTGGGAGAGTAGAGGGGGGGCCTAGGTTACTTTCGAAATCTCCTGCTACTAGAAGTACAGATACCAGTAGCGCTCTATGTAATGCCCCAAAGTTGGGGGCACTACAAAAATGGGGTTTACAGTGTGCCCATGGTGCCCTGTTGTTTGTGTGGGCTGGTATGGAACAGTAAAAAGGGGCCCCTGTGAGTGTTTCCCTCCCCTCACTATAGCTGGCAGGGCACAAAAGAAAAAATAAAAAAAAAAATTTCTCGCTGCTGCCTGCTCTTCTGCTCCATTCCAAACCCCCCCTTGGAGCAGGCAGCACGAGAGTGGGCACCCATGTGCCGGGACTGCTTTCCTGGCTGGCATGTGGTGCCCATATTCAAAAATTCGGGCCATTAGCATGGGCTTAGGGTTTGAGAAGTAGAACCCTGAGCGTTTTTGAGTGTGAAACGGTCATTTTACCAGTCAGTTTGGGCTGAGCTGTGGAGAGTGAGAGGGACCTGCAGAGTGTGACAGAAACAGGGCTTACCTGCTGAGTAGTTGAAGCCATCTCGTCGACTCTGTTCTGGTGCCCCCTCATCCAGCCAATGAAGACTCCAGTGTGCTTTTCCTGTAGTGTGCCCTGCCCTGTTTGCTGTTGAGTCCAGTGGTAGAAAAGAAGAAAGAAGCCGGTCCCTTGCGGCAATGTGGGCTCAGTTTTGCCCCTTTTGTTTTTTTTAATTAAATAAATTAAGCATTTAGGTCCCTCATCGGCGGCTTTACCAGAGCTGCATCACCAGTGGAAGCTGTCGGCCCTCCCAAGGCCCCCTGTCATCTGCTGCATTGCCTGTACTGTCCCTCCCTCTGCCAACAAGAACCTCCCTCTACCCTGCATCTACTTCACCCGGGCCCCAGGCGGTGAGTCGGCGGCAGCACATCAAAGGAGTGCTGACCACCTAAACCTGTAGAAGAAAGGAAAATTTTGTTTTAGTTAACGCTGTTGCACTATCGGGGATCTAGGAGAGCGGACTTGTTAAAATGTAATATTGTGGGGCCAGTGACGCCCACAGGAAGGGGCCAGTTATAGAGATCCTGAGGGAAATTCATTGAATATTTATGAGAGGGGCGATGTTTGGCGGGGGGCGGGACAATGGGAGCCAAGTGTCTGGAAGGCCAGGGAAGGCCTGTTGATTTAAGGGGGCAACTCCAGGCCCATGTAGGATATAAAAGGGGCTCAGCAAGATAGACCCACAAGAGAAAAGGAGGTACAGCAAAACAGGCCCATAGCTTCAGGGGCCTAGTGGGCAAAGCCCACATAGAGAGCCCAGCACTGTAGGCCCAGGTTTAAAAAGACAACAGTAGGCTCCCAGATTCCATGGGCAGCCAGTGAGGCCCACAGCAGTAAGGGGAACATGTTAAGGCCCAGAGTTAAAGGGGCTCAGTGATCAAGAGGGCAAGGAAGGCCAGGGGGAAAAGGGGCATTCACTCAGAAGTGTTCAGGGGTAGCCAGATCCTATTGAAAAGGGACCCATGAGTGTGGAGGGTCAGAACAAAGGGGTGCTTAGCACACAATATGCTATGCAGTGACTGTCAGCTAATGTACTGTCTATACGAACTGTTTATCACTCAGGCATCTGAAATGTTGTGTTGACTGCAAAAGCACCGAGACTGTATTGTGCCAGGATTGTGGTTATTTACCCCGATAAGAACAGTTGCCCCGGACTGTGGCAGTTTGCCCCTGCTCCGGACAAATTGCCCCTGCAATGAACAATTGTCCCAGATTGCTGCAATTTGCCCCTGCTCCAGGCATTTTGCCCCTGCAATGAACAGTTGCTCAAGATTATTGCAATTTGCCTCTGCTCCAGGCACATTGCCCCTGCAACAAACAATTGTCCCAAATTGCTGCAATTTGCCCCTGCTCCAGGCAGATTGCCCCTGCAACAAACAGTTGCCCTGGATTGCTGCAATTTGCCCCTGCAATGAAATATTGCCCCAGATTGTTGCAATTTCCCCCTGCTCTAGGCAGATTGCTCTTGCAATATTGAATTCCAATGTATAGTGCAACGTGAAAGTACCAGTGTTCAGTGCAAAGTGTGTGGACTCAATCTTCAGCCGCAGCTGATTCGTCACCTAAGCAGTCTTCAGCCAGCGAAGAACTTCACAGCATCTCCCTTCTCTGTCATCCGCCGTAAGCTGAAATCAACGTCCCTTGGTGTGAGTCACGGCTGCTGATTCTTGGTTTGCCTGTTATTTTGTCAGTTTGGAAGTGGGATGTCTTAGAAGAAGCCTCAACCGTCACTCCCAGTCGTTCGCCGGAAGTCAAGTCCGTCGTGGCCAAGGTGTGTTCGTGTCCACCAATTGCTTGTTTTTGGTCTTGAAGTTGTGGAATCCAAATCTTCACCCCATAGTTTTCTTCTTGCCTGTTCCATCCTGCATGCACCTTGTGGTCTTCTGGGATCCAGCTCGACTTTGGTGGTCCTTCAGGTGGATCCTTCACCGAAGAAGCTTCAGCAGTTTGTGTTCTCATCCTTGGCAATCCTTTCAAGTGGATTCTTTGCCAAGTCTTGTGTTTTCATCTTTGGCAGCCCCGGTCGAGGGTTGGTGCCAGGAAACTTCAGCAGTTTATGTTCTTCATCCTTGGCAGCTCTGGTCGAGGGTTTGTGCCAAGGAAACAGCAGCAGAATCTTCCTTCTTGGCAATCCTTTCAGGGGGATTCTTTGCCACATCTAGTGTTCTTCATCCTTGGTTGCCCTGGTCAAGGGTTTGTGCCAAGGAAGAACTCAGCCAAATTTGGTCCTATTGTGTCACAAGTATTCTGGCAACTCTGGAGAGTGGGTTGACCGAAGAACCAAGGACTGTTTAAAAATCTCTCCGCTTCCCATTCAACCACTCCTAGGTTTCCACTGATGTAGCTTGGCGCCAAGCAGGAGTTCCCCCTTTCCCTTTGCTTTCCATTCTTCAGCAGTGCACGAAGACAACAAGAACATTTGGACTTCTTTAATCTTATAGACTCTGAGAGGTTTATGCCACCTAACCCAGGATAGTCCCTGGTGTTCATTGTACACTGTGAATTTGTTCCATCTTCTGATAAAGTTGTAGATGCTCGCATTTGTTCTTAGGCCTTTTAGAGAAACATTGCATAGAGTATTATAAGCAGTGGCCTTAAGCCAAGTTGCACCTTTTAGAGTTAAGAGAGTATCACTTATTGTCCTTCTGATGTTTGGTCCCCTTTCTTCCCTTGTGACTGTGTCTACCTCCCCTGTGTTATGGATAAAGCCTGTCAGGCATCAAACTGATAGATTGTCTCCTGCCTCTCCGTCTGGGGTGTTTTCATCCACCCAATCCTATTCGAACCACAGCGTTGTCTTGCCAGTCCACCTGCTTATGGCAACGCTGGGTGTGCAGCTGGGACAGGTGATCTTTGTGGTCAGTAACCAGTTGATAAGATCACCACATCTAGATAACCAGTTGCTAACTTGGGGATATTTGCTCCAAAGAGGCAGTAGGAGGTGATAGGAGACCATGTAGAAGTGACCTCTGTGAAATAGGCCATATAGGGCCAGCAGTTGTGGGGAGTAGGAGACAGGGTCACAATATAAATTGGAGGTTGGGACAGGGTATACTGCTGCGACACATAGGGATAGCGCACAGTGGCCAATAAGGGATCTACGTGACTTGGGTGAGCACAAAACGCTACCGGAAAACAGTAAGGTAAAAAGGAGCAATGCAGAAAAAACAGCGAATGCCAAAAAGGCGACAACACTGCCACAGTGAGTTTCTGCAGGGGGCTTCGACCCCCGCTCACCCATTCTATATATATAATCAACTCTGGGGGGATGCAACTTGGGGAGGGGGGAGAAAGCCAGACGTCACCATTTCAGCGATCACTGGTTTTCCAGGTCACTCTTTTTGACTTGCTGTTTTCAGGTTGCTGTTTAAACAATCGCGATCTTGCACTTGCGCATTTCACGGGATACTGCTAATAAGGAGTCTACCCAAGACAATATACATAGGTGCCCTGATAATTCCTTTGGACTCCATTCTGCCTTTGTTGTCACCAAGTACAAGGGAAAATCTTACCGGTGAAGTTAAATACAGAGTAACCCAGAAAGAGTGAAAGCAGTTTTGATGAGAGACACTAGGTTTGCTGAAACCAGTAGGCAGCAGAGGAAAGTGGCTAAACCTCAAAAGCAGGAATGCCCACAAACAGAGTACAGGGAGGTGGCACCTAATAACCCTCAGCAAAGTCACAGAATAAGCAGCATTAACAGGCTCACCCAGCGAGGGTATTTACAGGGTACACAGGCTTTTCAAGAATCAACCACTATATAAAGTAACAAATGGTCTTTGTACGGCAGCTTAGATTCAATGCAAATAAGTGCAAAGTAATGCACCTGGGAAACAAAAACTCAGGGTAAGAGTACACATTGGGGGTGAGATACTGACAACAACCACAAGCATTTGTCAATGCCGAATGTTTGCTTGCTGGCATTGGCATTGGTGGGTGTGCCTTTGGGTCGTCAGGCATAACGGTCACGCCGTTTCACCACACCCTACCCTGCAGATACCAACAAGTGTCACGGTGTGCCTTGGGGGTCTTTGGCCCTTATGCTCACCCCATTCCGTCTGGAAATATGGTGAGATGGGTGCAGTATAGGAGAATGGGGTGAACTTTGGGGCTGAAGAGTTCAAGGCGCACCTCGATGCCTCTCACTGGCTGCAGTGTGGGTGGGGGTGGAATGGTATGAGCATTACAGGTGACAATCCCAAGTCACACCTATTATGCCTGTCAGTCTCTACAGGGTGGGGCATTATGGTCAGAAACCCTAACGCCTCAGGAGTTTGTTAGTATTTTCACTCCAAATTTTCAACATGGGTTTTTGTGACCACCACCTAATGAACAGTGGTAATATCAGTTTGTTAGCCGAAAGCTGATTTTGCACAGTGACTATGGCATTTGGCACCACAGGTGCGAAAACACATTTCGAACAGGATGTGAAAAATGACAGCTGTACTGTTCATGGGGAGGTGTAAAAAATGGCAATGTTAAAAATCTGCAGTGAAAATAGTAAAAAAAAAAAACTGATGAAGTCACGACCATGCATAGAAACTGCGAAACGTACACCCTTAATGTAATTACTTTGGGGATTTTTTACAGCAGGTTGTCTACACAGGCATTTTGGGACCGCCACTCATGAACAGTGTCACTGTCATTTTCTTAATCTGTTCCGAACAGTGATTTCCCACAGCGACCACGCATTTCTGCGCAGAAAGTGTGAAAATATATTTCGGCCATGTTGTGAAAAATTACAGCTCTACTGTTCATAAGGAAGTGTGGAAAAATGCCAGTGGTGAAAATCTGGACTGAAAATATTACAAATTCATGAACTTATGAGGGTGCATGGAAACAGCGCAATGCTCACTTGTAACACAGTCATTTTATTGACTTTTGTCACCAAATTTTCAACATAGCCATTTTAGCCGGCCCGGTGGCGCTGAGGGTTGAGGCGCTGGACGCCACACCTCGCATCACACCGGCGACCCGTGTTCGGGAACAGGCACGGGTTGCCGGGGGTCGGCCGGGCGGAGATGGATTGAGCATCTGGAGGACTGCTCTCCATCTCCGGGGTGGGGGGATTTGGTCAGCCGGTGCTTGTCTGACCCCTAGCGGAGGCTGGGGGGACCGACAGCACGTAGCTGCAAGACTAGGGGAAGGCGGGACGTGGCTGACGCTTGACTAGTGCACGCATAGGAGCGTGTGCACACTCAGTTGCTGGCGTCATTGCATGCCATGGCCCGTCGGGGGGGGAAACAAGAAAAAATGGGCCCGGCAGCACGACGTCGTTCCCTGGTGCCATTCCTGGAGGGCGCCTCCCTGGCATGGATCCGTTGTGGTGGGTCGGTAAGCTCCTCACCACCCTGAAGGTAAGTCGCGAGGGTCGCGGAAGGGAGGGTCTCATGTCCGGGAATGGCACCGGGGAACGGCAGAGTGCGGGGGTAGTGGAGCTCGAGAAAAATAACACCCTAAAAAAAAAAAACAAAAAAACTAAAACATAGCCATTTTAAGACATCTGCTCATGAACACTGTCACTGTGATTGTCTTAATCTGTCCCAAACATTGATTTTGTACACCGACTGCGCCATTGTGTGCTACATGTCGAAACACATTTTGGGGAGATGTGAAAAATGACAACTGTACTGCTCATAAGAGGTGTGGTAAAATGGCAATGTTGAAAATCTGGAGTGCAAATATTAAAAATTACGAACTGCTGGCAGCTACGTAAAACTGTCATTTTGAAAATTTTTCCCCAAATTTTCAACATAGGGGTTTTGGGCCTACCTATGAACTGTAACACTGTCATTTTGTACATCAGTCCCGAAAGGTGGTTTTGCGCAGTGACTGCAAAATCACCTTTTGGGACCGAATAACAAAATGACAGTGCAAGAATTCATGAGGTGGGGTCCCAAAAACCCCATGTTGAAAATTTGGTGAAAAAATTCCCAAAAATGCCTGAGATATGCATCAAAGTTGAAAAAAACCTATTTATTCCATTATACAGCTTGCCAGCATTTCCTCAGTTCGCGGTCGGCTTTGAAGAGTGCAGACGTGTTCCTGGTCCACCAAAGATCTTCACGCTGGACTACAGAGGTAAGTATGAGGTGAGGTGTGGGAGGCAGAGTGCACAGAGGGTGGGCGCGGGTGGGGAGGGTCAAGACAGTCAGCGAGGAATGTTTTTCTTTCTAGTTTTTTTTCTTTTAGGAAGACTATCGGGACATTTGCCATGCTGAGGTGGTCTCCCAGCGTGGCAGCTAGAAGATTTTTTTAGAGACAGCAGAGCTGATGAGGGATTAAGGACCCCGTCGGTCATAGAAGGTTTGCCACACTGGGGTGGGCTCCCAGCGTGGCACCTGGAAGTGTGTTGGGGGGCAGCAGACGGACGTTTGCCATGCTGGGGTGGGCTCCCAGCGTGGCATCTGGAAGGCTGTTTGGGGGGGCAGTGGAGCCGATGGGGAATTGGGCACCCCCGTCGGCCTTACAGATTTTTGCCACACTGGGGTGGGCTCCCAGCGTGGCACCTAAAACCCTGTTGGGGGGGAGCGCAGCGCAGTCGATGGGGGATTGGGCACCCCCGTCGGCCATACTGTGTGTGTGGGTGGAGTGCGTGAGCATACTGGGTGGGCTCTCAGAATGTTTCTTGTTTGGGGAAGGGAGAGGAGCTGTCTATGACAGCTCTTTCACTGCCGACGCAGTATGCAAATTGCCTATACACTGCAGTGCTTTTCTTTAAACTGTATGCTGCTGCATTTGCAGACGCTGTCTTAGACAGCTCTTACATTCATTGGCGCGGTGGGGCCGCGCCTGCAAAAGGCAGCAGCAGGGCATTGGAAGTAGGGACGCACACCTGTGAATTCTCGTATGGTGGCACTGTGTTTCTTGCACATGCGTGCAAGCAAACATAAAAATGGAAAGGGACCTGGGGGTAGTCATGTCAGACAACCTAAAGGTGGGCCAGCAATGTGAGAAGGCAGTACGGAGGGCTGGGGGGATACTGGGATGCATAGGGAGAGGCATCACCAGTAGAAAACAGGAAGTTGTTGGCCCTCTGTACAGACAGTTGGTATTTATTTATTTATTAGAACATCAGTTTAACAACCTTTGAGCCAGAGGCTCATTTACAAAGGTACCTCGTCACAGTGAGGACAAAACAGTGCAAGAAAGACCACATCTGGAGTGCTGTGTACAGTTCTGGAGACCCCATCTCTGCAAAGACATAGACAGGGTGGAGGCTGTCCAGAGGAGGGCAACCAAAATGATGCAGGGTCTGCATCAGAAGACATATGAAGAAAGACCAAAGGAACTTAAAGTGTATAGCCTTGAGGAAAGGAGGGAGAGGGGGAACATGATAGGAACTTTAAAATACCTCAAGGGAATCAACAAAGTCCAAGAAGGTAGCATCTTTCAGAAAAAGAGATGTGCAAGAACAAGGGGCACACTTTGAAGATAGAGGTAGGATGGCTCGGAGGTAATGTGAGGAAGTATTTCTTCACAGAGAGGGTTGTGGATACATGGAACAGCCTTCCTGAGGAGGTCATAGAGTCAAAAACAGTGGGGGAATTCAAGAATGCATGGGGCAGACACAAGGCAATTCTAGTGGGAGGTAGGAGTAAGTAGGCTGTTGGTTAACTAGAATCTGCAGCTTATCTGCAGCTTATCCGTTAGGTAGGGAAATGGGCAGACTAGGTGGGCCAAGTGGTCCTTATCTGCTGTCAGATTCTATGTTTCTATGTTTCACCAGCAGTATATAAGTAACACATGCATAACTAGCAAGAGCAAAGAACAAAAACCATGTACCTAGAGCACACACCTTAGGTACAAGTATTAAAGAGTATCACATCATCTACAGCATCAGGCAGTCCAGCAAAGCATGGCGCAAGAGTATTTACAGATACAAGAGTCCACACTAAGAACCAAAAGAATGTCTGCCTGATGGCTGACTCTTCAGCTGATTCCCAGGCAGACTTCTGTGTCACCCTTTGCACTCAGTCCTTAGCACAGAGGACCGAAGCGCGGAGGAACACTTGAGGGATCCAGTCTTATGATGAGTGTCTGAGATGCCAGGACAGGAGCAGGCAGCATTAGTATTGGCTGCAGGTTAGTAGAGGGGGTGATAAGGAAAGGTCAGTGGAGTTCCTCGAGGGCAGTGGCCTGCAGGGTTCCAGACAGCATGGATTTAGCAGTAGGAGGCCATGCCAAAAGAACCTGACTGAATTCTTCAATTTGGGGATAAAAACTTTGGACAGAAGTCAGGCCGTTGATGTCTTGTATCTAGACTTCAGCAAAGCCTTCAACTCAGTCTCACTTGGGAGATTGATAAAGAAGTTGGGTGGCCTGGGGGTGAGGAACAAGATTACGTGATGCATGAAAAACTGGCTGAGGAGGAGGACCCAAGCAGAAGGTAGTCCTGAATGGAGAACCCTCAGTGGAAAAAGAAGTCATGAATGGGGTGCTCCAAGGACTGGTTCTAGAGTGGGCACTGAGGAAGGGAGAAGGACATAGAAAACGATCAGGAAAATCTAGAGCAGTGGTGGAGGGTGTGGCAGTTGATGCAAAAAAGTGCAAGGTAATGTACATGTAACCCCCCTGCAAATGGGGGTTCCCAAAAGACTTCCAGGAGCTTGCTTGAATGCTCCAAGCCTGAATGGTGTTTGGCATTTAAGCCATTTATCAGTGAGTGTTTTTAGAACCTCTGGTACTGTCTCTTTAAGAGCTGTCTGCTTGCAGACATAATTAGTTTGTATGGGGGACTGTGTGTTTCTTTGATTGAGTACCACTCAAGCTGCTGCCAATTCACTTCATTTTTGCAGTCACTAGAGTGCAAGGGAACCTATCTGAAAGATGTAACTGTTTGCCAGAAATTATTTAGAGTAATAATGAAATACAGTTTGTCTAACCTGCTTTCTTTGCAGTGAGAACTGTGTCTGCTAGTTCCCCATTCTAGTTTTGAACTGCTGAACTGGACCAATCAGTGTGGGGTAAGCTAGCTCTAAAATGGTGCCTTGGCAGAATCAGAACTTGGACTCATAATCTGAGCCAGCCACAAGAGGATTGTATGGGCAGTGACTCTGGGAGATGTAGTTTAGACTTCAGTGCCTTTTTGGACCAACAGCAGCAGTCTATTGTGAATGACAGCCAATCCAGTCAAGAACTGGGAGGAACTCAAAGGAAGTGCCCGGTTTTGTCGGTTGGAGTTTCAGTTGAGCTTTGGCAGTGAAGAAGGAAGGAGCCCTGTGCTTTTTCAGTGTGCAGTTTTAGTCAAACGTGTGTAAGGCCCAGAGTTCCGGTCTGCAGCTTGTTAGGACTGAATCCGTCCTGTGAAGAGAAACAAAGGATCTCTGAAGAGTAGAAACCAGGCTCACCCTGTAGAAGACTGGAGAAATTGTTGAATTACACTTGGTCTGTCAGGAACTGAATCTGCTGTGTGTTCTCCCGGGTATTGTGCAGTAATTGCGATCGGGATACAGATGCAGCCTGCCTGGTATAGTGCTTTCTTTTATATGGATGTGTGAAGAGGTTTGTGTACCTCAAGTGAGCCCTGCTGACATTGAAGGACCCTATCTTATTTGGAGGTCGTGAGTACTAATTCAGGGTCGCTCCCTGTTGAATTGCCACATTAAATCCAAATGGAATTACTGTACTGCTGACTGTTTAATTCTCCTTTTCTCTGTGTGAAAGGGCCCCTACCAGCTGCCACGGTTTGGACTAGCCACTAGGGCTTGGGTACCCAGGACAGTAACTGATAGGATAGGCCTGTGCACAGAGCCATAGGTAGATTATTAGAGTGATAAGCTAATTAACCTGATTTCCCCTGTCCTTGTTATATCCCCTAAATAAATCAGAGCTGCTTGTTTCAGCAAAGTTATACTGCCTGAGGTATTTGTCTATGTTAAAGTACTGTACTGTGATTGTTGCACTGTATCTCATTTCACAGGAGGTCCCAGTGCGGAACCAGACCTGGGGTAAGTGTATACTGTGAAGGTAATTCTGATATATTGTGTGGGCCACTAGTGGGAAGAAAGGGAGTTGCAGTGTCCCAGAGGGCTGTGACCAAGTTAGTTTAACTATTGCAAACCCTGACCTCTGGGTGGAGGCACCCGCCATTGGATCCAGGCCCCTCAACCTGTTAGTGGCAAATCAGGCAGGGGTAGTAGCCCCTGGAATAGCGCCATCTAGGGGTAACATACATAGGAGCCAAGAACCCAAGAACAGAGTAGAGGATGAGTGGGGTGGTATCAGAAAACACATCAGAGGAAAGGGATAAATAAAAAAATGCACTCCAGGTGTTGTGAGCCAACTGAGCAGAAAGTATCCCTCAGGAAGCTATCCACACTTAAATGAGACATTAATTATGTTTAATGGATTTATGTTATTGACATGGTATCTGTGTAACCCCCTTACAAATGGGGGTTCCTAACAGCCTCCAGTACTGTCTCTTTAAGAGCTGCCTGCTTGCAGGTGTTGGTGGTTCAGATGGGGGGGACTGGGGTTTCTTTGTTCAAGTCCTGCCCGAACTGCGGTTGTCGCTATATGCCCAGAGGGAGCCTGTTTAAATGATGTAACTGTTTAGCCAGGACTAGCTAGCATGTTGATGGAAATGCAGTTTGTTTAACCTGTTTCCTTTGCAGCTGAGACTGTGTGTGCTGTGCCCCTCCATTTTGGACCAGGAAGTTCTGAAGGGTCCAATAGGGGTAGGGGGTATCTCAAATGGAGTCGGCTGACCAATGAAGATACAGCTAGTAATTGTGGGAAGTGAAGTCTGGACCATGGCGCCTTTTAGCACCACTGAGAGCAAGATTAAGTGACTGGCATCTGTAGCCAACCAATGGTATCGGGTGGCGCCCGAGCAGAGAGGATTGTCCCATACTGCCAAGGGGCAGAGGTGTTGTGGCTGTAGATGAGGAAGGAGCTCTGGGCTCCTGGGCTTGAGTGTTCACACGGGAAGTGCGTGAAAGGCCTGAGGTGGCCGTTTGAATAGCCAGCGAGCTTCGGACTGAATCCGTGAGGTGGCGATCAGAGGAGGCTGTGTAAAAGCACAGCTACCTACCAGGCTCAACCTGTAGAGGACTGGAAAATCTGCTGAATCGCGCTTGGTCTGTCAGGAAAGTTGAATCTGCAGTGAGACTCCCAATAGCTGTGAGTTCAGTTGGGCCATAGGAGCAGCTGCCTGGTATGGTACCCCTCTGTTATTTCTGATATAAATGTGTGGAGAAGTATCTGAAGTTCAGCCTCAGCCCTGCGGGTGATGTGAGAGCGCTTTTCCTCCTGGAGTCGTAAGTACTAAATCAGGGTAGCTCCCTGTTGAACTTTGCTAGCCAGGGCAGGATTTTCTGGTTGCTTTGCTGACTACATTAGCTGAACCTGCTGGCTCCATCAAATCATTGTAGGATTTAAATGTTCATCTGTGTCAGGGCCCCAACCAGCTGCATCGAGGAACTGGCTTTTAGGGCTTGGGTACCCATAGACAGTAACTTATAGGTTAGGCCTGTGCACAGAGCCCTAGGTAAACATTCATATATTGTAGTGGTAAGCTAATCAGCCTGATTCCCCCTGGTCCTTGTTGTCTCCCCCTTGAATAAATCAGATTGCTTGTTTTGCAAAAGTACACTGGCTAGTTTGTGTATTAATGGGGACATACTGCACAGTGAATATGGTGTAACTGTACCTTGCTTCTCAGGGGGTCCCCCGAGTGAGCTGATTGGTTCGAGCCGGGGGAGGGGGTAAGTGTATATGGTAAGGACACTGAAATTGAACTGTGTGGGCCACTAGTGGGAAGAAAGGGGGGTTGCAGCAACCCAGAGGGCTGTGACCGAGTCAACCTCGACTGTTCTAACCCCGACTTCTGGGTGGAGGCGCCCGCCAATGGATCTAGGCCCCTCACCCTGTCACAGTTAGGACAGGCGGGGTAGTAGCCCTTAGGATAGCACCCCCTAGGGGTTACATCTGCACTATAAATTATCACGATGCACTTGCACTTACAGCCCTGATGAAGAGGTCCTTGAGGCCTCGAAGTGCTAGGCTGTTTTGTCTTAGGTATGTGGATACTATATGTATTTGCTGCATTACTGTGAAGCTGTATAAACAAATATTTAAAAACCAGTAAAGTGGTTTAATTTCTCACTTTGGCCTGGAGTGCGTTTTTTATTTATTTTTATGACATTATTTTCCAGCACCTGACTTTACTGTGATCTCCCTCCTGGTTTTCTACTCTGCAGCAGAGGAAAGGGTCCTGGGGTGTTTATAATGAAGAACATGAAGCGATTGGCAAACTTATGTATGGTGGTGGCAAGGCACTAGCAGAAGGAGAGAGGAAATCAGTAAATCCCTCATTCAGCCTCACTAGGAGTCCTGTGTGCAGTTTTGGAGCCCACACTTGAGAAAGGACTGGTATAGGCTGGAGGTGGTACAGAGACGAGGTACCAGAATGATACAGGGTCAACAGGGCAAGTCCTACAGGAAGCTCTTGGAGGATTTAAACATGTACGTGCTGCATGACAGGAGAAAGAGGAGCGACATGATTGAGAGATACAAGTGCCTCCATGGAATAAACAAGGGGACGAACAGGCTGTTCACAATGGGGAGCTATGAAACAAGCAGCATAGGGTACATGTGAAGTGCATTACCTGCCCATACCAGCCCTGCACCTATAGTGTGGGGCTCATCATACACTAAAATGCGACTGCTGGACACCTGTCTGCCCCCCACAGCACGCTACTATCAGTGCACACAAGCAAGCATCCAATCACGAGGATCAATCTTTCACTACTTCATCCTTATAACTTCCCAGAAGTTTAAAAGTTGCCCATTTAAACATCCGTAGCCTTCTCCCAAAAACTGACCACCTACAGCCTATCATGCTTAATATACTGCTGGATGTTCTAGTTATATCTGTGTCCTGGCTTCCCTCCAAGGTACAGGATTCTGATGTAACTTTACCTGGCTACACAATAGATAGGCAAGATCCCACAAAGAGGGGGGGTGGTGGTGTTGCAGTTTTCTTTTTCCACAAGAATCCAATTTGTGACTGCTCTTGCTATTTCCTCCCCCTCTGCCTATGAGCTGCTACTTCTTATACTCTTTTTTACTTTTTCGGTACCCGTCTTTATTGCTAGGGTTTACTGTTGCCCTGGTACTTCCTCTGCATTACTTACTGAGCTTCTTTCGACTATCTGTTCTAACTCTTCCAGATGTGAGCTATACATCCTTGGTGACTAATATAAATTGGCTCTACCCTAGCACAAACAAAATTGTTCAAAATGTAAAGTCACTTCATTTCACTCAGTTGAACTCTGACACCACTTGCCTAAGTTTTAAATCTTTAAATCACTCTCTAATAGACGGTTCTATGTCATAACAGTGAACGCCAAACAGTGATTGCTATTGTGGGAGTGTATATGGCCAAAAGCAAATCGGTGATATACACTTACCGCAAACCAACACCCGGCAACCTAAAGTTTTGGGGATGCATTGCCTCGCCACCTCTTTTAATTAGATTCCACCCCGGGGTGTATGTCAGGTAGGGGGCACACATTCGGCCGAAAAAAAAAAAAAAAGTCCAGGAGCCGCAGGCAGCAGAAACATTTAGACCCTCCCATCCCCAGCCTCGAACCCAATACCTGCTGTGCCAGAGCCAGCCTCCCTCACCACCACACCACATGGCTGGCTCAGTGGCAGCACACACAGTCCCTCCTAATAACCCTCTTCCCTATTCCTCCCCTTCCCCTTGCCAATCCCTTTTTCTGGTTGCCTTCCCCTACCCTCGCAGAAGAAGTAGTCACTACCCTTGCGGGTAGCCCATCCCAATAACGCTGAATATGGAGTCGCCATTTTGACGGTCGCCCATATTCGGTCACTATTATCACTGGATACCCTGATAAACAGGATTCTGTCATCTCATCCACATCGTGTTGTGGGTGCCGTAATTCTTCCTGATGCCCTCAGTGACCATCATATGGTTTACTGTGTGTGCAAGATTCATCGTCCTAAGGCCCCCCCCTAAAATGTATCCATCTCAGGTCCTTCAGCTCTCTGGACATGTCCTCTCTCCTTGCTGACCTTATGGCTACTGATTGGACTCCAATCTCAACAGACAATAACATTAATTCTGCCCTAGAATACTTTCTTTTCAATTTTATGGCTGTATGTGATTGTCATTCTCCCTTGAGAAACTCCAGAGTACGGGGCTCTCATCTTCCTTGGATTAAAGGGGAGGTGAGATGATGACTTGCCTCCATCGTAGAGACCTTGCCTGGTGTTCTTTTAAGAGGCTCCTTAACAGTTTTGGCTTACTACCGTTTCCTTCGTAACGCCTGCACCAAAGCTATAAGACTTGCTAAGTCTGACTATTTTGCATCCATACTTCAGAATAACTTTAAGCATCCCTCCAAGTTCTGGAAGGTTATTCACTCTCTTTTCTCCACTCCGACTCAGTCCCCTTCCCCTATTCTTTTTTTTTTTTTCCCTCCTACTTTCTGCCACTGATCACTCTGTCAGAGCTCCCCTCGTAGGTCCCCATCTGCAGCTCCCCTGAGTAGTCTACCCCTAGAGTACTAACACTGCCCACATACCTGCAGAGCCTCGGATTACCCTCTGGGCAGGGTGGTGGAAATCCCCCTTATCTCCCCCTGAACAACAACTGGGAGTGCCGCTGAGGCTCGTTGCCTAGACCAGGGCAGGATTTTTCCTGATGTTCTGGTGCATCCCCCTAATGTCAGCGTGCAATGGGGACAAGGCTGCTGGCACACGTGGAGACACACGTCGAAGCCAGTCCCCTGCCAACGTCTACCCTGACGTGGAACATCTCGCCATCTGCAATGACCACCCTGAGGTTCTCCTAACGGGTGGTGGTAATGCAGCGGAGAGTACAGTACCCCCCCTCCCTGGAGAAGGAGAGCTGCCGGGCACTCAATCCTTCTCCCTCCCTACCGACCCCCATCGACCCGAGTCCGCTTCCGAATCTGGGTTGTCAGTGTGGTGCGAGGTGTGGCGTCCAGCACCTCAACCCTCAGCACCACCGGGCTGGCTCCCTTCCCCTATTCTTAAGGTGGGTGAATCCCTCATCTCTGATCCTTCTACTGTTGCCTCTTCTTTTAGCTCCAAGTTTACTGCCTGTATCCTTTCTCGCATCTCGTCTTCCCCCTCTTCGATTTCTCCCCCATCTATACCCCCTCACCCTTTTAATTTCTCTTTTTCTTTCTCTTCTATCTCCACCTCTGCTACCATTAAGCCCTTGCTTGCCCTTAATCCTCACAAAAGTGGTAACCCTGAATTGGCCCCGATCCAAAACTTCTTCTCTCAGCCCCTGCTATTGCTTTGCCTATCACCGTTCTCCTCAATCTTTCCATCTCTTCTGCTACTGTTCCTGATGCCTGGAAGCAGGCTACTGTCATTCTTCTCCCTAAAGGTTGTGATCTCTCTTCTCCTGGTAATGACCATCCTATCTCACTCCTTCCTGTCCTTGCTAAGCTACAGGAACACCTTGTTCTATCTCAACTATCTTCCTTCCTTGACTCCTCTTCTTTCTTCAACCCTTTCAGTCTGGTTTTAGGAAATCTCATTCCGCTTCTACCTCCCTCCTTCTGCCCACTGACTCCATACTCTCATGCATGAATCAGGGTCTGACCATGTCTACCATTTTTGTTGATCTTGCTAAAGCTTTTGACACAGTGGCACACCCCCTTCTTGTGGACAAGCTTAAAGCAATGGGTCTTTTTGACTCTTCAGTCAGCTGGTTTAATTCTTACCTTGAGGGTAGGTCTCAAGCTGTCTGGATAGGTAGCTCAGTTTCATCTCCGCTCCCTAGCTGCTTGGACATCCCTCAAGGGTCTGTCTTGGGTCCTATTCTGTTTTCCATATTCTTAAATGACCTCTCATCCATCGGTACTTCTGTGTTCATTGATACGTACACTAATGACACAGTACTTTTTGCATCTGGCTCCTCTTCCTGTGATCTCGCCTCACAATTGCAGATGGATTTTGACAATATTCAGTTCTGGTTCCAGTCTAACCAGTTAAGCCTCAATGCCCAAAAAACAGTACCTATGACTTTTGGCACCTGTCAGAGGCTTTCCAGACTCACCCCTCTCCCTGTTTTCATACCCTTGATGGCGTTATGATTGAGGATGTATCCTCTTTTAAATACCTTGGAGTTTAACTTGACTGTCATCTTGATTTATGGTCTGTATTGATGCCATGCACCAGAAATTCCACCCCAAACTTGGTGCTCTGTACATGAACAAGGAGAGTACTCTGCTACCTGTTCACTGGGAGATTGTTTTAAAAATGATTCTTTGATTTTTGATTATGGTAACTTGGTCTATAGTGGTGCACTCAAATCCTTCCTTGCCAGACTGGACCCCTTTTTCTTTCTTTCTTTTTTTTTTTTTTCAAACTCTATTTTTTCCTTCCCTACTTAGCCCCATCGAACTCTCTCCGGCGACTGCCCATTCCAGGACTCTACCTCCCTGCGTGACACTCTAACCTATCTCCTCTCTCCCCGGTACCGAGAATCCCCCAGGTCTACCCTTCAGGGAAGGGCCACCCCCGCCCAGGGCGCTCTTTCTCATAGGGTTGAAACTGGACTGGGAGGAGGTGGGGTAAGGAGACAGTCGTGCCCGACTACTGGGAGTGTGGTCCTTGGGTGGGAGGCACCTTTGCCTATCAGAGGGAGGTATTTTTTCCTTAGTTATGCCCCCTGTGGAGCCCAGCTGCCAAGGCAACACACGCCGTGGCTCCACCCCCTGGCATACACCACGACGCTCTTTTGGCTAACCCCCAGCCTCCGCAAGAGGTCGCTCATTGAGCAGTCATTTCTCTAGCTCTCCCCAGGGAATTGAGAGCAGTCCTCCAGATGCTGAATCTCTCCCCCCCCCCACCGACCCCCGACCGCCTGGGTCCATTCCCAAACCCGGGTCATCGGCATGGTGTGAGGTGTGAAATCCAGCGCCTCAGCCCTCAGTGCCACCGGGCTGGTCTGGACCCCTTTTTCACTCTGTCATTTTGCTTTAGACTGTTCCTGTCATACTCACCATTGTTCACTCTACTCTGCCCTTTCTCTCCCCTCCCTTGATGTTAGGCACCTTTCCCATTGTGTTTCCTTTATTCTAAATTCTGATTTGGTGCCCTTCCCTCCTACCTTATGTCCCTCTCATCCTCTCCCACTGTTCCAGCTACCCTCTCCGCAGTAGTACTTCATATTGCCTCCTTATTCCTACTAGAAAAACTACTGCAGGTCTGTTTGCGTTCGCTTATTATTTCCCTAAGCTCTGGTTCTCTCTTCCCCTATCAGTTCACTCTGCTTCTTCTGTTTTTTGCTTAAAGTCTCTTTATGATTTTTTTTCCTCTCTCTTGCAACTGTCTTTGACCCTCTTAGTCTATATTGCACTTTTCTTTTCACCCCCCAATAGTTCAGCTTGTTTTATTACACTGCTCATTACTTGTAATGTATTACCCTTGCCACCAAGTCTCAATTTTCATGGAGTGCAGACATGTCCCCTGACACACCCCCAGACCATCTGTGCATGTGGCTGCTCAAACGGCTGGGGGATTAAGTGCAGAAGGGACATGCGTCCCTCTCGTGCATGCTGCTGGGGGTCTCTGGGACCCCCAGTGCACAGCATTCTAGTGTAAGATTGCCTGTGCACTGCAGATTTGCTACACGTTGGCAGTTCACACCTTAATGCATATGCCCCAGTGAGTGGTAACATCAGTACCTGAGGCAATGCCTTTAAACTGGTGTGGGAGGGTTCAAGAAGTCTATTAGGAAGTACTTTTTTACACAAGAGTGGTAATGGACTGGAACAGTTAGAGGGTTCATAAGGGGATGGGGCAGTTACAAGGGAATGGTGCACAGGAGGCAGAGAAGAGGGAGGCACCATATGGAGGGCACACATGGGCACAGTCCCAAAATTTTCAAGCTTGGACCAACAAGATAGGCTGCAGTGTCTTCATCTGCCTTCATTTTCTATGTTTCTACACTTAAATTGCACATAACAAAATGACGCATGGTTCATTTTTTTACCCCACAGTGTGTAAATTGCCAGCCATTTATGTTTAATTGTCCACAAACAATTGGGTGCATTTGTGAAGTTTTGGAGTACTGTCACCTCTTTGGTTAGAGCTGCATTAACCCCCAAAGTTTTTTTTAGGACTCTGAGATTATTTACAGCTAGCAAATGTTTGCACGTTCTGTTTAATTACGTGTATTATGTAGGTTGAATATGTATTTGTAACTGTCTTGCAAGTATATTTGAATTTTGTAATTGTTTCTGTTTTATGTTGTAATACTATTGTATTGTACCCATTCACTCGTTTAGTACTTAGATCGTGCCTGAAAAGGCATTTTACACCCGTACATTTTACCCCATCAACCAAGTGAAATGAATAGGGTGCTGCAGCTGGGGCAGAAAATCTGCTGCAAATCGTGTGGCAATAGTTTTCAATGCCTGGCCATTACAGTCTGTCATGTCTATGCCTTCTTCTGAACATCAGTGACAAACGGGGCTGACACACTCATGTAGTTGTGATGTCAAACTGGTTGGCAAAAGAAGCCAAACTGATACCACACTGCCAATCAAATGATTGATGAAATGATCAGTTTGGCATTTTTTTGCTACCAGTGAGCATGCCCGACCACCTTGCTTGACGTGGTGATGCTCGTGTGAAAGCTCTTAGGCTCAGTTTAGGTACAGGCACACATATTCAAGCATATAAGCCAGAATACTACCCAGTTACTCATGCTACGTAACCCTCAGTGCAATTCTTCCTCAGACAAATCCTCTGTTATTTTGCAAGTTTTGAAATTCCTTATGGAAGTCAAGCCCTTACTTCCAATGATGTGTGCTGCCTCTTATCAGATCCACAACTCTGTATCTTTTTTTAAATATTTCATTACAATTTTACATTTAATCAGACATTTGTTAGTGGCCCTACCCTCTATACATATTAGCAGAATTAGTCCATGTCAAGGGGAGAGTTTAAAAATGAAAAAACAAAAAAAGTATCTTTTTTTAATATATCGATAGTGTTAGCCAGCCCGGTGGCGCTGAGGGTTGAGGCGCTGGATGCCACACCTCACTTCACACCAGCAACCCGGGTTTAGGAACGGACCCGGGTCGCGGGGGGTTGGCGGGGCGGACAGGGATTGAGCATCCAAGGGACTGCTCTCCCTCTTCAGAGAGGGGGTTTCAGTGACCGGCACGCTGGCGGCCCCTAGCGGATGCTGTGCTGGGGGTGGTGCACTTGGCACTGTGCTTAGGGGGTGAATTGGGGCATGGTGCGGGAGGGGAGCCACATGCAGGCGCATACATTCCCTCCCTTGGGCGTTCCCACATGCCCGGCCATTACAAGAAAAGGGGGAAATGGCAAATGATCGCGGCGTTTGATGACCGCCTATGGTACACCTGGCCTTGGGGCACTGCTGCGGATACCGAATCCTGGTCTCAGATGGAGAGTGAGGGGACTATCTGCCACCCTGCCATAGGGGGTAAGCTGCAGGGGGTAGCTGGCAGTGGGGGTTCCACTATGAGCCGAGAGCAGACTGGACAGTGGCCAGATGAATAGGATGCCGGGATGCACAAGGCAGATCGGGAGCCTCAGATAAAAAGGACTAACTACAAAAAAATATACAGTATATATAGATAGTGTTTTAATACTATAGTAAAGTATGCAAAAAAATTCCGGTAATAGCATCGCACACCAATGATACTAGCACAGTTGCTCACCGATAAAACAGTAGCATAGTTCAAAAGTGATAGTACTATCGTTCCCACCTGAACGATAGTATTATCACCAAAAGACATCCGTGCATGTGCTAGTTTCCCTACTCACATCTTCCGGAGCGTGCCTTCTGATTGGTTGCTTTTCCTTAGTGGGCGGGCAGAACAATTCTTAAAACATGGCGGCCATCTCTCACTTAGTGAGACACAATTGAGTCCTTGGTATTTTCCCGATTTTTTTTTTTTATTTCATGTGTGCCCCAAAATGGATTTATTTCGTTGATCCTGTGTTCCACATTCCACAACAGCAGAAAAGGTAGGAATGCCTACCAATTCTATTATGGTGTGCTTACGGGAGGGGGGCAGTCGAGTGACACAATGAGCGAGACAGGGGGAATGACAGCGCGAGACAGTGCAGCAGTTGGCCAAGACCCAGACAGTCCTTAACTGAACCGGGCCAACTGCTCATCTCAAAAGACCCAAAAACAAACTCGGATCCATATATTAAAAAAAACAATGGACAGTTCAATGTGCATTACTGGTCAGCAATACCATCTCATGGTTCTGGACACGTCACCTCTCGATGGTATTACTGATGTAATATACACTGAACTATCCATTGTTCTCTTTATAATTACCAGGACCTCTTTTTTCCCATAGGGAAACCATGGTGTAATTCACCATTATAAAGGAGCATTTATAATGGCGAACACACGCCCGGTTTCCATCGCACTGTGCAGGTGCCCCCTCCTCTGAAGCTCTTCCTCCTAGCCACCATCCACCTCGTCTTTCCCCCGATACTGGACCACTATTCGAACTCTGTGGTAAGTGCCGGCAGGCAGAAACTAATCAAAATGAGGGAAATACCCTCAAAATGTTGGCTCCTTACAAAACTGAATTTTTTTTTAATAAAAGCAACCGACTGACCGTAGAGCGTGCGCTCACACGTAAGCAGACCGCGGTCGCACAAGAACATCTTTTTTATTTTACATACTTGCTGTGGCAAAAAAGGAAATCCCAGCAATTATATAAAATGAAATATGGGTCGGGGTGTGTAAACTTGAACTTTACACACTCACCTTGGGGTTAGATGCTATGCATAAACCCCTCGAGCTTCACTCTTGGGGTTTATGTAGCATCTAACCCCTCGGGTGTGTGTGGGTGTGTAAACTTCTTGTTACACACCCCAACCCATACTTTATTCTCTATATAATATACATGACATATTCAGTCTAAGTGACAGTAAGCAGGTGTAGAGCACTTCCATAATACTAGTAGTTGTCCACTGACATGCCCTTACCCTAATTTTTACTTCAAACTTGCAACTAAATCTGAGGTCCAGAAATTACTAAAAAAATCTAATCCTTTGGCTCTGCTGGGTTTGAAAGCTGGAGCCCAGACTCCTCAGAATCGCAGCCCATGTCATTGCCTCTCCAGTCACTTGGCTCCTAAACAGACTGCTGCTTGAAGGCAAAGTCCCCACTGTGTGGAAAGTTGCCTTGGTCACTCCTATCCCTAAAGGTGGGGATATTGAGCTTGTTGAGAATTACAAACCAATATCCATCCTCTGCACTCTAAGTAAAGTGTTAGAGAGGATTGTACACCAGCAGGTCCAAGAATATGTTGAACGGAACAATTTAGTAACTGAACGACAACATGGTTTTAGAAAAAATCATAGTACCAACACGGCCCTGACTAGCCTTACTGGGGATATCTTCACGACTCTAGATGATGGCCTTCCAACTGGTGCAATCTTTATAGACCTCACCAAGGCATTTTACTTGGTGAATCATCAGCAGCTTATCACTAAACTAACATCTCTTGGTCTTCATCATCTGTCTACTCAATGGTTCATGGACTACCTTTTTTTTTTAAATTCAAGTTTATTAGCAATCAACAGGTACAATTGGTGCAGGCAGGTCAGACAATTCATATTTTTCTACACAAAGTTGGTATAAATATTCGTATACAGACATTAATTTCCCTTATTTCATTTCTTTTCTATTTAATCGTTCCGCGTAATAATAAGGAGGAAAAGGAAGCGAACCAGGTATATCAGTGGACCCCTGTCCAGTATCTCTAGAGGCAACTCATCACCCTTCATGTCTCCACCTCGGAGAGAACCTCCCTCAGGCAGACCGCCAAACAAGAGCCGTGGTTCGTATGGGATCCACGTTAATGTGTGTGGGAGAGAACCCTCATCTCCCCTTCATTCCCCCATGGGCAGGGAAGGGGCCTTAACAATAGCTGGAGTGCTGCCAACAGCGTTTGCTTCCCTCCAGAGCTCCCATCTGGCCCAACTCCGGACCTAAGTCGAGTTCTGTTATTTATTTTATCGTCAGCTCTTCCATTTCTGCAGTTCCTTGGACTAAAAATGTCCAACTGACCAGGGTGGGAATGTCGGGCTTCAACCACAATTTGGTTATGGCCTTGTGGGCCGCTGCCAGGAGGAGGGTTCATAGGTATAATAACTCTGCTCCAACCAGGTTCTGGGGTGGTTCTCCAAGGATGAGACATGGCCAATCTAAAGGGGCCTCCAACCCAAACATCGTGGTGAGAGCCTCGGAGATATCTCCCCAGTAAATGCCCAGTCGTGGGCAGGTCCAAAGGATATGTCAGTAGTCTGCCCTCTCCTCCCCACACCCCCTCCAGCAGGATGCATTTCTGTCTGGGCTTCTCCGTTCAGTGAAAGGGGAGAGGAAATAACGTATCCTCACCTTCCAGCTATATTCCTGCCAGAAGGGAGAGCTAGTGGTTTTGGATGCCCATTTAAATACCAAATCCCAGTTAATCTCTCTGAGGTCGACCCCCCTCTTCTCTCCATCTGCTCTTGAGCTTTTCCAGGTGATCTTTTTTTAACCCTGCAAGGGCTTTATATATTATAGAGATAAGACCTGAAGTCTTCTGTGAAGACAAAATCGTGGAGAGGGTCTCTACAAAGAGGGCCACTTTGTTCAATTGGGGGGCTACCCTACAGCAGTGTTGTATATAGTCTCTGATTTGAAGATAACGGAAAAAATCCATTCTCTGCAGTCCATGTTTACTTTTCAGAGTCTGGAAATCTGCAGCCTCACCCTCGGACATGTATTGTTTAATATAAACAAGGCCCAGTCTCTCCCATGTTTTAAAGGTATGGTCTAATCGGGCAGGGGCAAAATCAACATCACAAGAGGTCTATGCAGAGGCCAGAGAGAATTTGTTATCTTATATTTCTGCCATGCTCTGTGGGTCGCTCTCAGGGTGTCCCTGCAGATTCCAGGGATGGGAGGTAAGCTCCGAGAGGTCTTCACTTGAATAGCGGGTACCCAGTGGGTCCATGCTCCTCCTCCTCCAATCTCTCCATATCCTTCCAGTTAGCAGAATATGTATGGATAGACCATTGGAGTGCTCTCTAATCTGTGTAGCCAAGTAATAATCTTCAAGATCGGAAGTGCTCTACCTCCCTAGCCTTACTCATCTGAAGTATCTGGGCTCTTATTCTAGGTTTCTTGTTATTCCAAATAAACTTTAAAATTATTCTTTGCCAACCCTGAAATTGTGCTTTGGGAATATAAGTTGGGAGACATTGAAAGAGATATAAGTATTTGGGGAGGATATTCAATGTTACCGTCTGTAGCCTGGAGTGTAGTGGAAGATTTAACAATAACCACCTGTCTATGTCCCTTTCCATTTGTTTAAGAAGTGGTATGTACTTGGCTTTAAAGAGTTGGGTGTTGTGTCTAGTAAGCCAGATACCCAAGTAAGACATCTTGGATGCTGACCATTCCAGGGGAAGTAGTTCCTTCACTTCCTGGGAGGAGTATAATTAAATGTTAAGACCTCTGTTTTAGTTTTATTTAGAGTATAACCTGAGTGTCTGCGAATTCTGTCAGGATTGACCATATTTTGGGTATAGGCGTCTCCGGGTGGGACAGGCAAAGCAGCACGTCGTCAGCGTACCAACGAAATCTTCGTTGTTGCCCCCCCGCCGATGCCATGAACCATCTGGGACATCCGAACTGCTTGACCAGTGGCTCTATGTAAAGAGCAAATAAGAGAGAGACAGAGGCACACCCTGTCGGTGCCCTCCCAGATTGAATCTACCAGAAAGTCCTCCATTTACCCTGATGTAGGCTTGTGGGCCAACATATAATGTTTTAATACAATCAACGAATAAACGGGGGAAGCCCATTCGCTTTAAAACTAAGAATAGGAATGACCATGAAACTTTATCAAAGGCCTTTTCGACGTCCAAGCTCATAAGGCAGGCGGGGAGGGGAGTGCGGTGTGTAGCATCAATTATGTTGACAGCTGAACGGACGCTGTCAGGTGCCTGTCTGCCCAACACAAAGCCCGCTTGGTCAGGATTAATTAGTTCTGGAAGAATGGGGTTCAGTCTAGATGCTAAAATAGATGTAAAAATCTTATAGTCCGAGTTTAAAAGGGAAATTGGGTGGTAGGATTCATTTTGCGGTCCTTATTCTCTTTCGATATAAAATGAACGTGGCATATTGCCATGATGGAGGGACTGGGTTAGTCTCCTGCCAGACCTCCGAAAAGACACCCTCCAATAGTGGCGTTATTTCTGTCGTAAATGTCTTGTAGAATTCGGCTCCGAAGCCATCTGGGCCCGGACACTTCCCTCCCTTCAAGTTCTTAATGGTCTTAGAGATTTCGGTTTGTGAAATTGGTCTGGTTAAGATTTGGGCTTTTTCTTGGGAAAGGGCGGTGAGGGGCACAGTCTTTAAATAGTCTAAAGTTTCTTGCATTGGTATAGGCTCCTGGGGCGTGTATAGTTTACGGTAGTATGATACAAAGGCCTCCGTTATCTGTTCAGATCCATGTGTTAAGCGGCCAGTACTTGGGGAAACAATTTTAGTTATTGTAGCCCTGGCTTTGAGTTGTCTCAAACGGGCTGCTAATGTTTTAGTACCTCTCGGGCCTCTTCATAATATTTTTGTCTGAGGTAGAAGAGATTCCTCTCTATCTCCACCTGTTGGAGCTTTTGGATCTCAGCTTTCAAAGATTTAAGTTTGGTGTCTCTCTGCCTGTCCCATTTTAATTTTTGTAAGGTCTCCAATTCTATTAGTTTTTTGTGCAAGTCTTGTTGTTTTGATAAGCGGTCCTTTTTTTTCCGTGATGCTATAGATATTAATTGTCCCGGATTGTTGTTTTAAGCGCATCCCATACAATCCATGGGCCATCCCGATGTGGAGTTTTCGCCACAAAATCTGCAATATGCTGCTTAATTTTGTCCACTGTCTCTTTATCTTGGAGCAGAGATGTATTCAGTCTCCAATGTGTCACTTTTCTTGGGAAAGGTAATGGCGACCTCAAGAAAGATTGGGCTATGATCTGATATGGTGGAGACTCCACCACATCGAAGGAAAGGTGTCTATTTTATCCTTAAATGTAAAGAATGTATCTAATCGAGGTACACTTTAAACCTAGGTGAGTAGCACGTGTACTCTTTTGATTTGGGATATCTTTCCTCCAGATGTCCACCAGACCCATTTGATTCAGGGCTTGCCCTATTACCCGTGCCCTACGGTGGTCCGGACTCTGGATACCCGAAGTGGTATCTAACTTCCTATCCCAGATTAAGTTCCAGTCTCCCCCCATAATTAGGAGGCCCTTGGATCTTTTGGTAACTAGTTGGGCCAGAGAGGTATAAAATTGAATTGGGGAGCTTGGAGGAGCATAAACGTTAACCAATGTGACTGGGGTATCCTGCACTCTCCCCACCAGCATAAGATACCTGGCCCCAGTGTCTGTCACAGTGTCCTCAAGCTCAAACGGGAAAGACTCTGACAGCAGAACTGCTACCCCTCTTTTGCGTCCTGACTCAAATGAGGAGAAAAACAACTGTGGGTGGGACTTGGTTTTCAGATTTAAGACTTTTGCAGGAGATAGGTGAGTCTCCTGCAGAAAATTCACCTCACACCCTTGTTTGGTGATGTATTTCTGAATTTGCTTCCTCTTCACCAGGCCGGAGCAGCCATTAATATTATAAGATAAGACCTTTATATTATGCTGTGACATTGGTATACAATATACAAGTTCTGATTATTAATATGAGGGATAAGTGGAAGACTGATCCTGCCTGAAGAAAATAACATTTGTGTAAGACCAAAGTACCTGAGTAAATGAATTAACAATTTGAACTCTAAACTCACAAACAGAGCAACGTAAACCTGATTAATTATCAGGAGTGTAGGTTCGGGCTAGCCTCTGTTGAGGGCCCTAGCCAAGGTAGATTAGGGATTACTGGGCTTTCATGTGCCCATTCTACCCCTTTGGACTAAGTACAAGTTGACTTCCCTAGGAAGGCTGGTGCTGATGGTCCAACCCGTAAGGCAAATGCACACATCACAAATTAGAAGAGGGCTCCGACTAAGCGAAGGACCCATCCTCTTTCCCGGGGGGGAACCCCCAATCCGGGTTGCCTTATTGTCAGAGGGTGGCATTCAGGAGCCAGAAACCGCGCCCCTTCAAAATTCATGAGGATTTGTTTTAATGTAATAATTCACCCATTGCCAATATTCATAGTGGACCAGCTGTACAGCCAAGCTCCCGCTCTCTTAAACAAGAAACATGAGAGAAAAACCTTACGGAGAGCTCAAGTGAGCTCAGCTGTCTCAGCTTTGGTCCCAACTGAACTAACAACCTAGAGAGAGAAAAAAAGTCAAACTGGTTTAAGAGATAACATTTCGTCATTATGAGTTCAACTAGTTAAACAGTTTGAGCATATTTTAACTCGCAGTCTGATCCTCGTCTGACCAGTCTGAAATCACGTAAATACTCCCTCTGACCAGTAAATCCTTTTGGCAGCACATGGTGAGACTTCTAACTGCTCCTAGGGTTAGAATATGCGGTGGGCACCGCAGGCAGTAAAGTCTGGGAGCCTCTCCTTTCTCTGGAAACCAGGTCTCATTAGGTGGTAAAGTTACTCATGTATTTCTACATATGCCAGTAAGGGATCATCGTGAGGTGCAGAGGGGCTGGGCATCAGAAGCCCATGGGAAGCAGAGGAGTTAATCATCCGCCCCAGCATGACGTCTGGCAGGGAGACAGGTGCAAATCAGGGTGAGAAATGAACTCCAACACGTCAGGAAAGACACCGTGTAGAAAACCCTTGGCCATCCCCTCCAGATCAGGTTGCGCCTCCTAATTCAGTGTCCGCAATAAGCTCCGGGTCTCCATCTTCCACGTGGAGGTGCGCAGCTTTTTTATTGAGTGTTGCCGAGTCTCCCAGCTGGGTTACCAATGTGGAGATGTCCGCTCGAAGATTCAGTTTCTGGGCTCCCTGGATCACTCTCTGGCGTGGAGGGCATCTCTGAGCCACGGACCAGGCTGAAGAAATAAGGTCTTTCTCTAACTTTTCTTTAAGGAGGGGGGGCACCGTTAGCCCGAGTGTTTCCAAAAAAGGCGCAGCTGATAACAAGTCTGGATAAACTTTTGGGCCTTTGTCTGAGACAGTTTTCAGCCTTGCTAGGTACAAGATCTGAGCTTTTATGTTTCGAGATCGCAGTTGTCTCATTATTGGCCAGAGTAGCTTTCTAGCCTCCTGAACCATGGTTGTGTAGTCATTATCCAGATATATTCGGTGATCGTTGTACATCAGTGCGCCCTGTTTCCACGCTTGTTTCAGTAGTTCCTCCTTTGCCTGGTAGTTTGTAAGTCTGGCTACAATAGACCGGGGTCTGGCATTCGGATTTTTAGGACGTGGAGCTAGGGATCTGTGCGCTCGGTCCATTGTAAGATCCAGGTCCTGAGGCAGGGGCAATATTTGTTTTAATAAGTCCTGTAAAAACAAGGCTGTACTCTGATGTTTACTTTCCGATCCCTCCGGGATCCCATAGAGCCTTATATTATGCCTCCTGTTCCTGCTTTCAAGGTCATCCAGTTTGCGTGTCAGTTCACAATCTCTGGCTAGGAGATAAAGCAGGAGCCTGTCCTGACGATCGGATTGCTCCACGAGTTGGTTGGTACACAATTCCAGTTGCTCCGCTTTATAATCTACTTTAGCCAGATCTGTTTTAAGTTCACTCAGTGTTTGATCAATTTTGGCTACTGTAGGAGCAGTCTGCATTATTGTTTCCTTCAGACTCATAGTGGTCTCTTCCACCAGGGGCTCTGAGCTCAGCAGGCCCTCCACCGTCTCCCTCGCTTGCCTGTCTGGTTGCACCTCTCCGTGCATCATGTCCTTTAATTTTTGTGATGGGGTCGATGGTAGCTTCCCTGTTTTGTTCCTTTTCCCTTTTGCAGGCGAGGACATTTCTCTAATTGGGTGAGTGACGCGGATTATGTTCGGGGGGGAAGACGGAGCTCTGGTACTATGCTGCCATTAGCTCTCCGACGTCACCGGAAGTCCCGGTTCATGGACTACCTTGACGGCAGATCACAAATTGTCAGATGGCATGGAGCTAAGTACAACAGATGCCCTATCACAGATGGCATCCCCCAGGGTTAGATATTGGGACCTCTCCTGTTTTCTTTGTTTATTAATGATTTGCCTCAACATTGTGGAGGGGCCAAGGTGGCCTTACATGCAGACGATGCTGCGCTTAAAAGGTCCTCCCAAAGACACTGGCCAACTAAACAACCTTCTTAGTCAAGACCTTGGTCTACTTGGGACTTGGTTTCTTGCTAATAAATTAGTTCTAAATAGTAAAAAGACCAAAGCCATGCTATTTGGCCTAAAAGCCTGGGCCCAACACGTTTACATTTATTGTCCCCAGCTCTTTCCAATGGCTCAAAAATTGAAGTGATCGATTGTATCAAATACCTAGGTGTATACTTAGACCAAGATTGCTCCTTTAAGAGCCACATCGACCATCTGACCAAGAAACTCAACCACAAGTTAGATCTATTATATCACCTGAGCCCTTTCCTCACTCGTGAATCCAAACTCAAGGCTTTCACTGGTACACTCCTACCAACCTTGCTATATGGGGCCCCTTTACTACATTCTGTAAGATGTTCTGAAATGCAAAGGCTAAAAATACTGTATCACAGGATAGGGTGCTTTGCTGCAGGGGTGCCACCATGGGAGCATCACTGCAAGGTACTGTTATCTCTTCGGTGGCCTTCTCTAGATGGCAGATTATCATATCCATCACTGTGCCTTGCATTTAAGCTCAAACCAAATGGGGCCCCTCCTATCCTAATTAACACATTAGCTCCCCAAAAGAATGGGAGAACACTAAGGTCCTCTGGCCTCCAGCTTCTCCATGTCCCAAGTGTTAGGACTTCCCTAGGACTCCGGTCCTATGCTGCCTTCATTCCTCCTATCTGGAATGGTCTCCCTAGCAGTCTTCAGGAATGTACCTCCCTTGGGGGCTTTAAGAAGCGTCTTAAAGCCCATCTGTTGGATCTGAGCCTCTGCAACTGCTACCGCTGAGTCTACCAGACTCCCTGCTGCTGATCTAACCTTATTGGGACATCAATCTGATTGTGATTGTCTTGTGTATAACAGCACTTCTACTTCTGTTGATATTGAGTGTAATTAACCTGTCACTGTAGCCTTGACTAGGTCAGTATGTCTATATCGACTGTTAATTATGAAATGACATGTATGTATTTTGTTATGTTTATAGATGTATGCAATTAATTCTGGGTCACCCCTCAAAAAGGGACTGTTTCGGTCTCAGTGGGCCTACCCTGTCTACAAAATTTAAATAAAAATAAAATAATAAAAATTCTGCTATAATATCCATAGGTTAGAAAAGTCTCCTGATTAATAGTGAAGCCCTCCTCATGTGTCAGTTTGCAAATATAATCAGGTTACCACAATAGCACTGTACGGCCAGTCTAAAGCAAGATTTGTAAACAGGCACTGTACTAAATATGTCAGTATATGATAAGCAAATAATAACAAATATAACAAAACAAGAAACATTTCTACTGCTGCTATTTTGTCCTGTGAAAACTGTAACAGACAATTATCAGCATAACAAAAAGTGAATCATGTAAGAGACGCAGATCATAGAAAATATTTCTGCTACCGCTGTTCTTTCCAATCAAAACTGTAGCGAACAATTATCAGCATAATATCACATGAATTTTATAAGAGGCACATAAGAAAGTATAGATTGGCTGGGCTACTGCTAATAATGCTGGCGACCTGGGTTTGGGAATGAGGCTGAGCTGCTGGAGGGATGGCCAGGGGAGAGGGAGTGAGCATCCCAGAGGACGCTCCCCTCTCAGGGGAGAGAGATCTGACTGCACCTCAAAACGGGCACCTCCTATGGTACCACAGGAGGTGTACTTCACATGACTGGCAGGGGCAAGGGAGTTGGCTGGTTCGCACTTGCCTGTTACATTCATGCCTGCACATGTTCATGCTGCTGACTCCAGGGGGAGAGCCAGAAAAATGCAGTTACAACTGGCAGGGCCACAGGATTATAATACTGACACTCCACAGACCCCGCACCCGACGGCCATGCCCTCCCCTCTCTCTCGTTGTAGATTTGGTCTCTGACAGAGTATGGCCAACCTTGAGAGACTCACCATGGGGGACATGCCCTGAAGCTATGGGGAGGACAAGGTAAGTCCTGGTGAATGGGACACTCCCCCATCTCTGCCCTGCATACCTCTCAACCTTCTGTCACTGAAATGAGGGACACGAACACTCAAAATGAGGGACAATGAGGGACACTGACCCTCATAATTACATATTTTCAAACATAGCATTACAAGCTAAAAACACTGTGGGAAAACAAATGGGCTTGACTTTCAAAGCCCGGGGGATGACCTTGTGTTAAAAGATGCGGCATTCCCAATTTTCAAACACATTCTGCATCAAAAGGGGAGCCGTTGCACCAAAGTGGCACTCATGACCTGCAACCCAACTTGGGTGTGTCAGGTTGCAAGGGGTTTGCCATGGCGGGCTGCAACAACCCCTTTTTTCTTATTTTGTAAGCCCCTGCCATGAACACAGCAGGGGCTCCATTTAGACCAGCCAGAGGTGGTCTAAGAGCCCTGTAGCAATGCAGGATGATGCTGCCAGTGTGTGTGTGTGTGGGGGGAGAGACCTGCCAGGTAACAAAAATTTCTAGTAGAACCAATAACAGACAACACAAGTAGGACCCCCCCCCCGAAAGGTACATATATAGAGGCATATAAGCTGGTGTGCAATTGTATCATTTGATGAACTGAACATTGTTTAGCACAACATACATATTCATGCTTGCTTATGAAGCAGAGAACAGCAATGATGGATCTAGTGCCCCTCTCAACCTTAAATTATGATGTATGGTACTGTTCGTCCTGATAACTATGCACCTACAGTAAATGAGATATGGAGCTTTACAGGGTAATACTGCACACTCTCCATAATGTCCCACAGTGTAAAAAGCTTTAAAAGCTTAGCTGGACTACTGTGGAAGAACACAGTGCAAACTTAATTAAATGGTCTCCTATCCCTTAGTTCCCATCCGTGTGGAGTTCTATTAAGATGCACCTTCACTGTCACAGCTACTTATACAAAATACTTGGTTCCCAAGGCCAGTCTCACAATCACAGTGGAGGGGATTTCATGAAGTGTTTGCTACAGGGGTTAAACCTGGTTCATGTGGTCACCAGTCCTTCACAGGGTGCCCAGCTAGTGGGTCACCATCTGTCCCGCAGCTGCCGCAAACCCATCTGTGGCTTGTGGCATTCCCCTCTTGTATGCTGTTTCTTTGGCGCATCTGTCAGCTTGCGGCAAACCAGGGGAGTTTGGTGCTGGGACCCTGATTTTCTTTAAATCTGACGCAGGGTCCCCGGTGCACCTGGAGTTTGCCACAGTTCTGGAGCAACGCAACTTGCGTCACTCTAAGGGCTCTTTGAAAATTGAGCCTATTACGTTTACTTGTACAAAGATTATTTTTGATTTAGCAGCTTAGAATATTATGAATTTCTGCTTGAAAGTCCAAATATACAGCACATTCTCTTTGTGAAAGCACCTTTTACATGAGGGACAGAGCAATTCTGAGAGGGAAAATGAGAGATGTCCCTTGTAATAAGGTACAGTTGAGAGGTATGCTGTGCTGCTCTCTGAGCTAATTGCAAGTTTGACATATTTGTCCACAGTTTTATCTGTGGTGAGGCGTATTCCTCCAATGAGGTTGAGGAGATGACTTTTCTCTTCTCAGACATGTGAAAAAGGGAGGTTTTGAGTGAATGAAAAAATCTCAAATCGGAGGTACATGTTGGCCATCTTTGACACCCCCCCACAATTCTATTTCTAAGTTGAAGTAAGGGGCAATCTTTCTATCTTAAGAAAAAAAGTAACTAAAAACATTTAAAAATAAAGTATACTTTAATTCAGTTAGAAGTAGAAAATGTTACAAGCAAATGAAAAGGAAGACATCAGGAACCTTTTACAGCTAAAAAAGTCAGAGTATGGCTCTGTGGGGTGGAGTAATGAGGCATCCGCTTGGCACGCTGGTGACCCAACTTTGCACCCCAATATGAGGATACTAAGAGCAGAGTGATCACCCAAGTAGCAGTATCACAGCAAAGCTAGCTGCCCTCCTGCCGCCGAGGACAGCGTCCCCTTGGATGCTCAATCCTCCCCCCTTAACCACGCCTCAATGACCCAGATTTGTTCCCAAACCCGGGTCACTGGTGTCATGAGCAGCAGCTCTTTACCGCTGCACCATTCGGCTGACCTTGTATTCCTGAAATTAAAAAAATATTTATTTTTCATACACTGATATAAAAGGAAATAATGACATGTAATATCAAGAGTAAAAAGGTATATCAGTATAGGTTTCACGGTATAACAGTAACTCCTGAACGGCATAGCGTCAAACAGCGCCAGATTATGGCAAATATCAAAATTGGCAAACTCTCTGTTTGCAGGGGGCAGTGCCCCCTGTGCCCCCCACACCCCCCTCTACTAAATATACCAACTCCATGGGGGGGCAGACCTCAGGGAGGGGGTACAGTGAATTTGCCGATTTTGTAATCTGGCACTGTTTTGACTGTGTGCCATTCTGGAGTCACTGTTTCAGTGGTATGCGATCAATGTATAGATGATAACAGTAGTTTCTGTCTATATTGATAATGCTGTACATTGATAGTTGAGAAAATATAAAAATGACATACCAGTATTCTGTAAGATTTTAAATTGGGTTGGGAAACTCCTGCACTGTGATTGATGAAGAACTGTGGTGTATTGGGCATCACCACGGACTGGTTGACATTCCTTGAAAGTTTCAAGTAACCCCAACTAAAGAACACATTTAAGGCTATCACCTGTGCCAAGACTCGTTAGTGCTTCAAGAAACCCAACCAAAAGTATACTTTAAAGCACTTCACCTGTGCCATGACTTGTTAGTGCTTCAAGAAACCCAACCAAAGTACACTTTAAAGCACTTCATCTGTGCCGTGGCTCATTAGTGCTTCAAGAAACCCAACCAAAAGTATACTTTAAAGCACTTCACCTGTGCCGTGGCTCGTTAGTGCTTCAAGAAACCCAACCAAAGTACCCTTTAAAGCATTTCACCTGTGCCGTGGCTCATTAGTGCTTCAAGAAACCCAACCAAAGTACACTTTAAAGCACTTAGTATTGAGCATCCATAGCATAGCTCTACTCCTTGGGGAGGGGGGAGCACACATCCTGTAGCATGTCTGCCACAGGTGGTAGTACCATGGGAGAAGCATGGGAAGGGACCCCACACCCTGACACCAGGGGGGCATCGCTGAGGTGGAGTACATACATGTGTCATTGCTTGTGGGTGGGCCCAATAAGGGAGAAGCTAGGAGGAAAACCCCTCCAGCCATAGCACAGTGATGACCCACTCTCTCACAGGCCATGCATCGACGACTGGGCACCTCGATCCAGGATCCTTTGACAGGACCACCAAAGAAGTTAAGTCCCAGAGAAGTCGGGTGACAGGGCCTGGGAGACTGGTCCAGATGAGGGCCAATCGGGGTGCTGAAGGAGATCACAGCTTTGTGAAAAAAAAAAAGAAACCCCAACCAAAGTACACTTTAAAGCACTTTACCTGTGCCATAGTTCATATGGTGCTTCAAGAAATCCAACCAAAGAATGCTTTAAAGCACTTCACCTTTGACACATAGTTTGTTAGTGCTTCAAGAAACCCAGTTAAAGTACACTTTAAAGTACTTCATCTGTGTGGAGGTTATATTAAGTCATGATATAATCCTTGTACAAGAGATCTGGTGGGTAATGGAATCACCAAAATTACCGGGATTTGACACTTTTTTCCATAAAGTCTAAAAAGAGTAAGAAACTGGGCAGAGGCCAGATGGCATTATTAATAGCTATAAAATTATGAAACAATTTATTTACAAAAAACTAGAACTAAACACTGGTTACACGCTTGCAATCAAGATAGAAAGTGCACAGTTCAAGGAAAATCTGAATGTGTATCTTCTTCCAAAGAATACATAAACTGATTGCAGAGACATATGGTCATCATTTGAAGAAATTATACATAATTTATTGGCTATATATTTTAATTATGATATTTTCTTCAGGGGAGAATACAGCGCAAGACATCCACCAGAAAACGAAGAATCTGATTACACATTCCAGGAACAGAAAATAATATAAACACCATAAATCCTTTGTTAACAAATCATAGAAAGTCGCTGGATACAAAATCCAGTGATGTAGGAAAATTGTTGCAAAAACTACTCTTAGATTTGGATTTAATTATCATTAAGGCGTGGCCTGAAAATGATGGTCACCGTGCTGGGCAGTTTGCCTGCTGAGCTCTGAGCGAGCTTTGAGAATTACTCTGCTTTCCTGCAAAACAGCATTTTTTTGTGCTAGTAAAGCTGTTTTTTTTAGCATTAGGAGAAGTGAGCAGTTGTGTTTTTGATAGGGTGTTTTAGTGAGGCAGGCAGTGTTAGCTTTTTTCCTTTTAGAGTTAGGATCCAGTCGTGGGTGCTCCAGTAATGGTGTTGTTTGTATTTTTTAGCCAAAATACCCCAACATCAATGCTTTATGGGCTTTTGTTTGCCCAGACACTGAAACTTCCTTGGCGGTTTATTTTTATGACTATAAAAGCCGTTAATACACTTATGGCTTTTTGTGGACTATGGTGAGCAGCTGGGTATGACAGTGTTTTCAGTCCCATTTGTAGCCCCCTTGCACTGGAGAGTGGAAAGGGGAGATAATCGGGAACTGGCTCCAGTAACGTCAGGACTGCATTGCAGGACTGTGTTTCTTGCAGTCTTTCATGGAGTGGATTATTTAAGCAATAATACCCGACAGGGTGTGTGTTGTGCTGGGATAACATCACGCCTCAGGTGGTTTGGCATGAGGCCGCAGGCCGAGTGCATCCAATGACTGAGGTGTGACGTTATCCCAAACGACACACACCCTGGAGGGCATTATTGCTATTATACAATGGTTCATTGTTATACAGAATAAAAAAATAATTTTAAAGATGTTTTTGTGTGGAAAATTATTTTTGTTTTTTAAGAGAAGATGAAACAATCAAGCAGAAACAAATCAAGCAAACAATCATCTCCAGGTTCACAGTGAGGCTGAGACTAGACCTGTGATGTTGTACTGGGATAACATCATGGGTCCAGCCCAAGACTGACCAATCAGAGTCCAGGATTTTTTCTTGCCATTGTATAATGGATTAGTTTTGCTGTTGGCTTTGGAAGTTCAGCTTTAAACTTGCTGAACCATGAGTAGTTAGCGGTGGGACCCAGTGTTCCCCGGATTTGGAATGTGAGGACTGGGGTTACTAGTTTGGCTACTAAGAGCACCAGCCATGTTATATGCTGGTCTGTAGGACTCTGCCTGACCCTGGTTTGTGGCGTTGAGGCAGGGCAAGGCAGCAAGCAGTATTACTGCTAGGGCTCTGTGGTAGCCATCTGGGTGGGCCTCAGCTCTGGTTGCCCAGTGTTGGTGGGCTGTCAGAGGGGTGCTGTGGTACAGCGCCCTTAAATGTGGTGAGAGGGCATCCAAAAAAAGAGGAAGACTTTTCCTTTGAAAACTTTCTTTTGGGACTACAGTACTTAGTAGCAGCTGAGTGAGAACGAGCTGCTTCTGGTTTCAAAGTGCAGACATCTGTTGCAATATCTGTCTCAAGCTGCTCTTGAGAGATATCGTTCCCCCCCCCATGGCAGTTTGAGGTGGATTTCTGCTTTAGGTTTTATTTACAACCTGAAGAGTTTATTTTGTACTCCGAGTATAGATTTCTTTATAATTTACTGAGGAGCGCCCTCTGCTGGTTATGTTATGCTATTGTAGTTTAAACTGTGTGAGTGTGTATGGGGTAAATTGTTGTGTGGTGTGATTTGTGCAGTTTTTAAGGGTTGGAAGAAGGTGGGATTTGTGTGGGTGACTTTAATTTGGTAGTTGAGAGCTGGCTTAATTTGAGGTTGGGGGTTATTATTTGGGGTGTGTGAGCTTAGGTGATTATGTTGTCTAATTTGGGAGGTACTATAATATATTATGTTCATGAGGCCCCTACGTGCTTCTACTCTCTGTTCCATCCTTTTCATCCCTCAGTTCTTCCTGAGATGGTTTTGACTTATTGTTGGAAGCTGGGGATTTTGAGAAGTTGGGGAGATGCATGGTCCGGAGGTGGGGCTGGGGACAGTAGGATCAAGAGTGTCAGGCCAAGTAAGTGCCCTGGATTTAAGAAGGTCATAGAGCTGGCTCCTCCCTGTCATGTCCCAATTCCATTGTAGCCCCCCAGGAATAGGGGTAAAATAGCAGAAGGGCTGGGGGCGCTAATGAACAGTCATACTGGCAAGACGCACCTTTTACCAGCTCTGTCCACCACGACTATAAATTTGAATAAATTTGTTTTTTTTTGGGGAAGTGACTGCAAAACTGGAACATCGACTGTGTTCTTTAACGTGTCCGGCGTCGACTGATACCAAAATTCAATATGGGTCATATCCAGAAGACCACTGGGAGTGGATCTAAAAATGCACGGGCAGCTGAAGTGCAGGCCGCCACTGCTACCATGTTGACTATTGCTGGCACGGCGCCTCCTTGGAGAGCCTTGCAGGCCTTGATGCACACCATCAACTTGAAAACTGAGTTGGTAATACAGCGATTCGCCGAGCAGGATGCAAAGGTAAAAGTTGCATCCCAAACGGCTTCATTGGCTGAAAAAAACTGCAGCTCAAGCTCTAACCACCACCTCTAAGTTAGTCCAGGAAAACATGAACTTATATCGGCTGGAGGTGCTGGAGAATTCAAATAGGGCAGCACATGTGGGCACTGTGGGCTTGTTGGAAGGAAGCGAGGAAGGTGACTTATTGGGATTTCTGTGTGCCTGGCTCCCTGATGCTCTCCAACTCCCGAGGGATGCACTTTAGGGACAATTGTGCAAAGCTTCTTGAATTACTCAACAGGCTGCGGGACCACAAGGAGACTCGCCTCATACCATATTGCTGGTGACCTCTCATTCATATGTGCGGGATCAGATTATTCAAGCCGCCAGGTCAGCAAACTCAGTGAATTATAACGAGACTACTGTGCACCCGTTCCTGGACCTTTCTTTTGTGACTAGGGCCAGAAGAAAAAAGTTTGACTTAGTGAGAGCGAAACTCCGAAGTCTGGGCATCGCTCACTCACTTTTAATGCTGGGCCTCCTGCACATATATTACGGGGGTCATACATATCAATACAATGACCCTCTTGAGGCTGGGAAGAAGACAGAGGCCATAGCCAAGGAGTTCCAGTCCTCTGATGCACACCAGCTGGTAGATTCGGGCGAGGAGACCTGACCCAATGGCTGGCAATACGCTGGACATTGCTTACAAGTACTGTACTGACTGTATAGCTAACTTGTAATTGCTGTTGTTCTTAATTTTCTAATTAGTCATCCATTGGTCAGTTCAATGCTATTTTCATATCCCAGTAAAGTTTACTGAGGGGAAGGAAGCTGGATTGTTGGGTGCTTAACATTTTTGTATCATCATTTTAGGATTGTGGTGTCATATCATCACTGGTTAACGAGTTATTCATTACTTATAGAATTTACTGTTTGGGGATTTGATTACCAAAAGCCATAATAGACTGCAACTTGTGGAATTAAAGTTTTGGGATTATACTTAAATTTGGGATTTACCCCAAATCCTAGTACTTGACTGTATAGGCTGGTTACTGCCATTGTTTACATTGGATGCATATGGAATGTATGACAATATGTGATGCCTTACAGAAGTTGTAATGTGTGTATTAGTACATGCTGAAAATAGTAAACATAAATAAAAAAAAAAATAGCAGAAGGGCTGCCAGTTCTGACCCTTCCCCTTCATGATGTGCTATGCAGTGCCAGAACCCTGTGGAATAAGATTGCCCTGGTGTCAGATTTCATCATGCATTCCTCTAAGGATCTGGTGTGTTTCACCATGACCTGGCTTAGGGACAACTGTGGGCAGGTCCTGGAGGTGGCAGTCCTGGCTGGGTACTCAGTGGTACACCACCCATGGAGGGAGTGTAGGGGAGGTGGGGTGGCCATCTCTTTTAGATCCTGCTTGAGGCTAATGGTGTACCCGTTGCAAGAGATGGGGTCATTTGAATGTGTAACCGTGAAGGGAGATACGGGTGTAAGGTATAGGATTCTCATTGTTTACTATCCTCCATTGCCGGAACAGGAGTTCCCACAGGAATTTGTGGACTTCATCATCGACCCATCATGGAACACCCCTAACTTAACTATGCTGAGGGATTTCAATGTATGAGTCAACAATGAATCCTCACAGTTTGCTCAGCAGTTCCTCTAGTTGATGGATTCACCGGTCATCACACCGGTTGTTTCCACCACAACCCATGAACATGGCCATACCTTGGACTTCCTCTTAGCTCTGGGACTGAGCAGCTTTGATATCAAGGTGGATCCAGTAGGGTGGTTGGATCACCATGCTGATGATTTCCTTGCAGGGGCCCCTGGACACCATCCTCCCTTGTGGAGATGGTTCAGTGCCATCCGAAACACGCTTTTGAACTGGAAATACTTCTGGCAGTGTTGGACATCTGGGGTATGGAAGCACCATGTGATAGAGGAGTAGAAGCAGCTATCGATGGCTATAATTTGGCTGTTATGGTGGTGCTTGACTCTGTCACACTGATCTGTGTCTGCCTACTGACATCTCGTCACAGCTCACCATGGTATAGCGATGAGTTGAGGCAGTTGAAGGCAACTAGGCAGAGGTTGGAGCATTCCTGAAAGAGGACCTGCTTGTTTGAGAATAGGATGGCTCTGGGATCACATTATAGGGATTATCAGTGGGCTACAACCCTGAAACAGGCAGAGTTCCTGTCACAGATTATATCCTCAGGAAGGAATAGGCCTGCTCAACTCTTCCTCACTGTGGACAAGTTAATTGCTCCTTCCTGTCTACAGTCTGGTAAAGTGTTATCACAAGAAAAGTGTGAGAAGTTTGGATCTTTCCTTCTGAACAGAGAGTCTGCCATTTGAGCTGGGATCTCTCCAGTTGGTCTATCACTGGCCAGTAGTGGTGTGGATGAGAGGCATGTTAGCACTCCATGGGTTTGGAGTGAGTTCCAGACAGTTATTATGGAAGATGTCTTTGAGGTGATTGCAGTGCTTTGCCTAACCTAATGTGCAACAGATCTGGGGCCTAGGTGGCTGTTGGTGGACTGCCGTGAGGCCTTGGGTCCAATGTTTGCTGGCATTAACTGGTGCTCTGCATTAGAAACTTCAACACATGGTTGACAGGCTGGTGCAACGAGAAGCGGTATGGCTTCACTGGGGATTGGGGACCCACCTGGAGTGACGCAGCCCTGTACAGTGGGGATGAACTGCATCTGTCCAGCAAGGGGAAGGCAGCCCTCAATGGACGGTTTAAATGCTTTACTGACAAGCATTTAAACTAGCTGGGGGGAGGGCAACAGGAGCAGGGATACTCAGGCAGCTGACCCCCACATGGTAGAGAAAGCAGAACAGTGGAGCAGGGAGAGGAGTTGATATCAAGGTAATTGGGGTTGGGCAGAAAGGGAGTAGGAAAGGAATCGGGAACACAAGAGAAAATTAACAGGAAAGGGGGGGAGATGCAGGGGACCAAAAACAGGAAGAGAGAGAGAGGTCAGGCAGTAAAACTTGGAAGGTCATGGTGACAAATGCACACAGCCTGGGAACTAACGTCCCAGACATGGAGGCTTTAATAACTGAAGAAGACCTGGACATAGTAGCAATCTCTGAAACCTGGTACATAGCTAATCATGAGTGGGAAACAAATGTACCAGGATATGTTCTATTCAGGAGGCATTGGGAGGGCAGAAAGGGAGGGGGAGTAGCCCTGTATGTCAGAAAGGGTATAATGGCAACACAGGTACAGGGAAGGCAGGGGGAGGCCGAGGCACTGTGGGTCACCCTTCAACCTGGAAATGGCACAGCAATATGCAAAGGGGTGATATACAGGCCTCCAGGACAGGGAGAGGAACTGGACAGGGAGCTAGTGGAGGAAATAAACAAGATGGCAATGAAAGTTTAATTCTACTGATGGATAATTTCAATATGCCAGACATGGATTGGAACACCAGTATAGCTGCTTCAGCCAGAAGCAGAGGCATCTTTGTTTCACTCCAGGAGGCTGGACTCAGGCAGTTTGTGCTTGATCCCATCTGAGAGAGGTCAATTCTGGATTTAGTAATGACCAACGGGAATCGAATCGCAGATGTCCAGGTAGAAGGGCAACTGGGATCTAGCGATCACAACATTGTGTGGTTCAGCATAGGGACAGAGACTCACTCAAGTCATACTAGGACAAAGGTTTTGGATTTCAAAAATGCTGACTTTGCTGAAATGGAGAGGGGTATCAAAGGAGCCCTGGAGAGAATAGTGGCAGGAGGGGGAGTGGAAGAATGTAAAGGAAGCCTCACTATAAGTAACAAACCAATGCATCAGATTGTTATCCAAAGGCAAGAGAAGGAGAAAGCGACTGTGGTTCTTGAGAGAGGTGGCAGAAAAGGTCAGGGCGAAAAAGAAAGGTTTCAGGAAATATAAGGAGACTCAAAGGGAGGAGGACAGGGAAGAGTGTCTAGAGTGTCTAAGGGAAGCAGGAAAGGCAGTAAGGAAAGCAAAGGCATGGACTGAGGAAGGTTTAGTTCAGTCAGTAAAGAAAGGGGACAATACATTCTTCAGGTTCATCAGTGAACGGGGGAAAACAAGGGGGTGTTGCTAGGCTCAAGGGAGAGGGAGGGGAATGCAAGGAGGGTGACATGGAAAAGGCAGAAATACTAAATAAATATTTCTGTTCAGTATTCACAGAAGAGGGGGAGGGACAAGGGCCACAGCAGTACAGCAGTTGCCAAGGGGGTGAAGAGGTGGACAATAGTCTATTCATAAGGAAAAAGTTCTGCAGGAGCTCACTAAATTGAAGGTGGACAAAGCGATGGGACCAGATGGCATAAACCCAAGGATATTAAGAGAACTGTGAAGGGAGATAGCAGAACCCCTGGCAGCCATGTTCAACAAGTCATTCAACACAGGGGTGGTACCAGAGGATTGGAGGAGGGCACATGTAATGCCTCTACACAAATCCGGCAGCAGGGAGGAGGCGGGGAACTAGAGGCCGGTCAGCCTTACCTCAGTAGTGGGGAAGATCATGGTGACACTGCTTAAAGAAAGGATTGTGGGGCATCTAGAAGCCATCGGAGCCCAGAACTATAGACAACATGGATTCACAGCAGGGAGGTCATGTCAGACAAATCTGGTTGATTTCTTCAACTGGGTGAGAAAGTAAATCAGGGTGGGGCAGTGAACATTATCTACACTGATTTCAGCAAAGTCTTTGACACCGTCCCATATAGGAGGCTGATAAACAAGCTGGGTAGGCTGGGCATGGGGGACAGGGTGGTAAACTGGGTCAGAAATTGGCTAACAGACAGGAGGCAGAGGATGGTGATAAATGGGGTGCAGTCTGGGGAGAGGGGGGTGACCAGTGGGGTGCCTCGGGGATCGGTCCTGGGGCCAGTCCTGTTTAATGTCTTCATTAGTGACACTGCAGAGGGGCTAGAGGGAAAGGTCTGCTGTTTGAAGATGACACCAAGATCTGTAACAGAGTAGATACCCCAGAGGAGGTGGAGAAAATGAGGAGGGACCTGGAGAAGGTTGAAAAATGGTCTGAGGACTGGCAACTGAAGTTTAATTCAAAGAAGTGCAAAATTATGCAGCTGGGACACAGAAACCCTGGGGTAAGCTACAGGATGGGGGAGAGTTGCTGACAGTCACAAAGGAGGAAAGAGACCTGGGGGTTATTATTTCAGATGACCTGAAGTACTAAGGCAGCAGGGAGGGCCAGTGGCATGCTGGGGTGCATAGGCAGGGGTATCACCAGCAGAAGGAGGGAGGGAGGTAGTGATGCCATTATATAAAACCATGGTCAGGCCTCACATGGAGTACTGTGTGCAGTTCTGGAGGCCGCACCTTCGTAAGGACATTAACAGGCTGGAGACGGTCCAGAGAAGGGCAGCTAAGATGGTACAGGGTATGCAAAACAAGACTTATGAGGAGAGATTAAGGGACCTCAATATGTACTCACTGGAAGAGAGGAGGGAAAGGGGACAGAAACATTCAAGTACCTAAAGGGTATAAACAAGATGCAGGGGGGAGACATTTTCTATTATAGGAGGAGCACAGGAATGAGGGGGCATAACAGAAATTGGAAGGTGGGAGGTTAAGAGGAAATGTGAGGAAGTTCTTCTTAACAGAGAGGGTGGTGGATGGATGGAATGGTCTGTCTCAGGAGGTGGTGGAAACAAGCACTGTGAATGGATTCAAGCATGCTTGGGACAGGCATGGGAAACCATAGAGGTATAGCTGTTGGTGGGTCAGAAGCAGTAATCCAGTACAAGGGCTTACGGGCAGACTAGATGGCCAGGCAGTCCTTATCTGCCGACAGTTTCTATATTTCTATGCTCCCTTTTGGAGGATTTTTTTCCCTTGGTTCTTAAAAAAGCCATGTTGAGACTCCTCCTGAGGAAACCATCATTGGACCCAGATGTGGTGGCTAATTACAGGCCTGTCTTGAACCTTTCTTTTTTTAGGGAAGGTGATCAAGAATGTGGTGGCAACACAGCTGGAGGCTCACTTTGAGAGGTATGACATCTATGAGTCATTTCAGTCAGGTTTCAGGCCTTGACACAGTACAGAGACCACAGTCGTGAAGGTGTTTTGACTACCTGCTCCTGGCGAGGGTTGTGGGAATGTTCTGTTCTCATTCTCCTGGACCTGTCCTCAGCATCTGACACTGTTGACCATATGGTATTGATAGAGCACCTTGATTAATATGGGGGACTTGCCAAGACAACTCTAAAATGATTCGAGTCCTTCCTTCCTGGCAGATCGCAGTAGGTTGGGTTGGGTACTTATTCATTGTGGCTGGCTGCGGCCTCCTCAGGATTCAATTCAGTCCTCTATGTTGTTTGCAGTGTGTATACTGCCATTAGGATATGTCATCAGATGGTACGGTGTGAGTCTTCACTGCTATGTAGATTGATATTCAGCTGTACCTGTCATTGACATCGGATGAGTGGGAGATGGTCGCTATGCTGGAGCAATGCCTTATAGAAATTTCTGATTGGATGGTCTCCAGCTGGCTGAGTCTCAGTCTGACCAAGACGGAGCTGTTGCTGGTGGAACCAGGTCTTCGAGAGTCAGCTGGAAGTTTAGGCGCAATCAGTTCACCATCTCTGAATTGCACACTTCTGACAGCTGTGGATAGGGAGATGAATTGGGGAGACATTGTGGACTCTAGGCTGACAGTAGAAGATCATATTTCAATCGTGGACCACAGTGGATTTTTTCAGATAAGGAATATCTCCTGGATTAAACCCTAACTTGGGCAGGAGGCTCAAGCGACCTCAGTGCATGCTTTCGTGACCTTAAGACTGGACTAGTTGAACACTCTTTACCTTTGGCTATCTAGAGGGTTGGTGCGTCACCTTCAGCTGGTTCAGAATGCCATGGCCAGGTTGATATCAGGGGTGCCATATAGGGATCATGTCTCCCCTGTGCTGCAGCAGCTGTACTGGCTTCTAGTTAGGTGGTGCACCAGCTTCAAGATTGCTTTGATAACATACAAAGCCTGCATGGAGCAGGCCCTACCTATCTGAAAAATGCTTGGTCTAGTATACTGCTGGCTGTTCACTCCACTGAGGAAGTGCTGGCTGTTCACTCCACTGAGAAAGTACTGTTGGTCGTCCCGAGGTCTCACCTTAAACAGTCAGGAGATAGAACATTCTTGGTGGTGGCCCAGTTATTTGGGACTCTGTGTCTTTCCATTTAAGGAGATCCTCCTCGGTGGAGGTGTTAAAAAGGGATTAAAAAGTTATTTAGTAGACCAAGCTTTCGGAAATGATACTTGATTTTATTTAGCAGTACCTCCATTTCTAGATCTAGTCCTCAGTTTATTTAAGTTATCATGCATTATTTATTTGTGGGGATTATTATATAATTATTTATTTACTTTTGATGTATGCATTGCAGTGCCCCAAGACTCTAGCATTGGGCGCTTTATAAATAAAATTGTCTTGCCTTGCCGTAATGGAAGGACAGGGGAAGATAAAATAGGACAGTACACCTATCATTCTTTTTTTTATTTTTGTCCCGGCCCCCTTCCTCCTTCAGAGGATTGGCTTCTGCCCTGCATGCTGTCCCCCCATGCTCAGTCTTACCCCCTAGGGCAGGGCTGCCAGGTGGGTGCCCCCCCAATGGACTATAGTCTCAAGCCGTGGTTACTCCCCAGGACAGGATAATGGGAGCGGGCCCCCCCCAGGCAGACACTGATTGCAGTGAGAGTGGTGGCAGGCAAAGCATCATGGATGGGGGGATGGATTTTTGGATGCTGTAGAGATTCCCTGGTGGTGGAGATGTGCAATGACTGCCAGTGTCTGCCCCGCTCCCCTTTATGTGAGGTGCCGGCAGCAGCGGTACCCTCAGCCTCCGCCAGTGGTCTGCAGAGTGCTGGACACTCTTCCCCCCCCTTCCCTCAGAGAAGGAAAGCAGTCCCTGGGATGCTCAATCCTTCTTCTCCCAGCTGGTCCTCCAACTCCCAAGCCTGTCTCTGAACCTGGGATGTCGACGCCGCAAGTGGACACCTTGCTGCTGCACTGGTGGGCCAGCACACCTATCATTCTTCTAATGAAGCCTCACAGATAGATTTAATAATCACAGACGTAAATGCTCTGGACAAGATGATTGATTTAAAAACAATGAATTGGCCTGAGACACCTCATTTTCCTATAGTGTTAACAATAAATTACAAAAGACATTCTGCTGAATCATTACAATACAACAAGAAAGTGGTAGAATTATCTACAGGCTTTATAAGGGGTATAAATGTGATTCTAGAGTCACTCTATAATAACTAGGTGTGTCAGTTAGCTTGCAATATATTATACTAACATACTAAAATGCCAGCAGAATAGGCCTAATGGTCTTTCGTGTCTGCTCGTTTGGTCAGCCTCCACCCTGGGTGCTGACCTTGCTGCCCCCCTCGCCTCCTCTGGCTTCTCCCTTCCCAGTTTCGGATATTCTTGCTGCATTGGATTTTGCTTCCAGAACCCTTCCCCTGTACCTGTCCCACCCCCTCTTGAACCCCTCCACTGTCTCTGCCTCCACCAGCCCCCTAGGCAGTGCATTCCATGGCTCCACCACCCTCTCAGTGAAGTAGCACCTCCTCCTTTCTCCCCTGAATCTTCCCCCCTCCAGCTTCCACCCATGCCCTCTAGTGGCCCCTCCTCCTTCCTTCGAAGCACCCTGACTGTTCCTCCCCTATTTACCCTCTTCATGTACCTGAAGACCTCTATCATGTCCCCTTGGTCCCTTCTCTCTTCCAATGTGTACATATGTAGCTCTTCAAGCCTCTCCTCATAGGTCCTGTCCCCCAAGCCCCAAATCATTTTGGTTGCCCTCCTCTGGACCCTCTCCAGGAGGGTAATGTCCCTCTTTAAGTGTGGCCTCCAAAACTGCACACAGTACTCAAGGTGCAGCCTCACCAAGCAGTTATACAGAGGGAGTATCACTTCCCTCCTTCTGGAGGTGATCCCCCTAGCGATGCATCCCAGCATCCTGTTGGCCTTGGCTGCTGCCCTCCTACAAGTCTCCGAGTTGTTCATCTTGACATCTACCACCACCCCCAGGTCCTTCACCCCCATGGTGGGGCTGCCAGGTGGGTGCCCCCCAATGGACTATAGTCTCAAGCCCTGGCTTACTCCCCAGGACAGGATAATGGGAGCGGGCCCCCCCCCAGGCAGACACTGATTGCAGCGGGAGTGGCGGCAGGCAAGGCATCATGGATGGGGGGATGGATTTTTGGATGCTGTAGAGATTCCCTGGTTCATTTGTTTTCTTTTACATTTTCTTATTTTGTTTAAAATTGTATGACTAATAATATGATTAATTGTCTATTTCAATGGGGGTACAATAAGTAATGTGAGGATCATATACATTATATTGTATTTTTTCTTTCTTTATATCTTGTAAATGAGACTTAGAATGGATAAGTCACCAAGTGCTATTTTTTATAAGTTATTTTGTGATCAGTGATGTTACACTAAGACTATATCCACACCAGACTCCGCCCCAAGCTTGGAACCATGTACCGGAACAAAAACTCCCTTCTCCTGTTGTCCGCCAAGAGCTCCTTACCAAAATGATTGTACCTGTTTTCAATTATGCCAGTGTGGTCTTCGGGTTCGCCCAGCCTCATCCCTTTCCAGATTAGGCTCTCTTTTTAACGCTTTTTGCTGCTTCATCTCCAATGTGCCTCTCCCTGCATGTATCACTATGCCCTCTACTCTTCCCTCTCCCTTCTGCCTCTGCATCTACAATGCCAACACCATGCCACCACCCTTATTTCCAAATTCTGGTTTGGGTCTCTCCCCTCCTATCTCTCATCCCTCCTCTCCCCATCAACCCCCTCTTCCTATCAGCTATGTACCAAAGACTCCCGTACATTCTCTCTCTCTCCCATCCTCATTCAAACTCAGGGCAGGCAGCCTTCTCTTACCGTCTCCCCTCCCTCTGGTGCTCTCTTCCAAGCTCCCTTCATTTATGTCCTTCTCAACACTCTCTAAACTATATCCTTTCCCAGTCCCTCCCTCACTCCGTCTTGCTCTTATCCTTCCTCCTCCCGGCAACTGGGGTGAGAATCTCTCTCCCCGCACATTCACAACTTGTCTCCTTCTGTACACCACATCTTCCTCACCCCCTCTGACTCCAGCAGAATCTCAAATGCCTACATCAATCTTTACTTTATCCTCCTATGATCCTTTCCTTCCTCTCCTGCCTCCCTTAGTTTCTGCTTTACAGCTGGCTTCCTCAGCTAATTTTCATTACCAAAAATGTTGTGTATTATTTGCCTGTTTATCATTGTTAATGTATTACCACTTATTTTTATTACTTGAATCTGCCATATCTATATTGTAATTTGTCTGTTTGCGTGTTGACACACCCCTTGTTCCCTTCCTCTGGGTCATACCTGGAAATGAGCTTCGGCTCAGTGTGCCTCTCCTGGTTACCAAAATTTTAAATAAATAAGTAAATAAATATTATATCACCCTCCAATGGTCACTGTGTGTTATTTTTCTGTCTTATATCTGTTTAATGACCTAACACTGCTTTCTCACAACAATTTCTATAAGGACTTACTACTACACTTGAATACGCTTTCATTTTAAAAGGATGTATTTACATTGTTGTTTTGCTTCAGAGTCAAGTGTGGACATAATGAAAGTTCCCAATTACAATATATGTATATGTATTGAAAAATTCCATTCCAAATATAGTATATAAAAACAGAAAGTGGTAGATGTTATAAACTCAAGAAGAATCAAATGAATATCTGAAATATTAGAAAATATGGAGTATGCTTCATACTTCACAAATCTAAGTGCCCTTAAGGATCTAATGATTTCATAACTGGAATAATTTACCAGATTTTTGGCTCCATTACTGTACTCTGATAAGATAACTGGAAATCAAGACAGTGGATGGTTTAAAGCAAAATGTCACCAGGAAAAGAGGAAACTATCTAAAGAGGTTAGAAGGGTAAGGAAAAATTAAAACAAAAGGAAATATACAATGGCTTAACCAGTGTAGGAAAATATATAATTGGGTTCTTAAAGAAGAAAAAAATATTCAAGAAAAACTCTGAACTCTGGACTCAGTTGAAAAATTCAGTTTTACAGACAACCACTAAAGAATTTTGGTTAATAGTACCAAAAGGTACTAATTCATATTCAAATTCAACAGAAGTGTATGTACGACCAAAGCAATGGGAAGATAATTTTTTGAAAGTTTATTATGATATAGATGAAGAATAGCATTACAGTGTACAAGATACAATAAGAATATGTATATCAGCATTTTATAATCCAGCTCTATTATGCTTTACAATGGATAAAATTATTTTAGCAATAAAGTCTACTAAGTTTGGAAAAGCCCCAGGCCCAAATAGGATAACGGCATATATATTCAAGTACTTTCCATCATGGTGGATTCCAGTTTTGCATTATCTTTATAACTAATATAATTCAGAACTCAGTTATTTTTTCTTCTTGGCTAGGAAATATCATTTTTCCAATTCACAAAAAAAGGCTACTTGAGTGACCCACAAATGTATCATCCTATAAGCTTGATTGATACCACACGAAAGATTTTTGCAAGGATTATTCTGGGTAATTTAAAAACCTGGGTAGAAAATAAACACATTTTGGATGAATCACAAAATGGAATCTAAAACATTGTTCAACAGTGCAACATTGTTTAGGCCTGTTTCATTTAAATCATAAATACATAACAATTAAGAAGGGAATGTTATACTGTTATTTAATTGACCTTAAAATGGCCTTTGACAGCATATGCCAGAAAACTTTATGGGTAAAGTTATGTAATTATGGAATTAACATTTTCTTGTTGGATATACTTCATGGAATACTTGGTCAAAAATTCAGTATAATATGGAAGGAAATTTATTTATTTATTTAGTTTTTGTTTATAATTAAAACAAATTTAGGGGTAAGGCAGGGATGTATCATAGAGCCACTTTTACTTAATTTGTATATTAATAATGTTACAGAGCAATTATATGGTCCTGAATTCCATTCACCAAAAATAATGGACAAGACAATTTCACTGTTGGCATATGCTGATGATATTGTGTTAATTTTCACATCAATGTGTAGATGCTAGAGAAAGCTAGATACATTTGCAAAGTTATGCAAAAGTAAATTCTTGAAAATAAATTACAATACAACTCAAATGATAGTCTTCGGAGTTACAAATAACCAGAAATATTGCCTATTTATCAATGGAGTAAAATCAGAAATAGTAATTATTTATGGTTATCTCTATATTCGGTTTGCTGAAAATCTAAAATGAAATGCCCACATGGATTACATAAAACATAAATTACAGTCATATATTTCTGGTACAAAATGACTCATGAGAAATAATGGAGGCTATTCTGTCTCTGGTTGTTTATCAGTAGCCAATGCCAAAATCTCCTCTTCTGTATTATATGCATCGTAGATTTGGGGATTGTGATATCTTCTAGGCCTCCTGAATGGTATCCCAGCTTACATACTGCATGACGAATTGGGACAATATTTCCCTGGACTCTTTGGTAATTTCATGAATCATTATATTTATCATGGATATGCAAACAGTCCCAGGAAAAAAGGTTGCCAAGACTTTGCCTTGAGCAACAAATATTATATTGAACAAGGGGATTTCCATATCCATATATAGATTTCATAAAACAAAATTTTTCCAGTGGGTTCAGGTCATGTTTTGATGGATATTTTCAGAATTTCAAGAGAACAGTTAGTATTTAAAATAAAACAAAAGTGTAGGGATATAGCAGCTGATCAGGATACAGCTAAAATACAATATTTTAAACTTCATATAACATATAAATTTATAAAAAAACCTTTTCAAGAGAAATGTATTTATCTAAAATAGAGGATGGATCCTCAAGATATCTTTTCACCAGATTTAGACTGGATTTATGTAAAAGCAACTCCGTATTTTACAAACAGCATAAAGGAAATGTACAATCTCCTTTTTGGAATTGTGGAAGTGGCAACCTGGACAATTTAGAGCATATTATGTTGTCTTGTCCAGTATTCAAAATACTCAAGAAAACCTGGTTGTATAACATCTGTAAGGAAATCAATGGCACACCATCTCAAATGTTGATCCATTTATTTTCTTCCAGTGATATAATTCGACAAAACCTGTTATCATACATGTGGTGTATAACAATATTCTAAAGTTTGGAATGTTGAATATCTCATCATAAAATGTTATTTTGCATTATATGGCACATCATGTATCCTGTTTTATTGTAATATCTTCATCTGCATGTCAAATAAGGCATAACGTTTTCTGGTTCTGCCAAGATCTGGCTATGTTACTTTTTATGGCTAAAATTAGCTATCAATTTAAATTTGGAATAAGGGATTTTAGGCAAAATACACTATTTAGGGAAGGTTTTTAAAATCTGTAAGAACATGTCAAACAAAACTGCAAACAAATATTGTTATACACTTACCAACTGGCTTTTCCTCAGGACAGACTAATGTACCAGACCTGTATGCTCACAAGAAAAGCACTGATGGGCCTTACCCCCCACACACACTATACAAAACCTCCTCTGCCCTGTTAACAACCAATACTCTGCCAGGAGTATGTCTAGGAATGCTCTGGATGTATCGTTTCAAAAAAACAAACCTGGCCATGTGCTCCTTTGCAGTTAGAGCAGCTTTATGGCTGAATGAATTTCCTGAATCCCCAGTGGGTCACCACAAAATAGCCCACTTTAAGAAATCTCTGAAAAATGAACTCACTGGTAGATCCAGATGCAGCTGTTATAATTGACTTGTACTTATTGTTATCACTGTTTTCTCTTCAAAGGTAATGTCTTGTACTTTGTAATAGCCTGAACTTCATTGCCAACTGCTGATCATGCCCCCATGGAACTGCTGTTACTTGAACTTTCTGATACTTGTTCAGACTATGCTCCCCTGGAGCTGCTGATTTTTTTGTATTACCATGGCAATTTCTCAGTGTACCCTGTCCTTGTCCTAGATGTGGAAACCATTATTCACTCTTTCTTTCTTTCCCGGGTCCAGAAATGAAAGTAAAAGGGTTAATCAGGCTCTTCCCTTTCATGTGTGTGGTGCTCCTTGGCGTGCAGTAAGTATAAAAAAATACATCAGGAGGAACGTGGAGATGAGTGTACTGTACATCAGGGGATTGGGGCCCTTCTTCATGACTCTTTGCTCTTAGTGGGAAAAAGGAAAGAAAGACGATCGCTCTGCACAAATAAAAGATGGGGGGGGGGCAAGTATTTTAAAAACCTACAAACCCAGCAGCCTTACTGACATCCATGATTGAAATACAGCAAGGTTTTTGTGTCTGTCTAGCATAATTTAGCCCTCACACTGCTCAGCTCCTGGCTATCTATTCACTGTACAAATAATGTATGGAGGTAGAGGAATACCACAGGTGTTTAGTCAGAATGCGTTAAAAAATAGTCATCCTATTGCAGTTTGTTGTTTTTGTATGCCTCTCAGAACCATTATTCCACCTATATGTTAGCTGAGCTATCCTGGGAAACTGCACTGTAAAAGTGGATAAAGGCATGACCCCAGTAAAAAATGAGATATTGCATTTTAGCTATGTTAATATTACTGAATACACTGTAAAAATGTGTAAAAGCAGAACCTCACTGAAAATGACATATTGCAGCTCAGCTGCCCTATTCTGCTCATCACACGCACCCTTTCTGTGTGTGCACAACTGTTGTAACAGCTACTGGTGTGTGTGTGTGTGTATTTTCTATATGTCCAGAATCCACAACACCTTTTACTACATCACCTTGATGTTTATACTTCTCTTTTTATTTTTCAACTATTGAGGCATAAATGTGGGACATTTACATCACAATAATACAAATACAACTAAGTCACACATTAAGTCTCGCTCTCATATTACAGTAACGCATTAGCAGCCATTATGGCTCTGATCAGACTTTGCTCATATTACCATGGGAATTTCTCTGTGTACCTTGTCCTTGTCCTAGACATGGAACCTTTGTAAGAGAGCACCTGTGCTCCAAGGTGTTATCCGAATAAATAAAATAAAGAATAATCTTATAATGTAAAGGTATTTACATGTACGCTTATTAACTTTTGTATGTATTACTGCTCGTAAGTTTTAACTTTTTGTAATGACTAAAGTTGATCAATAAACTGAACCTCAGGTTCCCCTGTGCTATAGCTTGTTAGTACTTCAAGAAACCCAAAGTACACTTCAAGGGGGACAGGAGATTAGTGCGAACTGGCTGTAGTCAGTAATGTTCCTGTTTACAGATATATGATTCATACCCCCCAAATGATCCATATTTAACTGCACCCAAGTAAACACTGGTGTTAAAAATTGTGTTTTCAGTTGTTTTGTTTTCATGGACAATTTTCTACACAATTCTCTTTATGGAATCAGTAATTAGGAATGTTTACTATGCCATGGTTTGTGTACAGAATGTTAAGAATGAACTGTTAACCTATCAGAACCATGCTCATAGTTCTGTACACAAACTGTGACATGGTGAAAACTCCAGGGTCGGATTTTCAAAGGTGTCAATTTTTTGTCACCCATGTGGAAAACCTTGTGGGTCTGCAAGGTTTCTCTCAATGCATTGTATTTTTGATCAGGGAACCATTTGCAACCGGCTCTGCCATTTACAGCAACTTGCGGCTGTTTTTTTTTGGCACAGCTGTACTAAAATGTTACATCTGATTGGACTAGGTGCATCATCCTCCACAGCGGCACCTACCACCTGTGTGGCAATTAAGATGTGGCACCAGTGCAGAGATTTGCTTTCTGCACCGGCAAATGCAGAGTGGTATGTAGTTGTGAACCAGGCTGAAAATCTGGCCCAGATCCCTAGTTCCACAAAGAGAACTGTAAAAAAATGTTTGCCATAAATATAGAACAATACAAAACATGGGGAATAATGTATGGGCAACCATACACAACAAGGCTGTGTTTCCATCGAGGGGTTGAGATGACAGCATATGAGCCTCGAGAGTGAAGCTCGAGAGATCCGTGCTGTCATCTTAGCCCTGAGATGGAAACACATAGAGAATACTGGATGGGCAACTATGCAGAACCAATGTGTTCTGCCACAGAGGAATTCTGATTCCCTCTGACCTCGAGAGCGAAGCTCGAGAGGTCCATGGGAATCAGAACCCCGAGGTGCCAAAACACACTGGTTGTGCATAGAGTTGCTCATCCTGTATTTTTTATAGTGTATAGTACTGTGTGAAAAATGTGTGTTGTGAGTTGTTTTGCTTTCAAAGTGAAACAGACTTATGCAGTCTCTAGAGGTTCTAGAATGTTGTTCTATCACAGTAGGGTAGAACAGCATTTCATGAACTTGGAACTGTGGTAGAACAGCATTTTGAAAGGGATGGAATTCTGTACAGAACAACACTCCACTATACACTATATGCCAAGTTGTGTGTGGTTGCCCATATTTTACTTTTTATAGTATATGGTTTCTTGCACCAGAGTGACAGACCCCCCACTGAAGTGGAAAAAAAATCTCACAATTTCTTTGTTCTGTTTTATGATCAAAATCAAATTGATAGACTTTTGAAAGGTAAAAGGTATACCTTTGGGCACTGGGAGGTTAGTAAGTAGCTAGATGTGGAATAAATGAGAAATTTAAAATTGTATGACCTTTGAACTGTGCAGAACAACTGTTCGGAATGTGCATAACATCACTTTGGAATGCGCACAACAGTTTAGAATGTGTACAACAAGGTTTTTGAGCAGGCTGATTTTTATACAGAACAAAGCTTAACCATAAACTATATAGTTTTGCATATCACGTTTTATTCAGGTACAGTTAAATATGGATCATTTAGGGAAATGAATATAATTTCTGAAAATAGGAACACTATAAATAGCTACCAATTGGAAACAATTTCCTATCTTCTTTCAAATACGTCACCTATACCATAGCTTGTTAGTACTTCAAGAAATCCAACCAAAATTGCACTTTAAAAAAATTCATTCATTATATAACAAAAGCTTTACAAATACATCACCTTGTTGTCAGTTATAGACATTCCATACTGCAGGTATTATAATGATAGGGTTGTGTCAGTGCTAACAACAGATTGTTACAAGTAAGAGGGATACATTCAATAGTTTTGTGCTACCACATTAAGGGCCAGATATTTAAAGCTTTGTGCGGTGCGCAAACTGTTTGCATGGGTTTAGCGTGGGATTAGTGCGGGTCTGCTATGTTCAAAAGGCCAAATAACATGCGCAAATCACATTAGCGCGGGGCAAACCATAATTATATGCAAGGGGCACACTGAACATGAATACAGGTGCTATGGGATATTCATCGGCTAGCACCGCACTAAGGTGTTTAGCACGACTTAGTGCAACCCTTAACGCGGTACAAATTACTGCCCAGGAAAAACTGGTCTTAACCCTGGGCAAACAGCTTTGCATGACATTGGTGCTTTGCGCGGTGTTTGCGCGGGATTTGTGCGGCTTGCGTGACCCTAACATATGAATATGACACTTAGAAAAGGCCAGACATGGAGGACACATGCTGCTCACTGATGGCACCACCATGATGCCAACAGTTGCCACCAGTCCCAGCCATGCCAGACAGTAAGGCGTGATCTGGCCCACAGGGGACATCATGGTAGTGTGGCCAAACAGCACACACCTGCAGACCATACGTCTGTGGTGACCAATAGATGCCAGCACACACATGCAGCACTGTGGGCATGGTGGCCATTGAGGGGAAGGTGTACCTCTAAAGCAGTAGGTAAGGCTAGGGGGATGTTAGGGTGTATTAGTAGGGGTATCACAAGTCATAAGAGGGAGGTAATAATCCCTCTTTACAAGACACTGGTTAGACCCCATCTGGAGTACTGCGTGCAGTACTGGAGGCCACATCTTCACAAGGACATTAACCAAATTGAGGCAGTCCAGAGAAAGGCAACCAAAATGGTGCAGGGACAGCATCAGAAGACATATGAGGACAGATTAATGGAGCTCAATATGTATACCCTTGAGCAAAGGAGGGAGAGAGGTGATATGATCGAAACATTCAAACACCTTAAGGGCATTAACAAGGTGAAAGAGTCTAACATGTTTAAATATAAGAAAAATTGCAGGACAAGAGGATACAGCATGAGATTAGAGGGAGGCCGATTAAGGGGGAATGTGAGGAAATTCTTTTTCACAGAAAGAGTGGTGGATGCATGGAACGGCCTACCTCAGGAAGTGATGGCTATGAATACAGTGCAGGGCTTCAAACAGGCATGGGATAGGCATAAGGGAGCAATACAGATGAGTATGAATAGATGGGCCACTGACAGAGCAAAGGCTGATGACACAGTTATAAGGTAGAAAAAGAAATGGGCAGACTGGATGGGCCTTGCGGTCCTTATCTGCCATCAACCTCTATGTTTCTATGTACCGGTGGCCAGACCTCACCACAGCCCAGGTGTGGCCACAAGGCTGGGATACATCACGCAGTGCACATGGGCCAGTAGTGGGAATACCCCACCACCTGTGTGCCTGTCAGATCTTATGTGCCCCCCCAGCCACATACCACACAACTGTACAGATGCCACAGCACACACAGCCAGCCATGTATATGTCACTGTGAGCTTCCCATGCCACAGGTGCAGCATCTGTGGATCACACAACAGTGTAACAGTACTGTTCACTGTCAGTAATCACCTACAAGCTGGGCCTGTCACTGTGTACAGTGCAGTGGTCATCACTGCCCTACATACCACAGGCATTGCCGTATCCCTCACACTACCGTCCCCCTTGCTACTGTAGTGTCTGCTGTGCACTGTAGCATGACCTACAGTGTGATGGTTGCATGCAGTACCACCACCACCTGTGCCTATGCTGTGTTGTCCCCTGAGGTACGATATGCTATGCTATGCTGTACTGTTTACATGTAGCCAACAGATATCATCATGCACTGCCTGACTGACCTACAGGTGGAGCTGTGGTCGGACCTGGCCAGCCCCTGTACTTCCAGGCTGACCTACAGGTGGAGATGTGGGACCTGCAGTAATGCTGGGCAAACTGCATGGAAATCAGGGCATAATGAGATGCTAATGTGGCTGTTTGCCCAGAGACTACCTAAGTAGGCTCATTTTCATTTCACTTTTGAATATGGCAAAGTTTAGCGGCGGGCAAACAGCTTAGCTCTGCGCAAATCCCACGCAAACGTGTTAGCATGACACAAACGGTTTGGGGAATATTATACTGTTTTGCACACTGTACTGTCCCATAGGCTGCTCCCTGCAGCTGTACTGGGTTCACGCATTTGCTGGAACACACGTTGGCCACATAGGTCGCCTTTACCTACCTTCACATCGCTCTGCACCGTGTTGCTGTTGTGGTCTGCACTTCCTGGTTGCTATAGTCAGAGCTGTCATATTACAGGGCTACATTTGCCCTGCACTCCCAGCCCAGTTTGCTCGGTCTCATTCCCATGCTATATTCAGAGGTTGTTTGCCCTGGGCTATTCCTTTTCAGTATAGCTTGCTTTGTGCTCTGGGCTAACTTTGCCCACCAGGCAGTGCTAATTTAGCCCCGGAGCAAAGTTCTGAATATCTGGTCCTAAGTATCTTATTAAATATCCACAGCTTAAGAGCCTTCAATGCTTGGGTTCATGTTCTACATGACAATTAGATGTTTTGTGGTGCAGTATTAGCCACTGCTAAGTAGTTTAAATCACAAATTGTAGTGAGAAAGCAATAATGTGACTTACTGGGAATTGAACCCAGTCCATTCCCAGTAGATCACATTATTTCTTTCCTCACTATTTGTGATTCATGTTCCACATAATTATTGTTAAACAGTAGTTGCAACAGGCTGTGTCTAGAGCCTACAGAAATGCACTTGTTTCAGGTGAATATCTGAATAACTTGTTCTCAAAGCCCCTACTGTAAACTAAGCAAAGGAAACTGTTCTGCAAAGTAGGAAAACCAGAAGTAGAGCAGACTTACAAAACTCATCACATCCCGTCTATTATGAAGATGGGTTTAACTCTGGTATATGTACCAAATGAATGAAATTTAAACTGCTCCTGTAAGGGCAGGCAGTCCTAATGGGAGAGGGAAGTAAACCATTTTATCTGAGGGGGGTTGCAAACACTGTGCGTCATAAGGAATCGCATTCATAGACATACTGTACTATAATGTTCCCGTATGAGCTGTCTAAGCAGATATCACATATGGGTATAAGAGTTGTACCAAGATGTGTGCCACATAACAATGAAGGAGGCAAATAGGTTGCTCCTTTCTTGTAACATTCTCAAGTCCAGTCGGCACGAACAGCCACCATCTTCACTGAGTCCTCAGTAGTATTCTGATTGCCTCATAAATTACTACTTAGTATAGTGAGAAAGCAAGGCAGGGAAAAGTAATTTAATTTGATACAGCCCCCAAACAGCTATCTCATACAACCCCCTCCCATGTCTCCTACTGCTTACTGTGCCCGTTCAACATTAAAGAGCGCACACAGAAGTAAATGACAAAACAGACTGCTTAACGCATGTTACAGAGCTGTCAATTCATGTATTGTCCTGCGTAGAGTCTCTGGAACCCACTTCTTCATCTAATACCTCCCCTCTAGTGTCATAGCTTGTTAGTTCTTCTAGTAACCCAACCAAAGAACATTTTAACCACCCCACATGTATCATAGCTCATTAATACTTCAAGAGGCAAACCCAACCAAAGTTCGCTTTAAAGCACTTCTTTTTTATATTTCTATTTTATTCAATTTTTGAATACTTTCTTTTAAGTATTCCCCCCCCAGACTGTGGCACACGCATGCACGCCAGGATCTGATGGCCCCTTCCACCCCACCCCAGACTTATGTCAATGCTCCCCTCGCCTACACTCCCACCGGACCTCCACCCGGTGGGAGCGGAACTACAGAGAAGCGGGCTGCCACCCTGGGAGGGGAGATCTGCTTAGCAGCTTAATTCCACTCTAACCCTCCCCCTCCCAAGCCGGCTCCCCAGTGACCCGAGGTCATTCCTGAACCCGGGTCGCCGGTGTGGTGCGAGGTAAGGCATCAAGTGCCTCAGCCCTCAGTGCCAATGGGCTGCCAATTTATTTAATTTTTAAAGATTTATAAAATGAAAACTAGCATAGTCTGAAAAGAGAAAAACACAAATTATACACAAAATAGTTTGTTTTTTTCACATGATGCTCAAGTCCATGGGAACAACGAGAGAGAAAATAATTTTTTCTAAAAGAAGAAAAAAGAGTTAGTTCACAAGTTGTATATACCACACAAGTTATATAAACTTCTTAATCAGACCATTATTAAAGAAAATTAAATCAGTATATATTCACATCTCACCTACCTCATGCTTCCCCTTTTACCAGTTAGCAATCAAAATGTTATAAAACTAACATAGAGTTAACTGTGCAATGATCTGACCTATGAGAAGTGCTAAATGTATATTTATGGTAATGTCCACATTATTTTATTTGAGTCCCTCCACTTCTTGCACTATCAATAATACCTCCTGTTTAGAGGGAGTAGGTGACTCTCCCTCAACTTCTGATTCCTTATTGTATTGTGCTCTGAGAAAGGCTGCCAGTTGATCAGTTTCAAACAAAATATAGGTTTTGCTTTTATGATGAATTCAAACTTTCACTGATGCCAATAACTGTAATTGGGCACCTGTCTCCAAGACATCTTGTCAACAGGATAAAATTTTCCTGTGGTGTTGCTGGGTGACAAGTGAAAAGTCAGGGAAGACGTTGAATCTGTAACCTCTGTATATTAAAGTACCTTTAATCCTGTAAAGTTTTACTATAAGGTCCCAGTCGGATTCAAAAGCAAGGGAAATAAAAATCGATTCTGGAGCTGGTTAATGTTATGTCATTCTGTCAACTGGCTTAGGGCCTTTTTCCTGAACTCTAGAGTCTTTAACCAGGGAAGGTAAGTTGCCAGCAGGGAGATCATATACAGAGATGAATAGTTCCTTAAAGAGCCAATGACACCATTAGAAAAACTTGGAAAAATGTGAGATTTAGACAGTTCAGTTTATATTTCATGTATTTTCTATAATTATTTACCTTTTTTTCTTTATCACCGAGGACAGCAGTACGAAGGAGGTTCACTGTTCCTTAGACTTTATCTGCTCTTTTTGCTATCCTACATATGACATCATAATCTGGGTTGCACCTGGAAACGAGCTTCTGGTCATGGTACTTTTCCCGGTTACCAACTTTTAAATAATAAATTAATAAAGTAAATAATCCCCCGTTTATGGCATCGTAATTATCCCCACAGCAACAGACTGTGATGTCATAAACAGAATTGTGATGTCATCTGTAGGCAAGCAGCCAGAACAGATAGGCCAGTGATCCTGTTTACATGCAAATGTCCTTAGTAATAACGAATAATGAAAAATACAGAAACAATATTAAAATATAAGCTCACTTGTGCTAAACATAACATTTTCTCAAAGTTGTCACAACGGTGTCAGGGGCTCTTTAATAATAATAAGCTTTATTTGTAAAGTGCAATTCTGCAAACCAAAGCACTGTACAATAATAAAATAATAAGAATATTAAAACAGTGAATTAATAATGAACCATAAAAATGCTGACAATACAGAGAACCAATGAGTTAAATACAGTACTCACTAAATGCTTGTTCAAACAAATAAGTTTTTAGGGCTGCCTTGAAGCTCTCCACGGTCCTGCACTCTCAAATCTGATGAGGTAAAGGGTTCCACAGGGAAGGGGCCACATACATAAAAGCATGGGCCCCAGATGTTTTCAGCCAGATCCTGGGAACCACTAATAGCCCCTCGTCAGTTGAGCGGAAGGGATGGCCAGAGCTGTAGGGAATCAGGAGTTCTTGCAGATAGCTCAGACCCTGTCTGTGAAGGGCTTTATAGGTCAGAAGTCTGACCTTGAAGGTGATCTGCCACTGTACAGGCAGCCAGTGCAGTTTGTGCAGCACAGGAGTGATATGACTTGAATGAGGAGTCCCTATCAACAACCATGCTGCAGTGTTCTGCACAAGCTGCAAGCAATGGATATCAACCCCCGGAAACCCCAGGTAGAGGGAGTTACAGTAGTCTAGGTGCGAAGTCACAAAGGCGTGGATCAATGTCAGAAGGTCACTGGACGGAACGAGGTACTTAATCCTGGCGATGTTCCTAAGATGGTAAAAGGAAGACTTAACGACTGCCAACACCTGCTAATGCAGTGTCAGCCCATCATCAAGAACAACCCCCAGGTCAAGCATCCGTTCAGAGGAAGGCAACTGGGCACCTCCTAGCCAGAGACTGGAAGGTTGCCCTGCTACCAACCTCTCTATCCAGCAACCTGGATCCACCACCAACACCTCAGTCTTCTCGGAATTCAGTTTCAGCCAGCTGGATTTCATCCAGTTGTGGATTTCCACCAGGCAGCTTTTAAAGACTGAGTTCACACTACCCTGGTTGGGCACAAAAGACAGATCGAGCTGGATATCATCTGCATAGCAGTGAAACCTCAGCCCATATCATCTTACAATGTCTCCGAGGGGCAGCATGTACACTGCAAACAACATAGGGGACAGCACCGAGCTCTGAGGGACCCCGCACGGCGGAGAGAATGGCTCAGAGGAAAAGATCCCTGACACCACCCTCTGAGATCTGCCAGAGAGGAAAGAATGAAACCATCTGAGGACTGAACCAGCGAGGCCGCAGATAACCTTAGGCATTTGAGCAGCACCTCATTGTCCACAGTGTCAAATGCTGAAGAGAGATCAAGAAGCACCAAGATGGAATGGCACTTCTGAACTCTTGCCATCAGAAGATTATTGAGCACTTGAACCAGAGCAGTTTTGATACTGTGCCTCTTCCAGAAACCAGGCTGGAGGGGATCATAGATATTGTGGATGGTAAGATGGTTCTCCAGTTGCAGCGCAACTGCTTTTTCAATCACCTTCCCAACAAAGGGAAGGTTAGAGATAGGCCTGTAGTTGGCAGAACAGTTTGGGTCCAAAGCAGCTTTCTTATGGAGTGGTGTCACCACCACCTCCTTCAGGGAGCTGGGGAATTCGACCAACTCTAAGGAGCACCAAACAATCTTTGTAAGGACAGGGCCGATAGAATCAATACACCCCATTAACAGGTGTGTTGGGCCCGGTTCCAAACTACAACACGTTGGCCACATACTCTGGACAATCCACACAATGTCCACAATCTCTGGTTGGTCGAAAGATATCCAGGAAAACCGAGGAGGAGTGACCAAGCACTGACAACCGTCAGCCCCCATAGAGAACACAGGGCGGATCTCAGCCCTGATGGTGGCCACCTTATCCACAAAGAATCGAGCAAACTCATCACATTTAACTTGTGAAAATGCACTCCAAACCCGCAGACAGGTTGGGTTGCACAACCTGTCCACAGTTCAAAAGAGCTGAGCCAGTTGGTTCTGAGCAGCAGTAATCTCACCAGACAGGAACTCTGCCTTCTTATGAGTGATTGTTGATTGATGGATTTGATAATGATCCATCAATCTAAGATGGTCAACCTCAAGGGCCGATTTCTGCCAGCGTCGCTGTAACCTTCGTCCAACTCGTCTCAACTCCCTCAAGGTCCCATCAAACCAAGGGGACCGATGGTGGAGAGAGAGAGGATGAACACGGATAAGAGCGATAGAATCCAAAGCATCAGTAACAGCCTTATTATAGGCCTGAACCAAACTCTCTGGATCCTCACTTGCCCCAGAAAATCCCAATAGATCTAATACCGCCGATAGACCATCCGGGTTCACATCCTTCAAAGGGCAGTATCTGACCATCTCCACAGGGGCAGACCTATAAGGGGGAGCCTGGAGATTGAACCTTGTGGTGTGGTGATTGGACCATATGACCAGTTCCACCACCAAGTCAGAGGTCTCCATCCCCAGGAGGAAAACCAGGTCAAGTGAGTGACTGTGACTGTGGGTAGCAGAGACAACTATCTGTGTGAACCCCAATGAATTCATAAGTTGGAGGAAGTCTTGTCCAAAAAGCGAGAGTTCGTCGACCCAGGTGTTAAAGTCACCCAGAACCATCAAGCTGGGTGACTCAAACACCATGCCGATGATGAAGTCTGCTACTTTCTGCAGGAAGAATTTCTCACCCCTGGGTGGACGGTAGATGAGAATGATCCTGCAGCCCACACCTGCTACCACAGTAAACTCAAATGATCTGACTTCCTCAACTAGCACGCCAGTAAGGCCCAATTCCAACTTAAAACAAATGGCTACACCCTTGCCCCTGTGATCCAATCTTGTGCGGTGTATCACCAAGAACCCAGCTGGGAAAGCCGCCTCCAAAATGGGACCGGCATTGTCATTGAGCCAGGTCTCATTGATGAAAGCCAGGTCAGCTGTCCCAACAAGATCGGCGATAACCGCTGTCTTGTTCCTAATAGACCTGGCATTGCATAACACCACTCAAGTCAGACGAGATTCCAAGGCCAGGCAAGCTATCAGCCCAGAAATACTGGAGCCCTTGGGCATGGAAACCAGATATGGAGAACCACGTTCTAGAGACCATTTCACCCCAGGGCGCCTCCTGATCTGTACAACCCTGATACGACCACCCTGCTCACCCCCCCTCGGAGGTTTGGGGCCCCCAGCCCACCTCCACCTCCTACTGACTATACCCAATGCCCTGCAGGGTCTAAAAATTGCTGCTGGTAGGGGGGGGACAATGGAAGGGGCGGAAGTCCTGAAGTTCAGGGGGGGGGTAGTGCCTGACTGGGAGAGCAGTTGGCCAGCACATCTTTAACCACCAAGCAGCCTAAAACCAGCAAAACAATATACTGCACACCACCCAGCCCCCTAACTGCCTATACTTAGGTACAGCAAAGTAACCTATACTAATGCAAACCCTCCCATACACCCTTAAAAAATCCCCACACAGCAAAACAAAATAAAGTACAATAAACAAAAGTATGCAAAGAACAAAGAGAAAAATCCAAACTGAAACCGGTCCTCAAAAAGAAGTATGAATTCAAGTTCTGAAAAACCAGAGTCCTCTCACCACTCTGGATAAATGTCCAAAATAGATCAACCCCCACTACCTCTAACATAGTCAGGGAAAATCCAGCAGAGAAAGGACAAACAAAACAAACTCAAAATTTAAAAGACTGGATATTATTCGTCTTCAGGTTTCGACAGAATCTTATAACGGCTCCTTCCTTCACTCCTCCATCGTGAAGCTGACAGTAAATGCAGAGCATTTTCTCCTGGCGCTGCTTGCTGTTGTTTGTTAATAACAAGATGTTTATGATTTATTAATTAAAATCACTGACACCACAGGATACGGGCAGCAACACACAGTCCATTTCCAGGTCAGTTCCGCCTCCTGCTGCTGCCAATTGCAGCTCCTTCCGGTTTCCTCCGCAGGCAGACACTCACTACTACACCTGCTGGATGGGGGTGGCTACTGCTCTCTGACTGATTCAAAATCAGCATCCATTTTAACTGGCAAACCAACAATTCTCAGATTCTTATATCTGAGCAGGTTCTCGAGTAATTCAGTTTTCCAATTTATGTTGCAATTGTCCTTTGCCAGGCATAAACCAGATAGTGCAGTGGTTTAAGGCTCTGAGTTGCAAATCTGGAGACCTGGGTTTGAATCCCACAGCCCCCACTTGCATACTGTGTGACCCTGAGCAAGTCTCTTAACTTCCCTGTGCTCCCAGGTTGCACCTGGAAACAAGTTTTCAGCTCAGTGTGTCTCACCTGGTTAAATAATTGGAAAAAAAAGATAGCTCAACAGTTTTAACTTTTCAGAGATTTGGGCAATCGCATCTGTATTTTTCTGTTGCTGTTTTTTGTATACTGGCAGTGTTCTATTTATTTCATTTTGCAGCCTTCTGTATGTAATCAGCTTTTGTATTGAGAGCCTCAAATTTTTCTGTCCATTACATTGTATGCATTCCAGTATCTTATCGGCAGCATTGCCCGTTGATTCCATAGTGTGAGCTTTAGTGTGAGAAATTTGTGAGGACTACTTACCAACAGAGCTTCTATCCAGTGTACTGTCCACAGGCTTCAGCGGATCATCATTTTCAACCAACACAGCACACTCACATTCCCTCTGTAGCTCAGACACGGCACCTCGTTTTTCATTTAATTTTGCCATTTATGTGCTGGATGATATTTTCATTTTAACAAGTCTTCCTGATGGAGTATTATTAGCGCTGCTTGCACTTCTCTGGATGTCATTGACTTTCCCGGTATTGTTTAGGGGACAGCTGTGTGAGACAGGAGCAGCTGCCTCCTGGGCTGGGGTTCCAGGGCTAATTCTGGGCTTCCCCAGGCCGCAGGGCCTGGCACTATCGAGTTGAAAGTACTTCTCCACAGACAGATCCGAGGAGATGAATTGTCTTCTGAAGATGTACTGTGCTATTCTTTATGTTTCTCCGACATCAACACAGGTATATACGGCTCAAAAAATTGCATCAAAGCTGAAATCTATGTAGTTTTATGCAAAGCATCCTCGGAGCAAAATAAAAGTATGTCTGCTCAACAGGCTATCTTTTCTTCAACCGGTAAACTTTAAAGCACAGAAATGTAGAAGTGCGCACAGGGACGGTGGTACTCACGGCCAAACTGAAGACTAAACATATTAAAACCGGGCTCACACCAACAAAGTAGATGGGACACCACAGCTCTTAAAAACAAATAATTTATTAAAATCCCATATTGGGACTCAGAACAAGGTCTGCACACTGTTTGATAAAGGACTAAGCATGTCCGAAATGCGTTAGACATGTGCAGGCCTTGTTCTGCGTCCCAATATGGGATTTTAATAAATTATTTGTTTCAAGAGCTGTGATGTCTGGTCTGCTTGTTTGGTGTGTGCCTGATTTTAAAATTTTCAGTTTAAACTTTAAAGCATTTTATTTCTGCCATAGCTTACTAGTACTTCAAGAAACCCAAGCACTTCACTTGTACCATAACTTGTTGGTGTTTCCAAAAACCAACCAAAGTGCACTTTAAAGTACTTCCCATGTGTCATAGCTTGTTATTGCTTCAAGAAACCCCAAGCTATCTATCTCTAACTACAGACAGTATCTGTCTATCTATCTATCTCTCTCTCTACTCTAGCTACAGACAGTATCTATCTATCTATCTATTTATCTATCTATCTATCTATCTATCTGTCTGTCTGTCTACAGAGAGTATCTATCTATCTATTTATCTATCTACAGACAGTATTTATCTATCTATCTATCTGTCTATCTTGGTGGCCAGTGCCTACTGTGACTGCTACGGTGCACTAGCCATAAAATGACTATTTTCAGGCACGACCCGGGGAGAGTACAACAAAAGGAGAACAGTTGAACAACAGCAACATGGGTACAATAATACAAATAGAGGAACAGTACAGCAGTGCTACAAAAATACAATGGCTAGAAACAACAAAAAAATAATGGCAAGCATTATACAGATAATGGCAGTAAGATATATAATAAGTGCAGAAACCATGGACTCGACCTGTGGAGTGAAAGGGTTAATAAGATAGTAAGGTTGTATAGAGAGAAATGTGAGGAATGTTCAAACATAACAAGAAAGACTGACAGAAGGAAGGTCAGGGGTGGTAACTGGCAAAACAACAGTGGATGGTCAGTAACAAGGTTCGAGAAGGAAGAGAGCTAGTAGTCAAGAAGTTATTTACAAAGAGAGGGAAAAATATGGGGAGGGGAAGAGGAGACAGTGTTGGAGCTGGATTAGAGCAGGGGTGACATTACTGGTAAGTCTCCGGAGCTTCAGGTTGGGTCAAAGCATGTACAAGCATCAGCTAAGGATAGATAATGACGATATTCACTTTTAAATCCAAAGTGAGACTGAGACTGAGACAGCCGGAGGTTGAGTGGAAGAGCATTCCATAGCCTGGGAGCAGAGAATTGGAAGGCCCTTGTGCCTTTAGTCATCCGACATCTCGGAACATAGAGCAAGGATTTGTCAGCTGATCGCAGGCCATGGGAGGATGGTTGAGGGACCAGCAATGCCGCCAGCTGGGATGGTTTTCCCAGATGATCGAGTCCATTAGTGATCCAAGGTAGTATTGTCTACTGGCAGAGTGTGAGAGCCAATTCAGATCCTTATAAAGAAGGCAGTGATATTTGAGTCGAGGCGACTAAGAGGCAAATTGGCATATATTGTTATAAGTTATGTCCCATTTTAGTAGGGAGGTTTTATGGGCAGAGGTAAGAATAGAGGCACCATAAGTAAGGGTTGGGAGCAGAATACCTCGGGCAATTGCTAATTTGGCCGAGGGTGTAAGCATGTAGCTCGTTTTGTAAGCTACTCCTAGTTTTGAGTTTACAGCTTTGCAATAGGACTGAATGTGAAGATTAAAATCCAGGGACTGTTCCAGCAGGATCCCAAGGTACTTGAAGGAAGTAATATTTTCAAGTGGAAATCCTCCTGGGTGAAGAACCTCCAGCAAACTAGAACAGGTCTTAATCTTTGGTGCAGAACCTAGGAGCATGGCTTTCGTTTTCTTTTCATCTAGTACAAGCTTACGGTCTAGTAGCCAGTCTAAGACCTTATTGAAGTCTGAAGTAAGTGATGTGTTTATGCAGGCAATACTAGAAGAACTTGTGTAGATGATCAGGTCATCAGTGTAGAGAATAGCTGAGCAGGATTCCAGGACCTCAGCTGCATTGTTGATAAAAATTGAGAACAGAAGAGGCCCAAGCATAGAGCCCTGGGGGAACCCAAGGTTGATAGTAGACGTGTTGGACAGGGAGGAGTTAAATTTGACAGCTTGCGACCTGTTTGACAGGTAGCTACAGAACCAGTCCACAACAGGGGTAGAGAAATGGAATAAGTGATACCCCCCCACCCTCCAATCAATCATCATTCAGATTTCTTATTTCCCTTGTGACTAGTGGACCCCTCCCCCCCTTCTGATAGCCATCCTTTCTGAAATAAAGAAAATGGTCCATCAATGTCTTTTTTTTCCCTTAAAACATGTAGAAAAGAAAAACAGTCCCCCACCGATCCAATCCCCTCAGAAGTAGGGAAATGTGATTTTAGGGATTCCAACCCTAACATGCCCCCCCCACACCTGAAGCAAATCGGGGGTGGAGTCTTCCTTGGGGCTGTCAACCCTAAAGCTCACGCCTCTGTGACAGCAAGAAAGCTCAGATGTCATGAACACAGGTGTGTATGCTTCAGAAGTGTATACAATGGGGTGGGCTTTAGTGTTGACAACCGGTTCTTTTACTGCAAATCACGAAAAAGGAATCACAAAACAGGATCATTTTTCGCAGTTTGCAAAAAAGGATTTTCTTTTTCTGCAAACTGAAAAAGGGAACCATGGAAAAGGAATATTTTTTGCAATTTGCAAAAAAAGGAATTTTAAGACAGCTATTACTTCATCACTCCACAGTCCACAAATGGTTATTGATTTTAGTTTGCAAATATGGATATGATTATCTTGGGAGAGCAGGGTCCCTTGGCAAACACTTTGTTAATGCATCAACTAGGGTTCCCGTGACAAAAATTTGGAAATGGGGTGTCTAACACCCCACCCCAACCCTGCACACAGCAACAGGCATGGGGTGTGCCTTGGGGTTGTCAGCCCTAATGCTCATCCCATTCTCCTATACTGTACCCATCTTAGCTTATTTACTCATGGAATGGGGTGAGTGTTAGGGCTGACAACCCCAAGGCACCCCCACACCTGTTGCATTGTGCAGGGTGGGGTGGGGTTAGAGGTTGGAAACCTAACACCACATCTCCAAACTTTTGTCGCTGGGACCCTAACTGATGCATTAATGATGTTTTTTGCCAAGAATATATATATATATATATATATATATATATATATATATATATATATATATATATATAACCCCTTGTTCCCGGGGTTACTAGAATCCCAGTTAGAATCAGTGGCAGACAGGAAGGCAGCTTGTGAAATGCCAGGTAAATGGGTTTCACACTGTCACACTCTGTCTTCGGTCTCAGCTGAGCTGGAGTGATGATGTAATCATAGAACTCTCACAGCAGCATAAGCCACAGTATCAGCTGGCTTTGGAGTGAATTGGAATGTTCAGTTAGTTAGAAGTAGACTGGAGTTCGAGGGGGAGGCTGCAGCTGCTGGGCAGCTCCTCAGATTATCTCTGACAAAGAGCTACCCCTTTCTGTTTTGTGGTAGTTTGTTCTCACCCTAGAAGAAGAACAAACAAGTCAGTTTTCTGAAATGGTGGAGACCTGTGCCAGAAGGTTTTCCTTGCCCCATCCCAGGAGGGATGGGGGTGAACGCCAGGATTCAGGGGCAATCCCCTTGATCCATTTGTTTGGTGAAGCTGCCTTGTACATCTTCATTTGTTGTGAGCACAACCCTTTTTCTGTGTCAGCCCAGGGGCATCTGCAATTCCTTGAGGTGAAGTTCTCTGACGATTGGACAGTCACCCAATAATAAACGTTTCTGTCTATGTTGGAGTCCAAGAATGTGACTGTCCAAGTACAGAACTTTTAGCTTTGACACCCAGAGGTGTGTCAGTAGTTTGTTAAGTGTGGTAAACATTTAAGACAACAACTACAAGTGTTCTTCTGTGAGGGTGTTATTAAACAGATGAATGGCTGAGTATAAACTTGGAAGCAAAAGGTGGGAGACCCCACATATATACAATGGGGTGAGACAAATGAGTAGTGAATAAATCCATGTATCTTACACACAGTGATTTAAATCCTGGTAGAAAATCACACTGTGATTTTTTTTTTTTACCAGAAATATCATCACAGTGTGATAATATTTTGCATTTATACATATTATGCTTACCTCACAGACTGATATTATCACTGTGCTGTTGTCAGGCTGAACCCCTGCCTAAAGCAATCACTCTCCTGATCTCTTAATTACATCCTGACCAATCAGAAAACTCAGCTGGACTCTGCTGAAGTAGATATCATCACTCTAGGCAGGTTTCCCTAACACTGCAATCAGGAAGGAACTCCACCAAACCCTTGGTAGCCTAGGAAACTAATCATTATACAATGGGCAGAAAAAAATAGACATAATCCTGCATGTTGATTGACTGGCACCTTTTCAGCGTTGTAAATCCTCCAGTGTACCACAGGAAAAGGTGCCAGCCAACCTCTTTACCAAGATCGGTATGACCCCCCAAAATCAAAACATATACATTTTGATTCCCCGCTAAAGTGCTCCACAACTCTGACCCTCAAGTACATAAAGTACACTGTTCTCCCAAAATAACTGACAAAAAAAAAAACTACTTGACTGAAAACAAACAAACAAACAAAAAAAAACAGCACCTTGTACTTAGGCTAAAATCAGTTCCTGGCTGGGACAGTCATCTTCGCCGCTTGTATTGCCGACTCCCCACACACATTTCTCCCTGTAGCCTCAGTCCCTTCCAATTACCCCAGACACGAGACACCACATTCCCTATAGCTGACAAACCGCAGCTCTGTACTAAACCGTCCGTAACTGGAGCCTCGCTCCATCTCTCGTCCGATACTGCTCACCACATATCTCTACACTTTCCGTTTTTTTTCCTGCTCCGGCTCCAGTACCATTTACTGCCTGACTCTCCGAGTGTCTTCCCACTCTCCCTCTCATGATTGCCCAATCAGAGGACTATTTCCTCCCCCTGCACAACAATAAAAATATTACAAAAAAGGATTTAAAAGGAAAAAAAAAAATTTTCTTTTTCTTTCAGAAACGGAGCGGGGACATTGTATAATAGCAATTTATCCCTCCAGGGTGTGGGTATATTGGAGGGCTTACCATGACTGGTGTGATTAAGTAACTCTGCTACGCCTCGTGACCGAACCACACCAGCTGTGGTAAATCCTCCAGTATACCCACACCCTGGAGGGATATATTGCTGAAGTATATCAGTTCCACCTGCATCTCACCTGCTAGCCCTTGAAAAGCACATTGTGTTCCTGCAGCGCACCAAAGTAAGCTAACAGCAGCCAGTTTTATACTGACAAGAAGCCAAAAAACAGCAAAGCCTTTCACATCCATGAATACCTCAACTACCAATGAATACAGCCTGCTTCATCCCAAATGGCAAATTAGTGTTTCAGCTTGTTTTAGCAGAAGTTTCCTTTTTATGTTTGCTTGCACGCATGTGCAAGAAACATAGTGCCACCATCCGAGTTTTCCAGAGGTGTGTCAGCCTCTTCAAGTCAGTCAGTGTGTTTGCAGGCGCGGTTGCAGTGTGTCAATCACTGCTCCAGCTGTCTATGACAAGCTGAAAATGCAGTGGCATACAGTTGAAAGGGAGAGCTCCGCTTCAGTGAGCAGAGCTCCCCCCCTCAACATGCACGCAAGCATATTGCGTGCTGACGCACCCATGCAAGTATAGCGGCCGGGGTGCCCAATGCCCTGTCGGCTCCCGCGCGCCCCAAAAAAAACTTTCCTGGTGCCACGCTGAAGCCCACCCCAGCGTGGCACATCCCAGATAATGCCGGGTGCTCAACTCGGGCCGGCTCCAGCCCCCAAACAGCTCATAGCTGCCACGCTGGGAGCCACCCCAGCGTGGTACCAGCCCGCATGGCCGACGGGGTGCCAATCCTCCGTCGGCTCCAGCCCCCAAACATCCTTTCCAGCTGCCACGCCAGAGCCCACCCCAGCGTGGCAAACGCCCCGTCGTCCTTAATGAAAAAAAACCCAAAAACTGTAAATTAAAAACGGTCCTCGCAGTCTCCCTGTCCCCACCCGCACCCACCCACTGCGCATCCTGCCTCCCCACACCCTCCCTCACCCCATACTTACCTCTGGAGCCCGGAGCGATGATCTCCGTTGGACCAGGAACACGTCTGCACTCTTCAAAGCTGACCGTGAACTGAGGAAATGCCGGTAAGCTGTATAATGTAATAGATAGGGTTTTTTCAACTTTGCTGCATATCTCGGGCATTTTTTGGAATTTTTGCACCAAATTTTCAACATGGGGTTTTTGAGACCCCTTCTCATGAATGCTGTCACTGTCATGGTGTTATTCGGGCCTGAAGGGTGATTTCGCAGTCACTGCGTAAAATCACCTTTTGGGACAGATTAATGAAACGACACTGCCAGTATTCATAAGGTGGGCTCTCAAGAAGCCTATTTTGAAAATGTGGTGGAAAAATTCAGAAAAATGACTGTTTTACGTAGCATGCGCTAGCAGTTCCTACGCATGCGCCGTAAGTTCGCAAATTTTCAATATTTTCACTCCAGATTTTCAACATTGTCATTTTACACACCTCCTTATGAGCAGTACAGCTGTCATTTTCCATCTTACCCAAAATGTGTTTCCGCCCATGTGGCGCACAATGGCGCGGTCGGTTGTCTGAAATTAATGTCACGGGACACATTAAGAAAATCACAGTGACACTGTTTATGAGCAGAGGTCTTAAAATGGCTAAGTTGAAAATTGGTGAAAAGCCCAAAAATGACTGTTTTAGGGCCTTACGCTATGCAGTTCCTACACACGCTGGCAAGTTTGCAAATTTGTAATATTTGCACACCAGATTTTCAACAGTGCCATTTGACCCACTTCCTTATGAGGCACAGCTACCATTTTTCATACATCTCGCTAAAATTTGCTTCTCGCATGTAGTGCCACAATGCTACAGTCGGTGCGAAACAATGTTTGGTACAGATTAAGAAAATCACAGTGACACTGGTCATGAGCAGAGGTCTTAAAATGGCTATGTTAAAATTTGGTGACAAAAGTCCATAAAATGACTGTGTTACGAGTGAGCATTATGCAGTTTCCACACACCCTCGTAAGTTCATGAATTTGTAATATTTTCAGTCCAGATTTTCACCAGTGGCATTTTTCCACACCTCCTTACGAACAGTACGGCTGTCATTTTCCACAACATGGCCGAAATGTGTTTTCACACTTTCAGTGCAGAAATGCGTGGTCGCTGTGGGAAATCATTGTTCGGGACAGATAAAGAAAATCACACTGACACTATTCATGATCGGAGGTCCCAAAATGCCTGTGTTAACAATCTGCTGTAAAAAAAATCCCCAAACTAGTTACATTACGGGTGTGTGTTGCACAGTTTCTATGCACGCTCGTGACTTCACCAGTTTTTTAAAGATTTTCACACCAGATTTTCAACATTGCCATTTTTTACTCCTCCCATGAACAGTACCGCTGTCATTTTTCACATCCTGTTCGGAATGTGTTTTTGCACCTGTGGTGCCAAATGCCGTAGTCACTGTGCAAAAGCAGTTTTCAACTAACAAACTGATATTGCCAGTGTTCATGAGGTGGGGGTCACAAAAAAACCATGTTGAAAATTTGGAGTGAAAATACCAATGAATGCCTGAGGCGTTAGGGTTTCCGACCATAACGCCCCACCCTGTACAGAATGACAGGCATTAGGGGTGTGACTTGGGATTCTTGCCTGTAATGCTCATACCATTCCACCCCCACCCACACCCTGCAGCCAGTGAGAGGCATCAAGGTGTGCCTTGGACTCTTCGGCCCCAAAGTTTACCCCATTCTTCTATACAGCACCCATCTCACCGTATTTCCTGATGGAATGGGATGAGCATAAGGGCCAAAGACCACAAGGCACACCGTGACACTTGTCAGTGTCTGCAGGGTAGGGTGTGGTGAAATGGCATGGTCGTTATGCCTGACGACCCAAAGGCACACCCCAATGCCTGTCACTCTCTGCAGGGTGGTGGTGGGGTTGGCTTCAGTTCAATACTTCACTGCAATTCCTATTATGCAGCTCTGTAACTTCTACACTACCAATGCCAATGCCAGCAAGCAAACATTCGGCATTGACAAATGCTTGTTTGTCCTGTGTTTTCTTTGTTAATTCCACAAGACAAAGTGAACAAAAAAATTAAAAGCTCTGGAAACCCCTATTGTATAAATTGGACACATGATGCACAGTCGTGTGATATGGAAAATATTTTCACTCCTGCATCATGACCTCTAGATACTCTCACTCATGCCTGCGGCACTCGTGAGTATCCAGAGGTCACTCTGCAGGAGTGAAAATATTTTCCATAACCTCCTGCCCATCATGCATCCTATATAAATATATATATATATAAATAGAGGATACATGATGGGCGACTGTGGAATATGGAAAATATTTGCATGAGTGCAGATATTTGCCATATTCCACAAGTCACATATCATGTGTGCAATTTATACAATAGGGCTAGTACATTTTAGGAACATTTTTTTCTGTGTTCTCTCCCTGTTTACTTTATTTTGGTAATTGGGTAAGTTTTTTTTTTTTGGGGGTGGGGGACCTGGGAACACTGGGCAGTTAAGTGATTTGTTCAGAGTCACACAGTATTGAAATGGAAGTTGTGATAATTAAACACTGGTCTGGGCTGCTGGCTGTAGGAAGTTGGTTCATTGCTTGTTACTCTAACCTCTAGGCTATACTGACAGCACTGTTTGTGTGTGGTCTGAGTGTGTGTGTAAGTAGTTCTGATTAGGCTGGGAGTGTTAGATAGTATGAGGAACAGGTGCATGTGATTTGCAATGATAATTGTGTTACCTGCAGCTAGGAGTGAGAAACAGACCGTTTATTCAGTAAGTTGCAGGCTTCACAGAGACAGAGAAACTGTTGCAGTCAGCACCCAGAAAGAGAAACTGGTTTATAAAGGAGGCTGGTTTGAAGATTAGAGCAGCACAGTAATGTGCTAGGATTGTCAGAATAACTATGGGACACAGGTGATTGTCTTTTACAATGCTAATTGAGTTAGTTGCAGGATTCAGTGTGAAAGAGAAACTGTGAAGCTATTACGTGCAGGCTGCAGTGTAGATAGTCTGACTCTGGTGACACCACCATTGTGAGTATATTTGCTGGTGATGCAGACACTGTGGATTTATTAGGAAATAAACCCACAGTGTCTATGTCATCAGAGTTATTCCACTGCAGTGAGAATACATGTTTTTATTGTCAAGGTTATATGCTCCCCCCTATTGTATAAATATATATATTATTTGCAAAAAAACTTTGTTGATGCACTAGTTAGAGTTAAAGCAACAAAAGTAGGGAAATGTGGCATTAGGGTTTCCAACCCTAACACCCCACCTCACCCAACAGGCAGCAACAGGAAAAACAATTAACAGTTTCACCTCTCCTGCATCTTCGCTAATCAAGCATGGGGAGTACCTTGGGGTTGTCAGCCCTAACACTCACCCCTTTTGATCATGAAAGAAGCTGAGATGTGTAGACTGTATGAGAATGAGATGAGCGTTAGGGCTGACAACCCCAAGGCACTTTCCATGCCTGATTTAGTGAAGTTTCAGGAGAGGTGGAACTGTAAAGCTTTTTCCTGTTGCTGCCTGGTGGGTGAGGGTGGGGTGTTTGAGTTGGAAACCCTAACGCCACATTTCCTTACTTTTGTCACTTTAACCTTAACTAGTGCTTTAAGAAAGTTTTTTGCAAAACAGTCCGGTATTGTGTTGTAAGAAAGCCTGAAAGTCCTTTTTTTGCACCATAAGTTTGTCTGCATATACAGTATTAAACTATGTGTGCTTACCTTTCAAAGATTGGCTGCCTCGGTTCATGGCCAGCATCTGGTCGATTTACCTCACTGGTAAGTAACGCACACACATAATGTTTTATTTTGGTTCTGCTACATGTACTAGTAGTGAAATATTGTTTCTGCTAACTCAGATGATATTCACATGTACTGTGGGGTTGTGCAACATAGCTTTTTTTCATACTGATTTTTATACCCTGAAAACTATCATTGCCTTCTAGGATATACCCTGTAACCAGGGATATACCCTGTTCAGGCAGTTGACACCATCATTCAGATGGCAGGGTTTTCTTCTTTTATGTCCCTCCCAATTTTTCATCCCACCCTCCTCGCCAGGCAGAGGCAGTGCCTCTGGCAACTTCACCAATTGCAGCTCACCCTGCAGCAGGCACAAGCTCCCTGACCCAGCCACAGGGGTCACGGCGATGACGGAACCCGCTGCTTCCCCTGCCTGGTTGAGGTGCAGTGCTGAGTGACAGCTGTCTCAGCCGTGGCCTGGCCCCCAGTGTGATTTCCCTGGCTCACTTCCAAACGTGGGTCATCAGTACGGTAGTGTGACACGCTATCGCTAGGCCACTGGGATGGATCCCTTGTGCCAACATACTTTTCTCACTAGTGCCCCATCCCTGATCTCTTAGGTCTACAATATTCTGATTATGTAATTTTTCTTTAAATCAATAGTCTCTAATCATTTCTTGCCACAGCCCTTTCTGAAAAGTGTTTTTGACTTTCAAGTGGTAATAAGACAGAAATGTAAAGGGACAGAATGACATTTGTTTATGTGGAGTGGCTCCATGTGCCTCTTTTCAGCAGATGTCTGCGGGGCTAAAATGGCATCCTGATGTTTCCCACAACATGCTGTGGCCATACCGCTCCAACTCCTCACATTAAAATGCATAACACTGGTCTTCAAAATTCAATGGCCAGAATGTGTAGCGCTTTTTTATTTTCAGTAATAATACGTCTAGGCATAGTGAGCCCCATATGTTCTGCATTAAGGAATGTTTCTATCAGGTTAATTCAATGTCTTCATAGTTCATGTGTCCAGAAATAGCTGTAGCATTATGCAAATAAACCTTTGTGGAGTAAGGGCAAATCTGAGTGTAAAAACCATAGCACTATGCACAATTTCTGGCAGCTGAGAAGTATGGTTGAGGCTCTGGGAACATCAGGGAAGAGACGGCAGTGACAAAAACATAATCGTAAGGTAGGTGTAATACAGTTAAGTAGCTAAGAAGTCTGTAGCACTACATATATACTAAAGCACAGTAGCAAGACATTAAACAATGGGAGTGGATGGAGAACGGGCAGGATAGGACTGAGTGGGGAGGGAGAAGATGAGGAGTGGATGGGAGGCGAGACACAGTAGGATAACTAGTGGGGTAAATGAGGAGTAAGGGCGAGAGAAAATATATATTTATATCTTTCCATTTGTCTTTCTATACATACATATATATTTTATGTTTATATGGGATATGTGGGGGTGAGTGTATGATAACCCATTTATCTTGTACAGTTGCCTGTGACCTCAAGTAACCTCACGAGTGGTCACAGACAACTGTGCAAGATAAATGGATTATCATATACTTGCCCCCTGCATACTTCATTTATGCAACAGGCAGGGACCTTGTGTGACTGATTATTTTATTGTATAGTTTTACTTTTTTTTTTAATTGCTAATTGTTGTGGGACGACTTTGAGAAGTAGTGTCTATCTAAGTTGGTGTAGCCATGGACACACTGTCATGATGCTGACACTGGTTCTATGGCATTGCCACTGATTGGCTGAACTGATCAGATCTCCATCTGATCTGCTCAGGAATTCAATGCTCGCTTGTGCCAGGGCCCCAACCAGCTGCATCGAGGAACTAGCCATTAGGGCTTGGGTACCCATAGACAGTAATTAATAGATTAGGCCTGTGCACAGAGCCGTAGGTAGATTTTCATATACTGTAGTAGTAAGCTAATCAACCTGATTTCCCCTGGACCTTGTTATCTCCCCTCAAATAAATCAGATTGTTTGTTTTTCAAAAGCACACTGGCTAGTCTGTCTATTGATTGTGAAGTATTGCCCAGTGAATGTGGTGTAACTGTATCTTACTTTCCAGGGGGTCCCTGGAGTGAGCTGACTGGTTCGAGCCGGGGGGTAAGTGTATATGGTAAGGACCACTGAAATTGAACTGCATGGGCCATTAATGGGAACAAAGGGGTGTTGCAGCAACCCAGAGGGCTGTGACCGAGTTAACTTCGACTGTTCTAACCTTGACCTCTGGGTGGAGGCACCCGCCAACAGATTTGGGCCCCTCACCCTGCTACAGTTAGGGCAGGCAGGGGTAGTAGCCCTTAGGATAGCGCCCCCTGGGGGTTACAAATTGGAGGCACTGCTGGGATCAGCGTCCCCTAGTGGCCGAGTGGGTAAAGTGCATAAAAATGGAAAAGCTGACGGGGAAACTGGAAGGGGATATTATGGCAAAAATTAAGTTGGATCCTATTAAGACAATGGTACACAAACTGATGGGGTGGGGCGAAGCCCAAGAGCTGGACTCCTAGAGAATTGTGTTACTATTAGACGTGCCTCTGGGAACACAGACAGCTGACATTATTTCTACAGCAGAGCGTGTTAAATGTTTGGGCAGAGTGGAGGTGAAGGGGCGTATGGCTGACCTGCTTGACCAGACCCTTCAGGTGCTACTTTTGTGTAGTGTGGCCATCGAACCTGAGAGGGTACCTCCTGTGATTTACCCGGAGGGTGCCCCACAGGGGTGGAGGCTTGTTCACATTCGGAGTGGGTCAGTCACTCCTGGGGGGTCTCCCCAGACTAATAGTTTCAAAGATAAACTGCTTAAATTGCTGGCTGTGGAAGGGAGGACTACCCAGGAGTTGCTGCAAGCATTGGACCTCTCTAGTGATGCCACCCCCCCCCAGGTTTCCCCAGGTACCTCTTCCTGTCCCCCCAAGAGTTCTATTTTGGCTCCACTGCCCTTAGTGGTTCCCCCTATACAGCTCGATTCTTACCAAAGGCTGAACCTTTTTTCTGGCACAGTGCTGGGGCCTTCAGGGGAGGATGACTTGGAGGCGTGGATGGATTACGCCATCCCCTTAGTTCAGGAGTGGCAATGCTCTGAGGGGGAGAAAAGAAAGCGATTGATGGAGAGTCTGCGGGGCCCCGCTTTAGAAGCCATTAGGTTATTGCGGGCCACTAACCCGGAAGCCACCGCAGCAGAGTATCTTTATGCTTTGGAGGGAGTGTTTGGGAGTACAGAGACTGGGGAAGACTTGTTATGGAAATTCAAGTCTGCTAAGCAATGGAGAAATGAGAAACTGTCCGCCTTTGTTACTAGGGTGGAGCGGGCCTTGCAGAAGGCCTATCGAAAAGGGGGGATCACAGCCACAGCCTTGAACCAGGTCAGGTTGGAACATGTTTTGAAGTCCACTAGATTTTCTAGTGTGATATTGTTAAAACTTAAGTTACATGATAGACGGGCTGCCCCACCTGAATACTGTCAATTGATGAGGGAGATTAGAGAAGTGGAGACTGATGAGGAGGGGTGGGAACCCTATGTGGGAGCTGTGAACCCAAGCCGAACCCCTGAGTCTAGTGCCCCTGTGAAGACCCACCTCTCAGGGAGGTCTGATGCATCCCCAGAATTTCAAGGTGATGTGGGGGTGCCTGCCATTTCCTCTGACCCCCAAGTAGAAAGCGAGTTGAGGGCCGAGGTTAGAAACTTACGAGAATTGGTGAGAGATTTGAGATGGTCCACTACCCACCCTGTTAGGCCTGGGGAACCTGAGTCATTTAGAAACCAATGTTCTAGCTCTGGGGAATCCCCTCACCCCCGGAGGGCCCCCAGCAGACAAAGTACCCTCCTCCCAATAGAAACCCCCGCGAACCCATGTTTTGTTAGCATTGTGGGGAGGATGGACACTTTCAGCCTGAGTGCCAGCTGCCGGAGAATTTAAGGAAGGTCAACAGCAGACTGATCACTTGGCATCGCAGGGCCCACGTCTGACCCCCCAGGAAGGGTTTTGTGACCCAGGCTAACGACCAAGCAACTGTCAAGGCTGTGCCTCCTGAATGGCCTGATGTGGTCGGCCCTCAGTGGAGGCCCCAGTGCGAGTAAATGGGATTCCCACCTGAGCTGTATTAGATAGTGGCTCTCAGGTAACCACCATGTTTCAGGACTGGTATCAGACACACCTACCTGAGGTGCCGCTACAACCCTTGGATGGCCTACATGTATGGGGGCTAAGTGACAAGGCTTATCCGTATTTGGGGTATATCCGGATCTGGTTGTCATTTCCTACTTCTGTGGCTGGAGTGGATGAACAGGTGGAAACTTTGGCTTTAGCCTGCCCCCCCCCCCCCACTGGACTGTATGATGGGGTACTCTTGTTGATTGGGACAAATGCTCATATGTTTGGTCAATTAGCCCAACTATGTTCAGAAAAGCAAGTGTTTAGGACCGGGCGAGCCCTAAGAATACCCGTTGTGATCCCAAAGGTCTCTGAAACTCAGAAGAAGGTTAGCCAGGAGGAACCTGAAGGCCCGGTGGGTGTAGTATGGAAGAAGGATCTGACACCGGTGATACTTGCCCCGAATGCCCAGTATATTTTGCAAAGGGAAGTCGGACTGAGAACAGATGTTAAGAATAAGTTATTGATGTTGGATGCATCTGGGGAAGGAAGATTGCCTGAGGTGATGGTTCAAGTTCATAATGTGTCCGACAAGGAGATTCGAATAAAAAGAGGATGCACCCTGGCAAGTGTACATTGTGCAGATACTGCAGTGCTGCCCAATAGCAAGGGTTCAAGGAAAGATGACAGAGTAACTCCCGACTTGTTTGATTTTGGTGACTCCCTGTTGCCTGCTGAATGGAAAGTGAGGATCGGTGACAAGCTAGCCACCAGAGACCAGGTATTTTCCCTAAAAGAATGGGACGTGGGATGTGTGCAAGGGGGCTGAGCACCACATCCGGCTGCATGATGACAGGCCTTTTAGAGAGAGATCTTGGCGCCTGGCCCTGGCTGACATAGACGATGTGAGGCGGCATTTGCAAGAGATGCTCACTGCTGGTGTGGTACAAGAGTCCAGGAGCCCCTATGCTTCCCCCATTGTAGTAGTGAGAAAAAAGAATGGGGCAGTTTGGATGTGTGTAGATTACCGTACTTTGAATCGGCGGATCATTCCCGACCAGTATACCATGCCACACATACAGGACGCCTTGGATTGTTTAAATGGCAGTAAGTGGTTCTCTGTGTTAGACCTCCGCAGTGGGTACTATCAGATCTCGATGGCCCCAGAGGACCGAGAGAAGACTGCATTCATTTGCCCTCTAGGTTTCTATGGGTTCATCCGGATGCCTCAAGGGATTTCAGGTGCCCCAGCTACTTTTCAGGGCCTGATGGAACATGCTGTGGGGAACATGAATTTGCTCGAGTGTTTGGTCTACTTAGATGATGTCATAGTGTTTGGCCGCTCATTGGAAGAGCATGAATACCGATTGTTCAAGGTCCTGGATCGGATGGAGGACTTTGGTCTCAAGCTATCTATAGACAAGTGCCAATTCTTCCAAACTTCGGCGAAGTATGTGGGCCACATAGTATCCACTGAAGGCATAGGGACTGACCCCAGCAAAGTGGAGGCTTTGACTACTTGGCCTCAGCCAAAGAATTTGAAAGAGCTGCAATGATAGTATCCACTGAAGGCATAGAGACTGACCCCAGCAAAGTGGAGGCTTTGACTACTTGGCCTCAGCCAAAGAATTTGAAAGAGCTGCAATGGTTCCTGGGGTTTTGTGGATATTACAGGCGGTTTGTCAAAGATTATTCTCAAGTGATTCACCCCTCCTCAACCTTACTCAGGGGTACCCTCCCACGCACAAAAAGTATAAGAAAATTGTGCACTCTGAGACAGAGAAGAAGTATTTTTGGCTGAATGACGTGTTTGGAAACTGCTGGACTACTGAGTGTGAGGAAGCTTTTTATGACATCATATATCAACTTACCCATGCCCCAGTGCTGGCCTATGCTGACCCAGCCAAGCCGTATGTTCTCCATACTGACGCCAGTCTACAAGGATTGGGGGCTGTGTTATATCAGGAGCACTCGAACGGGCTGAGACCTGTAGCTTTTGCCAGCAGAAGTCTGACTCCTTCAGAAAATAATTATCCAGTGCACAAACTAGAGTTCCTGGCTCTGAAGTGGGCCATTGTTGATTAATTTCATGACAATTTTATGGTGTCAAGATACTGGTAAAGACTGATAACAATCCTCTGACCTATGTGCAGACCTCAGCCAAGTTGGATGCCACTGGCCATAGGTGGCTCTCTGCATTGGCCACCTACGACTATGCTGTTGAGTACAGAGCAGGCCTAAACCACATAGATCTGGATGCTCTCTCTGAGGCCTATGCCACAAACTGACTGGGTCAGGTTGTCAGGACCTGACATAAGAGCCCTTTGCCAAAAATTTGACAAGGAGGAACAGGTGTCTCCTAATGCTGCAAACTGCATGGTGGATTGCTTGGGGCCATCCGAGAACTGCATACCTGCTGCTTACTGTCATTTTTCTGCATTAGACACTAGTTCACTGCCCCAGTTCAACAATGAGAGTCTCCAACGGGCTCAATCCCGAGACTCCATGATCAAAACAGCTGTGGAGGCTTTACAGGCCGGGAGGGACGTGTCCAAGTTGTGTTCCACTGACCTGAGAACTGCCTTGTTATACAAAGAAGGGCCAAAGTTAAAGCTGATCAACCAACTACTATACAGAGAGACTGTGGATGAGGAGGGCTAGGTAGACAAACAACAACTGGTGCTGCCCACTGCTTTTAGAGAACTGGTTTTGAGGTCCCTGCATAATCACATGGGGCATCTGGGCATAGACCGAACTCTTGACCTGGTACGGACCTGATTCTATCGGCCAAAAATGAGTGCAGATGTGGAGCAGTATGTCAAGACCTGTGGCCGCTGTTTGCAAAGAAAAGCCTTACCTCAGAGAGCCGCCCCCATGGTCAGTATCACTACCAGTGCCCCCATGGAACTGGTCTGCATTGATTTCCTGAGTTTAGAACCAGATCTAAAAAACTTCAGTAACATATTGGTAGTCACTGATCATTTTACCCGGTATGCCCAGGCTTTCCCTACCAAGGATCAGAAAGCATCTACGGTGGCTAAGGTACTTGTTGAGAACTTCTTTGTTCACTATGGGCCCCCCAGAGAATCCATTCCGACCAGGGGAGGGACTTTGACAGCCGCCTGATTAAAGAAATGTTATCTTTGTGGGGAGTACGAAAATCAAGAACCACCCCATACCAACCCCAGGGAGATCCCCAACCTGAAAGATTCAACCGCACATTGCTTGATATGTTGGGCACACTGCAACCCAAAGACAAGCCTAGATGGAGCCAGCAGATTAGCACCCTGGTTCATGCTTATAACTGCACCAAAAGTGATGGCACTGGGTTTTCCCCGTACAGGCTGATGTTTGGGAGAGAGGCTAGACTGCCAGTGGATGTGTGTTTCGGGGTTTCCCCCTGATGGGGTGCAAGCAGAAAATCATCTACAGTATGTACAGAAGCTGAAGGCCCAATTGAACCATGCCTACCAACTGGCCCAGACTATGGCTGCTAAACAAAACCTGATAAGAAAGTGAAAACAATGGAACTGAGAGAAGGGGATAGATTGCTATTGAGGAATTTGGGACTGCATGGCAAACATAAGATTGCTGACAGATGGCATCACCTCCCTTATATTGTTGTGGGAAAACTGGCAGATTTACCTGTATATACAGTAAAGTGCGGCCTGAGAACAATTCCAAAGATGTGAAAACTATACACAGAAATCATTTGCTGCCAATCGGGCAAATCTTGATTTAAGCTGAACCTCCCAATGCCCCCCCCTCCAGACCTATGACTAGATCTGCTGCCAAGAAAAAACCCAGACCACTTGATTCTTCAGCAAGCCAAATAAGAGGGCCTTGTCCAAACCCCTCTGATGAAGATGATCGCCAATCTGTGTCTGAAGACAATGAAAATAATATTGAATACTATCCCTCTTACGAACTGAGCCAACTGTTTCGGGGCAATCCCCTCGTTAACTCTGGAGATGAGGTTGGGCTTTCTGGACTGTCTGAACCCCCAACTTTGTCTCCAGAACCAGTGCTTCTAGAGGATGAATTGGGTAGCAGCAAAGCCCAAGGGGGTGAGGTCCTTGAGCCTGGCTGAACTATCTGACTTTTCAGAAGAAGGCAGTGATGTGGGGGAACAAGCCAGTGATAGGCCGGAACCTGAAGAATATTTTGAGTGTCCTGATGGTTCCTTACTAGTGCCTGAACCGTCCCCAGCTGAGCCAAGTAGTGTGGGTCCTAATGTAGAGGGTCATGCTCCCGAAAGTACTATGAGCACTGGGTCCCCTTCTCCTATGGAGGTTCCCCCCTACTAATCTCAATGAGGCTGAATCGGAATCGGGGCCTGTAGCAGGGTTTTCCGAGACCCCTAGATGCTCCAGCCGAGAAGTACAGCCTGTAGTAAAGTTGAGTTATGAGTCTCTGGGTCAGCCTGTGGACCTGCCCTTAAATGTGGTCCATAAAGGGGTGTATGTGTCCCCGAGCTCCTTGCCTAAGCTAGCCTTGGGGGATAACTCCAGCCTGTTAGTATTGCCCTTCGAGTGTGGTGCCCCTGCTTTAGGTAACCCACAAGTAGCTGATCAGGAGGGGCCCCCTCTTTCCAGGTGTCATGGGCAGGAACTAATGACCTGATTTTAAAAAAAGGGAAAAGAGTTATGTGTGTGTAATGTTGCATAAACCATAGTAAACTGTGAATACAGTATCCATGCATGTAATTTAAAGTGTGACATAATGTTAATTAAACTGTTTGCCTTAAAGTGATTTAAGGGTAACTACTTGACGCGGACACCAAGTTCTTTCCAGGCCAGGAAGGGTATAACCCCCCTACAAATGGGGGTTCCTGAAAGCCTTCCTGGAGCTTGCTGGGATGCTCCATGTCTGGCTGGTGTTCGGCGTAAGGGCGCTAAATGTGGGGGTTGTGAGTGCTTTTAAAGCCTCCATGTACTGTCTCTTTAAGAGCCGTCTGCTTGCAGGCAAAATCATTGTTTATGAGCGGGACTGTGTGTTTTCCTGCTCAAGTCCTGCTCGAGCTGTATTGTAATTTGCCTTCTTTGTGGTCGCTGAAAGCGCCAGGGGAGCCCCCTCGACAGGTGTAACTATTTGCCTGAAATCAGTTAGAGTGATAGTGAAAATGCGGTTTTGTTTAACCTGCTTTTGTTGCAGATGGGACTCTGTGTGCTGTTCCTCTCCTTCTTGGACCAGGACAGTTCGAGGGGTCCAATAGGAGCGGGGGGGGGGTATCGAATCTAAAGTAAAAAAGCAGCCAACCAGAAACCAGGACTCTAGATGGAGCCAGCTGACAAATGGGGACACAGTTTGTAATCCCTGGTCGTGGCACTATGGGTCATGGCGGCTTTTCGCACCACTGAGGGCTAGAATAAATGACTGGCATGTGTAACCAGCCAAAGAGATCATGTAGCGCCCGAGCTGTGAGGATTGCCCCATGCTGTTAGAGGCAGATGCGATGTGACTGTGAAGGAGAAGGGAGCTCTGAGCTCTTGTGCCATTGAGTGTTCGCGCAGGAAGCACGTGAAAGGCCTGAGGCGGCCGTTTGTATTGCCAGCGCTCCACGGATTAAATCCGCAGGCTTGCAGTCAGAGGAGGCTGTGTACAAGCACAGCTACCTACCAGGCTTCACCTGAAGTGGACTGGAGAATCTGCTGAATCGCGCTCGGTCTTTCAGGGCGTTTGAAGCTGCAGTGAAATGCCCGCAAAGCTGTGAGTCTGTTCGGGTCCTGGAAGCAGCTGCCTGGTATGGTACCCCTCTGTTATTTCCCTGTAAATGTGTGAGGAGGCCGATGAAGCACAGGTTCAGCCCAGGAAGTGGTGAAAGAGTGGTTCTTTGCTGGAGTTGTGAGTACTGGATCAGGGTAGCCCCCTATTAAAGCTTATAAACCAATGCAAGAATCGTTTGTTGTATTGCTGACTGCACTAATTGAGCTTTCTGGCTCCATCTGATCTGCTCAGGAATTCAATGCTTGCTTGTGTCAGGGCCCCAACCAGCTGCATCGAGGAACTAGCCATTAGGGCTTGGGTACCTATAGACAGTAATTAATAGGTTAGGCCTGTGCACAGAGCCATAAGTAGATTTTCATATACTGTAGTGGTAAGCCTGATTTCCCCCGGACCTTGTTATCTGCCCTCAAATAAATCAGATTGTTTGTTTTGCAAAAGTACACTGGCTAGTCTATCTATTGATGGTGAAGTATTGCCCAGTGAATGTGGTGTAACTGTACCTTACTTTCCAGGGGGTTCCCGGCGTGAGCTGACTGGTTCGAGCTGGGGGGTTAGTGTATATGGTAAGGATCACTGAAATTGAACTGCGTGGGCCATTAGTGGGAAGAAAGGGGTGTTGCAGCAACCCAGAGGGCTATGACCGAGTCAACTTCGACTGTTCTAACCCTGACCTCTGGGTGGAGGCACCCGTCAACGGATCTGGGCCCCTCACCCTGCTACAGTTAGGACAGGCAGGGGTAGTAGCCCTTAGGATAGCGCCCCCTGGGGGTTACACTGTATAGACCTCAAATCAGTGCTGCATCACACTCACATGGTCCTAGTCCCTATTAGAGCTGCACTTCAGGATGTGCACAACACTTAAAGGGTTCCTCCATTACTCAAGTGGGGAACCAAACATTGTGGATTTGGTTTACTGGTGGAACTGCATTTAGTGCAGCACCATTATCTGTTGCTCTGATGACATCATTCTCCAGCAACATTGACGGTACAATGGAGGACAAACACACTGCTAACTTTTGGGGGCTGTATATTTTTATTTATAACCTAGATTTGGACAACAATAGGACTGCTGGCAGTTGGAGGAGGCACACAACAGTTACACATAAGGAGCTGGGAAAATATTGGTGTGAAACTATGGGAGACTTCCCCTTTAATGCTCACCCCATTCCATCTGTAAATAAGGTCAGGTGTATAGACTTCATGAGACTGGGTGAACGTTAGGCACACTCCACCCCTGCTCTCTTGCCTGGTTTGGGAGGGTGGGGTGTTAAGAGTTTCCAACCCTAAAGTCTCATTTCCCAACATTTGTCGCTTTGATCCTAACTGGAGCATTAACAACATTTTTTTCAACTTATTTCCTTACGTTTTGAGACTGTATAATAGTATCCTTATTTTACTATGGGAGCTCAGGGTCCTTTGGCCCCTGCTCCCATCCCTCCATAGATGCGTATATGTATGTAGCTGTGGAAGCACAGGGCCCAAATTTATTGGACAGCAGTGACCAAATTGTTGGGATAGCCATCTTATTACCCCGCCGCATGTACCGGTACAGAAAATTTTCAAATCCCTGCTGAAACATAATTTTGCGCAACTGCAGTATCATTCCACACCACAGGTGTGAAAACACATTTTGGCCAGGATTTGAAAAATGACAGCTGTGACATACATGAGGTGGGGTAATAAGAAGGCTATGGTGAAAATCTGGGGTCAAAATATTTTAAATTTCCAAAGTTACGAGCGTGTGTAGCAAAATTGCAACAAATGGTCATAGCGTTGCCATTTTCAATAATTTTGACACCACATTTTCAACGTAGCCTTCTTATGACCCCACCTAATGAACAATATGACTGTCATTACACAAATCCTGCCAAAAAGGTGATTGCACCAAGCGACCATGAAATCACCTTTCTGGCAGGAGTTGCATAATGACAGTTATATTGTTCATGAGGAGGGGTCCCCAAAAGGTCATATAGTATATGGGTGCTGCCTATTGTGAATGGATTTCAGCAACTGCTGAAATCTTGTTGTAGTACAGTTCAAAGGTCAAAAAAGTTGTTCTACTATCGTTCTGACGTCACATCGATAGTAAAACAACTTTTTACCCTTGACCTGCTGCCTGATTGGCTCAGATGACGCTCTTTAGAAAAAAAACCAAAAACATGGCGGCGCGATTTAGCGAGTGCCGAGCAGCGGAGCCACCAACTTAGAAGTCGGGAATCGGGACACGGAGAGCCATACATAGCTCCCTTTCTAAAAACACAATTGCTTTCTTTTTTCTCCCCGATTTTAAAATGAATGATGTGCAGAGGAGAAACTGAGAAGCAGGACGGAGCATAAGCGGGAATGGGCTTGAGCAGAAGCACCAGAGGGAACGGGAGCAGCGCCTACGGCAAGTAACGAAAAAAAAAAATGATGTAAAACAAAAAACCCATATACTATACAAAACAGTGGATGGGTGAACATCCACAACTAAGGCTGCATTCGCATCTCGGGCAGTTGATGACATCAACGAGATCTCTCGAGCTTCGCTCTCGAGGTCTCTGTGATGTCATCAACTCCCTCGATGGAAACCGAGCCTTGTTGTGGATGTTCACCCATCCACTATTCTATATGTTGAAAATGTGGGGTCAAAATGTCATAAAATTTTAAAGTTATGTTGAGGGGCTTCAGAGCAGGGGAAAATGGGGGGTTGAAGGGGCAGAGGCCTGGCTGGAGGGGACACCTACTTGTACTCAAGGAGATGAGGGAGAGGCCCAGAGCGGAAGGGGACACACAGGGTCTGCCATGGGCGAGTTATGGAGGAGAAAATCTTTGTAGGCAGGGTGTGGGAAGCCCTCAAGTCCCTATAAAAGGACAAAACCCCGGGTGCTGATGGTATCCACCCCAGGATACTATGGGAGTTAGCAGATGTCCTGGCTGCACCACTGGCTGACCTTTTTAACGCTTCTCTGCAGACGGGAAGGGTGCCCAGGGATTGGAGGCAGGCGCATATAGTGCCCATCCACCGAGGGGGCTCAAGGGAGGAGAAGGGGAATTACAGACCAGTCAGCCTGACATCGGTGGTGGGGAAGTTGATGGAGGCCATCCTAAAGGAGAGGCTGGGAGCATTCTTGAGGGAACAGGGACTCCTCGATGATAGGCAGCATGGCTTTGTCCCGGGCAGATCATGTCAGACTAACCTTGTGGAGTTCTACAAATGGGTGACAGTGGCACTCGATCAGGGTAGACCAGTGGATGTCCTCCTCTTGGACTTCAGGAAGGTGTTTGATTCAGTCCCTCACATAGGCTTGCTGAAGAAACTGGTTGGGATGAAGGTGAGGATACAAATGGTTAGGTGGATTGGTAGTTGGTTGTCTGGATGTACCCAGTGGGTGGTAGTGGGGCGGTGGTCTCGTCTTCTAGGCGGGTCATGAGTCAGGGATCAGTCCTAGGTCCACTCCTTTTTAATGCCTTTATCTCTGATATCTGGGGATTATGGAAATGAGCCTCTTGCAGATGACTCTAAGCTTGGGGCGGTAGTGGAGGGGGAAGAGGGCAGGATGGCCCTGCAGGAGGACCTGGATACCCTGGAAGGGTGGTCACACACCTGGAAACTGAAATTTAACTCCAGTAAATGCAAGGTGCTTCACCGAGGGAGTAGGAACCCAGAACATGCATACACCCTAGGCGGGGACATTCTACAGGCCTTGCCTGGAGAAAAAGACTTTGGGGTTCTGGTGGATGTCAAAATGAATAATTCTGAACAATGCAGGAGGGCCACAGCCAAGGCAAATAGAATGCTGGGCTGCAACGCCAGGGGATCACCTCTAGAAGCAGAGAGGTGTTTCTGCCACTGTACAACAAGCCTGGTGAGACCACATCTCGAGTACTGCATGCAGTTTTGGAGATTGCACCTAAGGAAGGACATCTTACTCCTGGAGCGGGTCCAGAGGAGGGCAACTAGGATGATCCAAGGGTTGGAGGATGGGACATACGAAGAGCGACTTGGGGAGCTCAACCTTTTGTCACTGGAGGAGAGGAGGGGCAGGGCGGATATGATCAAGATCTTCAGGTACCTGAAAGGAATAAATAAGGTAAGCCTAAGTGGTTTCCTTCAGAGGAAGGAGGGAGGGAGGAGTCACCAGAGGACACAGCTGGAGGCTGGAGGGGGGAAGACTCTGGGGGGGGGGAAGGAGGCGGCGGTACTTCACTGAAAGAGTGGTGGAACCATGGAATACACTGCCTGAGGAGCTGGTGGGGGTATCTATGGTGCAAGGGTTCAAGAGGGGCTGGGACAGGTTTAGATGGTGGGAAAGTGGGGGAAAGCTTGTCCAGGAGGGGGAAACTTTGATGAAGACAGAGACTGCGCCCGTTCAGGGTACTGACTCCCGAGCAGACACGATAGACCATTAGGCCTACTCTGTTGGCATGATAGTATATTAGTATGTGAGTATGTTATGCATGAAAGTTAAAACCCCTATTGAAATAGATTACATCGCATTTACCTTAGTTTCTCATATTGCAGTCGACGGCTCCAGCAGCAAGATGTGTCTTTGATCGGAGCGTGGGTCTTGAACCTGGGACGTGATCAGGTGAGTGAGGGTATGTGGGGGTGTGCTGGGGAGTGTGGGGTGGTGGGTGCTGAGTGGGAGGTGGGGTGGAGGGCTGATCTGCGAGGGACCTTTTTTCTGACAGCTTAAAAAAAGGAACATTGAAGGACCGTTTTCTTTATTTCAGGCTTGCACCTGAAATGAGAGAGTGGGAGGTGTCACTAGACACCAGGGAGTAAAACAAATACAAGGGGAACTTGAACACCTCGGGCACCACAGGCCGAGTAGTGCAACATTGCAATATTATAACAGATCACGTTCATTGCTATGTGGTTTTGTATCAGTAGCTTTTAGATCAGACTCAACTTTGATAAATTATAGGAGTAGTCAGAAATTTTGTTTGCTCAATGATTATACCTGATGTATTATTTGCGTATGGAATTTCCATGGTATTATGTTACTGCTTGTTCTTTTATTATTCTATTTCATGTTCTCTTTTTAACCAACAATAAACTTTATTGTGGGGAAAAAAAAATACAAGGGGAATGATGATTGGAGGGTGGGGGGTGCCACTAGACACCAGGGAACTACATTTTCATTACGGGGATGGCAATGGGCTGGTGGGGGGTAAAATCCAGCCTCACGCCATGCCAGTCTTCCATGTGGTTAAAATGCTGCTGTGAAGGAAGGCACCACTGGGTAGAATGGTCGATGTGCATGAGGAGCAATGCAGACAAGATTTACAAACCTAAAAAACAACAACAAAGAGAACTTCTTAGGAATAGGAATAACAGCATTTACACATAGGGAGTTGGGGGTTCCACAAGCCTTCTGACATCAAGTTTGGTGTTATGGTTAATCCACGTAGCAGAATAGAGACTGAGCAGAAGTGTGTACTGCATCCAATCCTGTCTCATTTTTGATTTGTTATATATTCTCCATTCCCCCTAACTAAAGATCTGATTAAAGATTTAATCTTCTTCTTCTCTGGGTCCTAGAGTAAAATTTCAGATAAAGATCAGGCTAGTCTCTTTAAGATGTACTGCTCTTGCCTGTAATCTCACCTCTTATATCATCTCTCCCTGGACCCATTGTCCCCCACCCCAGCCCCCGACCGTGACTGCGCCGTCTACTTCCTACCCTACTGACACCTCTCTTTTCACCCCTTCCTACCTTGCTCCTTGCAACCTCCTTTCACCTTGACTCATTTCCTTTCTCCCTCCTCCCTGTCCCCTCCCTGCCCCTATCACACCCACCTGTTTCCCAGCAATGCACCCACCCCACTATCTGATGACAAGGTCATCTACGAGTACTCTCTTTTTTCCTTCTCTTCCCCCCCCCACCCCTTCCTCTACCAGGGTTGTTTTCCCTGTACATAGGACATCACAATGTTTGCCTTTTCACAAATGTTTTTGCTGTAACAGTGCCTGCTGTTTATATTTGTTTTAGATGATTGTATTAATAGTGACTATTCTGATGTGGAACCTTTGTAAAAGAGCTCCTGCTCAAAGGTTGTTTCCGAATAATTAAATAAATAAAATAACGTCCCATGCAGATCTTCTCCCTGCTATCTCATTTTTCTAGAAATACTAGTGCTGCATCCATGCAGGTGCAGGGGAAAGGCGAACAGCTACTTAACTAAAATTATTTGTCCGGCCCATCGGTGCAGCAGTTGGATTTCCGTCTGCGATGCCAGTGACCCGGGTTCGGGAACGGACTCGGGTCGCCAGATGGCCGGCCGGGGGGAGAAGGATGGAGCATCCAAGGACAGCTCTCCTTCTCCAGGGGGGAGGGTGGGGATGCACACCGGCACATGCTAACTCCTGGCGGAGGCTAGGAGCACAGCAGTGATGCCTGGTCCGAAGCTCAAGGGGAGTGACAGACGTCGGCGTATGCCTTGACGTCAGGACGTCACTCCCCACAGAAAACAAGGGAAAATACTTCCTGGCTGGCCAGATGATGGTCCCTATGTCTTCCGCTGCCGCTGATCCCATGACCGACCGGCATGCCTCAGCAGTACCCTGGGCCAATGGAGAAAGTGCACTGGCCGCCCCACTGGTACCTTCCCCCTCGGAGGAGGGGGACCCGCCCGGCGAAGGGTTACGCCGGGTTACCCGGGGGGACTGCCATATGAGGTGATAGCTGGTATGGGAGTCGGGGGCAGGCAGTCGGGAGGGGCATTAAGAGACCCGAAGGAGTGAGCAGCCAGGGAGAAGAGGAAGCGCAAAAAAAAAATTGTCACCTCTGCTATATCTGTTATGTCTGCGTTTTGCCCTCTGCAGTGACCAGTCCAGTGTTGAATTTAATAAATTGTTGAACATAATTTAATTCAGTTGAGACAAGCTCCATTTCTCCTTCAAGGCTTGAGTCACAGCCAGGGAAGACTCCCCAGGCATATCTCACCTACCCACTTAATCCATAAAAGTGTAATCATAACCATTACTGAAGTGGAGAGGGAAAAAACAAAAGAAAAAAAAAAGGGGGATGCTCACAGCTAGGTTCCTCCTGGAGAAAACAATTTTATGCAGTTCTAAAATGGCTGACTAATCCATTAAGGGGGCTCACAGTTGACACTGCAGCTGGTGAGTTCAGCTGTGGCTGCAGAAGTCCAGAAAGTCCCACTGTCATACAAAGAATGCTGTGGAAGCGCTCCTCTTGCTAAGCTGGGTATCCAGGATTTTGGTGCCCAGAAAAAGTGTTTCTGGCCCTAATTCTAAAAAACAAATATCAGAATCTAGCTAAATGGTGCCTGTTTAGCTAGGTCCTGCTGTTTGTTTTTTTAAAATGACATCATTTATATGTATTTTCCATGCTTTTTAGTTTGTGGGAAAAAAAACCAAGATGGTGGCTCACAAAAAAATAAATTTTTCACTCATGAAAAGGAACGAATCTCACAAGAAAGAATCCTGTTTCATGAGAGCAATCCTTTATCGAACTGTCTCCCTCTGTCCTGGAAAGTGATCTTCCCATTGAAAACAACAGGAACTTAAACATTTAATAACTTTGCAACAGATTAATATTTTTTCACCAAACAAATGCATGGCAATTCTGTTACCCAAGCTGCATCTACCATAAAAAATCACACCAAAATTCCACACCGTCTGGACACAAGGCGATGAGGAAAAAACTGCAAAAAATGGCGACTTTTAAAGTTTTTGCACTATCCAGATCTTAGAATCTGTATATCTGACCAGAGCGAAACTTGCCGTGTCAAGAGGTCTTCCCCACGGGACAGCACATACCAAATTTTGTGCAAATCCATTAATCAGTTGCAAAGTTATTAAAGTGCACAATTTGAGGTTTAACATTAAACGGGCTACTCAAGCCTAACTATAGGGGCACAACCATGCCCCTATAATATATTCTTGGCAAAAAACTTTGTTAATGCACCAGTTAGGGTTCCACCACCATCAGAAGATTGGAAATGTGGTGTTAGGGTTTCCAACCTTAACACCCCACCCTACCCCCATGTGCCATGGACCAAGAGGCGACGGGGGTAGCCTTGGGGTTGTCAGCCCTAATGCTTTCCCCCATTCCATGTGTAAGGAAGCTGAGATGGGCTCAGTATAGGAGAATGGAGTGAGCGTTAGGGCTGACAACCCCAAGGTACACCCTGATGCCTGTTAGCCCATGGAGGGTGGGGATTTCCAAACTTTTGATGGTGGAACCATAACTAATGCATTACGTAAGTTCTTTGCAAAGAATTTCCTTACTTTTTGAGATAGTATAATCATAGACTTATTTGTTTGTGGGAGTGCAGGGCCCTCTGAGCCCTGCGCTCCGAACCATCGATATGTCTTGACAGATTATAATTGTATCCTTGTTTACATGTGAGAGTGCTTTCACCACTCCTGGTCGGAGGATCCTGTGCTCCCACCACTCCATAATGCTATGCATTTTTGCATGTGGGAGCACAGAGCCCAAGGGCCCTGTGCTGCCCTCCATCCATAAGCCCTACACTCCCATCACTCCATAATGGTTTTCTTATTTGCATGTAGGACTGCACATTGCCATCCATCCATCCATAATTTTTGATGGTATCCATATTTGCATGTGGGAGTACAGGGCCCTCCATCCATGCATAATTTTTGAGATTGTGTAGTGCTAATTTTGTTTGCCTGTGGGGCCCTGTGCTCCCATCTTGTATTGTGCAGACCCACAGAAACACCTGACATTGTCATGTTTCCTTCCCCAACTTGTTTAAATCCCTGACCTGCCGTCATCCGAGAGGACAGTGCAGTGGAGCCCTCATCAGCGTTCCCCAGCCATTTCCCCAGGAAGGAGAAGGTCCATTCTCGGCAGCGCCATTTTGGAAGGTTCTGACCACATGGTCTGCAGCACCAGGCTTCAGGCAGCAGTGTGCAGTGCTGTACTGTAATAGCCACCCAACCCTCCCCAGCCACTCCCCACCCTAAGCTCAACTTCCTTTTATTGATACTGTCTAGTCTTACACCCCTGCATTCTGTTGTTTTTGGTATGCCCTATTGGTGCCCCCTGCAGGTAAATGTCTCATGGTACATCCCTGTTACTTATCCATAACAGGGTAATCCCTGTTTCTCTCATAGTACTCTCCTGCTTGTCCTGGGAGTTTCTGTCACTACTGTACCTTGCCTCCCAACTAGCATAACCACGGCAGCCGCAACAGGGCAACACCTTAAGTACATGCCTGGTTTTTTTTTGAAGGCCAGTGTGTGTAAACCTCCCTCTTTACCACAGCCTCACTGTACTTTCAGTCAGCTCCCCTACCCTCCCTCTATCGTGTCTCATTTAATTCCTCTCTGCTTCGTCTTGCTCTCATTCCTTCCTGCCCTATCACCTCTATCATCCCTTACTCTCCTCCCTCCTTGTTGTCTTTGTCCACTCTCTTTCACCTCTCCTGCTATATCCCCTCCAACTCCCTCTCCCCATCCCCCTTTTCCCCTATGGTCCTCCCCTATCTCACCCTCTTATTCACCCAGGAGTTCTATGCTCCCTTCTGCTCAACCTTGAAGCTGTTTCCTGCTTATGCTGCCCCTGCTTCCCCTCCTACTGATCTATCATCTCCCGACACCGCAAAGATGGAAAGAAACCCTCCCTCCTCCCTCTAGTGCTGTTCTTACTGCTCCTTGCTGGCGATATTGAAATGAACCCAGGCCCTTCCTCCCCTTCCCCTGACCTACCCAAAGGCTTAAAAATCTTCCACTTCAGTGCCAGGAGATTTCTTCCCAAGCTGGATGACCTGAAAATTTGGACTACCCGGCATTCCCCGACATTCTCTGCATCTCTGAAACCTGGTTGTCCTTTAAGATATTAGACTCCCACCTCTCCCTTGCTGGATTATGACCTCTTCTGACAGGATAGGGGTAAACGGGGAGGTGGGTGGCCCTCTATATGTGTCAATCCTTCTCATGCTCCATCTCCCTGTGAGAGTCCCTCCCTACTCACATAAGTTAATTATAACCAAACTTGCTATCCCTGGCACTCTCCCCTTATATATTGGGGTGTTATACACCTCCCCAGACTCCCCTCAGCCTCTTTGACTACATGCATCTTCTCTATCACTGAGCACATATCCTCTGGGGAGTTGATCCTCCTTGGTGATTTCAATCTAAACTGGCTCTTCTCAACCTCTAAGCCCGCTACTCACAACATAGAACTGCTGAACCTGAGCTAGCTCATAAAGAAACTCACACGGCTAAACTCCCATTCATCCAATCACTCTCTACTCGACTGGGTACTGTTCTCCCACCCACACCGTATAATTGCTTCAGGCATCCTCCCTAACATCTTCAGTGACCATTGTCTGACTTACTGCATCAGGAAGGTGCGCCTTCCCCATGCACTCCCCAAGTACATCTGGCATTGTTCTCTCAGGAGACTCAACAACAACAATGTCCTCCTATCAGACTTGTTCAATGTAAACTGGTCCCAAGTGTTCTCATCCGCCTGTGTTGACACCGCTCTTACTGCTTTTTCCAGTGTCCTCACCAGTGTATGGAACTCTCATGCCCCCTGAAAAAACCACGTGTCAGACGTATCCACCACCCTTGGATAAACCCCTCCCTTATTGCCCAGTGCAAACTGTGTGACCACGCTTGGGCCTCCTACAAGTCCACCCAGACCCAGGTTGACCTTCAGACATTCAGGACATTAAGAAACAAGTGCACCAAGGCTACCCATTCTGCAAAAGCTAACTACTTCAGGGAACTCCTCCACTCTAACCAAGGCTCTCCCAATAACTTTTGGAAGGCCATCCACTCTATGATTGATTCCCCAATTCAGTCAACCACCCCAGTCTTGTCACTAGATGGTGTTACGGTCACCGACCCTGCCTCTGTGGCAGACACCCTAAATAAATATTTTATCTCTTGTGCTAACCACAACACCTATACTTCGGTCCACCATGTCCCAGACCCTGACCCCTCCACAGCAGCTTCTCCAAATAGATACAATTCCCACCCTTCTCCCACCATGAAGTTTACAATGCTTTGATGTCTCTAAACCCAGCCAAGAGCAGCCCTGATGGCATTAACCCTAAGATCCTTCAAATTTCCACACGCGCCATCGCCATTCCCCTCACTCACCTATTAAATCTCTTCCTTTCCTCAGGTGTAGTTCCCCAGGTTTGGAAAATAGCCAAGATCATTCCCCTCCACAGAGGTGGAGACCCATCCATCCCAGGGAACTATCTCCCCATCTCCCTCCTCCCCTTTCTTTTTATTTTTTATTTTTGTAGCCTGCCTTGCCACCCTGTATCAGCCCGGTCATGGACCCCTTTAACCTCCACCTCCAGCTGGCATGACTTCCCTGAAGCCCCCTGGCTTACCCCCCAGGGCAGGGCCATGGCACTGGCCTTAAGTGCCGCAAGCACTGTAATCGGACAGTGAGCCAGCCTTGGAGGCTGATTAAGGCTTTGTTTTGGGGCTGGCTTCATGAATGCGGCAGGCAGGCTTAATTTTTCTCCTATACAGGGATGGGGATGTGCAGTGATGGCCAGCGTCCGCCCAGCTCCCCAATGTACTGGTGCCGGCACTTGTGGTACACCCGGCCTCCGCTGGGTGTCTGTAGTGTACCGAACACTCTACCCGCCTCCCCCCCCTGGAGAAGGTGAGCAGCCGCGGGATGATCGATCCTTCTCCCCTGGCCGGCCCTCCTATGTCCCCAGATCCGTTCCCAAACCCGGGTCATCAGTGCTGCAGATTGGCACTCTACCCCTGTATCAATGGGCCAGCTTCTCCTCCCCTTCCTAGCAAAGCTTCAAGAATCCCTAATCTACTCTAGGATCTCGGAGTTCCTCTCAGCCTCCAACACCCTCTCCCCGCTCCAGGCCAACTTTAGGGACGAGCCACTCAACCACGTCCTCCTTGTTGCATGTCACAGATTCCATTCTCACTGGCATTGACCGAGGTCACATCACCGCAGCCATTTTCATAGACTTGGCAAAAGTTTTTGATTCTGTGTCCCACCCACTTATACTCTGCAATCTCTGAACAATTGGCTTAGCGACCCCTGTAGTTAACTGGTTTAGCGCCTACCTAAACACACCAGTGTCAATCAGTTCAAGTAGGCGCCACCCTATCTTCTCCCCTTCCTGTCCTTTCCAGGGTCCCCCAAGGCTCAATCCTTGGTCCCATCTTATTCTCCCTTTTTATCAATGATCTTCCCTCAGCTTGCTCGCATGCGCATATCCTCATGTATGAGGACGACACCATCATTTATACTACAGGACTCTCAACCTCTGATGTCGAGACCCCCCTCCAAAGAGATTTTTACAGCATACTGAACTGGTTCCAGGCAAATAACTTGCGGGTAAACACAAAGAAAACTGTCTCCATGACCTTCGGGTCAAGGCAAAAACTCTCAACTCTGTCATCCACCCCAGTCTTTTACACTCCTGACAGTTCCCCCTGAAATTGTCTCAGCATACAAATACCCTGATGTCTGGCTGGACAATAAACTTGATTTCTCAGTCCATATTGACACACTGCACACCAAGCTCTGCCCAAAACTGGGAGTAATGTATCACAACAAAGACTGTCTTTCCCTTTATGTGCAGCGCGAGTTGGTCATTAAAACCATCCTCCCCATTTTTGACAATGTGGACATTGTTTATGGCACTGCTCCTATCTCTTCCCTTGCCAGACTTGACACCCTACTAAATTCCTTTTGTCGATTTGCCACTGACCCCTCTGTCTGCACTCACCACTGTTCCCTCTACTCATCACTGTCTATCCCTGCCCTTTCCCACCACTGTCAGATGCACTCCTTAGCCTTTATTGCCAAATACTGGTTCGGATTACTACCTTCCTACCTTTCCTCCCTCCTATCCGCAGCCAACCCCTTCCCTCCCCTCCCCTTCCCTCTCCGTTCCAGGGCAAACCGATCTTTCGCCCTTCCCCGCCCTCACTCCAAGGCAGACCAGTCCGCTTTCTCCTTCCATCTGCCCTCTCTGTGGAACCAACTCACACCTTCTCTCCAACTGGCCACCTCTCTCCCTGCTTTCAAGCACCTTCTCCGAAGTGAACCGACAGCCACTTGTCACTGCCCTTAGCTGTTCCCTGTCTTAGCGCTAGCTAATCAGGTGCCTAAACCTCATTTTCAATTTTTGCTCTAGCCTACTACAATAGCATTCTCACTCAGTTGTATTTATGTACTGCACAATTGTATTTACGAATCGCATTGCTGAAAATGCCACTCTGGCTGTAATTTTATTCTGTTCGTTAGAAATGCAAGTTGTTTTCTCTTGTTATTGCAGTACTTTGTTCCTTTGAACTGCTGTCCTGAGTATGGATACTGTATGTAATACTGAATTTTATGTAACATGTTATTTATGTAATACTCTATTTTATTTGTTTTTCTGCCACTGTTCCCCTTTCCCAGGGTTGCACCTGGAAACGAGCCTCAGCTCAGTGTGTCTTTCCCTGGTCACCAATGTTTAAATAAATAAATAAATAAATAAATAAAATGCTATCCTACAGAAACACAGGAAAATGTGCAACCTGTATAAGTGGACAGCAAATTAATATATTTTCACAAAACAAACAAAGGCACATCCGTGGGGCAAGCCCTTTGTACCCTGAAAATTTCAGAACAAAATTGCAAACCGTTTGTTCACAGCACAGTGAAAAAGAATCCTCCCATCACAATGTAATCCTATGGGAAATTAAGGAACATTTGAAGCCGCAGAACTCCAGAGCAAAGTAATATATTTTCACCACACCAGCAAAATGCACATCTATGAGCAAGCCCTTTGTACCCTGAAAATTTCAGACCTCAATTCCAAACTGTTTCGTTGCTATGACGTGACAAAGAAACAGCTATATGAAATTTAAGTTTTTTTGGCTCCCTAACTGAAAACAAAATGGTAGCAGCATGAACTAGGATTTCACATTTGTGAACTAGGATTCCACAATCATGATCAAGAATCCTGTTCTGAGCCTCACATCTAAATTTTCCCATAGGAGATAATGGGAAACTTTGACATTTAATAACTTTGGAATGGATTAATATTTTTCACTAAACCTTCAAAAGGTACATCTGTGACCTTACCTGTTTACCCTGAAAGTTTCAGACCACAATTCCACATAGTTTTTGTGCAACGGCGTGACAAAGAGTTTACACTAACATGGTCATTTTCACATTTATTTGACACTGTGTATCTCCAAACTCACACATTCGACTGGAACGAAACATGCCATATCAAGAGATCTTTGGTCCCTGATGGTGTATGCAAAATATCATGTCAATCAGTTGAACGGCTGCAAAGTTATTTATGTGCAAAATTTTGAGTTTAACATAGAAGTGACCACTGAACCCTAACTATAGGGGCGCGACTGTGCACCGCTAATAATGTATATTTTTATACAATATACATTAGCTTTTTTTATACAAAATAAAACTTCTATCTTATAATCTATAGCAGAGAACACCAGCTAGCTAGATACATTTTTTATTTTCACAGTACGGTACATTATAAAATATATCTAGCTAGTTGGGTACATCACAAAGAACCTTTTCTGCCACCTGTGCCTAGCCATTGATAATCAAGTCACTTTATTTATATTTCACCCAATCCCAGATGCTCTGGGCACTTAAATATACAGAACAGGGTGATACATACATTAATAAATCATGGTCTATAAATTTATACAGCATACCATAAATAATCATAAATACTATACTTAAAGGTTCAGTTAAATTTCCATAAAGTCAATATACATTAAAAGCTTGATTAAAAAGATGTGTTTTGAGGCCTTTCTTAAAACTTTCTATGGAGGGCGCCTCCCTTCGATCTCGTGGGAATGTGTTCCAAAGAACAGGTGAAAAACATAATCTCCTGCATGCTCTTGGGACCACCAAGAAACCCCCCACAGATGACTGAAGGGAGCGCACTGGGCGAGCAAGCGTTGGGAGGTCAGATAGGAAGCCTGGACCTGATCCGTATAGGGTCTTATAGGTGAGCAAGCCCACCTTGAAGGCAATCCTCCACCTGACTGGCAGCCAGTGCAGCTCACGCAGAACCGGAGTTATATGATCAGACCTCGAGGGGCCCGTTAGGAACCTCTGTGCAGTGTTCTGCACCAGCTGGAGTCAGCGGAGGTTGCCCCCACTGACCCTGAAGTATAGAGCATTTCAGTAATCGAGTCTGGAGGTGACACAAGCATGCACCAGTGATGGCAGTTCCTCTGGCAGGATTAAGGGCTTGATCTGGGCGACATTCCTTTAGTGGTAAAACCCCCTCCAGATGACGGCAGACATGTGGGCTTCAAGTGTCAAACCATTGTCAAGGATGACGCCCAGATTTCGCACCTTAGTAGCTGCCACCTATGTGGTTTATATGTGCACTTCAGCCAGCACAAGCTACCTCTAACAAACAGCGATAAATCTCCTATGCTGTGGGAAGCCATCACTTTTAAATAAAATAAAACTGGCTTAGAAACGGTAATGTACAGCACATAAACTGGACATGTGATTGGTGCTTATGAGATATGACAGTTATCTTCTCACACGATCAGTGACCTCTTTTGACCTCACCCATGGCTTTGCCACTCGTGAAGGTCAAGAGGTCACTGACCACTAATGAAGATAAGTGTCATATCTCATAGGATATATATATATATATATATATATATGTGTGTGTGTATATATGTATATGTATATGTGTGTATATATGTATATGTGTGTGTGTGTGTGTGTGTGTATGTATGTATGTATGTATGTATGTGTATATATAAAATGTATGTATAGTTTGGGTGAAAGGTAACTTCTATGTTAAACCTGAATTTTTGAACGTTAATAACGTTGGAACCATTCAAGGGATTTGCATGAAATGTGGCATGCATAATGTCCAGGGGTAGGTATCTTGACCTGCCAAATTTCATGGGACTCTGTTGTGGTTTCTGAGATATAGAGTGTTGAAAAATCTGTTTTTTTTTTGTTTTTTTTTTTACATTTCTTTGTCCATCTGGATCTCAGAAACAGCTTTAGGTTGTGGTCTGACATTTTCAGGGTAGAAAGCCTTTGCCTCACAGATGTGCCCTTTGAAGGTTTGGTGAAAAAATATGAATCCGTTCAAAAGTTATTAAACTTTAAAGTTTCCCATTATAGCCTATGGGGGAAAAAATATATGCTCTGAAAGTGAAAGCAGGTAAACAGCTCAAAACACCAGTTTCTTTGTCACTTCATAGCAAGAAAACAGTTAGGACTTTTTGGCTGAAATTTGCAGGGTGGCAAGCCTTGCTCCACAGATGTGCCCTTTGCTGGTTTGATGATGAAATGGACACTGGTTCCATAGCTACAGCACTCTGAAATTGCGAATGTTCTCATAGGATAACTTTGTGGCGGTCGTGGTGCCTTTCGGCGGCTACATCTCGAACACAGTTCAAGATGCAGATTTTTTGCTAAGTGTAGAGCACACGTGGAGGTGGCCAGGCCATGAAAACAACTGCAAAGGAATCTTTTCCAAAGTTCCTGAGATATTGCAACTTTTGCAGCAGAAGGGTAACCTGGAATGACTCTAGCGTGCGTTATGTCTCTATACTTATGGGTACATGGGATTTGGATCCTATTATGCAATAATGGGAGTGCACTCCAGGCCCTGCACTTCCACATGGAGATATGATATCATTAAAATATCAGTATACTTATGTATAGATGGGAGTGCCAGGGCACCCCACATGAAAATCAGAGACAATTACAAAATGTATGCATGATGGGAGCGCAGGGCACAACCACATAAGAGTAACATTACACTTTCTCAAAAAGAAGGGAAATTCATTGCAAAAAAAAATTGTTAATGCATCAGTTAGGGTTGTCATTACAGCAACAAAAGTTTGGAAATTCGATGCTAGGGTTACTAACCCTACCACCCACTCCCAACCCCACTCTCCACACACCAACAGGCGTCGGGGTGTTCCTTGTGGTCATTGGGCCTGACTGTCACCCCATTGTCCTATACTGTACCACTCAGCTTCCCTACAAATGGAATGGGGTGAGAGTTAGGGCCGACAGCCCCCAAGGCACGCCCTAACGCATGTTGGTGTGTGGAGAGTGGGGTGGGGTGGGGTTGGTAACCCAAATATCGAATTTCCAAACTTTTGTCGCTGTAATTACAACCCTAACTGATGCATTAATCTAACTTTTTGAAATGAATATATATATATATATATATATATATATATATATATAAACTATACATTTATTTATCAATTTATTTATGGAAGCAAACTATGTTAATGCTCATTAGGGTTGCTACTGCACAAAACACAAACTGCACAACTGCTGGGAATAAACTATCAGGGTTGCAAACACAATGCACACAAAGTTTGGGAATGTGCTATTAAGGTTCTTGTGTCTAACTTTCACCCGCCCTACCATGTCCCCTAGCATCATGACCCAAGAACAGTCTACAGGTACAGGGCCATACGTCAGTGGTATGATACCTTATACAGGGTCAACATTTAAACTTTTTATAGAACATCTGTTGCTAAAATGACACATGGGACTCAATTTTCAAAGCCCGAGTATGACGCAAGGTGCCTGTCTCAAATATAATTGATGCAAGCGGCACCTTATGTCAAAAGATGCAGCGATTCTAATTTTTAAACACTGCCTGTGTCAAAAAGGGGAGCCACTGTGCCAGCCCTGTGACTGAAATTGGGGTGCGCTAGGTTGCAAGGGGACTTGCCCCTCAGCAAGGCTGCACCATCCCTTTTTTGTAATTTTGTAAGCCCCACCATGGACACAGCAAGAGGCTCCACTTAGACCAGTCAGGAGGTGGTCTAAAAGACTTGCGCTAGTGCCACACACTGTGATGAAAGGGGGGCAGGGTTTGAAAGTGAGCTGCCGGTGGCAGAAAGGACATGGGGGTGCCATAGGGAGCATTGGAGAGACAGTGGGCATGAGAGGGAGTGATGTGGCACCTGGTGTGGTGCAGTTTGCATAGCCATATAGTCGATGGGATGGGACTGCATCGGGGGGTTCCAGGGACAGACAATGACATGACCACAGGTGGGCACAGCCCTGGCAGCTGCCCCATAGGTGGCCACCTTGCATAACCCTGTAGGCAGTAAGCTGGAGCTGCAGGATGAGGGATGCCAGTGGTGGGGTTAGTGTTCTCTGGGCACCGCCGCAGTCTCCTCATATCCATACTCCTACATTGTGGCAGGCTACCTCCTGCCTACAGGGTTATGTGAGGTGTCCACCTAGGGGGAAGCTGCCAGGGCTGTGCCCACCTGGGGCCATGTCACTGTCTGCCTCTGGAACCCTCCCCCATGCGGTCCCATCCCATCTGTTGTATGGCTATGCAAATGGCACCCCCGCAGGGTGCCACATCACTCTCTTTCTCATGCCCGCTGTCTCTCTAATGCCCCCTATAGCACCCCAGTGCTTCTTCTGGCCCCGGTTCTGCCTGGCAAGCAGATTCACCACCTCCCAACCATCCTGGCCCCTCTAGTGCTGCACCGAGTGGGGGGGGCGATCCCTGTGGCAATTCCCGCAGGTGCGCCAAATGTTTGGTGAAGCCTGTGGCTGCGGCAGCTCCTGTTTTTTTTTGGTGCAGCGACTCCCTTGTATAAAATTGAGTGCAGGGTCCCTGATGCACCTGGAGTTAGCCACAGCCTTAGAGCAATGCAACATGCATCGCTGTAAGGGCTCTTTGAAAACTGAGCCCGTGCAATACCCCACGGCTCCAGATTAGGGTCTATTCTTATTTTTCAATTTTTGTGAATGAGTTACTATGGATTCTTGAAAATGCACAAACATCGTCATATGCCAATCATTCTATTTTGTATTTGGAGTCAAAAGTTATTTCGGAACTAAATCGTTATTTAAAGCAGCAATATTTGCAGTCAGTAAAAAATATCATTATATAATTTTTAGTATTATTATATTTTTGACATAATTAGATTCATCATCAGTATACTAGTATTTCTTTCAGATGTTTTTAAAGCAGCTTTTACACTGGCCCAGTGGTGTGGAGGACTGAGGCGCTGGCGCCTTACCTCCAGCCATGCCGGCGACCTGGGTTCAGGAATGGACCAGGGTTTCTCGGGGGCTGGCTGGGTGAATGAGGATAGAGCATCCCATGACAGCTGTCCTCCCTCAGGGAGGGGGGACTTTGAGTCCCATGACTTGCCTGCTGTGGAGCGGAGGCTGGCTGGCAGCACCGTCAGGACCAGCAGACATAGGAGGCGACCCGTGCTGATGCAGCACACGTATGCATCAATACGCATGAGCATGCATGCATCACTTGCAGATGTCCCAGGGGAGAAAATTAAGGAAACTGCCTTGGAGATCTCGGCATCCCCTGCAGGTGTTGCACAACTCTACATAGCTAGCCAGTTACTGATACGGCTGTGGGTAAGTGGTGGTTATTCTGTAAGTCCACGAGGTGGGCCAGTGAAAGGGCTGGGGGATGCCACAGGGACCAGGGATGCAGGTGGAGAAACAAACAAACAAAAAAACTTTTACTATTAATATTATAATTAATAACTCAAGTAATTAAAGATGGCTGCCACTAGCAGTTTTTAAAAAATCTGTTCCCTTGTGGTTACTTTTTGAGTGTGTGTGTGTGTGTGTGTATGTCTGTGTGTATGTGTATAGATAGATATATTATGCCATAGTTAGGGTTGAGGAACCATTTCTATGTTAAACCCAAACTTTTTTCACCTTAATAACTTAGCAACCATTTGACGGATTTGCCTGAAATTCGGAATAAATGATCAAGACCCATACGCCTTGGGGTCTGCTAAGTTTCGTACTGGTCGGATACACAGCTGCGGAGTTATTAAGCGTGATCTGAGCGTGCATTTACGTTTTTTCTGGAATTCTACGGTCACGCCTACAGGTCGCACGGTTTGCGCGACTGACCCGAAATCTTCAGAGAACGTGCAGCCAGGGTTCCCGATGTGCCTTTCGAAGATTTCATGAAAAAATATTAAACGGTTCAAAAGTTATTCAAAAAACAATTTCCCATTATAAGTCAATGGGAAAAGTTAACAAAAAGTTTGACAGTGTCGCAAATGCATTATAATTACTGGTGACCCCCTTTATCAACCTGATTTCAGATACCCTTCAAATGCTGTAATAACCTGAAATCGGGTTATTACGGCGTTTGAGTAGCTCTTAGTCACTGCTCACTTACACTGACAATGACGATCACTTTCACTTTTCTTCAACACAACACCGTTGCCGAGTGGTGTTCGTTTTGGTCAGTTACATGCCCCCAAATCCACAAAAAGAGAAGTGCCTTGTATTTAAAAAATTGTAACCTGCGGGTGCTCAGCTAATTTTTGTCTCAGTTTTGAAAAACAGAAGCCGCCGAGTGTAGACTGGGGAGAGCGAGTGACTCGGCGGCTTCAGAAGGCGAGAGTCGAGCGTGAATGAGCATTGCTATAGCTTCGCTCTTGAGGTTTATGGGTCATCACACACCTCAGGTGTGAAAAAAATATTCATAACACACACTTCCATATCCATTATTCTCTATTTTACTTTCGCAAATGGCCCTCTTACTTTCGCAAATCTGCCATCTTGTTTTCAGTTAGTGATCAGAAAAATGCTTGCCATTTAAATTTGGGACCCTCTAGCAACCTAATTCTTTTTGTATTCACCTAGTCAGAGCCTGAGGATGCTAGCCATGTCTTTATTTTGGGGTAAAACACCCCAAAAATATGTTTTTCAAATTTCTGGAAAAAGTACTTTCGCAAAATACTTTCGTGCTCGTGAAAGTGTCGCAAATTGCGACAGTACTTTTCTAGGCTGTAGGGAAATGACAGCAATTCTTTGGCACCCCGCTGCAAAAGAATGGTTGGGAGTTTTGGGCTGAAATTTGGAAGGAACGCAGATGACATCTCACAGATGTGCCTTTCAGTGTTCTGTTGAAAAAATATTACACGGTCGCAAAGTTACGGCACTCCAAAGTTGACGGTTTTTCCCATAGGATAACATTACGGCAGCCGACGCATTATAGGAATCCTTTGGCACCCTGCTGCAAAATAACGGTTTGGTCTTTTTTCCTGAAATTTGGAAGGAAGACAGCCAACAGCCCACAGATGTGCCTTTCAGTAGTTTGGTGAAAAAATATTACAGGGAGGCAAAGTTATGGCACTCCGAACTTCTCTTTTTTTCCCATAGGATAACATTACGGCGTTCACCGCGCCTTTCAGGGCCCGTATCTTGGAAACAATGCGAGATATGGACTTTTCATCGGAAAAATGCTTAGCCCCCTAAAGGGTTAATGGGGGCTAAGTACAAAACTAGCCAAGAAAGTCATAAATCATATGACTTTTAATTTTTTTTTCCACGTAGTACGGTTCCTGAGATATACGCTATTTAGTATTCCAACTCCTCATTTTCTGCTCCGAGACCCATTATTATGCATACATTCTTTATACTCACTGTCTTTCTCTATGCAGCTTTTGGGGAAAACCAGCCTGTAAGCACATTACTGTTACCGTTGCCCTTTCCGCTTGCAGTTCCATTTACCAGTTTCACTTACCGTTGGCGTCGCCACCATGCGGTTATCCTTGCGCTTTCATTTGCGCTTATGCTTTCTGATATTTTTGCCATTTATGTCTACAGTACTGTTTCTCTTTCTGTTTCACTTTGTGTCACCATGCCCATTGACATTTCCGTTTGCAGGCACCATGTTACTATGTGACAACACATCACGTGGCAGACCGTTCCCGTCTACGCCACCGTGTGCGTTACCCTTTTTGTTCTCATTTGCGCTTGCATTACCATGTGCACCACTGTTAGTGCTTCTGTTTGCGTTGCTGTTCCTGTTACTATGCCACAAGACATCACGGGCCCCGCGTGCTCCCCGCTGCATTACATTCACTATTTCTCGTTATCATTCTCAAAAAGAAGGGAAATTAGAGGCAAAAAACTCCGTTTAATGCATTAGTTAGGGTTGTTCCACAGCGACAAAAGTGAGGAATTCAGTGTTAGGGTTGAAAACCCTTGGACCCCAGCCCACCCCAACCGACATTGGGGTGTGCATTGGGGTCGTCCAGCTCCCAACATGCTGGTCCCACATTGCCTGTAACAGGCAGCTGCAGTAGCCACCATGGCTCTTTAACCCTTCAGTAATTGCCGCATTATGTACGTTAATACTGCCGCCGAGACTATGGTTGCAAGAGCAGCCTCACGCACCTTCTGAGGATATGAGAACTGCAAACCAAAAGCGAGTGGTTCTGATACCCTAAAGATGTAAATGAGATCACTCTTACAACCATAAGAGTGGTCTCAGTAGCTGTATTATTATATATTTTTGCTTGAGCTTGATAGAAATATATATCACTGTTTCAAAAAAGGACCGGAGCATGGCTGTTTCCACGATAGCCGGATGAGACACTTTTCACTGAATAAGCAGAGAAAAGCAGTGTTCCAATTGGTTGAGTGCGCTCCCTCGATCTTTAATGCTGCCACTGTAGCCTGCCAACTGGGAAGCTGAAGAAGAGAGAAATTCTCTGTCTTTACTGCCACACAGCAGCATTGGCTACATACTGCATCCAGTCACTTTGCTGAGCTTGTGCTCATCCATGATGTCATCCTGCCACCTAGTGTTGCAGTGCTGACATTACAGATACCCATTTTTCTTGTCATTTTCTGCTTGCTCTATGCACTACAGTATCTATTTTCATAAACAGTGTTTCAGTTGTTACAGCTGATAGAATTGATATTTTTGGCTTTCAATTTTATAACAAGTTCAAAACAAATTTATGCAAGATAAACGGTTAATCTTGGCAGCCAACTTACAAGATACCATATTACATTGCAAATGGGGTATGTTACAATGACAGTGTTGAAGGTTGGGTACAGCACAGTGGACTACTGAACCAATCAGAGATCAGCTTTCAAAATTCTTTTTAATTTTTTCTGTTATTTGTTTTTCCTCCTTGAGCTGACCAGCCCCTATCGTGTCAGCACCCCCAGCGCTGTCACCCACTTCCCACGGGTACTTACCCCATCCCCCTCTAGATGTCTGGATCAGATGGGGGGGGGGGGTTGCCTGGTCAATGATGCTAGGCCTGCAAGGGGCTGCCTTCACCCTGTTGCAGCCAGCTCATTTTTCCCTCTGTTTCCTCCTTTCCTGCAGGTCGGTGTGAGTGAAATGGTGTGGTCGTGCGATGTGAAGATGCTGCACATGTTTCATCTCCTAGCCTCCGCTGGGTGGCAGACAAGCAGTGGCACGTGCTGCCTCTCACACCCTCTTAGCTGTCTTTGGACCCCAACCTTCCTACTCCTGGCCAGCCCCTGAGTGACCCATGTTTGTTCCTGAACCTAAACACAAGGAAGAAGAAAAACACTTCAGAAATAAAAAGTTACAGCTGACTACTTCTTAAACTTTTTAACAGATTCCTGTCTGCTAATTTGGATTTCAGTAGCTCTTTAAATCTTTACAAAGACAGTTGATTTCAAAGTTATAACTAGTAAACTGATACTGTATAAACCAAATTTGCAACAGTCTGACTCAAAATGCACAGTTTATCATCACTGATAAAGGGCCAGTACTTTCAGAACTCCGGCATGGGCATGGCTCCTCTGTTCATGGGTTATGGTCTTGCCCCCTCACAATTAAAGAAATTGTATGTTTTTGACTCAGGCCGTGGCATATCCCCTGTTTTTTTTTTTTGTTCAGTTCGTGCTATTTCTTATGGCATCTGAGCCGTCCCCCAGATGCTGACCACCCCAGTCCTTCTCCCTCGCTTTCTGCCAGGCTTTACCTTTCTGTAGGGGGCAGCATGGCTTGGGTGCTCAACAAGGTGCAGGGCTCCAGGTGGTTGGGGTCAACAGCAGCTCGGTCAGCCATACATTTTTTTTTGGTTTCTCCCTCGGGGGTGGGTGGCATGCAATGCCGCCCAGATATCTCGATGCACACTTCCATGTGTTGAACATCGGTAGCCTCTGTTCCCTTCCCCAATGCATGCAGCTCCAGCCTGTCTCACTTCCAGCCAACACTAGGGGCTAGGTGAAAGCTGGGAGCTGAAACCCTCCCTCCCCGGGAGAGGAGACCATTCCTTCAGATGCTCAGTTCTTTCCTTCCCTGTCTGACCCCAGCGACCTGAGTCTGCAGCTGAACCTGGGTTGCCGGTGTGGTGCAAAGTATGGCGTCCAGCGCCTCAAACAGCAGCACCACTGGGTCACATTTCCCCATTGAAAAAGACTGTGTAAATGCACTTAACTATTCCCCAACTGACCTTGTAGTGTCTTTGATTATGACATTACAGTGTTTACCATGGCAACAGATTGTCATGTCACAAACACAGCAGCTGTAAGGTCAATTGAGAACAGCCAGATGATTTTTGAAAGAGACATTGTGAAATATTTACTGAAATACAGCATCTGAACAGCTGTTTCTAAAGTACATGCACACTTGCTACTGGCATTCCGGCGGTGGTCGACCGCGGCGGTGAGTGGAGGGTCTTTGCTGTTCCCCATCTCCAGCTCTGATGATGGCACTTGGAGGCCTATGTTTGATCGAGTCAGTGGCAGGCAGGGGATGAGAGTGCTGAGTGGGTGGACTGTAGAGGGGTGTGGGTCTATGAATATTATAACAGGGACTGAGCAGGTGAGGAGGAGGGGTACCACTGTACTACCAGAGATGTTGCTTGTTCAGTTAAGAATCAGGTGGGAGAGAGAGTACCACTCAACTACCAGGGATGTGTTTGTTCATTTGGGTATCTGAAAGGAGGGGGTACCATTAGACTAGTAAGGATGTTGTTTATGCAATTGGAGATTGGATGGGGGGACCACTAGACTACCAGAGACCTTATTGTCATCATCTTGAGGATCAGGTGAAAGAGGGGAACTAAAAGACTACCAGGGAATATATAAACATTTCCTCAGAGATTGGACAGGAAGGGGGTGCTACCAAACTATCAAGGAATGCTTAGTTAGGGATCAAGGGAGGGTGGGGCAATGACTGAGCCTATGCACAATTACTGCACGCATTTGTGAGCGAAGGTATTTTGAACAGGTGATAATGACCACGTAATGACATGGAAATTATTCCCCAGCACCTTATATGTTACATGTGGTCCATTAAATGACTGCTCAGATTACTGTTTGGGTGAACTTACCTTACATTTTTTTATCTGGATATATTTTAGACAGTAAGGAAATATTTCTGCTGGACTATTTTAACCTGTTGACTGCTGCTATCCTCCCTGGGACACCCATGAAAATGAGATACTGTATCTCATAGGGTTATCCCAAGTGGAGCAAAATTAAATAAATAAAGCAGCTTGCTGGCCCTGATCATTGCTGCCAGGATCAAATGGCCCATTCTGTTTAGGGTGTGCTGTTTTCCTTTGCTCTCGGAAATCTGTTGTCAACAGGGAGATGTAGTACTGCCTAGCTTATGCACTTTCATGGTGTTAACACCCCAGATTCTTACAGGCAGCACACACCACACAGGTCATGCACCTCGCATTGCCTGTATGAATATGGCATCCTGACGGCAGCTATTGTTTACAAGCCACTACTGCTACTCTTACATATCAGGTCCCACATATTTTAAAAATTCTGGTTGTACTTGGAGGTTACCTCCCAATGTAATATTAATGTGATGGTTCATGGGAGGAGTCTTTACTATGACTGCAAACCTTTGGCATGCTGGGGTCGTGGATGGGGGTAGGTGGTGGGGGTGAGGTTGTATGCACAGTAGGGGAAGGGGAATACTGCCTGACAGCAGACGTGACCCACTAGGGTTACTTGGTTGATGTCTATTTAAGACTTGCCTGTTAATACTGCAGTTATTTATTAACTCTGTGTAGTGCTATGCAGAATGCAGAATTCCACAGGCATAACTGGCACAGAATGACCATCCCATCAGAGGGATTTCCACTGGTTCTTCTGCAGAATTCCACCTGCTATGATCCACAGAATACTATTCCACGGAACAACATTTTTCAGCAGAAAACCATTCTGTAACCATTTCCATAGAAAATGTTGAGCTCCATGGAATAATGTTCTGCGGAATAGCATTTTTTTCCCACGAAAAATCATTTCACAACCATTTTCTTCAGTGGAATTGTACCATTCTGTTTATGGTGAAATGTGGTGGAATTTTTTTTTTGCAGTTTATTTATGCTCCTCACTTAACATCCCGACTGGCCACTTCCTCAGAGTGCCAGAGCCTACTCTACTACCCTCTGACCCCTGCCACCACTACCTGCCCCAACTGCAGCCTTACCTGGATACTCCAGCATATCCTTTTGCCAGGAGGGTCCCTCTCTTCGAGGGGAAAGCACCTGGTGGCCAGTGGCATGCACTCCAGGAGCTGGGGGCTGATTCCGGGCTGACTCCGGGGCATCGGGTGGCAGGAGCTGGGTGCTCGTTGTGGTAGGGCGCAGGCATTTGTGGACAAAACGAGTAGTGTGACACGCATAGCAGTTCTCTTTATAGTCAAAATTTTATTTTATGGTTCAATATTTTCTTCAATAGCAGGACAAATATTATACAGCGAATTCATTCGACATCACTTCACATGGCTTAGAAGACACAGTTAAATCAAGTTTAACACATTTGTAGCAATTGGCATCGCTCCCCTGGATTCTTCTCCAGACTTAGATCCTCTCTGACCTATCTCTAGGTCGCAACTAACATCCCTAGGATGATATCTTTTCCTTTATACAATTCAGGACCCATGTGAGAGGTTAGCTTCACCCACCAATACATGTTTGAATATCTGTTCCCTAAATACATGAAATATATTTATTTCACATAGCATACATTCATTTAAATAAACATAGGAACTTATATTTAATCTCCAAAGCATTTTTCTAAGTTTCTAAATGTTTCCAAAAACTTCTTAATGACAAGAAGCACCACCCACCGCCAACTGCAACATAAAAGCAGTCAAAAGATGGCTGACTGGCTCTTAGAAAAGAGCTGGAGCTGACAGGGATTGAACTCAGGACTTTAAAACGCCAGGAGCAGTAGCAACACCCTCGCTCCACAAAAATCCCAGACCAAGCCCAGAAATACCTGCGTTCACTCAACAAGGTGTACAAAAAGTCTATTTTCATTGTTTCCTCCAGAAAACATTATTCCAAACAAAACTATAAGGCTAAATGCCTTCACGACAGTGCGCACAATCGAGCAGGTATTTAATTACCAGAGCTCGCGTTTGCACCCTCACACAGGAACTCAGCAGCCTGCTTTAGTAACGAAAGCCACTTTGTTGTACAGCTCTTAGAAAAAGAGCATCACAGGGAACACAGAAGGGACCAAAAAGGTTCCCAACATTATTCTAAAGCCAAAAAAGGCACCAGTAAGCCCACGGAAGCACCTCAACAAAACAAGGTTCCCTTAGGGCATTTTAGAACAAATTATGACATACAAAGCCTTTCCCTAAGCCACGCTTATTTGCAGCTTATTCCTTTATCATTTTAAATCTAAACCACTAAATACTCATCTTATCACAGCTGTCCTAAGCACTGCCTCCCCAATCTAAGGCTTAAATATGGCAAACGAACAGCCAGCCAGCCCCTAAAGAGACTGGAGTGCCATGCAGTATTCAAAACCGAGCATTTGTCCAGTGTTACTAATACAAGCCAAGCCTACGAATTTCCAACCAAGGAGTTTCAGTAAGCTGGGGGGGTTATTTTCCAATCATTCACAAAACTCCCTCACAAACAGTTTCTATACCCGAGAATTTTGTTCTTTGGCGCCAAAACATGCACACTCAAAAAGGACAAGACACAGCCCCATTTCAGCAGCCAAATCACCTAGAAGAAAGAAAAACCTCTACTTTAAATGGCAACAGAAAGTCACACATCCAGGGTTCCTGTTTTGCCACATAAAGAGAAATTAATCAAGGGAAACTACTCTCAGGTTTATTAAAATTGAAAAAAAGGGCATTTAGGAGCGGAGGCTGAAATTAACTAACAAAGATCAGCCGCCAACTCCTCTAACTCATTTTACCAAAAACTCTGTCCTTAAACAATATACCCAGATCCTTTAGTTAATCTAAATTGGTAGAACTCTCTTTAATTCCCTCAGTCCTTACCATTGGCAAGTAACATTCCCTTTTCTTTTATTTCCATATTAGCCCCGGGATAGCGCCCACATTTTAAAGAAAGTGCAACAGAATGTCTAAACCCATACTCTAATAGAAGCTATAATAGCTGATCTACACATTCTCTCTATGCAGCGACGCACAGTAACACTAGACATCAAAAGAGTAGCCACAAAGGTACTTACGGCTTCCTAGAAAGAGGGGGGAGAACTTAAACCTTCAACCATAACTTAATTTAATCTTATAATTATATCTACAGTTGATTTTCCACAGAGCCACTGTGTGACACTAATCATCCGGTCAGTTGGGGTGTGCTTTTCCATGTTTTCTGTGCCCCGCCCACACAGTTCTCAGCCTTGCATGGGGTGTACGGTGGGGAGGGCATGTTAAGGCATCACGTCCCCCAAGTGTGCTGCCAATTCATCCTCAGGGCTCCAAGCAAAACCCTCCCCCCGGGAGGGAAGCATCCAATGGATGCTTATGATACCCCTCCCTGACTGTCTCTGCTCCTGGTACCTGGGCTCAGGGCGTGAACCTGGTTCACCAGCGTGCCAAGCGAACCCCTTTGCTCAGCACCATGGAGCCAGATTGGGCAGAATTTTAAAAATTCAGCGAATATTCCGCACAGCAGTAAATCTCTGGTACCCAGCTGAAGGGGACCAAATAGTGAGAAACACGAGTATTGTATACCAAATAATTTGTACGCTGTGTATGTAAATGACTGAGTTGTTGTTGCTGTTTATCTTTTTGACACAAGACTTAAAGCAGCAGTGCAACGAAACTGGGCAATAAATTTGACCATACCTTTTTTCACTACAAAATATTCCAGGCATCTTCCTGTTTTATTTTTTGGTACAATTTTGTAATTCCACCGAAATTTGAGTATTTTACAAACATTTTATCTTTTTTTTTGTATCTTCTATTTCTTCTCCAGCAGGCCAGGGCATCTCTTGGGAGTACCCACTCAACCCCCTGGCTTCTACTTCTGGCCTGAAACCACCCTCCCTGGGAGACACGTTACTGAGTGCCCCCACCCCATGGACTCATTCTGCCCTGTGAATCACCCCCCGGGGGAGGGCCCAGGGCCCACCCTACCCACCTGGTGGCCTTTTTCTGTGATTAGAGGAATGGTCCCTGGGCTGGGTCGAGGAGCTCGGGAGAGCCGGAGGAGGGTTGGTCCAGCGATGGGATGTGGGCCTTGGTTCCTGAGGTCTCCATCACCTCCCAGGTCCTCTGGGGTTTTTAGCATAGTTTTCCCCCTCGGGACACAGTGTGCAATGATTCCTACATGGCTTTCACCACTCCTCTGCCACTGAAGTCTGCTGTCGTCTCTCCCTACCCACCACGAAGTCCTTTGATCTTGTGCATCCTCCAGTCTCCACTGGAGGCTGCTACAGAGCCGGGAACTCCCAGCAACCAACCCCGGGAGAGGAGAGCAGTCCTCCGGACATTCAATCCTCTCCCTCCTCTGCCAACCCCCAAAGGTCCAGGTCTGTTCCTGAACCCGGGTCGCCGGTGTGGCGCGAGGTGTGGCATCCTGCACCTCAACCCTCAGCACCACCAGGCTGGCTATGTTTTATCTTTTTCTCATGAAAAAACATAACTGCCATGTTTTGCACGGAAATAGCACTGAAGAGCCAAATATAGAAAGACTCATGGTGAGCAGCATAGGAGGTACCTAGAGAAGTACATTTGACAGGTGTACTTGTATTTTTCTTAAATGTAGTTGAAACTAGCTTTTTTGGAAAACCATTTTCTGTTGCACTGCTGCTTTAAGGGGTCTTTGAGGAAAGCTTATTATGCCTCTACTGGAGGGTTATTTACATTTATTTATTTGTTCAAAGACTGGTAACTGGGAGAGGTACACTGAGCTGAGGCTCGTTTCTAGGTGTGATCTGAGGGAGGGGGGATTGGAGGTAAAAGTACAGTACAGTGATACAAAACTATACTAAAAATTCAATCAAATCAAAATTTATTTATAAAAGCACTTTTCCAATGATCAAGGCGCTGTACAAAGCAGTCAACAGCCTGGCCACCACTTCTGCACTAGCCAAAAGCAGCTGATAGCAATCCCTGATAGCCCTAGGTACAGGGCATTGCAGTAGTCAAGTCGGGAGGCCACGAAGGTGTGGACCAATATAGGTAGATCATCAGGAGGAACCAGATGTTTCACCCGGGTGATATTTCTCAGATGGTAAAATGAGGTCTTGACAATGGCCGACACCTGCGATTTCAGGGTCAAACCATCATAGAAAATAATGCCTATGTTATGCACCCGATCTGAGGTAGCCAGCTGAACACCCTGAGCCAAAGCCCAGAGGGCTGTGCAGCCAACAAACTCACCTCCCCATGATCTGGGTACACACCAACACCTTGGTTTTAGCTGGGTTCAACCTCAGCCTGCTGGCACTCTTCCAGTCCGGGATCTCAGAGAGGCAGCTGTTAAACACCGAGATAGATCAACCTGTCCAGGTACAAAGGACATGTACAGATGAGTATCATCTGCATAGCAGTGAAAACTCAGACTGTATCACCTAATAATGTCTTCTAACGGCAGCATGAACACTGCAAACAACTTGGGTGACAAACAATACGTAAGTGCATCGAGTCAAGTAAGGTTACAGGTAGTACATGAATGCAAAAAAGCATCAGGTAGATACAAGGATAGTACAAAACACAGTGGAGAAAGGTACAGTACAGTTATGCAGAATGTACAGAGATAGAGTTCATAGGTGCAGAGTCAGTAAGGTTACAATTAGTGCATGGACGCACTGGCGTTAGGCAGGTACAAAAATAGTGCAGGACACTGTGGAATAACAATGACACAATACACAAAATGAAGGGGTGGAGGTGACTCTGGGTGATGAGGGAGCTGTGATGTGAAGGCATGGTTGAGGATTAGTCAGGTTGTGGGCACAAGAAATGCGGAGGAGGGGAGAGGTAGAGGGTACGTTTAAAGAGACTTAAGGAAGGCAACACACGCAGTGAGGTGGGCAGGGAGTTCCACTCAAAGGGAAGTGGAAAGAGAAGGCAGTCTTGCGAGAGTTTGAGTGAGGGCAGGGTAGGGTAAAAAAGTGGAGGTCACAGGAGCAGAGACTATAGGAGATGTGGATGGAGGGGGATAGGGGAGCAGCTAGGTGGGGGGGGGGCGAGCTGAGCCAGTATTTTGTGGAGATCATGGAGGTATGGGGGTTTTGGTGGAAAGAAAGAGAAGGGAGTGAAAGAGAAGAGTAAAGGGTGCAATGATGGGTTCTGGGTGGGGGACATTCAGAGTGAAATGGCAAAAGGCGCTGAAGAGAATGTCCAGCCTGGAGAGGGTGGATGCAGAGGCAGACCTGTACATGACATCGGCATAATCAAAGAGAGGGAGGATAGTCTTGTTGAGGAGGGTCCGGCGAACAGGAAGGCAGAGGGCATCTTTATTTCTGTAGAGGACACCAAGTTTAGGGCGGAGCTTGTCGTGAATGTGGTTTACATGACTTGAGAAGTCCAGGTGGCTGTCCAGTCAGACACTGAGATATTTGTAGGCCGGGACTATGTCCAGAGTTTTGCCATAGAGTGTGGAGAAGGCAGGGGGTGAGGGAAGTTTGGCTAGTTTCTGAGTGGTACCGAAGTTCATGAAGACAGTTCTGGAGGTGTTAACCTTTAGCTGATTTGCCTCAGACCAGTTCCAGACACAGGTGAAGTTGGTCTGCAGCTAGTAGTTCAATTCTGAGGCAGAGGGGCTGGAATTATAAAGGATAGTATCATCGACATAGAGGTGTATGTGGGAGGGGGAGCATATGAGGGAGGATCGTTAAGTAATATGGAAAAAAGGATGGGACCTAGGATAGATCCTTGCAGTACTCCTGTTAGGATTGGTGGGGGGGGGGGAGTACATCTCCAGCTAGGGTGGATTGAGAGCAGCCAGAGAGGTAAGAACCAAACCATTTGACAGAGAGGGGGGGAGAGGCCCAGTATGTTCATTCGAGCATGGAAAGAAGGATGGGATGGGAGATGGAGTCAAAGGCTTTAGCCAGATCTATAAATATAGCTGAGGTAAGGTGGCCTTGGTCCATACCAGTGAAAATTGCACCAGTAACCCTAATTAGGGAGGAGACGGTGGAGTGGCTCTTCCTGAAGCCCGACTGATAGGGGGACAGGAAATTTGTGGTAGTGAGGTAGTATGTGAGTCTGGTGAGAATGAGGGATTCTTGGAGTTTGGTTAAGACAGGGAGGAGGGAGATAGGACCATACAGGACCTGCTGGTCAGTTACATAAATGTTGGACTTTGATTTGAGAGATTTATTTACTAAAAGGGACTGACTGACTTCATAGTCTGAATTATTGAACAAATCCTTAAATTCTGCCATATGATGTACATTACCGCGAGGAAAGGGATTTGTGAATCCTGATTTATTTTTCAGAGAAATGCAACAAAGTATGTATCAACTGTGATGTATTTAAACAAAATGCAATAAACAAAAAACTACCCCCCCAAAATCTCTTCTTTTGCAGCTACTTTTTGACTGCACCTACGAGATCCATACTGAAGATGTATTAGTATGGAGTCTGCATGTGTTTCTTAAAGTTGGCGTGGCAAGGAAGCAGAAACTTTTAAACATTTTAACCCACATATCTCAATTCAGAAATGCAAAACAGTAACCAGTCGTGCTGGATTTTAGTGTCTGTGGCACTGCCTTGTGTTGCATTTTGTGTGTTTTGTAAGTTGTATATATTGTCTGTATTTATTGCTTGGGTTTCGCTCTCACAGTCATGGCATATCAGTTGCACCTTGTCTTGTTTCTCTTGTATTTATTGCTCAGTCTTTCGATTGTATTGTATTATCAAGTGGCATCTTGTCCTATTTGTGCTTTCACCATTACCCATTATATGCCATCTCGATGGTTCGGGTCATGCCACGAAACAGTCCCTGGGACCAGTGCACCCACCCTGTAACAAAATGAACTAAAATAAATTTCATGTTCAATATTCATAAGATCGAAAATGTACACTGTAGCCTTTGTAAGGACGTCAGTTCATTTGATGAAATCCAGTTGTCTTTTATGCAATAGACAGAAAAAGGACTACTTGTATAAAATATATTAATTATTTATTTGCTTTAGCATGCCACTGCGCTATTGTATATTCCTGTGTTATTGCATTCTTCCATGTTCATAACAGTCAGTGGTATGTGATCTACATTCTCCATATTCTTATCAATAAAGAAATAAAAAAAATAATAAATAGGGCAGGGCAACGGTGAAAACCAATATTTTTTTTACACATGCTCGGTGTGTAATATGTAAATAAACCACTCAGCCTTCTGTCTCATGATATATAGTGTGTGGTATCACACACCCAAGGTGTGTAAAAAGAACTTGTTACACACTGTTGCCTATACATTATCCCTTGTTACTTCATGGCTGCATGTGTGAACATTCACAATACGGGTGGTTCCAACACTGCCCTCATTACAATCTCAAATGAATTTATTGGCACTCTGCATGGGGCTGAAAACTATAAATGACCAGATACTCTGGCAACATTTCCAGATACACCCGAATGTTGTGCTTTTTGGAGCTGGAGTGGGTAACATGGGTATCACGGGCTCTGCAATGAGGTAACCCAGATTTTTATTTCCAGAGCAGATATTTACTATTATCTGGCTCATTTAGAAGTACCCCAGAAAACTGTCATATGCTCACAAATGGTTCATCAGAATAATGACCATGAGACCTTGTTATCCTCTCTGGGCCACAAAATCTGTGCCTAACATTGTTGTTATTGATGGCATCTGAGCATTCCATGACTCATATTGACTCAGCTATGGATAAGCACTAGTAATAAATTGACTCAGGTAAGTAATAAACCATGACAGGGTGTGGATTATAGGATCTTAATGCGTGTAGCTGGGGTGGGGTAAGGCATGAGGTCAAATGCCAAATGTCCTTATGCACATGGGAAGTGCATTAAGTCCTATGATTCACTCCCTGGGAGGGGCTTATTACACTTATACAATGACTATAAGTAGGATTTTTTTGGAGGAGAATGAGATTCGGCACCTGACCCTACGTTTATAGTGATTTAATGCATGGTCAGGTGACGCCTCTTGTCCAATTACATTTTTAGATTTTTTTTCTTGCCATTTTATAAAGACAATTAATTCTGAGCCAGCACATCAGAACAGTGGTAATGCTGCCGTTCATAGTGCTAGTGTCCTGGGATTGAGAACCCGTCCTGAACTCTGGAGGGATGGTGGCTGGGGGGGAAAAGAAGAGGCTTGAACATCCAAGAGGATGCTTGCCTCCTCTGGGGTGGGAGGTTGCCTGCGTCCTCCATGCTAGCAACACCTGGGGTTTCTGGGGTGGAACAGAAGGAAGGTCTGAGGTTGGACGGAAGAGGCGGGGGGGCTCCTTTCTGCGTATGGCTATTGCATACAAAAGCAGGGTGACATTAATGCCAGATTTTGGAGGAGGAACAGCAGAAACGTTTTAACCCCATCAGCAAGATGAAGAACACCCAGAGGACCCACACCTTCGAGAGGGCTCCCCCACATCTAGACTTGGTCTTGGACTCCCAGTGGGTGTGAGCCACCCCAACAGCCCCACTGTGGGCTGTAAGCTAAGGGGGCTTGGCGGAGACCAGGTAAGACCCAGAGATGGAGGAACTTTGGGCTGGTGTGTCCCTCTGAAGGATGCTTGTGGGTAGAGCAGTTGGAGAATAAACAAATAGAAAAAATAAAGGATAATTAATTCTGGATATGCTAAAACTGTCCAGAATATTTTGCCACGGAGTGGGGCTACTTCAAAGAAGGATAACTGCTCGATAGCTGCTGATAGGGCAGTGAAGAATGTTAAAATTCTGATGGAACAGAATTCCAAGGAATTTCTGAAACTTCTGCCCAAGTTTGTGGAATTCTGTTGCAAGCAGATAAAATTTCGAAGGCAGAATGTTTTTCACAGATTAGTAATATGTGATTTACATAAACCACAAATAGCTTTTCCGCACTCCACAGAAAATTATTCCATGGTTTGCATAATACGTGGAAAGTTATTGAGTGGGTTGCATAGAAATGCTGTTTGGAATTCCATGAAATTCAAAAAGAAATTCCAAAAAGCATTTGAAGAAGAAGAAGAATCAGTATTTATAGAGTGCTTTTCCTACATATTGTGTCCCAAAGCACTTTACAAGCAATGCTAGACTGGTAGTGAAATGACTGAACACGTAGCGGCAGCCAAATTATACATCAACACCCACATACAGCCTTGGACAATTGCATGAACCAGTTTTATGGGAAGGGGAATATTGTCAAGGACACTGGGGAAAGTCACCTACTCTGCCAGCAGGGGGCTTGACTTTGTGGTAGCAGAATGGAGGAACCCAGTTTGGAGCCGGACAGAGGAGGAGGAAGAAGTGCTGATGTGGCAGGGGAGATGGCCGACCAAGGACCTGGGAAAGCAGGAGCAGAGGATGGAGTGCTGAATTCATCTCATCAGGATCCTATGGGAAACAAGAATATGTTATCTAGAAATTTCAGTATGCAGGATTCAATCGAAAATGTATGTGAGTATATGGACTTTTCTCAACCTGAAACCCTGCCAAAAGGTAACATTAGGCAAGACAACCCTGAGATTAAGGCTTTCCAGAAACATACAGCTGCAACTCTCATACAGAAATGCCATTCTGAGGAATCTTTAAGGGCTACAAATAGACAGCAGGATACTGTCTCAATGCAGTAAATTTCAGAAATAAAACAAAGGAGGGACAGGCTACTGAAACTGCTCAAAGTAGAGGAGGACACTTTACATAACCTGGAAGACACCGAGAGTCATGTTCCAACAACACAGAAGGAAGCCCAAAGCAATGGAAAAAATGAGTGTTCATCTCCAGGATGTCTACAAAAAATGAATGAATCCAGCCAGCCATGGACTCCAGAATGCGCTCTAAGTGCAGTGGGATGGAAGAAAATGGCAGACGGCTCTGCATGGTTTTCAGATTCTGTTCTGACTGCCAAAGACATCCAGTGAATGACAGCAGAACCAGAGCTTGTCACTACTCCTTCTCCTTTGCTGTAGCCAGTATGCTACTCGGATGATGTTTCTCAGGTTACCATGGTAACCCTCAGTGGCGGCATGACAGAGACCGCACCCAACCCGCAGACATCCAAGGAATCACAAGAGCCAGAACAGCACACGAATACACGACCAGAGAAGCCAGAAGCAAAGCCTTTGCACAATCAGCATGAACAAACTGTAAGTAACAATGTGCTTCAAAATAATGTGAATGTACTTGTACATGACTCTTCTGTTAAAGCACTCCCTTCAACATCATGGGCTGAAATAATGGATGCCAATCCCTTACTGGAGACTGTAGACTTAAAACCACTCCCCCTCCCAAAAGAAAAATAATACAGATGAGACACAGCAAAAATCAGAAACTTCAGCTAGAACGTTTAAATTGTCTGATCTATTTTCTAATTTGGGGGAACCTGCAAAATGAAAAAAGTGTTATGTTTCAAATATGCAGGGGGTCTGGAGCAGTCACCGGAGAGAACTTATGTGGCCAGGAAACTTCTAAAAGAAACAATGCATTTCACGGCAACTGAGGTAGTTGCCCTTATTCATACCTCAGGTGACACACAATTTGACGTCAGCTTTAGATCATCTGTACTGTTGGACAGATTCTGGCTAAAATACAACTCAATTAAACATTCTGCAGTATGGACTCCATTCATAGTAATTCCTTTAACAAAACCAATCTGGAAAATGGTTAATATCTTGTTTAAAAATGAAGGAGTCAACATTTCAGTCTTCTACATTGGGTCAAACAGCATGTAGAAGCAATAGAGAAGCCACAACCAATCATGGACTCAGAAAATATATGGACGGGGGGGTGAGTGGTGCATCAAAGTTAAGCTTAAAAGTTCTGAGGCAGGTATACAACATTTACCAAATCGTTTTTTTATATTGGCAGAGACAGAGGTTTTTGTTTCTACCCAGGACAGCCTAAATCCTGCCACAGATGTGGCTCCCTGTCAGTTTTACCATAGCACTTCGACAGCGCTAGCACCAACATCCCCTACAGCGACAGCTACCATGCCGACTGTCGGCATTGTAGCCTCGGGGATGTCGGTGCATTCAAGTTGAGTCGGAGTTGGACTGGGCGGGCGAAACACCCAGTGGGGCAGTCTCAGTCACTGCATAGACCATCGCGGGTTCTGACCGATTCCTGTCACTGTGATGGTCTTTGCGGTGTCTGAGTCACTGCGGTAATGGTATACCCTCCCTGTCCCACCTCAGCAATGCATGTGATGCAAGAGTGTGTGATGTTTGCTTGAAATAGGCCATTCTGATCATTACTGTCCAAATCCAGTACACTGTAATTTGTGTGATGAGAGGGGTCACTTATAAAATGGGCCCATGGGAAGCCCACAGCAAAGGCTCATTTTATGTCCAAGATGAGATGGTGCTTGAGTGAAACTGAAATGGAGACTTCTCCAGAAAATCAACCTAAGATGGAAAGCTGCTCTTCAGTAGACTCACATGTTATGCCCCCCCGGCAGCTCCACCAGATGACTTCATAGTGGTTGGGGGGGGAAATGAAACAGAATAAACAGCAGCCAACATCAAAAATATCCAGAAGAGACTCTATAACAACAAGAAACAGTTATGCAGCACTACAAGAGCACTGCAGAGGATGAAAGTGAAGAGTCTGACTTGTCGTCCATAGTTTTTTCACACAAAGAAGCATCAGATGGGGAAGAAGATCTGAGGAAAAAAAGGAAGAACGTACAAAAGAACAAGGAAGAAAAATATTTAACTTAAAACTTTGCCCTGGTGCTTTCCAAATTAAATTTAATTTCTTTAAATGTGAACAGTATTAGAAACGTTAAAAGAAGACATACTTTCTTTTCATCTCTACAGTTGGCTAATGCTAATATTATCTTGTTGCAAGACACTAGGCTGAGAACAACACAAGATATTGTAAACGTTCAAAGGTCATGGCCATGGGACCCTTCGTTTTGGCCCTTGGGATTGGAACCCTGCTCTGGTGTTGGCATTTTTTTCAAATTACTAAATGTAAAGGTTTTGAGACTAATGGATATTGAGCCAGGAAGATTACTAATCCTAGACATACTTTCAGGAGACACGTATCTCAGAATAGGGACCATTTATGCTCCTCAGACAAAAAGTGACAGAATGACATTATTTAAACTAATGCAACCAGACTTACACACAGAAAAATTCACCATTTCATGTGGCGATTTTAACTTCCCCTTAGATTTAAAAGACAAAACAGGCCATACACCCAAATTATTTTGTGACACAAATACCTTGAAATCAATTATTCAAACTGCAGATATGATGAATTCAAATAGACAAATACATTCTGAGGGTGGTCATAACTATTTTAGGGATTCAGTTTCAATGAGAATTAATTTTATTTTTCTTTCCAGCCGAGGTAAAGTTCAAGGAGCTAGGACTCAAGTTAGCGTAAACTCAGATCATATGGAATTACATGTATCTCTAAATCTACTGGGTACCAGAAATATGGGCAAAAGGTATTGGGAACTCAATACCTCATTTTTGACTAGTGACACATTATGTACTGAATGCACTGAATTATTGAAAGCTAGACTTTCGATGGCAGTATTTTATGATACTATATTAGATTGGTGGCAGGACACAAAACAAGACTTAAAAACTTTTTTTACTTTAAAGGGAAAAAGTAATGAATCTGACTATTTGCAGTATATACAATTATGGACCCAACTTTTTAAACTTATTACATTGCAGTCCACTATAAAACAATCTTATAAAAATCAAATTGATTGTGTTAAGTCTGACATGAAAAAAATATTTATATGATAGAGCTAAAAGTTTGATAACTGAACGATTCGGAACATGACTTAAAAAGGGATCAATTGATATCTTTAAATATAATCAGGAGAAAAACAAGACCAAAATTATTGCGAATATAAATAATAATCAAGGTGTCCTGTTGCAGCATAGTGAACAGATTTCGTATTATGTGGAAACAACTTAGGAACATTTTTTTTCACCAGTAGCTACCTCGAACTCTTATGGACATTTCTTTAAAGACCTGCAACCCAAAACATTAACAAATTCCGAGGTTATCACATTAATAAAGCCCATAACCATGCTCAAAGTGGAGCCATCCAGACCCTTCCTTTACATAAAGTCCCTGGGCCAGATGGCATAAACTCAGAATTCTACAAAAAGTTAAACATATTGTGAGTAGAGTACTTACAGAGCTTTTCAATGAAATTTTAGAAACAGGATATGTCACTAAAGAATGGCTGCAGGCCTGTATGATTTTACTATACAAAAAAGGGGAAACTTCAGAACTTAAAACCTGGAGGACAATCTCGTTGTTAAATACTGACTAGAAAATTCTAGATAAGATTTTAACAAAACGCCTTAGTGAAATTACACCAAAAATCATTTCAGCCTCTCAGGCATGTTCTATTCCTAATAGGAATGTAATGGACAATCTTATACAAATAAAATAAATTTTGCAAAAAAGTATGGATAACAGGTTAACAGGATTTTTACTTTCTATGGGTCAAGAGAAGGCCTTTGACCACATTTCTCATGAGTTCCTATACCAGGCCTTGAGACATCATGGCATACCTGAAAAAATTATTTTCTGGATTCAGATGATATATCAAAATGCTACATTTAAAATAATGGTGAATGGATTCCAGGGTAAAGTCATAAATCAAAAGCAAGGGGTTCGGCGGGGTTGCCCCTTAAGCCCGATCTTGTACATTCTTGGGCTTGACATTTTGCTTCAAAAGATAAATATATCACTAGTCATTAAAGGGATTTCCATTTCAGATGATACACCCCAATTAAAACTTTAGCATACGCAGATGATATTTGTTTATTTTTAGCTGACATACAGTCGGGGCAAATTTACTGTATATCTTACATGATTTTTCTGCAATTTCCAATGTAAAAATAAATATTCAAAAGAGTAAAGCACTACAGTTGGGGGCCCGGGCACAGAAACATTCTACTGTGGCTAGCATCCCCATAGTGACAGGGGGTCTCACAATCCTAGGTATTTCTTTTGGATTTCCAGAAGCAGGAAAAACTAACTGGGATGCCAAAATAAATGAGGGATTTGCACTTACGGTGAAGTGGAGGAATATGCAAATTTCAAAGAAAAAAAGGGTAATTTTGATCAAAACCTTACTAATACCACTATTTTTATACATTAGTGCCATATTTCCATTACCTAGTGAATTTGAAACCAGGTTATATAGCCTTTCTTTCAGGCTCTTTGGGGAAGCAGACTTAACCCGATTAAAAGGAATTTTACTTACCTACCTTGTGACTAAAGAGGTCTGGGCATGGTTAACCCAGTAGCTTCCTTCTTACAAATTTTATATTTAATAACATTAAACCTATACTGAGATCTCGTACTAAGAACTCGCATTCTTGGCTTTATGCTGAATTATACCAGCTACTCACTTTGTGTGAAAATGGTAAAAAGCATTTTCAAACAATTTGGAGGAAAGATTGCATTCCTATATACATGATTTTGATTTTCAAAAAGATAAAACATTGGAATTTTACTAGAGAAGTGCTTCTATTTTAAAAACAATAATTTTATCTCCATCTTCTAGATCAAAACTTTTGGGAACCCTTAATATTTCCATAGGGCTCCCCAGAAAATTCAGAATTACTCCAATTATTAACAGAACCCAGATTGTCAGAATACCTGTGGGAAACAACTTGGTTATCCTGCCACGGCAGACTTGGAGTTAGAAACTCACATAAACACAAACAAGTGACAGATTCTGTCCCAGAGATACATGTAATGAAATACTAGAAACACAGCAACATCTATTTTTAGAATGTCCATATGTTATCACCTTTTGGAAAACACTGACAAAAATAATAAATAATCCTGAATATGAAACAATTGATTCAAACAACATGAAGTCTTGCTATATTATGACAGGTGCAGTTTGTCCCACCATTAGAACTGCTCCGGAGGTGAAAGAGTTAACTTCCATGCAGAGCATGGAGCTTAGAGCGCAAGCTCGGTTAAAGAAGCTCTGTTAGGGTGGTTTCAAACCGAAACCGTCAGATTCTTTACTCCGCCTCACTGAACAGTCGCTCCGGAGATTCCTCCTGCTGCTCGGTTCATTTCCTCGGTTTAAAACGCTTTTCTCGGTTGAATTTAACTACGATATTATTTATTTTAACCGCAAACCGATCGGTTCAAGCTCTGTCTATGGTATTGTAAGTAACAGATAGGTTTTTCTGTGTGGAACTTGTAAATTTTTATCAGTTCGGTTTGAACCGATCAAATTGTATTTAAACTTGGTTTTAAAGCCTTTTAAGGCTTGTTAGAGTGTGGTTCCCGGTTCTTATCAGTTCTAAAAACGATTTCATTCGTTTTTTTCCACGATCCAGTGACACGGTTGGGAACCGATAAAGGGTGTCTTGCCTGGCACTGCCATCAAAGGGCAAGTTTTGGTTAGGCTGGCATTATGTCTGAGGCAAAAGAAAAACCGGGCCCACTGGGTTTCAACACTGTAGTGTCTGTGGGAAGCCTTTGCCAAGGCTGACCCACACACCACATGTGTTTATTGTCTGGGGTTTGACCACCTCAGTGCAGACTGCCAGATTTGCAAGAATTTCCTGCAGCCACCCTAGATAAGAGTTGGTAGGCTCGGGGAGCGAGGAAAACCAAAAAGTCCGCTGACCCGGATGGCCAGCCAGTTCAGTGCCAACCAAACGGAGGGAGTGCCCTCTGACCAGGGCCAGACTTCCTTGGCAAACGAAGCTGACTCTGAGAAGCCAGTTCCAGCAAAAAGAACTAGAAAGTCAGCAGGTGTTGAGTCCAAAATTCCTTCTCCAACTGCTGCAGAGATAGCCAGGGCAATACAGATTGTCCAGTCACTGTCCCCGGTTCCCTTCGAACCGCCACTATCTGGCAAAAGGTCGGTTCGGTTGGTTCCACCGGTTCAAGAATATGATATAGAAGAGTTTTATGAACCTTTGAAAGTCTGGATGTGCCCATTGAACCGGACATCTCCCCAGACAGACCTTTAGGTGAATCTCCCCTAGGCTTTCTGAGTCCCCTTCTCATTTTTTGTTTTATAAAAAAGTTGTTGAAACCCTCCAGCTTCCCTTGGAGGAGGCTTTGGATGAGCAAGAGGAGCCTGACTATGTAGAGATGATGGATATCCCAGAGTCCAGGAGATTGTCCATCCCTTTACATAAATCTTTTAGGAAACAAACAATAAAAATTTTAAAAGTCTCTAATTCTGTGCCTCTGTAGATAAAAAGATGGACAGGAGGTACACTTTGTCAGGGTCCTGATACAGATTTTCTTTCACAGCAATGCAGTCATGTTGGGATAGTTCAGGCTGCAGCCTGTGATAAAGCTAATATTCCCCTGGCTTCACATCCTCCTGACAAGGACTCCAGGAAGATTGATGCCATGGCCAAAAAACAATACATGGCAGCATCTTTGGGACTCAGACAAGCAAACTATATGGCTTATGTTGCGAGATACCAGAAATCTAGATGGGATACTGTCATGGCCTTAGCCAAACAGGTCCCTGGCCAGCTTGCAAAGGAGCTGGAGCAGGTGGCTCTTGATAGTATTGAGGTATCTAAGGTGCAATTCCATGCTGCAGTGGATTCTAATGATGTGTCCTCTAGAGTCATGGCTAGATCTGTGGCTTTTCGTAGACTGGCCTGGCTCAGGTGTACTACTTTGTCACAGGATACCCAGTCTAAGGCTATGGATTTTCCTGTAGGGAAATTCTGTTTGGGAGCAGACAGAGAATTATATGAAGAAAATGGATGAATATAGAACCACTTATAGGAGTGCACAAGCCAAGGAACGGCAAGCCACTCCTCAGAGGCAGCCCCAGGGCAGGGGCAGGCCTTTTACAGACCCAGGCCTCCTCTTCTCAGCCTATGCTCAGAGGGGTTCTTCAGAGGAGAGGCAGATGGGAGTGCGAGCAGGCCTGCTCCACCCCTCAGCCTAAAGCCCCTGCCAAACAGGCACCTGATGGGATGCCCAGGTTGGCTCTCCATTACCCGTAGGGGCAGGCTGGCTTACTCGTCCAGGACTGGGAGTCTTTAACATCAGACAGGTGGGTCCTGGAAGTAGCGAGCCAGGGTCTGGTTCACAGCTTCAAAAAATTTCCAAAGATGAGAGCCAGATCTTTTCCACCTGCAAACCCTTTAGAGACTCTTGCTTTGGAAACAGAAGTCTCAACCCTCCTGGCTCTCAGAGCTGTAGAAAGAGTTTCTCCCCCACACCAGGCAAGGGTCTGTACTCCAGGTACTTCCTTACCCCAAAAAAGACAGGAGAGTGGCGGCCTATCCTGGATCTAAGATATCTAAACAAGCACCTTTTAAAACCAAAGTTCAAAATGGTGACTCTGGGAATGATTTTACCCTTCCTAAGGCCAGTGGACTGGCTAGCTTCCCTGGACCTCAAGGATGCCTACTTCCATGTTCTTATCAGAAGCTCCCATCAAAAGTACCTCAGATTCGAACTGCCCTCAGGCCATTATCAGTTCAGAGCAATGCCCTTCGGCCTTGCTTCTGCCCCAAGGGTGTTCACAAAATGTCTGGCAGTAGAAGTTGCTCATCTAAGAAGGCAAAAGATTGCCATTTTTCCCTACCTGTACGACTGGCTCATTGTGGGTCAGTCTCCAGACCAGGTCAAATCACACCTGCTAGTTACCCAGCAGCTGCTTACCTCTCTGGGCTTTCTTCTCAATCTTCCAAAGTCAGTTTTGGAACCTGTCCAGATACTCACCTTTATAGGTGCAGAACTGGACACAAAGCAGGCCAGAGCCTTCCTTCCCCTGGAAAGGGTAAGGACCTTAGTGGCCCTGGCCTCGTCCTTCACTCTGCAGGTCTCTCGACCAGCAAGGCAGTTCCTGCAGCTCCTAGGACACATGGCTGCTTCCACAGCTGTAGTGCAAGAAGCAAGATTTCAGATGAGGGACATTCAGTTCCATTTGAGAGCTTTCTGGTCTCAAAGAAGAGATCCCCTATCCAAGTTAATCCCAGTGACTCGAACCCTGATCCAGGCCCTTCAGTGGTGGCAGGATCAGAGCAATCTGAGACAAGGGGTGCCTTTCATCCCTCTGTCCCACTCCTTGACCCTTACTACAGATGCATCCCTCTTGGGATGGGGAGCTCACATGGGCGACCTCTCCACCCAGGGGTTATGGTCCCCTCAGGAATCTCTGCTCCACATCAATCTGTTGGAACTCAGAGTTGTTTTTCTAGCACTTCAGGTTTTTCTGCATCTGTTCAGAACAAGGTGGTACAGGTCAGAACAGACACCACTACAATGTGGTACATCAACAAACAAGGGGGCACTCTGTCTTCGGCCTTGTGCACTGAGGCGATGAAGTTGTGGTCTCTGGCTTATTCCCTGAACACTTCCCTCATAGCAGTTCACCTCCCAGGCAAGGACAATGTCCTGGCAGATGCTCTCAGCAGGATTTCCCAGGGCCATCACGAATGGTCACTGGATCCCCTAGTACTGGGGATAGTGTTTGCCAGATGGGGCACTCCTCAGATAGATCTTTTTGCAGCCCCAGACAATCATCAACTTCCACTTTTTGTTGCAGGCCCCAGTGTTGGGCTCAGTCCCCTGGATGCCTTTCTCCTTGATTGGGAAGGGAAGTTCCTTTATGCCTTTCCCCCTTCCCTCTCCTGTTCAAAGTACTAGTCAAAATCAGGTCTCAGCCCTGCAAGATGATCCTGATTGCTCCAGACTGGGCCAGGCAGCCCTGGTACCCACTCCTTCTGTCCTTAGCAGTCCATCTTCCCTGTGTCTCCCCAGGAACCACAATCTGTTAACCTGTGCTCAGGGGAGAGTTTGGTATCCGAATCTCAATCCCTCAACCTCAAGGCTTGGCTCTTGAGCAGTTAGAGTTTGCTGATCTACAACTTTCTCAAAGTGTTCTCGAAATCCTGAAAGCTGCTAGGAAGCCTTCCACCAGGGCTACCTATAACTCCAAGTGGAAAAGGTTTTCCATATGGTGTTCTGGGAAACATATTTCCCCGGAATCTGCTGATCTACCCACTGTATTGGACTATATGGTCCATTTTAATTCTTTGGGACTGAGACCAGCTACCCTGAAAGTGCACTTGGCAGCTGTCTCTGCCTTCATTTCAGCAGGGAAGCCCTCTTCTCTTTCTGCTCACCCTGTATTTTCCAAGTTTTTTAAGGGATTGCTTCATACCAATCCTCCATTCAGGGACCCTGGCCCTGCTTGGGATCTTAATGTTTGCATTGCTCAGCTGATGCAACCCCCCTTTGAGCCTCTGTCTTTGGCAGAACTTAAGTATTTGACTTGGAAAACTGTATTTCTAGTAGCCATCACTTCTGCCAGGTGCATAAGTGAGTTACAGGCTTTATCAGTGGAGACTGACTTTATTTCCTTTCACAGGGATAAAGTAGTCCTCAGGACTAATAGGAAGTTTTTGCCTAAGGTGGTTTCGGATTTCCACCTTAACCAATCTATTTCACTTCCAGTGTTCTTCACTGACCATTCCTCCTCTGGTGAGAGGAGGCTGCAAAGCTTAGATGTTAAGAGGGCCCTAAGTTACTACATAGAGCGTACCAAGGGTCACAGGTTTGACTCCCTCCAACTATTTCTCACTTATGGTGAGGTTGGGAAAGGGAGACCTGCCACTAAGAGATCCATTGCCATGTGGATCGTCTCTTATATCCAATTTTGCTATCAAAAGCTGGGTAAGGTTCCCCCCTCAGGCCTGAGGGCTCACTCTACCAGAGGTACAGCTGCATCTCTAGCTGCTGCTAGAGACATCCCTATCTTGGAGATATGTCAAGCAGCTACTTGGAAACAGTACACACTTTCACCAAGCATTACTTCCTGGATATCCAGGCCAGGAGGGATGCTCGGTTTGGCACAGCTGCAGCTTCAGAGCCTATTCCTAAGTAGGTTCTGTCCCTCCTCCATGGAGGTACTGCTGTGTAGTCTGCACTGTCATAATATAGCAAGACTTCATGTTGTTTGAAGAAAAATTACTCACCTTAGTAATGTTGTTTCTTCTAATGGAGTCTTGCTATATTATGACCTCCCAGCCTGCCCCTCTCAGAACTTCTACTTTGGGTATGGGGTGGTAGTCCACTGTTGGCATTTATTGATGCCTTCTTTTATGTTTGGGTGTTGTGTTTTATTTAGTTATTTTATCTTATTTTTCTGGTCCACTGACTTGAGTCTTGGTGTTGGGACCAGGAAAATGTGTGAATATGTTAGTAGCCAGTTGGCTAGTGTAGGTTACAGCTTCCACACAGAGCCTTAGTGAGTTTTTCTCATAAAGATCTGACGGTTTCAGTTTGAAACCACCCTAACAGAGCTTCTTTAACCGAGCTCGCGCTCTAAGCTCCATGCTCTGCATGGAAGTTAACTCTTTCACCTCCAGAGCAGTTCTAATGGTGGGACAAACTGCACCTGTCCTAATATAGCAAGACTCCATTAGAAGAAACAACATTACTAAGGTGAGTAATTTTGTCTTATAACACACTTGTATTAGGAGAATACAGAAGAAAATGGTCTATATACCATCCTAGTACCTTAAGGGTGATTACTAGTATTTTGAAATATTATATTTGGTTATCAAGGTGCATGTGGGTGTTCCAACAGGTATGGTGGACTCAACAAGAAATTATTCAGTTTGCACAATCACAGGGACAGTAGTTATACTACCATGATCATAATGTTTTTTTTCAGAAGAAAATTTGATTTCTTTATGGAAGAATTGTGAAAATTGGTGGCATCATCCACCCTGAACTGTATAGGTTTTTCTTTAGCTCTATGTCCAGATAGTCATTTGTTTTTCCAAGAAATTACTTGAATACTTTGTTTATGGTATGTAATTATATAACTCTGTGATTGTCATATGCTATTTCTGTATAAATTTTATGTCCTTAATAAAAACACCCTTACTCTGCAAAAAGTGCCTTGGGTTCTTTCACTTCCACCTGGACATGTAGAAGGAACCTTGGTTTATCATCTCATCTGAAGGAAGAAACAAAAGTACAGCACCCCCCTAATACTGTACTCAGGTGCCAACATTTAGGTGCTGTATGACCCCACTCCTGGTGTGGGGCTAGAACCAATGACCTTCTGGCCCAAAGGCAGATGTGCTACCAACTGAGCCATGCTGACACCATTCTTTGGAAGCAGAATTGCCATTCCACTTGAATCTTTTTTTTCCACAAAGGTTTTTATCCTCCGGTAGCAGCCTTGGGCGGCTATCAGCCCTGTCTCTATGTTCAGCGGCAGTCCCCAGCCTCCTGTAGTCTGAGGTCCTTATTTCCTGTGGATTCCTCCCGTGGTGGTATGGGATAGGGAGGGCAACCCCTCCACCCCAGGACACATCCAGATGCACATGGGGTCACAGCAGCGGGGTGGACTGTGGAGACACAGGCAGGGCTTCACAAAGCCCAAGCCCCTACATGTTCCATTTTTCTCACTGTTGCCTGTGCTGGTATGCTCACACCAACATGCATGTGTGTGGAGGCAAACACACTCATTGAGGAGATCTTGCAGTTCCCTCCCTTCTTGTGCTGTCCAGTGGCCCACACTACTGCCAGGCCTCCACCTGGTGGCAGTCATTCTGCAGGAACAGCACACCTCCACCCCTGGGAGAGAAGAGCAGTTCATTTGGATGCTCATCCTCTACCTCCCCGGCCATTCCCCAGCAACCCAAGATCAATTCCGATCCTAGGTCGCTGGTGTGGCAGGCATTCTGCATGAATTCTACCAGCAGAATTCTGCATTCTACACAGCTCTAAAAGCTAAGCCATTCAGTGGAGCACGAATGATATGGTTACCACAGTATCTAATCATCTCTAGCGAAATCAATAAAAAATAGATGGCGTCTTTTCACATAAAGCCTAAAATGGTTGGGGGTGGGGTTGTCCCAACATCCAGTTTGGAATGAGCCTGAGTCCCTGCATGTCTGACAGGCTGGAGGCAGAAGTGTTGCCTTTATTATTGCTTGGAGTTGGGGTCGGGAAACACACAGGGAAAATGGCACACACGGTGGGTAAGGTACAAAATGCAGATTTATTTTGTGCGCAAAACTATGGCCACAATCTTAGCCATGTTTTCTTTTGCACAAAATAAACTTCTTTACCAAGTGAGTGCCAGAGTTTTTGTGAGAGGGTGGGGGAGGAAAACATTCTACTCCTACAGCCCCACCCCCTTGTGGCTGGCCAAGGAAGGCCTGAAACATCTGAAACATGTGCGTCCCCTCTTTCTTCACAGGGGAGCTGTAGATGTCAGGTGGTTTGGTGCACTGGGGGATGCGGTGACGGTGGGGAGATGGGTACACTCCTACTGCCTCATGAGTGATCACAAGCTGCCGTTGGCTCCCTGGGCTGAGAACAGGAGGACAATGACAGCAGAAAGGATGAAGAAGACAATGAGTTATGTAAATTGCACACAAGACCAGCACCAGTAAAAATGAGGTGAAAAACATTTATTACCATCAAACATGTAAATCAGTGCAAACACTAAAACAACAAGCATTTGTCAATGCTGAATGTTGATTGTGTTGGTCTGTTGAGCTCACTCAGTGGCCCTGTGTCACTCGCTCGTTCTGTTTCTCCCTGTGCTGCAGGCTGCACCTTTGTATGAGGCTCCTGACTGCATCGGCACATTTTTTTCTGCCCACAAAGAAATCTGCAGCCGTCCTGACAGAGCTATGTTGAGGTGGGTCACTCGCCCTCTCTCAGTTGCTTTTTCTGTTTCTGCTGGCGCTGCAGGCTGCCCTTTTGTACTGGGCTTACGCTTCTGTTGGCGGCTTTTTCTGCCCACAAAAGAATGTGCAGCAATCCTGACACAGGTCCATTGAGCTACCTCACTTCCCCTCTCTCGCTTGTTCCGTTTCTGCTGGCGCTGCAAGCTGGCCTTTTGTACAGGGCTCTTGCCTGCATTGCCGCCTTTTTCTACATGCAAAGCAATCCGTAGCAGTCACAGTAGAGGTCTGTTGAGCTCACTCACTCCCCATCTCTCACTCACTTATTGTGTTTCTCCCAGTGCTGCTGGCTGTCCTTTTGTACTGGACTTCTGCCTGTGTTGGCACCTTTTTCTGGCCACAAAGAAATCTGCAGCTGTCCCGACACAGCTCCGTTGAGGTCACTCTCTCCGCCTGTCTCACTCTCTCATTCTGTTCCTCCTGGTGTTGCAGGCTGCTCTTTTGTACTGGGCTTCTGCCTGCATTGGCAGGTTTTACTGCCCACAAAGAAATCTGCAGCTGTCCCGACATAGCTCCATTGAGGTGGGTCACTCCCCCTCTGTCACTCACTCATTCTGTTTCTGCTGGTGCTGCAGGCTGCCCTTTTGTACTGGGCTGCTGCCTCTGTTTGCGGCTTTTTCTGCTCTCAGAGAAATCTGTAGCAGTCCTGACACCAGTCCGTTGAGGTAGCTCACTCCCCCTCTCTCACTCGCTCGCTCCGTTTCTGCCCGCGCTGCAGGCTGGCCTTTTGTACTGGGCTCCTGCCTGCATTGCTGCCTTTTTCTGCCCACAAATAAATCCACAGCAGTCACGATAGAGCTTTGTTGAGCTTGCTCACTGCCCCTCTCGCTCGTTGTGTTTCTCCCGGTGCTGCAGGCTGCCCTTTTGTACTGGGCTTCTGCCTGCATTGGCACCTTTTTCTGTCCACAAAGAAATCCACAGCTGTCCTGACAGAGCTCTGTTGAGGTCACTCACTCCGACGGTCTCACTCACTAATTCTGTTTCTCCTGGAGCTGCAGGCTGTCATTTCATAGTGGTCTCCTGCCTCTGTTGGCACCTTTTTCTGCCCACAAACAAATCTGCAGCAGTCCCGACAGAGCTCCGTTGAGCTCGCTCAGTCCCCCTCTCTCACTCGCTTGTGCCGTTTCTGTCAGTGCTGCAGACTGCCCTTTTCTACTAGGCTCCTGCCTGTATTGCCACCTTCTTCTGGGCACAAAGAAATCTGCAGCAGTCATGATATAGCTCCGTTGAGCTTGCTCACTCACTCCCCCTCTCTCACTTGTTCGTTCTGTTTCTCCCACCATTGCAAGCTGCCATTTTGTACTGGGCCCCTGCATGCATTGCTGCCTTTTTCTGCCCACAAAGAAATCCACAGCAGTCCCAACAGAGCTCCGTTGAGCTCACTCATTCCCCCTCCCTCACTTGTTCATTCTGTGTCTCCCGCTGCTGCAGGGTGCCCTTTTGTACTGGGTTCCTCCCAGCATTGGCAGCTTTGTCTGCCCACAAAGAGATGTGCAGCAGTCCCGACACTGCTCTGTTGCGGTCACTCACTCGCCCTCTGTCACTCGCTCATTCCGTTTCTGTGGGGGCTCCTGCCTGCATTGCTGCCTTTTTCTGCCCACAAAGAAATCCGCAGCAGTGACCACAGACCTCCATTGAGCTTGCTCACTCCCCCTCTGTCACTCGCTCATTCTGTTTCTCCTGGCACTGCAGGCTGCCCTTTTGTACTGGCCTCCTGGCTGCGTTGGCACCTTTTCCTGCCCACAAAGAAATATGCAGCTGCCTCGACAGAGCTCCATTGAGGTCGCTCACTCTCCCTTTCTCACTCGCTCATTCTGTTTCTCGTGGCGCTGCAGGCTGCCCTTTTGTACTGGGCTTCTGCCTCTGTTGGCATTTTTTTCTGCCCACAAAGAAATCTGCAGCAGTTTCGACAGAGCTCCATTGGCTTCACTCATTCCCCCTGTCTCACTTGCCCATTCCATTTCTGCCTACAGTGCAAGCTGCCCTTTTGTCCTGGGCTCCTGACTGCGTTGCCGCCCTGTTCTGCCCACAAAGAAATCGGCAGCATTCACAAAAGAGCTCCGTTGAGCTTTCTCACTCCCCCTCTCCCACTCATTCGTTCTGTTTCTCCCGCCGCTGCTGGTTGCCGTTTTGTACTCACCCTGTGTGCATTGCTGCCTTTTTCTGCCCTCAAAGAAATCCGCAGCAGTCCCAACTGAGCTCTGTTGAGCTCACTCACTCCCCCTCCCCCTTCCTCACTCGCTCATTCTGTGTCTCCCACTGCTGCAGGCTGCCCTTTTGTATTGGGTTCCTGCCTGCATTGGCATCTTTTTCTGCCCACAAACACATCTGCAGCAGTCCCGAGAGAGCTCCGTTGAGCTTGCTCACTCCCCCTCTCTGAGTCGCTCATTCCGTTTCTGCTGATGCTGCAGGCTGGCCTTTTTTACAGGGCTCTTGCCTGCATTGCCACCTTTTCCTGGCCACAAAGAAATCCGCAGCAGTCATGATACACCTCCGTTGAGATCGCTCACTCCCCCTCTCTCACTTGTTCATTCTGTTTGTCCTGGCACTGCAGGCTGCCCTTTTGTACTGGGCTCCTGCCTGCATTGCCACATTTTCCTGCCCACAAAGAAATCTGCAGCTGTCCTGACAGAGCTCCATTGAGGTCACAAGCTCACTCCCCCTGTCTCACTCACTCATTCTGTTTCTCCTGGCGCTACAGGCTGCCCTTTTGTACTGGGCTCCTGACTCTGTCGGCATTTTTGTCTGTCCACAAAGAAATCTGCAGCAGTCCTGACACAGCTCCATAGGCCTCACTCACTCCCTCCCCCTGTCTCACTTGTTCGTTCCATTTCTGCTGGCACTGCAGGCTGCCCTTCTGTACTGTGCTCCTGCCATCATAGCCACCCTTATCTGCTCACAAAGAAATCCGCAGCAGTGATGATAGAGCTCCGTTGAGCTTGCTCAGTCCCCCTCTCTCGCTTGCTCATTCTGTTTGTCCCACCGCTGCAGGCTGCCCTTTTGTGCTCAGGCCCTGCATGCATTGCTGCCTTTTCCTACCTACAAACAAATCCACACCAGTCCCAACAGAGCTCCGTTGAGCTCACTCACTCCCCCTCCCTCACTCGCTCGTTCTGTGTCTCCCGGCGCTGCAGGCTGCCCTTTTGTACTGGGCTCCTGCCTGCATTGTCGCCTTTTCCTGCCCACAAAGACATCCGCAGCAGTCCCAACAGAGCTCAGTTGAGCCCGGTCACTCCCCTCCCACCCAGTCACTCAGTCTTAATCTGTCCCAAAAACTGATTTCCGACAGCAACTGCGGTATTCTGCACCGGAAGTGCGGAAACACATTTCAGCCAGGATGTGAAAAATGACAGCTGTACTGTTCATAAGGAGGTGTGAACAAATGCCAGTGTTGAAAATCTGGCGTGAAAATGTTACTAATTTGCAGACTTACAAGGGTGCATGGTACCTGCACAACACACGCTCGTAACACGGTCATTTTATGGAGTTTCATCACAAAATTTTTCACATAGGCATTTTAGGACCTCTGCTCATGAACAGTGTCAGTACGATTTTTTTTCTTAATATTTCCTGAACACCGATTTCCCACAGCAACCGCGAAATTGTGCGCCGGAAGAGCGAAAACGCATTTCGGCCAGGATGTGAATAATGACAGCTGTACTGTTCATAAGGAGGTGTGGCAAAATGGCAATGCTGAAATTTGGAGTGAAAATATTGCAGAGTTGCGAAGGTACGACCGTGTGTGGAAACTGCACAATGCACATTCATAACACACTCATTTTATGGACTTTCATCACTAAATTTTCAACATAGACATTTTAGGACCTTTGCTAATGAACAGTGTCACAGTTATTTTCATAATGTGTCCTGAACATGGATTTCCCACAGTGACCATGCTATTCTGCGCCAGAACTGTGAAAACACATTTTGGCCAGGATATGAAAAATGACAGCTGTACTATTCATAAGGAGGTGCAGAAGAATGGCAATGTTGAAAATCTGGAGTGAAAATATTATTAATTCATGAAGTTATGAGCGTGTGTGCAAACTGTGCAACGCACTCTCGTAACACAGTCATTTTATGGAGTATCGTCACCAAATTTTCAAAATAGGCATTTTAGGATATTTGCTCATGAACAGTGCAACTGTCAGTTTCTTAATCTGTGCAGAACACTGATTTCCCACACCGACCACGTTATTCTGTGCCGGAAGTGTGAAAACACATTTTGGCCAGGGTGTGGAAAATGACAGCTATACTGTTCACAAGGAGGTCTGAAAAAATGCCAGTGTTGAAAATCTGGTGTGAACATATTGCAGATTTGCAAAGTTACGAGTATGCGTAGCAACTACGCAATGCACGCTTGTAAAACAGTAATTGTTTTGATTTTTCCCACCAAATTTGCAACATAGGCTTTTGGAGAGCCCACCTCATGAACACTGGCACTGTCATTTCGTTAATTGGCCCCGAAAGGTGATTCTGCGCAGTGACCGCAAAATCACCTTTCGGGGCCTCATAATGCCATGACAGTGCCAGAATTCATGAGGAGTGATCCCAATAAAACCATGTTGAAAATTTGGTGCCAAAATTCCAAAAAATGACTGAGATATGCATCAAAGTTGGAAAAACAGTGTTTATTCCATTATACAGCTTACCGGCATTTCTTCAGTTCGTGGTCGGCTTTGAAGAGTGCAGACGTGTTCCCGGTCCACCGAAGATCGTTTGCGCCTAGCTCCGGAGGTAAGTTTAGGGTGAGCGGGGGTGTGGGGAGGCAGGGTGTGCAGTGGGTGGGTGCGGGTTGTGGGAAGGGGGCAGAAGACCGCCGAAGGACTGTTTCCTGTTTTACAGGGTAAAAAAAAAAAAAAAAGACATTGCGGGACTGTTTTTTCATTCACGGGCATGTGGCACCCTAGGTGGGCTCCACAGCACAACGGTGTCTTGTTTTTTTTTTTTTTTGAGGGGGGGCAGCTATAGCTGACAGGGAGGGGGCTATTACATTGTGCCGATGGGGATTGGGCACCCCCGTCGGCAGACAACAAAAGAGTGGGGGGTGACATTATGCCAACAGGGATTGGGCACCCCGTCAGCAAACAACCAAAGTGGGGAGGTTTGCATAATGCCAACAGGAGTGGGCTTCCCGTCGGCAACATAAAGTGTGGGGCACATGCTGCCGAGGGGGATTGGGCACCTGCTTGGTGGGGGGGGATTAATATTGTTTATGAACATGGCGGCAAGCCACCACCATGTTCATAAACAATATCACTGTTTCTGGGTCCCGCCCTGCAATGACGAATCACTCCCTCATTGCAGAAAATGGCTGACACTGCAATGACGAGGCGGCCCCTGATTGCAGTGGCTGATTTTTTTACAAGTTGGTGGCATGCTGGCTGAACTAATGTCAGCAGCAGCGTGCCATGGCATTGGGGGAAGCGGGACATGGCTTTTACAGGCTGTGGGGGCATTGGCCACAACAGTGCCGTACCTCCACAACCTGCTTGTGGAGAAACCTGCTGCAACATGTTTCTTGCACATGCACGCAATCAACATAAAAAGCACTTGTACCTCAAGGCAGGAGTCAGATGGCCAGACCAAACCTCCCCAATGTTTCACCTTGAAATATGAAGCTTCGACAGGGGGGATGAAGGTTGAAGGAGAAAGGTTGAAGCCTGCCTTCTGCTCCCTGCATCAGTCTAACATGCCACTGGGTGCTGTCACTCCCCAGTTGGGAATCCCCACCATGAGGGATGGCCCATGAGGCTGCAGTGTGTGCCAGGGTGGGGGTGGGCATGTGGATGCTAGGAGGACTAGATGGTGAGACAGAATTGGGTCCAGCCTCAGTGTACAGAAAGCTTGATTTGAGGAAAAAAACATTATTAAATACAGCTTGAAGCCGTCACTCTCCCCCACACTGGGTGTGGAGAATCATGGTTGCACACAGTGTAATTTAGATGTACCCCCATAGGAAGAGAATCTACAGTGAATCTCCAAGAAACACTGTTTTCCCTTTTGATGGCTGCAGTGGGTGGAGCCCTGCAGATGTTTTACTTTAGAAAAGGACTCCCTGCATAAATTACATTCTAAACAACATGATAGGGTGTTAAAAATAGTGTCCTCCACTGAAGCCTCATTACTACACTGCCTGTGTGTATATGGGATCTGGATAGCACTATTTTTCCTCTGGATTGAGAAATTATTTTCCCCTCCCTGGAAGGCATCAAAGGAGGCAGGACTTTGTATAGGGGCATGACTAGGACACCTGGGTAGACAGGTTTGGGGGATGAGGGCAAGCAGGTGCCACCCAATAGGGGCAGGCAGGTGTTCCCAGGGGGGAGGGAACTTGCAGCCAGGGATAGGGAGGAGATATCTCCTCATTTCTCTGTTTCCTAAGTTGCAAGAACAGCCTCAGAGAGAACATCAAGGGTTTTATCAAAGAACATACCTTAAGGGGATTTATGTGATGAGGGTGATGTCTTTTGTGTGAGTCCCCAATGGGCGAGTATGGGAAGCAGAGTATAGGAAGGGTGAGGAGCCAGGAATGGTGACTGGCGGTGAGAGCGCATTCAGGAGGGTGAAACCAAATGGGTGTGTGTAGCAGCGTAAGCGGGCTAATGGCCCATGGAGAAGGGCGTCATTGGCCGGGCAATGAGCACAGGACGAGCAGATTGTGGCACAGTGCCAAGACCCAGGAACAAGGGTGACAGGGGCAGGCAGCCAGCCAGCCCAAGGTGGCAGCATATGGGGTGGGAGGGAGGCACAGCTGCACAGGGGTCAGGAATCCAGCATCAGGCAGGGCAGCCAACGGGGCACGTAGAGAGCAAACCACCATGGTGGCAGTGGCAGAGAATAGGCATGTGGGTCAAAAGGGCGACTCCACAGGATGTGCTGCCATAGTCCATATGGTGGGTGCTGTTGGGGGGGGGGGAGTTCTGCACCAACTGTTGTGTTGTGCTGGGAGGCTGTCCATGTGTGTGTGCCGTGGTGGGTGTCTGTCTTCTGTCAGCTCCTTTCCATGCTGCTCACTTCTGACGCTCGCCTCATGGCTGGCTTGGCATTTTGGGGTCGTCTGTCGTGGTTGTGCAGATTGGGACTTCGCCGTAGCAGTGCGGCTGCCCATTTTGCACATGTACTGTCGGTCTGCCGAACAGTACTGTTGCCCTTTTGGCAGCTGCTCCAGTTGCCTCTCCTCACCAGCACATGCCATTATTTCTTTGCTCCTAGTGTGTGCTGCCACCTTAAAGCAACAGCAGAAAGTAGAGCTTGTGAATCCTGTAACATTCTGGTAAGTGCTGAGTTTTGATGTTCTTACGTTTATAAAAATAAATGAATATGATCTGCATTCAAACTACAGTATATTTTGTGATACACTTTACTCCCTCCACAGACACTGCAACATTTCAGACTGTAACAATGGGGCTGGCAGCATGGCATTATTGCCTGGAGGTTACAGTAAGGAGCTATGAATGAGCACTGTACATCCAGCAGACACAGCTGAATTCTGCATGTAGGTCTGCTGTCAGTAGCACATGACCCTAGCAGGATAATCAGGAAATTTAAGTTTTCCCCATCCTCATTAACATAGAAACATAGAATTTGACGGCAGATAAGGACCGCTTGGCCCACCCAGTCTGCCCATTTCCCTACCTAATGGATAAGCTGCAGATCCTAGTTAACCAGCAGCCTACTTCTTTCTACCCCCAACCCCTAGAATTGCCTTATGGCTGTCCCATGCATGCTTGAGTTCAGTCACTGTTTTTGACTCCACAACCTTCCTCCGAAGGCTGCTCCATGCATCCACAACCTCTCTGTGAAAAAATACTCTACATTACCTCTGAGCCCCTCTATCTTCAAATTGTGCCCCTTGTTCTTGCGCACTTTTTTGAAAGATGCTACCCTCTTGAACTTTGTTGATTTCCTTGAGGTACTTGAACGTTTCTATCATGTCCCCTCTCCCTCCTTTCCTCGAGGCTATACATATTAAGCTCCTTTAGTCTCTCTTCATATGTCTTCCGGTGCAGACCCTGTACCATTTTAGTTGCCCTCCTCTGGACAGCTTCCATCTTGTCTATGTCCTTGCAGAGACTGGGTCTCCAGAACTGCACACAGTACTCCAGATGGGGTCTCACCAGCTGTCTGTACAGAGGGATAACAACATTATGGCAACATATTGACCTGTATGTACACAGTGAATCAGAGGCAATCTGATTTTAGTACAGGGACAATTATTACCAGCAGAATAATAAAGAAGTGGGAACATATATATATTAATATATATTTTGGTAGCACGGGGTAGTGCTACCATAGTTAGGGTTGAGGAGCCATTTCTATGTTAAACCCCAAAACTTTGCACCTTAATAACTTTGCAACTGTTTGACAGATTTGCCTGAAATTTGGAATACACAATCAAGAACCATAGGCCTTGGGATCTGCCAAGTTTCGTACCAGTCAGATACACAGATGTGGAGTTATTAAGCGTGATCTGCACGTGCGTTTACGCTTTTTCTGGAATTCTACGGTCGTGCCTACAGGTCGCACGGTTTGCGCGACTGGCCCGAAATCTTCAGGGAATGTGCAGCTGTGGCCCCCAATGTGCCTTTCAAAGATTTCGTGAAAAAATATTAAACTGTTCAAAAGTTATGGCAGTCCGAACTTCTGTTTTCCTCATAGGATAACATCACGCGCTCGCCGCTTTAGGGCCTGTATCTCGAAAACGGTGCGAGATACAGAGTTTTTGTCGAAAAATTTTAGCCCCCGTCTAGCCAGGAAAGTGATAATACATATGACTTTTACATTTTTTTTCTATGTCGTACCGCTACTGATTTTTGTGTTCTGAGAGTCATTATTTTGCATACATTCTTTCTACTCACTGTCTTTCTCTATACAGCTTTTGGGGAAAACCAGCCTGTGCGCTTATATTACTCTTACCATTACCATTTCTGCTTGTGGTTTCCGTTGCATTTCCTTACCGTTCGTTACGCCACCATATGCGTTACCCTTCTGCGTTTTCATTTGCGGTTGCGTTTCCGTTGTTTTAACATTTCTGTCTACAGTACTGTTCCTCTTTCTGTTTCGCTTTGCGTCATCATGCGCATTGCATTTATGCTTATACACAATGTTACAATGCGACAAGACATCACCCTGCTCCCCGCCGCTGTATTACATTCACTATTTCTCATTATCATTCTCAAAAGAAGACAAATTAGAGGCAAAAACTCCGTTTAATGCATCAGTTAGCGTTGTTCCAGGCGACAAAGCGAGAAATTCGATGTTGGGTTGAAACCCCTTTGCACCCTCAGCCCACCCTCAACTGGAATCACGTGTGCATTGGGGTCATTGGTCTAACTGTCACCCCATTCTCCTATTCCTCAGCTTCTTTCCACATGTGATGGGGTGACACTTAGGGCCAATGGCCCCAATGCTCACCCCGATTCCAGTGGGGGGGTGGGCTGGAAGGGTGCAAAGGGGGTTTCAACCCTAACATCGAATATATATATAAATAAAATGGTAGCACGGTAGTGCTACCCTAGTTAGGGTTGAGGAGCCATTTCTATGTTAAACCCCAAAACTTTGCACCTTAATAACTTTGCAACTGTTGTGTGCAACATTTTTCTGTGTTCTACGGTCGCATCTACAGGTCGTACGGTTTGCGTGACCGGCCCGAAATCTTCAGGGAATGTGCAGCCAGGGTCCCCGATGTGCCTTTCAAAGATTTCGTGAAAAAATATTAAATGGTTCAAAAGTTATTCAAAAAACAATTTCCCATTATAAGTCAATGGGAAAAGTTAACAAAAAGTTCGACAGTATCGCAAATGCACTTTTTACTGTCACAAATGGCCCTGTTACTGTCGCAAATCCGCCATCTTGTTTTCAGTTCATGATCAGAAAAATGCTTGGCATTTAAAATTGAGACCCTCTAGCAACCTAATTCTTTTTGTATTCACCTAGTCGGGCCCTGAGGATGCTAGCCATGTCTTTATTTTGGGGTTAAACACCCCAGAAATATGTTTTTCAGATTTCTGGAAAAAGTACTTTCGCAAAGTAGTGTCGCACTCATGAAAGTGTTGCAAATTTTTTGCGAAAGCTTTCACAAATTGCGACACTATGCCCAAAATAACAGTCATTCTTTGGCACTCCGCTGCAAAAGAACGGTTGGGAGTTTTGGGCTGAAATTTGGAGGGAACGCAGATGACATCTCACAGATGTGCCTTTCAGTGTTATATTGAAAAAATATTACACGGCGGCAAAGTTACAGCACTCCAAAGTTGACAGTTTTTCCCATAGGATAACATTACAGCGCCCGACGCATTACAGGAATCCTTTGGCACCCTGCTGCAAAATAACGGTTTAGTCTTTTTTCCTGAAATTTGGAGGGAAGACAGCCAACAGCCCACAGATGTGCCTTTCAGTGGTTTGGTGAAAAAATATTACAGGGAGGCAAAGTTATGGTACTCCGAACTTCTCTTTTTTTCCCATAGGATAACATTACTGCATTCGCCGAGCGCTTCAGGGCCGTATCTCGGAACGAAAAGTAGATACGGACTTTTCATTAGAAAGTGCTTAGCCCCCATTTAGGCTAAGTACAATTAGCCAGGACAGTTGTAAATCATACAACTTTTAAATTTTTTTTCTACGTCGTACGGTTTCTGAAATATAACCTATTTAGTATTCCAAGTTCTCATTTTCTGCTCCGATACTCATTATTATGCATACATTATTTGTACTCAATGTCTTTCTCTATGCAGGTTTTGGGGAAAACCAGCCTGTGTGCTTACATTACTGTTACTGTTGCCCTTTCCACTTGTGGTTCCGTACCCATTTCACTTACCGTTGACGTCTGTCGCCACCATGTGCGTTATCCTTTGCGTTTTCATTTGCGCTTGTGTTTCTGTTATTTTTTGCCATTTGTGTCTACAGTACTGTTTCTCTTGTTTTACTTAGCGCCACCATGCCCATTGAAATTTCCATTTCTGCACCATGTTACTATGTGACAACACATCACATGGCAGACCATTCCCATCTACGCCACCTGCAAGCATTTTCTGTTCTCATTCGCGCTTGTGTTACCATGTGCGCCACTGTTAGCGCTTCTGTTTGTGTTGCTGTTCCTGTTACTATGCCACAAGACATCATGTGGTAGGAGGTGGGGCCCAAAGGGCCCCACGCCTCCCGCCATGCATTACATTCACTATTTCGTTATCATTCTCATAACAGGAAATTAGAGGCAAAACTAGTTTAATGCATTGTTAGGTTAGCCGACAGCATAGTGAGATTGGTGTTAGAGCGCCCCTGACCCTCCGCCCACCCCCAACCGACATTGGGGTGCATTGGGGTCGCCGGTCCCAACCTCACCCCATTCTCCTATACTTCTGCTGTTTTACACATGTGATGGTGAGAGTTAGCTGATGACCCCAATGCCAGTTGGGGGTGGGCTGGGGTCCAAGGGGTTTTCAACCTAACACCGAATTTCCTCACTTTGTCGCTGTGGAACAACCCTAACTAATGCATTAAATGGAGTTTTTGCCTCTAATTATATATATTTTTTTAAATTAATGATGTCAACTGGACTTGTAATTCATATAATCTGAAACGGTAAATACTCACATATCTTGTGTATTGTACAGTTTGGCAAATATGTATGCAAGGGTGTAGACAGGCATACTCACTGTACACATTTGTGTACAGTTTTGTTGAGTGCCTGTCACAAATCATAAGCCACTCTGTTAATATTATCATTCTAATCTGTAGTATTTGGGTTAGTGTAGGCCACTGAGGAGTGTCCAATACATGTATAACCTCTTTAGAGAGTAGAGGAGTTGTCTGACAACAATCTGACTTGTTTGGAAGGGGGCGTCATTTGGAAAGGATGTGTACATTTTTTAATTGGGGGGGTGTAACTGTTGGAGATTGTGTACAAAATGAAAATTTCTGGCTACACTCCTGTTTAATGTGTGTGCTTTATGCAATGATGTAATACCCTCCCTGTAAAGTAAGCTGTTTAACTAAAATAATAAATAACTAAATAAATAAAATGGTAAATGCTAAATCTTTCTCCTTCACTGCTTATTAAAACAGTGGAGCTATATGCACATTTGCAGTGATGTAAAATGTGTTAGCATACAAGCATATATTACATTATGTTAATTACACAGTGGTTGAAAAAAAATGTTCAGAAACCTGTACAATTATGTGATATTGAGTCACATAAGAGCACTATATTTAATGTCATGCATATATGAGAAAAGGAAACAAAACTTATGGAATTAAGCATGTAAATAGAAATGGTAAACCCATAAGTGAAGTAGTTGAAGTGAAGTCTTCTGAAGGTGGTGTTAAAATTCAATAATAGAAGATGTTCCTATTTTGTGTTAATAGCTTTTGAATTGAAATATTCTTGTCATGAAACACCTTTAGCAGTAGTGTAATAGCCATTCAAACACATCTTGCATCAGCAAGCACAGTTCTCTATGCTGATGATGCCGTGATCTCAGTCGCTGGCATAGACCAACAATCCATCACAACTGAACTCCAAAGCAGCTTCCATAAACTTGAATCTTGGTTTAAGGAAAACTAGCTACTATTAAACATCAAAAAAACAAAGAGTATGCTCTTCTCCACCTCCCAAAGCAAAAAGAAATACCTGCCCCTGTGTATTCATAACCAAAAGGGTGAAATCCTAGACCAAGTATCTAACTTCAAACATCTCGGCATTACCTTTGATGACATGCTCACCTTTTCAAACCACATTGACACTGTCATCAAGACTGCAAATATAAAACTTGGTGTACCTTATCATCACACACATTCAATGACACCGGATACACTCAAACAAGTCACCAGTAGCTCAATACTGTCTACCATTGACTATGGGTTGCCTATATATGGGGCGGGCACAAAAACTGCTCTTAGCAGGATCAACACACTCCTCAGTAAGGCCTGTTGTCTTACTTTGGGGGCTACCCTCAACACCCACACCTGCTCACTGTACACTGAAACTGGGTAGCTCCCACTCCATCTTAGAGGGCAATACCAAACCTGTCGACTTCTAAAAAAAGTACTGCTGGGACTGACATCCCCCACACTGGGTGGACACTTTAAGCTGGCTGTCCCAACAAAATCCCCATAGTTCAGTCACTGACAAGATGGTGATTCCCTTCAAAAGGATGAAACTTGCTCAGAACTCCATCTTGTATCAAGGTCTGAAATGGTACAATGAACTACCTGCTGTCCTCACTGATACTACCAAGATTAGTACCTTCAAAGCTGGGCTCAAATCTCTCCTTGACTTTAAAATTAATTGTACCTGCCTGTGCTAATGTAATAGTACCTCACACACAGTTTTCTATTTACCTACCCCACCACATCATTCAGCTATATACCACTTTTTTCTTAACCCACTCCCCTACCCCCAATTACCTGACGATGGCCTCACTTGGTTGAAAGCTCCACCTCTCTCCTACCTCAGACAATGTCACCTGCCTGCACTAATGTGATAGTACCTTGCCCCCAGTTTTCCATTTACCTACCCCCCTCTATATCTTTCTGCCATATGCCACTTTTTTCTTAACCTGCTCCCATACCCCAATTACCTGACGATGGCCTCACTTGGTTGAAAGTTCCACCTCTCTCCCACCTCAGAAGATGCCACCTTCGGCTCTTTTTTTTTTCCTCTGTAAACCTTATATTTTTGTAATGTTTGTTCAACACTGACGTGAAACCTTTGAAAATGAGTCCTTGACTCAAAGTATTAATCCCAAACTGAAATAAATAAATAACAGTATATTAGGCCATTTGCTGCTGATAAAGTCAAAATGTATTGCTGTAGGAATGTTAGGAGTAATGGAAGAAATTCTTCTCCTTCTATTCAGCAGTAAATGTCGGCTATGTTTTATGGTGCATAATATGCATCGCTCAGACAGACAACTTGTTGCCTTAGTCCTTGATGTCTGCATATAAACTGTATTTGACACCTACATGTTACTATAAGGTGATGTGCAGGGCCACTGGAAAATTGCGCCTGCAATTTATTTGCGGAATCCGCAATTTTCATCATTCTCCGCAAAAACTGACATGTTCTGCAATTTCTTGCAATTTTTTAGTTTTTATATTGATGTGTAATACCTGGGTGTTGGGGTAGGTTGGAGATCCTGTGAGATGAAGTTTAGCACTGTCTTGTGAAGTGACCTAAGATTTGTTTTTTTAGCATGTAAATTGGCATTATGTTGTGAATTTTAAGGAATAAGTACAGACTGATTAAACCATGACCCAATGAGGACGGTTTAGATTTTAGTAAAAGAAGATTTTTAGGTAATATTTTCCCTTGGATGTGCTGGATTTCCACAGCTGCAGTAGTGCATATGTCTGACAGATATAAACATGAAAATGTAAAGAAATGCTTGATTCATTTGTTAAATTCTGATTTCCAGTTCTGCAGGCCCTCTCCTGTCAGTGTCAAAGACAGATAGTAACATAGTAAAAGCCAGCAGGATAGGCCTCATGGTCTATCGTGTCTGCTCGGTAGCCAGCCCCTACTGGGAGCTCGCTCCTCCACCCCGCCGATCCCAGAGATGGCCTTCAGTATCCCCTTGTACCTGTCCCGATCCTTCTTGAATCCTTCTGCTGTGTTCTCCTCCACAAGACCCTGGGCAGTGCGTCCCATGGTTCCACCACCCTCTCAGTGAAGTAGTGTCTCCTATGCTCTCCCCTGTAATCCCCCCCTCCAGTTTCTACTCATGCCCCCTGGTAGTTCTCCCCTTCTTAAGCCTGAACACCTCCTTGGCTCTGCCCTTATTTATCCCCTTTATAAACTTGAAGACCTTAATCATGTCCCCCCTGTCCCTCCTCTCTTCCAATGTGTACAGCCTGAGTTCTTCCAGTCTCTCCTCATAGGGCCTACCCTCCGTGCCCCGGATCATCCTGGTCACCCTCCTCTGGGCCCTCTCCAGCAGTGCTATGTCTTTCTTAAGGTGGGGTCTCGAGAATTGCACACAGTACTCAAGATGTAGCCTAACCAGAGCATTATACAGAGGGAGGATCACCTCCCTCCTCCTGGAGGTAATCCCCCTGGTTATGCAGTCCAGTATCCTGTTTGCTTTTGCTGCGGCTCTTTGACAATTCTCAGTGTTATTCATTTTGATGTCCACCACTACCCCTAGGTCCCTCTCACCCGATTTGGCATGCAGTGTGACCCCCTCGGGTGTATACATGGCCCGGGTTTCTGACTCCCAGATGCAGCACCTTACATTTCCCTGCATTGAACTTCAATCCCCAATTCCCTGACCACCCCTCCAGGGTATCCAGATCCCCCTTGAGGGCCTTCCTCCCCTCCTCCCCATCCGCCAGTACTCCCAGTTTTGAGTCATCCGCAAAGACACTCAGCCTACTCCTAACACCCCTCCCTATGTCTGAGACATAGGCATTGAACAGGAGTGGCCCCAGGACTGAACCCTGGGGACCCCACTAATGACAGATGCACTTAGCTGTCTCAGTGAGGCCAGCTCAGTTAAGTGTACTTGTTGAGGCTTTGTATTATAAAATATGGTCAATAATTTATTTACATTTTATTTTTACAATGTAGTATAAGAATAAAATGTTTAGTAGCTGTAGTTTTTTGTGTTCATTTTGCCACATGCCAACTCATGAAATCTAACCCCCGTTTCATAACAGGTATAAATGTATTTTTCAGTACCCTCTTTTGTGAGTGATGAAGATGGTGGTTACCTGTTGTCCTGAACTCTTGACATCAGCCGCTTTCACTGGTGCAATGTTTCAGAAAATGACTCAGTTAAACGGTGTGCTTAGATTTATATAATGTTATATAATAGGTTCAGCTTATTTCAAAAGTTTATCACCATCTACATTCATGATACTAAATAATAATAATGGATACAAATGTGCAAAACTGTGCAAGAAGAGTACATATACAAAGTAACAAGACAGAGTACATATACAAAGTAACAAGACAGAGTACATATACAAAGTAGCAAGACAGAGTACATACATACATACATACATGACACAAAGTAATATTATACAATGGCAAGAAAGAATCCTGGATTCTGATTGGTCAGTGAGTGCCTGAGACAGTGATGATATTACAGTACAACATCACTGTCATTGATTAGCATTAGCTTTGCTGGCTGTATTCATAGAGCCTTTTTTTCCTCTTCTCTAAGAAACTCACTAGAAATCTACTAAAAACATTTTTTAATTTTTTTTTATTTTGTATAACATCGAGCCATTGTATAATAGCAATAAGGCACTCCAGGGTATGTGTTATTGTGTAATAACGTCACTGCTGGAGAGGTGGAAGCACTCGGCTTCACCTCGTGCTTCAACTCACCCCAGGAGTGACATTATTACATGATAACACACACCCTGTCATGCCTTATTGCTTAAATAATGGGTGCTATACACAAAGGGTGTGGAAGTATGCGGAAAACATGCATACCCCGCACACGCCCCTGCACCCCGTGGACAGGTGCACACCTGCCGGCATTCACCAAAGTTGGCCTCCTGTTGGCAGCCCCTCCCCCCGGTGCACAGGTCTGCGCAGGGCAGCCGGGGGAGGAGTTGCCCTCCTGGACGGGCATCCAATAGGATGCCCCCTGGTGCACACAGTGGATCCCTTGCACTGGGTGGCATGGGTCCGGGGCTCTGCATGCCGCCTGCATGCACCCGGACCCACGCAGCACCCACCGGTCCCATTGCTGCCACCCGCAATGTCCGGGGCACTCACCTGTCCAGCCTCCCCTGGCAGACCAGTGGTCAGGGGTATCACAGTGCACCTCGGTGATGTCTTGATGGTGCCTGAGGGGGGCTCGCAGTGGGTTATGGCAGGGTCAGCCCTAGTGTACCCTGCGCCACCCAGTGCACCCATGTGGTCAGCATTAGTGGGTTCATGAATACTGCATAGTGCTGGCATGCCCCTGTATGCCCCCTGTGTGGAGCTGTCCATGGACGAGGGGGATTGGGTGCAGTGGGTCTGCATGCCCCCCTTCCTGAATGCCACGCTGGGGGTGCAGTGGGTGCAGAGTGCCTACACACCCCTGATACGCATGCGTAGCCACTCCGCACCTTTCTTGCATAGCGCCCTATGATAATAATGGTGTATGCCTTCCTTTCTTAGGCAAAAAAGAAGACAGCATTCAAACAGCTCATAAGCTTCCAGTGGGTCTGTCAAGCAGGTATCAGACCAGGACAAATGCCTCTCAGGTTACCCAAAGACAATTGCAGTCCCCTAATACAATAGTATGCCTTCTCACTGATAATATTGTATTAGGGGAATACAATTGTCTTGGGGTGAGCAGAGAGGTGATTGTCCTTGTGTGATACATGCTTGGCAGACCCACTGGAAGCTTGTAAGCAATTTAAAAGCTGTCTCCTTTTGTACCATAGAAAGGAAGGCATACACCACAGAGATTCATATGCTCTAACAACATTTTAAAGCTGTGTGATATTATCTCACAATGGTGATTTCTAACTGCCAGTAAAAACAGACTAGTACGATTAACCTGTCTGATTTAAAAAAAAAAAAAAAAAAGCTCCTTCTGGTTTATGGATGTCATTAATCAACTACAACTAGTATCATTTAAATGCTACAATGACTAACTGCAGTATGTAAGACAAACTTGTCAGGCTAATTTAACAAAAATGAAAAACAAACAAAATTTATTAAAAAAATACATTATGCTAAAGCCAGTGACTTTGTACTAGTACCCCCAATTGGCAAGCAGAAATAATCACAAACACATTGACACCATGGCTTGTTAGCTTGTGGTGTGTGCAGGCTGAACAAGTATAGGGTGTTAAAGAGATGTAGTTGTCACTGAGCACTACCTATGATTTAACACTCAGGGATTCAAGACGTTGAGTATATAGCCTGCTCACTGGCCACCAAAAGAGCACACCTGGCTCCTGGGGACACCTCTGCATCTCACAACCAGCATAAATTACATCAGTCTGGTTGTGAGGAAGAATCTACCTTTTTTTCCCTTTACAAATAGAATGACTTTTTTTTTTTACTTTCATAAATAAAATGATCATCTGGAGAGCCCCTCCATCCCCTTGAAGTTCTACTGGAACCAAGTTTCGGTCTTCTCCTAAAATTTCTTTGTTTGTATTTTTATGTTTGCTTGCATGCATGTGCCACTGTCAGTTTCTTAATCTGTGCAGAACACTGATTTCCCACACCGACCACGCTATTCTGCGCCGGAAGTGTGAAAACACATTTTGGCCAGGGTGTGGACAATGACAGCTATACTGTTCACAAGCAGGTCTGAAAGAATGCTTGTATTTTTATGTTTGTTTGCACGCATTTGCAAGAAACATAGCACCATCATCCGAGTTTTCGGAGGTTTGGCAGCCCTCTTCCAATTCAGTAAGTGTGTTTGCAGGCGTGGCCGCAGTTCTCCAATGCCTGCTGGAGCTGTCTATGACAGCAGTCCAAAATGCAGTTGCGTACAGTTGAAAGGGGGGGCTACCAGTGAGCAGCAATAAGATATCACCTGCTCATGCGGCCTCCCTACACACACACACACACACACACACACACACACACACACACACACTCACCACGACGATACTGCATGCTCACTCCCCCGCACTGTATAGGCGATTGGGGTGCCCAATCCCATCAGCTGTGCTGCACCCCAAACAGAGTTGTACATGCCACGCTGGGTGCCCCACCCAGCGGCTACATGTATAGCCGACGGGTGGCCAATCCCGTCAGCTCTACTGTCCCCCTCCAGAGTACAGGGTGCCACGCTGGGAGCCCACCCCAGCGTGGCAACAGATGTTGTCACCAACGGGGTGCCCAATCTCTGTTGGCTCCATGCCCCCCAAAGTCGTCCTCTGTGCCACGCTGGGAGCCCACCCCAGCGTGGCAAATGTCCCTGGCTGCTCCTCCTTTGTTTAAAAAAAAAACAAAAACCTGCAACAGAAAAACGTCCTCGCTGTATCTGCCCCACCCGCACCCACCCACTGCGCACTCTGCCTCCCCACAACCCTCACCCCATACTTACCTCCAGACTCGCGCGACGATCTTCGTGGATCGGAACATGTCTGCACTCTTCAAAGCCGACTGCAAACTGAGGAAATGCCGGTAAGCTGTATAATGGAATGAATAGGGTTTTTTCAACTTTACTGCATATCTCAGGCATTTTTGGAATTTTGGCACCAAATTTTCAACATGGGGTTTTTGGGACCCCTCTCATGAGCTCTGTCATCTGTCATGCGATGCGCATCAGTCTCAAGGGTGATTTCGCAGTCACCGCGTGAAATCACCTTTTGGGACCAATTAATGAAATGACAGTGCCAGTGTTCATCAGATGGGCTCTCAAAAAGCCTATGTTGAAAATTTGGTGAAAAATTTCCTAAAAATGACTGTTTTACGAGCTTGCGTTGCGTTGTTCCTACGCATGCTCATAGGTTCATGAATTTTCAATATTTTCACTCTGGATTTTCAACATTGCCATTTGACCACACTTCCTCATGAGTAGTATAGCTGTCATTTTTCACATCTCACGCAAAATGTGTTTTCGCGCATGTAATGCACAATGGCGCAGTCGGTGTGCGAAATCAATGTTTGGGACACATTAAGAAAATCACAGTGACACTGTTCATGAGCAGAGGTGTTAAAATGGCTATGTTAAAAAATTCCCAAAAATGACTATTTTACGAGCATGCGTTGCGCTGTTCCTACGCACGCTCGTAAGTTCATGAATTTTCAATATTTTCACTCCAGAGTTTCAACATTGCCATTTTATCACACCATCTTATGAGCAGTACAGCTGTCATTTCTCACTTCTCACCCAAAATGTGTTTCCACGCATGTAGCGCACTATGGTGCAGTCGGTGTGCGAACTCAATGTATGGGACACATTAAGAAAATCTCAGTCACACTGTTCATGAGCAGATGTGTTAAAATGGCTATGTTAAAAATTTGGTGAAAATATTCCCAAAAATTACTGTTTTACGAGCGTTTATTGCGCTGATCCTATGCACGCTCATAAGTTCGCAAATTTTCAATATTTTCACTCCAGATTTTCAACATTGCCATTTTACCACACCTCCTTATGAGCAGTACAGCTGTAATTTTTCACATCTCGCCCAAAACATGCTTCCGCCCATGTAGCACACAATGGCGCAGTCGGTGTGCGAAATCAATGTGTGGGACACATTAAGAAAATCACAGTGACACTGTTCATAAGCAGAGGTCTTAAAATTGCTATTTTGAAAATCTGATGAAAAAATTCCTAAAAATGACTGTGTTACGAGTGAGCATTGTGCAGTTTCCACGCACCCTCGTAAGTTCATGAATTTGTAATATTTTCAGTCCACATTTTCACCAGTGGCCACACTTCCTTATGAACAGTACAGCTGTCATTTTTCACAACATGGCTGAAATGTGTTTTCACACTTTCAGCACAGAAATGTGTGGTCGCTGTGGGAAATCATTGTTCGGGACAGATAAAGAAAATCACAGTGACACTGTTCATGACTGGAGGTCCCAAAATGCCTGTGTTGACAATCTGCTGTAAACAATTCCCAAACTAATTACATTACGGGTGCATGTTGCACAGTTTCTATGCACACTCGTGACTTCACCAGTTTTTTTAATATTTTCACTGCAGATTTTCAACATTGTCATTTTTTACACCTCCCCATGAACAGTACAGCTGTCATTTTTCCCATCCTGTTCAGAATGTGTTTTTGCACCTGTGGTGACAAATGCCATAGTCACGGTGCAAAGCAGCTTTATCTATAAACTGATATTGCCACTGTTCATGAGGTGGTCACAAAAACCCATGTTGAAAATTTGGAGTGAAAATACAACGTAATGCATGAGGCGTTAGGGTTTCCGACCATAACACCCCACCCTGTAGAGAATGACAGGCATCAGGGCTGTGACTTGGGATTGTCACCTGCAATGCTCATACCATTCCACCCCCACCCACACCCTGCAGCCACTGAGAGGCATCTAGGTGTGCCTTGGACTCTTCGGCCCCAAAGTTCACCCCATTCTCCTATATCGCACCCATCTCACCATATTTCCTGATGGAATGGGGTGTGCATAAGGCCCAAAGACCCCAATGCACACCATGACAATTGTCGGTGTCTGCAGGGTAGGGTGTGGTGAAATGGCGTGGCCGTTATGCCTGATGACCCAAAGGCACACCCCAATGCCTGTCACTATCTGCAGGGTGGTGATGGGGTTGGCTTCAGTTCAATACTTCACTGCCATTCCTATTATGCAGCTCTGTAACTCCTACACTACCGATGCCAATGCCAGCAAGCAAACATTCGGCATTGACAAATGCTTGTTTATAATAGCTTGCACTCTGGGCCAGCAAAGGAACACAGAGCACACCTTACTCCTGCTGGCAGCTCTTCATCTCCTGACAGTATAATTTGCATCAGTGGACTTGGGGAAAAAGATGCCCAGGTTTTGTTTTAATCAGTAAATGAAAAATATCATCTAGTGAACCACTCCACTCTCCCAGGTCCCACAGGAACCAAGTGTCTCTCTTCCTCTTCTGACAGGCTGCATTATAATGTGTCTCATTGGTAGAATGTCTGATCTGTGTGTTTCTTCTTTTTTTAACTGCCTACTCTCTAGCCAGCAAAGGAGCACACCTTGCTCCTGGGGACACCTAGCATATCCCAAATAACTGACTGTCATCATTTCCATCAGTCCAGTCAGAAGAAAGGTGTTACTTTGTTTTATCATTAAATTAAAAAAAAGAGGAAAGACCTAATATCTTGAAACAGATTTCATAAAAATGATTCTGCACTTACTCCGAGACACATTTTTTCAGCTCTGCTCTTTATAATTAAGAATGGCACTCTGCGAGGGGGAGGGTGCTCATTAGAGCAAGGTGTCAACATGTATGTTTAAGTGCTAAGCTATAACACAATTGCTTTCATTGTTTTTCTTGCACTATAACTGTTTTAAGGAGTTCAAATACATGCTTAAACCCACAGGTGACTACTGACAGCAAAATAGTGCTGCTTGAAGTTTTTCACCCCAAATTAGCAAACATGACTGTCACTCTAGGGGCAGTTGCCTCTCCAAAGACGTTCGTGACTATGACTTCTCCCTCTGTCTGTCTATCTTTCTATCAATTGCATCTATCGCTATTTTTACCAATTTGTAAAACAAACCTGCATATCACATTTGCCTGCACTCTGAGTACATGCTTACAATACAGTGCATATTTGTACTCCACTCCTGCATAGACCTCATACTGTCCTGAAATTCCTGTTATCACAAGCATAACTTCCTTAACGTTATCAACAGTGATCCCTTCTGAAAGTTACTATCACATTTTCTCTCCTAACGGAGTCCATCATTACAGTTGACTGCCTGACATCAACACATTGCTTAAATATATATAATTTACATCACCTCATGGACAAAACCCCTCTTTCTCTATAAAACTGTGTAAATAATCCCAAGACTGAACATATGCCAGGCTTTACTTTTTCATGTACTGCTACTTACTGTACCTGTCAAACCTATATTGCTTATTATACAATGGGACTTCAAAATCTAAAAAACCGATTGGCTGACTGAGTCTTTTATCCATGAGTAAATCCCAGCATAACTCATGGATAAAGACCTAGTCAGCCGCATCTGTGAAAAAAAAAAATCAATCCAACCCCCATATATCGTAATATAAAGCCACCATGTTAAGTCCCCAGTAAACCGTGATGCAAGACCCGTACAGCGGGAGATTCAAACAAGTGTTTAACTATCACAAAATAAACCCTGAATATGCTTTCTCTGACAAAAACAGTTTTCCTTTCCATTTTATTCAGTACCTCATGTATTTTTCAGTTGACCAGTTGATGCTCACTCGGCTCACCTTATGGTTACAGTCCCTGTCTTTCACAGCCCTGCTGCTATGTGTGTGTCTCTGTCCCATCTGATCAGTAGTACAGTTTGTTTCCCCAGTAACTGATTTATGATTAAAAAAAAAAAATCACTGTTGTAACAAAACCAGTCACTGACTGCTGCACACTCACACCATCTCCCTCCGTGACTGCAGACTGGGCACACATCATGCTCCGTTGCTAACTGCCACATTAAACTGCAGCATTAATGGCTGGTTCACCCGACGCAGACTGCAAAATCCAAAGTGAATGTGGAAGCACTAATGTGCTAAAGGGATGTGAAAACAGGAATCGCAGCAGCACGGTTGCCATCAGTGCTTGCATCACCTAATGCTTCCTGTCACCACTCACTCACAGCTGTCAGTCTAAATTTGAAAATGTTTAAAAGAAAAAAGAAGCTTTGCAAGCTCTCTCTGGGGGGGAAAAAAAAAAAAAGACAGCAGCCTCAAACTCTTTGAGGAAACAACAAACGTGTTTTGTGTGTGTATGTGGCGGGGGAGAGTGTCTCTGTGGCATATTGGTGGGATGAGACTGGGTCTGGGGGACTCCGGAGAAATGAAGAAGCTAGGCAGGGTTTCCCTAGCAACAAAGGACTATTTTATTCCAGCAGAGCAATAAAATCACTAAAAATAACTTAAAATGCAAAAAAAAAAAAAAAAAGTTTAAAGTTAATTTTTTTCTCACCAAAAACAGGGAGCCACTGTATAATCACAATAAACCACTCCAGGGTGTGAGTTATGCTGGGATTTACCCACTTCTGGTGTGGATTTGGTCACTCGGCCTGCGGCCTCATGAACAAATCACACCAGGTGTGGGTTAATCCCAACAGCATAACCCACACCCTATCATGGTTTATTGCTTAACCATTCCATCCACTGAAATATACACCTCCATATCTTTTACTAATAATGTGTATGCCTTCCTTAGAATAGAAAATAAAACAAATCTTACTACTTACAAATCATTGGGTGGTGTTACTCTATGCCTCCTTAACAATTCCACACAACCTCACTAACATCATTATGCAGTCGTAGTGGATCTGACCAGAACTTGTGTAGGTCTCTGGGCCTAAAGAACCCATTAAGGGGTTAATTCCTTGGTGCCTCAGGGAGCTGGGCAGCTAGGCTGTGCTGGCCTCAGGGGGGAGGGGCATCTCGGCTGTGCTGGTCTCATGGGGGAGGGACAGCTAGGCTGTGCTGGCCTCGGGGGGAGGGGCAGCTAGGCTGTGCTGGGCTCATGGGGAGGGGCAGCTAGGTTGTGCTGGCCTCATGGGGGAGGGGCAGCTGCTTGTAGCTGAATAGGTAAGAAGTTGCATTCAGTTTTGCAGAGTTGAGGAGGTGATCAAAAGGCCTGCATGGCCCAGCTCCTGTAAGCTGACCTATTCATTTTCTCTGGAGGATGGCCCGGAGCATTGACCAGTGAAGTGGCGGAGGCCAGAGGTGCACTGCCCCTACAGGGGCAAAAGGCCAGTAGGAGGTGGTGGGAGTGCAAGACTCTTGTGGTCTTGTTTGAGCTTTGTTGTAGGATATTAATAAATGGCTTAGCCAGCTGGCTTCTTACCTTAGTAATGAAGTTGTTCTTTATAATAAACATTTGTTCTTTATGAGAAAACACACTGGAGTTCTAGGGTGTGCTGCAACCTGTTTTGATGCACATAAGAACTGACCATAGAAGAGCAGACCCCCCTCTCAGGTGGGGGATGGACTTTCTTCAAATCACATGTGCATTAAGCAATCTATCAGGTGTACACCACCCATGATGTCATGACTGTGGAGTGCCTCAGAGATTACCCCCGACAATGGGACTGTGTTTCAGCAACTTAACAGAACTGTGTGTTCAAGAAATGGAAGTGAGCCTGGACTTCATGTCCACTGGGGGAAATATCATATGGCAGTGGAAGTAATTCAGACTTGGGGACCCTCATCCATGGGGGTCAGTTCTTGGGTGAGGGTGGGGGGTTGGATCTGTGTGGCACTGCGGCCCCCCAGAGAGTCCAGCCCCTCCATGCCATCACAAATTAGAGCCATAAGGGGCTGAAGAAGTAATTTAAATGTGGGACTTCTTGGTCAAGGGGCTCAGTTCTTGGCCAGGAGGTGGCAGGCACTGTCCAGTGGCACCACAGACCCCCTGGGGATTGTGGCCTGCCCTTGCATGCTAAATTTGAAGATGGAGGTTAGTTGAAAGGTTCAGCTGTAACAGCATTTCGGAGAGCTGAAGCAGGACAACTCCCTGGGTATATGCCACTCATATAAAGAGGAGCGAGGTTGATCCGAAATGACCGTAGAAGATTGTGGTCAGTCTGTTACAAGTAGTGCTATGCAGAATGTGGAACTCCACTGGCAAACTTAGTGCACAATGATCATTCTAACATACTAACATACTAAAATGCCAGCAGAATAGGCCTAACGGTCTTTCGTGTCTGCTCGTTTGGTCAGTCCCCAACCTGGGTGCCGACCTTGCTGTCCCCCTCGCCTTCTCTGGCTTCTCCCTTCCCAGTTCCGGATATTCTTGCTGCATTGGATTTTGCTTCCAGAACTCTTCCCCTGTACCTGTCCCACCCCCTCTTGAACCCCTCCACCTTATCTGCCTCCACCAGCCTCCTAGGCAGTGCATTCCATGGCTCCACCACCCTCTCCGTGAAGTAGCACCTCCTCCTTTCTCCTAGATCTTCCCCTCCAGCTTCCACTCATGCCCTCTAGTGGCCCTTCCTCCTTCCTTCAAGCACCCCGACTGTTCCTCCCTATTTACCCTCTTCATGTACCTAAAGACTCTATCATGTCCCCCGGTCCCTTCTCTCTTCCAATGTGTACATATTTAGCTCTTGAGCCTCTCCTCATAGGTCCTGTCCCCAAGCCCCAAATCATTTGGTTGCCCTCCTCTGGACCCTCTCCAGGAGGTTAATGTCCCGTTTAGTGTGGCTTCCAAAACTGCACGCAGTACCCAAGGTGCGGCCTCACTAAGCAGTTATACAGAGGAGTATCACTTCCTCCTTCTGGAGGTGACCCCAGCTATGCATCCCAGCATCCTGTTGGCCTTGGCTGCTGCCTCCTACAAGTCTCAGAGTTGTTCATCTTGACATCCACCACCACCCCCAGGTCCCTCTCAGCCATTGAGACTTGTAGCATTTCCCCCCCCCAAGGTGTACACTTGGCCTGGGTTTCTGGCCCCCAGGTGGAGTACCTTGCATTTCCCTGCATTGAACCTCAGCTTCCACTTTCTAGACCATCTTTCCAGAGCCTCCAGGTCCCCCTGTAGGGCCACCCTCCCCTCCTCCCCATCCACCACCGTCCCCAGTTTCAAGTCATTCTGCTGGTGGAATTTCTGCCGAAATTTCACTGGTTCTTCTGCAGAATTCCACCTATTGTGATCCGCAGAATAATATTCTGAGAAACTGCATTTTTCTGTGGAAAATTTATTCTGCAACAATTTCCATGGAAGATTTTGAAATCCAACAGCATTTTTTCATTGGAAAATTATTCTGTAACTATTTTCTGCTGCAGATTTTCACCATTCCATTTCTGGTGAAATTTGGCAGAATTTTGACAGAATTTCGTTCCACCGGAATTTGAAAATTCTGCACAGCACTAATTACAAGGGGACTGCAGTCAGTCTGAGTCTGGGATTGCAGTCCAGAATTGTATTACTTTTTTTTTTTTTTTTTTCAAACAAAGTTTTTATTATTTCCAGAAAAATGTTACAATCATGAATTGTATAATAAACAAAATCATAAAAGTATATTGAAGCAAATATTTATATATTGAATATTTATATACAACCAATCAATATCATTATAAGTAAATAATTAGTATCCTGTTCCATCCAATATGTAGGACATCTGTCTAAATTTTGCTCAGTTTTACTAATACTACTGTACTGTTCTAACTATAACTTAATGTATATTCTCTAGTCTCATTATCAGCTACTATTCCTATAACCTTCAGTTTCCAGATAGCCATATAAAGTAAGGATTCCAAATATCGTCATATTTATGCAACATTCCTGCATTTAAATAACTAACTCTCTAATTTATGGCACGGTTCATCAAATATTTAACCCATTCTTCCAGCCCAGGTAAGTGATTGTCCTTCCAGTATCTTAGAGCCAGCCTTGAGTATCCCAGGGCTGCTAAATGCAGCCATTTCTTTCTTGTGGAACTCAGTGAATAAGCCTTGTTTGTGTCTCTTAATACAAAAGTCTCAGCCTCAAAGGGAATGGTCATACCCAGGACTTGGTTACATAATTTCCAGATCATTAGCCAGACAGGTCTGATTGATTGGCAATTCCACAACATGTGTAACAGCCCTGCATTGACCGAGCCGCATCTCCAACATTTGCTATTATCAGCCAGGCTCAATTTGTATAGCTTTTCAGGGGTGCAGTACTTGTGATCAGGGAATTAGGACCAATGGATCCTGCCTCTGGAGTTTAACTAGAGAGAGAGTGAGTAAAGCACCTACTGCAAAATAGGTGAAATGCATGTGACCAGAAGTGTTTAAATAATGCTGCTTGATTTGGGGTAATCCCCATGAATACCCAGTGCAAATAATGAGCTGTCTGCTGTAAATATGAACTTTGGGACTTTTGAACTATGCCTGCCTAGATCTTTCAGTTCCGAGACTTACTTTTCCCCAGTAGGGTCATTGCACAATGTTTACCTCAAGCTGTCCATGGGCAAATCAAGTTAATTAAAAGTTCTGTTGTTGTTATTAAACTCAGGTTAGACTGTTTAATGCCACCAGTGTTCAAGTGTTGCCTGTTAGCCTAGTTTGCCTCCTAGCCCAGCACCCCAAGGGAGAAGATCTGTGCCTCAGACCTGTGGAATAAAACGTAAGTCAGCAGATGTGTTGCTGTGTAGCTCCCCCTCCCCACAGACATTCCATCAGCATACCCCTAGACATTAGGCAGGGAGGGCTCCACTGAGCTCTGCGGCCGACATCTCTGCTGTTTCTTGGCTCCGTAGAAAGAGGGGGCCAAGTTCTGATGGGCTGCTTTCTGCCTCCAGGTGCTGGGGACATGTGCTGATGGGTGTGGGGACAGCGTAGGCTGGACTGGGGGGAATGTCAACAAATATAGCCACACATGCTGTAACTGTGCATGCATGGCCGGGAGTCTTAAGAAGCCACTGCTCCAAAAATGCATTTTATTGTGGGCACTGTTGAAAACAGCATTCCCGGCTCTAGGGCAGGCAATGGAGCCAGAAATTAAGCAGCGGATGCCTTCAAGCATGGAAAACAGGGTATGTGACCCTAGATTGTGCGTATATTAAAAGATAAAAGCTGCACGACTAATGCAGTGTAATATAAACAAATGTGGTGGCCCCATTAGCTTCCCTGCAGTAGGGGCCACTGGGAAGAGTTGAAAGGGCACCATTCTGTGCCAGGGAAAATGCTTGCCAATCAGGTGGGAAGCTAGGGACTGGGATAAAATGAACCTGTGCCTGCAAAACAGGGGAGTTCAGTATGAAGTGAGAGAGGAGAGAGGGAGAAGGGCTGAACCAGTCTCCCTTGGTGCACTAAGGCCTCTTTGAGCCCAAAATAGAAGTTTAGGCAGATCGCCTACAAGCTCCTTTAGCCAGCAGGGAGAAAATGGTCTGGTGATTGTATTCTTGTGGGGAATTATCCAAATTGCCATTGTGCAGAGTTGCAGCCTGTAAATCTAGACACTGCTTGAACTGCTGTCCCAGTCAAAGAGGAAGGTATCTGGTCTGCATCAGAGACTGTTTAGAGTCTATCTGTGTTTCAAGGTCAGAGGAAGCTGTGTATTCAGTTGTATGTCCAGGGTGATTTCAGCCTGCCAAGACACTCTGGACTGATGAAAGGCCAGACGAGGTGAGGATGATGAAATTAAGGCCCTTGGGGTGAAGATGATGAAAGGACACCAGTGGCGAAGACGAAGAAAGACCTGTCAAATGAATAGCCCAGATGTTGCTGTGCCTAGAGAGGCTGCTGTTGCCAGAGCGATACTGCTAATTTGTGTCCCTTTCCAACACCCCCTGAAGCCTTCAGAACTGTAAGTACCTCTGGGCTGCGGCTCTGAGGAGTTTCTTCTGCATGTTAGTTAGTTAGTTTCCAAGGGGAGACGTCCTGGACAGGACTTGGCAATCTACAGCAGCAAAGGCAAACAAGATGCTGGGATACATATCTAAGGGGATCAGTAGTAGGAGAAAGGAGGTTATACTGCCCTTGTACAGGTCACAGGTAAGGCCGCATCTAGAGTACGGAGTTCAGTACTGGTGCCCACACCTGAAAAAGGACATCAGCCTGCCGGAGAAGGTCCAGAGGAGGGCTACAAAGGTGATAGTGGGTCAGCAGGGTAAGGCATATCAGGAGAGGTTGAGGGCACTGAACATGTACTCCCTGGAAGGCAGGAGAAAGAGAGGGGGGACATGACCGGGACTTTCAAGTACTTGAAAGGGATAAATAAGGTTGATAAGGAGACTATCTTTAAGCTAAGTGGTAACCATAACATGAGGGAACACAGTCTTAAGCAGGAGGGTGGGAGATTTAGGTAGGGGATCAGGAAGCACTTATTTACAGAGAGGGTGGTGGGCACTTGGAATGCACTGCCAGAAGAGGTCATCTTGTTGAAGATGGTGGGCAGCTTTAAGAGAGGCTGGGATAGGCATAGGGGGAACATAAGGATCATGGGTAGGGAGGGAGGATGGGAGGAGTGGGGAAGGAGGGCAGTGACATTAGCTCCAGCTGTGGACCCTGCAGTACAAGCAGACTTGATAGACCAAATGGCCTTCTTCTGCTGACGTCTTCATATGTTCATGTAAGCCCTGACAGAAGAGTGGGAAAGACATTGTTGCATTTGTGTGAAGTATTATTGGGCCCCTACAAAGTTCTGCAAGTTACTTTTAAAACTAATGTTTTCACTGTATCCCTAAGTTCTCAGTGCACTGATCCTGCATCCACTGGTTGGCCACCAGCAACTTGGTGAGGTATCCACCGCAACAAATTGTTAACATCAGTACAGCTGTTTGGGGGGAAAGCTGGGTGTACCCGCGTGGTGGTACTGGGACTGTGTGGGGTACAACTGTTGCAAAAGTTGTTTGGTGTATGCTGTTATATTCCCTTTCACCCTTCCCCTGTAATAAATCTGAGGCTAGTTTGTTCTATAATACTGGCTCTTGGTTATTGCTTTGTGTGTATGGAAAAGTAACTGTGTGTAGGAGGGAACAAATACTTATTCCTGGGGGTGATCACCTTGTCTTTTATCCACCGGGTATCCCATACCACTAGCCCAGGTGCAAGCACCATGCCATTCTAGTCCAGTGTGGCATACTCATTACTGAACCCAGGTCGCCCCCCTTGGGAGGTGAGTACAGCGTGGACCCTGAGAGCCCTGGAACAGCCAAGTGGTAAGTTGGGGCTGTTACATATATAGACCTTGTAACAGGAAAAAATCATCTTGAAGCGATTTAGTGAAAAAAGTTTCTTGAAAAGTGACCAAGGAAAACTTACTGAGATATATAAACAAAATCTATGTATCTGTCAATTGCTCTGTTCTGGTAGCTAAGTGATGTACAAACAGAAACCTGAGTTTTATTAAAAAAAGGAACGTTTCTAATTAGGAAGACTGCTGCTTGGCGTGTGCGCGGATGTTGCTGGTAATGCTGACAGCAGACGTGTTTTGTTGCTGGGTGGCCAATTACAACACAACCAGATACTTGACATCTCCAGGGGGAGAATTTATTTTACTCGTTCTTTTTAAACAACAGATTCATCATGTGCACAAGAAGAGTCCTTCTTATAAAAGTAAAGGAAGGAAAGGCATTTGGTTTTTGTAACATCTTTCATATCAAATGTATCCCAGTCCAGCCCAGTCCTGCCGGTGGAGTGTGTCCCGGTCCCATGCGGGTGACTTGGTTTCACGGTGGAAGACCGCGTTCTCACTCTGGGCAGCTGGAGCCTCAAGAGCAGGGTTAAAGTTAAGCAATAATGACCAAACATCCAGTCATTTCCTGGAGATTAATGACCGGCTGTGGGGGGGGGTGGCCCGAGGTGCAGCCAAGGGCCAACCCCACCGAGCCGGTCATTAATCGACAGGAAATTAATGGCTGTGAGGTCATTATTGTGATTAAAAGTCTAATCACAATAATGACACTTTTTTAATAGGTTTCTATACATTTGTGTTTTGTGTGGCAGCACGTGCTGAGAGTTGTGTCTCCTAATGTCTCTCAGTGATGGTGTTGTGCTGGCGTGTCAGAGTGGTGCTGTTTTCTAGCAGTTCCATCACATTTTTCTGGTATGCCTTGCTGATCACTACTGCACCAAGTCCATTACAAACAGTGTACACTGACAGCAGCGGTGAAAACACTTCTTGTTTTGCCACCACTACTGTCAGTGTGCGGTGTGCGATCAGCTGTGTGGTTGCCCTGCCAGTCATTTTTAAGATATTTCAGACCAGCAGGACAGCCAATCAATGAGTTAGTTCAGCTCATGAATAATTAATTTGACTTATAATAGCACTTTCAGGCTCCAGAAAGGGATGGAGAATTTCCCTTTTTTTCAAACTTACTATGTTTTTATGCTCCCTGAACACCCAACCTGCTCTGTCAAATGCTCTCTGTCCCTCAGCTCCGTCACTTGCTGTCCCTGGGAATTATCTTTCAACTCTACAATGCCCCATAGATTGGCCCCTGTGGTAGAATCTCCCCAGGTTTCCCAGGCCTGGGAGAAGTTTAGCTCGGATGTGAGTCGGGAGCCCAGTGAGTGGTGTGGGGTCTGCAAAGAGAGGAGGCATCATTCTGCATGTTGTGGGATGTTCCAGTTTTTCTGGTCCCCTTCCCTCAGGTGCCTTCGCATCATGGCTCCACTTGACTGCCACTCGTGGTCCCCCAGGTGGCAGTACTGCAGCACAGCATGCCGGCTTCCCTCCCTGGAGGTGAGTGTCCTCTGGGATGCACAGTCCTCCTCTCCCCTGGTGGCCCTTCTGAAGCTGGCTCACTGGCATCGTAAGTAGCAATGCTTAAACTATTCTGACAGTCTGACTGGAGGGAAGAGTGTCTGCTGCAGCAGCACCTTCTGTGGGCTGTGGGCTGGTCTTGACATTGTGGGTGACCACATGACATCGCCCCATCTCCAGAGGCTAGTGCATTTTGCCCCCCTCCCCATCTCCAGCGGCTAGAGCATCTGGAGTCAGCAGAACATGGGTGCAAATATATCAGGAGATGTGGGAGGGATGGGAGAAAAAACATGAAAACTCACTGTCCAGGACAGCTGAATATCCCCCACCCACTTGTTTATTTGATTTGTTTATTTGAAACATCAGTTTACAACCTTTGAGCCAGAGGCTCATTTCCAAAGGTACATCTTCACATTGAGGACAAATACATTACATTACAGGCTATTTCTGCTTGCACCCCCTTCTTGGCACCTCCTGAACCCAGGTCAGATATGACAGCACACCGTACTGCCACTGGCCCATCAGGAGGCTCTATGCCGTTCCTTTTCTGTCAGTGACTTCATCATCACACTGAACCACCAGGGGGCAGACATGTACCCAAGCTCCTCAACCCTCATTCCTCATAAGTGGACAGTGCCTGCAGGGATGCCACCTCCCCCTCCACTTCAGCCTTCAAGCTGCCCCTCAGGCTCAGTACATTAATCAAGCTACCAGGATAGAGAGTGGTATCCCTGCTGCTGCAGCTGCAGCCAGCCTCACTATAACAGTGTTTTTTTTTTTTTTTTTAACAGGATATCCTGTTTGGTTCAAAACTTTAGACCTGTCCAGGTTCGATGTAGTTCTTTTTTCAGAGAACCAGTTCTACTTGCTGCTAGAACTAACACCAGAGGATCTACTTGATGGACTAGTGGATGCCATGCTGCACTGCCATATCAATGGTGCAGGTTTGGGAGCAGAATTAGCAGCTGGTTTGGATGGCAAGGGGGGGGCTGGGGTGGCACTGCTTCATGGTAGTGCTTCCAGATAGCGTGAGACTAGTGCAGGGTTCTGTTGCCACAGTGACACTGCAGCTGGCTGGGGGGGGGGACTTGCTTCTCTACAGGAACACGACTGAGAGCATGTGTGGCCTGTCAGGGTGTTGCCCAGAATTGCGGGAGGCTAACACAATAACAAAGTATGTAGTAGTTACAGTTGTAGTCATGTATGAAATATGACCAGGAATACTCGGTTGAGCCAAAGCTTATTTCCAATAAGATCATTCAGTAACATAGTTGAATTATAGCTCCATATCATAGTAGCATAGTAATGCATTAACATCACAATGTAATAACTCTGTAACATAGTAGCAAAGTAATATAGTAACATAGTTAACACAATAACATAAAAATGTATCAACACGTTAATGTATTAACATAGTACCACAGCAACAAAGTAACATATTTATTTATTTGTTTTTTGTTAACCGGGTAGTTACTCTAGGCCAATGAATGTCCATTTTTAGGTATGACCTGGGAAAGTACAATAAAAGACAGTGTACAGTTAGGAGGATCGGCAGTAACACTGTAACACAATAATATAGTAACATCTTAACATGAACACAGTAATGTAGTAATACAGTATTATAGTAACACAGTATCACAGTCAAACAGTAACATATTAACACAGTAATGTAGCTACACAGTATTACAGTGATACAATAGCATAGTAACACTAATGCAATAACATTGTAATGTAGTAACACAGAAATACAGTAACATAGTAACATGTTAGCACAGTAGAACAATGATGTAGTAACATTAACACAGTAGCACAGTTTAGTAACACAGAAACAGTAATACAGTAACGTACTAATGTAGTAACATGGTAGCACAGTAACACAGTAACACGGTAATATATTAAAATAGGAATGCAGTAACATACTGATGTAGTAACATAATAGCACAGTAACATAGTAACCCAAGAACACAATAATGTAGCAACTTTGTAGCACAGTAACTTAGTAATACAGTAATGTAGTAAAATACTGACTTAGTACATAGTAACACTATAACGTAATGTAGACGAGGATATTTTTCACTCAAGAAGTTTCCGTGGTAACAGTAGACATCGAGAGTGCAGCTCAAGAGGTCTCGTTACCACAGAAACCTTGAGAGTAAAAATACATCTGTGTTGTGTATGATCGCTCATACACTGTTTTTTAGTGTATGGGTGACCATAAATTGAAGGATTTGTCCTTGCTTTTGCATTTTTTTCTCACCACAACTCTCTTTTGGGTCCTGCTGTCGCTGCCATAGCCATTTCGGGAAAGGCGGAGGTTAGCGATGCATGCATGTGTGAAGACGTTCCAAGTTGTTGTGCTGCAGTAGCTACGTTATTTAGTGCAGCACAACAATATGATGTAGCTACTACAGCACAACAAGCCTATTCTAGGGATGGATTTCCATCCTCAACAACGTTCCACATACTCTGTAACATACTACTGTAATAACATAGTAACAGGTAACCCAGTAATTTAATAATGTAGTAATGCAGTAACATATTAATGTAGTAGCATAGTAATATGGTAACATAGTAACATGGCAATGTAGTAACATAGTAACATGATAACCCAGTAACTTAATAAGGCAGTGATGTAGTAACATACTAATGTAGTAACATAGTAACATGGTAATACAGTAATATAATAACATGGTAATATAGTAACATTCTAATGTAGTAACATGGTAACGTAGTAACACAGCAGCATAGAAATATAGCAACATAGTAATTTTTTTTTAATTTCTTTATAGTCCTATACAGATTGTACCTAGAGGAAAAAAAATAGAATAACATTTCATTCTAATACTAAATGCATTCAATCAAGAATACATTTTTTTCAGAAGTTGTTACTGTAGGACATAGAATAAGTCCCCACATAGGAGGAGAAACCAAGTGGAAATTAAGTTTTTAAAAGAAAATGACAAATTTACATTCATTGACTGCCACCCTATCTAAATGATAAAGCAGTTATGTCAAGTGTAAACGTAAGACTAGTGCAATGACACTCCAAAAAGAAAAAAAAAGTCCCTCATTATGTTTGCTTGCATGCATGTGCTAGAAACATAGTGCCACCAGACGAGAATTCGGAGATGTGCCTGCCCCACTTCCAATGTCCTGGTCCGTTTTGCAGGCACGGCTGCACCGCACCAATGACTGTCCGAGCTGTCTATGACAGAGTTCAGATGCAGTGGCGTACAGTTCAGAGGGAAATATCACCACAATCAGCGGTGATAATGTGTAGGCAATTTGCATACTGCCGACGTCAGTATGCAAACTGCCTATACGTACATCTTCACTGCTTTTGAACTGTCATAGACAGTTCCGTTGTCACCCCACCCACTTACGTAGCATGCTGGGAGCCCACTCCAGCATGCTCATGCGCTCCCCTCCACTTGCGTGCGCTATATGACCAATGGGGGTGCCCAATCCCCTGTCGGCTCCACTGCCCCCCTCAACAGACCTCTAGGTGCATGGCAAACATCAGTATGGCTGATAGGGGTGCCCAATCCCCAATCGGCTCCACTGCTGCCCACCCAAAAATAAACCTTTCAGCTGCCATGCTGGGAGCCCACCCCAGCATGGCAAAAGTCCTGCGTCGTCTTCCTGTAGAAGATGCCACGTTGGGAGCCCACCCCAGTGTGGCAAAAGTCAGTATGGCCGATGGGGTGCCCAATCCCTCGTCAGCTCCACTGCCACCCTCCCAAAAATACCCTTTCAGCTGCCATGCTGAGAGCCCACCCCAGCATGACTAAAGTCCCGCGTCATCTTCCTGCAGTAGAAACAAACTGTACAAAAAAAAAAAAAAACAGTCCCTCGTTGACTGTTTGGCTCCCTCCCCAACCTGCGCCCACCTTCTGCGCACCCACCTCCCCACACACCCTCATACTTACCTCCCGAGTCCAGCACGACGATTCTTCGGTTGACCGGAATATGCCTGCACTCTTCAAAGCTGACCACTAACTGAAGAAATGCTGGTAAGCTGTATAATAGCAAAAATTGTTTTTTTTTTTTTTCCAACTTTGGTGCATATCTCGGCCATTTTGGTGAATTTTTTCACCAAATATTTAACATGGGGTTCTTGAGGCCCCACCTCATGAACTCAGTCACTGTCATTTCGTTATTCGGTCCCGAAAGGTGATTTCGCGGTCACTGCGTGGAACCATCTTTTGGGACTGAGTAATGAAATGACAGTGGCACAGTTCATGAAGTAGGCCCCTCAAAACCCTAAGTTGAAAAGTTGGTGAAAAAATTCCCCAAAATGACTGTGTTACGAGCATGCATTGTGCAATTCCTACACATGCAAATTTTTAATATTTTCACTCCAGATTTTCAACATTGCCATTTTACCACACCTCCTTATGAGCAGTACAGCTGTCATTTTTCACATCTTGCCCAAAATGTGTTTTTGCGCATGTAGCGCACAACGGCGTAGTTGGTGTGCGAAATCAATGTTCAGAACAAATTAAGAAAATCACAGTGACACTGTTCATGAGCAGAGGTCTTAAAATGGCTATGTTAGAAATTTGGTGACAAAAGTCCATAAAATGACTGTTATGAGCGAGCATTGCGCAGTTTCCACGCACCCTCGTAAGTTCATGAATTTGTAATATTTTCAGTCCAGATTTTCAACACTGGCATTTCCACACCTCCTTATGAACAGTACAGCTGTCATTTTTTACACCATGGCTGAAATGTTTGCTGCACTCCGCACAGAAATGCGTGGGTCGCTGTGGGAAATCATTGTTCGGGACAGATTAAGAAAATCACAGTGACACTGTTCATGAGCAGAGGTCCCAAAATGCTTGTGTTGACAATCTGCTGTAAAAAATCCTCAAACTAATTGCATTACAGGTGTGCATTGTGCAGCTTCTATGCACGCTCATGACTTCACCAGTTTTTTTTTAATATTTTCACTGCAGATTTTCAACATTGCCATTTTTTACACTTCCCCATGAACAGTACAGCTGTCGTTTTTCACATCCTGTTCGAAATGTGTTTTCACACCTGTGGTGCCAAATGGCATAGTCACTGTGCAAAATCAGCTTTCGGCTAACAAACTGATATTGCCACTGTTTATAAGGTGGGGTCACAAGAAACCCATGTTGAAAATTTGGAGTGAAAATACCAATAAACACCTGTGGTGTTAGGGTTTCTGACCATAATGCCCCACCCTGTAGAGACTGACAGACATCAGGAGTGTGACTTGGGATTGTCACCTGTAATGTTCATACCATTCCACCCCCCCCCCACACCCTGCAGCCAGTGAGAGGCATTGAGGTGTGTCTTGGACTCTTCGGCCCCAAAGTTCACCCCATTCTCCTATACTGCACCCATTTCACCGTATTTCCTGATGGAATGGGGGTGAGCATAAGGCCCAAAGACCCCAAGGCACACTGTGACACTTGTCGGTATCTGCAGGATAGGGTGTGGTGAAATGGCATGGCTGTTATGCCTGAAGACCCAAAGATGACCCCAATGCCTGTCAGTCTCTGCAGGGTGGTGGTAGGGTTGGCTTCAGTTCAGTACTTCACTGCCATTCCTATTATGCAGCTCTCTAACTCCTACACTACCAATGCCAATGCCAGCAAGCAAACATTCGGCATTGACAAATGTTTGTTTTTAATTTGTATATGGAAAGCAAAGACAATGATATGTTAGCAATCAGACATGACAAGCTGTGAGTTAGGTTACAATGATCACACATCCAGGGGCGTAGTGAACGCTGATGCCACAGGCGACGTGCCTGACAGCCCCTGAAAGTGTGATTATCTTAACCTAATTCACACCCTGGAGTGTTTTATTGTGCTTATAAAATGGGTTTTGTGGCACAAAATGGGCACAGACTACAAAATACCAATTAATTCAATGTTTTATTGAAGCATAATGTTACTTCTTAAGGGTAGAAATAGTCCCAAAACTTTTAAATGTAAAAGTAAAGATAAAAAGTGTGCTCACTAATATGTGGTAATTGAACAGGCAAGCAGGCTGGTACTGGTACTTTTTTCCTGTGAATCAGACTGAGGTAGAAGTACAGGTGCCAGCTTGTGTCAGCCAATCAGCAGCCAGCACTGTTTGCATCTATTTTATGAGATTGCTCGTGTATAGATAGTTAGGTCTTTCGACACAGTAACATAAGTTTCCTAAAATTTATTGACTTTTATTGACTTCCCAAAACAAACAACTGATGGAGCTAGTTGCATTGTTATTAGGTTCACCAGGTCTCCAGCAATAGATAGCAACAGTACTTTAAAGAGGTTCCACCACATTGGTGTGAAATCCCAAATGGCGACCATCATGAGGGTGACACCAAAATGCCGACAGCAACCTTGTCACGCAGCAGATGTGTCGCCCAACTGCTGTATCTCCCAAAGCACCAGAACACATCAAGGTTGTTTGTGGGAGGCATTGCCCCCTGCACCCCCAAAAATCATATTATCAACTCTGGGGGGAGAAGACGACAAAAAAAAAAAAAAAAAAAGGAAAATATTATTTTCCATTGTTGGACCCGAACCCGGGTCTGCTGGCAGTGGCTCTAGCCACTATGCCAAATAGCCAGCTCAGCAGGGTTTAGGACCACACCTGCTTATATCCTGCCATAGTGAGTGTAGTTCACTGCTACACTTGCTATACAGGATTCCTTGCTTTATTGCAGCAGTTGCCCTATACAGGAGCGGTATTATTGATTCACTCAATAATACACGCTTATATAGAGTGCTACCGGGGGGGGGTATCGGGGAGGGAGGGCAACACCTGTGCGGCACTCTGGGTGTACAGTGCTCTGACAACCAGTTCGCCACTGTGAGTGTTGAACTGGTTGCGGTGCACCAATGGCCATCAGCCGAATCCCATCGCACCGGTGATAGGATACCCTTTAAAGATTTGCAAAATGGCATCACAGTCTTAATTATTTCAAGTTTTAACTTTCAACCATGGCAAGGGAAAATAATAACAGAACCAGTTTTTTTTTTTTGTCAATTTGTACCCATAGTACAGGCACTGTTATCTTGGTCCGACCCTCAAGCCCCGTCACCTGGCATCCCAGGGACTTGGCTCGACCTCCATTCTTCCCCCAAGGCTCCCCCCACCATGACATGGTTCTCAGGCCCCTTCTTGCCAGCCGGAGAATAGATTCAGTTCATGGAGGGAGGCCTTGTCATTGGTGCGGTGTCTGGGAGGCATCAGAACTCCCATCGTTGCTTTGGGAGTTTTACTTCCTGGTTTTCTTCCCTTGGATGGAGGCTTTGGGATGGCATGCAAGTGTGGAGAGCATCACCACCAGCATCCCCCACCCAGTAGGTCTCTCTGACTGCATAGCCACCTGTGGGCACCCAGACGGCAGTATTGTGCTGGAGCATGACTGCTCTCCCTTCCTGGAGGAGGAGCATGTACTTGAGGATGCTCAATTCCTCTCCTCCCCCCAGCCACCAATGACCCATGCTCAGCCTTGAACCCAGGTCACCAGTGTGGCAGCAGATGTGGCGGGAGATGCCTCAACCCTCCCCTCTCATCTAGCAACAGAGTCTGTTTGCAGCAGAAAGCATTTCCAAGGTCTGTGTGATGATGTGCCATCTTGTGGGCTCTGCTGGCCCTGCCAAAATGCTTTAAGGTGGTCAGCATCAGAGAGTAAGTAGGCTTTCTCAGCCCAAGTAATGTCACTGCAACAGGGTTTTGAACAACAGTTTTTCCAACAGCTTCAGTCGCCTCAGATTTACACAATAAAAGGCACCTTCTAGATTTTGTCATAGTGGAAACATCAGGATAAAAACAAATCTTGGAGCACGCGCAGCACCGATGTAGTCAGTAGTCTGAACGAGAAGCTGCTGTCAAGCTCCTCTGAATAAAACAGCACAAATAGACTATAACTATCAACTGTTAGTGCTTCATTCATTAGATAAACACTCAGGCAAACAAAATCTGAATGAAAACCTGATCTCAAAGTGTGCTTTTACTGTTTTTCTGTTAAAACTCTGAACCACAACTTTCCATCATAGCACCGCCGGTGCCCGAACATGGTGAGAGCAGGAGAGGACTCTCAAGTGGAACCTGCTGCTGCAGCCTCATCACAGGACAATAAGTTAGACAGTCATGCTCTCTGAAATAAAGTTAGACATCAGGGGATTAAAAAACTCTGTGGACAATCTGCAGCAGGAAGTTAGTCACTTCAGGAAGGGTGGATATTGCTGAAAATAAACTGTCAGCCTTACAGGACACTGTTTTTCTCCTTGAAGAGAAAACAGACTACGAACATAAACAAATCCAGTATCTGTTCCAAAAATCGACGATATTGAAAACAGGGGAAGGCAGAACAATACCTGCATAGCAGGTGTCCCTGAAGGCACAGGATGTTAGTCCCTAGACCATCCAAGGTGCCTGACCCAAACCCGATGTGGCTAATTTTTTAAGATATTCAATTAAAAAAAGAAATTATTCGCATTGCTAGGGAAAGAAGACAATTGATGTCGAGGGGGGAATGTGTACTGATTTTCCAGGACTTCTCTGAAATCATGAAGAGAGGGAAGGCATATGGGGAAGTTAAAAAATGCCCTACAAGACTGTGGTGTGCCGTATTATATTAAATATCCCCCTACACTTGTGACTTACATGCAAGGGCAGTCTCCTGTCAACTGTGACTCCCCTGACTTAACCTGGGACTTTGTTACTGAACATTACAACAGGCACCAGATTAGAACACCTAACAGAAATTCAGAGAGACAACCTGCTGGTGCAGCAGTATCGCCACTGCTCATGATGCTGAAAACCCGGGATCGAGAGTGAGCCCGAGTCATCAGAGGGCCGGCCAGGGGAGGCAAGCCATGCATCCCATGGACACTCTTCACCTTGGAAGAGGTAGAGTTGCCAGCCTCCGCTCTGCTACTGCCACCTGGGTGATCACGGGTGACAGTGCAAGTGGAGCCGTGGAGCATGGGGGGGGACGCCGATGCTGTGTGACACATGCACATGTGTGCTCACTCAGCTCATGGCATCTCTCAGTGTCTAATCGAACACCAAGGAAAAACGCCGCCAGTCGCTGCAGGAAGATGCCTGCCCCTCACCTTAGGCCCCCCACCGCCATCGACTGTGGCACTCCTCTCCCAATAAAAGTACAAACTGAGTCTCTGTTGGAGGTAAGGGCCCCCTCCAATGGCCCCATCCTGGGGGGTAAGCCAGGGTGTCATAAGGAGATGGAGGTAAGTCCTAGAGAAGGTGGGTGAGGGGCTGGTGTGTGGGCAGGACTGATGAGGTCTGACTGGCATGAAGGAGAATAAAGCACAATAAAAATAAAAAATATAAATTCAAACCACACTGCTGACTCGAGCCCTCCACAAGATCAGCCCTTGTGCGCAACACATGCTTAGAATGCTATAGAGCCCATAACTCCACAAACGGAAGGCTCTACTCAGAATTCTCCACGTTCACTCAGACTCATTCTATCACTCCATCCTATGCCACTGTTGTGAAGTCTAAAACTAACACCCAGTGTTCAGCCACAAACTCTTACATTGCTAGAAAGTATAAACTACCCATCAGATCATACTCGTTTTTTCACAAACCTCCACTGCTCAAAAATCCTAAGAAGAGAGGTAGAAGTAGAAGCTGAGACAGTCGGAGCACCTCGGGTTTAATTTCCAGATATTCTCCAGAACCCTCCAATGTGGCGTCCATGCCAGAAGTGATGAATACTCTAATTCTTTCACTAATTATCTTGTTGGCATTCACTGGTGCACTTTCTCCACACAAGCTTGCTTCTCCATTGGCTGGTTCTGAGCTGAAGGTTACTTCTGGTTACAAAGCTCTTCCTCTAATCTCGTTCCAAGCCATCTACAACAGAACCTCCTGCAAATACTTTTTTCCCCCAAATTTAGTTTATTTGAACTGTCTTATGTGGTTCCTCTCCAGGTCATCATCACATGATCTGTGCATGAGCTGGTTCCGATGGAGTAAGTCATTGATGCATTTCAGGGAATCATCATCTCATTTTACAAGTGGTCCCAGACAGAAGTATGTTCAGTATATTGTATTGACCCCTCTAACTTTATAGTATCTACCTCTAATGTGTTGCAAGCTCACATGACTTCTGGATATATTGGACCGGTCCTACATGCATTTTAATTTATAGGGGGTCCTGACTGGCTCTTATGAGCTAATAATCTTCCTTGCAAAGTGAAACCAACACAATCGTTCTTCTTGGCAGTACATTATTCAGTTGTTTACAGACTGTCTTATGTTCTATACTGAGCCTTATTTCTTACGCAGTTTGCATGCTCAGTATATACCTGAAACCTACTAACTGATCTGACTCTCACTTGTACCATTACTGTACTCGACAAGGTTATGTCATATGTTTGTTGTGACCTTACAGCCGTGTTTATACTGCTGTCATTGAATACATTTCTCTGACACTAGGTTTGGGCACATATTTACTTGGTTACACTTTTTAAGTGTCACTTAACTACACTATAATATATAGATAACCCTCAATACTATACCAAGTTATACAAACATTTCCCAGTAATACATCACTACTCTCAATAATACGATCATGAAAAATGATAATACTATCGTTTTTGCTGATAATGCTACAGTTCAAAGGTCATCTTCAACTGTAGTATTATCAACAGATCCATATATTACAAAAAATAACAGAAAGATAAGTGTTTTACAAGGCAATAATACTATTTCGAGGTTTTGGGGACTTTAGGACCTCCCGAGCTTTGCTCTCGAGGTTCTATGTCCCCAAACCTCTCGATGGTATTACTGCCTTGTAATACACACTTATACATCTATGATGCCATTTGTAGTTACATGTGTAACCCCCTTATTCCCAGGGGTTACTAGAATCCCAGTTAGAATTAGTGGTAGGCAGGGAAGGCAGCTAGTGAAATACCAGTTCAATGGATTTCACTCTGTCTCCCTCTCTGCTGTCAGTCACAGCTGAGAGCTAGGGAGGTGATGTCATTTGGAACTCTTGCAGCCGTTTGTGGAGTTATGGGCTCTATAGCATTCTAAGCAAAGCCACACTCCAGGAGCTGTGAGTGAGGGAGATAGAATGTTCAAGTCAGTCTGAAGTGGGAGTCTTGTAGTGGAGTTCATGGAGGAGGCTGCAGAGTGCAGCCGCAGCTCCTCAAGCAGCTCTGATTTAGAGCTGCAGTTTTTCCTGTTTGTTTCCTTTTGTCACCCTAGTGGAGGCCAGCTTTGCCAGCTTGTTGAAGTGGTGGAAACCGTCTCCCTTTGGATTTTCCTGTGCTTCATCCCAGGAGGGATGAAGCAGGACTCCAGGATTTTAGGGGCAATCCCCTGATCCTCCCAGGACTTTAGAAGCTGCCTTTGTCTGAAAACTTTCTGTGAGTACTTTTGTTTTGTGTGAAACTGCCCAGGAGTACCTGCATTTTAAGGGTAGATTCTCTGACATAGGGACCCTGTCACCCTAAACAGTTTTAAAAGTTGGCTGTCCTCTATGGAGTCCAGTATGCGCTTGTCCAAGTGAACAGAATTTTTACCTTGGACACTCCTGAGGTGTTTTTGTATGTTGTTAAGTGTGATATACATTTCAAGACAGCGGCCCCGATTCTAGAAAAGTTATGTCTGGCATGACAGCAGTTGTACCAAGTAGAATGGCGCAAGTAGCAACTTACGCCAGCAGCTGTGACTTGCACGATTCTACAAAATGTGCTGCGACATGTCACAGGCCGATTGCGCCAAACAGCAGTTACACCGGCAGTTGCACCATAAACCCCCTGTGACATGGCGCTAAGGGGTTTATGGCAGCAGTTGCACCCCATTCCAGAAGGGCAGCAACAAAGTCCCCATTGTCAGGATTCTACAAGAACCCCCGGAGGAGAACTGGCATCATAGGTTACACCTGCATTTAGCTGGTGTAACTTACATACGTCCTCTGAGGGTTCTGTAGAACCTGGTCCATGTGCCCCCCCATGCGCAGACCACCCCCGTTGTTGCCCCACTGGGCACCGCACAAACAGTTCTGGACTCGGGGCCATGATTCCAGCCCATCCCCCTACTGTACACACCCCATACAGTTAGTGCCCCACAGGGCTACCCACACCAACTGCCCCCAAATCCCTGTGCATGTATGCCCAGCAGAGCCTCACACCCCAGCCCCCTCAATCCCCTGATGTACAGTTCGCCGCAGCACTGTCATCCCCCACCAGCTCCGACCCGAAGTCGTCAGCCACAAAAGCGGCAAATACCCTGCCTTGTAGTCTAGTGGCCTCACACTCCACCATACCAGCCCACCCAGCACCCTCCTTCATCCTCAGCCGGTGACTGGCACAGCCCACCGCACACTATCACGGCCAGCTGCTGACTGAGTTCAGATGAGCGCATACTGAAAAGACGACTCAGATAATTTCTGAGCATGTCTCTTACAGTATGCACTCATACTGAAATCAGTCGCAGCTGGCCTTTGTGGTAAGACGTGGGCTGTGCCAGTCGACGGCTGGGGACAGGTGGGGGTAGTGCTGGGTGGGCTGGTCATGGCTGGGTGGGGGCCATTAGACTACCAGGGCAGGGTATTTGCTGCTTTTGCGCCAGCAACTCAGGGTCTGGGCACGGTGGGGGATGATAGCACTGCTTCAAGGGGCATGTTACATCGGGGATCTGAGGGGCTGGGGTGTGGAAACCCTGTGGGGCATTACATGCACAGGGATTTGGGGGCAGTTGGTTTGGACAACCCTGTGGGGCAGTAAATACACAGGATTTGGGGGCAATTGGTGGGCAGCTCATGGAGTAGTTAATGTAGGTTTTGGGGCAGGGATGGGCACTCCAGGCTCTACTTGTACACCTGGGGGCAGTAGATGGGGCAGGCTCCCCGCGGGCACCTACTGCAGCTAGCTGGGCAGCGGGGCACTTGAGTTCAGACAGGGGTTATGAGCATGCTTGCCAGGTGCCTCTGTTCGGGCGTATCTGGCTGCATGTCGCAAGTCGCAGGACTTAGCTGTAGTGACTCTGCCCCTTCTAGAATAGGGTACAGGGTCAAAGTCGCAGTTGTGGGTGGTGCAAGTTGCATTTCGCGGTGACTTGCGCCACCCTTCTAGAATCGGGCCCAGCATCTACAGTTTTTACAGTGTGTAGGGTGTATTTACCAGATGAATGGCTGAGTATGAACTAGGAAACAACAGGTGGGAGACCAGTGAACTGAGTGACCAGTTTACCTCTATGGGTTCTGAAGGGCACCTGTGTTTTCTATCAGTGCATGTGGCCAATGCCTGAAGAAACAGTTTTATCCCAGTGAGTGGGCTTGTACTCCAGTTTACCCCTTGTATGTGGGTTCTGTGAGCATGGAGCCTTTTTGTGCTCTTTTGTTGTTTGTGTGCCACAACTTATCCTATGCCATATGGGAAGTGACTAAGTACTGTCCATTTGTGCCATTTCCAAAGAAACTAGTATGTTCGCCTGTGGCTAGTTCCACATTTTTTTTCTTCAGTTATCTCATGCCATATGAGACTTCCATGTGCTGACCATGTGTGCCTAGTCGAGGGAAATTTGCTTGTGTGTGTTCTACAGGTGGCTAGTCCACAAGTTATACAGTTATCCTATGCTAAATGGGAATTCTTGGAGTTCTGTACCTTAGATGTCTGCATTTACAGTGTGTGTAACCCTTGGTCTCCATCTTAGCTTTGTGTTGTTCCTACTGTGTTATGGAATAAAGCCCACACTCTAGAATCCCAACCTGGTTTGGACATTTATGTTGTTGCTAACCATGTGGAATTACTTTGGGTACCCCTGTTCAGAAGTGCAAACGTAGCATAGCCCTGAGCAAATGTTTTCTCCCCAGGGCCTGGGTTGTTGGCCATGCAACGGTTCCACCAGGTGTGCGTCAGGCATTTTGTGGCACACCTGATTGTGGTCTGCATTGGTCCCAGCTTGTCTGTGGTGGGCAATCAGACACAGTTTTCTAGTTGGTGTATCTGTTGTTAATCATATGTAACCGCCACCCCTCTCTGTTTCTACCCCTAGACATGTTTTGGTGGCGAGAGGTGTGCCCTCTAGTTAAATAAGGGGCCGGTGGGGGGGGGGAGTTACACAGTGTAACTGCACTGTAACTGCATTGCAATTGCAATGTAATTGCATGCATTAAGCATGTAACTACAGTGCAACTCTAGTGTCAGATTAGATTATGGCACATAGTTTTACCAGCATCACTGAGATTAATTTAATTTACTTCATAAGTGTCCATCATAGGTTCAATGATGATTAAGCATGAACATTTAACTTACTGTTGCGTTCCTATTTGCTATTGAATGGCCAGTGCCCTTATTACGGGTACTGGGTACTCTCTGCACCTTTTTTCTAGTTACCAGGAATAGCTCTTCAGATGTAAAGCAACCTGGCAAATATTGTTATGTTGATGGCAGACAATTCTGTTTGACCGAAAAGACTGGAATATAATCCTGGAGACAGTGACGTGCAGGTATATCCTCTATGGCATGTACATCTGGGAAGCATCTTAATGGCATCTTATGACACTGAAATTTCCCTGCTCATCAATTTACTATTACATCTCCTCCATTGATTGCAATTTTGAAAATAGCAAGGTCCCTGAGTTCGATTCCCGGTAGGAGTCACACTTTTCCTTTCATTTCTACAATTGGATTTTCAAAATTGCCTCGCAGTGGCTAACTAATTGCATGGAGAGAAAGAAATAGGAAGTAACTCCTTTCCACTTTAGGACCATCAGGCATACGGCCACTGCTGAGCTACTAAAATCCATACCAGCCAAAAGAAGCCCTGGGAGTGATGGTCTGTACCCTGCATTTCTAAAACTCCTCTCTCCTGCAATTGTAAAACCATTCACATTCATCCTCAATCTCGCCCTAACCACTGTTGCTGTACCCAACTCCTGGAAACATGCTAACGTCTTATTGATCTTCAGAGCCGGTGATCCCCTCTCCCCTGACAACTATCGACCCTTCTTCCTCCTCCCCCACCTGAGCATGCTGCTTGAAAAGTCCACACACTCAGATAAAATAGCACCTGGAAAAGTACAGCCTCCTATGCCCCCTACAAGATGGCGTCCGTAAGCAACATAGTACTTCCTCTGCCCTAGACCTCTTTTCCGATCATGTACTAAGAAGTATGGACCAGGGCAAACCAAGAGGAATGGTCTTCATTGATCTGTCAAAAGTGTTTGACCTGGTTGACCACCACCTCCTCCACTCAGCCCTGTTTCACTTTGTCTGCTCCCCAGGACCTACTGCCTGGTGCCGCAGCTTTCTATCAAACAGGTCTCAGTCAGTTATCATCGGCAAGGCTTCCTCTGCTCCCCTTCCTGTACTCACTGGAGTTCCCCAGGCCTCCGTTCTTGGACCACTGCTCTTTTCCATGTTTATTAATACACTCCCCAATGATAGCCTCAACTGTAACGCTCTTCTCTACACTGACGATTTGGTCATCTATCATAGCGACAAATCTGTTGACTCAATCTCATCTGCCCTCACACAAAACTATGCATCAATCCATCATTGGTTCCTTTCAAACAAGCTCATGGTCAGTGAAAAAAAGACTAAATCCATGCTGTTCGGTTCCAAACCCTTCCTAACCAAAGCCACCAAAGCCAACTCCTGCCTTCTGGTTCTTACCGCTGCTGGTCCTCCCTTGAAATTGTCACATCCTTCAAATATCTAGGTGTTACCCTTGACCCCTCCCTTTCTTTCTCAGAACTTGTCAACCATATGGTGCGCCTGATCCACCAGAAGCTAGGTGCCGCGTACCGCCACAAACATTACCTATCTGCTGAAGCATGCCTCGCCATTGCACATAACAGCCTACTTCCTCTCCTTGACTACTACTCCCCAGTTTACTCACACCTATCCACCACCCTGCGCAAGTGGCTAAACTCGACATATAACTATATCTGTCGATTCGTCCTTCAAGCCTCTTACCGCTTCCACCACTGCTCACTCTACCCTTGGGTGGCTCACCCTACAAGGTTGCTTTGATTATGCAATGGGCTGTCTGGTGGATAGTTCCCTCAGGAACCAACATATGATCCCTTACTCACCCCTCTGGACAGGTAGAGTGGTCCGTAGGAATCTCAGAGCATCCTCAGTCTCCTCGCTAGAAGTATCCCATGCCTCCACCACCATGGGAACCCAAGCTTTCTCAGTCACAGCACTCTCCCTATGGAACAAGCTCCCCCCATCTGTTTGCGCATCCCCCTCCCACCTAGCTTTTAAACATAACCTGAAAACCTAGCTCCTCACTGCTGCAAAATGTCACTGTTCTGTACAGCAACACTAGGGTCTGCAACTCAAATATGCTCTAAGAGCACTCAGATTTTCACCTGATGCCCTACAGCACTTATACTCCCCTTCTGCCCCTTTTTCCCACCTCTGTCCTTCCTGCCCCCACCCCTAAGCCTACCCTTCCCCCCCTTTCCTCCTGTCTTGCCCCTTTGATGTTATGAACCGTGATTGTTTTCCTATTTGAATTTTTATTACAGCAACTGTTTTTTTCTCACTTGTACTTGAATTGGACCATGTACCTGTATACCATTACTGCTTGTATCTTGTACCGTCTGTATTTTGGCTATGCTTATGTACATACTGATATAGCATTATCTGTCTACCCTGTCTGCACATTGTCATTGCATTACCACTGTTTCTGTCTCTCCACCCTCACCGCCAGCTGTTGGGCATGCACGTATTGCATCTTGTAATTGACTGTTTGTACCTGTACCTATTTTTTGCCACCTTGTGGCCCAGGTCATGACTGAAACTGGTCCTCTGGATCAGTGCACCTACTCAGTCACCAAAGACATAAATAAATGAAAAATAAATACATAAAATTGAATTTCTGAGAGATTGGCTAAGTTGCTATTTCACAACACCATGAAAGGAATGTGTGTGTTTCAAGGGAAAATTCAGAAAGCTTAATGACTTGAGGCTCTGATAGCTCAGGTGGTTAGGAGCATGCCACGGAATGGCAAGGTCTCTGGGTTCGAGTCCTGGTAGGAGTCACACTTTTCCTTTCATTTCTATAATTGCTATTTCAATTAAGCGGATTTACAGACTCTGAACTCATTCATAGTGGTGACTTTAACGAAATGTGTGACCCATTCTTGGATAGGTCATCTTCAAATAATCTGACACACACCGCCAAATCCTAGGATAGCATTCCATTTCCTCTTTCAAGGCCTAGGGTTGGTAGACACCTGGAGAATGGCATATCCCCAGGCTGGAGATTATTCTTTCTTTTCTGCTCAACACAACACACTTTGTTAGATTACCTTCTCACACTTATTACAGTGTGTAATGATATCATGTCCCTTGATTATGAATGTGGCATGTTCTCAGATCACAGTATGCTCAAATCTTCTATTTGTATTGATAACACTTACAGAAAGTAACCTAGGTGGAGGTTTAACTCCTTTGTCTTGCATGATTCCATCTTTATGGACTAGCTAAGTAAAGAGTCATCTGTATTTTTCAAAATCAATGATAATGGTGAAACCTCTATTATACAGTGGCAAGAAAGAACCCTTGACTGTGATTGATCAGTTTGGGGCTGGACCCATGGCATTATCCCAGCATAACGCCACAGGTCTAGTCTCAGCACTGTGAACCCATATGGATGACCATATGGAGCATGAGCTTATTCTCTTTTTTTGCATCTCCTCTTAAGAAACAAAAATATTTTTCCACACTAATAAAAACATTCTTTAAAATTCTTTTTTTTATTTTATATATAACAACAAGCCATTGTATAATAGGAATAATGCACTCCAGGGTGTGTGTTGTACTGGGATAACACCATGCCTGGGGCATTGGATGCACTTGGCCTGTGGTCTTGTGCCCAATCCCCCAGGCATGGCATTATCACAGCATGACACATACCCTGTCATGCATTATTCCTTTAAGATATGCTTATGGGAGACCTCTACAATCAATATTAGAGGTAGAATTATTGGCCATTCAGCTAACAGAAAGAGAATGAGGCAGAATAAGCTCTCAGAAAAAGAAAAACAATTGGCCCATCTTTAAAACTTGCATACAAAAGATAGACAGAATGCTATTTCACCAGATTGTTTTTGCTGAAATATGAAATAAACAAACTATTGTCTCAGAAAGCTGAGTATGCTCTCTTCCGAACAAAACAAAAATACTGAGGGACAGATTTCCCAGTGGCCGAGGGACTAAGTCTTGTGCCACAGTCTGTCAGTATGGGAAACATCTCTGCACTGGTGGGCAGCCGTATTTTCAGCGCATGCTCCATACAGGTGGCAAGTGCAGCTGCGGAGGATGCTACACCTGGTCCAACTGGTCATAACATTTTGGCACAGGTGTGCCACAAAAATGACTGCAAGCTGCTGGAAATTGTGGAGCTGGACTTAAAATGGCTCATTTTTTGAAACTCTGGTGCCTGTGAGAAAAACTTCGGCTCTGCAAGTGAAGATCCACTTGCACAAGTTTTTCCTGCACCTGCGCCACTTCCTGGGGGGTTTTGAAAATCCAGCCCTGGCAGTCTGGAGAAAAGGCTGGGAAACTTCTGTAATACCATCTTAAAAAACAAACCTTACTTAGATCAATCACTAATATCCGTGTTCCTAATAACACAACCACCCATGATAGCAAAGAAATAAATAACACTTTCAAAAATATTTATGTTGCATTGCACACTCCTATGGGAAAGGACAGTAATTCTAATTATTTCAACTTTCTTTCCATGGTTAAACTACCCAAACCTTCTGAAAAGCATAAAGAAGCACTGGATGCCCCCAATTTCACAGAATGAACTTCTAACTACTAACTTCTTTGCTACAGACAAAGCTACAGGCCCAGATGGTACGACTACTGAAATATGCAAACACCTGGTGAAATATACAGACACTTGTTGAAATATACAAACACCAGAGTCCCGTTATTACCAAACACTTGCATTCCTGACTAATAGAATCATTCAGTGACAACTCTCTTCCAAGGTCACTGAATTTTGAGGAGAGACTAAAGGATCTAAATATGCACACTCAGGAAGACAGCAGGCAGAAGGCAGATATGATTAGAGACCTTTAAATACCTCATGGGGGGTGGGAGGGAGTAAATAAGGTACAGGAGGAAAGTATTTTTCAGAAAAAGTACTGAAGAACAAGGGGGACATGCTCTGAAGTTGGAGGGGGGTAGATTCAGGAGAGATGTGAGAAAGTACTTCTTCACAGAAAGAGTGGTGGATTCCTGGAACTGCTTACCATTTGAAGTGGGGGGGTTGAAAACTGTGACGGGGCTCAAGAATGCATTGGATAGGTATAAGGGAATCTTCAGGGAAAGGAGTGGTGAGAGGGAGAATGAACCGGAGATCAAGTAGCGACTGCGGTGATACTGTAGGTAGGGAAAAATGGGCAGACTGGTGGTCCTTATTTGCTGACAAATTCTGTGTTTCTATGTTTCTATAAACGATGCTTTTATATCTGTGTTGCTCAGAAAACATAAAGATCAGTTGGCCTGTTCTAGTTCCAGACCTATTCTTTTGCTCAACACAGACTATAAAATTCTAGCCAATGTTTTATTTTATTTATTTATTTATTGAAAATGTTTCACCAGGAAAGGCACACTGAGCAAAAAGATGCTCATCTCATGGTGCGACCTGGGGGGGGAGGTTACAGAGGAGGCAGGTATACATACAATAGTCGAACTTATAGTAGCATAATATGAAAAATGTACATAGTTGGGAGGGATTACATTTGAACTATTACATAAGTGGTGCAGTTCAGCACATTGCAGGCACAGCAAGTACAGATTATACAAATTGTGATTACACAATGAGGTAAACAGTACAGAACATGATCTTAAGGCAAGGTATACAATACAAGGGTACACATTGAGGCTAAACATGAAATAAATAAGTGCCAGTTACAGAACAGGGGTAGTAGTACCAGAATTTGAATGCAGTAGCGGAGGTTGAGCTGCAGGAAGATGCATAAAGTAGCAAGGAAGGATTTGGAGAGTGAGATGGGGGGGGAGAGATGGAGAGTGTAGAAACGTAGGTGTATAGGGGAGAGGACAGGGTGAGGGGGGAGGGAGGGGAGGGGAGCTTAGGTTGATTGGGAAGGGGGGAAGGGAGCAAATTGTGAGTGAGGGGTAGGTAATAGAGAGGGTATAAGTGCGCAGGGTAGCATATAAGCCAGACTATTAGGCGTGGCCAGGCCGCTGGTCAGGCACGGGGGGAGGGGGAGGCCAATGGGAGGTGGTCAGGCAGCAGTTAGGTGCAAGGAAGTTAGAGAGGCATAGGAAAGGGAGAGCTTGATGAAGAATGTCAGACCTGGGTGGGCAGGCTGCTCCAGAGTTTAGGAAGAGATAAGAGAATGCAGATTGGCCGGTGGTGGTCCCTCGACGAGGATGAATAGTAGTCTAGGGTCAGTGGATCTGAGGGCGGTGAGGGGTGGGTGGGAGGTTAGAAGTGATGCGGGTAGGGAGGGAGGGAGCCGAACCAGAAGTTGGAGGTGAATTTAGCGCAATGAATTAGGCGCTGGTTGCTCAGAGAAGGTAGGGACAGGGAATGATAAAGCATGCAGTGATGTGATCGAGGGGGGGCATCAAGGGCAAAGCGGCAAAAAGCATTGAAGAGGGGGTCTAATCTGGCTAGGGTGGTCTGTGCAGCGGAACTGTAAGCTACATCACAGTAGTCAAAGGAGGGTAGAATCATTTTCTGCACAATTTCGTGTCTGACAGGAAGAGGGAGACTAGTGGGGTTTCTATAGAGGGCTCCAAGTTTTGGGCGTAGTTTGGAAATAATGGCATTGATGTGAGTGGAAAAGGAGAGGTGGTGGTCAAGCCAAACCCCGAGATACCTGAAGGAGGGCACTTCTTCGAGGACGGTGTTATTTAGGGTGTGGAATCTCAGAGGGGAGGTGAGTTTGGAAAGGCGCTGTCTGGTGCCGAAAGTCATAGAGTTGGTTTTCTTAGCGTTTAGGGAGAGTTGGTTGCTATTGAACCAGTGTTGGATTTTGTTGAAGTCAGTTTGAAGTTTGGAAGTGGCTTCTTCATGGGTCCGGCCAGAGGTGAAGAGGACTGTGTCATCTGCATACATGTGTATGGCGGAAGAGGAGCAGGAGTTTGGCAGGTCGTTTAGGAGGATGGAGAAGAGGATGGGGCCGAGAACTGAGCCTTGCGGAACTCCGGAGGTGATGGGGGGAGATGCGGTCAGCTATTTTAGTGGATTGGGTTCTGTTTAGAAGGTAGGCTCTGAACCAGTTAATGGCGGATTCAGCTAAACCAGCTTCGGAAAGGCAGGATAGTAGGAGAGAATGGGAAACAGTGTCGAAGGCTTTTGCGAGGTTGATGAAAATAGTGGCAGTGATTAGCCCTTTGTCCATTCCAGTGAGGATGTAGTCTGTGAGTCTGAGCAGGGAGGAGGTAGTGGAGTGGTGTTTTCTGAACCCGGACTGGAAAGGGGTGAAGAAGTTAGTTTCGGCGAGGAAGTGGGAGAGTTGGGATAGCAAAAGGTGTTCCTGGAGTTTTGTGAGGGTGGGGAGGAGGGAGATGGGGCAGTAGTGGGATGCAGAGGTAGAGTCACCGCCTTTGGGGAGGGGGAGAACAGTGGCATGCTTCCATATGGAGGGGAGTGACTTGGTACTGAAGGATATATTTAATAGGGCTGCGAGGGGGGTAGCGATGGCGGGAGCAGATAAGAAGAGGAGTTTGTTGTCAAGACCATCAGGGGATTTACCTTTGGAGGGGTTTAGGGCACAAAGGGCATCTAAGGTTTCAGAGGGGGGAAATGTGTCTAAAGGAGAAGGGGTTCATGCCGGATAGGTGGGGGATGGGAGACTGAGAAGATGGAGTGTTTGCAGGTGGAAGGGCTTCGAGGAGGGCCTGGGCACAGGTAGTGAAATATGAATTAAACTTGGTGGCGACTTCCAGTGGTTCAGAAAGGAGAGTACCTTGGGCAAGGAGAAGAGGTGGAGGGTTAACTGTTTGGGGGGAAAAGAGGGAGCTAATGACTTTCCAGAATTTGGAAGGTCTTTCAAGGTTTGCATTAAGTGTGTTATTGAAATATTTAGACTTAGCTAGGCGGGTGGCCTTCATGCACCTATTGCGGAGCATGTGATAGGAGGTATAGTCGCCGGGGAGGAGTGAGGATTTGTGGATTCACCAGGCCTTATCACGGGCTTGTTGACAAGCAATCAGTTCGGTTTTAGCCTCTAGATTTCAAACAGTAATTCAAAAGCTAATAGGAAAGGAGCATGTTGGCTTTATGAGAGATAAAACTTCATCAGACAATAATACGAGGAGACATTTTTCTATCCAATAGGCTTCTAAAAAGCAGAAAGCTCCAATGGCATTTCTCTCCTTGGACATCAGTAAAGCATTTGACACTTTTGAGTGTTCTTTTCTTTTCCCAATTCTGGAGCATTATAATTTCTGCTCCAATGTGTGTTCCTGGGTTGAAACAATTCATAGCCAACCAAATGCAGCTATTATAACTAACGATTATATTTCTCAACCATTCAGTTTGGGTAGAGGCATTAGGCAGGGTTGCCCACTGCCCCCCCCCTTCCTTTTTATTTTATCTATGGAGCCTCTTACCAGGAAAATTGTAGATTCAACTAACATACATTGGGTTGCAATTGGAACTAAGCCCCCAATAACTCTAGCATATTCTGGTGATTTACTTATAACTGTGTCTCAACCTCACTGCTCCAGTAATAATTCAAAACCTATTTTAGACTCCTTTGGTGAAATTTCAGGCTTATTAGCGAACTGGAATAAGTGGGAAGACATAATACTTATCAACTTTTGAAATAGAGAGCTTGCTAACCTCATCCAGCATTCAGTGGGTGTTCAAATCTTAAACTTTGGATACTTTGGATCGGTAAAGGCAAAGTAGGCCATTTGGCCCATTTAATTGTCTCCCGCCACGTTAGTGGGTGCATTATATAGTGCCAGCCATAAGGAAGGCATTCAACCTATTTTTAAAACTTTCAAATGTTGAAGCAGACACTAAATAATTAGGTAGCCTATTCCAGATTCTGGATGATCTCACTGTGAAATAATTATTTCTCTTGATGGTGAATGCTCTTGGTACTACTGTCTGCTGTGTGATCTCAGATCATTATTTCTTTGTTTAAAAATTAAGCCACATTGTGCCAATAAATACTGATCCTGTAAAATCTTGTAGAGGAGTAACAGATCACCTCTCATCTGATGAGCCTCCAGAGAGAATAAATGTAAGGATTTGAACCTGTCCTCATAGGTTAAAGTTGTTAATCTGGGTATTGATTTTGTTATTCTTCTCTGTGTACATTCCAGTAAATTGATATCTCACCTATGAAAAGGATTCCACACAAGGGAACCGTGATCTAGTTGGGGGATAACATAAGACTTATATAGTCTCATAATACAGATGCTATTACGGGAAATAAATGATTTCTTGATAGAACGACTCAGTCTTTTGGTGGTTAGTGCAATATGTCTGTAGTGATCTGCAGATGGAAGCTCATTATTCATTATTATACCAAGATCCCTTTCTTTACTAACTGATTTAAAGACTTGTCCACCTAAAGTATATATAACATTTTGATTCTTATGTCCAAAAGTGTAAAACAGCACACCTACATGCATTGAACGTCATCTTGTTCACAGAAGCCAAATTTTCAAGTTGTTGTAAATCCTGACACATAGTGAGATATTGTTCACTAGTTTCAACAAACACCTCCAAGTTTGGTGTCATCGGCAAACTTAGATAAGATGTTAGAAACTCCCAAACCCATGTCACTAATCTATAGCCTAAACTCAGTTAATCAAATTGTGGAAGCTAATCTGACCTCTCTGTTATCAACCAGTAAGGATGATCTCAAAAAGTGGAGTAAACTATATCTATCTTTATGGGGTACAATAATTGCTACAAGGATGTGACAACCAATAATTTGTTTTACCTTCTAAATAATCTACCTACTCATATCAATTTATCATGGTTTAAGAAAATTGATATTTTCCATTCTTTGGAATAACGAGCCTCCCCAGCTTAATCTTAAACAAACTTATAGCTAAATGCCAGGATGGTGGCTTTAGTCTGCCGTGGTGGCAGGGCTTTCACTGGTCTTTCCTAATTAGGTAAACTTCATTTTGGTTTCAGACTAACCATAGTGTAGACGCACCTTTATGAATGGAAATGGAATTTTACTTAGCTAAGCCCTGCTCTCCAACAGATTTTCTTTTTGTCAAGATTCCTCACATCTGAGTAGCCATCCCACTATATCTTTTTTGTATAAAATATTTTATTCATTTTTGTGATAGAAACATTACCACAAGTATTCCAGAAATACATAACACAATGAAGGCAGACCAATAGTACACGTTGTCCAATAACTTGGCTTGGTGCAAACCTCCTTAGATATACAACTCTGATTGCACCTAGGGAATTATGAATGAATGGGTGAAAACATATTAATTACATAGTATCATAACAAGATTTGTGGCAGAATAACAGGGGTCTGAAATGGGAGGGTATTATTCAATGTGTCTGCTATTGCCTGCCAGTAGGGGTGGATAGTTCTGCAGGACCATCAGATATGTGCGTTATCCGCAGAGGGTCGTTGTTATCTCCAGCAGTTGTCAGGTAATTGATAACCCATTTTGACAAGTTGCACCAGGGTACTGTATATAGTTTAGGGTAAACTGGTCATCAGATAAATTCAGTCAATAATCAATTACTATCCTTCTCAGAGATATGATCTAAATATAACATACCAATGCTGCTGAAGCTTGACATCAAAGAGATGAAGGTAATGACAGAGCAAATTAAAAAATAAAATCTGAGAATACTAGAGAAAGAGTTCAGGCAAATGAAGGGCGCATTATGCTAATTGAAGATACAATATTTAACGTGGAAGAAACTACAAATCTGTGTAAGACACAAGTAGAATACATCCTAGAAAAACCTAGATGATCCTGAAAATAGAGGGAGGTACAATAACTTAAGATTCATTGGCCTCCCAGAAGATGTCGATGGAAATAACATGGTGGGGTTTTTACAGCAACTCTTTGTAGATTTATTTCAGTGGCAATTGCTACTTAAAATCAAACTAGCCCACCCCTCATTGGTGTCCAAACCTCAACCAGAAACCAAACCCAGACCGGTGATCTTAATTTCCTTATTTATACTGTAAAAGAAGAATTGTTAAGACTGGAAAGGAAATGTAAATCATTACTCTGGGGAGGAGAGCGGGTCTCATTGTACCAAGACTTTTCTGCAGAGGTTATAGACAGAAGGAGGGCATTTAGTGACATTAAACTGGAACTACATAAAACAGGACTGAATTACACAATGAGGTATCCTGCTACACTATCAATTTATGCCAAAAATGGTGCCACCTTCTTCTGTCAATCTCCTGAGCAGGCAAGGGAAATTACTGACTTTGAATTGCAGGATGATTCCCTAAAGAGGCAACAGACCTTTTAAAAAAGAAATCAGCAGAAAGCTGACTCAGCACGAACTCCTGCTTCTTCCACAACTCACTGTCCACTAAAGGCAAATGGCGCAAGGCAATCAGGGAAAATAGCAATCCCAAATCTGACAGTGCTGCAGCTTCTACAAGCAGGGAACAACATGAACCTAACCTGTTTCAGGAACCCTTACCTTATGCTGCAACATTGCAATGCAGCCTTAAAAAATATTCCAACTGCTGACAGACTTATTCATACAGAAAAAGTAAAAAGATGCTATGAGGGGTAGCATACTACAATAATAGATACTCAGTGATGAATAAAATAAAAGGTACCGGGAATCATAGCAGAGAGAAAAGAGATTCAGCCAGCGCTGGTTCGACACCTAGGAAAACTCCCACCTCCTGTTTCAAATCACAGTGACCTTTCTGAAGAAATGAACTGTTAAATATCCTTCTCTGTGTTGTCTTTTTAACTTTCTTGATTTGGCTGACTCTGTAATAATGAACTGAGCAGTCCCTTCTGGTTCGTTGGGTTAGAATCTATATGAGGACTTTCTGTGTCTATCCTTCCTACTTAGAATCACCCAGCTGCACCCCCATCAAATTTGCAGAGTCATTTGAGACTTGAATTATTTGTATCACACGGTTTACTTAACCCTTTATCTGTATTAATGTTCTACCAAATGTATTATTGCATTTTAGTTGATGCTAAGCAGTGGAGGAGGTTGCGTCTGAGTTGTAAGAGAATTTCCCTGTCTCGGCAACTGAAGCTAAATCTGGGCAGAAAACCACAGAAAGATGGCTGAGGATCTGGTGAGTGGACACTGACTTTGATATCTAATCGACTAGACAGCTTGCACAAAATGCTGCAATGCAGTTTGTAATCTAATGCCGGAATGACTTAGAATTTAGGATGTGGCTACAGACCCTATTGATAACTAGAGTACGCATGTATGAAGATCATTGGCATGGCTCAATCCTTGTTATAATTGAAACCAGATTATGAATAATTGGTTCTGTTTTCATTGTCATCTACCCTACTACACACAAATACTGTACTATTAGTAGAATGAATATCTAAAAATAATAACAGACAGCACATGTTTAGCATTTGGAGCCCCCCAGTAGTGCATCACAGCTAGATGCCATTCGGTATGTATATGTGGAAACCTTTGAGGGTGTATCCCTGCCTATTGACTGGACTGAGAAATCTTAATGTAGTGCTTCCTCGTGGGACCAGGGTAGCCTTGAGAAACCATTCTATTTGATGGTCCGCTGGCACATATATTCTTTCTGGAGCTTTGATATGTATGCATGCCAGTCATATCAAAGGTAACATTATGAAAGGGTGCAAGAGAGGCCACCCTTCACCTCATTCTCTTTGATCCATCACATGAGATCATCAGACATTCAGATGACAAATTGTTCTATAGTTGCCTGTTTTTTAAACACTACAAATGGCTCTGATTTAGTCCTAGCAATGCTATCCATTTTTATTCGTGTAAGCATTCCGTTTTGGTGGCTTTGTTTGTTTAATTAAAACAGTAAGGTAATGTACTGTAATTTCTTGAATAGCAGCAGAATAATTCTAAAAAAGAATAAATAAATAAAACTGAGAGATGGCGCTGCTGTCACCAATTGGTGGGACATCAGATAACTTAGCAGAAAGTTTTTGCTGGCACCTTGGTATCCCGATGCTTCACAGCAGCTCTGTCTTAGTGGGTAATTTAGTTTACACTTTTTGATAATAAAACCGTATTAAAGCTGTGTTAGTGCTTACTAGTAAGGGAGTAAATTTACATTGTTGTGTTAGTTACATAGTTTAGTTTGTAAATATAACAACAAAGCCTTGCAGTCCTATATTTTCCTTCCCTTTGTTGTTTTTTTTTTTTAAAACCTATAGAACTATTATTATAAGCAACTTTAGATTATAATTTGGCTTTTTAACTATGTGTAAGACATATAGATTAGCATCCTGGAATGTCCAAGGATTGGGGTCACCCATTCTAAAAAAGAATGTTCTAAGTTACTTATTTAAACAAAAAACTGACAAAGTGTTTTTGCAAGAGACACACTTAGTGCCACTAGAGGCAGCCAAATTAGCTAGGGGATGGGTATCTATGGCAGAATACAATTGCTACAACTCAAAGCAAAGGGGTACAGCATTTTACAGACATGGAAGGGAGGATCCAGATTCATAGAGGAGCACTAGAAGGCAAACAGATAGCCTTGTGCAACATCTCTGCCCCCAACTTAAATCAAAAACAGTTTTCTGATCAGTTAGCTTTAGGTCTAAACAACCTTGCAGGCTATGAAATTATCCTCGGGGGAGATTTCAACAACATCATTGATCCTGTCCTGGACAAAAATAACGGTAAACGAACACTTTCAGTAGAACCTACCCCAGCACTTGGATTGTTACTGAAGCTGAGAGATGATTTAAACCTGGCTGATGCCTGATATCTTACACACCCCACAGAGAAAAACTTAACTTTCTGTTCTAACAGGCACAGATCGTTTGATTACTTCCTGATATCCTCATCCCTACTCGGCATGCTCTATACAGCTGATGTCCAAAACATAGTTAGCTCAGACCATGCCCTGACAAGCACTGATCTGTTCTTTGGGGATTCTTCAGCCAGATCATTCAGGTGGAGATTTAATGTTTCACTATTAAATGAGAAAAATTTGTAGATTGGATTATAAAGGAAGTTATGGAGTTCTTCAGAATTAACAATAGTGAAGAAGTCTCAAAATCTTGTGTGTGGGAGACCTAGAATAATCCGTTTTTCAACAGCAAAGAAAAAAGATTCACAAAGAAACGCTCTTAGAGTTGGAAAAGGAACTCAAAGCAGTAGACATAAGCTATAAACAAAATCTACCTGTAAGCAGCAGAACACACCTTTTGAGATGTACGACAACCCTTAAATATAATATCAACCACATTTTTTGGCTAAAGCAGAATATGACCTTTATAGAACTAAACAATCATTTTGTGAATCTGGGGAGAAAGTGGGTAAACTTCTGGCCCATAGGCTTAAGAAGCAGCAAACTTGCAACATAATCCATGGTATCCGTGTAAAAAAGGGAAACATAATTTTTGAAAATAAAAAAAAAAAATTAAAAATTAATGAAACGTTTGCTCAATTTTATGGTGATGTTTATCAAAGTAAAATGTCAAGCTCCACCCCAGAAACTGACAGCTTCCCATCTGGCATCAAGTTGCCTACCATTCTTGGACAAGAAGCTGCAGGCGTTGATAAACCAATAACTGACGTAGCCTCAGTAATACAAAGCTTTGCAAAGGGTAAGACCCCCGGACCAGACGGAATACTTGGGGAGTTGTATAAAGCACTAAGCCCTCAGATAACACCCTTTTTCATAAACTAATACAGGAAGCCTGGTCCCTACAATCTTTACCCAGTTCCCTGTCAGAAGCCTACAGCACCCTTCTCCCTAAGAATGTCAAAGACTCAATGGACTGTAGAAATTACAGGCCTATTTCCCTGTTTAACCAAGATTATAAAATGATTGCAAAGCTCCTAACAAATAGAATTCAACCTGTGCTAAAATATATTTTAGGGAAAGAACAGGTGGACTTCATGAAGGGTAAATCAGGCTCAGACAATATCTGTCTGTATTTAATGTCTTACAGACACATCTGTAAGTTATTAAATATTATTTGGTACTCCAATAAAAAATAAATTCCAGCAATGGCTATTGCTCTGGACATGATGAAGGCCTTTGACTCACTGGAATGGGATTACATGTGAGATGTATTATGCTGCATTGGACTTAGTCAATTGTTTGACAAATGGATGTCCCTACTATGTCAGAGGCCTTCTAGCACTATATTCACCAACAGTGTTATATCCCCATTTTTCAAATTATTTAGAGGTACCAGGCAAGGCTGCTTATTGTCACCCTATCTTTTTTATTATGGATATTTAGCCACTAATTAGAGCCATCACTTGCTCCCCGGCTATTCATGGAATTAGAAATAGCAAAATAGAGCAAAAAGTGTTTGCTTAAGTGGATGATCTGTTCATAATCCTCAGTAGGCTGTTAGACTATTATGGAGTTCTGAAAACTGTCCCATCTGAATTTATTATTGTTTCTGGTCTGAATATTAATTGGGAGAAAACACAAATTGTACCCACACATTGTCCAAGGCCTCTAAAGCCTACGTTTAAGAATGCATTTCCAGCCATATCGCTTAAAGGGGAAATACATTACAGGACTTTGGTATTGCATTGTTTAATGATCTTAAGAAAATTCCTGATCGTAATATAACCCCATTACTAAAGGATATTAAATCTGATCTAGAGATATGAATAAAATTTAAATTATCACTACTGAGGAAAATCAATTCCCTTAAGATGATTGACAGCAGGAAAAAGACCAATGGTCCATCCAGTCTGCCTGAGTTCCCTATTTAGCACTGGGACCTGTTGTCCTTCAGGGTTCTAGCACCTCCCCAACCTCCCCCTCATTCTCTTTCTTGATTCCATTGCCCTAAGCAACCACTATACCCTTTATTCTGTCCCAGCAGTGCTTATGCTATGATTTTGTCCAGCGACCTCTGTGACCTGGAAATATGTTCATAAGCTGAGTGAGCAAGTACTTGGCCAGAAAATTCTCTTCTCCCCTGTTATTTTCATTTTGGGAGCTACAACTCAGCCCTTTAACTTGGAAAAAAAAATCCACTAAAGATGGTTATTATCCTCTACTCTAATGTTTAAACGGCTTATTCTTAACTACTATAAAGACACAAAGTCACCATCCATGAGAGAATGGCTAGATTGGATGGGAATGGATCGACTGCCAACGATGAGAGAATAAACTGTTTGTTAAAGAACCAGTCAGGTTTTTTTCTAAAGATCTGGAAACCCTTTATGTCTTATGGCAAATAACTTAATATTGATATTGCCCTGAGTTTGGTTTTCTTTGCTTATGGATATACACATCTGCTTACTAATGCCTTTTGTTCCTTTGTTTTAAAAATTTGTTGTAATATTTTCAACTATTACTAATGTATAATTGTATTTAAGCTATTACATTTCTAAAAATTTAAAAACAACCTATGTTAAAAAAAAAAAAAAAAAAAGGATTAAAATAAATCTTAACAGTTTCATAGGTGAAAGCCCCATTTGACCTTGCAGTTCAAAAAACATTATCTCGATCTTGGTCAAACACAAACTTTTCTATAACCATTATGGATTTTCTCTGTAAATTCAGTTCTAGTGCCATAGCTGTCTCCGTTGGTCCCTAATCAGCAGCTGGTCCTCCTGAATGCTGAAAGGGAAATCTAAATGCCTTGGAGATAGGTGGTGGATTTTCAGGCAGGACGGTTAAAGTTGTTTCAATAAAGTCAGGTGTAGAGGGAAAATAGGGGATACAATTTTTCTTGAAGGCAATAAACCTCAGTTCCCTATACCTGTTGGCTTCAGGTTTGTGTTCAAGAGAGGCATCATCCTTGGTAAGTACCCCCACTAGTGCCTCAAGCTGGGTGGCCTACAAGCCTTCCTGTAAGACATTAATCTGTTTTTCAGGATCCAAGTGTTGTTCTCCCATCAGTGTGACTTTGGAACTCATCTTGCCAAGCTCAGACTCCTTTCTTTGCTCAGACATGACTAATAGATTTAAGGCCTCTTTCAGTTCTGGAATCGAGGCAGAATGTAGAGGGACAACCAGTTGTCCAGACTTTGCCTGTTTTGAAGTCACCATAGATGAAACCACTCTAGTGGTGACCTCAGCTGCTGCAAATGGTGGCTCAGCTCTGTGGCACAGTAAGCGCTGCACAAAACAGGTAATAGAACCTTTCAGAAGAAAGTGAAATTATAGCATTCTCAGACCAGGGTGGTGTTCAGTTTTTTTATTATGCCTCTACAATTCATTCCATTATACCTCCATCACAATATGTACTGTAAATTCTGGAATCAGGAGCAAAAAAAAAAACAGAGTACTTTGAGGCTCAACCAGTCTCTTCATCACCTTCCTTGATGAAGAGGCTGATTGAGCCTCAAAGCGGTGTTTTTTTTTTTTTCCCCCTGGTTCCAGCATTTACAACACTTATGGTGATGGGAGTATAATGGAATGAATTGTGGAAGTATAATAAAATAACTAAACAGCACTCTGGTCTGAAAGTTCTATTATTTCACCTTCTTCAGTATTTGTCTATGAGATAGCGCAAGGATTTACTGTGAGCGCTGTTTTCATCTTTTGACTGAATAGAACCTTTCTGACCTGGCAGTACATACTCAGAGAAAGAAGGTAACAAAACTTTTCTTTTCTGTGCTTTAAGGGGTTTCTGTGAGGACTTTTTCTTCCAAGGAAGTACTTAAGCATGATTATTTCTGAAAGGTAGCACAAGCTCTAAATGACACAGCTTCACTTCTGACTGCCATCATGATCTTTGTAATTTAAGGCCAGAAGAAACTCTTAAGTTCAGCAGGTCCCCCCCCAAACACACACACACATAAACACACACCTTATAAGCATAACTAAATTATGCTTTGCAAACATGTGCAGATTTAAATGGATTCTCTTACTCACTCTACTACAGTGCTACCAACAGAGTCACACTTACACTAATACATACATTCAAGTGAAACAATCAGTCAAGAATCAACAATCAACAATCATTAACAATCAATCAGCAATCAAGAAATCAACCAACAATCAAAAACCAATTAAGCAACATTTAACAATCAATTATTTTACTAGAAATTAACAGTAAGTCAAGCAACAATCACTCAGTCAATTAACCAACCATCAATCAACAACCATTTATAATCAATCAACAATCAGGAAATCAAGCAACAATCAAAAAACAATCAATCAAGCAACAATTAATCACTCACTTAATCAATCAACCAATCAGGCAGCCAACAACTGTTAATCAATAATAAACCAATTAACCTTTAGAATCAAAAATTAATTATCTTTTCAGAAATCAACAATCAGTCAAGCAACAATAAAAACATAGACTTTGACAGCAGATAAGGACCACTTGGCCCACCCAATCTGCCAATTTCCCTACATATTTGATAAGCTGCAGATCCTAGTTAACCAACTTCCTCCTACCCACCAGTAGAATTGCCTTATGTTTGTCCCATGCATTCTTGAATTCCCCCACTGTTTTTGAGCCCATGGCCTCTTCAGGAAGGCAGTTCCATGCATCCACCACCCTCTCCATGAAAAAATACATCCTCACAGTGTCCCTGAGCCATCTTCCCTCTATCTTCAAATTGTGTCCCCTTGTTCTTACACATCTTTTTCTGAAAAATGCTACCCACTTGGACATGTTGAGTCCCTTGAGGTACTTGAAAGTTAAATCAATCAATTAATCACAATTTAACAATCAATCAACAATCAACAACCAATACCAAGCAACAATCAAAAATCAAGCAATCAGTCAACATTTAGCAAGCAACAATTTAGTATTTAACCAGAAAGCAACAATTAATCAAGTATCAATCAGTCAATCAATCAGGCAGTCAGCATTCAAAAATGAATCATCAATCACTTACTCAACCAGCAGTAAACAGTCGCTCAATCAAACAAGCAAGTAATTACAGTGGCAGATCTTGGTGGGGGGTGAGGGGGTGCCTCCGCACCCCCAAGGTAACTTAGTTACTTGCTGCTGCTGCATTCACTTTGTTGAAGAAGGTGATTTTAAGAAGAACATATACATTTAAAACTATAGAGAACTCTTGTATTCTCAATTAAAGATGTAATAAAAAAGGTAATAGCAGATTACATAAAGGATTTTAATAAAAGTTTTTTTTAAATGGCATATCAAGTCTCAACCCATCACCGCCCCATTGTAAAATCCCAGATCCAACACTGATCTATCAAGTAACAATCAACAATCAATCCAGCAACAAATAATCTACTTATTTGTCATTTTTGTAGAGAAAGGGCACACTAAGCCGTAATGGATTATTTTCAGGTGTGTCCAGGGTGTTGGATTACATGAACCTGAATCCATGACATGAATTAATCAGTCAAGTTACAGTCAACAATAAATCCAGTGACAAACAACAATCAATCAACCAATAATCCACAATATTCCATCAAAAACATAATCAGCAATCAATTGATCAATAATCAATCAATCAGCAATCAGTCAATATTTGTAGCCTCCAGAAAAAGCATGATGTCCTACAAGGCTGGATGGCACTTATTGCCCCTGATATACTAGCAGTAACTGAGACCTGGCTTGACCCTGACACACCAGACTCTGCCGTCCATATACCTGGATACTCTATCCTCAGAATTGAAAGACAGGTCAAAAGGGGAGGGTTTTTTGCCTTATATTACCGTTACCCTCTTCAAGCCTCTCTAGTCCCTGATACCCCCACCTGTCCCATGGGGCCCAAGCCCTCACCGTCAGTCTGCAACCTGATATCTCAGGAAAAGCGCTCTACATAGTTACAGTATATACCCCCCACACACTCACTGGAATCAAAAGCTTACGTTTGACTCGGTACTGAATTGCCTTGTCCAGCTGCTCTCCTCCAGTGAAATCATTGGTTTGGGTGACTTTAATGTCAATTGGCTGGCCACCTCCTCCATCCCCTACAAGGATTCAATTGCTGCCCTTGATCTCACACAAGTTGTCCAGTCCCCCACAAGACTCAATCATAAAACAGGCACCTTGGCCAGCCCAGTGGTGCTGAGGGTTGAGGCGCTGGACGCCACACCTCGCACCACGCCGGCGACTCGGGTTCGGGAATGGACTCGGGTGGCCGGGGGTCGGAGGGGAGGAGGACGATTGAGCATCCCAATGGATGCTCTCCTTCTCCAGGGGTGGGATCCTGGGGTGCCGTGAGCACCCGACGCTCCGGGGCTGGTGGAAGCAAGGACACCAGGGCACAGACGGCTAAGAGCAGGGGAAGGGAGGATGTCTGGGCACTTGACAACAGCGTGCATCAGCACGCCTTCTGTCTGGATGTCAATCCTGCGTGCTGATGTCCTCAGGGGTAGAGGGACAACAAGGGAAGAAAAGCAGGAAAAAAACCCACTCAACCCTGGATGATGACTGGTCCCCTGGGATCTCCTACCCACGGGCAAGACTCCAATGTGCAGGCACTCAGAGGGTGGAGAACAAGTGAAGGTAGGAGTTGGCCGGGCACTCTAGGGGCAGAAACCATGGATGGGGTCCGTAAAAGGAATAGATCAAGTCCGAAGTAGTAGGGTGAGTGGGCAGTAAGGTGGGATAAAGAAGATAGTAAAAAAAAAAAATAAAAAAAAAAATAATAAAACAGACACCTCCACTCTCATTAACCTCATCTTCATGAACAGGCCCACTCGCCACTCTGAGGTTTCAGTACTCCTGGATGATCTGAGTGACCACTCACCAGTTCTCTGCAAAGGGACCTCAAAAACATCTCCAAAACGGCCACCAAAATTTACCTCTCACCGTCGCTTAAAAAAGGGCTCCCTTCCCCAGCTTAAGCAGTACCTGCTGCGTTGTGACTGGTCCTCCATCAACTCTGCACCCACCATAGACCTCGCCCTTGACCACTTTATCTCTATGTTTTACTCAGCCTGTGACTGCTATGACCCAGTCTCCAAGCAACTGATTAAAAATGATGATACCCCCTGGCTCTCCCACATCCTACTTGACCTCATGAAGCAGTGGGACAACCAGTGGCACTTAGCTAATGAATTGGGCAAACCACACAACCGGCAAATATATAGGGAACTCAGGAACAAATGCACCTGGGAAATTTGGAAAACCAACGCTGCCCACTACCAGGAGTCACTCTCCTCCACCTGGAGCTCGGGGCATAAGTTCTGGAATGACATTAAAGAACGTAGTGGAAAAAACATCTCCCCCCCCGGCCCAACTGCTGGTAAATGGCTCCCTATCCCAAGACCCCTTTACAATTCTGGCTACCTTTAACTCTGCCTTTTCTGGCCTCAGGGGTGTCCTTCCCCCCCAATTTTTTGACCCGGACCCTGAGCTGCCCCCAATCCGTCCCATCCTACAACAACCCCTCACCTTCAGGCTCCATACACTCTCCCCACATGAGGCAAGACCTTACCTTACCAAAGCTCTGAGCAAATCATGCTTTAGTAGTGACTCACTGAAGCTCAAACTTGTCCTGCTCACCCTAGATGCTATAATCACCCCCTCACAGACATCCTCAACCGATCTCTCTGCCTTGGACAGTTCCCAACATGCTGGAAATCAGCTGCCATCACCCCAATCCTTAAAGGTGGGGACTGTATCTACCCTGGCAACTACTGTCCCATCTCAATCCCCCCCCATCTCCAAGCCTTTAGAAAAAATAGTGTCAGACCAACTCACTGACTATTTCACCAAATATGACCTGCTCGGTCCTGAACAACATGGCTTCAGGAAGGGACACAGTACTACTACTACTACTGCCCTTCTTGAACACACCACCTTCATCAACATAGCCCTTGACCAAGAACACTTGGTTGGCTCTACTTATATTGATTTAACCAAGGCTTTTGACTCTGTCAGCCACATGCTTCTCTTACAATCCCTGCCCATCTTGGGGCTATCTCTGGAAGCCACTGCCTGGTTTAAAAGCTATCTGAGCAATAGAACCCAGAGGGTCAAGTTAAACACCACACTCTCGCCCAGTAAACCAGTTCGCTCTGGAGTCCACCAAGGCTCTATATTGGGCCCCCTCCTGTTTAGCATGTTCTTGAACACCCTCCCCAAGGCATGCTCAGGTTGGTTGCTTCTCTACGCCGATGATGCAGTCATATTTGACAGTTGCCCTGACCCCCTTTCTCTTCAAGCCTCCCTGCAGCACTCCTTCACTGAGGCTGAAGTCTGGTTCTTGGATCACTGCCTTGTCATGAACTACAAAAAACCAAGGCCATGCTCTTCACCCACAGACAAAACAAACATAAAAATGTTCCTCTCACCATCCTCAACTCCAAGGGCTCCCCACTTGACCTGGTACCCACCTTTAAATACCTGGGCATCACCCTTGACTCCTCTCTCACTTTCCACAAACACATCATCTCCTCTGCTCTGCTGTCAATGCTACAATAGGGCTCTTGTATAGGCATAGGGGTTGTCTGCCCCCAAATGCCCTAAACCTTGCTGTGACATCTTTGGTGCTCTCACTTATTGACTACCGGATTGTCGTCTATGGCTCCGCTGAACCCACTGCCCTATGCCGTATTAAGGTCTCCCTAAATAAAGCCTGTAAACTTGTCACAGGATGTGACCAGTGGACCCATACCTGTGAGCTCTACCGTTGCACCAACTGGCTTAACTTCGATGGACTGCTCGGATACTAGACCTGTCTCCTTGCCAGAAAGCTCTCACTCTTCTCCCCCCAGGACTTCGCCATCTTGTGCAGCACTCCACCCAACCCCGGATAACTCAAAACTCTCTGTCTGCCCCTCTCTTAGTACCCCATTGCAGGACTTCCCTGGGCCAAATGCTCCTTTTTCCACAGGGCCCCCCTCTGGTTTAATGAACTACCTCTTGCTGTCTCTCTGGAGCAGTGTCTAGACCCATTTGAATCTTGACTCCGCTCAGAATTCTTTCCTGCTCCTGCTGCGACTGCGCCTAGTCCCTATCTGCAATGCAGATGCAAGTCACCCACCACTCTCCCCCACTTTCCCTTTGATCTGGGGTCTGCATCTTCCACTTGACCCTGCAGAAATTGTAACCGGACTGTAGTTAATTGATCACTGTCTATTGATACTGTAACTAGTGTTGTTTACTGCTCACTGTCTGACTCGGGTTAGATCTCTCCGCCCTTTAATTTTGTTACTTGTCCTCTTTTCAACACTGTAATATTGCTCTGTTCTTGTCTTTCTTGTACCCTGTTATGTTGTTTCATTTTTGACGTGGAGCCTTTGCAAAGTAATCCTTGACTTAAAGATAGTAATTCCTATTCTTTCAATAAATAAATAAATCAAATCAACAATGAACAAACAAACAATCCACAATATTTAAACAACTAATCAGCAAACAATTGATCAAAAATCAAATCAATCAATTAATCAATAATCAATCAACAATCGATCAATCAATATATGATAGTTTTCTCAAACCAGAACCCCTAGAAGTATCATTTTCCCTGGAGATTTCCATGACTGGATCAGACCAATTTCATTGGGCCTCACCTATCTACTCCCTCATCTCTCATTCCTCTCCCCCGTCTCTCTCTTGCTCAGCCCCACCCCCCAATTTGAGGCTTCTCAGTAATATCCTTTACCAAAACATGCACCTTGCACTTCATCTTCATCCATGTTTGTACACCTTTTTCATTGTTGTATAAAGAGAATAATGTATGTGTACCGGTGAGTAATACCATCGAGAGGTTCTGGACACATAGGACTCTCGAGAGCGAAGCACGAGAGGTTATTGTGTCCAGAACCTCGAGATGTTTTCATTCGCCAGTAATGTACTGGTACACATACATTATTTTTTTTTTTTTTATATATAGGGATCAGGTGTGGGACGTTTTGTAGCTGTATGACAGCAGTTAAAAACTTAAGACCACTGACTGTGATGTAGGTGAGGCGGTTTCAGCTCAGGGTGCTAGGCAGTGAGTCGGAAGAAGGCAGTTGGGGCACGGTGCTCCACATAGTGATGTCGCTGGTCAAAAACAGCAAAATGTGGGTCGCAAAGATGTCCATGGTGGAAAACGGGACTACAGTATGCAGTACAGAGTAAAAAAAAAAAATGCTGCGACGAGGTCCGAGAATTTCTCTCGCTAAGCGAGCGAGAGAGCCGCCATATTTTCTGCATTGTTGTGCCCGCCCACACACAAAAAGGGGCCAATTGAAAGGCACGCTGTAGAGATGTTGGGAGGGAAACTAGTGCTTACACTGTTCCGCTTTGCTGGTAATACTATCGTTCAGGTCCCGAACTATAGTATTACCGGACCTGAACGATATTATCACTACTGAAGTGTACTGTTATCACTCTGGGAGTGATAGTATTATCACAATTTTTTTGTATGCTTTAGTAGCATATTAAATCACAAATCCACATTTTAAAAATGAGTTATTATAACATACTATCTCATTTACTGCTGCCTCTGTAGTTTTGACTGTAGCCATATTTTGTAATGTAAGTTGCATCTATATTTTGCTTTGTAATTTGTTCCTCCTATCCCCCCGGGTCACACCTGGAAATGAGCCTTGGCTCAGTGTGCCTTTCCCGGTTACCAATTTTTATTTTATTTTTTACTTTTTCCTCCTTCGTTGAGTCTGGCAGGTGGCTCCAACCCCTTCTCAGATGGCTTGTCTTCAGGGCCCCGGTCTCCCCGATTGCACTCATTCCCAGTGGTTTCCCCACAGATTACCCCCCAAGGAGGGACCAAAGAGGCGTGACAGTTCCCCCCTGAAGTACAATCCAGATGCCGGTGGAGTAAGGATCAGGGATAAACCAAGCCATCACAGAGCCTGCCAGAGCCGTGTTTTTTCAGTTTTCTCTCCCTGCCCCCCTCCATGATGTGAGCATGCATGTGTATAGACATCCACACATCATGTATCCATGCTCCTGTACCTCCCTGACTCTGGTGCTGCCCTCCATCCTCCATTAGGGGGCAGCCAAGGAGTGGGACGACAACCCTCCCCTCCCCTTCCCTGGAGAGGAGAGGAGAGCCATCTATCAGATGCTCAGTCCTCTCCCTTCCCTGCCGACTGTCACCCAGTGTGGGTATAGGATAACACAAAACTAGGTAGATAACAGTCAGGTGCAAAAAAATGCCCCAAATCATTTATTATTTTATTTTTCTTAAAACGTCAGGGTCAAAAATAACAAACTAAAATAAAAGAAACACAAAACACAATTCTTACAACAGCAGTACTACAACTCATAGTACTGTGCACAGCGTGAATCACTATTAAGGCTTTTAAGGTCCACCTTCCTCTGTGCTGTTTCTCAGACCATACACTGGCACAGTTCCTACAGGTTCCTCTTACAAGGCTGATCTGACCCTAGCTGTTTCTGGAGGGTTTATATAGCCCTCCCACTTAGGGGCAATCTCACCCACATAATGCCACTTAACAAAATGGTAGCCCTCTGAGGCTCGCAACCAAGCCTATACATAAACAACAAGTTCTGGCAGAGCCACTACAGCTGCAAATGCATTAACTAGATAAGGGTGTTTCATGGGCTTCAACATAAACATGAATTGCATTTAGTAAGGCCTACGATACATAGTAAGTATGTTACGTATAAAGGCCTACGTAATGCTGGGGAGGTGGTCCAGAATGTAGCAGCTTGGCTTCAATGCCAAAAAATGCAGAGTTATGCATATTGGAGCCAAGAATCTCAGGACATAGTACTACCTGGGTGGAGTCCAAGTATCTGCATTAGAGGAGGAGAAGGACCTGGGAGTGATGATCACTAGTGACCTGAAGCACTCCATGCAGTGCAAGAAAACAGCAGCAAAGGCAAACAAGATGCTGGGATGCATATCTAAGGGGATGAGTAGTAGGAGAGAGGAAGGTATACTGCCCTTGTACAGGTCACTGGTAAGGCTACTTCTAGAGTATGGAGTTCAGTTCTGGTGCCTATACCTTAAAAAGGATATTAACCTCCTGGAGAAGATCCAGAGGAGGGCTACAAAGATGACAGTGGGTCAGCAGGGTAGGGCATACGAGTAGAGGTTGAGGGCACTGAACATGTACTTCCTGGAAGACGAGAGACAGAGATAGAGACAGAGACAGAGACCATGATTGGGACCTTCAAGTACTTGAAAAGGATGAATAAGGTTAATGAGAAGAGTCTCTTTAAGCTGAGTGGCAACCATAACACTAGGTGGCACAGTCTTATGCTGGAGGGTGGGAGGTTTAGGAGGGAGGTCAGGAAGCACTTCTTCATTGAGAAGGTGATGGACACTTGGAATGCACTACCAGAAGAGGTCATCTCATTGAAGACAGTGGGCAGCTTTAAGAGAGGCTGGGATAGGCATAGGGGGAAAGTAAGGATAATGGGTAGGGAGGATGGGAGGAGTGGTGAGGGAGGGAGGTCAGGGACATTGGACCCTGTAATATGAGCAGACGTGATAGACCAAATGGCCTTCTTCTGCTGGCATCTTCATATGTTCGTATGATACCGTTCCACATATGACTTGTGAACAAGGTTGCTTCTAAGTCTTTGTTAGAGAGGGCTCACAACAGCAGAGAAAAACACAAATAATAAAGTGCTAGCCAGAATTATTATAAAAAGGAGTTTAATTAATTATGTAGGCTATGCCCCTTCCACTGGCCAGCATGAGTGTCCAAAATATTTTAGTATAAATAAAGGCCATTCAAACACCATGAAGTCTTGCTATATTATGACAATTAGCAGTTAGCCACAGCACTTGAACTGCCCCGGAGAGGAAGGAGTTAACTCCAGGCTGACTGGAGTTCCAAGCGCGAGCGCTTTGCTGAAAGCTCTATCTGGCTAGTTTCAAACTGAAACTGTCAGATTCTTTACTCCGCATCACTGAACAGTCGCCCGGAGATCTGCTCCTTCAGCTCGGTTCATTTCTCGGTTCAAATGAGTGTTTTCGGTTCATTTTAACCGCAATAAGTATTTATTTTACCGCATTTCGTCCAAAGCTCTATCTGGTAAACCGTAGTACAGGATTTTAAAGTCTGTGGAAATTAATTATCGTTCGGTTTTGAACCGATCGGTTTGCTAAAAAAAACAATTTTAAATAATAGCTTGGGCTTTTAGAGTGCGGTTCCCGGTTCTTATCGGTTCTAAAAAAACCTATCTCTTAAATTGGGTTTTTTCAAATACCCGTGACACGGTTAGGAACCGATAAGGGTGTCTTGCCTGGCACTGCCATAAAAAGGGCAAGTTTTTGGATAGGCTGGCATTATGTCTGAGAAACCCAAAAGAAAAACCGGGCCCACTGGGTTTCAACACTGTGATGTTTGTGGGGAAGCCTTTGCCAAGGCTGACCCACACACCACATGTGTTTATTGTCTGGGGGCTGACCACCTCCTGTCAGACTGCCAGGTGTGTAAGAATTTCCTGCAGCCACCCTGGAGAAAAGATTGGGCCGGCTAGGAACAGAGGCCAAAAGTCCGCTGACCTGATGGCCAGCCCGTCCGGCACCCACTGGACCAGAGGGAGTGCCCTCTGACCAGGGCGAGACTCTCAGGCAAAGGAAGGCTGGTTCTGAGGAACCAGTCCCAGTAAAAAATCTAAGAAATCAGCAGGTCTGGAGTGCAAGATTGCCTCTCCAACTGCTGCAGAGATAGCTAAAGCCATACAGATTGTCCAGTCACTGTCTCAGGGACCAGCCAACCACCAACAGCTGGCAAAGGTTGGTTCATTCGGTTCCAGTGGTTCAAGAGTATGATGTTGAGGAATTTTATGAACCACAGGAGGGGAGGAAGATTTTGATCATTATGTGGCTGGGAGGGTCTGGACGTGCCCATTGAACCGGACATTTCTCCAGACAGACCATTAGAATCTCCCTATGCTGTCTGAGTCCCCTTCTCATTTTATGTTTACAAAAGGTTGCAGAAACCCTCCAGCTTCCCTTGGAAGAGGCTGTGGATGAGCAAGAGGAGCCTGATTATGTTGAGATGATGGATATCCCAGAGTCTAGGAGGTTGTCTATTCCTTTGCATAAGTCATTTAGGAAGCAAACAACAAAAATTTTAAAATCCTCATTCTGTCCCTCCTGTAGATAAAAAATGGACAGAAGGTATACTTTATCAGGCTCTGATACAGACTTCCTCACTGAGCAGTGTAGTCATGTAGGTGTGGTACAAGCTGCAGCCTGCAGACAGCATAATATCCCTGGCCTCACATCCTCCTGATAATGATTCCAGGAAGATTGATGCCATGGCGAAAAAACAGTATATGGCAGCTTCTTTGGGACTCAGGCAGGCAAATTATATGGTTTATGTGGCTAGATATCAGAAATCTAGATGGGATACAGTGTTGCAGTTAGCCAAGCAGGCCCATGGCCAGCTGGCTAGTGAATTGGAACAGGTGGCTGCTGATGGCATTGAAGCCTCTAAAGTTCAATTTCTTACTGCTGTAGACGTTAATGATGTTTCCTCTAGGGTCATGGCCACTTCTGTAGCTTTCCGTAGGTTGGCATGGCTCAGGTGCACTAATCTGTCACAGGATACTCAGTCAAAGGCTATGGATTTTCCTGTGGTGGGAAATTCTCTGTTTGGAGAGCAAACGGAAAATTATATGAAAAAGATGGATGAATACAGAACTACCTACAAAAGTGCCCAGGCCAAGGAGCGGCATGCCACTCCACAGAGGCACACTCCCAGAGGTAGGGGCAGGCCTTTCCACAGGCCTTTTTATCAATCCCAAGCCTCCTCTGCTTTTGCACAGAGGGTTTTTTTCAGAGGCAGAGGTAGGCGGGGTGCAGGTAAACCGTCCCCCACCCCTCAGCCTAAGGCTACTGCCAAGCAGGCACCCTGATGGGGTGCCCAGGGCCGATTCTCCTGTACCAGTTGGAGGCAGGTTGGCTTATTTCAGCCAGAACTGGGTGTCCCTAACTTCGGACAAATGGGTTCTGGAGGTAGTAGGCCAGGGTCTGGTTCTCGGCTTCAATCAGTTTCCAAAGATGAGAACCAGACATTTTCCACCTGCAAGCCCTTTAGAGGCCCTTGCTTTGGAAGCAGAGGTCTCTTCCCTCCTAGACTGCAAAGCAGTGGAAGGGGTTCCTCCTTGTCACCAGGGCAAGGCTGTCACCAGATACTTCCTTACCCCAAAGACAGGAGAATGGCTGCCCATTCTAGACTTAAGGTACCTGAACAAGCATCTTTTGAAACCAAAGTTCAAAATGTTAACTCTGGCAATGATTTTGCCTCCCTCAGGCCAGGGACTGGCTAGCCTCCCTGGACCTCAAGGATGCCTATTTTCATGTCCTGATCAGGCCTTCTCACCAAAAATACCTCAGGTTCGAACTGCCCTCAGGTCACTACCAGTTCAGAGCAATGCCCTTCGGTCTTACCTCTGCTCCAAGGGTATTCACAAAATGTCTAGCTGTGGTAGTGGCTCATTTAAGAAGGCAAGGTTGCTGTGTTTCCTACCTGGACGACTGGCTCATTGTGGGTCAGTCCCCAGATCAGGTAAAATCCCACTTGCAAGTCACCCAGCAGCTTCTCACTTCCCTGGGATTCCTGCTGAATTTACCAAAGTCAGTTCTAGAACCAGTTCAGGTACTAACTTTCATAGGTGCGGAATTGGGCACAAAGTTGGCCAGGGCATTTCTCCCCTCGGAAAGGGTAGAGAAGCTGATTGCCCTGGCATCCTCTTTCACCCTGCAGGTCTCTCGACCAGCAAGGCACTTTCTGCAACTTCTAGGGCACATGGCTGCCTCCACAGCTGTAGTGCAAGGAGCAAGATTCCAGATGAGACATTCAGTTTCATTTGAGGGCCTATTGGTCCCAAAGGAGGGACCCCCTTACCAAATTGGTCCCAGTGACCCCAACTCTGATTCTAGCTCTTCAGTGGTGGCAGGATCAGAGCAATCTAAGACAAGGGGTCCCCTTCATTCCCATTTCTCATTCCCTCAATCTCTCCACGGATGCCTCCTTGCTGGGGTGGGGCGCGCACTTGGGCGACCTTTCCACTCAGGGAGTGTGGTCCCCCCAGGAATCTCTGCTCCACATCAACCTATTGGAACTCAGAGCTGTCTTTTTAGCTCTTCAGGTTTTCTCAGCATCTGTCCAGAACAAAGTAGTTCATGTCAGGACAGACAATACCACAACAATGTGGTACATCAACAAGCAGGGGGGCACTCGGTCATCAGCCTTGTGCACCGAAGCAATGAAGTTGTGGTTCTGGCTTACTCCCTGAACACCTCCCTAGTAGCAGTTCACCTTCCAGGAAGGACAAGTCCCAGCGGATGCCCTCAGCAGGATTTCTCAGGGTCATCACGTATGGTCTTTGAATCCCCTAGTGCTGGGGTCAGTCTTTGCCAGATGGGGCACTCCTCAGATAGATCTTTCGCAGCCCCAGACAACCACCAACTTCCTCTGTTCTGTTGCAGGCCTCCAGTAATGGGCTCAGTCCCCCTGGATGCCTTTCTGTTGGATTGGGAAGGAAGTTCCTATATGCCTGTCCCCCTTCCCCTTCTCTTCAGGGTGTTAGTAAAAATCAGATCCCAGCCCTGCAAAGTGATTCTGATTGCACCAGACTGGGCCAGGCAACCCTGGTACCCACTGCTTCTGTCCCTGACAGTCCACCTCCCTGGACCTTCCCAGGGTCCACAACCTGCTGACTTGTGCCCAGGGAGAGTTTGGTATCCGGACCTCAAATCCTCCACCTCAAGGCTTGGCTCTTGCGGAGTTAGAATTTGCTGATTTACACCTTTCTCAAGGTGTCCTTGATATTTTAAAGGCCTCTAGGAAGCCTTCCACTAGGGCCACTTATAATTCCAAATGGAAGAGGTTCTCCATCTAGTGTTCTGGGAAGCAAATTGTCCCAGAATCTGCTGATTTGCCCATTTTTCTGGACTACTTGGTCCATCTTAATTCCTTAGGCCTCAGGCCAGCTACCTTAAAGGTTCATCTGGCAGCTGTCTCTGCTTTTATATCAGCAGGAAAGCCTGCCTCCCTTTCTTCTCACCCTGTGTTTTCCAAGTTTTTAAGGGTTACTTCACTAACCCTCCTTTTCGGACCCAGCCCTGCCTGGGACCTTAATGTTTGCATTGCTCAGTTAATGCAACCCCTTTGAACCTCTGTCTTCAGCAGACCTTAAGTTCCTAACTTGGAAAACTGTTTTCCTAGTGGCCATCACTTCTGCCAGACGCATAAGTGAGTTACAAGCCCTGTCAGTGGAAAAGGATTTTATTTCTTTTCACAGAGATAAGGTAGTCCTCAGGACTAACAGAAAGTTTTTACCTAAAGTGGTTTCAGATTTCCATCTTAACCAATCCATCTCCCTTCAAGTATTTTTCACTGAGCATTCTTCCTCGGGTGAGAGGAGATTGCACAGTTTGGACATCAAAAGAGCTTTAAGCTACTATTTGGAACGCACCAAGGGTCACAGGTTCGAATCCCTCCAACTCTTCCTTACCTATGGTGAGGTTGGCAAAGGGAAACCTGCCACTAAGAGGACAATTGCCAGGTGGATTATCTCTTGTATCCAATTTTGCTACCAAAAACTAGGTAGAGAACCCCCCTCAGGACTGAGGCCCATTCCACCAGGGTAAGCTGCATCTCTAGCGGTTGCTAGAGATATTCCTATTCTGAAATCTGTCAAGCTGCTACCTGGAAAACAGTTCACACTTTACTCAAGCATTACTCCTGGATGTCCAGTCCAGGAGAGATGCTTGGTTTGCAAAGCCATGCTTCAGAGCCTATTTCCTAAGTAGGTTCTGGCCCTCCTCCATGGAGGTACTGCTGTGTAATCTGCTAATTGTCATAATATAGCAAGACTTCATGGTGTTTGAAGAAAAAATTACTCACCTTAGTAATGGCTTTTCTTCTCATGGAGTCTTGCTATATTATGACCACCCCCCAACCTGCCCCTCTCAGAACTTCTACTTGGGTAAGGGGTTGGCAAATTAGTGCAAGCACTGTGTCATGCCATTACAGCTCTTTTTCCCTTTTCCCCTTTTCTTTAGGATTAGGAAAACTAGGTATTTCTGTTTTTGGTTGTATGTTTGGCCCCCCTCCTGGACTTCTGTCTTTTGGGGAGGGGGGGCCTAATAGTGCTTGTTAGGGGTGATGTTGTTGTTGTTGTTGTTGTTTCTGTTATTGTTATTCTACTAGTAGGTAGCCATTTGGCTAGTGTAGGGTTTTTTTCCACACAGACTTTTGCTTAGTGTTGGCTCCGTAAAGATCTGACAGTTTCAGTTTGAAACTAGCTAAATAGAGCTTTCAGCAAAGCGCGCGCGCTTGGAACTCCAGTCAGCCTGGAGTTAACTCCTTCCTCTCCGGGGCAGTTCAAGTGCTGTGGCTAACTGCTAATGGTCATAATATAGCAAGACTCCATGAGAAGAAAAGCAATTACTAAGGTGAGTAATTTTTTCTTAGGTGCCGCTGTCACCCTATAGAACACACATTATTGAGGAGCTCTCCTGTAGGTCAGTCAGAATTTAATTTATTCTTAACCTTTTGTTTCTTTTCATATATATCTCTCAACCTGCAGTTATTTGTGTGATGCCCCAAAAACATTCGTAGGGTTCCTTGAAGGGCTAAGGAAATATATGGAAACCGGCAATGTTTCTTTTGTTTCCACTTGAGGGCAACAGTTTTATTTTATTTTATTCAGCCCTTTATTTTACTTTCCTTTTCTTGAGAACATCTCTTTTCTTGAGGGCACCTTATATATACTATAGGGACATCCCTGTCCCTTTTGTATCTTTAGGGCGTTCATTTCTATCTAGCGGGGTGGCTTTCCAACAGAAGTGAAAGTATTGGTGCTCCGCTTTGAACTGCGCAACAGCACGAGGAAAAAGAGAGAGTGAAGAGCGAGGCGAGCATGATCCTTGTACTATTTTAATAAATATAGAAAAACTCTCTCTATTTTTTCTTTAGACCCCACTGTTTTTTTTTCAGTAAAGGGGCACCAGTGGAGTAGAGCAGAAACACGCAGTGGCGGTAAAAGTAAATGTATTGTCGCTCCATGACACATTAGCTTGCTTCGTTTCAGGAAGGGAGCAATTTAATTCAGAGCAGCTTTTTGGCTACATTATACTTTTTGCTACTGCATATATCCTTCTGGGTTTGACTGGCAGAACACTCCTTATTTCTTTTTAAAGCCAGCAAGCTGGAAGTCTTCTCTTTGAGTTTATGTATTTCTTTTAACCAAATGGGGACTCAGGGAGAAGTCACAGAGCGGCAGGAAAGAAAAGTAAAAGTATTGCTGCTCTGTGGCTAATAATTCTGCTTCGATGTAGGATTCGGGCTCTCCTCACTACATATCTTAATTTTTAAACTACTGAATGGTGGCAAAGAACAGGAAAAATACCAAATTTTGCCGCTCCGTTCTCCAGCTTAATAAAGCCTTTAAACCAAAGGCATGGGTATCCTTGGGCCCTCAAATGCCATCAGGAAACAAATGGGTCCTTTAACAGAGCTGCATCCATATATACAATTTTCATAAATCCCCTCAGCAGCTCTGTATTATTCAATGTAATTTCGCATGCATGCCTCACATGCTAGCCTCCCTTTTCTAAAGGTTACCAAGGTCATTAATTAAAACAACCCCCAACATATTTCTAGCAGATTATGCATCCTAAACATCTGTAATTAATGCAATATATTTAAGCAATAAGTCACGACAGGGTGTGTGTGTGTGATCGTGTAATAACGTCACTCTTGGGGTGGGTTGAAGCACGCGGTGAAGCCGAGTGCTTCCTTCCACCACCCCAGGGTTGACATTATTACACAATTACACACACACACTGGAGTGCCTTATTGCTATTATACAATGGCGTATGTTATACAAAATAAAAAAAAATTAAAAAAAATGTTTTTCGTAGATTTTTAGTGTGTCAGTATATCTTTGTTTCTTAAGAAAAGGAGGAGGAAATGGACGGCATCTGCAATACAGTGATGTTATTGTGTAATAACATCACTGTCTCAGGCATAGACTGACCAGTCAGAGTCCAGGATTCTTTCTTGTCATTGTATAATTTTATTTATACATTCTGCACAACAATTATTCACTTGACCGCCTACTACATGCTTGCACTTTAACCCTTTGCATTGTGGCATTTATTCTTTTATGGGCTTTTTCGCATTTTAACCATATGCATTATCATTCTCACGCACTTTACTTATTCCTCTGCACTCAGGCACTTTTTAGATATATAAGCACTTAGTTTAATTCATACAGAGTAGCTTTCTGCAGTGACAAAGTATACATCAAAATAAATCAAAGTCCAGTCTATAAGCTAATTCAATGTTTTAGTTAATACGCCTTGTAGATACTTTTAAACTGTCTGCTACCATTCAGATTTAGGCATATATAATTACTGGGTTCATACAGCAAGGTTTCTCAGGCCAGTCAGTTAATTCCATACAGACTTGGAGGTCGCCTAATTTAACCTCCCTAAGTACTGGACCTTGGAGTGGAAATGAGAAAATTAAAGTGGGACATAGTGTAGAGAGTGGAGGGAGGGAGAACGGCCAAAGGTGGCCAACCTTCCAGACTACAAACACAGGGATAGAACATACGGAAAAGAATAGAAGAACTGTTGCAACAATAGATTTGAAGAAAAAGGATGGTCCAAAACAGTGGCAGGGTAGTCCCCTGTCACACCGACCCCCAGCAACCTGAGTTTGCTCCCGATCCTGGGTCGCCAGTGTGGCACAAGGTGAGGCATTCAGCGCCTCAACCCTCAGCACCACTGGGCCAACCACCAGTTACCAATGTTGAAATAAATAAATCACCCTTCAAAGTGGCGGGTGCGTTTTCATACGTTTTTGCCTGAGTTGGAGTTAGTAATTTGGCTCATGAGTACACAAAACTGAAGTCTCCAATTAAAAAAAAAAAAGAGACTGACATGAACCAATCAGTCAAGAAGCAATCAACAATAAACTGATAAATCAATGAATAAACCCTATTTAATCAACAACTAATCAGCAAACAGTTGATCAACAATCAATCAATCAATCAACAATTAATCAATTGATCAATCAACAAATATATAAATTTTTTCTTAAATCAGAACCCTTGGAAGTAACATTTTCCCTGGAGACTTCCATGGCAGGATCAGACCACTTTCACTGGGCATCAGCGGTGGGTGAGTTTTCATAAGGTTTTGACTGAGTTGGGGTTAGAGACTTGGCGCATGAGTACACAAAACTGTAGTCTCCAATAAAAAAAAAGAGATTGTATTCCATTTATAAAACATGTCCTGGGTTCAGTCTTCAAAGCGAGATGCAGGGCTTGTGTCAACCCCATTGTTTGGCACAGCTGCATCAAACTTCTTTGATGCAGCTGCACCCGATTTTAGTACATCAGGCGCAGGTGCTTCACTTTCCACGCTTTCCAGCAGCTTGCACCAAATATTTGGCGTAAGCCCCGTTAAAAGGGTCCCCCAAATAGTGCACATTGGACCAGAGAAAAGCTGGTCTAGCTTGTGGCATTTAGCCCTTGGGACTGAAAATCCTGATCGCCTGCTGGGAGAATGCCGCAAACCCCGTGTGCCAAACAATCGGCTCAACAGGAACTTGTGGCATTCTCAGGGCGCTGAAAATTGAGCCCCTTATTTTATATTATAGTCATGGGGATGTGTAAAAGGGCAAGTCTTTCACCTGTTGGCAGTGCCTGCTTCTGACCCAGGGTAATAGTGGCCAAACGCCCAGCATGGAGCAAATAGTCTCAATGGATCATCTCTCCCACCTACCTATTGGTACTTCGAAAAACTATTACATATGATGGCTTCCATTTCTCAGATACTTCTCTCCCAAGACAGGTGTGGGGTAAACTTGATGCATAATCTTCCCTCCATTCCATTATAGACAGGATGGGGATCTTCCCATAATGTATGGGATTAACAGATAATTCCACCTCTGGATAGTTACTATTACATACTTTGCATTGTTTATGCTATGGTTAAATGAGTTTTACTAGTAAAAAAGGTCCTATTCATTGCTTTGTCCTACACTAATTTAGGAGCCCTTCTTCACCTGTCAGGTTTCTGGATGAACTGTGTTCTTCATCATTCAGAAATCCAATGCTTTGTGTATTGTTCATTCTGTATTAATGCTGCATATGTTCCTGTGATGTAGTGCAAAAAATGGAACATGCCAATAAAAAAATTAACTGCAAAAAAAAATAGTGTCCAGACGCTCTCATAATCTGATGAGTGTTCAGTGGCCAACATGAAATGGAATGCGTTGGTCTCTGTCCAGTTCCTGTCGGCCAGAGTGTCTGCTCATTATAGAAACATAAAACTTGTCAGCAGAAGGGGGCCTTATGGTCCATCTAGTCTGCCTGTTGATTGTATTTTAAGCTACCCCCCCCCCCGGCGGTTTATTTTGTATTATAAAAAAATCCTCACAATTAACATTAATTGGCACTCTTACTGGTAGTTTCACATGAGAGGCCAAACCATGAATGGGCGTAAAAGATGAGCTACCCGCTCACCTACTGGTCCCGGGCTGGGGTACATTATAATATGGGTAAGTGAAATCCTGTACTGTTATTAATGCAGTCCAGTCACATGACCATAAGGGTTGTTACCATATGACTGCAAGGCCTGGTTAAAATGTTGTCCTGAAAAGCACTTAACTGTAGGAAAAGTAAAGTGGGATACATCTTAGTATAAGGAAATTGCATGGAAATTTGCACAGTTGATATAACATTGAGCTAGAAATATAAGAATTATAGGAGCGTCACTACTGCCTTGGAACTAGGCAGTCATTGAGGGGTATGGAATCTAAAAACAACTTGGAGTGGCACAACACTCCCCTCCAGCCTCCTTTTGGGTAATTTCTGCCACCACCACCCTTCTTTCTAGATAAAGACTTGCTGGGGGAGTATGTTAATGTCCAAACACAATGCTTTAAAAGTGATCAGAACTGCAAAAGTGTTTCTAATAAGGTTCTTTTACAGATTATAGATTGAGGGAGGGCTCCCAACCAATCGGAGCACTCCTTTCTTCTGCGCGTGAGACAATCTTATTCTAAGAAGAGTGTCTCACGCGTAGCTGCCCTGGAAACAGGCACGTTCGGTGTAGGTTTTTTAAAATTTTAATATATTCTTGATCGATCTCGATATAATATATTAATACCACTGCTGAGACCACTGTTACGCTTGTAAAAGTGGTCTCACTTACATCCTAAGGGTATCAGAACCAGTCACCTTTGATTCACAGTTCTTATACCCTAAGAATGCGCAAGACTACTTTTACAATCATAAGAGTGATCTCACTCAAGGCATTAACATACACATTGGCATATGTTGTAGGTGGTTCTGAACCTATCCAAAACAGTTCTCCTATCTCTAATTCAAAGTCTGAGTTTACAGCACTTTCCCTGTGCAGACAGCATCTTTGCCACAATTCTGAGGGTAAAATGGGGAATATTCCTCCTAATTTGGGACAGTTGAGAGGTATGATGTGATTGGTCAGATTGAATCAGGTTTATTTATTTCTCAGTGTGGCACTCTATATGGGATGTTTGCACTGCAGCTTACTGCGTGGAGTCAGGTAATAGAAACAGAATCTCAAGTGTTGTCGATCTGACAATCTCTCATGTCCTGAACACTAAAAGAAAGTTCCGTATGGAAAAGGAGAGTTGGGTTACACAGATTTGTCTGTTTTCCCCGTCTTCACCCCTGCCGCACCACCTGTCTGAATCTGAATTGTGGTAATGGGTTAAAACCACCAGCCACATGGTTAGGCCATAATAGTTGGTGCAGCCTGACCCCATACAGCTGCCCCGTAAGAGAACACCAGAACATCTGTGGAAGACACAGCTGCATGTAGTTTATCCAGAAGGAGTACACTCAAGAGATAATTAGCAGCTAATGAGCAGTGTTTTAATTTTCCATTGGGTCTTACAGATCATTATTTAGTCTACGTGGGACTCTCGGAGTGAGCACACCAGAGAGGCAGTTTGAAAGGAAAGCAGTATTTGTAATCTGTACCCCCCCCTTCCCCATTCAAAAACCTGTAAATATGCCACAGCCCTCCTACAAGAGGTACCCCCCAATACTAAAGATGGCTAGACTGTTTCCTACTCTGGGTCTGAAGCAGAACAAAGTTATAAATGGTTCTGGTTTTTAAGACTTATTTTCAAAGCAGTAACATTTGTAAGTAATTATGCAAATGTATGTATGTTGCCCAAATTGCAAGTCAAAGCACTCTAAACTTTCTTTTTACTACGAGATTTGGTTTAAAGCTTTTGTATCAACTAGGTTCAGTGGGGTATTTCTTTTTTTGGAAATGGCTACTTATATTCCTGTGTTACAGAACATCCATTTTCTGATCAAAGCATTCTTAACTCTGAATGATAATAAAAAAGAATTTGGTTTTATATGGTGGCTTTCATATTGACTGTATCCTAAAGTGCTATACAATGCAATAAGTAAGATACTGGAAGTGCAGGGAATGCATTTGGCATGTGCAATTGCAATTAAGTAAAAATAAGATATGATCAGGTTAGGGCTACTATTCTCTTGAACTGCATGCCCAGGTGTGTTGTGAGGTGTGAGGTGCTTGTACTGAGTGCCTAAAACGACCCAGAAGTGTGGTTCAGGAATCATAACCCACACCCTGAAGTACCTTATTGTACTTATAAAATGGATCTACTGTGTAAAAAAAAAAAGTGTTTTTTTCTAACTCTGGAGCCCCACCGAACTCTCTCCGGCGACCGCCCAGACTAGGACTCTACCTCCCTGCATGACTCCATCTTATCTCTTCTCCCCCCAGCACCGGGAATCCCCCGGGCCTATCCTCCAGGGAAGGGCCGCCCCCACCCAGGGCTCTTCTCATAGAGTTGAAACCGCCGGAGGATGCTGGCGAGGAGACAGACGAGTCCACTGCTGGGAGGTGGCCTTGGGTGGAGGCTTTCACCTGTCGGAGGGAGGTGGCTTTTTCTGCTTCCGCCTCCTGGAGCCCGGCTGCCAAGGGAACGCACGCCGTGGCTCCACCCCCTGGCATACACCACGATGTTCTTTCACTACCCCCAACCTCCGCCAGAGGTCACTCGTTGAGCATTTGTCACCCCAGTCCGCCCTGGGAAGAGAGAGCAGTCCTCTGGATGCTCAATCTCTCCCCCCCTCCACTGACCCCCGGCCGCCTGGGTCCATTGCCGAACCCAGGTCGCTGGTGTAGTGCCAGGTGTGGCATCCAGCGCCTCAACTCTGTGCCACCGGGCCGGCCAAAAGAGATAAGTTTAGCAGTGCGATTACTATTCCTGAACCACACTGCTTTGGAAACTTCTCCACCAACTGGAAAGAAAGTCTTTGCATTCTTCTTTGTGGCTATGATACTGAATTTTTGTATTGTTTGACTTTTCCATGTTGATATCTGGTTGCGGTAATTACGACTGTATTCGCATCATCTTTCGAATGGTCTGATTGCTGCATCATGGACTTCCATACATGCTCAGAATTCCAATACATTCTAGAGCTACTGGCTGCCTAAGGCTGTGTTTACACTACAGCACGGTAACGGAAACTGTGTTTTAAAATGGATTAATTACGGTGCTGTAGCATCCATGTTCTAGTGTCCGTACTGCTGCCAGCGTGTTGTAAACTGTTATTAAAAATGGCTTACATTATCCACACTACTGCCTCTGCACCAAATTACCTGTCAACTGATTCACATGTGGAAACATCCAGCTTCATGATGAGGAACCGTGCCTGACCATCCGCACTATAGGTAAATCCGAGTTAACTTCTGAAACATTTTTAAAACTGTGTTGGTCTTATCAGGGTTTAAACACGGTTTAAAAAAAAAATGGATTACAATGTGTGTTAAGTGCAAATGCAGACTGTACTAGGGCACTTTAAAATAGTTTAAGCTGCTTAAACCATTTTAAATACCCTAGTCTGAACAGGGTCTTAGGGTTCATAATCTTGATCTTTCTGTCTTATACTGAAAGTCCATGCAGAAGTCTGATTTTTACCATTATTGACATTTGTTTGTTGCATTAATTGTTCTATAGATGTTTGTTTAAGCAAAAAGGCATGACAGGGTGTGCTTTATTGTGGAATAATAGCACACCTTGGGAAGTGAGGCACGAGGCAACACTAAGTGCCTTATGCAACTGAGAAGCACACTCTGGAGCTTTTATTGAGATTATAAAATGATTCCTCAGATTTATATTCCAAAAAACTGAGTAGTGAGGTTCTGAAAGTTAAGTATGTGCTGGAATAACAACACATGGTCATGGGATCACATCTGACCAATCACAGGTCTTGTTTTTCTTATTTATTTTATATATATATATATATATATATATATATATATATATATATATATTTCTTCTACTGTTTCTCCCCCTGGAGCTAGCGGTGGGGCTTCGGTCCTCTCAGCGTGGCTCAGTTGGTAGCACATCCGCCTCTGGACCAGAAGGTCGTGGGTTCTTGTCCCACACTGGGATTGGACTTGCACCTAAAAATCACTGGCATCCGAGTGCAGTATTGGGGGGTGCTGTCCTTCAGATGAGATGTTAAACTGAGGTCCCTTCTACCAATCCTGGTGTTGTCCTGGTGGGTGTCCAGGTGGAAGTAAAAGAACCCAGGGCACTCTTCGAAAAGAGTAGGGGACATTCCCGGTGTCCTGGCCAACATTCTCCTTCCCATAAACTGGTTAAAGCAATTATCCAGGCTGTGTGTGGGTGATGATGTGCGATATGGCCACCACTACACATTCAGTCACTTCACTACCAGTCTAGCATTGCTTGTAAAGCACTTTGGGATACACTGTGTATGAAAAGCGCTATATAAATGCTGATGATGATTCTTCTTCTCTCATAGGATTTGTTCTTTCCTGGCTGCTCCATGGCTCAGCCTCTTTCCAGGCTGCTTCCCCCACAGATTTCCCCCCTGTGAGCACAATCTAGATTTCATCTGGAATCACCGAGTCAGGGCCACGCAGCCGGGGCTTCATGGACCCCGCTAGCTCCTTTTTCCATTTTGCTCCCTTCAGCCCTTGCTGATGCACAGGACCAATGGGGATCGGGGCACTTTAAAACCATTCCCTGGCACACCATTAACATGAAACCACCCACAAACTAGATTGTCCATACCAGAGCTGGGATCACGCATGGTGATATTTATTAAGTAGCTGCTGGATGGTACACTGCTCTCTGGGCATTCTCTGGCCATAACTTCTTTTCGCAATGGTACTTGCACACACTATAGTACACTCTTTACCTGGCCATGCCCTGCTCACATGTTACTTTACTGTATTCCTGGGGCTTTCACATCTCCCCTCGCCACCTGTGTGCATCCAGTTCTACTGCAGCTGGTAAACACTGGGTGATGATACCCAACTGATTGCAGGGCCTATTTGACCCCCCCCCCATGACTACATTTGTTCCATGTCTACATTCTGAGGTAAAGGGGCATATTTACACATTGCATAATTACTGGGTCTCTTTCAACCCTATAAAACCCTAACCTTCCTTGCAGGGTCCCTGGAGCTCCCCAGGTAGGGTAAGTACTCACTGGGGGGTGGGGGCCGCCAAGCTGTACCAGCACATGTCTCAGTGTGCCAGAAGACAGCAAACATAAAAAGCTATTCAGCGTATGATATCACTATTAAGTGCATAAAGCATGGTGGGTCTGACCGTATGTGCCTCCCTTTGACACTCCACTGATAGTCCTGGTGGCCCAAAAACAGACTCCCATGTCTGGCCCCTCACACGCGGGGATATATGGACCCCAACCCTTGCCAGGTCCTCTCCTACCTGAGGCCCATTCATTCAGCTGCTTGCCAGGGGGTTCAAGTTTGAACTGCCTAGGACTTTACACAGTGAGCATTCTGTTATGCAAGGTGAACTTAGTTTCCTCCGAACAGATATCTCCCATTTCTTTCTCTTCTCTCTCTCTCTCTCTCCCCTACTACCGGACATGAACCCACAAAGGTTCTGGTGACCTCCCTTGGTGGTGTTCCATCACTCTTCCACTGGTGCCTTTTGGGGCTGATGTCTCTGCTCCTCTGGAGGTGAGTTCCCTGGGGCTTCCATCCCTCTAGCTGCTCCCTGTGTTTTTCTCTGGAGACCAGGCACAAGAGGACCAGTGCCACCTGATCCCAGGGACCCTGTCATCATCCCTGGGACCGCAGGCCCCAAGGACCAGTCATAGTCATAAAGGCTGGACTGCTCCTCTCTCTACTCTTCACCCAGGAGAAGCCCAAACTGCCCAGGTACCTTTTCCTTCTGTAAGGTATCAGGGGGAAGGGAAAAACCATGCATATTCATGCTCTATTTTCCTGCTCTTAGCTAAATCAGGCCACTCACAGCATAAATGTCCAGAGATCCTGTCTCTGGGCAATTCCCCTAGAGAACAGCTCTCAGGGTCTGGCTTAACTCTTTGAGTGCACTCTGGTAACCTGCCTCACACTGGCTGAGAAGAAAAGCTGGTTATAAATAAATTGGAAAAAGATAGCCAGCCCAGTGGTGTAGAGGGCTGAGGCACCTTGGGCGCCTTATCTCTGCCACGCTGGCGACTCGGGTTTGTGAATAAGCTTGGGCCACCTGAGGTTGGCTGGGGTGGGCGGGCTGGGAGAGGACTGAGCAGAGACTTGCAGCTCTCATCTCCTGGGTAGGGTAGGTGAGTCTACCCGTCTCGTGGCTGCCAGTGAGTGGAGGCTCATGGTAGCATGAGTGGATGGGGGCTGGCACTAGCCCAGGTGGGTGGAACAGAGTCGCTGGTTCTGGTGCATGTGCATGACCAAGTTGTTGAGCGCCGGGGAATTAAGGCGAGAAAACCAGGGGAAAAGTACCATGTCCCCCCATCGCCATATGTGACAGCCCTCGGAGACTCTTGGGTCCTGCACCATGTGGATCCATGCTGGTGTGATGGCAGAGGGAGTGGCAGATGGGACTGGCAGTCCCTGAGTTCAGGGCCCAATGGTAGGTGCAAGGTGGCAGCGCAGGGCAAAAATTTAGATGCAAAAAAAAGAAAGAAAAAGAAAAAAAGAAGCCATACTAGAGAAATAGTGGACCAGTGGAAGGGTTGTTGCTATGAGCCAGGGAGTGACATAGAGAATAATGGATAGGTAAGTGTGTGTGTTATGGATTTTATTCACACACCTGAGGGGTATGATGACCCATAAACCTCGAGAGGTTTATGTGGTCATCACGCACTGAGGGTGTATGAAATAATTCCATAACATCAAACGTGCCCATCCTTTATTTTATATAATTGCTGGTGTGGAGGTTTAGAATATTTCTAGTAGCTTGAAAGAAAAAAACATTTTTTGGCTAGAGTGCAGTTTTATTTTTGAATAAATTGAACTGTACATGAATAAAACACAGTTGAAAATACTGCAGTTGAAATATGTTTTTGTGAAACAGTGGAATGCAACAGTTTTAAAGTCTTTTCTTTGGGGAATGTCATATCAACTGGATTTTGGGTTATTATGAAGTGTTATACCAACTGGATTTCAGGTTATTGTTGCCTTTGGAGCATAATAACCCCAAATCCGGTTGATATGCATTTTTAACAAAACAGTAATCTGGTTGATATTTATGGTCACCAGTAATTATAAGCTGTTACCAGAACAACAGAGGTACTTGGACAGAGATAAGGCTGTTTATATCTGAGTTAAGAAGAACAAAAGTTAATCCTTCTGGTTGAACAAGCACAGTAAACGTTTCCAGATGTTTCATCAAGATTACATGTTAAATACAGGTACATGACTGCGACCATTCTGATCTTCCAGGCCCTAAGGCAGAAGTGTTGCTGACTGACTCGCTAATGCTTATTTTTTGGGAGCAGCTAAAGTTATTGTTTGAAGTTTTCCCATTTCGTTCCATGTGGCAGGGTGGTCTGTCTCATGGCAATTGACAGAATAGCCTCCCATGGCCCGTGGATCAGTTTGGGGCACTAGAAGTCCCTGGCTGGAATTTGTGAAGCACAAATAGTGACTAGTAATACTAACCTTAGCACCTCTTCTGGCTTGGGGGAGGTAGCATTTGCAGACCTTTCCTCTATAATAATCAGAATTCAAACAGCAGGAATAACTCGTTTTCTCAGTCCCCCTACAAATGCCAAAGCCTTGGGTAGTTTCTTCCAATTTTCCTTTGTCTCCAGGTTGCGGTTTATCTCAGAATTGAATTTGTTGCCCCCTGGTGGTTGCACACTTTTTTACTTCCCATCTCAAAATGTCCAGGATGGTTCTTACAAGGATTAATTAATGCCCTGAGTTCCCTCTTCAAGAGTAGATAGTTTGACCACATTTCAGAGAGTGAGGCTCCGTAAATTTGATACTAATCATCTAAGATATCACTCAGCACATCCTGTATTCATTCCCTCTCTCCTGCACCAAACAGGCATCTGAAGAGAACAAAATTAATCCCCTGTCAGCCCAGACATTTTTCTCAGAATTTAATTATCTTGTCCAACTTATTTTTGCATAATCCCACCCTTGACCAGGACAGCTCTTTTAAGGGCTAACCCTCCCCACCATGAAGCAGATGGTTTGAACAGTTTTTTTTGGGGGGGAGAACAGTGCTTTGGTATTGATCAGAACAGATTGATTAGCTCATTTGCTATACAGCATTAATTTTCACAGCATCATCTCCTCTCAAAGCAAGCATCTAGGGAAAAGAAAACAGAAACAAAAAAATGTAAACATTTTCGAGTCTCGACTGAGACCTAAACAAGGGTGAGGTTAGGCTTGTCCAAACACAGAGGAACTGACTCAGAAGACAAGCCAAGTGATTCAACTAGTCTCTGCTCCTGGCACTAGCCCCAGAGCCATAACCCCTGGTCAGCTTGGATGTCACAGATGAGCTTGGCTGAGATGTGGTTGAACAATGCCAACCTACACAACTTGACCTGGGCAAAAAATAAACGTGTGTCTGGCTGGCAGAATGAGATAACTCACCACAAGAAGCTTAAGACTTGGAGAAGAAACTCAAACTCAGCAATCTTTGACAATAGTTTCCAGTTACTGATGGGCACTTCCTCTTCTTTTTGCCTTCTTGGGCAGTTTTTTTTTTTTTAATTATTATTATAATTTTTATGCTGGTCCCCTTACTAACCTTCAGGTGGCGGTCATTCTTCTCTCTGCCTGCCCTCTGTCAGCTGTGGGGTAACAGGCTCCCCAAACACAGTAGAGTCTCCCTCTCATGTATAGAGCAAAAATCAGGCCCAGGGCAAGAGGTTTGGGAAGACAATATAGTACTGTCGATGGAGCAAGTCCCCTCTCCATCCCTGCCCCCTCCCTCTGAAAGGCTTAACTCAGCCTAGTAATGCTGGACTGGCTGCGGGGGTGGGAGGGGCGAGTAGTGGATATGGCATCATTGTTACTTTGACTGTAAAAGCTCCCAGAGTTCAGGCTGGTTTGATAAGACACTGTAGAACCCGCTTAATATTCATGCCATCTTATGGTAGATTTTTTTGTGGTGTATCGTAGTATATAGAATAGGAGTGAGGGTAAACAAGCGTTTGTCAATGCCGAATGTTTGCTTGCTGGCATTGGCATTGGTAGTGTAGAAGTTACAGAGCTGCATAATAGGAATGGCAGTGAAGTATTGAACTGAAGCCAACCCCACCACCACCCTGCAGAGAGTGACAGGCATTGGGGTGTGCCTTTGGGTCGCCAGGCATAATGACCACACCATTTCACCACCTACCCTGCAGACACTGACAAGTGTACGGTGTGCCTTGGGGTCTTTGCCCTATGCGCACCCATTGCATCAGGAAATATGGTGAGATGGGTGCTGTATAGGAGAATGGGGTGAAGTTTGGGCTGAAGAGTCCGAGGCACACCTTGATGCCTCTCACTGGCTGCAGAGTGTGGGGTGGAATGGTATGAGCATTATAGGCAAGAATCCCAAGTCACACCCTGATGTCTGTCAATCTCTACAGGGTGGGGTGTTATGGTCAGAAACCCTAACGCCTCAGGCATTCGTTGGTATTTTCACTCCAAATTTTCAACATGGTTTTTTTTTGTGACCCCCACCTCATGAACAGTGGCAATATCAGTTTGTTATCCGAAAACTGCTTTTGCACAACGACTACGGCATTTGGCACCACAGATGCAAAAACACATTCCGAACAGGATGTGAAAAATGACAGCGGTACTGTTTATGGGGAGGTGTAAAAAATGTCAATGTTGAAAATCTGCTGTGAAGATCTTAAAAAAACTGGTGAAGTCACGAGTGTGCGTAGAAACTGTGCAACGCACACCCGTAATGTAACTAGTTTGGGGATTTTTTTTACAGCAGATTGTTAACACAGGCATTTTGGGACCTCCGATCATGAACAGTGTCAGTGTGATTTTCTTTATCTGTCCCGAACAATGATTTCCCACAGCGACCACGCATTTCTGCGCTGAAAGTGTGAAAACACATTTTGGCCATGTTGTAGAAAATGACAGCTGTACTGTTCACTGTGGAAAAATGCCACTGGTGAAAATCTGGACTGAAAATATTACAAATTCATGAACTTACAAGGGTGCGTGGAAACTGCGCAATACTCACTCATAACACAGTCATTTTATCAAGTTTTGTCACCAAATTTTCAACATAGCTATTTTATGACCTCTGCTCATGACCAGTGTCATTGTGATTTTCTTAATCTGTCCCAAACATTGTTTTCGCACACCAATTGTATCATTCAAACAACATGAAGTCTTGCTATATTATGACATATGCAGTTTGTCCCAGCCTTAGAACTGCTCCGGAGGTGAAAAAGTTAACTTCCCTGCCAGGCATGGAATCTTGAGCACGAGCTCGGTTGAAAAAATTCTGTCTGTTGATCTTCAAACTGAAACTGTCAGATTTTTCTACTCACTGAACAGTCGCCCGGAGATTCCTCCTACTGCTCGTTCATTTGTCGGTTAAAAGTGTTATTTCATTTTTCTAAACTGCAAGTATATATTTTAACTGCAACCGGTCGGTTCAAGCTCTGTCTGTGTATCGTAAGTAATAGACAGGTTTTACTTTTCTCTGTGTGAACTTGCAAATGTGTTATCGGTTCGGTTTGAACCGATCAGGTTGTTGTTAAAATTCATTAAATTTTATTTAGAGTGCGGTTCAGTTCTTATCGTTCTAAAAAACGGATTTCATTACGGTTTTTTCCCAAGACCGGTGACACAGTTGGGAACCATATGGTGTCTTGTTTGGCGTATTTGCCGAAAAGGGCAAGTTTTTGGTTAGGCTGGCATTATGTCTGAGAAACCCAAAAGAAAACCGGCCCACTGGGTTTCAGCACTGTAGTGTCTGTGGGAAAGCCTTTGCCAAGGCTGACCCACACACCACATGTGTTTATTGTCTGGGGTTTGACCACCTCAATGCAGACTGCCAGATTTGCAAGAATTTCCCTGTAGCTACCCTGGATAAGAGAGTTGGTAGGCTCAGGGAACGAGAGGCCAAAATGTCCGCTGACCCGGATGGCCAGCCCAGTTCAGTGCCAACCAAACCGGAGGGAGTGCCCTCTGACCAGGGCGATACTTCCTCGGGCAAACGAAGAGCTGACTCGGAGGAGCCAGTTCCAACAAAGAGAACTAGAAAGTCAGCAGGTGTGGAGCCAAAATTTCCTTCTCCAACCGCTGCAGAGATAGCAAAAGCGATCCAAATTGTCAGTCGCTTTCCCGGTTCCGTCAAACCGACACCAGCAGGTAAGCGGTCGGTTGGCCAGTTCCACGTTCAAGAATATGATATAGAAGAATTTTATGAACCGGAGGAGGGGGAGGAGGATTATGAAGAGAGTGAATGTGATTTTGAAAGTCTGGATGTGCCCATTGAACCGGACATCTCCCCAGGCAGACCTTCAGGAGTATCCCCCCTCTAGGCTTTCTGAGTCCCTTTCTCATTTTCTGTTTTATAAAAAAGTTGCTGAAACCCTCCAGCTCCCTTTGGAAGAAGCTGTGGATGAACAGGAGGAGCCTGACTATGTGGAAATGATGGATATCCCAGAGTCTAGGAGATTGTCTATTCCTTTACATAAATCTTTTAGGAAACAGACAAAGATTTTAAAAGCTCCTAATTCTTTACCTCCTGTGGATAAAAAGATGGACAGGAGGTATACATTGTCAGGCTCTGATACGGAGTTCCTTTCACAACAATGCAGCCATGTTGGGGTAGTGCAGGCTGCAGCCTGTGATAAGGCAAATATTCCCTTGGCTTCACACCCCCCTGACAAGGACTCCAGGAGGATTGATGCCATTGCAAAGAAACAATACATGGCAGCATCCTTGGGACTCAGACAGGCAAATTATATGGCCTATGTTGCAAGATACCATAAAATCCAGATGGGATACTGTTATGGCTTTAGCGAAACAGGTCCCTGGCCAGCTTGCCAAGGAGCTGGAACATGTGGCTGCTGATGGTATTGAGGCATCCAAGGTGCAATTCCATGCTGCAGTGGACTCTAATGATGTATCTTCAAGAGTCATGGCTACATCTGTGGCTTTGGAGAATGGCTTGGCTCAGGTGTACTAGCCTGTCACAGGATACCCAGGCTAAGGCCATGGATTTTCCTGTTGTGGGTAATTCTCTGTTTGGGGAGCAGACAGAGAATTACATGAAGAAAATGGATGAGTATAGGACCACTTATAGGAGTGCACAGGCCAAGGAGAGGCAAGCCACTCCTCAGAGGCAGCTTTCCAGGGGCAGGGGCAGGCCTTTTCACAGGCCTTTTTACCAAGCCCAGGCCTCCTCTTCAGCTTTTGCCCAGAGGGGGTTCTTCAGAGGCAGAGGCAGACTGGGCACGGCAGGCCTGCTCCCACCCCTCAGCCTAAAGCTCCTGCCAAACAGGCACCCTGATGGGATGCCCAGGGCCGATTCTCCATTACCTGGCAGGCTGGCTTACTCGTCCAGGACTGGGAGTCTTTAACATCAGACAAGTGGGTCCTGGAAGTAGTAAGTCAGGACTGGTTCTCAGCTTCAAAAATTTCCAAAGATGAGAACCAGATCCTTTCCACCTGCAAATCCATCAGAGGCTCTTGCTTTGGAAACAGAAGTCTCAACCCTATTGGCTCTCAGAGCTGTAGAAAGGGTTCCTCCCACACCAGGGCAAAGGTCTGTACTCCAGGTACCTTACCCAAAAGACAGGAGAATGGCGGCCCATCCTGGATCTAAGATACCTAAACAAGCACCTTTTAAAACCAAAATTCAAAATGGTGACTCTGGAATTATTTTACCCTCCCAAGGCCAGGGACTGGCTAGCCCTGGACCTCAAGGATGCCTACTTCCATGTTCTCATCAGAAGCTCCCACCGAAAGTACCTCAGATTCGAACTGCCCTCAAGCCATTACCAGTTCAGAGCAATGCCCTTCGGCCTCACCTCTGCCCCAAGGGTATTCACCAAATGCCTGGCAGTAGCAGTTGCTCACTTAAGAAGGCAAAAGATTGCCATCTTTCCTTACCTGGACAACTGGCTCATAGTGGGTCAGTCTCCAGACCAAGTCAAATCACACCTTCAGGTTACCCAACAGCTGCTTACATCTCTAGGTTTTCTCCTCAGTCTTCCAAAGTCAGTTCTAGAGCCTGTGCAGCTACTCACCTTCATAGGCGCAGAACTGGACACAAAACAGGCCAGAGCTTTCCTTCCTCTAGAAAGAGTAAAGACCCTGGTGGCTCTGGCCTCCTCCTTCACTCTGCAGGTCTCTCGACCAGCAAGGCACTTTCTACAGCTCCTGGGCCACATGGCTGCTTCCACAGCGGAAGTGCAAGGAGCAAGATTTCAGATGAGGGACATCCAGTTCCATTTGAGAGCCTTCTGGTCTCAAAGGAGAGATCCTCTAACCAAATTGGTCCCAGTAACTCGAACCCTGATCCAGGCCCTGCAGTGGTGGCAGGATCAGAGCAATCTGAGGCAGGGGTTCCTTTCATCCCTCAATCTCACTCTTGACCCTTACTACAGATGCGTCCCTCTTGGGATGGGGAGGTCACTTGGTACCTTACCACCCAGGGATTGTGGTCCCCTCAGGAATCTCTGCTCCACATCAATCTGTTGGAACTCAGAGCTGTTTTTCTTGCACTTCAGGTTTTTTCTGCATCTGTTCAGAACAAAGTGGTACAGGTCAGAACAGACAACACCACTACAATGTGGTACATCAACAAGCAAGGGGGCACTCGGTCTTCGGCCTTGTGCACCGAGGCGATGAAGTTGTGGTCTCTGGCTTATTCCCTGAACACCTCTCTCATGGCAGTTCACCTCCCAGGCAAAGACAATGTCCTGGCAGATGCTCTCAGCAGGATTTCCCAGGGCCATCACGAATGGTCACTGGATCCCCTAGTACTGGGGTTAGTATTTGCCAGGTGGGGCACCCCTCAGATAGATCTTTTTGCAGCCCCAGACAATCACCAACTTCCACTTTTTTGTTGCAGGCCCCCAGTGTTGGGCTCAGTCCCTCTGGATGCCTTCCTTCTCAATTGGGAAGGGAAGTTCCTCTATGCCTTTCCCCCCTTCCCTCTCTTGTTCAAGGTGCTAGTCAAAATCAGATCTCAACCTTGCAAGATGATTCTGATTGCTCCAGATTGGGCCAGACAGCCTTGGTATCCACTCCTTCTGTCCTTAGCAGTCCACCTACCCCTGTGCCTTCCCAGGAATCACAATCTGTTAACCTGTGCCCAGGGGAGAGTTTAGTATCCGAATCTCGAATCCCTCAACCTCAAGGCCTGGCTCTTGAGGAGTTAGAGTTTGTTGACCTACACCTTTCTCAAGGTGTACTCGATATCTTGAAAGCTTCTAGGAAGCCTTCCACCAGGGCTACTTATAATTCTAAATGGAAAAGGTTTTCCATATGGTGCTCTGCAAAGCATGTTTCCCCAGAATCTGCTGATTTGCCCACAGTCCTGGACTATATGGTCCATCTAAATACTTTGGGGCTGAGGCCAGCTACCCTGAAAGTGCATTTGGCAGCTGTCTCTGCTTTTATTTCAGCAGGAAAGCCCTCTTCTCTTTCTGCTCACCCTGTATTCTCCAAGTTTTTCAGGGATTGCTTCATACCAACCCTCCATTCAGGGACCCTGCTCCTGCCTGGGATCTTAATGTTTGCATTGCTCGGCTAATGCAACCCCCCTTTGAGCCTTTGTCTTCAGCAGAGCTTAAGTACTTGACTTGGAAAACTGTGTTTCTAGTAGCCATCACTTCTGCCAGGCGCATAAGTGAATTGCAAGCTTTGTCAGTGGAGCCTGATTTTATCTCCTTTCACAGAGATAAGGTAGTCCTCAGGACTAACAGAAAGTTCTTGCCTAAGGTGGTTTCAGATTTCCACCTTAATCAATCTATATCTCTTCCAGTGTACTTCACTGACCATTCCTCCTCTGGCGAGAGGAGGCTGCACAGTTTAGATTTAAAGAGAGCCCTTAGTTACTACATAGAGAATACCAAGGGTCACAGGTTTGACTCCCTCCAACTGTTCCTCACTTATGGTGAGGTGGGTAAAGGGAAACCTGCCACTAAAAGATCCATTGCCAGGTGGATTGTCTCTTGTATCCAATTTTGCTATCAAAAACTGGGTAAGGTTCCCCCTTCAGGCCTGAGGGCTCACTCTACCAGAGGTACAGCTGCGTCCCTAGCTGCTGCCAGGGACATCCCTATCTTAGAGATATGTCAAGCAGCTACCTGGAAACAGTACACACTTTCACCAAGCATTACTCTCTGGACATCCAGGCTAGGAGTGATGCTCAGTTTGGCACAGCCATGCTTCAGAGCCTATTTCCTAAGTAGGTTCTGTCCCTCCTCCATGGAGGTACTGCTGCGTAGTCTGCATATGTCATAATATAGCAAGACTTCATGTTGTTTGAAGAAAAAATTACTCACCTTAGAAACGTTGTTTCTTCTAATGGAGTCTTGCTATATTATGACCTCCCCCCCCCCCCGCCTGCCCCTCTCAGAACCTCTCTCTTGGGATGTGGGTGGGCAATGCAGTGTTGGCATTTAATGATGCCCACCTTGTGTTTTCACCCTTTTTTTTTTTGGGGGGGTGTTTGGGTGTTGTATTTTATTTTTTTAATTTTTGGATCCCCTGACTTGAGTCTTTGTTTTGGGACCAGAAAAATGTGTTAATATTTTAGTAGCCAGTTGGCTAGAGTAGGTTTACAGCTTCCCACAGAACCTTAGTGAGTTTTGCTCGTAAAGATCTGACAGTTTCAGTTTGAAGATCAACAGACAGAGTTTTTTCAACCGAGCTCGCACTCAAGATTCCATGCCTGGCATGGAAGTTAACTCTTTCACCTCCGGAGCAGTTCTAAGGCTGGGACAAACTGCATATGTCATAATATAGCAAGACTCCATTAGAAGAAACAACATTACTAAGGTGAGTAATTTTTTCTTGTGCACTACATGTGCAGAAACACATTTTGGGTGAGATGTGAAAAATGGTAGCTGTGCTGCTCATAAGGAAGTGCGGTAAAATGGCACTGTTGAAAATCTGGTGTGCAAATATTAAAAATTCGCAAACTTGCCAGTGTGTGTAGGAACTGCGCAACGTGCGCTCCTAAAACAGTCATTTTTGTGATTTTTTTTCATCAAATTTTCAACATAGCCATTTTAACACCTCTGCTCATGACCAGTGTCACTGTGATTTTCTTAATGTGTCCCATACATTGATTTTTGCATACCGACTGCACCATTGTGCACTACATGGGTGGAAACACATTTTGGGCGAGATGTGAAAAATGACAGCTATACTGCTCATAAGGAGGTGTGGTAAAATGGCAATGTTGAAAATCTGGAGTGAAAATATTGAAAATTCGCGAACTTACGAGCGTGTGTAGGAACTGCGCAACGCACGCTTGTAAAACAGTCATTTTTAGGAATTTTTTCACCAAATTTTCAACATAGCCATTTTAAGACCTCTGCTCATGAACAGTGTCACTGTGATTTTCTTAATGTGTCCCATTACATTGATTTCGCACACCGACTGCACCATTGTGCTACATGGGCAGAAACACGTTTTGGGTGAGATGTGAAAAATGACAGCTGTACTGCTCATAAGAAGGTGTGGTAAAATGGCAATGTTGAAAATCTGGAGTGAAAATATTGAAAATTCGCGAACTTACGAAAGGCAGTATAGGAACTGTGCAACGATGTCAGAAATGAGTTTATTTTAGGAATTTTTCCATCAAATTTTCAAAATAGGCTTTTTGAGAGCCCACCTTATGAACACTGGCAGTGTCACTTTATTAATCAGTCCTGAAAGGTGATTTTGCGCAGTGACTGCAAAATCATCCTTTGGACCCAATTAACGCCATGACAGTGACAGCATTCATGAGAAGGGGTCCAAAAAACCCCATGTTGAAAATTGGGTGCAAAAATTCCAAAAAATGCCCGAGATATGCAGCAAAGTTGAAAAAACCCTATCTATTACATTATACAGCTTACCAGCATTTCCCAGTTCACGGTTGGCTTTGAAGAGTGCAGAGCGTGTTCCCGGTCCACTGAAGATCGCTGCGCAGACTCGGAGGTAAGTATGGGGTGAGGTGGGGTGATGGGAGGCAGGGTGTGCAGTGGGTGGAGTGTGGAGTGGGGGCAGGGAGACTGCGAGGACCGTTTTTAATTTACAGGTTTGTTTTTTTTTTTTACTATTAAGATGACGCGGGACGTTTGCCACGCTGGGGTGGGCTCCCAATGTGGCAGCTGGAAAGGCTGTTTGGGGGGTCTGGAGCCAATGGGGGATTGGGCACCCCCATCGGCCATACGGATGTGTGCCATGCTGGGGTGGGCTCCCAGCGTGGCACCAGGAAAGCTTTTTTTTTTTTGGGGGGGCGGCGTGGAGCCGACGGGGCATTGGCCACTCCGTCAGCTAATACAGTATGTGCGTGGGTGCATGTTGAGGGGGGAACTCTGCTCACTGAAGTGGAGCTCTCCCTTTCAACTGTATGCCACTGCATTGTCAACTGCTGTCATAGACAGCTGGAGCAGTGATTGGTGCACTGCGACCGCGCCTGCAAACACACTGACTGAATTGGAAGAGGCTGACACATCTCTGGAAAACTTGGATGATGGCACTATGTTTCTTGCACATGCATGCAAGCAAACATGAAAAAAGACAGAGTAAAAAAGATATCTTAGCTAGTGACATGCGTATCAGCAACATATCAAAAAAATATTGCAGTGTACAGTGAGCGTTTGTTCTGCATGGATTTCCATACCAGCTGAAACCTTGTTGTACCACAGTTCAGAAGTCATAAAATGCGGTTGTACCATTCTGTGGTACAACAAGGATCCAGCTGATCAGAAATCCACGAGGTAGCTGGTATTTTTTACTGTGCTGCTGCTGCACTCACAGCAATCAGTGAAGTTCTGAATTGAAAGTGCCGCCGCTTTCAGCATTATTGCGAAGCACTAAGAAAAAACACTTTCATTTAAAAAAAATATGTATCTATTTATTTATTTGCTTTCGATAACCGGGTAAGTGCACTAGACAGAACTGCCTAATTTCAGGCATGACCCGGGAGAGTACAAATCTAGGAACAGGTAAAAACAAATACATATACAGTGTTGTACAATAGGAGATTCCAAACAGTTATACAGAGGTGCAAGTTACATAGTACATAGAGGAGGTACATATCACACAGTAAAACAGGAACAAAACAGACAAAAAGGCACAATTTACTGTTAATAATGTACAAAACATGACAGTGCTGTTGGTAAGTCAGCAAGGAGACAATTCCCAGGCAGAGACGGGGAACAAAGTGCGTCGCTGCAGCTGAGGAAGAGTGGGGATGGGAGGAAGCAAGAGGCCACAGGGAAATGTAAGTGCAGGACAATGGTAGATTTGCATGACTCGTGAGGCTAGGGACATTTGCAAATGTCAAGGGAGGTGAGGTAATTGCAGAGGCCTTTCTTGAAAGCGGGGTGGGATTTCGAGTGCCTAAGATCAAGTGGGAGAGAGTTCCAAAATTTGGGGGCATAGAAGGAGAAGGCAAGTTCACCCATCCTGGTAGAGCATTTTGGGACAGATAACAGAGCTAAAGCCATGGAATGGAGGGAACGAGGGCAGTCCATGGGGGTGAGCATAGCAGCAAGTGTGGAGGGATAGAAGAATGAATAATGTTGTCAGTCAGACAACCTATTGAATAAGCCCGACGTGAGGAAGGAGACAACCAGTGGAGGCCTAAGTAAAGAGTATAGTGGTGCTTAAGACAAGGAGCAGATAGCGCAAATCTACAGACGTTGTAGGCAATGTCCTACATTTGCAAGATACTTGCCTGTGCGTAGAGAAGACAGGCAGAGCATAGCAGAGTCCAGGGAGGAGAAGGCCTAGAGTGACAGAGATCCTGGCGGCAGGGGTCAGAAACTGACGGACTCGATAAGCCAGTCCAGTTTTAGCATTGACTGATTTGCAGACAGCTTTGACATGCAGAGGGTAGTTAAGGATGGATCCAGCATGATCCCGAGGTATTTGAAGGACTGAGTTACTTCAACAAGGGAGCCATCAAGACAAGAAACCGGGAGAAACGGAGTTGGAGTGACAGATTTCCTTTGTGACCCAAAGAGCATAGCCTGGGTCTTGGCAGCATTTAGCACCAGGTGGTGGGATGTAAGCCAAGTCTGGATACGATGAAGATCAGAGGAGAGGTGGGAGTTAATTTCATGAAGAGAACTGGAGGAGACATAGAGAACCAAGTCATTGGCATAGAGTAAGGAGAGACTGTGGGAGGGCACAGAAGGTAGGTTATTGATGAACAAAGAAAAGAGCAGGGGCCCAAGTATGGAACCTTGTGGGATGCCCGAACAAAGCAGAGCAGGGGCAGAGAGAACTTTATGAGAAGAGACAGACTGGGAGCGGCTCCACAGATAGCTGGCAAACCAGGCAAGTGTGGATTGGGAGGTGCCAGTAGAGCCTAGTTGATGCAGGAGCAGGTTGTGGTTAACCAAGTCAAATGCCTTTGACATGTCAATAAAAACAGCCCCCCTGAAAATAAAAAACAAACAAACTATACACTGTAAAAAACACTGCTTGGGCAACCACATGCCGAACCAGTCTGAGCTGCCACATCAGCCTTCTGATTACATTAGACCTCTTGAGCTTCATTCTCTAGGTCTCATGTAATCAGAACCTCTCTGTATTCTCTATGTGGTATATGGTTACCCCTTGATGTGCATGGATTTCCATTCTAACTAAAAAGCTGTTGTGCCACAGTTCAAAGGTCATAGAATGCTGTTGTACTCTTTTGTGGTACAACAGCATTTTCAATTAGAATGGAAACTTATGCCACCTGCTGTTTCACTTTCATCCTACCCCTCCCTTCCCCACAGCACCTATGCATTCTCCTTACAATGACCCTTCTCTTGTATTATCATTTTAAAATACAGGAACATAACCCTCACCAATGTGGGTTCTGAGCAGCTGGGTGAGGGTGTTTATTTGAATAATAAAAAATTAAATCCATGATTTCTTGGCAAGAAAAAAGCAGATCTTTTTATTTTAGGTTGCAAACCATATACCATACAAAATAACACATGGGCAGCTATACACAACTAGGCTGTGTTTTTCCATAATGGGGTTCTGATGACATCCAAGAACTCTTGAGCTTCGCTGTCAAGGTCTCTATGATGTCATCAGAACCCACTGATGGAAACGCCCTTGTTCTGCATGTTTCCCATGTATTATTATCTATGTTGTTACTGTTGTCACAATGGATACTTTTAAGGTTACTGTCGTCAGAGTGGACTAACGAACCAATCAGAGTGAGCAACTCTCACAATGCTGATGGCATCATATTGCCTAGCGCAGCACTGAAGCCAGCTGTTAAAATCAAAGAAAATGGCAAAATCTTCAAACTGTAGATTTAAAAGCTTTAACTTGTAAACTACTGTTGTACATGTCAAATAAACAATAGCCTGACGCAAAGTTCTGCCAGTCATGCATAAGTTTTAATCATGCCCCCTCACGCTTGAAGATAAATTTATTTAATTATTTATTTATTGAGAGAATCAGATTACAACCTTTGAGTCAAGGATCCATTTCCAAAGGCTCCACGTCAGGTACAATACACAACAACAAGTATTCATAACACAGAAGAGACTACAGACATGGTATTGGCAGTATATAGGGTTAACAGTATAACATAGCTAAGATAGCACCAGGGGTAAGAGCAGTGCTACTAGTTCTATACAGTAGGGAAGCCATACAAGTCCTAAATGGGGCTTGCGAGAGTAAGTGAGCAGCACAAATGGTAATAAGGGTGTGGCCCGAATGCTGGTAGGTTAGTGCAAGCAGCTGGGATATCAACTTTGTCATTAACACATAAAGCAGCAGGGTGAGGGGTATGTCTGCTAACCCAAATATCTCCTCGTCTGTAGGCAGATTCCTTTACTTACTGGGGACAGTGACAGTGATGGGTTGAGATTATGTGGTTTTTGAGGGCTGTTTTGAAGGGGCCTAATCTGGGCATAGAGGTGATGGCCCGGGGGAGCTCATTGTACCAGGATGGTGCTCTGTGGAAAAAAGACCATTGTGCAAGGGTGGTTGAGACCCTAGGAACAGCCCATGTTAGCTTATCTACCGCGTGGGTATTTGCTGCGGTATGGGCAGTGCGGAGGGAGGCAGAGACTCCAGTGGGAGTGAGACCTAGTTGGATTTTCTTTGTGAGGAGACATGCCTGGTAGTATACTCTTTTGTCTAAGGTGAGGATTTTAGTTAGCTCATACAGGGTACAGCTGTGGGTATGCTTATCCACACCAGCAAGGAGTCTACAGGTTTTATTAATGGGTAGGTGGATTTTATTTAGTGCAGTGTGGTCAGCAGCTGAGTAGATAGTTAGCCCATAGTCTACAAGGGAGAGGATAGAAGATGACGGCAAGGTGTAGGGCCTCTGGCGGTAGGCAGGCTTTGTGCCGATACAATAGACCTGTGCGTGTATTTATGGCAGAGACAAGATTATTTATTTGTTTATTTATTGAAAATGTTTCACCAGGAAAGGCACACTGAGCAAAAAGATGCTCGTCTCCCTGTGCGACCTGGGGGGGGAGGGGTTACAGAGGAGGCAGTTATACATACAATAGTTGAGATCACTAATATGAGTGTGGAATGATAGATTAGGATTGAAGGTTATGCCTAGATATTTATATGTGTGGACCTGTTCCAGTGGGAGATGGGTTTTGGACACGATTGTTAGCTGGGCATTATAGTCTTTACTCTGGTGATGGAAAAAGAGCATTGTTTTTGTCTTATTTATGTTGACCACGAGTCTGTGGTCAGTGAACCAGTTTTCAGCATGGTTGAAGGCAAGTTGTAGGGTGGATTGAAGATTTGAGGGGTCCGGGTGAGAAGCATACATTACCGCATCATCTGCATATAGTAGAAGGTTACCTGGACAGGATTTAGGCAGGGTATTAAGAAAGACGCTGCATATCTCCTGTTTATTTATTGAAAGCTGGTACTTGTGAAAGGCACACTGAGCCAAGGCTTGTTTCCTGGTATGACCTGGGAGGGGGGGCCGAGGGAGATAATTATAAAGTACAACATGTGCGTAACAGAAACTCTGTGGGCTATAACAGAGTTTTTTAAAGAGCCCCTGATGCATTTGAGACAGCTTTAAAAAAAAATGTACTATTGAACATGAATGTAGCTTGTATTTCATATTTCATTCTGTAAGTCCCAACCTTATTTCCTTATTACTAAGGATATTTGCATGAAAATAGTATCTCTGCCTCCACCTGGAGGGATACCCACTTATACTAGCATGATGGTCTGCATCTGTCCAGGAAAGGAACCAGTCTCCTCAGTGTGATCTGTTTAAATGCTTCATTGGCAAGCTTTTAAACTAGCCAAGGGGGGAGGCTCTGATAAGCAGCAGGGAATTCCCAGCCTCCACCTCCAAAACAGGGTACTAAATGAGGTAAAGACCAAGGTAGAAAGGTCATTAGGGGGCAGGACTGGGGTAAATGGAGAAAGCAAAGTCAGTAAGGGCAGGGATGGGGCTACAAGAGGTAAAGCCATCAAAAAATGGAGAGTAATGAGTACCAGTGCCCACTGGGGCCTGATGGAATTCATCCCAGAATTCTAAAAGAACTAAGGGTAGAACTAGTAACACCACTGACTACCCTCTTTAACAAATCATGGGAGATGGGGTGGTACCCGAGGACTGGAGGAGGGCAGATGTTATTCCACTTCCCAAAAGTGGGAGCAGGGCAGAGGCAGAAAACTACAGACCTGTTAGTTTGACCTCAGTGATCGGGAAAATTATGGAATCACTTCTGAAGGAAAGAATTGTTGAGTACCAAGAGGCCAGAGGGGCACAGGACCCAAGGCAGCATAGATTCACAGTGGGAAGGTCATGTCAGACGAATCTAATAGATTTCTTTGACTGGGTGACCAAAGTAGTAGATCAGGGAGGGGCTGTGGACATGGCCTACCTAGACTTTAGCAAGGCGTTTGACACAGTCCCACACAAAAGATTAATACATAAGTTAGCCAGCCTGGGAGTGGGTCCCAAGATAGCAGCCTGGGTAAAAAATTGGCTGGCGAACAGGACGCAGAGGGTAATAGTAAATGGAGTCCACTCTGAAGAAAGGAGGGTTACTAGTGGGGTACCGCAGGGTTCAGTTTTAGGACCAGTCCTCTTCGATGTCTTTATAAGTGACATTGCAGAGGGACTGGAAGAAAAAGTATGTCTCTTTGCAGATGACACAAAGATCTGCAACAGGGTTGATACACAAGGTGGGGTGGAAAGGATGTGAAGGGACTTGGCAAGGTTGGAGGAATGGTCAAATGTATGGCAGCTTAGATGGAATGCTAAGAAGTGCAAAGTAATGCACCTGGGAAACAAAAACCCAGGGGAAGAGTACACAATGGGGGATGAGATACTAACAACAACAAAAATGGAAAGGGACCTGAGGGTAGTCAGATCAGATGACCTAAAGGTGGGCAAGCAATGTGAGAGGGCAGTAAGGAGGGCTGGGGAGATACTGGGATGTATAGGGAGAGGCATCACCAGTAGAAAACAGGAAGTTGTTATTCCTCTGTACAGACAGCTGATGAGACCCCATCTAGACTCCCAATCTCCACAGGACATAGACAGGATGGAGGCAGTCCAGAGGAGGGCAACTAAAATGGTGCAGGGTCTGCACCAGAAGACATATGACGAGAGACTTAAGGAGCTTAATATGTATACCCTCGAGGAAAGGAGGGATGGGGGGGACATGATAGAAACTTTGAAATTCCTCAAGGAAATCAACAAAGTCCAAGAGGGCAACATCTTTCAGAAAAAGAGGTGTGCAAGAACAAGGGGGCACAATTTGAAGATAGAATGGGGACGACTCAGAGGTAATGTGAGGAAGTATTTTTTCATGGAGAGGGTTGTGAATGCATGGAACGGCCTTCCTGAGGAGGTTGTGGAGTCAAAAACAGTGGGGGAATTCAAGAATGCATGGGACAGACATAAGGCAATTCTAGGGATGGGGGTAGGAGGAAGTAGGCTGTTGGTTAACTAGGATCTGCAGCTTCTTCATTAGGTGGGGAAATGGGCAGACTGGGTGGGCCAAGCGGTCCTTATCTGCCATCAAATTCTATGTTTCTGTGTTTCTGCCCTTTCAGCCCAGCCTGCTTGTCTACACCTGGTGTCATAATAATGTTTATGACATCACAATCTCTTGCTGTGGTGATAATTATGATGTCCTAAGCAGGGGATTGTGATGTCGTGCATAGACAAGCAGCCAGAGCAGATAGAGTCTAAGGGACAGGGGATCTTGTTTTCATGCAGCTGTTTTCAATAATAAAGAAAATGAGGAATTAATTACTGAAAATATATGATGTAATAAGGAAAATAGGATGGAGTTGAATATAAATCTTAATCTTTCAAAGTTTTCCTAAAGCTGTCAGGGGCTGCTTAAGGCTCAGATAAAACACAAATAAGTAAGGCTAATACCAGGCAATGAGCAGGAACTGTGTGAAAATATGTGGTGATAGATATCATAGCAATGAGTTCTGGTGTGGTTACTAAAGCGTGAAAAACCCAGCAGACTGGCCAGTTGTAGAGGAAGTAATATGGGGGAATTATTACATTGTATCATAATACTGTGACAATGGAAGGGACTTGGGGTTCATCTTGTTTTCGTCTTCTGGAGCACAGCAGTGATTATATGAGTATGGGTGCACATGCAAGCTGAACAGCTGGCATGCTAGAAACGTAGAAACATAAAATGATATTGGTAGAAAAAGATGTAAGGTCCAGCCAGTCTAGGGATGGGAGGGCCCAGTGTGACCCAGTTTTGTTTCTGACTCTGATTTCTGTCCAAAGAGTTCACAAACTGCAGTTTGGTTAATTGGAGGAGAGGGATCCTCAGACTGTTTCTGACACCCGTGCATGACAAACTAGGAACAGGGGAGTGGAGAGTATACAACATGAGCAAGTGCCATAGCTACATTACACTTATGAAACAGGAATCGCCGAGACGAGGCAGGGTTATTATGCATCTCAGCAGGGGATCACATGGAAATATCAGTCAGACTGAGACAGCCTGTAAACAGGGTTGGGACATGGTCATGGAACTCTGGGGAAATGGCTAATGCTGTGACAGGGGCACAGCCCCATAACTAGGCAGGCTTGGGCAGATTAGATGGAGCTTGGGGATGCAGCCAGTGCAACAAAAACTGCTTGTCAGTTTCGGCTGGTGGCAGGTGCGAGCTGTACAGGGGCACAAGTGTCAGAAACAATCTGAGGATCCCGCTCCTCCAATTAACCAAACTACAATTTGCTTTTCAAATAGCTCCCACCTCCTGCCTTCGAAATGGGGGAGGAGGGTGCAAAACTGTTGTACACTTAATATTTCCACTTCTATTTTGCCCTGCACTGTCAATGCTGCCTCACCATGACAGTATGAGCCACAGATTCTCATATTCCCACTTTACGTTATCAGGCAAAGTGATCTAGGGCACGCTGCATTTCTCACGCAGCCACCCACCGACACTTCCTTTTCTAGCTTGCGTTAGTCAGTGCACATGAAAACTGTCTTCTCCATACTACCCAGAGCTACATCTCACTCTGCTGCCATTTCCTTTTTTTTGGTTTCATTTTGTGTCATTCAGCTGTGTGCCATTTATGTTAGAATGCTATCTCTGTTTCCAGGTGAAGAAGCCAAGGGCCTGGTGCTCCTCAGAGCAGCTACCTGCTGACTCTCCCACATCCGTAGTACACACTTCCATGGCAACATAGGTGCCTTTGGCACCTGAGTGAAGACGTCAGCACTTCCCAGGTGGTTGATGGCATTCAACTGCACCTCATGCCTCACAACCCACCTGTGGCGTGTGGTAATTTAGCATTTCTGCACACCCTGTCGTGTTATTGCTTACTTACAATTTATAATGTGATCCTATGAGAATTTTATATCGCACTTCCCAGGTGGTTGAAGGCACTCAGCTGTGCCTCATACCTTACAACCCATCTGGAGCATGCAGCAATTTAGCCTTGCCACACACCCTGCCGTGTGGTATTGATCACTTAAAATGTATAATGTAACCGTATGCAAATTATATACCACACTTCTCAGGTGGTTGAAGGCACCCAGCTGTGCATCATGCCTTACAACCCACCTGGGGCATGCAGCAATTTAGCATTGCTGCACATTCTTCCATGTGTTATTGTTTACTTACAATTTACAATGTGGGAATTTTATATTGCGCTTCCCAGGTGGTTGAAGGCACTCGGCTACACCTCATGCCTCACAAACCACCTGGAGCATGCAGCAATTTAGCATTGCCACACACCCTGCTGTATGTTACTGCTTATTTACAATTTACAATGTGAACCTATGGGAATCATATATTACACTTCCCAGGTGGTTGAAGGCACTTGGTTGCACCTCGTGCCTCACAACCCACCTGGGGCATGCAGTAATTTAGCATTGCTGCACACCCTGTCATATGTTATTCCTTACTTACATTTTACAATGTGATCCTATGGGAATTTTTTACTGCACTTTCCAGGTGGTGTGCACTTGCATGTGTATCCATGGCTACAGAAGTGCTGGACCATGATGATGGATGTTTTTTGTGTCATGTGGAAAGAGTAGTATGTTGTTTATCTTAGCTGATGATGGATGTCTGTGGTTGCTTGTGTTGCCTTACCCTCTTTGGCTTCTTGAGGGGAAATGCGGAGTTAATGCTGAAAACCCTAACATTACATTTCCATACTTTTGTCACTTTAATAGCAACACAAACTGATGGATAAACTGAGTTCTTTTGTAAAGTATATATAGGATATGTTACTTATTGAATATTGTTGATATTTTTGTTCATGTCGATTGATCTTGATGATATCGAGGCTAAGCCACGAGTGATGTCATCAGGTCAATTGACACAAGAACAAAAAACATCAACAATATTTCCAGCAGGGTTTTTTCTTGCCATATCTCCAAACAAGTGAAAAAAATAATAATTTACTGATATTTTTTGCTGATTATAAAAAATCTAAAAGGTATCTATAAATGGAACACCGCTCATTTGGTGGATATTTTTGTGCTGAATAACTTTTGTGCTCAAAGTATCATGCTGTCATTTTGTATTGTAAAGCTATTTGCATTTGTTTGTTCCAAAAGTGAAAAAAAAATGAACTGTGTGCCATTTTTTGATGCTTATAAAAAAAACAAACTAAAAGGTGTATCTATAAATGAAACACCACTCATTTTATAGATATTTTTGTGCTGAACAAATGTCGTGCTCACAGTACCATGCTATCATTTTTTGTTTTAAAGTTATTTGTATTTGTTTGTTAAAAAAACGAAAAAATGGCATTTTCTGCTGTTTTTTGCTAATCATAAAAAAACTAAAAGGTATATATAAATGAAACGCCACTCATTTTGTAGATATTTTTGTGCTGAACAAATGTTGTATTCACAATACCATGCTATCATTTTTGTTTTAAAGTTATTCGCATTTGTTTGTTGAAAAAGTGTACAAAAAATTGAATTTTCTGGCTTTTTTTATAATTATAAAAAACTAAACGGTATTTTCAAATAAAACAACACTCATTTTGTAGCTATTTTTGTGCTGAACAACCTTCGTATTCACAGTACCATGTTATTTTTTGTTTTAAAGTTATTCAAATTTGAATACAGTTAGTACAGCTAGTATACATCTGCAGAGCTGAGCATTGAGAGAGAGAGACACACACACATTTTTTTTTCTGTTACAGCTGGCCTGAGCCCCTGGATGTTTGAAATTCCAGGCTGATAAGACAGATCAGCTCTGCTGCTTAGATCAAAGGAAAGAGCTGACCCAGGATTGGGTCGACTTTTTGTTTTGAAGTAGAAGACTCTGTCATTATCGGCCTGAATGATGATTGGTGTGGCACTGACTCGCCGCTTATCACTGCTCTGCATTGCACAGACAGTGTCACACCCCTCAAAAGGCACTATCATAGCAAGATGTTCGCTGCACGCACATGTGCATGGCAAACATAAAAATAAGACACAGTAACTGTAAATATAAACATACTGTATATGGAGACACAGTAGCTTCATAGATATGGTATGTAAGAGACACAGTAACTATGCAAATATTATATATTGTCTTGTGAGTACATCTTACACAAGGATGTGTGTACCCATGATGCCTTGCTCTGGGAATGAGGCTTGTGAGTATATGTTTGATTTGGAGAGATGCACAAAAACCAAGTAACTGTACATATAGACATATATAAGAATGAAATGTTACATAAAAGTATATATAGGATCTAGTAACGGTATATAAAGTATAAACATACAGTGTATGGGACACAGAAACTACATATAAACATTAATGTTTGACACAGTAATAGTAGATATAATCATATATAACACATAGTACAAGTGCAGAGATATATTGTGAGAACAATGTAAGAACTTAAGGATGTTCCCTGGTGTTTCAGCAACCCCATGTCAAATTCATAATTGTTTGCCCAGTACCTGATGGTCATCTAAATAAAATCCACAACAAGAAATCTGGGTCACCATGCTTGTTTTTAAGTTACCTAGTAAGACTTAATCCTGCTTTATGGAAACAAAATCCATAAAAGGTCAGATTGTTTTATGTAATTATAACATCAGTGTTTTAGGTGTCAACATAAGTGTGAAATGTGCCGGCCCGGTTGCGCTGAGGGTTGAGGCACTGGACGCCACACCTCACCATGCCAGCGACCCAAGTTCGGGAGTGAGCTCGGAGTGCTGGGGGATGGGAGGGGTGGAAAGGATTGAGTGCCCGCAGGGCTGCTCTCCTTCTTGGGGGGGGGGGGATGTCAGGGATTGCTTGGTGCATCAGCGGCTCCTTGTGGAGACCAGGAATGCTGTTGCTCGCTGAGCAGCACATAGCTGGTGTGCCCGACGCAGGCAGGGGTTGCCATGCACTGTGCATCAGGATGTGCACACACGGGAGGGAGGGGAGAAGAGCTCACCAGAACAGGGAAAATCCCGGTCTGTGGAGTAGGCGATGGCACCTGCCCCCAATGTCCACAGCCGGGTCCTTCCTGTCTGGCCTTCCAGGTTTCTCCTCCCAGGTCCTCTGCCACTTTGGAGCTGACTGTTGAGAGCACCCAAGAAGAGGGGCGGCCCCACACTGGAGGGGTTAAGCTGGGGGTACTGATCGTGGCTAAAGGAGGGGGAGAGAGGAGACACAGGTAGGAGGACTTCAGGTGGGGCAGGAGTAGGCAGGATGCCTGAGAGAGAGACCCCGCAGACCACGACCGGAGGGAAAAAGAGTCCACAAAAAAAAATTTAAATAAAATGAGCGTGAAATAAGTGAAACAAGGACACATCATTTGTCATGGTGTTTATTTAATTTTTTCCACAAATGCAAAAATAAAGAGTAAATTACCAATACCGTGGCAACCTCTTGATCTAACATTCCCCAAAATGGGGGAAATATTTGTATGTTTTTATACATAAAACTAGTTCAGACCAACGTCCTTGTTATAAAACCTTTTTTGTGGATGTAGAATATGGTATAAATTTAGAAAAAGAAAGAAATATAGGGGTTACCATGCTTAATTTGGTTATATCCGCTTTCTGTTTCAAAACAGGTCTGCATGGGCCGACGTGGGGGCATGTTTGTCCTACCGGGAAGTCGGTATTTTTTTTGCCAGCTGAGCATTACGAGGGATATATCTTTTGTAGAAAATGGCTTTTCATGCCAAACTTCCGCAGATTACTTCTGGGAAGATAAGCCATCAAATGGGCTAGGGGAGGTGGCTACTAGAAAGCTGCTCTTTAAACTATTTCAACGTTCATTCATAACTTTGCTAATTTTTAATATTTTGACTCCAAGCTTTCAAAATAGCCATTTTTCCACACCACCTCATAAACGTGACATGCATCATTTTTCCAGTCCTGAACGAGATGTGTTTTTGCACCTCCGATACAAAATGACATTTCGATCAACATACTACAAATGGTACATGTCATGTTTATAAGGCGAGTCATAAAACAAGTATCATGAAAAGTTGAGGTCAAAATACCAAAAAAGAAATTTGTTTAACAACCTTTGTCTGGGCCGGCCCAGTGGCACTGAGGGTTGAGGTGCTGGACGCCACACCTCGCTCCACGCTGGCGACCCGGGTTCGGGAACTAGCCCGGGTCATCAGGGGAGGACTAGGATTGAGCGTCCGATGACAGCTCTCCTAGTCCTGGGGAGAAGGGGTGGATGCACACTGTGCTGTGCTGGTCCCTGGGGACGCCCGGAGGTACTGCAGTTGTGTGGGTGCTTAGTTTGGGAGAGGCACGGCAGACGTCTGCACATCAGTGCACGGACATCATTCAAACAACATGAAGTCTTGCTGTATTCTGACTATGTGCAGTGATCTCCAACCTTTGAACTGCCCCGGAGAGGAAAGAGTTAACTTTCCATGCAAGGCATGGAATGCTAAGCTCAAGCTCGGTTGAGCCTCTGTCTGTTGTTGTTTGAACCCCAACCGCCAGATTCTTTACTCCGCCTTGCTGAACTGTCGCTCCGGAGATTTCTCCTTTGCTCGGTTCAAATAAGTCTGTTAAAGTGTCGTTTTTTTCTCTCGGTTTCAACCGAATTTGTTCAATCTAACCTGTCGGTTAAGTCTCTGTCTGTGGTACCGTGAGTACTAGATAGGTTTCTGTTTTCATTTTCTGTGTGGAACTTGTAAACATTGGATCGGTTCGGTTTGAACCGATCAGGTTTGTGAAAAAGTTTTTTCTGATTTATTAGTGTGTGGTAACTGGTCTGTATCGGTTCTAAAAGAAATGGATTTCATTACGGTTTTTTCCAAGACCCGTAACACGGTCAGGAACCGATAGGGGTGTCTTGCCTGGCGGATTACCGAAAAAAGGGTAAGTTTGGTTAGGACTGGCCATGTCTGAAAAACCCAAGAAAAAAAACCGGCCCACTGGGTTTCAACACTGTAGTGTGTGTGGGGAAGCCTTTGCTAAGGCTGATCCCCACACCACCTGTGTTTATTGTCTGGGGTTTGACCACCTCGATTCAGACTGCCAGATTTGCAAAAGTTTTCCCAAAGCTACTCTGGATAAGAGAGTAGGTAGACTGAGGGAAAGGGAGGCCGAGAAGTCCGCTGACCCGGATGGCCAGCACGGTTCGGTTCCGACCGAACCAGAAGGAGTGCTCTGTGATCAGGGCGAGACTTCTTCAGGCAAAAGGAGAAAAAGGTTAAAAGAAAAAGAAGGGATAAGCCAGCCGGTTCGGATCCACAAGTTCTTTCTCCGACTGCTGATGAAATGGCCAAAGCTATAAGGATTGTTCAATCGCTAACTTCGGTTCCGACTGAACCGGCACCATCGGTTAGGGTTTCGGTTCGGTCGGTTCCCCCGGTTCCGGATTATAATTTAGAGGAATTTTATGAACTGGAGGAGGAGGAGGAGGAGAGTATGAAGATAGTGATGGTGATTATGAAAGTCTGGATGTGCCCATTGACCCGGACATCTCCCCAGACAGACCTTCAGGTGTTTCTCCTCCTAGGCTTTCTGAGTCCCCTTCCCACTTTATGTTTTATAAAAAAGTGGCTGAAACCCTCCAGCTTCCTATGGAAGAAGCAGTAGAGGATCAAGAGGAGCCTGATTACGTTGAGATGATGGACCCAGAGTCCAGAAGATTGTCTATTCCTCCATAAGTCTTTTGGGAAACAGACATTTAAAATTTAAAACTCCTAATTCCATACCTCCTGTGGACAGAAGAATGGACAAGAGGTATACTTTTCAGGCTCAGATACGGAGTTCCTTTCCCAGCAATGCAGCCATGTTAGTAGTGCAGGCTGCTGCCTGTGATAAGGCAAATATACACTTGGCTTCACACCCCAGATAAGGACTCCAGGAGGATTGATGCCATGGCAAAGAAACAGTACATGGCAGCATCTTTGGGACTCAGGCAGGCTAATTATATGGCCTACACAGCTAGATACCAGAAGTCCAGGTGGGACACTGTGATGGCTCTAGCTAAACAGGTCCCTGACCAGCTTGCTGGCGGAGCTCAGGTGGCTGCAGATGGGATTGAGGCATCCAAGGTGCAATTTCGTGCTGCTGTAGACTCCAGTGATGTTTCATCTAGAGTCATGGCTACATCTGTGGCCCTTCAAAGGATGGCTTGGCTCAGATGTACTAGCCTGTCACAGGATACCCAGACTAAGGCCATGGATTTTCCTGTCATTGGTAATTCTCTGTTTGGGGAGCAGACAGAGAACTACATGAAGAAAATGGATGAGTACAGGACCACCTACAGGAGTGCTCAGGCCAAAGAAAGGCAAGCCACTCCCCAGAGGCAGCATTCCAGGGGCAGGGGCAGGCCTTTTCATAGGCCTTTTTACCAGCCCAGGCCTCCTCTTCTGCCTTTGCTCAGAGGGGGTTCTTTAGAGGGAGAGGCAGACTGGGTATGAGCAGGCCTGCGTCCACTCCTCAGCCTAAAGCCCCTGCCAAGCAGACACCCTGACGTGTCTGCCCAGGCTGATTCTCCACTACCTGTAGGGGGCAGGCTGGCTTACTTTGTCCAGGACTGGAAGTCTTTAACATCAGACAAGTGGGTCCTGGAAGTAGTAAGCCAGGGACTGGTTCTCAGCTTCAAAAAATTCCCCAAGATGAGAACCAGATCTTTTCCACCTGCAAATCCTTCAGAGGACCTTGCACTAGAGGCAGAGGTCTCTTCTCTCTTGGCTCTCAGAGCCATAGAAAGGGTTCCACCCTTACACAGGGGAAAGGGTTTGTACTCCAGGTACTTCCTAACCCCCAAAAAGACAGGAGAATGGCGGCCCATCCTGGATCTAAGATATTTAAACAAGCACCTTTTAAAGCCAAAATTCAAAATGGTGACTCTGGGAATAATTCTGCCCTCTCTAATGCCAGGGGACTGGCTAGTCTCCCTGGATCTCAAGGATGCCTATTTTCACATTCCCGTCAGGTGCTCCCACAGAAAGTACCTCAGGTTCGAGTTGCCCTCAGGCCACTATCAATTCAGAGCAATGACCTTTGGCCTAACATCAGCCCCAAGGGTGTTCACAAAATTCCTGGCAGTAGTGGTTGCTTTCCTAAGGAGAAAAAAGATCTCCGTCTTTCCATACCTGGACGACTGGCTCATAGTGGGTCAGTCTCCAGACCAAGTCAAGTCACATCTCCAGATAACTCAGCAATTGCTCACTTCCTTAGGATTCCTCCTAAATCTTTCAAAGTCAGTTCTGGAGCCAGTACAGCTCCTCACCTTTATAGGGGCAGAACTGGATACAATAAGGGCAAGAGCCTTCCTTCCCCCTGGACAGGGCAAGGACCCTTACGAAACTGGCCTCTTCATTCACCCTTCAGGTGTCTCGACCAGCAAGGCACTTTCTGCAGCTCCTGGGCCACATGGCAGCCTCTACGGCAGTGGTCCAGGGAGCAAGGTTTCAGATGAGGGACATTCAGTTCCACTTAAGAGCCTTCTGGTCCCAGAGAAAGGATTCTCTGACCAAACTAGTCCCTGTGACTCGAACCCTGATCCAGGCTCTGCAATGGTGGCAGGATCAGGACAATCTAAGGCAAGGAGTTCCTTTTGTCACTCAATCTCATTCCCTAATCCTTACCACAGATGCCTCCTTCTTGGGCTGGGGAGCCCACTTGGGGGATCTGATCACCCAAGGACTATGGTCACCTCAAGAATCTCTGCTTCACATCAATCTCTTGGAACTCAGAGCAGTGTTTCTGGCACTGCAAGTTTTTTCCAAGTCTGTTCAGAACAAAGTAGTCCAGATCAGAACAGACAATACCACCACAATGTGGTACATCAACAAGCAAGGGGGCACTCCGGTCTACGGCCTTGTGCACAGAAGCAATGAAGTTGTGGTCTCTGGCCTATTCCCTGCAAACCTCTCTGATAGCAGTGCACCTCCCAGGGAAGGACAATGTCCTGGCAGATGCTCTCAGCAGGATATCTCAGGGCCATCACGAATGGTCCCTAGATCCCCTAGTTTTGAAGGTGATTTTCTCCAGGTGGGACACTCCACAGATAGATCTTTTTGCAGCCCTAGACAATCACCAACTCCCCCTTTTTTGCTGCAGACCCCCCAGTGTTGGGCTCAGTCCCTCTGGATGCTCTACTTCTCAATTGAGAAGGGAAGTTCTTGTATGCCTTCCCCCCCTTCCCTCTCCTGTTCAAGGGACTAGTCAAAATCAGGTCTCAACCCTGCAAAGTGATTCTGATTGCTCCAGACTGGGCCAGATACCCACTGTTGCTGTCCTTAGCAGTCCACCTTCCCCTGTCTCTTCCCAGGAATTACAACCTGTTGACATCCTCTCAGGGGAGAGTTTTGTATCCGAATCTCAAATCTCTCTATCTCAAGGCCTGGCTATTGAAGAGTTAGAGTTTGCTGATCTGCATCTCTCTCAAGGTGTTCTGGATATTCTAAAGGCTTCTCGAAAGCCTTCCACCAGAAAGACTTACAATTCCAAGTGGAAAAGGTTCACTATTTGGTGCTCTGGTAAGCATATTTCTCCAGAGTCTGCTGGGTTGCCTACAGTTCTGGACTATATGGTTCATCTCAATAGCTTGGGGCTCAGACCAGCTACACTCAAAGTACACTTAGCAGCTGTTTCTGCTTTTTTGTCAATAGGTAAGCCCTCTTCTCTGTCAGCTCATCCTGTATTTTGTAAATTCTTCAAGAGTTTGTTGCACACCAATCCTCCCTTCAGGGACCCTGCTCCTGCTTGGGACCTAAATGTTTGCATTGCTCAGCTTATGCAACCCCCTTTTGAGCCTTTGTCCTCAGCAGAGCTTAAGTACTTGACTTGGAAAACTGTGTTCTTGGTAGCCATTATGTCTGCCAGACGCATCAGTGAGTTACAGGCCCTATCAGTGGAGCCTGATTTTATCTCTTTTCATAGAGATAAGGTGGTCCTCAGAACTAATAGGAAGTTTTTGCCTAAGGTGGTCTCAGATTTCCATCTTAACCAGTCTATGTCTCTTCCTGTTTTCTTCACTGACCATTCCTCCTCTGGAGAGAGGAGGCTGCACAGCCTGGATGTGAAAAGGGCCCTTAGCTACTACATAGAGTGCACTAAGGGTCACAGGTTTGACTCCCTCCAATTGTTCCTCACTTATGGTGAGGTTGGTAAAGGAAGACCTGCCACTAAAAGATCTATTGCCAGATGGATTGTCTCTTGTATACAATTCTGCTATGAAAAATTGGGTAGGATGCCACCCTCAGGCCTGAGGGCTCACTCTACTAGATGTACAGCTGCTTCCCTGGCTGCTGCCAGGGATATTCCTATCTTAGAGATATGTCAAGCAGCCACCTGGAAAACAGTCCATACTTTTACCAAGCATTACTCTCTGGATATCCAGGCTAGGAGTGATGCTCATTTGGCACAGCAGTACTTCAGAGCCTGTTCCCAAAGTAGGTTCTGTCCCTCCTCCATGGAGGTACTGCTTGGTAGTCTGCACATAGTCAGAATACAGCAAGACTTCATGATGTTTGAAGAAAAAATTACTCACCTTAGTAATGTTGTTTCTTCTAATGGAGTCTTGCTGTATTCTGACCTCCCCCCCCGCCTCCCCTCTCAGAACCTGGTTTTTGGGATGTGGGTGGGCAGGAGCAGTGTTGGCACCCTAGAGGTGCCTCCTTTTCTCACCCTCTTAATTTTTGGGTGTGTGTTGTGTTTTTGTTTTTTGGGTTTCCTGACTTGAGTCTTTGCCTATGAAACCAAAAAACCCTTTTTATTAAATTTAGTTGCTAGTTGGCTAGTGTGAGTTTACAGTTTCCACACAGGACACCCAGTGAGTATAGCTCATAAAGATCTGGCGGTTGGGGTTCAAACAACAACAGACAGAGGCTCAACCGAGCTCGAGCTCAGCGTTCCATGCCTTGCATGGAAAGTTAACTCTTTCCTCTCCGGGGCAGTTCAAAGGTTGGAGATCACTGCACATAGTCAGAATACAGCAAGACTCCATTAGAAGAAACAACATTACTAAGGTGAGTAATTTTTTCTTGCATGCCCGTGCTTCTATCAAGGGAAAAATAAATGGGGGATTCACGTCAGTGCACGGACATCATTGCATGCCCTTGCTTCCATCAGGGGAAATATAAATGGGGGCAAAAAATGGCAGCACAAGTCTGCGGCAGCTTGATGGTCGCAGTTTCACTGACTAACGATGCCTGGAAGGCATGTGCCGGTAATGGATCCTCACTGGGTGCGGGGGCTAAGGGGGGGGCCCCTTTCGCAGGTGTAGTTGCATATGCCCGCTGGGCATGCCAGCTTCAGGGTTGGCGGTGGAAAGGAGGAGCGGTGGCTGGATATAGAGCACGACTGTGGCTGCAGGTAAAAATTGTTAAATGATAAAAAAAAAAAAAAGAAACTTTGTGTGTAGTGCCAGTCTTCACCCCAGTGGCCATGCTTTGTGATACCATCCCTATGAACTGAATTCTGGGGTAAGCTCAGTGACCCAGCTGGATGGGGGGAGGGTGGGGGAATGGCGTTGTCATGCACCCCCCCCCCAAGCCAGGCAATGAAAGGTTCAGGGTTGTCTACATGGTCCTGGGTACCATATAGTGAGGACAACTGTCCTCTTGGCATATGGCCCTGCACCTCTTCAACTGTGGGTGGCACAGTGCCTTGTGCATTGGCTGACAGATGCACTCTTTGCCCTGTACATCTGTATGTCTGGCCACATGGAAGCACTGCGACCACAGGGCCCTGTGCTTGTGCTTCTGCAGCCCATCAGACGGCCCCATGAATTCTTCACATCCGTCGCTGCACTGAAGTGCAGGGCCCTTGGACGGAGTCTTCCCTTGGTGCAGTGCATCTGCATCCATGCACTATCAGTACCAAACACCTGCACAGCACATACATGCAAGCAAATGTGTGGCATTGACAAGTGCTTGTCTAGTGTAAAGCTACCAACAGTCCCTATTTTCCCAGGACAGTCCCTATTTTAGGCAGCATGTCCCAGTGTCCCCACAAGTTTTGCAAAATGTCCCTTTTGTCCCTTTTTTTGCTTACATGTCCCAGTTTTGTCCCTTTTTTTTCTGTTGACTGCTAATCCTTGAGTGACAGTTATTTTAGCAAGACTTTGGTGCTGTTTGGGCTGGACAGCTGTTTGCAACTTCAACCCCTGTGCCTGTGTTGCACTGCAAGCATATCAGTGGGAGCACAGTAACACGTTTCTTCCTGTTAGATTAGACTGGGTAGTAGTGCAAACAAGTGCATGTGGACATCTGCCTGCCAGCAGCTGAGAGCCAGACAGAGAAGAGACGGGCAGAAGGGAAGTATAGCACCCAAACCTGATCAGCTGCAGGGAAGTGTGTGAAAACAATCTGGTGTGGTGGTGGGAGTCTCTGAAGTGAAGTTTGCTCAGCAACTGAGGTGAGTGCAAACAGGTTAGATGGGACTGTCAGGAAGAGCAATACAAGGAGCTCGAATGCCTAAACTCAATTTAACGCAGGTTTGCTTCTAATGAACTTTCTGTACATCATGATTTGGAACTTGCTGCAGCAGAATGATGTATTGTTTTAATCTGAATGTTTGCTACTGGTGTTACTGTGGGGCAGCATGGCTACAGCAAGCAGCAAAAATGTAACTGACTGTACGCAGCGTTGTCTGCGGCAGTGCCCATGGGAATGACATGGTGTGTGGGGGGGGGGGTCATGGTCAGGATGTACCATCCCAGTTTTAGACCTCGGAAAGTTGGTAGCTTTAGCTAGTGCCTACTAACATTTTATCCTATTCAACATAATGGAGTGCCTCAGGGGAGAGGATGGCCCAGCCCCATAGCCTCTACAGGAGCCATAGGGGTAGTTGGTGAGGCAGATGACTTGGGGAAACAGGGTTTATCAGGCCTAAACAGGTTATATTCCTGGGAACAGGGGATATCCCTGGAAAGACGAGCATGGCCAGGAGAAAAATGGCTCCTTAAAAAAATATGACTTACTATATAAACTGTAGTCCCAATAGCTGCCTTTGCTAATTTCTCACTAGTTTAATGGGCTTCCAACTCTGAGTCTCATGTCTGAACACACCCGATCCTTTCAATAATCAATGCTAGACAGCATTTTAAGGCTATACTAATAAATATTTTCAGAAAAGCGTCAACTGTAGAAAATTAAAGGCTTGTAGATTTCCAATGTCATATTAAAGATGGTCTTTTTCCTGAATTCTAGCTAACACGATAATCAAAAGCTATAAACCAAATGAAACCTTGTCCTGACTGCTCTACATCACTCTCATCCCCATACTTTAGACTGGCTTTCTGCAAAATGAGCCCAGCTGAATGCACACATTGGTGATTAGGATTGAGACACAGTAGAACTTCAGCACACCATACAAATTCATTGGTAGGAGCACCTGCTTCTAGTGCCCCCCCAGTTTGTCTCCACCCTTTCTGCCCATTAGTTATTCCCCTATAGAAGACACAGAGCCTGCCACAAGTCTTGTTATGGGACGTGAATACTAGACAGTCTTTGACCACTTTTTTCTTTTTAATTAATTGTTTACACTCCTCCCTGGCGCAACCCCTATGTCTCAAATTGGACCCAGCCCCCTTCCCTCAATGGGCCTCTGGCACTTACCTCTCTCCTTCTAACCCCATGGACTTATTCCCTGTGGCAGGGCTCTCCTGTGCTGGAGTCCCAAATTTCCCATGACTAGTAAGAGTACGGAGCAAGACAGCCTGGGGTAGAGAGAGTGGCCAGTAGGGGGAGGCAGACACCAAGCATGCCCAGGACCATTCTGCTCTCTCCACTCCTGCAGGATGTTGACTCGCCAGGGTCTCCAAGTGTGAGTACACAAGTCTGTCTTGCAGAGCCCAGCCAATCACACCTCCTCCCAGTGTCCTCTGCTGCACTACTACCTGTGGTCTTCCAGGTGGCAGCACTGAAGCAGGATTACATCTCACCCTGCCTTCCAAAAGGTGGAGCTTGTCCTCTGGGATGCTAAATATCCCATGATATCACATGCCTTGGAGTGCATTACTGAGGTTATGACATGGTTCCATTTTTATTTTGTTGACTGATGGTATGACCTACTTTCAGACAGGGATTATGTACTGAGATATCACCTCGACTGCATGTGATCATGGCCAATCAGATTTGAGGATTTTGACCATCCATTTCCTAAATAGAAGTATTGCATTTACTTTGCATAATTTCAGTGCTAGGGTGTGTTCATAACAAAATATTCTTTACTTAAAAAAAAACATAACATTACAATGTGTGATTTTATCACTGCTGTCTCTGCCTTGAGTTTTCAGGGTCACAACATCCTGTGGGAAACAGCATAATGTCATTCCAATGGCAGCACTGGTTTCCTCCCCCTAAAACCAGTATATCGAGCATGTTGGTACATAAAAATGAATCTGACACTGAATTATGTTTTTTTTTCTTTGTAAATTTCTTAGAGTACTCTGGTGGTTAAAGCATCTGCATGGGTATTGACAGATCATAGTTCAAATCCCGCTAGAGGCAAATGCTCATTGTGTGACCTTGGGCAAGTCACTTAACCTGCTGGGGCATCAGTCCCCCAGCAGTGGAAATGGGTAGCAGCAGGACCCCACTAGACACAAGATGTTGCATCTCAGCTGGGCTATCTTGGGTAAACAAGTTATATAAAAAAATAAAATAAATGAAATGAAAAATATATATGCAAAATTATATCTGTAAGGATGCAACTGAAATGAGCTGAAGCTCATTGGTTTACGAACATATGAAATTTGCCAGTAGATAATAACCTCGTGGTCTATCAAGTCTGCTCGAATGTACAGCTAGCACCCCTATCCTGCAGCTGCCCCTCCCTCCCACCCTTCCCTCCTTTGATCCTCCCCCTTGCCCTGTCCCAGCCCTTTTTGAAGCAGTCCACTGTTCTACTGGGTACCGCTTCCGCTGGTAACACATCCCACCCAGCTACCACCCTCTCCATAAAAAAGTGTCTCCTCATCTCCCTCCTGAACCTTCATCCCTTCAGTCTCATATCATGGCCCCAGGTGTCCAGCCCCTCCCTTACTTTGAACAGCCCCTCTGTACCTGTCTTGTTTATTCCTTTCATGTACTTGAAGGTTTCAATCCCCCCTGTTCCTTCTCTCCACCTATGAGTACATGTTCAACTCCATCAGCCTCCTCTCATATGGTAAGTCCCCCAGCCCCTGGATCATCTTTGTCACCCTGCGCTGCACCCCCTCCAGTGACTTAATGTCCCTCTTCACATACGGGCGCCAGTACTGCACGCAGTACTCCAGGTGCAGTCTAACTAATGATCTATAAAGTGGCAGAATCACCTCCCTTCTCCTCGAGGATATACCCCTTGTAATGCAACCCAGAATTTTGTTAGCCTTTGCAGCTGCCTTCCTACATTGTGCCGAGTTGTTCATTGCTCTGTAATGAGCATCCCCAGATCCTTCTCCTCCTCTGTCTCAGCCAGCTACACTCCCCCAGCTGGTAAATCGTCCTTGGGCTTTTTGCTCCAAAATGCAACATCTTGCACTTTTTGGCATTGAACCCCAGTTGCCAGGTGTCTGACCGGGTTTCCAGCTTTGCCAGATCATCCTGCAACCCCTGCCATCCATCACCACTCTCATCTTGGTGTCGTCAGCAAACAGACTGGTCTTGTTCTTGATGCCCAAGGATATGTCTGCAATGAATATCCCAAACATCACTGGTCCCAGCACTGAGCCTTGTGGAACGCTGCTCGTCAGTACCCTTGGGGATGAGAGCTCCCCACCCATCATCACCCTCTGTTGCCTTCCCTGAAGCCAGTTCCCTACCCATCTCAACAGCTTTGCACCCGCCCCTGTGCCTTCTAACTTACTTCCCGGCCTCTCATGCAGCACCAAGTCGAATCCAGGTACAGGACATCCACTGCATGGCCCTCATTCAATTACTAACATACTAATTGCCAGCAGATTAGGCCTTATGGTCTATCGAGTCTGCTTGAACCTCGGATCCCTAGTTGGGAACTGAGGCCCTCCCCCCTTTGTGTTCTATAAACCCCTATCATCCATCCCCACCCCCCGGGCCAGGCCATCATCTGATACATCTGCCTTCTGTGTCTGCCCCACCCTCTCTTGAAGCCCTCCACTGTGGATCTCTGAACCAGCTCACCAGGCAGTGTGTTCCAAGGATCCACCACCCTCTCAGTGAAAAACCTTCTCCTCTTTCCCCCCTCACCCTTCCAACTTCAAACCATGCCCTCTGGTGATACCTCCCTGCTTTAGTCTAAAGATCCCCTCCGTGTTTACCCTATTTATTCCCTTGAGGTACTTGAAGACCCCAATCATGTCCCCTGCCTCCTCTCCTCCAATGAAAACAGGCAGAGCTCCTCAAGTCTGTCCTCATACATCAAATCCCAGTCCTCGATCATCTTAGTTGCCCTCCTCTGTACCCTCTCCAGGAGCTGTATGTCCCTCTTCAAGTGTGGTCTCCAGTACTGTACACAGTACTCAAGGTGTGGTCTAAGCAGTCCATTGTACAGCGGCAGAATCACTTCCCTGCTCCTAGAGGTGATCCCCCTTATGATGCATCCCAACATCCTGTTTGCTTTTCTAGCCGCTCTCCTGCACTGCTCAGAGTTATTCATTCATGCATCCACCATGACCCCTAGGTCTTTTTCCCCTATTGAGGCCTCCAGTGCCTCCCCTCCCAGGGTGTACCTGTGCTTAGGGTTTCCCCGCCCAAGATGTAACACCTTGCACATGGTGATATTGAAATTTAATTTCCAGGTGTGAGACCACCTTTCCAGGGTGTCCAGGTCCCCTTGCAGGGCCAACCTCCCCTCTTCCCACTCAACTACTGCTCCCATCTTGGAGTTGTCAGCGAAGAGTCTCATTTCACACCCTATACCCTCCCTGATGTCTGATATGTATGCATTAAACAGGATTGGACCCAGGACCGAGCCCTGCGGTACCTCACTACCGACCTCTCTAGGGTTTGAGAGCTCCCCACTGACCACTACTCTCTGAGTGCATACAGCTAGCCAGTTTTCAATCCATCTGACCATCAAAGGACCTACTCCCAACCCCGTCAGTTTCTCCACCAGACCATTGTGGGGGACAGAGTCCAACACCTTGCTGAAGTCCAAGAATAATACATCCACAGGTTTTCTCCTGTCCAGTTCTGATGTTACCCATTCGTAGAACTCCACAAGACTGGTTTGACATGATCTACCTGGCACAAACCCATGTTGCTGACTATCCAGACCTCCCACCTCCTCCAAGTACACCCCCAGTCACTCCTTTAGTATACTCTCCATTAATATTCCTACCACCGAGGTCAAACTGATGGGTCTATAGTTACCTGGTACTTCCCTCGACCCCCCTTTATGGATTGGCACCACATGTGCCTCTCGCCAATCCCTAGGTACCCTCCCTGTCTCAAGTGACCTGTTGAAGAGCTCCACCAAGAGTGCAGCCAGTATGTCCGCCAATTCCCATAGTACTCTCAGATGAATGCCATCCGGCCCAGGAGATTTATCTTTCTTTAGGGCCTTAAGGGCTAACCACACCCTTTCAGTGGAGATAGCATCATCCATCCCCTCCACCTTACTGGCCTTTTTATCCTTATCCTTATATTGCACCCCTGAGGACCTCTCCCTCCCCCTTGCTCCATTTCTGTTGCTCCCCTGATTCCACTCATTACCACTTCTATCCCCATCGTGCCTTGCTTTGTAGATACCCCATCCCCCTCCCTAGTGAACACAGAGGCGAATTACTCGTTTAATACCTCTGCCTGGTTCCTCACCTCTTCCACCCACCCTCCTTCTGATCTCAATCTGCCAAGCTGGCCTTTAGTTTTTCTCTGCTCCCCAGTGTACCGGATGAACCCCTTTTCCCCTCCCCGTATCCCCTGTGCCAGCCACTGATCTTTACTGGACTTTGCCCCCCGCACCATCCGGGTGACTTTTCTAGATGCAAAATGGTACATTTCCTTTTTCCTATCCCCTCTTGTTGTTTGATATTTTTTCTAGGCAGCCTTTTTTTTCTCTGACCGCTACCTGAACCTCACTGGACCACCAGCATGGTTTATGTGACCTTGCTCCCTTACGCTTCACCTTAGCACAGGTCCTGACTGCCTCATGAGGTCCCCGTTTTATGACCTCCCATCTCTTTTCCACATTTGTTATTGTTGTAATCCCCTTCAAGTGATCCTTGAGAATATTTCCCATGCCCACAAAGTCTGCCCCCTTGAAGTCCACTGCCAGTGTCTTAGATCTCTGCTCCCCCTCCCCCCATGCTTATTTGAAACCAGACAGTATTGTGGTCACTCCTAGTCAGGGGATCCTCTATAACCAGGTCCTTTACCAGATCTCCATCCGCCAGAACCACGTCCAGGACATGCCCCTCCCTTGTGGGCTCCATCATGTGCTGTGTTAAGAACACATCTGGAAGCCGTCCAGCAGCCTCTGCTCCTTGGCCACCTTAGAGGACATGGTTCCCCAATTTGTACCTGGCATATTAAGGTCCCCCATCAACACCACTGCCTCCTCTTTTGGTCCACACGGGGCAATGATGTTGTGCAGCAAACCATCCTCCAGAACATCACCCATCCCGGGGGGCCTATATACTACACCCAGCTTGACCTTACCTCCTGCCGGGGTTCATAAGGTGACCCATAAGGCCTCCACGTTTCCCTCTGCCTCTTCTACCCTAGCAATTTCTATGTTATCTCTAATGAACATAGCCACTCCACCCCCTCTGCCCTCCTTCCTATCCTTCCTAAGCATAGTGTACTGCCACACGTTTAGGTCCTAATCATGGTTTTTGTTGGCCCACGTTTCCATGACCGCTGCCACATCCACTCCCCCCCCCTCCAAACAGCATGGCCTGGAACTCTGGCAACTTGTTTCCCAAGCTCCTGGCATTTACTAACACCACCCCACCCTTATCCCTGATCCCTTTGTCGAACCCCATCCAGGTTCCTTATACTTCCATCCTCCTCTGCTCCTCCTGAAACCTCCTCCCCAGTCTGTTTCCCCCATGGGTTTGAGCTACTCCCTCATCTGGAGGAGAGGGCTCGTCAGCCCTCCCCTCACAAGTTTAAACCCCACCTTTCTTGAATGTAGTCAGCCACCCCTGTTTAAGGACTTCCTTCCCCAACGGGGCAAGATGAAGCCTGTCCTTGGCATACAGTCCCTTATCCTCCCAAACTCCTTTCCAGTTCTCTAACACCCCCGACCCACTTTCTTCACCCCACTTTCTGAGCCAGTCATTAACCTCTGTGATCTTCATTTTGTTCTCCACTGAGGCCTTTGGTAACGGCAAAATCTCTGAAAAGGAAATGTTGCATCCATTATCCCGACAGACTCTAGCAAGTTCTTGGAACCTTGCTTGGATTTCCAAAACGATATTTCCCTCTAGATTGTTAGTTCCCAAATGCACCAGGAAATTCGGTTTCCCTTCACAATCCCTAACCAGTTTGTACACCATGAACTTTGCTCTGTGCACCATCAGCCCAGAGATACTCACTACCTTCACCTGGCTATGGCATCCACCCCCGTCCCTCCCAATGGATATCCTTAATCATCGAGTCTCCCAATAACAGAACCTTAACACCGCCATCATCCTTATGGTTACCTCCACTATGTGCTCTCAACCCCCCATCCCCCCCTTTATTCATGATCTCAATTCCATGGGAGTCTTCCTGCCTTATTAGAGACCCCCTTGTCACCCTCCCCTTTCTGTCTTCCTTGTTATTTTGCCCACTTAACTCAGACCTCCCTGAATAGGTGTCCCCTTTAACCCTCTCTTATCCGAACCATTTATCCTGGCCCTGATGGTTTCCCCTTCCCCCACACCACCATCCTCCCCCCTTGTAATAGTACCCCTACCTCCAGAGGCCCTCTGTGGGTCCCCTTTACCTAGGGCCCCATCCTTGGTACAGACCCCCCTCCTGAAGGGGGCCCCTCCCCCACCTCCTTGTCTCCCAGTTTCTCTCCAGTCATGCTCTCCTCCCTCATGTCTGCAATATGTTGCATCTCCCCCATCTGCTTAACATTTACGTTTCCTCTTCTACCTCTGGGACTATTTCTATCCTTTCCATTGCCAGTCTGTGATACCCTATGGGTATTCGACTCCCTCCCCCCGGCCTCTGTATCAGTTTCCTCATTTCCACCAACCCCTTCCTCCCCCTCTAGGTAGCTCAAATTTATTGTAATACTCTATGCCAGCCTCCATCAAGTAACCTGAGTTTCCCCCAACTGCCCCTCTAAACTGCCCCTCTTGCCCTGTTCTCCTTGGGAGCTCCCTTCCCACAGTCTGCTCCCTTCCCACAGTCTGCTCTTTTAGGCTGCTTCTCCACAACAGCCCCTTCCTTCTCACTGTCTGCTCTTCTAGGCTTCCCCACAACAGCCCCTCCTGACTCTTCCCCCTCCACTCTCTTTATATTCAGAATGTTTACCCCATAAGTTTTCCCCTTAGTGTCAACATCCCTATCTAAGGGTCCTCTGTTCCTAATATCCCCCCTCCTGCTTGCTGTAACATAACGTCCTGTAATTTCTGAGCGTTGCCGCAGCCTCCCTTCAGTCCCACCCTTCTGTTGCCCATATCCACACCCCTTATCCTTGGACACACCCCCCAACTCCCCCAGCTTACTCCTTAACCAATATACTTCACTCCTGATACGAGATAGCTGTCTACAGAGTGGGCAGCCTCCCTCTCTCCAGGCCCAATTGAGAATTATTGCCACCCCACAGCCTGTGCAGCCTACAATCCTTCCAAAGATGTCTGCTATGGTGGAATGTGGCCACCCTGTTTGTCCCTCTCTGTTCATAATGGCACACACCCCCTTTCACAGTCCCTTCCCCCTGGAATACAATCTCTCTCTCTATACTGACTGCAGTTGTTTATGAACCCAATTTCAACCCCACCAATAATGTTCCCAAGTCTCACAAACACATACAGTCCAGTGTGTGTCCAGTCCTGCTAACAGTGTGTGTATGCAGACATTAGGTACCCTATGATGTCACAGGCCCACCAGTTCCTATTGCTTCAAATTTCGGTCACAAACAGAAATGCACAGCCCTTCAATCCCAACCCCCAGTGGCTTTTCAGTATTTAAGAAAGCCTACAAAACAGGGTGGGTGAGAGGGTTCTACCACCACCAGGCAAACATCACATTTAAATTTCACTCTAATTATCACTGCCAAACAAGTGTTCCCACAACCAGCACACAAGCCCAATAGTTACAATATCACAGCCCAAGTAACAGTTCTAACTCAAAGTAGTAATTTTTAACACACAGAACTAATTTCAAGTACAAAACTATTCAAATATTTAGTTAAAACAGAAGATAAATCAAATCTCTTTCCTGAACAACCTCCTACTTTTGTTCCCCCTACAGCGTTACTTGGAATCCATGCAAAAGAATTGGGTGCATTGAATTTCAGGCTTTTATTCAGACTTCGGAATTCTGAAATTTAGGTCCTAAAATTCAGATTCCAAAAAGGGGGGGGGGGGCTAAAAAAGTATAACCTTTCCCCACACAGTAAAACAGGGAGATTAATTCAAAATAGGTCTAACTGAAAAATCAAGACTAAGACTCACTTCAAATAAGACTACCAGTCCTCTCCCTTCCCCCCACTGTTTCTCCCCGTATTTCTTTCTTATTACAATTTGTGGTTTAAGTCACTTACCAGCGGCTTTCACCGCAACAGAATATATTTAATTATCATCTTGCCTAATTACCCAGTCATAGAACTCCACCTTTTTATTTATGAAAGAATAAACAGGAATGGGAAAGGCACACTAAGCCAGAGCTTGTTTCCAAGTGTGACCTGAGAGCTCCAGTAAGTTCAGTGACTTGCTCAGATCACACAATATGCAAGTGGGGGCTGATGGGATTCAAATCCAGGTCTCCAAGTTTGTAGCTAAGTGCCTTTAATCACTACACTATACTGCCTCCTTCAATCAGTCGACTATTTCTTTAACAGGCAATCTTTACATAAAGGGCTGGGGTAGCAACAAGTAGAGACAAAGGACTAAAATGACATCATCAGTGTTCTGTGGCCCTGAGAGATCAAAACAGGAGCAGCAATAAGAAGCATGCTGCTACAACCCCATGACAAGTCTGCTGAACGTTTTCAACTTTAACTCAGATTCCATTGCTAGTAACATGCTAGAACAAAAAAATGAACAATAACTTTTATCTTCCGTATACTATGACATTTAAACAGAACCCCCCTTTCCCATGGTAAGTAAATGGCAATGATACGTGAATTTCTAGGTGCTCACTTACAAACTAGGAGGACTGAGTCCTTATATGTTTGTGTGAGAGAGAGAGAGAGTACAGGGGACAGGGGGAAGAGAGATAGAGACAGGGAGAGAGAGAGAGAGAAATAAGAGACACAGAGAGAAGAAAAAAGCGAGGGAGACAGACAGGAGGGAGAAAGGGAATGTGAGTGAGGGGGAGAGAGGGGGAAGGAGGAGAGTGAGAGAGAAAGAGGGATGGGGAAGAAAGAGGGAGAAAGAGAGAGAGAGGGTCTGAGAGGGAGATGGGGAAGAGAGGAGATGAGAAGGGGAGAGAGAGGTAGAAAGAGACAGCAGAGAGGGGGAGAGAGAGAGAGAGATAGTGTGTCAGAAAGGGACAGGTAAAGAGAGACAGAGAGGAACCATTAGGGAGAGAGTGAGACAGAGAAGGGAGAGCGAGGGAGAGGGAGCAAGACAGACTGAGTGACAAGGTGAGTGAAAGAGAGATGGGGAGAGAGAGAGAGAGAGAGAGAGAGATATGAATTGAAGTAAGAGAGAGAGAGTGGGAGGCAAAGAGAGAGTTAAATTAAACTGAGAGAGCAAGAGTGACAGGCATACTAGACTGGCTGGAACCATTCATTGCTGAATCCAACCCAAAATGACAACTGGGAGAGAATGAGTTAATTAAAGAGGACAGGAAATGAGTCGTAATATGCAGCTGTTTACAATGTTACCACTTACAGAAATAATATCCATCAGCCTGAAAGATCCATATGTAACTGTACCTTAATAAAAAGTTATTTGAAAAACAGTATTTTGCATTGTTTTGATTTTATGGGCAGCATTCTGTTAGTTCTCTTCGTGGAACCAGTGATCTGGAGTTTTAACTATGTCACAGTTTGAGCAAAGAACTCAGAGTATGGTTCTGATAGGACAATAGCTCACATTTAGCATTCTGTACTCAAACTGTGACATAGTAAACACTCCAAATTACTGGTTCCATGAAAAGGACTGTGCAGAATGTTGTCCATAAAAAGAAAACAATTAAAAACAGTTTTTTCACATCAGTGTTTATTAAGGTACAGTTAAATATGGCTCTTTTAGAGGCAGGTGTATCACTTCTCTTAATAGGAACATTACTAACTGTTGCCAATTATCATACATTTCCTGTCCCCTTTAAGCAGTTCTCTAATTTGTATAAATTGACTGTCAAGGTGCTGCTCACTGCACTGCCAAGTTACACAGACGCTCAGCAACAGCAGGAAGAGAGATTAGCGCCAAGAACCCAATGAGCTAAGATTCAGTAACAGCAGGGCAGGGGGTTGGCAGAAGGGATCATTGAAAAGAAGCCTGCTGGGGCAGATGTGTACACTCTTTCATAATATAGCAATACAAAAATATCATTCACACACATATGTACAGTACTGTATGCAACTCTTGGCTGTCTTCACAAAAGAGGAGGGGGAAGTGCCTAATCCAATTAACAGAAGCACTCTTGATAGGGGGTCGATCCCAGTCCTTTCACAGAAGAAAGGGTTCTGCAAGAACTCCTAAAACTGAAGGTGGACAAATCAATGGGTCCTGATAGAATTCACCCCAGAATTCTAAAAGAATTAAGGGAGGAACTAGTGAAACCACTGGCTACTCTTTTTAATAAATCATGGGAGGATGGTGTGGTACCCGAGGACTGGAGGAAGGCGGATGTGATTTCCTTCACAAAGTGGGACCAAGACAGAGGCAGAAAACTACAGACCTGTCAGTCTGACCTCTGTGGTAGGGAAAGTGATGGAGTCACTCTGAAGGAAAGAATAGTTGAGTACCTAGAGGCCAGTGGAGCACAGGACCCAAGGCAGCATGGGTTCACAGCGGAAGGTCATGTCAGACTAATCTAATAGATTTCTTTGACTGGGTGACCAAAGTAGTAGACCAGGGAGGGCTGTGGACATGGCCTACCTAGACTTTAGCAAGGCATTTGACACAGTCCCACACAAAGATTAATAGTCAAATTAACCAGCCTGGGAGTGGGTCCCAGGGTGGTAGTCTGGTAAAACATTGGCTGCACAACAGGACACAGAAGGTAATTGTAAATGGAGTCCACTCTGAAGAAAGAGGGGTTACTAGTGGGGTACCGCAGGGTTCAGTATTGGGTCCAGTCCTTTTTAATGTCTTCATCAGTGACATTGCAGAGGGACTGGAAGGAAAAGTATGCCTTTTTGCAGATGACACAAAGATCTGCAACAGGGTTGATACACAAGGAGTCATTGAAAGGATGAAAAGGGACTTGGCAAGGTTAGAGGAATGGTCAGAAGTATGGCAGCTAGGATTCAATGCAAAGAAGTGCAAAATAATGCACCTGGGAAACAAGAACCCAGGGAACAATACACAATGGGTGGGAGGTAGTAACAACAACAAAAAGGAAAGGGACCTGGGGTAATCATATCAGATGACCTTAAGGTTAGCAATCAATATGAGAAGGCTAGGGAGGGCTGGGGTATACTGGGATGTATAGGGAGAGGCATCAGCAGCAGAAAACAGGAAGTTGTTATCCCTCTGTACAGACAGTTGGTGGGACCCCATCTGGAGTACTGTGTCCAGTTCTGGAGACCTCATCTCCGCAAGGACATGGACAGGATAGAGGTAGTCCAGAGGAGGGCAACTAAAATGGTGCAGGGTCTGCAAGAGAAGCCGTATGAGGAGAGACTAAAGGAGCTTAATATGTATACCCTTGAGGAAAGAAGGGAGAGAGGGGACATGATAGAAACTTTTAAGTACCTCAGTGGAATCAACAAAGTCCAAGAGGGTAGCATCTTTCAGAAAAAGAGACTTACAAGAACAAGGGGACACAATTTAAAGATAGAAGGAGGGCGGTTCAGGGGCAATGTGAGGAAGTATTATTTCACAGAGAGGGTAGTGGATGCATGGAACAGCCTTCCTGAGGAGGTTGTGGGGTCTAAAACTGTGGGAGATTTCAAGAATGCATGGGACAGACATAAGGCAATTCTTGTGGGGGTAGGAAGAAATAGGCTGTTGGTTAACTAGGATCTGCGTCCTATCCTGTAGGTAGGGAAATGGGCAGACTAGATGGGCCTAGCGGTCCTTATCTGCCGTCAAAGTCTATGTTTCTATGTTTCTGTCTACCAGCCTCTGTTTTGCTCCATTGTTCTCAAAGACCATTTCATCTAGCCAGCAGTTCAGAAATGGGTATTTTATCTTATCTCATGCCTAAATGGGGGACTTTTCCTAAGGGTGATGGGGGGTGATTCTGCAGGCAAGCTAGTAAATGACAGGAATGATCATGACTGCCATCGTACTTTCTTGCGTGCTGCACAGAAGGCATAACACTACATATTTACAACGGAATATTCTCACCCCTTCAAACCCCATACTAATGTGTCATATTGTGCAGAAGCCATTTCTGGATATACAATACATTAAAATATTAAATATTTATGTACCAGTCCACATGGATGACAGTACAGCACCCCTGCTTTATGGGCTTGAAGCAGTAGTACATGTTAGTCAGCATGCATTCTTTTCAGCATTTTTTTTCTGGCAAAAACATTAAAGAGGAACACTGAGAGCCCCATGCTCAAGTGTGGGGCTTGCCTCAATGTGCACTTTGTGTACCAACACATTTTAATTACTGGTCCTTAGTTTTTATGACTGGATAACCAGACTTTCAAAACATGTTACAACCTCCCGGTTGATAGTTTAAGTTACAACCGGGTGGTTGTAATCAGTGTCTGTCAATCAAACCAGCACTTCACAAACCTCATTGGCCATTACATTGTCTGTGGGGGAGGGGGGGTGAACATCTCGGCCAACATGGTAGCTCTATTGTTCTGTTACCGAGTACTGCACTCATGGTTTCCCTTACACTCGTAAAAGGTACGAATTGTAATATTTTTTTATATATATCTGGTTGATCCTGCCTTTGAAAACACTCCCCCCCCCACCTTCCTTAACCACTGCTATAGCAAGAGGTGGTAGGAGCTGCCAGTAAAAAGCTGAGGGGGGTACAAAGAGACAGAGAGCATGAGAATGGAGGAAGGCAGCATTAAGCGTGGCAGGGTAAGCCACACTGTTACTGTTTGCAATATCGAAATTGGCAGTGTAAAAAAAAAAAAAAAAAAAAAAAGTAAATGAATGTCTAGGCAGTGAATATGTGTGTGTGTGTCTCTCATAAAAAAATAAAAAAAAGCTAGGACCAGTAACTAATTAAAATCATATATGGGTGAGTGTGTGTAAAACCAGAATTTTACACACACCCTTGGAGTGGGATGCTTTAACACACACCCACCCATATAGTATTCTATATTTGGTTCACGCAAGTAATAACACATGGCAGGGTGTGCGGTTATTAGGTAATTACTGCACACACCCCTATTCTGTGGGTTGGAGGCACAAGGCATTAGCCAAGTGCCCTTCAGCTACAAGGTTGGGGCAGTATGGCAATTACCCAATAACCGCAAGCCCAGCAGTGTGCTACTGCATTTATAAAATGGTACCAAAATACAGTAATAAAAAAACACAAAATAAAATAAATCTTTAAGAATAAATAACTCTTCAACACTGGTAAGTCGGTTCTCACATCAAACAGCTGGGTTTGCCCCATCGAAAAGGTCAAATAGGCTGGTAGGTAAGTCACGCATGTTGCTAGTTGAATCCCCCCCCCCAATTTGCCACAGTTACTGAGACAGCCTAGGAAACAAGTTCCAAGACTAGCAAGCCACTTACCAGACCTGTGCGGTTATTGGTGAATTACCACACAGGTCTGGACAGCTATTGACCAATCAGATCACTGTTTTTTTCTTGCTCATTGTATAATTATTGTTTACTGTAGTAGAGTAGATTGTTTCAGATTAAATTTGCTTGATTGTAATCTGACATCTTCCTTTTTATGTTTGCTTGCACGCTTGCGCAATAAATATTATGCGGCAGCTTAGGAGAGAAGCGGGTTGTGGAGGTGCGGCAGTGTGGTGGCCAATGCCAGCACTGCATTTGTGGGCTTGGCGGTGTGCACCCAATGAAGGCCCAGTGTGTCCTGATGACACTGATTCTGCAGAAGTGCCACCAACTTGAAACGATTTGGCCACTGCTATGAGGGGCGGCCTTGTCATTGCAGCATCAGCAATTCTGCTGCAATGAGGGAGCGACCTGTCATTGCAGGGCAGTACCTTGCCTGGTGTAACATTGCCAGGAACATGGCGGCTCTATGCGGCTGCCTCAGAGCTGATGGGGGTGCTGAATCCCCCTGTCGGCATGCCCCTGACTCACTTAATTTACTGACAGGGAGCCAACTCCCCGTCGGCATAATGTCACCACCCTCCAATTTCTGTTGTGTGCCGAGGGGGTGCCCAATCCCCCTCTGCATCATGCACCCCAACCCAGTTCTGTGCCGAAGGGGGGCCCAATCCCGTCAGCTTCGTCCTCCCACAAATGCAGGTGGCACACTGGGAGCCCACCCCAGTGTACCAAGCACACCTGTGAAAGAAGAAAACTGACCCACGTTGTCTTTTGGTTTTTTTTTTAACCTGTAAAAATGAGAAAACAGTCCCTCGATGTGTCCGGTGCCCCTTCCCCAACCTGCGCCCACCCTCTATGTACCCCACCTCCTCACATACCACACACCTATCACCCCATACTTACCTCCGGAGCAAAGCGCGATGATCTTCGGTGGACTGGGAACACATCTGCACTCTCCAAAGCCGACCGCGAACTGAAGAAATGCCGGTAAGCTGTATAATGGCATAAATAGGGTTTTTTCAACTTTGGTGCATATGTCGGGAATTTTTGGGAATTTTGGCATCAAATTTTCAACATGGGGTTTTTGGGACCCCTCCTCATGAATTCAGTCACTGTCATGGCATTATTGATCCCGAAGGTGATTTCACGGTCACTGCAGGAATCACCCTTCGGGACTGATTAACGAACGACAATCCCACTGTTCATGAGGTGGGCTCTCAAAAGCCTATGTTGCAAATCTGTGTGAAAATCCAAAACTGACACTTTTATTTAGCTGCATTGCACAGTTTCCACGCATCAGAACTTTGTGAATTTTGTAATATTTTCACTCCGATTTTCAACATTGGCATTTTTCCATGCCTTCTTATGAACAGTACAGCTGTCATTTTACACATCCTGACCTAAATGTGTTTTCGCTCTTCTGGCGCAGAATAGCACGGTCGCTGTGGGAAATCAGTTTTTGGGACAGATTAAGAAAATGACAGTGACACTTTCATGAGCAGACATCATAAAATGCCTATGTTGAAAATTTGGTGATGAAAGTCCATAAAATGACTGTGTTACAAGCATGCGTTGCACAGTTTCCATGCACCCTTGTAACTTCGCAAATTTGCAATATTTTCACGTCAGATTTTCAACACTGGCTTTTTTCACACCTCCTTATTAACAGTACAGCTGTCATTTTCACATTCTGGCTGAAATGTGTTTGCACTTCCGGCACAGAATAGCATAGTCTACAGTGGAAATCAGTGTTTGGGACAGATTAAAACAAGCGGTGAGAGAAGGGGAGTGAGTGAGCTCAACGGAACTCTGTCAGGACTGCTGCAGATTTCTTTGTGGGCAGAAAAAGGCACCAACGTAGGCAGGAGCCCAGTACAAAAGGGCAGCCTGCAGTGCCGGGAGAAACGGAACAAGCAAGTGAGAGAGGGGGAGTGAGTGAACTCAACGGAGCTCTGTTGGGACTGATACAGATTTCTTTGTGGGCAGAAAAAGGTGCCAATGCAGGCAAGAGCCCAGTAAAGAAGGGCAGTCTACAGCGCCAGGAGAAACAGAACGAGTGAGTGAGAGAGGGGGAGTGAGTGAACTCAATTTCTTTGTGGGCAGAAAAAGGCGCCAATGCAGGCAGGAGCCCAGTACAAAAGTATAGCCTGTAGTGCCGGAAGAAACAGAACGAGCGAGTGAGAGAGGGGGAGTTCGCGAGCTCAACGGACCTCGGTCTGGACTTTAGAGTTGACCACGCACCTGCCCAGGGTCCTGTGTGGTCCTACATTACAGCAGGGTCTCTGGGGTGGAGACAAAGCAATGATTGGATACTTTTAGGATTGCTGTAATAATACAGATTTAGTTCTGTTTATTCCTCTAACTGAGCTGAGTCATACTTGGAGTGCAATATGATTTCTAACTGGGCTAAGTGAAACTATATGAGAGCCAAGAACAAATAGTATGGTAGCTGAGGGGTGAAAAACGGACAAGGAGGCTTTAGGATTGCTACAGTAATACAGTATCTAACGGATGAGATTTGAGATTGAATTAACTCGGTTGGCAAGGAGGCAGTAGGGGGACTAGTGTGGGGGGAAACAGGAATTTGAGTTAATAGGGCCCTAACAGTTGTAGTAGGGCACAGAAACCGGGCATAAGAGCCTGTAATATAAGATGGGGCCAAAATGGGGCAGGTGCTGTGTGTCAATAGGGTGGGCATATTTGGAAGGGTGGTGGGGTGTACAGGCTGTGGGTCTGCCATGATCCTAGACTGGGTTTGGAGGATGGTGGAGGAGGGAGGGTGTATGGTCTGTAGATGACTGGCTAGTTTGAGGAGGGACTGTGGAGGTTAGGGAGGTGTGTAAGTGGCAGGGCAGATGAGTGTGGTAGGCATCCGGGCTGGGGGGGGATAGGGATGGCAAGGGGGACGGAGAAGAACAACGAGGGACTGAAACCAACCCCAGTATCAGAGGCACTAGCAGAAAGGAGAGGAGAAGGGAGGGGTGCCGAGGTGAGGGGGGGCCTCCTGATGGGGTAGGAAGAGACCACGAGGAGTACCAGGGGAGAGAGCAGATGGCTGCGGGTAGGGAGGGACCAGGGGTGGGACCAGGGAGGGCATGGAGGGGAACAAGTAGGAGAGGAGAACTGACAGGGGGAAGAGATGTAGGAGGGGTATTGACTAGGAATAGATTCGAGCCTCTGCTATGGGAGAGAGAAGGGGAGCACGAACATTCTGAAGGGGGGGAGGAGGACAAGTGGGGCATGAGAGGGATGGCAACAGGTAGGGGAAGGGATAGTGAGGATGAAAGGGTAGAAGGGGGGCTAATAAGGAAGAAGGGGTGACTGGAGGAGAGAAGGCTACGGGAAGGGGGAAGGATGGGCGGGGCATCACTCTCGGGGTCGAAGGGAATGGGGTGTCTAAATGAACAACACCGAGGATAGGAGGGTGTTGGAAATCAGCAGTGGAGGAGGGCAGGTCGACATGGGAAGCCCAGTAGGAAGTAGTCAGGCTGGGAAGGGGTTCAAGGAGATGGGAGGAATAAGGCAGAGAAAAGGGGTGAGGCAGAAGTAGGGGGTGCGGATACAGAAGTCACAGAGGGTGCAGCTGGCGGGGATAAGGGGCAGGGAAGAACGAATACTGAGGTGGTGGAAGGGGCATTAGAAGGGAAAGGGGGTAAGGGACAGGGCACTCATCCTGGAGTTCTATACTGAAAGGGTGAGATGGGGCGCAAGGGGGGGAAGGCACAGTCGAATTTAGGTTGAAGCTATCCCTGAGTGGACTGCAGATGGGGCAGGGCAAGCACTACTCAAATGTGCTGAAAGGGTGAGGAAGAAACCTCATTTAGTGTTGCATGTGGGTACAAATGACTTGGCGGGGGAGATTGTGGAAGTAGTGAGGGGGAGGTTCTAGGAGTTGGGCAGGCAGTGTGAAGGGCTGGGGGAGTCGGTGGCATTCCAGAGGTACTCCCAGTACCATGTGCAAGCATGGGGAGGAAGGGTAGGATCGAGGAGTTCAATGAATGGCTAAGGGATTGGTGCCACACCAAAAATTATGGGTTAGTGACTAACTGGGGTAGGGTCTGGGGGAATAATGACTTGTACATGGTGGACAGGCTACACTTGAGCAGGGAGGAGAGTATTAAAGGTGGATTTAAACTAGTGGGGGGAAGGTGGCCAAAAGACTGAGGTTGGTAGAAAGGTCTGATCAGGGGAGCCTAATGAGCTCACCCCCCCCCCAGATATAGGTAAAGGTGGAATCATAGTCACCCTGGGAGGGGGCGGGCAGAGTGGTCTGAGTGTAATACAGAAGGCACCACCACCTGGTAAGAACAATGAGGAGAAAGGGTGCGGACTACCAGGAGGAGGGACATAGGCCGAGGAGGAGAGTGTGGGTGGAAGGTGGTCTCTCTCAACGCAAGAAGCCTGGGGAACAAAATTGCAGAGCTTCAGGTTCTTCTTTCAGAGGGGAAGGTGGATACTGCTGCAGTGACAGAGACTTGGGCCACAGAGTACCATGATTGGCACTCGGCAATCCTGGGATACATTATATACAGCAGGGACCGGGGGGTTGGAAGGGGGGGGGTTGCACTTTATGTGAGGGAACGGATCAAATGCATAAGGGACGAGGGAGAAGAGGAAAGGACAGAGGTGCTTTGGGTGCAGCTCTTGGACTCCAAGGGCAGAAAGCTGAGGTTGGGAGTGGTGTACAGACCACCAGCCCAATCTGGGGAACTGGATGGGGAGTTGGCAGAGCAGATAAGGAAGGCGTGTAGAAGGGGGGGAGTGTGGTGATAGTGGGGGATTTTAACCTACATGGGGTGGACTGGCACACCCTGGCCACTAGCAGTACCAGGGAGCAGGTGCTCCTTGGTACATTCCAGGATGGCCTTCTCACGCAATTGGTAAGTGGGCCTACAAGGCTTGGTAGCACTCTTGACATAGTACTGGCAAATGGGGAGGCAGTGAGGGAGGTAAGGGTGGAAGACCCACTACCGGGTAGCGACCACCAAACAGTGTGGCTCATTCTTGCGCTGGGCAAGGAGACAGGAGGCAAAGGCATTAAGGTGGTGAACTTTAGTAGGGTGGACTTTGGGAGAATGGGAGCAATACTGTGAGGGAGACTCCAGAATATAAGGCCAGGGATGGATGCAGAACTAAAGTGGGGAGTCATAAAGACTGGGCTAACAGAGGCCACAGTAGCCTGCACCAGGGCCAGGAGTAAGAAGAGCAGAGCCAAGAAACCATGCTGGCTGAACAAGGAAGTGCTGCAAGGGGGTGAGGGCACAGAGAGCTGCATACCAGAAGTACAGGAGAACAGGAAAGGGAGAGGATAAGGAGGCTTACGGGAGTTGGTCAAGGGAGGTGGCCAGGAGGGTGAAAAAAGCTAAAGCCTCCAGGGAATTAAGGTTAGCACAGGGCATAAAGGGATGGGAAAAGGACTTTTTTAGGTACGTCAGGGAAAAGAGGAAGTACAAGGAACATATTGTGAGGATAAAGCGGGGAGTGGATTGGGCGGAAAAGGAGGAGGAGCAAGCGGAAATTTTAAATGAGTACTTCTGCTCCATTTTCACTAAGAAGAGGGATGGTCTACTACCAGCATGGGCTGGAGGGGTGGGCAAAGGGGGGAGGAAGTGACAAACAAAGTGATCACTGGGACTAGGGTGCTAGAGGGACTGAGGGCAGTAAGGGTGGACAAGGCACCAGGTCTTGATGGCATCCACTCCGGGGTGCTCAGGGAGATGGCGGAGCTGTTGGCTGAGCCACCGGTAGATCTGTTCAATACCTCCCTGGAAATGGGGTGTCTACCCCAGGACTGGAGGGTAGCCCATGTGGTGCCCATACACAAGAGTGGGCCTAGGGAGGAGCCAGGAAATTATCAGACAGTCAGTCTCATGTCCATAACGGGTAAGCTTATGGAGGCGATACTGAAGCAGAGGCTGGTGGCATTCCTAGAGAGTAATGGCCTTCAAGATGGGCAGCAACACGGGTTCTTCTCAGGGAGGTCTTGTCAAACCAGCCTAATAGAATATTATGACTGGGTGACAAGGGAGTTGGACAGGGGCCATGTGGTACATGTTCTGTACTTGGACTTCAGTAAGGCCTTTGATACAGTGCCTCATGGGAGACTTGGGGGGGGTGGGAAAAAAGCTGACTAAATGATAGAGAACTGGTTACAGGGGAGGGTGCAGAGGGTGCTGGTGGTTTCGGCACCTAGAGCAGTGACAAGTGGGGTGCCGCAGGGGTCAGTGCTGGGCCTGGTGCTAGTTGGGCTCTTTATCTCCGATATAGCACACGGAGTAGGGAGCAGGGTTAGTCTGTTCGCAGATGATACCAAATTGGGAACAGTGGTGGACAAAGAGGATGGATGGGAAAAACTGCAGGGGGACCTAACCAAACTACAGACTTGGTCAGTGGATTGGCAGCTAGGATTCAATGCAAAGAAGTGTAAGGTGATACACTTTGGGGCTAAGAGCCAGAAGACGGGCTATTGGTTGGGGGATGAGGTTGGGGATCACAGAGGAGGAGGAGGAGAAGGACCTAGGGGTGTTGGTAACTGGGAGCATGAACAACTCAGCCCGGTGCAGGAGAGCAGCAGCGAAGACAAACGGGATGCTGGGGTGCATTGCAAGGGGGTTCTCATCGACACACAGGGATGTGATCCTATCTCTCTACAGATCATTGGTCAGACTGCATCTGGAATACTGTGTGCAATACTGGAGGCCATACCTGGGGAGAGATATAAAGTTACCGGAGGGGGTGCAAAGGAGGGCAACAAACATTTTAAAGGGGATGGAGGGAAAAGAATATGAAGTTAGGCTGAATGAGCTGAATATGTACACACTGGAGGAGAGGAGGGATAGGGGGCTATGATTGAAGTGTTTAAATACCTGAGGGGGGTAAACAAACCTAGCACCGAGGGGGTGTTTAAACTGAGGAGTGGAAGAGAGATGAGGGGGCATGGACTAAGGTTGGGAGGGGACATTTCAAGAGGGAAATGAGGAGGCACTACTTCACTGAGAGGGTGGTGTCTAGCTGGAATGCTCTGCCAGAGAGGGTGGTAATATGTAGGACAGTCAATAGCTTTAAGAAGGAGTGGGATAAAGCAAGAGGAAGAGTCGGGGGCAGGGGCTGGGACAGGTGGGGGGGGAACTGAGGGGAAGAAGGCTGGGGCAGCTGCAATCTAGGGTGCTAGCTGCACACTCAGGCAGACTTAAATAGAGCATTTGATCTATTCTGCTGGCAGATTCATATGTTCGTATGTATGTTCATATGTAAAATCACAGTGACTCTGTTCATGAGCAGAGGTCCTAAAATGCCTATGTTGAAAATTTGGTGACAAACGTCCATAAAATAACTGTTACAAGCATGAGTGTGCAGTTTCCACGCATCCTCTTAACTTCACAAATTTGTAGTACTTTCACTCCAGATTTTCAACATTGGCATTTTTTCAGACCTCCTTATGAACAGTACAGCTGTCATTTTTGACATCCTGCCCGAAATATGTGTTTACACATCTTGCGCAGAATAGTGCGGTTGCTGTGGGAAATCGATGTTTGGGACAGATTAAGAAAATCACAGTGAGAGTGTTCATGAGCAGAGGTCACAAAATGCATATGTTGAAAATTTGGTGAAATAATTCCACTAAATGACTGTGTTACACGCATGCGTTGCGCAGTTTCCACGTACGCTCGGAAGTTCAAGCATTTTTAATATTTTCACTACCAATTTTCAACATTGCCATCTCTTCACACCTTCCTATGAATGATGCAGCTGTCATTCTTCACATCCTGCCCGAACTGTGTTTTCGGACATCTGGCGCACAATGACATGGTCACTGTGGGAACTCAAAATTTGGGACACATTGACAAAATCACGGTGCCACTGTTCATGAGAAGAGGTCCCAAATGCTTTCATGAGGTAGGGGTCACAAAAAGACCACGTTGAAAATTTTTAGTGCAAATACCAACAAACACCCGGGTGTTAGGGTTTCTAACCATAACGTCCCACCCTGTACAGACTGACAGGCATCAGGGGTTTGCCTTTGGATTGCCGACTGTAATGCTCATGCCATTCCACCCCCCACCCTGCAGCCAGTGATAAGCATCGAGGGGTGCCTTGGACTCTTTGGCCCCAGAGTTCACCCCATTCTCCTATATTGCACCCATTTCAGCGTATGTCCTTATGGAGTGGGGTGACTGTAAAGCCAAACACCCCAAGACACACCTCAACACTTGTCGGTGTCTGCAGGATAGGGTGATGTGAAATGGCATGAATGTTATGGGCAACAACCCAAATGCATACCCCAATGCCTGTCCATCTCTGCAGGTTGGAGGTGGGGTTGGCGTGAAGTTCAGTACTTCACTGCCATTCCTAGTCTGCATCTGTCTAACTCCTGCATTTCCAATGCTAATACCAGCAAGCAAACATTTGGCATTGACAAATGCTTGTTTTATATACTTTCTTTATTCAGGAATCACACATCTGTTACACATCTGCAAAATTTACAAACATCAGGCCTTTGACCTATAGGTGGATTGCGTATGTGTCACGTATCTGAGATGCGTAGGCAACCCTAAGTCAGAATGCCATGCAGCGGGGTCCAGCGGACCAGCAGCATTACTAAGCAAGCGCCAAGCCCCTCCTTACACACCATCCCCATGCCAATCGTGACAGTCGCACACCACGAATGGTCCGGGGCGTACCCGACTCCACGCCATTTACTAAGATGCAGAGTGCTGAGCACGGGAGCGCAAGATATGTCAGGGAGTATCCTGCCATAAATGTTATGCACCTCCGGAACAGACACCTGCCAGCAGTGGCTGGACTGGAACTTCCTCCACACTGCTGCCACAGCCCACCAGACTGACAGGGAGGGCTGAGAGTAGCCATTCAGGCACACACCTGTGGTTTTCCAACTTGGGGTTCCATGCCTTCCCAGGATCCCCTGCTCACGTGCAGCAGGAGATGCTCTTCAGAACCCTGGATGGGCATTGGACTGGATGCCTGCCTGTGCCCTGTAATCTATCCCCATGCAGCTGCGTGCCAGGGCAAGGTCATGGACAGACACTCTGCAGATGCATGCTGTTGTGTATACCATGTACCATGCTCCTGTCTGCAGGCACGTAGCTACGCAGGCTGGGTACGTGCAACTTGTGTGCACCAAGCTCACAGTCATGCATAAGCTCCATCCAGAATAATGCACTTTTCCTGTGTATTACGAGTCATGCAGCAAACTATTTTGTTACCGGTTACATCTTCTTCTAGTTTAAATGTATGGCAAATAATAACCCTGGGGATTCAAAAAAATTGAACCTGCAGGATGATAAAAAAAAAATAGAGATTACTACGACATATAACTATGTAAGGCAATACTGTGTTACTACTCCACATATGGACTTATATGAAAAAATGGCCTTGGTCGCTAGCTGTTGGGTGGGGGGGCTTATTTGTTCTCCTCTGTACCCTAATTTTCAAATCCCATGACTTCATCTGTCCTGTTATTAGTATCAGCCACTTTCACTCTTCCCACTATCCTGAACCATCTCTCAGGCAACTTGCCATCTTATCCATCTTTCCACAAACATTTCCATTCTGTCTTGGACCTGGTATGTTATTTGTTCCACGTCTGCTAGTCCCTCAAATATTTCTTGCCATTCTACTGGTGGGTGGGGAAGTTTGAAACCATTTCCTGGTTATAGCCTTCCCTATGGCTGTCATACATGTATACCACAGAAAGAGTAAGCTGGCTCCTTTAACAGAGGGAGGAAGAAGTCCTGGTATCAGGTTTTGAAACTGATGGTGCCTGAAAGTGAAATAGGCCTGTACCTGTTGGGTGATCTGTACCCTAAACCTATCTAGGGTCATACATGAATAAAAAATATGAGTGCGGGAGGCCAGGGCTTCTCGCAGTTCCTCCAACAGTCCGCTGTAGTAGTCCAGTCCAATCTAGCCCTCAATTATGGAGTTATAACGTATTGTACCTTTATTTTTCCAGGCATATTCCTATCATCTAGGGGATGTAGAAGTTTTTAAAGGAACCCTCGTAAACCGTAGTCCACTGTTTGCTTGTTAGGGTAAGGTCTACCTCATCTTCCCATTTGGTAACTGGATGTGAAGCAGCCTTCTTCTAACTTAATGTTAAATATTGGTACATCTTAGAGATCACTCCCCCCCTTCTGGTTGGCTGCTGTAAGTACAGTAAGAGCCCTAGGGAAGAGTCCTGCAAGGTGTCCATTACTGTTCTCTGATTCAGGCTTAGGTGTGTTTGAAATGAGTTCTTAAGTTGAAAGTAATGAAACCAGTCCCTGATTCCCAACCCAAATTCTGCCTGATATTCTTCAAAAGTTTTCTGAATTGGCCCTCTCAACATTTGATCTGGGGATCTAAACCCATTCTGCATGTGTCTAATGTACTACAGTTCTATTCGACTAGCTAAGAATGCTTCATCCCATGCCAACCATCTGTATTGTCAGAGCTGGTCTTTTGCTTGGGGATACTGTAGAGACCTTTCCCAGGCTTGAAAAGTGACTTCCAAGTCTTCACATTTGGACTGTTCCCTACTTCAAAGAGTAACTGGGTCAAATAGGAAGGATACAAGTGGTCTTCCTTCTGAGATCTCACACTCTGTCTTTCCGATGGGCTTGGTACTTTGGATTGTCCCATAGGAGTCAAGTGTCCCATGAATTTGTGTGGCTACCCAATTGTTGCCTAAGGCTGGTACTGCCCAGCCCCCCCCAATCTTTCTTAACCATAAGTAAGACATTCCATACTAGAGGTCAAGCTTCAGCCCAGATAAATTTAAAGATCTGCCTTTGCGTGTCTGTCAGTCACTTTTTAGTTAAGGCAACTGGGGTGCATTCAAATACATAAAGGTACTTGTCTGGGTAGAACATTCATTTCATTTTTAGAGCCTGTATTCTGGCATATAAAGGTAAGAGGAGTAGGGACCACCTCTTAATATCTTCCTGCAGCTGATGTGTAAGAGGGGTATAATTGCTTTGATAAAGATGGGCAGTTGTGCTATAGGGTAGTATAAATACTTTGACTTAGGGATGGTCCATGCCATAGGGAACCAGGTTTGCATATCTCTGGAGGGTGCATAGTTCAGGGAGAGAACTTCTGTTTTGGTGGCATTGAGAGTGTATCCTGCCATAGCTGAGAATTCCTCAACCAGGGCCGTCACCCGCAACAGGGAACATTCAGGGTCCATGAGGCAGAGGAGCACATCCTCTATATATAGTGCAATTTTGTGTTCCTGTTTCCTGACAGTCACTCCACATATCTCCCTATCCAATCTAATCTGTTTGGCCAGAGGTTCTATGTGTAGCACAAATACTGGTAATAAAGGGAACAGAGGACACCCCTGCCTGGTACCCCATCCCAGTAAGAAGCTCTGTGAAATAAAACCATTGGCCCTAACAAAAGCTATGGTTCCCAGTATAGTATCTGTATTGGCTGGACAAATTGCTGGGAGAAGCCAAACCCAGAAAAGACTGCATAGAATTAAGTCCAGCTAACCTGATCAAATGCCTTCTCTGCATCCATACTCTTCACAATGGCTGATGTTTTAACATGGTTCAGATATCTACAATATGTAGTTTGCGCAGAACATCGTCTACTGCTTCACGTGCTTCACAAAGTCCATTTACTTGGTAAGACCAAGCAAAAGAAGGCCTTGTGGCCCTTCTGGATTGCCTCCCACTCCTAGTTGGTGAATCAACAAAACCCCTTGTTTACCATTAAATAGTCATCCAACCCATGTTTGAAACTTGAAAAAAAAGTTTTGTTGACCAGATCGACTGGAAGTTGATTCCATAAGGCAGCTGAACGTACTGAGAACATTTTTTTCTCATATTAGTATTAACCCTAGGAGCCACCAACTGTCTATCATGTGATCTTAAGTTTGTAGTCCTATTTTTAAATTGCAGATCATACTGACACATAAGTTCAGGATTCTTTAGGGTGTTATATAAAAGTAACAAATCATAGCCGGCTCAGTGGCGGTAAGGGCTGAGGTGCTGGATACCTTACCTCATGTTGTACCGGTGATCTGGGTTTGAGAACAACCTTGGGTCGTTGGGGTGTCAGCATGGGGGGGGGAGGAAGAGAGAGCAGGATTGAGCAGTCAACAGTAGCTCTCCCCTCCTGGGGTGGTTGTCTGCCCCCCCATAGTTCCGCTCCCATCGGGTGGAGGTCTGATGGGAAGTGTAGGTGGGAGAGGGTGGCGGCGATTGCTAGGGGTGGGGCGGAAGGGGCCGAGCCAGTACCTGGCATGTGTGTGCGCATGCATGCGTATGTCAGGGTCCCAGGTTAGGAGTGAAAAAGGGAAAAGCTACAAAATGACATATGAGAAGAAAAAAAAGAAAACTAGCAAATCACCTCTCTTTCGCCTAGTCTTCATGCTAAAAAGTCCTAAGAAATCGAGTTGGTCTTCATAGCTCTTAAGCTCCATACCCTGTATCATTGTGGCTGCCCTCCTTTGAGTTTTTTCTATAAGGTTTATATCCTTTCTTAAATTTGGGCTCCAAAATGGTGACCCGAAGTCTAAATGTGGGATAACAATAACATAGATTTTATAGATTACTAACAGACACTGCTTGTTACACAGAACAAAAGAGTGTTTGATTGACCTTAGGAGAGTATTTGTTTTCCTGGAGACCTGAATTCAATGATCTTATGGAGAGATATAGAATAACGTATGGGGTGGTGTGTGTAATGAGAAGTTTACACACACCTGAAGTGTTAGATACTACATAAACCCCGAGAACGAAGCTCGAGGGGGTTGTGAAAGCATCTGCCACTGAGGGCATGTGTAAACTTTGAGTTTAAACACCACCCCATATTTTAGTTTATATAATTGCTGTGTTTTCATTTTTTACCACAGCAATTATATAAAATAAAAAAGACGTTCCTGTAAGGCTGCAGTCCTGTTATGTTTGAGCGCGTGGTCCGCGGTCGCGTTTATTTCTTTAAAAGTTTTTGTATTGATTTCTTTCGGTTGGCAGCTGTAATGTAAGTTGTTTTATTTGATGGTACTTGATGTTTTTTTTTCTCATTCACTTACTGCCAAGTCTGAGTGGCGGTTCAGTCTCCGAGGGACGAATAAGTGGCCGGCGGTTCAAACGGAAGAGATGCAGCTGCTACATGCATGGACCGAAGGAAACCATGCACATGTTTTCCGTTATAAACACTCCTTTATAACAGCAAATTATGTCATGGTTTCCCTATGGGAAAAATGAAGACCCAGTTATTATAGTTTATTAATTATGAGTATGCCCAGATCTCTATCTTCTTTGTGTCAGTATGCAGTTTTACATTGTTCATAAAGTATGAATTGTTGGGATTGTTTTTACCAAAATTTAAAACAATAAATTTTTTGGGGATAAACTTCATTTTGATACAAGCTGCCTAGTCCTCAATTAATTTCAGATCCCTGGTTAGTGTGTTAAATTTAGTTACCATATCCACATCCCCCAGCTTAGTATCATCAGAGAATTTGATCAATATATTTGACACGTTTTGATTTAAGCCACTCATAAATAAACCAAACAGGGAAGGTCCCAACACTGATCCCTGAAGAACCCCACTTCTAATAAGGTCAATCTTGGAAAGCTCACCATTTATGTTTATATTCTGGGTGCAATTGGTCAGCCACCCAGAAATCCATCTAACAATGTCCTGGCTAAAGCCAGTCTTGCATAGCTTAACAATTAGAAGGTCATGAGGGACTGTATCCAACACTTTCCCCAAATCCAACAAGATCACATCCACCGATTTCCCAGAGTCCAAACCTGCACTAATTTGATTATAAGAATTTGATTTAGGTTGACCAACTGTGGTATGAGGCCCTCCAGTTGTTTACTCAAAATTGCTGTCAGGAACTTATAATCAACATTTAAGATTGAAATCGGATAATAGGAGGGACACAGAGTGGGGTTCTTTCTGGGCTTGGGTATTACTGAAATGACTGCCAGATTCGGGGAGGGGCAGACTCCCACCCTCTGTGGAGGAAGCCTCATAGGCCTGCCTCAACAGGGGAATCATCTGTTTTGTAAATCTCTTATAAAATTCAGCCAGGAACCCATCAGGTCTGGGACATTTGCTGGTCTTTACTATTAACTATTACTTGGTGGAGTTCCTCTGCCCTTATCGGAGACCATAGTATTTCATTTTGTTCTTTGGAAACTTGGGGTAAATTAAAATTGTTTCACATAGTCAGCTATCTTATCTGGTGTGTGTGTGTGTGGGGGGGGGATCTACCTTTGCTCCATATAACATCTCATAGTAATATTTGAAAGCCTTCATGATTTCTTCCTGGGTGTTCACCTTTGAACCTTTTCCCTGATGGGGTGAATTTCATTATTAGAGCCCTAGCTTTCCAAGCCCTGAGCAGGTACACTAACAACTTCAAGGCCCTAGGTCCTCCCTCATAATTTTGTTGCTGTAGAATTGGAGATGTTGTTCTGCCCCGCAAGCAAAAAGTAAATTGGGACATATTCAGATTCCGAGGTTACATGCTTCATGTATGACATACCAAATTCCCTTGAGTTCTGACTTAAAAAAAAAAAAGTGATTAGAATACTCCAAATAGAATGTATTAACTCATGGAAGCATCTTATTAAAGATAATGCATTTTTATCATACCAACAATCCCAAAGTATAATACAAAATCCGAAAATCAATAACTTCTTAACTTACAATCTACAGTAATTTCTAGTGCTTTCAGAATTTTTTGCTCGGATAACGGAATTAGTAGTAAGGACCTTAACATATTATTAGGAAGGGAAGAAAAATTAATGAATTCAACTAAAAAGAAGTGGCTCTCCATTTTTTATAGTCTAATTAATAAATCTCAGAAATTTATAAAAATTAAACAATATATTACCTGGGAAAAAGAATTGGGTTATTCATTACAAGAAAACCAATGGGGGGCAATTAGATCAGGAGCTAATAAATAAGGGATATGCGGGGGCAAGTGTGTGATACCTCATTTATCTTGTACAGTTGCCAGTGACCTCAAGTAACCTCACGAGTGGTGAAGCCATGAGTGACAGTTACGAGAGGTGACTGAAACTGTACAAGATAAATGAGGTATCACACACTCGCCCCCCCCCCACATATTTCATTTATGCAACAGGGTAGGAGCTTGTGTGATGGTGTATGATGAGGCAAATGTTTGTTTTTCTTTTTTAAATAAATAAAGCGGGTCTTTTTAATCGTTTGGTGGTCATCTTCTTTTGTGTGGTAATTTGGTATGGGCACTGCTAGGGAGTAACATAATGATGGCAGCATTGATTGGTGTTTGAGATGAGACACTGATTTTTTTTTTGCGCAGGAAAATGGTGGCGCCGCTTAGCGAGAGCAGGAGGAATTCGTGTCGAAAGCTAGGTGTTGTAAATACTTGTGATGTCTGCTAGAAAGTTGTTTTTTAGCAGAACGCATGGGGAGATTGTGGTAGATAATGAGAACGAGAGTGGGACCTGAGGGAGAAAGAGTGGGGAAGGCAGTGTTACGAGTACCGGTTACAGCATGCAGTAGAAGAAACGAGGAGCAACAGAATCACAGGTAGTGAAGGAAAAAGAAGCAGCATGTTACATTTTTGTGTGGTACACGTGGGAAGCTGCTTCAGTGGTAAGAGAGATGGGGCAGGTTATCAGCATGTCAGTGAGGCAGGCTGGCGCCAACTAGGAGGAATAGGTAGAAAAGTTGATTGCTTGGGGGTAGAGAAGTGACAGTGGAAAATAAAAGTGTATGTGGAAGTGGTGCGCAGAAGGAGAGTGCTGACGTAGGTTGTGTGGATACAAGCGAGCGTCACATAGTTACTATGTGGATAAATAAATTTATCCACATAGTAACTCAGATAAACAGATTTATCATACTCTGTTTATCCAGGCACCTTGCATAAAGATATTATTTCAGCTAAAAACAAAAGCATTCAGCAGAAAATCATAAATCAAGCATATATTACTCCAGGTTTATTGGCAAAAATGAATCCAACCTACAATAATAAATCCTGGCATAAATGTAACAAGATTGGTACCCTCATCCATAATTTTTGGTTATGTCCTATGATTAATGAGTGGTGGAGAACTCTTGCAACTGCATTATCCCAACTTTTGGAAATAACTCTACCCTGCACCACTAATGTATTGTTATTTAACTTATTTGACTCTCTAAAGCTTTCTCCCAACCAAGTGAAAATAGTTAGCTTTGGCACATTAGCCCTAAAAGGGTAATTTTAAAAAATTTGAACAACCCAAGTCTCCCCCTATCAATTCAACAGGAATTGTGGCACACCTTTAAGGAATCTTTACTATATGAAAGATTAGGTTATGTTATTGAAGACATGGATAATCACAATAGTGACTCATAGAAAGAACTGATGGAGCTGTTCCCACCGCTAATAAGGATAGACAACTCTTTTTCATTGGGGGCATATCAAGGAGTAACCTTCTTGGGGGGGGGGAAGGGGTTACAATAATACCATACTCAAATTTATTCTCTTTAACCAGCATAAGATAATACGGTATCCTGCTTATGTATGTAACTAACCTCTGTTACGATATTAACTATGATGTTAATAATGATTGAGTTTATGTATGTCATGTTTGGGATACAATAAAATATTATTAACAAAAAGAACTGGAGATTTTTTATATATTTACGTACCTTTTGCTGTGCTGCCAGTCCCGGTACCTCAGCCTGGTCACGGACCTCACCGCTTCCACTCCTACATGGGTCTCAACTCCCCGATACCCCTGGCATGACCCTCAGGGTGGGGTTGTAGCATCGGGCCTTAAGTTCCAGAAATGACGGGATAGGTCGGGGAGCCAGCCTGGGAGCTAATCAGAGCGGCAAGGAAGGCATCATTTAGGTGGAGGCAGCTGCAATTTTTCCCCGGTGTATGGAGGTGGGGACGTGGAATGATGGCTAGCATCCACGCCACCCCTCCGAACGTGTCGACGTCAGCGTGTACGGTACACCCAGCCTCCACTAGGTGTCCGAGTAGCGCCAAACACTCTGCCACCCTCCTCCCTGGAGAAGGAGAGCAGTTGCTGGATGCTCATTCCTTCTTCCCCTGGCCAGCCCTCTGATGTCCTGGGTCCATTCCTGAAACTGGGTCACCGGCGTTGCAGGTCGGCACCTTGCCCCTGCGCCAGTGGGCTGGCCTAAGAACTGGAGATTTTGTTCTACCTTATAGTCAAATATATTTTTCAATTCTTTTTTTATATTTTATAAAAGCTCTTTCCCTCTTTGATGATCTAGTTTGATCTGCTGAAGGCTTTCTAGATTTTTGATCTGCATTCCTCGTTGCATTTGCTGTTCCCTACATTTCTTTTTTCAGGCTGCAGATATAGCTGTTAATTTCCCACGTGGAATTGCTTTTACAGTATCCCACAATATACCAGGGCTGGTGTCCTGGTAGGAATTATCTTAGACTGCCTGTGAAATTAATCTCAATATTTCCTCCCAAACTTCCCTGTCCAGCAGGTTCACAGATTCATGCACCTGTAGGACAACTGTCCGTGGCCCCACCCAGTTTCCTTCTATGCCATAATCAAACTTTGCTGATAGAGGGGAAAATAGTTGACTGGCCGGACTGGGCAAACTGAGGGATTAGACTACTCTCGCACCTAGCTGACCAGAGCATGGGATACCGTAAAGCCTTCGGGCAGCTGCAAAAGGAGTTCTCACTGGAGAACTGCCACCACTGGCAAGTCCTCCAAGTGAGGCATGTGCTGGCACAGATACTGGGGTCACACTGTAAATTAAGGAACCTGAATGTCAGAGATGAACTTGTTACAGCAAATCAAGGCAGCCTCTTTAAAACCAACCAGATCTATAAAGTATTGTCTACCTTAGAAGGCAACACCACAGGCAAGTTAAGGAAAGCCTGGACCAAGGAACTAGATGTAGATATCTCCTCCAAGACATGGGAAAATTGCTGGAAAAGTTTAGGTGAGGTCACTAGGGATACCCAGAGTTAGTTCACCCAGTTTAATATCCTCCACAGATGGCACAGGACCACACAACAGTTACACAAATGGGGACTCACCCCATCTGACACCTGCTGGCACTGCAGTCTAATTAAAGGGGACATTACAGGTTGAAGGAACTGAACATGTACTCCCTGGAGGAGAGGAGGGAGAGAGGGGATATGATAGAGACATACAAGTATCTTACAGGGAGAAACAGAGTGCAGGAAAACACTATTTTTAGGCGAAAAAGATGTTCCAGGACTAGAGGGCATGGGATGAAGTTGGAGGAAGGACGATTCAGAGGAAACATGAGAAAGAATTTCTTCACAGAACGGGTGGTGGACAAGTGGAACACCCTGCCAGAGGAAGTGGTGGGAGCTGAAACAATCACAGGATTTAAGAATGCATGGGATAGACATAAAGGAATTCTAGAGGTCAGGGGTAAGGGGAAACAGACTTCTAGGAAAACAAACTGAACTTACAAGCTCAAATGGGCAGACTGGGTGGGCCATAGGCCCTTATCTGCCGACACTGTCTATGTATGTATCTATGTACCCATCTCCCCTGGTCCTGTGGTAGACTGAAGTCCTACTGGGAAGAGGTCCAACAGGCCCTGCATAGTTATCATATGCTCCACCCTCATTCTAATCATTCAGCTTATGCTTGGTATAATGGATGACATTCTCACGATAACCATCCGTCCACCAGCACATCAAGAACTGGTTCCTCTGCAACCTGATCACAGCAAAGAGTGTAATCCTTAGATATTGGAAGAACATTTCTTCACCTCCGATCTCGGAGTGGTTAGTGGAGTAGGGAAAGGCAACCAGCTATGAGAGGGTGTATTATGTCTCCACTAATAGACTTGAGGCCTACAGTAGGATCTGGGGCCCATAGCTTACCTCCATGTATTGCAAGATCCCCCAAGGATGTTAGCTGCCACCTCACCTACTGGGGAAATCATTACCTCAATTCAATGACCTTGAACAACCCCCTCACTCCCCTCCCTCCAGTGACATGGATGCCTCTGCTCCCTAGTAGGAGCACCAGGGTTGGAACCCTATCATACATACCCTGTATAAGCTGTTTTGCACAGGATGTTGAGACACTTTATTAATTGGGTTTTCTTTTTCCCATTTACAGGATTCTGATACAAAGTGTGATGACTTGCTGTGAAGCTGCTTCTGTCTTCTCATGCACTGATAACTGAATACTGTATTGCAAGAGGCATTCATTTGGAGCTGTAACTGCAAGGGGATTCTTCCCAGTCAGGTTTGATTTTGGACCGTTGCATTTCCTAATTGCTGTAATACACTGTTCTTCATTGCAAAACTCAATAAACTTTAAATTATAAAAAAAAACAGACGGTGCCTTGGTTTAACATTTCATCTGAAGAACAGCACACCTGACAGCACAGCATCCTCTTAGTATTGTGCTTGGGTGACAGTGCTTATGGTATGAGCCCAATTCTGGGGCTGGAATAGAACCCATCACCTTCTAGTGTAGAGGCAGGTGCTCTACCAACTGAGCCATGCTGAGACCTAAATGGTTCAGTGGTTCAGTGGACAGCTCAGTGTATAGGAGTGACTATGCAACATAGAGTGAATGTTTGGAATGTGCATTTAAGTGCGTTATGTAACATATATTTTTGGCCAATTCACTCTCTCTCTTTCTCAGATAGGGACTGCCATGCTTTCATCATACCAGCAATATTGGGCATGAGAGCAAATGAGCCCTCAACTCAACTCAACTTTATTTCTTTAAAAGTGCAAATCACGTTATCTAAGTGCTTGTACAAAATTAAAACACAGCAGAATAAAACATCTCACAGAATAAAACATATAAAAATAGTAAACTTCATAAAACTGAATTATCGACTTCCGGTGACGTCACCAACTAGATGGCAGCTCTGAACTAAAGCTCCTATCTCCCCCGAGATTAAAAGCCCCCAAACTACTACAAAAACTTCATAAAATCGGCAAAAAAGAGAAAGAAATGTCGGGGGGACATAAGCCAGGCCGATCCCAGGGAAAAAAAACGTCAAATGTTAAGGATGGAAAAGGATTCTCAACTGGAAAGGCTCACAGCAGAAGTGCCTCTCCTGCCAGCAGCATGGCCTACGATGCAGACACAGACCAGGAAATGGAGCATCTCTCGAGATCCCGATTCGAAATGATAATGGCAGAGTTAAAGTCCTTTAGGGCTGAAACCAAATTGGAATTTCAAACGTTAAATACCAAAATTATGGAAATAGAGAACAGAACTGAGAGAGCGGAGCAAAGAATAGCCGATGCAGAGGACGAAATGAGAGAGATGCAGGCAGCAGCGGAGTTCATCATCAACACACATGAAAAAATACAAGAGAAATTAATGGACCTAGAAGCGAGATCGAGAAGAGATAATATTAGAATTTACGGTCTCCCAGAAAACACTGAAACAGGTCGATGGAGGACTTTATAACAGATTTACTTGAGATGTCTTGGATTTACCTGTACGTTCCAATTTAAGGTGGAGAGACATGGATCCCTGGCAAACAAGCCTACAGACCCGAAGCCAGACCAAGGTCAATAGTGATAAAATTGTCTAGCTTCAGAGATAAAGAATATATACTACGAACAGCGTGGCAAAACGAATAATTAAATATCTTACAGCCAGACTAATATTTGACCATGACTATCCTGCAGAAATTGCGAAGAAGAGCAGCATTCTCACCTATACCAGAGTTCTCCGGGACCACAAAGTTAAATTTCAAACACCCTTCCCTTTGAGATTAAAAATAATGTGGGACTCGGGGATTGAAGTATACGAAACACCGGAAGAGGCTAAAAAGGAACTACAGAAGAGGGGATGGGTTTCCCAGTCGGAAGAAGAGGAAGTGAGACACTCAAAACCGGAAAAGGCACAGTGGAAGAGGATGATTCGGAACAGGCAAGGCCGAGGAACACAACAAACAGTGCTGCAATCCCTACGAGACGTTCGGAGGCTTTTGGACAAATCGACTGAGAGGGATGGAGAACTGCGGAGACAAGATGCAACCTGAAAGGTAGCAAATGACTCTAGGGTCTTAGAGACTTACAAAACAACGCAGTGGCCCAGATGAAGTTAACTTCATGAAGGTGGAGTAAGGTGTTACACACAATGGAACAATGGACGTATTTTCTGAGACATTACTTAAATATAGATAATATTGAAGGTGCAGACCGGGGCTGTTAAAGGGGAATAGGCATCGAGGGAAACGGATAGATTAAACTTAATAAAAGGGAAGGGGACAGGAAAAGAGGAAAAGACCATGAATAGATGGGGAGAATTCAGACAATTAAGAAGGGGAGAAGTATTAGGATTGGATCCTAAATCGCGGAAATGGGAAGCGAGAGGGATGAGGGATGGGGGGGGCAAAGGTTCTCTGATAAGAGAGGGATGAAAAATAGAGATTCATTGGTAATAAACAGGAGAACAATGCAAACTTAGGATACAGAGAAAATAAAGAATGACCTGATACAAGTGGGGTTGAAAGTATACCGTATCCTATACCAAGATGGAACAAAGGGAAAACTTGGGAGGGGGACTAGAGGGGAGGAGGGCAGGGGAAGGAAGGAAGGAAGGGAAAGGGGGATTTTTTTTCTGGGTCCTTTCTCCGCTACCCAGCTCCTCGTACCCTACCTGTAAATTTTCCTGGGGGGATTATAAAATAGAGGGGGGATGGATAACGAGAGGAGTGAAAGCCATGATACAAGGTCTCGATGAGAGAGGGACCTGGGGGGGAGGTCGGTATAGCAACCTACTAGTCCCCCCCATCAAGGGGACTTCCAGAAATGAGGTACCCCTTGATAAGTGCAGAGGGAGTAATTTTACTCACTCCAACCTTGGAAGTAAACATGTATATAGTTATAGTTATAGTTATAGTTATAATGTTCACAATAACAATGTAGTAATGTTCTGTATAAATGTTGTGTATGTTAGTAGAAGGCATAGGAAGATTACAAACAAAAGAGTGAACCTGACACATGATATACATGGAGAGCAGAGAGAGGTGGTTAAAGTGAAGAAAGTAGGGAACAGAATAACATGTTATAGCCAAAGGGGATGAATAAGCAGAGACAGATAGGGATATGTTCCCTTAATGTGAATGGCATTAACAATCCTGTTAAAAGAAGCAAAATAATATCCCTGGTGAGGAGACAGAAACCTAGTTTTGTTTTATTGCAGGAGACGCATTTAACGAAGGAAGAGCACAGAAAATTAACTAAATATGGATTCAGAACAGTAATGGCCTCATCGTATCAGACAGGGAAAAGGAGAGGAGCAGCGGTATTGATTCCCCATAATGTACAATTTCAACAAACAGACATGTACACAGATAAAGAGGGTCGGTTAGCAATAGTTACAGGGCTCTTGGAAGGTCATGCAATTACAGTAGCCTCTATATACATCCCACCTGGATCAGAATCCAAAGAAATAAAGAAACTATGCCAGAAAATAACGGAGCATCAAAGAGGGACCCTGATCCTAGGAGGGGACCATAACATGATTTATGACCCACTAGATACATCCAAAAAGCAACCCCAAAAAAGAAAAGCGAACCAGAAGATAGCTATTAAATACTTTCAAGACATGAAGTGGGTAGACGTATGGCGATACAAACACCCTAAGGAGAGGGGCATACACCCACTACTCAGCACCTCACAGAATCTATACACGTATAGATTATTTACATATATCTAGGGACTCAGTCGATCTGATACAGGAATGTCAGATAATTCCTAATCCCATCTCAGATCATTCAATGCTGACATTAAACCTGAGATGGCCTAACAGGAGACGAAAAACGCTGTGGAGGTTCAACAATTTTTTCCTGAACCACAAGAATTTTAAGGAGATGATAGCAAATAGAATACCCCAAATAATAAGAAAGCGAAGCCCCTAACTTATCAAAAGCTACCCTATGGGATACGATTAAAACAGTATTAAGAGGAGATATAATCAAATATACCTCATGGTACAAAAACAACAAAATCTACAACAAGAGAAATTAGAAGGGCAGCTGAGAGAGGCACAGGGAAAACATGCAGCAGGTGATTTAAGTTATAAAACAATAATACAAGAAATCCAAAGTAAATTACAGAACATACTAGATATTAGGACAGAACAGGCGCTACAAAACCTTAGACAAAAGTATTATGAAGGGGGACCAAGGGCAACTAGATTGCTGGCTCATAGACTACGAAGAAAGGAAGCCCAATCAATTATTCCACAAATAAGAGACCCAGAAAAGAGACACCTAATAAGGGATCCCGCCCTTATGGAGAAAGTTTTCTTGAGACATTATCAGAATCTATACACCCCGGAGCAGGAGATAGATAGAGAAAGAATGATGAGGTTTTTAGATAACTTAAAAACACCTACCTTGTCTCTAATACAACAACAGTATTTAACCTCTCCAATAACAGAGGACGAGCTAAACAAAGCTATAACAAACCTTAAGACCAACAAAAGCCCCGGTCCAGATGGATATTCAGGAGAATTCTATAAAATGTTTCGAGTAACCATACTACCCACAATGGGGAGGGTATTTAGAGAGATACAACAGGACAGGGGATATCCAGACACTTGGAGATATGCAACCATAACTAGTATTCTAAAACCTGAGAAAGATAGTACTAATTGCAGCTCGTACCGCCCAATATCTGTCCTTAACATAGACTACAAACTTTTCACTTCTATTCTAGCAAAAAGAATGGAACTGATACTCCCAGAGCTCATAGATCAAGATCAGACAGGTTTCATAAAGAATAGACAGGCACAAGACAATATTAAGAGAACACTACATATATTACACTACGCTCATAAGTCGAAAAAACCTTTTTTGCTTCTCAGCCTAGATGCTGAGAAAGCTTTCGACAGAGTGGAATGGCCCTTTTTAAGGGCTACCCTGGAAAAGATGGGATTTCCACAGGAATTTAGAGCAATTATAGACTCTATATACAAGGATCCTAAAGCATATATTAAAATAAATGGCTCTGTCTCTGCCCCAATCACATTAAAAAGAGGAACCAGACAGGGGTGCCCATTGTCCCCACTCTTATTTGCGATATATTTAGAACCATTGGCACACGCCATACGACAGCATGATGAAATAGAAGGAATTCAGGTGGGGGAGGATACTCACAAGTTAGCTTTATATGCAGACGATCTTCTTATCTATCTCACAAGACCGGAGAGCTCACTACCACCCTTATGGAATACATTATTAGAATTTGGAGAAATAGCAGGATATAAAATTAATACTCTTAAGACAGAGGTTCTGGGGGTATGCTATACACCTTCAACGCAGATGGAAAATAAATTTAGATTTAGATGGCACATCCCCCTTCCTTAAATATCTGGGGATCTGGGTAAGCGTAGAACATGAGAAATTATATGAGCTTAACTATAAACCTCTAATAGCACAAATACAAAAAGATATAGAAAGATGGAAATTAATACCGATACCCTTTATACAAAAGATAGAAGCAGTTAGGATGGTAATCTTACCCCGCTTTTTGTATTTAGACTATACCCTACATAGTCCCAAACAATTCTATTCAGTAATAAGCAAGAAAATATCACAATATATCTGGGGATCGCAAAACCAAGAATCAGACAAACAATCTTACAACTACCTAAAGAAGAAGGAGGTCTCTCTCCCAAATTTCAGGTATTACCATATGGCAGCCCAACTACGTACAGTTATATACTGGCTCCATCCCCTGTATAAGGCCAAATGGAAAGAGATTGAGCTGAAAGAGGAGGATATCAGGGAACCACAGAAAATTTTACTCGTGGATGAGAGAGACAGGGATAGAGAGAACATAGAAAACCCACTCACTTTAGCAACTCTGGGGTCATGGAAACAGGTATGGGGCTCCCAAAGAATGATCCTCTGGAGACCATTGTTTTGGTCCATAGTATACTCAGGAAAGTTCATGCCAGCTAAAATGGATACTGGCTACAAGACCTGGGAAAGGAAAGGAATACATATAGTATTCCAATTTCTGAAAGAAGGAAACATGATAACACTTTCAGAATTGGAAGAAAAATATGGTATAACACATAGAGACAGGTTTCGTTATTTCCAAGTAAGAGATTTTATTAAAAAAATAAATAAGGAACAGTGGGGTAGAGATACCAGGCCGCAACTAATTGAAATTATCCAGAAAATCCTGGAAGGTCAAGCAAGTCTTACACACATAATAACCTACCTCTATAGGGCAATCAGATCATTTGAAGGAGACACAGTAGAATCCATTAAAAAAGCATGGGAAAGAGATCTGAGGTTCGAAATCACAGAAGAGATTTGGAGAAATCATTTATTACATATACACTCAGGTACAGCAGCACCACAATGGAGAGAATTTGCATGGAAAAACACGGTTAGATTTTTAGAACACCGTTATACAGATAAAATATAGAAATGTAAGGAAGGCTCTTGCTGGAGGCAATGTGGGATCAATCAGCTACCCATGGGCATCTGTTCTGGGAATGCCCAAAGATTCAACCATACCTAAAAAGAAATACAGTGGCCATAGGTTATATTGTGAATCCGATGATCTCTTTAGACCCATCCTTGTATTTCTTGTCTACCTTTCCTGAGGTTGTGAAGACTCCAAAACTAAGAAGCTACTATTGTTATTAATACTAGCTATCAAAAATCGATAACCAAGAATTGGCTGTCCCTAATCCTCCCCACATTGCTCAATGGCAAGATATAGTAATGGATATATACCAAATGGAGAAATTAACTGCAATGTTAAATAAGAAATATACACAGTTTGAAAATATGTGGAGGAGGTGGATTATGTATATTACCCTTAAGGGAAATATAGTTATATAGAAACAGGCCAGCTTCACATGAAGAAAGATCAGCCAGATTTCTTACTATCTATAAAGATATACACAGATGGCTATATTAATTCATAAAAACATGAACCTCTTATCTGTATATGTATAAGCAATACATGACACTCTTATGACATATGTATAAGAACTTAAGCTTAAAGAATGTATAGATTAATTCCTATGCATGTAAATAGTTAAGGATGGTATGGAAAATGATCTAAAGGAACAAAATAAAGAAAGTATAAAAAAAAAAAAACTGAATTATCAAAAATCTGGAAAAGCAAGACCAAAAAGATAGGTCTTCAAAGCAGACTTGAAGCTCTCCATGGTTGGGCGCTCCCTTACCGAATGAGGTACAGAATTCCACAGGGTCAGGGCAGCAAATGAAAAAGCCCTAGCACCAGATGATTTCAAACAGACCCTGGGGAATCTCCAGCAATCCCTCATCGGTGGAGCGAAGTGGACGGAAGGGGCAGTAAGGACACAGGAGTTCTTGCAGATAGTGCGGACCCTGTCCGTGTAGAGCATTATAGGTCAGCAAACCAACCTGGAAGGTGATTCGCCACTACACTGGCAGTCAGTGCAGGCTGCGGAGCACAGGTGTGACATGGCAAAACTGAGGTAAGTCAGTTAATAACCTGGCCGCCACATTCTGCACTAGCTGCAAATGACAAATGTCAACCCCTGGAAGCCCTAGGTATATAGAGTTACAGTAATCAAGGCATGAGGTCATGAAGGCATGGACCAAAGTTGAGAGGTCATCAGGTGGGAGCAAGTGTTTCACCCAGGCAATATTCCTCAGATGGTAAAACGAGGCTTTAACGAAGGCCGACAACTATGATTTAAGCATCAGCCCTTCATCAAAAATAATGCCCAGATTACGCACCCTCTCCGAGGTCACTAGCTGGGTGCACCCGAGTCGAAACCTGGAAGTCTGCCCAGCCAATTACCCCTGAACCCGATGACCCAGGTCCACAACCAATACCTCAGTCTTGTCCAGATTCAGCTTTAACCAGCTGGCACTCATCCAGTCCTGGATCTTGGCGAGGCAGTTGTTAAACACCAAGACCGCATCACCCTGTCCAGGCACGAAGGACATGTAGAGCTGGGTATCATCTGCATAATAGTGGAAACTCAGCCCATACCACCTCACAGTGTCCCCCAATGGCAGCATATACACTGTGAACAACATGGGTGACAACACTGAACCCTGAGGGACCGCACAAGGTAGGGATACTGGGTCAGAGGAATAAATCCCTGACACCACTCTCTGAAACCTGCCAGTGAGGTATGAATGAAACCACCTGAGGGACTGTACCAGACAGTCCACAGATAAACCTCATGGGCTCCAGAAGCACACCATGATCCATGGTGTCAAATGCTGCAGCGAGATCAAGGAGAACCAAAATCGATCAGGTTCTCTGATCTCTCACTATCAGGAGATCATTGAGTACCTGGACAAGTGCCATCTCAGTGCTATGCCTCTTCCTAAAGCCTGACTGGAGAGGATCGTAGATCTCGTGGATGGTAAGATGACCCATTGGCTGCAGTGCGACTGCCTTCTCAATAACCTTCCCTACAAAAGGAAGGCTAGAGACAGGCCTGTAGTTTGCAAGACAGTCAGGGTCAAGAGAAGATTTTTTAAGGGTGTCCGGAAACACTCGTGTCTCTAAAGAACACCCAACTATCTCTGCTAGGACCAGGCTGATGACCTCAACACACCCCACAAGGAGGAGAGTTGGGCCTGAGTCCACACTACAACATGTCGGCCGCAAACTCTGGATGATCCTCACAACATCCACGATCACCAACTGTTCGAAATCTGGCCAAACAGACTGAGGGGCAACGACCTCCCACCAACCACTGCAATCTCCACTGGAGTGAGCCATGCAGGCATCTACTCTGGCAGGCTTTTGAGGAACTGATGATTGTACAAAGAATAGTGTGCCTGCCAAAAGGAAGGACTAGTGCAGCTGTGGAGGGGAGGGACAGTGGAGAAACAATGCTACAGCACTGACCGCAGCACTGTGGAAGGCCACAGTGCCTGAAACCGGTCCCGTGCTTCCAAAGTCACTTTTCTCATTTTCTAGCAAAACGTCTGTAGGGCTCCACCATTGCAGTCATAAAAAAATGTGGCCTAGTAGGATGTCTCTAAGTCACGCAGATGGAAAATCTGAATTGTTGATGGAAGTCCATTGCACTAAATGTCTGACACAATCTGGGCTTGCACCAAATAAACTGCTTTGCAAATCCTGTGCCATGTCTTCTTAATTTCCTACTTTTGTTTGTTTATATGTTGCAAAAAAAAGTGACCAACAATATATACAGTAAGTGTAACTATCCAGTCCCCTGGGGTTACTAGAATTCCATCAGTGTCAGTGCTAGGTAGGGAAGGCAGCTGGTGAATAGAGGTGGGCAAAGTGAGAAAAATTCACTACAGGGGGTAACCCACAAATTTCGCCTGTTTTGCGTAGCAAAATGCAAAATTTCGCCACAAATTTTGTCTGCAGAAGGCAAAATTTCACGTGTGGAAGGTGAAATTTCACCTGTGGAAAAGCAAAATTTCACTTTGTAAGGCGAAAATTCACTTTCCACGGAGAAATTCGGCTTTTACAGGCGAAATTTCGCCTTCCAAGGTGAAATGTCACCTTCCGCAGGCGAAATTTTGCCTTGGCAAAATCGGGCTATAATGGGAGAAATTTGCAGATTACTTTATGCGATGAAATCAGCCACTTCACCGCAACTTCGCCGGTGGAAATTAAATTTGCTGCATCTCTACTGCAAGTATTAATACTATAATGTTATACTATACTATCTTGCATACTATATACAACTTGTTAAATGGATTTTTCACCTGCTCACTCTCTGTTTACTTGGTCTCAGCTGAGATGAGAGAGATGATGTCATTTAGAACTCACGCAGCAGCAGCAGCATAAGCCATGACAGCTGGCTGTGAGTGGGAGTTTTAGAATCTTGGGGTTAGTCTGTCAGTAGCAGTTGAAGAGTGAGGAATGAGTGCTACAGTGTGGGCTCTGTGAGGAGAGATTATTTTCTCACCCTAGTCCTGAGAAACATCTACCTGCCAAGAGAAGTGGTGGAAATCATTGTCTACAGCAGGCACTCCTGATTTTTATCCCCAGAGAGATGGAAAGGACTGCCAGAATGGATTCCAGGGGCAATCTCCTATTTGATTCAAGACCTTTTTGAAGCTGTCTGTTCTGTTTCCAGCTGTGAGTAATCTGACTTTGTGCTTCCTGGGGAACGTACCTGCTTTAGGTGTTTCTCTGACTAGAAGGGAAAAGGCACACCAGTTCTGTTCTAAGTTTGAGACTGTTTCTCAGTTTAAAGTTGACTGACAATTGTGGGATCCAGAGGCAGACTTATGTATATTGTTCAGGACTTTAATTTCTACACTCATGATGTAGTGTTTTTCATATGCTGGATGTGAAAGTTATTTCAAGATGCATATTCCTAGATGTTCTTACAAGAAGTTTTGAGGTGCACGTCTGAAAGAATGGCTGGGTATGGGTGTGGAAGTGAAAGGTGGGCAGTCCCCCATCTGGAGTGACCAGTTCAGCACTACAGGTCCTGTAAGGGTGCCTGGTTATTCAAGAAACGGTGGCCAATGCCTGAAGAGAAAGTTTACCTCCTTGTGTGAGTTGTGCTAAGTATGAGCACCAGCGTGCTCTGTTGTGGCCAGTGCCACTAGAAGAAATGGTTCAATGTGGCCAGTTGCCATTTGAAAAAAGTGTTAAAGTCCTATGCCATATGGGAAATGTGTGCTCAGTTGTGGCCAGTGCCACTAGACAAAATGTGTGTTCAGTTAAGGTTATTGGCGCTGAAGAGAATTCAAGGTCCATAGAGTTTCTGTCCGATACAGTTTTCTGTTGTTCTGCCAATTCCTTGTGCTACGTTGTATAAACCTTGGGGTTACACCCTTGCTTTAGAGTACCATCTTTTGGAATAAAGTCACACTCTAGAACCGCAACCTGGTTTGGACATTCATGTTACTGCTTCCTGTGTGGAATTACTGGGTACCCCTCCAGAAGTATAGATCTAGCATAGCCCTAGCAAAACGTTCTGTTCTCAGGGCCTGGGTTATTTGGTCAAAATTGTATTTGCTTTTGTACACCCCCACCCCTTTTCTGACCTCTAGAATTAATGAGCCTGGTATACATTCCCAAAGCTAGGGATGGTACCAAATTGTCTGAAGTAGTTTGGGTGCCCAGTCAAGGGTACCGAGGGGTAGCTAACTGTGTAAAGTAGCAAAAGGGGGGTGGTTACAAAAAATGGGGGCTCGTCCGAAGATATTGTTTAATTTGGGGAGAGAACCAGAGATATTTTGCTGAGGGTATGGCTAGTATCTGTCTGTCTGGTAGTGTGGTAGCCCAAACAGAAAGGAAGCTTTGGACAAGAGGATTTTGCCCAGGAAAGTGCCATCCAAATGTGCTGCTTGTGTGCCTGCTAGTACAGAAAAGAACAGGGTGCTGCTTGTGTGTTTGTCAACTTCCAATGGACGGTAAACCCTTGAAGTGTATGTCCTAGTCTCTGCATCAGAAAATGTTTACAGAACGTATAACTCACAATTTTCAACTGCCAAAAGTAGTGTGGACTTTAGGAAACAGACTGAAAAATGTGCTCTGAAAGTTTCATGTGCTTTGTGTGCAAATTGGAGGAGTCACTAGAAAAATTGCCAGTATCTGTGGAGAAAAGGGTCAAAACGGCACTCCTGCCACTGAAATTGTAGCCAAAAAAAAAAAAAGTTACAGTTTGCAGTTTAAATTTGCTCCTGTTCAACGATCGCCATGAAGGAAGAGAGAGCGAAGAGAGAGAGGCTTATTTGCATCGCGTCGAGTGATTGGTGCAACTGCAATCAGTCCCGCCCCCTGGTCAGCTTCTGTGTGCAGCCGAGTGTTCGAGGAGAGAGAGAGAGACAGAGAGAGAGACAGAGAGAGAGACAGAGAGAGAGACAGAGAGAGAGGTGTGCAAGCTGGTCAGACCAGGATCAGCCATCGAGGGGCTTTTGAACATTGTAATCTGTAGTAAACTGGCTTTAGCTGTGTAATTTCAGGCTCAACCTGTTGTCCGACTGACTGGAAAGTGAGCATGGCATTCGTGGCTATGATCGGCAGGACTGCCAGCCCGTTTCACCCCAGAGGCCTTCCCAGGATCGGCACCAGGTTGATAATTTCCATCGGAGGAAGCCAGCTACTGAATTCAGTGAGTAAAGCCAGTTAACTGTGCAAGAAACTGTGTGTGATTTTCAAGCCAGCTCAGTCTGTGTGCAAGCAGTGTTATTGTTTTGCAAGGAAGGACTGTGCATTGTAACAGCAAAGCAACAAACAAAAATTCTGAGCATAGACTGTGAGCAGTATAATGGGTTCAGCAACAGTAAATGTTTCTAAGCAAAAAGGGACTGTGAGTTGTACATTAGGGTGCAGCAAAAAGGCAATGTTGTGCAGAGAAAAACGGTGGGGCTTGCAAGTGACTTTGAGCATGTGTAAATAGTTCTCTGAATTGATGCTGATCACAAAATCAAGTTTAAAATCATATGACTGTGCTGAAAGATACCAGCAGTGCAGTCGATTACAGTTTTGAGTAAATTCAGTAGCCAGAAAAGGTCGGAAACACAGTTTTGAGTCACTGAACAAAGTCTGATGCATAAGAAGAGTTACCGCGGCCAGTACACGGTGGGGTCAGCAATGTAAACACAGCAGCAGGGAGCCATTTTGTGAGACTATAAAGAGACTAATGAGTAATTCAGTAACAACACGTCTTTGTGTGTTTGCTTTAAGACATGGCTTCGGGAACTCCTGGCTACCCGGATCATGCCCGAGCTATGGACGCAGAGGAGATGGCAGCATTTAGAGAAATAGAAAGAACTTTCTATGGTGAAAGGTTGCCTCCAGATGTAGCAATCCCTAGCTATCCAGTGAGACTGTGTATTGTGTGCCTCAAGACTGGAAGGGATGTGTTTCTGATACTCCACTGCTCGGATTGCCTTGTGAAGTATGGTATGAGTAGGGATGCATCGCCAGATAGGACATCATGAATTAGATTGGCTCCCACATGGACCCGAGTAGGAGGCTCTGCATGTAGCGGCAAGCAGCACCAGGTTGAACCTGCTGGGGAAAGATCCACAGAGTGTGTTACAAAAGTCATTGGTGACTGGGGACCCACCAGGAGGGATGGAGGTTTGTTCAAGCCTGACGGCCTGCATCCATCCTGGAGGGGAATCCAAGCACTCAATGATAAGTTTAAATGCTACATTGACAAGCATTTAAACTAGCAAAGGGGGATGGCACAGCAAGGATGGTACCTACTTGCTCACCCCACAGCTAGTAGTGGAACCAGTGAACCAGAGGAGTGGCTATCTCTGCAAAGCAGTGTGCAAAAGATGGAGATTAGTGTCCAAAGGTGGATAAGCAGAAAGGGCAAAATTCAGCAGAAGGGCAAACAGCAAGGAGAACCAGGGATAAATGACAACCAAGGAAGGGGCTGGAGTAGAACAGTGAAGCAGTCTAGGAGGTCAAATCATGGAAAGCCATGTGTGCAAATGCCAGGAGCCTTAGCAACAAGATGGAAGATCTGGAGGCTGTCATGGTACAGTCAGACCTGGACATTGTGGCCATCACTGAAACCTGGTGTAATGATAACCATGACTGGAGATGGCCATACCTGGCTACAACATATTCAGAAGAGACAGAGCAGGCAGGAAGGGAGGAGGAGGTCACTGTAGTGAAAAATGACATAAGGGCCACACAGATCCAGGAGGAACAAAATGGGGAGAGATACTGTGGGTTAAGCTGGAAAGGAAAATGGGGCCAGCCATCCGTGACAGGTGTGGTCTATAGACCACCAGCCCAGGAGGAAGAAACAGATAGGGAGTTGATGCTAGCCATCCAAAGGATGGCACAAGGGTGAGTGTAGTGCTGGTTGGAGACTTCAATATTCCAGACATGGACTGGAGTATCCCAGCAGCAGCATCAACTAGGAGCAGATTTATCCTGGACTCCCTTCAGGGTGCCTTCCTCAAGCAACTGGTCATGGAACCAGCTCGGCAGAAGGCAATACTGGACCTTGTGCTCACAAACAGGGACAGTGTGATGGGGGTAACAGTGGGGGAGCACCTGGGTAACAGTGACCACCAGTCATTGTGGTTTGAAATCACAGAAAGAGCAGAACCAAACCACACAAAAACACGTATCCTGGATTTTAGGGGGGCAGACTTTGGGAAAATGGGAGATACTTGAAAGAGGCATTAAGGGAATGGGGCAGGAATCAGGGGTTGAGGAACAGTGGGCAGTATTTAAAATGGGGATTATAAGAACAACAGAATTATGCATTAAGCAGGTTAGCAAGAGGAAAAGGAAGAGAGACCATTATGGTTTTCCAAAGAGGTAGCAAAGAAAGTGAAAGCCAAAAAGATTGCATTCAGGCAATACAAAAAGACACAGGCAGAAGGGGATAGGGAGAAGTACCAGGAGAAACAAGGGAGGCAGGGAAGTCAGTAAGGGAAGCCAAAGCTCAGACAGAAGAACACATTGCAAAATCAGTGGGTAAAGGGGACAAAACCTTTTACAGGTACATAAGTGAAAAAAGAATGACAAAGGGAGGGATAGTGAGACTGAAGGGGGAGGATGGGAGCCGCGTGGAGGATGACAACAATAAAGCTGACATATTGAACAGGTATTTCTGCTCAGTCTTTACTAAGGAAGAGGGGGTAATGCATCTGAAGGGAGTACAAGGGGTGAGAATGGTGCAGAAATGGACACAAGTCCCTTTACACGAGAAAGGGTCCTGAAGGAACTGGAAGTAATAAAAGCTGATAAAGCAATGGGGCCAGATGGGGTGCACCCAGGGTCCTTAAGAACTAAGAGAGGGTGGCTGAACCTCTGGCTATCCTGTTCAGCCAATCACTGGAAACAGGGAGGTACCCAAAGACTGGAGGACAGCAGATGTAGTCCCTTATACAAAAGTGGGAACAAAGAGGAAGCAGGGAACTACAGACCAGTCAGCCTCACCTCGGTAGTGGGAAAGATCATGGAAGCACTACTGAAGGAGAGATTGGTGGAACATCTGGTTGTCAATGGACTACAGGACCCAAGGCAGCATGGTTTCACCAGGGAGGTCATGTCAGACCAACCTCATTGAATTTTTGACTGGGTGACTAGGGAGGTGGATCAGGGGAGGGCAGTGGACATGGCCTATCTGGACTCAGCAAGGCCTTTGACACTGTGCCACATAGAAGACTATTACACAAACTGGGGAATATGGGTGGGCAGGACAGCAGTGTGGTGGGTAGGTAACTGGCTGGGTGGCAGGACACAGAGGGTGGTGGTAAATGGCTGTCACTCCACAGAGGGAAGAGTAACCAGTGGGGTACCACAGGGATCAGTGCTGGGACCGGTCCTATTCAACATCTTCATCAGTGACATTGCACAGGATCTAGAAGGCAGAATTTCACTGTTCGCTGATGACACAAAGCTCTGTAACAGAGTAGACACACCAGAGGGTGTAGACAGAATGAGAAGGACCTGCAGAAACTTGAAGAATGGTCAAGGGTTTGGCAGTTGAAATTCAATGCAAAGAAGTGCAAGATAATGCATATGGGGCACAAAAACCCTGGCACAATATATCAGTTGGGGGTGAGGATATAGCATGCACCAAGCAGGAAAGGGATCTTGGGGTTGTCATCTCTGATGACCTCAAGGTAGGAAACAGTGTGACAAGGCATCAGGTAAAGCAAATAGGATGCTGGGATTATAGGCAGGGGCATCACCAGCAGGAAAAGGGAGGTCATAATTCCGCTATACAAGACACTAGTGAGGCCCCACCTGGAGTACAGTGTACAGTTCTGGAGACCATACCTACGTAAGGACATAGACAGGGTAGAGAAGGTTCAGAGGAGGGCAACAAAGATGGTGCATGGGTTGCATCACAAGTCCTATGAAGACAGGTTGAAGGAACTGAACATGTACTCCCTGGAGGAGAGGAGGGAGAGGGATATGATAGAGACATACAAGTATCTTACAGGGAGGAACAGGTGCAGGAAAACACTATTTTAAGTGAAAAAGATGTTTCAGGACTAGAGGGCATGGGATGAAGTTGGAGGAGGACGATTCAGAGGAAACATGAAGAATTTCTTCACAGAACGGTGGTGGACAAGTGGAACACCCTGCCAGAGGAAGTGGTGGGGGCTGAAACAATCACGGGATTTAAGAATGCATGGGATAGACATAAAGGAATTCTAGAGGGCAGGGGTAAGGGGAAACAGACTTCTAGGAAAACAAACTGAACTTACAAGCTCAAATGGGCAGACTAGGTGGGCCATAGGCCCTTATCTGCCAACACTGTCTATGTATCTATGTAAAGATCCACTGTAAGGGCAGGAACAGTGGGAGGTTTCCATGCCTGTGTCCCAGATGGACAGTGCAACAGAAGGATCCATGGACCCATGGAAGGAGAGTCCGAGTCCTAGCCTAATGGAGGAGGACAAACTGCAAGATACACTGAACTGGGAGGTGTCCACCTCCATGCTCAGTGAGGAGTGGACTGTCTCAGGAGTGAGGACATTTGCTCACTCCTGGGCTCAGATCATGAGTGAGGAAGAGGAGGATGAAGAAATGTATCTTCATGTTGAGGGTCCCTGTGAGTCACTTCAAGTTCTTGCCTCAGAGGAGCCAGAGAGAGAAGAAGAAGGCTCCAGTAACCTGCCCACAGAAATGGTCGGTGACAAGTTCTTTCGTTCTTTAAGTATATAACACTGGCTCAGCCAGGACTGTCCACCCCCAAGCCAGGCCATGGGCTGCAAACTTGTGAAGAGTAGCAAGGAGGAGAGACTGGTATGTAGGAGGGCTGATGCCATCTATGAGAAGTCGTTTCCTACCTTTCCTTGCCGCGTTTAGGAAGAAATCAAACAGAACAGGCAATCCTGGTTGTTGGAAGAGATGAGCAAGAATTTGTACTTGGGTGCAGCAGAATGTGTCAGGGACAGAGTCATAAATGATCGACTTAAATTCTAGAAATTGGGCAGGACTCTTTATGGACACTGTGCGAATCGTGGATGGGGCAGGGAATGAGACATTCCACAACATCAACTTTGAATGCCCAGATGGTGTCATAGTCCTTGCCCCACACCCTGAGTGATACTACCCTTAATGGTGCCATTCCCTGTGACCAGCATGCCTACAGGGAAGTGAGCAGTGGCAGCCCGGTGTCTGTCATCTGTAGCAGCAGTATCCAAGGAGGATGATGCAGCTGTTCTGGTATTCCAGGATTCTTCAGGTGTATCCAGATTTGTCAGCCCTACAGTGTGTTCCTGTTCCATCGCCTGTCCTTCCAGATGAAATCAACCCAACTGTTTTCCTGTTTCATCGCCTGGTTTTCCAGATGACAGCACCCAGCTGTTTTCCTGTTTCATCATTTTTTTTTCCAGAGGACATCAGTCCAGCAGTATCCAAAGATGCCACCTGGTCTGAAGGGAGAAGGTCCTTAGCTTGGAGAAGTAAGGCGATCCTTTGTTTTCAGTCTTCAAGGAACTGGTAAGACCATATTTTCTGTTTTCTTTACTGACTTTGCACAACACATCCTACATTTGAAGACTCCACAGAATTATAATGACTGTCATCAAAGACTCTCCCCATGGATTGCAATGCTATACAGGCCCAGTCCTGTCCCAGAACTGTTCTTCAGAGGGCTTCGGCCCAGGACAGACTCTTTAATGGACCCTGCCTATGGGCAACCGCATTTTGTCACTAGATGGGACTTTTTAGGGCCTTCCATCTTTCCATTTTTTTTACTTTTGCACTTTTATAGAAAAATATTTTGGGAGGTTCTTTAGTGTTCAGGTAGAGGTTTAGGGACTGTGTGGAATGCAAAATGTGTTTTTGTGTTTTCTTCTCTTGCAGGTGTTCCTGAGGAAGAAAAGAAGAGAAGAAAAGAAAAGGTGCTGGAGCTCAGCCAAGTTCCCCTTTTCGTAGAGAGTTTTTAGGATTGTTTGTGGTTAACAAGGTGTTGACGTGTTTCTTCACAGTGTGAGATTGTGGGGAAAGTTTTGGGAAATATAATGCGTTTTGCTTGTTTTTTTGTTTGCAGGTACACTTGGAAGTTGGGTGAGGTTCACCAGTGGGCAGCCTAATCAGATTTTCCCTAGAGGGTTGGGGGATGAACAGGCTGGGGTCCTGATTTGAAGTAGGGGGCTCTCAGTTTTCTGGTCTATTAGGGCATGCTTCAAGCAGTTTCTTGGAGCCACTGAGTATCCATAGATAGATCACAAGATAGGGGCTGAAGTTTCATCAGCCATCCTCTGTGCCTTTAGTGTTGCCTGTCTGTGCATGGCATATGGTAGGGGAGGGCCTGATCACCCCTCCTCATAGGTAATGCAGAGGGTAGGATGGCCTGGTGCCTGGTGGAGAAATGACTGTGGACAGTCATTTACCTGGCCAAGTGTGAGTGTAACCACCTAGTCCCCTGGGGTTACTAGAATCCAATCAGTGTCAGTGCTAGGTAGGGAAGGCAGCTGGTGTATAACTGGTTAAATGGGTTTTTCACTTACTCACTCCCTGTTTACTTGGTCTCAACCAAGATGAGAGAAATGATGTCATTGAGAACTCTCGCAGCAGCATAAGCCATGGCAGCTGGATATGAGTGGGGAGTTTTAGAATCTTGGGTTAGTCTGTCAGTGGCAGTTGAAGAGTGAGGAGTGAAAGCTGCAGTGTGGGCTCTGTAAGGAGAGCCTATTTTCTCACCCTAGTCCTGAGAAACATCTGCCTGCCAAGAGAAGTGGTGGAAACCGTTGTCTACAGCAGGAGCTCCTGATTTTCATCCCCAGAGAGATGGAAAGGACTGCCAGAATGGATCCCAGGGGCAATCCCTTATTTGATCCAAGACCTTTCTGAAGCTGCCTGTTCTGTTTCCAGCTGTGAGTAATCTGACTTTGTGCTTCCTGAGGAAAGTACCTGGTTTAGGTGTTTCTGTGACTAAAAGGGAAAAGGTACACTAGTTCTGTTCTAAGTCCGAGACTGTTTCTCAGTTTAAAGTTGGCTGACAATTGTGGGGTCCAGAGGCAGACTTATGCACATTGTTTAGGACTTTAATTTCTGCGCTCGTGATATAGTGTGTTTCATATGCTGGATGTGGAAGTCATTCCAAGATGCATATTCCTAGATGTTCTTACAAGAAGTTTTGAGGTGTAACTCTGAAAGAATGGCTGGGTATGGAAGTGGAAGCAAAAGGTTGGCAACCCCCCATCTGGAGTGACCAGTTCAGCACTACAAGTTCCATACAGGCGTCTGGTTATTCAGGACATGGTGGCCAATGCCTGAAAAAAAAGTTTACCCCCTTGTGTGGGTTGTGCTAAGTATGAGCAGCAATGTACTCCATTGTGGCCAGTGCCACTAGAAGAAATGGTTCAGTGTGGCCAGTTGCCACTTGCCAAAGTATTAAAGTCCTATGCCATATGAAAAATGTGTGCTCAGTTGGAGCCAGTGCCACTAGACGAAATGTGTGTTCAGTAAAGGCCATTGCCACTGAAGAGAATTCAAGGTCCTATGACATATGGGATATGTAGAGTTTCTGTTCGATACAGTTTTCTGTTGTTCTGCCAGTTCCTTGTGCCACATTGTGTAAACCTTGGGGGTCCACCCTTGCTTTAGAGTACCATCTTTTGCAATAAAGTCACACTCTAGTAACCCCAACCTGGTTTGGACATTCATGTTACTGCTTCCTGTGTGGAATTACCGGGTACCCCTCCAGAAGTATAGATCTAGCATAGCCCTAGCAAAAAGTTTATTTATTTTTATTTTATTTTTTAATTTTATTTTAGTCTTCGGTAACTGGGTAAGGCCCACTAGGCACAAGTGCCTCCTCAGTTCTTTCCTCAGGACCTGGGTTATTTGGTCAAAATTGTATTTGCTTTTGTACACCCCACCCCTTTCTGACCTCTAGAATTAATGATCTCTGTACAACAGCATGATCCGGAGTCTTGTTTTTGCTTTTAAATTCTTTCTTTATTTTACAGCAACGGCTCTAAGTTTTGCTTCTATGAGCTTGATCACGGGGCTTTTTTATATGTCTGTTTCAAAAAAATATACAGATACATTTTTTAAAACCATATTTGCTTCTTACTTCAATGATACAAATTTCACCAATATGTTCAATTAGCAAATATCTACCTTATTCGATGTAATTCTAAACGACACAGGCTCTAATAATCTTGATAAAAATATTTCTTCCCCCTAACAAACAAATATTTATAAAACCTTATTAATTTCTTGTATGTTTCCATATTCTATCAAAGTACTTTTTTCTTTTCATTTTCCATAATGCTAAATAACACTAAACCACATTATATATATATATATATATATATATATATATATATATGCATCTTTATAGTGCCTTATATGTCTAACTTTTGTTATTTAATGATATGTATTGATTCTTTAAACATGAACATCATAAGGCTTCCTTCAATTATAATGACCATAGACTTAGTAACCACGCCAAAAAACGTAACAACAGTGAATACACTTGCTTGCTCCCTGTGACTAGCGTACCTTGGAGAGTCTCTTAAACTTCTTGTTCCTTCAATTTTTTCTGAAAAGCTCTGATTTTATGCCAAATCTGTGAAATTCCAGAACATAACATTCAGTTCTTCAAACTTTCACATCTTAATGTCTTTTTTAAAATGCCAATTCCATTTATATACGCTTATCCATTCAAAACTCACCCACTCAGACTCTTGCTATATCCAATTCGCGTTCTCCTATAAAGAATACTGCAAGCCAAATTTTCCTTTCGGTGGCTTTATAACATGAAAAATTCTCCACCCGTAATGGCGTGCAAACGCCGCTTTGCTTTCTAGTGTTTAAGGCTTTCCAAGGACGCTGTTCCTCTTGAACAGCTTGAGTTTCCCGCGGGAGTGACGTAGTCACTACCCAAAACTCTCGCTCATCGCGAGAGCGTTGCTAAGCAACTGAACACACATACCTAACCAAACGGGTATGTGTGCGGTTCCCTCAAGCTGTTCTTTGATTTGGCTGGTTATTTATACAGTTTTAAAACCAATTCATCTTGTAGTAGAGTTGTTTCTGGAAGGGAATGTAGTATACAGATATTGACTGTCTGTGCCCTTATTTGCTTCAAACATACATGAATTATGCTATCCTCTGGTACCCCTATATGTCAAATACTTTAATTTTATTCCTTTTTCTATATTTTATAAAACAAATTTTCTGCAATAGACACCTATATCTGAAAAACATTTTCCATCCATTTTGGGTCACACCAAGGTTGTACACATTATCATTTCAATGACCAACAAATTTCTTTATTAGAATAAACATATATAATCTAATACAGCAAGACCCTTCCCAGACCAATGTTCATTAAGAATTTTTTATTCTTAATCATCTCACTTAAATACAGGCTTGCCAAATCTGCTCCATATTCATCCCTATTGCCAGATCCAATGTTTTTAAACTAAAGATCCATTTCATTTCAATTTTGTCCAATAATTTTTTGTAATTTTCACCCCTTAACGGTTGTTTTACTATCTCTAGTCCCCAGAACCTAAGGAAAGCTCCTGTATGTCCTGCCTCACTAAAATGTATTGCTACTGGTGATTTTTCATTTTTATTCCTGATGTCACTTTTATGTTCCCCTATCCTAACTTTTAATGCCCTTTTGGTTTGTCCCACATATAATTTGTCACAAGGACATTGTAATACATAAATCACCCCTTCTGTGTTGCAGTCAATATATTCTTTAATTTGAAATTCTTCATTAAAGTATGGATGTTTAAAAATTGATTTTTTTACTGGTGTTATTGCAGACTGCACACTTTCCACATCTATTCATCCCTGGTTGTAGTGGACCTAATAAAAGTTGTGTTTTATTTATGTTATCCCGCTTAAATTGTGAATGTACTAATTTGTCTTTTAGATTCTTGACTTTTTTCGCTACTATAATAGGTCTTGATTGTAATGATCTTATGTTTGGGTTATCCATCGCTACTAGATACCAATGTTTGTTGACAATTCGCCTGATTTGTTTCATTTTGTGATTATACTTTGTAGCAAATACTAGTCTATCTTTTTTTATTCTTTGTTTTTTGGTTAAAAGTTGTTCGCGTGTAATTCTTTCAATTCTATTTTCTGCTTGTATTAGAATTTTTTGGGGGTAACCCCTTTCTTTAAATCTAACATTTCTTGTTTCTGTTCTTTGTATTCTTTAAGTTCCTTGCAATTTCGTTTTACTCTACTAACTGTGAGAATGGAATACTGTTTTTTAATTTTGTTTCATGAAAACTTGCGTTATGCAATAATGTATTTCTATCTGTACTTTTTCTGAAAAGTGTTGTTTTAAATTTACTTTTAGATAATTGAATTTTAAGGTCTAGGAATGGTATTGCTGTTGTATTATAATTGATTGTAAACTGCAAATTCATGTCAAAATTATTTAATAAATCATCAAATGACTTCAATTCTTGTTCAGTTCCAGTCCAGAGGCAAAATATGTCGTCAATAAATCTTTTCCAAAATTTTATATATTTTCTAAAGATATTTTTTTCTTCATTAAAGATGTATTCTTCTTCAAATGTAATTATGTATGCATTTGCATAACTAGGGCCATTGTGCTCCCCATAGCTGTTCCTTTTTCTTGCTGATAAAATTTTCCTTCAAATTAAATATTATTTGCAAAATAAATGTCGCTAGTTCTTGTAACATGGCTGTCCTAGGGAGTTTCCTTCCTTCTCTTTTTTGCAAAATTTTACCCATATTAATAACCCCTTCTTTATGTGGAATTGAGGTATATAAGTCCTTTACATCCCAGGTTACTAGAATCAAATCTTTGGCATTTTTTTCTTTAAATACTATTTCTAGTTTTTTAATTAAATCTGTTGAATCCTGTATATATGAATCACTTTCTTCAATCATAGGTTGCAAATGATAATTGACATATTTCGACACCGGGTCAAAAACTGAATCAATACCTGAAACAATCGGTCTCCCTGGAGGGTCTAACATATTTTTATGAATTTTTGGTATAGCATAAAATGTAGGTATTCTTGGGAATTCTATCAGCAGTATTCTCATTTCCCATTCTTGTAGCCAGTTAAGGTCAACAAATTCTGCTAGTAGTTCCCTCAGTCTGTTTTGAATAGATACTGTTGGATCTTCCTTTAATTCTGAATAATTAATTCTGTTGTTTAATAATTTGAGACACATAGCTCTATATTGTTCTCTGTCCTGAATAACGATTCCACCCCCTTTATCTGCTTGTTTAATAATTATTTCTGTATCTCTACTTAAGTTGTCTACAGCTTTCCTTTGTTGTTTGTTTAAATTTTAATGGGGAGGCCACAATGAGCTTTTATCTTTGAATAATGCTAAAATTTCCTTTTCAACTATTGTGCAAAAACATTCTATTCCATGATTTTTATCTACTGGTGGGCTGAACTTTGATTTGATATTTAGAGCTTTTTTTTACCTTCTGTTCTTCACTTACTATTATGTTTTCTTCTCCAAACAGGTTTTTTAATCTTAAATTTCTAAAAAATTCTTGTAAATCCTTAGGTCAAATAATTGTGACAACCTGTAAATTTATTTGACCTAATGGCTGATTTACAAGGATTTTTTTAGAAATTTAAGATTAAAAAACCTGTTTGGAGAAGAAAAGGAAATTTTAGCATTATTCAAAGATAAAAGCTCATCATATATACAGGATTCAACAGATTTAATTAAAAAACTAGAAATAGTATTTAAAGAAAAAAATGCCAAAGATATGATTCTAGTAACCTGGGATGTAAAGGACTTATATACCTCAATTCCACATAAAGAAGGGGTTATTAATATGGGTAAAATTTTGCAAAAAAGAGAAGGAAGGAAACTCCCTAGGACAGCCATGTTACAAGAACTAGCGACATTTATTTTGCAAAATAATTACTTTGAATTTGAAGGAAAATTTTATCAGCAAGAAAAAGGAACAGCTATGGGGAGCACAATGGCCCTAGTTATGCAAATGCATACATGATTACATTTGAAGAAGAATACATCTTTAATGAAGAAAAAAATATCTTTAGAAAATATATAAAATTTTGGAAAAGATTTATTGATCTACATATTTTGCCTCTGGACTGAACTGAACAAGAATTGAAGTCATTTGATGATTTATTAAATAATTTTGACATGAATTTGCAGTTTACAATCAATTATAATACAACAGCAATACCATTCCTAGACCTTGAAATTCAATTATCTAAAAGTAAATTTAAAACAACACTTTTCAGAAAAAGTACAGATAGAAATACATTATTGCATAACGCAAGTTTTCATGAAACAAAATTAAAAAAAACAGTATTCCATTCTCACAGTTAGTGAGAGTAAAACTAAATTGCAAGGAACTTAAAGAATACAAAGAACAGAAACAAGAAATGTTGGATAGATTTAAAGAAAGGGGTTACCCCCAAAAAATTCTAATACAAGCAGAAAATAGAATTGAAAGAATTACACGCGAACAACTTTTAACCAAAAAACAAAGAATAAAAAAAGATAGACTAGTATTTGCTACAAAGTATAATCACAAAATGACACAAATCAGGCGAATTGTCAACAAACATTGGTATCTAGTAGCGATGGATAACCCAAACATAAGATCATTACAATCAAGACCTATTATAGCAGCGAAAAAAGTCAAGAATCTAAAAGACAAATTAGTACATTCACAATTTAAGCGGGATAACATAAATAAAACACAACTCTTATTAGGTCCACTACAACCAGGGATGAATAGATGTGGAAAGTGTGCAGTCTGCAATAACACCAGTAAAAAATCAATTTTTAAACATCCATACTTTAATGAAGAATTTCAAATTAAAGAATATATTGACTGCAACACAGAAGGGGTGATTTATGTATTACAATGTCCTTGTGACAAATTATATGTGGGACAAACCAAAAGGGCATTAAAAGTTAGGATAGGGAACATAAAAGTGACATCAGGAATAAAATGAAAAATCACCAGTAGCAATACATTTTAGTGAGGCAGGACATACAGGAGCTTCCCTTAGGTTCTGGGGACTAGAGATAGTAAAACAAACTGCTTAAGGGTGGAAATTACAAAAATTATTGGACAAAATTGAAATGAAATGGATCTTTAGTTTAAAACATTGGATCCGCAATAAGGATGAATATGGAGCAGAATTGGCAAGCCTGTATTTAAGTGAGATGATTAAGAATAAAAAATTCTTAATGAACATTGGTCTGGGAAGGGTCTTGCTGTATTAGATTATATATGTTTATTCTAATAAAGAAATTTGTTGGTCATTGAAATGATAATGTGTACAACCTTGGTGTGACCCAAAATGGATGGAAAATGTTTTTCAGATATAGGTGTCTATTGCAGAAAATTTGTTTTATAAAATATAGAAAAAGGAATAAAATTAAAGTATTTGACATATAGGGGTACCAGAGGATAGCATAATTCATGTATGTTTGAAGCAAATAAGGGCACAGACAGTCAATATCTGTATACTACATTCCCTTCCAGAAACAACTCTACTACAAGATGAATTGGTTTTAAAACTGTATAAATAACCAGCCAAATCAAAGAACAGCTTGAGGGAACCGCACACATACCCGTTTGGTTAGGTATGTGTGTTCAGTTGCTTAGCAACGCTCTCGCGATGAGCGAGAGTTTTGGTAGTGACTATGTCACTCCCGCGGGAAACTCAAGCTGTTCAAGAGGAACAGCGTCCTTGGAAAGCCTTAAACACTAGAAAGCAAATCGGCGTTCGCACGCCATTACGGGTGGAGAATTTTTCGCGATATAAAGCCACCGAAAGGAAAATTTGGCTTGCAGTATTCTTTATAGGAGAATGCGAATTGGATATAGCAAGAGTCTGAGTGGGTGAGTTTTGAATGGATAAGCGTATATAAATGGAATTGGCATTTTAAAAAAGACATTAAGATGTGAAAGTTTGAAAAACTGAATGTTATGTTCTGGAAATTCACAGATTTGGCATAAAATCAGAGCTTTTCAGAAAAAATTGAAGGAACAAGAAGTTTAAGAGACTCTCCAAGGTACGCTAGTCACAGGGAGCAAGCAAGTGTATTCACTGTTGTTACGTTTTTTGGCGTGGTTACTAAGTCTATGGTCATTATAATTGAAGGAAGCCTTATGATGTTCATGTTTAAAGAATCAATACATATCATTAAATAACAAAAGTTAGACATATAAGGCACTATAAAGATGCATATATATAATGTGGTTTAGTGTTATTTAGCATTATGGAAAATGAAAAAAAGTACTTTGATAGAATATGGAAACATACAAGAAATTAATAATGTTTTATAAATATTTGTTTGTTAGGGGGAAGAAATATTTTTATCAAGATTATTAGAGCCTGTGGCATTTAGAATTACATCGAATAAGGTAGATATTTGCTAATTAAACATATTGGCGAAATTTGTATAATTGAAGTAAGAAGCAAATATGGTTTTAAAAAATGTATCTGTATATTTTTTTGAAACAGACATATAAAAGAGCCACGTGATCAAGCTCATAGAAGCAAAACGTAGGGGCGTTGCTGTAAAATAAAGAAAGAATTTAAAAGCAAAAACAAGACTCCGGATCATGCTGTTGTACAGAGGTTTATTTGGCACCCTTTCGGAGTTGGAGAACATTAATTGAGAAGAAATTATCATTGCCCAGATGTTATTAATACATTGCTCTAGAATTAATGAGCCTGGTATACATTCCCAAAGCTAGGGATGGTACCAAATTGTCTGAAGTAGTTTGGGTAGCCCAGTCAAGGGTACCAAGGGGTAGCCAACTGTGTAAAGTAATGGGGGGGGGGGTGTTAACATAGGTGCTGCAGATCTGTCATTCTACCATTTTCAGACCCTTTAGAGAATCCAGTCTATCTTCACACAGGTTAACACTTTCCAAGAAACAACTCAACGTTTCCCTTGAAAAAATAAAATGTAGAAAATTTAGAAAATAGGAGTGTATGCTCACACTCTGTGGATTGCCTAGTTGATTGCGGCTCTGTCTAAAATCACTACTGAGGTCAACCCAATCCCCGCCAGCGAGCAGTGAGAAATCCTTGAGACGCCACTCTAATTTAGCCAGTAAACACACCAGTTGAGCCCATAATCTCCTAAGACTGTATCTGTTCTTCAATGTTTGTTTTAATTATGGCATGGGATAAGCTGAAAAAAAAAACAATCTATAAGTCTGGTTCTATACTGCTATCACGCAGATTGACCCCTTCCTTTTTTTTAAGCAGATTGGGAAAGAGACCCTAGTCTTTCCTGAAGAACATCATGGAAAATTGTTCCAAAATCTGAGCACTGGGAGCTAGTCCTGAAGTGAACAGCAACAAGTGTTTTGGGTGGTACCCTGCTTATTGTGGAAGAGACAATGTTCTTTTTTACAATCACAGTGCTTCTGTGTGCTGTGACGCCAACAATCCTATGATGCAAAATGGGCCCAGAGCAACTGAGATGTTTACATTATTGCTAACAAATGTTGATAAATTGGTAGGACATATCTGTGGTGCCTTCAGATTGCATCAAGCCTGCTTTACAGAGTAGTATCCCCTTCAGTAAATAGTTACATAATCTGTTCACTTTTTGTTACAATTTATTGGTGGACACCTTCTCTAAATTTCACTTGTTTAGCTGGCTTGTTAAGGTAGCAGTAGCACTGCTGCTCACACTACTGGCAACCAGCATTCAGGAACACGCTCAGGTCATTGAAGGCTGGCCAGGGGGGGATTGAATGTCCCTGAGGACACGTTCCTCCTCTGGGGAGGGAGGGAGGGCAGCCAGCTCCGCTGCTATACTGTCACTTGAGAGACCACAGGTGGCAGCACAATGGAGCAGCTAAGGGGGAGGGGAGACTGAGGCTGGTGCCATGCTATGCACGTTCATGTGCACCTGAGCTGCCTGCATCTTGAGTAACAGAACAGGTGAAGACAGGACCCCCCATGCAGAATGACGGCTTCACTGCACCTGCAGGCCGTGCACTCACTGACCTGGGCACTCTCCTGATGCTGGATATTGTGCACCCAAGAGACCTAGCCCCATCCTGAGGGCTCCACCATGGGGGGGGCAAACCACAGGGGTAATATGGGAGCAGGTGCGACCCAGGAAAAAGTGAGGTATGGGGCTGGGGTGTGGTGGAGGCTTGAGTGGGGGCCTAGGTAAGCAAGGAGCAATAACAGAATATCAAAAAAAAATTAAAAATTCTCATTTTCCCCGGCATATTTTTTTTATATAAGTTTTTATCTTGTGTCTCCTGTGGCCTGCCCCATTTTGTCCAGTCCCCCGAGCCCTATCACATGGCTTCTTTGGGACTTACCTTCTCATTGACTTCCTCACAGCTTGCTGGACTGTGGCATTGCCCTGTCACTGGTGTGGGGCCTGCGAAGCACTGGACATCATCCTGCGGCCAAGGGGAGTTTTCTACCATACTTATTTTCCCCTGAACCACACACATGCAGTGGCATGATGGGCAAGCTCTGTGCCATGAAGGTATTCTCAAATGCCTGAGCGTGGTCCATCTACTGTGTGCCCAGACCTGCACTGTCACCCAGACATCTCCAGCGGCAGATTAGCAGTGCGTCACACTGACACCCCTCCCTGAGGGAGGAGAGCTGTCGTACGGACACTCAGTCCTCACTCCCCTGGCCGGTCCCTGAGGGACCCACGTCCATTCCAGAACCTGGGTCTCTGGCATGGCAGGAGATAAGGCATTAGCACCTCACCACTCCATGCCATGGTGCCAGCCTCAGCTTTTCTTTTGGCCTATTGTCACTGAACGGTGGATCACTGGCACTCAGAATATTAGACACTGGCAGACAATGTGGGACACGTAATCAAACATGAAAGGACAAACGCTGAGTACTGTGCAAACCAATGCCTTTACTTGTGCAAGTTTAATTTTGCTTCAGCAGTATAGGTCACTACGATTTGCTTCTAGAAGTCTGAGTTTACAGCACCCTCTCTGCATGGGCAGGTCTTTTCCATGTGGGATGAAGTGGGACAGACTCATTCGCTGGGGTAAAATGAAGGAATCCCCAGTAATGTGGGACAGTTGAGAGGCTATGTGTTTGCAGGGTTTGGCAACTAATCTATGAAGTCAATATAGAAAGCTTTCACTGGGATCTTTGGACTTTGTGGTGTGCTTGTTAGGATGACTGCATGGATGCTGTGGGTGAAGCTGTCCTGAGGCTGCTGAGCTGGCGAGTCACCATATTTAGAAGTGTAGGGATCCTTGGGGACACAACCAATGTAGGCAATTGGAAAAAGTTTCACAAATGGTGGTTGTTGTGAGCCAATACAATGCAGTACAATACAAGACGATAGGATGCGGTACGGCACAGTATGGTGCGGTATGGTACAAAACAATGTAATGGACGGAAGGAGGAGGCAGTCCTATCTGATCAGTCTGTACTCCTATTCTGTGAGTGTAGCCCTTGATACCATTATCTGTCAGGAATCTGTATAACCCTTGTTTAAACACTGTGAAACTGTTAACATCTACTACAGCTGGATGTATACTGGGTCACATTTTATTTTAAGGGTCAGCTTCAATGTAACTGCAGGGTAGGTAATCATTAACTACATGCAACGGGGTAATTACACTGAAGTTACATGTTTGTTGCATGTAACTGTATTGCAGTTGCAGTGTAGTTACAGTGTAGTTATACTGCAACTACAGTGTAATTAAGGAAACTTAAATAATGTAACCATCTTTGCAATGAAGAAATGTTTCCTCATGTCTGATAAACCCTGATTGCTTGATTTTATATTTGTGCCCTCCTTAATGTCCACCAATTGTTGTTTGCCAAAGTTCCTCAGAGCTAATACCTACTTAATCCTTAATGATTTTAGACATTGTTATGAGGTCAGCTGTCAATCGTCTTGATTCTAGGCTAAGCATTCCAAAAGCTTCCGGTCTGTTTCCATAGTTTCTTCCCTTCATTCCATCAATCATTCTAGTAAATCTCCTCTGAACTCTCTCTAGTCCAACATCCTTCCAGAGATGCGATAACCACACCTGCACACATTACTGAAGATCTGGGAGGCTGGACCAGTTGTGCGGAAGCATGAGGTAACATGCGCTTCACCTCATGCCCTGTTGGTGACCTGGGTTCAGAAACGGATCTGGGTCACTTGGGGTCTGCCCAGGAGAGGGATGATTGAGTGTCTGTAGGATTGCTCTCCTTCCTTGAGGAGGGGGGTTGCTGTGACTTGCTGCCTGACTGCCGCTGGGTGGAAGCATACGCAACATCACTGGAAGAGGGCACAGAGCCCATGTTCAGGGTGCCAGGGGCGTCTCCGAGGAAGCGGAGCTCGCACTTTGCACCCACTGCACACTGTGTTGACCCAGGGAGAAAATCAGTGGGAAAATGCCAACAGCTGCAGGATGATGATTGACCCCTCGCAGGCCCCGCACTGGTGACCGGGCATCCTCCACAGTCCTGTAGCAGAGGATGATAGCAAGAAGGCAAGTCTCAGAGTCAAGCTAGGTGACAGGGGCTGGGGGTCAGTAGGAATGGGAAAGCCAGGGCAGCTCAGGAGATGAAGAAATGATGGAATGGGCTCGCATGACCTGAACAGCAGGATGCTCACCACCCTTGCCCTGCTCCCAAATCCCCTTTTAATGTGCACACTTATTGCATTAGCGCTGACAATAACTGTCTAATACTGTCTTTATGATTTAAGGTCAGATGGTGTAATCACATCCCGGACTTTCTTCTCTTTAGCATGTTTTAATTCAGACTGTTGTATTGCTTCCAAATAACTGATCCTTCAATATTAGATGACATGTTTTGTATTTCTCTTTCAGAGTAACCAGACCCGCACGGTTGGCTGGTGCCTTACCCACAGCAACACGGAGGTACACTGGGGTGTGCTGTTTCTTGGTTCCGTATGGTGTTAGGCTGCTGGAGAAGGAGGAATGCTCTCTACCTCACGTGGTGTAGCCCACTATCACTTGGTGTATATGTGTGAAATTTGCAGTTAACATATGTATTCCTGTCTCCATGGTATTATTGGCATGCTCTGTTGTATGGCTGTATGTTTGTCCATGGCATTGACCAACAAATGTTTAAGGCAACAGTATTCGTTAGTCCATAAAAATTTTATATACATTTTTTATTTAGCAAAAATGTATTTCTGACATCTTTAGATTCATCCTCAGTACATTTTTAGTTTTCTCTGATATTTTTAAAACCACTTTCATAGCTAATTTTGTAATTAATGGCTCACGTCATTACTGATGGCCACCACTCACAATTTTTAAAAATCTTTTCAGCTGACATTACCTGTTGAATGTACATATTGGATTCGTACTGTGGCTGTATCAGGATAGTGTCACCACATGTATCTGACGGTAACCAGCACAGTCCCACACCAAGATATTTAAATGTTTTCACAGCTGGCATGGCACGGGAACGGGAACTTTTAAAAACTTCAAAACCTAATATCTCAGTTTGGGGATGAAATAAAATGACAATAAAGATGGGTATATTGATCTTTTTACCAGAAAAACATTTGCTGAAATTGCTGAAAAAAAAATCTATACTGTGACTAACAAATACAGCTGCTTCAAATCCTGAAAATGGTCTTCTGGTTTACAGCTGAGCTAATCGCTTACCAAAAACATGGGCTAATACTCATTGCTGATACTGTAGTGCACCACTAGTTGGAGCACTACAATATCAACAGTGTACCAGTAGGAAGAGGAGCACTACAGTATTAACAGTGCACCAGTAGGAGGAGCACTACAGTATCAACAGTGTACCAGTAGGAGGAGCACTAAAGTATCAACAGTGCACCAGTAGGAGGAGCACTACAGTATCAACAGTGTACCAGTAGGAGGAGCACTACAGTATCAACAGTGCACCAGTAGGAGGAGCACTACAGTATCAACAGTGTACCAGTAGGAGGAGCACTATAGTTACAATAGTGTACCAGTAGGAGGAGCACTAAAGTATCAACAGTGTACCAGTAGGAGGAGCACTATAGTATCAACAGTGCACCAGTAGGAAGAGCACTACAGTATCAATAGTGTACCAGTAGGAGGAGCACTACAATATCAACAGTGTACCAGTAGGAGGAGCACTACAGTATCAACAGTGTACCAGTAGGAGGAGCACTACAGTATCAACAGTGTACCAGTTGGAGGAGCACTACAGTATCAGCAGTGCACCAGTAGGAGGAGGAGCACTACAGTATCAATAGTGTACCAGTAGGAGGAGCACTAAAGTATCAACAGTGCACCAGTAGGAGGAGTACTATAGTAACAACAATGTACCAGTAGGAGGAGCACTATAGTTACAACAGTGTACCAGTAGGAGGAGCACTGTAGTTACAATAGTGTACCAGTAGGAGGAGCACTAAAGTATCAACAGTGTACCAGTAGGAGGAGCACTATAGTATCAACAGTGCACCAGTAGGAAGAGCACTACAGTATCAATAGTGTACCAGTAGAAGGAGCACTACAATATCAACAGTGTACCAGTAGGAGGAGCACTACAGTATCAACAGTGCACCAGTAGGAGGAGGAGCACTACAGTATCAATAGTGTACAAGTAGGAGGAGCACTAAAGTATCAACAGTGCACCAGTAGGAGGAGCACTATAGTAACAACAGTGCACCAGTAGGAGGAGCACTGTAGTTACAACAGTGTCCCAGTAGGAGGAGCACTACAGTATCAATAGTGTACCAGTAGGAGGAGCACTACAGTATCAACAGTGTACCAGTAGGAGGAGCACTACAGTATCAACAGTGCACCAGTAGGAAGAGCACTACAATATCAACAGTGTACCAGTAGGAGGAGCACTACAGTATCAACAGTGCACCAGTAGGAGGAGCACTACAGTATCAACAGTGCACCAGTAGGAGGAGGAGCACTACAGTATCAATAGTGTACAAGTAGGAGGAGCACTAAAGTATCAACAGTGCACCAGTAGGAGGAGCACTATAGTAACAACAGTGCACCAGTAGGAGGAGGAGCACTACAGTATCAATAGTGTACCAGTAGGAGGAGCACTAAAGTATCAACAGTGCACCAGTAGGAGGAGTACTATAGTAACAACAATGTACCAGTAGGAGGAGCACTATAGTTACAACAGTGTACCAGTAGGAGGAGCACTACAGTATCAACAGTGTACCAGTAGGAGGAGCACTGTAGTTACAATAGTGTACCAGTAGGAGGAGCACTAAAGTATCAACAGTGTACCAGTAGGAGGAGCACTATAGTATCAACAGTGCACCAGTAGGAAGAGCACTACAGTATCAATAGTGTACCAGTAGAAGGAGCACTACAATATCAACAGTGTACCAGTAGGAGGAGCACTACAGTATCAACAGTGTACCAGTAGGAGGAGCACTACAGTATCAACAGTGCACCAGTAGGAGGAGGAGCACTACAGTATCAATAGTGTACAAGTAGGAGGAGCACTAAAGTATCAACAGTGCACCAGTAGGAGGAGCACTATAGTAACAACAGTGCACCAGTAGGAGGAGCACTATAGTTACAACAGTGTCCCAGTAGGAGGAGCACTACAGTATCAATAGTGTACCAGTAGGAGGAGCACTACAGTTACAATAGTGTACCAGTAGGAGGAGCACTAAAGTATCAACAGTGTACCAGTAGGAGGAGCACTATAGTATCAACAGTGCACCAGTAGGAAGAGTACTACAGTATCAATGGTGTACCAGTAGGAGGAGCATTACAATATCAACAGTGTACCAGTAGGAGGAGCACTACAGTATCACCAGTGTACCAGTAGGAGGAGCACTACAGTATCAATAGTGCATCAGTAGGAGGAGCACTAAAGTATCAACAGTGTACCAGTAGGAGGAGCACTACAGTATCAACAGTGTCCCAGTAGGAGGAGCACTACAGTATCAATAGTGTACCAGTAGGAGGAGCACTACAGTATCAACAGTGTACCAGTAGGAGGAGCACTACAGTATCAACAGTGTACCAGTAGGAGGAGCACTACAGTATCAACAGTGCACCAGTAGGAAGAGCACTACAGTATCAACAGTGCACCAGTAGGAGGAGCACTACAGTATCAACAGTTCACCAGTAGGAGGAGCACTACAGTATCAACAGTGCACCAGTAGGAGGAGCACTATAGTATCAACAGTGTATCAGTAGGAGGAGCACTACAATATCAACAGTGTACCAGTAGGAGGAGCACTACAGTATCAACAGTGTACCAGTAGGAGGAGCACTACAGTATCAACAGTGCACCAGTAGGATAGGCTTCACTGTTGAGGTGCTGTTCTTTCTGGTAGGGGTGAAAACAGTGGTGGGGTTCAAGAAAGCATGGGATAGGCATAATAAGTGACTCTTAGTGGAAAGGAATGGGGGCAAGAGGGAGAAAGTGCTGGAGATCAAGTAGGCTCTGTGGTGATACTGTAGGTAGGGAAGAATGGCCAGACTGAGTGGGCCAAACTGTCCGTGTGTGCCTACAAATTCTATGTTTCTATCATTCTATGGATGAACATTAATTTGAGGTCCTTTCTGCCCATCTCTGGGGGCTGTTAGATGGAAGTTAAAGATCCCATGGCACTTCACATAAGGTTCAAGGATTTTCCTCGGTGTTCTGTCCAACAGTCCCCTTATCAATAACCCACCTCGAGGACGCACCTGGAAATGAGCTATCACAGTTTGGTATGCCTTACCTGGTCAGAAATTACAAATAAATAAGCAGCCCAGTTCTGAAGGAAGACACGAGTATTAAAATTGAGGGAGTGGTGCCTAGTGGTTAGAGCAGCAGCCTGGGAAGTGTGAGGTCACAGGTTCAAACCCTGCTGGAGTCAAATATGCACTATTACCTTGGGCAAACCCCTTAATCTCTTCATTCTCCAGCCCACCCAGATGTGCAAATGGGTAGGAGCATTCCCCAGAGCAGGTTTTTTTTTTTTTGCTCCCCTCATCCTCGCAGCCCCCATCTCTTCAGGAGTCACCTACGGCCTTTTCAGCCCTCGCTCACCTACCTGGTGACCAGTGCAGTCCATCCCCCATTGAGCTGTGGTTATATCCCCCAGGGTAGAGGTACAGGGTGGAGACCCATGCACCCAGAGACATCTGTCTTCCGTGGATGCTGTCTCTGGGCAGGTAGGGCATTGGAGGGCGAGCCTGGTGCTCAGTCTACTAGGAGGCATGAGGTGTTTTTCCTGGTGTTCTTGCGATGTACCATGTCCCTGGCGTCAAAGGCGCTTTGATCGCCGACGTCTGGCACGCCGCCCCCATTGAGCATCCCAGCCTTGTTATACCGGGTCTCCACCTGGAGTCAGACAAAGCGACGAGCTCTGGTTCCCCCTCCCCTGGAAGGCAGAGCAGTCTCTGGGACGCTCAAGCCCTCTCCCCCCAGCCGGCCCTCCAGCTTCCCAGGCTCGTTCCCGAACCCGGGTCGCTGGCGTTGCAAGCAGAAATCCAACCGCTGCACCGGTGGGCCAGCCTCCAGAGCAGGTTTGAGGCAGCGCTTGTGAGGGCCCTGCAGTCATTGTGCTGCTACTTCAGTGATTTTCAGCCTATGGTTGCCCCTGTGATGTCAGTGTGGGATGTGCATGCTCCTGCACACACCCTACAGATATCCACTGATGTCTTCACCCTGACAACATGGTCCTGAGCTGTTGTTATACTCTAAGCCTCTGTTTGGAGGCACATTTATGTTGGGCTCTACAACCAACCCCTTGGAGGAGGAGAGCAGTCCAACAGATACTCATCCTGCTTCTCCTCCCGACTAGCCTTCTGATGCCCCAGGCTCGTTCCTGTACCTGGGTCATCAGTGTCACAAGCAGTAGTGCTATTGCTGTGCTTGTGGGCCAGGTTTCTAGTGTGGTACTGATTGTCAACAAAACTGAGGCAGCTTTTTAAATTGGGGGGTAAGACCTAGGAGGGCTTTTTCCTTATAATGCAGGTCTGAAACTTGATTCTGCTGGTTAGAGGTTTTTCACTGGCTTAACTGGTGTACTCATTGAAATGTTACCTTCTCCAATACCAGCTAGCATGGCTAGTTAAAGAAAAATTGTTACTAGCCTGGTAAAAATCTACTAGCATTTGAGTTGTGGGCCAGTGTCGGTTCCGACCCCCTGAAGACAACATAAGCCTGCAGCAGGGAAGTTATGTATATACTTCTAAAAAATCAGCTGCTGCCGGCCCGATGGCTCTGAGGGCTGAGGTGCTGGATGCCTTACCTCATGCCACGCTGGTGACCCGGGTTCAGGAATGACCTTGGGTCACTGGGGAGCTGGACCGAGCAAGCCAGTAGGCTGCTCTTCTCTCCTGAGGATAGTAGGCTGGGTTGTTGTCTCCCTCGTAGTTCTGCCCCCACCGGGTGGAGGTCCAGTGGGGTAGCATAGGCAAGGAGGGGGCAGCAGTACGGGTGTGCGGACCAGGCTCAGCTGGCTTCCAGTGTGTGTGTGTGTGTGTGTGTGTGTGTGTGTGTGTGTGTCTCCGCATGCACATATGGCCGTATGCCGGGGGTCTAGGGTGTGGAGAAATGGGAGAAAACCCTATTGAAAATGCACCATAAAAATCTCTCTAAAAAAATAAATAAATAAAAGATCAGCTACATAGTAACTACACACACACACACACACACACACACACACATATGCGTGCACGTGCACACTCACACACAAATCCCACACTCTTAAACCAATATTTTCCATGACCTTAGAATGACATCTTTTAAGAACCACAAGAAAAAGACAAAGCAAAATAAGACCATTTTTATACGTTTTCTCTTCAGCACTGGCTTGTGGTCACCTTGTCTCGCAATGACTTCTAATTAAGGAAGCTACATTCTGGTGTGTGGATATCAGTTTCAGTGTGAATGAAATGGAAAAAGAAAATGCTTTCTGAAGCTTTCTGGGACTGATATCTTTAATTTGAGCACTGCTGCACAAAGAATACATGTTGGCATTACTTTAAATAAACTGAAGCGTCCCTTTCCTTCAATCTTTCATGTTCTCTTGTACTAAAAAGATACAGTAACCTCTCCACCACCATGAATTTTGTGCGTTCTTTGTTGAATATTGCAAATCATCACAGCTGACTCAGCCAATCAATGTTGACGAGTCCCTTCTGTCTTTTTTTTATTTGTTTATTCTCCTGCTTTGTCTGGCCCCCTTCACCAGAAATAGAACTAACTCCCCACCTGCCCCCAGTGGTGGGGTCAGACTATGCTAGATCCAACCTCTTGCCTCTTCCAGAGTGTAGAAGCAGGAGTTTCTGGGTGGGGAGAAGAGTGGACAGTGGTGGGGCCCAGGGCCTGAGTGGACCCATGATCACCCTGCTTGAGACAAGGTGTTTCCTTGTTCTTGGTCTATGTCCCAGGTATGCTGGCACACACAGTCCTCAAGCTCATGCATGCAGAGTGTGCAGAGTGAAGCCCAGTCAGCATCCCCCAATCCTGCTGTGTTGCCACCACATTGCCACCTGCGGTCATCCAGGGGGCTGTTTAGCAGCAACCACAGCTACCCTCCAGGTGGCATGTAGCAACTGCAGCTACCCTCCAGGTGGCTTTCTAGCAACGACTGCAGCTAACCTCCAGGTGAGTTTTGGGATGACTGCAGATACAGGTGGCAGTATTGTTGTTACTGCAGCTACCCTCCAGGTGGCTGTATAGCAGCAACTGCAGCTACCTTCCAGGTGACTGTATTACAGTGACCACAGCTACCCTCCAGCTGGAAGTATTGTAGCAACTGCAGCTATCCACCAGATGGCAGTATTGTAGCGACCACAGCTACCCTCCAGGTGGCAGTATTGTAGCGACTGCAGCTACCCACCAGATGGCAGTATGGTAGCGACCACAGCTACCCTCCAGGTGGCAGTATTGTGGTGACTGCAGCTATCCCCCAGGTGGTAGTATTGGAGCAATTACAGATACCCTCCAGGTGGCTGTATTGTAGTGACAGCAGCTACCCTCCAGGTGGCAGTATTGTAGCGACCAAAGCTACCCTGAAGATGGCAGTACTGGAATATCCGCAGCTACTTTCCAGGTGGCAGAACTGGAGTGATCACAGCTGCCCTCTCTCACCAGCAGAAAAAAGCATCCTCTGGGATGCCAATTCTTATCTCCCTTTCTTGTTTCCAAGTGTGGGTTGCTGGCACTGTAAGCCATACCTGTAGTTCTACTACTGTGCTAACGGGCTCTTGTGCCTCTTACAACCATAAGAGTGTGTCCTGTGCTCAGTTTAAAAAAGTGGAACTTTCTACTTACAGAATGAGAGGGCATATTTATAAATTTAAAAAAATAGATTTTAACTGTATAAACGTTTCTTAAATCTAATTGGTAAAGCAAGTATATTGTTGACTTTACAGCCCTGTCTGGTGTGGCATCTACAATACTGTCTGGAAAATGGTACCCCACTTGAAGATGTGCCTCATTTCAGGTACCTCAGTGTGTGACTAGACAGATGCCTGGACTTCCCTACCCATGTTGATGCCCTGCACAAAAAAACTCTACCCCAAACTTGCCAAACTTGGTCTCAACAAGTTTTGTTTACCCCTTCCACCCCACTGCAAGATCCTCCTCATGAGGATGCTTCCGGTTGCGGACTGTGCGGATGTGGTCTACAGTGCTGCCCCCAAGTCCTCTCTTTCGCCATACTGGACACTCCTTCAAATGCTTTCTGTCACTTTGCTACCAGCTTTTCTTTTTTCACTCATCATTGCTTCCTCTACCTTAACTTCACCCTCCCACAGCTCCCTCTTCACTGTCTCTTATATTGTGCCTCCTTTTTCTTTAAATACTGGTTCTCCTCCTTCCCTCCTTATCTTTCCTACCTCCTCTCCCCTGCCACGTGCTCTACTCATCAGATGCAACAACAACAGCAACAAGAACACTGTAGTTTATTAATATGTGTAGCATTAATGCACTCCAGGGGTTGGGTTACATTTGTTAATCCAACCCTAGCTGCATAAGGCCTCGTACCTCATGACCCTCCTAAAGTTTCAATAATCAATGGTAACACAACCCCTTGTTATGCCTTAATTAAGCAATAAGGCATGACAGGTTGTGGGTTATTGGGAGATTTACCCACACCTGGTGTGGTGTGTCACAAGGTGCAGCAGAGTGGCTTAACAACATGAGAAGGGTGTAATCCCCCAATTACCCCCATCCTGGAATGCCTTATTGTGATTATACAATGGACCCATGTACAAAATAAATTTGAAATAGAAACATAGAAATCTGTCAGCAGAAAAGGAACCCTTGGCCCATCTAGTCTTCCCCTTTCCCCTCCCCATGGGCTCCTCTGCCCTATTCTCCTTACTCTCCATTTTCTTGCCTTCCATCCCTAATGCAGTCTCCATCCCCCATTTCCCAACTGGATTCATGCCCATCCCTTACCTCTCTTATTTAATTCCATGTAGGTATCCCATGTCCTCTTGAACTCCCCCACTGAGTTTGCTCCCACCACCCACTCAGGCAGCTTATTTCAGGGACCCACCACCCTCTCAGTGAAGTACTTTCCCCTCCTATTTCCTTTGAATTTGCCTCCCTCCATTTATAAGCTGTGTCCCCTAGTTGATGTTTTCATTCATTTTGAAAATGCTCCCTTCCCTCACCATTTATTCCCCTTAAATATTTAAAAGTTTATATTATATCCCCCTCTCCCTCCTTGTTTCTAGTGAGTACAGGTTAAGCTCCTCAAGCCGTTCTTCATAAGATCTCTTGTGCATGCCTTGCACCACTTTGGTTGCCCTTCTCTGGCCTGCTCCACTCTATTATTGTCTCCCTGCAAGTGTGGTCTCCAGAACTGTACCCCATACTCCAGGTGTGGTCTAACCATGGACCGGTACAGTGGCATCATCACCTTTCTCCTCCTACTTGTGATACCCCTCCCTATGCATGCCAGCACCCTGTTTGCCTTTCCCACAGCCTTGTTGCACTGGTTTGCCACTTTTAGGTTATCTGAAATGATAATTCCCAGATCCCTCTCCTGCTCTGTTGCCTCAAGTTCCTCTCCTCCCAGTGTGTAGCTTGCCTTTGGATTTTTGCACCCTATGTGTATTATTTTGCATTTCTTTGCATTAAAGTTCAATTGCCACCTCCCTGACCACTCCTCCAGCTTGATTAGATCCTCCGTCATTTTTTCACCCCCCCAGTGTATCCACCCTATTATAGATCTTTGTGTCATCCACAGATAGACTTGCCTTCCCATGTAGAGCTTCCGTTATATCTCCAGTGGAGATGTTACAGTATTGGACCCAATACTGATCCTTGGGGTACCCTACTTGTACTCTTTCCTCCCTTGAGTGAGCCCCATTGATAACCATCCTTTGAGTTCTGCCTTCTAGCCAGTTTTCCACCCAGTTTGCTAGTTTCCTCCCTACCCCTCAGCTGCCCAACTTGTTCACCAGCTTCCTGTGAGGGACGGTGTCAAGGGCCACATCCACCCGCCCCTCCCTCCATCACATACCTCCATCACCCCATCAAAGAATTCGATCAGGTTCATCTGGCATGATCTTCCACCTGTAAACCCATGCTAGCTGTTGTCCATGAGTCTACCCTCCTCCAGATATTGTACTAATCTTTCTTTTAGGAGTGCCTCCATTAGCTTACACACCACAGAAGTAAGACTGATCGGACGATAGTTTCCTGAGTCCTCCTTCCCTCCACTTTTGTGCACTGGCACCATGTCTGCCTTTTTCCAGTCCCCTGTGACTTTCCCCTTGTTCAAAGATAGATTAAACAGCTTTGTGAGTGGTGCCGTAAGCTCCTCCCTCATCTCCTTGAGCACCCAGGGATGTATTGCATCAGGACCCATTGCCTTATCCGCCCTTAATTTCCCTCTTGATCAGAGCTCCCCCAACCCTTTTAGTTTCAATATACCCTGCTTGCTTTTTCTTACTGGCCTCCCTCGCTATTTTCTACCCTGTATCTGACTTTGCCCTCCTGACTATTTGCCCTGCCACCCAAAGTTTTCCCTGTATACTTCCTTTTCTTCAATTTCTTGAGTAGTTTTGTATGTCCTAAAAGCTTTCTTTTTTTCCCTTATTGCTCCTGCCACTTCTTTCGTGAACCAAAGCAGCTTTCTTCCACATTTTGTTTGCCCACCTTCCTAATGCACTGCTCCATTGCCCTCAAAATTACCCCCTGTATTGCCTCCTACAGTTCCTCAATGTCCTCCAGATTCTCTTTCCCTTCCATCTCCCTTTTGAAAATTCCCTTCATTTTCTTAAAATCTGCCCTCTGGAAGTCCATTATCTTGGTGGTGATACGAATTGCTTCCGTCCCCGTCCTAAGACTAAACCTGACTGTTCTGTGGTCGCTAGCCCCCAGATTCTCTCCCACCTCAACCTCTTCTATACTGTCTCCATTTGCTATTAATAAGTCCAATGTAGCCTCCTCTCTAGCTGGTTCTCTGACTAGTTGCTGAAGGAGTGCCTCCTGCTTGGATTTCAACATCTCCCTGCTCCTTTCTGATACTGCTGTTGGAATCCCCCAGTTCACGTCAGAGAGATTAAAATCCCCCACCAACAGAATTTTCCCCTTTCTTGTCATCCTTTGTATTTCCTTAATCTGCTTAAAATCAGCTGCCACAAATGTGTTTATGTTTTTTTATAAAATTCCTTCCTCAGTCATGTATTATTACAGGATTTACCCATGGGTAAAATCCTTAACTAACCATGCTTAATCAAGCTTAATCTGGGTCTGTATGTCAGTTTGCATCTGTATCTTACCCTCTCCTCCAGGATGAGGCTGTAAATAGGCAGAATTGTCTAGTCCTTTTTCCCAGTCAACAAAAACTAAATGACATAAATAAATAAAATAAATGAACCAATCAGACTACAGGATTTTTTATGATCATTGTCAAAATGCTTAATAACAATGTGATGATTACTTCTTACCTACCGGTCTTAAATACTGTATGCTTATGTTTGCTTTATTTTGTAATTATTATGCGGTCTCACACTGACAAGACTGATGTTACTTTTTAGTTAATCAGCTGCTGTGGGAACACTAAATTAAAGGCAATTCATAGGCTGTTTTTTTTCCTAATTCTGTAATATGTGTGGCCTCCAGAATTAGACACAATACTCTCACACTGATGAGACCTCACCTGAAGTATTGTGTCCAGTTCTGGAGGCTACATCTCAGAAAAGACATTGACAGGGTGGAGGCAGTCCAGAGGAGGGCGACTAAGATGGTGTAGGGACTGCATCAAAAGCCCAACCAGGAGAGATGGAGGGATCTGAACATGTACACCCTAGAAGAGAAGAGAGCAAGAGGAGACATGACAGAAACCTACAAATGCCTCTCTGGGGTGAATAAGGTACAGGAAGGGAGTCTCTTTCAAATGAGGAGGAGCACCAGGATTAGAGGGCATGCAGTGAAGCTGGAGGGAGCAGGAGTTCAAAAGGGATGTGAGGAAGTACTATCTCACTGAAAGAGTGGTGGACACCTGGAATAGACTGCCAGCAGAAGGGGTGGAGGCGAAAACAGTGAGGAACTTCAATCATGCATGGGATAGACATGGGGGGATGTTGGTAAATAAGCAGGGAAGAAGGAGGGCCGCTGGTGACTAGTTAGAGTCTGCAGAGGCAGACTAAGCAGGGACCATCTGAGCAGACTTGGTGGGCCAAGCGGTCCTTTCGGCTGGCAAATTCTGTGTTTCTATGACCATGATTTTTGTCAACTGGAGGTTTGCCCTCAAGCCTAATTAGTATCTTGTGCTCCTTACACAACAATGCGTGCAGTCTGCACTGGTGCTCCTTGTTTGCTTTCCAGTATTGCTATTACAGTGCTTGTTAATTAATTAAGCAATGATGCCCGACAGGGTGTGTGATGTGCTGGGATAACATCACGCCTCAGGTGGTTGGGCACGAGGCCGCAGGTCGAGTGCGTCCAATACCTGAGGCGTGATGTTATCCCAGCATAACACACACACCCTGGAGGGCATTATTGCTATTATACAATGGCTTGTTGTAATACAGAATAAAAAAAATAATTTTAAAGAACGTTTTTGTTAGTGTGGAAGAATATTTTTGTTTCTTAAGAGAAGATGCAAAAAAAGAGAAAATGGTCATCATGGTGGTAGGCATCCAAATGGGTTCACAGTGAGGCTGAGGCTGAGACTAGACCTGTGATGTTGTGCTGGGATAACATCATGGGTCCTGTCCCAGACTGACCAATCAGAGACCAGGATTCTTTCTTGCCATTGTATAATATGTAATAACATGTGACTCCTCAGTTTTTCCCACTTGAAGTATGGTTTGATTTTGTTTAAGTAGGGAATAAATAACACAGAATTCTGTCATCCAAGTGACCCTTTCTTCACATGCAAAGTTTTCAAGCTACTTCTACAGTAAAACAGTAATGGGCAACAAATGAGTTGAGTGACGTTATTAATGATTTGCATATTTAAAGCAACAGTGCAACGAAAAATGTTTTTCAAAAAGCTAGTTGCAGCTACAATGAATACAAAATATTACCCTACCTGTCAAACCTACATTTCTAAGTGCCTCCTATGCTGCACACCATGACCATTTGCCATTTTCTTGCTCCTGATCAGTGCCAGGTCTACACTGGTATTTCCAAGCCAAATATGACAGCCATATTTTTTTTTCTTGAGAAAAAATAAATTAAAACGGTGATAAATTGCTCAGATTTTGGGGGAACTACAAAACCATACCACCAAATAAAACTGGAAGATGCCTAGTGAAAAAAGGTAGGGTCCAATTTTTCCACAATTTTGTTGCACTGCTGCTTTAAGTTATAAAACACACCAAGGTGTATGTCATACTAGAATAATGTCATACCTCAGGTGCTTTGTACCTCAGAGTTTCCTGGTCAACAAAACAAAATAAATAAATGTATACCATAGGAGTGATGTAAAGCACTGATAAATATAGAATAATACATGAGTAGGTATGTATAATGAGAATTTTGTAAACACCTGAGGTGTGCAATGTATCATAAACCCCAACAGTGAAGTTCGGGGGGGGGGGTATAATAGCATCACACACTGAGGGTGTGTATAAAATGTACGTTTTTTTGCACACCTACCCACGGGTCCAACACCAGGTACCTGGGGTAATACCCATAACTGACACTGTAGTGCAGCACGAGGAGAGGAGCTGCATTGGTGAGGTGCCATCCTTCAGATGAGATGTTAAACCGAGGTCCCTCCTGCTCATCTCTGGTCACTGTCCAGGTGAAAGGAAAAGTCTGCGTGGCACTTATTGAAGAAGAGCAGCGAGTTTCCGTGGTGTCATGGCCAGCATTCCCCTTGTCAGTAAAACAGCTCCATGCAACCCACCCCCAGGATGCACCCAGAGACACGCTATAGTAGATTAGTATTCCTTTCCTGGTTAAAAACGTCAAATAAATTAAATAAATACTATATAACTGCTGGGTAGCATTTTCTTGCCTGGAGGAATTATGTTCAAAAGTAGACCAGAATGGCCAGTAGATGGTGCTGCAGTTTGCTGTTTCAGTTTGCAGCCTCTCCCTTCCTCCCTCTCTCTCTTTTTCATTCGGGTTCAAAAGCGCATTGGGGCTGAAGTGCGGTTTCACTGCCGCAATGCATTTTCACTTTTTTCCTTTAGTGATCGCAAACCGAGAGATGGCCATACAGTATGGCCATGCAACTGTACTCTAAAATTTGTAGATGCTGTTGGCAGGTAAAATCTGGTGAAAGAAGGTGAGCGAGAGAAGTAGTGTGCACATGCTACAGTGAGGGAAATCCGGCGCATGAATGCCTTTATAACTAGCTGGTTATCACGGCAAATTATAACCAGGTTTCCCTATGGGAGAAAATGCTACCCAGCTTTATAAAGTTTTTTTTTTTTTTTTACTTTGCTATCCAGCTGCCGTGGAAGTAACATGTTATTTCTGCTGCTGCCCCTATTTCCACAACGGCCCTTTCACAATTGGCTTCCTCCTCAACTAATCAGGACCAACAGAATACAGATTGCCATAAACCAGCTACGGCAGGACAAAGCACGCTGCTTGCACAACCCACCAATAGGGATGAGGTTCCCACACTAATTCTGGTTAATATATGGTGAACATTCAGCATCTATGATGGTCCGGGGGGGAGGGTTATCAAAATAACAGCTTGCCTTTTTAATGTACTGAGCAGTGAAAAGACTACTGCCCATGGTATGCATAGGAAATTTCATGGGTTGATCACAAATAAGCTTTTAATTCACTCTTTTCTGAAGCCAGCAATGCATCCTGACACTCGTGGCTTCACCACTTGATGCCAGGCTGCACTGTTGGCAGCATCCCAGAGTGAATAAAAAGCTTATTTGTGATCAACCCATGGCAAATCCCCTATAAACAAATAAATAAATAAACCACCTGACAAAGAACATGATTCCAGCATGACACTCACCCTGACGTGCCTTATTGTGATTATAAAATGGATCCGCATATGTGTTTACAGTTGTAAGTAGGCTGTTTTGCGGGCACCAGTTTTACCTGTGAGGTTGTGTTGGGATAACATCATGGGTGAAACTAACTTTCCATCAATCAGCATTTAGCATTTTTTCTATCTATTTTATCATTTTATTTCTTAAATTCTAGATTGAGGGAGCACTCCCGACCAATTGGAACACTCCTTTCCACTGCTGGTGAGAACTCTTATTCTGCAAAGAGCATCTCAGGCTGTTGCCCAAGAAGCGGGCATGTTCGAGGAGTTTTTTTTTTTTTTATTTCAATATATTACTGATCAATCTTGAAATATACAGCGCTTCCTGAGCCCTGAGAAGGGAAATCAGTACTGGCAGTGTCGGTGCAATAAGTTGCTCAGATACAGAACAGCCCCAAATTGATTATCACAGGCACATAGGTGGTCCTTGCAGCAGATCCCATCCCCCTTGTCATCAGCATCTCAGCTGTGGGGGCATATGAGACTTGTAGTCATCGGGTATGGCAGGCGGTAGGTGGCAGGGTTAACCAGATCAAAAAATGTAAGACATTATAAAGTAAGCGTAACAAGAAATTACAAGCATGATTTACTTGTAGCCACAGTGGTGAATCTGGTGTCAAAACGTTTAGCCAATTTCAACTTGGTGTTGCCACTGGCAATGCTGGCGCTACTTAGTGCACACCCAGCTATGACCCATATGTAGGCACAAGGTATAATGCAATATTGAAACAACTCACACATGGTTATGTTATTGGTAAAGGGCACAGTGTGTCCAACACTGACAACTTTTACAACTTTTCTGCCTTTTTTTAACTCAAATGAATTTATTGATCAGATATAAATCACACAACATATTTGCCCATCAATCAAGATAAAAACACAAACATCTGCTGATTTGTGCATAAAGCTGTAACCAAGGAATAATGTTCAACATACGTCCATTTTCATGAGAAAAGGCCCATGTTGAGCTCTGATCTGGCAAGTAGGTAAGTTTTCCGACAATTATAATAAACCACCTATATGAGTAATTTGTCTCTGGAATGAATGACTAAACATTGTTGCCCTTCAACGAGCTGTGGGCCAAGAACCAACTTCTAATGGATTTGCGTACTCTGTCACTGGTAGTATTAGTCCATAGCAGATTTAAAAACAAAGAAAATTAAACAGGAAAAACATTTTAACATTATAAACATTAAAAATCCCTCTCTTGGCCTGCTCCCCCCCCCCCCCCACTTTAATATGTCAGCCTCCTAAATAATTAGTAAGTAACCTGTAAGTAACCTCAAGTTGTCGGGGAACCAAAGTCTACGGATTCTGTCTCTATTAATTATCAGACTCCGGGTACCCACCCAGTCCAGAGTGTTCTACCTGCCTACCATTTTGGTGCTGTAATCCCCCTTCAGATATTGCCAATTCATGCTAAGGACACCATAAGTCTATGAATTTATCTGTCTCAATTCTAAGTGCTCTGGTTATTCATTCCATCCTCTCTATTTCAGCCACTCTGCCGTGCTACTGTTCTAAGGAGGGAAGCTGGGGGGGGGCGTCGGGGGGGCCAATCAAAGGTGATACATTTCACTGCTGCCACCCTCAGGATCTGTCCCAGCTTCCTTATAGTTGCATTACGAGATAACAGGGTGGGAATCCTAACACTAATTCATTAAAGGTGAAAGGGAAATCCTGCCCAATAATTCTTTGTATCTCATGGTGTATGGACCTCCAAAAATTTTTCCAGTTTGGGGATGCCCAGAAAATATGGTAATGAGTGACACGGGCTTCCCAACATTGTCTCCAACACTGGTCCGTGTAACTAGAATTGAAGTGCTTTGTGATCCTGGGTGTTGTATAAAATTTTACTAATATTTTCTGGTTGTATTTTCTCCAGGAGGGGGAGGACGTGACCTTCCACTTTTTTTTTTAAATATGCCAAGACCACTGGGTTGGATCTATTGGGGATCTACTTTCTTGATCCCAGCTTCTAACGGAGGGGTCTCTGATGATGATAGGACTTTATACAGTTCTAACACATAGCGGAACCGCTCTCTGAGAGTAATAGCATCATAAAAAAAAATCCTAATTTTGTGTATTCTCTGCGGATCTGGGATATGACCCCAGGGGATGTGAGAAAGTGTTGAAGCTGTAAATAATGAAAATGATCAGTTCTACAGAGAGAGTGGCAATGTACTAACCAGATAAATGGAAGACAGACAATATTGTCCATTCATTGTAGGAAAGTGGTAAGCCCTCTATGTTCCCAGAAGGCAAAACCCGAGTCTAGCTGAAGGGGGGAAATTAATCCTTGTGCCGTATTAAAGATAAAGGTCCAATAGTATTGGATATCTTTGTGAGTCTCCAAAGTCGCATTAGAACGCAGAAAGAATGTTTTATCCAAGGGTTATGCACCTTTGGCCAAATGTGAGGGGAGAGTTTATTGGTGGGAAGAGATCACAAGGACTATCCAGGGAGCATGTCTGCTTCAATTTGGTACCAGCCTGGTTCTTCACATTGCTTCGCCCATGTGCTGTACAGAGGTAGGCCCTTGGGATGCTAAGTAATACAGGAGTAAATGTGGGAGTCCCAGATATCCCCCCGGACTCTTGTGATGCCTGCAAGGTACGTTCTGCAATCCAGGGGTGATTCTCCACCCATATAAAGCACCTGACATCCTTTTGTAGGGTATTCCAATAAAAATCTAGGTATGGGAATGGGGAGGGTTTGAAACAGGAACTACAGACAAGGTAGTATGTTCATTTTAATGGTCTGGATTTGGCAATGTAAGTGGCAACAGAGTCCAATGAGTGAAATCTGCTGGTAGTGATACATAATTTAGTATCATTATTTCTGAATAGAAGAGAGGTGTCTGCTGATATCTATCCCAGATAGCGGAATGTGTTTTTGTTGGCCCATGCAAATGGGAATGTTTTTTTAAGTCAGGCATAGGTGTCCACCGAGTATCATTGTTTTTGATTTTGTAAAGTTAATTTTATAACCTGCTAACTACCCGTAGTCATTGAGGGAACATATTAAATGAGGTAAGAAGGACTGGGGGGGGGGTTCCCCAAAGA